>CM057450.1:1431815526-1441815526 GCA_016271365.2 Neoceratodus forsteri | reverse complement strand
GCAGTGGTCTGGGAAACCTTAACAACGTCCCTCTAGAGCAGTGAGTTCTGATTGTAACAGCTCTAACTCTTTTTTCTGGGTTTTATTCCGATGTGCAGCAAAGGCAATAATATGATCTCTCAGAGTGGCTTTAAATGCTTCCCATACTGTACTAGCTGGGACTTCTCCATCCGAGTTAAAAGTAAAATATTCCCGAACTGCTTTCTGCATAGATTGCCAAAATTCAGGATCCTTAACTAAAAGGGGGTTACATCTCCATCTCCATCTTGTGCCAGTGTTTCGACATTCCGGGGTGGAGTAAATGACCGTCACCGGTGCGTGGTCCAAAATAATAATATTGCCTATAGAACTGTTCAGGATTGCACTCAAAGCTGGCTGGTTGGCCAGCCAATAGTTGATACCACTATAAGCTTCATGTGAGGGGGAATAGTACTTGTAGTCTCGACTCGAGGGATGGTCACATCTCCAAACATCCTCTAGGCCCCATTCTGCTATCATTTCTTGCAAAGCAACATGTGCCTTGGGTGGGTTTGGGGTGTAGGACAAGATTTATCTAGGAATATGTCTGGCACTAAGTTAAAATCCCCTCCTATTAGTAAGGGAGTATCAGGTTCAGACTGCAATAACCTAGCAATAGCTTGACTGAAATTTGGAAAAAATTCCGTTTGGTCCACATTCGGGGTGTAAAGATTATATACTATCAATTTGCCCATGCATGATTTTAATTTGACTACTACCCATCTCCCCTGTTTGTCAGAGCGAGACTCCTCCACTGCCCAAGTACTCGATCTCCGAATCAAAATAGCTACCCCCCCTTGATTTAGAGGGTGCTAAGCTGGCATGTATGGCTCCAACCCACGATTTCCTAAGTCATGGAATAGACTTATTGAGGAGGTGTGTCTCCTTTAACAGGGCCACATCTGTGTGCATGGAACGTAAATGCTGAAGCACCTTAGTGCATTTTATGGGGTGATTGAGGCCCTTTATATTCCATGACACCAGACGAAGACCCTGTACAGTGGTTGAGGGCATGATAATAGAAAAGCCAGAAATATTATGGGCTTACCTAGATGTGGCTAAGTGGAATACAACACAAATACTCTGTTTAAAAGTTACTGCTTATCAGACCTACTGTAACCTGCTGGCAACTACCAAGAGGGTGCTACACATTAAGATATGAGAGAAAATATCAATTACCAATAGTATCTGCAGGAAGTGTATTCAGTAACAATTATAGATAACACAAACTAAAACTATGAAACTAACAAATGCAAATACCTGTGCTAACCAGGGCCCAGGTATACAACGATAATAATGCAAATCCAAAAAGCGATTAAGCGCTAAAGGTTACAGATGCGTCAGTGAAAGAGGATATAACAAGAACAGTATCCTCAGCTATGCTTGTGTCTGTGCTCAAGGGTTGACGAGGAGAGACACAACCTAAAGTGAACTCATCAATCCTCATCTGGGGAACAATTCCCAAGGGGAAAGTATAATCCTGTGGGGGTGGGTATGAGCAAGGTAGGGAAGGGGGGATTGAGAAAGGAAGAGGGTAAGGGGTAAAAGGGAAACTACCCCAATCGAAAACATAAGGGCCAAACTCTCTATAGTGTTTGCACCTGTCCCAGTCCAATACTCAATGCAGGTTCATTGCTACTACAAACAGCAAACTATGAGGGCCTAGCAGCCCAGACATAGTATATCTTATCCTACTGCCAAACTTAAAGGGTGGTGGCATAAGAGAGAGAGAGAGAGAGAGATCATCCGCCCCTTAGGTCATGGGGGGAAGGGTGGGGTCCATCCCCATCAGAGCAACATAACCGAGAGAGTTCCAGAAGTAAAGGGGAGGTTCCCTGCTATGCCCCTATATCTTCATTAATAAAGCAAACAAGATACATCATTCGATTGAGGTATTACATACTACAGTCAGCACAATCTGAATTTCAGCCAGGGGATTCCACATCTCAGTTCAGTGCCTGTTGGGCGCTACCACTTGAATCAAGGACTTCCTCAGAAGCTACTTCTACAGTGTACGATTTATCCCCTGGTTTGAGCTGTCTGGAAATGTTCACCACTTCCAAGAGAGAGGATTCTGGTATATCAGCCCAATCCATGCAACTTCCTTGACTGGAAAAAGAAAGCTCTAGTGTATTCAAAGGGCAGTCTGGTTGGGTCATGGAGGATTTGTCTCTAGGCATCTTCACTGGTGGAGCTGTTCTTTGCTGCTCAGGAGGCAATTGCTGATCACTTCTAGATCATTGTCGCTGTCATGGGGTTGAACTGGTATTCCTGGGAGGAAGGAATGTTTGTCCCGAGCTAGCAGACGTCGTAAATGCAGGCATATGTCCTATGGGAGGGGTCCTCTCTCTGGGGGATTCATCAAAACAGGGACCTGGTCCTGTAGCACAGCGACCCTCTGGATTCTGTGGCTGAAAATTTTGGTTCCTAGTACTGGTAACAGGGGGGTCCCAGAACCTTCTGGGGGATGAAGTTTGAAGAGGTAGGTTAGGCCAGAACTTAGATGCCCATCGCTCGATCTCCTCTGGAGTGTCTGCCAGCAGTTCCCTTCCCTCCTTAGAGACCAACAGCCTGGTAAGACCCTTGAATCTGTAATGGAAATTGTGAGCAGATAATATTTTCTTGATAGGGCCATAAGCTCTGCTCCTGTTTGCCGTCTCCTGCGCAAAATCCATGTATATTGAGATCAACGCTCCCTGCCACCAAATTTCACCTAGATCCCGAGCAGCACTTGGGATGCGCTTCTTGGTAGGATGTCTCAGAAAATATGCCACGATTGGTCATGGAGCTAGCAGCTATTTATCCTTTCTTCCAACAATCTGATGAGCTCTTTCAATTTCAACTGGGCCTCTCCATCGCTCCCCTAGCATCTTAGGAAGCATCTCGTTGAGAAACCTTTCCATGGAAGTTCCCTCAGAGCCCTCGGGAACATGAATAATATGGAGGTTGTTCCGTCTCCCCCTATTCTCTTGATTCTCTACCCTGTTAAGTAGCGTTTCCAGTTGTAAATCTTGCATCTGCACTCTCTACACCAATTTGGCTTGTTGCATCTCAAGAGTTTCCACCTTTTGCTCTGCCACATTTAAACTATCTTGTAAATGGTGTACATCTGCAGTAGTGCTTGTTAAGGTTGTGCTGTTGTTATCAGCTCGCAACAGAACTGTCTCTAACATGAGTGTAATGTACGTTAGTGATTCTTCCATGGAGAATGGCTGCATAGTAGTACCTTGTGTTGGAAGGAGTGTAGACAGAGAAGCTCCCTTCGCCACATCATTTGGGGTCAGTTGAGCTGGGAGAGGTGGTGGTGTTGGCTCCATCGGTAAGCTGAATAGATCAAATACTCTAGGACTTCTGAGGATTAGGCCCAATGCTTCTGTGGCCCAGCTAATCGACGCAACTCGTGGGTAACCGGCTTACAATAGGTACATTATAGTGCAGTACCACCAAAGAAAGTCACACCGGACAACTGGGAGCAGTTTCCCAAATGAAGTGTTTAAAAAAAAGAGGGTTCACATCCCAGGATTAGTCAGACCCACCACGGATTGTCCTCAGATAGGAATGAGCTCAGAAATGATGCAGCCATTTCCTAGGTGGCCAAGCCACGCCACCCAAAAAATCTTTAACCATGAGGGGGGCCATATCTAAATGGCAATAACTCTGGGACAGAACAACATTTTTTCACCAAACAAAAACTGGCACGTTCCTTCAATAAAGGTCTTTCTACTTGCCAAGCTTCAGACCATCAACTACACACTGGCTGCGCTATGCATCATGGAAGACAGTGCTGAAAAATAGCAAAAACATAATGTTTTGCACTGCACTACACAAAAAAAAAACATATCAACCAGTGAAATATAAATTGGTAAATCAATAGATGCACCATTCCATTCCATGTATACCAAATCTTATCCAAATATCTTCAACAGCTGCAGAGCAGCATGAGTGTAAAGCTTTGCATGAGTGGCGGAAAATACATTTTTGGGCACTTCATTCTGCAAAAAACATATGCAGATGTCAAATGAAAATTGTTAAATGCAGTACCATAGTAGACCAAGTATTACAAATGTCACAGAAATCCATGGAAATGCAAGTGTTAACACAAACAAAAATGGTTTTGCAACCGGTAATGTAAACACAAGTGCTCATGTTAACGCAAACACAAATGGGTATGCAAACAGTAACGAAAATGCAAAAACACAAATGGTAACATTAACATAAATGGTGATGGCAACAGTGAGGAAAAAGAGAATAGTAACGTTAACGGTAATGCAAATGCAAATGCAAACAGTATTGTACACAGTGACACAAATGGAAATGATAACACAAACGGTAAGAGAAACTCAAGCGCAAACGTAAATGAAAACAGAAATGGTAACGCAAACACTAACGGTAACGGAAATGCAAACGGTAATGAAAACGGTAAAGAAAATGCAAATGCTAACACAAACACAAACAGAAATGCAAACAGTAATGACAATGGAGACGCAGAAGGAAACAGTAATGCACTCGACAATGGAAACGCTACCAAAAATACAAACACTAAGGGCAACGGAAATACAAATGGTGACAAACATGCAAACAGTAATGGTAAAACAATTGGAATGCAAACGGTTATGGTAACACCAACGATGACACCAAAGGAAACAGTAACGCAAACAGAAATGCAAACACAAGCGCGTATGCAAATGCAAATGGTAACGCACACGGTGACAAAAGTAAACGCAAACAAAAATGGTAACGAAAATGCAAATGGTAACAGTAATGCAAAAGCAAGCACAAATGCAAAGGGTAATGCACACGGTGATGTAAACGGAAATGCTAAAACAAACAGTAACAGAAATGCAAGTGGAAATGCTAACAGTAACAGTAACGCAAATGTGCACCCTTTTTTCCCAAAAAAGTGCATTCAGAAGCTCAGTGAATACAAAGAATGTAAACATAATAATGGCCCTTGGATCAGAAAATGAGCACTTGGAATACAAAATTCCTTATATCTCAGGAACCGTACGATGTAGAAAAAAATGTAAAATCTCATATTATTTATACCTTTCCAGGCTAGTCAACTTCAGAGTGCCGTAACTTTGCAGCCATCTAATATATTGTCACCAAACTACCAAAAGACACTGCTGTGGGATCTTGGCTTTCTTCCCTCCAAATTTCAGCTCAAAAGACAAAAACGTTCTTTTGCAGCAGGGTGGCAAAGATTCCCTATTGTTTTGGCTATAGTGTCACAAAGTACTTTCGCAAATCATGACACTTTTGCAAATAAAATCAAGAAAGTGTCGCAATGTCTGAAAGTACTTTAGACACTACTTTTGCAAAAATTTAAAAAACATATTTCTGGGGTGTTTTACACCCCAAAAAAAGACATGGCTTGCATCCTCAGGGCTCAACTAGGTAAACACAAGAATTGTGTCCCTTGAAGTCCCAAATTTAAATGCCAAGCATTTCTGTGACCACCAACTGAAAACAAGATGGTTGATTTGCAACACTACAAGGGTCATTTGTGAAAGTAAAAAGGGCATTTACAACACTTTTGCATATTTTGTTAACTTTTCACATTGACTATAATGGGAAACTTGTATTTTGAATAACTTTTGAATCGTTTGATATTTTGTCATGAAATCTTCAAAAGGCACATCAGGGATCCTGGCTGCATGTCCCCTGAAGATTTCGAACTGGTCATGCAAACCATGTGGGCTGTAGGCATGAGCAAAGAATGCACAAAAATGCATAATTTATGTGTTTTTTGGTGCTCTGTAGCTCCGCAACTGTACTTCCAACTGTAATGAATCTTGGCAGATCCAGAGATCTATGGTGCCAGACCATGCATTCCAAATGTCAGGCAAATCCGTCATACAGTGGCAAAGTTATTAAGCTGCCAAATTTCAGATTTAACCTTAATTGGGGCACTCAACCCTAACTATAGTGACACTACTGTGCCACAGTAATATAGACATTATACATATCTATATATATATATATATATATATATATATATATATATATATATATATATATATATATATATATATATATATATATATATATTTATATAATGCATCAGTTAGTGTTGATCTCAGAGTGACAAAAGTTTGGAAATTTGATGTTAGGGTTACCACCCCATCACTCTTCCTTCATTTTAGAAATATTGTTATTGGGAGACATGGGGGTCACCAGGCTCAACTCTCATGCCATTCCATGTGTAAACAAGTTGACACTCTACAGTATAGGAGAATGAGGCGTGAGTTAGGTCTGATGACCCCATGGAATGCCCCAATGCCTGTTGGTGCCTGTAGGGTGGATGGGGTGGGGTGGTAGGGTTGGAAACCCTAGTATCAAATTTACAAACTTTTGTCATTGTGACATCAATCCAAACTGATACATTAATGGAGTTTTTTGCAATGAATTTCCCTTCTTTTTGAGAAAGTGTAATGTAAGTGGTTAGTGGTATGTGTTTGTGGGAGCATGGGGCCTCTGGGCACTGCACTCCCTTCATGTTGCCCATTTTTTGCATAATGGTATGTGTCTATGGGAGTGCAGGCCCTCTGTGCCCTGCATTCCCACTTAGACTTAAATACGGAGCCATACAGCAGCCCCATAGTACTAAAAAAGTAACCCTTGTAACACTTATTTGGGAATATCTCAGTAAACATAGCAAATATGGAAAAAATTCCAATGCAGTTATAATCATGACTTGGAAACCTCCACGCATGCTGCAGGTAGCAATAAATCCATATCTCAAATCATTTTCGAGAAACGGGCACTGCAATGTTATCCTATGGGAAATTTCTAAACTTCTGAACGCTGTAACTATGGGCCCATTCAATGTTTTGGATCCAAACCACCAAAAAGTGACATTTGCGGGACCAAGGCTTGTCACCCTGCAGATTTTAGCCCAAAAGCACAATCCACCTTGGCACAATGAAGTGACAAAGAAACAGGGCAGTGTTTTTGAGCATTGTTATCATGAAAACAAAAATGTTTTTGCGACGCCCCTATAACTTATAATGAAATGCTTTCATGCACAGAAAAATGTTGTCAAGGTACCTTTCTTTTTCTATTGTGGTCATTGTCGCAACAATAAAAAATATTGTTGCAACAACAAAATGGCAGAATGATGGAAAAACTTTGAAAACATATTTCCAGACCACCTGCTGAAAAACTAGTGCCAGGGTCATTTTCCTAAGGGCCCACTTAGGTAAACACAGCTGTTGGTGTTTACCAAAGGGCATTATTTTTTGAGTTAGAATGTTTTTTGTCTCTCGCTAACTGAAAACAAGATGGCAGCAGCATGAAAACAAAATTAGGGAGCACATCAACAAAAATGTGATCGCGAAAGTTTTCGTAATGCACATATTAATTTTTGTTTAGGCTAAAATGGGACATGAAAAACTTGCATAACTTTTGAATGGATTAAGATTTTTTCACCAAATCTCAAAAGGCAACAGTTTAACCCAGGCCACATATAGACATGCAAATTTGAATCCACTCAGACGCATTCTTCAGTCATTTAAGCCTGACCGAAAAATGTGCAAAAGTTGGGTATTTTTCACTTTTTTGATGCTCTATAGTTCCACAATTGTACATCCAACTGGAACAAAACTTTCCAGATCCAGAGATCTATGATGAATGGGGTGACATTTAGACCTCACAACCCCAATGACACACCCCGGCATCTGTCAATCTCGGGAGGACGGGGGTACACGGAGGGGAGGGGGCAACCCTAAAGTTCTCATTTCCTGACTTTTTGTGTTTTAAACCTAAATGATGCATTAACACAGTTTTTTGCATAGAATATATATATATATAGACACAGTAGTGCCAGTATAGTTAGGGTTCAATGGTCACTTCTATGTTAAACCCCACATTTTGCACTTTATAACTTTGCAACCATATGACCGATGTGGACATTAATTTTCATGCACTCTCATGGAACATAGATCTCTTGATGTGGCAAGTTTTGGTCTGTCAGATGTGTCCTTGTGGAGATGTACAATATAGTGTCAGAAAATTTGAAAATTACCATTTAGGTGCAAATCCTTTGCTGTGCCACCTCTCTGAAATGGCTTGGAGGTTTGGTCTGAAATTGTTAGGGTATATGTGGTCCCAGTTGCAGATGTGACCTTTAAAGGTTTGGTGAAAAAATATTAATCTGTTCAAAAGTTATTAAACTTTTAAGTTTCCCATTACAAACTGTGGGTAAAATTATATGTTCTGGGCAAAAGCAGATTTTACTGCAACAAAAGCACTTTTTGCTGCCTCAAATGGAAAAGGTAGTGCCATGCTGTCACCTTCTTGTTTTCAGTTAGCGACGGGGGAAAAACTGCAGTAATTCAAAAAATACTGACCCTTGATAAAACAACAGTTTTGTTTATCTAATCTGGACCAGAGGAACATGATGCTGGCCTTAATTTTTGAAAATAGTGGCTGGAAGTATGTTTTTTTTCACTCGGCTGTTGGTAGTGTTGCAAATTTGCAGCACTATTTTTGTAAAACTGCCACAAATTGTGGCAGTTTTTGCTCAACCAATGGCACATTTTCGTGAAAACTGCCACAGTTTGTGACACTGTTTTGCAAAAACTGCCACACATTTATGGCACTACTTGAATAAAAAAAATTATCTGCCCCTCTAAACAATCAAAATCTTTCCTGGCCATTTAAAAAAATTATAGGGCCTGAATCGGATTCCTCTGCCCCTTTTTAGGTAAACACCTTTTGGTGCTTACCTAAGAAAACCTTTGTTCCCCATACTGTGCCTGTCATTTGGGAGGCGGCCGAGTGGTATGTGGGTGGGTTGCAGCTGCCTGGCGGTGACAGGGGCAGCAGGGTGGGCATTGGGTTCTGTGTGGGCGGGAGGGTGGGGGTGCCACTGGATCAACAGGGAAGTGTTTTAAGGATCCATACCATGATCATGGCAACAGGAAGGATGGGGGTACCACTAGACTACCAGGGCTTAATTAAATCTTCTTTACCACCGATCGGGGACACTGGGGGGGTACCACTAGATTACCAGGGTTATGTGGGTGTTTCATGATGGTGTTCTGGGTAGGTGGGCGGCCAATCATGGCTGGCGGCTGCTGTGTTGCACCCTGCAATACAGAAGCCCACCTGTGGGTGGCTGGGAGATGTCCCACTGTTTCCCGGGCTCAACTTTGAGCCCCACTATGTGATGCAATGCAGGGGTGTGCTGGCATATGCACCACACATTCCGGGCTGAATATCAGGATGTGCCACTTGTGCATGGGCATGCCCCCTACATCTGCACTGCATACAATTACATTGCACCCTGGTGCATCTGGATTTGCGCTGCGCAAGGCAACCTTCTCAATATCCCACTGGGGTGCAATGCGGGGTTGCACCAGTGCAACTCTGTTGCGCCAGGTGCAACCCATTTGAATATCTCAGCCATGTTGAACATTTGGTGAAAAAATTCCTAAAAATGCCGGAGTTAGGTGTGTCCATTGAATTTTTCCTATGCACTCCAACAAACGTTGGTACTTTTCAATATTTTGCCACCAAATTTTCAACATAGCCATTTTTTCACACCACCTCATGAACAATACAGCTGTCATTTTTCACATCCTGCCCAAAATGTGTGTTCACACCTGTGGTGCAGAATGGCATTTCAACACAGATTTAAAAATTTCCACCTATGGGGTTCATGATGTGGGGTCATAAGAAGACTATGTTGAAAATTTGGGGTCAAAATATGAAAATGTGTCAAACCTATGACCATTCATTGCAGTTCCACTACGCATACTCATAACTTTGGGAATTTTAAATATTTTTAGCCCAGATTTTCCACATAGCCTTCTTATTACCACACCTCATGTATGTCACAGCTGTTACTTTTCAAATCATGCTCACAATATGTTTTTGCACCTGTGGCACAGAATGGCATTGCAGTTATACATAATTATGTTTTGCCTAGCATTTCACAATTTCTCTGTACTAGAGTACATGAGATGGGGTAATAAGATGGCTATGCTGACAATTTTTCACTGTTGTTCTACACATGGAAGCACAGGGCCTGGACACCTACATACATATGTGCATCTACAGAGGATTGTAGCTCAGGGTCCAAAGGACCCTGTGCTTCCATAGTAAAATGAAGATACAATTATACTATCTCAAAAAGTAAGGAAATTCATTGCAAAAAACTTTGTTAGTACATCAGTTAATGTTCATATTAAAGTGACTAAAGTATGGAAATGTGGTGTTATGGTTCCTAATCCTAACACCCCACCTCAACCCCAACCAACCCTACCACCCCATCCCACCCCCACCCTCCACAAATCAACAGGTGTCAGGGTGTGCCTTGGAGTCATTGGCCCTAATGCTCTCCCCATTCTCCTATAGTGTACCATCTCAGCTTACTTACAAATGGAATGGGGTGAATGTTAGGGCCACCCTAATGCCCCCCGAAGCAGAAAAATGGAAAAACATTAAGGTTTTGGGTCTCTGGAGTCTTGACAAATCAGTGGTGAGGTCTTCCTTAGGGGTTGAAAATGGTAATGATAACCCCTCACCTCTGTGGGCCCTGCTGGTTCTAGGTGATAACAGCAATAGCAAAATCACAATCGCCGTTAGGGCCAGTGTACATCACCAAAAATAAAAATGGTGATGTACACTGGCAGCAGGGCAAATCACTTTTAGTATTTATGCAGGGGGCTTAGCCCCAGCACCCCCTCACTAATAATAACAAACTCCTGTGGGGGTGCATGTCGGGAAGGGGAAGAACCACCAAAAAAAAACCAAAAACTTAACACCCACTCCAAAAAAGCACAAAATACTGTGCTCTTCCTCAGCTCCAAACCCTGCACCATCACCACCATGCCACGCAGCCAGCTCGGCAGCTTCCCACCTCATCACCCCTCACATACCTTTCCTCCTCTTCCAATATGCCTATCACTCTTCCCTTCTCCCTGTCACTACCCTTTCAGGGTCTCTGACACTACAGGTGCTAAGACTGAGTCACTCAATCTCAGTCACCATGTTCACTGGATACGGGCCCTGAATGAAGAAAGCAGCTCTTGTGTGATGTTGGTTACTCATGAAATGGGGTGGGCATTAGGGTTGACAACTCCCAAAGAAGGTCCCATCACTGATTTGCCAAGGCTCTGGAGACCCAAAACCCTAATGTTTTTCCTTTTTCTGCTTGGGGGTGGGAAGGCGTTAGAGTGAGAAACCCTAATGCCACATTTCTCTACTTTTGTGGTATTTACTTACCCTAACCGGTGCATTAACTCATTTTTTTGCAAATTATTTCCTTACTTTTTTAGATAGTATAATCAAATCTCATTTACCACAGATGTATACATGTATGTTGCCGTGGAGGGCCCTGCGCTTGCATTTCACCCAAAACAGCAACAAAATTGTCAGCATAGCCTTGTTATTATCCTGCTACAGAACACTTCTCTCCCCCCTTACCTCCCAGGTCATATAAACACAGCCTGCTTACATCTCAAGTATCATACAGTACAGTCCTTATAGGAGGTAAAGCAGTTTGGAGGACTTTGGTGTGATTAACTAATGTTTAGCATTACCTTATTTATGAGAGAAAAGCTGTTTTAAAAAAATAACATGATTCCCCTTCAAACCCTGAGTGTCCCTTTAATGCCCAGATGAAAGAGAAAGAGAAAGAGTGAGATTCAAAGGACAAATAATACTGTGGGATAAAATAATCATTTTGATGTTAATCCGCCTGCATTTTAAAGTTGGCATGAATGCTGTATCCCGTTGAATCTTGCTCACTAGAGTGAATCTGCATGCTTTATACTGGGCTGGAATTTATGCTGCAAACTGAAATATTGCACTTTTTTTACCATGTGCAGTTGTTGACAGTCTGGATCCTCTCCCCTCCTCATTCAAATGCTTTCGCTGCTGGGATCTGGATTAAACTACATTCATTTGAAGTACAGCAATGCAAGATATTCAGTACCAAAACATTAAAAGTACACAGTCAGGAAGGTTAATCGAGGGTTGGGGACCACTAAGCCATCAAGAAAAATAACATGATTACTTTCACCCGAGTCTCCTTTTAATGCCCAGATGACACAGAAAGAGAGTGAGATCCTAAGGACATACTGCGTATTTATGCCATGGGATACAATTATAATTTTGGTGCTATCCCAGCTTCATTTTAAAATTGGCACATATGCTCTATCCCTTTGAAACGTTCTCACTAGAGTGAATCAGCAGGCTTTCTATTGGGCTGGGCATTTACAGTATGCTGCAAACTGAACTACTGCACTGTTTAGAAGTGTGGATGTGGATGTCTGGATCCTCTTTTGTGGTCATTGAAACTCAAACAAACAGCCCTTCCATTGCCTGGAACTGGATTAAACCACGTTCATTTGATGTACAGCAATGCAACATACTCAATACCAATAAGTTAAAAATGTCCACAACCTGACTGCAGTATCAGTGTCTTTTCAAGCAGATATTCTGGAGCTTAAATTAGTTAATTTTGTAGAACCAGAGTTACATTATCTAGCATTTTGCCTGGAGGCACACACAATTATTACAATTTGTTAACTAAAAAAAACACATATCTTGAAACAGTTTACCATATTTGGACAGATTGCTCTATATCAGGAACATTTGGGTTAGCATGCAGAAGTCAAGAGCCCCATAATGATTTTGTGTACATCAAAACAAATCGAACTGTATCCCAAATACTAACAATTTGCATCAGTTATTGCTACTGTGCAACATGCAATCATGTACACAAATGCTCGCAGTCTGGAAAACAAGATCCCACACCTGCAGGCGATGATGACAGAGGCTAAACTGGACATAGTAGCCATTAGCAAGACATGGTTTACCGGTGACCACACTTGGGAGACTTCAGTACCTGGCTATGTACTGTTCAGAAGAGACCGAGGTGCAAAAAGAGGAGGTGGAGTGGCCCTTTATGTCAATGAAAATATCAAAGCTACAGAAATTCAGCATACACATAAGGAGCCAGAAGAACTGTGGGTCACCCTGGAAACAGGAAATGGGACAGCCATACGAACTGGAGTTGTGCACAGGCCTCCAGACCAGGGGGAGGACATATACACATTACTGTTAGAAGATATAGAAAACATGACAGCTAAAGGGGAGGTTCTGATATTGGGAGACTTCAACATGCCGGATTCAGACTGATCAATACCAGCAGGAACATCTGCCAGAACTAGACATATGGTGGATTCCCTACAGGGGCAGGGCCTCAAACAATTAGTACAACAACCCACAAGAGACAGGGCTATCCTAGCTCTAGTACTGACTAACAGGGAAAGGATCTCAGATCTCCAGGTAGAAGGTCACCTAGGGTCCAATGACCATCATATGGTATGGTTCAATTTGGCCACTAGAACTAAATCATCCCATTCCAAGGCAAAAATATGGGACTTCAGAGGAGCTGACTTTGATAGGATGGCCAACAGAGTCAAGCTAGCCCTGGCAAAAAGAAATACAGGTGAGGGGGTACGGGCAAGGTGGACAAGCATTAAGGATGCAATACTTGAAGCAACATCTCATTGTGTTAGAGAGAAAAGGAAGTGCAAAAGAAGAAGGAAACCACTTTGGTTCTCAAACACAGTAGCAGAAAAGGTCAGAGCCAAAAGGCTGGCCTTCAGGAAATATAAGGGAATGCAACAGGATGAAGATAGGGAGGCATACCAAACTTCCCTAAAGGAAGCTGGGATGGCAGTAAGGCAGGCAAAGGCCCAAACCGAGGAAACACTAGCACAAACAGTAAAAGAAGGTAACAAGACTTTCTATGGATACATTAGCAAAAGGAGAAAGTAAAGAAAGGTTATTGCTAAGATCAAAGGGGATAAGGGGGCATGTGAGGAGGAGGACCATGTAAAAGTATCTATCCTAAATAGATACTTCTGCTCAGTATTTACTGAAGAGAAGGTAGGGCAGGGCCCACCGCTCAACACCATGGACACAGAGGGGAGGGAGATATGCACTAGTCCCTTCACTAAAGAAAGGGTTAAAAACTGCTAGTGACAGAGTGTTTAGTGTTGCTGCCCCCATCCTGTGGAATTCACTTCCTTTAGCCGTCAGGGATGCCCCCTCGGTGAAGGTATTTAAGGCCCACCTCAAGGTCTTCTTGTATAATCAGGCCTTCCCGGACTGTGTTTTATAGCCCCTACTTGTTTTTTTAGAAATGGATGTTTAATTTAGTTTCTACCTTTCTGAATGTAGTTGCTGTTGAGGGTAGTAAATTCTGTTTTAACTGTTTGGAATATTGTATATAAATGGTTATTATCATGTTGTTTTGTATTTATTTTGATTGCTGTACGGCACCCAGAGCCTCCGGGATGGGTGTCTCTTAAATAAATCTTGCCTTGCCTTGCCTACAAAAGCTCAATAAGCTCAGCGTGGACAAGGCAATGGAACCTGATGGCATACATCCCAGGGTAATAAAGGAGCTAAAGGTAGAACTAGCCGAGCCATTATCAGAACTGTTTAGTGAGTCTCTGAGCATAGGAGAGGTCCCAGAAGACTGGAGAAAGGATCATGTGATCCCGCTCCACAAGAGTGGTAGCAGGAAGGAGGCAGGGAACTACAGACCAGTCAGTCTTACCTCAGTAGTGGGCAAGATTATGGAAGCACTCCTTAAGGAAAGGATACTGCAACATCTGGACTCTATAGAAGCATAGGATCCAAGACAACGTGGGTTTACAAAAGGAAGGTCCTGTCAAACTAATCTCATAGATTTCTTTGACTGAGTAACCAGTGTGGTGGATCAAGGGGGAGCAGTTGATGTTGCCTACCTTGGCTTCAGCAAAGCTTTCGATACTGTTCTACATAGAAGATTGATTAATAAGCTGGGTAGGCTCAGGGTGGCTCACAAGTTGGTCAGCTGGGTGGCAAACTGGTTGACAGGCAGAAATAAAGAGAGTGGTGGTTAATGGTATACAGTCAGAAGAGATGCAAATCACAAACGGGGTACCGTGTTGACATGCTGTGTTGATTAAACTTAAGTTTGGGAATTTTTTCTTACATCTGACAATGTAAGCCTGTTAGTCACATTATAATTTTGCCAGGATGCTTGATACCTCTTCTTAAAGTGGCTGCATTTAAACTCATACTCCAGACTGTCACAGTCCTTTTAAAGATTGCTAAGTTTATTTACGGATGTTTTCGTGATTCCTACTATGCCATAATACCACTTACAGCATTTCTTCAACAGGTTGTTTGTGATGCTGATCCTGACAAATTTGAACTTTTCCATCAGGATTTCTTCTGAGCTTGGACACATTGACTGTTTTGGACAGTGCTGGTCCCCACTGTCTCTTCCCCAGAGGTCTCTCATATGAACATATGAACATACGAATGTGCCAGCAGAAACAGACCACTCGGTCTATCTAAGTCTGCTGTAGTGTGCAGCCAACACCCCTAGTTTGCAGCTGTCCCACCCCTTCCCTTTGTCATCCCACTGCCACCCCCTCCCTCAATCTCCCCTGTTCCCTGTCCGGTGCCCTTTTGGAGCTGTTCACAGAGTTACATGATACCACCCATTCTGGTAGGTCATTTCATTTTGCTACCACCCTTTCTGTGAAATAATGTCTTCTCATTTCCTTCCTAAATCTTCCCCCCTCTATTCTTAGCCCATGACTTCTGGTGGCCCTCCCCCTCCTTAACTTAAAGACCTCATCTGCCCCATCCTTATTGATTCCCCTCAGATACTTGAATGTCTCTATCATGACCCCCCTGTTACTTCTATCCTCCAGGGTGTACATATTCAGGTCTCCCAGCCTGCTGTCATAGTCTCTCCCCTTCATTCCACATATCATCTTTGTTGCCCTCCTCTGCACCCCCTCCAGTAGCCTGATATCATGTTTTAGGTATGGCCTCCAAAACTGCACACAATACTCTAAGTGCAGCCTTACCAGTGACCTGTAGAGGGGCAAGATCACCTCTCTTCAACTAGATGAAAACCCCCTTGCTATGAACCCCAGCATTTTGTTCTCTTTTGCAGCTGCTGTCATGCACTGGGCAGTATTGTTCATGGTCCCTGTTATCATTACCCCTAGGTCCTTCTCCTCCTCAGTGATCCCCAGCTTAACCCACCCCCCCCAGCCAGTATTCTGTCCTTGGGTTCTTCACCCCAAAATGCATAACCTTACACTTCTTTGCATTGAACCCCAGCTGCCACCTAGCTGACCACTCCTCTAGCTTGCGTAGGTCCCCCTGCAGCTGCTTCCATCCCTCCTCTCCATATACCACTGCTCCGATTTTGGTGTCATCAGCAAACAGACTTACCTTGCTCACAACCACGTGTGCAATGTCTCACATGAAGAGCCCAAACAATACTGGCCCCAATACAGAGCCCTGTGGCACCCCACTCTTCACCGGCCTTGAAGTTGAGAGCTCCTCTCTCACCACCACCTGTTGCAGCCTGCCACTCAGCCAGCTTGTAATCCAGTTCATCATTTTTGCCCTTACCCCTACACCAGTTAGCTTCTCCCCAAGCCACCTATGAGCCACCGAATCGAAGGCCTTGCTGAAGTCCAAGTAAAGAACATCCACCGCATGACCCTTATCCAGCTCACCTGTCACCCAGTCATAATACTGTATGAGGTTGGTTTGACAAGACTTCCGTGAAACAAACCCATGCTGCCTCATATCTTGGAGGCCATTGTCCTCCAGGTATGACACCAGTCTTTCCTTTAATATCGATTCCATGAGTTTGCACACTATGAAGTTGAGACTTCCTGGATGATAATTACCCAGTTCATCCCTTGGCCTGCTCTTGTGTAATGTTCTACATGTGCCATCCTCCAGTCCAGTGACACACATCCCGACTCCAGTGAGGTGCTGTACAGATCCGCCAGCAGCTCCGCCAACACTTCTGCCATCTCCCTCAGTACCCTGGGGTGGATACCATCTGACCCTGGTGCCTTGTCTACCTTCAGTGTCCTCAGTCCCTCTAAGACTCTACTTGCCTCAATTTTTCCATCTGTCGCTGCCTCTCCCCCTGTCCCCACACTCCCAGCCCATGCTGGTAGCAGTCCCACCCTTTCTTCCGTGAACACTGATCAAAAGTATTCATTCAATGCTTCTGCCTGCTCCTCCCTCTTTTCCATCCACTCCCTATCCCTTTTTATCCTCACTATTGTCTCCTTGCACTTCCTTTTTCTCTGATGTATCTGAAAAGTCTTTCTCCCCTCCCATTAATTCCCTGTGCTAATCTCAGCTCTCTCTGTGCCTTGGCAGCTCTCACTTTTCTGGTCACCTCCTTGGACCATCTTGCATATTCCTCCCTGTCCACTTCTTTCCCCATCCTCCTAAACCTCTGGTGCACCACTCATTTTTCCCTCACCACCTCCACAACCTCACTGTTCAACCAGCATGGTTTTCTTGCTCTGCTCCTCTTTCTCTGTGCCTTAGTGCAGGCTTCTGTTGCCTCTGTAACCCCCATTTAATAATATCCCAATTTTGCTCCACGCCCATTTCCTGCCTTATGCCCTCCAATTTTCCTTTCAGTACTTCCTGCATCCTCCAGAAGTCTGCCTCCCTGAAGTTTACCACCTGAGTAACTGATTTCTCTGGCTCCCCACACATCATGATATTAAACCACACCGTTTAGTGATTGCTGTCGGCTAGTTAGTCCTCTACCTTTATTTCCCTCACTGCCACCCCATTCAACAATACCAGATCTAAAGTGTTCTTTAGCCTAGTAGGTACAGTAACCAACTGTGTCAGGAGACCCTCCTGGATTGTATCCAGGAGCATTTGCTCTCTAGCACTGGAGGTGACCGGAATGCTCAAGTCAACCCCCCGCTAGTTGAAATGCCCCACGATGACCACCTTCCCTTTTCTACATACCTATTTGATTTGTCCCGCTAACTCCCTGTCAAGCTTCTCAGACTGGGACGGTGGCCTGTATGCCACCCCAAACCTCAATTTCCTACAGCTTGAGTCTAGGAGCTGCAGCCAGATTGCCTCTGTTCTCTTTTCTCCCTAGTCCCTTGTGCATTTGATTCCATCCCTCACATAGACTGCCACCCCACCCCCCTCCCCTCCTTATGGTCCTTCCTGTATAATTTGTATCCTGGGATTGCCAGATCCCAGTCCTGGTGCTCAGTTGCCCACATTTCTGTGACAGCTGCAATATCCACCCTCCATACTGCTAAGAGTGCCTGTAGCTCAGTGAATTTGTTTCCCAGGCTTATTGCTTTCAATAAGACCACCCTCCATAATGCCCCCTTCCCTTCACTAGCCTCCATCTCCTCCCTTCTACTCAGTCTTTTTTTGGCTGCCCCGAGTCCTTCCTTGCTAGCCTGGGGGGTAGGCTGTGACTCCACTCTATCAGATCCCTGCCTACCTGCTGTCCATTTCCCAACCCCATCTAGTGTAAATTCACCCTTGCCACAATATACCTCCCCAGTCCTTGCTTTAATACCTCCTTCCCCTCCCCACTCAGGTGCAGCCTATCCCTTGCAAACAGATTGTTATTATCCCAGGTACTGCCCCAGCCGCCCACAACCCCATACCCCTCAGTTCGATACCATTCTACCAACCATGTGTTCAACTCTCTAATCCTCTCCTTTCTCACTGTGTTTGTGCAGGGTACTGGGAGTACTTTGGAGAAGGCCACAGACTCCCCAGTCTCCTCGCACAACCTTCCCACTTCCTCAGCCCTCTCCCTTGTTATCTCCACCATTTCCCCGCTAAGTCATTTGTCCCCACATGTACCACAATGTGTGGTTTCCTCCTACCCCTCTTTACGCACCTTAGGATTGCCTGTCCTACCATATCTGCCTTTAATCCTGGTATGGACTCTGCCCATATCCGACTGTACCTCTCCCCCTTGCTGCTCCATCTGATCACCTTGAGTATGGAGTTCCCCAACACCAGTACACCCCCCTCCTCTTTCCTTGTGCCCATCACCACCCCCCACCCAGGTTCTCATTTTGGAGCCATTCAATACTGTGTTTTTACCATGTGCCCAGTGTCTTCCCTGTCCCTCCCAATTAAGAACCCTCCCTCCTGTTTGACTGCCAACCTCCCTCTCCCTCCTCACCTCTCCTAGTAGTATCCCTTCCCCAGCCACACCATGCTCAATCTCTCTACTAGTAATGCCCTTCACTCCCTCTTCTTTGTGAGTGCTATCCCTTGTGCAATCACCTCCTGCATGCTCTTTCCCATGTGTTGCTAGTAAAGTAAATGTGTTCCCTATCCCCTTTGCCTTACTATATGCTTTCGCCTCCCCCCTCCTGCCTACTGCTGCTTCTCTTTTTCTAGGTCCTACTAGAGTCCACCCTTCATCAGCTGGCTTCCTGTCTAGTTTGCCCCCTTCCCCTCCCTTGACCCACTGTTCTTTCTCTATGGTGCCCCCACAATGCTCTCAGATGTCAGCCCTCCTACTGACGCAATCCTCACCTCATCCCTCAACCTCCCCAGCTCCCTGACAAGCCACTGAACCTCTTCCTCGCGCCTCCTTAGCCTGTGGCATATTGGGTTCCCTCCCAGCCTCCACAGTTTCTCCTGGTTTTCAGCATTGGCATTTCAACTTAATAATGGTCGGCTTCCCTGCCTTCATTCCGATCAGTACCCCAGGATCTGTGCATGCTTGTGGGGACATAACTGTGCTCAGTTTCTGGCTTTTTTTTTTTGTTTGTTAATTCATCATGCTCCAGCAGGTGCTTGCCATGCTTTCTCCTTTGTGGCCTTTATTGACTCGTAGCAATTATCTCTTTGGGGCTGTCCCCTCAATACAGTTATGAATGTTATTTGTCACTAAGGAAACTGACTTTGCAAGTGTGTAAGAAATATTCTGCTGTTCGTTTTTTTAATACATAATTTGATCTTACTTTGTTTTCAAGTGTAAAATGGTAAACAGAAAATGGTGACTACCTCAAGTGTTTTTTTACCCCATAGCAAGTAAATTATGCAAATAATCATTTGCATCCTGTTTTTGAACATTTACTGATTGGTCTGTCTATATTAACAGACAGTAAAGTGCAACATATTACCACTTGCAAACATTTTTCTTTTATTTTTTTATCGATTGCACTGTTTGTGTTTTTATCGAAATTTGACGTTATGCAAGAAATCACTATCATTCAAAAACTGCACCCTTTTTTTTTTTCACCAGACCATCCAAAGGCACACTATTGGCACAAGTCCCATCATCCATGAAAATTTCAGAAAGAAATTTCAGACTGCCTAGGCTGTAGGCGAGAGCAAAAATTCCCATGTTAAGTATAGGAAAAAAGTAGGGTTTTTTCCACTTTTTTGATCCTTCATATCCTGAAAATGGTACAAGATGCCGTCATGAAACTTTCCACATCTTGTGACTCTGCAAGCCTAACCACACATGACAAATGTTGTACAAATTTATTAAATGATAACAAAGTTATTAAGGTGCAAAAAACTGGGTTTAATGTTGAACTGCCAGCTCAACCCTAACTATAGTGGTGCTACTGTGCTTCTATATTACAGTTATCTGGAGCACAGGTTAGTGACAAGATTTTTTTTATTGGCTCACGGGTTTGCTTACATACAAAAAATCCATACCTTGTGAGCGCACCAAATTAAAAACATACCTTAAAAAGTTTAAAGTAAATGAGGTGGGGTGACACATGGAGAAGCAGCTGGATAAAGGGTATCTAAGCCAAGTTCAAAATGTGCCAAAGTTCTAGTGTGTTTCTTCTACAACTTATCTTGAAATCTCACCTGGGGGAGCTGTATTTCTAAAAATATAAACTGTTTTCTTACAAATGGGTAAAACATTTTTTATATGAATCATAGTGGCTACACACAAAAAAGGGGAGCTCAAACTAAGGTTGAAATCATACTCCCATTAGTGCCATAAAGAAGATGTAGTTACTAGCAGGAGAAATTGAACAACCAGCTATGGAAATAAGAGAAAGCTATACTAATAATAATAAATTTTATTTCGCATAAGCACCTTTCGAGCCATCAAGGCGCTTTACAAAAAGATAAAAACAATCATATCAAAACAGTGAGCATAATGATAAAATGAATAGCATAATGATAAAATAAGTAACAGGGGATCAAGTTATATGGTGCCATCATAAGCGTGGCACCATAAGAAGGTTTTCAATGCCTGTTTAAACCCCTCCACTATCGTTCTGAGCTGACGGGGTGGGGAATTCCAAAGGGTTGTGGCCACGCACATAAATGCATGGGCCCCAGAAGATTTCAAAGACACCCTCAGAACCTCAAGCAACCTCTCATCAGTGGAACGCAACTGTTGCAATGGGCGGTAAGGCACAAGAAGCTCTTTCAAGTAGTTGGGACCCTGTCCATGTAGGGCTTTGTAAGTCAATAGACCAACTTTAAAGGTAATCCACCACCTAATTGGCAGCCAGTGCAGATCGCGCAGCACAGGACTAATATGGGATACTCGAGAAACCCCAGTTAACAATCATGCTGCTGCATTCTGCACGAGCTGCAGGTGATGGATTTCAACCCCATAAAGTCCTAAGTACAGGGAGTTAAAATAATTAAGGCACAAAGTCACAATAGCCTGGACCAATGTAGGCAAGTCCCTGGATGGAACCAGGTGCTTAATCCTGGAGATTTTCCTAATATGATAAAAGGAAGACTTGATGACGGCAGATAGCTGAGATCATAAACTCAGCCCGTCGTCAAGCACTACCCCCAAGTTTCGCAGTCATTCAGAGGATAGGATCTGAGAGCCCCCGAGAAAAAGTCCAGAGGGCTGATCAGCCCTAAACCCCTCTATCCAGTGACCTGGGTCCACTACCATCATCTCCGTCTTTTCGGTGTTCAACTTCAACCAGCTCGAGTTCATCCAGTCCTGGATTTCAGCAAGGCAGGTATTAAGTACCGAGACAGCTCTATCCTGGTCAGGGGCAAAAGACAGGTAGGGCTGGTTATCATCAGCATAGCAGTGAAACCTCAGCCCATACTATCTTACAATGTCTCCGAGGGGCAGCATATACACTGCAAACAACATGCAGGACAGCACTGAACCCTGAGGAACCCCACATGGCAGGGAGAAAGGGTCTGAGGAAAAAACCCCAGACATCACTGTCTGACTCCTGCCAGTGAGGAAAGATGTAAACCACCTAAGGACCATTACTGACAGTCCACAGATGTACCTCAGATGTCCAAGCAGCACCCCATGGTCTACAGTGTCAAAAGCTGAAGAGAGATCAAGGAGCACCATCAGAAGATCATTGAGTACCTGAACCAGTGCTGTCTCTGTATTATGCCTCTTTCAAAAACCAGACTGGAGAGGTTCATAGATGTTATGGATGGTCAAGTGGTCATCTAGCTGTATCACTACTACTTTCTCAATCACCTTCCCTATAAAGGGAAGATTTAAGATCAGTCTGTAGTTGGCCAGAGAATCCAGGTCCAAAGAAGCTTTCTTTAGGAAGGGAATTATCACCACTTCCTTCAGGGAGCTTGGAAACTCACCAGATTCCAAGGAGCACCAGACTATCTGTACCAGGACCAGGCCAATCATATCCCAACAACCCATAATCAAGGAAATTGGGCCCAGATCCAAACTACAGCACATAGGGTGCATACCCTGGACAATCCGCATAACACCCATGATCCTGGGCAAGGCAAAGGTACTCCAGGAAGCCCAAGGTGAGATGACTAAACACCGATCATCAGCAACCCCCAAAGAGTGAGTTGAACAAACTTCCGACCTGATGTTGGCCACTTTATCTGCAAAGAACCGAGCAAGCTCATCGCACTCCACTTGCAAAAAAGGTCTTCAGAGCTGCAGACAGGTTGGGTTGCACAACCTGTCAACAGTTTGGAAGCGCTGGGCTGGTCAATTCTGAGTGGCAGCAATCTCCCTGGACAGGAATTCTGCCTTCTTATGGGAGATCGTTGATTGGTAAATCTTATAATGTTCAACCAATCTAAGGTGGTCTGCAACCAGGGCGGATTTCCACCAATGCCATTCTAACCTACATCCTACTCACCTCAACTCCCTCAAAGACCCATTGAACCAAGGGGCCCGATGGTCAAGGGAGAGAGGACGAACATGGATAGGAGCAATCAAGTTCAAATCTGCTGAGATAGCCTTACTATTGGCCACCACTAAAGTCTCTGGACTCAACCTGGTCACAGGAAACTCTGAGAGGTCAATCACTGCTGCTAAGCCTTCAGGACTCAATTCCCGTAAAGGATGGTAACTGACCATCTCCACAGGGGCAGGCCTCCGAATACTACATGAATTTAAACAATTATTTAAACAGTTTTTTAACCAAAATTCTGAGGTGTAGAAGAGACTGAACAAAATAACAAAGGGTTGGTAGAATGGAAATGAAGAGAGCCAAAATCCCCTAAAATCAACTACGTGGGTGTTAAAATGAAATGCAAGCTAACATCTTATTACTACAACAATTTTTCTAAAAATAGCATATGGTATTTTTGAACTGGTTTATTAAGTTCAGGTGCAAACAGGATAGAAAGGCAAAATCAGCTAGGCAGTGCCTGAAATGGGTACGAGGTGTGCCGATACTGTGCAATAAAGCAACAACAAGCATTTCATTAATAAAGAAAACTACATTTCAGCAAGTATACATCAATTCTTAGATGCTGTGTCAAAGCTGTGGAAAAACTGTATGTGACTTCTTGATAGGGAGGGGGGCTGGAACACATTTTCATTGAAGATGAATGGCATTAATACCCTTTATTTAAAAATCTACAATGATTTCTTTAGAAGGACTGCTTGAACTCTCCTCCCTCAATTTAGTTGGTATGACTTCCAGTGCCATAAACTGAATGCTGTAGGCATCTCCAAAATGTGATGATGCCACATTTGGGGTGACTAGATGGCCTTACTTACCACTGTTGATTGCCCAGGAATGTTCTTATAAGTATTGTTTAAGTGGCCTAACTATGCTACCAACATATGTTTTCCGACACACAGACACTACGAGACATGCACAACAAATGGTGTAACACAAGTGATTTGAATTGATGGATTTCAACAGTCCTGATGTCATGTGGACTAAGGTTCAAAAAAACACTACCATGTTTTGCATGTTTACTACTAATGCAATTGCCACACATATAAATGCTTTAGGCTTTGGTGGTAGTCAGTTGGTTCTCTGTGGCTGAGAGGTGTAGTTGCTGTGGACTACCATGTACCCTACTGTAGTGCTCCTCCTGAATGTAACCCTAAGGCCTTCTTTGGCTACAGATTCCAAATCAGGGCCCAATGGTAGGAAGTGCCAGTGTTTACGGACCATATTCTGTAGGTCATTGGACAGCTGGCCCTAGCTGGTAGCCAATGTTATCTGTACTGTGCTATCTGACTGTGCATTGGTTGTTAAAAGATCTTTCCTTTTTAAAGTGTGTTCCATTTGTTTGCCTCATGGAGAACCTTTTCTTTACATCCCCTAGTGGGGAAATGCTCCATAAGGTCCTGTGATTCAGATTCAACTCTTTATCATTGGAACAATTCCTGCATAAATTAACCGATTGCTCCATGGGGGTATGGTTGATTTGAAAGCAGGGATGGGAACTGTTTGCATGAAGGAGGCTATCACCTGCTATGAGTTTGCCTTAGCCACTTATATGAACTGGTTAAATATGTACACCTTCCAATGTGAGATCCAAAATGTTAATGTGACATAAGTGTGCATTTGATGCAAAACTTAGTCTCATTGTGTTGTTGTTTATGTACTGTAGAAATGATGGTGTATCTGACCCTGTGTCCTGCACACACAAAGTTTGTTTGTTTATAGATTTTAACCAGATGTCTATAGACTTATGGCATGGATTGTTAATGGGGTTGTAGGTGGCGTCCATCTCACTCTGGCCTTGGAACACACAGGTCTAACTGGGCTGAGTGCAACTCATAGCAACCCACACTCACCTTATCATGTTTATTTTCCACTGGTGTCTACAGCTGCTTCTGGAGAACCTGCAAGCTAGCAGGCTTCTATGCTAGAGGAAAACCCCTCAGGGGCTTTTACTGGTGCTTGGACTTATATATAGTGATCTGCTCTCCCACTAAATTCCTGAAGGACATGTGAGAAGTCTTTATTTACTGTATATACTCATGTACTGTATAAGCCTAGTTTTTTATTCTAAAAATAGGACCCAAAAAGGGGGACTTGACTTATCTGTGATGCTGACTTTTCTGCAGACTTTAAAATGGTGAGCAATTTTTGCAATTGTGTGATTTGACATTGTGTCCACTTCTGGCCACAAAGAAAGATTATGTGCATGATGTTGATCACAAAACACATTTTTCCATCCACTTTGGACAACAAAATAATCTCTGTAATTTTGCTAAAATTGACCATGTAAAGGGAAGCCAACTTATTGTATATGTGAGGCTGACATATAGGGAAGTACATATAATATTTGTTTGAAAATTGTTTTGTCATGTAAACATACTGTAGAGACATGTACAGTAGTCTCATTTACAGATGTGGCCTGGGGAGGAGAGCAATGGTAGGGAAAAAGCAATACAGCTATCGTATCAATAATATGCAGGCAATATATATATATGAGAAGATCAGCAAATTATAGATAATTTATCTGAGAAGTTAGCATGTGATGTCTGCTAATGGGTAACCAACTAAAAATTCAGGTGCAGTCACAAATGGATATACTGTATAGCCTCTGGGCCTCTTTGGCTGACAGATTGCTACTTGAGACAGTGGAAATGTGTTTGGTTATTCCAGAGTTGAAATAGTCTGTAATATAATGCATGTTGGCTATGATTTCTCTTACATCTTGAGATACTAAAGAGATATGGGCAAATCTCACTTTTGGAAGAATGATTATTGTAAAAAGTTAGTAATGTGTACTGGAAGTGTAAACGAGCCTGTTTAGGATCCATTGTCTGCTTCACCAAGCCCAGTCAGCAAGGGTAAGTCCAGACAGAACATTTTCAGAATAGAAGTTAGGGAATGATCTAGCTTGAATAAGCTTGAGGGGCCTTTGGGGTCATCTTTAGACACTAAATGCTATGCTATGGTCACTGAAACAATCATAGTGGTTAGTCTTTCTTTTTTTCTCAGAACACCCAGCCAAGGTAATCTTCTCACAACCTCCTTCAAAGCAGCTCAGAATTGCCTCAACATTTCCTTGCTTTTCACACTGTCCTTCCTGAGCTCCTCAGCGTCTGGCACACATCCTCAAGACAGCCTTACACAATCTTCAGAAGAAACTAGAATGACAAGAGGCACTCTGGCTGGGTGAATAGCAATTACTCAAAGGACAGGAATTTAGATACTACTTTTTTATTCCAAATCAAGTGCTAAAAGTGTTGTAATAGGTAGGTAGGCAGGTAACGGCAGACAAAAATGACTCAACATCTCACCATTTTCATGGCTTTGACAAGAGTGGTGATCCCCACTAGTGGTTAACTTTTATACAATTGTATTTAAAGAGATATCAAAGTTAATGAATACTTATATAATTGTCACCACGGGGTACCATAAACATGTGCCAAACCAATACAAAAAAGGTGCAAGTGCTCTTGTAATATTTAAAATCAGGATGAGACACATCTGCTACTGTTTATACAGACATGTTATATCCTGCAATTAGATCTGGAAGGCAAAAGACAAATTTAGCATTATAATATATATAAGTCCACATATATGATATATAATATATTGTGTGCCGCTAATGCTAAAAGTTGTCAAAATATACTGTTAGAAACAGTTAATGTATCATATACTAAAACAGTTGCAAGCATGGCAACATTCAATGAAAACTGATGTGATATCAAGAATCCATGCAACTGGCAATATTTACAAAAAGGGTGAAGGCTTAAAATATCCAGTCAAGCTAGGCCAATATCTTGCTCTTGTCTCAAATATCCAAAAGCTTTCATGTCTTTTCACTTTATGTTCAAAATCGCCCCCTCTTTTGGCTCCTTTACCTTCTCAATGACCACACATTTAAAATCATATACCTCCCCATTTTCTGTTCCAAAGATGCTTTGATAGGGCATTATTAATATATTGTTTTGGCAATGGCATGCATGTGCTTGCCTGTATGAGTCTTAAATGTTTGTATGACTGTCCCTGCATAAAATACTCTATAAGAGCATAATGCCATATACACTAATCCAGTGGTGTCACAATTAACAAATGATGTACTGTGCACAATATTACCACTTTTAGGATTAATGAATTGTATTGCTGTCAAAATCACAAGACTGCACTTACACTGGCCACATTTTAAGTTGACAGTGGGTAATGGTTGCAACACATATTTGCAAGTCAAAACAGGTTCTTTTTTTTTTGCAAACTATTGAATCATCTGTCCTTGATGGTATTGTCCCCCATATGCCATTGTGGGTTTGATATATACAATTTTTGATAATCCTTTTCCTGTAGACAAAACAAGCCAATTTTTGTTTACAATCTAGCTATGCCTGCAGACAGGACACTGTACTGAGTGAGTTACAAACAATTCACTGTCTGCCTTACTTGTCCCCTCTTTTTTCTGTAAAAGTTCTGATTGTACTCTTGAGGTGACATTAGATTATGCCTCCTCAGTTACATCTCCTCCATATCCCCTTTCTGCACATCTTTCTTTGAGTTCTGTTGTCTTGTTGGTAAAAGACCCTTCTAGGGTACAATTAAATCTGACCCTAAGAAATTGCAATTTGGAGATGTTCCTAGTGGTGTGGCACGGGTGTCAGCTATTAGACAAAAGTAGGTATTGTGAGTTGGCTTCCAAAATAGGGCACTGGCATTTGTACTACTGTCTGTTTTATGATCTACAAATAAAAAAAATAATAACTGTTTTAGTGATGTAAATTTTCAACCAGATGTCTCTAATAGATAGCTTACAAATTATTGCTAGCCTCCCCCACCACCATGCCATGAGGACATCATCAACAAAATGCTTCCAAACATTCAGCTGATCATAAAAATGGTTTATGTCAGGGTAAAAAATATACTTATTTTCCCACTTATTGAGAAAAAAAATAGCGGAACTGGGGGACAAAGTGGCCCCCATTGCCTTTCCCCTTATTTGAAAGAGAAATTACTTCAAAAACAAGAATGTGTTGTACACTAATACAAATCTTGCCAGCTGGACTATAAACTCAATTGGTAGGCTAATAAGTCTTCTAGTATCAAAAAATGAAACTGCATTGCAGATAAGACCCCTTTATGGGGATACTGGAGTAGAGAGAATCAATGTTGAGAGTTACTAGCCACCATGCAGGGTAAAATTGCAACTTTTGAACCAGCCTTACAAAGTCAGAACTATCTTTACTATAAGTTTGTTGTATGATATCAAATTCTCCAGAAAAACAGTCAACATACTGGGAAAAGGTTCAGTAAGACTCCCTATTAATGAAATGATTGGCCTCCCCTTGAGATCCACCAGTCATTTGTGGATCTTTGGGATTATCCAGATGGTTGCTTTCAGTGGGTTATTAACAATGAGGTACTCCTTTAAATTTTCCTCCCCTCTAACATTCATCTGTGTAATAATCAACATTTTTTATACAGACCAGTGGGATCCTTTGTTAGCTTTCTACTGTATACTGAATCAGACAATTGCCTAAGTACTTCTTTGTTGTAGCTCTCTGATGATATCACTAAAACTGCTCTGTTTACATAATCTTGCCTTCCATTTAACTGTTAAATCTACTGGCTTTGTCCAATGCTGTCATTTCCCAGGTAACTCTTTTTGATTGCTTACCCATAGTTGCAATGTTATGATTCAATGTGCTTACACAGCTTTGTATAGTATTGTGCTTATGCAACTTGTTGAATAAACCTCTGTTGCTGTCTGCTCTCATTTATCAGGGAATACCACCCTGTAGAGATACCAAAGGTAAGGAACCTCAGAGGAGGGTTCCATCCCTAGAGGTACTGCAGGAAGGATTCTCTAGACTAAAGGTACAGTGGTAATCATGCCAATGTTTACCAGTAGAGTGGAATACTGAGCATTGTGCAGATGTGGTACCAACTGAATAACATGCATACCATTACCGCGCAATGACGTGTGTTGCGTAATACTGGGATACTTTTGTGTGACTACTGCTGTACCTTAAGGAGGAGCCCCAAGGAGAGATGTGAGCCACTGAAGGAAGGGAGGATGGTGGGGCAAAGAATAAATGTTTCTGAGTGAAGCAGAAATAACTGACTTTAAATAGCTCAGGCAGGGGGTGTTGCTTGTTGCTCAACTCATTGAACCACAGGCAAAGCCTTTCAATTCAATGTGTTTATGCAACCTGTGTAGTGTTGTGCTTATCCAACTTGTTGAATAAACCTTTGTGGCTGTTCGCCTCTCACTTCTTGGGGAATACTACCATGTAGGAATGCCTAAGGCAAGGAACTCTGGCAAGGGTTCCACCCCTAGAAGTGACATGGGAAGGATTCCCTAGGCTAAAGGTACCTTAGGAAAGAGTCCCTAAAAAAGAATAAAGCAGCAAGCATTGCAGAAAGTAACACGCAAGTATTGTGTATTTATGACCTTAATGTAGGTCAGCAGTAGAGACTGGGTAATGTGGCAGAAGACAACGAGCAATGTGTAGTGACCTTATGTAAGTCTGAAAATTAGATAGCGAGAAGTCATGACTTCCTAAGGAGAAGGGGAATGGAAAAGGAGGTCCACCATCCATCTCAATGCAACAGCAGAATCCTACCTAAACAGCCTAGAGAATATGCTATAAAAACCTAATTAAGTATTATGACCTTTGGCATGAAGAAGAGCAAAAAACACACTTTGAGGAGGAAACCTCTGGAGATCCAAGGCCTAGGTCACCTTCCCTCTAGGCTTTGGGATGTTTGTTTAGTGATGGCTGACAGTACATCAGATAGGACAGGATTGAGAAAACAAGACAGAATAGGAGTTTTGGACAATCAATACGGATCACGGGACCAGCGTTGGTGGATTCACAGACCACCGGTTAAACCAACAGAAATCTAAGGCAAGACAGCACATGAGAAAAATCATTGATGGATTCACAGCCCAATAGCTAAACCAACAGAAATCCAGGGCAAGATAATACATGGGACTAATGTTGGTGGACTCACAGACCACTGGCTAAACCAACAGAAATCTAGGACAGGACAGTACATGGGACTTATTGGACAAACAATATGGAACACTGGACCAATGCTGGATCACTTGGTGAAAAGCATTATCAAAAGACATTGGCATATTTTGACAACTAATAGAAAGTTACATCAAGCTGCCAAAAATTTTCCACAAACTATATACAGGAGAGGTACAAACTTGCAAGATATGTTGATCAACAGTATATATTGGGAAGAACTGAATACAAATCACAGAGATGCACCTCTACCCAATGGAACATTTAAATTTGGGAACTGTCAATTTTGTCAGTATATTTTGTCTGGAAATGTTTTCACTGACCCCATAACAAAGTGTGAATACACGATACAGAGTTTTGAGAATTGCAGTACTAATAATGTTATTTATTTAACTACAGTACATGCAAGCAATGTCCAAGCTTCTATGTTTGCAAAAACAACTTATAAATTAAAAGAATGCATTAGCCAACATATCCAAAGTATCCACAAGTTAGATGACATCAGTGTTCTGGCCCAATGTGTAAAGCAAAAGGGAAAGGATCATACTTTTCTTTTTCAGATGATAGAAGAACTGGGGATGTCGATCAGAGGGGCTGACCTAAATAACAAATTATTTCAGTGGGAAACTTTGTGGCAGCAAAAATTAAAGTCATTATTTTCCAGGACTAAATGAAGCCTTTCAACTAACACCATGTTTTTGAGTCTATATGCTGCATAGTATGACTCATGTCAGATATTTAAATGCATTACGATATTTGTCACCCCTGATCTAGTGCAGGACCAGCATGTCTATCATGTGGCATGACTGCTCTGGCATCTAGAAGCAAGTCCAATGTATTAGTTACTATGTGCTTAGATATGTAAGATTTGCTGTAAATGTAAATGCATGAACCTAACACATATCTATTACTGTATATTGTCAATGATGTATGGTTTGTAAATGGTACTCTTAGTACTTCTCTTGCTCCCTTCTAGGTATTTGTAATTAATTCCATTTCGCCCCTGAAAAAAGGACTGTCATGGTCTCAGTGGGCCTACCCAGCTACCAAAATATAAATAAATAAATCTATAAGAATAATGCAATCAACTTGATGTTTTTTTTTTATTTTGGCTATCTGATGCCTTTATAACATTTTAAGGTTTAATAGGAATGGATTCTTATAATGTATATGTATATGAATATGTACATGTATTCTTATTGTTATGTTCACGTTGGGTATTTGGTGGGTTTAAGCCTATTGATAGGATAGGGCATATACTGTATATGTATCTATCTATATATATATATATATATATATATATATATATATACACACACACACATACTGTACATAGATGTAGAAATTATCATATGGCTGTGTGAGTGTGACTGCAAATTAAAACTTTTCCTTTTGCACTGTCACTTTAAGAATTATATTTAAATGGCATGCCTTTACTGTACCTACCAGCCTTGACAAAGCACGAAAAGCACAAAAATATTTGGCTGTTACATGGGGGAGGGGATGAAACTTCCACTTGCTGGATGTACCTTACCTGCCTGGTGATTTTTACATGTGGATTTCAATAAAGGAATTTTTTTTGTTGTTGTTGTTAGTTGTTTAACCAGGACTAGCACACTAAGCTGAAAGCTTTTTTACAGATGCGACCTCGGAGCACAGGGAAGTTAAGTGACTTGCTCAGGGTCACACAGTCTGCAAGTGGAATTCAAACCCAGGTCAGGTCTGCTGGATGTCACCAGATTTGCTGCTCAGAGCCTTAAACCACTGTGCTAAACTGCCTCCATTTAACTACGAGCAACAATTCTGCTGGCTCTTTTTGCAGGGTGGTGACTGACAGCCAGTCTCCCTTTCATTCATGTGAGTACGTCTTTGCTTTGGCTCAGTCTCAGTTGTCTAGCTGCCTTATTTTTGCTCTGATATGGGACCAATGTTGGTGGACTCACAGACCACCGACTAAAGCAACAGAAATCTAGGCAGGAGAGTAGACAGGACAGACTGACAATAGTGGTGAGTCATGGGCCACCACTTCCTCTTTACATAATTGTTTTTGTTTGTTTTCATGTTTGAACAAAGCAATAAGGCTCACATGATAAATTGACAACAGTTTTTGAGGACCTTCACATAGGTCGAACATACATTTCATTGAACAATTGAACAACAAAGGACTAACCTGCACATAGGTTAGACAGAATATCTTTTTGGTTTTTGGACAAACAATATGGTACACAGGACCAACGTTAGTGGATTCACAGGCCACCAGCTAAACCAACAGAAATCTAGGGCAAGACAGTACACATGGCTCACTGGACAAACAGTATGGAACACGGGACCAGTGTTGGTGGATTCACAAGCCACCAGCTAAACCAACAGACACCTTGGGAAGACATTACATAGTACCAACACTGGTGGATTCACAGGCCACCAGATAAACCAACAGAAATCTAGGACAAGACAGTTCATGGGACTTGGGAGACTATATCAAGCAATGTAATAATTCAGATAGTCCGGTGCATTTTCACATTCTATTATTTGCATGCACACGTTATATGAAGGACATGAAATGGATGCAGTAATTAAACTGCAAGCCCCCCAAAACAGTATGAAACAGAACATATTGCATACAAAATAAAATGTTCAGTACAGTTTGAATTCATAAGCTTCATACATAATATTTAAATACGTACTGTTTCAATATTTGTGAAGAGTGCATATGTTTTTACACAGAACACTTGAACACCATCTCAGAACAAGGAAGGTTAGTGCAGATATGCAAACATTTAGATTTGGGACCCGTGAACTTCTTTTGCAAGACAGGATGGTCAGATACTCCAAATACAGAGCATTGCTGCAGTTAAACTTCTAAGAAGTGATGAGAGAACGAAAAGGTACATGATGTATTTGCTCATTCAAAGCTGTATTACAGTTCAGCTTCAGCCAAGCTAATAATATGAAAAGATTTAGCCAACAATTGTGAAATTAAAATTTACAGAACAGTGCATTATTTCTGACTCCATGGCCCATTCTCAACCTAAGGCCACAATGCCACATTGCAACATTACTCTCCCTCACCCCCGTAGAAATAACCAACACCACACCAGGACACCACACCGGGAAGAAGCAACAGGAGGTAGCAGGAACAGTTCTAAAATTTCAAATACAGTGTCCCCACAGAAACACTAAAATGCTGTCCAGGAGAAACACAGCTAAAACTAAGTAGACTACTAAGGAGGAATGCAGCTCTAATGAATTAAACTGCTAAGGAGCAAAGTTAAAAGTAATAACATGTACATGTTTCCTCCTTGCTGAGCAAACTGATAATGAGCAAGCTAAAAATCATTAATATATATATATATATATATATATACACACTTGTTCCATGAAGTGAAGCCTAAAATTTAGAATTTCATCACAGAAGTGGGCTGACAGAAGCTAGGTGTAAATTAAAGGAGCATGCTTCAGGTTTTCTGAAGCAGCGTAAATGATTTAAACTACTAAGAAAGCAGGAGCAAATGGTAGAGTTTAACAAGGAAACTGCTAGAAAAGCCAGCACACTGAGAAAGAAAAGTTGGGATTTGTAACTGCTGAGTGGAGCCAAGCACTGAGTACAGTCAGGTGTAAACAATTAAGGATGGAACTCAGGCAGGGGAAACAGATAGCAGAGCTGAATGGCACATATATAACAATTGTAGGTAAACTGAAGAATTACTAAATGTATGATAAAAGTAAATGGGAGTCTGAACAGCACAAGTGCTTAAAGGACACCTAAATAATCTTTTTATACATTTTTTTAAATGACTCCATAGGCTTGTAAAGAAAAGGCTGTTGTTTACATTAATACTGAAACTGCATTTATTTAAGTAGGATAAATGCAGTTTTGTAGCATTTGATAACTGTAAACAAACCCTCTCCTGATTCAAAAATTCTACTATAAAAATCCTAAAATGACTGCCTTGTTGATGTCATTCAAGAGACAGATGCCACGGCTCTGCAGATGGATGCTAGCAGTACTAATTGTATTCAAATACAAATAACTTTAAAATGAAAAATTATAGCATGGTACTTTGAGCACAAAAGTTTTCAACACAAAAATATCTACAAAATGAGTGGTGTTTCATTTATAGCTACCATTTTTTTATAATTAGCAAAAAAAAAAAAACCGCAGAAAATTCAAATTTTTTCACTTTTCCAACAAACAAAAGTGAATACCTTTAAAAAGAAAAATGATAGCATGGTACTGCCAGTACAAAATTTGTCCAGCACAAGAATATTTACAAACTGAGTAATGTTTCATTTATACATACTGTATATAATCAGCAAACAATGGCAGGAAATTCCATTTTTTCACTTTTTTTGGAACTACTATATGTCATAAATGGAATATGCTATACCTTTGCTATACCTTACTGGTAATATTGTTGATATTTTTTATTTGAGTACCATACAATAACCATATAATATTTAAAATTAGTAAAACAACAACAATCTGTCAATAAGTCCCTGAAAATGCCTGGTTAAACAAGTAAGTTTTTAAGGATTTTTTAAACTCTTCCATGGTCAGGCTATCTCATATCTGGTGAAGTAGAGAATTCCATAGGGTAGGTGCCATAAAGGCAAAAGATCTTCCTCCAGACGTTTTCAGGGAGACCCTGGGAACCTCCAGCAATCCCTCACCAGAGGATCAGAGTGAGCGGGAGGGGCAGTAAGAAAACAGAAGCTCTTTCAGGTAGTGAGGTCCCAGCTTATGTAGGGACTTACTGGTCAGCAATGTGACCTTGAAGGTGATCCGACACTGTATGGGCAGCCAGTGCAGTTCATGCAGCACAGGTGTTATATTACTGGATCTAGGAGTTCCAGTCAACAACCTGGCCATTGCGTTCTGCACTAGCTGCAAGAGGCAGATATCCCCCCCAGTAGCCCTAGATAGAGGGCATTGCAGTAATCAAAATGATTGGTGATGAAGGCATGGACAAATGTAAGAAGATCTTTGGGCAGGACCAGGTGCTTCACCTCGGCTATATTCCTTAGATGGAAAAAGGAAGATTTGACTACAGCCAAAACCTGCACCCTCAGGGTCAGGCCCTCATCAAATACCATGCCCAGGTTACATACCTGGCCCATGTAAGGCAACATAAGAAATCACCGACATCCATCATCAGGTAAGACAAACATACAACTCTTTCCACATGACACAAGAGACATCCATCATCATGGACCAGTGCTTCTATAGCCATGGATAAACATGTATACTTGCACACCACTGGGGAAGTGCGGTAAAAAATTCCCATAGGTTCACATTGTAAATTTTAAGTAAGGAACAACACATGACAAGGTGTATGGCAATGCTAAATTACCGCATGCCCCCGGTGGGTTGTGAAGCATGAGGCGCAGCTGAGTGCCTGCAATCACCTGTGAAGTGCAGTGTATGATTCCCATAGGATCACATTGTAAATTGTAAATAAACAATAACACAAGGCAGGGTGTGTGGCAGTTGTAAATTGCTGCATGCCCCAGGTGGGTTGTGAGGCATGAGGTGCAGCTGAATGCTTTCAACCACCTGGGAAGTGTGATATAAAATTCCCATAGGATCACATTGTAAATTGTAAGTAAGTTGTAACACATTACAGGGTAATGCTAAATCACAGCACACCCCAGGTGGGTGATGAGGCATGCAGTGCAGCTGAGTGGCATCAACCACCTGGGAAGTGCAGATGTCTTCACTCAAGTGCCAAAGGCACCTATGCTGCAATGGAAGCATATGCTAAGGTCGTGGGAAAGTCAGCAGGCAGTTGCTATGAGAAGCACCTGGCCCCTGGCTTCTTCATCTGGAAACAGAGGTAGCATTCCAACTTAAATGGCACACAACTGAATGACACAAAATGAAACCAAAAAAAGTGAAACAGCAGCAGGGTGATATGTAGCTCTGGGTAGAATGGAGAAGGCAGTTTCCATGTGCACTGACTAAATGCAAGGAAGAAAAGGAAGTGTCAGTGGGTGGTTGCATGAGAAATGCAGCGTGCCCTAGAACACTTTGTCTGATAATGTAAAGTGGGAATACGAGAATCTGTGTCTCACACTGTCATGGCAGGGCAGCACTGACACAGAGTAGGGGAAAACAGAAATGGAAACAGAAAGTGTACAACAGTTTTGCACCCCCATTTGGAAGGTGGCCGGTGGGAGTGGGAGCTATTTGAAAAGCAAATTGGACTATGATTAATTGGAAGAAAGGGATGCTCAGATTGTTTCTGACACACATGCATGACAAGCTAGGAATAAGGAGTGGAGAGTATACACACATGAGCAAGTGCCGCAGCTATATTACATTTACAAAATAGGAATTGCTAGGATGAAGCAGGGTTATTATCCATCTTATCAGGTGGACATATGGAAATATCAATTAGACTGAGACAACCTGTAAACAGGGTTGGGAAATGGTCATGGAACACTGGGAAGGTGGCTGATTCTGTGATAGGGGCACTGTCCCATAACTAGACAGGCTTTGCCAGATTAGATGAGGCTGGGAGAGTAGCCAGTGCATAAGAAACTGCTTGTCAGTTCTGTTCAGTAGCAGGTGTAACTTGTACAGGGGCATGGGTGTCAGAAACAATCTGAGGATCTATCATTTTTTTTTGTTTTAAAGTTATTTGCATTTGTTTGTTAAAAAGGGAAAAAAATTATTTACTGCTGTTTCACTAACTACAAAAAAAATCTAAAAGGTAGATATAAATGAAACACCACTCATTTTGCAGATATTTTTGTGCTGAATGAATTTCGTGCTTACAGTACCATGCTATAATTTTTTGTTTTAAAGTTATTTGTATTTGTTTGTTGAAAAGGGGAAAAAAATGTAATTTTCTGCTGTTTCTTTTTTTTTTTTGCTTATTATTAAAAAAATAAAAGGTATCTATAAATGAAAAAGCACTCATTTTGTAGATATTTTTGTTCTGAACAAATTTCATGCTGAAACTACTATGCTATCATTTTTTGTTTTAAAGTTATTTGCTCTTGGGGGAAACCTGAAGCAGACAGCATGCTCTATCTCATTCTTGGAGGTGCTACCTGTCCAGGGCAAATGAGATGCTAGGGCACTCCACATCAGTACCTTCAACTCCTGGTTGAAGGATTGGTGTGGAAGGGAGGGTTTTGGCTTCATAGGGGACTGGGGCCTGATCTGGGCAGATGCAAGCTTTTATAAGGACGACAACCTGCATCTGTCTGAGAAGGGGACCTTGGTCTTTTGTCAGAGGTTTAAATGCTTCAGCTGTGAGCATTTAAACTGGCTAAGGGGGGAAAGCCAGGAGGGTCAGGAGGCTTAGGAACACCCCACCCCCCATGGAAACATGCAGGAACATAACTTGACTACAGGAACAGTTAAAGCAGGCAGGGAGGGGCAGGCAGGTGAAAAATGTATAATGAGTTATATGGGGGGGGCAAGAGCACATAGGAAAGGAAATCAGGTTGGGGGAAGATGCTGGAGAAAGCAAATAAGAGCAGAGGGTGAGCAGACTGTAAAACACGGAAGGTCATGCTAACGAATGCCCATAGCCTAGAAAATAAGGTTCCACATCTGGAGGCCTTGTTGGCAGATGCAGACCTTGACATAGCAGCAATAACAGCGACATGGTACTCTGCTAATCATGGCTGGGAAGTCAGTACTCCAGGCTATACACTGCTCAGGAGGGACAGGTAGGGTAAAAAGTGTGGGGGAGTGGCCCTGTACATCAGAGATGATATAAAGGCTACAGAAGTTCAGGGAAGACAGGAGGAGGTGGAGGTAATGTGGATCACCCTCGAGCCAAGGAATGGAACAGCAATATGAACAGGGGGTGATCTATAGACCTCCAGCACAGAGGCAGGAAATAGAAAGGGAACTAGTGGAGAACATACATGACATGGCAGCTAAAGGTGAAATCTTGCTTTTGGAGGATTTAAATATGCCAGACGTGGTTTGGGCCAGCCAGGTGGCTGCTTCAGCCAGAAGCACAGCCATCCTTGAATCCCTGTAGGGGGTTGGACTCAGGCAGCTGGTGCATGAGCCGACCAGGGACAAGTCAATTCTGGACCTGGTATGGACCAACGGGAACAGAGTCAAAGAAATACAGGAGGAAGGGCAGCTAGGGTCCAGTGACCACCACATGGTGTGGTTCAGCATGAAGACATGGACTCATTTAAGCCACACAAGGGCAAGAGTATTAGATTTCAGGAAAGCAGATTTCAAAGAAATGGGTAGACATATACAAGCAAGCCTGGGGAAGGTAGGGGTAATAGATGGGGTGCAAGAACAATGGGAGAAACTGAAAGGATCCATAATGGAGATAACAAACCAATGATTTAGGATAGTGGCCAAAGGGAAAAAAGAAGGAAACCACTATAGTTCTTCAAAGAGGTGGGGGACAAAGTCAGGGCTAAAAGGCTGAATTTAAGGAAATATAAGGGGAGCCAAAGGGAGGAGGACAGCAAAGTATACTTTGAATGTCTAAGGGAAACAGGGAAGGCTGTTAGGAGGGTGAAGGCACAGACAGAAGAGGGTTCAGCTTGGTCTATAAACAAAGGGGATAAGGCATTTTACAGGTACATCAGTGAAAGAAGAAAAAGCAGGGGGGGAGATTGTGAGGCTCAAAGGAGAGAAGGGAGAGTGTAAGGAGGCAGTATAATGCAGTGGTTCAGGGCTCTGAGCTGCAAATCTGGGGACCTAGGTTTGAATCCCACAGCCCTCGCTAGCATTCTGTGTGACCCTGAGCAAGTCACTTAACTTACCTGTGCTCCCAGGTTGCACCAGTAAACAAGCTTTCAACTTAGTGTGCCACTCCTGGTTAAACAACTGAAAAAAAAAGGGAGGATCTGGACAAGGCAGAAATACTAAACAAATACTTCTGCTCAGTATTCATTAAGGAGGGGGAGGGTCAAGGACCACAGTTTGGATGCAGAGGAAATGAGGGGGGAAGAAGTGAACACCAGTCCATTCACAGTGGAGAGAGAGTTTTGGAAGGACTCACAAAGCTGAAGGTGGATAAGGCCATTGAGCCAAATGGCATCCACCTGAGGATATTAAAAGAGCTGCAAAGGGAACTAGCAGCACCTCTTGTGCCCCTGTTCACAGTCACTCAACACGGGGGTCATTCCAGAGGACTGGAGGAGGGCACATGTAGTCCCACTGCACAAAAGTGGCAGTAGGGAGGAGGTGGGGAACTACAGACCAGTCAGCCTCACCTCAGTGGTGGGGAAGATCATGGAGACACTGCTGAAAGGAAGGATACTTGGATCTATACTTGGATTTTATAGAATGGACAGAAGGCATGTGTCCATATCGCCTATCCCCTGCTCTAGCAGGTCACTTTGCTCCCATTGTTTAGTAGATACTTATCAATTTTAGTCTTACAGATGTTAAAATGTTTGGCTTCTGCTTTATCCTTTGGAAACCCATTGCATATTGGAATGATTCTTTGAGTAATAAAATGTCTCCTATGTTTCTTTTTTGGAAAATCAACATTAGTTGGTAATTATGGCTTCTAAGGGAAATATCTCTTTTGTTAAACCGGAAGTCCAAGTTGTTCATTAGCTCTGTATCCCTAGAGATTTTGTACATCTCAAGGAGATCACCTCTAGTACATCTAAGTTCCAGAGGGTACAAGTTTAGGCTTCTCAGTCAATTTTCATAACTCTCCCTCTGAAACCCATTGACCATTCTAGTCACCCTTCTCTGCACCCTCTCCAGTCCCTCCACTTCCCTCCTCAAATGAGGGGACCTGAATGGGGTGCAGTAATCCATACAGTATGTGGTCAAACCACGGCTTTATAGATGGGGATAATGCAAACTCCTATTTCTACTTGTTAATGCTCATGCCATACATCCCACAAGTCTATTTGTCTTTTTAATAACCTCTCTGTAGTGTCTACTAAACTTAAGGTCATTTGTAGGGATGTAAGTTTGTCATGGCAGTCATACACGTCATTGATTCCATGACGTTTGATATTTAATCAGGACTTCCATGACTTTCACTAGTGTCATCAGAATGTAGCAATGATGACAGTGCCACAACATTTACTACTGTTTACTAATGATTTCATGAACAAACAATGAGTCATTAATACCTCATCCATGTCAAACTTACATCCCTAGTCATTTGTGACAAACACCCCTAGGTCCCTTTCGTTATCTACTGTTGTAAATTGCTTCCCATTTAATTTGTATGTATTTTCCATGTTTTTGTTCCCAAGGTACATAACCACACACTTCTCCTGGTTTAAGTTATTTTCTTTATTTTGGTCCATTCTTCTATTTTAGCCAAATCATCCCCCAGTGTTTCTACCTGTTGTGTAGTTGATACCTCAGCTCCTATCTTGGTGTCATCAGCAAATTTTATAGAGAAGTTAGTAATGTTGCTTGCCATGTATGACATAAAAATTGTAAAGAGCACTGTGCCCAGAACAGAGCCCTGTGGCACTCTACTAGTGACTTCTCCCTGGTCAGACTGATGTCCTCTAACTCTAACCTGCTGCATTCTATTATTTAACCATCCCCATATCCATCTAACAAGCATTTGGTTTATTCCTATTTTTACAAGTCTCTCCAAGATTAATGAGTGGAGAACTTTGTCAAATGCTTTTTGTAAATCAAGATAAATTACATCCACAGTGATTTTGATATTCAGGAGATTACTAACTTTTTCATAAAAGGTAAGGTTATTTGTCAGGCAGGATCTATATTGTTTAAACCCATGTTGTGTTTCATTACTGTAAACCACACTCAATGAGTTGTTGTTGTTGGAGTCTATCCTTTATTATGGACTTGAATAGTTTCCCCAAAATTGAGGTCAGGCTGATAGATCTATAGTTCCCAACCTTTCCTTGCCTCCTTTCTTGTAGATGGGAATGACCACAGCTCTTCTCCAATCTTGTGCAGTCTCTCCGCTGTCTAAAGACATATTGAATATCTTATTTAGGGGTTTAATTAACCAGTCACTAGTTTCTTTGATCAGTTTGGGGTGCACATTATCTGGGCCAGATGATTTTGTAATATTTACTTTGTTTCGTTTACTGGCTATTTCCTCTTTCGTTATTGTTATGCTGCCTAAATATTGGTTTAAATGCATACAAGTTGTTTTCTTGGTATCACCCTTATCCCTCTTGTTGTAAACTGTGCAAAAATACTTGTTAAATAATTGAGCTTGTTCTAGGGGGTCCGATATTATCTCATTGCCATTTTTAGGGGTCTTATCATTCTATCAACTGCCTTATTACTAACATGGGCAAAAAAGGTCTTGCCATTATCTGTGATATGGGCCTATCTAAACTCTATTTTCTTTTTTTCTAGTTTAATAGCCTGCTTACTTTTATACTGACTTCCTGTATTTCTAGATGCTATGTTTATTAGTATCCCTTTTCATTGCCATGAAATACTTCTTTTTCTCTCAAATAAGTTATCTAACCTTACTGGTACTGTGGTACCTTCCCATTCTTATTATAGAGCTTTTTATTTGGTACATGTTGATTTTCCAAGTGGAGAGCTTTGTTTTTTATTTTGGTCCATAGCTGCTCTACTGTGATGTTGTCTTCATCCTATGCCCATTCATCTAGATTACTCCTAAGTGCACTGAAGTCCCCCTTTGCATAGTTCTTAGCTTCTGTTATTCCAAATATTTTGTTTACTAATGTTTGATATTGAAAGATGATGATATTGTGGTCGCAGTTCATGAGGGGTTCCCAAATTTTCATATTACTTATATTATCTGGATTATTTGTTAGAACCAGGTCCAAAATATTTATAAATCTTGTCAGTTTCTTGTACCATTTGTTGGAGTCCTAACTCCATACACATACTGTATAAGGCTGACTCATATTTATTTCCTGTTGTTCTCTGCTCCCATTTTATTCTGGATGCATTAAAATCCCCCAATATGAGTATCTCATGGTCAGCCATATTATCCTTTATATTATTTATTTGTTCTGTGTATTCAGTTGTACTTAGGTCAGGTGCCTTATAACACACACCAATCCATAGTTTCTTTTGATTGGCCCTTAGACCTTTGATCCGTAAACTTTCGCTTTTGCACTGGCCATTTGTTATATTACTACATTGTAAGTTGTCCTTAATATAGAGGGCGATTACCCCTCCATTTTTTACCCTGTCTATCTTTACTGTATACCTGGTAGCCAGTTATACGCCTACTCCAGACACTGGTCTCTGACCACCAGGTTTCAGTGATTGCTGCAATATCAATATTTTTAGATTTTAATATCAACTCCAGCTCAGATCTTTTGATTGTTTTTAGACTCCTAGCATTTGTAAGTAATATATTTAAAATTTTTCTTTTGGGTGTTACCTTTAAGTTTATGAATTTCAACTGGTTTTTGTGGGTCAATTTTAGTTTCCCTACACCCCTTAGAACTCAGTTTTGTGGGCTATGTTTGGTACCATTTATTTTGTTGTAGATCATGTTACCAAGTAGTCTAGCTACCCTCTTATTGGGGTGTAATCCATCCCTGCTAAATAGATCATGTAGATCCACAAACAATTCCCAGGATCTGATGCAGGGAGTCCTGTTTATTAAACAGTAGTGTCTTAGCCTGTTGTTATATATTTTTTTTATTTCTGTAACTCTTATTACTCCTGCTCTAGGCACTGGAAGAATTTCAGACAGTACCATTTTAGTTCCTAGATTTTTCATCATTTGACATGTGGTTTCCATAGCCTTGATTGCATTTTCTATATTTAACCATCCTAAGTCATTTGTTCCTGCATGCAAAACTACTGTTTTGGGTGCTTTTTTAATGTTGAAGCATTTTTGGTAACATTCCCATAATATCATTTATGGTTGCCCCGCTATAACTACAACTTGTAATTCTTTCTTTGTTATCCCAGTGGTTGTCCTATCTGTAAATTTTGTTATTGCATCACCCAAGATGTAGATTTGTTCTGGTTCATTTGATAGTGGCACATATGGAATCTAGGGGTGCTTAGGATCTGAGGCAAAATGGATTCACAGCAGGAAGGTCATGGCAAACAGATCTAATAGATTTTTTTGATTGGGTGACTAGAGAAATAAATCATGGAGGGGTGGTAGATGACACCTAACTAGATTTCAGCAAAGCCTTCAACACTGTCCCACATAGAAGACTGATTAACAAGATGGGTAGTCTGGGCGTGGGAGACAAGGTGGAGAACTGGGTTAGGAACTGGTTAACAGACAGGAGACAGAAGGTGGTGGTAAATGAGGTACAATCTGAGGAGAGGGGGTGACCAGTGGGGTACCACAGGGATCAGTACTAGGACCAGTCCTGTTCAATTTCTTCATCAGTGACATTGTAGAGTGGCTGGAAAGAAAAGTTCTGCCTGTTTGCAGATGACACCAATATCTGCAACAGGGTGGATACTCAAGAAGGGGTGCAGCAAATGAAGAGGAACCTGGAGAAGCTGGAAAGATGGTCGGAGATGTGGCAACTGAGGTTCAATGCAAAGATGTGCAAAATAATGCACCTGGGTAGAGGGAACCCTGAGGAGAGCTAAAGGTTGGGGGTGAGGAGCTGACTGTCACCAAAGAGGAAAGGGACCTGGAGGATATCATCTCTGATGACCTTAAGGTATCAAAGCAGTGCACAAAGTCAGCAGGGAGGGCCAGTGGCATGCTGGTATGCATAGGCAGGGGTATCACTAGCAGGAGGTGGGAGATGGTAATGCCATTGTATAAAACATTGGTAAGGCCTCACTTGAAGTACTGTGTGCTGTTCTGGAGGTCACACCTGTGCAAGGACATAGATAAGGGGGAGACTATCCAGGGAAGGGCAACAAAGATGGTGTAGGGCTTGCACCACAAAACATATGAGGAGAGACTAAGGGACCCCAATATTAACTTACTAGAGGAGAGAAGACAGCAGGGGGACATGAATGAAATATTTAAGTACCTCAAAGGCATAAATAAGGTGCAGGTGGGGAACCTTTTCCAATGTAGAAAAAGTACTGGAACAAGGGGGCACAATACGAAATTGGAAGGGGGGTAGATTAAGAGATAATGTGATCCAGAAGCAAATGATTTGATACCTATTTATGGACCAACATAGATGTTACATCTATGTTGGTCCATTAAAAGGTATCAAATCATTTGCTTCTGGATCTGTTCTTGCAAGGACCAATACGGCAACTACTAAATCTAGAGATAATGTGAGGAAGTTTTTCTATACAGAAAGGGTAGTACTGTAGATGCTTGGAATAGTCTGCCAAAGGAGGTAATGGGGGCAAGCACAGTAGAGGGATTTAAGCATGCCTGGGACAAGGGAAGCTTGAGAGGGGAAGGGGTGATGAAAAGTCATTAATCACATAGGGTTAGTGGCCACATACAATGTATAGGGCCCACAGACAGACTGGTTAGGCCTAGTGGTCCTTATCTGCTGACAATTTCTATGTTTCTATGTTTCTTGTTTGTCAAAAAAGTGAAATAAAAATTGCATTTTCTCCTGTTTTTTTCTAATTATAAAGAAACAAAAGGTAGCTATAAATGAACCAGCATTCATGTTGTAGATATTTTTGAGCTGAACAACGTTTGTGCTCACAGTATCATTCTATCATTTTTTCCTCCTAGGTTGGTTGACCCTCATTCACCAGTCCCCCCAGCTCCAGCTCCCTGGCATTCACTGGGACTCACCTTTGGCTCTTCCTCCAGGGCTTCTACCCCGCAATGGCAGGCTTGGTAGGGGCCCACCTCTAAAGGTCTCCACCAGAAACAGGATCCAGTTCACAGAGGTGTCCAGTTGGCCAGGCGGGGAGCCTGTGAAAGACTGGTATCAATCTGCAAGTCAGTCACCTGTTTCCTACAGTTTTAGGTCCCTCCCCTGACTGCAGCTGTGAGAGCATGAAATGATGTCAGTGGCTGCACTGCATATGCTTCTGTATGCAGCCTGCCAGGTGACTGCTCCTCCTATGCCCCCTACATTTTGGGACTCAACATGCCAACCTCTAGCCACTGCTAGGGGCCAAGCAAGTGCTGGTTGCCATTTCTGTTCGCCCCAGGATAGGAGAGCCATCCTCCAGATGCTCGATTCTCTTCCTCCTGAGCCAACTCCCACTAACCCGCTCAAACTACAAACACGGGTGGTCAGCATGGCAGGAGATAAGGCAACACTGCTTCAGCCCTCTACACCACTGGGCCAACAACACATGCTATCATTTTTCATTTTAAAGGTATTAGCATTTGAATATAGTTAGTACTGCTAGTATACATCTGCATAGCTGGGCATCTATCCCTTGAATGACATCATCAGGATAGCCATTTTAGGATTTTTAGAGCAGGATTTTTGAATCAGAAAAGGGTTTGTTTACAATTTTCAAATGCTACAAAACTGCATTAATCCTACTTTAATAAATGCAGTTTCAGTATAAATTTAAATAACAGCCTCTTCTTTACAAGCCTATGAAGTAATTTAAAATAATGCCGAATATCCAAAGGTTTTGCACCATGCAACCCACTGATACACCAGTGATATTAAAAGGGAAAAGTGCGCTGCACAAATCCCGATGTACCGGAGTGCATCAGTAATGTAGGCAGGCACAGGTGGGGGGGCGTGCGCATGCATAACCTGCACAGCCCGATATTCAGCCCAGGATGTGCAGATCCATGCATGTGCAACCCCTACCTGCACCAGCACAAAGTTAAGCCAAAAAAAAAGGAACAACTGATGGCCACCCACAGGTGAGCTGCCACATTGCAGGGTGCAACACAACAGCTGCCACCTGTGGGTGGCCACCCGAGTTCCTGTCACTCCTGGTGGAGCCCCCCATGCCCCATTGTGGGCATCTGTTTAAATAACCCCCTCCAATATCCCTGGTGGTCCAGTGGACCGAGTGCTGCCAGATCACGGGCATCTGTTTAAATAACCCCCCCCATCCAATATCCCTGGTGGTCCAGTGGACCGATTTCCACCCGATCACGGGCATCTGTTTTAAGAAAGAGAACCCCCCCAGCCAACATCCCTGGTGGTCCAGTGGACTGCACTCTGCCCAATCGTGAGCATCAGTACAACGGAAAACGTCCAATTACCCTGGTGGTTCACGGTACCCCTCCCACCTGCCACTGGGTTTCACTCACTTCCCACCCCAGTCAGCCATCAGGTGGCAGTAGCACCCCAGCCCCACCCAACGAAGATTGATGACGATATGTCGACAGTTCGACAGCATGAGCCATCACGCAGAAGCTCATACGATTGACACATTCCAGCCATGTGAATGATATCATTCCACATAGCTGGAATGTGTAGTATAGTATGGTTGCACACCCATTGGCTCACGCCAGAACCAATGGGCATGCAGCCCTACCGAGGTGTCAGTCAGTGGGGGTGGGCAGCAGGCGGTGGGTGCTGCTGGCTGACAGGGGAGCGGGCACTGGGGCTCAGTGGACAGGTGGGGAGGGGGGTACCCTAGACCACCAGGGTAATAGGACATTTTCTGTTGTACTGATGCCTGCAATTGGGCAGAGTGCGGTCCACTGGACCATCAGAGATGTTGGCCGGGGGGGTTTTCTTTCTTAAAACCGATGCCCGTGATCAGGCAGAAATCTGTCCACTGGACAACCAGGGATATAGGACTTTTTTTATCTTTACAGATGCCCACGATCGGGCTGCACGGGGTGTCGGTCCCCGACAGCTGCTGCCTGGCAGTGTGCCAGGCACATGTCATCAGGGATCGGCGCACCTGCATACAAATGGAATGCAAATGAGGCCATAATGACATGAAAATATCCCCATGTGCGATTTACATAAATTATGACCCCATTCGCATGTCACCTTTTGAATATTGCAGGTGTGTGAATGGCGCAATGGCACTTGCGCTAGCGCATCTCCATGCTCCACTCTGATCACTTGCACTAGTGCAGTGCCACTGTGCCATGCACAGTGGGGGGTGGCCAGGGTGTGATATTCAAAGCTGCTGAGCCATAGCTCAGCTCCGTTGAATATTGCCCAGGCCACACCCCTCTGCAGCCAAGTTGAGCTGTGCCCAGGCTTGCGCCACAGCCTGGTGCAGTTTGAATATCCGGGGCCATTGTGTAAAAAGATGATTTTAGGTGTCCCTTAAACAGCACAATGCAAGCAAAGGGGAGGAGCAGGATGCTAGGAAAACTAGAAGCCCCACAAATAAGTAAAACTGAAGAAAAGCAAGCACAGAATAACAAGAGAGCAGGCACAGGCAACAGGGAGAACAGAAGCAGCAGCTGGAGGCTAAAGTAAAAGACAGGAGAAACACAAGGCAGCAGGAAAAAAACAGCACAAACCAAGCAGAAGATTCAAAAGCACTGGAGGAGGGAGATAAATGCTTCAAAAGGTTGGGGGGGGAGCAGAGCCACAAATTGGGGGAGGCAGAATCCAAAACAGACTCTGGTGGCAAAGAAAAAAATGCTTCTGAGTGAAGCAGGAATAATTGACTTTAAATAGCTCAGGTGGGGACCATGGATGACTGCTCAGCCCACTGAACAACAGGCAAAGCCTTTCAATTGATTAGCTGATTATTGGGTCTTGCTGCAGGGAACTTTGGGTCTCCTGATCAGTCTGCATTATGCAAACTCTTTATTTATTGACTTATTCATTTCAAAAGTTTCACTAAGAAAGAGATACTGATGCTTCCTGGGGAAAGAGGAGGAGGGGAGTGCAGCAATAAGTTACAACAATCAGGTTACAAAATTAAGAATGCAAGTTATGCGATTAGTAAGTAACATATTGATCCAGTTGTGCAGAACATAAAGAAGAACAAATAAGCAGTAAGGTGCAGATGGCAGCAATAAAAATGTAGGGTGAATAAGGCACTGCTGTGTACAGCAAGGAAGAATGGACTAGACTGTGGGGAGGGATAGCATGAACTGAATTAAGATATGAGGGAAAAGAGGAGCTTGAAGGATAAGTAGGTTAAACCCCAACCCAGGATCAGGGCAACTACAGGAGTGGCTAGTGATGTCAAAAAGGAGATATTTCTGTGAGAGGGAGGACACATCAGTAAAATAGTAGTGGGGGAAGGAGCCCCAATGTTTGTGATAGCTGAAGGGGAAAACAACTTAGCCAGCAGAAGAGTTTACTGGGGGGGGTGAGCAAGAGAGCATGAGCCAGAGTTTTGAAGGAAGTAAGAGGAGGATGTAAGTGAAACAAGTAGGGAGGAAAGGTATGAAGGGAGGGAACAAAGTCAGAATGTGGAGATGAGTGTAACATAATGAGTGGACCTCTGACATCAAGTGCAGGAAAGAAGAGGGAAGAATAAGGTGAAAAATGGTGGGTTCTGTATGGAGAGCCCATGGCAAAGTGACAGGAGTGAAAGTTGGGGTCCAGTCTGGCTAATGTGAACTTGGGAGCAATGCTATAGGCAATGCAACCATAACTGATTGGTAGAATCATCCTTAAGACAATCCCTGTACTGGCAGGAAGTGGGATATTCACTTTATTCCTGTAAAGTGTACATAGTCTAGAGTGAAGCTTCTGTTGGATGGTGTTCACATGAATAGAGAAATTGAAGTGACAATCCAATCAGACTCAAAAGTATTTAAAGGAGGAAACATCTTAAATTATAACAGCATCAAGGTTATTGGGGGGGGGGCCTAGCAAGTCTTTTCCTAGTACCAAAAGTCATGGAGACCAATTTCTTGGCATTGAGGGAAATCTGATTTGCCTGAAATCAGTTGCAGAAGTTGCTGAAATATAATTGGAGCTGAATCATGAGGTCAAAGGTGTAGGAACCCGAGGGATAAAGTACTGTGTCATCTGTATCCATATGAATGGACACAGATGAGCAGGCAGAGGGAACGTCATTGAGAAATATGGGAAAAAAGGGCTGATGATGAACCCCTGAGTGATGCCAGAGCAAATAGGGAGATGAGGGGATAATGCATCACCAATAAGGATAGCTTGAGATCTGTCCTAAAAGTAGGAGTGGAACCATTTAAATGGAGACAGAGGGCCCCTCCATTATAACCTTGTCCAGAAGGATAGGGCAGGCAACAGTGTTGAAGGCTTTGGCCAAGCTGACAAAAATAATGGAGGTCACCTGGCCCTAATCCATGCTAGAAACGACTGAGTCAGTGAGACATATAGGGCAGGTGGAGCTATAGTGGGACTTGCTAAAGCCAGACTGGTAGAGGGTGAAGAAGGAGAAAGAATCAATGAAGGGGGACAGTTGGAAGAGGACCAGATGTTCCTGGTGTTCAGCCAGAGTGGGGAGAAGGGAGCTATGGTAGTAAATGCCAGCGATGGAGCCATCACCCCTTTGGGAAGTGGGATCACCATAGCCTTTTTCCACAAATCAGGTACAGAGGCAAGTGAGAATTGAAGGTTTAGACAGTGGGTGACAGAAACAGCAATGGCAAGAGTAGACTGGGGCAGGATTTCATGGTCAAGATCATCAGGGCTTTCACCCTTGTGTGGGTTTAGAACTAGGAGATCCTTGAGAGTAGTAGTGGGAATAATTTTCTGCAGTGACTCATGTGACCTAATTGCAGTCCCTGGAGTCAGGAGAACTACAAATGCTGCTTCACTAATCCAGGGTATTGTTTTTGGTTTTTATTACATTCCTCCCTCTTCAGCAGCTCTTTGGCCATGAACCTGGAACACCTTATCAGTGAAGGGTCCATGTTCCATCCCATGATGTGGGTGGCAGTTTCATTCTTGGTCCTGTGTGGTGCATCTCAATAAAAGCAGTCTGTTTGTGCCTGGAAATATGAAGAAATGTATGGTATTTTATGGTGACCAGCCTTCTTTCAGATCCATTGGGCAAGGTGAAGGAAAACACTCTGTCAGTGATTAGCAATGTTCAAAGTTAAAACAGTCTGCAATTCATTTGGTGGAGAGTGTAGTGCCACAATTCTTACAATGATAATCACTCAGTTGCACTAATTTTACTGCTTGAATTTCTGCAGCACACATGTACTGCACAGTTGCGGCAAATTTTAATATGCAATTCATAGGAACAATTTGCCACAAAGTGTGAGTTGCTGCAATTTGCATAATAAAATGTGCTGCAACTTCAGCTGATTGCATAGTGTGAAATGTACAAATGCAACACATAGCATGTACTGGCCAGATTTATTGCAATTCATGGGTGAATTTAAAATTCACAGCACACCTATCAGTGACACTCTTGTGCTGTGCTCCTAGGAAGGGAGTGGGAGGTGGGCTCCACTGATTTGTTAGAGTTACACAAATGTTGGAAGGATAATGTTCACAGATATCAGATGACATACAGGAAGGGGAAGGATTTGTTCCAGTATAGCACCCCATTTTTGGGTTAGATATATATATTGTAGGCATCAATGTGGCAGGAAAAATCAAGGTGAATATGAAAGCAATTGCCCAGATATTTATAGTAAGAATGTCAATGACCTCCAACTGAGAGACATCCAAGGTCTAGGAGGCCTGACTCATATGGAGTTGATCAATTATTGCTTCATATAAAAGTACATGGAGACAAAGGAGGATGCCTCTTGAGAAGAAGTCGTACAGGAAATTAGGTCAGTACAATGGAAAGGATGTGGTAAAGAATAAGTTAAGGGTGAAGTACAAAAAGACCATGATGCACAAATGTATCAAGCTGCCTTTTCTAACTTGATAATTTTCTTTTCTTCTTATGTGGGGGGGAAGGGTTGTGCTACAGTATCTATAACTGTGTGACTTGAACTATGTTTTGCCTTATTTGAAGTTTTCTGTAAATATGAAGTCGTTTTCATGCAGTTGATGTATTGATATAAGATCATAAAATATAATACTCAAGGAATCCTGTAGATTAGTTTATGATTGAGTAAGCTAATCTCAAGGGCTACAGTAGGTGGAAGTTCCCACAGAAAGAGCAATGCTAAAAGATTTCTAGCATCTACTGAACTATATTCCTACCCTAGGAAGAACAATAAATATTTTATAAAAATGCAAATGTATGGCATCTAAGATAAAGCTTCTTTATTACCTTTAAATTGAAAGGATGAATATACAGTCTAGTTATGGCAGCTATACCAATGTAATAAACTTGCTTAAGGCAACACTCTAGCAACATTTCTTTCTGTCTGCTGTCAGATAGATGGAGGGGCAGCAAGATCAAAGTGAATTACATAGCATTTGAAATTCAGTGTGTGCCACATTTGGCACTTCACAGAACAGGTAGCATATCTTTTTTACTACTCTTTTCCAATTAAGTTTTTGCTTAGAGATATGTAATCATGCATGTCTCCTGAGCTAATAAGAGGGTGGATGGGCAATTGCTTTTTCATTGCACTTCTAAAGTTTTGCAGTTTAGCACAGCATATGTGCATGCATGTGTATATTTCAAAGGTGTATGCGAGGCAGTATGAATCAATGTTTCACATTACAAAGGAGGAATGTTTCTATGTAGTTACTGCTCATGCACATTTTAATATAAACACATATTAAGAGTATCTTTAAACTGAAATTTTGGAGCTGTATCCTTAACTCACATAGAAAACTTACAATGACTGGAGGTTCTCACACTACACAGATGATGTGCAATTTGGAATTGCTGGCTGATTTGTGCAATGGATTAGAAACTCACTGCAGGACAGAATGCTGAGAGTTATGGTATATGGCATTCTGCTCATATGAAAATAAGTAACCAGTAGTATCCCAAAAACATCTGCCTTGGGACTAGCACTTCTGTATGTTTATAAGCATTAGTCTGCCCACCACTGCTCCCTCTAGCTTAACCTCCCTCTCTCACCACACATTTTCCCTGATATCTCTCACTGCCCTACCTTTATCTAAAAATTGGACTCTCTCTCTCTCTCTCTCTTTGTCTCCCTCTCTCTCTCTTTCTCTCCCTTCCTCCTGTCCCCTTCCCAGTCCACTTACAGTGGTCCTTCCATTCTGCAAACTCTCTTTCATTTTCTGTTCCATGCTGCAACACCTCTGTGGTCAAATTGCTTTATTTTTCCCACCTCCTCTCCCTCTGGAACAATATCTCTCCTCGGCTCTGCCCCTGCTTCTTACCTTTAAAGTTCACTTAACATTAAGTATGTAAAATAGCAAACATTAGGCATACGTAAATATTTAACATATAGCAAACAATATGCACAGTTGAAAAAGTAATCTCCATCTGACTTTAATTAATCCTTATCCAACTTGTATTTGCTTAACTGGCTTGATCTTGGGGGCAGATATTCAAAACTTTGCCCCAGGGCTAAATTAGCACTGCCTGGCATGCTAAATTAGCCCAGAACTAATAGCCCACTATATTCAAAAGGGATAGCTCCAGTGCTAAACCTGCTGAATATAGCATGCTAAGGAAGCCAGGCAAACTGGGTGGGGAGGGCAATGCAAAAATAGCCTGTTAAATAAGACAACTCTGAATATATCAACCAGGAAGTGCAAACCACAACAGCAGCCCAGTGCACAGTGACATGAAGAAAGGTAAAGGTGAACCATGTTGCCAATGCGTGTACTAGCAAATGAGTGGATTCATGAAAGCTGCAAGCACCAGCACATGTGAAATTCTGAAGAAATGTACCAAATTTCTGAAATGGTTGCATGGCGCAAAAGATGTTTTTGTGCAGCACAAACATTTGCCTGGGGCAAACATTTGCTATATTCAAAAGTGACATGCAAATGAGCCTACTTAGGCAGTCTCTGGGCAAACATCCAGATTAGCATCTCATTATGTCCTCATTTGCATGCAGTTTGCCCAGTGCTATTGCAAGGTCCCACAGCTCCACCTATAGGTCAGTCTGGAAGTACAGGGGCTGGCAGGGTCTGCACACAGCTCCACCTGTAGGTCAGCCTGTAAGTTCAAGGTGGTAGCTGCAGGCTATATTTGTACCGAACCACATAGAATATTGTTGCCCATGGGACTACACAGCACAGGTAGAAGTGGTGGTGTTGCATGCAATTGTCAAACTGCAGATCCTGCTACAGTGCACATCAGACACTACAGTAACATGGGGGCCTGTAGTATAAGGGACACATCAATGCCTGTGGTGTATAGGGCATCAATGACTGCTGCACCTTACACAGTGACAGTCCCATCTTGCAGGTGTGTACTGACAGTGGACATTACTGTTATGCTGTTATGCGACCCACAGATGCTGCAACACTGGCATGGGAAACTCACAGTGACATATAAATGGCTGGGTGTGTTTGCTGTGGTGTCTGTACAGATGTGCGGTATGTGGCGGGGGACACATACCACAGACAGGCACACTGGTGTTGGGGTATTCCCAACACTGGACCAGTTGCACTGCTATGATTGTCCCAGCCTTGTGACAGTACCCAGTATGTGGTGCAGACAGGCCACCTATACATTCTCCCCTCAACACCCTCCATGCTCTAAGTGCTGCATGTATGTGCTGGATTCTGTTGGTGTCCACCGAAGGGTGGTCTGCAGGTGTGCACTATAGGGACACACTGCCATGGTATTCACTGAGTGCCAGGTCACCAATTACTGCCTGGCATGGCTGGGACCAGTGGCAGATGATGGCATCATAGGCGGCGCCATCCATGTGCAGCATGTTTCTTCCATGTCTGGTTTCTTTCTATGTTTACCATTTACTGATTAGGGTCGCTCAATGCCACGCAAAAGTTGCACAAAGCTGCGCAAAGCCACAAAATCACACAAAGCTGGTTTGCCAGATTCAAGACTACCTTTTCATGGGCGGTAATTTTCACCATGCAAAGTGTCAGCTAAGTCTCACAAAAACACTTTGCATGGTGCCAATGCACTGAATATAGCATTGCACCTGTATTCATGTACACGTCCCCTCTTTTTGCCCCTTGCATAAATTATGCTTTTGCCTGGCGCTAATGCAATTTGCCCATGCTATTTGATCTTTTGAATATAGTGAACTCATGCAACACAGCACAAACCCTGCACAAACAGTTTGCTCCCATCGCAAAGTTTTGAATATCTGGCCCTTGGTGTACAGTATTCAAAAATGCAGTGCAATCAAGGTATTTAAGTTAATTTACTTAAAACTTTGTGTGCAAATGAAGCCATGACAAAAATCGTTGTTTTGGAGTCACTGAATACCAGCATTTCGATCTTCTTTTCACACCAAGCATTTAGTATGTTCCTGATAATAAAGATGAATCCATTGTTCTTTTCTACTCTCAAATATTTCACATTCTAGAACCATATGTGCTAGGGATACTCCCTTGTTTAAATCCAATTTACCTTTACATGATTGGTTTCCCTTATTAATCTTGCCTTGTTCATAAAATGCACTACCCAGTTCCATAATTCCCAGCCTACAACAAAACAATTCAGCCCTATGTTTTTCATTCTCACTGAACTTCAGATATAATTCCTCTGTCCTAAAACTGTTCTGGTTCGTATATAGTTCAATATCAGAAATAGACATCAATTTTGAATTACTGACCTGGAAAAGGTGCCCATTAAAGGCTGTTCTGTGAGTTTGACACACCGATTAATATTCAAAACAATATATATATATCCCAGAGATATGGAAACACCTGTTTCCTTAGGATTTTGTCTCATTTATGGCACCAACTTCAATTTATAGTTTGGGCCCTTACTTCCTGCCATATTTAGTTAATGACATTTTCTTGGGGTCTTAAGACAATTCTATTCTTGAATCTTGTTGCTCTTATGTCTTATTATAGCCTTTATCTGAATTGATATGCCATAAATTTCCATGTCTAAAATAACTGTTGGCGTATCCCAGGGGTGGAGCAACAGGTTCCCCAAGAATACATTTTGCACTGTTAATAGTTCCTATAAGGCATTACTAATGGTCCATATTTGTCCCCCATATAGAATTTGACTATTTCCCTTATAGTAATTTTTTATGGCTTGAAATGAGTTTCCTGCAAATGTTTTTCCAAATCTCAGAATGCCCTTTGCTATTTGTGATGCCTTTTTTGTTTCAATTATATGGGGTTTCTATATACACATCTGGCCCATTAGAATGCCAGTGTATTGGTATTGTTTGACAATAGCTAATTCTAGTATGCCAATTTTACAGCTTTTTTAATTTACTGTTACCCCCAAACAGTCACAACCTTCAATGTATTAATAAGGGACAAATCAATTTTTATCAATTGAGCTTTAATTTGGATAAGGATCCTGTTTAGGCCTGAAGCTGTCTGAGAGCAGACTGCCACATAATCTATGTAACATAACATGTGGATATTTTGTCCATTTATGGAATTAAAAATGTATCTATTTTTGCCACTGCCTCTTTTAGTGTTTTCATGTATAACTGAACAGGTTAGAGGTCAGCAGACAGCCATGCTTCACTCATTTATTCATCCTTACCTCCTTAGAGAGGGCCCTATTTTTACCTGTTCTAACTCTGGCTTTATTATTTCTATGTAGCAATTTCAGTATGTCAAAATTTCATATGCCTCACATATCCACCATCTTGTCCTGTAACTTTAGTTCTGCACACTCATGGTTCCAGTCACATCAGCTCCTTGTCAATGAGAAAAAAAAACAAATCAATGTTTTTTGGGTCTAGACCCCACCTAGCTAGCATTGCCAAGTCTGGCTCCACCCTCTCGGTACTGACACCTGATGGCACAGCAATACATAATGTGCCCAATTTCAAATACCCAGGCATTTCCCTTGAATCCTCCCTATACTATGCAGAACATGCCTCCGACATCATACGTTGGATTAACCATAAACATGGGGCAGCTTATCATTTGAAACTATTTCTGACTAGTGAAGCCCAATTGGTCATTGCCCAAGTGGAACGTAATATCTATTATTAACTACTGCTTCCCAGTTTACTCGTGTGTGTCCTCAGCCCTCTGTTCACATCTAATCTCCACCTACAACAATTTCTGTCATTTCAGTCTCATGGCACCTTACTCCACCCACCACTGCCTCCTTTACGAGATGCTGGGCTGGCTCCTGCTCCCCTCTCGCTTTGTCTACTCCTTGAGGTGCATTATCGACAGCTTCCTTAGATGTGGGAATGCTTCTCTGTATGCAGTGCTCCTGGTTACCCGTGCTTCATCAATATGCTTGCATGCATCCTTTGTCACCCCCATGGAAATACCCAGAGTCTCAACTGCCTTGGGAGGTTGAGCACTATCTGTTGCTGCTCCCTGCTTGTGGAACAGTCTCTCAGTGCCCCTCCGCTCCCTTGACAACCATAGTATCTTCAAGCAATGATTTAAATCCTGGCTACTAAATGTAGCCAAGTGCCTCTGCTCCCCAGGATAATCTCTTTTTCATCTGTCCTCCTACCTTTCCTTCAAGGGGGCAATTTATCCCCCCCCCCGTGCCTGCCCTGTCTGCTAGCACTTTTCTTCTTCGTCATGTCGCCCCTTCTCCAATGCCCCTCTTTCTCACTACCCTAATATCTTGTATGCTCTAGTCTAGTTTATTCTACTGCTCTTATATATTCTGTAAACGCATTACTTATCCTCTGTTTTGAACTGACAATGGGCAATTATTTAATAGAATGCTACCGTCTACTATGTGATTTTTGATGTAAATTGAATTGTACCTTTGCCCATTTTGTCAATGATTGTAAGATGCTGAATGTATTTTTTACTGTTATTTCCTCTGTATATTTTTGCTTTGTGCTGCATGTTGCGGCCTGGGTCGTGCCTGAAAACGATACCCTAGATCAATGCATCTACCTGGTTACCAAAGACTTAAATGAATAAATAAATGTTTCTCATAGTGTTTGCCTATTTATATTATCAAAGGCACTGTGCAAGTCCAGAAATGATACTTACAGCTTTTGTTTTCTTATATTTACATATTTGTAATATATGCAGAGCCCTTATTATTGTGGGAATTCATACAGCTTACAACATTATGGTATTGATGTGGTGTCAAGAGATTGCTAACTCCTCTTGACTATGTCATATTGATACCATAACAATGGGAGTGTGTCTGCGCATGCGTGGCTTTGAAACAGTGGCTCACAATGAATGACCTCAGTGGTGAGTGCTGTCCCTAATGGTGAGCGGCCCTATGGGCAATCAAGAAAAAGTAAGGACTATCTTCATTTGAACTGATGCTCAGTTTATTTTTTGACGGTTTTTATCCCATACACTATAAAACATAACGACTAGGTTTTGGTTAAATACCCATGCTGAAATCACCTCTCGTGGTTGCCGGGACAACAATAAACCTCTCAAGCTGCACCCTTGAGGTGTACTATGTTGTCCTGGCAACCATTTGAAGTGATCACAGTGTAGTTAGTAACCAAAACCTAGTCATCAACCTCTATTTAACCCATTGTATAATGTGAACACATGATCCATGACTCCCCTCATATTTTAAAACCCTGCCTGGAATTCTAAAATCAAGGGCCTGATTCTGAAAGGCATGGTGCAAGTCATGCCAAAGGTGACTTGCACCAAATGCTGATGCCCTGGGGACCCTATGTTCTGTTCACTAATGGGCAGGGTCCCTGCGGCTATATCCTGTGACTTGCGGCAGTCCATGCAGTGGGACAAAGGGAAGGTGCACCTGAACAGGATGCCGTAAACTACCAGAATGCCCACTGACAGGGTGCAGGCACCCCCCAGCCCCGATCCCCAACACAGAAGCAACAGTAAGCCCTGGTGGGCTATGCTCCCCAGCCCCAAACCCTCACAAGTTAAATGGATAGCCCCCCCCCCCAGCCTCGGTCCCCCACAATGCACAGAAAGGACTCCCCCACCTGGCACCAATCCCTGGTAATATGAATTAGTACCCCCCCCACCAACCCCTGATCCCTGAAATGAATATTAATTCCTAGTACAGTGTAACAAATAGCCCATGTTGCAAAGTAACCCTGGTGGTCTAGTGGACCCACCCCACTACCTGGCAGTGAACTACCACCCCACTTCCTCCCATACCCAGCCGATGGTTGGCACAGTTCACCTCTTACCACTGAGGCCAACCACTGACTGAGCTCTGTATGAGCACTTACTGTAAATAGTACATGCTCAGTGAATGGTCATTCACTAAGTCCATACTATTTACAGTATGTGCTCATACAGAGCTCAGTCGGCAGCTGGCTGCAGTGGTGAAAGGTGGGCTATGCCAGTTGTCGGCTGGGTATGGGAGGGCAGGGTGGTAGGACACTGCCGGGAGGAGGGGTGGGTTCATTTGACCACCAGGGTTTAATTTGGGACATGGGCCATTTGTTTCACTGTACCAGTAATTATTATTTATTTTGGGGATCGGTGGGGAGGCTACTAATTCATATTACCAGGGATCAGGGCTGGGTAGGGAGGTCCTTTCTGTGCAGTGTGGTGGACTGGGACTGGGTGGGGGCTCAGTTGTATTCTTTCTGGGGATCGGAGCTGGGGGGGCTACATGGTCTGGGGATACGGTTGTGGGATCATTGTGGCAACACCCAGTGAGTGGCAAAGTACAGGTACACCAGCTCATAGCTGGTGTAACTGTACTTTGTCAGATGTTCTCTTGGGGTTATTTTGGAATACTGGTTTGGGGTTGCGGTTGCTGATCTTTGAGAATAGGGAGCAGATGCTGTTGTAACCCTTCCTTGCACTAAGTCACTGCAGGGTCTGGAGTGCACTGGTGGCGTAAGTTCACTTTGCCACAAGCAGCCTTGTGTGTTGTCGCAAGCTACCTTTCAGAATACCACTGGGTGCATCTCTTGGTGCAAGCTGCTACTTGCATCCATCATGTTGGATGCAAGTCAGCTTGTGCCAGGCGGATGCCTTTTCAGAATCAGGCCCCAAATGCCTATTCTCCACCCAATATTCTAACTAATCTAAAATTATTCTAGAGAAAGTCTTTACCTATGCAGAGGATAGTGATGAGTGGAGACACTGTGAAGTTTTTCTCCATGGGTGAATTTCAGGCAAATTCACAAAATTTGCCTCCATGGGTAAGTTTGCGATTTTTTTCCTGTTCAATGGGAAATTGGCTTATAGTGATTTCGCCTTTCAATTTCACCTTTTAACTTTGCCTTTGCATTAGAATATTAGAAAGACAAAAAAATATCCAAAAACACTCCTGATCACATGAGAGACCCTCTGAAGGTCACATATTGTATTGCCAGGGCAGGAAGTGTGCTGCTTTCAGTTCTTCTCAGTTGTAGTGAGTGAGACAGTGTGAGCTGAGTTTGCAGCAGCCAGGACTCAGAGAAACCTATGCAGTTCAACAGAACCTTTAAAAAATCTGTCATTTCTAAATCTTCCTTTGTTTTGGAACCTTTTTTTAATAACTTAATCTTTGTTTATAGTTGTTTTGCTCTTTTTTTTACCCTTTACTGTTTGCTTTCTGTCTAGCTCACTCTCTCTCTCTCTCTCTCCTTTGTTTTTGATTAAAGTGCCTCACTATTCCCCTGATGGAGTGTGGAGTCCATACACCTAGCTGTCATGGTGTCCAGACTCATGGTGGGTTCAGGATCATCCACCTGAATTGGGTGCAGTTCGTAAGGGATCACCCGATTCAGGCAGCCCCACCACCTGAGCAGCAGGAGGAGAGGAGTGTCTCCCCCCCACCACACCAGTTCCGGAGTGTGAGGAGGAGCAGTAGCAATAGCATAATGCTCATAAAATGCATAATATAAAGTGACTGGGAAAGAAAGGCTCATTGTTGTGTTCTCCTGTAAAATTCTCTGGATGCCCAGAAATAAAAAGTGCCCTAAGAAGTCAAAAATACTGTGCTTCTGCTGCTGGCTGATACTTGGTGCAGTTACTGACATACCAGCAAAGATAAGTACTTTTATCCCTTGGGGGCTGGGGGTGAGATGGTGAAACTGTTGTCTTTCTAAACATCTTTTGTCCTAGTTTCTCTGCTTGGATGTGTTTATCAGGGTGATTCCGTGCTGCTGCATGGGTTTTGCCCATGGCTTTTTGATTTTGGACACTTTCATAACATAGGAAGTTAAGTATTTGTTTCTTTTTTTTCTTTTAAACTCATACAATCATAGCCATATGGCAGGATTACTATTGTCTTCTCCTATTTCTCTCATTGCAGGTATTTCATATATATGCAATAAATTAGAAATTGCAAAATCAGGCAGCAGAGTCAAAGGGAAGCTGGAGGATTGCTTTGCATGGTGATTGATGCATAGCGGATGACATGAATATATACAACGTACAGTGCTGTAGGACGAGGAGCTGTTCAGCTCACTGGCATGTTGTATCCCATTCAGACCCGATATGAAGACAAAACACAAATTATATAGACACTGTAGTATGCACTATAATGGACTGCACGTTGCAGTAGACCTATGAAAGAAAACATAATACAAAAATTGGAACAGAAAATAACTTTCTAAAATGATACCTACTGTCACATAGGTGATAGTCTGGCCCTGCAATAGAACAAATGTTCCCCAGTAGAAGGTATATAAGAAACCGTCACTTGTGAAGAAAGAAAGAGACATTATTTAGCATGACTTGGCATTGCAACTGTGTCACTGTTCACCTGTGAAAGGGACAAAAAATAAGAGTTAAAATAAGGACAGGAAAACAAATCATGTCACGTACTTACCATCATATTATTCATGACTATGATGTTACTGGCACAATAGTGCCACAGCAGATGGTGTTGACAGAATAGTCAGTGGCTTGTGCCATGCTGTCTAAAGTGAGAGGGAGACAAAATAAAAATATAAAAAAATATTTAAAGTATGTATTGCTAACTATATAGTTTTCTTCAGCAATAATAGTTGTGTGTCAAAAATGTAAGATCCAAGTTTTCTTTGTCATTTTAATCGGTTCCTGAGACAACATACAGGACTTTCAACTGTTTAAAACTACCCTGTCCCATGCCATGCACCCCCAGAAAAAAATTAAATATCAGTGCACAGTGCTATCTATTCTTTACCAGAGCAGAAATGTGTATTAATACCATCCTAATATATGGCGGATCCTCTGTAGAACTCATTTTAAAAACTGCAAATGGTGGCTACCTTTAATGACATGAGTCAATAATTACAGCAGTAGCTGTAATAGCACTTTGACACTATCTACACAAAGTAAGAAAAAACGGAGCATGATAATAAAGTAAGATGTCAAAAATACATTTTCTTTAAGTATTGGATGACATTTTTGGCCCAGTAGCACATACAGCTTCTTTAAATGAAAGGAACTTATCATCACAGCATACACTGTTGGCCTTTGCTGTAGTTCAGGTGGCTGGTGGGATTACTGACAGCACTGGCAGGATGGATAAAAGCAGGTTGGCTGGCTGGTAGGTTTACTGGCAGTGGCTGTTCTGGCATGATGGCTAAAAGCAGGCTGGCTGGTTGATCAGATGTATTTATATTAATTTACAGAAGCGCGGCACAACTTGGGGAAATTGCTGATGGAAAAAAATTCAATAATGAAAGAAAAGATTAAACTTATAGGGATAAAAGGAGGAATATATAAACATTTTATTTCTTTATGTGCTACTACTGCCATCATCCTCATCAAGGAAGCAGCCCTTGCAGTCTTCCAGACGAGTTGTCCCCACTTAGGAATTCTTTCCCCATGAGTGCCTCATTCACTTCAATGGAATGCAGTTTGCAGCTACCACCATGCTGTTCTGCTTCCTCCTCTTCCCCACCACTGTCATCATGTGGTATAAATACAGATGTACTACTTGTCCTAGGTGGAATGTGCCCCGCATTCATTTTAACAAATGTTTGCAAGCCAACATTTCTAGGGGATAGATATGTAGGCCTGTCCCACACAATGGCACCCAGTGACCTACGGTAAAAACACTCTGCATACTTATACTAGAGGGTGGATAGCTCAGATATTTCACTGCTATGGAGGTCAGTGCTGGCAACTCAGTCACCTTGCTATTCCAGTACAGCAGTGACTCTTTCAATTTATTCAGTTACCTGTCATCTGCCTAATATGCAACCACCATGTGCTACGCTGCACACAGCCTACCAATTGATCAGCTTGCTCCTCCTTTTCCTCCATGAAAAAAAGCTAAAGCCAATGATCAGATAGGGTCAATGGCTGCTTTGTCAGGTAGCATAAATAGCAGACTGGATGGGCTTGGTGGCCCTTGTCACAACCCCACTCAGCAGGTCAGGCTCTCTGCTTCCACAGTGCCTACCTCCGAGCGCAGTACTGTGAGCAGGGTAACAGAACAGGATAAACCCTCCTGTCTGTTTTGTGGGTCCGAATCACCTTTGGTCTCAAATTCTAGAGGGATTCAAACTGTGAACCTCTTGTTAGAGTACCCAAATGTACAGGCTCAGATAATCTGCTCTTTGGGGAATGCCAGACACCTTTCGCCTACAAGCACCTAACCAGGTAAACAAAATGACTCCTTAAAAACTCTATGAAGGACCTTAGATAAATTCTTACCTTTTCCCAGTTTGGAATACCATTAAGCTTATAAACTGTGCTGTCAAAATCTTAACCATCCATGCATCACAGGCAAAAAGGAAGGGATTTGAAGACACAGGCAGTCTCTTTAAAATAAGAGGTTTTACTTAAAATGAATAAAATATGTAAAATGTAACCACAGAACAGTATATCACAAAACATACAATAACTTAAAACACCAAGGTAAAATACAAATATAAACTCCTACCATAATACACTTAGACTTGTCTATCTAATGTATACCTTCTTACAGTGCTTTAGTTAGCTGTTCTTTCAAGACAGTCCAAACAGGAATGTTTCTAAGTGGAAATACAGAATACAGTTAAACTGTCTCTAAACCTGCCCCTTCCATGATGTCACCTAGCTCCTCTTAGTAAAATATAAAAATTAATACACACAGAATGTCCCATCACTCAGTGGGTATATTAAATAAGGTGACATCAGCAACAACTCATTTCCTCATATGGCCCTTTGATCTTGTGTCTTTCCTTTGATCTAGTGTGTTTTTCTGCTTTTTTCAAAGACATCACAGAACTTTTACAACTGCAGTTTTCTCACCTAGCTGCAATATAGTTTTTCAGCACCAGCTGAAATTAACTGCCCTTCCTGAGGACGTCATAAAATGGATATTTTAGTTCTTGGCTTCAAGCAACACAGATCATAAACCAAGCTATAAAATGTGAGTTCTTGGAAGTTAATCACATACAGAGAGTTGCTGGTCAACATATCCTGTCCTTTGAACTGAAATCTTGGGGGCGGGGGTCATCCCTGGAGCATAAGATGTCTCATGAGAGACACTCAATAACACATTTTTATATTATAAAATCATACAGCAATCAGAGACAGATGTTCAAGTGTCACAGCCCTTATCTGCCAACAGTATCTATGTATTATCTATGCATTATCACGTTTACAATTCCCACCTGTGACAAAGCATCCCAAAGTGGATTTCTTGTCAGTTGTCCTACTGTGAACAGCCCTGTCTTTACAGCCCCCTTAAATGAGATGGTAGCAACACCCAGTCTGTCATAATTTTCATGCTGTGGCTTGCAAAATTGTGCCCATTACATTTGTGCTTCATGAACCCGATTTATGAGCTGATCAGTTAGATGTTGTACCTGATCACGCTCATGCTCACCTTCAAGAATGGATGACGGGGCCCTTTTATATTGTTGGTCCAGCATTGTGTCAATTCCAAATTCTGGAGACTGCAGAATGCTTGAAATATGGGTATTGCAGTCTAATATTTGCAGCATGTGTTCCATCAATGCACAGCTTGACCTATCTCCACCTGCCTCCAGCACCTACTGTACATACACCCTCAGCAGTGGGATGGCCTAATTGATAAAGGCAGTATCCCTACTCATTTCCCAGTCACTGCCTCTGTGGCATGCTTAAATGGCCCCAGAATCATGATCATGCCAACCATGAGTTTCACTGCTCAGTTGTCAGACAAATGGATGGTCCCAAACTGTCAAAGCTTGTGTGCAGTACCATGTATTCCAAGATGGCTTTGTACTGTTCATACAAGTTCTCAATCAAGTATAGTGTCAAGTTCCATCTCATGACAACTTCCAGCTCAAGACAGTGCTGAGGAAGCTTGTTTTGGATCTGCAGCTGCCTAAGATAGTCACATGCCTTTCCAGAATGAGCAAAGTGGGCACAGATGCAGCAGGCCACAGTCAACATTGCCTTGATTTCAGGATATGCCAGAAACTCCTGCACTACAAGATTAAGACAGCGTGCCATGCAGGGAACCCTGAAAACCCACCATCAGAGATGCATTTCATTATATTCAAGCCATTATCACATGCTATGAAACCTGGTTTCAGGGACAGTGGGTGCAGCATCTCATCAGTTTCGGTCAGGACCAATTCTTAAATTTTTTGACCTGTGTGTCAGCCTGGTACACTCCTCATTGCCAGTCCACCGTGCTGATGAATGCCCAGAATGGTGCTACCACCACAGTTGGGCTTCATACAATTTTTTCCATCCCATCATCAAATACTATCATGGGTACCTGTGTCCAATGGGCTGTAATACTTACATAAGAACTACCAGCTGTTTGGCCACGGATCCACATACCCATACTAAGGGGGATGGATGGTGATACAGAATGCTGCAGGACTTGTCTTGCTGTATATGTCACAGTCTCATACAGCTCCAGAATACCATGGGTGGAGAAATACGTGCATGTCAGGATGTTACATTTTGGAGAGGCACGTGCCATCAACCTGTGGAACCCTATATTTTCAACAAAAAAAAAAAGGTGACAGGTCAATTGCCAGCATTTCTGCATTTGCTGCATTAAGTTCAAATGCAACAGCATGATTTGGTGGGTATTTGTTGTGACACTCAAATATGCTCTGCAGTGTAGGCTACACTGGAGTTTGGGGTTTGAGGCAGGAGATACCAAACAGTTGGGCTCTGCACACTGGTGGCATGGATGATGGGAGTATCTTTGGACTCAAGAGAGGATCATAAATGCAGAGCAAATGCAATATATGATTTTGGATATTTTAGGGACAGAGAGTGATGTGTTTTGCTGACTCTGGCTGCTAATACTCACCCCATTACTGCTACACTTTCCACTAATAGGAAATACCACCAAGTCTTCCCCCTCCTCATGTGTGTAGTAATTCTCCTCTGTTACTTGAGAATCCTGCCCAGAACCTGCATCTAGAACACTTTGGGATGGCTTGCTGAATGATACTGGTAAGGGAGACCCCCCCACACCAGCTTCCCTTTGGTGCTGAGTCCAGCATGCCAGGTACCTGATTTCAGGTGTGTGTGTAGCTCATCAGTGCTGAGGTGGCTAACCTTTTTCCCATGGCACACACACAATTGGCATAGCTGGCAGTTAGCCAATGTTTCATCTTTCAGGTCCAGAATACAAAACCCCCAAACTAGGGATTTTGTACCCATTGCTTTTACATGATGGCAGTGGACTGGGTACTGGAACATTATTGAAAGGTTAGAAATCAATGTTCTGGGGCATCATTTCTGTTCTACTGCAACCATTGACTCATCCTCTGTTAGTACTACTGGCTCAGAACAGCCAACAGCTGGAGAACTGGGGGCTTTACTGATGACCTGCCCCTGGCCATTACTTTTCTTTTTCTCTAGTTCCCATAGAGGGTCCATATCATCATCCCAATCCTCACCTGCAAAACTAACATCCTGAGATATGTCCTCCCCCTTTTCACTTTCATCACCCTGTATTTCCCCTCTTAGCAGCATCTGATTCTCTAACACTCAGACCTACAACATCACCCTGACTCAGGCTCAGGAACATGTACAACACTTTTGGGGACATCAATCACCTCCAAGTCCTTGGCCTCAACCACATTCCCAGAGGGAAACTTTTATGGTGTTCTTGAAATGCTCCTTTTGTTCCTGCCCATACTGCCTGTACTGCCAGCACCAGCAGCATCCACCAGCATTGATGCCACAGATTTTATGGAGAAAAATGTAGGCACACTGATGCCTCCACTTGCAGCAACTACTCCTTGTCAAGTAGCATGAGAAGTACCAGCCCCTGATGAACTTGTGTTATCACAACTGGGAGTGGTTACACTACCCTTTGGAACCACAGACGCTAACCTCTTCTTGGCAGCAGTGCTGTTGCCAGAAACTCCTTCTGCAGAGTATCTCTTTATGATCATTTTCTTGTATGTATAGATTTTGAACACAATAATTTAAATCTTTTCACTGACATAGGCAGACAGTATGCAGCAGTAACACCACCATTTTTTTTTTAACAAAAACAATACATAACATCAATTTAAGGATTAAGGGACTAGGGGGAGACACGCAAGACTACTTAACACTTTACAAGACTTTAAACAGAAACAATGCCACCACCAGAAATATTTTTCCTTCCTTTTTTTCTGCCTTTTTTTTTTTTTGACAAAACAATACACAACAGGGATTATTTAAAGTAGGACTAAGACCAAAAGTGCTACATTGCAGAATTCGAATAAGCATACTGTACCCCCAATAAACATCATACCAAAATCAGGTTTCTATGTTACTTCATTTTTATGTTTGCTTGCGCGCATGCGCAAGAAACATTATGTGGCAGCTTAGGAGAGAAGCGGGTTGTGGAGGTGCGGCAGTGTGGCAGCCAACAGATGCATTGCATTTGGGGGCTTGGCAGTGGTGGACTAATGGAGGCACAGTGTGCTGATGACACTGGCTTCCAAAAGTGCCACCAAATTGTAACATTTTCATCGCAGCAATCAGGGGCTGCCACGTCATTGTAGCATCAGCCATTCTGCTGCAATGAGGGAGTGACCTGTCATTGCAGGGCGGAATGTTACCAAGTATAATGTTGTTTGTGAACATGGTGGTGGCTTGTGCCATGTTCACAAACAATATTGTTCAGACCCCACTGCCGAGAGGGTGCCCAATCCCCCTCGGCAGCAAGCGCCCCCCAAAAAACAGTCTTTGCCGATGGAGGCCCCAATCCCCATCGGCTTCAGTCCCTGTCCCAGTTTGATGTGCCGACGGGAGAGCCCACTCCCTGTCGGCATAATGTCCCCCCCCAAAAAAAGTAGGTTTGTGCTGAGGGGGGTGCCCAATCCCCCTCGACTCTTGTGCCCCCCTGTATGTGCTGACGGGGGTGCACAATCTCCCATCAGCTACAGCCACTTCCCAAAACAAAACACTCAGTTGGCACGCTGGGAGCCCACCCCAGCATGTCAAATCTCCCTGTTAAAAAAAAAAAACAACCGTCCCACAATGTTTTTTTCTTTCTTTTTTTTTTTTTTTTGTTCCTGTAAAACAGAAAACAGTCCCTCGTGGTCTGTCCTGCTGCCTCCCCACCCACTCCCACCCTCTGCGCACCCTGCCTCCACAAAGCCCCCTCACCCCGTACTTACCTCTGGAGCCGGTGCAATGATCTTCAGTGGACCGGAAACACATCTTTACTCTTCAAAGCAGACTGTGAACTGAAGAAATGCTGGTAAGCTGTATAATGGCATAAATAGTTTTTTTTTTTTACTTTGGTGCATATTTTAGGTATTTTGGGGAATACTGACACTAACTTTTCAACATGAGGTTATTGGAACCTCTCCTCATGAATTCAGCCACTGTCATGGCGTTATTTGGTTCCAAAAGGTGATTTCATGGTCATTGTACGGAATCACCTTTTGCGACTGATTAACGAAATGACAGTGCCAGTGTTCATGAGGTGGCCTCTCAAAAAGTCTATGTTGCAAATTTGGTGGAAAAAATCCAAGAAATGACTGTTTTATGAGCTTGCGTTGTGCAGTTGCTACACATGCTCGTAACTTCTCGAATTTGCAATATTTTCACTCCAGATTTTCAACTTTGCCATTTTTCTGCACCTCCTTGTGAACAGTATAGCTGTCATTTTTCACATCCTGGCCGAAATGTGTTTTTGCGCTTCCGGCTCAGAATAGCGCGGTCACTGTGTGAAATCAGTGTTTGGGACACATTGAGAATATCACAGTGACACTTTTCATTAGCAAAGGTCCCAAAATGCCTATGTTGAAAAGTTGGTGATGAAAGTCCATAAAATGACTGTGTCATGAGCTTGTGTTGTGCAGTTTCCACGCACGCGTGTAACTTAGCACATTTGTAATATTTTCACTCCAGATTTTCAACATTGCCAATTTTACACCCCGCCTTATGAACAATACAGCTGTCATTTTTCACATCCTGGCCAAAATGTGTTTTCGCACTTCCGGCGCAGAATAGGGCAGTCGCTGTGGGAAATCAGTGTTCGGGACACATTAAGAAAATCACAGTGATGCTGTTCATTAGCAGAGGTCCTAAAATGCCTATGTTGAAAATTTGGTGATGAAAGTCCATAATATGACCGTGTTACGAGCGTGCGTTGCGCAGTTTCCACGCATTCTCGTAACTTCGCATATTTGTAATATTTTCACTCCAGATTTTCAACATTGACATTTTTCCACACCTCCTTATGAATGGTACAGCTGTCATTTTTCATATCCTGGCCAAAATGTGTTTTTGCACTTCCGGCGCAGAATAGCGTGGATACTGGGGGAAATCAGTGTTCAGGACACATTAAGAAAATCACAGTGACACTGTTCATGAGCATAGGTCCTAAAATACCTATGTTGAAAATGTGGTCACAAAAGTCCATAAAATGACTGTGTTACATGCATGCATTGCACAATTTCTATGTATGCTCAGACGTGCAAGCATTTTTAATATTCCCACTACAGATTTTCAACAATGCCATCCCTTCACAACTCCCTATGTATGGTACAGCTGTCATTCTTCACATCCTGCCTGATCTGTGTTTTCATACATGTGGCACAGAATGGCACTGTCACTGTTGGAACTCAATGTTTGGGACACATTGACAAAATCACACTGCCACTCTTCATGAGAAGAGGTCCCAAATGCTCTCATGAGGTGGGGTCACAAAAAGGCCATGTTGAAAATGTGTAGTGCAAATACCAACACACGCCTGAGGCGTTAGGGTTTCTACACATAACATCCTACCCTGTACAGACTGACAGGCATTGGGGTTTGCCTTTGGATTGCAGACAATACTGCTCATGCCATCCCAACCCCACCTCCCAGCCACTGACAGGTATCGAGGTGTACCTTGGACTCTTCGGCCCCAGACTTCACCCCATTCTCCTATGCTGCACCCATTTCAGCGTATGCCCTTATGGAATGGTGTGACTGTAAAGTCAAACACCCTAAGGCACACCTCAACACTTGTCAGCGTCTGCAGAATAGGGTGAGGTGACATGGCATGACTGTCATGGGTGATGACCCAAACACTTACCCCAATGCCTGTCCATCTCTACAGGATGGAGGTGGGTTGGTGTGAACTTCAATACTTTACTGCCATTCCTATTCTGCATCTGTCTAACTCCTGCATTTCCAATGCTAATACCAGCAAGCAAACATTCAGCATTGACAAATGCTTGTTAAGTTATGAGCTATTTTGTAACCCTAATTTTACTACTTATTCAAAAAAGGCAGCTTCAGTGAAAAGCCACTGATGATGTCATCTCCTGAACTCACAGTTTAGTCCTCCCTGTCAGCAACCTTATAGGACCTGCTTCTCCAACATTTAAAAAACTGTAGCTATAGTAATCATTTAAAAAACCTGACATGGGGTTGGCTTGCATTTCCAAAATGTTCAGATGCATTGTACTGTACTTTAGAACATATCAGGAAGTGGTTTTGGGATGCAGCACTGAACCACGATATAGAATGTCAATATTAACATGTTGGTGGGACGTGAAATCTCAGAATGTGGCAGGGATGTGCCATCTCAAAATGTGGTGGGACACTTAATCTCGGAAAGTAACAGGAATGCACATTGAGGAATTTGGTGGGTACTGACGATTTCAGAATATAGTAGGGATGCATGCTGTTGGAATGTGATGGGACACACCATTTATTCTGAAATTACTTGTCTCTGCCACATTCTATAATTGTACTCACCCACCATACTTCAGAATTGTGCATCACATTCCTACCATATTCCAACATTGTGCGTCACAGCCACATTTTAAAATTATGCATCCCTGCTACCGTTCGAAATTGCACATCCCTGCCACATTCCAAAATTGCGCATCCTTGCTACATTCTGAAATGTTGCATCCCTGCCAAATTCCAAAATTGCACATCCACACCACCTTCAGAAGTTGTGTTTCAGTGTCACATTCCAAAATTGTCACTGCTACATTCCCAAATTGTACATCATTGCCACATTCTGAAATTGTGCATCACTGCCACAGTCCAAAATTGTGCATCACAGCCACATTCTGAAACTGTTCATCATTGCCATATTCAGAAACTGTGCATCACTGTCATATTCCAAAACTGTGCATCACCACCATATTCCAAAACTGTGCATCATCGCCACATTACGAAATTGTATGTCACCACCACATTTTGAAATTGTGCATCACTGCCACATTCTGAAATATTTTGTCACTGCCACATTCTGAAATTATGTGTCCCAGCTACTTTCTGAGATTGTGTCATTGCTGCATTCCACAGTTGCAACTTGGTGACATTTCAAGATCTCATACCTGCAGTATTCTAAAAATTGCACACTACTTTGTCATTCTAAAGCCATGTCTGCCACTACATTCTAACTCACCCCCCACCACATTATGAAGTATTGACCTTGCATCTACGCATTGTGGAAGTGCATGTGCTGACCCACCCAGTGTCAGTTTTCCATTTTCAAATACATATACTGTATTTACTATATCTGCAGTTTTAAGTAACATAAGAGAAATTAGTTAATTAAGGTAGCTTGCAAGGAGGACAAGGTTGCAAGTTCAGGTTATGTCCTATCTATCTTTTAAACATAACCTGAAGACCTGACTCCTCACTGCTGCAAAATGTCACTGTTCCGTACAGTAACACTAGAGTCTACAACTCGACTATGCTCCAGTAGCACTCAAACTTTCACCTGATGCCCTACAGCACTTATGCCCCTCCTGCCCCCACTAACATACTCCTTTTCCCACCTCTCTCCTTCCTTCCTCACCTCTAAGCCTACCCCTGCCCCCCTTTCCTCCTGTCTTGCCCCTTTGATGCTATGAATTGTGATTGTTTTTCTATTAACATTTTTATTACAGCAACTGTTATTCTCTCTTGCACTTGAATTGGACCATGTACCTGTATACCATTACTGCTTGTGTCTTGCACCACCTGTATTTTGGCTATGCTTACTGTATGTACATACTGATATAGCATTACCTATCTACCCTGTCTGCACATTGTCACTGCATTACCACTGTTCTCTTTCTCCACCCTCACCACCAGCTGTTGGGTGTGCATGTATTGTATCTTGAAATTGACTGTCTATACCTGTACCTATTTGTTTGCCACCTTGTGGCCCAGATCGTGACTGAAAATGATCCTCTGGATCAGTGCACCTACCCAGTCACTGCAACTTTTCCTCTTCTAGTACCAGTAAGAGCTGTACCCATTTCATGCCCCAGACCCCCTTCACTGCATTCTTGTCTCCGCAGCCACCCATTGAAGCTATTTCCCTCCTGGCATAAAAGAAGCCTGCCTCTCCGCCCAGCATACAAATGAATGACCAATTATCAACACTTGTTTTTGTCGCTTTGGGCCTGTAATTACAAATCAGATACCTTTGTTTCATTTTCCTGGCATACTTTTTATAACAATTCGATTTCTATCTACCAATCCACTTCACCTCTTCCTCCAAACCCCCTTGTGCTGCCTGCACTCAATCCGCACCTTTTCAAAATGAATATGGTGAAGATTTCTTGGGATTTTCCCCCACCCCCTTCTTCAACACCCCATCTAGTTAGTAACAAATAGCAGAGGATCCGTCCCCATGTATGAATACATGTTTGCCCCCCCCCGTGCGAAGTGATCAGTATTCTTTTAATGCTGCCACTGTGCACACCACCTGACCTGTTTGCCCTACCAATGTGATCTCTGCCCTGACTCCCGCCTGGTCTGTTTTGGACCTCTGCAGCCATCCTGTCACCTGTTCAGTTCCCCACTGAATTTCTTCCCACCATAACTCACCTGTCACATCCATCTTATTTCTTGCCACTAACTCACCCACCCTGAATGCTCCCCTGCCATGACCAGGAAAATTGCTCAGAACAAGAATACCTCATACCAGGAGGTGCATAACTGTTCCAGCTCCCATAACAGTTTCACCAGTAACTGTCTGGCAAATGGCTCCCTCTCATCCTCTGGCCTGAGCTGCATCCTCTGCCACCCCATTAGCATACGCCTTATTACCTTACTTTTGCTCGGTTCTTCCCAACCCCTCATGCTATATGACAGCCCAATGCCCGCCATTTGAACTCCCACTGTAGTATGGGCCATGCCTGCCTGCCCCTACCTGACCATGTACTGTGCTATCTGCTCCTCAGTTATGGGATTACATACCTTAAATCCCTCCTGACACTGAAACTCCTGGAAAGCATTCTACTCCCCTTCATACATATTTGGTGTGTTTGTTGACCAAGCGCTCTGATACAGCATTCGGGCTTCTTCCAGTCAATTTCCCATAACTGAGGTGGCCAATTATTTTAAACCAACCATTAATTTTCTGGTGGACAATTTGTACTATACCTATATATTGTGACTCCCTGTCAGATGTGACCTCTGTTCCTGCCTTTAGACATCCCTTTCCCTGTTTTAGTCTGCCTTAAACTTTTTTTTTATTACATGTGAAAAAACTTATGGAAAGCTAGGCTGCCTCTCAGAGGCAAGTTAGGAAGAAAAACTCCACAGCCCAGTGCTCATACATGAACCAGGTACATGGTCACAAAGATAAAAGCAAGGGAATACACAACATACCCGTTTCTACCTTTTTTTCTAATAAAACCTTTTGTTCTTGTTGCTCGAAGGCCTGCTTGCCAGGCTTTCCCCCTTAAATTCCTGTGACCTACGATGCATGCACCATTATCAGCAGCCTTGCGGTAGCCTTTCTTAAGATGGCACCTGCTTCCTGATGCCAAAATGGCAGCTGTCATCAAGAGGTAGGTCCCACAAGATGGCATCCAAAACCCATGGCCCATGTGTGGAGGTACTGTGTACCATCCAGCCTCCCTCCTTCCCTCGCTCTTCCTCCAACCCAGCGTTTTCTCTCATTACTATTTTTTTTGGCCCAATCATCCTCCAGCATTCCCTGTTTCCTTTCCTCCTTCTCATCCTGGCCCATGATGACCTCCTAGTGCAGATCCCTATGATTGTTGTAGGCTTCAACATTCGTGAGCCTTGTCAGGCCCACATACTCCGTGGCTGTCTGCTACCCCTCACTTCACGTACCCCCCCTTTTTTTTTATATAATTCTGCATGCCTTGCACACTGCTCCTCTGTGCTCCTGGCCTACATGCCAGCCAGAACGGGTCCTATTTTCCCGTGACTGCCCCCCTTTACTTTTCTTTCCTGAGACTGTTCACACCATGCAATGCTTGTCGGTGCTCTCGGCCTAAGCACCACAAAAAACTCTTCTTTTCCACTGCCAACCTTTTCCACACCCACCTGCCCTTCTTGGGTAAACTGCTCTGCTTCCCCCACAGTGCAGTGCTGCAGATTAACTCCTCAGGCATACCCACTCCCTCCCAAGTCTTCCGTCTCGCATTTTCTCCCCCAACTGTGCTGGCACTAAAATGTTTGCCCCCTTTGTCTGAAAACTGTGCTGCATGTTGCTTCAGATCTTCCCAGCATTATACCACAGCACACCACAGACATCTCAGTTTTAAAAGAAACCACCACCAAAGCCATCCTGTACCTAGCAGCTCAGCATATTTCTTCATTAAACTTCACATGAATTAACATTTGCTTTTAAAGCCATGCAGTGGTAGCATAATAATAATTCAAAAACCTATTACCACCAGCCAAGTAAAAATCTAACCACAGCATTCTGTAAATTATATTGTATAGCTATACTACATTTACAGAGGGTGCCTGAAGAGTTCAAAAACATAGCTCGGGCTTCCAGGATTCCATACAGATCACCCCTCCTAAACACTACTATCTAGCCTTACCTTCTGAATTCCAAACCCTGTAAAACGTTGCCAGTCAAATGTGTTAAGACCTACTAAATTTCAATCCTGTCAGAAGAAGGGAGATCCCTTCTCCTGCCTCTGCTTATATAGCCCTTCTGAACCCCTTAAGGATCAAAGGCTTGCTCCACCCCCGACCAGTCATTTTTGCCCATGTCTACCTGCATCATATAACCCAGGTCACCCCCGAAAACAGGCATGTGTGCCTAGTGGGCCTTACCCAGCTGCCAAAGACTAGAAGAAAATAAAATAAAAATAAATATTACCCTTCTAGTAACATCATCTGATCACTCCACCCCACCCCCTCCCCATTCCTATACTGTCATTCCCCTCCACCCTTACCAATCTACCCCTTTTGCATTTCCTTCAGGAAAAACCTCTGACAATTTTGATTGCTCTGGAATGGCAACCCTGTTTGTACCAGTATCCCATTCATCTGTATGGATCATCATTTTACAGATGTAGTTAAAGAGTGGGGTTATCACCTTTGACCTCCATATTGGGTCAATAAGCATGATTTCAGTAATGATTTCATCTTTGCCCAGGGTATTATTTCTATGTTGTTCTCTTATTGGGGCCTATTCACAAAGGTATGTATGTGCTACGTGGTGCGAGTACGCAATGCACACAGAGGGATATGCACATCAGGCATATAGCCCATGGGCACACGGTATGCATGAAACATGCAGAGGAATGTGCGCAGGCCAGGCCTGTGAACATGCATGCAGTCAGAGCTCTACGGGCACATATGGATGTGGCCATGTAGCTCACCTGCACAGCATGCAATACGTGCATACACGAAGCCATGTACATCTGAAAGTGGTGCACAGTCACTGGCCCCAGCCTACACAGTGATGAGGCAGACATAAACGGTGGGCACGTAAAACAGGCACTGAAGGGCACAAACGTCCTTCACCAGTGATGGCCCAGGAAGATGGCCGTGCCATTGCTTGACACCAGAACAACAGGGCAACGTGACGGGCATCCAAAGGCTGCACACCACATGCGGCACATTTGCAGGGTGGGACATGGTACACCCAGGGTTGCGGCGAGCCCAAGCCACCAGGGGCACACCGCCACAAGCCACAGCCCCCCCACCCAGCAAAGTACACAGCTACACAGAATGCCCATACCATGGAATGCCTGCACAGAACAGCAAGACAACTAACAGTGTACTCACAGCACCTCACCCCAAACAGAGGCAGCCACAAGTAAACATGACTGGCACTTGTGAGGCAATGCTACCTGCAGGCAGGGGTGCAGCCAGAAGTAACCAGTACATACACATATGCCCCAACCACTGTCCCCCCACCCCATTACGAAATGTGCACTACCCCACAACCTGCTGCCTCCCCCCATGGTGGATATGTACACATCCCTCCAACTGCTGCCCACGAAACAAATAACAGATTGCTGTTAGACAACCCATCTAAGTGCTACATAAGTTGTATACAGGACCATGGCATAAACAACAGACATAGAGCCCGATATAGACACCACTCAGTGTCCTACATGTATTCCAGTACCCCAGACTGGAATGAACATGGTATCATAAAGGTAAAGTATATGGTGTGGGAGAGGTACACAAATACTGATGTGAACAATGCATATGTCTATCCACATCCTTGCCCACAGGCAGATGGGACCGGTGGCCATATCCAGCCACGTACAGTAGACCAGCATGCTACAGCCACACCCACACCCAGTGCACACTCCAGCAGCCACAAACAAGCACAACACTGGCACCTGCATTGCACAGCATGGCATGGCCCATCCCAGGGAAGCCCCCCAGTCCTACAACTGGCACACACACCACACAACTGATGCAGGCAACAGGACTGGCATGCAATGGACAATGCCCAGCAAGCCAACAACCACAGAAATGGCAGACACACACATGAACAGCAGCATACAGCCCACACACACCATGTAAGCCATGCACGCCCAGACCGCACAGTTGCAGGGTGACAATGGGACAAGGACAATGCAGATGCAGCGCGTAGGCCTTTATTGCAAAACAGCTGTTAGGCATGGGTATAGGAGGGGAACAGGGACAGGGCCTGCACATGACAAACTGCAGGCAACAGCACCATACTAGGCTGAATCGGAGGACTACAAGTGACTCGAGCTGGTGGGTGGGAGGTGGTGGTTCTGGTGTAAAGTCACTCAACGATAGCAGCATCCATACTGGACCTCTCTACCTCTGAAATGACAAGAGCAAACAGGGGGTGCTCATCAGACACAGGGAAACACACATGTGCATAGCACACACACACAGACACCCACACAATGATCACGCACACCACTCACCTCTAATGGCACCTGGATGGACCACATGTCCTTGCACTCATCCCTGTACAGCACCTCATGGGGCATCCTTCATCTGGACAGGTACTCGGGAATGTCATCATGCCAGTGCCATCCTCTCCACCTGTGGGCCACAAACTGGCCTGCGGTACCCTCCCCCAGGTCCAGCTGTTCCAAGACCATCATCACAGGACATTGTGGTGTGGTCTGCAAAACACAGCAGGATTTCATACATGAGCCAGTGAACCTGTGGGCAAGGTACACAGCAACACACACAAGAGGACCGTTACTTACGTTTGAGTTCTCCCAAACCTCCCAAATGTTCCCCACCCAGAGGACATCCTGGTAGCAGGTCAGTAACACCCGGAAGAGTCACCGTGGTAGGCCACACTCAACATTACCATCAGCCACACAATAAACTGCGCACTCCATCATTGCCCACATGTAAGTGACACACCACCACGTGCACCAGGTTGCATGGTGGAGTATGTGCCATGCCCAGTCCACATGCCTGTCCATGCCCCTTAAAGGTCGTGTGGTGGGAGTGTGTGTGTGACCAAGCCTTGAGCCAGTATGGCAGCATAGTTATACAACTTCATGAACTTTGGGACTAAATCCTGCATTTGTGCATGACACCCCTGCATTTGGAGGACACCTAAATCTGGGAGACACTGTTTTGCTCTTCAAAATAAACTTTGTTAGCAAGATCCCTCCCCGAATCTGTGTTTTTCTATACTCCTCCAGCAGCTGCACTAGGCCCAAAGGATGGCATTCTCTCCTCTTCCACCAGAGACTCAGCGTGAACAGAGCAAATGTTTGCACAGTTTCTAAACCAAATGTCACAAATGACTACTGCTATCTACTCTACTACCCAAACGCTGCATACTATAGAAGCACAAATGTTCCAGTCTGGATGGCAGATTGGTTCCTACGAGGTGGCACTACAAGAACTGATTGCTACCACGTGAGAACAGGCCAGGACCATCCATCTCCTGCAAGATAAGGTAGACAACCTGGAAAATAGCAATGGTCTAAATAATCTTAGGTTTGTGCAATTTCCAGAGGGGGCTGAACAAAAGGACCTGAACCCCTTTCTCCAACAAACTTTAATTCAGCTGCTTGGGCTGCCAACTGACACAGTGTTCCAGATCAAAAGAGCCCACCGCTATCTTGCTCCCCATCCCCGACCCAGAGAACGACCACGGCCCCTACTGACAAGCTTCACGGACTTTCGCCAAAAAGAAGCTGTTGCTGCAGCTGCCAGAAACTTGGGGTAAATGACCTGGAAGGGAAACTGGGTGCAAATCTTTCAGGATTATTCAAAAGAACTCTCAGAGAGACAGAAGGCCTATTCTGAAGCTCACAGAGTAATGCACAAGTAAAATGTGCCTTTTTCTCTCCGCTACCCCGCGACTATGCGGGTGATACACAATGGATCCTGTATCCTGTTCGCCATGCCTGATAATTTGATTGACTTCTTAAAAAAGATCTATCCTGCAGAATTCATAAGGCCTTTCAACCCTGGCAGGACAGGGCACTCACCTTCAGATGGGGGCATGGAAGATAGGGGTTTTCCCCTTTCATGGTCAGCGACCACTCCAGAGGTGCACATTTTTGAAGTCTTCCTTCCTCTTAGAACTAAAAAACATCATCCTTCTCATAGACATACCAGGAGGCAGCACCTGGCAGATAGGGCAAGATCATCCATTCCGTAGAATGGTGCTGACCATGCGGTGGCAGATGGATCGAGCCTGCAGGCCTTCTACTCTACGAATTGCTAAGTGGTGCTCCAGCAATCCATGACCGAGGCCCTGTGCCAGTAGAGGTAGACACGGATCAGCGAAGAGAAGTGCAGTAGCATAGTCCCTCAACAGCAGATAAATCCTGGGTTGAAGTGGCATTGACAAGCCTTTTGGCTGCATCGGAAAAGCATCTTACCAACAACCCTAATAGTCCGAAGCATACCATTTCAGAACCTGGACCTCAGCTGACGGAGAGTACAAGATGCAGCTTGAATACTGATCAGACCTGAGCGGAAGGCAGTTAAGTACTTTTGAGCTCACTTTTGGGATTGGGAGGTGGGGAGTTTAGGAGAGGGATGGGGGAACAAAATCTCAGGTGATACCTGCGATAGGGTATCTATGGGATGCATTTCCTCACCCCCCCCCCCCGCACTACTGTTTGGCCAGCAGCTGGCTTCTCTAGCTGCTACTTCAGAGTTTTGTCTACCTTTTGATTTGGGACTGAGCTGGTGTGCACTAATGTATTCAGAATGGCTCAGCACAAACTTGCTCCATCTGATATCTGGGCTGCAGCCTATAAAGGGCCATGAAGACATTTGACACATGCAGCCTTTTTGAACTGAACAACTGACAGTTTGGTAGGGACACAGGGTGTATAATTATCCCTTCTCTCTTACTTTCAGGTCTCTCAGGGTGTACTCTATTTTTACCATGTATATGATTGCAACCACTTCTGAAGTAGCATATCAAGAACCCTGGGCCCCTGACCCTAATCCCATTGACTGTTCCTTAACCTAAGCAGTTGGCTTCCTACCCAATAGAAGAAAACTGCTTTATATCTGCCCTGACTAAGGCCAAAGAGCCTATACAGCAGCACTAGTAGCATTGTTTTCAAGTGCCCTTCCCATCATATATTACAAAGGTGCAACATCCTAAACCACTACCTGCTTCTATCCCCATCTTTTCTGGTGATCTCCGCTTTCGGCTCTACCTGGGGGGACCCCCTGGGGTGAGACCGAGCTATTGGGCATTCCAGGAAGGTAAAATTAGACCCACCTTTTCCTTTCACTGCAGACCTCGGCCCAAGGCCAGTACGTCCTGGGTTCTTACCCATCCTGATTGAAATCCCCTTTGCTGAAATAAGCCCTACTTCTTCAGGTTCCCATTATCTGTAAGGTTGGCCCAGTAGGTGAAATATCACATGTCACAGGACTGCTTGGCCAATGCTATATCCCCCATGGGAGATGGAGGCAGCCTTGGTTCATAGCCCATTCGGCCTTTTGCCTTCAAGGTTCTTAGAAGGTTTGATTATATTTATGTTTGTAAAAATGTAAATGGTGTTGTTGTTAGTTAGGGCTAGTTGCCCTAGTACAGTAAGTGAATTAGACCAGGACCAGACCTTAAGGCAAATGTTGCAATTTAATGCTATATGTGTGAGAATGTTATTCAGCATTCATTGTTTAGACGATATCGCATTTTGGGGGAAGCCAGACAGACCTTAGCCTCTTACTCATTTTTCTACATACCCACTACTCAGCTCAAGTGCCCTTTCCATGACCATGGGTGACTTACATGCTCACACCTGGAACATATAGGGCCCCAACACCCCAGGAAAGCATAAACGTTATTGTGACATCTGAAGAGGCTGCAGTTTGGTCTGACTTTCCTGCAAGAAACAAAATTAACTAAGCAAGACCACAATAAGCTGATCAGGGATTGGGTGGGGCAGATTCTTTCTTATGCCCCCACAAAAAAGTGGTGGGTTGCCATTCTTCTACATAAAAATCTTAAATGGTCTGCTGTCCAGACCAAACATTATTCTCAAGGGAGGTGGGTGTTGGCCCTAATAGGGAGACCTCAGAGGGACCACTAATCTTGGGCAATGTTTATAGGCTAAATGAAGATTCCCCAGAGGTTTTCCATGAGGTGGCTCAAGCATTAGGATCTCTAACACAACCCTCTACTCCAATTCTCTTGGGGCGAGATTTTAACCTTGCTTTGGCCCCACGAATTGACTGAAACTCCACAAGTCCAGATTATCACTCTACAGCCAGGCTCTCCCTGAACCAGCTTATGACAGAGCGGGACTGCAAGATATTTGATGAGTTCATCTTCCCCAGGACAGAGACTATACCTTTTTCACCCCTGTCCATAACACCCATAGCAGAATAGATTATTGGTTGGTCTCCATGGACATCACTCAAAGCTCCATTGGAGCAGAGATTCTCCCAATGGTTATCTCAGACCATTCACTGGTCCACCTGTACATCCTCTGGGGATCAACCCCCCCCACCTTCTTCCACCTGAAGATTTGATCCTTTACTCTTAAGGGACCCTGAGTTCCAGTCATGGCTAAATATGGAGGTGAAGCACTTTCAAGCAGAATCCAATCTCGGACATGTCACTGGGTACCATGTGGAAAGCCTTTAAGGTCACTGTCCGGGGAGCTATAATGGGGTTTGCAGCTAGGCATAGAAGGCACAGGGAGCAACTTCTTAAATCCTTGAAGGAACAATTAAGAGGGCTAGAAATTGAATCTAAAATGGCACCACACTTCAATATTCACTCCCCCATTAGGCTGTAATATTGTTAGATTGCAGTTAGAAATTTAATGATCTGCTGGCCCAGAAGGCTGAAATGTCCATTTTATGATTAAAGCACAAATATTGGGAAGGGGGGTTATTAGCATACAGGTAAAGGAAACAGCAGGCCGAAAGTCATATCCCGGGACTGCAGGATCATACAGGGAAGACCCATACTAAGCCACTGCAAGTAAATAAAATGATGGTGGGACAGTTTTACGAAGAGCATTACACCTCCTCTAGGTCCATGGATAAACAGAGTGTGCACAACTTTCTTACCTCACTTACACTTCCCCAGCTCATCCCCCAGTAGGCAGCCACATTAGAAGCTCCTATAACCTCTGCAGAAGTAGAAACTGCGCTAAAAGACTTGAATGCGGGAAAAGCGCTGGGAGAAGATGGATTCCCCCTGAAATGATGCAGGTTATCTCCCCCCAAGTAGCTCCACTGTTTATTTCTGTATATATTTCAGCCTTAACAGAAGGCTCTTCCTCACTACCCTCCTCAGGGAGGCTGTTCCATGCATCCACAACCCTCTCTGTGAGAAAATACTTCCTCACATTACCTCTGAGCCGTCCCCCTCTATCTTCAAATTGTGCCCCCTTGTTCTTGCACATCTCTTTTTCTGAAAGATGCTACCCTCTTGGACTTTGACTCCCTTGAGGTACTTGAAAGTTTCTATCATGTCCCCTCTCTCCCTTCTTTCCTGAAGGGTATACATATTAAGCTCCTTTAGTCTTTCTTCGAAAATGTCCTGTCTGCCTGCAGTACCACTGATAGGACAATAGATCTATTTCCTTTAAAAATATGAATTATCTGGAAACATCCAGACAACTTGATGGCTAGAACTGTAAACAAACAAACAAATAAATTATATAATATAGTAAGCAAAATGCCATCAAAAAGTTAGTTTGGTCATCCCCCCAGCTACCCACTGAATTATAGAGTGACCTCACAGAGCTCTGCTGTAATCTGAAGAGAGTGCTCATAAATGTGCACAGCTTGAGATATAATTACAGAGCTCTGCAATAAAGTGTGAGTTTGATTAGTTCATTGCAAGCATACCAACTGTAGAAGATGCCTAGTAAAATCATATCTGTTACATCTCCAAATGTTAAATAAATGGTAAAACTGGAAATTACTATGGAAATACAGGAAATTGAGTAGTAACACTGCATAGAGATGAATGAGATGCTCAAGGAAAATAAAACAAAAATTCTTTAGTGGCATTTACAGTTATTACTAAGGCACATAAAACAAATGAGTTACAGTGTGTTTTAATAGAAGTCATATTGTTATTGGTATTGTTAATTGCTGAACAATGTGGCACAGAATGCTTTCTGCAAATCATGAAACTCTTCATGAGAAGGGTCATTAACACTGTGTGAAGGGCTGTAGGAAGATATCCCTTTTTTTAATTTAAAGTGCTAACATGACTATTTCAATTAATTGGGCCTTATTCTCAAATACGTTTGCTGGCACTAGTGGTACTGTAGCTGCAGTCAATTAGTGTCAGCAGTGACTTTGTGTTCCAACTGAGCTACGCACAATGGGGGTCACACACATTCCTTGTGCTGCTACTAGACAGATTGAAAAAATATGGGGAAAGCAGGGGAATATCATGCACAAATGACTTAAAAGCCATGTTCAAAGCATAGTGGCACTACAGCCCTATCACAGCCCCCCGTAATCCACCCCTTCATTGTAACATTTTTCCAGTCAAGTGATGGGTGTCTTGTGCAATGCTACAACAGGGCCTTCTGCAGTAACCAAGAGAACGAGTCAAGGACAGATGTGAACAGCTGGGCTACATTTTCATGGGAAAATGGTAATGTAGAAGGATTCCCGTGGAAGCAGAGTATGCTTCAAACTTTGGACACAAGATTTGGCTACTGGATTGCTAGGGAAAGGACTGGTGATTCTAGAAATCTTAAATAAACTGGCCAAGAGGGGCCTTAAGATAAAGGTAAAGCAGGTGGGGGACAATGCCTGAGTGGCACCCCTCAATGCCACAAACTTGCAGCATGGCAGTGTAACATGCAACTGGTGCTGTGTCAAGCTGTAACTTTGTGGGTGCCCCAAGCCAAACATTTAGTGGGTTCAAACACCTTTTGCATTCACAGACATCTGGAGACCAAAACTATATTGTGACTTAGTTGCAGGGGAAACTTTTCTCGTTGCTACTAAGCAAGCAATAATACCCGACAGGGTGGGCGGTATTAGGCAACACCGGACCGCCCAGGGGCATAATGAAGCCCGACGCTGCAGGCAGAGGGCCTTATAGCCTTTGGGCGGTCTGGTATTGCCTGTACCGCCCACCCTGGAGGGTATTATTGCGGTTAGAAAATGGGCATGTGTGTCAGTTTTAAATATGTAATTAAATAACAGAGGAAGTGACTACAAATAATAACAAAGAGCAGGAAAAATATTTTTTTTTGTAAAGTAGTCCCTCTCTTTATGAGCTGTTCCATCTGCTGTTGTCCCCCCACAGAGGTATTCTGTTCTGCTTCCACCCCCCATCCAGCACTACTGTCTTAAGAAAAGATGGATGAACTGGAAACAAGAGCAGCGGTAATAGTTTTGTCATGTGTTTATTTATTCATGTTACTTTGGTGGTCAGTGATAGCATGATTGTGACTGGGGAGGCACTCTGACTACGGCAGAAAAAATAAAATGAAACGCGCTGTTTTGGTGACATTTGTGATGGTGGTTTCAGATTTAAAATCAAAAGCAAATAAATAAAATACTGCCAGGATCCTAGTAGGATGTCAACGCTAGGCAGTAGCAAGTGCACTCCGATCTCTGCTGTTCATGGTGGGGATTTTCACTAATGTTTTTTTTTTTAAGTATTGTTGTCCTCGTTGCCTACCCTGTGGACCTGGAGTCCCCTCTTACGGTATACTTTTTTTTTGTTGTTTGCTGGTTCCCAGTCCTTGGTGCCTGCCCCAAGGACCGGGAATATGAAGAGAAATGACATTCGGTTCTGTGGAGCTACAAAGAACAACATCCCTGCATGGCTCCCGACAACAGCTTCTGTGTCCTGTGTTTGCCTGTCCTGTTCCCTTGATCCCTTCTTGTAAGCAGTACTGGTAAAAATGAAGGGCTGTGCCATCTTAGAGGAGTGGGGGGGAGAGCGACAGAGAAATACGAGCAGTATACACTATTGTACTGGACACTTGACTCAGGGTACTGTACTCTGAGACTGCAGAGTCAGGGGCAGGAGCAGCGGAGTGAAAGAGTGAAAGAGAGGGATGCAGCAGGGGCAGTAGGCAGAGAGAGAGAGCAAGCTGGCGGGAGAGCAAGCGAATGTTTCAAGGAGGTGCTTACTGTCTGCTTAATTTAATTACATTAAAAAAATAAAAGACTACTTCAGTACTTTATTTATTATAAGAATGTACAGACTCAGGCAGAAGCCGGCAGAGATAAAGAGAGACCCAGCTAGTGCAGCAGGTGGAGTGAGAAACAGCGAGCGAGTTGGAGAACAGCAGGTGTTTCACAGAGGTGCTTACTGGTTGTAACTTCATTTTACAACTCATTTACCTACAGTACTTTACAAAAAGGAAGACTACATAGTACTGTATCTATTTGAGAGTGATTTCTCTTATTTCATATAATGTTTATGGTTACTGTATTAGCACTCCAAGCTTTGCATTTTTTTAGCGTCCCTCAGTATGAGGAACAAGTTACTATAACGAATCCCGACTCCCGACTTGTTCGTTATAGCGAGGGACTACTGCATTTATTTTCTTTTTTATACTGCTGTGATTTTCTTATTTTACAATACTGGGTATAGTGTCTGGGCTATGGAATGAATGTGTGTGTGTGTGTGTGTGCGTGTGTGTGTGGGGGGGGGGTCTCGCTAGGCGAGGGTAAAAATATGGCGGCAATTTGAAATGAAAATTAAGTCTTTTGACCAATTAGGAGGCAAGGTTAACACTGTGATATTTCACTATGTTAAGGGGCACTGTAAGCTGGTACTTTTTATTTCCTGGGCATCTATTGAAAGTTAATGTACCCCCCTGGCAAGGGTACTAGCCAATGAGATGCCAGGAAATAAAAAGCCCGTTTTCTAATGAGAATTAGTAAATAGTAGAACTGGATGGCAGCCCAGTGGGATAACAGTTTGCTCCTTGTTTTCCACCACTGCTCAGTGTGACTGAAACTGGGGTCCCTGATAATGAATATTAGCCAAATCAAACATATTCATTGGTTGTACCCATTTCCAGTCTCCTGGCCAACCTCCTCCATGGATTCTCATCATGCACCAGTTTGTTATATATTAACCCATTTCAGTGTCTGTTATTAAGTTCTTCTGTTTCATTTTGTAGACCACTTGTGACCCTTCACTAAACTTTCTTGACACAAACCTACTCATGCACCCGCTATACAGTCTTAGTCATTTCAAGATCCTATCTGTGACAATCTCTTTCAAGTTCTTGTGCCCCCATGTTTTCATATTGTACACTCTTCACTGAGATAGTAAATGAAGGAGTTGTCTTTGGCGCCTACTGTCAAAACCAAATATACCCTTCATTAAGTGTCTTGCATGGGGTCCACTTTTAAGATCCATACAGTGCTACTACTCTAAAATTCATAATAGATGTTGTTTGTGAAACTAGATGACAGCCTGTTAGTACAGTAACTGTGCTGTTAACTCTCTGTACAGGAAATATCTTAATCAATGAAACTTGGTTGTTAGCTAGTTTTTGCTGAGCCCTGAAAGAGTTGCCTGAATATTCTTTCATTTCAAAGTCACATTCTTTAGTTGAGGGGGAAAAGCAAACCAAATAGTTGTCAACTCATTGCTGTCACATGAAGAGAATGGGTAACTAGCTTGATGCACAATAGGCCCTATTCACAAATGTGTGGGTAATATGCACTGGAGGCACGTTACTCACCTGCAGAGTTCCACATCTGTGGACAGGTGCATACCAGCCGGTGTTCACTACCAGCTGCCACCTGTCCATGGCCCACCCCCCTTGTGTGCAGACATGTGGAGGGCATTTCCATGGACCAGGGATGCATCCAATGGGATGCCAGGACCCAGCTCACAAATGGCTCCCTTGCACCCACAGGGTACAGAAAACAGTAGAGAGCAATTTGCGCCACCAGCTCAGGGTAGGTGGGTGCCCAGTCAGTCACCCCCAGCCCTCCTTGATGATCCATGATCTGGGGCAGCATGTGGGGGGGTTTGCAGTGCACCCACATCAGTGCCGCTTCTGGCATCTGCATCCTGGGGGCAAGTATCCCTTAAGGCTGGGTGTTACCCAGTGTAAGGTGTACCCCCCATGCCCAGCACTTTGCACCTTTGCGAATGGCATGGAGTGTGGGCACACCCCAAACAAGCCCCCTGCCTGACCCCAGCACATTGCTGTCTGTGCAGCCATGGGATCGGGAGCTAAAGGGCTGCATGCCCCGACTGATTAGACTGGCGCAGAGGGCACAAAGGGTGCAGAGTGGTTACACGCCACAGATACATGGCACATAGCCACTCCGCACAATAGTGCAAAAGGCCCAATAAGTTTAATATAAATGAAGCTGCACTACCACTACTGCATTGTGCACCTTTGGTTTTGTCTTGAGGCTCACATCTCATTACTGCCAAGGAGTTTCATCAAGATCATTGAAAGTGACTCTTGTCAATGCTACACTAAGTCATACATACTACATGGCCGAAGCTCATGACTTTTCTGACTGTTTAATAATTTTGTTTCAGCATTTCTTGTACAGTAGAAGCCATTTAATACGGATGCCCTAGCGGTGGGGTTTTTGTCCTGATCAAGAAGTTGTCCCAATTAACAGAAGCAGATTGTTTTAATATGAAACACAACTAAAACATGATCTATTCCCATCCTGAGCCACCCTGAAGTGATTTCCACCAACCATTCTAGTTCTGTACAGTTTATTCCTGTCAGTCTTTCGGCAGGCTTCTTTCCCTTGTCTGTATTTCAACTGATACTGTTATTTTATGAGCCCTCGACGTAAACTGATTCCACTAGCCATCAGTTTCAGAGTACTCAGTTACATCCCCCGATTGTGCTGATTGTCAGTTTCAAGATGCTCAAATCAGTCTTTCAGTTTCTTTACTCTCCCATGGTAAAGACTGTTGTGGTTAGCATGGCAAAATTAAAATCAGGAAGAACGTAAAAACTGCAGGTGTCAGTTTTGGGCCACTGTTTTGCATCACATTTTGTCTTCCACCTTTAGTTTGCTCTGGTTTTGGAAAGTGAATACAAGGCGGGAGAAAAGAAATATAAAAGAAATGGACACATGTGGCTGATGTGGAAGAAAAGAAATGTAAAAGGAATGGGCACTGAATGAAATGAAGATGACAGAATGTGGCTAGCTGATGGCAGTTCAATTGATAGGTATTGATTACCTTTTAGAGGCAGTTACAGGATATTACAGCATTACTGTCTATTGACAGGAATTGTATCCGAGGTGTGCAAAAAGAAAAACTTCTGCCAGCAGAATTTACGCTGTAATTGGAATTCACTTTCACGAAAGTTCAGAAATCATTTTGGCAACATTCATGGAATTCTGACTTAGAACTGCAATATTTTTGTATGTACTGTGAATTTTTGTATTAAATTGCATAACAAAAGTTTTACCAAACAGATCCCAAATTATCTGCAGAAGGTGAAATAATCTGTCGATTAATATGTACTTGTGTGCCACAGCTATACTCGCTATGGTGGAATTCAGACTGTGCACTTCACAAATTATTCTGCATTTCATAGTAAGTAGCAAAATGATTCCCAAAAAACAACGGTTGTGGTGTCATTTTCCATACTTTTTGTATTTACGTATTATTAATACATCTCCTCTGTAAAATAATTTTGCACTTTGTAAACTGTATCTCAATGTAAACTGTAGAACTTTCTGTAAACTGCATCAAGACAAACACAGTAGTTTTGAACCTTTTGAGAAATTAGAGACCACCAGTGTCAGGCAGGGAGTCTAGGGACTCAGGGGATCTAATTACCTGCTTAAGTTTGTTTTCTGTAGATTGATTTGATTAAAAAGGTCTGACTCTGTAGCAGCAGCATCAACAGCACTGCATTCTGAGGGCAGGAACCAGGAGGAGGAGGTAGACCAGCAGTATGTTGGGGAGCAGAGGGGGCAGCAGGACCAGGGTCAACAGCAGGTGGTGGATCAGCAGCTGGAGGGTCATGGGGTGGTGCTAGTGCAGCAATACCCTGAGCAGCAGGTGACCACCTCCTCTGCCAGCACAAGGAGAAAGCTGGCACCTCCCCCTCCCATAAAGAGGTGGCTGTTTTTGTGAAGGAGGTCAGCACCCATGCAGAGGAACTGTATGAGCTGGAGAGACTCCCTCTAAAGCAGATGGAGAAATTGTGTGCCACTATGAAGGCCACCCTCAGTGCAGAGGGAATGGGAGTCATGTCCAGGACCATTCCCCCAAAAAAGCTATGGAGGTGTTGGGTGGAGTGGTCACCATGTGAGACTGCAGCCAGAGGATGAGACAACAGGAGGAGTTCAGATCTTCTGGAGCCAAAAGGAAGTAGATGGAGGACAGCATCACCAGTGAGTATACTAACTTGATCCATCAAAGCGATTTTCATCAGTCAGTGTTGGAACTGCACTTTATGAGTTTTGTTGTGACTATGAGCTAGGGTGGCCCATAAAGGCACAACTGTTAAATACAACCTCTATCCCCATTATAACTCAAGACTCAATGGCAGTGATGCATTAGCTTGAGCTAACAAGGCCTTCTGCAGATCGGGGGTGGGGAGCCCTGGCAAGCCCTCTGTAATTTCAACACTGATTGTTATAAATAATTCAAAAAAATTAACATGTACTCTGAAACACTGCATGTAATGTTGTAATCCTGTGTCTAGGAATCCAATTTACATACTGTAAACCAAATGTTGAGAACAATAAAAACCTGTGTGTTTTCTTACTGTGCCTGCCTGTGATGGCATGTACGATGGATAGCACCTGACTACAACCCTTCTATGAAGTTCATGGTGTGTGTGTGTCTCACATGTGGGCATACTGTGTCTGTAACAGCATCATCTAATTGCATGGGTGGGCCACAGCGCCAGCATATTCCATACAAGATCCGCAGGGACAGGTCCATTAACTGAGAAGATATGGCATCCATTTTGAATTGCTTTCCAATTTGTTGTTGTTGTCCAGTGTCTATATTGTTAACATTTGTGTCTGAAATCATGTGTGACAATTGTCTCCATTGTGACTAGTCACTTTGACTTGCTGTGTGTGTCATGCCTGCCATCTGCATCTTCATCCAGATTGCTCAATGGGAGTGGGCAGTGTGCAGAACTGCCCACTGCTTCATGCATCCTTGCCATGCCAGCCCCTGTAGCAGGAAGGGGAGCAATGTTGTTATTCACTGCATATGTCTGCTGTACTGTCTGTATCTTTATTCGCAATCCTCTCCTGGAACAGTCATGTCACTCCGTGGCTGTTTCCTACAGCACTCCCTATCTGTGTAGTAGATGTGCACTTTTCATTGCTGGATCCCTTAATGTGCATCCTGACCTCCCTTCATGGGTTTATCAATGGTGATCCATGGTAAAGTATTGCACATGCGCATTTGGCCTTCCCCACAGGATGGAATGTGTCTGGTTACTGTTGCTTTAATTTTCTATGTTCCGGACTTCCAGCACTGATTTGAACTATTCCTGTCCATTTGCAACAGGTGTTGCAGAAACAGCAGATGCCCAGTCCATTGCCAATGCCATCACCAGCACTGCAGGATCAGGACCAAGCACAAGCAGTGGGGAGCCCATGCCTGGTAACCTATTTATTATTATTGTAAACAAATGAAAGGTAGTGATGAAAAACTGAATTGAAAGACTACCATTTGTGGTGTTGCACTGCAGCAAACCACTAGAAGCTTGTCTGAACCATAGTCAAAAGGCACCACTTTAAAAGGTTTTGATCTGCTATGTTGTGAAGTTAAAGTGTTCCTAAGGAACTATTGGTTGCCTGACCCCTTCATCCATCTGGGTAGTAAAACAAGCTCCCAGAAATAGTTGGCAAGTGTGAGCATCATGACCATAATGACTGTCAACATGAATGTGATCATGATCTTGATGGCCATGAATGTGATTTGTCATGAGGATAAGGAATTGTGTAATAGTGGCAGTACTTCCCCGAGCTTCAGATACTGGATGGAACTGAGATTCTTCGTGACCATGATAATCGTGAACATGAACATGATTTGTCATGAGGATGAAGAATTGTGTAACAGTGAGAGCGTTTCCTGGAGCTTCTTACACTGGATGGAACTCAGCATCTTCATGACCATAGTGACCGTAATGTATCGTGAGGATGAGGAATTGTGTAACAGTGAAAGCACTTCCCAGAGGGTCTAGTACGATCTCCCAACATCGATCTTCCTGACTAAAAATAGCTCGTAATTTATTTCCCATTTGTAAGCTTCCCACTGTTGATTTTATACCGACGCTGATTCTCCCGACATATACATTTTCTATTGTCAAATTGTATATTGCATAATATTGATATTTCTGCAATGTTAGTTAGGAAGCTGTAAATGACACGACAAGCTATAGTATGTCTAACAGGTACTGCTCATTAGCTGAGTCTGTTCATTCTGCTTACACCGTTCCAGTACTGTGCAGCTTTTGATGTGAAGCCGGAGGTTTTGGTTGTCCTTCTTAACCTCAAGATAGTAGCTCATAACCCAGTGCAATCTACTGCTTACTGGTATGGTGGTATCACATATTTATTTTTTAACCAAAAACTGAAAATTGTTTTCTGCATGCTGCTTATCTAGAATAACCTAGCACCTTTATTGTGCATAAAACTGATTGTTTCTAATAAAAATGAAGTTAAAGTGTTTTTAAAGAATGAGTAATGGCATGTGCACTAAACAGCACCCTTTCATGTGGAAAATATTTGTTCTTTTTCAAAATTCAGTTTGTCCAGTAGAATGCAGACTCGTATCTATGCCTGATTCAGAGGCCATCTCCACTTCCAGTTATTGTTAGGCTTATCAGCTACTCATGACACCGGTCTCTGAGATTTGAAAAGCTAGCTTGTCGCCTTTTTCTGTTTACTCAAAGGCCGTTTGTGAGGAACATCTGGTAAGTGCTTAGGTAATTTGAATTGACTATAGCCTGCTTTCCTATTAGTTTCCAATTCGTGTCACAATTAATGCATGTCAGGATGATATCTGTCAGGTTTTTTTTCATCGGGAACTTAATAATATTGGCAAGTAGGTGTCAGTGAATTTAATGTCGGGAAGTTGTAACTCAGGCAATGGTACTGATCCCTTCCTGGAGCTTTAAACACTGGATGGAACTGAGCTTTTTTGTGACTGTGAAGACCGTGAACATGAACATGATATGTCATGAGAATGAGGAATTGTGTAACCGTGAAAGAGCTTCCCACAGCTTAAAACACTGGCTGGAACTGAACTTCTCCATGACCATCGTGACTGTGACCATGAACATGATATGTCATGAGGATGAGGAATCATGTAACAGTGAAAGCATTTCCCAGAGCTTCAGATACTGGATGGAAGAGAGCTTCCAGAAATAGTTTCCAAATGTGAAATTCATGACTGTGATGACTGTGAACTTGATTTTATTAGTTTATTTATTTATTCCATGTGATGTGAATGTGATGGAATGCCCTGCCCACTAAGACAAAGCTTATACCCCACTGGGAAAGCACAGGGAGGAAGATAACAGATGATTGACTTCTTGGGAGGGTAGTCGCACAGACAGTACACAAGAGGTGGCACTGTTGGTGCAGTGATGACTGGCTGGCAGATTTTATTTCACACACACACACACACAGACACACACACACACACACACACACACACACACACACACACAGAATTTATTTCACACACCATCTATGCTAAGAGCAATGCTGGAGATACTGCTGCTACCCATTCAGATTCAGGGACCCTGCCTGGCCTAACCCGCTCTGACACAGAACTTTTCCCTTCAAGAATTTTATTTTTTTATTTATTCCACGTGATGTGATGGAATGCTCTGCCCACTGAGACAAAGCTTATACCCCACTGAGCAAGCACAAAGAGGAAGATGACAGACAACTGACTTCTTGGTGGGGGGGATGTCACACAGTATGCAACAAGTCAAGACTATCATGCAGAATTTATTTCACACACATGGAATTATTTCACACATCACTTACGCTAAGGGTGATGCTGCTGGTGCTGCTGCTACCCACACAGATTCAGGAACCCTGCTTGGCCTAACCCTATCCGACACAGTACTTTTTCCCCTTCAAGAATGTTTTCTATTTATTCCACATGATGTGACAGAATGCCCTGCCCACTGAGCCAAAGCTTATACCCCACTGAGCAAGCACAGGGAGGACGATGACAGATGATTGACTTCTTGGCGGGCGGGGTGTCACACAGACAGTACACAATAAGTAACACTGGTGGTGGTGCACTGACAACTGGCTGGCAGAGTTTATTTTGTGCACACACACACACACACACACACACACACACACACACACACACAGAATTTATTTCACACACCACCTAAGCTAAGGGTGATGCTGGAGACACTGCAGCTACCCGCACATGTTCAGGGATTCTGCCTGGCCTAACCCTCTCTGACAAAGTACTTTTTCCCCTTTAAGGATTTTATTTATTTTTTTATTTATTCCATGTGATGTGACAGAAAATAATACCCTCCCCACTAAGCCAAAGCTTATACCCCACTGAGTGAGCACAGGGAGGAAGATGACAGATGACTGACTTTTTGGTAGGAGGTCACACAGACAGTATGCAAGAAGTGGCACAGGTGGTGCACTGAACACTATCTGGCAGATTTTATTTCACACAAACACACTCACAGAATTATTTCGCATACCACCTATGCTAAGGTGATGCTGGAGACACTGCTGTTACCCACACAGGTTCAGGGATTCTGCCTGGCCTAACCCTCTCCGACACAGTACTTTTTCCCCTTCAATGATTTTTTTTTTATTTATTCCATGTGATGTGGTGGAATGTCCTGCCCACTCTGCCAAAGCATATACACCACTGAGCGAGCACAGGGATGAAGATGACAGATGACTGACTTCTTTTAGGGGGGGTCACACAGACAGAATGTAAGAAGAGGCACTGGTGGTACACTGATGACTATCTGCTAGATTTTATTTCACACACGCACACAGAATTATTTCACACACCACCTACGTTAAGGATGATGCTGCCAGTGTTGCTGCTACCCACACAGATTTAGGGATCCTGCATGGCATAACCCTCTCTGACACAGTACTTTTTCCCCTTCAAGGATTTTTTTTATTTATTCCACGTGATGTGATGGAATGCTTGCCCACTGAGCCATAGCTTATACTCCACTGAGTGAGCACAGGAAGGAAGGAAGATGACAGATGACTGAATTGTTGGGGAGAGGGAGTCACACAGTATGCAACAAATGGCACTGGTGCACTGATGACTATCTGGCAGATTTTATTTCACACACACACACACACTCACACACAAAACAGACAACACACACACACACACACACACAATTATTTCACAAACCACCTAAGCCATGGGTGATGCAGCAGGCCCTGTTGCTACCTACACAAATTCAGGCACCCTGCCTGACCTAACCCTCTCTGACGGTACTTTTTCCCTTTAAGAATTTTTTTTTTAATTTATTCCACGTGATGTGATGGAATACCCTGCCCATTGAGCCAAAGCTTATACTCCACTGAGTGAGCACTGGGAGGAAGAAGACAGATGACTGACTTTTTGGGGGGGGTCACACAGTATGCAACAAGTGGCACTAGTGCACAGACAACTATCTGGGAGATTTTATTAAACACACATACACAATTATTTCACACACCACCTATGCTAAGGGCAATGATGCAGGAGCTGCTGCTGTCCACACAGATTCAGGGACCCTGCCTGGCCTAACCCTCTCTGACACAGTAATTTTTCCCTTCAAGGATTTTTCATTTATTCCACATGATGTGATGGAATGCCCTACCCACTGATCCAGAACGTATACCCCACTGAATGACCACAGGCAGGAAGATGACAAATAACTGACTTCTTGGGAGTGGGTCCACACAGTATGCAAGAAGTGGCACTGGTGCACTGACGACTGGCTGGCCTGGCAGATTTTTCATTTTACACACAGTTACACACACACACACACACACACACACACACACACAGACTGCATTAAATAAAAAAAAATAGAAATCCCCACTGAAGTGACTGAGTGAGCACAGGCAGGAGAACTGAGACAGCTGACTTGTTGCGGGGCAGTTGGGCAAACAGCAAGAAGGCTAACTGGGAGTGGTCTGGTATTGGGTGGCACACTGGCACAGTTCAACAGACTTCACCCCCACTGCTAGACTCTATCCAAAAAAAACCAAAAATGGGCAGTCTGGCTCTGGCACTTAATGGTGGTCTCTCTTCAATCTCTTGTTCTCTTCTTTCTTGTCTGCACTCTAATCTGATTTCAAGTTCTTTCTCACAAGTTGCTCCTCATCTCCTCCAAGTTCCTCCTCACCTCTCTGAGTCTCCTCAATAATATAACTACTCCCCACCTCAATCCCTGACTCCCACACCCAGTCCTGGGCTCAGCCCCCTCCTGAGTCCCTGACTCCCAATCCCCTATAGTGTTGTGCAAAATTGGAATATTTTGCCCAGCAAAATATTTTGTGTAATTACCGCATTACTCAAAATATTTTGCTGGGCGAAATGCAAAATTTCGCCAGAGACTGTGAGTGAAATTCCCCCACCACAGGTAAAATTTCACCATTTCTAGCAAAATTCCAGCACTTCTGGTAAAATTTCACCACCCGCGGGTGAAATTTCACCTCCTACAGGTGAAATTTTGCTGCTGGTGGTGGACTGGTGAGCTGGCGAAATTGCAGGCAATATTGTGAAATTCTGCCAAATTTTCACGAAACATTTCATGCAGTGAAATTGCTGATTTCACCAGCAAAATTTTATTTTGCAGCATCTCTAGTCACCTACTCCCCACCCCCAGCTTCCCCAAGTTTAACTCACTTGTTTTGTTTTAGTACTTTTTTATATATATATATGAAAAAATGTAAATTCTTCTTTCAGTTTTTTAGAGTCAACTTCTTCTTCCTCTGTTGCCCAAGGGGGCCAAAGGTCTAAAAGTTATTAAAATGCAAGTTGATAAACACATAGAATCCACAGCATGGAGTAGTCTACAGAAGCTGCTGCTCCTTCTCTGTCCTGATTCCTCTGCGCAGGTCTAAGGTGGACCACGTGGGTTACTAGAACAGCAACCCAATCAGATACCACCTTAGAGAGATGGACAGCTCGGCCATCCACTGAGGAACCAGATTCTTGTCTCTGGTCCCTCCTGTGGGTTCCTCCTATTCTGGTGCTTCTTGCACTGCATTTCCCATGATACAACGGCTATCAGAATCACTGACAGTGTTTCAAAGACATTCATTTACACACACTTCGGCATGTTCGAGTTGATTCATATTTTGGATGAACCGGTTTGCCCTTCCATAGCCTTGTCATCCCCAATCAGTTTTTGGGAATGTTAGTGATTCATTATTTGTGAGGACGGTGTCACTAACCTACAGCACTGCAGTAGGGACTGGCAGTGTTATTTGTCATTACTTGTTTAGTGGAGTGCGTGGTCTCATCTGCAGAATTTGGAACAGTGAATGGCTAGTGGGTTGGGGTGGGGCTGATCATAGTCTGTAGTTATGGCACAGTGGTCAAACTGTGACAATGAAATAGAAGAGCCATCCCAGGCCATCAGCTAGATATCAAGGAACTAGTTAGCAGAAGCTGCTCTCAGGGTAAAGTGACTAGCGTTGTCACCTTTGTGTGAGGTCAGACAAGACTTTAAAAGTGATAGAAAATCATGCTTGTACCATTATTTAATTATGCATTTCTATGTTAAGCAACCAGGTAAGTAAGAGAGCCATTGTACACTAGGCTAATTTGCAAATGTGACCTGGGAGCACAGGGAGGTTATATCACACACCACCTATGCTAAGGGTGATACTGCAGGTGCTGCTACAATTCACACAGATTCAGGGATCCTGCCTGGCGTAACCCTCTCTGACATAGTACTTTTTCCCTTCAAGGATTTTTTTTTATTCATTCCATGTGATGTAGCAGAAAATTAATGCCCTCCTCACTGAGCCAAAGCTTTACCCCACTGAACGAATACATGGAGGACGATGACAGATGACTGACTACTTGGGGGCAGGGGGTCACACAGTTTGCAACAAGTAGCACTGGTGCACTAACAACTATTTGGCAGAGTTTATTACACACACACACACACACACACACACAGACATACACACACACACACTTATTTTACAAACCATCTAAGCCATGGGTGATGCTGCAGGCCCTGTTGCTACAGTACCTACACAAATTCAGGGACCCTGCATGGCCTAACCCTCTCTGACACAGTACTTTTTCCCTTCAAGGATTTTTTATTTATTCCACATGATGTCACAGAATGCCCTACCCACTGAGCCAGAAGTTATACCTCACTGAACAAACACAGGCAGGAAGATGACAGATGACTGACTTATTGGGGGTGGGTCCACACAGTATGCAACAAGGGCACTGGTTCACTGCCGACTGGCTGGCCTGGCAGATTTTTCATTTCACACACAGTCACACACACACACACACACACACACACACACACACACACACACACACAGATTGTATTAAATAAAAAAATAGAAATCCCCTCTGAAGTGATTGTGTGAGCACAGGCAGAAGAACTGAGACAGACGACTTGTTGTTGGGTGGCAATTGGGCAAACAGCAAGAATGCTAACTGGGAGTGGTCAGGTAGTGGGTGGCACACTGGCACAGTTCAACAGACTTCACCCCCCTCTGCTAGACTGCTATCTAAAAAAAAAAAAGGCAGTCTGGATCTGGCACTTAATGGTGGTCTCTCTTCAATCTCTTGTTCTCTTCTTTCTTGTCTGCACTCTAGTCTGTTTTCAAGTTCTTTCTTACAACAAGTTGCTCAATGTCTCCTCCAAGTTCCTCCTCACCTCTGAGTCTCCTCAATAATATAACTACTCCCGACCCCAATCCCTGACTCCCACACCCAGTCCTCACCTCAATCCCCTTGAGTCCCTGACTCCCAGTCCCCTTCTCCCACCCCCAACTTCCCCAAGTTTAATTCACTTGTTTTGTTTTAGTACTATTTTATATATAAAAAAAATAGTTCTTATTTCAGTTTTTTAGTGTCAGTTTCTTCTTTCTCTGTTGCCCAAGGGGTCAAAAAGTCTAAAAAGTAATTAAAATGCAAGTTGCACAAACACACAGAATCCACAACACAGAGCAGTCTATAGAAGCTGCTGCTCCTTCTCTATCCTGATTCCTCTGTGTAGGTCTAAGGTGGACCACGTGGGTTGTTAGAGAAGCAAGCCAATCAGTTGCCACCTTAGAGAGACAGACAGCTCGGTCATTCAATGTGGAACTAGAGTCTTGTCTCTGGTCCCTCCTGTGGGTTCCTCCTGCTCTGGTGCTTCTTGTGCTGCATTTCCCATGATACAATGACTGTCTGAACTATTGAAAGTGGTTCAAAGCCATTCATTTACACACACTTCGGCATGTTCAGGTCGATTTGTATTTTGGACAAACCGGTTAGCCCATCCCTAGCCTTGACTGTCCCAATCAGTTTTTGGGAATGTTGGTGATTCCTTACTTGTGAAGATGGTGTCCATGTCATTAAACTACAGCACTGCAGTAGGGACTGGCAGTGTTATTTGTCAGTACTCCCTTAGTGGAGTGTGTGGTGTCATCTGCAGAATTTGGAACAGTGAATGGCTAGTGGGTTGGGTTGGGGTGGGGCTGATCATGACCTGAAGAGTAATGGCACAGTGGTCAAACTGTGACAATGAAATAGAATGGCCATCCCAGGCCATCAACTGGATATCAAGGAACTAGTCAGCAGAAGCTGCTCTCAAGGAAAGGGGGCTAGCGTTGCCACCTTTGTGTGAGGTCAGACAAGACTTTAAAAGTGGTAGGAAATCATGCTTGTACCATTATTTAAGTCTGTATTTCCATGTTATGCAACCAAGTAAGTAAGAGGGCCATTGTGCACTAGGCTAATTTACAAATGTGACCTAGGAGCACAGGGAGGTTGAATATCTTGCTGAAGGGCACACCGTTTGCAAGTGGAGGCTATAAGAATCGAACCAAGGTCTGCTGCATGTACCATGCACATTCACAGTTGAATCGCTGTAACCACTTGTAAACCCCCTACCATTTTCTGGTCATTCAATGTCAGTCATGCATTCTGATAACATGTTTGACCTGACTACTTGCTGATAAATTCATCGTCATCATCAATGTTTGTCATACTATATCAATAGTGCATTGTCCCCCTTGAACTTAGTAGCTGCCTGTGCCTGCTGCTGTTTCTTTTCCTATGTCTAACACATAACAACCTCTGACTGACACCACTGCATGTCCTTCTGAGTACAACACTTTGTCCAATGTCCAGTTTTGGGGTCCTCACAAGAGGAGAGATATATACACATTGTACATGTTGCAGCATACAGTGTTCAGTATTCTTAATGAATTAGTGGGTCCGCTCAACCATTCACATCGTATGAGGCTCGGGTTGGTCCATTAAACATGTAGTCAGCCAAGGCTGGAAAGAAGGGTTAATGCTCTGTTTGGGCAACATGTACTTGACAGACAAATTCCCATTCCAGAAAGGGATAAACATGGTGGTAAAATGTTAGGAATTACATAGGTGGGGGGGGTGACAAAAAATAAGCTACTTGAATGTAAGTGGGGGAGGAGATCCTTTCAATGGATGGCACACCTTAGAGACAGCGGTTGAGGTGATGATAATGGGACAGCCTAACGGAACATGTGGGTGCAGAAACATTGGTTAAACCTCAGCTTTCCCATAATAATGGGATTCATATTTCCCATCCTCTGTGGGATGTAATGGGGGTGGTACAAGTACAGCAGGGTCAAAGGAAACTAGGCGAGGACAGTGACTGTAAACCATCAGCAGAAGGGGTACAGTAATGTTGCACTGGACAGTGTACTATACTACAATTTCTGACAATTTCATTAATTTGACACTTTCGCAATTCATTCTGCTCAAACTGCACATTTCTTTCTGTACTACTGACAACACTGACATACTGCCACCACAGAACAAGACAGAAAATGGGCAAAGAACCATTTTGCAAAGATTCGGAGGGAAATGGAGAAGATGGCAGTGAAGGAGCAACACCATCAGGCCCAGGACCTCCAACTCCCAAGTGTCAGACTGACTGAGAAGAACACGGTACCAGCACCAGCTGCAGCACCAGATGCCCAGGAGGAATTCCCAGAAATGCCACCCAGCATAACATCCATGCCATCTGTGCAGATATAAACAAAGTAAAAAAAAAGGTGTCAGCACTGCAGTCTTGCCAGGCTGGAACTGTTGCCAACCAGCATCGCATTGCGAGGCTACTTAAAACAACATTTCTGACCGGCCCAGTGGCACTGAGGGTTGAGGCGCTGGATGCCACACCTCACACCATGCCAGCGACCCAAGTTCAGGAGCGAGCTCGGGTGCTGGGGATCGGCAGGGGAGGGACAGGATGAAGCACCACAGAGCTGCTCTCCTGTCCCGGGGGGAGAGTGATGGGTGGCTCGGTGCTCCGGCGACCCCTCGTGGATATCAGGGGCATCAAAGAGCACTGAGCAGCACATACTCAGCATGGCATGATGCTGGCAGGGTTGCCATGTGCCGAGAAGTCAGGGAACGTGCCTACGCATGGGGGGAAGGGACTAAGGGGCGTAAAGAGAAACATCTTCCTTGGCCAGATAGGCAATGGCTTCCTCCAGTGCCAATGCCACATGTCCAATGCTGGTCTCCCATCACTGCCTCCTTCAATCTTTCTGGGGCTGTTAGCCCGCGCGGCCCTAGGGGTGGTAATTACCTTGAAGATGATGGGAGAGATGGTGGATGGTAAAGTGGTTAAGCCAGTGGGGATAGCCTGAGAGAGTTCCAGACCAGGGAGAGAGAAAGAGAGTTAAAAAAAAAAAAAAAACATTTCTGGCAGGGGGAGGCCACAGCATAGGTCAGTTGCTTGCCACCAGTGAGCTTTGGTCTGGAGTACTTACTGTGTCCAAAATAATTATATTTAATAATTTTTGGTGTTTTTGTAAATAGTTTTATTTTCTGTTTTTTATAGTTCTTTCTGCTGTTATAACTTGTTTTTCTTCTTCTTGTTTTGTTCCCATTAACATTTCCCTGTTTACAGAAGACATTCTTCTCACGAGTCTCTTTGCTGGGTGTGAAGGTTGACAAAATTTCAGTGAACATATCATCTGACTGTTGTTTGATTCAGCTTCAGTTTCCTTTTACAATCAATCTTTCAAACTTTGTAGCACTGGTGGATCAGGTACAGAACTTGATCTGCCTGTAGGGATGTTGATTTTGACAGCAGGGGTGATGACAAGTACAGTTGGAGTGATTGAGTCAGAGGAACCCTTATTGGTGAGGCATTGATGGCACCTTGGTGGTGCAGTACAGGTGGACATGATTAGACAACTGGAGACCTACTGGGTGGATTTTGGAAGGAAACTGAAAGTGTGCTGCATGGATAGTTGCACAACTTTCATGATATAGAAGTAGATAAGAGAGGCAGGGACCTGCAGCAGCACATGCAGCATTTTTTATTGGTGTCCTAGGAGGATTGTTTCTAATGGGCAATAATGTGCTACTGGCACAAAATAGCTTTTTTAGTTATTGGCATTTGGGACTGTATAGATTATTGCTTTACTGTGATCTGTTGGATTCAGATCATATGCAAATGAGAATGTAACATCCAGCTACTTGTAATGCATGAGTCATGACTGATGGCTGTCACATTATTACAAATTCCTATAGGCTTAACTTGACATTGTTTTCCTCCATCTCATACATGTATACACATAATCAATGCATTTTTGCGAGGGTTGCTGTCCAACAGTGCAAAAATGGGGCACACATTTCTGTTATTGCAAGTAGCACAGCAAACAGAGGACTGTTTTTCAAATGCTTAAACAATTTACTGTGGACACAGTCCTATGCAAATTCATTTCCTGCTTTGGCTCATGTTCACTGGAACACCACATAGTCAGAGGAGCAGGAACAGGGGCATGGATCATGAGTGGCAGCAGCAACAGTATGTCAAACTCCCATGGTGTGGTTCTTTGGTTGTGCAGCAGTGACACCCCAAGGATCTGGACTGAAAGGAACAGTACACTGGATGGTCTTCAGTGAAATCAGCACCCGCTTTAAAAACAGCAGACCTGCCCTGCACAGATAAGAAATAACAAGAATTGTTTAAGTAACATGACAGCACAATGCACACACACACACACCTTTGTTGTTACTAATGCCGTGATGATACATACTACTGTAGTGAAAGACACAAAACTGAGATAATGAAACCAGTGCTTGAAGAAAGTTAATAATAAACTATGATTGAACATATTACTTACCTTGGCACTTGTGATGGACACACCATGAAGCCACAGGAATGGAGGATTACATGAGGATCTCAGCAGCAGCAGCAGCAACATCCATAGAGTCTTACAGATGGACCTGAAAAGAAAATAATGCAGAGTGCCACAAACACACAGGGAAACATGGCATTAGTTAGGAGATGGGGACCACCTGGCAGGCTGGCCCACCAAGTCTGAACATCCTCTCACTGCCTAATCTGCCACTGCAACTGGTCTGTGGCAGCTCCCTCCTCCTGCCTTGATGTCAGTCTGAATATACACCTATACCAATCCATCAAATGACCTGTTAGAAAAAGGTTAATGGGAAAGTGTAGCAAACAGCAATACTTACCTCGGCACCTGTGATGGACACACTGTGAAACCACAGGCCTGGCAAATTATGGCAGGATCTCACCAGCAGCAGCATCCATAGAGCCTTACAGACAGACCTGAAAAGAAAATCATACAGAGAGTTCCACAAACACACAGGAAAAAATGACATTGTTAGCAGAGGGGGACCCCTTGTCAAGCTTGCCCACCAAGTCTGAACATCCTCTCACTGCCAAAACTGCCACCACTACTGGTCTGCACCTGTGCCCCCCCCCCCGCCTGCCATTATGTCATTGTGAACATACACATATCTTATTCCCAACAAATGACCTGTCCGAAAAAAAAATTGCAAAGCATAACAAACACTAGTACTTACCTTGGCACTTGTGATGGAGACACCATGAAGCCACAGGGCCAGCAGACTACATCAGGATCTCAGTAGCAACATCATGATCTGTAGAGACTTATAGACTTACCTGATAAGAAAATGAAACAGAGTCCCACAAACACACAAGGAAACATGGAATCAGAAGAACGTCATGGTAACTTGGACATGCAGCATAAACATTACATGATTTGATACAGTCATTTGTAAGCATTGTGATCCCTCTCTGAACATGAGCTAAAAGCCAGACAACTTTTAAGTGACACTAAACATGATGAATGGATATCCAGATAAGGATCGTAAGATCTGAAGTTATTCTGTCTAAAACCAGACAGGTGGCAAAACTACCCACTTTGGATGACTGTTACTCGTATCCAGCAAAACCCTCAGTGAAGAGATGCTGCCTGACAGCTCACATCCCTCTTAAATGGTTGCCATGATAGCCCACAAAAAAGGTACACTTGAAGTTAGTACCACCCCCACTTCCAGAGTATGGTAGCACAGCCAGTACCCCATCAGCTATGCACTATAATGAGTACCTCAGTCACCTGTTGAAAAAATAAAATGAATTGTTATGCTATCTTTTACTTACCTTCTTGAGATGTCCATGCACAGAGGAGGGTAAAATCATTATGGCAGCAGCAGCAGATGGAATCAAAGGTATGGACCTGAAAAAAGGAGCATAACAATTTACAAAGAATTCTTTTAGAAACAGTAGACACCTATCAGTTTCTGCCCTGCCAGCATCTCCTCAGGTATAAAAGCAAGTGCAGCAAAACAAATTAGGTGGCTTTAAAAAGTGTTAAACTGTACCTTGAGCTATACCACCTCCAAAGGCCACTTGATGAACCATACAAGGGATAATCATAATGCCATATGCACATGCAGAGGACAGCTGTCCAGCAAATGAACACAGTGATTTCTGAACATGGATCTAGAGTAGAATGGCCAGTACTGCCCAATCATGCATAACAGCACCAAAGGAGTGCTGGCACATTGGGCAGAGTAATGACAGGTCATCATCATACTGAACTGAGTGCTGCATGAAGCACGCATGTAAACTGATGTACTTATTGAAAAATTCACAACAGTGAAATGCAGACCGAACCATGGCTCACGTCCTGGTGGGAGACAGGGAAAGGGGGAAGCAGATAGTAGCACGAATAACATTACAAAACATTGGATAGCAGAGATATGGGAACATATCACATGTAGAAGCAGTGTGGTGAGCAACCATATGAAACAATACATGAGCATGGAATGCTGCAATGACTAGTGGGATCTCCTGCAGCAGTACTACAAAGTGAGCAGTGACTGTTGGGGAAGATTGAAGTTTTGCTGCAGCTTTAGCAGGACAGATCGCTGGCATAGTAGTCCCTAGTACTTGAGGGTACAAAGGCTGGTATCATAAGCAGGAGGGAGATGCAGAAAAGAGGGTCAGGATAAGAGTTGACAATGACAGGAGGAAGCAGGAAGATTCATTTGCTAGCATCCTCTCAAGGTACCCAGAGACTCGATAGAAAGGGAGGGGGGCAGGTGGAATGAAGAAGGGAGGAGATCAGAAATGGAACAGAGGAGGCAGAGAAGCAGCTTATCAAACACTCCAGCACCAGCAGCAGAGATAGTGTGATGACTTGGGGAATGGTTAGGATACCGATAATGTAATAAGCATTGCATGGTGACATCATACTAATAAGAAAAGTCATAAGTCATCAGCAGACCAAAAAATAACATTGTATCTACTAGCCTGTGTGATGGTGGAAGAAAATGTGATGTGCTGATGGGGATACTATTACAGTCAGAATACTGTAGTAGTAAATCACCTCTGTGGTATGGTGCTGCAAATCATCCAAAGCCATAGCTGAGCAGTATGATTAGCATTTCTTCTGTCTGAATGAATAAGGGTGATCGCATGAATGGCAACATACAAATAATAGCAACCAAGTAATTAAGGTGACTCCACAGGTATAGCTAATGTCACTATCAAGAAGTGCCTCAGAGTCATACATCTAGAAATACTGTGGGGCTCAGGGTGTGCAGTGGAGGGCAGAGTCCCCCACATGAATTGAGGGCCATGTATTTGCTTTCCTAACTTGAGAGGGCTTTGGAAAAACAAGAGGGGTTTTAGTTGGTGGAGCGAGGTCCAGGTGGAAGAGTCACCACATGGCTGGTAGAGCTGGGACATCTTTCAGAGGCAGGTGTGCATTCCTTCCAAGGGATATTTTGTGTGCCTGTTTGAAGACATATTGTGCTGTAAACATGCGGCTGAAATTCGCTTATATTGTCAATTGCTGTTATTTGGCATCACCGATTCTGTATTCGCAGTTTCATTGTTGCCATGTTAATGTTTGCCAAAATTGATTAGCCGTTATTACATGGAACTCATGTGACACAGTGCAAGTAAGGTCACTGTAAAGCGCTGGAACAGCTTTAGTGAAGAAATAAGTGGAAACTGGAAAAAACTCTCTATAAGGGAAGAGGAGGGCCCCTATTCGGCACATTGACTACTACCACTTGTATCTGCATGCCTAGTGGTAGTGAAGGGCAAAGTGGCCCCAATTCACTCCATGAAGTGATTCGCAGAGTGAAGGCAAATTCATGGAGTGCTCCGCAACGCGAATCAGAGTACTTTGCGTTATAATGGGTAACGCGAAGTCCATTGAAAACAATGACTTCGCATTACTCTGCCTTCCACTTCCCCTCACTTTGCCTTGTTTTTAAGCTCCAAAGGTGAATTTTGCAGTGATTCATGGGATTTCAGGTCACATGGGCTCTAGATTGTTCTGCACAGCCTCAGTTTGGGGTAGAGTGTGTGTAGGAAGCTGTAGGAGACAATCTGCTCTGAGAGCTCTCTGGGATTCAAACCTTCAAAAAGCTGTTAAAAAAGCTTTTTTTAGTCATGTTTTTTGCTGAAACTTTAGTTCATTGATTATAGGAAACCCTCCTGTGCTCATAACATCGAGCGTTTATTGTTTGTGTATGGATTTTGAATGTCAATGTAAAACATTCAGTCTGTGTACTGAGAGACAGTGGAAGTGTGCTTTTGGGGAGGGGCATATCTGTGGTGTAGGTAGATTAACTTGGAGAAAAAGACAGTGCTTTCTGTTTTGGTGATATTTTTCTTGTATAACTGTGTTAATGTACACACAGTAATACTTTAAATATTTCTTGCCATTTTTTTGCTGATTTTTGTGGTGCAGCAGTGCATAATTTTAGTTTATTTAAAATATGTGGTTATATTACTGAGGTTTTCAATTCGCTATGCATTACTTAGTGTATGACAGTATGTGTGTGACTCGTGTCATCAAATCAGACACCTTTTATTGTGCCACGTAATCATTTCAGCAATGTGAAGCTGCTATCCACTGTAGCTGTGTGATTTTTGTACTTCTCTGTGGTATCTTTACTGGTACTGGTACTAGAGACTGTCACTGCAGCAGTGCAGTACACTGCCCCCCACCCCATGGCCTGCCCCAACCGGCAAAGGTATTCTTTTCCAGATTTGAATTTCTGATGGTGAGCACTGGTTAGGTGTTGTGCCTTTGTGTCTGCATCTCTTCAGTGCACAGCACAATCTTAATCTGTCTGTGCATTTGCATCTCTTTAGGGCCCAGTATCCATCTGTAACTGAAGTCACAGTTGTTTCTTTGGCTTCCCTGCAGGGTACTGGACAGGGGTGGTGCTTAATTCTGCATGAACATTGTACTCATTAATATGCATTTTTAAGTCAGGATCATCATCATGAGTCACTCGTGATACAAGTCACGTTCTTCATCATCACGGTCACAAATGCAGTCACAAATCACGATTCAAGATCATTCACGTTACAAATCACAACATTAATTTTTTTACTGGTTACTTGGACATGTTGTAAGCCTGTTTTATAGTATCTCTCCATGCTTCACCACCCCATCATTGTACTCATTAATGTTTGTTTTTAAGTCGGGGAGTTTTGTGCCGCACCTCATTGGGGCCCAGGGAAGTACAGCCGTAGGCATTCACGTTTCTTCATCATCAAAGTCACAAATGCAGTTACAAATCATGATTTACGATCACGTCATGAATCACAACATTAATTGTTTTTAATAGTTACTTGGATGTATTGTAAGCCAGTTTTTTAGTATCTCTCCATGCTTCACCACCCCACCATTGTACTCATTAATGTTTGTTTTTAAGTCAGGGAGTTGGACAGTGTCTGCAGTACATACACAGACTGGAAAGAAGACTGACTGCACACATGCAATTTAGCACAGTATACTTGCACTGCTCAGAATACAAAGTGTCACGCATACAGAAGACAACAAAAAGAGGGCATAATTACATACAAGGGTCAGGGATGGTGGAGGAATACATTTTATAACACAGCAAGGAAGGTGGGGGGGCACATGGTGTGAGGAAATAAAACTAATGTGGGATCCCATGGTGATCCAGCAGCAGTTCCAGCATAGACATAATTTGCAACTGATGTGCCTCTATGTGATCCAGCTGCTGCTCCACAGCACTCACCCTGTCATTGTTCTCTTCAACAGCACTCCAGAGAACTGCCAAGTCAGCCTGTGTTACATGCAGTTCTTTGGGGTCCACACGTTCTACAGGCTGACATGCTGGTGGTGGTGGTGGTGGGGATGGGGGTGCTGGTGGAGCAGCAGGTGCTGTTGAGGCCCTCCTCTTCTTAGGGATGCCACAATGCACAGCTGCACCCTCTGTCATAGAATGGCCAGCAGGTGCAGACATAATATGTTCTGAGGCAGCCTGCCACTCCAACTGCTGGTGATTGAGCATATGGGTGTGCTGGCCACCAGTCCCCAGGTGAGTCCCTTGGGGTCCACGGCGCACCTCCACCTCACATAGGCAGCACTTGACCACACTGCTGTCCCCCCCGACACAGTCAAAAAACTGCCAAACAATGGAGGTGCAGGGAGAACCAGGCACAGGCAGGGGATGGCCAGATGAACTGGCAGCCAGCTGGTCCCGGTGCTGAACAGGGATGGGATCCACACCTCGGCCCTGGGGAACAGGCACATCCTGCTCCAGAGGACCTGGTGCTGGACTTGGTGGTGGTGGTTCAACTGCCTCAGAGTCAGGACAGAAGGCGATGTTGGTCCTGTGTCTGGGGGGGGCACTCACAAGTTTTGAGTGGTCCAACAGGAATGGGCACCCATGCCCTCCACACATGCATATGGTATGACGCTTACCACTATCATACTCTCCCAGAGCTGCCCCCACCCCAGACATTCCCCACACCCTGGTCTATCTCTCCTACTGAGCTCCCTCAGTCCAAGCAATCACTACTCACACTGTCACACAATATACACACACAGTCACACAGGGACAGACAAACAACTAACTACTTAAAAAGGTAAGAAAAATAACATTTACAGAATGAACAAATTAAGTAAAAAAGTACAGAAAAGACAAAAAAAATGTAGCTTCTTAAAAAGCTGTTGGGTCTAAATCAAAGTTTAAATCTCCTCCTCACTCTGATCTAACAGTATCATCAGCACAAAACACACTACTCTCTCTCCGTCTGCGCAGGAGAAAGTAAAAGTGTCTGCTTGTATGACTCACTTTCTTCCTGCCTAGCTAAAGAGCATGTGACTTACAATGCTATAAGCCATGTGATGTGTGGGGGGGGCTGCCAAATCTGAAACACCAAGTGGATCACTTAGAATCATAATGAGGAACGTGAAGTCCATTAAAAACAATGACTTCACCTTACTTCGCATGGCCATTCCGCCTTAACACAAAGTGGTAATGACAAAGCCGAGTGAGCACTTTGCCTTTCCCACTCCGCATAGTGGAGTGGCAACTTGAAGGGCCCATTTTGAGTTCACTTCACCGGTGGAATTTAAATTCGCTACAGCTCTACCTAGGGGTGGAACACAGTTAAGGGTTAAATATTACATCACCATGATCCTGTCTTTCAGACTGCTCAGGTACACTGTCAGAAGATGGCACTGATGTCAACTGCTTATGCTGTGCCAGTGAATAGCATGCTTAACTTGCATATGGATATGCATACCAGTTGTCCATTAGTGTGTTCCTGGCTTACCCTTGCAAATGTTTGACTTGCATATGTTGCACACAGCCATACTGTCATTGATCTCATCCACTGAGAAAATATTCCACACAAGGGATCTTCTGCTGACATGCCAGATTTTCTTGGGTGGGGTGGATGGGGCAAGGGGTGTAGGGGTGGGCAAAATGGTTGCCTGTTGCTGCTCCTGCTGCTGCTTATTCCCATACACCTTTTTAATTTGAGGTCCCTTTCCCCTAACATCAGATTGTTTCTTATGAGGGAGCAGCATAACAGGGATTATTTTTCCTTTACCCATGACAACCCTTTTTTTAATGGGTGCTTGGAGAGGATGCCAAACACGGTAAAGTACTGGGTCATCATTGTCACAAATGCGATCCGAAGGTCAGACCCTCTGCTCCCACAGTGCTAGCCTCAAAGCACAATAGTGTGAACAGGAGACAGACAGGGTAACCCTGCTGTCTGTTTTGAGTCTGACTCACATACTAGCCTCGAGTCCTGGGGGTCAAATGTGAACCTTATGTTATGAAACCCAGTTAACAGGCTCATATATATACATATATATATATATATATATATATATATATATATATATATATATATATATATATATATATATCTCTTTGGGGAAATGCAATATAATCTTTCACCCAGTGGCACCCAGCCAGGTTTCCAATATATACCCTTATGACTCAATATGAGACCTAGTTATAGTCTTACCTTTAGCAAGACTAGTAACACATTCAAGCCCTTAATAACTGTCAGACTTAAACACTGGTTCAGCATTCACATGCAGACGAAAACTGAGAAGACACAGGCAGTATTTCGAGGAAAATATTGTTTACTAAAATGTGTAAAATAGGTAAAATATCAAACACAGAACAAATATATCAATAACTTACTGTAAAATACAATAAATGGGAAGTTACAGAACACAAATACGCCTACCACAAATTCTTAAAAGTTCTTGTCTAGCTAGATGTTACTGTAAAGTGCCTTCTTAAGTCCAAAGAACTGTCTCTCTTGAGTCCAGAATAAAAAGCAATGTTGCCCTCAGGTGCCTGATCCTTTCAAAATCCATCTCCCCAACCCCTTCGGTGAGGTCATAGCTAGATCCTCCTATAACTGTAACTTCTTAGCATAAATATCCACAAGGATGTATGTTATTACTGTGGAAATCAGCAACTAGCAATTTCCCAAAATATGAGTCTCTTTGATCAAAGCATTTCCGTTGACATTTCATAACCCCACAATCTGTCACTGGTTCTCTTCCAGGTGAGAAAATCATAAAGGATCAGCCAAATGACTTCCCTTCCTGCTGTGTCATAAAATGCATATTTAGTTTCCAATTTCAAAAGCAGGAGCAGGGTATAAGGGGTAATAAACTGTCCCTCTGGAAAGAAGGCTTTGATTAGTGGTTTCCCTGGTCTGTTTACCACATCCTGCTGTTTCTTCACACTGACACCTCTGAGGTCAAAGGTCAAGTCTCTCACACCCTGGCTGACTTGAGTGCCAAGCAGTCAGCACATACATTTATTTATAATACAAATATCATACATATAACCATAAGCAGAGGGCAGAGCATCACAATCATCACCTCCCTCATTGCTATCATCACTGATGTTTGACTCAGACAGTTCTGGAACTGATACTAAGGACTGAATATCCCCTGCTTCTTCCTCATTACCCTTCTCTTCCACCTTAACAGTAGCAGTTTGTAAGGACTGAGGATGTTCTCCCTCCTCAGCGTCCATCTCAAGCACACTCTACTCCAGCTCCTTTTCCTCCTCATATGCCAGGACAGTTAATGATCCTGGACCCATTTAACATCATGCTTTCTTATATTGCCTGCCATTGGATGCACACCTCCATCGCTCCTAATCTCTAGCAGCTCCTGAGACTACTGAGACTTCTGTGACTGTTCCTCCTCCTGAGAGTCCTGGGACAGACAAAGTAGTGCAGTGACATGCCTAGCAATTTTTCTTGCCAATTTTGCACATTGACCAACAGCTGCTGTGGGGCTACTATGCAGCAAACTGAAGAAATTTGGAGTTTTGATGCCAAAGAAATTAGCAGCTTTAATGCCAACCCTAGCTGACACTAGCACAACATGGGGCACTGCTGGAACTGTACTGCCACTGGTTGTCTGACTCATCCAAGTGTCACTGACTGTGCTGCACCCACTAACACCTTCCCCAGCACCCTCTGCACCTCCATGAGACACAATTTTCAATGATCCACTAACAATGGGACTTTTTCCACATCCTCCATGCCTTCCCTTGCCCACCCTGTTATGAATCATTGTCTTCACTAAATGCCACAATACGAAACATCACAGTACTACAGAGTATACCAGTAACACTATTATGCAATAGTCATTCCAAGAAATTCAAAACAGCAGCAATATTTTTGCATCATCACTGAAAGTATGGATACTAGCTCTTTTTCTTGTAATCAGCAAGGAAACTGTAGATTTTGAGTCAAAAAGGCTATAACTGTGGAGCAGAATGAACAGGGCTCATTCCTCTTTAGCAATCACTTCAGCAGTAAGAAACTACAAGCTAGCCTGGTGGCACTGAGGGTTGAAGTGCTGGATGCCACACCTTATGCTACGCCAGTAACCCGGGTTCGAGAACGATTGTGAGTCACCGGGGTGCTAGCACAGGGGCTGGGTGGGAGCAGGATTGAGCATTGACTCTCCTCTCCCGGGGTAAGGGGTCCCGCAGTCACCGAATGGAGGTTTTGGTGCTGGCACAGGTGGTCAACAGCATGACTGAAAGGGAGGGGCATCCTCAACAGTGTGTGCATGCGTGCCTCCACATGCACATGCTACATCAGGGATGCATGGGCGTAGGGATCAAGAGAAAACCCACAAGAAAAACAAGAAATTACATATGAAAAAAAAAGAATTAAGAAGCTATGCAGGAAGATATGTGTGCTGTAACCTGATACAGCCCTCTCCACCTTATGTGACTGCAGAGCTGCATGTGGCGTTATTTGAGATTTCCACAGATTTAGTGTGTTGAACTGCAGAATTTTGCTCAGTACAGTAGAATGGAAAATGAAGGCAGTCTTTGAGTTCTGCAGAATTCAAAACAGAAACTTGAAATAAAACCAGGAACAGTGGAAAAAATGAGAACATTTGATTTGCTAACAGTATAATAATGGTGCTGTACTATGTGATCTTAACAGCTTCGGAGTTTTAACAGTGTTCATCAGCGTTTTTTCATGTTTAACAGACCTTTTAAGTCTAACAGTTTAATGTAGCTTTCAAAGTGTTTTAGTGTTTTTTTTTCTTTTATATGGCATGTAGAGTTTATTTTATTTTATCCCAATTTACCGGCTACCAGATCACTGGCTCGCTTGCATCCGCTGTCTGCATTAATCTGCTTGCTGTCTTGTTGAAGTGACTTGGGATGTTCGAGGCAAGGTACTACAGCTGGAGCATTTGGAGTACATTGTGTCTTGTGCCCGCGCAGTATAAAGGTGATTGTAGGGACCGTTCCGGGGTGTGTACTGCTATGGTCCTTGAACTATCATGCTCTGGCCCATTATTGCCTGTATTATCGGTCTGTTGGGCCATTGCTTCCTACTTGAATTACCTTGCAGGAGGCTGCTTAGACTGCTGAGACTGCTGAGACCATATGGTGTTGTGTCGCTGACCTTTTTTCCTTTTGTGAGTGTCTATGGTGAAGATTTTATGATAGTCCTTAACTAAGAAAGGGAAGTGCAGAGAAAGGATTGGAATTTTCTCATGGTGAAGATTGTTGGATTACTTTGTTGGACTGGATTTCAAATATACTGGTCTTATGGATCAATTATTGAGGAGGTTCCTGAATGGTGGTAACCTGGCTTATACCCAAAGGAGTGGACATTCGAAGATTAGCCTAATTTGATGTCTAGAGTTGAGGCCTTGATCCTGGGAGTGGGCCGGCTGTGGTGTGCGGCTGCACAGGGGTCCTGGTTCTATCCTGCTGGGTAGTCAGCGGCTTAGGCCATTGTCCCCTAGATATCTCTCTCTGGGGCTTGCTGGAGGGTGAGCCCAGGTGCAGGAACTGATACTCATGACCATGGACCTGTGGCTTGGCTTGCCCAGTGGGATTTATTGGGGCTGTCTCTGGCACCAGAGCTGTTAACCATCAAAGTGGACCATTTTGGACTGCTTCTCTGCAATTACAGCCAGACTTATTTTTTTCTACATATTTAAATCTGTTTAAGGCAGTGTGAGTGCCTTATTTCTCTTGGGTCCTTGGTACAGTAAGAGTGTGTCTTGTACTAAAAAAATCTGGACATTTCAACCCCCCCCCCCACATGTAGTGAGAGTATTGAGGGGTTTGGGGAGAGTTTTCGAGACTTTCTTTATAAATTTACCCCCTCTAGTGGGGGTTTGACTTTCTGAAATTCCCAATTATGTGCTATAGTTTAATGTTTTTGATTACCTATGCCTCCGCTGCAACTAATTTACAAACTGCAGGCTTGATTAGATGACTGGGACATTTTATCTACATATTAGTTTGTGTTTTTAGTTATGGTTACTTATTTTGATTATGATTTTGTTTAATTTTTTCCCTTAAAGTGAGACTTGACAGTTGACGGATTTATGGTTTTATGATATAGGACATTTATTTTGTGTTATTGTATTGTTTTATTTGAGTTTCTGAAATATGTAGGAGGCCTGTCCCCACAGCTGTGCACTATTCATCCTCTGATCTTCACGCCCTACGCCACTTTACTTCCCTCCATTGCTTTTTTCTGTCTACCAGAGCTGTAGAGCACTGAGTATTGCTTGTTGGGGTGGGAGGAGCCAGGGGGGTGAACAGTGGAGGGTGAATGAGCGGGATCACTGCATTAGGGTAGTGAGATCCAGGAGGCACCCTGGGGAGGAATGGAATCCAGAGCGTGGTCCTCCTTGTCTGGTTTCCATACCCAAGGACACCATTAATTTAGGTGGGCAGGTGGGTCGGATGGCCTTGGAAGTCCATCCAACTCGGGTGGTGTTAGATAATGCCAGGTCCATTAAAAACAAGACTCCAATTTTTACAGATCTTGTCAATACAGTGGACCTGGCATGTGTTAACGAGACTTGGCTGGATGAGAATTCAGGCCCCATATTGGAGGCTGCAATTCCGGATGGTACTCAGTGATTCACCACCAGAGATTGGATCGTGGGGGGGGGTGGCAGTCTGTTTCAAGACTGAACTGGGCCTCATGAGTGTACCAGTTAAGGAGACCCAGTTATTTGAATGTACCATGGTAGCAAGTGTAAGTTGTAGGATCACTCTCATCTACCATCCACCCAGGGATGAGAGGCAGCTCCTTCAGGAAGTGGGTAAGGTGATCAAGAAAGTAGTGGCTATACAACTGGAGGACCATTTGATCATCCATGATGTCTATGAGCCTCTCCAGTCCAGTTTTTGTAAGAGGTATAGTACTGAGACAGCGCTGGTTCGGGTGCTTAATGATCTCCTGATGGCTAGACATCAGAAGAACCGCTCCACCTTGGTTGTCCTCGATCTCTCTTCAGCATTTGACACTGTGGACCATGGGGTTCTGCTCGACCACCTGAGGTTCATCTGTGACTTGTCAAGTACAGTCTTCGGGTGGTTTTCATCTTTCCTCACCAGAAGAACTCAGAGAATAGTGTCAGGGATTTATTCCTCTGACCCAGTTCCGTTATCATGTGGGGTTCCTCAGGAGTTGGTGCAGTCCCCCATGTTGTTCACAGTGTACATGCTTCCCCTCGGAGACATTGTAAGAAGGTATGGGCTGAGGTTTCACTGCTATGCTGATGATACCCAGCTCTACCATTCTTTTGCACCTGACCAGGATGGAGCTCTCTCAGTATTTAACAACTGCCTCGCTGAAATCCAGGAGTGGATGAGTTTGAGCTGGCTGAGGTTGAACTCTGGAAAGACTGAGGTGTTGGTAGTGGACCCAGGTTGCTGGGTAGGGGGGCTGGTGGTGAGCTCACCCTCTGGACTTTTTCTTGGGGGTTTGCCACTTCCAACCTCCAAACAGGTGTGAAACCTGGGAGTAGTATTTGATGATGAACTGGCACTGTATTCGCAGGGGTCAGCAGTCATCAAATCCTCTTTCTATCATCTGAGGAATATCTCCAGAGTCAAGCATCTCATTCCATCCAGTTACCTTCTTATATTGGTCCATGCCTTTGTGTCCTCATGCTTCGATTACTGCAATGCCTTATACCTAGGGCTTTCGGGGGTTAATATTCACCGCCTTCAACTGGTGCAGAATGCAGCAGCCCTGTTATTGAAAGGTTCCTCTTGGTCCTGCCATATCTCTCCTGTGCTGCGCAAACTGCACTGGCTGCCAGTACAGTGGCGAATCACCTTCAGAGTTGGTCTTCTGACTTATAAAGCCCTACACAGACAAGGCTCAGCCTACCTAAAAGAGATCCTGGTCCCTTACTGCCCTTGGCAATTGCTCTGCTCAACTGGTGAGGAGTTTCTAGAGATTCCAAGGGTTTGTTTAAAATCATCTGGGGTTTGTGCATTTATGCACGCAGCCCCCAACCTTTGGAATTCTCTACCCCAACAACTATGCGAGTGCATGACTGTGGAGGGTTTTAAAAAGGCCTTAACTTTTTTATGGATCCAAGTATTTGGGGAATAACTGGAATACCATTTTATTTTCCCCATTTTATACTATTTATAAATGTATGTGATTTACACTGTAACTGTTTTAATTGGGTTGTGCAGTGCCTTAATAATTTGAAAGGCGCTATATAAATAAACTGATCTGATTTTTAAAATTTACAATACCACTTAAAGGAAAACAAACATGGCCATACATTTCTGCCAGAAACAAAAAAAATGAAGAATTATATTGCAAACTGCAGATAAATATATGATCCTGGAAAATAAATGGCAAGAAACTTTAATTCCACAGTTCATGGCTATAGTTCCACTGTTAGTTAATAACTAACACAGTAGTAGGTGAAAAATAACAGTAAATTTTCAGAAGTTTGAAATTTTTGCCACAAGCAAAACAGAGAAAAATTCTGTTAAAGTTTAGAAATTTCACAAAACTTCTATGAAAGTGGAATTCACAACTTTTGCCCAACTCTAATCCCAATTGTCTCAATAACCCATAATGCTCTTGAAGACCATCCCAATTAACAGGGTAGAGCCCATATAAAATTAAATAGCCACATCATCTGTTCCTGCTGAGATGTCCCAGTAAAGCAGATGAATTATTTAAGTGCATCCTGATTAAATGGCTTGTACTGTACTTGATCCCTAACTCATTAGATGTTCATTCACATTCTCTGTAGCACACTTCAGTGTGTTACAACCTTGGGAGCACTCCACAAATCATTGTAGATAAGAGCTCAGCTTTTTTTTTGTCATAGCCATTAAGGCTGCATCATCAGCATACTCCACATTTGATATGACTGTGCTTTCTGAGTTAGCACTCTCATCTTGCCAAGCTCCTTTGTTCAGTGTTTGGAATACTGTATGCCAACTTCCTTTGGAGACATCTACAATTTAATATCCTTTATAAATTGGAAAAAATCTTCCTGAATTCCGATTGGCTGAAACAAGGTTTCAGCCATGTACTTATCAGCACATAACCCTGCAACTGGCACTAATTGTGCCATCCTGCGCCCCACAACATATCAGTGTTCCACCTGAGCCAAAAGTCATGCCAGCAAAATATCTGCAACCTTCACAAGCTGCACAACACCCACCAACACACACACACACACACACACACACACTATCTGTCAGTAAACGGCAACTGCATTGATTTTTTTAAAGTAAAGTCTGACTGCTCCTCTGATTAAAGCCAGCAGCAATGAAAAGACTTAAGTGAGAGACACACCTTTCAAATTGCACTGCTGGGTTTAAAAGCGACTGCGCTGTGTAAAAGCCCACCACCGAACTGAAAGTCAGACTTCACAGGTTGGCTCATTCAGCACAGGGCTGCAAACATCGAAAAGGGCAGAAAATTACAGCCACAGCATAAAGTACCTGTACTTTTCAATTTCTTTTCCACAGCTGCTGTTTCTCCCTTAGTCCCTTGCTTGCACCCTTGCCATTTCTACCGTCTTCCATTACTAGAGTGTTGGGTCCTCCAATAGCACCCCTTTTTATTATAGTGCCAGAGTTTTTTTTTTTAAACAGTCTTTTTATTAAGATTATGTTTCTTGGCATGAAAGCTCTGGCACAAAACCATACTGAATATCCTGATGAAAACGCAGTGAATGGTGACTGGCTTGCTCGCAAAGCACAAACCAAAAGTCGTTTACTACAGCAGTTCCAGAGGGACACACTTGCTCGCTTGGTCCAGATGCTCACTGTAACCAACACTGATTGGGCAAAGTAAGAAATATGAACCAAAAAGAAAAAAATCAAAGACATGTTTTTGGTGTGTTTCTGTGTGTGTGTGGGGGGGGTGGCACTGGAAACACAGACAAGCACCAGCATCTTTCATTATTTTTTAAAAAGAGCTCCATTACAATACAATCACAGGGACTATTTTTTGTCTTTCCACCCTGAATAGCAAACTATAAGTGCTTCATTAAGTATGTACCTGACAGGCCTGCTGTGTCAGCCTGTCACAATTGTTTTTAGAATAGAAATTGTAACATGAGGGCATGATTAAGTATGCACAGGTGTATCTGATTAAGATTAATATATTTAAATGGCAAATAATTTGCTGGAAGCACTATCTGATGAAGCCTAGTTGATCTAGGCAAAACGTTATTATGTAAGTGCCACGCTGAATCTGTTATATGTCTGCTACTGGTCCGTGGTCTTTGTTTTAAGGGACAATGCAATAAACGACTTTAGAGTGAGGACTTGAACTATATGGGTGCTTTGTTACCTTCTGTGATGATATGGTCATATATATTTTTTATTATTTTATATACACTTTTTATGTGCTTTTTTAAATTAACTTCTTTACTAGAGGGGCCCATTTTATAAGTGCAATAACACACTCCGAGGTGTGGGTTATGTCCTGATAAGACCATGCCCAGGTGAATAAGGCACTCAGCGCAAGCAGCTCATGCCTCATAACACACCTGGGCGTGCTCTTATCATGACATAACCCACACCTTGTCATGTGTTATTGTTAGAATAACAGATTCAATTCTTGTACTTGCCTTTGATTATTGTATTTTGTAAAGTTAATTGGACCTGAATTGATTTTCAACTGTTTTAGGACTTTAGAATGACACAAAATGGGCTGCTCTCAAAGGCTTTGTGGTACAGGTGCTTAAAGTTATTGAAAACAAACCAAAATGAGTGAAGAATTCACCCTTGCTCAGCACAGACAATTAGCATGCCCAGCAGCAGGTAAACAAACTTAGGTTTGGCATCGCTGTGTCTGAACACTGCAATGAAACAAATATGACCACTTTTTTGCACTTTATCTGACTTTGACCATCTCTGATGTGCATGGCTGAGTTCCTCAATCCTTTTCATTAGAAGTTTTTTTGTTTTAATACTTTTTCTGCAACAAATGCAATACTGCCTTTCTCAATCGCTTCTTTTCTCTCTTATTTTACCATCTCTGACCTCATCATAGCCACTATGTTCCAATATCTTATCACATTTCTCTGCTACCTCTGAACAATGCTTTGCTAAAACTGTTATCTGCATCTATGAGTTGGTTTACCTCTGTGGTTTTGTGCTGAAGTCTTTTGTCTTTTAGATTACTTTCCTGACTGGGAGATTACTTTCCTGATTGGGGATCAGATCAGATGACCCACAATGATGAGTCCTGGGAAGAATGGAATACTTATTGTGTTTTCTGTTTTCAGACTTTGCAGATTTTTTTGAAATGTCATTTGGCACCGTACTCTCCTGCTAGAAGCAGAATATGTATACATTTTTTTTTGGCTTCATATCATAATGGTGAAAAAAGAAAAGTGCCATACAGATCAGTGAGTGCACAATGCCAAAAACAAACACAGTGCCTGTGCACTACAGCAACCCTAACAACAGCGAGAAATGGAAAACACTACATGGGCATCCCACACACAGGAACTTCACCCCCACCCCCTTCTTTAAGATAATCAGCTCCAAGGGGGGGGGCTGACACTGGGGTAGGGAGGTAACTAGGGTGGGGGCTATTCAGGTGGGGGGATGGGGGACCATGGAGTGCAGTTCTGGGGATCGGTAGACACAAAAAACTTTACACACAAACACACACACCAATAAAAATATATTCAGGCACCTGGTGAGCTCCGAACCTGGGTCCTATTGCACTGGGAGGCAGTGACTCAAGCCACAGCACGAAGCAGCCAGCTGGGAACTGACTGACCCAACCACCTCCTATATGCTTCTGCCCTATAGCTCTGGCTACTGTTTGCTTTATTCCTCACTCACTGTTTTTCCTTTTCATGTTAGCTCATACCGCACCTCACTATCCAGTTACAGTAGCTCATCTGACAGGCACTAAAACTGAGTTGCTCATATTGAGTCACTTAATTTGACTCACCCATATCACTGGATACCATTTTTTGTAGTGATTTGCATACACTTCCCATGATGCTTTGCATTATGGGAGTTTGTGTAATTTTACATTTCTTTGAAACTTGGCTTTATTGTGAATGCCCTTTCTGGGTAACCCACGTCTCAATGTTTTTGTGCTAAGGTTGTTTGTTATTTAGATTACTTTCCTATCTGAGGCTCACCATGACCCAAACCAGTAAGAGCAAAATATGAGTTGTTTATCCTTCCTCTGAGCTGTTATACATGAAGCCCACTGATGAGTCCAGGGAAGGCTGAAACATGTGTTTGTGTCTGTTTTTCAGCCTTCACAGATTGTGTGAGAGGTTATTTGGCACCATACTCTCCTGCTTGAAGCTAAACCAGTCTAAATGGTTTTATAGTGATTTGCAAATGCTTCCCATGATGCTTTGCATTATGTTAGTAATGCTACTGTAAATGATGCTACTCATTCTCTTATGTTAGTAATTACTGTAAATTGTGATTGTAGTTCTTCTTAAATTACCTGTGGTGTATGCCTATATTGTGCATTGACAAACAAATTGTTTAGTTACCGTATTGGTACTTGTAAGAACAGATCCAGAAGCAAATGGGTTAATACCTGTTATTGGATCAACAAAGATGCTACAAAAAGAACAAAGCACTTTAGCTTTCGGATCACCCATACCCCCTGCACTTAAAATAACCAACTCTGAGTTGGAGTTGGTTTGGGCAGGGGGCAAACACCCCAGAGGCAGCAGTGTTGGGAACCCAGTGAACCATCACAGTGAACTGTCAAAAATGTCTCTGTGATGGTCTTCTCTGTATTCCCGTCGCTGTTGCAACATGATACCAGTCCGGTCCAACTTGGCAAACTGCCATGATAGCCCAGTTAGCAAGTATGAACAGAATGGGTCCAAAATTAATTATCCTTTCTGGATTCACATTGAAATATGTTGATTATAAGGTACAGATAAAAACATAAAGTTTTATAGAAATATGACTTTAAATACACTTTTTATAAATATAATTTCTCTATATACAGTAGGTACACATGCAATGATTGGGTGCACTGTTGACATTATGTATGTACACTTTATTTGAAAATAAAAGAAACAAATGTCTGTTCAGAGTGTTTTAATTATGTTTTTAATTTAACTTTTAGACACCTGTGCACCCTGAGGAAAGGGTCAGTGTGGACTCCTGAATGTTAGTGGTTGTCTAGGTAATTAGCTTGACTCCATTAAACATAATACATAAACTTGATAAAAAATTTGTGAGTCTATTTCCATAGTGTCCACCTGCAAAAGTTGAAATTTCTACCTTTGTTTATCAGCATAACATTTGGTATAACCATCACACTAAACATTATCGACCTTTGGTGCAGTTATTTTAGGCAGGGTTATGGCCACAGGGTATCTGGCATCAGAATTGCATAAAACCAACATACAGTGTGTTCAATTTTCAATTCAATTCAATTCAATTTTATTTTTATACTGGAAGGTATGTTAACAAAAATGCCTGTTTTCACAAACATCCAGTAGTACAAAAATTTGATAATACAGAGAAAAAGGTAAAAACAATATTTGCAAAATTTTATGGCATTTACATTAGGAACAATGTATATGACAGGATCATCTAGAACAGAAAAAAAATACAGAGCACACAACAACAGAGCCAATATACAGATATTTATAAACTCTAAGGTAACTCAAGGGTCGGTGGACATTCAAGGGGGTTACCTACAGAGGCAGACACAGGTGGTGGATTGGAGGAGGTGGTCCTTGAGGGAGGAGGTGAATGAGCCAGTTGAACTACAGGCCTGAAGTTCATGGGGCAGCTTATTGTAAAATGTAGGGCCCTTATATGTGATAGAGTTCTGCGCATGCTTGGTGAGGCAAAAAGGGGTGTCAAAGATATGATAGGCAGCCACTCTAGTACTGCACTTGGGAACTGATTAGGTGAAAAGGGAGTTAACGCTGATCGGCAGTAGGTTACAGTGAACTTTGTATAGGAAAGAGAGCATTTTAAGTTGGAATCTGCCTTCAAGGTGAGCCAGTTGAGGGAGGCATAGAGGGTACAGTGATGGGTCATCCAGGGGAGGCCAGTTACAAAGCTGGTAATATTATTGTATGTAGTCCTGAGTTTGGAGAATAGTGGGGATGTGCTGGGGAGAATAGATAATACAGCTATAATCAAGGAGGGGCAGGAGAAGGGAGTTGATGATGTGTAGTCTGGAGACGGGGATAAGGAACTTTCTGATTCGTTATAAGAGACCTAGCCTCATATGGATTTTCTTGATGAAGTTGGTAATATGGATATTGTAGGTCAGGTGATGGTCTAAGTACAATCCATGGTATCTGAATTCATAGACTTGTTCTATGAAACATAGAAACATAGAATTTGACGGCAGATAAGGACCGCTTGGCCCACCTAGTCTGCCCATTTTCCTACCTAACAGATAAGCTGCAGATCCTAGGTAACCAACAACTTACTTCCTCTTATCCACCCCTAGGACTGCCTTATGCCTGTCCCATGCATTCTTGAAGTCCCCCACTGTTCTTGACTCCACGACCTCCTCAGGGAGGCTGTTCGATGCATCCACAACCCTCTCTGTGAAAAAATGCTTCCTCACATTACCCCTGAGCCGTCCCCCCTCTATCTTCAAATTGTGCACCCTTGTTCTTGCACATCTCTTTTTCTGGAAGATGCTACCCTCTTGGACTTTGTTAATTCCCTTGAGGTACTTGAAAGTTTCTATCATGTCCCCTCTCTCCCTTCTTTCCTCAAGAGTATACATATTAAGCTCCTGTAGTCTTTCTTCATATGTCTTCTGGTGCAGACCCTGCACCATTTTGGTTGCCCTCCTCTGGACAGCCTCCACTCTGTCTATGTCTTTGAGGAGATGAGGTCTCCAGAACTGCACACAGTACTCCAGATGGGGTCTCACCAACTGTCTGTAAAGAGGGATAACAACTTCCTGTTTTCTACTATTGATGCCTCTTCCTATGCATCCCAGTATCCCCCCAGCCTTCCTTACTGCCTTCTCACATTGCTTGTCCACCTTTAGGTCATCTGATATAATTACCCCCATGTCCATTTCTATTTTTACTGTTGTCAGTATCTCACCTCCCATTGTGTACGCTTCCCCTGGGTTTTTGTTTCCCATGTGCATTACCTTGCACTTCTTTGCATTGAATCTGAGCTGCCATACATTTGACCATTCCTCCAACCTTGCCAAGTTCCTTCTCATCCTTTCCACTCCATCTTGTGTATCAACCCTGTTGCAGATCTTTGTGTCATCTGCAAAGAGACATACTTTTCCTTCCAGTTCCTCTGCAATGTCACTTATAAAGACATTAAAAAGGACTGGTCCCAGTACTGAACCCTGCGGTACCCCACTAGTAACCCTCCTTTCTTCACTGTGTAATCCATTTACTACTACCCTTTGCATCCTGTTGTCTAACCAATTTTTTATCCAGGCTACCACCTTGGGACCCATTCCAAGGCTGGCTATCTTGTGTCTTAATCTTTTGTGTGGGACTGTATCAAATACCTTGCTAAAATCTAGGTAGGCCATGTCCACAGCCCCTCCCTGGTCTACTACTTTGGTCACCCAGTCAAAGAAATCTATTAGATTAATCTGACATGACCTTCCCATCGTGAATCCATGCTGCCTTGGGTCCTGTGCCCCACTGGCCTCGAGGTACTCAACAATTCTTTCCTTCAGAAGTGATTCCATCATTTTCCCTACCACTGAGGTCAAACTAACTGGTCTGTAGTTTTCTGCCTCTGTGCCTTTTGTGAAGAGGAATCACATCTGCCCTCCACCAGTCCTCGGGTACCACCCCATCCTCCCATGATTTGTTAAAGAGAGTAGTCAGCGACGTCACTAGTTCTACCCTTAGTTCTTTTAGAATTCTTGGGTGAATCCATCAGGCCCCATTGCTTTGTCCACCTTCAATTTTATTAGTTCTTTCAGAACCCTTTCTTCTGTAAATGGACTGGTATCGACCCCGTCTTCAGAGTGTTTCTCTTGTTTGGTTTAGGTAACTCCCCTCCTCCTCTTCCTTTGTGAATACTGAGCAGAAATATTCATTCAGTATCCCTGATTTTTCACTGTCACCCTCTACCCACATTCCCTCCCCTTTATTAAGCTTCAGTATCCTTCCTTTGGTCTTTCTTCGCTCCTTAATGTACCTATAAAAGGTCTTATACCCCTCCTTAACAGAATTGGCTATCCTTTCCTCGGTTTGGGCCTTTGCTATTCTGACTGCCTTCCCAGCCTCTTTCTGCTTTAACTGATAAAGTTCTCTGTCCTGCTCCTTCTGTATTTCCTTATATTTCCTGAATGCTGTCCTTTTCTCCTTAGCCTTCTCTGCCACCTCTTTTGTGAACCATAACGTTTTTTTCCTTCGTTGTGTTTTATTGATTTGCTTTACACAAAGGCTTGTTGCCTCTGTGATGGCTGTTTTGATCACTCCCCATTGTTCCTCCACCCCTCCTTCTTGCCTGTTTGCTAGTGCTTTTCTGAGGCACTCTCTCATTTTCCCAAAGTCAGCCCTCCTAAAGTCTAGTACTCTTGCTTTTGTATGGCTTGATTGTATGGCTGTGTTTATCGTGAACCACACTGTTTGGTGGTCGCTTGTTCCCAGATGGCTACCCACTTCTAAATCTGAGATTCTTTCTCCATCCCATTTGAAAGTACCAGGTCTAAGATTGCTCCTTCCAGTGGGTTCCGATACTAGCTGTCTGAGACATGCCCCCTGTGGGCATCAAGGAATGACCCTGCTCTTGGATGTGCCTGCAGCAAAGGTGCTCCAGTTAACATCTAGCATATTCAGGTCCCCATCAACAATATCTCCCTTTTTCTGCCATTCTGAAAGCCTTCTATCATTTCCTTGTCCATTCCCTCCCCTGAGAAGGGGTCTGTTCTAACCCCATGTGGATTGTGGTGCCATTTCCTGTCTCAGGGTGATCAAAGTGCCTCATCTGTTCCCTGTTTACTCTTTAGTTCTGTTGCTTTGACCCTTCCTTTACATGAGGCTACTCCTCCTCCTCCTCTTTTACCCTCCTGTCCCTCCTGTAGATTGTGTATCCTGGTATGTTGACATCCCAGTCATGGTTCTCTGTGTACCATGTTTCTGTGACTGCCACAATATCCAGGCAACCCTCTTCCATCAAGACCACTAGTTCAGGGAGCTTGTTACACAGACTACGGGCATTGGTACTCATCACCCTCCACTTTTTGATAGCCTTACCCCTTTTAGCCCCATTTCTGTTCTTACTGCCTTTGCCTTTTTTTACATTTAAATCTGTTCTGCTCCCTAATAACTTCTGTACTTTGGTGTTTACCTCACTAATCACCATGTTTTGTGGGAGGAGGCTCAGATTTCCCTGCTTCTTTTCAGTGCTTCCCCCCTTGGCTAGTTTAAATGCTTGCCAATGAGGCATTTAAACCTCTCACCTAGGATCCTGGTTCCCCCCCAGACAGGTGCAGACCATCACATCAGTATAGGTCTGCATCCCTCCAGGTGGCTCCCCAGTCCCCAATGAAGCCAAAACCCTGAGCTCCACACCAGTTTTTCAACCACTCATTGAATTCCCTGGTGAGAAGTACCCTAGCATCTCCCTTGCCATAGACAGGCAGCACCTCCGAGAAGGTTACCGTGTCGCTACTTGTCTAAGGCCCCTTCCCAACTCCTACAAACTCCTCTTGCACTGCTCTGATCCCATTCTCTAGCCAGGTCATTGTCCCTAGGTGGACAATGACATCCAGCTTCCCTCCCCTCATGCAGCTCCTCCCCGCGATCCTGAGGATTCGCCTCCTGTCCCTCCCAAGCCGTGGCCAGGAAGGCACCTTACCTCTCTCTCCCCTTCCTCCCCCATTTCTACCCCCCTAATGATTGAGTCCCCCACCAGGAGTTGTTTCCTTCCCCTGTGGGGTCCCATGCCACCCTCCTTTGGGTTTCCTTTGTGAAGGTTCCCAGCATCCTCTGTGGTCTCCACTGCTGGTGCCTCCATAGAGGAACCACTATCCACCAGAAGAGTGAATGAATTGTGGAGAAGTACAGCTGGAGGGATGCAACTCTGTTCCACCACCCTCTCCCTCCTTGAGCCCACCCTGGTCCAGACTCTCCTCTTTCTTGGCAACCTCTGAGGTAGTGGCATTGGCCCTGGTGGTCCCTGGGTGGAGGAGGAGGTTTCACGAATCCTAGCCAGGTCAGCCTGGAGACGGGCAACCTCCTCTCTCAGACCAGAGAGGTGCCTGCAAATAGGGCAGCATCGCAGCCTCCAGAATGTCTCCCGGAACACTGCCGCCCACAGCCATTGCACTGCACCACTCCTATCATGTCTTATTTTGTGTCCCCTCTACTGTTTTTCTGGATGCTTACTCTCTCCTCTCCTTACAACTCTCACCCTTCCTGTTCTGGGACAGCAACTTCCTATCTTCTTCAGTAGCCTCCTTCTTCCTTGCTCAATATCAGACCACCAGCAGCTGGGGGAGAGGCCTACTTTTTCTACTTTAGGGGTTGACAAAACCAATGTTTCTCTATGATCCTTTCCTTCCTACTGCCAAACAGGAAGTTCCTGTTGACAGTCAAATCCAGTGGCTATAAAAGTAGAACTGGCTTAGGTGAGTGGGTGGAGGTGGGATGGAGAGGTGGTGGTAAGAAAAAGGCTAGCTACAGGAGTTGTAGTTTGACTCCCTGCTTTTATAGTGTCTAAACCACACCCCCAGGTAAGCGCTCTTTCCTCCTACTGGTTTAGCAAAGTCAGCTGATACAGTACCCTTCACTGCACAGAATACACAGTGGCCTTCTTTCTTTTTTTAACCCTAAATAAGTCCCCTTCTACTTCTAATAAAGTTATCTGTCTACTTAATCTTAACAGACACTGACTCCTGCTGAGATATACATTTTAAATTAAGAAGAAAATCTAGCTTCTTTTAGTTAGCTGCTTTCTGCTCTACAAGCAAGGCTAGCAACAGGAAATTGTAATTTGTCTCACCTGCTTTTATAGTGTCTAAACCACACCCCCAGGTAAGCTCTCTTTCCTCCTACTGGTTTAGCAAAGTCAACTGATACAGAACCCTTCACTGCACAGAATACACACTGACCTTCTTTCTTTTCTTTCTTTTTTAACCCTAAATAAGCCCCTTCTACTTCCAATAAAGTTATCTGTCTACTTAATCTTAACAGACACTGACTCCTGCTGAGATATACGTTTTAAATTAATAAGAAAATGTAGCTTCTTTTAGTTAGCTGCTTTCTGCTCTACAAGCAAGGCTAGCAACAGGAAGTTGTAATTTGACTCACCTGCTTTTATAGTGTCTAAACCACCCCCAGGTAAGCTCTCTTTCCTCCTACTGGTTTAGCAAAGTCAGCTGATACAGTGCCCTTCACTGCACAGAATACACACTGACCTTCTTTCTTTTTTAACCCTAAATAAGTCCCCTTCTACTTCTATAAAGTTATCTGACTACTTAATCTTAACAGACACTGACTCCTGCTGAGATATACGTTTTAAATTAAGAAGAAAATGTAGCTTCTTTTAGTTAGCTGCTTTCTGCTCTACAAGCAAGGCTAGCAACAGGAAGTTGTAATTTGACTCACCTGCTTTATAGTGTCTAAACCACACCCCCAGGTAAGCTCTCTTTCCTCCTACTGGTTTAGCAAAGTCAGCTGATACAGTACCCTTCCCTGCACAGAACACACACTGACTTTCTTTCTTTTCTTTCTTTTTTAACCCTAAATAAGTCCCCTTCTACTTCTAATAAAGTTATCTGTCCACTTAATCTTAACAGACACTGACTCCTGCTGAGATATACGTTTTAAATTAAGAAGAAAATGTAGCTTCTTTTAGTTAGCTGCTTTCTGCTCTACAAGTAAGGCTAGCAACAGGAAGTTGTAATTTGACTTACCTGTTTTTATAGTGTCTAAGCCACACCCCCAGGTAAGGTCTCTTTCCTCCTACTGGTTTAGCAAAGTCAGCTGATACAGTACCCTTCACTGCACAGAATACACACTGACCTTCTTTCTTTTCTTACTTTTTTTAACCCTAAATAAGTCCCCTTCTACTTCTAATAAAGTTATCTGTCTACTTAATCTTAACAGACACTGACTCCTGCTGAGATATACATTTTAAATTAAGAAGAAAATGTAGCTTCTTTTAGTTAGCTGCTTTCTGCTCTACAAGCAAGGCTAGCTACAGCTATGATGTTACCAAGATTGTCTGAGAGGGATTGGCCCATGACTGGGGCTTTTCTTGGGCCAGAGAAGATCATAAACTTGGTCTTCTTGTAGTTGAGAACCATGCCTTTGGCAGAGAACCAAGTGTGTAGCTTGCTGAAGTCAGCCTGCAAGTTACTGAACATTGTATCAAGGTTAGTTTCGCTGCAGTAGAGGGCAGCGTAAAGAACTAGTTGGGTGGTTGTTGGTTTCCCCTTTGGCTTCTCTGCAGGCAGCCAACTATATCCATCACCACCCTCCCAAGCTGTGAGTCTACCACAGGTAGATGTGTCAAGGGCTATCTTTTTTGATAACTTGACCAACTATTGGCATTCAGGACATACTTGGCAATAAGATGTCACCTATTAATTAATACAATGCTAATAGAACCTCTCCAGCAGTCTGGCTATGGTGTGATCCCTGCCTGCAGGTCCTGCTAAAGGCAGATCATGTGCCAAATTTATTTGTTCCTCCCTGTGCCTTTCAGGAACTAGTGGAATCTGTACAATAGATTGTTTTTTTCAGTTATCTTTGGTTTGCTTGATTCTTGCCTTACCCTTAATTTAATTATGCAGACACAGAAACATAGAAGTCTGCTCACCATAATTAACTGCCCTATATAGGCCCTAGTAGCCATCCAACTCCCTTATGACTACCCTCTGCCACATTGCTAAGGACATGTGCCTGTCCTACCCAACCTTAAAGCCCCTCACTGCTTTGGCCTTCACCTTATCATTAGGCAGTCTTTACCATTTGTCCACTCATCTTGAGAAGCAAAAAGTACTTACAGACATCACTCTTGAATCAACCTCCTGCAAGTGCTCTGTGTACCTGTATTTGTGCTTAAGATGAGCAAGTCTTTTCATGCCACCCTATTTACTCACTACAGTTAGTTATATGCTTGAATCATGTCATCCCTCTCCCTTCTAGTTTCCGCGGTGTAAATGTAGAGATCTCACAGCCTCTCTTTTTATGTCTGATCTCCCATATCCTGGATAATTATAGTCACCTGTCAGAGCACCACTTCCATCCTCTCGTAGTCTGTATGCAGGTATGGACTTCAGAACCTCTCCAGGTGCAGACACATCAATGATCTATACAGCAGATTGATCACCACCTGGTTTCTGCTGCTGATTCCATCCCTGTGCATCCCAGCATCCTGTCTGTCTTCCCTGCTGCTTTGCCGGACTATGCTGTAGTTTTCAGATCTTCCAAAATTATTATCACAAGGTATTTTTCTTCTCCTGTGCTTTCCATAACTTCCACAATGCAAATTGTGTTCTTGAACTCATTTTCCAATGTGTATTACCTTACATTTTTTTTGTGTTAAGTCTCAGCTGCCAGACCATGAACCATTTTACCAGCCTATTCAGGCTCACTATTGGTTCTTTAATTCCTTTGTTTGACAAGTCTCCTGTGAGGAACCAAGTGATTGGCCTTGCTGAAGTCCAGTATGTTGACGACTTGTCTTTTGTTGGCTGTCCTAGATACCCACTCGAATAACTCTGTCAGGTTTATTTGGCATGACCTCCCCTTGGAGACACTATCATCCTGCAACCCATTTACATTGAGAAACTACTACTCTTTCCCTCAGTATGTACTCAAGTTTCTTCCCCACTGTAGACATCAAACTGACTGGTCTATAGTTTCCCAGCTCATCCTTCCTGGTGCTTTTATATATAAGAACCACATCTGCAGGCCTCCAATGCTTGGAGACTACTCCTGTGTCCAGTGAGCAGTTGAAAATACTGTTAATACCAGTGTAACTGCTAGTACCTCTGCTGCTTGCTTTAGTATTCAAAGATGCAACTGATCTGACCCCCTTGATTTGTCTCTTGTTACCCTTCAGTCTTTCTATCACTTTTTCCATGAAAAAGCCTTGATTGATAGAGTTTCCTTTCTCCCACCTACAATATGTACCCCTTACCGGTCTGGTAGTGGCCCTCCTGCAGCTTGGTAACTTATTTAACAAAGTATTGTCTGGTATCTCAGCCTTTTTTCTATCCCCCTCCTCCCAACCTTCCTCCTTTTTTAGCTGCACAATGCTCGCCTTGACATTACATTTCTCCAGAATGTACAAATTAATTCTTTATCCCTCAGCTTTTCCCCTTTGCTATTCTAAGCTCTGTCCTATCCTTAGCACTTCCAACCTTCCTACAAGAGTCTCTGGTTGCCCTTAGGTATGCCTTCCTGTCTTCTCTCTCTGGCTATGCTTGTATCTTTTAAATGCCCTTCTTTTTGCTCTCTCTGCTTCCTTCACACCCAATGTGAACCACAGTTGTCCTCGTTCCCTTGTGAACACTCCCAATATAGCTGGCCACAGTCTCTAATACACTTACAATTTGAAGGCTTACCATTTCCTCTCTACTCCTTCTGTTCCTGCTATACCCCTCGTATTTAACCCAGCAGCTCCCACATCCTAATGATGTCTGCTGTCCTACGGTCCAACACCTTCACTGTGCTATTCCTCTTGCTGGCTTCCAGTTGGACCACAAGCCACACCATTTTGTGGTCAGTTCAATCTGATGACTGTTAGGCTAATGCATTGTCCACCAACTCACAGTTTGTTAGCACCAGGTCATGCAGTTATTCATCCCTGGTATGGTTCAGCACCAGTTGTGCTAGAAACACTTATTTATTTATTTATTTATTTTATTTGCTTTTAGTAACTGGGTGGGTGCACTAGGCATAAGAATGCCTATTTTCAGGCATGACATGGGAGAAAACAGTTTGAAAATACATAGGAATACATGTGACATAGCACATGAGATAGGAAGCACAATTAAGAGGGAATTACATACAATCAAACTAGGGTATAGAGAAACATTGGTTTAACATGCTAGTAAACTTAGGGTATAGAGAAATATTATATGGTATAATGCAGTTAAGTACAGTTTGGACAGGATACAACAAGATAAATACAAATGTGAGAAACAGTCATTGCAATAGCAAGCATACAACACTTCATGGCATGCTTCATCCTGGAACTGGTTCCTGGAACTAACTGGGACTGTAACCTATCAGTCCACATCCAGCTTGCTGAAATTCTTTACTGTTGGTATCTTTTCTGATCTGGCTGTCCACCTAAGAATATCCACTTGGTCCCTGATTACCCCTGGTCTTGGCCTAGTAGACTGTATACTAGCCAAGCTCTGATCTGTTTCTCCTTCTCTATGGCTACTTATCCCCACAGGGTCTCCAATCTCTTATGTTTCCCAGGTTATTTAGCTTTATTGCCTCAATTCCTTCTTTCACATAGAGTGCTACCCCCACCCTTGCCCATTGTCCTAGCCTTCCTAAACAATGTATACACTGGCATGGTCATGTCCCAGCCAAGATTCTGATTTGGCTACATCTTAGTGACAGCCATCTGGTACAGTTTATCATCTGTAACCAATGCATGCAGTTCTGGTATTTTGCTTTCCAAACTTCTAAAACTTGTGCCTATCAGGCTCCAGCCTCTTGTCCCTCCCTACCCCTTTCTTTCTCTCTTGTGTTTGCCATTCTTACACTTTCATTTGATGAGAGGAGTTGGTGGGAACCCCTGGGTCTCACTGTTGATAGTGTTCCTAACTGAGCTGCTTCCCCCTACCTAGCTTGAATTAGCTCTAATGTACTGTGTAGGTGAGAAAGTGAGAGAAGTGGTCCATAGTCAACTTGTGTTTGGTTTTGAGGTGAGATGCGAATATTCAGTTTGGCATTACCATTTTGTCCAATCCTCTCTGGTTCCTAATGCAATAAGTGGTATAGGGCAAAACGGACTACAAGGAGTGGGAAGCCTTGAAGTCAGCAATGCATATCAGCAGTGTAGCCAGGCATTGGGAAATGGGGGGGGGTCCACAAAGAAATCATGTAATTTAATGCTGATGTAGAAACAAATTGTTAAGAAAACATATTGGAAGCAATATGGGAAGGGGTTTGGGTCCCCCAGGAAGCCCCCTCAGGCTACACCTATGCATATGAATTACTGTAGCTTACTTGTGGTAGGTTCTGTTGGTATGCATGCACTGTGAAATTTTGCTTGTGGTGTGTCAGAATCTACAAATCTCTCTAAAGCTGGGTTCACATGACCTACCCATTCACAGTTGCATTGCAGTGCGGGCTGCTCCATTTAAGCTGCAGCAATGTGACTCCCATTCACACAGCAGCCTCCTACATCAGTGCAACTGACCTTCTGGCATTTGGGCTGAACTTCTGTGGGGTGGGGGTGGCAATGTAGAAGAGCCATGCATTATGTCCTCTCTCAGCATTCACACCTACATTCTTGGCAACTAAATAACCCACAAGTGCTGAGTATGGATCCTTGGACCAGGACCTGTAACACAAAAAGTTGGGTTTTAGTCCTTGACCTGAAATGCAAAAAGTTGGGTTTCTTCATAGTCAAAAGATTGCATGCTGTATATTGAGCCACTGTTTGAGTTTATATAAAAATATGCACAAACCAGCATGCCTCTGATTTTTATTATTAAAATTCAGAATGGAGAAAAAAGCTTGGAGGTCTTGCCCTTACTGGGACTAGAAGCCTGTAATGAACTAAAATAAGATTCTGGAGTATTGTTTTTCTCAAGGTGCACTGCATGTTAAGAACCCATGCTGGCACTGTTGTGTGTGGTGCCAGCTGTTCAGATAACCATGCAAAACACTTACACCACTACCGGAGATTCAGATAACTTTTGGGGGAGTGGAAGTGCAATAATTTGTTGGGTTGAAATATGAAAGTAATTCCAGTTTCTATGGAGTCAAAATACTTCCAGCTGCCAATTTTTGGAAGTCAAAATAATTCCAGTCCACAAATTTTGGAAGTCAAAATACTCCAAGTCCTATAGTTTTTGAAGTCATAGGCCTTCTGTATTCCTCACTGTAATCCCGTCTATGGCACACCCACAGAAAAACATTTCTTGAATGAGTCTAGGAAAGGAAACCATGCACATTAAGTCAGTTACTTACGGTATATGTTTATTTCATGAACAGTGTCATTTAATTTTCATGTTGGAGTTCAAACACAGATACAGTTCACCTCTGTAAATCCACCCACCCAAGCAAACAAACCTCCTTTACTACAGGCCCAAACACACAGGCCCTGTGGAAACACTTCAGTCCCACCATCCCATCCAAGGAAACCCAGCCAACTACCAGAGCCCCCCCAGTCAGCTCCACCTGCCACATGACCAGCTCCCTATCCAAGGAAAGACATGTACAGGCTAGTGTGAATGCAGCAAAGGGTCAAAAAGATAATACAGGGCCAGCAAAGCAGATCTTATGATGAGGGTTGCTTGGAAGACCCACAGTAAATATTCACATACTACGATCTAGGTGGGAGAGGATGGGACAGGATGGGACACAGATAATTTAAACTTAGGGGGTATAAACAAGGTGAGTAGTGAGGATCTGTTTGCAAGGAATATGGATGCAGCCAACAGCAGGCATGAGTTTTCACTCCTGGTTTAATTATGACATCAGCACAGACAGCTTCCAATGCACATGTTTGGCCCCCCCAAACACAGCCAGCTCCACACATATGCACAGTACAATACAGTGAGTATACATTTTTCATTTTCAAAATGAGGTGAGTAAAGTCAAATTTGGATGAGTATGAATGATGAAAACCTTCAGTTTAAGCAAGTGCTTTTTTGTTAAAATATTTGTAGTAATTAAATAAAAACATAAACAAATATCTCATTTGTCTCTGTCTTATGCAAACACACACACACACACACACACACACACACACACACACACACACACACACACTATCACTCTCCCTCTCTCTTGTTCTGAATGAGTGGGGCTATTAGTCCCCATTCCCCAGTGAGTCCCTCTCCATCCAACATCCTGCTGCCCCGCCAGCCCCCTCAGCCACTGCAACAAAATGCACAGCCCCTAAACCACAACAAGGCCAGTCCCCCCCTAGCTGTCCCCTACCCAAGTAAACACAGCCCTGGCAACAACACTGCCAACCCCACCCCACCCAAGTAAACACAGCTAACCCTGGAACCAACACTACCAGCACCTCCACCAAATCTAAGCTGTCAGGTTTTAGATGCATTCTGGTGCACGTTGGTTGTCATTTTGACTCTGTTTAGCTGCTTTTAAAGCCTTCTTTGACTTGTTACAAACAACCAATATCACTATCAAAATAACCAGCTTTTTATTTTCTTTTAAAGAAATAGTGAACGCTAAAACAACTTCTTGATCAATATGAAGGTGCAGAGACTGCATACATCTCTAATCCATAAAATTCATCCATAAAGGTTCCACATAGGCGACTGTATTGCACATAGGATTTACACATGCTTTTAAAACAAACTACAGGATAAGGGACCAGACCATTTTGGAGATTAGATAGGCTGCCACCATTTATGGAATTTTTTGTCTGTCACTGTGTTTCTTGTCTCAAGTAAAACTGTGGCCACTGCATAGCAAGTGTCAGTGGGGCTCAGTTGGTAGCACATTTGCCTCTGAGCCAGATGCTTGTGGGTTCCAATCTCACACTGGGATTGGGCTCATACCATAAATGTTGTGGAGTAAGATCATCTGAGAGTAAGGATACAAAGTAGCCCAACAAAAAGATAATAACAGATAATTACTTACAGTTCAGTTTTCCACTCCAGCTCCAGTTGTGTCTCCTACGCTCCCCCAGTGCAATGCCACCTCCACCTTCCCACTCCCGAGCACCTCCACAATGCAGCAAATCCCCAGTAGCCAGAGGGAGAGGCAGACAGACCTATGGGATGATTTTTAATTTAGTATAGCACCGTTCTTGAGCCTGTCCCAAAGACTGAAACCTTCCATATTTATATCTTGAAGGTGTCACCTGGCCCCCTATCAATTAAACCCAGTCAGTCAGGCATGGGGGAAGTTTTCACATGGAACTGTGTAGTGCAGCACTTGCAGCTCCAATCATCCTGGAGCTGAGACCTGCCTGAAGCTGAGATGCAGAAAGATACACACAGGACACAGGGTGAAAGTTGGCATAGAGCAACAGACACCAGCGATGGATGTTGAATCGGATAAGGGGGCTAGTTATAACACCAACATGTGTAGGTGTGTAAGTGTGTGCCAAGCCTGGCCTTGCCTCCATTCCCCCTCCCCCCAACCAAACCGCACTAGCAGGCTGTGCAATGACAAGCCAGCTCTTCTGGCTGTTGACTTGAAGGGCTGGGGGTTAGAGAAACCAGTTTCCAAATACAAACTGAGACAAGGTTGATAAATATGATCAATAACAACAAAAACAGGTCCTCCACAAGTAAAGGTGCTTGAGTCCACACAAATGCTACTAGAAACAAGACTCAGCACTCAAAAAATTGCATAAAAAGCAGGCATATTTAATAAAACAGACGCCAAACAAAACCATAAGTTCTACAGAGTACAAAGCAAGGCAAACTCCCGACCAGTTTCGCGCCAACTGCTCGTCATCAGGGGGTGGTGTCTTGTGAGTAACCATCAGATATTTATAGGGAAAAGTACTTAAAGATACATATCAAAGGTAATCACATGATATGAAAAAAACACACTCATTTTGCTTCAAATACTATTATGTTTTATCCATTCTTTACATCACATAAACATACACTGAATTTTTTAGGAAGAAAAGGAAGCACTACAAAATTCGTAAGCAATATATACTAAAATGTGCAGAATCAGCTAAAAGAGCTGAATCCTCCCTATCTGAGACTAAATGAAAATACTCAGATTAAAAACAAAATGCAGCAGAACCGAAGATGGAAAATTATCTAACTAGGACTCAAAACTGTAGAAAACTACATAAAAGAAATTATACAATACTAGACAGGAAATCAGCTCCCAGCCATCGGGACACACTGATATGTTCCATGTCCAGGCATTAGTAATCATTGACTTTTATCTGTAAAAAATCAACAAACATAGTGTTAACATAAACTTCTACACATCAAATACTAATAATACATTATCACTAAAAAGAAAGAAAGAAATGGGAAGAGGAGATAAAAGGAAAAGGTAAGGAAGGAGAGGGAAGGGGAAGGAAAGGGGAAGGAAGGGGAGGGAAAGGGGAAGGGAAGGAAAGAGAAAGAAGGAAGGGAAAGGGAGGTTAAGGAAGGAGAGAGGGAAGGAAAAGGGGAAAAGAAAAGGGGAAGAAGGAGGGGAAGGAAAGGGGAAAGAAAAGAAAAGAAAAGGAGAAAAGATAACATAATTATCTAGACTTAAGACAAGTCAACAATTCAATCTTGTCATTCAGTCCTGCGGCCGTAGGGCCCCTAATGTGTAGATCCAAAAAGATTCTCTATATTTCAGTTTAGCATCCAAATCTCCTCGAGGACCTGATCTGGATCATCTGGATCATCACCAACATGGCTTTGTTCAGAACAGATCATGTCAGACTAACCTTGTGGAGTTCTATGACTGGATGATGTAGGCGCTGGACCTGGACAGACTGGTGGACATCCTCTTTCTAGACTTCAGCAAGGCGTTTGATTTGGTGCCACATCCTGGATTGCTGGATAAGCTGGGGGAAATGTGGGTGGGGGAATGGACGGTCAGGTGCATAGGAAACTGGCTAACTGGGCAGTTTCAGAAGTTGGTGGTTGAGGGAGAACATAGAACATAGAATTTGATGGCAGATAAGGACTGCTTGGCCCACCTAGTCTGCCCATTTCTTTACCTAACAGATAAGCTGCTGATTCTAGTTAACCAACAACCTACTTCCTCCTACCCCCCACTAGAATTATCTTATGTCTACCCCATGCATTCTTAAATTCCCCCACTGTTTTTGACTCCACAACCTCTTCAGGAAGGTTTTCCCATGCATCTACAACCCTCTCCATGAAGAAATGCTTCCTCACATTACCTCTGAGCTGTCCCCCCTCTATCTTCAAATTGTGCCCGATTGTTCTTGCACATCTCTTTTTCTGAAATAAGCTACCCTCTTGTACATTGTTAATTCCCTTGAGGTACTTGAAAGTTTCTATCATGTCCCCTCCTCTCCTTCCTTTCCTCAAAGCTATACATATTAAGCTTCTTTAGTCTCTCTTCGTATGTTTTCTGGTGCAGACCCTGCACCATTTTGGTTGCCTTCCTCTGGACAGCCTCCACTCTGTCAATGTCTTTGAAGAGATGGGGTCTCCAGAACTGCATGCAGTACTCTATATGTGGTCTTACCAACTCTCAACAGCAGGACAACAACTTCCTGTTTTCTACTGGTGATGCCTCTCCCTATGCATCCCAATATCCCCCAGCCCTCCTTACTGCCTCCCCACATTGCGTGCCCACCTTTATGTCACCTGACATAACTACCCCAGGTCCCTATACATTTTTGTTGTTGTCAATATCTCACCCTCGATTGTGTACTCTTCCCCTGGGTTTTTGTTTCCCATGTGCATTACTTTGTACTTCTTTTCATTGAATCTAACCTGTACTTCTTTTCATTGAATCTAACCTGCCATATATCTGAGCCTTCCTCCAATCTTGCCAGGTCCCTTCTCATCCTGTCCAGCCCTCCTTGTGTATCAACCCTGTTGCAGATCTTTGTGTCATCTGCAAAGAGACATACTTTTCCTTACAGTCCCTCTGCAAGAGGTTTCATCTCCTAGAAGGGTCATTAGCGGGGTCCCACAAGGATCGGTGTTGGGTCCACTTTTGTTTAACGTTTACATCTCAGACATCAGAAACAGTATCAGGTGCAAGATGAGCCTCTTTGCTGATGGCATGAAGCTGGGGGGGTGATGGTGGATGGGGAAGAGGGTAGTAAAGCCCAGTAAGGGACCTGGAGACTCTGGAGAGGTGGTCATGCACTTAGAAACTAAGGTTTAATTCTAAGAAATGCAGGGTTCTCCACCTGGGGCTTAGGAACCGAGCTCATGAATACCTCTTGGGAGGGGGGAGACACTGCAGGTTTCGGGTGGGGAGAAGGACCTTGGGGTGTTTGTGGATGCCAAAATGAACAACTCAGAATGGTATAGAAGGGCTGCAGCCAAAGCAAATAAAATGCTGGGGTACATCAACAGGGGGATAACTTCGAGAATGTGGGAGATGCTTCTCCCTCTGTATAACTGCCTGGTCAGACTGCACCTTGAATACTGCATGCAGTTTTGGTGTCTGTACTTAAAAAAGACATTGCATTCATGAAGAGGGTCCATAGGAGGGCAACCAGGATGATGCAGGGTCTGGGGGAAAGGTCCTATGGGGAAAGACTTGAGGAGCTCAACTTGTACTCCCTGGAGAAGAGGAGGGACAGAGGTGATATTATTGAGGTCTTTAAATATTGTAAATGGGTAAATAGGGTAAGCCTAGATAGGGTAAGCCTAGATAGAGAGGCGGGGGACAACAGGGGGCACTTAGTGAGGCTGATTGGAGGGAAACTTAGGGGGGAGAAAAGGAGATGCTACTTCTCCGAGAGGGTGGTGAAGCCTGGAATGCACTGCCTGTGGAACTGGTGGCCGTAAATACTGCTGAGGTGTTCACGTGGGGCTGGTATAGGTATAGGGGGTAGGTGAAACATTGTATTGCCAAAACTGGAGGAGTACTTCAGTCAGGGGATGGGGTTGGGAGGTTTCATGGAGGAGGTGGGGAAGGCCGAAATGGTGCCTCGAATGGGTGCTGACCCTCGAGCAGACTCGAGAGACCATAAGGCCTACTCTGCTGGCATCTTAGTATGTTATTATGATAATGAATGTTTTGTGCTTAGATGAACTAGTCGACTTTTGTGGTTTTTCATGTATTGCAATTGTATCATACAGTATATATAAGGGATACACAACAGGGTCTTATGGAATACATGATTTATTTTCACGAGTGCTGTTTGACCTTGGGTAACCTCACGAGTGGCGTAAGCCACAAATTATTTGCCAAAGGTCAAACAGCACAAGTGACAATAAATCATGTATTCCACAAGGTCCCTGTTGTGTGTTTCACTTATACAATAGGCAGAGACCTGGTGGGTAGGGGTAAGTAATTGTAATTATTTTAATATTTTTAAAAAAATTATTAACAATTTCTGATTTATCTTTTGTAAAAGTGCTGTTGTGCTTTTATTGTTGGTGGTTGCTAAGGTGGTTGCTAGGCAGTCAGCTATGAGAGCGTCTAATCACTGAGACGTCTTTCTTGATTGGGGTTTTGTTTATGTGGGCAGACTATTACAAAAAAAAAAAAAACATGGCAGCTTTGGTTCTCCATTACAGAGAAGGTGGTTTTCGATGTATTTTCTGTGTATTTATTCGATTATTTTTTTTTTGGGGGGGGGGTACATTATCCACTTAAACGTGCATTTGGTTGTGGGATTATTGAATCAAAATATGGTTTTGCTCTGGCTTTTGGCAACTTCAGCAGCGGGGGTGCAAGGGCTGGCAACCCTAACATTGGATTTCCTCGCTTTTGTCACTGTGGAACAACCTTAACTGCTGCATTAAACAGAGTTTTTTTATCATGAATGTAAAGAGAATAATGGATAGTTTACAGTGTATTACTGGTCAGTAATACCATCAAGAGGTTCAGGACATGTAAGAACCTCCAGAGCGAAGCTCAAGAGGTTCCTACATGTCCTGAACCTTGAGATGATATTCTGGCCGGTAACAGACTGTAAACTATCGATTATTTTTTTTAATATATGGATCCAAGCTTTAGGTTTTTTGGTATTTTTGTAGTGGGCAGTCGGCTGCTGTCATGTAGGATTCTGTCACTCCTGGCCGACTGCCGCACTTTGCTGCACTGCCTCGCTCTATGTGTTTCTTGCCCACCCACTCACATGCATGGCATAGTTAAAAAATAAAGTATTGTGGTCATACCTTTTCTTCTTGGGTGGGGGGGGGGTTGCAGGATCAGCCAGATAAGTCCCTTTTTAAAACAAAAAATGGAAACTGCTGTGGGCATTATGCAAGCTCGCTAAGCGAGAGATGACCGCCATCTTTTCAAAACCGTTTCAGCTGCCCACAGGCAGAGAGCGGCCAATGATTAGACACATTGTGAGCATGAATGGATGAGTGACCTGTGGGAGGTTTCCTGATTTCAGGAGTTGTGGCTTGTGCTGTTTAGCTTGTCTGGTAATACTATCATTCAGGTCCAAAACAATACTATTACCAGACGTGAATGATAGTATTATCACTCTTGAAGTGCGGTATTATCACTTCGGGAGTGATAGTATTACCGAAAAGTTTTTGTATGCTTTAGTGTTGCATTATATTCATTAATCATATATTGAATATATAGGGGATACATGGTAGGCATGAGTGTGATATGGCAATTATTGTCACTCCTGCAGGATGAGCTCTGGATATCTCATGCATGCCGAAGGCATGAGTGAGATATCAAGAGCTTACGATGCAGGAGTAACAATATTTGCCATAGCACACGATCTGCCCATCATGTATTTGATATATACAATAGGGCCAAGAGTTTTAGAAGTTTTGTTATGCTGTCTTGTGTTCTGTTCCTGTTTATGTGTTTGCTCATTCTGTGTGTGAGCTTTTCTGAATGGGCTGGCAGTGTTATAAACTCTGGGAGACACATGAGTGTGTTTTGCAATGCTAAATGAGTTAGTTTTAGGTAGGAATGAGAAACAATTTTGTGAGGCTGTATTGTTTAGAAGTCTGGCTGCAGTGAAGCAGAGAACATCACAGTAATTGTAATGAGCTGAGAGACAGAGTGTCAGAACAGCTGATACTGTTTTCAGTGGTAATTAAGTTAGCTGCTGGCAGAGTGCAGAGTGATCTGTGAAATTGTGCTCTTTAGGATTCTGGCTGCAGTCAAGCTGAAAGTATCACAGTAATTATAACGGGTGAGAATCAGAGTTTGAGGAACAAGTTAGAGTGTGTTTCAGTGGTAGTTGAGTTAGCTGCAGGCAGTAGTTTAGACTGTTCCATGAAGCTGTGCTGTTAAGAATTCTGGCTGCAGCCACAGTAATAAGCTTGAAGTTGGGGGATAGGTGTGTTTTGTAATGCTCACTAAGTTAGCTGTAGGCAGCAGTGAAACCTCTGAAGTAGTTCTGTATTTGTGTCTATGGTAACAGCACAGGCATTTCTTGCATGCTGAGGGGAAAGCTGCCTAGAGTCACCTTTTGTGACCTGTGTGTGAAAATGGCTGATACCATCACAGTAGAGCAGAGGATAAAAATATCACACTGTAATGGATAATTTACCACTCACCCCTATTGTGTGTGTATATATATATATATATATATATATATATATATATATATATATATATATATATATATATATATATATATATATATATAATGAAACTTTTTTTGTATAATAATAGGTTACATAGTGTTTATGTAGAAGATTGTAAACAACAACAACATATGTGGCATTCATATGGACTCAAAATGGAAAAGGCACACAACCTCTTTATCAGGTCACATGCAGAAAAATCATTTTTAGCACACACCACCATATGCACTGTCTGAGTCTGCTATGCTTAAATAATGTGAAGCATGAAGGAATCTTACATTTGTGTTTTAAGAGTGTGCAAAAGCCAGTATCTTGTACAATGGAGCATGACAGATGACGAGCCATCATTGTTCCCAATGAGTAGTGACACGAGTCACAGGACATTGGTTCTTGTGCTTCTGTTGATATTGGCAAAGGAACACAGCAGACCATGACTATGTGGTGTGAGTGACATTACAATAAATTTATTGATGTAAATGATAGTAATAATATGATTATTTTTTGTAATGCTTAAAATGTATCGTTCTATTTATATGACAAGAAAAAGGGACTTCTAAATGAACATAAGGCAAGGAATGAAGATGATAGGAAATAGCACCATGAATAGGGTCGGAAGGTCAGTGGGCAGTTGTCTATGCCCAAGGCACATGGGTGGCTATGGTGGCTTGGCACTGGCAGCGCCAGTGTAATGTCTGTAATGAACATGTCATGAGTCTTGAAGATGATCAGGTAACCATAACATCTGAAGATGTGGCAATATTTTACTTTAAAGATGAGTAGAGCAATTTAGCAGAATCTGAGAAGGCTGTTGCTAGCCTTGCTTGTAGAGCAGAAAGCAGCTAACTAAAAAAGTTACATTTTCTTATTAATTTAAAACTTATTTATATCTCAGCAGGAGTCAGTGTCTGTTGAGATTAAGTAGACAGATACTTTATTAGAAGTAGAAGGGGTCTTATTTATGGTTAAAAAAAGAAAGAAACGAAAGAAAGTCAGTGTGTATGTGTTCTGTGCTGGGAAGGGTATTGTATCAGCTGACTTTGCTAAACCAGTAGGAGGAAAGAGAGCTTAACTGGGGATATGGCTTAAACACTATAAAAGCAGATGAGTCAAATTACAACTTCCTGTTGCTAGCCTTGCTTGTAGAGCAGAAAGCAGCTAACTAAAAAAGCTACATTTTCTTATTAATTTAAAACTTATATCTCAGCAGGTGTCAGTGTCTGTTGAGATTAAGTAGAAAGATACTTTATTAGAAGTAGAAGGGGTCTTATTTAGGGTTAAAAAAAAGAAAAGAAAGAAAGTCAGTGTGTGTGTGTGTTCTGTGCTGGGAAGGGTATTGTATCAGCTGACTTTGCTAAACCAGTAGGAGGAAAGAGACCTTAACTGGGGGTGAGGCTTAGACACTATAAAAGCAGGTGAGTCAAATTACAACTTCCTATTGCTAGCCTTTTTTCTTACTGATTGCCCTCCATCCCACCCACCCTAAGCCAGTTTTACTTTTATAGCCACTGGATCTGACTGTCAACAGGAACTTCCTGTTTGGTAGTAGGAAGGGAAGGGAAGGATCATAGAGAAACATTAGTTTTGTCAACCCTAAAGGGAAAAAGTAGCTCACTGTCCCCCCCAGCTGCTGGTGGTCTGATATTGAGCAAGGAAGAAGGAGGCTACTAAAGAAGATAGAAAGTTGCTGTCCCAGAACAGGAAGGGTGAGAGTTGTAAGGAGAGGAGAGAGTAAGCATACAGAGAAACAGGAGAGGGGACACAAAATAAAACATGATAGGAATGGTGCAGTGCAATGGCTGTGGGGTGGCAGTGTTCCAAGAGACATTCTGGAGGCTGTGATGCTGCCCTATTTGCAGGCACCTCTCTGGTCTGAGAGAGGACATTACCCGTCTCCAGGCTGACCTGGCTAGGATTCGTGAAACCTCCTCCCCCACCCAGGGACCACCAGGGCCAATGCCACTACCTCAGAGGCTGCCAAGAAACTGGAGAGGCTGGACCAGGGTGGGCTCAGGGAGGGAGATGGTGGTGGAACATAGTTGCATCCCTCCAGCTGTACCTCTCCACAATTCATTTGCTCTTCTGGCACATAGTGGTTCCTCTATGTAGGCACCTGTAGTGGAGACTAAGGAGGATGCTGGGAACCTTCACAAAGGAGACCCACAGGAGGGTGGCATGGGACCTCACAGGGGAAGGAAACAACTCCTGGTGGGGGACTCAATCATTAGGGGGGTAGAAATAGGGGAGGAAGGGGAGAGGGAGGTAAGGTGCCTTCCTGGTGCCTCGGCTTGGAGTGACAGCAAGCGAATCCTCAGGATCGCGGGAGGAGCTGCATGAGGGAGGGAGCTGGATGTCATTGTCCACCTAGGGACAAATTACCTGGCTAGGAATGGGATCAGAGCAGTGCAAGAGGAGTTTGTAGAGTTGGGGAAGGGCTGTAGACAAGTAATGCATACGGTAACCTTCTCGGAGGTGCTGCCTGTCTATGGCAAGGGTGATGCTAGGGCACTTCTCACAAGGGAATTCAATGAGTGGTTGAAAAACTGGTGTGGAGCTCAGGGTTTTGGCTTCATTGGGGAATGGGGAGCCACCAGGAGGGATGCAGACCTATACTGGTGCGATGGTCTGCATCTGTCTGGGGGGGAACCAAGATCCTAGTTGAGAGGTTTAAATGCTTCATTGGCAAGCATTTAAACTAGCCAACGGGGGAGGCACTGAAAAGGAGCAGGGAAATCCCAGCCTCCCCCCACAAAACATGGTAATTAGTGAGGTAAACACCAAGGTAGAGAAGTTATTAGGAAGCAGGATAGAGCTAAATGTAAAAAAAGACAAAGGCACTAAGGACAGAAATGGGGCTAAAAGGGGTAAGGCTATCAAAAAGTGGAGGGTGATGAACACCAGTACCCACAGTCTGTGTAACAAGCTCCCTGAACTAGTGGCCTTGATGGAAGAGGGCTGTCTGGATATTGTGGCACTCACAGAAACATGGTACACAGAGAACCATGACTGGGATGTCAACAGACCAGGATACACAATCTACAGGAGGGACAGGGAGGGTAAAAGAGGAGGAGGAGTAGCTCTCTATGTAAAGGAAGGGATCAAAGCAACAGAACTAAAGAGCAAACAGGGAGCAGATGAGGCACTCTGGGTCACCCTGGAGACAGGAAATGGCACCACAATCCGCACGGGGGCTGCATACAGACCCCGATCTCAGGGGGAAGGAATGGACAATGAAATGATAGAAGTCTTCCTTAGAATGGCAGAAAAAGGGTAGATATTGTTGATGGGGGACCTGAATATGCCAGATGTTAACTGGAGCATCTTTGCTGCAGGCACATCCAAGAGCAGGGTCATTCTTGATACCCTACAGGGGGCATGCCTCAGACAGCTAGTATTGGAACCCACTCGGGAGGGAGCAATCTTAGACCTGGTACTCTCAAATGGGGATGGAGAAAGAATCTCAGATTTAGAAGTGTGTAGCCATCTGGGAACAAGCGACCACCAAACAGTGTGGTTCACGATAAACACAGCCATACAATCAAGCCATACAAAAGCAAGAGTACTGGACTTTAGGAGGGCTGACTTTGGGAAAATGAGAGAGTGCCTTAGAAAAGCATTAGCAAACAGGCAAGAAGGAGGGTGGAGGAACAATGGGGAGTAATCAAAACAGCCATCACAGAGGCAACAAGCCTTTGTGTACAAGCAAATCAATAAAACACAATGAAGGAAAAAAACACTATGGCTCTCAAAAGAGGTGGCAGGGAAGGTTAAGGAGAAAAGGACAGCCATTCAGGAAATATAAGGAAATACAGAAGGAGCAGGACAGAGAACTTTATCAGTTAAAGCAGAAAAAGGCTGGGAAGGCAGTCAGAATAGCAAAGGCCCAAACCGAGGAAAGGATAGCCAATTCTGTTAAGAAGGGGGATAAGAACTTTTATAGGTACATTAGGGAGCAAAGAAAGACCAAAGGAAGGATACTGAAGCTTAATAAAGGGGAGGGAATGTGGGTAAAGGGTGACAGTGAAGAAGCAGGGATACTGAATGAATATTTCTGCTCAGTATTCACAAAGGAAGAGGAGGGAAATCGTAAACCAAACAAGAGAAACACTCTGAAGATGAAGTCGATACCAGTCCATTTACAGAAGAAGGTTCTGAAAGAACTAATAAAATTGAAGGTGGACAAAGCAATGAGGGCCTGATGGGATTCACCAAAATTCTAAAAAGAACTTAAGGCTAGAACTAGTGACACGGGTGACTACACTTTAACAAATCAATGGGAGGATGGGCTGGTACCTGAGGACTGGAGAAGGGCAGATGTGATTCCTCTTCACAAAAGTGGGAGCAGGACAGAGGCAGGAAATACAGACCAGTTAGTTTGACCTCAGTGGTAGGAAAATGATGGAATCACTTCTGAAGGAAAGAATTGTTGAGTACCTAGAGGCCAGGGGCACAGGACCCAAAGCAGCATGGATTCATGATGGGAAGGTTGTGTCAGATGAATCTAATAGATTTCTTTGGCTGGGTGACCAAAGTAGTAGACCAGGGAAGGGCTGTGGACATGGCCTACCTAGATTTTAGCAAGGCATTTAATACAGTCCCACACAAAAGATTAATACACAAGTTAGCCAGCCTTGGAGTGGGCCCGAGGTGGTAGCCTGGATAAAAAACTGGCTAGACAACAGGATGCAAAGGGTAGTAGTAAATGGAGTGCACAGTGAAGAAAGGAGGGTTATTAGCAGGGTACCACAGGGTTCAGTATTAGGACTGGTCCTTTTTAATGTCTTTATAAGTGACATTGCAGAGGAACTGGAAGGAAAAGTATGTCTCTTTACAGACGATACAAAGATCTTCAGCAGGGTTGATACACAAGATGGAGTGGAAAGGATGAAAAGGGACTTGGCAAGGTTGGAGGAATGGTCAAATGTATGGCAGCTCAGATTCAATGCAAAGAAGTGCAAGGTAATGCACATGGGAAACAAAAACCCAGGGGAAGAGTACACAATGGGGGGTGAGATACTGACAACAGTAAAAATGTAAAGGGACCTGGGGGTAATTATATCAGATGACCTAAAGGTGGGCAAGCAATGTGAGAAGGCAGTAAGGAAGGCTGGGGGGATACTGGAATGCATAGGAAGAGGCATCAATAGTAGAAAACAGGAAGTTGTTATCCCTCTGTACAGACAGTTGGTGAGACCCCATCTGAAGTACTGTGTGCAGTTCTGGAGACACCATCTCCTCAAAGACATAGACAGAGTGGAGGCTGTCCAGTGGAAGGCAACCAAAATGGTGCAGGGTCTGCACCAGAAGACATATGAAGAAAGACTAAAGGAGCTTAATATGTATACCCTTGAGGAAAGAAGGGAGAGAGGGGACATGATAGAAACTTCCAAGTACCTCAGGGGAATCAACAAAGTCCAAGAGGGTAGCATCTTTCAAAAAAAGAGATGTGCAAGAACAAGGGTGCACAATTTGAAGATAGAGGGGGGATGGCTCAGAGGTAATGTGAGGAAGTATTTTTTCACTAAGAGGGTTGTGGATGCATGGAACAGCCTCCCTGAGGAGGTTGTGGAGTCAAGAACAGTGGGGGAATTCAAGAATGCATGGGACAGACATAAAGCAGTCCTAGTGGGTGGTAGGAGGAAGTAAGCTGTTGGTTCACTAGGATCTGCAGCTTATCTGTTAGGTAGGAAAATGGGCAGACTAGGTGGGCCAAGCAGTCCTTATCTGCCATCTAATTCTATGTTTCTATGGATACCAATCCTGTTCTACTATCTCTGTGCAGAGTGCAGGCAGGGAAAAAGGTAATAGTCCACTCTGAATCTATGTGCTTTGCCTGTTAGCCAGGTGCAGAGACAGGGTAGTTAGCCCTCCTCCAAACTTATATCCAACTTGCACTCTGCACTGTAGCACAAATAATTGCCCAAGAGAGTCATTATCTTCCACACAAATAAAGATTTATTGTGGTTTTGTAGCTTTCTACATTCAGCATTCCATTGAGCATACCATTTGATTACAAACAACTTATCTCTGGTGTCTCCAGCTACTGAACTAAACCAGGCGCTTCAACCAGGGTGTGATCTTCCTCAGGGGGTGATGTTTGTTCAGTCACATCCTCATTAAATAGCCAACTGAAATTATAAACACCTGGTGGCCCCACTGGTGTTCATTTAAATCAATTACATTGAAAACAATTACATTACATAAGTGGCTGTGGAGGGTTTTGCTCATGTGCCCTTATAAATTCAATTTTTTAACTTTCTTATTGTTGCAAATTATTCTAAACATCAACATTTCTACAAAAAATGACAATAAGGAGATTTTTCAACAAGGAACATCATTGCTAGCTCATCATTACTGACGATTTTTCACACTTTATTCAGAAATATTTGACTACTTTCATCTTTTTCGCCAGTGACAATTCATGAAGCATAGCACATTTTAAACTTATTTTTGGTAAATTTTAATCAGTTCTAAAGTTTAAAGCACATATGAGGACTGCTGGGAGCTTTATCTTTCTCATTCATTTTAAAATATGTAATAATTTTTTTTCAAGGGACTCTGATAGGTTTAAAACTTAAGTTGATTTATTTAAATTTTTCAGGAAAATCAGACTTAGAGAATACCATAATAAAAACACTTTAACAGAAATGGGGTGGGACATTGAATGTGACTTAAGAGGGGTGGTGGAGGAAATTGACAATGTTGATTTAGATGATCAATTTGTTAATAAACATAGAAACATAGAAACATAGAATTTGACAGCAGATAAGGACTGCTTGGCCCACCCAGTCTGCCCATTTCCCTACCTACTGGATAAGCTGCAGATCCTAGTTAACCAGCAGCCTACTTCTTCCTACCCCCAACCCCTAGAAAGGCCTTATGACTGTCCCATGCATGCTTGAATTCCACCACTGATTTTGACTCCACAACCTCCTCTGGAAGGCCGTTCCATGCATCCACAACCTCTCTGTGAAAAATACTTCCTTAAATTACCTCTGAGCTGCCTCCCTCTATCTTCAAATTGTGCCTTCTTGTTCTTGCACACCTCTTTTTTTGAAAGTTGCTACCCTCTTGGACTTTGTTGATTCCCTTGAGGTACTTGAACGTTTCTGTCATGTCCCCCCTCTCCCTCTTTTCCTCGAGGCTATACATATTAAGCTCCTTTCATCTCTCTTCATATGTCTTCCGGTGCAGACCTTGCACCATTTTAGTTGCCCTCCTCTGGACAGCTTCCATCCTGTCTATTTCTTTGCAGAGATTGGGTCTCCAGAATTGCACACAGTACTCCAGATGGGGTCTCATCAGCTGTCTGTACAGAGGGATAATAACTTCCTGTTTTCTACTGGTGATGCCTCTCCCTATGCATCCCAGTATCCCCCCAGCCCTCCTTGCTGCCCTCACACATTGCTTGCCCACCTTTCGGTCATCTGATAGGACTACCCCAGGTCCCTTTCCATTTTTGTTGTTTTTAGTATCTCTCCCCCCATTGTGTACTCTTCCCCTGGGTTTTGTTTCCCAGGTGCATTACCTTGCACTTCTTAGCATTGAATCTAAGCTGCCATACATTTGACCATTCCTCTAACCTTGCCAAGTCCCTTCTCATCCTTTCCACCCCACCCTGTGCGTCAATTCTGTTGCAGATCTTTGTGTCATCTGCAAAGGATTAAGTCCTGAAAATGTTGATTTTGAAAAAGAAATGCCTGGTGAAATGAATATGGATTTGCAAGCTTTAGAAGGTTTATTGGAGAAGGGAGGGGAACAGTGTATGGAAATTGACTGTGAAGATTATGGTAACCTTGGTGAAAAACAAATAAATAATTAATTCAAGAAATTAAGGAAAAAAAAATTAAGACACAATCACTTTTTTGCCCAAATACAAATAATAACTTGATCAAAAGCTTTGAGTCTGTTGTGCTTAGAGAAGTGGATAATATGCTAAAAGAAAACCACAGTAATTGGGAAAATTTGATTGGTTTAGAAAAGAAAGCACTAAAGGAACTCAGTGACTTACCAGTCACTATAAAACAGGCAGATAAAGAAGGGAACCTAGTGATAATGGAGTCTGCTAACTATGAAAAATGTGTGAGGGTTATGTTAGGGGACGTTAACAAATACAACAAAACTGTCAAGGAACCCAATGGATGAGTACGAAAAAGAACTGTTGAATTTATTAGAACAAGGAAAAAAACAGGGCCACATTACAGAGGAAGAACTAAAATTTATTTGGAATAACACACCAGTCAGACCAACACTATACACCCTGCCAAAAATCCATAAATCATTGCAAAATCCTCCAGGACAACCCATCATCACAGGAATAAATTCACTTAAATACAAACTTAACCAGTTTATTGATTTCTTCCTAAAAACATGCCTTACAGATGTAAACTCTTATCTAAAAGACACTATGGATGTTTTTGATAAGTACAACGATTTGAATGGAATGAACAATGTAACTGGTTATGTATCGACATAGAGTCATTATATACTAGCATTAAACATACAGATGGTCTTGCAGCATGTTCAGAATTTCTGAATAAAACCCCCAGAAAATCAGACATTCCTGTTGACTTCATTTTGAATGCCCTGCAGTTAATTCTAACTCACAATTGTTGTGAAGTTGATAGAGAATACTTTCTACAACCACAGGGCACAGTCATGGGCATGGCTATGGCACAAAGTTATGCCAACCTCTTCCTTGGGTCTTCGGAGAATGTAGAAATTTTGTTTACAAAAAAATCTGTTTTTTAAATATATCAGAAAAATGGAATTGTTATATTGATGACATACTTTGTGTCTGGGAAAGACCAAAGGAAGAGGTGGCAAACTTTATAAAGTTGCTGAATGGGGGGTCGTGAACGTTATAAGTGGCTGAAAGGTGGGTCATGAGCACTTTGCCTGCCAGACCTCCACCACAATGCTAGGAGCCCACAACAGCCATTGGAAAGTTCTACTCAAGCAACTCCTACTCCAGGGGGTCATGAGGGCTTTCCCTGTCAGCCCTCCCCCACAATGCAAGAAGCCCACAACAGCCATTGGAAAGTTCTGCTCCAGCAGGTACAAAGGACTGAGTTTGCTGCAGCCTGCAACCTGGACCTGGTTTTGGTGCCATTTCCAATTTAAACCTTCTAAGGACTTTAAAAGTCAGTGCAGCTGGTGTTGGCACCATTTCCAGTTTAAACTTTAAAGTACAGAAAGTTTTTTTCCTGCCAATACAAAAGTTCCTAAAGCCTTTTCTTACTGTCCATGATGGTGCTTTAATTGAGCTGGGGTTTTAGTTTTAATATAAATATTATTGGTGTAGACGTGGTGTTTGTGAACCTGAGCACTTGACTCAGAGGGCAGCGATTAACCTGTGGCTCTGAAGCTGGTAATGCTTTATTTCTGACCCAGTAACTGCTACTGCCAGCATTAGTTTTTCCTTTTTGTTTTCGTCTTTAATTTAATTCCATCTGATTTCTGTTTTTGGATGTTTTTTTTTTCTCTGTATTTCCAGAGTGACCAGCTCAATTAGTCAGCAGCCTGTTCCCCCTCCCGCATTTAGCAGTCTCACCCCCCTTTCCTGCACTTATCTTCTGTCTCCACTCTTATCTCCCACAGCTTCTACTCCTCGTGAGGCCTTTCCCTGTCAACCCTCCCCCACAATGCAAGGAGCCCACAACAGCCATCAGAAAGTTCTGCTCCAGCAGTTACGAAGAACTGATTTTGTTGCAACTTGGTTCACCCCGTCATTGTTTCGTGCCCGCTTCGCACCACCCCCATCACCACCCTTGGTTATCAACTAGCTTCATAGTGGTATTCATAAGACTGCAAAACCAATCAGTCCACATCTTCATCTGCAGGTTATCCATACTTGCCACTAGAGGCCACTAACTCTCCCACAAAAAAAAGATAAAGGGAAACTTTTTTTCTCAACATCTGAACTGCCTAATTCTGGCATCTTCTCACTCTCTCTACCATGCTACTACCTCTCCTAATCCTCTCCCTATTGGCCCCCCTGGTGTCCCTCCCTACATCCTCCCATCCAGCGGTGCAGGAGTATTTTTCTGTCCTTTACTCTCCTCCTGGACCCCCCTTCCCCTGGCACCTCCCCATACATCCACATTCCTGCAATGCCTACATACATACACCGTACCTGGGCCCCACTGTCCTCCCACTCTCCTTCTCTCCTGGACATATAGCCCTTTTACTCCTCCTCCTCCTCCAATTTCTCCTCTGTGACCACTAAGCTTTCAACTACTCCTCCTGCTATCTGGGAACATAGAGCCACACCCTGGACCTTCCCCCACATCCATTTCAACCTTTGCCCAACCCTCTATGCTCCCCAGAGGCTTGAAACTGCTGCACCTGAACATATGCAGCTTACTACTCAAACTGCCCCAGTTACAACCAACCGTGCTCTCACTTTGCCATGACATCCTGATCATACCCAAATCCTGGCTTAAACCACACAAAAAGGACTCTGAAATAATGATACCTGGCTACTCTATCATCTGCCACAATCATCCAGGAGGCAAAAGAGGAGGTGGAGTTGCTATGTACATTACAAAATGGGACACAGATCTCTAATATTGCCCTGCCCCTTTACACCATCTATTGACATGCTCCTAATCAAGTTAGCCCCTTCCTCAAAATGCTCCAATATTCATTGCAGTTTCACACTGCACACCGGATGCAACCCTGCCTACCATCAAAGACCACCTCAGCACCCTAAAAGCAATAACCTCAGGGGGCAAGCTCCACATCCTTGGGGACTTCAACCAAAATTGGCTGTCCTGAACCAGTGCCAAAATCTGGAAGAAAATAATTGCCCTAAACGTCACCCAAATTGTTTCCAAGCCCACCCACCAACATTTCAAATCCTTAAACCACTCCCTTCTTGACTGGTCCCTCTCCTCCCACCTTCACTGGATCCTTCAAGTGGGCTTGCTCCCTGACTCCCTTCACTACCACTACATGAATTACATGATCAGGAAGATTTTCAGGCCTAAGACACCCCCACCACACATCCTCCACACCAGATCATACAAAGCTTTATACATTACCTCCCTTCTACAAGACCTGGCCAATGTTGACTGGTCCTTTATCATCAAATCAATTTCCACAGACACTGCTTTAGAGGGATTCAGATCCAGGTTCCTTACAGTCTTGAACCACCATGCCCCTATCAGATGAGTCAGAGTACATTGTGTGCACCTTCCCTGGATCTCGGCTGGCAACATCGCCAGCCTCAAAGACCATGACCTGGCATGGTAAACTTCCAAGGAGACTGGTTTGCCTCAAGACTGGCAGAAGTATCAAATCCTGTGAAACACTTGCACAAGGCTAATTCAACAGGCCAAGGCTGAGTATTTTAATGCTGCATTCCATGCAAACATAAACCATCCAACTGGTTTCTGGAAAGTCCTCAAATCCCTACTTGACTCTCCTACCCAACCACCTATGCCATCCCTAAACATAGGCTCATCCTTGATAGATGACCCCCTGCTGCAGCCACAGCCTTCAACTCCTTTTTCATTAACTGCACCACCTCCTTGCTATCCCCACTCCCACCACCCCACCACCCACTCCCCCTAGACATGACCCCACTCTAGACACCCCACCTACCCAATCCTTCTCCCTCCACCCAGTTACTCCACTTGAGGTGTACAATGCCCTCCTTGCCCTCAACCCATCCAAGGGCAGATGCTTCACAGGCCTCGAAACTAAGTTATTACACGTATCAACCCCTGCCATTGCCACCCCCCAGCTGCAATTTTCAACCTGTCCTTCTTGCAAGCCTCAATACCAGCAGAATGGAAACTTGCCATGGTCATCCCTCTTCCAAAGGGTGGCAACCCATCTATCCCTGGAAACTATAGACCCATTTCCCTCCTACCACTCTAGATACCCCACCTACCCAATCCTTCTCCCTCCACCCAGTTACTCCACTTGAGGTGTACAATGCCCTCCTTGCCCTCAACCCATCCAAGGGCAGATGCTTCACAGGCCTCAAAACTAAGTTATTACACGTATCAACCCCTGCCATTGCCACCCCCCAGCTGCAATTTTCAACCTGTCCTTCTTGCAAGCCTCAATACCAGCAGAATGGAAACTTGAGATGGTCATCCCTCTTCCAAAGTGTGGCAACCCATCTACCCCTGTAAACTATAGACCCATTTCCCTCCTACCTATCCTAGCTAAGCTCCAAGAAAAACATGTTCTCTCTCAACGCTTTGCCTTCCTCAACTCATCTTCCTTTTGCATCCCTTTCCAATCTGGATTCAGAAAATTGCACTCCACCACCACCTCCGTTCTGCGGCTCACAGATTCAATCCTTATAGCCATGGATAAAGGGCACATCATCTCATCTATCTTTGTGGAACTAGCGAAGGCATTCAACACAGTTTCCCACTCCATCCTCCTGACTAAACTTGCCAGCATAGGTCTCTGTCATTTGGACATTGCCTGGTTCCACTCCTACCGGGTTAGCTGGACACAATCAGTCAGGATCAGCAACTCCACCTCTGACCCCCTTCCCATCACCTCAGGCATGCTGCAGGGCTCTGTCCTGGGGTCTCTCCTATTCTCTGTCTTTCTAAACAACCTTCCCTCTACCTGCCCACACACTTCCATCCAAATGTATGCAGATGACACTGTGCTCTAGACATCTGGCCTATCTGCTGTGGATGTAGCAACCAGACTTCAGTGGGATTTCAACAATATCCAGCACTGGTTTTGCTCAAACCAGCTTCACCTAAATTCCAGGAAGATGATCTCCATGTCCTTTGGCACAAGGCAGAGACTCACATGGCTCCCCCCAACCTTCCACACCCTGAATGGGACTGCACTAGAGGCCTTCCCTTCCTTCAGATACCTGGGGGTCTGGCTTGACCAGCACCTGGATTTTTCTGTACACATCAAGGCTATCCATAAAAAAATCCATCCAAGGCTGAGTGCCCTCTACTGCAATCGTGGCTGCATCCCATTGCTGGCTCATTGAGCCATAGTACAGAAAATGATACTGCCAATTTTTGACTACAGTGACATAGTCTACAGTGCTGCTCCCAAGTCCTCTCTGTCCAGACTAGACCCCCTTTTCCACTCCTTTTGTCACTTTGCTCTTGACTGTCCCTACTCCACCCATCACTGTACCCTCTACCAAACACTTGGTCTACCCTCCCTTCAGGACCACAGATCCACACACTGCCCACGTATTGCTGCCAAATGCTGGGTCCACGTTCTGCCTTCCTACCTGTCCTCGGCTCTGTCTGGTCACCCATCCCCAGTATACGATCTCAGGACAAATGACTCTGGATTCCTTTATATCCCACATAGGTCCTCATTGTCAGGTCAGGCAGCTTTCAGCTACCATGTGCCCAAATTATCGAACTCCCACCCACCTGATATCCATCACTCCTCACCCTCCCAGCACCTAAATGGTCTCCTAGCCACACATTTTGCCCCCAACTGTTCTTGTGCCTAACTCATTTCTCAGCTTTGTGACAGCTACTCCTCACCTAGTTACTCAGCACCAATTCTGAAACCCCTTACTCAGTTGTTTCACCATACTTAAGCTCCTTGTGGTAACTCTGGCATGGCTGTATGAGCTGCACTACTGTACCCCCATATTCCTTATCTTACATGGCTGTACCTCAACTGTCATAACTCTTGCAATTTGCACTTGTACACTTGTAATTTGTACTGTACACTTGTACCCTGTGCCATGTTTACCCTGTATAGTGTTGCAGCCTTGCTGTAATATTGCCTGTATCTATTATACTACCTGTTATATTGTATACCTCATGTTGTTAAGGTGTATTTGTCCCCAGGACGCATCTAGAATTGAGTGGTACTGTGGTCAGTATGACTTTCTGGTAAAACTCTTAAATAAATAAATTAATAAATACATTTACATATACCACCAATCAAGTGGAAATTAACTTTTTAGATTTAAAACTTTTCATAGATAGCAGTAACAAGGTGCAGATAAAAAACTCTAGAAACTAGTGGGGTACCGCAGGGTTCAGTACTGGGTCCAGTCCTTTTTAATGTCTTTATAAATAACATTGCAGAGGGACTGGAAGGAAATGTATGCCTTTTTGCAGATGATACAAAGATCTGCAACAGGGTTGATACACAAGGAGGCATGGAAAGGATGAAAAGGGACTTGGCAAGGTTGGAGGAATGGTCAGAAGTATGGCAGCTTGGATTCAATGCAAAGAAGTGCAAAGTAATGCACCTGGAAAACAAAAACTCAGGGGAAGATTACACAATGGGGGGGGTAGTAACAACAAAAAAATGGAAAGGGACCTGGGGATAATCATATCAGCTGTCCTTAAGATTAGTAAGCAATGTAAGAAGGCAGTAGGGAGGGCTGGGGGTATACTGGGATGTATAGGGAGAGGCATCACCAGCAGAAAACAGGAAGTTGTTATCCCCCAGTACAGACAGTTGGAGAGACCCCATCTGGAGTACTGCATTTAGTTCTGGAGACCCCATCTCTGCAAGGACATAAACAGGATGGAGGCAATCCAGAGCAGGGCAACTAAAATGGTGCAGGGTCTGCAAGAGAAGCCATGTGATGAGAGACTAAAGGAGCTTAATATGTATACCCTTGAGGAAAGGAGTGGGGGACATGATAGAAACATTTAAGTACCTCAGTGGAATCAACAAAGTCCAGGAGAGGGCGGGACATGATAGAAACATTTAAGAACCTCAGTGGAATCAACAACGTCCAAAAGGGTAGCATCTTTCAGAAAAAGAGGTGTGCAAGAACTAGGAGACACAATTTGAAGATGGGGGGTGGTTCAGGGGGCAATGTGAGGAAGTATTTTTTCACAGAGAGGTTAGTGGATGCTTCACCACTGCAGGGACACATTGCACCATGACCCAGGCACTGTCAGGAACAAGGCTGTGCCACCCGGTCAGAGAGACATCATTCAACCCATCCAAGGTCCTCCACTGCCTGCTGCAGTTCCCTATGTGGTATTCCACACACTTCCTGTATGTGGCTACCATATACCATTGCAACAGTGATATTTTCACAGTCATTCTGTTACAATGACACCAACCCTTCGACACTCGCCGTCTCGATTGGGTTGCTGGAGCGATGACTGAGTCATCAATTCCGGAGTTTGCCCATTCTCCCCTACATCCACCCCCCTCCTGGAGTTGGATTCTTTAAGTCCAGGGGTTGGGGTCACAGCCTCCTCACATATACACCAAACAGGTGTTAGTGTGGTTTCGGCTCAGTGGCCCGGATTGGTGGTGATGGGGATGTCGGCAACCATGTCTCACTGTAGGGGAGGTCGCCAACATCCCTGACATCACGGCATAGTGGAACCATGGCTGTGCCCCGTGCCCACTTATTTTGGTAGAGTAATACAGAGAATGTGAGGAGATCATTACCCCAGGTGCTCTTCACAAACTCTAGTGGCATATCCCACTGACCATATGTTTTGCCTATGCTGGACCCCCACTCTTTGTTGCCCTTTATTTGCTGACTCTGTGTGTACCTGTGGTGCATCATTGTGGGGGTGTCATCATAGGACTCCTGCTGGCATGCGGGGCTCGCTTGGCAGCACCTGTGTTGGGTCATCACTGCACGTCGCATGTGAGGCCGTTGCTGTTGGTATGTACTCCCTAGGTATGGGTTGCAATTCCTACAACATGCTCTGCCGGTGATGGGATTCATAACACTGCTTGCAGGTTCACCCTATGTCTGCTGTTGGGTTAGTGTGGCTCACTCTTAGACACCTGCCACTGTGCCATACATATCACTGTTTTGTTCTTCACTCCCATGGATTAGCTGTGCAGGGTTTGCTGTGGTTGAGTCACTTTTCAAATGGCATACCTTTCAGTAACACCCAGAATGACAGTGTTGTAGAAGCTCACTCAGGCCTGTAGTTCAGTCCTATTGGCCAAAAAACTTCTTTTATTAATTTGAGTAACTCTAAAACCTTTTACAGTGCACCAGTTCAGTAGAGGGAGATGAGGTCCAGGAGGAGGACCTGGACTTAATTCAACACTCATAGAAATATAGAAACATAGAAGCTGATGGCAGATAAGGACTGCAAGGCCCACCCAGTCTGCCCATTTCTTTTTCTAACTTATAAATGTGCCATTGGCCTTTGCTCTGTCAATGGCCTATCTATTCATACTCATCTGTATTGCTCCCTTATGCCTATCCCATGCCTGCTTGAAGCCTTGCACTGTATTCTTATCCACCATTTTCTGAGGTAGGCCATTCCATGCATCCACCGCCCTTTCTGTGTAAAAGAACTTTCTCACATTACCCCTTAATCAGCCTCCCTCTAATCTCATGCTGTGTCCTCTTGTCCTGCTATTTTTCTTATATTGAAACATGTTAGATTCTTTCACCTTGTTAATGCCCTGAAGGTGTTTGAATATTTCGATCATATCACCTCTCTCCCTCCTTTGCTGTAGGGTATACATATTGAGCTCTGTTAATCTGTCCTCATATGTTTTCTGATGCAGTCCCTGCACCATTTTGGATGACCTTCTCTGGACTGCTTCAATGTGGTTAATGTCCTTGTGAAGGTGTGGCCTCCTTTACTGCATGCAGTACTCCAGATGGGGCCTAACCACTGTCTTGTAAAGAGGGATTATTACCTCCCTCTTCCAACTTGTGATACCCCTACTAATACACCCTAACATCCCCCTAACCTTAGCTACTGCTTTAGTGGTCTGCTTGGATGATTTCAGGTCATCGGTGATGATGATGCCCAAGTCTCTGTCTTCCCTTGTGACTGCTAGCAACTCCCCTCCCAGCCTATAGGTGGCTTCAGGATTTCTCTTCCCTATGTGCATGATCTTGCACTTCTTTGCATTAAACCCCAGTTCCCACTCTTCTGACCATTTTGTTAGTTTATCGAGATCTCTTCTCATTCTGCCCACCCAATCTGGATCATCTACGCTGTTGCAGATCTTGGTGTCATCTGCAAACAGACAACTCTTACCCTCCAGTCCATCTGCTATGTCACTGATGAAGATATTGAAGAGGACTGGCCCTAGGACTGATCCCTAAGGTACCCCACTTGTGATTTTCATCTCTTCTGACAGTATAACATTTACCACCACTCTCTGTTTTCTGTCTGTCAATCAGTTTGCCACCCAGTTGACCAACCTCTGACCCACCCTGAGCCTACCCAGCTTATTAATCAATCTTCTATGTGGAACAGTATTGAAAGCTTTGCTGAAGTCAAGGTAGGCAACATCAACTGCTCACCCTTGGTCCACCACTCTGTTTACCCATTCAAAGAAATCTATGAGATTAGTTTGATGGGACCTTCCTTTTGTAAACCCATGCTGTCTTGGATCCTGTGTTCCTATGGATTCCAGGTGTTGCACTATCCTTTCCTTAAGGAGTGCCACCATAATCTTGCCCACTACTGAGGTAAGACTGACTGGTCTGTAGTTCTATGCCTCCTCCCTGCTACCACTCTAGTGGAGCGGGATCACATGAGCCCTTCTCCAGTCTTCTGGGACCTCTCCTGTGCACAGAGACTCACTAAACAGTTCTGATAATGGCTCTGCTAGTTCCACCCTTAGCTCCTTTAGCACCCTGGGATGTATGCCATCAGGTCCCATTGCCTTCTCCACCCTGAGCTTATCGAGCTCTTGTAGGACCCTTTCTTTTATGAAGGGACTTGTGCTCACCTCCCTCACTCCCCTCATGTCCATAGTGCTGAACTGTGGGCCCTTTCCTACCTTCTGTTCAGTAAATACTGAGCAGAAGTATCTATTTAGGATAGATGCTTTTACATGGTCCTCCTCCTCACGCACCACATTGTCTCCTTTGATCTTAACAACACCCCCTCTGGAATTTCTCCTTTCACTAATGTATCTATAGACAGTCGTGTCACCTTCTTTTACTGTTTGTGCTAGTGTTTCCTTGGTTTGGGCCTTTACCTGCCTTACTGTCTTCCCTGCTTCCCTTAGGGTAGTTTGGTATGCCTCCCTATCTTTATCCCGCTGCATTCCCTTATATTTCCTGAAGGCCTGCCTTTTGGCTCTGACCATTTCTGCTACTGTTTTTGGGAAACAAAGTGGTTTCTTTCTTCTTTTGCAATTCCTTTTCTCTCTAACACAATGGGATGTTGCTTCAAGTATTGCATCCTTAATGCTTGCCCACTTTGCCTGTACCCCCTCACCTGTATTTCTTTTTGCCAGGGCTAGCTTAACTCTGTTGGCCATCTTATCAAAGTCAGCTCCTCTGAAGTCCCATAATTTGCCTTGGAATGGGATGATTTGGTTGTAGTGGCCAAACTGAACCATACTATGTTATAGTCACTGGCCCCCAGGAGACCTTCTACCTGGAGATCTGTGATTCTTTCCCTGTTAGTCAGTACTAGATCCAGGATAGCCCTATCTTTTGTGGATTGTTGTACCAGTTGTTCGAGGCCCTCCCCCTGCAGGGAATCCACCATGTGTCTAGTTCTGGCAGATGTTCCTGCTGGTATTGATCAGTCTTTATCTGGCATGTTGAAGTCTCCCAATATCAGAACCTCCCCTTTGGCTGTCATGTTTTCTTTATCTTCTAACAGTAATGTGCATTTGTCCTCCCCCTGGTCTGGAGGCCAGTACACAACTCCAGTTCGTATGGCTGTCCCTTTTCCTGTTTCCAGGGTGACCCTCAGTTCTTCTGGCTCCTTATGTATATTCTGAATTTCTGTAGCTTTGATATTTTCATTGACATACAGGGCCACTCCCCCCCCCCCTTTTGTACCTCGGCCTCTTCTGAACAGTACATAGCCAGATACTGAAGTCTCCCAAGTATACTTACTGGTAAACCATGTCTCGCTAATTGCTACTATGTCCAGTTTAGCCTCTGTCATTATTGCTTGCAGGTCTGGGATCTTGTTTCCCAGACTGCGAGCATTTGTGTACATGATTTTCCATTGGCCAGATTTTGATGTGTTAGTTGTTGGGTGAGGTCTGGCATTTCTGCTGTGCGTCGTATGGGGAGCCAAACCTTTTTCCTTACCTGGTGATGCAAATGAACTGGAAACATCCCAGATATCAATAACATGGCAAGAGCAATGAGGGAGTGATGGATGTGTAAGTTACCTGGTAGGTGAGATAAGAAGTTACAAGAGTAGTTCATGGGGGGAAATCAGATAGAGGAGACAGGTTTTTCTTATGAATAGGTTTGCAGTGGCAGTGGCCAATGAGTTTGAGAGGGCCTAGGTTACTGGAGGGTAATGTGACCTTTCCAATGGTGGGGGTCTAGAAGAGGGAAGGAGTCACATAACCATAGTCCACTGAGTAGAGCAAGCTTGAGAGCTACAAGAGAAAGAATAGAAGCTCATACTCATTACTAAGGGCTTAGCACTAGCCCAGGATGCAACGATCCCACAGAGCAACACACTTAACCATCTTAAGGACCAACACTAGTGTTGTTTGGAATGCAGAATTCCACCAGCAAAATTAGCATGGAATAACAGTTTCACCCATGGAGTTTTGGCCAGAATTGCACTGGTTCTTCTGCGAAATTACTCCTGCTGCAATCTGAGGAATAATATTCTGCAGAACAGCATTTTTTGGTGGAAAATCATTCTGCAGCCATTTCCATGGAAAATACTGAGATCTGCAGAATAATATTCCTAGGAACAGCATTTTTGCCATAGAAAATCATTCTGTAACCATTTCTGTGGAAAATATTGTGATCTGCAGCATAAAATTCTGCATAAATGATGTAGAAAAAAATAATTATGCATTTTGCCTGCTGTGGAATTCTGCCATTCCATTTCTGGTGAAATTTGCTGGAATTTCAGTGGAATTTCAAAAATTCCATGAAATTTCATTCTGCTGGAATTTGAAAATTCCACACAACACTAACAAATACCCCTGCCATTTAGTCATTTAGTAGCAAGCAGGCTATTTGAGGGCAAGAACAGTGGGGAATACACAAATATTAACCAGATAGTTCCAAGTAGTAGTAACTAAGTTTGAAAACATTGCTAGCAAGACTTCTCAAAGAAAAGGCATCTCAAGACAGGTGTTTCACTGTGTTAGACAAATCCCATTATACTTAGATAAGTAGGACAACAACATATTGAGCATGTCATGGCACCTGAGAAAAGGTGATTCACTAAAGCAAACAAAGCCCTTTTAGAGTAACAAGATTAAGTACGCAGGATAACCAAATGACTTGACAGTAATCAGGATATCACGGTACAACAGAAGAGGAGTTTCCCTTACCACATAGAAATCTACATTAGATACACTGCCACTCCATAGGAATGCAATGATACTGCTTAAAGAACATTGTGAATTAAAGGCACCCCCCAGTAGGGCACAAGTACTATAACACATGGTAATTCAGGACCTTTAACAACTTTGAACCATGGGTGGGAATGCAAACAGACAGTAACTACACTTTTATAATTGCACCCTAAGAGAGGATCATTTGACCTAATGCTGTAGGCAGTAACAATTATGTGTTGAATTATTTCCTGTGAAACACTGTCTTATAAGCATGAGGGAGGGGCTGTCAGGCCACATTACCAGCTGTGGGCTGCCTCCATAGCTAAAATCCACAGCGTGATGCCCTTCTGCTCTTGCTCTTGCACAGAGGCCAGATTGATGCAGAGGGCATTTAGAGGTGAGTTTCAGACATGACCAGTTAGAAATTATCTGATTGAAAGACAAGAGTTCTGTGGCAGGAGTTACATTTGGCAAAAGAAGAAACCCAGTCAAGGCAGAGCACACCTTTGTGGAGGCAGTCAGTACGGGGGTAGCAGAGTTTTACCCTGTCAATCACTTAGCAGTTCCGTATGAGGTCCAAACTACTTCGCTTTTGAAAAATGCATGCTGGCTGAAGACAGGCTCACTCTAGCAGGAAGATGCCCAATTTGCTGATGAGAAGCATTATAAAGCCCTTGTCTGGTTTCCTGGTACTACTCTAACCAGGACATCCTTCTTTTGTTCAGCTCTGGAGAAACCTTTTCTCTGTGGCCTGTCCATTACCTGAAACTCTTCTATGGTTACTTGTTTATTAACAGTAGGTTTTTTAAACCCACATTGTCTGACTTCTTGATAGACTTCTTGCCGTTCGGTTGAGGGACACTTATTTTCCTCATTAATGGCAAAGGTTGGAGTCTGTTTCTTAAATATTCTGGTTTTGACCTCTAAATAGGGTACTTGACCTTCTAGAGAGGTTAACTGTTTTTTAACTGTTGTGCCAGTGCCTTCTGTAGAGGCAAACTCTTATCTGAGGAACTGTTTTGAGTATGGTTGCTAACTATGACTGGTCTCACCTCTACAGAGGTCCCATGACCTCCCATCTTTCCACAATCCTTTACCTGCTTGGTGGTTTGTCTTTCTGTGCCTTCAATGGTAATATGCACTAATTGTCTTGGAAAAGATAGTTAGTTCAGGGTATGAGGTTAAGGGCAGTTAAATGTCTTACAGGGGCTTCAGCTGGGAGACTGGGACAAACAGTAGAGAGCATTGCTTGGAAGGTGCCTGGGGGAGGTACTCAATTTTATTGACTGTGCAGGATGTCACAGGCACTGTAGTTTAACTCCATGTTATCCTTTGAGACTAGGGGGATTTCTGTCCCACTGCTAAAGCCACAAAGAGCTACAGGTAAGTAAGTCATTATTTATTTATATGGTGCCAGATTCCCAGGTGCTCTGGACACCTTACAGAAAATACATTGAGTAAGCAGGGCTAAAAAACAGACATACAGACAGTCAGGGTATAAAAGGTTAGTGTATTACCAGGCAGCCTTTTAAGGGAACACTTTTAGATGACATAGACACTAAGTTCACAGTACCAAAGTTAAAGGGATATAATTTGCATGCAAAGAAACATAGCTATTGCTGGCAGATAAAGATCAAGGCTCCATCCAGAACAAAAATAGATATTTCAGAATAAAAATAGACAGCTTATCTTCAGCTCAGATAAAATAAAGGAATCCACCTCTCTCTTTCTGATCATTTGTGGTTGTTCCCTTTAGTCCCTGGGTCCCTCTTCAAGGTTCTCTTGTTTTGAAGCAGCTCTATCTAAATCATTGTATGGGAGGCAAATCTCAGCACTTGTGTTGGCTCTCTCTCTGCTTTTTTGCAGGCCTTCAGGCTGAACTGCCTGACTCTTCCTGTCCCTGGTTTACAGGGTTCACCTCCACCCTATACATTCAGCAACTACTTCTTACAGAGCTCCACATCAGTTCAGTGTTCCACAGAGTTTGCTTCATACTCCCTGCAGATACAAGCCTTTTTCTTTTCACTGAAGCATGCTCCTTTTATACAGCTGCCTCCACCTGCAGCTGCCTCCAATTACTAAATTATGGTTGACTGTATGGGTTCCATGTCATAATGGCGACTGTGGAAAGGCAATCACTGTTACAGCTAGTATACATTGCCAAAAATCAATTTCAACAATGCACACTTTCAGCACAGACAAAAATGGAGCCTGAGACCTACAGGTCTCATTTTTAATGCAGGGGCTGTGCCCCCACACACCCTCACCCCACAGGGGACTTTGCCACCACTCCTCCCTACTATGGATTCTCAACTCTAGGGGGGTGCATGATGGAGATGGTGAAAAACTTAAAAAAAATACATGTTGCCTACTGGCAAAAAGATTCCTCACCACGCCAGACCCGAACACTGTACCCTGCATCTTCCAGCCGACCGCTCCACCACCACACTAGCGGACCAGCTCGTCAGCTGCTCACCACACCCCTTCTCACATACCATCCCTCCCCTGCCTCTCCCACCCCACCCGCACATGTCTATACCTGTGATTTCCCATTGTGGTATTCGCCCACCCAAGGCAATTCTGGGGGGTGGGGGTAGGAAGAAGTAGACTGCTGGTGAACTAGGATCTGCAGCTTATCCAGTAGGTAGGGAAATGGGCAGACTGGGTGGGCCAAGCTGTCCTTATCTGCCGTCAAATTCTATGTTTCTATGATTGTCCCTGCTTGGTAGCTGTGAACACAGGTGCCATAACTGAGTCATCATTTTTATTAGTGCCCAATTTCAGTTGCCTTGTTCACTGAATACCATTGCATGTGAGTAGGCCTCCCTCTACTATGGTCTCAATGCCAAACCCCTAATTGTCATCTCTTGCCAGATCCTGCTGTGGTTCACACCAGAATCCCTGGAAAAAACCCTCAGGCTCCTGAAAAGTGACAAAGAAGGACAAGGGTCTGACAGGTCATGTCACATGTTCCTTCTGTGGGCTTTAGTCATATACATCCCTTGCTTAACACAAAGACTTTGACAGTTTTCTAAATAGCAAATGCTTTCAGCTTCTTTATTTCATGAAAATGTAATTTTGATATATACTTTGAAATAAAAATATAACCATCCTTTGTGTCTGAGTTTATAATAAGATGCCGTCAGATGAATAATGCAATTTTCTGTACCTCTAGTATTATCTGTGCTTTAAAACATCACCTAGAAATTATGATTGATGAGGGTGCCTTTTGACGGAATGCCCATCACAAAAATATGGCATAAACATTAAAACAATGCAAAAAGTCTTAACATTTTTTCTTACAGTATTTTCAGTCTCTGAACAGTAAGCTCTGAGATTTTTTTTAACTCCATAAGTGTTATCTACCTTATACTAGATTATTAAGAATGAAGACACAGAGTTTCATGGAATTTAATATCCCTTCACTGTATTCATCACTTTATATATATTATTCAATGCATATGACAGACATAAAAATAAAGATAACTATTTTACATATTGCAATACACATTCAGTATATAGTTCCATTAAAAAGAGCAATGCAGTATTATTTCAAAAGAAAATGCATTGCATAGAAAGCTAACTAGATTGTGGATTAACATTAATGGTGACATCCTTCTTGATTGCTTCTCATTGCTGAATAATCAGAACATCTGGCATGTATAATTTGAGGTGCAGCTCTTCACAACCTCATGAAAAGGGTGTAATCATTTTTAAGTAGGGTTGGCAGGTTCATAATAAATTCATTTTACTTTTGCATCAAGATGCACTGGAAGATCAGCATTATTTTGGTCTGAGGACAGCTGGCTTCTAAAATGAGAATATATTATGCAGTCTTCCATGGCCAAGTATAAACTAAAAGGGGAAAATAATAAGCACTGTGTGCTTTTCATGGAAAGTATAGCTTGGAGGAAACAAGAACAGTAAACTGTTAAAAGGAGGCCAAGTCCCCCAAGTTTGAGAACAGGTTCTGCATAGTAGCAGCAGAAGAAGGAGCAGAGGTAATCAGTCACTGTATATCTGCAGGTGGCATTGTTTGCATGGAAGTCAGTTTTAGATAGACGAGCATTCCTGGTATTGGACAGAAGTGTTACTGCTAAGTCTTAATTGGTGCCACAAATTATCCCAACTAGCAGCTCCTGCAGATAAAAAAAAAAAGTCCAGTCAAACCCACTATGACTGCTAATACGTTAATTTGATAAGGATGTTTCATGGCCTTAAACGTAAAGATGAATTGCCGTAGTCATCTCCCTGTGTAAATATAACGTTTGCTAAAGGTAGATAATTTATCTGGTTGCTCCCGTGTTTCCCATGTGCTTAAAATGTTAGTATTGAGTGTGTGTTATACTATATGTGGGAGGAGAGGGAGCTCCATACCAAGACCTTCAAATAATGGTAGAAGTAATGGTGCAGAAAGGAGAGGTATGTCTACACTGGGGACTGGGGGCCAATCTTGGAAGGATAAGAACCTATACTGACATGATGGTCTGCTTTCATCCAGGAGGCAACCACAGTCCTCAGTGGATGATTCAAATGTTACTTCTATATTTAATGTAGTTGAGGGTGGGTGATGGAAGAAATATGGGAGGCAGAACGTTGGCCACCTCAACCTGAGATAGAGAGTAGGGAGATCCAAAGGGGAGAGAGTTCCACCAGGATGCAAGTTATTCAAGGAAGCACTGGGTTAGTAAAGGGAGAAAAGAGCAGTCAAAGGAGAAAGGTGTTGAAGAGGGAACAGTTGGAAAAAGTAGAAAGCAGCAGGAAGATTGGTGAGGGCTGTCAAAATGAAGTAAGGTTTGCATCAGAAGCCCTATGAGGAGAGCTTGAAAGAGTTCAATATGTGCACACTTAAGGAGAGGTGGGAGAGTGGGGCTATTAAGGAGACCTTTAAATACCTCTTGGGGGTTAATAAGGTACAAGAGGGAGGTATATTTCAGAGAAATGTGTACTGTAGAACAAGGGGTCTTGACACGAAACTGGGAGGAGGTAGATTCAGGAGAGGTGTACTTGTCTTAATTTTCTTGCCTTCATTTTTATTCAAATTTCATACAGCCTTAAGAGTTTTTGCTTTTAATTGTATACTGTTCCATGTACTGTATTTGCTTTGTGGTATTCAGTGTTGTTTTTTTATCGATTGTCAGACAGCTTCCATTTAAGAGTTAAGTGCTCTGAATTTTTCCTCAGCCTTTGTTACTTCAGTTTGAATTTTTCTGTTTAATTTCTTTTCCTTTTTTAAATCTCCTATGCCCCACCTGTTCACTGTTTCCTCTCTATTCAACAAGGGATCAAACATTTCTCCTGATTGTTCAGGGCTGATCCCTGAGTCCCCCTACCCTCATTTCTCTCTCTCTCTCTCTCCCTCCCTCTCTTCCCCCAACTCTCTTCAGTGTTCTTCCAACTATTCCACTAATCCCCATCTCTCTTGTGCCCCTGCTGTTTCACTGTCTCCTGTCTCTGTCTTCCTCCCACCCACCATTTAAACTCAACTGTGTAATAACATACTATTTCTCCCATTCCTTCTTTTCAGCAGGAGACCCCTGACAGGGCATTTTCTCCTCAAGGACCCAATCTCCACTCTCCCTGCATTGCTGGATAGCCTTTCTGACCCAGCCAACAAACGCACACAGCCAGCGTGCCTGCCCACCCAGGAAGGTACACTTCCTGAAGAAAACTTGCCTCTGCTTGTTTTCTGGTGCCTGTCCTCCTGCTTGCAGATTGGCTAATCATCTTCCCAGCTGGAGAATATCATTGGCTGCACCCTTAGCACCATTTCCACTTCACTTTCCTTCACATTTTTTTTATATCCCCACTTTCCCATTTGCAAGTTATACATCTCTGCCACTTGAGGGCATTGTTACTACATCTCTTTCTGACTAGGTTAATTGCTTATAATTTCAGATTATAAAGATCAGTTACTAAAGGGACTACAATCTTCCCTCTTACTTCTAGGTGCCTTCTCACCTTTTCAGACTGGCTGCTTAGCATCAAGTAGGCTACCAATATGCAGTCTCTCTTATGATCTCTTGGTTGCTTAAAAGGAATTTTCTTTAGTACCCTCAACCTGCACACTATGCATACAAACCCAGATTCACTGATAAACCTGAACCTTATTGAGCCACATACTGTAACTGTAAACCCAGATTCACTGACAAGCATAAGGTTTTTTGCACAGTACACCTTTCATCATGGCACTAATCCTCAGGCAAGTAGGATTTACCTTCCTATTCTACTGCCTTCACTCTCCTTCCCTGCCTTTGTAACCCTTTTAGTCCAGGTGTTCTTATATGCTTCTATTGGTCCTTGTAGTCCTCTCAACACCTGCCCATCCTCACATATCTCCTCCAACTCCAAAAGAGGCCGGACTCGACTCAAGTTGTTGTTAGGTGCCCTCAAGAAACTTATCTTATTGTTGTTATACTTGGGTAATGTTGAACTAAATCCAGGCCCCCCTTCTCTTATTTCAGTGCCCTCCAATCTAACACTGTTAAAGGGCATGAACTTTCTACACATAAATGCTTGCAGTTTGTTAAGAAAACTTGACTTTATACAATCGTGGATTTTCCATACAAAACCTGACATAATAGTGGTAACTGAAACTTGGCTTAGAAGCTCCACCCCGACCATGAGTTAAACCTGCCTTCCTATAATGTATTCAGAGCTGACAGAAAATCCAGAGGGGGGGTCATGATTTACATCTGAGATAAAGTCACATCCTCTCTATTCAACTCAGCTACCATACCCAAAGAACTTGAAAGTCTTACAATAAAAGTCCTATTATTCCCCGGCTGTGTCACTATACTTTATGGGCTGTTACAGACCTCCCTCGGAGGAGGGTGGGTTTGAATTGCTGGGTCATCTACGCAACTTCCTGGATTCACTGTCATCAGAGGTGATCATCATGGGTGACTTCATCCTCGATTGGCTCTACCCTAGTTCTAAACCAGTAAAAGACCTCTGTGATGCTTATGGCCTTACTCAGCTTAATGTATCTCTGCGGCCACCAGCCCAAATCATAAAAGTTCTGAAAATAGTACACTGTTGGAGCTAATTCTTGTAAATAAGCCCCACTTTATAACTTATGCTGGCATTTTTTCAATGACATAAGTGATCATGGTTCCATAGCCTGTGTGAGGGCTTTTCTAAAACCTGTCTCCACCTCCAGATATATATTCAAAAGAAGTTGTTTTGACTGCTATGCTTTCCTCTCAGACTTAAAGAATACCAGATGGAAAGACTTCTACCTAGTTACTATTGTGTCTGAGGACTATGACCTGTTCTAAAATATAGTCTCAAATGTCATAGATAAACATGCCAGTAGTTAAAATTAGATCTAGGAAAAAGTTGTGCCCTTGGTTCACTGACAATCTAAAAGCAGCCCTGAGTAACAGGGATGCTCTATGGAAAACAACACACAAATCTAAACAGCCAACAGGCTGGACAGCATTCAGAATGATGAGGAACCAATGCACAAAGGTTATAAGGGCAACTAAAGCCAAATACTTCCATTCATAACTGGACTCCTCATTTACTGCCCTCCTAAGTTCTGCAGAACACTAAAGGAAATTGAAGGGCACAGTCCAGCTAACTCTCTCCCTGCCAAATCTCATCTGGTGGTATTACCACTACTAGTAAACAGTATATTTTAGACCTTCTAAACAATCACTTTGTTACAGCTGGGTTAGATTTTGATACCTCTCCTGCAAATAAACTGTGCTCACAGACCATTGTCCCTGACTTGGCCTGCCCAGCCATAAGTGCCCCGTGCAAGAAGGGAAATTTTCATTCTGTCCTATCACTTTCAAGCAAGTGTAAGATCTTCTACTAGGCCATGATACAATAAAAAGTGTGGGCACTGATCAGCTTGATCCATTCTTCCCAAAAATAGGTTATCATGTTCTGACTGCACCCATCATTCATTTCTTCAACATGTCACTTGCTCAAGGTGCTCTCCCATCGGTGTGGAAAATAGCCAAGGCCACTGATTTACGGTGAATAAAACAATGAAATTCCATTTTCAAGACTCCAGATTCCAGAATTGCACTGGTGATTATTACTCTAATTTCCGGATTTTACCGGGATTCTGCTATCATTTTTTTAGTATGTGCATAAATAATCAGAATTAAAGAAAGCTTAATATACAGAGCCTTAAATAAAGCAAACTGAAACTAGTACAGGAAGGAATTATAAGAAAAAGACACATTTTGTATATTTACTGATCTCATATAAAATGCCAGATTCCATGAAATCTTTGTTTTTAACGGTTTTCAGGCAGCCCTAATTCCGGAATTTTACCAGGTTTTCAGGTAAAAAACGAAAAACATTGGCCTTGAAAATAGCTCATGTAACCCCGCTATTTAAGTCAGGTGATCTGAGTGACACTAATAACTACAGACCTTATCTTCTCTTCCCATCCTATCTAAAAATAAGTCAATTCACAACTAAGAAACTACCTTGAATCATTTAACATGCTAAACCCCATATAGCCTGGATTTAGACCAAATCAGAGTACGGTAACTTCCCTAGCCAAGGTGACCAATGACTGGTAACTAGCACTCAGATCTAAAAACCAGGTGAGTGCCTTATTTATTTACCTGAACAAGGCATTTAATATGGCAGATCATGCCCAACTACTGCTCATATTACATAACATGGGTCTCGATTCCACTGCATTGCAATAGTTCTTTTGTTACCTTATAGGCCGGCAGCAGCAAGTCAAGGTGGAAGGGGACCTCTCCCCTCTGAAAACACTTCAGAGATGCCAGACAAAATGAGTGACAGTTCAAAGAGGTGTACAACAGGCATCTTTATTAGGTCTGTTACTTTTCACAATTTATATCAATAATATTAACTATTAGCTAAAAAAACAAAACCATGTTCTTTTACTTGCCCATCAACTCAATAAACCACTGTCCCTTAGGTGTCACACCACAAATCACAACCTCCTGAAAGAACCACTGGAGTTAGTGGACATATTTAAATACCTGGGCTTTTGGATTGACCGCAAACTTTCCTTCTCTGATCACATTGAGGAACTGGCAAAAAAGTTAAAACAATGACTAGGTTTCTTTTTTTGAATTAAACACTTACTAACACATGGTGCCAAAACAAGACTGTTCCAAACTACTTTCCTCCCTCTTCTGGACTATGCTGACTTTCTTTGTAGTCATGGACCCAACACCACATTAACAAAGCTTGACACCCTGTATCAAAGAGCATTAAGATTTATTACTGGAGCACCATACTCTATCCAGCTTTGTTTCCTTTATTCCCAGCTTGGTTGGAAGGCACATAAATCCAGAAGACTAAAAATGCAGCTACTTGGATATATAGAGCACTTACTAGCAAGCTACCACAAATACTTTTCAAGCTGCCTGCTAACTAGTACACCTAGAAGTTACTCGCTGAGAAGCCACTCATACATCTCTCTCGATAGCCCTAGAATCAGAACATGCTTTGGCAGATCTTCTGTGAGCCATGCCCTTTCTGTCCTTTGGAATAATCTCCAAAACACCCTGAAACTATCACATTTTGTTAAACTGGCCACCTTTAAAACTCTGCTTGCATGTTCAATTAAAGATAATTGTTTTCCTTAACCACCTTCATGTCTGCAGCTTTGTATGCTTGCACTCTACCCTAGATCTCATCTAGTATGACTTGTTGCTGTTACTTCCTCCTCTTCCTTGCCATCTACCTCTTCCATCTACCCCTTATGCTCTTGCCGACCTGCTTCTGCCTCACAACTTAATAGTAATCTTATTTCTGGCTTAGATGTACTATATGTCATTGTTACATTATGCTCTTTAAATTTTATATAATCCTATTTTTGTGCCATAATGCATTGCTGACTTATGTTCTCCTTGGCCCAGGTCCACCTTGTGAATGAGTTCTCTCAATGGTGATCCACCTGGTAAAATAAAGATTGATTGATTGTTAGATGTGAGGAAGTACTTTTTCACAGAAAGGGTGGTGGATTCCTGGAACAACCTTCCATGGGAGGCAGTGGGGTTGAAACCAGTGATGGGTTTCAAAAATAGATGGGACAGGCACAAAGGAATCCCAGGAGGAAGGAGTTACATGAAATAGACAGTGCTGTAGGGCAAGTAGGGTCTGCAGAAAAAGTGATCACAGTTACAAATGGGCAGGCTACATGGGCCCATCAGTCATTGTCTGCCATCAGTTTCTATGTTTATGTAATTCCCCTTTGGGAGAATTGGCCCTCCCTGGGTTTTGTGTGGCCAAATTTGGCCCAGTAGAAAAAATGGCTAATTCTTCTCAGCACTCGAGTGGAGCCTCCCATGGGTCAGAAGGTCACCATGGGTGCACAGGGAAGTAAAACTCATCAGTTTAGGTGGGAGGGAGAGTTCCAGTCACAGTCAGTGGTGAGAGAGTGAGAGTGAATCAGTGCTGGGCAGGGTCAATTGCTCGCTCAGGCCCCCTGCTGGTGACACTTGAGGGGACACAGAGGAAGAAGTTGGAGACAGTAGCTACAAGCTGCATATTATCTTGGAGGGTAGCTAAAGTCAATAGGGGAGCGATCAGCCACAAGTCTCAGAGTGCTCTGGCAGCCTGCGCTGATTCATGCAGGGATCCTGTGGACAAGAATGTGTCAAGGAGTGTAGTGTCCAGACAGTGAGCTGATGTGGAGCTCCATGGGATGTGTCTCCCTTCTCAGTTCAGGAACAGTTGCTGCCAGTTCTGGGAAAGGATGCAGGTGTCATGAGGGAACCCACAAATCTACAAGCCGTGAGCATTGCATGTTCTGAGTGGGAACCACTGAGTCAGTACAGAGAGAAAGAGAGAGGCAGAGAGAGATGGGGATCATTGAGAGTTTGGGTGCCTGTGAAGAATAATGGGCTACTAGGCACTATGAACTGTTCTGCGACTTGTGCTGCCTTCAAAGTTTTGTGACCATAGCGGTTCCAAGTTAATGCTGCCCTAAAGACTGTGCAACCTCCTTGGTGCAGATAAAAACTGCTATTATGGTCATACCAGCCATGTGAAAGTTGAATGTGTTTCCCAATAATTAACTAATGCTCCCCAGATCTATGCGTGAATATGTTTAATGAATTTGGGATCCCTGTTGTTTCTTCAAGTGCCGAGTGGACATTCCATTATTGAAAGGAATTGTTTAATATGCATTAATCTGTTGTTTTCATTCAGCTGCAGTGAGGAAAAGGGACCCTGTGTGTGACATCTGGGCCTGGGTAACATGGCCAGTGGAAGTGTTTCTGCTGCTGTGGATGCCTCCTTTCCACAGACCTATTCCATTCATACCACTAGACATGGAGAGGGAGGGATACATACAGTTTATGTGATTCAGATGGATAAGGCAAACAACTGTTCCAGTTTTGCACTCACACTGTTGATTTGCAGATCAAGTTTAGATACAAATGTGTGTGGTGGTCTTTGGGGGCAGGAGTAAGGAGATGGGGGTTTGAGGATCAAAATACAAAAACAAATTAAATACCAGGGCCATAAAATACTATACACTCCATCAAACTGAACATTACATACATATTCTTTAGGTTACAGTCAATGATTTCAGAAATACATATTTTTTTATCCAAGCCATCAACTTCCATTCAGTGCATATAGTAAGCCTTATTTGTAAAAGGCTGGGAAATAATTTAAAAGTTTATGTTGATAAAAAAGTCAAATAAGTTATCATATTTGATCAGCTTCAATTTTTAGCATTTTCCTGATTACAGTATACCTGGTTCCTAGAGAGAGAGAGAGAGAAAGAAACAGAGAGAGAAGAGGAATAGTGGAGCATGGTTGCCCATCCAGTATTCTCTTTGTACAGTGACACACGCACACACACACACACACACACACACACACACACACACACACACACACACACACACACTCATTCTCTCTGATCTCTACTACTATAGCTTGTAGTACTGTGTGTTAACTTGAGCTGCATAATTCACAACCTCACAGTCTCCTCACACTGGGAGGTCACGGAGATCAGAGAGGGAATGATATGCTGATGTGTTTCAGAAAAAAAATTACCTTATAGAATTAACATTGTGCAATATAAGTAACCACAGTCATACTACAGAGTTTATATTTGTACTGATATTAATGCCACTCGATTAGTTAGAGGATTTCTGCAGGACATTTTCTAGACTGCTGCTCTATCTTTCACATGAACAAAATGTATGAACTTCAAGATGAGAACAAAGCTATCACTGTCAGGTTATTAAATTGCTGATCTTTCATGGAAAAGACATTTAAACATACACTACTGCTTTGCCACATTAAACAGATTAATTAAATAAATAAGTTCACTATTCTGCACTATCATGGAAAATACATAGTAAAAGCTGTGCCACACTAAAAATGAGAAATTGCCTCTCACTTGCACTATCCTGGGTAAATGCATTATAAAATTTATTAAAGGGGGACCTCACTGAAAAAAAAGGTCTTGCATCTCCACTGTACTATTCTGGGTAAATGCAGTGTAAAAACTTAGTCAAATAGAATCCTACCGTAAACAAGATATCACAACTTAGATGGGGTATCCTGCGTAATATATTATAAAACTGTAAAAGTGGGGCCATACAGTAGAACCCTGTTGAAAAGCAAATTTTGCATGTAAGTTGATCTCTCCTGGAAATATACATTGTAAAGGCATCTAGATCACCCATCTTTTAGCTGTCTGGTATATTCTTGATGGTCTAGTAGCCCCTTCAAAAAGGGCATCTGACCCCCTCTCAACTCACCCTCTGAGGCACCTTGCCAGCCCTGGTCACACAATGCAAACTACAGCAATAGTGATAACTGGCACAGCCCTCTGCTCACCACCTCAACTGGTTTCCATTACAGTCTCAGAGCAATTGCAAAGTTTGTACAAACTCCTATATATAACTTCTACTATACTCATAATCACTCACTGACCATCAGACGGAGGCAGGCCATGGTGGTGAACAGAGGGCTGTGCGGTTCGCTGTCACTATTTCTGTACTTTGGCTTAGGTGACTTGAGTGGGAGGGCCATATTTGTGGGGAGGAGTGTTCTGAGTATGTTGGCTGACAGAGGATCAGATGTCCTTGGTGGTAGACCACTGGATTACCAGGAATATTCAAGAGAGCTACAGGGAAGTCGATTGAGGGTGTATGAACCTGAATAGGAGTGTGCAGACAGTTCTTATTTAAATAAGACCCCCCCCCAATTCCAGTACTCACTCCAGAACTCCTTATTTATTTATTTACAATTTTTTTGAACAGAAAAAGCACATTGAAATGAATCTTATTTCCAGCTCTATGAAGTTAAGTGACTTGCTCATGGTCACAAAATGTATAAATGGTGGCTTTGGGATTAAAACCTATGTCTCCAGGTTTCTCCAGGAGTCCTTTAATGAGATCATAAAGACTGCAGCCAGGAATTCCTTTATATAGCAACACTCCTAGGTTTTTAATCACATACACAAGCACACATACACACACACAACCCATTGTGTTTTAGCCTTACTTTGCTACCATGGACTGACATACTCCAGCACTCATTCTCTCTGATCTCTACTACTATAGCTTGTAGTACTGTGTGTTAACTTGAGCTGCATAATTCACAACCTCACAGTCTCCTCACACTGGGAGGTCACGGAGATCAGAGAGGGAATGATATGCTGATGTGTTTCAGAAAAAAATTACCTTATAGAATTAACATTGTGCAATTTAAGTAACCACAGTTATACTACAGAGTTTATATTTGTACTGATATTAATGACAAAATAAGATATTTACAAAAGCAGTGTGAGAAACAACTACAGTATATTGAACATTTACATTGATGCAAAAAGACAAACTATTATTAGCGCGACCTCATAACTGCTAGTGATTTTTAAATGCAATTCTTTGAGCTTGGATAGCCAAGCTGAGATACAATATATCATTATCAGTGGGGTTTTAGATTTGTACATTGTTTAAGCCTAGTGAACTTGATCACGGAGAGGGTAAATGACTTACTCAGGGTCACGCAGCAAGTAAGTAAGTAGTTCTGGTACAGTTTGAACTGTAATCTCCTTGTTCTAAAACCTGTGCACTAGAATTTATTTTCTGCACAAAAGTTCATGGCCCTGTGGGAATTTTTTCCCCATTCCAAGCACTGGATAAAAATGTATAGCAGTAGTGTTTCGCCTCTATGCTACTTGTTCAGAACTAATCCAGGTTGTGACAGCAATGCATAATGGATGACAACTGTTTCAAATTGTACTGCTCCACTTCTCTATGGCACGCTGAATGAGGCAGAAAGAAACTGAGGATGTATCAAGTCTGCCTGACTGTTTTTATGCATAAAGTATTATATAATATATGAAGTCTTCCAGTCATACTGTTTTTATGCATAAAGCGTTACATTATATTGCACTGCAGGATACACGTTAATTCAGCTTTCATGTTTTTTTATTTCTGTTTTGTCTTGGCCTTAACAATGTTACAAGTCATTTTCTATACTAGGCACCCAGCTCTTGCAGGACTTCATTATACAAAGTCTCTATAAGGCCAGGACTTTGATGCTCATCCATACCTAAAAATGTTGAATTAGTTATAACCTGGTGGTGCTTGTTTCTGAGTTGTGCTGTGTGTGTTTCATCATTCTCTGACTTGACCAGTCAAGTCAATCCATGCATATCAAAGAGGGAAGACAGCCATCAGAGTCATGCACCAATAAAACTGTCAGTTGATAATCAATCAAGCAGTGTTTCCAAATAAAGTCTTTAAGAAATGGAAGACTAGGTTTGCTGGCAAAGGCACCTAGCTTTACCTGAGTTCTTTTCTTCTTCATTTGCTTGTAAGGACAGAGCAAGGAAAAAATTTAATCTTTTTGGCTAGGCAGATTTACTGTGTGTTACTATTTCCTTTTGTACTCATAGGGTTTTTTACTGTTTTTTGCTTACATTTTATTGCTTTATTGTTCTCTGATTCAAATTGCTGTTGCAGGGCATACTTTCTGCTGCATTATTACAGGGTGTGCCTACAAGTTTGTTACTGTTTTGTGCTTACAGAATATGGCTGTAATCTTCTCTGATTCAAATTGTTTTTTGCAAGGTATATCTTCTGTTACTGCTTTATTTTTCTCTGTAGCAAAGTGTTTTTGCAGGGTATATCTTCTGTGACATTATTACAGGTGGTGCTTTACAGGTTTTATAGGTTTTTCTAGCATTAGGCTAAGCTTTCAGGGCTACTGCATTTGTTGTTGGTTGATTGTTTCTGCTCTTACCTCCTTGTTTCTTTAGTCCATGGTTCTTCTTTTACAGCAGGGGAAGGACTCAGCCACCCAACCACCCCACGCTAAAGTCCTTTTATAGAGTAGCACAGTTATAACATTTCCTGCAGCAAAGCAGGGATGGGAGGATCAGAGGGGTAGCCACACAGTGATCTCACTTATAGGGTTACAAGTAATTTAACTTGTTATAACAAGTTATACAAAAACAAATAAAACACAAAACAAAATATCAAACATTTGCTTTCATTTTCTTCCTTCTAATTACTTGGACCAGGTTATAAACCCGGCAACTCAACTGGAATGGATATTATAAATTGCAGGTACTGTGGGATGTCACAAACATACTCAGCAGGTCAGGCCCTCTGATCCCACAGTGCCAACCTCCAACTGCAGTATTGTGAACAGGTAACAGCACAGGGTAATCCTCCTATCTGCTTGTGGGTGTGAATCACCTTTAGTCTCAAGTTCTGGGGGGCTTCAAACTGTGAACCTTATGCTAACATACCCAAATGTACTGGCTCAGATAATCTGCTCTTCAGAGGATGCCAGATATCTTTCGCATAAGGGCACCTTACCAGGTATCCAAAATGAACCCTTAAAACTCTATAAAAGACCTTGGGTATATTCTTACCTTTTCCCAGTCTGGTAACACCATCAAGCTTATGAACTGCTGTCAACTTAACCACATATACAGCACATGCAAAAAGAAAGAACTTGGAAAACTTTAAAATAAGAGGATTACTTAAAAATGGATATAAATAGGTAAAATGTAAACACAGAACAATATATCACAAAGCATACAATCACTTAAAAGAAAAAGGTTATAGTACAAAACATAAACTCCTACCACAAAACAATTAGACTTTTTAATCTAATGTATTACCTCTGTACAGTGCTTAAGTTAGTTCTTGTTTCTTAAGAGTCCACAAAAGATATGTCTCTGATGAAATACAGAATACAGGTTAAAAACTATGTGTTTCCACCCCATTCTATGATGTCATCTAGCTCCTTCTGTTAGAATATAACAATTATACAAACAAGGATATTTCTGTCAGGAGATATTGTAAATACTGTGACTTTAGCAAAAACTCATTTCCCAATATGGCTCCTTAATTAACATCCCTCTTTGATCTTGTGTGGTTTCCTGTTCCCAAGCAGGTCAACGAATTGTATGCCTTTTCACATCATAGTATACAATTTTTTTTTTCCTTTAAAACATCATAAAAGTTTATGATCCCTATATCCTGGAAGCTGGGTCAGTTCTAATTAAGTCAGATAAACAGAAGACCCTTAATTAAGGCTCTCTAGTCTTTTAATTACCTCCCAGTTTCAGGTTACTATATCTGTTATTTCCACAAAAACCTGACTCATGGCACAGCTATCCTATGGAAACTATTACACACTACATTTTTATATTACAAATATCAATGAACAATCATAACCAGCTGGCCAAGCATCACATGGGACACTTTTCAAAAGGACAGTTATACAGGATTTAGGACATTGTCCTACATGCTGGACCATTGAAGATCTAAAGGCTCAACTCCAGGCAGCATGGGCAGAGATTGCTCACCTCAAATCATATATTCAGGAGGAAATGTAGTATAAGAACTGCCACCATTTCCCCAACATCCAACTGAAGCACCTCGACTGCAGAGGGTAGTTGGTCTGGGAGGTTTGCAGGTGGTTAGAAGGGGAAAATTGGGTGCCCAATCACTGAATGCTTTCCAACGTATCACCTCCACAAACCATATTAAAACTACAAACAAGTATCTGCCTCTATTTCTGAATCAAACATAGGGGTAGAAGACACTGCAGAGCAGGACACTGCAGCATAAGAGCTAGCACAACAAACCTCACCCAAAACAGGGACCAAAACAAAAAAGCAAAAAGGAAATACATGATTTGGGGAGTTGATATCTACCTCCAGCCGGGGCTAATGGTCAGATGTCTCCCAGGTATATCAGCATGGAGAGACACTGACTGCATTGCTAAAATCATGCAGGAAGCAGGAGAAAATATGGATGTCCTGGTACACATAGGGAATAATGATCTCAACAGCATGTCAGTTGTGGAGAACAAGGAACACCTGACCAGGCTGGGGGGACAAACTGTCATCCATTTCAACTGGCATCTCCTGTGAGATCCTGCTTTTTTGGGAGTGAAAGTTCTTTAAATTTGATGGACTGCATCTGACTAAAGAGGTAGTCAATGCATTGAGGCAGAAGTTTGACGTCTTTGCAAAATATTTAAACTAGCAAATGGGGACAGGGTTGTAGAACCTGATACATTGAAAGGGAAGAACACCCTTCCCCCCTCAGCTAGTGACCAAACAGGAGTTCAGCATGTTTGTAGCTCATTTACATCACCAGGTAAGGAAAAAGGTCCCACTCCCCATACAATGAGCAGAGGAAATGCCAGACCTCACCCAACAACTAATGCACCAAAATCTGACCAATGGGAAATCATGTGCACAAATGTCCACAGTCTGGGAAACAAGATCCCAGACTTGCAGACAACAATGACAGAGGCTAAACTGGAAATAGTAGCCATTAGTGAAACATGGTTCACCAGTAACCACACTTGGGAGACTTCAGTACCCAGTTATGTACTGTTCAGAAGAGACCATAGTGCAAAAATGAGAGGAGGAGTAGCCCTTTATGTCAATGAAAATATCAAAGCTACAGAAATTCAGAATACAGATAAGCAGCCAGAAGAACTGTGGGACACCATGGAAACAGGAAATGGGACAGCCATATGAACTGTGGCTGTCTACAAGCCTCCAGACCAGGGGGAGGACATAGACACATTACTGTTAGAAGATATATAAAACATGACAGCTAAAGGGCAGACATCAGCATGCCAGATACAGATTGGTGAATCCCAGCAGGAACATCTACCAGAACTAGACAAAGAGTGGATTCCCATCAGGGGAGGGCCTCAAACAACTGGTACAACAACCCACAAGAGACAGGGCTATCCTAGATCTAGTACTGACTAATGGTGAAAGGATCACAGATCTCCAGGTATAAGGTCACCTGGGGGCCAGTGACCATCACATGGTATGGTTCAGTTTGGCCACTAGAACTAAATCATCCCATTCAAAGGCAAAAATATGGTACTTTAGTGGAGCTACTGTAACTTTGATAAGATGGCCAACAGAGTTAAGCTAGCCCTGGCAAGAAGAAATACAGGTGAGGGGGTACAGGCAAAATGGACAGTCATTAAGGATGCAATACTTGAAGAAACATCCCACTGCATTAGAGAGAAAAGCAAGAGCAAAAGAAGGAGGAAACCACTTTGGTTCTCAAGACCAGTAGCAGAAAAGGTCAGAGCCAAAAGGCTGGCCTTCAGGAAATATAAAGGATCGCAGCAAGACAAAGATAGGGAGGCAAACCAAACTTCCCTAAGGGAAGCAGGGAATCAGTAAGGCAGACAAAGGCCCAAACAGAGGAAACACTAGCATGAACAGTAAAAGAAGGGGACAAGACTTTCAATAGATACATTAATAAAAGGAGAAAGTCCAGAGAGGGTATTGCTAAGATCAAAGGGAATAAGGGGAGTATGTGGAGGAGGACCAAGGAAAATCATCTGTCCTAAATAGATAGTTCTGCTTAGTATTTACTGAAGAAAAGGTAGGGCAGGGCCCACAACTTAGCACCATGGACCCAGGGAGGGAAGAAAGTGTGCAGAAGTCCCTTCACAAAAATAAGGGTCCTACAAGAACTCACTAAGCTTAGGGTGGACAAGGCAATAGGACCTGATGGCATACATCCCAGGGTACTAAAGGAGCTAAGGGTGGAACTAACAAAGCCATTATCAGAACTGTTTAGTGAGTCTCTGAGCACAGGAGCAGTCCCAGAAGACTAGAGAATGGCGTATGTGATCCCGCTGCACAATAGTGGTAGCAGGGAGGAGGCAGAGAACTTCAATTAGTCAGTCTTACCTCAGTAGTGGGCAAGACTATGGAGGCACTTCTTAAGGAAAGGATAGTGCAACACCTGGAATCCATAGGAGCACAGAATCCAAGACAGCATGGGTTTAAAACAGGAAGGTCCTGTTAAGCTAATCTGATAGATTTCATTGACTGGTAACCAGAGTGGTGGACCAAGGGGGTGCAGTTGATGTTGCCTACCTTGACTTCAGCAAAGCTTTAGATACTGTTCCACATGGAAGATTGATTAATAAGTTGGGTAGGCTCAGGGTGGATCAGAAGTTTGCAAACTGGGTGGCAAACCAGTTGGTGGACAGAAAACAGAGAGTGGTGGTAAATGGTATACAGTCAAGATAAATGCAAGTTAAAAGTGGGGTACCTCAAGGATCAGTCCTGGGGCCAGTCCTCTTCAATATCTTCATTAGTGATGTTGTAGATGGACTGGAGGGTAAGGTTTGTCTGTCTGCAGATGACACCAAGATCTGCAACAGAGTAGAAGATCCAGATTGGGGGGACAGAATGAGAAGAGATCTGGATAAACTGGCAAAATGGTCGGAAGAGTGGCAACTGGGGTTTAACACAAAGAAGTGCAAGATCATGCATATAGGCAAGAGAAATGCTGAAGATACCTGTAGGTTGGGAGGGGAGTTGATGGCAATCAAAAAGGAAGAAAGCGACTTGGGCATCATCATCACAGATGACCTGAAATTGTCCAACTAGACCACTAAAACAGTAGGTAAGGCTAGAAGGATGTTGGAGTGTATTAGTAGGGGTATTACAAGTCATAAGGGGGAGGTAATAATCCCTCTTTACAAGACACTGGTTAGGCCCCATCTAGAGAACTGTGTGCAGTACTGGAGGCTGCACCTGCATAAGGGCATTAACAAAATGGAAGCAGTCCAGAGAAGGACAACCAAAATGGTACAAGGACTGCATCAGAAAACATATATATGTATACCCTAGAGCAAAGGTGGGAGAGAGATGATATGATTGAAACATTAAAATATCTTAAGGGCATTAACAAGGTGAAAGAGTCTAACATGTTTCAATATAAGAAAAATAGCAGGACAGAGGATACAGCAAGACATTAGAGGGAGGTTGATTAAGGGGTAATGTGAGGAAATTATTTTTCACAGAAAGGATGGTGGATGCATGGAACAACCTACCTCAGGAAGTGGTGGGTATGAATTCAGTGCAAGGCTTCATACAGACATGGGAGAGGCATGTGGGAGCAATACAGATGAGTATGGATAGATAGCCATTGACAGAGTATAGGCCTATGGCACATTCATAAGGTAGAAAAATTAATAGACTGGATGGGCCTTGTGGTCCTTATCTGCCGTCAACTTATATGTTTCTATGTTTCTATGCAAATAATGTACAGTATAACAACCCATACTGTTCAACAGGATTCTCAGTACAAAAACTGGACAGAGGATTGTATGAGCTTTATTTACTTTGGTAGGAAAAGTAACTTTAACTTAGCAAATGAACAGATTTACTAAAAAAATGAAACTACCTGTTTTATTTAATTGGAGTATCATAACAATTTCTGCCTGCCTGTCACAGCTCAGTGACCTTACTGCCACTAGTTGAAACAAGCTGACTGTGCTGTTACACTTTACTGATTATAATTTGTGCTTGCAGAAGAATGCTACATGTATTAAAGGAACTCTTTCTTTCCCCACCCCAGTGTACTGATTTCAGGTAGTGGAAGGATCATAGCTGATGTTCTACATTGTGCTTGCTTCAGAAGGAGTCTGAAGTGCCCTTTTTCCAAAGTGCTAGAAAGATGTCTGCAGGGCTCCACCCAAGTAGCCATAAAAAGGGGGGAAAGTATGGTCCTAGCAAGCCAACAGACAAAGCAAAATGAGTTAGGATAAACAGATGCACTCACCAGGCAATTTAAATTACAATGCTATTTGTTTTGGCTACATAGTTTACATATATTGAGCTTGCTGAAAACAGCCAGCATTTTGAGCCATGGGCCTCTTCTTCAGGGTCTAAGCACTCAATACTGTACCTAAAATCATACAATACTATAAATTAATATTTAGTCTTTAGGAATTAAAAATACTGTACTTTCAGACACTTTATATAAACCTCTTATTATCAACTCAGAACTGTTTACAGTGTATAAGTCTCACAGATATGTGCTAGCATGCTCCTTTAGATGTTATGAGTATTATAGTAAGTAATTATAAACCGATGAATGAATACAGAAAATACCTCATATATGTGTGGTCCTTATTTCTCAATCAAAAATATTTTCTTTGTTTTGAATCACAAATAAAATAGAATATATAATAGTAAATAATGCAAAGATGCCTTAAGGATTGCTCTTATATAATTAAATCTGATATTAAGTGGTAGTCTGTAACCAATGCTATGATTTTAAGTCATTGATGAACTGTTAAAAGGTTTTTCAAGTAATTATTTTATATATTTAGAGTTTCTTTTATAATCATCCCACATTCCAGGTCAAAAGAGTCCTGGACTCTGTGTGCTTACCTGGTAAATATGTTTAAATAAATAAATAATTAATAAATAAACATTTCAATAATCCATTGGGTAGGGAGGTTTGTTCCATGTACCAATGTATATGTGCAAACAAAATACAAATATATAAAGTAAAAACTAAGTTAAAGTATGAAAAGTTTTTCTTATAATGTCTTGTCTTATACTCTAGATACAATTGTATTACTTGTTATGAAATACGATTTGCAAATTAATTTCAGGGACTGCTCCCTGAACAAATAGCTTCAATTAGTTCTTATTTTCCTTGCCCTGCATATCCTTGTTTTTTTAGGGTGTTTCTTTTACATGTGAATAGTAAATTGCTCCTTGTAACAAGAGTAAACTGTCTATAGTCCCCACAGTAAGATACTCTACCCGTTTCAAAACTCAGACTGCATTAGAGACTGTATAATAAAAGCAAATGAAAAATCATGCTTACCAAATTCATTCGCAGGACACTCCTTCACATTGTGTACAGGACCACTGGCAAATGGGCCACTCCTGAGCTACTGTTTCTATACCTAGCTCTTGGCCTCACATGAGAGGAGTTAATCAGGCATCCTTCCATGACATTCATGGCAATTTGCTGATGTGAGATGCCCTCAATCTTCAACCATTTGTTGCTGCATTTAGTCAGTTATTTTTAGATCGAAACATCTATATGCTTTTCTCTATCCTAAAAGCCAAAAAGTGGGAGGTGACAGAGCTGCAAACCTAACTTATTATAGTGGAGTTGCTAAGCAACCAGTCAGTGACAACTTGTGCACTGTTGCAACAACCACATTTTGTTATACAATTAGTCTTTTTCAAAACTTTCTGAGCTATTTTGGTACATATATGCTTAGTAATGAGCTTTAATGGCAGTATGAGCAAACAAATCATTTTGTTCAAATGCAGTTCAAGTATATGGGTTCCATAATATCTGTTACAGTATATGCATGAGTTTGTGTCACTTAACCCACAATTAACCAAATAACTTTCCTGGGAGTTCAGTAAGTACATAATAAAATTGTTCAATTAAACATAAATTAAAGTGAAAATTCCCATGGACCAGGGGTTGAGCTCATCCTCCCATGAGAAGGTTTGAGTTGACCTTCTTTTTAAGGAGGTCAGCAGAGACATGAAAGGTACCATGAGACCCTTCCAGGCCAGCTTTGATGAAATAAACAGATCCACATGATGTGGGGAGACTTACATATTTCTTGTAACTTTAATGTAATTAGCAAATATTGGTTATGTTCAAGAAACTTTGGGATGTGAGGGTGTTTTTAGACATTTACACTCACCAACTGTTTATTGTCTGTATATTTTTTCCAAAATGATCATGCCCCTAGTAGAACATCCAAATGGTTATCCAGGGATGGAAAAGGTGGCAAAGGGAGGGCAGGGACAAGGGTGTCACATTCACATCCCAGAACAATATTATTGAGAGAGCTACAATCAGATGCACTTAAAGTTATGTTACTTCTCTTATGCTTATATGGTTAGTTAATCAGCACAATTATATTTGTTGCTGCACCCCCAATGGGTGTTCAAGAAAACCTTGAAATGTCATGGTTTCTACTTGATGAAATACCACACATCTGACCTAGATTGTGACAGCTGTGTCACAGAATAGTAATGGGACTTTGAAAATACAAAAAGAAAGTTCAAAATGACCAAATGTCCAACATTTCTGTCTATCCGATAGGCCTCACAAGGGAAGAGGTTTTTTTTTTTTGTTATGTCTGTTGCCTCCTTTTCAGAGGCACTACATGTTCCAGGCCAAAAAACCTGAGTGAGGGAAACAACATTTTTCATCCAGAAAATGTCTCCGTATTGGTGATTTTAATTTGTCTTCTTTGGATGTACCCATTATGCTCCAATACTCTCTCCTTGAGGGGGTCATATAGTCTGATCAATATCATTTATTTTGCATTGTTATTTAAGAATAGAAATTACCTAAAAAGTGTGACAGGTAATTATTTGTGTTACTTTAATATTATCTTCCCCTGCTGAATTCCAAATTATCTTTGTTCTATGTGTATTGGCCCATGCCACACAGCAGCCACAGAAGTTTCCTTTCCTGGGGGACAGAAGGAATTCTGTGTCGAAAATGAACTAAATCTTCACTAATTTACCTTGTCTTCCTGGCTACTACCAGTGGTTTATCTTTAAAAAGGGATTCTGGTCAAAAGTTCTACATTGCAGAATTAGAATAAGCATACCCCCAATAAATCTCATACCACAAATTAGGTTTCTACATTACTTCTTTTTAAAGTTATGAGCTATTTTGTAACCCTGATTTCACTAACTGTTCCAAAAAGCCAGTTTCAGTGAAGAGCTGCTGATGATGCCATCTCCAGATCTCACAGTCTAGCCCTCCCTATCAGTAAGCTTACACAGTAGGACTTGTTTCTCCAAAGTTTAGTGTTTTATGGAAGGTTGCCATAGTAAATGGGCATAATAATCTATAGGAGTTGTGAATCAGTCTCCTACCATTCAAATTGCCCAAAAGTACTATTTTCCATGTAAAAAAAAACTTTTATTTTTGTCCTCCATTGCATTTTCAGAGCCCTGCCCCTTTTTATGTCGTCAGTGCTGCAGCCCCCAACCTTTACATCTTGCAAGGGAAACAAAGTTGTTTTGAAATGGGGATCTCTGCTGGTCAGTCATGGTATTGCAGACATCTACATTACCGACATAGGAGACTACATCTCTCAGTAAAGAAATCTTGTCAGCTAGATACTATGGGCCCAATATTCATAATTGTGCCTAAAAATAGCACAAATGGTGGCACAGTGCAACTGAGTTGTGCTGGAGCAACTAAGGGATATATTCAAAAGAGATGTGCCATGGCACATCTCTTCTGAAGATATCAAATAATGCATGCTGCACAAATACAATGCAATGTTGCATCCCGCCAGACAGGTCTTAATACTAGGAATGGGAAATGCACCAGTGCATCAAACATACGCCGTGTGCAAATTCCTGATATTCAGACACCAATATGCAAATGAGTCATAATGCATGCAAGGCACAAATGGGGCTATTTGCATGTCATTATGGCTCCATTTGCATGTGTTGTGCAGCGCTGGCCAGAAACATGCACCTGGCACCCTGCACAGCATAACAGTAGTACTCCCTCCCCATCCCAACCCACCAATCACCGAAAAATATGTATGTCATATACCTGGTAGTTTAGTGGTACCCTTCACCCACACAGGACCCCCAGCTGACCCACCTCACCCCCAGTCATCGGCAGGCAGCACACCCACCTGCATACCTCCTTTGCCACCTGCTCAATGGCAGCTACAGTATGTTCTGCAAGCGAATTGGTCCACACTGTCGACTAATGGGCTGGCAGTGCATACTGTAATAGTCATTCACAACTTTGTGAATGAAGTCAATCATTCACAAAGTTGTGAATGACTTTTACAGTATGCAGTGCCAGCCCATTGGTCCCCATGGTGTGAACCAATGAGCTTACACCATATACTGTAAGCTGTCATTTGACAGGCAGCAACAGAGGTATGTGGGGAAGTATCCTACCAGCCCATGACCAGGTGTAGCTGGGTGGGCTGGGGTCCTGTGTGGGTGGGGGTGGAGGTACCACTAGACTGCCAGGGAGTTGTAATGGCCATTTTTATGGTGACCAGTGATTCAGACAGGGAGGGGGATGCCACTGGTTCGCCACAGTTTTTTGAATATTAATTTTACTGCTATCTGGGTTATGTGCAGGGAGGGGGGAACCACTAGACCACCAGGATATTTCATCTAATAATTTTACTGCACTCGGTGATACTGGCATGGAGGGGGGAACCACTGGACCACCAGGGAGTTATGTAGGTGCTTGTGGATGGTGTTCTGGGGGTGGAGACCACCCATAGCTGCCAGACACTTTGTTGTGCCCTGCACTACAGCGACCCGCCTGTGGGTGGCAAGCACTTGAACCAGTTTTTTATAGGCTGTGAGCCCAGGTATGTGGCCCATCTCGGAGCTGTGCCAGCAGATGCTCTGCACATCCCAGGCTGAATATTGGGATGTGCCACATATGCATGGGCACACCCCCTGGAGATGTGCTGCATACATTATCTTTGCATCCCGGCGCAATTCCCACTTTTGAATATTGCCCCAGGTGCAGTTATGGGGTTGCACTGGTGCAGCTCCTTAGAATATCTCAGCCTATATGCACAATGCCTTGTTTTACAAGTAAACATATGAGAGCTTTTATTTTAGAAGCCACTACAGAAATCTGAGACCGCACCTCACAGTAAGGAAATTGAAAAACAACTTCCTATTGTACCCACAATGCCTTGCTATTTACATCTACATATTAGGCCAAGCCACCACCACCACACAAATAACAGACTGCTCATCTGAGTAACTAACATTCACATCAACATTATAATTTACCCAGAATTCCTTGGCACTGTATATAAAACATTGACAGCTCCCTAGCATGACATCATTCTGGGGGTGTGGCAACACAGAAAAAATTGGATGGCAGGCAGAAACATAGTGCTGATAAAACAAAACAAAAAATGACTATGACAGATTTTTACAAAAAAATGCAGATTCAGCATCTGAAGCATGGCTGGCAATGGTATACTATGTGAAAAAGTCATTTGGGAAACTTCCATAAATCACTTTGAACTTTGGAAAAAAACAGGTTCTATAAGCTTGCTGACAGGGAGGACTAGACTGTGAGTTCTGGAGATGACATCAGCAGCAGCTCGTCACTGAAACTGGCTTTTTTGAACAGGCAGTGAATTTAGGGTTGTAAAATGACTTGGAACTTTTAAACAAATTAACTTAAAGATCTCATTGTTGGCATGAGGCTGATTAGTCTGTGATGATCCAAACTCAGAATTTACTAATGCCCAAAATTTTGACCATATTCCTTCTTTAAATGTATTGTCCCCACCTGGAGCTGCCTGTAAAATATGCCAGTTCTTGTAGACAACAGTTTTGATATTTTTGAAAGTGTCTTAAAATGTGAAAGTAAAAACAATCATTCTCTGTTCTTCTCTGTCCACCTGCATTAACAACTGGCTAGTATCAAGTGCTGCACACCATCGTTCTGCCTATTTAGCTTCTCTGGGCCATAACCTCTCTCCTGGAATCTTGTACTGAGATCTGTCTTATGATGTTGAATTGTCATCTTCTCATGAATAATTTCTTCTGGCTCTTATATGCTAGCTGTTTGGTATGACCTGCTTTTGTGCCAACAGATAGAAACCTGTGTGCTGCAATATGGTGTTCTTGTCAGTTGATTTTGCAAATAACTTGTTCCCCTTTGAAAATGGCTATATCCAAAAAGCTGATCTCATTTTCATTATATTCTAAAGTAGACCAGAGGTGACCAGTACAGTTATTTAAAAATTCATAGAAGATTTCTAGCTCCTCTAGAGGCCCATCCCATTATAACAGTACATCATTAATGTACCTCCCCCGCTACAATATGTACTGTACTTGTGGTAGGAGCTGTAACTTGAACTAATAAACATGTCTGACGTTTTTTACATGCAGGTTTGCTTAAGGGTGGGTCATCATTGAGCCCATTGTTATGCACATATTTGGTATTACTGTCTGTTCTCAAATTTAAAATAGTTGCAGTTAGGAAATATATGTTCTAGAGACAACAGAAATGCTTTATTTTCCTCTGAGATCCCTTCCAAATATTTTTAAGATTCTTGTAAGCTGCTGAGGTGCTGTGCATGTGGAACCTGGGTATGTAAGTTATAAATATCCATTGCAATTATTGTAATGTGTGACCAGTCTTGTGTTCAGTTGAAGTTCAGTTCCTCAATCCATGTCAGGACATGTTTAGTGCCCTTGAAGTAAGTTTGGCTTTTGTGACTAAATCCTTAATAAAAAAAAATTCACATTGGTAGATAATGGTTCTGCTGAATCCAAACAAAATGTTTTACAAAATACTGCTAGTATGCACAGCATATAGTCTGTGATCTACATTTTTCCCCATCCTTCAGGCTTGCAAAGTGTATTTTGGATAAGTCCGAAGGGTCAGAAATAATGTGAATCATGACATTCATCTGATGTACAGAATATGACTGATAATTTTGATACTGACACCTGCCATGCGATCTTACTGTTATTTGAGATGAGTCAGATAAAAGGGTTGTATTTCTGACATTTACCAGCCTTTGGCAAAGTGTACATGTGTGAAACGTGTTAGACATGGTGATGTCAATTGGACAGAGAGCTCTGCTACAATGCCATGGTAGGCATTCATGTTCATTACTCTGACTGCAGCCAGTATTTTGAAATGGAAAACACCTTTTTGCACCAATAAAGAATGATTAACACAAGGTAACCAGCTTCTGTTCTCATTATTTGACAGAACAGAAAATGTCTCAAGAAGGTACCAGTCACCCCCAGTAATGTTTTCTTTTTGTAGCAGCAATTTAACTCTATTACCACCATATAGAATGGGTGGGACAAGTTCAATACCAAAAAACAGATCCTTCAGGTTCTTGTTCAGGTAAGTGTCAAAGTGTGCTGCCTGAGCAGAAACCAGATTCACACTTCAAATGTCATGGATGTGCTTCTGAACAAACACCCTGAGAAAAGGTATGGTCCTGCCAATGTAAACTTTTTGTTGGGGCACACAATGACATAAACCACAAAATCTGAGGAAAATCTAATAAATTGTCTGTTTCCCATTTTCACTGTGCCATTTGGATATTCAGAAGTCTTTGTGGGTACCCAGTTCAACAAATGGAGCAATATCCACCGCCAAAGAAGCCCTTTTGTTATGATGGTAACCATTTCAGCAGGGTCATTTTCTTTTTGATCGATGGACTGTGTATCAAGGAGTCTTAAAGTTCCTAAATCTCTGAAAAGACACATTTTATTTATTTATTTATTTTTTTATTTATTTATTTGATAAGGTTATCAGAAATCCCTGGCATGTTGCAATGTTTTAAAATCTCTCACTTCCTTTTAATAATACTACAGACTTATGATGTTAGGGTATTATCCTCAACACCAAAGTAATAGGTGGTGACTGAGAGTTTCTTTCCTTAGGGGTCAATAAAGAGTCCCAATCTTGTGCATTTTTTTTTTAAAGGCCGTACAAACATTTCTTTTGAATACCCTGATGCAGTATATCATGAAGTTCTCTTGGCTGCTGCTTAAAATCAGCATCTATAACTGCAGAAACTGGCTATATGGTATACTGGCAATAAGTGATAAGGGATGAGCACTTTGTGCAGGGAGGATGGTAGTCCCCACAGCTGGCTTCCTGTATCCCTCTGACTGTATTGTATTGCCCACTGTAAAAAGGTGTAAATCTGAAATGTTAATACACCTCTTATCAAACTGCATGGTAACACATAGATTCAACTAATTATCATTGATACATTGTGCAAAGTGTGATACAGATGTGTCATTTCCTCACTAGATTATAAGAATATCATCTATATACCTGTACCAATGCATGGTAGTCTCAAAAAAAATGCATTTATCCTAGCATCAAAAGTGAATTTAAATCACCACCACCATCCTAAGTAAAAATTTGCATGTGAGGGGACTTTGTGACAGCCATTGCTGTACTATAGTGTTGTAAATAAAATTTCCCATTGAAAGTAAAGAAATTAGTCAGAAATTTACAGCAAAAAAAAAAAATTATGAAAGTAGTACATAGAAACATAGAAACATAGAATTTGATGGCAGATAAGGACCGCTTGGCCCGCCCAGTCTGCCCATTTCCGTACCTGATGGATAAGCTGCAGATCCTAGTTAACCAGCAGCCTACTTCTTCCTACCCCCAACCCCTAGAATTGCCTTATGACTGTCCCATGCATGCTTGAATTTCACCACTGTTTTTGACTCCACAACCTCCTCTGGAAGGCTGTTCCATGCATCCACAACCCTCTCTGTGAAAAAATACTTCCTTAAATTACTTCTGAGCCGTCCCCCTTCTATCTTCAAATTGTGCCCCCTTGTTCTTGCACACCTCTTTTTTTGAAATATGCTACCCTCTTGGACTTTGTTGATTCCCTTGAGGTACTTGAAAGTTTCTATCATGTCCCCCCTCTCCCTCCTTTCCTCAAGGCTATACATATTAAGCTCCTTAAGTCTCACTTCATATGTTTTCCGGTGCAGACCCTGCACCATTTTAGTTGCCCTCCTCTGGACAGCTTCCATCCTGTCTATGTCTTTTTGAGATTAGGTCTCCAGAACTGCACGCAGTACTCCAGATGTGGTCTCACCAGCTGTCTGTACAGAGGGATAATAACTTCTTGTTTTCTGCTGGTGATGCCTCTCCTATGCATCCCAGTATCCCCAGCCCTCCTTGCTGCCCTCTCACATTGCTTGCCCACCTTTAGGTCATCTGATATGACTACCCCCAGGTCCCTTTCCATTTTTGTTGTTGTTAGTATCTCACCCCCCATTGTGTACTCTTCCCCTGGGTTTTTGTTTCCCAGGTGCATTACCTGGCACTTCTTAGCATTGAATCTAAGCTGCCATACATTTGACCATTCCTCTAACCTTGCCAAGTCCCTTCTCATCCTTTCCACCCCACCTTGTTCATCAACTCTGTTGCAGATCTTTGTGTCATCTGCAAAGAGACATACTTTTCCTTCCAGTCCCTCTGCAATGTCGCTTATAAAGACATTGAAGAGGACCGGTCCTAATACTGAACCCTGTGGTACCCCACTGCTAACCCCCCTTTTTTCAGAGTGGACTCCATTTACTATTACTCTCTGTGTCCTATTCTCCAGCCAATTCTTTACCCAGGCTGTCATCTTGGGACCCACTCCCAGGCTGGCTAACTTGTATATTAATCTTTTGTGTGGGACTGTGTCAAATGCCTTGCTTAAAGTCTAGGTAGGCCATGTCCACAGCCCTCCCTGATCTACTACTTTGGTCACCCAGTCAAAGAAATCTATCAGATTTGTCTGGCATGACCTTCCACTGTGAATCCATGCTGCCTTGGGTCCTGTGCCCTCTGGCCTCTAGATGCATAACAATTCTTTCCTTCAGAGTGATTCCATCATTTTCCCTACCACTGAGATTAAACTAACAGGTCTATAGTTTCCTGCTTCTGCCTTGCTCCCACTTTTGTGAAGGGGAATCACATCTGCCCTCCTCCAGTCCTCAGGTATCACCCCATCCTCCCATGATTTCTTAAAGAGGGTAGTCAGTGGTGTTACTAGTTCTATCCTTAGTTCTTTTAGAATTCTGGGATGAATCCCATCAGGCCCCATTGCATTGTCTACCTTCAGTTTTAAGAGCTCTTTCAGAACTCTTTCTTCTGTAAATGGGCTGGTATCAACTTCTGTATCCAGAGTGTTTCTACTGTTTGTTTTAGGTACCTCCCCCTCTTCCTTTGTAAATACTGAGCAAAATTATTTGTTTAGTATCTCTGCCTTTCACAGTCACCCTCTGCCCACCCTCCCTCCCTTTATTAAGCCTCACTATCCCTCCTTGGTCTTCCTTTGTCCCTGATGTACCTATAAAGGTTTTATCCCCTTCTTAACTGAGTTGGCTATCTTTTCCTCGGTTTGGGCCTTTGCTGTTCTGACTGCCTTTCCAGCTTCCTTTTGCTTTAACTGATACAGTTCTCTGTCCTGTTCCTTCTGTGATTCCTTGTACTTCCTGAATGCTTTCTTTTCTCTTGAACCTTCACTGCCACTTCCTTTGAGAACCATAGTGGGTTCTTACCTCGTTTCGTTTTGTTTATTTGCTTTACACAAAGGCTTGTTACCTCTGTGATGGCAGTTTTTATTATTCCCCATTGTTCTTCCACCCCTCCTTCCTGCCCATTTGCTAGTCCATTCCTTAGGCACTCACCCATTTTGGCAAAGTCAGCCCTCTTAAAATCCAGTACCTTTGTCTTTGTATGGCTTGACTCTATTGCTGTGTTTATTGTGAACCATACTGTTCGATGGTCACTAATTCCCAGATGGCTATCCACTTCTACATCTGTGATCCTCTCTTCATCTCCGTTTGAGAGAACCAGGTCTAAGATTGCTCCCTCTCGAGTGGGCTCCAATACTAGTTGTCTAAGGCATGCCCCCTGTAGGGCATCCAGAATAACCCACTCTTAGAAGTGGCTGCTGCAACTGCACTCCAGTTAACATCTGGCATATTCAGATCACCCATCAGCAATATCTCCCTTTATCTGCCATTCTAAGTATACTTTCTATCAATTCCTTGTCCATTTCTCCCTGAGAGGGGTGTAGACAACCCTCTAGGATTGTGGTGCCATTGCCTGCCTCAAATTGACCCACAGTGCTTCTTCTCCTCCCTGTTTACCCTTTTGTTCTGTTGCTTTGATTTCTTCTCTTATGTAGAGAGCTACTCCTCCTCCTCCTCTTTTACCCTCCTTGTCCCTCCTGTAGATAGTGTATCCTGGTATGTTTACTCCCCAGTCATGGTTCTGTGTGTACCATGTTTCTGTGACTGCCACAATATCCAGATCTTCCTCCTCCATCAAGGCCACTAATTCAGGAAGCTTGTTACCCAGACTCACGGGCATTGGTACTCATTGCTCTCCATTTTTGATGGCTTTCACCTTCTGTGGCGGCAACCCCACTGACCTTTCTACCTTGGTCTTTTTTCTCATTTAGTACCCTGTTTTGTAGGGGAGGCTGGGATTTTCCTTCTGCTTATCAGTGCCTCCCCTTGACTAGTTTAAAGGCTTGCCAATGAAGCATTTAAACCGATTGCCCAAAGACTTGTTCCTTCCTGGACAGATGCAGACCATCCTGCCAGTATAGGCTGGTGTCCCTCCAGGTGGAACCCCAGTGCCCAATGAAGCCAAATCCTGTGCTCCACACCATTTTTTAACCATTTGTTAAACTGCATGGTGCAAAGTACCTCGCCTCACTCATGCCACTGACAGGCAGCACCTCTGAGAAGGATACTGTGTGTGCTACTTGTCTTAAGCCCTCCCCAACTCTACAAAGTCCTTTTGCACTGCTCTAATCTCGTGATGAGCCAAGTCATTTGTCCCTAGGTAGATAATGATGTCCAGCTCAGACTCCCATGCAACTGTTCTCGTGATCCTAAGGATGCGCTTCCTGTCCCTTCAAGCCATGGCACCAGGCAGGCACCTTACTTTAGTTTTCCTGCTCCCCCAGTTCTATCCCCTAATAGTTGAGTCCCCACCAGGAGCTGCTCTTTCCTGTGGTACCCTCTGTCTCCTTCTGAGGGCCTCCCTTGTGACAGTTGTCTGCACCCTCCTTAGTCTCCTCTTGGGTGCATCCATAGAACTATACTCCCCAGAATGGTGTATGGATTGTGGAGTGGAACAACTGACTGGGTGTGCCTCTGTTCCACCACCCTTACCCTCCCTGAGCCCACTGTGGTCCAACTGCTGTGCTTTCTTCGTAACCTCTGAGGTAGTGGTGGTGGCTGTGGTGCTCCCTGGATGGGGGAGGTTCCCTTGCCACTGTCCAGTGCGGCCTGAAGATGGGCAACTTCCTCCCTCAGGGCAGATAGTTGTCTGTACATTGGTACAGTTAAGTCTGTTTATGAAAAAAAGGCAATACCTCCACTCCTTTTATTAGGGAATTGACATGTACAAAGATGCGGTGTCAATACTTACCCACTTGCAGAGTAATTCCCCAAAAAAAAGATTTATTGAATACTGAGTGTAGGATCCCAACTGTTTTTTTTTTCTTTTTAACTCTATTTTCAGCTCCTAAGCCAGGCAGGGATATACACCATATCATTCCCCGGCCACATACAAACCCATCTCCCACTGGCAGTCTACCTAGCTGCCTGAGTGGTTGCCTATGACTTACTCCTCAGTGTGGGGATCCTCAATGTGATAGAACGAGATCAACCATAATCCACTCTAAGTCCTAGGCTGCAGGAGGCAGTATATCACCAGGCTCTGAGACCCTCCCTCACCAGAGGAGGCAAACAATTGATCCAATGTTAACCTTCTCCCCTGGCTGGCCCTCTGACACCCCAGGTTCACTTCTGAAGTGGGAGTCATTGGCATCATAAGAGGCATCACTACCACTGTGCCAACAGGCTGGCAAGGATCCCAACTGTTGAACAAATGTTTGTAAAAAGATAATCCAAAAAATTAAGAGAAATGTCAAGTAAGGGACCCCACACCCGAGACAATGGGACTTCCAGGTTGTCTCACTGGGTCCCTATGTATTCTGGGCATCTAATAAGAAGCAGGCTTGGCAGGATTATGTGTTTTCAGAAATTCCATCTCTTGCTCCATTCTAAGTCTCAAGCTGTATGCTTGGTCAAGAAAATCAATCAACAGGTTTTTATGTTTTGTTGCAGGATCAGATTCCAAGAACAGACATGCATTTCCATCTCACAATAATCTATTGACTTCTTCTACATAGTCAGCTCTGTTAAGGGCCACTATATGTACTCCCTTGTGTAACTCTCAGAAAATCACATTTCTAATCTACTTTAGGATTCTGAATCCTCACATTCCTTTTTTTACCCATGTTACCATTTCATGTATTCCATTTCTTCTGGAATAATTTATTAACATCATACTATACCTTCTGTTAAAATAACTCAATTGAGGCAGTATAGCGCAGTGGTCTAAGGCTCTGAGCTGCAAATTTGGTAACATCCAGCAGACCAGATCTGGGTTTGAGTCCCACAGCTTCCACTTGCATACTGTATGACCCTGAGCAAGTCACTTAACCTCCTTATGCTCCCAGGTCACTCCTGTAAAAAAGCTTTCAGCTTAGTGTGCTATACCTGGTTAAACAACTAAATAAATAAAAAAAAAAAAAAATAAGTGTGGGATTAAATGGGCCAGGGTAAAAAAGATATTTAGGTTTGTATAAAACATCATTTGAAATTTAGCTTGACATTCCATCTTATTTGAATGGGTGTGTTATACTTCCTGTCACATCAGAAAATCCTGATACAAAGACCCCGACTGGACTTTGATTCTGTGCACATTCTTGATTCTGTGAACATTCTTTGTTTAACCAATTAACTAACAGTTTCCACTTCTGCACTTTGTTCCGGCTCAACTCCAATGCATTCTCATTTATAGCTGTTGTCAAGTTATGTATAACAGATGTTTTCTGTCTGTGCTCTGTTGTTGCAGACTTAGATTGTTATATCCCACAGTGTTGTTTGCATTAAAAAAATCCTTAGATTCAGTTTAGAAAATTTTTTGTATATTTCCACCCACAAACGTCTGCCTCCCAGTCACACTTGCAATGCAGCCTGTCAAAGGATGCTGCCACCGGGGTTGAGAGTGGGCTTCTTTATCCTGCCGTCTCCCCCTCCCACCACCAATAACCACTAGGACCCAGGGACAAGCTCTGTTGGGAGCCATGACTACTGCCCACTCCCCTTCTCACTCTCTAAACATATCTGTGAGTGGGGAAGGTGGGTCTATCTTTTCTGCTCCAGACTGACGGTCTTCAGCAGGCCTCCTCAGCCTCCCTGCCACACTTGCATGGCAGTCTGCCAAAAGACATGACTGATGAGGCGTCAGGAGGGGGCTTCTTTGTCCTGCCTTCTTCCCCAACCCCCACAACAGCCACCAGTACCTGGGGCAAAGTTTGTTGGGTGCCAGGATTAACACCCACCCCCCTGCTCACTCTAAATCAATCCATGAGTGTAAAAGGTGGGTCTAACTTTTCCACACCAGACTACTGGTCTTCAGTGGAACTCCTTAGACTCCCTGCTGCACTTGCCATGTGACCCACCAAAGGACTCTACTGCCAGGGTCAAGAGAGGCTTTCTTTGTCCTGTCTTGTGCCCCTTTCCCACCAATCGATGTCAGGACCCAGGGACAAGCTCTGTTTAAAGCCAGGACTAACATCCACCTCCCCAACTCACTTTAAACCAATCTGTGGCCTGCCCTATGTATTTCAGAGCATCTTCTCAAGTGGCCCAGCCACACAGCAGCCTGTTCATGCAAAGGACCACTGCACTAAGGACATTGAGAAGTCTGCCTGGAGTTAGCCACTTAGCCAGCCACTTCGACCAAATTAGACTCATCCAACAGTTGCTTGCTTGTGCTTCTACTTTTGTATACTCCCCTGTTACCTACTTGATTCACATTTGTCTGCCTGCTTTGTGTGAGGTCACAGCAGTTGTTTCTAGTTGGATTTGTTCTGTGCTCTATTGGTACAGCTTTTACTGAAACTTATATTTTGCTGTTTTACACATAGACTTGTTTGTCCTCTTACTCATTTTAGCTTCAGTTGCAACCTGTATTTTATCTGTTTCAGTCAGACCTGTTATGTCTCAATCTAGTTTTTAGCTTTGCTGCAACTTGAGTTGGCTGTTTTCAACCATACGTGTTTGCTGTTTTAAGTTCAGTAGTTATTTTTGTGTTAATCTGTATTTTGCTATGACTGCCATGTAACTAATGCCCCAGTTATTTCCTGTATTTCAAATTATGAAATTGTTGTCCACATCTCTCACTTATCTATGTCTGCTTGGCCTGCAAACCTCCAACACCCAGATGCTGAGCTATCTTGTTTTGCTCTAGGCTTCATCTCTAACCTGTTCTAGCTGTGCCTTTACCCTAGATCTCTACCCTTCTATTCTTGATTTATATCTATTCCAATTTTCCACTTCCCCCTGCTGGTGCCTATTGCTGCCTACCCCTACTCACCTATCTCTACCTTCCACCCATCCTTACACCCCTGTATACCTTGCCCACTCCTCAGTTCTTACCAACTCAGACCAACTCCTCCTCTGTTTTTTTTACTGTCTTCTCTTCCCCAGTCTCTTCTGCAATATGCTTATTTGTCTATCTATCTGCCCCTACTCTCCCCACCCCATCCTCAATCATCTCCCCTTGCATCCCCCTTGTCTTCTCCCTTCTCCCTTCTCCTTATCCCCACCCCCATCCTTCATACCCCTTCTTTCACTTCTCCTTCCTGACCAGCCACCCTAGTTCCCTACCCCCAATTACCCTATCCACCCTGGCATCCCTCCTACCCCTCCTCATGCCTCACATCCCTCCACTGCTTCCTCCTCGCCAATAACCGCTATTCTCCTGCCATCTCTTCCCTTTGCCACAAAAGGCATAAAATACTATCCTTTCTAGCCCTACTCCTTTTCCTCCAGCATCTGGCTAGTGAAGTGGGACCAAATCCTGACCCCTCTCGACCCCTCAAGTTTCTCTATGCCCAAAGGTCTAAGCTTTTTCCACTTCAAAGCATGATGTTTCCTCCTAATGTTAGGGTCCCCCAAGGTATGACCTTGCAACACTTCCCAGACATCCTTTGTATATCTGAAACCTGGTTTTCCTTTAGAATCCTAGATCTGCTTCTCACCCAACCCAAATTTCACCTTTTCTGCCTTTGCTATATATACCCACCAGAACATATCCTGCTCTATTACCCTCAAAGCATGCTCCCCATCCTCCCATAAGCTCTTTCTGCTCAAACTCGCTCTTCCCTTCACTCTCCCTATCTTTGTCAGCATCCTGTATGCCTCTCCAAAGATCCCACTCTTATCTCTCCTTAACTTCCTCTCCTCACATTTCTCCCTGTCTGCCTCTGGCGAACTTATCCTACTTTGCGACTTTAACCCAAACTGAGTCTCCCCAGAATCTAAGCCTATCCAGCACTCATTGAATCCTGAACTTCACCCAACTAATTTCTGAACCCACCAACAACCCCAATCCTTAAACCCACTCTCCCTCTGGACTGGTTGCGCACTACCCATCAAGTCTAGTCTGCTGGCATGCTTCCGAAGGTATTCAGTGATCAGTGTCTCACCTATTCTATTACAACCCCCACCCCAAATCCACCCCCAAATACATCTTGTAGAGGTACCTTAGATCTCGCAACACTTATGCTTTCTTGAGGGACCTAATTTCTGCTGACTGGTCTCCAGTCTACTTTTCCCAAGATATTGATACAGCCCTGTCTCACTTCACAGCCATCCTCGCTCACTCCTGGAACACTCACATACCTTCAAAAGAATTAGAGTGAAGTGCGCCCACCACTCCTGGAATACACCTGACCTCCTTGAGCTATGCAAATCTAGGGACCTTGCTCAGGCCCGTTTTAAGGCCTCCTACTCTTACTCTGACCACCAGCTCTATGAGTCCCTTAGAAACCCCTGCACCAAGGCTATCTGTGTAGCCAAGGCCCACTACTTCAGTTCAAACCTACAATCCAACCTAAACTCCACCTCCAATTTCTGAAAGTAATTCACTTCTTTTTTGACCCACCACTCCAGCCTTTCCCCAACTCTCCAAGTAGATAGCTCACTGTTCTCTGACCACCTTGCTGTTGCTTCCCTCTTCAATAATTTCTTCACAACCTGCGTTACTCCCTCTCAATCCTCAACTCCCCCACCCCAACCCACCTCTTCTGCTGTTTTTCACTGTCCTCCTGCCTTCCTTAAGGAAGTTTTTCTTGCCCTCAAATCTCTCAATCCCTCAAAATACAGACCTGATGGATTAGACCCAAACTCCTCCACATATCAGCCCCTGCTATCTCCTCCCGTTCACCCACCTTTTAAACCTTTTTATCTCTCTCTTTTTCTCTCTGTGCTGTCCCATCACCTGAAAAACCACCAAGACACTCCTCCTACTTAAAGGAGGTAATCCATCATCTTCTGGAAACTAAAAACTTATCTATCTCCTTCCTCTCCTTGCTAATCTACAGGAGTCCGTAGTCCACTCCAGACTAGGCAACTTCCTTGACTCGTCTTTCTTCCTATTCCATTTCCAGTTTAGTTTAAGGAAAAACCACTTCACAGTCACCTCCCTTTTCCATGATGCTGACTCAGTCCTTACAGGGATGGACCAGGGACTCATCACAGCAGTTATTTTTATAGATCTTGCAAAGGCATTCTATTCCCTCCTTTTCCTTTTAAACAAGCTGGCCACAGTTGGTCTTTCCACTCCTGCAGTTAAGTGGTTCCACTCTTATCTGACTAACCACCAACAATCTGTGGAGGTGGGTGGTGTGCTACTCCCCCTCCCCATTCTCGCAGGAGTCCTACAGGGCTCTATCCTGGGCCCTATACTGTTTTCTATCTTTCTAAATGACCTCCCTTCAGTCTGTGTCTTCTCTTATAGTCATATGTAAGCTGACAACGCAATCATCTATGTATTTGGCCCCTCCACATCTGCGGTTGCCTCCTCACTCCAATGCAACTTCCATAGTTTATTATGCTGATTTCAAGCCAACCAGTTCAAAGTAAGTATCAGGAAGATGGTGTCCATGACCTTTGGCACCAGCCAAAAGCTAGCAATGCTCTCTCCTCTTCCTGTCTTTTCAACCCTTAATGGTACCCAACTGGAGGTAGTACACACTTACAAATACCTCAGTGTGTGGCTTGATTCCCATTCCCTTAGATCAACTGACTCCCATACCCTGATTGTCCCCCACAGATCCATCCAAATCAGCCAATCTGGTTACTCTCACCTCCTCCCAAAAATGTGGAATTCTCTCCCCTCTCAAATCTGGCACTCATCCTCCACCTACTCCATAGCGCTGCCCTTAATAATTACTTTGCACCGAGCTGCTCCTGCCATGTCCATCCCTAATTCCCTCCTCTAAGCCCTGGGCAAACCCTAACCCTCTACCCTCATCTTCATTTTACCCTGTACACACCCACACCCCCAGTCTCTAGCCCTCCTCCCCTTCCCCCAAATTTCTCCCCCATACTGGCCTCCCTTGATCTCTCACAGAATATAAAGGGCCCCAAATGCTCTCCATGGTTCCTTTTCCTACCCTCAAATGGACTTGTATCTATGATCTACTCCTTTTCTCCACCATCTTAAAGAGGAATCTGTGGGACACTGCCTTATCCACTTCTCTCTGGTCCCCTCAGTCCCCTTGCAGGGTTCCATGCACCCTGAAGGGATCTCTGGGGACACAACTCTTCCCCCTCACCCACCTCACCCCTCCCTCCCCTTTCTCCCTTTTCTATCACGTAGGCACTTGTTTACTTATTAACCTGGCACTTATTATTGTCCACTCTTTCTACATGTTATGTACAACACTGTTGTAACACTGTTTGTAACACCTGCATTACAACTGTATGTTAATGTTGATCTTGTAACTTGAATGTTTAATGTCTCATTTCAGTTATAGCTCTTCTGCCAGGTTGAACCGGGAGACAAGAGACTTGTCGCTCAGTGTGACTTCCTGGTGAAACATTACAATAAATAAATCAATAAATAGTAATGTAGACTTCTCAGCTTTAAATGTCAAAATTATCCTCTCTTTTTTTTTTGACTATGCAGATGTGGTCTACAGTGCAGTCCCTCCATCCCCTTTGCAAGCAGTACACCCTTTGTAATGCCATCTGTCACTTTGCTACTAACACTCCTCTCAGCACATATCACTGCTCTCTTTATTCCACTCTATCACACCCTACTCTCATGTCACCCTTCCTACTGCTCCGCCCTTATTGGAAAACACTAGTTTGCTTCCCTTCCCTCCTATCTATTCCATCTCCTCACCCCAGTGCTCCATCATCCTACCCCATTCACTCTAGAGATTCCTATTTCTTCTCAATTCCTATCCCTTGCTCTAATGATGGTATGGCTGCCTTCTGTTACCATCTCCCCTCCCTATGAAACCAGCTCCCTCCTCTTCTTCATCAAGCCTTATTCCTACTATCCCTAAAGTGGCTGCTAAAACCAACTCCCCCCATTTTTTCCTATCTCTCTGCTCTAACTCTCTCCCTTCTCCACCACCTCTTCCCACCCACTGCCCTACCCTACACCTAATATACCATCACTCTCCCCTCTCCCTGTCTCCCTGATCTGAGGGCCTTGCCTCAATTGGATCTAAACCTGCCTGATCCCTCCTGCATACCTTTATAAATCCTTAAATGACACCTATGTTACAGTAATGCTGCTATTGTTACCCCCAATGTATTTCTACCACTATTTTGACCACTGTATTGCACTTTAATACTGTTGTTCTTGTACTTCAGTTGTTTGTAACTACTACCTATTTTGTTCCTTTTTCCCTTTCCCCTGGGTTACACCTGGAAAAGAACCTTGGCTCAGAGTGGCATTCCCAGTTACCAAACTTATAAATAAATAAATAAATTTGGACAGATATTAAATTTATTATTTGGCTGATTTCCTAATATTTGTTCTGCCTGTTGTGCCCTCCACTTTTTCCTCATCTAGTTTTCTTTTTCCCATTTTTGACCTTCTTGTCCCACTTCTGGGATTGCTGGTGTAGTTTTTCTAATTAATTAAGCATATATCTGATTGAGGCTTCTACATTTTATGCATCAGAGTCACTGTTTATTACAACCACTATTTTTTTCCTGTTTATATTGCTTCTGTTCTTATTAAAGTGTGACAGTGATCTCCTCCTAGAGAAACCTCCATCTCTGCTTCTGTATTGAGAAGGATGTTATCAATTAAAATAGATCCATTCTGGTATATATTTTTTTGTCACTTTCAAATTTTGATTTTTTGTTCTTGTTTAATACTACATTTAAGTTGTTTGTCTTCATATAAATACCTGGCTGTCTTGAAATACTGATATGCTATCTCATACTACTTCAATTTGCTCTCAGGCAATATAGTAACATTTCCTGTCCTAGTTAATTACAATTTTAGTCAAGTTGATAGAGCACTCCTGCAAAGACCCTTCCCATTCTCCTTTATGAAAAAAAAACATGTCTATGCTTTAAGAGGGTCATTTGTCTAACCTTAGACCTCATGGAATTTTTTGCCTTATAAACTGGAACATGGGTAGTGCTCTCTGGAGGTAAGTAACAGATGATACAGGTACAACTCAGCAGCCTGGTTTGATATCAGTGTCAGTGGCTCAGTAGGTAGCACACTCACCTCTGAGGCCAGGAGATCAGAGGGCTGTGGGTTCAGCTCCCACATCTGGCACTTGGGTTAATATCCCAGTACTGACACTATAGTGCAGCATGAGAGAGGTGCTGCACTTCTGAGGTGCCGTCTTTCAGATGAGATGATAAACCGAGGCCCCATCTGCCTGGATTGGTGGTAGTTCAGGTGGATGTTAAAGACCCCATGGCACTTCTTGAAAAGAGTAGGGGGAATTTTTTATTAACAGAACTTCAAAAAAAGAATCAAATACTTTGTTAATACACAATAGTACAGAAAAATCAAAAACTCAAAAAATAATGAGGAAACAAAAAAGGAAAGAAAGCAAATTAATAAAGCAAAGGAAATACTATCAAACCCAGATAATACATTATAAAGTCATGTGACGAGAACATCAATATCCGTCACCCAAGGTAAATTCCTCCAATTCAACCTTAATTGAGCGCAATTATATCTTCCTGCTTCATTTTTATAAATGTTCAACAATTCAGAATGTATTTTCTGTAAAAGTTCCATATAAGAAAAATCTTTCTGTTGTAAAGTGAAAAGACACCTGTTTTGCCAAATGAACCATTTAAAGACAGCAAAAATAACATGCAATGTGCCAGTATCCCACTTTCTCCAATCAGTAGTATAAGAACCATAGATCAAAACATTGTAATTCACATATTTAAAAGCTGGTTCTTTCCAAATAGTGGCAACATATCCCCAAAAGTTGGAAATATATGGACATCAAAAATATAAATGCTGCATCGTCTCAAGAACTTGAAAGCAACCAGGACGAGAACAGTTACGGTCTTGTAACTGTTTATGAAATTGATTTCCCTTAACATTCAGCCTTTTATGACCACACAACCAAGTTACATCCCAAAGTTTAGGAGGAATTTGGCTATGAGTTATTAAACCTTGTAATGGCAAAAGCAGCTCATCTGGACATTTTGGGAATATAATTGGTTCTGAAAAACATGAATCAAGAACAGACTGGTATAAAATATTTATGTTTGGAAAGTATCCAGTCACTGGGTATTTTCCACTGCCGTAGTTTAAGGAAAATCTCACACTGATAAGGTTGTACAATAGTAGATTTACTAAGATGTCCTAATCTGCCAACCACCCACTCATACCAAAGCCCTATTACCTGCAGGGAGAGACTAGTCCATAATTTAGGAAGATGTTTTAATAATGGCAAAAAATTAGAAAAAAGATATTGACAGTAAAAAAAAAAGCAGGGGGTTAATCATGTTTAAACCACCTTGGGATACAGGTAAGTATAGAATATTATGTTTAATGGGATTAAGACGGCTACCCCAAACAGCTTGAAAAAAAAATACTAAATAAAATTGCTTCCCTTTGTTTAGGTGGGGGAAAAATATTACTCAAAAATAAAAATAAAGGTATTAAATAGGTGCATACCAAATCAATATATTTAAGCTTGGAAAACTGCCATTTATTCCAATTTTGTACCATAATCCTACCTTTCTGCAATTGAATATCCCAGTTATAAATAGCTGGTGTAGGTGAACCGAAAAAATACCTAGAATCCGTATGGGTGATGACGTAAATTGTATATCACACATAAGTGTCTGTTCAGGAACATCCCCATTTAAAATTAATCCAAGGCATTTGGGTAAATTCAAGGACATACCAGAAAGAGAACCAAAAGATTGACACATGTCAACAACTGAGTGAACGGAAGAAACAGTGGGGGTGCAAATGCAAATGTCATCCACATAAGCAAGGGCTGAAAAGGGTATTGAGACACCAGGAACAGAAATGGAGGGTATCAGTTTATTCAAAGTGCATAACAAAGGATCTATATTATACACATACAGTAACGGACTAATTGGACAACCCTGCTGAACACCTTGCCTTACCGGAAGCATAGGCCTGAGGTGTCCATTAACCAGAGGAGACACCATCGAAGATTTGTAAAGTTTCTGTAACCAAAAAATAAAAGTGGATGGAATACCGTAATGTTTTAAAGTAAGCCATAAGAAGTTGTGATTCACCGAATCAAAAGCCCCCTTTTGATCTAAAGATAAAATAAAACCAGGTAATCCAATTGTACTACTAGATCTGTCAAAAATTCCATGCAAAAAAAGTAACTGGTCAAGTATAGATCTATTAGGAAATGTGCAGGACTGTGCAGGAGAAATTAAATGGAAGGATACAGTTAAAAGCCGTGCATTTAAAATTTTCATTAGAATTTTTAAATCAACATTTAATAAGCTGATTGGTCTCCAATTAGAAAGGAGCTTTTTGTCATCTTTCTTCTGCAAAAAAATCAAAATTCCCCTCATCATTTCTAAAGGACAATCGGAATGTGTCAATAAATCATTATAGACATCTGCAAGTTCCTGAGATAATGAGGTTCCCATCAATTTGTAAAATTCAGCAATTAGACCATCCAGACCTGGTGCTTTTCTACATGAAAGAGTATTAATGATGGTAAGGACTTCCTGTGACATAATGGGATTTACAAAACTAGATAATAATGATTGAGGACAGTTCGGAACCTCAACATTTTGGAGGTAAGTCTGAGAAGAATCCAAATCTACAGGCCTTTCTTTAAAGAGTGTCACTGTGTATGAAGTCACCTCTGACATTAAGTCAGCTTGTGTAAGTTTTTCCTGACTATCACATCCTAATAAACTGGTAAAAACCTTTTTCCCCACCCTTTCTTTGTTACCCAGGAAGGGGCAAACAGTGGCAAAACTACCTTGTGCACCAAATTGTTGTTGAAATTTTAAAACTTGAGATTGATGTTTATGAAAAGGTGCCATTTAATACTTAAGAATTTTTATCTGGGATGAAAAATCATGTTTTGTAGTCTGGGCCATGGACATCAATTTCTGCAATTGTTTCCAGAGTTGCAAATAAGAAAAATATGCAGCTGAACATTGAGATTTCCCAAAATATTTCAACAGAGAGATAACATCAGATTTAGTATCCATCCACCATAGAAGTGGATCTTCATACATCTCATATAGGGATTTCCTTGCCATTATGAAATATTGTAAGCGTTCCAAAATATCCTGACTTAGGAGCAATTGAGAATTAAGCTTCCAGAGACCCCTACCAAAAGAAAAGGCAGCTGTAGACCCAACCACAATGCACAAGGCACAGTGATCAGAGAATTCCACCGGGGTAACCCATGCAGATTGCAAAGGTAAATTCTTATTAATAAAAAAGAAATCTATCCTGGTAGCTAGGGCATCTTTGCAAAAGGTAGGCACAGTAGTCACATATAGATGAGCATATGAGTCAACCAAACTTGCGGTTTGGACCACCCTAGCCAAACAAGACATGTCGCTAAAAACTTAAAAAGTTTTTACCCCCTTTCCCCTATCTTTGTTAGATAGTCCGCAATTAAAATCTCCACCCAAGATAACATTATAGGAGGTGTGTAAATATGGTTGTAAAAGCTGAAACAAATCCACCCTGGTTGCTTTAGTTTGAGGTGCATAAGCATTGATTAATCTGTAACACATTCCTTGGTGTACAATATCTAAAATCAAATACCCTTCTGGGAACCAAATCTATCAATTTCAAAACCTTCACATCTAAAGCAAAAAGTATTGCAACCCCTGTACATCTGTCAAGTCCCAGTGACCAATAAGAAACCCCCGTGTGCCATCGTTTTGAGGCACCAGTAAGTTCAGCTACAGTATGTAAGCATGTGTCCTGTAGGAAGAAAATATTGCAGTGTAAAGTTTGTAAAAGGGAAAAGAAAGCAGATTGTCTTAACTGATTTTTGATACTGTTCACGTTAAGTGAGCAGAAAGTTAAGGAGGAAAACATTTAGATAGTTGAATTAGGTCATGGTGGCTTACGTTTGTTCTTTTTCCCCTTTTTAGTAACTGCAGAGCTGGTTTTCATAGGGAGGGCCGGGAGTGAAATTTCCTCTCATTCAACATCCATAGCTTTCCCCATGGAGTCCACTTCTGACTGGGAAGATTCTGAGTCAGCATCAGACACATCTTGTGCAAGAAGAAGGGCGTGAACACAGTTAGTTATAGGGGTGTTCACCAATTTTGGGACTTTTGAAGCAGGCTGAGTATGGTAGGTCTTACTCAGTGTTTCTCTAGAATGAAAGGGTATGACATAAGGAAATGGGGGGGGCTTGGATTGGTTATCGAGAGGAATTGAAACCTGGGGTGGAGAGTCAGGTAGTGGTGTATCTGGGTCCGAAGCTGAAGGGGGAAGGGGAGTGGGGGGGACATTCATGATGAGCAGGAGTTTCCACACCAGAGGAGGTCAACTTAGTGAGAACAAAGGGTGTAGTACGGGGTCATAGAAAGAGTGGATCTGGAATGTTGTGCAATTGCAATTAACAACCGTTGTTCCTCAGAGTCCTGAGTGTCCGAGTGTTGGTGAGCTGTCACAGGGCAGGTGGCATAAGTGTGTCTGTGAGTAGCACACAAGGAACAGACAGCTACATTCCTACAGTGTTCACTCACATGACCCAAGAAATTGCAAATGTTACATCGTAAGCGGTCACAGGCACTACTAATATGGCCAGATTTCCCACATCTGTAGCAGGATTTAGGTTGGCCTGCATAGAAAAGGACCCCTCTGTCTTGCTCCAAAAAAATACAATTTGGAAGATGTTGCAAACCATCTTCAGTAGAACGTAGGATAACCCTGATTCTCCAACCCCCGTCCAAATATCCTCAGAGTCAAAAATCACCTCTGGGTGCCCCAAAACTGTGCACCTCTGTTTCAACCAGTAAACTAGGTCTGCAACACTAACACTCTCATTCCTAAAAAGAATGGTAATTGTTTTGTGTGCTGGTTTTGTGAGGGGATAAACATCAAATGGGGACCATAAAGGAGTTTGTCGTACAGTATGATAGCTAGACCAAAATTTTTCCAAACCACTATTGAGTTTAAAACTAACATCAAAAGTTTTTTCACCAGACACATGTATTAGCGCATACATTTCAGTAGAAGTAAATTGCAGGCTATCTTTTAATAATGATTTTGCCACAAATGTCCTATCAGGAAAAACCTCCATCCCCCCTTTATAAATGAGCCGAACTGTGTTGTGTCTTTTAGCTGAATAAGAAGAGGAACAAAAAAAGGAGGCATAGGAGCGTGTTGCAGGTTGTTCTGGGTCAAGCAAAGTGTCTGGTGGAGGGCCTACTGTGTTGTTTAAAGCGTCTGGGTCGTCTATACACTCCTCTACTGAAGGGCTTAATGGCTCAGGTGGAAGTTTTTCAGAGAGGGGTACGACTCCCTGTGGGAGAAACCCAAATTATGGATTCTGAGCAAAGGAGAGTTCTGGAGGAAGAGCCAAAGGAGAAGTTAGAACATCTTCAGAGTGGGTTTCTGTAGTAGCAGGTTGAAGGACTTTAGAAACAGCAGATTCAGGAAGTTGCAAAGGAGAGACTCAAGAACCCTTCATTTTAACCCCCGGAATTACAACAGGGGAGAAGCTCGAGATCCATTTGCCTGACTCAGGGAGCTGTGCCCAGCCCGCAGATGTCAGGGCTTTGGAAACTGACCAAGAAGCATCGGCATCATCAACCTGGTCTGCCCCGGAGCGTGGTTGGTCAGGTGATGCTTTCTTTACAGCTGGTTTGAAAATCCGTTTTTGTTTAGCATTGAAAGAAAAAATAGTTGCTTGTTGTTGTTCCAAAGGCGAAGTAACATAAACAGTACCTGTGGTAGTTTGTCCAGAGTGAAGCGTGTTCTGCGTTTCAGCTGGAGCTGCAGCAACCTGTAAGTCAATTTCTTTTCCTTGCTGCGTAGCAACCTCGCTGTCAGACAGCATAGTTTCTGCTGTCACAGAATGCCTAAGTGGTGGTTCTGCATTCCACTGTTGAGTAGAGAGTAAAGGCTGGTTTGGAACTGGAAAAGTGAATTCTTTAGGGAGTTGTTCAGAGAATGCCGTAGTAGATAATGAAGTCACCATCTGTTGTCCCATTGCAGTCGAGACGTCCATAGAAATTGCAGGGTTAGCAGGTAAGACTGGTTCCATCGGTGCTTCAAAAAAAATCTCAGAATCTGTAGTTTCAAATGTAGAAGTCGCAATTGGCCCCTCGGCCTGTAGCACATCCTGCTGCAATGAAGTCAGCTTGGCAACTAAGCGTTCCATCATGATGGTCAGCAAGTCCCCCTACTGGCCAAGCAGTAGGGGAATTTCCCCGGTGTCCTGTCCAAATTTCCCTCATTCACTAAAAATACCACCAACAGCTTAATCTGGTTCAAGGTCAGTTGGCATTCATCTGTTTCCCCCTTCCCTGGGTCGTGCCTGAAAATAGGCAGGATTTGTCTAGTGCACCTACCTGGTCAACAAAAACAAAATAAATAAATAAATAAAACATTCCACCAGAGTATTTCCTAGGTCAGTTGTGGGTTGGGGGGGGGGTATCCAACCTGGCCTGTTTGCACACAGCCTAGAAAATGAATTTCAGAAATTTGCATCATTTTTTACTATTGTAAAAGTATAAGTCAGATACATTCAAAAGCATCATAGACTTAATTGGCAAGTTAGTCATATTGGTGCCAAAGAAAAAGAAATATTGGCTAGAACCATGTAAGATAGTCAAGATTTTGTTTTTAATTTTCCTGACTATGTGTGGAGATGTTCATCCAAATCCATGCCCTTTACATGAAGATTCTTGTGTATTAGTTACCAATGAGGTCACAGCAGAAATCCTCACAAAACAGGGCTTCAGTATTGTTCAGCTTAACACCACAAGCATACCTAATAAGCTGGATTCAATCAGGGAAGGGATCCTTAATTATAAACCAGATTTAGTGATGATAACCGAGACTTGGCTGAATTATAAAACTGAAGATACATATATGAAGATCCCCGGTTACCAACTAAGGTGTAAAGATAGAAGTAAAAAAAGGGGGTATTCTGGTTTATGAGAAAGAAAGGTTTATTAATACTAGAGAGTAGCCCAAATTTAGAGTTTGCTGGCCTGGAGGTCCTGATGTTAGCACTGAAACTATTTACAAAACAAATGTTGATAACTGGGATTTATCATCCACTGAATATTAAATCAGAAGTATTTAATGTGCGGCATGACATTTTGCAAGGTTATAAGGATACTCATGAAATATTACTAGAAAGGGATTTTAATACAAATTGGAAATGTTTTAATAATAACCATCCCTTGGTAGATCTTCATGAACCTGTGTCTTAGTCAGCTAATTAGGCAACCTGCAAGAATTAATCAAAAAGATCCATCAACTTCAACTGTAATAGATTTGATTTTTACAAATGTTCCATCAAATTATGAATTAAATGGCATCTTTCCAGATTTATTCTCTGATCACCAATTAATCCATTAGAAACAAAACACTGTTTCTGGCCAAAGATATATTAACTTTCATGCTATTTTTATCTGTGTATCGGTACCCAGTATGTTGTGTCTGTCCCTACTAGGTACTATGCTCTATGTATTATGTAACATACTGCACTTGTTTCCTCAACTGTGTTTGTACCTCCCCTCCCCAGGATGCATCTGGACTGGAGCAGTACCCTGCTCAGCATGCCTTCATGGTGAAATGCTTAAATAAATAAATAAGTGGCGCTTTTATAAGAAATTTGACTATGTGAAATTTATGATGGACCTGGAAAGCATATTATGAGAGAGTATAGAAATTATTCTGACAGTAAACGATGCTTGGGCCATTTTTATCAGTGAATTCTTGAAATTCTGTGATAAACATGTCCCAATAAAAACTACAAAGTTGAAAAAAAAGAATGCACCCTGCTACAACTTGGGCCTAAAGAAACTTAAAGGGAGAAGAGGTATAGCTTGGTAAAGCGCTAAACTGAGTAACATCCTATTAGACTGGGACAGGTGTAGACAACTATGTAACCAGTATGTAAGGGAAATCAAACTAGCAAAAAATAAATATTATATAGTTTGATAGTACTCATTCCCAAATCCAAGACTATTTTGAAAATTATTGTCAAGCTTTTCACATTTTATTTTATTGCTTTACTTTATTTTAAATGGTAGTGGTCAAGATATGACAAATACTTTTAGTACAGATGGCCAACTGGTACCCCATCCCAGGAAGTAAGTAATGGATAGATTAAATAAACTTTTCATTAAAATGGGTAGTGAAGTATCAGGAGGTGTCAAAAACCAGACAGTGGTTGGACAACAGGAGCATATTATTCCTTTGCATCAGTTTTCCTTTGTTAGCATTTTAATGGAGGCTGTGAGGTTGGAAATTCTAAATTTAGACACTACTAAAAATAATGGACTGGACAATAACCAGTGAAGACTCCAAAAGTACACATAACCAGTAACAGCTTTTTCTTAAACAAAAATGTTAAATTTATCACTTAGATCAGGTGAATTTCCTGAAGCTTGGAAGCATTCTAAAGTAGCTCCTATTTTTAAATCAGGATACAAATCAGAATTTAGGAACTATCGGACAAAATCTTTCCTCTCTCAAGTCTCAAAACTTTTTGAAAAGTTAATCTCAGTCCAATTAAAGTTTTACCAGGAATCCCAAAAAAGAATAAATAATTTCCAATCAGGTTTCAGACAGTACCACATCACAGTCTCCACTTTGGTAAAATTGGTCAGCGATATCCAGTTCACCCTGGACAGGAGGACATCAAAGGGTGCCATTTTTGTGGACCTTTCTAAAGCATTCAATACCCTAGACCACAATGTCCTTCTGTCCAGGCTGACCTCGATGAGCGTGGCAGGAGATAGTATTAAATGATTTCAATCCTATCATAAAGGAAGGAAATGGTTGGTCTCCATAGGTAATTACTCATCTGAACGAGTACCCATCATTACTGGAGTCCCATAGGGATCAGTTTTGGGCCACCAGTTATTAAATATATAAGTGAATGATCTGGATTTCACAGATCCATTGATCTTATGCCACCTTTATGCTGACAGTACAATTATATACACATCAGATGTCTCCATAGATAATATACAAAGTAAGCTGCAACATGCATTTAATGAAATACAATCTTTTTTTCCAAAATCATAAATAAGTTCTCAATTCTAAAAAAAAGTAATCAAAATGTGTTATTTAATCAAAGTAATAAAAGAACAGAAGACATGGTTTTGAATATTAAAACAGATGAGGGCACTGGGATTCAACACGTTCATTCATATATATATTTGGGAATATGGCTAGATAGCAATCTGAGATGGGATGTACACATAGAGCAGCTGCTGAAGAATGTTGGTAAGCAATTAAAGAATCCTATATTCCTAATTAACCAAACCACACAAAAACACGTATCCTGGATTTTAGGGGGGCAGACTTTGGGAAAATGGGGAGATACTTGAAAGAGGCATTAAGGGGAATGGGACAGGAATCAGGGGTTGAGGAACAGTGGGCAGTATTTAAAATGGGGATTACAAGAATAACAGAATTATGCATTAAGCAGGTTAGCAAGAGGAAAAGGAAGAGGAGACCATTATGGTTTCCAAAGAGGTAGCAAAGAAAGTGAAAGCCAAAAGATTGCATTCAGGCAATATAAAAGACACAGGCAGAAGGGGATAGAGAAGTACCAGGAGAAGCAAAGGGAGGCAGGGAGGTCAGTAAGGGAAGCCAAAGCTCAGACAGAAGAACACATTGCAAAATCAGTGGGTAGAGAGGACAAAACCTTTTCCAGGTACGTAAGTGAAAAAAGAAGGACAAAGGGAGGGATAGTGAGACTGAAGGGGGAGGATGGGGGCCACGTGGAGGATGACAATAGTAAAGCTGACATATTGAACAGGTATTTCTGCTCAGTCTTTTACTGAGGAAGAGGAGCGTAATGGGTCTGAAGGAGTACAAGGGTGAGAATGGTGAGAATGGACACAAGCCCCTTTACATGAGAAAGGGTCCTGAAGGAACTGGAAGTAATAAGAGTTGATAAAGCACGGGGCCAGATGGGGCAGCAACTTCCAGGGTCCTTAAAGAACTAAGAGAGGTGGTGGCTGAACCTCTGGCTATCCTGTTTAGCCGATCACTGGAAACAGGGAGGTACCCAAAGACTGAGGACAGCAGATGTAGTCCCCTTATGCAAAAGTGGGAACAAAGAGGAAGCAGGGAACTACAGGCCAGTCAGCCTCACCTCGGTAGTGGGAAAGATCATGGAAGCACTACTGAAGGAGAGACTGGTGGAACATCTGGTTGTCAATGGACTACATGACCCAAGACAGCATGGTTTCACCAGAGGGAGGTCATGTCAGACCAACCTCGTTGAATTTTTTGACTGGGTGACTAGGGAGGTGGATCAGGGGAAGGCGGTGGACATGGCCTATTTGGACTTCAGCAAGGCCTTTGACACTGTGCCACATAGAAGACTATTACACAAACTGGGGAATATGGGTGTGGGCAGGACAGTAGTGTGGTAGGTAGGTAACTGGCTGGGTGGCAGGACACAGAGGGTGGTGGTAAATGGCAGTCACTCCACAGATGGAAAAGTGACCAGTGGGGTGCCACAGGGATCAGTGCTGGGACCGGTCCTATTCAACATCTTCATCAGTGACATTGCACAGGGCATAGAAGGCAGAATTTCACTGTTCGCTGATGACACAAAGCTCTGTAACAGAGTAGACACAACATAGGGTGTAGACAGAATGAGAAGGGACCTGCAGAAACTTGAAGAATGGTCAGGGGTTTGGCAGTTGAAATTCAATGCAAAGTGCAAGATAATGCATATGGGGCACAAAAACCCTGGCACAATATATCAGTTGGGGGTGAGGATAGCATGCACCAAGCAGGAAAGGGATCTTGGAGTTATCATCTCTGATGACCTCAAGGTAGGGAAACAGTGTGACAAGGCAGCAGGTAAAGCAAATAAGGATACTGGGATGTATGGCAGGGGCATCACCAGCAGGAAAAGGGAGGTCATAATTCCGCTATACAAGACACTAGTGAGGCCCCACCTGGAGTACAGTGTACAGTTCTGGAGACCATACCTACATAAAGACATAGACAGGGTAGAGAAGGTTCAGAGGAGGGCAACAAAGATGTGGCATGGATTGTATCACAAGTCCTATGAAGACAGGTTGAAGGAACTGAACATGTACTCCCTGGAGGAGAGGAGGGAGAGAGGGGATATGATAGAGACATACAAGTATCTCACAGGGAGGAACAGGGTGCAGGAATACACTATTTTTAAGTGAAAAAGATGTTCCAGGACTAGAGGGCATGGGATGAAGTTGGAGGGAGGATGATTCAGAGGAAACATGAGGAAGAATTTCTTCACAGAACAGATGGTGGACAAGTGGAACACCCTGCCAGAGGAAGTGGTGGGGGCTGAAACAATCACGGGATTTAAGAATGCATGGGATAGACATAAAGGAATTCTGGAGGTCAGGGGTAAGGGGCAACAGACTTCTAGGAAACCATAAACTGAACTTACATGCTCAAATGGGCAGACTGGGTGGGCCATAGACCCTTATCTGCCGACACTGTCTGTGTATATTTGGCAAAGATATGTATGTCCCAAGAGATTGTGAATACTATGGTCTTGCTAGTTCTTGACTATGGGGCCATAATGTACTCTGCTGCAGCAAAGAGGGAGTTAGCGAGACTTGATGTCTGTTATGACAGACTCACCCACTACATACAGTACTTGATGTTCCCCGTATGGCACACAGCTGACAATTGTATGCTGATTTAGGATGGCAGAGGTTGAGTGACTGGAGATATGAGTACATTCTCTCATTTATAAAAAACAGGTTTGAGAGAGCAACTCCCAAATTATATATCTGCCAATATTGTTTAGAGACACAAAAATCCTCTTTAAGATCACAAATAGGCCTGAACCTAGTGTTACGTAAATTCAACTTAGAAATAGGAAGAACCTCATTTTTCTACCCAGGGTCAGTGGCCTGCAATAATATTCCACTCACCCACAGACCACTATCAGGGAAGAAAAGGTTGAGTGAGATAAAAATCTGGCTTGATAGCAAGGCTAAAGACTACATGTTAAAACTGTCTGGCAGTAGACATGATGTTCTTTAGCCTACCAGGTTTATATGGTGTGGCAGAACACATATAGGGCTGCAGTTTATAGGTGGCGACAGTACAGGGATCAAGGCATTGGGAGGGGGGCATGAATAGCCCTGTGGGGCTGTTATGTGCATATACTGGGGTTGGGGCATTCAGAGAGGGATGGGGCTAGCCCTGCTGGGCTTTGACTGGCACTTTGGGGGTCAGGGCATGGGGGGACAGTAATATCCCTGAGGGGCTTCAATCCACAAGAGGGAGAAGGCATGAGGGGCACTTGCACATGTCAGGTCAGGGGCATGCATCTTGTGCAATCCCTACAGGTATGCCCTTGGTTTGGCGTACCTGTGAGATTGTTGGAAATCACTGGACTTAGCCAAGGGGACCCTGTCCCTTCCTGAATCGGCACAGGGTCCATAAATGAATTGCACCCCTCAGCATGTGGCAACTTGTGACATGTAGGGTGCTTCTAGAATTGGGCCTTATGTTTTTACAACTATAATACTCTTTATTGATATGTGTACCTCAGCCATACATCGTATAACACATCGGGTGTAGGTGTTCCTCTCACTGAGGTGTAGCAAATTTGTTCTGCCTGTTATGCTGTCCTCTGTTTCCTCATATAGTTTTCTTTCTCTCATTTTTTGGCCTTCTTGTCCTTCTTATTGACCTGCTGGGGATATTTCTGTAAAAAATTAACCATATGCTCAATTACAGCCTCTAAATTTGGTGCCTCAGAGTCACTGTTTATTACAACCACTATTTTGTTGTTTCTGTTTATTTTGCTTTTGCCTTTATTAAAGTGTGACTGTAACACCTTCCTACAGAAACATCTACCCCTGCTTCTATATTGAGAACCTCTGCTTGAAGACCATTGCAGGCATCCACCACCCTTTCTGTGAAGAAGTATTTCCTCACATCTCTCCTAAAGCTACCTCCCTCCAGCTTTATATCATGACCCCTTGTTCTGGAGCACCCTTTCCTCTAAAAAATACCTCCCACTTACACCTTATTCACCCCATGAGCTATTTAAAGGTCTCGATCATACCCCCCCTCCTTCCTTTCCTCCAGGGTGTACATGTTTAATCCCTTTAGCCTCTCCACATGGGACATTTAATATAGACCTTGTACGATCTTGGTAGCCCTCCTTTGGACAACCTCCATCCTATTTATGTTCTTCCTGAGATATGACCACCAGAACTGAACACAGTACTCCAGGTGGGTCTTACTAAAATACCTATATAGCGGCAACACCACTCCCCTATTCCTGCTGGTAATACCACTACATATACATCCCAGCATCCCACTGGCTCACCCAGTAACTTTGGTGCATTGTCTGGCCACCTTCAGGTCATCTGACATGATTACTCCTACTGAAACCTCTACTCCTGTTTCTATATTGAGAAGGCTGTTGCAGAAGGCACAGGGGTGGCAGAAACTTCCCATGCCCAGGTTGTGATGCAGGGTAGAAAATTTCTGGGGAAAAGGACTGCCACCAAAATGAAGAACAACCAAGGGTGCAGGGAATCAGCATGGGAGGAAAGGGGGAAGAGAAACAGGCATTTGCAAAGCAGAAGAAGATGAGGGAACAACTAGACAACATGAGAATGGACAAGAGTAGGACTAACAAAATCTGGACAACCATGTGCGCCAGTGCTAGAACTCTGGGAAATAAGATACAAGACCTGGAGGCTACAATGGCTGAGGCAGGCCTAGATATTGTGGGCATCACTGAAACACAGTGCACAAACAGCTATGATTGGGAAATGGTCATACTGTACCTGGCTACACAATGTTTAGAAGGGACAATATAGAAAGGAGAGGTGGGGGAGTGGTGCTTTATTTTAAGGAAACCATCAAAGTGACAGTGGTACAGAGAGGATGGGGGTTGGGTCAATGTGCTGTAGGTCAATGACAAGTCTGTAAACGGAGTCACCATTCACATGAGAGTAGTATACAGGCCTCCGACACAGGTAGAGAACATAGACATAGACAAAGAGATAGAAACATAGAAACATAGAAGTTGTCGGCAGATAAGGACCATTGGCCCACCTGAGTCTGCCTAATTTCCTAGCACCATGTGCTACTGGAACCCTACTTGATCTCAGCGCCCTTCAGCCCTATTACTATGTTCCCTTGTGTGTATCCTATGCATGCTTGAAACCGCTACCATTTTACTACCCACCACTTCTACGGAGGTTGTTCCTCATGTCCACCACCCTTTCCTTGAATAAGTATTTCCTCCGTCCCTCTGATCCTCCCCCTTCAACTTCATATCATGGCCCTTTGTCCTTGAGCATCTCTTTCTATGTAAAATGCTACCCTTCTGTACCTTAATAACACCTTTGAGGTATTAGAACATTTCTATCAGGCCCCTCCTTTCCCTTCTTTCCTCTAGAAAGTACATATTTAATTCCTTTAGTCTTACCTCATAGGGCTTTGATGCAGGCCATGCACCATTTTGGTTGCCCTCTTCTGTACCGCCTCCACCTGATCTATGTCTTTCCTGAGAGGGGGCCTCCAATACTGGACACAGTACTCTAGGTGGGGCCTCATCATCGAACTATACAGGGGTAACACTACCTCCCTCTTTTTGCTGGTGATACTCATCCCTATACACCCAAGCTTTTTATTAGCTTTTCTCACTGCCTTATCACACTGCTTTGCCACCATCAGGTCATCAGATACGATGACCCCTTAGGCCCCTTTCCTGCTTTGTGGTTGTCAATACCTCCCCCAATTTGTACACTGCCTTTGAGTTTCTGTGCTTTCTGTGCATAATTTTGCACTTTTTAGCATTGAAGCCCAGTTGCCAAACTCTTGATCAATCTTCAAGTTTTTTTCAGGTCATCACTCATTTTTTCCACCACCACGCCCAGTGTGTCCACTCTGTTGCAGATTTTGTGTCATCCAAGAATAGGCATACTTTCCCTTCCAGCCCTTCTGCAGTATTGCTAATAAAGACATTGAACAGTACTTTACCAGTACTGACACCTGTGGCACCCTGCTGGTTACTACACCTTCTTCAGAGTGTACTCCATTTACCACCAACCCACTGACTCCTGTTACTTAGCCAACTTCGTACCCAGATGACTACTTTTGTCCCACTCCCAGGCTGCCCAGTTTGTTACCAGTCTTCTGTGTTGTCAAAGGCCATGCTGAAATCCAGGTAGGCCACATCCACCGCCCCTTCCTGATCTACTCCCTTGGTCACTCAGTCAGAGAACTCGATCAGGTTTGTTTGGCATGATCTCCTTCCCTTAAACCCATGCTGCTGTGTAATCCACTGGTCACAAGGTATTCCCCAATCCTTTCCTTTAGTAGTGTTTCCATTACTTTCCCACCACTGAAGTCAGACTGACAGGTTTGTAGTTTCCTGCCCCCCTCCCTATTCCCACATTTATCCCCAAATGACTCCCCACTTTGACATTTGCCACACTGTTCTACTGTCCCCATTAGTAAGTATCAGGTGCAGTATTGCCCAGATGTTTGAATACATAGGCAAAATGACTAAGAAGGGGGAGGTGGTGTTGGTGTGGCGCTTTAATCTGCCAGATGCAGAGTGGAGCCTACCTGCTATAGCATCAGCTAGGAGCAGAGACATCTTGGACTCCCTGCAGGGGGCATTCCTCAGGCAGCTGGTCAGTGAACCTACTTGGGGTGGGGCAATATCAAACCTGGTACGTATGAACAGGGACAGTGTGGCAGATGTCAGAGTGGGGAGTTATCTGGGGACTAGTGACCATCGCATAGTATGGTTTAATATAAGAACAACAGCAGAATCCATACACCCAAGGGCAAGGGTTCTAGATTTCAGGAGGGCTGAGATGGGGGAATGAATCTGGGAAGACCTGGTGGGGGAAGATGTCAAGGGGGGTAGAAGGAAAATGGGCCAGAATAAAAGAGAGCATAGTAAAGGCTCTAAACTTATATGTCAGGCAAATAAGCAAAAGCAGAAGGAGCTGGAAACCATTATGGTTATTGAGGGAAGCGGCAGAAAAGGTAAGGACAATAACAGTGGCATTCAAAAGGTATAAGGAGACTCGGAGAGAGGAGGACAGAGAAGTGTATCTGGGGAAATGGAGTAAGGTAGTAAGGAGGTCAAAAGCACAAACTGAGAAAAGAAAAGCCCAGACAGTATCAAAGACATTGTTCAGGTATATCAGTGAAAAAAAGAAGACCAAGGGAGAGTTTGCAGGGTTAATAAAGAAGGCAAGGGGCTATACTGAGAAGGACCAAGAAAAGGCACATATGTAAACATACGAATTTGCCAGCAGACATAGGCCACCTGGTCTATCAAATATACTCGAGTGTGCAGCTAGTACCCTCACTTTGCAGCTGCCCCACCTCCTCCCCTTCCCATTTACTCCCCCTCTCTCAACTTGTCCCGTTCCCTTTTGAAACTATCCACTGTCTTACAGGCTACCATCTCCTCCAGTAGTGCATTCCATTCTGCCATGACCCTCTCTGTGAAAAAGTGTCTCCTCATTTCTGTCCTAAATCTTCCCCCCTCCAATCTAAGGCCATGCCCTCTTGTGCCCCTCCCCTTCCTCAGACTGAGTATCCCTTCAGTGTCTGCCTTGTTTATCCCCTTTAGATACTTAAAGGTCTCAATCATATCCCCCGGTCCTTTCTCTCCTCCAAAGAGTACTTGTTCAAATCTCTCAGTCTTTCCTCGTATGGTCTGTCCTCCAATCCCTGGATCATCCTTGTTGCTCTGCATTGTACCCCTTCCAGTAATTTCACATCCTTCTTCAGATATGGGCACCAGAATTCCACACAGTACTCCAGGTGGGCATGACCAGTGCCCTGTAGGGAGGGAAGATCACCTCCCTGCTCCTAGAGGAGATCCCTCTCGTGATACAACCCAGCATCCTGTTGGCTTTCACTGTCACCCTCCTACACTGCTCTGTATTGTTCATCTTCCCCATTACAACCACTCCTAGATCTGTCTCCTCCTCAGTGGAATCTAGCTGCATCCCTCCCATCTGGTAACCCCTCCCTGGGTTCTTTGCTCCAAAGTGCAGGACTTTGCACTTTTTTGCATTGAACCCCAACTGCTACTCGTCTGACCACTCCACCAGTTTGGTTAGGTTGTCCCTGCCAACCTGCAATATCATCCGCCACCACCACCCCCAATTTGGTATCATTAGTGAATAGACTGATCTTAAATAAATATTTCTGTTCAGTATTCACAGTTGAAGGGGAAGGAGAACCGTACCTATGTCTAGCCTGGCCAGTGCCAGCTGTTTCATTGTATACCTATTAGATTGCTCAATGTTTGATACCAACTTGTGTAACACCTGTTCTCAATTACATGTACCCTGTAACCTAAATGTATTTTGTCTGACCTCAGTGTGACGTGGCGCCTCTGTTGAACGCCTATTGTTTTGCAAACCTATGCTATGTAACCTAAAACTCTATGTATGTCTTTAATGTGACGAGGTACCTTTGGAAACGAGCCTCTGGCTCAAAGGTTGTAAACCGATTTCACAAATAAATAAATAAAACAAATAAATAAGGGGAGAGACCACAAATAAGCACCAAGAGATTGGGGGGAAAGAAATGGACACCAATCTCTTTTTTGAGGAGAAGGTCAGGAAAGCACTCACTAATCTGATGGCGGATAAGTCATGGAGCCAGATGGGGTTCATCCAAGAGTGTTAGATGAGGAGCTGGGCATATTTATGATTATGGCACAGTGGGTGAGGTAAAATTGCAATATTTCTAGTGGTGAAAAAGTAAGGGTAAATGTACTGTACTGTCTCTCTTGTTAATAATATTTTAAATTCAGTTTAAAATTAGCCAATTAAGCAAATGATATTTACTTTTTCTGCTGAACAAGCTCTCTGCCTTTTTTTAGAATGTATTGTTTTTACAACTATACTACCCATATTGGTATGTGCTCCTCAAGCACACCTCATGACAACACCAATAGTGTAGGTGTACAACTCACCTAGATGTACCTAATTGGCATTCTTTAAATGCATGCAACTACACCTTCTGACTACACCTCAGATAAAGGTGTACCCCTCACTGAGGTGTGCCTGATAATCATTTTTTAGATGCACACCAACTGTACCTCTGGCCTACACCTCAAGTGAGGTGCACCTAATTAGCATTTTTTTAACACACAGTAAGTGCACTAAATAACATTGTAAGTGCACTGCTGTTGAATCTCATGCACACACTTCAGAAAATAGTGCAGTTAAGTGCACAACTTGAGGTGTACAGAAGTACACATCACATTTAAACCTTATCAGCACCTCACATATGATCCACTGCTGGTTGTCGACAAATTTTTTGTCGAACAACCAGACAGCAAACCAGCAGTTCAACTGCATTTTGCAGTTGGCTGCCGGTTTTGTAGGAAAACAAGTGTTTTCTTCGGGGGGCTTTGCCTCCAGAACCACCCATGAGGAGGGCTGCGACCCCTGCACCCCCCACTTAGAATTCTCAACTCCAAGTTGGTGCTGATTTGGTGGGGTGCAGGACTCCCGACAGACAGTGTCAGATTCCAGTGGGTTCCCTACAGTGACATGGTGCTGTTGTTGCTGTAGGGGACCGCACAGCCGAAATGTTGCTGAGAGTGTGGCATACCCCTCACATACACCTCAGCTGAGACAGAGTAGCTGCAATTTTTATTCTCTCTCTCTGACTGCTAAGTGAAAGGCTGCCAGGTAGATTAAGTGATAGCATTCATTTAGTTGGCATAGACAAAGCAATAACCAGCTTCTGTGGATGATTAAATGCCAAGGTGAAGCTGAGGCATTTAATTATCCACAAAAGCCAGTTATTGTGCATATACTCCAACTAATTGAATGTTATTACTATTTTACCACTAGGAGTTATATGGAATTTTTTAATGTAACTCCTAATAAAAAAACTTGCAATATTACATGTTGAAACCAGGTTTTGAAAAATAAAGCCATGACTCCGGGCATGCCCATTAGTGCCAGTGGTAGTACACATGTCCAGAGTCATGACTTTACTTTTGAAAGTCCATTTTCACACTGTAACTCTACTCAGGCTACAGAATCTGTCAAAGGTATAGATAAAAAAAAAATGCAGTCCTCATTTGTTAGTGTTCCTGATCCATTCAGTCTCCAATCCAGAAAGTTGTTTTTCTCTCTCTCTGTCTTTCCCTATCTTCCCCCATGCCTTGCTCACCTCAGCAAGAAAATCATCTCTCGCTCCTCACTTGACTTTAGTCTCCATTGTCAGTCTCCTTTACTGTGCCTCCTACATGGAGATAGAAATAGTAAAGCAGTGTACAAGGGCTCATGGAAGAACGTCAGGGGTGGGTGAGTGTAAATGGACTCCAGAGCAGACAGGCAGTATGGACAAGAGAGAAGGGAATATGGATAACCTACTGTGGGTGTGGTTACAGGTGAGTTACTTACTGTGGGCATGGCTAACATGTGGATAACCTACTGTGGGCGAGGCTAAATATGGATACCCTACTGTGTGAGTGTGTTTAGTAATTAGTGGGATAATAACTGCCAGTTTTCTTGTGTTCTGATTGGCTTACACTTGATGCCTGTGGTATACTATAGTTTAATGTTGAATACAAATACGATCTACTCTATTACTCCAACCACCACCATCATCAGTAGTTTGAGAACTCTATCCAGTGAGCTGACTCTCAATGTATAGCTTTTTTTGGGTTCTTCTTGCATCATTGCACAACAGATTAGCAAAACCCTTGAGAGTTGTTCTATGAAAGGTTAGAACTTTTTTTTATTTATTTGTGACTTGAGGGAAATTATCTGATGTTCAGAAATGAGAAGTTCTTGTACAGAATTGTCAAATGTTTTGCTTATGCCACCCTGTGCCGCTGCTGCTGAGAAAATACAGGAATAAAGTGGTAGAGAAGGAAAAGTTCAGTATGTGCTCTTGAGAAATTCTCTGATGTTCAGAAATGTTACTGGTGCCCTGCTGCTATGGCGACCTCAGGGACAATCTGTGTTGTAATGCACTTTAATATACACAAACACAAGGTAAACGTTTCTCATGTCTGGAAATTGTTCCCCCAAGCCTGAAATCAGGAATGCTTGAAATAAACTGATGCTGCTGGTGCCTCTGCTGTTATGCTTTGTAAGTTGCCCTCTCAGACAGTCTGTGTTATCAAGCACTTTAGGACACCTAAGCACAAGATATAAGTTTCCCACATTTGGAAATTGTTCCTCCAAATCCCAAATCAGGAATGCTGGTAATAACCTGATGCTGGTGGTGCCCCTACTGCTATGCTTTGTAAGGCACCCTCTCAGACAGTCTGTGTTGCCAAGCACTTTAAGATACACAAGCACAAGATATAAGTTTCTCACATCTGGAAATTGTTCCCCCATCCAAACCCAAAATCAGGAATGCTGGTAATAAACTGATGCTGATGGTGCCTCTGCAACTGTGAAACAGAAGGCTCAATAAAACTGGAACTTGAACTGAGAAAAGAAGTGCTCCAAATCTGTAAAAGCACCAGTCAGCCAACAGAGGTAATTTAATATTAAGTATACCAAAAATGAATGGAACATTGTCACTTTAAGAAAACCTATGACTAAAAAATATTTGCAAACAATGAACTGAAGCCCCATTCGAACAAACTGGGTTGCACCCAAATTTAAGTGGTGTGTCATGTGGCTCATGACTCATGAGTAAGTGACATGAAACAGAAGCTTCAATTAGCAGTGCGTGATTTGTGATTGTGACTAAATGATGTGAAACAGAAGATTCAAGGTTGCACCCCAAAATGAAGTGGTATCAGACAGAAGAATGAAAATCAGTAAAGCTGCTACAGAAACACATTGACAGAATGGTTTACATTGACATGGAAACTCACCTATATGAATTTCTCATGGCTGGGAATTCTCTAAAAGCTAATTAATAACAAGCATTTGTCAATGTTGAATGTTCACTGTATGCACTGGTGTCACAGGGGTGTGTGTTTGAAAAGTGCTTCAGTGAAGGAATCATTTTATTAACATTTAAAAATGCAAAGTAGAAGTGAAATGATTTTGGGCAGTGTAACTGTCTTGTTTGTTAATATTTGTGTCGCAGATTTTCAGCATATCCTTCTTATGACCCCACCTCATGAGCAAGTGCAGAGAAAATTTTCAACTCCTGGCTAAAAGATGATTTCATGCAGTGATTGCGGAATCACCTTCAGGATAAAAAAAAACACATTTTAGCCAAGATCTGAAAAATAACAGCTGTCACATTCATTAGGTGCTATGAAGAAATGGCAATGCTGAAAATCTGGGGTCAAAATATTGAAAATTACCAACGTTATGAGCCTGCGTTCATAAATTTCAATGTAGGCTCATAACTTTGTTACTTGTTAATATGTTTGGGCAAGATTTTCAACATGGCCTTTTTATGACCCCACCTCATGAATGAGTGCAGAGAAACATTTCAACTCCTGCCTGAATGGCAATTTCACTCAGCGACTGTGAAATCACCTTTTGAAATGCCAAAAATATTTTGGTGAGGATCAGAAAAATTACAGTTGTCACCTTCATGAGATGTTGTGGAAGAAGTGGCAATGTTGAAAATCTGCAGTCAAACTATTGAAAATTTCCAAAGTTACAAGCCTGCATTCACAAATTTTAACACAGGCTTATAACTTTGGCAATTTTCAATAGCTTGACCCCACATTTTTAACATAGCCTTCTTATGACCCCAACTCATCGACATGTGCAGAGAAAAATTTAAACTCCTGCCTGAAAGGTGATTTCGCACAGCGATTGCGAAATCACCTTTCAAAATGAAAAAAACATTTTGGCGAGGATCTGAAAAATTACAGCTGTCACATTCATGAGGTGCTGTGAAGATGTAACAATGTTGAAAATTTGAAGTCAGACTATTGACAATTGTCAAAGTTATAAGCCCTGCATCCACAAATTTCAACACAGGCTTATAACTTTGGCAATTTTCAGTAGTTTGACTCCACATTTTTAACATAGCCTTCTTTTGACCCCAACTCACGAACAAGTGCAGAGAAAAATTCCAACTCCTGGCCAAAAGGTAATTTCACACAGTGACCACAAAATCACCTTTTTGGAGAGAATTGCTAATGTCAATGAATTGTTCATGAAGTGGGGTCCCAGAAAAGGTATGTTGAAAATTTGGGGCAACAATATAAAAAAATGGCCAAGATATGCCACTAAATTGAAAACCCCACTGAAATACATTGAAACTGAAAACCCCACTGAAATACATTGAAGCTCTTACCTCAGTTCACATTTGGGCTTTGAAGAGTGAAGACATATCTGTGGTCTAGAGAAGAGTACAGGGACAGACCTCTGGTGGGTAAGTATGTGGTAGGGGGTATGGGTAATGGTGCAGCAGATAATAATGGATGGTTTTCTTTTTTCAGGTTTAAAAAAAATGACAAGGGACATTTTGCTAAATTTCAGGGAGTTTTCTATTAATGGAGGACACTGGAGGATTGGGCACCCCCAACTGTTACAATAATTAAGGACACTGAGGGATTGAGTACCCCCAGTGTCAGTGTTTTATGTTTTGGGGGAGTGGCGGCAACAGACATCGATGAACAGTTTTCTTATTATCAGGGGGATGAAAAACAGAACAAGGGACAGTTTTCTTTATTTTAGGGAAAGACACTGGGGGATTGAGCATCCCCAGTGTCACTACTGTGTGTGTGTGTGTGTGTGTGTGTGTGTGTGTGTGGGGGCGCTGACAGGGTGGGTCGAGTTGAAGGACAGTTAGGACCACCATCAACAGACATCGACGGATGTGTTTCTTTGTTGCAGGCATGCATTCCAGGCTGACCATGACCGATGAGCCTGGCTTGCTGGTTGGATCTAAGGGACAGCAACTTCTTTTAAAGTTGGTGCCATCTCCCCACCCCCAGCAAGCCAGAAACTCTGTCATGGCCATCCTGGGTGCTGACTGGTGTTGCACTGTCGGGCACCTGCAACACTGCTCTGTATTGGGCTACAGTGTCACACCCCTCAAAAGGCACTCTCACACCAAGGACACAGTCAACACAAAAAGGAGCTCCTGATTCTAAAGGAATTATATCACTTAGTTGTGCCTCTCTTGGGGATCTGTGCAACCCTGATCATTGGCCCCTTTCACATGCACAGCTCCATTTGTGGCAAAAAAATATATAAACTGGAAAGACATTGTAGGCCATTCCAGTAGTTTACTTGGACAAAGATGCAGTGCGCTGTTCTGTTTGCTATCTGCTGTGAGTCTTCTGACCCGGCAGCAAAAGGAAGTATTTTATTTCATTTCCTTTTGTTGATGGGGGGAATTGTAATGTGTAACCACCTTAATTTTAACCATTTTGTCTTACTTATTTTCTATTTTCAGGTATTATAACCACATTGATGAAAACGTGGTGCTTCAGTGCAGAGGTCCAGCCTGTATCTTTTTTGAAATTAAGCATGTTTCCCAACCACGAGAAGAGAAGGTATTAAGTTTTTTTATGGGGGTGGTTGTAACCATTTTAACTCTAACCATATTTTTTCTTACTGTTAATCTATGTTATGTACAGTATTATCACTATGGAGATGAGAGAGATCATTCATGTTGCTGCATCAGTCCTTTTTGGGGGGAATCAAGATGTTGTCCCACCATGGGGAGGGGTTGTTTTTTTAATTCTGAAAAGTTTTGCAGATGTCAGACTAAGTGTTTCCTGTTTCTGTTGCTCTAATTTCAGCTGATTTTGAGCATCTGTCTGTTGCAAAGTTTTCCAGGCAGGGAAGATGGTGATGGCTTGAATGCTGGAGCAGGAGACAGCAGCACAGAAAAGGAGACATGTGAAGACAAGAAAAGATTATTTAGACTCAAGTCAAATAAGTACCCAGGTGGCTGTCAAGTATAGCCATTGTTGACTCCACTTCCTACTACACCACCTGTCACCTCTGTAGAAAAACAAATAAATTATTTTGCCTCACTTGGCCACTATGGTGGTTGCCCAGTATAACCATTGTTGACTTGCATGAGAAACTATTTGGTATCCCTTTGGCCACTGTAGCACACTGTGTACATGTGAAAAAGGAGAACAAAAAATAAAAGAAAAAATAACCAAAAAGGAATTCATAGTTACATTAGTGCTGCTGGTCATGCTGTGGTGTGTTCCAGTGAGCTGGTGTAGGAACAGCTGCTGTCAATAGTGAAACTTGCAGGGAAACAAAAGAACACAAGGACAAACATTTTAATGTCAGGAAATGACTAACCTATGATTATAAAGGCTTTTTGTCCTCTGAGAGGCCAGGTACTACTACACCACCTATCACCTGTGAAGAAAAAAAGAGAAATTATGTTGCCTCACTCAGCCACTCTGGTGGACGCACAGTTTAGCCATTGTTGACTCCCCACAAGAAACTATTTTGCATTCCTTTGGCCATCATCACACAGCAGTGTGTACCTGTGAAAAAGGAGAACAAAAATTAGGAGGCAAAAAAAAAGGAAAATCATAATGCTACTTACTGTTACATTAGTGATGCTGGCTGTACTGTGGTGTGTGCCAGTGAGCTGGTGTAGGAACATGGTGAAACCTGTAGGGAGACAAAAGGGGAGATGAAAAACACAATTTGAGAGTGACATATGAAGAAGTTTCATCCTCTGCGAGGCCAAGCACTGGAGTCAACCATCAGATGACTGAGTAAGAGATACGGACAAATAAAACTTTTTGCCCACACAAATCCTGAATAATATTGTGTCAAAGGCAAACCCATCACATTTATTCTGTTTTGAAACATTTCTCAGTGGGACTTTCAGTGTTACAGAATTTTCTCTATCTCTAAACATACCACTCAATTTGTGGATAAAAACATTAAATATATCAACACCAAATTATGTATGCATATAAGCGGTTAGTAAAAGCATTTTGTACTATAACTCAGTCTTTCCAATACAGATAAACAGAAAACAAATTCATTACAATACTTGCAGTTACGTTGTAGCTGTTTGCTGAGTGCATGCCACTGAGAAGGTGTAGGACTCAGAACAGGCGTTGTGAATGTTGGAACCTTCAGGGAGACAAAAGGACAGAAAGAAAAACATTTTAATGTCTTTCTGAGTAATGTGGGAGGTCTTTTGGCCTCTTTGAGGATGTTAGGACTGCAGAATGTTCACCATCAGCAGTGAGGATACACATGTGAACAACATTGACAGTGTTTTACCATCACGGCAGACAAAGATACGCCTTGCAGGGGCTGAAGTCTTGCTGCTTTGATGATTTGGCTGGCTGGGGGGTTGGCTTTAGTATCCTTCTGTCATCCTGTTCCAGATTGGATACTGTTGGAAGAGACATGTGATGGAACCATCCCAGGTATCGATTCTTATTGTCTGCAAAGTGTTTTTAGCTGCTGCACATGTTGGGTGTTGTTCCATTCCAAATCCAGTAGATAGTATTTCAGGGTGAACATCACATTCAGTTAACTGAGGCAGTAACTGTAACCCTTATCATAGGATCAAGCCAAACAGTTATCCCTAGAGTCAGGATTATTATTTCATTAGTGTGGAGGTGGTGGACCATGTTGTCTGTGAAGACCCAAGCAGGCCAGAGGAAGGGAGAAGGAGAAGGCAATGTTGTGTCTTGCTTGCTGGCTGGAGCAGGCATGCTTTGCCTAGCTGGTAAAATGGTATTTTTGTGTTGCATCACTGTGGAGGTGGTGGCTCACGCAGTTTGTGACTGTGTAGGACCCAAGCAGGCAAAAGGAGGAGGAGGAGGAGGAGGAGGAGGAGGTGGAGGCAGTGCAGTGTCTTGCTGGCTGGAGCGGGCATTTTGTCTCTATACATTACATAATTCAAGTGGTGGAAGTGGGTACTCAATTAGGCATAAATTAAAAACAGAAGCACAACAATTGGGGATGGGGAACAGTAAAATGAATGAAATTAACAGAATAAGTTTTGTGAATCATAACTAATGGATAATGCTGAGGGGCAAGGAAGGAAACAACACGTCTTTTTTTAGTCTTCAACCTCATCGATGAAGCAGTCCTCACAGCCTCCCAGACTTGAGTTGCCAATAGATGGGAATTCCATCTCCATTAATGCTTCATCCACCTCAATGGTACAAGACCATTTGCTAGTGCCAAGTCTGCAGACATTACCTTCCTCTTCATCTTCACTGGCATGTTGTGGTATGAAAAGGGACATGATTGTCTTGTGTGGAATGTGAACCTCATTCGTTTTAATAAATGTTAATATAACAATGTTTTTGGGTGACAGATTGGTGTGCCTGTCCCACTAAATGGCACCAGCTGAACTGAATACACATACCCCACTGACACTCAAGGGTAGGCAGCTGAGATATTTAATGGCAACTGAGGTCAGTGCTGGCCACTCAGTGACCCTGCTGCTCCAGTACAGCAAGGGCTTGTCAGCAATGCTAAGGTGCCTTGTGTGCTAAATACACATCTTCCATGCATTGTGCTGCTTTCAGACCTGATGCATCATCAGCATCCTCCTCCTCCTAATGTTTCTCCTTATCTGCAACTCCCACCTGACTTTAAACTTCCCAAATGGGATTTGTCATTTTTTTCTTTAAAGCTGCATGTTTTTTCAGCCCCTTTCCCAAGTGAGAAGGTGGTATCAACAACCAGTCTCTGAGCAGTTCCATTCTGTGCTTGGTTCCATGCATCCATAGCACCTGTGCTCTACATACCCTTCTTATCATAAGTTCAGTCAACCTTTGGACCTGCTGACACCTACCTTCAATTATTGATGATAGCCCACATTTCTAGCATAGGACAAGCATGATGGCAATCCCAAACTCTTCGGACTGAAGAATGTTGGAAAAGTGTGTGCTGGAGTCTAAGACATGGAACACGTGTTCCATTAAGGCACAGGCACCAGAATCACCACCTGAGTCCATATGTTGCTGCACATTCACCAGTGTTTGCCTCAACACACGTAGAAGTGGAATGGCCTGACTGATACAGGCAGTGTCCCGACTCAATGCCTGTCTTGCATAATCGAATGGCCTAAGAATCATAATCAGGCAATCCATTTGTCACAACTGCTCTGTTGTGGGACACATGAATACTCCAGCACTGTCATGGCTTGCATGTAGCAGCACATAGTCAGAAATTGCTTTATACTGCTTGTATAACCACTCAGTCATACACAGGATGGAATTCTATCTGGTGACAACACCCAACTTCGTATGAAGCAGAGGCAGTTTGTTCTGTATCTGCAGCTGATGGAGCTGGTCACAGGCCTTTTCAGAATGGGCAAAGTGGACACAGATGCAAGGGGCTACAGTCAAAATGTCCTTGATATTCATATGGGTGAGAAACTGCTACACAACAAGATTAAGACAGTGAGCCAGGCATGGCACCTTGACAAAAAAAACAAAACAAACATTACTGATGCATTTCGTGACATTGGAGACATTATCACTCACAATAAAACCTGCTTTCAGTGAATGGGGTGGAGTCACTTATCAACCTCAGTGAGAAGCACTTTACAGCATTTTCTCACCTTTGTGTGATTGGTGGCACACAGAACAGTGAAACTAAAACCACGAAAGACCATTACAGTGACAAAATCAGCAGTTTTCTGTAATGGTCTGTGGTACCTCAACATTGCTTCTCCCGATGTTGCATCCCCTCCCCAAAATAACTCTGACCTGAAGTTGGTTATATTAAAATGCAGGGGGTATGTGGGGCAGAGCCTCCCACATGTGGGGTGTGGGTGGCACAGCCCCCAATAAAAAACACATTATTCTTCTGATGACACAGTGCTGAGTGTCAGCATTGTGCCATCACTGTGATGGATTTTGACAGAATTACAGTTGATTGGATGTGGTGGAACCATGTGTGATCCCAGATATACTATTCATTGTCAGGGTGGCATCATGGCAAAGTCCCTGAGTGTTGTTACCACTACAGTTGGGCTTAGTACAATTTTTGTCTACACCCCAGAGTCAAAGAGTACCCTAGGTACCTGTGCCTCGTGTGCTGTAATACACAAGTGGGAGCTACCAGCTGTTTGGCCACTGATCCACATAGCCATGCAGAGATGTACATATGGTGATGCTGAATGCTTCAAGGCATGGTTCACCGAGCTTGACACTGTCCCATATAGTTCAGGAATGGCATGTTTTAAAAAGTATATTCTTGATGGAATATGCCATTTGGGACAGGGAAGGACATGAACCTTCAAAATCCAACATTCTTAACAAAACAGAATGGCAATAGATTAATAGCCCACATTTCCACAACTGCTACATTTAGTTCATGAGCAGTAGCATGATTGGCAGAGAATTTGGAGTGCTGCTCAAACATGCTATGCAGCATAGGCTGGACTTTTCTTGGGGTTGGTGTACCAAACAGCTAGACTTGTCATGGTGGCATTGGTGGGGTGCTCTTTGTCTTCTGGGGATTCATAATCACATGTGCTGCCACTTAACTGACACCGGTGCCTTTGTGGGTTTTCTGCAATGGTGTAACTGTGCTTTTCTGACTCAGGGTGTTGCTGCTGCTCTGCTCACTACTTGGCAGACCCACAGAATCCTCCTCCTCCTGATTCTCTGTATAGATCTCCTCACTCAGCCCTTTGTTCACCTGATCTATTGCCCTGTCACTTCTGTTTGTCTTGCCGATGATGATGATGATGATGATGATGATGATGATGATGAGGGACAGGGACCCCCTGCACTGACTTCCTTATGGTATTGACACCAGCATAACAGGTGCCTGTTCTTCGGGTGTGAGTGTTACCCACCAGTGCCTATGTGGCTGCCCTTTTTACCTCTACTAACTCACGCTTGACACAGATGACAGATAGCAACTGTCTCATCCACTGGGTCAAGTATACAGCAATCCCAAACTAGAGATGTTGTTATCCTTGTTTTAACATGATACTGGTGGGACTGGGACAGCTGAGGAGAAGGGGTAGAAATTGATGTTTTTGGAATAATTGGAGAACCTCAAGAATACTGGATGGGTGAACTTTTGTAGTTCTATAACTAGTGTACACCACATCTCCTGCACCACCTGCATCACCACCTTTATGCTTCTTTCAAATCAGGCTCCCATAGGGGATCCAACACATCATCAGGAGCAGGAGCAGAAGCACAGACACTTCTGTTCTCCTCCACCACAGGTCTGTCCTCCTCAATATCGCCATCTCCAGGCTCTCTCACCCTCTCATCATGAAGAGTCTGACCCTCATTTTGTAGATCTCACGCCTCAACCACTGGCTCCATACTATCAGGTGCAACACCACCATTACCAGAACCCATGAGGACACCAATAACCTCCTCCTCATCCATTGTTTGTTGCTTGCTGGTGATGCTGCTCCCTTGCTCATCTTACACATCCCCCACCATTATGGATGCCACCAAAGTGGTAGAGAAAAATTTGGATACACTAATGTCACCTCTGCCAACTGCTCTTTCGCTACTACTAGCACTGGACCCCATAGAATACACTGCCACCATTCCCACAGACATTATTTTTTTTAACTGCACCACTATTTGCCACCAAAGATTTGGAAGTCTTCCTTGCTGCCTCCCCTGAACGTCTCCCTTTACTTGAGTTTCTCTTCCTGGTCATTCTTCTCTTCTGCATAACTTGATTTTTTAAGAACAGAACAGGGATTGCAATGATGGGGTACCATACTAACAACGACAGAGTCCTTTTGTCTTTTAACACAGTGCAGGGATTACAACAATAGTGGTCCCAACAGTGACAGAATCCTTATTTCTAATATACAGCACAGGGATTGCAACAACAGGAGTACTGTACCCACAGAGACAGAACCCTTTTGTTTTGCCACATAGCACTGGGATTACAATGACAGGAGTCCCAACAGTGGAAGAACCCTGTTTGCAAATAAACAGCACAGGGATTACAACAACAGGGATCTCAAGGATGACTTTCTTGCTAATAAACAGCACAGGGATTACAACAACAGGGGTTTTAACAGTGACAGAACCCTTTTATTTGCTAATAAACAGCACAGGAATTACAACAACAGGGGTCCCAGCAGTGACTTTTTTGTTAACAAACAGCACAGGGATTACAATGACAGGGCTCCAACAGTGACATAACCATTTTCTGCTAATAAACAACACAGGAATGATAACAATAGGGACCCCAACTGTGACTTTTTTCCTAATAAACAGCACATAAATTACAATGACAGGGGCCCCAACAGTGACAGAATCCTTTTTTCATAATAAACAGCTCAGGGATTGCAACAACAGGGCTACTGTATAATAGCTTGGCAGAAGACACCAGGAGAAAGGACTGCTGTGTGACTGAACTTCTCTGCTGGGACTAAAGTAGAAGAACTTTTGTACTTGGACCTTTAATTTAGGGTAAAAAAACTAACATGCAAAAAAAAAAGTGTGTGTTTGGGTTAACTGAACTGAATGGGTATCTGAAGAGTTATCTATGTGTAAATCTCAGGTGACTGAAAGGACTTAACTGCTATGAGGTTTAAATTACTTGTAGAAAGATCTGGTAAGTAGGGGGAGTGGCTTAGCTAGAATGAAGCTACATTTAAAGACTGCCTTAGAAAGATTCTGCTAATAGCTTGGCAGAAGACACCAGGAGAAAGGACTGCTGTGTGACTGAACTTCTCTGCTGGGTCTAAAATAGAAGAACTTTTGTACTTGGACCTTTAATTTAGGGTAAAAAAACTAACATACAAAAAAAAAAAGTGTGTGTTTAGGTTAACTGAACTGAATGGGTATCTGAAGAGTTATCTATGTGTAAATCTCAGGTGACTGAAAGGACTTAACTGCTGTGAGGTTTAAATTACTTGTAGAAATATCTGGTAAGTAGGGGGATTGGCTTAGCTAGAAGGAAACTACATTTAAAGACTGCCTTAGAAAGATTATGCTAATAGCTTGGCAGAAGACACCAGGAGAAAGGACTGCTATGTGACTGAACTTCTCTGCTGGGACTATATTGCCCTCCTTCCCTCCTCTCCACACCCCCACCCAAAGCTAGTTCTATTTTTATAGGCACAGGATTTGACTGACAACAGGAACTTCCTGTTTAGGGGCAGGAAGTGAGTGATCACAGAACCACCAAGGACCCACCATCCTAGAAGGGCAAGAGTAGCTCTCCGGCCCCCTCTAGCTGTGGGAGGTCTGCCTCTGAGCAAGTAAGTGGTCTACTGAGAAATATAGGATATTCTTGTCTCAGAACAGGACAATCAGGAGCTTAAAGGGCATGCAGGCAGAAAGTAAGGAGAGAGAGAAAAAAAAAGAGGAAAGAGTAAGGATTGGAAACAGTTAAGGGGCCAGAAATAAGACATGATTTGGACTCCGCATGGTGGAATATTTTGTGAAATGAGGCGAAGTCGCAAAATATTCTACGAAGCAAATTTTTCCAACTTTGCCCATCTCTAGGAGACACAAGTGTGCCTCAGTCACAACAACAGAAGGGACACATCTGCTGCTACAAGGTGGGAGGCCTTGAAAGCATTTTTGAGAGGGGCCATAATTTCTTACTCCTGCCACAAAAAGAAAATTGAACCCAAAAGCTAACTATGTTAGAAGAACAAATATCCTAAACTGAGAGGCTAGACATGTCAGCTCCCATGCCTGATGATTATCATGAGCATAGACTATCTAGAGCTAACAAGGAACATGCTATCTTACTGACCGAGGCAACTAATTACTTTGAGGCAGACTCCATAGGGACATTGCTGGCATGCCAGTTAAATCAAAGAAAAAGTGCTAAAAACATAGCCCAAATCAAGGACAAAGATGGTTTTACTAAATACACTGATAAGGACATAGGAAACAGCTTTAGGGTAGTCTCTCAGGAACTGTACACCTCGGAAGTGCATTCAACAAAGAAGGATATCTGGGCTTTTTTAGCCAAAGCCAGGATCCCCATGATTGACCCACAGAATAAGCATACTATGAAGAGGGATTTTTCTTGGGATGAAGTTCTGAAGCTATGTCTTACCTTAAAGGAGGGAAGGCACCGGACCGGGATGGATTCCACATAGATTTTTACAAGACATTTAGTGCGGAGCTGTGGGATCTGCTTTGTGATATGATATCAGAGTGCCTAGAGTATGGTGGGCTGCCCCATCTATGCGGTCAGCCATTATTACTGTTCTCCCCAAACCCTGTAAAGACCAAATGATCTGTGAATCATATAGATCAATCTTGCTGATTACAGCAGACTATAATATCATAGCCTGGGTGTTGGTCTGCTGGTTGGAGTCAATACTCTCCACAATTATACATACTGATCAGTTTGGTTTTTAACAGGGCTTCCATGGTAAGCACGATATATGAAAGACAATGAATATTATTTTGTGGTGGGGCAGGAGGGCAGTCCAGTCCTGAGGCTGCTGTCCTGGCCTTCAATACCAAGAAGGCTTTTGACTATGTGGAGTGGGGTTACATGCTTGCTGCTCTCAAGAAATTTAGTTTGGGAGAAAATATGTTAAAATGGATCTCAACATTGTACCAGTCACCTATGATCCAGGTTTTGGTTAATGGTAGGCTTACAAAAGCATTCCCTTTCACCAGGAGAACCAGGCAGGGATTCCCCCATCACCGTTGTTATATGTTATGCCCCTTGAGTCACTGATGTGGTAATAAGGGCTTATCCTAGGTCATAGGCTACCAAACAGGACAGCAGCATTACAAGATATTGCTATTTGCTAACAACCTTTTGATTTACCTCGAAAAGTATTCTTAGAGTTCATCAAATTTTATATGAGTACAGTAGCATCTCTAGCCACAAAATTAACTGGACCAAAAGTAAGATTATGCCTGTGGGGCAAGGGTCACACACACACACGGTTCATAATTCCTTGAATACGAAAGTGGTCAGTATGTTAAAACACCTGGAAGTAAACATTACCAATAATGGTACCAAGGTGTTTCATGATAACTACACTAGACTACTTAATTCCATGAAACTTGACAGTGGACCCCCACTTGCGTGTTGGTAGGGTCTTCCCCTCAGTTTTATATGCCAGGTTAACACTATTAAAATTAATGTATTACCCACATGTCTTTATCTCTTTCAGAATTTACTCATTCGAGTTTCTGAAAAGTTTTTTAAATTGCTTAACAGTGTATTGCATAGATTTCTCTGAGGTGGGAAAAGTGCCTGCATACCTAGGAATATCATTCAGCTACTTCTGAGAAAAGGGTGTTTAGCCCTGCAAATATGAAATATTACCACTGGGCAGCTCAGTTGGCACTTTTGGTGGAGGGGGATGAGGGTAGCCAACCTGACTGGGTGGCTCTTGAGGGAGATTGTCATGAGGTTGGTTTAATACATGGTCATATATTGACAGCATTAACTAATATGTCCTTTCCTTCTTTAAAGGGACCCCCTACACTAGACAATTAGTCAGGATTTGGCTGGGTGCCCACTGTCACGAGCTCACCCCTAGGCATAGTTGGATCCCCTACTCCCAGGAGACCCCCTCTCCTTGATAAACCTAGTGATTTTGACTGTCAAGAAGGAGAGCTTCCTCTCCTTCTATCCAAGGAGCCTTTTTTAATATTCAGTATCATAGCAAGTGGTCTACTTATGTGGCACCAGTCTGAAGAAACATGTTATCCCAAAAACAACACAGGTAGCAATAGGACCAGGCAGAGTTGTTAGAGAAATATGGTAAAGTAAGAAAGTCATTACAATAGTCTAGAAAAAAATTTAAGCACTGAGTTGCAGACAATAATTCTAAATAAAGTGGATTAAAAAGAAAAACCTACACTGTTAGAATTCTAATAAAGCCTACCTGCAGTGTTCAGTGTCCAAGATAAGCAAAGGGAAAGTCTGTTGAAAAATCTTCTTTTCAAAGTTCAGATGAAAATGTCCATAAGACAAGGTGATTTTTGTTCTCTGATCTACTTTCCCAGTATAACAAAGATGAAGATCTGTTGCAGAAGGTTCTCGGTATCTTTGAAAGAAAAAAGTAGGCCAGTGCCTTCTCACGTGTGGAAAATCTTTCCACACACACAGAGCAATTCCCTTCCATGTGTTAGGCTCAACACACAGGCAACTGCTAAATGTTCAATACATTGACCATTTGTCTCTCCTCACAGTGGTTTTTATGGGTCTGTGAGGTCAGTCCAGCCTTCCTCCTGATTGCCCGGTCTCTTAAAACTATAATATCAGATGTTCAGCTCTAGGAGTGCAGGAGTCTCTCTCTTGCTCTTTCCTAAATTACCCAGAGTTTGAAAATGTAAAATAAATATCAGAAATAGGTTTTGCACACTGCACTAACTCCTTGGGTGGTCAGGCTATAACGAGATTAACTCAGCAACTTACATAATGATAAGCTCTTTAAATTCTGAAATGGTTCTCCTTTATCTGACAAGACCCTGGTCTGGAGGCACACACAAAAACTTCAGACATCTCAACTCTAGGACCTGGGCTCAACTTCTGAGACATTCAAACACAAATTAATTTTCTTCCAGCCTTGCTAAGCCAATTTATCACCTTTGTTTTACACATGAATCTCCAGCTAAAACAGAGACATGGGCTCATGATACCCTCATAAGTTGAACCTTGTGTCATGGCCTTTAGGGAAATTAAACATAAAGAATATCACAGAGAAATATGACAACACATATGACAGCAGTGGCCAGTTCACTACACCCACACATTTATCGACCATCCGAAAGGAATATCACCTCAAGCAGGTCTCATGGGTGTTTGTAAACAGATGCGAGGTTATAAGGTTCCCTTCCACCAAGCACTGTCAAGATGGGGTAAGAGTGGATTGCAGTTTGTGAGATACCTGTACACAGGAGGTATTCTGAAATCCTTCACTGAAATTAAAGGAGAGTTCTGTTTGCAGACTGGATAATTTTTTTTTCTTACCTGCATGTCAGGCAACACTTATCCCACAATAATATTAGATCTTTCCCCATAGAAGAAATATTTTTCAGGCCATGGCCTGGTTCCGAACCACTTACAGCATTGTAGAGATTATTCATTGGAGCAATCCCCCAGTTGCAGCTCAGGAGTGTTGGAATGAGGATCTGGATATGTAATAGAGGCAGACAAATAGCAAGCTGCAATTAAACATGTGCAAACATGTTCTAGCTCCAATAAACATAATTATTCAGCTTAATTTTCTTTACAGAACCTACTTCACACAGAGAGAGCTTCATCAATATAAGGATAGTTATAATCCTGGTTGTCATAAATGTAGTGTGGTGGATGGGGTCTTCAAACACATAGCATTGACATGTAGCAAGATATCAACATTTTGGGCTGAGATGCATAGAACTATGGAATCACTATTGGAGTGCTCACTTCCCAGTTGCCCCTCTGAGTTTTTGCTGGGCATTACATTATTTGGCAAATGCCAATGTAAGAACACAGAAAGTTGGGGTCATGTTGGTTTCTTACTCTGTAAATTAAAAGTTACCATGTGTTTAAAGTATTATAGAAATATGCAATATGTGCTTTTTGATAATTGATGGGAAAGTCTGATGCTTTTAAAAAAGACAGAAATAAATCTTCAGTCTTCTATACAGTACACTCTATGGTAGTTGGAATTCCCTAACATCACATTAGAAACATATTACATAAGAAAATAAGGATTAGCCAGCAGATGGGGACCGTGTTTCCAAAAGGTTGTTGGATGCTGAGTCAGCATGCTTCCAGGCTTCTGATGTCATTTGGGGTGCTTGCCTGTTAGGAAGTTGTATTGCTGCTAGTAATACAATGCTGGTAACTTCACTGCTGTTGATCAGTGTCTGCTTTACAATACTTTAGATTTAATAGGGACCTTACCTGCATTAATTACTATTAGGGATGGCTGTGCTAGCCCTGGTAAAAAGATAATTTTAAAGTTGTTTATTGAGATTTGCCATAGAAAATGGGAGAAGTGACCTGTGGGAGTGTACTCTACTGTATTCACAAGGCCTCACTATGTAAATTATTATACAGACTTTTATTTTTCTGTGCTCACTGAAGGAATAGGAGCCAACATCTCTCAGTATAGAAGTCTTGTAACTAGATACTGTGGCCCGGACATTCAGAGCAGTTGCACATAGCACAACTGGGTTGCACCGGCGCAAGTGTGGTATTGGGCCAAGTAACCATATTCAGCATGCACCACTGCGCAGTGCAAAATCCATTGTGCCAATGCGCAACTATAATGAATGCAGGCACAAGAGCAGGGGGCATGCCCATGAATATCCAGCACAGTGGCATATTCAACCGTGAATCCATGGCACAAGTGTGGAGCAAATCGAAGTTGCTCCGAGCAGACTTGTTCCTATAAATACAGGGTGCAAATACACAGACAGTGCTTGCACCAGAGGTGTGAGTGAGAGTGACAGGAAATGGGAGAGAGAGACAGAGAGAGAGACAGACAGACAGACAGACAAAGGCAGACACAGAGGGAGAGGGACAGAGGTGGTATTGGAGAGGGAGAGAGGGGCACAGAGAGTGAAAGAGAGAGAGAGAGAGACACTGACAGGCAGTGCACCAGGGTGGCACACAGCCCACAGCAGCCAACTGCCCAGGGGGACTTTGAACAGCAATAGCAATGGATAATGTGCCCTTCATCATGGAGGCCATAATGACGGGTGTGAGGGGGCAGGAGGAACAGCGATGTGGCTGAGGAAGGGCCCGTCGACGGTATGCCCAGCACAGGTGGTACCGTGCCCTCATCACCTTTGAGAATTACGGTGACACGGAGATAGTGGGCTGGTACCACCTGAACAGGAACATTCTGAGGTAGCTCTGCAAGCTGTTCAGTGAGGAGATGTAGGCACCCACCAGACAGAGCCACACCATGTCCATGGAGATGAAGGTGACAGCTGTCATATGCCTGCTCGCCATGGGCACCTTCCAGAGACCAACAGGGGACACCACAGGCATAACTCAGTTGGCCACATCCCACCTCCTCACACAGTTCTTCAACGTTCTGCTGCCATGTGCTTTGGAATTCATCCATTTCCCCAGCACACAGGTGGAGCATACAGCAACCATGCAGGACTTCCACAGGGTTGCACGTATGCCTGGTGTGATTGGGGCCATTGGCTGCACCCATGTGGCCATCCACATGCCACCTGGCCCTGAGAGTGTTGCATACATTAACCGGAAGGGGATCCCCAGCATAAACTGCCAGGTGCTATGCGATGCCACAGGGCACATCACCAATGTCTGAGCCACACACCCTGGGAGTGTACATGATGCGTTCATCTGGCACAGCTCTGTGCTGTGCCACAGGTTTGAATGTGGGGACATCCCCATGGGCAACCTAGTGGGTGACTATGGCACGGGCAAGGGGCGAGGGGCAGAACAGACCCTGGGATGGGGGAGGGCAGGGTGTGCATGTTGGCGTGGGTGCCAGGGACAGGCAAGAGGCACAGCATAGAATGACAGAGGGCTAACCTTGTCATTATTCACACAGGAGACAGCACGTACCCACTGAGGCCCTGGCTGCTCACCCCCTACCAGCACACGTTGTCCCCAGCAGAGGAGCGCTACAGTGATGCACACTACAGCATGCGCAACATCATCGAGTGTATCTTTGACATGCTGAAAGCATGGTTCTGTTGCCTAGACAGGTCAGGAGGTGCCCTACAGTACAGCCCCTCAAAAGCCTGTGGCCTGTTCCTGGCCTGCTGCATACTGCACAACATGGCCATTGACCGTGGAATAGTTGTTGAGGCTGATGAGGGTGACAGTAGAGGAGACGGCGGGAGCAATGGGCCAGAGGGTGGTACACAGCCACCCCAGGGGTGGAGGGATCCCCGGCTGCTACAGCAGGTGTGATGCCACCGGGACACCATTGCTCAGGAGCACTATGGTGCACACAGGTAGGCGGTGTGACACAGATGCATGGGCCACACAAACAGGTGCAGCACACAAGCAGGGGCATGAGAGGCACTGGGCATGCACACAGAGAAGCATGAAGCAGGGGTTGGGGATCAGTGGCACACAACTACACACAGCAACACACACACACCCACAGCACCCACACACCCAGACATTGGTATGTGGCATGGATCAGATGCATTGCACCGGTGCACAGGCGCAACCAGTGCTAGCCTGCCCTCATCACGCCCACTCCACACGGTCCAGCAGCTAGGTAGGCATGCACACAGGTGGCATGTGGCATGACACACAGGTGTGACACCAGTGGAAGACACACACCACCCATGTGCACACTGGGCAGCAGTGGCAGACACTGGTCAGGGCAGCCCACACATCAAGAGCGCTGCACAGAGCCATGGCCACCACAGCCATGGGGGCAGCCATGACAGGTCTGATCAGCAGTGACAGGCTGTGCATCAGCCATGGGGGGTTGCAACAGCCCCCCTGATGTGGAACTGTGGGACCATGACAGTGTCCATGTGGGGGGGTGCAGACACCCAAACAGGCCAGTCCCCGGCATGCCTGGGGTGCCTACATCAGAGACCAGCATCGACTGTAATGGGGTTGCCCAATGCTGGGATCATGGGGTGGACAGCACACTGTGGGGGTTCACCTGTGCACAGCCACACCCTGTGGCAGCCAGCAGCGTAAAGCCATCTGTGATCGCAGTGGCAATGTGATCCAAGGATGCAGTCATGGCCTCCTGCATGCACTGCATCCCCACCAGGATCTGCGCAGTGTCCCTCTCCTGCTGCTCAGCTAACTGGCGCACCTCTGCATGCAGTGCACGCACCCCAGTGGCAAGCAGCACCTGTTGCTGCATGGATGCCCACAGCAGATGGGTGTGTTCAGCCAGCCGGTCGGCATCCTGGTGCTCCCAGGCAGGACACTGATCCGCATGTGGTGACTGCCCATGCTGCACATCCCCCCTCTCTGGTGGACACTGCACAGTGGGGTCTGCAGGGGGAATGAGCACGGCAGGTGCACTGGCAGTGGACCCTGTGTCTGGCTGTCCGGTGGCACCCGCAGCCTGCTGCTGTCACCTGTTTGGCTGCTGTACACCACCCAGCACCTGCACAGCCACACCACCACCACTGCAGGGCACAGCCAGGGCAGCGCACACTGCTGCACCTGCAGTGGTGGCAGGTGGCTGTTCCACCACTGGCAGAGCTCTGGGCATGCTGCCTGTGTCAGAGGCCAGCCGGGGCATCTCACCCACAATGTTGACCATGCTGTCCAGGATAAATATGATGTCATTATCAGAGTCAGAACCCACCCCAATCTGTGTCTCTGTGCAGAGGACACCAAGGCTGGCATCCTGCAGGAACACATCCAGGGCCTCGTCCAACCCCAGGTCCTGGACATCTGCCTGCACTGTGGTGGTGAGTTGCAGCCTGTCAGGCCCCTGGATGGTGGTGGAGGTGGACAGCTGGTCCTCTGGGGCCATACCAGCATCCACGGCTGCTGCCACTGCTGGTGCCCAATCAACTACATGGAGACATGCTGAGGCTGCAAGAGAAGGAAAGGCGTGTCAGTGATGCAATGCCCACATGTGCCCCCACACACTGCAGCTGCACATGTCCTGTGGCATGGCATGTGTGTGGGTGCACACATATGCACATGACATGCATGCCAGCATGTCCGTGTATGTGCCCTCCATGCCACCAACTGTGCGTGGCTGACATACTTACCATGCAGTGATGTGCTGCCACCCATCTGGAAACCACCTTTAGGCACACCCTCCACCATAGTGTGGTGCATGGTAGCTGCCACCAACTCCTCCTGCGGTGTTAGTGTTGGCGCATCTGCTGGCCCCCTCTTGTGGCAGTCCTGGCTGTGTGGATGGCTGCCACCTTCTCTTTAACGCACCTCTTGTCTGTCCCCACCTTCTTCCTGCACTCCTGCACTGACCACTGGTGACTGCTGTGCTGGTTGATGTATGCAGCCACCTCCTGCCATGCACCCGCCCTGACCTGTGGTGTGCCAGTGGCACCACTCAACAGGGGCTCCCCTGTCCAGGTAGGCCTCGAACAGGGCATCTGTCTCGGCCTTAGTGAAACTGGACCTGCGCTTCCGGGCAGGCCCACGCTTCTCACGCTCCTCATGATCCGACATGTCACTGCCTGTGGACATGGACAGCACAGTGTGTCAGTGGCAGCATCTCCCTGGTCCATCCCACCCTGTAGTGCTGTCTGCTCCCAGTGAGCTGCAGTGGCATGCACAACTTACCTAGAAAGGATGCAATACTGGACCATGGCCTGTACTGTACTGTGGCACTTATAAGGCGCAATGCATGCAAATGAGGTTTGGCACAACAGTAATGACATGCTAATGCACCCAGTGCACCACTCATTGGCTGATGAGCTCATTTGCATGTGGTGTCTGAATATCATGATATTGTGCCGTGCGCAATGGGATTGCACAGGAGTAAGTTTGGACAGTGCAATGCACAGGCCCACAGTGCACATGTGTGTCACGGCATAATGGCGGCAATTGCACACTGTGCTCAGACAGTGCAATGCAGTGGCATTGCGCATGTTGTGCATTGTCCAGCTATGCACATGGCCATGCATGGGGTGCTGTGCCCTATTGCACGAGTGCATAATGCCGGTCGACCCCTGACCCCTGGGTCAGACCTCTGACCCTGTGACCCCATGTAGCCACATCCATTCCGCACATCTCCTGCACTGCATGATGTGCGTACACTGCGCATGCTCCCACACATCGTAGTTGTGAACATGGTGTAGGGACAAGTTTGGCATGCCCCAAACTGGGCACAGGTGGAGCTGGTGAACCTGGTGGCCTGTGTTGAGCACCACACCCCCCATCTCTTTGGGCAGGTGCCCCTGCAGCAGGCCAGGGTCACAGTTTGGCAGGGGACTGCTGCCAGGCTGCAGCAGAGGACCAGAGTGGCCAGAATGGGGAGCAGTGTCACCACCGGTATGGGGACCTCCTGCGGTGGGACCCAGAGCACCTGCGAAGACTGCAGGCACATGTCAGGTGAGGGGCTGTTCCACAGCCAGGTAAGTCATCCCATGTTGCATGTGTGCCCTGTTGCTGTACTGTGGTGTTGGCTAGGCTGTCTGGCATGCCCTGCAGAGGGGTACACTGTTGTCATGCACATTGCAGTGTGGCATTGCCAACCGCTGCTTGCATTGTGATGCAGCCATGCAGGATGTGTCGGGCAGGGGCACACCCTGTGCACAGGGGTAGGGGTGGTGGGAAGCTGCTGTGGTTGATTCCTGATGTGTACCTGTCTTCCTTCCATTCCCAGGGCCTGAGGATCAATGCCAGGCACAGGCAGCAGCCACACAGCAGGCCACAGCAGCCCACAGTGCAGTGGGACCAGCACTGGTGGGGTCGCTGAGGGCAGGTAGTCACTGTCATGGTCCTTCGCACTGTACATGGGGGGGTGGCGAGGGAGTGGGTGCGGGCATGGCCACCTGTGCCGTGTGCTGTGGCAGCTGTGTTTGTGTGTCGCACTGTATGTGCTGCATGCCACTCTGGCGCATCCATTGGACACGTGCCAGCAGTTGGTGGGGTGGGTGTGTGCCCAGCTGCCATTGTTGTTGCCGTGGTGCTGCTGGTGAACTGTGCCATATGACTTTCATTGTGCAGTCTGGTGGCCATTGTGTGGTGGGGACCACCTCTGTGCAATGTCATGGTGTGCTGTGTTTCCGGCAGGTATTGGCCCACCCCCCTGCTGGTGGCTGGTACAGGCCCTCCAGGGGTGTGTGTTCCTACTGCCCATTGCGCACTGTGGGTGGGCATGGTTCCTTGGGACATTGCACTGATCACCTGTCCTGTCCCTTGTTATAGGTTTCCAGCAGCAAGGTAACAGGTGGCCATTTTATGGACGGCTGCTCCAGCAGCTTATCCTGATCACCTCCACCACAATGGAAGAGGGGTTGCAGATAAGGCGCATGATGGTGGCGGAGAGGAGGCAGTGACAATGTCAAGGGGTGGCAGGATGAGGCTGCCTTAGATTTGGCCCCAGCTTTCTCCTGTTTCCCCTGCTGTACCTCCCCCTACAGTCCCCCTTCCCACTGTACAGTCCCTGTTCCCTGTCCCCTTCCATCACTTTACCTACCCTTTCCCAGTCCCTTGTTTTCGTACATTGTTGTGTTCAGTAATATTTATTTTTTGACTTACCTGCCTGTGTCAGTATCTGCTTTGCAGGTGGCATGAGGAACCATGCTGCAGTGGCCTGATGTCTGTCATTATGGTGTGCATGTGTAGGGGTGCATGTTGTGCTTCTGTGGTTCACTGCTGTGTGCTGTGGTGTGTCCCACAGTGGTGGTGTCCTTCCTCTAGGTCAGTGGCTGTGCCTTGGGGTGCCGATGCGGTGGCTGTCAGGGGTGTGTGGTAGGTTTGTGCATGGTGGTGGCACATGGCCATGGTCATTGGTCCGGTACTGGCCACACACTGTGTTGGGGCCCCTGCTTGGTGTTGTGTGGCCTGTCCCATGTGGTCTGCCATGCTACCTGTCTCCCAGCACATTCAGTGCCTACTGTGTGGGCTTTCTGTGTGCCAGTGTGGCATGTATGTGCTTGGCTGCATGGTCCTGGGTGTGGCGTGCTATGGTCTGGGAGGGGGTGCACAGCCAGCTGACTGTGGGGGAGCTCCCTTGGTGGCCCTTCATTGACTTTTGGCACCTCCTGTTGCCTGCTATCTGTGCCACTGTTATGTTCTGGGTACTGGTGTTTGGGTGCCTGTGTGTGCCCTGCTGTGCCCTGCTGGTGGAGGCCTCCTGTGGCCTGTCACTGTGGTTCCCTGGCTCTGTCCCTGGGTCTGTTCTCTGTGCCATGCTCCCCTCTGTTGCTCTGCTGCTCTGCTCACACAGTTGTGCTGGAGCATCTCTTTTTGCATCATGGCACAACTCTGATTGCACCATGGTGCAACTCTGATTGCACCATGACACAACTCTGTTTGCGCCATGGTGCAACTGTGCCATATTCAGCAGGGTTGCGCTGGCACAGTTTGGCCTGCACAACCTCTGAATATCGCTCCTGATGCACAATGGTGCATCAGATTTGTGCTGCACTGGACTTGTGCCGGGCTTTGGTGCATTTCTGAATATTTGGGCCTGTATGTACAATGCATTGTTGTGAAAATAAACAAACAAAAGCTTATATTGTTGACACCACCACACAAATATGGGAGAGCATCTCAAAGTATGGAAATTGTAAAACAGGTTTGTATTTTGCCCACAATGCCTTGCTACAGTTATTTACATATTACTGCTCACCTTCAGCAACATAAGGAACTGTATGTTTGAGTAAGACACATTTAAAGCAACATTATAAATTACCCAGACTTCCTTGTTGCTGTATGTAAAACAATGACAGCTCCCTGGTATGACATCATTTTGGGGGGGATGGCCACACACAAGAAACTGAAGGACAAAACCCTAATAAAACAGTAAAAAAATTAGAATGACAGATTTTTTTATAAAACAAATTGCAGCTTCAACATTTGAAGCATGCTTGGCAATGGCATGCCATGTGTAACAAGCATTTGGGGAATCTTCAACATTTACTTTAACATCAATGTGCTACTCTCCCTGACTTCTGCACAAGCTATACAATTAAATTTAAACTGTTACTGTGCATTACTGGCATTGAGCATGACACAACCACAATCAAACAACTTTCAGATTCATGCAATAGGCACAGTACAAGGAATGAGATGTCTTTACAGACCTCGGCAATGTGACTACCTCCATAGCTTCTGTATTGAAGAAAGAGACTAGCACCCCAAATGACATCATCAGGGTGGAGACATGCTGATTACCACAGGAAACAGAAAGCCTCAGCATCTAGCAGTTTTGTTGAAACACACCACACAATAAATAGCTATAAATGGTATGAAATGGTAGATTTTCATATAAAACACTAGGCAGACACTGTTGTTATAACAATATTTAATGAATGATGCTGACAGTTTAATTTCTGTAAATGTCATTGCATATGATCTTTAAATGTTTATTATTATTCATTTCATGTTGGGTATTGTTTGTCTGTGATTACTCATTATGGGGTTACTGTTGTTTGTTTCTTGAGATTATGGCTACTTAAATCTGGGGTATGGTTTAAACTTTAATAAGATGAGAAGTAGTCCATACCTTTATGTAGCAGACAGCTATTAAGTTGGACATTTACCATGTCACTATTCAAAACTGTATATGATGTTAGCACTATAGTGACTTGATTAGACACTGTGGTGAGCTGTTACTATTTGTGATTTATTTGATTGTAATGTTTTATGAAAATCTATTAAAGAGATTTATAAAAAAAAAAAGAAATGACTAATTTGCAAAATTTGCAAAAAAATCTTGGATGCACAATAGGTAATGCCACTGGAATTCCAATGTAGAATTTAACTTTTACAAGACACTTATAACCACTGGATCATCTTCCCTACACTAGCATCATGGCACTGCAATATCCCTTCAATACTCCTGCAACAGTGCTGTGAAACATAATGCTCCATCAAAACTAAAGGTATCCAGATACTTGTGTCACAGTGCCCTAAGTCGCAACCAGTTGTAAAGCTTGGCATCACTTGGTACCACTTTTTTCAAATAGTAAAAATATACATTGTTATCTACAGGGCTGTTACAGAGTCAGCAGGTGGCATTGTACAGAAATAATGCTGCACGTGCAGGTGCTTCCACAAGTCATTAAGTCAGTGAGCTCTAGTGGTTATCTGGCATATTGTAGAAATTTAGGTAAGTGCACAGTGATGTCCATGACTATTCTTCATGGTTCATCATGCAGGATAGTGACATGAAACTTGGCAACACTATACTTTCACTAACAGCAACAATCCCCGCTCCACTAGGATACTGTGCTAGGATGAAAACAGTACCAATATGAAAAAACAAATCCTGCACCAGATCTCCAAATGCAATAAAAGGCTTTTATGTAAACACAGAGCCTGAACACCATTCAGCTAGGTGTTCAAAAAATCCTTCTTCATTCAGCAGAGTATCATCAGGAGGATCTGACCATGTAATGTGCAACATCACTATAAACGGACACTGATTTAAAGGTACATACACAGCAACTCAGTTAAAAACAGGACGTCATTAATTAAGGCTATTTATAAAGCATGCTTCAACTTTATGGTATTCATACATTTAATCCTATAATTTGCATAAAAATATAATGTGCTTTTCTAACAATAAATTTAAATGGGTGTAGAAAAATTGCTAAAGAATTGGCTCTTCTAATAATAAAGATATCCAAATGCAGAACAAATGCCAATGCTGTTATGTACATAATTACAATCTTACAAAGCTGACAAGATTTCCTTAGATAACTATTCCAATGGTGTTGCAAGAGGCTGCAGTGAGATATACATGCATTCAATGTTTTTTAGAACTGAAATTACAAAGAAATCCAAGAAGAAATGCACTAAAGGTTCTACCTAAAAGAAAACTACAGAAAATATGAGCAACAATTCATACAGTATTAGGTTAAAAGTACAATCACCTAATAGTTATATTTGCTCTAATCTGCTATATTAAAAACAAAACCTAGAAGAGATATCTTATGTATATACACACACAATACAATGTATTTGTGTTATATAGCTATTGATACCCATAGTATTTTCTCTATATTTTGTTTCTCTATTTAAATCAGTGGCATAATATCTATTTTCTCATTAAGTCCAGGACTTTTCAGGCCCATATGGTATATATTCAGAAGGCCTCTCTTTATAGCAGTCTGGTCTCAAGGTCTCCCTCTCTTAGTCCCATTTTCACCTGTTCCACCCCACAAAATTTAAAGAAATGTTTTTCCACATTCCCTGCATGTCTAATATTCTGTGTGTTAATGCCATTATTTGAGAGACAGTGTACTGCTGAAGCATTAGTAGTGTATCCAGATGTAATACTCCTAAGATGTTCCCCAATCCTGTTTTTAAACGGTCTACTGTTTTTTTCCTATATAGAAGGAGCCACAAGTACAGGTGGCTAAATATATCACATTGTCAGTGACACAACTAATAAATTCACTGGTATTATAAGTCTTACTGGCATTAACAGTAGTAAAGATACAACATTTAATAATGGAGTTACAAAACATGCAATTTCCACATGGCTATGTACCCGCTGGTCATGTGGGTAACCATGTGGTGTCAGTGGGGTGTTTTTCCTTTGTAGGCTATCGACCAGTTTGTGCTTGAGGTTAGTGCCTCTTTTGTATGCCATTCATGGTGGTATTGAGGTACAGTACATTTTATGAGCAAAGGGTAGGTATTAAGAATACTCAGATTAGCTCTAATAACCTTACCTATGGCTGAGGACTGTCTGCAATAGGTAGTGACACAATTCAGCTGGTCTTGTTCATCACTGCATGTTTGTGTATGGCTCAATAAATCGTCTCTAAAAGTATTCAGAACCTGTGAAAAAGCATTGTCTACTGTGATGCTCTTATAACCCCTATTTTTGAATTGTGTGCTCATTTCTGAACCCTGTACACAGAAATCAACACCAAAACTACAGTTTTGGCATACTTTCAGTAACTGGGCCCTCAGAATGTTTTCAAGTTAGATGGTGAAGATGATAACTGGATGTGTGGAGGAGTGAGTTCCTGTCAGTTTCTTTTTGAAATAGGGTGGTGTCAATACCCCCATCAGAATTTTTTGTAATTTTTAAATCCAAAAAGTTAACTGTTTTTCTATCACTGTGTACTGTAAATTTCAAATTTGGATTACTCTGTTCCAAATAACTGACAAAATGCCTCAACTCATCCACGGTGTCCCACCACATCATAAAAATGTTATCAATAAAATGATGCCAGAGGTCAATCCTATGGTAAAAGGGACTGACCTCAGCATCATAGATGTATATATTCTCCCAGTGACCAAGGTAGATGTTGGCATAATTTGATGCAAATATTGCACCCATAGCCATCCCCTTAACCTGTAAGTAATAGTTGTCCAGTACTTTTACTACAGAGCATCCTATACAGTAAATGCTACTTTATTGCTATTTTACCCAACCTCTACCTACTCTCCAATGGCAACTCAAGTGCATGACTCGGCAAAATGTATGGACTTGACTTTGACAAATGTATCACAATATGATGCAATTTTACAAATGCTCATGAAATTCAACTTTAATTACTGATGTTCTTTTACAATATTTGGCTGATTATAGCATGGCCAGCCTTTAGGAGTGGGTGAAAGTGGTGTTTTCTGCCTTTGCAGAACTTCCACGGGAAATCCCTGAACTTTCGCAGAAGTTTCTAAACTTCCACCTGTGGTGAAGCAGAAAACTTCCGCAAATGTAAGCCCTGGTGGCAAGTGGTCCCTCCGCCCACCTGACCCACAAGTACACAGAATATCCCTGGTGGCTAGCGGTCCCTTTCCTTACTGGATCACCCGACTGAACTGAAAAGAAATACCTCTAGTTGTTGTGATCCCTCCCCCCATCACTTTCCTGCCAAATCTGCCCTGGTGGATAGTGCCCCCTCTCTCCCCTCCACCATGACCAAAGTGTCCAGTAACCCCCCATCCTTATCTCCATCCTGACCATCCCTACCATTTTGAAAAAACAATTCTCTGTTGTTTTAGTGGTTTCAACCCCCCTCCACATCATTGATCCCCAATCCCTGAATTAATTCCCTGGTGGTCTAGTGTCCCCCTCCCCAGCAGATGTCACACCACCCCACACTCCAACCCAATCCTGAACCCCAGCAGGTGGACTGGCACAGCCCTCTGCTCTTTGTCACAGCAGGCCTGCTCATTGAGCTGTAAATGAATGAATGCATTCTATCATGTTCATTAATTGACAGCTCAGTGGGTGGGCTGGCCATGGCAGAGAGGGAGGGCTGTGCTGGTCTGCCCACTGGGGTTTGGGATGGGGTGAGAGTGGAATAGTGGGATACCTGCTGGGGTGGGGGCACTAGACCACCAGGGAATTTATTCAGGGACTGGGGATCAGGGATGGGGAGGGGAGGTTGAAACCACTAAACCACAAGGGACTTTATTTTCAAAACAGTATGGATGGTCAGGATGGAGATAGGGATGGGGGGTTACTGGACACTTTGGTCATGGTGGAGGGGAGGGAGGGGACTATTAGCCACCAGGACAGATTTTTCAGGAACATGATGAGGTGGGAGGAGGGATTGTGACCACTGAGGGGTATTTCTTTTCAGGTTGGGCAGGTGATCCGGTGGGGGGAGGGACCGCTAGCAATCAGGGATATTTTGCATACTTGTAGGCTGCGTGGGGTTAGGGACCACTAGCCACCAGGGCTTATTGTTGAGGAGAATTGGGTTGGCCATCTGGCGGTGATCACAGGTGGAATTTATGCAAAAGTTTAGAAATGGATTTCTGAACTTTGATGGAAGCGAAAGTCTGATTTTCACTTGAATTCCATATGTGAAAGTTTTTTCTCATACACATGTACCAGCCTTTAAGCAATGGATTTGAGAGTTGACACAGACAGGCTCTGTTTTTTTTTTTTTTGTCAATATTGTTTTTTTTCCCACAGCTGGCAGCTTGTCTTTCAGGGATATAAACTGTTCATAGGGTTATAAGAAACAACGTCAGCTGCATGCATGCCATACTAGGATCCACACCAATATCTTTCTGTAGTTTACAAAAACTTAATCTGGCACAATACTAATCTAGTGTGTAGACATGCTCACTGGCCACTTTAAGCCCCGGTGCTTCTTGTTCAGACAATTCTTTGTCAGGGGGCATGATGAATAGGAGATAGCAATGTTCATTTATAGTGAAAATAATAAATTACATCATTAATCAGTGAAACAAAAATTAACATGTGATCGTAATTAACCAATAAAAAAAATTAGAAATACATTACATTTCACCTGCTATTAACTCCCTTGCTAAACAAACTATTCCTGTTTCTCAATCAAATCTCCTTTAATTAAATCCTGGTGATGATAAATTGGACATTAAATTGAGTCCTTAAACTCCAGCATAATGCTTAACAGAATCAACATCAAACTGATTTTAAGGGGCATACAATACTCCACACGTGAAACCAGGGTATAACAAATATGGTGAAAAATAGAAACATAGACTTTTATGGCAGACAAGGACCACTTGGCCCACCTAATCTGCCCATTTCCCTACCGATTGGATAAGCTGTAGATCCTAGTTAACCAACAGCCTACTTCTTCCTACCCCCCACCAGAGTTGCCTTATGTCTGTCCCATGTGTTCTTGAATTCCACCACTGTTTTTGACCCCATGACCTCCTCAGGAAGACTGTTTCATGAACCCACCACCCTCTGTGTGAAAAAATACTTCCTCACATTATCCCTGAGCCGTCCCCATCTATCTTCAAATTGTGTCCCCTTGTTCTAGCACATCTCTTTTTTTGAAAGATCCTACCCTCTTGGACTTTGTTGATTCTCTTGAGGAACTTGAAAGTTTCTATCATGCTCCCACCTCCTTTCCTCAAGGTTATACATGTTAAGCTCCTTTAGTCTCTCTTTGTATGGCTTCTGTTGCAGACCCTACACCATTTTAGTTGCCCTCCTTGGGACTACCTCCATCCTGTCTATGTCCTTGTAGAGATGAGGTCTCCAGAACTGTGGATAAAGGGAAATATAGCTTACAAAAAGGAGAAAGAAGAGGGGGAGAGTGTTATTATCTGACAATGAGGGTGTGCTTCACATACACAGTCTCCATAGTAGAGGTGCCAGGGTAACACATATTAAAGGGACCTACAAGAGAACCGAAAGCAACAGTTTAGTCTATAACATAATTTTTAACTTAATAAATACTAAAGAAATGTTCAAATGTGTTTACAAATTTTTAAATTCCTTTGGAACACCATATGTCAATACCGTTCAAAATTCATACATAGACATAATTGATAATGTTTTATCCGAAGTTTCAGTTACCAAATGTAAATCTTATGTGAGTGACCATCAAGAGGAATTATTTTAGGCTACTGGTGGTAGCTCCCAAACACCTAATGTATTTTATCCTTTTTAGTAGCTGCAAAATTTAGCATAATGAAATAAATCAAAGCTGATTTTATTCCTCATATAACAGTACATTTTTATATAGTGTAATACAACAAAGTAAAAAGTACCATTAGTCAAGGAGATATGGTTTTATATCCCACTGGTTCAAATCACACAAAGACGCTATCCACACCTGTAGGTGATTTCAGAATTTTATCTTTATCTCCAGTATGGGGGGTGGGTTACTAAAAATTTGGTGATTCAAATGTACAAGCAAAGTAGTAACTCTACCTCTCTCAACCCCTTAGAAATGAAATATCAGGAATGCAAAGATAATGTTTTTTTTTTCTTTTATAATATTTTTGTTTTTATTCCAATATGGCTTCTTGCATTTCCAGGGTTCTCAGAATATATTCCACTTCACAATTCAAAAATAAAGCTTTCAGCAGATGTTAAGCTTTCAGTATATGTTTGCCAAGGCTCTCAGTATATGTTGCACTTCACAATTCAAAGTAAAGCTTTCAACATGTGTTAAGCTTTCAGCATATGTTAACATTTCAGGAATCTATCTTGTTCCCTTCATCAGAACCTGAAAGCTAAAATTATAAAAATGTTAAGATATATTCAGTACCCCATATTATAATCTCTATTAACAATTGAATTCGAGATATAAAGAATAAAGTAAAAAAAAAAAACGGCTTGGGATCACAACTACTGTAACATACCTTCTATAAAAGTTCTTTCAAAAACATTTCATGCACTTCTAGTAAGACTGTGTGTACTTTTAGGAAGCCAGGGGGGACAACAAAACAAAGAAATAGATATATGTTTTTTGTACCAATCAATTTCCTGTGTACCACCTCTATAAAAAGATTTTTAAAGTTGTGTTTAATTTTATTGTTTTTTATTTATTTACCTTGAAATATTGAAAGAACTCTCATACTCTCTGTTTAAATGTAACAGGTACTACAACCTAAAGGGTATGTAAAGGAAAGGAGAGTTCTTTCAGTTGTCCAATTTGGCGTTCTCATTAACCTCAAAATATGTAAGCAGGTTGCTGCATGGCTTACCTTTAGTAAAGAAAGAGAACTCCTATTGCATGTGGACAGGCTTCCTTTTACTAAAAAGAAGAAGGTCCCAATTTCTTGCGGTGAAATTTAATCCTTACTACCACTGCCTTTTGATTTGGAAGCTATTCAGCATTTCCAAAGTACACAAGCTGCTTCTCCATGCAGCTTTGGAGGAGGCTGAGCTGCGGTTTTCACAACATGCTCTGCACTGTGATGATATCACAAAGTGTGACTGTCTCCCGCGGCTCAGTCTTTCATCTGAAAGAAACCACTACTTGCCTGTGTTGGCTTGAGTGGTCCATCCTGCCAAAAAGACTTAAAAGAAGGATTTAAAAAAGGGATTTGTAAGGAGGGGGCCATCTCTCATAGTGTGACAGTGGGGCAATTGTAGGTGTGGGGGGAGGAAAAAATGTATTAGATCTTAACTCGATCTGTAAAGTATATATACATTTTGATATGCTAAACGTCACAAATGTGACCTCCCTTTATAGAAATGTGACTAATCTATTTTCCTTGTTATCTAATAATCTTTATAATAATAAAGATATAGTGTGCTAAATCTTTGTCTATGTAAATGAAATATTGTGATGTAAGTAAATTATCTTATATTAAGTTTTGTGATTTTGTAACTATAATTAAAGGGAAATATGTTCAACAAGAATTGTGGGGCAGTTGACATTATGATGTTTTGCACAGTGTTATTGCTTACTAGGTTGCTTATCTAATGGAAAATGGGACATATGACTGTCTATCCAGGGGTGTGGGGTGGGAGAAGGAGGGTGATATGGAGGGAAAGGGGGAGGATTAGTAAAAATGAAGGTGTGATATGTTATTAATGTAAATTGTAATACGACTAATTTAAAAAAAGAATTATTGTGAAGCTATAATGAGTTGTTATAATCCTTACTACCACTGCCATTTGACTTGAACACTAAGTGACATTTCCCAAAAGTACACAAGCTGCTTCTCCATGCAGCTTTGGAGGTTGTTGAGCCACGGTTTTCACAATGTGGGCTGCACTGTGATGATGTCAACTTTAAAAATCTTTTTATTGAAGTGGTACAAAAATCATATATATTTTTCTTTGTTTTGTTGTCCCCCAGGCTTCCTAAAAGTACACACAGTCTTAATAGAAGTGTAAGAAATGTTTTTGAATGAGCTTTTATAGAAGGTATGTTACAGTAGTTGTGATCCCAAACCATTTTTTTGGACTTTATTGTTTATATTTCCAATTCAATTGTTAATAGAGATTATAATATGGGGTACTGAATATATCTTAATATTTTTATAATTTTAGCTTTCAGGTTCTGATGAAGGGAACAAGACAGATTCCTGAAATGTTAACATATGCTAAAAGCTTAACACATGCTGAAAGCTTTACTTTGAATTGTGAAGTGCAACATATACTGACAGCCTTGGAAAACATATGCTCAAAGCTTTATTTTGAATTGTGCAGTGGAATATATTCTGAGAACCCTGGAAATGCAGGAAACCATATTGGAATAAAAACAAAATATTATAAAAGGAAAAAAAAACAGTACCTTTGCTTTCCTGATATTTCATTTCTAAGGGGTTGAGTGAGGTAGAGTTACTTGTTTGCTTGTATATTTATATCCCACTGGTTAGTTAAACCCACATGTTTGATGCTTTTCAGGGAGTAGATCCAGTAACTCACTCTCTTTAAGAGTTGATTTGGTCGATTGCCACCCTTTCTAAGTGATGGAACATGTTCTATGCTCATAAATTGTAGATTCTCAGTATTGGCATTGTGATGTGTATAAAAATGAATTCCCTTTGCATGTCCTGTCTGCCATTTTAAATGGACCTCACATGCTCTTGGATTCTTAGTTTCAATGTTCTAACCGTACAATCTACAAATACTTTCTTACAGTCACAACACAGGGCATAAACAGTGAATGGGGTGTCACATGTTATTGTTTCTTCTATTTTGACTTTCACCCCTTCAATTTATGGGTGAACAAATTCTCTGTTCGCTAAAGCAAAGTCACATATATTGTACCGGTGGCACTTGAAAAACCAACCTGTTCTCTTTGGCAGTCACATGCTACTAGCCATATGTATGTTTAAAGGATATAACCTGCTGTGCACTACTTTGTATCTAATACTGAATGCTTTTTTAAAGGACATCCTTTGGTTTCTTTCCTACTGCATTGACCTCTTGTGTATCACCTGTAAGTATAGACCAATTTCTGCAATCAGTGTTCCCCACTCTATCAGACAAATCATTAAACTCAGTTACATAGGTAAACATGTTAGAATCCCCTCTGTTATCAGAATTCTTACTCCTTTCTTTTATTAAATTCATTCTGTTTTTCGTAATGACCTTTCATTTGCTTCTTTCAATATTTTACCACCATAGCCCCTTTCTGAGAAATGATTCTCTAGTTCTGATTCTGGTTTCTCGTTACTTATGGTTTGGGTGAATTTCAAATTGTATTCATTATCATTTGACCAACTGATAAAATCTGGCACTTTGGTACTGTCTCCCTGCCATACACATAAGCAATCATCTATATATCAGTGCCATGATTTTATAAGGCACAGATAAGGCTTATTTTCTTGGTTTAATATCTTCAATATTTCCCATTTCCAAACAAAAGGTGTCCTTTAAAAAAGCACCCATTATTAGAGACAAAGTAGTGCATAGCAGGTTATATTCTTTAAACATACCTATGGCTAGTAGCATGTGGCTGCCAAAGAGAACAGGTAGGTTTTTCAAGTGCCACCGGTGCAATATCTGTGACTTTGCTTTAGCGAACAGAGAATTTGTTCACCCATCAGTTGAAGGGGTGAAAGTCAAAATAGAAGAAACAATAACATGTGACACCCCATTCACTCTTTATGCCCTGTAGTGTGACTGTAAGAAAGTATGTGTAGGTTGTATGGTTAGACCATTGTAACTAAGAATCCATGAGCATGTGAGGTCCATTAAGAATGGCAGACAGGACACTCCAGAGGGAATTCATTTTTATACACATCACAATGCCAATATTGAGAGTCTACAATTTATGGGCATAGAACATGTTCCATCACTTAGCAAGGGTGGTACATGACCAAATCAACTCTTAAAGATGTAGAGTTACTGGATCTACTCCATGAAAAGCATCAAACCTGTGGGTTTAAATGACCAGTGGGATAGAAAACCATATCTCCTTGACTAATGGTGCTTTTTACTTTATTGTATTATACAAAAACATATTGTTATATGATGAATTAAATCAGCTTTGATTTGTTATTTCATTGTGTTAAATACTGTGACTACTTAAAAGGATAACATATATTAGGTGTTGGAAGTTACCACCAGTAGTCTAAAATAATCCCTCTGGATTGTCACCCACGTAAGATTTAAACTTGGTACCTGAAACGACCGATGTAGCATTACCAGTTATGTCTATGCATGAATTTTAAAAGGTAGTTACATACAGTATGGTGTTCCAGAGGAATTTATAAATTTGTAAATACATTTGAAAATGTCTTTAGTATTCATTGAGTTTAAAATTTATGTTATAAAGTCTGATCTGTTGCTTTCTATTCTCTTGTAGGTCCCTATCCTATGTATCACCATGGCACCTCTACTATGGAGATTGTGTAAGTGAAACACACCCACGTTGCCAGATTACAACACTTTCCCCTCTTCATTCTCCTTTTTATAAGCTATATTTCCCTCTATTTTTCACTATATTTGTTATACCCTGCATTCATGTGTGGAGCATTGTATGTCCCTTAAAATCAGTTTGATGTTGATTCTATTAAGAAATATCCTGGAATTTAAGGACTCATTTAAAGTCCAATGGATGATCACCAGGGTTTAACTAAAGGAAATTTGATTGGGAAATGGAAATAGTTTATTTAGCAAAGTAGTTAATAGTTGATGTGATGTAATATACTGTATTTCTAAATATTTTTTATTGGTTAATTACAATCACATGTTCATTTTTGTTTCACCAATGGATGACGTAATTGATTATTTGTACTATTAATAAGCCTTGCTACCTCCCACTCACCACACCCCCTGATGAAGGGTTGTTTGAACCAGCAGCACTGGGGCTTAGATTGGCCAGTGAGCATGTCTACCCACTGGACTGGTATTGTGCCAAATAAAGTTTTTGAAAACTACAGAAAGGTATTGGTGTGGATTCTTGTATGGAGTGCATGCAAATGATTTGGTTTCTTTTGGTGTTCTTGGGCTAGCAATCTCTTTAGCGTGCACCCCTTCCTCTGTAGCTCACAGCATACCTGTGGATCTTGTTCTTCGGGATATACCCTGACCAGGCTAAACAAAGCTGTCATTCAGTTCACTACCAGATTTTTGTCCAACATTTTTTTCCTCCAACCTCTCCTGGTGGGGGTAGTGCCTCTGTCAGCCTCACACAGACACAGGTTTCCCTGTAGCAGGAGAAAGCTCCCTGGCCCCACCACAGAGGTCACCCTGCTAGTGGAACCCACTGTCAACTGTCTCTGACAAAGATGCATTGCCAAATGGCAGCTATTTCAGCCATTGCATGCCTCCTGATGTGACTTCCTTGGCTTGCCTCCAAACCCAGGCTGTCAGCATGGCAGTCTGCTGTTGGGCAATGGGGGTGGCCTGAAAACCTGATATTTAAGGTCAGTGATATTAAGAAAATTGCTGATATGCTGTGCTCTAGTGTTTAAGTTATAGGGGCTTAAAACTGTACAGTTTACATAAATGTGAACTGTAATTTTAAATTTTCTGTAGGTTTTGAGGCTTATAACTCAGTTACCTTTAACAATATAGATCTAAAACTATGTACATGTATGCACGGGCCTTGTTAAAGTCAAAATAAATACATTTGGTGCAATTTGGACTGATACTTTAGAAATTCTGCAGTTTACATAATTGTGACATGTAATTTTAAAATTTCTGAATGTTTGGAGGCTTATAGCTCAGTCTTCTTTCAAGGTAGAGGCCTGACACTTTGCTTACTTCTGTATGGAACTATATAAATTCCACATGCCACATATGGTGACATTTGGACAAATATATTTGGCATTAGCTGGAAATAACTGAAATCACAAATTTGGCAAAATTTCACAAAGTTTTCACAGACATTTTGCAATATTTCACCGATGCAAAATCAGCATTTCACCAGAATTTCACTGGCAGAAGATACAGTTTACCCAGCACTAACTGTTACGTTTTTAATTCTGAAGTAGTTTTCTTTTTCATTTTTACTTTAAAGAAGGTGTTATTCCATATAACATTAGGTGTAATGTAAAGAGCAGTACATTACCTGGAGACTGCCATATTTAGTTCTGTTCATCTTCATACCTGATTGGCATTGTGACATCACTTGTTGTAACATCACTTATGACTGATCTGGCAGCAGGTGGCTTTGTCAGTTGTGATGTCACAGACAATAAGGTCATAGGGTTGATAATGCATGAGGAGGAATAGAAGTGGCTATGTCAGCCTCCAGTTAAAGTACTGTTCCACAGATCACACCAAGTAATATCAGGTAGAAACTCTTCTAATTATTAAAATAGAAAGGAAAAAATACTTCAGCTATAAAGAGTAATAGTTTTCTACTTTTAAAAGATAATATTAATTTCAGGCAGTGCACTAGCTCTTTAATAGAAGAAAAGGATGCTATTTAATTTGGCAGGTAGCTATTAAATGAAATGTGTTTTAGAACTTTTATTAAACTTTGATTAAAGATGAAAATTAGTGATGCAGCAAATTTAAATTCCGACAGTGAAGTGCCTGTGAAGTGGTCACTTTGCATTGGCACTTTGCTACATGGAGAGCCCCATAGGAAAGGCTCACTTCACCTTGTGATTATTACTTTGCGTTGTCATTCTGCCTTAACACAAAGTAAGGTGGAGTGACAACAATATTGGCAGCACTGCACACACACAGTCACCAGAATTAATGTGCATCCCCAAAGTGCTACTGTCTTGTATCCAGAAAACTCCCCAGTGCTGACGAAGTGAAATGAGAGAGTAAGAAGAAATGCAAAGTCTCCCAGAATTAATGGTCATACACACAGTTGATGGCAGGCTCACACTGCTGCAATTACTCTGTGGCACAATAAAAGGTGTCTGATTTAATTGCATGCATCACACACACACTCACACACACACACTACAAGTAATGCATAGTAAATTGAAAACCTTCAGTAATATAACCAAATGTTTTAAACAGACAAATTATACACTGCTGCACCACAACAATCAGCAACAAAATGTCAAGAATTACTGAAAATATTACTGTGTGTACATTAACACAGTTATGCAAGAAAAATATAACCAAAACAGAAAGACTTCCTTTTTATCCCAGTTAATGTACCTACACCACAAATATACCCCTCCCCCAAAGCACACTTCACAGTACAGACTAACTGTTCTAAATTAACATTCAAAATCCACACACAACAATGATATGATATGACTCGATGATATGAGCACAGAAGGGTTTCCTACAATCGGTGTGCTAAATTTTGAGCAAGAAAAATGACTCAAAAAGGCATTTTAAACAACTTTTAGAGGTTTTGAATCACAGAGCTCTGAGAGCAAACTATCACCAGGTACCACTACACACACACTACCCAGGCCAGAACTGAGGCTGTGCAGAACAATCTAGAGCCCATGTGACCTGCAATTCCATGAATCACTGCAGAATTTCATTTGGAGCTCAATTACAAGGCAAAGTGAGTCAAATTACATTGATTTCAATGTTCTTCCCATTACAATTGGTGGATAGGTGGTTTGGGGAAGGTGGAATAATGCAAAGTCATTGGTTTCAATGGAAATCATGTTCCCATTATGAAACAAAGTACTCCACTTCACATTGCAGTTTGTGTAGTACTCCACAGATTCTGCATTACTCCATGAATCACTTCACGGATTGAATTGGGGCCAATTCTCCCACCACTACTTATAGTACTGTAACTCACATGCTGTACAGGAAGGTACGCAAATGCCTATGGCTGTACTTCCCCGATGAGCTGAGCCTGTATCATAAAACTCCCCAATTTAAAAACTCTTATTAATGAGTACAGTGGTGGTGATTGGGCGAAGCCTGGAGAGATACTACAACACAGGCTTACAATACATGCAAGTAACTAGTAAAAAAAATAATTTTGTGATTCATGACGTGATCGTGAATCAAGATTTGTGACTGCATTTATGAATGTCATGATGAAGAATGTGATTCGGTGTGAGATAACCAATATGAAACTATAAGGGAATGTGAATGCCTATGGCTGTACTTCACCAATGAGCTGTAGCACAGAACTCCCCAATTTAAAAACTCTTATTAATGAGTACAGTGGTGGGGTGGTGAAGCCTGGAGAGATACTACAAAACAGGATGACAATACATCCAAGTAACTAATAAAAAAATTAATTTTATGATTTGTGACGTGATTGTGAATCATAATTTGGAACTGCATTTGTGACCGTGATGATGAAGAATGTGATTCGGTGTGAGATAACCAATATGAAACTGTATGAGAACATGAATGTCTATGGCTGTACTTCCCCAATGAGCTGTAGCACAAAATTCCCCAATTTAAAAACTCTTATTAATGAGTACAGTGGTGGGGTGGTGAAGCCTGGAGAGATACTACAAAACAGGATTACAATACATCCAAGTAATTAGTTAAAAAAATACATTTTGTGATTCGTGACATGATCGTGAATCATGACTGCATTTGTGACCATGATGATGAAGAACGTGATTTGTATCATGAGTGACTTGTGGTGATGGCTGTGACTTAAAAACGCATATTAATGAGTACAATGTTCATGCAGAGATATGCACCACGCCAGTTCAGTACTCTGAAGGGAAGCCAAAGAAACAACTGTGACTTAAGTTGCAGGTGGAGATTGGGCCCTAAAGAGATGCAACTGTACAGACAGATTAAGATTGTGCTGCACACTGAAGAGATGCAGATGCAAAGGCACAACACCTAATCAGTGCTCACCATAAAAAATTCTAATCTGGAAAAGAATACCTTTGCCAGTTGGGGTGAGCCATGGGGGGCAGTGCATTACAATAACAGTCACTAGTACTAGTACCAATAAAGATACCACAAAGAAGTACACAAATCATACAGCTGCAGTGGATAGCAAGTTCACATTGCTGAAATTACTATGTGGCACAATAAAAGGTATCTGATTTGATGACACACATCACACACATACTCACACACACACTAAGTAATGTGTAGCAAATTGAAAACTTCAGTAATATAACCACATATTTTAAACAAACTAAAAGTGTGCATTGCTGCACCTCAACAATCAGCAAAAAAATTTCAAGAATTATTGAAAATATTACTGTGTGTACATTAGCACAGTTATACAAGAAAAATATCACCAAAACAGAAAGAACTGTCTTTTTCTCCAGGTTAATCTACCTAAACCACAGATACGCCCCTCCCCTGAAGCACACTTCCACTGTATCTCAGTACACAGACTGAATGCTGTACATTAACATTCAAAATCCATACACAAACAATAAACACTCAATGATATGAGCACAGGAGGGTTTCCTACAATAGATGAACTAAAGTTTCAGCAAAAAAAAATGACTGAAAAAGGCTTTTTTAGCAGCTTTTAGAAGGTTTGAATCACAGAGAGCTCTCAGAGCAGACTGTCTCCTACAGCTTCCTACACACATTACCCCAAACTGAGGCTGTGCAGAATAATCTAGAGCCCTTGTGACCTGAAATACCATGAATCACTGCAAAATTCGCCTTTGGAGCATAAAAACAAGGTGAAGTACATTGTTTTCAATGTACTTTGCCTTAAAAATTGGTAGAGTAGTGGTTTGGAAAGGTGGATTAATGCAAAGTCATTGTTTTCAATGGACTTCACGTTATCCATTATAACACAAAGTACTCCGCTTCACGTTGCGGAGCAGTCCTCGAATTCGCCTTCACTCCATGAATCATTCCGTGGAGCGAACTGAGGCCACTTCGCCCATCTCTAAAGATGATACAATATAATGTTTTAAAAAAGGTGACAATGCCTCAAGAGGAAGACTGTAGAGACTTAACAAGCTGCATACAAGTACAGTAAGTACAGATAAAGATGTTGACATATGTTCAGTAAACAGACCTCAAAAAACACTTGCTGGGATATGGACAGAGTAAAAAATGAACACAAAAGGGTTTGGGAAAAAATATTAACTGTGACAAGACTGATGGGCATATGCCATGGGAAACTCCAAATGTCAGTGGGCATGGCATTAGAAAAACAATGTGTAACAACATGACACAATTGGGCATGCTACAGTAGGTGTTGGGACTCCATAAACTGTAGATGTGTATTGATTATGACTAGTTCTTAGGTAGTTTTAACTAAATCTTTAAGACTAAATATTTTCAGAATAGAAACATTGAAATTCAAACGTAGATCATAGCATTTACATCAGCAGAATTACCTGCATTTTGTATGAAAATGTAACACACAGCTGGTGAGTGCCTTCAACTGGGGTGAAAAATACAATAATAAAAATGTAACATTTTGGTTGTAGGGAAATATTATATAATGTAAGGAAGTGAAACACATATACTAAATAGACATTTGTCATCAATTTCTTTCAGTCTCCATTTTTTATGAAATCAGTAGGAAATATAACTTCATAGATCTGCACAGGTTTTGAGAATGTGTTCCTGCTTGTTTTCTCATTTATTTGCTGATCACTAAAAGTAAGGTGAAAGAAACAACAATAAGCAATAATGATTTTTCTAGCTGTCCATCATGTTCTGCACTTGGGGATTAGAATACTTGCCAGACAAACACCATAGACACAAACTGGTATTGATTAATACTAAACACTATCCATTCATCCATCACTCCATTCTGTTGTGATGCATTAGTGTGCATGTGTGTTGATAAACTTTGACCCCACATGTCAAGCCCATTTAATATAGCACCTGGCTGGGACAGAGTACCAACTCGTGTGCATGTCAATGGATTTATTTTCTGGTTTTCTACCTGTAAAGGACAGACCTAACAAGTCGAAGCAACATGCAAGTGAATCTACTTTGTACAGTACAGCCTGCTACTTCAAACATCTAATTCATTAATTCACTCATGAAGAAAAATGACACTACATTATACACCCCTATTCTCATAAGGATCTATTTAAATTAGGCAGCTGAATATGCATGGTTGGCAGATTTTTGTAGAGTAACCAGCAATCACTGAATAATGCATGCTTAATTACTCAAGTTGTAGCAGTTTTTAGCTGTGGTGTTTGTGAAATTTATATGCATGTGCAAAAAAAAATAGTATACAGTTTCTATGAAGTTATATTCAGCTCTGGCAAGAATCCCAGGAACTCTCATGCTTAAACTAGCTTCTGCAATGAATAAAATGCTGAATAGATGGTTAGCTGAGCATGGTTTTAGAGACGTGTTTTCATAAACCTTCCTTCCTCTCTGTGTCTCTATGACATTTTATGAGCCTTATTTCTTTTGCTCTGTATCTAATGAGAGTACTGTAGCTCAAAGACCAATTAGTGTCGCAGTGTGTGGACAGATCTGGCCCAATTTTCATTTTGAAAAATGTTAGGACTGATTTCCTATAAAGAAGAAAAGACTCCAGCTATTCACCAGCCCCTGTACAGCAGCAAGGTTCAACCCCATGAAAAACAAGGCAATTTTTAGGGCAGTCAGTATGGCATAAAGAGTTTCCACAGCTACAAAACCGGTGTCATAAAACATACAGCATACCGTATATTTTTACATCATGAGGACAAATTTGCAGGCTACTATTCCCCAGATTAAGGGACTGGGTGAAAGCTATGCTTTGATAACCCACTGTGTCTCTTAGGGTCAGAGCTGGTGACACTGCTGTACAACACTGTTGTCAACATTCTGAAAGCTGGAGTCTCCTGCAGGCAACATTAGCTTGCTGATGACACTAAACTGGTCAGGGGAGTGATCTCCCCTGAAAATGCAGACAAACTTCAGGAGAACTTGAACAAACTGTCCAATTATTCATACTCCTTGAGTCTCAGATTTAATAGGTGCTACACCGTGTGTGGAGTGGTGGGAGAGCAGAGACACTGTACTGTAGGATCCACACATGTGGCTGTCTTTATTGCACTGAAGGAGACAATGGACCTGGTAGTCACAACAGATAGGGGCTAAAGCATGACAAGCAGCACATAGTCAATGTGAAGAAGGCCAGCAGAATGCTGGGATGCATAGGAAGGGGTGACCAAGAGGGTAATGTACAGTAAGTGATCATGCCACTTTACAAGGCCCTAGCTGGACCCTACGTGGAATACTGTTTGCAGTTCTTGCCTGCTCAGTACAAAAAGAAATGTAAGATGGTTGAGATGGTGCAGTACAGGGGCAAAAATAATATTGGGGCAGTAGGACCAGAGCTATGAGAAGCTGGAGTCTCTTTTAATGTTCTCCTTGGAGAAAGGGAAGCTGAAATGAGACATGACCTCAGTCTTCTGCATACTCACATATATCAATAAGATTGATCAGACAGAGATGCTGAATTGGGTATCCTCCAGCAGGATGTGGGGAAATTAACAAATGCTCAGAGGCAGTAAACTCTGAGGTAATATTGGGAAGCACTTTTTTACCCACAGGATGGTGAACCTATGGAATGGTATACTGTGGCATCCATAGATATGTTGAGGTATATCTAGATATCTCACTGTGTAATCTTATTGGAACTGTGATATATCTACAGTATATATATAGTGATTGTTATTTCTCACCTGCCACGTTACCTGCACTGGCAATGGACATGAAGACAATATAGGCCTGCAATGCAAGGCTGGACACATTTCTTCTTACCAAGGATATTACAGGGTGCCCTGGGTAGTAAGAGGGTGTAGAAAAAGCTCTGTAAATTAGTACATGTTTACAAAGTATATTATTCATCCCTGCTTATGAAGAATGTGTGTGGGGGGGGGGGCAGACATGATGGATCTAGGGTTACTTCTAAACTTAAATAACTGTGTTACCATCTTAACCCAGATAGTGTTCATATTCGTCTTTGATTTTAATGGCCAGATCAGAGACTAAAATATCCAAGTTGTTACTCTGAGACATTTTTAGGTCAAAGAATTTATTATTCAGGAGAGCCATACATGGAAAGTGATCTGGCTTTGATAACTACTGTATCCAAGCACCTCTACTGTTTGGTTTAAGAAGAAAGGAAATAGAGGAGTGGGGCAAGATGGCAATCCAAACAGCAGCTGCTTATATTTCCTATCTGGGTTGGGATACAATTTATTTTGAATCTTTGGTATCAGAAAAGCCTCCTAGCCAAAGAAAAATGAGCAGCACAAAATAAACTAGAGTTGTACCTCTTCTTTTTTTTGCAATTCAGACTTTATTGATACATTTTCCACAATAAAAGGCAGTTACCATGATAATGAAACAAGAATACAGCAACTTGTTAAGATAAAACTGCCCGACCCTCCCTCCCTCCCTATACAGCAGTAACAAATCCATATGTCCCATAAGTATAAAATCATTACACAGAAACCTACAGGGCAATTTGTCCTGAAACGTAACTAAGTCTGAGCAACTAGAATTAGAGAATGAAAGGGATCCCATATTTGTGTATAAACTGCCAATCTGTTGTGGAGACTGGCAATTGCTTTTTCTGTTCGTAGATTGGCAAGAATTTCGTTCACCCATTCTTGAAAAGTCGGGGTGGACTTGTCTTTCCAGTGACATAGAATAAGCTTCTTAGAAACATAGACTTTGACGGCAGATAAGGACCGCTTGCCCCATCTAGTCTGCCCATTTCCCTACCTACAGGATAGGCCGTAGATCCTAGTTAACCAACAGCCTATTTCTTCCTACCCCCCACAAGAATTGCCTTATGTCTGTCCCATGCATTCTTGAATTCTCCCACAGTTTTAGACCCCACAACCTCCTCAGCAAGGCTGTTCCATGCATCCACTACCCTCTCTGTGAAATAATACTTCCTCACATTGCCCTGAACTGCCCTCCTTCTATCTTTAAATTGTGTCCCTTGTTCTTGCAAGTCTCTTTTCTGATAGATGCTACCCTCTTGGACTTTGTTGATTCCACTGAGGTACTTAAAAGTTTCTATCATGTCCCCCTCCCTTCTTTCCTCAAGGGTATACATATTAAGCTCCTTTAGTCTCTCCTCATATGGCTTCTCTTGCAGACCCTGCACCATTTTAGTTGCCCTCCTCTGGACTACCTCTATCCTGTCTATGTCCTTGCTGAGATGGGGTCTCCAGAACTGGACACAGTACTCCAGATGGGGTCTCACCAACTGTCTGTACAGAGGGTTAACAACTTCCTGTTTTCTGCTGCTGATGCCTCTCCCTATACATCCCAGTATACCCCCAGCCCTCCCTACTGCCTTCTCACATTGCTTACTAACCTTAAGGTCATCTGATATGATTACCCCAGGTCCCTTTCCTTTTTGTTGTTGTTACTACCTCCCCACCCATTGTGTATTCTTCCCTGGGTTCTTGTTTCCAGGTGCATTATTTTGCACTTCTTTGCATTGAATCCTAGCTGCCATACTTCTGACCATTCCTCCAACCTTGCCAAGTCCCTTTTCATCCTTTCCATGCCTCCTTGTGTATCAACCCTGTTGCAGATCTTTGTGTCATCTGCAAAAAGGCATGCTTTTCCTTCCAGTCCCTCTGCAATGTCACTGATGAAGACATTAAAAAGGACTGGACCCAATACTGAACCCTGCGGTACCCCACTAGTAACCTCTCTTTCTTCAGAGTGGACTCCATTTACAATTACCTTCTGTGTCCTGTTGCAGCCAATGTTTTACCCAGGCTACCACCCTGGGACCCACTCCCAGGCTGGTTAATTTGACTATTACTCTTTTGTGTGGGACTGTGTCAAATGCCTTGCTAAAGTCTAGGTAGGCCATGTCCACAGCCCCTCCCTGGTCTACTACTTTCGTCACCCAGTCAAAGAAATCTATTAGATTCGTCTGACATGACCTTCCCGCTGTGAATCCATGCTGCCTTGGGTCCTGTGCTCCACTGGCCTCTAGGTACTCAACTATTCTTTCCTTCAGAAGTGACTCCATCACTTTCCCTATCACAGAGGTCAGACTGACAGGTCTGTAGTTTCCTGCCTCTGTCTTCGTCCCACTTTTCTGAAGGAGAATCACATCCGCCTTCCTCCAGTCCTCGGGTACCACACCATCCTCCCATGATTTATTAAAAAGAGTAGCCAGTGGTTTCACTAGTTCCTCCCTTAATTCTTTTAGAATTCTGGGTGAATTCCATCAGGACCCATTGCTTTGTCCACCTTCAGTTTTAGGAGTTCTTGCAGAACCCTTTCTTCTGTGAAAGGACTGGGATCAGCCCCTATCAGAGTGCTTCTGTTAATTGGATTAGGCACTTCCCCTCCTCATTTGTGAATACTGAGCAGAAATATTCATTCAGTATCCCTGCTTTTTCACTGTCCCCCTCTGCCCACCCACCGTTCATTCTATTCAGCCTCACTATCCCTCCCTCTGTCTTTCTACGCTAGCTGATGTACCTATAAAAGGTTTTATGCCCCTTCTTAACTGAGTTGGCTATCTTTTCCTCAGTTTGAGCCCTTGCTATTCTGACTTTCCTCCCTGCTTCCTTCTGCCTTAACTGGTACAGCTCTCTGTCCTGCTCCTTCTGTGTTTCCTTATACTTCCAGAATGCTATCTTTTTCTTCCTGACTTTCACAGCCACCTCTTTTGAGAACCATAGTGGCTTTTTCTTTCATTTTGATTTGTTTATTTGCTTCACACAAATGTTTGTTGCCTCTGTGATGGCAGTTTTGATGATTCCCATTGTTGCTCCACACCTCCTTCTAGCCTGTTTGCTAGTGCTTTCTGAGGCACTCTCCCATCTTGCCAAAGTCAGCTCTCCTAAAGTCCAGTACCCTCACTTTGTAAGGCTCGACTCTGTAGCTGAGTTTATGTGAACCACACTGTTTGATGGTCTCTTGTCCCAGATGGCACCCACTTCTAGATCTGAGATCCTCTCACTGCCCCCGTTTGAGAGTATGAGGTCTAAGATTGCTCCCTCACAGTGGGTTCGAAACTAGCTGTCTAATGCCTGCCACCTGTAGGGCATCAAGAATGGCCCTGCTCTTGGATGTGGCTGCAGCAAATGTACTCCAGTTAACATCTGGCATATTCAGGTCTCCCATCAATAGCATCTCCCCTTTCTCTGCCATTCTAAGAATGCCTTCTATCATATCCTTGTCCATTCCCTCCCCCTGACATGGGGGTCTGTACACAACCCCTGTGCGGATTGTGGTGCCCTTTCCAGTCTCCAAGGTGACCCACAGTGCCTCCTCTCCTCCCTGTTTACTCTTTTGTTCAGTTGCTTTTATCCCTTCCTTTACATAGAGAGCTACTCCTCCCCCTCTTCTCCCCTGTCTGTCTCTCCTGTAGGTTATATCCCTGGAATGTTAACATCCCAGTCATGGTTCTCTGTGTACCATGTTTCTGTGACTGCTACGATATCCAGGCATCCCTCTTCCATCAAGGCCACCAGCTCAGGGAGCTTGTTGCCCAGACTACGGCATTGGTACTCATTACCTCCATTTCCTGATGGCCTTACTCCTTTTGCCCCATCCCTGTCCTTCTTGCCTTTGTCACTTTCTCCATTTACCCTGCCCTTCTCCCTATCGACACCTCCATGTTGGTGTTTTCCACACTTACTACTGTGATTATTTGGGGGGGCTAGGATTTCCCTGCTCCTTTCCAGTGCCTCCCCCTTTGGTTAGTTTAAAAGCTTGCCAATGAAGCATTTAAACCTATCACCTAGGATCCTGGTTCCCCTCCCTGACAGATGCAGCCCATCATGCCAGTATAGGCTTGCATCACTCCAGGTGGACCCCCAGTCCCCAATGAAGCCAAATCCCTGAGCTCCACACCAGTTTTTCAACCACTGATTGAATCCCATGGTGAGGAACACCCTAGCCTCTCCTATGCCATAGATGGGCAGCACCTCCGAGAAGGTTACGTGCGTGCTACTTGACTAAGGCCCCTCCCCAATTCCACAAACTCTTCCTGCACTTCTCTAATCCCTTTCTTAGCCAGGTCATTTGTCCCTAGGTGGACAATGACATCCAGCTCCCTCCCCTGTGCAGTTGCTCTGGCAATCCTGAGGATTTGCTCCCTGTCCCTCCAAGCCATGGCGCCAGGCAGGCACCTTCCCTCCCTCTCCCCTTCCTCCCCCAGTTCAACCTTCCTAACAATGGAGTCCCCCACCAGGAGTTGTTTCCTTCCCCTGCAGGGTCCCCTGCCACCCTCCTGTGGGTCTCCTTTGTGGAGGTTCCCAGCATCCTCCTTGGTCACCACTGTGGGCGCCTCCATAGAGGATCCACACTTTGCCAGAATGGCATAGGAATAGTGCAGAGGTACAACTGGAGGGATGCGTCTCTGTTCCACCACCCTCACCCTACCTGAACCCACTGTGGTCCAACCGAACCTCTTTCTAGGCAACCTCTGAGGCAACGGCAGTGGCACTGGTGGTCTCTGGATGGAAGATGAGGTCCCACAAATCCTGGTCAACTCAGCCTGGAGATGAGCAACCTCCTCCCTCAGCCCAGAGAGGTGCCTGCAGATGGGACAACACCGCATCCTCCAGAACGTCTCCCGGAAGACTGCTGCTCCACAGCCACGTCACTGCACCACTCCAATCATGTCTTATTTCTGGCCCTTAACTGTTTTCAATCCTTACTCTTTCGTTTGTTTTTTTCTCTCCCCTTACTTTCTGCCTGTGCCCTTTAAGCTCCTGATTGTCCTGTTCTGAGACAAGAATATCCTATATTTCTCAGTAGACCACTTACTTGCTCAGAGGCAGACCTCCAGCAGCTAGAGGGGGCCGGAGAGCTACTCTTGCCCTTCTAGGATGGTGGGTCTTTGGTGGTTCTGTGATCACTCACTTCCTGCTCCCAAACAGGAAGTTCCTGTTGTCAGTCAAATCCTGTACCTATAAGCTTCTTGACAGATAAGGCTATCACAGAAATATGAAACCTTCTGACTTTAACTCTAATAGAAGACAAGTCCCCTAGGAGACAAATATCAGGTGTGAAATACTCCTGTAGGCCCAGTAAAGGATCCAGGGAAGCCTTAATAGAGTCCCATAGAAAAGAAATTTTGGGGCAGGACCAAAACAAGTGAATAAGTGTTCAGTCCTCCCGAGAACATTTAGCACATAAGTTGGAGCCCAAGAGACCCCATTTCTTTAACTTAACCAGAGTGTAATACATATTATGTAAACTGTGATACTGCATGAGACGCAACCTGTCTTGAGAAACATATTTATGGCAGGATCCCCACAGGGTTTGCCAATCAGGATGATACTGAGGAAGAATGGAGTTCCAGAACCTCATGGGTCCAAACGAATCCTCATATCTTTTGTGAAACAACACCTGATATAGTTTAGATATGATACCTGAAGATCCAAGTAATGAAGAGACTTCAGGTATTAGGGCCATAACTATCTGGTAAGGAGGGGTATTGCCAAGGACTATTGTAAGTAAATGCCTTAACTGCATGACTTTAAAGTGTGAGAGAGCCGGGATATTAAATTTCCGAATAATATCTTCTACTGACAACCATTGCCCCTCCTTATCCACAAAGGAGAGTACTTTCCCATCCCCCAGTTGGGACAACCATTTACTGGGAATCTGCTTCTTGTTAATGGTGAAAGATGGGGAATTCCAGATGGGCTGGGCCAAGTCTAGTTGAGGGGTATATCGCAAAAAGGAACATAATTATGCATATACCTTTAATGAAGTAGCTACTATGGGACATTTCTCCCAGCGCACACACCTGAGACATTTTAACATAGAACAAAGATAGGGGATCCAGGCTCATAGACCTAATTAAATACAATTCAATCCTATGCCATACCGGTTGCTCTTTTTCAGGGCCGGGACGTACCCATTTCAAACATTTTGCTAAATGGCTAGCCCAATAATATATAGCCAAATGAGGAATCCGTAAGCCCCCCTCAGATTTTGGAGCTGCCAATTTATAATAGGCCAATCAAGGATACTTATGGGACCAGATAAACTTAGTGAAAATGCCATGCAACTTCTTAAACTAGAGTAACGGGATAAAAGTATTGAGAAGAGATAAAGGGTAAAAAATTCTAGGGAAAATATTCATCTTAACTATGTTGATCCAGCCCCATAATAAAATGGGGAGTTTGGACCACCTATCAAGGTCCTGAGTTATAAGCTGAGAAAGGGATTTGAGATTTTCCTTAAACCATGTTAAGGGGTTACGAGTTAGTTTGATGCCCAAGTACTTGAATGACATGGGGGCCCAACATAAACCTAAAGGGCTAATATCAGTCTTAAATATCTTGTGGTTTAAAGGAAAAAAAGAGGATTTGTTAGCATTCAGTTTGTAATTAGATAGGGCACTAAATTTTGCTATTTCGCCCAGCAAAACCGGAACAGAGGATACCGGATGGGAAAGATGTACCAGCAGATCATCCGCATATGCAGTGACCATGATTTCATGATGCCCAGCCCAAATACCTTCTATTAACGCATTATTGAGAATATTTTGGATGAGAGGTTCAAGGTACAAATTAAATAAAAGATGAGATAGGGGGCAACCCTGCCTGGTACCTAAATGGAGTGAAAAAGGTTTAGAAAAGGCCCCATTCCCAGAGATCCCTTGCTGTGGGGGTTTTATATAATGCAGCAATCCAGGATATAAATACAGGAGGGAATTGGAAGGCTTCCAAAACTCGAAACAAGAAATTCCAGTTCACATGATCAAATGCCTTCTCGGCATCCAGGGAAACCAGTCCTGCGGGAAACTCAGCATCCCTGGTAGCTGAGAAGACATGAGAAAGGGTGCGTAAGTGGTCTGATGACTAGCGTCCCTTCATGAATCCAACCTGGGTCATACCTATTGGCTCAGGGAGGACTACAGTTAACCTATTGGCTAATATCTTCAAAAGGATTTTAATATCTTGGTTTAGAAGAGATATAGGTCTGTAACTTTGAACTAGCTCAGGATCCTTATCTGGTTTAGGGAGAAGAACAATCAGGGCCTCAAAGAGGTGGGGGTCTTCCTCTGCTTCAGTTAAAATACGTTGAAATAGGCGATAAAGTACTGGTAGTAAAAGATCCTGAAAAACTTTGTAAAATAGGTAGGAAAACCCGTCTGGGCCTGGGACTTTGTCTGTGGGTAACCCACTAATAACCTCAGCCATCTCCTCCTGGGATATAGGGGTAACCAAAAAACCCTTATGTTGCTCTGATAGGAAGGGCAGATGGGAGTCCCTCAAATAATTCTCCGTACTCCCAGGACAAGGAGGTGACTCCATGTCACTGTACAATCTTTCATAATATAGAGCAAACTCTTGTACTATCTCAATAGGGGATACTTTCAGGGACCCATCTGCCACTGCCCAAATTGGTGGGATGAATCTTGCAGATTCTTGCTGTTTTATACACAATGCCAGTAGGCGCCCTGCTTTCTCTCCCTGATCCGTATAATTAGCTCTAGTTCAAATAATAGCTAATTCAGCTTTTTTCCTTAACAACTCTAGATATCTGTCCTTGATCACTAGGAGCCTCCTCTTGCCCTCATCTGAGACACTAACAGAAGTATTCACTCTGAGTGACTGAATTTGGGACAATAATGATAATAATTCTTCCTCCTGTGCCCTTTTCCTACTAACCACCATACTGATAAGGATCTCTCTCATGTATGCTTTGAAGGCCTCCCACAAAATATCTGGTTTTGTACTGTCTAAAGGGTTAGATGAAAAAAAGAGCTCAATTTGCTCCCTTATGAGCTTGCAATACTTGGCATCTTTAAGAAGCTGCTCATTGAGCTTCCATCTGGTTTCCCTTTTAGGTAAATTAAAGAATGCCAATTTGCATAACACAAGTGAATGATCGGAGACAGGGTCAGGTTGAATCGAGGAAGTCTTGACCCTGGGCAAGAGGGCTTGAAAAATAAATATGTAGTGAATGTGAGACTGCGAGTCGTGTGCCATTGACCTGAAAGTAAACTCCCTAGAGTCAGGATATAACACGCACCAGACATCACAGAGCCTGCACTGGTCTACTAAATCCTTAAAAGCCCTCTGACCCAGAGACACCCCTCCTGGTCCACTACCTGACCTATCCAGATTAGAATCCATGACTTGATTGAAGTCGCCCCCCCAAAATAATCCTGATAGGAAGCATTGGAAGAATAATGGTTATGAGTCTCATGAAAAACCCTGGATCATCCATATTAGGACCGTATATACTACCAAGTAAAATTGGAACTGACCAGAGATTGCCTTTAACTAAAATAAATCTATCCTCTGGATCTTTGATAACCTGTGTAGAAACAAAGGGAATGCCTCTATTGATAATAAGCATGACCCTGCAACTATTAGTGGAGCCCTGAGCATCATAAACCAGCCCCACCTGTTTCCTCCTTAACTGTAAGGCTTCAGATTCAAGTAAGTGTGATTCCTGTTATTAAGTTATCTGAGAACGTAATAAACTTAAATGTTTGAGAACCTGATATTGTTTGGATTTTTTCCTGTTCCCCTTAACATTCCAAGTAGCGAAAGTCACCTCGTTGGCCATCTAACAAGAGTTAATGAACTTAGTATGTTCAGCCCTGTAGACAAATTATGCAAAACGTTCAGCCATAATCCAGAGGTTACTGCTGTAGAACCCTCCCTCCTCCCCATCCCCCCCACAAGTAACCCATCCCCCTTCCCCCAACTTCGCCCATTCCACCTAACAAAACCCAACATATACCACCCCCACAATACCACCCATACTTTCAGAAGCAACGTTTAGCATAGTACTGGGTCCCTTCCTCCTTCTCCCGCCCCCCGACAATGCAACGCTGCTTACAGCAAATACAACAATATCCTCAAGTAAATACTAAACAGTGCAACTATTTTAACAACCCCCAATAACTAGAGAGTGGTCCTGGGCTTCCAATGTGAATGCACACGGGTGCGATAAGATACTAATGAAAGGGGAACAAACTAGCCTGCAAAACACATAAATGCGCCAAATAGCTTCAGGAGACTGAATAGAAATTAGGGGTTGTGCTGCCCCATGAGAAACCTCTACACAAACCAGAACCAGATCAGGAAGCTAATGGAGGGGAATTACCCCTTTCCACCAAAATGAGACCAGAAAACCAGAAAAGACACTGACATCTTGGGCCCCAGGCAAAGAAAAGTGAGAAATGACATCTCTGCCTGGACATTTACCAGCTCTTAGGCACAAGAACCCCAACTGGGGTAATTTGTTGCCCTGAATTCTAGACAAGAGACACAACTGAGGGAGATCCTCCCTGAATTAAGAGCAGCGCTGAATCACACTTCATATGCGTGGTGCGCCCTCTTGTGGCCACAACCCAATCCTGACAAGATAATTATATGAAATTACTGAGAAAGCACAACACCGCTCCCATTTCCAACAATCTGCGAAGTGAAACATTAATCCTAAATAAGGTAACACAGACTTCCCCTCTCTAATACTAATTTGCATAACTAAATGCACTGAAACACAAAACTCCTTCCCCAAATAAACCATCCCAATCATCCCAGAAGTCCTTGCCCTGAACAGCAATTAGCTTTGTGGAGTTAGGGCCTAAGAAACTCGTAACAGGTAGCACATATTCTTAATTAACACAGTCCAGATGAGAAACAAGAACTTCCAAATGCAGCCCATTGACATTATGTTTATAGGCAAAAAGAGAGATAACAGTATCAGTGAGGCAACACCAGGCAACCCCTCAACATGTAGGCAGAACTTCTCAGGGCTCTCGGAACAAGTCCGCTAAGGTGGTTTTAAGGCTTGAAAGAGCAGATTCAGGATCTTCAAAATTTAACCAGGATCCGTTTCCAAGAACTTGTAGCCTGGCCGGATACCCCATCCTAAATTTCAGGCCCACAGCAATGATCTTGGATACGATGGGGTGAAACGCTTTATGTTTCAAATGAACCGATCCTGGCAGGTCTTGTGCAATTCTCAATTTAGCATTCTACCAATGAACCTCCTGTAAAGCTCTCACTTTCTGCAAGAAGTGCTGCCTTTCTAAAAAATTTAAGAAACGGCAAATAGGTCAAGGGGCAGCATCCGGTAAGGGCTTCGGTCACAATGACCTGTGAGCTCGCTCAATGATATATACTGGGTCAAAGGGAGAAGGGCCAGCAACCCGTTCCACCAGCTTCTGTATGAATGCTATAGCATTCTGGCCCCTCTTCTGCCTCTGGTAACCCTAGTATCACAACATTGTTTCTGTGGCTATGGCCTTCCATATCTTCGAGTTTTGCCTCCACACAAAATAGCTTCTGCTGTGTAGACACTAACTCAGGATCAAGTTTCTCTAGTCGTTTCTCCAATGAGACTATTCGGGCAGTATTATCGGAGGCAGTTAATGAAACTTCATCCAGCTTTTTTGACAAAGTCTTCAGGAGGATCGCCATTCCTTTTATCTCCTCATGGAAGGGTTTAAACTCTTCTAAGAACCTATCAAGCGTTAAAGGCTCTTGCTCCCCAACTTGACTCGAAGGATTGGGCCTATCTGGCCCACCCGAGGCCCTAGTTTTCTTTGGGGCCTTTTTGGGAGTAGCAGGCGGGGTATGTTTCTGTGGGGCTTTCTTCATGTAAGCCTCCATCCGCAGATCAGACTCTCAAAACAGGCGCTCTAGGTGTTTAGCTGGCAGGAGAATTTAAAAGCAGAGGATTTTGTAAGATTCAAATGTCTAAAAAAAGACGATTATATGATTAGGAGGCAGGAGCTTAGCGGAGGTGCTTCTACTCAGCACTTTGCATCACATGATCTCTCAAGTTGTACCTCTTTTGGTGGATCTATCTCCAAAACCTTAGGAAGTGAAAAAGCAAGAAGAGAGCACAGATTAGGAGAGAGACTTGGGTGCAATTATAAGAAATATCTTAAACCTTCTTCAGGGTGCAATAAGACATACAAGAAAACTAACAAAATGCTGGGATGCATATGGAGAGGGATTGCTAGCAGAAGGAGGGAGATGATACTGCCATTATATAAATCACTGGTGAGACCCATCTTAATTACTGTGTGTAGTTCTGAGATCCTTATCTACAGCAAGGAAAGATAAATTAGAGACAGTTCAGAGAAGGAAAATAAAGATGATTCATGGATAACAAGCCAAAAATACTGCATGCAGAAAAACTGACATGTCTGAACAATGACTCATTTGGGGATAGAAGAGGGGGGACATGATACAGACTTTCACGTTCATCAAATTATTGAACAGAGTGGATACAGCAAGTTAATTTAATCTTGAAAATGGGATAGCCACTATGGGCCATGTGTTTAAAGTGGAAAGGAGAGGTTTAAACAAGATAGAAAGTACTGCAGAAGAAAGGTTGGTGAACAGGTGGAAAAATGTCCAGACAAAAGTGTTGATTCAGAGACAATATCAGGGTCCATGAGAAATTTGGCAGCATTTAAGGGAGTTACAATATGGATACTGTAGACGGGAAAGTGAAGTATGAGGGACATATTTAATGTTAACAATATTGGAAGCAGGGAATAGTGGTACAGATTAGCTAGATTGCTTATATGTTTACTGTCCTTCTTTTTTCTGGAATACTGCAATTCTGTAAATCCACTTTTCTCACCTCATTTGCCTCCAGACTGAATTGTGATGTAATTATCAATCTTGTCAAGTTGAACAAGACTTTTCATTTTCATACTGTAGGCACTAATTCTATATACATCCCAACATTGCCTTCTTGCCGAGCAAAGACAAAAATGTTTCTTATTGTAGATGGGCAATGTCAGTCTACTTCACTTTGTGTAGTTTTAGTGGCAAAAGTAAAACGTGTAGGATTTTTTTTTTTGTATAGTCTTCACTGCAACATGGATGAGTCAGAACATCTTGTAGTGTTGTGATGGCAAAACTTGACCAGGGAAATGCAGTATACTCTATGAATTTCATGCCAGAGAGCAGGTCTCATTGGGACATTCCCGTCCAAAAGAATGGCCACATGATACATGCTGATGTTGATCATAGCCCAGCAGGTCCCTGGCTTGCACTCCTGGAGACTGAGAACAGAAAATGTCGTGATGTGTCTGTCTGAGTGCTGAACAAAATCAGATTAGGTTAAAAAAAGCATAGCTTCTGAACAAATTCAGTATGTGTTAAGCTTGAGTGCTATGCCTTTGTAAAAGCAAAGATTTAAAAAAGTTTTATTTTGAGAGAAAATATTCCAGGAAATAATCTGAGAGGTTTTACATGATTTATTCTCATTTTAGTTCATCTAAACTAAATCCAGTGAGACAGGGAAGAGTCAGCTGCCAATTTCAGTTATGTCTGACTAAACATTTCAAACGTTTAATGTTTTTTAGTTCACTTTTACATTGTATGGTCTGTGTTGCTATTCATTGATTGTTAGTTGTCACTGGCCACTATACAGTAAATAGACTTTGGAAGTAAGCTGATTTTTTTTGTAAAACAGAAATTGTTTTCATTCCCAGAAATCTACTGGAGCTGTGCCAGACTAAAATCAGAGATATTTGTGTAGATCTGTGAAGATACAGTCCAGGGCACCTCAGTGCATTGACAGAATATTTTGTTTTGTTTTTAAAGTATAAATATACATTTAAAAAAAAATACATGAATGCATCTAGTGGGGTTGAAGTACAAAGAATAAACTGTAGGTAAATGAAAAATGGCAGTAAAATGGTACCTTGATAAATCTGCAATGTGGTGTTCTTTGGGGTTTGCAGAAACCTATAATGCAATATTGGTGTTACCCAACTATCGGCAGCCTCTATTCAAGCATTGTTGTGTCACTATTTTACTTTGTCTAAAAAGACAGTGCTGATATTAGGGTTATGCTCTGTGTTTCTATCCTGATAGATGTAGTAATAGAGTTGTTTTGCAATATATGTTCACACTTAAAAAACAAAATAATTAACACATTTTGGTTTCACCTGTCTTACACCCCATTATAAACATGTTACTTGTCACAAAGCACCTACAATCATTACACACATTGCCTCAGGCATGCAGCAGACTTTTACAAGTGAACCTGTGGGCCACCCTTGAAGCTTCAGCATTAGTGCATGCATTGTTCTGGATCTGTAGTGAACATTATGAGTTGACAGCAAATATCTGCATCATGTGAACACATATCACCAGACCTGTAGCAGACATAATGAGTGGCCATTGATTAATTAGCTATACCTTTCCAAGCACTGTGCCTGACTTGTAGCAGACTTTGTGAGTGGTCTGTAAGCAGCTGCATCATCCCATACATTGAGCCTCATCTGCAGCAAACATTTTGAAGAGTGTGGGTCAATCACAGAGCATTTGCAGCTTGACACATCTTGCGCTGAACCTTTAGCAGACTTCACAGACTTTCACATAGCCGTAACCTGAACAATTTTTAACATTCTGTCCCAAACTGGGGGATTGCTTTGATCGGTTAAATCCAATGAAATATTTTTTTCAGTGGATAATCCTCAAAAAACTATTCAGGAGGGGTTAGCTTCAAGGACAAGGCCCATCTAAGCAATCCCCCAAGCTTGGGACAAGCCCTGTGCATGTGAGGTTCAACATTTCTTGGACTGTTTTTCTTGCATCCTTAAAATGTTTACATGACCATAACCTGGCCAGCATTAATAATTTTTAGCTCATACAAGGGGAGCAGCTTTAATAAGAGCTTCCCCCCACAGACACAAAATTGATCATCTGCAAATCCCTCCCCAATGTAGTTTTCTTTTGTGGTAGCTTCAAAAAACATTTTGGAGATATAAATTTCACTACTTATGGTACGTGATCATGAAAAGGGGCCCTAACTTACCAATCACCGAAGAATGGGTTACAAATGTTTAAAATTGCCTAAATTATGGCCATCTAAACATGTTTTGCCTAAAAAAATAATCTATGTGCATGTCTATGTGTAACAAGTATTTTTTCAGATTTAGTTTATTTCAAACTTTTTTTTATTTCAGTACATTATGAGTACAACAGCTGGCCAAGATACAGGGAAATCATATGAAACCGGATAAGTTATCCATCTGTTGGACTGAGTACTTCTACATCATATTCGCATCATTCTCACTACAAGATGCAAGGAGGCCTCTACCAATCATCCTTTGTGGAACTAATACTTTATCTTTAGGTATATCCAACATCAGGTTTAAGTTCCTAAGTATGAAGAGGAATGGATTTGCAGAATTTGCCATGATGGCCTCTGGGGATGGGATCCAAGAGGCATTTTTTTAATGCAATTTATGTCTGACTCCAGTTGAGCAGTTTTGGTGCTGGAAAGATCAGACACTTAGCAGGTTACCTGGGTTGGGCACCTGGTGGCTGCATATCCAAACCTTCACTAAAACTATGGGCCTGTCTTCCCATCACCATTCATACTGCTTCTTCCTCCCACTCATTCACATCTCACCTCCATGATTTCTTACTCACTTCTGCAGTTGCCTCTGATCCTGTGCTGTATTATGCCACCCTACTATTCCCTCCCCTACTATACCTGCTCTTGCCCTAATTAATTCCCCATCCCCCAATTTCCTCTCCTGCTGAATGAAGCCTGGACACACTTCATTCACCTGTCAAATGCTGCCATCTGCATTTTAATACCATACCTAGCAGTGCCTTGTTCATACTCCATTTGTGTTCCAATTTGCACTTATATGACTTGTTACTCTTCAGATGCTCTGCCTAGCTCATCCTGTTCATGTTGTTGCTACTTAATTGTTTGACTTGTATTTTTGATGTTTGATTTTGGTAACTGACTGTTGTAACTTATTGCTGCACTCTCCTAATTTCCCCCAACCCCAGCGTGCATCTGAAAAGTAGCTATTTCAACTCAGTATGTTCCCCCAAAACTGTATAAATCTTGCTCAGTAATCTGTCAGCACCTGCAGCTGGTCCTACATTAAAAGACACTATCACAGACCTGATCTCTTCAGGAGAGATCTTGACTTCTAAAAATGCATGCACATCCCTATGAAGCTGGTACTGGAATGTCAGCCAGAAACTATTCCCAGGACTGTTTCAGAAACATTTCACAGGACTGGCCTCTGTACCAACCCCCTTCCCCCATATATACATCCAGAAAAAAATTAACTGCTCCTGTGAAGCAAAGCAAAGGTTTCCTCCCTCCTGCAGATGGGTAACAGTGTTGGAATTAACCCCGAGCTTGCAATCTTCAAATGGATTAGTCTGAAACTTTTTACCTTTACTATTGTGCTTTGGTTACATCAACAAAGATGGGTTATTTTTATGTTGGCTCATGCTTGCATGCCAGCCAACATATTGCATTAGTAGCAGATTTGGAGGCGCGATCACTGCTGGGCGAATGCAGGGCATGTTTCACTAGGTGCATCCCTCACTCCCCAATAAGCCTGCATGCTGGCGCCACACCAGGAATACATAATGTTGTGAGCACATCTAAGGAAATGTCTGCTGTAATGTGAGCAAAGCTCGTTATACACAGCGGCACCTCCCGACGTGCTTTCCCTGGTAGAAATTTCATTAAACATGGCGGCACACTGCCTGCCATAATGCCGACTTCTGGGGTACCTAATCCCCCTATTGGCATGCCCTGACCCAATGTATGTGCCGATGTGGGAGCCCACTCCCCATCAGCATAATGCATCCCCCCATTTGTTATGTGCCGAGGGGGTGTCCAATCCTCAGCTCTTGCCCCCCCTTTGGTATGGGCTGACAGGGGCACCCAATCCCCCCTCGGCTACAGCATCCCCATAAAACACTTAGGTGGCACACTGGGAGCCCACCCCAGTGTGCCAAATCCACTGAAAAAGAAAAACTGTCCCACAATGTTTTTTTTTAACCCTGTGAAAGAAGAAAATGGTCCCTTGCAGTCTCCCTGCCCCCTCCCACAACCCGTGCCCACCCTCTGTGCACCCTGCCTCCCACACCTCCCTCACCCCATACTTGCCCTCTGGAATCCCACTGTGACAATCTTCAGTGGACCAGGAACACGTCTGCACTCTTCAAAGCCGACCACGAACTGAAGAAATGCCGGTAAGCTGTATAATGGCATAAATAGGGTTTTTTCAACTTTGGTGCATATCTCGGACATTTTTTGGAATTTTTGCACCAAATTTTCAACATGGGGTTATTGGGACCCCTCCTCATGAATTCAATCATGGTCATCACATTATTCAGTCCTGAAAGGTGATTTCGTGGTCACTGTGTGGAATCACCTTTTGGGACCAAGTAATGAAACGACAGTGCCACTGTTCATGAGGGGGGCTCTCAAAAATCCTATGTTGCAAATTTGGTGAAAAAAAATAAAAAAAATGGCTGTTTTACGTGAGCTGCGTTGAGCTGTTTCCACGCACGCTCATAACTGCATGAATTTGTAATATTTTCAAAATTGGCATTTTTCCACTACTCCTTATGAAAAGTACAGCTGCCATTTTACACATCCTGGCCGAAATATGTTTTCTCACGTCCAGTGCAGAATAGCGCAGTTGCTGTGCAAAATCAGTTTTCGGGACAGTTTGAGTAAATGATGGTGACACGGTTCATGAGCAGAGGTCCTAAAATGTCTATGTTGAAAATTTGGTGCTGAAAGTCCATAAAATGACTGTGTCACAAGCGTGCGTTGCGCAGTTTCCACGCACCCTTGTAACTTCACAAATTTGCAATATTTTCATGCCAGATTTTCAACACTGGCATTTTTTCACACCTCCTTATCAACAGTACAGCTGTCATTTTTTACAGCCTGTCCAAAATGTGCTTCCACACCTGTGGCTCACAATGGCATGGTCACTGTGGGAAATAAATTTTTGGGACAGATTAACAAAATAACAGAACCACTATTCATGAGGGGAGGTCCCAAAATGCCTATGTTGAAAATGTGGCTAAAAAACTCCCCAAAATAATTTCGTTATGGATGTGTGTTGAACAGTTTCTATGCATGCTCATGACTTCACCAATTTTTCATATTTTCACTCCAGATTTTCAACGTTGCCATTTTTTACGCCTCCTTATGAACAATACAGTTGTCATTTTCCGCATCCTGCCCAAAATATATTTTCATCCCTGTGTCGCCAAATGGCATAGCCACTGGGCAAAACCACCTTTCAGCTAACAAACTGATTGTGCCACTCTTTATGAGGTGGGGTCACAAAAAGCCTGTTGAAAATTTGGAGTGAAAATACCAACAAATGTCTAAAACATTAGGGTTCCCAACTGTAACACCCCACCCTGTAGAGACTGTCAGGTGTCAGGGGTGTGACTTGGGATCATTGGTTGTAATGCTCACACCATTCCACCCCACCCCCACCCTGCAGCCAGTGACAGGCATCAAGGTGTGCCTTGGAGTGTTCGACCCTAACGTTCACCCCATTCTCCTATACTGCACCCATGTCAGAGTATTTCCTTATAGAATGGGGTAAGTGTAAGGCACAAAGACCCCAAAGCACACCATGACACTTGTCAGTGTCTACTGGGTAGGGTGAGGTAAAATGGCACAAGCGTTATAGCTGATGCCTCAAAGGCACACCCTGGCACCTATCAGTCTCTACAGGGTGGAGTTGGCATCAGTTCCATACTTTACTTCCATTCCTATTATTTATTTATTAGCTTTTGGTAACCAGGTAAGTGAATTAGGCAAAATACCTGCCTATTTTCAAGCGCAACCCGGGAGTGTACAACAATACAGGAGTCAATAATACAAAGGACAAGTCAGGTATATGCACAGAAACACAGGACCACCACACAGGATGGTCAAACGAGGGTACAGAGTAAAAACACCCATGTATGGGTGGGTAACACAAAACATCCAGGTGATTCTATGCATCTCTAACTCCTGCACTTCCAATGCCAATGCCAATGAGTCAACATTCGGCATTAACAAATGCTTGCTTGATATTGTATGAAGGACATCTCTTGCTTTACGTTTTTAAGCTGGGAAGAGAAATTGTTACTGGTAGTTACAGTCAGTGGTAAAAGCTTCTGAAACTGCTGATGTAAAGTTAGGTATTTTACCTACTGGGTTCATTTAAGTTTTGTCACTTTGCTTTTGGATGAATAATTTTAATTTCAGTTTAAAATCTTCTCACCATAGTACTATAATATCTTAAAAAAAAACAGAGTTGATTTTTTTTGGCCAGAACAACATTTTTCAACTTTGCTTTGATCCAATCAAATTCTAACAAGGAAATATTTTGTTTCCAGAGGCCTGGACCAAAGCTCTTTTGGGACAAGGATCCAATCTGTACTTTCACCATCTCCTGGTCTGTAGACTCTATCAGAGCTACACTGGTTTCTGTTTGAACCAACAAGGAGAACAAAATACCAAATCAATTCTGTGGACAAAGCACCTTTTATAAAAAGTGTGTTCCCCTACCTCACCAGTCGGGCAGGCAGTGATCCTAATAGCTCTCATCCTCTCAGTATTAAAAATCACAGCACAGACCTTCAAAATTCATACTAAATGGCCAGAATGTGTAGCACTTTCTTATTTTAAAGAAAAATATGTCTTCAAACCGAGGGACCTACATATTTCGTATTAAGGAATGTTTCTATCAAGCTATTTCAATGATTTAATAGGTTGTGTGTCCAGAAATAGTGTTAGCATTATTAAAAACAACAGTAAATCATTGTGGAACAAGGGTACGTTTAGGTGTAAAAATCATAGCACTATGCAAAATTCATTGCAGTTGAGAGGTATGGTGACCCTTTACCCTGCGGTTGTAATTTGTTCCAGAAAAAAAAAACATATCACAATAAATCTTAGAAGTCTGAGCCTCTTTCTCTGTGTGTACCAGGCTACAATTAAAATCGCCACCACCAAGCAAAATCCCTTTGGTGGTAAACAGATATGGCTGCAGATTGCAGAATCTTAAAACAAATCTACCCTTCCAGCTTTCGTTCACAGGGTGTACATATTTACCATGAAAAGTTGCAGATTATGACATTTAATATCAAGCAGCAGCATCCAACCTGGTAAAACATCTACCCACCTAATAAGTTCAATACCCTCAGAAGAGAACAGGATGCCAACTCCTGAACACCTCTACTCCCCATAGACCAAAAACATCATCCTAATGACCAGATTTTTTTGCCTGGTTAGTCTCTCCCTGCATACACAACCTCGTGTCCTGTAAGTAGGTAATCTCACAGGCTGAATTATGCAAAATAGAAAAAGTAGTAAGTCAGCTTTTTTTAACTTCCTATGCTAATAACATTCAGGGTTGCTACCCAAAAATTGTGACCTGACTGCACCACAGCTATTAAGTGGAGCAAAGTAAAGAAAAGAAAAATCACCCCCCAAATTACCATCATAATTTTGTTTTCCCTGATCCCTCCCCTGGCCTGCTTTTCTGTTTTTAGAAGTCTGAGGGTTTGTTGATCCTCCTTCAGTTTCAGATGAGGAGTCGTATTATGAGGAGGCAATGGATGACCCATCAGAGACTTTTTTTCTCGGCTCATTCCTTCCATTTCCTAAGATGATATGGAGTGATATGCATACCTCCAACACAAGGGGAGGAGTGGAAAAGGCACTAGGAGAAACCATGAGCAAGTTGGCCATAAAGCAGGTGGGTACTGCTGGTTGGGGACTTCAATCTGCCTGATGTGGGTTAGAGCCTTCCAGCTTCAGCTTTGGCTAGTGGCAGGGTCCTCCTTGACTCCCTGCAGAGGGCATTTCTCTTGCAGTTAGTCATTGATCAAAAGTCTGATCCCTCTGGACAAACCAGCCACACATGCTACTTTCGTGCATCATTGTTTCTTTCATGCAGAACACCCTCAATGAAAACCCTACATTTCACCCTGATTGGGTTTCTTCAGGGAAGAGAGTTTCTGATTAAAAACATATAATACACATATAACAGTATATCATTAAGGCATTACACATGCATACTATCTACACCATTTAGTGCTTCACAAACTCTCTGTGAGGTACCCTATCCAAGGCTATCTAATGTCAAAGTATATCAGAAGCATCTCCAGTATCTTAAAAGGGAACTCTCAGCAATGTACAAATCAAATCATGAGACCTATAGGTCCCAATTAGCAAGACGCACCAACAGTACCTTTTTTTAATTACCTTGCACTGTTCGAATCATGAACTTTATCTGGTTGATCCTGTGACCCTCTGCCCACCATTTCTGTCCCAAAGTCCCCCCGAGCCAGCCATCTGATGATGCGACTGATGGGCTAAGCTGCTGAGGACTCCTACCTGCCACTACAGTTGCCCGAAAATAGTAACAGATATGAAACGCAGGTTCATGCTTCTAAAGCTGGTAACAATTGACCAAAGCAAGCACTTGCCTTGGTTGAATGGAACCAGCAAAAGAAGTGTGAATCTGCACTTCATATCTGCTATTCTTTTCAGACAACTATAGTAGCAGATATGAGTCCCCCATGGTTTAGCCCATCAGTCTCATCATCAGGAGGCTGGCTGGGGGGGGGCTATATTGACAATAATGGCAGGTGGAGCATTGCAGGATCAGCCAGCTAAAGTTCATGATCTGAACAGTGCAAGGTATTTAAAAAATGTATTGATGGTGGTTTTTTCCTAATCAGGAACTATAGGTCCCATGTTTTTACTTGTACATTGCTGAGAGTTCCCCTTTAAGTGAAAATCATCACATAAATGTATTTATTAATTTAAATTTCAGATAACACCTTTGAGAACAAGATCATTTCATAGGTTCCACGTCAGATAAACAATATGTATTGGGAAAGTATGAAACAGAGAACAAACAAAACAAGGAATTATACAAGACATTACAAGAGTGTATAACTAGAGAAGTTCCAATACATGTGGCATTGTATAATGTATGCCATGGTGCATATCTGATTAAAACCTGGAATTCTAAGGGTCATATTAGAGGGGGTAGGGTCTTATGAAACAACCCTTTAGAGGAAAATGAGAACAGACTCAGCCTAATATTTAATAATCAACACGGTAAGAGATGGCATCAGACCAGAGGTCTCATCAGAGGTGAGAAAGTATGGGACAAAGCATTTTAAAGTGAGCCAGGGAGCTCAGGAGATATAACATGGGGGAAGGGGGATGGGGAAAGACACAGAGGGGTGAGGGGAAAGAGTGAAAGGGATCAAGAGGAAAAGTGAAGGAGAATGATTAGCAACTAAGAACAGTTATTTACATGCTGAGAACAGTTATGCATAAGGGCAGGATAGCATAAGTTTAGAATAAGTGCTGGTCACAAGAAGGAAGGTTATTGGAAGCAGTCACAACTGGCATCAGCAACTAGCTGTTGCTTAAGTTTAACCTTGAAGGAGCCCAAGGTGGATGCTGAAGTGATGTCATGGTACTGCGAGTTCATCCATAGCGGGGCACGGTAGGCAGAAGATCTTTGTCCCAGAAAAGTGTGACAGTGGGGTATTTTAAAAATCTGGGTAGTAGAGCTTCTGGTGCAATGACGGTTGATAGTGGGGTTAATAAGCTTTTGAACTCCTTGGGGCATTTTGCCTAAGCTTACTTTTTTGGACAGTAAAGATGCTTGGTGCATGAGTCTACCTTTGATTTGGAGCCAGTTAGCCTGAGCATAAGGTTAGTCCAAAATTTTCTACCATCATTCCAGGTCCAAGATAGAACTTCCTTATAATATTGATTTTTAGCTGCATGCATAGCCCTCATGCAGTTGTTTCTAGCTGCTTTGTACCTCTGGATGTCGGCCTGGTTACACAGGGACCTAGACCTGTGCCATAGATGGTCCCTGGCATTCAGAAGCTCAAGGAGGTCTGGAGAAAACCAGGGATTACAGCAGCCTTTGATTTTACTCTTTTTATGGGGGGTGTGCCTATCACATATAGCATTGAACTGAAGAGTGAATTGGTCAAGGGCAATGTCAACATTGTTAGTTGTGTAAACCATTGACCAGTCCTGATTACGCAGGTCAAATTTTAGTGATTCAAGATGCCCATGGATGAGTGCACTGGTGGTAATTGTTTTATCGGGTCACTTAGAGAATTAGTTCACCTAATGAAGAATTTAGGAGCAGGCATTGGCATCTGCATCTGAGGATACCATACCATTTATCTGCCTGACCACTTGTGGCTGTACTGTGGTGCTGTGAGTCAGCTGAAGAGAGTGGGCAGGGGTGGGGGACAATGAAAGGTAAAGGAAACGAGAATTTAAAAAAGGTCTTTAATGACAGCAGTACCACACATCCTTTACTGTAAATAACTTATCACTTACCTAGTTTGCTAATTGGTTGTTAAATGTACAAAACACTTCCCTCTGTAGACCCTGTGTTGTGCTGCAAGCCCTTGATAGACAGAGTTCTGGGAAACAAGACGAGAAAATGGTTGATCTGCAGACCCATAGGCCAGGATATTCAGAGCAGATGCACCATGCACAACAGGGATGCACCTGCGCAAGAGCGGAAATGTGCCATAATGCAATATTCAGTGGCAGCATATGCGCAGCACAAAACCCAATGCACCATAGCGCAACGGTAATGAATGCATGCACAAGTGCAGAGGATGTAACCAGGAATATGTGGCACAGTGCAATATACAACTGCAGGTGATGTGCGCAATAGTGGAGTAAGCAGAAGTTATGTGATAGCAGATATGAGCGAAAATAAAATGGAGCAAGTGAGGGGAGGATGATTGTGCTAGAGAGCAGTCATAGCGGGGGAGAGTGGAGGCAGAGCGGCAGGGAACCAAGGCAAGACACAGGCGAAAAGGGGTGGCCAAGAGATGGATGGGGGGGCCACAGGAAGTGTGTGTGTGTGAGTGTGTGTGTGTGTGTGTGTGTGTGTGTGTGTGTGTGTGTCTGTGCATGCCACAGAGGAAGGAGAGCAGTGGAGCAGAGTCAGGGCACGCAGTGGTGTAGTGCCACGGGTACACCGGGTGCAGGGGCAGGACCAGCAGCACACAGCCAGGGGGAACCTGGTAGTCAGCATCTGGGGGGGACACCAACCTGGGACATGGTCAGTGCCACCTTCCAGATGGAGGCGGTAATGAGGGGTGTGAGGAGGCAGGCTGCAGGGAGGTGTGGCCGTGGAAGGGCCCGTCGGCGGTATGCCCAGAACAGACTGTACCGTGCCCGCATCAGCTTTGAGCTGTACAGTGACATTGAGATCGTGAGCCAGTACCGCTTGAACCGGGCCATTCTGAGGTGGCTCTGTGAGCTGTGCAGTGAGGAGATGCAGGCACCCACTAGACGGAGCCATGCTCTGTCTGTGGAGACAAAGATCATAGCTGTTATGTGCCTGTTCGCCATGGGCACCAGAGACCAACAGGGGAGACAACAGGCATAACCCAGTTGGCCATGTCATGCCTACTCACACAATTCCTCAGCACAATGCTGTCACATGCTGCAGAGTACATCCGTTTCCCTAGCACACAGGCGGAGCGCACAGCAAACATGCAGGAGTTCCACAGTGTAGCATGGTTGCCTGGCTTGCTCAGGGACATTGACTGCACCCATGTTGGTATCCACATGCCACCTGGTCTGGAGGGGGCGGCATATATAAACCGCAAGGGATACCTGAGTGTCAACTGCCAGTTGGTGTGCGATGCCAGGGGATGCATAATCAATGTCTGTGCCATGCACACTGGCGGAGCACATGATGCCTTCACCTGGCACCAGTTTGCATTGTGCCATAAGTTCAAGAGTGGGGACATCCCCATTGGTCATCTGGTAGGTGAGTATGCAGTGCACACCAGACGCTGGAAGCAGCAGGGTGGTGTGTGGGGCAAGGGCAGGGTACCATAGAGTGCAGTCTGGAAGGCCAGGGGAACAGTGACACAGACCACCATGCTAATGATACCTCTCTACACACAGGTGACAGTGGGTACCTGCTCTGACCCTGGCTGATCACACCATATCGGTGCCCCTCGACCCCAGTGCAGCAAGGGTACAAAGAGGCACACGCCACCACATGGAACACCATCGAGTGTGTGTTCGGGCTGCTGAAGGCTCAGTTCCATTGCCTAGACAGGTCTGGCGGTGCCCTACAGTACAGCCCCTCAAAGGCCTGTGGGCTATTCTTGGCCTGCTGTATCCTGCACATCATGGCCACTGACTGTGGGATAGCCATTGAGGTCAAAGAGGGGGACAGCAGTGGGGATGATGAGGATACCGGTCCAGCTGGTGTTGGGCAGTTATCCCCTGGGTGAAGGAAGCCCCGGCTGGCCCAGATGGCCCAGCAGCACTGGGACACCATCGCAGAGGAGCACTATGGATCACACAGGTAGGTGAGCAGTGCCATGAGCAAGCACCAGGGGCAACGGCACAGCTGACAGACAGGCAGGGGTGGACACCAAGGCAAGTCCTGCAGCAGGGGTGTGGGAATGGGCGGGAGCCCACACACAAATGCAGAACACAGCAGGGCTGCACACATCATGCACACACAGGCACACACACCCCATCCCTTGCCCACAGGGCCACATGCACACCCACCACCACACGCCCCCCCAACACACCCACACAGGACCCAATAGAACCACACCCACTGACTGGGATAGCCGTTGAGGTCAAAGAGGGGGACAGCAGTGGGGACAATGAGGACGCCGTTCCAGCTGGTGTAGGGCAGCTATCCCCTGGGTGAAGGGAGCCCTGGCTGGCCCAGATGGCCCAGCAGCACTGGACACCATCCCAGAGGAGCACTATGGACCACACAGGTAGGTGAGCAGGGCCATGAGCAAGCACCAGGGGCAACTGCACAGCTGACAGACAGGCAGGGGCGGACACCAAGGCAGGTCCTGTGGCAGGGGTGTGGAAATGGGTGGTGGCCCACACACAAAGGCAGAACACAGCAGGCCTGCACACAGCATGCACACACAGGCACACACACCCCATCCCTTGCCCACAGGGCCACATGCACATCCACACCCATACGCCCCCCCCAACACACCCACACAGGACCCAACAGAACCACACCCAGTGGCAGCCACTGTGCATGTCTCAAACGCTGAGCACTGTTGCACAGTGATGGACAGCACTATGCTGGCATCATCATGCACATACCACAGTGGCCAGCAGCCGGGCAGGTGTGCACAGGGCCCGTGTGAATGCAAGACAGGGTACCACACCCATCCGTTGCATATGGAACACCACAGTGCACACTGTGCAGCGGCAGACGGTGGTCATGGAGGGTGACAGGTCAGTCACACTGCACGGTAGCACTGCCACCATGGACGCATGGATTGCCCAGCCGAGACCTGCCAGCTGTAACAGGCTGATCAGTGACCTCATGGGGTGGCACTGATCGTCCCCCAGGGGTGACGCTGCGTGAACATGACCGTGTCCACGCAGGTGTCTGCAGGTCATCAAACATGCCCGCACCGGGCGTGCTTGGTATGCCCACAGATGATCCCGGTGTCAACATGGCAGGGGTCACCTGATTCCGGGACCGAGGGGTGGATCTTGCACTCTGTGGGGTGTGCGGTGGCTGGGCACACAGCTGGTCAGCCAGTGTTGCCAAAACAGTCACCATCACAGCGGCATGCCTATTGATTGCTGTGGTCACATCCACCCACTGTTGCGCTAACTCTGCCAGGAGCAGAGCATGGTCCCTGCTGTGCCGCTCCTCTGTCTGGCACAGCTCCACATGGAGTGCATCCACTGCTACCATGAGCCATACCTGCTGATCCACAGTGGCCTGGAGCAAACGGCTGTGGTCATCCTAGGGGTCATCTGCATGGCCATCATGCTGACCCTCGTGTGGTTCCTGACCCTGTGGCACAGCACCCCACGATGGTGGGCACGCACAGCGGTGCCTTCCTGGGGTACATCCTCATGCGGTGCACTGTTGCTGCCCCTGCCCTTGTCCCCCCATCAACACTGTCCAGCTGCTGCCACTGCCCCTCCAGCTGCTGAGCACCAGGCACCACCAGTATGGCTGCATCAGCACCACTGCCACATCTGCACACCAGAGCTGCCCCACTGGATGCCACAGACATGACAGGAGCAATGGGTGGTGGGCAGGCAACTACGCCAGCACTGCCCATACTGCTGCCTAGGCAGATGCCAGTCACAGGATCTCCCTATGACCCACCAACATCGCTGTCCGCGATGTGTGTCACGTCATCATCGGTACTGGATTCGGCCCCGATCTGTGTCTCAACACACAAGACACCATACCTGGTGTCCCAATGGAACACAGCCAGGGCCTCATCTGCACCTGCACCACAGGCATCAGTCCGGAGAGCTGTGCAGGGCTGCAGGCGGTCGGTCCCTTCGACACCAGTGGAGGTGGATGGGTGCACCACCAGTTCCAGGGCTATCCCTGGGTGGACACACCCACCACCGCTGCCCCATGCAGATGCTCAGGAGCTGTAAAGGAACACAGTACCATTAGTGGTTCCACCTGAACCCTGAAGCCCGCCCCCCTGCCACCTACACACTGCCAGCACCGGTCCTACCATGTAGTGAGGGGCTGCCACCCATCTGGAAGCCTCCACCAGGCACACCCTCAATGGCACAACACCGCATGCTGCCAGCCACCTGCTCCTCCAGTGGCATCAGGCATGGCATGTCAGGCTAGCCCCCACCAGTGGTGGCACGCACTGCCTGGATGGCAGCCACCTTGTCCTTTATCCTCCTCCTGTCAATGCCAACCTTCTTTTTGCACTCCTGCACGGAATGCTGGTGGCTGCCCTGCTGGTTGACTGCACTCGCCGCCTCACCCCATGCAGCCGCATGAGCCTATGATGTGCCCCTCTGTCCACTGAGGAGTGGCTCCCTATTGAGGTAGGCCTAAAACAGGGCATCCAATTCTGCCCTGGTGAAGTTGGGCCTCCGCTTCCGCACCCTCCCCTGCTCCTCCTCCTCCTTATGTTCGGTCATGCTTGTACCTGGGGAGATGGACAGATGTTACCATGGACTGTTCAGTCCGATAAAGCCCTCCCAGACCACTGTCCCAATGTCTCCACAGCATGGCACGTACCTCCAAAGGCTGCAATACTGATCCATGGCCTGTGCAATTCTATGGTGCATTTGTAACGCATTGCATGCAAATAAGGGTATGCACAACTGTAATGGGATGCAAATGCAATGGATGCACTGTGAAATGGATCATGAGCTGATCTGCATAACCTGGCTGAATATCACACGGATGCTCCTTGTGCAATGGTGTTGTGCATGCTCAAGTCATGGTGCACCATTGTGATGTGCGCAATCGGACCCACACCATGCATGCGTGCGGTGCTGACACGTATGCTATCGGCTCAGCATACACATATAGCGTGGGAGGCAGTACAGTGCACAGCCACTACTGTGTCTGTAGTGCTCGTGAGCTGAATGTCCAACAGGGCACATGTGCCATAGTGCGGATGGCACAGTGCCATCATGCCCCATATTGTGCCACTGCACTGTGGGTGCCATGGTGCCTCTGCGCAGTACGCCACTGCATGGCGTCAGACACATGCACCCTACCGCATACCATACAGGGGCCTCCCAATGGCACAGTGGTGCTCCATGCGCAGCCAGATCCTTGACACTGCAGCTACCCTTTGCCCTCTAGGTGCCATGTGGCCACATGGCTGCCCCCTATTGTGCAATCCAGTGCCAGTGCAATTGCGAATGGCAGCACAGCATGGCATTGCCTCAGCACGTGGGACACATGTGCTACCGGGCACCATTTTGCACTGTGGACAGCTTGGATAATGCCACACACCAGAGCCCCTGTGTGGAGTGCCATTGAGCTGGCCAACCTGGTGGCTCTTGTAAAGCCACATGCAGGTGCCCTGTTTGGGCAGGTGCCCCTTCAGAGGCCTCTTACCAAGGTGTGGCAGGAGGTTGCAGATGGACTGGAAGAGGCCACTGGGAGCCATTATTCTGGGAAGCAGTATTGCCACTGCAATGGTGACCTCCAGTGGCATGACCCTGACTGCCTGAGGTGCCTGAAGGCCCGTGCCCAGCAGGGAGCTGTGCCATGGCCAGGTAGGTGCTCCTTGACCATCACTAGTGATCTCCAACTGTCCTTGGGGTGCAGAGGTTGGCAGGCCAGGCCTCCTAGTGGGGTCAGCACCTGTGTTGTCAGGTGTGGAGGTGCATCATGTCCACCCAATGCCACCACGACTCAGACATGCTGTGCAGGCCAACGCACTGGTGGGGGTGGTCTATGGGTCAGACATGTACTGATGTGCCTCTCTCTATGTTTCCCCCAGGACAGAGGAATGCCGTAGAGCATGGATGGCCAGGGAGCAACAGGGCCAGGACCAAGCCGGGAGAGTGGGCATGTGGACAGGCCACATTGGTGGTGCTGTGGGTCAGCAGAGCCCTGCTGACCAGGACACAGGTGAGTACCATGATTCCCTATACACCTGTGCTGGGTGGGTTGCAGGGGTGGTGGTGTGGCATGGCTCCTCTGCACATGGCCCCTCCAGCTGTGCACTTCCCTTGGTACCCTCTGCACCGTCCTGTGGGCCTGCACATGTGGGTGGGTGTGCAGGTGGGTTGTTGATGCACTCGGTGCCTGGCTGTGCCACTGCCTTCCCACTGCATTTCCATGATGCCGGACAGCCAGGATGGTGCTGTGTGGTGCATGGGCGGTGATGATGTGCAGTGGTATGCATGGCTATGGTTGCCCGGGTGGGCAGCTCATGTGGGTTCACTCACTGTGGGTGGTCGCCTGGCATCCCAGGGGCACTGGTCATTGATGCACGCTGTGCACGTTGGGTGGGCTGCGTTAGTCTGGCCAGTCACTCATACTGTTTTTGCTCCCTTGTCCTAGGTGGACATCATTGGGAGGCCATGGAGCAGACCCTCTGGGAGATCCTGCATGTCACCCGGGTGACACTTGAGCTGCTCAAGAGAATGGACGGGGGGACCAGCAGTGGCACCACAGGTGCCACAGGGTGGCAGGAGAGGACCGGGGCTGCCAGTAGGGCCTGCTGCAAGTGGGTTCACTCCATCCCTCCCTGGACTGTACCCCACACCCCCATGTCCCCCACCTTTGCCATTCCCATTGTCCCCTGACCCTACCCCTCTGCCACTTGTAGCATCCTCACCCATCTCCTCCTCTGTTGTACATAACTGTATATAGATATAATTGCTGTTGTAGATGTTGTTGTTCTTTGTAATTCATTTGTTTATATCTATGTCCGTGTCGGTCTCTGATTTGAATTGGGTGCATGGAACCTTGCTGCAGTGGTGTGCATTGCTACTGTGGGGTGGGGCTGGCTTGGGCATGGATGTGCCTGGTGGGGCTCCTCCACTGGTGTGGGTGGGGGCCATGGGCTCTGTCTTGGGGCATGTGTGGTGTGCCCTGTGCACTGTTCGCCTGTGTGCGGCAAGCTGTGGTGCATGTGCCTTATCCCAGCCATCCCTGTCAGTGTGAGCTTTGCCTGTGTGGCTGTGGCCATTGCTGCTACACCACTACAATGCGTGACTGTGGTATGCATGGTCATGTGGCCCCCACCACTGCATGCTCGGCTGACAGCGTGCCTTCAGGGGCAGGCCATATCTGTCACCTTGCAGGCACGGCACCCTTGCAGCTGGCATTATGACCCCTGGACTATCACACATCTGTCCCTGTTGCCACTGTGGGTGGTGCTATTATTTGCTCCCTCCATGCAGTCCATGGTGACTGGGGTGGTGCCTGTGGTCTGGTGGCTATGACATGGGTTCCTCCTGCATGCGGGTGGTGGCCTGGTCACAGGCCCCTGTGCCTGCCATCAGGGTTGCCAGGCTCATGGGGCAACCACCACATGGCAGGCTCACCAGCACCCTGGTGGTGGGCAGGCCGCAGGTACATGGTACCATGGGCTTCATGACGGCAGAGCCTGTCACACTGCTTTGTGTGGCTGTTTGCCGGAGTGCCCATGGGACTTGGGGGGGCATTGTGTGTGCCCTGTGTTGTCTCCTGTGTGGCGCATGCCTCCATGCACCATGGGAGGGTGCTGTGTTGCCTAGTGGTGCCAGTGCTGTGGGAGGGTGGGTGCATGGATGGTGGACCTTGCTCTGGTCCTGTGAAAGTAGTGCCTTCCTGTTTGTGGTGGTATTCAGGGTGGCCCTTGTCACATGCAGGGTCCCTCAGGTACCGGTGCCAGGTCACCCACCTTGCTGTGCCTCTGTGGGGGCCATGCTGGAGGGCCTTGTGTGAGTTGTGGTGGCGTTGGTGGACAGTGTCACCGCCTGTGTTGGGTGGTCATGGTGGGGTTGTGGTACATGTGCATTGTGCTCCGGGGTGACTGGATGCCTTGACACGGTGGTGCCGGACTGCCTTCAGTGCCATGCACTGTTTGGTCATGTTTCTGTGCTAGGTGTCTCCGGTGGTCTGTACTGGGGGGGTCGGCATTGGTGTGGTGCCATGTCATGGGTGGGGCTTGGCCATCCTTGTGTCCTGGTCTCTGTTGGCTGGTGGATTGTGCAGGGGTGCTGTGACTAGCTGGTGGGGACTGCTGGGTCACATCAACTGTTGGTTCAGCACCGGAGTTCAAGGGTCTGTGGTTTGTCCTGCCCCCGTCTGGTTGTGCTGCTCCTGGGGGCCTTGCCCTGGTTGGGGGGCTGGGTGATGGTGGGGATGGTATGTCTCTCCTGGTGCATGCTCCTCAGCGCATAGTGCATCCATGGCTGCTGCTCAGCTGCTTCCTGTCTTTGCCATGTGCATCCCTAGGAGTGCTATTGCACATCGACCATGATCCCTGATGCATCCCTCATTGCGCTATGGCACATCAGGAGAATATTCAGCCACGTTGTGCAGGCGCACCTTGTCCTGCGCATGGTTTGAATATTGCACCCGTTGCTCCATGGCGCACTGGACATGCGGCTGCTCCCTCTATTGCACATCTTTCTGGCACAGTCTGAATATCCTGCCCATTGACTCTGGAGGTTTGCTTTGCGCCTCTCTTCCTCCTCCTCTTGGCTCTTAATTACCTCAGGCTAGGCTATCAAGGGGTCTCCTCACTGTCATGTTAAGACTCAGCCATATTGTAGTTTAACACTTGTTTCACACAGCTGATCCTTTGGAAGGTTAAGAGCCTGGAGAAATATTAGCTCAACAATTTCACGGAATTACAGGTGTAGCATAAAACAAAGGAGGCTGATGGAATTCACTGGAGTCTGAAATCACTTGGGCTGAACATGCTCTTGCTAGTGACTGCAAGTTAAGCTCTGTTCAGGCCTTCCTGCAAGCTTCACAGGGCATCCAAATTCATTTATTTAAAAGGCTTCCTGGATAGACTACTTTTTATGTTTGCTTGTGCACATGAGCAAGAAACATGTGACAGCTTCCTAGAGTAGCAGGTTGTGGAGGTGCAGTCATGTTGTGGCCACTGCCCCTACTGCTTTGTGGGGCTTGTCTCTGTGGCACCAATAAATAAGCACACTGTCTATGACAGCAGTGCAAAAACGTGCCACCAACTTGAAACATTTTCGTGACTACAATGAGGGACTGCCCCCTCATTGCAGGGCATGCCTTGCCTGGTGTTACATTTCTTTAAACATGGTGGCTGCCACCATCCACCTCTAGCCCCTGAAAGTCAACATTTTGGGGTGCCCAGTCCCTCTCTTCACATGTCTGCCCAATTAATTTGCCAACAGGGGGCACAATCACCATTAGCATAATATCCCCCTATAAGAATTTATGTGCCAAGGGAGTGCCCATTCCCCCTCAGCATCATGCTTACCCACCAAACACAGACCCCTTTTCCTTTTTTGTCAATGGGCTTCCCAATGCCCATCAGCTCCAGTCCCCCTCCAAAAAAGAAACACCCAGGTGGCATGCTGGGAGCCCATCACAGTGTGCCAAATGTCCCTATAAAAAAGAAAACCTTCCTGTGTCATTTAAAAAAAAATGTTTTTACCTGTAAAATAAAAAATGGTCCCTCACTGTCTGTGGCTCCCTTCCCCAAACCGCACCCACCCTCTGCATGATTTTCAACACTGTCATTTTTTCACACCTCCTTATAAACAGTTCAGCTGTCATTTTTCACATCCTGCCTGAAATGTGGTTTTGCACATCTGGCATACAATGGGAGCAGTCACTGTAAAAAATCAACATTCAGGACAGATTAAGAAAATCACAGTGCCACTGTTCATGAGCAGAGTTCCCAAAATGCTTATGTTGAGAATCTGGAGTTAAAAAAAATCCCCAAAATAATTGCATTACGGGTGTGTGTTGCACAGTTTCTACACACGCTCATTACTTACCCAATTTTTTTTATATTTTTCACTCGAGATTTTCAACATTACCGTTTTTTTACACCTCCTCATGAACAGTACAGCAAATCTTTTACATCCTGTTCACAATGTGTTTTTGCACCTGTGGCACCAAATGGCACAGTCACTGTGAAAATCACATTTTGGTTAACAAAATGATAGTGTCACTGTTCATGTGGTAGGGTCAAAAAAAGCCTATGTTGAAAACTTGGAGTAGAAATGCCAAGACATTCTGAGGGCATTAGGGTTTCTGACCATAACGCCTTGCCCTGTAGGGACTGACAGGCATCAGGGGTCTGACTTGGGATTGTCGACAGTAATGCTCATGCCATTCAACCCCCAACCACACCCTGCAGCCAGTGACAGCCATTGAGGTGTGCCTTGGACTCTTCGGCCACAAAGTTCACCCCATTCTCCTATACTGCACCCATTTCTGTATATTTCCTTATTGCATGGGGTGACTGTAAAGCTAAACACCCCAAGGCACACCTCAACACTTGTCAGTGTCTGCAGGGTAGAGTGAGCAGAAATGACATGAGCGTTATGGGCGACAACCCAAAGGTACACCCCAATGCCTGTCCATCTCTACAGGGTGAAGGTGGGGTTGGCATCACTTCAGTACTTCACTGCCATTCCTATTCTGCATCTGTCTAATTGCTGTGCTTCCAATGCTAATACCAGCAAGCAAACACTCGGCATTGACAAATGCTTGTTTCACACCACCTAATGAACACTACAGCTATCATTTTTCAAATCCTGCCTTAAATGTGTTTTTACACCTGTGGTGCAGAATGACATTTTTGCACAGATTTAAAATTTTCACCTATAGGGTTTATGAGGTGGGGTCATAAGAAGACTATGTTAAAAATTTGGAGTCAAAATATAACAAAATGCCAAAGTTATGACTATTCATTGCAGTTTTGCTATGCCCTCTCACAACTTCAGAAATGTTAAATATTTTGAGCCCCAATTCTAAACATAGCTTTATTATTATCCCATCTCATGTATTTCACAGCTGTCATATTTCAAATATTGCCCGAAATGTGTTTTTGCACCTGTGGTGCAGTATGGTTTTGCAGTTGTGCAGAATTATGCTTTGGCATGGATTTGAAAATTTTCTGTTCCTGGGTACATGAGGTAGGGTAATAAGACCGCTATACTGAAAATTTCATCACTAGTGCCCTATAAATGGAAGCAAAGGGCCCTCCATGGCTACATACATATGCACATCTATGGAGGGATGGGAACACAGGGGCCCACCCAATATGGATTTGATTATACTATCTGAAAAAGTAAGGAACTAAATTGTAAAGAAAATGTTGTTAATGCATCAGTTAGGGCTGTTACTTAAACCACAAAAGCAGGGAAATATGGTGTTAGGGTTTCCAATCCTAGCATCCCACCCCCACCCTGCAGACTCTGACAGGTGTTGGGAGGTCCTTGTGGTCATTAACCCAAATGCTCACCCTGATCTTCTATGCTGTATCCATCTCAGCTTATTTACACATGTAATGGGGTGAGCATCAGGGCTGACAATCCTAAGACACCTCCCAATGCCTGCCAGTGTCTGGGAGGGGTGGAAACCTAACACCACATATCCCTGTTTTTGTTGCTTTAGTAACAGCCCTAACTGATGCATTAACAACATTTTTTGCAATATATATTTATATATATATATAGTAGCACAGTAGTGCCACTATAGTTAGGGTTGCCCAGCCACTTCTATGTTAAACAAAAATTTTTCACTTTAATAACATTGCAACCATACGACTAATGTGCCCCAAATTTTTCATGCACTGTCTGGTACCATGGATCTCTGCATCTGGCAACATTTGTTTTGGTTGGTGGTGCAGTTGTGGAGCTGCAGAGTACCCCAAAATGTGAAATTTACCATTTAGGTGCAAATTCTTTGCTTTGCTGCATCTCAAAAATGGCTTTGTGGTCTTGTCTGAAATTGTTCGAGTATATGGAGTCTCATCTGCAGATGTGCCTTTTGAAGGTTCGGTGAAAAAATATTAATCTGTTCAAAAGTTATTAAACTTTAAAGTTTTCCATTGTAGTTTATGGGAAAATATAGACGTGCCATGCAAAACCACTTTATGCTTTCACAAAAGAACTTTTTATTGCAGCAAATGAGTTCAGTATTGTCAACAGCTGCCATCTTGTTTTCAGTTAGTGATGGCTAAAAAATGCTGTAATTCAAAAAATACTGCCCCTTTGTAAACACAGACAGTTGTGTTTAACTAATTGGGGCATGAGGAACATGATTCTGGTATTATTTCTTTTTAAATACTGGCCAGAAATATTTTTTTGTATTCGGTCATTGGTAGTGTCACAAATTTGTGGCACTACTTTTGCAAAATTCCTGCAAATTTGCGACACTTTTTGCAAAAACTGCTGCAAATTTGCAGCTCTTCTTTAACAGAAAATAAAACACCAGCCCCTGTAAAAAAAAAAAAAAATCTGTTAATTTTTTACAAAAATAAGGCCAGAATGGGATTCCTTGGCCCCTGTTGGTGTTGACCTAAAAAAAAAACCTTTATTCCCCATTTTACTCAGTTTAAGTGGTAGGGGCAAAGGAATATTAATTATTATAAAAAAACATATTTTGCCAACAGCAGAGTGCTCAGTCCCACTGTTGGCACTGTGAACATCCCCCACAACAGTGTGAGCCACTGGGGAGCCCATTCCCAGTGTCTCAAAAATGGTTTTCTGAATTTGTCAACAGTGGGGTGCCCAATCCCCCAGTAGACAATGTATGCCTGCCTCCCTCCACCAGTGTGGGTCACTGGGGAGCCCACTACCAGTGTTCTCTAACATTTCTTTTACTATATTTGTCAACTGGGGGTGTACAATCCCTCTGTCAGCACTGAAAGCCCCCCAATGCAAGTGTGGGATACTGGGGAGCCCACTCCCAGTGACTCCAGATATTAAGTACTGCCTCCCATCAGTGTGAGACACTGGGGAGCCCACCCCCAGTGTCCCCAATGATTGACAAAATTGACCCTGCAAAAAAGAAACTAGTCCCTCAATGTCTTTTCTTTTCTAAAAAAATAAAAAAGGTACTTCATCATCTCCCCATCACTCCTCCCCCATCCTGACTTCCCCACTGAGCAACCCACCACCCCAACACCCCTTGTCCTATACCTACCACTGGAGATCATTTTCTGTCATTTTCTGTGGACCAGGACACATCTGCACTCTTAAAAGCCAAACTGTGAACTGAAGAATCAAGGTAAGTGCTTATAATGGCTGTCAATGGCGTTTTGATCTTCTGTTGATATTTCAGCCATTTTTCAGTATTGTTCCACAACATTTTCAACATGGGCTTTTTGGTACCTAAACTCATGAACACTTTCACTGTAGTTTTGTTAATCGGACCCATAAGATGATGTCACGGTCACTGTGTAATTTCACTTTTTGGGACTGAATAATGAAATGACAGTGCAAGTGCTCATGAGGTGGGGTCCCAAAAAGCCCATGTGGAAAATTTGGTCAAAAATACCCCAGAACAGATGGGTTATGTATGGTCATTGAAATTTTTCTACAAACACTCATAACTTCAGCAATTTTTAATATTTTCACTCCAAATTGTCCACATTGCCATTTTGTTCACACCCCCTCATGAACAGTACAGCTGTCATTTTTCACATCCTGTCCGAAATGTGTTTTTGCACCTGTGGTGCAGTATGTCACCTTCACTGACCAAAATCACCTTTTGGGATGGATTAATGAAATGACAGTGCCAGTGTCCATGAGGAGGGGTTCCCAAAAGGCCATGTTGAAAATTTGGTAAAAAAAATTCCTAAAAATGTCCAAGTTATATGTGTCAGTTGAATTTATTCCATGCACGTGCATAGCTTTGGTACTTTTCAATATTTTGCCAGCAAATTTTCAACATAGCCATTTCTTCACACCACCTCATGAACAGTACAGCTGTCATTTTCACATCCTGCTGAAAATGTGTTCTCATACCTGTGGCACAGAATGGTGTTGCAGTTGTACATAATTATGTTTTGCCTTTCATTTCACAATTTCTCTGTACTGGGGTCATAAGCTGGGGTAATAAGATGGCTATGATAATAAGTTGGTCACTGTTGTTCAACACAGGGCCTTGCACTTCCACACCCACATACATGTACGCATATACGGAGGAATTCGGTCTGAAGGACACTGCACTCCCACAGTAAAACAAGGATACTATTATATTAGCTAAAAAAGTAAGTAAAATCATTGCAAAAATACCATTAATGCATCAGCTAGGGTTCCTATTACTGTGACAAAAGTATGGAAATTCAGTGTTAGGATTCCCTACCCTACCACCCCACCCCAATGCCCCCACCCTCCACATACCAACAGGTTTTGGGGTGTGCCTTGGGGTCATTGTGCATAACTCTCACCCCATTCTCCTGTACTGTACCATCTCAGCTTCCTTATGCATGGAATGGAGTAGAAGTTAGGCCCAATGACCCCAAAGCCTGAGTGGGGGTGGGGTGGTAGGGCTGGAAACCCTAACACCAAATTTCCATACTTTTGTCTCTGTAATAGGAAACCTAACTGATACATTAATGGAGTTTTTTTCAATGACTATATATTGTACCTTCACGGTAGTGCCAGCATAGTTAGGGTTGAATGGTCACTTCTATGTAAACCCATAATTTTGCACTTTAATAACTTTGCAACTGTATGAGTGATGGAGACACAATTGTTCATGCACCATCAGGTACCATAGATCTCTTGATGTGGCAAGTTTCATTCCAGTTAGATGTGCTGTTTGCAGAAATGCAGTGTCAAAAAATTTTTAATTTACCATTTACAATAGGTGCAAATCCTTTGCCATGCTGAATATCAGAAATGGCTTGGGGGTCTGGCCTGAGATTGTTAGGGTATATGGGATCTGGGTCACAGATGTGCCTCTTGAAGGTTTGGTGAAAAAAATATTAATCTGTTCAAAAGTTATTAAAATTTGAAGTTTCCCATTACAACCTATGGGAAAAAACATATGTGCTGTGTGAACACAGTTTCTGCATTTGTGAACGCACTTTTTACTTTCTCAAACAGGAAAGTAGTGTCATGCTTCTGCCATCTTGTTTTCATTTAGCGAAGAAGAAAAAAACTATATAATTCAAAAAATACTGCCCCTTGGTAAACACCAACAGTTGTGTTTACCTGATCGGAGCTCAAGGAACAAGATTATGTTGTTAGTTCTTAAAAATACTGCCAAGAAATATGTTTATTTTATTCAGTGATTCATAGTGTCACAAATTGGCGACACTGTTTTTGCAACTGTCGCAAATTGTGACATTATGTCACAAAACTACATCAGTAGTGTCACAAATTACGACACTGCCTCATGAAAGCTGTCACAATTTTCAACACTCCTACCCAAATTTGCAACACTACCTTCCAGATATATCTATTTCTTTGTCACTGCATTGCAAATAAGCAGTTTACACCTATGGGCTGACATTTTCAGGGTTCAAAGGACTTGCCCCACAGATGTGCCTTTTGATGGTTTGCTGATAAAATTTACATAGGTTCCATAGATATAACATTCAGAAGTTTAGGAATTTCCCATAGGCTAATATTGTGGCAGTTGGGTATCTTTTGGGAGCTATATCTCAAAAACGCTTCGAGATACAGAGTTTTTGTGAAATGCAGCTTAGTACGCCTTAGGTGTACTAAGCGATTATGCATGTTGCCAGGTCTTGATTACAACTGCAGTGGATTTTTTTTATCACTAACCCTATGGTTAGTGTGATACTGTGCTATTGCCAGCACAGGGGTTAATTGCACTGTCTCAACACATATGGATAGGTGGATGAGCAGGCCCTGCATTCCAACATATGGATAACATGATGGAGTGATGTGAGTGCAGGGCCCTACGGGCCCTGGGCTCCCACAGGGGGATGAGGATAAATTAGAATGTGCCTACTCTTATGGATAGATGGGAGCACAGGGCCCATAGGGCCTTGCACGCCCACATATGGATACCAATGGCCCTGCACTTCCATATGAAAATCAGGAATAATTACTATATGAATGTGAGGGAGCACAGGGCCTGGAGGGGCCTGTCATCCCACAATACACTATAGACTGATGGGAGTGCAGTGCCCAAAGGGCCCTGTGCTCCCACAACCTAATGAGAGTAAAATTACACTTTCTCAAAAAGTAAGGAAATTAATTACTAAAAACTTTGTTAAAGCATCAGTTAGGGTTCTTTCACCAAAGAAGTGCACACAAGGAAAACAGTGCTTGAGCAGTAGATGCATAAGTATCAGAAGTCCAGGAAACTGTAGCACTCATACCCATTCTGTGAAGTACCACCTAGGCTCTTGTAGTCAAGTATAAAAAGTATTTTAATACATATAAATGACAAATAAATGCCTAACGCATTTCAGAATTCAATCATTTTTCAAAGGCTAATTAAACCAGACTGCACAACAGTTTAAAGATCATACTAGGGATGAGAAAGGAGTAAACGGCTAATAGCCCATGTAACTCCTGTACTTACATATAACAAGAACAACTTTTATTTGAACATAAAAAATTGTCCAATCTGTTTTTAAAGGTGGCTTTACTTTCAGCAATAACAACCGACAAGGGTAATTTCTTCCACGATCCTATCACTCTATGAGAGAAAAAATTAGCCCTTTTTTATTTGTGTTACAATCCTTTCTCATTAGCTGTAGTAGGTGTCCTTGGGTATTAACTATTCTTTGTTTAAAATGTAATCCACATTCATTCATTAAGGATGCATCCATAATAACGTCCCTTGTGAACCATAGGTCACCCCTAAGGTGCCTTTGTTCCAGGGACATAAGATTAAGAGCAGTAAGTCTTTTGTTATAGGATAGGGATTTATAGATAGAAAATGACTTGGTTATCCTTCGTTGAACCCTCTCAACTCTAACTATAACCATTTGTTTATATGGACTCCACAACTGAGATGCAAAATCAAAATGAGGCCTAATATAGGCTCAATACAGTGATAAAAGTATCAATGGGTCCCTAGTGGTAAAATTATGTTTAATTGCCCACCATATGGAATTTTCTTTAGTGATGACTTTGGTAATATGTAAATTGAATTTTAAATCTGTATCAACATTGATACCAAGATCTCTTTCATTGTTCTTCTTTGAAATACTTTCATTCTAAATAAAGTACTGTCTTTTTTGATTATGCTTCCCAAAGTGAAGAACACAACATTTGGATATGTTGAATCTTAAGTTCCATTTTATGGACCAAGTCTCAAGTAGATTAAGATCCTTTTGAATAACTTCAGAATCTGCTGCTGAATTGCAAATATTAGCAATCTTGCAATCATCAGCATATTTTATGATCTTACTATGGATGTCATTTGACAGATCTGATATAAATATTTGAAAAATAATGGGCCAATACTGGTCCCTGAGGAACACCACTTTCTACTTTAATCCAGGAGGATTTATAATTGTCAATTATTACCCTCTGACTCCTATTTTCCAGCCAATTGGCTATCCAGTGTGAATATAGAAGGTTAATATTACTTGTTTGAAGCTTTTGTATCAACGCCCAGTGAGGAGCAGAGTCAAATGCTTTCCAGAAGTCTAAAAGAATGACATCACAAGGTATTTTTTTATCAAGGTTCATGCTAATATAGCCATAAAAACTCACTAGATTGGTTGTGCAGGAATGACCTCTTACAAACCATGTTGGCTTGAGTCAAGCTCAGACACGTGGGCTGTTAAATTATCTTTTATAATTATTTCCAATATTTTATCAATAATAGGCGTCAAACCTATTGGACGATAGTTATCTAATAACTTTTTACTTTCTTTCTTCTTAAATAAAGGGATAACATTTGATTTCTTCCAATCTGAAGGCACAGAACCTGAGTTTAAACTTTTATTGAATATTAATTTTAGTGGTACGCTAATGTAGTGTTTCATAATGAAAAGAATATCTCCTGTGATATAGCCAGGACCACGAGATGAACCTCTTTTTATATCATTCAATTTCTTTTCGATGGTTGCAATAGGAATATCAATGCAATTTTGTACTGGAAATTCAAACTTAATATCTCTGGAAGAAGCACAAATGGCGTTAAACAATTCTAAATTGAATAACTCTGCCATTTCCATGGGTTCAGATATAGATACATTGTCAATATTTAATGGGTCTACATGACGTTCCTGTTTTTTAATTGAGTTAATATAGTTAAATAATATTTTATTATTTCCTTTGTTTGCCTGGGAAGCAATATACATTTCGGTTTCCAGTTTTGTTTTTCTAATCTCTTTTTTGCATTTTTTTTATATTTCTTAAATTCCATCCTACTACTTTCACTTTTGTTATTAGAATATTTTTTTGAACAGTTTGTTCTTTTTTCTTACCATTCTTCTTAGATTATTAGAAAACCATTTTGCATTACGACTGGATTTACTTTTCTTTATTTTAGGTTTATATTTGTTAGATGTATCTAAAAGTGTTTTTTAAATGACTGCCACATTAGTTCAATATCATTTAGATTCAGTAGAGCACACCAGTCAATGTTATTCAAGAGTGTATTAATGGCATCTATATTTGCTCTACGAACTGCAAATATCTCTGTAACGTTGTTTGATTTATGAGCATCACATTTTAGATTAAAAGTAACTGAATAGTGATCACTGCTTCCTAAGGGAGCAGAGATAGTGCAATTTGAAATATCTAAGACATTACTGCCAAGAACAATGTCCAAAATATTTTTTCCATGTGTAGAGGTAGTTACACATTGTGTCAAATTCAATTCTTCACAAGAGAAGATAAAGTTCTTAGAGGTACTTGAGGGGGCTGATTTGTTAACCCAATCAATATCGCCTAAATTTAGGTCCCCATATACACAATGTTTCCCAGTTCAGAAGCTGCAGATATTTCACCAATAATCTCTTTAAGAAGTAATTTATCAGAATTTGGTGCTCTATAACTTAATCCTAAGGAGAAGTTGTTTTGAGGATTTTTTATATTTACCCAGAGGAATTCAACAGAGTTATTTAATTTGATTTTCTCAGAGATATTACTAGCATTAATACTAGATTTAATAAATAGTGTGATTCCACCTCCCTTCTTGGATGGTCTACTTTGCTAGAAGAGACTGTAACCAGGAATGAACTTTTCCCAGACCATGTTAGCTGGCCACCGTGTCTCTGTAATGCCTACAATATCTAGATTATGATTTTTTTATTCTGATTAATAATTCATCAAACTTATTTTCTAGGCTACTAGCGTTAATGAGCTGAAATTCTAATTCATGATTCAAGGTATGTTGAAAATTCTTCTCGTGTGAAATAGAGTTGGAATATATCATTTTCCCCATGTTTACCAGTTTAACTTTACAGATGGAATTGCAGTTTGAAACTGTTTACAAAGTTTATGAATTCCAAATGTATTCAGGTGTAGCCCATCTCTAGCATACAAGTTCTAGTTTCTTCAGAAAACGTTCCAGTGATTGATAAACTCAATGTGTTCATATGAACACCAATTTCTAGTCTAGCATTAATGCATTCAATTGTATTATTCTTTTTATGTCTGGCTGTAGGTATTGGGAGAATACTGGAAACAAAGACTTTACAGTCTTTCTGTTTTAAACATTTCCCTAGCTCAATTATATCATTACAATATCCTTCTCATGAGAAAAACCTACATTGTTAGATCCAATATGTAGGATAACTTTTGAAGGGTCAGTTATTAGTAAATCAATTCTGGCAATGATATCTTCACCTTTAGGTCCAGGAAAACAGTGAACTGTTATTTGATTGGACTCCTTGTTACAAAGGTGGGAATCAATATATTTTATTATTGAATCACCAATAAAAATAGTTGGTAAGGCCGAATCTGGAACAAGACACTCCTGAGGAGATTCTGAATGATTTGTTACTAACGGCTCATATCTGTTTTTTGAGCAATAGGACACTTTTGTTGTGGAAATTTCAGGTGAAACCATGCTTTGGACCAGACAAACTAAATCTGCTCTTCTGCCTTTTTTATATTTACATTTGGGTATAGGCTCCCAACCAACACCTACCTCAGTATCATTTACAATCTCTCTTGCTCTTTTTCGACCTGAGTGTGAATCTATTAAGGTGTTAACATTGGATTGGGAATTAGTTTTTGTATACCCACAGTGTTTGAAAGTATAACTGAAGCTGTATTGTTAGTTGTGGATGCATTAGGCACAGAGTTCACAGTTGAAATATTTGCTGTTTGCAAAACATCATTTTTAGGAGCCAGAAAATTCCTGACCATATTGTGAACAAACATTTCTTTTTTTTTTATCATGTAATGTTTTCTCACCTGCAGCCACCTGTCCTGCTCATATCCAGCCACTGCTTCTCGACCTCCAGTCTCAAAGCTGTCATGCCCAGCTGGCAGAGGCAACTACACCATCAAAGGAGTCTCCACCTCCACCTCTTCACTCGGTGAGGATCCAATACTGGCACACACCATCCAGGCATCGTTGGCCGGTGAAGCTTGTGGCCATTAAGCTGCCGTGGACTAGTACTGCCATTTTTTTCCCCATTCCATTCCAAAATGGGAGCATGGACGTGCAGTGATGTCCGTGCACTGATGTGCAGATGTCAGCCATACTCCCCCCCTCAATTTAGCACCCGCGCTACTGCAGTACCTCTGGGTGTCCCCAGGGACCACTAGAGCATGGTATGCACCCACCCTGTTTCCCCAGGACTAGGAGAACTGTCATCAGATGCTCAATCCTAGTCCTCCTCTGCTGACCCCCGATGACCTGGGCTCATTCCTGAACCCGGGTTGCCGACAGTGAGCAAGGTGTGGTGTCCAGTGACTCAACCCTCAGTGCCACTAGGCCATCCACAAACATTTCTAAATCTTTTATATCCTTGCCACTTTTAGCTTATCTAACAATGAATTTATTTCTGCTTTCAAACATTTTATTTCAGAGCAATAAGGACAAATTATTGTTGCAGATGAGCTAGATAATAAAATTGTATTTTGCAACACATGGTTACACTCCTTACAGATTACAATCTACTGACCAGTACTAAGTGTCAAAGTAACAGTTTCAGCTTGAACTAACGCCATCTTCAAATCATCAAGTTTCATGTGGTACGCTGTTTGTATTGTGTACTATACTGCCTATCATTACATTTGAAAACACAATTACCTGTTGCTACAGATGTACAATAGATGGTCTGCTGTTACTGCTGTAAATGCTGGACATGATTGACATGTGAGTGTGTCTCGGTGCACATCTCCACATGTGGAGCCATGCGCTCACCCGCCCATGCTCGCTCCGCTCACCATACGAGCAAATTTGTAGCTGGGACCCTGAAGCCTTGTGACTAATTACAGGTGTCCCAACTGCAAAGACAATAGGAGCTGCAAGTGTGGAATAGAGTGGCACCTTAAATAACAGTTATGCTCTCCCTTTCCTACACTACAGTGATAAAGTTTAAAAGGATGTGATCGTGCTGTCAAGCCATCACACAGGCAGTTAGTACTAAAAAGAACTATGCATGATATTCATGCTACAGGTTTTAAAACTGAAGTGTTTAACACAACTAGATTTGTGGTAAGAACAGAGATTTACAGCCTGGACTGGTGCCTGTCTCATGGCTTTTGGCCATCCCACAGGTCAGTCCCACTGACAAAGCCCCGACTTTGCAAGAAACAACAAAAAGACTGCACTTGTTTGTGAGTGAATTTGTAGCTGGGACCCTGAAGTCTCATGACTAATTACAAGCATCCCAGCTGCAAAGACAATAGGATCTGAAAGTTTGGAATAGAGTGGTACTTTAAATAACAATTATGCTGTCCCCTTCGTACACTACAGTGGTAATGTTTAAAAGGATGCGATCATGCTGTCAAGCAATCACACAGACAGTTAGTCCTAAAAAGAACTATGCATGATATTCATACTACAGGTTTTAAAACTGAGGTGTTTAACACAACTAGATTTGTGCTCAGAACAGGGATTTACAGCCTGGACTGGTGCCTGTCTCATGGCTTTCGGCCATCCCACAGGTCATTCCCACTGACAAAGCTCCACCTTTGCAAGAATATATATATATATATATATATATATATATATATATAAAAATGTGACATCATCACAGCATGACTAATTGTCATTTTAAATTTATTGGTTCTAAGGATGCATTGTTATAATCAGTTACTTGCCATGATTACATACAAACAAAAGTACCCAGTGCAAAACAGTGCAATTGCTAACTTAGTGCAAAAAAAGTGCACGTAAAATCTTTGAATATAGTATATCAGAGGACCTCAGAGAAAACAAGACATGTCTCATTCTAAGGAATAAAATACTGTATTTTTTATCCAATAACATGCTTGGGTATTTTAAGAGCAGTATAGCAGTAACAGCTTTTATATGTTTTCTTTAAAAAACAACACTGGAAAGCGCATCATATGAAACAATCAATTTCTAGCGTTCCTCCAGATGTGGTTTAAACTCTGTACCCATATACAAGCCTGGTGCCTTGTTAGCATGAAACCCAATGATCCATTCAGTTTCTTTTTTCAAGATTTTATTTCTATAGTTCCCCCCTTCTTGGGTTTGGAAACATCTTGTTTATACATTTGAATTAAAAAACATGCTCACTCAGATTTGCTGACTCTAAAATATGTAAAGCTGTGGCATATGTAGGATCTTTCTTTTCAATGACCCTAATGTGTTCACTGACCCATGTTTTCAGCTGCCTTTCAGTCTTGCCCACATAAAACACTCCACAGCAACATTCTGCTTTATAAATTTGTCCTGTATTGCTACATCTGAAGAGCTGCCGGATCTCATAGTTGCAACCACTCTGATGTCATGAAAATTCTTTACCCTGTGAAATGTGTTCACAGCACACACAGTTCTTACACTTAAAACATCCCTTGGTTTTATTTAACCATGTCTTAGTTAGTTGTTTACAAAAATGACTTTTTGTAAGATTATCCTTAACAGAGGGTGCGCACCGATAAGACATAATGGGGGGATGCTCTGTTAACATGCATAGCCCTTTGTCACTGGCTAGAACTTTCCAATTTTTCTTAATAATATCAGAAATGGAGCTAGCATGAGCAGACTAGGATGTCACAAAATGGAATCTGTTACCTGTTTCTGATGTTTTAGTATGGGTTTGCAGCTCAGTAGCCCTGTCTTCTAGTTCTACTTTCTGACAGGCTTCTTTACCACTTTCTGTGGATAACCTTGTTCTAAAAGTCTGTTGCTGAGTTCCTCTGCCCCTTTCCAGAAAGTCTCTGTTGTGTTACAGTTTTGTTTCACCCTAAGGAGCTGTCTCTTGGGGATGTTATTGTCTGTGTGACATGTATGGCAACTTGAGGCTAAAAGTAAAGTGTTGCCATCTACATCTTTTTTTAAACGTCCATGTTTTCATTCTCATCTGCATTTCTGTTTAAGGTTAAATACAAGTAATTAATAGTACTAGAGTCAGCTACATGACTAAATTTACGGTGCTCATTAGTGCTGAGGAAAAAAGCAATAAATTCATTAAACGTTTCTTGGTTACCTCTCCAAATTAACATTACATTGTCAATGTAATGCTTCCAGAGCCTTTTATTGTTTTTGTGTATACTAACATACTAAAATGCCAGCAGAATAAGGCTAACGGTCTTTCGCGTCTGCTTGTTTGGTCAGCCCCCACCCTGGGAGCTGACCTGGCTGCCCCCCTTGCCTTCTCTGGCTTCTCCCTTCCCAGTTCCGGATATTCTTGCTGCATTGGATTTTGCTTCCAGAACCCTTCCCCTGTACCTGTCCCACCCCCTCTTGAACCCCTCCACCATCTCTGCCTCCACCAACCCCCTGAGCAGCGCATTCCATGGCTCCACCACCCTCTCAGTGAAGTAGCACCTCCTCCTTTCTCTCCTGAATCTTCCCCCTCCAGCTTCTACCCATGCCCTCTAGTTGCCCCTCCTCCATCCTTCAAAGCACCCTGACTGCTCCTCCCCTATTTACCCCCTTCATGTACCTGAAGACCTCTATCATGTCCCCCAGTCTCTTCTCTCTTCCAATGTGTACATATTTAGGTCTTTGAGCCTCTCCCCATAGGTCCTGTCCCCCAAGCCCCAAATCATTTTGGTTGCCCTCCTCTGGACCATCTCCAGGAGTTTAATGTCCCTCTTTAAGTGTGGCCTCCAAAACTGCACGCAGTACTCGAGGTGCAGCCTCACCAAGCAGTTATACAGAGGGAGCATCACTTCCCTCCTTCTGGAGGTGATCCCCCTAGCGATGAATCCCAGCATCCTGTTGGCCTTGGCTGCTGCCCTCCTACAAGTCTCCGAGTTGTTAATCTTGACATATATGTTAATTTCTTTATTGTAGATCACCTCATTTTCCCATTTGCCCACATACAGATTGGCTATAGAGGGAGCACAGGTTCCCCCCATAGCCGTATATGTGCCCTTTGTTGCAAAAACAGTTCCCCATCAAAAGTGAAGAAATTCTTAGTTAGTACATGTTCAAGCAGTTTTAATAAAAATCTGCTGGGGGCTCATTATTTACATCCCTCTTGTTCAAATAGTATGCCACAGCATCTAATGCTCCCTCATGAGGCACGTTGGTATACAATGTCTCAATGTCCAAAGTCACTAATAGGCAATCGTCTTCCACACAAATTTCATCTACTAAATTCAAAACATGTTTAGTATCTTTTATAAAGGGAGATAAGTTAAAAACATGTGGTTTTAAACAAGAGTTCAGATACTGAGACAGGAATTCCATAAGGTAGCCAACGCTGCTTACAATTGGCTGTCCTGGGGTCTGTCCCTGTTCTTGTGAACTTTCAGCAGTGTATAAAAAGTAGCTCTGACTGGATTGTTCATCTTTAAAAATGTTTGTGTTGGCTCTGTAATTATGCCATCATCGTATGCCTTGTCTATTGTTTCATCTATAAGGAATTTATAAACACAGACAGACAGTTTCCCAATGGATTTGTGCTGACCCCAAGTTGCAGTTGAAATAAATCTGTTGCTGTAGTGTCACGTAGAAAAAAATGTTGTAGCCAATGTGTCATGGATCTGTTACTGCTATACTGCTCTTAAAATACAAAATCATGTTATTGGTTAAAAAAATGCAGCACTTTATTCCTTAGAACTTAACATGTCTTGTTTTCTCTGATGTCCTCTGATATGCTAGATTGAAAGGGCTAGATTCACAAAGAGAGGAAAAAATCCACACATACAGACAAAAGGTTTGCCAAAGTGTGGAAACACAAGTGCAGCATATTCACAGTCAAAATTTCTGCAGGTGCGAAACAGGCAAGTTGCTGAATTCTGGAAGTGCTGAGAATCCACAACATATTTACTGCAGCTGCGGAAATAATATAAAATGCCCAGGAGACAGAACAACAGCAGGTAATCCATATTAATGGGAGCAGGAAACTTTGACAGTCTTGCAAATGTTGCAGCAGAAACAGCACTCCCAGCAAGGCAAGCAGCCAGTCCCAAAACTGGGACTATAGTAGCACCACCTGTAACATCAGGACATTTCACCCAGTGGCATTATGTATCTGTTGGTTGTATCTCTGAGGTGTTTCTTGCTCCTGCATCTGTAGCACACACTTTTGGCTGTTACCACCTCTGTCTCTACTGCCTGTGGGACTCCTTCTGCACAGGGTCATGTGGTTGTGTTTTGTTACCTTTCAATGAAAATGTGTGCTAGTTTTGGTGTAGCAACTGACACTACTATACAGCTCACAGGTTTGCTGTTTTTTTTGGTGCCTCAATCCCCACTATGATTGTTTCCCAAGTGTTAGTACACTACCTTTTGCTCAGGGTGAGTTACACCTCACTCTCCTTGGTGCAGCATGTGCGCAACATTTTTTCTGCAACTGCAGAAAAACAGTGGCTGAGAATAGCCTTTAAAGGGGTTTGCCATACTTTACAATGCCATTTTTTTGTGCAGGAATTTTCTGCAGCTGCATATTTTCTGCAGTCCGCAGTGTATTTTTTCTGCAGCTGTGGGTTTTTTGTGTATGTGATGCAGCACAATTACCCCTTTTTTCTGCAACTGCACACATTTTGGGGACTTATGCATTTTTTTCCCCTTCAAAGTGTTTTGTGAAGCCTGCCCAAAGTTTTTACATGCACTTTTTTGTATTTAGCAATTGCACTGTTTTGCACTGGGTACTTGTGATTGTATGTAATCATGGCAACTAATTGATTAGAACAATGCATCCTTAGAAACAATGAATTTAAAATGACAATTAGCGATGCTGTGATGACATCACATTTTATGTATAATAAATTGTTGTGTGGTCTAGTTTTAATTAGCCTTTGACAAAGGATTAAATTTTGAAGTGCATCAGGCATATTTTTGTCATTTATATGTAATAAAATACTTTTTTATTCTTGACTACAAGAGCCTTGGTGTTGCTTCACAGAATGGGTATGAGTGCTACTGATTCCTGGACTTCTGATCAGTTAGGGTTCCATTTAAAGTGACACCCCATTCTCCAATGCTGACCCTAATGCTCACCCCATTCTCTTATGCTGCACCATCTCTGCTTCCTTTCACATGGAATGGGGTGAGCGTTAGGGTTGATAACCCCAAGTCATGCTCCGTTGCCTGTTGATGTGTGGGGAGTCAGTGTGGGGTATGGTGATACAGTTTGTTGGGTGTGTGGGGTGTTAGAGTTGGGAGCCCTAACACCACATTTCCATACTTTTGTCACTTTAATATAAACCCTAACTGATGCATTAACAAAGTCTTTTGCAATGAATATATATATATATATATATATTGCAAAAAACTATATTAATGTTTGCATAATGATATGCATATGTGGGAGTGTGGGCCCTCTGGGCATTGCACTTCCACTTTCACATAAGTATGGACACATACAATAACCTTACAGTCATGAAAAGGAACCTATGTAACACTAATCTGGCAATATCTCAGTAACCATGCCAAGTATGAAAAAAATTCCACTGCAGGTTTTTTTTTTTGAAATTACATTTTTCTGCCTCCTTTCCCCAGCCTGCCACCACCGACCCATCAGGGGAGACAACTGACATCCCAATGCTTTCCACCCTATCCAGATGGACCCGTGATCCCCATGGAGCTGTGGGTGTACCCCCAGGGTGGGGACGGGGGGGGCTGGACTTCCTATAAATTACGTTTTGTCAGTACTGGGTCTGTCAGATGGATGGAGGCACATCGTGGGCACATCACAGTTCCCTAAATCATCCCGGTGGTGGCAGTCTCATTTTCCCATTTTTCACCCTTCCCCATACAGCATGCAACTCCCCTGATATCATGGTGCTACGCGCTGAGATCCACACTGTACCACAGCCAGCCATCCCTTGAATGGCTTGCAGTACTCCAAGCCACTACTCAGAGTCAGGCAAGTGTGCAGGCATCAGCCTGTTCCCTCCCCAGAGAAGGTGAGCTGTTGTAGGATGCTCAAGCCTATCTCCCCCCTGCTGACCCACCAGCGACTCGAGTCTGCTCCCAAACCTGGGTCACTGGCGTGGTGTGAGGTGTGGTGTCCAGTGCCTTAGCCCTCAGCACCACTGAGCTGGCTCCACTGCAGTTTTAATCATGACTACAAAACCTTCACAGAAGCTTAGTGCACAAGTAGAAAATCTGTATCTCAAATTGTTTTCGAGATACGGGCTCTGAAAGGCACCTCAGGTGCCACAATTCAACAGATGCATGTAACTTGGTTATTTTCAGGATTTTCTTCACCCAATTTTCAACATGGCCTTTTTGGGACCCCACCTCATGAACAATGTCACTGTCATTTTATTAATCCATCCCGAAAGTTAATTTCACACAGTGACTGCACCATTGTACACCACAGGTGTGAAAACACATTTCAGGCAGGATGTGAAAAATGACAGCTATACTGTTTAGAAGGAGGTGTGAAAAAATGGCAATGCTGAAAATCTGCAGTGAAAATATAAAAAATTGGTGAAGTTACTAGCATGCGTAGAAACTGCACAACACACACTTGTAACCAGGCTAGGGAAAAATCCTATAGCCTGGCAGCCTGGGACAACAGAAACCCCCAGGACAACCTAAATGAGAGTTCATCCTGCCTGCTGGGCAATCAAAATCTAACACTCACTTTCAGTAGTCTGTGCATACATTAAATTAATGCAGACTGTAATAGACCAGCACATGGGTGACTGCCAAAACAAACTTTTTTCCCATACATGTCTTGTAACTTTCTCTGTCTGCCCTCCACTACTGGCAGCAGGTACTGCACATGTGTGGGTCATGATTGTTGAATGGGACCTTGCCTTTCTGTAGGTGATGTCTTGTGTAGCATGCAAGGAGGTAAAGGGGGGAGGTGGCTATGGAGATTGTTGGCACTCATGAGACTGCTGAGGGTGATGAAAGGAGATCAGTTGACTCTCCAGATTCACCCTGATGGGCCAGTCAGCCTCTGAGAATGACAGAAGGAGGTGGGAGTTGGATGACAAGACATTGCAGGCAATGCTGGGTCTCTGTCTACATGTTTCCTCCACCCCCTCCCTATACCTAGTGCGTTGATGCTGGGATCTCTGCAGTGCACCACAACTGCCATTTTGTCATGGAGGAGACAGGCTTTGCTGCTGAGAGAATAAGCATAGCAGCGATTTTATGCATTTCAGAAAAAAGCTCTTCTAAAAGGTGAGCCTGTAAAATAAAAAAAATGTTTTAAACATTTAGCAAGTGATCCCTAATTTTGATAAAAGCTTTTAGGGAACAGTCATTTTCAAAGAAAGGCTTGCGGGGTGACAGCTGTGACTGGGTTGAGTAGGATTGTTCATGACTGTTCTGAGGGAGAGACACAAATATGCCAGTAGCTTGTAAACAACTGCTTTTGTTTTGTATGTATTTTTTTTTGTTAAGAGTCTCTCACTGACTCCCACTCCTGTAGTAACTAATCTGGCTATATTTAATCTAAATGAAAAGTTCTTTAATAGCTGTTTGGGAAAGCAAGGGACATGTGAAAAAAAGACAGTGTTGGTGAAACAAAAGCCCTACTTAGACAGGACTGAGAGCAAATGACCCTGGGCTTCTGTCATTTGATAAGAGAGACACAGCAGACCAGCAGCTGCTTGTTCCAGGAGAAGGATGCTCATTTTATAGAGCCTCTCAGTCTCAGTCATAAGCCCTGTTTACATGGTCACATTTGCACTGGGGTAACCTGTGTGCTTGGGTTGCTCCCAGTGCAAAGGTGACTATGTGGACACGTACCCAATTGGGGTAAGCAGCTTGCTAAGACTTTCCCAGATTCTCTGGAAAGCTGGGAACACCAAGAGAAGTGAGCGGCTTACAGCGGCTTTAAGTGGCAATGTGAACTGCCTGTGCCACAGCAACCTGTCCATCAGCCAGCAGATGTCCGGCTCCCCCACAATGCATGGCCCCTCACCAGCACAGATTGCAGCAGTGCAGAAAGGGGCCGTGTAGACAGACAGACCGCAGATGGCACGTGGTCAGGACTGCACTGTTGTGGTTTCATATTTGCAGTGCTACTGCTGTATAAACGCGGCTATAGACTACTACAGAATCAGACTACAGTATCATCAAAATAAAATGGCAGTTTTTGTAAGAGCCTTTAGGGCAGGTAAGGGACTTAGAAAAAAAGACTCATCGGGCTGGAGGAGTAATTTTAAACTGCAACAGGACAACAGGAAACGTGTGTTGGACAACCAAATTCCAGGTCATGGTTGACCCAGGGCAAGTTATTCTCAAAAAAATGTTCCTAGCCTGCTTGTTATGCAGTAATTCTTTGGAATTTTTGCACCAAATTGGGAAGCTGTATAATGGGAGTCAATGGGGGGGGTCAACTTATGTTGATATCTTGGCCGATTTTAGGTTTTTATGCCCCAAATGTTCAACATGGGGTTCTTGAGACCCCACCTCATGAACACTCGCACTGTCTTTTCATTAATTGGTCCCAAAAACTGATTCCATGCAGTGACCACAAAATCACCTTTCAGGACTGAGTAATGAAATGACAGTGACTGTGTTCGTGAGGTGGGGTCCCAAGAACCCCATGTTGAACACTTGGGGCGAAAATACATAAAATTGGCTGAGATATCAACATAAGTTGACATCCCCCATTGACTCCCATTATACAGCTTACCTTGATTCCTCAGATTGCAGTTCAGCTTTGAAGAGTGCAGACGTGCCCCCAGTCCAGAGAAGATCACTGTTTCTGCCCTCTGGAGGTAGGTATGGGGTAAGGAGGGGAGGTGTGTGGGGAGGTGGGTGCTCAGTGGGATGGTGGGGATGGGGGAGGGGGACTGGTGAGATGACAAGGGACCATTTTCTTTTTTACAGGTAAAAAATAAAGACATTGGGAGATGGTTTTCTTAATTTACAGGTTACTTTTATTTTAAAAAAAATTGGCACACTGGAATGGGCTCCCAGTGTGTCACACTAGTGGGGGGATACAACCCAACTTGAAGACTGGGCACCCCAATGTCTGGATAAAATATGGGCTTGGGGGGGAGGGCATCTGACACTGGGAGGGGGCATCCAAGTGTCGGAATATTTCATATAAAATTGGCACACTGGGGTGGGCTCCCAGTGTGCCACATTAGTACAGGGGGAGAATACCTACCAACACGGGGATTGGGCACCCTGATGTTGGTCAAAAAGCCAGAGAAGCTACTTTGATGCAGGATCCTGCATCAAAAATTTTGAGGCAGAATTCTGCTTTGAAGTAAATTAGTGGGGCAACACTGGCATTGGGACACTGGGAGTGGGCTACCCAGTGTCCCACACTGAGGTGGATATGGAAGAGCTACTGCTGACATGGGGAATAGGTACCCCCATATCGGAAAATATATTGATGCACTGTCATGCATCAAATTGTCATGCATCATCCTGCATCAAACTGCCATGCTGTTCAGCAAAGCATGGCAATTCAATGCAGGATGGAGCATCACTCCTGAGCCACGTCGGGGGACTCCTAATAAAAAACTAATGTCAGGAGCATGTCCCTCAGGCCCCCATTAGGTAAACACAACTGTTAGTGTTTACCTAGGGGCATTATTTTAAAAAATACTTCAGTTTTCCAGCCTCAGTAACTGAAAACAAGATGGTGGCAATCAGCACTGAAAAATGTGACCACGAACAGTGAAGTGAGAATGGTAAGTGCCTTTTACCATTCGAACATTTACTGTTCGAATGGTAAATGACATTTACCTTTCGCACATTTACTGTCTGAACAGTAAATTTTGAATGGTAAATGTAATTTACCATTCACAATTTACCATTCAAACAGTAAGTGCTATTTACCCTGTGCATAGCCTGTCTTGCATCTATCACAAAAATCATTATAATTCAAAATGGTTACATATATTTTCACCAAACCATCCAAAGGCACACCCTTGGCATGCACCCATCATCCCTGAAAGTATCAGAGGAAAACATAATTCCATGTGTGTGGTGCATGACAGCAAAACATCCCATGTTATCCTATGGGAAAAAAGTTCCTTTTTGTGTTTTTGACCACTTTATACCTCCAAAACCATAAAAGCTGCAATCATGAAACTTACAACATCTTGCGACACTGACAACACAAGACAGCATATCAATGTTTGTGTTATTTAGTTGAAAAATGACAAAGTTATTATGGTGCAAAAATTGAGATTTAACATTGAAAGGCTGTACCAACCCTAACAATAAGGGTGCAATCGAGCCCTTATAATATATAATCTAGTGGCGAAATAGCACCACTATAGTTAGGGTTGAGAAGCACTTCAATTTTAAACTCCATGTTTTGCACTTTAATAACTTCAACCATTCATTGGATGTGCATGAAAATTTGCATGCATGGTTTTGTGGGATAGATATCTAGATGTGCCAAGTTTTGATCCAGTCGGATGTGCGGATTCTGAAATACAGATAGTGCAAAAAGTGAATTTTTCATGATTTTTTTCCAGTTATTTTTTCTGGGATTTCTGTCATCTTGGCTAGCACCCAGACAGTTTGGAATTTGGGCCTGAACATTTCAGGGTAAAAGGCACTGTTCCACAGATGTGCCTTTTGCTTGTTTGGAGAAAAAATATTAATGCGTTCCAAAGTTATTTAATTTTGAAATTCTGAATAATTGGTTCTGAGCATGCTCAGTGAGCACCTAAAAACAGCTGTATGAAATGAAAAAAAGAATTCTTTTTTCATATTGATATCATCCTTTTTCATGAGGGGAAAATCCTTTTTCATTTGCTGCCATCTTGTTTTCTGTTTTTCCCTAAATGTTTAAATTTGGAAAACCACAAAAATGATATTCTGGAGTTTGACCAACACATGTAGCTTGTTTACTGGGACCCCCTTAGTTGGATTCTACAAGTAACTACTGGAGAAGTGCCCTCACAATGTTTTTTTAATAATATAAATCTCTTTTTGTGACTCATGATATGAGAAAGCATTCTTTTTTGAATCACGAGTCAAAACAAAAGATCCTTTCTCATGAGGGGAAAATCCTTTCTTGTTTGTCAGCATATTTCCCCTGGTATCTACAGGCCAAGAAGATAGGTTCTGGTATTCGGGATCTTTTTTTGTATCTCCTGGTCAGTAATTCTTTTGGCTTCATGGCGAATGTCATTCCGTGTTCTACCAGATTTCATTTAAAATTAAAGAAATACTATTTTTAAATCCTGAAATAGTTAAGGAGAGGGGATTGGAGATGTGACAAAGCAGAAACGCTGCACACAGGCTACCCCAGTGGACAAAGAAAGAGAAAAAGTGACAACCAAAACAAGGGCAAATTGAGCATTTCTGAGGATCGGTATCAAACTAACACAAATTCAGTCCTGACGCTAAGATAACATACGCCCTTTTACTGGATAAACTGTATATTTATCTTGAAATGTGTATCAGAATTTGGGCTGCAATATGCAGCAAAAGTAGCCTTTCCTCCTATAATTCATCTCAATTATGTCCCTCCTCTCTCACCCCCCCTTTCCCGTCATGGACCGTGGCACAATTGTGTGCTGGAAGGTGAAATAGAACCCCTTTCCCATTTATTTAGGACTCCATCCAGCCCAAGCTTGCACGGCAGCACAGCCCATGTAAGGAACACAAGAAATGCAGCAGCACCACCATCATGGGCAAAGAATGGAAGGGAGACTCACCTAGGAACAAAGGGGCCATGGGGCATACTAAGAGATTGATCCCAGTTTGTCTCTTTTCTGAGGCCTCTTCTTGTTTCATTTATACGCCCTCCCTATATATTCAGCTCTAAGATGTATTACACAGATTCCTTTGAGTTAGTTTGAGTTCTCCAGGTGCAGCAGTTCTCTGCACAGTGCATGCCAGCAGCAGTGCCGGTTTTCCTTTCCATTCCATTTTGCTTGGACAAGACTCAAAAAGCAACTGTGAGCTAGTGGATTTAATGGCTGTGATTGCCAGCATGTTTTCCTTGGTGTCTACGGAACCCCTCTTTTCATATTAAAGTTTACCTGCCTCCGGCCTGTTTCCTTTTTAAGTTGCAATGATTACATGCCTTGATGCCACAAAAGCTGCAGTTCAATGTTCTCTGATGACATCACGGGGAGCTTGCAGTGTGTGTGGTCTCTGAAGTAATACAGATGAAGGAGAGATGACAGCTCAGGATGGGAAGAAGCCATAGCACAATCACCCAAGGCAGTGAAGAGCAGTCTCTGTAGGCTTAGTGGGGCTGACAGAAATGTAGGTCAGGTAGACACAATGAAGACTGAATCATAATATTCACTCAAAGCTTTGAAGGGTTGAATCACACACTCATTCACTTCCACACATGCACTGACTAGAAAAGACACTTGAGGGGAGAGGCACAGACTCATCCAATTACTTTTTATGATACTGGAGAGAAAGTACAGCATACTCTGGAGAAAACGATTATAATTAAGTGTCAGAGCACTCTTCCCATGCACTCCAGGTGGAGGATAATTGCCAAACAGAGCTGAGTTTGTCTGCTGTCTGGGAAGGGATGCTTGGTGCTGATCATCAGGACACTGACTGCTCATCCCCATCCTCATCCTGAAGGATTAGTCATCTGCCACCTGAGGATGCCAAACAATCCTGGACTGTTAATGAATCCATGGGGAATAATTTCAAGCTGAAGCATGTGAAGGAAGAAGAGAAGAGAACAATTCAATCAATATGGGGCAGGAAGGACACAAGTGTTGTTTTTGCACACAAAAGGTGAACAAGATAGCAAAGTAATGAAAGTCTCCCATCCACCTTGTATTTGCCTTGTCATGGTTTTAGTATTGTTTGTGCAAAGGTAAGAGGAAGCCTACCATGGGCTTCTGTTTCATAAGATCTATTGCTAAATTAGTAATATGATAATACTATATTTGCAAAATAACTTATAGAACAATATTGACTATAATTACATAACTTGCAAAAAATTTTGTTAATGCTCCAGTTAGGGTCAAAGTGACAAAAGTTGGGAAATGAGGCGTTAGGGTTTCCCTAACACCCCACCCTCCCAAACCAGGCAGAAGAGCAGGTGTGGCGTGTGCCTAGGGCTTCTCAAGCCTACCATTCACCACATTCCATCTGTAAATAATACCAGATGTGTAGACTTTATGAGAATGGGACGAGCGGTAGGCTAGAGAAGCCCAAGACATACCCCACATCTGCTCTCCTGCCTGGTTTGGGATGGTGGGGTGTTAGGGAAACCCTAATGCCTCATTTCCCAATTTTTGCCACTTTGACCCTAACTGGAGCATTGACAAAGTTTTGTGCAACTTATTTCCTTACTTTTTGAGATAGTATAATAGTATCCTTGTTTTACTGTAGGAACGCAGGGGCCTTTTGACCCTGCACTCCAATCCCTCCATAGATGCATATATGTATGTAGCTCCTACTCACCTACAGTTTTTGAGATAGAATAATCATGTCCTTATTTACCTGTGGAAGTGCAAGAGCCTTTGGGCCCTGCTCTTCCATCCTTCCTTAGTTGTCTATATGTATGTAGTTGTGGAAGTGCCCTGCACATCCATTTATAGGACAACAGTGACCAAATTGTCAGCATAGCCAACTTATTACCCCACCTCATGTACCCATTACAGAATATTTTTGAATCCTTGCCAAAACATAATTCTGTGCAACTGCAATGCCATTCTGTGCCGCAGGTGCGCTAACACATTTTGGCCAGGATTTGAAAAATGACAGCTGGCATACATGAGGTGGGGTAATAAGAAGTCTATGTTGAAAATGTGGGGTCAAAACATTTAAAATTTCCCAAGTTATGAGTATGAGTAGCGAAATTGCAATGACCGGTCATAACTTTGGGGTTTTTTCATATTTTGACCCTAAATTTTCAACATAGCCTTCTTATAACCCCACCTTATGAACAAGGGCCCCCAAAAATTTAAAATCCCACCCAAAAGGTGAAATTGTCACGTGACTGAAAAATTACCTTTCATGCAAGAGATGTATAACAAGTCATGTTGTTCATTAAGTGGTGTCCCCAAAAGGTTATGATGAAACTTTGGGGTCAAAATGTCAATAAATGGGTGAGTTATGTATAAATGTTAAAACCTCCATTGAAATATGTTGAACGGCATTTACCTTAGTTTCTCATATTGCAGTCACCACTGGTTCCAGCAGCAAGATGTGTCTCAGATCTGAGAGTGGGTCTTGAACCTGGGACTTGTTCAGGTGAGTGAGGGTGCGTGGGGGTGTACTGGGTGCTAAATGGGAGGTTTGGGTGGGGGCTGATCGGCAAGGGATTGTTTTCCTTTTTTACAGGCTAAAAAAAAATTCTTGTGTATAGAATCAGGTTCTCTTTTATAGAACTGAAATCTCTTTTTCTCTGCTGTAGCTCTGCATTTGATATCTGTAAATGTAGCTTCATCACCCCAGCTTATGGTCCCTTTTATGACGTGCACTTCAAGCTGGAAAAACACTCAAGAGAAGTAATCTACAGAAGGGAATATACAAAAACATGGATAAGTGTCATGAATAAATATACATTTATTATTTCACAACACTTTTGTTAAACAGGTGAATGCATGGACTAGCACATATACAATGATTATAATACAGAGTTTTGTCATTTTTGCAGAAACAGCATGTCTATTACTTCATATTACCTTTCTCCATATGCACAACATTTGGAACTATTGGACAAGTTCAGCTGAATCATTTTGTCCCATGTGTGCACAAGACCACATCCTGAAAATCTCCAAATCCTCCAGTCTACTGACTTGTACTTCACAGTCACTCCCTCTGCTACTGCGATCTACTTTTTGGATACAAAAATATTCTATTCACTGATCTTCTAACCTTTTGTTTTTGACATGCCACCCAATTGCATAATACATAGCATTCTATAGGAAACAAAACCTAATTACAAAAGATTCACTGAAGCAAGATTGTCATTAAAAGGGTATTGGAAAACCAGACAAATAGAGAGGAAAATACCTTAAAGCTAAAATGTTTGAAAAATACACATCTATAATATCTAAAGAAAATAAAGCCTACACACACTAATTAACAATGTTAGAAATTCTGCTGAAGTAAAACCTTCCAAAAATCCAGATGAATTTACTTCTAAAAACAAAGAGAGGTGCAGATCTGTACCACCACACATGTCTCTCAGAACTGTATAGTGAAAATGTTTGCACAGTCTATATAGATTGCTGTGCTATGTAACCTACAGTCAGACTTTTTACCAAGATCCTTTTCCAGAGGATTTTCTCTGCAGCAAAACCTCACCTTACATCACTTTAAGGTGAAGTTCACCAAAATCTTTGCTAGGAAAGGACCTGGACATGATGTTTGCCCAGAAATTGGACAAACCCATAGAGTGCGTCATGAGGGTGAATTTGGCCACTTCTCCTGAACTCTGTGGGTGAATTAAAACTTCAAAACCTCTACAATGCAAAATGCAACATATACAAAACATATTCAGTATAAGATGGGGTTGACAAATCCTGCTCTGTGACTGGATGAGACAGTTTCTTACTCACATGTTTATGTCAATACCACCAATGATACTAGTGGGTAAGAACAAGTTTGGTGCCAGCCTTGCCACATCAACCAACATATTCCTGTGTCCCTTTGAATTTTTAAACTGGTACCTGCCCCCCCACTTAGCTCCCAAGCCACTTCCACTCATTCACCTTCTGCCACACACACACGTATACAGTCAAAGGAAGATGTGCCCTCTGGAGCAGTGATGCACAAGCCATGAACTTGCCAACTCTTACACAAAAAAAATAATGGCCCAGCACTCAAGAGAAGTGATTTAAGGGCCAACTTGACAAATTTAATTCACAAGGCATTCGGCATGAAACAGATTCCCCAGTGCTACGACCCACAACCTGGGTCTTCCTCAGGGGGCTTGTTTAGACACCCAGCAACCAAGAGTGCTATTTATTCCAACAAAATTAAAGTGACATACCCATTTATAACAAAAAGTGCATGAAATACAAAAGTATAAAATTTAAACAGATTCAAGACTCAAAAAGGCAATTTTAACAATTCCATTTGAACACAAAGTCCCTCCTTTTATGTACATTTATTTTCGAATTCAAGAAATTAATTTATTTCATATAGGGAAATGGTCTCTTAAAATGAAAAAGCTCGTGCCTATTTTGAGACAAACATGGAGACAAAAGAAACTACATCTATTTCCACTAATAATCCTTTGGTCAAACTTGGAACAACAATAATCCTGAATATAACAAATAACAAGTAATAAAACATTAAATAATTTCAATTTTCACAGGGTAATGGGGGGAGGAGTAGTTCTCTATGTAAAGGAAGGGATAAAAGCAACTGAACAAAAGAGTAAACAGGGAGGAGAGGAGGCACTGTGGGTCACATTGGAGACTGGAAAGAGCACCACAATCCGCACAGGGGTTGTGTACAGACCCCCATGTCAGGGGGAGGAAATGGACAAGGATATGATAGAAGGCATTCTTAGAGTGGCAGAGAAAGGGAAGATACTGTTGATGGGAGACCTGAATATGCCAGATGTTAACTGGAGCACATTTTCTGCAACCACATCCAAGAGCAGGGCCATTCTTGATGCCCTACAGGTGGCAGGCCTCAGACAGCTAGTTTTGGAACCCACTCATGAGGGAGCAATCTTAGACCTCATACTCTCAAACGGGGGCAGTGAGAGGATCTCAGATCTAGAAGTGGGTTGCCACCTGGGAACAAGTGACCATCAAACAGTGTGGTTCACGTTAAACTCAGCTACAGAGTCAAGCCATACAAATGTGAGGATACTGGACTTCAGGAGGGCTGATTTTGGCAAGATGGGAGAGTGCCTCAGAAAAGCACTAGCAAACAGGCTAGAAGGAGGTGTGGAGCAACAATGGGGAATCATCAAAACTGCCATCACAGAGGCAACAAGCCTTGTGTAGCAAATAAACAAATCAAAATGAAAGAAAAAGCCACTATGGTTCTCAAAAGAGGTGGCTGTGAAAGTCAGGAAGAAAAAGATAGCATTCCGGTAGTATAAGGAAACACAGAAGGAGCAGGACAGAGAGCTGTATCAGTTAAGGCAGAAGGAAGCAGGGAGGGAAGTCAGAATAGCAAAGGCCCAAACTGAGGAAAAGATAGCCAACTTGGTTAAGAAGGGGGATAAAACCTTTTATAGGTACATCAGAGAGTGTAGAAAGACAAAGGGAGGGATAGTAAGGCTGAATAGAATGAACTGTGGATGGGCAGAGGGGGACAGTGAAACAGCAGGAATACTGAATGAATATTTCTGCTCAGTATTCACAAAAGAGGAGGGGGAAGTGCCTAATCCAATTAACAGAAGCACTCTTGATAGGCAGGTCAATCCCAGTCCTTTCACAGAAGAAAGGGTTCTGCAAGAACTCCTAAAACTGAAGGTGGACAAAGCAATGGGGCCTGATGGAATTCACCCCAGAATTCTAAAAGAATTAAGGGGGGGACTAGTGAAACCACTGGCTACTCTTTTTAATAAATCATGGGAGGATGGTGTGGTACCTGAGGACTGGAGGAAGGCCGATGTGATTAACCTTCACAAAAGTGGGAGCAAGACAGAGGCAGGAAACTACAGACCTGTCAGTTTGACCTCTGTGCTAGGGAAAGTCATGGAGTCACTTCTGAAGGAAAGAATAGTTGAGTACCTAGAGGCCAGTGGGGCACAGGACCCAAGGCAGCATGGGTTCACAGTGGGAAGGTCATGTCAGACGAATCTAATAGATTTCTTTGACTGGGTGACCAAAGTGGTAGACCAGGGAGGGGCTGTGGACATGGCCTACCTAGACTTTAGCAAGGCATTTGACACAGTCCCACACAAAAGATTAATAGTCAAATTAACCAGCCTGGGAGTGGGTCCCTGGGTGGTAGCCTGGATAAAACATTGGCTGGACAACAGGACACAGAATGTAATTGTAAATGGAGTCCACTCTGAAGAAAGAGGGGTTACTAGTGGGGTACTGCAGAGTTCAGTATTGGGTCCAGTCCTTTTTAATGTCTTTATAAGTGACATTGCAGAGGGACTGGAAGGAAAACTATGCCTCTTTGCAGATGACACAAAGATCTGCAACAGGGTTGATACACAAGGAGGCATGGAAAGGATAAGAAGGGACTTGGCAAGGTTGGAGGAATGGTCAGAAGTATGGCAGCTAGGATTCAATGCAAAGAAGTGCAAAATAATGCACCTGGGAAACAAGAACCCAGGGGAAGAATAGACAATGGGGGGGAGGTAGTAACAACAACAAAAAAGGAAAGTGACCTGGAGGAAATCATATCAGATGACCTTAAGGTTAGCAAGCAATGTGAGAAGGCAGTAGGGAGGGTTGGGGGTATACTGGGATGCATAGGGAGAGGCATCAGCAGCAGAAAACAGGAAGTTGTTATCCCTCTGTACAGACAGTTGGTAAGACCCCATCTGGAGTACTGCATCCAGTTCTGGAGACCCCATCTCCGCAAAGACATAGACAGGATGGAGGCAGTCCACAGGAGGGCTACTAAAATGGTGCAGGGTCTGTAAGAGAAGCAGTGTGAGGAGAGAATAAGGAGCTTAATATGTATACCCTTGAGGAAAGAAGGGAGAAGGGCTACATGATAGAAACTTTTAAGTACCTCAATGGAATCAACAAAGTCCAAGAGGGTAGCATCTTTCAGAAAAAGAGACGTGCAAGAACAAGGAGAAACAATTTAAAGATGGGAGGGCGGTTCAGGAGCAATGTGAGGAAGTATTATTTCACAGAGAGGGTAGTGGATGCATGGAACAGCCTTTCTGAGGAGGTTGTGGGGTCTAAAACTGTGGGAGAATTCAAGAATGCATGGGACAGACATAAGGCAATTCTTGTGCGGGGGTAGGAGGAAATAGGCTGTTGGTTAACTAGGATCTGCGGCCTGTCCTGTAGGTAAGGAAATGGCAGACTAGATGGGCCAAGCGGTCCTTATCTGCCGACAAATTCTATGTTTCTATGTAATGCTGATACACATTGGAAAGGAATGATTTCTAATTAGTGAGGGGGAAGGGGGAAGGGGAAGTACTGGAATGTGATAAACTCTCACTTAGGAATATTGGGGGTAAAGTAAAATATAAAGGCTAAACAATTTTGATAATATCTCTAAGATTCTCTTATTATTTTCACCACAATTACATAGTACACATGTATACATTTCACACAAAGATTTTCTCATCTTATTGTAAAATACAAACCAAACTGCAACTTCCTACTAAAAAGACAGAATCTCCAAGTATGAGAATCAGAAATTCAACTCACGTCCAGAAGTGCTGAACATTTCCTATGTGAAGTGGGCATACAGAAAAACTGCAGCTCTCACACCTGCATTTGAAGTAGTATGGGTTGCCAGATAGAAAGGTAGAACAACCTGCAGAGAGATTGGGAGAAAAAAGGAAAAATATAAATAAACAACTCGATTCAATACATTATGTGACCATGTTAAATATATTGCTCATCTTAATTATTCCAAAAAATGGTGTCAAGTCTACAGCCTCATTTAAACTGAGAGAGGCTACAGCATCAAGCAACAAGCTCCAACGTGTTTCTTTCTGTGAAAGTATATTTATCATATTGCCTCCTCTAGGGTGTCTTTCAACATGTTCCAGAATCGTGAACTTAAAACAATCCAGTTTACCTGCATGTGAATGTAGAAAGTGTTCTCTGGGGCATTATAGATGTTTCCATTAATAATTGCTCTAACATGCTCCTGGATTCTCTCCTTTGCTGGCCTTGTGGTGTGGCCCACGTAGTACTGTGGGCAGTTGCACCAACATAGAGAGACCACAAGTGGGGCAATACATGTGATAAATTTCTCAATTTAGAACACTCTCTCATTTTTAATAAAGCTACACCCTGTAATGAGATATTGGCAAATGTTGCATCTGCCACGTTTGTGCACTCCCCTCAGTTTAGGTAGCCAGGAGGTAGAGTTTGTGTCCTCACTTTTGCTGTAAAATGGCTTCTAGTGATCCTATCCCCCACATTTTTTCCTTTGGAGAATGTAACTCTGGGTTGTTGATTAATCTGATCTTGTAACACTGAATCTAATAATAGTAAAGGTCAGTATTTGTAAACTAACCCTTCCACCTTCCCTGCAAGTGGGTTGTGCTCAGTTATAAATATAACTGTCTTAGCATCTATTAGAGTGCCATCTTGGTCTACAATTTCTCTCCCCCTCCCATCTTTTTTCTAGGGATAAAAGATCCTTTATCTGCAAATTCAGCACTTCTGAGTGGGTGGCCTTTACAAGGATTGTGGCATTATAACCCCTCTGTTGAAGTCTAACCTTAAGCTCAGTGACCTGTTCACCAAAATCTATGTTATTAGAACAATTTCTGTGTAGTCTGATCATCTCCCCATATGGTATAGATACAATTATCTTTCTAGGGTGTGAACTGGAGGCATGTAAGATTGTATTAGCTGCTGTTGACTTCCTAAAACGTTTTGGTCTGAATCAACTCTCCTGGTATTCCTAATAGTTCTAGGTCCAAAAAATTAATGTTGGTGTGACATTTTTCAAATGTAAAATGAAGGCCAAAGTCATTATCATTCATATATTTGGCAAATTCTGCAATAGTTGATTCATCTCCTCTCCAAATCATAATAATGTCATCAATAAAACAGTACCATGTATCAATGTGGGGGGGGGAATAATTCTTTTTTTTCATCATTAATGACTAAATGCTCAAAATGGGCCATTATTAAGTATGCATAAGAGGGAACAAATGCCGCCCCATTGCTGTATCACAAGTCTGGAGATAGAACTCTTTGTTGAATATAAAATAATTATGAGTTAATGCAAAATCAATGTCCCACCTTTAGAAGTGTGATGAAATTAACTCATCGTCTCTGCAAAAGTAGTCAATGGCATTCAGACCTACTTCATGGTGTAAGGATGTGTATAGGCTACTAACATCCATAGTAACCCAGCACAAATCCACATCCCAAACTTTACCTTCCAGTTTTTTTAAAAGGTCCATGATGTCCCTCAGGTTAGATTCAACTGTGTGTACCTTTGGGCTGTAAAACACTATCTATAAAGGTGCACAATTCATGTGTGAGAGAACCAGTCCAGGATATTATAGGCCTTCTGGGTGGTCTCTCATTTTTGTACACCTTTGGTAGAATATAACAAGTAGGGATAGTTGGATAATCAGTTTTTGTATAATCTACCTCATTTTTCATGAGCCAGCCATAGCTCAAGCCCCATTCAAGAAACTCACTCAGTTCTGCTTGGAATTTGGTAATGGAGTCCCCCTTTAACTTAATGTAATTGAGTTCATCAGAAAGCAAATCCATACATTTTCCTAAGTAAAATCCCACTTCTAGAAATACAACATTTACCCCCCTTTGATTTCTTAAACACTACCTTCTTCATGTTCTCAAGTTCATTTAGAGCTAATGTTTCTCGTGATTTAAGTGACACATATACCACTGTTAAGGTATTAAATAAAAAAAAACACTGCACCTTGAATAACACTACTGCCAATCAAACTAAATACAGTTAAAAGAAACAAATTGTCACAGTTCTGCTCACCAGCAGTCCTACCAGTTCCAACACTCCATCCACTTCCTGAATACTTACTTTCTTGCTCTGACACTCTCTTCTACATGGGACTCAGCATCATTCTCTTTTGTCCAAAATGTTATAGCTACAGTCACAATCTTGTCACACTTGCTGATGCTACTGGACCTTCCCCATGCCCATCCACCAGCTAGCCAGTTGCTAGAGACATGACCTGATTCTCAAAGATTCCTTGCAGTGATGCAAGTTGTGTCATTCAGGATGCGGCAAACTCAGGGTGCCCCTGGGACCCTGCTCCTGATTCTGTGAAAACTAGGGTCTTGGCACCAAAGTCCTCAGGTTTTCTGCACATCACCCACAGTGCCAAACAGCTGATGCACCTAAGGAATTGCAGCAAAGATCTGGCCCCCCTGCCTGGCACAACAGTAGCAGGGCCATGATGATGGTGGGGGGGTTAAACTGCTCACCAGGAGGTGGCAAGGGGCATAAAAGATGGGGGATGGCAGTTCTGATCAGGGGGGAGAGCTGTGACTGCTTATGAGTGATGTGGCACTCGGCAGGATGTGAGTACAACATAATACATATCGTGAATGCGAGCATGCCCATGTACTACACTGTAATATACAGTGAGTTGCACTCATACAATGGATACAGTGCCAGCCCCAATTAAACATCATAAAGGAGAAACTATTAATACAGCGCAGAATTGGGCATCATATTACACCTGAACACGCAGACCACCCAACTGTACAGTGATGTCTGTATCACTGTACAGCCGGGCAGCTTGCTGTATTATGGTACATTATGATGCCCCATTCTGCTGCTCTATCACTGGTTCCTCCTTTATTATTTTTCATTAGGGCTGGCACTGTACCTACTGTATGGGTACAACTCATATTACATTATAGTACAGTACCTGGACATGCTGGCATTTACAATATGTATTACACTATACTCACATCCCACTGGGTGCCATGTCACTCATAAACAGTCACAGCTGTCCTCCCCCCTGATTAGCCTCTGCAACCGCCCCATCCCTCATGCCTCCAGCAACCCAAAGTCTACCCTGTCCATGTGGCACAAGCCACTTAGACCACCCCTGGCTTGTTTAAGTTGTGCCTTGTCCTGCAGCCACAGTGGAGCATACCTCAAAGTAGGTCATAAGCATAAGGGTTGCGCAGTGCCACTTCAGTGCAGTGGTTCCCTATTCTGACACTGACCACATTTCTGAATAGGGAAAGCTGTATCTTTTGACTCAAGGTGCCACTTGCATCATTCATGATTGAAGCAGGCACCTTGCATCAGTCTTAGGGCTTTGAGAATTAGGTCCATGACCACTGCCAGCAGCAGTCTCAGAACAAAATAATAGTATCTCAAATGCATAAGAGAAGGATGGGGAAAAACAATATTGAAATTTATAGTAAAATTAGTAGCTAAATAGAAGTGCTACTAAGTACCTGTTAGACTGCTTGGAAGGGGTGACTGATGTCAGAACCTGTGAAGCAGAAATGGGTAGGTGGGTTGCTGAAGCACTTAATAGTTTGACTGCTATAGTGCCAGCCATCACATCAAACAGACAACTAAATCAGGCACATAAAGAGCAGATGTGCAGTATACTCTATAAACTAATTAACATTTTGAAGTAGAATAAAACATCAAAACACCCTACCTACAGTTATAACACTAAGCATGATATCTGCATTGTCACACAAACTACAGCCACTACCAGTACCTCCAGGTGGCAGCCACTCAGTGGAAAGACTGGTGTCTTTTTTTCCTTTTCTTTTAATTTGTTATACTTTTTTCATTTTCTGCAATTACAAAAAAAAAAAAAATTTTTAGAAGCACAGTAAGACACTCCAAGATGTTAGTAGTACTGACATACAAGAATTTTTAGTGGCTGAAGGCACTCAACATGTGACCTTGTGCCTTACTATGTACCTGGTTGTCCATTTATGTCAGTGCTACCAACACCCAGTCATTCCATATTGCTTACTTAGAGTAACAAATACTGTAATCATTTATCTCAACACAGCCATTTGATAGATAGCATTAACCATATATTTAGCATTTAAATTTGAATTTTGTGCCAGACTAAATATTACAAGAAGGAGAATCTTCAGAATACACTCTGCCCTCCTAGGACTGTGACAAGCTAATCTGGAAGAGCTGTTGCTTTTCATGGCCCAAAAAAATCCCAAGGAAAAAAAATAAACTGGGGTTGACAAATCCTGCTCTGTGACTGGATGAGACAGTTTCTTACTCACATGTTTATGTCAATACCACCAATGATACTAGTGGGTAAGAACAAGTTTGGTGCCAGCCTTGCCACATCAACCAACATATTCCTGTGTCCCTTTGCATTTTTAAACTGGTACCTGCCCCCCCACTTAGCTCCCAAGCCACTTCCACTCATTCACCTTCTGCCCCACACACATGTATACAGTCAAAGGAAGATGTGCCCTCTGGAGCAGTGATGCACAAGCCATGAACTTGCCAACTCTTACACAAAAAAAATGGCCCAGCACTCAAGAGAAGTGATTTACTGGTGAACTTGACAAATTTAATTCACAAGGCATTCGGCATGAAACAGATTCCCCAGTGCTACGACCCACAACCCGGTCTTCCTCAGGGGGCTTGTTTAGACACCCAGCAACCAAGAGCGCTATTTATTCCAACAAAATTAAAGTGACATACCCATTTATAACAAAAAGTGCATGAAATACAAAAGTATAAAATTTAAACAGATTCAAGACTCAAAAAAGGCAATTTTTAACAATTCCATTTGAACACAAAGTCCCCCTCCTTTTTATGTACATTTATTTTCGAATTCAAGAAATTAATTTATTTCATATAGGGAAATGGTCTCTTAAAATGAAAAAGCTCGTGCCTATTTTAAGACAAACATGGAGACAAAAGAAACTATATCTATTTCCACTAATAATCCTTTGGTCAAACTTGGAACAACAATAATCCTGAATATAACAAATAACAAGTAATAAAACATTAAATCATTTCAATTTTCACAGGGTAATGGGAGGAGGAGTAGTTCTCTATGTAAAGGAAGGGATAAAAGCAACTGAACAAAAGAGTAAACAGGGAGGAGAGGAGGCACTGTGGGTCACCTTGGAGACTGGAAAGAGCACCACAATCTGCACAGGTTGTGTACAGACCCCCATGTCGGGGGGGGGGAAGGACAAGGATATGATAGAAGGCATTCTTAGAGTGGCAGAGAAAGGGAAGATACTGTTGATGGGAGACCTGAATATGCCAGATATTAACTGGAGCACATTTGCTGCAGCCACATCCAAGAGCAGGGCCATTCTTGATGCCCTACAGGTGGCAGGCCTCAGACAGCTAGTTTTGGAACCCACTCATGAGGGAGCAATCTTAGACCTCATAATCTCAAACGGGGGCAGTGAGAGGATCTCAGATCTAGAAGTGGGTTGCCATCTGGGAACAAGTGACCATCAAACAGTGTGGTTCACGTTAAACTCAGCTACAGAGTCAAGCCATACAAAAGTGAGGGTACTGGACTTCAGGAGGGCTGACTTTGGCAAGATGGGACAGTGCCTCAGAAAAGCACTAGCAAACAGGCTAGGAAGGAGTGTGGAGCAACAATGGGGAATCATCAAAACTGCCATCACAGAGGCAACAAGCCTTGTGTGAAGCAAATAAACAAATCAAAATGAAAGAAAAGCCACTATGGTTCTCAAAAGAGGTGGCTGTGAAAGTCAGGAAGAAAAAGATAGCATTCCGTAGTATAAGGAAACACAGAAGGAGCAGGACAGAGAGCTGTATCAGTTAAGGCAGAAGGAAGCAGGGAGGGAAGTCAGAATAGCAAAGGCCCAAACTGAGGAAAAGATAGCCAACTTGGTTAAGAAGGGGGATAAAACCTTTTATAGGTACATCAGAGAGTGTAGAAAGACAAAGGGAGGGATAGTAAGGCTGAATAGAATGAACTGTGGATGGTCAGAGGGGGACAGTGAAAAAGCAGGGATACTGAATGAATATTTCTGCTCAGTATTCACAAAAGAGGAGGGGGAAGTGCCTAATCCAATTAACAGAAGCACTCTTGATAGGCAGGTCAATCCCAGTCCTTTCACAGAAGAAAGGGTTCTGCAAGAACTCCTAAAACTGAAGGTGGACAAAGCAATGGGGCCTGATGGAATTCACCCCAGAATTCTAAAAGAATTAAGGGGGTCTAGTGAAACCACTGGCTACTCTTTTTAATAAATCATGGGAGGATGGTGTGGTACCTGAGGACTGGAGGAAGGCTGATGTGATTAACCTTCACAAAGTGGGAGCAAGACAGAGGCAGGAAACTACAGACCTGTCAGTTTGACCTCTGTGCTAGGGAAAGTCATGGAGTCACTTCTGAAGGAAAGAATAGTTGAGTACCTAGAGGCCAGTGGGGCAGGACCCAAGGCAGCATGGGTTCACAGTGGGAAGGTCATGTCAGACGAATCTAATAGATTTCTTTGACTGGGTGACCAAAGTGGTAGACCAGGGAGGGGCTGTGGACATGGCCTACCTAGACTTTAGCAAGGCATTTGACACAGTCCCACACAAAAGATTAATACTTAAATTAACCAGCCTGGGAGTGTGTCCCTGGGTGGTAGCCTGGATAAAACATTGGCTGGACAACAGGACACAGAAGGTAATTGTAAATGGAGTCCACTCTGAAGAAAGAAGGGTTACTAGTGGGGTACTGCAGAGTTCAGTATTGGGTCCAGTCCTTTTTAATGTCTTTATAAGTGACATTGCAGAGGGACTGGAAGGAAAACTATGCCTCTTTGCAGATGACATAATGATCTGCAGCAGGGTTGATACACAAGGAGGCATGGAAAGGATAAGAACGGACTTGGCAAGGTTGGAGGAATGGTCAGAAGTATGGCAGCTAGGATTCAATGCAAAGAAGTGCAAAATAATGCACCTGGGAAACAAGAACCCAGGGGAAGAATACACAATGGGGGGGAGGTAGTAACAACAACAAAAAAGGAAAGTGACCTGGAGGTAATCATATCAGATGACCTTAAGGTTAGCAAGCAATGTGAGAAGGCAGTAGGGAGGGCTGGGGGTATACTGGGATGCATAGGGAGAGGCATCAGCAGCAGAAAACAGGAAGTTGTTATCCCTCTGTACAGACAGTTGGTGAGACCCCATCTGGAGTACTGCATCCAGTTCTGGAGACCCCAGCTCCGCAAGGACATAGACAGGATGGAGGCAGTCCACAGGAGGGCTACTAAAATGGTGCAGGGTCTGCAAGAGAAGCAGTGTGAGGAAAGAATAAGGAGCTTAATATGTATACCCTTGAGGAAAGAAGGGAGCGGGGATACATGATAGAAACTTTTAAGTACCTCAATGGAATCAACAAAGTCCAAGAGGGTAGTATCTTTCAGAAAAAGAGACGTGCAAGAACAAGTAGACACAATTTAAAGATGGGAGGGCGGTTCAGGGGCAATGTGAGGAAGTATTATTTCACAGAGAGGGTAGTGGATGCATGGAACAGCCTTTCTGAGGAGGTTGTGGGGTCTAAAACTGTGGGAGAATTCAAGAATGCATGGGACAGACATAAGGCAATTCTTGTGGGGGGTAGGAGGAAATAGGCTGTTGGTTAACTAGGATCTGCGGCCTGTCCTGTAGGTAAGGAAATGGCAGTCTAGATGGGCCAAGCGGTCCTTATCTGCCGACAAAGTCTATGTTTCTATGTAATGCTGATACACATTGGAAAGGAATGATTTCTAATTAGTAAGGGGGAAGGGGAAGTACTGGAATGTGATAAACTCTCACTTAGGAATATTGGGGGTAAAGTAAAATATAAAGGCTAAACAATTTTGATAATATCTCTAAGATTCTCTAATTATTTTCACCACAATTACATAGTACACATGTATACATTTCACACAAAGATTTTCTCATCTTATTGTAAAATACAAACCAAACTGCAATTTCCTACTAAAAAGACAGAATCTCCAAGTATGAGAATCAGAAATTCAACTCACGTCCAGATGTGCTGAACATTTCCTATGTGAAGTGGGCATACAGAAAAACTGCAGCTCTCACACCTGCATTTGAAGTAGTATGGGTTGCCAGATAGAAAGGTAGAACAACCTGCAGAGAGATTGGGAGAAAAAGGAAAAATATAAATAAACAACTCGATTCAATACATTATGTGACCATGTTAAATATATTGCTCATCTTAATTATTCCAAAAATGGTGTCAAGTCTACATCCTCATTTAAACCGAGAGAGGTTACAGCATCAAGCAGCAAGCTCCAACGTGTTTCTTTCTGTGAAAGTATATTTATCATATTGCCTTCTCTAGGGTGTCTTTCAACATGTTCCAGAATCGTGAACTTAAAACAATCCAGTTTACCTGCATGTGAATGTAGAAAGTGTTCTCCGGGGCATTATAGATGTTTCCATTAATAATGGCTCTAACATGCTCCTGGATTCTCTCCTTTGCTGGCCTTGTGGTGCGGCCCACGTAATACTGTGGGCAGTTGCACCAACATAGAGAGACCACAAGTGGGGCAATACATGTGATAAATTTCTCAATTTAGAACACTCTCTCATTTTTAATAAAGCTACACCCTGTAATGAAATATTGGCAAATGTTGCATCTGCCACGTTTGTGCACTCCCCTCAGTTTGGGTAGCCAGGAGGTAGTAGTTTGTGTCCTCACTTTTGCTGTAAAATGGCTTCTAGTGATCCTATCCCCCAAATTTTTTCCTTTGGAGAATGTAACTCTGGGTTGTTGATTAATCTGATCTTGTAACACTGAATCTGATAAAAGTAAAGGTCAGTATTTGTAAACTAACCCTTCCACCTTCCCTGCAAGTGGGTTGTGCTCAGTTATAAATATAACTGTCTTAGCATCTATTAGAGTGCCATCTTGGTCTACCATTTCTCTCCCCCTCCCACCTTTTTTCTAGGGATAAAAGATCCTTTATCTGCAAATTCAGCACTTCTGAGTGGGTGGCCTTTACAAGGATTGTGGCATTATAACCCCTCTGTTGAAGTCTAACCTTAAGCTCAGTGACCTGTTCACCAAAATCTATGTTATTAGAACAATTTCTGTGTAGTCTGATCATCTCCCCATATGGTATAGATGCAATTATCTTTCTAGGGTGTGAACTGGAGGCATGTAAGATTGTATTAGCTGCTGTTGACTTCCTAAAACTTTTGGTCTGAATCAACTCTCCTGGTATTCCTAATAGTTCTAGGTCCAAAAATTAATGTTGTGTGACATTTTCAAATGTAAAATGAAGGCCAAAGTCATTATCATTCATATATTCGCAAATTCTGCAATAGTTGATTCATCTCCTCTCCAAATCATAATAATGTCATCAATAAAACAGTACCATGTATCAATGTGGGGGGGGGGAATAATTCTTTTTTTTCATCATTAATGACTAAATGCTCAAAATGGGCCATTATTAAGTATGCATAAGAGGGAACAAATGCCGCCCCATTGCTGTATCACAAGTCTGGAGATAGAACTCTTTGTTGAATATAAAATAATTATGAGTTAATGCAAAATCAATGTCCCACCTTCAGAAGTGTGATGAAATTAACTCATCGTCTCTGCAAAAGTAGTCAATGGCATTCAGACCTACTTCATGGTGTAAGGATGTGTATAGGCTACTAACATCCATAGTAACCCAGCACAAATCCACATCCCAAACTTTACCTTCCAGTTTTTTTAAAAGGTCCATGATGTCCCTCAGGTTAGATTCAACTGTGTGTACCTTGGGCTATAAAACACTATCTATAAAGGTGCACAATTCATGTGTGAGAGAACCAGTCCAGGATATTATAGGCCTTCTGGGTGGGTCTCTCACATTTTTGTACACCTTTGGTAGAATATAACAAGTAGGGATAGTTGGATAATCAGTTTTTGTATAATCTACCTCATTTTTTCATGAGCCAGCCATAGCTCAAGCCCCATTCAAGAAACTCACTCAGTTCTGCTTGGAATTTGGTAATGGGGTCCCCCTTTAACTTAATATAATTGTGTTCATCAGATAGCAAATCCATACATTTTCCTAAGTAAAATCCCACTTCTAGAAATACAACATTTACCCCCCTTTGTCTGATTTCTTAAACACTACCTTCTTCATGTTCTCAAGTTCATTTAGAGCTAATGTTTCCTCGTGATTTAAGTGACACATATACCACTGTTAAGGTATTAAATAAAAAAAAACACTGCACCTTGAATAACACTACTGCCAATCAAACTAAATACACAGTTAAAAGAAACAAAATTGTCACAGTTCTGCTCACCAGCAGTCCTACCAGTTCCAACACTCCATCCACTTCCTGAATACTTACTTTCTTGCTCTGACACTCTTTTCTACATGGGACTCAGCATCATTCTCTTTTGTCCAAAATGTTATAGCTACAGTAACAATCTTGTCACACTTGCTGATGCTACTGGACCTTCCCCATGCCCATCCACCAGCTAGCCAGTTGCTAGAGACATGACCTGATTCTCAAAGATTCCTTGCAGTGATGCAAGTTGTGTCATTCCAGGGATGCGGCAAACTCAGCGTGCCCCTGGGACCCTGCTCCTGATTCTGTGAAAACTAGGGTCTTGGCACCAAAGTCCTCAGGTTTTCTGCACATCACCCACAGTGCCAAACAGCTGATGCATCTAAGGAATTGCAGCAAAGATCTGGCCCCCCTGCCTGGCACAACAGTAGCAGGGCCATGATGATGGTGGGGGGGTTAAACTGCTCACCAGGAGGTGGCAGGGGGCATAAAAGATGGGGGATGGCAGTGCTGGTCAGGGGGGAGAGCTGTGACTGCTTATGAGTGATGTGGCACTCGGCAGGATGTGAGTACAACATAATACATATCGTGAATGCGAGCATGCCCATGTACTACACTGTAATATACAGTGAGTTGCACTCATACAATGGATACAGTGCCAGCCCCAATTAAACATCATAAAGGAGAAACTATTAATACAGCACAGAATTGGGCATCATATTACACCTGAACACGTAGACCACCCAACTGTACAGTGATGTCTGTATCACTGTACAGCTGGGCAGCTTGCTGTATTATGGTACATTATGATGCCCCATTCTGCTGCTCTATCACTGGTTCCTCCTTTATTATTTTTCATTAGGGCTGGCACTGTACCTACTGTATGGGTACAACTCATATTACATTATAGTACAGTACCTAGACATGCTGGCATTTACAATATGTATTACACTGTACTCACATCCCACTGGGTGCCATGTCACTCATAAACAGTCACAGCTGTCCTCCCCTGATTAGCTCTGCAACCGCCCCATCCCTCATGCCCAGCAACCCAAAGTCTACCTCTGTCCATGTGGCACAAGCCACTTAGACCACCTCCTGGCTTGTTTAAGTGGTGCCTTGTCCTGCAGCCACAGTGGAGCATACCTCAAAGTAGGTCATAAGCATAAGGGTTGCGCAGTGCCACTTCAGTGCAGTGGCTCCCTATTCTGACACTGACCACATTTCTGAATAGGGAAAGCTGTATCTTTTGACTCAAGGTGCCACTTGCATCATTCATGATTGAAGCAGGCACCTTGCATCAGTCTTAGGGCTTTGAGAATTAGGCCCCATGACCACTGCCAGCAGCAGTCTCAGAACAAAATAATAGTATCTCAAATGCATAAGAGAAGGAAGGGGGAAATAACAATATTGAAATTTATAGTAAAATTAGTAGCTAAATAGAAGTGCTACTAAGTACCTGTTAGACTGCTTGGAAGGGGTGACTGATGTCAGAACCTGTGAAGCAGAAATGGGTAGGTGGGTTGCTGAAGCACTTAATAGTTTGACTGCTATAGTGCCAGCCATCACATCAAACAGACAACTAAATCAGGCACATAAAGAGCAGATGTGCAGTATACTCTATAAACTAATTAACATTTTGAAGTAGAATAAAACATCAAAACACCCTACCTACAGTTATAACACTAAGCATGATATCTGCATTGTCACACAAACTACAGCCACTACCAGTACCTCCAGGTGGCAGCCACTCAGTGGAAAGACTGATGTCTTTTTTTCCTTTTCTTTTAATTTTTTATACTTTTTTCATTTTCTGCAATTACAAAAAAAAAAAAAACCTTTTTACAAGCACAGTAAGACACTCCAAGATGTTAGTAGTACTGACATACAAGAATTTTTAGTGGCTGAAGGCACTCAACATGTGACCTTGTGCCTTACTATGTACCTGGTTGTCCATTTATGTCAGTGCTACCAACACCCAGTCATTCCATATTGCTTACTTAGAGTAACAAATACAGTAATCATTTATCTCAACACAGCCATTTGATAGATAGCATTAACCATATATTTAGCATTTAAATTTGAATTTGGTGCCAGACTAAATATTACAAGAAGGAGAATCTTCAGAATACACTCTGCCCTCCTAGGACTGTGACAAGCTAATCTGGAAGAGCTGTTGCTTTTCATGGCCCAAAAAAATCCCAAGGAAAAAAAAATAAGCTCTGCTTCTGTTTCTATGATGGTTCACTTATTTTTTATTTAGCATTCCATCTCTATGCTTCCAACATTGTGTGGCAATTCAGTTTACCAGGTATGTGGTGGTACTGAATACTAATACTTTTATCTCTTCAGTGACAAAATTAATCCAGGTACAGTACATTCCTTAAAGCAAGTCTCAGCTTGCTCTGCTCAATCCCTCTGTTCACTCTTTACAAAGTTGTTTGTAGGATATCTCTCTGCACAACGTTCCTGGTGTTTCATTGAAGATTGCAGCCGGTCTCTGCACTTTGACGAGTTTTCTAAATAGCTGACTAAATACTCACAAACAAACAAAGGATGCCAGTTTTGGATCTTTTTGAAGGGGGTCTAACCTCTCATGTACTGGCTTGCTTAATAAATGTATCAGATCTAACTTGCTATAATGATAAGGAGCAGTGAGGTCCAATGGTGCCTGATGTCATGTGTTTTTCTTGACCAGCCACGTCAGAGTCATCAGTAAAGAACTGGCAATCACAGACATTCTGATAACTTGCTGATTGCTTAATTGCCTTCAATTGCCTGGCATATCCAAACATGACTAGTAATCCCCAAGGGCATTGTGACAGTAGTTTTGCAAGCTCTCATAGCATTTAGGAACCTACAATGGGCACCACTGAAAGGAATGAAGATACAATTGCTTTTTAAATAAATTCATACCAGCACTTTACTTGTCTACTGTTCAGCAAAGGACAATTTATGAATCAATGTAATTCAGAATAGGGGGTTTGGAAAGGTACTCCCTTGGCATATACAATTTCTGAATTTCTGAATGGTATAGAGTATCTAGTGTATTGTGCTTAGTGGCCATAAATGGTGTCTCCACAGCTCTCGCTGGCAGCAGTGCCTCTGTTTCTAAACAGCAGTGCTTCCTTGAATAGTTGAATCCTTCAGGTGAGGCTTCAGACTAACGGTCTTTGCTCAAGTCTTGTGGTTGGCCAGGTGGAAGAAATTATTTCACAGCATTTAAATTTTCATTAGAGAGTTCATAACAAACCCAGTGCCCAAATCAACATTTCCCCTTTAAATGCAGTAAATGTAACTCTTTGCTGTGATTTGGATGTTACTGAGTACTAATTGCTGCTGCAGTTGCCTGAAGTCACTGCATGGCCATTAATTCTTTACTTTGTAATGTGCGTGGGATGCTTCAAGCATGAAAAGAGTTGCATAAATATAACATTATACTTTGTTCTAAATAAGAATGTAATCACTGAGGGGATGTTTTCCTTACTGTTTTTTGCAGGTCTACTTGAGTTCAAACCAATGAAAACTTAAAAGTCAAAATGTGAACCGTTCAGTCTAGATGTACATGTTCCTTGTCCATGTTTACATGAAACAAGAATAACAAGTAGGTCTCTATATTTGGGGGGGGGGCAATGTTGTTTCAAATGTAGAGGAACAAAGTCACTGATTGGCCAATACAATTCTAATTATTAATTCACCATTTTAAAAATTGAGCAACTAAATGTATTCACAATTGGTAGAACACAGGTAGACATAGCAGCAGCTGCTGACAACTGCCTGGAAGACAATGCTTGACATGATTATTTACCAAGCAAGAAAGTAACACAGTTGTGCCCTTTAGTGTACAAATCCCTTTGTATTGAGCTTTTACACAAAGAAAATATAATGTGCCCTACTCTGTTTTCAGTGCCTAAATACAGTATAACTTTGACAATTCTGGGGCCATGGAAAGTCACACTAATACTATCCACACTCTTGCCTAGGCAAACCATGGAGGCGGAAGCAGTAGGGGTAGACAGAGGGGTGAGAGAAAGTTACCATGATGCTGACAGTGTCATCTCATGATGTGGCCATCTAGAGCAGGACTCAGCAGATGACATGGCTCACTATCAGGACAAGCAGTGATAAGGGTGCAGCTTGATTTGGGAAGCTTGGTGTCATCCCCAAATATTGCAGTGGTATTGTAGTGTCAGCAGGTCATAGAGATCTGTGTTTTTTCTAGCTCTTTGTCTTATAGTTGCTAAAAGTAGCCAACTGTGAAAGGTGCATACCTTGCAATAGAGGTGTGTGAGTGTCTTTTTTGAATACTTAAAAAGTATGCATATTTGGTACCCCAAATACTCAAATATTCATTTTTGGTACTTGAATTTTGGCCACATTTAAAGAAAATTAAAAATGCTTTATTCCCTCCTCATGTATCCAGAGATACTGTGACCACCGCTCATTCACCACAGAAACCCCCTTCACCCCATCCCCATGCAGATGAAATCGATTTTTTTTCTTAAAAATGCTGGAACCTGGCACTGTGCCAGGAACCAACACCTTCTTTAACATCAATAGCTCCTCACTAGCTAAATCCATCAATCCCTCTAAAAATCATGTGTTTCAAGTTGTTTAATGTTGGGACCCCTGTCTCCATGTCATGATTTTGGGGAGACCTCTCCAAGTTCATTAACCTGCACTGTGACTGTCTATATAAGCTATTACAGTCAGCTGATTAGTAGGCGGTACATATATATTTCTTTTACCAGGAGAGACCCACTAAGATGAAAGAATGTTTACAGGTGCGACCTGGGAGCACAAGGAAGTTAAGTGACTTGCTCACAGTCACACTTTATGCAAGTGGGGGCTATGTGATTCAGATCCAGGTCACCAGGTTTGTAGTTCAGAGCATTAAACCACAGCGCTATACTGCCTCCTACTGTCTGCCATATGACTGGTACACACAGTTAGGATGTTGAACAATAATACTACTCACTTTATGCATCATCCTATAAACCCCACAGATGTGAATGCCAAATCACTATCTACATTTCTAATACATGTTCTAGCATTATAAGTACTATAACATAGTATGAGGAATACAATTGTACCCCATGACGAACACAGCACTCATGAGTTGTGAGACACAAAGCTGCAGAATACCATGCTGTGTGTGTGTGTGTGTGTGTGTGTATATGTGTGTTTGAGCCATCACAAGCCACCTCCATCATTACACACAGTTGCATTAGACCTGTATCAGACTTCATGGGAGGCCCTGTAGACAACTTACGAATCAGCTGCATGATCACTGCACCAGGCATTTAGTGGACTTCAGGAGTGGCCTGCTGGCCAGTCATGAAGCAATGGCATCATTACTCACTTTGTTGCAGATCTGTAGTGGACTTTGTGAGTGGATTTGTGGGCCACTCATGAAGCAGCAACATCACTAGACATCTTTCACCAGATCTGTGCTGTACTTTACAAGTGGTACTCTGTGCCAATACGGAGGCAGCTACATCAGCACACACATTGCCTTAGACCTGTAGTGCAGCAGAAGCAAGGAATGCAGTGTTCATTGTGGGGTGTAACTGTATTCCTCATACTAATACATGTTTATTTATTTATGATGGTAGATCTGGATTTCAATTGGCTTTCAGTTTGCTGGGATTCACAAAGGTAGCGCATGGGGTAGGTGAAGTTAGAGTTCAAAAACCCTAACAATGCAATTCCTTACTTTTGTGGGTTTAAGAACAGTCCTAACTTATGCAATCATATAGCTTTTTTCAATGAAGTTTCCTTCTTTTTGAGATAGATAACCATAATAACCTGCTTTGCATATGGCCCTGCAGGCAATACAAAAGGCAACTGCAGTTGGATCATCACGTAGATTGCTCCAGACTTGTACCTAAGTTTGTGAGTGGACAGCAGCTGCATCACCTCACAGATTATACCAGACATATAGTGGACTTTGGCCACTTATGAAACAGTTTCGTGATCACACAAACTGTGCCAGACCTGTAGCAAACTTTGCAGGTGACCCATAGCTACATCATTGCACAGACTACACAAGATCTGTAACAGACATGGGCCACTCATGAAGGAACTGCATGTTCACAGACAAGGCCTTAGAAAACTATCTAGATTTTACTTGTGTTATGGTAAAGAGTCACAAAACTGATGTTGCATCTCATTAAAGTGGGTTTGAGAGTCAAAAAAGCAGATTCAAGAGTGATGAATGCAGGACTTGTTTTTGTGACAGGCTTCAGCCAAATTTCATAATTTAAAAAAAAATGTTTGGTAGTTTTGTACACCCCAAACACTTGAAGAATCAACCATACACTCCATACTATTGACAAGACAAGTTTCAGGCTTGAATTCCAGCAGACTTACTTGTTCTTGATAAGCAGATTTTTTTTTGTTTTCCCCCCTTTCGTGCCCGCTGAGCTTATAATACCATGAGACTTATCTCATGAAATGGACTGTGAGCCAAGAAAGTGATGTTTATTACTTATACAAAAATCAAGTTATGAAAAAGTTTTATTCAAATGAATTGCACATCTGTAAAAACGACCTAATAATAACTGGGGAGCATTTTCTCCCAAAGGGAAACCTGGTTATAATTCACCATTATAACCAGGTGGTTATAATGGTGAACACGTGCTGGGTTTCCCTCATTGCATGCATGCACACAGTGCTACAAGATAGAGTTGCTTACTGCTGCCTAAGTTACGGGATGGAGATATCAAATGATGACAAGGCAGGAACATATCAACAAACAATGCTTTCTTATCTGCCCACATCAATCTTTTTCCTGGCAGCAGTTCATGGTTCTATCAGTTTGAGGTAAAAAAAAAAAGTGAAAGTAAAAAATGGCACTTCAGCCCATCCATGGCTGAACTACTGCTACCACTACAGCTCTACCTACAGAGAGAGAGAGAGAGAGAGAGAGAGAGAAAGGAAGGATAGGGGATAGGTGATCAAAATGTGTGGTGTGGGGGGATTTCAAACGGAAGTATCAATGCTGCTTCAAGGCTATAAACACCAGTACCATCTACTGACCACACTGTTCTATTGATATTTATATAATTGCTCTAGTGAGAAAATGCTCCCCAGCAATGATACAAAATAATACATGGGGTAGTGTGTAAAACTCAAATGTTACACACACCGTCATGTTGGATGCTTAGATAAACCCCTCGAGCTTTGCTCTCAGGGTTCATGTAGCGTCCAACACTTCTAGTGTGTGTAAAATTATCATTATAGAAACCACCCTATGTATTATTCTATATTTATTTTCTTAATAACTTCAAAGCTACAATTGTTTTTAGTAAAACAATCTATAAAAAATAATCTTTCTTGTGACAGGCAATAACAATCCTGGAAGTTTCTTCTTTCAAGCTGCAGTCAATTATTTGCTGTCAATGAGCAAACAAATAGGTATGAAAACTATGGGCCCAATTCACAAAGCATCTGGAATGATGTAAGGTTCTGTTGTAATAGAAAAATGATGCAAGGGGCTCCCTGCACCACATCTTACATCATTCCTGATTCAGCAATGTGGCTTGTGCCAGTTGGGAGATCACCTGCACCAGCCGAGCTTGCACCATCCTTGCAATGGATGCACTGGTGCACCCTGGCAAAAGGGGGCTTGTACCAGTGCAGTGCTGCTATAGCCTCATATCTGTGTTTCTGTAATAGCCACAATGGGTGCAGAACCTGGGTGGAGTTAGACCCAGGGGTGTCATTTATTGAGGGGCAGAGGGGGAAGTTGCCCCCCCCTGCATTTGTTCCTTCTATGTAATAGTGTGGCAATGTTATTAATGGACAGACTGATTTCTTTACAGATAAGTGCCCTGCCCCCCCTGCCCTGACCTGTGTGTTTGTGTGGCACGCTCATGCTGTGGATGCATGCCTGACCTAAATCCTCTCTCTGCAGTGGGTGCCATCACTTGATATGGAGAAGCAAGAGTGCACAAGTCACATGACACTGCCTTTCCCACCACTCTACAGGAGTAAGTGAGCTGATGAGACCTTTCGCTCATGCAGCATCCCTCAGTGGTTGAAGGGGGTAAATTCAAGTATGTTCACATTAAAATTGAAAAAGCAGTGCAGCCAGACCCTGCACAGAAGCATGGCAGCTAATGATGATGGTGATGTGGTTGCCACAGGCCTTCAGGTCAAGGAATCAACATGGTGCAGCAGCAGCCAGAGGCTAGAGTACCAGACCAAGACCAGCAGCAGCAGCCAATCAAGCAGTAGAGTACATTGTGGTGACTGGTCAAGTCAGTGAGGTGATTCGAGTCAGTGTCATGGCTAAGGGGAAAGAATCCAGGACAAACGGTTCCAGGCAGCAGCCACAAAGGGCTTGAAATTGAAAATACAGGGCTGGTGGCACACCTGCATGCAGTCCAGGCCACAGGTTTCAGCCAGAGGATGGTCAGGTAAGTAACAAAACAGTAAAGTAAATTATTTTTAGGATCATGAAATATTAATGTGGAGATGGGCATGTGCTACTGCTTTTCTGTACCTTTACCTAATTGAAATGGAAAAGAGAGAAGAGAAAGATTGGGGGCTTTGGTCGGGTTCAGTTTCAGAAAAAAAAAAATGGTAGTAACTTCCTGGGTGGGTTATGTAAACAAAAGAAAATCCCAAATATGATGCATTGTTTGCCCCGGGCAAGCAAAGAAAATGGTTAAGAAAAATGCTAACTGCTAATTAATATGTGAGTAATGAGACAGTCTGACTGAGTGTGAAGTTAGTGATTAAAGGCAATCTCCAAGGCTGGCCCAGTGATACTGAGGGCTGAGGTGCTGGATGCCTCACCTCATGCCACACCAATGACCCATGTTTGGGGGTGAATGCAGGTTGATGGGGGTCAGCAAGGGTGGAGAAAGATGGAGGGTCCTCAGGCAGCTCTTATTCTCTGGGGTGAGGGGTCTCCCAGTAGTCAGTGCTTGTCTGACCCCTAGTGGTGGCTGGGTGTTGGCACACCGACACTATCTACAAGGCGAGGCAGAGGAGCAGCCATCAAATGTGCTGCAGGTGGAGGCACATATGGTACATCCCCCAATGGCATTGCATGCTCCAATGTCCAGGAGGGAGAAAAAGTGAAAAAGAAGGCATCCTGGCTGAGCAGCTAGATGGCCATGCAACAGAACACTGGCTCTGGGGTGTTGCCTGAACTGAATGCAGACAGGGTGGGTGAGTTGGGAGCTCCCCACCACCCTGCTGTAGGGGGAGGGTAAGCCACAGGAGAACAGGGTGAGGACCTAAGGGAGTGCAGTGTAGACGGATGGTGGACAGAGTCCCATGGGAATGCCAGGTAAAAAGGAAACAGTCCAGGTATGACAGGAGAGAAACAGTATAATAAAAAAAAAACAAAGAGAGAATCTCCAACATTATATGAATGGGTTTTCAATACAAAAACCCCTTACCTTATGCTGGTCATAGCCATGTCAGGCAAGAAAGGAATGTAGTGGAAAATATGCAAAATCAATATGGGGAGCACTGTAAATTATGTATTTTGCCTGTTATTGGTTGCTTGCTGTGCATTGATATACTGGATGCTGATCATGCTGCATTTTGTAATTGATCATCACCCTGTTTTTGGTTTCCATTCTACATACCCACATACCGGAAGCTATGTGTTTTAATTAATCATCCTTCCAGAGCTTGCCTTCTCACAGGCCTAACTGACACCTGGCCCCACCCCCAGGCCCCCACTGGTTGTTGCCCCCCTATTGAAATCTGGAATGGCACTCCTGGTTAGACTAGCCCAGAGCTGGTCTACTGGATTGGCAGCAATGGGCCAGTGACATGGTCAACCAATTGTGGTTGGCAGAATTGATTTTAAGCTCCGCATGTGGAAGTTACTATAGCCTGTCACCTTTCCATGAAAGTGTGTTAGGTGTTACATACAGCCCAGAACAGCACATAACTACTGGTACATACAGCCACAACCTGTGGGGATAGGCTCTAAAGATGTCCAAGTATGACACCAGTCAGACAGTTGCAAAGGTGAGGGAGCCCTCCCAATGTCTGCAGTACCCTTTCCAGATGGTGAATGCACAAAGCACAGGTATACATCATAAGAAAAAACATTCTACACATCTATTGAAATAACTGAACATTACTGAACACAACACATAGGCATGAACTTATAGGTGGAAGACATTACAGGCATGTGTATACCTGAAACACTACTTAGTGCAGTAACATCTGTTTTCAATGACAAAAAGGAAAAGGTAAGTTGATGGCCATAGTAGAGCCACCCCTCAGGGAATGTCAGCCTGAACATGCAGAATATTCAGTCCATTTTCTGTTTGATTGCTAATCTGGACTGTTATACCTGGCATTATACAGTGTTCCAATTGTGGATTGCCTTGCATAGTGAAAGCAGTCCATGGGATTCTGCAGAATATAGCCTGCTGTAGCTCAGTGGAGGTAGGCAGCTACTACTTCTATGACTTGCTCTTTCGGTACCCAAGATTTATGTATGCACTTTGTTTGGAGAAGAATAAAAGGCATACACTTCTGCACAGTTTTCAAGGGACCTTTATGTGCTAGTGCTGTGTGGACCTTCCAAACTGCAAACTTGCAAACACTAACTATGGCATTCCTCTAGCATGTCCTTTTATTTTGATGCATGGAAACACATGCCGCCAACAGCAGGTTTTTGGTGCCGGGACTCCTCCTGTTCATGAATTTGGTGCAGGGTCCCTGGCACACCAGCAATTAATTCAAGCTGCTGTTTTGTTGCAGCTTGCATTGATCTTGGGGCCACTTTGTGAATCCTGCCCCATATGTTTATGTATTTTCAACCTTCTAGAACATTTCAACTGCCCAACTTAGAGTTACAATTTTACAAGGATCCAGAAATCCTGGTGCCAACTACATGTATGCTGAATGTCAGCTTATTACATACTGGGATGGTCACGTTATTATGGTTAAAGAATTGGGGTTGAACATAGACATACTTTCTCATCCATAACAAAAATCATGTGAAAGACTGTTTGTTTTAGACTATTACACTGTTTGTTAGGTGCCCCAAGCCATTATACCCATGGAGGGCATTGCTGAGGTAGGTAGGAGAGGATCACCTGCTCTTGCAAGCCTGCTGCTGTTTCCAAAAATTATACTCATGGCGGGCATTGATGAGGCATCTGCAAGAGGCACAGCTGCTGTGAGTGAGCCTGCTGCTATTTCAAAAAAATTATACCAATGGTAGGCATTGCTGAGGTAGGTATGAGAGGTGCAGCTACTCTAACTGAGCCTGCTACTGTTTTCAAAAATTATACCCATGGCAGGCATTGATGTTAGGTACTAGAGGTGCAGCTGCTCTGAGTGAAATTGCTGTTGTTTCCAGAAATTATACCCATGGTGGGCATTGATCAACTTACATAATGTAAAACGGATGACTGACATCAGTTAATGGTGTTGGTAAGACATAGTCACATTTGGTTAGCAGACGACCTCTCCAATACTCAATGTCTGCCCTGAAGGAAGGATGACTTCAATGTTCCACTTAAAGCTGGGATCTAGCAATATAGCCAGCACATAGGTGTCATTCTTATACAAGACATTTATTCTCTGATCAGTCAACAGTCTGAGACTCAAGTAATCTGCCAGCATAACAGCAGTGGTGTCTTCTTTTGACTGAAAGTCTTTCTTTATGTCATCATGGAATACATGAAGAAATCTGATTTGAGGAAGAATTTGACTCAGAGTTGCACTGTCTGCACTGACATCATGTGTGACAGCCTTAAATGGCTCCAATAAGGTGAGCAAACATTCAAGTAGAGTCCATCTGCTGGAACTGAGCATGTCTACTTTACCTGTTTGATTCTGCATGGTATAGTCATGTACAGCTTTTTTTGTTCAAGAAGCCTTTCCAACATGTAAAATGTTGAATTCCAGTGGGTTGGAACTTCCTGCTTTAATGTAGTGTATGCAGTGATAAGTTTTGTCTGACCTCTGCAGTCCCTTCAGTATTTTGTGTGCTTTCACAGAGTAGCTGAAATGCCCACATATTTTCCTAGGAAGACCTAACAGGTTTTCAATATTTCTGTTTCTGTTTAAGAAACTATTGATGAGAAGATTTAAACAGGTAGTGGAGCCAAAACAGGCAGGCAGGAAATAATACAAATTTTAAGTAGTAGTGAGTTGTCAATTTTTATTTCTGAAGTATTTTTCTTGTTCCTTTTGTTCATCAAAAAGTGTTCTATGTGATAATATTGTGCTGGATGTGTGGAACAGCTCTTAACTTGGCAGCTGACATATCTAACTCTACTGCCCCACAGTACATCATCAGCATTACGATCTCACTGACAGTGCCAACACAGGTGAATGACCTGACAGTCACTCACTTGCTGTTCCTAAGTAGCAGTGATGTCACAGTCAGTGAGTTCACAATCCTGATGATGTAGTGTGGGGCAGCAGAGCAAGATATGTCAGCTGTCAGGCCAAGAGCTGTTCCACACATCACTCCTATTAATATCAAGTAAATAATCTAATTAAACAAAGGGAACATAAAAATTACTTCAGATATAAAAAGGTAATGGTTGGCTGCTTTTAAAATTTACTATTAGTTTTAGAAAGTATACTAGCTCTTAACAATGTGCAAAACAAGGTATATATTGGTAGTTGTCATCTCTAACAGCTTTGACTTTGTTGGCAATATTTTCTGACACTATGAACTCTGGAGATAAGGAATATAGAATACGTCATTTCTGGAATTGATTTTGCAGCTCCTGCAAAATATTCACAGCAGTGAGGTTTTCCTCAAAAGTGGTAACACATAATACAGCCTACTTCCTACTACTGTACTTATGGTAGAGTGAGGATTATTACTTTCTGACTGAAAACTTGCCCAATGAGCTGTAACAGTAATGTAGTCAGTTGTCTGGTTGCTGGTACATATATCTGAGGTTATGTGAACCTGCTTCACCTCAGAGAGTTTCAACTACTTAGTGACTGCACTACACATTGTCATACAACTGTGGAACAGTCTTTTTTGAGACTATGTTTGAAAGGGAACAGTGAGTCTGTGGTTCAATCCAGTTCATGAACTTGAAGAAACCTTTTTGGGCAACTAAAGCTAAAAGAAGTTGACAATCGGCCAACAGCTCTGCAATGGCTCTGTTTAACAGCTGGCATGTTGGATGCGTGTGGGTAAATTCTGATGTCTTCATAACACTTTCTTTTAACTTTAGTTGACTAGAATAATCAGATATGTTACATTTTTCAGGGATTGCATTTTTCATGTCTTTTTCACATGGAATACTTCTTTGGGATTTTGCAGTACTTGATGATGTCAGAAGAAAACAATCTATGTTTGGCAGGGAAGACTGCAAGGATACATCAAGTGAGTCAATGTCAGTTCCTGCTTCCAGTTCACTGTCAGTATGGTCATTGCCACCACCACTTCCACTACCGTCCATACCAACCACACTGTCCCTTGCCCTGCTTCACTCAATTGTGTGTTTTGCCTTTACATGTCATATCATTACTGATGTTCCAAAATGTCCCGCTTTGCCACCATGACAGATGCTCTTTTTGCACAGACTGCATGTAGCTCGAGAGTCGTCTGCAGGGTCAATATAAAAAAAAAATTCCACACTAAAGATTTAACTTTTGTGCTTTTTACTGCAGTGCCTCACAATATTTCTTGTACAGTCAAGGGAACTGGAAGAAACCCTACACTGTTATTTCCTTGTTGATGTAACCCTCTTATCCTCAGAGTCTGTCTAGGGGTCCTGATGTTAAAATGGGGGGGGACACAGACCCTGAGACCTCCTGGCACATCTTGGCAAAAATTGGAACAAATGATAGGCCTTTCCTGACTGATGAAACTTTCTTGTAAAGGCCTTCTCTTATCAGGGTGGAGAGAATCCCAGGCACTGTGACTTTTGCTGACTTCAACATGGGGTTGGGGAAAAACCTTCTACTGAGGAAATGTGCAAATTAATTTATTAATAAAACACAGCACCACTATGCAAAAGTGAAAAAATAACATTTAATTTTGTTCATGAATGATCAATAAAAGATAAATAAATTAATGGAGCAGCTTCTTGGGTCTGAGAGACTGTAAGAAAGAACAGGCTATGGGCTCTTGCACTGACCACAACTGTTTGATTTTCCAGCCTAGAGAATAGGCAAAACTGGATCCATACATTCCCAAAACATAAGCCAAAATTTAGTTCAACCCTCTCCTCCATAGCATTTGTACTTGCTCCTTTTCTTTTGGGGGGGTGCCTGAATCATCTCTGACATCCGAACCTTGTAGAACTGGGGTGTGACACAACATAAATGCCTCCCAAGGCTGCTCCCAAACCTTTCCTCCCAAACAGAGCAAAAACCAGGTACTAAATCCATCCTTACATATTGAGCCCAAAGAAAGGCCTCCCACAGAGCATGATGATGGTCCCCTCCTTTAATGTTACTGTTTTCCAAAACCACATCCCTTAATGGGTCTAATGAGTTCTGCCCCAGACATGGACATGGCAGGCAATAAAGGTGAATCCCAGGATGTGGCCCACCCATCTTACTTCAAGCAGCATGCCACACAGGAAAATTGCTCCCTGAATCTGCTGCCTTCAGAAAGCCCTGTCATGGTCCTGCTACCACCAGGGTAGCCCCACTGTCTTAAATCTGATCCATTCTTTTGGTAACCAGGACCCCCAGCCTGCAGATGGTCCTGCTGTCTCTTTTACCTCCTTCTCTCCTCCTGAAACCCAGCCACAGTGTATCTGGCCCCAAAAGGCCACCAACTCCTGCCACCTTCCCTCAGAAACTTTCCACCATCACACTGAAGCTGCCAGGTGACACCTCTGTTTCAGAGGGTTTTAGGCCCCCCCACCCACACTGGCTCTAAACAGCCTGCTGAATCTCCCACTCTCTCTACTCTCTCCAGAACCGCAAGCTTTAATATAGGCTAAACTCCACCACCTACTGGGTAGAACAGGGAATCACCCCCTCTATGCTAACTAAAGGGACAAGGGGGGATGGAAGAGAGGAATAACAAAAGGTAGTAAGCCCACCCCACTGGGGGGGGGCTTACATTGACATGAATTGTTCTCATTAATGCTCACTTTCTTATTCTTACATTTAGCATATGATTTTTTTCTGCACTTGCCTCTCATGCCTTACAACAGCATCTTCTCATACCTCCTCATTGAAATTACAGACCTCATCACCAGAAGATTCAGAAGAATTTGAAGTGCCACCATCATCAGGTGGGACATAGCCTGGGCTGTCACATTCCCAGTCCTCACTATCACCACCATCTTTATCAGCATTCACTGCCACAGGCTCTGAACTTATATTTGAGGAGGATGCCTCCTGGTCCTTGCATGCTGCTTCAACAGCTGGAAGTATCCTGGCACACATGGCAAAATGTTTAGTACCTCTATGAATAATTTCAGACAGTTCTTCTGAAGCTCTATTATCCTTTCATTGCTAACATGCTTTTTTGGTTCATGAGGACATTTAGTGCTAGTCCTGGTGATGTTATTATTATTGTCACTGTGTTCTTCATTAGTGCTAGACTTCATATTGTTCACATCATTTGCAGTTGCATGTGCAGCAGCACTGTGTTTCCTTTCAGTAGACTTAAACTGGGAAATATGAGACATAATAGACACAGCCATGGCTTTCGATATGCTGCAGAAAGACGTCACACACAGTGTAGCTATGGCAAGGCTTGGGGCACTGAACAGACAGTGTAATATAGCCTAAATGGCTTTTGCTATGCTGCTGAGAGACATCACACACAGTGTAGCTATGACAAGGCATTGGGCACCTAACTGGCTAACAGACAGTGTAATACAGCCTAAATGGCTTTTGCTATACTGCAAAGAGACACAGAGTAGCTATGTCACAAACAGGGCTTGGTTCACCTAACAGACAGTATAATACAGGATAAATGGCTTTCGCTATGCTACGGAGAGACACACAGACAGTGTAGCTAATGTCACACAGACAGGGCTCATGGCATCTGCCAGAACAGTGTAATACAGCCTAAATGGCCTTTGTTATGCAGCAGAATGATGTCACTCACAGTGTAGCTATGACAGGGCTCAAGGTACCAAACAGGCTAATGGATGGTGCAATACAGCCTAAATGGCTTTCACTATACTACACAGACACAAAGTAGCTATGTCACAGACAGGGCTTGGGGCACCTAACAGACAGTGTAATACTGCCTAAATACCTTTAAGACAAAAGCCATATTCTTTGGCTGCAGATCACTGGGCTCAGACAGAAGCTCTCTCCTGTTCCCTCACCTCCTCATCTGGCTCAGGAATTGAAGTAGTGAACCAATTCAAATACCTTGGCCTGGTACTGGACCAGAGTTTCTCCATGAAACCCAATATTCATATGATCACTAGGTCAACACATTGGAAACTGGGGCAACTATAGGCTGAGCCCAGAAATGGTACTAGAATCAAGGGTAACTATAGCCAACAGTATCCATCTGCTCAATCTAACTTATGCTGTTCCTATCTTGCACTCGCTACCAAAACAGGAGTTTAGCAGGATGAAGGCACTCCATAATAAGATAGCCTGCTTAGCTGCCAAGTCCCACCCCAGGAGGCACAATTGTGATGTGCAAGCCTCCCTAAAGTGGCCTTCAATTAAACATCATCTGTAATACCAACTACTGTGCCATGCTTTCAAACTAATGCCTGATTCTCCATCTGGTAGCCTTGCCTGTTTACTTAAACCCAAGGGGACTGGCAGAGTGCTCAGGACCTTCAGCAGACACTTACTGGAAGTTCCCAGGACAAGGACAACTGCTGGCAGCAGATCCTTTATCCACTCAGCTCCCTTGCTCTGAAATAAGCTCCCCACTGTCCTGCAGTCAGCCAGCTCCTTCTGCTCTTTCTGCACAGGGCTCTGAGAACACCTGTTAACTAGCAGCAAGTACACCTGCTCCTGAAAAGAAGCTAGGCTGTACAAGAACATTGCAGGGACAACAGTTACTTCAAACTGCTCTGAATATTTTTGCTGGGGCTTAACCCCTCTCAATGCACTTCTAATCTATGTATCTATCAATGTTATGTATTAACTGTTCTGTACTAAATTACCCCCTCTAGTGTCTAGTCATTTTGTACTATGTCTAGTCATTATACACTACATCCTGTATGACTGAAGTTTTCTACCTATGAAAGTATTCCTTGTATGATCTTTACTTACTGTATGCACTATCACATGATTGTGTATGTAACTAACTCTGGGCTGCCCCTGAAAAAGGGACCACCGGGTCTCAATGGGCCTACCTGGTTAACAAAACTGAATAAATAAATGGCTTTTGCTATGTTGCAGAGAAATATCACACACAGTGTAGCTATGACAGGGTTTGGAGCACCTAACAGGTTAACAGATGGTATAATACATCATGAATGGCTTTCACTATATTGCACAGAGATGCAGAGTAGCTATGTGACAGGCAGGGCTCAGGGCACCTAACAGACAGTGTGTAATACATTCTAAATGGCTTTCGCTATGTTGCAGAGAGACACCCACACAGTGTAGCTAATGTCACACAGACATAGCTCAGGGCACCTAACAGACAGTGTAATACAGCCTAAATGACTTTTGCTATGCTGAGACATGACACACAGTGTTGCTATGACAGAGCTTGGGGCACCTAACATGCTAACACTTAATGTAATATAGTCTAAATGGCTTTCACTATACTGCAGAGACACAGAGTAGCTATGTCACAGACAGGGCTCAGGACACCTAACAGACAGTGGAATACAGCCTAAATGGCTTTCACTATGCTGCACAGAGAGAGATGTCACACACAGTGTAGCTACAACAATCTTGGGATACCTCACAGGCTAACAGACAGTGTAATACAGCCTAAATGGCTTTCACTATGTTGCAGAAAGACACAGAATAGCTATATCACAGACAGGGCTCAGGGCACCTAACTACAGACAGTGTGTAATACAGGATAATGGCTTTCATTATGCTGCAGAGAGACACACATACACATATACACACACACACACACACACACACACACACAGTGTAGCTAATATCTCACAGACAGGGCGTGGGGCACCGTGGGTCAATGACTACACATTTGTAACTAAAAATGATGACTGTTGCACACACTGACGTGGAACCTTTGTAAAAGAGCCTCAGCTCAAAGGTATTGTAATCCTAGATTGAAATAAATAAATAGAAAACATTGACGGTGAAGATAACATGATAGCTGATTGCCTCTCCCACCTGCAAATGGAGAAGTTTTGAGCCATCACTCCACAAGCAGAGCTGTGGCAGACAGCAATTCTGGACTACGTCTGGAAAATTGGATTGCTGGATCTGAACAGTTGTTTTGCAACTGTTAGTCCCCCAGGACTCTAAAAGTGTATGAAACCTCCTGGAGGGTATTTCAAGCCTTTTGAGCACAAAATGGCTTTGCAGTAAGTGGGAAGGTATCAGATGACCAGGTGGCGCAATTGATAGTGGCAGGGTGGAGAAATAAGATGGCACACGTGACCATGGGGGTTCATTTAGTGCAATAGGCCAGGTGTGTACCCTTAGAAGATGGGGGGATTCTACAAAGCACAATGTGATAAGACGTATGATGCAAGGCTGGCTTTTGGGTACAGAGAAGTTGCAGAACTGCAGAAAGCTTCTTACAGAGGCAGTGTTGGAACGACTACTGGGGGTACTACACAGAGCATGTAAATCTAGTAGTGAAGTGGTCTTATTCCAGGCAGTATATGCCATCATGTGAAGTGGGGCTTTTCGGGCCAGCGAGGTCGTAGAACATGGGAAGACAGATAGTTCTACAGGACTGCAGTGGGGGGACATGATCTGGACAAAGGAAGGTGCATCAGTGCTCCTCAGGTGGTCAAAGAACAACCAGGTGGGGAAAAGGGCATAGAGTACTGTTGCAGAGACATAAGAATGGGGCCACATGTCCAGTGGGAGGCCTGCATGCATATGCTGCAGGCCGACCATGGGATAAAACCCCTTTGATGCTTTTGCATGGGGATGGGGCCCCAATTACAGGGTCACAGGTAATAGCGATACTTAAAAAGGATCTGACCTTCATGGGGGAGGACGTGAGCAGATATTCATCATATTCATTCTGCATTGGGGTGGCATCAGTATTGGTAGCTGAGGGCAGCACTGCTGTGAACATTAAGCAAAAGGGGGAGGTGGTCTTCCAACTGATTTAAAAGATAAGTCTGCAATTTGAAACAACTTGAATAAGGATGTCTTCTATTCTCTCCAACCAAGCAAGTGGTTCATGGCAGTATAAGGTAGTGAGGGGGAAGGGAGGCTTGGTCTGGGCAAGAAAATGAGATAAGGGACATGGATGGTACAGTGATGGGTATCTAACTCTCTCTATGTTTTATGATTTATCCAGGATGAACAAGGAGGTTGGAGGCATGGATTTGTGGTCACTCCTGCATCCATTGAGCTGAACAGAAGGCATCCAGGAAGTTTGGGGGGGAAGCAGCTATATTTGGACCTTAATCAGATCAAGCTGACCTGGAAAGGCATTTGGGGTATGAAATGTGCACAGCTGCTGCCAGTACTGAGGGAGATGAGAAAGGATCACAGTCACCCAGACCTTATTATTATCCATTTAGGAGGGAATGATCTGGGGACCAGACCCTGGCTGGATGTATATTATCACATTATAGAAGCCATCACCAAAATACAAGGATGATGGTCAGAGGTTGCTCTAGTGTGGTCAGACATAGTTCTACTGAGGGGTGTGGAGAGATGCCAAAAAACACAAGACCATAAACATTGCCAGGAGGTACATGAATGCCAGGGTGGGCAGGTTGTTTATGGAGATGGGTGGGTTAAGGTCATACGCAGGGGCATGACAGACCAGATAGCTGATTTTTATAGGGGAGATGGGTACACCTCTCTGGGTTAAGCCTGGCTATATATAACTCTGAAATTGCAGATACAATCGAGCCCTGGATATGGGAGAGAATTGGCTAAGAAAGTGTGAAGTCCACTGTCAATCATAAGCAGGAGGTGGACTAGTGGATTATTGGGGGGGATGAGCTGGGGGGGAAAAGGGGGGATAAGTAATAAATAGGACATAAGACAACACTACAAGAATCAGGGGTAAGGTGTGTATGCTCTTATCCCTTGGGCAGAAGAGAATAAAGAAAGGCAGCCCCCAGGATGTACATCTTGGGGGGGGAGAAAAAGATATGAGAAGACAAAAGAATAAAATTGACAGTAATTTGAACAAAATGAAATGATGGCATGATTAAATGGATTTGAACTGCATAATGTTGTATTGATTATGTTCAATGTATATAGATGTATGGAATGGTGGACTGAACTGTATTGAAACCAAAGAATTTAAGTAAATTAATTGCCAAATCTGAGCACCCAAAACTGGCCCAGTGGTGCTGAGGGCTGAAGCGCTGGTCACCTTAACTCATGCAATAGCTGCTACCTGTGTTCAGGAACAAGTACAGGTCACCAGGGGTTGGCCAGGGAGGAGAAGGATTGAGCATCTGTTGGACTGCTCTCCTTCTCCTGGATGGGGGGTTCATGACAGTCGGCACCTGATTGCCCCCTGGCAGAGGCCGGGGGACAAGGTGCTGCTCTGTGCTTTGGGGCAGAGTTGGGGCAGATGACAGGATGGTACACATGCAGACATGTGCACACTCCCCACTGTCAGTGTCATTGCATGCCCTCAGCTCAGCGGAAGAAAAAGAGCAAAAGTCATCCTGGTCAGGTGGCTTAATGGCAGTCCAGCAGTGCACCAGCTCTGGGGAGCTGTCAAATCTGGATCCGGACCAGGTGGGTGAGTTGGGGGCTCCCCACCACCCCACTGCAGGGGGTAAGCCTCAGGGGATACAGGTCATGTCACAGAAGGAGCATGGGGTAATTGGACAGTGGTGGGAGTCCAAGGGGTTGCCAGGATTGGGATACAGACCAGGTATGAGAAAGAGAGAGAGAAAGAGATAGCCCCCCAAAAAATCTGAGCACCCACACATACCAGTCTGGTGTTTTCTTTTGGGGGGATTTGGGGACAAAGAGGTTTCCCAATTAAAGGGGCAAACACTATTGTCCAGTGACCAAGACCATAAGAAGGAAGTGGGTGTGTTAAACAGGTGATTGGTAGGGGAAGGGAGGGGGAGAGAGTGAGAGAGGTAAGTGAGGTCAGAAGGGGGGAGGAGTTATGAGGTCAGAGCTGTGGTGAGGTGGGAAGAAGTGATTGGACAGTTAGTGAGAGAGAGAGAGAGAGAGAGGGTGAGCAGTCAGGGTATTTAAAGCTATGCACAGGCCCTGGGAGCTCACAAATTTGTTTGAAGAGAATTTCCCACCCACCCTAATGTAAGAGAAAGGGACAGTATGGTCACTGCTGTAGGTGGAGAGCAGCAGACCAGGGACTGCCAAAGGTGGATGGCAGAGAAAGCAAGAAGAAAATGGAAAATTGGAAAATTGAGGAGGGGGAGGATAGACTAAGGGGGAAAAAGGGAAATAAATGATAAATAGGATATAAGACAACATTACAAGACGTAGGGGTACAGTGTGTACACTTGTACTCCTTGGGCAGAAGAGAATGAAAAAAGGTAGCCCCCTAGGATGTACATCTGGGGGAGAAGAAGAAGATAAGAGAAGACAAAAGAATAAAATTGACAGTAATTTGAACAAAATGAAATGATGGCATGATTAAATGGATCTGAATTGCATAATGTTGTATTGATTATGTTCAATGTATATAACAAGGGTATGTGAGGGGTGCACACAGAGGGGATACATACGAACAGAAGAAAAGAAGAAAGAGAATGAAGTTCAGATTCTAGGTGGAGGGTGGTGTCTGTGAATGCGCGGAGTCTTGGAAACAAGATGGACTACCTGCAGGCACTATTAGCAGAGAGGAGGGTGGACATAGCTGCAGTAACCGAGACATGGGTAACATCACACCATGACAGGGACCTTGTGATCCCTGGATATAAACTATACAGGAGGGACAGGGTAGTCAGAAAGGGGGAAGGTGTAGCAGTTTTTAACAAGGGTGGAATAACTTGCACTAGGGAGGAGTCAGAGGAAGGAGAGGTGGAGGCATTACGAGTTCAGTTAGTTCTAATAGAGGGAGAAAGGTGATGTTGGGGGTGGTTTACAGACCACCCAGTCAAGATGAGGAGAGGGACAGGGAACTGATCTCACAAATATTTGAAGCTGCAGGGAAAGGAGAGGTGTTAATTGTGGGGGACTTCAACCTGCCCAAGGTGGACTGGAGCATACTATCACAACATGTGCTAAGTTAGGTGATCCTGTAAGGACTGCAGAGTGGGTTCCTGACTCAGGGCATCACTGAACCAACAAAGAGCTGAGGCAATTCTTGATCTGGTGCTCACAAATAGGGAGAATGTACAGGAAATAATGGTCAGGGAACCACTGGGTGGAAGTGACCATAGCACAGTATGATTCCAGTTGGATATGGGAAGGGAAAGCATCTCAACTAAGACCAAAATCTTGAATTTCAGGAGGGCGGATTTCAGAAAAATGGGTGCGGTGCTAAGGAGCCATCTGGTGGGCATCAGAGCAGATATAGGGGTGTACCAAAGGTGGTCCATCATTAAGGAAGGAATACTGGTTGCCACAGATGAGTGTGTTAGGCTCAGGAGGAAGAGCACAAGGGCAAAAGTGCCTAGCTGGTTCAGTTCTGGGGTTGCCAATGCATTACGGGAAAAGAGGTTGGCCTATAGAAAATTCAGAAAGACCAAGAGAGATGTGGATAGGGAAAATTACCTAAGATTGGCTAGTGAGGTAAGTAGGGAAGTCCGGCAAGCAAAGGCACAGAAGGAGCTGCAGATAGCTGAAGGAATTAAGAAGGGGGAGAAGGCTTTCTTTCACTATGTAAGTGAGAAAAGGGGCAAGAAGAAAGGGATTGTTAGGCTTAAGAAAGGGGTGGAATGGGTGGAGGATAATAGGGGAAAAGCAGAGATACTAAATGAATACTGTACTTCTGTTCTGTCTTCACCAGGGAGAAGGATGGACCAGTGCCTTCAGGAGGGAAAAGAGGAGCTTTGGGGAGGGGAACATAGATGTAGTAATAGAGGAGGATAGCGTGAGGGATGGTCTGCTGGCATTCAAGGTGGACAAATCACCAGGCCTGGACAGAGTACATCCAAGGGTACTAAAGGAACTGGCTGAGGAGTTGGCAGGGTCACTGGCAGGCCGATTTATTAGCTCACTAGAGTCAGGTGTGGTACCACAGGACTGGAGAACAACACATGTAGTGCCCCTCAACAAAAGTGGTCCCAAGGATGATCCAGGAAATTACAAACCAGTCAGTCTGACCTCCATTGTGGGCAAGCTCATGGAGACCATACTAAAGAAAAGGTTGGTAGAATATCTAGAGGAGCATGGTCTCCAAGATGAGAGGCAACATGGGTTCATGGGGGGAGATCATGTCAAACAAATCTGATTGACTTCTTTGACTGTGTCACTAAGACAGTAGAAAGTAGACAGGGGCCAAGCGGTAGACATCCTCTATCTTGATCTCAGCAAGGCGTTTGACTCTGTACCCCACAAAAGGTTGATCAGGAAGGTGGTGGATGTTGGAGTTGGGGAAAAAATGGCCATATGGGTGGAAAACTGACTGAGGGACAGAACCCAGAAGGTGGTTGTGAGGGAGTTATCTGCCACCCGAGAAGTAACCAGTGGGGTCCCACAGGGCTCGGTGCAGTGGCTGGTGTTGTTCAATGTCTTCATCAATGACATTAGGGATGGCATTAAGGGCAAAATGTATCTATTCACAGATGACACCATGCTCTGTGGGAGAGTGGACACAGCTGAAGGGTTACAGAACCTACAGGAAGATCTGGAAAAGCTGGGGAGGTGGTCAAGGATCTGGCAGCTTTGCTTCAGTGCCAAGAAATGCAAAGTTATGCATATTGGAGCCCAGAATCCCAGGACAGAGTACTACCTGGATGGAGTCCGAGAATTTGCATCAGAGGAGGAGAAGAACCTGGGAATGATGATCACTAGTGACCTGAAGCACTCCACACAGTGCAAGAAAGCAGTAGCAAAGGCAAACAAGATTCTGGGATATATAGCTAGGGGGATCAGTAGTAGGAGAGAGGAAGTTATACTGCCTTTGTACAGGTCCACTGGTAAGGCTTCATCTAGAGTATGGCGCTCAGGACTGGTGCCCACACCTCAAAAAGGACATTAACCTGCTGGAGAAGGTCCAGAAGAGGGCCACAAAGATGATAGCTGGTCAGTAGGGTAAGGTGTATGAGGAGAGTTTGAGGACACTGAACATGTACTCCCTGTAAGACAGGAGAGAGAGAGAGAGAGAGTACATGATTGGGACTTTCAAGTACCTGAAAGGGATAAACAAGGTTGATAAGGAGAGTCTCTTTAAGCTGAGTGGCAACCATAACATGAGGGGGCACAGTCTTAAGCTGGAGGGTGGGAAGTTTAGAAGGGAGGTCAGGAAGTACTTCTTCACAGAAAGGGTGGTGGATACTTGGAATGTGCTTCCAGAAGAGGTCATCTCATTGAAGACAGTTGGCAGCTTTAAGAGAGGCTAGAATAGGCATAGGGGAAGGTAAGGATCATGGATACGGAGGATGGGAGGAATGGGGAGGGAGGGCTGGGACATTAGCTCAAGCTGTGGACCCTGCAATATGAGCAGACTTGATAGACCAAATGGCCTTCTTCTGCTGGCTTCTTTGTATGTTCATATGTATGTTCGTATGTATGGAATTGTAGATTGAAGAAGATTGAAACCAAAGAATTTAAGTATGGTAAATTAATTGCCAAATCTGAGCACCCACACATACTGGTCTGGGGTTTTCTTTTGGGGGACCTGGGGACAATACACATGAACTGCGGAATGACAGTTTTGAGGAATTTTATTCTGCAGTTTAATGGATCATTCTGCAAAACATGAAAGCATTTCGCAGTTCAATGATCAGTTCTGCTGAACTTCTGCAGTATAATACATTAATCCACAATTCATAAATTAATTTTGCAGTTCAGTGACTAGAGATAGGAGAATGTGGCTAAATTCACTCTGCAAATTAATCCATGAATTTTGCACAATTTGTGAAGTGCATATCGATATGTGAAGTGCAGAATTTTGTAGTGAATGGCAAAATTCTGCCCATGAAGTGCAGAATTTTACCTGTAAAAGGTGGAATTTCACTGGTGAATGGCAGAATTTCACTGTTCATGGGTGAAATTCTGCTGTTTGCTTATGAAAGTCTGCACTTCAGGGGTGGAATTCTACAATTCATGTGGAAAACTTTACACTGTTAGATAAAGTGGAAGTTGCTGAGGGTACAGAAAACTTTGTAAAACTCTACAGACGCGAATTTGGGCCATCTCGTGGCAACTTCACCGGCAGAGTAATACTTTGCTGCAACTCTGTCAGTGACTCACTGAACTGCAGAATGAATGTATGAAATGTGAATTAATGTATTGAACTGTGAAAATAAATTCCACAGACTGAACACTGACAGCGATCTGTTCTGCAGAAATTCTTTCCGCAGTATAATAACATCAATCAGCAATTCATACATTCATTCTACTGTTCTAAGTTAGAATTCGCACAGAAGTTGCTAAAGTGCATTCCGAAATTTTGTGAAAGTGAAATTTTGACTTTCACCAAAATTCCACCAGTGGAAGTTTACTTTCACACAGCCCTAAACTGAATGTCTCTGTCATATCCCCCTCTTCTCCCTGTGCATTAAAGAATGAACATTGAGACTTTCCAGTCTCTCCTTGTAGGGCTGTCATGCTTTCCCTAGATCATTTTTGATGCTCTCCACTATATTTTTGTGTGCAATTATAGAACCCACTTATGAGGAAGGACATTGATAGCTTTGAAACAGTACAGCAAAGGATTCTGGCGCCTAGCAGCTAATGTGCACTGTGTTTGTTTAACTGTAGTTCTCCATTTTAGTTGCTTGCTGTATTGTAAACCTGCCAGAATCGGTAAGCGCCGTTTCTGGCGCCAAAACTGCTTTAATTTAAACGGACCAGATATTCGCAGTCCAGAGCGCTCTCTTACCTACAGGCGCCTTATTTTAAATTCCCAGCCCCACACAGAGTAGTCCTGGCTAAAGCGGCCTGCAGTAGCTAAAGTATATTGAGCCTAAAAATTGAAACCCAAAAAAAAAAAAAATCTTAGCTTGGGGTTAAGCTGAATCCAAGTCTGCACAGTAAGCGCAGCCCATGAGAAATGCACTGTGGTCTGTGGTATTTAAATAGCTCACTTACCATTTCTCCCTTGTCCACAGACTGAGGACCAGGAGGTTGAGAGGGGCTCTTCCTTGAAGCCCTCCCCCAAAGCAAGGTCGCGGGCAGTCGCAAGGGACCGAGTTCGAGTCCCCACACAGGCGCTCCTCAGCAGAGTAAGTTATCAACAGCAGGCAGCTCCTGGTTTTCCTGCGAGATTGAAGCCCCACCGGTGCTGCGCGCCGGCTCCCCACCACCCCCACCACCACCCTTGGTCGACTCTCACATTTATAGGCTGCCTCACGTGAGCGCAAAATCCAATCAGCTCACTTTTCCATTTGCTTGTTATATCAACTGAACAGTAGGGGGCTCAAGTTCAAATACAGAGGAAAGTAAGACTAAAAGCAAAAACTATAACCATGTTAAGCAACCAAACCATACTTAATCTAATAATAATTATGCTAACTTTGGTCTCCTACAGATCCCCTCCTATCCATCCAAGTAACAACCTCTCAACCACTGGCCTTATGACCACACCCCTTCTCTAACATAACTTTGAACCTCAGCTACACATGAATGGGCGTAGGAAGGCAGCCCAAGCTCCACTACCCTCACAAAACCAACTCAGTTTTTCCAACACGCTCCCTTTACATGTTCTAAAAGCTCTACTGATCCAGGCTCTCCCCATGCCATGCATAGCTCAAAATAAAGTTACAATTACAAGCAACAAAAACAGACTCTCAAAACGGCTACAGCTAGCCATACTCAGGCATGCACTCTTGATACTTCTACTATTGGCTGAGGACATACACCCTAACCCAGGGCCGCCCCCAGCTAATACTGCAAAAAACCCTAGCTATGCAGGTCTGAAGCTGGCTTCCATGAACATACGTAGCCTACCAAAAAAGTTACCTCTTCTCCAAGGGTGGGTAGCACAACACTGTCCTGCCATCCTTGCCCTATCTGAAACATGGTTAACTACTCAGATCCCAGACTCCGCAGTTGAATTAAATGACTACACTATATTTAGAGATGATAGGGTTGAAAAGAGGGGAGGTGGGAGCGCTATCTACACCAGAGGAAAATTTAAGCTTCTACTAATCCCTTTGCCAAACCCAAAACTCGGGGCCCAGGCAGTCACCATCAAGATTACAATTGGCTCCTGCGGGAAACCACTGTATATAATGTCTGTTTATATACCCAACAACCAGAGAGAAGCATTCGATTCCATACTGGCTAACATAGCTATGCTCCCCATAAATAGTGATCTCGTACTAATGGGTGACTTCAATATAAATTGGTTATCAAAAGGAGCTGATCCCTTTAAAGATGCAGCAATGGCACACAATCTGACTCAGGTTGTACTAACCCCCACACGTCGGGACCCAAGAACAGGCGCAAATGCACTCCTCGTTCTCATCCTGACGAACTCCCCCAAACACCTAGCTGACATCAAAGTTCTCCCAGATGTCCTTAGTGACCACTCTCCTCTCTCCTGTACCTGGTCCAACAGGAGCCCTCATACACATCCTAAATTATCTTACCAAAGACACCTCAAACAGGGAGCAATATCCAAGATTATCCACAGCCTATCCTCCAGTGACTGGTCCCAGGTCCACACTGCCACATCCATCGATGAAGCCCTCACCTCCTTCATAAACATATTCAATTCAGCCTGTGACAAACATGCCACCCATGCCAAAAAGTTTATAAAAGCTAGGGATATGCCGTGGATAACACAACCCCTACTAGACCAGATGTCACATAGAGATAATCTCTGGTACAAAGCCCTTGATTCCAAAGACCCTCATGACAGGCAGCTCTATAGGGAGGCCAGAAATAAGTGTACCAACGCCATGCGACAAGCTAAGACAAACCACTACAAACAAGCCCTAATGGAATCCTGGGGAGCGGGGAGCAAGTTTTGGAGAAACATCAAAGAACTATGTGGGAAATCTGCTAGCCAACCACCCACCCAAATAACTCATAATGGCACCCCCTCACAAGACCCCATCATTATAGCCAATTCGCTGAATAATTCCTTCTCTGACCTCAGCCATGTACTCCCTCCAAACTTCTTTAGCCCTCCCACCTCGTCACCACACAACCCGGTCCACAAGTCCAGCAATCCACCTTTCCGGTTTAAATCTATCTCATGCAATAAAACCAAACGCTACATCACACAGGCCTTGAAAGACAAACGATACAGCAGTAATAGCTTAGACCTCAAAATCCTGTGGCTAAGACTAGATGTTACTAACCCTCACCTAACCAAACTTTTTAACCTATCACTTCACTTAGGGCAATTCCCAACTCTCTGGAAAAGGGGTATCATCACTCCTATACTGAAAAAGGGATACCCAACTGACCCTGGTAACTATAGACCTATCACGATTCTTCCCCCTCTCTCAAAAGCCCTTGAAAGAATAGTGGCTGACCAACTCACCGAGTACCTGACAAATCACCCACTACTCTGCCAAGAACAACATGGCTTCAGAACAGGTCATAGCACTAACACGGCTCTCCTCATGCTTACGTCATATTTACAGGGAGCTCTCGACGCAGGTGACCTAGCAGGGGCAATTTTCATAGATCTAACTAAAACTTTCGATACTGTTAACCACGATTTACTTTTACAACAACTCCCATCACTCAGCGTGGGTCAGGCCTATCGCTGGTTCAAGAATTACCTCACAGACCCGGGCACAAGAAGGAAAATAAATACCACTCTATCTTCTAAACTTTCAGTTAACTCGGGTGTACCACAAGGATCAATTCTAGGCCCGCTCCTTTTCACCCTATTCTTGAATGCAATCCCTAGTGCCTGCAACTGTAAGCTCCTGCTGTATGCAGATGATGCAGTAATCTTTTGGAAAGACTCCACCCTGAATGCTCTTCAGCATAAGCTACAAACTAATTTCCTAGAAATAGAACACTGGTTATCAAATCAACGACTAGTACTAAACCTCAGCAAAACAAAATCCATGGTCTTTGCACACAGACAAAGTCATCACTTTAGCTCTCAACTAAACATTACCAACCATCAGGGTAACTTAATTGACCAAATATCACATTTCAAATACCTGGGTATCACGCTAGACATATCATTAACCTATCACAGGCACATAGACCAACTGTCAGCCTCAGTAAATGTGAGACTAGGGACCCTTTTCAGGCATAGACAATGCCTCCCGCCCTGAGCCCTTTGGCTGGCAGTGAATAGCTCAGTTCTATCTCTGGTAGACTATGGAATAACAATATATGGATCAGCTGACCCCACAGCACTAAAAAGAATCAACCTGGCCCTAAACAAAGCCAGCCGTCTGGTAACAGATAGCGACAAGCAAACCCATACCTGCGAGCTCTACAAAAAAGCTAACTGGCTGACTTTCGCAGGCAGGCTAAATTACCACACCTGCCTCCAGGCCAAAAAAATCCAATTGGGCTTTGCTCCCATTGGACTCCACCCACTAATAAAACTTAACACTCACAGGATTACTCCAAGACATACAGCTAAAACACGATATGCAATCCCCCAAAGAAGGACCTTGCAAGGCCAAAGGTCTTTTTCTTACTGAGCTCCCATCTGGCTCAATGAACTCCCCTCATCCATAGCACAAGCCACAAGCATTAGTCAATTCAAAACCAGCATCAAGATTTACCTACTAGACTCAGAAACATGCTGTTGCACCTAAACACACTTCGCCACAAAATTGCAGGTTTGCTATCCAACCTGAGACAAGGTCATTGACTGCAAAATGTGCATAGCGTCTGGAAAGTACTCAAGTTTTTCTTTGTTTATCCTACCTGTGACAAGGTCTTTGACTGCAAAATGTACAATGCTTCTGCAAAGTAATCTTATTCTTTTTTCATCCAACCTGAAGACGAGGTCTTCAACTACAAAATGTACAATGCTTCTGCAAAGTATTCTAGTTCTTAAATTGTGAAATATCATTCTAACTTGGGCAGCAAAAGTAATCCCAAACTGTAATCTACCCAAGCTTGGATTAATGTCTCCCATCTTCCTGTTATCTCCTGTGTACCTTAATACTACTTATTTGTTGTCATTGTCTGTTTGCCCTGACATGGAGCCTTTGCAAAGGAGTCTCTGACTCAAAGGTTGTAATTTTGAAACTTTAAATAAATAAATAAATAAATAAATAAATAAATAAATAAAAACAATTGAGGGAAGCAAGGATGATCCTATAATGAGAGACTGGAAAGTCTCAAAGTTCTTTCTTTAGTGCACAGGGTGATGACAGGGGATATGAAATTTGAATTTAGGACTCCTACCAAGACTGAATCAAGTGAAGTGAGGAGGAAGTTTTTCCTGAATACTAAGAGCAGTACTGTGGTAAAACTGTGCTCATTTAGTTAGGAATTACTACTCCACATATGACTTGACTTTTTTTTTCTGTATAAAGAGGCTTTCTGTATAAAGAGTCTTAATCTTGATACTGGATATTGTTTTGCTTAAAACGCTGTGATTTTAATGCTAAAACCCTTTTTGTATACTTCCTTTTAAAATAGTTAGCTTTGTCATATTAAGAAGATCACCTTAATTTGTTGCAGTCTCCATTTATCTTGCAGTTTTACATTGCAATTCATGTGACTATTAAATGAAACAGTGACTAAACTAAAATGATAACTACCTTCATTTAATAGTGGAGCTTATTCGTTATTTTTGTTTTACTTGTTATAAATCTGACCTCTGAGTATATAAAATTGTTACTCTTTTTCAGAAATACTAGGTGGCAAGGCACCAGCAATATGGTCATTTTAGGATTCTTAATGTGTTTGTTGCACATATTGGGGATTTGTACAACAGATATTACATTGCAGATTAATAATGTGGATCACAAAATCAGTACTTATGAGCTTAATCATAGCAATATCATGTTACAAAGAAATGGTCTCAGAGGAAGTACTTTTAGTATTTATTTAATTATAAGGATTCTGCAAGGGCAGGCTATTTCTTGAAAAAAGGATTAAAATTACCTTCATGCAATTTGATTTTTATTTTGAGACTCTTATTGACTAGGAATATTGAGACAAACCCTGGACCACTCTGTAAAAATCCATTTGACATAAAAAGAGATTCATTTAGTCACCTGGGACTGAGAATATTCAACATGAAAGCTTATAGTTTGACCAGAAAATGGAGAAGATTTGAGGCAGAGATGGTCACATATGCTCCTGAAATAATGATTGTTAATGAAACACAGTTAACTGATAAAGTTCAGGACAAAGAAATCTATCTGTCTGGGTATCAGGTATTTCACCATGACAGGATTAATAAAAGGGTGATGGAATCTTGTGCTATGTGATGGAACAAAAAGAGGTGTTAGAGGCTGAAAAGGTAAAACAGAGATTTTATGTGAAAATCTAATGGTTAAATTAATTTGGGAAACACTAATCAATTATGGCTAAGTGGAGTTTACAATCCCCCGGAAAAAATGATGAAAAGGGGTTAGAAGAGTTAATAAAAATGTTGGTTCATATGAAATGTGGAGAGCTATTATTATTTGAAGATGTAAAACCAAATTGGTTAGGAGCAATTGATGAGACATACAAAAAATCTTAGTTGAGACTAAATCTGGATCAAGTTATAGTGGAAATAGCCAGACAGAATAATAAAACAAATGAAGGTTATTTGATTGATTGGCTCTTGCCTACTAACAGAATAATTATTGTGACATGTTGTACTCTGCCAGAGTGTGTCAGTAACCACAAACCAATTTTTTTTTTGCATATGGACTAACAAAGGCCTAAAGCATTACCAAGATCGATACGATTCAGAAAATGGTGTAATCATTTTGAGAATCTTTTTAAAAGTGAACTGTGCAATATAAATTGATCACTGATAAACTCCATGACAGATGTAAATGAGGCCATGGATTTTTTTTAAAGAAAGCTAAATCAGATTCTCGATAAATACACACACTTAACAACAAGAAGAATACAGGGGAATGTGAACAAGTGGTTGAACTTGGATGTTAAAACATTAATTAAGGAGAGAGATAGGCTCTGCAAAAATGATAAGGCATCTAATAATATAAGTATTTGGCAACAACATAGAAACTTGAGAAACAGATGCAAAAAAGAAATCAAGAAATCCAAAGATAAGTATTAGAAAACCCAACAGACACAAACATTTACTTACAGAAAGATGTTTCATAAATCAGTAAGCAAGTTAATTGAGCTAGGCACAAAAACAAAAGTTAGTCGAACAATTGATTGGGATAGGAACCGAACAAAACTGAATGCAAACTCGACTCAAATGACTCAAACAAACCCAAACCAGAACTGCAAAAAGTAGCCAAACCCGGGCTCTGCTGGGGAGTGCCACTAGATACCATTAACAAAGAAAGACAATTACGGAGATGGAAATCAGAGTGTTGAGGCTGTTGGAACAATATGCTTGAATATCAATCATGCATTATAGCAATTAGCTCACCTCAGGCCTCACTTCTATGGATCATACAAAACAATGGAAAATTGGCTCAAATTTTCCTTTTCATAACCTACTGTATATAAAAAGTTCTGATAATTATGAATGAACTTTTCTTTGACACCTTGGAATTGTATAAAAATAGATTTTGTTATCCCCATACAATATATACTAATAAGTAATAACAGTTGCATAAATATAAAGTCTTGTAAACACTTTAAAAAGCAGCATAAATACAAAATAACAACTTGCAAAATGAAAATAAAAATAAACAAGGCTAAACAAAAAGTAAACAAATTCATAAATACATGTTTAAAAATCTCTTTGCATAAATATTTCAAATTGATTATTTGTATTCAATAACTTGTTTACATATTTTTTCACATGCAAAATGTTTTAATATTCCTTTGTACAGATTTGATAGGAATTTGTTATATACCCAAATTTTAATATCTAAGAAATTATTTTTACCACATGCAACTCAGGCCTAAGATAAATTAGAAATATTATAAAAATGTTAAAAACGATATCTCAGGACATCTGGTTAGTTGCAGAATTTAGGTTTTCTTCTTAATATCAGAATATTGGTGAGAGTCCTTCTTCCCCTTAATGGCAAAAATCTTATTTGGGTTCTGCTGCAGTCTTTGGCTCAACCTCCATGCATTTACTGGAAGTCTATTCTGACATAGTTGCATAAAGATAAAGCAGTCTATTTTGATGCAAACACTGAAAGAAACATGAGGCTCTTCCTAGCAAGCACTGAAAGACTATTCAAGATTTTATTTGGAACTCTGTTTTCAGCCACAAAACACAGACTTGTCCAACACAGGTCTAGCCAGCATCAGGGTTAGTAGATTTCTGCCTGTCTTTTAAAATGGCCAACTTTTATACCATTTCACAAGAAGCATCAGCATGACATTATATCCTGTAAATCAATTAACTTTTCATTGGATCTTGCAAGTGAGGTGGCCATATCTAGTTTTTTTTTTCTTCTTAGGACACACCTTTCTGCATTTGTTCATTTTTATGTCCAACGTTAATTTTTCCTCTAGTTTTTGCATACATTAAGATACCATCTTGAAACAAACATTTCTGAGCTCAGCTCATCAAGTGTAATATGTTGAAGTATCTCTCATGTTTCTGATACAAATATTTTCTGAAATAAGCTAATAACGGTTATAACATTGTTTTTAGCACAATGTCTTAAAATTAAAATAATTAGCCTATTTCTCACATCTTGAGCTAGAAAAAGAGGTATCCTCCACTCAAATCCATCCTCAGAAAGTGCATTAAAAATCATAAGGTTCCTTTGGAAAAGTTTTTCCTTTCTTTCAATTTAGAACTCATCAATCATTTAATGACAGTTGTTTACTAAGTCTGTTAGAGCAAAATTTTAGGATGCAATAATTCCTTCTTGCAGTCCCTTAGAGAGGTAAAAGTTACACTTGTGGATGTTTTATGACCTGTGCTTTTGGAAAAAGTCTAGATAGTCCATATCTCTCTTTTGAGGTTTTAGCACAAGATATTTTGGTGAATAATATTAGTTCTTTAATTGCAGCAATTATAAAACGTGGTCCTATGATGGATTAAAATGTATTTTACCAGATGTTACTGTTTCTGTGTGGCAGCATTAAAGGTAGCTTTTCAGCAAATGAAAATCTCTGCTGAATATTAAAACATATTGGTTTCAACCTTGTACCGGCCTCAAAGGTACTGTACCTCTGGAAATTAGACAATGCAGTCTATGATATGTGGTTGCTATGGCAACGCTATCTCAGCACCAGGCTATACCTAGCTCATCCCAGAGTCTTGGAGGGGTCCTTCTCTTCACTGGGGCAAAAGTGAAATTCAAACTGAAGACTGAACTTTTTTTTCCTTAAGTCCATCAAAGAATTTCTAAAACCATTCTGAAAGTTGTTTTTTCTCTCTTCTGGATGTCATATCTCCTTTGAGATGAACAGAACTACTTGGCTTTTAAACTAGTTTCCTAGTATCACTTTTCATCCAAAATAACACCATAACCAAATAGTATAACTAAATACTAATAACTGGATATTATCAATATTAAAATAATAAGATTATTATAAAACATATTTTGCAAATTATAGTTTTTTTTTTCCTACAGGGGTGCTATTAGACACCAAAGAAAGTGAAATGCGTATGAGGACAGTGATTGGAGGGTGAGGGGTGTCATGAGCCCCTGGTCCCCAAACCCCAGGTAGCTGAGTAGGACCTCCCTTTTGCAGAGAGGATCCCCCTTTTCAAGAACAAATGAGCAGTTGTAAGGGTTCCAGAAGACTTACATGCCTTTGTTTTCCCAGTGGGAGGGTGGAAACTGTAGTTTCAAGTTCCCTTGACTCTACACTACTTTCAGTATTTGAATCCCACCACGGCCACTAGCTATGTCTTGCCTAAGTAGTTGGTTATGATAGCCAAGCAATACTATCTATCAAGGCACACAGTCTTTTCAAAATCCTTCTGTTAAAATCACACAATCAGACCCCCCAGGCAGAGTTGATAAGAAAATCATAAAAGTTAACTTAAAATACTGTAAAAGCAATAGAGAAATGTCTACAGTTTGGAAGAACTTTGAAATGCAGACAATATCAAAAGTAAAACTGGATGGTTTACAGCAAATACTAGATACAGTTATTCTAAGCTATACCTTGTTTTGATGTTAGAGTCCAGACAAGATTTTAAATGTCCTTGTAAAGATGAGTCCTTCAGCAACAATCTTGTAGCAATGTTGTATTCCAAGTTAGTTCCTCTGAATGTCCTTTTTAAAAGAAAACTTCAGGTTCTCTCCTTGGTTTCCCAAAATTCTGACTTAAAATCAGAATGTTCTATTCAGTATGTGAAGAGTCAAATTTCAACACACTCAGGTCTGGTTTTAGAGATTATTTTCAGGCCTACACATATACTTTCTGGTGTAAAAGTAAATACCAGCTTGGTCAGGTTACCTGACTCAAAACTAAAAACTGTTCAACTGCACTGAGTTCAAAATGAGTGTCTCATACATACAGGCTGGTCATCTTCAAGCCACACCCAAGGTGAGATGGGGTGCAACAGTTTACCTTTTCCTTCAGGTGTCACTGTGGTTCCATGTCAACCCCAGTGACATCTAGTCCATGTATTTTGCTTAACCCCTGACTCCTGAGTCATCCCTCTGACCTCTTCCTGTAATGGAAAGCTACAGTGGGATATTTTATGTCTTCCTGGGCCACATACCTGTCTCCATTATCTGGAGATGTGCCAGAATCCCTTTAGCCATTAGAACAATTATGGCTATTTGGTATTTTATTCCTAAAAGCATTTTAAAGAGACAGTGTCTTAATTCTAAAGTACATTACAGCATATACAAGATGAAACCACCTAAATAGATTTAGGCCTATCATGCGAAGGGGTGTTGCTACGCACAGGGGAATATATATATATATATATATATATATATATATATATATATATATATATATTGGAAAAGCAATTGAGAGGGTTGGGGTTCCACTAGACAAAATGGAAAGAGTGAAAGGGAAATTGTTTAACTGAGAAAGACATAGTAAGCTAAAGCATGTTTCCAGTTGCAACCTGGGAGCACAAGGAGGTTAAATAACTTGCTTGCTCAGGGTCACAAAATGGAAAGGGGTAACTTGTTTAACCAGGAAAGGTACATTAAGTCACAGATTGCTTCCAGGTGCAACCAGGAAGTACAAGGAGGTTAAATGAATTGCTCAGGGTCACACAGTATGGACATGTGAGCTAATGGGACTCAAACCCACATCTTCAGGTTTGGGGGATGATCAGAGGGTGGGGGACACCACTGGACACCAGGGAAGTAATAAATGAATAGGTTGGTGGCAATCAGAGGGTGGGGGATGCCACTAGCCACCAGGGAAAAGATACCAGCTCATCAAAAGGAGTTCACCCTCACAAAAAAAGAATACTTTTTTTGTGACTCATCATACAAAAAAGAATATTTTCTCATAGCATGAGTCACAAAAAAAGATTTACAAACTTGAAAAAAAGATAAATGACCTTGGAAGGGATTAATGTTTTTTCACCAAACCAGAAAAAGGCACATCTGTGCCCCAAACCCTTTTTGCCCTGAAAATTTCAGACCAAAAAATCCAAATAGTCTGTGTGCTAGCCTATTTAACAAAAAAGGGACAAAAAATGTGGTCAGGAAGCATTGGGTAAATATGGAAAAGGGATCTTTTTTTGTGATGAGTGAATCATGAAAAAGATTTTAATGTTAAAAAAAAAATGTAAGGCCATTTATCCAACAGTTAAGTGCAGACTATAACTAATGGGGTCCAGATAAGCAACATACATGTGTTGCTTGCAATCCAGCATTTCATTTTGGAGGCTTTTTAAATTTGTATTTGTGGTAAAAACTGAAAATAAGATGGTAGCCTAATGAAAAAGGATTTCCCCTCATGGAAAATGATGATGTCAATCTGAAAAAATAATTCTTTTTTTGGTTTCATACAGCTATTTGTTGGTGCTTACAGTACATGCTCAGAACCAGTTATTTAATAAAAATTACAAAATTAAATAACTTTGAAATGGATTAATATTTTTTCACCAAACACGCAAATGTCACATCGGTGAGTCAACCCCTTTCTACCCAGAAAATTTCAGGTCAAAATTCCAAACTGTCTAGAGCTAGCAAAGTTGACAGAAAACCCATTCAAACCAATGGAAAAAAATCCTCAAAAATTAACTTTTTGTACTATTTGTATCTCAGAATCCACACATCTGACTGGAATGTAACATGACACATCCAGAGATCTACCATGCAAGACCATGAATACAACATTTCATTCAAATCCATTAAATGGAAGCAAATTTATTAAAGTGAAAATATTGGGTTTTAACATTGTAATGCTCATACAACCCTAACTATAGTGTAGTGACTGCACCTGTAAAAAATACATATATATATATATATATATATAGTATATATATATATATATATATATATATATATATATATATATATATGTATATTAGCATGACATCTGCCATGTTCGTGTCAGCTGTAGATACAGTCTTTGTCAGCATGTAGCATGGGGTGGAGATGGGTAGACACAGACCCCACACCTAAATGGAATATTGATGCAGAGCCTGGTGATCCTGGTACCCAACTGTGTAATGTGCCAGGACACAAATATGTGTAGCTCCAGCCTAGAGAGTGCTCTGCAGGTGGCCCATGAACCGTTAGACCAGCCTAGTGGGTGTTGGATTCTGCCGGGACAGGACACGATAACAAATGCCAGAAAAGGGGATGTTGCAGCATTGCCCTTTTGCATGGCAGCATGTGCCATGCTGTACCCATTTTAGTGCTACAAGGATAGCAAAAGATATCCTTGGTGAATACAGCCTGCAGGTACATTTGAGAATTGCTCTTTGTGCAATTCCCATCAGAAGCCACTGTTTCCGACATTCAGTTTGTCGCAAGCTTTGGGTAAAATTCTGAACACTTTGAGAATCATACCCCTTGTGTGTTGGACAGTGTTGTGCTTATTTAACTATAACAGGATTGCATGATTATTCTTAGTAACACAACTACACTATCAACTATTTTTATCATAAATTTGGAAACAATCGGCTTATAATTATTACACTCTCAGTGAGATTTTTCAAAACATAAAATATGGCTCATACAATTGGAGCAGTATTGGTGTACTATTTTCCATAGAAATTAAACAGATTATAGGAGTGCTGTAACACCCCTATTGTTAAGGTTGAGTAGCCTAATGCCAAACCTCAGATTTTGCACATTAATATCTTTGGCTCTGTTTGACAAAATGAACAGAAATTGTGTACATATATTCTAAGAGGCAAGGTCTTGATATGTGAAAATTTTTGTGCTAGCAGCACATGTAGTTTCTGAGATCCATATGTGTCATTTTATGTAAAAAATCTAACTTTTTTCTTATACTTAGCATGTTTTTTTTTGGCACTCACCTACAGCCTACATTAAATGGAATTTCTCCCTCAAACTTGCAGGGGGAATGTGTCAAGCCCCAAATATCAAAGGTTTACCAAGTAAAAGTGTTTACATTTTAGTGTTTTCCGACCCACACATGTGCAGTAGGGATTTTCAGATAACGTTCCCAGCGAAAGTAAAAATTTGTTGCAGCAATTGCTCATTTTTGCTTTCACGCCACTGACTTTGCAGAAGACTGAACATGTTTTGAGCCATGCCAACTGCTATCTTGTTGATTTTTTTCCATGAACTGACAGACTTGAAAAATACATTAAAATGCTGGGTTTTTTTAAAAACACACATCAGAACCTAACTAGATTCTGATGTTTGTTTTTCAATATTGAGCCCACAAATATGTTTTCTGGGTGCCAAAAATTCCGGGTGACCAGCTTAGTGAGAGGAGCGCTTCCCTCTAGTTCTCTGTATGAAAACACCAGGAATTTCTTGACTTCTGCAGGTGCAGATGAAGTCGTGCTGCTGGCTGCAGTGTTAGCTGTGAGCCTCCCTTTTCTCTGGTGTGTGGTGGGGCCTCCCCCTCACCTGCTGATCATTGTCCAAATAAAAAAAAAATGATTCCCTGGTGTCTAGTGGCACCCCCACCACGATTTCTGTCCCTGACACCCTACGGTGAAGTCACCCAGGATGAAGTGCAGTGCATCAGAATTCTGCAGTAGAGTTACTGCAGTAAACAATACACTTTCAATGGGAGTTAATCCCTTTTGTCATGCAGTAAACCTGTGACACTGCACTTCATCCTCGCTGACTTATCTGTATATATAGACATATGTATTCCCTGGTGTCTAGTGGCACCCCTCACCCACCAATCACTGTTGCAGGCCCGACAGTGCAGCCAAAATGATCATCATGAGCTGTTGCATTCTTACAAGGGGGTGCAGAAATAGAAGGTCATCTGCTCTGACTGGACATTTTCTTATCATTATTTAGTTGATGCTGCAAAACGTGTCCCGGCAGTGGTGTGTCTATGTGATACAAAGGGGGGAGGTGATTTGTAATTTTGCGGAGTGCTTATTGCATTCACTTGAAGTCTGATCCATCATCAGGTGGAGGGCTTAATGCAAGACTTTCTGTTGGATATTACTGTGTGTCAATGTCGGTGCTTCTGCCGCTGTTGACAAGCCTTGCTGGGTGGCAGTAGAGGAGAAAGGTAGAAGATATGGGTGTGGGAACCTCTGCAGAATGGGTGGCTAATCAAAGCAAAGAGGATTGGGCTAATGATGAGGAGCAGAAACAGCAGGCAGTGGAGGGAGTTAAGGGGAAGTGGCAGAGCCCAGGATGAAAGAAAACAAGAAGCCACCCATTCAGAGCATATCTTTATCCTTTCAGTACTCCAGGGTAATCCTCTGGGGAAACTACTGTAGAGACCCTCTGGTATACTGGAAATGTAAAATTATTGCTGTAATGGATAACCTCAATGTGCCAGATGTTTTGTATGGTTTACATAGAGTTAGAAGAATGAAGGAGTTTAATTTAGAAAAAATCTTTTGTCAGCATAGAATGGTGTTGTTTTTTCTTTCCTGCCTAAATACGGAAGTGCTGTCAATGTCTGTCACATAGTTATGCATTGTACTGTCATTGTCTTCCATAATTAGAGATGTTGCAAAATAAAATTTTGCCGGTGAAATTGCCATGAAATCAGCAATTTTGCTGTGCAAAATGTTTTGTGAAATTGCAATGAAATGGTGAAATTTCACCTGCAAATAGGCATCTCCTGAAAGTCCTACTGTCTGGTGTCTAGTGATCCCCCCTCCCACTGCTCACTGGCCAAAATTCTCCCTGGTGTCTAGTGATTGCAACCCCCTGCCCCTGGCCAATCTCTGGCTGAAATTAAATAAAGCCCCCCCCCCGAGTTACCCTCATGTCCCTCCCGAGTTCTCCCGACTGTCCTTTGTTTAGTAAAAAAAAAAAAAAATAACATGTTCAACTCCCTATGTGTCTAGTGGAATCCCCGCCCTGTCAGCAGATAGCCCCCCTCCCCTCAGTACTCTGATCAGGCTAACGACACAGTCCTCCACTCACCTCCACGGCCAGCAGCCTGACTGAGTGCTTCAATGAATGAGCACGGGCTTGTACAAGCACATGCTCATTCATCGAAGTGCTACTGAATAAACCTTTAGAAACAATGACAGTTCTGTTTTCTAATCAATTCGGCATACTAGTAAACATTCATAAAGTGCCATTTCAGCACTGTGCGCTACCATCATAAATCAATGATTGGTATTATCTTCGTGAATTACAGAGATTACCACCCACTTCAGGGAACAGAGTGTCATGTGTAGGGGTGTACTGCTTGATTTCTGTTGACAGTAGTTAACCCTTATTGCTTGGCAGTACAACTCTACTAGAGAGGGCTGCACCCACCTCAACAATTGAACTCACTGCCCTCAGCGCCTCCCAATTATGTGGATAGCAAACACAGTCTGTTAGGAATAGGAGTCTGTGAGTACAAGCAGAAACACAAATAGAGCACAGTGCAGTCCTGTATACAGAGCTGGCTTGAGTACTGGTGATTTCAAAGGTGGGCATAACAAAGAAAGGGATCAGTGAAACTGTTAGCTGGGGGAAGGCATTGCTTTCAGGCTGCAGTATGAGTGTACTTATTCAAATCAATCTGAAATCATGGCTTGACAGTTGTGTATTTCACCCAGAAAATAAAAAAAAAAAAAAATGTGTGTAATTGTGCATAGAACTTCTTATTAAATATATGTGAGGCTGTGTATACTGAGCACTACCGAGTGCTTCAATGAATGAACACACACGCTCATTCATTGAAGCACTCATTTGGGCTGCCAGATGTGGAGGTGAGTGGAAGGCTGTGCCAGTGGCCCAATTGGGGTATGGGGGAGCGTGGTGGGTGCTATCTGCTGACAGGATGGTGGGCTGGGGGTCCACTAGACTCCATGGAGTTGAACATGTTATTTATTTATTTATTTATTTTTACAAAAGGAGAGTCAGGAGAACTTGTGAGGGACATGACGAGGGTAACTCAGGGGTGGGCTTTATTCAATTTCAGCCAGAGTTCAGCTGGGGCCAACCACTAGACCCCAAGGAGAGAAGATATATATATATATATATGTGTATATATATATATATATATATATATATATATATATGTATATATATATATATTCTATGTGTATGTATACATAAATACAAAATCACATGCCACCACAATGCAAAGCATCATGGGCTGCATATGCAAATCACCACAGAATGTTATGCTGGTCCAACTTTAAGCAGAATTGCATGGTGCGAAAGGCCTCTCACACAGTTTGCAAAGAGTGCTAACAGAAGACATAGACACATGTTCGTCCTACAGGACTCATCAGTATACCTCGTCTGTTTGACACCCCAGTGGAATGGACCAGCTACCCTAAGGCAGTGTGCCTGGGATATATTATGGTGAACCCATTAAAATAAAAAACTATTTAAAGACAAAGAACCTCTGTGCATAAACACTGAGGCAAGGAGTTCCCAAAGGGCATTTGGCTGGGAAGCCAAGTTTCAAGAAAATACAAAATCACATGCCCCCACAATGCAAGCATCATGGGCTGCATATGCAAATCACCACAGAATGTTGCTGGTCAACACAAGCAAATTGCATGGTGCCAGGCACACTGGTGATTGCATATGCAACCATGATGCGAGAGCATTATATGTATGTATATATATATATATATATATCTATGTGTATGTATACATAAAATACAAAATCACACATGCCACCACAATGCAAAGCATCATGGGCTGCATATGCAAATCACCACAGAATGTTATGCTGGTCCAACTTTAAGCAGAATTGCATGGTGCCGAAAGGCCTCTCACACAGTTTGCAAAGAGTGCTAACAGAAGACATAGACACGTATTTCATCCTACCAGGACTCATCAGTATGCCTCGTCTGTTTGACACCCCAGTGGAATGGACCAGCTACCCCTAAGGCAGTGTTCCTGGGATATATTGTGGTGAACCCATTAAAATAAAAAACTATTTAAAAGACAAAGAACCTCTGTGCATAAACACTGAGGCAAGGGTTACCCCTAAAGGGCATTTGGCTGGGAAGCCAAGTTTCAAGAAAATACAAAATCACATGCCCCCACAATGCAAAGCATCATGGCTGTATATGCAAATCACTACAGAATGTTATGTCATCCAACTTTAAGCAGAATTGCATGGTGCCAGGCACACTGGTGATTTGCATATGCAGCCCATGATGCTTTGCATTGTGGGGGCATGTGTGATTTTGTATTTTCTGAAACTTGGCTTCCCAGCCAAATGCCCTTTGGGGTAACCCTTGCCTAAGTGTTTATGCACAGAGGTTCTTTGTCTTTTAAATAGTTTTTTATTTTAATGGGTTCACCACAATATATCCCAGGCACACTGCCTTAGGGGTAGCTGGTCCATTCCACTGGGGTGTCAAACAGACGAGGCATACTGATGAGTCCTGGTAGGATGAAACACATGTCTATGTCTTCTGTTAGCACCCTCTGCAAACTGCATGAGAAGCCTTTCGGCACCATGCAGTTCTGCTTAAAGTTGGACCAGCATAACATTCTGTGGTGATTTGCATATGCAACCCATGATGCTTTGCATTGTGGTGGCATGTGTGATTTTGTATTTTCTTGAAACTTGGCTTCCCAACCAAATGCCCTTTGGGGTAACCCTTGCCTCAGTGTTTATGCACAGAGGTTCTTTGTCTTATATATATATATATATATATATGTATATATATAGTCTCTGCAAAAAACTGTGTTAATGCATCTTTTGGGGTTAAAGCAGAAAAAGTCAGGAAATGAGACCTTTAGGGTTGCCCCCCTACCCACCTCATGTACCCTCCATCCTGCCCAGACTGACAGATGCAGGGTGTGTCATTGGTGTTGTGAGGTCTAAATGTCACCCCATTCCATGTGTAATCATGTTGACATGCTACAGTAAGGAAGAAAGGGGTGACATTTATGCCTCACAACCCAAATGACACATCCCAGTGCCTGCCAGTCTGGGAAGGATGGGGTACACAAGGGGGGGTAGGGGCAACCCTAGAGGTCTCATTTCCTGACTTTTTCTGCTTTAACCCTAAATGATGCATTAATGCAGTTTTTTTGCCAAGAATTTCCTTACTTTTTGAGAAAGCATAGAAAAGTACAAAGTTGTGCAAGTTGGTGGGAATGCGGGGCCCTTACATACCAAATTTCACGCAAATCATGCACACGGATCAAAAGTTACTGAAGCAAAACAAACCAAATTTTCATTCATCAGAGTGGAATAATTTCACACCTGTTTACATTTCTCACACTTAACCACTAAAAATTACTTCCGTGGCAGTAAGGCTAGCTACCCTATAAATTTCAAGCCACTAGCACAATGCAGAATGCTATCTGAAAAATATAAACTGTGACACGCAATGTCTCCACAGCAAATTAATTTTCTGACACCTATTCACATCTACAGGACATCCCCTCAACACCGTCCAAATTTCAAGTTAAAAGACCAAACTGTTTCCAAGATATTTAATTTTAAAGTTTTTGCACCTTTAAAAATTCTTTGATCGTGAGAATCAACCATGAATTCACAATCAAAGATCATCTTTGATCATGAAGGGAGATCTGGTCATGAAAATTGGGCTATCTGGTCCCTCCAAATTTGACCATCTCATCCTGCCCTCAAGAATGAAGCTCACAATTAAAGAATCTCATGATCAAAGAATTTGCAGGCTCATGATCAACGAATGAAAAATTGTTAAAACTCAATGTTTTGACAAAACTACATTAAATCACAGGCATGGCTCAATAGAGGGATGCCCCCTGAGCAAAACCCATCCTAGTTTGACTTCACAAGTCACCCCTGTGCTGAGATATTTGATTTTTAAATCTGGCCATCTCATCCCTCCCTGGTGAACGAAGATCGCAATCAAAGAATCTGCAGGTTCATGACCAAAGAATTTGCAGGCTTGCGATCAAAGAATTAAAAATGTTAAAACTCCTTTTTTTCACAGAACTACATTAAGCCACAGGCATGACTCGATAGAATGAAGCCCCCTGAGTAAAACCCATCCTAATTTGATTCATAAGTCACCCCTGGGCTGAGATATTTGATTTTTAAATCTGGCCATCTAGTCCCTCCCTCATGAACAAAGATCGTGATCAAAGAATCTCACGATCAAAGAATTTGCAGGCTCGCGATCAAAGGTCATTAGCAAGCCATGATCAAAGAATTTAAAAGTTTAAAACTCTATTTTTTGACATAACTACATGAAACCACAGCCATGGCTCAATAGAGGGAAGACCCCTGAGCAAAACCTGTCATAGTTTTACTTCAGAAGTCACCCCTGAGCTGAGATATTTGTTTTTTTCCTACCACAAACTGAAAACAAGATGGTGGCCATCTTGATCAATAAATTTCTCATGATCAAAAATTCTTTGATCACGAGCCTGCAAATTCTTTGATTGTGAGAAGTGACCAGATGTCCAAAACCCCATTCTTCTTTAGCAAAATAACCATATAAATTTTCCCATAGACTTATAATGGGAGCTAAAAATTTTAATAACTTTTGAATGGATTAATATGTCTTCACAAAACGATGATTGGCATGTTCCTTGACCAAAGCTCTTTCTACATGCCAAGCTACAGACTGGCACACCACACAACAGCCATGCAGTACCACAGAGAAAATCTGAAAAACTGCCCACAAAACTGGCGAAAAGTGCATTTTCAGCATTTTGGTGCTCAAAAAATGTAAACCCAAATTAAATTAAATTTGGGAAATCAAGAGATCTACCATGACCCACCACACATACCAAATTACATGAACATCCGTTTAATGAGTCCAAAGTTATTAACACACAAAATTTCGAGTTTAACATAGAAGTGCCTGCATAACCCTAAAATATATATATATATATATATATATATATGTGTATATATATATATATATATATATATATATATATATATAGGCAAGCAATAATGTCCGACAGGGTGGGTGGTATTGGGCAATACCGGACCACCCAGGGACGTAATGAGGCACGACGCCACCCACCCTGGCGGGTATTATTGTGGTTAGAAAATGGGTTATTTGTGAAATGTTTTATACAATATTTAAAAAGTGGTGCAAATGTGCTTAAAAAACTGGAATAAATTAATAAAAATTGTTTTGTTGCAAAGTAGTCCCTGTAGTGGTATAGCTGTGTAGCTGACAGCAGAGGGTTCTTTTGTTTTACATGCCCTGATTTTATGTGCCTTTATCCCTGCTTGAGAGGTCATTGCCTTGTGTCCCTTTTGTTTTTTTGAGCAGATTCTAGTCTTGTGTGGCATTCTGTGGCTGTTGTTTTTTTTTTTTAAGAGACTGAGGTGGGGTGAGACTGTCATCGGTAGGTAGCGCGGTCGGAAGAAAGTGTTTTGAGCAAAATTAAAGCTGCTGTATGTCCTGTTAGTCAGGTGGGAAACGCGAGTGAGACGTCTTCGGGAGAACAGATGGAGATGTGAATGGGCAGCATTTACTGGCAAGAACAACAAATGTAAGCTTTTTTAAAATATGCAAAGCATTCCTGACAGACTGCTCAAGTCAAGTAGTCAGATCATCTTACTGGCTCGCTTTGTGTGTGAATGATGATGGGCGACTGGCGACGGGGGGGGAGAAAGAAAGGAGTGGGGCTGCTTGAGTAAGTAAAGTAATTCAACTGTGTGCCAGGATTAAATGGTTAGGAGTTTAAAAAAACAGTGTTCTGTGGACTACAATACTTAGGAAACTGTCTTGGGGTGAGAGTGTTAAATCGCGTATTTCGGGGACAGTAACACTCGCTAAGCGTGTAAAAAAATGGCGGCAATTTTGAATTTGCCAAGGATCTTTTGCCCAATGAGTAAGCAGAGTAGGCAAAGGGATATGTTAGGTGGTGATGGGGTAAAATTAGTGGCACTTTTTTATTTGCTGGACTTCTATTGAAAGTTAATGTACCCCCCTGGCATGGGTACTAGCCATTCAGAGTCCAGCAAATAAAAAGCCAATTTTCTAAACATATATAGATAGACAGATTTTTTTTTAAATGTTAACCAGTGAGAGGCGGGGGTTGGGGGAACCACACTAGACACCAGGGACTCAGAATTCTATTGGCAATATTGCAGAATTTCATTCACTCCACAGGTGAACTTTCACCCAGCAAAATATTTTGCGAAATGCGTGTATTCTGTGAAATATTTTAGGGGGGGATGAAATTTGTCAATTTTGCACAACACTATTCATAATACAAGTCATATCATGTCATTAATTAGAATGCTGCATTGATCATTCCTTTATGTGGTTATGTTGACAGATCCTGAATTGTGCTGCTATTGGTTAACAATAGCAGTCTGTTTACATAAATCATGCTGGAGACTGTATTGACAGTAGCGTGTCAGTTCAGCATTGCAAAACTCGATGTATGAAATGAGCACATTGTTTAAGTAATCAGGTCATTTACTGAGTTTATAATGATGTTAAAAATAATGCATTTGATGTAGCCTTGTATTTTGACAGGCTCTGGTTGTTTTAAGTCAGTCTCAGCATTTCTTTTAATAAAAGTCTTAAAAGCATGTGGTCTCGTTCTGTCCAAAAATGGTGGTGCTCAACTGAGATTGATTTGTTTTTATTCTGTTTCAGTATAAGTTTAGATTTGCACACTGTTCTGGCTGATACATTTTTATTAAACATGATGGTAGCACTTTTTTGTCATTTTATACATAGATACTGTCGGCAGATAAGAGCCTATGGTCAGTCTGTCCATTTGAGCTTGTAAGATCGCTTTAAAGTTTTTCTAGAAGTCTGTTGCCACTTACCCCTGACCTCCAGGATTCCCTTATGTCCATCCCATGCATTCTTAAATCTTGTGATTGTTTCAGCCCCCACCATTTCCTCAGGCAGGGTGTTCCACTCGAACACCACCCTTTCTGTGAAGTAATTCTTCCTCATATTTACTCTGAATCGCCCTCCCTCCAACTTCATCCCATGCCTTCTAGTCCTGGAACATCCTTGTCACTGAAAAATAGTGTTTTCCTGCACCCTGTTCCACCCCGTAAGGTACTTGAATGTCTCTATCATAGCCTTTCTCTTTCTCTCATCTCTCCTCCAGGGAGTACATATTCAAGTCCTTCAGCTGGTCCTCTTAGGTAGAGATTGGCGAAGTTTCCACAGTTTGCTACATGTAGTATTTCATATAGAACTTGAATTTTGTGTAATTTTCTGCATAGCAAATTGAAAAACTTTGCATCATGAAATAACGTGAAGTTCCCATTGTTCTCTATGGACTTCACGTTACTTCACCCTGTTTTTTTTTTATCTTTAAGGTGAATTTTGCAGTGATTTATGGGATTTAAAGTCACATGGGCTGTATATTGTTTTGCACAGCCTCAGTTCCGCATAGTGTGTGTGTAGTGGAAAGCTGGAGAAAGTTTGCTCTCAAAACTCTGAGATTCAAACCATTGAAAAACCTTTAAAAACACATTTTTTGCAACAAAATTTTGTGTCAAAATTTAGTACATCAATTGTAGGAAACCCTGATGTGTTTATATATCATCGAGCATTTATTGATTTTGTGTGACTATTTAGTGTTAATTTAGTACATTCTGTCTCAGTACTGACAGACACTGTAGAAGTGTGCTTTGGGGGAGGGGCAGATCTGTGGTGAAGTAGGGAGATTGTTGAGAAAGGCAGTTTTCCAAGTTTTGTTGGCTAGTTTTTTATTAATTGTGTGCTCCAGTAAACATAGTACAACATAACTTAATTTTTTATAGTTTTTTTCTGTTTGTTGGGCATTTTTTCAGTCATTTTAAAAGACTGCCTGTATTGTAGTTTACTAACAGTTAAAGTTTCTGTGGCTGACCTTTAATGTGTCTGCATTGTGTAAATTCATATGATTTTAGTGTGGCACCGCAATAGCAGTGCTCTGAATTTCTTAACCTGTCTGGAAATTTCTTTCCCTGCTTCAGTCTGTGTAGCTAAAGCTGCCCCCCAAAAACAAGGTAATTTTTTGACTTTTGGGTTTTTAAGACTGGCTCAGGTATTGTGTTACTTGTGTCTGTGCAGCTGCATAGCTTGCATTTTTTGCTTCCCATCCCCCCAAAACAGACAAAATACAAAGTTCCTGTTAATTGTCTGTGTAATCTTAAAAATTGCTCACGAAGAGACATTAATGCAAAGCTGTTTCTGGTTGTGGCTCTGCTGCCAATAAGACTATTAGCAGTGGAAGTTGTGATGATGAGTCAGGTTCATCGGGGCTAGTAGCAAGTCTAGCAGTGTTAAGAGTAGCTGTCATGGCTATGAAAGTACGCAGCAGAAGAGAAACGCAGCAGTTGCTGCAAGTAAAGAGATTTCTCCAACTGTGTTTTTCACAGCGAAATCAGTCGCTTCACTGCCGGTTGGAGATGCTGTTGTTTATGCTTGTAGTAAAGTTCATGATGGCATAGTTAATAACAGCATGAGTATTGCTACAAGTTCAACCCAGGCAAACTTATCAGGTGGGAAAAATGTTGTTGAAGCCACAGACTTGAGTGTAGTTGATGTCTGACTCCCCACAGTAGGTTGAACATGATTCTGAGTATGCTAATGACTCACAGTCTCATGTTTCCACTGATCTTGAGGTTAGGCCCTCCAAACATCCAGATCTTGATGAAAAGATTGTGGTTGATAATATTTAGGCTGTGGTTGCAATATTTCCTCAGGAGGACAGCATCCAAAATGAATTTGTGGATGATGATTATGATGATGATAATGCTAGCAACCCCATTTGAGAACCAGACAAAAAGAAAGTAAAGGTGGCTATTTGTAAAAAGTATGTCCATCAGTCCCCCCTCCTCAAAGTTCTGATGTAGCTGTGTCTGTTGCTGACCCTGAAGTAATAGTCATCGATTGTGATGTTCAGTCATAGTTCAAGTGTGCACAACACCAGAATTCATGCAATATACCCCCCTTTCATCACCACCAAAACTGCTGTTCCATATGCAACCCCAGAAGCAACATATGAAGAGCAGGGCATCAAAATCCCTAGTCTGGAATTTTTTTCATACAAGATTGTAGTGATGAAACAGTGGCAATCTGTCAACTTTGCCAAGCGTGTGTGAAGCATGATAAAAAGGTAGCCATCTGGGCACTGGGGGCCAGCATACTCATCTCAAGAGCAGGCACAAGGCACTGCAGACTCAGCACCAGAGGGGAGCTAAAGCCATAGTGGGATATTCACCCTCATCCACCTTAGTGACGTGGTATCCCCTTCCTTTAGTGTAAGTAGCCATGTCGGTAAAAGTGGTGAAATACTACGGGCATGAGGAGGAGGAGAATGATATTGAATGTTCAAGTTGTGGTCAGAATAGCAGTGGTCCATGTAGTAATTCTAGTACATCAACCCCTGTGCTTAAAACAGGTAAAATAACTGCATTTATAGGCTTGTGCACCCATCATCACATGTCAAAGGTACCCCATCCATGTCAGTTCGCAGAGGAGAGCCATCTGGCATGCCACTTGCAAAACACCAAACAATGCAGCCCACATTGCCTTATTAACTGCCTGCTTGCATCACGTGACCTGCAGACAATCAGACATGCGATCTGTGGGCTGTTTCTTGCCAACTTCATCTTCTCAAAATGTAATATGAAGTGACTCCGAAGTGCACAACAGGAAGTCCATTACAGGTGAATTTCGACTTTTTAACAGAAATTACACGTAGTGCTACTGTATGTGAATTAGAAGTTGCCCACTTTGGGTTAACTTCACAGGTGAATTTAATCTTCGCTGCATCTCTACTCATAGGACTTGTGATGCAATCCCTGTACCGTCTTTGCTGCCCTCCTCTGACCTTCTTCGCCCTGTCTATGTCCTTATGTAGGAAAGGTCTCCAGAACTGGACACTGTACTCCAGGTGGGGCCTCACTAGTGTCTTGTATAGTGGAATTATAACCTCCCTTTTTCTGCTGTTGATGCCCATGCCTATGCATCCCAGCATCTTATTTGCCACCTTGATGCACTGTTTCCCTATCTTGAGGTCATCAGAGATGATAACCTCAAGGTCCCTTTCCTGAGTGGGGTATGCTATATCCTCACCCACCAACTGAAATTTGGTCCAGGGTTTTTGTTCCCCATATGCATTATTTTGCACTTTTTGGTGTTAAATTTCAACTGCCAAATCCTTCACTATTCTTCAAGCTTCTGCAGGTCCCTTTTCATTCTGACTACACCCTCTGGCATGTCCACTCTGTTACAACATTTTGTGTCATCAGCAAACAGGGAAATTCTGCCTTCTAGGTCCTGGGCAATGTCACTGATGAAGATTTTGAATAGGACCAGTCCCAGCACTGATTCCTGTGGCACTCCACTGGTAACTCTTCCCTCTGTCGAGTGACTGCCATTTATCACCACCCTCTGTGTCCTGCCACTCAGCCAATTACCCACCCACTGCACTACTGTTCTGCCCATTCCCATATTCCCCAGTTTGTTTAATAGCCTTCTAAGTGGCACAATGTCAAAGGCCTTGCTGAAGCCCAGATAGGCCACATCCACTGCCCTCCCCTGATCCACCTCCCTTGTCACCCAGTCAAAATAATTAAATGAGGCTGGTCAGGCATGACCTACCACCAATGAAACCATGCTGCCTTGGGTCCAGAAGTCTGTAGGCAACCAGATGCTCCACCAAGCTTTCCTTCAGTAGTGCTTTCATGATCTTCCCTGTTACTGAGGTCAGGCTGAGTGGTCCGCAGTTCCCTGCTTCCTCTTTGTTACCACTTTTATGTAAGCTGTCCTCCAATCTTTGGGTACCTCCCCTGTTTCCAGTGATTGGCTAAACAGAATTGACAGAGGTTCGGCCACCACCTCTTAGTTCCTTTAGGACCCTGGGGTGCACCCCATCCAGCCCCATTGCTTTATCAACTCTTATTCCTTCCAATTCCATTAGGACACTTTCCCATGTAAAGAGACTTGTGTCCATTTCCATGCCCTTCCACCCCTGTACTCTCTTCAGGCCCTTTATGCTCCCCTTCCTCAGTAAAGACTGAGCAGAAATATCTGCTCAGTATGTCAGCTTTACTGTTGTCATAATTCATACTCCCCCCATCCTCCCCCTTCAGTCTCACTATCCCTCCCTCCCTTTGCCCTTCTTTTTTCATTTATGTACCTGTAATTTTTTTTGTTCCCTGCAATCACAGATTTTGTGATTCACTCTTCTGTCTGAGCTTTGGCTGCCCTTACTGACCTCCCTGCCTTTTGTCACAATACACGTGTTTCCTGCATTTGCAGTGTGCGTGAATGCTCACAGTCTCTTTGTGCATGCATATTTTTCCTTCTGCACACAAGGGCTCTGTGCTGATTTCAGTGCATGACGTGAACAGTGGACATCATTTATTGGCAGCCATAGGTTGGTGTGGAGGCCTACATGATGTCCATATAAATTTAATGATGGCCACCGTAAACCATAAAATTCTGTTTTGGCAAAACAAGACATGACTGATCTTTTCCACGTTACACAGAACATTAGTCTTATTGTGCACTGCCGATGTTCACAAGTATCTACAGACGATTAATTATTTAAATAATATGATTACTCAAAAAAAGATTGCTGTTCATTCAGTAGCAATACATGATAGCTCTAGCTATCTGCAAGTGCAATACAGGATGCTAATATAATAAATTGCATTTGGCTCTTGAATGTAACGGTTTTCAGCAGTGGCTCTGTACTGACGATCCGTCCCTGTCTACTTATTTAACACACAAACTCAACCCCCACCCAAAAGAAATAGTAGTAATAATAATAATAATAATAATGATGATGACAGGAACCTAACAATCTAGCACTTCAGTCAGCTGTCAACTCAAGATCAGGAAGTGATAACTATGTTATATTACCAGTCTGTAGAAATACTGAATGTAAAAATAGTTAAACCCTGACTGACATCGCAACAAAAGTAATCAGTACAGAAGATAACATTTTAAATTGTAAGAATATATTGCCAGACAAACAAAAAACATATTCTTATCTGTTCATACATCTATTAATGTTAGAGGCACAAAAGGGTGACACAAAACAGGCTGTGAATTTTTGCACTGCAGACTTGTGAAGAATGCCATCAAAGAGTGTGAACAGTGGTTGTGACATGTTAGTGCATGATCCTCCTGATGACAGTTGCTTTCTGCTGTACTCTGCTGGTTCTGAATCAGTCTATAAGAAAATGATACCTCTGTTTGTATAATCTCACATTCTAAATGAATTATACAGAAAGTCTTTACATAAAACAGAACCTAAACCCAAATAGACACAACCACCATTGTTTTGCCCATAAATGAACGGCCCTCAACAGATATCACTTCACCTTTAAGGTGTAGAAAAATTATATATATAACATTTCTGCTGGCTAGGGAATGTGCTAAAGATCTTGGCACCTTATTGGAAGAAAAGGGACGGCATGGGGTTGAAGTGCTCCTTCCCTATTGCATCATATCACCTAAGAGCTGCACACAACATTGGGGGCCCGATACACAGTCACAGTCTGTGGCTGCAAAAATTTGGGGCATACAGAGTCACCCCCCCATTGTGCCTTTACCTAAAATGGCAACACAAAGCTTTGGCTTAGCCACCCAGGAAGAAGTTGGCCAAATGTTAGTCAGTGCACACAGTGTTGATAGCTACTAAGATGCTGATTGAGAAATCATGCCAATTTTTTTTTTTGGGGTGGGGTGGGGCACCATGGCTCTGCATGCTGTTATTTGACAGCCACATGGACCAGCCCTGGAAAAATGCCAGTTGGCTGGTTCTACTCCATACTCTGAGCTGGTATGCCCTCCATATGGCTACACCATTACAGTGAAGACAACAATGCCAACAACATTGACAGTTCCCTGTAATAGTCTGCATGAGATCCAGGCACTCTCCCCCTGTCCTACACCCCCTCCCCAAATCAGCTCTGACTCAGAGCTGATAATCTTTAAGTTTGGGGGTTCTGAGGTAAGACCCCGATGGAAAAGAACCAGTTCCCTGCTGGTTTATGTCGACCACAACTTGTGGTCGACATAAATGCATCGCTGTGATGTTGGTGGACAAAACATTTGTCAAACTGGAATCATAGATCCCATTGAGCCACAGGCAAATGGCTCTATACCACCCCTTCATTTCCCTGTGTAAATTTTTCTCCTCTATATATGGACTTCCTTGGAGACCCAATGGCACCTCCCTCTCACTGTACCGTATGTGGGCCCCCATATTCTAAAGGTTAGCACTGCACTAACAATGAATAGTTTGATCAGATGGGATGGTGTATGGTGCTTACCTGTTAAAGTGGTTATGCAGAGTATACTGATGTTCCCATGCAAATGAGGTATTCCCCTTGTCTATAGGGTGCAGCGGTATATTAAAAGATTTTTTGCAGCGATAACCAGCCTCTGTTGCAGCATTGTTCAACACTGCCAAAACCCTACCCATATCGCTGTGCACAGCAGTGTATGACACCCCCCGCTAAGTGTCAGGTAGTGGGCTGACAGCAGGAGCTGTCACTTCCTGCCAGTTTCCCTATCCCGCTGATCACTGATCCAGCAGTACATAGCCAATACCCCATTACCTGGTAAACAGTAACCCCTCCATCCCACTGTTCAGGATCCTTCACCGCCATCCCCACTCACCCACGCCAACTTCTAGCTCCAGAGACTGTGATGGCATATCCTTTCCAATTACTACCTTGGCAGGCTGCCACGTGACTGATAGGGAGTGTGCACACAACTGCTGTAATTTCTAAGGTAGTTGCATGCATGCTCACTGTAATTCAGATGGCTGCTGGCTGTGGTGGTAATTGGAGGGACTATGCCATTGCAGTCTCTGGTGCCAGGAGTTGGCTTTGGTGAATGGGGTGGAGAGTCCTGAGCAGTGGGATGGAAGGGGTGGTGTCAGACAGTCAGTCGAAGGGGGTGGGAATTAGAGACATGGGTAGCCACTGGACACCAGAGGATGGGATATTCATTCTATACTGCTGAATTAGTGATCAGGTGGTGGGGAACTACTGGACACAAATGAATTGGGTTTTGGTTATGTAGTGCTGGATCAACGATGGTGGGGCAGTACATCTGCAGAATGCTGTCATGCAGTTGCACTGCAGTGGCATTGGGTGGCTTGCTAATCAGCCCATTATGGGCATGGTAATCGACCTGAAACACCTTCATGCCATATGAGCTTATTAGCATGCCAGGGCTGAATATGGCTTGCATGAGCACTGGTGCTATCCCTTATGGGATGCACTATTTCCATGTGGCTCCTATGACAGCTGCAAAGCTAACACCTTACCCTCACCCTACACACACCAACAGGCATTGGGGGTGTCCCTTGGGATCATCAGCCATAACGCTCACCCCATTCAAACCCCATTCTCCTATACTGTGCCCATCACAGCTTTATTTCTTATGGAATGGGGTGAGCGTTATGGCTGATGCGACCAAGCACCCAGCACCTTTGGTGTGTGAGGGTGGGTGTTAGTATTGGGAAACCCTAACACCAGATTTCCTCTTTGTAGCTGTAACCCTAACTAAAGTATTAATGCAGTTTTTTGCAATTTATATTTAATATAAGTGGGTGATTTTACTGTACAGTACACAGTATTTGGTGTATATATATATATATATATATATATATATATATTGCTTGTTAAAACAGTATATGCAGTATTCATCTGGTTATGGGCTACCAATGAGTTTTATGCAACAAAAGTATTTAAAATAGATTGCAGACATAGTAACATGATTTTAAATAGACCAATTGTGGCTTGCTAAAATGCACATAAGTGTTTATACCTGTGGTACACCTCAGCCTTGATAAAGTGTAATTGTATGAACAACATTGGCTGTAGTGAGAGCTGCACTGCTGGGTGACTATCTCAATTAATAAATGTATTGTTCATCCTACAACTGATCTACAATTTTGTCTATCTCCTTCCATGAGCCAAGCTTTATAAAAAGAAAATGTTCATGTTGTTGCCAAGCCATTTTAGTGGCTGAAATTTAAGCCACACTGGGTGCCCTGCCGGAAGTATGCGGGTGTCTTGTTAGCGGCTCTGGCCGCTGCTTTCAATGTTTATGTTTTTATTAAAAATAAATATGCGTGTGTGTGTGTGTGTGTGTGTGTGTGTGCGTGTGTGTGTGTGTGAGAGATTAAGGGGGGTCAGAAAGAACTGTCACCTCTTTCTCAACCTCTTGATTCTGGGGAAATCCCCATTAACTGAAAGTGAAAGTGCACCCACAGGGCATCCCAATCTAGCGGCTTCTGTGGTGGCACATCAGAGGCACAGCTGTCTGTAATTGTAAAATGTAATCAGCAGTTAAAGCTGTTGGGGTAGTGCATGCTAAGGAGGCAGCATGAGGGTTGGTAAGCAGCTCTCACTGCTGATTGGTTATGCAGTCAAACCCTTGATTTGCATAACCAATCAGCACTTAGTCATCCAGTCAGGGAGTCCCCCAGGGTAGCCATGCCCCCTAACTTAAGCATAAAAGGAGACTGCCAAGGGGCTTAAAGGCAGTCAGAAGGGGGACTCTGGAAGGGGAGTCCAGAGGAGAGGTACCAGGAGGTGTGACCTGGGAGAAGTTCTCCTGGAGAAGGAGCTCATTGGAGAAGGGTCCCTGGAGAAGAAGCTCAATGGAGAAGAGCTCCTGGAGAAGGCACTCCCTGGAGAAGGGTTCCTGGAGAAGGAGCTTGATGGAGAACAAGATCAGAAGGAGAAGTAAGGGGTTCAGGAGGGCCCTGAAGAAGAATCCCAGGAAAGGAGCATTGTGGGACCTGCAGGGGCAGCTGGGAGAGGCCTGCTAGCCTGGTAGCCTAACTTTAAAATGGGGGCTTAAAAGAGCTGTATCATTCAGGCTCGGAAGTTGACTCTGGTGTTCAGCAGCAGGGGAGGCTGGTGAAGCCAGACAGCCTCCCCCAAACCCTTGTAGGTACTTGGTGGGAGACTCGGCTAGCAGGTTGGCTTGTGGTGCAGCACCTTGGGAGATTCAGCTAGCAGGGCAGTTAGCAGTGCAGCACCTTGTGAGACTCAGCAAGCAGGGCAGCTAGCAACGGAGCACCTTGGGAGACTTGGCTAGCAGGACAGATAGCAGTGGAGCACCTTGGGAGACTCAGCTAGAAAGGCGGCTAGTGGTGAAGCACCCTTGGGACACTCGGCTAACAAGTCAGCTAGTGGCAAAGCACCCATTGTAAACTCAGCTAACAAGTTGGCTAGCGGTGAAGCACATGTTGGACACACCTGGTTAGCAAGGTGGCTAACAGCGGACCTCAGGCCTGTATTCTTTTGCAATTCTTGCAGCAGTCCTTGGGGAGGTGGCACCCAGGGAGGGAGCCCTGGGGTGGTGGTGTGTTAAAAATTCTTTATTGCTAAAGTTACAGTAATAAGCCTTTTATAGTGATTTTGTTGCTAAGGATACAATGCTAAGCCCTTTAAGTGATTTTATTTCTAAGGTTACAGTGATAAGCCCTGTGCATGGATTTTATTGCTAAGGTTATAGTGATAAGCTCTTCACAGTGATTTTGTCGCTAAGTTAGAATGATAACCAATTTTCTACTGTTAATGTTAGTGATAATCTTGATAGTAATGAAGATTTTGTATATCTTTGCTGTTTATTTTTTAATAGTAAATGATTTATTTTGCTACATTCTGTCTGTGGATTGTTATTTTTAGCAGGTCTTGGAGGCCCTTGTTAGTCTGTTGCTCTGGGTGGTGGCAGTGGTATCTTTTAAGGGGGAAAAGTACCTCCCCTTACTAAGACACTTTTTCATTCCTGCCAGTGGCTGGGCCTGCACCATGTTTTGGGCATCCAGCTGTCAGTCTGAACAACCCAATATTGTCCCCTCAGTCATTTTAGGCTCGCTACCATTAGTTGAGGGTGGCACCACCAAGGAGGCCTCTTGGTGGCATCAGCAGACAGGTATAAAAAGACTTTTATTAGTAGATAGAAATTGTATTTGTTACACCATATTACATGCATCAGTCATCAGTGATGCTGCAGACTGAGAGAACTATTCCTATGGTGCACATTTCAGTACAGTCGCAGCAGTTGACATGGTCAGATACAGTATTTCTTGACATTTCTGTGATATCTCTAGAGAATTTCTCTATCTGGCTGTAATACTGCACAGCTGTAGGTCCACCAGAGAGAAGTTCTTTAGAAATATTGTAAAATATATGGAAACATCTTCTAATGTCATTTTCTACAACTGTACTATTTCCAGCTGTCTCTCATGGGGGAAGGACCTGGCTAAGGAAGGAGCTCCTTTCTTGTGAAGAAGATGGACTTTTGTTTAGAAAACTTTTGAAATCATCAAGAATTGTGTATTATCATTCTAGTTAGCTGATTTTCTTAGATGAAAGCAGTCAGGTTACTGAACTTGTGCTTCAGAGGAGAGGACAGAGTGCACAGTGTGAGGTTGTACTGGTAACTGCAAGCCCTCCAGCAGAAGTAGGACAGAGTGAGATCAGATGGGGGAAGGTGCAGTGGGGGGTGAAAGATTCAGGCCCCATCCACACTGGCATCCATTTTACAAAACCTTTTTAAAAACATTTTAATTTCAGTGCGCTTGAACGTGGTTGTTGGAGTGTCCACATTGCACTCTGACACCATGCTTGCCTGCTTGAGTTCCCAAGCATGATTGTTGCAGTACCACAAAGCACAGCTGGTTCTGCAGTGCATACTGGGATGTTCGTGATTGGGCACAGCTGGCAGATCCAGAGTACAATTACACTGTTCTGTCCAGGAGCTCACCACAAGCTCAGCAATGTCTGTCAGTCTTTTTGTTTTCTGGCTGCCCAGAAACAGAAATTGTGTTGTGGTGGTGGTGGTTGCTTTAAACCATGTTACAGCATGGATCACATCTACACTGCAGTTAAAATGGTTTGAGGCAACCATGTTGGTCAAAAATCAGTTTTTGAAACACAGATTGTAGCATAGTTTTACCATGCTACTGTCTGGATACAATACATTTAAATCATGCTAACAGAATTACCACTGTTTAAAACACAGAAACAGTGCTAGTGTGGACAGGGCTTTAACTGGCGATCTGTTCTTAACAAGTGCACGTGATGTGAAGGGCACACGCAACAATAATTATTTTTATTGTATTTTTGCCTTTAGCAGTAGGTTCAAGGCAGAGTAAATTTAACAGTTCAATTGTGCTTCCACAACTGGATGAGATGAATGCTTGTGTGACTTTGATACATTGTGGCTGGTCACCTCTCTATCCATGGGATATACCACCCTGTAGGGCTACGATATAAAGAACCCTAGAGGAGGGATCCCCCCTCATAGGTGCTGTGGGAATTTTTCCCTTGGCTAAAGGTAGCTTAGGATGAAACCCAAAAAGAATAGCCAAAAGGATGTTGAGCATCAAAGAGGCGAGAAATAGAAAATATCTAGACCTGAAATTAATGAGACAGACATAGATAAGAAGGACAGGAGAAAAACGAGAGAAGAGGATGATAAACGAAGGGAAATCTGATAAGATGCAGAAAGGCGGACCGTAAGGAATGAGGGAATAGATGGGGCCTCCATCCAACTCCATCCAACAGCAGAACCTAACTACGGAACCTATGAAAGCACTAACCCTGTCTAATATTATGACCATCGGCATGGAGGAGAGGAAAAAAAACTTTGAGCAGGAATCCTCTGGGGATCCAAGGCCTAGGTCACCTTCCCTCTAGGCTGAAGGACAGATTGATTAGTGATGGTTCAGCTACAGCAAATAAAAGTTGAGAGCAAGGAAGAAGGAAAAATCCAATTTAGAGGAAGCTCTTTCTCTGACCTTCTAAATGGACAGCTGTTAAGGGATGCGAATGATGTCTCCGCAACTAGAAGCTTGAAAGCAAGAGAGGATGTACAGTGATGGAAATGAGCCTTGAAGGCCTGAATGGTTCAAGGTGAGGAATGAAATGGATGATGTATGATTACGAAAAGAGGCCTAGAAGGCTGGTATGGTTGAGGTGAAATAGGAAGAGGAACAATGATGGTGTGAAGCTGTGGAAGCTGGTATGGTTAGGGTGAGGGATGAAAACAATGTGTGATGGTAGATAGAAGCCACCAGCCCCAAACAAAAAGGGCAATAAACATGATGGCATGTCTCTGAGTGGAGAGAAGGTTGAGTGAAGGTAGCATGGACCTGAGACGGTTATGCTCAAGTAGTCAATGTGAAGGAGTAGACGAGGTCAGATGAGCGGGGGATACCATATGTGGTCATGAGAAGACTGATGGTGATGATAACTGCAGGAGTGAAGCAGTTTGATAAGGTAGCATAAGACCTGGTAAGTGGTATGCTCGATTAATTGGTGATGCTCGATTAAGCGATGTGAATAAATAGACCCTGAGGACAGACTGAGCAAAGAAAAAACAGACATAGGCATGGGGACACCAGACAGACTAGGGTAAGAGAAGGATATGAATATAGAAGGTGATGGCAGGATAGGACCCCCCCCAAAAGAAAGCAAAGGTCAGAGAAGGAGCGGAATGGGGGGTGGAAGGAAGCACAGATCAAGGAAGGAAAAGAAACGAGGGCAGAGGAAACATTAGGAGGAGGGCAAGGAGAGCCAAATATGGAAGGCGAGAATCAATAAGGGACTGGAGAAAGGCACAAGAAGAGGAAGGAGAAGAGGTGAGTGTTGAAGGAGCGGGGGAAGATGAGGCCGCAGCACGGCGGTGCCGGGAGTCAGGACTGCACCAGGAGGGAGGTATAGGAGGCAGGAATACAGGAGGAGAAGAGTGGAGGTCATTCACAGAGCAGCCTAGGTGGTGAGGAGAGACCCCGAAAAGGCCAAGCAGCAGATCAGAGATGCCCCGAGAATCACCGAGATACCACATGAGGGTCCCACAGTAGGAGGGACAGGTATAAGGCCTTGATCTGCTGGTATGCTTCAATAAGTCTATATGTCATATCCACGGGCAGCAGAAAGCAAATCCACACCACTCACAGCTGTGCAGAATGCATGTAAACAGGCCTGTCATTTGGCAGGGATGTGAGTACAACAGGACTCGGTGCTAAAACCATGAGACTACTGGGCAAAGAAAAGGATTCTGTGGATGCTTTTCAATAATATTGCCGCCACTGCAGAAAAACAGTCAGGGTCCTGTCACAAAATCATAGGGTTGTAGTCTGTAGAGAGGGTCCCATCACATAAATGGTGCATAAAGTCCCCAAACATTCGAGCAGCAGAGAGGTGAAGAGACAAATAGGTGAGAAAGACACTGTTTGAAAAGGAATCTGGTTGACAAACCTTCAGAATAACGGGGCTTCGAAAAGTTCTATTTGTATGCCATTGCAATGCATCATAAGTGCAGAGAAAACAGGCTCATCGCGAGTCACAAGTCCAAGGAACAAGTAAAAGTAATGAGAAGGCCAGAGTAATGAACACACCAGTGCAATGCAGGAGTGGGGAGGAAAGGGGCGCAGTGGAAAGAATGAAAGCAGAAAGTGAGGCAGGTGCCAGTTTGGGAGAGTGAATGATGAGAAGGGTTGGTGCAGTGCTCTGAAGATGAGGGGAGCAGGCAGAGGTACAGAATGAACAAAGAGCACGAAACAGCGGAAATGCAGAGAGCCAATAAGCAATCCAGGAGGAGAGGAACAAAGCAGATGGTGGGAGGAATGATCAAAGGGCAAGGGGAAAATGGAGTGGCGGAACACAGAGCTCCAGCAGAGCTAAGCAAAATGAGCAGGCAAATTGGGAGGAGGACTGGGGGTGACCACAGGAGCAGGAATAGGAGGGAAGTGGAATGAGCAGCACAAAACAGCCGCAGCATGAGATGCAGGTAGGGGAGAAAGGGGGTGCGAGAGACAGAACCCCAGAGCCAGCGGCTGCAAGAGAGGGTGAGCAGGGAGACAGACAGCAGGGAATGGAGGGGAAGGGGGTGGCCAGAGGCACTGCCAGAACTCAAAGAAGAAGAAGAAGTAGGAAAACATGAGATAGGAATGAGGAGCGGCGCCTCCAGCCACAATGAGAAACAATTCCTGGAACAGCCCAGGAGGAGTGGCCTTTTAAGGCCTGATGGGAGAGTGATGTTGTTGCTCCACCTATTGAACCTCAGGCTTAAAGCCTTCCCAATGGGAAAAGGTGTAGGGCAGAGTTTTAAAGAGGAACAGCCAGCACCAAGGGCCACTCACTCCAGAGTTGGGCTGGTGCCAATGTGCACTTTGTGTGCAAAAACATTTTGGTTTAGTTACTATTTACTGTGGTATAGTAGACTGTATCAGGCTAATTTTGCTTAGTTCTAGGCTGACATATTTTGTTACTACAAATACCAGAATCACCTGCAGCTGGTATCAAAACAGTAGGAAGCAGTGGGAGATTCAATAGCCAGCAGTGCATCTTAGAGTTTATGTAAGCTGGACCCTACTTAGACCCTGGAGAAAAGCAGACCAGAAAACCTCTCTTTGGAGATTATAAAAACTTTAACATGCATTTCAGCTTACTTTATCTCCTGCTGCCTACCACTCTGATGTCAGCTGCAGGAGATCCTGGGATTTGTAGTAACAGAAGATGTCAACCTAGAAACAAACATGATTAGTTTGATGCAATATACTATAATACAGTAAACAGTAAGTAAACTAAAACATTTTTCATACAAAGTGAGCATTGGGACCAGACCCACATGCAGGTGTGTGGGGCATTTGTGCTGATCATTCCCCTTTAAGGATATTTTGAAACATAATTTACAGCAGGAGGTGTGTGGCAGAAAAAAAAAAAACATCTTTATATATGTATTTTTTAGCCGTGAGTGAAAACTAAGTGAAGTAGGCTGCTGCAGTGAGATACAAGGTCTCCAAATGAGGCTGAGGAGAAGAGTGTGTCAGTGGGTGATGGATATGTGTGTACATGGGGACTTTTGCCACCATGTTATGTAGAAACCACAAAGAAAAGAACAAAAGAAGAAAGGGATGCAAGGGGAGGAATGAGCAGATAAATGTTCCGCCTAGCCAGTTGTATAAAGTTCCTCTTCTGCAAGTGGTGGTGGTGGAAAAGGAGTTGGCACAGGGACTCAGAGTTGTAGGGGTGAGGCAGAGACTACAGCTGTGAAGATAATTAGGAATGGGTGCACAACAGTATATCCAAAGAAACCATGGTTCATTAGTCCCCAGAGGTCTTCTGGTTCCATTCTCAATGCAAGCAGATTTTCCAGCCTGTCATCAATTACAGCTGGTGATGAAATCACGCTAAACAATTCAGGAGTACAGTACAGCAGTTTCCCTATTCCTCCTTACACTACTTCCACTTCTCCTAAACAGAATATAAGTAAACAATCTAGACTGATTGATTGGTCAATCTAGATTTATAAAGGGAAGCCCAACCCTATCCATCTTGTACAAACAACACAGCAACAGTTTATACTATAGCCAACTGTGTATGTACCTTGAAGCAATATTGAAATACCACCCCGCTCCCAAAATTCATGGACTCAGGACAGGGACTGGAAGTCAACATGGTTGGCAGGGGTGATACCTGAGAGGAGGTCTAGGACTGTGTACATTATAGTACTGCCAAGGAAACCATGGTTTTTAAGTCCCCAGAGGTCCACTTGTTCCAATCCCACTGCCAGTACCTTTCCCAGCTGGCCGTCCTGTGCACCTGATGATGAAACTGCAATGAGCAATCCAAAAGCACAGTAGTCACCTTCTTCCTCCTTCAAGTATTTTTGGTTCCTATACCTGGAATAGGATAACTCCATCTTGATTTGTAAAGATAAGCCCATCCCCTGTCAATGTTGTATGAGTGATGTGACAAAAGCTGCCACCATAGCCACTTGTGCATGTGTGTGGACAATTACCCGTCAACCTTGAAGCACTATATGATGCCTTTCCTGCTCCCAATTAGCATCAGCACCACCCAACCCAGTGCTGCTGCTCAGTTATCATGTAAGGAAGGTGACAGTCTGGGTCTGGAATGGACACTATAGTAATCTTGTCATGGAGGAAAAAATGCAGTTGTCATGTGAGTTTGAGACAGAGTTTTGGCAGGGCAGTGCCAACAAAGCAGTTTATGGAGCTTGTCATTGAGGAGGGCAAGGAAGTGGGGCTGTCAGAGAACAGGCATGTGAGTGAAAGGGTAATGAAGGAGGAAGCAGATGAAGAGGAAGAGGAGAAAGGACCGGGCAAAGTGTACAGTTCATGCAATGAGAAGGAGGTACAGGGAGAAGAAGAAATATTACAAGAAGAAATGAGAGGAAGAAGAAGATGAGAAAGCAGATGCAAAAGATGAAAATGAAGAAGAAGAGGAATGTGAAAGTCTGTTGTCTGTTGCACCACTAATTACTGGCTATTACTCAAGTTGTAATTGCAGAAGCAGGCCAAAATGACCCATCGTGACTACCCCCCCACACACACACATTTATAAGTGGTAAAAGTCTGACAACAGCCCACCATGAATTAACTGTACGATTCCATGTTTAATAAACAGTTTACTTGGACTGCCAGCCACATTCTGGGGGAGACTATTTCAAAGTCCTGCTACCTACTGTGTGAAGTAATAACTTCCTTTTTGTTGTTTAGAACTTGTCAAGTTTTTACTTTTGTGCAAAGTCCTCTAGTGGTTACTGGATTATTTTTCTCTTCAATCCTCATTCATAATTGTAACTCTTTATTCTTCGTAATAATGTACCTCAATAGCAGATCATCCCTTTTCCTATTTGTCTCTAGGTCCATTAGACTAATAACCTCCAAGAGATGCTTATGGTCATGATCTCCAATTCAGTTAAACATTTCTCTTGTTCATCTCTGTACACATTCTAATTTTGGTATATCTTTTTTAGGAATGTGGGGCCAGAACTGGTTTACATAATGTAGTTGTCAAGTAATGTCATTGCCAACATTTCTGTAGAGCAGGCTCATCATATTCATGCTTCACAATACAAACTTTCTTTTGATGAACTACAAAATTCTATTCATCTTACTTTATCACGTTGTTTTTAGTGGCTCATATTGTTAGTGATGAAAACTCTGAAGTCCTTTTCCTCCTCCTCTTCTTCTGTTAGACTGACATCATCAGATAACGCAAGCATTTTGTGAGTGTGATGATATGTGTGACACTGAGGAGGGAAGGCCATAACACGAGGTGTTTACAAAATGTATCTTTTCAGTTTTGGTTGATCTGAAATGGAAAGCTAGACAATACTGCCTATTTTCAGCCTTGTCCTATGAGGGGGGAGGGGCAGATGCAAATTAATGGAAATTGAACCAGATGAAGCTGTTGGCATATTTTAGTGAACAGGGGAAATTTGGCCAGGACATAAGGGAAATTCTCTAACTCTGATCAAGAAGTTTTTAATTTTTTTTATTTTGGTCTTTGGTAACCGGGTAAGGCCCACTAAGCACAAGTGCCTGTTTTCAGGGGCGACCTGGGAGCACTGGGTGGTTAAGTGACTTGCTCAGAGTCACACAGTATGCAAGTGGAGGTCATGAGAATCAAACCCAGGTCTGGTCTGCTGAATGTACCATGCTCATTCATAGCTCATTACTCTAACCTTTAGGCTATACTGCCAACCCTAAAAAGAAGTGCCATGTGATTTTTAACATCCACTTGCACAACCACCAGAACAGGGTAATGGCACCTCAGTTTAATGTCTCATAATGGCTCATACAACAGATGTTCCACCCTGACAGTATACATCACTCTAGTAGAACACACAGGTGCCAACATTTATGGTATGATCCTAAAACTCTGATGTCTTCAGAAACTCAAGGCAGAGAATTTGTCTGTATGGTAATGTTCTGAAAGATATAATTTGTCTTTTTCCACCTAAGATTATACCTAGTGTGTGGAGAGCTAAGTTTTATGTTTCTGTATAACCATGACTTTATTTTGCATTTTTTCCTGTAAGCACTTTTGCTGTAATTCTTGTCAATGCTTAAAATGCTGTGTTAATATAGTCTTTTATTTATTATCTTAGGCTGAGTGATAATGCTTTTTAAATATTTCATTGTGAACCTCTGGGGTGCTGTAGCATAAATCTGAAGGGACATGCTAAGCTATTTTAAGTATTTGAGAAACAGAATCCTTGCTGATGGACTAAATTATATGGGTAAACTTTGATAACACAAACCCACACTATACCTGGGGTTTGAGCAGTCTCCATTTCTTGATGCAGACTGCTGACTGGGCTAAAACAGTCCAGGTGTCTGGAGCAAGCCAACTTTGTAGAGAGCTGAGCATGGGCACAGGGCAATATACATGGTGAACCAGGGTGGAAGTCTGTGGCAGCCAGGATGGGAGATAAAGAAAGAGAAAGAGAAAAGGGCAAGAAAGCAAGCAGGTTTATCAGGCAGGGAAAGCAAAAGATCAGCCTCCCCAGCTCCATCTAGCGTGATCAGCTCCATAGTACTGTACCACCTGCTGTTGCCTCACCTGGCTATCCACAGCCACATACCATATACCAGAATGGTGGAAAAAACAAATAATCTTGTATTCAGCACATAGTCCTTCTCAAAGACCACTCTCTCAGCAGTCCAGTCATGTAGTGGAAAAATTAAAGAGATCTTTTACAGTGACTAGATGGCACTACAAATCTGCAGAAGGTTTGTTGGAATCATTGTGACAAAAAGATCAGCTGAGGTCAGTCTACATAAAGATTGCGACCCAGAATTCTGGCTGACTATTTAAAACATGAACATAGCATCTTTCTAACAGCCACATCCATTCACAAGCCCCACTCTGGTCAGATAGGCCAGATGCAGCAGCACCTGCAGCAGCAACAGAGACAGTCAGGCATGAGAAGCACTGGAATTAGATGGTTTGTTCACTAATAAACAGATATATTACTTGTATTGGCTCTTGGAAACAGGAATCACTGGATAGTTTAATACCTTTTACTGGACCAACATTCAGTATGTCATGTACAAATATTTATTTATTTGGCTTTTATTAACTAGGTAAGCACACTAGACAAATATATGCTTATTTTCAGGTACAGCCCAAGAGGTTACAAAATATATACAGGCAAGACAAACTTAAAAGACAGCAGCATATAGGTAAAGTAACAACAGATTAATGATCACAGCACTTTAAGCAGTATATGCATAAGGCACGGTAATACGAATGCATGGACCAGAACAGACCAGGCTAAGCAATGAGGTCCACCACTCATTGGAGGGAGGAGATACCAGGATTAAGTGCAGTTATAGGCAGAGTTAGATTTCAGGTGACCCCATAATAAGGGTATTCTAAAAATATAGTGGGAGGTGGCACTAGGAATAACCACTGGGAGGGAGTTCCATAAACTTTGTCCACAGACATTAAAGATCTGGTCCTCCATAGCTGTGTGGATTTCTGGAACAAAGAACAAAGATGAATCATTAGACTTGAGGGTGTAAGCAGAATTAACAACCCTTCAGATAACCATTCTCATTTGTTAGAGTTCAAAGTGATGTGAGATGAGCATTAGAGAGGGCAAATCAACATACATTGTTATAGGCAACATCCCAGTTAGATAAAGTGGACTTAGTAGCATAAGTAAAAGTAAGGATGCCATAGCTAAGGGTGGCAGGAGAACAACCCTACCCAGGGCAAGACACGCTGATGGTGTGAGGATGTTTTTGGTCCAATAAGCCAGGCCCAACTTGCAATTTACTGCCTTACATGCACTGCAGATATGCAGTGAGAGATCTAGCTGAGGATCAAGAGTGACTCCCAGATATTTGAAAGGGTCAGCAATCATCACAGAGGATTTGTCAATATTAGTAATATCAAGGGGTTCAGAACAAGTTCTGATTTTTTCCTAAGAGCCAGAAAGCATAGCCTGTGATCTCCTATGGTTAAGGTCTAATTTAATCAACAAAAGCCAGGATAGTATTTGGTGGAAATCAGCCTTTTATTTTGAGTTGATTTTAATGTTCTGGGAACTGATTAGTAACACCAGGTCATCAGCATAAATCGTGTGGCTGCAATGGGCTGGTAACTTGGGTAAGTCATTAATAATTAAGGAAAATAGGATGGGTCTCAGGTAGAGATGGGTGAAGTGGCCCCAATTCACTCTGCGAAGTGATTCGCGGAGTGAAGGTGAATTCGCGTATTACTCTGCTTAGCGAAGCAGAGTATCACTGTTATAATGGTAAATGCTAATTCCATTGAAAATAATGACTTTGCATTACTCTGCCTTCCCAAAGCACTACTCCACCAATTTTTAAGGTGAAGTACATTGAAAACAATGTACTTCGCCTCATTCCACCTTGTTTTTAAGCTCCAAAGGCAAATTTTGCAGTGACTAGTGGGATTTCAGGTCACATGGGCTCTAGATTGTTCAGCACAGCCTCAGTTTGGGGTAGTGTGTGAAGGAAGCTGTAGGAGACAATCTGCTTTGAGAGCTCTCTGCAATTCTAACCTTCTAAAAGCTGTTAAAAAAGCCTTTTTGAGACATTTTTTTTGCTGAAACTTTAGTTCATCGATTATAGGAAACCCTCCTGTGCTCATATCATCAAGCGTTTATTGTTTGTGTGTGGATTTTGAATGTTAATGTACAACATTCAGTCTGTGTACTGAGAGGCAGTGGAAATATGCTTTGGGGGGCACGTATCAGTGGTGTAGGTAGACTAACTTGGAGAAAAAGCCAGTTCTTCCTGGTTTTTTTTTATATTGTTCTTATATAACTGTGTTAATGTACACACAGAAATATTTTCAATAATTCTTGCCATTTTTTTGCTGATTGTTGTGGTGCAGCAGTGCATAATTTTAGTTTGTTTAAAATATGTGGTTATATTACTGAAGTTTTCAATTTGCTTCGCATTACTTGGTGTGTGTGTGAGTATGTGTGTGATGCGTGTCATCAAATCAGACACCTCTTATTGTGCCACATAATAATTTCAGCAATGTGAACCTGCTATCCACTGTAGCTGTGTGATTTTTGTACTTCTTTGTGGTATCTTTACTGGTACTAGTAGTAGTGACTGTTACAGCAGCAGTGCAGCACAGTGCCACCCCACCCCCCGCAGCCCGCCCCAACCGGCAAAGGTATTCTTTTCCAGATTTGAATGTCTGATGGTGAGCACTGGTTAGGTGTTGTGCCTTTGCATCTGCATCTCTTCAGTGTGCAGTGCAATCTTAATCTGTCTGTGCATTTGCATCTCTTTAGGGCCCAATCTCCATCTGTAAATTAAGTCACAGTTGTTTCTTTGGCTTCCCTTCAGAGTACTGGACAGGTGTGGTGCATAATTCTGCAAGAACATTGTACTCATTAATATGTGTTTTTAAGTCAGGGCCATCATCACAGGTTACTCGTGATACAAATCATGTTCTTCTTCATCATGGTTACAAATGCAGTCACAAATCACAATTCATGATCATGTCATGAATCACAACATTAATTTTTTACTAGTTACTTGGATGTATTGTAACTTTTGTAAGCATGTTTTGTAGTATCTCTCCCGGCTTCACCACCCCACCATTGTACTCATTAATGATTGTTTTTAAGATGGGGAATTTGTGCTGCAGCTCATCGGGGAAGTACAGCTGTAGGCATTCACATTCCCAATACAGTTCCATACTGGTTATCTCACACCGTTGACACCAAATCATGTTCTTCATCATCACGGTCACACATGCAGTCACAAATCACGATTCAAAATCACATCATGAATCACAACATTCATTTTTTTACTAGTTACTTGGATGTATTGTAACCATGTTTTTAGTATCTATCCAGGCTTCACCACTCCACCATCGTACTCATTAATAAGCATTTTTAAGTCAGGGAGTTTTGTGCTACAGCTCATCGGGGAAGTACAGCCATAGGCATTCGTGTTCCTTCCCATACAGCATGTGAGTTACAGTACTGTAAGTAGTGGTGGGTGAAGTGGCTCCAATTTGCTCCATGAAGTGATTCACTGAGTAATGTGGAATCTGCAGAGAACTCCACAATGTGAAGCGGAGTACTTCGCTTCATAATGAGGAATGCAAAGTCCATTGAAACCAATGACTTTGCATTATTCCACCTTCCCCAAACCACTTCTCCACCAATTTTAAGGTGACGTACATTGAAATCAATGTAATTCACCCTACTTTGCCCTGTAATTGAGCTCCAAATGAAATTTTGCAGTTATTCATGGGATTGAAGGTCACATGGACTCTAGATTTTTCGGCACAGCCTCAGTTCTGGCCTGGGTAGTGTGTGTGCAGTGGTAGCTGGAGACAGTTTGCTCTCAGAGCTCTGCAATTCAAAACCTCTAAAAGCTGTTTAAAATGCCTTTTTTAGTAATATTTTTTGCTCAAAATTTAGTATATTGATTGTAGGAAACCCTTCTATGTTCATATCATCGAGTGTTTATTGTTGTGTGTGGATTTTGAATGTTAATTCAGAACAGTCTGTCTGTGTACTGTGAAGTGTGCTTTGGGGGCGGGGCGTATTTATGGTCTAGGTAGATTTCTTGTTACACTCTCATTTCACTTCATCAGCACTGTGGAGTTTTCAGGATACAAGACAATAGCACTTTGGGGATGCACATTCATTCTGGTGACTGCATGGGTGGGATGCTGCCAATATTGTTGTCTCTCCACCTTACTTCGCATTTAAGGCGGAATGACAATGTGAAGTAATAATAATGATGCGAAGTGAGCCTTTCCTATGGACCACTCTGCATAACGAAGTGCCAATGTGAAGTGGCCACTTCACGTTCACTTTGCCAGTGGATTTTAAATTCACTGCATCTCTAGTCCCAAGATGTGCCCCTGTGGGACACCGACTTTGACAGGAGTAAGCTCAAAATGCATCATTATACCTAACTGTTGCCTTCCCTGAAGGTAGTTTGCAAACCAGGCTAGAACAGGGCTTGACAATCCAAGAGAACAAAGCTCTGAGCAAAGGAGTTTATGGTATACCAGAACAAAAACCTTAGAAAGATCTACAAAGACAGCTCCTGTCATCTTACTGTGATCCATGGTGACCGTAATTTCTGAGATAACTTTAGCAAGGGAAGTAGAGATATTATATCCCTTTTGGAAGCAATGCTGCCCTATAGCATATCATATTTATGATAGCAGATAATATTTATGGATGTACTCTTAATTGGCATGCCACAACTTTCTCTAGTATTTTTCTGCTAGCACAATAATTTTCAAGACATTTCAGATCACCTTGCTTGAATACTGGTACAGTTCTGGCAATCTTCCATATTTCAGGGATAGTCCCAGTAGTCAGTGATGTGTTAAAGATGTGGAAGATTGTCAATGTAGGAAATGGGGCACCCAACAGATAAGCTTAGGCTCCATATTATCATGACCGGCACTAGTAAAGGGGGAGAGACTGGTCAAAAGTCTACTAGTTTCACGTGCTAATACAGCTTTAAAGTAAAAAGGGGATGGAATACAGGGGCAGATGGGGAGGCCTAAGATTCATCCTGTATGATAGGAGCAGCAAGCAAGGAGATGAGAGTGGACAAGTCAAAGAACTGTTTGTTAAAGCATTAGCAATTGTTTTTGCATTGTTGCAGTTTAGTCCTCCAGTACGCATGTCAGCAGTTTGATATTTAAGGGAACCATCCAAAACACTTTTAATATTATGCTAGAAGCACAGAGGATCCCTAATAGAAACCAACTGGGTAGATTTGCAAAACTCACTCTTAGCTTTTTTTACAGACATTTCAGAGTTATCTATATTCATAAAGGTAGCGATAGTGGAGAATACTGGACCACCGCTAAGTCTTTGTGAATACAGCGCAGGCGTGTGCTTGCTGTTAATTTTGATTTTAGTTTGTTTGAATTGGTGGGCTTCATTCCCCACACCCCTCTTGTTTGTTTAAAGTGAGTGTGGGGGCGAAGCCCCCCAACTAATAAACTAACACAAAAATAAGTGAAAGATAGTTGTGAGAGAGTAGAGTAACTTAAACTCTACGCCAATAGTCTAGGTCCGGTGGTGGTCCGGTATTCTCCACTGCTACCATAAAGGTCAGGTAAAGCTTGGGCAGCCTTAAACCTTGCCCATCATTTATCCCTGGACTTCATGAGTAATAGCAGGTCACTATGGAGCCTTCTAGTGACAGTATCCCTCACTTTCTGCTTAATAGTGGAGCATGTTTATTTTGTAGGGAGGAAAAGATATTAAGGAAATTACTTAGGACAACAGCTGCATCCCCAGCAGATACAACAGAGGACCAAGTAATAAGTCTCTCATAAGAATTAACTTATGGGGAATTTTAAGCAATGAGACCCCCTGATACAAGAAGTGGGAGTATGGTCAGAGATAGAATCAAGGAAGATGCCGACTTCTGTAACCCTCTCAGCCCTGTTACTCAGGATCCTATCAAGAAGGGTATTCTGGCCTCTGATGTAGAGTCTAGTAGGTTCAGAAAAAAGGTGCTTAAGGCCTAGATCAGCCAGCAGGGGTTCATGCTGCTTGGCATTTCTTCCTGTCCAGTTTAGGTTGAAGTCACTTAATATTAGCTGCTCATTAGAGCCCACCTTTTTACTAATACTGTCAGAAAGATATTTATTGGTATTGGCCATGCTTCAAAAGCACCACTGCAACTACTCTCAACAAAACAAACTACACTGGCCAAGTAATTGCATGCTCAAACTAAACTGTCACCTACTCGCCCACTTTCTGTCTGCATGACACAATTCACAGGTCATGAACTCCACCTTTAGGAGGGTTGTAGGCACAGCCTAGATGATTGTTTTTTTAATATTACCCACCAGGAATAGTGAAAGAACGAATTCACACACAGAGGAGGGAGGGTACCTTGCTATTTTTTGTGTTGTCCCATATTGAGATGGTATGCTTACTGTAGACTGCAAGTCAATGTATTCCTTGCATTATTACCATTCTAATGCTGTATCTATTGCTATTGTATGTGAACTGTTTATTCCCTTCCCCCTCCCAAAGGACGCATCTGGAAATGAGCAATCCTGCTTAGTATGCCTTCCTGGTGAAACTTTTAAATAAATAAAGGACACATTTAGGTGGCTTTTATAACAGCAGGCCTCCTCCAAGTTTCTGGCCAGTATGATCAAGCCTAACAAAATTTAAACCAGGAAGAGCACATGCAGAGTCAGGAATTGAAGGTTTAACCAAGTCTCTGTTAGGCCCACAATGTCAGGATTATAATGATTTACCCATGCAGTAAATTCAGCATGGTTAGGCATGATTAAGCAGGAGACTGCACATTTAGGTGAGCAAGTTTAAGGCCTTTTGTCTTAAGTCATAAAGGAGAACCAATATGCTGAAAGGCAGCAGGACCAGAGTTTGGTCCTATGTCACCAGCCAGGGCAATTTGCAGAGAGGAGAACCAGTAGAAACATGAGACAGCTAGCCATTTTACAGAGATTTTACAGCTGCAAAGTTTGCACTTAACAAAGTGGATAATTAGTAAGACTATTCAGTATTTAGAAAGCCAGACTGGAGATAAGTGCATTTCTCTAGCAGCAATAAGTTTCAAAAAGGTGTAGTCAGCAAGAGGGGATTTGGTTGGGGGCCTTCAGGTGCAGATGGTATTGGGAGATAAAGGCAATTTGCAGCATTATTAGGGTCACTGTGAAACCAACAAACAAATATATTTTAACAGTTCTGCAAGTACAAATACACAGGGTAACAAGTAATCAGGCAGTAGTGACACTTATAGGGCAACCTAATGCAGTAATAAGTCAGTCCTCAGAGCCCTAAGACATGTCCAGCACTGGGCAGTTCAATAAGGCAAGGCAAGCTGCCTCAAATCGTGCAAGATGTAACAGATTAAATAGCCTCATACATTTTTGTTTAGTTTTCTCATTATAGAGTCCTAAAGAATATGTTCAGCACCTAGCAGGACAATACTACATATCAGTTCACTCACTAAGTTAGGCCCTTTGTTACAGGGGTATTACAGAACTCACTATGAGCTTTCAACTACATCCAGCAGTATGACCTGCCATCATTCCCTCTGACCCTGCTGACTCAGGCATATTCCCATTGTCCTTTGTGCTCATTCTTAGAGCAAGGACTGCAAGTGGGAAGGATGCTTGGGGTACACAATTAAATGGCATTCTTCATTCTACCCTCCAGGTTTCCTGATTTGCTGGAGACTCTAGCAGTCACTTGTTGGCTCCATGCCACTGGACTGCTGCTGGAGCTTCAGTGACCATTAGGGAGGAGGGAAGTAGGACAGCAGGAACCACCTCATGACCCATTTGTGAAGTTTGTGGCATGATCTCTGGTGAGCCATTGCTGTGGTGGTCAGACAAAAGTGTGCCTGCAGTCCAAATGGCATTTCATCCCACCTTCTGAGTCTCCTGATTGGCTGGAGACTCTATCCATCACTTGTTGGCTCCATGCCAGTGGAGCACCATGGGAGCATTGGTTGCCACTGAGGTTAGAAAGGTAGGACAGCAGGTCTCACTCTCAACCCCTTTGTGATGTCCCAACAGATCCCTTCATCAGGTGCATGGTTTGTTCTAGTAACATAGCTACCATGGCAACTACAGCAGCCAACTGATGCATCCCCAGGTATTGGCCATACTTCAAAAGCACCACTGCAACTGCCCTCAACGAAACAAACTACACTGGCCAAGTAATTACATGCTCAAACTAAACTGTCACATACTCACCCACTTTCTGTCTGCATGACACAATTCATTTGGAGAGATGAAGGCCCTTGATTTTCAGCCATTCTCTATCAAAGAAGGCACCAGCTGGTGAAGACTATGGCATGAAGTAAAGCTCAAATACAACATTCTATCATGCTTCACATTTTTCAGGCATGTTCTCCCAAGTATGCCCAAGGCAGTACCATGTGCGCAGAACTGTGACACTTCTGAAGAAGGTAGGGGTCATGGGCATTTCACTAGTGATATAGGAAAAGGGAAAGGGAACATTGTTTAACCAGGAGTAGCACACTAAGCTGAAGCTTGTTTCCAGATGCTACCAGGGAGCACAAGGAAGTTAAGTGACTTGCTCAGGATCACACAGTATGCATCTAGGTGACTGTGGGATTCAAACCCATGTCTCCAGATCTGCAGCTCAGAGCCTTAACCCACTGTGCTATATTGCCTTCCTATCTGGCGAAGCAATGCAAACCACAGGTTTATAAACCTAATTGTCTATCGGAGTGTGACAAGATCAAGCTTCACTGTGATTTCTGTCCTGACTCTATGACCACCAGTCCTTTTGGGAGTTATATTGAAGCAGACTGCCTCATACAGAACAGGCACTCTAGTAGAGGAACTACCTTACTTAACATGTAAATCACTGAGGTAAGCACAGTAGGGAAACATTATGTGTTTCAACCAATCACTGCTAGACATCTGGATACTCTCATGATCTAAAGGTGGGGAATCTTTGTGATGGACAAGTGGCAGTAACATGCTGAACATGATACATTCTGGAAATGTCCCCTATGCACCCTGTTTTACACAGATACTTAACTTAGTCACTTAATGGACAACTACGCACAAGTTAAAGAAACACTTGACACTGTATGGGACATCACTAGATAGTTCCATCACTTTCACAATGTGCTTAGGTCTTCCACCATTACCAGCAAAAGAACAATTTGACTTAGCAATGCTTGATGAAAGAGGTTTACACAATGTGTAATTCTATATTTTATATGGTTTGGAGACTGGTGGAACTAAATCCTGTGTTACAGGTTATGGAATTTAATTGTGTGTTCTGTGAGGGGATATCTGTCATGGGTACAGTGGTGTGCTCTGCAAAAGCTTGTTCCACTTCTGTGACCATACAAACAGGCCATTGAAGATTTCAGTGCTGAATCTGCAACCCTTAGTATGCTCAAACCCATAGTGAGCCTACGTGAACACCACACATGCCATTATTCATAATCTTCTACATCAGGCAAACAATGCAAGATTGGTGGTGGTGGTGCCAGTGGTGGTAGCCATGGTGGCACTGGCAGCCAGGACAGAAATGACACAATGGTTGCTGGGAAATGGTTGGTGACACCACTAGTTAGCCTGAGTCAAGGCAGCCACAGCACAATGCAATATAAATTAAAGAAGTGGCAAAGATGTCTCTGTCACAACCTGAAGACAAGTTTGACAGCATTGTGTCACACATACTATGTGGCATAATGGCACTACTGCTACAGAGAATAAGAAGTGTTTATGAAAGAAGTGGCAGAAATGTGTTCTTTAAAGATGAAGCAAAGATAGCTGGACTCATGTTGCAGGAGGCTGGCTGGGAAGGAGTGATAAGCATCCCACTGGACAGCTCTACTCCTTTGAGGAGGAGAAATGTATTCTCTGTTTGAGAATAGATTCCCCATCCTCCAATGGAAGGAGGAGAAGGAATCTATTCTCTGTTGTTTGATTTCCACCCAGAAGAGATGGATTGATGGTGCTAGCAGTGGCTGCCAAGTGGTTACAAGGCTGTTGCCAGACACTGGTACATGCACATTACTGCACACATGCATGCCATGTCATTTCATGCTTGTGCTCCAGGGAAGAAAATGGCACAAAACCCTTCATCTGACAGAATGGCAACTAGCCCTTTGCAGGTCCCACACCACTGACCAAACACTCATCTCCTGCATCAGAACCTTAACCTAGCCAGGGAATAAGCTTCTACCACAGGTGCTGACATGGTGAACAAATCACAGAGAAACAAAGAAGGTCAGGGTCAGTACCTAGAGATGCTGGATGACTGGGCTGGTGGGGTCTGTTGGATGGGGCCACTCAATGGTAGGAAGACAAACATATGACTGAATAAAAAGAAGAGGCAGAGATGTTTCTGACACAACCTGAAAACAGGATTGACAGCATTAGATTGCACATGATATATTGTATGGCAACACTACTAGATAACTGCTTATAATGCTCAGTTTTAGTTTACACAAACCACCAGCCATTATTTCCAAATGTAAAACATGGCGGTCATAATGATTTATAGTGGCCGCCTATAGCAGCTGCCAGAGTTCACTTGACAACACTTGGCAGCCATTCAGAAGTGTGAATGATGGCTGTTTAAGCCTTGCTATACACTGTTAAGGGGTAACAGCTGATTAGCAGGTGATCACCTGCTAATCAACCTCTATGCTACATTAGGGATTCAGGCTTGTATGTTTTGAAGCAATGCTCCCTCTGCACAGCAACCTATTTGGAGATGACAACTCTCGACCTCTGCTTTTTCCACTGCAATCATGCATACCAGCAAAGTTGAGATGCTGCAGGAGACTGACAAAATGCCCAAGTTCAGTCTCCATGAATACACTGCTAACTTTGCAATTCCATAGTCTACACTGAGCGACTTGCTACGGTCCAAAGAAAAGATTTTGGCAGAGTGGCATACAAATCAGAATGCTTCCCACAAACATAACAATGGATCCATTTTTGGCCCTACCATTTTCGACTTGTTTTTATCTTCTTTGCAAGCATCGGATAGTTCATGGATGAGTACGTTTGCAGACGACTGTAAAATAGGAGCCATAGTCAATAGTAAACAAGCTATGCAAGATCTCCAAGAAGACCTAACTGATATAGAAAGATGGGCAGTTGAGCATAAGATGACTTTCAATATTAGCAAGTGTAGTATTATGCATTTCATAAAGAAAAACATGCTAGGTGAATATTTCTTAAATGGATTTGAGCTTAAATGTACAGACCATGAAAAATACCTGGGGGTAGTTATTACAAATGATTTGACTTTCCAACATCTTAGTACAGAAGTTACAAAGATAGCCAATAAAATGCTAAACTGTTTACTTAGGAATAGTCATAGCAGAGAAAGATCTGTGTTAATGCCACTCTGTGGGTCTTTAGTAAGGCCTCTGATGGAGTACTGTGCTCAGTTTTGGAACCCATATCAGATATGAGAAGTTAGGCAATTAGAAGTAGTTCAGAGGAAGGCAACCAGGAATACAGTATATTTAAGCTTAAACATTTTAATTGTGAAGAAAGATTGCAGGAAATAGGACTATTCACATTAGAGTATTGCCGACCAAGAGTCAACTTACTGTATGCCTAATGTGTTCAGTATTCAGGAAAAAGACCAATGGGAATGTCTAGGATTAGATGCCAAGGTTTGTAATAGAACCAACAGAGTTCATGGCTACCAATTAAGGGGTAAAAACTATAAAATCAGCAAAAGAAGTGCCTGAACAAACTAGAGGGTAGTTGCACAATGGAATGGTCTACCAGAAGAGGTAGTGTAAAGTGATATAGTTGATACTTTCAAAAGAAAATTAGACTTTCATATTAGAAGTACTTCTTTCCATTGAAAAATGGTGAGTCTATTTGGCACAAGCCATTGACTTGTACCCATCCCTGAATACTATGAAAAGGTAAAGACAGTGAAGTAGAGGAGGCATTGTTAAGATGGTTCTGCAATGTCTGGGGAAGGCACTCACTGATTGATGGCCCCCTTCTTATGCAAAAGGCACACCACAAGGCTACACCACTGGGGAGCGATGACTTCAACCCAAGAGATGGATGGCTGCAGAGGTGGAACACCCACAACAATATCAGGTTTAAACATGCTTACAGCAAAAAGCAGAATGCCAACATGCTTGTTGCCATGAACTGGCTGAAGCATGTGATGTCATCCCTGCTAGCTGCTTATGCTCCCCCAGGATATCTTTAGTGCCAATGAGACTGGGCTGTTCTACCAGTGTGTCAACTACAGCACCCTAGCTTTGAAGGCTGAGGCAATGCTGGGGCAAAGGAAAGCAAAGGAGTATCTGTCAGTCCTCTGTTGTTGCAATATGACAGGAACAGAGAAAAATGAGCTGGTGGTGAGTAGAAAATCATCTTGCCCACATTGTTTCCACTGGGTCAAAAACCTGCCAATCCACTATCATGTCAACCGTAGTGCACAGATGATGGGATACATCTTCAAGGAGTGAGTCAGACTGTGGGACAGAAAGCTCCAATGGACAAAAATCCTGCTGCTCCTGGACAGTTTTTCTGGGCATCCTGATGTTGCTGGTTTGTGGAATATCAGACTGGTGTTTCTGCCACCTGATGCCACTTGTGTCATCCAGCCCATGGACCAGGGAATCATCCAGTCCTTCAAGCAGCACTACATGAGAGAGATGTAGTCCCAAGGGCTGGAAGAGTTGGATTCTGCAGAACAAGTGACAGCAGCAATGTGCATTAGAAAAATCAACCTTCTACAGTAGGTGGGATCCATCTAATGTCAAAAGTGTGGGTCTGTGTCATACAAGAAATGATCGTACAGTGTTTCATCAAAGCAGATGTTTCCACCCAGACCACTTCTCATGAAGACAGTGAGGGCACTGCACCTGAAAATGAGTTACTTCCACCAGACGGCTTGTCTGCCTCTGAATTTGATGAGCTTTGCTGCCTGGGAGATGAAACAGAAGTCCAAACTGGTCATAATACAGGTGAGGTGGTGTCAGCAATGAGATCAGAAAAGGAAGCAGCTCACACAGAGAATGATGACATCCAGGAAACTGAGGAGGAACAAACAACACTGGTTACTGAAGTTGACGTCTGACATGCACTACTAACCCTCAGGCAGGCTATGGAACAATGGCAGGGCATCACCCAGGACTGGGCTTTTCTCCGTGCAATGGAGGTTGGTTGAAACAATAATCTAAGAAGCCAAAGGTGCAGTGCAAGATTGCTGACTTCATAACACCTGAGCTGAAATCACATTGACAGAGTGGGGGTGAGCAAACTGCATCAGTAAGTGTTCCTGTACCATAGTGTACTCCACTTAGTACTGTACTGTGTATTTCAAATACAGTTGTTTGCAGCTTAATAAGTCTATGTCACATTCTGTGCCTTATTCAGTGTCTACTTACTGATTAGTTAGCTCTACACTGCACTATGCAATGGTGTCATGTGATGTCATGGTACCAGCAGTAGCAGGGTTACAGTAACCGATGGGTAAATCCGACCTTGTATATAACATCCAAAATGAGCTTTAACAAGCGAGTTCATTATAAGCAGTGCTGACTGCACAGTGAAGATGTGTTGATTCCCCCAGATGCATGGATCATATCATATAGAAAGTGACGGGGTATGGTACTCTACTTATATTTGAGCAGCACCAACAGCTTGAAGAAACTGGAAAGAATGTGTGTAGAACCTCCTAGTCATATTGCTTTTCCTTTTCTGCTGACTTTGCTTGGGGTCAGTGCTAGACATTAGCATGACATACAGTAGAAAAAGACTTGAATAGTGATGATCCAGGAACAACCATGGACATTTGGGAATGTTTTGATACCGAATGCCGGCACTGCAAAGGTAATTTGTGGGAGGACTCAGACCCGTAACCAGATTACATGTTGCAGTCTTATCTTACAAAATCACTGTCTAGAAAAAAATAGTAACCCAATCAAAATCTGGTTAGACATTCAAGTCATTTGGCCTGCACTGACTACAGCATCCCACCAGCCTGCCGGGGGGGAGCGGGGTGGTGGAGCTTCGTGGGTGGGTGGGGTGGGGGACACTAGCCACCAGGGAGATGTTTTGGGGGTTCAATTTACTTACTGCCCGCGATCGGGCATTTGGTCCACTGGACCACCAGGAGATGTTCGGGAGGGTGTTCAATTTACTTTCTGCCCGCGATCGGGCACAAGGGTGATGTTCGGGGGTCCGTTTACTTTCTGCCCGCGATCAGGCACAAGGTGATGTTCGGGGGTGTTCAATTTACTTTCTGCCCGTGATAGGGCACAAGGTGATGTTCGGGGGGTCGTGTACTTTCTGCAGCGGTCGGGCATTCGGTCACTGGACCACCAGGGATGTGAGCAGGAGGGGGCCACATTGCTGCCTGCGATCGGGCTGCAGGGTGCATCAGTCCCCGATGGCTGCTGCCTGGCAGGGCACCAGGCGCAAGTCCTCGGGGATCGGCGCACCCACATGCTAATGGCATGCAAATGGGGCCATAATCAGATGCAAATGGCCCCCCCTGTGCCTTGCATGAATTATGGCCCCATTTGCATGTCACCTTTTGAATATCATGATTTGCGCATGGCGCAATGGTACTTGCGCCACCGCAAGTTGAATGCTCCACTCTGACAACTTGTGGTGGCGCCAGAGTTCCGCATCGCCATGCACAGTGGCTGTGGCTGGGGGGGATGTTCAGGGTTGCTTAATAGCACCAACTCCTTTGAATATCGCCCCAGCCACACCCCTGTGCAACTATTTTGCGCAGCGCAAGGGCTTGCGCCTCAGAATGGCGCAGTTTGAATATCCAGCCCTTAATGTCTTTTAATTTCTTTTTCTTTCTTTTTTTGTTTCATGATGCAAAACTTGCTTTTCTTTTATGGGATATTATAGTGGCACGGTAGCCCCACCATTGTTAGGATTGAGTAGGCTGTTTAATGTTAAAGGCCTAACTTTGCACTTTAATAGCTTTGCCAATGTTCAACAGATTTGCACAAAACTTTCTACGCACAGTCTCAGTGCCAAGGTCTCTTGACATGCCTAGTTTTGTTACAGTTAGATGTACAGATTCTGAGGTACAGATAGCAGAAAAAGGTGAACAAATAGGGTTTTTGCATTTTTTTTTTATTTTTGTCATCACCTAGCACCCAGACAGTTTGCAATTGTACTCTGAAATTTTCAGGGTAGCAAGAATATGGGCAACAGCGGTGCCTTTCACTGGTTGGTAAAAAAATATAAATCCATTCCAGAGTTAAAAGGATTTGAAATGTTGATTCTGAACATGCTCATTACAGTCTTTTGGATAGCTGTTTCATCCAAAAAAAGCATTTGTCAACACCGAATGTTGATTGCGTTGGTGTGTTGACCACGCTCACTGGCCCTCTGTCAGTTGCTCAGTCTGTTTCGTCTGGTGCTGCAGGCTGCTGTTTTGTACTGGGCTCCTGCCTGCATTGGCACCTTGTTCTGCCCACTAAGAGTTCTGCAGCTATCCTGACAGAACTCCGTTGAGGTGGCTCACTCCCCCTCTCTCACTCGTGCATTCTGTTTCTCTTGGTGCTGCAGGCTGCCCTTTTGTACTGGGCTCCTGTCTCTGTTGGGGTTTTTTTCTGCCACAAAGAAATCTGCAGCAGTCCTGACACAGGTCTGTTGAGCCTGCTGAATCCCCCTCTCTCACTCACTTGTTCCATTTCTGCCGGGCGCTGCAGGATGGCCTTTTGTACTGGGCTCCTGCCTGCGTTGGCACCTTTTCCTGCCAACAAAGAAATCCGCAGCAGTCACGACAGAGCTCTGTTAAGGTCGCACACTCCCCCTGTGTCACTCACTCTTTCTGTCTGTCCTGGCGCTGTAGGTTGCCCTTTTGTACTGGGCTCCTGCCTCTGTTGGCACCTTTGTCTGCCCACAAAGAAATCTGCAGCAGTCCTGACAAAGCTCCGTTTAGCTCACTCACGCACTCCCCTTCTCTCAATCACTCATTCCATTTCTGCCGGAGCTGCAGGCTGCCCTTTTTCATTGGACTCCTGCCTACATTGCTGCCTTCTTCTGCCTACAAAGAAATTTGCAGCACTTACAATACAGCTCTGTTGAGCTCGCTCACCCTCCTCTCTCACTCGCTCATTCTGGTTTCCCCACCAGTGCAGGCTGCCCATTTGTACTGGGCCCCTGCATGCACTGGCCCCTTTGTCTGACCACAAACAAATCTGCAGCTGTCCCAGCAGAGCTCTGTTGAGGTCGTTCAGTCTCCCTGTCTCACACGCTCATTCTTTTTGTCCTTGCTCTGCAAGTGGCCCTTTTGCACGGGACTCCTGCCGTATTGGCTCCTTTTTCTGCCCACAAAGAAATCTGCAGCAGTCCTGACAGAGCTCTGTTGAGCTCACTCAGTCCCCCTGTCTCAGTTGCTCATACTGTTTCTTCCACTGCTGCAGGCTGGCCTTTTGTACTGGGCCCCAGCCTGCATTGATGCCTTCTTCTGCCCACAAGGAAATCCGCAGCAGTCCTGAAAGAGCTCCGGTGAATTCGCTGACTTCCCCTCCGTCTCTCACTCTCTCATTCTGTTTCTCCCAATGCAGTAGGCTGCCCTTTTGTACTGGGTTCTTATGTTGCGCCCTTTCTCTGCCCACAAACAAATCCACAGCTGTCCTGACAGAGCTGTGTTGAGGTTGCTCAGTCTTCCTCTCTCATACGCTCAGCCTGTTTGTCCTAGTGCTGCAAGCAGCCCTTTTGTACAGGACTCCTGCCTCCATTGGCACCTTTTTCCACACACAAAGAAATCTGCAGCAGTCCTGACAGAGCTCCGTTGAGCTCACTCAGTCCCCGTGTCTCAGTTGCTCGTACTGTTCTCCCACTGCTGCAGGCTGGCCTTTTGTACTGGGTCCCTGCCTGCATTGATGCCTTTTTCTGCCCAAAAAGAAATCTGCAGCAGTCCTGAAAGAGCTCCGGTGAGTTCGCTCACTTCCCCTCCCTCACTCGCTCTCTCATTCTGTTTCTCCCAGTGTTGCAGGCTGCCCTTTTGTACTGGGCTCTTGCATTGGGCCCTTTCTCTGCCCACAAACAAATCTGCAGCAGTCCCGACAGAGCTCAGTTGAGCATGGTCACTCCATCCTCTCATTCGTTCGATCTTAATGTATCCCACACAGTGATTTCCCACAGCAACTGTGCTATTCTGCGGCAGGAGTGCAGAAACACATTTTAGCAATGATATGAAACATGGCAGCTGTACTGTTCATAAGGAGGTGTGGAAAAATGCCACTGTTGAAAATGTGGGGTGAAAATATCACAAAATTGCGAATTTGCAAGGGTGCATGGAAACAGGTCAATGCATGCTTGTAACACTGTCATGTTATGGAGCTTCGTCACCTGGTTTTCAGAATAGGCATTTTAGAACCTCTACTCATGAACAGTGCCACTGTCATTTTCTTAATCTGTCCTGATCAGTGATTTCCCACAGTGACTGCGTTATTCTGCGCTGGAACTGTGAAAACACATTTCGGTCAGGATGTGGAAAATGACATCAGTGCTGCTAATAAGGAGGTGTGGAAAAAATCCACTGATAAAAATGTGGTGTGACAATATTACAAATCTCCGAAGTTACAAGGGTGCGTGCAAAGTGTTCAATGCACACTTGTAACAGTCATTTGATGGGGTATTATCACCAAATTTTCAACATAGGCATTTTAGGACCTCTGCTCATAAACAGTATCACTCTCATTTTCTTAATCTGTCCCGGGCCAGTGATTTCCCACAGCGGGCGCTCTATTCTGCACTGGAAGTGTGAAAACACATTTCAGCCAGGATGGGAAAAATGACAGCTTGACCGTTTATAAGTAGGTGTGGGAAAATGGCAATGTTGGAAATCTGGAGTGAAAATATTATAAATTGGCAAACTTACAAGCGTGCGAGCAAACTGCGCAACGCACGCTTGTACCACAGTCATTTTATGGAGTACCATTAACACATTTTCAACATAGCCATTTCAGGACGTCTACTCATGAACAGCATCACTGTCATTTTTTTAATCTGTCCCGAACACTGATTTCCCACAGCGACCACGCTATTCTGTGCCAGAAGTGTGAAAAACACATTTCCACCAGGATGTGAACAATGACAGCTGTACTGTTCACAAGGAGGTGCAACAAAATACCAATGTTGCAAACCTGGCATGAAAATATTGCAAATTCACAAAGTTATGAGCGTGTGCAGCAACTGCCCAGTGCACGCTCATAAAACAGTCATTTTTTGGATTTTTTCCACCAAATTTACAACACAGGCTTTTTGAGAGCCCACCTCATGAACACTGGCACTGCCATTTCGTTAACCAGTCCTGAAAGGTGATTCCACGCAGTGACATAAAAAATCACCTTTCGGGCTGATTAACGCCATGACAGTTCAAGAATTTAAGAGGAGGGGTCCCAAACACCCCAAGTTGAAAATTTGGTGAAAAATTTCCCAAAAATGCCCGAGATATGCAGTAAAGTTGAAAATACCCTATGTATTACATTATACAGCTTACCGGCATTTCCTCAATTTGCGGTCAGCTTTGAAGAGTGCAGACGTATTCCTGGTTGCGCTAAGCTCCTAAGGTAAGTATGGGGTGAGGGGGTTGTGGGGAGGCAGGGTGTGCAGTGGGTGAGTGCGGGTTGTGGGTGGGAGGCAGGGCAAGCGCCGAGGGACGGTTTCCTGCTTTCCAGGGTAAAAAAAAACCGGACATCATGGGACCATTTTTTACTTTGTAGGGGCCTCTGGCACACTGGGGTGGGCTCCCAGTGTGCCAGCAGAGCTTTCTTCTTGAGGCAGCAGTAGCTGATGGGATTGGGCACCCCGTTGGCGAAGAGGCGGGAGGTGGTATCGTTATGCCAGCGAGTTGGGCACCCCGTTGGCAGAAACAAGGGGGTGATGTAGAATGCGATGAGTGGGCTCCCCATCGGCAACAAAACAAACAGTGGGGGCACTACAGCCGATGGAGATTGGGCACCCCGTCAGCAGGAACAAAACCGGGGGGGCCAGAATGATGACAGGGATTGGGGACCCAGTCAGCAACTAAACTTGGTGGAGGGGACAGTTATATTGTTTGTGAACACGGCGGCAAGCCACCACCATGTTCACAAACAATCTCAGGGGTTTATATCCCACCGTGCAATGACGGGTCACTCCCTGATTGCAGCAGATGGCTTACGCTGCAATGACGAGGTGGCCCCTGATTGCAGTGGCTAATTTTTCAGAAAGTTGTGGAACGCTGGCTGAACTAGTGTCAGCAGCAGCATGCCACGGCATTGGGGGAACTGGGGCAAGCCTTTGCAGGCTGTGTGGGCATTGGCCACAACAGTGCCGTGCCTCCACAACCTGCTTCTGGACAAACCTGTTGCAACATGTTTCTTGCATATGCACGCAATCAACATGAAAATAACCTGTCCCTTATGAAACAAAGATTCTGTTTTGTATGGGGGTTAATCTTTTTTCCCTGAGAAAAATATTCTTTTTCATATGGCCTCCATGTTGTTTCCATTTTTTCCAAAAAAACATTTTTGAGGAAAAGCCATAAAAATGACATTCTGCAGAGACACCAACTCATGTATCTTGCTAATCAGGACCCTCTTAATGGATTCTGCAATTAGTTTTTTTAAAAAAAATGCTCAGAATGTGTTTTTATCACATTTTAAAACCTTTTCTGTGACCCAAATTATTTTTTTATATGGCCATATGGAAAAAGAACAGAAAAATATTCCTTCATATGAAAAAAGAATCGGGAATTTTTTTTTACCTTATTATTCGTATGAGAGAATATTTTTTTTTTTTCCTGTGAATAACACAACCTCATGAAAAAAGATCCCATCATATGAAAAATGAATTTGGACTTAGGTTTTTGTTTTCCACATTTCAACTTTAACAAGCCATAACTCTGTCAATATAGCCATTTATGGGACAATCTATATGTAAGTAACAAGGCACAACAGAGTGTGCATTATAGGATTTTAATGCACACTCCAGGGGTGTAGTAAGGCACAAGGCCAAAGGCTAAATGTCCCTACACCCCTGGGAAGTACATTAAAATCCAATGATGCACACCCTGGAGGGAAACACTACACTTATAAAATTGTTTTAGGTAGTTTTTTGGGGGAGGAAAATGAGATTCAGCACATGACTATGCATTCATGGAGATTTAATGCATGGTCAGGTGAGTTCTCTTAGCCAATTACATTTTTAGATTTTTTCTTGCCATTTTATACATCAAAATAAAGGTCTTAATGAGTACTACAACACAAACACGTAGCAGCAACCAAAATAATTAGGAACCACACAAAAACAATCATAAAAATTTAAAAAATTACAGTTCCAAAAGGATAACATTGCAACTTTAACAAGCTGTAACTCTTTGTAAGTCTTTGGAGTTAATGGACAATGTCTATATTAATAGAAATGTTTTAATGACTAGTGCAACAGTAATCCCCTAAGAAATAAGAACTGAAAATGGTCCATACCTACCAAAAAAAAGAGGGCCCTGTGCTTCTGTAATCACATGAATATGTTCATGCAGGTCCCAAAGGGACCTATGTGAAAGACATTGCTATTCTACTATCTCAACAGGCAAGGAAATTCATTGTAAAAAAAAACATTTAATGCACAAGTTATGGCTAAACCAACAAAAGTAGGGAAATGTGGTGTTAGGGGTTTCAACTCTAACACCCCACCTCCACCCTGCAAGCAGCAAAAAGAAAAAAAAGTTATGATTTTGCCTGTCCTGCATCTTGGCAAATCAGGCCTGGGGTCTTCCTTGGGGTTATGAACCCTAATGCTTACCCACTCACGCTGGAAACCTGAATACCACATTTCTCTACTTTGTCAGTTTTACCCTAACTGTTGCATTAACAATTTTTTTGCAATGAATTATTATATCATTTGAAAATCAATGCAGCCAGGGAGAATATAGTAATTGTTATGGAAGTAAGGCAGAGATTACAGGAGAATATGACTTGAGGTCAGCAATGAACCAGGAAACAGCAGTCCATTGTGGGAGGTTTAAATGCTCCTTGGTAAAGCATTTAATCTAGCTAGGAGGTGGTTATGAAACCAAGGGAGGAAACAATTGCCCCAGCATGATGGAGCATGAGGGAGGGAAGGAGGGACAAGGGGACTAAACTCTCATAAGGCAGTGGTGCAAGAAGGCAGGGGTGGGGACAAGTCAGAGGAAAAGGTGGATACAATTTAGCTAAGCAAAAGTAAAGGACTAAAGGTGATGAAGAAGAGAAAACATAAAAGGAGACCTTTTACCAGGTTACATGTTGCAGTCTCATCTAGCAGAGTCAGTGACAAGCAGAAATAATGATTAAAACAAATGCTGGCAAGACAGGCAAGTCTTTTAGCCTGCACTAGCTGAAGTGACTTTGTACTTTCATGGATTCCCTCTAACATCGGAAAGGCATTTTAGTACAACTTAGGATATTGCCTTACCATACTGCTCAAGGCTAGATCCTAAGAAATTTTAATTCTCAACCTTTCTCAAACACCACTTAACCAGAATCAGCTTCAACTATCCATTTGATTATTCACTAGTCCAGCATGTGCCATGCTGTATACTACTATTCTAACTCCTACACCTTCTGGTGGCAAGTGTCCCTGGGCTCCTCCCCCTGGCACTGGCACCACAGTCTGGCTCACCAATCTCAGCTTTAGCAGTGCAACTCACCTCCTGAAGACACTACAACAGCTTACAAAATGCCATAAATAACAATCTAAATATGATCAGGTGTCCTACTGAGCACACAGAGTTGGTATCAGTTAAATAAGGCCTGCCACTTCCCCACCCTGAATGGAATGGTAAAAGAATGTGTGACCAAACCTACCATGCTCAGGTATGCACACTTCTCCAGTCTGACCATGACTCAGAAATTAACTGCTACAGCTTTTGCTGTTGGGGGCACTGCTCAGCAGTGTCTGAGTTCAAACTAAATTTAAGTAATGTAAAAAAAAAACTGAAAGTATAAAAAGTAAAAAAAAAAGAAACAAAAAAGACATCCATAGGTAGACAACAATGAGAAAGGCAATGTTGTGCCCTACATTTACTGATTTATTTATTTTTCTTTGTTAGTAATGCATGACTTGTTTTCTGGGGGGGGGGGGGCAGAATGTTATATAACTTGAAAATCAATGGAGCTATAGAGAATATAATAATTGGCAAGGAGGTAAAGCAAAAACTCCTTGGGGGGGGGGGGCGGATAAATGCCTTGAAGTCAAAACAGAACAATATATCTCACACTGGGCCATGGCATCTTAGTGGGGTTTGAGACACTTTCACAAAACCACAAATGTAATCCACAGCAGATGCATACCAACACCACCTGCCACAAGTAAGCAACAGTAACTAGCATTGCTGACATCATGGTGCTCCTCCCCCTCTATTTGTACTCTGCTTTAACACATGCCAAACACTGCACTAGCAACCAAAGTGGTTCAGCTGTATTAATGACTAATCAAATTTACTGTATCTACCCCAACTCAAAACCAAACTGAAATTACCAATGGCCACTTCTCTCACTATTAACTGCACCATAATTTTGATATGCCCTGTATGTATACTTTTGTTATTGAAACTGTAATTGAATTGTAATTGATTGCTTGTGCGATCTTCTAGCATTGTTTCAACTTTGCATTGCATTTGCCTAAACCTTGACTTTTCACTGTTATTGCAAATGTCAGAAATAATGTAACATATTTAAACACAAGGCTGCTTTGAACATAAGCCAATGGTGGTCCTAATAGTTCATATCCTGCCTAAAAATAAAATGTTTTACTACTACTGAAATATTCTGCTTGTTCATTGAAACATTAATTTTAAAACCCCTTTTGGTCAGTTGTTATTTTAGAGTACAGTGTTCACATTGTCTACCTGCCCAACGGATGTTTTAATCCTCTTTTGTAATCCAAAATACAGTAAGGATTTTACATTTCTGCCATGTCTCAAATGAAAATCACTTGCATTATGGAAAAAGTGACTTAGGCATGCAAAACAAAGCTTCTGCTGAGTTTCCTCATAGCCCAGTATACACTCAGCAGGAATTTCTCCCAAAAGGGGTGGAGTTTAATAAATCAAAAAAAAAAGGAATACAGATGCTGTGTGTCATGTAACTCCAAACCATTCTGAAGCATCAGACTGTGAGAATACATCCTCTAGAGAAACCACAAATCTGAGGGACAGAGTATTGAAACATTTGTCATATTCTTGTAACCATGCTGCAAGTCTTGAGAGTGTGCTGACTAGTTTAATAAGAAATAATGGTTTCAGCAAAAACTGTTAGGCATCATGGGAGCCAGGGAGAATTCATAACTCCAGAAAGCAAATTGAGGCAGCTCCTACGTGTCATAGCTTAGGTGGAGTGATGTATGAGATACATACTACTGCACTGCAATCGTAGCCCAGAAAGATGCCATAATCTCCTGCAACATGCACAGTGGGGAATCAGCATAGGTGCTCCGCCGTGCATCATTTTCTGAGACCGTCTAGAAATACATACCTCCATAAAAACACTACCATAATAATTATGTTCCTATCTTTACCTCTTGTGTTTTTATCAGTGTTCAATATCCACTGTTTGTTGAGTTTGGTCTGAAATAGAACATATGCAGCATTCTTTATTCTCCAAGGTGGTCAGGGTCACCTTGGGTTCATTAATAGACCTGCCTGCCTCTCTGCATTCTCAGTGAAGTTCATTCCCAATCCATAAATTCTATGCATTGGTTGGTAATGCATGATTCTCTGTTTTACACTTATACATACTGTATGATGCTGGAAGTGGGGCTCCTGACTTGACGAGTCATATCACTGAGTTACTGCTGTTACTTGTACTGTACATATGGAATTATTTCTGAAGTAATACACAAACAGAACCATATAGTTTTGAGTGGCAGTCACACCGGGCCATGAAAAAGAGAACAAAATTAAGTCTTACCTTGCACATATCCGTCCAAAGTTATGCATCCTCTCCACATATCACTCTATGCAACTATAATCAGTGTTTTCCCATAGTAAAAGTCCATCTGTTAACCTGGAGGTGCAGGCTCAAATCCCACCAGATCCATATGTCCATGACATGACTAATTTATACTATTAACCTTCCAGAGCTGAAATCTATCTAGTTATAAAATGGATAGAAGCAGAATCCCACCAAAAGCAAGATGACTGCTGCACCTCTGCTGGTCTGTCTTGGGAAAATTAACTATAAAACACATTATTTCAGGTTACAAGGAGATATAAAATGCACTGCAAAAAGATTTAGTAGTCTTAATCAACACATATAAACTATTATTTGCAAAAAACTTCTTTAATGCACTAGTTACTAGGGTAACAATGCCACAAAAGTAGTGAAATGTGGCATTAGAGTTTCCTGCCCTAACTCCCCCACACCCACCCCCCAAGCAGCAAAAGGAAAACAATTATTTTGGTTTTGGCTGTCCTGAGCCTTGGGAAATCAGGGGTGGTGGTCTTCTTTGGGGTTTTCAACCCTAACCCTCACCCCATTCTGATATAGTGTTTAAACATGCAGAACTGTGTCTCCCCACATGTTGTCAACACCCTGTGGCCCTGCCTGAAGAAAACAGATCACATCTGACCTCATTTGCACACGGGTGGGGCAAGTGTTAGGGTTGAAAATCCCAAGGAAGACCCCACCCCCGATTCGTCAAGACACAAGACTGCCAAAACTATAATAAATATTGCCTTTTGTCACTTGGGGGAGTGGGGGTGGGGAGTTATGGTTGGAAACTCTAACACCACATTTCCCTACTTTTGTGGGGCTAATTAACCCTAACTGGTGCATTAACATTTTTTTTTTGTAAAAAATATCCTTTCTTTTTGAGATAGTGGAATTTTATCCTCATTCATACAGGTGACTTCGGACCTATATGAACAGGTGCAGGTATAGTATGTAAGGCCCTTTTGCCCCTGCAGCATGGAAACAATCTGTGCATCTACAGACATGCAGGGCCTGGCACACTCATTCTAGACATTCACTTTTAACACATTGTCAGGAGGTCTAAACCTCAATCTCTGATTCTTGGCAATAATGGGAATGCAAGGAATCACAGACATGTTGCATAAGAATAATAAACTTGTTTATTACTACCAAAAGGATAAATCACATTTTCCCTAAGCAGTTCTTACCAAGTATGAACTGGGATCCAGAGCTAAGTGTTCCCTATACCTTGAGGTTTCTTTGTGTCTCCAGGGATCTCCGAGGCATAAGATGTAATGTCTTACATTATATACCTATGATAATTACTATGGTTACGGTAAGCTAGAAACATTTCTAGTTACAAAGATGAGCCCTATTGGCTAAATTAGAGATGGCTCCACAGTCCAAGATAAAATTATACAATGTTGTAGTAGTCTTCACTTTGTAAAGACAAAGGAGGCTCAGTTATACATATATTAGTGTAATAGTACAAATCACCAAAAGATGGCAATGCCGGCTTATATATCATCATCATTACAAGGATGCAGTTGTCCTAACATCTTATAAACAAGAAATACATATGTATATTAGAAAGCAGAGTGCGTAACAATAATATGCACACATATCCTGACATCTACTCTTATACGGTAGATGCCCAATGCCCTATATGTTAGTATAACATATACTTAAAAACTAGCTGTCTACGATGTACCTCTGGAGGTACCAATAGGGGTGCAGGGACCTCATGTAACATCCCCCCCTTGTTGCCTCTCAGGGCAACACAGCAAAAGTAGGGATGTGGAGAGAGAGCAGGTGTCATTTACAAATCCGACACGCAAGCTTTGTAAAGGAACTCCAGCTGCTCACGGTGTTGATGCAGTGTGCTCAATAGGCAGCAAAGCATAATAATAAGAAAGAATATAAAAAAAATGCTTGTATAATATCAAAACCTTTGAATGTAATCTCTTACCAAGTGTTAGTTAATGCACTGTTCATATCACCATCACTAATTAGTGCAAGGACAGCTTCATTAGCTTTAGTGATATTATTGCTGATGTGGACGAGATGAGTATCTTTCCTCTCTAACAGTGATTTTAATGTCAGTGTAAGGGGGCCAATGTGTACATTAAAATATGGTAGATACTTAGACAGGGTGAGCAGATATTCAGGGTGACCATCAATGATATCAGCGTCCATAAGAGGGACGGGTGTTACAGTGGTATGTCCGATAACTGCTTTTTGATGAGGGACAAAGTAGAAGTTGGGGTTATTAATAACACGTTTGAGTTCCGTAAACATAAGACTTTATATTAGTGACCACACAGTACTCCCCATCAGAATTATATTGATTTTAACAGTGGGGAGTCTTCACTTTTGCAACTGTACTGGACAGATGTAGGTAGTCTTCATCATCCATGTTGACAGGCAATGAGCCTCCTCTTGATAAGATTGGTAAAGCTTGTCTGGAGCCAATGTTGAGTCCAAAAAGTCTGTACCATTAGTGCTGATGTCATCATCCATGGAAAAGGACCAAACAATAAGGTCAGGAGAATAACCACATAAGGGTTTAATAACATCAAATACAGCACATTGACACAAGTAAATGTATTGCTTTTTCACACAGCAATCTGTGTGCGGGGCGACCCAGGCATCCAGGAAAGGATGGAAGACCAAAAGAGGAGGCAAGTCAAGGTGTTCTCTGTAGATATCTTCATTGAGGTGTCCGACTGAGCGGACAGTTGCTAGTTTGTCAAATAGAACTGTAGTGGGATCAAAACATGGTAAAGAGACAGTAAAGGAAACAAACACGGTATCCTTAATAGAACATTTCTTAGAAGTAAAACATGGACCAGTGTTAGGGTGCATGTCCACAAAACCCAAATTCCTAGCTGTGGAAAGTGGAATGGTCAGAGTTTGTTGCATATGCATTGCAATACAACTAGGGGTTTTACACCGTGGACAATACCATTTAGAGATAAGTCTATCATGAATGATACAGATCACGGAAAAGATTATTGATGGTAGTGATAATATATGAGCCATAGGCTGAGCACAAGATTTCATGGGCAATGTATTGTCTATCTGCTTCTTTGTTATTTTGTGCTATGAGAGCATTAATCTTATCTTTAGAGTCTGTAAATGTCTTAGCAATATCATGCATATTGTATACAGTGTATCTTTCTTCCTAAGGCCATCCACACCATGCAGTAATGGGGGTATTATATCATTACCAAACCAGTTTGGAATTTAGCTGAATGTGATTTGATGGCAGCAATGTCAGCCTTATTCCAAATAGACATAGCTGTACCAAAAAGACCTGTGATGGTGCCAGTGGCACCAGTGACATCAGAGCTGTCAACCTCACGGGTATTACATTTGTGACTTTGATCATCAGGATTAGGTTTTCTCCTGAAATTGCCTCTATGCTCAGTGGTGTGTACCCCAGCAATAGGGTTTTCAGTATGAATCTGAAAAGCTGCTAGACTATCAAGCAATAAAGTACTATAAAATGCTGAAGTGTTAGTAGTATGACACATACCAAATTCTTTCATATTCCAGTAAGTTAAATTGAACAAAACAGGTATATGCATAAACTGTAAGTTATGAATAAATGTACCAGGTAAGGCAGTGGCTGTTAGACCATTACGGGGACCAGGGGTATGTTTTGGACATTCCAAAAGCTGTTCATCAGTCAGAGGTAACACAGTAAGGTACATGGCAGCAGAGGCCATGTTGTGTACAGCACATAATTTCCCAGCACATTCTTTAGACAAGGAACTACAATATGAGGGATCAATCAAGGTGGTGATATTGTATAAACCAGAATGTCTGAGAGCAGTCTGGAGCAAGGACAGCAAACCATTAGGGGATAATTTTGCATTGGGCCAGCCGTAGAAAGTTCTTTTGGAAAGATTGGCCACAGGGAAAATTTGTCCTTGCAACATGGTTTGCCACTCAATTTGTAGGGTAGATTTATCAGGAGCAACAACTGAAGCAGTAAGGCAGGCATGAGAACCTTCCTGGACAGTAATAAAATTGTCAGGTACATTGATTGAAACTCCCTCTGGGGCAGATGTTGGAGGATCAAGATAAGGAAGGAGGTGCTTTACCATGCCTTGGATGCAGGGCATAAGTCCTGAGATGAGGAGAAAGTGGAACAAGATAGCCATCTTGTCAGAGTACCTGAAAAGGAAAACTAAATATTAGTAAGTTAGTACTATTCCATCCAATGGGGTGAGGAAAAGTAACTATACTCCTTTATACAGTTTCAGCTGGTTTGCATGTAACCATTTGTCAGTCAGTTTGTTGTTGTGCATTAGTCTAACCTGATAGACTGCTGGACTGAGCTTGTTGACAATGGGGTAGGGGCCTTCCCACTTAGTAGAGAAGGAGTGTGTGGGATGTGCAAATCTGAGAACCATTACCTGATCTCCAACTTGCCAATCCACTTCTTGTGCATGTTTGTCAAACTGTATTTTGGACTGTTGGTGGGCCTTGCCCATGCAGTTAGCAGCATATAAGTGTGTGTGTGTGTGTATGAGGTCTTGTCTGAGTTTTTCCACATAATGGTCTACAGACACATGGTCTGCTGTGGGGGTATGCACGTCAAACAACAAGTGTTCAGGAAATCTCATTTGTCTGCCAGTCGTCAACTCAAATGGTGTCAACTGGGTAGTGGCTGAGGGCGTGCCCCTGATTGCCATAAGGAGTAACGACAATAGGGAATCCCAGGTCTTGGGATTATCCTCAATGAATTTGGAAAGCATTTGCTTAATCCATCTGTTGGCTCTTTCTACTTGACCTTATGATCGTCGGTGATAAGGAATGTGGAATATTTGGTGAACTCCGAGGAGTTTGAGTGCTTCTTTCATCAACTCACCTGCAAAACTGGTTCCTTTATCAGAGTCTACCTTGAGAGGTAGGCCCCACCTGGAGAAAATCTGTTCTACCAGGATTTTGGCAGTGGTTTTAGCAGTACATGTCTTAGAGGGGAAAGCTTCCACCCACTTAGAGAAAAGATCAGTTATCTCAAGGGCATATTTGTTATTTCTACTGGTATTGGTCATTGGGCCAATAAAGTCAATCTGTATGGCATGCCAAGGGCCAGAGTGCCTTTGTGGTAGTAGTTTTGCATTTAATTTGGTGGGGATAGGATTGTTTTGCACCCAAACAAGGCAATTATGTATGTACTATTTGACATCTTTGGTGATACCAGGCCACCAGGCAGTGGTCTTGAGTCTTTGGAGGGTGTTTGGACAGTGTCCACCAGTAGGGGTATCATGTACTTGGTTCAGAAATTCAGAACTAAGGTGCCTGGGGACCACCCACAATTTGGTGTGGGGGGGTATCATCTGGCTAATTCCAGATAAGCTTGTCATAAGGTAACAAGTGTAACTTACCTTCATGCCTTCGGTATGCATTGTGGGTAGGTAGATTTTGTTCAGTGTTCTTGTCAAGGAATCTGAACACATCCCTGAGTTCAGAGTTGGCGTTCTGGACTACCCACATGTCCAAGGGGGAACAGGGTTTGGTCTTCTTTTTGATTACTGCGATGTGTACAGCAGCCCTGGCTTCTGGGTGATCCATCATCCAGGTATTACCCCCCCCTTCCTTCTCAAGGGTGTCTGCGGTATCATTGAAGGCATGATAGGGGTCATGTATGGAGTGAGCTTCAACTTTGTGTACATAGAGTTTGTGTGCAAACCTCTGTGCCAGTGAATGTAAGTATATTACCAGTTCTTTATTTTTCACTGGACTGCTTCCAGATGAGAGGAAGGAGTTCTTCTGCCAGAAAGGGAGAAATTCTGTAAGAGAACAACAAATCCAGTTAGAGTCTGTGAAGATGATGGTATGCTTGGTCCCATGCTGAATGAACTCAAGGGCACAGGCCACTGCTGCCATCTTGGCATATTGTGATGATGCCACACTGCAATGCTTAGAAATTTTAACAGTGTTACCATAAGAATAAATCACTAGAATATCCATCCCTGCAGTTTGTTCTCCCTGGTAATAGGAAGCTGAACCATCTGTAAAGATGCAACACAATGAGGTGCTCTCAAGTATTTATGGCGAGGCAGGGAGGAAAGGACCAGGATCTGGAAGATCAGGTGGTTGCAATGTACAGTCATGAGGTTATCCTTGGAAAAGGAGGCCATGCACCAGCATGGATGGTATTTTGGTTGGCTGGACATGGATGTCCCTATCTTGGAGAAGAAGTGACCAGTGCATCAGCCTGGTATTGGAGACTGACCCAACCTTCACTCTGTCTGATAGCAGAAAGTAGTTGGGGTGTGGTTTGTGTTGATTATCAGTGAAGAGTACCCAGTGATATACAAGAAGTGTTTGCCAGCCCAGTAGGTAACTAGAAGGTTCCTTTCAGAAAGGCTGTACTTCTGTTCCACTGGGGTCAAGAGCTGCAATGCATATGCAGTGGGTCTCAAAGTGCCATGAACCTTCTGGCCCAATACTGCTGACATAGCTATGCCAGAGATGGCACATTCCAGATGGAATGGCAAGGCTGGATTGGGGTTGACCAGAGCTGGAGCTGAGGTTAAGGCCTGTTTCAGAGACATCACAGCCCGGGTGTGAATAAGGCCCCAATTTCAGGCAATGTCCTTTTTCAGTAAATCATACAGAGGAGCAGCCTTCTGAGCAAAATCACAAATAAAATCTCTAGAATAGTTTACCATACCTAGAAATCTCCAAACAGTGGCCACACTAGTGGGTAATGGCAGATCTTGCCTTCCTTGTATATTCTTCCAGGTAGGGCTTCAGCCTTGATCAGTTATTCTCAGGCCCAGAAAGAATACTTCTTACTGACATAGTTGTGCTTTTGCTGGATTGCATTTGAGGCCTGGTCTCTGAATGAGTGTTAGTAGTTCATCCAAGAGATCCAAGTGTTGTTCCTGTGTGGCTGTTGCCAACAACAGGTCATCCACATACTGCAAGAGACACTGGGGAGTAGAGAAGCCCTAAAGGGAGTCCATCATATGGAGATGGAACAGGGATGGGCTGTTACGGAATCCCTGTGGTAAACAGGTCCACGTGTACTGTCTACCCTCGAAGGTGAAAGTAAACTTATATTGACTTTTGGGGGCCAATGACAATGACCAGAAACCATTGGAGATGTCCAGGGCACTGAACTATTTTTGGTCAGGGGTCAAGAGTCACAGCACATCAGATGCTGATGCCACAATTGCGGCGCAACTGGGGGTGACCTGGTTCAGTCTCCTGTAGTCAATAGTAAGTCTCCAGGCACCTGTGGGTTTCTTCACAGGCCACACTGGGGAGTTGGCAGGAGAGACACATGTCCTGATTACACCTTGTCTGAGGAGTGATTTTATTATTTCCCTAAGAAAGGGCAAGGCCTCTGGTGGAAAAGGATATTGCCTTTGCCTCTCATGCCCTGGGTCTGTCACTTCTATGACGGTGTGCATTCTGCCACAGTCATGGTTACTGGTGGAAAATGCCTCCAAATGCCTTTGTAGAATGGGGAGGAGCTTTGGGAAAAGCTCATGGTTCTTGAACAAAGCTATGATGTCATACTCTGTATTATTGGCAGATATTGTTACTACTACATGTGAATCAGGAATCATGATGGTGTGATACTGACCCTGAATCTGTATCAGTAACATATTGGCTAGGTCCTCCACACAGCCATGTGGTGCTAGAAAGTCAATTCCAATTATATTAGGACGGTCATGCAATACCATTAGCTGGAAGGTGTGCTAGGCCTTCAAGTGTCCCAACTCTACATGTAGTGGTAGAGAATAGTATGCAGACAGCCTCATGCCATCTACTCCTGACATGTTGGTACTCCATCCGGTAGACCAAGGGGATGTCTCTGGTTGGTCATCGTGTAATACAGACACAGCCACACCTGTATCCAGTAGTACTGTCAATAGGCGGCCCCTGACCTCGGCCTCAGTGCAGGGCCTTCCGTTTGCATCCAAGACCAGTTTGTTTACAATATGGACTGGGGCCTATAATTATCTATCTGTACCAACGGAAGCATGGAAGGGTTAGGCCTGGCTCCTTTGAATCACCTCACCATGCTGCACTGATGCAATGTAGGGAGCCACTTCTGGGTTCAGGACTATATGGGCCTGAAGGCCTGTACTTCCAGTATCTCCATGGCCTGTTGAGGCCTGGGCTCCTGGTTGTACGGCTGTGAGGGTCTGAGTGGGAACAGCATCCGCTACAGAGCACACTTTCCCCAGAAGTTCTCGGAACTTCTGATTCTCTTTGGCTATCTCCCTATAGGAAGGGCCTGGTCTTTGTTGTTTACCCTTGTTGTTCTTATGGTGTTTCTTATTCTTATGATAATGCCGGTTCCCACCCCATTGTTGTTGTTGCTGTTGCTGTGTTTGTTGGGCCTGCTGGGGGTGTTGATTGTCTACAGGGAGGGGCTGTTTGTCGTGGGTCTGCCCCTTTACCATGTAGTGCATTGTGGCCTCCGGAATAGTCTCCATGGTGGCTACCTTTTTGGAACTGGAGCCCAGATCACGGACGTAGAATTGATAAACTCTTTTGGTTTTCTGAAGAATGTCGGCAAAACTCTCTGTGGTGGTATAAGCGGTTGGCTCTACCTTCTTTCTCACTGAAGGGATCATGTTCCTAAGGAAGAGGGTCTTATATTCAATAAGGTATACATCTGCAGCTTCCTGTGCAAGGTGCTTCCCTGCTCAGTAGGCCATCCAGATCCTCTGGTGATAAGTCACTGGACTTTCTTTTGCATTCTGTTTCACGGGATATACAAGCATCACTCCTACTACACTTGGGCTGTGACCTTGCCAAAGGTAGCATGGCTATCTTGTCGGATGACATTGGGGAGTTTAGCCCACAGTCCAGGATCAATGCTCTGGCATAGGATCTGGACCTGGTAGTCTGCAGTGAGACTAAGCATTTCACATTTAGCACACACCTTTTCCAAGTGACAGCTGAGGTTGTCAGACTGGCTCATCCGACCATTACTGTCAGCTATTTGCTGAACAGAGTAGGCCATTTGTAGGAGATTATTGGGCCGATCAGGTGGACATAGATTGCTCTGCGCACCATTCAAAGCTGCCCGAGCATGAACCTCAGCTGCGGTATGTACCATGCCCGCCTGAGTGCCAGCCTCATGCAGAAGCTGCTTAATTTGGGTTTTGAGGACCTGTTTATTTCTCTCAGAGATGGGTACATTGCCTATCACATGTTCAGTCATTGTCTCTATCTCCTGCCTGTCTTCCCCATTAGTAACAGCTACTGGTGGAGCCATCTAGACTAGGCTTTGACCTACTCCCCCCCATCATGGAGGTTGCCATGTTGGCACCACCCATGATGTGCATCATGACATCGGTGATGTATGACATGGATTGGATGTGTCGGGGGTCCGCCATGTTGTGGATGGTGGGGTCAGGACTCTGGGCCATAGTAGGGGAGTGACTGGGTGTTGTATTGGGAGATATTATCATCTGTTGCCTCCCCTTCAGATGATGTAGTTAAGGCAGGGGCTATGCCTCCCATCGCCTTAACATGTCCAGCCAGAACCTCTCACTGATGGTGCAGTTTTGCCATTTTGGATTCACATTCAGCATGATTCACATTTGCAACATTCATATCTACCTCATCCTGCACCTGTTTCTGCAACACTCTATACACGGTGCTCAATTCTTGATTGTCCTTAGTAGCCACTTCTAAGTCATTATGTACCTGGTTTATCTCATCCTGAATCTCTCCCAACTCCTAACTCAATTGCTCATTCATTCTACTTAACAAGTCATTCATCTGCAAAGGCTGACTCTTATCCTGTCTCAAACTTTTACACTTCTGCTTCAACATACAAAGTTCCTGCTCGTCGGCCTGGGCAGAATGATGCAAAAAGGAATCCTTTTCATTTTGCAGAGTTTGGAGTTCAGATTCCAAATCTTGCTCACGTCTCACACATTCTGTTTCCTGCAAACCCATCTCCTGTTTAAGAGAAGAGATTTGCAGATCAAGGGTTCAAAACCTTGCTTCAGAGGCTTCCAGAGCAGCATAGAGAGCCACCACCAACAGCCCTTTAGCTTCTCACTTTCTGGCTGTTTGTCTTGTCTCTGAGTACTGAGTTGAAATCTCCAGTACAGGGTTGTCGGATTGACTTGCATCCTGTGTGAAGTCAGCCTATCCTCCATGGGAGGCAAGGAAGTTTGAGACATCGAGTCTCAGTTTCACGCAGATATTTGATACAGTGGCCATTGTGTGGGAGGGAATGAAAAATCAAACCATGAAAAAGGTGCCATGCTGTGTATCGATCCACAGCAAGAGCACTTTATCCACATTCAGGCTACTGTGCACCTGTAAGCTTGCAATTCAGAACTGCCATGAAGTGGGTTGAGTTAGCATCGACCACACCCAGAAAGCAGCCAGACTTTGCAAGTTATTATAAAGTGGTCGTAGGATGGGAGAGGTGATGTGGGAATGCACACCTACAGTCCCCATTGGGAAGGAAATAGTTTGAAGCAACAAGTGAAACTTTGCAAACACCAAATATTGCCTGCACGTGGTTGCCAATTGTCAGGAGGTCTAAACCTCACTCTCAGGTTCTTGGCAGTTAATGGGAATGCAGGGAATCACAGACACATTGCATAAGAGTAACAAACTTGTTTATTACTACCAAAAGGATAAATCACAGTTGCCCTAAGCAGTTCTTGCCAAATACGAACTGGGAGCCAGTGCTAAGCATTCCCTATACTTCAAGGTTACTTTGTGTCTCCAGGGATCTCCGAGGCATAAGATGTAATGTCTTACACTATATATCTATGATAATTACTATGGTTAAGGTAAGATAGAAACATTTCTAGTTACAAAGATGAGCCCCGTTGGCTAAATTAGAGGTGGCTCCACAGTCCAAGATAACATTATACAATGTTGTAGTAGTCTTCACTTTATAAAGAAAAAGGAGGCTCAGTTATACATATATTAGTGTAATAGTACAAACCACCAAAAGATGGCATTGCCGGCTTATATATCATCATCATTACAAGGATCAGTTGTCCTAACATCTTATAAACAAGAAATACATATGTGTATTAGAAAGCAAAGTGTGTAACAATAATATGCACACATATCCTGACATCTACTCTTAAATGGTAGATGCCCAATGCCCTATATGTTAGTAAAGTAGTGGCTATCTACGGTGTAAGTCTGGGGGTACCAATAAGGGTGCAGGGACCTTGTGTAGCAACATTCACTCTTCACACATTCACTCTTTATTTTAATTTTTAGTTTTGACCCCAAATGTTCAAGATAGTCATGTTGTGACTGCCTTTATAAACATGACTAGCATTTATAGCGTATTGGTTGTAATGCAATTTCACACCAGAAGTCTGGAAAGTTATCTCATTTGTGATTTAAAAAAATAACATCTGCAACATTTATGAGGTGGTATGGAGAAATAGCTATGTTGAAATTTTAGAGTCAAAATATGAAAACATCAGCAAAGTTATGAGTGAACATTGAAATACTGCAACATTTAGTCTTAACCTGGGCATTTTACCGTAGTTGTACACCAACATTTTAGTGTAGCCTTTTTGTTACCCACCTCATGAACCTGATAGGTGCCGATTTTCAAATCTCTGCCGAAATTTGATTCCCCACCACCAAAACATCATTCTGTGCCACCGGTGTAAAAACACATTTTGGCCAGGATTTGAAAAATGATAGCTATCATGTTCATGAGGTGTTGTGCAAAAAGGGCTATGTTAAAAATGTGAGGTAAAAACATTTAAAATTACTGAAGTTATGAGGGAGCATAGACAAATTTCAATGTGTGCTCGTAACTTTGCTATTTTTACATATTTTACCCCAAATATTCAACATGACCTTCTTGTGACCCCATCTTTTGTACAATGGCATTGCAAATTTGTAAATCCTGCTCAAAAGGTGATTTCACCAAATGACCACAAAATCACCTCTCAGGCCTGACTGGTATAATTCCTCTACTACTGGTCATGAGTTGGGCTTTCAAAATGCCATGTTGAAATTTTGGGTGAAAATATGCAAAAATTACAAAGCTATGCCTCAAAGTAAAAAAAAAAAACTCTTTGAAATATAATACATTGAGCCATGCTTATCTTAATTTCTCATATTGCAATCGCTGGTTCCAGCAGCAAGATGTGTCTTTGATTGGAGAGTGGATCTACACCATAGGACCTGTTTAGGTGAGTGAGGGTGTATGGGGAATGTAGTGGGGATGCTGGGGATGAGTGCTGAGTGGAAGCTCAGGGTGGTGGGATCAGATTGGGTAGGGACCATTTTCTGTTTTACAGGTTTGAAAAAACACATAATGGGACTGTTTTCTTCCTTACAGATAACATTTACTCTGTTAATGTGGGGGTGGGGATCGGAAGGTGGGGGTGCCACTAGACACCAGGGAAACAACATACATATGGGGACTGCAATTGGAGGGTGGTAGGGGTGCCACTAGACACTGGTGAAACCTAAAACACATAAGGGGATGCAATCAGAAGGTTGTGGCACCACTAGACACCAGGAAAACCTAAAACACATAAGGGAAAAGCAATCAGAGGGTGGGGGTACCACTAGACACCAGAAAAACCTAAAACATATAAAGGGATGGTGGGGGGTCACCACTTGACATCAGGGAAATCTAAAACACATAAGGGGATGGTGGTCTAAGGGTGGGGGACACCAGGGAAATGACTGGCCCACCAGCTCAGCAATAGTGCTACCACTTATGATGCCAGTGACCCGGGTTCAGGAAAGAGCCCTGGTCATCAGAGAGTCAGCTGGGGGGAGGAGGCTTGAGCATTCAAGGGACTGCTCATCTCTTCTGGGGGGAGGGGGTGTACTGCCTCAGTACTTGTTTGGCCTCTGGCAGTGGTGAGTGGCACAGCAAGTCTGGGTCCACACTAGAGGGGGGAGGCATGATAGATGCTGGCATACTGCCTTGGTGTCAGTGCATGTCATGCCTCCAGGAGGGCATACACAAGAAATACTCAGCCCCGGTGCAACACAGATGGAAGGCCTGGTAGAGGCTTTTGCCTGCCAATGCTGTGACCTACCATGGGGACCCCGACAAGACAAGAGGTACATTATAAGAGGGCTAAAGGAGGGGGCCCCAACATGCTCTTGCCTGGGGGTATAGCCAAGGCTCCATGGGGGGGCTCCTTGAAGTTGTGGCATTTGGCAGGGAAGGTCAGGTGATAGTGCCGGTGTAGAGGGGGCATAAGCTGCAATTTTAAAAAATAAAATGCACCAGGGAAACCTAAAACACATAAGGGGACAGCATTTGGAGGGAAGGAAGTGCCACTAGATACCATGTAAACCTTAAACACATAATGAGATGGCAATCAGAGGCTTGGGAGCACGACTAGACAACAGGGAAATCTGAAGCAAATAAGGGGATGGCAATTGGAGGATGGGCAAGCCACTAGGTACCAGGGAAACCTAAAATGCATAAGGGGATGCCAGAGAAGTGGCAGCTCACTGAGCAGCCCATAGTATGAGTTTCATCTGCGATAGCAGAAGACAAGAAAGTGCCACTATTCTCATACAGAGAACATGGTTCAATGGCTCCTGTTGGTAAGCTGGGACCCAGGCTTTTTGGGGTGCTCAGAAAAGGTATTTATGTCCATTAATTTAAGAAACAAACATCAGAATCTAGCTAAATGCTCCCGTTTAGCTAGGTTTGGGGGTCTGATTTTTTTAAATGACAGCATTCTTATGTTTTCCATGTTTATTAGTTTGAGTTGAAAAGAAACAAGATGGCGGCTGTCACGGCACAAAAAAATGTTTTGCGCTATGAGAAACAAGTGGTGAGGAACAAAAAATTATCTTGTGATACAGACTATTTGGTGCTGTAGCAGAACAGTAGCCCAAGAATAATCCTACTGAGCAAGCTCAGAACAGAAAATCCCTTAAAGCCTTATAACTCTGGAATCATTTCATATTTTTTCACTAAACCTTTCAAAGGCGCTACTTTAGGACATCATTCACCCTGGAAGTTTAGGAGAAACATTCCATTTCATGTAGACTGTAGGTGAGAGCAAAAAAATCCTATTTTCAGTATAGGAAAAAATTAAACATCTACAGAAAAATTACATATGTGTCTCTCAGAAACCAGACAAGCTGCCATCACAAAACTTTCCACAGATTTACACCTTGCACCATAGACAACACATGCAAAATTTCAGCTGATTTTTATCAAACACTGCCAAAGCTATTAAGGTGCAAAGTTAGGGATTTAATATTGAACACCCTACTCAACTGTAACTATTGGGGCACTACCACACCCCTATAATATACTGGTATATGTAGGATATGCAATGGGCTGACTCAGAATATGTTATTTATGTTCACATGTCAGGGCAAGGAGAACAACTCACGATAGGCAGTTCCACATAGACTAGTTTTGTTAACAGGTAAAATATTTGCCAGGGCATCGGTGGGAATCTAATGATAAGTGTCATGGGATCTTCAGTTTCCACCTGCACAGCCATCAGAGACTGACAAAAGGGACAGTGGTTTAATTTCTCATCTGAGGATGACCCCTCAATATTGAATCACCTCCTCATATATACTGCACTACAATGTCTTTATCTGGTGTCAGCAAAAGTTGCTGGTGCAGGACTAGAATTAATGAGCCTCGGATATTCCAGCCCCAGAGGCAAGTGTGTTGCTTACTGAGCCACTGACACTTGCAGATGTTGTAAAATTGCTGAATTTTCGACAATGTTACTGTGAGTTGCCATTTTCAACTGCAGTTGTTGGAAATTGTCAGTTCCATGGAAAAGTGTTTGTTTTAAATAATGATGCTCATTCAAGCTTAAACAAAGTAACATATGACATTAAGGAAGGAGAACTATTAGTAGAGCAAGTCTAACTTGCTGCTGCATGATATATTACTGAATTAGTGTTTCCCTTAGACACATGTATTATTGACTTATTTTTTTTTTTAATTTGTTTACTGGGATAGGCATGTTGAGCCAGCTCCCATTTCCAGGTGTGGAAAGGGGGTAAGGATTTTATGTGGGAGTGGATAGTATCAAATATAGTGACATCAGCACATGTACGGTGACAATTAATGTAAAGTACAAATAAATTGCAGAAGTATAAAAGAAAGCAAAAAGTGCATGAGTTACAGAGTTGGACACCAGTAACAACAGTATGGTGACAACAACTGGCATGTGCAAAGGAACAGAGTAATGCAGGTCACAAGTAATAAATAAAAGTTACATACATCAGGCAAAAAGTGCAAAAAGCTTAAATACAGTGGGAAACCAGTGTTAGAAAATAAAAAAAAATACAAGAATCTGTTGATTGTGGTGCTTGAGGGTGGGGAGATGGCTAGCAGCAGGTGCATACTTATGCTGTATGTAGTACAGTATATATGGAATAATACATGGGAATGTGTCCATAACAAGAATTGTATATACAGCTGAGGTGTGGTAGGCTACATAAACACCATGAGTGAACCCTGAGGAATTTATAAAAGCATCCCTCACCAAGAATATATATAAAATTTGAGTTTCTACCCATGTCTTGTTTTATATAATTGCTGGGATCTGTTGTTTCACTCCCAAAGTGCCACATTCATTATGTTAGCCCCCCAGTGTCTAACCAACAGTCATGGTGCATATTTATCCAATGTTACCCTCAGGGAGCCAACTAGAACCTCAATCTGCCTCTGCATATTTATTTTTTAAATTATCTATTTAAATTAGCTAAGTTGGGCATCAACAGTACTGCTGCAATGTACAGTAGCTTAAATTCTGCAGCTCCAGTCACAGTCACTCTCCTGCCCACCCCAATTTTTTTTTAATTTAAACTTTATAAGTTTTCTGTAATTTTCCAATACAAACATACACCACAGCATTGTAAAAATTTGACAGAATGCAGAGGCCCACCCCCATTTCTGGCAAACTAGCCCCTCAGGGCATTTAGACATAGCAAGGTTCTACGTGATAAAGACAAGTCTGAAAGACTGCCTATCACATAGAGTGAGCAAACTTGAGCCCATAGGCAAAAGGGTGATGGATATTGTACCGGCCATTGCAAATAGTGACAGTCACTACAATACTTAATTAAACCTCACAGAAACCACCGCCAAACTTAAATAACCAACTCCAAGGGGGCGGGGTTGCGGACCATGGGGCAAGTTACTGGATTGTGAAGCGAAAAAAAATCTGCCTGTTGCCAGACCACTACACTATGCATGCAGCTCAGTGGGAATTGGCCACAAAGCATACTATATCCTGCAGTACTGAGTACAGCTCCTTGCTGTACTCTCTATGCAGCATATAGCGATGTATTGCACCACTCGCTCTCTGGTAGAGCACTGTTATTGAGTCGCTCAAAAGTGCAGCACTCAATAATCAGTGCTCTACATGGGTGTTACCCATAGCAATGCAAGGGGTGAAGTGGATTAGTGGGGGAAAGTATTTAGCAACAACCTCTTCCACCTCCCAACACTCATCCTCTGCTCCATCTCTTAGTCACATGGAGCCGGCCATAGCCTCAGCTCTGTACTGGCTGGCAGTTGAAAGTGGCAACTGGCCCTTTCAGTTTCATATTGTGCTATGCTATAGCAGTGTGAGTATGCACATGGGTTCTTTCAGGGGAATCTTGCATGTGAATGTCATTATAGCCAGCTTTTAAAATGGCACATTGTGTATTATTACCTGATTTCTACATGGGAAAAAACAGGGTCCAGTTATTATATATTGTATATATATTGTAAATTACCATGAAAGTGAGAGTAGGGTCACTAGTCACAAGAGCAGTAGTGCAAGAAGTGATGTGAAGATTATATTATGATTCTTGCCACAGACACCTCTGCTTCTGATCTGGCTTTTTGACTCTGACAGGATTTTACCAAAATCCAACTTTGGTTCAAATTCAGTTAGCTCAGATACAATGCCAATAAAATGATCTCAGTGTTTTTCAGCTCCAGGTAGTGTCAGACCAGAACTCAGTCTCCAATAGTTTTCAAGACCCTGGAAATTACCAAAGTTGATAAGCTAACTTTTTTCAAGTACCTTGGGGTTAGGAATCAGCAAAGTAACTGAATTCACTCCGCAAATCAATTTACAAGTTCCATTGAGCTCTTACAGGACATCAAATTTCACCATCCTGAAGAAGATATTATAATACTGGGTGATGTGAATGCCAGAACTGGCAACTTTAATGACTTATTAGATAATTCAGTATTTGGATACACTAATACCCTCCCTGGTATGCCCCCCAGATGGACAAAAGATAAAAGACAAAATAAAGTGGGAACAGATTTAATTAATATTCTGCTAGAATTAAATTTATTTCCACTCAATGGTAGACTGGATGGAGATTTAGGGGGAAACTGTTTGTATATCAGATCACAAGGTTCATCATTATTGGACCTAGTGATTTGGTCAGGTCAATTAAATGTGTGGGGTAACTTAGAAATTCCTGCTAGATCAGAGAGTGGCCACTTTCCTGTGTTATTAAGTGGTCCAACTTAAGGATAGGTACTGGTTCTGCTGTCCCATTTAGTGAAATTAGAATGAATAAGAGACGTACATGGGACTGGAACTATAGAGGAGCATATAGGGCACCTAATTAAAGAAAGTCTCTCAGAAATGAATAGCAAACTATTAAACTTAGTGTGCACCTTCACTGGGAAAAAATCTACTCTGTCTTTGAAAAGATCAAAGGAACATTATACCAGGAAATAATAATACAGGGATTGACCAGGAAATTAAGGGTTAGTTTAATATAGAATGTAAGAACAACAAAGCATACTTGAGGTCCATAATTAGGAAGATAAAAATAGTATAGAGAGGAATTTATTTAAAAGCATAAACTAGGGAAAAAGTATAATAACTTCCTAAAAAAGAAAAACTTACAATATTACTATTCCCAATGGGAAAGGATGTGAAAAGCAATAGAAGAAAAAGACAGCAAGAGTTTCTGGTCATTCATATAGTGTAGCTAGAGGTACTGATAATTACCAAGATTTAATTGATTCATACATTTCTGAAGCTCAGTGGATGGAATTTTTTCTGGGTAGTTTTTATGACTTGGAAGTTGAAAGCTTCACCTCATGGGGAAGTTATATGATGAAGAGTATCCCTATAATTAGTAGGAAAGAAGTATATATAGCAATTAAGTCCTTAAAACTTAACAAAACCCCTGCTGTGGACAAAATACTATCAGATGTATATCTCTGCAATACTTCATTGTGGTGTAGTGCCCTTGCAGTATTTTACAATAAGTACATCAAGGAAAATTGTGTTCCTTCCCCTTGGAGAGTGGTAGAAATAATCCCAGTCCATAAAAAGGGTAACATGGCTGATCCAGCCATGTATAGACCAATTTATCTATTGGACATTAAGCTAAAATTCTTTTCCAAGATCTTACTAGAAAAATTAAGGCAACAAATAATACAAACATGGGGGTTATGTGAACTGCTAGCTGGATTTAGGCATGACTGCTCAACCATTGCTAAGTGTTTTAATCTATGCCACTTAATAAAGAGTTACTGTATGTTCATTTGCGGAACCAGAAGCTGTATGTAGTGTTTGCAGACTTCTTCTCAGCATTTGACTCCATACCTGAGATATGCTGTGGCTCCTTATGTAAAACAGAGGTATTGAACTTTCATTGGCACAAATAATCCATAACTTATATATAGAGACCTAGGCTAGGATCAGGACAGGAATAAGAGGCCAACTATCTAAAGTCATACCAACAAACAGAGGTGTGTGACAGGGCTGTGTCTTTGCCCCTTCCTTATTCTGCTTGTACATTGACCAACTGCTATAATACCTTCTAAACTTGATCTCTGACTCCCCCCAAATACAACACAGTGTATGCCCTGCGTTGGCCTACGCCAATAATTTGATTTTAATAGTTTTGTCAAAAAAGGCCTTCAAAAAAATTGGACTTGCTGGACTCAAAGCAAAAGATTTAAAATTAAAAATAAACTTCAAAAACACTCAAGCGATGGTAATTGGCCAAAGGAAAATGAAGGGGCAGTGGACCATTGGAAAACAAAGATGGGAAGTTGCTAATAGTTATACATACCTGGGTGTGACCTTTACATCTAATACTTCCTGATAGAAAAACATGCTACAAAAACTATAGAGCGTATGAAAAAGGTAACATTTGGTCTTAGCAAATTTAATTTTACTTATGGAGGATTGTCGATTAGAACTTTAATTGAAGCACTCAAAGTTAAAATATTTTTCACAGTTACTGTATGGGGTAAAAGTCTGGGACCTCAAAAAAAGAGATAACCATACTGTTCTAATATACAAATTACTAAGGAAGACATTTAGTTGAGATCACTGATGTAAAGTGGTTTATATAAGATCGGAGTTAGGCCTGGCTAACATAAATGCTGTTATTGATACTTGGAAGATCAACTACTGGCTGAAATTGAACAAGTTGCCACGTGACATGCTGCCTTTTAAGTGTTTGTTGGAAAAAAAAGAGTGGGCTGGTTTCTGGCTATAAACAATCCAGCTCTTATGAAGATACTCTAACTGGCAGAAATATGACTTATTAAGCTTATACAGATACTCAGAAAATATGTCTCTCAGCTAGATAGCTTCTGCCAGAGAACAGGCAGAGAACACCAAGAGGAAGGAGCTGCTGTTTTAACTATACTTCTCTACTGGGGCTAAAGAATTAGAACTCTACTACTGGGACCTTCAATTTAGGGTAAAACAAAACAAAAAAACGTGAGTGTGTTTGTCTCAGTTGGCTGAAGTGAATTGTTATCTGTGCAGTTAACTAAGTGTAGAAAAAGCTATAAAGTAGGGGGATTGGATTAGCTAGAAGGAAGCCTGGTTAAAGCCAGATTTAAAACCAGCCCTAGATAGCTTCCACCAGAGAACAGGCAGAGAACACCAAGAAGAAGGAGCTGCTGTTATAACTATACTTCTATACTGGGACTATATTGCCCTCCTTCCCTCCCCCCCCAAGCTAGTTCTACTTTTATAGGCACAGGATTTGACTGACAACAGGAACTTCCTGTTTGGGAGCAGGAAGTGAGTGATCACAGAGCCACAAAAGACTTACCATCCTAGTAGGAAAAGACTCTCTGTTCCCCCCTAGCTGCTGGAGGTCTGACTCTGAGCAAGTAAAGAGACTACTGAGAAATATAGGAACTTCTTGTATGAGAACAGAAAGATCAGGAGCTTAAAGGGCACAGAGGCAGTATGTAAGTAGAGAGAAAAAAAATAAACAGAGTAAAGAGTAAATATTCCAAACAACAGTTAAGGGGCCAGAAATAAGACATGATGAGAGTAGTGCAGTGCAGTGGCTGAAGAGCAGCAGTCTTCCAGGAGATGTTCTAGAGGATGCAGTGTTGTCCCATCTGCAGGCACCTCTCTAGGCTGAGGGAGGAGGTTGCTCATCTCCAGGCAGAGTTGGTAGATATTTGGGGGACCTCCTATCCCACCCAGTGACCACAAGGGCCACTGCCATTGCCTCAGAGGATGCCATGAAAGAGAAGTGGTTGGATGACAGTGGGCTCAGGGAGAATGAGGGTGGTGGAACAGAGACTCATCCCTCTAGTTGTACCTCTCCACAATTCATATGTCATTCTGGAAAAGTGTGGTTCCTCAATAGAGGCACCCAAAGTGAAAACCAAGGAGGATGCTGGGAAACTCCACAAAGGAGACCCACAGGAGGGTGAAATGGGACCCCAAAGGGGAAGGAAACAACTCCTGTTGGGGGACTCCATTGTTAGGGGGTAGAACTGGGGGAGGAAGGGGAGAGGGAGGTAAGGTGCCTGTCTGGTGCCATGGCTTGGGGGGACAGGGAGTGAATCTTCAGGATTGCCAGAGCAGCTGCACGGGGGAGGGAGCTGGATGCCATTGTCCACCAAGGGACAAATTACCTGGTTAAGAATGGGATCAGAGCAGTGCAGGAAGAGTTTGTGGAGTTGGGGAGGGGCCTTAGATAAGTAGCATGCAAGGTAACCTTCTCAGAGGTGTTGCCTGTCTATGGCATGGGTGAGGCTAGGGTGCTCCACACCATGGGATTCAATCAGTGGTTGAAAAACTGTGGTTGAAAAAAGGTGCAGAGCTCAGGGATTTGGCTTCATTGGGGACTGGAGGTCCACCTGGAGTAATGCAGGCCTATACTGGTGTGATGGTCTGCATCTGTCTAGGACAGGAACAAGGATCCTAGATGTTAGGTTTAAATGCTTCATTGGCAAGCATTTAAACTATCCAAGGGGGAGGCACTGGAAAAAGGCAGGAAAATCCTAGCCACCCCCTCCAAAATCAGGGTAGTAAATGAGGTAAACACCAAGATAGAGATGTCGATAGGGAGAAGGGCTAGGGTAAATGGAGAAAATGACAAATGCAATAAGGACAGGGATGGGAAAAAATGGGTAAGGTCATCAAGAAATGGAGGGTAATGAGTACCATTGCCTGTAGTCTGGGCAACAAGCTCCTTGAACTGGTGGCCTTGATGGATGAGAAATGCCTGGATATTGTAGCAGTCACAGAGACATGGTACACAGAGAACCATGACTGGGATGTTAATGTACCAGGGTACACAACCTAAAGGAAAGACAGGGAGTGGAGAAGAGGGAGAGGAGTAGCTCTCCATGTAAGAGAAAGGATTAAAGCAACAGAACGAAAGAGTAAACAGGGAGGAGAGGAGGCACTGTGGGTCACCATAGAGACTGGAAATGGCACCACAATCCGACAGGGGTTTATACAGACCCCCATGTCAGGGGAAGAGAATGGACAAGGATATGATAGAAGTCATCCTTAGGATGACAGAGAAAGGGGAAATAATGTTTATGGGGGGGGGGACCTGAATATGCCAGATGTCAACTGGTGCACCTTTGCTGCAGCCACATCCATGAGCAGGGCCATTCCTGATGCCCTACAGGTGGCATGCCTCAGACAACTAGTTTTGGAACTCACTCATCAGGGAGCAATCTTAGACCTCGTACTCTCAAATGGGGACAGTGAGATGATCTCAGATCTAGAAGTGGGTAGCCATCTGGGAACAATTGAGCACCAAACAGTGTGGTTCATGATAAACTCAGCTATAGAGTCAAGCCATACAAAAGTGAGGGTACTGGACTTCAGGAAGGCTGACTTTGGCAAGATGGGAGAGTGCTGTAGAAAAGCACTAGCAAATAGGCTAGAAGGAGGGGTGAAGCAACAAAGGGGAAACATCAAAACTACTGTCACAGGGGCAACAAGCCTTTGTGTGAAGCAAATAAACAAATAAGAAAGAAAGAAAAAGCCACTATGGTTCTCAAAAGAGGTGGCGGGGAAGGTTAGGGAGAGAAAGACAACATTTAAGAAGTGTAAGGAAACAAAGAAGGAGCAGGACAGAGAACTGTACCAGTTAAGGCAGAAGGAAGCAGGGATGGAAGTCAGAATAGCAAAGGCCCAAAATGAGGAAAAGATAGCCAACTCAGTTAAGAAGGGGAATAAAACCTTTTATTGGTACATTAGGGAGCTTAGAAAGACAAAGTGAGGGATAGTGAGTCTGAATAGATTGGACAGTGGGTGGGCAGAGAGAGAGACAGTGAAAAAGCAGGGATACTGAATGAATACTTCTGCTCAGTATTCACAAAAGAGGAGGAGGAGGGGGAGATGCCTAATCCAATTAACAGAAGCACTCTGGATGGGGGGGGGTCAATCCCCTTCCTTTCACAGAAGAAAGGGTTCTGAAAGAACTCCTAAAACTGAAGGTGGACAAAGCAATGGGGCCTGATGGAATTCACCCCAGAATTCTAAAAGAATTAAGGGAAGAACTAGTGACACCTCTGACTACCCTTTTTAACAAATCATGGGAGGATGGTGTGGCACCTGAGGACTGGAGGAAGGCGGTTGTGATTCCCCTTCACAAAAGTGTGAGCAAGAAGCAGGAAACTTCAGACCTGTCAGTTTGACCTCTGTGGTAGGGAAAGTGATGGAATTACTTCTTAAGGGAAGAATTGTTGAGTACTTAGAGGCCAGGGTTGTATGTGATAATCGCGAGTGCCAAATGGTGACTTGCATTATCGCAACGTCAGGGCGGTGAAAACAATTCTCCACCCTGACATCCTCGGCACTGAAGAATGGTGCCAGGGATTTAATTACTTTTGCTTTCGGGGCTGCCCCCACACAAACACCCACATGGGGGTTTCACCCCGCACCCCCTACTTAAAAATTCTCAACTCAAGGGGGGTGCATGTTGGGGGGATGTAAAACCAAAAGGAACAAGTTTTGGACTGGGCGCAACAAAAACGCAGTAGCGCCCAGACCCAGACCCAAACCCAGAACCCCACACACTGCAGGCAGAGGCCAACCCCCAATGCCACGGAACAGCTTGGAAGCCAATGGCAGCACCACCCCCTATATCCCCTCCACCCTCTCCCAGGCCATGCTCACAGTGCTTGCTCCCCCCCAGTGTACATGTGTACATACAGCAACATCCTGTCGCTACGGTTGGCCAACCCACTACATCCAGTCGTCCTCCTTCCCCCTTGCCATTCAGGCTTTCACCCACATTGCATCACTATTTCGGATGGCACTGTCATTCAGGTGCCCACCTCATAAGCTACTGAGACCTACGGGGCACAAGGCACAAGGCAGCATGGGTTCACAGCGGGAAGGTCATGTCAGATGAATCTAATTGATTTCTTTGACTGGGTGACAAAAGTAGTAGAACAGGGAAGGGCTGAGGACATGGCCTATCAAGACTTTAGCAAGGCATTTGACACAGTCCCACACAAAAGATTAATAATCAAATTAATCAAACTGGGAGTCGGTCACAGGGTAGTAGCCTGGGTAAAACATTGGCTGGACAACAGGACACAGAAGTTAATTGTAAATGAAGTCCACTCTGAAAAAACAGGGGTTACTAGTGGGGTACCATAGGGTTCAGTACTGGGTCCAGTCCTTTTTAATGACTCTGTAAGTGACATTGCAGAGTGACTGGAAGGAAAAGTATGCCTCTTTGCAGATGACACAAAGATCTGCAACAGAGTTGATACACAGGGAGGCATGGAAAGGATGAGAAGGGACTTAGCAAGGTTGGAGGAATGGTCAGAAGTATGGCAGCTTGGATTCAATACAAAGAAGTGCAAAATAATGCACCTGGGAAACAAAAACGCAGGGGAAGATTACACCGTGGGGTGTAGTAACAACAACAAAAATGGAAAGGGACCAGGGGTATTCATATCAGATGACCTTAAAGTTAGCTAGCAATGTGAGAAGGCAGTAGGGAGGGCTGGGGGCATACTGGCATATATAGGGAGAGGCATCACCAGCAAAAAATAGGAAGTTGTCATCCCTCTGTACAGAAGGTTGGTGAAACCCCATCTAAGAGTACTGCATCCAGTTCTGGAGACCCAATCTCTGCAAGGACATTGACAGGATGGAGGCAGTCCAGAGGAGGGCAACTAAAATGATGCAGGGTCTGCAAAAGAAGCCATATGAGGAGTGACTAAAAGAGCTTAATATGTAAATCCTTGAGGAAAGGAGGGGGGGACATAATATAAACTTTTAAGTACCTCAGTGGAATCAACAAAGTCCAAAAGGGTAGCATCTTTCAGAAAAAGAGATGTGCAAGAACAAGGAGACACAATTTGAGGATAATGAGGGGACAGCTCAGGGGCAATGTGAGGAACTATTTTTTCACAGAGTGGTGGTGGATGCATGGAACAGACTTCCTGAGAAAGTTGTGGGGTCTAAAACTGTGAGAGAATTCAAGAATGCATGGGACAGACATAAGCAATTCTTGTGAGGGGTAGGAAGAAATAGGCTGTTGGTTAACTAGGATCTGCAGCTTATCCTGTAGGTAGGGAAACTGGCAGATTAGGTAGGCCAAGCGGTCCTTATCTGCCATCAAAGTCTATGTTTCTGTTCCTAAATATAAAAAGTACATTAAATCCAAAATAAACAATAGCTGTGTAGTGGCAGATGCCGGAACCATCTCTAGGATAAGTTGTCTCCTTGGTTTTCAAACAATGATTGCTCTAATGGATACAAATATCATTTGGATGCACTTACAGAGCCACTACTAAGTAAAATGTTTGTCATATATAATTATGAGCAGTTCGAAAGTATTTTTTTAACAGCTACACATAACAAAACATCTTTAATTGGACAGCACTGTTTTTGCTTAAATTTGTGTCATAGTATTAGCATGTGAAAGTACTTGTTATGACTCTGAAACATTTCCCAAAGTAGGCAAATTTAAAATTAGAATCCATTGTCTTTTAGGTCGGCATTACGAGTTTTACGATGTGTAAGTCAGGAAGCTAATACTAGCCTGTTGGATATGTAGCAACTCTTATCACCATGTTCTTATATTATTAATATCAAACATTTTATGCATGTATTGTACTAATTTGACTGTCTAATATATACTTGTATGACACATATTGTGAATGTATTGTATTATGGAATTGTAAAGACCTTATAGGGTTAATCAGTAAACTAATAAAAAAAGTTCAGTGGAATTCTCAAAGTGCAAATTTGCCAAAACTGCAAAGTTATGACCAGCAAAGTTGTCATTTTTCAGTGAACTTACCAAAATTTGTTGTGAAGTAGCCACTTTCCTGAACAAACAGCCACTCTACAGTTAACACCTCACAGTTTTGGCAAGGTCAAAGTTCCTAATCTCCATAGAAACTCCTCAAAGCTTCAGGAAGGTGAAATGTGGCCACCTTTTGGCCACTTGGGGGGTAGCTGGACCATCACTTTAGCTTCTCCTGCAGTGTGGATGCTATATGTTAAAACTCCATCTTTAACTTGGAGTGCACTACAAGAAAAAAGCATATACTGTATTATACTCCATCTCTGAAGAGAAGTAATTACAAATTTAATCAATGATTTTAACCCAAATCCACCCTTGTCAGACTGGTCATCTCTTTACATAGTAACACAGAAACATAGAAGTTGTTGGCAGTAAAGGACCTCTTGGCCCACTAGTCTGCCCAGTTTTCCCTGCCTACAGTGCCACTGCAGACCCTATCCAATCTTCAGTTATTTGTTCCCCTTGCCTTACTAACAGATAGTGTTGTGCTAAATTTTAATATTTTGCTGAGTGAAATATTTTGCGTAATTAACACATTACGTGAAATATTTCACTTGGCAAAATTTCAACCGCAGTTGTGAGTGAAATTTCACCCCCAAGCCAGTGAAATTTCGTCATCTGTGCTGGACTGGTGGACTGGCGAAATTGCGGGCAAAATTGTGAAATTCCACTGCAGTTATGTGAAACATTTCACACAACAAAGTTGGTGATTTCGCCACAATTTCACTGGCGAAATTTAATTTTGTTTCATCCCTACTAAGAAAGTCCCATTGTATCTATCCCATGCATGCTTTAATTCCATCACCGTTTTCGCACCTGCCACCTCCACAAGAAGGCTGTTCTAGCCACCCTCTCCATGAAGAAGTATTTCCTTACATTTTCTCTGAGCCTCCCCCCTCCAACTTCATAATGTGACCCCTTGTTCTCTACCTTCTTTTTCTACAGAAAATACTACCTTCCTGCACTATATATATATATATATTTGTTTGTTTGTTTTGTTTATTTTACCAGAAATAACTCAATTAAGCAGGGCTCTTTGCAAGGAGGTCCTGGTTAGCTCAGGAAAGAAAAAAGTAAACAAAGTATACAAACTGGATATTACAGGATTTGAAGTACAAGAATACAATATCATGTGATAATACATTGTACACAATGAAGCAAAAATATGTTAGCAAAAAAGAAAAGTACAAATATAGGAGACACTGGTCTAGATGCAATATCGGCTGATCTAGCAGGGCATATAAGGGGCAACCTAATGCAGACAAGACAACTCAAAGGTACACTTACATATGAAATAACGGAGGATCATGGCACTGGAGAAGGAATAAGTGCTAGCAAGTACAGAGGTTAGTAACAGGCACATTCACCTACACAGTATTGGTTAAGAAAGAATTGGAAAGAATAGGGGCAGACTAGAGTGTGCAGTTTAAAAATTTTCTGGATAGCATGCCAGGCTTTAGGGGCAGCCCAACTGAAAGCCATCTTTCTTTATTTAGAGCAGTGCCTGGTTAAGTCAAGCAAGACAATATTATGTAATCTGAGTGAATATGAGATTTTGGGCCTAGTGAGTAAAGAGAAGCTTTGTGAAGGTGATGTGTTACACAAAGCTTTGAGAGACCAGAGGTTTAGGTTTCTTAACCTTCTTGTCTCGAGTGAAGGCCACCTTACTTCTGTGTAAAGTTGACAGTGGCGAGTAAGGGCAGGTAGCTCGCAGATAAAATGTAGCGCTCTGTGATAAAGCACATCCAGTCTTACCAGGAGAGAGGCTGAGGAATGTCTATAAATAATGCCACCGTAATCTAGCAAGGGGAAAAACATGGTTCACACTAACATTGCCTTGACTTCACGGTTTAAGCAGGACTTATTACAGTAATAAAACCCCAATTTTTCATATAATTTCTTACATAGCATTTCTAGGTGTACATTGAATTATAGCTTGCTTTCTATCCTCAAACTAAGATATTTAAACCCACCTACTTACCCAAGTATTTTGTTGGAAAGGATGGAGATGCCAATTGCAGGGGGCATAAAATTGAGTTCATGAGATAAGATGACAAACTTGGTTTTGGAAGCATTTAATAACAGTTTAGATGCATGGAGAGTAATCTGCAGAAGTGTAAACTCATGCTGCAGGCACTGTAATGCTGATTCTGGGTCTGGGTCTGCAGTATATAGTACTGTGTCATTTGCATAAAAATGTATGTTTGTGTTGATGATGGTCTGATCTAGGTCATTGATGTGTAATGTGAACAACAAGGGCCCTATAATAAAGCCTTGCGACACTCCTTTGTTGATGGGTATACAGGTTAAGGTTAGACCACCCACTTTCAACTGTTGTTGCCTATCACTAAAGTAACATCTGAACCAAGATAGTACAGTGGGACTTAGTCCAACAGTTGCAACCTTGCTCAAGAGAATATAGTGATCAACAGTGTCAAAAGCCTTGCTTAAATCTAGAAAGAGTGCTGCAACAGTATGCCTGTTAGGTATTTGAATGTTTCTATCATATTCCCCCTTTTGCTTCTCTCTTCAAAAGAGTATATATTCAGTTCCTTGAGTCTCTATCTGTAGCAGGGGTTTTGATGTAGGCCTTGCACCATTTTGGTAGCTCTCTTTTTGTTCTGACTCCAACTTATCAATGTCCTTCTAGAGGTGGGGCCTCCCTAACTGGACACAGTACTTGGGGTAGGGTCTTACCAGTGATCTGTACATGGGTAATATTACTTTTTTCATCCTACCACTGGTACCCCTACCCATGCACCCCAGCATCCTGCTAGCCTTCCCCACTGCCATATCACACTGCTTGGCTACCTTCAGATCATCACAAATGATTACTCCCAGGTCATTTTCCTGTTTTGTGGTTGTCAGTACTTCCCCTTCTACCCAGTAAGTAGCCCCCAGATTTCTGTGCCCCAAGTGCGTGATTTTGCACTTTTTTGCTTTGAAATCAAGCTGCCAACCCCTTGACCATTCTTCCAGCTTTTTCAATTATCCCTCATTTGTTTATCACCACCTGATGTGTCTACTCTGTTGCAGATTTTTGTGTCATCCATGAACAGGTGTACATTCCCTTCTAGCCCTTCTGCAATATCGCTAATAAAGACATTCAAGATGACCAGGCCTAGTATTGAGTGCTGAGGCACCGCTGGTCACCTCGCCTTCTCCATAGTGGACACCACTTGTCACCACCCTCTGATTCCTGTTGCTTAATCAACTTCTTACCCATGTTGTAACTTTTTGACCAATTCCCAGACAGGCCAGCTTGTTTACCAGTCTTCTGTGTGGAACAGTGTCAAAGGCCTTACTGAAATCCAGGTAAGCCACATCTATAGCTCCTCCCTGATGCACTACCCTATTCACCCAGTCAAAGAACTCGATCAGGTTTGTCTGGCAAGACCTCCCTCTGAGACCATGTTGCCCTGGATCCTGTAATCCACTGGTTACAAGACATTCCACTATCCTTTGCTTCAGTAGTGTTTTCATTATTTTGCCCACTACCAAAGTCGGGCTGACAGATCTGTAATTTACTGCCTCCTCCTGGTTCTCACTTTTGTGAAGTGGGACCACATCTGCCCTCCTTCAGTCCCTCAGAACCTCCACTGTTTCTAATGATAAGTTTAACAGAGTTGCCAGAGGTGCAGCCAGCACCTCCTTTAACTCCCTCAGTATCCTGGGGTACACCCCAGTAAGTCCCTTTGCCTTGTCTACTTTTAGTTGTGCTAGTGCCTTGAGGACTTTCTCCTTTTCATTTATTTCATTTATTTATTTATTATTCTGAAAGTATCTTTGAGCTGAGAGCTCATTTACAAAGGTTCCATGTCAAACACAGAGCTTGGACATAGGTACATAACATTAAGACAAAGTTCTGAGCACAAGTAGCAACTCAGATCAAATTACCATAAACAGTTAAACAATTAAGGATTACGGGGTAAAAATAAAATAGAATTGTGTTATTGGTTGAAACACTACAGTGCATCTAGAGCTCCTGGGAAACAGCTTTATCGTGTATGTTGCTGTCATTGGAATTACCTGGAAAGAAGGTTGGGAGAACAGTAGAGGACAAGGGGTATGTGAGAAGAGAACAGTTAAGAGTGAAAAAGAGGGGCTAATGTGGTGTTGGAATGGGGGGAGAAGGTTGGAGGTGGCTGTAATAGGATAAGGAGGATAGATTTAGACAGTAGTAGAGATAGAGGGCTAGGAGGAGGATCCAGTTTGCAATGTGCAGAGTTGGAGAGATTATATTACTGGGGATTATTAGTCTAATAGAGGTGAGCCTTAGCAAATAATGATAAGTGTAGGAGTAAGGGAGGGAGATGGTAGGGGGGTAACTATAACAGGATAAGGAGGACTGGCTTAGTCAGTAGTAGAGATAGAGGGCCAGAAAGAGGACCTAGATTGCAAGGTGCAGAGTTTGGTAGAGTATATTACTAGGGACGATTAGTCTAATAGGGTAGGCCTTTGCAAATACCAATAAGTAAGGAGAGGGTGGCACTAGTAGGTGTTAGGTTCCTGGGCAGCACACACAGGTACTGACACTAGCTAGATGTTGCCTCAGCTTATGCATGTAGGCAGCCAGAGTCATGGTGTTAATTATGGAGGCATGGAGTTCATTCATCCAGAGTGGGGCCCTAAAGGCAAACAAACTTTGTCCTAGCGATGTTCTCCTGAATGGGATGCTGACAGAGCCATGGGCATTGCCTCTGGTAAAGTGCTGTGAATGGGGTGTATTAAAGATCTGGAGGATACTTGGAGGGGAGAGACCCAGTAGCAGTTTTTTACCCAGTAGGCAGTACTGGAATTTAGTACTCACATTCAGGTTGAGACATTTGACTTGTTCAAAGAGTTTGCTGGTATGTGTGAGCTTGTCTACCCCTAGGACCAGTCTACATACCTAATTGAGGGTGGTGGATACTCTTTTGAGGGCCGTGTCCAATGCAGCACTCTACACCACTAGACTACTGTACACCACTAGTCTGTTACTGATAGTATAGAGCTGGTTAATGAGAGTCTTATTGCTGCTGGCGTAAGATCATTTCTGTGTCTATGCAGGACCCCTAATCTGTTGTTGACCAATTTAACCACGTGGTCAATGTGATATGTGTATGAAAGGGTATCATCAATTAAGACCCCAGATATTTGAACACGTGGACACGTTCAAGGGGCTCCACCCTATTGTTTATGATGGTAATTTGAGGCTTCTTTTTTCTGAGATGGTGGCTGGTGAATAGCATGGTCTTGTTTTTTTATAGTTGAGCAGTAGTTTCTGCTCACTGAACCAGACCTCTACCTGATTGAAGGTAGTCTGTAGATCCTTAGTAATTAGTTTGAGTTGGGAGTTGAAGTTTAGTATGACCGTGTTGTCCGCGTATAGTATGATTTTCCTGGGGCAGACATTCAGCAGGCCATTTAGAAAAAGGCTAAACAGAATGGATCCCAGAATAGACCCTTGGGAGAATCCCAGTGAGATTTCTCTTGTTGCAGATATTGCTGTCCCAATTTTTATGGATTACAAACATATGAACATACAAAATGTGCCAGCAGATTAAGGCCTAGAGGTCTATCAAGTCTGCTCGAATGTGCAGCTAGCACCCCTTATTCTACAGCTGCCCCTCCCTCCCTTCCACCCTTCCCCTCCATTGACCCTCCTCCTCATCCTATCCCATCCCCTTTTGAAGCAGTCCACTGTTCTACTGGATACCACTTCTGCAGGTAACGCATTCCATCCAGCTACCACCCTCTCTGTAAAAAAGTGTCTCCTCATCTCCCTCCTGAACCTTCCTCCCTCCAGTCTCATATCAGGGCCCCTGGTGTCCCTGTCCTCCCTTACTTTGAATAGCCCCTCTGTACCTGTCTTGTTTATTCCTTTCATGTACTTAAAGGTTTCAATCATGGCCCCCAGTCCCTCCTCTCCTCCAGTGAGTACATGTTAAACTCCCTCAGACTCCTCTCGTATGATAAGTCCCCCAGCCCTTTGATAATCTTTGTCACCCTGTGCTGCACCCTCTCTAGTAACTTAATGTCCCTCTTCAGATACGGGCATCATAACTGCATGCATTACTCCAGGTGCAGTCCAACTAACGACCTATGCAGTGGCAGAATCACCTCCTCCCTCCTCGAGAATATACCCCTTGCAATGCAACCCAGCATTTTGTTGGACTTTGCAGCTGCCTTCCTACATTGGCATCTTCAGGAGAGGTGCTCTAACTGTAGCAATTGCTTTAGCAGTAGGTGGTGGTTGACAGTGTCAAAGGCCTTTGTGAGATCAATAAAAATTTACCCCATAATCTTGCCTTGTTCTTTGGCCTGGTGGACATAATTAGAGAATTCAACTAAGGCTGTTGAAATACCGTGGTTCTTTTGAAAGCCATGTTGCTGTGGGCATTAAATATTATACTCCTTCAGGTAGTCTGTGAACTGGTCCAAGATTATCCTCTCCAAGGCCTTGGGAGAGGGGACAGAGGATGGGTATTGGCCAGTAGTTTGCTGTACAGAACCAATCTCTGCTTTTGTAGACTGGGGTGACAAGTGCCTGCTTCCAGAGTTTGGGGAATTTGGCCAGGGTGAGGGATTTATTGAACATTTTTGTGATGGGTACTTTTATCTCATCTAAGGTTAGGGCTACTAATTTCATATCTAAGTTATCACTACCTTTCCTGGTTTTCCCTAGTATCTTCTTTACATATTTCTTGGCCTCCTAGACCAAGATACACTTGAAGTAAAATAGCGGATGATTGTTGTCTCTCTTGTGGGTTCCCAGTGGTTGATTGGGTGCTGAAAGGTAGTCTGGGCGGAGGACAGAGCTCATGTCCATGAATGCTGTGTTAAATGAGTTTGTGATCAGGTGTGGGTCCAGAGCAATGCTGCCTTTGATATTAGGCAGAGAGGATTGTTTTTTGTCTTCTTCCCCTAGCAGGTCTTTTATATTACCCCAGAATTGTTCTATTGCCTCTCCAGTTTTTTTCTAGTTGTTCTCTATGATATTTAGCTAGTCCTATATCATTGGTACATTTATTTCTAGCAGCCGGGTAAATCTGATAATCCTGACCAGTGCCAGTGGCCTTGGCTTTGTACTAAAGGTTGTCCCTATCCTTCATTTGCTCCAACAGGCCCCCTGAGAGCCAACCATTGCATGTACCATGGGTTTTCCTTTTGCAGGTGGGTGCAAAAATATTACATACAGCAGTGAGTTTCTCAATGAAGTATTGTAAGGCATGGTCCACATCCTGAATGATATCCAAAGGGGACCAGTCTATTAGGGCAAGTGATGCTTTTAAGGATTTAAGTAGGCCCCGTTTGAGAATACTGCTTTCAATGACTATGGGTACAGCTTCCTCTAGCTTTTTAGTCCAGCAACAAATACTTGGTGAGTGGTCACTTAAGGAATCAGGGAGTACTGTGACTCCCATTAACCTGGATGGGCAGATAGCCAGGATCCAGTCTGTAAGTGTGCTGTTCCCATTTCTATAGTTAAAATGAGTGGGTTCACCAAACATTTGAGTAAGGTAGACTCCTGCAACTGGATCCTTCTGGGGATTTAAGTCATTGCTGATCCAGTTTATGTTGAAGTCACCTGTCTCAATCAGCTCATTGTTACTTTTAATCCTATTGATATTTTCTAGAATTTTTTCCAGGCCCACTTTAGCGCTGTCTGGTGGTAGGTAGATGGTGGCAATTATTAGGGGTTTGTTTTGTGCCCCTAGCAGGATTTTTATTACAAGGAATTCATGATCATAGGAGTTCCAACTGATGGAAAGCCCACACCCCTGTATAAGGTCCTGGACATATATAAGGCACCCCTCCCTTTGTAGTTTTCCTGTTGAGCCTGAATATAGAGCACCCTGTTAACATTACAGCATTATCCTTAATTTTGGGAGTAAGACAGGTTTACGGTAAGGCATATGATATCAGGCCTATGTTGATAAGCCCAGGCTTGGAATTGGGCAAATTTTGGCAGGAGGATGCTAATATTTAGGGATGCAATCCTCAAGCATCTAGTCTAGTATAACTGCTTAGAATCAATGTTAGGGGGACCAGGGTTGAGATGGACAGTACCCGAAAGGAGCAGTAGGAATTAAGGCTACCTTTATTGCATTAATGTTAATGTGTTTCAAGGATTTTACCCTATGGAGGTGGCATTTAAGATGTTTTAGTTTAGGTAGGGTTAGTATTGGAGGCACAGATGGGCATGGACAGTGTTTGCCTTTATTGGAGTTTAATAGGATCTCCATATTAAGTAACAGTGACAGTGGCAAGGTAGGCACTTGGTTGTCACTGGCAGAACAGAGTATGTTCCATTATGAGTTAGACTAAAATCCATGCCACCTAAAGCGAGGTGAGAAGGAAGGGGTGATTGTAAGGTGATGAATAGAAGGAATGTGACTACCACTGCCTGTGTTAGGTTAATCATGGTGACCCTGTGTTTAAGATGCTTCTTGGATCCTGTAAAACTGCATGAGCCAACAAAGACAAGAGGTTGTAGATTCAGGATAGTCAGGATTTATTAATTGTTGGAAATGATTGGTAGTGTGGCTATGCGGGTGATAGTATACGCGCTTCAGTTACCATCAGGTTCATCCTGCCACCTTCTGAGCACAAGTCCACAGTCAGATCATCTAGTCCATAGTTTTTAAGAGGATAGAAAGGATAAATGTAGATGCAAAGTTGACTGCTATTATGTGCTTATTTCCTGACAATAGTTGCGACCTCTAGTGATGTAGGGAGATAACCTGCTAATGGAAAAGTGGGACATAGTCACCTGACTCCAAAGAGACTATAAGAATCTGACAAGCTAAGAGTGAGAGTGGTAGGAGAGGGTGGGGAGCCACTGCACTAGCGGTGGCGGGGAAATGGAGCACAGTATAGCGCACACTGTATTGAATGCAAGCTGACAAAGAATAAATTAATGATAAAACTAGATGAAAAATGCATGAGTGACCTCTGTATAAGGACTGGTGTGCATCTCCCTACCATTTATGCCCGTGACCCTTCTCTTTAGCACATCACCTACCCCTTCTCCTATAAATTCTGAACAAAAGTATTTGGTCAATATGTCTGCCTTCTTTTGGTCCTCCTCCTTGCAGATCTCTTCTCCCCTTTTATCCTTGATACTTGCTCTTTGGTCATCCTCTTTTCACTTATATAGCTAAAGAAAGTTGTATCCCCTCCTTTTACTGATTGGGCAATATTCTCATCTGATTGTGCCTTTGTGTGTCTTAACAGCCTTCCCTGACTCCCTTTGTTTCTCCTGGTAGTTTTCGCTAACCTCCTCCTTCTGTCTCTTTTGTACTTTCTAAATGCTAGAGTACTTGCTCTTACTTTTCCTGCTATGTCTTTAGAGAATGCTAGTAGTCTCTTTTTTCTTGCCCTTGTTAACCTGCCTGACACAGAGATTTGTTGCTTTTTCAATGTCCCCTTTTATTTTTTGCCCATAGTTCCTTGATTCAACCCAAATCCTCTATCCCTGTCAGGGCACCCCTGAGGCATTCTCCCATTTTCCTGAAATCACTCCTTCTGTCATTTTGTTCTTAACTGCCTCCATCCCACCACACTTACTACTGTTCTCCCTATAGCACCCTCTCACTCCCCTCTCTTAAAGGTATAGAAGGCATCTCAGCCACTGCACATCATTTATTTTGAAATTCTGGTTCAGAACCCTCTCCTCCTAGCTTAGCTCCCTACTTACCTGCCTCTCTACTCCCACTTATTCCCTCTGCAACTCTGACCTTTGCTTTCTCTCTACCGCCTCACACAAAATCGTCTGCTGATCAATCTGCTTTTGCCTTCACATTCTCCCAAACCTGGTCCAACCTTCCTCTCTGTTCTCTATGACATCCTCAGGAATGCTGTTCCATGCATCTACATCCCTCTTTGTGAAGAAATACTCCCTCACATTACCTCTGAGCTGTCCCTCTTCTATCTTCAACTCGAGATAAACTGCTAAATATAGCTAAGAGATTTAGTCCACTTAGTGTGGAAGAAACAATGGTCCGCAGGTTCCTTGATGACTGCAATACTACTAGGCAAGGAAAAAAGAGGTTTGATTTCATGTGCAATATTCATAAAGGTCTAAAAATTCCCCACTCTATGATACTACCTGCCAAAGTTCAGATTGTCCAGGACATTAAAGTGTATGTATTTATGGATACAGGACATGTGGAGAAATGGGCCTCAAAGACGGCCGTCACCATAAACACCAGGAGGACTGCAACAGGGACCAAAGAGGACACCAAAACCTGAGAGTCTGTAAAGACTTTCCTTGTTTCACCTATGTTTTTCTCCAGTAGGACATATTTCCTACTTGATTCTTTTGCTGAAATTTAATTTTAGATAACCATTTTATTTCTCTGATTGAAAGTAAACATTTAAATATTTTGCTGCATCAGAATGTGAGTAAACACCTGTTTTTTTTTGTTCAAATGTACCACAATTATGGAGTAAGGAGAATTGCACATTCCTACAAAATGGACTATGTGGAGCATTTGACCCTGTAGCATAACTAATTTTGGTTGTGGTACATTCTGACAGTGCATCCATTTGATATTGTAACACAATATTCATTGGACAGAAATAGCATAGGTTCTTGGTTTTTCTGTAGTTCAAAAATTCAAAGTGTAACTGTGCCTTAATAACATTTCTAAATGTTGTTTCTATTGGGGAATAGATACAGAGGCTATTGATTTAATTCCAGATTCAGTGCACATGATGCTAGATTCATGCCACCTAAAACCTAGCAGGGTAAAAGATGAAAAGGACATTTCATTGGACTATAATCAGTTGTGAGAATTACCATGAGTGCTTGGGCTACAGTTCCATGATACATGGGGCTAGATTCACAGAGAATTGTGATCACACAAAGTTTGCGCTGTACGATAGAATGCAATTGCGCAATAGCAAAACAGTCCCATTCACAAAGGGTTAGCACTGGTACTAAACACATGGTGAATATCGGGCAAAGCAAGCTGTGCAATGGGACAGTATTGAGCACCACAAAGACATGCACAGGGTTGTGAATAGCACTGCACAGACTAAAATTGCTGTGAATAGCATTGCACAATTGCACAATACACAGTGCTACACGACAGAGGAGCACAAAAGTGGGCAGTACCCATGGATACCTGCAGATGGCTGCATGTGTGTGATGCTGCAGCATGGCAGCCAAAATGGGGCATGGCTGGCAGTGCCACCAGAAGACAGCCAATAGAAATGGGCAGCATGGAGAACACACATGTGGGCATCGCAGTCGTGTATCACTGCTGAGGACAGTCCAGAACCCCCCAACAAAGGGTAAGGCAGAGCATGTGCTACAAGCAATAGCATGGACACTGTGAAATACAGACTTGTGGCGTGAAGTGACAAATCCCACAATCTGTCAAGACTTACAACAGCACCAGAAAACAGAAACAGTATTGGGAAAACAGCAAGTGACACTGTCAAGCACTGTCAGCATGAAAACCAAATATCAAAACAAATGATGGCCAGTAATGACATAGAAAGACAACATGGGTGGGCATGTGTAGGTAGCATCAGCTTCAGGTAGCATCCCACACCTCAGGTGTGTGTAACACTCTGGGTACACACACACACACCCATGTATTATTCTATATGTGACTCTCAGCCCAGCAATACAGGTGCTATGGGAAACAGGAGTGGGCTGCAACACATATACTAGGTGTCACTCTGCAGTTAGGTATCAATCATATCAGTAATATGATGGGCACAGTCAATAAGTGCAGTGATCCATTCAAAAACATGCACTTACGGTACCAGCAATATACAATAATATACACCAGGCACACAGTAAAACTGTACAGCTGTTGTATAAACAGGCTATGGTGACACATCCTGATTGCCAACACCCGAACATGTGGTACATGGAAGTGTCCTCCAACCACCTAGTACCACACACCAAACAATCCCACCAGTGACCTGTCTGACAGTGTGAGGCATGGCAGTGCAAGCCACAACTGGAATGTATGCAGTGGGTTGTGACAGGACTGCACATTGTGGCCTGTGAGGCAACCAACCCCATGTGTCAAATGGTATGCAGGTGAGAGTGCCACTCAGATGTACCCCACTGAAATGCAAGCCAACCACATGGAACACTTGGCAAAAGTGTACATACCTTGCCATGGCACAGTACCATACTGCACCAATGCCCAGAAGCACTGGAGCTGGTCCTGGTCCTACTGGAATAGGTCACAATAACAATCGCAGCATTGCTCCCCTGTCAATTCCATCCTTGTGTAGCCTGACAGCAGTAGTCCTACTGAGGCCCACATGACACTCCTGGGCTGATACAGGTCCTCCAAACTGAATAAATGGCCCTCCCTGGTGACCATAATGTCTACAAAGTTGGTCGGATCCACTGCAGACCACTATTGGTCCCTCTGCAGGGGTGCCTTCACAGTCTTGGACCTGGACATTGTTCAACAGTGTAAGGCCGACCACACAGCCTGCCACATTGTTGCAGTATTGCAAGCTGTATTGTGTGCACAATTGAACAACATTGGGAAGCTTCGTGCAACAGGGCATTGGGCCATGCCATATGTATGATAGACTAGTGGCAGTGGGGCATTGCGCGTGTGCAGTACTGTCATCCTCTAACGCACTAAAACATTCACTAACATGTTGCACAGTACACTACTGTCATGCAAACACAACATGTGTTTGCATGATGCAATGAACTGCTATTCACAAAGAACACATGTAAATTAGCTGATTAGGCAGTCAGGGGTAAAGCTTACAATCTGCATTCTCATCTCAGAGCTATCTGCATGTATTTGCATACAACTTTGCTCCATCACTATATATGGGGACAAGTGCACCACCTGTAGATGGCTATGAAATTACAAGCAATGGAGGCAGCAGAGACAGCAATTGGAGCCAGCCATGGAGAACATTCTGGACAGCCAGGTATTTGTGCAGCTATGCAGACTGAAATGATTACATGCCGGCTCATTGCAACTTAAGGGCTGTGCAGATCACCTTGCTGCATAACAGTCATCACTTACGTACAGTATGCCACTCCTTTGCAATCTATGGCATGCTACTTTACTTGGGAATCTGGTACTGTATGCTTTATGAGTATTGTACATGCCATATTTCGTAACTGGTACTGTTCGACTGTGCACTGTGCATGGTACATACTCCTGAAATTTATTATTTCCTTGAATATAAATGTTAGGCAATTGTATCCATTATAGAAAGGACCTCGTTGTGACTGAGCTTTGCTCAACTGAGCTTCCTGTTCATATGACTGACAGTTTCCCATACCATCCCTGGGCATGGCATATATATAGCACTGGAGAGTATGGAACAGGAATATTTGCCACAGAGTAGCGCAGTACAGGACAGTCTCACATGGAGACATTGAATAGCTGGATATTACTTGGTATTACTCAGTTTAAAAAAGTGGAAGACAGCACTAGGCTCATCGAGTCCACTTTCCCCACAACAGTGGGGGATATCTACAAAGTGTTCCCCAGAAATAATTTATCCAAATTCAGTTTTAAATTGTTTACTTGGTGACTGCTCCACTATATGTTGAGGTAAGGAATTTGATAGTTTAGCTGACCTAAGTGTGAAATAATATTTTATTTTGTTTGTAAATGTCCTTGGAATTTGAAGTTGCCTGTTGTTAAATCGTAACCCATGCATTTTATCTGTGAATTTTAAATTACAGATGTTCTTACGCTCCTGGTCCTTTAAAATGTTATATAGTAATAGAAGATCCACTCTATCCCATCTCTTTTGTTGATCATATAATCCTAGGAATGACATCCTTTCTTGATAGGAAAAATTTCTTACTTCTGGTATTAATTTATTTACTCTCCTCTGTAGACTCTCTACCATCTTTTTGTCATGTTCTAGGTATCGAGCCCAGAAGGAGACTGCATAGTCTGTTTCCGGATGAATATAAGACTTACATAGTTTTGTAATGCAATCCTTGTTGTGTGTTATAAATGATTTTTTAATGGCAGATATTATACGACTGCCCACTTGGATGACTTTATTGCATTGAGTACTCCAGTTTAGTTTATCATTTACAATAACACCCAAGTCTCTTTCTGCATGCACTATTTTGATATTAGAATTATACAAGATGTAAACAGAGTTTGGAATTTTTCCATAAATGTATCATTGAGCACTTTTAAATATTAAAGGTCATATAATTGTCCAGTGCCCATGCCTGATGATTTGGAGGTCTGCTTTCAGTCTATTGATTTTCAGACTGCTATCCACCTCAGATGATATTTTGGTATAGTCAGCAAATTTACTTATCTGACTGTACACACCCAGGTGTAAGTCCCCTATAAATAATCTAAAAAGTAAAGGGCCCAATACAGATCCCTGTGGAACACCACTGGTCACTGGAATATCACTGGAGGTAGTGTCCACTATTCTAACATTTTGCATCCTGTTATTTAACCAACCCTCAACCCACCTGATGGTGTAGCTATTGATTTCCATCTTGATCAGTTTTCTAATTAGCAAGTTATGAATACTTTATCGGAAGCTTTTTTTAAAGTCTAGATGGACAATATCCACTGGACAATTTTTATCTAAGCTGTCACTAATACTTTCATAGAAGTTCACCAGATTTGTGGTACATGACCTTCCCCTTCTAAAACCATGTTGGGTCTCATCTGTCAGTCCCTTACTATTGATTTCATAATCAATTTTTTGTTTTAGTATTCTTTCCATGATTTAACACATTATTGATGTGAGACTTATGGGTTGATAGTTTGCCGCGTTATTTTTATTCCCTTTTTCATGTATAGGGATCACTGTTGTATTCCGCCAGTATTCAGGTACCTCACTGTTTTTATAAGATTTATTGAATATTATACCTAGTGGACTCAGGAGTTCTTCCAGAGTATGTTTTATGAAGAATGTATTAATATTATCAGGACCTGGTGCTGAGCTGTCCTTCAAGGATTGTATTGCATCTTTTATTTCCTCAATGGTAATTACTTCAAACTCACCTACGTATGGGTAAATTGTTATACTGGAGGGATCTTTTTTGGTAACTACGGACCCAAAGTATTTATTAAAAGACTTCCCAATTTCTAACCTATTGGTAATTTCTTTTCCATTATTTATAACAGTAGTAATAGCTGAATTACTGTTTTTTATTATTGTTAATGTATCCATAAAAAGCTTTACTGTTTCCTTTTGAAGTGGATAACTTACATTCTATTTGTTTTCTCTCCTTTTTGATGAGATATTTGGTGATTTTGACTTCACCCCTATATTTTAATTTATTTATAACATTTGGATCTTGTTTAAGTTTCCTATATGTCTTCTCCTTAGTTTTTATTTGAGTTTGTATAGTTGGTGTTATCCAGACAGGTATTTTTCCCTTATAATTTAGCGTTTTTTAGTAGGGATATATAGTTGTTTCAACTCAAAAATTATCCTTTAATTTCAGCCAATGTTTGTTGGTCTGTAAACCAGAGAATAATGAGCTCCAGTTGTAGGCACCCAAGGCTTCTTTTATTTTATTATAATTTCCCCGATTATAATTAAGTCAGAGGGTATTCTGTTTAATAATGTTCCAGAATTGATTTAAAGTAAAAAATAACTGTATTATGGTCACTAGTAGCCAAAGGTTCTCCATTTTCCATCCTATTGATTACTTCAGGAATATTAGTCAACACAAGATCCAGTATATTTGATTCCCTATTGGGGGGGGTCCATGACCATCTGATCAAGCCCCAAGGTTAGAAAAGTTTCCGGAAATCTCTGTTTGATTTTTGTACTTGCAGTTAAATTTTGCCAGTCTATTACTAGTAGATTTAGATTTCCCATAACTATAACATCTGATTTTTCTGTAAGCTCTGTCATCAGTTTTATCAAGGAAGTGTCATAGGTTATATCTGCATTCGGTGGTCTATATATATTTAATAATGTTAGCTTTTTATTTAATAGCTGTATTTGTACACAGCAACCCTCTATCTCCGGTCCTACTTCCAACTGGATAGGGATCTCACTTATTGTTATTGTGTTTCTAATATAGAAACACACACCTCCTCTTTTCCTATTTGCCCTGTTTTTTATAAATCAAATTATATCCTGAAATAGCATTATGCCATGCGGAGGCCTCATCTCACCAGGTCTCTGTGATTGCTGTTATATCTAGGTTTTTTTGTACTATTTTCCAAGCTAATTCCATATGTTTTATGGTGTTCAAAATTCTTGCATTATTCATACAGAGTCCACAATTATTTCTACAATCTGGAACTGGAGGGTCCTCAATGGTACTCCCTTTTTGCCCCTTAGCATTTAGTTTAAACACTGTTCTATGATTGTCAAAAACTATTTTCCAAGGCAGTGACTCCTCTTTTTGCTCAAATGTAGGCCATCCCAGCTGAATAGACTATAGTCATTATTGAATTTTTCCCAATGTGTTATACAAGTTATGTTATTTTTTAATGACCATTTCCTTAACCACTCATTCTCTTCTTTGATTGTAGCCTCTATTTTGTATGATGTTTGGGGAATTGGTAGGATTTCAGATAGGCAGATTTCAGATTTGGTCACTTTTAGGGCACTGACTAGGGAAATGTAACTATTCTTAATATCGTCAGTAGTGAATTTGGTTACATCATTGGTTCCAATGTGAACTACCACCAATGGGTTTTCCCCTGCATCTTTCATAATGTTGAGAACAATTCTCTCAATGTCTCTGATCCATGCTCCTCTAAAACTGGAGCACATCCTATTCTGCGTATCCTTCTTATATATATGTCCGTCAATGTACTTAGTGATGGAGTTCCCTAATACTATTACCTGTCTGGGGCTTGAATGTTCATTAAGGTCATCTGTCTCATATTCTGGCTTTATCATGTCCCCCATATCAATATTTTTCTTAGCTATATTAGAGTGTTCAATGTTCTGACTTCCCTGCGTCAGTGTTTTGCTTCCCGCCAAAAACTCCAGTGCTGATAGAGTTTTTGGATCAGTCTCCATTTGAGGTGACTGGGACTTATCTTTATCATGCACTTCATTATGGATCTGGGCAACAGTTATCATACTATTTTTCTGTTTATTTACTGTATTATTCCTTTTTTCAGTGACCCCTGCGATATCCATACTACTAGTACTATTTTCATCCCTGACGTTATGGTCTCCTCCTCCATCACACTCCTCTTGATTTTCTAATAGCTGGAAGCTATTTTGAACTGGAATAGAGAATTCCATGGCTCTATATCTTTTTTCCTTTTTTCTTTTATTAATCACTGGGCTCCAGCCATCACTACTCCCACTACTTTTCTCTCTCCTTCTTTTTAAGGAATCTTCATGTTTTTTGTTGTGGGCTCTTTAAACTACAGGGTGAGTGACTTTAAATATGATTAGTTGGGAATTCAGGTGTTCATTTTCAGTTTTTAAATCTTTTATACTCTTTTCCAGTTCTTCAATTTTATTCTTTAAGCTAATATTTTCTATACATTGCATACATCTCAGTCACTCAAAACCTGATTCCAGACAATTTGGTTACACATTTCACAGGTGTGGTGAGTCGTGGTGGCATGGACCACACTTCCATCTGTTACAGTTTCCAGTGCTGCACTTTTCTGTACTGGATAGTCCTGTGGGGAACCCTCCTGTCCCAAGCTGTCCAGTGCCATATTATCCTACACCCACCATACCATAATATACCATGCTATGCCTCTGACTCTCTGTGTAGTTGCATTCCTCAGTAGTACCACAACCTATGGTGGCAGGACACTTATAGGTACCCCACTTATACAGATTGTTTCATATTATAAGGGTGATTGGAACTGTCAACAGAGGAAGTGTGTTCAGAAACCTGCATAGCATATGTAGGATGGCAGACCAATCCATCCACCATAGCATGTACTGTGCTCTAGAGGGTCACATTGAATAGATACTGTGCACTGCCAAGGGGGATAGAAGCCACTGTGGGAGTCCTGCCCATATTGCATCGACTGTGGAGATCCTGCCCATGTGTTGGGCACAGTGGGATACAGAGCACAATGGCATGGGGCACACATACTGGGTGTCCCAGTTGCTGCTTTTCCTGAAAGGACTCCCCATTACATTTAGAAGTGTTGCTGTCCTGTCAGCCATTGTGCACCTTTCTGCAGTTCCTGCTTTTTCCTCTGGGCTTTGCCTGGAATAACAGGACGTTTTTGTAGGTGATAATTTACACAGTGCAAAGTGCCGCACAAGGCATTTTGTGTGATGCAAATGCTATGTGAATGGCACTGTGCCTGTATGCAAGCCCACTCCCATTCATTTGCATTGCTCATACATTATGTATTTGTGATTGCACAAACTGCTTTTGCCTGTGCAAACTGACCTTTTGTGAATAGCGGTTCAGCACAAGCTTTGCTCAGTTGGAGTGCAAACACTTTATGCAATTCACAAAGTTTTGTGAATCTGACCCATGGACTTTTATGGCATTTTAAATATTTTTATGGATGTAGCTTCTCCTGTTTGTGTATGATCAAGTATTACTGCTTTATTCAGGTTCATGATTAGATGTACTCTAATATCTTTGTGGACCGTTTCTCCAATGTATGATTCAATGTATGAATGCAAAACAATCACCCCAAGGCTGATAGGTGTGCTTGGAAATGAAAATTGAAAGCAGGCACAAGATATCCAGTGCCACCAACTGCAAAAACAGACACACACAACAGGCTAGTGCTAGGCAGCAACAGCAGCCATAATATGTATTCCAATAGTGTACAGCAATACGTCTCACCAGGAGAACTGGTAAACAGCCAACACGTCCTACCAGTTTTGCTGGAAAGGCATTCTCAGGGAGTCTTAGATGATTAGATGTAACATCTATGTGGATCATTTCTCCAATCTTCATTGAATGGAAAACATTTGCATTTGCATTTTATACAGAATTAAAAAAAAGACAAAGTTGTATTTGCATTTTATACAAAATGAATAAAATACAATTGATAAGAAAGAAATAAAGCAGGCTTAAAAAGGGGAAAAAATTGCATCTTACAAGACAAGAGAACAAGGGACCTCTAAAAGAGAACAGAAAGGATTAAGTCATCATTTTCACTATAACCTCACTATCAGCATTCACTGATCTGTAGAGCTGGGTGAAAGTTGCAAATTCCACTTTCACAGAACTTTTGTGAAAGTTTGAACATTTTGTGAAATTTTCCAAACATCCGCCATTGCCAAGATCAGAATCTTCAGAATGTGCTTTGTGGATTTACTCCCTGTTCCATTCAATTTTTTGGCTGAACTGCAGAATTATACACATGAACTGCAGAATAGCAGTTCTGAGGAATTTTATTCCACAGTTTAGTGGATCATTCTGCAATACATGTCACTATAACATGGGTTGGAAAAAGGAGGCAACCTGATTGGTCAAAGAACATCAGGTGACTGTTGATTAAATTCCCTATTTAATCAACACTTACTGTGCCAGAACTACTTACACTGAGAGAAAATCCTTCTGTATGTGCCTCCAGAGGTATCCCTCCACAGACACAAACACACAACAGAGAAATTTCCCAAGCGTCATCAGAGCAAGAGATTTTCCACATTGAAAGCAGGGTAACCAAACAGAATTTCTACAATAGAGGTCAATTTTACAATGTTTAGAAATGTTACAGTTAATCAGTGGCTATAACAAAGTTTGCCAGATTGTGAACCTCCCATAAAGAAGAGAAGAAACACAATGAAAATAGAAATAAAACAGGAAATGAAACAGAAATGTGCTGAAACTGTGGTTGGGTATGTAACACTGGATAGCAGGAGGGTGAAAGAAATACTGTACACAGAAGAGCACAGCATGGGCTGTGGAAGTCTTTCAAGGAAAAAAAAACATGAAACAAGCAGTTTATCAGAGGTAAGCGTTAGCTTAGGCAAGCTAATTAAAAGCCTTTATTTTTTCTTAGTTACTTGCATATTACAGTTGTTGAGCAAATTATGTGCTTGAGTTCTGAACCTGAAAATGTTCTTGGTTGAGGGAGGGAGGAAGGGAGGGAAGGAGGGGGAGGAGAAGAGAGAGAGAAAGAGGGAAAGGAGACAGAGAGAGACTCATGCATATGTTATTTATTTAATGAACATACACATGACAGAAATCATTTCAGGACTCTATTTCTGGCATTTGTATGTTCATAAAGTAAATAACGGATGCATGAGTAATGGGTACTAGTTTTCAAGTCAGCAGGAAACACTGAGATTTTCCCTATTCTAGGAGCAAAAATACACCTTTGTGAATATTTGTTTTAAACATAACCCATGTTATAAGTGCAATAATTAACTCCAGGGCATGGGGTTATATAGAATCAATGCTCACATCTGGTGCTCTAAGGGCACCCGGCTGCACTTCATGCCTCACAGTGCACCCGAGGTGTGCATTAAATCCCTACAACCCCATTCCCTGTCATGAGTTATTGCTTACTTCTTCCACATTTCAGTGATCAGTTCTGCAGATTGTTTTTCTGCAGTTTAATAACAATAATCCACAATTCATACATTTGTTCTGCTACACTAAGTTGAAATTTATGCAAAAGTTGCTAATCTGATTTCTGAACTTTTGCTGAAGTGAAAGTCTGACTTTCATGGAAATTTCACCAGCACAATTTTTTTTTGCACAGCTGTACAGAGATGCTATTAAGCTGCAGTACTACCATCTGCACCTAGTTAGAATGAAGTGCTGTGCTAGGGATGAAGTACAGTATAGCACTGTGGTCAGATGAAGTCAGTACCTTAGTGAGGGTAGCATTCTGTGGGAGGGGGCAGTACTATATGACTGACTAGGTATCTGGATTGTGGAAATACAAACTCTCCCAACAAATATTATACAAGTCTCAATTAAAGGCCTTTTTAATACTTTGGTACAGTACTTTGATTTTCCCATCTTGGCAATTTATTAGTTAAAGGGATGCAGGTGTTTTCATTCACTACTCCAAAACTAAATAATCATAAGCACTCAAAGCTCAATCTCCTGTGACACCACATTATCAACCACCTTCTCTCTTTTTCATGCACCCCTGGCGCCCTCAAAGACATCACTAGAACCCTTTTTGTTTCCCCTTCTGCATAACATCTATGGCTCCCTTTCTCGCCCTCTCTCCATGACATCCCTGGAAGCGCGTATAGACACACACACACACACACGCATCTCCCCAATACTTGCATAGATGTACATAGACAGACTACACAGACACTTTACATACAAGGATTCACACACAGATGCAGACACAGACCGTGCACACAGAGCACCACATACACAGTCTACAAACACCAATGTACACACATAGCACTACACATACAAACATTTGTACTTACAGTTGAACAGACAGCTCTGCATAAACAGATGTACAGATGCACAAACATATGCATACAATAAACAAAGATGCATGCAGCACTACATATTCAGTACACAACACTCAGATGTTAAACCGAGATCCCTTCTGCTGATCTCTGATCACTTTCCAGGTGGAGGTGAAAGATCCCATGGCATTTATCACCAAACAGCAGGGAATTTTATTAAATATAAAGACCCAAACAGTACAAACAATCAAAGTCAAAGAAACTGAAAAGCAAAACTACAACATTTACATCTATCTCAGTGTTAAACATACAGAAAAAGCATTATAATAAAACCAAACAGCAAATCTGCAAATTATCTTCCAATCCCAGTTCTTGCAGTGCCTTGCATTATTTTCTCTAGCCCTTTCAACAAAGTTCCAAATTTGTTAGAATCAAACACTTTAAATTCATATTAAGATGCCATGGCTATTTTATGTTCTAAGTATACAATAGTTTGATTATTTCCGTTGTAATGAAAATTGACATTTTGTGGTCCATTTACATCATTTTAAGGCGTGCAAAAATGACATTCAAAGTACTTTGGGTGCAATTGTTGCAGCCTGGTGGTAAGAAACCCTGCACCAAGGTTTCAGAAGTTATAGACTAGGAGAAGGGTTCCCCCCAAGTTGTTGCCACTTTTCCTCAGAAGTCTTGAATGTAACAACTGAAAAACACATGATCCATAGTTTCCAACTCTTTAAATATTCCTCTCTTAAGCAATATCTAGCTTGAATTGATCCGTGTTTTTCCTGCTTTTTTAACATTCAAGCAATCATGGCAGCAGAGCCATAAAGCATCCCACATTTTAGTGGAGATTCTGGGATCCATTAATTGGCAAGTAACATGAGATTCAGTCCTGCCAGTGGTTATAGTAACAAGGTCCAGCCAGAGCTGATACAGCTGTGGACAGCTGCCAAATGACCAAAGTTACACGCATGCAAAGAAAATTTTGAACGTCTGGGTGTAACTTGACAATTTTTTAGGGTTGTTCACCAAATTTTCTACGTGGTCTTTTTGGGACCACACCTCATGAAGAGTGCCATTGTCATTTTGTTCACTTGTCCTGAAAGGTGATTTCACAGACTGACCACATCTTTCTGTGCCACAGGTGTGAAACACATTTTGGGCAGGATGTGAAAAATGACAGCTGCACTGTTAATAAGTAAGGGCAAAAATGGCAATGTTGAAAATCTGGAGTGAAAATATTAAAAATTGGTTAGGTTAGGAGTGTGTGTAGAAACTGCACAAGGCACGCTCGCTCATAATGCAGTAATTTTTATTCACCAAATTTGCAACATAGGTTTTTTAGGACCCAACCTCAGGAACAGTGGCACTTTCATTTCCTTAAAGGGAAAGTCTTCTCAAAATGTTTATTCTTTATACCTGCACAGTTTGTGGGCATAACTATTAATTCCCTCTCTTTTACCCTCCTAATATCATCTTAATTTAAATATAAATGAAGTTGCTTCACTCTGCTCTGCCCAGGTGTGAAAAGCTGGTTGGTGCCATTTCAAAGTTCATGACCTCACTCAAGCAAAGCAGCATGGGTGTTGATTATGTGTATATTTTCATGCCAGTAGAAGCTCTACAATCAGCCAGTGCTGTCACACAGCTTGGAAAGTAACTGCACTCTTGTTTTGGGTTTGGCAATCAAACTATTAAAGTTAAGTTCCCTACTGTTTTCTGTGTGAAAAGTGTGTCTGAGTTGGGAAAAGAAAAGCATTTGGAAGGGTGCTGCTGCTTGCTTTGTTATTCATCTGATTACATGCTTTTACTGCTAGTAGCTGTTTGTTTGCTGGCTCACAGAACTTGAACCACCTTTGCTGTCACTGTGCTTGTCTCCTGCTGGCAAACAAAGTCTGCTGATCAAGTAACAATTTTTGTTGTTTAATTTCTGATATCTTTTTCATGTGCTAGCCGACAAGAAGGTGACACCAAGTATAAAGGAAGTGTTTCACTTCCAGTTTTTAATTTTAAATTCTGCCTCAGCAATGTTGGATAATTTAATCTGAGAAAGGATCAATATTTACCATCCTTCCAAACACAGGATATTACAGAAAACTGTATGCTATTAGACTAAGAATGTCTATATTTTACCAGTTTTATGCTTCACAACACAAGTAATCTTAACTACTGTCTTAATTTGCGAATAAGTATGTGGCAGGTGCTATGTATTTTCATAGTTGATCACCACTTTCTTTTTTTAATATGAAAGAGTTTTTATTACTGTGTTCAGACATGACAAAAAATGTAGAAATGCAAAGTATATAGTCATAGCACAGAAACGTAAGACCAAATGTCAGTACTGTGCTACCTAGTAAGACTATATGTCCAGCATCAAAGGGTTCCAAACTCTTCTACATCAATCATCTCAGAAGTATAATATCAACTCAAACAGTGAAAAACTTTAGTTTACTATTTCAACATTATGCAAGTGTTTGTCAATGCCGAATGTTTGCTTGCTGGTATTGGCATTGGTACTGCATGAGTTAGAGACATGCACTTTCCACCTCCCCTGCCCCCCCACTCTTTCAGGTCAAGATGCCTTCTCGTACCACCTCCCCCACATCTGGAATTCTCGCCCTCAAGCCTTTGCATGGCTCCTTCTAGTCCTGCCTTTACTCAGTTATTCAGGCTCCTACCATGTTCACCATGTCCTAAATGCTCTGATGATCCCAGTACGCAGATGAGGCATAACTCAGTCTCTACTCAGTAACCATCACTGCAGATTCTAAAGCCGACCTCACTTCTTCTGTCTCACTCCTTGCAAAGATTCAATTGTATATTTTAGACAATGTATTGTACTCTCTGTAAAATGTTTATGTGAATTGTCTGTTTTCCTCACCTATTGTTACTTCCAGTGCAAACTGTACCCAGGTCGCACCTGGAAATGAGCCTCGACTCAGTGTGCCTTTCCCCATTGTCAAATTTAAATAAATAAATAATAGGAATGGCAGTGAAGTATTGAACTAACACCGACCCCCACCCCACCCTGCAGAGACTGACAGGCATTGGGGTGTACCTTTGGGTTGTTGGCCATAATGCTCATGCCATTCCACCTCAACCCACCCTGGAGACACTGTCTGGTGTCACGGTGTGCCTTGAGGTCTTCGGCCTTTATGCTTATCCCATTCCATAAGGAAATAAGCTGAGATGGGTGCAGTATAGGAGAATAGGGTGAATGTTAGGACCGAAGACCCCAAGGCACACCTCAATGCCTATCAGTGGCTGCAGAGTGGGGGTGGGGGTGGAATGGCATGAGCATTATGGCCAATGACCTCAAGCCACATGCCTGACACCTGTCAGTCTCCACAGGGTGGGGCGTTATGGTTGGAAACCCTAACACCCTGGCATTTGTTGATATATTCACTCCAAATTTTCAACATGGGCTTTCTTTGACCCTACCTCATGAACAGTGGCACTATCATTTTGTTACTCAATCCTGAAAGGTGATTTCACACAGCAAATGCACCATTCGGTGCAACAGCTATGAAAATACATTTTGGGCACAATGTGAAAAATGACATCTGTACTGTTCATGAGGAGATGTGAAACAATGGCAATGTTGAAAACCTGGAGGGAAAATATGAAAAAGTGGTGAAGTTAGGAGTATGTGTAGAAACTGCTTAACACATGCTTGTAATGCAGTCATTTTTCTGAATTTGTTCACCAGATTTTCAACATGGCCTTTTTGGGACCTCCCCTCATGAACAGTGGCACTGTGATTTCATTAATCTGTGTCAAAATTTGATTGCACACAGCGATTGCACCATTCTGAGCCACAGGTGTGAAAACACGTTTCAGGCAGAATGCAAAAAATGACAGCTGTACTGTTCATAAGGTGATGTAACAAAATGGCAATGTTGGAAATTTGGAGTGAAAATATAAAAAATTGGCCAAGTTAAGAGTGTGCATACAAACTGTGCAATTCACACTTGTAACACAGTCATTTTGGGGAGTTTTTTCATCAAACTTGCAACATAGGCTTTTTTGAGACCTCGTGAACAGTGGCATTGTTGTTTCATTAATCGGTCCCGAAAGATGATTCTGCACAGTGACCACAAAATCACCTTTCGGGGAGAAGAATCAAAATGGCAGTGTCAGTGGTCATGGGGTAGGATCCCAAGAACCCTATGTTGAAAATTTGGGGCCAAAACTCCAAAAAGTGGCTGAGATAGCAACCTAAGTTGAAACACCCCGTTGACTGACTTTATAGGGCTTATCGTGATTTTCTTCAGTTTGTGGTTGACTTTGGAAGAGTGCAGATTTATTCATGGTCCACAGAAGATCACAGTGCCAGACCTCCAGAGGTAAACATGGGGTGAAGGGTGTGTGTGGAGGCGTGGTGCACAGAGGGAGGGTCAGGATGGGGGAGGGGGCTGCCGTGATGACAAGAGACTGTTTTCCTTTTTACAGGTAAAAAAAACACATTGCGGGTCGGTTTTCTTCTTTCACAGGTGTAATTTTAAGACAAAAAGATTTCAGCACACTGGGGTGGGCTGGCTGTGTGCCAAACTAGTGGAGGGGGGATTAATGCTGACCCTGGAATTGGGCACCCTGAGATCAGCTGAAAAATAGTGGATGTGGGGGGAGTATCCAACACAGGGAGTGGGCATCCTGGTGTCAAAAAAACATAATGTTAACTTTGGCACACTGGGGTGGGCTCAAAGTCTGCCACAATAGTGGTGTTGGGGGGGCATGCCAACACAGAGATTGGGCACCCCACTGTTGGCAAAAGATAGCTTTGGGGGTCATGGCAACATGGGGATTGGGTACTCTAATGTTGGCTTTGGGGGGAGTGTGTGGTGGGTGGCAGGAGTCACCAATCATGCAAAGTGGCTCATTATTTATTTCACTGGGAAAGGCACACTGTGCAAATGAGTTGTTCATAAGTCCAGCCATGCACATTACTGTGCACTGTAATGGACATGGCTGGAATGTTCCTGATTGCCAGGAAGTGGGGAAGAGATCTGCCACTGCAATGACAAAACTGTTCATAATTGGAGTAGCAGATTTCTTTCAAGTCCGGTGCTCACTCTGACACTACCATCATCATCAGCTTCACTGTTGATTGTTGGCCAAGAGAAATGCCCCTGAAAGCATTTGCCAGATTGGCAAAACACTGCCACACCTCTGCAATACTCTACTCTCCTCAAAATGTTTCTTGTGCACTGTGCGATCAAGCAAACATAATAAAGAACACTCTATGGCTATTATTCACATCCTCTTCTACTAAAAACAAACATAAAAGTCAATCAAGAGTTTCAGGTGACTCTAGTTTCTCCTTGCCCAGAGTTTGTGCTGAGATAACTATAGTACACCCATATTTGAGAAAGTGGACTATTTAGGTGTCAAAACATTCAAATGGGGGGTTGACAGGTGGGGTGGGAGGTACTAGCACAGATGAGAGTGAACATAGGCATCCCACATGTGATAATATTTAGTCCCCTTACTAAGGTTGCAGTAGGAGAGACACTCTAGAATGGCCACCTGTGCCACCGTTGCATGCCATGCCACTAAGGATGGAGGATGTGGTTGCCTTCATCTCATAAGGATAGCTCACTTGGCTTCCATCAGCGCTATCATCACCCACTATTTCAGGGGAGTAGCTAATGGCTCCAGTGTTGAGGTGTCACCTAGAAATAGAAGTGGGGATGTTGAATCAATTCTATGGCCTATGACCTTGAAACAGTGTGCCAAAACTGCTGCCCAGTAGTGGGACAGTTTTGAGCACTGCCATAGCATATGCAAAAGGTGTACCGGGATCTACTGGCATCTCTAACACTGAGCATTAGGGAAGAGGCCCATCTTGTGCAGTTGTGCTGGAGTCTGGTACCACCAGTGTAGTATTTTCAATTGAAACATTTGACTTTGAGAGTCTCTGCACCCTGTACAGGCTTGTTTCAAGTAACATGCCCACAGTTCAGTGGATATTGTGGCCTGTGCGTCTTGTTATCATTGGAGCTTACAGCTGTCCAAGTCAGGTGGACATGAATCTCTGAGTCCTATAGACCTTACCAGCAATCCCCTTCTGCCTATCTAGTTTGTGTATGTCTCCCAGCCATTCCCACTACTGTGCCTGTTCCTGAGAGGCTTGAGAGCTTTTACAGGACCTCAGAGCTGCAGGAATTTCCAAAAGTCCTGCTTGGGAAGCTGATATTTTTCCTGTATTTGCTGGTAGGACATAAATACCATTGTGTTTTGTACAAAAAAGTCCCCTATCTCCTGGATTCCCTTGTCCTCCCAAGAGGGTCAGTGCAGGGGTACTCATCCAACCATGATCTGAGGGTTGTCGCATAGTCTGGTAAGCTTGAAAGTGGGGGACCATGCATCCTTTGGGGTGCGTGATAGTAGACATGCTTATGTGTTAGGACCTCCGGGTGTCTTCTAGGATACTGCTTTTTAACACCCTTGAAGGTTTCCTGGCCTGTAACAAGGCCCTCTACCATTGTCCTTCTGCAATGTTGGTTTCTAGTTGATCACCACTTTCTGGCAAGTTTTCCCCTTTTTCATACCCTGAGATCAGTTCACACAGTCTGCTATTTTACCTGCATTATTTTCCTTGATTCTTTGTAAAGTGTGTGGTGGTGGTGGGGGTTCCATTGGTTTCTATGGGGCAACATTTTAAACCATAATTATTAATGTTGTAGAGGGTGAATTCAAACTAATTACAGCCATTGTTCAATTAACAAGGGCCTTGTTAGTTGACCGGTGGCTGCAATTTGTTTGAACGCACCATCTAAAATATGAAAAATTGTAGTTTCAAACAGCCTAACTGGAAAATAATGTAGCACCCCCACACACACACTTTACAAACATTAAAGCAAATAATGCAGGTAAAATAGCAGGCAGTGTGAACTGATCTCAGGGTATAAGGGGAAAAACTTACCAGAAAGTGGTGATCGGATGTGAAAATGCATAGCGCCTGCCACATACTTATTCACAATTTAAGACAATAGTGAAGATTACTTGTGTTGTGAAAGTGTAAAACTGGTAAAATATAAACATTCTTAGTCTAGCAGCATAGGGTTTTCTGTAATTTCCTGTGTTTGGAAGGATGGTGAGTATTCATCCTTTCTAGGATTAAATTATCCAACATTGCTGAGGCAGAATTTAACATTAAAAACTAGAAGTAAAACACTTCCTTTATACTTGTTGTCACCCTGTTGTAGGCTAGCACATGAAAAAGATATCAGAAATGAAACCTGAAAAATTGTTACTTGCTCAGCAGACTTAGTTTGTCAGCAGGAGACAAGCACAGTGACAGCAAAGGTGTTTCAAGCTCTGTGAGTGAGCAAACAAACAGCTACTAGCAGTAAAAGCATGTAATCAGATGAATAACAAAGCAAGCAGCAGCACCCATCCAAATGCTTTTCTTTTCCCAACTCAGACACACTTTTCACACAGAAAACAGTAGGGAACTTAACTTGAAAAATGTGATTGCCAAACCCAAGACAAGAGTGCAGTTACTTTTCAAGCTATGTGACAGCACTGACTGATTGTAGAGATTCTACTGGCATGATCATCTACGCATCAATACCCATGCTGCTTTGCTTGAGTGGGGTCAGGAACTTTGAAATGGCACCAACCAGCTTTTCACACCTGGGCAGAGCAGAGTGAAGCAACTTCATTTATATTTAAATTGAGATGACATTAGGAGAGCAAAAGAGAGGGAATTAATAGTTATGCCCACAAACTATGCAGGTATAAAGAAAAAAAATGTTGAGGGGATTGTCCCTTTAATCAGTCCCAAACGGTGATTCCACTCAGTGACTGCAAAATCACTGTTTGGGACTGGGTAACAAAATGACAGTGACAGTGTTCATGAGGTGGGGTCCCAAAAACCCCATGTTGAACATTTGGGGCCAAAATTCCTAAAAATGGCTGATATATCAACATAAGTTGAAAACCGTACTGACTTCCATTATACCATGCTTACCTTTGATTCTTCAGTTTGTGGTTCGGCTTTGAAGACTGAGATATGTCCCAGTCCAGATAAGATAACAGCACCAGCCTCCAGAAGTAAGTATGGGTTATAAAAGGGAGGTAGATGCCGTGAGGGAAGGTGGGATGAGGAGGGGAACTAGGGCAACAATGAGGGACTGCTTTTTTACAGGTAAAAAGACATTGGTGATGGTTTCTTTATTTACAAGGAAAAAAGTAAAAAGCAAACATTTGGGCACACTAGGGCCCTATGCTACATGATTTGGGGGTACATGATGCACACAGAGACTGGGGCACGCTGATGTCAGCATGGTGAAAAAGCATACATTTGGGCACACTGGGGTGGGCCTCAGTGTGCCACATGATATGGAGGTACATGATGCAGACACAGGGATTTGGCACCCCAATGTCAGTGTGGGGGAAAGAAAAAATAATAATGTAAATTTGGGCAACTGATGCGGGCTGCAGTGCCACATGAGTTGGGTATGATGCTGACGACAGGATTGGGCACCTGATGTCAGTGCAGAGATGGGGAACAGAGGAGTGGGGAGACAGAGCAGTGGGAAGGAGTTGGGGGGTTTTATTTGCTGACAGTGTTGGGAGGGAACAGAGGGAACGGGGAGGACAGGAGCAGTAGGAGGGTGCAGGAGGCATGCCATCTACAAGATGGTGGCAGTGAAACAACTGAGCATGCACAGCACTCATGCTTGCATAGTTGTGGGGAGTGGCATTCTGCTAGTCACAAGATGGTAGCACCAGCAAAACTGCACATGAATGCGAGGCGTGCATGCACAGTTCTTGTCCTGGAATACGGAAGTAACAGCCAAAATAATGTGGCTGTTACTCCATAGTGACTGATTGTGGTGGAGGGTTACAAGATCCATTGGACTATGGAAGGATGCTTCCAAAAGTCCAACAGAAGGTGCCATAATTGGCCGTTTTAAGACTATGATCATGAAATGGCTGTAGGCTCCACCCAGAACTATAAAAAACAGACCATTGAAAAAATGGTGTTGCAAGAAGGTAGAGTCACATTTCTTCATAATTAAGGGTAAAATATGTGCCATTTTCAAATCTTATTTAATTGTGTATCAATGCCTAGTCAGATATTCAGGGAGATTCAGTGTCCCCAAATATTTCATCTTTATAGAACCTCTGTACGAAGCCTGCAAGAAACCATCTAACCCAAAATGAAGAAGAGAGGTCTAAATCTTTTTCTGTCCTACTGAAAGACAGTAAAAAGGTCCCATAAAAAGTTGTGCAAAAATAAAAAAAAGTATTGGGGTAATCATCCTAAGGCCCCCAGACTTTACAGGTACAAAAATGATATTCTTTTTCACTGGATTCAATCTACTGCCCCACGGTGCTTAAAAAAAAAAGAACTGTAATTTCTACTGTTACGAATAGAGGATAGACCTGACACATATTTTTATTTATGTATTTAAAATTGGTTACTGGGATAAGCACACTGAACCAAGGTTCATTTCCAGGAGTGATCCAGGGGGAAGGGAGTAGGGAGACGAATTTACAAGCTTCACACAAATATGTAAATGAACAAACAAGGTAGTAAAGTGCAACAAATACAAATAGAGACAGGTAGGTATCCAATCTTACAGCATACAGTATAGAAGATATACAAATAACTAAAGGAATACACATGATGGTAACAGTGCAGCAATTGCAAAAGGTAATAGTGTACAGGCTGAAATTCAAATCTTATGGCATTGTAACAGGCATGGAGGATATGAACCTGGACAGTACATGTCAGCTAAGGTCTGGCCAGGAGCAGGAGGGAGAAGCAAGAGGTATTAGCTGATGCATGAGACAGAAATGGGAAGGGGATAGGTGGAGAGTAGTAGGAAGAGTGTTCCAGATAAAGAGAGGTGAGAAGAGAAAACAGGCCATCCACATGAGCAGTTGAAATGAGGAATTGAAAAGGTATGAGAGTCATGAGAGAGGAGAGTATAAGTGCGAACAGGCAAGAGGAGAGATAGGCAAACAGAGAGTCAAACCAGAATTTGAAAATGAGAGATGCAGCGTGCATGAGACAATGGAAGGGAAGATGGGGTATAGAGAGGAAGCTGTGTAGAGAGTAATGATAATGATGAGTGCACAGAGGAGCACTAGAACCAAAATGACAGAAGGCATTGCATAAGGTGTCCAGCCTGGCAAGAGATGAGGATATGCAATTCTATAGACCCCATCTGAAGAGTCATACACAAAAAATGAGAAAGCAAAAAAGAATGCATCATAAAGATATGCCCCATGCACTTACATCCCAGCCCTTCCATTTGTTACTGTAATTTTTGCTTGTTCAGTCTTAGCAGATCATTTGTGCCATGTTGTATTCCCCTGTCCAAAATACACACCCAGCATTGTTATGGAAACTGCTGACACAGAATTATCAAATATGTCATTAACATTCTTTGCCCTCTTGGGACCTATAGCCAATCCTGTACTTTTTGCCAAATTGACTGCAGAGCCTGAAATAGATGAAAGTGTATTAAAATAATTAATAGAAATTAATAGAAGCTTTGTTGAATTCAATATCATTAACCAAAAGTGTGACATCATCTGCATAAGTGACTGTTTTTACTGGTACCTGTACTGATGGAGAAGATATAGCAGATACATTATATTCCTATGTCTTTTAAACCATATAATAGGGAATCAGTGCAAAAAGCATAAAATATTAGGCTGGGGCACCCCTTACATACTCCCCAGAGTTGCTGGAAATTGTCACCTGTCAACCCATTAATGTAAGGACAAATATAAGCAGATGCATATGAAACCTTAATCAAGGATAGAAAGGAAGAGGGGAATCAGTAGGACTTTTGGACAGAGAACAGGCAATTCTAGTGGGGAGTAGGAGGAAGTAAGCTGGTGATTAACTAGAATCTGCAGCTTATCTATCGGGTAGGGAAATGGGCAGACTAAGTGGGCCAAGCGGTCCTTATCTGCCATCAAATTCTATGTTTCTATGTAACAGATCTTTATGTGAAACTCGATCAAAGGCGTTCTCTTGGTCTAACATTAAGAGATATCATGATAAAAAGATAGAATTCCCTTTTTTCAACCACTTCACAAATCATGAGTATTCTTTGCCCAGTACTTACACGCAGCACTGCACACAACTGAGATGGTGTTAGTATGTGCTCAGCCACCTCAATAAGTCTATTACCTCACATTTTTGACAACATTTTAATGTCAGTAATACTGAGACCAATTGATCTCCAATCTCTCAGATTTGTGTTACTCCTTTTCTACTAGTATATAATAGAATAAGTAGGCTAGTATTTATAAGAGACAGTATTAGAAGAAAGTATATAATTATAAATAGAATAAAGTATGGGGTGATGTGTGTAACGAGAAGTTGACACACCCCAAGATGTTAGATGCTACATAAACCCTAAGAGTGAAGCTCGAGGGGTTTATAAAGCATCTAACACCGAGGGGTGGTGTAAACTTTGAGTTTACATACATCGCCCCATATTTTATTTTATATAATTACTGGGTCGCATTTTTTTGCTTCAACAATTACATAAAATGTGTCCCACTGAGTGTGATGGAATTGATATAGTCTTACCTTTGTGAAGCAGTTTCATTTGTGGTCAAAACAGTGCTTGATGGAGCAGAAATAGCTGTGAAATAGAGTTTTAAACAAAGATTTAACTTTAAAAAAGAATAAATCCTTCCTGTTTGTTTATCCTGTGTTGCTACATCGGTTGCCAAGTTGTAGTCTCTGTGGTCACTGTATCAGGTGACCTGCAGAAGGCAGCGGGGTAGAGGCGAGAAGAAGTAGAGGAACTGGTGTAAGGGATTGCCCGCTAAATCGGGTAGGTGACAGAGAAAAAAAATGCCCATGTTATGGGAGAAAACTGTGAGGAGTTGTGAGCGACCAGTGTGTGAGAGGGAGACATCTTCAGTGGGTGTGAGACAGTGGCTCATGGTTTTTGCCATAGGAAGGTGGCACGTGAATGCTGTTATAAACACCCCGTTACAATGGCAATTTACACACACTTTTTGCTATGGAAAAAAAACATGACTCATTAAATATACAGACTTACCAGTTCATCCATTATAAAAATCTTTTATACACTTATATAATTCTCCAAGCATCCCATTCTACCCTGGAGCAGTGTTTTAACTCAGGGAAGAAACTGCATATTCAATGTCCTGTTTTAGATACCCCACCCTCCAAAAAGGAAGTATTTTCTTGTTGAACTTGTAGGCACGAACCTATACTCAAAGAATTGATTACTTAGTTAGAGCCTTAAAAGGGTTTACCCATCCAGCTTTTGAAAAATTCAGTAATTGTCTGCATCATAGACAGGTGAACAAGGTGATAAAAATTGGATTCATCAGTTACTTCCATAATGACTCATTTTGAAACTCTTGCCACACAGCTGTTTAAAGGGTTACATTGATTAGACCTATCCTGTATCACAAATTGTTGTTCTTTATGTAAGGATGCTATTCTGTTATACTGAATGTCCTTCATGAATTTTCAGAGAAAGCATTGCACAAGGACAAGGGGGCACAAAATGAGGCTGGAGGGAGGAAGGCTCAGGGAGAATGTTAGGAAGTATTTTTTTCACAGAAAGGGTGGTGGATCCATGGAACAGCCTTTCAGGAGAGGTGGTGGGAGCAAAAACAATAAGGGGGTTCAAGAGTGCATGGGATAAAAATAGGGTCAACCTGCAGGAGGGCAGAGAGAGCAGGAGAGACACAGATCAAAAAGGAGCTGGGCTGTCACACTGAGTAGGGATACAGGCAGACAGGATGGACCATATGGTCCATATCTGCCATCAGATTCTATATTTATGTTTCTGTCTTTAGTTACAGTCATATGAAGAAGCCAGTAGAATAAAGCCAGTTGGTCTATCTAGTCTGCTAGTACTGCAAGGTCCACAGCTGAAACTACTGGCTCTGCCCACCAATCCTCCCTTCCTTTCCATCTGCCCCTCCCATGACCCTTACTTTCCCATTATATATATCACAGCCTCTCTTGAAGCTGTCACATCATCTTCAATGAGATCTCCTCTTCTTGGAGTGTATTCCAAATGGCTACCACCATTTCCGTGAAGAAGTGCTTCCTTCCACCATCCTAAACCTCCCCCCAACTTACGACTGTGCCCTTTTGTGTTTCAATTGCCACTTAAAATAAAGGAAAACTGTCTAAATTAGGGGGCTCCTTCCCCCGAAAAGCTTACCCTCCGATTTAGCTTTCTACACTACAATCAACATTTTTCTCGTGCCACAACTGAGTGTATTTTACTTGTGAAAAGTCCGTGACCTGGAAGTATGGTGGGGGCTCCATTAACTGTACTAGTATGGTGCCGCATGGCTCGCTTCAATACATTTGTATTGAAGCGAGTGGTGCGATGCCACATTCTTACAGTTAATGGAGCCCCCCAGCATCCCCCATACTTCCAGATCACGGACTTTTTTCAAGTAAAATACACTCATCTGTGGCACGAGAAAAACATCCCTTTTAGTGTAGAAAACTAAACCAGACTGTAAACCTTTTGTGGGGCGGGAGCTCCCTAATTGAGATAGTTTTCCTTTTAAGAGACCCTTCTTATCCATCAGATTTATCCCTTTCAAGTACTTGAATCTGTCAATCATGTCTCCTCTCCTCTCTGCTCCTGTCCTATGTCCCTCATTTCCTCTCTTCCAGGGAGTACATGTTTCAGGCCCCCAACTTCTTCTCATATACTTTATCCTACTTACCCAGGATTATCCTTGCTGCTCTGCACTGGACCCTCTCCTGAAGGTTAATGTCCTTTTTAATGTGTAGGCACCAGTACTGTACTCCATAGTGTAGATGTGGCCTTACCAGTGACATGTACAAGGGCAGTATAACCTCTTCTCTTCTGCTGCTGATCTTTAGCAGTGCATCCTAGCATCTTACTGGCCCTTGCTACTGCTTTCCTGTGTGGAGTGCTTCAGATCACTAATGATCATCACTCCCAGATGTTTCTCCTTCTCTGTTGCAGATACCCAAACCCCTACCAGGTAGTAATCCATCCTGGGATTCTTCGTTCCAATGTGCACAACTTGCCTTTCTTTGCATTGAAGCCAAGCTGCCAAATCCTGGCCCACCTCTAAAGTTTTTCCAGATCCTCCTTTAGGTCCTGCATCCCTTGAGCTGTGTCCACCTTCCCACAGAGCTTGGTATCATCTACAAAAAGGCACATTTTCCCCTTAATGCCATCCCCAATATCATTAATGAAGACATTGAGCAACACCAGCCCTAGCACCAAGTCCTGCAGGACCAACTGGTGACCTCCCTGGTGCCAGATAACTCTCCCACCACCACTTCCTTGGTTCTGTTCCCCAGCCTGTTTTCCACCCAACTGGTTATCTTCTCACCAACCTCATGATCTGTCAACTTTCTGATCAACCTCTTGTGGGGGTACAAAGTCAAATGTCTTACTGAAATCCAAATAGAGGATGTCCACCACTTGTCCCCTGTCTACTGTTTTGGTGACCCAGAAGTCATTCAGATTTGTTTAACACAACCTTCCTCTCATAAACCCATGTTGCTTGCACCATGAAGACCATAATCCTCTAGATACTGTACCAATCTTTCCATAAGTATGGCCTCCATGAGCTTGCACACAGTTGAAATCAGGCTGACCAGTCTGCCATTCCTTGGGTCATCTATCAGACCACTCTTATGGAAGGGAACTACATGTGCCATTCTCCAGTCCAGTGTCACCATGTCTGGCTCCAGTGAACTATTGAACAGGCCTGGCAGTGGCTCAGCAAGCTCCTCTGCCAGTTCCTTCAGCACCTTGGGTGTACCCCATCCAGGCCGGGTTATTTGTTTACCTTCAATGCTAGCAGCCCATTCCTCACTCTGTCTCCCTCTTCCACCACATCCATACTCTCTCACTCATTCTTCTTCTCCCCCCCTTTCAGCAGCAGTCCATCTTTCTCCTTGGTAAAGCTAAACAGAAGCATTTATTCAGTACCTTTGTTTTTCCCCTATTCTACACTACCTACCCACCCATCCCCATTCTGTAGCCCTAACAATCCCATCCTTCTTGTCCCTTTTCTTTTTTATATAGTGAAAAAAAGGACTTCTTGCCTTTCTTAATTCCCTTCACTAACTGCAGTTCCTTCTGAGCCTTAGCCCACCAGGCTACCTTACTTGCCTCACTAGCCATCTTTAGAGAATTCTCCTTGTCCTCCTCTCTCTTGGTTTTCCTGAATTTCCCATAGGCTAAATTCTTGTTCCTTACTGCCTGGGCGTCCTCAGTACTAAGCCAGCTGGGTGCTTTAACCCTGGAGTTCTTCCCCCTGAGCCTAACACACTGCTGCAGCCATTATTCCCTACTTAATGATGGGCCACATTTGGTCCGCCTCCATATCTGCCCTGATGCCCTTCAAGTGCTTCTTAACAATTCACCCATTGCCCTGTAGTTTGCCAGCCTAAAGTACAGGATTTTGGCCTTATTGGGGACATTTTCCCTGCCCACATCCAACTCAAACCACACTGTACAATGATCACTTCCACCCAGGGGCTACTTGACCATTATTTCTTGTGTGTGCTCCTCATGCATGAGTACCAGATCAAGGATTGCCCCCTCCCAGGTGAGTTCTGTATAGCTATAGAAATTAACATGAGTAAAAGGGAAATTTAAAATATTTCAGATATGATTTTTATTTTCTTTCCTTGTGAAATAAAAAAAAATCTTTCAGATCTCTCTTTGTGCCTTCCCACCATGTAATTGTATACTCATATAAAAGCAAAACTGATTTTCCAGCATACAAAAGATGTTTAAGTTCCCTTTGCACCAAAACATTTTATAAAAAGGATGTATTCATTCACCATATGCCAGTTCCTAATTTAGGGGAGGATAATTTCCCAAATGTCATCCCAATAAGTTTATGATCAGTTACTTCTAATACTGTAGATGTGTTTGGAATGGTATTATGCAGGGAGAGAGGGCAAAATAAATTAAAAATACAGTATATTCTTGTAGATTTGTTACCTCTAAAATAAGTATGTTCTCCTGTCTGCTGCAGTGTGAATTAAGTATCTATTAACCCAGTCTGTTTATGCAAGAAAATTTGAGTAACAAAACAGCTTTGTGGTCTTTGAGCCTTTATCAGCCAAAGACAACATGCAGCTGAAGTCCCCCATAAATAACACCTTTCAATGTATATACAGTAAATAGGGTTGAATAAATTTCAACAGATTGATTCTGGCACTGTAGTTTGCAAAGCATAAATATTAATGCCAATAGGAGTGTCCCTCAAAGTATATTTCTAATAACATAATCCGCCAAGGTGCAATTACAAGCAAACTGGTGCAGAGCACAGGGCTTTGGCTTCATTGGGGACTGGGGGTACACCTGGAGAGATGAAGGTCTATACTGGCACGATGGTCTGCATCTGTCCATGAAGGGAACCAAACTCCTAAGTGACAGGTTTAAATGCTTCCTTGGCAAGCTTTTAAAGTAGCCAAGGGAGAAGGTGCTGATAAGAGGCAGGAAATTTCAAGCCTCCCCCCAAAAAACATGGCAGGTAGTAAGGTAAACACTGAAGTACAGAGCTCAACAGAGGGCAGGACAGGGGTAAATGGAAAAATAGACAAGGGCAATAAGAGCAGGGATGGGGGAAAAAAGATAAAGCCAACTTTAAATAGAGGGTAATGAGTATCAACGCCCGCAGTCTGGGAAACAAGCTTCCTGAGCTAGTAGCCCTGATGGAAGATGAAAAATTGGATATTGTGGCAGTCACAGAAACATGGTACACAAAGAACCATGACTGGGATGTCAACATACCGGGGTACACAGTCTACAGAAGGGAGAGGAAGGGTAAAAGAGGAGGTGAAGTAGCTCTATACATAAGGGAAAGGATCAAAGCTACAGAACTAAAAAGTAAAGGGGGAGGACAAGAGGCACTCTGGGTCATCTTGGAGATAGGGAATGGCATCACAATCCACACAGGGGTTGTATACAGACCCCCATCTCAAGTGGAGGAAATGGAGGAGAAAATGATAGAGGACATTCTCAAAATGGCTGAAAAAGGGGAGATAATGTTGATGGGGGACCTGAATATGCCAGATGTTAACTGGATGACATGTACTCCAGCCACATCCAAGAGCAGGGTCATTCTCGATGCCCTGCAGGGGGCAGATCTTAGACAGCTAGTGTTGGAACCCACTCGGAAGGGAGCAATACTAGACCTGGTACTCTCAAATAGAGAGAGGATCACAAATTTAGAAGTCAGTAGACATCTGGGAACAAGTGACCACTGCACAGTGTGCTTCACAATAAGCACAACCATGTAGACAAGCCATACAAAAACAAGGATACTGGACTTTAGAAGGGCCGACTTTGACAAAATGGGTGAATACCTGAGGAATGCACTAGCAAATGGCCAAAAAGGAGGGGTGGAAGAACAATGGAGAAAAATCAAAACTGCTATCATAGAGGCAACAAGCCTTTGTGTGAAACAAATAAAGAAAACAAAGTGGAGTAAAACCACTGTGGTTCTCAAAAGAGGTGGCAGGGAAGGTTAAGGAGAAACGGCTGCATTCAAAAAGTATAAGGAATCACAGAAGGAGCACGAAAGGGAACTGTATCAATTAAAGCAGAAAGAAGTGGGGAAGGCAGTCAGAATAGCAAAGGCCCAAACCGAGGAAAAAATAGCCAACTCAGTTAAGAAGGGGGATAAAACCTTTTATACGTACATTAGGGAGCATAGAAAGGTTAAGGGAGGAATAGTGAAGATTAATAAGGGAGAGGGGAGGTGGGCAGAGAGAGACAGTGAAAAGGCAGAGATACTGAATGAATACTTTTGCTCAGTATTCACAAAAGAAGATGAGGAGGCGGTACCTAAACCAGACAATAGAAGCACTCTGGGTAGGGGGGTTGACACCAGTCCATTTACAGAAGAAAGAGTCCTGAAAGAACTCCTAAAACTCAAGGTAGACAAAGCAATGGGGCCTGACGGGATTCACCCCACAATCCTAAAAGAACTAAGGGAGGACCTAGTGACACCATTGACCACACTTTTTAACAAATCATGGGAGGATGGGGTGGTATCTGAGGACTGGAGGAGGGCATATGTGATTTCTCTTCACAAAAATGGGAGCAAGGCAGAAGCAGGAAACTACAGACCTGTAAGTTTGACCTCAGTGGTAGGGGAAATGATGGAATCACTTCTGAAAGAAAGAATTGTTGAGTACCTAGAGGCCAACGGGGCACAGGACCCAAAGCAGCATGGATTTACAGCGGGAAGATCATGTCAGATGAATCTAATTGACTTCCTTGACTGGGTGACCAAAGTAATAGACCAGGGTGGGGCTGTGGATATGGCCTACCTAGACTTTTGCAAGGCATTTGACACAGTCCCGCATAAAAGATTAATAATCAAGTTAGCCAGCCTGGGAGTGGGTTCCAGGGTGGTAGCCTGGGTAGCAAACTGGCTGCACAACAGTACACAGAAAGTAATAGTGGATGGAACACATTCCGAAGAAAGGGGGGTTACTAGTGGAATTTCAAGGCTCAGTACTGGGTCCAGTCCTCTTTAACATCTTTATAGGTGACATTGTAGAGGGTCTGGAGGGAAAGGTATGCCTCTTTGCTGATGACACAAAGATCTGTAACAGAGTTGATACACAAGGGGGTGGTAGAAAGGATGAGAAGGGACTTAGCAAGGTTGGAGGAATGGTCAGACATATGGCAACTTAGATTCAATGCAAAGAAGTGCAAAGTAATGCACCTGGGAAATAAAAACCCAGGAGAAGAGTACACAATAGCGGGGGGTACTAACAACACAAAATGGAAAGGGACTTGGAGGTAGTCATATCAGATGACCTAAAGCTGGGTAAGCAATGTGAGAAGTCAGTAAGGAGAGCCAGGGGGATACTGGGATGCATCGGAAGGGGCATCACAAGTAGAAAAATGGAAGTGGTTATCCCTCTGTACAGACAGTTGGAGAGACACCATCTGGAGTATTGTGTGCAGTTTTGGAGACCCCATCTACGCAAGAACATAGACAGGATGGAAGCAGTCCAGAGAAGGGCAACTAAAATGGTGCAGGGTCTGCATCAGAAACCATATGAAGAGAGACTGAGAGAGCTTAATATGTATACCCTTAATGAAAGGAGGGATGGGGGGACATGATAGAAACTTTTAAGTACCTCAAGGGAATCAACAAAGTCCAGGAGGGTAGCATCTTTCAGAAAAAGAGATGTGTAAGAACAAGGTTACACGTTTTAAAGATAGAGGGGGGGACGGCACGGCTCAGGGGTAATGTGAGGAAATTTTTTTTCACGGAGAGAGTGGTGGATACATGGAACTGCCTTCTTGGGGAGGTTGTTGGGTCTAAAACAGTGGGAGAATTCAAACATGCATGAGACAGACATAAGGCAATTGTAGTGGGGGGTTGCAGGAAGTAGGCTGTTGGTTCACTAGAATCTGCAGCTTATCCAATAGGAAGGGAAATGGGCAGACTGGGTGGTCCTTATCTGCCGTCAAAGTCTATGTTTCTATGTTTCTATCTTGTAACAGTAAAAACTTGAAATCTGAAAAGTTGACCAAACCTGTACATGCCTCATAACTGACCGACCAAATGGATGGCCCCGATACTATGCCTATTTTGCTCTAGAAATGTCAGATGAGAGCTGTAACTTGGTATCCTGAACAAAAAATAACGGAATATTGTAGCTGTTGTGGTACGGAAAATGTAGTTAATCTACGTTTTCGATTTTTCAATCTGTTAACATTTAAAGAAGCAAAATTGAGAGATAAAGACTGGGCTTTAAGAAAACAACTAAATAGCAGGGAGCAGAAACCACCAAGATTCATCATCTAAAAATATAAAGCATCGGCCCGCCTGGTGGCATTGAGGGTTGAGGCACTGGACGCCACACCTCACGCCATACCGGCGTCCCATATTCAGGAAAGAGCTCAGGCCACAGGAGGTCGGCCTGAAGGCCGGGAGGGTTAAGTGTCTAGAGGATTGAGTGTCTGGAGGACTGTGCTCTTCTCTCAGGTTGAAAGGGACTTGTCCTAATTGTTGACTGCTGTCTGGTGATGGCTGGAGGGCAGTATAAGTAGGGAGGCACATGCCAATGTCATCACATTGGTAGGGGAGGGATGGGAGAAAATTGAGAGCATTTGGAACCTGGCAGGGTCCATGATGGCTCCTGCAGCAGTGGAGGTCAGCTTGGGAATCTGGATTGGGTCTCGGGGTTGGGGAGAGGTTGTGCCGGCTCCCTCTCTCCTGGCCCCACCATGGAGGTCAATCCACGGGGTACTACCTGAGCCAGGGATATGGGGCAGCATGAAGCCGGAGACTAAGTCTCTACATCAGGAGAGACCATAGCCACCTGCCAAGGGCTCCCGGGGATAAAAAGCTTGATGGAAAAAAATAAATAAATAAAGCATCAATGCTATCATAACACATTATTTATTTGATTAGTTTCCTTGGAGCCTGTTCAGAAGGGTATCCAGTGATACGGGTGACTCAAACAGAGCAACTCAGTTTGATCACTTGTAACTAGAGTGAGTGTGGAACAAGAGCAACTGTGGAAATGGCGAGGGTAGAAGGGCTAAAATGGTGACCACAGGATACAGCAATGGTAGGAGGGATGTCCTAGGAAGCAGGATATAGGAGGTAGTTTGGGGAGACGGTGCCAAACTGGCTGTGTGGGCTTGTGGAGGCAGTGTATGCCTCTGGTGTGGAAGGACCTGGGTTTGAACCTGGGTTGATGCACTAGTGATTTTGGTTGGTGTACAGTTTGGGAGTTTTTTTTATGTTACAATGCATCTTTTGCACTGTACTGTTTCCGCTATTCCTCCGTCCTGATCCCCTGCCATCCTGGTGGTCCCCCATTTGTCCTCCCCTGTATAGCCCCTTCCTGATCTGGCTCCTTACCCCAGTGTAAGACCCCCCTCAGAATTGATCATATTGAGAAGGGGAGGTGCAGGGGGCACAGCTTCCCACATAGAATGCAAGGTACTGTGTGGTGATATGGAAGCTGATATTATGTTTGTCGTAATGCACGGTCACCATTTGTGTTTTCAGCGTTGTGCTCTTGCCCATGTGTACTGAGCTGTTATGTCTTTGCCGTTATACTTTGAATACATTGGATAAGGAAGACAAAGTAGGCCAAAGGCCCATTTAATTGTCTCCCACTCTATAAGTGGGTATATTATATAGTGCCAACCATAAGGAAGTCATCAAGACCATTTTTAAACGTCTCAATAGATGGCGCAAACACTAGATGGCTTGGTAAATGATTCTAAATTCTGGAGGATCTAACCATAAAATAGTTATATCTCTTTACAGTATTTGCTCTAGGTATTATTAACCTTCTATTATGCGATCTGAGATTATTATTCCTCAGTTTAAACCTTAAGCCACATTGTGCCATTATCACATGGAACCATTTAGAAGTGCCCTTTCTTTTTCTCTGATTTGATGGCTTTGGGAGTTTTTCAGGTTATGAAGAAATACCCTTTTGTGATTACGTTATCGAGGATACATCAAAGTAATCCCCTGGGTCATCATCCCCTAATGGTCAGGTCACCCAAGGTCAGTGGCTTATATTTGTTAGACAAGATAATAGATTCAGTTCTCTGTAACTCCTGATTTTGGCTGGTCCTTCAGACGTCCAGGTCTAGTGGACTAACAGGTATGTGTGGAGCCTGTGTTGGGAGCAGAGGGGGCATCACCTCTAAGTTGGTCTCTTTTGGGTTCAATGTCTGCTCAAAAGAGGTTAATCATTGAATCAGAGAGCTCAGCTTCTGATGGGTGATGCCCACAGAACCCTGTTCTGCAATAATGTGAGACTCTGGTGCCTTCAAAGGTGTGGAAACAGCAGAAACTGAAAGGGGCATTACTGAAGCAATGGATACAGGAGACTATTTAGGAGGCACACTGTTGGTTGTAGTAATAATCTGGACCTGAGATTTCTTTGGCTGGGCCAACTGACCAGAAGGGGGGACTAAGAGAAAGGGGAAATTATTTAACCAGGAAAGCCACACAAAGCCAAAGCTTGTTTCTAGGTGCAACCTGAGAGACAGCTTCTCCAGCAGCCGCCTAGCTCCTGTCATTGGCTGAAGGCTACTTGGATCATGGACTACCCGCCCTCCCCAGAGCAAGAAAGGTCCGAGGCCTGACCAGGCTTATAGCTTCACCAGCAGTCACCAGGTTACTCTCATCGGCAGACGGCTACTCGGATCGCAGACCACCCACCCTCCCCAGAGCAAGGAAGGTCCGAGTCCTGACTGGACATACAGCTTCTCCAGCAGCTGCTGGGCTCCTCTCACTGTCCGGTGGCTACTTGGATCATGGGCAACCCTCCCTCCTCAGAGCAAGGAAGGTACACAGCTACATGCTTTCTTCAGCCCAAGAGCCACCTTTTTCATTTGACCTTTCTGCCAGTGGTTGGTCCCCCATTGGCCTCCGCTGCACCTGAATCTTAAACTCAACCAACTGGTGCCTTACTAGCCTGCTCTTAGCTACATAACTGTAGCTCTGGACTTGATTCAGGGGGAAGAATTTTCAGCCTGATATAATTTTTTATGCTGCAGCCATAGTGCATGTCCTGAGCCAGCATTTCATGCCAAAGCTATTTTTTTTGTTAATTAATTAACATAGAAACATAGATTTGACTGCAGATAAGGATCACTTGGCCCACCCAGTCTGCCCATTTCCCTAACTACTGTATAAGCTACAGATTCTAGTTAACCAACAGCCTACTTCCTGCCACCCCCCACTACAATTGCCTTATGTCTGTCCCATGCATGTTTGAATTCCTCCACTGTTTTAGACCCAACCTCCCCAGGAAGGTGGTTCCATGCATCCACCACTCTCTCCATGAAAAATAATTTCCTCACATTACCCCTGAGCCATCCCCCCTCTACCTTTAAATTGTGCCCCCTTGTTCTTACACATCTCTTTTTTTGAAAGATCCTACCCTCCTGACTTTGTTGAGTCCCTAAGGTACTTAAGTTTCTATAATCTCCCCCCTGTCCCTCCTTTCATTAAGGGTATACATATTAAGCTCTCTCAGTCTCTCTTCATATGGTTTCTGATGCAGACCCTGCACCATTTTAGTTGCCCTCCTCTGGACTGCTTCCATCCTGTCTATATCCTTATGTAGATGAGGTCTCCAAAACTGCACACAATACTCCAGATGGGGTCCTCACCAACTGTCTGTACAGAGGGATAACCACTTCCCTTTTTCTACTTGTGATGCCCCTTCCTATGCATCCCAGTATCCCCCTGGCTCTCCTTACTGACTTCTCACATTGCTTACCCACCTTTAGGTCATCTGATATGACTACCACCAGGTCCCTTTCCATTTTTGTTGTTGTTAGTACCTCCCCTGCTATTGTGTACTCTTCTCCTGGGTTTTTGTTTCCCAGGTGCATTACTTTGCACTTCTTTGCATTGAATCTAAGTTGCCATATGTCTGACCATTCCTCCAACCTTGCCAAGTCCCTTCTCATCCCTTCTACCCCCCTTGTGTTTCAACTCTGTTACAGATCTTTGTGTCATCTGCAAAGAGGCATCCCTTTCCCTCCAGACCCTCTGCAATGTCACCTATAAAGATGTTAAAGAGGACTGGACCCAGTACTGAGCCTTGAGGAACTCCACTAGTAACCTCCCTTTCTTCGGAATGTGTTCCATTCACTATTACTTTCTGTGTCTTGTTGTGCAGCCAGTTTGCTACCCAGGCTACCACGCTGGGACCCACTCCCAAGCTGGCTAACTTGATTATTAATCTTTTGTGCAGGACTGTGTCAAATGCCTTGCTAAAGTCTAGGTAGGCCATATCCAAAGCCCCTACCTGGTCTATTACTTTGGTCACCCAGTCAAAGAAATCAATTAGATTTGTCTGACATGACCATCCTGCTGTAAATCCAAGCTGCTTTGGGTCCTTTGCCCTGCTGGCCTCTAGGTACTCAACAATTCTTTCTTTCAGAAGTGATTCCATTAGTTTCCCTACCACTGAGGTCAAAATTCCAGATCTGTAGTTTCCTGCTTCTGCCTTGTTCCCACTTTTGTGAAGGGAAATCACATCTGCCCTTCTCCAGTCCTCAGGTACCACCCCATCCTCCCATGATTTCCTAAAAAGTGTGGTTAGTGGTGTCACTAGGTCCTCCCTTAGTGCGTTTAGGATTATGTGGTGAATCCTGTCAGGCCCCATTGCATTGTCAACCATGATTTTTAGGAGTTCTTTCAGGACTCTTTCTTCTGTAAATGGACTGGTGTCAACCCCCCTACCCAGAGTGTTTCTATTGTCTGGTTTAGGTAACTCCTCCCCATCTTCTTTTGTGAATACCGAGCAAAATTATTCATTCAGTATCTTTGCCTTTTCACTGTCTCCCTCTGCCCACCTCCCCTCTCCTTTATTAATCTTCACTATTCCTCCCTTAACCTTTCTATGTTCCCTAATGTACCTATAAAAGGTTTTATCCCCCTTCTTAACTGAGTTGGCTATTTTTTCCTCGGTTTGGGCCTTTGCTGTTCTGACTGCCTTCCCCACTTCTTTCTGCTTTAATTGATACAGTTCCCTGTCATGCTCCTTCTGTGATTTCTTATACTTTTTGAATGCAGCTTTTTTCCTTAACCTTCCCTGCCACCTCTTTTGAGAACCATAGCATTTTTTTACTCTGCTTTGTTTTCTTTATTTGTTTCACAACAAAAGCGTGTGCCTCTATGATGGCAGTTTGATTTTCTCCATTGTTCTTCCACCCCTCCTTTTTGGCCATTTGCTAGTGCATTCCTCAGGTATTCACCCATTTTGCCAAAGTCAGCCCTTCTAAAGTCCAGTATCCTTGTTTTTGTATGGCTTATCTTCATGGTTGTGCTTATTGTGAAGCACACTGTGCAGTGGTCGCTTGTTCCCAGATGTCTACTGACTTCTAAATTTGTGATCCTCTCTCCATTTGAGAGTACCAGGTCTAGTATTGCTCCCTCCCAAGTGGATTCCAACACTAGCTGTCTAAGGTTTCCCCTGCAGGGCATTGAGAATGACCCTGCTCTTGGATGTGGCTGCAGTACATGTCATCCAGTTTACATCTGGCATATTCAGGTCCCCCATCAACAGTATCTCCCATTTTTCAGTCATTTTGAGAATGTCCTCTATCATTTTCTTGTCCATTTCCTCCCCTTGAGATGGGGTTCTGTATACAACCCTTGTGCGGATTGTGATGCCATTCCCTGTCTCCAAGGTGACCCAGAGTGCCTCTTGTCCTCCCCCTTTACTTTTTATTTCTTTAGCTTTGATCCCTTCCCTTATGTATAGAGCTACTCCACCAGGGTCGGACTGGGGTACAGAGGGCCCACCTGGAAAGAGGATATAAGGGCCTACATGGAAAATTAATACAGGAAGACCCAGGGTGACACCCTCATATCAGTATTCCACTCCAGTTTGATACATTAACTCTGTGACTGCATCTTACATTTATCTACATAATCCCAGATACCCCATGTAATTAGAAAAAAAGATGATAAATACAAAAGTTTTCAGAGTTTAGAAGGTGACCAGGTACCCAACTGAGGGGGTCCCAACTGGAAATTTCCAGGTATCCAGGTGGGTCAGTCCGACCCTGTACTCCACCTCCTCTTTTACCCTCCCTGTCCCTTCTGTAGACTGTGTACCCCGGTATGTTGACATCCCAGTCATGGTCCTCTGTGTACCATGTTTCAATGACTGCTACAATATCCAATTTTTCATCTTCCATCAGGGCTACTAGCTCAGGAAGCTTGTTTCCCAGACTACGGGCATTGGTACTCATTGCCCTCTATTTAATGTTGGCTTTATCCTTTTTTCCCCATCCTTGCTCTTATTGCCCTTGTCTATTTTTCCATTTACCCCTGTCCTGCCCTCTGTTGAGCTCTGTACCTCAGTGTTTACCTTACTACCTGTCATGTTTTGTGGGGGGAGGCTTGAAATTTCCTGCCTTTTATCAGCAACTCCCCACTTGGCTAGTTTAAAAGCTTGCCAAGGAAGCATTTAAACCTGTCACTTAGGAGTTTGGTTCCCTTCATGAACAGATGCAGACCATCATGCCAGTATAGACCTTCATCTCTTTAGGTGTACCCCCAGTCCCCAATGAAGCCACTAGTTTTGCAACCATTCATTAAACTGCATGATGTGCAGTACCTTAGCCTCACCCCTGCCATGGACTGTCAGCACCTCTGAGAAGGTAACCATGCTTGCTACCTGTCTGAGTACCCTCCCCAACTCCACAAATTCATCTTGCACTGCACTGATCCCATGCCTAGCTAGGTCATTTGTCCAAAGGTGGACAATGATATCTAGTTCCCTCTCCTGTGATGCTGCTTCTGCAGTCCTGAGGATTTGCTTCTTTTCTCTCCAAGCCATGGCACCAGGCAGGCACCTTACTTCCCTCTCCTCTCCCTTCCCCAGGTCTACCCCCTAACAATTGAGTCCCCTAGAAGAAGCTGTTTCCTTCCCCTGTGGTGTCCCTTGCCACCCTTTTGTGGGTCTCCCTTGTGGATGTCCTCAGCATTCTTCTTGGTCTCCACTGAGGGTGCCATCATAGAGGAACCTTGCTCTGCCAGACTGGTGTATGATTTGTGTAGAGGTACAACTAGGGGGCTTCACCTCTGTTCCACCACCCACACTGTCCCAGAACCCACTGTGGTCCAACTGCTCTTCATACTTGGCAACCTCTGAGGCAGTGGTTGGGGCAGTGGTGCTCTTGGGTGGGATGCCTCTTAGTCCTTGCCAGTTCATCCTGGAGGTGGGCAACCTCCTCAGAACTGACAGTTGCCTGCAATAGGACAGCAATGCAGTTGCCAGAATGTCTCCTGAAAAACTGCTGCCCCACAGCCAGTGCATTGCACCACTCCCCACATGTCCTTCTCCTTTATAATATGTAATATGTATATATATATATATATATATATATATATATATATATTTTGTGGTGTGTACTTGCCCTTATGCACTGTGCTGGGTTATTAAGAATATGACATTTCTGCCCCAAGACCTGTTGAGGAAGTGATGTCAGAACTTTGGCTATAAAGCACTGCCGTGGAGGGGTGGGGTGTGAGAAGGGTGGGTGGGTGGGTAGTCCACAACCACCGGTGACTGTTAGAAACAATCAGATACACCACTGCTCCACCACCACCTTTTATAGTAATTCAACTAACTTCCAGTAACGTATTTAAAAATAGTTTAACTATCACAAAATCCTATGCACCAGTAAATTATTAAAAATAGTTTCTGTCCCAAAATCCTAGTAGTCAATCCAGCTACCCCCAAGTTACTTCCAAAATAAGCAGAGTTTGCAAGCTCCTTTTTCAACTCCTCAGCCACCTGTAATTTATTTAAAAATAGTTTAACTGTCAGAAAATCTTAGTAGACAGTCTAGCTACCTCCAAGGGTCAACCCACATGCAGTATTTAAATCCTTCTGAAGTTACTCACAAGATAAATAGAGTTTGCAAGCCCCTTCTTGGTTAAACACTAAATAAATATGTAAATAAAAAGCAATTACCAAGGGTAGTTAGTTTCACCTCCCACAGAATTGAGCAAAAGTGCACATTGTTGGAGATATCAAGTGCAATATAAAATTTCCCACACAGCTCACAGCAGAAAAAAGAAGTAGTCTCCTTCCAGGTCAAGAAGATGTGCTTTATGTCTCTAAATATTGCAGCCACCAGTAGTTTATAGTAATCTGATCAAGTCTGGCAGGCTCCACCCAGGACAATTGGTTGACAACAGTTATGATGCAACTATTCCTGATCCAATATAACACTTTGTGGTCTGAAAACAATAAGGGAAACAATTTCCTGCACCTGAGACTGTCTACGTTTCAATTCACACTGCAGCTTTTGCTATAACAACTCCTAACCCCAGTAACTTATTTAAAAATAGTTTAACTATCACAAAATCCAACGCACCAGTAAATTATTTAAAAATAGTTTCTGTCCCAGAATCCTAGTAGTCAATCCAGCTATCCCCAAGGGACAACCAAAATACAGTATTTAAACCCTTATGAAGTTACTGCTGGCCTGCTGAATAACTAAAGATTTATAAGCCGGAACTTGGACATTTAATTTGTATACCATCTTGCTTTGGTCATAAATATTGAATTTTAAACTGCATACTTATGTTTAAACTAATTGCATATCCCATTGAATGTTTGACTGCTCTAATGTCTAAGGACTGTTTCTACCCGTTGCTTACTATCCCCTACCACTCACTTTCTCCCACTCCAGCCTTTCCCCCCAAAGCTCTCCCTGCTCCTCCTACCTACTCCCATACTTTCTCTCTCACCTCTTTTGCCAGTAACTGGGCTGCCTCATTCCTCCCAAGTTCCAGAATTTTGTTTCTCCACTTTCCATAAATCCTAACCTCCTTGCTTCTGTCTCGTCTCCTTAAATTTTATTTTCCTGCTCCACCAGCCCTGGCTAAAACATTTTTTCTTGTTTTTTCTTCCTTTTTTCTAGTCTCAGGCACCCCACAGTAACTGGAACCCTGCTTCCCCGGGTAATGCCCCCTGCTTAGCACCTCTTCCCACATCAGCCTCTTGGCTTTTGTCTCCCTCCGACCTGTCCCTGGCCATTATCCTCCATTTAACACCTACCTCCTCTTTTCTCTCCCTCTATAGGTCTGAGCCCTGATCGGGCTTACAGCTTCTCCAGCAGATGGCGGGCTCCTCTCATCAGCCGGTTGCTACTCAGATCACAGATCACCCACCCTCCTCAGAGCAAGGAAGGTACACTGAGCTACACGCTTTCTTTGGCACAAAAGCCACCTTTTTCATTGGACCTTTCTGCCAGTGGCAGGTCCCCTATTGGCTGCTGCTGTACCTGTACCTTAAATTCAGTCTGCCTAGTGCCTTACTGGCCTGCTCTCAGCTATGTAACTGTAGCTCCGGACTTGATTCGGGGGGAAGAATTTCTTCCACCCTCCTTTCCCCACCCCTGGCCTTTATTAAATGCTCATGGCTCAACCTGTCTCTGCCCACATTTGCACTTTACCCCCTTGTTAATCTCTGCTGAGAACTTGCCTTTCTTCTCTTAAAGGTTCAACCATCCCCCCATCTGATTCTCCTGCTGCACTCACCTTCCACAACTATCTCACTCTTCCTCGGCCACACTATTAAGTTGTAACAAGCCGCTCTTCCTATGTTTTTCTGTATCGGCTTGCAGCCGGCTTGTTTCCCTGCAGGAAGGGGAAATGACACACAAAGTTCCTATTGCATTTTAGCTGCCAGCCAGTGTCCCCCTTCCTCATTTCTTAGCTTTGGCCTGTGTTCCATACTACCCCCCTCTTATCCAGTTTAGGTGCCTGCTGATTTTACCGGCCAGTCTGGGAACAGATCTATACCCACCAGCCTTCACTCCAGTTGTGCACCTGGATCTACTATATCCATGAAAACTGCATCTGTCCTCTACACTTGCTTCAAATATCTTGGTATGTACCTTGACTGCCATCTTAACTTCGACACTCATGCCAACACTCTAATCAAGAAAGCACACCAAAGGATAAGCATGCTCTATAGAGCCAGGCCTTTCCTTACCATGAAATCCAAGTGCCTTCTAGCCATTAGCTTTCTACTCCCACCTTTTGACTATGGAGCTCTTTTCTACTTCCCTCCACTTTCTCAGAATGTCCTGAACAAGCTCAACACCACCTACCATAACATGATTTGCTTTGTTTCAGAGCTGCCCAGATGCACCTGCCACTGTGACCTCTATCACCTCTCTAGCTGGCTCCCACTCAAGGACAGACTCAGGAATAAGATACTGATCTTTTTCCATAAGCTATCCCTTCGCCTTCTGCTCCCCCAGCATCCAATCCATTTTCCCTCTGTCTGTTCCCCCTAGGTGCACTACACGCTCCTCCTCCATCTCTTTCACTACACCTTTGTGTCATAACACCCATGAACAAAACACCCTTGCCTTCAAGGGCCCTAAACTTTTCAATGCGCTTCCTTCTCACCTCACTCTTATCCCTTCACCCTCTACCTTCAGAAGTAGCCTTACAAATCACCTTTTTGGTTCACTTCACTGCAACTGTTTCCTCTCCTGAAGGGGCACCCTCACCACCCTGTACCCTCTATTGGACTGTGCCCTTTTTCCACTTTTCTTCCTCTCTCTAGCATTATCCCAACCTGGCACTTACCACCATAGTTTGTTTTCCCTTAATGTTACTATACCATTAAGAGCTCATTTGTCCTACTGTACTATAATAATAATGTATTTTTACCTTCAATGTTACCAAATTTTCATTCCCATTAGGTACCTACAACTGTAGTGGATCATTTAGCATTTCCGTTGCTTTTGTGATTTCCACCTCAATTTAGTTGCACTATACTTCTCGTGCAATGTAATATCATCTCATTTGCATTATTGTTATCACTAACTGTTTTGCTCGTCATGTTACCTTTATTACCTTTTATGTGTTTTTGTTCTTAGCTTTTCAACTGCTGCTTTGGTTCTGTAACTGGACACTTGTGAAAACAGGCAGCTTTTGCTCAGAGTGGTCTTTCCAGTATAATAAATAAACTGAAACTGAGAACAAGGTAGTTAAGTGACTTGCTCAGATTCACACAGTATGCAAGTGGGGGCTGATGGGATTCAAACACAGGTTTGCAGGTTTACAGCTCAGTGCCCTTAACCACTACGCTATACTGCCTCAACTAAGGAGGCAGGCTGTCATAATACACTAGTAGGACAAAAGGAGAGATTAGAAAGAGAGTTTCATCCAGTGTTTGGGCCTGCTTTCTGTGCAAAATTAACATACTGTAATAGTCTTGTTCCATCTGATTATAGCTATCCTCTGTGTTATGAGAGGCCCAAGGACAAGTGTGGAAAGAACGGTCTTGCTCATAGCACAAATTCAGTTTTAGTGGATTGGTACAATGGTTGCTGAGGTGCTATAGGTCAGTGCAAAGGCTGCATTTAACAAAGTCACAGGTGTTGCTGAGATGGTACTTGGATCAACAATGATAGCACCCCTTTGGTTGATCTTGGTAACATACAAAGCCACAATCTGTTCCTCGAAGAAAGCTATTAGACAAATGCTCTGTCCCATGTTCCACTTGCCTTAGGTTTACACCATTGCTTTATCCCCCTGCCCAAATGTCCTTGGAGTGCACTATAGTTTCTGGATCTCTGAGCAAGATGCAGTGATGAGTCACCCAATAAGCATATTCTGTAATATTAACACCCTCATTTCTGAATAAAATGATTATAGTTGTGTGGGATGATTTTATCAGGGATTGCATAAAAGGAAAACCATAGGGGTGAAGCCCTTAATGTGTGATACTCCTACCAGAAGTTATGGATCCCATATGCTGTCATAAAGCTGATGTAGAAAGTAGGTCCACCCTGAGTGTATTATGGTATATATTTCCATGGTGCTGAAACCCTTAACATCTTTAATAAGGGTTCTACCCATGTAAATTAAGTCAAGAATCTATGGTAACCTTTCTTTATACAGAAGCTCAATAGCATTTGTCCTTTTAGTTAGTAACACTAGAGGTTGTAGAAGATCTGCACATTTCTTTTGGGGCCCTTTATTCTGAGCCATTGCACTCTTTGTATTTGAGACTGCACCCCTCTGTGTTGTTTTGAGGTGTTTAAGTAGACTGGTGGTTCTGGAAGGTTCTGCTGCTACTGAGGTTCCTGCTGCATGACACTGGAACTAGAATCCTTCTTACTGGGAGTAGTAATAAAAGCAAGATCTTGTGAGACAGCTTCTGTCTGTAAATCATGAGTGGCTTGCTCAGTGGTTTATTTCTATTTTGGACTAACAGATGTAATTGAGCAATATATCAGAAGATGTTCTGGGATTAACAATATGTTCAATCAGTTCACAGTAGTTGCTCTGTGTTACTCTCACACCTGTAACCACAGTTGCGGAATGTGTTAATTTAAGTATTGATTTGCTTTCTGAATTGAACCCTGTCTAACTTTGTTAATTTTTACTGAAACCCACTTCCAGTGCCATGATGAATGCTTGGGGTTAATGATTCCTGTTCTCCTTACTGGCTGTGACAGGGCCAAGGTGGTGGGGTTAGAGGTTCACATACCACGCACCATTAAAATTTTGCAGCACTCATTTAGCAGCTCAGTGTGGCCAAGATCTTTGGGAGTCTATGAAGAGTTGCAGAGTAGTTCCTTGGTTCCTTAACATCTGATGTGGTCTGCATATTGAGCTGGGTAACTACAGGCTTGCTAGAAGGGATGGGTATGGCCTGGTTGTTTTGTAAACATGATTGTAAAGCAACTGGTTTAAGTTATACTGTCATTAGTGCTGATCTATCTGCTTTTTAGAGTTTGTCTGACAGGTTTGAACTTAGTGGCTACTCTTTCCCTTACTGGATGTGGCAGGGCCAAGAATTATTCAGGGGTCGTTGCTGCTTTCTCGCCAATTGGCTGTAGCAGGGACAAGGCAGTGATACTGAAGTTTAAATTGTTGGAGTTGTTAAACATGATGTCTCTAGCTGTGGTTCAGATGACTGAGAGCAGTTGGAGTAGGTGGAGCATGACAGACTCCACTTTACTTCGTCTTCATCTGCACTGGTCTAAACATAGAGCTGTGAGTCATCTGGACAGATATTACTCTGCATAACCCAAAGTAATGTTGGGATATCAGTTTATTTATTGATTTGGTTATTTTGGAAATGTGGATAAAGCTTATTATGTGCATTGGATTTTGCTTGGGGTCATATGAAGGGCATAGAAGGTTAATATGAAAACTGGGAAGTGTGAAATTGTTTCTGAATATTTATGTGTAAGTGATTCATAAAATCAATCTAAGAAGTAATTATAAACAGCTAATAGTCCAAAAGGTAAACACATGTGCAAGGGACAACTATTTTATAATCAGAGTAGCTAAGCCCTGGAACCAACTGCATCTGAAAATAATTGGGAGCAAACAACTTCACTGTGTTCAAATCCAGGTTAGATAACTATCTGAAGTGAACTGTTAATAGGGACTACTGTACCCACCAGGGAGTGGGAGACAATCCAGATGGGCCGATGCCTACTTTTGTCTTAAACAAGCCGAGTAAACTGAGTAATTAATGTTTGCTCTAATATGGGTAATTTTAATAATTATTTGACAATAGTGCTAAATCTATGATAGAAGGGATATATATAGGCTATATGTTGGTGGGGAACAATTTGTTCAGATTTCTGGAATTCCTACAGTCGATTGGGTTTGCTTGAACAGGGTCAGTACAAAGAAGGAGCAAAGTTTGATGCTGGTTTTGTTGCCTGGCAACGTTGAAGCTAATCTGAGTCCTTTTCAGGATAGTGATGTTAGGATATCAGTAAACAGGGCAAACGAAGTGTATGCAATTGTCCATGTTACTATCTGAAGATTAATATCAAAGTTTGCAAATTTTCAGCACGGGTTAAAAAGTGAATCATTTTTGCATAGTTACAGTTTTGAAATATGGCTTACTTTAAAACATTCAAGTAGTGATGAACTGCTTTTAAATTATACCTTTATTGGAAAGGATAGACTGGGGAAAAGGGGGTGGGGTTCTAATTTATGTTAGTGCAAAACTTATTGCTACACTTGATGCCCATAATTATGCTGAAACAAACTGATTTTTTTTTTTTAGCAATGAAGTTACTGTTAGGTGGTATAAAGCAATTATTTGTAGGTACTTTTTACTTCCCTCCTGGTTTTTCAGAAGATGGAATTTCTGTATTATCTGGTTATTACAGGACTAAAACCAAAGTTAAAGAAATTATTTTGTTGGGTGATGCTAACATTAATCAGACTGATTAAACAAATTTTAAATTTAAGGATAGAATGGAGGGGTTGGGGCTCGCACAAGTAACGAATGGGATGACAATCATAAACTGCAGGACTGGGACAGAGACCTTACTGGACTAAATTTTGACAAATAGGCCTGACAGGATTGTGATCAGTTTCATTCTCTGATGCTTTGAGTGATGACAGTCCTGTACTTTGCATAAGATTACTGTGTAGGCCTTGCATACCACCAATCTTGATCAATTCAAATTGTTTTAGAAAGTTTAATTTACATGAAATTAGGAATAGCATTGCCAATATTGACTGGCTATATCTCGTGATCATCCCTGATATTGACTCTGTGCTAGATTGTCATTCCTTTGAATTTATTGCACTTGTGGGATCACTTTGGCACTCTGCCTCTGCTCCTATGCAGAAACTTAGAGTGAAAAACAAAATCCCGAACTGGATTACTCCTGAGTTACTACAGCAAATGCAGAATAGAGGTAAAGCCTAGAAAAGGTATACACTGGATAAATCAATTAGAAATTTGGTTAAGTACAAAAAGGTGAGAAAACTATGTAACAAATTAGTTTGGAAGACCAAAGCTGTTTTTTTTTCCTAAGTAAACAATTTGATAGTAGCAACTGAATTAGGGAAAACTGCAAAATACTTAATCAGTTGACGGGCAAAAAAACCTAATAAGACTGATTCCTTGTCTATTTGATGAATGGTGAGATATATATGCCATTAGAAATCACAACTGAATTAAACAATGCATGTTGTAGTGTAGCTAACTGTAACAGAAATTGTTAGGAATAGATGGTTTTATTTTAAGGAATTGAATGAAAATGAGTTAGTTGGGTACCACCACAGATAAATATTTGAATTAGAAATGGTGAACCTGGGAGTGAGTTAAAATTATTTTCTTGTGTAAGTGATTTAATGGTTAGACCTTTTCATATTATGTTTATTTTTTCATTGCAGTTTGGGGAGGTCCTGGGCTTTGGAGGCAGGGGACCATAGTGCCAGTCTGTAAGGGTGATGACAGGTCCTTGGTTAAAAAGTATTGACCTGGGACTACAGACACAAAAAATTGCAAAGCACAGCAATAATTCAAAGCAAAGCAATACAGCTCAAGCTGCTTTGGGGTGCATGCACGGTACCACAAGGATTCGAAGTAAAGGGGTCCTTACTGCATCCTGTGCTGTGGAGCCTGCCCTTATGAGTCTGTTGCTTTTTATGTTTTATTTTGATTGAATTAAAAGCCTTATAGCTGGAGCTGGTGTTGTGCTAGTTTGTTTGCTTTACAAAGCACAGCACAAAAGTTTGCGCTGTGCTTTGCGGTTGCACAGGTGTGAAGTCTTGTTATTCACATTTGGATAGCACACTGCATTATCTAACTGTGAATAGGGCCAGGACGGCGCAGCACGAACCCAGTACAGCCACCACTAACTCCACTAGTGCTGCCCAACATGAAGCCAGGAGAATGGCCCTGCAATGAATAGTGTAGGTGCACTATTTCCTGTTCACTAAAGTAGCCATGTAAATGAGGCCATTGGGCATGTAAGGTGCTACGTGGCCATTTGCATGTCCATTATGGGCCTATTTACATAGGCTGCAGATGAAGTTTAGAGCAACCTCCCATATGCCGATCACCAGCTGATAAGTAAAAAAAAAAAATAATCATTCCCTGGTGCTAGTGGTTCCTCCTCCCATTGCCGATCTGATTGGTAAAAATAATTGTAATTCCTAGTGTCCAGTGGTCCATCACCCCACCTTCACCCATGCACAATCATTTATCTAATATTCCCTGTTGTCCAGTGGTCCCTCCCACCATCTACACCCATTCCCGAGCTGGACATATTTGTCTAGAGTCAGGGTTTGACATGCTTCTAGTTCAGTTCAGGTTCTACACGGTATAATCTGAGTTCAGTTCAGTTCAATTTGATAAGTAGAAGTTTGGGTATGAGTTAAATTTGGTTTGAGGATTTTTTTGTGTAATGTATCAGTTCGAGTTTGAGTTATAATGAATTTACCCTACTGCCTCCATGTGGGTTCTCCTCATCTCATATGGTCTGAGTTCGTGTTTGGTTCAGGTTCATCTGTTTTTTTTAGAGTTCAAGTTTGGTTTTGATCAGACAAAAATCGAATAGTTCGGGTTCAGTTTGGGTTCAGTTCATGCGTAAACCCTGTATCTATATGTATCCCTGACATCTAGTAGTCCCTCACCTCACCCAATCACCCACCTGACAATGCCAGTATATTCCCTGGTGTCCAGTGTAACCCCCTCATCCTGATCTCCTGTGTACTAAATAGAAACATTTCTCTGGTGGTCTAATGGACCCCCCATCCCTGATCACCGATCATGAATTAGACCTGTCCCTGGTGGACTACTGGACCTCCCACCCCAGTAGGCTGAGACCCCCAATCCCCCCATCCAGAATCTGAGACAGAGACTGGCATATCCCTCCTCTCACTAACACAGCCAGCTGCCCAACTGAGCTGTCAATGCAAGCATACTGCATACAGTATCAGCTCATTAATTGACAGCTCAGTGAGTAGGCTGTCAATCAAGCAATGCATACTGTATACAGCACAAGCACCTTGACAGCTCAGTCAGTGGCTGGCCATGGTGGTGAGAGGAGGACCATGCTGGTAGCTGGCTCAGATTCAGAATGGGAGGAATAGGGTGGGGGGGCACTGCCTGTTGGGGTAGAGGGTCCACTAGAATACCAAGGATAGGTTGTATTCACTACACTGGGGATCAGGGATAGGTTGGGGGGTCCATTAGACCACCAGGGAATTGTTTCTATTTACCACACAGAGGATCAGGATGGGGGAGTTACACAGCACACAGGGGAATATGCTGGCAATGTTGGGTGGGTGGGTGATTGGGTAGGGGGAAGGACTACTGGACACCAGAGGTACATATGTCCATCTCAGGCATGGGTCAGGTGGGGAGATATACCAGTGGACACCAGGGAATATTAGACAAATGCTCGGGCATTGGTGCAGGAGGGGGGAGGGATCACTGGACACAAGGGAGTATTAGATAAATGATCGGGCATGGGGGAAGGTGGGGAAGAGACAACTGGACACAAGAAAATTTTAGGGAAATGATTGGGCATGGGTGCAGGTGGGAGGTGAACCACTGGACACCAGGGAATATTAGAGAAATGATCAGGCATGGGTGCTTGTAGGGTGAGAGACCACTGGACCCAAGGATTACAATTGTTTTTTACCATTTGGCAGGTGATCAGCGATGGGGGAACCACTAGCACCAGGGAGTACCATTATTTTATTCCTATTGGGCTGGCGATTGTTGATCAGAGGGGACCATTAGCACTAGGGAAAGCATTATTTTATACCTACTAGACCAGAGATTGGGGGGAAACACTAGCACCAGAAAATAGGATTATTAGTTTACTAATTGGAACAGCTATCAGTGGGGGGCGGGGGGACACTGGATGTCAGGGACTATTATAAATCTCATCAGGCATGGGTGCAGGTTGGGGTGTGGGATCACTGGACAATGGGGACACTGTGTTGAGTATTTTGGTCTGGTAATAGGCTATCATGGGGGGAACCACAAGCACCAGGCACCTTACTTTGCATATATTGGGCCAGCAATCAGTAATCATGGTGGGGGGGGGGCACTAGCAACATGGAAGTCTGACATATTCACTTGAGCTGGTGATTAGCAGGGGAGAGGGGCAGCCACAGTATCTCCACCAACCACCATGGTTGCAGAGGATTAAAGCAAGGTCTTGTTTGGTGGTATTTGCTCCACACAAGGGAACTCACAAAAGGACCTTGAAGAGAGCAAATGCTTTGTGTATGGGACAGTGCCGATAGGTTTGTGATGCACAAACTGTGTTTTTGCCGGGGCAAAGCTTTTTGAATCTGGCCCCTGACTTTTTGATATCTCCCCCTGTCCAATGTCCTGGAGGAGGTGGTATCTTGTACACTTATGGATTATTTTGATCAAAATAGTATTTTATCACCATATCAACAAGAATTCGAGAAGGGAGTATAGTGCTCTTACAGCATTGGAGGAACTGACTATCTATCTCCATAGGGTGTTGGACAGCGGTGAGACAGAAGCTGCTGTCTTTTTAGACTTACTGAAAGCTCTTGGTCTGGTACACATGGACACATGATCTCCAAACTCAGGGATATCGGGTTCACAGATGGAGTTATTTTTTGGTTTAATATTTGCTATATATGAGTAACAAGAAACAAAAAGAGCTTTATTAGATAGTGTAATGTTCCCCGTTGGTCAGGATTGATACTGGGGTCCCACAGGGATAAATTTTGGGTCCCTTTTTATTTAGAATTGTTTTTAATTATTTACCTTCCATTACATCAGTTTAAAAATGTTTACTTTATGCAGATAACATTCTTTTGTATGGTAGTGGGCAAAGTGATGACAATCTGATTTTTGATTTACAGAATAAGTTTCAATTAATTAATAAGTGGTTTAGTAGTAACATGCTATTACTGAATGTGAATCAAACTAAATCCATATATTTTGGAAGCAGGAACTGGTGATTAGTTATGTCTACTCAGCTTATTATTAAGGATGAACATAATGTCAAAACTGAGAGGGTTGATTGAATTATTTGGGTTTTTATTCTGAATAAGTTGACATCTTATAATTTCTATATTAATTTTTTCAGTGAAAACTATTAATGTTTAGTTGAGATTGCTTTATAGAGTTAGGGAATGTCTTACAATTCAAAAAAGGTGTTGGCTCAGTCGTTAATTCTCTCAGTGATTCACTAAAGGCTCCCAATACAGTCATCCACAGTGCAAACCAGAGTTAGAATTGCCTATCATAATGCATGTCATTATGTTTGCTTGCACACATGTGCAAGAAACATAGTGCCATCATCTGAGTTTTTCAGAGGTGTGTCAGCATCTTCCAATTCAGTCAGTGTGTTTGCAGGCGTGGTCACAGTTCTCCAATCACTGCTGAAGCTGTCTATGACAGCAGTTGAAAATGCAGTGGCATGCAGTTGAAAGAGGGAGCTACGCTTCAGTGAGCAGCTCCCCCCCCCACACACACACACACAGATCAACTGTGTCTGTTGCCTGATAGGATAGTGCAGTCTTGTCTAGCTTAGAGAGACAAGCCACACATCATTACTTTAATAAACTGTTCCCTGCCAAAGCAGGATCACTAAAATGTGTGGGTGCCTAACAGTCCTTACGCATGCCAGCTCTCCAAAGCACACCTTCATGGACTCCATGGGTTCTAATCCTCCAGAAAAAAATACCTCAGCATTTGATATGAAAACTCAGACTTCGTTGTATATGTAATTCCAAGTGTTTTCTCTTACTAGACTCTGTCAATGTGAACTCCTCACTGCTAAAACCTATGCAAATAAACTTAAGTGTACTGTACTACCTGCAGCTGAAGCAAAGAACTGCCAGAATGCACAAAGGAGAACATACTGTTATGCATTTCAGCAGCAGCCAGTGGGGGAGGTTTTCATGACTGAAGCACTTTAATGCGCTTTTTATGTTTGCTTGCACGCATGTGCAAGAAACATAGTGCCATCATCGGAGATTTTGGAGGTGTGTCACCTCCTCCTCCAATTCAGTCAGTGTGCTGGCAGGCACGGCCCCTGTAAGCCAATGTATGATGGAGCTGTCTATGACACGCTCCAAAATGCAGTGGCATACAGTTGAAAGGGGGAGCTACGCTTCAGTGAGCAGCAATAAGATATCGCCTGCTCCTGCGCAGTTCCCCTCCACACACACGCGCACACCCATGCAGGTGTTGAGCACCCCCGCACGCACTGTATAGCCGACGGGGTGCCCAATACCCATCGGCTGTGCTGCGTTCCACCAGCCTCCCCAAAAGGTTTCAAAATGCCACGCTGGGTGCCCACCCCAGCTTGGCAACTACTAATATAGCCGACGGGGGTGCCCAATCCCCCGTCGGCTCCACTGTCCTCCCTCCCCCAGTAGTAGGTGCCACACTGGGAGCCCACCCCAGCGTGGCAATGTATCCTTAGGCAGACGGGGTGCCCAATCCCCCGTCGGCTGAACGCACTCCCCCAACCATCCTTGTGCCACGCTGGGAGCCCACTCCAGCGTGGAAAATGTCCCATGTCATCCGTTTTTTTTGTTGTTTTAACCTGTAAAGAAAAAACAGTCCCACGTAGTCTCTCCGCCCCTCCCACAACCCGCACCCACCACTGCTCACCCAGCCTCTACACCCCCTCACCCCATACTTACTCTCCGGACCTCGGCGCTGACGATCGTCGGTGGACGAGAACCGTCTGCACTCTTCAAAGCCGACCGCGAACTGAGGAAATGCGTAAGCTGTATAATGGGCTAGATGGGGGTTTCAACTTTGTTGCATATCTCAGGCATTTTTGGAATTTGCACCAAATTTTCAACTGGGTTTTTGGCCCCTCTCATAATGATGTCACTGTCATGGCGTTATCCGGGCTGAAAGGTGATTTCGCAGTCACTGCGAAATCACCCTTCAGGCCTGAATAACACCATGACAATGACATCATTCATGAGAAGGGTCCTAAACCCCATGTTGAAAATTTGCGCAAAAATTCAACAAATGACTGTTTTAATACGTGTTTAGCAGCGTTCCTACGCAGGCTCGTAAGTTCGCAAATTTTCAATATTTTCACTCCAGATTTTCAACATTGCCATTTTACCACACCTTCTTATGAGTAGTATAGCTGTCATTTTCACATCTGACCCAAAATGTGTTTCCGCCCATGTAGCGCATAATGGCGCAGTCGGTGTGTGAAATCAATGTACAGGACAAATTAAGAAAATTGCAGTGACACTGTTCATGAGCAGATATCTTAAAATGGCTATGTTGAAAATTTGGTGAAAAAAGTCCTAAAAATGACTGTTTTACGAGTGTGCATTGCACAGTTCCTACTCACGCTCGTAAGGTCGTGAATTTTCAAGATTTTGACTCAAGATTTCCAACATTGCCATTTTGCCACACCTTCTTATGAGTAGTACAGCTGTCATTTTTCACATCTCACCCAAAACATGTTTCCGCCCATGTAGCGCACAGTGGCGCAGTCGGTGTGCGAAATCAATGTGCAGGACAAATTAAGAAAATCACAGTGACACTGTTCATGAGCAGAGGTCTTAAAATGGCTATGTTGAAAATTTGGTGAAAAAATTCCTAAAATGACTTTTACGAGCGTATGATAGCACAGTTCCTATGCATGCTCGTAGTTTGCAAATTTAATATTTTCACTCCAGATTTTCAACATTGCCATTTCATTAAACTTCCTTATGAACAGCTGTAATTTTCATATGTCGCCTAAAAATGTGCTTTCAAGACATGAAGCACAATGGTGCTGTTGGTGTGCTAAAGCAATGTTTAGGACAGATTAAGAAAATCACAGTTACACTGTTCATGAGCAGAGGTCTTAAAATGGCTATGTTGAAATTTGGTGACAAAAGTCCATAAAATGACTGTGTTACGAGAGAGCATTGCGCAGTTTCCACGCACCCTTGTTAGTTCATGACTTTGTAATATTTTCAATCCAGATTTTCACCAGTGACATTTTTCCACACTTCCTTATGAACAGTACAGCTATCATTTTTCACAACATGGCTGAAGTGTGTTTTCACACTTTCAGTGCAGAGATGCGTGGTCACTGTGGGAAATCATTGTTCGGCACAGATAAAGAAAATCACAGTGACACTGTTCATGATCGGAGGCACCAAAATGCCTGAGTTGACAATCTGCTGTAAAATATCCCCAACCTAATTATATTACGGGTGTGCATTGCACAGTTTCTATGTACGCTCGTGACTTCACCATTTTTTAAAATATTTTTACTACAGATTTGCAACATAGCCATTTTTTACACCTCCCCATGAAGAGTACAGCTGTCATTTTTTACATCCTGTTCGGAATGTTTTTGCACCTGTGGTGCTAAATGCCGTAGTCACTGTGCATAAGCAGCTTTCGGCTAACAAACTGATATTCCCCCTGTTCATGAGGTGGGGTCACAAAACAAACATGTTGAAAATTTGCAGTGAAAATACCAACGAATGCCTGAGTTATTAGGGTTTTCAACTATAACGCCCAACCCTACAGAGAATGACAGGCATCAGGGGTGTGACTTGGGATTCTTGCCTGTGATGCTTATACCATTCCACACCCTGCAGCCAGTGAGAGGCATCGAGGTATGCCTTGGACTCTTTGGCCCCAAAGTTCACCCCATTCTCCTATATCACACCCATCTCACCGTATTTTCTAATGGAATGGGGTGCGCATAAGGGCCAAAGACCCCAAGGAACACCGTTACACTTGTCAGTGTCTGCAGGGTGGGGTGTGGTGAAATGGCGTGGCCGTTATGCCTGACAACCCAAAGGCACACCCCAATGCCTGTCACTCTCTGCAGGGTGGTGGTGGGGTTGGCTTCAGTTCAACACTTCACTGCCATTCCTATTACGCAGCTTTGTAACTTCTACACTACCACTGCCAATGCCAGCAAGCAAACATTCGGCATTGACAAATGCTTGTTTTGTTTTGTCATGTCCTGGGTTAACTCATACTTGCATATCATTTTATTCATTGAATTGGTATTCTTTTGAATATTGTTTTTATTTTTAGACTGATTTCTTTTTGGAGATTTTGGCATGATGTAGAAAAATTAACTTTTAATGATATTATTTTGTAGGGTGAATCCAGATACGTGACTTGTTCTACATCATCAAACTGTTTGAAGTTACCGCTTTACAAATCCCCTTTGCACCAATGTTCTTTGTATAGGTTTTCAAAGACTAGAATTCTCTTCCTGGTAAAATGCATCATTCTAGATCTTATTCGTCATTCAAACTGAGCTTGCGATAATTTTGTATTGACAGTTCAAAATGTCAGTGCGTTGGTTTCAGATGATACTTGAATTTTACTATGTATGATGATTTTTGTTGTTCATTACTGTATTGTGTGTGTGTGATTAGTGTTTGTAAACTGAGTGTGTATTCAACTGTTTGTTAATTTTGTTACATGTATGGGTCATCCATGAAAATGGAAATATAATGTCCACAGAGTTACCCTGTTATCAAATTTTAAATAAATGAAAACTGTCCCTGTGCATCAGGTAGAGGTGTAGCAGAGGAAAGAAGCCTAGATGACTCACCCCGTGTTGCTGTCAGCATTCCCTGTATACCATGAGAAAGTAGGGCAGACTTGACCATAAATGGGGGGTCCTTTTCAAGTCAACACTAGGGCACAATATCATCTCGCCACATGCAAAAAATGAGCAGCAAATAACGCCGCAAGCATAAGGGCATGTGCTAAAATAATGTCAGGCAAAACACTGACGATCACAGAACAGCTCATGTCCTTAGAAAGCATGGACTTCCTTGTTTTTTTTGCAGGGGGCTTCACTCACTGCACCACCCAACATGGGGGACTTTGCCTCCCACCCCCTCACCACTGGAATTTATATAACAAACTCTGGGGGCATTGAGCCTCAGGGAGAAACCCTGCTGGGGTAAAACTTTTTTTTATTTAAAACGAATTCAGCAAAAAGTTGCAGCATGGTGAGACCTGGGGGAACTGAACCATGGTCCGAAGTCTCCCATTCCACCATGTGCTGGTGCCTTAGCCACTCCACCATGGGAGCAACTCGACCAGGCACCCAGCACATGGCAACTTGATCACTCCCAGGAAAAGCATGCAGTGACAGGGGTAGGGGTATTTCCCTAGCACTGTTCTACCCCTGTTGCTGTAAACCCATACACTCTCTATACAGTGCAGTTAATACCACATTGTCTTTCATGTGCAGTATTGACCCAGTACCAACAGGAGAACTGTGCCTGCAGTGCCCATGCTTGTAGGAGGGCTTTTTATTCCACAGGCAGACCATGGTTTAACAGATGTGACTTCCAAATCTCTTGCTCTGTATGCAAAGAACTGTGGGGATTGTGAGACTGAAAGGTCAATGGGAACAGTGAGTGGGTCATTAGCAGAGTCATTACCTGAAAGTAGGTTGGTTGGTGTTGAAGCTCTTCTAAATTAAACAGGTTTCTTGGATTCTGGAGCTGAGCTGGAACAATCGCCAGATGCCATCCTTTTTTTCCCATCCAGCTTTAATAAGGACTTTTTCAGGACTCAACACAAAGGTTCAGGATAGCCACATCTTTAACATGGTTGCTGCACTTCATCCTGAAGCTCAGAGCAGGCAGAAACATCTGACAGTGGATCTGTCCAGGCTAGCTGTCTGAAGCTTGACCAGCCCATCAATTCCCTCTGCCTTAGTCTGTGTCTGGCAGTGTCCTGGCCAAAGTTGTAGTTTACAGGCCTCATATCTGGCTTCCTTTTCCAGCTATTTGGGCTAAAAGGTGCTAATTTATAAGCCTCAATGCTTTGTCCAGAATTCTTTCCTCTGATCCTTCAGTGAACTTTTGTGCTTCAGTGGAAACACTTGATTCTTCCTTACTGTCTGCAACAGGTAACTTAGAAACTGTAACAGGCACTACAGTGTCTTCAATTTGATCACAGACCTTTTCTACCTTCATGTCCTCTGTTAATAAGCTATCGTGTTTGTCAGAAACTTTAACAGGCTTTGCTTCCTTGTTTCTGTGGGTTAGGAAGGAAGCAAACTCCACCACCCTGGATGCCATCACATGCTCCTCTCTGGGCCTCTCCATTTCTATAATTTCTCATCTACTGTAAGGATGGCCCCATCAGCATGCAGCACACTCATCCACACACTGCACTACACTGTCAATATTTGTATCAGCTTTGCTGATGAGGACTTAAGATACCATCGTACACCATGAAGTCTATATGGGAGGAGGATCCATTGACAGTCGCAAATGCAAGTGGATCAACTTATGGCTAATAATAGTTATCCTTTTATTTATAATATCCATCTAATATATAGTTATTTTTTGTGGTGTGGAACCACCTGTAGAACAATGTTGGTCACTGCTTTTAAGGCACTTGCTTATTTCCTGTCATCACACATTGTTTGTACCTCTTTTTTGTCATCCCAGATGTGGATCAGGCCCTTGACTACTTCATTAATAACTTTAACAGTGTTGTTAATGCCCCCTTAAAGTGATATAGGGCCAAAGGTCTCTGTGCAAAATGAATTAACAGTGACCACTGGAAAGCCATGTGTCTTCACGATAAGGCCTTTGCACAATATAAGAAATCTTGCCTAACATCTGCCTGACACATCTATAGACAGCTTAAAAATCCCTGCTAAAATAATCTAAAAAGTACAAAAAGATCCTACCTAAAGTCTTTACAGATTACAAACCTATCAAATCCCAAAAAGTTCTGGACCCAAATCTTCTTGGCACATCTATAGACATCTTAGAAATTCCTACAAAAATAATCTCAGTAGTGCCAAAATGACCTACCTAAAATCACTGCAGATTAAAAATCTATCAAATCCCAAAAACAATTCTGGACCCAAATTAATTAGTTACTCAAAAGTCAACCCAACTCATCTTCCTGTGAAATAATTGCTAATGGACAAGTCCTCCCCTATCCACTGATGTAAAGTTTAATAAGTTCTTCACAGACATGGGTCAGGTTAAGACCATTTTATAGGGCCAGTCTAGTAGCTCATTGCCTCCTTAACAACCATCAAAACCTGGACCTTAGCCTAATTTCCACCTTAGACTAGTAACCAGGAAGGAAGTCATTAAGTACCTAAAAGATATAAAAAGTGAAGGCTCATTTGGATTTGATGACATGGAAATCAGGTTCCTCAAAATTGCAGCACCCATAATCGCCACCCACCTCAAACACATCATAACAACAAATCTCTCCTTCTTGGTACTGTCCCTAAAAAATGGAAGGCGACACTTGTGGTTCCCATCCACAAAGGTGGGCAGAAAAACATGATTCAAAACTATAGACTAATATCTCTGCTCTGCACACTTGTCAAAATCCAGGAGAGGCTAATATATGACTTACTCCAGGCCTGCACTGAGTATAATAATTCCCTGACCAGTGTCCATCATGGTTTCCATAAGAATCATGGCACTGACACCATCCTAGTGTGTGTGACTTTTGACATTTTCAGTGCCACAGAGGATGGTATGGCTACAGGTGCAATTTTTGTTGACTTGACCAAGGTATTTGACTTGGTCAGTCATGACCTAATATTATTTATTTATTTATTTATTTATTTGTTTGTTTGTTTGTTTTTGATTATCACATAGATGCACTAGACAAAGAAATGCCTATTTTCAGGCATGACCCGAGAGGGTACAAGTCAAACTATAAAACAACAACAGTGATCAAAATACAGGGTGGTAAAATGTATAGGTCAGATTAGAGTAATCAAACAATGGGGAAATAACAGGAAAATTGCACTTAACTACACTTATACACATAAGAGCAAGTATCTTAGCTAAAGGCTATCAGCCTCAGTGATCTCTGCTGCAGCTGGTTCACCAACTATTTGTCCATCCAGAAACAAAGGGTAAAGTGGTAGGAGGCACTTCAGATCTTAAGGTGATAATGGATGGTCCTCATTCAAAGTTAGTGATCCCACCTGGCTGGACTGTCAGGATAGAAGCAAGCTATCCAAAATAGTGAAAATCCCACACTCACCACCTTAAGTAAGATGATGCTCACTCCATCAGCTTGTGCTAGAAAATCTTTACTAAAGTGCTGGTATGTCCATCATGTTAAATTCTTACTTAAGGTGGTGAGTGCGGGATTTTCGCTATTTCGGATGATAGCAGATGATGTAGCACAAGGTGCTATCCTTGGTCCCTCCCTATTTTGCCTATTCATAAATGATATGCCCCACAATTGTGGTGGAACCAAGGTACAGCTGTAAGTCAATCAATCAATCAATCAATCACTTTATTTAACCAGGCATAAACACCATTGAGCAAGCTCATTTTCAAGGTGGTCCTGGGCATTGATGCAATACAGTACACTTCATAAGATTACAATTACGGTGGACAACAGTGCAAAAAAAAAAAAAACCATTGTGAAGGTGCCGGTCAATATGGGCCTATACATACCGGTCAACATAATTAACATGCAAAGGTACATAATGATAAGCTTTACTGAAATGAGAAGAGACAACAATCCCATATAGTCTCCGTTAAGTAAGAACTCATAACTAAATGATAAAAAAATAAGGAGGTATTAAGGAATAGGGTACAAATTGGAGTGAAAGAGTAGGCAGCCAAAAGGGAGGCCAGAATAGGTGAAAGGTAGAGAATAAGCAGGGCCATCTTGGATTAAGGGAACTAGGCTTGTAGGCACTAGGTTTCTGTTGTTAGGAATGTGGGGTGGATGAGATACTTAGGCGTAGAATTTGAGAGTGGCACCCGGGGCTTAGGGGTCATCGGAGTCTGAAACAGTTGCATGATTCCTTCAGATAATCTGTTAATAGATCTTTGAATGTGAAAATGCTTGGAAGTGAGGATAATTTTAATGAGTCTTGCATAGTGTTCCAAAGTGATGGAAGTGAGAAGTTGATTGCTGCTGACCCAAGGGTAGTTTTCACTCTAGAAATCTGGAAGCAGATTAGGGAGAAGCATCTCAGGCCATAGGAACCTTTAGCCCATTTGAAGATGTTTGAGATGTATGCAGGGAGGTTATCAGATAATGCTCTAAAAAAACAGAGAAGAGCATTCCTTTTTCTTCTAGTTGAGAGTGAGGTCCATCCCGAAACCTGGTATTGACGACAGTGATGTGTACTATGGGGTAGATTTAAGATAAATCTTAAAGCCCGGTGGTAAAGGGTGATCAGTTTGTTTAGCATCGTTGATGGGCAATGACTGTAAAGGAAGTCAGCGTAGTCCAGTATAGATAGGAATGTAGTTTGTACTAGTCTCATTCTGGCTTCTAATGTGAGTAGGTGTTTAATGCGATAGAATAAACCTAATCACTGTCTTAGTTTCTTCGAGGTTTCATTTAAGTGGCACAGAAAGTTGAGCTTGTTATCCAGTCAGAACCCTAGGTATTTAAATGTATCAACTACTTCAAGGGGTTCATCTAAGAGTGTTCAGATCTGTGTGATATGTGGACATCCAGAAGTAGACTTTGGTGAGAGAATCATTGCTTTAGTCTTTTTGGCATTGAGGAGGAGCTTATGAGTGAGAAGGTTGTATTGGAGGGTGACTAAGTCTTTCTGTAAGTACTCATGGGCCAGATACAAGGATGAATTTGTGGTATAGAGTACAGTATCATCTGTGAATAAGTGCACATTTGCTGTGCCCAGCTGCCTGTCCAGATTATTGATGTATATTGCAAAGAGGATAGGGCCCAGGATGGAGCCTTGTGGGACTCCTCGTAACAAGGATTTTGTGGGGACAGATCTCCTATGGCTTTGACTTGTTGTAACCTATTGGTTAGGTAGCTGGTGAACCATTTAATGGCAGAACTATCAAGTCCTATGTTACTCAGTGCAGTAAGCATGATGGTATGATCCACAGTATCGAAGGCCTTACTTAGATCAAGGAAGAGGGCAAATACATGCTTCTTAGAGTCCAAGGCCATTTGCCAGTCTGTAGTTACTTTGTCAAGAGCCAATACTGTACTGTGTTTGGCTCTGAAGCCAGACTGAGCCGGGTTTAGCAACTTTTGTGAATCCAAATGTTCTCTAAGTTGGATGTTGACAATTTTTTCAAGTAATTTAGAGAGGACAGATAGTATAGAAATAGGCCGGTAATTGTTCAGATCACTCGGATCCCCAGTCTTGAATAATGGTAGGATGTGGGCAGGTTTTCACAAGACAGGCAACTCACCTTGAATCAGAGAGGTGTTGAATAAGTGTGTAATGGGGGCGGTCAGATAGGTATGGCCAACTTTGAGGAAGTAAGGTTCAATATTATCTGCACCCGCACTCTTTTTTGTATACAGAGAAAGGAGGAGGTCCTCCACTTGCTTGAACGTAATTATGAGGAAGCTGAAGGGGGTGGGATGTGGTTGGTAATGGTTGTGATTATCAGTGAAACCAACAGTGTAGTCTCTTGCTGGATTAAGTTTGCTGATAGGCGAGGTGTCAAAGGCAAGCCCTACAGAGGCAAAGTGATCATTAAGCTTCTCTAGTATATCAGCTTTGTCCGTATAGGTGGTACCATCAGACACAATTTTGTTTGGAAGGGGTGTTGCAGTCGACTGACCTTCGAGTTCTTTGAGGATGTTCCAAAATTTGGCAGAGTTGTTTTTATTGTCTTCTAGTTCTTTTTGGAAGTACCTACCTTTTTTTGATCTAATTAGCTTGGTACAAGCATTCCTAGTGGTATGGAATGCTGACCAATCAGCCTCCAGGTGGGATTTCCTCGCTTTTTTCCACCAGTAGTGCCTATCCCTAAGTGCTTTCTTCAGGATGGGAGAGAACCAGCCAGGAGTTTTATTTTTTGATTTGATAAGTCTTAACGGGGCGTATTTGTCTATTAGCCCCAGTAAGAGGCTGTGAAAGATGTTAAATGCCTCGTTAAAGGTGGGGCTAAATAGAAATCCTGCCAACGAATGTTGCTTAGATCTTTCAGGAAAGTGTACTGGCAGAACTTTTTCAGGCATATTTTCATCTGAATTTGGAGGCTGTTTTTATTTTGGAAGGATGTTTGATGCAGGCAGTAGTGCAATGGTCGCTTATATCATTGAAAAATACTCCAGTATGAGAGACAGTGTGAGGTTTGTTTACTAGCATAAGGTCCAGGAGGGTGCTGCGCTCAGGGTTTTTTCTGTTAGGTCTGGTTATAGCAGTTGCCATTTGTAACAGACCATTAACATCGCATAGATCCTTCAATTTCTTAGAGCTATCATCATTCCAATTTAGATTGAAATCCCCCATTAGAATACACTCAGCATTAGCAGAGTCAAGAAGGTTTTTAAGGTGTGGCAGAAGTGCCCAGCCACCAGACAGTGGTCGGTAGCATGCTGCCATAAGCAGTGATTTCTCACTGGAAAGTGATAATTTTAGAGCAAGGCATTCAAATTCCTTAGGCTTTGAGGTACAGTCAAAGACTGTGACTGTGAATTTGCTTTTGACATATATTGCAACCCCTCCCCCTCTAGTCGGTCTATCACAGCAGTAGATGATATATCCGGATACGTTGATAGATTTGTCCGGGTCGTGGCTGTGAGTCACGATTCAGTTATCATGAAGAAATCAGGTGCCTAACCCCCCCCCACCCAGTCTTTGTTGTGTAAATCTGGTTTTTAGCACCTCTTGCAGATTGCTGTAACTAAGTGCTTTTTCTGACTGCCCTCTCCTCTGTCCCCTCCTTTCTAGCCGGCCCTGCCCTCGAGCACCCAGAGACCGTAGGGGCTCCGAGCCACCAGCGGGTGGGTGGCCACCGCATAGCCAAGAAGGGAACCAGGAGGCCGGGAGAGACAGCCAGAAAGGTACGGGAAAGCCACAAGCCAATCGGAAGGCAACCACCAGCTTTGCCTTGCCTCTGATTGGTGCGCCTTCTCCATTGACTTTAGCTGTGCTTGCACCACCAAAACTGGTCGGGATTACTGCTCTTTTAATGTAAAATGTAAAATTCTCTAAAAATGAGCTGTTTTTACTTTATTATTGTACACTTTTGTGAAATGCCTTCTTGCTTGATTACTCTGTGATTACAGTCTTTTGGGAGACTTGTGTTGGGCTAGATGCTCAGGCGCCTAACCCCCACCCACCTAGTCTTTGTTGTGTAAATCTGGTTTTTAGCACCTCTTGCAGATTGCTGCAACTAAGTGCTTTTTCTGACTGCCCTCTCCTCTGTCCCCTCCTTTCTAGCCGGCCCTGCCCTCGAGCACCCAGAGACCGTAGGGGCTCCGAGCCGCCACGGACAGAGCAGCCACCACACCGCCGAGAAGGAACCAGGAGGCTGGGAGAGACAGCCAGAAAGGTGCCGGAAAGCCGCAGTAATTTTTCCCCGCCTCCTCCTGGGTGTTTTTTATACACACTTTCCCCCGCCGACCTCTTATCCCTGCCCATAGCTAATCTCCTAGCCAATTCCCGAGCTCATTTCTTCACATCACCTTTAGTATCTTTAACCCTACCTACCCTCCACCATGCTACTGTGCCTCCTATTGCTGCTTTGTCTCTCACCTTCCTCGGATCCAGAAGAGGAAACTGATGTAGCCATGCCATGGTGATTAGGGTGGCTACTCGGGTCTGTCCCCTCTGCTGTCCCCAGTGGATGCCTCAACCCCAAGTATATACTGCCGCTTCTGCACTGTAATTCTTGGGGTATCCCACAAAAGGCTCACAACCAGTTCGGCACTCCATAAGCCCCTGCTCCCTTACTGGCACTACAATGACCCCCTATGCCTGTCCATTAGCTGGTACTTTATGACAAAAATCTATAACCACACAGCAGGATCATCACCCACTATACATTGGATCCCAAGCAAGAAGAGAAAATCCTCTGACTACTCCCTATTCCTATCACTTGGTGCCCTCATCAAACTAATCTTCTTTCTGCTGATCTGTGTTGGCACTGTTGAAATCAACCCTGGACCCACAGAAAGCTCTATCTCCCCATCTGACTTAGCCTCCATAAATGGCCTGAGTTTTCTTCACATCAACGCCTGCAGCCTCCTAAAAAAGTTCTCATTAATACAGGCCTGGGCTGCACACACCTTACCTGACTTTCTGGTTATCTCTGAAACATGGCTCAAATCTGCAACAAAAGACAGTGAAATAAATCTTCCTTGGTGAAAATCTGGAATACGTGGACAAATTCAAATATCTTGGAGTCTGGATTGACAATAAACTTGACTACACCAGCCACATTGAAGAGCTCCTGAAAAAGCTTAGACAAAGACATGGCCTATTTTATAGGATCAAACACTACCTGACCAGAGATTCCAAACAAAGGCTAATCCTGGCATCATTCCTATCCCTCATTGACTATGCTGACTTCCTCTATGGCCACTGCTCCCTCTCCCATTTAAATAAATTAGACACCTTGTATCATAGAGCTATTAGATTCATTACAGATCTTCCCCCCAGCACCCATCATTGCTTCCCAACTACCAGCTCTTCAGATCTGACTGTCCATCCAGGGGCGGTAGGGTAGCCATCTATGTCAAAGCAAACATCTCTGCATCCTGCCTCAATATTACATCACAGCCAAAGGAATTCGAATGCTTATCAATTAAAATAACCCTTCCCAATATATCATCTTTTCAACTGATTGGCTGCTACAGGCCCCTCTGCAGGCCTCAAACTCCTATCCCACCTAGGATCTATACTTAATCTAGGCCCTGAAGATACCATCATTTTAGGTGACCTGAATTTAAATTGGCTAGCCAATGCATCTGCACCCCTAGTAACCTTCTGTGACACTTATGGATTCACTCAATTAATCAAAGAACCAACAAGGATTAACCCAAAGAATAATCTCAACAGCACACTCCTGGACATTATGTTGGTAAATAAGCCTCATCTGTATTCTCATGCTGGAGTGCTATTCAGTGACATAAGTGATCACTCTCCCATAGCTGGCATAAGATCAACAATCAAGCCATCCAACCCTGCAAAATTTCTCCCAAGAAGGTCAAAAAAGAACTTTAATATTTCAGGATATCTCCATGATTTGTGCCACACCACACGTTGGCAAGAATTCTATCTCACAGCTTCAATAGAGACTGCTCTTCAGATCTTAAGGATATTATCACAAGTGCCCTCAATATACATGCACCCTCACCAGTGTCAGAACCAAACTCAAATCTTGTCGCTGGTTCTCTGTTGACCTTAAATCCAAGATTGCTTGCCAGAGATAAACTCTGAAAAGGGCAAGAAAGACAAAGGATCCAAATGACTGACTTCAATTCAGAAAAGCCAGAAACTCCTGCACAAACAAATAAGAAATGCCAAGGCTGCCTTCTACACAGCTGAATTGGATGCCTCCTATCACAACCCTTCCAGGTTCTGGGGTACCATAAAGGGGATCCTAGGTCAAACTTCTACCCCTGTCTTACCACCCAAAGTGCACCTAAATAGTATTGAAATCACTGACAAGCACGAAATCTTAAATGCCTTCAATGAGCATTTCACTACAGCTGGCCTAGCTTTCGACTCCTCACCTGCAAACCTAATGAGATCATCACTAAACTTACAATCTACTGAGGGACAAAAGGCTGCTTCCACATTCTCCTTCAAATCAATAACCTAAAAGAAGTAGAAGACCTTCTATTCCAACTAGATACAACCAAAAGTGCAGGTGCAGACTCCCTGGATCCCTACTTTCTAAAAGTAGCACTGCACGCCTTAGCTGCCCCCCTCACTCACCTCTTCAATCTGTCCCTAGCCACTGGTTCTATCCCCTCAATATGGAAGACAGCTCAAGTGTTTCCACTACTTAAGGGAGGTGATCCCATGGATCTCAAAAACTATAGGCCCATTTCCATCTTACCAGTACTGTCCAAGATGCTTGAAAAGTTAGTAAACTTTCAGTTAAGTGCCTACCTTTGCCTACCTTGATGCCAACAATCTCCTTAACCCAGCTCAATCTGGGTTTAGATCTATGCACAGCACCATCTCTGCCTTAGCAAAAGTTACAAATGACTGGCAGACTGCCTTAGACAAAAAGAATAACACCTGTGCTGTGTTCCTGGATCTAAGCAAAGCCTTTGACACTGTGGACCATGAACTACTAATCTCTCTCTGAACTCCATAGGCCTTGACTCACTCTCTTAAATGGTTCAGATGCTATCTCTCCGAAGATTACAACTGGTAAAAAATGAAGGTGACCTATCTACCTCTAAACCACTCCTAAGAGGTGTACCGCAAGGCTCCATCCTGGGCCCCATCCTCTTTACCATTTACATCAACAATATTGACTCCAATCTCTCACAATCTAATATACACCTTTTTGCAGATGATACTGTACTATATGTCAGTAATCCCTCACCATCAAAAGCCTGTGAGCTTTTACAGTCTGAGTTCTCCCTCCTACAGCACAACTTACTAGAAAAGAAATCACTACTAAATGCCAAGAAAACGAAAGCTATGTTCTTTGCCACCAAGAGCTGCTCTTCCACTGTCCCATCATTCACCCTCCCACAATTATCTACCATCCTTGGTGAAAATCTGGAATACGTGGACAAATTCAAATATCTTGGAGTCTGGATTGACAATAAACTTGACTACACCAGCCACATTGAAGAGCTCCTGAAAAAGCTTAGACAAAGACTTGGCCTATTTTATAGGATCAAACACTACCTGACCAGAGATTCCAAACAAAGGCTAATCCTGGCATCATTCCTATCCCTCATTGACTATGCTGACTTCCTCTATGGCCACTGCTCCCTCCCATTTAAATAAATTAGACACCTTGTATCATAGAGCTATTAGATTCATTACAGATCTTCCCCCAGCACCCATCATTGCTCTCTCTACAATGCAGTCAGTTGGACATCCCTACAACATAGAAGAAACAAAAATGCTGCTGTCTGGATCTACAAAGCTCTGACAAACAAACTCCTTCCTACATCTCAGACTGTTTCAACCGGATCACATCCAGGCCTTACACCCTAAAGATCAATAAACTCATCATGCTGAAGATTCCTATCACCTGCACCCGGTATGGAAGGGCTGCAATCAGCTATTCCCTAGCACTTATCTGTAATTCTCTTCAAAAGACCTTGAAATTGGATACCCTCATTCCTTTAACATCCTTCAAAAAACTGTACACTAGTCTATTCCCAGAATCATGCAACTGCTTCCATAAGGCCTAGTCCTCTCACACCCCCTCCTTCCCCCACCCCTTTTTATGCTACCCCCTATTTCTCTATCGTTCTTCTAGCTTGTTCTCCAACCTACTTCATACAAAAATGCCCACCCAAGTCCAACTACCCGAGCTTTATCCCTACTATACTGTTTGTTTCTTTCCTTTTAATATGATTTAGGTTTATTGTCATTTTGCCTTGTATATATGTAAATATTTGTTTATCTGTCTCATTCATAAATCATTGTATTTGTGTTTATTCAGTACCATGTTTTTGTGTAAAATTTGTAACCTTATATTGTTATGACCACTCAGGTCCATCTTGTAAATGAGCTATGCTCAATGATGTTCGCCTGAATAAATAAAGATTTTGATTGATTGATTGATTGATTGATTGAAATCAGGAGATGTATGTAGAGCCCAGGTCTGTATAGAGTCAATCTTCTTTAGCAAACTACAGACATTGATATGGAGAAAGCTAATCCATTTATATTGAGGGAGGTCCACAGGGGCGTCCAGAGAAAAAGGTGGACCTGGGTTTAATTTAACATTTCCCGAACAGAGTAGGAGAAGCAGTAGTAGTTTTTTAAGGTGGCATCTTAGCCTGCTAAATATTCTTTTGTTACTCCTTCTAGCATACATTGGTTTAGCGGTGGCTGTGTTAAGGGCAGGATTGCTATTTGCTAGGGATAAAACAAAGAGAACTGATAGAGCCAATACCATCCTTGGGAATAGCACATGTTCTATAGTTATGGCCTGGTGGGAGGAGGGGCATGACCATAGAGGAGACATCCCTGATGTAGGATGCCATGGTCTAATGTGGGAGACTATATCTTGGTAGATGATAAAGGAGGGAAACTGGCCTTTGTCCGAGTTGCAAACTGAAATTTTGGGTACAGTATAACAAAGTAATATAAGGCAACTATAGAGAAGGATAGGCACAGATAGCATTCTTAACGTGGAGATATTTCCTTTTACCAGTAATAAATACAGGATTTGCAACAGTTCCTTGAGAGGGCCAAGGAAATGAGTGGATCTTGTGGGAGGATGGGGTACCAATGAAAAAGTAAATCCTAGATAACTAATGAGGCGTGGCTGGCAATAGCCAGTAGGAGTGAGTTAGAAGGCCGGGGCGGGGCTTATGCATATTTAATCAGGACGTGTAAGTGGATGATGCTGTTTTATATAGATCCTTTGTGAACATTAATTGGCTTAACAGAAACCTGGACAGTGATTTCCAGCACCTCAAAAACTGGTTCCAGTTAAATGAACTTGTCCTCAATGTTAAAAAAACAAAACGAAAAACAAAGTCATGCTCTTTGCTCACAAGAGGTTAGGTATTGAGAGACAACACCTTCTCCAGCTGCCCTGCCTACCAGGGGGAGGAACTCATCTTGAAGTTCTAGAGTCTTTCAAATACCTTGGGGTAGTGTTAGACCAAAATATGACCTTTTGCACATCATGTGGATGGAGTAGTCAAAACACTGCACCAGTAGATTGGCCTAGGAGGCAGTATAAGCACAGTGGTTTAGGGCTCTGAGCTGCAAACCTGGAAACCTGGGTATGAATCCCACAGCCCTCACTTGCATACTGTGTGATACTGAGCAAGTCATTTAACTTCCTTGTGCTCACAGGTTGCACCTGGAAACAAGCTTTGGCTTAGTTTGCCTTTCCTGGTTAAACAATTTCCCCTTTCCTTTCCTTTACAGGCTTATCTCCTTCCTTTCTAGGGATGCTCATCTAGCCATTGCAAAAAGCACCCCTAATGCTTATCCTCTTCTATGGCACCCAAATACTACAGTCCATTTGAGAATCTGAGCTGGGAAGGCTAAAGACACTATTACAGAATTGGATGATTTGCAGTAGACCACCACTGCGGAGTGCTTTCTACACTGGGGTGGCCCTCTTTTGAAGCTAGACTTTAAAATCCTGTGTAATGCCTAACCCTTAAGCTGATGAAACTTACTGCACCCCCTAGCCTTGCCAGTATAATCAAGCCTAAACAACATGCAAGACTACTGAGATCCACTGCTAGCCCATTGCTAGAAATCCCGAGGGTATGATGAGCACCTGGTAGTAGATCCTTCTCCTTCCTTGCCCCCTCTCTATGGAAGTCTCTACCCCATGACAGTCTTAGCTGCCCCACTCTTACTTAGTTTAAAAAGAAGAATCAAAGCCTTATTCAATGTGGTGACCCCTGTAAGTGCAATTGATGATCTGTTACAACCTTTGCTGTTTAATCTCTCCAGGTTGGAACTGAATGCTCACCATCCTCCCAATGGACCTTGGACACTCTCCAAATTGCCCACCTATGCACAGTGTATTACTATAATCTGTGTTCCTGATACTTGCCTCTGAATGTATATTTTGTGATGCTAATGTTTGTAACTAATTTCTGCTGTACATTGTACGTATATTTATCTTTCTGCTTTGCAACTGCTGTAAATTTTTTCTTTCTCTCTTAAGGTATGTAACTAATTCTAGGTCACCCCTAAAAATGGGACTGTCATGTCTTGGCCTACCTGGTCATCAAAATTCAAATAAATAATTAAATAAATATATAAATGAGCCTACTTGGCCACTTCAGCCCTTGGTGTGTGTAAATCCCTCTACAGGGTAAGTTTTGCTCATTTCTTCTGAAGCAGTTATCCTGTATGCCGCTCGATACACCTGGTAGGGATGGAAACAGACTCCACCACCCAGCAGTCTGCTTCCTAATCTCCTTAATTTCTCATCTAAAGTTGGTCCCTTAATACTTCAGCACCTCCCCTTCACATACTGCATTTAAGTGAATGTCAGTATCTGGTATCAGCACTGATAAATTAATCAATTAATCAATCAATCAATATTTCATTTATAAAAAGCACTTTTCCTAATGCTTGTGCATATCTAATAAAACAAACTAAAAATAATTGCATCTAAAAACATGTTAAAAATACATATCAGCAGACTAAGACTTAATCAAAACTCTGGAAGAGCAAGTTTAAATGGGTTTTAATGCAGATTTAAAACTCTTCATAGTCAGGCATTCTCATACCTGATGAGGCAAAGAGTTCCACAGGGTTGGGGCCACAAATACAAATGCCCAAGCACCCAAGGCCTTCGAATGAACTCTGGGAACATCTAGCAATCTGTCATCTGTGGAGTGGAATGAACAGAGGGGCCAGTAGGGACAAAGAAGATCTTGCAGATAACCCAGGCCATGTTCATGCAGGGCCTTATATGTCAGTAAACCAACCTTGAAGGTGATCTGCCACAAAACTGGCAGCCAGTGTAGGCCACAAACCACAGGTGTGACATGGCTAGATATAGGTAAACCAGTCAAGAGCATGGCAGCCACATTCTGCACCAGCTGCAAGTGGCAGATATCAACCCCTTGTAGCCCTAGGTACAGGGCATTGCAGTAGTCAAGGTGGGAGGTCACAAAGGCATGGACCAGTGTCAGAAGGTTTAATCTAGGTGATATTTCTCAGATGGCAAAATGAAGTCTTGATGATGGAAGACACCTGAGATTTAAGTGTCAACCCATCATCAAGAATAATGCCCAGATTTCACACCCAGTCAGAGGTCACCAACTAGCTGCCACCGAGCCAAAGCCCAGAAGGCTGACCAGCTGAGAACCCCTATACCTGATGACAAGGATCCACAACCAACACTTCAGTCATGACAGGGTTTAACCTCAGTCAGCTGGCACACATCCAGGCTTTATTCTCAGAGAGGAAGTTGTTAAAAGTCGAGACGGCTCCACCCTGTTTGGGCACAAAGGACATGTACAGTTGAGTATCATCTGCCTTACAGTGAAAAATCAGACCCTGCCACCTAATAATGTCTCCCAATGGAAGCATATACACCGCGAACAACATGGGTGACAACACAGAGCCCTGAGGTACCTCACAGGGCAGGAAGAATGGAGCCAAGAAATAAATCCCTGACACCACTGTCTGAGTCCTGCCAGTGAAGAAAGAATGGAACCCCCGAGAATGGTTCCCGACAGTCTACAGATTAGTCGCAGGTGCTCCAGTAGCACTCCATGGTCCACGATGCCAAATGTTGCAGAGAGAACAAGAAGAACCAAGATGGAATGACTCTTCTGATCTCTCGCTATCAGGAGATCATTAAGTACCAGAATTAGTGCCATTTCAGTACTGTCTCTTCCTAAATCCAGACTGGAGAGGATCATAGACATAATGGATGGTAAGATGACCCTCCATTTTTTTTTTTCTTTACCTCCTGGCAGGACCACCGGGTACATTCTCTGCCCTGGTCACAGCCCCCGGAGACCTCTACCACCGCCTATTGCTACAGAGGACCCTCGGTCACCCCCGGCTTGCCCCCTGGAGGGTGGGGCCGCGGGCCACCTTCGTGACCCCGGAACTGTAACTGGTTGGGGTCCTGCAGCGGCAGTGGCGATGCGAGGCTCTCCAGGGAGGGCTTCATTTGCTCAGTGGTCCTGCCCTGCCATCTTTTCCTCCTTTTTCTCCCTAGAGGGCGGGGACATCAGCATGGCGCCAGCGTCCGCCCGCCTCCCACATCAAGCCTCGGCTACATGAGAACTCCGGCCTCCGCCCAGAGTCTCTAATGCACGAGTGCAACCCACCCTCCCGGAGAAATCTGCCCAATGGGCTCGATCCTACTCCCCAGCCGGCCCTCCAACAACCGGATCCGTTCCCGAAGCCGGGTTGCCAGCGTCGCAAGCGGAAATCCCACCACTGCGCTGACGGGCCAGCATAAGATGACCCTCCAATTGCAGCATGACCACATTCTCAATAACCTTACCCACAAAGGGAAGGTTAGAGACAGGCCTGTATTTGGCAAGACAGTTTGGGTACAGAGAAGATTTCTTAAGGAAAGGTGTCACCACCACCTTCTTCAGGGTGTCGGGAAATACACCTGTCTCTAATGAACACCGGATTGTCTCACCCAGGACTGGACCGATAACCTCAACACACCCCACTAGGAGGCAGATGGGCCCGGATCCAAACTACAGTAAGTCAGCCGCATGCCCTGGATGATCTCCACGATGTCCGCGATCGCCAGTCAGTCAAAGTCAGATCAGACAAACTGGGCACTTGCAACCTCCCACCAACCGCTACCATGCCCATTGGAATGTGCTGTACAGATCTCAGACCTGACGCTATTAACCTTATCTGTGAAGAATCGAGAGAACTCCTCACACTTTTTCTGTAAAAAGGCTCTCTGAGACTGCAGGCAGGCTGGCTTGCACAGTCTGTCAACAGTTCGGAAGAGATGAGCCAGTTGATTATAAACACTGTGGCAATCTCCCTAGATGGGAACTGTGCCTTCTAATGGGAGATGGCTGATTGGTTGCCTGTATAATGGGTCATCAATCGAAGTATGTCAGCCTCAAGGACCCATCAAACCAAGGGGACTGAGAGTGAAGAGTGAGGGGGTGAACATGAACAGGAGCTATGGAATCCAGGGCCTCCTGGTTCAAATGTGATTGAACCTAGGACCTGCCTGATCCACAACATGTCTAGAAGGGCTCCACTCCACTCCAGTCCGGGCACTAGACACAAGTAAAATGTGCTTAGGGCAGATAGATAGGGCCAACCAGCCTGCTGGAATCAGGGCCCCCAAGAAGCATACATCCACCAACGCATGTACCGAGGTAACCCCCTGGCAATCAGGGCCATGCTACCCTCCGGTATGCATCCCCCGATACCTCTCCACTGAGCAATCCAACCCGAGCAGCCACCCCAACACAGTAACCATAGCAGCAATCCCAACAATTACCTCATGAAGGAGCTTCCTGCCAACTGGTCTACCGATGCACCACCCCAGGAAGCAGGCACCCCAACCTAAGCCAACCCCTGCACCAGGTCCCCTGGTGAGTGGTCATCCTCAGACAAATGCATCCAGGCAGCCCCCAAGGGTATACAAGGTACGTAGAGCCGCCACACCCTCTAGCAGGCATTCCCCACAACCTCCCCACAGGAAAGCCCAAGCAGGGCATCACCCTCCAGGTGAGCAACTGGGCCCAATAAATGTCCACACCAGCTCTGTAGATTTTCCATGGTAATCGACAGTCCTTCACATCCACCACAGCAGACTCACCACCTTCTGACCCCCTCACTCATCAGGAAGTCACTGAAGTTCTCGATTCAAAGCCAGCAAGACCCTCTAATGGCATAAAACTCCAAAGGTGGTTGTGTCCTCACACAGGAAAATGTCCAATGGTCAGGTCAACATCCAAATAGTTACTGGCTCAACAGGGTGACTACAAAACCCCACATAGTAAACAGTAAATGCTAGCAACTGAAATATGCTAGCAGGTTGGTGTCAGAAAACATAAAACGGAATACTTCACTTCACACTACACTCAACTTTGCATGCACACAAAAAACTCTGGTGTTTGTAACTACCTGTTTAGCCCCCAAGAAATGCACAGACCTCATTAGTCTGTCTCACTTTGCTTCCCTAACTAATCTAATCTAAACTAAAATAAAGCTGTTAAATAAGCTAAATAAAACAATAAAAAGAACAAAAATAAAAATCTCTAAAGAGTCTCTAAGCTGTTGTTTCTGGCTGACTCAGAATGGTTGACATCTTGCGTCCTCCAGCAAAAGCTAAAGCATAACTGCAGGTGAATAAAGACCATGCACCTCAATATTCCAGCTGGGGAAGAAGCAGACTCCACCACGCACAATACCATCACACCTTCCTCTCTGGGCCTCTCCATCACCCTAGTTTCTCATCTGAGGTTGGACCCTCAGTACTGCAGCACCCTTCTGCACATACTGCACTACAGTGTCATTATTTGGTATCAGCAGAAAGCCCTGGTGTAGGACTAGAATTTATGAGATTCAGATTTTTATAGCCCCACAAGCATGTGTGTTGCCCACTGAGTCACTGACACTTTCAGATGTGGTAAAATTGCTGAATATTAGAAAATGTTACCACAAGTTGGCATTTTCCACCACAGTTGTGGGAAATTGTCAGTCCCACGTGAAACTGTTTATTTTGTCTTAAATAATGGCAAACATTGGACCAACAAGAGATTTACAAAATTTGAATTTAAGCTTTGAAGCTACATGGATTTCTTTATCAGACAAATGGCAGACTATACAAAGACACCACTTTAGGTAGATCTAGTAATAAAAAACATTTGCACATGGATGTGACAGTTCTATTAATAAAGAAGAAAAATAATTGGATTGTATGTACAGTAGATACAAGAAAGCAGTCTTTGAAATCCAAGTTGAGAATAAATCAGATCTTCTTTATGGATGGAATGACACCAAAAAGCTTATAAATTGTCCAATTCTTACTTACCATATGTGACTCGCAGACTGTGTGTGTGTGTATGTGTGTGTGTGTGTGTGTGTGTGTGTATGTGTGTGCATGTATGTATGTCTGTTTACATTTTTAAAATTCTTTACACATTCAAGCTTGAGCACAGCAACATATGAGAGTAAGAAAGGAAGAATTTTAGTAGAATGAGTCTGACCTGATGATCCATGATCTATGACTGAATTAGTATTTCCTAAGACACAGGTATTACTTATTTATTTAGTTATTTATTTTAAATGTCTTGATTTGACTAGGATAAGCATGCCGAGCAGAGTCAATTTCCAGGTGTGACACGGGGGTGGGGTTATGCTGGAGTGAGCAATATCAAATATATAGTGACAACATCAGCACATGTACGGTGGCAATCAATGTAAGGTACAGATCAACTGCAGAAGTATAAAACAAAGCAAACATTTTGCAAATAATGAGTTACAGAGTGGAACAGGAATGACAACAGTGTTGTGACAACAACTGGTGCATGTGAAGAAACAAAATAATGCAGGTCACAAATAATAAATAAGAAAGATCTACAGTACACATTAGGGAAAAATGTCAAACTCAGCAGAAGAGCAAAGCCTTCTAACTGCTGCAGTGTTTGTCGACTTGGCTAAAGCCTTTGATTTAGTCTCTCACCCTCTGCTTCTAAATAAACTCAACATAGCCAGCCCCCCCCCACCATTCAATGGTCCAAATACTATCTTGAAAATAGGCTTCAATCAGCCAGGGTTGCAAACTCCACCTCCCCCCCCCCATACTTGCTGGAATGCCCCAAGGATCAATCCTGGGTCCCAGTCTGTTCTCCTTAGTTATAAACAACCTCCTATCTGTGTGCTCAAGATCCCTCATTCACATGTACGTGGATGATACCATCCTTTTCACATCTGGCCCATTATTAAGTGAGGTTCAAACCCTTCTACAACAGGATTTCCTCTCCATGCAATCCTAGTTTCAGGCAAACCAACTCAAAATCAATACAATCATTTCCATGACCTTCGGGACAACGCAAAAACTAGCCAAATCACCCCCTCCCCCTGCAGTCACCTCTCTGGATGGGACCCCTCTAAGTGCTGTCTCATCCTAAAAATGCTTAGGAGTGTGTTTTGACCCCCAGTTAAATTTCTCTATCCACATAGATGCCATCACTTTGAAACTCCACCCTAAGCTAGGTGTACTCTATCGGAGCAAAGACTCCCTCCCACTATCAGCGAGGTGTAAAATACTGGCTAAAACAATTACTCCAATTTTTGACTATGCATATCTAGTATATTGCACTGCACCATCCTCCTCTTTAGCCAGGCTAGACTCCCTCCCATATGTATTCTGCCGTTTTGCTTCAAACTCTCCCCTTAGAACCCACCATTGCTCTCTCTTTTCTCCACTTGCGATATATCACCACTGTCCCATTGTCATTTCATCCACTCGATCACCTTAATATCAAAATGTTGGTTTCACCTGCTTCTTACTTACCTGTCTGAGAAGCTATCACCAGCAATCACTTCACCTTACACACTACGATCAAGGGAATCCCGTTCCTTCTGACTGCTTAAACCCTCCTCGACTGTTGACAAATCCACTTTCACTTATAGGCTCCCCTCACTAGGGAAGAAACTTCTACTTCTCCTATGAAACCCGCTCTCACACAATTCTATCAGAAATCAATGGTTCCATGTCAAAATGACGATCGCCGATTGGGCAAGTGTACACCTCCGAAAATAAATGGTGGGGATGTACACTCACAGTAACTCCAAAGGCAGTGACAGGACTTTAACATATGTGGGGAGCTGCGCCTCTTGCACCACCCTAACTAAAGATTCTCAACTCCAGCGGGTGCATGTCGGGGGGTGTAAACAATAAAAAAAAAAACTTGACCCTGATGCAAAAAGCAACACCTGCCCCAGAATCGAACCCTGCACCCCGCTAACCCCAGCAGGCCACCATCACCACCACTCCACATGACAAGCTCGGCATCTGACCACCACACTACCTCCCATATACCTTCACTCCCCTCCCATCCCTCATGCAGTGTGGTCCCTTTCCCCCCTTGTGTGTACTTCCTGTCTCCCTCCTTCACCCACCTTGGTATCCTGTCACTACCTTTCCAGATAGCCCCGAACACAGATGCCATGATTGAGTCACCATTTTTGAAGTCACTCAATCATGGTTACTGTGTTCACAGGATACCAGATCAACTACGTCAACTTCCACCCCCCATCTGCTCCTATTTCTAACCAACCCAGACTCTCATCATGACCACCCAGTCCTCACCTTACAGGCTCATCAATATCATTGGAAACCTAGCTATTCCTCCTGGAAGCAGCATACTGTACCTGTCAGTTCTCCCCTCATATTTTTCTACCAAAGCTCTATCTTACTAAAACATGTCCTGTATCACTATTCATACAGTGTTTATTACCTGAAGCCAAATGCTGCTGCTTTGATGCATTGCCTTTTCTAACAAACTCACATGGCCTCATATGGCCCTTATATTGTTCTCATCTGTATATATCCCTTATGTGTTTTATGCATCCGGTATTACACGTAACATAATGTGAATGTCTATGCATAGGTGCATTGCAAATTCTATACAAACTCAAATAGCCTCATATTGGCCTTTACAGTGTACCTATCTGTATTTATGCAACAGGTGTCAGGATAAAACCTGCTACATAAATCCATTTATCTGAGTCACTGTCTAGTTAAATGGGGGTATGATGTAATCACTAAGGTAATAAATGTATTACCGTAGTGATTACATCATATCCCATTTATCCACACAGTGACCATGACATTAGTCCCCCCCACCTGCCAGCACTACTTCCACATACTTTTACTTTCCATTGTGACTTGCCCCCCCCAGCAAGCAACTTCTCTAGGTATTCCTCCTGCTCACTGCCTGCCTGCCTCACTGACCCACTGCCAAACTGCCCCAGCTCTCTTAACATTGGACCACCTTCCTACACATACCACAGAAGAATGTAACATGCTGCTTGATCTTCCTCCTTTTTTTACTACCTGTGCTTCTGTTGTCCCTGTTTCTTCTTCTGCATGTTGCAGCTAGTCCTCGCAACACCACCTCCCCTGCTATTTCTCCCTTAGATCCCTCTCCCATTGTTATTATCTGCCGCAATCTCCCGGTGCTTACTCCTAAAAAATTACTTCCTGGCAAACACATCAAAAGTCTTTACACCTGCCAGCATTCAGCATGTACCCTTCCCACTCTCGCTAAACAGTTCCACCATTTTCCACCACAGAAAAAAATCAACATCTCACCTTAAAGACCAATCAACATTGCCACAATTATTCCACTCCATAGCAATGCCCATAACAAAATAGCACACAAAAGAGGATGACCCTGAAATGATTAAAAAGACCCTCATTGTTTATTCTTTTTAAAACCAAAAATAAACATTTGGCTCATGATACACCATCACACAAGCTCCTGCCCTGTTGCATAAATGGAATATTCAGGGGGCAAGTGTGTGATAACTCATTTATCTGGTACATTTGCCATTTACCTCTGGTAACCCTCACTTGTGGCTTTGCCACTCGTGAGGTTACTTGAGGTTACTGCCAACTGTACCATATAAATGAGTTATCACACACTCAGCCCTGCATATCTCTTATATATCCTGTATATATCCTGTGACTACTATGTATTCCTGTATATATTTTTTATATGTATTTTAATTGTGTTATGTGTGCTATAATCCTTGTTGCCTCTCTCTCCCCGGGTCACACCTGGAAACAAGCCTTTGGTCAGTGTGTCTTTCCTGGTTACCAAATGTTTAAATACAAAATAAAAAAGTGCAAAAATCTTAAATACAGTGGAAAACCAGTGCTACAAAGTAAACAAATAAAATAGTTGATAGTGATGCTGGGGCTGGGAGATAGCTTGCTACAGTGTGTGCTTATGCTATATGCAGTACAATATATATCTAATAATACATGGATAAGTGTGCATAACATGTAGAATGATACATGGGGTGGATGGGTAAGTGTGCACAACATATAGAATAATACATGTGGTTGTGTGTATAATGAGATTTTACACACACATGAAGTGTTTCGAGATGCAGCAAAATAAAATTTCGCTGGTGAAATTGCGATGAAATCAGCAATTTCACCATGCAAAATGTTTTGCGAAATTTCGTAATTTCGCCCATTGCAAATCCTGCCCAATTATGTATCCCTGGTGTCTAGTGGTCCCCATACCGGCTGATCACTGGCCCAAATTAATAGTAAAGACCCCCCAGTTAATTCATTATCCCCCCACTCTCCTGGACCATTGATCCTTAATTAAATGCCCACTCCCTGGTGTCTAGTGGACTCCCACCCTGTCATCAGCAGCCACCCCGCTCCCCCCATACCCCGATTGTGCTACTGGCACAGCCGTCCACTCACCTCCATGGCCGGCTGCCCAACTGAGTGCTTCATGAATGAGCGCATGCTTGTACAAGCATGCACTCATTCACTGAAGCTTACTCGGGCGGCCGGACATGGAGGTGAGTAGAGGCCTGTGTCGGTGGTCCGACTGGGGTAAGGGGGAGCAGGGCGGGTGCTGATGCTGATGACAGGGTGGGGGTTCACTAGACACCTGGGAGTGGGCATCTAATTAAGGATCAGGGATCTGGGGGAAGGGGGGATGATGAGTTAACTGAGGGGGGGGTGTTCTTTACTAATTTGGGCCAGTGATTTGTGGGGGGCAGGCACTAGGCACCAGGGAGAAAATTTAATTGAAAATTTGGGCCAGTGGTCCACTACCACATTGTGAAATTTCAACTGCAAGCAAAATTTCACTGCCTCAGGGGTGACATTTTGCTCGCATCCATGGGCAAAATTTCACATTCCATCCAGCAAAATATTTTAATAAATGCGTGAATTATGCAAAATATTTTGCCAGGTGAAATTTTCCAATTTCATACAACACTAGAAGTGTTGGATTCTACATCAACCCCAAGAGTGAAGCTCAAGTGGTATATCTAACCATCCAACACCAAGGGTGTGTGAAAAATTTTAGTTTTACACACAATCCCATATTTTATTTTATATAATTGCTGCAGAACATTTTGTGACCAGGTTCATTTCAATAAAAAAAAAGAACAGTGTGGCTAGTAGATGGTGCGGTCATTTATATCTTTAAAGCAGCATTGCTGTTGCTGTTAAAGTCCCCCTACAGCAGAAGTTTTATGAGGTACTTTTTTTCTCTTTGTGATCACTGATCCCCCTTCCCTCTGTATATAACTCTCTGCCTAGCTATGCGAACATAGAAACATAGGAACATAGAATTTGATGGCAGATAAGGATTGCTTGGCCCACCTAGTCTGCCTATTTCCCTACCTAATGGATAAACTGCAGATCCAAGTTAACCAACAACCTACATCCTCCTACCCCCCACTAGAATTGCCTTATGTCTGTATGTCTTCCACGCATTCTTGAATTCCCCCTGTTTTTGACTTCACAATCTCCTCATGGAGGCCATTCCATGCATCCACAACTCTCTCCATGAAACAATTCTTCCTCACATTACCTCTGAGCCATCCCCCCTCTATCTCCAAATTGTGCTCCCTTGTTCTTGCACATCTCTTTTTCTGAAAGATGCTATCCTCTTGGACTTTGTTGATTCCCTTGAGGTACTTGAAAGTTTCTATCATGTCCCCCCTCTCCCTCCTTTCCTCGAGGGTATACATATTAAGCTCCTTTTGTCTCTCCTTGTATGGTTTCTCTTGCAGACCCTGAACCATTTTAGTTGTCCTCCTCTGGACTGCCTCCATTCTGTCTATGTCCTTGTGGAGATGGGGTCTCCAGAACTGCACGTAGTACTCCAGATGGGGTCTCACCAACTCTCTGTACAGAGGGATAACAACCTCAGGCATAGCACTATTTCAGCTACAGATGGGCTGAAGTGCTGTTTTTACTTTTATTGTTTTCTTTGTTTCTTTTTGCAAGGGTGAACTGTGAAAACCCTGAACTGAACCAACGAAGAAGACTCAAGATGCTGTTGGAAATTGGCTGTGGCAGGAAATAAAACAAATCATCAGTTAATTTCCACGTTCAGTGGTGAAGGCAGCAGTGAGTGAGTCCATCAGGCGGAAGTGGGTGCATGTGGATGACAACAAGGGAAACCCAGCACATGTTGCTGTTATAACCAGCTGGTTATAGCAATGAATTATAACTGAGTTTCTCTGTGGAAGAAAATGATCCTCTATTATTATAGGGATTTTATACATAACTGAGGTGTGGGATGCTGCATAAACAATTGTGAGCGAAAACTGAGGTGTGAAGGCTGTGGGATTGATGACTCGGACACCAAAATCTGGATGCAATCAAAGTGGACTTCTCCATCCAAGATTTATTAAAAAGAAAAATAAAGAAATAAACCGGATGAATGTGTAGTGACAAAATAAACATCAAAAGGCATAATCACAAAATTAAATCAAGGAATTATCTCTAGAACAGGCTAGAGAGCTGTTGGTACTTCTGCAGCCCAACTCACACTACTCTTTCTGCTGGCAGCAGCTCCTTTTATCTACAAACTGAATCAGGTAACTTTTTAGTTCCTCCTACATGTATCTTTATATTTTTATTTCTTTAATAACACAGATAATATATGGTTGACAACTATAGGCATATTCTTGAAACATAAATATGCTTTGGGATAAAAAAGAAATAATTTTGGAACCATTTAGAACATAATTCTACTAGTCTTGCTTACTGGGACTCCTCCCGCATTGTGTCCTCCTATAAATGACAGAAAGAAAGGGCCAGCCAGCTCTTAGTAAGCAGAATAACAGTGTGAGAGAAAATGCCCAGCTAAGCAAGACAGAGAAAAGAAAATACATGCTGTCCTGAAGTGCATTACTGAACACTTAGCAAGTGTTTTAATAATATAATCATATATTCACTGTTTCTTGTTTATGCCTAACACCTAATATTGGAGTTTTCAATATTTTAACTCTTGCCACTCGTATTTAAGGGTGGGCGGCTTTCCTCAGTCTTCACAGAGTTTTACACAGCAAGTGGAGACAGATATTAACTTATTGGACTTGCACTCCCTTTTAATTTCTTTATCTCAAGGTGAGTTGGACCTTCATATCACATAAAAGCCAAATTTATGTATTTACATTTTAGTCGGAACAACAGACAAGAACTGCCAGCTTAACTTAGGGGTCGTGTCTGAGTAAGACAGTCTTCAACCACAGTACCAGCCCTTTTTCTTACTCAGACACTACCTTCCTTCACTTGCTCCAGTTCTTTTAATTAAATGCTACATTGCGCTAGGGAACGACTCACTCCAACTTTCTGTCTGCTAGATACTCCATAGAAAATGAAAGTTAAGATAAGAAAATAAAAACTGAAAACATATTGGCAGGTGGCCAGCCCACCGAAAATAAGAAAGGGAAACAAAACAGAAATTAAGTTGGGGGGAATTGATGCTGTTGTGCAACAGACTTGAATTAAAAGGCAAAGAATAAAAAGGAAGAAAGTTAGGATTATCTAGCTATAGGAAGAGGTGCAAGTGTCCCTCTGACATACCTTCCCCTTTTGATACAAAATACTTTAATAAGATAGATTAGTATTTTGCATATTTCATTTCTACAAAAATAACAATGGCAACAATCAGATCCCTTCCTAAGGAAGAGATGGAGCTTCAGCCCACCCTCTCCCAAAGCTCCACCTCTGGATCCCTCTCAAAAAGTTAAACAAATATTGTTTTTTTACTGTCAAACACTTGGTAAAACGTTTTGCCCAAAAACTTAAGCTATACCCTTTGGTCTGAGTGTGCCTTAATTTCTGTAATTATTCCTGTACCAAATTGGGACAGGAAATCAGCATTTTTATGAGCTGATCCAGGTTTATGTATCACCATGAATGTGTAGGGTTGCAGGGTGAGATACCATCTCATAATGCAAGGATTTTTATCCTTCATTACCATGAGACAGCAAAGGGGGTTATGATCCATAATCAGTTTGAATTGTGCCCCCCCACAAATAAAATTTAAGGGTTTCAATTGCCCAGTGAACTGCCAGACATTCTTTTTCAATCGTTTCATACCTTTGTTTCTCGCACATGCAACTTTCTACTTATATACAGGATGGGGTTCTCCTGTCCATCTACCACCTGTGACAATACTGTTCCAACTCCTGTAGTGGAAGCATCAGTTTGTACTAAAAAAGGTTTAGAAAAATCTGGACTTATTAATACCAGGGAAGAACACAAAAATGCTTTAATAGTACAAAAGGCTTCTTCACATTCAATAGTCCATTTAACCTTTGTTGGATTTCTCTTTTTTGTAAGATCTGTAAGAGGGCTAACTAAGGAGGCAAAATTTGGTAAAAAACACCTATAATAACCAGCCAAACCAAGAAAGGATCTTACATGCTTCTTTGTAATGGGTCTAGGACTATTGGTCACAGCATCTGTTTTCCCTATATCTGGTTTGACACACCCTTTACCTATCACAAATCCAAGATATTTAGTTTCTTGCATTGCCAATGCACACTTTTTCGGATTAATGGTAAGACGTGGTTTATCCAGAGCTTGCAGAACAGCTGTTATATGTGTCATATGGTCTTCCCAGGTTGGACTATAGATGATAACATCATCTAAATATGCTGCATTATAGTCCATGTGGGATTGTAACACTCAATCCATCAACCTCTGGAATGTGGCCGGTGCTCCATGCAATCCGAAAGGCATCATGGTAAAATGAAAAAGCCCTTCTGGTGTGCTAAAAGCTGTTTTTTCTTTGGAGTTATCATCTAGGGGTATTTGCCAATATCCCTGCAATAAATCCAACTTTGTTATATAATGTGCTTTCCATAGATGATCGACTATGTCGTTGATTCGTGGCATAGGGTAACTATCAAATTTAGACACTGCATTCAGTTTTCGAAAATCCAGACAAAAGCGAATTCCCCCTTCTTTTTTATTTACTATTACCATTGGAAAAGACCAGTCACTTTTAGAAGGTTCTATTACTTTCATCTTCTACATCTTATTCAGTTCTTCAATTACTTCTCCCCTTAACTTTTCAGGGAGCCTCTAAGGTTTTACCCAAATAGGGGTTGCTCGTAATACCTCTATATGATGTTGAATCTGGTCTGTTTTCCCAGGGGTGTTAGTAAACATTCCTTGATATTGGTGTAAAATCTGATCCAATTCCAGGTTCTGTATACTTGTCAGTTCATGATTTCTGGGTATGTCCTCTAAGGATCCCACTCCTTCTAATCTTTTATTTACCAATACCAGCTCACTTTCTGTTGGTTCAGGACACACATAACATACAGGGGGATCCCTTTCTCTCCAAAGTTTCAAAAGGTTGGCATTATATATTTTCCACTTTATCCTTCTGTCTGGTAACTCTATTTCATATGTCACTGGCCCACTCTGCTTATTGACATTATAAGGTCCTTGCTACTTCATATTTAATTTATTTTCAGAAGAAGGAAAGAGCAGACGAACTTTGTCTCCTGTTTGAAATATTTTCTGCCCTACCCCTCTGTCATAGAGTGACTTCTGTTTTACCTGTTGCTTTAACCCCTTTTTATGAGCCAACTCAACATATTTTATCAACCTTTGTCTCATTTTGTTTACAAACTTGAGAGTTGTAGTAGGACCTACCTCCCGGCCTTCCTCTTATTGTTATTTTACTATATCAAGAGGTCCTCCAGGGTTCCTCCCATATAGTAATTCAAAGGAGGAATACCCTGTTGATTCCTGGGAGACCTCCCTATAAGCAAACATCAAAAATGGGAGATACAGGTCCAAATCCTTTCCTTCCTCTTGTACATACTTTCTTAGCATTTGTTTTAACATCTGATTGAATCGTTCCACAATCCCATCGGTCTATGGATGATAAGGGGAAGTATGAATTGCATGTACATTTAAGGCCTGGTAAAGGTGTTTAAGGACCTGTGAACAAAAATTAGTACCCCTGTCAGTAAGGATTTCTTTGGGTATTCCCAACCGACTAAAAATTTTAACAAGCTCCTCTGCAATCTTGTTTGCAGTTATAGTCCATAAGGGAACAGCCGCCTGGTACTTAGTATGGTAGTCACATAGCACTAAAATGAACCGATTTCCTTTCTTTGTTTTCTGTAGGGGGCCCACAATGTCCACTGCCACATGTTCAAATGGGTGGTTTATGATGGGTAGGGGATGTAAGGGAACTGTATCCTTTTTACCTATTTTGACTATCTTCTGTCATTCAGGGCATCTCAAACAATACTCTTCCACTTCCTTATGTATTCCTGGCCAGAAGAAGTGGTACAGAATCCTGGACAGGGTACCGTCCCTCCCTAAATGTCCAGCCATGAGATTATCATGGGCCACCTGCAAAATGCATGTCCTATATTTCTTAGGTACCATTAGCTGGTCTACCTGCTCTCCTGTTCTGGGATTTATACAAGCCCTGTACAATAAATCATTTTTTAATTTATACCAAGGACTGTTCCCTGTTTCTCCTTGTGATACCTGTGAATAAAGAGGCATTAATATTTCATCAGTTCTTTGTCTCCTTTCAAAGTCTCATATACTGGTTATATCAATCATATCAGTTCCCATAGTGTTAATGTCTGAAACATGAGTCTGAGTACGGTGTATTTTATCCAAATGACATTCTTTCTTTATTTTTCTATCTTTGCCTGGTATTCCAAAAATGTCCTCATCATACGGGAACAAAGAATTTTGCTTCTCTTTTTTACTTTGTGCCCTAGTGGTAACTGCAGAAAGCTGATTGGATGAAATACAAGTCTTAAAGTCAGGATGATCCTGTCCCAACAACACAGGGACTGGTAACTAGGGGACTATTCCTACTTCCGTTTCTCTATTGGAGTATGTCGTTTGCAGCTCCACTGATGTTGCTGGATAATAGTGTATATCCCCATGAATACAGATTACAGCTGTCTTAGTAGGGTTCCTAGGCATACCTTCCACTAATTCTGCTCTAACTAATGTCTGTTTGCTCCCAGAATCAATGACTCCCATAACTGTCTGTGTTCCAACCTGCACTGGAATAGTGTAATGTCCAAGATTTGCCAAAGCCAGATGTATGCTCCCTGCTTTTTCTTTGGGCAGTATCGGGCGATATGGCCCTTTTCATGGCATTCTCTACATATTATATCTGGAGGGAGTGATCTAAAGGGTATATTCACAGTATGGTCTGTCCCCAATTTAGCAGAATTTGTAAACATTATTAGTAGATATAGCAATGGCAGGAAGTCTTACCATGTTAGTGTTCAGATGGCCTTGTGGATTTTTCTTCCAGTAGGGTCTGGCTGTTAGATAATCTTCTGCCAGGGAGATGGCTTTTTCAGAACTTTCTGGGCAATGTTCCTTCACCTATAATTGCATATCCTAGGGTAATACTCTAATGTATTGATCTACCACAATGGCTTCCATTATTTGATCCAGTGTCTTTATTCTGGGCTGTAACAATTTGTGACACAAATCATTCAGTCTCACATACATCTCCCTAGGATGGTCAGTAGGTTGAAACCGGAGGGTACGGAACCTTTGACGATATGTCTTAATATTAACGTCATATCTCCTTAAGATTTCTCTTTTTACAGTGTCATCATTTCTGGCCTGTCAACTGTCCATGTTGCCATAGGCTAACTGTGCTTTTCCAGTAAGATAGGGTGCCAAGCGGAAGACCCATTGCTCTCATGGCCATCCACAGGCTCCTGCTACTCATTCGAAAGTTGTCAAGTAGGACTCTATATCGTCTTGTTCTCCTAGCTTAGTCAATTTAATGTCCTTCGGATTCTCAATGGGAGCTGGAGAACTTCGGGGAGTACTTAATGTCTGTATGGCCCTTAGAGTTTCCTGCCATCGCCGCTCATTCTTTTCCTGCTCCTTTTCTCTCTCCTTATCCATAGCCAATTGTTTGAAAACAGAGCCATCTCAAAAGGTCATGTGACTGTTCTGGTGATTCCTCCTCAATCTGGGTCCTAGCTGTCGCCCCCTAGAGGTCTTCATCTTCCTCTCTTAAGGTTTGCTCTGCCTTAAGCCTTTCTTTTTTATGCTCTGGCAGTCCATACAACAAAGGTTCTCCCAACTTATCTGCCATATTCCTGGTTAACACACCTTTGGGTCTTGTCACGGATTCGGTATCCATCTTTCTTTCCTCCATTTCAAGGGCCGGTCTATCAGCTGCCTGGAAATACACCAAGAAGACTCCAGCAAACCACAATCCCACTTCTAACACCAACTGTGAAGGCTGTGGGATTGATGACTTGGACACCAAAATCAGGATGCAATCAAAGTGGACTTTTGCATCCAAGATTTATTAAAAAGAAAAATAAAGAAATAAACTGAATGAACTTGTAATGACAAAATAAACATCGAAGGGCATAATCACAAAATTAAATCAAGGAATTATCTCTAGAACAGGCTAGAGAGCTGTTGGTACTTATGCAGCCCAACACACACTACATTTTCTGCTGGCAGCAGCTCCTTTTATCTACAAACTGAATCAGGTAACTTGTTAGCTCCTCCTACGTTTATCTTTATATTTTTATTTCTTTAATAACACAGATAATATATGGTTGACAACTATATGCATATTCTTGAAACATAAATATGCTTTGGGATAAAAAAGAAATAATTTTGGAACCATTTAGAACATAATTCTACTAGTCTTGCTTACTGGGACTCCTACCACATTGTGTCCTCCTATAAATGACAGAAAGAAGGGGCCAGCTGGCTCTTAGTAAGCAGAACAGCAGTGTGAGAGAAAACACCCAGCTAAGCAAAACAGAGAAAAGAAAATACATGCTGTTTTGAAATGCATTACTGAACACTCGGCAAGTGATTTAATAATATAATCATATATTCACTGTTTCTTGTTTATGTCAAACACCTAATATTGGAGTTTTCAATATTTTAACTCTTGCCGCTAGCATTTAAGGGCGGGTGGCCTTTCTCAGTCTTCACAGAGTTTTACACAGCAACAGGAGACAGATACCGGTATTAACTTATTGAACTTGCACCCCCTTTTAATTTCTTTATCTCAAGCTGAGCTGGACCTTCATATCACATAAAAGCCAAATTTGTGTATTTACATTTTAGGTGAAACAACAGACAAGAACTGCCAGCTTAACTTAGGGGTCGCATTTGAGTAAGCTGGTCTTCAGCCTCAGTACCAGTCCTTTTCCTTACTCAGATGCTACATGCCTTCACTCACTCCGGCTCTTTTAATTAAACGCTACATAGTGTTAGGGAACCACTCGCTCCAACTTTCTGACAGCTAGATGCAGCATAGGAAATGAAAGTTAAGATAAGGAAATAAAAACTGAAAGCATATTGGCAGGCGGCCAGTCCACTGAAAACGAGAAAAGGAAACAAGATAGAAATTAAGTAAAGAGGGAATTGATGCTGTTGTGCAACAAACTTGGATTAAAAGGCGAAGAATAAAAAGGAAGAAAGTGAGGATTCTCTAGCTATAGGAAGAGGTACAAGTGTCCCTCTGACATGAGGGGTTTGTAAAAGTATTCCACACCAAGGATATGTATAAAATTTAAGTTTATTACCATGCCTTGTTTTATATAATTGATGGGATCTTTTTTTGAATCCCAACAGCCTTTATCTATGCATTATGTTAGTTCTTCAGTGTCTAACCAACAGCTGTCATGGAGCTTTATTCAATCTGCCTTTGGGAAGCCAACTATACCCCTGACCTGAATCCACATCATGTTTTTTTAATTAGTTTTTTAAATTACCCCTCTCGGGCATTGACATCACAACTGTGATGTGGCTTAAGTTATGTAGCTCCAGCTATACACGCTTTGCTGCCAGCCCCCACTTCTGTCACACAAGCCCCTTGGGGCATTTAAATATAGCCAAAGGTGTAGTAGACTGAGTCATTTGTGGAATGTACTTTAGTCATAGCCTCCTCCACCACACAGCACTAATTCTGTGCTTCATCTCCCACCCATATGGAGCAAGGCACAGCCTGAGCTCCATATTGGCTGGGAGTTGAAAGTGCTGGCTAGCACTTTCGCTCTCATGTCATACTAAATCCAGGAAGTTTTGAACGGTGAAGTTGGAGTAATTGACCAAGATTCAGTCATGAAGTGGCCAGATTGCTGAAAAGAAACAGTCACTTCATAGTACACATTTCACAATTTCAGCAAAGTCAAAGTTCCTAAGCACCATAGAAACTTCCCCAAGCTTCAGGAAGATGGATTTCAAAACTTTGTGGCCACTTTTCTGGTGAAGTTTAAATTCCCAAAACCTTCAATTGGGTTATATATGGACCACCACTTTGACATCCCCTGCAATGTGGATGTTATCTGTCAAAAAACTCTACCTTGAGCTTGGTGTGTGCTACAAGAAAGAAGCATGTACTGTACTATACTCTCTATCTGGAAAGAGGTCATTAGAAAGATGGCCCTCAAGGATTTTAATGCAAATCCACCCTTGCTAGACTGGTCATCCTTTTTCACTCATTCTATCATTTCACCCTTAAGTGTCCCCACCCTCCCCCACTTACTACTGTTCCCTCTATACCACTCTCTCACTTCCTTCTCTTAAAGGTAGGCATATCAGTCACTGCCCTTCATTTATCTTGAAATTCTGGTTTACAACACTCCCCTTCTATCTTATTGTAGCTCCCTATTTATCTGCCTCTACAATGCCCCTTACTCTCTTTGCAACTCTGACACTTGTTTCTCTACCTCTCTGCCTCCTTACTCAAAATCATCTGCAGGCTAATTTGCCTTTGCCTTCAAATTATCTCAAATCTGGTCCAACCTTCCCCTCTGTTCTTTCCTCTGCTTCTTATCCTTCAACTCTAAAAGCCCTCATCCATGAGGACATGAGTCATGTTTCTAACTGCACCCTTCCGCTGTCTTATACCTTTGTTAGACTCATTATGTCATATATCAAGTCTCTCAAGCCTGAACTATGCGGAGGGTCAATTCATTTCAATTTGGTTAAAATGGAATAAAGGGCCATTGAACTAAAGTTCATTTACGATGGCGTCCTGGTGTACCACACATATAGCAAGCTTTGTTACACAAATATTTCCCCCCAAACTACACAGTTTTATCACATCAAATTACAGTAACAGGAGATAGGTTTAGGAGGGAAGTTAAGAAGCACTACTTATGAAAAGGGTGGTGGAACCTTGGGACAGTCTGTCAGCTGAGGTGGTGGGTGTGAAAACAGTCAGAGGATTCAAGCAGCACTGGGACATAATGAAGGGAATAGTTGTTAGCGGGAGAGACAGGCCCAGGAAGGAGAACAGAGAGATGACGGGAGGGTTAGTACTCTGGAGGAACAATAGGTTTCAGGAATTATAGGGAATTTGGCAGACTAGATGGACCACTTGTCTTTTTCTGCAGTCATTGTCTATGTTTCCATGTTTCTATACTAAGGATCATACTATGGAAAGGTAAGGAGCAAAAAGGCAAAACTGTCCACATTGAGCTCTTATCCCATAACCCCAAGTACTGTAATAGCTCATTTTGTTATCCTTAAGCCATGTATCCAATTTCCATTTGAAAAATAGATTTATTCTTATTATGTTTTCCACTGGTAGAGCATTCCATGGATTAACCAACCTTTGAGAGAAATAATATTTTCTTCTATCAGTATTGTATTGAAAACACTGCAGTTGTAATGGGTGACCTCTCGACTCTATTTTTATTTTTGGTTTAACATCAAAATCCATTTCATTAAACAAGTATGGGTCATTTACTATACCCGCATCAAAAGCAAATCACCTCATAATCAAAGTTGTTCAAGAGGCATGAGGTTTAAACTACTAAGTCTATCTTCATAATACTATTCACCCAGTCCATTTCTCAATTTAGTAAACTTTCTCTGTATTTGTTTCTGTTTGCATTATATCATATTTATTATACAGACACAAAAATTGGGAGCAATAATCCAGGTGATGATGCACATAAGACCTATACCAGGGTAACAAAACTTCTGCTGATCTAGATTTAATATTGTTCCTGACTTGACAAAACAATTTTGTTTGCTTCACCAGCTATATTATTTATTTGTTTTGCATGCGATAAATCATTAGAAATGTAAAATCCGAGATCTTTTTCTGTAGTGATCATCTGTAGTTCTTTTCACATAAAATAATCATATGCAAGATTATCTGAGCCTAAATGCATAATCTTGCTTTTTCCTAGGTTTAAAAGCATGCCCCACTCAGGAGTCTAAGCAGTTACATTGTCCAAATATTTTTGAATTCTCATACAGTCATCTACTGAACCACTAATAACACCATTTTTGGTGTCATGTACTGTATATACTTTACATGCCAGCTGATAAACAGCTGGTGACACATTCAGGAGAACTTAAACAAAACATAATATTTAGACTCAGTCCAACTTGTATTTCTCATTAGTGCTGTATTCTTCCTCCCCATTATTTATTATTGAGGTCATCTGTATGAAAACAGGATCTTTGCTCCTGAAGATTTTATCTATTCCTACTGCTTTCTCCCTACCTGAAGTGATACAGCACTGCTTTTTGTACCACAGTTACTGCCATTGCAACAGATTGTGATGTCACAACAGAGGATTATGACTTGAAGTAGGGAGTAAACTATGGAGGCAGATGGACTTTCAAGGAACTCTAAGGGATAAAGATCATATATTCATGCAAATTTCCTTAGTAATAAATAATGGGGATAAATATTTAAAATATAAATGGAATGCAGGCAGAATTATACCCAAGTATTATGTTTTTTATAGTTTTCCTTGAGGCATCAGTAGCTTTTTAAGCCCTTTAGTTAAGTATGAAATTAATACATATAAAAGAATGGACCCAGGGCTCATCCCTGTGGCTTTCCACTAGTTACTGCACCACTTGATAAGGGAACACAACTAATCACCACCCTCTGCATTCTGCCACTGAACCAGTCAGTAATCCAGTTAATTATATTGTGGATAACCCCACACACCATTAATTTTTGAGGTAGTGCATTTCATGAGATTAGTTTGAAAGCCTTACTATAATCTACATGTTATGCACTATCACTGAAGACTATTGTGCACAATTAAGTTATTGTTTTCTCACTGCTTCTCCTGCCCCTGAATCTACTTACTCCCTGCTGCTGTAAGTTACTTCACTGCTCCCATGTTTTAACTGTTGTACTTTGTAGTGTACTTTGTTATTTTATTGATTAATCACTGCAGTGCACCATTATTTGCACATTGTCTACTCCTATTGTGAGCACTGTTCTGTATTTGATTGATTTACAGAATTATTGCATTGTACTGTTCCCCTTTCTCCTCCACAAGAATGTATCTGGAAACAAGCTGCTACCAGATAAGCATGCTTTTGTTGGTAAAAATTATTTTAAATAAAAAGAAGGGCATTGTGGAGCCCAAACAGTGAAGTCACAAGGCATGTCAGTTCTTTAAATATCATACTTTAAGCTTTCACAAAACACATTTGCAGCAGCAGAACCTGAATCACTTTACCTCTACTGATAGAACAGAACCAGGTGAACAAGATGTTAAAGTCAAATCATAATCTCCAGTAGGGAGACAGGTGGGAAGCAAGATGTAAGGGAACATACTTTTCATGGTAAAATCATTTTAAATAAATAAATAAAGCAAACTTAAAACTGTTAAATGGCATCTTATACGACAGGAGAACAAGGGACCTCTAAAATAGAACAGAGGTATAGGTCATAAATTTCACTGTAACATGCACTGCTATTTTATTATTCATTTCTAGTAGTGTTCCAACTCATTAATGTTTTCCCTAGCACAGAGGTTCAGAATGATGCACCTCTGATAAATGAGTGGAATAAAGTGGTATTTGAAGGCAGCAAAAAAAGCAATATTTGTCATATAATCAGTGTATAAGAATCACTATCAGCATTCGCTGATATATTAAATAATTGTGGTACTGCCATCTGCCCCTAGTTAGAATAAAGTGCTGTGCTAGACATGAAGGACAGTGCTGTGGTCAAATTGTGGCAGTACTCTGGTGAGGACAGTATACTATTGGAGGGGGGCAGTGCCATATGGCTAACCAGATATCTGTGTTGGGGAAAATACTGACTCCTCCAACAAATATTTTACAAGATTCAGATTAGTGCCTTTCATTACTTTGGTGCTTTGATTTTCCCTTCTGAACATATGAAATGCCATCAGAAGCAAGCCTCATGGTCTATTGAGTCTGCTTGATTGTGCAGCTAGCCCCTCAACTTGTAGCTGCCCCACCTTCCCCATCCCTCCTCATAACCAGCCCCCCTCACTCTGTCCCACCCTCTCTTAAATCCTCCTACCATTCTACACGACACCATATTCTCAGGCAGAGTGTTCCACTTATCTACCACCCTTTACTTGAGAAAGTGTCTCCTGATTTCCCGCCTGAATCCCCCTTCCAATCTCAGACTTAGCCATCTTTTGTCTCTCCCCCTCCTGATCTGAAGAATCCCTTCTGTATTAATCCTATTAACACCCTTTAAGTACTTAAAGGCGTTGATCATATCCCCCCATCTCTCCTCTCTTCCAGGGAATACATTTGCAGCTCTCCCAGCCTCTCCTCATAGGATTTTCCCTCAAGTCCCTGTATCATCTTCGTTGCCCTAAGCTGCATTCCCTCCAGCAATTTGATGTTCCTCTTCAGGAATGGCCTCCAGTACTGTACACAGTATTCCAGGTACAGCCTGACCAGTGACCTGTACAGGGGTAGTATCACTTCTCTGTGCCTGGAGGAGATTCCCCTTGCGATGCACCCCAGCATCTTGTTTGCCTTTGCAACCACCTTCCTGCACTGAGCTGAGTGGTTCATACTCTTTGTTATTAGTACCCCTAGATCCTTTCCTCCACTGTGCTTTCCAACTGTACCCCTTCCAACTGATATTTCCTCCCCTGGTTCCTTGTTCCAAAGTACAGAACCTTGCACTTCTTGGCATTGAACCCCCAACTGCCATGTCTCTGACCATTCCTGTAGTTTGGTCAGGTCTTCCTGTAGCCCCCACCTCCCCTCCATGTCATATACCACTGTACCAATCTTAGTATCATCTGCAAACAGACTGATCCTACTCCGGATCCCATTTGAGATATTGGCTGTGAATGTCCTGAACAGCACCGGTCCCACTACTGAACCCTGGGGCACCCCACTCATAACGTCCTTTGGTGATGAGAGTTCCCCCCCCCATCACCACCCTTTGCTGCCTACCTCTCAGCCAGTTGGTGATCTAGTTGACCATTTTTGTCCACATTTTAATGTATTCCAGTTTTCCCCCCCCAGCCTCCCATGTGGCACCGAGTCAAAGGCCTTGCTCAAGTCCAAATATAGGATGTCCACTGCATGGCCTCTGTCCAGTTCCCTGGTAACAAAGTCACAGGACTCAACTAGGTTCATCTGGCAGGATCTGCCTGATACAAAACCATGTTGATGGCCATTTTGGAGCCCATTGTCTTCCAGAAAAGTCACCAGCCACTCTTTTAGGATTGACTCAGTGAGTTTCCCCATGACTGATGTAAGACTCACTGGTCTGCAGTTGCCTGGCTCATCCTTCAGGCCACTTTTATGAGTGGGCACCATATGGGCCATCCTCCAATCCTGTGGCATGCATCCTGTGTCCAGTGATGTACTGATCAGGTCTGCCAGTGGTCACACCAGGATCTCTGCTAGCTCCCTAAATACACCAGGGTGAATGCCATCTGGCCCCAGCACCTTGTTCACCCTCAGTACCTTTAGTCCCTCCAGCACGCTGTCCTCTGTAATTCTGATATCAGTCACCCCCACCCCCCCTCTTCCCACTCAACCCTTCCCATGGGGTATCATCCCCTCGTTCCTTCATGAACACAGAGCAGAAGTACACATTCAGTGCTTCTACCTGGATCTCCCCCTTCTACACCCACCCCCATCTTTCTTAATCCTCACAATCTGGTCTTTGTTTCTTCTTCTTTCACCAATGTATCTGAAGAAGTCCTTTTCCCCGTCCTTGATTCCCTGTGCCAGTCTTAGCTCTCTGGAAGCCTTGGCCACTCTGACTAGCCTGGTAGCCTCCCAGGACTTCTTTGTGTACTCATCTTTGTCCCCTTGTCTTCCCGATTTCCTAAGCCTCCAGAATGCTTTTCTCTTGGCCCTCACCCCTTCCACTACCTCAAGAGACAGCCAGCTCAGCTTCTTTGCTCTCCCCTTCTTGCTGTCTGTCCTGGTGCAGGTCTCAGTAGCCTCTGCCAGCTCTTTCTTAATGATATTCCATTTTTGGCTGGCACTCATGCATGTCTGAATTCCCACCAGATGCTCAAACAAAATGTCCCCATCCTTTTAAAGTCCGCTACCTTAAAATTGATCATCCTGGTACCTATTACTCATGTTACCCTTCCCATATTGAGCGTAAACCACACCATACGATGGTCGCTCCCAGCCAGGGGTCCTCCACTTCTAGATCCCTTACAGCCTCCCCATTTGTAAATACCAGGTCCAGACTCCTACCCTCTCTAGTCAGCTCATGGACCAGTTGCACCAGGAAACAGTCCTGAAATGCATCTAGTAATCTCTGCTCATTTGCACATGTGGTGGTTGTTGGCAGCTTACTGGTTAAAAGAATGCTGGTGTTATTCATTACCCCAAAATTCAGTAATCATAACCACTCAAAGCTTCATCCCCATGACATCCATTATCAACCTCTTTATCTGCACTCCATAGCACCCTGGCTCCCACTCACCCTTTCCATGACACTCCTAGCTCCCTCAAATACATCACTGGAACCCTTTTTGTCTCCATATCTGCAAGACACCCATGGCTCCCTTTCTCATCCTCTCTCCATGACATCCTGGATGTGCATATAAACACACACACATACACACACACACACACACACACACACTTATATATGCATAGATGTACATATATAGAATACACAGTCACATTGCATACAGAGATACATACAGATGCAGACACACAAACTGCACACACACACAGTACTGCATACACAGACTACAGATAGAGATGTACACATACAGCACCATAGATGCAGATGTTCACACATACAAATGGACAACACTACATACACAAATGTGTACCTGCACAAACATATGCATACACTTAATGCACTAACCGTACACAGCACCCAGACTGCACCCATGTCAGTGTCAGTGGCTCAGTAGGTAGGATCTCCTCTGGGGCCTGAAGATTAAAGTGTCCTGGGTTCTAGCCCCACACCAGGTACTTTGGGTAATAATCATAACTCACACTGTATTGCAGTGCAAGGGTGGTACAGCACTGCTGAGGTGCCATCCTTCTGATAAGATGTTAAACTGAAGTCCCTTCTACCAAGTCTCTGGTCACTGTCCAGGTAGAAGTAAAAGATCTCATGGCATTTATCAGCGAAGAGTACGAGACTTTTATTAAAAACATGCAAAAGGACCTGACAAGATGGCCGCATAGTTTGCATCGGGAGATCGGCACAGGGCTAAAATCCTAATAATGATAGTATTGCACTGGATTTCCTGCAACTATAACATAGAGACTGCATACCTGTAACCACCTGGTGTTGAGAAATCCCCTTTTTGGTGAAGTTGGACCATGTGCTGAGTGCCAGGAACATTCTTTCATTCTGCTCCCAGGACTGCATGGTAGACTCTACGGGGCTGAACATGGAGTGCACAGTTCAAGAAATGTTTGCAACCATAATGTGCCGCATGAACAAATTCATGTTGGTGGCGAACAGCATGGCCCTGGCCATAAATCAACTCGATGGTTGCTGTGGCCTCATACAGCAGAATTCTGTGACCCAAGAGACAACTATTGATGGACACTGTGTCATCTTTCAGGAGGCCAGATAGGTATGTGCACTTCAAAAAAAATTGAAGATTTAGAAAATAGAAGCCACAGGAACAATCTGCGGCTCCTGGGCTTCCTAGAAGGGTGCGAACAAGAGGCACCTCACAATTTCTTCAATGAGCCATGCAATACTGCTGAAGTTTCACCCCACTACCAGAATCATTATAGAGAGATCCCACCATTCTCTTCAGCCACGACCATGAGAGGGAATGAGACTGAAGCCCATCCTGATGAGGATCCTTAATTTTGCAGAGAAAGAGATGATTCAGGCCCAGGTTTGAGAGCTGGGCAACTTATTCTGGCAGGGGCACTGCATTTTAATGTTCAAGGATTGCTCCTGGGAACTTGTTCAGAGGAGGAAGGAATTCACTGAAGCTTCCAAGCACCTCCATGAGCTGGGGATCCCCTTTCATTATGGCACCCTGCAGTCCTCTGTATCATCCATAATGGGAACCCTGTTCAGCTCTCTACTCCGGAAGCAGCACTGGACTTTATGGCTCGAACCTGGCCCAGAGAGAGCAAGTCCTCACCTCCACCACCATTGAGAAGGAGGAGTAGATCATTGCAAAAGCAGGCTGAGGAGGGTCCACCAGGCCAACAGCTTGAGCAGCGGAGTTTCCCTAAGGCAAATCAGCAGCGAGGCCTACAGGGAGCCAAATGTGATGCACCAGTACCAGCCCTGCAGAGGAAATGACCACAGCAGGCCCAACATGCTAGAATGAATCACCTGATAGAGAGAGAAAGGGCTGCTACCCCTGTAGACATTGGAGAGGACTGCACTCCTTGAGAAGCCCCAATTGTCTGCCAATATTTTCCCAACAACCGCTACACCCCTTTGCAGGAATTATGGCTGCCTGATGTGCACATAGAAACATAGAATTTGATGGCAGATAAGGACCACTTGGCCCACCTAGTCTGCTCATTTTCCTACCTGATGGATAAGCTGCAGATCCTAGTTAACCAACAGCCTACTTCCTCCTACCCCCCCACTAGAACTGCCTTATGTCTGTTCCATGCATTCTTGAATTCCCCCACTGTTTTTGACTCCATGACCTCCTCAGGAAGGCTGTTCCATGCATCCACAACCCTCTCCGTGAAAAAATACTTCCTCACATTACCACTGAGCCATCCCCCCTCTATCTTAAAATTGTACCCCTTTGTTATTGCACATCTCTTTTGCTGAAAGATACTACCCTCTTGGACTTTGTTGATTCCCTTGAGATACTTGAAAGTTTCTATCATGTCTCCCCTCTCCCTTCTCTCCTCAAGGGTATACATATAAAGCTCCTTGGTTGCCCTCCTCTGGACAGCCTCCACTCTGTCTATGTCTATGAGGAAATGGGGTCTCCAGAACTGCACACAGTACTCAAGATGGGGTCTTACCAACTGTCTGTATGGTGGGACAACGACTTCCTGTTTTCTACTGGTGATGCCTTTCCCTATGTACGCCAGTAACCCCCCAGCCTTCCTCACTGCCTTCTCACATTACTTGCCCACCTTTAGGTCATCTGATATAATTACCCCCAGGTACCTTTCCATTTTTGTTGTTGTCAATATCTCACCCCCATTGTGTACTCTTCCCCTGGGTTTTTGTTTCTCAGGTGCATTACGTTGCACTTTGCGTTGAATCTAAGCTGCCATACATTTGACCATTCCTCCAGCCTTGCCAAGTCCCTTCTCATCCTTTCCACTCCATCTTGTGTATCAACCCTGTTGCAAATCTTTGTGTCGTCTGCAAAGAGACATACTTTCCCTTTCAGTTCCTCTGCAATGTCACTTATAAAGACACTTAAAAGGACTGGCCCCAGTACTAAACCCTGCGGTACCCTGCTAGTAACCCTCCTTTCTTCACTGTGGATTTTGTTTACTATTGCCCTTTGTGTCCTGTTGTCCAGCCAATTTTTTATCCAGGCTACCACCTTGGGACCCACTCCAAGGCTGGCTAACTTGTATATTAATCTTTTGTGTGGGACTGTATCAAATGCCTTACTAAAATCCAAGTAGGCCATGTCTATAGCCACTCCCTGGTCTACTACTTTGGTCACCCAGTCAAAGAAATCTATTAGATTTGTCTGAGATGACCTTTCTGCTGTGAATCCATGCTGCCTTGGGTCCTGTGCCCCTCTGGCCTCTAGGTACTCAACAACTCTTTCTTTCAGAAGTGATTCCATCACTTTCCTTACCCCTGAGGTCAAACTAATGGGTCTGTGGTTTCCTGCCTCTGCCCTGCTCCCACTTTTGTGAAGAGGAATCACATCCACCCTCCTCCAGTCCTTCGGTACCACCCCTTCCTCCCATGATTTGATAAAAAGAGTAGTCAGTGGTGTCACTAGTTCTACCCTAAGATCTTTTAGAATTCTTTGGTGAATCACATCAGGCCCCATTGCTTTATTCACCTTCAGCTTTACTAGTTCTTTCAGAACCCTTTCTTCTGTGAATGCACTGGTATCAACACTCCTGTCCAGAGTATACACTGAAGACCTTGGGATCAATTGTACCCTTTCCAGTGCACCAACTCCTAACCCTGAACTTTTGTAACCTGTGGATTACTCCTTAGCAGATGTGGGGGAGCCTGTGATCACACCTGATACAGTACACTGTAAACTGGAGACAGGTCGACCATCTGGCCAGATCCTTGACCTCCCACAGGGCAAGCTTGCAGCAGTTGGAAAACTGGAACACCCTCCTACCCGAACTAAAGGCCGCATTTGGGTCAGATAAGCAATTTTTCTCGTTTTGGATATGGAGTTGTGTGGTACAGTTTTCTGGGTGGTGGGATGGGTAAGAAGGGGAACAGAGGGTAGGACTCGCTAGCTGTGCTGCCTGCTTCAGAGCCACCCCAACCCCCCCAAGGTAACTGGGTTTACTGTACCTGGGAATGAGCCACTTATTATGGCTCCATCCCCCTTTACCAACCCTCACCAAGGCAAACAATGGCTGCTTCTCTGTCAGGGATATGTTTACTGAATCCCATGATTTTACACCCTCTGGTTACTGCCCTGATGGTCCATAGATGCCTTTTGTCAGGCTACTGCTACTGTTAGGGCTTTGGGCCCATCCCCCGCGAGTGCTGTGGCAAGAAGGAGAAGGCTGAATGTGGGGTCCCCTCCCCCTCTCGACTTCACTCTTTCCAGGTGGTGGGTGCAGGTAAAATCACCCAGGTATTAACATCCAGATGACTCACAATTTTCGCTTCACACTCACAGAGTGAAGTTAGAGAATGCATTTCTTTTATGTCACCCTTTAATACAGCCACCTCCTGTGCTCCAGTCATTCTTGTCTAGGGGCTCATGGCAGCAAGGCAGGCCCTGCTGGCCCCCTACTATGGAGCAGGTTGAGGGGTCTTCCCCACTGCAACCTATGATGGGGGATAGGACACATCCATCTCCCCTTAGTGACCACCCCACACATGGAGTGACAATGCAACATCCACCCCCTTTTCTCCCCACATTCCTTCTCCTCTTTTGGGAGTGTAAATACATATAAGGTATGTCATCATATCTCTACCAGCAGCTTGCTTATATGGCCTAGTGCCCCCACACCGAGACCCCCTCAGCAAACACCCTCAAACAGTACACGCAGACTGAGTGGAGCCTGTGGGTGATGCACTGCCCTGAGCTCTCCTTAGATGTGTGACTCCCCCCCAGGGTTAGCCTGGAGTACTGCTTGGCAGACGCTGCAGTCTTTCACACCAGGCTCATGCCCCAAAGTTTGTTTTTGTTGTTATTAACTGCTTTGTATATAGATAGCTGTTCTGAGACAGTTGTTGGTGTAGACTGAGTACACCTCATTATGTATGTTGATCTATGTATTACGTACAGAGGAAAAGAAGAATGTGAAGTAACAGTGTACCTCTCCTCTGGCATTTCTTATCTTGCTGTATGGGTGGAGTTGGGAGATCAGGATGCTTCTTAATCTTTGTGCCTGGGCCTCCATGGAAAGGTGCACCTCACCTGGACCGCCTGTTTTCTTGTGAACTCATCCCTATACATACTATTGCTTAAAGATGATCATGGGTGAGCTCATTTGCTATACGTGGAATGTGAGAGAGCTGAACTTCCCGGTTATGTGGAGGAAGATCCTCTCACATCTCAAGCAGCTCAGGTCTCAGGTGGCCCTTCTCCAGGAGACCAAACTTACACACAAAGACCGGACCATGATAGTCAAAGACTGGGTGGGACAAGAGGTGCATGAGGGAGCACCTACTAGAAAGAGGGTGGTGATGATATTAATTCACAGATCACTTCAGTGGGGTCTGGAGTCCACTGTTGCATATCCAGAAGGGAGGTGGTTGTTAGCTAGATACTCCACCCCTCAGGGGCTGATTGCCCTATGCAATGTCTATGCTCCAAACCATGACTACCTTGTCTTCTTTCATAAGTTTTCTGGGGCTATAGACTCCTTCAATACACCTTCATGCCCACTCATTGTAGTGGGTGATTTCAACCTTGCTCTGACTCCCCATATAGCTGGAATGACACCAGCAAGGAGATGCACAATAGGGGGTCAAGGGCATTACATCAATTCATGCAAGAACATGGTCTGTCCAATGCATGGCACCTCTTCCACTGCCAAGTGCGTGATTATGCATTCCACTCAGAGGCCCATGCATTGCACAGCAGAACTGAATTCTGGCTGACATTTTATGCCCACCATGAGAGAGAGGCAGTCATAACCGTCATTCCCAAAAAAGGGAAGAACCCCTTGTTGGCAGACAGCTATAGGCCCATCTCACTAATAAATGTAGATAACAAGATTTATGCCAAAATACTGGCTAATCGGCTTAGTCCCATAATTACCTCCCTGATCCATCCCTTCCAGGTAGGATTTGTCCCTGGCAGGCATAGCACTGATCATGTCCGCTTACTGCTCATCATTATTCACACCTCACAGACCCTAAACACCCCAGCTATGGCAGAGGCAGTAGACTTCAAAAAGGCATTCAACTCCCTTGAATGGAAGTACCTCCAAGCAGGGCTTGCTCACTTGGGAGTGGGAGAACTCTTCAGAGCCTGGGTCCAGATGATTTATACTAAACCCTTGGCTAGAGTTCTCACAAATAGACTTCTCTCTGACCCCTTCCCATTAGAAAGAGGGTCCCGACAGGGCTGCCCTCTCTATCTCTCCCCTCCTGTTCATCTAAGCAGTAGAACCCCTGGCTGCAGCAATCCGGCAACACCCACGCATTAAGGGGATGACGGTGGGACAGGATGCCTGTTCCATCCTGATGTACACTGATGATCTTCTTATCCCATTGGAAAATGCATCAACATCCCTTTCTCCTCTCCTTGAACTCCTGGACATTTTGTAACTCTTAACCAGTGCAAGACAGAGGTAATGCCCTTTAGTTCACAATGCTTCCAGACTTATATTGAAAATCTTGGACTCCTTTGGACACCACAGGGACTCACATTCCTGGGGATTAGTGTCACCCCATAACTGGCAGAATTAAGGAAAGTCAACCTACAGCCACTAATTCAGAGCACTAAGGCCGAGTTTGCCAGATGGAAGTTGCTCAGGCTCACTCTGGCCAGGAAAATTGTGGCTATTAAAATGGTGACAGCCCCAAAATTATTTTATATTCACTCTAATATTCCCCTTGAATTACTTAAAAAATGGTCCCAAGATATAGATAGACTAATAGGGAATTTTTTATGTGAAGGGACTAAACCTAATTTTAGTAGATACAAATTAAGGGCCCACTGGTAAATGGGGGTTGGGGGCTACCCTGCCTCAAAGGCTACAGATGGGATTCTCAGGCTGTACAAGCTGTGCACTGGGTTTGTCACACTACAGAGCTCTCCCCACAATGGGTGGATATGGAGGTGTCAGTTGCCAATGTAGTACAAGCTGTTGTCCTTTTACATTGCAAAAAGAAAGGAAACCCACATCCCAACCCCATAATAGACCCCTCAGTGGTGAACTGGTATCGCCTCCACAGGATACTTAGGCTATCTGCAATGCCAGAAAAAATCAACACCCTGTGGCAGAACCCGAGCATTCTAATAGATGGCAAAGTTGTACTCTAGCCATGCTGACTCACTAAAGGCATTGCTAGGGTTGACAATATCCTTGAGCCCTTGCTCACCAGTGTAGCCCCCTTTGGGGAGCTCCAGCTGAAATGGGGGCTGCGTCGGGAGGAGTTCTGGAAATCTCTCCAGCTGAAAGATGCCCTCCGTCCCATACTGAAAACATACTCAGGACCTCCATTACCAACTGACATAAACAGCTGGATATCCCACCCTAAGGGGCTGGCAGATAAAATATACGCCAAGCTGAGGCATGCTCTCCCACACCAACTGGTCACATCTCAAATCACTTGGGAAAAAATGACAGGTAGTAATATCACAACATATCAATGGACCCAAGCATGGAAAGATGCCCATGCATGGTTCAGGGACGCCGTAGTCACCTCATTCAGAATAAGATATCACATGCTTGATATTTTAATTTTTTTTTATTTAATGATATCTTGGAGAATACATGTGAATGGATGCTCATTTGTAGGTTCTGTGTCAGTTATAAGAAGAAATTGAACAGGTACATAGCATTACATACAAGGCACTACATTACAAGTTAAGGTACAAAATTGCATTGGTACAAAACAATACAAGCTAGGTAGACAATAAATTGATGTGGATTACCAGATTGGGACAGCATTTAGCTTAAGGTACAGTATAACATTTAAATATTGCTTCAGCATTGGTGATAAGGTGCCTGCTTCAGAGAGTTAAACCTACTTGTAGGGGGAGAAACAGAGTGGAGAACAGGAGCAGCTGCGACATAATGAAGTGTATGCCTGCATAAGGGATTGAGAACAGAATTAAGGATGGTTGGAAACAGTGGGGCTGGGAGAGCAGCAGACAGGGGGGCATGAAGGTGAAGACAGAGAAGGGAATGGGTGCCCAGTGGGCAGGGGATAGGCAGACGGGGGGGGAGTGGGTGAGACAATGAAGTGCTGTAAAGGCAGGTGCCCCTAGGATTAGGTGGACCACTAAGTGCTACTGCATTATGGTGGTCCAAATGTAGGAGAGTTGTTTTGGTCATCATGAATGGCCAACAGAGTCTCAATTGTCATCTGTGGCAAGGAGCTGCCTGAGCTTTCTCTTGAAAGCACCAATGGCTGTGGTATCAGAGATGTCTGAAGGAAGGTTGTTGGTTCAGTGGGATGCATAGTAGTAGAATGCATGTTGACCCTGTGAGATTGAACACTGGTGGTACTCCACAGGGCTAAAATCCTAGATAATGACAACTGTTGGAGATGCAATGCCCCGGAGGGGGGTACCTATATCACTTACTTTGGACTTGTCCCCTCATCCAGGGATTGTGGAATCAGGTCACACTGATTGCTGCTAGGGTCCTCAGATGGCAGATACCTTCCTCTCCCCTCTTCTTTCTTCTTGGAATAAAGGCATTTCCAGCACATCTTTAACCCCTTAAGTATAGGTGGCTTACCCTCCTGGCCTTACAGACCAAGAGAGCCATCCTATGTAAATGGCGTACCACACAGGTCTCCACCACTGTAGAGATTCTGGCTTCTCTTACTGCATTGGCAGGGCTTGACAGACTTTCACACTTGCAGCATAACTCGATTCCCAAGTTTTTGTTGTGCTGGGTGCCATACATGGCATATATGAGCCCCCCTGCTGATATAGACTGACTCCACCCAGTTAGGGCAGACTGTATTGTGACCACCGATACTATCTTCCCACACCTACTCACCTTGTCTGTCTACTCTGAAACTTCCAACTCTGATATGACTGACATTGATCGGTCAGCCTTTCTACATGGGTTGGTAACACCAGGATACGACCACTGCACATAGTTTTCCATATTTAGTTGATGTACTCATGACAGATAATGCTGTTTCAGAGCAAAGGTTCTTTGTGTTTTTGCTTTGCTGTTTCTCGATAAGGGGCCTCTTATTATGACTTGGAGATATACCCTTATAGACCATGATCCTACAGGATGCCCAGAAGTTAGCACCAGGATCTAGTCAGAGTCTGACACTGAAAGACCCTCCCACCTACTGGTCAGTACTTCATTTCCTCCTCTAAGTCTCTGGAGAAGATACTGACTCCATACTAAGATCCAAGTCTATTTGCTATTGGCAAGTTGTGATGTCTATATTGTAACTTTTTGCCCCTCATAGTAGTTTTGGTGATACTTAAGATAGACCACTGTCTGACTATGACCCTTCATCATATATTTGTAGACTGTACAGTAATTTTTTTTTTCTTTTTTACCATATAGTTAATAGCTTGACCAGCTATCATAAGTCTGCACCTTGTAATTGCCGCAGATGGTGTTGTGAGTTCTGTCTGAATGTCAATTTTAGAAAACTAATAAAACTAAAAAATTTAAAAAACTAATAAAAAGTTTAAATAAAAAAATGCAAAAGACAAAACAATGCAAGTGAAAACAATACAAAAAGAATACTGAAACAGAAAAAAGAATTACATAAGAAAAAAAATATATACAAAGGACGTCAGTCTGCTACTTCTCAGCAAAGAAAACCAACCATGCAGGCTGGTTAATCACATTACAAAGAAATAACAAAATCAACTGGAAGCTGTAAAGAAGCTATAAAGAATTAAGGAACTGAAATACACCCATGTGCCAACATTCTTCAGGTAGCAGCAAGAGGTCCCCACAGGAAGGATGCAAAGGAAGTTTTAAATTTTGGTGCCAATTCCTACCACTAAGTCTCTAGCCAATCAGGAGGCAGCTCAAAATGAAAGGAGAGGAATTTGAACTTACAGCTGTATCTTTTGTGCTTCGTGAGTTGGTGTTCTGACTTTGTTTGCCAGCATTCTTTAGGGAGCAGCAAGGGTTCATGAGCACAGGAGCGTTAAAAGTTACCTCCTTCCTTCCAACAGCCACTGTAGATCCCTGCAGAAAGCACACAAAGATAGTTTTAAACTTTTGCAGCAATTCCTACCCCCTCTGCCTTCAGCCAACCAGGAGGCAACTGAAAATGAAAGGGGGTGGTACTCTGTTGTATATTACCATTGCTATACAAGTGGCCCTCAATTATGTGGCTCTCCATTCAAAGGACTACACACCAAGGATAGCTGTCTGCCTTGAGTATGCTGGAGTCCACCGGCAGTCAGTCTGTTGACTGGCCACTCTGTTCAGTTCATCCTCAGACTCCACTTGCTTTGCAGCTCACACAAGTTCCCAAAGGTAACTGCCTCCTTTATAAGCTGTGTTAGCTATAATGTACTAGGGAACCCAAAGACAGTGTATATATAGTTTCATCGGTGTTAGCCATATGCCCCTTCTAGGGCTAGCCTGATTATGGTTACTTTCTGTCCATGTACATTTCCAGCTACCATACTTTTCTCGAGAAGCCAGTGGCTTTACAGTGCTAGTATTACCAGAGCTTAGCCAGTTTTGATGCTTTTTCTAGGGTAGAATTTATTTTGTTATTCTTTAACTACGTGTACTGTAGCTGCCTTATTAATATGTATGCTCCTGTAGCCTGTGAACTCAAAATTGACTGTCTTTAGGGTTAGTCAGCTCTTACTGGAGCTAGTCAAACTCCTTATTCAGGGTAAGCCTGTTAATGCGATTTTATACCTGACTGTGCTACTGATAACATAATTGTGCCAGTGTTGCCTGAAACTTAGTTAAACTAAACACCCTATCTAGATTAAGCCTGTTTGTTACAATTGAATTTGCTTTCTAATTCCATACTCAAGGGTGTCTGAAATGTTCTTTGGCAACTCAATCCTGTTTTCTATTATCAGCTAAAAGTCTAGTTTATTATTTATCCAGCATGGCTCCACTAAGGGTCCCGGCGCCTATGTCCCGACACTTACTGCAACCTCTGACGTGCGGCAAACACATGGCACATGGAAGGGTCCTTGCCACAAAAGTGGTTCCTGATCCCTGTGTCCCCGTTATTGTTAAAATAAATTAATCCCCATTTATTGGTGGTCCAGTGACCCCCCTCTCTGATCCCTGATGTCCTGGTTATTTTTTAAATAAATGAATTCCCATTCATTGGTGGCCAATGACCCCCTCCTGGATCTCCGATGTCCCCGGTAATATTACAAGTATGAGATCCCAGTACATTGGTGGTCCAGTGGCCCCCCACCCCAGGAAGTAGTGCCCACCACCCCAGTCCCCCTCCTCCATTTCCGTGACAGAGCAGGGGAATGGCACTGCCCTCCATGCACCTCTGCAGGTGGCCCTCGACTGAACTGACACTGAGCATGTACTTTACAGTACATACTCTGTGATGGTTCAGTTGAGGACTGGCCGCGGAGGTGTGAGTAGGGCTCTGCCAGTCCCTAGCTCTGTCATGGGACTGGCTATCATCATCCTTCATGACCTCTAAAAAATTGCATCTGCTATAAACTTACAGCAGGTAAGGCGTTTGACACCATGTAACATAGAAGACTAATTATCAAGCTGAGCAGCCTGGGATTGTGGCATAGTATGGTAAACTGGGTCAGACATTGATTGAGCAGGAGGACACAAAGGGTAAGGGTTAATGGACTCTTGTCAATGGCAAAAGAGGTGACCAGCAGTGTGCCCCAGGATCAGTGCTGGGTCCAATCCTCTTAAATGTCTTCATAAGTGACATTGTGGAGGGACTGGAGGGGAAGGTATGCCTATTTGCTGATGACACCAAGGTCTGCAATAGGGTTGACACTCCAGAGGGCATGGAGAAAATGAGAAGGGACCTAGGCAGGCTGGAGAAATAACTGAGAGAATGGCAGCTGAGATTTAATGGAAAAAAAAAAGCAAAATCAGACATTTGGGGCATGGAAACCCAGGGGTACAGTACTCTGTGGGGGGGGGGGATTAATGACAGCCACCACATCGGAAAGGGGTCTGGGACTGCTTATAATGGATGACCTAAAGGTTGCCAGGCAGTGTGAGAAAGAAGTTAGGAAGGCCAGCTGTATGTTGGGTTGTATGGGCAGTGGTATCACCGGCAGAAGAAAGGAGGTGGTGATACCACTGTAGAAATGGCCGGTGAGACTTCATCTGGAGTACTGTGTTCAGTTCTGGAGGCCACATCTTAGGAAGGACATAGACAGGGTGGAGGCAGTCAAGATTGTAAAGGAGCTGCACCAACTGACTTATGAGAGGAGGCTAAAAGATCTAAATATGTATGTACGGTATATGGTGGAGATGTGGAGGGATGAGGGGAATATGATAGAGATATTCACGTACCTCAAAGAAATAAATAGGGCTGAAGAGGGAGCCTGTTTCAGAAGAGAAACTGCCTAAGAACAAGGGGTCAGAGATGAGGCTAAGGGGAGGTAGATTCAGGGGGAAAGAAAGAAAGTAGTTCTTCACAGAAGGAGTGGTGGATACATGGAAGAGCTTCCCTGTGGAGGTGTGGGGGAGAAAACAGTGAGGGAATTCAAAAGTGCGTGGGATAGACATAAAAAAATCGTAACGATTGGGAAAAAAGGGTAAAAATGGAAGCAGAGAGAGGTAGGAAAGAGGGTCACACTAGATGGGCCAGGCTGTCCTCATCTGCCATCAAATTCTATGTATCTACAGTATGTAGGAGGTATTAGGCAGTATTGTATGTCTATCAGGTCTCTAACCCTAGGATTACGCTCCTGGTTCCTGTCCATCATTAACCTGCCACTGTCATGGGATGTGGAACTAAATCCTGGCCCTAGTAATGTAAACTCCAGGGTGTTTTCTCTGACTGTCTATGGCTGGTTAAACACAAAGGTGCTAAACATGGTACACATAATATTAACAGCTTGGTCCCTGCACTATGCCATTGATGTTATTGGCATCTCTGAAACCTGACAAAAACCAAGTATTCAATCCCATGAGATTGACATACTTGGATATACAGTCTTTAAGAAAGATCGACTCATAACAAAGCGGGTGATATCCTCCTCTACGTCTGCTCTACCCTTTTAGCAATGAAAATTGATATGCCAACTTTAAATAACTCTCCAGGTGAGTCAATATTTGTATCCATTACTCTGGGCCTTGTAAAGTCTCTGCATTGGATGCATATATCCAATTCATCTCACAAACAGTACTTCCCAAGTTCTAACCTCCTTCACTACCTTTCTCGTTGGCCTGTCCACAAGGAAGTTATAGTCTGTGGTGACTTAAATCTAAATTGGCTTAGCCTGAATCAGAATGGGTTCAAGTCTTCTCTTGCTGATGCCCATCTTGCTCAGGTAATTGAGGAACCCACCAGACTTAACTATAAATCAGAGAACCATACGCTCCTCGACTAGGTCCGTGTCGAAAGAGCTGACAAAATCAAAACTGCTGGGATCCTTCCTGATTCTCTCAGCAATCATTCACCTGTGTATTGCATTTGGAAAAATAACTTTCTCAATCCCCCCCCAAATTACAGCAGCCACAGACCTATCTCACTTTGATGAGACTGCTTTTTTCAACAGCCTAAAAGCAATACATTGGAGACCAGTGAAGGACCTCCCAGATGTGTATCAGGCCTTTGACTACCTTATAAATAACTTTAACAGTGTAGACAACACACATGCCCCCATAAAATGACACAGGGACACAGGTATATGTGTCAAATGGATCAACAGTGACCACTGGAAAGCCATGAGTCTTCGTTATAAAGCATGGGAGAAATATAAGAAGTCATGTCAATCATCTGACTGGCATACCTATAGAAACCTAAGAAATGCCTGTAAAAATGGTCTTAAGAGTGCTAAAAGGACCTACTTTAAGTCCCGGCAGATTAAAAATCTGTCAAATCCAAAGAATTTCTGGTCCCTGAGGCTGGTCCAGTGGCGTAGAGGGTTGAGGCACTGGTGTCTTACCTCAACCCATGCTGGCAACCCAGGTTTGGGAACAGACTCGGGGCACCGAGGGTTGGCAGGGGACGGAGAGGATTGAGCGTCCGGCGGACTGCTCTCCTCTTCAGGGGTGGGATCCGGGGATGCATCACTCAGCAGCAGCCCCCAGTGGAGACTGGAGGCACTGTCCAAACATGCACTGATTGGGCAAAAGAAAAAGGGAAAAACAGCGCCTGAAGTGAGCGGCTTGCTGGCTGTCCGCAGGTTTTGCCCGGGCACCCACCTTGTCCGTGCCCGCAGGGAGTACACGGGAGCCCCTCCCTGCGGCTCCACTGTGGGGAGAAGCCACAGAGTCCAGTGTCTGAGACAGACGTGTGTGGCAGCTGGATGTCCCCCAACGGGAGGGAGCAGCTCAGGTGGCCAGGAGGGGAAAAAAATCATGTAAGAAAAAAAAAAATTTCTGTTCCCAAATAAACCTGTTACTCAAATGTCAGTCCAACAGTTCCTCTAGGTAAATGTCCACTAATGGATAAGTTCTCTGTGACCCCTTATTTATTGCCTCTGGGTTTAATAACTTCTTTACAGACCTAAATAGGTTTATAATTCCCACAAGGGTCAACTCTGATAGCTCCCTGCCTTCTCATCAGCTACATATTCCAGCATCCCAACCTACAATCCACTTTAAATTAGTAACCAAAAATGAATTTTTGAAACATATCAAAGGCATAAGAGGTGATATCTGTCCTGGCTTTGATGTGTGGGAACCTAAGTTCCTTAAAATTGATGCACCCATAATTACCACCCATATCATGCATCTTACTAATTAATCTCTCCTTCCGGGCACTGTCCCTGAGAAATGTAAAGTGGCACTTGTGGTCCCTTATAATCCACAAAGGGGTGGCAAAGAGACTTGATAGAAAACTCCAGACCAATCTTTCTGCTCTGCACAGTTGCAAAAATCCAGGAGAGGCTGCTGTATGAACAACTCCAAGCCTTCCTAGAGTGTAACAACTCTCTAACCAATGTCCTGCATGATTTTCACAAGAACCATGGCACAGACACAGCCCTGGTGAGAGTTACCTCTGACATTCTCAGTGCAATAGATTTGGGTATGGCTACTGGAGTGATCTTTACCAACTTGATGAAGGCACTTGACTTGGTCAACCATGACCATCTACTATGTAAATTAAGGGGTACTGGCCTGGATGACATCTCCTGCCTCTGGGTAAACAAGCATTTGTCAATGCCGAATGTTGCTTGCTTCTATGTGCTGTTTAGGTATTTGGAAGTCATTGGAGTGCAAATATTGAAAAATTGAGAACTTACGAGCGTGCGTAGGAACTGCTCAACGCACGCTCGTAAAACAGTCATTGTTAGGAAATTTTTCATGAAATGTTTGACATAGCCATTTTAAGACCTCTGGTCATGAACAGTGTCAGTGTGATTTTGTTAATGTGTCCCATACATTGAGTTTGCACACCGACTGCGCCATTGTGCGCTACATGGGCAGAAACACGTTTTGGGCAGGATGTGAAAAATGACAGCTGTACTGCTCATAAGGAGGTGTGGTAAAATGGCAATGTTGAAAATCTGGAGTGGAACTATTGAAAATTCGCAAACCTACGAGCGTGCGTGGGAACTGCGCAACGCACACTCGTAAAACAGTCATTTTTAGGAATTCTTTCACCAAATTTTCAACATTGCCATTTTAAGATCTCTGCTCATGAACAGTGACACTGTGATTTTCTTAATGTGTCCCATACACTGAGTTCGCACACCGACTGCGCCATTGTGCGCTACATGGGCGGAAACATGTTTTGAGCAGGATGTGAAAAATGACAGCTGTACTGCTCATGAGGAGGTGTGGTAAAATGGCAATGTTGAAAATCTGGAGTGAAAATATTGAAAATTTGTGAACTTACGAGCCTGCGTAGGAACTGCGCAATGCACGCTCGTAAAACAGTCATTTTAAGGAATTTTATCACCAAATTTTCAACATAGCCATTTTAAGACCTCTGCTCATGAACAGTGTCACTGTGATTTTCTTAATTTGTCCCGTACATTGATTTCGCCACATCGACTGCACCATTCTGCACTACAAGGGCAGAAACACATTTTGGGTGAGATGTGAAAAATGACAGCTGTACTGCTCATAAGAAGGTGTGGTAAAATGGCAATGTTGAAAATCTGGAGTGAAAATATTGAAATTTCGCGAACTTACGAGCCTGCATAGGAACTGCGCAACACACGCTCGTAAAACAGTCATTTTTTGGAATTTTTGGACCAAATTTTCAACATGGGGTTTTTGGGACCCCTTCTCATGAATGGTGTTACTGTCATGGTGGTATTCAGGCCCAAAGTGTGATTTCGCAGTCACTGCGTGAAATCACCCTTCGGGCCCGAATAACGCCATGACAGTGACATAATTCATGAGAAGGGGTCCTAAAAACCCCATGTTGAAAATTTGGTGCAAAAATTCCCAAAAATGCCTGAGATATGCAATAAAGTTGAACCCCTCCTATCTAGCCCATTATACAGCTTACCGGCATTTCCTCAGTTCGCGGTCGGCTTTGAAGAGTGCAGACGTGTTCCCGGTCCACCGAAGATCATCGCGCCAGAGTCCGGAGGTAAGTATGGGGTGGGGGTGGGGAGGCTGGGTGCGCAGTGGGTGGGTGCGGGTTGTGGGAGAGGGGCCGGAGAGGCGCGCCCGCGGGGCGTTTTTACAGGTTTAAAACAAACAAAAAAAAGACTACGAGGGCGTTGCCACGCTGGGTGAGCTCCTAAGTAGCACCAAGGACAGAGGCATTCAGCCGACGAGGTTGGGCACCCCGTCGTCAACAATTTAAAAAAAAAAAAAGAACTACGAGGGACGTTTGCCACGCTGGGGTGGGCTCCCAGCGTGCTGGACAGGAGGGTGTTCAGCCGACGGGGATTGGGCACCCCATCGCCAAACACTGATTGCCACGCTGGGTGGTCTCCCAGCGTGGCACCAGCTATGGGGGAACGACAGCAGCTCAGCCGGCGAGTTGGGCACCGTCGGCTACACAGGACGCCAAGGAGCGCTGCAAGACGCTTCAGGGAGCTATTATCGGTGCTCACTGAAGCGTAGCTCCCCCTTTCAACTGTATGCCACTGCATTTTAGAGCGTGTCATAAACAGCTCCAAAATGCATTGGCTTTCAGGGGCCGCATCTGCCAGCTCACTAACTGAATTGGAGGAGGAGGTGACACACCTCCGAAATCTCTGATGATGGCACTATATTTCTTGCACATGCATGCAAGCAACATAAAAATTACTTATCTGAATGGAAACAGAGAGCAAAGTGGCAGGGCAGCACCTCTGTCTTTAGGCTGGTAATGGATGTGGTACCACAAGGCTCTATCCTTGGCCGTTCCTCTTTTTAATATTTATAAATCACATGCCTCATAACTGTGGAGGGGCCACATTTCAACTGTATGCAGATGATGATTTTCTTTATAGATCCTCAGCAGATTTAAACTGGATCAGCAACCACTTGGGAAATAACTTTCACCTTCTTGAAAATAGGTTCCAAAATAACAAACTTGTACTAAACACAAAAAAACAAAAACAAAGCTGTTCTATTTGGTCACAGGAAACTTGGCCTAGAAAGACAACACCCTCATAATCTATCCACCATCAGTGGCGTCAGTCTTGAAGTGGTGCACTAATGTAAATATCTAGGAGTAGCGTTTGACCAAAATATGTCCTCTGAACCTCATGCAGATGCCTTCATCAAAACCCTTCATCAGAAGCTTGGCCTCCTTTACAGGCGTGCGCCTTACCTCTCTAGCGCTGATCGCCTAGCAATTGCTAGCAGCACCCTCATGCCTATCCTTTGCTATGGTGCACTGGTATCACAGTTTGCCCAAGAATCTATATTTGCAGACTAAAGATTCTCTATAACAGAATCGGGCATTTTGCAGCTGGTGCCACTCCAGAGACAACCCCTGTGGAGTGCTTGTTTCATCGGGGTAGACCTCTTTTGAAACAATACTGCATTATCCACTATACTGTTTACCATTCTGAAACCCACTGCTCCTCCCAGTCTCACTAGAATAATACAGTATAAACAGCTTTCAAGGACCCTGAGATCAGCTGCCAGCCCTTTGCTGGATATTCCAAGGGTTTGGTTCACAGTTGGAAGGAGATCCTTCTCCTCTGTAGCTCCCACTCTGTGGAACTCTATATCTCAAGAGTTTCTTACCTACCCCACCCCTTATACAGTTCAAAAAGAGGCTCAAAGCTTTCCTCTGGGTATTAGCACCCTGCAACTGCAATCGCTGATCTATTGCTCACTTGGTCCATCTTTACATGAATCACTACTTGCTGCTATATTTGCTTACCTCTGTAGCTATTGTTCTATATATTCATGCTGCACTGCATGACCCCTTAGTCCGTGGTGTACATTATATGTATTGTACATGCTGCTTTATCTGTCTACTTCTCTGTCTCTGTAAATACTGTAAAACTTAACTTAATGTATGTAACAAATACCATTGTACCTTGTATGTGTAAGCCCCCACTTATGGGGTGGCTTATGCTTTCAGATAGGCATCCCTTTCCCCATCCTACCCCCTCCCGAACTAGGGAATTTATTAGTGCTCTGAGGGTTAATACCTGCTGGACACCTCAAGGTGGCAGCAGAAAGCAGGTTAAGGGAGGTATATAAGGTTTGAGACAGGAAGTCCGGGGCTGTTTCCAGCCCAGGCAGCAGGCCTGTGGTTGGGGGGAGGCTGGAGGAGCAGGGAAGGCAGGCAAGAAGGGAGCTTGGCAGTCTGGGTGGGCCAGGGGGGACTCCCCCCAAAAGTGGTAGATAGGGACAGCCTCTACAGTGACATGGCATCAAGGAGCCGGGAGGGAAGCTCCATGGAGAGGATGGTTAGTCAAATACTGCATCATCATGGTAAGGGAGGTGCAGGTGGCATTAGGAGACCAGGATAGGCAGGAGCCCTTAGATATCCCATGAAGTAGTTTGTTCAGGCTGCCAGGGCTGTGGAGCTGTGGCAGGGTCTTCACAGGGGGAAGGCCGGAGGCAGTGGTTCTTTCCCGCACCTGGTGTGGCAGGGTGGCCTGAGGGCAGTTGGAGCTGGGGGTCCTTCACCCAATTTGGGGTCTGCTTTGAGTGGCAGGTCCTGGGGTGCCAGCATTAAAGGCCAGGGTTAAACACAGGTCATAGCCATAGGACAAGACTTGGAGGGTGACCACTGGCTTGAGCTTACCTCAAGCCCAGGATGTATTGATAGGGATGTGGGCCTAGGCTTGGATTGTCCAAAAGGGTCAGCTATGAGCGAAAAGAGGAGTTTGGCGCTACTTGCAGTGGTGGGCTGCTTGGAGGGGCCTGGATGATGGCAGGGTGCAGGGGCTCTACCGTGGCAGGGCAGCCTGTAGCAGGGGGCTCAGGTACTGGAGCAGGGCCAGGTTTGAGGGTGGCTGCACCAGTGGAGAGCAGTACACAAGGAAAGGCTGAACTGCAAGGAGGGAACAGGTGCAGTGAGATTGGGAGCACCAGCAGGTTTAGGTTCCCTGTAGAGTGTGAATGAGTGGGTTACAGGGCCTGGGTCAGAGGAAAAATCCTGGTACCCCTTGTGATTTGGACCAAGGTCTTGGGGCCAGGTGGGGGAAGCAGCACACTTTCCCATGCCGAAGGCAGGACAGCGTCAGACCAGACCAAGACTGTGTAACCCAGAGTAGAATAGAAAAAATATTTGGCTTACCAGCATCAGTAAGAAAGGAGCCTGTGGGTTTCTAAGTAGGGAGGTTCCTTGGATAAATCATCCACGTAGGATAAAGTGAAGAAGCCCTGCTTGTACTCCCTATAAACCATTATTGCTGCTCTGAATGATCCAGCCTGGATACCTTGTAAAAAGTTCAGATAGCCCCATACAGCTGCTTTATTTATCCAATGACGGATGTGACCCCTGCATTCCTAGAATCATTTGGGATGCAGGATCTAGAATAAAGAAGCTAGTTTGGGAAGAAATTGGTAGTGATGTTTCCTTATTTAAGCTGGAAGGGGGACAAAATGAAACAGAACCCCCCCCCCTCCCCCCGTGGCTAATTAATTTTATAACTTTCAGTTTCAGAAGAGTTTCCATCATGCTGCATGAGGGCCTCTGGGGTTCAAAGAGGCAGAAACTTACAGTTTAGAAATCCTGGTCCAGTGTCAGCATTCAGGGAGACTCCAGATTTTGGGTGGCAAGATCGAGAGTGCACTGGTAAATAAAGTCACTAAAAGGTAGGACCATTATTTTCTTATCTTGCTTAAGGGTACGCTGGCTCAGGTTTGTGCTTTCTAATGCCCTCTGAAACAACTGCAATTATGATTTATGCCCCTAGACAAGGGGGCTGGGGGGTTACATATGTATATTAATTGATATGCTTTCTGTAAATGATAAATACTTTACTATCCTAATGTATGTACAGTAACTGATTCCGGGTCACCCCTGAAAAAGGGACTCTTTTGTCTCAGTGGGCCAACCTGGTCACCAAAATTAAACTACATAAATAAATGTGTACCAAAAAATCAAAACAAAAGAAACATGATGTGGTTCACAGAAAACTCAAAAACTAATTAACAAACCATCAAGGACATAATATCCCACCATGACTAACATGAACTGGAGCCAATCAAGTGTTATATTCAGCTTAAGCTTTTCCAGTGTTTAAGACACCAAGATGTGGACAGTTTCAGATTCCCTTTCATATATCCAAAAAGTAGAAAAAGTAACCTTTTTTAAAACCTCCTGGGGTGTATATACTTTTTGTCAGACTGTCAGATTGTGTCTCCCTTGCCATAACTAATATTATAATATAGCAAATATCAACACCAGTGTACTTTCTTGACAGTTCTACCATTGTGGACCAAACGGTCCCAATATAAGTTTCTCATATGTGACTGTTGCCCAAATGTCATTACCCCATTCTGTACTAACCAATTTTTAAAACTGCACTGCGAATGGACAGTCAGAAAAACAAATGCTTCTGAGCTGTTTCTTCTGGCCAGGTGCTAGTGGGCTCTTCAGCTCCTACCCCTTTCCCACAACTGGCTACAATCTTCCCCAGGTCTTACCTGTCTAGTTCCCCAATGGCTTACTCCCTGCGGTGGGGCCAGGGAAGGAGGGCCATTCTCCCGATCCTCCCAGAGTCCGTATCTGGTCAGTAGTGCCCGGGACAATGGTGTGGGTCAGGGAAAGTGGGAAGGGCTTCCTTAGTGTGCTACCCCTTCTTTTCTTTGTTTACTTTCTGTCCCCAAGACTGGTACACATAGAAACAGAATTTGATGGCAGGTAAGGACCACTTGGCCAATCCAGTTTGCCCCACTTCTCTCTACCTACACTATTATCGCAGACTGTGCCCGATCTACAGCTCTTTCTCCCTCCCCCTTTCTTTACATTATGATTCCCTTGTACTTATCCAGGCATTCTTGAACCCCACCATTGTTTTCACCCCACCACCTAAGCTGGAAGGCTGTTCCAGGAACCAATCATTCTTTCTGTGAAGAAGTACTTCCTCACATCTCTCCTAAATGTACGCCCCTCCATCTCCATAGTATGTCCCCTTGTTTTTTAGCATCTTTTCTTCTAAAAAAATACTTGCTTCCTTTACCTTATTTACCTCCATGTGGTAGTTAAAGATCTCTAACATATCTCCCCTCTCCCTCCTCTGTTCCAGGGTGTACATGCTGAGGTCCTCTAATCTCTCCTCAAAGGACTTTTAAATGCAGACACTGCACCATTTTAATTGCCCTCCTCTGGACTGCCCCCACTCTGCTTATGTCCTTCCAGAAATGTGGTCTCCAGAAATGGACACAATGCACTAGGCAGTGTCTTACCAGCAATATATACAGAGGCAATTCCAATTCCCTCATCCTGCTGGTCATACCCCTCCCTATGCACACCAGCATCCCACTAGCCTTCCCTACTGCTTTATCACACTGTCTGGTCACATTTATGCCATCTGACATAATTAGCCACAGGTCTCTTTCCTGCTTCATGGTCACCAATACCACCCAACCTATGTTGTACTCTGCCCCTGGTTTTCTGTGCCGTAAGTGCATTAATTCGCACTTTTTTGTATGAAAACCCAACTACCATACTCTTGGCCATTCGTCTAGTTTCTTCAGGTCTCTTCCCATCCTTTCCACACCCCTACTGCAGGATCCACCCTATCACAGATTTTGGTGTCATCCATAAAGAAGCAGACCTTCTCTTCCAGCTACTCTGCAATGTCACTTATAAAGACATTGAAGAGCACTGGTCCCAACAGCGATCCCTGAGGCACCCCACTGGTCACCCTCACTTCCTTGAAGTGAACTTCATTTACCATCACCCTCTGTTGCCTATCTCATAACCAATTTCTTATCCAGTTTATCGTCTTTAGACCCAGTCCTAAGCTACCAGTTTGTTTACTAGTCTATGTGGAACAGTTTTGAATGTCTTACAGAAATCAAGGTAGACCACATCCACCGCTCCACCCTGATCTAGTTCCTTTGTCACCCAGTCAATGAAATCTATCAGATTAATTTGACATGAACTCTCCTCTGTGAGACCAAGCCACCTTGGGCCTTGTTTCTCACTGGATTCAAGATATTTTAAAATCCTTTCCTTCAGCAGTGATTCCATTAACTTTCCCACTACCAATGTTAGGATGACTGGCCTATAATTGCCAGCCTCCTTCCTGCTATGATTTTTGTGCAGTAGGGCTACATCTACCCTCCTCCAATTCTCCAGAACCACTCCTGTTTCAAGTGAACTGTTAAATAGAACTGTCAGTGGTGCTGCAGTAATTCCCTGAGCTCCCTCAGTACCCTTCGATGCACCCCATCTGGCCCCATTGCTTTGTCCACCTTCAGATTAGCAAGTCCCTTCAGGACTAGAGATGTGCAAAGTCTGTGAATTTTGCTCCTCTCAATATATCATGCAATTTACACATTTTGCGAAATATTTTGCAGGTGCAAAATGCAAAGTTTTGCTCACGAAATGCGAAATATCACCCTCGAAATGTGGAATTTTGTCCACAAATATCAGAATTTCATCAGTTGTGGGCAAACCTCTGCTGTTTGCAGGTGAAATTTCACATTTTGCAGGTGAGATTTCACATTTCGCACCTGAAAAATATTTCGCGAAATGCACAGATTTTGCTAAATATTCTGTCGGCGAAATTCACAATTTTGCCAGAACTTCGCTGGAGAAATTAAACTTTGCATCTCTATTCAGGACTTTCACCTCCAAAAAAGGACTAGTCTCCACCTCCTTTCCAACAAAGCTTTTGTTACTTTGTGGACCCTCCCCGTCACCTTCCTTTGTCAACACTGAACAATCACCCAGGACCCGAAGGTCATAGCAGACACTTTTAATAATTTATTCTCTGGCCTCATCAGTGTGCTCCCACCTGACTTCTTTGAAGCTGACAGTAACAAAATCAATGTCAGCAAAAACATCCCCTCCCCAGGCCCCTCACCTTTCTATTTAAAATTAATCACCAAGCATGAAGCCAGGAAATACCTACAGTGGGTGCTTGGTAAACCACTGCACAGTAGCGATACCCTAGATATTAAGCTTAACGCCCTTACCCTGGATGAAGTAATAACCCATCTGACCAAAATACTGAATATTTCCGTATGTTGTGCTCAGTTCCCCCAGAAATGGAAAACTGTGGTGATAACGCCTGTTCACAAAAGCAGAGATCGGCCCTGCATACAAACTATCATACCATATGGCTCTGTGATGCTGGTTCAACAACTGTGTTGTCGACTGACATCACAGCGACGGATTTATGAATCCGGCAGGAGACCCCATCTGTTTTTTCATCAGGGGCTTCACCATCCAACCCCCCCACATGGGGGACTCTGCCCCCTGCACACCTGAACTTAAGGATTATCAACTCCGAGTTGGAGTTGATTCAGGGAGAGGGTGCAGGACTGGGGGACAGAGTGCTGGGGTCTCATGCAAATCATTACAGTGAACTGTCAATGCAATGGTGTTGCTGACAGGGGGCATACCATCCCATATCAATCTTACCTCCCCCCCAAAGTACTCGAGTGCATTGTATCTGATTAACTGGTCAACTACCTTGCAAAATACCAGATACAATGTCCACAACAGCATGGCTTTTGCAAGGCTCACAGCACCGCAACAGCATTGTTAGAGTATACTGGCTATGCTCTTGACTGTGGTCAGCTGGTGGGGTTGAGCTATATTGACCTCACCAAAGCTTTTGACATGGTCAACCACACCATACTGCTTAACGAACTCTACACTACCAGGCTCCCAGCTGATGCAGTGGGGTGGTTTAAATGTTATCTAGGGAGAAGGTCACAGCAGGTTAAAATAAATGGAGTCCTATCTGAAAGCCAACAAGTGCTCTCAGACATCCCCCAAGGCTTGATTCTGGGCCCCTTACTCTTTGCCCTTTTTCTAATCCACCTCCCCAGCAGCTGTTCGGAAAGAGTTCTTCTCTATGCGGATGATGCCATTATTTTTACCAGCAAGACTGACCCACACCATTTTAAGTCCCAACTCCAGCAAAATATTTTTAATGCTGAGGCCTGGTTCTTGGAACACACATTAATCATGAACTACAAAAAGATGAAAGTAATGGTGTTCGCAAACACATGGTACAAACACAAGTCACATCAATTGACTATCCAGAATAGCCAGAACACTGCACTTGAATTGGTACCCACCTTTAAATACCTTGGGTGACCCTTAACAGCACCCTATCATACACCAGCCATGTAAACCTAGTCACGAAGGTGATAAATACTAGACCTACCTACAGGAACTGCATGACCTCCGAGGTGCTCTGACTTGCAGTAAACAGTTCTGTTCTCTCCGCTATAGATTATGGATTAACAGTGTACAGTGCTGCATCTGATACCTTAGAGAGATAAGGGAAATGTAGGATTTCTGAACACCAAAAAGCTGGTCCAGGTTGAGGCCCAATAAACAGATTTGGGGCATAAGTGTAGAATCCAGTCCCAGAAAAAGGTCTAAGTAGCTCTGTATGGAATCCCAGAGCAACTTTGCTTTTGGGACAGTCCCAAAGCATATGCTTCAAGGTGCCTGGTTCTTGTTTACATGTAGTGCAAGCAGGTAATTAATGATGGTACATTTTGTGTAATTTAGCAGGTGTAAAGTACAAGTTGTGGGCTATTTTATATTGAATAATTCTGAGGCCATCAAATTTAATTTATATGTTCTTCCACATACTGTAATTGATGTTGTGTTATGATCCTTTAGCTCTGGGAATTTGGCTATCGAAGAGGAGCAGAAATCTTGCTCTTCTGGGTAAAGACTGCTAACAGTTTTTTGGATAGAAGTAAGGTAGTGTGATGTTGAGTGGCAAGGAGAGGTAGTTCATCCCTTGAGAAGAAGTCTGAAAAGGGCCAAAGTCTGGGCTCGATGGCACTGGTTATCATATGGCATAATTGGAGGAAAGTAAAAAGGGATCATTTCAGCTTGGGGTAGGTTAATTCAAGGTTGTTAAAGGTGATGAAAGAGTCATCCTGTTTAAGTTGACCCAAGTGTGTGGTATGTGGGATGCCAAGATAGTTGTCTGGGATTGGTTTATTTTGAATTTTAAGATTGGGATTGCCTAGATAAGGCTGGACTAGAGCAAAAAAGGGTTTTGTTTTAAGGAGTCTGTGTAATTTGCTTATCAGATGGGAAATAGTGATAGGGGTTTGCCTTGGAGTAGAGGATATCTGAGAGTGAGGGATGAGAATAAGGGCTCTAATGTTGATTTTGGCTTGGTGACAAAGGTCTAGTTCAATTTTCTGCCATGGAGGTATGTACAAGTTCGGTGGGCTAGCAGGGTCAGCATTTCTCCACCATAAGCATTTTCCTGCATGTAGGCCTATGTAGTATAGGTAGAAGTAAGGAAGCTAAAGGCCTCCTTGTGACTTGGGGGGAGAGAGCTTGTGGTAGGCACCACCTGGGGTCTTGTTATATCATAGGAAAGAGGTTCATATAGCTTACAATTTATTCAACCAATGAACTGGAATAAATAGATTGGTCATCTTAAGTGGTTATATTAGTCTGGGTAGAATATTAATTTTGATAATGTTGATTCTAGCCCATAATAGACAAAGGCACAGTAGAGCACCTGTTGATGTCATGTTTGATTGTTGTTAAGAGTGTGTCCAATTAAAAGTAAATACTTTTTTTTACTAGTGGCAATGTGTATCCCCAGATATTTAAAGGTGGTTGGAGACCAGGTGCTTCCCCATTGTATCGCCTGTAATTTGGTGATCCAGTGATTAAGTGGTATGATATAAGTTTTGTCCAGGTTAAGTATATAGCCTGAAAGCTGCCCAGATTCTTGCAGATGTGCTAGGGCTGCTGGGATAAATGGAAGGGATCCTCTATGTGTAGGAGGATGTCATTCACATAGATGGAGATCTTGAGATCTTATACCTTTGGTGACTGGTTTAAATCCTCTTGATATTTTCCTCCAAAAGGATCCTTCTGGTCAAGGGTTCAAGGTATAGGTTAAAGAGATAGAGAGGCAGAGGACATCATTGACATGTCCCTCTGTAAAGACAGAAGGGGATAGAATTGATGCCATTACATCTGATGGAGGCCCACGAGCAAGAGTATAGCAATTTGGCCCAGCCTATAAAGGCTATGGGGAAACTGAATTGTTAGAGGGTTAAATAGAGGATAGACCAGGAGACTCTGCCAAATGCTTTTTCTGCATCCAGGGACATCAGTATGGCTGGGTGCATATAGTCCCTGGAGGTGGAGATTAAATGGAAACGTTTGCACAAATGGTCAGATGAGAGTTGGCCTTGCATGAATCCCACCTGTTCAGCACTAATTAGGGAGTCCCAAACCATGCTTATTCATGCTGCCAAGACCTTGGATAGCAACTAAATATCTGTGTTAAGGAGGGAGATTGGGTGGTAATTGTACATGTATTTTTGGTCTTTGCCCAGTTTGGGGAGTAAAGTAATAATGGCATTTTGCAGAGAGGGCTTTAGGGTATGGTTTTCATGAGCCAAGTTACAGTAAATAAAGTGGTCAAAGATTCTGAAAGATGCTGTGCTAAAATTTTTCAGAAGTCGGTGGAGAGGCCATCTGGGCCTGGGGCTTTGTGCAGGGAGTAATCAGCTATGGTTTGCCATATTTCTCTTGGAGAGATGTTGATTTCCAATCTATTCAATGTCTCCAAGGAGGAGTTTAGGTAGATTGGCGGCATCAAGGAGCTGCCAGATATGAGCCACTGGTATTGGAAGGTCAACAGAATACAGGGTCTGATAAAACATTGCAAAGGTGGAGGAAATGTCTCTGGAGTTGGTAATTAGAGGGGAGCTGGGTGATAGCCAGGTACCTTTTAAATATTTAAAGGAATCTTGTTGTTTTAACCTTAAGGTTTATAATCTCCCTGCTTTTCTGCTTGGTTGACATAATGGGCCGTAGCTTGAAATATAAATTCAGCTTGTTCCCTTAGCAGTTCCCCGTATTTGGCTTTGAAAGAACCAAGCTGTAGCTAATCTTCATTAAGTGAGGTAGGGGAGATTCCTTTTTCTTTGTTTCGGATTTCCTGAAGAAGGTGTTTAGCTTCTTTTTCTCTTTTTCTTTTCCATGTTGCTGCCAAATGTATTTGTTCCCCCCGGAATGTACATTTTTAGGCACCCCGGGCCAGATATTCAAAAGAGTTGAGCCATGTGCAATAGGGTTGCACCTGCGCAAGTCCGAAATGCGCCATTCTGCGATAGTCAGCAGGAGGCAGTTGCACCCCCCCAAATCATGCTGAGCAACAGTGCAATGCTAATGAAGGCATGTGCAACCGAAGGGGGAGGAACCATGCATAAACTGCACAGCCCTATATTCAGCCGGACCATGCAGAGTTATGCAGGCGCAACCCCTACCTGCGTCTGCACAACTTTAAGCCAAAATAAAAAAGGATCAAGTCGAGGGCCATCCACAGGTGAGCTGCCGCATTTCAGGGTGCAACACGCAGCTGCCACCTGTGGGTGGCCTTCCACTCGTTCTGGCGGTGCCCCCATGCCCTGATTGTGAGCTGAAGTGTCCCCCATTAGCCCGATCATGGGCATAATGTTATTACCCCTGTAGCCCGATCGTGGGCATAACGTTATGTACTTCTGTAGCCTGATTATGGGTATAACATTATTTACCACTCATTAGCCCGATCGCAGGCATAACGTTATTTACCCCCATTAGCCCGATCATGGGCATAACGTTATTTACCCCATCAGTAGCCCGATCGCGGGCATAACGTTATATACCCCCAGTAGCCCGATCGTGGGCAGAACATTATTTCCCCGAGCAGCCCGATCACAGGCATCAGGCCTACCCTCCCCAAAGTCCAATATCCCTGGTGGTCCAGTGGACGCGAAGCCCGATCGCGGGCATAACTTCAACCCTCAAGTCCAATATCCCTCGTGGTCCAGTGGACCACGAAGCCCGATCGTGGGCATAACATCAACCCCTCCCATGTCCAATATCCCTGGTGATCTGATGGCCCCCACCCCCACCCACCCACCACCCACAGAGCCCCACCACCTGCTCCCCCCTTCAGCCGGCTGGTGGCAGCACCACCTGCCTGCCACCCCACCACCACCAACTGACAGATCGGTGGGGCTGCATGCCCATGGTTCAGAGCAAAGCCAGTAGGCGTGCAGCTATACATATAAGGCAGTCAAGATTTCATAATTTCATTCATTCACATATCTGGACTGCCTTATGCATGCTATTGGCTACATGCCCATTGGCTCTGTGCTCTGAACCAATAGGTATGGAACCTACCGACTGTCAGTCGGCAGGCAGCAGGCGGCAGGCGGGTGGGCTGCTGGCTGACGGGGGAGCGGGTGGTGGGGGCCCGTGGGTGGGTGAGGTGTGGGCCACCAGATCACCAGGGATATTGGACAATGGGGATTGACGCTATGCTCGCGATCAGGCTTCGCGTCCACTGGACCACCAGGGATATTGGACCTTGGGGAGGGATGTCTGATGCCCGCGATCGGGCTGCTCAGGGGACATAATGTTCTGCCCGTGATCGGGCTACTGGGGGTAATAATGTTATGCCCATGATTGGGCTAATGGGGAGTGGAATAGCTGCTCGCCCGTGATCGGCTAATGGGGAATAACGCCATGCCCGCGATCGGGCTAATGGGGAGGAACGGAATGTTCTTGCCCACAATCGGGCTAATGGGGGACACTATTATGCCCACGATCAGGCGGTTTCGGTTATGCCCGTGATCGGGCTGCAGGGGGCATCATTCCCCAATGGCTGCTGCCTGGCAGGGCGCCAGGAGCTAGTCGTCGGGGATCAGCACACCCGCATGCTAATGGCATGCAAATGGGACTGTAATTAGATGCAAATGCCCCCCCGGCACCTTGCATAAATTATGGCCCCATTTGCATGTCACCTTTTGAATATCGCAGGTTTGCGCATGGCGCAATGGAACTTGTACCACTGCATCTGAATGCTTCACTCTGACCACTTACAGTGGCACAAGTTCCACTGCGCCATGCACGGTGGCTGTGGCCAGGGGGAGATATTCAAAGAAGTTACTCAATAGCGCAACTCTATTGAATATCGCCCTGGCCACACCCCTGCACAACTTTTTTGAGCAGCGCAAGGGCTTGCGCCACAGAATGGCGCAGTTTGAATATCTGGCCCCCCATATATTAGCATAGTTTTCGACAGTGTGTCATCCTTAAACATGTTTTCAGTAGATAGTTTAAGCTTTTCCAATAGGTCCAGTTCCTTGAAGAGGTTACTATTTATTCTTCAGATTCTGTCGTTGTCAGATAGTGTGGTTGGGGAGAAGGAAAAGAGAACTGGAGTATGGTCTGAAATCACTTTTGGTAAAATTTCACAATGCATAGTATCTGTGAAAATTTCAGTGGAGGTTAAAAGTAGTCTAGATGGGAGGACATGCTGTGTACAGGGGACAAGAATGTGTAACTCCTGTCTCCAGGGTGCAGAAGCCGCCAGGGCTCCATTAACCCTAGTGAGTCTTGCAGTTCTTGTAGAACACGTTAGTTAGGTGATATCCCACTTTTACAAGAGCTGGATCTATCCAGGGTAGAGTCTGGTATTGTGTTTCAGTCCTCCACTAAGATCATTGGGAAAGGGTGGTGTTTTGAAAGCTCTGAGAATAGAGAGGTAAGCACTCAGAATCCTCGTTGTCAGGGCCATAGACAGATGCCAGAATGATACCTTGTCTGTCCAATGTACCTTTAAGCATAATATAGAAACATGCTATGTCAGTGAATTGCTCCTATATGTGAAAGGGAGTGTTGCAGTGAATTAATATTGTCATACCTTCCTTTTTATTATCAATTTCTGTGACACAGATTTGGCCCACCCACTCTCTGCACCATAGAAGATGAGCTTGAGTCGGTGTGGTATAAATTTCTTGCAGGAAGGCTATGTTTGTGCCTGCCTGCTTGAGAGCAAGCAAGATTTGAAAGCACTTTTCAGAATGGTTTAGAGCGGCAGCGGGGGAAGGCATGGCACAGAGACATGTCTGCCATGTCTGCCAGAGGTGCTGAGACCAGGGCAGATATTTCTGTCAACTGAACTTGTGAACCACCAGAGTACAACTGATTACTCTGCTTTAGACTTGAAAACTGCTTATTACAAAGTTTGTTATGTACTGGTTATTTGGTTTTGTATAGGGAATGCCTTTGAAAGTGAGTTGATGAACTAGACATAGAGAATTACTTATTTCTTAATAATGTTTTAATGTATCAATTAGCAGAATACAGTTAATTTAATTATAGTATATGTTTGAATCATCACTCATGTCTTAGGCACCTCTGTTGGTCAGGCATTGGTAGTGTTTTAAAATTGTCCATAGTTTTTTAACTTTGCTGTTATTTATTGGATTGTGGTCCTGCATTGGAGGTGCTTTACTGTAATTGCACCTTGAATGTAGGATCACAGTTATTCTGTCTGCCCCAGATGAGGTGTTTGCTTCTACTGTTTGTTAGCCAGTGCGCAGAGTACAGTGGGGGAGTTTTTGGGGCTAGTCTGATTTTGGGGGGGGGGGTGGAGTTGATGGATTTATAAATGAGGAGCAGATTTAGTAGAGATATAGGCCAGGATTCACAAAAGGAACACAAAGTGGGCGCAAAAGTTTGCATTGCACTTTCCATCTGCTCTGGTGGGCAATGGAACTATTCACAGTCAGATAGCCCGGTGCACCATCCAACTGTGAATAGGGGCCAGTATGGGCAGTGCTAACCCAGGAAAAACAATGGAATACCCTGTAGCTCTGTCCCCACAGCCACCCAGGGAAATGGCCCCACAGTCAGTAGCACTCAGGCGTTAATGTGCTATTCACAGAGTTAGGGATGCAAATTAGCCCACCGTGCATGCAAGGCACTAGTGTCCATTAGCATGCCCTTTATGGGCTCATTTGCATGCCATTAGTGTAGCGGTGCCCAGCCCTGACACCAGCCCAAGCCCCATGCAGACACATTCCCCAGTAGTCTAGTAGTAACCTCCCCCACCCTGACCATGGAACCAAAGGTAAAAAATATTGTACTCCATAGTGTAGAGGTCCCACCTTGGTCTATAATCCATGAATTCCCACATGTAAAACAAAATAATTATGTTCCATAGTGTAGCAGTCCCACCCCAGTCACTGATCTCATAAATTCCAACCCATAAAACAAAGAATTATGTTCCGTAGTGTAGCGGTCCAACCCCGGTCCCCAATCTCATGAATTCCCAGCCAGTAATAAAAAGAAATATTTTCCATAGTGTAGCATCCCCAACCCAGTTCCCCATCTCCTGATCCCCCACCCTTTACAAAAGGAATTGCTTTCCATATTGTAGTGGTACCTCCAACCCCCTTCCCACTCCAGTAAGCACAAACCGCCCTGCTGCCCCACCCAAGCTTGACGGCCGGTTGGCAAGCAGCACAGCCCTCTGCACACCTCCACAGCTGCCCACTGACTGAACTGTCAATGACAGTGTACAGTATACACTTCAAGCCCACCAGCCAATGGGCTTGAAGTGTATACTGTAAGCTGTCATTGACAGTTCAGTCTGCATGCAGCTTTGGTGGTGTGCAGAGGGCTGTGCTTGCTGTTGAACTGTGGCCATGCTGGGGTAGTGGGGTGGTATGTGCTTACCAGAGTGGTGGGGGGTTGAGGGAACCACTGCACTGTCGAAAATTATTCCTTTTATTAAGGGGTGGAGAAGCAGGGAATCGGGGACTAGGGTGGGGTCACTACACTCTGGAAAATAATTCTTCTGATTTATGAGTTGGATTCATGAGATCGGGGACCAGGGTGGGACTGCTACACTACGGAACATAATTCTTTATTTCATGGGTGGGAATTAATGAGATTAGGGACAAGAGGGACCACTACACTGTGAAAATTAAATATTTTTATTAACAGGTGGGTGATCAGGGGATCAGGGACTGGGGTGGGGGGGCGCAGTACCTCCTCCAACCACTAGAGTTGCATGGATTACCACCAGTTTTTTTCAGTGGTAATTTGCTCCATGCAAGGACCTTCACAAAGGCCCTTGCATGGAGCAAATCCTTTGTGAATGGGATTGTGAGGATATGCAGGTCCCCTCCCTCTCATTTGCATTGCAGCCCCCCCTCACTACTTTGCCCAGGCACAAACCCAGTTTGCAGGGAAAAACTGGGATTTGGGAATACCAGCTATTCACAAAGCCCTGTTTGCCCCAGGTGAACTGGGTTTGCACCTAGGCAAAGCTTTGTGAATCCTGCCCATAATCTTTTTGGTATATTTGTTCTAGCTAAATATCTGTAGTCTTCGTTTGAATTGCAGGATTAAATTTAAGCAGCCTCTTTGTGGCAGCACTTTGCTTGTTTTTAACACAATAGTTTGAAATAGTAGCTGCCCTATTGAACTGCAGTACTATATTAGAGTGCTTTATTGAGATCACACATTGATTTGGGGATATCAGTAGTGCTTATCTGCCACTTAAGTGAATTTCGTCATCACTGTCTGCAGGTTAGTGCTTGGAGTTCAGGGGAAAACTCCTGGGTCCCATTTTATTTTTCGGGTGAGGCTCTTTTTTTTAAAATGTGAATCCTCATGAGTAGAGACCCATTAGCACTGAAACATCTCTGTTGGTAATATCTCTTACATATTTTTTATTTTATTTTGGTTTGTAGTCTTAAATTTGAGTTGCCTTAGGGTGGCTATAATCTATTTGAACTAAACGTGTCTGCAGTTTCTAATACTGTCTATAGTATTTTGGCTGCCACCTCATTGTGAGATATTAGCAGAATTGTCCAGCCCTGGCATAAAATCTATTATCTTTGTCAGCTGGCTGGTACTTGGGGAACTGGGGGAACTCCTGGGACTAGAGATGGGCAAAGTGGCTCCAATTCGCTCTGCGAAGTAAATCGCGAAGCAAAAGTGGATTCACGGAGCGCCCCGCAATGTGAAGCAGAGTACTTTATCGTTATATTGGGTAACGCGAGTCCATTGAAAACAATGACTTCGCGTTACTCTGCCTTCCCAAACTACTACTACTCCACCAACTCTTAAGACAAAGTACTTCGCCTTGTTTTTAAGCTCCAAAGGCAAATTTTGCAGTGATTCATGGGATTTCAGGTCACATGGGCTCTATATTGTTCTGCACAGCCTCAATTTGGAGTAGTGTGTGTAGGAAGCTGTAGGAGACAGTCTGCTCTGAGAGTTCTCTGTGATTCAAACATTCTAAAAGCTGTTCAAAAAGCATTTTTGAGTAATTTCTTTTGCTCAAACTTTAGTTCGTCGATTGTAGGAAACCCACCTGTGCTCACTACCATCGAGCGTTTATTGTTTGTGTGTGGATTTTGAATGTTAATGTACAACATTGAGTCTGTGTAGTAAGAGACAGTGAAAGTGTGATTTGGGGGAGGGGTGTATCTGTGGTGTAGGTAGATTAACTTGGAGAAAAAGACAGTTCTTTCTGTTTTGGTGATATTTTTCTTGTATAACTGTATTAATGTACACACAGTAATATTTTCAATAATTCTTGCCATTTTTTTGCTGATTGTTGTGGTGCAGGAGTGCATAATTTTAGTTTGTTTAAAATATGTGGTTATATTACTGAAGTTTTCAATTTGCTACGCATTACTTAGTGTGTGTGTGTGTGAGTATATGTGTGATGAGTGTCATCAAATCAGACACCTTTTATTGTGCCACATAGTAATTTCAGTATTGGGAACCTGCTATCCACTGCAGCTGTGTGATTTTTGTACTTCTTTGTGGTATCTTTACTGGTGCTGGTACTAATACTAGTGACTGTTACTGCAGCAGTGCAGTATACCGTCCCCCACGATGGCCCGCCCCAACCAGCAAAGGTATTCTTTTCCAGATTTTAATTTCTGATGGTGAGCACTGGTTAGGTGTTGTGCCTCTGTGTCTGCATCTCTTCAGTGTGCAGCGCAATCTTAATCTGTCAGTGCATTTGCATCTCTTTAGGGCCCAATCTCCGTATGTAACTTAAGTCACAGTTGTTTCTTTGGCTTCCCTTCAGAGTACTGGACTGGTGTGGTGCATAATTCTGCACGGACATTGTACTCATTAATATGCATTTTTAAGTCAGGACCATCATCACGTTCATGAGACACTCGTGATACAAATCATGTTTTTCATCATCACGGTCACAAATGCAGTCACAAATCACCATTCACGATCACATCACGAATCACAACATTAATTTTTTTACTAGTTACTTGGATGTATTGCAAGCCAGTTTTGTAGTATCTCTTCATGCTTCATCATCCCACCATTGTACTCATTAATGAGTGTTTTTAAGTCAGGGAGTTTTGTGCTACAGCTCATCGGGGAAGTTCAGGTGTAGGCATTCGCGTTTCCAATAAAGTTCCATATTTATCTCACACCGTCAACTCCGAATCACGTTCTTCATCATCACAATCAAAAATGCAGTCACAAATCACGAGTCACGATCATGTCACGAATCACAACATTATTTTTTTACTAGTTACTTGGATGTATTGTAAGCCTGTTTTGTAGTATCTCTCCAGGCTTCACCATCCCACCATTGTTCTCATTAATATGTGTTTTTAAGTTGGGGAGTCGGACAGTGTCTGCAGTACATAGACAGACAGGAAAGAAGACTGACTGCACACATGCAGTTTAGCACAGTATACTTGCACTGCTCAGTCTGGTTTTCCACAAACCCTCCACAACAGAAAGTAAACATTAATGAGGCACCAAAACAGTGGCACACACACACACACACACACACACTTAACAGAAGGAAGGGGGGCCAGAATACAAAGTGTCATGCATACGGAAGACATAAAAAAAAGGGCATCATTACATACAAGGGTTGAGGATAGTGGAGGAATACATTTTATAACACAGTAAGGAAGGTGTGGGGGGCACATGGCGTGAGGAAAAAAAAAATGAATGTGGGATCCTATGGTGATCCAGCAGCAGTTCCAGCATGGACATAATTTGCAACTGATGTCCCTCTATGCAATCCAGCCGCTGCTCAACAGCACTCACCCTCTCATTGTTCTCCTCAACAGCACTCCAGAAAACTGCCAAGTCAACCTGAGTTACACGCAATTCTCTGGGGTCCACAAGTTCTACAGGCTGACCTGCTGGTGGTTGTGGTGGTTTGGATGCTTGTGGAGCAGCAGATTCTGCTCTCGCCCTCCTCTTCTTAGGGTCGCTGCCACACACAGCTGCACCCTCTGCCACAGAAGGGCCGGTAGGTGCAGGCATGGCTCGTTCTTTGGCAGCCTGCCACTCCAACTGGTGGTGATTGAGCATATGGGTGTGCTGTCCCCCAGTCCCCAGGTGAGTCTCCCAGGGGCCACGGCACACCTCCACCTCACATAGGCAGCACTTGATCATGCTGCTATCCCCCTGACACAGTCAAAAAACTGCTAAACAATGGAGGTGCAGGGAGGACCAGGAACAGGCCAGGAAGGGCCAGATGAACTGGCAGCTAGCTGGTCACAGTGCTCAGCAGGGTTGGTATCCACACCTGGGCCTGGGAGCACAGACACATCTTGTTCCAGAGGACCTGGTACTGGAGCTGGAGCTGGACTTGGTGGTGATGGGGGTTCAACTTCCTCAGAGTCAGGAGGCAGTGCTGGTCCTGCTTCTGGGGTGGGGGGCACTCAGAATTTTTGATCAGTCCAACAGGAACTGGTGGCCATGCTCTCCACACATGCACATGGTACAATGCCTACCAGTACCACACTCTCCCAGAGCTGCCTCTTCCCCAGACATTCCCTCACCTTGGTCCATCTCTCCTACGGTGCTCCCTCAGTCTGAGCAATGACTACTCACACTGTCACATGACACACATACAGTCACACAGTCACACAGACACAGACAAACAGCTAACTACTTGTAAAGGTAAGAAAAATAAATTTACAGAAAGAACAAATTAAGTATAAAAAAGAGTACAGAAAAGACAAATAAAAGGTAGCTTTTAAAAAAGCTGTTGGGTCTAAATCAAAGTTTAAATCTCCTCCTCGCTCTGATCTCCAAGTCTCAGCAGTGACAAAACAACACACTCCTCTCTCTCTCTGTCTCCATCTGCACAGGAGAAAGTGAAAGTGTCTGCTTGTATGACTCACTTCCTTCCTTTTCCTGCCTGGCTATGGCTAAAGAGCATGGTGAAGTCCATTGAAAACAGCAACTTCACCTTACTTAACATTGTCATTCCACCTTAACACGAAGTAGTAATGACAAGGCGGAGAGAGCACTTTGCATTGTTCACTTTGCATAGCAGAGTGGCAATGCAAAGTGCCCACTTCATGGACACTTTCATGCTGGAATTTAAATTCGCTGCATCTCTACCTGGGACCAGGCTGACTTCTGGAGGAGAGTCATAGGCTTTTTTTATTGTAGAGCTATGGGGAGACAATGGGAGTCTTTTATGTTAGGAAATTTTAGAGTAAACAGCAGTTTTTTTAAATATATGTATCGATATTGTAGGTGCAGCTGTTTTATATACAGCACTTGCCTTACTAATACAACTAGTTGTACTGTTAGGATATTAGTCTGTATTGTTAGTAACGCTTTTCTCTTTATTATTATCTGTACAACCGTGCCTAGAGTATGTTTTTTTTTAATATGTGGAGGCTTATTGAGCTATTTATGTATACAGACTCAGTCAGAAAATGAAATGATAGCCTAAGCACTCAACTGTTGAATTTGAAGTATGGTAGAGGGTAGTAGTACTGTAATAAAATCTTGGGAGGGGGAAATTTCATCTAGTATTTTACAACTGACCATAGAAAAACAGTTAATTAAATAGATAATTTTGATGTTTTTTCCCACACCCAAGCTGAAAAACAGCTGAATCACAATTAAACTAGTAGTAAATATTGGCTTAAAATTCTACTGGCAATGTAAAAGTTGTATGGAGAGTCTGGGTCACAGTGTTCATATACTTACAGCTATATTGGTTATGTGTGGAGATGCACACCCAAACATGGGTCCCATACAACCTATAAATCATGATTATATAGCAACATTTTTAAAGGAGAAGAGTTAAGTGTTATACATTTTAATGTAAGAATTATTACAAACAAAACAGATCACATTATGGAATGGGCCATTAAATGTGGCCCAGATATCATAATCATATCAGAATCATGGTTATCTGATAGGATTTCTGATAGGCAAATAATCATTACAGGATATAATATATTGAGGAAAGATCAATCAAAAAGGGGTGATAGAGTCATAATACTTGGAAAAATACATTTAGAGATTAGAGAAATCAAAACAGATTTGGATTGGTTGGGATCAGAAGTCTTGTTCCTGGAATTAAAATTGCCTCTTTAATAAACCAATACTAATGATTGGCATATAGCGCCTTCCAAAGGTGAAAATATAAGTTTTTGATACTTTGAAGGATTATTTGTCACAATATTTAACCGATCATGAATTGCTGATTCTTGGGTATCTGAATGTAGATTGGGTAAACATATACAATGATCATAATTTAATGGACTTAAAACATAATTTGGGGTTGTCACAACTCATAACTGATTTTACAAGACTAAATACTAAAGACCATCAGGCTACAGCATTACTTGATATAATCTTAACAACTATACCAACTTGTTTTGATTGTTCTGGTGTCTTGCTGGACCCATTTTCAGATCACTATGTAATATTTTATATTAATAGAATGGCTAAGAGCAATGGCCCTTGTAAATTTGTAAATTACAGATCATATAAAAACTTTGATTACATTAATTTTACGTTGGATTTGGAAGCTAGAAATTGGAATAAGATCATGCTCATTCCAACTGTGGATGAGGCGTGGTGTCTAATCCTTCAGTAATTTATGGAATGCTGTAAAAAAATTGCACCCCCAAAAAAACAGGAAAATAAAACAAAATAATTCCCTATGGTACAATTCCCACCTTCATATAATGAAACAATTAAGGGATAACACTTGGAAAAAAAAGCCAAAAAGCAAATAGGATGTCGAAGAAAAAACTTTGAAGTTCAAAGTTATTGAATAGAAGAGACAGGGTGCTGTCACTCCATGACAGGCATTGGGGAAGTATATTGGCTTGGGTCTTGTAGAAGGGAAAAGCTATTAGAGACCTTCTGCTATTATTTGATTGTATCTGCAGTAAGAACTGTAACATCTTATGGCATAAAGGCTGGCCTAAAAAACAAGAAACAGAAAACACCAGATAAACAGTAAATGAACAGCTAACAGTAGCACTACAAAAATAATCCTAAACTAGTAGCATAATACGTAGCAAAAAATGTAACATAGAACAGAGGTGGGGCTCGCTGGTAGGTCTGTTCAGGGATCTCATGAGTTCACTCCTCTGTCTGTGATCTGGTAATAAGAAGAGTTGATTATGATAGCCATTAAACTAGCACCTGTATAGAGGTGGTGACGGAGAAGTTTTTATTCAGTAGATCCCCCCAACCACCATCTTATAACAATAGCAAGATACTGAGTGTGTATAGAGATCAGTTCTGGGCTGGACAAGAAAAAGCAGAGCTTTGATGAATTAAAAGTCCCTAACTGCAAAGTTCACCAGGTTATAATAGTCAATGTACATATAATATAAAATAAATATTGCCCTTTTAAATTCTCATGTGCAGGTGCCCAGTGTATGGTCTTAGCAGTCTGATTAAATGATCCCATGTCTGTATGGTTAATCCATATATGGAGCTGGTGGGCATTCAAGGGGCTACTCCACTGGAGTTGTGGGTTGCACAAGGCAAAGAAATTAACGCTCTGCAAGTTTAATATAATGCATAGATTAGAGCCCATGCTGCGAGTTAAATGCAACTGCCGAAGGCTGAAACAGAACATTTTGTAGACAGTCCCAGGTTTAAGGTTGTACTTGCCATCTGGAGGGGTTCAGGACCATGTCAGACTACAGCCATAGTCAGAAAAGACTCATTTCTGTATCCACCAGTGATCGTTTCATGCTAAGGCTGGAAGGACTTGAGAGGAAGAGTCCTTTTAGATAGTGTGATCTTGTGGGCTGAAGTCCTGAGATGTGCATCCATGGCGTGGTGATGAAACCACAGGCTGAAATTTGATTGGTGGCAGAAGTAGTCTTTTACTAGATGAGAGGCCTTACTGTTTGCAGCTGTGAGGGAGGAATGCAGTGGTGACAGTTGATATGGATGACAACAGCTGTCAAATGCAGCTAGAGTGCATTTTAAATAAAGGCTGTCATGTCAGGAAAATTGGTCAGGCTAAAGGAAGAAGTCCAAAACAGCAGCCCATCCGTCATGTTGGAGCTACCTTGCTGTACTTGTCCAGGGTCCCCGTATTGAGGTAGTGTGCCCAGAAAAAATAAAGCATTTCCATCTGGTCAGCAGAGTCTTAATAACTATTTGTCAGGATCCTGATGGCAGAGAAGGACTAAAAGAGGCCAAACCATCAACATAACTACAATAAAAGTCATATTTCATGTCACACAATGATATGTAGTTGGCAGAACTGTACTCACCCATTCAACATAAAATATTTGTCTCTTAGGTGTTATGCCACCTATTTGAGTTTGCAGTGGTGGAAAAATATGCAGCAAACATTTTTGGAGTTCCCTTCATGCCACCTCTGCATTGGGGAACTTCTGGGTTCCAGAAGAGGTGGTAACTACCAGACAAGCAGGGTGCAGCATGCAAAAAAGGACATGGGCTTGATGGAGGACTTTTCTGATGCCTTGATAAGCCTGCTGCTTCTCCCAAACTGCAGGGGTGACATCACTGAAAATGTAAAATGTCTGTCGATTCCAAGTTAAAGGTCCCTTTTTGCATGTTTTTGCTGGAATATACACTTTGTCCTGGTAGTTGAGTAAGAATAATATGATGGCTCCTGCTTCTCTCCCTGCTGCAGTGGTAGGCAAGAGATCGGTGAGCTCACACAATTGTATAGACCACACCAAATATTATAATTCTCTGATATATCAACCAAGACCAGGTTGTTGCACCTGCTCCTTCATTCATGGCCTTCAGCTCTGTCTTCCAACTTTGACACTTTCTTTTGCAGGTCCATAAGTTCTTTGGCATCTCTGTTTTGGCAGTCAAGTCCTCACCTGAATTGATATGTGCTTTGGCATTGGGGACCCTTATGGTCAGTGCCTCAAGTGCCAGTTTAACAACTACAAAATGGGAGACCAGTTCATACAGAGTTAGTTTAACAGAAGCAAGCTCCAAGAAAAAGTTATCTAGTTTTTCCAACGTGGATTTCAGAGGTGCAGTATTGGGAGGTGAGTCCAGAGGGGAGCCCTGCTTTTGATATTTGGGAGCTTGGCTATGTGGTGAAATAGGTAGTGTCAAGTTTAATTCCATTTGTAGTGGCTCTGAAATATCCATTTTTGCGAGTTCCACTATAATTTGTGAGAGAGAGTCTTTCACCAGTGAAATAGTGAAGTACAGATGTAGTAAGGCTAGTTTAATTAGTTATTTGCCATGATTTTTAGGTTAATGATCACGAAGCTCCAAGCAAGACAGTTATTCACTCTGAGTACATCTCGTGACTCTCTACCACCCTCTTTGGGGTTTCCACTATGGAGGGCCCCCACATCTTCCATGGTCAGTACTGCAAGTGCCTCCTATCAGCAGTCCCTCCCAGCCAGAGCAGCGTAGAGATTATATAGTGGTAGTGGTTGAGGAACATTGCTCTGTCCCTCCATCACCACTTTTCCAGAGCCCACCACAGTTCAGCTGTTCCTGCTTCCTGGCATCCTTGGAGGTAACGGTGGCAGACTTGGTTGTCCCTGGGTGATAGAAGAGGTCCCCGGATCCTAGCCAACATGGTCTGGAGTCTAGCGACCTCCTCCCTCAACCCAGACAGGTGTCTGCATATGGGGCAGCAACACAGTCTCCAGAAGGTCTTCTGAAAACTGTCACCCCACAGCCACTGCACTGCCCCACTTCCAGCATTCTCAACTTATATTCTCCCTGTGCTACCTGGAAATACTTTTGTACCCTTACCACAGACAGTGTTTCTAGTTTTCCCCGGTTTTGTTTGTTTCTGTTTGTGTTCCCATGCCTTGTTTAAATCTATTTATACCCATACCCTAGATTGGTGTTGCTGTTATTCCCAGTTGTGGCGTGCCTTTGACCTTCTGCCCTTCTCAGCAGAGACTGTTACACAGTAGTGAATGAATGCCTTGCCATAGTCTACTAGAAGAGCCCCCCACTTCTCTGATTCTGCCTGATGACACCTGCTGACACCTATGATGCCAGTCACCTATTCCACTCCTTTGCTATTCCGCTCATTCACTGGGACATGAACATGTGGGACATGTTGGCAGTGGCTGCTTTTATGCAAAGCCTGCTCCGTACTTAGTGGTATGTTATTGGCTGAGGGAGGTCAGTTATAAACTAGCTGAGGCACCAGGCCACACAATTAGCACTCCTCCCCCAAATTACAGAACTGGATACAGTTCTTATAATATGGCCCTTAAATGTGGGTTACTCTGCTTGGTCTCAAATTTACCCTTCTCTCAATAATAAATACACTAATTTAATCAAATTTCACCACAACTTACCCCACCTATGTTGTCTCAAAAAACAAAGACTTTCTTGTCCCTCCTGTGGTGCAGACATACTCTCCTTAAAGCTTAAGGCAGCACCTGCAGGAAAACTGATCTTTTTTTTTTTTTTATTAAATTCTCGGATTACAAATACCTTTGAGCAGAAACTGCTCGTTTACAAAGGTTCCACGTCAAAGGATGAGGGTCAACATACACACAGAGGTAGTAAAAGAATGCACAATAAACAACCAAACAACTAAAAGAAAAAATAAAGATACTCAGTTATAACATACTTTGAGATAATATTCATAAAACGAGCAGCTTGAGTAGGCAGCTGGCTGCGGTAACAATAAGAGAAAGAGGGCACCATAGGCAGTTAGTATTGCAGGCATGTGACCGGGAGAGGAAGTTGGCAGGCTAATGAGCCACTGTCAGATGGTAGTGGAAAATGTCTTGTACCAGTGGAGATGTGAAGCAGGAAAGGAGTCACAAGGAAGGCCCAGTGCCAGAGGGAATGAGATTGGGAAAGGGCGGGCTGTGAGACATGAGTGAGCTGGGAGGTGTTTAGAGAGATCTCTGTTCAACAAAGCAGTCACATTGAGTGGTAGAGGTGAGGTAAAGTTTGAGATTCCTTTTGAAGGGTCCAAGTGTAGTAGAGGAAAGTGATTCTTTATTGAAGGAAATGAACCATTGAGCAGCTCTATAGATAAAGGACCACTGACCCATGGAGGTACGATATCTGGAAACCTGAAAGGTTAGAGATTGGGCACCATGTGTTTGTTGAGTGCCACTGTAGGTAGTAAGGAGTGAGCTAACACCAGGTGGCATGAGACCAAGGAGAATCTTTTTGGTAAGTAAGCAGGTCTGGTATTGTATTCTGCTGTGTAGGGGTAGCCAGCTGGCCTTTGCATAGAGGTCACAGGTGTGAGTTAGTCGGGCTGCACCTGTCAGTAGTCTACAGGCTTTGTTGAGAGCAACTGAGATCCTGCGGAGGGCACTTGTTGGGGCAGAGCCATAGATGGCAAAGCCATAGTCAATGATAGAGATGACAGAGCTGTAGATGGCTAGTTTAAGGGCATCCGCAGGCATACAGTGCTTGTGTTTGTGTAGTAGTCCAATCCATATATTGGCAGTCTTGGCAACAGTGTCAATATGCCGAGTGTAGGAGAGGTACTATCCAGGGTAATACAAAGGTACTTGAACTCCTTGACATGTTCGAGTGGATTCCCAGCGTGGTTCTTGATGGTGAGGGACAGAGAGTTGTGCCTGCTCTGTTGGTTACAGAAGGACATGGCTTTAGTCTTGCTGTGGTTCAGGACAAAATGAGAATTGAACCAGTCTTCGATGCGATTGAAGTCGAGCTGCAGCTGGGATTCAAGGACTGTAACGACATGGTGGCTGGAAAACAGGACTGCATCTTATATAACAAGCCAAACCAACATGCTATTAGAAATCTGACTCTGACCCACCTCCAATTATTAACTAGCTGAGGCCCCAGGCCAGACAGTTGTCACCTATCCCCCAAACTATAGGGCTAGACATAGTTCTTATAATATGGCCCCTAAATCTGGGTTACTCTGGCTGGTCTCAAATTTTCCCTTCATTCAATAATAAATACACTAATTCAAACAAGTTTCACCACAACTTACCCCACCTATGTTGTCTCCAAAAAACACACGTCTTTTTTGTCCCTCCTGTGGCAAATGCAGGCAAGCTTTTCTTGAGGCATGCAATGGCGTGTCTGTGTGTGTGTGGGTGGGGGGCATAAAGATGTCACACGTACTTGAATGCCTGCACCTGACCATGAGAGAGGCAGCCACCAGTTGGGTCTCCCAGCCTTCTCTGGGTGGCAATGAAGCAACAGCTCATTCTGTCCCCCTCCTCATCCCTGAAGGAGGAGAGCCATCTATTTATGCTTGATCCTTTTCCCCCTTGCCAGCCCTTGAGTGACCATGGTCCATTCACAAATTTGAGTCACTGGCGTGGCTGAGGTAAGGCACCCAGTACCTCAGCCCTCCGTAATGCCAGGCTGCCTTTCCAAGATTTTAACAAATGTGTCTTTAGGGAAGTATCACTCCTCAACTGATTAATGTTTTAATGAGTCCCAGATTACTGGGATTTTGTGGCAGCATAGCCAATGAAAATCCCACATCTTCTGTGGGATATGCCAGTCATTAAGGGTTTTCAAGGCCACTTTCTTCTGCCCAATGGGGAAAAATGGAAACTGATAAGTTGATGAAAAATAAGTAGCTAAAACATTGCTATGTAAATCTTTTCCATGGTGACTGGTGACTAAATCGGAGCCCACCTTCCATTGTCTTATTGTGCATAGAACCACTCTTTCATATGGCAGCAGACTTTGGGACCATTCAAGAACGGGGAGCCTTAACTTCTTTTCTTTCCATGCCTCAATAAAAGGTTGTAACCATTCAGTCACCAACAGGGGCCAAATCTTCAGCACACTTACCAGGGTCACTGCTAAATTTGATTAAAAAAAATGAAATATAAAAACCAGGGGATTCACCTCTCCTAGTCCTCCCTCTTTAACCGATAAGTGATTTCCCTTTTAACAGGTATTAATCGGCTACCTCATACAGAATTAAAAAATATGCTGTATAATTTGGCCTCCAAATCTGGTGGGGGAGGAAAAACATAACTGAGAAACAAGGGAATAAAAATAGTTTTCACCAAAAAATATGATTACTTTTTGTTATAATCTTCCCTTTCCACACATTAACTTTGTGTTGTGCTAATTCCATATGAATCTCCCAGTTCAATTTACCAGTTTTAGTGGTCCCAAAGGATATACCTAAGACCTCTACCGTACTGTCAGTGACCGATATGCCTCCTATTTGTGTACAAGACTGTTTCACAGGTCAGTTTCAAACTTATCTTTACACTTCTGTGTGTATATTTTGGCACCAGATACTGCATGGTAATCCTATAAAATATACAAGGCACGTGCACCATCTTGTTTGAGTCATCAATATAAGCCAAACACTTAACATGTACCATATGCCCTAACCTAAATCCCTTAATGGAAGTGTCTTCCTGTAGTCTCCATAGTACCAGGCCAATGACAAAAATGTACAACAAAGGGCTCAATGGACAGCCCTTCTTAGTCCCTGTAGCTGTGACAATTGGTTTCCCAAGTCACCAATGAAGGGCAGACCTGTAACCCCTTAAAAACACCTGAATCCATGAAATAAATTGTTGTGGCACCCATACTTTATTAAAACTCTAAACAAAAACATGCTGTATGTTGGGCTCTATCAAATACTTTTTCCTGGTCAAGTGCAAGGAAAAAGCCAGATAACAGATTCAAATGTTCCTTATGTGAAACTTCCTTTATTAAAATCCAGTTGTCTTGAATTGTCCTAGTAAGGAGTGTGCATGTTTTTTTTTTCTCTCCGTACAGCTTTTAACCCCTTGGATGGCTATGGGCTCCTGTCTCTCTCTCTCTCTCCCTACTGCTAGCATCCACCTCCTCTAGACTTACCGGTTCACCTATGCCACAGCAACATACATTTTGCTGTTGCTGATTACAGTGCAAGCAAAATGCTGTCTGACATTACAGTGCCAGGCATTTCATGTCCTGGAGGTTACAGTGCCAAAGCGCCCTCTCAGGACACAGTCACTCCTGAACCCTCCAAACTAAATATAACCTCCTCTGGGGCCTGCATGCCCTGGATGGGGTAGAAACTGTGTGGGTACAAATGGTGACAAGAGTGAGGGGTGATCTAAAATCCAGATCACCCCATCACTCTCATCCTTCTTGCAACACCCTAATTGTGGTGGAAAAATTCAGTCACCATGCAAACTGGCATGGGCCATGCAGGGCTGCTCCAGCTCACCCACGGTCGGCCGGCACCCAGCCAGCCACCGACCAAGACCGGGACACCTGCCTGCAGCTCCTTGGAAGCTGCTTGTCCCTGAACAGGGCTGCTCCAGCTCAACCACGGTCGGCCAGCACCCAGCCAGCCACCGACCAAGACCAGGACACCCGCCTGCAGCTCCTTGGAAGCTGCTTGTCCCTGAACAGGGCTGCTCCAGCTCACCCACGGTCGGCTGGCACCCAGCCAGCCACCGACCAAGACCAGGACACCCGCCTGCAGCTCCTTGAAAGGTACGGGACAGCGCAGCCAATCAGAACACGGGTGCTTCCAGCAAACCCACTCTGATTGGCAGTTTTCCCCTGCTATAGACACCTGGCACTTTGTTAGATTTTCGATAGAACTAAGCACATTTCAACTGTGTTTTCAGGAGTTTTTCAACTGTATTAGCTGGATTGTAATTTCTACTACTGTTTTAAAGTGCTTACACCTCTTCTGTCTGACTGCTCTTCCTGCAGCACCCCCCATCCAAGCACTCTGCCTTGGTGCTGATAAGTCTAACTACTTTTTTTTTTTTTTTTTTAGTGGCTAGTTTTCCATTAGCAGGTTATACAGACCTGGCACTAGAGGGATTCTTGGTCTTCTACATAAATCACTGTATTCATTCGTGGGCAATATGGCCTGCATTATCATTCTATTTCTTTCCCGGTTCTGCTACAAGGGAACTTGAGTCTGAAGGGTGGATGGCCACTAACTAAGCTGCTCCTGCTCTCCTTGTTCCCCTTTCTGCTGTATTTTCTCATCTAGGTTTTAAGTGAGTACCTAGGTGGGCAAATTTCTTGTCTAGAAAATATTGCACTAATACAAATCACGAGACCACTCAATCTGGGACCATGGCTCTCCTTATTGTGTTTTTGTTGCTCCTAAGGTGCAGAGTTTTCAGCAATACAGTGCAATTCAAAGTACCTCAATGCAATTCAGTTCTCCAATGTACCTTATCGATACCTAATGTTATAACAGTCTACCGTGCAGACACTATGTCATTCTCCTCTCCCCTTTTAGCCTATTCCCCCCGGTTAGCCTACACCCCCTTGCTACTGTCCTCACCTATGTCTACCCAAGCACTTACATTGATCACGATCAACTGTCATTACAGTGGTGCCGCCTCTTGCGCAGCACGATATGGGTTGCCGTGAAGAAATAAAAAAGCAGTCTCCATTCTTATAAGCTCCTTAAAGAAAGTTATACTTCTGCTTCTTCTCTGCTCAGGAAATGTGGAGCTCAACCCTGCCCCCACAACTTACCTCGCCTATCGATTTTGCTGAGGCCACAGGTCTCAAAATGATGATGGTCAACATTTTAAGCCTGCCTAAAAACTTGTACAGCTGCAAGCCTGGGCTGCACATGTTAACCCAGACCTTATCATAATTACTGAGTCGTGGTTAAAAAGATGAACACTGATCAACAAATATCATTGCAGGGCTACAATTTATTTAGAGCAGATAGAGAGTCTAGAGGTGGGGTGTTGGTTATCTACGTAAATCTAAGTCCTTGGTCACCAATATTAGTTGCAAATCTCTAGCCAAGGAATTTGAGTTAGTTTAGCTGAGCCTTCATCTCCTCCTCGGAATGTATCACTATCCTAGGTGGCTATAGACCCCGTCTGGTGGTGATGAAGTCCTTAATCTTTTGAAATCCATGTTCGTAGATGCAAAAACTGAAACAATATTTCTAGGAGATCTAAATATGGACTGGCTGTCACCTAAATCACATGGCCTCAAATCCTTTGTGACGAGCTAGGTCTTGGGCAATTAGTCAGTGAACCTACTAGGAACAACACTCTAAATACTGCCAACAGTTCCATTCTAGATGTGGTACTAACCACCCATCACACAAAATATCTCATTTGGCAGTGTTTCACAATGACATGAGTGATCATGGAATTGTTGCTTGCATAAGATCTCAAATTAAGGCCCGTCCAGAACCCATCTTTATAACAAAAAGATCCTTTTCGCAAATTCAGTGCAGTAAACTTCCTATCTGACCTGAGCATGATCAGATGGCAAGATCTTTACCTAGCCAAAGATGTCAACAAGGCAGCTTGCATCCTTAATGACAAACTCACTACAATAATAAATAAGCATGCCCCTTTCATCAAAATAAGGGTACTGAACAATTCCAACCCCTGGTTCACCTCAGATCTCAAGGCAGCCCTTATAGCTCGAGCTAAGCTCTGGGCTAAAGCTAGACATTCCAAAGAATCTTCGGATTGGCAGGCCTTTAGAACAGCCAGGAATAACTGTGAAAAAACTTCGCTCTGCTAAAGCTAACTATTATATTTCTTCTCTCGAACAAGCTAAAGGTAACCCTCATAAAATATGGAAGACTATCAAAGCTATAGAAGGATGGCCCATGGCCCCCTCTGTCCCAACAAAGATAGTTGCAAGTGGCAAGATTGTGGAAAACAAGTCCCTAATCCTGGAGGAATTTAACTCCCACTTTGCCACAGCTGGATTAGCTTTTGACTCGTCACCTTATGCTGGTGCTGCGGAGAGCCAGCATACCCTCCGCCACATCTAGTCCTGCACCCAGCCCCTTCCAACTCGTGAGATAACTTATAAAGTGAAGTAGAAGATTCTCTTCTTAACTTAGACACCAAAAAAGCGCAGGGGACGATGGCTTGGAACCCTTTTTCCTAAGGTCAGGCTCGCCCATCTCACTGCCCCAATTCTCACATCTACAATCTTTCCATTACATCTGCTACTGTGCCATCCTGCTGGAAATCAACACATATCCTCCCTCTATTTAAATCTGGTGACCCATGCGATGTAAACAACTATAGGCCTATCTCCATATTGCCTATCCTTTCTAAAGTTCTCGAAAAACTGATCCATATTCAGTTAAAATCTCACTTCGAAACCTTCTCTCTCATTAAACCAGCTCAATCTGGCTTCCAGGCTAATCATAGCACAATCACTGCACTAGCAAAAGTAACCAATGATTGGATTTCTGCTATAGATGCTAAGAAGGTAACTGGTGCAGTCTTTTTGGACCTCAGCAAAGCTTTTGATACTGTTGATCACAAACTATTAGTCAATTGCCTTGCAAAGTTGGGTGCCACATACCATACCACCCAGTGGTTCTCTAGCTACCTAACTGGAAGATTCCAAAAAGTAAAGGCGGAAGACTTTTTTTCAGCTGCCTTGCCAGTTGCAAGAGGAGTCCCCCAAGGATCCATCTTAGGCCCTATCTTGTTTTCTCTGTACATTAATGGCTTAGATGCTAACATATCTACGTCCAATCTGCACTTTTTTGCAGATGATACTGTGTTGTATACTTCTGGCTCATCGTTATCTGAAGTCAAGGGAGTGCTTCAAGCGGACTCCGCACAACTTGAGCATAATCTAATAAAGGCAAAGCTTCTGCTCAATGCTAAGAAGACTAAAGCGATAATATTCTCCAGCAGTGCTGTCTCAGGCCCCACCAATACCCTTGCCCAAGACTTCATTGTCACCACACTAAACGAGCCTCTGGAAGTTGTAACCAAATTTAAATATCTAGGTATCTGGATCGACAATAAATTATCTTTCAGTGGCCACGTCAAAGATGTCTCTAGAAGGTTAAAAGCAAGGTTAGGTTTCTTCTACAGAAATAGGCCCCTTTTTCCCCCTTGAAACTTGAAACAAGCTTGTACAGGCCACTTTTCTCCCCCTACTCGACTATGGCGATGTAATTTATTCCTCCACCACTCTTGCAAATCTAAGTAAACTGGACATCCTTTATCACCGTGCGTTACGGTTCATTACTAACTTCCCTTACCGTTCGCACCACTGTGACTTATATGCAGCTGTTGGTTGGACATCCCTTACTACTAGACGCCTGCTCCATGCTGGGCTATGGACTCTTAAACTGCTCCTGCAGAAATTGCCAAGCTATCTCTCTTCCCTCATTAGTATCTCACATAGTGCATACTCGTTAAGAAAATCTGACTTTATTATGCTTGACATACCAAGGCCGGACTTCCTTTGGTAAGCGTGCTATTGCATATGCCCTTACCTCCATTTGGAACCAATTACAAACCGTACTGAAACTAACTAGCACAGTTTCAATAAACTTCTACAAATCGCTAAGTTCAGCCAAAATAAAAGACACCTGTAACTGTCATTAAGTCTCTTCCTTCCCATTGTGCCATATTTATCCACTGGTAAGGTATAATTGATTTGTCATATTAACTGCTTTCCCTTCCCCTTCTACTCCTGGCTTTATCTTTGCTTATGCTCCACTGCTACTCTATCAAATCACTCCTCCCCCCCATATCAGTTGTAGACTGTTGTTTGTTCTAGCTGCCAAAATACTGTATATGTATTGCACCCACCAGTCATCATGTTTCATTTATCAGTATGCAGCCTGTAAGTCGCTTCCCTGTCTCATATCAATGTTTACCACCTGCGGTCACCCTATGTGGTACCCTTGTATGTATAACCAGCCTGTACCATGTAACGTGCATTTCATGTATATACTGTTATTACCTATCTGTGTTTGTACTTTAAGTGTTTATGTCACAAGACCTCCTTGTGAATGATCTTGCTCAACGGAGTTTTCCTGCAATAAACTTGAACTTGAACTTGAAACGGGCTACAAGACTTACCCTGGAGTGAGTCCATTATGGACCCCCCCCCATGGTGCAGCCAGAGGGAGTAGGTATGTCTTATGACCTCCAGAGCTACAAATCCAGATGCTCCAGGTGATCAGCTAACCAGGTGGTGGTGGAGTGGATCCAGGGAGAGGCACGGGGCTTCACAAATTCCTTGGGTACCTTTTTCCATTTTCTCCCCTTTGAGCTGAAGTGGCATGGACTACTCATGCACATGGAGGTGCACATGTTCCCTGGAATAGTGACTCCCCACTACCTCTGACTTTTTTCTGCCACTTGAGTGTCAGTGCTATCACCAGGCCTCTACCTGGTGGCAGCCAAAAGCTGAATCAGCATACTAGCCTGATTCAGGAAAGGAAAGCTGCCTGGTGGCTACACAATCAACTCCTGCCCCGGTGATTGGAGATTGTTCCTTAACTTGGGTTCCCAGTAAGATGCATAGTGCCTCAGTGCTCTAAGCAACTGTGCTGGCTTGGGGATTGTGCATCTTTGATAGGGAGATATAACTTCTGAAGTCAGTGCCAACAGTCTAGCTTGTAATATTTTTGAAAATATTTTTATGTGAGTATTTTGCAGAAACAAAGGTTGCTAATTCTTTAGATCTTTCCAATCATCTTTCTTAAAAATATATATTAGGAAGTACTGTAACATGCATGCCCTTAGTAGCAGTTTGGGTCTTCAACAAGTCATTAAAAACTAGCACTAAGTTTGGTCCTATCAAGTCACTGAAGGTTTTGTAAAACTTGTTAGCTATGCTATCAGGCCTTGGTTCAGTATTAGAGATTAACTTTGAGATGGCAGTTTTTACTTTCTCCAACAAAATAGGCCTTGTTTGATCAACTTTAATATGGTCAGGCACTGTGGGGATAGAAAAGGTGTCCAGGAAACCTTCAGCATCTTGAACAGCTGGTAGCGCACCAAATTTCTCTTATGCGCAATTTTCTATCATCTGCAAGATGCCTTGTGAATCTGAAATGTCTTCTCCCAATTCATCTCTAATGACCATAACTATATGATGTTTAACTCTATCCTCACATCCCTTGAATGGATCTAACCATTGTTTTTTCCCCTGGGTCTCTCCCTGAAATTTAAATGCAAGGTTCACCCCATCATACTGAAATGTTTTAATTTGTGTCTTGACAGAAGATATTGCTGCATCTCTAAAATGTTTTCCACTTACCTGTAGTTATGATAGGTGGTTCAAAGCCTTTCTAAGGCCTAGATGTCAAAAGTAATTTCCCTTTTTTGCCTTCTACTTAAGGACTGAAGCAAGTACTTCTGTGGTGAACTTCTTTTTTTTATGTAAGTTTGTCTCCTGTCGGGGCTTCCAGGCAGGCAGGCTGTGGTCCTCTCTCAGAGCATCTCAGTCCACCTTGTGTGGCTTCAGGCTTCATTAAGCCTGCCACGGAGCCCCATTTTCTGTTTTCTTATGTCCCTCCCGAAGCAGTGCTGAACACAGGAGAATGCATATAAGTGGAGGTGTGCATGCACTCCCAGAAAGCACACTCCTTCCACCCTCCCAACATAAGTCCCCCTGGCCTCCCTTGATCCAATATCCAGCCTCCACTGAATGTCAGTCAAGAGCGAGATGGCTAGTATCCCTGATCTGGGAAAGGAGAGTAGCCCAACGATTGCTACAATCTTCTCCCAGACCCCCACCACCGAACCCCAGAGGCCCAAGCTTGCATCCAAATGTGGATCACTGGCATGGTGCAAGGTGTTGCATGCAGTGCCTCAACCCTCAGTGTCACCAGGCCAGCCCTATGGTGATCTCCTTTATGTTTTCCCACCAATCAGTGGGCATATCAAACATACAGTGAACCATCTGTCTGTCATGCTAGAGTTGCTGCACTACTGAGGCAATACAAACATTTGTTAATAAGTTAATATTCTATCTCTAAGTCCTCTGTTCAGTGGGGGGGGGGTGGACTGACACCATAGTACTTACTGACAACAACTAGGTAGTCAGAAGTCTCCACTACCTGGGTAGTGGAGTACGAAATGTAGACTACATTGGAGGTGAAGAAGTAATCAGTCTGGGTAGCCCCACCCTGAGACAAGCAGACCTTATCATTTCAGACACAAAATTTGTGTAACAACATGTTTTGGGAAGCACTGTAAAGGGGGACCACAATTAAAACCCCGCCCCATGATCACAGTTTTATCTCTGTATAAGTAAGGTGTTATTTTTGATAAAGGAGAGATTCTGGATGCTTTTGATTGTGATGCATAAACACACCAAAAGTGAAAGGAGGCCCCACAGCAGTTTGCATCAGTTAGTAATGCTCCCCCTAGGGAGAGTGCCACCAGCATTACTACAAAGAATCCATAACCCCTATATAGCATTCCTACCACATTGCATGTGTCTGTACCTTGGGACCAAAAGGAAGAGCTGGAGCTCCATTGCCTGCTGGCCTGTTTTAGTTCAAAAGTACTTTTCAATCTAGTATCTTCAATAAAATATCATTTCTGGGGTAGACTCCAACAGGAATAATGGAGTAACCTGCTGTTTGTAGAACTTAATGCTACTGACATTAAGAGATAGGTAATCAGCATATTTCCTAGATGCATGTAATGGGGCGTAAAGGCTTATACTGATCAAGTTTTTCTAGTGGCGGTTCTCATCCTACCTTTAACCCTCTTGGCCAAAGAAGTCTCTCCAGGGTGATCCTTCAATGACAGAAGAATTAGTGAGGAAGATACCTAGGCCTTTGAATCCTCCTCCTCCTCCTTAGTATTCTCACGCTGTTGTCTTTCCCAGAAGACTATGTATCTATGTCAGGAAGGGACTCCTCTAGAAGGTTTAGGCTTTAACCTTTTAGCATGGCCTCTCTTTCTCTGGCCCACTGTATCATTTACTCATTAATGAGGAGTGGGTGGGGGATGCATATCCTGACAGTCTACATCACATCTATGTTTCTCTCCCAGCTAATTAGGGTCAGGCGGTGATGTGACCATGGCTGCATGTCCAGTCTGGCCACCATTTGGTGAGGATTCAAGTTGCATTGAACTGTTTCATTAGCCATTTCACTGGAGGGTTTTCTATCATGGGTTCCACATGGTCAGCCTGTTGTGGATTCTGGGTAGGGGGAGAGGAATCACGTCCTTATCAATTTCACCAGTAACTGTTTCAGTCAAGTATTCATTGAGTCCTCACCACATTTTAAGCAGTAATGATTCTATAAAATAATAAACATGAGATCATGCTAATAGATTTGGCCTGAGGCTTGCAAGTGTATAAAATGTTGTTTAACATGCTTTTTATCAAGGAAACTTTTGGATAAACAGTTTATTTCACTATATATTTTGATTACACTTATAGGATATTTGATAACTCTCACAGCCTACAAGAGACGTGAAAAATGTTTTTAATTGCATTTGAATGCATGTCATGAATATGCAAATTATTTGATGTATTTGAACATGGTCTTGTATGTTTGTGCACTCCCTCCCGATGAAGCCTTGTATGTGAGGACACTACATAGGGTAGCTCCTACCACATTCTTTACACTGTGGCTGTTCAATAAAAGTTTAATAATCCAACTTCCTCGGTGATTGCTCTGCTTTCTTTTGTTATTTTCCTCATACAAGTGTGGCCTTGGTACAGAAGCAGAGACACCCTTAAAGGTAGGAATGCCTGGAACTCTTTTGTTTACCATGCAGATTTATAATTGCTCTTATACTAAGCCCAGGGTATTGTTCACCTACTACTTTGTTGAGCAGCAATACACTGTGGCCAGGATTTTCAAACTATGCACAGAAAGGGCGCAAATGGTTGCGCCGCACAACTGAGTTGCGCTGGAGCACAAACCTGTTATATTCAAATGAGATGTGCAAAGCAAATCCCATCTGAATATAGCAAAAGATACGGGCAGGCAAATGGGGTCACCAAAGATGTGCCGGCACATCTCCATGCATGGTCTGAATACCTGGAATGGGGATGCATGGCACATCTTCAGAATGCGCCAGGCACAAATTCCAGATGTTCAGACCGTGACATGCAAATGGAGCCATTATGCATGCAAGGTGCAAATAATGCCACTTGAATGTATTTATGGTGCCATTTGCATGTCTGGAGTGGGGATATGCAGAATGCGCCAGATGCACTGCAAGCAAGCCCTGATCGTGTCCACAGTGCAGTCATACACTGATCCCTTGGTAGTCTAGTGTCCCCTCTCCCTTCCCTGATCATGTATTAAAATGCTTTCCCCACACATCCCTGGTAGTCCAGTGCCCCCATCCCCGATCGTAGAATAAATGATAAAGTACCCCATATCCCCAGTAGACTAATGTCCCCCCTGCCCCATACTTAATTATAGTGGACAATGTGTGATAAAAGACTCTCCCTGGTAGTCCAGCGGTCCCCCTTTCTTTCCAGAACCCCATCCATAACATGATACATATGCGAAAGTCCCTGGTAGTCTAGTGGTGCCCCCTCTCCCGTCCCCAACCCCATCCGTAAAATGATCATAGATCAAAATACCCTGTAAGTCTAGTGGTCCCCCTTCCCAGCACTGATGGCAACACAGAAATGTAACCCCAATATTTCCCTGGTAGTTCAGTGGACCACCACTCTCCCACCAACTGAGGCACCCACACCCTAGCTCACTCCCCCTGTCCCAGCATGGCCACTGAAGCCAACAGGCAGCAAAACCCACCCACACACCTCCACAGCTGTCTACCTTGCATATGCAAGGGAATGCCCCCTCTGGATGTGCCACATACATTATCTTTGAGTCATGACATATCAGGCATTGTGCGGTGCATCCCTGCCCTTTTAATATAGCCCAGGGGCACATTTTGGAGATGTGCCAGTGCAACTCAGTTGCACCGGGTGCATTTCCTTTAAATATCTGAGCCTATGACTTTTAATTACTTTGAACTCTAGGGTTCTGAATGGCCTGCACTGAAGTGCTCCAAAGATGGCAGCAACTGGTAGTAACACCAAGACATGACCATCACTGATAGGATAGGAAATAAAATAGCATTACCACTGCAACAGGTTGAGATGCTATTTCCAGGTTTTCTCCGTGTGCAGTGTCCCTTTCACAGTACTGGAGGGATAAAAGAATACTGAGAGGGTTTGGAAATCCAGAAATCTTCTTTTGGATTAGATGACTCTGATTTTATGTTGGATTTGGAGATGGTATTAAATAACCTAATACTATTAATTTTTATGAATCCGCTCAAAGAATGTGATCATAGAGCAAAACAGGTTGTCAATATTGAGGCAAAGGTGAATTCATTCTATACAGCTGAACAACATAAAATTTTAAAAGAAAAAATGGAAATGCAGATTACTAAATACAAGAATGAACATAGAAAATATGAAAGAGACCCAGTGGATTATACTGATGGTACTATTTTTGCTTGGCATGGGCCTAAGAAAAAAATTCCACTTTAAACAACAGAGGACTGAATATAATTTAAATAATGGCGAGCTTTCATCAGGCCATGAAAGTGAATACAGTGACCAATCAGATAATGGTATGGGAAACAGGCTACAACCTCCTGGGGAAGGAATGAACAAAAATATATGGAACAAGGAAGCAAAGGATGAAACAAGGGAAGGGGTGCAGAAGGAGGCAGAGTGAAGCAGCAGAGGATGGGAAATTATGGGCAACAGAGATCATGGGGCCCAGTGAGGAGTCACTCCTCAACAGGAATCCAGATTGAAGGTAGTAAATCTAACAAACAAAACCTTCAGTGATGTCCACATTAATGTCCTTAGTAATGGACTCAGTTTGTTTCTGACTAAAAAACCCTGCCCCTTCAAAATACAAATGGATCTATTTTGGTTCATCCACCAACTCCACCATAAGGAGCATGTTGCTAGTCAAACAAACCAAGTACAACTCAGGCTGGTGAATACTGATAGAGGAACACCAAATAATATGACTCCAGAACCATCTACTTTAGCACAAAAATTGACATTCTGCCCAAATTCAAATAGTGTTGTCCTCAGTACATATTGTATATGGCTGTAGCTAAAAATGATTTAGATAGTTTATAACATAAATACAGAGTTAATACTGAGTTTAACATTTCTAAGCAGGAAAGAGATGTGATAGATGAACTACCAGTATCTAGAATGCAGAATATTGTTTTTTGTCCAGTGGATAAAGGGCAGTGGTAACATGGAGCAGGGATCACAATATCACAGAGGCAAACAGACGATCGATGGATGCTCATTTTTACAAGAAATTGCAGACAGATCCTACTCTGCAGATTCAACAAAAAGCTACTGTAAATGTTTGAACACTGTGGTACATGAGGAGGAGTGGATCACAGGTCAGGATGCTGAATTTTTACTTGTGGAACATTTTAAGAAACCAGGCCTGTATCTACTATCAAAGCTGCAAAAAAATAAGTTACCACTCTAGGGAGACCTAGTGTGTCATCTATTGTCTCAATAACAGAACCTATATCCGAATATGTGAATGACTATGTAAAACAATCTGTGCCAAGCCTAAAGTTACATGTGAAGAATATCGAGGATATGGTTTGAAGTTTAATGTTAAAACCATCACTGAGATCACTCTTACAATTGTAAGAGTGGTCTCACACAAATTCTTAGGGCATGAGAACTGCAAACCAAAGGTGAATGGTTCAGCTACCATAAGAATGTAAGCAACACCACTCTTGCAACTGTAAGAGTGGTCTCAGTGGCGATGATAATATATTATTGATCAAGACTATCTCATGTGCAGAGGAGAGGAGAGCCCTGATTGGTCAGGAGTGATCCCTCAATCTATAATTGCAAAATGTGACTGTCTCTGTTTCACATACTGTATATCAGCATACACATCAAACATCTATACAAAAATATACCCCATGAAGAAGGTTTGGCTGCAGTTGAGAAAGTGCAGTCAAACAGACAAAATGATGTTGTGACTCCTAGCCATTTTAAACGTGAAGTAGCATTTCTACTGGAGTCAAATTTCATTATTTTTTAAGGGCTAGCGCTGTGCTCAAACAAAGGGAACCTCAATAGGTACTATGTTTGCGCCAAATCTGGTAAACCTCTTTGTAGGACAATAGGAGGACAGATGTATTTATGATTCTGAGAGAAATAAGTTTGTTGCCATGATTAAGATCTGGAGATGATACTTGATGGCATTTTTCTTGTCTGGTTTGGCAATCTGCATAAACTTAATCTACTGTTTAGTTATATTATATTGTTATGTTATAGTACGTTATTGTCAAATTATTAGAACCTGTTGATCTCAGCAACATTTGTAGCCCACTACAGTCCTGAAGAACAGAAGGCACTGTAGGTGCAATAATAAAGAAGCACTGGGGGTGCTGAAAGCTCATTATATACTTGGAAGCAATTGTCTGAGCCACAACTTTCTCTCATGTTCAGAACGGCTAGAAATAGCAATGACTGTGTAGTCCATTCAGTACTCAGGTAACTGGAACACAGGCACTGGCTCCCTAAACCTTCAATGTGGAATTTCAGATGTGGCCATTGCAGCCAGTGTTCAAACAGTTACAACATTCCATCTTCAAACTGGTAAACAAATTGGAATTAATTAATTAACTGCAGTAGCCAGAGGATGATATATCTGCTTACTTGCCCTTGTGGACTCACTTACGTGGGACAGACTAAGAGGAATGTAAGGAAAAGAATAGGAAAGCACAAGACAGGTACTAGAACTAACAATCAACAATATTTAATGGTAAAGCACTTTAAAAATGTGGGGCATGTGTCAACAGCATATCTCATATTTGTGGGTATTAAAAAGGTGGAAATTGGTGAAAGAGGAGGTGGCATCAATCCAAAACTGATGCAACAAGAGGCATTTTAGATCTTCACTTTGGGGACTATGTATACACATAGACTAAATAAGGAGTTCTCTACATAGTTTTTTTTTATAATTAATCAGATAGTAAGATCACTATTTAAGTGTTGGTTAGACTGTTTTTGTACATTTCATGTTAGCAATTCTGTTATTAGCTGGTTTGTATTGTATTCTATGTATGTACTTTGGGGTAGGGTGTATATACCTCTAAGGGCTGGAAGTATTTAAGCCCCACATATGTTTCAGCATGCCACTCTGAGGAAGACATAGTGATATTGAAATGTTAGTGTGTGGCTCCTTGAGCGTGCTGGCTTCAGTGATGGGCAGTACTGAAAAAAAATCTGTTTGTTGTTTTAAACCGTATTACAAGTGATTGCACAGCTGATTAACTGATGGGCTTTGTACTACATTAGACACTGGATTAATGAATTAATGTATGCCTTGCATGACTTGATGTTTTTGTACTCTTGCTGCTTCCTAACTGCTGATTATAAAATTTGTAACAAACACTGTTTTAAAAACATCAGACAGAATTAAAGATTGACTTACTGTATGATGAATTTAACGATGCCAGAAATATGTCAATGTTAAAAAACTGCTATGAATTTTTTTGCTGACTAAAAAGTACTGCTCCTTTAAATTAAGAAGAATTGTTATACTTGCAGCAGAATGCATCAGAGTTAGCCAACTATACAATCAAGTAAGATAATGTGGAGCTGAACAGGGGATGTAAGGACATAGCAAGACCAATATATTGTTCATCTTAGAGACAGGAAAGTACTCTGATGAGATGTCATGCTAATTATTCATATTGACAGCTTGCCTGCTGATTAAAGAAAAGCACCCTAATTTTCTATGACTCCAACTACATTCCAACAGGTTTATCAAATGGTACAGCAATTGTCAGAAGAATCATTTATGTTCTACTGTTGGTCATTGTCAAAAGGAGCAATGGGATCCTGCTCCTACCAGATGGCTCCTCCAAGCACTGATCCAAGGGCAGGTAGACCCAGTAGTATTTCTGTTTATAACATATTCTTTCCAGGACTTCACTCACTTTATTTATTTATTTGTGTTGACTGGGTAAGTGCACTAGACAAATTCTGCCTATTTTCAGGCATGACCCAGGGAAGGGGGATACAGATGAATGCCGACTGACTTTTGAACCAGATTAAGCTGTTGGTGGTATTTTAGTGAACTTTAGTGCACATGTACTATTTTAACACTACACCACTATAAATCACTGCTACAGTGACATTTGAGGGAAAAGTGTGACTTAGTTGGTGTCATATATGCTGCTGGACCAGAAGATTGTGGGCTGTAGTCCCACACTGGGTTTAGGCTAATACCTAAATGCTGGCACCTGAGTATAGTACTAGGGAGGTGCTGTACTGTAGGGGTGTTCTGTCCTTCAGATAAAATGTTAAACTGAGGTCCCTTCTACCCATCTTTGGTGCTGCCCTGGTGAGTGTCCAGGTAGACATAAATGAACCCATGGTACTTTTTGCAAACAGTAGGGGAGTTTTTTTTTTATAGAACAAAATAATGCATGCATCAAAAACAAATAAATACCTCCATAGAAATTCCCTTTAGGAAAAACATATCTCAGATATCTGTACAAAACATATGCAAAGTCTCAGTCATCTAGACCATATAACCCTCCTTTCTAGTACACAAAGAGATACTCTAAATACCATTTCTAAATGCATACACTCTTGTTAGTCACTTCTGCAGTTGAAAGTGATACTTCTACAGACAAAGGAGTGAGAGGTGAAACACGTTAGTTTCTAATAACTTGCATAGATAATAAAGCATTGTAAACATAGTGAAAAGCAGCATAAATACAAACATTGCTCCAGTACTTATAAAAAACAAACAGTGGTAAAGTGTCATATTCTCATGGTCTAATGTCCTGTAATTCATTAATTACTAGAATAATTAGACATCTTGACTGCCATATCCACCATTTTAGGCAAGTGCAAAAAATGTTCATGGTGCTGTTGTGCCAAAAGTTCCAGGGGCTTTTCCTATCCCCTAGTATAAGTACTTCATAAGTCATGAATTCCAAATGGAGAAATTTCTAGCGCTGTGCCAAAGTCTGCCAGAAGGTGGATATATAGTGCCACTGCAAAAAAGATGCAAGAGTAGGGTTTTTTATTGAAAGAATCAATAAAAAACAACACAAGTAATATAATTGCACACAAAAAAATTCAAATAATCTCTATCTGAACACAAAAGTACAATGGGAAAATATCAGTAAAGGAAAGAACTACACAATTTTCTTATCCTAAATTCAGTGCAAACTTAATATAATAATTCACTAGAAATCTATGCACAATTAGGAAAGGGCCTTTACTGTCAAAGAGGATAGAAAAGTAAAGCATGTAACACAATATAATGGGTTGGTCTGAACCGCTAACCCAAGGCACATTTCTCCATTGTTCATTTAAGGCCTGTGTAACTCATGTGGTTTCCTCCTGATATATGTGTTGCAGTTCCTGAGTTATTTTCATTAATAGTTCAGTTTGTGATGTTTGTTTTCACTGCAGGGTGAACAAACATCTATTCTTTCAAATATGCCATTTAACACATGCAAATAATAAGCGTAAAGTACTTTCCCATTTTCCCCATACCCCTTTATAATTCCCAAATATTAGAATATCATAAGTGACCTGTGAGAAGATACGTTAAAGCCAGTGATGAGATACAGGGCCAGATATTCAAAACGTAGCGCTGGGCATAAATCCGTTGTGCAGGACTGGCACCGAATTTGTGCCCGACTGCAATATTCAAAAGGACATATAGCATCAGCGCTAGGTGTTAGCACCGATGCTAAATTATAATGTATGCAGGGGAGGGAGTGAGGGGAGGGGACCTGAATGCCAGCGCACTGGCATATTCAAAGGTATAGCGCTACCTGTAGTGCAGCACTAAATACCACAAAAAAAAAGCTGGCAGTAATGCAGCGGTGCCCCCCCACATGAATCCCAACCCCCGTTGACCATAACATAAAGGATGTATCCCTGGTAGTCTAGTGGTCCCCCCTCCCCCAAGCACGGCTCCCGACCCCGGTGTGAAATAAAATAACTCAGTTTCCTTGGTAGTCTAGTGGTCCCCCATCCCCCAAGCATGTATCCCGACCCCTGTTTGACATAATAATAACTCATTTTCCATGGTAGTCTAGTGGTCCCCCATCCCCAAAGCATGGCTCCCGACCCTTGTTTGAAATAAAATAACTCAGTTTCCTTGGTAGTCTAGTGGTCCCACCACCCCCAGCACTATCCCGACCCCCATTTGAAATAAAACTAACTTTGTTTCCCTGGTAGTCTAGTGTACCCCCCAGCAGTGACAACCCACCCATCAAGATAGATTCCCAGAATGGAGCCAGCGACTGGCTCAGCCCTCCTCTCACCACCATGGCCAGCCGCCAACTGAGGTAGGAAGGAGCGCTACTTCCTACCATAGTCAGTGGCTGGCTGTGGTGATGAGAGGAGGGCTGAGCTGGTTGCTGGCTCCATTCTGGGAATCTATTTGGATGGGCGGGTTGTCACTGCTGGGGGGGCACTAGACTACCAGGGAAATGGAGTTAGTGTTATTTCAAATGGGGGTAGGGATAGTGCTGGTGGTGGTGGGACCACAAGACTACCAGGGGAAACTGAGTTATTTTATTTCAAACTGGGGTCAGGAGCTGTGCTTGGGGTAGGAGGGACCACTAGACTACCAGGGAAAATTAGTTATTATTATGTCAAACGGGGGTTAGGATAGTGCTTGGGGAAGGGGGGACCACAAGATTACCAGGGAAACTGAGTTATTATAATACCAAAAGGGGCTTGGGATAAGTGCTGGGGGGACCACTAGACTACCAGTGAAACAGAGTTATTATTATGCCAAATGGCAGTTGGGATATATGCTGGGGGTTGGGGGACCACTACACTACCTGAGAAACAGAGTTATCATTATGTCAAACGGGGGTCGGGATAGTGCTGGGGGTGGGGGGACCACTAGACTACCGGGGATACTGATGTGATATACATGTACCAGGGGTAGGGATTCATGCTGAAGGGGAGTGGGCGGACCACTGGACTACCAGGGAGTGGAACCAACACACATGGAAACAGGGACCATGATGGCTGAGAAGGGCTGCCTGGGCCAGCCTGTCTGCCCAGGTCCCTATATGTTGGATGGCTGCACCACACAGCCCAGTGACCCTACAGCTGACATCCCCCCATCCCCAGCAGGTTTGCCTTATGCCTTCCCCATGCATACTTGTGTACCATCCACACCTGCTGTGGGCTGCCTCTGTTGGTGTGGGGTGGGGGCATCATCCAGGGCATGTGTGGCCACTGGTAGTGTGTGTGAGGGTATATATATATATATATATATATATAGCTATCTGTCTCTCTCTCTCTCTCTCTCTCTCTCTATATATATATATGTATATATATATATATATATGCATGTGTTCTGTATTGATCTATAGGTATAGATCTCTATGGATATATATATATATATATATATATATATATAAAATTATGTACTGCTTGCAGTGCTACATAGGTATGTTGTATGCACTGCTTGTATCTGCCAGCACACAGTTCCTTCTGCTTCCAGCCAGTGCTTCTATTCTGACCAACAGGGGATGCTGTGGGCATGCCTTGGCCTGCAGCATCCAGCCTGTACTTCCATTCCAACCAAAAGGGGGAACTTTGTGCTCCATGTAGTAGCACCAGGCAAATTGCATGGTAATGTATGCTAAGCCGCACATAATGAGATGCAAATATGCCTGTTTGCCCACGTGTTACCGAAGTAGGCTAATTTGCATGGGAGCTTTGAATATAGCTCCCATTTGCTCTGGGCTAACCAGTTTGCACTGGGCTAATGTGTTAGCACTGTGCAATCAGGTTAGCCCTGGGCAAACCTCACTTCAACATAGTAGCACAGTGCTGCAGTGTGTGGCTTACATTGTTGTTTGCAGTAGATGTCAGACATCTCTGTGCAATCATACACAATGTTCTCCACCTGTAACACTGGCTTGCTCCAGAGTCTAATGAGCTGCAATTGCAGTGTGCACTTCCCTGTTGCTACATTCAGTGCTGTCTTATTCCCAGGCAATTTTTGCCCTGTACTCTTGACTCTGTTTGCCCATCTTCCTTTGCTTGCTATATTCAGCTGGTTTTGCACCAGGCTATATCTTTTTGAATATAGCTTGCTTTGTGCTCCAGGCTACATTTGCCTGCCAGGCAGTGCTATTTAGCCCCGGGGCAAAGTTTTGAATATCTGGCCCACAAAGTCTAAAAATCCCACAATAAATGGGCAAATGAAAAAAAGCATACTATCATTTCTACTTGATCTGATTAAGACTGTCTGGAGCATGTCCTTTTGTCTAATTGCTTATGTTTTTGATTTGCCTTTATGTTTAGCTTTTCATAACAACAAAGCCAGTGTATGTCCCACATTTTTGGAAGGATCCTAGTAACATAATTTGCTTTAGTAAGAGTGAAAGAAACTGGAGGGGTTCAATGCTCAAAAACTGTATGAACGTGAATCTGTGTATACAGAATCCAGGTATATATAGTTTTCCTGTTCATCGTTATCAGCTGACTAGTTATATGCCAGGTTTTTAATTTATTAAAATTGTCTTTAAGGTATAGATATTGGAACAATATGTTGGGCACTTAGCTAAGCCTTTAGCCCCGTGTCACAAAATATGCATAAAAATAAACAACTTAAGACTTGCTCAAATCTTACTTTACCACCTCATGTGTACAGTTTTATATAAAGGCAAATACATTTTTTGTCACACCCTGATATAATATATAAAAACTAGATTGTATTTGTCCCTATACATTATAATTCTTTTATTTATTTATTTATTACTAGGACTACAACTACCTTTGAACCAAGGGTTCTTTTACAAAGGTTCTGCATCAGCAATGGGTGCAATCAACACACTGGCAAGATACAATCCAGGGTGAGGAGGTTAACATAGAAGTAAGCAGAGGTGAGATACAATACTTGTCAGGAGGTTAACTTAGTAGCAAAAGACGTACTTGTGTATAGACTAGCACAGTAGCAAACAGTCAGTGGCAAATATTAATGCACAATTAACAATATGGGTGTGTATATACAGCAAGACACAAATACAAATAAAAAAAAACATCCTGGGGTGACATAAGTGGAGAGAGGGGTGGGGGATAAGAGGGAGAGTGGTGGGGAAAAAAGGGGTAGGCAGTCAAGGATTTGACATTGTTGTAAGCACAAGAACAGAAAGATAAGTGCAAGGTAGTATGGGGTGGAGCAACAAGAGATAGAGTGATAGGGAGGGGGAGACAAGAGGAGAGGAGCAGAAGAGGGGTAGAATGGTAGGTGGGGGTGGGAGAGAGATGGGAGTAGCAAGGGATGGATGGGTGGAGAGAAGTGGGGAGGGTGGCAAGGGAGGAGAGAAGAGGAGGGAGAGGTGAAACAAATTAGTTTCTAATAACTTGCATAGATAATAAAGCATTGTAAACATAGTGAAAAGCAGCATAAATACAAACAATAAAGGTTTCAGAAATTAAAAAGAAGAAAAACACTCAGGCTGCAGTTTTTATAATGTCTGCAAACAGTAAAATTGTTCTTGTATAAATATTTCAAATAGCTCTGTATTATTAGTGTTTCAAAATAACTTTTCTTTGCAAAAATGCTTATCCTCATGTAGATGCCAGCTATCCTATATACCCAAATTAGTATTTTAAAGCAAATCCCTTTTAGGTAACCAACCACTTTCCTAAGTTACACTAAAAATGAAATATTTAAAGTGACACTCAAAGTATTAGTTGTAGAATCTGGGATTATTTTATGATGTAGGTGAAAGTCCTCCTTTACTTTTGCTGTGAAATGTAATTTTTCCTTGTGGCTGGCTCTGTTGCAGTTCTAGTTTTTTTCCATGCTTGAACCTCAGCCTATTGACCTCAGCATCTTTGGTATGAGCACAGCTATGAAGGCTTGGTCCCTTGCTGATCCAGACATCACCAGATAGGACTGGCTCTTGGCTTAGGCTTCGGCAGGAATTCCAAAACAGTACAAAAACAATGAAATTGTCAATTCCAGAGGCACAGATCCTCTCAGCCTGCTGTTCAGGAAAGAAGTGATCTGGCTTTTCCAGTGGTTGGCTTTATTACCTCTGGCCAGAGCATCATCCTGACATCATTTCCTACAAATTGTACCAACATTTATTGGATCCTGCAAATGATGTAGGGGTGGCTGCCTCCTAGTCTTTAGGACAGCGCCTTGTTCAAAGTTTCTTAATACAATTGTTTTTGCTTAAAACTATTTTTCTCTCTTGCCTTTAGATGCAACTAGATACATACGTGAAACATATATTTTCAGATTTAGCATAAATCTGAAGTATTTAGACACTAAGCATGACATGTTTATCTTTACTATAAAGTTTATCATTCAAAAAGTATTTTATAGAGTTGGCTATCTTGCAGATTCCTTAAAAATACTGATATGTGCTTAATCTACATTCCATGCAGTTTAAAATGATATATTTTTCTTCCAGAGAACAGTTTAGGAAGTTACTCAAAAGACAGAGAATCTTTCTTCAGAAGTAGTTTCTTTGTTCCTGAGCTGGATATGTGGCCCATAACTTATTTCTTGACAGATCCTTTTCCAACAGAGGATAAAGTAGAATTGTTTGAAGTGGCATAACTTTTGTCTTTTACTAGGCAAATGCATAAAAGTCATAGTTTTGAATCTCCTGTGCTGTACCCTCTCAGGAGATGACCAACATTAATTGGTTATCTCTGGCAGTATCAGCATAAACATTTTGGTGAACAGTTCCTTCACTAGAACTCCTACATTAATAAATTGTGGGTCTTTAGCTGGTAATGCAAACTTTCAAATGCTGTTACTATTATTTCTATGTGATGTTTAGTTTTGATGCAGCAAGCAAAAATGCATTTTTCACATGCACCACTTTAAAAGATTGTTTTTTGTCTGGTATCTCATTTCATGAGCAGTGAGTCAAATCTTTATCACTGACTATGTTGCATATTTTAACACCTTTTGATATCTTGTAACCGTCTGTGGCTATCTCCCAGCTTCTCAGCAATTCAGGGCCTCTTTTTAGCTCTGCGGAGACACACTCTGCAGATTTGAATGTCAGACTAATTCAAGCTTAATTCTGAGACACTTCTGTTAAAGTGAAACAGTCTTGTGGTACTGAAGCACTTAGCTTGCTCTCAGGGCTCAATGTGCCATTCCATTCAGATAAATAAGATTCTTTAATGTTTCCAGTAAGAAAATATCTGAATATCACCTGATGTCCCAAACCATATTATTTTAATAGTATAAGTATAACCATAATGCAGAATAATAATAGTATCATAAAATATATTTTCAAATTAGGTTTTGTTCCCACCTTTCCCCCTTTTTGAATTAAAATGTATTCTGAAACAATACATTTTCTAAGTCAAAAACTGTCATTCTACTGTATGGGTATATAGTTTTAAGTATGACATGGAAAATGAAACAATAAGAAATTGCATCATCATGTGGTAACTTATGACATCATCATATGTGATTATCATCAGATGTGACATTATCAAATGTGACATCATCAGATGTGGCATCATTGTAGATGTACATTTATGCATAGAAATATGAATAGTACTACATGATTAAACATGACTACAACTATATATGCTTTCAACTGCTTTAATATTGTTTATGATATTTACTTTACATAATCTTGTACCTTTTTGATCTTTAGTATTACTGTACATGTAAGGCCAGTAGGCTACTTTAAAAAAAAAATTATAAGTTATATCCCCCCTATGTGCTGAAGGTAATACCAATTTGGGCCTGTGTAACCTTTACCAGTTTTTACAAGGATATCATTCCTTCATTGGAATTTATCTTTTTGGTAGTACAGTACATGGATTTTAGTCCATGGTCCATTTTAGTTTATATTTAGTACTCTTAGTTGCCTTGGGATTCTTTAATGAAATGACAAAAAATGTTTACTGTTTTGTTACCTTATTGTACTTTTACTAATTCAGAATCTGATTCATCACTATTTTTGTGCATTTTCTTTAAGTCAAATCAAAATCAAAATTAAAATCAGCATGACAATTATGCTTATTTAACATTTTTTGTCTATGTTTTTAAGATGGTTGTGGTGTTTTGTGCTAGCATACACATACTGGACCTTTACTAGGTTTGTGGGTACCCTGTTAACATGCAGGCTTGTTATTCCAGTTATGGTCATCTTTTGAAAACATATCTTACAGTTGAACACTTTACAAACAAGTTTTATGATTTAGTTTTGCAAATACACATTTGTTTAACTTAGTCATTAAAATCAGAAAAAGGTGCATTTTCACCTGAATCTATCTTATTTTGAATCATATTACTTTTTTATTATCAACTACATGTACTTCTTTAAAACTCTTTTGTTTAATTTTCTTCTAGGCAATATCTTTTCTGGCCCCCCTCCCCATAACTGGAACAACTAATTCCTGAATTATAAAATATTTCCCCTAGCACTATTTCTAACCCCCAGTTAGCTTTAAATGACAGACTCTGCTTTTGGATTATGTACTAAAACATGCATTAATCTAGTGTCCATATTCAGGCAAGGTGTGGAATGGATGTTTAAATCCATATCACTACCACAGGTTAGGCACAAACAATGCAGTTTGGTTAGAGACTTCTTGGACTTTTTTTTCATTAACTCTATCAGGCAATTTCTTTACATTATCTTAAACTGTTGTAGTGAACACACCATGTGGCACACTTGAAGAATAGTTTGTCGAGACCTCAAGGCCTGTAGTGTTACTTTTATTTGGCAAGATTCTCCCCTTAGTCATGACCACAGAATTTTATTGACAAGGCTTATATACACACCCAGTAGTACAAGTACATCTAATCCAAGACATGGGAGATTTTAAACATTGCATTACATTCAGGATGTTGTATACTTTTTTATACTAGCTGGTGTTTTAATGCACAAATACTATACTTTTTAAGCTTCTTTGTGATTTGGAACATTCTGTAGTCACTCTTTTTAATAGTCTGTAGAACTGTGCACTGATTGGACAATGCATTTCCTGGAAACAACACAGAATTAGTTATTTACAAGTCCTCTGTTTTGGCTGGCACCTTAAATTTACCTTTTTGTTTTATTTAGTGGCATCTCCTTTTCACAGTTCTTGGTGGCTGTGTACCTAGAGTTCAATGTGTTTGTATCAGGAACAGGATGGCACTGAGAAAAACAGGGTTTACTCTCTTTTGTGAAGAAAGCTAGGCCTCTGTTATTTATTTCAGATTTCCACATCTTGGTTGACAAACCTCATAAACTTTATTTCTCCATTTAGCCAATTTTTCAGAATTACAAAAAATACTGTATATACATTAGGTACATTAGAACATATAACATTTAGTTTAATCATTACATTATTTTTTCCACAACATTTATTTTGTTTGTTTTTATTTTGTTAACTGGGTAAGGACACTTGAATGGGCCCTTTGTCAACTCTGACCCGACACAATATAACAAAGACATTAACAATAAATACATTAATACAACAAACTATACAAAATACAAAAAAGAAATAACATTTACAGTCATTCAGTGATTGTGACCAGTCTTTCAACTCATTTTTAAAACAATTCAAAGAAGAAGCACTTCTCAGATCCTCAGGAAAACTATTCCATAAGAGAGGAGCTAATGCTGAAAAAGCATGAGAACCAACTTTTGTTGTAGAAGGTATAGTTGAAAGAAGATGCCCCTTAAAAGATCTTAAGTTCAGAGTTGTATGACAAACATGTAACAAATCACTTAATGGGTACAAATCTGAACAAAATAAAGAAACCAAACAACAAAAATAATAACTAAACCTAGCACTCACTGGGAGCCATCCAAGTGAAGAATAAAGCAAACAGTGACACATATGGGGAGGAGCATCCAGCACAAACTGACAAATGTTATTAAATGCCACAGTTAAAGCTTGAATTTCTCTAACAGACAAATTATAATATAGACCTCCTACATGGTCCAAATGAGGCAAAAGTAACCCAGTGGCTATAGCTCTTTGGGTATCCTCAGTAAAAAAAGTTTCATTTTATATAGAACACCAAGTTTCTGGTGTACCTTTTGACAAACAGCTTTAACTTGGGATTGAAGAGTTAAGTCAGGATCCAGCAGGACCCCTAAATACTTTGGGCCAGATATTCAGAACCTTGCCCTGGGGCTAAATTAGCACTGCCCAGCTGGCAAACTTAGCCCAGAGCAAAAAGCAAGCAATATTCCAAAGAAATAGCCCGGTGCAAAACTAGCTGAATATTGTAAGCAAAGGAAGATGTGCAAACAGGGCTAGGAATGCAGTGCAAAAATTGCCCGGGAATTAAATGGCACCGAATATAGCAACAGGGAAGTGCACACTGCAACTGCAGCTCATTTGACTCTGTAGCAAGCCAGTGTTGCAGGTAGAGAACATTGTGTGATTGCACAGAGATGTCTCACTACTGCAAACAACAATGTAAGCCACACACTGCATTACTGTGCTATGCTGAAGGGAGATTTGCCCAGGGCTAACCTGACTGCACAGTGCTAACACATTAGCCCAGTGCAAACTGGTTAGCCTGGGGCAAACAGGAGCAATATTCAAAGCTCTCATGCAAATGAGCCTACTTAGGTAATCTGTGGGCAAGCAGGCACATTTGCATCTCATTATATGCTGCTTATCATACATTACCAGGCAGTTTGCCCAGTCATACTGCATGGTGCACACAGCTCCCCCTTTTGGTAGGAATGGTAGTACAGGCTGGATGCTGAAGGCCAAGGCATGGCCACAGCATCCTCTGTTGGTCGGAATGGAAGCACAGTCTAAAAGCAGCAGGTACTATGTGCTGGGATGCACAGTCAGTTCATACATATCTTTCAACCCCTTGCCTCCTGAATCAGGGACATAGCATAAAAACATCAGGGACAATGACCCAAAACAGGGAAACATCATGAAAAGTTGTTCTATTTACTCCGAATGCTGATAGAATAAGGGGAATTGTGATAAGATGCATACTCAGAAGACGAACAAGTCTGCAACTTTAATGTGTGACATTATTGTGTGAGATAATTCCCCACTGTTCTGTCACAAAACCACAACTTGTGTGAGGGACAGAGGACAATATGGAAACAATACCGGGGACGTCCCTGACAATCAGGGACAGTCGAGAGGATTGGGTGCATACAACACACCCATGCATGTGTGTGCCTGTTACACACCCATTTCCCTGGTAGTCCAGTGGTCCCCCCACCCCCCAGCATGAATCCTGACCCCCATTCAAATTAAATAAAATAACTGTTACATTGTAGTCCAGTTGTTCCCCCCCACTCACATATCCCGACCCCCATTGCACATATTAACCTTACATCTTCTCTGGTAGTCTAGTGGACCCCCAACATGGTGGTGACTCTCCGCTCCTCCAAATAATGTCCAAGAACAGAGCCAGCAACTGGCTCAGCCCTCCTCTCACCACCACGGCCAGCTGCTGACTGAGGTAAGAAGGAGCGCTCCTTCCTACCTCAGTTGGCAGCTGGCTGTGGTGGTGAGAAGAGGGCTGAGCCAGTCACCAGCTCTGTCCTCGGACATTATTGGGAGGAGTGAGGTATCACTGCTGGATGGGGGGACTGCTAGACTACCAGGGAGGATGTACACTTAATATGTGCACCGGCATCGGGATATGTGCGTGGGGGTGGGGGGACCACTAGACTACCAGGGAGACTATATTCTATTGGGAACAGGGGTCAGGACATGTGCTGGGAGGGGGAACCACTAGACTACTGGGGAAATGTGGATTGTCTAAGGGGAACAGGGTTGGGATACATGCTGGGGGTTGGGGGGAACCTCTAGACTACCAGGGAGATGTTATTCTATGGGCAATGAGGGTCAGGGATCTTGCTGGGGGATGGAGGGACCACTAGTACACCGGGGATTAGGTGTGCTGTTACTGGGCATGGGGGTCGGGTTACGTGATGGGGGTTTGGGGCACCATGGCTATTAGTGCTGCATTAAAAGCAGCTTTTTCCCAGCGGTAACTAGCGTCACGCTACAGGTTACACTAATTCCTGTAGCGTGGCACTATGCTTTAGAATGTGTCAGTCAGCCACGACATTTCAGGGCCCCTCCCCTCATCCCTCCCTGCATACATTATGGATTAAGCGTCGGAGCTAACACCCAGCTCCAGCGCTAACTATATCAATATTGCAGTGGGGCGCAAAGTCAGTGCTACTCCAGTGCAACAGCTTTGTGCCCCATGCTGAGCTTTGGATATCTGGCCCACAAACTCAGAAACTTGTTCTAAACAAATCCCCTTTTCATCATGTATAGTTAAAATAGGATTATTCCTCAACTTGGAGGGGTTCCAAACAACATGGTCATAGTTTTCAATGTGTTCAAAACAAGAACATTTTCCCTAAACCAATGACAAACATGAAGGAATTCTTTCTCCAAAGACAAAGTCAGTGAGGAGAAACAGTTAGACTGAGAAGAAAGAATTAAATTATTGGCATGAAGTAAAGTATCTCAAGAAGAGTAAAGAGAAGGTAACGGGTTAATGAACAAAGAAAACAAAAGAGGACCCAATATAGAACCCTTAAGAAAACCAGAGTGAATAGAGAAAATTGAAGAAATAGAAGCGCCTGTACTTACAAAATGTGAATGATTAGACATACAATCATTAAACCAAAGCACCGCATTATCAGAAAAACCCAATTCACCTAGTTTCAAACATAATAAAGAATGATTAATGAGGTCAAATGCCTTGGTTAGGTCCACAAAAACTGCCCCAACATTAGACCATTATCAAAGCCCTGAGGATGGCCTTCATGAACCTGACCAAGGCAGTCTCAGTCCCATGATTTGGTGCAAAAAACATGTTGTTGGGAACATAGTATATTATACTTTTTTTAAATATGTAGTGATTTGCTTATTAACAATTTTTTCAAGAATTTACTCAGGGGATTCAGTATGGAAATTGGTTGGAAATCACCTATATTTTCAGCACCTGATTTCTTTGTGACAGGTACCACCCTTGCAAGTTTCCAAGAAAGGAGAAAAGAACGTAAATTAAACTTAAATTAAAAATAGTACACAAAGGAGCAGCACTAGAGGGTGCAGTCAGTCTTATGAAACTAACATCCAACCCTTCCCCACAGTCACTATATCTATTTGGTATGGATAAAAGTAATTTCAGAACCTGTTTATGGGATATTTTACAAAAATAATAATAGTGTGTTATAGGAGGAGAAGATAAAACATTCCCATCAAAAAAAGTTTGCCCACCAACACCATAGTTAGATGAATCAGAAAATTTAAAACCAAATACTGTAGATTAGAGATCTCAGTTGGATCAGGTACCACTCCATTAGAGGTGGCCAACTTTTGGATACCACCTTTTTCTTTCAGTGACACTAGTTGACTCGCCGAGCTCCAAAAAGATTTGGGTTTGGACAGGTTTTCTTCACAATGTTTTTCTATACAAATATTTTTTAGCATTACTAACCAAGCTAGAGACTTTGATATGAAGGAATCTATACCTATCCATTAAAGAATGGGTAGGCAACTGTTTATTATTATTCCAAGTAATGGGACCTATGCACAAATGGGTGGGAATTATGCACCAGAGGTGCAAATCCTCCCATGTAGGTCAGCACCTGCAGACAGGTATGCATCCAGGGAATGCAAAATTGATATGCACCTGTCCAAAGCCCCCCCCCGGTACGCAGGACTCTGCAGGGAGGCCAGGGGTGAGGTTGTGGTACCAGGTGGGTATCCAATCAGATATCCCTCCTGGGCTGAAATTGGATGCCTTGCACAGAGAGGAGCAGGTCCAGGTTCGTGAATGCCCAACGCAGGCACCTAGACCAGCACGCACATGCCCCAGTGTCGGGCCATTGGATGACAGCCCCAAACCACCCACCACACTGCAGGGCCACTACCAGTACTGGCAACCCTACTCCCCATGCCCTGTCAGCAGTGGCCCAACCCCATTCTGGTAGCCCTTCTGTTGATGAATGCAACTGCAAGCGGTCATGCCAGCTGGCATGTCGGCCAGCCGGTGTGTCCTCCCCCATGGCACAAACCCCCCCAGCAGCACTGCACACCCACCTCCTGGTCCCCGTACCTGCTGGTCGATTCTGCTCCTGAGATGGCCAATTGCACAGCCTTCACTCACCACAATGGCTGCCAGACATCTGACATTTGTAGGGATGGGATGGGATGTCTGTGCCAGGGGGAGAGGGCACACAGACCAGAAATGAGGGTAGAGATGCACTGGGAGGGGGGTATGCAGTGTGTGCCAGTTCATGCCAAACATCACATGGATGGGCAATCATGATGGTGCTATTGTGGTGGGGGTTCTGGGGACAGGGCTGTGGGTGAAAGCTCCTTTGGGGTTGGGATGCTGTGTCTCTGTGGGGGTTGCATGTGTTCCCAGATGTCTGGCCAGAATGTGGCCTACCAGCACCAGCACTGTGCTCTGCACTTCAGACTACCAACAGTTCCACCACCCTGGCACCACCTCAGTAGCCTACTGGGCTGGGGCAGCACCGCAGCTCTTCACCATGTCACACCATGACCAGCAGGTCATTTCTGTGGGGGCACACAGTGGGTTCCTGCAGCAACCAGGCTGCCATAACCTGCACCCTTCTCAGCACTCCTCTGGGCAGCTCTATGCACCTTGGAGACTAGCGCATAGTGCTGCCACTCCCTGGCCTGCCACTGGTGCATTGTTCTCTGTGTGGCCAAGGGATCAGGTGTGGGTTGTGTTATGCACACTGATGGTGCATGCTGTGCAGGCTCTGCTCAGTGGGTTATGGGCATAGTGATGCCAATGTGCCAGGCTTATGTGGCATGTTGGCATCGTGCATAGGGCCCATTTCCCCTGGCCTTCATCCAATCCCTAATTTCAGCAGTGAGCCAATGATTGAACACCCCTACAACTCTAATTTTTCACAATGGAAAAAAAAAATTTTGTATAGGAACTAACGGATTGCAAAAAAATAAAATACTAATCTAAAGCATTAACAAGATCTGTGATACTGTCCAAAAAGATCAATCAACATCTAATAATTTAGACTGTAGGATCACATTTCTCAAAATTCCTGAATTGAACAAAATGTGAAGGAACTTTTAGATGCCTACAATTCAAAACATAAAAGCTTGCTTGATGGTCACTGACAGAGTCAGGCAGCATCCCAACTAAAGAAACCCTCTGAGAACCACCCATGATCACCTAGTCCAAAATGTTATGATTTCCAATTAGTGTGTTTAACCTTGTTGGTACATCAGTCAACTGGGTCAAGTGAAATGAGTGTAACAGGCTATACAGTTCTGAGTTGTCAGACACAGACCAATCCAAATTAATATCCCCATGCATAATAAAATCAGATCCAGCTAAGAAATTAGATACAGTGGCATCCCCAGGATCAAACGCACTTCTAACTACACTCCGCAGTATGCTGCAGTATGCTGCAGTAGAACTACTGAATATAGCAATGTAATTTCAAAGGCAATTAGTCCCCTTTTTCATGTAGGAAACTGTGGCATTCACTTCATCATCTTTTATGATTACTCCATAGAATCAACCATAAACATCAATATTGGTAGGACCATCAGCTCACCCAGGCCCCAATAACCCGCAGACATGAGGTCCATCAGGTATAAGAGTTACTTTCAGGCCAATAGCCATAAGCCAGCCTCAGACAAAGTGGGACTGATATGAGCAATAAGTCATGATGTTTACAAGAACCCCTCAGATAATTGCATTATTAAAAATCACTGCAGTTACCTTCAAAAACAATGCAGTTAACATCAAAAGTGCCTGTGCCGCTTGCCATCCAAATGGGCAAATGTTAAAATTATTAACGTCCTGCTAATTCAGAGGCCCGCATTCCTCAGTTGGGAGTCCAGCTGTATTGAAAAAAGCTTTTGAATATGAAGCTCAAGTAATTATTTCTAGTATGTCAAGACATGCCTGGTATTGAGCGCCCATTCTAGGGTCCATCACCTTAATCAGATAATCAGACACATTTTACTTCCACCAAGGAAAACTAGGGGATATTCTGGTAGCACTTTCTCTAAAAAGAGGGTCTCAAAGCTACCTAGCCCACATAGTTTTATTTTACTTTCAAGAGAGTTCTCAACATCTTTATCAGGAGTTCAAACATCAAAGGAAATTTAGTATAAGCACCATTTTAAAGAGATTTACCATTGGTCACTTCATGTCACCTATTAAAAGAAAAAAAAAGAAGTACCTTTTCAGAGGACAAACCCCCTAAATCAGTCTTCCATTATCGCTGTAGGACAGCTTTTACCAAAAAAAGGCCACCACTAGCAGCCCGTACACAGGTCCTCATTCACCCTTTCCTTCTCTCAGTTCAAAGGATCAATCTGGCTTCCATGTTCAACCAGGACTGGTCACAAATCCTCCTCTGTATGATCCATCTCCATTTCACTTAGTAGTGGCAAACTCTGTAAGAACAAATTAAGAAAAGTGCTTTTTTAAGCACAATAAAATTGACTTATTAAAAGATATATGCTGTATTAAAGCACAGGCCCTCAGGAAACATCAGCATACCTGTTATAGGCTTTTAACAAGCCTGTCAGCACATAGAGTGCGTCCACAATTTCAGTCTCCTTTGGGGTGCTCCTGCATCCTTCTTTCTGTAGAAGAACAACCAAATTTCCTCTAGGAGATCCTTCAGAATCCACACAACTTTGCTGCACATTTAAAGTCACAACGTCTCTCTCAGACACAAAGGAAAAATGTTCTCTCTCTGCTTTCCCATTTAACACATTTCCAAATGAAACACTCATAAAACACAAGAAACCACTGGGAGCTTTTAATCAACAAACCTCTCAGTCTGAAAACATATTGGCAATTCCTCTCTTGTCCCAACTAAATGAGACAAGGGCTGTTTTAAAACGCCGAACGCTGAGAATTAACAGACACTCGGACAAAATTCAGAGCAAAAAGAGACACACTTAAAGCCTCCCAAGCAGCATGAAAACAGCCTGTCTAATTCTGGTAAGACAAAATAGCCAAAGTTTCATTCATGAAGGTGGATAAAAGGCCCCCCAATGTACGGTCTACACAGCTAAAATGGAGCATAGCAGAAAGCAGCCAGGAGCAGAGTAGCCCTGTGGCCATCTTGCTGCTCTGCCCCCCCAACTTGCCCAGTTGAAATGGGACACTAGTGACCCACTACTGTAAGTAGCAATACTATTTGGGTGACAAATATACAAGCTGAATGAAGCCAGACTGCAATCTTGCAGTCTGAAGCAGTAAATTTACTGTCCTAGTAAGACATAATGGTAACATGTCCACTACATAGGCAGCCCATTGACTAGAAACACTGCAAACAGGTGCAGAGAGAGCTGAGCTGGATAGACTTGACCACAGGTACATGGTGATCCTACAACTAGGGTTGCCACCTTTGGATGAGGCAAAAACCAGATCCTAAGCTCCGCCCCTAACCCCACCCCTTGTCATGACTCATCATTCGTTGTTCCTCCTAGAAGGCCTTTTGTTATATCAATTAAAGACAACACTTAGAGCAGCAGTTCAACAAAAATGTTAAGATAATGTACTGTACCTATTAAAGCTACTTTCCTAGGTTCTTCTTAGTCATTCATTTACTTATGTATTTATTTATTGACATTGGTTTACCAGGCAAACATACAGAGATAAAAGAAATCTCATTTACAGATGTGATCTGGGTGGAGACCAGTGAAATACTGTAAATAGCATATAACAGTACACATGATATATAATAATACATAATAAAGAAATTGTTTCTTGTAATGTGTACTTTATATCTTTTTCTGGCTCCATTCCCTGTTCATGTCCACAGTATTATTTCAAAGCCAAAGAAGTGACCACTTTTTTTCTTGAGGAAAAAAAAAAATTGAAACATTTAAAAATGCCTAAATTCGATTAGAGATGAAAATGTTTACCAGCGAATGAAAGTGAAGACAACTGGCTCTGTTACTGGTACAAAAGGTACATGCAGCTGTGCTGCTATGCCACTTTGAGATGCAGTGGAAAAGATTAGGTTAAGTAAGTGCTAATGGTGTTAATGGCCATACTTTTCACCTCCCAGGCTGACTGCTTTCACAAACAAAGGGCTGTATAAGGGGGATCACGTGATGAGCTGATTGAGGAAGGACATCCTGAGTGCTGCTACCAGGCCCTGCCGAATTTATTAAATATTAAACTTATTTTTGACTCCAGTGTGGTGGTGGAAATAACACGGGCAAGCTTCTAAGGATAGTTGCACTCTTTGAGAAACTCTTCTGTGCAGATTATGGGACTTTATATTGAATTTTGTGGCGAATCGTAGGGCTAACGGTGATGGCCGAGATGAAGTATGGAAGCCCTGAGATTTTGGATGCATGAGCACTGGCAACAAAGCATCCAACACCTTCCTCACCAGTTCCGGAAGATCAAGAGACTTGACTGAATACGGAAGGAGGAGGTCAGGCATCCCTCGATGATATATCAGAAATTAAATCCTTACTCCGGGGGCTAGTGACTGATTTTTTTGACAGTCACACTGACGTTAAATGCTTTGGCACAGAGAATAGGGGATGTAGAGGTCAGAATTGCTTCCCAGGAATGAAAAACCTCAGCACATGAGCAGGAGCTGGTGGCTTTACGGAAGCAAGTCAGAAAGCTCGAGGATCAAGTCGAAGACCAGGAATCTCGCAGGCGGAGGAAAAATTTGATCATGGCGGGTCTTCCGGAGCGATCAGAAGGATCGGATTGTATAGCTTTTACCCAGGATCTACTACTGAAGCTGCTGGTCCCAACACCATATGGGGACTCATACAATATCGAGAGAGCCCACCACTCACTTAAAGAAATTCCTGCATTGGGGGCTCGGCCGCGGGTCATTATTATGCGCTTCTTAAATTATAAAAAGATAGCCTATGTTCTAAGCAGAGCCAAAACACTCAAAAACCTGCAATGGAACGGAGCATCCTTGTAGGTATTCCAAGATCAAATATCTATGATTCGTGAGAAACAGAAGGAGTATGTGGATATAAAGAAAAAGCTATACCTGGCTTGAGTGAAGTTTAGAATTCAGCATCCTGCTACTCTGGTGGTGAAACTGCAATCCGGAGATCGGAGGTATTTAACTGTGAAGGATGCAGCAGAGGGACTGCGAGTTGAGCTCCCAGATTTGTTCAAGCCTGTGCCCTGACTGTGAGTGGTGGGAGAAGACCTCAGTCAGTTCTGAGACTTGCTAATCATGTGAATGCATTTATTTGGAGCAAAATAGTGAGGCAGAAATGCCCTAAAGCTAACTTAAGGAGCATTTTCTGTGTTAGATTTAATGGGACTGCTGTTTTATTTTCGTTTCTTGGTTAGAAATATGCAGAGGGACCGATTAATATTGTTGACAGGATAAAAGTCATTAAAGGCAGCCAAATACGAAATGTTATGTGTTTTAGTGTTAGGTGTGGACTCAAGAAGCTGTGCACTGATCCAACCCTGGACTTAAAGGGACTGGACCCTAATATTTGTCCTCAGAAGGATAGGAATCTGAAGTACCTCAATTCACCTCCCTTGGCCACCCGCCTCACCTTAGTGGCCTGCTCACCCCCAAAGTCTCCATCCGAAACCTCTGGTCTAGTACAAGTCGACTCCTGAACATCCCCCGTATTCAGACCAACCAAGGAAAGTGCTCCTTTCAGTTCATGACCCCTCACTTCTGGAACTCGATCCCTGCAAGCTTACTAGACAAGCCCTCCCTCTCCTCGTTCAAAGCAGGTCTTAAAGCGTACCTTATTGAGCTGAGCCTCAGTGGCTGTAACCGCTAGATCATGTCCTCAACCTAACCCCTCTCAATGACAACTGACTAATACCTCTCTCCCCTTGGACTGCCTATAAGCGAACACCAATGTTACTGTAGATATGTTGCAATGAAACTGTACTTACCAACTCTGTCTAAATGTACCCTACTGACTGTGAATGTACTCTGAAACTGTGTTACTGTATCCTCACCTAATGTAAAGTGGTTGGTGTACTCAACCCCGGGTCACCCCTGAAAAAGGGATCTCTGGTCTCAGAGGGCTTACCTGGTCAACAAAATCCAAATAAATAAATAAGTATTACAATGTGTAATTATATTTGTTTTCTGGTTATGTGGGGCCACATCATAATCGTTATTATTATTGTTACTAGTTTCTGCATAGCATGATATACTATATTTGGGGTTAGGAGAGCACACTAATGGGGCACAATGAGGGGCCGAGTGGTAATATAGGGGAGTCAAGAAGCTTCAGGTGCTCCTAAAAAATCCAGGGGACCTGGGGGCGCTCTCAGGGGATGGCTCATTTTCATATGAACTTGTGGTAGGAGGGCGATTGAAGGATCAGGGATCATGCTTGGGGGGGAGGGGTCACTGGGATTGGAGAAGAGACAGAGTCCATAGCATATATAAGTATACAGGCAGAATTTGTTGGAGTGAGAGGAAGGGGTATGGAAAGATAATATGATAAGTATTAAAATTATTTCCTGGAATGTTAAAGGCCTCAGAGGGAGAAAGAAAAGATTGGTGATTTTAAAACATATTCATCAGCTGGGGGCTCAAATAGCAGTACTGAAGGAAACCCACCTTTTAAAAGATGAGTTAGGTCTTTTAAAAAGGCTGTGGGTGGGCCAAGTCTTAGGAGAGGGAAAAGCGAAAGCCTTGGGGGGGGGTAGCGATTCTGATTGGGAGAGCCTGCCCGTTCACAGTATCGCAAATTAAAGCCAGAGAGGACGCTAGAGGTATATATGTTACGGGTACTATCATGGGTAAGCTATTATTGATTGCTTCTATATATGGCCCTACTCCATCTAACCCTGATTTTTTCACGTCGTTGGAAGTAGACATAGCTTCCTTTTCATCCCATCCTTTAAGTATAGCAGGAGATTGAAACCTGTGTCTTAATAATTTGACGGACAGGAGACCTTCATCTAAAAAGCCACCTTCTACAGCCCAGGTAGCTATGGCTAGATTCCTTGAGGTAACAGCATTAGTTGACCCACTTCAGGTGTATAATAAAGGGGACCGCAGTATGACCTTTTACTTAGGGGTGCATAAAACCCATTCACGAATCGATTTTTTTTTGGTTAATAAGGAGGCACTGGAGGGAACTAGGGAGCAGATCACCCATAGCAGAATTTTATCCGACCATTCCCCAGTGCAGTTGACTTGGGTGATGGAATCTATTCCAATGAAGCCCTAGAGATGGAGGCTAGATGAATCCTTATTACTAAATGATAGTATGTTATCCCGGTTAGAGGAAGCACTGCTGGAAATTATACAGACTCAAATCCCAACACTTCGGGATAGGAGATTAGCGTGGCCCACTTGTAAAGTTTTATACGCTGGCATAGCACAGAGGTATACAGCCAGGAGAAATAGTATGAGAAAAGCGAGGGAAGAGTTTATATTGGGTAATACTATTTCACTGGCTCCCCTGGAAGGATCTTCCAACGGGGTGGATACTGAACTTAAGGAATTAAGAGATGAAATGGCAAGCATCCTTTATGGCAAGATAGATTTTTGGCTTGAAAAGCTTCAAGCTAGATATCTAACACAGGAGGATGTACCTAGTTGGCTTCTTTCAAATAGAATTAAGGAATGGGAGGCTGCTCGTATGATTCCATTAATAAATTTCCAGGGGGAAATAATAACAGAGCCTCAGAGAATGGCTGATGGCTTCACAGCCTATTTTACAGAGATTTATCAAGGAGGCACGCCCAGTAATGAGGTGGATGTATGTTTTTTTTTGGGAAAAAATACCACTACCCAGATTGGATTAAGAGCAAGCCCAAGGATTGGCGGTCTCCAAACTAGAGTCTGAAATAATAGAGGTGATTAACTCATTACCAAATGGCAAAACCCTGAGACCAGATGGTCTATCAGCAAAATTTTATAAATCCCACTTGCTAACTATATTACATTTATTGAAAGATATATTCTCCAATATTATGCATGAAGGGGTCCCTCATCCACCATTATATCAGGCCTACATTACACTCATCCCAAAACTGGATAAACCAAAAGAACTCCCTGAAAGCTATAGCTCCAATTGCTTCGATGAACCAGGATCTTAAATTGTTGACGAAGATATTGACCAATAGAATTTAAAAATTGTCCCTATGCTACTCAGTCAAGAACAAGTTGGGTTCATGCCAGGTAGGGGGCACACAATGCCCTTTGGAAGCTCCATCACATACTTACTTCTCAGAGGCATTAAAAATCTCTATGCTGCTCCCACAGCTAGGGTTCTTTGCAATGGCTATTTATCGAAGGAGTTTTGCCTTGATAATGGGACTAGAAATGGATGCCCCTTATCACCAATTTTGTTCAACATATATCTGGAACCCCTATTAAGAGCGATCCAGATCGACCCAGCGGTACAGGGGATTGTTGTCAGGGAAGGGAAATTAAATTTTCTGTTTTCGCAGATGACATACTGTTACACCTACAGGAACCAGCAAAGAGCTTTAATAGGGCTCTTAAAATAGTAAGGAGATTTGCTATGGTCTCGAACTATAAGTTAAATTTGAGTAAGACACAGGTTGTCCCTCTCACCCTATATACCTACAAAGTGGATTTTGAACCTCTACAATTGAACTGGTCCTCAAAAAGGATTAAATATCTTGGCATTTGGATCACTGCTAATGTGGGGGAAGGAGTGGAAGCAAACATAGACAAGGTGCTCTCAGTAGTCAGAACAGATATAACTAGATGGAATAAACTCCCCTTGAACTTGACTGCTAGACTTGGTTTGATTAAAATGAACCAATTGCCTAGACTTCTGTATCCAATACATTTGTCCCGGTATAATGTCCCAAAGTGCTAGTTTATTAAGGTGCAAAAATTAATCTCTGACTTCCTATGGAATTCAAAACCCCCTAGGAGAAAATATAATATTTTATGACTTCCTCATATTATGGAGGGTCTCAAAATTCCAGACCTCCATTTATATTATGTGGCTGGACAACTAGGTATAATGGGTCGGTGGAATAGAACGCCGGAGGAAGGTGGATATATACCAACTTGGCTTCACATTGAGAGACAAATTCTTAAACACATGGGTTTTTCCCCAGAAGCATTGCTCTTTTCCAACCCAGAAGGACCACCGTATGGGGGGAAGCAAATTCCAATATATAAGTCAATGTCAGCTTGGTGGGCTCTCTTATCTCCGAGTGAGAAAAAAACTCAAACGGGCTTCAGGGATCAGCCTATATTGGGTAATCCCAATATGACTATTGGAGGTCAACTAATTAGAAAACAATGGGCTCCTCAATTGTCTAACCTAAACTATGCAGATCTTATAGTAGAACACAGAGTGGTCTACCCAGCTCAGTGCAAGAATATGAACTTCTTTAGGAGGATACAGGTTACTAAAATGGTGCAAAAAACATTGAGAGAGAATAGTGGTGTTCAGGATACCCTGTTTACCTGGGATAACATTAAGGGAAATCAGCCATTTACAAAAAACCCTCTCTAACATATATAAGGTGCTATTAGATTTTTTAGGTGGGGATCTTTCTGTGAAGGTTTCATACTGGGAAAAAAAGAACATCCCCAGGGACCTGATTGGAAGGAAATTTGGAAGAGTAGTGGTTATATACCTATACCTAAGTACAGGATAATGCAGTTTTTTATATTCTCTAATATATACTATATCCCTGCCAAACTATGTGCTCGGGGCCTTAGACAGACAGACCTATGTTTTAGACGTGGCATGAACCCAGGGGATATACTACATATATTGTGGGATTGTCCTAAAATTCACCCACACTCTGGGTTCAAATTAAACAAAATATGGACTCCATGTTAAATTATAAGGACTTTATTTTGCCTGAGATCTGTGTTCTGGGAGATATGGCCCAAATTCCAGGAGCACTTACTAAACACCACATATCTTTGATGTCTGCCCTAGCTAAAGCTTTTGTTCTGAGGCACTGGAATAGTGATCTTATCTATACATTTGACCAGTGGGTGGGGGATTTGTTGAAGACGCTTGATAGGCTCAGGAGGCAAATGCTCCGGGATGGAAGAAAAGGAACGTATGATAAGAGATGCAGGAACTTGGAGGCGGTTTACTCAATACAAACTAAAGTTGCCCAAACATGGGTCTGTCTGTCTGATTGTGCTTAGTTCAAGATTTATGTATAGGGAGTAGATGAATAACAGTGAGTTATATTTATTTATTTTCCACCGTGAGGGTTATGTATGCTCCTGTTGTATTATGGATCATATAGTATGAGTTTTAGAATCTGCCAAATGATTGTGGGGGGGGGGTTCTCTCTTTTCCCTATGGACGCAGCTGCAGGGTTCTACCCCAATTTGTCGATACCTCTATGGAGATTATATTAGTTATTTGAGGGGATACCTCCTGAAACTGATCCTTTAGTATAAGAGTTAACTATCTAGACACATGATGCTTTCTATAGTACAAACTAGTACAGTTGTTTATGATGCTTGGGGGGGTACTTACTGCAGCTGTGTATGTATATAGTGACCACACCCAGTTTTGGGGTGTGGGCTTGGGAGCTACCTGGGTATTAATGTGTGTCTGTCTAATGGTTATTAAAATGACAATAAAGAAGTTTAAAAAAAAAAAAGGGCTGTATTGACAAGAGAACTTGTTTGTAACCTGGACATGAAGCTGAAACAACAAATGGTATAACAAAATGTATTTCAAAGTATGTGAGCACTCAAAATGGCTTAAAAACCTGACCAGCAAAGAGCAAAACCAGATTACCTGATAGGGACCCTGAAAACCTGATCAGCAGGTAAAAAACCTGACAGGTGGCAACCCTACCTACAACTGGCATCAACACAAGGTTAGGTAGCAAATAGATAACAGACATATGTAAGACTATACTTAGCAAGCTGTAGCAAGACCATAGACCAACTGCACAACCCACTCAAGTACAACTATAGTGCTCAAGGGCAGGGTATTTCAGACCTTTGGTAACATAACTTACAGAGAAATTAGTTAATCAGCAGTAAGCAGAGGAGTCTAACAAAGTCAAATATATGTCCCTAAATGATTTTTGGGGCATCGAGGCTGGCTGACTACTGACTTCAACATCTGACACCCACAGTATGACACTCTTGTCTCCCCCTTTAAGACTTCCCTTCCCACATAATTTACACCCAAACTTGGCTAGTCTGGGCAGTGCCTCAAAGACAAAAAGCCCATTTAACAGAGTATTGGGGTAGGGGAGGGTGGGAGTGAGATAAATTTCAGGTGTTGTCCTCATCCTGGATGGGAGCAGGTCTCCCGGGCAACAACAAGCCTATGCAAATCCTTTAAATTGTAAATTGTCCTGGTGCAGGGGTTGGGCAGCGTGAGAGCTGGCACTGCTCCCTATCCCTGATGCAGTTGAAATCCCTGCTGGCATAACGTTGCAAAACAAACCATAAGTTATTATGTGTCACTGAACCAAATGCCCTTTGCTGGTCTAGTGATGTAAGAAAACCTTCTAACCTATTGGAATTGCCTCTTTCAACAATTTCTCTGACCAATATTAAATGTTCAGTGATCTGTCTTTCTGGTACAGGACTGGTCTGTGCTGGGGTTATTATGTGTTTTGCTGCCTGTAAAAGTCTTCTAATCCAAACATTTGCTATTTTTTTATCCAGCTTTTTTAGTTTTATCATCAGTGTTTAGTAGACTAATGGGGCTCCAATTTTGAGTATTCTTCTTGTCCCTTTTTATGTAAATATAATAACCTTTCATACTAGGCAATATGGTATAAGTTGCAAACATGTGGTTAAAAACAGATGTCAATTATTGTTTTAATTCTGTTCCAATAAACTTATAAAGTTCACTTGTAAGACCATTATACCAGGTGCAGTACCTGTTTTCAGTTATGCAACTGTAACTTTAATTTTAGAGTTTTTTATTGGTTCAGTTAGTATTATTTGAATTGCTTCCAATAAAGCTGGCATTGGTAAATTATTAAAGAAGTGTTCTTGTCCCAGTAAGGAGGTTACAGACGTTTGAAATAATGTAGCTGAATAGTAAGTGACAATATTCAAAACTGCAGTATTATCTGTTGTATCTATCATTGGTATTTTATTTATTTATTTATGTATTTACTGAAAAATTTCACCAAGAAAGGCACATTGAGCAAACATTGCTCATTTAAAGGTGTGTTCTGGTGGGGGGGGGAAGGGTAATAGGGATAGAACAGTATACAGTGATAACACAACAAAATGATATAAAGGAAAAAAGCAAAAAATACAAAAACATAATACAAACTGGTCACATAACTGGAGAATTCAAATGGAAGTGCAACACATAAGATGTGTTAAAAGAATGAGGGAAAAAGAGAATTAAAGGCAATTACAAGTAGTGGAGAGAAAACTGTAAAGAAGGGATGAGAGGACTGAAGGGGAGTTGGTGTGGTGGATTATCTGAGAGAGGGAGTTCCACATTTTAGCGAGAGAGTGAGAGAGTGCAGACCGGTCAGTAGTAGATGATCTAGGAGGGATAGCTGTGGTGCGAGAATTGTAGCTACAGAGGGAGTGGAGGGTAGAAGTGATAAGCAGGAAGCAAGATTGGAGGGGGGAGTGAACCAAACCAAAATTTAGAAAGGACGGTTATGCAGTGAGAGCAGTGTCTGTCCTCAAGGGAGAGGAAAAATAGAGACTGGTACAGTGGTGAGTATGAGGAGGACTATCAATGGCAAAGCAGCACAAGGAGTGGTAGAGCATGTACAGTCTGGCAATGGACGTTTTGGGGATGGCACTGAAGACTAAATGACCATATTCAAAAACTGGAAGGATCATTTTCTGGACTAGGGCCCAACCGGAGGGCAGAGAGATGCAATCTCAGTTTCTGTACAGGGCACTTAACTTGGTATGCAGTTTTTTGACCATAGCATCCACATGTCCAGAGAAGTTAAGGTGCTGGTCTAGCAAGACGTCAATATATCTAAAGAAAGATCTAGTAAGCCATCATTTTTTTTCTTTTTTATCCTGTTTTTACAGCTTTCATATGGGCAGATGAGTCAAAAATTCCCTTGTGCCAAATTGTTGCTGCTAATGCAGAGTATTAGCATTTTGCATATGATATTGTACCTATTCTTTTTAATGAAAAAGTTGTAGTATTGTATTTTACTGTAGTTGTTTCCTGTTTCATAAGATAATGCGAGTCATTTTTGTAAAGGTCTCTGGGACAAGTACTTGAAGTATTTATTCTGACTGTGTTTTCACTAATTGTAATTTACTTAGATCAGTTTTGGTGTCTTCCCACCAGACTGCAGGGTCTTCATAAAAGACAAAAAAAACTGACTTTCTTGCTGTTATATGTATGAAATTTCTTGAGAGACTAAAGTAGTTTACAATAATGTAGAGTTACATTTCTAAATACCTGGACCTTGTTTGAGTGTTTTATTGTGTCCAGTTGTAAGCTGGATCATATTATGGGTCAGAGAATTCAGTTATTTTAATTTCTGCTGATGGTGTTGGTAGTCCTACAGAGGTAAAGATAAAATCAATTCATGTCATTGAAGATCTTTTTTGTGGAATGTTGAATCTCATCTTCCTGTATGGACATTGGGCCCTATGCTCTAATGGGCAGGTTATATGTACCTTAGGTGAGTAATCTACCTGTGGAGCTCCACACCTGTGGAAAGGCATGCACTGGCTGGAATTCAATACCGGCCACCACCTGTCTGCGTCCCTACCACCCCGGCAATCAGGTCCGTGAAAGGTGGCCGAGGGAGGCATAGCCAACCCAGTCAAGCATCCAATCAGATGCCTACCCTGGGCCCCAGTGGATCACCTACACAGCTGGGTGCAGGTCCGGGTGCATGAATTTCATCAGTGGACACCCGGACCTGTGCAGTAATGCCCCATTGGGCTCCAGACTTCTGACATTGCCCAAGGTGCACAGAGGCCACCCGTGCCACCCTCCCCAGCCCAAGGCACCCCCAGCACCCGTGTAGCAAGGTGCCCCCCTCTGCACACTCCTCACACAGGTGCATCTACTGCCTCATGCAGGCAACCCCCTGAACACAGTATCCCTGGCCCTACACTGTTGTTCTGTGGTGCCACCCCCAACAACCCCCTACACGTACCTTCTGGTGAGGTACTGTGAGCTGGACAACCAGTGGCACAACCCTCCTGACACCTCCAAGGCCACCAGCCATCTGACATTCACAGGCTTACATTGGCTGTACAACCCCGCATAAGGCAGATGGCTGGCGGCTGTGGAGGCGTGCAGAGGGCTGTCCCACTGGCTGTCCATCTCCCAGTACTTCACTAGCAGGTATGGGTAGGGGGTTGTCAGTGCTGAGGGGGGATTGGCCATGCTGCACAGGGTGCCATGCCAGCAGGTTGGGTGAAGGGCTGCTTAGGCATGGCAGTGCAGCCATGGGGGGGTCAGCATCAAGGGTGGAGAATGCTCTGGTGAGTGCAGGGGTGTCTGCCAGGGGGGTACGGGATCAGGGCTGGCCCAAGCTGTGAGCAGGGGTACTACCTGCCACTCGTGGGCCCAATCTCCTGTTTTGTGTGCGCGGGGGTGGAGCATGTAGGGGCACTTATGGCAGGGCTTTCTCTGGCATACCTGCTGGCCTCCTACATGCCCCTACTGAACAGCACTATTCTCCATGGTGCATGGCATATATTGCTGGCACACCCTGGCACACATCCCACCTACCCCCAGTGCATTACTGTTCATGTGCCTGGGGCATTGGGCATGTGCAGCTTTATGCCCCAGTTGTGAATGCCATGTGACCACTGCTCAGCAGCATTCTGACCTAGCAATGCCAATGCACCTGGTTAGCATAGTGCACATGGCCCATAGTTTCCATCTTTTAGATTTGCAGTGGTTATGAAGGTATTTAAGTAGTATGTGTCACAAAAAGCTTTAGGGGTATTTGCATGTTTTCCCCTTTCAAGATTGGATAACCCACAGTTAAAATCACCCGCTAATACTACATAATGTGAGGAAAAAACATATGTGTGTACAGCCTTAAATAAGTCAAATTCTTTCTGATTTGGATTGAGGGGCATAAATGTTTACAAATTTGTAGAGAATATTATGTATTTTAGTATCTAATATTAATGTTCTGCCAGGTAACAAGCCTATTAGTTTTATAACTGTAACCACAATGTTGCTGAATAAAATACTGATGCCTGAACATGTCTCTTCCCCTAAAGACCAATTGAATGGTCCTATATACCATGCCTTTTTGGCAGTTACTATGTCAGAAAGAGTACGCAATCTTGCATCCTGTAAAAGAAGGATGCTTGATTCATAGGCTAGAAAATGTGTAAATACAGTATTTTGGGGGGTTCTTAATACTGTTAACCTAGGTGTCTTCGATCCTCTACTGTCTTCTCCCTTGAGGTGCTGTGAACCACGACCAAAATGGGTGGGAACGCTCTGTCGGTAGCAGTGCCCACCTTTTGGAATGGGCTACCTGCCCCACTCAGATCTTCTAACAACCATATCTCCTTTAAGCACCACCTCAAATCCTGGCTACTAACAAACCACAGCTGCAAATGCCCACCTAGATAGCTGCCCTAACCACCTGATACTTTCCCAGTCTCACCCTCTCCAGTGGTGCCAACTGGTATTATTCCCTTTTATGTTAACCCTCCTATTTCTTCATCCCCACCCCTTATCCTCCCTCCCTCCCTCTCCTTACTCCCCATCTGTGGAGATCCCCATTCCTCATCCAAGAGCAACTTCAGAAACAGTTTCAGAAGCACATGTACCTTCTGGGTCAGTATTTTGTGCACAGTTCTCCAAACTAGAAGCATTATCCACAGGACTTTTGTTCATCATTCTGCAGTTCTTCATTTCAAAGTCCTGTACTGGGTTGGTCTCTAATGCTGTAGAAGTATAGAAAAAGGGAAGGAGACCCGCTCCCTGATCTTAGTAACATCCATCCTCTCTCTCCTCCAACACCAGGAGTGGCCATCTTGACAGCGAGCCAAAACAGCCAAGGGTTCCCCCTACTGACAAGAGTAGGGGAAGTTTTATTGGTAACAAAAGAAAACAATGCAGGAAATAGAACAAAACAAAATAATAGGTACCCATCAGACACAGTACACTCCAGAAAAATAATACAACTATTCAATCAAAGCTAAGAGAACAAAAAGGAAAAAAAAAACAATAAAATAAGAAAAATAAACCATATAATCCAATATCACAAAACATAAAGTAACAAAGCAAAAAATATGGTGTACCAATCTATGGCATACTCTGAATAACCCACACAGGGCAACACCAGGGAAATGTAATATATAAAGGGACAATTTCTCCACAACTGTCTCATTTTCTGGGGTGAAGTACAACATTCTTCCAAGGCATGTATTTTTTGTAATTCAATAGTAACATTCATTATCAGTTCTACATATGTAACCTGCTTCTCCTGAAATACCCAGGAACACCTGGATTGCCATATGTAATACTTTAATAAGGCCCCAAGGACCTGTAAAGTAGATGTGTCAAATTTAGACCCATGCACACCATAAATTCCAAGAACCAATTCTACGTGGGTAAGTTCCAAGAACAATGGCTCCTGCCATTGTCTTGCCAGATGGGTGCAGAAGTCCAGAACATAGGGCCAGACAAAAAAAAATGTGATCTTGAGTTTCAAACATCTGTGCACAACCAACTTGAGGACAGTACCTTTCTGAAACCTGTTTGTGCTTGTGAGAGTTACTTACCCCCATTTTCCCATTCACACTCAACCATTGTGTATCCCAAGCATATGCAGGCAGATGTTTATTAGTCAAATAACCCAGCACTGCACCACTATGGTGATCTGCACAATGAGGGATTTCTTGGGGGCCCAAGAAATATTTAGACTGCATCTCAGCATTCAGCTGTTTCCTGCTGATAGTCAAGAGCCTTGTCAACCCAAACTTCCACTGTTTAATCTTAAAAGGGGTATCAATAATGTACTCAGGGCAATATCCCAGCTTTCTGAGAATCTGAAGCACATTTCTGTGCCACTCAGACAGATATGGCTACAGCCAGTCTAGGATACCAACCATCCAAGGCTTGCCATTTGGCTTTAAAGCCATACCAATGTTAGAAGTCAGAAAAATAATATAATAAAAACAATAGGATTTATCATACCCACACCACCCTCCCTCTTTGTGTGGTAGGTAAGATTCCACTTAAGGGGTTTCAGTCGACTTCCCCAAAAGTGAAACATGGGTAGAAGCAGGGTTTAATTAAAAGTACCAGCTTTGTTTTGGAGATCCATTTATTCTTCCAAAAATTTACTTTTGCCTCTAAGACCTGATTCCCAATTTTTCTCAGCCATATTTTGGAACCCATAGGTGACTCCAAGTAATTTGATATATTGAGTCAAGATAGAAATATCAGCAATATCCTGAGAGGGAGTAGGTTATGGAGTTACAATTACAACACCAGTACCTTTTTGAAAGTTAATCTGCAACCCAGAGGCCAAAGCAAATTCATGTAACTCCTTGCGAATGATAGGACCCATACCAGAATTTTGAACCATCAGAATCACATCATCTGCATAGACCATAATTGACAGTGGGCGTGAGTGCAGTCCAAGGGTAAGGCCCACAATCTGAGTATTTTGATGAATTTTCTGTAAAAGAGGATCAATGCCAAAAATATACAGCAAGGAGCTCAGAGGGCACCCTTGCCACACCCCTCTTCCTAATCTACAAGGCCTCCTCAGCCATCAATTGACATATTGTCTCACTAAGCCATGGTCATACAGGCTTTTAATCCAAATGACAAATCTACCTGGGATATGGTAAGCATACAAAATCTGTAGTAAGTAATCATGATAGAGTTTATTGGAGGCTTTTCTCAGGTCAATGCTCAATAGGTAACCAGAAACTGTGTTTGATTCCCTCTGGGGCATAGTTCATAAAGCCATAATGAGGCATTCTGCACATTCTGGGTCTTAACAGAACACATTTGCTGTGGACTTAACCTTTTTCTGCAACAGTCCCCAATCGACTAGCTAAGATTTTATCCAGTATTTTGTATTCCATATTGAGCAAACTCAGTGGTCTCCAATTCCTGTTGTCAACTCCGTCATGCTTTTTATATAAAAATATCATCATAGCAGTCAACTGAGATTTTGGTAGGCAATCAGCATTTAAACAATAGTTAAATAATTCTGCTAAAACAGGAGCCAACTGGTCCTGAAATTTCTAAAAAAAATTCAGCACTATGGCCCTCTTCCCCTGGAGCCATGTTATGATTCAAATATTTAATAGCAGTCATAACTTCTTCAGGATATGTAGGGGCTATTAAAGGTCCTATATCACTATCAATTAAAGGTGGAATTTTCAAATCCTGCAAATATAACCAAATGTGAAAATTAACAGTCTCTTCAGTAAAGGACGTGAAAACAGTTGCTGCACCGCATCCATAATGTCATCCCGGGAGGTCACTATGTCCCCCTGACTAGTACATCATTTATCCATATATCTTTTATTAGTCCAATAATTTCAATCTCTGAAGGGGTCAAAAGTATGTTTATGTCCCTGAGTCCCAAAGTTCATTTCTTGGTACAGTGATTGGACCCAATTATATTGCAATTTTTTCATTTGCATTTTGATATTCTGAATTTGGCCACTATAATCCAGTTTCTCAGTCTCGGTCTGAGAAACAAGTTTCTGTAAGTGAGACCTGAGAGTGAGATATCAGAGGTAATCATCCTGAGATTTTATGCCAGAATAGGATTTTAAAAACAGGACAATATCCTGTTTGCTATCCTCTCACCATTCATCAATACTATCATAAAAAACTCTAACTGATAACCTGGCTGTCCACAACTGAGACTATTGGTGTGCAAGTGCCAGATGTTCCAATCTGCTATTGTTTAGGTGTCATTGGCCTTTTCAATGAATTGGAGCATTTCCCCAGGAGAAGGAACCGGTGAAAATTTTATGGTCCGAAAATTTATAGCAAGTATTGCTAGCCATATGAACAGTAACAATATTAGAGACAAAACATAAAATCAATCCAGTCTGACAAGGCCCCTTTATAAAAGGTGTTCCCCTGACCGAATGTAATACCCTATAGGCATCCTTCAGTTTAGCAGTATTTATAATAGCATTTAAACTATTAGAATCACTAAACATTTTTGAAGTTGCAAGGCCATGGTCTGTTCGAACTGTACCACAATTAAAATCACCCCTCCTGAGGACTAATCTAGAGCTGTGTAAAAATGGTTGAATGGCCAAAAACAAACTAGTTCTCAGAGCTTTAGTCTGAGGACCATAAGTGGCAATGATACATGGGTGTTCTGAACCAAGGGACACATCAAAAGATGAGGTCCTACCAGGGTAGATTTCAGTAAGTTTTGTCAGCCACAACCTACTATCATTGAACAAAATCCCTACCACTTCACATTTCTCTGTACCAGTGGACCGAGAAGAAGAGCCATTTTTCCAAAATCTGGCCACCTAAGAAAGTTCATCGGTAGTTTTAAGTCTGGTGCCTAACACCAGGATAACCTGACTATCAAGGTCACAAAAGGTAGCAAGGACAGATAAACATTGTTTAGTTTCTTTAATACTATTTACATTAATAGTAGAAATATTGATAGAGGCCAACAAAAATTAAAGAAAAGAGTATGGGGGGGAACCCTTCAGGTTATACTGGAAGTACATGACTGTGCCTGTCTCCTCTGGGGCAGTGCAGTCTCCATTGCTGGGAAATCCTCCTTTTCAGAAGGAGGGTTAGCAGAAGAAGCATGGAGAGGTAAAGTCTCCATATGAGAGGCCTCAGACTCAGAGTCATAGCAATCTGAAGCACTGCGTAGGTCAGAATACCTATTTTTAAAGGGTCCAGAAGAAAGGTTTCTAGTCTTCTTTCCTCTTGGGTGGTCTTGCCTTCCAATCATGGGTATTTCTTCTTGCCTTTATAAAGCATGGGCTGAAAGTCCTCAACTGGGGAAGAGGAGGGGAGGGGATGAGGGGACCTGTACTACAGTAACCTGGGGGTGGGCTCTGGAGGCTGTTCCTCTCTAATGTTTTCTACACCATCTGAGGGAACTAAAAGAGTGTCATCCACCAAAGTGGGGATCAGAAACCAGCTGCTCAGAATCTTGTTGCACAGGTTCCACAATTTGCACAGTCAAAGGGGTGCACTGAGCATTAAACCACTGGGCTGAAGCCTGTGCTGCTCCAGTCTTCTGTGCCTGCATGACTAAAATATCAGGCAAACACTTTCACCCTTATTGTGGGAGGCCCAGGGGCATCTTGTGTAGGAGTAGTCCCGCCAATCAAAAAGGTTACATCTGAAGGTGTTTAAACAATCTTTAGTCAAATGGCCGTATTCCAAACAATGGGTACATTTTGCACCGTCACAAGCATTACTGAAATGTGATCCAGAGCCACATTTGAAGCATGGTTTTTGTTGACCATAATAAAACAGTGTACCCCTATCCATCTTCAAGAAAAATACACTGTGTAAATGCATAAATCCTGCATCAGTATTTTGCAGCTTCACCTTAATTTTCCATCCTTATGTCCAAAGTTGTTTTGTATCCATAAATGGAACAGGCACTGTTTTTTTGTCCTGTGTTTTTTTTTTCCTGGCTTTGCAGCTAGCTACAGTAAGCATCCCCCCTCCCCAAATGTAACAGCTCTTTTGTGAAGGTGTTGTTCAGCTGCATTAATAATCTGTCTGCTCTGCCCTGGAAACCTCCCTCTGCCATTATCTCCTTGTTTGCTTGGGGATGAGGTTTCTAGTGCCCATTGTCCCTGTTGGCCTTAAATTAACAGACCCCTTCTCCATTCCACAGCATCTTGTCGAGTACAGGTGACTGCCTCCTCCTGCAAGCCGCAGGAGCTGCTCTGAACCCAAAAGCTGTTCTGCGCTGACCCACCTACCTCTCTGCCTACAACCAGGTGCACATTTGGAAGAGCAGCCCACAGCTACCAACGGGATTGAACTTGGCACTTTTTGCCTTTCAGGCCATTTGGCTGCACTCACTACTACTGCTCCGGAGCTCTGATAAGGCATAACGCTATTCCCCCTTCTATTATTGGCTATTGACTCTACCATTCCTGAGCTGTCTCTTTTTTAATACAACTGCTTTTTTTTTCCATTTGCAAATTATACTGCAAAGCCACTAGAGGGCAACAACTCTTGGAGGTTGCATTCCTCTTCCCACTGTTCTCCTCCAAGCACTTTTCATCCTGGGTCCTTCTTCCCTAAGGCAAATTACTACACCCTAGCAAACCATAGTAAGTCACCCTATCACTGTCCCATAAAGACCACCACAATTATGGGTATTGGAGTGCCCCCCTTATACTGACACTGGGCCACTGCCCCCTTATCACTACTTGCTGGGCACCCATTGTCACGCAGACCACCCAGGCTCCTACTGATCGCTCTTACTGTCCTACTTCTTGGATCCCTTAGCCCTCCCTTCCCCTCAAGGGTCTTCTTCTCACACCTCACACCCCTATGAACCACCACCGACTGCCACCCACACCGCCATCCACACTGCCACTACCTCTCTTGCATCCCCCATCCCCCCCCATACATCTCCCTGCAGTCATGTGCCACCATCAACCTCCATGCCGGATCACATTCCTATCTTTTCCAACCCTTATCACCCTGGCCATCCCTTGTACTATCCGCAATATAACTAGGTGGCAGCTATCCTTGACAGTAAGGCAATGATCTTTTGCTCTCCTTAGAATCTTTGCCATACTCCTACTAATTTTGGGAAATGCTCATCCTAACCCGGGCCCCATCTCGCCCAGCCCCAGCCTAATGCACCTCGGGCTTAGAATAGCTGCAAAGAACATTTGCAGCTTAACCCAAAAGACAGCAGGTCTCTATTGCTAGATACTGCAACATCAGCCAGATGTGCTAGCACTGACAGGAACCTGGCTCTCCAAAAAAACACTTGAATCTTTGGTTGCCCTCCCTGGCTTCACCCTTCACAGAGCCGACAGAATGAGCAAGCGTGGTGGGGAGTGTGCTGTGTATGTCCGTGACTCCATGCTATGCCAAGCCCTTCCAATACCTCCATTAGGCCATTGTGTCCAAGCCTTATCATTAAAACTTACTCCAGATCCCTTCAGAGCCCCTGTAATTCTTACTTTTGCATATGTCCCCCCAAGATACCAAGTTCCTGCTATATAATCCCTTGCTAACTGCACCTCCGGCTTCCCCCCCAAAACAGAACAAATCATAGTTGGAGACTTTAATGTGAACTGGCCTGCAAGTTTGGCTTCCCATGCCAAGGACACCTTCGGTGCACTGGACCTGACCCAGCTGATCAGCTAATCTACCAGGTTGAACCCTACTAATATCTCTAGCACCCTGATTGACCTTTTCCTCACCAACCGTCCCCACAGAATCTCTGATCTGGTGGTCCTTCCAGACTCCCTAAGCGATCATTCACCCATCCTCTTTTCCTGGTTGTGTCTTTAGCAGAAACCCAAACCAAACTATATTGCCCGGCATCGTCTCCAACCCAGAGACCTCACAAAACTAAGAAAATACTTAACTCAATGGGACCAGTCCCCCATCTCCTGGGCTCCTACTATAGATGAAGCCCTTGATTATTTCACCTGTTCTTTTAATAAAGCATGTGGCATCTATGCCACACTAGAAAAAGTGCAATCCAAGAAACGTAATGCCCCCTGGGTCACACCTGCACTGCTCCAACAGCTAAAGCACAGAGATGATCTCTGGCATAAAGCAGTCACATCCAGTATGCAGGCTGACAGGCAGGCCTATAAAGCAGCTTGTAACACATGCACTTGGGCCATTAAACAGGCCAAATCGGGCTACTACAAAATGACCCTTGCTTCCTCCTGGGGAATGCTCAGTTGTTCTAGGACAATATCAAGGAACTCAATGGCAAATCGCAGCCCCCCCCCCCAAGCAACTGTCAACAATGTCCTTACCACGACCCCCTGGCCATTGCCAACTGCCTCAACTCATCATTCTCTGACCTCAGTGCAGTACTCCCAAATAACTTCTTCACCCCACTCCTGCAACTCCACCCCCAAACACCCAACATCCCCCCTTCCATCTCAGGATGATCTCTATGAATGAGGCAAGGCCTTTTCTGATGAAAGCACTCAGTGGCTCTTGCTAGTGCAAAGATTCTTTTGATACAGATGTGACAGGGTTAGTCCCTGCCACTAAATAAAAGTACCCATCATTTATTTCTTTCTTTGGTTGCAACCACTTTCCTCCCCTCTTCTAAGGCTATCCCTGTATTTTCTGTATGGAGGCAGGCCACCTCCTTACACAGCCCCCCCCCCATCCCTGTTACCCTCTTCATGCTTTTTTTCTCTTTTTCCTTGAGTACTCTTAAATATCAAGTTTTGGATATAACAGATTAACTGCCTGAAGTAATGGGTAGTTACAGACTCCATTTTCCATAAAATATTTGTTAGGTTCCAGCATTATTTACTGTTTCTGTCTAAAGAGGAGGACAGAATAATATTCATTTGCAGTCTGGAAAATAGACAGGAGACTGTATGTTATGAATTCTCATTTGAGAGTCTCACTAAGAGAGAGAGAGAGAGAGAGAGAGCTTGTTTTTGTTTGAACAGGGTTTCTGTGCTAAGCACTCTCCCTGGTGCAAGCATTTTCCCTGCTGTAAGCACTCTCCCTGCTGCAAGCTTAACCCTGCAGTACAGAATGTTGTTTTGTTCTAGTTCTGCTGCACTGAGACTTGTTCCTTCTGTTTATAAGCTGCTAAATATCTGGGTTTTGTCTACTAAATACAACTCTGGGTATTTCTAGATAAAATAAAATGTATACCTTATAGAATGTACTTTACAACACTTTTAAAGCTAAACCAAACCAATAGTAAACAGGATAAGACTCACAGAAGAAGTTCCTTTTCTGGTTCTGTGTAGTTGGAGCAGGGCCCTTGCTTAGAAGGAGGTCTGTTCTCTGAGAAAGCCTGCTGAAGTCTGACTGTTCCTTTAGGGGATCAGCAGCCCCTAGTGGCCTACATTTATAACAGGAACCTGTCAATCATTGTCTGGACAACATTCTTTGAAATGGTAAAGTTTTACCAAAGAACACTTTTAAGAGATAAACCTTAAAACAGGTTGCTTATATCAAGTAATACACTTAGGAATATGTATAAATTTGTTTTAGAAGCTATTAAAATATATTTCTATTTTGATGATGCTGTGTCACCTGATTCAGGTAGGCGGGTATATAAATCCTACCTGAACAGGTACCTGTGAGATAGGGTCAGTATGTTCTGACCAGTGGAGAGAGAAGGTGCCTACTGTAAGGATTATACTTGTGTTACTTTGCTTGAACACAGTTGCTTGTTATTTTTTTTTTTGTTTTATGTTATTTTCATTTGGACTTGTGTGTTATTTGGATGGTGCAAAAAGAACTTGTTTATGAAGATTAATAAACATCCCACAAGCCAACGTGGGTTGCACCTTAATTACTGAGCCCTGTGTCCATCTGTAGAACCCACACTGTAACAATGAGAATCTTACATCTAGTACTAGATACAGTCCTCTCCCCACTGACTGATCTCATTAACCGCTCCCTAAGTCTGAGGTAGTTCCCCGCAGCCTGGAAGACTGTCACAGTCACCCCAATACTAAAGAGGGGTGACAGCACCTCCCCCAATAACTACCATCCCATACCCATTCTCCCACCACTCTTGAAAGCCCTCAAAATAATTATAGCCACCCAACTCACTGAGTACCTACTTGCTCATAACCTACTTGCAGGAAGCAGCATGGCTTCAGATCTGGGCACAGTACAACTATGGCTCTCACTGAGTTCTCTAATTTTATTCACTCTGCCCTGGATAGAAAACACCTAGCTGGAGCTGTCTTCATTGACCTGTCAAAGGCCTTTGATACAGTCTCCCACCCCTTACTCTTAAGCACACTCCACCACATAGGTCTGTCCCAAGGACCCGTCTCCTGGTTTACCAGTTACCTCACAGCTAGATCACAATGTGTCAAAATAAACAACACCCTCTCAACCACTCTGCCAGTCCACTCTGGGGTTCCCCAGGGCTCCATCCTCAGCCCTCTATTATTCAGCCTCTACCTAAACACCTTGCCCAATTCCTGCTCCAGCAACCTAGATAGATAGATAGATAGATAGATAGATAGATAGATAGATAGATAGATAGATAAAAACTTTTATTTTTCAACAAGATAATAACTTTTAGGACCAGAAGGCCCTGTTTATCAAAGTTGTCCTGTTTTAAGAATACAGTTTCAAAGAACAGAAACATCATGTAATATATATTATAGGAACAAATCTTACATGTATAACAAACAGTTCCACTACATACATTACTTAAGACATACATAAATGCACAGTCTATCAGAAAAATTCAACAATTTCATCATACTTTGAGTATGCATTATCCAGACAAATTGAAAAATGGGATGTCTAATAACATACAGAAGAATTATTTTCATTTTCAATATTATCATATTGGAACAAGACATCAAGGAAAAAGAGGAGGGAAGGAAATGGAAACAAACGAAAACAAAAAACAAAAGGAAGGGGAGGGATGGAGAGAAAAATAAGAAAAAGGGAATTTATATAATCTGAAAAACACCATAACAAATACATCTATCTCTCCAAATAATATTCAGAGAGTACTTAAATTTGTTAAAACTATCAGCAATTCTAATGTCTGAATCTATTTCATTCCATATTTTCGGCAAATAGAAGTGTTGTTGCATTTTACTATAAACATTTAATTCTAGAGGAACCTTTTGACATCTATGTTTTAAATGCCTTAGGTTATATCTATCAGAAATACTCTATGCGGACAACGCGGTTCTTTTTGCCTTGCACCCAGATCCCACAGTATTGCAGCCCTCCCTTCAACACACATTTAACCAGATTGAAAACTGGTTCATAGACCAAAGACTTGTGGTCAATGTAAAAAAGACAAAGACTAAGCTCTTTGCCCATCTATAGAATAAGGCCAAGAAAGCGCAGCTAACATTCCTCTCCCACTCTCTCCTTCCTCTAGAACAGGTCCATACATATAAATACTTGAGCCTTACATTTGATTCCAGCCTCTCCTTCCATTCACACATTGACACTCTATCATCAGCCATAAATGTCTGTATAGGCCTATTGTATTGGCACAAGGATTGCCTACCTCTGGAAGCCCTTAATCTGGCTGTCACCTCCTCAGTCTTCTCCCTAGTCGATTATGGACTCACTATCTACTCGGCTGCTGACCACACAGCCCTTAACAAAATCTACCTTGCCATAAACAAAGCATGCAGACTCCTCACTGGGGCAGACAATCATACCCATACCTGTACCCTATATGCCCTAACAAATCTCTTTACCCTAGATGAAAGGCTATTTTATCAAACATGTCTCTTCACAAAGAAAATACACCTGGGGCTTACCCTCTTAGGGGTTTCTGCCTCTCTTCTATCCTCCCATACCTCGGTGAACACCCACACTGCCAACCGACAGGTGTGGTCCATCCCGAGGGTTAGAACCTCCTTAGCCCAAAGGTCATTCCCACACAGGGCCCCAGCCTGGTACAATGAACTCCCTTCTGACATCTCCTCCATCTCCAAATTAGGACCTTTCAAGTCAGCCCTCAAAGAGCACATTCTCATGTCACAGCACTGACAATGTACCAGCTAGTGCTAGGTCATCTATCTATCATCTTACAGGACCACCCTGCCACTGAGCTCCTACCGATAGTGCTACCAAACATTACCTATTAACAATGCCTCCTTTGGCTGCACTCACAAGGTATCTGTCTAATTCTCTGCTTCACTGTAAATATCAAGCCTGTTACTCCCTCCCTCAATCAGCAAACATATTGTTCTCTTGAAAACTGCAAAATACAGCTCTCAGTAACACATTCAATGCAAAGTATAGATGATCTTGATCCTGCAATATTGTATGACTAAAAAAACTGTAACCTTTAGCTGCCATTCCATGTCTGTATGTATTAAGTGTTTATGTTTGTTTTTCTGATGCACAGCCTTTGCAAATGAGTCTCTGACTCAAAGGTTGTAATCCAAAGTCTGTTAAATAAATAAATAAATAAGGCACATCCAAAACCTCACATCTGTTCCGCAACCAAAATAGAATATCTGATATATTGACTCCCTCATTCTTAAAAATAAATAGTTACAGTTCTAATCTGTGGATTGCTCAAGGCAATTACCAAAAAGGGCTCCATAAGGGTGTTTTAAACAATCCATTATAACATGCCCAAAACCTATCCAACCCTGAAATCAGTTTAAAGATAGTATCAAAGTTAGCATCCCCCGTATGTATGATGGCATAAACCTCAGAAGAAAAAAACTTCATTGAGTCCTTGAGTAATGTTCTAGCAATATAAATCTGAACAGGTGGAGAGTCTAAACCCCCTTTGTAGATCAGTGGAACCACATTCCAATGGGGGCTGGTTAACACTGAGTAGCGAAGAGTTCAGAGAATTTTTGAAGGGATTCCCAATCATTGGTCACAAGGACCATAGGACCAGGATCAGAAACAGCAGGATCAGGGGTCACAACCTGTACTTGCAGAACAAAAGAAGCTTGTTCAGAAACAGTATGTACCACTGCCCCCCCTTGAGTGTGGGTATCATCAGATGGCACAGTAATCATTTTACCGTTGTCTTTCTGAGAAGGGGGGGATCTTGGGGTCCCCAGAAACAATAGCCTGTCTGTACTGTTGTTCAGCAGGATCAGTGTCATCAGGTTCCCATCATCCAGCTCCCATTGGGAGCCATCCAGTATTAAGCAGATCCTTTTCTGGTGACCATGCATGGGTGTCTGCAACTTTGGAAGATAGGCCAGCAGCAGCAGTAGTAGTAGTAGGGGAAACAGTAGGGTCTCCTGTCTGCAATGTAGTTTCTGGTCCTGCAAAATGTGGCAAAGGCCACAAAAACCTTGTGGCTATAGAGCAGCTGCACCTTCCCCCTTTCATGACACAGTAGTGGTGTCTGAAGTGACTGGAGAAACAAAGGATAAGAAGTAGCAAAGGGAAAAACAGTACCTTGTGGTATATGAGCTGCCTACATCTTGGCTGCAACCTGGGGTGGAGCGTTTACAATTGGCGGGGACTCCATGCCGTCAAGCCGCTGTTCCAGAGTTCTAGGTATGTGCAGATTCTACATGAGATGCCCAACTCCCTGAGAAGTGTCCTCGCATGAACGGTCCATTCCTTGATCTGACTTTGTCCCAGTAACAGACTGTTTTGGTGCCTGCTCCATGATTTATATATCCAGTGCCATTCCTTCTGTATATCCACTTCCTGATGCTCCATGTGTCTGTCCTTCTGATTCAGCAAGGCTTCCTGTTTAGTGATAATCTTCAGCAATTGCCATTGCTTACTGTCTAGTTCCAAATAAAGATCATCATCATTATCCTAAGATGGCTTGGACTGTAAGTTATGCTTCCTGGTCATCTGTATCCATAGTGAGTCATTGCTAACAGCAGTGTCTGTAGGGGTCTATTGTAAATTGTAAATGGGGGGGAGGCCATCCCCCCTGCTCCATCCATCTCCTCACTGGCATCAATGGCCGTCATCCTGAAACAGGACAGCAGCACCCCCTTCCAAGAGTAGGGGACTTTTTATTAGTCACATGAAGACAAAGACAAAGAAAAGTATAAAACATAAACATTTTCCAGTATCAATACAAAGTGAACAAAAGGAAATGCATTGTTACATAGTGAGCAAAACAAATCCTTTAACCCTGCTTTTGATGAATTGATTGGTTTATCCCCTTACTTGTATTTGAGCATATAGGATAACCCTGTCCACTATATCCTCACTTTGGATAGTAGGTGATAAGAGACATCAGTTTCATATATTACTAGTAAGGATTTTCTGTCCTATAATATTATCTATTTAATATCCTGGAGTATGCTATCTAATTGGTCCAGGAAAAAAGGGGAAGAAGCCAGAGCATATAAATCTTGGTAAAAGGCCTTAAAAGTGTCAACAATGTCATGTGGGGAAGTGAGAATATGACCAGAATCATTACATATAGAGGAAACAATCCTATCCATAGTTTGCAAATGCAAGCGAAGAGCCAATAATTTCCCGGCCTTCTCCCTTGGTCAAAATATTTTGCCTTAGAGCACAAAATTAAATGCTCCACCTCCTCACCCAGTAAAGTGTTATATTGAAACCTGAGATTTTCGACTCCTCCCAATCTGACTGAGGGGAAGCCTGAAAAATGTGCTCCTCTAGGGACTGTATATGGTCTAATAGAGAGGATATAACAACCAAGGTCTGTTTTTTGCATTAAGTAGCTAAACAAATCAGTTACTCTCGAAGAGCACTTCAAAGCCCCCCACAATATATTGAGTTTAATCATAGAAGGAAAGTTAAAGTCCATAAAGGAGGTAATAAAAGACTGAAGATGTTTAATGAAGCCTTTTGATTTAAATAATTAGTTATTTTATCTCTGTATGTGGTGAGGGGATAAAATTAAGCTGAATATAGGTAGGATGGTGGTCTGAGACAACTTTGGCCAGGCAGTGACAGGAGATGACCCCAGAAAGGTGCTCTACTCCAAACAAAAAATAATCAAGCCTGGAAAAGGAATTGTGTGGGAGGAAATGAAATGAATATTCTCAATGGTCCAGAATTAGTGTCCTCCACAGGTTTATCAAGCCCATGGAGTCCACTAAATCACAGAAAGTCAATTGACCAGGTAAGAGAGTTGGACAGGCTTTACCAGATCTATCCAAGTCATTACAAAAAATAAATTCCAATCCCTGCCCAGGATAAGTGGAAGAGAACTCCAAGTGGCTAAATTGACATTAGGTTAGTAAAAAATTAGGGATCATCAGTAGTAAGGCCATAAATAGCACCCAATTCTACTTCCAGATGACCAATCAAGGCCCTAAGAATAATGTAGCACCCTTGAGGATCTGCAACTTCCTGGATGATGCAGAAAGGAACACTCCTGGCAATGAGAATAGCCACTCCCTTCTTCCAAGAATCAGAGCCCACCCCAAATGCCTGTCCCACCCAGAAGAGCCTGAGAAGGAGGACCTTGGATAGGGGCAGGAGAGGCTCCTGCAAGAAGACCATATCTACTTGCAGCTTATGTAAATGAATTAAAATTTTAGCCTGTTTGATGGGAGACTATGCGCCTTTGACATTCCAAGTGCAAAAATTAAACACAGCCATATTGAGACAACATGCAGTAATACATAATTAAACTAATATACAGATACACAAGAACAATAAAAGGTCCTCGCATCCTAAAGTGACTCCCTCCTCCAGTGGCACCCACCCCCCAGCCCTACCCCCACCCCAATATTGAAGAGACATAAGTGAAAAATAGTAGCAAAACCCAGAACCCCCATAACACAATGATCCTCCCCAAGATCCAAAAAAGCTGAAACACAATCCCCCCACCTATGTCCCTCCACTCAGAAATCAAGTCCTGAGGGCCTGCTCAATGGAAGTGCTTCCAATAACGAGTAAGAAGAGGCAAAAAAGCCCAGCAATAAAAGGCAAAACCAGTAAAAAACAAAAAAGAACCAGCTCTGTGATAAGAAAAGGGCAATAGGAAATATTCCTATAAAAAAAGGAAACCATCCCCATCAAGCAGGAAGGAAAAACACTCACAATTCTGTGCATGACAGCACTCACCACAAGTAGGCAACCTGCCCATCACCTAAATCCTGCTCCTCAGTCAAGTCTGGAGCAAAACAACTGAAACAATTTTCAAGAAAACAGGATATCTACAATTATTTATTCTGTAAATGGAACCCTGAGGACATAAAAACAAAAAACTCTCCAATATTAATTGGTACCAACAATAGCTATAGTGATAATACAAAAATAAAAAACATTAACCCACAACTCCAGTCAAATATATAACAAAACCACAGTAAAAGTGGTAGAAACATGTCTGATTATAAAGTAAAAACTATAAATACAAAGTTACATCTGTCTCCATTATCCTGCGGAAAAAAATAAAAATAAATAGCAGATTGCACATGATGTCCATTACCATGAGCTGTATGCATAAGTTACAACACTGGTGTTCCTTAAAAATAAATAAAAGTCCAAATGAAAGATTAGATGCCCGGAAGAAATTAGGCAATCTAATAGCAGGCTGGAGTATTTGTCCTTTCAAAGCAGGGTTCAATTTTAACATTGTTTTACTAACCCAAACCCTAGTGCAAATTGCCAGGGCTACTCTCAAATGGGGACGGAAAAAGAATCTCAGATTTAGAAGTGGGTAGCCATCAGGGAACAAGTGACCATCAAACAGTGTGATTCATGATAAACACAGCTATACAATCAAGCCATACAAAAGCAAGAGTATTGGACTTTAGAAGGGCTGACTTTGGGAAAATGAGAGAGTGCCTCAGAAAAGCACTAGCAAGCAGGCAAGAAAGAGGGGTGGAGGAACAATGGGAGTAATCAAAACAGCCATCACAGAGGCAACAATCCTTTGTGTAAAGCAAATCAACAAAACACAGCGAAGGAAAAAAACACTATGGTTCTCAAAAGAGGTGGCAGGGAAGGTTAAGGAGAAAAGGATAGCATTCAGGAAATATAAGGAAACACAGAAGGAGCAGGACAGATAACTTTATCAGTTAAAGCAGAAAGAGGATGGGAAGGCAATCAGAATAGCAAAGGCCCAAACTGAGGAAAGGATAGCCAAATCTGTTAAGAAGGGGGATAAGACCTTTTATAGGTACATTAGGGAGTGAAGAAAGACCAAAGGAGGGATACTGAGGCTTAATAAAGGGAAGGGAATGTGAGTAGAGGGTGACAGTGAAAAAGCAGGGATACAGAACAAATATTTTCGCTCAGTATTCACAAAGGAAGAGGAGGGGGGTACCTAGACCAAACAAAGAGAAACACTCTGAAGACAGGGGTCGATAGCAGTCCATTTACAGAAGAAAGGGTTCTGCAAGAACTCCTAAAACTGAAGGTGGACAAAGCAATGGGTCCTGATGGAATTCACCCCAGAATTCTAAAAGAATTAAGGGAGAAACTAGTGAAACCACTGGCTACTCTTTTTAAAAAATCATGGGAGGATGGTGTGGTACCCTAGGACTGGAGGAAGGCGGATGTGATTCCCCTTCACAGAAGTGGGTCCAAGACAGAGGCAGGAAACTACAGACCTGTCAGTCTGACTTCTGTGGTAGGGAAAGTGATGGAGTCACTTCTGAAGGAAAGAATAGTCAAATACCTAGAGGCCAGTGGAGCACAGAACCCAAGGCAGCATGGGTTCACAGCGGGAAGGTCATGTCAGACGAATCTAATGGATTTCTTTGACTGGGTGACCAAAGTAGTAGACCAGGGAGGGGCTGTGGACATGGCCTACCTAGATTTTAGCAAGGCATTTGATACAGTCCCACAAAAAATTAATACACAAGTTAGCCAGCCTTGGAGCAGGTCCCAAGGTGGTAGCCAGGATAAATAATTGGCTAGACAGGATCTAAAAGGTAGTAGTAAATGGAGTCCACAGTGAAGAAAGGAGAGTTACTAGCAGGGTACCACAGGGTTCAGTACTGGGACCAGTCCTTTTTAATGTCTTTATAAGTGACATTGCAGAGGAACTGGAAAGAAAAGTGTGTCTCTTTGCAGAGGACACAACGATCTGCAACAGGGTTATTACACAAGATGGAGTGGAAAGGTTGAGAAGGGACTTGGCAAGGTTGGAGGAATGGTAAAATGTATGGCAGCTCAGATTCAATGCAAAGAAGTGCAAGATAATGCACCTGGGAAACAAAAACCCAGGGGAAGAGTACACAGTGGGGGGTGAGATACTGACAACAGCAAAAATGGAAAGGGACCTGGGGGTAATTATATCAGATGACCTAAAGGTGGGCAAGCAATGTGAGAAGGCAGTAAGAAAGGCTGGGGGGATACTGGGATGCATAGGGAGAGGCATCAATAGTAGAAAACAGGAAATTGTTATCCCTCTGTGCAGACAGTTGGTGTGACCCCATCTGGAGTACATTGTGCAGTTCTGGAGACCCCATCTCCACAAAGACATAGACAGAGTGGAGGCTGTCCAGAGGAGGGCAACCAAAATGGTGCAGGGTCTGCACCAGAAGACATACAAAGAAAGACTAATGGAGCTTAATATGTATACCCTTGAGGAAAGAAGGGAGAGAGGGGACATGATAGAAACTTTCAAGTACCTCAAGGGAATCAACAAAGTCCAAGAGGGTACCATCTTTCAGAAAAAGAGATGTGCAAGGACAAGGGGGCACAATTTGAAGATAGAGGGGGAATGGCTCAGGGGTAATGTGAGGAAGTATTTTTTCACAGAGAGAGTTTGTGGATTTATGGAACAGCCTCCCTGAGGAGGTCGTGGAGTCAAGAACAGTGGGGGAATTCAAAAATGCATGGGACAGACATAAGGCAGTCCTAGTTGGGGGATAGGAGGAAGTAAGCTGTTGGTTAACTAGGATCTGCAGCTTATCTGTTAGGTAGGAAAATGGGCAGACTAGGTAGACCAAGTGGTCCTTATCTGCCATCAAATTCTATGTTTCTATGTTTCTAGTGTGGGGTAGGAAGAAGTAGGCTGTTGGTTAACTAGGATCTGCAGCTTATCTATTAGGTAGGGAAATGGGCAGACTAGGTGGGCCAAGCGGTCCTTATCTGACATCAAATTCTATGTTTCTATGTTTCTTTGTTAGTGCAGCTAACCTCTCACTTGTCTGTCTTGACTAGTGCAGGTTTACCATGGCTGTTAAAGAAGTTAAAAACACCCCTACTTTAGCAGGCTCTAGTCCTTGTGCTAATCTCTCTCAGTGTTGCAGATAGCCTGGTGTGATTAACACCTCATTAAGAGCTGCAGTTATCTGGCAGTTCAAGAAGAGGATCCCACAAAAGGCTCAGTGTGAATAATTAGCACTCCACTTTCAGCTAGTGTCAAGGGTGTGATCAAGGGTAGAAGCTGTTAAGTCACTAGCTTCCAGTTTTCTGAATGTCTCTGACAGTTTGTCCCACATTAAGACCAGTGTCCCTCATTTACTGGGATTTATACTGGGAAATAGAATGGGAGAAGACATTACTGTCCACTGTATCGTTCCCCGCATAGCTGGTTCATGGTTGTTGATTTTTCTTCTTGAATAATAATTGATCTATTTCTCTTTTGAACGTCTCTAAGTTGCCATTTAAGACTACATTCTCTGGCAGGATATTCCATAATCTTGCTGTTCTATGAACGAAGGAGTAGTATTTTACATTGGACTTTACCGTTTGTACTTTTATTTGATATTTATGCACTCTTAATCCTTCTGGTTTCTGTAATAACTGTATACCCATTTCACTCATTAGTTCTGGATCTTTCATAATTTTAAACAACTGGAAGAGGTCCCCTTTCTTTCTTCTATCTTCCGGACTTAACATATCCAACATCTTCAGCCTATCTCTGTAATCATCACTTTTTGTGTGCTATATCATTTTAGTATAAGTTCTTTGTATCTTTTCCATTCTATTTATTTCACCTTTAGAAAATGGACTCCATAGTTATGACCCATAATCTACCTATGGTCTCACAAATTTCCTATACATCGGGAGAAAACAATCTCTTGATCTATTTGTAAAATTTCTCTTTATATTTCTAATCATAACATTTGTTTTCCTAATTACTACCTATCTCTGTGATCTAAAAGTCATACCATTATCTACTATTAGCCCACAGTCCCTTTCCCTTTCTGCTACTGCTATTTTCTGTCCATTTAAATAGTAACTATGCTTGGGATTATTTTTCCCCATATGTAATATTTTTCATTTGTCTATATTAAATGGCATTTGATTCTCCATGGCCCACATTTCAACTTGTGTTAGATCTTCTTCAAGCTGTTGAATACTCTCCAATGTATTTACTTTCCCTCCTAATTTTATATCATCTGCAAATTTAACCAAATTATTCTTTATATTGCATTGTATATCCCCTAAATATACTGTGAATAATGGGCCCAACACAGACCCCTGTGGCACTCCACTCGTCACATCCGTCAAACCTGAACATATTCCCCTGATTCTAACTTGTTGCTTCCTTTCCTCTAACCAACTCTGTACCCATTTTATCAACCTACTATCTATCCCTAATTATACCATTTTTTCAATTAGCTGTTTATGCGAAACCTTATCAAATGCTTTCTGGAAATCTAACAAAAAAAAAAATCTACTGGATTATTGTCATATAGCTCCCTATTTATATTTTCAAAAAAAGACAAGTTGGTTTGTTTGACAAGATCTATTTTTTTTAAAACCCATGTTGTTTTAAATCATTCACCTTTAACTCCTTTAGATTATATACTAATTTATCTTTCAACAGCCTCTCCACTACCTTACCCAGTACTGCAGTCAAACTAACTGGTCTGTAATTTGTCATTGATGTTTTATCCCCTTTCTGTTTGAACAATGGAATCACAATAGCTTTCCTCCAATCTTCAAGCACCTCTCCTGTAACAATAGATCGACTAAACAAGTATGCCAGGGGAGCCACTATATACCATCTTACTTCCTTCGGCAGCCTAGGATGCAATTGATCATGGCCTGCTGACTTAGGAGGTTCCAACTCACTCAACAATTTTTCCACATCATGGACACTTATATTTAGATCTAAGCTCCTGCAATGGTTTTGTTTGTTTTTTTTCCATTATTTGCTCTTTCTTTCCAAAGACTGAGGAGAGGTACTTATTCAATTCCTCCACCATTTCCACTGGTTCTCCTACTTCCTTCCCTCCTACTGTTAGGGGCCCAACCTGATTAGAGCATTTATTATTTTTTGTATTATTTATACAGGAATAAAGCCCCTTTCCATTGTCCTTTCGATAGACTAAATTTCTTTCTAACTTCAATCTTTCTGCTCTTATTGTTGTTTTCAACTTCGTCAGTACCTTTCTATAATCTGCATAAGCCTCTGAGCTCTTTTGTTTTTTCATTCTTTTGTACACTGTTTTTTTTTTCTTTACATAACTTTATAATTTTGTTTGTACACCACATCGTTTTTTTCCCTCTTTTTGTATACATATTCTTTTTGGGTATATACTTGTCTTCCAATTTATGCAATTTCTGTTTAAATGTGCTCCACATATCTCCCACATTCTTCCCTTCAAATAGTACTTCCCATTTCCACTCTGCCAGATTTCTTCTAATTTCATCAAAGTGTGCCTTGTTGTAGTCTCTTATATCAGTAATTCCTTTATGGCACACCTACCCTTTTTTTAAATAAAATTGTACTATACTCTGGTCACTGTTACTTAGTTTATCTTTAATACTCAATTTGGTTAAGGTGTCCTCTCGATTAGTCATTACCCAATCTTAAATATTTTCCCCTCTTGAGGGCTTATGTACCATCTGACGTAATCTGGTCTCTTCCATCATTTCAACAAATCTTTTATGTGCTGCATCCGTTGTCATTTTTGTTACCCAGTTTATATCAGGCAGATTGAAATCCCCTATAATTACCACATCTTCCTCCAATGCTACTTGTCTGATTTCAGCATCTATCAATTCATCTTGGGCTTTATTTGTATTCGATGGTTGATAATACAATCCAATTAACAGTTTTTTTTGAGTTTGTGATATTTGTAATGCTATCCATTAGGATTCTATTTCACCACTTTTCTTGCATTTATTATATATTGTACTTCTTATTCCTTTCTTTATGTATATTGCAATCCCGCCTCCTTTTTTAATTTTTCTCTCCTTTGAATACAGTTCATACCTCTCTATCTCTCTATTCCATAATACTTCCTGGTCCCACCAAATCTCAGTAATACAGCATATTTCAAAATCTTCCACTTTTAAACATATCTCTAATTTGGATTTCTTTATCATGTTTAAGCTCCTTGCATTCAGAAGCCATACTGTTAAACCATTATGCAGTTTTGAATTTTTCATGTTCTGATCCTGTTTTTCCTTCCTTAGTTGATTCACTATCAGTACACTTTTTTATCTTCCCTTTTTTCCCCTCTCCCTTGATTTTTCAGTTTAAATTAGTGTCTAATCCTTTTTTTATTGTCATCCCTAGCTTCCTACTTCCTTTTTTGCTCAAATGTAAGCCGCCACTACAAAAAAGTCCTACATTTTGAGTATCTGTATCCAACATTTCAGTGAAAAAATACTAAGAGGCATATATGATCTGCTCTGCAGGTGGTGGGTTTTATCCTAGCCTCACCATAGTTGCTCCCTCTCCCCTTCAAATCTCTCAACTCTGTACTCTTCCTACATTTCCTACATCTTGAGTGTCTATATCCAATATTTCAGTGATAAAATGCTAAGAGGTATACAGGGTCTGCTCTACAGGTGGTAGCTTTTATCCCAGTCTCACTACAACTGCTCCCTCTACCCTCCAAACCTCTCATCTCTGTACTTCCCCTGGACACCACTGCAGACCATACTCTGAAATGACTATCCATAGACCCATAGCTTCCATTATTGGCATGTGTAGGGGTCCCCAATCCTTCTGAATGGACCATGCCAGCCAATATCAGCCATATAGTCTCACCCTTGTCTTACTCAGCATGTCCGTTCATCCTAAAATCAAAGCTAAGCATGTATGGTACAAAATACCTTAATAAACCAAATAATTTGAAAGGTTAAAATAAGCATTTCTAGGGCACATAGATTATCCTATATAGAAAGAGGGGTAGTATAGTATCATGCCCCAGTGCTGTTTACCCTGGCCTGATGAAAGGATACTGTTTAAAAAATATGTTACTGTTGGGGCATAGCATGTTGAAATCAATACTTTTAAAAATAAAAATATCATTAAGTTTTCTGTTTCCCAAGACCCTTAGGTTTGTGTAGCCCCCTCTCCAAAGAAATGCTAGATGTGCTCCTGGCTCACTTGACACTGTATGAAAATGTCCAGAAATGCCAGGTTCCAATTGATCACAGGGTGGGGGCTGACAGTGTCTTTCTCTGCTTGACTCTATTCATTTCCCTGTGGGTGGTGCTGAGAGTTTGGTGTGACTTACATGATGATGCCAGCTATTGTGTGTACAAAGCTAAGGGTACTTGACTGAACCTTTGCTACAGTGTTATCTACTGGTTTGGGAGATGCAGAAAAAAGTAGAGAGTAGGCCATGGTACAAAACAATGGGGGGGAGCAATGTGTGTGATGGTACTGCAGTCTTTTTTTCTGCTGGAGCAAAGTGGGAGCAGAATAAATGTGCAAAGGTCTGAGTATTTTCTTGACTTGCATTTTTTCCTGTATAAGTGATCAAAATTTACCATTACAATTGTGGGTTAGTGCAACCATCTGCAGGTTAGTGCAATTTTGAATCAACTTGTCCTGCTGGATAGTGCAAAGATCCCTGTTTCAGTGCAGCTCAAGTAGCCAACAGGTACTTTCCTGAGCAGACTAAACTAGCAGGTAATAGAGCAGCATGGATTTCTGAATCCGAGAAGTATCACAAGCCAGAAAAAAAAGACAAGAAGCCATGCTGGACGATGAAGGGTAATGAATGCAGTAGAAGAACAGCAGCAGCAAAGAAACAATCCAAAGTGGAACAGCAGAAGCTACTTCAGTGCAGCATCCGGGTGTATGAAATAAGCAGCAGGCAGGCAGGCTACCAAATTGCTCAGAGCAGAATTGTATCTGATGGAGAGGCTCAAGGGTATAATTCAGAAAGTGCAGTGCTGGATCCCAGTTGATGAGACATCACAACCAATGAGCAAGTGACATGTTCAGCACTGGCCATAGTCGACAATAAGGGAATGAGTGAATGGAGTTCAGATGAGCCATTCAAAATTCAACAGAGCTCATATGTAGCCATATCCACTGATATAAGGAGCAGCGAGGGGGGGGGTTAGACAAACAGCTGAAACAGAACATGCCTGGGTGATCCAGAGTCAATGCCCTTCCCAAGTCAGGTCTTGAATCTCCCGAGTTTTAATCAAAATGTGCTGCCAATCCAGAAAGTTGAGCAACTCATAATGAAGGGCCTTTGTGGGGATCCTGCCAATGGCTTTGACCACAATGAGTGACAATGTAACAGGGATTGTTAGGTGAAGGCCCACCACCTTAGCTAGAGGATTCTGGTCAAACAGCACCAGGGATGTGCCTTCTGCCTCTTCCGGGAGGCCATGGATCACCAAGTTATTTCAGCAAGACCTCCTTTCAAGGTCCTCCAACTTAGTATCCACTCTGGAGAGCTTCTGTCAAAGGGAGGAGATTTCAGGGTCTGCACAGTCTCACCTGTGCTCAAGCGAGAATGTCCTGCTTTCTCCATCTGAGACCTGGCAATTCAAGTCACTCAGCTCTGTATGGAGGGATTTGATCTCATCCATCAGAACTTTGAGAGAGTCTTTTCATGGAGAAGTATCCTCCAAAATTTCTCCTCTGACAAGGGATTGGTCACTGAGTGTTGTTTCAGATTCTGTGGGGCTGGCCTGCCTGAGCCTTTAGACTTCTTCTTAGTGGATTTGTCTGGCGTTGGGGGTGGTGTGTGGTGTGACTGGGCTGGTTTAATCTCCGAGTCCATTTTGAGCTAAAATTGTCGAGCTACACACAAACGGAGAATACAGCAGAATGCAGAGGACTCTCAGAAGATAAGTATATCACTGTTCAATATTTAGCCAAGAAAAATAAATAAAAGTCGGCTGAGGAATGGGAGCTGAAGCTAAATGTGTCTACTCCTGGTGAAGCATCATGTGACTCCCCCAGAGTCTGCATTCCTACTGTAGTACTTCACCATTACATTAATGATAACCATTATGCTGTAGTTAGATTCCTAGGCTCAATGTTCAATAGGATTAATTTTGTGTTGGCAAGTTTTTTTTTCTATATCAGTACAGAGGTTACCTAAACCCTTTTGAAATTCATGGCCCAGAAATTCAATGAGCAGTTCAAAGATTTGAAAAGACTGGGTCTATTGTATGCCAAAAACAGTCCAACTGTCAATATTTTGGATCTGTGAAAGATACAAAAAAATGCATATTATCTCTAGCCAGTAGATGCACAGTAAACGGGTTCCTTCTTTACAGTGCATACAATATGTGAACATTCTGTTAAAGGGAATGGTGTCTTCTGAAAGTTTAGAAAAACAATTTATGAAACAAGCTAGGTTTTCCATACCCATACCTCATTTTTGTCTAGCCATTTTCCTTGTTCTTTGACTATGTAGTTAGAGAGGGCTTCTGCCAGACACCTTGTGGTTTCCGTGCCTTGCTTTTGATCCATCTGCTTGGCCAGGACCCTGGCAAAAGCAGACAAAATAACCACATGTCCCTAATATATGTTACTGTCCAGCTCCATCTGGCCAGCAACTCACCAGAGCATCAAGTTGGGCTTCCTGAGACCATTGCTGGATCCAGGGCAGGGCAATGTATTCGAAGATGGTCTGATTCTGTCACCCATATTGCCCACTACTTGGCATAGGGTTCGGGCTATCAGACTTAGGGCAGGTCGCCACTCATTTTCCTGACAGTAGCGGAGGTAATCCTCTGCGAGAAGCATGGTTTCTTCTTTCTCTGAATCACTTATTATGAGGGAGGGAAGCAGGAGTGTACAGTAGATAGATTTTTTAAAGGCTGACATAAAATTAGTTTTTCCCCTTTAGTTTTAAGGTGTTCCAGTTGCGTGGGCACTGATTCAGTTTGTACTCATTGTTTGGTCTTATCTGGAGGACCAGGGAAAACTGCTAGAGGTGCTGTCTGGCTTCCAACTACTGTACCTTTGCTCTGTCTTCTTGCAGAGAGCAGACACACTTCCTCATTCCACTCTTTAAATCTCACCCATGTCATGTGATGCTGTCTAGTCTCAACCCAAATGGGTTTCTCTCACTTCACAGCGAGTGACATCAAAAACTTTCTTTTTTTTTGAATGGTGTACCTGGTTTGGGCATATCTATTTCTCAACTTGTTATCAGAGAATTACGGGGCACATTGACAATCAAAGGAAGTGTTGTACATTGCAATGACCTCAAATGTTGTTAAACTATACATGGTCAGAGCGCTGTGTAAAAGGGGCTTTAGTTGTGCAACGTTTATTTTGCTGTGGCATCACAGAACATTATGAATGGATGCCTGTTTTAAAGTTTGAGATTACAGAACTGTATTTCTGTGAGATAGCACCTTTTTCAAGTGGACTGATGTGGGACACAGCAATTCTTGAGGGACATCCCTCATAATCTAGGACTCTTTAGATTTATGGGTTTGACTCAGAGTCCTTTATCCAAAACTTTTCTAGCTTTTCCATACCTCAGTCTCAAATGTCCCACATGATTAGGAAGGTGCCTTATTATGGCTGCATAGTGAGAGGTAAGCCGATGTAGTGCTATTACATGAATGCACCACAGCTGTTTCCTTACATGAAGTGGAGTCGAAGCACATCTCTCTGCAGTTTCTCCATTTGGTACAGTGCACTTCCTGCCTTTCCCCCTGCCATGCTATTTTCTTGCTCCTGACCCCACTGGCTATACCACTGTAGTGAATGAAAGTAGTGCTGTCCCTCATCACATACAGTGCCATGTATCAGAGTGAGAGAGCATAGGAGATTGAGAAATGAGCACTTGATAAGTTGTGTTTTTTCACACTGAATGACCCTTCTCTCTTTTCTATCTCTAGTGTGCGCCCAACAGTTGCTGCTCTCTGGATACCATTCTAGTTCCTCCTTAGTCTCTTCCCTGCTGCCTTCATTTGTGTCCCTCTTAGTTCCTCACCATTAGTATTGCTGTCTGTCCCCCACCAGCTTGCAGGTTGTGCTCCTTCACTCAACAGAGTCAGACACCAAACAGCAGCATGACACAGGCTTGGCTCCTACAGCATTGATCAACCAGAGAAACACACAGCAGCACTCAGTCTTGGCCACTGAATGATAGACATCAAGGCAATCATACTGCATCTCTCACTGTCTCTCTCTCTTCACACACACACACTCTGAGGTTGGCATCTCTGAAGGATCACATATGCCCTTAGTCTCATTTGAACTATGTGTTCCACAATTGACTGAGCTGCAGCTGGTTGCTCCGGTTCTTGGAAGCACTCCTCACAAAAATTAAACAGCTAGTAGCACCAAAAACAGCTGACAGAAGCATATCTCTAAACAATCCCTCATTAACAGTGATGTCCCTCATTTTACCCCTCAGAACAAGGGCTCTAGTCTGTCCCAAATCTGTCCCACAGTGGGAAGACACTATAAGCTCAGACCCAGATATTCAAAATGCGCCAGGCTGTGGTGCAAGCCCAGGCGTAGTGCAACTTGGCTGCGCAGGGGTTTGGACTGGGCGACATTCAACGGAGCTGTGCCATGGCACAGTATCATTGAATATCGCACCCTGGCCACCCATAGTGTGCATGGTGCAGTGGCACTGTGCCAGTGCAAGTGGCCAGAGTGGAGCATGGGGATGCGCTAGTGCAAGTTCCATTGCACAATGCACAGCAACCACGATATTCAAAACTTGACATGCAAATGGGGCCATAATGTATGCAAAGCAAAAATGGGTCCATTTGCATGTCATTATGGCCCCATTCACATGCAGGTGCACCGATCCCTGTGACTTGCACCTGGTGCCCTGCCAGGCAGCAGCCGTCGGGGACCGACGCCCCCTGCTGCTGGCAATGTGCTCCATAGCCCGATCGTGGGCTGCAGTAAAAAAGGAAAATCAGAAATCCCTTGTGGTCCAGTGGACCTCCCCGCCCGATCGCGGGCTAAGTTAATAAATAATATCCCTGGTGGTCCAGTGGACTGCTGTCTGCCCGATCGTGGGCATTTGTAATAAAAATAAAGATTTCTGTCCAATATCCCTGGTGGTCCAGTGGACCGCTGTCTGCCCGATCGCGGGCATTTGTAACAAAAATAAAGATTTCCGTCCAATATCCCTGGTGGTCCAGTGGACCTGCAAGCCCGATTGCAGGCTAAGTAAAAGAAATAAAACCCATCAATATCCCTGGTGGTCAGTGGACACTCACCCACCACCCACTGAATCCCACCGCCCCCAAGTCGACGGCGGCGGTAGCCCCTCACCTGCCACCCTGCTGCCCACCAAATGACACCATCGGTAGAGCTGTACACCCATTGGTCCACAGCGGGAGCCAATGGGCGTTCAGCTATGACTATTGTACTACATTCCAGATATGTGTATGGGATCCATTCATATCTGGAATGGGGAATAGTGAGCTGCACGCCCATTGGCTCACGCCAGGACCATGGCAGCCCCACTGGCTGCGTCAGTCGTGTGGCAGGCGGCAGGTGGGTGGGGAGCTGCCGCCCACCGCTGATCTGGGGGGAGCGGGACGGTGGGATTCAGTGGGTAGGTGGGGGGGGGTCCACTGGACCACCAAGGATATTGATGGGTTTTATTTCTTTACCTAGCCTGCGATCGGGCTTGCAGGTCCACTGGACCACCAGGAATATTGGAATCTATTTTTTTATTTATACTGAAGCCCGTGATGGGGTGGGCAGTGGTCAACTGGACCACCAGGGATATTGGGGAGATTATTTATATACTTAGCCCACTGATTGGGCGTGCAGGTCCACTGGACCACTAGGGATATTGGACATATTTATTTGTTTTACTACAAATGCCCGCGATCGGGCAGACAGTGGTCCACTGGACCACCAGGGATATTGTGGTTCTTTTATTGTACAAATGCCTACGATCGGGCATGGGGGGGCACAGCCAGGTGCAGCTGGAGCTCGGGTGGCCACCCACAGGTGGCAGCTGCCGTGTTGCGCCCTGCTATGCGGCAGCTTACCTGTAGGTGGCCATCAGTTGCTCCTTTTTGGATCAACTTGTGCAGGCGCAGGTAGGGGTTGCGCAAGCATGGCTCTGCACATCCCGGGCTGAATATCGGGCTGTGCAGGGTATGCATGGGCATGCCCCCCCCCCACCTGTGCCTGCATACATTACTGATGTGCTTCAGCACATTGGGAAATTTGTGTCGTGCACTTTTCCTGTTTGAATATCTCGCCATGGCACATCAGTGGGTTGCGCGTGGCACAACACTGTTGCACCATGCGCAACCCTTTTGAATATCTGGGCCTCAGAATTTAAAGCAGAAGTTCTTAAAATCTTATAATGCAAAAGCAAAATTAAACTTTGTACAATAAAGGCAGTATCTTTAGGATAGTGTGTATGTTAAAGGAGAACTCCTCTGATTTGTTAGTATAACTGCAAGCTGCACATGAGCTCATTGGAATCCAACACAAGCCAAACACAGGAGGATGTCAGAAAAATTAAGATGACAGTACACTAAAAAGTGGGATGTGGTGCTTATGAGCATCTGCATCTAAATTATTTCATTGCAATAGCAGCCGTTGTAGCTCTGACCAGAATTTGTTTGATGACTGCAGTCATCTGACCAGAAAGTCACTGTTGGAGTGCTGACCCCCCCCCAAAAAAAAATCAGTGGTAAACAGCAATAGGAGATCTAACATGTCCCAGGTCTTGGCTGGGTGTTTTGCTTTCTCCAACAAAGCTCTTTATTGTTCTCCAGCCACCCACCCTTGGATTTGCTGGCATGCATGGCCATCACCCAGCTGTAATAGGTCCATAGGATGGCTGCCCTAACCTAATTAACCTAGGTCAGTATACCCACAAAAATTGCAAACCCACCCAACCAGTCACCCAGGTTCAGTGGATCATAATCTTCTTCTTCACCTTTACCCCTTTGTCCTTGTCTATTTTTTCCTTTTTTATCCTCAGGCTCTCTGGGTCCATAGAGAAATGTGAATTCATTCACATACTCACTTCTGCCAGTCTGCTGCCTTGTCTTATCAGAGAAGTGCAAACCCACTGGCTTCCCCCGGCTCACATACCTTGTAATCACAGGCTGAGGTCCAGCTTGCTGCAGCAAGGTCATCTGAGTTAGGGGTACAACCCTCCGTCCTCTGACCAAACCCTAGTGTAGACCCTATCAACTGGGGTTCTGGCTGCTTGTGGTCCTGAGCCTCAACGAATGCCAGTGCCTTATTGAGCTACTACTTGAGCAGTGACAGGCCTGCCTGGGGCACCATAGGCTGCAGGAGAACCAGAGTGCTGAAGATGGACCCTCCAGCTGCAGAGGTTGCTTTGGGGGTGTAATCACTGGTATTTGAGGAATAGGTAGCACCAAGAATGGAATGAGGCAGTCAGTTGGGATGCCCCCCCCCAGGACAGCCAGAAGAGGAGAAGTCCCTTTGAGGCCTGGGGGTCTCACAAGCACTGGTAGGGCATTATCCTCTGGCCCTGCAGGCACAGGTGCCCTTCCCTTTGCCCTACACTGATGCTTTTTAACCGGTTCAGTGGGACACTCAGAAGTATGATTCAGAAGTTCCTGCAAAGTCTCAAAACCTTTTGTATTTAATGAAGACTCTTTATGGGATTCCACTTGACTTGAAATAGTGACCTTTTGCATTAAATGATGACCTTCCATGGGCACCACTGTGAAGGCTCATATGCATAGTTTAAATGAGTAAAGTCTAAGTGGATTTCCACTTAGACTGGAACAATGACCTCTTGCACACAATGATGACTTTCCATAGGTACCGCTGTGAAGACTCAAAATGTAGCAGTAATGTAAATATAAATCATTTGGGTTAATACTGTGATGTGAAAAGAAATGAAGATTGGAAATAGCTGTTTCTTTTCTCCTGATTTAAAAGAAAACAATGATTTTCTCCTTTTGGATTCTTATTCTTTATTTTGTCCACCCCTCCTTTCCTCATATTCTTTCCTATCTGTTACTTTCATCTAAAAACAAACTTTTTTGTTTAAAAATGTATGGTGTCATGCTCTGATTCAGATATGAATACATGTTACCTGTTTTATATCTCTCTGTTCATTCATGAACAAATGAATTTTGTCACATGCCTAGAATAATTATTCTACCTCCTTATTTAATTATACGTATGAAATTAAATACATTGATATTGAAGGTTGTTACAATGGCTGTGTAACTAAATTTTACAAATGTATAAACTGATGTGCTTAAAAACACTTTTTTATCTAGATAATGGTAGTAAGTACACTTGTATGTGTGTCACTTTAAGTCTGATTGTATAAATGGTGCAAATGGTGTTGATCACTTTTGAGATTTGCCCCTGTTAGAAGGCCTGCTGTAGGGCCGAGGCGTTAGGGGTCTGTTGTTTTTTCTTTCAGGCTCTCCTGCAAATAAACAAAACATTTTGTTTCTTGGAAAAAGCAACCATGAGTGCAGAGTTTTCTTTCTTCATTAGATTTTTGTGAGTTTGCAACTCTACAGTACTCCTGCACTGCAAAGTTTGGTGCGCACCTTTAATCTTGAATCTCAAAATCTGATATACCTGGTGGAGGGTTTGCAGGTGCAGCAGGCACCTGCTGGGGTATGTGTGTCCTCTCTTTCTTCACTGGGGCTGCTGGTGGCCGAATAATCAGCAGCACTGGTTCCATAGGTGTCTCCGGCTGCCATTGTAGAGCTGGTTGAACTGGGATTCCTGATGGACCAGGGCATTCTGGAAACAAGCCTTCCTCCATGCCTCCACTTTTGCCTGGACAAAGGCTGCCAAATGCTGCTCAAACTCTGCATCTGTCATCTTTCTCTCCAACCTGGACTGCCACAAGCTGTGAAAACACAAAGCATAGAAAACTCAAAATACCCATATGTAGTATCCACCTGTGCTTGGTACTGCACCACAGGGTTCCACTACGAGGAGAAATTGGGATAAACTTGTTCTTTTTTTTTTAAATCCATGATCACGGGTGGGGAAGGGGGCTTGCCATGGTAGCCTGGCTATTACTAACGAGCCCACTTTCATTATTCTGTTTTTTTATTTAGTTTCCAAAGTTTACAGTCCTGCACAACTTACTGTACATCTCTCATCTGTGGTGGTTACAGGGTGCATATATATGTGAATGTCAGATGGAGCATTTAAATCCATATACTCTACAGCATAAAATGCATATTTGAGGCAGAAGTTGATCAAACACTTGTCTTACATTACTACTGCTATTACTACTAACAGGGCCTTCATCAGTTTTAACTCATTACCTCCAATAGCTTCGTATAAAGTCTGAACTATCCATTGTTTACCTGACACAAAATGGTTGCCCAGGTAATAATGAGTTAAGTAAGTATTGGGATGGAGTAGAGCATCCTATTGGATTAATGCTGAACTACATTGTACAGGAGCATGGTTATACTTACTTAGTCAGTGGAGTATGTCTGTAGAGTTCTCTCCCACCTGGATCATGGGGCTTATACTTCAGAGTGTCCTGTAGGATCCTGTGACATGGGGAAATGTTCTCCTTGTTGAGACCTGGGGCCCTCTGAAAGAAACCAAACTAACACATAGAAACCTTGATTCTGCCACAGTAGTTGATTGTTCTGCATTATAATACAGTCCAGTGATATCTAACACATAGTACAAGTTCAGAACTGCCTACTAACACCTGCAGTAAGCATTAAACTATAATGAAGTGTATGCTTTCTGCCCTGGAAGTGAGTAGATTAGGGGGAAAGAGGTATAGCAGACCTGTGAGTCAGTCCCTCACCGAGGGCCAAGTCAACCTATCCCTGCTGAGAGGCTCGTGTAGGCCACGTATTGGGCCCAGCATTCCAGGAACTTAGGGAATGTATTGTGTAGTGAGAGGGACAACTTGTCCAGCCCAGCCAGAGAAGTACGTGAGGCCAGGATCTAGGTAGGAGTTGGGATTTGTGTTATCTTCCATCTACATAGGATAACTCTTTTGGTTTGTAATGCAAGAAGGGCCAGCCATCTGTATTCTGAGGATGTGAGATTAGCCGGGGTTGCTTGATACCTAAGAGGAAGAATATGGCAGATGAAGGGTTCTGTTTTCTAAGAACTTGTGTCCCTATTTGTCTAATCTGGTTCCATAGGCCCTGAAGCAGGGGGCAGTCCCTCAGTATATGGTATAGATCCTCGCCTGGAGCAAGGCATCTATAGCATTTGTCATTATCTAGGATCTGCGCCCTGTGAAGCACAACTGGGATTCTGTACCATGCGTGAGATATCTTATTCTGGATCAGCCGGCTGAGTATGTCCCTGTACCAGCAACTGTATGTGCATTTTCCCAGGCCTTGCTCCACTGACTTTCCGAAATTCTACATCCCATCATTTTCCCCCATTTATTTCTAGATTCCCCAGACTGATGTGCGAGGGTATCTCTCAGCTTGGCATATATTCGGCCTACCAGTCCCTTGGGGTGGGACAGCCAGCAGTTGATCTCGCATGGCAACTGTGGGATGAAGTAAGTTTTCAATGTGGGATGCATTGTGTCCCTTAGCTAGAGATAGCTTCAGATGTCCCTCTGCTGCAGTCCCCACTGCTCTTGGAGTGTCCTAAAGGTGGCCATCTTGATGAGAGAGGGTTCTTGAATGTCTTCCACAATGGAGATGTCCCTGGCAAGCCAGTGTGGCCAGTATATAGGTTTCCCATCTACTGTGATGCTGGGGTTGTACCAGATAGGATTTATAGATGCTGGGAGTGCAGTTAGTCCTAGGCGTTTGTGGATACAGTGCCAGTTATTGGGTGCTGGGTCTATGATGGGGTGTGAAGGAAGTGAGGGGAGTGACTGAGTCTTAGGACAGTGTAAAAGGGAGGAAGCTGGTGCCGCATGAGCGTTGGATGCCTCCATATTCACCCATTGTGATGAAAGACTTGTGCCAAGTCTTACCCAATATGTGGTCTGTGCTGCCTAGAAGGTCCATTTGTAGCCTAACATTCAGGGGAAGCTCCATCCTGCCACAGACCAGTGTGACCTCAACTTGCTTCTGCTGAAATGGGGTTTTGCTCCATCCCAAAGGAAGTCCCCAGTGAGGCGGTTGATGTATGTGAGACATTTCTTAGGTAGTTCTATAGGGATGTAGGAGAGAAGATAAAATAATTTGGGGTCTATCACCATCTTAATGGCTGTGACCTTCTCTGCCAGAGTGAGGTGCAGTAGTTTCCATTTGTCAAACTCTGTTTTGGTGTTCTGGAGTAGGGGTTGGAGGTTAGACTTCCACAGGTCCTCAATCGTGGGGGTAATTCTAATCCCCAGGTAGGTGAGACCTCGCTGGGCCCAAATAAGTCCTAGGTCCACAGCAGTGTCCTTTTTACACACTTGTTTAAGTGTCATCACCTCAGTTTGGACTGATTAAGCTGGAGTCCAGAGAGGGTTGCAAAGGAGTGTAAAAGCCTTAGATGGGGTGTGAGGGATGAAGGTGTATCCTCAAGAGAGATGAGGAGATCATCAGCATACATCAGTGTACAGTAGAGTAGAGTAGTTTGCCTGACCCAGCTGTATCCCTATATCATGATGCTGCCAGATGGCTGCTGCCAGAGGATCTACCACGAGGACAAATAGTAAGAGGGAGAGGGGGCATCCTTGATGGGTCCCCCTTTCCAGTGGGAAAGGGCCAGAGAGGAGTCTGTTAGTAGTGACTCTGGCAGAGGGGTTAGTGTAAATTGTTTGGACACACGCTCTGAACTATTTGCCCATTCCCAGCTGGGTTAACACTGTTTATAGATAATCCCACTCAAAGACTTTTTCAAAGTTAACTTCGACAGCCACCACCCAAGTTTGAAGGCCATTTGCAGAATACATCACATTAAGCAGGAATTTTATATGGTCAGTGCTATGCCTTCCTGGGATGAATACCACCTGGGAAGGGTGTATCAGCTTAGCGAGGAGGGGAATGAGACAGATAGCCAGGACATTGGCATAAATCTTACTGTCAACATTTGTCAGTGATATACAATAAATGTGTAGCAGCTCGCTGCCAAGGTTTTTTTACTTTTTTGGGATGAGTATAATAATTGCCTCTCTCATGAAGAATGGGAAGCTTCCAGCTGACACCACCTGCCTATACACCTCTGTCAGGAGGGGGACCACCAGGCTGACAACAGCCTGGTAGAAATCAATGGTAAAGCCATCCCCTCCAGGTAACTTTCTGGACTGGAGGGCCCTTATAGTCCCTCGGACCTTGTCTTCAGCAATTGGGGTATCCAGACTCTGAGTCTCTTGGGGAGTCAGCCTAGGGAGTATTAGTTTGTCCAGAAAGGCTTGCATGCCAAGTGGGGGGGGTATGGATCGAGCTACAAAGAGCAGAATAGAAGGAAGCCATTACCTTGTTGATTCCCTGTGGACACGTTACTGTCCAGCCTTTGGTGTCATTAAGACCTGCTATATGGCGTTCTGCCTGTTGCTTCCACAGCTGATATGCCAACATCTTCCCCCCATATCCCCTTCCCCCCAACATCTGTGCCTAAGTTTGAGAATGGCTATTTAGGCCTTCCTAGTAAGCATTTGGTTAATTTCCATCCTAAGTTTTAATACCACCCTGCTAGAGGTGGAGTGGGGTGAGGGGGATTACAGAGTTTTATAGGTCATCTCAGGCCAAGATAGTTGCTCCTCTAGAGTTGATAAATGATGTTCCCTTTCCCTGCACCTCCTTGAGGTGTATCCGATCACATCCCCCATGATAGTGGCCTTGAAGGCCTCCCATGTATTCCCTGAGGAGGTGTCAGAGGGGGGATTATTTATGTGGAATTGCTGAGATTTCTCCTGAACCCATGAGACAAATTTGGGGTCCCTCATTAGTGTGGGGTCTAGTTTCCATGCCTGCCTCTGTGGAGGAGGGGGTGGGCCCCATGTAAGATGTAACTTAACAGAGGCATGGTCAGATACCAACCAGGGGAGTATGATGGCTTTGAGGAGCGCTTTAGTCACCCCAGAGGAGGTCGGACAAAACGCTATCCTGCTGTGTGATGCATGGGCTTCTGAGTGGAATGTGTAGTCCCTTACCCTGGGATGGAAAAGGTGCCAGGCATCTGATGGTCCATGGTCTCTCATGCGTTTTTGTAACGTCCTCGATCCCCTGACATGTGTCTCCCTGTTCGTGTCATTTCTATCCATGTGAAGGACCAGGGCAAGGTTAATGTTGCCCCCCCCATTAACAAGGGAGCAGCTGGGTGTATTGAAATCCCAGATTGCCCTTGAAAGTTCATGGACAAATTTGGGTCAATCATAATTAGGCACATATACATCACAGAGAATGATTGGGCCAGTAGTGGTATTATATTTGGCCAGTGTCCACCTTTCCTCTGGGTCAGCCACAGATGCAACTAGGGACCATTGGAGCAATTTGTGCCCCAGAATCACCAACCTCCCCCTTCCAGGTGGGTTCTCCAGAGTGCACCTCTTGGCTCACCCAGTCACTTACCAGTGTGGCCAGATCATTCTTTGTTAGTTTCATCGAGGAAAGCCACCTGTAACTTTAGCCATTTGAGGTGTGAGAGGACTTTCTTCCTTTTGAGCAGGGAGTTCAGTCCTCTCACATTCTACATATGACATACAATCTCACCCATATTCAGTTATTCATATCCTAATGACCAAGAGTAGAGTATCTTTGTTACAAATGGCTAAAGTGCGTGGGTTATCCCCATGTGCATATTAGGAGGCTAGAAGGTGGTTTCCTTGCCTCTAGTCTTAGGGTACATTTTGTATCTATGACTCAGAGCAGTTAGGCACAGTCTCCATATTCATGGCTCCCTCCCTGTGGTCCAGGAGTGCAAATGACTTGTGGCATTCTGATTAACATTATCACAACATAAAACATTTTTAAGGCAACCAACTATTTACATGAATATTAACATCAACTTAAACATACTTTTACAGTACTAGCCTGGTACTGAGCTTATGGCAAGTGCCCGACAGCCCACCTGGCTTACCCTTTGGTGGGAGTTAGCTTGGTGATTACCTGCAGTGACGTGGGTGATGGTCAATTTGTCTCAAAACTAACCTAGAAGCTTAGGGTAGTTACTGGTGGCACTCGCTCTAGGCTGCCTGTTTTATAGGTTAAGCATCAAGGATTAATGCAAGGTGTGGGGCTTTGTGTTGCTACGATGGTTAGGGAGGTTAGTGGAGGGCTGTCCATCCCTTCTTGTATCTAGAACATGTTCTGTGGAGGGACTGCAGTGCAAGTGGGCTAGGGGCGTGTAATGGAGAGGAGTGGAGAGGAGCACATATTCATGTTGTGTGTGAGATCCTGCCTGGTCTCTTGGGGTACCTTACCCTTGTACTACCATGCATGACCTTAAATAGGTCCCCTTACTTGGGGGTTTTGCGGATGGGTCGGGGAGGATTAGATTTGAGGGGGGATGCAGGGTGCAGTCCAACCCTGCATGGAACTGGACATGTGGGTGCAGGCATTATAATGACAGCTTGATGAGCTCTCGAGACTGTCACCCCCCCCACCCACTGTCAGTGGAAGGAGGAAGCCGAGGAAATGAGCCTCTGGATCAAGTGCATTATAGAATGGTAGGACAAGGGGAAGATATCTAAAAGCAACATATTGTACACCTTTTTTATCCGAATTTAGCATTCAGACAGCATTTTCCCTTTAATCTCCCCTTTTACTCCATGTGTTACAGCTGTACACTTTGTTTGACGCTTCAGAAAAGTAATTTTTTTCCAGTATGGACAGTTCCCAGAAACAAATGGTTTGATACCTTTTATTGGACCAACATAGATGTTACAAAAAGAGAACAAAGTGCTTTAGATTTTGGACTAACCAAGTCCTTCTTCGGAAGCTTTAAAGCTTTAAAGCTTAGAGAGCTTGGCTGGAGAGAGTGGTGTGACAGCTTATGGTGATTTTTGTTGTCTGTGGAAGCTGTTGAATCTCCAGGAGCATCCTTTTCTGAAATTCAGTGGTGTGCCCCTGCTTGCATCCTTCAGGAAAGCCAAGGAGCCATAGATTGTTCCTACGGCTGCTGTTCTCAAGATCATCAACCTCTTTCTGCAGGGCCCAGATCTGTTGGGCATGCTCACACGTGGTCACACAGTGGCCATCGATCTTGTTTTCCTGCACCTCTCAGAGAGGTGCTCCACCTTGGATATAGCTGTCTGTCAGCATCGGACACCCTTTCAGTGAGTTTTTTCTACCTCAAAGCTCCAGGATTCAGTCAGGATCTCTGGCAGGATTCTCAGCACAAGTGCAGTCTGCACTGACTCTACTCTTAGCAGCAGTAGTGGTACCTGTGGTGGCTCAACCCCTGAATGGCAAGAACCCCTCTCTGGCCTACATCATCACTTTCCTGGAGAGTGCCTCAGTAAACTCTTTCCTCATCTGAGCTAGATCCTGTGAATAGTCCGGAATATTAATTGTTTGTGTCATCTCCAAGCAAGGGTGCCCAGCTCTCTCACCTTAGCATGGATGACTTTTTCTCTGCAAAATTCAGGATTCTCATTAGAATGGGCCTTGGGCTCTCTCCATCTCACAGTCATGGCTGGAGAGAGTGGTGTGACGATGAGAGATGGTGATTTCTGTTGTCCGTGGAAGCTGTAGAATCTCTAGAAGCACCCTCTTCCAAAATACAGTTGTGTGCCCCTGCTCGCATCCTTCGGGAAAGCTGAGGAGCCATAGATTGTTCCTATGGCTCCTGTTCTCAAGATCATCCACCTCTTCCTGCAGGGCCTGGATCTGTTGGACCTGCTCACACATAGTCACGCAGCGGCCGTCTATCTTGATTTCCTGGGCTGCTACATTTTGGTCTATCAATCTGCAGTGGCTGTCCAGGTGTTGCAGGGCCAGAGCAGTATTGCTGGCAACAAGTGTGAATTTGTCCATCCTCTGCAGGATAATTGTAAACATGTCTTTAATGGAGGGTTCCATGCTTGGCCCTTTCTGATGAACCATGTGGTCGGCTGCTTTGGATAATCTTGGGACCAGAAGATGAGGATGACTCATGAATTTCTAAGTAAAAAGACAGTAGAAGACTGGTACCCTTCCAATATTATATTCCTCTTGTTCTATTTCTTTTTTTATCATAGAATTGTTTTTATTGTTTTTCAATAGGTCTACACCACAAACAGTAAATCATACACATTTGGATACATAATATAATGTTCCCATTGGAAACATAGTTAACTATGGTCACCTAGTAGGAAGTTTACACCAAGCTATTGTCTCAACCTGAAAAACTAACAACAATCTTGGAGTTATAGATCCGTATCATTCAATACAGATAGTATAATAACCTTTAGGTCAACTGTACACTGTTTCATAAACCTGCACTTAGAAAGCAGGGTACAAGGCATAAATTCTAATTACAAGCATAAACAAATCTATCATTTAACACTTTGAGTCTAGTCAAGTCCAATAATGTGTCAGAAAGTGGCCGAGTAAAGAAAAGGAAGCAAAGGTGTGAGTTAGCGTAGGAGAATACAAGCATATAGAATGGGATTGTCATAATCAACTTGCAGATCCTAACTGCAAAGCTAGCCACTTGGGCGCTAGGTTTTACAGTCTGTCTATGCAGGTGGGTTGTTCGGAGGAGGAGGTGGCACTCGGCAAACAGCTGAGTTGAGGTATGCTTCCCATTTACTGTGGTACAGCAAAAGTTGTCCTCTACTGACATAAGTTAGCCTCTCAAAGGTGGCAAGCCTGGCTAGGGCAGAGTGCCATATGAAACAGCAGGAGGGGAAGGCTGCCACCAGGTCATCAATAAAAGCCTCTTGGTTTCTAATTCATTCCCCCCCAAAGCCTTAGAAAAAGTGGTGGCCACCCAACTCATGGAATATCTAGCAAAATATAACATCCTGTGTCCAGAACAGCATGGTTTCCGAGCTGGTCACAGTACAGGCACAGCTTTAATGGAGTTCTCCAACTTCCTACATGCTTCCCTGGACCACGGCTCCCTAGTTGGGGCAGTGTACATTGACCTCTCTAAGGCCTTTGACACTGTCTCCCACCCACTCCTACTAAATGCCCTCAACCATATAGGTTTCTCTGCTGGCCCCTTCTCCTGGTGTGCGAGCTACCTATCAGCCCGCTTCCAGCATGTCAAAAACAATGGAGTGCTCTCAGAAACCCATCCCATCCACTCAGAAGTTCCCCAGGGCTCTATCCTGGGCCCACTACTCTTTAGCCGGTACCTAAATGCCCTGCCTAATGCCTAATCTGGCAATATTCTACTATATGCTGATGACGCCGTGATTTATGCAGCTCACAAAAATCTCACCTCCCTCCAAGACTCCCTCCAGCACTCTTTCAATGATGCTGAGAATTGGTTTAAGAAGAGCAGACTAGTAATTAACCTCAAAAAAACTAAGGCAATGTCCTTTGCCCACCCCCAGAACAAAGCCAGCAAAAGTCCCCTCCAAATCTTCCCGAGCACTTGTCAACCGCTCGAACAAGTTTACTTGTACAAATACCTTGGAATCACATTTGACTCGGCCCTCACCTTTCATGCCCACATTACTGCCCTTGCTTTCACTGCAAATGTGCGCCTTGGCATCCTCTACTGGAACAAGGACTGCCTCCCACCTGATGCCCTCAGGCTTGCCATCATGTCCGCAGTAATGCCCCTTATTGATTACGGCCTCCCAGTATATGGTGCCGCTGACTCCACTGCCCTCAGCAAGATTACACTCATGCTTAATAAGGCTTGCATGCTACTGACCAGTGCCACCAGACTCACCCACACCTATCAACTCTATGACATGGCCAAACTCTTAAACCTCGACGAACGCATCCGCTACTAAACCGGCCTACTAACCGAGAAGATCCTACTTGGGGTGTCTGCCTCCATCCAATTTACACACCCCAGAGCCACCATCTGAACTTCGGACAAGGTCACTCTACTAGTGCCCAGAACTAGGACCTCCTGGGCTCAGAGGTGATTCAGCTACAGCGCCCCTACCTGGTTCAACTCACTACCTGCAGCCATTTCCAACACCGCCAAAATTGCCCCCTTCAAAGCTGCCTTACGAGACCTGCTGTTCAACACCCACTGCTGCACCTGTCACTAAAAGATACTCTGCTATTCTTCTGGCACTATTGACATGGCACACTGGGCTGAACACCCACCCACCTCACCCCCCAGTCCCTCCCCAGGGCCCTCTCTCCTCTGCCAGTACCTGCTGGTACTACTTCAAATGTTTATTTAACTGCACATGTGTTCAAGCAATTGTGCGTAATACTATTTATATCTGTTCATGCAACTGATGTAAAACTGTGTAGATTCCATATGTCTGTATTCTGTAAACACATAAAAATCTGTTATTCTGTCTTGACTGTACTCTGTAAATTATGTTAACCATGTGTGTCCTCTCTGTGATGAGGTACCTTTGCAAACAAGCCGCTGGCTCAAGGGTTGTAAATCCGATTATACAATAAATAAATAAATAATAGAGCTGTTAGAATCCAATTCTGTTGCTGTGGCTCAATCTGTTCCAGAGAGATGGTGTCTCCAAGTAGGAAAATAGAATTGGAGAGATCGATAAGTTGTCCTAGAACCCCTGAGCAGTCCATTTTTACTGTGGACCAAAAGGGGACCCGAGCAGGACATTGCCACAAGAGGTGCAGAATACTGGCCGGACTCTGCCAGCATCTCCAACATTCAGAGTGTGAGAGAATACCCCAATTGTGGAGGGCTGCTGGAGTGTGGTACCAGCGGAGCAGAATCTTGAGCTGGATCAGCTGGCTCTTAACATCTTTATAGGTGGCGTGAGCCTTGTGCAGGCAATGGGACCATGCTTCTGGTGTGATGGGGCAATTTAAGTCTTTGCTCCATGCAGTTCTACAGGCTTCTGTACAGTCAAGTTGTGCCTCCCACCAAGTACTGTAGAACTTAGCAGCTAGGTCCCAGGAGGAAGGTTTTAGATGCAGTATAGATAGCCAAAGCCACTTCAGGTCAGCTACCTGGGACCAATTGAGGGATTGTACTGCAGTACGGAGCTGCAAGACTTTCCAGAAATCTTGAGACTGAAGCGAGTAGCTGGTTTTAAGCTGTTCAAATGACATGAGTGTGGTGGAATCGGGTAGATATAAGTCTTTGACAGTATGTATCCCGCTCTTGTCCCACGATGGCCTGTTAAATGGTTTATCGTCCATCATTAGGAGCCGATTGTGCCATAGATTGAGATACATGAACAGTAACAAGCACGCTGGTTTCTTGGTCTGGGCTGCAGTCATAAGGAGGAACCATGCTTTCTTGGTTTCGGCCATGACTGGCGAGAGCATGTTCTGGGGCATCAGAAGGTTAGTCAGACATGAGCTAAGGGGGGTCTCCTGCAGAATCTGAGTTTCTAGCTGAATCCATAATGCAGGAGGAGAGAGTGTTGGAAGAAACCATTTGGTGGCCTGAGCTGCGAAGAAGGACTAATGGTATCCCTGTAGCCAGGGGAGTCCTAGGCCTACTCGAGACCAATGGGCCCATAGCTTATGAATGCTCCACCATGGCCTCTTGTTCTCCCAGAGGAATTGGGAGATGAGTCTGTCCGAGTTGGCGAAAAACCTTCTCTGACAGGGCAATAGGCAGGTTGTTGAGAAGATATGCTACTCTAGGTAAAAGAAGCATACTGATCACAGCAACCTTCCCTGGGAGGGAAAGATTGAGCTGATGCCAGTGGGACACTTCGATAGTTAGTTGCTCTAGGAGGGGGGAGAAGTTCCTGGATTCAATCTGCTTCCAGTCGAATGGTATGTGGATACCCAGGTATGTGAGGTTACTGGGAGCCCAGGAGAACCCCAAGCCTTGTAGGGAATCTTTGGAACAGGCTGCATTTAGAGGAGTAACATTGTTTTTTCTTTGGTTGATTTGTAGGCCAGAGAGAGGTGGGCAAATGTATGTAGTATGTCCAGGACTGGGCACAGAGAATCCCGTGGGAGAGAGAGCATGAGAAGTAGGTTGTCCGCGTAGGAGGCCGATAGATATGAATGCTGTCCTATCTGAATACCTTTGATCTCATTGGTAGTCTGTAGTTTCTGAGTAAGGGGATCTAGTGCAACCAGGAATAATAATGGCGAGAGCGGACACCCTTGTCAGGTACTTTGTTGTAATGGGAAGGGTGGAGATATATCTTTGTTAGTTAGGATATGGGCTAGTGGTTCATTGTACAATACTCAGATCCACTGCCTGAAGTACAGGCCAAAACCATAAAGTTGTAGTACTGCATGTAAGTAGGGCCATTCGACTGAGTTGAAGGCTTTCGAGAAATCCACCACCATTGCGGCAATGGGAGTGGAAGAGTGCAGGGCCAGCCAATTAAAAGTTGAGAAGCAGTTGGATGTTATCAACAGCAGCACTTCCTTTGGTAAACCCAACCTGTGATGGTTGCACTATGGAGGGTAAAACCTCCATCATGCGATTAGCAAGCATCTTGGCTGTAATTTTATTGTCCACTGATATTAGGGCTATAGGGCGGTAGTTGGCACAATTCAATTGATCATCTGATTTTTTTGGGATACGAGTAATTAGTGCCTCTCGTACGGTAGGTGGGAGGATACTAGTCACATGAGCCTCCTGAAGAGCAGATAGCAGTGGAGCACTGATTTCAGAGTTCATGAGTTGATACAGCTCAGTGGTCATGCCATCTGGACCTGGAGATTTACCTTTAATGAGTTGGGATAATGCCAACCGCAGCTCTGACTTGGTGAAGGGTTTGTCCAGTGCTGCCTTCATGGGCTCCACCATTTGGGGGACATTGGCCGTAGAGCAGAAATCCCTTAGCTGGCACTCTAGTTGACTCGGCTCCTGAGAGGTATGCGACTGGTACAACTGCTGGTAAAATTGTTGCATGCAGTCATTGATCTGCTTAGGGTTGGTGACCACCTCTGCTCTACGGTTCCTAAAGGGCATGTATGTGGGAGGCAGCCTGTTGTTTCTTTAGCTGATATGCTAGGAGTTTACCTCCCTTGTCTCCCCCCTCCCAATAAGCATGTTTGGTCCTGGCCATCAACCATTCCGCCTTTTGGTGCAGTATTGTGTTAATACGGTATTTTAAACCAACTATGGTTTGGAGGTTCACCGAGTCAGGCTTGCCTGCCTTAGACAGTATAAATTGAGCCTCTAGTGCTGACATTTCAGCTTGGAGATGGTTCAGGTCAGCTCTTCTAGCCTTGTTTTTTTGAGCTACGTATGCTATAATGTGACCCCACAGGACAGCTTTGAAAGCTTCCCTGACCGGAGTAGCAGAGGTGTCCATAACCTTGTTATTAGTGAAGTAATCTTGGGCAGTGTTCCGTACCATTGCTTGGAATAAGAGGTCCCGAATTAGCAAGGCGTTGCAATGCCACCTAGTGCTTGAGCCAGTTTGTTTGAGGGTGTATATGTACAAGAAACTGGAGCATGGTCAGAGACAAGCATATTGTCTATTTTGGAGGAGGCAATGTCTTGGGCTGCAGGGGAGCTGGCTAGCCAAAAGTCTATATGACTGTGGGTGCTGTGTACCATAGAGAAAAAGGAGTAGTCTCACCCGGTGGGGTGGTCTCTCTGCCATATATCAGTCATTACCCACTCCTTCATTGCCTCCTGCAGTGTAAGCACTGCCTTAGGGTGCGTCTGGGAGGTTGGCTTAGATTTGTCCAAGAAAATATCCAAGGTTAAGTTAAAGTCCCCCCTAACATAATGGGAATGTTAGGGTGTCCTTCGGATAGGTATTCAAGGGCTTGGTTAATGTCCAAAAAGAATTCTGGGGAGTCCACATTTGGCCCATAGACATTGGCTAGTATTGCATGGCCTCCTGGGTAAGGAAAACCTAGCCACTATCCAGCGGCCTTGAGCATTGGTACCACCTTATCTTCTGTCCTTGGACATGTTTTCCAGAAAAGAATAGCTACCCCCTTAGATTTGTTCTTTGCTGAGCTATCTAGTACTGACCCCACCCAGGATATTTTGAGCCACAATACATTTCTTGCAATGTGGTGCATCTCTTGAATGAGCGCAATATCCATCTGCAAGGAGTGTAAGTGTTTAAGAACCACTGACCATTTTATTGGGTGGTTCAGTCTCTTTACATTCCATGAGATAAGTTTGACTCCCATCCTAGTGCCTTGCATGACTAGACCGAAGGGGAATAGATATAGAGGTACTCACCCAAGGGATTCAGCAGAGGAGAACAGATGTGAGCAGAAAGAATACCTGAGGTGTAGCAAGAGGAGTCAGCCAGAGAGAGAGAGAGATCAGCGTGAGCTGGTAAAATAGAGAAAGAACTGTGATGACTTGGTGATAAAACAGAGCAGGTGAATACAGTGCACCAATTAACAATGAATACAAATACAAATAACAGTATTTTGCAAATGCAAAAAAGAGAGAAAAACGGCTTCTCAAAGGTGGACCTAGCAATATATTAAGCAATCTGTCAGTAACAATTTTAATAAAGTCTGTAAAGATTTGTAGAAGCAACAGACTATAGGTAACATAGGTTACGCACATAGGTGCAGGTTCTCCACTAATAAGAGGGGAAATGCACAGCCGTGCTATCTGAGTACCTGAAATGGGGGTTTAGGAGTTTAACTGGTAGGTGCTTCAAAACTCCATCCCCAGCTATGATTTCACAATTCCGGACTACCACCCCTTTGATAAGGTTAAGGGGTGGGGCATCAGGGAGGGGAAGGGGGGTAAGAGGGGGAAACAGGGAGGGTGGGGAAGGGTTTAGTGCAGTGCCTTATATTATTCAAAAGGCTGACTTTTAGGGCAGGTACTACTTGCAGCATAGAGGAAGAGCACCTATGATCCTAGCATTTAAAGAGGCCCCTTCTGAGTTCGCGGGATGCCCACCAGCAGGAAATGGGAAAGTCAGGACAGGGTAAGGCTGGGTTGGCTACCTGCTAGGGGAAGGTTCTGTGGGTGCAGGATGGGCACCCACCATCTGGTAATGCAGCTCCTTTACAACGGATGTCCCATCTTCAAGGAGGGTACAGAAAGGCAGTCATCTAGACCTCTATTAGGTCCACTGCAGAGCACTCTTTAGTGGTTATCACAGCAGAGTCATGAGATATTGTATTGGCGGGTGGCAGGCCCACCCCCTCTGTATACATCATTATGAACTCCTACAAACATTACACATAATATGAGAAAGGAAACTTAAACATTGCGTAAAGAGGGAAATCGTATGAAAACTTAAGCAAATCAGTCCAGTGGGGCAATTCCTCCCATGGAGTTTGAACAATCAGCTGTGCTCTGCAGGTCCTTAGAAAGTGCTTCAGCAAATGTTAGCAGACCCAGCTTGACCGGCACCATGGAAAAGTCCGTATGTTCATCTATTTCTGAGGGAAGGTCTGCCCATGACATAGTAGCTGCAACTTCCATAAGGAGATCATTTGGAATGTCCATGGGTTCAAGCTGGCTTTCGGAGAGGAGATCATCCTTGGTTTGTTTGGCCATTGGGGCTGTCTCCGGCCCTTCAGAGGCTGTATTGTGGCTGCTATTTGAGCGGTGATGAATCCTTGCTGTTTGGCCTAATCCCCGTTGTGGTTGGGGAGGGAGAGAGGTGGCTGTAAGCTGTTGCTGCATGATAGAGTTGTTGTTTACTAGTCCCATTGGTGTTGTGGGGAAGGGAGGTCTGGGGGATGCAGTTGATCGCAGGACTGTCCGGTTGCTAACCTGGTCCCCTTGGGAGCTGCAGACAGTGGATTGGTTCCCCCTAGCATGTTCACCTTGTCTCGGGCTCCAAAACTTCCTGGGAGTTGAAGTTCTTAAAGGCATCTGAGCACATTGTTTAGTGAGCCATATATCGACCTCCTGGGGTGTTTCAGCGGTTATATCCTTCCCTTATCTGGAAACATGCAGGTAAGCCAAGTGACGAAAGCCGTATTTGAATCCTTGTTGCATTAGAAATTTTTTGATTGGGACGAAGGCTTTCCTTCGGGCTGCCACTTCAGCAGAGAAGTCTCTGAAAAAGGATATCTTCACCCCGCGCCATATAATTCTTCTCCGTCCCTAGATTCCCACAATACTCATTCCTTAGTAGAATATTTAAGGATATAGGCTATAATGGGTAGTGGCTGCGAATTCACAGAGCAGGGTCCACTAAGAATCCGATGTGCTCTCTCCACGTCTGTTAGGCCGTGCCACCTATCCCCCAGCATTTCGGGGATTTTCTCATTTAAAAACTGCTCAGTACTGGTGCCTTCCAACACCTCGGGAATACCAAGTATTCTGATGTTGCTGCATCACTCACGGTTCTCTTCATCTTCTGCCCTCCGCCAAAGTGTGGCTAGTTTATCATCATGCTCCTGGAGGCAATGTAGAATTCTCACCTGGTTAAGCTCTAAGTCCTCCATTTTTTGTTCCACCACGTTCACCTTATCATTGAGAACATGAACTTCGGCCACCGTGCCTGCTAGAGTCGCTGATATAGAGTCCACCCTAGAAAGTAGTGTTTCGCACAGGGTTGTTATCTGGTGAAGGGAGCTGCCCACATCAGGTGGTTGAGAGGAGGGCTCCAAGGCAGCAGCGGCCTGTCCATTTGGTGAGAGCTTGGAGGAGGCCATAGAGAAGCTGAGGCAAGTCTTTGGTGAGTTTCTGGTGGAGATGAAGAGAAACAAACACTTCACCTGCCGCAAGGGTACTGTTAGCGGTGTACAGCGAACCACCGCAGTATAACTGTGAGGAGACAACCTCCAGGCCGTGTTGCAGTTTGCGGCCTATAGAGATCCAGGATGGGTAGTAAGAGGACTGGTGCCAAAATACAATTAACCGGATCCTGAGTACAATAAGACCCGCACCAATCAGATAGTTAGAAGCTAATAAGGTGCGTTATGGCTTCAGGTAGGGAGATTGTCCCTGGATGGAGACATTTTGGCTCAGATTAGTTTAGCTGGGAACCGAGCTGTTAGCTTAGGCGGTCATCTTCCTCAGCGTTCAAGCCACGCCCCCTCTTGTTCTATTTCTGTGTGTTTAGACAAAGTTGGTGTCTTTCAGATCATAAACCCAGAGTGGTTTGCCGTCTCAGATTTACATGGCCATCTTGATCTTAACGTGTACACGCCTCCCTATTTTTTTAAGTTAACATGCAGTGTAACTATAGATAAGCACCAATCCTTTCATACCGTACCATATTTCACACTTTGACCCTGCTTAGGCCATTATAATCTTAGAAAATGAAAGAGACTTGGGGGGAGTAATCATATCTGATGTCCTAAAGGTGGTCAGGCAATGCAACAAGGCAGTTTGGATGGCTAGTGGGATGCTGAGATGCATGGGAAAGGGAATCACCAATAGAAAGAGAGAGGTAATATTGCTTCTGTATAGCTCACTGGTAAGATACCACATACAGTTCTATGTCCAGTTCTGGATTCCACATCTCCAGAATGACAGACAGCATGGACGTGGTCCAGAGAAGGGCAACAGTAGTGATTATGGGTCTGCATCAAAAGCCCTATGAGGAGAGACTTATGGACCTCAATATGTATGCCCTGGAAGAAAATAGGGAAGGGGGAATATGATAGATACCTTTAAATACCTCATGGGGTAAATAAGGTAGAGGAGGGAAGTATTTTACAGAAAAAAAAGTGCTCAAGAATAAGGGGACATGCAAAGAAGCTAGAGAGGGACAGATCGGGGAGAGATGTAAGGAAGCACTTCTTCACAGAAAGAGTGGTGGGGTGTGGCTTGAGACCCAGCAAAGATGGTCATTTAAATATTTTACTCTACCCCAGCGCTCAGTTATATACAAATTTCTTATCCTTACCAACCTTTCAGAGAGGTGCTCCACCTTGGATATAGCTGTCCGTCAGCATTGGGCACCCTTTCAGAGGGTTTTTTCTACCTCAAAGCTCCTGGATTCAGTCAGGATCTCTAGCAGGATTCTCAGCACAAGTGCAGTCTGCACTGAGTCTACTCTTAGCAGCAGCAGTGGTACCTGTGGTGGCTCAACCCCTGAATGGTAAGAACCCCTCTCTGGGCTACATCACCATTCTCCTGGACACTCTAGTGGCATACTGTACATGGGCATTTTAAAAATATTGATGGCCGCTGGCCTGCCAGTCCAGAGGTAGTGCTACTGCTCATGATTCTAATGACTCAAGTTGGGAAGAGAACTCAAGAGTCAGAGGGCCAGCTGTGGACAGGAGGATTGGCATCTGATATACAGTACTGTACTGCTCTCCTCCTCCAGGGAAGACTGATGCTGGCACAGGACATTTGCCTGCCCCATAGTGGTGGCTGGGGGTCAGAAGGCTGGGACTACACATGGGAAGGTGGAGGCAGGACAGACACTTGTCATGCTGTGTGCAGAAGTGTGCACAGCTCAGCAATTATCATCATTGCATACCACTTCCTCCATGCCACAAGGATGGGAGAACAAGGATAAATCACCCTGGCTGGCAAAGATGATCCTGTGACCCTTTGCAGGCCTGCACCATCAATGAGGCATGGCTCCCACTGGATCCTACTGGATCCCATCCATCAGGCTGAGCAATGACTCTTCCTCACCCTGCCATGGGGGGCATGCTGTGGGGAACAAAGGATGGTTGGAAGGGAGAGAGAAGCCAGCCAAGGAGGGAGAAAAAGACATAAAAAAAAACTTTGATGGCCAACTTAGAGAGCAGTGCATCGCTGACTTGGATGATGAACACCAGATAATCATGTAGAGTCTGGATGAACATGAGAAAAGGATCAGGTGACTGTGGGAGTTGGTGAAGAAGCAAGAACACTGAGAACATCAGAACAATAATAGAATCCTCTATGTCCCTGAATGTGTTGAAGGCCCATCAATGTTTCCTCACTGATCTGCTCCCCCAGTTGGTGGCTGTAGCCTGGCAAGGTCCTGTCAAAGTGGAGTAGACTTATTGTACCAGAAGGCCGCCGCAGCCACACAGTTCCAGATTGGTCCATCATAGCCTATCTGCAGCACTGCTCAGCAAAGGGGCAACTACACAGACTGGCCTGGGAGAAAGGACACCTGAGCTGGAAGGGGGCCAAAATATTCGTGTACCAAAACTATTCTTCAGAGGCTGTGTAAAAGAAATAGGTTCCGCTCAGTACTGTAGCCTGTGAGGCCAGGATTTCCTATTGATATAGAGGTATCACTAACTTCATATTATATTGGAATGGGCAAAAGCACAATTTTAGAAACTGACACAGAGCCCACGCCCTTATTTAGTGCTGGTGACCTTCTTTGCTGATCGACACTATCCCCAGAAGGCTGTGGGGGGGGCACTGGAATACAGCTGGGAGTGCTGAACCTGGTCATTGGAGGACACAACACACTGCAACATCGGGGTTGTGGGAACAGCATGACCCTCCTTCATGGCAGGACAATATGGCACCACCCAGAGAGCAAGAAGACTAGGAAACCCAATCCATACATACAGGGAAGTCCGACACAAAAAATGACAACCACTGGGATAAGCAGAATGAGGATAGTGGCTGTAGCAGACGCTGCACCTGCAGCCATGAAGGCTTCACACTCTCTAACCATTCAACCCCCCCGCCCCCCACCAGCCAACGCTGCTTATGAAGCTGTCATGGATTCTTCCGAGGGTCTAGTACTACCCAATGCCATCCAAGCCATGATCCAGCATGACATCACCACCATCAGCTGCAGCTCCTTCTTGGACTTCGATTACAGGGGATAACTACAACATAGAAACTTCCTCAGATCCCGGACATGCCCTGCCACTGCTTCCATCTGAGGTGACGCATACAGCTGATGCTGTGGAGCCACCAACTCGAAAGGACCTATGCAAATGAGACATTCTCTTTCTTTGATTATCTCCCCCTATGTTTTGAAGAGCTATATGACTGACTGAACTGTGACTCCTCCCCCCCATAACCTTCTCAATGCAAAAACTGCTTATCTTAAATATCTGGCATATTATTAGGGGGGAAGGACACAGGGAATGGGGTGAGTGTCCACTCTGTATTGATAATACTGTTAGCATTTGGAGAGGGAGTAGGACGAATGTTTTACACTGTTTCATGTGATGCTGGTTCCCCTTTTACTGTACATCCCCATCCATCCCAATATATTCCCACTCATGATTACTGACTGCATGGCCACATCATCTTTGGAAAGCCAACCTTACCATCATGACCACAGCCTGATGGCAATCTCACTGTCTAGCTGTGCACCAGGTAGAGGAGTGGTGTACTGTCTCACCATGGTTGACATCACTTGCAGCTTCCCATCCCCCCTCTGTCCCCTTTCTCTCTGCCCTGACATCACTCCAGTCGTCCACACCTTTGCCTATTGTACCAAACAGGTGTGGATGTAGGGGGTGTGCCACTACCTCATAGGTTGATCTGCCATGTAGAATATCTGAGGGACAGCCTTTTTTCCAGTTGTAACCTCAAACAACATGGGGACTGTGAGTAGTGTGCATTCACATATGTGACAAGCTGCTCATCTCTTCTACCCCCTTTGAACTAAAGAGTTGTAGTCCCTAATTGTATTTCAAGTCCAAGCTGCTCTCTCTGGCCTCAAACAGGTGAGGCACTGTCACTTATCTGGCCCCCTGTAAGAGGAGCCACCATATGGGATATGGCTGTTATTAGGACCATATCACCCTATAGACTATTAAACACAGGGCTGAGGCAGGAAAAACAGTGGATTTATGTCACTACCCTCTATGGTGCCTCTGTTGGTAGGGTGTAGAAGTACTTTCCCCTCTTTCCCACTATAGCAGCAGGCATACTTCTTCCTGGCTTGCCAGGACGCTGTTGACACTTGCAGCTACACTGTCTAGTTATGGTGTTTCCCTGCAGCTGTGAGAACTGTGTAGATGTTTCTTATTCTTCCAGCAAACTTATCTGCTCAACTGACTTTTATTCTGGTTTGTTTATTGTTGTCTAAGTCCTCAGGAATCCCTTTGTGGGAAGCCTGGGTGCTTCTGTTTCTGTTATTGGTTCATCCAATTTAAAGTATTGTGATCCAGCTAAGGGTCCCAGGTCAGGGACTCCAGTGTGTACTACTTAGTTCCTAACTCACCAGTTGTTCCTCATTTTTATAACATGGCTGTGCAGGGGGCAGACAGTAAGGCTGCTGTCATGGAACATGAAGGACTTAATCACCCATTTAAAAGAATAAATGTTCTCCAGTATCTCAAGTCCATCATGACTGACATAGCACTCCTCCAAGAGATGAACCTCCCTGTGAAAACTGCTCACTGTTTCCACAAGGGTTAGATGGGAAATAAGCTACATATCTTCACCTCCAGTAAGTCTCAATGAGTTATCATTCTGATCAACTGAGCCCTCAATTGGACTGTAGAGAAAACCTTTACTGATGGTCATGGGAGGCGGGTGTTGGCGAAGATAGCATATCCTGGGGGGCAGGCCCCACTTACATCTGTATATGTGCCAAATGGAGATGATGATGACTTCTTCCTCCATCTCAACCCAAGTCCCAGCAGACATGCAGGAAGAAAGCACATCCCTCTACTCATAGGGGAGGGACCTCAATATAGATTCAGATCTCTTCTTAGATACAGTGAAACCCATCCTTCCTCACTTGAGGTCCTCTCTTCTTTTGCCACCCTGTCAGACTTCCATGTTAACCTCAGGAAAACTATGTTTTATCCCCCCTAAATCCCCTCTGTGACAGTAGCTGCAGATCAGGCACACAGGTTAAAGAGCCCGAACAACCAGGTGTCTGCATTTAAAACCTCATTAGTTATCTTTTGGCAGAGAGCAGCAAGAGGAAGGAGTCAGCTGCTAAAACTCTACTACTGGGACTATATAGCCCTCCTTCCTCCCTCCTCTCCACCCCCATACTATTAGCCAGTTCCACCTTTAGGCACTGGATTTGACTGACAACAGGAACTTCCTGTTTGGGAGCAGGAAGGGAGTGATCACAGAGGCACAAAAGACTCACCATCCTAGAAGGAAAAGAATAGCTCTCCCTCATCCCTTAGCTGCCGGAGGTCTGTCTCTGAGCAAGTAAGAAGGAGACTACTGAGGAATACAGGAACTTCCTGTCCCAGAACAGGAAGGGTAGGAGCTGTAAGGGCACAGAAGCAGTAAGAAAGTAGGGAGAAAAAAACTAAAAAGTAAACAGAGGGAGGAAAGAGTAAGCATAGAAAACAACAGTCAAGGAGCCACAGATAAGACATGATGGGAGTGATGCAGTGCAGTGGCTGTGGAGCAGAACCAGGATCCTAGGTGCTAGGTTTAAATACTTCATTGGTAAGCATTTAAACTAACCAAGGGGGGCACTGAAAAGGAGCAGGAAGTCCCCCCTCATAAAACAGGGTAGTTAGTAAACTAAACACCAAAATAGAGAAGTCAATAGGGAGAAGGGCAGGGGTAAATGGAAAAAAAGGCATAGGCAGTAAGGACAGAGATGGAGGTAAATGGGGTAAGGCCATCAAAAAATGGAGGACAATGACTACCAATGCTGGTAGTCTGGGTAAGAAGCTCCCTGCGCTAATGGTCTTGATGGCAGAGGGATGCTTGGATATTGTGGTAATCACAGAAACATGGTACACAAAGAACCATGACTGAGAAGTCAACATACCAAGGTATGCTATCTACAGGAAGTACAGGGAGGGTAGAAGAGGGGGAGGAGGAGGAGTATCCCTCTATGTAAGAGAACAAGTGACCACCAAACAGTGTGAGTCATGATAAACACAGCCATAGGGTCAAGCCATACAAAAGTGAGGGTACTGGACTTTAAGAAAGCTGATTTGGGCAAAATGGGAGAGTGCCTCAGAAAAGCACTAGCAAACGGGCAAGAAGGAGGGGTGGAGAAACAATGGGGAAACATCAAAACTGCCATCACAGAGGCAACAAGCCTTTGTGTGAAGCAAATAAATCAAAACAAAGGAAAAAAACACTATGGTTCTCAAAAGAGATGGAGGGGAAGGTTAGGGAGAAAAAGATAGCATTCAGGAAGTATAAGGAAACACAGAAGGAGCAGGACAGAGAACTGTACTAGTTAAAGCAGAAGGAAGTGGGGAAGGCAGTCAGAATAGCAAAGCCCAAACTGAGGAAAAGATAGAAAACTCAGTTAAGAAGGGGGATAAAACATTTTTTAGGTACATTAGTGAGCGAAGAAAGACCAAGGGAGGGATAGTGAGACTTAATAAAGGGGAGCGTGGGTGGGCAGAGGGTGACAGTGAAAAAGCAGGGACACTGAAAGAAAACTTCAGCTAAGTATTCACAAAAGAAGAGGAGGGGGAGTTATCTAATCCAATCAAGAGAAGCACTCTGGATGGGGGGGGGGGAATACTAGTCCATTCACAGAAGAAAGGGTTTTGAAAGAACTCCTAAAACTGAAGGTGGACAAAGCAATGGGAACTGATGGGATTCTCTTCCACCTAGAATTCTAAAACAACTAAGGGGAGAACTAGTGACACCACTGACTACCCTTTTTACCAGTTAATGGGAGGATGATGTGATACCTGAGGACTAGAGGAGGGCGGATGTGATTCCCCTTCACAAAAGTTGGAGCAAAGCAGAGGCAGGGAACTATAGAACTGTTAGTTTGACCTTAGTGGCAGGGAAAATGATGAAATCACTTCTGAAAGAAAGAAATGTTGAGTACCTAGAGACCAGCGGGGCACAGGACCCAAGGCAGCATGGATTCACAGCGAGAAGGTCATGTTAGACAAATCTAATAGATTTCTTTGACTGAGTGACAAAAGTAGTAGACCAGGAGGGGCTGTGGACATAGCCTACCTAGGCTTTAGCAAGGCATTTGACACAGTCCCAAACAAAAGATTAATAAACAAGTTAGCCAGCCTGGGAGTGAGTCCCAGGGTAAAAAATTGGCTGGACAACAGGACACAGAGGGTAATAGTAAACGGAGTCCACTCCAAAGAAAAAGGGGCTTACTAGTGGGGTACCGTGGGGTACCACAGGGTTCATTACTGGGACTGGTCCTTTTTAATGTCTTTATAAGTGACATTGTAGAGGGACTAGAAGGAAAAGTATAAATCTTTGCAGACGACACAAAGATCTGCAACAGGGTTGATACACAAGGGGAGGGTGGAAAGGATGAGAAGGGACTTGGCAAGGTTGGAGGAATGGTCAAAAGTATGGCAGCTTAGATTCAATGCAAAGAAATACAAGGTAGTGCACCTGAGAAACAAAAACCCAGAGGAAAAGTACACAGTGGGGGGGGGTACTAACAACAACAAAAATAGAAAGTGACATGGAGGTAGTCATATCAGATTGCCTAAAGGCAAGGCAAGCAAGCAATGTGAGAAGGCAGTAAGGAGGGATCGAGGGATACTGGGATGTATAGGGAGAGGCATCGCCAGTAGAAAACAGGAAGCTGTCATCCCTCTGTACAAACAGTTGGTGAGACCCCATCTGAAGTATTGCCTGCAGTTCTGGAGACCCCATCTCCTCAAGGACGCAGACAGGATGGAGGCAGTCCAGAGGAGGGCAACTAAAATAGTGCAGGGTCTGCACCAGAAGCCAAATGAAGAGAGACTAAAGGAGCTTAATATGTATACCCTTGAGGAAAGGATGGAAAGAGGGGACATGATATAAACTTTTAAGTACCTCAAGGGAGTCAACAAAGTCCAAGAGGGTAGCATCTTTCAGAAAAAGAGATGTGCAAGAACAAGGGGACACAATTTGAAGATAGAGGGGAGACAGCTCAGGGGTAGCATGAGGAAGTATTTTTTCATGGATAGGGTGGTAGATGCATGGAACAACCTTTCTGAGGAGGTCATGGGGTCAAAAAGAGTGGTGGAATTCAAGAATTAATGGGACAGACATAAGGCAATTCTGGTGGGGGGTAGGAAGAAGTAGGCTGTTGGTTAACTAGGATCTGCAGCTTATCCAATAGGTAGGGGAAATGGGCAGACTGGATGGGCCAAGCCGTCCTTATCTGCCATTAAAGTCAATGTAACATCCCCATCCCTGCAGATGACACCCTCCTTTCCTTCCAATAAATCAGGCAGACAGGTATCCCCCACTCAGACTTTTGGAGGTTCCTGCAACTCAAAGCATACTATACAAACCCATAAGGGAACCCTTCTCTCCCATTCATTCTGGCTCTGGCTGCAGACGCTGGACCTTTCCTCCACCACAAGGAGTCTGGCTAGCTGAACATATGCCACTATCAGGGATGCCCAGACACCAATTCTGCATGCCTGAAAATCCAAATGGGAGCAAGAGCTGGGATGCTCTATATCCCTCCCACATTGGAAAGTCAGTATCTCAATGGTGCACCATGCCTACAGAGACACTAAGAGCCACCTGAGCCAAATAAAAACACTAAACAGATGGTACAGGACACCCAAAGTCCTACACTCTATGGGTTTAGTACCCTGGTCTACATGCTGACACTGTTCTCAGTCAGATACAGGCCTCCTACATATCCTGTGGGGACTCCCATGATTCTGTACCCTTCCGCAAGAAATTCTGTCTGACTATTCCAAAGTTCTCCAAGCACTCATTCTAAACTCCCCTGAATTGGTTTTTCTTGGGATTACCTTCCAGGGAGCTAAACTGCATATGCTACAGCAATGCTGGCTGCAGATAGCCTTTATGGAGGCCAAGGATCTCATCTTGATGCTGCTAGAGACAGGCAATCATCCATTCTTCGCTCTCCTGCCACTCTGCACTGTCAAAACTGGCTCTATGTGAAACATTTTCCTTCACTGTGGTGGGAAAACTACATGCCTACTACAAAAAGTGGCAACTCCTTCCTGTATTCCCACCTCTGCTCAATCCCCTTAGCACAGCCATGCACCCCCTCCCCCACACTCAGAACAACCAAATGGAGGAACGGACATTATATTCAATTACATTCTCTACTCTCTGTAAGTCAGCTGGGAAGGTAGATAGTCCTACATTGGGTCAGCTTAGAAAGGCTTCAGATGACCCAGCATAACATTAGCTTAACTTATGACTGTCACACTTCATTATTATTTCTTTACTTCAACTGCTCTGTCTCTGTCATGTTTGTACTACCTAATGTTGTAATGTGTTACTTTGGATACTATAACCTGTTGATTGTAATACCTCTCACAATTAGTTGCTTACTTACCTGTAATTTTGTATGTTATGTGTGGTTCATAGCTCAGTGCTTATGTTTCATACTGTAGTTGAATGATGTAGGTTGTGATTGGCTACAGAGGCCAGACCAGTAAAGTAAGACAATGCTTGCAAGGTATTAGTAGTATGAACTGATTAGTGCTTAGGTACTTTGGCATAGACATAAGAAAGTCAGTGATTACAGTACATGGATAGTATATGCAAGGTACTTAGATGCTTGAATTGATGAGTAACTTGTTATGACTTGATATTGTGGCCTTCCCTGTATCTCACCAATAGGAAGGATGCTTAGTCCAGTAGTATGAGACCCCCCCTGGTGGGATAAGAGTGCAGGGAAGGAGGAGGAGTCAGGGGAGTATGGAGGGTGAGTTCAACTCGTTCCAAACAGAGCAGAGGTTTGCCTGCTGGCTTAAATAGGATGTGGGGGAGGAACTCTTCCCCCACATAACCACAGGCAAGCGCCTTTTAATTATGTGTAGTTCACAGCTCAGTGTTTATGTTACATACTATAGTTGAATGAAGTATGTTGTGCTTGGATACAGAGGCCAGACGAGTAAGTAGGACAATGCTTGCAAGGTATTAGTAGTATGAATTGATTAGTGCTTAGGTACTTCGGCATAGACACAAACAAGTCAGTGATTATAGTACATGTGAGCTGGATAGTATATGCAAGGTGCTTAGATGCTTGAACTGATGAGTAACTTGTTATGACTTGATGTTGTGGCCTTTCTCTGTATCCCACAAATAGGAAGGATGCTTAGTCCAGTAGTATGAGTCCCCCCAAAAGAAATAATGATATCATACTATATCTGACTGTAGGAAGGATGTTTAGTCGAGTAGGATGAGACCCCCCAAAAGAAACGATTAGCAGTATGATTACCTCCTCCAGCTCCAGACAGTGTGACCAGAATCATGCAGGAGAGGAAAACCCCTTAGGGGGAAACCTCTGAGGACCCATTGCTACTGACCTGCCCATCCTTCTGGGCATACTAAAGGACAGTAATCCTAAGTAACAATTTTAAGTGAATCGGCAAATCCAAAATACAAAGTTGTAGATCCTGATCCAGAGAAATAGAAAACTGAAGAAAGTACTGAATGCAAGGTGTCGGGTAAACATAGCAGCATCCTTCAGGTAAACTTCAAGTCCAAGAATCCATGTCCAGAGCAGAATGATAGATGAGTGGAATCCAAGGTTGATAAAAATTTGAAGTGTCAAAGTTGCATTAGTGAAGCGCCCCAGGCGAAGACGTAATTTCCAAGGAGAACCAGTAACCAAAAGCTAAATGTCTATGTCCAGAGTAGGAAGATAGCTGGTTCATGTTCCGCTTGGCAAGCAGTGCAAATGAAGGCCTTGGGGATGAAGCACAAACTGGCACATGCTGCATGATCTGGAGAGGTGGAGCAGTAGGAGCCTTCAATCAGGAGCGGGGAAGCAGGCAAACAAAGTAGGTATACATCTTAGTGCGGACTGGTAGATGAACCTCCGGATCCCAAGAGGAGAAGGAGGTTGTAAAATAGGTGAGTCAGTCTTGATGAACCTCAAGGTCCTGGAAGGGCAAAGCAGGTAATAAGAACTGGAAGTGTAAATATGTGGACCTGTATGTAGGGCAGTGGTAACAGTAATGAAATCTGCATGATGCAGACGTAGTAGTAGAGGAGTAGTAAAGCATAGATCATGTATGGTATACAGTAAGGAGCAGGAGGAAATGGGAATAGCAAAGGAATCGAACAGCTTCGTCTGGTGATCCAAATAGTGGCAAAGCGAGGTAGACATCCATGTTTCGAAAGCCAAAATGGAACAGTAGCTAGAATTGACTTGGTGAGAATAGTCTGACGAGTCCTGAACAGTCGAGCTTATGAGTCATAAATGGTGATGACTGAAGAGGTTGAGTCGAATGAGGTAGCATCGTCACAGGATCCAAGAAGCCGTAGAGCACATATCATGAGATTGAAGGTCTTCTGGATAAGCTCAACTAAGTGTCCTGGCAGGAGTGTAGTAGCAGTACTTCATATGACTGAAGCAGCAAGGCAGAAGCATCCAAAGAATAGATGACAAATGGCTAAACAAATCCAGATGCAAATTCATAGTAAACAGAAACTCCCAAGGCTGGCAGACATGGCTGTAGGTAGATGTATAATAGAATATGTGAACCTCCAGGCCCCGAGCTGGGTGACGCAAGTGCAGAGTAGAAGTAGTTAAACCCCCAGGCCCAATGGGCGAGGCAGGTCAGAGAAGCAGGTGAATATGGTGTAGTAATATAAGTTCAAGGGACCTCTGGGCCCGTAGGGGCACAGGTCTTTCAAAGTGTGATGCGGTGAGCCTCCGACCCTGTGGGGCAAGGCAGGTTGCAGAGCAGTGGTAGATAGAGTACTAGTAATGTCAAACTGCATGCAATGCAGAAATAGTAGTGAAGTAGTAAGAAAGAGATTGTAAATAGTAATGTAAATGGTAGCATAAAGCTGAGCCAATTCCATGCAGCATAGAAACATAGTCCGTGGCATACTTATGAGAGCTGTAGAAGGGTGCTGTAGACTGTTGTATCCTGATGACAGAGGATGGTAAAGTATGCAGTGAAGAGACCTGGGTGAATGAGTTGGCAACTCGACCAGAGGTAATAAGCATCCTAAAACTGTAGTAGATCTATGTCTTAAGCTTAAGCTATGATTAGGAAGGCAGTATGGAATAGAGCTCAGCTGGAGGTCTGACAGAAACTGTAGTAGGAACTCAGAAGTAGTTGAAGCCGTATGGCAAGAAGTATCCAAGGGAACTGAGATGAATATCCGATGTAATCCAGAATTAAATCCAATGAAAGGAAGAAGAGTATCCTTGACAAACAGAAGTAAGTGTGTGCAGCATGGAGAGGGCTGCAAGGTCCAGGATCCGAGTAGTATGACTGAAGGCGAGGAATAACTGGCAGTGCATCCAGTCCTGAGAAGTAAAGTGAATGGAGAGTGGCAGCTAAGCCCCACTAAGGCTAGCATGGCGGCTGGATCACATGTAGGTCAACCAGTAAGTGAATAGAGAGGCAGCTAAGCCCCATGAAGGCAAGCATGCTTGGCTGGACCAGACGTAGGCCCCTGCATGGCCGGTGGTGCAGCCAGACCCCATGTAGGTTGACGAAAGAAGAGTGAGTCAAGCTAGACCCCACATAGGCTAGCATGATGGGTTGCCACCATGGAGGGCTGCCCAGCTGGACAGAGCGCCTGGGTAGAAGCTGCATGGCAGAAGTTGAGCTTGCAGAATATATAGCAAGTAAAGGAAGCCAGCTGCTGCCGAGCTCTTTGTGTCGAACAATGATATGTCTACATATAGAGGGGCCTCATCATATTGGTGGCAGGAATAGTCCATCACAGTAGTAATATAATTATAGTTTGTGAGCCTAGAAGAGCTCCAGCATGATTGAGAACATCAAGAATCCTATGCAAGCAAGGGTAAATCTTCTGAGTGTAGAATCCTAGTGGTACACAAAGTATCATAGCAGGGAAAGGTATGGTCAACATGGCAAGCACAAATCAAGTACTAAAGGTGCACTCAACCTCCGCGCAATCCCATGGAAGACTGTGATGTCCGACAGTGTTGCTAGTGCAGAAAGTTCAGTCATGATATAGGCAGCCAGGCATGCATAAAGGTGGATTTGGGGATTTTGCTACTTTGGTAACATAGTAACTGTTGCTGGTGTTTGCCCGCTCCCTTTAAACACCCTTTTAACTACCCAAGTCAGCAGTGATTAACTCAACATTATGAATGGGTACTGGAGTGTCATTAGCATAAATTGCCTGCTTTTGTGCTTATGGAGCATTTGCGTTGCACAGCAAACAGCTAAAGCATTTACTAGACCTGCATTGTATAGAGGGCTGTTTCATGCAGACTGTGTATTCATCCAAGGAACCCCCTTGCTTAGGGTAACCATTACAGAAATCGTCCAGGCTCTTTGGAAGATAGATTGTTGCTATAGTTCTTTATAGTTTTCCCCCAAAAAGACAAAACAGACGTAATACGTGGAATTCAGTGTATAGGCAACAAACACTGAGGCCGTTAGAATTCTTGCAGGGGTCACAGGGATGGTAAAGCACATGAGGAATTGTCCAAGAGCGAAAGGGGTGCAACAGTAGTGGCGAAAAAGCAAAGAAATGCATCCAAAGAGTCCGGCCTTTTAAAGCAAACCTGCAAAATAACAGATATGTGTGCAGCAGGTTAGAAAGGCATAGTAAATAAAAGGTCCCGCATGGTCCAGGAATATAAGTAGTCCGGAGACCGGCAGGCTACAAGCAATGTGGTAGCTGACCCATATGTGCCGCGCAGTCACAGCAGCTATGGTCCAACAGAAGAGCAAAGAGCAGTCCCACATGAAGGCATGCCATGAGTAAGCGGTGCAGGCAGTAGACTCAGACAACCCATGTCGAAGCTGCAAGGGGGTTAAAGCAGCATGATGGCGGCAATGCTAGCCATGAGGCAATGGGCATTTGAGCCGAAGGGACCCAGTTCAGGAGAGGCAGTGGAAGAGCAAGCAAGTAGCAGGAGGCCGCCAGTCAGAGGAGCTGAAGGATGATGCAGCTAATGAACAGCGAGCCGAAAACGGTGAACTAGCGACACTGCAGTGCAGCACTGGGTAAAGCAGAAAGCCCCAAAAAGGAAAAAAGAAAGGTACAAATGACACAGAATGAGGGGCAGAAAGAAGGGGGGCACAGAAAACAGACGAGGACACAAAGCCAGAACCTGGGGAAAGGTGGGGGGGGGGCCCGTTGCCAACAGGCAGCAAGAGCCAGCGCAGCGAATGTGACTCACTCCAAACAGAGTGGAGGTTTGCCTGCTGGCTTAAATAGGATGTGGAGGAGGAGCTCTTCCACCACATAACCACAGGTATGTGCCTTTTAATTGAAAATCTCAATAAAACTCAATAAAACTTCCATGTTAAGAAATAGAGTGGTGTATTCCTGGAATAGTCTTCCAGCAGAGGTGGTGGGGCAAAAAACAGTGGTGGAGTTTAAGAATGCATGGGACAGGCATAAGGGAATCTCAGTAGAAAGGCAGGGGGGAGGAGGAAGATCTAGACATCAAGTAGGATCTGCAGTGATAGTGTAGGTAGGGGAAAAATGAACAGATTGGGTGGGCCAAGCAGTTCGTATCTGCTATTAAATTCTTTGTTTCTAAATCCACCTAATAAATCAAACAATCCCCCTCCAGCAACTCAGGCACAGCAACAAGCCACCAAACCTTTTTTAATCTATACAGCAAACAAGAAAAGAACTGCATGACCCAGGGGATTGCCAATCAGCTTAGCATGAAAGTCTAGCAAAAGGCACTTATGAAACTGTTTAAAAAAACAACAAAAAATAAACTTGAAACTTATTTCAAAGTCCTTGCTGTTGCTGGTGCTGGACGGAAAGTCCAATTCTAGCCATAGGAGAGAAGCAATGGAAATCCGTACAGTCTGTACTCCAACTAAAATATCCCCTTGTTCTTCCTCTCCATCACAACCCTTCACCCCAGGGAACCTCCTACTTACCTGCCTAACCTCCTCCTATAGTGGGCGTCTGCCTATCTAACTTCTTACCTGCCAGCTAGGATGACAGAGAGGGCAGTGACATCAAACAAATCCCTGCATGCAGAAATCCTTTACTGACTCTTTATTCTGAGAATATAATAAGTAAACTTTTATTTCTATGGCATCCAATCCCAGGTGCTCTGGCCACCTTACAAAGGGTCAAACAGGCAGGGCAATACAAACAACATACATGGTCTATGATTGTACAAATAAATTAAATTCTTAGTACATAATAACAAATAAATAACATAAAACCAGCTGCAATTAATCAGGATATGCTTCTTTAAAAAGATAAGTTTTCAGACCCCTCTTAAACACCTCCAACGATGAAGCCTCCCTCAGAGATCTTGGGAGTGAGTTCCAAAGGACTGGGCAGGCCACTTCAAATGCACAGTCACCCGGGGTTTTAAGCTTGGCCCTCAGAACCACTAGGAGGCCCTCGGTGGAGGAGCAGAGGGAGCACACTGGAATGGCAGATATAAGGAAGTCAGTCATATAGACAGTGCCCAAGCTGTGTAGGGCCTTATAGGTGAGCAAGTCCACCTTGAAAATGATCCTTCACCTGACAGGTAGCCAGTGCAGATCCTGCAGGACCAGGGTCACATGACAATACCTTGATAGGCCTATGAGCTACCTGGCCACTGTGCTATGTACCACCTGGAATCAGTGGATGGTCCCTCCACTGATCCTGAAACTGTAGTAGTCCAGCCTGGATGTAACAAAGGCATGTACCAGTGAGGGCAGGTCCTCAGGCAAAATTAGGAGTTTAATCTGAGCAACGTTCCTTAAATGGTACAAATCACTTTGAACAACAGATGACACCTGAGCATCAAGTGTCAGCTTGTCATCAAGGATAACACCCAGATTTCTCACCCTAGTGGATGCCATCAATGAAGTAGATTCCAGGACCAACCCCGTTGCCACCCCAGAGGCACCCCCATCATGCCCACAGCCAGGCTTGATCACCAGTGCCTCTGTCATGCCAGGGTTCAGCCCTAGCCAGTTAGAGGACATCCAGTCCTGGATCTCAGCAAGGCAGTTGTTTAGCACTTCAATGGCGTTATTTGTTCCAGGGACAAAAGACATATAAAGCTGGGTATAATCTGCATAACAGTGAAAGCCCAGACAGTAACATCTAATGAGCTCTCTCGGGTGTAGCATGTACACCATGCACAACATCAGTGACAGGATTGAGCCTTGAGAAACTCCATGTGTCAGGGGCTTCAGAGAGGAGGAGAAATTCCCCATCATCACCAGTTGCCTCCTGCCTAAGAGATAGGACTCAAACCAGTTGGTGACAGTACTGGTGAGTCCACAATACTTTCATAGGTGATGCAAGAGCACAATGTTGGCCATGTTGTCAAATGCTGAGGAGAGATCAAGGATGAGAATTGACTTGTCTCCTCTATTCTTTACCCGGAGGTGATCATTTTACACCCTGACCAGTGCTGTCTCAGTGCTATGCCTAGTCCTAATCCAGATTGGAATTGTTCATGGATGACAAAGGCCATGAGGTGTGCCTCGAGCTGCAGCACCACCAGTTTCTCGACAACCTTCCTTAAAAATGGGAGATTGGAAATAGGTCAATAATTTGCCAAGACATCAGAGCCGAGCTAAAGTTTCTTCAGAATGGGCTTCACCAATGCCTCCTTCAAGGCATCAGGGAAGAACCCCTCTGTGACCGAACACTGGACTATCCTGGTGAACACTGGACAAATGGTTTCAGCACATACCACTAGGAGATGGTCAGGCCTGGGTCCAGTTCACAAAAGGTGGGCGGCAGCTTCGAGATCACCATGACTACCTCAGCCACCTCCACTGGCCAGAACTCTTCCCAGACAGTAAGAGTGCTTCTGTTCCTACCAGGCCCACATCTTGGGGCTTCTCTTGCCACACTGAGAAGATACCAGACAGGATAGAGAACACCCTGTCTGAGAAGAACTGAGCAAACTCTTCATACAGCGTGACTGAAAATGCCCTTTTTGGCAGCAAACAGACAGGATGGAGTAGTCTGTCCACAGTCTTAAAGAACTGAGCTGGTCTGTTCTTCCCTGTGGCAATTTCCCTCGACAGGAACTCTGCCTTCTTATGGTCGATTGTCCTTTGATAGTCACCATAGTGAATTCTTGAAGCCAGTTTGTCCTCCATAGATCGGGTCCTTCACCAGCAACATTCCAACTTCTGACCCTTGGTCTTCCTCTCCTTGAGAGCCCCATCAAACCATGGGGAGGGACTCAAGTGAGAAGACCTGGGTAGTATATGAACCAGTGCATTGGTATCGAACACTTTGGAAACAGCCCTATTATAATCTGCCACTGCCTCACCCATGCCAACTGCACATGCAATGCTCACACAAGAAAATTCTACTACCACCAAAAGTCCCTCTGGGGACAATCCCCTTAAAGGACAATAGCATACCATCTCAACAGGGGAAGGACCACCAGGGGGAACCCCAAATGTGAACTCCACTGTGCAATGATCAGACCAAGTGACCTGATCAGTCCTGAGGTCAGTAACCTCAAGCTCAGTGAGAATACCAAGTCCAAGGTGTGACCGTGGTGGTGAGTCACAGAAGCAACTGCTTGTGCTAGGCCCAGTGATGTCATCAGCTGGAGAAGGTTATGTTCAAAATGTAAGAATCTGTCATTGACCCAGGATGGAATTGAAGTCCCCCAGAATCAACCATCTAGATGACTCCAACACCATGTAGGTGACAAAATCCACGACCTCCTGCAGGAAATCTCCCACCTGCCCTGGAGGATGGTAAACAAGGAGAATCCTACAACCCACACCTGGTCTCCCATGCACTGCTGCACATTCAAAAGATGAGGCAGAACCCACAGGGTGCACAGAGAAGTTCAAGCTGGATCTAAAACAGATGGCCACACCCCAACCCCTTTGTTCCCTCCTTGGGCAGTGCACTACAAAGTACCTGGCTGGGACTGACACCTTTAGAATTGGCCCTGCATCATCCCTCAATAAGTTCTCTGTTATGCAAGCCAGATCAACTGAGGAAATGAAGTCCACCACAATTGCGATCTTGTTCATCATCAGTCTGGCATTGCACAAAACAGCCCGAATGGGACCGGTGGAGACTGCAGGCCCACCGGCTGCCTGCCCACTTGGTCTGGTGGGAACCCTGGGGATGAGCACTAAACATGTCAGGCCTCTCTCTCCTGGCTCCATTTAGCCCCAGGGGGGCCTCCTGCTGCTAATCACCCCAATACTGCTCACCTTAGCTTTACCCACAGCCCCCTGCAGCCAGCCCACTTGGCCCTTCTAATATCCTGCCTAATCTTGCTCAATTGTTCTTGACTTTTTGTATTTTTGTGCCTCTGTTAGTTCATCCAGGAGATTTGCTCCACTGCTGTAGCTGAGAATAAGTCTACTGCCATGACATGCAACATAGTGTGACATCCTAGTATCCATTGTGGGTTTTGAACTAACTGAATTGAAGCACCATATACCAGGTATTGCTTCTGCTTTTGACAGCTTTCTGTTGCTTTGCACAGTTGGTAATATTTATTCAATGTTGTAGTAATATGTCAATAGTAATACCAATAACAGGCCCTCCTTAATTAGAGATCTAATAAATACATATGCAAAGAACTTGCTGTCAGGCATACTTTAATGATCAATAGAAAATGATGTATTGCGATTTTAATTTTTCAACTTGTACTTTCACATTCACCTGTATAAATTATGGCTTCTACTAGTATGGAAAAGAAATATATTTTAAACACATTTATTAATTTATTTTATATATATATATATATATATATATATATATATATATATATATATATATATATATATATATATATATATATATATATATATATATATATATTTAATATATGTAATTAACTTTGTAAAGTTATTTTCATCATATATCTGCAGTATATGCAAAATACCTCAAATTGGCGCATTTGAAATATCTGATTTATATGCAAAATATATGTGATAAATATATTTAATATTCATTATACATATACTCCCATGATATATTTATTATATGTACACATTATATGTTTTATATATCTGCTGATACTGTATGTCTTGAACAATGTATTTATTATAGGTACACAATATATGTTTTATATGTCTCCTGATATATCCTGAATACTTAATAGATATACTTATTCTGTTGTTATAGATGAAAATATTTTGTAAACATATACATTATAAAAATTTTTGAAATAGGTGTGGGTGGATAAACCAATAAATAAACTCATTTATTCTTACTGGTGTTGAATAAACAGTGGTTCTAAGATTTATCCAATACCCTAAAGTCAGTTAACCAATGTTTATACAACACCTTGCCATTAATCATCCCCCTCCTGCTGGAACTACAGTACATCAAGCACAATCCCCCAAACCACTCCAGTGATGGTCTATTTTGCCTGCAAAAACACACATAACCCTTCAAAAATAAGCAGTCCCATCCCAACTGTCAACACCTAGCAGTACCTACAGTTCACCTGTTCCAGACAACAAAAACAGTACCTTTTATTTTAAATGTTTCTCTACATTATACATGACCCTGTCATCTCCTCAAAGGATTCCTGCAGCCTGCAGCACTCACTCTGAAATGTTCCTCTCTCTTTCTCTCCCTGTAGGCATAAACCACCACAGCCACCACCAAAACCAGGATCAGCCAGAAACATCACAGAACACAGCAGCATCAACCAGATACAATTCCTGAAAAAAATACTGAAAGTACCACAGGGAAAAAAAATAATCTTTTCCAAAATGGAAAAACAAAGCTGCCACATGTTTTTTTCTTTTTCCATGAATACTCACCCACAGCCACACACTGCATATGCTCTCTTCTCCTCTCCACAGCAGGAACAACCAGATAAGGCAGGAACAACTAGATAGATGATTTCCAATAAAAGAGACAAAAAAGGAAAAAAGAAAACTGAGCAAGAAAAACATAACCAGAGTGACTCTCTCTCACTCTCGCTAAGTGAGAAACAGAGCCACCATTTTTTCAAAACTCTCGGGCCCTCCCACATACAGATAATCAACCGATGAAAACCTCCCCTTGAACGTTGCAATGTCAGCTTCATGGCAGCAAATATTGCAAGCACACAAACCATCCCAGTTTACAGCATGAACACAAAAAATAATCCCACCAATTTTATACAAAACCAAACTCAAACTCGGGGGTGAGGGAAGAAATACAAAAACACCAACAAACTCCTTCCCTATTGCATAAATCAAATATGTATCAAGCAGGTTGTACGCTGCATGCCAAAAGGTATGTTAAGTTGTAAGGGATATGTGATGGGGGCTGCCATATACATGATTTATTTTCACGAGTTCCCAGTGACCTCGGGTAACCTCAAGAGTGGCATAGCGTAGCAGAGCCATGAGTGGTTTACCCGAGGTCATTAGGAACAAGTGAAAATAAATCGTGTACAGTATATGACAGCCTCCCCATTGCATATCTCTTGTATCTTAAAATACCTTTAAGCATGCAATGTGCAACCTGCTTGATACACCTTGCAACAGTCACTAGAGTGAAACACTTTTACACACCACTTAACCTTCCCCCTCTACCTACTCATAGTCCTACAACTCATATTCCTAATGCTTTTACCTCTCAGCCTGCAATGTCCCTAGTCTTGACTGGTGCATATGTATTTACATTTTTGATACCTGTTGATGCTAATTTATGTTATATATGCATATAGTCTATCATTACTTGGGAACACATTTTTTGTCCATCTGCTGCCGATGTACTTGTCCCCCTAGGACCCTCTTGAAAATTAGGCAGTTGCCTCAATGTGGATTTCCTAATGTGCAAAATTTAAAATAAATAAAATAAACATGTTGGTATGGTGCTAACCTTTTAAATATCGAGCTCACGGTCATTTATTAAACTCATATACATCCTAATGTTATGCAAGGCAATGTTCTACAATACTGGCTAAAAATGATTTTCTAGAAAGACGTCCAGTAACTAGAGTAACTTTACTGTTGAAGAGAGGACAAACATAGATAGCCAGAGGGGAAAACATATTGCAAGTTGCTAAAAATGTGACAGGACTTCATTTGTCCTTCTAAGTGCAAAGTTGCACTTGCCTGCCCTTGGTTTTCTTAGAATTAGTATGAGACAAATGCACACTGATATCTAACATATATATGGAAAATGTATATACTGTACATCTGAAATATGTTTATGATCTAGTTAGGTATATTCAGATATACTTTACATATTAACAAAGTATAGTTCTTTTCCATATGGATAATCATAAATTAGTATGGCTATTGTCTTTTTTTTCTCCCAGTATTTTGCCCATTTGTGTTTTTAGGTGTGTGCCCACACTCACTGATATATTCAGAGCACTAAGGAGCAGTAGCTATGTTTTTAAATTGTTTACCTTATCTATGTTTGTAATTAGTTTAGTGTTACATGTTGGCACTGGTATCATGGGAGATGTCATCCCTAGCCTTATTCAGTCCTAGCCTTGTTTTTGTCACTTTAACTTTCACTACTGTGATTTGAAAGATAATTATTTAATTATCTTCTGTAGCATTTTGCTGATGTAATTGTTCTTTATATATAGATCTGTCTGATTCCTCTCTTGAAAAAGCACTCATATGGTGCAAAATGTTGAGTTATTTTGTTTACCTGCCAGTTTGATGTTTATCTGTAATTCAGCTGCAATTAATTTGTTCACTTTTTAAACTTTGTTTTTATTGCATTTCTGAAAAAAAATACATCAAAACTGTTGTTCAAGTTGATACATTTAAAAACAACACAACTTAACATAACACAACAAATGAATCTAGGAGAAACATTACACACACCTTTGTGGTACCACATTGGAGGGTACCCATATCACATAAAAAGAAAATAATTAGTCACATTTTTAATATAAAGGTTTGCTTTGGTGAGTAACTTTGGGGTTGACTGGGTGCTAGATTTTTTAGTTTGAACCTAAATGTAGCACCAAGCTTTCAACTAGTATACCCCCCCCCACACACATACACAAAGAGATTGACAGCAAAACTGTGATGCTTTGTGCTGTGTTTGTGGCTTTTGTTTGCATAAGTATTCGTAGTATCTACAGTCTAGTGGTATGTAGGTATGCATCTAACATATAAACATTTAAATTTCCTTACCTTGTCCCACCACTCTTCACAATATTAAAGATAAGAATAATGGAGTTTGCCCTTTAAGGGCCAGACCAGGTTGTCCTGGTGAACCTCTTCCCTCTGTCTTGGAATGGTAGTGCTCAGAAGGGAAGGGGGGAAGGAAGGGGAGGGACTAAGGACCAGAACAAAGGACAGGTAGCAGGAAAGGGAGGGGCAAAAGGGAGGTACATAAGGGACAGCACAAGGAGGTCTCAACCACTTTTTGCTGGAGTTTTTGATTTACATCAACTGCAGCACGTCGGATTGGCTAAGTTTGAAGTTTGAGGTTTGTGCACCAGGTGAGAGAGGTAAGGAAACAAGCTAATGATATTACAAGAAGATAAGCGTTTAAAAAAAAAAGAGGAAGAGAAGAAGAAGAATATATACAGTTTAAGGCAGTGCATGTTACAGTGTACAGCTGAGAATTGTGTGTGATACTGAGTATTCAGAATGTTGATAGAAAAGCAATCAGGACCACGTGGGGCAAAATACAGCCTCATGAGGGTCCTTTCTTATAAAGATTTAGGTTCTTGGTATGGTGATGTTTAATTGGTACCTGAAAAGCACCTGAGCAGGGTGTGTGAGCAGGGAGCATGGGGCATGATGCTGTGCGCTTTTGCAAAAGAGATGGTAACAAAACAGGCCTGTGAGAATGCATGTGGTGTAAAGCTATCCCTTGGAATGGTGGCAGGGTATGAGTGGCGGGCCCAGAAGTAGGCCGTTTGGATGGGAGAGCGGGCGTGAGTGGAGACCACGCGGCGTGACATCACATGCCACACGGTGGGGTTGGGAAAACCCCTATGGAAACTTTGGGAGCTCTGGCACTGTTTTGAGGGCCTTGCTAGGCCAGGAGATGGATGAGAGGCCTAGAAGGGCCCGAGGTGAAGGTCGGCTTGGGCGGGTGTCACACACCACAGAAAGGTTTGTAGAATGGGCGGCAGTCCCCTGCTGGTTTTCTGGAGTTGGTAGCTGTTGTGGACCCAGAAGTAGGCCATTTGCATGGGGGAGGAGCGCGAGGGGGGACCACGTGGCATGATGTCACACGCCACGCAGTGGGGTTTGGGAAACCCCTATGGAAGTTTTGGAAACCCTGGCACTGTTTTGAGGGCCTTGCTAGGCCAGGAGAGGGATGGGAGGCCTAAAGTAGGCCCCTGAGGTGATGGTCGGCTTGGGCGGGCGTCACACATTGCAGGAAGGTGTGGAGAACCAGGGGGCAGCCCCCTGCTGGATTTACCTGGAACTAGTAGCTGTTGTGGGGACATTCTGGGCCAGAAGAGGCCCTGAGATTAGGGGACAGCGTGGCATGCATCACACGCCACAGGGGCCGTTGCTTGAAAAACACTGGTTGTGGGTTTTGCTCATGGTAAGGCAGCATGGGGGGGTTGCTTGGGGGGACAAATTATCTAGAGGCCTGTAGGAGCCTGGAAAACTGGGCAGGATGAGTGGGGCAGTGGAGGAGGCCCCAGCTAACTACTGGGACTGCGTGGCAAGCATCCTGGGGCCTTGTTTTGTGCACTGGGGGTGGTGGGTCAAGGAAGTTGTAAATAAGGCCCACCAGGCTGCTCGGTCACCCGGAGGGAAGGAAGGCTTGTTTAATGGGCCTCAACGCTTGTACCGTGTGGCTTGCTGCACACGCCACCTGGGGGGCTGCAGAGGAGCACACTCGCCGGTTTCTCTTGAAGGACTGGGGTGGGGTGAGACTTTAAAAAAAATAGAGAGAACAGGCTAGGGGAAGGGGTCCAGGAACATGGGAGGGTGAGTAGACAAGGGATCACACGGCGTGGCATCACACGCCACTAGGGGATATGGGATGGAAACGTGCCCATGAGTTAGGGCGATTTCCACGAGTCCGGGGGTCAGGAGGGAAGCCTTCCCTGTTGGGGGAGGCACGCTGGGGAGTAAAATGAAGGGACTGGGAGATCTCCAGAGCAGAATGGGGGGGATCCCGACCCGGGACCTCATGGGCGACATCCCACGTGGTGAAGGGGTCACAGTGAATGTGGGCCCATGCTGGCTAGGTGCTGCTTGTGGGAGTTGGACGGGGGGTGCCCTGGTCAGCCCAGGTGAGTGGGAAGATCAGAAAATGGCAGCAGCTAGTGGGTGGGAGCTCCTTGGGTGGGGACAGCAAAATACTGACTGACTGAGAGCGGCAGGTTGCTTTTATAGGCGCAAGGCCAAATTCAAATAAGGGAGACACTTGAGTGGGAGACAAAGGGGGGGTGCTGGGCCATTCACGGATGGCTCGATAGGGCATGGAGGAGAGCGGCAAAAGTATATGGTGATCTGCCAGGCAGGATGGGGGTCCTTCGCGGGTGGCCGGTCTGTGTTAGCATGGCGGGTGGTACGACGGACAGGAGGAAGGCATACAGGGAGGTACAGATATATGAATAACCATGTTTTTCATTTCCTGTAGTTGTCTTCACACAGCAAAAGATAAGACGGACATGGCACCCAAGAAGAGCAGGCCATAGAAGGAAGATGTCTACAAGGCTATAATTGAATTGGCAGAAAAAGCAAACAAAATGTGGGAACTGGTGGAGAGGGAGGAACCAGGGAGGCCTGGGGAGAAGAGAAAAGCGGGTCTGGGAAAAGGTGGCAAGGGGAAATGGCCATCCGAAGGGCTACACAGTCCCACTAGGGTAGCACCGGTGATAGCAGGGCCCGCCAAGGCAGTCGATCCAGTACCCACATGGCCGGTGGACCCGGTGACACCAGTACCCACCCCAGATCAAAGGGGGATCTCCCCGGTGGAACCCGGATACGAAGCCCAGAACAGGAGGTCCTTCCCATAGACCCCAGTAGCTCACCCTCCACCTCCAGCTCAATTGCAGGGAGAAGCAAGGGGTCCTTTGGAGGACTCCAGGCAGCTCGGCCAGGACAAGGTTACAGGTAACACATCCAACGCAGTGGGTGATAGTATAAAAGAATATATAGGGCAAATTGTGGTGGCACTGGGGACAGGAGGGCTGAGGCAGATGGAATCTGCTCTGGTGGAGATTAGGACAGAAAAAGAGGTGCCAGGAGATACTGAAAAGGGAGTGGAAAGAGAGGGAAAAGGTACAAGAGAGATAGGAGCACCTGGATGAGAACAGGCGAACATGTGCCATTGGCCTCGAAGGAAAAAATATGGAAAGGGGAATATGTGGGTATATTTGCTTTGGTGAGCTGGGAGGCGGTGGCCAAATATGAAGAAACTGAGGGCATAGGTAAGAGTGAGATGGCAGCTGCCATAGTCCTCTTAGGGAAAAAAGAGGACGACAAGCTCACGAAAGGGAAGACTTGGGATGGATGGTTCCTAGGTTTTGCCACTTTTTCAGCCATCGTTCTGGAAAAGAGGCCAGAGCTAGACATCCCACTCATTACCTATTCATTGATAATATGGAGAGCAAAAGCAAAAGGTGGGGTAGGATGGATATACTACGATTAATGTTTTCGGCAGAGAATGGCAACATTCGGGGATGTAAGATGGGACACCAAACAAATAGATTTGTGGACGGATTACATAACAGATCAGTCCACACCCGAGGGTGGGGCAAAAAGGGGTTTACGCCACAGAGATGCTGCTGGGCTTATAACAGGGCTTTTTGCTTATGGCCTCAGTATAGTTTTCGATATGCCTGTTCAAAATGTGGAGGGGGGCACCCGGCAAGCAAATGCAGAACAACATGGACACAGGGAGCACAAGGGCATGGGGGGCAAGGATCAGGCCAACAGTTTTTTTGAGATAGCCTGGGGTTTAAAGGGCAAACATGGAACAAGAGAGGAGGAGGAGGAGGGGAAGGGAATGAGGGGGGCCAGAACCACTGAAGCAAGGAAGGTCAGACAGGAAGAGAGGGGGGGGTCAGGGAGGGGTGGCAGGTGGCACAACAAGGAACATTTTGGTATGGCCAGAACCCCCATCAACCTAGTGGCATGGACAGTTTGCCTGGACAGATATCCGGACACAAGCGTGTGGGATATGATTTTAAGTGGTTTCAACACAGGGTTTTCATTGCAGTGTAGGGGACCCAGGCAAGCAAGGGAGGCAAGAAACCTGGGGTCAGTAAAAGGGAAAGAGGAAATGCTAAGACAGAAGATTGAGAAAGAAAAAGCAGCAGGCAGGGTGGAGGGCCCATTTAACACCCCCCCAGGGAAAAACAAGCAGATATCGCCTTTGGGCTTGGTACCCAAGAAACAAGAAGGGGAATACAGGGTGATCCACCACCTGTCCTTTCTGGAAGGGGAGTCAGTGAATGACTTTATCAGTGAGGAACGTAGTAGAGTGACATACGCGACACTAGAGGATGCAGTCCGGATAATCCGGGACACAGAAGATGCGTGGATGGCAAAAACAGACATTGAGTCTGCCTTCAGACTGCTTCCAGTCAGGAGGGAGGACTGGGATCTGTTGGGTTTTAAAAGTGAGGGACAGTATTATTTCAACAAAGCAATGCCAATGGGGTGTTCCACAGCATGTGCTACATTTAAGGTGTTCAGCACATGTTTGCAGTGGATATTCCAAGAAAAAATGGGTTATAGGTCAGTCATCCATTACCCAGATGATTTTCTCCTCATTGGGAAGGGCGAGAGGGAGACACAGAGGATGCTGGGTAAGTTTCAGGAATCGTGTCAGGAGCTGGGAGTCCCATTGGCACCAGAAAAAACAGAGGGGCCCAGCAGGGTTATGGAATTCCTTGGGATCAAGATAGATGCCACTAGCAAAGTATTTAGGCTACTGAACAAAAAAGTAAGGAGGGTGAAGGAACTAATCTGGGTACATGCCAGCAGGAGACGGGTACAACTAAAGTTGGTCCAGCAGGTACTGGGGCACCTGAACTTCGCATACAGGGCCATAGGACCAGGAAGGGCATTCACAAGGAGGTTAGCCAGAGCTACAGCAGGGGTCACCAGACCACATCACTGGGTTGATCTGACACAAGGTGTCAGGGAGGATTTTAGAATATGGGAAGAATTCCTGAAGGAGTATAATGGGTGTTCGTTCTGGCAGGAGGAGTGGCTGTACAACACAGACCTCGACCTCTACACAGACACTGCTGGAGGGCTAGGCATGGGGGGTTACCTGAGGGGCAGGTGGTTTGCAGAACTATGGCCGGCCAGCTGGGTGAAGGACAGGAAAGTGAGAGATATAACACTACTGGAGATCATGCCTATATGGGCATGTACCTTGGTTTGGGGAGGAATTATGGGATCAGAAGGTGACATTTTGGTGTGACAATAGAGCAGTGGTTGACGCACTAAACAACAGGGGAGCCAGGTCGGATACAGTCATGCAGGTATTACAATGTTTAGTGTTAAGGGCTTTGCAGCCGAACATGTCTTTCAGAGCAAAACACATAGAAGGGGAACACAATACCCTGGCTGACAGCCTTTCTCGTCTGCAGCTGGACCATTTCCGGAAGCTGGCACCAGCAACGGAGGAACAAAAAATGCCCATACCAACGAACATCTTGGACGTTGGCAAGAAGGAGCAGAACTGCTGTTTCACAGCTCATGGGCGCCTCGGACTCTGAGGGCCTACGATGGGGCCTGGAGAGTGTTTCAAACATTCAGGGCAGAACACCAGATGGAGGTAAGTGGGCCGCTCACTGAGGAACAGTTGGGAAAGTTCACTGTGGAACAATGGCAGAAAGGGACCGCTCACGCCACAATGGGGGTTTATCTTGCAGGGATTAGTGTGATCTGCAGCCTAAAAGGGTGGAATGACCTGACAAAATCACTGCTCATCAGGAGAATGATGCAGGGATGGGGCAGGTTGAAACGTGGGCCAGGAGATAATAGGAGGCCAATAGGTGAGCAGTGGCTAATAAAGCTAAAAGAGGTGATCCCGGCAATATGCAGATCCAAGGAGGAGGCCCAGCTATTTCACACAAGTTATGTGATAATGTTTGCGGGGGCTATGAGAGTGAGTGAAGTGGTAGGCCATGGGAAAGATAACAAGGAAGGAGGTGTGGAATGGGAGGATGTGAATTGGGGGATAAGAGAGATACGGATCAAGCTAAGTAGGTCAAAAATGGACCAAAAAGGGCAAGGTTGCATGGTAACACAGAAAGAGCAATCAGAGATTGCGATATGCCCAGTGCAGGCTCTGTGGGTTTTCGCCACAGAGCAGGTGACCAAGACGGGAAAGCTATTTGTACATGGTGACGGAAAAAGGGTCGCCGGCTATCAAGTCACAGCAGTGCTGAAAAATGGCATGTGTTTTCTGGGGGAAGACCCAGCTAATTACTCATCCCATTCCCTACGGATTGTGGCTGCCTCACAGTGGGCAGCAATCAGTGAACCCATGAAGGACATTTTGGAAAAAGGGCGCTGGCGGTCAGCCAGTTATAAGAGATATATCAGAGCACTGAAGTAAAAAAAAAAGACAGAGAGGAAAAGAAAAGTGTGTTTTTTCAAAAAAAAAAAAAAAAAAAGAAGATGGAATTATGGTGCTCCTATGGGGGAGCACAGGTAAAAGGAAAGAAGAAGGCGGGGGGGATAATACAGTGAGGGCACTAACAGTATGTGTAGATTAATTAATTTTCTTTGCACCCCATAGGTAGAGGAAGGAGCACAGAAGTCTGGATCTGTGGCCATTCCTATATTTACTGGGCTAGTAAGACGGCAGAGAAGAAAGCTGGGGTAAAACAACTGTGCCAGGATGTAAGACAGTGTAGGTTGGTATGGCATGGCATACGGCGGATGAGATGGGCACAGCTCCTGCCCACTTTGAAGGAACTCAAGAGACATCGGCCCAGTCCAGACCTAATCATCATATATCTAGGGGGCAACGACCTGGTGGACAGACCATGGGTACACACATACTTACAGATAAAAAGGGACCTAGTGGCAATAAGACAGTGGTGGCCTCAAGTATGCCTCGCCTGGTCAGATATGATACCACGAAGGGTAGGGAGACAAGAACACAGCCACAGGGCAGTGGAGAGGGCCAGGAAAAAGATGAATAGGAGGGTGGAGACGTTGATAAGGCAGATGGGGGGGGACAGGTGATACTGTGGAGGGTAGTAGAATGGGTAGAGGACTTCTACAGGCCAGATGATGTGCACCTGTCAGACCTAGCCATAGATATGTTCAACACAGAAACAATGGGATTCATAGAGGAATGGAGAAAACAGGTAAAAGATGGTAGATAAAATAAAAAAAAAAAGAAGGTAGGTGGAAGAGAGGATCGTCCCTGAGGTAAGGAAGAGGATACCCTAAGTATGGGGGGAAGCCAGCCATCCAACACAAGTTGGAGACTGGCTAGTGGGGAAAAAGGGGGGAAGGGGGAAGAAAAAAGGAATAACACAAGAAGAGGAAGAAGAGAGCGGTCTCGGTTTTCACCGTTACCTAGCGGAAAAGGAGAAACAGAAGGCACCCAGGTTTTCACCTGGGGGAAGGATAAGCAGAGATTGATATGTGGATTAAATAAATGAAATTTCTGAAATATGATAATAAAGAAATGGAAATGGAATATTGGATTATGAATATGAATAAATTAAATGCCAATCTGAGCACAACAACAAACAATGGTCTCTGTCTTTTGTGAGGGAAAAAGGGGGGAATCCAGGACAATGGAGTTTGCCCTTTAAGGGGCAGACCAGACTGTCCTGGTGCACCCCTTCCCTCTGTCTTGGAATGGTAGTGCTCAGAAGGGGAGGGGGGAAGGAAGGGGAGGGACTAGGACCAGAACAAAGGACAGGCTGCAGGAAAGGGAGGGCCAAAAGGGAGGTACATAAGGGACAGCACAAGGGGGTCTCAACCACTTTTTGCTGGGGTTTTTGATTCCTCCCACCCACCCTACTAGACAGAGCAAGAGGAAAGACAGTCAAAAAGGGGATTGTAAGGTGGGTCTGTCAAGGTGGATGACAGACGAGTCCGATCGGACAGTTTGGACTGCCAGAGGTGGATGACAGGTGATGATATGGGCATGGACTGCCTAAAAAGGCAGAGCAAGGGAAAGACAGTCAAAAAGGGGGACTGTATGATGGGTCTATCAAGGTGGAGGACAGACAAGTCCGGTCAGACAGTTTGGACTGCCAAAGGTGGATGGCAGGTGATGATAAGGTTATGGACTGCCAAAGGTGCATAGCGGGGGGGGAAGAAAAAAGGAATAACACAAGAAGAAGAAGAAGAAAGCGGTCTCGGTCTTCACCATTACCTAGCGGAAAAGGAGAAACAGAAGGCACCCAGGTTTTCACCTGGGGGAAGGATAAGCAGAAATTGATATGTGGATGAAATAAATGAAATTTCTGAAATATAATAATAAAGAAATGGAAATGGAATATTGGATTATGAATATGAATAAATTAATTGCCAATCTGAGCACAACAAACAATGGTCTCTGTCTTTTGTGAGGGAAAAAGGGGGGAATCCGGGACAACACAGAAGCAACTGTAAGTGTCCTTCCTCACGGGATTGAACTTCATCTGACTTTGGAATTCAGTCAGTGAGTACACTGTTGTCAGGGTTTGTGTTTACTATTGCCAGGTTTTGCTTCTTTCTTGAAGCTGACTATGCGAAAACAGTTATGCAGTTCTATGGTGTCACAAATGATGCCATGCACTCAGCCAGCTCATATGCCCGCTGGTGGTACAAAATGCTACAGCATAACTCTTCACTCTGGTACTCTGTATCTTATTCTTGTAGATTTTAGTAGAAAATTATTAGAGCTGCAGCAAAGTTTTACTTCACCAGTAAAGTTGCCACAAAGTGGCTAAACAATTTACATTCATGGAGTTTCGCGAAGTTCTTCATTGCCCTCTGCAACTTTGACTATGATTAAAATGGCAAAGTTTTCACCATGAATTGTGAAATTTGCCCACAAATTGTGGAATTTGCAGATGAATTCTGCAATTCACAGGCAAATTATACTGTTCGTGGGTGAACTCATCCATACTCAGGTGAAATTCCGCACATTGCGGATGCAGTCTGCACTTCCTGATTTGCACTAACTTCATGGATTAATTCATGGAGCAAATTTCATTGCCTTTGCACATTTCTAAAAAAAAGTGGACACTTTTCTAGTTAGTATCCCATCTCCCCAGATTTTTGTACCCACTGTGCTTTTCAGGCTTTTGATTCTATCACTTTTTATTGAAACCACACAAATTGGACTGTATCTGCTTTCTGTTTTTATGCAGTTTTGGTGGCAAGCTATGCTTGCAATGCCTCATCTCATGCATAAAGATCATTATTACAGTTAGTGTATAAGGCCTTATATGGGTCAGATCCAGGCTATCTGTGTGACCTCCTGATTCCTACCTGCCCCATGCGCTCTATTTGTTCTGCCATGTTGAGTTTGGTGCTTTTGATAGCATGAATGTTTACAAAAGCCACAGCAACTGGAATGTATCTGTGTTCTTATATCATTAATGCATCCAATATATTGTTACTATTCATTCTGTTCCATATTACATTTATTTCACCTATTTCCACTCACTATGACAATAAAATATGCCGGCCTGGTGGCGCTGAGGGTTGAGGCACTGGACACCACACCTCACACCATGCCGGCGACCAGGGTTTGGGAACAAGCCCGGGCTGCCGGGGGTCGGCAGGGGAGAAGGAGGATCGAGCATCTGAAGGACAGCTCTCCTCCCTCGGGGGGTTTCAGGGGCCATGCCTGGCACAGCAGTGACCTCTGTTGGAGAATGGAGGTACTGACATGCTTAGGGCTCATGTAGAGGGCTGCAGAGCCATGACAGGATGTTCCCTGGTGTCATGGCATGTCAGGACTCCACTTGGGGGGGGGCAGGGGTAAGGGCATAACAGAAAAAAGAGAAAAAATCGCTCTGCCTCCAGATAGGTGATGGAGGGTCGAGGGAGATCAGTCTACCATTCCCAATGTTGGGTCCTACCTCTCACTCCTGTTCTCTCCACTGCCTCATGCTGCCAGACTGGATTTAAAGATAGAGCACCTGGAGGAGTATTCTGGTGGTCTTGCCTCAGGGGACTCAAAGCCAGGGGGCTGAGTGGCAGCAAGAACAGTTGGAGGGATCCCTGCCCAGAAGTGCGAGAGGGGGGCTTCAGACGGGTGGGTTCAGGACGCAGATCCCTAGTGTCCACTCCTGAAAGAGTTCATGAAGGCAGGCATGCAGAAAGAAAGTTGAAAAAAAAAACTATGACAATAAAATACTTCAGTGAGTCATAAACAACTGTAGCTCCTCAACATTATAAGATTTAGCTTAGATGGACCATTGAATCTGTAATTTAATTTGCAAGATGCAGTTAGGGGTTATTTTTACTGTCACCATATTTCACATGTTTCATGAAACTAAGGAAGTGAAAGTAGTGTTGCAGTTCTCTTCTGTGACAAATTATGTAGTGTGTGTGGCCAGCTCAGATATGTCCAGGTGGTGCAGAATACTGCAGACTGTCCCCTAACTCAATCAGTCTGCATCTTTCTCTAGCGGATTTTAGTAAGAAAATTGGGAAATTTTGTTTTGCATTGTTTATGCAATCTACATACTACGCTTTCTGCCTCTACTTCTCATGCATGTCATGCTGACTGTAATGGGTCTGTAATAGCAAGGTATGGGGAGTTAATACCTATACACTACAGTGCAAAATATTGCCTTGATTCTCTGTGGCCAGCAGAGATTATATGAACTGATTGCTCACTTTTGTCTTCTGTTGTTGATCAAGCAAATTGCCATGCCATATAGTCTTACAATCCAGAAAACTGAATGGAAGAATAATTAAAAATGAGAAAGGTATTTTAGAATCTCTTGGCACTATTTATATTCTGTTTAAAGTAGAGCATATAGAAACATAGAAACATAGAAGTTGACGGCTGGAGGAGACCGCTAGGTTCATCTAGTCTGCATATTTGTTTTGGACCTATTTTGACACTCTAGTTGCCCACTAGGAGCATTGACCTTACAATGAATACTATAAAATTTACATTTATGTGAGGCACTTCCAATACAGCTTACTCCCGGCACAAGGATTTGCATACCCATGATGCTCTGTGCTGGATGCTTAAAATACATGCATATACAATGGAGAGTTACAAAAGCAAACAACTTAGAAAATTAGTGATCAAGCAAATTGACACTCACCATAGGCTCGCAATCCATAAGGTTTAAAAGAGGAAAAGATTTAAAAAAATGTGCTGAAGAGATTGAACAAATTAGGACAAAGTGACAAAGATAAGTTAGAATATTTCAGTATCATTAGTACTTTGATCCAATATCTGTAGTGTGTGTGACCAGCAGAATATTTCAGAATGTACCTTAATATAGTGTTTTCATATACTGTATCCCAAAGTGACTTACAAGTTATGCCCTTACATGGGAGAACCAAGCTGAGATGCCACATCACATTTTTAAGTGGGTACTTCTGCTTGGGACAGCTGTCTGTTGCTCAGTACCATTGGTATATGATTTAATTCTGTAGCAATATGTCAATGGTAATATCAACAATAAGACTACATTAAAGACATCAAATATATACAAATAAGTAGTTGTTGGCTATACTTTAAAGACAGATGGCAAATGTACTGTATTACAATTTTCACTTTTATCTTTACTTTCACATTCATGTCTACAATGTATGGCTGCTAATCATAAGTTAGTATGGCTATTGTCATTTTTTTTCTTTCAATGTTTTTGCCTACAGTATTTGTGTTTTGTCCTTTTCCGAAAGGACTTGCAGCCCTGAAGGTGGATAAAGATATGGGACAAGACATGATACACCCCAGGGTACCGAAAGAACTCATGGAGGTGCTAGCTGCCCAACTGACAGCCTTGTTCAACAGCCCACTGGAAACAAGTATGGTTCTGGAGGCCTGTTGAAGGGATGACATGGTCCCTCTATGTAAGAGATGCAACTGGGAAGAGGCAAGCAACCACAGGCTGGCCGCTCTTACATCAGTGGTGGGGAAATTAATGGAAAGCCTACTGTCTGACTGGAAAGACTGGCTGAATATCTATTTTTATTTTTATTTATTTATTAAAATTTTGGTAACCGGGTAAACCCACTGAGACCATGACAGTACCTTTTCCAGGGGTGACCCAGGGTTAATTACAGGCAGACAATCCATAAAGTTACACAACAGGTACTGGATGACATTTCATGAGTGAGCAGTTTTCAGCAGACAATTCTGCAGTGAGCATAGAATGGTGTACAACTGAACATTGCAGTGTTAATAACACAAATTATAGTTTACAGTTAGACAAGTTTCGACACTCGGCATAGGTTAGCTATTAAGATACATTTTTGGTTACAGACAAAAGTGTTGCAGTAGGGGAATACAAAAGAGGATACAGTAATTCAAAGGAAGCAAGTGCATTGATTAATCTCTAACAGATGAGCCTTGAGTCCCTTTTTGAACCCCCTGAGGGAACTACAAGACTGTACATTAGCTGTGAGAGCATTCCAGAGGGGTGGGGTACTGGCTGAGAATGCCCTCTGTCCAAGGGTTGACCTGACTCTAGGCATGGAAAGGAGTAGCTGACATGAGGATCTAAGGAGTCTGCTGTTTTGCTTGGCAGATAAAGTATTAGCTAAGCTTGGGGGGTGCAGAGTCCAACCTAAGTTTGTAGGCAAGGCATAAAGATGCATAGTCAAGACATTCTTTCACTGGTGGCCAAGACAGGGCTTGAAGCACCTGGCAGTGATGCTCCCTAGGGTGAGCCCCCAAGGTGAATCGGCACACTCTGTGATAACGGGTAGTAAGTTTTTGCATTTCCCCACCTTTTACTGTGAGTAGCACTGGTGACCCATACAGCAGGGTGGTAGTAGGGTACCTGTTGCTATCCTTATCTTGGAGACCTGTGTGAGGAAAGGGCTAAGGCGATACAATAGCCCCAACTTCTGATTTAGTGTCTTAGTCAGCAGTTTGATGTGTGTCTTGAAAGTGCAATTCTGATCTAAAGTAAAGCCTAACTACTTTATATTGTCTACTACCTCAATCATTGAGCCACACAAGAGGCTTGGAGTTAGAAGAGAGGCTTTATCAGGCCCCAGGCTTGTAGGGCTGAATAGCATGGCCTTTGTCTTTTTGCTGTTAAGCACTAGTCTGTTGCTGGCCAGCCAGCTCTTGAGGAGTTGCAGATTCCATTGAGTTGCAGGACCACAGGCAACATGGATTCACGGGGGGAATGTTTTGCTAAATTAATCTGAGAAATGTTTTTGACTAGGTGACCAGGAAAAGAGATCAGGGGAGAGCAATGGACATGGCCTATCTAGACTTTGACAAGGCCTTCAACACTTTGCCACACTGGAGGCTGACTAGGAAGTTGACTGGCCTAGAAGTGGGATCCCAAGTGATAAACTGGGCTAGAAACTGGTTAATGGATTGGAAAGAGAGGGTGGTTGTTAATGGCACCCACTCTAAGGATGGGGAGTGATCGAAGGGTATCATAATGCTCAGTTCTGGGACCAGTATTCATCAATATCTTCATAAGGGACATTGAGAAGAACCGAAAGGGAAGGGATTCCTTTTTGCAGATGACACCATAATCTGTAATAGGTTGTACACTCAGGAGAGGTTGGAGAAAATGCACAAGCATCTTGGTCAAAGACATGACAGTTAGGGTTCAATGCCAAACAGTGCAAAATCATGCACCTAGACCATAGGAACCCTGGTGCTGAGTACAGGATTGGAGGAAGGTAATGACTGTCACTAGACAGAAAAAGGACCTTGGCATTAGCATATCAGAGAACCTCAAGGTGGCAGGGGAGTGTGAAAAGACAGTGGGCAGGGCTAGTGGGATGTGGGTGTGCATAAGGAGGGGTGTCTCCAGCAGGACAAGCGAGATGGTGTTATCACTGTATCAGTTCCTGGTGTGCCCTCACCTGGAGTACTGTGTCAAGTTTTGGTGTCTGTAATTTAGAAAGAACATAGGATGGAGGTGGTTTAGATGAGGGCAACTAAAATGCAGCAGAGTTTGCACAGGAAGTGGTACCAGGAGATACTGAGGAATCTCAGCATGCCCACCCTGGAAAAAGGGAGAGAGGGGACATATTCAAGACCTACAAGTACCTCAAAGGGGTGAACAAGGTGAACATGGGGAATCTCTTTCAGATGAGGATGAGCACCAGGATAAGGGGGCATGCAATGAAGCTAGAGGGGGGAAGTTCAAGAGAGATGTGAGAAATATTTCTTCAATGAAAGGGTAGTAGACACCTGAAACAGACTCCCAGCAGAAGTGGTGGAAGCTAGAATGGTGGTGGGGGGGTGCTTCAAACATGCATTTGATAAACTTAGGGGTATACTAGTAAAGAGGCAGGGAGCCTGGAGTGTAGCCAAAGAGCAGACAATGGCCTGAAGCAGAAGAATAGGTAGGGAACACTTCCTCAGATTTAGTGGGACAAGTATTCATTTTCTGCCATCATATTCTATGTTTCTATGTTTAGTTGATGGTTTATTATATATTTCTTAGTGTTTCAACTGATGTGAATGGAATAAGCTATACAGTGAGTGCCATTTCACTGGGTACTTGGTGAAAAACATGGCTATTGATGCATTCTGCATGGTCAGTTCTTCTCATTTAAGATACAGTACTGTAAATGTTACCACAGTTCTATTTTTGATTGCGAGAAGTGAATATTAATTTCACCTGGCAATGGTTTCCCTTGTCCAAGGTAAAGATGATCATGTATCCTCATTCCCTGCAGGCCATACCATTAGATTGTTTAGCAAATATCCAGTAAAATTCTGCCTATTCCTAATTATCTATTTTACAGAAAATCTAAGCAATGCTGCAGTTTGATAGCAAAGTCATAATCACTTGATACATTTCACTTCTTATGAAATCTATAAATAGTAAGATTCTAATACATAGTGATCCTCTTAGGACTTGATCCACACAGGGGTCTGGGATACACTTACCATTAACCTATCCCAGCCATGGCCACATGAATTTTGATGGCCATGCACACAGGATGGCATCCTAAACCCCTGGCCCCTGTGTTCCACTGGTGTGGAGCCACTCAGTAAGACAGAGGTGTCAGGGATGGTAGGAACAGGTACGGACTACGGGCTGCCTATACCATGCCTGTGCAGGTCTGCAAGTGGATCCCTGACTGTGCAGTAGCACACATAGGGATATGGAAAATATAATGTTTTATGCAAGAACACTGTACAGCCCACCATGGAGATTTCATTGGCTGAAGACTGGATGAGGGACTGATATTCAGGTCCGGAGTTGTCAGAAATATAATAAAGGACAGACCTTTACTTTTTTGTACTTGAGATGTTTATTGTATTTTCAGATAGCGTTGTATACAGACAGATACTCAGAAATAATCCAGCCAGTATTACAGAAGTCAAGCATGATAGTTTACATTGAGATGCTTGATAAAATAAAATAAATAAAATCCATTACAGAGCTATGCCTGGTTCTTCTTTCACATAATCACAAACTGAATAATTATAGCCAACCTCTGTGGAAAAAGTGAAGTACAGGAGAAAGAGAATGAAAGCCAATTTATCATTTGCAATCTAGCTGGGAGTGAAGTTGGAGGGGGGAGAAGCAAGGGAGGACCATCCAAGCCCCTCTGACCCATGGACCGCTCATGGTTTGACTTTATGGAAAAAAAAAACAGAAGCATCACAATCAATAATATATAGTACTTACTGTTACTACTTGGTCCTGAACTATGATAGCTGTCCCCATAATGCTAAGGCTAGGCATTCAATGGCATAGATGAAGCTAACAGTGGCCTGTCACTGTGCAATGGTTTGGGGAGTCTGAGAGTGAAAGAGGTGGGTGATACAACTTTTGTAGCTGTTAGTGTATAAGTCAAGAGTAGACTATGGGGAGATGTGGATGTCATAAAAGGCTGGAGGGTAGAACATATGCAAAATATATGAATACAATAGCCTCTTGTTCTTCACAGGGCTTCCAGCACACCCCATACTTTGACACCCATATAATGGGCCATGACACTGGGAGTACAGAAATAATGAGTATGGCATTTCCAGACAAATTCCTACCACAGGACAAAGGAGGTTGTTTTGCAAGAGGGGATAGCTGATTTTAACCATATTTAAGTGGGGATAGGCACCTCTGATTCCACACACCACTTCATGGATATGGGGGATGATGCTCTATCCAGAAGTGCCACCAACCTTTTGTATATGTTTCTGATAAGGAGGCCCAACTGTTCTCACCTAAAGGGCCCTTATAAAAATACTTAACAATAAAGGGGGGGGAACCATCATAGCTAGGGCCTAGGGCTGTAAGTAACTGTATGATTGGAGTTGGATGTAAAAAATAAAGATCCCATTACCTCAGGCCATAGGTGGACTGCAGATACTGGAGTGTCTGAATACCCTATTAATCTAAAAGCTTAAGTACAGCGTTCCTTGCTATTGTGAACCACACAATTACAAAATCCTGGGTATTACGAATGGGATGCATAGCTCCCCACAGCAAACGGCTGTCCCTGTGATATCCATTATATCACTGTTCACCTATAGAGAGCACATTTACTGGCAGAAGCAGCAGTAGGTTCTCAAGATGTAATAAAAGCAAGTCTGCTACTGAGATTGCCCTGTGTAAGCAAACAAGGCAGTCAGGGGATGACTGAGATGCAGCTGGGTGAGCGGATGGGAGACAGACAGGAGGGATGCATGGCAGCTTAATTTGTGAGCAGTTTCATTTTTTCATGTTAAAATACAGTGCTCTACTTTTTATAAAAGTGCCCAAAAGGAAGCAGAAATTATAGGAAATCAATCGGAAAGCAGCAGGTGTTTTTATAGTGGGAAGGTGAAACAGAAGAGGGCAGTGAGACACTGACTGATGAACAGAGGAGCAGTCAGAGTGACATGCACATTGTGAGCTGTTTTACTTTTTCATTTCTAAGGAAATACAGCACTGTTTGAAGTAATACTATTTACAAAAAGCATGGGGGACAGAATGGGTTTGTAGAGTGGAGGGAAGGAAAAAGGGTTATACACCTGACAGCAGTGAACCACTGATTGTATAGTCCAATTGAAAATAATATTTCTCTAGATGTAATGAGCACGCCACTATAATGAAAATGGTAGATGGCTCCCAAAATGATACCACTGTATATATGTTAGACCCTGCTTTGAAAAATTGGGAAATGCATACTCCGTCTGGGCAGGGGTAAAGTCTGAGTCCCTGACTACACTGAAAACACCAAAATTAAGTTACAGTACCTAAGGGAGTTTCCCAAACTGATTCCACTGATGGAATATTATAGCTATGTATCTAGTAAACCTCCTAGTGTCATCACTGCCTCTTGGGTTAGCATAGAGATAACAGTCAGTCTGAAAAAGATAATTTATCTGGAACTCCAAGAGGAAGGGAGAAGTCACAAGAAATATGAGGCCAGAGAATACCATTTCAGATTCAGCAAATTCAGGACCATCTTGTCTTTTGGCAAATGTAGGATGGAATATTTTATCCTAGCAAAATAAAGTGTAGTCAGTTCAATCTGAGATGCCAGTTCAAGTGCAAAGTAAAACAGCAATACCCAGCATTCAGCTGATAAAGTGATGATCAGGTGAGAGACCTGTCAACAAGCTTATGCTTTACCCTTGGTAGAGGGAAGAGCGGTGGTGTTGATGAAGTGCAAAGTAGTAAGCAGTTAGTGGAGACCCAGCTAGAGGCCCAACCAAGGAGGTTTGATGCAAGGCTGGGAAGGTGTCAGTAGGAAGGATAACGGGAGCAGGTGGAGTGGGACTGGAGTTTCAACTATTGCCTGCGGAGCCAGGGGAGGAAGAGAGGAGGAGGGAGAAGGAGAGTTTGTTCCAGAGTGAGAGGAGTCAGAAAGTGTGATGATCCCTGGGATAGATGGAACAGGGGATGGGGAAGGAGCTAGAAGAGGAGAGAGGAGAGAGGAGAGATGCAAAGCAAGGGAACCAAACCAGGATTTGGACATGAAGGAGGTACAGTGAGCCTAGCAATGTGAGGACAGAGGGAGGAATGAAAGGGGTGAGTAGAGTGAGCAGTGGTGAGTATGAGGGGAGAATTTTGTAGCAAAGCAGCACAAGGAGATACAGAGGGTGTCCATTATAGCAAAAGGAAGTGGTAGAGGTTGTGGTGTAGTGTAGGGTGGAGTAGTGAGCAGGCCATCTGAAGCCTTATAAATAGATGGGTAAGAAGCTTACTCAGGAATAAATATATCACCAGCAATGTTTTTTAACTTATCGATATCAGGTCTACAGTGTTAGTAATATAAGAGAGTGAACTATCTACTGCATAAAAAATGGGAATTATGAGCTAAATCAAAAGAGAGTGTACAGACTTGTGTTAATATGCTTAGCAACACAACATGTTGTACTGTAAGTGAGCATGAGCCTTACACTTTAACTGATAGATTAATTTGCCAGAAGAAGGCGGCAGTACAAGCATGTAGATGATTTAGACGGCAGATTAAGATTATAGAGAATGGAGAAGTAAAAGTAGTATTATGCTTAAAGCTTGCTGATTTATGGAGAAATGACTAGTCACTCAGCCTGTGTCTTAGTTAAGGACTATGGGACTTACTGTAAGTAGCAAATAACTGTGATTTGGCCAATAACAATTCTGAGCATCTTTACTTGTCATTTTATTTTATTTGAAAACTGGTGACCGGGAGAGGCACATTGAGCCAAGGCTTGTTTCCAGAGGCAACCCGGGGAAAGGGAAAACATAGTTAGAAAGAACTACAAACTGGGCTGATAATGATAATTACAACACAGTGACATAAAGTGCTTACGTCGTAGTGCAGTAACAGACTGTAATGTCAAAACTGTGACAGGATATCCAATAAATAACATGCTGAATCAAAACAAGTGTGAAAACAAGGTAAAATTTAGAAGCACAGAGGAACCCAGATGAAGGAATGCAGAGCTGGTACTCATAGGTGTAGTCAGGAAAGGTAAGGAAGGGTTTAGGAAGATGGTAGGCAGGAACAAGTTGGAGAAGGGAGAAGTTTTAGTTGGTGATTACTGGAAGGAAGGGAGGAGAAATATAGATGGAGGATGGTGGAAGATTCCAGAGTGTAGGAAGATGGAAAGAGGAATCAGATTTTCCAGCTGAGGAGTTTTGGTGGGGAAGGGAGAAAGTGTACAGGTCTCTGGAATGCAAGCAATAGGAGGAAGAGGCAGTGGGGAGATGAAAAGGGTTAAGTTGGGGGCAAACCAGTATTTAGAGATGAGGGAGGCACAGTAGAGTTGGTGAAGTGGGGGCAGAGGGAGGATGGATAGTGAGGAATAAATGGCACAGTGGTGGGAGTGAGAGGGAGAGTTGGTAGAAATGAGGCAGAATGAGTTACAGAGGGTGTCCAGTACAACCATGAAGGTGGATAGGGAAAAGCCATAGATGACATGCACATAGCTGAAGTCCGGGATAAACATTTTGGTGACTAACTTGCAGTGGATCATTGGAGAGAGGCATTCCTTATTGTAGAACAGGGTTCTGAATTTGGAGCATTGATTGGCATGGATGGCATCCATGTAAGCTGAGAAGTCAGGCCTGCTATCTAACCATACACCAAGGTACTGTACCTGAAGATTGGAACAGCTTCAAACTGGGAGCCATCTAGAAAGGAGAAAACAAGGAGGGAGGGGAGCAGAGCTAACTTCTGGCTGGCACCAAAGGTCATAGACATATTCTTTTTTCTTGTGTTGACCCTGAGCTGGTTGGCCTGCTACCAGTGCAGAACACTGTGAAAGTCATACGGGAATGGAATTTCGACAGAAGAAGTTAAGGGACGTGAGTTGCAGAGAACTGTGACAGCATACATGTGAATACACAAGTTGGCACAGACAGATGGGAGTTCATTGAGGAAGAGTGAGACTAGGATTGGACCTAGGATGGAACCCTGTAGAACCACCACCTGGATAGAGAGTGGTGTGGAGAGTATGCCTCCTACCTGTACCGACTGTTGCCAGCCTCTGAGATAGTATCAGAGCCAGTCAACAGTGGGGGCTGAGAGGCCAGCAGTGCTCAACTTATCCAGGAGGAGAGAACTGGACACTCAATTAAAAGCTTTGGCCAGGTTGATAAAAATGGCTGCTGTGACATGTCCCTTTTCCATCCATGAGAGGATAGCATCAGTTACCTTAACTAGGGATGTGATGGTGGGCTGATCCTTCCTAAATCAGACTGGAAGGGAGAGAGGAAGTTGGAGGAGTGGAGGAATTCTGCAATCCATCAGTCGACCAGTTTCTCTAGCAACTTTGCAAGAGAAGGGAGGAGGGATATAGGGCAGAAGCAACCAGCAGTGGATGGGTCACCCCCTTTGTGTAGAGGAGAACCTTGGCAAACTTCCAAGACTGTGACAGTGCAAAGAGTGAAGGAGAAGTTTAGAAATTGAGTGAGGAAGAAGGCGATGACTGGAGCTGACAGCTGGAGAAGTTTGGGGTCCAAACCATCAGGGCTAGATAAGGAAGGGTTAAGTGAGGACAGGGCAAGAAGGGTTTCTTGGGGACTGACAGGTGGAAAGTCAAAAGCTGGGTGGGGAAGAGAGGGGAGGAGCAAGGAGGTGGTGGGGGAAGGGAAGAGCTCAAATAATGAAAAATGAATTGAAGTGAGTGATAACAGGTTTTGTCAGATACTGGTGAGCCCTTAACTGAAAGGACTGAAGGAGTGGACTGGGCTAGAGAGTCAAAAAGGGAGTGAATAACCTCCAGAATTTAGCAGGGGAGTTAGTATTATTCTGGAAGTAGGCTTTGAAGTAGAGGAACTTGGCAGTTTGGACGGCCTTAGTGCAAGCATTCCTAAGCACCCAGTAGAGGAGGTCCTGAAGAGTGTGATAATTTTACTTGGTGCAGGCTTGATTACAGATCTTGCACAAGTCAATGAGATCACAGATGATCCATGGATGGTGAGATGATTTTACCTTGGATTTCCTAATGGGGGTGCCTATCCCAGTCAGAAGTAAATAACGAGTGAAAGAGAGATAGCATTGCTAAATCAATGTTTGAGGCAGTGAGCATGGGTAACCAATCAGCAGCAGCCAGGTCACTCAGTAGATCCTGTTTTTTCGTGACTGGAGGGATCTACACCAGATGTACTTAGGGGAAGAGAGAAGGAGCTGGACTTTTTTGCTACAGAATGTCATACAATGGCCACTTTAAGTGTCCAGCAATATTCCTGCTACAACTATGCTGTGATGGTGAGATGAGAGAATCCAGTCCAGAAGGGTGTGGTTAGACGATTGGGGATTTAGTTGAGTGGGTTCTGTGATGAGTTGCAAAAGGTTAAGGAATATGATACTATGGGTAGATAACCTGGAGGACAAGAAAACTTAACTAATGCTGAAGTCATGCAAGAGGATATGCTCACCAGCAGAGGAATGTAAAGAGAGAGCTGAGAGTGAATCCACCAAGAAAGAGGGGGAGATTCTCAGTGAAGCATAAAATACACCAACAGAAATGGTCAGTGAAGAGGGAAAGGAAATGTTAGCTAAGAACTCATGAAAGGAAGATGTAGTTTCCCCAAGAGTGATGGTGCAAAGAAGATCCTGGCAGACATAAGGGAAATGCCCCCGCATGTTTACCTCTGCCTGCCTAAAGAGGTGACAATCCAGACTGGTTAAGATAGAATCAAGGATCCTGCAGTAAGGTCTGGATTCCATCACAGAGATGCAGTCTGGAGAGTGTTGAGAGGCCCATATTGTAAGAGCATCCAGGTTTTGGATGAGGATTCTAGCATTCAAGTGGAAAATATGAAGGCCTTTAGAGATGGAGAGGAAGAGAAGGGTGGGGGATCATGATTGAGTTTGACATTACAAACAAAGAGACGAAGCATTGTGAGGAGGATGAGAATGGCGTGGGGCTTCCAATCCCTCAGATGGGGAGGAAAACAGAACAGGGATGAGTGTGGAAGAAACAGGGGAGGATGCAGAAGGAACTCCAGGTTAAGGGAGAGGGAGGAAGGGAGACCAGGATGGATGGGGAAGAATGGGGGCCTGGAGGAAAGGAGGTTTGTGGAAGGGTGGGGAAAAAAAGGTGGGGTGAGTGAGAGGAGGGTGGAAGGGGCAGGTTGAGGGAAGGGGAGGAAAAAAGAAGGGATAGAGGAGGAGGGCAGCTAGCAGTTTAGTGGGACAGACTGCTAACCAACAAAACAAACCCTAGCAAGAGCCAATACAGCTGCAAAACAAAACTGTTTGTGGGCAGTGAGAAAATGTGTAAACTAGCAATTTTTGCACTAACCACTGAGCAACATAACTGAGCTTTCTAATTGTTGTGATACACACACACACACTCTAATACATGTACACATATATGCATATACATTCCAATGTGCGCAAACACTGAGACAAGGGTTACCCCAAAGGGCATTTGGCTGGGAAGCCAAGTTTCAAGAAAATACAAAATCACACATGCCCACACAATGCAAAGCATCATGGGCTACATGTGCAAATCACCACAGAATGTTATGCTGGTTCAACTTAAAACAGAATTCCAATGTAACATAGCAGTGCACTGTCTACACACATTTTTACAGATAAAAAAATGACATTGAGGGACCGTTTTCTTCTTTTTAGGCTTCGAGGGACATTGGAGGGTCAGAGATTGCCAGAAGATACCCCATTTAAATCAGCAATGCCATGCATAAGGTTGAACCTGAGCTAGATAGTTGGGGAAGGTAGACTAGTAATTTTTGCACTAACCACTGAGTCATCTAACTGCACTTTCTAACTGTTGTGATACACACATATTGACTAATACAGATACACATATATGTATATATTCCAGTATAACATAGCAGTGCACTGTCTACACATATTTTTGCAGCTTAAAAAAAAGACTTTGAGGGAATGTTTTCTTCTTTTCAGGCTCCAAGGGACATCAGAGGGTGGGGGATTGCCACTAGACATCTCATTTAAATCAGCAGTGACATACATAAGACTGAAACTGATCTAGATAGCAGGGGAATCATAGACTAGCATTTTTTCCACTAACCACTGAGCCACCTACAGTAACTGCACTTTCTAATTGTTGTGATACATACACACTAGCTAATACATATACACATATATGCATATATATTCAGTATAACACAGCAGTGTACTGTCTACACACACAGAGCATTGCCACACACACACACTAACACACATATACTGCCTTATATGGCATTTATTTACTTACACATTTATCCCTAAGTTTTATTTTATTTAGTATAAGCACTGTGCTTTGCATTAACTCATTCTACAAATCTATGGCTTTGACTAGATAACTAAGGTGGTGGAGCATGGAGGTGCAGTGGACGTGGCCTTTCTGGACTTTACAAAGGCCTTCAACACTATTCCCATAGAAGGCTGATTAACAAACTGCTCAGCCAAGGGATGGATCCTAAAATAGTTCTGTGGGTGCATTACTGGCTGAATGGCAGTAGTCAGAGGGTTATTGTAAACAGGGAGTACTCTGGAGAAAGAGGTGATGAGCAGGGTGCTGCAGGGGTCGGTGTTAGGGCTGGTCCTCTTCAATGTCTTTATTTTGGACATTGCGGAGGAACTGGAGAGGTACGTATGCCTCTTCACAGATGAAACAAATGTGTACAAAAGGGTGGAGCACACCAGGGGGTGTTGAAAGAATGAAGGAATACCTTAAAAAACTGGAGAAATGGTCTGAAGAATGGCAGCTGGGATTCAATGCAAAGAAGTGCAGGATCCTGCACATTGGGCACAAGGACCCAGTGGCAGAGTACAAACTAGGTGAGGAGGTACTGACAGTCACAAAGCAGGAAAGGGACCTGGGAGTTATCATCTCAGAGGACCTAAGAGAAACAAGACAGTGTGATAAGGAGGCTGGAAAGGCTAGTCAGTTGCTTGGATGTGTAGGGAGGGGTATCATGAGTAGAAGGAGGGAGATAATCTTGCCCCTGTATAAGACACTCATGAGACTGCACCTGGAATACTGCGTCCAGTTCTGGAAGCACCATCTGAGAAAGAACATAGGGTGGAGGCAGTGCTGTGAATGGCAACAAAAATGGTGCAGGGCATGCGGGATAAAGACCTCAGAGAAAAGACTAAATGAGTTAAGTACATATTCCCTGGAGGAAAGAGGTAGGGACATGATTGAGGCATGCAAATACGTCACTAGTAGAGAAAGGATGCATGTTCCAAAGTGAGAGATGCTCCAAGTCAAGGGGGCACAAAACAAAGTTGGAGGGGGCAAGGTTCAGGAGAAATATGAGAAAATATTTTTTCATGGCGAGGGAAGCGGACACCTGGAATAGCCTACTGGAGAGTGTGGTAATGGCGAAAATGGTCACAGAATTAAAGAAGGCGTGGGATATACACAAAGATATCCTGGAGGCAAGGGGGTCCAGAGCTCAGTTTGAGCATGGGGCATCACACTAGATAGGGATTAATATGGCAGACTAGGTGGTGATGTGACTCCCAGCTCCCAGCTCAACCTCCCACTGAGCACCCATTACCCCACATCCCCAGACTGCCCCACACACCCTCACTCATCTTAGCAGATTCCAGTGTGAAGATTCACTATCCCATCAAAAACATGTCTTGCTGGTGGAACTGGCAACTGCTACAGTATGTGAGAAATAAGGTAAGTGAGGTTCAATGTATTTCAATGGGTTTTCAACTGCACTCTTAACTTATTTTTCATATAGCAGTCATCGGTTCCAGAAGCAAGATGTGCCTTCCATAGTGTTGGAACCCACTCTGGAGGAAGCAATCTTAGACCTGGTACGCTCAAATGGGGAAGGAGAACAGATCTCAGATTTAGAAGTGGGTAGCCATCTGGGAACAAGTGACCACCAAACAGTGTGGTTCACAATAATCACAGCCATAGAGTCATGCCATACAAAAACAAGAGTACTGGACTTTAGGGAGGCTGACTTTGGGAAAGTGAGAGAGTGCCTTAGAAAAGCACTAGCAAATGGGCAAGAAGGAGGGGGGGTGGAGAAACAATGGGGAATAATCAAAACAGCCACCACAGAGGCAACAAGCCTTTGTGTGAAGCAAATCAATAAAACAAAATGAAGGAAAAAACCACTATGGTTCTCAAAAGAGGTGACAGGGATGATTAAGGAGAAAAGGATTGCATTCAGGAAATATAAGGAAACATAGATGGAGCAGGACAGATAACTTTATCAGTTAAAGCAGAAGGAGGCAGGGAAGGCAGTCAGAATAGCAAAGGCACAAACTGAGGAAAAGATAGCCAACTCTGTTAAGAAGGGGGATAAAACCTTTTATAGGTACATTAGGGAGTGAAGAAAGACCAAGGGAGGGATACAGAGACTTAATAAAGGGAAGGGAATGTGGGCAGAGAGTGACAGTGAAAAAGCAGGGATACAGAATTAATATTTCTGCTCAGTATTCACAACAGATGAGGACGGGGAGGTGCCTAAACCAAACAAGAGAGAAACTCTGAATAGGGGGGTTGATACCAGTCCATTCACAGAAGAAAGGGTTTTGAAAGAACTCTCGAAACTGAGGGTGGACAAAGCAATGGGGTCTTATGGGATTCCCCCAAGAATACTAAAAGAACTAAGGGTAGAACTAGTAACACCACTGACTACTCTCTTTAGCAAATCATGGGAGGATGGAGTGGTACCTGAGGACAGGAGGATGGCAAATGTAATTCCACTTTACAAAAATGGGAGCAAGACAGAGGCAGAAAACTACAGACCAGTTAGTTTGATTTCAGTGGTAGGGAAAATGATGGAAACACTTATGAAGGAAAGAATTGTTGAGTACCTAGAAGCCAGTGGGGCACAGGACCCAAGGCAACATGGTTTCACAGCAGAAAGGTCATGTCAGACGAACCTAATAGATTTCTTTGACAGGGTGACCAAAGTAGTACACCAGGGAGGGGCTGTGGATATGGCCTACCTAAATTTTAGCAAGGCATTCGACACAGTCTCACACAAAAGATTAATATACAAGTTAGCCAGCCTTGGAGTGGGTCCCAAGGTGGTAGCCTGAATAAAAAACTGGCTGGACAACAGCACGCAAAAGGTAACAGTAAATGTAGTACACAGTGAAGAAAGGAGGATAACTAGCGGGGTACCGCACAGTTCGGTACTGGGAGTGGTCCCCTTTAATATCTTTATAAGTGACATTGGAGAGCACCTAGAAGGAAAGGTATGCCTCTTTGCAGATGACACAAAGATCTGCAACAGGGTTGATACACAAGGTGGGGTGAAAAGAATGAAAAGGGACTTGGCAAGGTTGGAGGAAAGGTCAAATATGTGGCAGCTCAGATTCAATGTAAAGAAGTGCAAGGTAATGCATCTGGGAAACAAAAACCCAGGGGAAAAGTACACAATCGGAGGGGGGGGGGTGAGTTAATAACAACAACAAAAATCGAAAGAGATCTAGGAGTAATTATATCAGATGACCTAAAGGTGGGCAAGCAATGTGAGAAGGCAGTACGGAGGGCTGGGAGGATACTGGGATGCAGAGGGAGAGGCATCAACAGTAGAAAACAGGAAGTTGTTATCCCTCTCTACAGACAATTAGTGAGACCCCATCTGGAGCACTGTGTGCAATTCTGGAAACCCCATCTCCACAAAGATATAGACAGAGTGGAGGTTGTTCAGAGGAGGGCAACCAAAATAGTGCAAGGTCTGCACCAGAAGACATACGAGGAGAGACTAAAGCAGCTTAATATGTATACCCTTGAGGAAAAGAGGGAAAGGGGGGACATGATAGAAACTTTCAAGTATCTCAAGGGAATTAACAAGGTACAAGAGGGTAGTATCTTTCAGAAGAAGAGATGTGCAAGAATAAGGGGGCACAATTTGAAGATAGAGGGGGGACGGCTCAGAGGTAATGTCAGAAAGTATGTTTTTGCAGAGAGAGTTGTGGATGCGTGGAACAGCCTTCCTGAGGAGGTTGTGGAATCAGGAACAGTGGGAGAATTCAAGAATGTATGGGACAGGCATAAGGCAATTCTAATAGGGGGCAAGAGGAAGTAAGCTGTTGATTAACTAGAATCTCCAGCTTATCCATTGAATAGGAAAATGGGCAGACTGCGTGGGCCAAGCAGTCCTTATCTGCCATCAAATTCTGTTTCTATGTTACATAGGAGAATGGATCTTCAACCTAAAATCTGTTCCGGTGAGTGAGGGTGTGTGGGGTGGTCTTCTGGGAAGTGGGATGGAAGGTGCTCAGTGGGAGTTTGGGCTTGGAGTACAGGGCTGTATCAGCATTGTATCTTATTTTACAAATTAAATAAAGTCATTGAGGGACCATATTCTTCTTTTTTTACGCTCTGAGGGAGATCAGATGGTGGTGGTGGGGTTGCCAGTAGACACCTCATTGATCTAGTTGGGGGTGAATGTAGACTAGAAATTATTGCACTAACCACTGAACCACCTAACTGCACTTTCTAATTGTTGTGATACACACACACTGACTATTACACATACACATAAATGCATATATATTCCTGTATAACACAGCATGACTGGATAACTAAGGTAGTGGACCAGGGAGGTGCAGTGGATATGATCTCTCTGGACTTCAGAAAGCCCTTCAAAACCGTTCCTCATAGAAGGATGATTAATAAACTGTGCAGCCTATTGGTGGATCCTAAAATAGTTCTGTGGGTGGAGAACTGGCTGAATTGCAGGAGTCAGAGAGCTCTTGTAAACAGGGAGTACTCTGGAGAAGGAGAGGTGATGAGCAGTGTACTACAGTAGTTGGTGTTGTGGCTGATCCTCTTTAATGTCTTTATTAGGGACATTACAGAAGGACTGGAATGGAAGGTATGCCTCTTCCCAGACAAACATAGATAAGCAATAGGGTGGACATGACAATGTTGAAAGACTGAGGGAAGACCTTAAAAAACTGAATAAATTGTCTGAAGAATGGCAGCTAGGATTCAATGCAAAGAATTGCAGGATTATGCACATTGGGCACAAGAACCCAGGGGCAAAGTATGAATTAGGTGGGGAGGTACTGACAGTCATGAAGCATTAAAGGGACCTGGTAATTATCATCTCAGGGGACCTAAGTGAAATTAAGCAGTATGATAAGGCTGCTGGAAAGGCTAGCCAGATGCTTTGATGCACAGGAAGGGGTGTCATGAGTAGAAAGAGGAAGGTAATCTTGCCCCTGTAGAAGACATTCATGAGACTGCACCTGGAATACTGCATCCAGTTCTGGAGGCCCCATCTGTGAAAGAACATAGACAGGGTGGAAGAGGTGCAGTAGAGGGCTGCTGAAATGGTGCAGGGCTTGTGGGATAAGACCTATCAGGAAAGACTAATGGAGTTAAATATGTGTTCCCTGGAAGAAAGGAGGAGGTGGTGGGGAGGCCGTGACTGAGACATACAAATACATCACCAGTATAAACAGAGAGACTCAAAAAACACATCTGTTAGGATCAGGAACGTGTTTTATCTGGACATCCCATATACTGTACCTGAAATGTCACATTGCAGGGAGAAAGCAAGAGGGAGAGAAGGAGGGAACAGGCTTTGTGTTCTTTTTGTTTTCTACTCATGTACTAAAGCTACTAGACTGGCTATGTCAGATTTTTTCAACTCCTCATTCCTGACTAACATTAACTCTCCATCTAAATTCTGGAGAGTAGTTCATGCCATATTCTCTCCCCCTCTCCCCCTCACCCTCCAGTTCTCAAAATAAATAACCCCCTAGTTTCCAACCCTGGTTCCGTAGCCAACGAATGTAATGCCTACTACACCTCGTGTGCCACTGCTCTTCTAAATTCCCTCTCCTCATTGCCACCTATTAACTTCAGCCCTTTGCCCCAGTCAGTGCCTACCCTTCCCCAATTTTCCTTTTCTACTATCTCCTGTGATGAAGCTTTTAATGCTCTCCTATCCCCCAACCCCTCTAAAAGATCTTCAACAGATGAGCTCGATCCTAAACTTCTATACCGTTCTGCTCCTTCAATTGCTTATCCTATCTACCTAATTCTTAACCTGTCCTTTATTTCTGCCCAAGTACCCTCATCCTGGAAACACACTGTAGTTCTTCCCCTCCCCAAGGGTTGTGACACATCCACTCCTGGCAACTATCTACCCCATTTCCCTCCTTCCTAGCCTTGCCAAACTTCAAACTGTCCAAAGTAGGTCGGCACCTCATAACCATCTATTCTTTGAGATGAAATCCACATACGATGTATCAGGATAAAAGCCTTTTATTTCCAAAATAGGCAAACAGGTCAGCAGGCATACAAGATGTGAGCTCAATACACCTTGCCCCCTCCCCACGAACCAAACGTTTTCACGTCACAACTACACTTTCTCAAGGCTGTGGCAATGAGAGATAACACACCTTATATACCTTCTTTAAAGGTGAAGTTTAAAGGTAACGTTACATTCCCATAGATGTATCCTATATAAACAAAATGCCACAAGAAGACATATTTTAAATAGTTTTGTCCAATACTAAGAAACCTACCTAAATGTGAATATAAAATACATTAACAAAAAATATAAAATATTATTAAAAAACAGCAGAAACAGAAGAATCCTTCTATAGCCTTATTAATACATCTAAAATATATATAATATGTTCCCAAAAGACATTGACAATCTGTAAATCACCTATAAAAAGGGAGAAAGCTGAAAAAAATCATTTAAGCCAGGAGCAATATATGATTTCAGAACATATTTCCAATAAGTTTGTCTTTGTCGTAATTTTAAGACTAAATCTCCCCCTCTGGGACCTATAGTAACTTTCTCAATAATTTGAAAGCTAAAATGATGTTCTTCTCCCTTAAAAATGACATGTTGGGAAAGAGCACTAACACCATCAGCATGTGCAATACTTCTAACATGCTGTCTTATCCTTTCTTTCAGTTTTTGGGTTGTTTTACCCACATAGAAACCAGTGCATTTATTACAACATGCCAAATATACCACATTCAAAGTATTGCAATTTGCAAAAGTCATGATTTTATATTGTTTTCCAGTAACTGGTTGTTTAAACATATTACCAGTTTTTATAAATTTACAAAAACGACAATTTCCACAACGGAAGGTTCCATTAGGCAAAGTACTTATTTTATTCACATTTTGTGCCTCCCCACTATAGTAACTATGTACCAATTGATCCCTCAAATTATGGCCCCTTTTATATACAATTTTTGGGAAGTTTTTAACCAAATCTTTAAACTTATGATCTACTGATAGTATATGCCAATGTTTTTTAATTATGTGAATAAATAAATGTGCCTGTGGACTAAAAGTGGTAACAAATTTTGGAACATCATTTTTATATGTAATTTCCTTCTTTTCTTGTTGATCTTGGGCATGTTTTTTAATATTCCACTTATGCTCAGCTTTTTTACGTCCCTCTTGTATATATTCCATATTGTAACCACGTTGTAAGAATCTATTTGTTAACTCCTCAGCACCTTTTTCATAATCCCCTTCATGAGAGCAATTACGCTTATCTCGCAAAAACTGTCCAACAGGTATATTCTCTGTAACACGTTTAGGGTGACAACTCTGATAATGTAATATACTATTTCTGTCAGTACTTTTTCTAAATAACTTTGTACTAATATCCCCATTGTTTTCTTTTTTTACCATTAAATCCAGAAAACTAATTTCATCAGGATCCACTTTTAGTTCAAATTTGAGATTACAATTCGATTTTTCTAAATAAGCTTTAAACAATCCCAGTTCTCCTACAGAACCCTTCCAAATGAAAAATAAATTGTCTGTGTCATGTTTATAAAAATCAGTTTTGTCCAAAAAAGGATTCTCATCACTAAAAATGAATTTTTCTTCCCATTTTGATAGATATATAATCGCATAGTTAGGGGCCATGGCTGCCCCCATGGCTGTTCCTTTTTTTTGCAAAAACATCTTTCCATCAAAAATCAAAGTGTTACAAGTTAGAACCTTTTCCGTCAACACAATAAGAAATTCCACAAACGCTAGTGAATGCGAGGTCTTTTCACACAAACTCTCTTTTAAACTTTCCAACCCTTCATTGTGTGGAATATTGGTATATAGGGAACAAACATCCAAGGTTACAAAACTCGACTGTGGATTCATATCAATATCTGCAAGAAAGTCCATAAATTGTGCTGTATCCTTTAAATATGACTGAGTTTTTTGTGCAATAGGTTTAATGAAATAATCTACAAAATGTGCAATATTTTCAGTCAGAGATCCAATGCTGGCCACTATCGGTCTGTATGGAGGGTTCTTTAAACATTTATGAATTTTGAGAATATTTATAGGTGATTTACAGATTGTCAATGTCTTTTGGGAACATATTATATATCTTTTAGATGTATTAATAAGGCTATAGTAGGATTCTTCTGTTTCTGATGTTTTTTAATAATATTTTATACTTTTTGTTAATGTATTTTGTATTCACATTTAGGTAGGTTTCTGAGTATTGGACAAAACTATTTAAAATCTGTCTTTTTGTGGCATTTTGTTTATATGGGATAAATCTATGGAAATGTAACGTTACCTTTAAACTTCACCTTTAAAGAAGGTATATAAGGTGTGTTATCTCTCATTGCCACAGCCTTGAGAAAGCGTAGTTGTGACGCAAAAACATTTGGTTCCGTGGGAAGGGGGCAAGGTGTATTGAGCTCACATCTTGTATGCCTGCTGACCTGTTTGCCTATTTTGGAAATAAAAGGCTTTTATCCTGATACATCGTATGTGGATTTCATCTCAAAGAATAGATGGTTATGAGGTGCCGACCTACTTTGGACAGTTTGTGAGTACCTTTTGGATTTGGTTTTGGCCCCATTTCTGTGGTGTTTGTAGTCTCCTATGTACGTTTGTTGCCAAACTTCAAGAACATTTAGTTTTCTCTCAACTATCACCCTTCCTCTCTGATTCCTCCTTCTTCACCCCCTTCTGTTCTGGCTTTTGGAAGAATCACTCAACAACTACCTCCCTCCTCAGGCTTACTGACTCCATCCTTTCAGGGATGGACGATGGCCTGATCACCTCGGCCATCTTTGTCGACCTAGTCAAAGTTTTCAACACTGTTTCCCATCCCCTGCTTATTGATTCCCTCTCCTCAGCTGGTCTTGTTCTTTCAGCTACCAAGTGGTTTAAATCCTACCTCATTGGCAGGACCCAATCGGTGACAATACTTGATTCCATCACCCCTCCACTCCCCATCAACACTGGTGTCCCTCAGAGCTTAGTGCTCGGTCCCCTACTCTTCTTCATTTTCCTTAATGATCTTCCCACAGCCTGCTCATCCTCTTCTATCTACATGTATGTTAACAATACTATTTTGTACAGTTCTGGAAAAAACCCTGCTGCTGTGCAAACCAGCTTACAGCATGACTTCAACCAAGTTCAGCTCTGGTTTGCTTCTCACTAGCTTTTTCTAAGTGCCAAGAAGACAGTCTCAATGACCTTTGGCACCTGGCAGAGACTTTCTAGGCTCCCGGCGCTACCCACTTTCCACACCCTTGATGGGACCATCTTGGAAGACACCTCCTCATTTAGATATCTGGGGGTTGGGCTGGGCTAGCACCTCAACTTCTCTGTGTATATCGATGCTGTCCTGAAGAAACTGTACCCCAAGCTTGGCACTCTGTACAGGAATCATAGTTATATCCCACTGACTGCAAGGCACAAAATTGTCCAGAAGATGATATGCCCCACCTTTGACTACTGTGACATAGTCTATGGTGCTGCTCCCAAATCTTCACTGACCAAGTTGGACGCTCTCTTTAACTCCTTCTGCTGCTTTGCTATCAACTTCCCTTTCCACTCCCACCACTGTGAACTCTATCGATCTCTAACCTTCCTTCCACTATCTCACAGATGTTTCTCTAACTGTGCCAAACTAACCTCCAAATTCTGGTTTGGGGGGCTCCCCTCCTATCTCTCACCCTCTCTCTCCACTTCACCTCCCCCAACCCACTCTCTCAGATCAAATGATGCCCGCACTTTGACGGTCCCTCGTCACTCCACCATCATCAGTCAGGCTGGTTTTGCCCATCATTTCCTTAAAATCTGGAATTCCCTCCCCCATGAAATATGACACTCCTCCTCCAACTACTCCCTTACCTCTGTCCTACACAATTATCTTTCCCTCAGCTGTTCCTGCTTTAACCCACCTTAACACCTGTCCCCAGTTTCTGCCTTCCTACCATGACACCCCTGGCAGGGTTCTCAACATCCTGAAGGGGGAAATCAGGAAATGGCTACCCCTTCTCCTCATATTCAGTTCTTGCCTCTCCCCCTCTCTTCTCCACCTGCCCTTCTGGGTCACCAGTGTGCACAACCTCACCCCATCCTTTTTACTCCAACAGCACTTGTGTACTACCTCGAGTGTGCTCCTGGTACACTCATGCACTATAAATGGTTATATCACTTTGTTACTGTTTTGTACATTTATATGTTCTTGTATATGATTTTGGACATGTATTGTAATTTACCCAATATTCCACTACTGTTTATTGTACAATACCTTGTGTTCCAACTGTTGCACAATCTTACAATGTTGTATTGTTTGTACTACCCACATACTATTGTAACTGATCATCCTTCACAACCCTCTGTAACCCCTCCCTCCAGGTCACACCATGAGATAAGCAACTTGTTCGCTGGCATCTGAGTGCAGTATTGGGGGTGCTGTACTGCTGGGGTGTGCCATCCTTCAGATGAGATGTTAAATTGAGGTTCCTTCTGCCAATCCTGGTGTTGTCCTGGTGGGTGTCCAGGTGGAAGTAAAAGATCCCAGTGCACTCTTTGCAAAGAGTAGGAAACATTCCTGTTGTCCTGGCCAACATTCCCCTTCCCATAAAACTGGTTCATGCAATTATCTAGGCTATGTGTGGGTGATGATGTGCAATATGGCCGCCACCACACATTCAGTCACTTCATTACCAGTCTAGCATTGCTTGTAAAGTGCTTTGGATGTATGAAAAGTGCTATATAAATGCTGATTCTTCTTCTTCTTCTTCTGCTGTTCAGTGTGCCCTCCTGGTGATACATTTCAATAAATAAATAAAAGGAAGGAAGCATCTTTCAAAGTAAGAGATGCTCCAAGTCAAGGGGTCACAAAATTAATTTTAAGGGGGTGATGGCTCAGGAAAAACATGAGAAAATATTTTTCCACAGAGTAGATGATGGACACCTAGAATAGCCTACCAGAGGGGTGGCAGAGACTAAAACAATCACAGAATTTGAGAATGAGTGGGATAGACACAAGGGTATCCTGGTGGCAAGAAAGGGGTGCTCCAGAGTTCAGTTTTGGTATGGGGCCTCACAATAGATAGGGATTTATAGGGCAGACTGTGTGGGTCAAATGGTCAGTATCTGTCATCAATTTCTATGTATCTATGATAATCAGAATGACTAGAGCAAAGTGCTACACACACACACACACACACACACACACACACACACACAAACATATGCACTGCTTCATTTTCTGAACTGTGCACTGCTAACATGTAGCATTACAGCCATTTGGAAGCTGACTAGGAAAAGGTTAATGTACCAGAAAAGGATCAACTGAGTGGCACACACACACACACACACACACACACACACACACAGACACACACACGTTAACTGTTACATATCTCATAAACTGATAACAACATTTGTTTACTCCTTGGCTCAAGAAAACACATCTGGTAGGATTAGGAGTATGTTTTATCTTGTCATCCCATATACTGTAACTGAAATGTCACATTGGAGGGACAGAGCAAGAGGGAGAGAGGGATGGAACAGGCTTTGTGTTCTTTTTTGTTTTCTAAGTAGTGCAGTTACACTGAGCGCGTCCACTGAGCTGGCATGAGTATGCTCCATGTAGAAGAGATGTATTGAATTAAACAATTTCAGTTTCTCTCTCTTTTTCTTTCCAAATAATTTGGAGCAGGGTCACTCCAAAGCCAAACTACTCTAGTGGAGTCATTCTGATCAAACCCTAATTTTGTGAAGTCCATTTGGAATCTGTTGAGCTCCATTTTTCTATTATGATAGCAAGATGTCTCCACCCAATGCAGCTGTAAAAACTGGGATGAATTCTTACCCTAAGTAATGCTTGCCATTTATGAGTATCCACAGTCATCCACTGGGTTCTTGCCCTTTGAATTTATGTATGGGTGACAACTTTGAGGCATGTTGGATCTCATGAAAGAGATATGGTAAGAACAGGCAGATAGTTCATCTAGCTTGCTCCAGTATATATTACAAATGAGAGAACACAGCAAACCCAGGTGGGGCACTATAACCAAGAGGCCAGGCTAGGGAGAGTTCAAGTCCAGAGACAGAATACTCTTTCTGTTGCCTAGCTCGGAGAGTAAACTCCTAGCTAAATGGCACAGATCACATGAGGTCTTTAGAAAGGTGGGGTTAGTTATTATGAAGTCTTACCACCAGACAGAAAATATGGAAAACAAATTTAAAATGTAAATTTTTTGAAACCCTGGAAAGACACGTAGGTATTGCTCAGTGACCCAGAAGATCCTAAAGGGACCCTAACGTTGGTGGCTGATGAGGACATCGATGATAAAACCCTGGACTTAGCACCTAAACCTGTAAAGGAACAGAGCAATATGTCACTGGATGACAGGCTCGACTACAACCAAAAGCAAGAAGCCCAAAATCTGGTAGAGAATTTTGGGGGTGTATTCTTCCTGAAAACAAGATGAGCCAATGTGATCCAGCAGCCTGTAGACACAGACCCAGATGTCTGGATCCACCAACACCCATATAGACTACCAGAAAAAATCCAAGAGATAGTATGGGAGGAAATCTATGTTGAAGTTTGGAATCATTGAGGAATTCCAGAGTGAATGGTCAAGCCCCATTGTACAAGTCACAAATCAGATGGACCACCCAGTTTTGTATAGACTTCTGGACAGTTAATGTTGCATCCAAGTCTTATGCATGCCCTATGCCAAGGACAGACAAAGGTTTGGATCAACTGGGAAATGCCTGTTACATTAGTACCCTGGACCTAACCAAGGGGTATTGTCAAATCCCACTAACTCCTGAGTTCCTTGAGAAAATTACCTTTGCTACCCCATTTGGCCAAAATCAATTTACCATAACTTCTCTTTGGATTGCATGGAACCCTGGCCACATTCTAGTCGATGATGGCCCATATCCTCTGTCCCCCACACATTGTATGCAGCAGCATGCATGGACAGTGTTGTCATATTTATCCCTTATTGGGACAGCCACCTGAAGGTTATGGCCATGGTACTTCAATCACTCAGGGAGGCTGATCTCACAGCCACTGATGTGAAATGCACCATAGGGCAGTAGGAGATAAATAGATATGTTTGGAAACAGCCATGTACACCCCATTATCGACAAAGTAAAGGCCCTAGTTGACTGCCCCATCCCAACTATGAAGAAGCAGGTTAGGTCCTTTCATGGAATTGAAGATTCTTACAGCTTGTTCATTCCAGAATTCTCAATCCTTGAGACCCCACTGACTGATCTGACCAAGAAAACTGACCTGAATAAGGTCTGTAGGTCACCAAAGTGTAAGACGGCATTTTAGGCCATCACAAATGTGCTATGTGAGGGGCCAGTCATACAGAGCTCAACTTCCAACCATCCCATCATTTTGTACACAGTTGCCTGTGAGGTTGTTCTCAAGGCAGTCTTAAAACAAGACTTCAAAGATGGGATTCACCTCATCCTATATCTGTCTTGAAAATGTGTTCCCCAACAGCAGTCCTATGCCACGTTTGAAAAAGAGTGTCTGACAGTAAACTGGGTGGTGATCACCCTACACTACTGCCTGTTGGGAAGGACATTCGCCCTTATCACTGACCATGCCCCCTCTCAAGTGGTTACATGCTCCATGCACTTGTCATTAGATGGTATTTGGTGCTTCAGCCTATCTCATTTAATATGCACCAGTGGGGAGGTTCGCATGGTAATGCAGATACTTTGCCTTGAGAGGGTGGGTCTCTGATGACTCATACTGAGTGTGCCACAGGCACAACTCAGAAAGGAAGGGAATGTGATGTGGTGTACAGTATGTCCTTCATAATCCTTTCACCCATAAACCACTTTGCAACCTTGCAGCACAGACAATGCAGGTTTTTATAGGGGCTGTGTTGGAATTTGTACTAGATCCATTTTTTAATGTTGCCCCTTTAAGGCCTCACTACACAGGATGTTTAACCTGTTGGCTCTCTCTCTTGGTATGGCAGGGAGTGTAAAGAAGCAACACTTGAACCCAATAAAGGGAGAGGGATGAACAAGCAGAAGGATATTTCTGTTTCATGGAGATGCAAGGGGAGACAGCAAGAGACTGAACTGCAAGAAGTTTCTGTTTAAATGAATATAAGTTGTTTCTTTTTACTGTTAATGAAAGTAAAGCAGATTTCATTTAATTTAAACTGATGTCTGAAGTGTTGTATTTGAGAATGTCTCCAGCGGCTGCCTGGTACATTACCCTATCACAGATCCCATAAGAGCAAATTTTTGATGACCCGAAAGTTCTGAAAGAACTCCTAAAACTGAAGGTGGACAAAGCAATGAGGTCTGACAGGACTCACCCCAGAATTCTAAAAGAACTAAGGGGAGAACTAGTGACACCACTAACTACCCTTTTTAACAAATCATGGGAGGATGGTGTGGTACCTAAGGACTGGAAGAGTGCGGATGTGATTCCCCTTCAAAAAAGTGGGAGCAAAGAAGAGGCAGAAAACTACAGACCTATTAGCTTGACCTCAGTGGTAGGGAAAATGATGGAATCACTTCTAAAGGAAAGAATTGTTGAGTACCTAGAGGCCAGTGGGGCAGAGGACCCAAGGCAATATGGATTCACTGTGGGAAGGTCATGTCAGATGAATCTAATAGATTTCTTTGACTGGGTGACCAAAGTAGTAGACCAGGGAGGGGCTGTGGACATGGCCTACCTAGACATTAGCAAGGCATTTGACACAGTCCCACACAAAAGATTAATAAACAAATTAGCCAGCCTAGGAGTGGGCCCCAGGGTGGTAGCCTGGGTAAAGAAACTGGCTGGACAACAGGACACAGAAGGTAATAGCAAACAGAGTCCACTCTAAAGAAAGGGGGTTACTAGTGGGGTACCACAGGGTTCATTACTGGGCCTGGGCCTTTTTAACGTCTTTATAAGTGACATTGCAGAGTGATGGGAAGGAAACCTAGGCCTCTTTGTAGATGACACAAAGATCTGCAACAGGGTTGATATACAAGGGGGTTGTAAAGGATGAGAAGGGACTTGGCAAAGTTGGAGGAAAGGTCAAAAGTATGGCAGCTTAGATTCAATGCAAAGAAGTACAAAGTAACACACCTGGGAAACAAAAACCCAGGGGAAGAGTACATGGGGGGGGGAGGTATTAACAACAACAAAAATGGAAAGGGACCTGGGGTAGTCATATCAGATTACCTAAAGGTAAGCAAGCAATGTGAGAAGGCAGTAAAGATGGCTGGGGGATATTGGGATGTATACGGAGAGGCATCACCAGTAGAAAACAGGAAGTTGTTATCCCTCAGACAGTTGGTGAGACCCCATCTGGAGTAGTGCAGTTCTGGAGACCCCATCTCCACAAGGACATAGACAAGATGGAGGCAGTCCAGAGGAGGGCAACTAAATTGGTGCAGGGTCTGCAACAGAAGCTACATGAAGAAAGACCAAATGAGCTTATCATGTATACCCTTGAGGAAAGGAGGGAGAGGGGTACATGATAGAAACGTTCAAATACCTCAAGGGACTCAACAAAGTCCAAGAGGGAAGCATCTTTCAGAAAAAGAGATGAGCAAGAACAAGGGGACACAATTTGAAGATAGAGAGGGGACGTCTAAGGGGCAATGTGAGAAAGTATTTTTCCACAGAGAAGGTGGTGGACACAGGGAATGGCCTTCCTGAGGAGGTCATGGGGTCAAAAACAGTGGTGGAATTCAAGAATGCATGGGACAGACATAAGGCAATTCTGATGGTGGGTAGGAAGAAGTGGGCTGTTGTTTAACTTGGATCTGTAGCTTATCCAATAGGTAGAGAAACGGGCAGACTAGGTGGGCCAAGTGGTCCTTATCTGCTGTCAAAGTCTATGTTTCTGTGTTTGTATGTGAGTCAATCTCTTGCTTAAGTGTCTACCTACAGTATTACCTTGGCTGTTCACTCAGCACTATATTGTCTAAATCACATTCAGCTCCACTAGCAAAATAGCAGGCCAGATATTCAAAATTTTACCTTGGGGCAAAATTTGCACTGCCCAGCATGCTAAATTAACCTGGATCCAGTAGCCCACTATATAAAAATGGGATAGCCCAGGTGCTAAACCTGCTGAATGTAGCATGCTAAGGAAGCCGGGCAAACTGGGCTGGGAGTGCAGTGCAAAAATAGCAACCAGGAAGTACAAATCACAACAGCATCCCAATTCACAGTGACATGAAGGAAGGTAGAAGCAAACTATGTGGCCAATGTGAGTGCTAGCAAAGGAGTGAAGTCAGTAAAGCTGCAAGCAGCAGTGCATGTGAAATGACATTGTACAAAAGTGCACAATATATCTGAAGCATTTGCACAGTGCAAATACATTTGCGCGGGTTTATCGTGAAGCTAAGCTGCTTCCCCAATGCAATTACATTTGCCCAGGGCAAAACTTTGCTATATTCAAAACTGACATGCAAATGAGCCTACTTAGGTAGTCTGTGGGCAAACATCCTGATTTGCATGCAGTTTGTCCAGCACTATTGCAGGATCCCACAGTTCCACCTGCGGGTCAGTCTGGAAGAACAGGGATTGGCTGGGTCTGCCCACAGCTCCAACAGCAGGTCAGTCAGGCAGTGCATGGTGGTAGATGCAGGCTACATTTGCACAGTATAGCATAGCACATTGTGCCCCAGGGGACTACACAGCACAGGCGCAGGTGGTGGTGCTGCATGCAACTGTTAAACTGTATTTCCTGCTACAGTGCACAGCAGACACTACAGTAGCAAGGGGGCCAGTAGTGAGATGTTACACACCAATGCCTATGGTGTGTAGGGCAATAATGACCACTGCACTGTACACAGTGACAGGCTTAACTTGCAGGTGTTTACTGACAGCGGACATTACTGTTATACAGTTGTGCTACCCACAGATGCTACACCACTGGCATGAGATGCTCACAGTGACATATACATGTCTGGCTGTGTGTGCTGTGGTGTCTGTACAGATATGCGTTATGTGGCTGGGGGGCACATTCCATCAGACAGGCACACTGGTGTTGGGGTATTTCCAACACTGCCCCATGTGCACTGCATGGCTTGTCCCAGCTTTGTGGCTGCACCCAGTCTGTGGTGCAGCCTGGCCACCTGTACACACGCCCCCAACACCCTCCATGCCCACAGTGCTGCATGTGTGTGCTGGCATCTGTTGGTGTCCACCAAAGGGTGGTCTGCAGGTGTGTGCTGTATGGCCACACTGCCAAGGTGTCCACTAGGAGCCGGGTCACCACTTACTGCATGGCAAGGCTGGGATTGGTGGCAGATGATGGCATCATAGGGTTGCCATCAGTAAGCAGCATGTTTCCTCTATGTGTGGCTTATTTCTATGTGTCATACTTACTGAATAGGGTTATGCAAAAGTTATGTAAAGCCACAAAGTCACACAAAGCTGGTTTACCCAGAGTTAAGACTACCTTTTCCTGGGCGGTAATTTGCACCTCGCAAAGTGCTGCGCTAAGTCGCACAAAAACACTTTGCGTGGAGCTATTCACTGAATATAGCATTGTGCTGACACGCCCCCTCAGTTTGCCCCTTGCATTCATTATAGTTTTGCTTGGCGCTAATGCAGTTTGCACATGCTATTTGACCTTTTGAATATAGTGGACCCGGCACTAAACTTGCACAAACGGTTTGCACCCAGCACAAAGTTTTGAATATCTGTATCTCCAACCACAGCTATTCTTCACTTTGACAAAGTTGAACAATTGAACTTTTTTAAAAATCAATCTGCCTACTTTGAAATATAATTATGGACTCTTTGTATGACAAGAAGAAAATAAATTCAGTGTTTGAGTTGAAATAGGTGATTAAATGCATACTGCCTGGCCCTATTTCCTGGTTGGCATAGCAGAACAGAGTACACAATATTCTATTTCTTTTAATTTGCAATGTATTATTTTTATAATAAAACAACTGCATGTGGTATTAAACTTATGAGAAACCACAGGATTCATAACATAAAAAAATTATACAGCACAGTATGCAAGGCAGTAAAACACAGGATACAGAACATAAAAAGTTATACAGCATGCAAGGCAGTAAAATTTCATTTATGTGTACATAAACCAATGAAACACCAATTGGCAGTAGTACCCTGTCAAAATCAGAAAATGTGTAAAAGACTATAATTTAGCAGCTGTTCACTGTTAGATGACCCCTTTTATAATTAAACAAACATCTGTAATGTAGCTAACAAGGCAATTCATTCACAGTGATACAATGGCAGTTTATTAGGAAAATGAGACCACTTGCAATGAGTATGCTGGAAGCCCAGCTTCCAGTCAGACTGGTGTTTTCTACACATTTAGTTTTGCAAAACAGAACCAGCTCTTAGAAAAGTAATACAGCAAATATGTCATCATCTTGCAATTGAGACCAACTATCATTATAAAAAAGTCTTAGTCCAGGAAATGCTGAGCATCCCCGGATTGAGGGAGCAAGTGATGGAACTTCATTTGAAAACTGTTCAGTCCTTCCCTTAAAGGACCAGCTGAGATGCAATATCTTGTTTTCGGAGGGATCTTTCTTATGGCGAAAGCAGGTTGTTATTTACACAATTTGTCATTTCAACAGAAGATGAAGACTTATGATGTCAAAATGGGAATATGGAGCTGGTGAGGTGCTGACATCCTAAAATTGTTCACAATTTATTTACACAAGTCAGCAGTTGCAACACCTCATTTTCAATGGAATCCTGCACCTACCTGCAGGACACTAATACAGAATGCTGTTACCCAGGACAGGTGAAATGTGACCCGGCTGGTTCGCGTAGCACCTACAAAGTGATTACACAAAGTTGTCCTGGCTGCATTGCATATCAGGGATAAAAGCTGGAAGCATTTCAGAAAAACAGGCCTTACTGTTGACTACCAAACCTATAGGACCCAGAGAAGTGAATGCAAAAAGTGAAATAGACTAGCAAAAAGCTCATACTGTAAAGGGCTTCTGCCGGAAGTGTCAAGTGACTCCAGGAAATTATGGGCTCACATAAAATCATTCCTAGGTGCTTAGAATACTCACTTGGCTGATGAAATGATCATAAATGGGGTCCACTGTAACAACCCTAGGACCATTGCGGAAGCATTTAATAAATAATTCTCTGACCTATCCAGCTTTACATCTGGCTTCCTCCACGGTCAGTCTTTAACTCTGATGACTCCACCCACCCCTGTTGCTCTTCCCCTCCATTCTATTTCAAGGCTATTTCCAAATCTGATGTCTTAGGCCAACTGAATACCATTTCTGACAACACTAGTGTAGGCTTTGATGGTTTAGAACCCAAACTTCTAAAAGTGGCTGTACCATTTATTGCTCAGCCATTATCACAGATATTTACCCTGTCTCTTTGCAATGGAGTTGTCCCAGATGTATGGACAATGGCCAGAATCACTCCAGTTTATAAGAAAGGCAATAAAAGAGATATGACAAACTATCAGCCGATTGCTATACTATCAGTACTAAGAAAAATAATGGAAAAACTTGTATCAGTTCAAGTAACCGAATTCATGACAAAATATAACCTTCTTTTGCCAATTCAATATGGCTTTCTGAAAGGTCATAACACCTACACAGCCTTACTCCACCTTACAAATGATACTCTAAGTGCTATAGACAATGGCCACCTTACAGGTGCAGTTTTTATAGACCTGACAAAGGCATTTGACCACGTCGACCATCCTCTTCTACTAGATAGTCTCCTAGCTCTTGGTTTCTTACCAAACTCAGTTGCCTGGCTTAATAGCTATCTATCCAATAGAACACAGCTCATTAGATTCAATTCCACTGTGTCTATCCCCATGGCAAACAACCTAGGTGTTCCCCAAGGATCAATATTAGGATCCCTCCTTGTCTCCATTTTTATGTTGGCTTGCCGCAGGCACAAGCCAACATATAAGGAGAGTGCAGATTTGGGGGCACAGCCACTGTTGGGTGAATGCAGGGCATGCATCAGTAGGTGCGTCCCTCATTCCTCAATCAGCCTGCATGCCGGCGCTACACCATGCATACATAATGGTGCGAGCACATCTAAGCAAGGTCCGCTGCAATCCCGAGCAAAGCTTGTCATCATAGCGGACCCTTTGCTGCATGCTACCACCATTATCAGCATGGTCGGTGACGCTGACTTATAGGCTGTCAACATCGGGGAGCCCAATCCCCTGTCGTAACCCCCACACTGTTTTATTGTGCCGCGGGGAGCCCAGTCCTCGACAACCCCCATCTGGAATGCCGGAGGGGTGCCCAATCCCTCAGCTGGCACCCCGGCTGTGTTTGGACACTGATGGGAGCCCACTCCCATCGGCATCACCTCTCCCCTAGCTGTTCAATGCAAGGGGTGCCCAATCCCCTCAGCTTACTTTACCCACGCTGTCTTTGTTTGCCGTGAGGTGCCCAATCCCCTGTCCCGGCATTATTTGCCCCCCGTTGTAAGCCGATGAGGGGTGCCCAATCACCGCTGGCTACTGACACCCCAAAAAGAAAAACAGTTGGGTGGCACGCTGGGAGCCCACCCAGAGTGCCAAATGCCCTGCAACAGGAAAACTGTCCGCGATGGTTTCTTTTCTTTCCTGTAAAACTGAAAACCGTCCCTACGTAGTCTCGATGCCCCTCCCCCACCCACCGCCCACTGTGGACCCTGCCTCCCCTCACACCCCACCCATCATACCTCCGAGTCCAGCGTGACGATCTTCAGTGGACCGGGAACACGTCTGCACTCTTCAAAGCCGACCGCGAACTGAGAAAATGCCGGTAAGCTGTTTAATGGAGTGAATAGGATTTTTTCAACTTTGTTGCATATCTCAGGCATTTCTTGGAATTTTTGCACCAAATTTTCAACATGGGGTTTTTGGGGTCCCTCCTCATGAATTCTGTCACTGTCATGGCGTTAATCGGCCTCAAAGGTGATTTTGCAGTCACTGCATGAAATCACCTTTCTGGGCCCATTAATGAAATGACAGTGGCAGTGTTCATGAGGTGCCCTCTTAAAAAGTCTAAGTTCCAAATTTGGTGGAAAAAATCCAACAAATGCCTGTTTTATGAGTGTGCACTGCGCAGTTGCTACACAGGCTCGGAACTTTGCGCATTCACAATATTTTGCTGCCGGATTTTCAGCATTGTCATATTTGTACACCTCCTAGTGAACAGCACAGCTGTCATTTTCCACATCCTGCCCGAAATGTGTTTCCGCACTTCCAGTGCACAATAGCGCAGTTGCTGTGGGAAATCAGTATTTGGGCCAGATTATGAAAATGACAGTGACACAGTTCATGAGCAGAGGACCTAAAATGCCTATGCTGAAAATTTGGTGATGATACTACATAAAATAACTGTGTTATGAGTGTGCGTTGGCAGATTGCACACATGCTCGTACCGTCGTGCATTTGTGATATTTTCAGTCTGGATTTTCACCATTGCCATTTTTCCGCACCTCTTGATGAACAGTACAGCCGTCATTTCACATATCCTGCCCAAAATGTGTTTTCGCACTTCCAGTGCAGAACAGCGTAGTTGCTGTGCAAAATCACTTCTTGGGACACTTTGAGGAAATAACAGTGACACTGTACATGAGCAGAGGTGCTAAAATGCCTATGTTGAAAATTTGGTGCCAAATGCCCATAAAATAGCAGTGTTGCAAGCGTGCATTGCATATTTCTCATGCACCCTAGTAGCTTCGCAAATTTGGTATATTTACATGCCACATTTTCAACACTGGCATTTTTTTACCCCTCCTTATGAACTGTACAGCTGTCATTTTTCACATCCTGCCCAACATGTTTTCCCGCACTGCACTACCAAACACCCAAAGGGACACCCTAATGTTTGTCACTCTCTGCAGGTTGGGGGTGGGTTGGCATCAGTTCAATACTTCACTGCCATTCCTATGATGCATCTGTCTAACTCCTGCACTACCAATGCCAATGCCAGCAAGCCAACATTTGGCATTGACAAATGCTTGTTATTAATAGCATCTTGTCAAATAGCACTGACTGCTCATCTATCCTTTACGAGGATGACTTGGTACTGTACTGTAATGACAAGAATATACACCACATAAACCAGACACTGGCCACTGCCTTTAAGTCTATTAAATCATAGCTTTCCATCCATAAACTAATCCTTAATGTTGATAAAACGTAGTCTGTGTTGTTTGGTTCAACAGTCAAATTAAACAACAACTGAAATCTGTTTAAAGTATATGGTCTGGATGGTGTGTTCCTCAAACCTGTATGCTCTTTCAAGTATCTTGGAGCACTCCTTGATAAAAACCTCAACTTTGATAAGCATTAAAACATCTTCTTGTAAATCAGTCAATGCCAAAATTGGAGCTGCCTACAAAACTAGCTATGTCCTTATGAAATTGGCTAGATTAGCAGTAGCCCCCGGGATCTTGCTCCCGTTATTATCCTATGGGGTAGTCACTTATCTTAATTCATCCACAACTCTCCTTAGAAAGTGGGATACAGCCCATAACAGCATCTGTAGGTATGCCTTGGCCTCACCCTGGTCTAAACACCATTGTCAGCTCTGTGCTGACCTAAATTGGCTGCCCCCTGCTTCGGCTCGAATCTGTGTCCTTGGATCCCTGACTGACAATGTTATAAGACCAGGGATCCCCCCATCAGCAAGAGTGCTTTGTATTGGGGTTATTTCTGATGGTTGCATGTTGACTAGAGGTACAAGACAGGGGTGTCCCTTATCCCCTATGTTGTTTAATTTATATATTGAACCATTAGTCCTGAAAATGAAGGCAGTTAAAACCATCAGAGGAATAAGAATAGGTGCAGAAGAATATAAAATATCAATGTTTGCAGACAATATTCTTCTGCATCTATCCTCTTGGCATGTATCATTGCAGTCAGCCATGGATATCATACAATATTTTAGTGCCCTATTGGGACATAAACTGAATTCAAATAAAATGTAAGTATTAGCTCTAACTTCATCGTGTACAAAGGCCATGAAAGAGGAACTAGGATTGTGCTGGGTCCCCAGGTCAATTACCTTTTTAGGTATAGAAAACCCTAAGGGCATGGGTAAATTAAAAACTTTAATTTTAGATCCGGTAATTTTGCAAATGCAGCAAGACCTGCAGCGATGGCAAAAATAACCTCTGTCTCTCTGGGGAAGGGTCAACATCCTTAAAATGGTTATCTTTCCTCAGCTGATGTATCCTTTATTCATGTTAAACTTGTCTCTCCATCAGAGCTGGTTTAAAATGGTGGACTCTATATGGTCTGATTTTTTATGGCAGGAAAGAGGCCAAGAAGAGCCATTCAGAAATTAAAAAGATTGAAGGAGTGGGAGGTCTCAGTATTCCCAAACTTTTTCTTTATTATCTGGCCTTTCAGCGGAGTAAATATTTTCAATGGCAGGACCCACTGTTGGAAGACACCTAACTTCCACTTATAAGGTATCATTAGCATCCCTGTTGTTTACGCAGGGTAAGAAAATACCACAGAATTGGCGGAATACACCCTTGGCATGGTCAATGAAAGCTCATGTTCAATCGTGTAATAGCTTTAAGCTGGATCATCTCCATGATCTGGGACAACCAATATTTAATAACTTAAATCTAACAATAGGAGGTAGAGTTATTACTCAGGCATTTTGGAAAGACTTGCGTGTGATGATGCTATCAGATAGAATGACAGAGAATGAATTTATTTCACCCTCTGAGTTTAAACAAACTTTCCAATTTTCAACTTTACCTATATTTAAATATCTCCAGATTAAACAATGTGTATGTAAAGCCCTGAATAAATCCCCATGGTCTTCAAAGGCAGATATAGTGTTCACAGAGATGTCAGAATTAGCTACTCGACATCGACCTGTATCTAATTTATATAGAAAATTGGTTTCTATGGCTGAACTCACTTTTAGGCCGACAGCTATGTATTGGCAGATGGCTGCGAATCTTTCATATGATCAGCCCAGTAGGAATCAATATGGTCTAATAATTATAAGTTCCTTAAACAGGATAGGCTCCGCCTAGTTAGATTTAATATTCTTCATAATTTATATATTACCCCGGTCAAGAGAAATTTTATGGAAAAACAGCATTCTTCAACTTGCCTGAAATGTAAACAAGAGTTGGGCAAGCTCAGTCACATGATCTGGGCCTGTCCTAAAATCCAAGATTTTTGGCTTAAGGTTAAAGATTTTTGCAGTCCATTGTTCGGAGAGAGTAATTATTTTACTATTGAGACGTGTGCTGGGCCACCTCTCAGCAGCTACTCTAAGCAAATATAAATACTATTTGACATTAATTTCGGCTGTGGCATTGCTCCTTATAATGAGGTACTGGGTAAAAGATACTTCACCACCTTTTCAGGAATGGATTCAAGAACTGTATATTGCTATAAATGCAGAAAGAGCAATAGCAATACAGAACCACTCTCTTGGATCTTTTAGTAAGAGATGGGAGGAACTCACATATTTTATAGCTGAGAGGTGGGAGTTGGCACAGAATAGTCACCGCTCCAACTCTTCCTGATGTAGTAAGTGGATATTAAAATAGTATGGTTAATCAAATGGAATGTATTAGTTGATACTATGATTATTTTTTTTATCCATGGAGTCCTGAAGGGTACTCGATTGATAAATGGAAGGAGGTGGGCAGGGGGGTTTACTTAGTTCATTTATTTAGTAACATAAACCATAGGAAAGATGGGAGGAAGTCGGGGGAGGTGGGAGGGGAATAGTTTGAGTTTTTAAGTTTTAGTGGTCCTATTATTGACATTGAAAGGCTCAGTGCATCTGTATGTGTACTGTATGTTTTTAATTTTGTGCATCTAATAAAGTATATTAAATTGTAAAAAAAAAAAAAAGACCAGGTATTCCAGTATCACTGGCCTCCCTACTAAATCCTCTGTCCCCTTCTCAAGGCCTCAGATCATCTGACAAATCACTGCTGAAAATACCGAGATGTAAATCTAACAAAAGGACCCTTGCTTTCTCTTATTCAGCTGCTAAACTATGGAACTCCCTGCCTCGTACTGTTAGCCTAGCACCCTGCCATGCCCAGTTTAAAACCAACTGTCAAATCTTCTTCCTCAGTCAGGTCTCCTATGCCTGCTTCAACCCCACTCCCCCACAAATCTTTTGCATTCAGACCTTGTCACACTTCTCCAATGCTGCATACAGTTTCCTACTCAGCCTACCCACTTGGTTATGTCATAAATGCACTTATGTCTTTATTGGTTATGCCTTTAGCTGCTCTTATCCAGTTGTGCTTAGCCACATTGTCTGTAGTCATTGAATTGTTGTTACTGTATAAGTGAACCACTGATCTGTCCTCTTACCAAACTGTGTAATCTTGTCCAATCTTGTACCTACTCATGATTTGTTAAATCTTGTTTTGCTCTGTATCTTATTCTTCCTGTATAATCAAATGTCATTCCTTGCCCACTGATTGTATTCTCCTGGGTCGTGCCTGAAAATAGTCATGCCTTGGCTATAGTACTTAGCCAGTAAACAAAAACTAAATAACTAACTAAATAAATAAATGAGTTTCAGCATCTCATTTTCAGTAGAATCCTGCAGCTACCTGCAGTGTGAAGTACAATAGCCCTTGATACAGAACTCTGTAGCACAGTCATCAAAAGTGTTGCTTTAGCACTGACACATTGATCACAAAAACTGTACAGTCACAATGCAAAAGTAAATCAGTTATTGCAAAAGTCAAACTTTTGGTTACATTAACACAGTACTTTAGCATTGCAAAACAAAAGGCTTTATTTTAAAAATGTCTCAAGGAGTTTAAGCTGAAGCTTTTATCTGATCCCTAAAACATTCCTCACATCTCAAGAAGTGAAAACAGAAGCCTTTCTCTGATGACCCACTGCATTCCTCCTTCAGTGTGAAACTTGGAAGTTGTATTAACCCTGGCTGTGCTGCAGACTGATATAACAGTCCAGAATTCCGATACCTTCTCATTCTCTCAGGAATGACAGCTTACAGGTTAAACTTTCTTTTTAGCTTTGAGTGGTTTCACACTAGTCAGCTTACACTTTTAAGTTTGATGTGCCAGGTCTCAGTAAAACAAAACATACTCTGGCCAGAGCTGATAGGGCTGCAGCTGATGAATTTTGAGGTAAAAAATTGTATAATACTAGTTACAAGCGTACATTTTCAAAATGTAACATAGGCTCATAAATGTGTTGGTTTGTAATAGTAAAGTAATGTGCTTGTAAGTTGTCTTTAAAATGAGACTGTTTTTAATTTCCACATTAGATTCTATATGTTATAATACAGTAAACATGTGCAAAACAATTAAGACTAATGTTTGTATCCGTGCATGTGTGAGGGTGCAGATATGTGGAGAGTACCCTGTGGGAAGGATGAGAAAAGCACAGAGGAGAACAGCAGCATGCAGAATCAAATATTTGTTTGAGTCCTCTAGGGCGCAGCAAGGATTTGGTTGAGGAGAGTTAACTAACATTAGCTCAGTTTCATTTGGGCATAAGGACTCATAAAAGTAAGCACAGCTCCCACCCCACTATTTTAAAGGGCTGGTGTTACTGAATGATGAATGTGAGAAGGGACAGAGGCAATGTTAGAAATTGAGGAGCAAATAGTTATTCCTGATGAGTCTGGCCCTTGCAAGAAGCCCACAGGTTTAATTAGTAAGTACACAAACATACTTTACACTTCTGTGAGTTTCTTAACTTCAAATGCCAAGAACAAAGCTCTCTGGTCAGTCTTGGGTTGCATTTAGGATGGTCAAATGCATATATGTATGTGAAACTGGACTCTGAATATTTTTAACAGCATGCAGTTTTGTGCACAGAATATGCAACACTTTAAGTGAAGTGCAATACAGCAAAACTGCACATGGATGTTAGCCAGGTAAGCAATAATACCCAATAGGGTGGGCATTATTGGGAAATACTGGCTCGCCCAGGGCATAATGAGGCCCAACACCACAGGTAGAGGGCCTTATAGCCCCTGGAAGGTCCGGTATTTCCCAATACTGCCCACCCTGGAGGGTATTATTGCACTTAGAAAATGGCCATCTGTGTAACTTATTATGAAGTTGTAAAATAATACAGTAAATTACTGTGAAAAAAAAATTAATACTGGTATAACAGATAAGTGTATTCATAAAGTAGTCCATAGGCTGTTACTGTTGCTGTTGCTCCTCCCTAAAGCATTCTGGTGGCGTGCCACCCACCCCCCATGAGAGAGAGAGAGTCACACACACAGACACACACTGCTTGCTAAAGAATAAAGGCACTGTTCTCTGAAAATTGCTTGTTGGGCTCTCTGGAAAGTTTATTTTTCTTTTTGGATGTATTTTTTTTTTCAGTCTGAAGTTGTGTCTGTGTGCCCTGTGACCTTTGACCGCGATGTATAAGGAAGGAGAAAAAGTGATGTTTGAGCGCGGTGTACCAGGAAAGAAAATATTTCATTTGCTTTCTTGAAATCCTGAGGTAAATGTTTTTAGTTTCTTTTTCTACAGTAGGCTTAGTGATTGTGCAGGACTTGTGCTGAGTGATGACTGTCTGTGGTCAGGACAGTAGTGCGAGACCACAGTCAGGAGAGGGTTATCAGACTACTGGGACAGTGCTGTCGGGAGAGTGGTGCTGTTGTGTCACTCTTCCAACTGTAAGATAACTGAAGTGTGTTTTTATTTGTTTTTAAAACAGGGAGTGGCTGCAAGTAAATAATGATTGCTTTGGGTGGGGGAGACCAGTACCTCTCACTAAGCGAGAGAAAAAGATAACAGGCATTTCAAATTTTCTTCAGTGCCTTCAGACAATAAAAAGCAGGCTGGGCACCAGTGTGGAATGCTGCTCTGTGAGGTGCCGCTTGGACTGGCACTTATTTTTTACTGGGCATCTATTGAAAAATAGATGCCCAGGTTGGAGGTACTTTCAGCCAGTCAGGATACAGAATGCATTCTGGCCATTTTCTAATGAGATATAGTGATTGTTGGGGAGAGCTAAACTTGAAAGGGTTTTAAATGTCTCAGAGTCAATATAGCAGTCTCATTGTCTGCCTTTTAGAAGTTATAGTGGTTTGCTTATCATTAGCAAGTTAACCAACTGTAGTATGGATCACAACCTTGCTATCCCACAGAGAAATGTTTTCCTTTGTAAAATTACAGCTGGATTTTCAATGTCAGATCTCAGGGAATCTTCATGAGAAGATTAAATAAATACATTTCCCTTGACAAACATTACTGCCTGAAAGAAAAATTGCTTCTTTCACTACTTTTATTCACAATATCAGGTCTCTTTACTGCAAGAGTGTGTGTGTGTGTGTGTGCGTGCATGCGTGTGTGTTGGGGGGGTATGAACTCTCGAAAACGGATGACAGGAATGGTTATGCACTATTAGTAGTTGTCAATACAGTGTGTGTGTTTTGTCAGTAAACATGATTGAAACCCCTTTTTCCGTCTCCACTTTATTTTATAAAAAGCATAAATTTATCAGATTTAAGTGTGGTATACTGATCCACAATGTTCTAAAGAGGCTCTTGCCAGCTGTATTGTGTTGGACGTGGGATGACTGTTGTGGTTTGTGTAGCACAGATGCACTTGTAGATAAAACTTTTAACAGTGTCTGTGCTAATTTGGTCTCATAGAGGAGTGGCTGCTTCACACTTATTTTTATTCTGGTATGACTAGATGTCTTCAAACAGTAATAATTAATGAGAATGTCTTTAAATCATTCCCGAATAAAAACAAACTTGAAAAATATACAGTATTTAAAAAATATAGTTAAAGTATGCACACTGCATGAATGATGTAGAAACATCCGCACAGACATAAATTATTGAGTGCAAAATAACTAATGATCAGATAAACTTTTGATACCATTATTTTTTTTTTTATTTTGTGGCAAGACAGGACAACTCACATGAACGTTGGACAGCTTAAGAGAACATGAGGCTGCTCCCATACTTAAGATGGAATTTTTTTTTTCTTCTTGGTAGGGACTGTGAATCTGCCGTTTTAAAAAGATTATGAACTGTGTAATTACCCTGGACCCAGATATGCTGATCTAGAGAGATTTTACTACACTGTCTAGTGCACTTTATTGTAAAATTCTATTCAGGCACCAAAGAACTTGTATGCTGTTTTAGCAGAACACACTTGCTGTGTATACGTAGCATTTTGTTTACCACTAAACCCGGGAGCAAATGTTCATATAGGATTTACACCAGCATAAATGAGAGTGCGCCATTTTTCTTTTTTTTCAAGCAGCAATGCACTCACGAATGCTAGTATTTCAGAGTACTTAATATTGCTGATGCAGCTTGTCAGAAGACAGACTGTAAATTAAATAAACATACAAATAACACATACAGATGAACTATATATTGAACAACCAGTGTCAAAAATAAATAGGTACAATTGGTATAGTTCAGAGTACCTCCCACTACTGCCAGTCCATACACTCCAAATGAAAGGACAGAGAGACAGACAGACGGACAGACTAAGAAGAAGGCAATCCTGGAGATCATTTTTTCAAAGCCATAATTCATTTTTGTTTACCCTTCTCCTTTGCTCCAGCCACTATTGCATTTCAAAATTCCAAATGTACACTTCCTCAATTTCTATTGGCTTGGATTGGCTTAACTGTCCACTACCACTCATCCCAATGTTTAGAGGTGCTCAGAGTTAAAGAATGGTTCACTGCCCGATCTTGCCTGTTTTGTTCTGATCACTCTGCACAGGACTACTTCAACTTGAACACCCTTATAAGCCATGCTCTCCCTGCCCCCAAGCTTGACTATGGTGCCCAAGCCCTCACTCTAAAAATTACCCTGGTCCCAGCCAGAGGCCCACTCTTCCTCGTGGTTTCCTACATACCCCTGAGGAACCAGAACGCAGCGGTCCAGTCTCTCATTGACTACCTCACCTCCCTACCACACAAAGCCGAGTAACTCATCCTAGGTGATCTTAATGTCAATTGGCTTGGTACCACTGCCTCCCATACCAAGGAATCCTTCACTGCCCTGGACATATCCCAGTTAGTCACCCAGCCCACTAGATTCAACTGGACAAGTGACTCCAGCACCCTCTTAGATGTAATACTATTGAACCGCCCTCATAAATTCTGGGATATCAACATCCTCCCCAACTCACTTAGTGATCACTCACCTGTTCTCTGTCTCTGGTCATCCTCCATACCAAAACCTGTGTCCCAGGCCACCTTGGGTCAGCGCCTATACCCAAGGGGTCTCAGAAAGCTAAAATTGCATCTAGCACAGCTGGACTGGTCCCCCATCCATCACACCCCTGATAGTGACTCTGCCCAAGACCTCTTCACCAATGCCTTCAGCAAGGCCTGTGACCTTTTCACCCCCCACACCAGAATCCGTACTAAAAAACAAAATGCCGCATGGATCTCCCCACCCTTATCCAAAAACTTAAGCATAGGGATAATCTCTGGCACATTGCTATCAAATCAGGCAAGTTGGCTGATAGACAAGCCTACAATGTGGCGCATAATCAGTGCACCTGGGCCATTAGACGGGCCAAGGCAGAGCACTATCAGACTACCCTCACATCCATCTGGGGTTCCACCCAGACTTTCTGAGACAGCATGAAAGAGCTTAATGGGAAGACCCGCTCCCCACACCATCCCAGCTCTCCATTGATGGCACTGTCACTACAGACCCAACTCACATAGCTGAATGCCGCAATACTACCTTCTCTGACCCAAGCTCTGTCCACCCAAACAATTTTTGACCAAATCCCTGCCTCTATTCCCCCCTGCCTTGGATCACCTTCCTTTCTACCAGCACACTATATCCCTCCATGTAGTCAGGCCGCACCTGCTAAAAGCCCTTGGTAGCAACAACCCCAGCTGTGACCCCCTAGACTCCAGGATGCTACACCTGGTCTTGGATGTTGTCCTAGTCCCCCTTACAGACCTTCTAAACCAGTCTCTATGCCTCGGTCTGTTTCCCAGTGCTTGGAAATCAGCCAAAATCAACCCTATACATTAGAGTGGAGATTGGTCTGCACCTAACAACTACTGGCTGATCTCTATCCTCCCCCGCTCTCTAAAGCCCTAGAAAAAATAGTGTCTATTCAACTCTCTGAGTTCCTGGCCAAATATGACATAATGTGCCCAGAATAACATGGTTTCCACCCAGGACACAGTACAACTACTGCTCTCCTGGAGTTCTTTCAATACCTCCACTCTGCTTTTGACTCCGGTAACCTTGCTGGCACAGTGTTCATAGACCTCTCCAAGGCTTTTGACACTGTTTGTCACCCCCTCCTGCTTGAACTCCCTCCACCAACTTGGCTTTTCTGCTTGTTCCCTTGCCTGGTTCTCCAGCTACCTCTCTGCTAGATCCCAGCATGTGAAGATAAATTGCTCCCTGCCCAATACCTACCCATTAATTCCGGGTACCCCAGGGCTCCATTCTGGGCACTGTACTTTTCAGCCTCTACCTCAACACTCTCCCCAGCTCCTGCACAGGAAAAATGCTCCTCTATGCAGACGATGTGGTTCTCTTTGCATCCCACCCCGATCCCTCTCCTTTCCTGGTATCCCTAGAGCACACCTACAACCAAGCTGAAAAGTGGTTCCTTGACCACCGACTTGTCATTAACCTAAAGAAGACTAAGTCAATGCTCTTCTCCCATCACCAAAACAAGGCCAAGAATGCCCCCCCTCTTCATTCTCCCCAGCACTCTGCACCCACTGGAGCAAGTGACCTCTTACAAATATCTAGGCATCACTTTCGACTCGGCTCTCACCTTCTACACCCACCATAAATTCTCAGATAGGCCTACTATCCCATCATAGAGATTGCCTCCCCCAAGTTGCCCTCTGGCTGGCCATCACCTCTTCTGTCCTGTCACTAGTGGACTATGGCTTGCCCATTTATGCTCCGGCGGACAATACTGCCTTGACTAAAATCCAGCTGTCAATCAATAAGGCCTGCAGGGTCCTGACCAGAGCCCCTAGCTTCACTCACACTTGCCTGCTGTACTCCACCGCCAACCTGCTCACCTTTGAGGAATGTTTGCGCTACCAGACCTGCCTACTCACCAAACAATCTCTTCTAGGACACTCCCTCCCCAGGGGTCTCTGCTTCCCTACAACATGCGTCCTCGTCTGTTACCTCCCATAGCTCTGTCAAGGTCACCTCTCTGGTGCCCAGAACCAAGACCTCGCTAGCCCAGAGGTCCTTCCATTACCGAGCCCCTGCTTGGTTCAACTCCCTCCCACCCTGCATCACAGACATTGCCAAAACTGGTCCCTTCAAAATCGCCCTCCGGAACCATCTCTTCAACACTCATTGCTGTAGATGCACCTAATTAATCCCACTGTGAGATCCTCCTGTCAGGCCTCCCTGACTTGACAAGACCCTCCAGATAGCCTATCCTCTATCCCCCCACCCCACTCTCCATCCCTACCTCCACCGTCTCCAGGAATTATCTAGGTATGTCCAGGGCTGTACCCCCAATGTAACCCTTGGGTACCTTGTATTTGACTGTAACCTATTATAAGTATATTATATTATAAGCCCGAATCCCAGGGCTTGCCCATGCAGCTGGGGCCACTCCATTGCTCAGGCGGATACTCTCTTCACTCCAGCCCACCCTAGGGGCTGTATCCCCACCGGCAGCTTCCAGATCTAGCCCGAATCCCAGGGCTTGCCCATGTGGCTGGGTCTGCTTCATTGTTCAGGCAGACAATCTCTTCACTCCAGCCGGCCCTAGGGGCTGCATCCCCACGGTAGCTTCCAGATCCAGCCCGAATCCCAGGGTTTACCCGTGCAGCCAGGGCCACTCCATTGCTCATGTGGACACCCTCTTCACTCCAGCCTGCCCTAGGGGCTGCATCCCCCCCTCCCCAGCAGCTTCCAGGTGCATCTTCGGGACTCCACTCTCCTATGGCCATACCTCTGATTGGCTAAAATGCTCACCAGCCTAGTGCTGATTGGGCTCTCCAGTCCCAGGACTTTTGGCATTGGCTCAAATTTAAGGCAGCTCTGGCGACGGGCTCACGCCCTGCAACTCCTCTGTGCTATAATTCTATAAAGTTACTGTCTCACTGTATTTTCATTTAGTGCAAACCAGAGGTTCACTGTATTTTTTCTTTAGTGCAAACCAGAGTTATAATTGGTGAAAATCAGTACTGTCTTTCACTGTAAAAATTAATGTTATGCTTCCTAGCACATGCCTACATCTAATGTTTTATTACCAGCTTAGATTAGATTAGCCTCCATTAACTGTTGTTGCATTGCGTAGTTGTATAAACACAGGATAAATTTACTTCTCTCACCTTGCTTATCTCTAACCATTTTTTCCCTGCCTACTCTATTCTTACTGCCCATATTTTTTCCATGCTCTGTTGCTGACCTGTGCACTTGGTGAATCGAGCCTGCGCTGGGTCTCCTCTTCACTTATTTTCTATCTTTGCCCCCTGTGCCTACAGAGCTCTCCCGTACTCTCTAACTCTTCCTCTTTGCCTCTCTGAGCATTTCAGCTCCCCCTCTCACTAACTTGCTATCTATTGCCTCTCTGAAGTGCTCTCTTGTGCACCCCCCACCTCATCACTCACTGTTCCTGAAATCCTGCACTGCTTGCTCTCCCTGGCCTAACCTACATTTCTTCCCTTTTGATCTAAAAGTCTCTGGTGGCACCAGTATCTCAGAGAACCCCAACCCCACATCTGAGTCCTATTCTACACATTTCCACACCTCCTCCTCCCTCCCATTGTGTTAAATCTGTGCCCTCCCCTGCTGTTGCACTTAACCCTCTTACTTTGTATTCCTCCCCCAAATCCAGCCCGAATCCCAGGGCTTCATTACTCAAGCGGACACCCTCTTCACTCCAGCCCACTGTATGGGCTGCATCCCCCCGGCAGCTTCCAGGTACATCTTCGGGACTTCACTCTCCTATGGCCATACCTCTGATTGGCTAAACTGCTCACCAGCCTAGCACTGATTGGACTTTCCAGTCCCAGGACTTTCGGCATTGGCTCAAATTCAAGGCAGCTCTGGCGGTGGGCTCTAGCTCTGCAACTCCTCTGTGCTGTAATTCTATAAAGTTACTGTCTCACTGTATTTTCTTCCTGCCCACCCGTCCCAACCCCGACCGCTATTAAATACATCTCCTTCCCCACCCTCTACTAAACCACTCCCCTTCTGCAGTCTTACTCATCCTCCCTCTCTCTGGACCTCCCCTCTCGAGTTCCCACCCTGCTTCATCCTCCATTCCTATCCAACCTGGCACTCACTGCCAATACTTCCTGCTGTTTCTTCATTTGTTTCTAAATAAAGAACACCAAGCCTGGCCTAATTTCAGCTTGTGACCGAACTGCCAGCTGTCCTTGCCTCTTCCTAGCACCCCCCAAATAACTTCTGTCTTGTAGTTACCTTCCCCCCACTATTCCTACTCCCTCTCCACCTGCCCTTTCATTTACTCCTTCCTCCAGACCCCTGCCCAGGCATAAACTATACTTACCCCCCACTCCAAGTATGTATCTGTCCACAAGTTTAATGCCACTTTCCTTGCTCTTGCCCATAATCCTCGGGCTTGCTGGTCATCCCCGCTTAGACACTAAGTTGCCAGCCCCCCACACCATCGGGCACACCTCCAGCAATGCCTACTGCTCCATCACCTCAGTGCTTGTCTCTGACCTGCCTCCCACCTGCAAGCCACAAGATACTCCTTGGCATGCAAGTATCTGGACACTGAGAGCCCAGCCATGGCCGCCCTCACCTTTACTACAGTTCAGACTTGTCCTGATCACTGACATAAACCTCACCAATATATGCTCTAGGAAGCATCTCAAAGTTAGCGCAAAACATCTAAAAAGTTACCTGCAAAGACTAGCCTTCCTGCTGCGTCTCCTCTCAGATAACATACACCCCAATCCAGGCCCTCCACACAACCAGGAGACGTATGCCCATAAGCCAGGCATGCTCACAATTGCCTCTCTAAATATCCGCAGTCTAGTTGCTAACTTCACTAGCCTCCAGGCCTGAGTAGCCCTCCATAACCCTGATGTACTGTCAATTGTTGAAAGGTGGCTGACTCCAAAGATTCCTGATGCAGACATTAGCCTTTCAGGCTACAGGCTCTTTAGGGAGGACTACCTAACTAAAAGAGGTGGAGGCTGTGCATTCTGTAGCAAGGAGGGCCTTCAGGGATTATCACATACTCTTCCCGGTCTTGGGACCACTGCACAGGCTCTTGCCATTAAGGCCTTCCGTGGGATGCATAGCAAGTCTCTTGCACTGTTGTCCATCTATATCCCCCACAAAGGACTCACTCCTGGGTCTACAAGCTGTCATTGACTGTCTTGGTAACCTTATCCTAAGTTCTGAGGTCATATTACTTGGTGATTTTAATATTAACTGGCTCACCCCAGCAGCAAACCAGTTTAGGATGCTATTCAGGCAATTCACTTCACACAGATAATAGAAGTCCCTACCCGGACTAACTACTGGACCGACAATAGCACTCTGCTTGATTGGGTACTCACCAACCACCAAGAGCACGTAGCTAATGCCTCTGTCCTCCCAGACAATATCAGTGACCACTCCCCTGTCATGTTCAACTGGACCAATAACTTCACCAAACTCTCTTCCAGAACAGTCACTAACAGAGTCCTCAGGCCCAGTCAAGCAGACTGTCTTAGAGTTGATCTCCAACATGCCAACTGGTCAGCTGTGTATGGGGCCACAAACATGGATAGTGCATTGGACCACTTCATCCTCCTTTTCAATATTATCTGCGATAACTATGTCCCCATAAAAAAGCAGATAGTCAAGGGCCTTTACAACCCCTGGATGAGCCCTGACATCTTGGTTCTGATGAAAAACCGAGATCATCTCTGGCAAATAGCCAGAGCCACAGGGAATTAGTCGGACATCCTAAAGTACAAGCAATCCAGAAATAACTGCACCAAGGCCATCCGTATAGCCAAGAACATCTACTACAAGGCTGCCCTGTCCAAACAATGGAATGATGACCGTACATTCTGGGCAAACCTCAAAGTGGTTACTGGCAAGGTGCCCAAAACCACCCCGGACATGATCTGTGTCATTGGTACCGCCATCCTTGACCCAAAAACTATAGACAACACTTTCAACCTATCCTTTACAAACCTCAGTCATGTCTTCCCCCCGATTTATTCAATCTGGGCAACCCAATCATAGGCCCACAGCCCTCTGTGAATTCCCTCTTTCGGTTCAAGGCCATCTCTATTGGAGATGCAAGGAAATACCTCTTGAAGGTGCTCAGTAAGGGGAGATTCAGTGGGGACACCCTTGATCTTAAATTAATCTCTATCTCCTTGGAAGAAGTCCTGTCTCCTCTTACCCACATCCTCAACATGTCAATTCAAAAGGTGGCATTCCCTCAAAAATGGAAAGCTGCTATAGTCATTCCCATGCATAAGAGTGTGGACTGTGCCCTCACAGAGAACTATCGACCCATTTCCCTGCTACCACCTCTGTTGAAGGCCCTTGAACAAATAGTTATGGACCAACTGGTTGAATACATTGACAAATACAAACTTCTCTGCCCTGAGCAGCATGGCTTTAGAACTGGGCATAGCACCACCACAGCTCTTTTAGAGTTCACTGGTCACATACACAATTCTCTTGATAAAGGACAACTCTCTGGGGCAATCTTTATCGAGCTGACCAAAGCTTTCAATACTGTTAATTATGCCCTCCTTACCAAGCAACTTGCTGCAATGGACTTGGCCCCTGAGGCAGTTTCATGGTTCTGCAGCTACCTCGACTGCATATCCCAACAATTCAGAATCAGCTGAACCCTATCGGATAGCAAGTCTGTCTGCTTGGGTGTCCCTCAGGGATCAATACTGGGTCCACTCCTATTCAGCTTATTCCTGAATAGTCTCCCTCAAGCCAGCCAGTGTCACATTCTACTTTATTGTTGATGACGTTGTTGTATTCGCACATGGCTCAAATCCAATTGAGCTTGAGCAACAACTCCAAAGTGACATTGCCATTCTTGAGAAGTGGTTCACAGATCACAAATTAATCTTGAACTGTAAAAAAAAAACCTATGCTGTTCTTCAGCTCCCAAAACAAGCATTGTGGCTACCCATTATCAATATGTAATGTTGCTGAGACCTCACTGGACCTGGTCCACCGCTTTAAATACCTGGGGATCACTATTGACAACTCTTTGTCCTACACTCAATACATTGACAATATGGCCAAGGCAATTAATAAATGTATTGGGATGCTTTATTGGCACAGGCACAGTCTGATCTCTGAAGCCTTCAAAATAGCTGTCCACAGCTCTGTGGGCTCACTTGTTGACTATGGTCTGCCTATCTATGGCACAGCCACTGATACTGCACTCAGGCATTTCAAAAAAACGGCCTTAAACAAAGCAAGCCGGCTAACCTTAGGAGCAACTAGGCTGACTCCTACCTGTGACCTGTATACCAATGCAAAATGGCTCCCACTGAATGTTCAACTTAAATTCCAAACTTTCCCACTGGCAAAAAAGATTAGCCTTGGAACACTTATGACTGGGGTTAGTCAATTCTTGGTGCCTAGCATTAACCCACAGTGCACATGTAACTCTGAACTACAGACCTTCACAGTACTAAAATATCACACTTCTCTAGGCCAAAGATCATTTGCATACCATGCCCTGCACTGGTTCAGCTCCCTCCAGGCAGATCTTGTTCATATGCCTACATCGGGTGCTTTCAAATTCCACCTCAAGCAACTCCTGCTAAATGTCACTTGTTGCAACTGTCACCCATAGCTTCACCCCTTCTTCTCACTGGTATTCCCTGCTCTTCCCCACCCTCCCACCTCCCTCCCTCCCTTGTGCCTTGTCACCCATCTTTTTCCACCCCACCCTCCCTAGTCTCTCCCTTGATCTCCTCTCTCACCCTCACCCCACTCCTCTCCTGAGTCATGCTCCTCCCCATACCTCTTTCCTCCCCCTTTCCTGCTATCCTCATACCCTCTCCCCCACCAGACTTACTTCCTCACAATATCTCCGCTCAATGGCACTTGGGGCTCCTCCTCACCTCTTCTACAACTTATTCTTCTGCTAACCCTATGTCCCTGCAGACAATTGATTGTTTTTTCCTTTCAGACATCTTATACCCTTAAGTGTCTTTTGTTAACCCTGCTTCCAATATCCTAACTTCCTCTGTAACATGTACAATCCCTGTTGCATCTGCTGTATCCACAATCTTTGTAATTTGTACAACCCGGTTTTATATTGCTATCATGACGTGGAACCTATGTAAAGAGCTTTGAGCTCAAGTGGTGTTATCGTAGACTTCAATAAATAAATTAAAAAAAGTAACATTATTATGTAATCTATGTATACTCTATGTTTAATGTTCTGCATCTGTACTGTTCTCACTGTTGTAACCACACTATGTAACTCTGCCTTCCCCCCCTGCGATGAGGTGCCTTTGTAAATGAGTCCATGACTCAAAGGTTGTAAATCTGACTTTTCAAATAAATAAATAAATAAACTCCTGGCAGGTTCTGTGCCAATGGGTACACTAAAGTCATCAAACTAATTTGGAAGGGTACTGGGATCGAAAGAAACAAGGCAGGGTGTGAAGTATCAGTCATTGTGTTTTCATCAGAACAAAAAAACTAAAAAATGCTTGGAAATACTTTAACACTAGTAGTAGTTACTGTACATGAGGATCGATCCTACATGTTAATGACACTTGAAGAGTTTGAAATGTTGTAAAAGGGTTCCCATTCACCTCCCCACCCCCAGTTAAGTTGTACAGTGTAAGCTTGTTATAATGGACACATGTGCACACAACTTTTGTCCCTTATATCCAGTGTCCATTATATCAGAGGAGGTGGAACCTATATGCTAGGTGTGTCTATTTGTGTTAACATGGGCTCAGAGTGAATGAAAACCTACAGTATTATCAAACTTCATAGAACACTCATAATCCTGCCTAGCATATGTTTATGTATTCTGTGGGTTCAATTATTTGATTGTTAATCTCTGTAGCTCCTCCATCTAAATTCTGTAGGTAGCATTGGTGGCAAAGGTGGCCTACAATCTTTCCATCTTTCATAATAAGGACACTCGCACAAGACTGAGGCAGCAAATTAACTTGCTGTCATACTGACAAGTTCAACATAAAGAAAAACTATCACAGTAATGTAAATAAAACTGCATCTTTTCATTGAGGGACCTATTCTAGGAAAAGTAGATGCCAGTAGTACAAGGGAAACCTGAGATATTTGTGGACAGCCTTTGTTGCATACATCCTATTGCTCGCAATCCATGCACTTAAAAATAGGTTGCACATGGAAATCATGGTGCTAACAGTAGTTATTAAATGGAAGGGAACCAGCTTAGGCATGCTACACCTAGCATTCATTTTACCTTATGTAACTGTTCAGCTTCAGGATTATGTATCTGGTAATGGATACACCTAGTTTCCCATTGCATTTGGACCTTAAAATGCTATTGACACTGGGTTATGAAAACTACTACTAAGAGAAACTAGCAGTTAAATGTGTGACAGCATTCTCTGAACAGGAAACAACAATCAGAAACACTTTGACCATTTTTCTCTTTCATTGTCATTAGACGTTTGAATAACCATTTACGGCACTAAGAGCCCACAAAAATTCTTACACAGTTATATAGCCTTATTGAACAAAGTATTTAAAATTGCAGAAAAGCAAAAACTTAAAAGTATTGTTTATGCAGGAAGAGGCATATGTAAAAGAAGCTTAACAAAATATTTGACTTTAATGGTTATTTGCATTTTAGCAGTCTTAAGTCCAATGAACAGTGTAATGCCACTTGAAGACACTAACCACATACCATGACCATACTGAATTTCTAAAAAACATTTACTGAGGTTGTACTGTAGCACACATTAAATTTACTAGAAGCCAAGATTTGCATGGATGGATTTTTTTGGGTATCGAATTGGTCCAAGTGGTGGAAATATTGAAAGCCCGATGCTAAAACATGAACCCTTCTGAACATTTACTTTGGGAAGTTTTTAACCACCAGGATTAAATTCAAGATTAGAGATTGTATCACCCTCATTACAAAATACGAAAGAAAATAAAAAACAGATGAGGATTCCTTTTGATGGATGAAATATAGTTTCCTCATTGCGACTATCCGCATCATGAATGCAGCTGCATGGTGATGTTATTGTGATGACACGTAGTGAATATTGGATCTGGATGTTTGGAGTATGTGCCTTTGATCTTGTATTTTAGGCTGCCCAAGGTAAATGTTTATAGGACAGTGAGTTAACAATGGGATATTTAATACTCTTGTTTTATGTCACCATAGAAACTGAAATGCATGCTGATTTTCACTGCAGGGAATTTTATTTAAATTATAGCCCAATGATCAGGCCCCACTCAGACTAATCAAGATGAGTCAAAGACTGGGTGGAAATCCTGAAGCTCATAAAAGCTAAATGGAAACTTTAAAGTCTCATCTAATGATTATACTATGCACAATAGAACACAATGGGAATGCCAAGAAGTCCAAGCATGATAACACACCATCATAATGAATGGACACAACTCAATTAATTTAACTACTGTAGATGCCCCTCATGGGAAAAACATTTCCCATGTTGGAATTTGCATTAACAATTACACATTTTTTATCCAAATACATTTTTTTCATTTGTATGTGTACCTGATTTATTAGACCCTAGTGCAATTGTGATATTTATGGTCTAGAACAATCAGGGTGGTAGGGTGTTTTTGAGCGTTTTTAGCATGGTATTATGTAATGTGTAAATTAGATAGCAGATATGTGTATTACGAATATACAAACATATGAAAACACCAGTAGAAATGGGCCTCACGGTCTATCGAGTCTGCTCGATTGTGCAGCTGGCCCCTCAACTTGCAGCTGCCCAACCCACCCCTCCTCTCCTCACAAATACCCCCCCACTCTTTCCCTTCCCCTCTTAAAACTGTCTACCATGTTGCAGGCTACCACCTCTTCTGGCAGAGTAGTCCACTTATCCACCACCTTCTCAGTGAAATAATGTCTCCTGATTCCTTCCTGAATCTTCCCCCCCTCCAATCTCATCTGGTGCCCCCTTTTGACCCTTTCCCTTCTAATCTGGAAAATTCCTTCTTTACTAGCCCTGTTAATTCCCTTCAAGTATTTAAAGGTTTCAAAAATTATATTAGATAGTTTTAAATTAAATGGTTGTTTTTAACGTAGCAGGGTCACCTCGAGATGACTTCAAAGCACCATCTGAACTTCAATTCAGTTTGAACCTATGAATATTAGCCCTTAAAAAGCTCTGTGGAAGAGAACAAAAGACCACTGGGCTTTCTGTAGTGGACTGCGAGGAGGGGGGTGCACTTTACCAGTTTTTAGATTTAAAATTATAGTGTGTGCAAATATTGAATAAATTGCCAAGGACCACAGAAAACAATAGAAAACTATTTCATCCACTCTCTGCTGTACATCACAGAAGACACACCTGTTCAATCACAACCTGCCCTGCTCTTCACATTCCATCTGTCTCTCTCTCTCTCTCTCTCTCTGTCTCTTACTTTCCGTGGTGTGCTCTGTCACTCTCTGTCTCACGTGCGCATGCTCACCCTGCAAGCAACATGTACTGTGAATGTCACAGAGCACACTGAATTACATGTCCCACTGTCTGTTTAGTGCATTGTTGTGTATGTCGATGGCTTGGTGCAGGTGTGGTACACTCCGAAAGCTGTTGGGTGGGGGCTGATTGCCTGACCTCCATGGAGCTGTTTAGCTGAATAAAATCAATTACTCATAAAAAAGTGTTCCTTCTAATTTTGAAATGTGAAAAATTCTGCTCTACATAATCCAGGTATCCCGGATTTCATTCCTGCCATGGCAGAATATAGGCTAGTAAACTACACCCACGTTTGTCACATACTATTTTACCAAGCACTGCAGCACTAGCAGAAATGATTCACTGTGTGATACAACTTACACAGTATCAGGACAGACATACTTAAACAGCATTTCTTTGAATACAGGATGCCATCAAATACACATGCTCTCCATCCCCTCACCAACACCACCATTCATCGGTCCCTCTGACGCAGCTCCGATACAACTCACAAAGGAATAGACACACGTATGGTGTAACTTATAATGATAAGCATTAATGAAATTTCTAAGTATTTATAATTACTGTCAACTGAGCAAGCAATGAGGATAGAAAATAAAATTATGAATCTGAGCAGTCAAATGGCTAAGATTCATGTTCTGTTAAATATGCATGAACCGGTTCAGATAAATTGTTAAGATATCAAGACAATCTATGGCCTATGATGCCAAAAATAAATAAATAAATAAATAAATAACCATGCATAAGTGCTATTAGACCTAATGAAACTGATCAGTCATTCAGAATAACTCATTTGACCAGCTAATCATTAAGGACCCCGGATCTGGTGCTATATATCTGGTGTATACAATACAGGGTATAACAAAAAAATGTTAGCAGAAAACATAAACATTTAGCAAGGGATACAGAGTCAGTTGTGGTAAGTCCTGGTTGTAAAACAGGAAAGGATATGTAGCATAAATATGAGTTGTCTGTAAAGCTCGAGCTCTCATGCTATCACTGTGATTTGATGATTGATAGTCTATACTAACAATTGAATCCATCTCTCTGTAGATGTTTAGTTGTTCAACTAATATTTTGCACCCCTATATTGTATACACCAGACATGTAGCACCAGATCCCGGAGCCTTTGATATTCAGCTCGCTGTCCAAATATGAGTCAGGCTGATGGACTGAATGGCTTCAACAGGTCTAACAGTGCTTATGAATTTTTTTTGTCATACACTGTAGATTTACCTTGATATCATAACAAATTGTCTGAGCCTGTTCATACATATTTAACAGAACAGGAATCCAGCCATTTAGATTCAAACTGAGCTGACAGTTTTTCAATCAGTCCTCATTGCTTGCATAAGTGATGGTAATTATAAATACTCACAAATTTCATTTATGATCATCATCGTAATTTACCCTGTAATAGTGTGTCCTGTTCCTTTGTGAGTTATATCGGATGCTGCAACCAAGGGAGTGATGAGCGGTGATAGTGTATGTGGGTGGGAGGGTTGATAGCAATGTGCATTTGATAACAGTCAGTATTAAAAGAAATACAGTTTTCATATGCCTGTCCTGATACAACAGTATCAGGCAAATGATCATTTTTGCTTGTGCTACAGTTCTTAGTAAAATGATGTGTGACAAACATGGGTATAGCTCATTAGCTTATATTCAGCCATGGCAGGAACTGAACACAAGATACCCAGGTAAGTGTAGCCATTTCCCTTTCCAAAATTAGTAACACGTTTTACAGATAACCACAGCCACTCACTAGTAAAAAATTTTGTCTCTTCCCAGGTGGGATGTCATGTCAATGTTTATTTTTTATTCTGGCAACAGATAGTTTTGCAAGATACAGTGCAAGACATGTTAATTCTAATCTTGAAGGGGAAAACACTGTATATAATCCAACAACCCAGGTCTGATTTTTCCCATGGCATAAAATATCCAGTGAGCTGTATTCATGTGTCAATCTATTGCCTTATGCAAATTATACATTAGCTGAACAGGCATACTTAAACTGCATTTCGTTTACTGTAGTCTATCATCAAATCCACAATTACCCGGTGCACCCCTTTTCATTGACACCCCGACAGCGAGACTGGAAAAAAGACCATTATGGTGACATTCGCAGTAATGGTCCTTTTTCCGTGTTTCGCCTTCCCCCAGTGTTCCTCCCACTCCCCGGACCAACTCCAACCTGGAGTTGGAATCCTAAAGTCCAGGGGTTGTGGGGGGGCAGGGCCCCCCACATGGGGAGTGTGGGAGCTCAGCCCCCCACAGAAAACACCCTTAGAACAGGCGGCATGATACCTGCGTCGGTACTGTGCCATCGCTGTGGGGGAGGTCGGCATTGTCGCTGTCAACAAAACTTGGTGCTTCCAATTTATCTGACCTCTTGACCTAGAAATACCAGGTTGAGGAGAGCACAATACAGAGTGGCAGGGGAGGATAAAAGTTGGGGGGGGAGGGTTCTACTCTGTAGCTGTGAATCAGGAGGAAGTCAGAGATCAGCAGAGTAGGGCATCAGTTTTCACACCCACTATAAGTAACGCCCTAATTCATTTTCTTTCAAGAGTCCTTGCCCCCTAAAAAACATCCTTTTCCACCCATCAAATCTTATTCACATCTTTTTCATTCAAAAAGAAAATCTGAACTGCTTGCTTCCCCCACCCTGCCAGGTTAGCAGCTGCTTACCTCTCAATCATGCAGTCTCTTACTAGCTCTACCTTCTTATATAGAATAACTACTTTTCTAAAAATGTCCACCTGCAGTCAATGCACTCCACAAAAACCAAAACAATTGTTAGCCAATTTCCCAATAAATAAAATCATTCACTGTATCACACAGCAAATCTAGGCACCTGATGTACAGACTGTATTCACTGCCAGCATAATGCTGATAACTTAACTCTTGCTCAGGCTTCCTCTCACTACAACCACTTACCTCTCACTCAGGCTTCCTCTCACTGCAAACACATAATTTTTTTAACTTCAGTATCCAAAACTGAAAAGGCAATCCTTCTCACCCTGAATGCAATCTCCCCGTCCCCCATTGATGTCCCCCTTTGACAGAGTGGACTGAGCTTTAGTATTTGGTAAAAACAAACTTTTAAACCTAGTGTCCCTTTTAATTTTACATTTGAAGTGAGTATTACTTCACCTGTGTGTCTCAGACCTCTAGACAAAGTATGGTATGTGCAGTCAATGCCCCTAAAGTAAAAGTTAAAGCCAGTAAAAATATAAAATCCAAAAAGGTTTATTAACAAAATAAAGGTGGACTAGAACCAGAGGCTCACAGAACAAATGAAAGCTTTTGTTTGTTCTGTGAGCCTCTGGTTCTAGACCACCTTTATTTTGTTAATAAATCTTTTTGGGTTTGATATTCGAACTGGCCTTTACTTTTACTTGAGAGGCATTGAGTGCACATATCATACTTTGCTTAGTTTGTGTCTGGGCTCACTACCCCTTCAGTGAGTGCACCATCTGAAAACGCTGATCGCAGCACGCTCTTTTGGAACTGTGTCTCAGACCTCTTCTGATTTAGAAGCAGCTTATCTAAAAGTTTGGTTTCACCAAATCCTAAAGCCATCCCAGCCCTGTAGTTTGGGATGTTGAAAGGCTGAGAAAGGTGCCAGCCAGAGGCAGTGGGATCTGTCGATTGAGAGCTGCTACTGCTGCTAATAATAATGATGGGGACTGGAAGCTGGTAATGGCAATATCAGTGCTGCAGCCAGCAGCTCTCAGGCTCAATAACTACAAGTATGCTTTTTGATCTCTGGTCTATGGAATGTGTGGCTGCTGGCCTTGGGTCACTCAAGTCAATGTCAACATTGGGAGCTGTTGGTGGCCTCTCCAGCTCTGATATGCACCACAACCCAGCCATTTCTGTGCATTTTTTTTATAATCACTTGATACGAAAAGTACACATCATGGACCACACCAACACTCAGCGCAAGACCTACTTCTTACAGAAAACTGTCTGGATCCACTGCCTTCTTATCCCTCAAGTGACCTATTGCCTTCATTATCTCTGCTGAGTAGAGATGTAGCAAATTTTTAAGCCGCTGGTGAAGTGAACGCGAAGTGGCCACTTCGTGTTGGCTGAGCACAACGCAAAGTGGGCACTGCAAAGTGCTCACTTCACGTTATCATTATTACTTCACATTGCCATTATGCCTTAAAACGAAGGAAGGTGAAGTGAGAAGTAAATAGGCAGCCCCCCACACATCACATGGCTTACAGTATTGTAAATCACATGCTTTAGCCAGGCAGGAAGAAAGTGAGTCAGAGAAGCAGTTTCACTTTCTCCTTTGCATTCGTAGAGGGAGAAGACTTGTGAGAGAGCAGTGTAGGAGTCAGTGACAAAGTGCTAATTGCCTCTGTAAAACAACAGCTTTTTTAAAAGCTATCTTTATTTAGTTTGTGTATTGTGTTTGTGATTTTTTTTTTGGTAGTTAGTTTTTTTTTTATAAGTGTTGTTTTGTTTTGTGTGGGTGTGTGTGTGAGTGACTATGTGTGTGTGTGCCGGGGACTTGTGTGGGAGGGATGAACGTGGACCCTGGAGAAGGCGAGTCACTGGCCTGTGGGCGCAGTCAGAGGGGAGTGCAGACATGTGGGGGCAGTCGTGTCATGCTGGACCACTCCCGACTCCTGGGTGTTGCTTCCCCCAGCCCCATCTTGAAGCAACAGCAGCAACAGAAGCAGCAGCACCAGTGCCACCGGTGGCTGCTGTGCGTCCACCTTCTCCGCCACTACCACCACCACTGGTAGCAGCTGTAGGGGCTCCAGCAGCACCCCCTCCACCACCTCCACAGCCACAGGAGGTGTCCCTAGAAAATCAAGGTGGTGCCAACCGTGCGACTCATGCAAGGACTGTGTCTGGTCCCCCCCCACAGCTCCCCAGTGTGGGAGTTTTTAACTCTGTGGGGGGGGAGACAGCACAGTCATGGTTTGTCATGTGTGTAGTGTGCTGGTGTGCCGTGGCTCCCAGGGGACACATTTGGGGACTGGTGGCAGCGCACCCACATGTTGAACCACCACAAGGCCGAGTGACAGACTGCCACGGAAGGGGCCAGGCATCCACCTGCTGGCCCTTCTGTGGCAGTGGCCAAGAGTGCTGCTGGGGTTGAAGTTGTGCCTCGCTGCTGCAGCAGGAGGAGGAGGGCCAGTACAGCAGCTGCATCACCACCACCACCACCGCCACCACAGTCACCAGCACCACCCTCTCCACCACCACCACTACCTGGGTTTCCACCTGCAGTGGACCCCGCCACAGTCCCTGCAACAGAGGCCAATATTGCCCTAGTGTGGGTGGCCCTGGAGGAGAATAATGAGAAGGTAGGTGCTGTGCAGCAGCAGGTCGACACAATCCAACAACAGCAGCAGCAAATACTCACAATGCTGCACCTGCTGCTGGACCACCACGGCATCCCACTGCCACAATAAGGGATTGTTTTCTGGACCCCCCCGACCCCACTACTGTGCTGTACTGTTTTTGTGTTTTTTTTTTTTTGTTGTTTAATAATACACTTTTTCCTCCAGGAGTCTTTCTTGCTCCACATGTGCAATACACTTCTGTGAAAACCACCAGTAATTTCATTACAGTGTGTCACATGATGGAGGAATTCCCATTCAGAAAAGCTGCCCACATTCTGCCACCCTTTCTCAGCAATGTTAGAACATGATTCCAGGGAGAGCACTGGTGCATGCTCCATTACAGTGAATGTCTGATTGTCCAGCAGCTTTCTGAATGTTTCTTTATGTTATAATGGTCAGTTTTTGGTGAAACGTGTGAGCACATTTCCAGTAAGAAGAACCTTGTTAGTGAAAACGTTCCCACATTTCACCACAAAGTGAAGCTTATAACATAGTGAAACATTGGGATAGCTGCCATACATTCACTATAGTGGAGCATGCACCTGCGCTCCCCCCTGGCATCACGTTCTAACATTGCTGGGAAAGGGGGGCAGAATGTGGGCGGCTTTTCTGAACAGAAATTCCTCCGTCATATCACACGCTGTATTGAAATTACAGGCGGTTTTCTCAGAAATGTATTGCACTATGTGGAGCAAGAAAGATTCCCCTGAAAGTAAGGTGCCCACATATTAAGTTATGTGCATCACCATAACTATGTAACGTGATGAATCTCTGTAAAGCAGCAGCGCAACAATCTGTTGAGAACTCTGACCTATATTTTTCAATACTATGTTACAACTTCCTTTACTTACATCCTGACAGGAATGATACGAGAATTTCCAGTAGTTGAGTCTGCTGTACTACCTTTTTTATGTGTGAAATAATGAACAGAGCATTCCTTTTAAATTGGTGCTGATCAGGTCTTTGTCATTGTTTTCCTCTGCTTTTCTCCATCACATCAGTACGTTGTTATATATCACTTCTGTTGTAAATTAACAGTTATGCAGCAGGCAGTGCTTTATAATACCACGGAACAATATTTATTGAAAAGCAGCTGCAAATAAATACAAACCTGGTCAGAACAATATTGAAAGGCATGCTCATTTTTTTTCATACATGCAAAAAAGTAGTCAACTAAGTAAAGCAGACATAAATTTTGAAAAGAAGTGTATCATCCAAGTCACGACTCGGAGGTAACTAGTGGCTGTGGCAATGTAAAGTAGCATAAAAAAGTACAGTTCAAAATTGTCATGACATTCTTGCAATGCTGCTTAAATTGATAATGTCAGTATGACATCATGAGTTCACAACAATCACACAACACACAAAATGCATCCCCAGAATTAATGGTACACTCATCCATGCCTTGCGTGCAGAAAATTGACAAGTGGTAACACAGTGAAATGAGAGTGTTTCAGCACAAACAAAGTCCCCCAAAATTAATAGCGCACTCAGTCATGCATGCAGTGGTGGCACAGTGTCCCCAGATTTTTTCTGCAGGCCCAAAATGCATCCTCCTCGTGTGCAGAAAATTGACAAGTGGTAACACAGTGAAATGGGAGTGTTCCAGCACATAGAAAGTCCCCCAGAATTAATAGCACACTTAGTCATGCGCGCAGTGGTGGCACAGAGTCCCAGATTTTTTCTGCAGGCCCAAAATACATCCTCCCTGTGTGCAGAAAATTGACAAGTGGTAACACAGTGAAATGGGAGTGTTTCAGCACATAGAAAGTCCCCCAGAATTAATGACGAACTCAGTCATGCGTGCAGTGGTGGCACAGAGTCCCAGATTTTTTTCTGTAGGCCCAAAATGCATACTCCTTGTGTGCAGAAAATTGACAAGTGGTAACACAGTCAAATGGGATTGTTTCAGCACATAGAAAGTCCCCCAGAATTAATGGCGCACTCAGTCATGCACAAAGTGGTGACATAGAGTCCCACATTTTTTCTGTAGGCCCAAAATACATCCTCCCTGTGTGCAGAAAATTGACAAGTGGTAACACAGTGAAATGGGAGTGTTTCAGCACATAGAAAGTCCCCCAGAATTAATGACGAACTCAGTCATGCGTGCAGTGGTGGCACAGAGTCCCAGATTTTTTTCTGTAGGCCCAAAATGCATACTCCTTGTGTGCAGAAAATTGACAAGTGGTAACACAGTCAAATGGGATTGTTTCAGCACATAGAAAGTCCCCCAGAATTAATGGCGCACTCAGTCATGCACAAAGTGGTGACATAGAGTCCCACATTTTTTCTGTAGGCCCAAAATACATCCTCCCTGTGTGCAGAAAATTGACAAGTGGTAACACAGTGAAATGGGAGTGTTTCAGCACATAGAAAGTCCCCCAGAATTAATGTCGAACTCAGTCATGCGTGCAGTGGTGGCACAGAGTCCCAGATTTTTTTCTGTAGGCCCAAAATGCATCCTCCTTGTGTGCAGAAAATTGACAAGTGGTAACACAGTGAAATGAGAGTGTTTCAGCACATAGAAATTCTCTTAGAATTAATGACACACTCAGTCATGCATGGAGTGGTGGCACACAGTCCCAGAGTTTTTTCTGCAGGCCAAAATGCATCCTCCTTGTGTACAGAAAATTGACAAGTGGTAACACAGTGAAATGGGAGTGTTTCAGCACACAGAAAGTCCCACAGTATAAAATGATGACCATAAGCTTTCTGTTGCTGATCTAATGTGTTCTGCGAGGCAATTCGAGCAAATGCATTGTGATCATCTTAACTGGACAGAAGGGTGCCCTTTGTCTGTACACTAATAGTAGCCTTGGTAAGTAGATATTTATATATATGTAATATATGGATCATCAGAATAATACTACTGAAAATGATTCAAAAAAATCCTTGTAATAGATAGCACAGAGCACTCCACTCCCAATAATACCACAGTTCACTGCCAATAATACTATCGTTCGAATGAACGATAGTATTATCATGAAAATGCCACAGCGCATGTCCAACTCTGCCTGACAAAAAACCCAGTTGCCATGGAGACACGTCCCGTCCTGCATAGCCATAGTGATGCCGTGCATCCCCATTGGTAGCTTTTTCTCTGACCAGGCCAAACAAAATAAAAACATGGCGGCAGTTCCTCTCGCTTAGCGAGAGAAATTTGTAAACTTAGATATTTTAATTTGTTGTTTTTTCAGCGCACTGCTCAACGGAGTATCTGCCTGATCCTGCATTCACACAACGATGACATAAAAGTAAAGGTAGGAGTGCCTAAACAACATTTTTATGAGTGACAGATTCTTCAGAGCTACCTGCAGTTTTGAAACACAGCGTGTCTTCAGTCTGGCGAGCTGACAAGCCAGTTTCACATAAAAAGTCACTGCCTCCATATATTACAAAAATAACAGATAAATGACTTCTGCATTACAAGGCAGTCAGATCATCAGGTGGTTTGGGACTTGAACCTCAGTCATTTCTGAGGTTCCAAGTCCCCCAAACCTCTCGATGGTCTAACTGCCTGTAATACATAGTCATCTATCTATTATTCTATTTATATATATATATATATATATATATATATATATATATATATATATGGTTGTGTATTAGGTCAGGAGGGGGTGACATGGACATGTACTCATGGTATTGTTCTGCATCACAGGTTACAGAAACTGTTGGTGTGCACATTCCAGTGTGCTCAATGAGAATTTTGTGCACTGAAATTGGAAACAGATAACTCTCAACCACATGAAGGTAAGTATTTTTTTTGTTTGGGGGGTGGGGGGTCATATTTGCTATTTTGTCTGTAATGGTTTCTTATTTTGTTGCTTCTTCACAGATTTCGTCTACATCTTTCAGGAGTCCGGTTGTTGTTAATGATTGACATGGTCAAACAATGAAACGACTTCTGCATGTTGCATGTGTGCCCAAGCCTGGGGGAGGGGGGGTGCCTGATGTTGAAGAACTTTTTTGGGTAAGGCCAGTTTGACAGAACAACAAAGCATCTGGAAGTTTCTTAAAAAAAGCAATGAATGACTTCTTACAACTTAATTGTTGTTTCCCTCCCTGGTTCTGAATCTCAAGTCAAGTTACAGTACATTGAAACCCACATCTTGTCAACTAACATAACCTGTGTGCAATATTTGCTGCAGTCTTTCCAAAACAATGAAACGGATGAAATAAAATCTTCATACTCACCAGAATGGATTTCACATGGATATGCCTTTGGTTCCTCTATGTGCAGTATAGCTGCAGTACCATTCCCACTGAGTTTTAGCGATGGAGACTTTTTTTGTTAACCTGTAAAAGAAACAAAATAAGTGTTTTACCATTGTGGCTCTGAAAAGCTGCAGAAAACAAAACATACAAGTAAAGGAAGTAAGGCAGCATAACAAACATGAGTACTCATACTCACTTTATGGTTTAAATATTGAGAAGCTTTTTGTCTCTGGCTGATGGATGTGGTGGTCTGGGGGGTGGACATACTCAAGCTCAGTTGTGGCAGTGGCTAACAGCAGTCCTGGTGGTGGTGGTCTTGGGGGCAGACAGACTCAGGCTCAGTGGTGGCAGTGGCTAACAGCAGTCCTGGTAGTGGTGGTGGTCTGGGGGTGGACAGACTCAGGCTCAGTGGTGGCAGTGGCTAACAGCAGTCCCAGTGGTGGTGGTCCAGGGGGCGGACAGACTCAGGCTCAGTGGTGGCAGTGGCTAACAGCAGTCCTGGTGGTGGTGGTCTTGGGGGCAGACAGACTCAGGCTCAGTGGTGGCAGTGGCTAACAGCAGTCCCGGTGGTGGTGGTCCGGGGGCAGACAGAATCAGGCTCAGTGGTGGGAGTGGCTAACAGCAGTCCCGGTGGAGGTGGTGGTGGTTCGGGGGGGTGGACAGACTCAGGCTCAATGGTGGCAGTGGCTAACAGTAGTCCCAGTGGTGGTGATTCGGGGGCAGACAGACTCAAGCTCAGTGGTGGTGGTGGCTAACAGCAGTACCGGTGGTGGTGGTGGTGGTGGTTGGGGGGCAGACAGACTTAGGCTCAGTGGTGGCAGTGGCTAACAGCAGTCCCAGTGGTGGTGGTACAGGGGGCGGACAGACTCAGGCTCAGTGGCAGTAGTGGCTAACAGCAGTCCTGGTGGTGGTGGTGGTGGTCCAGGGGGGGCACACCACCTTTTAAAAACTTCAATTAAAATCTGCCAACATTAACCACATCATTATCCTCATAGAGAAAGCTGCCCTCACAGTCATCGATGTCTGAAGTTTGACCACTGGGAAATTCTTTCTCCATTGTGTTGTCATCTATGTCAGTGGATTGCGGTTTTAAGCAGCCACTGCCAGTGCCACCAGGATGGTCCATTTCCACGTCACTAAAACCACCATGACTAGGCCGGGTTACGAATACCGAGGTTGCAGTCTGTGCTGGTATGTGCCTCTCATTCATTTTAATGAATGTTAGCAAATTAACATTTGCAGGAGACAGGTTTGTCCGACGATCCCTGACTATTGCACCTGCTGAGCTGAATACCCTCTCAACACTTACACTGGAGGGTGGGCATGTGAGGTACTTCAGTGCCACTGCAGTCAGCTCTGACAATTCACTGACCTTTCCACTCCAGTACAAAAAAGGATCTTCAGTTATTTTCAGATGCCTGTTTTCAGACAAATATAACTCAACCATTCTCTGTGCCGCACTAAGTCCAGTGATTGATGCATCATCCTGTTCTCCTGAATCATTTATTTCACAAATACCCGCTTGGGACAAAGCCCCCCAAAGTGGGTTGACGCCAGCCACTTTGGATGACAGACCACCTGGAACTGCAGTCCCCTTCCCCTTGCAAGATATGCTTGATGGTCCCCCAGGTACACCTTCAGCTGGATTATGCTGCTGAGGTTTGCTGACCTTAACACGTGACTTCTGTGCCCCATGAACCAAGCGCACCAGTTGACCACTGATATTTTTTACCTGTTCAGGCCCTCCCTCCAGTACTGATGCAATTCCATGTTTGTATCATGGGTCCAGCATTGTTGCTATGGCAAAGTTGTCACTATGCTGAATGCTCACAACGTGACGATTCTGGTCGAATACTGTCAGCATGTGTTGCAGCAACATACTGCTACCACCATCTCCAGCAACATCAAAGCCGTGCTGTACATTCGCCAATGTCTGCCTCAGCACCCACAGCAGTGGAATTGATTTGCTAATGGAGGCAGACTTGCCACTCACTGCCTGTGTGGCATGTTCAAAAGGCTGCAAAATTGTTATTACAGAGTCCATGAGGCACCACTGTTCAGTCATCATAGACATGGAGGACACGGAATTGTCACGGCTAGTGTGCATCACAAGATATTCTGAGATGGCTTTTACTGTTCATACAACCTCTCTGCCATATATAAAGTGGAGTTCCATTGGGTGACAACTTCCAGCTTCAAGTGGTGCCGAGGCAGGCTGTTTTGTATCTGCAACTGCCGCAGTTGGTCATGGGCCTTTCCAGATCTTGAAAACTGAGAGTGGATACATCGTGCAATAATCATTTCCTTTACATCAGGGTGCTGCAGAAACTCCTGAACCACAATATTTAAACAGTGGGCCATGCATGGAACACGAAAAAAACACCATTCGTGATGCATTTCACCACATTTGACCCATTGTCACTTGCTATGAACCCAGCTCTCAGGGACAGAGAGTTTAGCCAATTGTCAATTTCAGTCAGTACCACAACCAACATGTTCTCACCAGTGTGTGAACATGTCACATTGTGCATAGCAATCGTTGCATGCTGTCGAATTCCTGGAAGATTGCAACCGCGACAATGCACCTTACTGCACTGATTATTCACACTACCAATTTCACAAACAACCCCTGGCACCTGCGCCCAGTGTGCCTTTATACACAAATATGAACTTCACGCTGTTTTGCCACTTGTCCACATATCCATACTTAAATGGATGAATGGAGAGGAGGAATGTTGAAGGGCATGTCTTACTGAGTCGGACACAGTGCGGAACAACTCGGGGACAGCACGGGTAGAAAAGTGCGTCCTGGATGGGACTTTCCTTTTTGGACAGGCACGTGCAGCAAACTGCCAGAACCCAGAATTCTCCACAAAGGAGAAGGGCAAAAGATCAATTTCCAGCATTTCCGCTACAGCAGCATTAAGTTCACGTGACACTGGATGATTTGGGGGGTACTTCAGCTTATGCACAAAAACACTCTATAACGTGGGCTGACTTAAACATTTTACATGGGGTGTGATCACAAATGGTTGTGCTCTGTGATGAATGGCATTGGCAGGGGGTGGAGTGTGGACATTTGATGAAGACAGTAGCACAGGTGATGATGACAAACCCAGAAATGCTGTTATTTTGTCAGATTTGCCAACCGGGGTTGATGTACCACTTGCACTAGACATACTGCATTCACCACCATCACCACCAAATCTGCTACTCTCACCAGCACTGGACAGCATTTCAAAGTCGTTATGGTCCTCCACCTCATCATGCCTGTAGTAATCCTCTGCTCTTATTACCTCACTACTGCACACGTTTAATTTACTGCTGGACTTAACAGTCATGGAAGGGGATAACATGCTCGCTATGGTTGCAGGTGATGAGGGTGAACGCCCCACTGTGGTATTAGCTGCCAGCTTGTGCTGGGTCCACAGTGCCAAGTGCCTATTCTTAAGATGCGTATGCTGTCCTCCTGTGCACAGATGGCTCCCCTTTTTACCTCAACTCACACGCACATGACAAACCTGGCAGAGAGCAACCGACTCATCATTTGCATCTTGAACAAAAAAAATCCCAAACAAGGGATTGTGATGCTCTGCTTTTAACATATCCATAATGTAGCTTATTTAAGTCTGTTATTTTAAGCACTGAAGTGGGGGGGGGCACGTGATGTTTCGGGCACCGTACACCTGGACTGCAACTGACCAGCATGACTACCTATCATATTTATTACTGGGTCATCATCATCAACTAAAACAGGTAGATCATGTTTTTACAGAGGGGGGATTCCTGCAAACAGACTCAGACACAGCCACTTTGAATTTCTTTTTCTCCAGTTCCCAACTGGGGTCAATTACATCATCATCATATTCATCAATGTCACACACATCCACATCTTCTGCTTGGATGCTAGCATGTGGACTGCATGTTGCAACAACAGCAACATCATTGTCATCAACACATTCATCTTCAGCATCTACACCACCATCACCTGATATTTTTTCACCACACTGTGAATCACTGCATGGAAAATGTGTGACATTAACTGCCATGGTGGACAGAATATCACATTGTATGCTATAGTTGACTTGATTATCAGAATCCTCAGGTTCAGTTACTGGGATGTTACTGGGAAGTATGACATCATCTACATTGCCACTCACTTGCACAGCTTCTCACTCAATATTTTTGGATACAGTACACTGGTCGTAATTAGAACTTGATGCAACAATACTAATACTACCACCACCACTAACACCAGTAACACTAACATCACCAGCTGGGAAAACATCATCTCCTCCAACTATAAGTGAAGCTACTGATTGGGCTTTAAAAAACATTGCAGAAGACATACCTTTCCTCACATCAGCAATGCACTTCTGTGTCTGGGTACTACTACCACACCCACAGACTATCTTACTGCCAACATTGCCATGACGAGAAACAGCTTTGCTTGCATGTCTCTTTGCAGGCATTTTGGGGGATCAACCACAATATTATAACCAAATTCAGATTTTGATATGTTCACTCTCTGACTGGGGGGGACGCTGGATGTGAAGCCAAAAAAACAACTGTAGCTTCAGAAACAGATAAGAGACTAGTAGTCTGTCACGCAATGAAAACAACTTCAGTAACCAGTGGTGCTGATGAGGTGACAAAAACAATCCAATCTGGTAAAAATTTCCTTTTGCACATGGGGTTGGGGGGGAGCACTGACTGCAGTGCAGATTTTTTTGGCAGTACAAGCAGCAAAACAAAGAACAGATACCATGATCGTAGTACAAAATCAGGCAGCTGCAGTGGATAGCAGGTTCACACTGCTGCACCTGCAATTACAGTAGTCTGTGGCACAATAAAAGGTGTATTATTTGATGTCACACAACACCGCACATACACTCACACACACACACACACACACACAAAGAACAGTTTGTCTACAATGCTGAATGAGTAATGCGTAGCAAATGCTATAGTTCAGTACTATGCCACGTTACGTATTGTAATGTAAACAACCTAAAATTATGAACTGCTGCACCAGATCCACACAACAAACAGCAAGAAAATTTCAACTATCACTGACAATATTACTGTGTGTACATTATCACAGTCAGTTATATAACAAAAATATAACAAAAAAAAACAAAGAAATCACTATTTCTCCAACTTAAATCTACCTACACCACAGATACGCCCCTCCCCCAAAGCACACTTTCACTGTCTTTCACTGCACACACTCAATGTTGTAAATTAACATTCAAAATCCACACAAAAACAAAAACGCTCGATGATATGAGCACAGGAGGGGTTTCCTACCTTCGAGGAACTAAAGTTGGAGCCCCCCCCAAAATGGAAAAATGCTTTTTTAACAGCTTTTACAAGATTTCAATCACAGACAGCTATCAGAGCACACTGTCTCCTACTCCTTCCTACACATACTACCCCAAACTGAGGCTGTGCAGATCAATATAGAGCCCATGTGACCTGAAATCCCATGCATCACTGCAAAATTTGCCTTCGGAGCTCAAAAACAAGGCAAAGTGAGGCGAAATGCATTGTCCTCAATGCATTTCACCTTAAATTTGGAGGAGTAGTGGTCTGGGGAGGCGGAGTAATGTGAAGTCATTGTTTCCAATGGACTTCGCTTTCCTCATCATAACGCGAAGTACACTGTTTCGCATTGCGGAGCACGCCGCGAATCCACCTTTGCTCCGCGAATCACTTCGCGGAGCGGATTGAGCCCACTTCACCCACGACGACTACTGCTGAGGTCACCGGTGTCAGGAACTCGACAGACCACTCTAAATCTTGTTTGGAGAGAAAATATTTCTATATTAAAAACATGGCTGCACATGCTGCATGCCAGCACAATACTTTTGTTTTCAATTTATTGAGACTATTAAGATTCAAGTTATACGTTAGAGAACATATGCACTATCTTCATGCAGTAACTACTTTGAATTAATTTGTGTCATGGCTCAGACACCTTCTGATACTTGAAGAAACAGGAATAATTCTTGCATGTATACATCTGTGGTTCCATCTGCTAGCATGCTGAACCACTTAGCAGTACCCATGCAGTTCAAACCTTCATTGTGGATGTGTTGCCCTATTAGACTTTTACTTATGTGTTTATTTCTACTGGCACTAGCATCCACTTTTAAAAATAGCATGGATAAAGAAAACACAGCAGCACAAGATCAACAGCCATTCTATATAAAAGTTTCTACTTTCTAATACATACAGTAGTATTGTAACAATACGTCATATGGGGTCAGCAGCAAGATGGTTTTGAGTCTGGGACTGGGAAGCTTAAGGAAGGCCAATAAAAATGAGCAGTTTTTAGTCAGGTGGAATTCTCTCAGTGCATTTGTAATTACAAATATTTTATTGTACACATCACTGCAGCTACAGCCCTATACAAATTCACAGAGATAATTCCATTCTGACTAATACATGCTCATTATGATTTGCCTTCTTAAAGCATCAGACTCAAAACCATCTTGCTGTTCACCCCATGCTTCACAGAATTTAATATTCCTGAACAGTCACCCACAAGCCACAGAAAGCAACAACGATGAACTGAAAGTGGAAATTTAAAGCAGTGCAAATACCTGAATCTCAGATGACTGATGTAGTTGACAGAACCCCATTGAAGGTGCCCATGGATAAAACAAAAAATTTCAGCAGGACAGTAAACAACAACAACTTCAATCCAGGAAGTCCACCACCACCACATCTTCTGCACTTCAGTTCAGTCTCTACAGGACAGCCTCACCGCAGCAGTGCTGCTTTTCTCCCATCTGAAAACTGAATCCCTCCCAACTTGCGTTCAAGGTTCCTGACTCCAAATTCAATCAGATTCTCACACTGGACCTGCACAGCTAGTGTAGTGTTTCTGCAGGTTACCACCACGATGCTCACTGTAGAAAAATCTTCTCTCTCCCCTCTCAGGCAGACAGGCTCACTTCGCTGGCTATGGATAATCCACCTAGATGATCTATTCACTCATTTAACTAGCAGCCTGGCTCCAACTCCAGGTATATTGTTCATTGAAGTTCTGCAGCTCCTCAGTTCTTCTACTGCTTCTCTCTCACTCACTTACTCCAAGTCCAAGCGACGATCCAAACTAGTGAAAGTAGTAGCTGGCTTTTAACTTTGCTGGGGCATTTAAACACACTGCCCCAGACTTGCCACACCCCCATCAGATGCTGCAGCCTATCAGTAATGCAGGCAGACAGTGCGGACTTAATTGAGACCTTCAGCCTCAATATCCATTATCCACTCAGGCACCCCCACCCCACAAAGCAAAGCCAAAAGAGAAGGGAAAGTGCACAAAGCTAAACAAAGGAATTTTTTCCTGATGGAATAGAGATGGGCAGATCAACACTGGCTGGCTTGTGTGCTACCATCCACTACTAAGCTAGGTACGCTGCAGCTTACGTGGCATATCAGTAGCTATGCCCAAGCCTCTCTCTCTCTCTCTCTCTCTCCTCAGGGGGAAACGTTTACAGTTCAATAGGTTTTGCATGAGTTTTATACAAATTAAATCAGCAGTCACTGCAGACCACTGAAAATTGTAGAAAAAGTGCAGCGTGGAGTACTTCTGGTTCTCAGACTTGGAGGTGACTATTGACACCTTATCAAGTTGTACAGTCGCAAGGAATAATGTAGTCATTTTCTCAATGCAATAGGTCTGCAGGACTATGCCCACTGCAGCCCTGAAAATAGGCTTGCAACACTGCTCAGCTCAATGAACAAAGCAGACTGCTTGCTTTAATTAGCATAGTGATTTCACAAGGTTCCATGTCAATACATCAACACCGTCTATGTCGACACCCCCAACAGTGATGGGAACAATGCTGACAGTCAGCATTGTTCCCAACAGGATAAAGTGTTTTTCTGTGGAGGGCTTTGCCCCCTGCACCTCCCATCTCTAAATAACCAACTCTGAGTTGGAGTTGGTTTGCGGTGGGGATGCAACACCGGGAATCGCTGCATCAGCAGACAATGAACACCACAGTGACCAATCTCGACCTGGTAAAATTTATCACTGTGGTGGTCTTCTCTGTGAAAATGTTGCTGTGCAGGTGTGATACCATTTCACAAAACCTCTAGTTTTATCTAGTCCATTGGGAAAATCTGCAGAACTCCCTTTTTCTACTGTCATAGTAAGGCGACTGCAGGGCTACACTAACTGCAGCTGTAAAAATGAGTGAAACAGACACTGGCAATGCAGCAATATAGCCAGGAAGCTTATGGCAGGTGAACAGTAATTACAATTTTCCAACTGTTAAGACAAAAGCTAGGCAATTACAAATAGATAAGCAGAGACATTGGCAGGCTGGAGAAGATAACTAAACAGCCAGCAGATTACTCAGAAAATGAACAGTTAATACACACTGGCTAAGCAGCAAATACTCAGGAAGCTTAGGGCAGGCAGTAGGATTACTATTGTGTGAGCAAAACCTTGTCAAAATAATAAGGTGAGCAGAGGTTCAGGCAAACTGGATAGGAATAAAAACTCGCCACAGGATTAGGCAAGATGAGGCTAAATATAAAAATGGTCTTGGAAATGGAGTACTGTGATTGGCTAATGACATTCTATTAGCCCTATGTTAATCCTTAGTTAATATACACGTGCAGCCTGATTACTAGAGTACTGATCTCTTGAAAGTATGGTGCTACATTTTTTATTATTTTAAGTTTTGGAATTAAGAGCCACCATTATACCCCACTAGACCTGCCACAGTTAGTAAACTAACATGATTTTGGGTAGTTAAATGAAAGAAAAAAAACATTCTTTCCATACCCTTTATCCCTCACCCCAGTGTGTTCATTTTTAAAATGCTGTCCACAGTATAAAACTGCCTGGATCATGCTGAACACTGGACATTGCCATTACCACAGCACTTCAGCAGAGAAGGCATGTCCGATCAGTTCACTTCACATCTGACCTCCTGCAAGCCTAACACCTGCTGCTACCATGGGTTTGTCACTGGTCCCATTGTAGTCATAGACAATCAAAGACTACGGAGGGACATGTCACAGTTTATTTTTACTTAAAGTGCATTCACTATTATTACCGCTCCATTGGCATCTGCATCCAACCATCTAGCCATCCCTTTTTCAAGCAAACCGACAATACGATGCACCATTTCAATGGAGATCAGTTTGCAACACAGTCTTGACTGTGGGTGAGTGTGGTGGGGTTGCCTTTCAATTGTGACATATTTTAAAAAAAACATATTGCTTCTTGCTGTAAACTCCATAGCTAAACCATGAACTTTGAGCTGAAAACAGCAGATTGGCACTGGCACTATAAGTGCAATGAAGTTGAATAATACACTTATAGACAAATAGAAGTCCCTCATTGTTTAGCCAATTGTGTGTGCCATCAGAAGGCTGGCTGCAGCAGATTGTGGGAGTGGGAGTTGGCATTGATGGCTAGCGGGGATTCACAGGATCAACCAGGAATAACAGGGTAATGTGTTATTGAAAACATTTAAGTGCTTTGCATTCTTGCTATTCGGGACCTACAGTTCTCACCTTTTTTTTTTCTAAGCAATTGTGAATGAGATATTCATGAAGAAAATAGTGCGGTGGGGGATGGGGGAGCCACACTGTACTGAATGGAGAGGATGCAGTGAGATGTTATTCAACTCCACTCCATGAAAGTAGACAGGCTGTGCTGCATTAGGAAACATTCCAGAAATTCCAGAGCCCCCTTTCTGTACTGACACAATCGCAATACATCAACATAGCTCTGCTATGCAGCCATAAAAATGAACTTTGATTCAGACACAGTGGGTAAAACCCCCTATTCAAAATAAGGTACAATATACATTTGGATTTGGAATAGCATCGGGTTGTGCTTTATTACCTATTTTGTACCATTTGCAGTAATTCAAGTATATAATATGCTAAAGAAATGTTTACTACTTCTGTGCATACATAGGTACTCAAGTTTTAACCCCAACAAACTGCTGTGTAAGAGCATAAAGAGATAGCTTGCAGTAAATGAACTTAATGTGCACATGCTGTTTTACCACCATAAATACTGTCAGAGCAGTGACAACAGAGTACTGTTTTTTGTCAGAACAGAGAACACAATTCACAAAATAGTGGACAAATCCAAGAAATAAGAAGATTATGTAGCATCACTGATTTTGATATACAAAACAGTAAAATAAATGTTTATAAACACAGAGGTTAGTGTTTACAAAGTACATAGTGTGAACCATGTGCAAATGTAGCACAAAACATTTTTTGTGACAGGACTTGGGTTATGGAGGGAATAACTGTGGAATTAGCACTTCCTTGAATATTAAATACTATCACAAGGTGTCTGCATATGCATGCTGAACTGTGAAATATCTATAGTTAAGCATAGTGTAAAACAAATACACATTGGATTGCTTTTGGGATGGACTATGATAATGATGTTTATTTCTTAACCTTGATAGAAATTACAATATATGTTTTGTTGAACAAGACCACTGAGGGCCCTGAAGAAGCAGCCCACACAGCCATAACATGATGGTTGTTTCAAATTGGTGCTACATATAAACCTTGATAAGGACAATAAAGGAATTCAATATACTATAAGGAGTACTGCATCTTCCTGTTACAATTACCTGTCTTTCGTGTGCACAGAGGAGTGACTCCTCTGACTGCTGCTTTTTTTTGTTGGCCCCAGGTGTAAAGCCAGGTGATCATTCAGGCCCCAGCCCCACGTAAGACCTGCAGTAGGGTCGCAAAGCCACAGGAGGCAGGCGGATTTGTCCTGGCACATAGGAGCTAATCCAACGTTGTAGCTCCCTGGACACCATCCTCTTGATATCTGTGTTTAAAATAGAGCAGGCCTGTTTGGTCTGGTAACCCACCATTTCCTGCAGATCCTGTTTCACCTTCCTAATTTTTGGTTCCACCTCCTGAACCCCTGCCCCGTGCAGAGCCTGCGAGGATTGCAATGAATCCAACAAGGAGGTCTACTTATCCTCCCTCTGTTAGGTTTTCTGAGATGTGCGGGAGTTTATTTCAACTCGGATCGTGGTCTTAAAGTGCAACTCTCTACTATAAAAAAAAAAGCTTAACAATACTAGATTTACACCAATTAGATTTTAACTTTAATGTTTTCTAGTTATTTGTATATTTTTTTTTACTTTCCCCTGCTGTTAGTCTACTAAATATTGTACATATTGTAGCACTTATTTCACTGAGTCTTTCAAAATGTATCAGACTCTCCCCTGCTAACTACACAATTGCTGTGATGTCCGGAACAAAAAATCTTCTCCAATGTTGCAGTAAAGAAATCATTCTGAAGGAGGAAGAAATTAAAGCACCAGTGGGAAGTTCTGAATGGTTTTCCTAGATACATAGACAATAGGGTTACCACCTGTCCCTATTTTCACAGGACAGTTCTGATTTGGGCAGCTGTGTCCTGCAAAAAAACATGAAAAATGCTACATGTTCTGACTTTGTAGTAGTAAAAATATTTTCTAACTGTCCACTAAATATTGCAGAAAACTATCATATATTAACTAAAATACCTTAAAATGATAAGAAAAAATAGAAGCAACTAAGAAACTACAATACTTAGCCTTAATTCTGATTATATAGAGAAAACACGTCTATTGTATTGGTCGAGGTTATGTACTGTCCTGCGAAAAATCTTGTTTCAGTAAGAAATGTCCCACTTTGGGCTTCTTAAAAGGTGGTAACCCTAATAGACAATGTTCAACGGGCATGGTTGGATAGTTGCACTGGGTGATGTATCAAATCCTGAACCCACTGGTAACCCTCTACTGGTGTGAAAAGATAATCCAGTTGTGTATGGCTCCCCCGATGGGAGGGAAAAATGAGTAAAGGAGCGAGCCAATGGGTGGAGGCATCACCAGCTATCCAGCATGCCCAGCTGATCCAGTTGCACCCAAGGATATTTTTGGGAGGTGGTGACTCTAAATTGGGAAGGCCAAGAGGAGTTCAAGGCAGAGGAGAGGGTCAAAATAAACTCACCCAGAATCTGTTGTCCACATTGTCCAATACTTTACTAAATAGGGTGTGTAGGACAGCCTTATCACTACTAGGGGTGAAATATATGCTGATCACTGGCTGATCATATAAGTGGCCAGACAGCAGGACAAAAACAGCCCTCAGGGTCTATAATATGTTCCAAGGTTGAAAGGAAGTGGTAGAAGGAAATAAATGGCCATTCTCCAGCGTTTGCCTTCAGGAAAACAGGAGGCCACCATGGGTGGGTAGCCAAACCTGGTCAATTTACCATGGTACCCTGCAGTCAAATGGGTCTCCTGTACAACAATAACATCAGGTCCCTCCTTAAAAAATTACTGTACCATCCTAAATCCAAAATAAATACTCATTCTTTGGCATTTATAGGGTGCATAGGACAGCCTTATCACTACTGGGGGATGGGGGAGATGGTTCTATGTCATAATGGTGATCACAGAATAGCGATCGCAGTTAGGGCAAGTGTACACCGCCGAAAATGAATTTCACTGATGCACACTTGCAACAAATGGGAAGAGGGCACCCATGTTACAACTATTGTTTTTTAATGTGGGGGACTGTACTCCCATAGCCCCCTCCTACTAAAGGATTCGCACCTCTGGGGGGGTGCATGTCAGAGGGGGTAAAATACTTGTAAAATTAAAAAGCCGGCTGTTGGCCAAAAAAAAAATCATGCCGCACCAGACCTGAATCCTGTACCTCCCAAGTGACCACCCACCCCACCAAGATGCTAGCAGTCCAGCTCGGCAGCTGCCCACCACACCCCCTCCCACATGCCCTTCCTCCCTTCCTTCCCCCTGCATGCATGTATATGTGCATACTTCCCTTTGCCCTACCTCGCCGACCCAGGTATTCGCTCACTATCCTGCCAGGTAGCCCTGAACATAGCCTCCATAAGTGAGTCACTGTTTTTGTAAGCGCTCAAGCACGGTTACCTTATTCAGGGTGGGGGGATATATGCTGATCACCAGCTGATCATATAAGTGATCAGAGAGCAGGAAAAAACAGCCCTCAGGGTCTATAATGTGTTCCCGGAGTTGAAAGGAAGTGGTAGAAGGAAACAAATGGCCATTCTCCGGCATTTGCCTTCAGGATAACAGGAGGCCACCATGAATGGGTAACCAAACCTAGTCAATTTGCCATGCTACCCTGTGGTCAAATGGGTCTCCTGTACAACAATAAAATCAGGTCCCTCCTTACAAAGTTACTGCAACATCCTACACATCTTAACTAGGCCATTCAGGCCATTGACATTATATGATATAAATTTGACTGGAGTGTCAGCCATAATCTCTGTACATAATGAGCATTCTATGAATGTTAGTGCATTAGCATTGACAGAAGCCTTGACATATTGGGCATCAGGGTAATAAGCTGGCTCATCTGCTAAGAAGCTATACTTCCGCATCCCTAGATTCTCAACTGTCACATGCAAAGTAGTTTTATGACTGGGTATACAGTACAGAGGAGAAAAAGATACATTAACAGCATATCAAAAAGTACAACTACAAGGCAAATATAGTGAAAATATGAGAGCCAACAGGACACCCCAGTAAACAGTGTGGAGGGGAACCAGAAACAAGGAGTTCTTACAAAGTAGGGGGCTTAGACCGAATGAGCCCTGGGAAGGGCCAGATGGAAGGCTCTGCTAGAGAGTAGTTCAAGTGGAGAATATTCATCCTGTCTGTACAGGTAATACTGTGTGTGTCCTATAGTAGGTTGATGTCCTTCAAACTGCTGTGCACAGTTATCTGGTACAAGTACAGTCTGTGCCAATCCTGATCGGACCAACAGAAACCACTGGAGATCTGGTACAGGGCAATAGTATTAAGCTCAGCAGCCTGGCAGTCACTCAAGACAGTGTGCATTCATCAAATGTTGCTATCAGGTTAGAAGGCAGGCAGGTACCTTTTGAGCTACCAGTGCATTAGCCAAAGTTTGCTTAATGTCTGGGCCTAGCAGAGGCTGCCTCCAAGGACCTTGAAGGTATCCAGGTTGTAGTAGGCTAATTAGAGGGTAAGGAAGGGGAAGGGGTGCTGCCAGACTACAGCAAAAAAGTCAGAGGGCAAGAAAATAAGCTGGAGAGGGTCACATTAGACACTGTTGCACTACTAAACCCCATTTGCAATAAAAACTGTGCCTCGCTGTCTGCCAGGAGGCCACCCTGTTTGGCAGCCCAAGAATTTACATATTTATGTGGCTTAGCTTGACTTAACTGTATGGCTGGTGGAATCATGAGTGCTAGTGCATCAGACTGAGGCCAACCCACAGTGCAAGCCTCCACTCAGGGCCTCCAAGAACCCTCAGCTAAATTCCGTGTTAACTCATTGCCTCTTAGAATACGCCTGTAGGTGGCAGCAAATGTACTGCAGTGTGTCCCAGAATGATTACAGAAGTTATCTACAGACTTCCTGTGTGCCCTAGTAATGTCTGGAGACATCACTCACATGTTTTAATATTGCTTGCCAGCCAGCATTGATTAGAATTGACTGCATAGCACCATTAGAAAGGTAATGTTGTGTTGAACAAATTAGCCAGTGACACTTTGTGTGTATCATGTTCACTTTAGGAGTTATTCACATTTGTTTATGACATGTATGTATGGCAGACATTTTGTTCATCAAGAGCCATCTAAGCACTTTGAAGAAAACACACAATCTAGGTTTCTCAACCAGGATAAAACAAAAACTGAATTGAGCATAGCACCATTGGAAAGGCAATTTTGTGTGGAACAACTTTGCCGCTGATACATTGTGTGTATCATGTATACTTTAGGAGTTATATGCAAAAAAAAGGGTTATGGTGCATTTTCTAGTGGAAAAAAAAATTCTATTTTGCTGTTTTGACCAGCATAGAAAAAAAACTAAATTACCTATTACTTGCATACCACCAATGGAAAGATAATTTTATGCTGAACAATTTTGCTACTCATACTTTCTGTCTTGCACTTATGGTTTTTGTGCTATTAGCATTTGTTTGCAGTGTGCTGGTTAGGGCTTGATTTTGCTTAGAAGGGCCCAGGATTCACTGTTAAGAGTATACAGGCGACAAGTGCCACAACTTCAGAGAGTTCCTGTGGAGGCAATGAGTTAACTAACCCAGAAAGGGTCAAGCCTCTGGCCCATGGAGCACTGATTTTACTCAGTTTTCTAAAGCTGTGTGAGGGAGGATGCATTGGTGCCAGCTGACCCAGATGGGTCTCCAGCTTGTGGCATCATCGACCCTGCACTGAACCTTACTGGCCAGCAGATTGCTCTTATAGGCTAAATAATGAAGTGATTTCCTTCCTGTTAAAGTAGAGTGCTAGCACTGGAGGGCCCTCACTCAACTCCCCCTGGCTGAGCTGTAAAGACCGGAGACTCGATACCCCCCCAACTCCACATATTTGGGGTGAGTGTCAGAAAAAACTGAAGTAAATGGAAAATATGTCACTTCTGTTGTCCTTGAAGCAAATTGGTGGAATTAATAGAGCCCATTGCTGAAAATATTGTTAATATGGACGCCTTTCAAACTGGCACAAATTTTCTTTAATGGTGGTTAGAGAGTCCTGAGCATGCTGCATCTGTGGATCAGCTGGCATAACCTGATGGGTAGGTGCACTCGACTTGGGGAATGAGAAAAAATGCTGGTGCTGGTCACGGCCCGATGTTAGCCTGAGCCCTGTGCTGCCCTCATGTAGGCTGGGCTATTGAGATGCCCTATTGCTGAAAAAATTGCTTGGCCTCCTCTCTGATAACATAGACAGTGTCTCCCTCTGGGCACAGTATTCTAAGATTAGCTGGATATGGGGTTTGAAAGCATAGACCAGCCTATTTTAATGCATAAATATAGAGGGAAAAGACCTGGTAGTTTTGTTGAATTTGTGGAGTGTAATCATGATCAAAGTAGAGCTGGTGGTCTCATAAAACATAGAAACATAGAATTTGACAGCAGATAAGGACCACTTGGTCCACCCAGTCTGCCCATTTCCCTACCTGATGGATAAGCTGCAGATCCTAGTTAACCAGCAGCCTACTTTTTCTTACCCCCACCCCCTAGAATTGCCTTATGACTGTCCATGCATGCTTGAATTCCACCACTGTTTTTGACTCTCAACCTCCTTCAGAAGGCTGCTCCATGCATCCATAACCTCTCTGTGAAAAACACTTCCTTACATTACCTCTGAGCTGCCCCCATCTTCAAATTGTGCCCCTTGTTCTTGCACACTCTTTTCTGAAAGATGCTACCTCTTGGACTTTGTTGATTCCTTGAGGTACTTGAAAGTTTCTATCATGTCCCCTCCCTCCTTTCCTCGAGGCTATTCATATTAAGCTCCTTAAGTCTCTCTTCATGTGTCTTCCAGTGCAGACCCTGCACCATTTTAGTTGCCCTCCTCTGGACAGCTTCCATCCTGTCTATGTCTTTGCTGAGATTGGGTCTCCAGAACTGCACACAGTACTCCAGATTTTTTGTTCTCTAGGTGGTTAACACAACAGTTTATTTCACCTTAAAAGTAAAGAAACTTCATGAGGATTGACCTGGGGTGTTCTCCCAGACCAGGTTTTGGGCCTAGTGCTCTGCAGACCCACTCCAGGTCAAAACTGAGGTCCGTTGTTAGTGGCAAGCATTGTTGCAGCAGGCCCTCTGTAAAGACAGTAATTTGGGAGTCTTCCTCCCCCACTGGAACTCCATAAATAATGCAGTGCTTTTGATGCAAGTGGTCCTCTAGATCTTGCTGCTTGCAGGTCAACTGCATTTGATGGTGGTGATTATATAGCAGTAAGTTCATGTGGTCCATTTTTTTCAGAAATGGATGATATGGTGAACTGGAGTTCCTTATTCTCTGCCTCAGCTGTGTCAATTTCTTGGTGCATATTGGTAACTGAATCCCAGACTTTGGTTCAGAATGCCACCAGTTTTGTAAGTATATGTTCATTGGTGATTTTCACTGGGGATCTCACCTGGCAGCAAAGGAGGAGGCTGAGTTGCTGTGGTGTTTGAGCGAGGCATCACTTTTCTCAGATAGTGACATGGGCAGTGGAATAATATCTTGTTTTTGTTGTTTGCAGTCCCCCCCATCTGGTAGTAGCACTGTGTACTTGTAAATAGGGAATGTACTGCAGATGTAGGTGAATTGCAATGCTTTTGGTTGATTGAGGAGCAGGAGCTGTGAGCTCACACAACCATCCCACTTGGTGATGTCACCAGAATCCCAGGAAAGACCTTTATGACCTTTAAATTAAACAATGCATAAATAAACACCACGGTGAGTAATTCATATACAAGATCTTTAAAAAAAACAAACTGTAAAACATCCTCCTCACAGGCTTCCACCACAAATTTAGACCAATAATTCCCATTCTGCTTGGATTCACTCCACTCTGGGCCACTCTGCTCTGAGCTGCTGGGGGCGGGATAATATCTGTAGTGTTTAACGACAGCCATCCTCCAATATCACACAGGAGCATTAAAGGTTACCACATCTGGACACACTGGCTAGGGGTAAAAGGCACAAGAGTTCAAAGACTGAAGTGTTAGACTAGCTCAGTAGTTGGATGTCACACAGATTCCCAGTGATGTAGAGATGTGCAAAATTAGAAAATTTTGTTCCACAAAATATTTTGTGAAATTTGCTCATTTTACGAAATATTTCAAGACTGCGAAATGCAAACTTCTGTGGGCAAAATTTTGCACACAAAATGCAAACATTTGACTGCAAAACGCAAAATTTTGCCTGCAAAATGGTGAAATTAGGGAAAAATTTGGCAAATTTGTGCATTTCACTGTGAACTGGGAGGCAGTATAGCACAGCGGTTTAAGGCTCTGAGCTGCAAATCTAATGACATCTAGCAGACCAGACCTGGATTTGAATCCCACAGCTTCCACTTGCATACTGTGTGACCCTGAGCAAGTCACTTAACTTCCCTGTGCTCCCAGGATGCACCTGTAAAAAAGCTTTCGGCTTAGTGTGCTATTCCTGGTTAAATAACTAAAAAAAAAAAAACTTTCATGTTTCATAGTGAAATTTCGCAATTTCACACCCTGTGAAAAATTTTGCAGAATGGCAGAATTTCATTAAATGTTTCACGTGGTGAAATTGCTGGTTTTGCAGCAATTTCACCGGCAAAATTTAATTTAGCAACATCTCTACAGTGATGATAGTATTGCTGGCTGAACAGGGTTGTAAACTGATGTTTGAAAGGCACAAGCTTTGAAGTGCCAAACCGTGCCTCCTCTGACACAAACACTGACTAACAGAATAAAGAGTGTTGATCCTAACACAGTCCTCTGGGGTACCCCACTTGTAACATAACCACAATTTGCATTATAACTATTAACTAAGAGCTTCTGTCCTCCTGTCAACCAACTTTTTATTCATAAGAGATTGCCTTTTTGTCCCATATTGCCTAGGTTTTTGATAAATTCACTATTGTCAAAAGGTTTGCTGGAATCCAATTACTGTAGAAAGCATCCATATGTCTTCACAAGACCAATTCCTTAAATACTGATTCAATGAATCTCAACAGGTTTGTTAAACATATCCTGCCCTTCAGTAAACCATTGCTGGCTTTCTCCTGCCAGGTTGTTCTCAGCCTTCAGTTTTTCTAATGCCTCTTTTAGAATGCCTACCACGAATTTACATATGACTAAATTAAGGTTTGCTGGACTGTTCTTTTCTTTATATGTTCTGCTCTCTTTCTTTATGCTTGAAGGTTACTGCAGCACCTTTAGTTATCAGGTACAGAGCCTTCCAGTAGGGTATCATTATATATGGATTTGATTGGTTGCACAACAGTATTTCTTTCAGTAATTCACTTAGCAGGCTCGAGCGCACTCATTCAGACCAGCTGGATTTGAAATGTCTTGATGACTAAATTCTTCACGATCTCCTTTATCTTAATTGCACCCAATCTCTACCTCCCTCCTGGTGGATTCACACTTCCATCTGTAGCCTGGGTAGCATTGTTGTTCTCTCTAAAAACTGAATAAAAAATACTTATTTAAGATCTGTGACATCTCCCTCATGTATGATATCTTCCTCCTTTCCATTGGCCTAACATCTTAATTATTTATCATTATTGGTGACCCCGTTTATCACACTGTTTACAGGCATCTGTAAAATGCCATAATAACCCGAAACCGATTATTAAGGTGTTTTGGTTTATGTTTCCTGTCACTTCCTAGGTGTTTCATGTCACTCAATCCTATTGCACTGCCTTATTTAGTTCATTTGTGGGTGGGACGTATATCACAAGCAACATGGCAGCTCCATTTTGCCGGTATCGAAGCACCCGCAAAGGTCATCTGCATAGTAGTCCCTTCAGAAGTGAAATGTTAACTTTTATCAGTATTTATGTGGCTTCAGAACAAAAAATATATCTGGTTGATCCTGCAGTACTCGAGCTTTGGTCGGGGCTTCGGCAGTCAGTCAGTCAGATTGGGAATCGACCACAGTTGACTGCCTGCTCTTGTGGTGCTACAGTAAAATGCGCCAGTAATTATAAAAAATAAAGCCTAGAAAAGTGTGTGTTTATGATGTTTTTTACACACCCTCGGTGAGTGATGACCTTATAAACCTCTCAAGCTTTGCTCTCGAGGTTTATGGCTCATTGTTCACCTTGGGTGTGTAAAACATCATAATAACACACACCTGCCTAGCTATTATTCTCCATTTCTTATGCTTTTCACATAAAGAAATGTTTGCTGTTGCCTCAAGTTCTTTGTGTATTTTTTTATTTAATTTGCTGTGATTTAATACTTTGTTACATTCCCGCAATCTCTGTTTATGTACCTTTCTTGTTTGATTATCATTGTACCTTTTAACTTACATTTTTGTTTTTGCATTCAGCTTTCTCCTTACCCTTCCTGTAATCTGCAGTGGTATTTCCCATTCTACAGTAGTTGATACCTATTTGCTCTGACATAACTGTTGTTTCTTGTTCGATAGTTCCTATTTTTCATCCAAACCTTTCCCACTAAACTTTCCCACCTCCACAGAAACATATAAACATAACTTTCACAGCAAATAAGGACCACTTGGCCCACCCAGTCTGCCCATTTTTCTCTACCAACAGTACTGCCACAGACCCTACCTGATCTCCGGCTCTCATTCTCCTTTCCTTTCCATTCCACTAAGTTTCTCTTATGCATATCCCATGCATTCTTGAACCTCAGCAACAGTGTTTTCACCACCACAACATCCTGTGGAAGGCTGTTCCAGGAATCCACCACCCTTTCTGTGAAGAAGTACTTCCTCATATCTCTCCTGAATCTACCCTACGGCAGCTTCTTAGCATGTCACCTTGTTTTTGGGCTCCTTTTCATGGCTTAAACACCAGCTTATTCCCAGATGGCCAAGGGCAAGTGGCAAGTGAACCAGAGCTATGGAGAGCTATGGAATGTACAACAGTGTACTGCAGGTTCAGCTACATTGGCTGATGGGGCTACAGCAGATATGGGGCCACAGACATATTACCTCACAAGCAGCCTCAAGGCAAAGGCAGAAATGCCTAGCATAACAGAACATATGATGGCTCTTGAGGGGTCAGGCAGAAAGGATTGGACTGGCAGAAAATTTCCCAGGCTTGAGAACAAGAAAGGAAAAATGGAGGAGGGGTGAGAACAGTAGATGAACACTAGGCATGGCACTAATCGTGGCAAATACTGGAAAGGCAAGGGTTTACAATAAGCCTGACATCCAGAGGGAGCCATATAATTCAGTCCCCAACAGTAGTAATTTCGATGAGAAACAATGAATAAAACAGAGTCTGTACTGCTTGTCCCACATTCTACAAATGAATGCTGAGGCAAGCAGTGCAATTTGACTGGATCCACTACCCCAGCCCCCAAATACACCAAGCCTCACAATAAGGTAGCCACCCAATACAGATACAAGGTATGGGTGCCAATACACCTAGGGGAAGGGAAGGGGAAATTGTTTTAGCCAGGAAAGGCACACAAAGTTGAAGCTTGTTTGAAGGTATAACCAGGGAACACAAGGAAGTTAAATGACTTGCTTAGCGTCACACAGAATGCAAGTGAGGGCTGTGGGATTCAAACCCAGGTCTCCAGATTTGCATTTCAGTGCCCTAAAACACTGTGCTATACTGCCTTCTAGAGGTATCTTGAAGGATATACATAGCAGAACATACAGTAAGGAGGTCCAAAAGGCCTAAGGCACTTGAAACCTAGGGAAACAAGAAAAAAAAAATTAAATGTCCCAAACTATCTAAAGCTTAGTCATGGTTTTCTATTATTCTGGCAACACAGATGACTTCACAGCTAGAAGCCATAGCTAGAGAGGCAAAGACTGCAACCATCAGCCCCTTGTTATTTCTGATGGCCAGTGAGCCTCTGGTAATAACAGTCAGGGAGCAGAGGGCCTTGTTAGGGGTGAAAGTAGGCTCACAACATTACAGCACAAAACTGTATGCAGATGATTTATCAGTTGTATTTCCCAGTGCCTCCTGAAGCATTCCCCAACTCCTGCACCTGATGGGTTCCTTTGCAAAGATCTATGGGGCTAAAAATCAAGCTCCATGAAAGTGGAGGTCCTCCCCCTCACAACTTAAAGTACTGTAGCTTTAATTGCTGGTTTTGGGCTGAAGCAGTCCAAGCACTCAGTTAAATACCTCTGTATTCACATTACTACAGATTTATCCCTTTTGAGTCCCATTAATTTGCCCCCCCCAAGAAATTTTCACAGTGAATGTGATCAGTGGAAGGCCCTCCAGCTCTCAATGGCTGGAAAGATCGCCATCCTGAAAATGGTCCACATCCCAAAGATGTTCCATTGTCTCTCCCATTTACCAGTTCAGATTTCCATCTCTTGGTTCTCCTCTGTGGAGAGGCAAAGCCCCACAATATAGTCAGGCCAAGCTTGATTCACATTGGAAGAATGGAGCATGGAATCTCCTTTGGCTTATGGGTACCACCTAGCCTTCTTGGAGGCTAAGACAGCTAACTGGTTTGCCCATGCAGATTCCATGTCACCACACTGGATTCTTATCAAAAGATTTTGGGAGCAATTGTTCTGCAGCTACATTTTTATATGCCCCTTTACTACCCATTTAAAAAACTGGCCAATCATCCCTACCTCAATGTGTGGCTTGGAAAAGGCTACAGTCCTTGAGTTATAGCCCACTTATCCAGCTGAATTGACCCCCCTCTGGAATAGCTCCACCTTGTGCATAGATAACAATCTGTTCCACTGGTACAGCTGGGAATCCCTTGGGGGTGAAAATTTTCAGGGATCACTCTAGGGACTCTCACACGGGACTCTTTTGAAAGGCTACAGGTTCACTTTTCCTTCCCCCCTTCAGACTTCTGGAAGTACTTACAGCTCCAGAGTTTGGTGCTGTCCCTGGCTCATGAATGACTATCTCCTCAAACAGTACAGCCCCACTCCCTGCTGACTAGCAGGCAAAAAGTCAAGAAGAGACATGTGGGTTTGATTTGTGGAGCTATTAGTGACAACATGCCTGACCCTACCATAAATTCCCAGTGTAAGTGGGAGCTGACTCACCAAAAAAGGATCTCAAAGGTAGAATGATTGCACTGTTGGAGAGTGGCTTACATGGCTTGCCTGGTAGTCAGGGGTTGTTCATCCAAAACAAACTCCTTCATAACTGGTACTATACCCTGATACAGTTGAAATCTCTGGGGCTTCTCCCTGTAACAACTGTTGGAGATGTGGCTCATCTTGGGAGAGCATCTTCAAATTATGCAGTCCTGTCAATCCCACTAACGCTACTGGGCTGAGATTCAAAATGCCTGTTCTGCTGTCCTTGGACACAGTATTCCCTTGTCACCCTCCCTTATCCTATTGAGCCTGTCTCCTCCTGAATCCCTTCTGGCTAAGCAGGAACTTTATTGGCTCATAGCAGTTAGTGTCAAAGCCAAGCATCTTCTGCTCCACTAGTGGTGAATGGTGAGGGAGTGGGAAGTGGCAGTATCCCATTTATCAGATTTCACAAAGCTTTCACATTGGGTGAAGGGCTCTTTATCTTGGTATTACAAGATATCTAGCCTCCAGCCTATGTAACTTGGACCCACATTCTCACTTTATGAGGGTGGGGGTTCTCACAGGCCTCCTTGACTACTTTCTCTCCTCCCCTGCTTCCCCACATAACTGATGAAGACCATGCTCCCTTACTAGGAGTGGCAGACTAACTTCCTGGGCTAAGCCTCTCACTACCCCCCAGAACTAACTGGGGGTCTGTATGGGGTATTGGATCCCCCCTACCACTGCACTTCATGGTGTATCTGGGTGGCCGGTTGGTGCTGGACAACCCTATCTCACCTCTTCTTCCTCCAGCTTCTCCTGTCTCCCTCCTGGGAGGTTGAGATGTGTTTCCTCCCTGAGATTCTTCCCACTCAGAAATGAACATTCTGCCTCCCTTGAGTTTGATATTTTTTTCCTGGGTATTCTGCATGCCTTCCCTCTTTTCATCCTCCCCTGCAGACCATTGCCACTTAGTGTTGTGCAAAATTGAGAAATTTCATTATGTGAAATATTTTGCAAAATTCGCACATTTCGCAAATTTTTTGAGGGGGTGGAAAATGTGAAATTGTGCCTGAAAAATTCAAAATTACAGCAGAGAATTTGAAATTTACCTGAAAATTGTGAAACTTCAGCAGAAAATGGTGAAATGTCACCATAAAATGCAAAATTTTAAACAGAAAATGGCAACATTTTGCCCCAAAATGGCAAACTTTCATATTTTGTGACAGCATTTTGCAATTTCGCACCCCACAAAATATTTTGCAGAATGACAGAATTTCATGAAATATTTCATGCAGCGAAATTCCAGATTTCATGGTAATTTTGCTGGTGAAATTTTATTTCGGAACATCTCTATTGCCACTGTTCCTCCCCTGTATGTGACCTTGATGGTCGGTGCACTAGACTGTGTAGCATGTATTTTTGTACCTCTATTGAGCTCCTGCTTACCTACACTCTGCATTATCTCTATATACTAGCATGTAATGTAACTTTTTCTTGTCATTTGATGCTGAATTTTCTATTCTATGATTAACTGGAAAAAATAAAATTAAAAGGGTTCCAATTATAATTGCAGTATTTGTTATGTGAAAGTAGTATACCTAGTAATGGCAGTATTTGTTATGTGAAAGTAGTATACTTAGTAATGGCAGTATTTGATTAGTTATTTATTTAAGAGTTTCACCAGGAAGACATACTGAGCAAATTGCTCATTTCCAGATGTGTCCTGGGGGAAGAAGAAATTAGTAGGTACAGCAGTGGATACAAGGTAACAACAGGCAAAAAAAATTACACAATATGATAGCATATGATACAATGGGTACAACAATGTAGTCAAACAAGCAGAGTATACAGCTTTACAGTGATACCTTGTCCGTTAGTGTTGACAACAGCACTTGAGTAGGAAGCTTAAAAGCATGGTAACAATAGACAAGAACACAATATGAAGGATACATTGAAGATAACAATGTGGAAGTGATTTGAGTACTGCATTACATTGTCAACCAGCAGTTGTAGGCTAAGTGCTTGAGATAACAGGTCATACCAGGTCATAGCAGGATTCCAGGAGTGAAGCAAATGGGGAGGGAGGGACCTGGCATGGGGTTATTGAGAGAATGGAGAGTGCAGTGTGATTTGGAAATTGAAAGGGGAAGTATAGTAAGGGAGTCATAGGGTGAGTTAGATACAGTTGCAGGTGGGGGAAGTGAAAGAGCGGAGGAGTGAGGAGAGGGTGCGGAACAAGGGGGTAATGCAATTGGCGGCGGGGAGCGAGTTCCAGAGCTTGGAGAGACGGTGGGAGAAGGATGCCTGTGTGGAAGTGGTACACCAAGAGAATAAAGTGTAGAGCATTTAAAGAGCTAATGTACTGCCTAAAATTAATATTAACATTCATAAGTACTGAACCATTACTACGTATATCTGAAGTATTTTGTTATTTTATTTTCTCTTTTGCTAATAGAAGATTTTCTACCTGGCAATACTTAATGTGATGTGTGGAACAGTACTCTACTTGGAAGCTACCTAGTTCCATTCTTTCTCATACATCATTAGCCCTATGAGCTCACTGTCTATGACATCATAATGAAACAAGAAGAGCCAATCACCTGCTGCACAATCAGTCACTCGCGAGGTGTGAAAAGGAAAAAGCTAGTTGTGTCTCTCTCCGGATAAAGTACTGCTCTTGATATCTCACCTAACATCATCCTTCTAATGAGCAAATGGAAAAAAGAAAAGTATTTCAGAAATAGAAACTAACAACAAACTACTTTTAAAGGGACTGTTATAAAGTGGTCTGCATATTATTATTTATTCTCTAGTTAGTGTTCACTGTATAACAGTAACATTTAGATATAATCTCTTTTAGGGAAATCTGATACTGTCTTTTCCTGTTTCCTGTCTTCAAGACATGGTAATTCTTCCTGCGTGCAGAAGTTGAGTCGAGTTGATGTTAAGAATAAAGTCTGATAAGAAGCAACTGAGGTGTGTTGGTGTTTACTGCATTGGTGATGTGGATAAACCAGGCCCAGAATGGCGTTGTTTGGAGCTATGGCAGAGTTTGATGGCACAAGTGACTTGTCCAACTATGTGGAGGGTTTGAAACATTTCTTTAATGCAAATAAAATTACAGATGAAGATCAGCAACGCTCTGTTTTCCTCTGTTTATGGCAAAAAGACTTATACATTAGTGGCTCCACAGCAGCCAGGGATTAAAACCCTGTGGGAACTGTGCATATTGGTTCTAAGCCATATGAACCCCTGATCTTCAGCTATTGTGTGGTCATTTAAGTTTCATGGCAGGATGTGTCAGCCAAGGCAAACAATTGCAGACTATGTGGCTGGGCTGCAATGTTTGGCAGAGTTCTGTGAATCTGGAGACACTATGGAACATATGCTCCTGGACTGATTGGTGAGTGTAGTGCAGGATGAATGCATTCAGTGCCATTTGTTGGCAAAGACAGTGCTTGATTTTAACAGGGTGGTGGACACTGCCCTTGGCATGGAGGCTGCAGCCCAACAGGCTTAAGAGTTGTGGTGCTCTGTGGTGGAAGTGGCTGCTGTGGTGTATCAGGAGGAACAGCCTCGCTGATCTGCCTTACCATCATCAAAGTCACACTCTGCACATGCGGGTCTACAGCCAAGCTTTGCTCATAGTGACACAGATGAACGATGTTTCTGTTGTGGCAGTGCACATGACTCAGAGACTTGCAGGTTCTGAGAGACAGAATGTTGGTGCTGCTGGTGCTGGGGTGATGTGGCCCAACTTTGTTGCTTTGGATTATGCCCCAAGGCACATCATCCCAATCTACAAATCACCAGGGCCAAAACAATTTTGTAGAAGAGGAAGAGCTGGAAGCAGATGGTGAGGATGGAGTCTACTCTGTGCATACAGTTGCTGATCATTGTTCCCCTCCTATCCGGATGCAATTGACAATGGGCAGCTGTTTTGTGGATATGGAGGTTGACACAGAGGCATCATTTTCGGTGATGGGGAGAAGCTTTTTTCTACCTTGTGGGCCCCTGCAGAAGCCCAAGTACTACAACCAATAGGGTACAACTTCAGACCTATACAAGTGAACTGATTCCTTTGGTGGGAAAGATGCTGGACCAAGTGACTTATGGGTCACAGCAGAAGATATTGCCCTTATTGGTGGTGCAGAGAGAGGGTCTATGCCTGATGAGGCATAACTGGCTATGAGAGTTGAAACTGGATTGGCAGGGGATATGCTTGGTCCCCTGCAACACTGCAAAAGGTGTTGGAGCAGGCAGCTTCTGTATTTTTGAAAGGACTGGGGACTTTGCAGGGAATTACTGTCTGGATCGTGGTGAGCCCAGAGACTCAACCCCAATTTTTTCAACTCTGCGTTGTACCGTATGCTCTCCGTGGTAAAGTGGCAGAAGAATTGCTTCATCTGGAGTGGGAAGGGATCTGGGAACCTGTCCAGTTTTCAAAGTGGGTGACCCCTATTGTGCCTGTGATCAAGAGTGATGAGTCAGTGAGGATTTGTGGGTACTACAAAATCACAGTGAACAGAGTAGTTAAATTGGTCCCTTACCCAATTCATAAAATCGAAGATTTGTTTGCTTCACTAGCTGGGGTGCATTGTTTTCCAAGCAGGACCTGAGTCATGCCTATCAGCAGTTACTGCTGGATGAGGAATCTAAGGCACTATCAACAATCAGTACACATCGGGGGTTGTTCAGGTATACCTGTCTACTTTGTGGGGTGGTGTTGGACCTGGGAATTTTTCAACAAGTAATTGAGGGAGTGTTACAAGGCATACCAAATGTTCTGGTGTATCTGGATAACATACTCCTGAAAGGACTAGACCAGAAGTCACATTTGGACACTTTATGAACTGTGCTTGAGAGAGACTGCAGCAGGCTGGACTGAAGCTCAACAGGGACATAAAGTATGTTCATTCTTGGTTAAGTCTGTACAGTTTTTGGGTCATGTAACTGATGGGTAGGGCCTGCCTCCTGTAGGGGATAAGATAAGGGAAACTGCAGAAGCCCCTGTGCCAAGGTCAGTGTCTGAACTGAAGGCATATTTGGGGATTTTGAATTATTACCACAGTTTCCTGTCCAAGTTGTCAACAGTGTTAGCAACATTACATTTTCTTTTGTGCAATAGGGTTCCATTGAATGGGGGAATGCTCAGGAGGTGGCATTCTTGGTTTCAAAAAGTTGTTGTAGTCTTCTCAGCTGCAGACAAATTTTGACCATAAGTTACCAATGGTCCTGCCTGTGATGTATCCCAGTATGGTGTCGGGGCTGTCCTCTCACATGTATTACAGGATGGATCTGAGAGGCCCATTGAGTTTGCATTGCACACAATGACACCTGTGGAAAAATAACTATTCTCAGTTAGACAAAGAGGTACTGGCAATAATATTTGAAATAAAGAAATTTCAGCAGTATTTGTATGGATAGCAGTTTACAATCTTCACAGATCATAAACCTCTGGTGAGCCTTTTTGGTAAATACAAATCAGAGCCTCCATTGGTGTCGAGCCAAAGGCAGTGGTGGGCACTGACCTTGTCTGCTTACCAGTATGAAATCAAATATCGATCTAGAGGGTTGCTTTCCAATGCTGATGCCTTTAGCAGGCTACCTTTGCCAGATTATCCGAAGCAGGTTCTGGAGTCAGGAGACACGATTCTATTATTGGATTTGTTAGCAGGGACTTCAGTGATGGCAAATCATATTAGGAGGGAGACCCATCGGGACCCACAATTGGCATCTATTTTGGGGTGGGTACAGAATGTGTGGCCTGGGTGGATGACATAGGAGGCATTAAAGCCATGTTTTTTAGCAGTGTTTTGAGTTGGAACTTCATGCTGGCTGTCTGATGTGGGAAAGCAGAGTGGTAGTTCCCCATCGGATGAGAGCTAAGGTTTTGGGGCAATTAAATTACACACATTCTGGCATTTCTAGAATGAAGGTGGTGGCATGGGGTGTGATTTGGTGGCTGGGTATGGACAAGAAAATAGAGGAACTTGTGAGCAAGTGTACAGCTTGTCAGAAGACACACCATGCACTAGCCCTGGTACTGGTGCACCCATGGGAGTGGCCAGATAGATCCTGGGTACGGATGCATGCTGATTTTGCAGGACCTTTTCTAGAGGAAATGTAATTAGTCATGGTGGATGCATACTCCAAGTGGTTGAAGGTGTGGGCAATGTCTTTGGTCACCACAGAGGCCACAGTGGCCCAGCTTATGCAAATATTTTCCGTTTATGGGTTACCAGAACTTTTTGTGTCAGACAATGGGCCCAAGGGGTTTTCAAGAATTTATAGAATGCAATAGAATCTGATATATTCGGACTGCACCTTACCACCCAGCCTCTAATGGTTTAGCTGAAAGGGCGGTGCCAACAGTGAAAGAAGGGTTGTGGTGGTTGGGTTCAGGATCTATGCAAACACATATAAAGGTTTTTGCTGCGATAATGGGTTACACCACATGTAATGACAGGGATGACGCTAGCGGAGATATTGTTTGGCAGAACACTTTGCTCTTATTTGGATTTAATCCACCCAGTTTTTGTGAACCAAAATGCATCAGAGTCAGTCAGAAATGCAGAGGACCAGAAGGCATAGGAAAGACCTGAGTTCCTTCTAATTGGGAAATTCTGTTTGGGTCACAGGTTTTGGAGACAAAAATCATGCGGTGCCAGGGGTGCTGTGTGCACAGACAGGTCCAGTATCCTTTAAGGTGCAACTGGCATCAGGGAAAGTGGTCAAAAGACATATGGACCATATCCGTGAGGTATTGGCAAAAATACCCTTCCCATTTGGGGGACTGGAAGGGAATACAGAGTGGCAGAGCATGGAGGATTGGAAAGTTGCACCAGGAGTATCAAGTGCGACAGTGGCAGTATACTCTATGGGAATAATGGGGAGGGATAAGACACCAAGGGATGTTTCAGAGATGGCCTCTGAGTAGAACCAAGTTAAAGGAGTTGTGGTAGAAGGAGAGGTGTCATCTTGAGGTGAACCATTGGTACCTGTACTCCATAAGTCAATAAGGATCATAAGGGCACCAGACAGATTAAAGCTATAGTCATATTTTAGAAAAGGAGGGATGTGATAAAGTGGTCTGCATATTGTAATTCTTATTTGTATACTGTGTAATAATAGTGATATTTAGAGACAGTCCCTATAGGGGAAACCTGATACTGTTTTTTCCTGTTTCCTGTGTTCAAGACACAGGAATTCTGCCAGTGTGCCAAAGTTTAGCTGAGTTAATGTTAAGAATAAAGCAAGATACTGTAAGAAGCAACCAAGGTGTGTTAGTGTTTAGTACAGGACAATGTCAATCACCCTAGGCCTCAAAGAATCCATAGTTTAAAAAACATATTTACTGCTTGGTCACATTCTATAGGGATTGCTGATGTAGCTGGTAGTTTGATTCTGATTAGTTTTTTCTTTTTAAAAGTTAACAGACTGCCCACCATACAGTACTGGTGTTGCGACACAAAAACATATATGTTCACATTCCTTGATCACCACCCACTGGATCTTTTCTGGACTTAGCAACAACCCCAGCATAGTCTGGCCACTCTTGATGCATTTGGGGGAAATGAGTCTATTGTATCTTTGATGACTGCGGGGTGTTCCTAATGTTCAAAAAGTATGAAGGAAGAGTAGATCAAGGATTTGAAACTAAGCAAGTCTGGAAATAATTATACCATTATCATGCATTTCAGTTCTACTTAGTAATGAAGCAGATATAACAACCAGCAACATCAATTAATTTTAGAGAAGGTAATCGACCATAAAATGTGGGTTTAAGCTAGAAATATCATGCAAAAGGGTTGACAGTGTCCCTTTAAGAAATTAACATTTCTTGACTGCTATGTTTGGTGCTACAAGCACTTTGACCAGAACATTTAGGTTTAAATCCCATCAAAGCCACTTAATGTGTGTAGTAGAGCAAGCCAACTATCCTCACAGTGCTTCAGTCCACGCAGCTGTGAAATGGGTAGAAGCAGGACACTTAAAACAAGGCGTTTCTTCTCAGATGAATTATCCTAGGAACATAAATTGTAAAACAAAAGCAAAAAAACTGTGGACTGTCATCCACAAAGAAATAAACTGAGGCCATTATCACTAATTTTATACATGATGCTCCTGCTTCCTACCGGGTCATAATGTTGTACACTACATTATAGCTAACCCGAAACAGCGCTGTCCATGACAGCAAATGGTGCAATACTGCGTATACTGCTGTATGCGGTATTGCACCATTCAAACACTCCCATGCAGAGGATAAGACCTCTGCTGGGAGTGGGTTCCACCAAGCAGCTGCCGGACTGAGCCACAGCAGCAGGAACCCAGGCGTTGCGTCTGGGACCGGGTTTGATTCTCGGTTGCAGACATTTTATTTTTTTCCACAGATTGTGTGTTCCATGAGCTGCCCCCCGAGTTGAGAATCTTTGGTGGCAGGGATGTTCCAGGGGGCTGGCCCTCAGTAACAGTGTATGTAGGAGCACTGTCCCCACAGAAAAGACTATGCGCATGGCAATATCGCGCTGTATTGGCAGCGTGATATTGCCATGTGGCATAATGTCATGAGACATTATGACCCCGTGCCTAAATGCTTTCTGCTATTACCGACTGACCACATTTGAATGTGTGACTTAAAAGTGAAAGGACCTGTATCCTAATGAGATGAACCCTCTAGTATAAAGATGCTATTTGCCTCATTCCTGCATGGTATAAGAAATAGAAAGACAATTTGTTTTTGTGGAGCTGCTGATCTTTTTTCCCCTCGTTGTTTGTCTTGAATGATTAGTTTGTTTATTTGCAGGTACAGGATACTTTTTTAAGAAACATAGGCTAAGACTATTAAGCTACACTGATACAATAATAATGGATCACATACCTACAGTAATCAGAAACAGTAAGGCATGTTGGACCAATAGCCTAGTGGAGAGCATTGCCACTCACCACATACTTTAGAGGATCTAAGTTTATGTCTAGAACCTAGCTGGAACCTAGTCAAGACAGTGTGGTCGAGGGAAGTCCCCTGGGGTAAACAATGCCTTTAGAGAAGTTGCTGTTCCATGACTTCCTCCGGAGGGCCATAGAAAGGAGAGTCATGAACAGTATAGCCTTTATTCCTTGTCAGTTCCCAGTGTTCAATGAAACAATAGTGTGAGCTGTGTAGGTAGTCCAGCTGCAGCACCATTTGTTTGTGTCATGTGTGGGCTGGAGTCTAACACATACCTCCCAACCTCCAAAACTGGGTGTGAACTTCCACAGGGAGACATATAAGCAGGGGAAACCCAACATGAGGACTGACTTGAGTAGCATTTGGAGAGCAGCTTAAGCTGAAAGCCTGTTCTGTGCCACTAGAGCTGAAGAAGGGGAGCCATGAAATAAGAGAGAGTGGAGGTGATACAGATTCTCCAAAAATAGAATTTCAGTAAAATGTCAGCTCTTTAGCTCCTTTTAAAATACTAGCATATTTTATTATGCTCCCTACATGCTAGCTGCTGTACTGTATATCATATCTTAAACAAACCTTGAAATGACCACATTAGATCTGCAGCCTAACTTCTTAATTCAAATACATTTCTATTGTCACAGCTTCTGACAAACCAAAAATATTATCAGAACTAGAAAGTCTATTAAAGGGTACGTCCAGAGGGTATAGTTAATATGCAGCTTTCATTCCCATGTGCCCAATTAATTGCTTTTCTCTGATAAGACATGATTTATGCTTCTCAGAGTTCCCACCTGTAGTGAGAAAGATTTACATTTAAAGTGTGAGACTGATGAAGTTCAAATATCTATATGAGCCATCCTGACAGTGCAGCAGCAACACTGTTGCATGAGACCCCAGTAACCCAGGTTCAGGAATAAGCTGAGGTCAGTAGAGGGACTGCAAGGGGAGGAGGACTGAGCATCCTAGTGGATGATCTCCTTATCTGGGGAGGATCAGAGTCTGAATTTGCCACAACACTGCCACCTGGCTGACCAGGTATGAAGGTCCAAGCAGGAGCAGCAAGAAGGGAGGATATGAACTGACTCAACTCATTACACAGTTGTGTAGGTGTGCATGCATGAAGTATCTGCCACCAACTTCCAGACAAAAGAGCTAAGAAGAAACAGAAAAAGGCTTTAGCCTCCAGGATGCTGCAAGCAGTACTATTGGTTCCTGCATAGCCATCACCACTACAGGTGAAATGACCTGTAATGAAATTCACCAGGGTGGGCTTTGGAGCACCCCCCCCCAAAGATGTCACAATGAGGGATAAGTCACAGGGCAGCCAGGAAGCATGATAGGGGTAACAAGGTTGGGAGGTTGGCATGGAGCTGAGAGAGTAGGAGCTCATGAGGTGAAGAGAATGAACTGTAAATAATATAGATATATACAGTATATGCAGATTTTTAACACAGAAACAGAAATGATGATGGCAGAAAAAGACAGATGGTTTACCTAGTCTGTCCATATTACCTTATCATATCCCATGATCCATTGCCACTCTGGGGTCTACTGGGGTAGTAGGCAATGAGGAGGGATGGATGCAACTACAGAGGGACTTCACCAAGCTGGAGGAATGGTTGGGAAAGTGGCAGCTGGGGTCCAGTGTGAAAAAATGCAAGGTGTTGCATTCTGGGGATAGAAACTCAAGGAAGAATTACTGGCTAGGGGGGATCAAGCAGGGGAGAAATGAGAAAGAAAAGGACCTGGAAGTTTTGATAACAGTGAGCATGAACAATACTGCCCAATGCAGGAGAGCGGCGGCAAAAGCAAACAAGATGATAGGGTGCATAGCATGGGGATTCACATCCAGGTGCAGGGAGGTGATCTTGCCCCTCTACAGGATGCTGATCAGGCCACACTTTGAGTACTGTGTGCAGCTCTGGAGGTCGTAGCTGAGATGGGATGTCAAGCTGCTGGAGGGAGTGCAGCGGAGGGTGACGAGGATGATTCAGGGGATGGAGGGAATGGAGTATGAGATGAGGCTAAGGGAGCTGAATATGTATGCACTGGAGGAGAGAAGGGAGAGGGGGGACATGATCAAAACCTTCAAGTACTTGAAGGGTATCAACAAGGGGGGAGAGGGGGTGTTGAAACTAAGGAGTGGGAGGGAAATTAGGAGACATGGGCTAAGAATAGAGGGAGGGAGATTCAGAAGGGAGATGCGGAGGCATTACTTCACAGAGAGAGTAGTTGCAAAGTGGAACACACTGCCAGAATGGGTGATATCGAGCAAAAATCTGTTTGGCTTTAAGAATGCAAGGGACAGAATACAGGGGTGGGTGAGGGTGGGTGAGGAGGTCAACAAAGGGAGGGCAAGGAGGATGGGGGAGGGCAGCTACCTGGTACAATCGAGCAGACTTTGATAGACCAGTAGGTATGTTCTGCTGACGCCTTTGTATGTTCATATGTACCCTATTTACCCATGGAATGCATCAGAGATTACTAAGAAAAGTGGCATCAGTGTTAGCCAAACCCCTTATGGGGTTATTCAATAGCTGTATACAGCAAGGGGTGGTTCCCAGGAATTGGAAGATGGCAGATGTGGTTCCACTGCACAAGGGAGACGACAAGGAACAGCTGGGAAACTATAGACTCATCAGCCTGACCTCCATGGTAGGGATGCTGATGGAGATACAAGTCAAAGAAGATCTAGTGGATTACCTGGAGAAAAACAAACTTCAGGACATTAAGCAGCACAGATTCATGACAGGTAGGTGTTGTCATTCTTTGCTGGGCAACCAAGTTAGTTGATAAGTACCATGTTGTAGATTTACTCTTCTTTGTGTTTGGCAAGGCATTCAACTTGGTGCCACATCGAAGTCTGTAGAAGTAGACTGGGGATCTGGAAACAGCTAAGGAAACTGTAAGGTGGGTAGGTAGTTGGTTAGAGGGGAGGCACCAGAGAGTTTTGGTGAATGGGATCAGATCAGAGAAAAGAGGTCACTAGTGGAGCACCGCAGGGATCTGTTCTGGGCCCAGACCTCTTCAGTATGTTCATCACTGACACGTGAGAGGGACTGCAGTACAGGTTGTGTCTATTCACAGATAGCACTGAACTCTGTGATAGAGTTGACAATGTGGAGGGGATAAGGGAGTTGCAGAGAGGCCTCCAAAGACTGGAAAATAGGTCCAAAGGCTGGCATGTGAAATTCAGTGCAAAAATTTGCAAAGTTACTAACTTAGGGAACAAACCCCCCAGAACAGAGTATCAGATTCGGAGGGGGGAAGGGTATGACACAACATCAGAGGAAAGGGATCTAGGAGTCATCACTAGTGACTTGGCTCAGGTGGTACACTGAATATGTCCGCACCTTACAAGCAAAGGATCAGAGGTTTGATTACCAGGGAGGACATATATCTGCCATCACATTTAGATAAGGGAAAAAAACAGTTTAATAATGCATATGGGGCACAAAAACCCTGGAACAACATATCAGTTGGGGATGAGGATACAGCATGCACCAAGCAGGAAAGGGACCTTGGGGTTATTATCTCTGATGACCTTGAGGTAGGGAAACAGTGTGATGAGGCAGCAGGCAGCAGGTAAAGCAAATAGGATGCTGGGATGCATAGGCAGGGGCATCACCCACAGGAAAAGGGAGGTCATAATTCCTCTATACAAGACACTAGTGAGGCCCCACCTGAAGTACAGTGTACAGTTCTAGAGACCTTACCTATGTAAGGACATAGACAGGGTAGAGAAGGTTCAGAGGAGGCAACAAAGATGGTACAGTGATTGCATCACAAGTCCTATGAGGACAGGCTGAAGGACTTGAATATGTACTCCATGGAGGAGAGGAGGGAAAGAGGGGATATGATAGAGACATACAAGTACCTTACAGGGAGGAACAGGGTGCACAAATGCACTATAACTCCAGTGAAAAAGATGTTCCAGGACTAGAGGGCATGGGATGAAGTTGGAGGGAGGGCAATTCAGAGGAAACATGAGGAAGAATTTCTTCACAGAAAGAGTTGTGGACAAGTGGAACACCCTGCCAGAGGAAGTGGTGGCGGCTGAAACAATCATGGGATTGCAGAATGCATGGGATAGACAAAAGAGAATTCTGGAGGTCAGGAGTAAGGGCAACAGAAAGGGGCAACAGACTTAGAGAAAAACAAAGGGAACTTACAAGCTCAGATGGGAAGATTGGGTGGACCACAGGCCCTTATCTGCTGAAAGTGTCTATGTATCTATGTATCTATGACTCCCTTAAACAAACCAAGAGTTGCTTGATAGTGTGATACCTTTTATTGGACTAACATAGGTCTTGAGCAAAGGTGGTATAGTACACACTCTTTCGGGACCCACAGGTCCCTTCTCGGGTGAATAGCAAACCAATTAAAAGAAGTTGAATTTATATACTCTGTTGTGCAGCTTCTTTTTTTCAGTTTGCTTTTCTGCTTTGTTCAAAGTGAGTCTGCTAAGTACTGTACAGACCACACCACCACACACAATATCCTGTTGTTACTGCCTGAGATGATTGATAACTTTGTTTATTTGTCACAAACAATGGGGTACAAGTGATGACCACTGTTGGTGTTTCATGTTATAGTGACAGCTAATGCTTTGCTACATCTTAAATCTGGTGGTTGGCTATACTCTGTGTAAAAGCAGTGGGAAAGCCCACACTGTGGCAATGGTATATACCAGCTGTTGGCATTTTCATCACTTTGTTAAGTACTCAAATCAACTGCAGATATTATAGTATTGCCTCACTCTTAAGAGCACATGGTACACATGATGTTAACAAAAGAAGAACAACACATATTAGATGAGGGCACTATATGTAAGCCCCCCCACCTCCATGTGGGGCTTACCTGTTGTGGGCTACAACCCTGCTGCCCGATGTGTTCTGCCCTCTGCCTCCAGTCTCCTGGTATGCTTGGATTGGGACCAGAGGGCATTTTCCAGGAGCCCCTGGTGGGATGTGGGTCAGGACTCCCTGTCCCATCATCCGCGTCTGCTGCTGATGAATTCTCCTGTTCCTCAGCCCCATCAGGAGAGTGGGGTCGAGGTCCATTGTACTGTTTGCACCTCTGAACGCAATTGGGATGTGCTGCCACTCTGGGAGTCTTGTGCAGGGCTGGCCAGTGCCATAAGCAACATAGCCGCGCATGCCGTAGCAGCGCATGTGCGGCTGAAGCCTTAAAGGAACAGTATGCTCCTACAATAGAACTGTTTGTCCATGTGGCCACAATTTAAATGGATTCCCAGCTCCTGGGCAGGCAGCAGAGCAGGAATAAAATTATTATACACCTCTGAGCACTTCATTGGGGTTTTCCCAGTTCCCAAATAGGCAGTGGGACCGGGAACTGTCTGAGCAAGGTGCACATGCGCACCTATAGCCATGAAAGGCATGGAAAGGGAGCCTCTTGGTTCTGGAGCCCTGGCAACCAAATGAGGCTCCTGTAAGCAATTTAAGGGTGTCCCTGGGCCCATCACAGCAAGTGGGGCCAGGACATATACAGTAGTTGGTAAAACCTGAATGGGCTTGTAAATGAAATGGGAGGCTGCAGAAGGGAGCAGCCCCATAGTAAATAAATATGGTGGCCCCCTGTAGCTCTCCCTGCCACTGAGGGGCTGGGAATGGGTAAAAGGTAATCCTCTACTATCCCAGAAAAAGGCTGGCCAATCAGGTGGGGAGATTAGGGATGCTATATAAGGGGCTGTACCTGGGTATCTGGGAGGAGTCCAGCCAAGAATGGAGAGGAGAAGACTGTGTTTGGAGGACTGCATGAGCCAGTAGGCTAACCCATGTGCAGATAGCTCCCTCCCTGCCCAGAAAAAAATTTAGGCAGAGTGCACACTAACCCATTTTCTTAGCAGGGAATTTGAACTGGATTGCTCAACTGTGTTTTCACAGTGGTAGTTACTTAAAGTGCTCTCCAGTTTTCCAATTTGAAAAGTCAGTTAAACTGCTGCATCTCCTAGCTGGGAAGTTTATCTGGACTGCTGACTGGCTTTCCCAGTCAAGAAGAGAAAGTTATTTGGGCTGAGTGAGAGACTGTTAAAATCCCAAGCAGAATCTGTGTCCAACTGGATGTCCAGGGTGATCGCAAGCCTGTCCTGTACCATGGGCCGATGAAAGGCCCTTGAAGTGAAGATGACGAAAGTCCTTAGAGACAAAGATGACAAAATGCCAGAGTGGCAAGACAATGAAAGACCCGTCGTGGGTGAAGGATCCAGCATCTGTTTAAAATCTCCAGTCTGTAACTGTGGTCCCTTAAGAGACTGCCTGCTGATCTCAAAGCAGTACCACCAAGCTTGCTCCTTTTAGCTCCACTTGAAGTCTTCAAAACCTATGAGTACCTCAGGGTTAGTTAGTTAGCTAGATATAAAGGGGGTGAAGCCCTGGCAGGAATCTGTCTATCTGCAGGATGAGCCCAGGCAAAAGATTGAAAAATTACTTGTTCACTTGTTTGGAACCAAATTTGGCCCCTTACCAAGTTCTACTAGTTCAAGTTCAAAAGACTGTTGTTCCCACAGTATCCCCAGATTGTCTTCAACCTTACATCATCTCGTTGGCCACCAGCAACCCGGTGAAGTACCTACTGCAACAGATAGTAACAACTCTTATGGCTGTGGGAGAAAGCTAGGTGCATCCATGGGGTGGTATGGGACTGTGTGGGATGCAAGTGTGAAAACACTTGTTTGTTTCTATAAATTATGCTTCCCCTTCACCCCTCCCCTACAATAAATCAGTGGTTAGTTTATTTTACGATTGGTATTAATGGTTATTGCTTCTTGTGTATTGCTACTGTGTGTAGAAAGGTTACTCTGTGTGGGATGGAAAATAGTATTTGTTTCTGGGGGAGGCTAGGGCAACTTTGGGTAGCTTTTATATACTCCCGCCACAGGTGGGGGTACCAAAACCTATTACTAGTATTCAGTTTGTGTAATTCATCTAAAAGAACCAAGGCCAACCCCAAGGTTGGTTGGGGTGTGAGGGTGTGCCAAGGTGTGGACGACAGAAACCCCCCTTTACATATGGAGGCACCACTGGGATTCTTCCACACCCCACATGGTAGACCCCAAAAGTGAGTTCAGAGAAGCAAAATGTCTGTCCAGCAAAATTTCCCCTAAGTATTTGGCAAAGGCAAAATGGCATTCCAGGATTTAAAAGATTGGTGCTGAGGAAGCAGTTGGGCTGTAAAAAGCCCTCCTAGTGACTGGGATTTCTGAAAGGTTTGATAGATCTAAAATTGTTGATGAATTGCTAACACTGGAATGTTCTGACAATTTTTTTTCCCCGTCTACAATTTTCCCCACCTCTGGCGGAGCAGGAGGGTAACTCTGGCCCCTCCCTCAGAGGAGCTCACTTTCCGGCCCCTGTTTCTCCAGCCCCAGACCCTCCTGGTAATCCATCATGGGTTGCTCCCCATGTGACAGGGCAAAGGGAGAAGGACGCTGACTTCCCCCCTCCCTTGGAGACCAACATCCAGACTCTGGGGGTCCAGGACGGGCACTACGGGGCCATCATGGAGCCTGCCAGCTCCCTTTTCCATCACTTTTCTCCCATCCTCTCACTGCAGCTGCTCTAGCACAAGTGGAAACATGCACTTGCAGCGATTCGCTGCACCCTCCCTATCCTAGCCACTCCTGTCTGCACTACCCTCAAGCCTCCACCAGGGGACAGCTTCATGGCAGTCACAACTGAATCCCCACCCGGGAGAGGAGAGCTGCTCTATGGCTGCTCAATCCATCTCCCAGACTCCCCCTCCTGCTGACCCCTGAAGACCCAGGCTCATTCCCAAAACCAGGTCACCAGCTTGGTTCAAGGTGTAGCGTCCAGCGCTTCAACCCTCAGCACCACCAGGCCAGCATGTTTTGACAATTTAAAGATTCAAGGCCTAAGGTACAACAGAACTAGTAAAAGAGTGAGGGCTTTGATCAAGAGGGATACTTAAGTTGATGTTGCCAAGCTGCCCACTACTCTCTTTCCATGTGGGCATGGGTCCACCTGGACCATACTAATTCATAACAGTGGAAAGGAAATGCCTAAGGATCCCTCAGATGCAGATGACTTTAAAGTGAAGTATGAATCATGGTTGAAGCCTAAGGGGGAGACTCTGCAAGAAATGTAAGAAATTTATAAGTCTCATAGTGTCACCCTGCCAGATCTACAGATCAGCTTGGTTTGCTGCTTTGGCACTATGGAGAGGAGCAGGGTCCTGCCCAAGGCTAAAATCCTTCTCTGTGAGAAAACCAGTGCCACCTGGGGAAGATGACTTTGAAAAATGGGTCAAGCCACTCCTATGGTGCACTATTCTTAATGTCCCAAAGCTGACAAAAGACATCGGTTATGGAAGAGTTTGAGAGGACCTGCTATGTATGGCATCGGAGCTTTGCAAGCTACCCTACTTGGGGTCAGGTTCAGAAGGAAGCACAAAGTGCAGTGCAAACGTTTGCACTGCATCTTGCAATTGCGCAATGTCCAAAACTTGCTATTTACATTTGGATAATGCACTGCGCTATCAGACTGTTAATAGGGGCAAAGTGGAGCCAGTGCTAGCTGCTGTAGTGCTGTCCCGACCTGGAGCCAGGAATACCCCACTTAAATATATAGCGCTGCTGCACTATTTGCCGTTCACAAAATCAGCCATGCAAATGAGCCCATTTGGCATGCAAGGCACTAGGTGGCCATTTGCATGCCCATTATGGACTCATTTACATGAGCTGCTCATGGCATTCCGTGGCCCCCCCAGCCCCTGCCCAACACAGCCACAGTACCTCCAGTGGACCATCTCCAATCACCGTCCCCTATAAAACAATAGAATACCCCTGATAATCTAGTGCCCCCCCCCCAATCTCTGATTGCTATCCTGTACTATAAAAGTATAATCCCTGGTAGTTTAGTGGTTCCTGACCTTCTTCCCTATGATCCGATCACTGTTCCAAGTATAAAAAATAGAACATCTCTAGTAGTATAGTGTCCCTCCCCCATCCCTTGATCTCCAGTCACTGTCCCATATTAAATACTAGTGTTCCCAGCAGTGTAGTGGACCCAACCTCCCACCAGATCACCCGCCCAATCAATAAAACCAACCTGTTCCCCCCAATCCCAAACCCTGTATAAGTCTGTGCAATATGTCGTGGTGGCCTAGTGGACCCCAGCTCCCCCATGCTGTAAGGTAGTGACCCACCACCCCCTTCCCCCATCCCAACCCTAGCCAGTGACCAGCACAGCCTTCCTCTCACTACCATTTCTGGCCACTGACTGAGCTCTCAATGAGCACAAACTGTATGCAGTACAGCTCATTGACAGTGATTGACAGCTGAGCAAGTTCTAGAGGGAGCTGGATGCTCAGAAACGCTTTTGATAAAGTTGCAGTTGGAGGAATGATTGAGTAACCCCCCTTCCCATGGTGAATTGATGCATGAGGTCTAAGAGAAAGAGAATAGAGCTGCACAGCAAGACCCAATTGGAGTACGTCTGAGGGAAATAGAGAACCCTCTAAGCAACACCTCACCCAGGTGAGATAATATTGAAACTGAGAATTTGAAGAGACAAGTACAAGAATTGCCTGAGCTGGTGGCTACGCTAAGAGCTTCCAGAGAACTAACACAGAGAGAGACATTTCCATCCCAAGGGGGTCAGAGATACTACACTGGCCGAAAGTCTGGCCTAGCAGAGCCTGAGAAAGTATCTACTGCCAGTAATGATGGATTTTTCTGCTATTGGTGCAGAGAAGATGGGCACCAAAGGAAATACTGCAAAAAGCCTAAGAATTATCCCTTGGCACTGCAAAAGTTGTTGAAAGAGAAGTATACAGTATCTCTGAGAAATGCCAGCAAGATCCAGTGAAGGAGCAAATCGGGGTCCCCGACCAAACCTGCTCTATGAAACAAATGCAACCTGTTAACGTTACTGGTCCCAGTATTCCACCAGGACTAATAGAAACATAGAATCTGATGGCAGAAAAGGACCTTTAGGCCCACCCAGTCTGCCACTTTTCCCTATCTACCTACCTACTGCAAAAAACACATATCCTACTTGATCTCCATCTTTATTGTCTTTTTTCTATCGCTATGGTTCCCCCCATGCTTGTCCCATGCATTTTTGAATTCCCCTGCTGAATTTGCCCCCACCACCTCTGCTGGGAGGCTGTTCCATGCATCCACCACCGTTTCTGTGAAGAAATACTCCCACACGTTACATTTCAGTCTTCCCCCTTCCAGCTTCATGTCATGTCCCCTTGTTCTTGAACATCTCCTTTTCTGAAAGACACTACCTTCCTGTACCTTATTTATGCCCTTAAGATATTTGAAGGTCTCTGTCATATCCTACCTCTCTCTCCTCTGCTCTAGGGTATACATACTGAGGTTCTTCAGTCTCTCCTCACATGTCATTTGGTGCAGGCCCTGCACCATTTTTGTTGCCCTTCTCTGAACTGCTTCTAACCGTCTATGTCCTTATGGAGATTCGGCCTCCAGAACTGGACACAGTCTCCAGATGAGGTCTCACTAGTGATCTGTACAGCGGTATCACCACCTCCTTCCTTCTGCTGGTGATATCTCTCCCAATGTACCCTAGTACTCCATTGCCTCTCCCCACAGCCTTGGCACATTGGTTGGTCACCTTTAGGTCATCAGGTATAATTACCCCTAGATCCCTTTCCTGTTTGGTGGCCATCAGTATCCTCCCCCCTCCCCACCATTGTGTAATCCTCCCCTGGGTTCCTGTGCCCCAAATGCATGACTTTGCACTTTTTCCATTGCATCTCAAGAGCCATACTCTTGACCATCCCTCTAGTTTACCTAGGTCCCGCCTCATTTTTTCCACCCCTCCCAGAGTGTCCACCCTGTTGCAGATCTCAGTGTCATTTGCAAAAAGGCACACCTTCCCTTCCAGCCCCTCCACAATGTCATTTATGAAGACATTAAATGGGATTGGCCCCAGAACTGATCCCTGTGGTACTGAGCTGGTCAGCCTCCTTTCTTCAGATTTTGCTCCATTTACCACCACCCTCTGTGTTCTGTCTCTCAGCCAATTTATAACACAGTTTACCACCTTTGGACCCATTCCTATGTTGCCCAGCATGTTTACAAGCCTCTTATGTGGAACAGTGTCTATGGCCTTGCTGAAATTCAGGTAGGCCTCATCCACCACTCCTCCTTGATTCACTTCCCTGGTTATCCAGTCAAAGAAATCTATCAAATTTGTTTGACATACTCTTCCCACTGTTAACCCATTTTGTCTTAGATCCTGTGCTCTGGTGGATTTAAGATGTCCCAGAATCCTTTCATTTAGCAGTGATTCCATAATTTTCCCCACCACTGAGGTCAGGCTGACTGCTCTATAGTTTCCAGCCTCCTTCCTGCTCCCAGTTTTGTGAAGATGGACTATCTTTGCTCTCCTCCAGTCCTCTGGAACTACTTCTGTTTCCAGTGATTCATTGAACAGGGCTGCCATTGGTGCTACCAACACCCCCTAAGCTCATTTAAAGGAAAACACTGGAAAAAGCACAGCTTTCCACAGTTGCTACAAAAATGCCTGATTAGTGATTTCAGACAGTAACAATTTTTTTTAAATTACCTTTGAATGAATTTTGTTGACTTAAACAGTGATTCTCAACTTCTACTTTCTATTGCTGGCAGCCACTATCTCATGAGCAGCAGTGAGCCTCCCTAGCTCACTTCATGCTAATAATTCCTGCTGACCAATAGCAGAGATCAGCCAGATATATTGGCATAAAGTGAGCTAGGGAAGCTCACTGATGCTCACGTGATGGTGGCTGCCATGAATAGAAAGTGGAAGTTGTGGGTAGCTGTTTAAATCATTAAAAAAAAATTGCTAGTGTCTGAAAGCACTAATTGAGTGTTTTTGTAGTGTCTAGGGAAAGTTGTGTCTTTTCCAGTGTTTTCCTTTAATATTCTAGGTTGTATCCCATCTGGCCCTATTGCCTTATCTTTTAGTTTTGCGAGTTCTTTTAGGACTCTCTCTTTGTAAATAGACTGATGCCCACTATTGCTCCTGTTGCTTAATTGTGATCCCTCACCTTCCCCTTCTTCTGTGAAGACTGAACAAATATATTTGTTCAGGACTGTTGCTTTTTCCAGCTCCCCTTCTACACACTCCCTATTTTCTCCTTTAAGCCTTACAATCCCATCCCTGGTCTTTTGTATTTCACTAACATACCTATAAAAAGTCATACTAGGTTTATTTTAGACATAAGAAAGCATTAGCTCATCTTGAGTGTCTCCCATAACTTTGTGGGCAGATTATCAAGTGTTAAATGACCATCCTAAGTGTTTATCCAGTTGAACCTTAAATGTTATAAAATACAGTACTTGACATGTACTACATCCTGTGGCAACCTGTTCCATGACTTTACTGCCCTAATTATAAAGCAGTGGTCTCTCTTGATAATATTTGCCATTTGGATCACAAGTTGCTGGCTGTGACTCCTTGTGTTTGCTATTCGTTCAGCAAACTGAAGGCCACATTGTAAAAATGGTCTGGATTCTGAAGTATTTTAAAGAACTGAAGCAAACCACCCCTATATCTCCTATTTTCAAGACTCACCAAGCCTGTCTTAATCAATCTCTGTTGATACAACATTTGCCGAATGTTGGGATAATCTTAGTAACTCTATGCTGAACTCATTCTAGGAGATTAATATCATGTTTGGAATGGGGGTTCCAGAATGAACAGCAGAAGTCGAGATGTGGCCTAATATTGTCTTGTCCCCTTTCTTTGCTGCCTGGGCAATTTTTTCTTCTGTTTGTGCCATTGTGCTCCAGACTGCCTTCCCTGCCTCCTTCTGCTTACCAAGATACACTACCCACTCTCCTCCTTTTGTGTTTCCTTGTACCGTGCTTCCTGAAAGCCAACTTTTTTCCTCTTACCTTCCCAGCCACTTCTTTGAGAACCATCATGGTTTTCTTTTTCTCTTGCCTTCGTTTTTTTTGCCAAATGCAATGGTTTGTTGTCTCCACTATGGCTCCTTCTACATGGACCCACTGTTCCTCAACTCCCCTCAGTCCTCCCTCTCTGCTAGGGCTTCCCTGAGACATACCCCCAACTTTGTGAAGTCTGCCCTCCTGAAGTCTTGTATGGTTGAGTAGGGTGTTGGCAGCATTCAACAAAATTAGTTGAAACTTTGCATGTGTTGTCATGGAGGCAAGATCTTAATCTGTGGAAAGTTTTGTGACAGCAGCTTATGCAGTCCAGTTATGTATTTTTCTGTAGACGTCACATTTTTTCCTACACTTAAAATGGGATTTTGGCTTGCTTTCACCTACATCCTAGATAGAATATAATTGTTTTTCCAAAACTTCAGGGTAGAAGTGTGCTGTACCAAAGTAGTGCCTTTGGAAGGTTTCATGAAAAAAATATTAAACAATTCAAGAGTTAAAAGGATTTAATGTTTTTTTTTCTGTTCTGAGCATGCTCAGTAGGTTTTTGTGATAACATTCTGATGCAACACCAAACATTATGTGTCACAAGACTGTTTTTGGTGTTTTACCACTTGCTTTTCACAGCACAAAACATTTTTATGCCCTGAGAGCCACCATCTTGTTTCTTTTCCCCTCAAAACAAAAAAACATGGAATATACATAAAATGGTATAATTTTAAAAAACAAACATCTGAGCCTAGATAAATGGGAACTGTTTAGCTAGATTCTGATGGGTTTTTTTAAATAATGGCCAAAAACACCTTTTCTGGGCACCCCAAAATCCAGGGTTCCCAGCTTAGTAAGAGAAGCCTTCCCTGTCTGTCTGTCTGTCTGTATATCTATCTATCTATCTATCTATCTATCTATCTATCTATCTATCTATCTGTTTATTCATTAAGTGGACTGAAGAGGCCACCCTAGTACGACTTCTTTGTCCCCCCCCCGCTCCAGATCACCTACCCATGGTTCCCAATTTTTATATTTTTGTATTATAATATATAAGCAGACCAGGGAGTCCACCACCAGTACCACTTCTCCTGACCCCCATGTCATCCCCAACATCCACTACATACATAGCAGCACCAGGGTGCCTACCCCCGATGATGCTGAACAGTAGCCCAACACTGGGATGCCCAATCCCCAGCATTGGAATGCATGTCACTATCCCTGAAAAAAAGAAAAGTGTCCCTCTTTTTTATTGTTACCTGCAAAAAAAAGAAAATGGTCCCTCACTGATCTGACCCCTCCACCCCAACCTCCCACTCAGCACCCACCACCCCACACTCTCACTCATCTGAACATGTCCCACAGTGAAGATCCACTGTCTGATTAAAGACACGTCTTTCTGCTGGAACTAGCTACTGTAATATGAGAAACTAAGGTAATTGTGACTCAATATATTTCAATTGAGTTTACAACTTTGATGCATAACTTTGCCATTTTAGCTTTTTTGACCTCAAATATTCAACATGGCCAATGGTGGTTTAAATATGAAAATCTGGCCTGAAAGGTAATTTTGCAATCACTTTGAGAAATCACCTGTCAGGTGTGATTTCAAAATTTATACTGCCCTTGTTCATGAGGTGAGGTCATAAGTAGGCTATGTTGAAAATTTGTGGTCACGATATGTAAAAATGGCAAAGTTATGAACGTACATTATAATTTTTCTATGCTCACTTGTAACTTTACTAATTTTAAATATATTGACCCCAGCATAGACATTTTCTTATACCACCTCATGAACATGACAGCTGCCATCTTTCAAATCCTGGACAAAATGTGTTTTTGCACCCGTGATGTATCATGACATTTCAGTGATGTGGAATGATGTTTTGGTGGGGGGTTTGAAAATGATTACCTACTGGGTTCATGAGGTGGGGTAATAAGAAGGCTATGTTAAAAATTTGGTGTGTAGGGGGGGACCATGTGATGCAAGCTACCGGATAGTCGCTCCTCAGTACAGCTCCAGCCTCCCATCTTTTTATAGCTGTTTTCTGGTATATTTCCTCGATCTCTAAAGCTCTTATTTTGTGTTATTCTGGTTCCCTACAACTTTGTGCCCTCGCAGGGTGATTTTGAGAGAGAATGAACGTTTACATGAAAAAGCAACAGCAGAAACACACCCCGCCAGTTACACCAGAGAAGGCCTCAAAAAATTCCCGGGCCTCGAGTGAAGCGGAAAAGGGAGACGCTTTGAATCCGGGGGTGGATCAGGAGCCGCTTACATTGTCGAGATTTCTGGAGGAATTTAAACCATTCAGAGATGAGATTAAGAAGATGGCATCAGAAATGAAATCGCTCACGAGAAAAATAGAAGAGATCACTCTCACTACCTCGGACAACACAACTAGGATCTTCTCGTTAGAGAAGCAAGTGGAGAGGTCCGAGCCTGAGATGGCAGCAATGCACCAGAAATTGTCTAGATTTGAGGTTAAGCTTGAAGACCTTGAAGGTCGCAGATGGAGAAATAATGTTATGATTCTCGGGTTACCGGAGGGAGAGAAGGGCCAGAATACCATTGCTTTTACCCAGAAGCTGGTGAAGAAGATTGCAGGCCCTTCCCCATTTGGGGCCAAATATATTATAGAGAGATCCCACAGGTCATTAAGGTCGAAGCCCCCTCCCAGATCAACGCCCCGACCTATAATTTGTCATTTTTTAAATTTCTTAGAGCGACAACATTTCCTGTACAAAGTGAGAGAACTCCAAGAAGTTCGTTGGGAGCAAGCTAAGCTTAGAATAGTGCAAGATATTCCAGGTTCAGTCCATTTGTAGCGTGTGGCATTTCATCCTGTTGTTTCAAAAATCATCGTGGCTGGACTTAAATTTCGTATGGGATACCTGGCCAGGCTACAGTTACAGGTGGCTGGTTCCTGGGCTACCTATGAAGATCCTGAGGCAGCATTTGCTGGTTTAAAATTAGCACTGCTGGATCTCTTTAGGGACACATGAAAGGCCTCAGGTCTCTCCCGACAAGATGAGAATCGATTTGAGAAGGCTGGGCATTCATGCAAAGGAATCTTCTGGAAAGAAGCGATTAAACATTCTTGGACTCTCATTTCAGCCCAAATAAGGGGCAGAAAAGACTCTTCTGTTTTTATAGTGATCTAATTGTGGATACATATTCTTATTTGTTTTGTCTGGGTCTGGGGTTTCGGGCCCTTCGGTTTTCACAGTGCTCTAATCATGGATATATATACTCTCGTTTGTTTTGTCTGGATCTGGGGTTTCAAGTAATTAAGTAATTTCTCTTTAGTCTCCGTGTTTAGAGAAAACAAAGCCTACTTAGCAATATTTAGTCTCCCCTTCCCCTGTGAGAGTTTGGTAAAGATGGGTCTGGTAAAAGGCTATAGCTTTTGGGGAAATCTAATCACAAGGGCTGTGTTGTCCTTTCCCTTGTAAGGCATCAGGGTGCAGTTACACACTTGCAACACAGGAGGGAGCTTGTGTTTCATGCGTGTTAAGTGCTAATGGTCGCTAAGGCTGGAGAAAAGTGGGGGTTTACTGGGGAAAAGGTACAGCAAATTGGAAGAGAGGACCGGGGGCCTGTCCCTATGGGGCTGGAGTGCTTAAAGAGACAACGGCCCGCATAGTGAATGTCATGTATGGCTGAGGCCGACTTCCTGATTTTGTGCCATGAGGCACCTTTTACATCCAACAAGCCACATGTTCTTGCAAGCTGTAATGTTTCTGGTGACGATGTTTTATCAATACCGGCTTGCTTTCAATGTTTTTCATTAGGGGATAGGCGACAGCCATAAGGGCTTGTATTGTAATGATGTTGAATCCTCTCTCTTTCTTTATTACTAACATCTCAAAAAGGGGGAATGTATTATAAATAATACAGGGTTTGGGGGATGGTTTTTCGGGGGGCTGGGGAGGAGTAGTAAATGGAGTATTGCTGAACATTGTTAGCGATAAGAGGGGGTTTGGGTGGATGGTTTTGGACTATGTTTTGGGGTTCGCAAGCTACGGATTATTGAGAGGATAATCGGAAGTTGGGAGGACAGGGCTTCATTAAGGGGCGGTTGAGGGGTGGGAGACTGGCACAGGAGATTCAGGGGAATAGAATCACCTGTTACATGGTTGCAGTATACGATAGATTCCTTATCTGGATTTACACCTGACATAATAGATGGCTCAGAATATTAATATTGCTATGTGGAACGTGAGGGGGAACAGGAAAAAACTGAAACAATATCAGGTACTTAAACATCTGAGTCTGTTGCGCTCCCAGATATCATTTTTGCAAGAATCTCACTTAGTGGATTCCGAAGCATTACAACTTCAGAGACAACAGATAGGTCAGGTTTTTTATGCTTCAGGGGAAACCAATAGTTGTGGGATCATGATACTGATTAATAGAGACATCCCATTTGTCCTTTCTCAGGTATGTAAGAACACAGATGGCAGATACGTCTTAGTTCAGGGTACTATTCGGGCCATGCAGTTGGTTTTAGGTAGCATTTATGGGCCAATCACAGATGACTCCTCTTTTTCATGAAACTGATCTCTATGATCCTTCCTATACTCCCTATTCCAATTATCTTACGGGGAGATTTTAATTTGATCTCAGATACGAATTTGGATAGATCGAGCATTGGGTCGAGGGGACTGTCACCTGGGCACAGGGCCTTTAAAGAAATGATGGATCAGTGTGGGTTGTGCGATGTCTGGAGAGTTACACATCCTAATATTAGGGAATATACTTATTGCTCCCCAGTACATGGCACGCAATCTCGCATTGACTATCTATTAGTTTCTCACGAGCTCTTGCCAGGGGTATTGTCCACCTCGATCAAACTGGGTCCAATATTGGATCATTCCTTAGTCCTGGGTAATCTGGCTTTCCTTAACAATCCCAAAAGAGAGAGACCAGATGGAAATTAAATGAACAATTACTAAAAGATGAAAAGTATCGGGGATTGGTGAAAGAGCAGATAGGGTTTTTCTTTTCCACCAACCCAATAGATAGGCAAGGCCAGATATTTTATGGGGTGCATTTAAGGCTTATATAAGGGGCATTCTCATTAGTCTATCTACAAAGAGGAAGAGGACACAGGAAACTGAGTTACGGTCCTTATTGTCTCAGATACGGGCATTAGAAAATATACATCCAGAAAAAATTTCTCAAGAGGAGTCACAGCAGCTATTAATATATAAAGATAAATATTTGGGAATGTTAAGAGAAAAGGCAGAGCTGGCTATAATCTGCACAAAGGCCAGTTTTACAGATCAAGGAGAAAAAGCGGGGTGCTTGTTGGCTTTACGTTTAAAACAACAAGAGTCAGCAAGATTTATACCCCCAATAAGGTCACAGTCAGATGGGACCCTGAAGGGATCCCCCTCAGAGATAGTCCAGGAATTTGTTACTTTTTATGAGCAATTATATGGGGATATGGATAGTTCTCCACCCATTCAAAAACTGGAGGAATATCTCAGGGAAGCACATCTTCCGTTACTATCTGACTCTCAAAATAAATTCATATCTTCCCTTATCACAGGATAAATAGCTGCTGTTATAAAGGACTTGCCTCTGGGTAAAGTCCGGGTCCAGACGGGTTTTCTGCTTTATTTTGTAAAGTTTTCAGTGAACAATTAATACCGGTGTTGCATCGTCTGTATTGGCACATTTTTTCTGGAGAGACGGCAGATGCACATCTGTTTGAAGCATTGATAGTCTTGTTACCTAAACTGGACAAGAACCCAGAATTGGTTCAGAGCTATAGGCCAATATCTTTGCTGAATCAAGATGTCAAAATTCTCTTGAAGATACTGGCAGATAGACTAACCCTGGTTCTTCCGGACCTTGTGGGTATGTCTCAAGTGGGATTTATGAGAGGACGTACATCTTCAGATCACCTGCGTACCCTCTCGCATGTCTTCTCGGAGTCCAGGGACGCCATATATCCTGCGGGGTTGGTCTCCCTGGACACCGAGAAGGCATTCGATCGGGTTAATTGGACTTTTCTATTTCAAGCCCTTAAGGCATTTGGATTCCCATCCATGTTCATAGATTGGATCAGGGCAATTTACCGGTCTCCTTCAGCGAGGATTTCAGGGAATGGGACTTTCTCCAAGTCTTTTACGCTGCAGTCAGGTAAGAGGCAGGGATGCCCTCTCTCTCCATTACTTTTCAATCTTTATCTGGAACCCCTTATTCAACATATTCTCAATAATGAAGGAATACAAGGTATTCCCATTAGGAAAGAGGTAGTGAAAATAATAGCGTACGCTGATGACCTTCTCTTACATTTGGCTAATCCGGTAATATCTATCCCGAACATGTTAAGGGAGGTTAATAGATTTAGTAGTTTCTCGAATTATAAATTAAATCCCAACAAGACATCCTTTTTCCCTCTCATCCATAAAGTATTCAAGACCGACATTATCTCTCTGGGACTATGCTGGTCACCATGGGCTATTAAATATTTAGGTATAAAACTAACGCGTAATCCTTCCTTGTGGTTTAAAGAAAATATGGACCCTTTTTTGCAGGGGATTACTCAAGATCTAGAGAGATGGAATAAACTCCCGTTATCTTTATGGGGTCGTATTAGTATAATTAAGATGAATGTGTTTCCCCGTTTATTTTACCCTCTGTCGCATCTTAACTCATTTGTCCCCTTAAGTTGGTTTCAGAAAACGCATAAACTCTTTACCAAGTTTATATGGTCGAGTGAGGCCTCTAGGCTGGCATACCACAAACTAGCTGCACCCAAAAATGAGGGTGGGCTGCGGATTCCTTACCTGCCAATCTACTACTGGGCTAGTCATTTGGCTAAATACCTGAGATGGGTAAGACCGGGCCCAGATAACATGAATCCGACTTGGCTCAAGATTGAGTTAGAGTTTATCCAGTCTATGAACATGGACCCTCTGACTATGCTCTATCTAAAAATCTCTCAGTCGCAAGGTATTAATAAATGTCCCACCATCATGACCTCGCTAAGAGTATATTCGCAATTGTTTTCCTTTTTGCATTACTATCAAAGTATAGATCTCACTCAATCCATTTGGAATTCTCCAGCTTTCACCATAAACAAACAGAAAATTTCCCATTCATGGTTACCTCATTTAGGAGAGGGGATAGTATCCTCATTTTTGGATGAAGTTGGAGAGTGGCTCTCATTCTCTCAGTTCATTCACAAGTTTAAAATTCCGGAGCCTCAGGCTTTTAAAGTGATTCAATTGAGGCACTTGCTAACCACGGTTCTTGGGGCCACTTCACCCTGTCCAGCGGCCTTTGCATTGGTATCTGAACTTTCTCCTGTCCTTGTCTCCTCAGGTGTGATTTCTAAGATTTATCAAGTCTTGTTTCGATGGCGGTTTGGATGCGGTGGTGGCCCCACTAACTTTTGAATTTCATTTTCTCCCCAATATACCTTTAATTGGTCCTTCCTCTGGATGTACTGTCATAAATATGTATCCCAAGATAGATTACGTCTCATGCAGTTTCACATACTGCATAACTTGTACTATACTACAACTAAACTGGTGAAATAGGGCCTTCTTGATACCGATAGGTGTGATAAGTGTTTCCAGGACACAGGGTCACTTTTTCATCTATTCTGGTCATGTCCCCGGATAGCCTCATTATGGGAGCATATAAAAATCAATCTGGATCCTTTATTGGGTTTACAAGATTATTTTACACCGGATATTTGCCTGTTGGGGGATTTGTCTTCCATAAAGGTTAAAATCCGGAGATTTCATATATCTATGGTTGTGCTCTCGGCCAAGAAAATCATTCTTAGGCATTGGAAGGAAGGGACCAGTCCAACATATCAGGAGTGGCTCAATGAGATTTTAGCAAATATACGTACAGAGAAGGCTATTGCTAGCCTTCAAAACAGAGTACATAAGTATAAGGTTATCTGGGATCCCCTTCACACTTTAATTATGGTTGCTAGGAAGTAATGGGTAGTCAAGGTTACCATCTTAATTATTCTTGGTAAAAGTAGTTAGCGGGTGATAATAGTGTTAGAATGAACTGCTGTGCGGGGAGGGAGGAGGGAAGGGTTGGGGAAGTATGATTTGTCTTATGAATCTCTTGTCAAAATGTTCATTACTGCCTCCTGTAATATGGAAAATGTGGTGAATAAACTTTGAATTGAAAAAAATAAATACATTTGGTATGCAAATATGGTGAAATTTCCAGGTTATGAGTGAACGTTGCACTACTTCAACATTTGCTCAATACTATACTACTTTTCAGTATTTTGACTCTGAACTTTCAACATAGCCATTTTGCCACACCACCTCATAGACCTGACAGGTGTCATTTTTTAAATCATGGACAAGACTTGTTTTTGTGCTTCTGGTGTGAAATGACATTTCAGCCACTTTACTATAAATGCTATGCATCATGTTTATAAGGGTACCATAAAATTATTATCTTGAATATTTGGGGTCAAAATAAAAAAAAAATATTATAGGGGCACGTTCATGCCCCTATAGTTAGAGTTGATTAGCCTGTTTAATGTTAAATCTCAAATTTTGCACTATAATACCTTTGCAACCGATAAATGGATTTGTGCAAAAATTTGGTATGAGCTGTCCTGTGGGGTAGATCTCTTGATGTGGCAAGTTTGGTGCAAAAATATTAACCTGATGCAAAGTTATTCCGTTTTTAAGTGCCCATTATTTCCTATGGGAAGTTCATTTTACAGGATAGGGGTAAAAAGCTGGACAAAGAAATTGATCTCACAAAATAGGATTCAATCTCACAAGATAATTTTCTTTTTCGTGAGGGAAAATTCCTGTTTTAAAAGCCGCCATCTTGTTTTCTGTTTTTTCAACAAAATAAATAAATTGAAAAGCACCCAAAATGAAGGGTTTTATTATGGTGCTGCGACATCCGCAGCACCGACATCCCTGACAGTGACAGCCACAAGGCTGAGTGTCGGCATTGCACTGTCAGGGATCTGCCCCCCTGACACTGGATTGCTCACTCCAGGTTGGGGTTGTCTCGGGAAGGGGGTGATACACCAGTGAGGCAGTCCCATCACCAGCAGAGACCATCACAGTGATGAGCAGCTGATTCCTGTCATTGTGATGGTCGTCACACACATGGGTTCACTATACCGTCAGTGGACCAAAATGAAGGTATCTAGAGACATCAACACATGTATTTTGTTCATTAGGACTCCATTAGGTGGACTGTAAAGTTATTTGGTGGAAGAATAACCTTGCAATGCCTTTTTTGAAAATTTTAATTCTTTTTTCATGACTGGCTTAGATCCTTTCTCACAAGCCAGTTCCTTTTTTGTGAGCCAAATCTTTTTTCATGAGCTTATGAAAAATGATTTTACAGGCTACTTTGACACATAACCCAGCTGTTTTTTGAGATTTTTACCCCAAATTTTCATCATGGCCTTTTGGGGACTCCACCTCATGAACAATATGACTGTTGTTTGTCTACTCGTGCCCTAATGGTGATTTCATAGTCGCATGTTGAATTCATCTTTCTGGCAGGATTTGTGTAATGACAGTCATATAGTTCATGAGGTGGGGTCCCTAAAAGGCCATGTTGAACATTTGGAGTCAAAATGTCTAAAAAAATGGCTGAATTATAACCATTCATTGCAATTTTGCTATGCAGACTCGTAACTTTGTAAATTTAAAATATTTTGACCCAAATTTGAAACATAGATGTGTTATTACCTGACCAAATGTATGTCACAACTGTCATTTTTCAAAACCTGGCTGAAATGTGTTTTCACGCCTGCGGTGTGGATGTGACATTGCAGTTGTGTATAATTATGTTTCTGTGGGGATTCGAATATTTTCTGCACTGGGTACATCAGGTGGAGTAATAACATGGCTATGTTGACAGTTTCATTACTCTTGGGTTATATCAACAGCTAAGTACATATATGTACCTATGGAGGAATGGGAGAACAGGACCCAGAGGGCCCTGCACTCCCACAAACAAATTATAATATGATTACACTGTCTTAAAAAGTAGGGAAATAAATTACAAAAAACTTTGTTAATGCATCAGTTAGGGTTGCTGCAACAAAAGTAGGGAAATGTGGTGTTAGGGTTTCACCCTAGCACCCCACCCCTACCCTGCACAGACCAAGTGGTGTTGGGAGGGTGGCATTGGGGTTGTCAACACTAACACTCACACCATTCCATTATAAAATAACCTGGGTGCATCCATTTTGTGTAAAATATTTGCTGAAGCTGAGGACTTTGGCCATCTTCCCCAACAATGCATGACACTGTGATCACAATCTTACCCAAAAAAGGGAAAGATCCCATCCTGGCAGGGAGTTTTAGACCTCTTTCCCCGGTCTCTGTAGATAGTAAGGTATATACGAAAGTTATATTGACTCACCTTAAGAATCTCCTGTCAGACTTAATTCATCCATCATAGGTTGGTTTTATACAAGGCAGACATAGTGCCGACCATATCCGGTCCTTAATTTGATGCTGTGGCCCTCTCAGTGCCGGCAGCTGGTATAGCTGTTGACTTTGAGAAGGACTTTGATTCTGTAGAGTGGAATTATCTCCATATGGTGTTAATACATTTTGGATTTGGGGCCAAATTTTGCTCCTGGGTTAAATCTTGTTATACTTCTCCTATGGCCAGAGTCCTCACTAATTCAATGCTGTCTGCTCCCTTTCCCTTAAAGAGGGATGCTAGACAAGGATGCCCCCAACACCCCTCCTTTTTGTTCTGGCTGTAGAACCCCTGGCTGCAGCTATACACCAGCATAAAGATATTCTGGGAATCCTCATAAAAAGTACTCAGTATACCACCTTACTTTTGCGGATGTCTTATTTATTCCCTTGGCAGACCTGCACACCTCACTTCCTCCACCCTACTTGACCTCCTTCAGAGGTTTACACTCTAGTCTAAAGGTGACTCACACCAAAATTGAAATCCTTCCTTTTAACTCTCACTGTACTCCAAGAAAGACACCTGTCTCTGATCTTAGATGGGTAGCAGAGGGCTTGACATATCTGGAGGTGAAAATTTGCCCTCAGGTTGACAGTATATAGGGCAAAAATTTAAAGCCCCTTTTAGCTAACTGCACCGATGAATTAAACAGGTGAACACGTCTGAATTTTGCTATGGCTGGTAAGATCTTGGCCATTAAGATGACCATAGCCCCCAAGATAGCATATTTGTTCGCCCACATTCACTTGAATCTGCCCCAATTCTGGTATGCCAAGATTGATAAAATGATTGGCACCTTCCTATGGGGAAAAAACATGCTGAGATATAGCCAGAATAAATTGAGAGTGCATTGGAAGGTGGGAGGCTGGTGTCTGCCATGGTTAGAAGGTTATAAAATTACCTTTCATAATGTCCAGACCTTACAATGGTTTTGGCCCCATTCTTCTTTGGTCCCTCAATGGGTATGCATGGAGTTAGACCAGGTTAATGTTCCCATTCTGACATTTCTCTTTTGGAATGCACCCAAGGCAGTTTGGAGAACACACCCTACTATTGGCCCCACCATTAGCTACTGGAGGCAATTTCTGGCTTCTCAAGACCTCTCCTACTCCTCTCCTACATTCGTCTTTGTGGCAGAATGCTAAAATCACTATTGATAACCAGCCTATACATTGTCACTCTTGGTAATCACAGGGTATATATTACATGGCAGACATACTGGTCCCTTTCCATTTCTATGTAGATACATTTTAAAATATTCAATGTAAATGGGGCATCCCACAAGGGGATTTTTAGAATATCTACAGCTATGTGATGCAGTGGCATGGCTCTTTTCGACTCACCACAAGTCCACTCTAGCACTGGCAAACCTTACTAAATGGCTGGCTTTAAATAAAGGACAGGCAAGGGTCTGTCATGCACATATCAGAGATTCTCATCCCAATCACACAGAAAGTGTCAAACAGAAATGGGAGAAGGCCCTGGGAATGGCAATCACAGAAGACCAATGGGCCCAATGTTGGTCAAATGGTCATAAGCTCTATACAGATATAGGTTCTGTAGCAGAATGATCCAGAATAAGCTCCTACATTGATGGTATAGGACTCCAGCTGTGCAATACATACTTAAATTAATGAAAGATGACTCATGCTGGAGATGTCAACATGCAGGTGGGGATTTATTCCATATTGTCTGATCCTGTCCACTTATACAAGGGCTATGGGAAAAAATAGGCCAACTGGGGATAAGATATTGGGCAAACATAACCTCCTCTGCCCATTAATGATGGTGCTTGGGATTAGGCCCAGCCTATGTATGCTGTCTAAAGAAGAGTTCAAATGGTACCAGCTACTGTGTATGCAAACTAAACATCTACTCCTTAGTCATTGGTGTACCTCCCAGATCCCTATACTTAGTGAGGTTTTAAATTCCATGGGTACCATTTTTGAGATGGACAGGCAGTCATCAATGGCTAGATCTATGATGGGTCACTTCAACAAGGTATGGTCACCCTACATGGCATATTTGGCACAGAAAGCAGGAGTTGGTAAACCATCTTCTGTGGTTATTTTAGAGATGTCCCTTAGAGATAATCAGAAATCAGAACTTGACACTTCCTTAAGCTTGGTAGAGGTCAGATGAGGTAGGTTGGAGAACATAAATCTACATTTGTTGTGTTCTTGTATATAGTTGTAGAAATGTATGATATCACCTTGGTACTTTGGGTATCTTTGTTTTCTTTAAGCTGGTGAGGAGCAGTGGGCCACATGAAGTTAAGAAACCCGAATCAAACTAGCTGCCTTGACATGAGATCAGACTTTATTGTCTTCACTGTGGTTCAGCTCTCCCTTCAACAATATGAGTATGTACCTCTTTGTCTCATAATGCATTTACAGGTATGCTCTGAAAGGGTATATTGATCCCATAGATAACCTATCAACCAATCTACCAATACCCTAATACACCTTTATGTCTGTATGTAATTATGCCGTTGGGCCTTCTGCATTGATCCTTTCTGTTATAATTGTTCAGTTTATGCCATAAGATATGTAAATGTAAAACTTTAGTAAAAATCTTAAACACTTATAAAATAAGCTGGGCGGGTACAGTATAGGAGAATGGGGTGAGCATTTGGGTTGATGACCCCAATGATACCCGACATCGCTTGGTCTGGGCAGGGTAGGGGTGGGGTGTTAGGGTGAAACCCTAATGCTGCATTTCCCTATTTTTGTTGCAGCTACCCTAACTGATGCATTAACAACATTTTTTGCAATACATATATATATATATATATATATATATATATATATATATATATATATATATATACACACATACAAATTGTTAAGAAACTTTGGGTGTAGTGCCAGTCTTCACCCAGCAGATATGCTTTGTGATCCCATGCCGGGGAGCTACACTCAGGCGTGAGTTCAGTGACCCAGCTGGGTGGAGTGAGGGCGTGGGGATGGAGCTGTTATGTGACACCCCCCAGCCAGGGAATGAAAGCTGCAGGGTTGTTCATGTGTGGCTGGGTACCATATAATGAAGACAACTGTCCTCTTGACATAGGGCTCTGCACCTCTGCACCTGTGGGTGGCAGAAGGCCCTGTACATTGTCTGACTGTTGGACTCTTTACCCTGTGTGTCTGTATCTTCAGTCATGGGGAAGCACAAGGAGTAAGTGGCCCTGTGCTTCTGCACCCCACCAGACAGCCCCATGAATTATTTATATCCACGCTGCATGGAACTGCAGGACCCACAAGGGCCCTGCACTTCTGTAAGTGGATGGAATCTTCCCTTGGTGCAAGGCCCAAAGGGCATTGCTCATCAGCATCTGTTCGAATCTGCCTGAAGGCACCTGCATGAATGAAGATACAATTCCACTATCTCAAAAAGAAAGGGAATTCTGTGCAAAAATGATATTAATGCACCAGTTAGGGTTCAACTTAATGCCACAAAAGTAGGGAACTGTGGCATTAGGGTTTCCTACCATAACTCCCCACCCCAACTCTCCAAGCAGCAAAAGGCAAAAACCTTAGGGTTTGGGGTTTCCAGAGTCCTGGCAAATCACTGGTGGAGTCTTCCTTGGGGTTATCAACCTTAATGCCCACTCTGTTCCCTCAGCAAAAAATGTCAGACATTTTTTGGGCCTCAGGTGAAGAAAGCCAAATCAAATTTTGTTGGCAGTATGTAGTGAGACATACAGCACCCCTCTAACTTTGAAGAATATATCAGTATGAGGCACTGACTTACAGCTGTACCTTCTGCTTTGGGCAGGAGGCTACATATGTGCTGGTGGGGAGGGGGTGGGCATTAAGGTTGACAAACCCAAGGAACACCCCACCAGTGATTTGCCACGACTCAGAAGACCCAAAAACCTAATGTTTTTTATTTGTGCTGCTTGAGGGGGGCGGAGTTAGGGTAGGAAACCCTATCACAACATTTCCTACTTTTGGGTATTAGGTTGAATCCTAAAAGGTATATTAATGAAGTTTTTTGAAAAGAATAGTCTATAGTCCAACTAGACATTTTTGTATTTTAAATAGCTTTTCTTGTTGTGCTGTTTTTCATTGTTACTGATATTTTGTTTAGTTTATTCTACTAAAATACCTGTATTGAAAAATCAAACGGTTTCTTGGCCTGAATGTGATTGCCATTGTACTGACATAGAAGCGCAATGTGTGATGGGTGTGGGAGGTGGAAAACCACTGAAACTGGCACTTGGGGAGATGCCTGACTGACTTCATAACTTCAGTGCAGTGCACTTAATGCCACAACATGCTGTAACTCATCATACTTTTAGTGCACAAAACTCTTCGTGGCTTCAGAGCACAGATCATTTCACTCATTCAACACACCACTACTCCAGCATCATTATATATACAGCAGCAGTCTCTATACATTCAGTACACACCTTTTTAAATATTTAGTACACAGCACTCCAACCAAATACTACTGAAGTCTTCACATCATCTACACATAACTCTTGGGGCTGGATTTTCAAAGTGACGCTTCGACTGGTGCAAAATGTGGCAAACAGCAACTTGCACCAATCACTGGTGAGCCAGGGATCCTGTACCTGATTTTAGTACTGGAGGGATCCCAGCACCAAAGTCAGCAGATTTGCCACAACTGCTCCTCTGTGCCAGACAAGTGGCACATGGGAGGTGTTTGATGGAGGCAGAGGTACAACCAAGCAGGAGTGCCAGCAATGGAACCACAGTCCAGCAAGGTGCATGGAAATTGTCACAGACAGAAAATGACTGCACTTGGGGTTGGCTGTGCTGTGTAAAAAGAAAACTGAGGAAAAACAAGTGGAAAACCAGCACCTGATCAAAGGCAGACACTATGTGTCAATGATTTTAGCCTCTTTGATTTCAAAAACTCCAATATACCAATCTCAGTGCAAAAATGACAAATCTTTATTAACACACATGGTCTAAACATGGCTTTCTCGCTTTCTCAAAGGCAGCCAATTGTGAAACGCCTCAGATGACCACTCCAAGAGGATCCAAGATGGCCAAGGTTCTAAGCTGAGACCTGCCATGATGGGATACGAACATACAAAATTTGTCAGCAGATAAAGGCCTAGAGGTCTATCAAGTCTGCTCAAATGTGCAGCTAGCACCCCTTATTCTGCAGCTGCTCATCCTTTCCACCCTTCCCCTCCATTGACCCTTCCCCTTGTTCTGTCCCATCCCCTTTTGAAGCAATCCACTGTTCTACTGGATACCACTTCTACATGTAACACATTCCATTCAGCTACCACCCTCTCTGTAAAAAAGTGTCTCCTCATCTCCCTCCTGATCCTTCCTCCCTCCAGTCTCATATCATGGCCCCTGGTGTTCCTCCCCTCCCTTACTTTGAACAGCCCCTCTGCACCTGTCTTGTTTATTCCTTTCATGTACTTAAAGGTTTCAATCATGCCTTCCTGTCCCTCCTCTCCTCCAGTGAGTACATGTTCAACTCCCTCAGCCTCCTCTCACATGATAAGACCCCCAGCCCCTTGATCATCTTTGTCGCCCTGCGCTGCACCCCCTCCAGTAACTTAATGTCCCTCTTCAGATATGGGCGCCAGTACTGCACGCAGTACTCCAGGTGCGGTCTAACTAATGACCTATACAGTGGCAGAATCACCTGGTCCCTCCTCGAGGATATACCCCTTGCAATGCAACCCAGCATTTTATTGGCCTTTGCAGTTTCCTTCCTACATTGTGCTGACTTGTTCATTGACCCTGTAATGAGCACCCCCAGATCCTTCTCCTCCTCCTCCTCTGTCTGGGCTAGCTGCACTCCCCGCAGCTGGTAACTCCTCCTTGGGTTCTTCCCCCAAAATGCAGTATCTTGCCCTTTTTTTGGCATTAAACCCCAGATGCCAGGTATCTGACCAGGTTTCAAGCTTTGCCAGATCATACTGCAACCCCTGCCATACCCCTAGGTCATCCACCACCACTCCCATCTTGGTATCATCAGCAAACAGACTGATCTTGCTCTTGATGTCCAATAATATGTCTGCAATGAATATCCCAAAAAACACTGGTCCCAACACTGAGCCCTGTGGAACACCACTCATCACTACCATTGGGTGTGAGAGCTCCCCACCCACCACCACCCTCTGTTGCCTTCCCCAAAGCCAGTTCCCTACCCATCTCACCAGCTGTGCACCCACCCCTGTGCCTTCTAACTTACTTCCCAGCCTCCCATGCGGCACCGAGTTGAATGCCTTACTGAAGTCCAGATACAGGACATCCACTGCATGGCCCCTGTCCCGTTGCCTAGTTATCCAGTCATAGAACTCCACCAGGTTGGTTTGGCAGGATCTACCATGTATGAAGCCATGCTGTCTGCTGTTCTGTAGTCCTTTGGCCTCCAGGAGGGCCACCAAGCTCTCCTTCAGGATAGTCTCCATCAGCTTATCCAGATGGATGTGAGGCTCACGAGTCTGTAGTTCCCCAGTTCATCCTTGGGGCCACTCTTGTGGAAGGGCACCACATAAGCCTTCCTCCAATTCTGAGATACACATCCTGAGTGTAGTGAGGCATTAAATAGGTCTGCCAAAGGTCCCGCAAGGACCTCTGCCAGCTCCTTCAGTACCCTGGGGTGGATGCCATCTGGACCTGGCACCTTGTCCACCCTCAGTGCCTTCAAACCCTCCCGAACTCTGCCCTCCATGATTTCCCCATCTGTCACCCCCCCCCATTTCTGCCATTCTCCCCTTGGGTATCACCCCTTCTCCTTAGTAAATACCGAGCAGAAGTAATCATTTAGCTTCTGCCATATCGCACCTCTGCTTCCACCCAGCCCTCCTTCCTAATCCTAACTATGTGGTCCCTACAGCTCCTTTTCTCCCTAATGTACCTAAAGAAGTCCTTCTCCCCCTTCTTAATGCCTTGTGCCAGCCTGAGCTCCGTAGATTCCTTGGCTCCCCTTACTGCCCGTTTCACCTCCTTCGATTCCATCAGGTGTTCCTCCCTGTCCTCCCCCTCCCTGTTTTTTTTGTACCTCCTAAAGGCAGCTCTTTTCCTCCTTACCTTTTCCATGACCTCCTTGCTCAACCAGCTCAGTTTCATAGCCCTAGCCTTCTTGCTCTGGGACTTGCAGCAGGTTTTGGTTGCCTCCGCTATCCCCAGCTGTATGAGCTCCCACCTCTGGTAAGTGCCCATACTAGGTTGAATTCTGGCCAGGTACCCTTTTACCACTTCCCCCATCCTCCCAAAGTTGGCCCTCCTGAAGTTCAGCACTCTTGTGCCAGATTCCACTCCTTCCTTGCCCATATCCAGTGTGAGCCATACTGAGTGGTGGTCACTTCCTGACAGCGGTTCTTCCACTGTAAGTTCTTTCACAAACTCTCCATTTGCAAGCACAAGGTCAAGGGTATTCCCTAACCTGGTTGGTTCACTGACCATTTGCAGCAGGAAGCTGTCCTGGAAGGCATCCAGCAGTACCTGCTCCCTTCTATTCCTGGTTGTTGGGGTACTCCAGTCCACTCCTGGCATGTTGAATTCCCCCACAATCACCACACTACCCTTCTCGCAGGTCCTCCTGATCTGTCCCACTAGTTCCCTGTCTAACTCCTCCATCTGAGAGGGTGGCCTGTACACCACTCCCATTCTGAGAATCCTATTATTGGAATCCTGAATTTGCATCCAAAGTGACTCTGTACTACCCTCCTCACCTTCCTCCCTTACAGACTTCAGTCCTTCCTTCACATATAGTGCCACCACCCCTTTCCCAATCACCCTGTCCCTACGAAATCACCTGTGCCCTGGTACAGACAGGTCCCAGTCATTGTATTGGGTGGCCCATGTTTCTGTGATGGCTGCAATGTCCACCTTTCCCTCTGCCATGAGCACCTGTAACTCTGCAGTTTTTCTCCCAAGGGTCCTAGCATTAAGGGTAACCACCTTCCACACTCCCCCCATCCTGCCCTCCTTTACTAGCATCACCAATAGTACTTACCATTTGTCCTTTGTCACTGCTATGGGGGGTAAGCTCGTATGGTTTCCCAGCCTGTGGTCTCTGCATGTCTCTTGCCCACTTGCCACCCCCACTCCTAGTTTAAATTCCCAACTTCCTCTATGTACTTCTCCATCCTCTGTTTCAACACTTTCTTTCCCTCCTCACTCAAGTGTAGTGTGTCCTTGGCATAGAGACAACTGTTCTCCCAGGTCCCCCCCCCCCAACAGCACATACCCAGTAGCATGTCACCAAGCTCTTAGCCATCCATTAAATTCCTCTATTCTCTGCTTTCTTGTTGTGCTTGCCTTGGACACTGGAAGTATCTCTGAAAAAGTTACTGATCATCTTGCCCCCTCACATAATTGTCCTAGTTCCTCAAACCTCCTCTGGACTATATCTACTGTCTTGTCAGCCAGGTCATTCATCCCAAGATGTAAAATTAAATGAGGTTTGTCCCTACCCCTTCTAGCATATTTCAGAACAGATTGTCCCCCCCTTTCTGCTGTCATTCCTGGCATGGCCTCCACCCAAATGCAACTATGCCTTTCCCCTTGCTACCCCACCTGACTCCTCTTAGTACTGAGTCCCCTAGCACTAAGATTCCACCCTTCTTACTCACTGCTTGCTTCCACTCGTCCATCTCTCGTTCCCGGCTCCTCTTCTTCCCCCTGCATATTATTTCCCCATTTTGCCCCTGTTGCAATTCTCCCAGCAGAACTTCCCCCCTCTCCGGTTTGGTCCAGGCATTTATCAATTACTCCTCCAATTGCATCACCTCCCTCCTCCTCCTTCCCCTCTAGCAGTGCAAAACTATTTTCTGAAGACCCTTCACAAATGCCTGCTTCCTCTCTCTTCATAGTAACCTGTTCCCTCCTTTCCACTACATGACTGTTGCCACTTCTTCTCCTCCCCGCACAAGTCCCTGTCTCCTCCTTCCATTTGTGTTTTGTCTCCTGACCTGGTTTCCCCAGCAATCATTCTTCCTGGCATGGGCCCCTTTGTCTCTGCTTCCCTTCTTCTGACCCTCTCCTCACCACTTTTAGCTCAAATTGCCTTCCCTCATCTCCCCTCCTCCCTCCCTCCAGTATTGGCTAAACCCACCTCCAGTCTGCCTTGCCTGTCTTAGTTCCTCCTGCAGACTCTCAATCTCCTTTCTAAGTTTCTCTGTGTGGTTACACACTAAACATTCCCCCACCCTCCAGGCAATTTTTAGAAAGACTGATGCACCGCAGTTGTTGTAGCCTACCACTCTACCTATTGCTCTTGTTGCCCACCAGCGATCCCCCACCCTTCCAGATGAAGGATACCAAACACTCCCCCAAGTCTTCCCTCTCCCCCCTCTATCAGTGCAAAACATTCTTCTTCTTTTCTTAATTTCCCTTACCCCCTTTGTCATACACGTATAGATAGATTGAGCAACTGCTTTTTACATTCCTATCCTTCCTGTCCACACCCAAAAAGAGACTTTAAGTAACTATTGCACAACCTTCTTCAAAGTCATACTCCTCCTTTCCACAATGCAAATAGCAATGCAAAGGAGTAACAATGAAAGCTCCTTGATTTGCAGTTACTTCCCTTCCACTGAGATAGCAGTCACCTCTTCACTCGCTGCTGTTCCTTTCCTGGATGTCTGCTTCTGCTATGACAGGTGCATGTCCTTTGCCCATTTGGGGAAGTGATGTCAGAACCCCTGGTAGAAAGGAAATCATGTACCTGGGTTGGGTGGGGTGAGGGGCAGGGAGGGTGGAACCAGCCCGTGCCTTCCAGAAACAGTCAGGTAGCTGAGGTCTCTGGTCAGACCATTAGCACCTTTTCCCCACTATGCACTAAACTTTGCAGCTAGTGAAGCCAGCAAAAAGCAATCACAATTCCACTCAAAGCACAAAAAATAGGTTTGCTACCAAAAGAAACAGGTCTCCAATTCAAACAGCCTCAGCAACAATATATCAAAATAGGCTTGAAAGTAAAAGATATAGGTCTCCAATTCAAAGAAACAGCCCCAATAAAATCATACCAATAGGTTTTAAAGCAGAATGCTAAACCACTTCACATACTTTAAATTCTGTTGCCCATCCTACTTCTATAATTCTTGCTCCTGAATTGCCTTATGTGCTGAGGACATGCAGGACCTATTGTGAGACTTTTTTATGTGTTTTTAGACCATGTGTGTTAATAAACTTTTGGCATTTTTGCACTGAGATAGGCATATTGGAGTTTTTGAAACTGAACGGGCTAAAATCATTGACACATACTGTCTGCCTTTGAGGAGGTGATGCTTTTCCACTTGATTTTCCACATGGACATTGTGCAGATTGCCAACAATTCTTTCCCAACAAAACAGACTGGTGGCTAGTTACTGCCCCATGTACCTGTCCCCTCCCATTGGTGCCACCAGTAGTTGTCAAACAGTCTGTGCTGATGTGGGATAGTGACATTCATATGCTATTTGGAGCAGCTGTGTACTGCCCCAGTTGTTCGGGTCAGCCACATTGGTGAGCAGGAAGATGGATATTGTGCAAGGGCACAGGCCAGCACAGAAGTACAGGGGCAGACTTCACAGGTATGAGTAGGACCTTGCATTTCAGTCAGTCCCAATGCATAACAACCCCATGACAGGTCCTTCATGGTATTCTCAGTGGGCTTATCCAGTTGCACCAACTGGACTGTAATGCTGTATCCCCATGGCCACCCTGTGCACCTGATGGACATGAGCTGTTGCTCTCCATGCTGTGCCCAGTGAACAACTGCCACAGAATATCCCATACTTGGGCACTGGCTTGTGTGCCAGACAGACATATGTGCACTGGTGTTGTCACTCATTCATGTGTTCTGACTGTGGTGGCATGTTGTGGTGATGGGTGGAGCATGACAGGGACCCATCATCGGGACACTGTGGGCAGGAGTGGTACAAGGGAGGTTAGACCAGCCCTGGGCTGGTCTAAGCATAGAGGGGACTGGACTGCTTCTGAAATTCAAGAAAAGGGGATGGAGCAGCAGGGTCTTGGTGCAAGCCCTCCTTATGCCATGGTGCACTAAGGTGGGTGGCGCAAGCATGGTGTAAGCCACTTTGGCATATGCTAAGCCCTGGTTGCTGCAACTCCCCTCTGAAAATTGAGAATGATGCAAGGTGTGGTGCAGTAATCCATTTGTGTCAATTCTGTTTGATGCCAGCACCATGTGTCATTTCCGGGGTTTTGAAAATTGGGCCCTTGGTCTTCAGTTACAAATTTTTAAATTGTGATGGGGAAAACTGTGATGGGGACATCATAAGAGACTTAATATTTTCCTAATATATGTTCCATTTAAGGTTACTCATGATTATTACAGTGCACTTATTACGGACACTGTTATAATGGACAATCGGCTATAGTGGACAAAAACTGATTTCCCAAATCAAATATTTCAAATCCAATGCATTTTTCTCTGGTTACTGTATAATGGACAGAAACATTGCCTATAACAGACACTATGAAACTTTATGGGCATTTACAGTGCTTTGTTCTTTTTTGGGGGGTGGATGCAGAACTGGTGAGTTAATTTGGCAAATACAGAATTAAGATGGTGGAGCTGCAAAGATTTTTTTTTTTATATAAAATTATTGTCCTTAAGCTGCAAAAACTTTAATTAGTTAACTAATAACATTAAAAGGAAATGCTTTCATATTTCAATAAATCCCTTACAGTACAATTGCCTTTGTTCTTACTGTCCTGGAATCCCAACATCCAGCCACTAGAGTTACTATCTTCTTGTTAATGTCTGCAATAAATTTCCTTAAAATACTCATGTTCTCTGACAGTTAAATAACTTTAAATAAACACATAGACTATAGAAACATACTGCATGCCAGGCAGGTTTCTGAGTAATCCATGAAGTTATATTTTGGGTGGGATATTCAAAAGGGTTATGCATGGCTCAACTTGGCATGATATTCAAAGGGGCAAGTTGAGCTGTGCAACTCCTGATGTGCCGGGGCCCATCTGTAATGTATGCGGCGCAAGTGCAGGGGGCATGCCCATGCATATGCAGTACATCCCGATATTCAGCCTGGGATGTGCGGCACATATGCTGGCACAACCCCACCTTACACCACTCAGGGGGGTGCAAAGTTGGGCTTGGGAAAACCAAAAGCAAGTCCTGGCCACCCACAGGTGAGCTGCTGTATTGCAGGGTGCAACATGGCAGCTGCCAGCTGTGGGTGGCCCCCTGCCCACCCAGAACACTGTTCTCAATCACCCTGCCCAGGGATCATTGTGCCCCCCATCACCCGATCACAGGTGGAAATATCAATCGCAATCCTGGTGGTCCAGTGGTACCCTCTCCCCACCACCCCTTGTGGTCCCCCACCACCCAGCACCCCCCCAGTCAGCTGTGGGTGGTGGCACCCTGCCCACATGCTGCCCGGCCGCCCATCGACTGACAGCATACAGTACTGTCTGTATGCCTATTGGTCCACTGCGTGGGCCAATGGGTGTACATACCATACTGTACTACGCAGGCCTGATATGCGAATGAACAGCACTGTACACTGTCAGCTGGCAGGTGCCACCACTCGCCACTGACTGGGGGGTGCTGGGTGGTGGGGGACCTCAGTGGGCGAGTGGGGAGGGGGTACCACTGGACCACCAGGATTGCGATTGCTATTTCCACCCTCGATCAGGCGCTGGGGGGGTGTTCCACTGGACCACCAGGGATATTTTGCACAGATGCCCATGATCGGGCGATGGAGAGTGGAACAATGGACCACCAGGGATATTTTGAACAGATGCCCATGATCAGGTGATGGAAAGTGGTCCACTGGACCAGCAGGGTTATTTTACACATATGCCTGTGATTGGGTGTATGGGTGCGAGGTCTGCCAAGGGACTGCAAGGCGTCGGTCCCCGGCGGCTGCAGTCTGGCAGGGCGCCAGGTGCAAGTCACTGGGGATCAGCGCACAGCATGCAAATGGGGTCAAAATGACATGCAAATGGCCCCATTTGCACCTTGCATGCATAATCACCTTATTTACATGCCCAGTGCTGAATAGTGCAGTTGATGCACCTAGCGCAACTGCACTTGAGCTGGTGCAACCCCCAGCTCCCATGCTGCCACTTGCTCTACACCGTGTGCAGTACATGCACCCTCAGTGCCAGATTCAACGGTGCTGAGCCATGGCACAGCACCATTGAATATTTCATGGTCCATGCCCTGGTGCAGCCCAGTTGCACTGCACCCAGGCTTGCACCCCTGCCTAGTGCAGTCTAAATATACCATCCAATATGTTCTAATTTGCTCTGCACCCCTGCTCACATACATAGGCACACTTAACACATAGGCTCCATTTCCTTTGGATATAATGGACATTGGATATAATGGACACAATTTGTGTGCACAGATGCATCTGTTATAACAGGCTTGCAGTGTATTGAGAATGCTTGGCTCAGTAGACTGATAAGATAATAGAACTGTGTGATCTGTAAGTGGCTGTCATACACTGAGTGCCACATCACCTCTGAGAAATTAGTATCAGTGGCTCAGTACCAGTGTCAGTGGACTAACTAGGTAGCACACTCTTCTCTGGGGTGGGATAATGAGAAGGTTATGGGCTTCAACCCCACACCAGATAGTTGGGCTAATAACCATAACTGGCACTGTAGTACAGCACTAGGTATGTGCTGCATGTTGATGTGCCATCCTTTGGAGGAGATGTTAAATTGAGGTCCCTTCTGCTCATAGCTGGTCACAGCCCATGTGGAAGTTAAAGATCCCACAGCACTTTCTAAAGAAGAGTATAAGAATTTACCTGGTGTCATGGCTAACATTTCCCTGTCAAGAAAACATTTCAATAACCCACTCCCCAGGATGCACCTGGACACAAGCTCTCACAGCTTGGTGTACCTTTCCTGGTCAAAAATTACAAACAAATAAGTGAAAGTCACTATTATATAATATGCAGTAATGTGACTACTGGGGCCTTTCTTGTGTGATTAACCTGCATTTAGTATCTCCAGTACTGTAAGACAGCAAATAAGACCATCAGTGTCAGTGGCTCAGCAGGTAGCACACTCGCCTCTGAGACCGGGAGATCAGAGGGCTGTGGGTTCAGTTTCCACATTTGGCACTTGGGTTAATATCCCAGTACTGACACTGTAGTGCAGGATGAGAGGGGTCCTGCACTTCTGAGGTGCCATCTTTAAGATGAGATGTTAAACCAAGGTTCCATCTACCTGGATTGGTGGATGTTAAAGATCCCATGGCGCTTATCGAAAAGAGTAGGGAATATTTTATTCAAAACTTGAAAGCAAAATACATACATAAAAGTGTTTTGTCACACAGAATCATACTACAAAAGGAAATGAAACATAAAGAAGTATTTCATCATACATACCAATACAAATTTAATATTTAAAGGATGCTTAAATCCCACCCCCCCCCACTAAAAGAGTAGGGGAAACTTTTATTCAACTCAAAATAACAGTCAACCAAAATAGTATTACTTCCTACAAACACATAATATAGAAAAGAAAAAAAAAAGAAACAAAAATCAGGAATATAAATAAGTATTTCAGAACTCATGAGACGAAAAGCATAAATACACTTGATGCTTCCCAGATCCCCACTAAAGAAACCGGGGAATGCCTTTGATTACTTCCCCAAAAAGAACATACAAATCAGAAGAAAAAATTATACAATGTCAATTGTAATTAACCCATGTCCAACCAGGACATGTTTCTCCACCATAGTTTATATAATTCTGGGAGTACTCTTCCTTTTTCTAAAGCCTTCCACCTTACCACATCCTTCTGTAGCAATAGCAATACCTGTTCACCTGATATCAGTCTTTTCCATAGAGTCAACCCAGAACGTGCCTGCCAGAGTTGATAACTGATAAAACCCATTAAAAGCCAAATTGTGGTTGCATCAAATTTAACCCATGCGCCTGGAAACACTTCCTCAGTCCAGATTTGAGGAGACTGATGTCGGAAAGGGTTCGAGGGCCATTTCTCATTAAACCCTACCCAGAAAGACACAACAAAGGGACAATCCAGCAGAAAGTGCGAGATTTTCTCAACAATCCCTGCACACCCATCCCCTCTTGGACAAAACCATTCTGTGAGGTCTTTATGTTTTAAGTTACCCCGAACCCCCAATTTTTTATGCGTACATAACCATCAAAAATCCCACATGTAATGCGGAATTCTTTTACTAGATAAAAAAAGTATTTTTGAGGTTTGATGCTCAATAGGTAACTCTGAGTACCAAGGAGAGACATAAAAAACAGATTCCAATATCCAAGTATATAAGGATTTCCGGGAGGAGGTGCAGAGAAAGTTCTCTACTACCTTCCACAATTTTAATTTTCCAATAACTCCAGTGAAATGACTGGGCAAATGAGTCATCCGTGTTTGATGGGGGGGAGGAAGGTAGAGAGATCCCAGCTTGCTAACAAGGGCCCAATTTCATCCTCGACCCAAGGAGTCCCAACTTTAGCAGCCTTAGTTAGGAGGGGCTGTAAATTATAATAAATAAAAGTAACATAGAAAAAAACACCGGATTTAACATCCCCAGACCAGACTCTATTATAGGTAGGTAGGTAATCCCTCATTTTACTGGGTTCAATCTACTTCCCCACAGACTCTGGAAGAATGCACTATACACAGACACCTCCAGGGTCAGCGGGGGAGGGAAAACCGCTGCCAAAAACAAAAAGTATGGCAGTAGGTAGGTCTTGATTAAATATATATGTTTTGCTTTTGTCATCTGCCATTTGTTCCAATGGGTTACTCTTTCCCTTGCCATCCTCAAGTGCAATTCCTGATTATACTTTTGTGGGTCTTCACCACCAAAATAAATCCCCGATATTTTTCAATAAGTCAGATCCACAGGTATTCCCAAAACCAAGGACACATCGACAGCATCATAACCCAAAGGTAGGATACCACTCTTTAGTGTATTAATTACTGACCCAGAGACAACAGAAAAATCATGTAAAATGGATCGTGCCACCACCGCAGAGGATTTATCAGCCAGAAAAAGACCTAAATCATCAGCATAGGCAATTGCAATAATCTGCTGATCATCACACCCAACCGAAAGACCAGTAATTAAATCTGTCTTATTTAAGGCATGCAAAAGTGGGTCCAGCGATAAAATATACAATAATGGGCTTAGGGGACAATCCTGTTGCACCCCCTATGCACCACAACAGCTTCACCAACCCAGCCATTTTTACTTGGTAAGAGACTAATATCTCTATAACATGTCTGAAGCCAACCTAGAAATGTGGATGGTAACCCATAACACTTTAAAGTTTCCCAAAGGTATACACATTCTACCCGATCAAAGGCTTTTGATTTATCTAGACAGACCAGGTGCCCAAACAGTTCCTGTGAAGCTCCTTTATATAGAATTTCATGAAGGAGAATAAGAGCATCCTGAATCCATCTCATTGGGATACCACTATATTGAGAAGGATGCACAATCTGATCCAAAACAATTTTCAGACGATTACTTAAAATTTTCAATAATATTTTATAATCCGTGTTGAGGAGAGATATTGGTCTCCAATTTTTCAGATCACCCCGGCTCCCTCCTTTAGATATCAAAATCAAAAGCCCTTCCAACATACTTTCAGGAAGTTGCCCCTGTGATAAACAATTGTTGAGACAGATGCCCATCTCTGATCCCAAAACGTCCCAAATCTCTTTATAGAGGTTGTGCAGAAGTCCATCCGACCATGGGGAAGTCCCTGATCTAAATGACCATATCACTTCTTGCAGTTCTAGCTGTGAAATAGGCTTAGTCATAAGAACCCCCAAATCTGGCAGTATTTGTGGCAGACCCCTATAGGCCAACCACCTCTGCAAATCCTCAACTGGTAAGGGCTGGCCAGCAAAAGTATGAGAGAAATAGGAATGAATTTCCCCTAAAATACCAACATTACCCATTACCTGACCTCCAGCTGATGTAAGAAGGTACTCCATATTGTGTCGTTCCCGGAGGAGTTGCAGAGAATCAAAAGGCAAAGTATCCTTTGATTTCCCAGTAGTCCCATATTTTTGCTTTTGTTCCATATTTCTCATGACCTCCACTTGTTTACGAGCCAATTCAGCTTTTAGCCCCTTAATCAGCTGATGGCCCTCCCTCCCCAAATTGTGTCGAAAATTTGTCCAAAATGTAATGCTATCCCTCAGATAACATAGCTCATCACACTGAAATCTCCCATTAATATGCCCCATGGTCTGAAAAAATTACTTAATATCTCTTTTAGTATCTTCCCACCAAGCATTGCAATTATCATACAGAAAAAAAAATTACTTTTGTGCTTGTAGAACCGAGCGAAAATCCTCCCTGATAGGGGGAATATTCAGTAAAGTAATATTCAGTTTCCATATCCCAGGCCCACGCTTCTCCTCCGGGAGATCACCAAGCACAAGATCTAAAAGACTATGGTCAGAAGTAGCAACTTACTGCAATGCAACAGATTGAATAATCAAAGATGGCGAAACAAAAAAATTATCTATCATAGAGGCTCGAGGGCCACAGAAATAAGTGTTTCAGCTGGCAGGAGGGAGAGAACCAAAGGCATCCACAAACCCCACATCCCCGATAAGTTGAGCAAGGCACAGCGCATCACAATAGGTTTTTTTTACCTAAGGGAGTCAAAATCTGAGAAGGCAAGGAAACATTAAAGTCCCCACCCAAGATGATCAGATGATTAGTAATCAAAAAAGGGGAAAGAGATTTAAACAGGGCTACTCTATCGTGTTTAAGTTGAGGGGCATAAATATCAATTAGGCGAATATTTCGGCTTCCCCATTTTATATCTAATAATAATGGTCTGCCTTCCAACAACTCTAACTGATGGATTCCCTGAACCTGAGATGAAAAAAAACATATCCCCACCCCAAAACATGGTGAGTCCCCTTGTGACCAAAAGCAATCCCCCCATATTCACCCGGTAGTGACTGTTGTTATCTCTTCAGAAGAGTGTAAACGAACATCCTGCAAAAACACACAATCTAAGTTACTGGTAAGGAAGTGTGCGAAAGTACTACAACGTTTCACAAGGGATTGAATGCTGTTTATATTCTAGGATGCCACACAAAACTTAAAAGGAGCCAGAGGTCACAGATACAGGGCAGGAGACTTCACTTCACTTTACTTGAAGATCTTGTTACACTTTCACTTTTGTTGCCTTGGGAACTGTGATCAGTTTGACCTGTCAGTGCATCATGGCTCTCAGACTGAGAGGGTGCAGCAACTGGCATCTCCGCATTGTCCAGGTTAATGGGATCCTCTATCAAAACCGTATACATATTCAAGTCCTCCAAAGGTGCATCTGAGCTACTTTTCTTTTGCTTTGCCTTTAATTTGGAAGTTCTCCCCTTCTTTCCAGAAACCAACATGAAGTCCTCACAACCAGGAGGTAGCTCAGGGGAAGGGGGAGGGGAAAGGACAGTATTAACCATATCCCCTACAGGAACATCAACAGTCATTGGGATCGAGGTCACCGGATCCTGAATAACCAGGTCATGACCTAATGGGATTTGTCTTTTTGAAGCATGGGCCACCTTTAAGAGCGGCATAGGCAAACTTCCCCCAGGGGGAGCCTGTCCCTGTTTCTCAGCCAAGCGAATATCATGGTCTTGAACACCAAAATCTGCATCCTCAGTATTTTTAGTTGATGAAGGGCAATCCTCAAAGGTATGTCCCACGTCTTCACAAAGGTTGCATTTGGGTTGTTGGAAACAGTGGGCACTAGGGTGTCCCGTCTCCCCACAGTGTGAGCACTCTAAGACATCACAGGCGGTACTAATATGCTTAGAAGATCTACACTTAAAGCAAACTCTAGGCTGCCCAGGGTAAAAAAGAAAGCCTTTATCTCTCCCAATAAAGAAGCAATTTGGTAAATGTATCAGATCTTGATCCGTGTGGTGTAATTTAATTTGAAATTTCCACCCACCATTCCAAGATCCCTCTGCGTCCATAATAGGCATTGGGTTACCCTGAATATCGCTGCACTTCTCCAGCCAGTGTACAATGTCCACTATATTGACTCCCTTGTTCCTAAAAAGGATCGTAATAACCCTGAAAGTTTATTTGGTTAGAGGTAAAACAATGAAGTCAGTCTAAAGGGGGTTAGTTTTAAGATTTATATACTAACATACTATTTGCCAGCAGATTAGGCCTTATGGTCTATCAAGTCTGCTCGAACCTAGATCCTTAGTTGGGTGCCGAGACCCTCCCATCCCTTGTGCTCCAGAAACACCTATCATCCATCCCCACCCCCCCGGGACAGGCCATCATCTGATACATCCACTTTCTGTGTCTGTCCCACCCTCTTAAAGCTCTCCACTGTGGATCTCTGAACCAGCTCACCAGGCAGAGCATTCCAAGGTCCACCACCCTCTCAGTGAAAACCTCCTCCTCTTTTCCCCTCACCCTTCAACCTTCCAACTTCAAACCATGCCCTCTGGTGATGCCTCCCTGCTTTAGTCTAAAGATCCTCCATGTTTACCCTATTTATTCCCTTGAGGTACTTGAAGACCTCAATCATGTCCCCCGTCTCCTCTCCTCCAATGAAAACAGGCAGAGCTCCTCAAGTCTGTCCTCGTAAGTCAAATCCCCAGCCCTCGTATCATCTTTGTTGCCCTCCTCTGTACCCTCTCCAGGAGCTGTATGTCCCTCAAGTGTGGTCTCCAGTACTGTACACAGTACTCAAGGTGTGGTCTAACCAGTCCATTGTACAGCGGCAGAATCACTTCCTTACTCCTAGAGGTGATCCCCTTGCGATGCATCCCAACATCCTGTTTGCCTTGCTAGCTGCTCTCCTGCACTGCTCAGTGTTATTCATACATGTATCCACCATGACCCCTAGGTCTTTTCCCTGTTGAGGCTTCCAGCACCTCCCTCCCAGGGTGTACCTGTGTTTAGGGTTTCCCGACCAAGATGCAACACCTTGCACTTGGTGATATTGAAATTAATTTCCATGTGAGCCCAGCTTCCAGGGTGTCCAGGTCCTTGCAGGCCAACCTCCCTCTTCTCCTCAACTACTGCTCCCATTTTGAGTCATCCGCGAAGAGACTCATTTCACACCCTATACCATCCCTGATGTCTGATATGTATGCATTAAACAGGATTGGACCCAGGACCGAGCCCTGTGGTACCCCACTACCAACCTCTGTAGGGTTCAAGAGCTCCCCACAGACCACTACTCTCTGAGTGCATCCAGCTATCCAGTTTTCAATCCATCTGACCATCAAAGGGCCTACTCCTAACCCCATCAGTTTCTCCACCAGACCATTGTGGGGGACAGAGTCAAACGCCTTGCTGAAGTCCAAGAATAATACATCCACAGGCTTACCTCTGTCCAGTTCTGATGTTACCCATTCATAGAACTCCACAAGGTTGGTTTGACATGATCTACCTGGCACAAACCCATGCTGCCGACTATCCAGACCTCCACCTCCTCCAAGTAAACCCCCAATCGTTTCTTTAGTATACTCTCCATTAATTTTCCCACCACCGAGGTTAAACTGATGGGGCTATAGTTTCCTGGTACTTCCTTGACCCCCTTTATGGATTGGTACCACATGTGCCTCTCACAATCCCTAGGTACCCTCCCTGTCTCAAGTGACCTGTTGAAAGCTCCGCCAGGGTGCAGCCAGTATGTCCACCAATTCCCCATAGTACTCGGGATGAATGCCATCCGCCCAGGAGATTTGTCTTTCTTTAGGGCCTTGAGGGCAAACCACACCTTTTGGTGGGATGGCATCATCCGTCCCTCCACCTTACTGGTCTTTTATCCTTATCCAGATGTGACACCCTGGGGTACCTTTCCTCCCTTTTGCTCCATTTCTGTTGCTCCTGATCCCTCCTGCCACTTCTATCCCTTTGTGCCTTGCTTTGTAGATATCCCATCCTCCTAGTGAACACAGAGGCAAAGTACTGTTAAATACCTCTGCTGGTCCCTCGCCTCTTCCACCCACCCTCCTTCTGATCTCAATCTGCTGAGATGGCCTTAGTTTTCTCTGCTCCCCAATGTACCAGAAGAACCCTTTTCCCTCCATGTATCCCTGTGCCAGCCGTTGCTCTTTACTGGACTTAGCCCTCACCATACGGGTGACTTTTCTAGATGCAAGCTGGTACATTTCTTATCCTATCCTCTTGTTGTTTTATATTTTTGCTGCCTTCTTTTCTCTGACTGCTACCTGGACCTCACTGGACCACCAGCATGGTTTATGTGACCTTGCTCCCTTACGTTTCAACTTAGCGCAGATCCTGACTGCCTCATGAAGTCCCCGTTTTATGACCTCCCATCTCCTTTCCACACTTGTCGTTGAGGTAATCCCCTTCAAGTGATCCTTGAGAATATTTCCCATGCCCATAAAGTCTGCTCCCCTGAAGTCCACTGCCAGTGTCCTACATCTCACCCCCACTCCCCCCATGCTTATTTGAAACCAGACAGTATTGTGGTCACTCCCAGTCAGGGGGTCCTGTACAACCATGTCCCTTACCAGATCCCCATCTGCCAGAACCACATCCAGGACATGCCCTCCCTTGTGGGCTCCATCACATGCTGTGTTAAGAACACATCCTGGAAGCCATCCAGCAGCCTCTGCTCCTTGGCCACCTTAGAGGACATGGTTCCCCAGTTTGTACCTGGCATATTAGGTCCCCATCAACACCACTCCTTCCCTTTTGACCACACTGGGCAACGATGTTGTCCAGCAAACCATCCTCTAGAACATCACTCATCCTGGGGCCTATATGCTACTCCCAGCTTGACCTTATCTCCTGCTGGGGATCGTAAGGTGACCCATAGGGCCTCCACGTTTCCCTCTGCCTCTTCTACCATAGCAATTTCTATGTCATCTCTAATGAACATAGCCACTCCACCCCCTCTGCCCTCCTTTCTATCCTTCCTAAGCATAGTGTACCCCCGAACATTTAGGTCCCAGTCATGGTTTTTGTTGGCCCACGTTTCCGTGACTGCCGCCACATCCACCCCCCCTGAACAGCATGGCCTGGAACTCTGGCAACTTGTTTCCCAAGCTCCTGGCATTTACTAACACTAACCCCCACCCCTTATCCCTGATCCTTTTTGTCGAACCCCACCCAGATTCCTTATACTTCCATCCTCCCCCTACTCCTCCTGAAACCTCCACCTCCAGTCTGTTTCCCCCCTCCCCCCCTTGGGCTTGAAGGCTACTCCCCTCATCTGGAGGGGAGGGCTTCTGGTCAGCCCCTCCCTTATCCCTTCCCCTTACAAGTTTAAACCCCACCTTTCTTGTATGTAGTCAGCCATCCCCTGTTTAAGGACTTCCTTCCCTAATGGGGCAAGATGAAACCTGTCCTTGGCATATAGTCCCTTATCCTCCCAAACTCCATTCCAGTTCCCTAACACCCCCAACCCATTCTCTTCACCCCACTTCCTGAGCCATTCATTAACCTCTGTGAGCTTTATTTTTTTCTCCACTGAGGCCTTTGGTACTGGCAATATCTCCGAAAAGGAAATGTTATATCCATTATCCCGACAGACTCTGGCAAGTTCTTGGAACCTTGCTTGGATTTCCATAATGCTATTTCCCTCTAGATCATTAGTTCCCAAATGCACCAGGAAATCCGGTTTCCCTCCACAATCCCTAACCATTTCATACACCATGAACTTTGCTCTGTGCACTGTCAGCCCAGAGATACTCACTACCTTCTCCTGGCTATGGCATCCATCCTCCTGTCCCTCCCAATGGATACCCTTAATCATCGAGTCTCCCAGTAACAGAACCTTAACACCGCCATCATCCTTATGGTTACCTCCACTATGCCCTCTCAGCCCCCCCTCCCCCACATTATTCATGATCGCAATTTCATGGGAGTCTTCCTGCCTTATTAGAGACCCCTTGTCACCTCCCTTTCTGCCTCCTTGCTATTTTGCCCACTTAACTCAAACCCCTCTGAATAGGTGTCCCCTTTAACCTCTCTTATCTGAACCATTTATCCTGGCCCTGATGGTTTCCTCTCCCGCACCCTCATCCCCCTTGTAATAGTACCCTGTCTCCAGAGGCTCTCTGTGGGTCCCTTTAGCTAGGGCCCCATCCTTGGTACTGACCTTCCTGCTGAAGGGGGCCTCTCCCACCTCCTTGTCTCCCAGTTCTCTCCAATCATGCTCTCCTCCCTCATGTCTGGAATATGTTGCATCTCCCCATTTGCTTAACATATATGTTTCCCTTCTCCTCTGGGACTATGTCTATCCTTTCCATAGCTGTTCTGTGATGCCTATGGGTATCTGACTCCCTCCCGGCCTCTGTATAAGTTTCCTCATTTCCACCAACCCCTTCCTCCCCTCTAGGATGCTTAGTATCTCAAATTTATTGTGACACTCTATGTCAGCCTCCATCAAGTAACCGAGTTTCCCTGACTGCATCTCTAAACTGACCCTCTTCTTCCTCTCTTGCACTGTTCACCTTAGGAGCTCCTTCCCACAGTCTGCTGTTTTAGGCTTCTGCACAACAGCCCTCCTGACTCTTCCCTCCAGTCTCCTTGAATTCAGAATTTTCACCCTGTACGCTTTCCCCTTAGCATCAACTTCCCTATCTAAGGGTCCTCTGTCCCTAATATCCCCCCTTCTGCTTGCTGTAGCATAATGTCCTGTAATTTCAGAGCGTTGCCCCAGCCTCCCCTCAGCCCCACCCTTCTGCTGCCCATATCCACACCCCTATCCTTGGACACCCCCCAGCTCCCACAGCTTACTCCTTAACCAATATACCTCACTCCTGATACAAGATAGCTGTCTACAGAGTGGGCAGCCTCCCTCTCTCCAGGCCCAATTTAGAATTATTGCCATCCCACAGCCTGTGCAGCCTACAACCCTTCCGAAGATGCCTGCCATGGTGGAATATGGCCACCCTGATTATCCCCTCTGTTTATAATAGCACACCCCTTTCTCAGTCCCTTTCCCTGAGTACAGTTTCTTCATACTGACTGTAGTTATTTACAAACCCAATTTCAACCCCACCAACAAAGTTCCTAAGTCTCACAAACACATACAGTCCAGTATGTGTTCAGTCCCACAACAGTGTGTGTAAGCAGACTCCAGGTACCGTGATGATGTCACAGGCCCACCAACTCCTGTTGCTTCAAATTTCAGTCCCAAACAGAAATACTCAGCCCTTCAATCCCAACCCCAGTGGCTTTTCAGTATTTAAGAAAGCCTACAAAACAGGGTGGGTGGGAGGGCTCTTACCAAACACCAGGCAAACAACACATTTAAATTACCTTCTAATTTTCCCTGCCAAACATCTATCCCCAAACCTAGAATATCACAGCCCAAGTATCAGTTCAAATTCAAGGTAATAATTTTTAACACATAGAACTAATTTCACTAACAAACTATTCAAATATTTCAGTTTAAAACAAAATATAACTCCTGGCCTCTTTTCTACCAACCTGTTGCTTAAGCTCCCAAGTGAACAATGAAAGCCACAGTAATTCCTGTTTAAAGACAAGTTAATTGCAGCTAATGTCCCCTCCTCCAAACACCAGGCAAACAACACATTTAAATTACCTTCTAATTTTCCCTGCCAAACATCTATCCCCAAACCTACAATATCACATCCCAAGTATCAGTTCAAATTCAAGGTAATAATTTTTAACACATAGAACTAATTTCACTAACAAACTATTCAAATATTTCAGTTTAAAACAAAATATAACTCCTGGCCTCTTTTCTACCAACCTGTTGCTTAAGCTCCCAAGTGAACAAACAGCACCAAAAGGTCTCCAATAGTGCTAGAGTGCGAAAACTAATGTCAAAAGTAAATTCCCCTTGCACATGAATCAAAGCATAGACCTCCAAAGGAGAAAACCCCCTGCTTTTTTTAAGTAGGATTTTCCCTACATAAAATCTATCAGGGGGATTTTCACGGGTGCCCACATATCTTAGGCGAATAGCATTACGCCTTTTCGCAAGTTCCACAGGACGGTGAAAATGGCTAGTGTACGTTGGTTTTTCAGGTTCTCCAGGGTTAGGTACTGGTGTGAGGCCAGGAATATCGACCACAATGTTCTCCATATCATGCTGACCTGTCGGTTCCATAGGAAGGGCGCATCTGAAGGAGAATTACTGAGATCCATACCCCCCTTAATTGAAGAAACAGAAGCAATACTTATCTGTGTGGGCAACTGGCCCTCTGATGCAGGTAACTCGGGATTAGGTCTCCAATGACCATCAGACAGCGGAATCCACCCTGCGGCTTGTAGGGCCTTGTCCAGGACCAGGATTCTTCTACTTCAGCGCGCCAGTCTCACCTTGAAGGCGATTCGACTGCTGTGGAATGTACTCCCAGCCACTTGTCGGCAGTAAACATTTTAGTAGGACCTTCTGAAACAGCTGAGCTGGTGAAGCCTCTGAGCGTTTTCGTTTTCTATCCTCAGCTTGTTTAATTCATTCTCTTGATAATTGCTCGCTAGCACAGAACAATTCAGCTGCCAAACACTGTTGTTTCTGCTCCAAACTCAACTGATCACATATTTCTTCTGACGAGGGACTACTGTCTCAGGCGATTTGTTGGCCACCCTGAGGGTGCATCCCAGCCACCTCTGCAGCGGATCCCTCAGCCTGAGACATTTGTGCAGGTTTCTGTGTATCCTGGGCCACCTGAGCCCTATCTATCCATTCACCTCCAAGACCAACACTGAAGAGAACCTTCTCGCAGTACAAGAGTCCCCCTACTGGAGAGTAGGGGAATTTCCCCAGTGTCCTGGCCATATTTCCCTCATTCACTAAAAATACCACCAACAGCTTAATCTGATTCAAGGTCAGTTGGCATTCATCTGTATCCCCCTCCCCCGGATCGTGCATGACAATAGGCAGGATTTGTCTAGTGCACTTACCCGGTCAACAAAAACTAAAAAAAAAAAAAAAAAAAAAAAAATTGAATAACAGTTTATTTGTATGTAAATCATTACTGTATTTATGTTGTCCATCCAGCAGTGGGACAAAACTCATTTTTTTCTGAGTGTTCAGTGTAGTGGCCAGGAGCCTGTTGCTGAGCCAAGGGATTTTGTTTAATCAGATCAATATATTACAAAAAATTAACACACGGTAGAGTGTGTCATACAAGGGAGTAAAACCATCTTGAGGTTCTATGGACATGGGAACCTCTTGATGGTATTACTCCCTTGTAAGATACACTCTACAATCTATTATTCTATTTTTTAATGTTTCTTATCTAACTGATTAAAAATCTTATTTTAGTGCACTTCTTTCAGGAGCTGCAGAACCAATATGGCTTGGAGCAGTGAGATTCCTTTAGATATCTCTAGGTCCGACATTATATTGAATCTTACCCCCCGGCCAAGAGAGACTCTACTAAGGCATCACCACTGACAATGGCTTTGATGGCATATATCAGAGCTCAAAATTCTTCATATCTAGTCTTCACAATATACAGGGCAACACTAGATACACAGCACCACGTTACTCTATATATAGAAGAGAAGTGCGAGGAGGAAATTGGGCAGGCCAAGTACAGTGGGAGAGGGGATGTTTTGAAGTGGGCATCGTCACCTTCTCTCACATCTGGTGGGAATACACCTGGAAACATCTGTGATAGAGTAGAACCCTATATAACTGGAATGACTCTTTTCTATCTCCTTACTAAATAGACTGTTGCAACAGCATTAAACCTTTATCTGAAAATCTATCCTGCTTTTTCTTCTTACCCCATCAGATTGGCCACCTGTGGAGCTCCCCACCCCTCCCAATCTCTGTCTTACTAACTCCACTGTGTTTTCTTTTTCCATTCTTTCAGGTCCTGCCAAAATAATCCTGAAAAAAACATATGAAATGTGCCAGAGTGGGCAACATTATGTTATAAAGTGTCATGTGCAGAAATAAAATGCAGACATAAAGAGGCAAAACCCATAGTAAAAGTTAAACACACAGAGTTCATGTTTTATTTTGTTAAAATGATACTGTAGACTTTTGACTGATGTACAGTGGCATCCCCCAGGATGAAACCCAATTTTGCAGCATTTTGCAGCACTCTGCAGAATGCTGCAGCAGATCTCCTGAATAAAGCAAAGTAATTTCAATGGCAATTAGTCCCTTTTGTCATTCAGGAAAATATGACACTGCCAGGATGAAGTGAATGCCACAGTTTCCTGCATGACAAAAGGGACTAATTACCATTGAAATTACATTGCTTTATTCAGTAGGTCTGTTGCAGCATACTGCAGAGTGCTTTAAAAGTAGGTTTCATCCTGTGGGACACCACTGTAGGTCAAGGATAGAATAATGCCAGAGTTGTTATGTTATTTATTCTCTACTATAGGTTGTATTGGGGCCTAGTATGCAAAAATGGGGCCTTGCTGTTTACTAACATGTTATTTTTCTTTTGGTATATTGTTAAAAAGCCCTAGATAAACAGAAAAGGGTCTCATTGCAATATTAAGATATGGGTAATTCATTATTTTTATTTATTGGAGAATCAGATTACAACCTTTGAGTCAATGACTCATTTCCAAAGGCTCCACGTCAGAAATGCAAAACATAACAAGAAACAAAACATTGTACATAGTTACATATGGACGGAGGGAGGAAGAAACAACAGAGTATATACATTGCATGTTGAAAATAAGCAGATTAAGTAGGTACAAGTGAATTTAGTAGGCACAAGTGAGTAATGCGGCTAGAACTATGCAGATTTGGTAGCTATACAGTTTTGTAGTGAGCTTAATTACGGCAGAGTAGCGCAATCAGGAAGTAAATGCAAGGCCTAAGTGCTAGCAGTTGAAGAGAGAGAGGTTGGATAATCAACGTTATCATTAGTATACAGTGGCTGGAGTGGGCCAGGGATGTCTTTAGGCCAAGGTCTTGCCTTCAGAGGCAGATATCTGTTTATTAGTGGGGGCAAAGGCAGAGGTGGTTAGAGATTGTGTGTTTCTTGAGGGCTGCTTTGCAGGGGCCCTAGTCTGGGAATAGAGGTGATGTCCATAGGGAGTTCATTGTACCATGATGGTGCTCTATAGGGGAAGGACCATTGTCCCAGGGTGGTTGAGACTCTGGGAACAGCCCATGTTAATTTGTCTGCCGCACGGGTTTTTTTAGTGGTATGTACAGCATGGAGGGAGGTTGAGACTCCAGGGGGGTAAGGCCTAGGTGGATTTTCTTAGTAAGGAGACTTGTCTGGTAACATATTCTTTCATCTAGGGTGAGGATCTTTGAAAGTGCATACAGGGTGCAGCTGTGTGTACGCTTATCCACTCCAGCAAGTAGCCTACTGGCTTTGTTAATGGATAGGTGGATTTTGTTTAGCGCAGTGTGGTCAGTGGCCGAGTAGATGGTTAGCCCATAATCTAAAAGGGAGAGAACAGATGAGGTAACAGCAATGTTAAGTGCCTCTGGGGGTAGGCAGGTTTTGTGCCGGTACAGCAGTCCGGTGCGTATGTTTATAGCGGAGGAAAGATTAGTTATATGTAGGTGGAATGAGAGGTTAGGATTGAAAGTTAAGCCCAGGTATTTGTAAGTGTAGACCTGTTCCAGTGGGAGGAGATTTTTGGAGAGGATTGTTAGCTGGGAATTGTGGTCCTTACTCTGTCGGTGGGGGAAGAGCATTGATTTAGTTTTATTTACATTGACCACAAGTCTGTGGTCAGTAAACCAGTTTTCCACTTTATTGAAGGCAAGTTGTAAGGAGGACTGAAGGATTGCGGGGGTTCGAGTGAGAGGCAAACATTACCGTGTCATCTGCGTAGAGCAGAAGGTTACAAGGACAGGATTTGGGCAGGGTATTCGGGAAGATACTGAATAGCAGTGGGCCAAGGATGGAGCCCTGAGGTACCCCCAACCTGACTGGCAGTGCGGGTGAGAGGGTGTTGTTCACCTTCACACATTGGGACCTATCTGTGAAGTAGCTTGTGAACCACGCAATGGGTCCAGGGGACATGCCTGTGAGGCGAAGAGTATTTAAGAGGAGGGTGTGGGAGACTGTGTCGAATGCTTTTGACAGGTCTATGAATACGGCTCCTGTCAATAGTTTTTTATCTAGTGCACTGTGCAATGAGTTGGAGAACTCTGTGAGGGCAGTGGCTGTGCTGTGTCTGGCTCTAAAACCATGTTGCTCCCTGCATAGAATGTCGTGTGCAAGTAAGTAGTCTGTGAGTTGTTTTACAATGATTTTTTCCAGGGCTTTAGAAAGGGGTGGGAGTATGGAGATGGGCCTGTAGTTATTGAGCAGTGTGTGGTCCCCACTGTTCAGTATTGGAGTAATGATGGCCATCTTTCAATCGCTTGGGAACTGTCCAAGACATAGGGAGGGGTTGAGGAGATCGGTCAGGGGGGCTAGTACCGAGTCAAGTACCAAGTTGAGGATTCTCATGTCAAAGGAGTCTGTACAGTAGTTAGAGCCCCCTAGCACTTTCTTGAGGTAAGAACTGGCTTCATTCATAGTGAGGACCCTGAGATAGAAAGGAGGGTAGGTAATGTTGGGTTCCGGGGAGTTAGGGATGGGTTTGAAAAAGTTGTTTGGCAGAACTGCGCTCAGATCAGAGAGTGCCATATTTAGTCTGGTGGCGATTGTGAGTGGATCCGATGTAATATTATTGTTGACTGATAGCTGGGCAGGGGGAGACCTCCTGTACTTTCCGTTTAGTTCTTTTAGGTTATCCCAAAACAACCTAGCATTCCCCCAAGAAGAGGCCTGCGTGGACTTGTAGTAGCAGGATTTTGCCATTCTAATAGCCCATGTGCACTTGTTGCACACCATTTTATAGGCCAGTCTGTCCGTATGTGAACCGGAGGCAATTGCTTTGAACCAGAGCTCATCATGGCTCTTCAATTGATTGAGCAGTGCTGGTGAGATCCAGGGGACATTTCGTTTTTTGGTCTGTACCTTCGTGAGTGGGGCAAATGTATCACAGGCCTTGTTGAATGTGTGGGTGAAGTATTTAAGGGCAGCATCTATAGAGGGGGCAAGTTTGATGGGGGACCAGTCACACTGGGCAAGATATCTCCTTAATTTCGTGAGGCCTCCAGGTTGAAGGCGGCATTGGAAGAAACTGCTTGGTCATAGAAGTTTCAGTAATCACGATGAGGCAAAGAGGATAGGGGAATGGTCACTTAATGAGTCTGGTAGTACAGTTATGTTTGTGATTCTGTTAGGGCAGTTGGAGAGTACGAGGTCAATGAGGGTGCTAGAACCATTTCTGAGGTTAATCCTGGTTGGCTGGTTGACTAATTGGGTCAGATCTAGCGCTGAGATGATGTTCTTTATAAAGAAGGCCGAGCTTGACAGCCAGTTCACATTAAAGTCCCCCAATATAATGTGCTTAGTCTTTGGTGGGAAGCTGGAGATATAGTCTGCCAGAGATTGAAAAGTTAAGGTTTGGTTACGCGGTGGGATGTACACTACAGTAGTGATAACAGAGGCTCTGGTAGTGTCTGGGGTGATTTTTAGTGTTAGGGCCTGAGCTCATGGCCCAGGGAGGGAGCCAGTAGGCTTTGGCATGATAGTGAGTCCCGTACGTAAAAGGCACAACCCCCTCCCCGTTTACCCTGTCTGTCCACTCTATATGTGGTGAAGCCGGGGATTGCTATGGAGAGGTCTGGGACCTTTGCTGATAGCCAGGTCTCAGTGAGGGCAAGCACATCCGGCTCATGCAGCTGTACCCAGCATTGAAGCTGTGCTATTTTATTGGGTAGGCTGCAGATATTCATAGTAGCAATACTTAGTCCATGGCTAAAAGTGCCTGGCCTGACTGTGGTGGGGCCTGGATTAGGGTGAACATTGCCTGACATTAGGAGCAGCAGAGCGAAGAATCTGAGGAGGGCCAGTGTTCTCTGACTGGCAATGTGGGAATGCTGCTTTATTTCTTGGGTAGTGCCTATGCAGGGGGTGGCCATTAGCCCTATTCCTGTGCTCTGTAATTAATTCAGTTCTTGTATGGAAAAAATAAAACAATAGGAGCCTTTTTTTTTTACCTGTTCCCTCTGAGGTTCCTTAGTGGACTGCTTGTCCCAATGACAATGCCTTTATACTAAAGGAGAGTAGTGACCTCACGAAAAAGGGGAGGAGCCAGTCTGTTTTGCAAAGTCATGCATTACCTTTTTACAGAGGAGCTATTCTATTCTTGTTTAACATTAGTACAGGCGTTATATCCTGTTTAGAATGATTATCAGCATTACAAAAATGAAACTGTCCATTGCCCTGATTGTCTACCAAGTCCATTCCCCATACTAATTACTCTTATTCCTAATGTATGAATGCTTAAACCATACCATGTACTAAAGACCTGACCTCTGCACTGTGATGACCAGATTGTAACCTGAAATGGTCAAATGCTTGCTTTGTACCGTCTCTGTATATGAAATGTTCTACTGTTTAACTAACTCCAGGTTGCCCCTGAAAAAGGGACCTCCTGGGCTCAGCAGGTTTACCCGGTTATCAAAACTGAATAAATAAATAAATAAATAAATAAAAATACTTTAGAAATAAAGATGTCTGATTCTGGAAACTAGGGTAGGTAACATGATACGCTGTGAGAGGGTATAAAAGGCTAGATTTCCTGAGGTAATGGAGATCGGTGGTCAGAGAGATACTGACCTGCAAGGAGAGAGAACATGTGAGTTTTCATGCCTTGGATAAAGAGATTGAACTGAGAAAAATCTGAAGAAAGATTGTTTCTGGAAGTACTGCTGTGTTTCAGCATTTACAGTATATTTGATTTACTTTCTTGAAAGAAAGTTATTTTTTAATTTAGAAAGTTATTATTTTTGTCATTTTTTTATTTTATTTATGGATTTCTGATAAATAAATATCATGCTCTGTATGCAAAACTACTTTCCTGTCTATTTGTCCATCTGTCATCCCACACTTTTACTGTTGGTGATAGAGGTGTGATAAAGTCACTGAAACATCTGAACTGGGAGGGGGGATGTTTCCAGTGGATATCACCCGGATATCTAGATGGACCAATGAACTGGGGGCAACCAAAGGAGATACAGAAGACCAGGATCTATGGAGTGCTGACCAGAGCCATGGCACAACAACTGGGAGAAAAGCCACTTCCCGGACTGGACCTAGGAGCATGAAGCAAGAAGAAGACGGAGTCTGAAGACGGCATACAGAGACTTATGCAGGAGTTTTTCGCAAAGATGTTGAGCTGTACCCAGGACAATGCATGGCAGTCCATGAGTCCAAGAGAAGAACTACAGAGTGGTCAAGACAGGTCAGATGTGCAAGATAGTATCCAGATGGTGAAGACCCTTGTATGACTGATCCAGTGACTGAGTTGAAGATGGCTTGAGGCCGAACAATGTCTTTTAGAGGCTGAATGCCAGTGCAGGGATTTGATGGAGGGGTGCCAGTCAGAAGGCTCGGAGGAAATATTAGAGGACAATTCTCAGATGCAGCTGGAGGAGGAGTTCATGGTAGAGCAGGACCTTCTAGTGTTGCCCATGTTCCCAGATTGTCGCCTATTGGAGGATGGAGATGCCAGCTTGGACGTCAGTGTGACCTCAGGTGAGACTGTGTCTAGGGATGCAGTATTGGGGTAATGATGCTAATCAAGAAAGAAGAGGCCTATATAGAGGCTGAAGGGACTTTTACTTGTTTTGAGCCATCTGTATATATTCACAGTAATGTTATTCAAGACAATCCTGACTAGGCTAGGCTTCAAGCTGGGGATGCTGAAGTTGGGAAGTCAATGCAATATGTAAAAGTTGAAGAAGGAGTACAGTTTAATGGCAGTGTGGGTGTTAGACAATCCTCATGGTAAGAAGTAAAGAAGGGTATTCTTTACCACAAGTCCCAATCCCCGTACCCAAAGAGTAGATGTCCAGGTAGTAGAGCCAGAGACCTACCGGCAGCAGGTGATGGAAGCAGAGCAAGCCAATCCCTGTGGTCATTGGAGCCATAGCAGGATGTTGGATCAGTTCACACCATATTACTACTGGCCAGGTATGTATAGGCAGGTGGTGACCTATAGTAGGACCTGTCCAGTGTGCAACAGGATAGAGGTTCCTGCTGGGAACAAAAGGCGTATGTCCAGCAGAAGGGCTGGTAGATTAGGATTGGGAAGGGAGTATCAAAAGGAAGAGGCCACAGAAGAAAAAAGATGGTGCCCTTGGAGGAAGGTAAACCTTCCACCCAGGTTTCATGACACAAGATGGTAACTGCTATTATTAATGTACTTAAATCTGAAAGACCCTTGAGGATGATTTAAGATGATGTTACATGAAGAACAAGCCCCAGGGTATGATGCTTGCAATCTGCTGTTATGTAACGCTTCAGTATCATTTTGCAGATTTTTACTAAGGTACCCTGAGGTAGAGATCCTTAAAGGAGTGGGTGGGAGCTCCAACCCTTCCATGGACATGGAAGGCGGCAAGTAGTCTCAATGTACTACTTCCCTCTTGTGTGTGGGGGGTGTGTGATAGGGTAGAACCCTAGATAACTGGAAGGACTCTTTTCTATCTCCTTATTATTAAAAAAGACTGTTGCAACAGCATTAAACCTTTGTCTGAACATCTGTCCTACATAGAAACATAGCACCGTAGATTTTGAAGGCAGATAAGGACTGCCCGACCCACCTAGTCTGCTCATTTTCCTACCTACTTAAACTCCAGATCCTAAATGATCAGCATCCTATCCTCTCTTTCCTATCACTAGGTTGCCATCTGTCTATCCCATGCATTCTTGAACTCACCAATTGTTTTAGCCACTACGACCTCTGCTGGGAGGCTGTTCCGTGCATCCATCACCCTTTCTGTGAAAAAATACTTCCTCACATTACCCCTGAGTCTCCACCCCAGCCTCATATTGTGACCCTTTATTCTTTTACATCTCTTTTATGGAAAGATGATGCCCTCCTGGACCTTGTTGATTCCCCTGATGTACTTGAATGCCTCCATCATATCCCCCCCCTTCTTTCCTCCAGGGTATACATATTGAGGTCTTTCAGTCTTTCCTCATAAGTTTTTCTATGCATTCCTTTCACCATTTTTGCTGCCCTTCTCTGGACCACCTCCATTCTGTCAATGTCCTTTCCAGAGATGCAGTCTCCAGAATTGAACACAGTATTCCAGATGTGACCTGACCAATTGCCTGTACAGTGGCATCACCACCTCCTGTTTTGTACTGGTGATGCCCTTCCCTATGCACCCCAGCATCCCTCCGGCCCTCACTACCACCTTCTCACATTGCTTGGCCACCTTCAGGTTGTCTGTTATGTTTACCCCAGGTCCCTTTCCAGTTTTGTTATTGTTAGTATCTCCCACCCATTTTGTATTCCTCTCCAGGATTCCTGTGGCCCAAATGCATGACTTTGCACTTTTTTGTATTGAATTTACGTTGCCACACTCTTGACCGCTCCTCCAATTTACCTAGGTCTCTTCTCATTTTTTCCACCCCGTCTGGAGTGTCTACCTATTGCAGATCCTGGTGTCATCCACAAAGAAGCTTCCATTCCCTTCCAGTCCCTCTACAATGTCACTAATGAAGACATTGAAGAGGACCGGCCCCAGAAACAAGCCCTGTGGCATCCCACTTGTCATTCCCACTCTGCTGGGATTGAACTCCATTTACTACCACCCTCTGTGTCCTGCTACTCAGCCAATTCCAGACCCAGTGTACCACCTTGGGACCTACTGCCACACTGCACAACTTGTTTACTAACCTCCTGTGTGGGATGGTGTCAAATGCCTTGCTAAAATCTAGGTAGGCCATGTTCACCGCCCCTCCTTGATCCACCACTCTGGTTACCCAGGCAAAGAAATGTATCATATTTGTTTGGTAAGACCTCCCTGCTGTCAATCCATGTTGCCTTGGGTCTTGTGCCCCAATAGCCTCCAGTTATGCCACAATCATTTCCTTAAACATGGATTCCATGATTTTCCCCACTACTGAGGTCAAGCTGACTGGCCTATAATTTCTATCCTCCACCTTGCTCCCACTTTTGTGTAGTGGTACCACATTCACCTTTCTGCAGTCATTTGGTACCATTCCTCCCTCTAATGATTTGTTAAATAGGGCTGTCAGTGGCACTCCTAGTACCTCCCTGAGTTCTTTTAGTATTCTGGGATGCATCCCATCTGGTCCCATTTCCTTGCCCACATTTAGTTTTGAAAGTTCCTGTAGGACTCTCTCTGTGAATGGACTGGTGTCAACCTCCCCACCATGTGTGTTTCTACCCCTTTTGGTCCCTCCCCTTCCCCTTCCTTTTTAAATACTGAGCAGAAGTATTCATTTAGAATTTCTGCTTTTTCTAGATCCCTCTCTGCACACTCCCCCCTCTTCAACCTCACAATACCGCAATTGGTCTGTTTCATTTCCCTGATATACCTGAAGACTGTTTTGTCACCTTCTTTTACTGATTTTGCTATCCTTTCTTCAGTTTGCACCTTTGCACACCCAACTGCCTTCCATACCTCTTTCTGCTTTGCCTGGACATTTCCCTGTCTCCCTCCATCTGCATTTCCTTGTACTTTCTGAATGCTTGTTTTTTTTCCTAACCTTCCCTGCCACTTTTTTTGAAAACCATAGTGTTTTTTTTCCTTTCGTTTTGCTTTGTTTATAGCTTTACACAGATTCATGTTGTCTCTGCTATGGCTCCTTTAAATTTCTCCCAGTGTTTATCCACTCCCCCTCCCCCTTTGCCAGGATTCTCTGGAGGTGTTCCCCAATTTTTTGCAAAGTCTGCCCTCTTGAAGTCCAGGATCTTTATGTTTGAGTGACTTGATTCTACTGCTGTCTTCACCTTAAACCACACTGTATGGTGATCACTGGACCCTAGATGGCTGACCACTGATAGATCCATTATTCTGTCATCATTTTGAGAACCAGGTCTAGTATTACTCCCTCCCATGTGGGCTCCTTCACCAACTGTCTGAGCACGCTCCATCCAGGGCATCCAAGATGTCTCTGCTCCTGGTAATGGCTGCCACATATTTGTTTCAATTAACACCTGGCATGTTTAGGTCCTCCACCAGCAACACCTCCCCTTTCTCTGCCATTTTGTGTATGGTTTTCACTAATACCCTGTCTATTTTCCCCCATTCTGGAGGTCTGTAGACAACTCCAGTGTGGATGGTGGTGCCATTTCCTGTCTTTAATGTGACCCATAGTGCCTCTTCTCCTTCCTGTCTTCCTCCTAACTCCATTGCCTTGATCCCTTCTGTGATGTACATAGCCACCCCTTCCCCCTTTTTGCCCTCCCTGTCTCTCCTGTAGATTGTATATCCTGGTATGGTAACATCCCAGTGACGGTTTCCTGGGTTTCAGTGACTGTGACAATGCCTAGGTCTTCCTTCTTCATCAAGGTCACTAGGTCTGGGATCTTGTTTCTCAGGCTCTGGGCATTTGTACACATGGCTTTCCATATTTTGATGCTCCTGCCTGTACCAGTTCCCCCATCCCTATCCCTATGCCTTCCCTCCATGCCTCCCCCACTATTTCTTCCCTTTGTGTTTCCTTTTGCTGCTTCCACAGCCATAGTATCAGCCTGTTTGTCTACCTTTCACTGTGCAGGGGAAAGGGCAGTTGGTTATTCCCTGCTTAATTCCACTATCTCCCTTGGCTACTTTAAATGACCTTTTCTTTGCTTTAGTATCTGTCTGTTTGTTTACCTTAACCTGTGGAGGGGGAGCAGTTGATTCTTTCTTACTTATTTCCATCCCCCCTTGGCTAGTTTAAATGTTTGCCTATGAAACATTTAAACCTCTCACTAAGGATTTTGGTCCCCTCCCCCCAGATGGATGCAGGCTGTCCCTCCCATACAAGCCTGCATCTCTCAACGTGGTCCCCCAATCCCCAGTGAAGCCAAAACCCTTAGCTCTGCAACAGCTTTTCAGCCATTTAATGAATCCCCTGGTGTGGAGTATCCTGGCCTCCCCCATTCCATAGACAGATAGCACATCCGAGAAAGTTACCATGCATGCTGCCTGTCTAAGACCCCTCACCAACTTTGTGAACTCCCTCTGCACTGCCCTCATCTTATCCCTAGCCAGGTCATTTGTCCCCAAGTGGACAATGACATCTAGCTCACCCTCCCACCTTGCTGCCCCAGCAATCATTTGGATTCGCTTCTGATTCCTCCAAGTGGTGGCACCAGCTAGGCACCAGAACTCCCTGTTTCCAGCTCCCAGGACTACAACCCCATAATATAGTCCCCCACTAGGAGTTGCTTCCTTCTCCTCTGGAGTCCTGTGCCATCCCCTTGGGGTTTCCACTATGGAGGATCCCTGCATCCACCTTGTACACCACTGTGCGGTGTCTCATTGAGACAGTCCTGCCCTGCCAGAACAGTGTAGGAGTTGTGGATTGGAACCTCTGTTTGGATGCATCGGTGCCCCACCTCCCTCACCCTCCCTGATCCCACCTTTATCCAACTACCCCTCATTCCTGTCATCCTTTGAGGCAATGTTTGTGGATTCAGTGGTGCCTGGACAGGGGAGGTGGCCTCCTACATCCTAGCCAACTCATCCTGGAGATGGGCAGCTTCCTTCCTCAAACCAGAGAGGTTCCTGCAGATGGGACAGCACTTAAGTCTCCAGAACATCTCCCTGAAGACTGCCGCCCCACAGCCACTGCATTACACCACTCCCACATAACTATTATTGGCATCCCCTTTTTTCTTTTCCTTCTCTCCCCATCCCTTTTTACTCTGCCTTAATGCAAGAGTGCAGTTCTAAAGATGTCTAACTTGTGGTTTTATGTGTAGCTGTAAGCTCTACCACCCTGCCCTGAAGCAGGAAGTTGAAATCAGTATCCTGGATGTACACCTAAAAAGATGGACTAGCCAAGGGAGGGTGGGATGTGGGAGAGTAGGGCAGATCTAATCCCTTGGAAGAGCTGTGGAAGACAAACAATCAGCTCCTTCAACGTAAGAAAGAGAGATCAAACTGCACAACTTGTAAACACAAAACAAAATAATAACAAAACAGTAACTCTGCTTGGCCAAAAGAAACCTTAATGTTTCTCCTTGCTCTGTTCTTTCAAGCAAACTTAGAAGACACAAAGCTCAGGTACAGTTAGGTACTTTCTGTCAGCAAACTCTAGGCTTTTACAGTACCTCCTGATTTTTCTTCTTGCCCCATCAGGTTGGTCACGTGTGGAGCCCCCTCTCCCCATCTAGGTAAAGCTAAGTGCTTTCTGTCAGCAAACTTTAGGCTTCCACCGCCTGCTTTTACTTCTTTCCCTATTAGGTTGGTCACCTGTGGAGCCCCCTCCCTATCCCTGTCTTACTAAATCCACTGTGTTTTCTTTTTCTGTTCTTTTAGGTCCTTCCCAGAGAATCCAAATAAAAACACATGAAATGTGCCAGAGTGGGCTACATTATGTTATAAAGTGTTATGTGCAGAAATAAAATGCAGACATAAAGAGACAAAACCAATAGTAAAAGTTAAACACACAGAGTTCATGTTTAATTATGTTAAAAGGATACTGTAGTCCTTAACTGATGTAGGTTAAGAATAAAATAATTCCAGAGTTATTATGTTATTTATTCTCTACTAGAGGTTGTATTAGTGCTGGTATGCAAAAATTGGGCCTTGTTGTTTGCTAATAAGTTATTTTTATTTTGGTATATTGTTAAAAAGCCCTAGATAAACAGAAAAGGGGCTCATTGCAGTACTAAGATATGGGTAATTCATTAGCCCTATTCTTGTACTCTGCAATGAATTCAGTTCTTTTTTTTTTTATTTAGTTGTTTAATCATGAGTAGCACACTAAGCTGAAAACTTTTTTACAGGTGCGACCTGGGAGCACAGGGAAGTTAAGTGACTTGCTCAGGGTCACACAGTATGCAAGTGGAAGCTGTGGGATTCAGCCCCAGTTCTGGTCTGCTGGATGTCACCAGATTTGAGCTCAGAGCCTTAACCCACTGTGCTATACTGCCTCCTCAGTTCTTGTTTAAAAATAAACCAAAAAGAGCCTTTTTATGGCTGCAGTGGGCCTAGCCTGCAGACGTATTGCTTTGAGAAAAGGATTACCTGCATAATTACTTTCCAAACAACATGGTAGAGTGTTAGAAATAGTGTCATCCACTGAAGCCTCATTACTACACTGCCTGTGTGTGTATGGGATTTAGACAGCAATATTTTTCCTCTGGCTCATGTTCCCTCCCTGCAAGGCATCAGAGAAGGCAGGACTTTGGGGGAGGAGGGCAAGCAGGTGCCACCCATTAGGGGCAGGCAGGTGTTCCCAGGGCAGAGGGAACTTGCATCCAGGAATAGGAAGGAGATACCTCATCATTTCTACCTTTCCTAGGTTGCAAGAACAGCCTCAGAGGGAACATCAAGGTTTTTGACAAAGAAGATACCTTAATGCAACAGCAGAAAGTAGATCTTGTGAATCCTGAAACATTTTGGTAATACTGTTTTTGCTTTTAAACTTCAACTGGCTTAACAGGATGAAGGATCCTTCCTGTACTGCACCTGACTGTATCATAATGTGATATAAAACTAAGTCTGGTGTTCACTGTAACCAGTTTATTGTTCCTCCTTCAATAATGATATACTAAATTATGACCTTACTTTGTCACTTATGAATATCCGTATTGTCTGAACTTCTTATCCTAAAACAGTGTCTTTACAATACAGAAAAATGCTGTATTCAAAGGTCCAGATATTCAAAAGGGTTGCGCCATGCGCAACAGGGTTGCGCATATGCAAGTCCTACATTGCGCCATTCTGCGATATTCAGCAGGAGGCAGTTGCGCCACTGAAAACAGGTTGAGCAACAGCGCAATGCAAATGAATGCATGCTCAACAGGAGGGGGAGGAACCATGCATAAACTGCACAACCCGATATTCAGTCGGGTTGTGCAGAGTTGTGCAGGCGCAACCCCCAACCTGCACCTGCACAACTTTGAGCCAAAAAAGGATCAAGTTGAGGGTCACCTGTTGCGAGCTGCTGTATTGCAGGGTGCAACACAGCAGCTGCCACCTGTGGCTGGCCCCCAACTCAGTCCCTGTACCCCCCACCAGCCCGATTGTGGGAAGAACGTGAAAGAACCCCCAAACATCTCCCTGATGCCCGATCGCGGGCAGAATGTATACTGACAACCCCCACCCAAACCGGGCAGAATGTATACTGACAACCCCGTCCAAACATCTCCCAATGCTCAATCGTGGGCAGTATGTATAATGACAAACCCCCAACATCTCCCAATGCCCGATCGCAGGCAGTATGTATAATGAAAACCCCACCAATTCTTCTAATGTGATCACTGGTAGAACGTGAAACACCCAGTTAGTGACGATCTGGCGAGTGAGTGAAGATCTTTCATCCCGACATATCTTTATGAATCCAGTGAGTGCAGGTTGATCGCAGGCAGAATGTCCATTGACACCTCAACATTTCCCTGGTGTCTAGTGTCCTCCACCCACTCCACCCACGTAAGCCCCACCACCCCGCCCCCGGCAGCCGTGGCGGCAGCATCCACTCGCTGCCATTCTCGCCGCCGCCCACTGACTGATCACTGAACAGTAGGGCTGCACGCCCATTGTGCAGAGCCAGAGCCACTGGCGCAGTATTTTATATTGTATGATGATAGTCCAGATTTGTGAATGATGTTCATTCACAAATCTGACTGTCATGGTATGGTGGGCTGCACCATTGGCTCTAGCTCTGCACCACCGGGCGGCAGCTCACCGACAGTCAGCTGGTGGGCGGCGGGCAGCAGGCGGGTGATGCTGCCACCACCGCCGCCGGGGAGCGGGGTGGTGGGGGTGGGTGGGGGTGGGGGACACTAGACACCAGGGAGATGTTTGGGGGTAGTGTCACGGACATTCTGCCCGCGATCAGGCATTACGGTCCACTGACCACCAGGAGATATTCGGTGGGGGGTCTTTTACATTCTGCCCGCGATCGGGCACTGGGGGTTGTTTCAGCCTGCCCGCGATCTGGCTGCAGGAGGTGTTGGTCCCGACGCTGCCACTCTGGCAGGGCGGCCAGGCACAAGTCCTCGGGGATCAATGCACCTAAATGCTAATGGCATGCAAATGGGGCCATAATCAGATGCAAATGGACCCCCCTGCGCCTTGCATGAATTATGGCCCCATTTGCATGTCACCTTTTGAATATCGGAAATTTACACTGCAAGTTTAATGCTCAAATCTGACAACTTGCGGTGGCGCAAGTTCCACTGTGTCATGCACAGTGGCTGTGGCTGGGGGGTGATATTCAAAGGAGTTGCTCAATAGCGCAACTCCTTTGAATATCGCCTCGGCCACACCCCTGCGCAACTATTTTGAGCAGCGCAAGGGCTTGTGCCTCAGAATGGCGCAGTTTGAATATCCGGGCCAAAGTATAAAAAGAGAAAGAACCAAACTGCTCTGCATTTTAAATGTAGTTGGCCAAAATTGTAACTATAAAAGGAAAAAATATCTTTTCACTTCAGGTAGGCATCCAATGTCAAAACGAATATTTTTAGCATCTTGCCACATATTGTAGTGTGGTCAACTACAGACAACAAGGTTTAGTACAGGACAGTCGGTGTTCAAAATTAGCACTCTGCTTCATACCACATGAATGGGGTGGGACAAAAATGCTGAAATAAATGAAAAAACTCTATCAAGGGTGATGGTTTTCTCAAATAACAGTAAAAGCACAGTTACTGACACAAGCAGTATAATTCATTTGCAAGGGTCATTGCAAATGCCAGCATGAAAAGCAAAAGGAAAAAAGTATACCTGTATCACTTCAGTTAGGAAACAGTGAGACATCAACTGACGCATTGGTTTGACTAGAAAGGCATTATTACTTAAAATACTATTTTTTGGTGGAACTCAAAAAACTGATGCAAAATAAATGTATTTGCAAAAACATCAAGCCCTGTTTGCAATGATATATAGTTCCCTGTTCCAACACACACACACACACACACACACACACACACACACACACACACACACACACACTGTATAGACAGAAATACAGGACACCAGTTGCAGTAAAATAAAGTCACCATGATGCCATCTTGCAAACCAAGAGTATGAAAAGAAAATGTAAATGAAATCCTTTTCACTTTACTTAGGGAATATAGGGAGAGAACAACTGAGTTATTGGTTAGACTATAAAGGCATTATTACTTAATGATTAGATTTGTCTACAAGCACTGTCTTCTAAGCAAGACACAAGCAATTGAATCAACACACACACACACACACACATACATTTATCATGTAGTTTTCCTTTAATTGAGCTATCCCGATTACTGCCTTTTTTTGCAAGCTGAAACCTCCACTATAGCGATCTTTTTGTGCTAAGTTTCAGTGCTTAATTTACAACCATTTACAAACTAAGAAACTTATTTTGCTGGTATCCCCTTCCCCACTCATACAGAGGTGTCAATTTACTGTCTGATAACCATGCTGGTTGATCTTACTTGCTTAAGGCAACATATTATCATTTGCAGTAGTTTACATTAAACGGATCAAGGAACATAACACAACCGATGACAAGCAAGATGGTTAAATGAGGATGTGAAGAAAGTGACTCAACAACAACAACAAACAACAAAAAACTAAACATGCAATAAAATAGCTGAAAACAAAAGCCATGACATAACCACATGGTCAGAATATGAAACATTTTTAAAGAAACATAAATGCAAAAGTAACCATTTCAAAAAGAAAATGAAACTCAAATGCAACAAATGCAGACAAAAGCAACAGCACACAATTGTGCAGTTACATCAACAGCCTAAACAAAAAAAATATGTAAGTATATTAATAATAAAGGGGATACAGTAAAAAATCCAGTGGAGATAGAAAGGCAATGTAACAAATAGTTATGTTCCTTACTCAAACCCAATTACAACTCAGTCCCCTGCCCCTGTACATTACCAGGAATGCCACCAGAATTAATATAAATACAGACAACATACTGCAAAAAATTAAGAATAAGAAAATCAGAGTGCAAAGTTTCCACTAAAATGCTGAAATTAAATATTGGGATAATCCATAACCAGGCACCCCACAATATATATATATATATATATATATATATATATATATATATATATATTAGAGGCAAAAAACCATTTAATACATCAGTTAGGGTTGTTCACTGTGACAGAAGGAAATTTGGTGTTAGGTTGAAACCCCCCCTTGCACCCCTCCAGCTCACCCCCCAACTGGCATCAGGGTGTGCATTGGGGTCATCAGCCCTAACTCCCACCCCATCACATGTGTAAAGAGGGTGAGGAATAGGAGAATGGGGTGAGAGATTAGGACTGATGACCCCAATGTGCACCTCAATGCCGGTTGGGGGGGGTGGCTGGAGGGGTCCAAGAGGGGTTTCAACCCTAATACCAAATTTCCTCGCTTTTGTCACTGTGGAACAACCCTAACTGATGTATTAAGTGGAGTTTTTTGCCTCTAATTTCCCTTCTTTTTGAGAATGATGATGAGAAATAGTGAAAATAGTGCAGCGGCGGGAGGCCCCCACGCTCCCGCCATGTGATGAGCACAGGGGCACAGTACTGCAATTGTAAAGGCAAATGGTAATGGTAACAGCAACTATAGCAGCAAAGGAAACAGAAATGCAAAAGGAAATGCAAGCGCATATGGAAACACAAACCGTAATGCGCACAGGCACAGTACCGCAATTGTAAATGCAAATGGTAACAGTAACAGCAACGAAGATGCAAAACAAAAGAGAAACAGTAAAGCAAATGAAAGGGCTGCCATAAATGCAAATGGCAATGCACACAGGGATGCAAACTGAAATGCAAACACAAACAGTAGGGGAAATGCAAATGGTAACAGTAACGCAAAGGCAAGCACAAACGAGAACATAAAGCGTAATGGGACATGGTAACGCACACGGGAACAGAAATCCAATGAGTACGTAAAAGCAAGTGGAAACAGTAACTGTAACATTAACAGAAGTGCATACACTGTTTTTCCCCAACAGCTGCATAGAGAAACACAGTGTGTACAAAGAATGTATGCATAACAATGGGCCTTGGAGCAGAAAATGAGCTGTCAGAATACAAAATTGCTTATATCTCAGGAGCCGTATGAAGTAGAAATAAAATTTAAATGTCTTGCACCGTTTTCTAGCTACGAGCCCCAAAAGGCGAGGCATACGCCACCACATTAGTCTATGGGAAAAAATGTCAACTTCAGAGTACCGTAACTTGGCAGCTGCGCAATATTTTTTCACCAAACCACGGAAAGGCACATCTGTGAGATGTTGGCTGCCTTCCCTCCAAATGTCAGCCCAAAAGACCAAATGGTTCTTTTGCAGCAGGGTGACAAAGAACTCCTGTAATTTGGGCCATAGTCTGGAAAAGTGCTGTTGAACTTTGCGAAAGCTTTCACAAATTCATTCGACAGTGTTGTAAGTGCGAAAGTACTTTGCAAAAGTACTTTTTCCGGAAATTTGAAAAACATATTTCTGTGATGTTTTACCCCAAAATAAAGACATGCCTAGCATCCTCAGGGTCCATACATATGAACATGCGAACATATGAAGAAGCCAGCATAAGAAGGCCATTTGTTCTATCAAGTCTGCTCACATTGCAGGGTCCACAGCTTGAGCTAATGTCCCTGCCCTCCCTCCCCACTCCTCCCATCTTCCCTACCCATGAGTCTCACCTTCCCCCTATGCCTATCCCAGCCTCTCTTAAGCTGCCCACCGTCTTCAATGAGGTGACCTCTTCTGGCAGCGCATTCCAAATGTCCACCACCCTCTCTGTGAAGAAGTGCTTCCTGACCTCCCTCCTAAACCTTCCACCCTCCAGCTTAAGACTGTGCCCCCTTGTGATATGTTTGCCACTTTGCTAAAGAGACTCTCCTTATCAACTTTATTTATCCCTTTCAAGTACTTGAATGCCCCAATCATGTCCCCCTCTCGCTCCTGTCTTCCAGGGAGTACATGTTCAGTGCCCTCAACCTCTCCTCATATGCTTTGCCCTGCTGACCAGCAATCATCTTTGTAGCCCTCCTCTGTACCTTCTCCAGCAGGTTAATGTCCTTTTTGAGGTGTGGGCACCAATACTGCACTCCATACTCTAGATGCGGCCTTACCAGTGACCTATACAAGGGCAGTATAACCTCCTCTCTCCTACTACTGATGCCCCTAGCTATGCAACCCAGCATCTTGTTTGCCTTTGCTGATACTTTCTTGCACTGCGTGGAGTGCTTCAGGTCACTAGTGATCGTCACTCCCAGGTCCTTCTCCTCCTCTGATGCAGATGATTGAACTCCACTCAGGTAATCTCTGTCCTGGGATTTTTGGCTCCAATATGCATAACTTTGCATTTTTTGGCATTGAAGCCAAGTTGCCAGATCCTGGACCACCTCCCTAGCTTTTCCAGATCTTCCTGTAGGTCCCTTATCCCTTTAGCTGTGTCCACTGTCCCACAGAGCTTGGTGTCATCTGTGAATAGACACATTTTGCCTTTAATGCCATCCCCAGTGTCATTGATGAAGACATTGAACAACACTGGCCCCAGCACAGAGCTCTGTGGGACCTCACTGGTTACTTCCCTGGTGCCAGTTAACTCTGCCCCCCACCACCCTCTGGGTTCTGTCCCTCAGTCAGTTTTCCACCCATCTGGCCATCTTTTCCCCAACTCCAAGATCCACCAACTTCCTGATAAACCTTTTGTGGGGCACAGAGTCAAAGGCCTTGCTGAAATCAAGATAGAGGATGTCTACCACTTGGCCCCAGTCTACTGTCTTAGTGACACAGTCACAGAAGTCAATCAGATTTGTTTGACATGATCTTCCCCCCATGACCCCATGTTGCCTCTCATCCTGGAGACCATGTTCCTCTAGATATTCCACCAACCTTTCCTGTAGTATGGTCTCCATCAGCTTGCCCACAATGGAGGTCAGACTGACTGGTCTGTAATTCCCTGGATCATCCTTGGGTCCGCTTTTGTGAAGGGGCACTACATGTGCTGTTCTCCAGTCCTGTGGTTCCACGCCTGATTCTAGTGAACTATTAAATAGGTCTGCTAGCAGCCCTGCCAGCTCCTCAGCAAGTTCCTTTAGTACACTTGGATGTACTCTGTCCAGGCCTGGTGATTTGTCCACTTTCAATGCCAGCAGACCCTCCCTCACTCTATCCTCCTCTATCACCATGCCTGTGTTCCCTTCCCCCCGCTCCTCTTTTCCCTCCTGAAGGCACTGGTCCATCCTTCTCCCTGGTGAAGACAGAACAGAAGTATTCATTTAGTATCTCTGCTTTTCTTCCATTATCCTCCACCCACTCCACACCTTTCTTAAGCCTAACAATCCCTTCTTTCTTGTCCCTTTTCTCACTTATATAGTGAAAGAAAGCCTTCTCCCCCTTCTTAATTCCTTCAGCTATTTGAAGCTCCTTCTGTACCTTTGCTTGCCGGACTTCCTTACTTGCCTCACTAGCCAACCTTAGGTAATTTTCCCTATCCACCTCTCTCTTGGTCTTCCTGAATTTTCTATAGGCCAACCGACTAGGTGAATACAAAAAGAATTAGTTTGCTAGAGGGTCCCAAATTTAAATGGCAAGCTTTTTTCTGCTCACCAACTGAAAACAAAATGGCAGATTTGCGAAAGTAAAAGGACCATTTGCAAAAGTAAAAACTGCATTTGTGACACATTCAAACTTTTTGTTAACTTTTCCCATTGACTTATAATGGGAACTTGTTTTTTGAATAACTTTTGAACTGTTTAATATTTTTTCATGAAATCTTCAAAATGCACACCGGGCACACCGGCCACATGTTCCATTAAGTTTTTGGATTGCTCGCACAAACCGTGCGGCCTGTAGGTTTGAGCAAAGAAATCACCCGAAAGCATAAACGTGCATGCAGTTCTGATTTAATAACTCCGCAGCCATATATCTGACTGGTAAAAAAGTTGGCAGACCCCAAGATATATGGTTCTTGATCGAGCATTCCAAATTTCAGACAAATCAGTTAAACAGTACCAAAGTTATTAAGGTGAAAAGTTTCACCCTTTAACCTTAAAAGTGCTACTCAACCCTAACTATGGTAATAATATATATATATATATTTAAAATTATTAAATAAAGGTGCAGAGAAAATTCTATAATCAGTAAGATTTAAGTCAGCTACATGTCTAACAGTGATTTCAGTGCAGAGAGCAGCAGTGATTCACAATGTGATAATCAGGTACCCTAAATGTAATGTGTCTCTATGAAAATGTGATCCAATTCCTGGGCAACAATACCTGATAGACATAATTTCTGTTACACCTTTGCAAAACATCTGCCACTGTACCACATTTGGCAGTCATTGAAAAATGTTTCCCTAGATATTCTTCCCTGAATTATAAACAGGAGAACCCAATTCAGCCAAACTATATGAAGATTTATCACTGTAAGCCTTGTGTATTATGCAGACTGTGATACTCAACAGTTTTAGGTTAAGTTAGTCCATCTTGACTTATTTGCTGCATATGCATCCCAATTGCTAAGGGGTCTTGACCATGTTCACCCTTCCTCAAGCCAAGCTAGCTACAGTATGTCTAGCACTAGCACTGATGGGAAGAGTATGCCATTAGCAAGAATCTCTTTAAATAGACTTTTTGGCAAATTAAAACCTCCTCCATAGTGTTGATTTTGGCTTGCCTCTGGCTTGAGAAAGTTAAAGGAAAACTCCACCAAATGTCCAAGTATGGTGCCTCTGTGATTTCTCTGAATTTGCTGAAAAAAAAAAACTATCCTGCACATTTTGAGTCCCTCCATAGGAGACATCAATAAGGTAACCAAATACTAAGTAAGGATTGGATCACATAAACACAAACCATCACAAAGCCTACCGAGCCAGTGGATGACCACAGCTGCAAAATGATTAACTGTGTTTACAAGCAGTCAAGCACGGCATTCTACACAAGACACATGCACACACAGCAGAACATAGCTGCAAAATGGTTAGATTTGTTTACAAGCACTGTCTTTCACGCAAGACACAAGCAATTGAATCAAAAGTCCACACACACACACACACACACACCAGAACACAGCTGCAAAATGATTAGATTTGTTTACAAGCAGTCAAGCACTGTCTTCTACACAAGACACACACACACACACACAGCAGAACTTAGGTGCAAAATGATTAGATTTGTCTACAAGCACTGTCTTCCACACAAGACACAAACAATTGAATCAAAAGTACACACACACACACACACACACACACACACACACACACACACTGCAGAACACAGCTGCAAAATGATTAGATTTGTCTAAAAAAAACTATGCACATTATTATTACTCGGTTGTGTGAGTAAAGCATATCTGAACACTGTGTAGAACACAGGAATTAAATCTACAAACTATTAACATTATTATTAAACTTCAGTGTGAGTGAAGCATATCTGAACACTAATGAGTAAACAGACCTGCACTCAGTGGGGGGAGGGTACCCTGTAACAAAAAAACAGTACCTGGAGGTTTAAAGTAAAGGTACAACCATAGCAAAAGCTACTTAGTAAATGAAGGTCCATGCTAATGTTTACCAGACATTTTTTCCATGTAATGGTCACAGCAAACATTACATACTCAACTGGGCCAGGGAAGTGCTCTCCACAATTATCTTTCCCTGGCCCAGTGGGGCATGTAGTGTTTGCTTTGATCATTAACTGGAGAAAGTATCTATTAAACATTATTGTGGATCTTTATTTATTAAGTACCTCGAGCTAGGATTGATCTGTGACATTAAGCCTCCACATATATTTGTATTTGTATATGTGATCAGATCACAGGCTTATGGAAAGGTCAATATTCACATTATTATTAGTCTGTTGTGTGAGTGAAGCATATCTGAACACTGCGTAGGTCACAGAAATGAAATCTACAAACAAACTACAAACATTATTATTAAACTTCAGTGTGAGTGAAGCATATCTGGACACTAATGAGTAACCAGACCTGCACTCAGTCGGGGGGGGGTTACCTTGTGACAAAAAGAACAGTACCTTGAGGTTTAAAGTCAAGGTACAACCTAAGGTGTACGGCCTTTTGCACAGATCAGTGACCTCCCTGTGTCAATGGCCACAATGACTGCTAAACATTGAAAGCAGGCAACAGACAATACAAGCATAAAACATGGACATGGAGAAATTATTATAATTTTCAGAATAGAGCATTGGGTTGCTCACTGTACTGCTGTTTTTTCCCTTGTGTTTGTTATTGTGCTAGCATGTACTGCAAAAGTGAAATTAACCATCACAGTCAAAAGTTTGTGCACTGAAAAGGCTTAGCTGCCTGCAGAGTCCTCCCTCCCACACACACACACACACACACACACATACGCACACACATACGCACACACACACACACACACATATATACACACACACACAGACAGGTTCCTGCAGTGTTATTAATTTTACACACTTGGCAGCAGACCAACAAAAAAGTTCACAGTGGAGCTGCCAACCTTTAGCAGTTACAGGACTGCAGAGACTGATCATGCCATGTTGTATTTTAGGCATGCTTTTTATGATTGCTTGCACACATGTGCAAGAAACATGTGACAGCTTGCTGGAGTAGCAGTTTGTGGATGCGCTTTTGTGTTGTGGCCAGTGCCCCCACTGCTTTGTGGGGCTTGTCTCTGTGGCAACAATAAATGAGCATGCTGTCTATGACAGCAGTGCAAAAGTGCGCAACCAACTTGAAAGAATTTTGCCACTGCAATGAGGAAGCACCCCCTATTGCAGGGCATGCCTTGCCTGGTGTAATATTTCAATAAACATGGCCACAGCTGTCACTGTTGACGTCTACCTCTATTCCCCAGAAAGCTGATGTTGAGGGTGCCCAATCCCCCCTGTAGGCATGCACCTCCCCAGTTCATTTGCTGACAGGGGAGCCCAATCCCCATCAGTATAATGGTTCCCCTGTCTAATAATTTGTCTGCCGAGGGGGAGCCCAAACCCCCTCAGCATCATGCCCCCCAAACAAAGACCCTTTCTTCTTTCTGACAGAGTGTCCAATCCCTGTTGGCTCCAGTCCCCCCAACAAAATACCTAGGTGACATGCTGGGAGCCTACCCCCAGTGTGCCAGATGTCCCTGTAACAAAGAAAACCTTTTCGCAACAGTTTTTTTTATTTGATTTAACCTGTGAACAAGAAAATGGTCCCTCATTGTCTGCAGTGCCCCCTTCCCCAACCTGCACCCACCTCTGTGCACCCTACCTCCCCACCCACCCTCACCCTATACTTACCTCTGGATCCTGGCAATGATCTTTGGTGGAGCGAGAACATGTCTGCACTATTCAAAGCTGACCGCGAACTGAAGAAACGTCAGTAAGCTATATAATGGCATGCAGTAAATGGTTTATTTTCAACTTAGGTGGATATCTCAACCAGTTTTGTGACTTTCGACACCAAATTTTCAACATGGACCTCATGAATTCAGTCACTGTCACGTCATTATTCTGTCCCAAAAGGTGATTTTGTGCTTACTGTATGGAATCACTTTTTGGGACTGATTAACAAAACAACAGTGTCACTCTTCATGAGGAGGGCTCTCAAAAAGCCTATGTTGCAAATCTGGTGACAAAATAAAAATAAATGACTGTGTTGCATTACAAGTGTGCATTTCACACTTTCCACCCTCGCTCATAAAGAATTTTTCATGTTTTCACTCCAGATTTTCAACATTGCCATTTTTTCACACCTCCTTATGAACAATACAGCTGTCATTTTTCACATCCTACCTGAAATGTGTTTTCACACATCTGGCATTCAATGGCATGGTTGTTGTGGGAAATCAATGTTTGGGACAAATTAAGAAAATCACAGAAATACTGTTCATGAGCGGAGGTCCCAAAATGCCTATGTTGAAAATTTGGTGACATAATTCCACAAAATGACTATGTTATGAGCATGCATTGTGCAGTTTTCATGCACACTTATAACTTCGAGAATTTTAAATATTTTTACTCCAGATTTTCAACATTGCCATTTTTGTACATCTCCTTATGAACAGTACAGCTGTCATTTTTCACATCCTGCCCAAAATGTGGTTTTGCACATCTGGTGCACAATGGGTGCAGTCGCTGTGTGAAAATGCCTACATGGAAAATCTGTCGTAACAAATCCCCAGAATAATTGCATTATGGGTGTGTGTTGCGCAGTTTCTACACAAGCTCATGATTTCATCATTTTTTTTTATTTTCACTCCAGATTTTCAACATTACCATTTGTTTACACCTCTTCATGAACAGTACAGCTGTCATTTTTTACATCCTGTTCAAAATGTGTTTTTGTACCTGTGGCACCAAATGGCACAGTCGCTGTTCAAAATCACCTTTCAGTTAATGAACTGATAGTGTCACTGTTCATGCAGTGGGGTCACAAAAAGCCCATGTTGAAAACATGGAGTGAAAATACCGAGAAATGCCCAGGGTGTCAGGGTTTCTGACCATAACAGCCTGCCTTGTAGGGACTGACAAGCATCAGGGGTGAGACTTGGGATTGTCAACAGTAATGCTCATGCCATTCCACCCTCATCCTTACTTTGCAGTCAGTGACAGTTATCAAGGTGTGCCTTTGACTCTTCAGCCTCAAAGTTCACTCCATTCTTGTATACTGCACCCATTTCAGCGTATTTTCTTATGGAATGGTGTGAGTATAAAGTTCAAACACCCCAAGGCACACCTCGACACTTGTCTGTGTCTGCAGGGTAGGGCAAGGTGAAATGACATGAGCGTTTTGGGTGATGGCCCAAAGGCACACCCCTATGCCTTTCCATCTCTGCAGGGTGGGGTTGGGGTTGGCATAACTTCAATACTTCACTTCCATTCCTATTCTGCCTGCCTGTCTGTCTGTCTCTCTATCTATCTATGTAATTATTTATCTTTCTATCAATTGCATGTATCGCTATTTTTATCTTTTTGTAAAACAAACCTGCATATCACATTTGTCTGCACTCTGAGAACATACTTATGAAACTGCATATTTGTTCTCCACTCCTGCATATACCTCATACTTTCCTAATATTGCCATTATCACAAGCTTAACAACTTTAACCTTATCAACAGCAACCCCCTCTGAAAGTTACTACTGTATCATATTTTCTTTGCTAACAGTCCATCATTACACCTGACTCCCTGACATCAACACATTGCTTAAATGTAGCTTATATCACCTCATGGACAAAAACCCTGTTTCTCCAAAAAAAACTGTGTAAATAATCCCAAGGCTAAACATATGCCAGCCATTACTTTTTCATGTACTGCCACCTTCTGTACCATCATGGGGAGTTGCATATGTTTCCCATGAAGCTTTGCATTATTGGGATATGTGCAATTATGTTTTCTTTAAAATTTGGCTGTATGGCTGATATCCTCCGGGACAACACGTACCTCAGTGGCATTTGCTCTGGGGTTCTTTTGTAAACCTATATTGCTTGCTGTTCCTTCCATTAAAATGTACACCTCCATATATTTTCCTAATAATGTGTATGCCTTCCTTAGAACAGAAACTAAAACAAATCGTACTACTTACAAATCATTGTGTTGTTTCTCCATGCCTCCTTAACAATTCTACACAACTTCACTAACTTCATTATGCAGCCATGGTGGATCTGACCAGATTTTGTTTCTTATCTGTTCCCTCTGAGGTTCCTTAAGAAACATAGAAACATAGAAACATAGAATTTGATGGCAGATAAGGACCACTTGGCCCACCTAGTCTGCCCATTTTCCTACCTAACAGATAAGCTGCAGATCCTAGTTAACCAGCAGCTTACTTCCTCCTACCGCCCACTAGGACTGCCTTTTGCCTGTCTCATGCATTCTTGAAGTCCCCCACTGTTCTTGACTCCACGACCTCCTCAGGGAGGCTGTTCCATGCATCCACAACCCTCTCAGTGAAAAAATACTTCCTCACATTACCTCTGAGCCGTCCCCCCTCTATCTTAAAATTGTGCCCCCTTCTTCTTGCGCATCTCTTTTCTGGAAGATGCTACCTTCTTGGACTGTTAATTCCCTTGATGTACTTGAAAGTTTCTATCATGTCCCCTCTCTCCCTTCTTTCCTCAAGGGTATACATATTAAGCTCCTTTAGCCTTTCTTCGTATGTTTTCTGGTGCAGACCCAGCACCATTTTGGTTGCCCTCCTCTGGACAGCCTCCACTCTGTCTATGTCTTTGCGGAGATGGGGTCTCCAGAACTGCACACAGTACTCCAGATGGGGTCTCACCAACTGTCTGTACAGACAGATAACAACTTCCTGTTTTCTACTATTGATGCCTCTTCCTATGCATCCCAGTATCCCCCCAGCCTTCCTTACTGCCTTCTCACATTGCTTGCCCACCTTTAGGCCATCTGATATAATTACCCCCAGGTCCCTTTCTATTTTTACTGTTGTCAGTATCTCACCCCATTGTCTACGCTTCCCCTGGGTTTTTGTTTCCCATGTGCATTACCTTGCACTTCTTTGCATTGAATCTGAGCTGCCATACATTTGACCATTCCTCCTTCCTTGCCAAGTCCCTTCTCATCCTTTCCACTCCAACTTGTGTATCAGCACTGTTGCAGATCTTTGTGTCATCTGCAAAGAGACATGCTTTTCCTTCCAGTTCCTCTGCAATGTCACTTATAAAGACATTAAAAAGGACCGGTCCCAGTAATGAACCCTGCAGTACCCCGCTAGCAACCCTCCTTTCTTCACTGTGTACTCCATTTACTACCACCCTTTGCATCCTGTTGTCTAGCCAATTATTTATCCAGGCTACCACCTTGGGACCCACTCCAAGGCTGGCTATCTTGTGTATTAATCTTTTGTGTGGGACTGTATCAAATGCCTTGCTAAAATCTAGGTAGGCCATGTCCACAGCCCCTCCCTGGTCTACTACTTTGGTCACCCAGTCAAAGAAATCTATTAGATTCGTCTGGCACGATCTTCCCATCATGAATCCATGCTGCCTTGGGTCCTGTGCCCCACTGGCCTCTAGGTACTCAACAATTCTTTCCTTCAGAAGTGATTCATCATTTTCCCTACCTCTGAGGTCAAACTAACTGGTCTGTAGTTTCCTGCCTCTGTCCTGCTCCCACTTTTGTGAAGAGGAATCACATCTGCCCTCCTCCAGTCCTTGGGTACCACCCCATCCTCCCAAGATTTGTTAAAGAGAGTAGTCAGTGGTGTCACTAGTTCTACCCTTAGTTCTTTTAGAATTCTTGGGTGAATCCCATCAGGCCCCATTGCTTTATCCACCTTCAATTTTATTAGTTCTTTCAGAACCCTTTCTTCTGTAAATGGACTGGTATCGACCCTGTCTTCAGAGTGTTTCTCTTGTTTGGTTTAGGTAACTCCCCCTCCTCTTCCTTTGTGAATACTGAGCAGAAATATTCGTTCAGTATCCCTGCTTTTTCACTGTCACCCTCTACCCACATTCCCTCCCCTTTATTAAGCTTCAGTATCCCTCCTTTGGTCTTTCTTCGCTCCCTAATGTACCTATAAAAGGTCTTATCCCCCTACTTAACAGAATTGGCTATCCTTTCCTCGGTTTGGACCTTTGCTATTCTGACTGCCTTCCCAAACTCGTTCTGCTTTAACTGATAAAGTTCTCTGTCCTGCTCCTTCTGTGTTTCTTTACATTTCCTGAATGCTGTTCTTTTCTCCTTAACCTTCCCTGCCACCTCTTTTGAGAACCATAGTGTTTTTTTCCTACGTTGTGTTTTATTGATTTGCTTTACACAAAGGCTTGTTGCCTCTATGATGGCTGTTTTGATCACTCCCCATTGTTCCTCCACCCCTCCTTCTTGCCTGTTTGCTAGTGCTTTTCTGAGGCACTCTCTCATTTTCCCAAAGTCAGCCCTCCTAAAGTCCAGTACTCTTGCTTTTGTATGGCTTCATTGTATGGCTGTGTTTATCGTGAACCACACTGTTTGGTGGTTGCTTGTTCCCAGATGGCTACCCACTTCTAAATCTGAGATTCTTTCTCCATCCCCATTTGAGAGTACCGAGTGGGTTCCAATACTAGCTGTCTGAGGCATGCCCCCTGTAGGGCATCAAGAATGACCCTGCTCTTGGATGTGCCTGCAGCAAAGGTGCTCCAGTTAACATCTGGCATATTCAGGTCCCCCATCAACAATATTTCCCCTTTTTCTGCCATTCTAAGAAAGCCTTCTATCATTTCCTTGTCCATTCCCTCCCCCTGAGATGGGGGTCTGTATACAATCCCCATGCGGATTGTGGTGCCATTTCCTGTCTCCAGGGTGACCCAAAGTGCCTCATCTGCTCCCTGTTTACTCTTTAGTTCTGTTGCTTTGATCCTTCCTTTACATAGAGAGCTACTCTTCCTCCTCTTTTACCCTCCTGTCCCCTCCTGTATATTGTGTATCCTGGTATGTTGACACCCCAGTCATGGTTCTCTGTGTACCATGTTTCTGTGACTGCCACAATATCCAGGCAACCTCTTCCATCAAGGCCACTAGTTCAGGGGCTTGTTACACAGACTATGGGCATTGGTACTCATCACCCTCCACTTTTTGATAGCCTTACCCCTTTTAGCCCCATTTCTGTCCTTATTGCCTTTGCCTTTTTTTACATTTAAATCTGTTCTACTGCCTAATAACTTCTGTACCTTGGTGTTTACCTCACTAATCACCATGTTTTGTGGGGGCAGGCTCGGATTTCCCCGCTCCTTTTCAGTGCCTCCCCCCTTGGCTAGTTTAAATGCTTGCCAATGAAGCATTTAAACCTCTCACCTAGGATCCTGGTTCCCCGGACAGATGCAGACCATCGCACCAGTATAGGTCTGCATCCCTCCAGGTGGCTCCCCAGTCCCCATTGAAGCCAAAACCCTGAGCTCCACACCAGTTTTTCAACCACTCATTGAATTCCCTGGTGAGAAGTGCCCTAGCATCTCCCTTGCCATAGACAGGCAGCACCTCCGAGAAGGTTACCATATGCGCTACTTGTCCAAGGCCCCTTCCCAACTCTACAAACTCCTCTTGCACTGCTCTGATCCCATTCCTAGCCAGGTCATTTGTCCCTAGGTGGACAATGACATCCAGCTCCCTCCCTTGTGCAGCTCCTCCCACGATCCTGAGGATTCGCTTCCTGTCCCTCCAAGCCATGGCACCAGGAAGGCACCTTACCTCCCTCTCCCCTTCCTCCCCCATTTCTACCCCTAATGATTGAGTCCCCCACCAGGAGTTGTTTCCTTCCCCTGTGGGATCCCATACCACCCTCCTGTGGGTCTCCTTTGTGAAGGTTCCAAGCAACCTCCTTGGTCTCCACTGCAGGTGCCTCCATAGAGGAACCACTATCCACCAGAAGAGCGAATGAATTGTGGAGAGATACAGCTGGAGGGATGCAACTCTGTTCCACCACCCTCTCCCTCCTTGAGCCCACCCTGGTCCAACCTCTCCTCTTTCTTGGCAACCTCTGAGGTAGTGGCATTGGCCCTGGTGGTCCCTGGGTGGGGAGGAGGTTTCACGAATCCTAGCCAGGTCAGCCTGGAGACGGGCAACCTCTCTCAGACCAGAGAGGTGCCTGCAAATAGGCAGCATCGCAGCCTCCAGAATGTCTCCTGGAATACTGCTGCCCCACAGCCATTGCACTGCACCACTCCTATAATGTCTTATTTGTGTCCCCTCTACTGTTTCTCTGGATGCTTATTCTCTCCTCTCCTTACAACTCTCACCCTTCCTGTTCTGGGACAGCAACTTCCTATCTTCTTCAGTAGCCTCCTTCTTCCTTGCTCAATATCAGACCACCAGCAGCTAAGGGGAGAGTGAGCTACTTTTTCCTTTAGGGTTGACAAAACCAATGTTTCTCTATGATCCTTTCCTTCCTACTGCCAAACAGGAAGTTCCTGTTGACAGTCAAATCCAGTGGCTATAAAAATAGAACTGGCTTTGGGTGGGTGGGATGGAGGGCAATTAGTAAGAAAAAAGGCTAGCAACAGGAAGTTGTAATTTGACTCACCTGCTTTTATAGTGTCTAAACCACACCCTCAGGTATGATCTCTTTCCTCCTACTGGTTTAGCAAAGTCAGCTGATACAGTACCCTTCCCTGCACAGAACACACACTGACTTTCTTTCTTTTCTTTCTTTTTAACCCTAAATAAGACCCCTTCTACTTCTAATAAAGTTATCTGTCTACTTAATCTTAACAGACACTTACACCTGCTGAGATATAAGTTTTAAATTAATAAGAAAATGTAGCTTCTTTTAGTTAGCTGCTTTCTGCTCTACAAGCAAGGCTAGCAACAGGGGACTGCCTTCCCCAGTGACAATGCCTTTATACTAAAGGGGAGTGGTTACCTCACAAAAAGGGGAGGGGCCACTCTGTTTTACAAAGTCATGTATTACCTTTTTACAGAGGAGGTAATTTACTCTTGTTTAACATTAGTTAAAGTGTTGTATCCTGTGTAGAATGATTATCAGCATTACAAAAGTGAAAAGACTAGAAATAAAGATATTTGATTCTGAAAACTGGGGTAGGTCACGTGATAGGCTGGGGGTGGGTATAAAAGGCTAGGCTTCCTGAGGTAATATAGACTGATGATCATTAGGGAGGTGGTATAGTGCAGTGGCTTAAGGCTCTGAGCTACAAATCTGGTGACATCCAGCAGACCAGACCAGGGTTTGAATCCCACAGCTTCCGCTTGCATACTGTGTGATCCTGAGCAAGTTGTTCAACTTCCCAGTGTTCCCAGGTCGCTCCTGTAAAAAAGCTTTCAGCTTAGTGTGCTACTCCTGGTTAAACAACTAAATAAAAAAAAATAAATAAAATAAATGATCAGAGGGATACTGACCTGCAAGGAAAGAAGGCATGTGAGTTTTCATGCCTTGGATGAAGTTATTGAATGGTGAAAAATCTGAAGAAAGATTATTTCTGGAAGTACTGCTGTCTTTCAGTATTTATATTTGATTTATTTTCTTGAAAGTTAATTTGTGTTGTTATTTTTTTTTATTTAGATAGTTTTTAATTTTTTTATTTATGAATTTCTGATAAATAAATATCATACTCTGTGTGCAAAACTACTTTATTTTTTGTCCATCTGCCATCCCACACTGTCACACATCTGGTCTGGTATTTTTGGACCCTGGCCATCGCGGTTAAGTATGGAGGGCAGGCTAGTGCCACCTATTAGAGGCAATGTGGAGAACTGCGGGCAAACCACACACATATTATGTGGACATGCTCATTTGTGAAACCGTTTTTTTGGAGAACTTGAATAAGCAGTGGCACAAATATTGCACATCACAATCACACTTTCCCCCAAGCTATGTATCTTGTATCAGTACCCCAGAGCTCCTCCCATCCTGATCCCAGATAGACAGGATAAATATTTCCTTGGTATCAAGATCCTAGCTGCAAATAATACATCACAAGGAAATGATTCACTGACTGAGATGAGCCAATGGAAGGATATGGTGAACATCATATATAAGATGGAAAGAATTTCCTATGGTCTTAATGAGAGATCTGAAGTTTTCACATCCAGATGGAACACCACAGTGTTATATGTCATGCAGCATGACCAACAGACAGCTGGAGGCATTAAACGTACTCCCTAGAATCTAGGAGAGAAAGGGGGATATGAGACTAACCTTGAAGTACATGAGGGGTTTAAATTCAATACTTTAAGCTGAACTATTCACCAAGGCTCCCAACTCAAATACAAAGGGCATGGATGGAAACTGAAGGGTGGGAGTTTCAGGAGGGATGTTAGGAAGTACTATTTCTTGGAACAGATTGTGGTGCCATTGCACAAACTACCTGCAGAGGTGGTAGGAGCTAGGACTGTTTCAGCATTCAAAAGGGGTTGGGATAAGGAGTATGCTAGAATTAAATCCACAAGGGAATCTACCAGCTAGGACCCAGGATCACCTAGGATCTCTGGATCTCAAGGGCAGACTTGATGGACCTTTGGTCTCCTTTTGCTGTCAACTTTCTATGTTTCTACCAAACCTTTGTCCCATAGTAGGTTGACTGTCAGGAAGGGCAGAGGACTCATTGGGGGGGAGATGACAAGAAGCCTAGTAGGCCCCTGGAGGGTGGACAGCATGCAAGAGAATGGATGATCTTCTTCACCTCTCTCTCTCTCTCTCTCTCTCTCTCTTGCCTTACTACCATGTTATAATCAGTACCTAGTAGACAACAATGAAGCAGTCTGTGGTGTCCCCACCCCCAAAGCTGTGTCAGGGGAGTGGGTACCATATGGCTAGTTATACTATGATTTATGGTGCTATAATCTTTGTGTAGTAATTTCTGCGATCTCTGAACATGTACATTTTTATATGTTTGTACAACCTTGTAAGTTCTTAATAAAAATATAAAGTTCATAATAAAAATATACTGTATTTAAAAATAAAATCTTATTTTATAGCATTCTGGCATTAACCTGTTTCAGACAAAAATATTAGTTGTTGGAGTTTGATAGAGTTTGATAGGGATTGACCAATGGTCTTTTCTGCCATCATTCTTTATGTCTCTATGTTTCTAGGAATTTTAACTTTTTTTATCAAACCTATTTTAAGATTTTATGAGTGAAATACTTTTTTCACTTTTTCTAATTGGTTTGTAATATTCAGTTTGTTTTGGACTATTTATTAAATTAATTCTACCATTACTCACTTTCTGTGTTGACAAGCTCCTGTGCCTTACTGTACACCAGGCACCTCATTTATTTCCATCATCCCCACCCCCACACATACAAGCATGTTCCCTGTGGCTACAGTACTTCCTTGAGATCTGGACTTACAGTGTAAGAAGGCATGCTATTGCTGACTCACTACCCTGACTGGAGCATGACAATGACCACAAGTACAAGCACCCGATGATCAGAGTACATGTGGTGGAGGGAGACACAGGAGATGTTCTAAAAACACTGATAATACTGTCAGGATGATGATGGAACAATGCATTTTTTTAAGAGTTGCATTGTTCATGTATTGAGTTAGTTTGATTATATTCTTCATAGTGCAACTAAGTTCAGAATGATTCTTATCTACCTTGGGGTCAGAGGGAGTGCTATGTGATGCCTGCAGCTTTTGCAGAATGCAGCGTCCCCACTGTTGATGGTCCTTTCAAGGTGTTGTCACATACACTGGTGCTGCGTGAACTGCACTGGCTGCCAGTGCACTGGTGCATCTCATTCAAAATAGGTCTTTTGACCTCTAAGACCCTACACGGATTGGGTCCGGGCTGCCTGAGAGATCTTCTGACTCCCTACACCCCAAGAAGCTCTCTCCATTCTGTGGGGGAGTTCCTCCTGGAGGTTCCCAGGGCAAGGCTAAAGTCATCTGGGGATCAGGCCTTTGGGGTGCTGTCACCAATTCTGTGGAACTCCTTGCTGGGACATCTTCAGGAGGCACCCTCCTTGGACATTTTTAAGCAGCAATTAAAATACCATCTTTTTCAACAAGCCTTTGGGGTTTAATTTATTGCTGATCAGAAAGGTATTTATTTAGTATTGTTTTATTTATTGCAATGTGAAGTTAGCATGCTGAACTGTGTTATGTGTTTATCTGTTATAAGGGTGCCCTGACCCTTCAGGAAAGGGTGCCCTAAAGAAATGAAATCTACTACTACTACTTATCTGTTATGTTAATAATTCATTATGTCTTTTCTTGATGCAGGATGATGGCAATCAGTGAGCCAGCCAAGTTCCAGAGGAGTGACCTGGAGGTGTCAACACTGCAGTACTGGACAAGATGAACATGTTCTGATCATGTATGACGGGGTTTAATTTATGTGAAAAGCACAGCAGAGTACATTGCTGGATTCTTGATGATATGATGGATTGTCTCACAGTGCTCAAAATTCCCCTTTGCATTACCCTTATCAGATCATCATCAATCACCACACTGTGATTCTCATCCTCCATCCTCATCTGTGTCTATTCATTTGTGTCATTCTCACCCTCCTACTGGAATCTAAATCTGGCACTTATTCTGTAGTTTGATGGGATGTGTTCTTTATTCATTTTTATAAAATGTTTACATTTCAGCATTACTGTGGGAAAGAAAAGTTCTCTGTTCACTAATTATGGACCATGTGATGCTAAATACTGTCTGTACTTACACTGGCTACTGAGCAGGACAGGTACTTGAAAGCAACGGAATTCAGTGCAGACCACACATCAACTCTTCTCATACAGCAGGGGTTCATAACTGAGCCCAACAGTTCTGGGTCATCCATGTACAGTATGGCTGCACAACAGAAGCTGCAGCTATGATCAGTCAATCAATCAATCAATCAAATCTTTATTTATTTATTCAGGCGAGCATCATTGAGCAAGGCTTGTTTACAAGATGGACCTGATAAGGTCAAGGTTCAACAGTTGATACACAACAGATACATCAATACACCTATATAAACAGTTATACATACAGGGGGAAAAAATATTTATAAACACAGTGATGTACAGTAAAATTCACATGATAAAATGGGTTATAGGAATGTTAAGCTAATATTTACAGTATATACAGTATATACATATCCAAGTGGAGGTGCCATGGCAAACACACAGCATGATGTAATACTAGGATGGTGGAAAGTATTACTGGGTGCCATAAGATGGGGTGTCTGCCTGGGAGGGAGAACTGAAGAACAAAGATTATGCTATATATGGTGAATTTTTGTGAGGGGAGATTGTGAGATGACAAAGCTAGCTCTAGCGGTAGCAACTGCATTTCTCTGTGAAGAAAACTGTACAACGCTGTTTAAAGGATGCAAATGGTATAAGATTGGACAGTTTTAGGAATTTTTGTAGGGTGTTCCATGCTATAGCTAGAGAATAGCTGATTGCTGCCCTCCCTAGCCAGGTGTTGAATTTGGGCAATTTGAACAGGATGATGTTGTTGCTTCTTAGGGCATAGGAACTAGGAATGGCCTGGGTGAAGCAGTCCAGAATATAGTTTGGAAGTTTTTTTGATAATGCTCTGTAAGTCCATAGAGCTGCATTTCTGTTCTTTCTGAGGTGTAGAGAAACCCATCCAACTGCAGCATAAAGAGAGCAATGATGGGTATTAGATGGCAGATCTGTTATGAATTTTATTGCTCTATGGTATAAGGTATCCAACTTGCGAAGGTAGGAGATGGGGCAGTGACTATAAAGGAAGTCTGCATAGTCAACAACTGAGAGAAAAATGGCCTGGACTAACCTCATCTTTGAATCTCTGTTTAGGAAGGGTTTTAATCTATAGAAAAGGCCAAGCCTTTGGCGAAGGTTTTTTAGCAGTTCTTCTAAATGATGAGTGAAGTCGAGTCTGCTGTCAATCCACACACCTAGGTATTTGAATTTTTCTACATACTCCAGATTTTCTCCAAGTATAGTGCATAGCTGGGGGAGAATGATTGAAGATGAGGTGCTGGTGGAGCTTTGATTTGTGAACATCATTGCTTTAGTTTTCTTTGCATTTAACAGAAGCTTTTTCTCAAGTAGCTGATATTGTAACAAGGAGAATTCTGTTTGTAGGATTTCACGGGCAGCTGCAGAAGAAGGGTTGCTGACATACAAAACAGTGTCATCAGCAAAGAGGTGTACAGAGGATTTGGTGAGGGATGAATCAATATTATTTATATAGATGACAAAAAGGATAGGACCCAGGATAAAACCTTTGGGGACTCCTCTTAGCAGTGGTTTTAATGGGGATAGGTCACCTTATAAGATGCTCTGGATCTGATGGAAGCAACGTATTGCTTCCCACACCAACCTAAGAAAGAACAGCCCATAGAGGATTTTAAAAAAGTACCAATGTTGGTTGTTGGGTATGGCTTTGTGTTTGTGGCAGCAGATGTTTCTGAAAATATTGTATTGATTATTACATATTGCTGGTCACTTTCCTCTTTTATTGATTGTCACCATAACCTAAAGTTGCTTATCCACCTCTGACTTTCCCCATTGAGAACTGATACCATTCTATACTTGTAATGGGAATCTGACATGGTTGCCAGAGTGTACACCATCTTACTACAGAAATACTGGTCCATGGACACACATTCTGTCATCCACTCTCTCAAATTATTGCTAGTGATGTCACTGTTCCATTCACACTGCTCACAGATATTTAAAAGTGCCTGCCACAGCACATGAATCAGTGGCATTGCTTGGCTCATACAGCAATTTGCTGCACTATTTGTTTTGGTAGCATGCTTCAATAGCTGCAGGGTATGGATCAGGCCTATCGACCATCTGCCACTGATCCACACCGAAGGAAAAGGATGCTGTCACTCTTTCTCTGCAATATGGAGACGTCTCCCAGTGCCTTATACTGCTCTAATAGCCATTCAGTCATATACAGAGTAGAATTCCACTGAGTGACCATGTCCTGCTTTAGATGGTTATGTGGAATTTATGTCAGAAATATCCACACAGACAACTGGCAGAGGCTAACATGGAACTTACTTTTACTTCAGGCAGTCAAGATAATAAAACTAAGACAGTGGGCAACAGTGAGCAAAGCATAGAACATGGTAGAATGAACACAGTTGCCACTGTTGCTGGCAATGCACCCCGGTTTCAGTTTATGCCAGATGAGCCACTCCTCAATTTATTTGTTCGACTCTGACAAGATGTAAGTTGCACTCTGCTGCACAGCATACTGTACCTACTGTATATGTCATACTGAGTGTATCCTGCTGCCAAACACCAGCAAGGGAGGATGATTTAGACATAAAGGAGATTGACAGGGCTTCATACTAACAGTTGGGAATTGTGCCCCATGTGATGTGAAATGCATATGCTGTATGACAAGGCTCTTCCTGGCCCACTGTTTCATATATTTGTAGTGAGGTGGACAGTATCCACAGCACAATGACGAAGGCCTTGAGAGGCGAAATAATTAACAACCAAGTATGAATCTGGAACTGTCTTTGTTGAAAACTAGGTTCAAGAGGAAACATGCCATCTGGGAATTGCCCTACTCATTAAATGTTAAAATCCCACATTTTCTATGAAGGATTATGCAAGCATATCCACTGCTAGCATTTACACTAAATGTGCATTTAGTACCCTGGAATCTGGGTGGTTGCAGTGATATTTACTACAGTATGTTTAAAAGTGTCTCTGTGGTTGTGAATTGCACTAGGGCAGCAGTTCCCAAGCCCCAGATCATGGAGTCCTTAAATGGCTTAAAAGTGCAGCCACTAGAACTTACTAATAGCCTCACCCACTATTTTTTGTCAAGAAAATGTTTATTGTCATATTGGTCCTTGCACAACAAGATGCACAAATTAGTTTATTTGATACCTTTTATTGGACCAGCAGAGATTATTAAAGACCTTTAGCTTTTGAACTCAAACAGAGGTTTTCTTCAGAAGAAAAGGCAAATATTTAAGATATTGTCTTAAATATCTACCATTTCTTCCTCTGAAGGCCTCTGTTAGCTTAAATCAAGTCCTTAAAGAGCAGCTGATGCCTTCAGGAGAACTTTAACAGAACATATTAATAGTTCAGCTTGCATTTCACATTAGTTCTGTATTCCTCCTCCTCATTATTTATTACTGAGGTCATTTGCATGAAAACAGGGACTGTGCTTCTGAAGAATTCATCTATTCCTACTGCTTTCTGTCTACTTGAGGTCATAATGCACTGCTTGTGACATCACAGTTTCTCTCATGGCAACTGACTGTGATGTCACAACAAAGGACAGTGATTTGAAGTAGGCAGTAAACTACAGAGGCAAATGAACTCTAAGGGAACTCTATGGAATAAAGATCATATGTTCACGCAAATTTATTCAGTAATAAATAAAGGGAAGAGAAATATATAGAATATAAATGCAATGCAAGCTGAATTGTACCCAATTAGTATGTTTTCAAAGTTTTCCTTGAAGCGTCAGTAGCTCATTAACATATTTTCATCTAACATGCATCTCTAATGTTTCCCTGAGGTAAAAGGCCCATTCCATTATCTTTGTAATTAGGACTCTAAAGAGCTCTGTGGCTGTAGAAAATGGTGGTGGTGGCCAAATGTGTCCACAATGGCCTTATTTGAGAAACACTGCACTAGGGCCAGATACAGAAACTAGGGAGATACACAGCCGGGGGACTGGAACACATTTGTGCTGCAATGGGTTGGTTTGTTAAGTTTTTTAAACTTGGAAAAATAGCCATCTATAGAAAGTGGTGCTTTACTGACAGGAGTGCTTGTGGCATACATGTATAACCTGACTCTTCCTTAGCCCAAGCTCGAAGCAGGTTAATAGGAAACACTTATAGAATTAATCTGTCCCCTGCAGGTTGTTTCCTGTCTGGGTATTTGTGTCCTACTCCTGAGCTACTCTCAGATCTGCACCCTACTCACTGTGTGCTGGATCCTGTTCCCATGTCTCTAATGAAGAGTGGAGAAGTGGTGATCAGTCTGGCTCTCACTGAAATTGTCAGTGGCTGTCTGAGGAGGGTGTGTTTCTGAATGTCCTGAATGAGGCAGTGGTATGATCACCCCTAAAGAAGGCTATTTTAAATCCTGATGATGTCATGAGTCTATTGAGATATTGGTAGTGACATGGCTAAGAGGGCATCTGGAGAAATTCTTCATCTATGGTTTCTATTCTTGACATAGCACTGAGATGGTCGTAGTAAGGATTTTAAATTATCTGGTCCTTGAGAGGAACTGTGGAGAGGTTTCTTTCCTGATCCTTTTGGATCTGTTATCTGCCTTTGACACTGTTGAACATGAGGAATTAGTGGAGCATATAAAGAGGACCTCTGGGGTGGAAAGAAGAGTGTTGGATTGATTCTGAACCTTCCTTATTGTCTCTCCATCAGTTGGTAATTTTAGGGAAATTTTAGTCTTATTTCTCTGTCACTGACTGTGTTGTACCTCAGTGTTCTATTTTGTCTCCTCTTTTGTTCACAATGTTTATGCTTCAACTTGGAGATGTGATCTGAAAGTATTGTTTGAGTCTTTATTGCTATGCTGATGATACCCATCTATATCTTTTGTTTAAACCTAGACAGGACTCCTTGTTGACCATGCTTGAAAAATGCTCTGTCAGAGATCAGTGGGTGGATGGCTCATAGCAGATAGAAACGTCATCCCAGCAAAACCAAACTGCTACTGGTGGGATCAGATTGTCTTATGTCTTCCCTTCTGGAGAGCCTGAATCATCCTATTTTTGTAGGAGAAAAATTTTAGACTAGGCAGGTGGTTCACAATCTAGGGGTATCTCTTGGCCAAGAGCTGTCACTTGTATCTCATGTGTTGGCTGTGGTCAAGAGTGGCTTCTGTCATTTAAAGAATATAGCAAGATTGTGCCCCACCTTGCCTTTTAACACTAGTGCATGCTTTCATCATCTCACACCTTGATTACTGCAATGTGCTTTACCAGGGCCTTCCAGCTGGTCAGATCTGCCATCTCCAGCTGGTATGAAATGTGGCAGGCAGCCAGATTTGCTGCCTCAGTAAAGAGGCATGATCATAGCACTCCAGCACTGCACTCTTTGCACTGGCTCTCAGTGTGATGGCAGATAGACTTTAAGATCTTTCTGCTTAGTTTTATGGTCCTTAATGGACTGAGACTCCTGTATCTTAGTGACCATCTTGCAATCCACTTTGATATCATTGAGGTACATTCCACTGGTACTGACCAGTTGGCTGTAACACCATTCAGGTTAAAATCAGCTGGTATACCAAGCATTCTCTGTAGCTGCCTCTTTGCTTTGTAATGGTTTACCCATGAACATTTGTACTGCCCTGCCTGTCACTGTTTTTAAAAGCAGACTTAAGACATGGCTGTTCAGTCAGGCTTTTGTAGGAGACTGAAATATCAATGTACATCTGCACTGGTCTGAATTGCAATGTTGTGATATTATTGCTTGTTTTATTATTTATTTAAATTTGAATTATGTCATGATTATGTAAAGCACCTTGGTTTTTAGAAAGAGGTTTTTAAATAAATTATATGCCTATCTGTCCGTTTAGCTTTCTTTTTTGTTACTATGTGGACTGGGGTATGAATATCCATGATTCTGCCCTTCCCCCTTTGGTTATATAGGAAGGAGATTAGATGTGTCTAGTGGACAGGGGTTCAAGAGATTTTGGTACCTTTTCTAGAAGACCAGAGAGGGTAGTAGAGAGAAGAAGCTTCAGGAAAGCCCTACTTCTCATTACACTTTCAGTGGTGGGGAGAAGACATCCAACAGCAGCCAGCATGGGAGATCCCAGTAACCTTGCTCCAAATGGGGATACACTAACATATCCTCAACTGAAAATGCACTAGGAAGGAATAGTGGGCCTCCTCTTAAATGAGGCCACCAGAGTCCTTGTTGATCTGCTCTCTGTCCAGCAGTCAAAGGAAGATAGGAGTCCATTTCCAGGATGCTCAAATAATAATGGGTAACAATGGGCCTGGCATGCACCTCCAATTGACACCATGATTGCAGTGTATTGGGTAATCTCTAAAGCAGGTGTTCCTGGTAAGTACTGGCATCAGCCAAGTTCCACTTACAGCAGACTGGGCCTGGTGAAGAGCTCATTTCACAGGCCAAAAGGACCATGGTCATGTGACTTAAGTGAGGTGTACACAAGGGCTGGACCAACTAGTGTTAATTCTGTTAGGAACCATAAGCTGGTTCCGGGTACTATTAACTGTGTCAGCAGCTAGCACTGCATTACAACACAGGCATTGTAGCCTTCCCCCAAGGTTAGAATATCTCGCCCAGCATGGGGAAGAATATCACCATGTGTAGTCCTGTGGGATAAAGCTCCACCATAACACCCCTATTGTCAGAAGATAGAAACTGATAGCAAAGTGTTCCATATGATCAGTAACAGAAAATGCAGCAGTAACCATCCTGTACAGATGGGAGAAGGGAAATGTGTGTACCATGCTGAGATTAATTTCATGGGGAGTGGGCCATAAAGGAAAAATAGCCCTATGGATGGCCTGTAATATCTGTAAAAGGTTCAATGAACCACTGATTTGCTTGACCCCAAACCCAAGTATGGATCTTCTGTTTGTGTGTGGTCTCCTTGTTTTTTGGTGCCCCATTTATTTACTGCTGCCTTTGATCCCTATTTCCTAGACTTATGATAATTGTTTGTAGTGCAGATTTCTGGGCATAAGCATGTCTCCCTTGGATGAGGAGTAAGGATGCTGCTTGACACGGGGGGACCTGTGCTTATACATGGAAGAGGAGTTAGTGTTGGTAGTGCTATTGCTACTATGATCAAACTCACTGTTCCCTGCTTCTTCACTGGTCCCTCCACTATGGCCAAAAATAGATCAGTTTGAACTAATTTGTGTGTCCATTTGATGCTGCTGCCATTAAATAAGATGTTTTTTTTTAAGTGACTCTTTTGACTGGTAGTTCTAAGATATGAAGCAGTTTTGTCATGATGATGCTAGTATTGCAGATCTCACATATAACAAATCTCTCATGTTTTGTACCTTAAATGAAATAATCCCACACTAAGGATGTCTGGGACAATGGTTGCATCCTTGCAGTTTTCTCAAGAGGAAGGGTCATGACCCAAACCTGCATCTGTAGTCATATCAGCATCACACCCTCCAGCATTCCACTGCAACTGTACCTCTCCAAATGCAATCTCTTTGCTTTACCTCTCCCTTGTCCTTACAATTTTGTTTCAGAAATCTGTCACATTACATATGGGTCGCTGTTCATTGTCACCCTTCTTGTCCTTAACTTAAATATTGCCTGATGTAGAAAAAGGCATCATCCATTTATAAACTAATTTAGAGACCTGTGTTTCTGACACCTCACACTAAGACTTCTCTGCCGCTGTCTCCTATTTCTTGAATTTCACAGTATCCTATGATTCCTCTAGTACTAATGATCCACCCTGTGACTGTGACATCATTAACATTGTTGACACATCAGTTGCAGTTTTTCTTCACACTAGGCAACTAGACTGCACAGTCACATTCCTGTCATCTGTGTCTTTTCTTCCTGCAGCATCAGATGGCAATACAGAAGCCATTGTTATTCTAGAAACTGTTGCTAGCATCTGAATTACTGAGGGCTGATTAACACATACAAAAGATGCTGGTACTGCACCATTACCTTCCTTTCTGTTTTTTCATGTAAGCACAACAGGCTAATCCCACATCCACATACAGTACATTGTTTGAACTGATCTTTTTCATATTAAACTAAATTAAATACACATATTTAAAGTGAAAAACATTAGTTCTCTGGAGCGATGAGCAACAGTAATGCACACTTAAACACTGCTGCACTGAAGAGCTGAAAAATATGCCATCACTAGATTCATAGAAACATAGAAGTTGTTGGCAGATAAAGACCCCTTTGGCCCATCTATTCTGCCTATCTGCCTACTACAGTATACCCCCACAGCCCCTACACAATCTGCGGTCTCTCCACCCCTTGTGTTACTTCCAAGGTCCCCTTGTATCTGTTCCATGCATGCTGAATCCTGCGACTGTTTTGGCACCCACCACCTCCTCTGGGAGGGTATTCGAGTCATCCACCACCCTCTCTATAAAGAAATACTTCCTCACATCCGTTCTGAGCATTCCCCCTCCAGTTACTTAGCTTAACCTCTTGCTCTCTAGTCTGTCTTTCTGCCAAAAATGTTACCTTCCTGTACCTTTTTAATACCTGTTATGTACTTGAATGTTTCTATCATATCTCCCCTTTCCCTTCCTTTCTCCAGCAAGTACATGTTCAGTTCTCTTAGTGTCTCATTTTAGGGCTTCTGCTGTAGTCCCTGCACCATCCTGGTTGCCCTCCTCTACACCACCTCCACCCTATCTATGTCCTTCTGGAGATGGGGCCTCCAGTACTGGACACCGTACTTGAGGTGTGGTTTTACCCATGACCTGTACTGGGTTAATATTACCTCCTTCTTCCTCCTGGTGATACCCCTCCCTATGAACACCAGCATTCTAATAGCCTTTCCCATTCCCTTTTCACTGTGCTTGGCTACCTTCAGTTTATCAGAAATGATTACTCCGTTTCCTGTTTAGTGGTTGTCAGTATCTCCCCTGCCACTTGGTACATAGACCCTGGGTTTCTCTGCCCCAAGTGCATGATTTTGCACCTTTTAACATTGAATCCCAGCTGCCAGTCACTTGACCATCCTTCTAACTTCCACAAATCATTCGTCAGTCCCCCCCCCCCCGGGTGTCCACCCTATTTCAGATTTTTGTGTTGTCCGTGAACAGGCAGACTATCTCCTCTAGTCCTTCTGCAATGTTGCTAATAAAGACATTGAAGAGGACTGGGCCTAGTTCTGACCCCTGAGGAACCCCATGCTGGTCACCCTGCCTTCCCCCGAGCAGACTCCATTTACCACTACCCTCTGACTCCTGTCACTTAACCAGCTCCTTACCCAGTTTACTACTTTCCATACCACTTCTAGACATGTCAGGTTGTTCACCAGTCTTCTATGTGGAACAGTGTCAAAAGCCTTCCTGAAATCCAGATATGCCACAGCTACTGCTCCAACCTGATCCACTTCCCTAGTCACTCAGTCGAAGAACTCGATCAGGTTTGTTTGGCAGGGCCTCCCCACTGTGAATCCATGTTGCCTTGGATCCTGCAATCCACTTGTTTCAAGGTATTCCACTATCCTTTCTTTCGATAATGATTCCATAGCCTTGCTGACTACCAAAGTCAGGCTGACATGTCTGTAATTTCCTGCATCCTCCTTATTTCCACTTTTGTGAAATGGGACCACATCTGCCCTTCACCAGTCCCTTGGGACCACCTCTTTTACCAGTGATAAGTTGAACAAAGCTGTCAGGGGTGTAACCAGCAACTCTCTGAGCTCCTTCAGTATCCTAGGGTGAACCCCATCCAGTCACATTGCCTTGTCAACTTTTATTTTTTCTAGTACCCTGAATACTTCCTCCTCTGTAAAAGAACTGGTGTCCTCCCCCTACCAAGTTTGCCCCTGTTCTTTATCTTTGGCCCTTCACCCACCCCTTCTATTGTAAATATGGAACAAAAGTATCTGTTGAATATGTCTGCTTTCCCTTGTCCCCTTCCTCACATCTCCCCTCTTCGTTTTTTATCCTTGTTAACCCCTGTTGGTCTTCCTCTTCTTGCTGATGTATCTAAACAAGGATTTACCCCCTTTTTTTAATTGACTGGGCAATATTCTCCTCAGTGTGTGCCTTCACTTTCCTCACTGCCTTCCCAGCCTTCCTTGACTTCTCCTGGTATTTAATTCAACCCTCCTCCTTCTGTGTCCTTCTGTACCTTCTAAATGCTAGTTTTTCACCCTGAATGCTTCTGCTAGCTCTCTAGAGAACCACAGTGGTCTCCTTTTCCTCTTGTCCTTACAAATCTGCCTGACACTGACACAGAGATTCATAGTTCTTTCATGACATCTCTTATTTTTGCTCACTTGTCCTCGACTCCTCCTAGCATCCCTTTCTCTGCCAGGGCATCTCTGAGGCATTCTTCCATTGTCTTCAAATTGGAATTTCTGAAGTACATGACCCTTGTCCTTGTATGGCTTGGTGCAAACCCTGTTTTTACACCAAACCACACCATCCAATGATCACTGGTCCCCAGGTGGTCTGCCACTGTGACATCAGCAACACTGTCCCCATTCATCAGCACTAGATCCAGCAATGTTCCCCCATGAGTGGATTCCTCTACCAGTTGACTGAGGAATGCCCCCCTGAAAGGAGTCCAGGATGTCCGTGTTCCTGGAAATTGCCACTACTGGGATTCTCCAGTCCATGTCAGGTAGGTTGAAGTCTCTCACCAGCAACAATTCTCCCTTGAAGCCAGCCTTTGTATTGCTTCCAGCATTTCCTCATCTACCTCTTCCATCTGTGCTGGATGTCTGTATATCACTCCTGTATGGATAACAGCTCCATTCCTTTTCTCCAGCGTGACCCACAGTACCTCTGCTTTCCCCTGTTCCCCTTATATTTCTGTAGTCTTTATGCTGTCCCTTTCATAAAGAGCTACTCCTCCCCCCCTTTGTTTTGACCCTGTCCCTTCTGAACAGAGTGAACCCTGGTACTGCCATATTCCAGTCCTGGTTTTCATTGCACAAGGTCTCAGTGATGTTGATTAGATCCAGGTCCTCCCCTGCCACTGTGGCCTCTAGGTCTGCAATCTTGTTGCCCAGACTTAGAGTGTTTACGCACATGGCCCTCCAAATCTCCTGCCTTCCCTTTCTCCCATCACCTTTTCTATTCTCCGCCCCTGTCCTGCCTTCTCCCATCCCCTTTCCTATTCCTTACCCCCATTTGTGGAGGAGTGCCAACTAGTTTCCCTCCCCATGCTGACCTCCTTGCCTTCCCTAGCATCATACTCCCCCTTAATAAATGATATATTTATTTATGTATTTGTTGATGGGGTAAGTACACAGGTCCATAGGGCCATTTTCAGGTACGACCTGTGGGGCCCAATTCATGTATTCTACAAGCTCTCCTCTAAGCTCTCCAGACCCTTCCTCGCTGAGGTGCAGCCTGTCCTTTGCATACAGTCCTTCAACTTTCCACTTGTCCACACACCCTTCAATGCAAATGAACCCCTTTGACATGAACCAGTCTCATAGTCACTTGTTGAACTCCTCTATCCTCCTTTTTCTGGCTATAATGGCACTGGGGACCTGTATTACCTCAGAGAATGCCATTGAACTCAGTGACCCCTGTAGCACCCTGACAGTTCTTTAAATCTTTGTGGCACCACCCCTACTTCATTCCCTGCCAAGTCATTTGTCCCTACTTGGATGATCTAGTGTGGTTTGCCCCAACCTTCCTTATCGTTTCCTTGATGCAAGGTCCTGCCCACCCTGCTTCCATCCCTGGCTCACTTTCATGTTCCTTCTCCTGTTTGGGTCCCATTTCCTGACTTAGTGTATACCCTTGATAATAGAATTCCCCAAAGACCAACACCTTTTCCTCTCCATCACTCTTTCCCTTTGTCCCCCTGTTTGTCTCAGGTGGACCAGCCTCCCCCCCCTTCTCTTGTTCCCTGTTCGACCTCCTGGTCTTCCCTTCTGTACTCCCACTGCATTCCCCTATCTCTTCCCCCTCCCCCTTTTTTCCGTATCCTCCCTGGTGTCCCTTTCTTTTTTTTTTACTTTCTCTTTTTACTCCCCCTGGCCTGCGGCACTCCACTCGTCAGGAGTCGCTATGCCTCTTACATCCCCGCTCTCCTACCTGACTATCTGAGCAGTCCATCCCCCACAGAGCCTTGGTTGTACCCCCCAGGCAGGGTTGAAGTGGGCCCCTTACACTCCGTAATTCTTTGTTTCATCGGGATGCTGGTTTGGAGGCAGGTAGGAAGCGTTGGGGATCTGGGCTGACGCTCCATCTACCGGAGATGCCGCCAGCCATTTTTCCCATTTTTCTTGCCTCGTGGTGTGTGCCCTGATGTCAAGGTGCAGAGCGCTGACTTCCACCACATGGCCCCCCTTGCTACTGGCTGGGCTTGCCATACCTCCAGTCTCCACCCAGGGTCAGTCAATCACCAGGCTTTGGTCCCCCCTCCCTCCCGGAGAAGGTGAGCAGTCCCTGGGATGCTCAAGCCCTATCCCCTGGCCAGCCCTCCAGCTGCCCAGGCTCGTTCCTGAACCCAGGTCATTGGCATTACGAGTGGTAACGCTACTGCTGTGCCGGTGGGCCAGCTCTGGTGTCCGTTTCTATCTGCTTTCTCCCTCCGCTCTTTCCTTCTGTCCCCCTATCCACCTCAGATGGGCCAGACTCCTCCCCCCTTCACTTGTTTCCTATTTGACCTGCTTCTCTTACCTTCTGTAACTGCACTGCTATTCCCTATCTCCTCCCCTGCTCTCTTTCTTCTGTATCCTCCCTGGAGTCCCTATCTATCTGCTGCAGTCCCCCAACTTCCTTGTTCTATCACTATTCCACCCTCCCCTTCCCCCTTAGCTCCTCTTTTACTGTGTATACCTCCCCCCCTTGATCTACTCTCCACTCCTGTCCCCCATATTGCTGACCTTTTCTTCTGCATTCTTTGAGCCCCAATCCCCTGTCTGCCCCCAGTCCTCCAGACCTGGCTGTACTGTAAATCTGTTTGATGCTGGTCCTGGTCCCCCTACGTCTACTCATGCCAGTAGCATCTCCATCCCTCCCCATCCTCTGCCTCCTTGTGCAGCTTTCCCTCCCCACTTTCCATTTCTCCTTACCTTCTGCCACTCCCCTATTCCATTACCACCTGGCCTATTTGTAGATGCAGTCCCCAACACCCTGGCAACCCCCCTGTTCCGCTCCTTATTTTGCCATCCACCTGATCCTTAGCAGTCCTAATCTGTTCCTCACTCCATTATTCCCTCCTCCATCCCCCACTCTTTCAAATTACCAGTTTAACTCTGCCTTAAGCTGTCTCAGTTGCTTGCACATTAGGCATCCCCCCCACTCTCCACATTATTTGTAGGAAAACTGACACTCTGCATCCACTGCAGTGAACTACCCTCCATCTCCCCTTCTGCCCCCAGTATCCTCCTATTTCCATGCTCCTCCATCCCTCCCTTTTCCTCTCTCCTTGAACCAGCTGCTAGATCTCCACATCCTCCTTCCTTTAAATTTGTTTAAATTTGTTTTATGGATATGGTGCCTCTACCTTCTGACCACTGCAGTCCCCCTCATTCCTTGTTCTCTCACTATTCAACCCTTCCCTGCACCAGAGGGAAAGGGGAGTTTAACTCCTCCTGTAGCACAGTTACCTCTGTTGCCCTGTGCAGCATGGCCTGTGGCCTGCAGTATTCCTATGAATGCCCTACCAATGCCCCAGATGCCAATTAGTCAGGACGCTACACTCCTGCTTCATAGCACTCACACTTCTGGGTCATTCACGAGGGTTGCTTGGCCCCTTTGGTAATAAATATGGACTCCTGCTACCCTATTGGCTCAGCTGAGTTGCGTGGTCCCTGGAGTCTAGCCCCTTAGTAGTCCCTCCCTCACCGTCCCACTGTTGGCATCTTCCCATCTCCCAGAGTCCCAGTAATTCAATTTAAAACATTAAGTCAAGTACACACAGTAAATAATGATAGAAACAAAAGCACACTTCCTCCAATAGGTCTGCACCTCCTCTCTGCTCATCAGTGGCTTCTTAGTGGTTCCAGAATGGAAAAAACTCATATTGCACATTTCTTAATAAATTTAAAGAGCAAGTGCTTAGTAAGGATGTATATCTTAAATAATAAATATCCGGGGCCTTTACATGCCTCTGAAGTCATTCAATTTGCTTTTATTTGTTTCTTTACTTGCATTTTCATCATTTTGTGCTCTATGCACATAGGGGTGGGAAGTACACTCTGGAGGCACATATCCTGCCCGCAAAGGCTGCAACTGCAAACAGATGTGAACCCGGGAGTATGCACTACCGCTGACCACCTGTTCATGGCCTCGACCTCCTGGCATGTGGGAGCCAGAGGAAAGATACGTGGACTGGGCAGGCATCCAATGGGATGCCCAACACCGTCTGCTGGTGGATCCCTTCTGCCCTCGGGTGCAGAGAATTGGCTGCCACCATGCTGCATGCAGCAACCAAGAAACAGGCTGGTGCTTGGTCGGCCATCTCCAGGCCACCAGTCATTGTCCATGGTCTGTGGTGGAATGGTGTGGGGGAAGGAATGCACTGCCTGACATTCGGTGACCGTGGGGGGCAGCATCCCATGGATGTGCAGGCCTTATAGCAGGGGTTCCCCCTGCATACTGTGTGCCCCCCGCGCCCAGCAGTCTGTGACTCTGTGAATGTTGCAGAGTGTGGGCATGCCCCCTGCACTCCTCCTGCTCAACCTGACCATGTTGCCCTCTACGTGGTCTGGTGAAGGAGACTGTACATCCCATAGGTGACTACTGTGGCCAGCCATGCAGGGGGCACAATGAGTACAGAGTGGCTATGCACCACAGATATGTGTCGTGTAGCCACTCAGCACCATATTGCATAGTGACCATTATTTGTATTTTGCCAACTGCTCATAAAAAGAATTCTTGTATTATGATGTCAGAAAAGTTTTACTGGCAAGGATGACAATGTATTTTGATGGGAAACTGCAAATCTGATTTCAGATGTTTTATGGAGAAATAACACTTTCTGCCTCCAAGATATAATGGGCCCTATCCATGAATGGGCAGGAAATACATGCCAGAGGCACGTATTCCACCTGTGTTTCCCTGCACCTGTGGACAGGTGTACACTGGCTGTTATTCACTAACGGCCACCACCTGTCCATGGCTCCACCCCCCTGGCATGCAGGACACAGCAGGGTGGCTGGGGGTGGGGATGTGGACCAAGGAGAGCATCCAGTTGGATATCTGCCTGGGTCCCTGAGTGGATCTTTTGTGTGGGTGTGGCTCCGGGTACCTTCAGGGCTATACACACACCCAGATCTGTGCCTGCACAAGGGATCCACTGAAGCCAACAGTGCCCGCCCATCATACTGATGATCCCCACTCAATGCCCGACTGTCCCCACCCTCTGCACTCATCTGCCCCATCCCTGTGTGGCCATGCACACCCCCTCAATACACTGTGACCCTGTCCCAGTAATGCCACTGTAACCCCCTAACACATGGCAGTCGGTGCCCACAAGGAGGTACACACACCCAGCCCACCACAAGGTGGCCTGACCCATATGCATGGAGCTTGCCCCCTAACACACTGAGGAGCCCAGTCCCAATCTTATACACCCCCGGGACACACAGGTGGCCTGTCCACAACACTTGGAGTCCTGACCCTTTTACTCCTCCCACATTGGCATTCAGTGTTCCCCCCGTGGCATCAACAGCACCTCTCCCCAGGTCCCATATCTGTATGTCAGTGCTGTAGCTCTGGACAGCCAGCAGCACATCCCTACCCACACCTCTTGGCTGCCATCTGTCCAACCTATACTGGGAGTGGGCTGCCTCTATATAGGAGCATGCTCCCAGCATCACTTGAATGGCTGGCAGCAGAGGACTTGTGAGGAGGGATGTGCGACTGGCCGTCCATGCCATGGCACTGACTGCCAGGTACAGGTATGGGTAAGGGGAGGGGTGTAAGTGCCACGGGGGTGTGGGAGACACTGACCACCACTGAGGTGGCTGGTGTGTGCGGGTGGGGGTAGGGGGTACAGATGCTGTGCAGTGTGGGACAGAGGTACCCCATACATAATAGTGATTGTCCTTGCTGTGTTGGACTTTGTTTCACCACTCGCTTCCTGGGACAGTGGGGGGGGGGTGGCCAGACCTGCTGACCATAGTCAGGGTTCCACTGGGTGGTCCCTGTAATGCTGCTTCCAGTGGGGGATTCCATGTGTTGGGGTGGCAGTCTCAGGATCATATGGAGCAGTGTTGCCATGCGTTGGTGGGGGAGTTGGAAGGTCAGGAACTGGGAGGATGGGTGCACCACCTGGGTACAGATCCATGTCTGAGGACCACATTGCCATGTTTAACAGGCAGTCATGTGAACAGCTGCCCCAGCCCTCCCCATCAGCCTTGTGGCCTGGGGAGGCATAGATGGTTGCCTCCTGGTCCCGCCATGTCTGGCGGGTGAAGTCTGTGGGGGCGCACAGTAGGTTATAGCAGAATCCCAGCTGCTGTAACCTGTGCCAAACTATGCCCCCCTGTGGACAGCACTATGCACCTTTGTGACTGGCGCATAGAGCCAGTCCACCCCCGGCATGCCCCCGCCCACCACTGGTGCATTGCTGTCCATGCGGATGGGGGATCAGGCATATACCGGTCTTGTGCCAGGATTGTGAATGCTGCACTGGGTCTGAGGGACCCCATTCCACAGCATTCATGCGCATTGGTGCTTATGTATCTGGTTTCCACCAAGTTTCTGAGTCACCCAATACATTTAACAGAAATATGTGATTTTAGATAGCATGTGATCTTTTGCAATAATTTAGTAGGTGACATTTTCTTCATAATGAGCTTTTACTTGGGAAGAAGAAAAGAGAACCAATTAATGTTTAAAAAATTGTAAAATCGTAGAGATGGACCACAATAGTGCAAACATATAAAAGGCAAAGTTTGTTACTGAAATAAGTATCTATTTCTTTTGAAAAAGGGAGGACAATATATTTAGTTTCTCATTGAAATACATTGGGCTCCTAAGTAGCTTGCAGTTTCTGACATCACAATACCAGAATTCTATTGAAATCTTTTTTACCAGCAGTGTGAAATGCAAAGCTAAAAAAAAAACATGTGTTTCACTGCACTAACAAATATTTTTATTATAAAAGTAGAAAATAATTATTAACACATCAAAATACAATAAATAAAACAGTCAATTGTCTATTAATTAGAAGTAAACACCTGCTCTTTAATAAATTGGGAAGTCTTCAATCTAGTGTGTGTGTGCATGCATGCATGTGTGTGTGTGTGTGTGTGTGTGTGTGTGTGTGTGTGTGTGTCTTTCTCTCTACTAGTGATAAACTACCATTTACGGCTTTCCTACAATTCTGGGAAATACAGTTATACAGTTACATAAGTCAAATACTATAAAAAAAAATTATAGCAAAACACTAAAAACACAAACACCACTTTATGACTTCCACTCCAGGGGCCCATTATTCAGCACAAGGCAAATCAGAGCGTAAAGGTTTGCACTTCGCTTTGCATTTACCCAAGGGTTGAAGGATGCTACATTCCATTGGATAATGCACAAAGACTATCTGACTGAATATAGGGCCATGTCAGCACTGTGCTACGTGAAGTAATGCTGCCAGACTTGGCTTCAGAAGTGGGCCACAAGAGTTGATAGTGCAAGAGTTCTATCTGCAATATTCAAAGGGACCCATACAAATTAGCACATTGGGACCAAGGGGCCATTTGCAATTATGGGACCATTTCAATGGGTAGTGGAAGCAGGTAGCTTGGTGCTGCCCCACCCTTCCCCAGTCTAAGACTGTAGCTATCCCTGGTGCTAGTGGTCACCCCTTCTTTACCATCAACAGCCCCTATTGTTAGTAAGTAGGTATGTGAACATTTATTGATATATGGCACCCAATCCCAGAGGCTATGGGTGCAATTACAGGTACTAAAAGCAGGGTTTACCAGAACATATGACACATACAATACATAATAAATTGATTAATACTTCAGAATTATTAAAATAAGGTAAAAGCTTTTTTGAGAATGCTTTCTTAAAAAGGTAGGAAGACATTCCTGGTGCTAGTGGCCCCCTATCCCTCCTATTGCAAGCTCATAATGTTTGGAAGATATCCCTAGTGTTACTGCACCCCCAATCCCCAGCCCGTAATGTTAGGAAGACATCCCTGGTGATAGTCGTCCCCCCTTATGATCACCAGGCTGTAATGTTTGGAAGACATTCCTCTTGCTAGTGTTCCCCCCTCCCACTGATCACCAGCCTGTAATGTTTGGAAGATATCCCTGGTGTTAGCAGTCCCCCCGATGACCAGCCCTGGTACCACATAAAACCTTCCCAGGTGGCCAGTGGTCCCCCAGGCACTAATCCATGGTACTGCCACTCACAATGTCCAAATCCCTGGTGTTTAATGCACCTACCCCCACCACGACACTGAGAACCCCCTGTCACCTTCCCAGTTTCCTTGGTGCTGTGGGTGCATATGGTGACCAGTGCAGCCCTCTTTACACCTGCTTGGCTGGCCACCATATGTCCAGGCAGGGAGTACACCCTTCATTTATAGGATAGGGAATCATTAGCACCTGGGATGTTTTCCAAACATTAGGGGCTGGTGATTGGAAGGAAGGAGAACCACTAGCACAGGAATGTCTTGATAACATTATGGGCTGGTGATCAGATGGAGGTGAGGTTGGCGATCTGAGGGAGGAGGAACTACTAGCACCTTGGATGTCTTTTTAACATTTTGGGCTGGTGATCGTGGGGTGGGGGGCCACTAGCACCAGGGAATGTTTTTTTTCTTTTGTAGTAGGGGCTGGTGATTGAGGAGGGGTGCCACAGACCACAGGAGTGGGTGTGCTCCCAAAGCAGCCAATTGGCTAGTTGGCTGCATTACCTCCAGGAGCTGCTAAGGTTGCATGGAATAAAATAGGATTTTCTTCATCGGTATTTACACTGCACAAAAGGGCCACACTAAACCCTTTTGTGCAGTGCAAATCTGCTGAATATTGGCTTGCACCAATATTCCTGTCCTGACCCCACCATTTGCATACCCCACATTTTTGGTTAGCATAGGTGCTAACCCTGTTTGCCATCACAATTTAACCTTTTGAATATTGGGCTCTAGCGCAAAACCTTGTTTGTGTGGGCAAACACCAGTTAACACCCACCCAACTTTTGAATATTGAGGCCCATGTCTGTAGTAAGCATTATCCAAACATGTATTTTGGAGGATTCTAAACAGCATTTCTAGGACAGAACTGAACATTTTCAAAGAGCAGAGCATTCTCTCTCAAATGCCCACAAGGTTCGTAATGAGCTGAGGAATTCACATAGGTACATTTGCTGTGGAATGCAGCACAATGTGGTTTCAAAATGTATTTTGAGATAAACCATGGAATCACATTCTACGGAATTTACTTATCTGTTGGAACCACAATAAAGTTCTGTGCAAAATAAACCAGCAGATGAAATTTCATACAATAATTTTCCACAGATCATGATGCACATGGTGAAATTTAGGGACACTTAAGAATATTAACTGAAAACATTAAAAGAGACAATTAATGATCATCACAGGCTTGTATCAATTTGTAAATTGTACCTGTGCTTTCTGCTCATATTGGCAGGGGACATAGAGCAAAATCCAGGACCTCTATCATCTAGTGAGTACACTGGTTGGGTTGGGGAAGTAGAGGTGAACTGGGGACTAAGAATTTCTCATCAAAATATTGGAACCTTGCAATCACACTTTGCAGAGTTTGAAGCTTGGGTCTAGACAGGGGTTGGACATACAGTAAAAGGGTTAAGCAAGATTTGGTTGAAGTCTTAAGTTCCAGATGAACACATACTACTCGCAGGGTACAGGATATTTACATAGGACAAGGGAAGAGTGAAAAAGGTGGGACAGTTTTATTTTTTTATAAAAGACAAATATTTATTGCAGGAAGTGGAGAAAGGAACTTCTAGAGAACAAACTGACTATTTAACAGTTAAATTGATGTTTGGAGTGCAATTGGGCAAACACCTTTTTTTAACTTGTTTTTATCACCCCCCCTCCCCCAGATGCACCTACAATGAGCTACATATTTCTGAGCATTCAATATTTAAGCACAATAACAGGAGGGAGCACATGATAATGGGAGATCAAAATTTAGACTGGAAAGCAAGTCCTGGAAAAATAAAGTTAAGGGTTAGATTGGCCTCTTTAAGCCTATATCAGCTAATTCACTCTCCTAGCGTTGCTACGAAGCCCTCCATACTTGCTCACTGAAAGCCCCAGGTACATCTTGGCAGCTGTTTGTGGCAGTGTTTGGTGCCAAAATGCCTCAGGACTTCTCCGTTTGCACCACTGTATAATTTTAACTGCATTTTCTATTTTTTTAGTGGCTAAGGATACCTTATTATTTATTTCTGACTGCTTTTTATGTTGTACTACTGTGTTTTAGTAGGGAATCCTTGCCAGACTGATGCTTTTGCTCCCCCCCCCACCCTTCCAGCTTACATCTCGTCCCTTCCGACTCCTATCACTCCCCTTACCTGCCATCAGCTTTTCACACATTACCAGGGACAGCTCACTAATTCCATTTTTAACCCCTCCACAGTCGGCTGCCTCAACACAGATCCCTGGTGCCAGCTCAGAAGGGTCATGAGGGTGTTCGCTATGGACCCTTCCCCACTTGCTCACTGCAAGTCCCAGGTACATCTTGGCAGCTGGTTGTGGCTATGTTTGGGATGTGGTGCTGCATAGGAATAACCCACTCACCCACCCCCTGCCCTCCCTCTCATGGTCATCTAGCTGTAATTTATGCCTGGCAATTCATGCTGAAGTGCCTTCACCTGTCCTTAATTACCAGGGCAACCATTCAGAATATCCAACCTCAATCATACATAATTATATTTGGCTTGATAATCTGAGTCTTATAACCCAGCTTGTACTGAGTCCCATTAAGATTCTAATAAGGCTCTCCTTATATATTTGTTTGTTTTTAATAACCAGGTAAGTGCACTAGACATAAGAAATGTCTATTTTCAGGCACAACCTGGGAGATTACAAAGCAAACACAGATAAACGTTACAAAGATAGGACACATAAAATACAGGCAACTTACAAAAGGTAAAGAACATATGCAGACACCTGGAGTCAGGTACTATCATTGCATCCAAAGTGTAAGTAGAGATATTTTTACACAGAAATGGCAGCACATAAATAGAGATAGAAATTTTACACAGCAGTGGCAGTACATAAATTAATAACAACAAGCAGATGCAAATTACAATGCAAAGGTACTTATCTAACCCAAAATGGGCATAAACCTCAATAAACACTTTAGAAGCAGACAGGATACAATGGCCTGAGGTAGCACATCACCACTGTAGAGCAACATATGCGAGCCAGTGGAGGATATGGTGCAAAGGGAGTTGAGGACTAATAAATAGCTATGGATGTAATAGGAGAGTCATCATGAGGCCATACTGGTAGGTACAATGGGAATCCTCAAGGAGAGAAGAAACATCTGCATTGGCTGGAGGCTAGGAGATGGTTATGTAGACTGTGCTTGAAACTGGAATGTGTGGGTGAGTGCCAGAGGGATGCAGCTACAGTATTTTAGTACTGAGGGGCAAGGAGGGAGAAGGCCTGGGAGCCCATGTTGGTCTTGCATCTGGGGACTAACAAAAGAATCATATCACCTGATCGAAGAGCACAGTGTGGGTTTTGGGGCATGAGCATGCCAGCTAAACAGGAGGGAGTACCTGACCGAATGATGCTATTTATCAGAGTACCAAGGGCATAGTACAGGTAAACCTTTGGTGGGATCCAGTTTAGTCTGCTGTATAACTGACACTTATGCATAAGGCAGTGCGAGGAGAGGGCAAATCGACATATGTTATTATAGGTGGAGTCCCATTTTTGCAGGCAGCTTTGGAAGCACCAATGTACATTACTGAAGCATAGGTTAGTGAAAGGAAAAGAACACCTCGGGTGATAGCAGATTTGGCAGAGGGAGTGAGGGTATATCTCATCTTGTAGGCCAGAACAAGCTTGCAATAGACTGCTTTACATATAATAGAGATATGTTGATTAAGCAAGTGATAACACACTCTGAGGTGTGGGTTATGTGCTGATAAGAGCATGCCCAGGAGTGTACTAAGGCATGAGGCACTAGCACCAAGTGCCTTATGCCCCTGGGCATGCTCTTATCAGCACATAACCCACACCTCGGAGTGTGTTATTGCTCCGCTTATAAAATAGGCCCAAGGTACAAAAGTTAATTTTTCAAAATGCATAGAAAATGTGTATTTAAAAATAATTAAAAAATTATTATATTAGTAAGAAAAAAATAGTCCGTCATTGTGTTGCATTGAAGGTATTTTAGCATTTACTGTGATGATTCTTGTTGTCATGCCCCATCTGCAGTATATTGAAATTATTTTTTTCTTTTACTTTTTTTAAAATATTTCTGTCTTTGTCTTTAGTGTCACCCCTGTTTTCAGATAGTGTTAGATTCGTACAGCTGTAGCGAGCAGCTGCTTTGAGTGATGCTAGCCTGTAACTGACTTGGAACTGAAGAGTGACTTCCCCTCCAAGATTTCATTTTTGTGTCTGTATGTTTTTTGTGTCATTTTTAGGGTTTTTCATTTGCTGCTTGATTTAAAAAGGGAACAGGTGTTACTTTTGTTTTAGGGATTGACTGAGCCGCTTGCTGAGCTGTTACTTCCAGTTTTCCAGTGCTTTGAAGATCGCGGTCGGCAGTATTGTTCAGTTTAGCGAATTGTGATGCAGTTGATTTTGTTGTTTTATTCATTTTTTTTCAAGGGAGGGGAAGCGCCATATGTAGAATTATAGTTAAAAACTGCGTGAGGTGACCACTGAGAATCGTCTTCCGGTTTTGCTGCCGGCTTTAGAAATCCCACTCTAATTCAAAGAGTTTGGCTGGGAGCGAGAGCCGCACAGTTTCTGGGGAAAGATGTAGCAGAAAAAAGGAGATAAGGTAGAACATTTTAAAAGTGGGTTGTGCAAGGTTTTGGTTGAGGGTTGAGTATATCCTGTGGTATGCTTGTTTTTCAGTTTGTTGCTGGTGTACCGATGCAGCAACCATTTCTTGCTAGTGCAAGCTGAGCTGTACTACTGTATGATTTTGGTTTACAGTTGGCGTAGGTCAGTGATTTCTTGGTGTTATGGGGTTGGACACTTGAGGTTAGTACCAGTTGGCTACAATATCGTCTGATAAGGACAAGGCTCAGAAAATGTTGTAGCCAATCAGGTTTCTGGATTTTTGATGCTCATTTTTGAAAGTCCAGTAAGGGATCAAGAGTAACCCCCAGATACTTAAATGTATCTACATTTTTAAGGGGCAGATCATCAATGCAGGAAATGGACAGTTGTCCTGTGCTTTTGCTCAGTCTTGAAGCAGAGTCGAAGAGCATGGAGTGAGATTTGTTATTATTTAGAACCAGCTTATCATTGGGGAGCCAGTTGCGAAGGCAGCAGAAATCTGATGTTAGGGTGTTATTTAAGTTAGAGAGGTGTTTAGAGCTGGTATATAGAACCAGGTCATCAATGTATAATAGGGTGGAGTGCTAAAGAGACATTAGAATTTATATCATTAATGAAAATGGAAAACAATAGAGGGCCAGGTATGGAACCTTTGGATACTCCAGTACTGACAGCAGAAAAAGTAGGCAATGCGGAACCGTACCTGACAAATTCTAACCTGTTTAGTAGATAACTCTGGTAGCATGTTAGAGTATGCGCCACTTGTAACGGACTGATTTGACAATAAGCAATCTGTCCATTGTAAGCGGCGTCTGGTACATCAATAAAAAAACTAGAGTTCTATAATACTACAAAATGGTACTTGTCTCGTTCAATTGTTAGTGAATTTGGCTCCTTTCAGACTTTGTTTTAAGCTGATCCAAAAGTCAGACAGCGCAATACCTCGAGCGGGTGCTCACAGCGTGAGGTGCAATCCTCAAATTGAATACGTAAAACAAAAGAAGTGAGCACTCAGGGACATTGAATATTTAAATGCAAGTGCCTTTAATCCAGGACCTGGAATTTTTGTGGATTAATGGCACTTGCATTTAAATATTCCATGTTCCTGAGTGCTCATTTCTTTTGTTTTCTGTTTTAAGCTGGAATTATGTAGCGATGCCAGACGGACTCAGCTGAAAGAACTGTGTGCTTTGCCTTCAAAACTGTATCAATCAGAAACTTGAGCCTAGATTCGCTGTGAGGGATGCCAGCTTCTCTGTGGCTGTATGAGGCGTGCGTGCTCAGACAGCAGAAAGGATTAACCTGCCATCAGCTGCCTGTGAAGGACTGATCTGCTTGGGAGAGCTATCTCTTCAAATCACTTCAGAGGAGAAGCAGAGTTCTGCTGAATTTCTGACTAAAGTGCCTACACCATATCCCTGAAAGATTTTTCTATATAACGTACAGCAAGGGACAACTGAACATTATTGAGAGTGCTGATTTGGAGGTAATTAAGTCTTTACTAGGCGGTGTCATAAGCTGGATTTAAAGCTCCAGCGGCGGTTACTCCAGGAATTAAAGGTCCACTTTAACTGACATTTTTATCATTGAAAGTATTGCGATTGGCATTTGGCAAATGTAAAACATCCATTAGAAGTGGCCGTTCAGTACAAGCGGAGCCGATATAAGTGGCACATACTGTACCACTTCAGTAGAGAAGCCAAGACAGCACATCTTTAATGTGAGGGGAGAGAGAGATCAACTAGATCAAAGGCCTTGGTGAGGTCAGTTAAGACCACACCTGTAAGAAGACCATTATCCATGGTGATCTTGGCATCGTTTTTGAATTTGATAAGGGCAGTGGCAGTACTGTGTCCCTTTCTAAAATTATGCTGTTCAGCAGAGACAAGGTTCCTATCATGAAGATAAGTTACAATTTGTTCGGAGACCAATTTTTTCAGAAGTTTGCTTAATACTGACAGAATGGCTATGAGTCTGTAGTTGGAAATAGATTTGGGGTCATCCTTTTTAAAAACGGGGACTATTCTGGTCATTTTCCATATATTAGTGACAACCCCAGAGCAGAGGGATACTGCAGGTTAAACTTTTTAGCCAGTGGAGGGGCTAGGAGTGGGGCAGCAAGTTTGAGTAGTCTGGGCTCCAGATCATTGGCACTGTCACTGGTGCATTCGGAGATAGAGTTTAGGAGCTTGTGCACAGTGTGATGGGTAATTGTACATAGGTACAAACTAGGGGTAGAGTTTGTTCACTCAGACTGAGTTGGGGGATAGGGATCAGGCTAGCAGTAGTGGAGTCAGAGAATTTTGATAGATCTGTAAAGTGGTTATTGAAAGCTTCAGCAATAGTGACTGGGTTGTTACAATGAGTACCATTTAACACCATGTCGTTTGTATGTTAAGCATGTTTGTATCCTAAAAAGGTCATAATGTGGGCCCAGAATTTCTTGGGGTCACCAACGTTGTTATGCAGTAGTTTTTTAACAGTGAGAGCTTTTGGATAGACATATTCCTCTCTTGCACACATTATGTTTGGTCTGATGATCAATTAGGTCTGCCTGTAGACCTGATGCCCTATAACTGGATCAGCTCTTGTCTGAAGCATTACATAAAGCTAATAGTTCTTTGTGCAACCATTTGGTAGGGGAACCACGTATTCTATGAGATATCTTAGGGCTGTGCAGGTCTTAAAGGGAACATATTTGGGAGAAGAAATAAGGTAGAGCTTGATCTACATTATTGGAGGAGTAGAATAGGAGCCGATCTGTATTAGCAACATCTTGCAGGAGAGTAGTAGGATTGAGTTTAGAGTTGTCCCAAAAGGTGATTACCTTGAGGGGGGGAGGGATGGAGAGTGGGCACACCATATGCAGTAGATGGGTGAGTGATCAGATATGTCCTATTAGTCGAGATCCAATCAATGGGAGCTGGACTGTCAGTGCAGCAGTTGGATTTCCACTTTCAACGCCGGTGACCCAGGTTTGGGAATGGATCCGGGATGTCAGAGGGCCGGCCAGGGGGAGAAGGATGGAACATCCCAAGGACTGCTCTCCTTCTCCAGGGGGAGGGAGGGAGGGGAGTGTGAATGGTGCTTGATGGACCCCTGTTGGAGGCCTGGGGCACTGCAGCAACTGGCACCAGAACGTAGTTCAAGGGGGGTGGGGCAGACATTGGCCATCATTGCACGTCCTCGCCCCCTCATACAGGACAGAAAATACAGCTGCCTGTTGCCTGGATAAAGCCTGCCCCGCCACTCCGATGAACTCCCTGGCCGGCTCCCTTACCTATCCCGTACATTGCAGCACTTAGGAGCCTGGTGCCAGAACCCTGCCCTGGGGGGGGGTAAGCCAGGGGGTATCAGGGAGTCACGGCTAAATGTGGGAGTGGGGGCGGAGGGGGCCATGACCGGGGCTATGGTAACGGTGGCAGGTGGCATGAAAAAGCATAATAAATAAAATATATATACATATATATATATATCCAGCCAATGAGGGACTTTGACCCCATGGCAGTGGAGTGTCTGGTTGTCTCAGTAATGAGCTAGTGCAAGTGGAACTGCTGCACCAGGGTGTCTAGGAGTTTGTTAGTTGTACCATCCCAGTCTAGACTGAAGTCACCAAGAAGAATGGTTTCATTGCGACTGGCTATGGGGATAGTTTGGGAGATAAGTTCATGACTCTGGCCCCAAACCTCCCTGTCTATGCTACCTCTTCTGCATGGTTATGTTACTTCTGCACCATGCTGGAGACATTGAATCCAACCCAGGGCCCATCTCTTGCTAACCCGCTAATCTTTGCAAGCCCTCTTGGATCAACCACAAGGGGCTTAAAATTGCCTATATTAATATCTGCAGTCTGATCCCTAATCTAAACAATCTACACACATGGATACATCACTATCAGCCTGACATCCACAGGCTGTCCAAAACCTGGTTTAAGCCCAGTATCACAGATAGTGTATGTGCCATTCCTGGTTACATCTGCATACAGCAAGATAGGCATAGATCAAAAAGGGGGAGTGGTACTCTGTTTTATATCAAAGACTTCTTAAAGGTGACAGTGGTGCCCTGCACATTACCCTCCAGTGTGGACCTGGAGCTATTCCATTTTGAGCTTCTATTAGGCCAAGTTAAAAAGCTGCACATAATCTATGTGTACATACATTGCTCCAGTGGCATTAATGCCCTAGCTAAACTTATTGATTTACTTAGGGCCCAGGTCAGGGGCAAGGAGCTCATTATTATGGAAGACTTTAATATTGACTGGCTAAGTAAATTATGGACCTCAGCTGATCACTGCTTGAGTAAGCTGAAGGTCACACAGACCATTAAAGATCCCATTAGGGTGACTAATGCTGGAGCCACTGCTACTCTACTGGACCGGATCCTAACAACCAGACTAGACAGAAACCTCCTGTCTGTAACTCTGCCAGACTCAATTTTTGACCATTCCCCTATATACTGTGTGTGGAGGGCAAAACTCACAGCCTCCCTCCCCCTTTGAGGTTGATTAGCTTCCATGACTTCTCCAAATTTGACCCAGTAGCTTTCAAGGCTGACCTTGGTTGCCTGGACTGGTCATATCTTTGGTTCACTGATGGTGTCAATGCGGCAGTTACCTTTTTCAACAGGGCTTTCATGGACCTACAAGATAAACACTTACCGGTCACCACAAGACAGATCAGGGGCTTTGCCAACAAGTGGCTCAACTGTAACCTGCTTGCATTTATCCAGGACCGTGATAGGCAAAGGGGTCTTTTTAAGGTATCTGGGTGTGGTGAAGACTGGGAAAAGAATAGACAACTTTGCTCCCAATGTAAAAAAGTTATCAAGCAAAGTAAAAGCAACTACTGCAAATACCTCTTGTTCACAACTGTAGGCTATCCACACCAATACTGGAAACAGATCAAAGTACTTGCCCCCAGACATGGTCATAAATGGCATAAATTGTAATAATCCCCTCCCACCATCACTAATGTCTTCGACAAACAATTCAGTTATCTTTCCAGTTACACTGGTTCATTGTCCCAAGCCAGCTCTCTCCCTGGCACATCATGTCCTTCCCTGGCCATTGTTCAGAGTGACCGCCCTCCTCTTTACTTCAGAGTGTTTAAGGTATTTGAAGTGCGTAAGCAGCTACAGTGAATCCCTACATCTCAATCTGCCAGCTCCGATGAGCTTGAACCGAAACTACTTTGGCTCACTGCATCAGACATTGCTCCTACTGTTACAAGGTTATTCAACCTATCTTTAATGAAAGGGACCATCCTTTCAGCTTGGGAGTTATTCCACAATAACCCTGTTATCAAAAAAGGGGACCATAAAGCCCTAAGTAACTACAGGCCCATTGCAATCCGGCTTGTGCTTAATAAAATACTGGTTGATGCTCAGCTCAAGGATTATCTGCTTAGCCAGAATCTGCAATCTCCACACCAGCACAGTTTTAGAAGTGGCCATAGCACCACAAAAGCCCTAGTAACTCTTACCAGTCATGTAGCTAATGCTATGGACAGTGGGAGTTATACAGGTGCCGTGTTTGTTGACTCAGCCAAGGCCTTCATCCTTTTCCACCACTTCCTGCTCATCACCAAACTCAAGGTCCTTGGCTTGGTGACCCTTCCCCTTAATTGGTTTACAACCTATCTTCTACACAGGCAGCAGAGAATCAAACTAGGGTTATCCTTCTCCGATCCTGCATCTACAGTGTTCAGGGTCCCCAAGGCTCAATTCTGGGTCTGCTTCTTTTCATTATCCATATTAACACCACATATGAATGCCTGAATTTCAGTACAATTATACTTTATGCTGATAACCTAGTGGTCCTCGCCAGCTCTAACTCCATCAGCAGTATCAATCACATGCAGTCTCATGACCCGCAGGTGATACAAACTTGTTTAATATGCAACAAGCTACTTATAAACATATCCAGAACTCAGGCTATTCTCGTTGACTCTCCCCCAAGTTAATAATATGCTCAAACCCCATCTAAATCACCTGTATAGATGGGACCATTCTTGAGGCAGCTCAATTGTTTATATACCACAGTGTTCTGCTTGGCCACTCCCTTGACATCTACTCACATATCCAGAAGACTTGCAAGGTTGTGCATTTCCGTCTTGGACTGGCCTTCAGAATTAGGAGCAACCTCACTGTGCTGCTTTATCTGTGGCCAGAGGTATTATCCTCCCCAAGCTTATGTATAATGTCATGGTTTATACATACACTACTTCAAAGTCATACATTAAGAAATGGGATGTCAACTATAATAACACAACACTTTGCACTGGCTTGAAATAAACTTGTTAACAATTGTACCCTATACAATAATTTGCAATGGCTTCCTCCCAGTGGGAGACATGATCTTGCTACAGGTGGTATCATCTTCAACATATTGTAGAATCAGCAACTCCTACAATTATTGACTTGCTTCAGCTTCAGACCACACCTTACCCCTTAAGATCGAAGAACCTTAATCTGCTTTCCATCCCTAATGTAAGGCCTGACCTTGAAATGGTAGCATTCCAGTTCTTTGCTCTTAAGTTGTGGAATTGCATTCCCCCGTACTGTGTAACTGCACAACTTCTGCTGGGTTTCATCAAGCTAACCACAAGCACCTTTTGAGTACCTTCACATGCAAATGCAGCACCAAGTTATAATCGGTCTTATGGATATTCCTCTCACCCCTAACTGCTGCATTCCCACAACTGTTAATCTGCCCTTTATGCCTGGCCTCAATCTGTAATACCTTTTGGCTTTCTTTTTTTTTTTTTCATTTCTTACTGCAACATCCTCTTCCTGCAAACTACCCGCATTCCCTATTGCTATTTGTGTTTCACCATATGCTATTTTGCCTGTATCCTTAGCATTGTACATTCTAAGCACTGTATCTTTTTATAATATATGGATTGTTAAAATAATATGCTTGAAAAGCATACAAAAGTCCTGGTAATACCATTGCTCCTGGAGTGATAATACTACTGTTCCTGAGTGATAATACTATCTTTGGGGTGCCGTAATACTATAGTTCGGCACCCGAACAATAGTATTAGCAACAAAGCTGAAGAACGCATGTGCAGCTCTGTCCCCAACGTCTTAAAAAGCGGACCTTCTGATTGGCCGCTTTTCCTCTGTGGGTGGGCAGAACGAGTCTGAAAACATGGCGGCTTGCTCGCTCGCTTAGAGAGACAATCTTTACAGCAGCAACCATTTTTTTTTTACTTTGAAAACCATTTGTCTTGGTTTATTAACAATCCGACTCTTTCCAGGGTTCCTGTGCTCACCTGATACCGCCGCCGACAAACACTAAAAAAAAAAAACCACGGCTAAAAGAAGCCCACAGCAGCCGCTCATCCACACGGGACTGGGGAACCCTGCCAGCATGCACATCCACCCGCTGACTGCAGTGGTCAAACGGAGGCGAGTCAATTCACCTCGTATCCATATTTCAAAAAGAGTACAAATAGGTTCTGGCATAACAAGGTAGTAATTCCATCGAGAGTTCTGGGGACACATGAAACCTCTCGAGCTTCGCTCTCGAGGTTTTCTGTGTCCCCAGAACCTATCGATGGAATTACTAACTTGTAATATACCAGAACCTATCTATTATTCTATTTTTGTTTGACATTGCTGTATTGCTGTACTATTCATTCATTCATTCATTCTTTATTTATATAACGCGCCTTTCTTAAAACCAAGGCGCCTGTACAAATACATAAAACAATAAATACTTAGAACACCACTAAAACAATCATAAATCATTAAAAGCTTTGCTAAAAAGATATGTTTCCAAAGCTCCCTTAAAGTTTTGGAAAGTAGGGCAATTTCGCACCTGACGAGGTAGAGAATTCCACAGGGTCGGGGCCATAAAACTAAATGATCTTGCCCCTGAAGTTTTTAAATGGACCATGGGAATCTCTAGCAATCCCTCATCAGTGGATCGGAGAGAGCGGGAGGGACAGTAGGGACAGAGGAGCTCTTTCAGGTAAACAGGTCCCTGATCGTGTAGGGCTTTATAGGTCAGCAAACCGACCTTGAAGGTGATTCACCAACAAACTGGCAACCAGTGCAGACTGCAGAGCACAGGTGTTTTATGACTAGACCTAGAAGATCCAGTCAACAGCCTGGCCGCCGCATTCTGCACTAGCTGCAGATGGCGAAGTTCAACCCCTGATAGCCCCAGGTAAAGGGCATTTCAGTAGTCAAGGCGGGAGGTAACAAAGGCGTGGACCAACGTTGGAAGATCCTCTGGAGGAACCAAGTGTTTCAACTGGCCGATGTTCCTCAGATGATAAAAAGAGGTTTTGACCACTGCTGACACCTGAGATTTAAAAGTCAGGCAGTCATCAAAAACAACGCCCAGGTTCCGCACCTGGTCTGAGGTCATAAGCTGGACACCCCCAAGCCATAAGCCCGAGGGCGATCCAGCTAACAAACCCGCCTCACAGCGACCCTTGTCCACCACTAACACCTCAGTTTTTTCAGGGTTCAACCACAGCCAACTCCCATTTATCCAGTGTTGGATCTCAGCAAGACAGTTATTAAATACCGAAATGGCAGCCTCCTGGCCGGGCACAAAAGACATACAGCTGGGTATCATCTGCATAGCAATGAAAACCCAGACCGTATCATCTAACAATCGCTCCTAACCACAGCATATACACTGCAAACAACATGGGTGCCAAAATGGAACCCTGCGGTACCCCGCAGGATAGGGAGACTGATGCCGAGGAAAAAATTCCAGATACCAATCTCTGAGTCCTACCCTTAAGGTAAGATCGAAATCACATGAGAACTGTACCAGACAGTCTACAGACAGACTGATAATGCTCCAGTAACACCCCATGGTCCATAATGTCAAATGCCGCAGAGAGATCAAGAAGAACCAAGATAGAACAGGTCCTTCGATCTCTCGCTATTAGGAGGTCATTTAGTACCCGAACCAGTGCTGTCTCGGTACTGTGGCTTTTCCTAAATCCAGACTGGAGACAATCATAGACATTGTTGTTGGTCAGATGATCATACAGCTGTACTGCAACCACCTTCTCAATAACTTTACCCACAAAGGGTAAGTTAGAGACAGGCCTGTAATTTGCTAGACAATCCGGGTCCAAAGAGGGCTTCTTCAAAAGAGGCTTAACTACAGCCTCCTTAAGAGGATCTGGAAAGATCCCCCTCTCCAAGGACCTCCAGACTATCACAGCAAGGACTGGGCCGATTTTATCCACACAATCCACTAAGAGATGCGTGGGGCCTGGGTCCAAATCACAGTTGGTCGAATGCAGTGATTGTATGATCATCACAATGTCATTGATTGTGGGGAGGCTGAAGTCAGACCATGTAAACTGGGTGTCCGACATCTCCTGCTGACCATCACAACTCCCACTGTAAAGGGTCAAGCGGATATCCAATCTGATTTTGGCAACCTTATCTGCAAAGAAGAGAGCAAACTCCTCACACTGTTCTTGAGAAAAGGCTCTTCCGGGCTGAAGACAGACTGGATTGCACAGTCTGTCCATGGTCCGGAAGAGCTGAGCCAGTCTATTCTGTGCAGCTGCAATCTCTCTGGACAGGAATTCTGCCTTCTTATGAGAGATTGTGGATTGATAAACCACATAATGGTTCATCAAACTAAGTTTGTCATCATCCAGACCAGACCTCCGCCAGCACCTCTCCAACCTTCGTTCAACTCTCCTCAACTCCCTCAGGGTCTCATCAAACCAAGGAGACCTGGGATGAAGAGTGAGAGGACGAACATGAACAGGAGCAATGGAATCCAGGGCCACTGCCACCACCATATTATAGGCATGCACCAGCTCTCCCAGACCCATGCAATCTATTGGTAGGCCTGATAGGTCCAGCACCGCCATCAGGTCAACCGGGGGAAACACCCCTTAATGGGCAGTACCGGACCATTTCCATAGGGGCTGACCTATTAGGGGTGGCCTCAAAACTGAACCCAATGGAGTGATGGTCTGACCATCCGACCGGTTCCACCACCAAGTCGGATATCTCCATCCCCAGAAGGACCACCAAGTCCAATGAATGCCCACCAATATGGGTCAAGGAAGAAATTACCTGTGTGAAGCCCAGTGAAATCATCAACTGGAGGAAGTCTTGACCAAAATGTGACAGTTCATCATCGAACCAGGCATTGAAGTCCCCCAGAACCAACCATCTGGGGGACCCCAATGTCAGGTCAACGATGAAGTCTACAACTTCCCACAGGAAAACATTCTCATCACCTGGTGGACGGTATACAAGAAGTATCCTGCGCCCCACACCCTCACCTAAGATGCAGTCAAAGGACCTGGTAGCTCCCACTGGTACCTCCACTAGGCCCAGTTCTGTTCTAAAATAGATAGCAACACCCCCGCTACTATGATCCAACCTTGGGCAGTGTATCACCGAGTAGCCGGCTGGAACCGCTGCCACCAAAACTGGTCCAGCGTTTTCATCCAGCCATGTCTTGGTGATGTACACCAGGTCAGATGACCCAACAAAATCAGCTATAATAGCCGTTTTGTTTTTAATTGACCTGGCATTGCACAACACTGCCCGAGTAGAATGAGCCTCCGATGATGACCGTGTTACCTGCTGGCTATAACCAGAACCCTTGGGTATGGGCACCAGACAGGGAGGTCCCCTTTCCTGGGCCCATTTCGCCCCAGGGCGTCTCCTTGTCCCCACTATCCCTATCCGCCCACTCCTTTCCATACCTTCTCCAGACCCAGCACCAGCCCTCCTCCTTCTACCCACAATCTCCAAAGCCCTGCATCGTCGATAGACCTCCGGTGACAGGGGGTGACAAGAGAAGGGACGAAGGTCCCTGAGCCTGGAGGAGGAATAGTGCCCAACTGTCCTAATATTGTCCCAGCACATAATTAACACAATCAATAAACAATCTAAAAAATAGACCCCCTCAAACACTTAAATAAATAACACAACTCTACAATAAAATATCATACAACTAATCAAACAATAATATAAACTATAAATCGAATAAACAAAATAATCAGATAAATGATAACTTCAAACTAAATATAAAATATAATATCTATCTAACAAAACCTATATCCTTATTTCAAACATATAATAAATTAACCCTATTAATCAAAAGATTTAAATTATTGTAGTGTCCAAAATGTGTCTTCAGACCTCCAAAAAGCTTTAATTTTAATTCTCTACTCTCACCCACAATGCTCTCACCACTGTAAGGAAGGAGTTTAAACTTACAAGCCCCTATCATAGGGCTGAATTTTAAAATTAAAGAAGAGGCCTTCAAGGCCAATAACCAGATTTTTTTGTTTTGGTTAAGTCACAGCACAGATTCCTATGAAAATATGAATGAGAATTCCAAGTTGTTTACTGCCACAATTCACAGTTCACAGTTTACAACACAGTTTCCTATGAAAATGTAGATAAAGAGTTCCGAGTTGTTTACTGCTCACACCTGTGTGCTCTCACCACTACAGGGTAGGAGATTTAATATTTTACAAGCCTCCTCTCACAAGGCTAAGATAACCCTTCTAAGCACAGTTCTGTTCTTGCTGAAAGTATAATAAAACTCGCCCAAAAACAAAAGTTAAAAAGTACATCACCAACAGATGATTCAAGAATTCCCAGTTTCCTTCAAACGTGTAGCTTTTCCTCCTCCACAAGAATCTTCACAGTAGCAGGCGGTATTTAGATCTCACTTTCGTGTTAGGCTCAACCTGATTCTTCACCACGGTGAACTAGGCTAGACCACCCTTCGGTGGTCTCCCTGTTTCACCTAAGGGAACTGGACATATACCACCACCCTTCGGTGGCAATAACATCCATCCCTCCATCCGGACCAAGGAACCCAAACACCCTCAGGCTTACACAGAGATCCTTGCTGTACACACCACTTCTCTGGGCTTCCTCTAGCTGGTCCTCTCACAATAGGTACCCGACAACGTCCTCAAGTTCAGTCCAACTGTGCTCTCGTCCTGTTTGGAACCCACCACTCTATACAGTGTTCCTCACTGTTCCTTCAGCAATCCACAGCCTCACCGCAACTCCACAGACCACCAGACGAAAATAATTCCCTCGGCGAGATAATCCAACAGTAAGCAGCTCCTTATAATTCCAGTTTACTAGTTTACCAGTTCCTATTGAGTTATCACTGCAAATACTAAATTTCCAAAAGAAATTAATACGATAAACAGCAGTTGACTTAGACTTAGACCGTAAAATAAATAAGCTTAAGACTTAACCAAAAATCATAAAATAGACTGAGCTCTCCTATAATTAAATAAATAAACAAAACAAACGAAGGTTTTACTCTCTGATTAGAGAGCTTACAGATGGCAGCCCAGTGTGGGCGTCATCTTGCCATACTCCTGGGGCCTATGTAAGCTTCTGACTTAATTTGCACCTTTACTCTGGAAATATCAGCTGTGTACTGCTGTGACTTGTATTCGTTCATTGTATTGTTATGGTTACGTTGTGATTTCTGACTGCACTGCTACAGTATCTTCCTTGTAGCACTCAGTTTGTACTTTTAAGCACTGTAACACACTTACGTACTATTTGTACTGCTGTTTATTGTATGTTCATACCTGTTGTACTGTCCCGAGTCATACCTGAAAAAAGGCAGCTCCTGCCTAGTGTACCTACTCGGTTACCAAAAACTAAATAAATAATTATAAGTCTGGGAATCACACTCCAGTAGATTGACTAGTTACAAATTGGCCAGGCAACATTTTGCAAAGGGGAACTCTACCAGACTACCCGAAATTGGTAGAAAGGAAATGTATTGCCAGGTTTGATATAAATGGATTTTTACAAGATGTGTCTAAAATTGATATGAAACAAATGGAGGACTTCTCCTGTTCTGAGAAGGTAGCAGCATGGATAATTGAAAGTGTATTTAAGACTTATGATGCAAATACCCCACGTACTAAACAACGAGTTAAAGGCACTTATTCCCTTTGGCTTAATAAGGACCTGTGACAATTAATGAAATTAATAGACAAAGCGAGGAAAGAATATGTGAAAAAAGAAAGATATGACATATGTAATGGAATATAAGCAAAAATGAAATGTAGTAAAGAATGAGATCAAACAGTCTTAATCACTGTATTTCTATCAACAACAACTAAAGAATCTTAGGAACCCAAGATCATTCTGGTCTTTATTTCAAAATGTTTGTAGTCCTATGACAGGTCAGTAATTACATGTTTGGTTGAAGGAGCTGAGAAAGAAATCATTGACTTTGTTAATACATTTTTAATAAATCAGACACGAGCTGATGATTTAAGCAATTAGAGATCTGAGCAAAATTAATTATCACCTCTATAACTGCCTGAAATTAAAGGTAGCGAGGCAAAGCTTAATTTCACCCCGATTATGGAAGTGGAAGTATTAAGTTTATTAAGGGAGTTGTATGAAAGGATGTGGTCCTGGCCTGCTTTACCCTAAAATGTTAAAACTAGCAACTTTTCATATTTGTAAGCCTTTAACTTATTTGTTCAACTTAACCAGCCACACAGGGATAGTATCCTTACCTTGGGAAGAATCCATGAGACTTCTAGTATTTAAACCTGTGGACTGGATGAATGTCACAAATTATAGACCCATTTCACAATTGCCAGTATTGGGAAAACTATTGGAGAAGTGTGTGTTTAAACAGCTAGTGTCCTATCTAGAAAGGCATGCTTTAATGGTTGGACAACAGCATGAGTTCTGACAATGTCACAGTGCAGCGACAGTGTGGGTGGGGATGACACGCACTGTACTTGATGCCTACGATGAGGACTTAATGACGAGTGCAGTGTTTGTCAACCTTACCAGGTCCTTCAGTGTGGTGGAACATGAAATACAGTGAATGAAACTGGACAGACTTGGTATTTCAGGGTCCAGCGTAGGATGGTTTAAAATGTATCTATGTGCTCAGGTACAAAGCATGAAGTTTGGGAATTCTCTGTCAGAACTGATATGAGTAACAGCAGTGGTTCTCCAGGGATCAGCATTGGGGCTGTTATGTTCTCAGTCTTTGTAAATGACTTGCCAAGTATTTTTTCAAAAGCAGAACATATGTTATAGGCAGATGACACAGTCTTCTTCAGCTCAGGACCCTCTGTTCAGGGGATACAGGGGGTCCTACAAGTAGATTATATAAAATTAACTAGGTGGTTGATTAAGAACAGATTAAAACTAAATGAAAATAAAACAAAAGTGATGTTGTTTGGCAGAGCACAGAGATTGAACCAATCTGAAGAAGACTTTGTATTTTGGGGAGTAATGTGAAGGAGATCTCTAGAGTGATTTCCTTTAAATATTTAGGTATCCAACTGGACTCAGCTTTGAATTTATCTGGACACTTGGACAAAATTGGTAAAAAAAATTAAATATAAAATTGGTCTTTTAATATAGAAATATTAATGCTTTGACTGATGAGGCTCGAATGGTAATAGCTATTCAAATACTGTTGCCGATTTTAGATTATGGAGTGGTCCTATCTGTGAACCAGAGTAGTTCATTTATTTTAAAATATCAAACGATTTTTAAACAATATATGTAGATTTGCACTAAGGGCTCCCCTAAGTACTCATTAATATAAAAAAAATATGCTCATATCAAACAAGGAAAAAAACTGACACCCTTTTGTATCTTAACTCTCCAAAGCTGGCCTTAAGCAAAATGTCCTTTACCTGGCATGCTCCTACAGTATCTTATGAATAGTTTATCAGTACTAGTGAAATCTGCAAACAACATTAAGCACTTTAAATATCTGTTGACAAATTTTTATGATAATGTTAATTCTTGTTCCTGCAATGTTCATTGATTTTGCATAGTCTTATTTGTCTAGTCTTATTTACTGTTTATTGTATTGCCTAGTATTGTACTTTAATGTCAGACCTGAGTGAAAAGGACTCTGTTCAGTTCAACTCCTGGTTAAAAAAAATGAAAATGAAAAAAATGAAACTGCACAAGGTATAAACAGCAAATGGGTGCATTTCTGATGACTATCTCTATAACAAAATTCATAAATATCATAACAGTTTATTTTGAAATGTCGATAATAATATTAAATAGCCAGCCTGCCAGTGCAGCAGTAGCACTACTGGTTACAATGCTGGTGACCCAAGTTCAGTAGCGAGCTCAGGCCTTCAAAGAGCCAGTTGGCGGGAGGAGGATAGAGCATCTGGAGGACTGCTGTCCTCCTCCATGGGAAGGGATTGCAGAGCCCAGTGTTCACCTGGCCCATAGCAGTAAGCTGGGGGAAAGGCATTCGGGACTGCACAGAGTGCATAGGGTTGAGCAGATGCTGACACATGGCATGTGGGTGCGTGAGTCATGCATCATGGTGTCATTGCATGCCGCACTCCTCCAGGGGGAAAAAAAGAAAAACAGGGAACCCTCAGTGGCAGAACAGTGCATGGACCCTCACAGGCCTCGCACCTGACTAGCTGGGCTCACCAGTTCAACTACTTGATGCAGTTCATTGCAGCAAATTGGAGGACACCACCGACCCCACCAGGGCAGGGCAAGCCCTGGGGTACTGGCCGATGATATGCCCCAGTGGACGTCAGGGTGACAGGGCTGGGGGGGATCCAGTGAGTGGGGGTCATCTGAATTGAGGAGAAAAATGCAAATAAAACATAAAATATGTATTATATGCAGTTATAAAGTGATGGCAAGAAAGTTGCTTTGTACTTTAGAACTGTTTAGTATGTGAGACACGATTTAGTGTAGATCACTTGTAAAGTGACATAAAAATGATTTCTTGATCTGAAAACACAGCTGTATCTCTCCTTGTCACAGAATTAACTCCTAAATACAACAGTTTTGTATTCCACATTAAAATGTCAACAAGAAATATATATTTCCTAACAAAGTGCTTTGATTTCTGATACAAGAATACTCCCTTGTATTAGCAAGCAGATATTGTCATGGAATGAATATAATTGCAGCAAAGAGTTATAGCACCTGTGATCACACATATCTTCAACCGAAGCCTTTGCCAGGAGGTCTTCCCTTCAAACTGGAAAGTTAGTAAAGTCATATCCATACAAAAAGGAGGAACCAGTTAACTCCATCTATCAGCCAATCTTGCTGCTGTCCACCCTCTTGAAAGTTTTGGAAATATATGTTCATGACAAACTGTATGAATATCTAGAAGCAAATAGTCTCATCGCACCATACCAGCATAGCTTCATGTCACATTACTCCATCAGTTCTTCCCTATTGGAATTCAAGGATTTAGTGGTAACAAATTTGGATCACAAAAAGTTCACTGGGACAGCATTTGTGTTCTTGACAAAAGCTTTTGTCCTGGTGGATCACTCCATGCTGCTAGATCAGCTGGAGGGTGTTGGCATGCATCCTGACATCATTGGTTGGTCCAGGTCCTATTTAATGGGAAAGAAGCAGAGGTTCTAGGTCAAGGACTGTTTGTCAGTCACAGGAGCCTATGTAGGGGAGTTCTTCAAGGCTCCATCCTTGGCCCTCTGCTGTTATTGATATATACCAATTACGTCCCTAAGGTCCTGTCCAGCTCATGGGTCAGGTGGTACATGAATGACCCATTCTTTGTGGCATCTGGTGGAACTAGACAGGTGTTGTATTTAAAGGTAAAAAATAATTTTTATGCAGCCCAGAAATTATTCGCCAGGTTAAAGTTAATGATGCGCATAAAAAAAGCATTGGTTCTGGGATACTGAAAAGGAGTCATGTCAACTAAAGTTAAAGGCCCTTAAAAGTAAACAGTTCACCCTGATTGCTTACTCTAAATACCGTGGAGTGACGCTTGATGGTGACTTGACCTTTTCCAAAACATATGTAAGATCAAAGGTGAACAAAAGGGTATCTGGTCATAACAGCGCACCAAGAAGAGCGCTACAACAACCGCCCTGTGCAAACTGCAAAAGGCTTTAGAGAGGCAGGGTAATAGTAGTGGTAGGGAATTATCTCTTCCCCATTACTCTATGCTTCACTTGTGAGGGATTAAGTTGCCATGTGCTGGGGTGTCTGGTTCCACTGCTCCTGTGGTGGAGTGGCTAGGGCACCCGCACATGGCGAGGCAGGAGACCTAGGACTGTGGTTTGATTCCAACTAGTTCTCCTGCTGAAACATTTTATTTGTTACAAAATGTAACTTCCTCCACCCAATTTTCACCCCATCCTCAAAGTCCACTACCCCTTGGAGTTGGTTATTTTAAGTCCAGGGGGTGAAGCCCTCACGGGGGGGGGGTGCGGGTTGTGAAGCTCCCCGCAAAAACAAAGCAGTCCCATAGTTTACTATGAGGCTGCGCATTTGTTTTCAGGTTACTATAATACCTGATGCTGTAGTTTAGCTACTGTTTTCCTTGTGGCATTTATTGTTGTGTGGTTTTCCCATGTGCAGTTATGACCCTGTGCCATACAAAAGACTGGGGGTTATAAGGTACTTATCAAGATTACTAACAAGGGAAGCAAAATGAACAGTTGCAAGTGCACAAATACCCTAGAATGTGGTAGTTGTGCGTATGCACATACTGTACCAATGAAAAGCTTTTGGAAGCCATGATAAGATATTCAACAAACTGGCTTTTATAACATTGAATCCAGGTCTCAGGATACATCCTTGGGACCCATATAGTCATTTAAATTAGAATTCACTGCAAGTAAGGTATGATTTGAAATTGATTAGTATGATTTTTAAGGTAATACAAGCCTCTGTATGGAAACAAAATATAAAATATAATAAAATATTATATGATTAAAAAAAAAAGGTAATGCAATCTGATGGTACCCATCCATTATTACAATATATGATCCTTGAACAAAATTACATGGTGAGGTGTATTATGAGCCATTCAAAAACTAAAAAGTTGAAAGTTCCAGATGTGCATTCTTGATTTGGGGAAATGGGAATTGGTTTTCATATAACATCAAGGTGGAATAAATTGATTAGTGCAACAAGAAGCTTAACATTCAGAGAAAAAAAGTGTAAGAAGTTAATAAATTTTTTTATTTATTCCTTTGATAACCGGGTTGGTACACCAGGCTGGACCTTTTTCAGTCATGGCACAGGCCAGATACTGGCACACACAGTGGTAACAAATTCCAGAGCAACATACAGTGCAAAATAGTCAGAAACATCAACAGAATAAATATAAATAAATTGCAAAATTTATGTAATTGTTTTTAAAGTAAGCTTTGTTAAATGAGTGGAATTTAATGTATGTTGCCTAATGAGTAAGTTTATGGGGTGATGAGGAGAACTTCAGTATGGATATGTTTGCCTTTTTTATCTTATGTGAATAGGGATGCTAATGTGTTTATAGAAATATGTGAATGCTACAGGAGTGCATTTGAAAATAAGCTCCGTCCCGAATATGTACTGTTCCTGTTACTTACTATGTACTGTGTATGTGAATACGTAGCATAAATACTGTAATACATAACAAACAAGACATGAAAAAGTGACAGAATAGAAAAAGTAGGAAAATAACCTAAGGAGGAACTATGAGTAATAATCCAACAAACAGATATCAATAATATTGAGGGTGCATCATCAGTAAGTGGTAAGCAAAGCTGGTAAACTTTGCTTTGTGGATTAATTTGCAAACTTGAGACAATTCAAAAAGTTAATCTGCCCTGTGAAGTTACAATTTACAGTACAGGGGTAACTTTAGGAATGATGAATTTGGCAACTTTACCAGCGAAGTGGGGCCCACACAGATGAAGTTCACTATGACCATGGGATTTATTTATTTATTGAAATGTTTCACATGAAGACATACTGAGCAGCATTGCTTGTTTCCAGATATGTCCTGGGGAATGGGGAATGGGATAATACAGAGAATACAACAATTTGGTACAATAGGCAAAGCATAAAAGTGCTACAGTGGATTTCAGCATTAATATTCAACGAAAGTGCCAATACATAGTTATTACAGTCACTTAAAATAGGTGATTTGGTACAAGAGGCACAGGGTAAGGGGAGTATGAGTATGGGGTACAAGAGAAAAGGGGGTAAAAAGTAGGGACTAAGAGCAAGAGTTTAGATGTAGTTGCATGTGGGGGTAGTGTGAGAGTGCAGGAGTGAGGACAGGACATGGGACGAAGGAACATTTTGAATGTTGGAGGGAAGAGAGTTCCAAAGCTTGGGCAAGCAGTAGGAGAAGGAAGCTTGACCAGTAGTGGTAGTCCTGGTGGGGATGGCTAGGGTCCTGGCAGAGCTACTCCTTACAGAATGAGTGGCAGGTGGGAGGGAGAGTGATTACCACTAGATAAGAAGGGAGTGCACTGAGCCAGAACTTGCCAGTAAAATTTGTGTAATGAGACAGGCAGTGATCAGTGAGGGGGAGTGCCAGGGATTGGTATAAGAAACAATGATTGAGTGTGGGGAGGGCAATCAAGGTGAAGTGTCAGAAGGAGTGGAAGAGGATGTCAAATCTGTTTGAGGTAGTTTTGGGGGCAGCACTGTAGACTACATCACCAGCAGAATGTTGGAAGGACTGGAGGTCACGTGGAACTGAAATGAGCAGTATGCCATGCAGAGGTTGTGTTCAGTGCAGTGTTATGAAGAGAGAGTTTGAAAAGTCTGTCCCTTCTAGTCTATGCAAAAAACACTTTTCAAACTAACTTGAAAGCAGAGAATTTTGAAATAAATCACTCACACAAAAAAAAAGATCTAGGGTGTCTTATGCAGCTAGATTTCTGGTGTTTTTTGTACTTTTGCAGATCTATTTAGTTTTAAGTAGTGGTTTATTTTGTCTAGTTAAGCAGTGATTTCTTGGGGGAGTGGAAATGTTTCAGCTAGCAAGCAAGGCAGTCCATAAAGAATATCAGTACTTGCTCTTCCTTTACAGCAAGCACTAGTCTGATTTGTTTTCCTTAGTCTCTTGTTAATTGTTTTTGTTTGTGGTCTGTGATTTTTCATTTTTACATTCTCTTGCGCGCATGTGCAGGGAAGGTTTTGCAACAGCAGGACTTTTGGAGGTGTGTAAACCTCCTTGCTAATGCAATGCTGAGTGTAGCAGGGCGACCCTCGGGGACCAATACATGCCGAGCTGTGTATGACAGAAGTTCGGTTGTGTTGGTCTTAACGTCTAGGAAAAGGTCTGCTGCAATCAGTGGTCAGAGCGTATGCAATTTGCATACCTACGTCAGCCAAACTGCTGTCATGCACAGCTCGGTGGCTGCAGCTCCCCCCAAAAAAACAAGCAGTTGGCATGCTGAGAGCCAACCCCAGCATGCTCATGCTTCCCCCACCACACTGTATGGCCGGTGGGGGTGCCCAATCCCCGCTGGCTCTAGTCCCCCCCCAACAAACATGTAGGTGGCAAGCTGGGAGCCCACCCCAGCATGCCAAAAGCGTCCGTCTTTGTTTTTCAAATCCTGTAAAACAAGAAATAGGTCTCTCAGTGAGTCCTGGGTCCCCCTCGCCAACCCACGCTTACCTACTGCACACCCACCTCACCCTACCCCCCTCACCCCATACTCACCTCTGGAGCCCAGTGCGACGATCTTCAGTGGACCGGGAACATATCTACACCCTTCAAAGCCGACCGCGAACTGAGGAAATGTTGATAAGCTGTATAATGGCATAAATAGGGTTTTTCCAACTTAGGTGGATATCTCAGCCATTTTTTGGAATTTTGGCACCAATTTTTCAACATGTGGCTCTTGACACCCCTTCTCATGAATTCAGTCACTATCATGGCAATATTTGGTCCTGAAAGGTGATTTCGAGGTCACTGCATGGAATCACCTTTTTAGGACCGATTAACAAAATGACAGTGTCAGTGTTCATGAGGTGGGCTCTCAAAAAGCCTATGTTGCAAATCTGGTGAAATAATTCCAAAAAATGACTGTTTTATGAGTGTGCGTTGCACAGTTTCCACGCACACTCGTAAGTTCGCAAATTTGTAATATTTTCACTCCAGATTTTCAACATAGGCATATTTCCACACCTCCTTATGAACAGTGCAGCTGTCATTTTTCACATCCTTGCAGAAATGTCTTTTTGCACTTCCGGCTCAAAATAGCTTGGTCTCTGCTTGAAATCAGTGTTCGCTACAGAGTCAGACAATCACAGTGATGCTGTTCAAGGTGCAGGCAACTCCTCTTGGTCCCTCGCTGCTGCACCTCCCAGTTCCAAAGGTCCTTTAGCTACTGAGCCCTTCCTGGGTAAATAACCTGCCTAATGATCTCACCAACATGAATAGAATTGGCCTCTACAAAGCCTACCTTAGGAACCACCTACAGTCCTCTAATCCCTGTGACTGCCACTGACCCTTGACCTGCCCCTTGATCCTTTGACTAAGGCCTCTGGCTGGCTACCCCCCAACCTGAAAATCTCAGAACTAGCTCCTTTGGAGCTTTTGTATGTATTCTGTTATTTAGTTTCATACATGAATCTGCTATGTATCTAAATGTTAATCAATTTACCATATTTCTTGTATCATGAATGTATGCTTGTGTTCCATCTCTGCATTGCTCAGTACCATGTTTTACCTGTATTGACTTGGAACCTTTGAAAAGAAGTCTTTGATTCAAAGGTACTTTCCGAATCCTCAATAAATAAAATAAATAAATAAGAGCAGAGGTCCTAAAATGCCTATGTTGAAAATCTGGTGACAAAAGTCCATAAAATGGCTGTTACGAGTGTGCATTATGCAGTTTCTACACACACTCATAAGTTTGTGACTTTGTAATATTTCCACTACGTACTGTATTTTCAACATTGCCATTTTCCCATATCTCCTTATGACCAGAACAGCTGTCATTTTTGACATCCTGGCCGAAACGTGTTTTCGCACTTCTGGCGCAGAATAGCGCAGTCGCTGTAGGAAATCAGTGTTCGGTACAGAGTAACAAAATCACAGTGACACTGTTCATGAGCAGATGTCCTAAAATGCCTATGTTGAAAATTCAGTGAAAACAATTCTATAAAATGACTGTTTTATGAGCGTGTGTTGCGCAGTTCCCATGCACACTCATAACTTCGCCAATTTGTAATATTTTCACTCCACATTTTCAACATTGCCATTTTCCCATATCTCCTTATGAACAGATCAGCTGTCATTTTTCACATCCTTGCCAAAATGTGTTTTCACACTTCTAGCGCAGAATAGCACTGTCCCTGTGGGAAATCAGTGTTCAGTACACAGTAAGAAAATCATAGTGACAGTGTTCATGACCAGAGGTGACAAAATGCCTATGTTGAAAATTTGGTGAAATAATTCCACTGACTAACTGTGTTACAAGCACACATTCCAGTTTCCACACAGGCTCATTCCTTTGAGCACAACCAGGGTGTTAGGGTTCCTAAGATAGACACTTAAGAAGTATGAGGGTGGAATGTTAATCAGATGCAAGAGGAGTTGCAGATAGGTACTCTGTTGGGATATGGAGGCTGAACAGACATTGATACAACGGGGGGGCCTGCATAAATGCCAAACACCAATGCAAATACCAGCAAGTGAACGTTCAGCATTGACAAATGCTTGTATTTCTTTAGTACAGTTTTTTTAAGCAAAAAGGCATGACCAGGGGTTATCTTAATGGTCTGTTAATCACCTTCTAGGGGTGTAATGTGGCACGAGGCATAGCTGAGTGGTACATGCACCTAGAGGGTGATTAACTGACCATTAGCATAACCCCTGGGAGTGCCTTATTGCTATTATAATAAAAATGTTTTTTAAATAGTGTTAAACCTTGTTCAGCATATGATTAGGCTGTACATGTATGTAAATCAAAGATTAACATAGGGCTAATAGAATGTTTACAACCAATCAGAAAGTTCTATTTCTTGGACCCTTTTTATAAATGTGTTTAAAAGGGAATGTCCACCTGTAATCAGACCCCACCTTAGTGTGAGGCAGGGCCTTATTGGTACTATCTCAAAGAGTAATTTTTTTTCTCACTTACAGTCAGCTTATTAATTTAGTTTTTATCTGATTGATCGTGCCATTTCTCCTGCTGGAATTTTGATTCCAAATGCACCTAGTGGAGCACCCTCAACCTCCTGACAATGATATATGAGCCGAGGAGCCACCATGGGAGCATGCACAGATATCTTCTATAGTCTGAGCTATTAATAGTTCTGGTTTGCAGTTTACATAACCTGGTGCTATACTGAGACCAGGTATAGGCTGGCGATTGACCGTGTGAGGGCTTAGTGACCAATGCTAGCCCTGACATGACTATATGGAGTTGCATGTGGCATTCCCTCAGTGTGTGAACAGAACAGAGAAAAATTTATTGAGATTCTGGCACTCATGTGCCCAGACACTTGAACTATGAGAAAGTGCACATCCTCACATTCTCACTGCAACAAATGCATACAGTATATGTTTCATCTGCTGGTTTTGCTTTACCATAAGCTGGACATGCCAAAATGCCTTATCAACTTGTTCATCCATGCAATGAATATAAAGACCTATAGGCAGACTAAACTGAATGGATCACTAGTACTTGATGAACCAAGTGGGACTAATTAGAAAACATACCACGTTTCAAGTTCAAGTTTCAAATTTGTTTAGGGTTAAGTCATTGAACCAAAGCTTATTTACAGTGATGTCCCATTAATCATCACATACCAATTTCACATCACAGACATTTTAAATAACAATATAAATAACAATATAATATATCCTGCCACTTAGGATTTTGATTTGCCTCCTTGAGTGGAATGTTCTGTCACAGGAACAGTAGAATTTACCTGCTATGGACAGAGCCCAGCATTGGTTACTTAATGGTTACTTACACCGTATGAAGCCATCTGTTTGGGAAAAGCTGTATCCAGCTGTTACACTCATTCACATAATTTAAAGTTTAAATCTAATGTAAATAAAACATCTAAAAGGGATAATTTCTTAACCCAGCGTTTATCACCAATCTGGAACTCATTACCTACTAAGGCAGTAACAAGCGATGACCTGACAACTTTTAAGTACAAACTTGATTAGTATATGGGAGATAAAAAATGTCAATATTGCCTTTGGGCAATGAGTTTTATACAGGCATGTCCCTCGAACTTGTAAATTATCTATGAACCTATGAACACTACGTTGGGTGAGAACTTGCTAAACACTCTGATGGTGCACTGAAGAGTGTTAGCTGCACTAACTACTGTTGAAAACTGAAAGGGTTTAAGTCAGAAAACAGACTAAGAATGTTGCTGAGAAGAAAGGCTAATCTCTACCCACATTTTCTGTTCCAACACCATTGCCAGTAAGATGGCTGTGCCAACTGATGCACTTGACTTAGATCCAGTGTCCTTTGACTTTTGTGACTCACTTATTCTAGACCACTATACATGGAGCTTAAGCCAATAGTTTGTAAAGTGAAAACTGGTGTTAATGACTGAGATCTGTGATGTGTGCACAGACAGTAGTGCCATATTTGCTTTAACGATGACCACCCTATTCGAGGGTTCTATATAATTATAGTGACTCCAGAATGATGAGTTTGGAATCATGAAGCAGTTTTGGCGATGACAGAAACAGTGACTTTTTCTTTTCAGGGTGCTTTGCTCCCCACACCACCTTACTTAAATAACCTACTCAGAGGCTGTAGCACCGTTAGGAGGGGATAAAACTTATGTCACCATTTCATCCTTGCTGCAATTGGCATGCCAACTTGTGCACTTGCCATTTCGGAGTCACTGAAATTATGTGCCACCTTTTCAAGAGGTATCTTGATGCCCATCTCCTTCAAATGTGGATGATGTTTGATGGATTCTCTGAGAGCTGCTTGTAGCAGGAATTATCATGGAGTCCTGAAGCCCATAGAAATCACTGATTGTAGGGGCAAGAAAAAAAACAGGAGCCATGAGGATGCACATATACTATGCCACTCTTGACAAATTAACTATACACAATGGGTACACCATATCTGAGGTGGAGGATGCTCTTGCCTACCTTACTGTAAGCAAGTGATTTTTGGTCATTGACATTTGGGGTAGCTATTATCAGATCCCTATGGACTTACAGGATAAAGATAAAACATCATTTATCTACTCCTTCGGTTCAATCCATTTGAAAGAATGCCTCAGGGCATATCTGGGGTGCTAATTCCATTCAATGATTATGAATCAGGCCACAAGTGATATGAACCTTCTCGAAGTTCTGATATACCTGGATGACCTCATCATTTTGGGGAAAATACTGGCATAACATGAACGCTTATTACAGTAATTAAAATATTGGACTGATTAGAAGAATATGACTTGAAAGTATTTGTAGATAAATGTCCATTTTTTCCAACACTTCAGTCAAGCATATGGGATATATTGATTAAGTAGAAAATGGGTGAATTCTGGAATGTTCACAACCATCCATTTGGCCATAATAATGATAATAATTAGGAGAAACAATTTCTATTGGCTGACATGCAACACATAAATGAAAAGGCTGCACTCCATAATTGTCAAAAACAATCTGAAATGTTATCCTTCATCCACCTTAAAGAAGTCTAACATTTCATGGCTGCACTGCACACCACTTTTTCAGAGAATGGTGATAACAAGTAATTCTTCCATCTAATTTGCAATATTTTATGGCTCACTTAGAGTATTATTAAGATCTTGAACATTCTGTTATTTTTTTATATTGAATTATGTAGTTATTGTTTATTTTAGTCTTTGGTAACTGGGTAAGGCCCACTAGGGAGAAGTGCCTATTTTCAGGGGCTACCTGGGAGCACTGGGTGGTTAAACTTGCTCAGAGTCACACAGTATGCAAGTGGAGGTTGTAAGAATCAAACCAAGGTCTGATCCACTGGATGTACCAAGCTTGTTCACAGCTCATTATTCTAACCACGAGGCTATACTGCCAGCAGATGTGTACTCACTGAGTGGGCCAGAGAAGGGGGGTGTACTATAATTGGCAGAAGTGGGTACCACTAGACTACCATGAAGCAAAAGATTATTTTAATGAGATCAGGACATGGTGGGGTCAACTGGACTAACAGGGATCTTTTCATACAGGGATCATGGTGGAAGTGAGTATTACTGGACTACAAGAAAGTGAAACATTATTTTAATGGGGATTTGGGTGGGTGGGTGGGGAGCCACTGAACTATCAGGGATCTTTTCATGTTTAATTAAGAATCAGTAGGAGGTGGGAACCATTGGAATACCAGGGAGGGATCAAGGTGAGGAGACATGCACCACTGTCCACTTTGAAGACAGCACAGTTTGGGAAGCATTAAATAATGATGCCTTGGCAGGCATTCAATGCTTCCAAAACTCTCCAAATACAATGTACTACTTTGCCCTGTATGTAAGGAAGCTCCTTAATGTGCATGGGTGTAATGGTGTAGTTAGTGAGATTGCACTATTCACTTTGCCCTGCACTATGGAGCACTATGAATATGGCCCCTCTCCAATTCAGGTATGATACATACAGTTAGTGCAGTAATATTTAAGTTAATTCCATGTTAACCTTTTAAATATCGGGCTGTATGTTTTTGCATCAGGTAGGGGCAAAGCACAAACCCTTAAATGCAGGAAATGTGATGTTTCTGTAAAACTTGCCCTTACTCTTCACGTGTCTGTAGCATGGTGTTCTTCAGGGCATGTGCAGTTGTAAGAAGCAGTGTTAGCACTATCCAGACTTCAGCACTGTCTTTCAAGGCACAGAAATTTGCACACACACACACACACACACACACACACACACACACACACACAGTTTGAAACATGTTAGGACAACAACAGTACTACATCAAACAATCATATTCAAACCCCAAGCAACTTCATGCTGCACATACACCAAGAATATGGGCACTGTTTTCAGCTTGCAGTATAGTTTCCCTACTTTTAGCCTTTGTAGCTTAACTCTAACTGTTGCTGAAACATAGTTTGTTGTTATAAGTATATACATACATACATGCAACTGTTCAGTGTACCTTACCTGGTGAAACTTTTCAATAAATAAAATAAATAAACATGCATTCATATGTACATGCATGCAACTTTAAGGAAGAAAGATCATTGTCAGTCAAATTCCTCCCATACATCAGATTTGTCAAAATATCCAGTCAACCCTTTTTCTTCAAAGTACTTATGAAGTCTGAGTTTGAAAGTTGTCACAGTATCAACTGCCTACTGAGTTTATTCCAAGTGCCTAACAAGAGGGATAATCAGAGACTTTCATGGTTATCCCAAGAATACATGAGAAATTAAGGAACATATGGACATACAAAGAAGTCAGCAGAATAAGGCAATTTGGTCTATCTAGTCTGCCTGTACTGCAGGGTCCACAACATTAAGCTATTGACCCAGGCCTCCTCCTCAATCCTCCCATCCTTTCCATCTGCCCCTCCCATAGAGATGCAGTGAAATAAAATTTTGCCACGCAAAATGTTTTGTGAAATTTCACCTGCAATTTTGCCCATTGCAAATCCTGACCAATTATATATCTCTGGTGTCTAGTGGTCCCTCCGGCCAATCGCTGGCCCAAATATTAAAGACCCCCCCCCAGTTAACTCATCATCCCCCCCATCCCCTGGACCACTGATCCTTAATTAAATGTCCACTCCCTGATGTCTAGTGTTCCCCCCCAGCCAATCACGGTCCAAATAAATAGTAAAGAGCCCCCCAGTTAACTCATCATCCCCATCCCTGGACACTGATCCTTAACTAAATGCCCATTCTCTTGTGTCTAGTGGACCCCACATCCTATCATTAGCACCCACACCACTCACCGCTGTACCCTGATCGGTCACTGGCAGAGCCCTCCACTCTCCTCCATGGCCATCAGCCCAACTGAGTGCTTCATGAATGAGCATGTACTTGTTCAAGCACACACTCATTCATTGAAGCTTAGTCAGGGTGCCGGCTGTGGAGGTGAGTGGAGGGCTGTATTGGTGGCCTGCTGAGGTATGGGGGGAGTGGGGTGGATACTGCTGCTGATGACAGGGTAGGGGGTGGGAGTCCACTAGACACCAGGGAGTGAGCATTTAATTAAGGATTGAGTCTGGGGGATGGAAGCATGATAAGAAGGGGGTGTTTTACTAATTCAGGCAGGTGATTGGCTGGTGGGGGACCACTAGACACCAGGGAGAAAATGTCATAGGAAAATTTGGGCCGGTGGTCCACTACCACATTATAAAATGTCACCAATGGGTGGTGACATTTCACCCTCGAGTGAAATTTTGCCATCTCGGGGGTGAAATGTTGCTCACATTCATGAGCAAAATTTTGCATTTCGCATGGCGAAATATTTCGCCAAATGCACGAATGACGCGAAATATTTCACTGGGGTGAAATTTTCCAGTTTCACACAACACTACCCTCTCATGACCCTTACTTTCTCCCTATGTCTATCCCAGTCTCTCTTGAAGCTACCAGCCATCTTCAATGAGACTACCTCTTATGGCAGTGCATTTCAACTGGCCACCACCCACTCTGTGAAGATGTCCTTACTAACCTCTCTCCTGAACCTCCCTCCCTCCCTCCAGCTTAAAACTGTATCCTCTCATGCTTCAGCTACCACTTAGCTTAAAGAAACTCTCCTTATTCACCGTATTTATCCTTTTCAAATACTTGAAGGTCTCAATCATATCCCTTATCTCCCTCCTCTCTTCCAGGGAGTACAAGTTTAGGGCCCCCAACCTCTCTTCATATGTTCTACCCTGCTGACCCCTAATTATCTTTGTTGCCTTTTTCTGGACTGTCTCCAGCAGGTTAATGTCCTTCTTAAGGTGTGGGCACCAGTACTATACTCCATACTCTAGATGTTTCCTCACCAGTGACCTGTACAAGGGCAATATAACCTCCTCCCGCCTACTGCTGATCCCTTTGGCTATACATCCCAACATCCTGTTTACCCTTGCTGCTGCTTTCTTGCACTGCATGGAGCGCTTCAGATTGCTAGTGATTATCACTGCCAGATACTTTTCCTCCTCTGTTGCAGATACCCTGACCCCTCTCAGGTAAGTACTCCATCCTAGGACTCTTGGCTCCAATGTGCATAACTTTGCATTTCTTGGCATTGGAGCCAAGCTGCCAAAACCGAACTACCACTCAAATTTTTTGAGATCTTCTGTAAGTCCTCTATCCCTTCGGCTGTGTCCACCCTCCCACAGAGTTTGGTGTTGTACATGAACAGACACGTTTTATACCGAATGCCATCCCCAATATCAGGAGAAAAAGCGAAAGGAGAAAAAAAAGGGTATGCGATAACTGGAAGGATTCTGGAGACAGAAAGTGAGACATATAAGGCATTACAAGGAGAGCACAGAGTAACATGTGGCCCAGACTTGAAATCCAAAAAGAAAGAAAAATCACATGGGGAGGAATCTGTTCCTAACAGGTTTGTAGGATACTCAAAACAAGAGATTATGACAAACTCAGTCTCCCTTATTTAAGATTGTTTTTATTCAGCTGATTTATCCATGGTTACCAACCACAAAACAAATTAATGACCACCAACATTTCTTGACCTTTGCACCAGTCTATCCAAAAGTGCACTGGTGTTCTTTGTTTAATTTATTACCTCTGCATCCATTTCCACTACCCTCACTGCCACTGCTGCCATCTGTAAATGAGACATACAATTTCCAACACCATGAAGTCTTGCTAGATTGTGACAATTGCAGTATGACCACAGGTTAGAACTGCTCCGGAGGTGAAATAGTTAACTTGTTCTCTGTATTGCTCACCTGGTAAAATAAATTTGAATAAATAAATAAGTACATTTCCTCAAGGTGGGAGGTGGTACACTTATCAATATGTCAGTTAAAGAACACTTCTTCAGCAAAATAAACAACATTCTACTACTCCGGTTGTACAGCATTTATCATGGAGAATCTGGTTTCCATTTGAGTCACCACTGTAAAATTTAATGTGCAGCAGAAATAGGGAGTTCTACTTCATTAGTTATACCTTTATTAGTAGTCCACCATAAAAATGTGTAACCAACGTTACATGACAAACACCGTTTTTCAAGGCTCGAGTGGTGGTAGATGTAAAATTGGTATCTATAAAATAGCAAAATATTTGCCAAGTATGCTGTAAAATATATTGGTCTCTGCTCACACAAATATTAGAAACTAATATAATCTGTCAATGACTACTTAATTAGGGACATACCCCCAAGAAAACCATTTGCCATATGTATATTCTTTTTCTTGTTAGTATATTACACTCTTTTACTGTAAAATAGATTTTCATTGCAAATTGTGAGTGACTTAATTATTTTCATATTTACTGAATTAATGATTTACTAGAAATACCACAAACAGCTTAATATGTTTCAGTTTCATTTGGTTTCCATTTGTAGCCCACCCACCCACCACAAGACTGAAAATAGGCAGAATTGCTCCTATTGCCAAACCCTCCTTTTCTGATAAACACTACACAAATAAATATATACATAAATAAATACATACATACATACATACATACACACACAATGACTCTTTTGAGCATATTGACTTTATAGTAGTAACTTTATACATAGATCTGAAAATTTAAAAGGAAAAAAAATTGCAAATGCATTTAAAGTTACCTCATATTCTTCAGTTAGCAAAGTGTGTGATCCCAATATATGGTGTTACTTCTAAATTTAGTTTTTTTTTTACTATGGTAAAAGGTAAGGCATAATTGTATTGTAATTTGTCTATTGGCACCCTAGTTCATTGTACTCAAATCAATCCAAAGCTTAAAGTTGTTTTTTTTTGTTAACTATAGTCACATACCTGCATTTCTAATGAGAGTTATTAAATCTGACCAGCAATACAAACCTTGTTACATTTTGCCAAACTTGCTGAAAAACTGCATACACTAGAAAGACATTAAAAAGCTGTAATGTAAATAATTTTAGCTGGACAGTACTTTTCTATGCACTTGTCTATTATTAGCCCCATATTGAACAATACAAGTGTTTTGTATTTATTTAATATCTGTTTAGCATTTTGCAAGCAAAACTTTTTTTCACTGACTAGCTTACTGAATGTAGTCTGTTCATCAAAAAAAATCATAGTAGATAGCCTGAGCGGTGTTACACATGCATCATACTGAAAATGCAATGTACTCTGTGATGTATTTTCTGCACTTAAAACATTAAATGAAACTTAAATATCAACAGCACTGTTTTCATGATTTACAGTATTTATCCAGCTGAATTGTGTCTTTTGTGTACCACCACTGTAATTTTACTGTTCCCTCTATTAATGTATTTGTAAAATATATGTCTTGCATGCCTATCTGTTCCAAATATGCCTTTTTCAGATACCTCCATTTAAGTATTAGCTTCTAAAATGTGAGCATTTTTGGACTATATGTTTACCTGTTTCATGGATGTTTTAGAATCTAGCTTTTTAATGTTCCATATTCTACTATACAAGGAATCCTAAATTTGTTATTATCCTGCTAGTGAGGGGTGTGTTCACAGGGAGGTAATAAACGGCTTACATTTGTACTTAAAGGAGATTTCTTGAGATACTGCAGCAGTTGAGAGGATGGCATGCTGTGCATGCTGAAAAGTGGGTGGTCCCACCCAGGTGGTAAGGAACAACCCATCAGTTAAGAACACAACCACCCACCTTGAACTTAGACTTGGCAGGAAATGCACCCCAGTTTCCTTACAGTCATTAACTAATCTGACAAGTTAAATATAGACATGTGAAAACATTGATAGTAAGGATTTGTATGTAAGAAAAACAAAACAAACTTTTTTGTGTGTGGGTTACATATGAACATATGAATCTGCCAGCAGAAACAGATCTCATGGTGTATCAAGTGTGCTTAAATCTGCAGCTATCCCCCTATATTGCAGCTGCCCCTTCCCCTCCCTCCTCACATTTACCCTCCCCACCCTGTCCCAACTCCATTTGCCCACCATCCTACAGGATACCACCTCCTCTGGCAAAGTGTTCCACTTAGCCACCACCATCTCTGTGAAAAAATGGCTCCTCATCTCTCTCCTATATCTTCCTCCCTCCAATCTGAGACCATGCCCTCTAGTATCCCTCCCCCTCCTCATCTTAAATACCTCTTCTGTACCTGTCTTGTTTATCCCCATCATGCATTTAAAGGTATCAGTCATAACCCCTGATCCCTTCTCTCCTCCAGTGAGTACATATTCAGCTCCCTCAGCCTGTCCTTGTAAGGTCTGTCCTCCAAACCGTGGATCATCTTTGTTGCCCTGCGCTGTACCACCCTCCAGTAATCTGGCATCCTTCTTCAGAAACAGGCACCAGAACTGCATGCAGTACTCCAGGTGTGGTCTGACCAGTGACCTGTACAGAGGCAGGATCATCTCCTTCCTTCCTGCTGGAGGAGATTCCTCTAGCAATACATCACAGCATCCTGTTGGCTTTAGCAGCCTCCTTCCTGCACTGAGCTAAGTTGTTCATATTCCCCATTATAACTACCCCTAGATAATTTTCTTCTTCGGTAGTACTTAACTGAACCCCTCACAGCTGGTGGCTCCTCCCAGGGTTCCTTGCTCCGAAGTGCAGTACTTTGCACTTCTTAGCATTGAACCCCAACTGCCACATTTCTGACCACTTCTCCAGTTTAGTTAGGTCATCCCGTAGTGCTTGCCACCCTACTATGTCATTCATCACTGCCCCCATCTTGGTATCCTCAGCAACAGACTGATCTTACTCCTGATGCCACATGAGATATCCAATATGAAAATCCCAAACAGGACTGGGCCCAGTATCAAGTCCTGTGGAACACCACTCATCACAGCCCTTGGGGATGAGAGTGCCCCTCCCACCACCACCACCCTTTGCTGCCTCCCCTTCATCCAGTTCACAGTCCAGTTCACCATCTTTGTCCCTGCCTAACATGAAACAACTTCCTCCCAACCGGCCATGAGGCACCAAATCAAAGGCCTTGCTGAAGTCTGAATACAGGACATCTGCTACATGGCCTTGTCCAGTTGCATCATCACCCAGTCATAATACTCAACTAGGTTGGTCTGGCAGGATCTCCCTGAGACAAATCCATGTTGCTGACTGTCCTGGAGTCCATTGTCTTCCAAAAGGTCACCAACCTCTCTTTCAGGATTGTCTCCATTAGTTTCCCTACAATGGATGTGAGGCTTACTGGTCTGTAATTGACTGGTTCATCCTTTGGGCCACTTTTGTGGATAGCACCATGTGAGCCAGCATCCAGTCCTGTGGTACGCATCCTGTGACCAGGGAGGTATTGTACAGGTCTGCCAGTGGCCCCATCAGGACCTCCTCCAGTTCTTTCAGCACCCTAGGGTGAATGCCGCCTGGTCCTGGTGCCTTATCCACCCTCAATGCCTTCATACCCTCCAGCATCTTGCTCTTTGTAATTACCTCATCTGTCATTCCTCCCCCCTTGCCCAACTTCCCCATCCCCTGAGGCAGCTGCCCACCCTTCTCTTTCATGAATATAGAACAGAAGTACTCATTCAGTGCTTCTGCCTGTTCCACTCCTTTCTCCACCCACCCCCTGTCCTTCCTAATCCTCACTATCTGGTCCTTGCAGCTCCTCTTCTCCCTTATATACCTAAAGAAGTCCTTTTCCCCATCCTTGATACCCTTTGCCAGCCTTAGCTCTCTAAAAGTCTTGGCTGCCCTGAGTAGTCTGGTTACCTCTTTGGACTTCTTCACATACACTTCCCTGTCCTCCCCCTCCTGGATTTCCTGAACCTCCTAAATGTTGCTGTTTTTGCCAACACCCCTTTCAAGACCTTCCAATTCAACCAGCTTGGTTTCTTGACCCTACCCTTCTTACTCCATGTCTTGGTACATGACCCAGTAGCCTCCACCAGCCCCAGCTTGACGATTTCCCATTTTTGGCATGCATCCAAGTGTGGATGAATTCCTGCCAGGTGCCTCTCCAAAATTTCCGTCATCTTACAAAATCAGCCTTTCTGAAGTCAGCCACCCTGGTTCCTGTACCTGCAGCATCCTTGCCCATGTTGAGCATGAACCACACTGAGTTATGGTGAATCCCAGCCAGCAAGTCTTCCACCCCCAGCTCCCTTACATCTTTCCCATTAGACAGTACTAGGCCTAAAGTTTTTCCCAACTGAGTCAGCTCGATAACCATCTGTGCCAGGAAGCTGTCCTGGAATGCATACAGTAGAACCTGTTCCCTTGCACTCGAGGTGGCTGGGGTGCTCCAGTCCACTACTGGTACATTGAAGTCCCCCACAATCACTGTAGTCCCCTTCCCACAGACCCTTCTGATCTGCTTTGCTAATTCCCTGTCCAAGTCCTCAGCCTGAGGTGGTGGTGGCCTGTACACCATTCCCATCCCAGGTGTCCTTCTTTTTGAATCCTTTAACTGCATCCATAATGCCTCAGTCCTACCTTCCTCCCCCTCTTCCCTTATGCACCTTATCCCCTCCCTTACATAAATCACCACCCCACCTCCTTTTCCCTTGCCCTTGTCTTTTCTGTAGATTATATACCCTGGAATCATCAGATGCCAATCCTGGTATTGGGTGGCCAAAGTCTTTCTGATGGCTGCAATGTCCACCATCCCCACTGCCAAGAGAGCCAGTAACTCAGCTGCTTTGTTTTCTAGGCTTCTTGCATTCAGAGAGACTACTCTCCAACTTGTTCCCTTCCCTACCTTAACCCATTTCTCACCATTCTTAAACCCCACCATGATCCCTCCCTGATATCATCCTTGTTAGTTTGGGGGTAAGATCGTTCGGCTCCCCTCTCTGGTACCTCTGCACTCCTGTTGCACACTTGCCTCCCCCCCCCACACCTAGTTTAAATCCACCTTAGTTGCTATGTATTCCCCCAGTCTCTGCTTTATTACCCCCTGCCCCACCTTACTCAAATGTAACCTGTCATCTGTGAACAGGTCACTGTTGTCCCAGATGTTACCCCAGCCTCTCACTAGCCCATGCCCTTTGGTTTGACACCACTCTCCTGCCAAGTGTTGAACTCTTCTATCCTTACTTTTCTTTCTGTGCTTGCCCTGGGTTCTGGAAGCACTTCCAAGAAGGCCACTGATCTCCCTGCCTCCTCACACAACTTTTCCAGTTCCTTGAACCTCTCCCTTACCAACCCAACCATGCTACGCCCCAAGTCATTTGTACCCAAGTTCACCACTACATGTGGTTTCTCCCTTCCTCATCCTCCACAGTTGAAATAGACTGTCCCACCCTATCTGCTGTCAGTCCAGGTACTGAGTCCACCCATATTCAACTATGCTGCTCCCCTTTGTTTCCCATCTGACTCCTTTCAGGATTGAGTCACCCAGCACTAAGACTCCACCCCCCACTTTTGTGCTCCCACACAATCCTACCTTCCATGCATCTGCTTTCAGAACCCACCCCATCCTGCATATTCATGGCTTGATATGCCTCCTCTGCTAAGCTCCCAGCCCCTACCAGTTGATTTGTCCCCTCCACTTTGCCCCCAGCCTCTACCCTTGCCTTACTCCCTCCCCTATTGTTCTACTCATCTGACTTGCCCCCCAAGCCCCTAATGCCCTCCCAGCATCATCCACCTTCCCTACCTTGCTGTGCCTCATTTCCCCTTCTCCCTACTCTGCCTTATTCCCTTACCTTCCCTTGTACCCTTATCCCTTTTTCCCCCCTGCTCCCCCTACCCTTGTCTCCATTGTCTGTCTGAGTGTTGCCCCCTAGGCTTACACAAACCCCTCTTTCTCCTGCTCCCACTTGGAGAGCCCTTCCCTCATCATCCACCATTGAGGCCAGCAAAGTGAACCTATTGCTGGACCTAGTGCTTCTACTGTTCGCTTCTCCCCTTGTACTATCCCTAGATTCCTCTTTGTTTCCACTGGTTCTGTGTTTCTGATTCCCTGAAGGTGTGGCCATCCTGTACCAGTCACCCCTCTCCTTCCCCCAGTCCTCACTAACTTCCTTCTTAGCCACTGCACTTCTGTTTTCAGACTCCTCGGCCTGTGACAAATTGGACACCACCCTGGCTTCCATAATGTGTCCATCCACATCCCCACATCCATTGCAACCCACTATTCTTCCCATCCTGGATTGTCTGCAATTCTCCTTCCCCCAGAACCAGGACCCTTTCCCCTGCTGCCAACCTGCAGCTGTAACTCCACCCATTGTAACCTTTGATAGTGTGAACATTATTATTATTCTAGTCCCCGTACCCATACTCCTAATTTCTGTGTTGTATCCCCCTACACTGCAGTGCTTATATAGTACAGATGAGTTCCTTGGCTCTGACCTAACACAATTACATCACCTGCTTCAATTTCCATTTTTTTTGTTTGTTTTTTTGTTGTAGTTTTTTTTCTTTTGTTATCTACCCATGAATGACAAGGATGACCAGGGTCAGCTAGTGTCTGCACCTGGCTGTATTATCCATCTATTGCAACATGGCCACTCCTTAATAAATTAGAGTAGAATGGTTATGTAGTGTTATGTATAGGAGTGGGCTGTTTCCTCTCAAGAAAATGCAGGAAGTTGTATGACTCAGGTACCACCTGAAGATAATGCATCAAGTTGTATGACTCGGGTATCACCTTAAGAAAATGGAGGAAGTTGTATGACTCAGGTACTTATAAAGGCAGGGTGAGCACAGGGTTGGGTGGGTTGAGGGGAGGGTGTGTGGAAGTTGCATTGCTGCCCCCTACTTCCACAAAAAACAATCAGGCAACCAAAGTAAAATTTCCCATCTATACACAAAGCCCTCCAGAACCTAGAACAAACACCACTGCAAACAGGTAAAAATGAAAGCACTTTGTGTTGCAGTTACTTCCCTTCCCCGAAGATAGCAGCAACCTCTTCACTCACTGCTGTTCCTTCCCTGGACATCCACTTCTGGGGTTGGGGAGGATTTATTTAGAAGCATCACTATAATTTGAGACAACATACAAATAAACTGCTGAGATACACTATGTTGACCTAATAGAAAATGGAACACATAACTTATTCAAAATGATGGAGTAACACAGAAACATAGAAACATAGAATTTGATGGCAGATAAGGACCGCTTGGCTCACCTAGTCTGCCCATTACCCTAACTAATGGATAAGCTGCAGACCCTAGTTAACCCACAGCCTACTTCCTCCTAACTCCCACTAGAATTGCCGTATGTCTGTCTCATGCATTCTTGAATCCCCCCACTGTTTTTGACTCCACAACCTCATCAGGAAGGCTGTTCCATGCATCCTCAACCCTCTTAATGAAAAACACTTTCTCACATTACCGCTGAGCTGTCCTCCCATTATCTTCAAATTGTGCCCCTTGTTCTTGCACATCTCTTTTTCTGAAAGATGTTACCCTCTTGGACTTTGTTGATTCCCTTAAGGTACTTGAAAGTTTCTATCATGTCCCCCCTCTCCTTCCTTTCCTTGGGGTATATATATATTAAGCTTCTTTTAGCTCCTTTAGTCTCACTTTGTATGTCTTCTGGTGCAGACCCTGCACCATTTTGGTTGCCCTCCTCTGGACAACCTCCACCCTGTCTATGTCTTCTTACTATATTCCTGTGTTCTTCCTCATTGGGTTCACCCTGTCTGTGTTTGTATAGTTCTGAGGGTGAGAATCTATTTAATTTCCTGATTCAGTTTTTCTCTGTCTGAGTTGTCATTGCCAGGCTGATTGTGGTGTGGTTTATCTGCTAAAAAAAAACAACAGTATGGAGGTGTTGTGTCCAGATTCTTGAAAATGATTGACTACTGAAGATATTTTGTCTGTTCTAGTGATGTGTCTTTTATGTTCTGTTAGCTATGGTGTCAATGGTCTGGATGTTTTTCCTATATAATGTCTGTCACATAGATATGTGACTATGTATACTGTATGATGTATCTGGTTGTACATGTTTAGCTGTCCTTGATAAAGAACGGTATATGTCATCAGTGTGTGGGTTTCTGAAAGTAGCCTTTTTGATCAGAGAAACATAGTCAATTATAGTAGAAAAAGACCAAAAGTCCATCTAGTCTGTCATGTGAATATGTGTCCACATGGCAATTTACCAGGTCTGAATTGCCCCAAGAGAAATTCATGACTGATCGTGGTTTCTGTTATCTGATGCATTGTATGTAATAGTCTGCACTTCAGGGTTCTGCTTTTTTATATACAGTCATTTTTTTTTTGTTTTTGTGCAAACCTTTTGTATGAGTCACTGTCTACTTGTAAAACATGCCAATTGCTTTTCATAATTGTGTTGATGCTTCCAGTGTTGTTGCATATTTATTTGAGAATACCATCTTGCCAGCCCCTTCTTTCTCACTCCTGTTGCTTAGTCCTTCTGCTTGCTCCATACCATTACTGCATCCTTTCTCAAGAAATCTGGTGATCATCAGGTCTTTCTCATTGATGTATGTCTCGACTGAGCTTCAGTTATTTTTTGATTTTAGCAGTTGTGAATCTGGGATACTGTTTATCAACTGTATATTGTAGAAACTTTGTCCATGCAGTATTGTATTCTGATATATTTATTTCCTGTAAAAAGAGAGGTGCTGAGTCCTCTTTCATTCTTTGTTTTCAAAACATTCAGAAAGGAAATGGAATGTCTGTTCATGATAAGCAAAAATGTAATACATGGCCTGATGCTGTTGAGATAATCTGTAAATTATGTAACTGCCTCTTATGTGCCTTACCAGAAAATATAATGTTATCTATGCATCTGTTCCAGAAAAATAAAGTGTTGGAAATATTAACTTCTCTTATTTAAGTTCTTCTCAAATACCCATATGTATGCTGTAAGTTGGCATATCATGGAGTCATGGTACTGCCCAATGCTGTGCCAACTTTCTTCCTAATATTAATCTTCAAATGTGAAATAGTTTTTTTCAGGATTATATTTGAAGATTATATTAGAAAATGCATAGGAGATGTGTGATTGTTATCTCTGTCTCTCTTTGAATGCTACATCTAATGATCTGAGACTCCTTCATAAGGGATGCTGATGTGCAGATATTTTACATTATGCATATCCAGGAGAAAGTCTGCTGTTGTCGTTCTATTAAAGTTAAGGAATTTAGGATGAAAATATATGTAAAAGAAACAGAGTATGATATGGACATTGACACAAACTGAAGATATTATTTGTTTTGAAAATACAGGAAAAAATATTATGATACTAGGTACCTACTAAAGACCCCATGACAGTGACGTAAATTACAAAGAAAATGTTGAAATAATATCAAAAATTAGTGAAGGGATAATGCATGTCATTTTGCTTGGGGTTTTAACTTCAGTGAAATAATTTGTGAAATCCTAAGCTTGATACATGCTGTGGGGTAAAGATTTATTGACCTTCTGCTTCAATACTGCTTGGAGCAGTTAGTACTCAAACCTATAAGAGGGAGAATATTTTGCTCCAAGTGGTAACTAAAATTGGAAATAAATTCAAGAAATGTATAGTTAAAGAACACAAGTGACCATCCTATAGTGGAGTGGGAACTTAAGAGAAAAAAAAAAGATATACAGTGTTAGGTCCATTACTCTCACCTTTATTTATAAGAAAGGCAGTTTCACTGAAATGTGTCATGAGTTTGAAAACTGGAATTCGTAGGGCAATACTATCAACAAATACATAAAAAAATAGCCTCTGTACTTAACAGATAAATGGGTGCCCCAAAAATCAAAATACAACAGAAGGGGTACGATCCAAAATGTCTCACAACCAAAATTAAGATTGCTTAAGTCAGCAATAGTGGTGGATGAAGTGGGCTCAATCCACTCTGCAAAGTGATTTGTGGAGCAAAGGTGGATTCATGGAGTGCTCCGCAATGTGAAGTTGAGTACTTTGCATTATAATGAGTAACACAAAGTCCATTGAAAACAATGACTTTGCATTACTCTGCCTTCCCAGACCACTACTCCACTAAATTTTAAGGTGAAGTGCATTGAGAACAATGCACTTCACCTGGTTTTTAAGTTCCAAAGGTGAATTTTGCAGTGATTCATGGAATTTCAGGTCACATGGGCTCTATATTGATCTGCACAGCCTCAGTTCAGAGTACTGTGTGTAGGAAGGAGTAGAAGACAGTGTGCTCTGAGAGCTGTCTGTGATTGAAACCTTCTAAAAGCTGTTAAAAAAGCATTTTTGCTTTTCTGGGGGGCTCAAACTTTAGTTAATCAATTGTAGGAAACCTTCCTATGCTCATATCATCGAGCATTTTTGTTTTTGTGTTGATTTTGAATGTTAATGTATAACATTGAGTGTGTGTGGTGAAAGACAATGAAAGTGTGCTTTGGGGGAGGGGCGTACCTGTGGTGTAGGTAGATTTAAGTTGGAGAAATAGTGATTTCTTTGTATTTTGGTTATATGTTTGTTATATAAGTGACTGTGTTAATGTACACACAGTAATATTGTCAGTAATTGTTGACATTTTCTTGCTGATTGTGTGTTGTGTGGATCTGGTGCAGCAGTTCATAATTTCAGGTTGTTTACGTTACACTACATGGCATATTACTGAACTTTTCAATTTGCTATGCATTACTCATTCACCATTGTAGACAAACTGTTCTGTGTGTGTGTGTGAGTGTGTGTGGTGTTGTGTGACATCAAATAATACACCTTGTATTGTGACACAGACTACTGTAATTGCAGGCACAGCAGTGTGAACCTGCTATCCACTGCAGCTGCCTGATTTTGTACTGCGATCATGGTATCTGTTCTTTGTTTTGCTGCTTGTACTGCCGTAAAAATCTACAATCAGTGCTCCCCCCACCCCCACTGGCAAAAGGAATTTTTAGCTAGATTGGATTCTCTTTGTGACCTCATCAGCACCACTGGTTACTGAAGTTATTTTCATTGCATGACAGACTAGTCTCTTATCTGTTGCTGAAGCTACAGTTGTTTTTTTTTGGCTTCACATCCAGCATCTCCCCAATCAGACAGTGATTGTATCAAAATCTAAATTTGGTTATAATATTGTGGTTGATCCCCCAAAATGCCTGCATAGAGATATGCAAGCAAAGCTGGTTCTTGCCATGGCAATGCTGGCAGTAAGATAGTCTCTGGGTGTGGCAGTATGCAGACGCAGAAGTGCATTGCTGATGTGAGGAAAGATGTTTCTCCTGCAATGCTTTTTACAGCCCAATCAGTAGCTTCACTCATAGTTGGAGGAGATGATGTTTTCCCAGCTAGTGGTGTTAGTGTTACTGGTGTTAGTGGTGTTGGTAGTATTAGCATTGGTGCGTCAAGTTCAAATTCTGACCAGTGTACCATATCCAAAAATACTGAGTGTGAAGCAGAGCAAGTGAGTGGCAGCATAGATGATGTCATACTTCCTGGTAACATCCTAGTAACTGAACCTGAGAATTCTGATAATCATGTCAAAGATAGCATACAATGTGATATTCTGTCCACCGTGGTGGTTAATGTCACACATTTTCCATGCAGTGATTCACAGTGTGGTGAAAAAATATCAGGTGATGGTGGTGTAGATGGTGATGATGAATGTGATGATGATGATGATGCTGCTGCTGTTGCAACACGCAGTCCACATGCTAGCATCCAAGCAGAAGATGTGGAAGTGTGTAACGTTGATGAATATGATGATGATGTAATTGACCCCAGCTGGGAACCAGCGAAAAAGAAATTCAAAGTGGCTGTGCCGAGTCTGTTTGCAGGAATCCCCGTAAAAACTTGTGATTTACTGGTTTCAGTTGATGATGATGACCAAGTAATAAATATGATAGGTAGTTGTGGTGGTTAGTTGCAGTCCAGGTGTGCAGTGCCCGAAACATCACATGCCCCCCCCACTTCAGTGCTTAATATAAAGGACTTAAATAAGCCGCATCATGGACATGTTAAAATCAAAGCATCACAATCCCTTGTCTGGGATTTTTTTTGTTCAAGATGCAAATGATGAGCCAGTTGCAATCTGCTAGGTTTGCCATGTGCCTGTGAGTCGAGGTAAAGTGGAGAGCCATCTGGGCAGAGGAAGACAGCATACGCATCTTAAGAATAGACACCTGGCACTGTGTACCCAGCACAAGCTGGCAGCTAATACCATTGTGGGGCATTCACCCTCATCACCAGCAACCATAGTGAGCATGTTATCCCCTTCCATGACTATAAAGTACAATAGTAAATTAAACGTGTGCAGTACTGAGGTAATAAGAGCAGAGGAATACTACAGGCATGATGAGGTGGAAGTCCATAACGACTTTGAAATGTTGTCCAGTGCTAGTGAGAGTAGCAGTTTTGGTGGTGGTGGTGGTGGTGGTGAATGCAGTATGTCTAGTGCAAGTGATACATCAACCCCGGTTGGCAAATCTGGCAAAATAACTGCATTTCTGGGTTTGTCATCATCACCTGTGCAACTATCTTCATCAAACGTCCACACTCCAGCCACTGCCAATGCCATTCATCACAGAGCACAACCATTTGTGATCACATCCCGTGTAAAACGTTTAAGTCAGCCCACGTTACAGAGTGTTTTTGCGCATAAGCTGAAGTACCCCCCCAATCATACAGTGTCATGTGAACTTAATGCTGCTGTAGCGGAAATGCTGGCAATTGATCTTTTGTCCTTCTCCTTTGTGGAGAATTCTAGGTTCCAGTGGTTTGCTGCACATGCCTGTCCTAAATGAAAAGTCCTATCCAGGACATACTTTTCTACCCATGCTGTCCCCGAGTTGTTCCGCACTGTGTCTGACTCAGTAAGACGTGCCCTTCAACATTCCTCCTCTCTATTCATCCATTTAAGTATCGATATGTGGACAAGTGGCAAAATAGTGGAGAGTTCATATTTTTGTATGACTGCACACTGGGCGCAGGTGCCGGGGGTTGTTTGTGATGTTGGTAGTGTGAATCATCAGTGCAGCAAGGTGAACTGTCGCAGTTGCAATCTTCCAGGAATTCAACAGCCTGCAACAATTGCTATGCATAATGTGACCTGTTAACATACTGGTGAGAACATGTTGGATGTGGTACTGACTGAAATTGACAAATGGCTAAACCCTCTGTCTCTGAGAGATGGGTTCATAGCAAGTGACAATGGGTCAAATGTGGTGAAATGCATCACGAATGGTGTTTTTTTTTGTGTTCCAAGCATGGCCCACTGTTTAAATCTTGTGGTGCAGGAGTTTCTGCAGCACCCTAATGTAAAGGAAATGCTGACTGTTGCATGACGTATCTGCTCTCACTTTTCAAGATCTAGAAAGGCTTGTGACCAGCTGCGGCAGTTGCAGATACAAAACAGCCTACCTCAGCACCGCTTGAAGCTGGAAGTTGTCACCCGATGGAACTCCACTTTATACATGGCAGAGAGGTTGTATGAACAATACAAAGCCATCTTAGAATATCTTGTGATGCACACTACCCGTGACAGTTCCGAGGCCTCCATGTCTACGATGACTGAACAGTGGCACCTCATGGACTCTGTAATAACAATTGTTTGGCCTTTTGAACATGCCACACAGGCAGTGAGTGGCAAGTCTTCCTCCATTAGCCAATCAATTCCACTGCTGCGGGTGCTGAGGCAAACATTGGTGAATGTACAGCATGGCCTTGATGTTGCCGGAGATGGAGGTAGCAGTATGTTGCTGCAACACATGCTGATAATATTTACCCAGAATCATCATGTTGTGAGCATTCAGCATAGTGGCCAACTTTGCCATAGGACTAATGCTGGACCCACGATACAAATATGGAATTGCATCAATACTGGAAGGAGGGCCTGAAAAGGTAAAAAATATCAGTAAACTGGTGCACTTGGTTCATGGAGCACAGAAGTCACATGCCAAGGTCAGCAAACCTCAGCAGCATAATCCGGCTGAAGGTGTACCTATAGGACTATCAAGCATATCCTGCAAGGGGAAGGGGACAGCAGTTCAAGGTGGTCTGCCATCCAAAGTGGCTGGCATCAACCTGCTTTGGGAGGCTTTGTCCCAAGTGGGTATTTGTGAAATAAATGATTTGGGAGAACAGGATGATGCATCAACAACTGAACTTAGTGCAGCTCAGAGAATTGTTGAGTTACATTTGTCTGAAAACAGGCATCTAAAAATAAGTGAAGATCCTCTTTTGTACTGGAGTGGAAAGATCAGTGAATGGCCAGATCTGACTGCAGTGGCACTGAAGTACCTCACATGCCCATCCTCCAGTGTAAGAGGGTATTCAGCTCAGCAGGTGCAATAGTCAGGGATCGTCAGACAAACCTGTCTCCTGCAAATGTTAGTTTGCCAACATTCATTAAAATGAATGAGAGGCACATACCAGTGCAGACTGCAGCCTCGATATTCATACCCCAGCCTACTCGTGGTGGTTTTGGTGATGTAAAAATGGACCATCCTGGTGGCACTGGCAGTGGTTGCCTGAAGTGGCTCACCACTGATGTAGATGATGACACAATGGGGAAAGAATTTCCCAGTGGTCAGACTTCAGACATAGATGACTGTGAGGGAAGCTTTCATTATGAGGATGATGATGTGGTTAATGTTGGCAGGTTTTAACTGAAGTTGTTAAAAGGCAGTGTGCCACCCCAGACAACCACCACTGGGACTGATGTTAGCCACTGTCACCACTGAGCATGGGTCTGTCTGACCCCTGGACCACCACCACCAGGACTGATGTTAGCCACTGCCACCACTGAGCATGAGTCTGTCCACCTCCCTGGACCACCACCACCAGGACTGATGTTAGCCACTGCTACCACTGAGCATGAGTCTGTCTGCCCCCAGACCACCACCACCACTGGGACTGATGTTATCCACTGCCAACACTGATCATGGGGCTGTCTGACCCCCAGACCACCACCACCAGGACTGATGTTAGCCACTGCCACCACTTAGCATGGGTCTGTCTGACCTCTGGACCCACCACCGGGACTGATGTTAGCCACTGCCACCACTGAGCATGAGTCCATCTGCCCCCCAGAACACCACCACTGGGACTAATGTTAGCCACTGCCACCACTGAGCATGAGTCTGTCTGCCCACCAGACCACCACCACTGGGACTGATTTTGGCCACTGCCACCACTGAGCATGAGTCTGTCCACCCCCAGACCACCACCACTGGGACTGATGTTAGCCACTGCCACCACTGAGCATGGTTCTGTCTGCCCCCTGGACCACCACCACTGGGACTGATGTTAGCCACTGCCACCACTGAGCATGAGTCTGTCTGGACCACCACATCCATCAGCCAAAGACACAAAGCTTCTTAATATTTAAATCATAAAGTGAGTATGTGTACTTATGTCTGTTATGCTGTTTCACTTCCTTTAGTTGTATGTTTTGTTTTCTGTAGCTTTTCAGAGCCGCAATGGTAAAACACATTTGGTACACTTATTTTATTTTTTTTTTTTTTACAGGTTAACAAAAAAAGTCTCCATTGCTAAAACTAGGTGGGAATGGTACTGCAGCTGTACCGAACAGAGAGGAACCTATGGAATATCCATGTGAAATCCATTCTGGTAAGTATGAAGATTTTATTTCATCCATTTCCTTGTTTTGGAAAGACTGCAGCAAATATTGCACACAGGTTGTGTTAGTTGACAAGATGTGGGTTTGAAATGTAACCTGACTTGAGACTGAGAACCAGGGAGGGGCAAATAACAATTAAGTTGTAAGAAGTCATTCATTTCTTTGTTTAGGAAACTTCCAGATGCTTTGTTGTTCTGTCAAAGTGGCCTTATCCCAAAAAGTTCTTCAACATCAGGCACCCCCCTCCCCTGGGCTGGGGCACACATGCAACAAGCAGAAGTCATTTCATTAGATGACTGTGGCCATCATTAACAACCGGACTCCAGAAGGATGTGGATAAAATCTGTGAAGAAGTAACAAAATAAGAAACTATTACAGAAAACCTGCAAATATGATTCCCTTACACACACACCTCCCAAAAAAAACTTAACTTCATGTGCTTGAGAGTTATTCATGTCCAATTTCAATGCAAACAATTCTCATTGAGCAGTGGAATGTGCACACCAACAGTTTCTGTTACCTGTGATACATAACAATACCATGAGTACATGTCCATGTTAACCCCTCTCCTCACCTACAAAATACACAAACACATATCTATATATATCTACTCACCAAGGCTACTATTAGTGTACAGCCAAAGGGCACCCTTCAATCCAGTTGAGATGATCACATTGCATTTGCTTGAATCGCCTTGCAGAACACATTGGACCAGCAACAGGATGCTCACGGTCATCATTTTATTCTGGGGGACTTTGTATGTGCTGATTGCTGAAACACTCTCATTTCACTGTGTTACCACTTGTCAATTTTCTGCACACAAGGAGGATGCATTTTGGGCATGCAAAAAAAATCTGGGGACTCTATGCCACCAATGCATGCATGACTGGGTGTGCCATTAATTTTGGGGGACTTTGTATGTGCTGAAACACTCCCCATTTCACTGTGTTACCACTTGTCAATTTTCTAGACACAAGGCGGATACATTTAGGGCATGCAGAAAAAATCTGGGGACTCTGTGCCACCACTGCACGCATGACTGAGTGCGCCATTAATTCTGGGGTACTTTGAATGTGTTGAAACAATCCCATGTCACTGTTACCGCTTGTCAATTTTCTGGACACAAGGCAGATGCATTTTGGGCATGCAGAAAAAATCTGGGGACACTGTGCCACCACTGCATGCATGACTGAGTGCGCCATTAATTCTGGGGGACTTTGTGTGTGCTGAAACACTCTCATTTCACTGTGTTACCACTTATCAATTTTCTGCACACTAGGCATGACTGAGTGGGCCATTAATTCTGGGGATGGATTTTGTGTGTTCTGTGATTGTTGTGAGCTCATGATGTCATACTGACATTATCAATTTAAGCAGCATTGCAAGAATGTCGTAACAATTTTGAACTATACTTTTTTATGCTACTTTACATTGCCACAGCCACTAGTTACCTACGAGTCGTGATTTGAATGATATGCTTCTTTTCACAATTTCTGTCTGCTTTACTTAGTTGACTACTTTTTTCATGTATGAAAAAAAAATGAGCACGCCTTTCAATATTGTTCTGACTAGGTTTGTATTTATTTGCAGCTGCTTTTCAATAAATATTGTTCCGTGGTGTCATAGAACACTGCCTGCTGCATAACTGTTAATTTATAACAGAAGTGATATATAACAACTAACTGATGTGATGGAGAAAAGCAGAGGAAAACAATGACAAAGACCTGATCAGCACCCATTAAAAAGGAATGCTCCTTTCATTATTTCACACATGAAAAAAGGTAGTACAGCAGACTCAACTACTGGAAATTCTCGTATCATTCCAGTCAGGATGTAAGTAAAGGAAGTTGTAACATAGCATTAGAAAATATAGGTCAGAGTTTTCGAAAGATTGTTGCGATGCTGCTTTACAGAGATTCATCACGTCGCATAGTTATGGTGATGCACATAACCTAATATGTGGGCACCTTACTTCCAGGGGAATCTTTCTTGCTCTGCATAGTGCAATACATTTCTGAGAAAACTGCCCGTAATTTCAATACAGTGTGTTATATGATGGAGGAATTCCCATTCAGAAAAGTCGCCCGCATTCTGCCCCCTTTCCCAGCAATGTTAGGACGTGATGCCAGGGGGAGCGCAGGTGCATGCTCCACTATAGTGAATGTCTGGCAGCTATCCCAATGTTTCATTATGTTATAAGGTTCATTTTGTGGTGAAATGTGGGAACTTTTTCACTAACAAGGCTCTTCTTACTGGAAAGGTGCCCACACGTTTCACCAAAAACTGACCATTATAACATAAAGAAACATTCAGAAAGCTGCTGGACAATTGGACATTCACTGTAATGGAGCATGCACCAGTGCTCTCCCTGAAATCACATTCTAAAATTGCTGAAAAAGGGGGTCAGTATGTGTGCGGCTTTTCTGAATGGGAATTCCTCCATCACGTGACACACTGTAATGAAATTACTGGTGGTTTTCACAGAAATGTATTGCACATGTGGAGCAAGAAAGATTCCCTTGGGAGAGAAAATGTGGATTATTAACAACAACAAAAAAAAAACACACAAAAACAGTACAGCACAGTAGTGGGGTGGGGGGGGTCCAAAAAACAATCCCTTATTGTGCCCGTGGGATGCCGTGGTGGTCCAGCAGCAGGTGCAGCATTGTAAGTATTTGCTGCTGCTGTTGTTGGATTGTGTCTACCTGCTGCTGCACAGCACCTACCCTCTCATTATTCTCCTCCAGGGCCGCCCACACCAGAGCAATATTGGCCTCTGTTGCAGGGACTGTGGTGGGGTCCACTGCAGGTGGAAACCCAAATAGTGGTGGTGGTGGAGAGGGTGTTGCTGGTGGCTGTGGTGGCGGTGGTGGTGGTGGTGGAGCTGCTGTACTGACCCTCCTCCTCCTGCTGCAGCAGTGAGACACAACTTCAACCCTAGCAGCACCCTCAGACACTGCCACAGAAGTGCCAGCAGGTGGATACCTGGCCCCTTCCATGGCAGCCTGCCACTCCGCCTTGTGGTGGTTCAACATGTGGGTGCACTGGCCACCGGTCCCCAAATGTGTCCCCCAGGAGCCACGGCGCACCAGCACACCACACAGACAGCACACCATGACTGTGCTTTCTCCCCTCACAAAGTTACAAAACTCCCACACTGGGGAGCTGCGGGGGGACAAGATACAGTCCTCGCACCAGCTATGTTTTCCTGGGGCACCTCCTGTGGTGGTGGAGGGAGTGCTGCAGGAGCCCCTATCACTGCTACCGGTGGTGGTGGTGGTAGTGGTGAAGTAGGTGGATGCAGAGCAGCCACTGGTGGCACTGGTGCTGCTGCTGCTGTTGAATCCACAGGGAGGGAAGCAACACCCAAGAGTCGGGAGCAGTCCAGCATCACACGACTGCCCCCACGTGTCCGCACTCCCCTCATCTGACAGCGCCCACTGGCCAGCAACTCTCCTTCTCCAGGGTCCATCCTTCCCACACAAGTCCCCGACACTGACTATAAAAAAGTCCAACCTCAGTCGACGCCTAGCCTTCACCCAGCGGCTGCACTCACTCTCACACTCCCAGACACACACATACACTGACACACAAAACAAAACAAAACATAAAAAAAAATTCACTACCAAAAAAAAATCACAAACACAATACAAAAACTAAATAAAAATATAGCTTTTAAAAAAGTTGTTGTTTTCTTCAGGCACAAAGGCAATAACACACTTTCTGACAGTGACTCAAAACTGCTCTCCTCTCCACAAAGCCTTCTCCCTCTTTGACTACAAAGCAGAAATGAAACTGCTTCTCTGACTCACTTTCTTCCTGCCTGGCTAAAGCATGTGACTTACAGTACTGTGGGGTGCTGCCTATTTACTTGTCACTTCGCCTTACTTCACGTTAAGGCATAATGACAACACAATGTAATAATGAGAATACGAAGTGAGCCCTTTGTAGTGGCCACTTCATGTTGTATTCCACCAATGCGAAGTGGCCACTTCACGTTCACTTCGCCAGCAGATTAAAAATTTGCTGCATCTCTAGTCAGGAAGGAAAAAGTAAAATAGAGGCCACATTGACAAAACAAAAAAGTTCTACAACTATATATATAAAAATTAATTGCAGGGATGGGGTAGTGGAATTGGATCTTTGGTTGAGAATGATGTCATCAAAAAAAAGAGCAAAAGAGATGCCTGAGGCTTTAGACAAGTATTTTGTATCAGTATTAAAAAAAGAAGGGGAAGGCATAAATGATGTCATAAGCAGAGACTAGCTTTGTGCTACTGGAATTACTTGTGTTTTCCAAGGATAAAATTAAAAGTGTGCACAAACATATGGACTCCAGCAAATAACCAGAGGCTGATAACATCAGTTCACAAATTAAAAAAAAAACATGCATACCTACCTACTAGACCTAGAAGTGCAAAAATTGCTGACAGAGAGCTAGCACCCAGTTTTAATCTATATTTTAACAAATCACTGGAAGATTGCATAGTGCCACAGGACTAGAGAAGGGCCACAGTTGTGCTACTGCACAAGAGTGGTAGCAGGGAGGTAGCAGGAAATTATTGCCCAGTCAGCCTGACCTCAGTGGTGGGTAAAGTAATGGAGACATTACTTAAAGAAAGGGTAGTGGAATACCTGGAAAAAAAAGTAGGAAACTTGATCCAAAGTAACATGGCTTCATGGCAGGATGCTCATGCCAAACAAATATGATAGAATTTTTCGACTGGGTTACAAGAGCAGTGGACCAAGGTGCAGCTGTGGACATAGTATATCTGAATTTTAGCAAAACCTTTGATACAGTTCCACATAGAAGGCTAGCAAATAAATTGGAGCAAACAGACGTAGGTCAGAAAGTGGTTGACTGGATAAAAAGCTGACTACAGGACAGGACTCAGAGAGTTATAATAAGTGGCACCTTGTTGCAGGAGAGGAGAGTAACCAGTGAGGTTCCACAGGGATCAGTGCTTGGCCCAATCCTTTTCAACATATTCATCAGCGACATCGCTGAGAGACTGAAAGGGAAAGTCTGCCTGTTCGCAGATGATACAAAGCTTTACAACAGGGTGGGCACACAAGAAGGGGTCCAATGAATGGAGGAAGATCTAAGAAAACTGGAGGAATGGTCCAAGAACTGGCAGTTGAGATTCAATGCCAAAAAGTGCAAGGTAATGCACTTGGATGAGAGGAACCCAGGAAGTAATTATGTCCTGGAAGGGCAACAACTGGAAAAGACAAAGCTGAAACGAGATCTAGAAGTTATGATAATGGATGATTTAAAGGTAGGAAAGCAATGCGAAAAAAAAAAGCAAGCGGCATCCTTGAATGCATAGGTACGAGTATTACTAACAGGAAGCGTGAGATAATCGTCCCACTCTATAGGTCATTGGTGAGGCCTGTGTGCAGTTCTGGAGTCCACACCTAAAAAAGGACTTAAACCACCTAGAATCAGTGCAGAAGAGAGCCACCAAGATGGAGCAGGGACTACACCACCAGCCTTACAAAAATAGGCTCAGCCAGTTAAACCTATTCTCCCTAGAGCAGAGAAGAAACAGAGGAGACATGATAGAAACATTTAAATTTGTTAAACGGATAAACACAGTACATACTGATAACCTCTTTCTGGAAAATAAGACTCCACGTACAAGAGGGCACAACTTACACCGGGTTGGTGGTAAATTCAGAACCAATGTTAACAAGTACTTTTTCACAAAGAGGGTCATGGACCCTTGGAACAGCCTACCACCTGAGGTGGTGGTGGTGGCTAAGACTGCCAAAGAATTCAAACTGGCATGGGACAGTCAATGTAGTCACCTCAACAAGGGCAGTAGATGGGGGGCAGACATCTCGGGCAGACTGCATGATCTCCTTTTGCCCACAAACTCTTGTGTTCCCATGTTCTTATATTTATATTATAGGGGTGTGGTCACACTCCTATAGTTAGGGTTAAATCTGCACTTCTGTGTTAAACTGAAAATTTTGTACTTTAATAGCTTCGCAACTGTTCAAGCAATTTGCATGACATTTTGCATGCTCCATCAGGGAGCCATGGTCTCTTGATGTGGTAAGTCTCGTTCCAGGTGGATGTGTGTGTGTGGAGAAATGGAGTGTAAATAAAATGTAAATTACCATTTTTTGTCAAATTCTTTGTCATGATGCTGCCAAATATGGGCCCCTATGTACGAAGTGGCAGAGTGGCTACACACCGCATATCTTGGGTATGTAGCCACTCCACACCCATAGTGCCCCCAATGTGGGATGCACCAAGGGGGGAAAACAGCACCTGTGCACCTGATCCCATGGCAGCACAAAAAGCAACATGCCGGGGCAGGCATGGGGCAGGCTGGCACTATGTGTTATACACCAAGGTGCATTGTGCTGCCCACGGGGAGGCAGAGGTGGGCACAGATTATGCCAGGGGATATCCTGCCATAACCCAGTGTGCATCCCCACAGTAACCACCTGCCTGACATGGTGGGACCATGAAGCAGCCCTTCATTCCACCCCAGCCCACAAGGCAGATGGGCAGGGCTGGGGTGGACAGCACGGCACATGGTGCCACCATCAAAGAGCCGCAGCCAGGTGGTGCACCCGGCCACACTGTCTGTGCACTGGCAACTCCCCTATCCACTAACATAGATGCACCACACCCCTGTACAGTCCTGTGCCCCATGCCCCAACACATGGCAGCCCCTGCCAGTATAGGCATCACGGCCCCCCCCAGCAGAGCACTTGCCCATTCAGTGGGTCTGCCACCCTCCACAGTTGCCCCATGTCTGCCTCCTACCAACCCACAGTGGTGGCCAGTGTACCCCCACCCAATGTGGTGCCGATGACCCCCTTGCCCCAGACCCTCCCACCGCTGCTCCAGTCAGGACAAGCCAGCGGCACAGCCTGCCCACACCTCCATGGATGCCAGCCGGCCCAGTGCTGCCTGGAGGGTGCCCTGCTGAGTGGCTAGTGCAGGGGTCTTCTGTGCACTGCAGACATGCTGTGTGGGTCTGGGTGCCTGCAGTAGGCATTCATGCACCCAGAGCCATGCTCTTGCAAAAGGGATCCACTACAGGATGCATGCCGGGCATCTGATTAGATGTCTGGCTGGGTCAGCAACTCCACCTGTGGTCACTCTACACAGACCTGCGCACCTGGGGAGCGGAGCCACAGACAGGTAGCCAGAGGTCATGAATGCTGCCAGTATACACCTGTCCACAGGAGTGGAGCTCTGTGGGTGGGATATGCACCTCTGGTGCATTATGCCCCACCTTCATGCATAGGGGCTATGGTGTGGAATTTTGGTCTGAAATGATTAGGGTATATACGTCTTGGGTCTCATTGGTGCCTTTCGAAGGTTTGGTGAAAAAATATTAACCCATTCAAAAGTTATTAAATTTCAAAGTTTTGCATTACTTCCTATGGAAAAAGTTAGATTGCCACCTCGAAAAAGGATTTAATGTTGCAAATGGGAATCCTTTGTCGCAAATGGATAATCCTTTGTTGCAAATAGGGAATCTTTTTGCACTTTATTAACTTAGCAACCGTTCATCCGATGTGCATGAAATTTTGTATGTTCCATTAGGGACCACTTATCTCTTGATGTAGCATGTTTCATTCTGGTTGGATATGTAGGTGCAGCGATACAGAGCATTATTTTAGGGGCATGGCCACACTCCTATAGTTAGAGTTCAACCTTCACTTCTTTGTTAAACTCAAAATTGTGTACTTTAATAACGTCACAACCATTCAACTGATTTGCATGACATTTTGAAAACACCATTAAGGCATGAAGATTTCTTGATTTACCATGTTTCATTCCAGTCAGATGTGTAGTTGCAGAGATACAGAGTGTCACAAAATGTGAAAATTACAATTTTATGTGAAATTTTTTGTCATGCTGCTGCACAAGAATGGCTTGGGATTTTGGTCTGCAATTCTTAGAGCAGAAAGGTCTTGGCTCATTGATGTGCCTTTTGAAGATTTAGTGAAAAAAAATTAATCCGATCAAAAGTTATTACATTTTAAAATTTCCCATTTCCATTATTTTCAATCAGAAAAGTTGGATGGGAGCCTTGAAACAGGATTATGGGTCACAAATGGGTACTCCTTTGTCACAAATGGGGAATCTTTTTTCATTCTGCCACCTTCTTGTTTTTCTTAGTGAGGCAAACACAGTTAAAAAACATAAAAAAATTATGTTTTTTGAAGTAACCAACACATGTGTTCTGCTAATCGAGACCCATTCTATCGGATTCTGATCTTAGTTTTTTCATATATCACCTGAAATTGTGTTTTTTAACATGCCAAAATCCTTTTTCACAAATTTGCAAAAAAACAAACACAAAACAGCATCCTGTTTCACAATTTGCAAAAAATGATTTTTCTTTTTCTCAAATTGTGAAAAAAGAAAGCTTGAAAAGGATTCTGTATCGCAATTTGCGAAAAAAAAAAAATTATACAGTTTTTTTTTTTTTGTTGTTGACTGGGTAAGGTGCACTAGACAAATCTTGTCTATTTTCAGGCACGACCCTGGGAAGGGGGATACAGATGAATGCCAGCTGACCTTGAACCAGATGAAACTGTTGGTGGTATTTTTAGGTATTTAAGTATTTTTTGTGTCACTTCACACTGAAGAAATGGTTTGGAATTTTGTCCTGAAAGTTTCTGGGTACAAAGGGCTTGTTCCATGGATGTGACTTTTGCTGGTTTGCTGGTTTGGTGAAAGCAGATTACTATTCTCTGTAATTCTGGGGATTTAAATTTTCCTTCATTTTCCATAGGATTACATTGTAATGTGAGGTGTATGGAGTCATTTTCTTTGTCACTCTGCTGTGAAGACATGGCTTCCAATTTTTTTTGAAATTGTCAGGGTACAAAAGGCTTGCCCTACTGATGTGCCTTTTGCTGGTTTGGTGAAGAGATATTCATTTGGTGTGGAGTTATACAAGTTTCAGATTTTCCTGTGATTCCCATAGGATAACATTGCAATGTAAGGTCTTTCTTTGGTACTACACAGCATGGAATGGGAACTGAGTACAGTATCTTTAAAATTATGGATGGATGGACTATATTTTCTCCCACTCATTTGCTGTTGCTCATATGCTCAGCACTGTTCTGTTGTTGCTGTTATCATATGGAACCTTATGGTGGCATAGTAGCACCTCTGTTGTTAAGGTTGAGTGGTCACTTCTATGTTAAACTTGAAATTGTGCACTTTATTAACTTTGCAACTGTTCAAGTGATTTGCATGAAATTTTGCATACACCATCAGGAACCATAGCTCTCTTGATGTGGCATGTTTTGTTCCAGCTGGATGTGTGGGTGTGGAGATACGGGGGAGTGGTAAAAATTTCAAATTTACCATTTTTGTTAAAATTCTTCATCCTGCTTCTGCTCAAAAACAGTGTGGAATTTTGGTATGAAATTTTTAGGGTATATAGGTCTTGGGTCACAGTGGTACCTTTTGAAGGTTTGGTGAAAAAATATTACTCCATTCAAAAGTTATTAAGTTTCAAAATTTCCCATTATTTCCTACGGGACCAGATACTGTAGATGTCCCACTCGACAAAAGATCCTTTATCACAAATGCAGAATCCTTTGCTGCAAACCCAGAATCTTTTGTCACCAATATGGAATCCTTTGCCACAAATGCAGAATCCTTTGTCGCAAATACGGAATCCTTGGCCGCACTGCCATCATCTTGTTTTCAGTTAGCAGTGGCAAAAAAGAAAAAAAACTCAAATAATACCTGGATTTGGAATGTGGCAACAGTTGTCTTTACCTAATCGGTGCCCATAGACCTCAATTCTGGAGACATTTTTTCAGTTCTGTGCCTGAAAATGTGTTTTTTTAAAGTGGTGAAATCCTTTGTCGCATATTGTGGAAAATCATTTTGTGAAAAAGGATCCTTTTTTGCAATTTGTGGAAAAGGATTCAACCTTTTCTGCAAACTGTGATAAAAGAACCATGAAAATGGATCCTTTTTCATAATTTGAGAAAGAAGATTTTTTTAGACAGGATTTTCTTTCTCACGTCACAGTTAACTAATTGTTTGGGATTTTGGCCTGAAATTTTCAGGGTGCAAAGGGCTTTGCTCTCAGATGTGCCTTTTGCTGGTTTAGTGAAACAAATTATTTTGCTCTGTAGTTCTGTGGTTTTAAATTTTGTTTATTTTCCCATAGGATAACATTGTAATGTCAGGTGTACCCAGTCATTTCTTTGTCTCTCTACTGTGAAATTTTCAGGGTAAAAAGGGCTTGCCCAACTGATGTGGCTTTTGCTCATTTCCTGAAAATATATTAGTCTGGTGTTCAGTTATAAAGGTTTCAGATTTTGCTGTCATTTCTATAGGATAACATTGCAATACAAGGTCTTTCTTTGGCATCACACACTATGGCATGGGAGCACAGGGCTCAGAGGACCCTGCTCTCCCACATTAAAACAAGGATGCCAGTATGAAGTCATGGCAGTGCTGTGCCTGGTGGGTCATGTTCTCGCACAGGGGAGCATTGTGCACTGATGGAAGCACTGGGCCTGCACCATTATGTGCCCTGTGCTCCACACAGAAATAAGGATATGATTATGGAGTGATGGGATACAATTATAGTCTCTCTGAAATTATGGATGGATGAGAGTGCAGGACCCAGAGCACCATGCACTCACAGAAGCAAATAAGGCTACAAGTATACTTTCTCAAAAAGTGTGGAAATTCATTGCAAAAAAAACTTTATTAATACATCATTTAGGATAACACCCTACCCCCACCCTGCATGTGCCAACCAGCATTGGTGGTGTGCCTTAGGGTTGTCAGCCCTAATGCTCACTCTGTTCACCTACATTGTACCCATCTCTGCTTATTTACTAATGGAATCTGGTGAGCATTAGGGCTGGCAACCCCAAGGCACACCCCCCCATGCTTTTGGTGTGTGCTTCCCAGCTTTTGTTGGTGGAACCCCAACTGATGCATTAATGAAGTTTTTGCAATGAATAAATAAATAAATATATATATATTATTTATTTATTTATTGAATTTTGTTGACCGGGTAGGCCACTGGGCCCCGGAGGTCCCTTTTTCAGGGGCGACCCGGGGGTAAAAAATAACATACAGGTAAACAGAACAGTAAAAGCAGGTAAGCAGAGCTGTAAAAATAACATACAGGTAAACAGGCAGTACAAGTAGGTAAGCAGAGCTGTAAACTTGCGTAAATACCAAATGGTTTAACAGTGATAACACACATAATTATAGCTTCTTGGTACTGCAGCTATAGTTAGGGTTTGTGGGCCTCGTCTATGTGAACCTCAAAGGTTTGCACTTTATTAACTTTGCAACTGTTTTTCTGATTTGCCTGAAAGTTTGCATATGTGGCATTCAACCATATATCTCTGGATCTGGATAGTTTTGTTTTGGTTGGATGTACGATTTTGGAACTGCAGAGTGTCAAAAATTTGAAAATTCCTCAACTTTTGTGCATTTTTTTGTCAGGCTCAACAGACTGAATAATGCAACTGTTTGGATTCAAATGTGCATGTGTATGGGGGGCGTGGTCTGGCCACCAACAAGATGGCAGCTTAATCTCTTCACTCCGTCTGATACCGGTGGAAATCCTTGGTCGACTGCCCTGATCCCGGAGTACCACTTTCTCCTAGCAGTTCTTAACAATCGGGCAATTCTCCCCCAATCACCTAGTGTTATTAGTTTGCAGCTCCATCGCATATCTTCTGCCTCAGAAGTGCCAATTTGTCTGCCAGTCACTCTGGATTATTAGGCCGCACAGGTCTCCTGCTTATTCACTACGAGTGTGGCCGAACTTCTAGTCTAACATACTCAGATCGCCTACCTGCCAGACGTAAGTTAAAGAGTGTGATATCACCAGGCATCACTGGTATGGCCTCTTTGGTACCATCCTCTACTCTACCACTCGGTGCAGTGGCCTTCTCACAGAAAGTCTCAGTGGGGGACTCATTGCAATATATCACCCGCATGTTGGATGCCCTTTTATTGTGGGTGGATGAGATCAATACAACTCTCACTGGAATTGCAGCAGATGTCAGGAAATTAGAGGACCGTATGATTGTTGCCAAGCAGAGAGTAGAAACCTTGGAACAGCAGCAGTGCAAGCTGTGGCAACATGTGCAAGTCCACGAAGAAAGACTAGCAGCCCTCTGGGGCTGAGCCGAGGACCAGGAAAATAGGAAGTGCTGAAACAACCTCTGTATCATCGGCGTCCCTGAAGGCTCAGAAGGCCAATGTATGGAAAGATTCTTAAATGAAACAATTCCTATTATGCTAGGAGAATGGTGGAGGGGGCCAATTATGGTGGAGAAAGCTCACCGGCTGACTGGGCGATGAAAGAGATCTGGGCAAACACCGAGGCCCATTGTAGCATATCTGCTTCATTATTCTACCAAAGAGAGGATACCTAGGGTAGCTAGAGACCTGGGAGAGATCCAGTGGTAGGGAGCGCACATCTCTTTCTTCAGGGATTTCTCCCAGGAGACTGCCACTCGACGCAAAGCCTTTATCCCTCTGAAAAAGTTCCTGCATGTCCACAATTTTCGGTACCGATTTAAAAACCTTATTATGCTGCAGGTATCCAAGGAATGCCGGGAACTTGTAGCTACACACCCTGGCGAAGTTGAGAGATTGCTTTACAAATTTTGGCCCACACTATCTCCCCCAACTACATCTCCCAGAAGGCTGTGGGTTCCGAATACAGTGCCGCCTATCTCTGGGAACCAAGTTGCTGGGGCAAAGATTCTGGGAGAACACAACCCTGGAAGACACGGTCCATCACAAGCTGCTTCCCCCAGTTTGATGAACCTGGCCCTCACTGCTCCCCCTGTTGATTCTGCTGCAGCCCCATCTCTGTCTCCAGGGAACCCATCCTTTCCTCCTCGAAGCTTCAGTTCTGCCCACCAACAGAGGCAATGCTCCAGGAGCAGACAGGGTCTTTCTCTGGACCAGCGCTTGGCCTCACCACCAACCAAAATCCTGAGGGATGATCCCTCTTCAGAAGCTGACAACTGCTGCCCTCCGATGCCGGAACTAGACACTATGGAAACAGAGCAGCCCCTGGACTGGGAGGACATTCCTGAGTTGTCACACATTGAGGCCATGGACTTGTACATTCCAGTTAAACCTGGACTCCTGACCTATGCTGCAGCCTTGGTCTCAACCCCTGCCAGCCCGGCAGAGGCTTTTTCAGTGTCTCCTGCATCTACTGATGGTGCTGCAGGCTGAAATTCAAACTTATTGTTAAGTGCCCTTCTGGTCTGGTTTTCTTTTACAGCCCAGTCCTATATTTAATGGTTTGATGTGTCCACTAGCCAAGCATGTTGTCCCATAGCCCTCCCGAGACCAAGTACAGGGAGCTGCAGGGGGCTCTGCAGAGGACCTCTAACTTATACTATTCCTGTTATATTGTTGAATACTGTCTGGTTTAGGCCATATGTGAAGGGATATGGGGGGTTATGATTCAGCTTAGTTCTGCATATTAATACCCATTTTTTTCATCCCTCCCCCTTCCTGGCCCTGTGAGACCACTTTGGTAGGCACTGTTCGCCGTTCTTCTGGCCCACCACTGAGGGTCAGCCAGCCTCTCTAATCTTGAGCTTTTAGGACTCGATATAGAATTAGGTTGGCTCTCCCAGTTAGAGATAGTCCTCATTTCCTACACCTCCCAGCCTATGGGGGGAAGTGGGTGAAGCTCTTATTTGTGCCCTGACCTTATTGGTCACCTAGGCAGGTGATGTATTAATGGCAGCAAGATGACTGCTGTCTCAGGCTCATACAGCCCCTAACTATAACCCAGCTGAGCCAACATCTCAGTTGGGGGTTTGCTCACACACACCCTCCCCCATTCATCTCTGGATATCCTCCCACTTGAGTCCCCCCTTTTCCTCCCCTCCCTCTGCCCTCTCTTCCTCTCCCCCCAGTACCACGATACCCGATCTTGGGGAGCCAATCAGTTAAGGAGTCAGATCCCATTGGACTGCTTTTTACTCCCCCTTCACTGGGCGTCTGAGCCAGCGTAGCTGAGGGATTCCATCTCTAGAACTTTCTTTCACCTTAAACTTTCCACCCTTAGCGTGTTTATGCTTGTCAGTTTACTGGTACTGACCTCGTGTGGACAGTTTATTAGGTTACACTGTGCGAGGTCTGACTTTTATTATTACATTGACATTTGCATTGCACTTACTCTTGTTTCTCTTTTCAGGTTGAAGTTAATACCTCTTTGTGTCTAACAAGTAAAGTTCTTATATCACACCGGTGATGACTTTTCTCAGCTCAGTGTGTTTACACTTTCCCATGTTCAGGTAGCAGTCTGCCTTGGTGGTTCCCAGTCCAGGCACCTTTGGTCCAGGTACATCCCCTTTTGTATTCTGCATCCACAAAACTGAGTGGATAAGAAGTGCTTATTTATTTTTCTTTGGTTTGACGGCATGGCTACTCCCACACACCAGGGGCTATGACTAATCTCCTGGAATGTCAAAGGGCTTAATCATCCCATCGAATGCACTAAGATGCTACAATACTTGTGGTCCCAACATGCGGACATAGCGCTTTTCCAGGAGATGCCTCTTATTAGTAAATCCACCCAATGGTTAATGAAGTTGTGGGTGGGGATAGTCCTGGCAAGCTCTGCCACCTCTAAATTGAGGGGAGTTGTTATACTCATCCATTGCTCTTGCTCATGGGTGGCTGAAGAAGTCCAGGCTGATTCACAAGGCCGCTGGGTGATCACCAGGCTCTCCTCCTTGGGGGGGGGGGCAAGCTGATTATGGGCAATGTTTATGCCCCTAATGTAGATCATGCTGATTTCTTCCCCAATCTTAGTCAGGCCTTATCTTCCCAGACTGGGTGGGCCAAGCGGTCCTTATCTGCCATCAAATTCTATGTTTCTGTTTCTATGTTTCTGTCCTCACCTGACTCTCCCATATCTATTCTGATTGCAGGGGGGGAGGGGCTTCAATTTACTCCATGACATTTTCCTGGGCAAGTCTAACTCCTTCTCCTCTCAGACGCACCCTAGGGCTCACATGGCCTTACAGGAGATGCAGGAGGAATGGGGTCTAGTCAATGTGTGGAGGCAAGACTATCCCACAGGGTGAGATTACACCTACTACTCCCTTGCCCATGCCATACAGTCGCATAGATTTCTGGTTAGCCAGCACAGCAGTGGCAAGTGGGATCTCAGATAACTGAACTGGTAATATTGTGATTTCTGACCACACCCTGTTATGACCATGTATACCCCTGCAACACAACAGTTCACTGGTACCAGCTGGAGGTGCAATCCGTTACTACTCCGTGATCCTAAATTTCATCAAATGGCAATGCCAGCAGTAAGAGACTATTTTTCCTTGAACTCTAACTGTGGGGTATCCCCAGGCACAGTATAGGATGCCTTTAGGGCAGTCCTCTGTGGACGCATTATTGCTTATGCGGCGGTGAAGAATAAGGCATGCAAGATGGCCTGTGATCTGTTGCAGTCGGAACTTACAGGGCTGGAGTCTCACTTCAAGGAGTCCTCCACTGCCACTAGGGATAGATCCCTGATCCTCAACATAGATTAAAATATCAAATTAATTCTGTTCTGCATCAGAAAGCGGAATGGCTCCTGTTGCAGTCCAAGCACGCCTACTGGGAGGGTGGTGAGAAAGAGGGCAGGATACTAGTCTATCAGTTAAGAAGCAGCAGGCCTCTTCCCATATTCATGCCCTTCAGACCCCCTTAGGACAGGTGGCTACTGACCCTAAGGGGATTAATATCACCATACAACAATATTACCAGTCCCTCTATCAGTCCCAATCCTCTCTGACCACCTCCCAACTGGCACAGAGGCTTAGCCACTTTTGCTAATGGTCTACAGTGCCCGGCCTCACCCCAGATCAAGTGGACAATTCAGGAGCACTGATCACCAGTGAGGAATTGAGTGTGGTTCTTTCACAGATGGCTAAGGGTAACGCGCCCGGACCAGACGGGATGATGGTTGAACTGTACCAAATCCTTGATCAGGCGGTTGCCCACCCATTACTTCTAGCCTTGCAAGAGGCCCATTCCTCAGGGATCCTCTCACCTACCATGAGAGAAGCCCTGATAACCCTTCTTCCTAAAAAGTTGAATGACACACTAGACTGTGTTAAATTTCATCCCATCTCCCTTCTGTCGGTTGACACCAAAATCTTGGCAAAGGTTCTGGCCACCAGGATGCTGAATATCCTGCCATCTATAATCTACCCAGCCCAAGTGGGGTTCATGAAGGGAAAATCTGGGGCTGACAATACTAGATTGCTACTCAACCTGAAATAGCTGGCATCCTGCTCCACAATTCCCATGGCTGCACTTGCTGTGGACTTTTCCAAAACCTTTGATTCAGTAGAGTGGGATTATCTCCACGTGGTACTCAGCTGTACAGCTTTGGTTCCCAGTTCCGTCAGTGGATAGCCACTTTACATAGCTCCCCAATGGCCAGAATCTTAACTAATACAAATATTTCCCCCTTGTTCTCTCTGCACAGAGGCACTCATCAAGGCTGCCCACTCTCCCCACTCCTGTTTCTGGTAACCTTAGATCCCCTGGTGTGGGCACTTATTGCTTCCAGTGGAGTCTCTGGAATTATGATGTTGGAAGATACTTACCTAGTAGCTGCATATGCAGACAACCTCCTACTTATCCTTTCCTAGCCGCAGCAGTCCCTACCTGCTGTTCTATCAATTTTGCAGGACTTTACTGGTCTACCTGGGTTGCAAACCAATGAGAGGAAGACTACTCTTGCTCCTCTGAATTCGGCCTGCACCAAGGATTGTCTCCAAGGCACAGAATTGGCCTGGGACATGCAGAGCTTTTCTTACCTGGGAGTGTGTATTCTCTTTAGATTGTCTGACCTGGAAACATCCAACTATTTCCCACTCCTAGTCCAGCTGTCTACGGAAGTGGAGCACTGGTGCAAGCTACAACTCTCTCTACAGGACACAGAAGGTAATTGTAAATGGAGTCCATTCTGAAGAAAGAGGGGTTACTAGTGGGGTACTGCAGGGTTCAGTACTGTGTCCAGTCCTTTTTAATGTCTTTATAAGTGACATTGCAGAGGGACTGGAAGGAAAAGTATGCCTCTTTGCGGATGACACAAAGATCTGCAACAGGGTTGATACACAAGGAGGCGTGGAAAGGATGAGAAGGGACTTGGCAAGGTTGGAGGAATGGTCAGAAGTATGGCAGCTTGGATTCAATGCAAAGAACTGCAAAGTAATGCACCTGGGAAACAAAAATCCAGAGGAAGATTACACAGTGGGGGAGGTAGTAACAACAACAAAAATGGAAAGAGACCTAGGGGTAATCATATCAGATGACCTTAAGTTTGGCAAGCAATGTGACAAGGCAGTAAGGAGGGCTGGGGGGATACTGGGATGTATAGGGAGAGATATCACCAGCAGACAACAGGAAGTTGTTATCCCCCTGTACAGACAGTTGGTGAGACCCAATCTGGAGTACTGCATCCAGTTCTGGAGACCTCATCTCCTCAAGCTCATAGACAGGATGGAGGCAGTTCAGAGGAGGGCAACTAAAATGGTGCAGGGTCTGCAAGAGAAGCCATATGAGGAGAGACTAAAGGAGCCTAATATGTATGCCCTTGAGGAAAGGAGGGAGAGGGGGGACATGATAGAAATGTTTAAGTACCTGAGTGGAATCAACAAAGTCCAAGAGGGTAGCATCTTTCAGAAAAAGAGATGTGCAAGAACAAGGGGACACAATTTGAAGATAGAGCGGGGACGGCTCAGAGGCAATGTGAGGAAGTAATTTTTCACAGAGAGGGAGGTGGACACTTGGAACAGCCTTCCTGAGGAGGTCGTGGGGTCCAAAACTGTGGGAGAATTCAAGAATGCATGGGACAGACATAAGTCAATTTTTGTGGGGGAAGGAAGAAATAGGCTGTTGGTTAAATAGGATCTGCAGCTTATCCTCTAGGTAGGGAAATGGGCAGACTAGGTGGGCCAAGCAGTCCTTATCTGCCGTCAAAGTCTATGTTTCTATGTTTCTACCTGGCAAGGTGGCTGCCGTTCATATGCTTCTTCCTAGAGCCACCTACCTGCTTAATAATCTCCCCCCTGTGCCTTTCTCCTAAGCTGTTTGCTTCCCTTGAAAAACTCATATCTCATTTCCTGTGGGAGGGGAGGACACCTAGGTGGAGAAGGAACAAATTGTGAGCACTGGGGATGTGGGGAGGACTGGGTATCCCCTGGTTCCAAGGATATCACTTTGTCTGTGTAGCAGTGCAAGCTGCTAAGTGGTTTGTCCCTGCACACCCCTGCCTTCCCATATGGGTTTGTCTGGAGGCCAACCTAGTGGGTGTTACTCCCCTCAGAACCCTATTAGACCCCGATGGCCCCCCATGCAAGGACCTCTTTCCTGTTATGTATGAGACTAAATGCATCTGGCATATCATAATGTCCATAACCTGCACCCCTCATGCAACATGGGCCCCTCCTTTGCACTATGCTATGCTTTGGCACAATAATCTTATAACAATGGGGGGGGGGCCCTTACACTGGCCCTCCTGGGAGGCACAAGGTATCCTATATGTACAGGACTTATATATGCTGAACTCAACCACAATACTCTCCTTTGAACAGCTGAGGATGGGATTTAACCTTCCAAGCAAGGAGTTTTGGAGATATCTTCAGCTCCATTATGTCATTAATGCCCTACATGCTCAGCATAGTTTAGACACCCAGTGGCAGTGGCTCAATTCACTGCATAAGTTACTCCCTGTTCATGGCTTAGTGGGGAACTTTTATAGAGTGTGGCGGGATGCGCAGCCAGGCCCCATGAGCCCCTGAAGACTTATGTGGATGACAGATATGAATACAGACATCCCTGAAGATTCCTTTCCATGCTGGTAGCAGCCAGGAAGAGCACTCCTACAGTGGTGTGGTCTGAGGGAGCGATCCTGAAAGCGCTGCTGCCGAAAGAGTGATCGCACAGAATGGCAGACAGACAGTGGAAGAACAAAAAGCTCTTTCACTCAGTAAGACTGTGTCCTACACACACACCAGCAGCAGGACCATGAGCACCAGCAGGCCTGCACACAGGGGAGGTGAGTCAGAACACAGGCCACACAGGAGAGTGAGCACAGGTCGGCCAGAACAGAAGGCCACAGCAGGCAGAGGCATTGGGCACCTGGCATGCACCGCCTCCTGTGAGCCCGTTTCCATTGCTGGGCTGCATGGCCATGTGCGCCGTCACATGGTGCACAGTGGGCAATCTTCTTCCCCTACCTATTTCCCTGTCATGGGTGCCTGCACATCCACCGCATCCCCTGCAGTCACCCTCTTGACCCAGACTAACACAGCATGGCCACTGCACATTCGTCAGTGGGGTGTCTTCTCCGTATGCCCCCCTTTTGGTCTGTCAGCCTCTGCATGGCTTGCTGTTGTTGATCCCACTGGCTGTGCACCCGGACTGTGCCCTCACATGTGCCTCCCTTCCACCCCTGCAAAACACGCTGGCCACTCTGCCGTGCATCTCATGGTCCCTGTGGTACTGCTGCCGTATACCTCAACTACTGTGCCAGTCTCATTCCCATGCCCCTGCTCATTGCCCTCCAGGGCAGTTCTGCACACCCACTGCCCCTGTCCACTCGCGGTGTGGGATGTAGCCATTGACTGCTGCTTGATCTGTTTTGCCTTTCCCTTGCTGCCCTTGCTGCATCATCCATTGCCTCCTGTGCCCTGCAGTGCTCGCTGTGTGTGTGATGCCCTTCCAGCTGCCTCCTTGTGCAGTCACTCACTCAGCCATTTGGCATTTGGTTCCTGTTGCCCATGCGGTGGTCACCATTCTCTGTTCACCATTTCAGGCCACGCCATTAAGGGGGTGCTCTTATCACATTAAACCGGTCCTGCTATCTCAAAGCTGTCCACCTCACTTATAAGGATACCAAGAGCCATTTCTTGCAACTCAAAATCCTCCTATGCTGGTATTGAATACCTGACACCCTTCATTCAGCAGAGTTACTCTCTCATTCAAACTGCTGGCGCTGTCAACAACCTTCTCCTCATCTCCTGCATGTCCTGTGATCATGTCCTCATCTTGCCACATTCTGGTCTTCCTTTGCAGCAGACTGCTCCAGGGTATTGGGATATCCCCTCACTCTTTCAGATTCTAGGTCACTATTAGGAGACACTTCCACACTAACCCTCCTGCCCAAGGAGCATAGGGAGTGGCTGATGCTAGCCCTGCTCGAAGCCAAGTGACTATTACTGATGCATTGGTGGCAGACGGCTTTACCAGCTTTGCCATCCTGGCATGTTGCCCTTTCCCAGTTGGCATTATTAGAGAGGCTATCCTACTCCCGCCAAGGCCAACTAGACAAATATTTTCTCAAGTGGGATGCATACCTGCATTCGCCTTTATGCAAAACCTCAACTCGTCCTGGCAACCCCCCTATTGAGATACCAATCTATGAGTGCTTGTCCCTTATATCCTGTCCAGTTTACTGTTGGGAAAGTGTAAGCTAAGATGTTGCTATGTCTGTTACTGTTATGCTGCCTACGTCATTCTTCTCTCAGTACTAGCTAGTAGATGTTTTGCACTGTGTAGCATAGCTATATGATTTGTTATTCCAGAGGATTTACCTCATTACCTGTATTTGATTGTTAAAGGATGGGTATGACTGATGTTACTCACTGAGCTGTCTTGGATTGCTGAACAAATTAAAATAAAATTTTTCTATGATAAAAAAAAAAATGTGCATGTATATATGTGGCCAGGGTCAAACTGGTGCCTTTTGAAGATTGAGTGAAAAAAATATTAATCCATTCAAAAGTTCTGCAAGTTTTTCATGTCCCATTTTAGCCTATGGGAAAATGTATATGTGCACTGTGAAAACTTTTGTGAACACTTTTTTGTTCTCATGCTTCCGATTTTTCTTTTTGTGCAACCGCCATCTTATTTTCAGTTAGCGAGAGACAAAAAATGTGATATATGTAAGCAATAATACCCGACAGGGTGGGCGGTATTGGGCTATACCCACCTGCCCAGGGGCATACTGAGGCCCGACGCCAAAGGTGGAGGGCTTTATAGCCTCTGGAAGGGCGGGTATAACCCATACCACCCACCCTGGAGGGTATTATTGCGCTTAGAAAATGGGCTTGGTGTAACATTTTAATATGGTATTTAATAAAATTTTAAAACCATTAAGAAAAACAAGAAAAGTGGGATTGAAATCTTTTTTTTGTAAAGTAGTCCTTTTGTTGTTGTGGTTTTCTATCTGTTGTTGCGCCCCTTCCCCCGAGCTATTGTCTTCTTTGATTCCTCCTCCACTCCACCACCTCCAGGGCTGTTTTGTTACCATTTCTTGTGGGGTTTTTTTTGTAGTGCAGTTTCAGGACACGGAGAAGGTGTTGTCTGACTTTAAGTTTGTTTTATTTTGGTGCTGGATGGCAAAATGGGTTTGCGAACGGAGACATGCATGAGCGTCTTACATTGCATGAGGCTGTTGAAGATGTGTGAATGTGAGGAGAGATGGCAGCACTTTATTATTTTCTTTTTTTAAACCATTCAGCACAGATATTATTTTTAATTTGGGGACAGTAAGTTGTGAGGAGTCATTGCCTTTGTTGGTACATCATTTCCTGGTTTGGGATGTTGGATGACAGGTGGCAGAGGGGAATGCATGTGAGTCACAGGAGAGAGATGCTGTCTGGCAAATATAAATATAGTTAAAATGAAAAAAAAGACAGAACAAAGGTAGATTGGTTTGTTTTTGGTGCATTTACTGAGTGGTGGTGTCTGGGCTAATTACTAAATACCACATGAGTGTACTATGAGTAAATGAGGATTCGGAGTCAGTCTCTTGCTAAGTGACACAAGAAAATGGCAGAGATATGAAATGAAAATGAGGAGGTTTTAACCAATTAGCAAGGAGGGTGAGCAACATGATTTCGTGATGGGGTTGGCTGGGCTGGTACTTTTAATAGCTGGGCATGTGTTGTCTGATAAATGCCCAGCTAGAGAAGTCCCTCTACCAATCAGAAGGGTGAAATTCTTTTACCCATTTTCTAACAAAAAATACTGCCCCTTAGTAAACACCAACACTTGTGTTTACCTAATCGGGCCCTGAGGAACATGACCCTGGCATTAGGTTTTGTGCAAGTAGCTTGGCAATATGCTGTTCAAAATGTTTCCACAATTTAGCCATTTTGTTTTCATGAAAACATTTTTTGTGTACGTGACAATGATCATGCACAAAATAAATGGTGGCTTGACAACATTTTTTTGTGCACGAAAAGATTTTATTATAAGGTACAAGGGTGTCATGAAAACATTATCATTTTTTGTGAAAACAATGCTCGAAAACATTGTCCCATGTGTTGTTTTCTTTGTCAGTTCATTGTACCAAGGAGGATTGTGCTTTTGGGCTGAAATTTGCAGGGTGGCATGCCCTGGTCCAACAGATGTGCCTTTTGATGGTTTGGTTCCAAAACATTTAATGGGCTGATAGTTACAGCTTTTTGAGGTTGAGAAATTTCCCATAGGATGACAGTCCAGCGCCATCGGCACCTTTCAGTGCCCGTATCTTGAAAACGATTTGAGATACAGATTTTTTGCTACCCAGAGCTTAGGACTAAGCTTGTGAGGAGGTTTCATAGTCATAGATTACAACTTCAGTGGAATGTTTTTTTGTACCTTCGCAACTTTGCAATATTTTAACTCCAGATTTTTAACATTGCCATTTTTCCACACCTCCTTATGAACAGTGCAGCTGTCATTTTTCACATCCTGGCCGAAATGTGTTTTCACTCTTCTGGTGCACAATATTGCAGTTGCTGTGGGAAATCAGTGTTCGGGACACATTAAGAAAATCACACTGACACTGTTCATGAGCAGAGGTCCTAAAATGCCTATGTTGAAAATTTTATGATGAAACTCCATAAAATGACTGTGTTACGAGCGTGTGTTGTGCAGTTTCCACGCACACTTGTAAGTTCGCAAATTAGTAATATTTCACACTAGATTTTCAACACTTGCATTTGTTCACACTTCCTTATGAACAGTACAGCTGTCATTTTTCAAATCCTGGCTGAAATGTGTTTCCGCACTTCCGGCACAGAATACCACATTCACTGTCGGAAATCAGCATTTGGGACAGATTAGGATTGAACGACTGAGAGAGGGAGGAAGTGACCGAGCTCAACTGAGCTCTGTCGGGACTGCTGCGGATTTCTTTGTGGGCAGGAAAAGGCACCAACTCATGCAGGAGCCCAGTACAAAAGGGCAGCCTGCAGAGCCGGGAGACACAGAATGAGCGAGTGAGGGAGGGGAAGTGAGTGAGCTCAAAGGAGCTCTGTTGGGACTGCTGTAGATTTCTTTGTGGGCTGGAAAACGCAGCACTACACACAGGGGCCTAGTACAAAAGGTCAGCCTGCAGTGGAGTGAGAAACAGAACGAGTGACTGAGAGAGAGGGGGAGTGAGCAAGATCAATGCAGCTCTATAGTGACTGCTGTGGATTTCTTTGTGGGCAGAAAAGGGCAGCAACACAGGCAGGAGCCCAGTACAGAAGGGTAGCCTGCATCACCAGCAGAAATGGAACAAGCAAGTGAGATGGGGGAGTGAGTGAGGCCAACGGAGCTCTGTCAGGACTGCTGCAAATTTCTTTGTGGGCAGAAAAAGATACCAACAGAGGCAGGAACCCAGTACAAAAGGGCAGCCTGCCACGTCAGGAGAAACAGAATGAGTGAGTGAGACAGGGGGAGTGAGCGACCTCAACAGAGCTCTGTCAGGACAGCTGCGGATTTCTTTGTGGGCAGGAAAAGGTGCCAATGCAGGCAGGAGCCCAGTACAAGAGGGCAGCCTGCAGCGCCAGGAGAAACAGAATGAGTAAGTGAGAGAGGGGGAGTGAGCGAGCTCAATGGAGGTCTATCGTGACTGCTTCATATTTCTTTGTGGGTGAAAAAAGGCAGCAATGCAGGCAGGAGCCCAGTACAAAAGGCTAGCCTGCAGCACCAGCAGAAATGGAATGAGCGAGTGAGAGAGGGGGAGCGAGCGACCTCAACCGAGCTGTGTCAGGACTGCTACAGATGTCTTTGAGGGCAGAAAAAGCCACCAACGCAGACAGGAACCCAATACAAAAGGGCAGCCTGCAGCAGAGGGAGACACAGAATGAGCGAGTGAGGAAGGGGGAGTGAGTGAGCTCAACGGAGCTCTGTTGGGACTGCTGTGGATTTCTTTGTGGGCAGAAAAAGGTGGCAATGCATGCAGGGGCACTGTACAAAAGAGCAGCCTGCAGCGCCGACAGAAACAGAAAGAGTGAGTGAGAGAGGGGGGGAGTGAGCGAGCTCAATGGAGCTCTTTCAGGACTGCTGCAGATTTCTTTGAGGGCAGAAAAAGGCGGCAACGCAGGCAGGAGCCCAGTACAAAAGGCCAGCCTGCAGCGCCAGGAGAAACAATATGAGCGAGTGAGACATGCAGAGTGAGCGACCTCAACAGAGCTCCGTCGGGACAGCTGTGGATTTCTTCAGGGACACTGGTTTACCGGGATTGAGAAAGGGCATATTCCATTTTGCACATTGTAAAAAATGGTACTGTCACTGGTGTCTACTAAGCCAAAATCTTGTTTTACCGGTGTTTGGTTTTGTGTACTTTATTTAGCAATTTTTAACTCGGCTAACATGCATTTTGGCAATTTTGACCTCCACTATTACACATCCTTCCATCCTTGTACCAATTTAAAGTTATTTTAGGTACAAGATGTGATGGTAGCAGCACCAACAGCACTACGGCCCCCATCCCTCTGGTGTGATGGCAGCAGCAACAGCACTACAACCTCCCTCCCTCAGGTGTAACAGAAGCAGCAGCACTATGGCCCCCATCCCTTAGGTGTGATGGCAGCAGTACTACGTTCACCATTCCTCAGGCGTGATGGCAGTATCAGCACTATGGCTCCCATCCCTCAGGTAGGACAGCAGCAGTATTACAGCCCCCATCCACCAGTGGTGATGGCACAAACACTACAGCCCCACCCCTTCGGTGTGATGCAGTAGCAACAATGCAGTCCACATCCCTCTGGGGTGATGGCACTAGTGACAGCACTATGATCCCCTTCCTTCAACACCCACACGCCACATGCACAAGTTACAAATGACTTGGTCTCTTTGCATGTTAGAACTCAGATGTGAATTAATCTGAACCATAACCGCTGAGGTGGACTACCTTTGTTTTTTCCACATCTATAATTTTACTGCCTGAATTGGATTTCTGCCTGTGACACCGCTGACCATGGTTAGGGAACAGACTTGGTTGTTTGAGGGCCAGCTGGTGGGTGAAGGCTTGAGTGTCCAATGACCATTCATCTTCTCCTGGGAGGAGGGTGGTTCACGGCTCAGCATTTGCTGGCCCCTTTTGGAGGCCAGAGGCACAACAGCATGTCAGCCCTTACTGCAGGAGGGAGTGTGACAGACATTGGTCCCAAGAAAATGGGAAAACACTAGCTGATCAACCAAAGGATGGCTGTTCGTCCCTCCATAAGCCGGAAGCCCCATACAGGTGTCTGTTCTGACCCCTGCCATGCCCAGGGTACACAGGAAGCTCTTTGGGGCAATTAATCTTCCCTGGTAGCCTCCCACAGGGGTAGGGGCCCACTCAATGAAGGGTTACTTTGGGTTACCTGGTAGCACAGCAGTAAGGGGCAGTGGATGGTGGTCAGAACTCAGCAGCGGTGGTAGGGGACCTTGGCAGGCCTGAAGGAGTGGCTGGCCAGGGAGTAGGAGAAGCAAAAAAAAAACTGCTTGAATTTGCTTCTTTGAAATAAAGTGTCTTCACCTAAAAAATCCACAAGTGATTATTGGAGGACCTTCAAATGGATTCATGCATCTTCCAGACATGTGGATGTTTTTTTTTTTTACTTGGTGTCCATGAAAAGGGTACCTCTCAGTTTTCATGTCTGAACTCAGATGTGAATTGAGCACCACTCTGCCCACCAGCATCATACAGCCCCTGGGGTCCTACCTTCTGTATGTCATTGAATGTGTTTTCAAAATCCACTGTCAAACATAAGTACACTTAAATACTTAACATTTGCTTTTTGTTGAAGCAGTCTATCAGAAAACTTTTTGTTGTCACGGAGACTGAAACAGCAGGTGGGAGAATGATCCCATTCACCTAAATGGGGTGCTAACTGTGAAATCTTTTCATAAGCAGTAAGGCAGTTTCTTCTTTGTGAACATACTTTCATTCAGACTAGTTTTCATTCAAACAACTGAGGATTTTGGATGGCCTTACTGATTATAAACTTGAATAAGCTAGTTGGTAACAGTGATCCTGCATTTAGCAATCTACAACCTAGATGCTTATATACAAAGAATACAATAAAAACCTGACTAAAATCTAAAAACAAGCTTATAAAACACAGAAAATGTATCTGAACGTTTATCTTTACCTATACAAAAGCATTGCAGCCCAAGTAAAACTCAAGACAAATTATATGGTACCCTGACTATTATTCATTGATGTAGTAAACATATATTGGTATTTTTTTTATATTCTTTGTAAAGCAGGTAAGGCCCACTAGGCAGAACTGTCTGTTTTCAGGAGAAACCTAGAAGCACTGGGGAGGTTAAGTGACTTGCTTGGAGTCACACAGCATGCAAGTGTAGGTTGTGGGAATCAAACCCAAGTCTGCTGGATGTACCCAGTTCAATCACTGTTTTTACTCTAACCACTAGGCATGGGTGCTAAAACTGAATGGCTGATTACAACAAAGCAGTGTGGATGATTTCCTTACTGAATCTATATGCAGCAAAGCAGAAAGAATGCAAAGCACAGCAGCATTCATTTTAAGATGCTGAAATCTGGGTCAGCCCACTGATGCTGCAGTAGCACTATTGCATGCAATGCCAGTGACCCAGGGACAGAAGTGAACTCTGGTTGCTGGAGGTCTGGCCAGGGGAGTAGGATCGAGCACCTGGGGTACTGTTCTCCTCCTCTGGCAAGGGTGGGCTGCGGGTCCTGCTGCTTTACCACCACCTGTGTGACCACGGGTGGTGGTGCAGTGGTGCTGCAGAGTGATCAGGAGGGGAGGACCCCAGCCAGGATCTGGAGCAGTGGCATGTCTCTATGTGACCCACCTCCTTGGATCTCCTCTAGTGCCAGTGCCCTCTGGGACAGAGACCAGAAAACCAGGAACAATCACCCCACATCGGCCACTGGCAGAAGGGACCCAGGTGACCCAGACTTCATGACCAGGCTCCATGAGGGACCCACTGAGCTGGCCAACACACACTAAGAGAGTGTGGAGGGGTGACCTGGGATCCCCTCCCTTCCCACCTGGGGGGGTACAATCCAGGCAGGATAGGGGCAGGCCCACAGGAGTTCCTGAGCATTACCTGGGGGTGAAGCTAGGGGATACCCAGCCTAGGGATCTCTGAAAAGTGGAGACTGATGCTGTGAGAAGGGGACATAGAAAGAGAAAATAAAAAAAATTTAAAAGATGCTGACATCTTAGAGATTCTGTGCAGTGACATGCAATTTCCATGAGGCACCGGTACAAGAATTCAAAATCCTCAAACCAAGCAGGATTCCATGATTGTTACCGGTGTTACCGGTAAAAATGGAAAACCAGGGTCCCTGGATTTCTTTGTGGGCCAAAAAAGGTGGCAACGCAGGCAGGAGCCCAGTACAAAAGGCCAGCCTGCAGCGCCGGCAGAAACAGAAAGAGCAAGTGAGAGAGGGGGAGTGAACAAGCTCAATGGACCTGTGTTACGACTGCTGCAGATTTCTTTGTGGGCAGAAAAAGCTGCCAACAGAGGCAGAAGCCCAGTACAAAAGGGCAGCCTGCAGCACCAGCAGAAACGGAATGAGCGAGTGAGAGAGGGGGAGTGACCCACCTCAACGGAGCTCTGTCAGGACAGCTGCAAATTTCTTTGTGGGCAGAAAAACGTGCCAATGCAGGCAGGAGCCCAGTACAAAACAGCAGCCAGCAGCACTGGGAGAAACAGAATGAGTGAGTGACACAGGGGCAGTGAGCGAGCTCAACGGATCAACGCAATCAACATTCGGCATTGACAAATGCTTGTTTTTTCAGGTGGAGCACATTCTGTGATATCTGCACCTTGGTGTTCTTACAAATGTATAGTTACTTTGAGGCCCTGACATCATGAAGAGTGCACCAGCATAAAGAAATTACTTATTTTATTTACCAGGTTTTACCAGGAAAAGCATTCTGAGCTGATAACGGCTTGTATCTCATCTGCATTGTACAATGAAATGGAAATGACATTGTCCAGCCTGAAAATGCTGCTTCGTTGTCCAGCATAAAAATGCTTCCCGGTTTTAAATTAAAATTAATCACAACATTGACACCAGATAGTCCAGTAAGAAGAATTGCTAAATGGGGAGTACTACATGGTAAACAAGACTGCTTTTTTGTTTTAACTTTATTTTGCAGGTCTGTACACAGGCACAGACGTTAATTATAATCCATTGTCACAAAATTGAGAATCCATGTATACAAGGGTAAAACAGAAGTAGTACATACATGAATAAATAAATAAATATTATTGTTACAGTACAGATGTTACAGCATAGGGCATGTTTGGTTGATGTTACAGTAAAGGTCCTATTAGTCTGAGAACATTTCTTATACATTTACACCATTTACACCTTCCCAAGTGTGATCAGTTTGTCACTGCTTAAGATGACATATGCTTTCTATCAATGAGATGCAGCTGTATCCCTCCAGGAAATGGCCATGAAATGTCTGGTGGACAAATGACGTTCAGTATAACATTCAGTGTTCAGTATGTCTCCCCTCTCCTGTTGTTGGGTCTTGTATCTCCCTACTGTACGTGGTTACCTTTCTGTATATTCGGAAACCATGCCTCTGTCAGGGCTCGTTCTAGTGGGCCCCAGACCAGATGAAACCTATCCTCTCTACCACTTGCCTTATATTGAGTAGTTTCATGCATTGTATTAATTTGTTTGCCCATTCAGAAACTGTACGTACTGACTCCACTACCTAGTGGCTAGCCAGGGCTTGTTTCACCACTACCATGAAGAGACACCACAAAGGGTGGTCTAGGCCCCTACTCCCCTTTGACCTCCCAGGTAATCTGAGCAGTACTTTGCCCAGATCAACTTCCTGATCATCATCCAGAGCTCTCTGCATTAGGCTGGTGATGCCTTGCCAAAAGTCCATGGTTTTAAGGCAGCTCCACACTATATGTATGAAAGTGCTGGGGTGCACTTTGCATTGTGGGCAGGGGTCCAAAGCTGAGGGATTTATCTTATTAGCCAAGACTGGGATGAAATAGGTTCGGTGTAGAATTTTAAAATGTATTGCTCTTAATCTGTTTTTTACAGAGCATGTCATGCCCCTGCATAGGATCATTCTCCTGTCTCCCTCTGTCAGGATGTCACCCCCCCCCCATATCCCTATCCCATTTGTCCTTAAGCTTTTCTAAGCCATAGGCAAACTGCCCAGTAGAATTTAGTAGCAATCAAGTGGTTTAGGATTCCTTTTCCTCTGTGTACCTTGCACCACCTCCTCCAGCGGGGATCTACTCATTGGAAGGGGGGTTAGTTCCTCATCCTGGTGCCCCTGCATTCAGTGCCTTACCTGTAGATATGCAAAAAATTGGGATGGATGCAGGCCATATTTCCTGGACAAAGACTGGTAGGAGTACATGTTGTCCTGGTCAACAAGCTGAGAGAACAGTGCAGTCCTGACTTTTCCCACGCACCAAGCACCCAAGCTACAGGGATAGGTATTTTCCCCTCCTCCCATAGTGCTTGTTCAATAGAAGCATCTGGAAAGATAGTGGCTGGGTAGCCCAGAATTTGATTGGCCACCAGCCAGGCTCACATTGTGGTTCTGGTGAATGGATTAGTAATACATTTTACTATCTTTCTTTTTATTTGTTTATTTAGTTTTTGTCAATTGGGTAGGTGCACTAGCCCAGGAGATTACAGAGACATAATGACATACAGAACATTTCAAAAGTGCATAACAGCATTACATATAACTTGGTTTGAACTAGTGAAAAATAAGGATACAGCAGTAGAGTTCATAAAAGAACAGAATAGAGAAAAGCACAGGCAATCAATAATAAAATATCATATGAGACATAGCTAGGAAATACAGTCAATAAACAAATAGCAGTACAAGTATCTCAGTATGGAAAGTTCAGGCAACTCACAACAACAGTACGTGTGTCACAAAATGTAAGATACAATTTTACTTATGCAATACCTAAGGATTGCAAATAGAGGGTAGCAAGAGGTAGGCAAGTCGAAATAAAAGGTAAGCAAGGAGGAGTAAGTTTGTAGAGGAAGTGTACTAGGAGGGGCAGAGGCAGGCCAAGGCATAGGCAGGAAATAAGGTAAGGGGCAACAGGTCAAATATTAGGTATAGAGAGAAGAAAAAGGGTGTGAAAAGGTGGTCAAGGGAAACAGGAGAGTTTTGAAAGGATAGTAGCAGGATGAAGGCAAAGAGGGCAAACAAACAGATCAAGTAGGGTCAAAGCAAGTACATGGGTCTGCCAGAGATAGATGTCATCGTATCTCCCTTTTAAAGTGACAGTGGGATGGACACTGCCTTTGATATAAGGGAAGAGTATTCCAAAGCTGAGGAGCCACATAGCTGAAAGCACCAGTACCTCTCGAGATATGAAACCTGGGTATATTTAGTAATGATTTATCAGGCGATCGTAGTCCATGGGTGGAGGTATAGGGAGTAAGTAGAGTTGCAAGTGATGTCGGGGTTTGAAGCTTGATAATAGAGTCAGACAGACAGCCAAGATAGTATTGTCTGGAAGCAGAGGAAGAGAGCCAGCCCAGGTTACTATAGAGTTGACAATGGTGCTTGAGTTGAGGGGACGATAATGTATAGCGACAGATACTGTTGTATGTGACATCCCATTTCTGGAGGGAGATTTTTTGGGCAGCAGCAAGGATAGGAACACAGCATGTTAGGATGGGGAGTAAGATCCCCTTAGCGATGGCTAGTTTTGCAGATGGTGTTAGCATGTAGCTAGTCTTGTAGGCAATGCCTAGTCTACTATTAACTGTTCTGCAGGTGAATCGAATGAGGAGATTTAGATCCAGTGACTGATCTAGCAAGACACCAAGATGATGAAAGGACATAACAGACTCAAGTTTAGTCCCCACAAGATCATGGACCATCAGGGATGATGGACAAGCCCTAAGTTTAGGGGTGGATCCTAGGAGTATGGCTTTCGTTTTTTTAATATTTAGAACCTGTTTATGGTCATGCAGCCAGTTTAGAATGTTCCTAAAGTCAGTGGAAAGGGATGACTTAAGGCTATCCACTGCAGCAGAGAGATGTAGGAGGGACAACTGGCTTGCTGGAGGTGAAGGACTGAGAGGAAGTAATTAAGGTTGGGAAAGAAGTGGTATATAGTGATAGATCTGAGAACATCCTGTTGAAAGCATTCATAATGGTATTAAGGGTCATTGCAGTGAGCTCCGTCAAGTGTCATATCCGTTGGGGTAGTAGATTGTGATGATCCAAAAAAAAGTCTTTACATGGGCCCAGAATTTTCATGGATCGTGGTCAGAGCTGGATAGCAGGTCCTTGCAGTACTTACTTTTAGCATGTCTTAGTTTTTTGCAGGAATTTCTATGGGCTTTGTAGGTATTGCGATCGGAAAGCAGACCAGTTCATTTATAGCTCTTCCAGAGCTTCTACCTAAGTCGCAGTTCAGCAAGTAAGTCTTTGTGCGGCCACCTAGTTTGATTACCTCTGACTCTCCTGGTAACTTTAGCGGCATGCTTGCACTGAGCTGCACCAAATTCTCTTAGGAAAATTTGAAGAGCATCTTCAATTCTACATGCATGATAGATCTCAGACCAATCAACGTTTGAGACATCATGAAGGAAAGTATTTTCATCCATGTCTGCAAAGTTTGTAAAGGTGACAAAATAAGGTGGAGGAGATGGGGGGGGGGGCACCCGAGGCCCAGATACAAAAAATTAGAGAATGGTCAATTATTGGATCTGCAAGGATACCAAATGTGGACACATGCTCCAAGTGGTTTGAAAGTAACCAGTCAAAAAGGGTGCCAGATTTTAGTGGAGTTGGCATTCTGGTAGGCTCAGTTATCAGCTGGTATAGGTTGTAGCTGTGCACTAATGACAGTAAAGAGCTGTGAGTAGGTCCTAACCAGTTTAGGTTTATATCACCCAAAATGATGGCCTTGTGTCGATTAATAGACTGTGATGTTTGGTCGAGTAGATCCTGGAGTCCGGTCGTACCCCAAGAGGGAGGGTTATATCCCAGATGATATGGAGTTTCTTAACACCTAATGTGACAATGGCATGAATGGATTCACACACAGATGATGAGGCCCGGGCAGGGACAACTGTAATGCTGAGGTGGTTCTTGTGGTAAAGAGCCATGCCACCGCCGCGCTTTGTTAATGATCTATCCTTATGGATCAAGGAGTAATTTGCTGTAGCACAGAGGGAGTCAGGGATCTGAGGTTTAGCCACGTTTCAGTGAGATAGATTATGTCCTGGTTGTAGACTTTAATCCACGCTTCCAGTTCATCCATGTAGCAGGTTTAGCTCCTAATGTTCATATGTGCAATGAACAGTCCTTTATTTGTTAATCCAGATAGGTCAGCTATAGATAAGTGGGAAGGAGGGCCAGTATTTATTTCAATGTCACCCAATAGAAGAAGCACAAGGATTGCTAGGAACATGAGCTTAACAGAGTAAAAAACAAGGGGCAAGGTATGCTTCCACCTCCACTTACAGAGGACATAACATGTATATCCCCTTTTGAAGAAACTGAATTGCCATGTAAATACTGGCCAGTATTTAGAAATTATAAGGCTTGAGAACTGAAAACCCTTAAACCCATGTGAATGACCATTCTGGTCACAAGGGATAGAGAGTGAGAGTTCATTTATGCATAGTAGTATTTAGAGAGAGAGGGTGAGTTCTCCCATGTGGTAGCAGACCATAATTTTGTCACCAGAGGTGATGCCTCTGAAGAGTGGCATAGTTGCCTTCTTGCACTGTGTGTTGTGGAAAGCAATCTAAGATATTGTATGAGAGTACCTACTAGACCTACAATGGTATATGGGTATGTAATTAGATCAGCTAAGGCACGACTGCCTGTAATTCAGTACAGGATAATGTGGTGGTATGAGGATAAAGCAGGCTAGCTGTTATTGGACTGGTAACAAGTTTCAGTACAATAAATTGGAGCTAGTATATAGGGTCAAGCAAAAGAACTAGGAAAACAGCTAACCAAAAGATGACAGTAAAGTATGACACTCAAGAAGCTCAGGCAAGCTTACAAGACTAAGGATCCTGCTGCCAAAAGTGATAAAGATTAAACATGCTCTCCTAGTGGATACACAGTATAAGAAGTCAATAGAAAACTGGGCACTTAGTCATCTGACTACAAACTCCTATAAAAGTACAAGTCCTCCCAGGGTGGGTATGGTGGGGGGTGGGTGGGGAACAGGTGCAAAGTGCCAGCATGAAGGCAAACTGTAAAAGAGCTGTATATGAGTTTAAGTTTCCAGGCTAAGCTCCAAAGAGGCGTGCTGGTAATGGGGATTCAATTGGACTTTGGCTAACTGGGATTCAATCAGACTGCAGGAGTTTCAGTTACGTAGTTAGCTACCAGGGTGTCCAAGCTGCACAGAGGAGGAAGAACTAAAATGGATGCGCTACTACAATTCTGGTCCACGGTTCAGGGCAAATGGCTCTGGAAAGTAGAGGCAAAATTGTCCAAAGGACTCCCACCAATCAGCGCTACTTACAGAGTTGGTTTCCACCAACCAAAGGTAGGGCGCCCTAATTCAAATTGCTAGAAAGTTATAGGCGCCTACACATACCTTGCGGTTTACGGCTTTTACAGCCCCAGGCTCCAGTAAGCAGCTGGGCTGTTTGTCCTCAGCCTGGGTACAGGGCTTAGAGTTTGAGGTTGGCTTCTTCTATGATAAAGATTCGGAGGAGCGGTAGTAATTCGGTGCCAGCCACGTGGTCCACCAGCAAGCCAGCGGGACCACAGCACAGCACTTCAGGGCAACAATTCCAGCTGGGAGGTCCAAAGCCCCGGTGGGCTTACAAAGACCTGAGGGAGAGGAAGGGAGAGGGGTTTAAGTAGCAGCAAGTGGAAGGTAGACGTTAAAGTAAACAAAAGAACTGAACGGGCAGAGGGATTAAATGGGAGAAGAAGGCAAATGAGAGAGGGAAGCAGATAGGGTGAAGAGGACAATCAGTGAAAATGTCAGACTTAAACTGTAAGAAATGCAAAGTCCTAAGTCTCCAAAGTAGCAAAAGAGTTACTTAACAGCTGTATGAATCTTATATAAGCAGTAAAAACACCATAATATGACAAACTTTAAAAGAGCTGTAAAACACTTTCAGAAATACAGTAGCAAAAGAGTTACGTAATGCCGGTATGGAATGTTAAAATAAGCTGTACAACACCGTAGTAAGGCAAATAGTAAAAGAGCAGTATATGAGTTGAAGTTTCCAGGCTAAGCTCCAAAGAGGCGTGCTGGTAATGGAGATTTAATCGAACTTTGGCTAACAGGCATTCAATCAGACTGCAGGAATTTCAACTGCGTAGTTAGCTACCAGGGTGTCCAAGCTGCACAGAGGAGGAAGAACTAAAATGGATGCACTACTACAATTCTGGTCCATGGCTCAGGGCAAACGGCACTGAAAGTAGAGGCAAAATTGTCCAAAGGACTCCCACCAATCAGCGCTGCTCACAGAGTTGGATTCTACCAACCAAAGGTAGGGTGATCCAGTTCAAGTTACAGGTGCCTACACATACCTTGCGATTTACAGCTTTTCTGGTCCCAGGCTCCAGTAAGTAGCTGGGCTGTTGGTCCTCAACCTGGGCACAGGGCTTAGAGTTTGAGGTTGGCTCCTTCCATGAGGAAAAGACTCAGAGGAGTGGCAGTAGCAATTCGGCACCAGCCGCATGGTCCACCAGCAAACCAGCAGGACCATGGCACAGCACTTCAGGGCAACAATTCCAGCCAGGAGGTCCAAAGCCCTGGTGGGCTTTCAAAGACCTTGTGGTTTACGGCTTTTCTGGCCCCAGGCTCCAGTAGGCAGCTGGGCTGTTGGTCCTCAATCTGGGCACAGGGCTTAGAGTTCGAGGTCGGCTCTTTCCACGAGGAAAGACTCGGAGGAGAGGCAGTAGGCAGCTGGGCTGTTGGTCCTCAATCTGGGCACAGGGCTTAGAGTTCGAGGTCGGCTCTTTCCACGAGGAAAGACTCGGAGGAGAGGCAGTAGTGATTCGGTGCCAGCCGCATGGTCTACCAGCAAGCCAGTGGGACCACCGCACAACACTTCAGGGCAACAATTCTGGCCAGGAGGTCCAAAGCCCTGGTGGGCTTACGAAGCAGAGCAGCCACAATGTAGGAGAAGGTCAGGAGAGCATTGTTGGTGGAAACCTGCATTAGGTCAACCAAGGGAGAGATTTGTGCTGCCAGGTAGTACAAATACAAATTGGGAAGGCCCAACCCCCCTCAGTTATTGGCCTCCACAAAGTGTCCTGCTGAATTCAAGTTCTCCTACCCTTGCCAGAGCAGTTTAGTTATAGTTCCTCTTAGTGAATTAAAATAGTATTTGGAGACCCAGACCGGAAGATTTGGGAACAGATATAGGCATTGTGGCAGTACATACATTTTAACCATATTTAGTCACCCTATTAAACTGAGAAGTAGACTCTTCCACCTATCTCATTCCCCTGAATTAGCTTCAGTAGCAGTTTGTAACTTATTTCACAAATATTAGAAAGCTTTCTTGGGAGGTATATTCCCAAATATTTGAGGGATTTCACCAGATGAAGACTGAAGCTTTGGATGGTCAGGAGGATTCAGCTCCCCCCAAGGGCAGCCATTTGCACTTTGGACAATTCATTTTGTGGCCGGATAAAGGACCATACTTATCAAACAAAGCTGTGAGGGCCAGAATAGATATCTCCAGCTCTTTCAAGAACAGCAGGATATCATTTACAAATAGAGATATTACCTGATTCTGTCCTCCTGTCATATAGCCTTGTATCTGTGGGCGGATGAAAATAGCAGAGGCCAGCATTTCCATTGTCAGGACATACAGCATCGGCAACAGGGGGCACCCCGTCTTGTTCCACTGGTCAGAGGAAAGGGGGCAGACAGGTTCTCATTTGTGAAAATTTGTGCCTTTGGGGATGCATAGAGGGTTTGTACCCAGGAGCGTATCCTGGATCCCAAGTTAAAACACCTCAGGGTGGCAAACATGGAGGCCCAGTCCACCCTATCAAAGACCTTCTCTGCATCAAGTTCTAGGAGGCCTCTATTCCTGTCACTGTCCCTGCTCGACCACCCATGCATAATATTTAGTGTCCTGCAGATATTATGTTTCACTTGTCTGCCTTTGACAAAGCCACACCAATCCTGATGAATCAGTACTGGTAATATATTCTCTAGTCTGGTAGCTATTACTTTAGTTATGATCTTTTAGCCTGCATTTAGGAGGGAGATAGGGTGGTAGGATCTACATTTGTAGGGGTCTTTGCCTAGTTTTGGGAGAACAGTAATGTAGCAAGTTGTAAGAACTGAGGGAGTACTCCCCTTTCCCATGTTTCTTGCACCATTAACATGAGGATATGGTGGCTGCAACTCCAAAATGTTTTATAGAATTACTTGGGTATGTCATCCGGCCCAGGGGCCCTTGCCACGTTAGATGTCCATATAGTCTGTTTTAACTCCAAAAGGTTGATGTGGCAATCAAGTTCCTGCCTCCTTTCAGGCTCCAGTGATGTCAATGGGACACTTTTAAGAAAGCTGTCTGGATTTGCATCCCCAGGGGCCCCTGAAGTGTATAAGGATTCGTAGAAGGCTTTAAAAGTCTCATGGCATTGCTGCTTCGTCCCACACCACACTATACAAATGCTCTAGCTCAAAGTTTTTTAACTTTGTCTTTTTAACTTTCTGCTCTTTTTATAAAGTATGAATGAAACTATTCTTATTTTTAAACCTAAAACAAACTGGAGATCTTGAAATACGGCATTTAGTGCTGAATAATATTGCCAGTTCGAGGTTTAATGGTTTAAACTTTTTGTCGTTGTCTCTCCAGTTAATAAACGAGAGAGTACAGCAGTAAGCATGTAAGTATGGAAGCTTTATTTTCCCTCAGTAATGACTTCTCTTTCCTTTGGAAATGATATTTGTTATATGAAGTAATATTTTTGGAAAAATGTTGCTAAATAATTTGAATGGATTTTTGGGTGTCTGGAAGTTCCGGTGCTTGGGAATCTGAAAACGCCGGAGGTGCTCATAGAATGAGAGGGACTTTTCCTCACAACAGTTGAAAAGCTGGAGGCTGTAATTTAGAAACTTCATGAATGAAACTGATGTTATATTGATCAATAGCCTAAGTAGCAGTAACGAGTGCAAAGATGAAAAACTGCTGATTGGTGCTTTTCTGAGATTTTTTGGTGACAAGCTTTGAGAAATCCTGAAGAGGAGAATAAGAAGAAGAGCTTGAATAGTATTTATTCTTAAAAATCGTGAAATTGGCCTACTAAAGGTATATCAATATTACCTAGGGGGAGGACTGTTCTTATTTATTTGGTATGTCCACACCAAGGTTATTACCCTCAGTGGAGTGTTCTTTCTTCTATTTAATTTGCAGGTGCCACAGTTGAATGAGGAGGGGGAAGATGAAGGGAGATGGTGTCTTAAGTTTGAGGATGAGTAGAACTGCCTGGACCAAGAGATTGAAAAGAATGCGTGGTTGAGAGCTTTGGAGACTTTTGAGAGGTTAAGGAGTAGTTTTATTTACCACCCGCCCACGAGTTTAGATGAATGGTAAGTGTGGAACCTTTATGCTCAACGGGTGAAGAACAGAGTGGTGTTTAATTGCTTGGCTGGGAAGTGGACAGACAGGCTGTCTTCCTTTTAAAATTCATAATTGTTTGAAAAACCGTGGGCAGAACCACTGTAAAAAATCCCACCTCTTATGATGTCCTCCATAACCTTTCCCAATTGGATAAGTCTTATAAAGATAAATAATTACCATTTTGATTGTTATTTGGGGATGATTTTTAAAACCTCTCACTGACCCTTGGATCAAGACTGGGTAGATTCCTTTTTCCTCAAGGACTTTTAATTTACCTCAAGATATGCTGTTCTGGTGATAGCAAATATTGTTTTTGGGTTCAAAGTTTCTGCATAAGAATTGGTCTGCTATTATTATATGCCTCTGTCTGGATACTCAGCTGAACTGATAAAGCAAGGAATTTTGGGGCTGAACGAGTTGAGATGGGGTGTGTTTATTCCCAACCCCCCCCCCAAAAAAAACAACAAAATGTTGTTGAATCTGTGGCCGGAGTCTGACTATCTACTCACTCTTTTAAAGAGGTACTCTGTGTATACTAAATTGAGTCGTTGTTTACTGGCTAGGATGGCCAAACTTTGATATTAAAGTAACCATCCATTCTGTGATATAGGGTATAATGTGTATACTTTATACAAAGGCTCTGAGCATGCAGTGCTGTTGTATCTGTTTTGTCTTGATAAGAGCTTCTGAAGTTATTGGACTCTTGAATAGAGCTGTTAAGCTATTTAGCTTGGTTTATCAAGGCTTGGACTTTAGAATATAAAGGGGGCCATGAAAGTTGACATATAAATTAATTTATTTCTGTCTATGCCTAAAGGAGCTATAACTTGTTACAATTCGCTGAATTTATACAGTGCTTATTTTTAATAATATACTGTATATGGACACTACATGAATGTTTCATGTCCATTCATGTGTGCAATAATATTACAAAATGTGTTCATTTTAGGCCTGACCAAATATCACTCAGTAATTTGTATAGGACGGAAATTATTAAGTGAGTTAATTTTAAATAGATGTCTATGAACTTTTTAAAATCTTAGTTTTACTAAACTGTTCTGAAATTTACTGTATCGGACATGTCTGACATGTAAAACATGTGAAATTTGCTTTTGTTTTCGTCCTCTATCATAATGGCTTTTAGCCAAATGAATAAACTTTAAACAACAAAAGTCTCATTTATTGTTAGCGGACCTGAGGTTTTCACCCCATGACTATCTTCCATAGTTAAAATCATTCTTTCCACTGAGAGCTTTTTACCTTCCATGCTAACCATTCACTTGCCCTGTCTCCCTCGAAGTAATATCCAGCCCCTGCTTTTAAAATATCCCTTTCTATGCAGTGGGCTGATAGCTAAGTTAGTCTCCCCTTCAATAATTTCAGCATTTCTTCTTTATTTTTTTCTGTGCCTGCCATCATCTCCCTTTCCAAGGCTAGGATTTGTTCTCCCAGAGTCTCATCCTTTTTCAGTGCTTCCCTGCATTGGTGTGTTGCAAATGCTATTGTGGCCCCTCTAAGGAATTCCTTTAATGCCACCCACGTGTTAGATGCTGATGTGTCTCCTATCTTACTGTGTGTCAGAAACTCCTGAATGTTTTCAGATATGTATGCCTTGTAGGCTTGGGAAGTCAACAAGGTGGGATCCAGCTTCCACTGCTTGCTCAGCGGGGACAACTGGCTTGTTGTTAAGAGAAATTCTAGTCGCACATGGTCTGATGCAACTCGGACCGTATTCAGCCAACATGATACTCCTAAGTATATTTGGAGAGACTAAAAAATAGTCTAGTCTAGTATATATCCTTCACATAGGTGAGTAGTACTAGTATTCCTTGAGGCACTGGCGGATGTGTCTCCATATCTCTCTCTTAACGCCCTCTCACATGCCATTTCCTGGAGTGTCACCAAGCTCCTTGGAGGAGGTCTCCCGCACCCCCTGAGTAATCCAAGTTTTGATCCCAGTATGTGTTGAGTCTCCCCCCATAATGATGTTATTTATTTATTTATTTATTTATTTATTTAGGATATCAGAATTACAACCCTCTGAGTCATAGACTCGTTTCCAAAGGCTCCACGTCAGAATAAAACATAAACATTCATTTCATATAGTACATACATATAATAAATGTGGGTGAACAATCATAGAGTATAAGTACAATGAGCACTAGTTAAAGCCTATATATTTGGTAGCTAAAACAGGGAAGAGCTATTGACATATTTACCTAATGAGCAGTTAAGACCTATACAATTGGTAGCTAAAGCAATGCATGAGTTGGTATTAAGCCACCTCAGAGAGGCCTTGTCTTATACATAATACAGTACATTCATAGTCCAGTGCAACTATATGGTAACCAAGGGAGGTGAGGAGCCTGTAGGCTAGAAGTAGTGAGGGATCACCACTGCCAGGCCAAGGGTGGGTACGTGGCCTAGCAGCATGGTGTAGAATCCGCAGGTTACCAGTTACACTGGCATTGATGTGAGAAGATGATATGGGACCTTAAGGCAGCTTTAAAAGGACCTAGTTGGTGATTGATGTGACAGCTGATGAGAGGGCATTGTACCAGGATGGAGCTCTAAGGGGGAAGAATCGCTGGGCCAGGGTGGTCCTAAACCTAGGCACCTTCCAGATAGTTTTTGGGGTGGTCCGTGTGGACACTGAGATGGTGGCTGCCTGAAGAGAAGCCATGACACCAATTGGGCTTAAACCCAGGTGGATTTTTTTGGTGAAAAGACAGGTCTGGTATAATAGTCTTTCCTCAAGGGAGAGGATAATGGTGAGCGCATATAGGGTGCAAGTATGTGTATTTCTGTCTGTACCAGAAAGGAGCCAGCAAGCCTTATTGATGACTACCTCCATTTGATGAAGCACCATAGGGTTGGCAGCAGCATAGATTGTGAGGCCAAAGTCCACCAGCGATAAGACTGAAGAGGTAATGGCTAGATGAACTGCTTCAGGTGGCAGGCAGTCTTTATGTCTGTAAAGGAGACCAGTGCAGGTGTTGGTGGTGAAGGTGAGGATTTTTATATGTTCTTGGAACAAGAGGGAAGAGTCAAATGTAATACCTAGATACTTATACTTTTGGACCTGTTCCAGTGGGATGAGAGTGGCAGAGAGTATTTCCAGGAGGAAATTCTTTGATCTATTTTGGTGGTGGGCATAGAGCATTGTCTTAGATTTTTTAATGTTGACCTCCAATCTGTGTTCAGCTTACCAGTGTTCAATCTGAGAGAAGGAGTTTTGTAAGGTACGCTGGAGAGAGAGAGAGAGAGAGGAGCAGGATGTGTGGCATAAAGAACAGCATCATCCGCATAGAGAAGAAGGTTGCCAGGGCAGAATTTAGGCAGGGCATTGAGGTAGATGCTGAATAGCAGGGGACCCAGAATAAATCCCTGGGGAACTCCTGAGCGCACAGGCAGCATAGTAGATATGGTATTATTAATTTTAACACATTGGGTTCTAGATGAAAGATAGCTGGAGAACCATGGGAGTGGACAATGAGAGACCCCAATTTGTTGTAAGATGTTAAGAAGGATGGGATGAGAAACCATGTCGAAGGCCTTTGAGAGGTCTATAAACCCGGCCCCTGCGAGGTGCCCCTTGTCAAGCGTGGAGTGCATGAAGTTAGCGAATTCTGCGAGGGCGGTCATAGTGCTATGACCAGCTCTGAAACCATGCTGCTCCCTACGTAAGAGGTTGTGTGCAAGGAGGTAGTCAGTGAGCTGATTGGCCATGATCTTTTCAAGGGCTTTAGAGAGTGGAGGGAGAATTGAGATGGGCCGGTAGTTGTTTGGGAGGGATCTGTTGCCACATTTCAATGTTGGTGTTATCACTGCTATTCTCCATGAGGTTGGGGACTGGCCCAGGTGCAGGGACAGATTTAGATGGTCCATGAATGGGGAAATAACTGAGTGTAGTGCAAAGTATAGGATATACATATCAAAGGCATCTTTGCAGTAACTGGAGCTCTGGAGGGCTTTGGACAGGTAGGCTTTCACTTCTGTAGGGGTAATGACTTTGAGTTTGAAGGGGAGTGGAGGAGTTCAGGCGGTGGGTTAGGCTGAATTGGATCGATAAAGTTGCTAGGGAGGACTGAGCTGAGGTCTGAGAAGGTGGAGTTGAGGCAGCTAACTATGTGAAGTGTGTCTGTGGTGGTAGTACCATTAACACTAAGTTGTAAGGGGGGGTGGTATTTACCATTAAGCTCCTTGAATTTATCCCAGAACTTTCTTGTGCTACCCTGGGAGATGGCTAGGGCGGTTCTGTAGTGCTCTGCCTTGGCCTTGTGGATTGCCCAGGTACACTTATTGCAGGCAGCATTATAGGCCTGCCTATTGCTTAGCAAACCGGAGGCAGTGGCACAATGCCAGAGGTTGTCTCACATTTTGAACTGTTGTAGGAGTTCTGGAGTGATCCAGGGGGCACCACATTTCTTAGTGGTCACTTTGATGGTCGGTGCAAAAGCATCACAGGTGGTATTAAAAGTGGTGGTGAAGTAGTGCAATGCATCATCTATGTGCTGGGCTTGGGAAACAGGGGACCAGTTCCAGTTAATTAGATAGTGTTTGAGTTTGGCTATGCCTCCTGGGTGTAGTTGATGATGAAAGGTGATATTCAGTGGTGGTTTAGGTAGCTGACAGGACCAGTTGAAGATGACTGAGAAGTGGTCGCTTAAGGCATTGGGTAGGACACCCAGGTTGGTAATATGGTGGGGACAATTAGTGAGCAGGATTTCTAGTAGGGTGTGGGTTCCATTAGTGGGTTTGGCCTTGGAAGGCTGGGTTACCAGTTGGGTCATATCTAATGCAGCAAAGGTATCTTTCGCATGTGTTGATGAGCTCGCCAGCCAGTTTATGTTGAGATCCCCAACTAGGATTTGTTTCATTTTGTGGGATGGCTGGCTAGGAAATCAGATAGTGCTTTATAGGCAGGGGATTGGCTGTGCGGTGGGATGTAGGTGATGGTGAGAGTAAGAGGAGCATGGTTTGGGTCAGGGAAGAGTTTTATTGAGAGAACTTGGGCACCATGGTCTAGGGAGGGTGCAGGCAGGGCTTGGTAATGCAGCGAGTCATTTACATAGAAGGCGCAGCCGCCACCTCTCTTGCCATTACTATCAAGCCTAATGAGACAGTAGCCAGGAATAGAGACAAATGAGTCTGAGGTCTTGGCTGACAGCCAGGTTTCTGTTAAAGCCAGAATGTCTAGTTGGTGTTGTGCCATCCAGCACTGCAGGGATGCCATTTTTTTAGGCAGACTGCAGATATTCATAGTGGCTATTCGAAGCCCTCATGGGTGACCACAGTTGGAGGGGGCACTGCTGGGCCAGGATTGGGGTGAACATTGCCATATAGTAGAAGAAGCAAGTGGAAGATCCTGACAAGGGCCATGAATTAGTGGTGTTTTGCCAGGTAGCAGTAGCTGGCAAGCTTAGAAGGTGATGAGCAGGGAATGGGCAACTTTGTGAGGGTTGTAATGGCCAGGTGGAGGAACAGACATGGAGGGATCAAGGCACAGATAGATGGGGGGAGGGGTAGAGGAGGGGTGCGGGGGCTATGGGGAGAGACAGGGTGGTGGAGAGGCTATGAGGGGTGAGGTGCTCCCCCAGCAGCAAAGGTGTGTACATACCACAGGCAATTGGGGGTTTGTTGCAGAGCAGGGTAAACATGGTTAGCAACAGTAGTATGGTTAGTTTGTGTGGGTGGGCGTTGTGAGGGAGTACAGTGGTGGTAGATGTGACCATGGGCAGGTATGACTGGGTCTTGCTGACACCTAACATTGTGGCAGACACAGTGGCACAGTGGTAGGATTGCTGCATTTGGAGTGAAAGGTACCTGGTTCGAACCCCGGTTTGGATGCCATGTTGTATGCCTAGTGATAACCTGGGAGACTGTGCAAGGGACACTACAGAGAGGGACAAAAGGCAGAGAATTTAGGTATGAATGATGCAGGACAGAAGTGTTAGGGGGGAGCAGTGGGAAGAGGATTGCAACTTACACGTCTTGTTGCCCTCTAGTGGCTTTACAGAAAAGTAGACACTTAAAAAAAAACAGTTAAAATACATTTTAAACTGAAGAAATTCAGCACTGAGTATTAAAACAGGCCATATATCAGAGACAATACTGGATTAGGGGAAAAAAAGGCTAAATAAACTGGACGATGGTAGTGACATATCTGGGAAGGGTGCTAACACCACTGTCAAATGATGAAAAAATTCTGGATCATCAATATTTGGACCATAGATCAAGATCAGAGTATATCTATCCCCTTCTACTGGACTTGCAAAAAACACAGGGGGTCGGGAACCAGGCTCACTGGAGAGCGGGCCTGTTGTTCCCCATATACCTAGGCTTTCTGAGGGTCAGCCATTGGGCTGGTGTTGACGAAAGTTGAAGCAGTGGGTAGCAGGAAATTTTGGTTGACAGCCTTCTCAGGAGTGCTGGTGGGACCCCTTTATTTTCCCACAAATCAACTGTCTCCCTATTTTTGGAAGCAGCCTGGGTAAAGCCTAGAGTCCTGGAATTCTGCTGAACACCGAACACTGAATCTGGGGTCTCGTGGAATACTGAACACTAGTTCAGAGGCGGATCACTTTTAACCAAGCTCATGGTTTGGTTTTGTGTATTTTTACTTTGGAGTCTATACTATATTACATGGACGGAGTCTATATTACATTACGTGGACAGTGAGAGTGTCCTTGATTGTTGATCCCAGTTTGTCTGATATTCTTCATGGGGGCTACGTGAGCGGTAAAGCCTGGAAGATTATTTTTCAGCAGTTTCCTGAGGAGGTGGGAGCTCCTCAGGTACAAATCTCAAAGCTTTTAATACTTTTTAGTAACAGTTTGCCTCTATCATCTTCCTGATGCCTTAAACATTTGAACATTTTAGTGAATTGTGTAGGGTGTTTGGGGAGGGGAGTTTGTGTGAGGGGGGTGTGGTGTTTTAATTGTTTGAGTGGTGTGTGTTGTGGTTGGGAGTGCATGGTTGTGTGGCTGAGATTTCTGTATGAAGTAGTGTGTATGGGTGCGGGAGAGTGGCATCATTGATTGAATGTGAGTGTTCTTGTCGACAATATTGTTTGAAGTGTTTGTTGGGGGTTTGTGTTATTTGAGGGACTGAACTGCTAGGTCAGCATGTGTTTGTACCACAAACCAGTCCGCATTAGCTATGCTGCTGCCCTGCTCCGAGACCTTCCTCCCTTTATGACCTCCCTGTTTCAGCTACTATAGCAAGGCACTGTAAAGAGGTCGGGATAACTAGGTGGAGGAGGAGCCTTGGGTTTTGGGCAGTGGAGGAAGGGGTGATTAGTGATATTGAGGTCGTTCTGTGCAGAAGACATCCTGGGCATAAGCGATGCCTGGGGAGAAACCAGACGTGTTTGGTTTCCGTGCCCAGGGTTCCAACTGGACCGACTGGACAGGTAGCTGGAGGGCTGGCCACATCCTCTAATCCTCTTCGGGCAGTGCTGTGCAAAGCTAGGTCAATGAGGAACAAGACCGCAAGTTTTTTGGACTTGATCACCTCTGTCGACCTGGCCTGCATTATGGAGACCTGGCTGGGTGACAATGTTGGCCCAATTCTTGCAGCCACCATTCCCTCCAGGTACTCTGTGACACACTGCCTGAGGAAGGATAGCAGGGGTGGGGGAGTGGCCATTGTTTTTCAATCCAGCCTGGACTTCTCGGTGCACCCAACTGGTATCACCCGATCGTTTGAGTGTGTCTCCATTCGTGGGGATACAGGTGCAGGCTGCAGGATTCTCCTTATTTACCGCCCCCCCTGGGGTGGGGGGAGAATTCCTGCAGGAGGTAGCGGACTTCATCGTCAACCAGGTGTTGGAGTCCCCCAGATGTTTAATTCTGGGGGACTTCAATGCTTGGATTGACGATGAATCCTCACATTTAGGTTACGACCTCCTCCAGTTGATGCAGCCTCTGGGCCTGTCACAAGCTGTTGCTTCTGCTACCCACCAGTTTGGCCACACACTCGATCTGGTATTCCAACTGGGGCTTGAGGCTGAAAACCTCAAGACTTATCAGGTCATTTGGTTTAATCATTACACCGTGGAGTTCATGGTTGGGCCTCCCCGAAAGTTCCTCCCCTGCAGAAATGGTCAGCTATCGCCCTTTGAGGGGTTTACACCCAGAGGGACTGTTGGCGATAGCTGATTTATCTAGGGTTGAGGCAGCATGTGTGATTGGCACCGAAGAGGCGGTTGCCACCTATAATAGGGTGGTTTCCAAAGCTCTGGATGCCATCACACCAGTTCATTTATGACCCAGATCTTCTCAAGTGAGATCCCCGTGATTTAATGGGGATCTCACAGTGATGAAGACCAGGGGTAGAAAATTGGAGCATCGCCGGTGGAGGACCCAGCTGGAGTCTGACAAGCTGGCCCTGCATGCCCACTACAGTGAGTACCATGGGGCAATCTCCTGTAAGAAGGCAGAATTTCTGTCCAGGGAGATTGCTGTGGGGAGGAACAAACCTATTCAGCTGTTTTGAATTGTAGACAGGCTTTTACATCCTGCCTGTCTGCAGCCGAAAAAAGCTTTTTCATCCACTTTATGTGAGGAGTTTGCTCTGTTCTTCTCTGATAGAGTGTCGACCATCAGGTTAGGGATTTAGCCAGTTAAGCTTTTGCCTAGCAGTGGTCGGGCTGGGGAAAATAGAGGCACTCCACCTATCTGTGAAGAGTTTAGGATAGTTGAGGTGTCCGATGTGACTAAGGTGATCATACAGCTGAAGCACACATTTTGTGAACTGGACCCAGCCCCGACTTGGTTCCTAATGGGATGTGTCAAGGCTGTTGGCCCGGTGTTCACCAGGATTGTCAGGTGCTCGATGGCGGAGGGGGTTCTCCCAGCTGCCTTGAAAGAGGTGCTGGTGAGGTCCCTCCTTAAGAAATCTTCCCTCGACCCTGATGTCCTGGTGAATTACTGTCCTATCTCCAACCTGCCTTTTTTGAGCAAGGTTGTTGAGAAGCTAGTGACTCAACAGCTCGAGGATCACCTGGTGTCCTCGGACATTTATGAGCCATGTCAGTTGGGTTTTTGGGCTAGACACAGCACTGAAACAGCTCTAGTGAGGGTGCATAATGATCTGCTCGGGGCTAGAGATAGAGAAGACAGGTCAGTTATTGTACTCCTCGATCTCTTCTCAGCTTTTGACACTGTGGATCACGTCATGTTATTGGATCGGCTCTGTGAGTTTTGTGGACTCGCTGGTACTGTCATCAAGTGGTTTGTGTCCTATCTCTCTAACTGGGTGTAGTGGGTGGTGATGAGGAATTCCTTCTCCTCCCCAATGCCCCTGCCTTGTGAAGTTCCACAAGGCTCAATCCTGTCACCGATGTTGCTCGCAGTGTATTTGCTGCCCCTGGGAGAGATCATTCGACAATACAGCATGGAGTTTCACTGTTATGCAGATGATACCCAACTGTGTTTGTCATTTGCTCCCAGAACATCAGGAGCTGTAGATGTGCTTAACATCTGTCTGGCTAAAATCAATGACTGGATGGCTTCCAGCCAGCTGAGACTTAACCTGGCTAAGACGGAGGTGCTGGTGATCGAGCCTGGTCGCGGGCATAATGGGTTGCTGTCCGGGGTTGATTCTGGTCTCATTCTGGGCTCTACTCTGTTGACAGCTCCCCTGAAGGTGTAAAATCTGGGTATGATCATTGACAGCAGGCTGACGTTTGAAGATCAGGTGTCATCTGTTGTCAGTAGTGGTTTTTACCATCGACAGAACATTGCCCGGATTAAGCTCCTTGTTCCACCTGAGGACCTACCGACATGAGCACATGCCTTTGCTTCTGCCAGACTTGACTACTGTATCATTCTTTACTTCAGGGTCACGGGATGGACCCTCTGCAGGCTGCAGCTAGTGCAGAATTCAGCAGCTCGGCTACTGACTGGACTTTCTAGGTTTAGTCATGTGATTCCTGTTCTGCGTGCTCTGCACTGGCTGCCGGTCAGGTGGAGGGTCCTTTTCAAGGTGGGGGCTTCTCACCTATAAGGCCTTAAATGGACTGGGCCCTGGCTATCTGTTAGACCATCTGACACTGGTGACCTCTACCTGCTCCCTCCATGCCTCTTCGAGGGGCCTCCCGGTTGTTCCAGAGTACGGCTCAAGACTTCTGGCGATCGTGCTTTTAGCATTTCTGGGCCATCCTTGTAGAATGCACTACCATCTGTAGTCTGGGAGGCCCCCTAGGAAGAGGTATTTAAACGGAGGTTGAAGGCACACCTTTTTGGCCTAGCTTTTAATGAATTCTGAATTTTAACATACTGTCTTGTCCCTATTTGTGATATTTAGCAGCTTTTAAGTGTCTTATATTTTAGAACAAGACAGAAAGCGGGGCTACAATGAGTTAGTGAAAAAAGAACCATTGAACTTGGTTCAAGTTAAAATATGCCAATTTATTGCATCATACATAAATAACAGCAGCAGCACCCCATTATCGACACCGAACGTTTTGACATCACTCTGACGCTTTCTCAAGGCTTTGAGAAAGCGTCAGAGTGACGTGAAAATGTTAGGCATCAGTAATGGGGTGCTACTGCTGTTATTTATGTATGATGCAATAAATTGTTATATTTTAACTTGAACCAAGTTCAATGGTTCTTTTTTCACTAACTCGTTGTAGCCCCGCTTTCTTCTTTGTTCTTGAATTTGTCTCGTTGGCTCCCAGTAAGCATTTCATGTAGCTGCATTCTTTTTGTTTTATATTTTAGTTTTTCAAACTGCATTAATGTTATTTTTTTATTAATTGTATGTTTATTTTATTTTTCTGTGAGGTACCTAGAGCGTTTCATGTAGCAGCCTTCTTTTTGTTTTATATTTTAGTTTTTCAAACTAGATTAATGTTATTTTTTAATGAATTGTATGTTTATTTTGTTTTCCTGTGAGGTACCCAGAGCATCCGGGAATGGGCACCATACAAATAAAACTTGCCTTGCCTTGCCTTCTATGGTAACTTCACCAGTCAAGTATCTGCCCAGGAGATCAGAGACTATACTATGGACTTCAGCCCTTAAACGAGGTCTCAACCATATTGCCACCCTTCTTGCTTTTGATGTGAAAGGAGAGACCAAGAGGGTACTCCCCAGGAGATTGACAATGAACTCACCACTTCTTTTGGTAAATGTATTTCCTGTAGGAAGTTGATATCTTCTTTGTGTTTCCTTAAATAACTCCAGACTCTTTTTCTTTTTACCACTGTTTTCAAATCCATGACATTCCGTGTTATGCACTTTAAGGATCCCATTTTAAAATATTTAAGTATATGGAGAAAACTAGACCCATGACCTGTAGAATGATACATTTTACATTACCCTGTGATGCCTGCTGCTTTTGAGTTTTAACCAACCTGCTTTAACTTTTCAAAATGAACTACAAAAAATTTAAGCACTAATGTAACATAACTTTTAGAACATCCCCCTTTAAACTGCCTACCCTCCTGTCTCACCTTTGACCTCTTCCCTCTACCCCAACCTTAGCCCCCACCAATTGTACATTAACAATAGAACAAAATATACTCCTAGGCAAAATTGTTGCCCTCTTTCCCACTTACAGTACTCCTCCTAACCGCATACTTTCAAAAATTCTTCCCCATATCGCTCTACTCCTCGTGGATGAGACATGGTCCCCATCCATCCTTAACTAAATATGCTGGTTTCTAACATATTTCAACAGTGCCATTATTACCAGATAGCGGGGGGGGGGGGCATGACTCTGTCTGCCAAAGGTTCTTGTTATAGGCTGTCATGGCCCCTCTAAACTCAGTAAACCTCTCTCCTTTTCAGTCTTCTCATGCAGAACTTACACCCTTCTGCCGGGAAATGAGGCAGCTTGGTGAACCCCCTGAGTGAGGTCCCCCCATGGCAGCCATCACTGCACGCAAAATGCATACCACAGTTTATCCCTTTAATTGATTTGTCTTCCCAGTTCTTTTGTAGGGTGAGTTCCCAAACTAAATGTGGCTAGGTGCCTGGAAGACAGGCCTCAGCATAGCAGAATCCCACCCACCACCCCCCACAAGAATGTTCTCACATTCCAAAATTATTCATTCGCCAAGTTTAACAATCAGAACAAACCCAAAGTGTAAATGATCAAGCCCCTGAAAAGCTCTTGCACCCTGCTTAAATAGGCAGTTAGTATGTCACTCCCACAGTGCACAAGATATCAACATTAAATGAAAAAATTGTAGGCATTTCTTTCAGTTAGCACTGAATGTGGTTCAGTTTCCCAGCGTTGTCCAAAGTAAAAAAAAAAAGAGTAAGCAGAGAAGTTTATGCACTCCTCCCTGTATACATATCCCTCATTAAACAAAGTAAATGGAACCAAAATTATGCTTTACAAGGTTTGAAAGCAGTTCTACAGTCAGGTGTAAAGAGAGGAATGTCTGTTCACTGCAGGAGTGGATCGTGTTTGGTAATGCTGAAGACCTCTTCACAAATGAACAGTTAAAGTTCCATTTAGGGCTCGCTATAATTCCACACTTGGGTAAAACAAAAAGTTCAAAGTAGTAACTGTTCAGTTTGGGGGTTTTATAGTGATATTTCCCCATGTTCCCCATGCAGCAGGGGACATTTTTGGCTTTTAGGAATCCCTAACCTCCAGAGTCAAGGGCGCAGTTACTGCTCTGATGGAGTGTGTGGCCTACTCTAATTGCTGTTCTCCCTTACCTCGGGAGAGAAATTACTAAGGCGATACCCGAGTCCATGTCAAGGACGGGGCCCACCCACCCCAGCCATGATAGACTGGAAATTAATTCCATTACGGATCGAGTAAATCAGTCCCCCATTCCCCAGACCCCCGCATCGCCTCACAACTGCTTAGTAAAATCATTACAGTACCTTTGCCACAAAATCCAGGTGTTGCTGGAGTGGAGGCCTGGGTCTTGAGTGCTTTGTTCTTTCAATTGTCTGACATAAGCCATAGTTGCCTCTGGGTCTGTAAACAATCTGGTCTCGTGATTCTGTGGACAGATGATAAGCCTCGCTGGGTATACCATTGCAAAGGGGCAATTGAGCTAGTGCAACTTTCTCTTAACCCCCTCAAATGCCTGTCGCTACACTTGGAGTTTCCTAGAGTAATCTGGGAATATGCTGACACTCTTTCCCTTCACTGTGACATTTTCCAAATTCCTTGCAGCATCTAGTACTGCCTGTCGGTCTTGGTTCCTTAAAAATGTTATGATCAAATGTCGGGGTCGCTCCTCAGGTCCCAGGCGATGTCCCAGAGATCTGTGGGCCCTCTGGATCCCAAGCATTGCTAATTCTGGCATTTTTAGTGTCTTTATTAGTCATGGGCCAATAAAATCCCCGCAGTTCGACCCTTCGTCTCCCTCAGACAGACCTACCACGCTGACATTGCATCACCTCTTGTAGTTTTTGTGGTCATCCAGCACAGACTTAAAGGCTTCTGTTTCTCTGATGACAGCCTTCAGTGATGAATTAGGCATGGAATATGAGTCCTCTTGTGTGCTGACCCATTGCTCCAACTTGTCCAACATACTGGAATGGTTGTCTACTGTGTCTCACAACGTATTCACAGTCTCTTGCAGTTGGGTGAGCTGAGCCCCTATGTTTTCAAATCCCGCCCATATTTGGTGGGTTACTTCAAATTTTAGAGATTGTATCAGGTCCTCAATGGTGCCCGGTGTAGTTGGCTGCTGCTCAGCGGGAGTCGCAGCTTGCTGCATCTCAGTCTGGGTTCCTGGAAAGGCTGCTTGGTTCTGTGCGCGATCCAGGCCTGACTCTTTACCAGAGTTAGTAGGTTGGAAATTCAGATGCACTTTTTTTTTTTTTTCAAGGCAGCTATAGAGATTATTAGTTCGTCTTTGTAAATCAGTTGTTTGTGGTGAGTTTTAGCTTGGGATTGCACCGATAGTCTGTGGATGGGCCCGGAGCTGTAGATTTAGACGTCCATTCCTCTCCTTGGCTTGGCCACCCCCCCCCAACAAGAGTTTCACAGCAGAAGGCCAACTGGCTAAGGAAAGGAATTTGATGTTATGCCCTGATTTTATTACACATTGCTCTAGCCTAATACACTGCACAGTCCATTAACATGTTGCACTGGTAGTAGCTGCCATGAAGGTCCCCAGCCAGAACTTCCAGTCTAGATTTCTGCCCTTATCCAAGCTAAAACTTTTATGCTGATTTAATAAATAGTAATACAACTCACCCCCAGCAGTTGCTGTTCATTGACCTGTCTCATCCTCTGGCCTGTTTACTCACATGGCCCCCCAAGGCAATTCCCTATCCTCTACAGCTCCCTCTGGACCCTCCTGCACATACTGGGCAACCCTCTTCAGCTTTCTTATGACAAGTCAACTGTCAGAAACAAAATGCTTTCCCCCATGACTGTGACAACACTGTCTCCAGCCAATGAACCAGCCTTCCCAAGGCTCCTACTTAGTACATTGCTGGTCTGTGGCAACCTCCTGATTGCTGGGCTCCAACTCTGCAGCTGCTAGCCTCCACAGCCACTCAACTACTGTCCACTTACTCCACCTCATAGTGTGACTCCTGGCTTGTTCAGTGACTTGTTCTCTGACCACCGAAACGTCACATTCACCAGTTACCTCTGATCATTCTCGCTTGCTCCAACCCTGGATTGACACATACACAGGCCATGGACAAGTGGACAAGGGATGATCAAACTACTGGTGCCAAGAAAAAAATTGGCAAATGGTGCCAAAACTAAGTAACAGCCACAGAGCTGCACTGATCCCTCTGAGCAGCCACCAACAGCAAGTCCATTCCAGTGCAGACAAGTAGAGGGCGGAACTTCAAATCACATAGATAGCTCAGACGGTGGTCGACCCCCCACACAGAGACCCAAACAAGTCAAAGTCATCTGGACAGCAATGGCAACACAGACTAAAAAAGTCAAGCTAGCTAAACACCACACATACAAGGCAAACAGCTCAGCAAAGGACCCCCTTTGATAAGGGCCCTATAGACTAGCATAATTTATGTAACAGTAAATCTGGCCTTGCCTACAGAGTATGGGCACAGGAATACAGTGATGGGGACAAAGTTGAGGTCAAGTGGGGTATAAATCAGGATAGTAACAAATTCTGGCAGAGCCACTATGGCTGCAAATGCCTTAATTAGATAAGGGTGTTTCATGGGATTAAACCTAAACATGAATTGCATTTAGTAAGGCCTACGATACCATTCCACATATAACTTGTTAACAAGCTGGGCAGCCTGAGAGTGGGTCATAAGGTGGTAAACTGGGTTAGGAACTGGTTGAATGACAGAAGATAGAGAGTCATGGTAAAAATGCTCAATGTAAGGAATGGAGTGAGACCACCAGGGTGCCACAGGGATCAGTCCTGGGCCCAGTCCTGTTTAATGTCTTCATAAGTGAAATCACAGAGGGGCTGGAGGGGAAAGTGTGCCTCTTTGTGAATGACACTACGATCTGCAACATGGTGGACACTCCAGGAAAGGTAGAACAAATTAAATGTAACCTAGGTAAACTGGAGGAATGGTCTGAAGTGTGGCAACTGACATTTAATGTAAAAAAGTGCAAAATCATGCATTTGGGTAGCAGGAACCCAGGGGAGGATTACAGGAGGGAGGGGGGAGAAACTGATGGTCACCAAACAGGAAAGATATTTAGGGATAATCATAATGAATGACCTAAAGGTGGCTAAACAATGTACCAAGGCTATGGGGATAGCCAGTAGGATGCTGGGGTGCATAGGGAGAGGCATCACCAGCAGAAGGAAGGAGGTGGTGATGCCACTGTGCAGATCACTGGTGAGGCCTCATTTGGAATACGGTGTCCAGTTCTGGAGGCCGCATCTCTGTAAGGATGTAGACAGAGTGGAGGCAGTAGAGAAGGGCAACAAAGATGGTGCAGGGCCTGCACTAAAAGTCATATGAGGAGAGACTGTGAGACTTCAATATATATATATACAGTATATCCTGGAGAAGAGAAGAGATGTGATGATATGATAGAAACCTTCAATATCTAAAAGGCATAAATTGGGTGCTGGAGGGTAGCACCTTTCAGAAAAGATGTCCAGGAACAAGGGGGCATGACATGAGATTGGAAGGGGGTAGATTAAGTGGTACCATGAGGAAGTATTTCTTCAGAGAAAGGGCAGTAGAACCTCTAGAGGCTTCACGAGTCATTCTCATTATGAAAGAGAGAAAAAAAAACACATTTAACTCATTTCATATAATACTACTATACACTATTAAAAAATATTGGATGAGCAACTTTATGCACAATTAATGTGTTCTGTCACCTCAGGGTTCTGATTCCCATGGACCTCTTGAGATTTGCTACCTGGTCAGAGGGAATCAAAACCCCTCTTTGACAGAAGACACTGATTGTGCAGAGTTGCCCATACAGTATTATCTATATTTAGTGCTGCATAGAGGATTTCTAAGTAATAAACCTGTGTCATATAACTGCTTTAAATTAGACCAAGATACATGTCTATTCAATTCAAATTTGTTAAGATGAGGAGCAGAGTTTTTAGAAGAAACCTAAGGAATAACAACCCTATAAGTCAGGAGGTAATATCTTATAAGTTCTTTTCTATGTAGGTGTGAAGGGCTACCCAGCTGTCAGCTGTCAAGTAAAATAAATGTTGACATCTCCACAACAAAGCAATAAAGAAAGGCAGAAAATATTTCGCAAAACCTTGAGACAGAAATTGATGCCAGAATTTAGCTAGCTATATAAAGCACAGCTTTATCAAGTGCAGAATCAGTTTCAGTCTAATGGGTCTATGAAATGGCTGCTGCCTTGATTTAAGATAAGACTGATTTAGACAGGGATATGCCTGGATAAGTGACATCTAAAGGTAAGCCCAATACCTTATCCCCTTTGCACCCATGCTCCACTCTAGAAATTGAGTATTTTAATAACGTTTTTTTAATTCTTTACTTCCTACCAGTTGTACAATCACAGCAATCCGCTGCACAGTGAGGAGTGCACTGGGACTCATGCACGCCTGGCATTGTTGGTCACTCATCAGGTGTGAGCAAATCCCAGACCAACCCAAACCTTGTTGTGGATTACTAAAGGAAAACTGCATGATAAAAACAGGAAAATACAGTATATGTATTATTACCTTTTTTGTGTTCTTATTTCATCCCAGTGTTTTTTTTTTCTGCTCAGGCTGTGGGATGAGTTTTTTTCTAACTTTCCCTGGCTGTTTTATGGTACCTGGGGGCTATCATTCAGGTTTCTTTTATTGCACCTTGTTCCAGAGAGTCTTCCCAGAGTGCCCTTTGGTCCGATGTCTAATAGTCCCTGCATGAGGCCAGTGTCTTGTTAAAGGATCTTTATTACAGCTCAGCCACAGCAGAAAGAACAAGGCAGCCATGAGGCACATTGCTTGCCTTTGGGTAAGTGTAATAAGTTTCCTAAATCCAGCTGTGTTCTTCTTAAGGTAGTGTGTGTGTGTGTGTGTGTGTGTGTGTGTGTTGCTTCAGTTGTGTCTTGCATAGAAGACAGTGCTTGTAGACAAATGTAATCATGTTGCAGCTGCAGTCATCCAATGGCTAACAAAGGATTTCACACCTCTGGATGAGAGGGGAAGGGGATACCAGCAAAGCAGGAGTTTCTTAGTTTCCAAAAGGTAGTAAATTAAGCACTGAAACTTAGCAAACAAAGAAAAGGTCCCTAAAACACTTTGGAGGAGGTTTCAGCTTGCCAAAAAAAGCAGTACTGGGGAGGGTTTAACTGTTGGAGGAGGTTTCAACTTGCAAAAAAAGGCAGTACTGGGGAGGGCTCAACTAACTTCTTAAACTAGAGGAAAAATAGTGCTCTCAAGCTCCCATACACATATAGGCAGTGTAGTAATGAGGCTAAAGTGGAGGACACTATTTTTAACACTCTATCATGTTGTTTGGAAGATAATTTATGAAGTGAGTCCTTTTCTCAAAGCAAAATGTCTGCAGGGCTATGCCCACTGCAGCCATAAAAAAGCAGGAGTAAAGGAGACAGGTAATGGAGACGTGACAAGGAAGTTGGGAGGGGTCAGGAGGAGTTTCAGTAAAAAGAACATGCAGGACGAGAAGGAAAGGCAAGGAGGCAGGTGGGGGTAAGGTATGGGGAGCCATGTGCTCCAATGCAAATAGTCTGGACAATAATATCTAATGCAAAGAGAATTCCAGAACCTCCCATGATACTAGAAGAATAACATTCAAATCAGGGAGTGGTCTGTTCCTCACAGTGTCACTATTACAACTAGAAAGTATAGGAAATCAGTGACTACTTTCCCTGTTTCCAAGTGTAAACATAATATTTTTTTTATTTTTTGAAATAACAGATTTTTAGGGTGCCCCTAACACCACTGTTTTGGGTATGGAACCCTTCCTCAGGATGGAAATGGTTTACCTTAAATAAGTCAGTTCAATGACTTAATTTATTTAATAGATTTACCACAAAATCTCAAAATGTTGAACAACTGCAGAAAACTCGGCATATTCCAAAACTTCTTTACCTACTCAGTCACTGTTTTCATTGCCTTGTGTGCAGTTTTTTGCTTGCTTAATGCTGTTATACTGCATAAAATGCTGTAGTCACACAGCGCATTCTCAATTTACACTTTTCTAGAGTGCAATTCCCTTTAGAAGCAACTGGGTGTGTCTTGGCATCATTGGGCTTCAGCAGTGCACTGGATGTATCTTGCCATTACAGGCAAAGGGTCAGAGGTTTGATTCCAGCCAACAATAGATGTCTGCATTTTGAAAAGGAAGGATGGACTCACAAAGGGAGGGTAAAGCACAGGCAGAGAGGGAAAAATGGAGTGAAGACCCATGTGCACCAACATAAGGAGCCTAAGGAACAAAATTCCAGACTTTGAGGCTACAATTGCGGAGGCTGAACTGGATCTGGTGGCCATAACAGAGTCATGGTGCACTGACAACCACAGCTGGGAATTGGCCATACTGGGGTACAATATGTTTAGAATGGGCAGGGAGAAATAGTGGGGATGGTTTAATGTGTAAAGGAAGGTATTAAGGCCATGGAAACACAAGGTCACAGCAGGGAGAAGGAGGGGATGGGGGTTCTTTGGGCTGGCTTGGAAACAGGATCAGCGGCCTTTATACACATAGGGATTGTGTACAGGCCACCAGCACAAGGGGAGGATATGGACAGGGTTTCCGGGAAGGCCATAGGCAAAATGGCAAACAAAGTGGAAGCAATTATTATGTGTGACTTCGATTTACCAGATGTGAACTGGAACATCCAGGCCACAGCTACAACTAGGAGTAGGGTCATCTTGGATTCAATGCAAGGGGAATTTCTCAGACAGCTAGGTACAGACACCACTAGGGATGGGGAAGTGCTGGATTTGGTTCTTACAAACATGGACGGCATTATAGACATCACAGCTGGTAGCCCCCTGGGTTCAACTGGTCATCCTGCAGTGTGGTTTGACATATGGATTGGGCAGGAGAAAAAACACACCACGGCAAGGGTGCTGCACTTAAGGAGAACAGATTTCAAAGAAATGGGAGACTGCCTCAGGAAATACCTTGAAGGGGGAGATAACAGGGGGTTGGAGGCATTACTGAATAGAATAAAGGAGGAAATAATTAGGGCAACAGAAAGCTGTCTAAAGGTAATAAGTAAGGTAAGATAAGAAAGATGACACTCTGGTACTCAAAGGAGGTGGCTAAGTCAGTAAAGGCGAATAAAACACTGCTTTCAGGAAATACAAGGAGACCCAAATGGAACCAGACCGGGAGGTACAGTATATCTTATGAAACAAAGGATGCAGGAAGTAGGATATGGGTAGCAAAGGCTCAAATTGAGAATATGATTTTCCAGGATGTCAAAAATAAGGATAAGACTTTCTTCATATACGTGGCCAAAAAATAATGCAAGTGGTGGCATAATGAATATCAGGGGACCAGGAGTGGGGAGGGGGGTACATGCAGAGGAAGACCAAGAGAAAGCTAACATTTCAAAAAATGCTTCTGCTTGGTCTTCGCAGTGGAAGGGGGAGATGGGCCATAATGTATTAGCAGACATGGGGGTGGGTAGTGGACACAAGTTCATTTATGGAAGACAGAGCTGGCAGGGGTTGGAATCCCTTAAGGAAAACAATGTGATGGGACCTGATGGGATTCACCCAAAAGGTACTTAATGACCTGAGCTCTGTGCTAGTCACCCCTCTGGCAATGCTATGTAGCACCTCATTGGAGACAGAGGTGGTTCCAGAGGAATGGAGGAGGGCTGATGTGGTCCCACTGCACAAGAGTGGCAGCAGTGAGGAGGCCAGTAATTACAGAGCAGTTAGTCTCACATCAGTGGTGAGGAAGTTAATGGATTCCCTGCTGAAGGAGAGACTAACAGAATACCTCGAGACACAAGGGTTGCAGGACCACTGGCAGCACAGCTTTAGTGGGAAGGTCATGTCAAACAAATTTCATAGATTTCTTCCCCTGGGTAATGAGAGAGGTGGATTAGAGGAGAGCAGTGGATGTGGTCTATCTGGGCTTCAGTAATGCCTTTGACACTGTTCCACACACGAGGCTGATAAAGAAACTTAGTAATCTGGGGTGCTGGGTATCAAATTGGTTGACATTATAAGAGGCAGTGGGTGGTGGTAAACTGCAGTCACTTGGAGAATAGGAGAGTGATCAGTGGAGTACCACAGGGATTGGTACAGGACCTGTACTCTTCAGCGTATTCATAAGTGATATTACAGAGGAATTGGAGGGGAAGATTTGTCTCTTTGTGGATAGCACAAAAATCTCCAACAGGAGGATACTAGAGGTGGGTGAAAGCTGTGATTTTTGCCTTAGCGGAAGTTCCACAAAATATCACAACATTCACCCAAAGCATACCTTTCAATCTTTTGTCACCAAAATGAGGGACATGGATATTTCTGGACACTCAAAATGAGGGATGATGAAGGACACAGACCCTCAGAATGAGGGACACATCCTCAAACATGGAGATAGAAGCTCAGAACACTGTGAAAACCATAGTGTTTACTTGTGTAAAGTTTATTTTTGATTTAGTATTTTAGAATATTATGAATTTCTTTTTTAAAGTCTGAATTTACATCACATTCTTTTTGTGGGTAGCACCTTTTCCATGAGGGAGGGATGAGGTATAGAGCAATTTTAAGGGGTAAAATGAGGGATGTCCCTAGTAATGAGGGACACTTGAGAGGTATGACCTGAAGTTTCTGAACTTCCGCCTCTGGCAAATCGGAAATCTTCTGACAGTGTTTGGGTGAATTTTCCCCTGTCCCGCTTAGGAGATACTAGTTATTTACTATTCCCTATCCCTACAAATTCCCTGTGGTGTCTAGTGACCCCCCCGGGTCGCTAATTGCTGCCCAATTTTAAATGAATTCTGGTGGCTGGCAGTCCTCCCCAACCCAATCACCTGCCCCATATTTTAAAAAAATTCCCTGGTGGCTGGCTGCTCCTCCCTGCTGCGTCACCACCTGACCAGTGTAACTTCATCCCCATCCCCCATATAATAAAAAGAAATGTTTTCTCTGTGGTGGTATGTGACCCCCCCATTCCCAGTCCCTGAATTACAATTTTATTCCCTGGTGGTCTAGTGCACCCCCACCCATGCAGGCAATGTCCCACCACCCAGAAGGTCAAACTAATAGCCAGATATTGCTAAGCAGTATCTGGCTATTAGTCTGGCACAATAAATTACAAACTTTTTTACTTGCAACTTGGCTGTGCCATAATTAGTGATTTTTGGTTAGTGCAACCTTTTGACATTCTAGACTTTGTGGCTTGATACCTGGTTTGCACCTCCCTGGCTAACAGGTGTATCACTGGTCTCTTAACCTGTTTTGTAGTGTCCCGCCACCCAGGTCCCCCCATCCCAAACGAGCAACCAGAACAGCCCTCCTCTCTCCTCCGCAGCTAGCCACCCACTGAGCTGTCAATGAGTGAGCATGTGCTTGTAGCATGCGCTTATTCATTGACAGTTCAGTGGGCTGCCAGCTGTGCAAGAGAGAGGAGGGCCGTGCTGGTTACCTGCTTGGGTTTGGGATGGGGTGGGAGTGGGGTGGTGGGACAATGCCTGCAGAGGTGAGGAGGTACATAAATCCACCAGGGAATAAAATTGTAATTCAGGGACTGGGGATCGGGGATGGGGGCATTCACTATACCACCACAGAGAAATGTGTTTTTTTGTTGTTGTTACTAAAAGGGGGATCAGAATGGGGTGGTTACACTGGTCGGGTGGGTAATCGAGTAAGGGAAGGGACAGCTAGCCACCAGGGATTTTTTTTTAAAACATGGGGTGGGTGGCTGGCCAGGTGGCACTGAGGGCTGAAGTGCTGGACACCACATCTCGGACCAAGCCGGTGACCCGGGTTCAGGAATGAGTCCTGGTTGTCAGGGGTCAGCAGGGGGGGTGGAACGGGAGATGGATTGAGCAGCCACAAGACAGATCTCCTCTCCCAGGAGGGCACCCAGTCTCACCCACTGCAAGGCTGCCTCTGGGTGGAGGCCCGGAGGTAGTGCAGTTGGGAGCAATTTGAGTCAGGAGGGTGTCATGAGTCACTGCGTGTGCGTGCCTCCACATGTGAGCGAGAAACCATGGCTAAGGGTGGGGAGAAAATGTGTAAAACCATGGAGCTGACAGGCTCCTTGATGGCTCCACAGTGCCACAACAGCCCCCTGGAGTGTAGATGTTGGTCTCGGGGGGGGGAGTCGACACCCTTCACCTTCAGCCCTGCCACAGGGAGGTAACCCGTGGGGGATTGCTGGGAGGGCCAGATGCAGAGATGCAGGATCCCAAGACTGAGCCCCTCTGAGTGGGGGCCAGAGCTGTCTGCCAGCTCTACCATGTACCCCTGTCATCAAAGTATCTGGGAGGTGGTGATGGGGGCCAAAAAGCTTGATTAAAACAAATATATATATGACATGTGATCGGGTTGGGGAGGGACCACTAGCCACCAGGGAATTCATTTAAAATCTGGCTGCGATCTGTGACTTGCTGGGGGGGGGTGCACTAGCCACCAGGGAATTTATTTGATCAGCAACCAGTGTGTGGAGGGGCAGTAGACACAAGGGAAGGCAGTAATTTATTGTAGGGTGCAGGGCTGGTGGAATTTCTGCAAAAGTTCAGAAATGCATTTCCAAACTTTCGTGGAAGTGAAATTCTGACTTTGGCATCAGTTCCACCAGCAAAATTTATTTTCACACACCTACAGTGGACACCCAGTAGGGTGTTGAGAGAATGCAGAGATCTGGGAAAACAAGACGAGTGAGATAAACCTGGTGGCTGTGTGTAAGATAGGGAGAGATACTTACAGTTAAAAGCAAGAAAGGGACCTTTGAGTGATACTATATCTGATGATTTCAAGGTGGCAGAGCAGTGTGACATGGCAGTAGGCAAGGCAAACAGGATGATGGGGGTGCATAGGGAACTGGATCTCTAGCAATAGAAGGGAGGTGGTGTTGTCCCTGTAGCATTCACTAGCGAGACCCCACCTGGAGTACTGAATCTGGTTCTGGAGACCACACCTCCCAAAGGACATTGACAGAGTGGAAGTGGCCCAGAGGAGGGCTGCTAAAATGGTGTGGTGGTTGCGTGAGAAACCATACTAGGAGAAGCTAGGGAAGCTGAACTTGTACTCCTTAAAGGAGAGGAGAGCAAGAGGGTACGTGACTGAGACTTATAAGTACCTCATGGAGGTGAACAAGGTTTAGGATGGGAGTCTCTTAAATAGGAAGAGGAGCACCAGAACACTGGTGCATGCCTTGAAGCTTGGGGGGATGGAGTTTAAGAGGATGTGAGAAAATACTTCTTCACAGAAAGGGTGGTGGATACCTGGAAAAGCCTGCCAGAGGGGGCAGTGGGGGTGAAGACAGTGGTTAGCTTCAGCATGCATAGAACAGGCACATGGGTATAATAAATAGAGGTAAGGGAGAAGAGAGGGACACCTGTGACCAATTAAACTGGAATGTAGTGTTAGGCAGAGAAAATAGGGCAGATCAGATGGACCTACTGGTCCTTTTTTGCCAACACATTCTATGTTTCTAACTAGTTTTATCTTTGTGCCTATCAGCTTTTCTCTGCTTTTACCTCTTTATGCATCATTTTTAAAAAAAAAGTTAAATTGTATTTCATATTTTTGACTTACTCAGTCTTTCACTACATTTGTGCCCTCTGGCTAAAAGCAAAAACAAGGCGTAAACTGCATATTCTCTTCCATTTTTACCTTAACCTTTTGGCACTCATACGCACCTACAATAAATATTGCCAAGTGTTTTCTGTGCATACCATTTAGTAGTGTGCTGTGGCTTGACTCCCCTCCTACTCATTTTTGAGTGAGAGCACCAGTGCCATGGAGCTGGGGACATAAACACTGTCCCAGTCTTCCAGAGTCACCACCACGCATCAGTGCATGCGAAGTCATGACACAAACACATTATGATATCACAGTGTTCCAAAAGGGCAATTCTGATAGCATTTTACTAATGCTACAGTGCACTTCTTATGAAACTCTGCAAGTAGTGTGGACAATTTTAGACCTGGAGGCCATCATGTAACAGGCTAGCCTGGATCTGATTGCCATAACAGAGTCATAGTGCACTGGCAACCAAATCTACAGTGGGGTCATACCAGGCTAGTCTCTGTTCAGGAAAGACAGGGAAGGGAGGAGGTAAGGAGGGGTAGTACTATATTTGAAGGAAGTAATCAAGGATATGGAAGTGCAGGGGCATCCAGAGGAAAAGGAAGGACTGATGGTGATTTGGGTCATCCAGGTGCTGGGGTTGCTGTCCATACAGTGGTGGTATACAGACCTCCAGCACAGGGAGAGGAGCTGGGTAAGGCACATGGAAAGGACATCATCAGGATGGCAAATAAGGGGGAAGTGCTTCTATTTGGTGACGTCAGTCTGCCAGATATAGATTAAAGCCTTCCAGCTGTAGCTCTGGCAATGAGAAGGTCCATCTTTGACTCCCTATAAGTCATATTTCCTAGGCAGCTAGTCAACAAACCCACTAGGGATGGTCAGTGCTGGACCTAGTGCTTATAAACAGGGACAGCATTGCAGATGTCACTGCGTCAGTCTCATAGGTACCAGTGATCACCCTGCAGTGTGGTACCAGTGATCACCCTGCAGCGTGGTTTAACAGTAAGATGGTAGTGGGGCAAACTACATAAGGGCAAAGGTCTTAGACTTTAGGAAAGCGGTTTGTAAGGAAATTGGAGACTGCATCAGAAACTGCCTAGTAAGGGGGCAATGCCGGGGGGGTAGAGGAACAGCTGGGAAAAATAAGGGCGGTCATAATTAAGGCAACCAGCTTCTGTATAGAGGAAGTGGGTAAAACCAAAAGGAAAAATAGAATTTTACTGTACTTTAGGTAAGTGGCTATGGTGGTGAAGGAAAAAGGGTGGTATTCAAGAGGTATAAGGAAACGCAGAGGGAGGGAGGAAGACAGAGAGGTGTGCCAGGTAAAACAGAGGGAAGCAGGTAAGGCAGTGAGGGGAGCAAAGGCACAGACAGAGGAAAGGATAGCCAAAGGGGTTTCAAATGAAGATAAGACTTTCTCAGGTACACAAGCAAGACGAGGAAAACAAGAGGAAGAATAGTAAGGACCAAGAAAAAAAGCAGACATCCTGAGGAAGTACTTCTGCTCAGTCTTCACAGTGGGGGTGGGGGGCAGACAACCAGTGATCAGTAGAAACAAAGGGGGAGGAAAGATGGACTCAAGTCCATTTTCAGAGGAAAGATTCCTGAAGGGATTTGCAGCTCTGATAATGGAGAAGGTTATGGTACGGGAAGGGATACATCTAAGAGTACTGCAACAACTCAAGAAGGTGCTGGCTGCCACACTGATGGCATTTTTTAACTGCTCATTGGAATGAGGCATGGGTCCAGAGGACTGGAGTAGAGCAGATGTTGTCCCTCTACATAAGAACAGCTGGGAACAGCCTAGTAACTATAGGCCCACAAGCTTCACCTCAGTGGTGAGGAAGTTAATGGCAATACTGTTAAAGGAAAGGTTAGTAGAGCATCTTGAACCCAGTGGGATGCAAGACTAAAGGCAGCATGAATTCAGGGGGGACAGTCATGCCAGACAAACCTGACTGATTTCTTTGTCTGGATAACCAGCACAATAGATCTGGGAGAGCAGTGGACTCTAGCAAGGCCTTCAACACTGTACCACATGAAACCAATTAAGAAACTGAGCAGCCTATGAGTGAGATCCAAAGTGATGAATTGGGTTAGAAATTGGTTAACAGATGGGCAACAGATGGTGGTGGTTGACAGCACTCATTCTAATGATGGGAGAGTGAACAGTGGGGTGCCACAGGGCTCAGTTCTGGGGCATGTCCTCTTCAATGTCTTCATAAGTTGCATTGCAGATAAACTGGAAGGGAAGGTATGCCTTTTTTCAGATTATACCAAAATTTGTAATAGGGTGGACAATAAGGAAGGTTTGGTGGGAATACGTAGGGATTTTGGGAAACTTGATGACTGTTCAAGAGAATGGAAGTTGGGGCTAAATGCCAAAAAGTGCAAAATCATGCACTAGGTCATCAGTATTCAAGAACTGTGTATTGGATGGGGGGGTACTGTCAGTTACAAAGAAGGAAAGGGACTTAGGAGGTTATCATATCGGATGCCCTTAAAGTGTTAGGGATGTGTGACAAAGCAGTGGCTAGGACCTGTGGGATGCTGGGATGCATAGGGAGAGGTATCTTGTGCAGAAGGTGGGAGGTGGTGTTGCCACTATATTGTTAGTTGGTGAGGTCCCACTTGGACTATTCTGTCTAGTTCAGGAGACAACACCTCAGAAAGGAGTTATACAGGTTGGAGGAGGTCCAGAGGAGGGGAAACTGAAATGGTGCAGAGATTGCACCAAAAGCCCTATGATAGCTGACATGCACAGTAAGTAAACTAGTTATCTGTCTAAATTTACTGAGGGAACAAATATAGGGTTTGCCATACTATATTTTAAGTATACAAAAAATATACAAAACAAATTAGACGAATCTGATAAGTGGGCAAAGAATTGGGTGATGGAATTCAGTAATGATAACTATGTAGTATTATAGTACAGCTAGTGAAAAACAATAAGCAAGTAGATCACATACTAATGAGGAGCTGTACTTAATAAAGCCAAGGAGTAAAGGGACCTGGGATTGTGGTACAAAGTGCCCTTAAATTTGCCAGCAATAATGAACATGCCAGAATGAAAGCCAGCAGAATACTAGATTGCATAAAAAAACATGAAAAAAACAAACATAAAAGAATCACCAATTGGCACAAAGATGATTATTATATTATTCTGCTGGTAACCGGCTAAGGCCCACTGAGATGTTATATCACCCCTATATCAACATTTAGCAAGACCTTATCTTGGACATTTCTTGCAGTTTTGGCCACCATATTCTAAAAGAGATGCAACTAAGTGATGGCATTAGAAAATATTACTTCACACAGAGGGTTGCAAACATGTGGAAAAAGCTCTCCAGTGAGCTTGTGGAAGCTAGCACTGTTCAGCAGGAATAGACATATTCCTGAGGAAGAACAGCTTTGAAGGTTGCACCGTTTGAATAGAGGTTGCAGTTTGGCTTTGAGGATTGGGTGTGTATCTATACTTAATTTAAGTATAGAGACTACCATCTGCAAGAAGCAGACAAAGTGGACCATAAGGGTCATATTTTCAAAAGGGTTGTATTAATCCACATGATGTACCAGCATCTGTATCAATCCAAGTCCATCTGTCAGTCACCCATTCAATTTTTGAAAGAGCCATTTGCAACCAGAAGTCACAATTTTCAGCAATTTGCAACAAACAATACGCAAGCTCAAATTGCACCAAATAGTTGAAGTGAAGTCTGCCCTAAATTGGAGAAAGCAGACATTTTAGGCATCTAGAATATTGTCTAGCATATTCAACTGGATGCAGATGCAAGTCTGCAATTGGAAAAAGAATGACACAAAGTCACAAATGGGAATATGGAGGTGTTCATGGTAACCAGGATGATATGCAGATTGAAAGAGCTGGACAATTACCCCACGTGTCACAGTACAGGAAACACTAGAAAAACACACCAGAAGTAAATTGAAATAGCTGAAAAACATTCCTTTATTGAAGTGCTGAAAGTTCAAGAAACACTTAATGACAGCGGACCAACTGTTAAACACAGTACTTCCTGAATTGTGATGTTTGGGGTAGTGTAAATACCTGGTTCTTTCAAGTCTACCTTTAAAAATAGGTACTGGTGGATTCTGGCGAGATCATCTTTAAAAATTCTACCCCAAGTCCCTTCTGTCATCACAATACTATGTTGCATCACAGCCTATTGATGTGGAAATGATTTACGTCAGATACCAATGTGAATAAACATATCTATTGATTAATGTCCATATTTTTTAACCACTTTTTCTGGGTTGTGTCTGAAAATGGGCAGATACCCTCAGTGTACTTTTCTTGTTATCAAACAGTATTTTAAAATTTAAAAAATGCATGTGATACTGTATGTGATTACTGTACATGTGGTTTGAACTAGATAACTTAGTTCATATACTTTTGGAGCACACAGTCTTGGTCCAGCAGTTATTCCTGCTGCACTAATAAGCATAAGTAGTGTAAATTAATTTATAAATCAAGCAGTAGTGTAGTCATCTTGTGAGTCCTAATGATTCCCTTGTCATGCTGAGGGATGAAGATGGTGGTCATAGTGATATGGCCATGAAGTGGTAGGGTGGTCTTTTGCCTAGCATAGTTTTGAAGTGTCCTTGTGGTGTTGAAATTAAAATGTTATTTTTTTATCTTCACCTTAAAACAAATGATCCAATTGATGTTGCTGTCAGTAAAATACAGTATACCCCAATGTGGGTTAAGTTTGGAAGTGGAATAAAGTGCAGTCTCAACTCTCAAGAAATCATGGCTTTAGTTGATGATCAGTTTTTACTTGAGTTTTCTGCTCCCTGGGGCAAAGTTTTCTAATGACCATGCAAAAGGCTGAGTGACTGGATGGCAGAATAAGAGATAATTCTACGAGACCCAGGAGGGACCTTGCAATTGTGCAGTGCCCCAGCTTTGTTGTTATTGAATTTGCTACTGGATCCAATTAAATTCTTATTTGCTGAGTGTCCTTAGAGCTGCTGTCAAGATTGTGAAGCCTCTTCAATTATACTGCTGCATTCTCAGACTGATGCATTAGTTCAGCCTGCAATAGTACGGGGCATTATTTTTTTTTTCCTCTTTGCTAGTAGGCATACTCATTGAGACTAGTCAAGTAGTTGGTTTTAGTGGCAGTTAGCACCTTTGTTAACCAACATTAAGAATATGATCTGAAACTATTGTCACTTTGACTGTGTTTAACAAACAGAAAAAAAAAATAAATTACCCAGTTCTTTATGGAAAACACATGACAAGTCAGCCACCACATGTCAAATAATAGAACTGTGTTACTGTAGCTTTGTAGAATTTAATGACTAAGCTAAGGTGAAACAATTCCCATTTTATCAAGGAATAATGTTTCTATGTTAATTTAATTAACATATCTTTGAAGTTGTTAGTTAACAATACAGCGTGTGCCCCAAAATATAACTATCTTGTCATAGTGGTCAGTGATCTACTGTGCAAATGGTATTGCAATTATTATTTTTTTTTTTTGCCTTTGGGTTCATAAGACCTTTACATGTTTTATACATTGCTGAGCCATATCCAAGTAGTACAGCATCCTCATTTATGTCTTCCTGACTGTAATGACTGCTGGGGGCAGAAAAGAGCAACACACTCCATCTTTCAAATATGACATGCAGCTAATTGTGCTTTTTTGCTGTTTTACAGTGATATTGCTGCTCTTGGCTATGCTGGCCAGTTCAAATTCTGCTGTGGTATGTAGTTAGAAAAATATTCAAGATTACTTTAAGACTGTCACAAGTCAGTCATTCCAACTGCATGGCTGTCAGAGTAAATTGAAATCTAGTACTAGTGGACCATGGATAGCTAGTTTACTTTTCATAATAAAAAATATACAGCATTTTGATGGCCTTCTCTGTCCATTGATTTTCCTGCATCTTATATTGAACTGCATACTGGAGAATTTTGCTGGAAAATAAAATGGCTCTTTTCCTTTCTTTTTCATTTTGTTTTTCTCTCAGCTTCAGCTATAAAAATGTGGCAATAATTGGTGAGCTTAATGACCATGCTACATTGAGTAAAGATTATCTTGCTAAAATATTTAGTTTGGCAATTTGTTATCAGAGCCTTGTAATTATTTTGTGATACCAGAAAATGAAGGAGAGACAGAATGCCCCACTGTGGTGTTTTACATTCTTCATTGTTTCTTCTCTGTGTCTCTGCCTCTGACTGGACATTATATTCTACAGTAGCTAGGGCAAGACACTGTGACTTAATTTCTGGTATACAGGCATTTTATACTACACGAAGTATGGGGGAAACTCTAAAATTATAATATCTTTTTTCAAGGGAGAGTTGGCCAAAATGTGAACATAGAAAATGTACTTAAAGAGGATCAGATTAAAAAGTCCATTACATAAGGACTAGAAAGGAAACTGCATATTGCTTTTATTGTCTGGTTGTTTTTAGCTTGGGAGCTACAAGAACATCCGAGAACCATCTTTGCTTTAGTAACAGAAGGTCAAAGGAGTAGAGTGTGTTGCCATCAGCATATAACTGTACACAGAATTTTGGGGCTGAGACTTATTCTGTTAATTACTACAATGTGGTGTTAGTAGTGGTGATGGTGATTATGGAAGCATTAGAACACATCATAAGGGTACACATGTTTATAGGTGGGAGTAACAACCTTTCCAGAAGATCACACTTTATGCATTGTGTTCTAGCAGGTACTGTAATTGATGAGTCAACCAATGGTGATTTGCTGAATCCTAAGTCACATGCTTTAAGAACTTGAACTGAATGATTAACATTAATGATGTAGTTCACTGAAATAAAATTAAACATAGATCTGGTTGGAATCAATAGATGTAAACTCTTCTAAAGAGCATGTTGGGCCACCAGCAAAAAAAGTCGCATTAAAATGTGAATAGATGTGAATTTTATGCCATTTCCAATCTTCATTATTGAGGGAATCTTCAAGCTGAATTCCTTTTAACTCATTTCCCCCATTACTTCTGCCATCTGGTGATAGTAATCCTAACCATGGCCTCCCCTTCTCACAGCTCCTCTTCCCAGGGACTTAATGTTTTCTATCTGAATGCTTGCAGTTAGTCCCAAAGCTGAACCAGCTTAGGCTTTGGGTCATGCATTAGCAGCCTGACATCCTAGTTCTGACTGAATCTTATTTGTGGTCAGGATCAGTGATACTGATGTCACCATATCTGCTTACACAGTCCGCAGACAGGACTATGGTACTGTAATATGAAGGGATGCTTTTCTGTGTGTGTTTGTCTTAACCTAATTTTCAATATTATACAAAGTTCCTTCACGCCACCTGACACTAATATTATCCTGAGTAAGTTTTCTTCCCTTTGTATCTCCTGGTATTCATAGACGGTGTCTACTCCTGCCCTGTTACCAAGCCTGACTGTCTCCTGAACTGTCTATCCTTCTTCACCATTTTAGCCTTCTCTGGTGAGCTCCTGGTGCTGCAAGATTTTAACACCAGTTGGTTCTCCCTATTCTCCCAAAACTTTCCCCAATAAAGTCAGTCTATCTACCTTACTCAGCTTATCTCCATGCCCATACGCATCACAATTTATCACACTACCACTCTTCCATCCCCACCATGTTCCTGATGCTGGCACCTTCCATAATGCACTCAGTGACCATAGAATGGTATGTTGTATACATATGTAACATCAGACGCCAAAAAAACTCCAAGTTTATCTGGAGCACATCATTCAGGACTCCTGACCTGACTGCCCTTAATTGCAGAAACACTATTTCTGTGTCCACTAGCATAGTTTATATCCTTACCTATTTCCATTATAACTCAGGGAAATCTGGGATAAACATGCTCATCTTTAACGGTCATTTACATGAGGCCCAATCTTTCCTGGATATCTACAGAGCTTATTTGTGCTACTTTGTTGCCTGTTTTAAACCTCAGGATTCTGATGGCACCAATGCAAGGCCTCTGGCTCGCCAGTGGAATTCTTGAGAATCAATCAGCTCTGTAATTTAAACACCTTAAGGGCATAAACAAGGTGAAAGAGTCTAACATGTTTAAATATAAGAAAAATAGCAGGACAAGAGGACACAGCATGAGATTAGAGGGAGGCCGATTAAGGGGGAATGTGAGGAAATTATTTTTCACAGAAAGGGTGGTAGATGCATGGAATAGCTTACCACAAGAAGTGGTGGCTATGAATACAGTGCAGGGCTTCAAACAGGCATGGGATAGGCATAAGGGAGCAATACAAATGACTATGAATAGATAGGTCACTGACAGAGCAAAGGCCGATGGCACATTTATAAGGTAGAAAAAGAAATGGGCAGACTGGATGGGCCTTGCGGTCCTTATCTGCCGTCAACTTCTATGTTTCTATGTTTCTATGTAATTCACAACCTAGCAATAAAGCTACCAGGTATGAAAAAAAACAAATGATTTTGTTCCATTCTCCAGAATAGCCTAAATTCTCCTCAAATGTATATAGGGTTCTCCTATAGCTTTTTGATGCTCCCCTCCCACTACTTCTACCTTCAATGATTTTTATTTAACTCCTGTGCCTTCTCAATGCTCCCCAGCCCACCCCATTTTGCCTCTCTTACTTTCCCTTCAGCCTTGCATCTTCTTCTCCTCCCCATCTCTCTACTTTTTTCTCTCCTAGCACCCAACTATCACTGTCACCACTCTATGCTCTCCTTAAGATAGCTGGAGTTTGCCCTCTGTTCTCCACATATTGCTCACTGCAAAGTAAAACAGAAAAAAATCATGAATATATATCCTTAATGAATGGCAAAGCCCACCAAAAAAGCTTCTGACCAACTCTGGGTGATCAATAGTTTGCCAGTGATGCCTGTTATGTAAAACTTAACATCTGAAAAAAACAAACAAAAAAACCCACTACAGCAAGGATCAGAAGTCAGCAGCTTAAACCCAGGAAACAATGGACCAGTTAGGACATAGCCAGGACTCGTGATGTTTTTTGACATTTCCTGTTTAGTATCCTGGACAGAGAGGGTCAGAGGGAATAATAGTGGAACTATAAAGATGAGCAAAAAGTAACCAGTTAGAGATTTCCTTTGTCAGGGCATCTCCCTGTGTGACCGTACAAGTCAATAGATCCTGGAGCTTTGGAAAGTGGGCCATCTGCAGCATCCAGCATCATTTCAGACCAGGCAGACCAATGGACAGAGAAAAATGCGATTTCTTCAGATCAGGCTCTGGGGTGATAGGCCATTACAGTTCCTGGTCTGAGATTCTTAAATAGTCTCAAAGCCTAATAACTGCAGTGCCTGTCCTGGATTTCAACCAATGGTGCAGTGCCTGCCTTGCAAAAGCTCTGAATCTGTGTGAAAAAAGAAAGCCAGTCCCCTTTTCTCAAATGAGCAGGAACAAAGGCAACAGCCATTAAAAAGAAAAAAAATGGAAGTACTCACTAGTGATTAAGTGACCTAACAGCCCTGGTGCTTTTCCTCTGTACTATACTAAGGTTCATACTAAGGTTAGTGTTAGGAACAAGGAGGCCCGTGGGCCCATTAATGCTCCTTTTCTTATACAAAACACCTTAACTTTCCTCCAGCCAATATATATTTGTCTAAGTTTGACTTAAAGACATTCTTACTGTTTGGCAATATGACTTCGTTAGGCAACACTGTTCCGTAAATTTACAATTCTGTTTGTGAAAAAGTGTTTCCTAACTTTTGTACAAAACATTTTCCCTTTAATCTGGAGGGAATGAATCTGTTGGCTCAGTCTCTATATTCTTAAATTCTGGGCTGGATTCACAAAGGTTTGCCTCAAACTGCGACAATGGCAGCTTTCGGCAGGGGCCACTGCATCCTGGACCCTGTCCCCGATTCAGTATCGAACAGGGTCCAGGAACTTGCATCTTATGGCTTGCAACATTCACACATCAAAGGATGCAGCAACCAAGAATGCCACAAGTAGAAGGATGAGCATGCAGCAGATGCACCCACATATGGGAGGCTAGCAGTGGTCCTGCCTCCCCCACATGCCCAAGGTTCCACCAGTAGTAATGTACAAACCCACCAGTGTGGGCTATGGCCACCTGACCCCAATAGTTCTGCTGTATAAGCCCTCATGGGCTATCAGAACACCACCTCCCCAGTCCTGAAGCCATTACCCACACCCTGAACCCAAAATGCCATCTGTTTCAACAGTATTAAACTATTCACGCAATGCCCCATAGATCCCTGGTGTTCCAGTTGCCACTGCACCCACCCACCCTACAGTTGCAGCCCACCACTCCCCCTCACACCCATACCTCACAAGTGACTGGCACAGCCCACCACTCACCACTGCGGCCAGCCGCCAAGGGAGCATTGCAGAGAGTGTGTATAGTTAATATATGTGCTCAGAGAATGACAGCAGCTGTCAATGTCCGAGCATATATATTAACTATATAACCATATGGGGCTAGGGGTGCAGACTTTGGGGGAACCATAGCCCATGAGGGCTATGCATTGTGTGGCACTGGCTGCACATTGGCAACCCCTGGTGGACAGCAAAGATGACTTACACCACCTTATAGCAGGCATAAGTATTCTTTGACTGATGTCCACTAGGGTTCTTTCTGAATCCCAGTTTGGGGACTTTGCAGCCACCCTTCCTGAACAGAGTGCAACTGCTGCCATAAACCCCCTTACACCATGTCACAATTGGTCCACTTGGGTGCAGGCAGCCTGCAGCATGTCGCAGCCTGCCTTTCTGAATCCCAACATGAAGCAACTCATGACTCAAGTGCTACCTGCACCATTTTTTGTGATGCAAGTTACATTGCATCCTGAGTTGCTCTTTGTGAATCCAGCCCCCTATGTCTAAGTCACACATTAATTCAGGATCTTGTATGACATCATACATAAATAATAAGTCCCCACAGGCACAGCAGGTTTCAAAGGACATGAGATTTGGGGAATGCAACCTGTCCATGTATTCTTTATTTTCATATTTTACCATCTTTGTAACCCTCCTCTGTATTCTTTCCAGTCTTTTCCTTTCTCCTTGTTTGTATGGGTTCCAAATTTGTCAAGAGTATTCCAAGTGTGGGTGTACATACAATGTATATAACAACATCAATACATCACTAGACCTGGATGCAATATTTCTTTTTATTGACCATACTACTCTATTTGTCCTATTTGCTGCATCTGCAATTTGATCTGAGGAACCCATATTCTTTCCAATATTAACTCCTCAATCATTTTCACAGTCATTTTTTTGTAGAATGTGTCAGTTTATATTATAATTATATCCCTTGTTATGTTTCCCTAAATGCATTACTTTACATTTACTTTGGTTCAATGCCATATCCCATTTTTAGTCCACCTGTCTATTTTTTCTAGATCTTGCTGTATTCGACTGCAGTAATCATTGATATTACAGGGACCACCAATCTTGGGGTTGTCTGCATATTTGATACTCCATGAGGTAATGTTTGAGATCATATCTGAGATGAAGATGTTAAAGAGAACCGGGCCCAAAACTGATCCCTGTGGCATGCCGCTTAATACTCTCTCAACCCTAGATGCATGTCCGTTTACCACCACACTCTGCTTTCCATCTGTCAACCACTGTGCTATCCAATGAAGTAGGGTTTTATTGGTGGTATGGTTCTGCAGCTTTTCTATGATAGCCCGTCGTGGCATCAGAGCAAAGGCCTTAGCAAAGTCTAAGTAAACAACATCACAGGGAGTATTTGTGTCAAGACATTTACTAATCTTTTCATAAAGGGTCACAAGATCGGATGAGCAGTTCCTACCCATATTGAACCCATGCTGCAGGGGGTCCATGTTACTTAGTGACTGTACCATTTTATCTTTCATAATACTTTCTAGTATTTTACCTATTACACTGGTAAGGCTAATTGGATGATAATTCTGCATGTGGTTCTTTCTACCTTTTTTTAATATTGGGATTATATGAATCATTTTCCAGTCATCTGGTATAGTAGATGTATTTATAAAGCTCTCAAACAGGATCTTTAAAGGTAACAGTAAATGTGATTACATAAGCTGTAATAGTCTAGATGAGATTTTATCCAGCCCAGAAGAGGCATATTTTATTAGTTTACTTATTTTTTCCATAATTTCATCTGTTGATATTTCAATTTGTCCCCTAGATGTAGCCCTTCCAAGTTATATTTTCTTCTTTCCCTCTTTATATACACTGCAGAAGTACTTATTGAAGGCTTCCACCATTTGTTTGTTATCAGTAGTCATAGTAGAATTATGGCTAAGAGGACCAACTTCATTAGCTGTTTTTTTGAGGGAGTTTATATAAGCATAAAATTGCTTATAATTTTTTTTTGCATTGGATGCCAGTTTCTTTTTAGCTTGTTTCTTGGCTTTTCTAATGTGGGTTTTACATTGTTTTGGAACTGTTCTATAAGCTCCTAGGTCAATGTTGGAGCCAGTTCCCATGCACCTTTTATGATATCTATTTTTTTTTTAGCTATTAGTCTTTTTATTCCTCTGTTCATCCATTTTGGTTTACTTTGGTCTTTATTCTTTTCAACCAAAGGGATGTTCTTATCTGTTGTAGTGTGTATAATCCCCTTAATAATATTCCACATTTCTTCAGTAGTTTTATTAGGTACCTCGTCAAGTGAGCACTACCAGAATAGCGCCACACTGTACAGCACTAGTCTGGTGAGCACTCACATGGACAGCGAGTAAGGTTTTACAGTGCTAGCTGTAAGCACTCCCCTGGTCACTGTCCATGGTCCTGTACACAGGACAAGGGCCAAGCTGCTCCTGTGGTGTGGAGGGCTGGGTCATGGAGCAGCCCGGCCAATGGTAATGGATACCAGGGTTCTAATCCTGGTCTCTGACATTTTTTAACTGTATTGTGACTTTTTTTTTTACATGGGGCGGTGGAAATAGTATTGTACTGCCCCACACATTTTAACTTTCCCCAGGATCTGCTCCCTCATGGACTGAGAATCCTGTAAGCAGGGGTGTGCGGGGGTGAAACCCCTCCAAAACAGTGCCTTTTTTACAGGGCACACCATGCTGACGCTATTCTTATCAGCCTTTACTGGACCCAGTGTCATTTTATTATGCAGTGATTCATTCCATTGCATATTTTTCAGAGTATTATTGATCCTATCATAATTTGTCTTATTGAAGAGGTATATAGCAGTGCTACTTTTCCTGGGGAAATATGGATAACTAGCCACTAAACTTACATATTATGATCACTGTTTGCTATCAGCAGGCCTACAGTACATTCTTTTATTGAAATTGGAGTGGAAACCATTACTTGATCCAGAATCTCCCAACCCCTGGTTGGGTCCATAACATGTTGACATAAATTTAAATCATTGCAGAGGTCTAGCAGCAAATTACCCATCCTTGTATTGGATTGAGTTTTCTTCCAATTTATCTCAGAGAAGTTAAAATCACCCACTGTAATAATACCACTAATTTCGGCTGCAGAGTGTATCTCATCCAGCATTTATTTTGTAGCCTCCCTTGTGCAATCGTAGCAGTCCATAAATACATTCCAATATTATGGCTTTACTTATTCCCCCATTTATTTGGTCCCACAATGATTCAATACCAGCAGCAGTTTTGATTTTGTCAGTAATATTATTTGATGTAATAGTTTGTGTTATATATAGTGCAGTTCCTCCACCTTTTCTAGACTGTCATTTCATTTCATAGAGCACATAACCATCAGTGCTTTTCCCATAAGAGTCATCATCTTTTCTACAAGTTTCTATAACTGCTAGTGTATCAGTAGGGGCCATATCCAGGTATGTCATCAGATCATCCATTTTGTTATTTAGGCTTATGTACATTAAACATTAGTATACTGGGCATTCTCTGCTGCTCAACTAGACTTACAATGGGGAGGTGCTAACTACAGTACACACATATGCATTTGTAGAGGAGGTGCAAAGCTACAGGGCTGTACAGCGAGTTTTGTATTTTTAAAAGGTATGCCACCCACTGCCTGAGAGTACAGCCTTACCAGAATATCTTACTGTTGTACCTTCTATCAGTTCAGCCTTTTTTCCCATCCCTCTCTTTCAGCTCTAGAAAGAACGCAAGGGAAGGTGGCCCACTGAGGCCAGACCAGAACAGGAGAGAGAGAGAAGGCCATTCAGATGGCTGGGATGGAGAATTTGATCATCAGATTGCTTTGCAGCTAGTCTAAGTAAAGCTGAATTAGGCCGTTTTGAATGGGACAGTGCTGCCATGAAAGCTGTGGTTAAAATAGGTTGAATCAGGGAAGTCTGAAGAGCTGAAGTACCAAGCAGCTGAACAGGAGAAGAGCTGAGATACGAACCAACAGAGTTGCATAACTTTCTACTCCCTTAGGACAAACACAGTTAGCGTTTGCAGCTGCTGATTGATCACCTGCACTTAAAATTCAAAGGAAGTATTTCCTATTGTTGGTTTTCATTTATTTAATTAAATATTTGAATCCTTCTTGTTAATCATACCCACTGCCATATTTTTGGTGAGAGAACTTGGTGTATAACTCCCTATAGACTCTTTGTGAAGGTATGAAGGCAAAAGAGCAGTGAGGAAGTAAGGAACAACTACTTAATGTAAACAATTGGAAAGTATTCCCAGAAGCATTAATAGAATCCCTTACTGGTTTAAGGATTTGTTTTATGTTTTTAAAATTGTTTTTTTATTTTTCACGCCACTCGTACCTGGTGGTTGTGTGATCTAGAGATACATATAGTGCATGTGTTAGCCTGGATGTTCAGATTCAGATCCAGTGTGATAGCCTGAAACGCTGTTGTTCTGCTCTGATCCTCATTGCCTATTGTTAAAAATGGAAACTCTAGGCATTTAAACTGAAAATATAAGTATTTGAACAGTGTTAGTACTAGAATGAGAGGCTATTCTTTTTGCATATATATTTGCTTCACTCGTGGTGCTCGTAGAGTTAGAGTGGCGCTTTCTCTCAGCGAAAAACTTTAAAACCAAGCAGAAGCAGAAGCAGCGCTTGCACTAATATAGAAGCAACATAAAAATACACTGTTCACAAGTAAGTACTTTTAAAAATGGTCTTTTTATAAGTTGTTTTAGCAGTTCTGGAAAGTGTCTCCGTTTAGAGTCTGCAACTAAATAAGGATTTTGTATTTAAACTCTGGAATTGCTTATTTAGTATTTAAAAAATATATATTTGGGGATTTTATATATGAAGTGCCTATAGACCTTTGCAAATTGTTCTTTTTGTTTTTGTTTCCTTTATATAAATGATAGTGTTGGAAGCTTGGACTAAATTAGGAAAAGCTAGATTACTGGCTTTAGACCTCAGAATTATATTCCCAGAAGCTCTCATCCCTGCGTAAGTTGCCGACAGCATAATTGAAATGCCCTCACTGTGGTTGCAAACTAAAGATGAAGAACTAATGAGACAGCATCAACACCTGAAAGAGCTTTTGGTTCCCTACTGCCCAGGATGATTGCTTCGCTCAACTGACGAGGGGTTGCTAGAGATTCTGAGAGTTTGTTTGAAATCTTCTGGGGCCTGTGCATTTATGTAAGTGGCCCCGACCCTTTGGAATTCTCTACCCTGCCAGTTACGGGAGGGCACAACTGTGGAGGGATTCAAACAAGCCTCAAAAACATATCTGTGGGCTCAGGCCTTTGGTGAAGGTTAACTTTGTAAAGACTTACTCTGTTTTATTTTAGTATTTTATGATCTGATAACTGATGTATTTTAAAATTTGTTAGGCGCCTTGACATTTTTGAAAGGCGCCCTAAAAATAAACTTACTATTATTAACACCAGCTTCTGTGAATTACGGATATCTGCTCAAATGAATTATTAACGTCATCTCTTGTGACTTTTAACAATTTTGTGCAATATTGCTTCAGTCAACTGCACTCAAAAGAAAGGGAAGGAAGTTTTTTTTTCTTCTCTTTTTTGCTAAGACATCAATTATTTATACTGTAATTAAGGATTATTGGTACTGCTATTGCTGCTGTGCTTTGTTTCTTTTTTTTTCCATTCAAACTTTATTGAGGTTTTACAATACAGAGAACAGAGCCGGTGAATAAGGTACATAGCCTGTAGAAACAACATACGTGAACACATTGGTTCCATTCTCTCCCCCGCCCCACAACCCACTATCCCACCCCACACACCACTCCCACATAGCTCAGCACAGTTACATACTCAGGGTCATACTGTGATAAAGGTTGGTGAAACTGGGAGATTTCCCATGTCTTGAAGGAAATACAATGATAATATGGGGGCCCATATTTTGTTAAATTTCTTGGGTTTATTCTGAAGATTGGCTATGGTCCTTTCAGTCCTGAGGTTAGCCATAAACACCTGCAGCCACTCCATATACGTAATTTCTACACTATCTTTCCAGTGCTGAAGGACCACTTTTTTTAAGAGATAAGGCAATTAGAGCCATATGATAGTTCCTGTTAAGGACCTCTATAGCTGAGAAATCTCCAAGGAGGCATATCTCAGGAGTAAATAAATCTGTCAGACCCAATAGGGGATCTGCCCTTTGTTTAATAGCTGACCATGTTGGGGCTACCTTGGGACAACTCCAAAAAATGTGCAACAGGTCTCCAACAGCCAGATGACAACGTACACATGTTGAAGAAGCAGTGATACCCAGCCTGGGTAGTTTTGGGGGAGAATAATAGATATTATGTAGTATTTTAAACTGCATAAGCCGAAGTCTATCCTGAAGTAAAAATTTATGTCCGTTCATCCATAGCCAGTCCCAGCTGAGCTCCCTGTCTGGGAAAAGCACAGACCAGGATACCACTAGGCCAAAAGTGTTGGGATTACACCAGTTATATATCACACTGTAAATTTTCGAAACTGCCTTTGGTAGACCAGCTAACAGACCTAGTTCCAACTGCAGACCTATTCTTGCAACTGGGGAGGGGAGAAGGACCCAAGACCTTTATCAAAAGATGACGGAGCTGGTAAACTTTAAAAATATTATGTTGAGGAATATTACATTTATTTATAATTTCCATTGTGGAAAGCCAGTTTCCCCATTCCCAATCAAATGAGCAACTTGACTCTCCATGAGCATTGGAAGCCAGCCCTCCGTAAGAGGTTTACCATCAAGTAAAAACTTAGGGTTACCTTTTAATACTTGAAGTGGATCTATGATATTATCATATTTTAAAAAGGCACACAGTTGCAAATTAACCTTTACAGAGATTTCTATCAAAGAACCACGCAAGAGTCTAGGAAGGGAACTAGGTTTAGTATATAACATAGCAGAAGGGGAAAGGCCATGATCTTTAATGCAAGTCCATTCTATGCAAAGCCAGAGAGGAGTATAAATGGAGCCCAGTTGGGGATCTTCTATGGATAGCCACCTAAGATATTTATTTGCATGACTGGCTAAATAATATAACCTAATATGCGGTAATCTTAAGCCTCCTTTCATCTTGGGAGCTGCTAATTTGTAAAATGCCATTCTCGATTTTTTCTTGGCCCAAATAAAATCGGTTATGATACTCTGAAGTTTTTTAAACCAGTTTATGGGGAGCCAAACGTTGAGAAGGTTAAGAGGGTAAAAAAGACAGGGAAAAACATTCATTTTTATAAAATTAATCCTACCCCAGAGGGAGAGGGGGAGCAGGGACCAACGTTTCAAGTCTTGACTAACCGTACAAACCAGAGAGTCGAGATTGAGTTGTTGAAGGCGAGCGGGACTTCTAGTAAGGAAAAGCCCTAAATATTTAATGAAGTCAGCTTTCCAGGAAAGACCCAGGACCAAAACCTCCTCTTTACATGTTTTATGATTTAGTGGAAAAATCGTGGACTTTTCAATGTTCAGTTTATAATTGGAGATAATACTAAAGCCTTCTATAATGTGAAGCATTGCTGGAATAGATGTAACTAGGTATGAAAGTTGGAGCAGAAGATCATCTGCATATGCTGAGATCTTCGCAACTTGGCCAAAAAGGGGATGCCCTGAACCTCTTGTGAATCAGCTAACCTACATATAAGGGGCTCTAAGTAAATGTTGAAAAGTAAGAGAGACAGGGGGCAACCTTGCCTTGTCCTTTCATATAGCATGAATGATTCAGATAATAAACCATTACAGGAAATCCTAGTGGAAGGAAATTTATAAAGTGAATTAACCCACTTTTGAAACTTTGTAGGGAAACCAAATGCCCCCATAGCTGCAAATAAGTACTGCAAGCGAACCCTGTCAAATGCCTTCTTGGCATCCAGGGAAACCAAGACAGCCAAAAAGGTAGCATCCCAGGAGGCCGAGTAGACATAAGACAAGGACTGCAGATGATCCACTGAGGATCTTCCTTTCATGAACCCAACCTGTTCCGAACCTATTATGGTAGGGAGAACCTGGTTCACCCTGTCAGCCAACAGCTTAGTGAGAATTTTTATATCATGATTAAGGAGGGATATCGGTCTGTAATTGGGCACTAGATCAGGAGGTTTGTCCGGTTTAGGTAATAAAACATTTAAGGCCTCAAACAAGGATGTATCGAATGCTGAACCAGCAAGAATGCACCAGAATAGGGGTAAGAGGAGAGGGGATAATTGTTTTACAAATGTTTTATAAAAATTAGAAGAAAAACCATCCAGACCGGGGGTTTTATCCAAAGGGAGACTTTTAATAACAGTCTCTAATTCAACTTGGGAAATATCAGCTGTAAGAAGGGCCTGTTGTGACTCTGAGAGGGATGGTAACCGGGAATCTTCCAGATATTGTTGTATCATCTCCTCAGATGGTGGGGTTGCCTTGGGGCCATACAGCTGTTTAAAATAACTACGAAACTCTGCCACGATATCCTTTGGGGAAGTTTTAAGGGAGTTATCCTCTATGGAGTGAACAGCTGCAATTAATCTGGATGACTCCTGCTGTTTAACCCGCAATGTGAGCATGCGGCCCTCTTTCTCTCCCTGATCAGTATAAGCCACTTTGGTTTTCAACATTGCATACTCTGCCTGCTCTCCCAGGAAGCTCAGATAGGAATCCCTTAACTTTACAAGTTCCAGTCTCTCCTGTTCTGAGGAATGCGGTGTTAGCTTAGATTCTTTATCCCGAATCTGAGCAAGGAGGGTGGCTATGCATTTCTCCCTTTCTTTTTTCCTTTGTGATGTTAAACTGATCAGTATCCCTCTCAAATAAGCTTTAAGCACTCCCCATTCTGCATCAGGACGTGTCATAGAATTAAGATTCTGAGAAATAAATTGATTGATTTGGTTCAAAATATATTCAACCATTTTCGGGCCCCTCAGTAATTGATTATTGAATTTCCATCTACCACTTCTACCAGGAAGAGCAGACAAAGAAAGCGAGCAGACCACCAAAGCATGATCAGAGGGAGGCCCCGCACATATAGTACAGTCCAGGACACCATAGATGAGAGATTGAGAAATGAGGAGATAGTCAATTCTGGAGGAAGTCCCATGAACCTGGGAGGTAAAAGTATATTCTCTCCCTGTGGGGTGCAAAACCCTCCAAATATCACAGAGGCCTGTATGGTCTATCAACTCCCTAAGCACCCGTTGAGCTAGGGATAAACCTTTCCGGGAAAAACCACTCCTCTCAAGGGAGGAATCAAATGTGATATTTAAGTCACCCCCAATAATTATCAGGATATTTAAAAAAGGGACCAGGGCTTGCAAAATTTGTATGAAAAAACTGGGAGTATCAAAATTTGGGCCATATATATTGCCCAATAAAATGTCCATAGTATGTAATTTGCCTTTAACCAGGAAATATCTACCTGCAAGATAGGGAATAATTTTCAAAGCTTTGAAGGGTAACGATCTATGTATTAAGATCATTACACCTCTACTCTGGGTAGTTCCTTCTGCTGAAAAAACCTGGCCTACCTGTTGACATCTCAATTTCAGAGCCTCCCTGTTGAGCAGATGAGACTCCTGCAGAAACATAAGATCTGCTTTAAGAAAATTAAGGTGTTTTAATATTTTATACTGTTTAGTCTTGTGCCGGGCCCCTTTTACATTCCAAGTAATTGCTCGGAGGTCTCTAGTCATTGCTAAATGCCATTTCATTAGAGAGCACCAAGGAGGCCTTCATGCCTAAAAAGACCATACCAATCTCATCTTGTAGAAGAACTGTGCTACTTCCCCCACCCCATCCCCAGCCCATCCCAACCACCCCTCTAAAGAAACCAACCAAATATTGCCTAGCCCAAACAACAGCAAACTACCCCTAATCCCCCCTACACCCTACCCCACATCTTTTTATGGTACATGATGAACAGTACACCCACAGTACCCCCTTCCCTCCAGCCGCCACACACCCCATGAGTAAATATGTAAACATATTCTATTAGAATAAACTACAGACTGGCAGGATAACACAGTACCACCCGTAAATCTTGATTGAGCTAAACAGCTATTAACTACCGCATACCTAATGACCATAACCGGTCAATTGTAACCAAAGGGTAACAAAGGGTGAAATACTCAGAAACAGTAATGCCCTTATTTATATGACTAACAACATAGGAAACATGGTGAAACCCCCCCATAAAAATATGCCATATAAACTTTGAGTCCGCACAATATACTGGCATCCCATACAAGGTGAAAGCCTTATAAAGAAATCAGTCATCCTGAAAGGGAAAGAAAAAAGAATTAATAGAGGGTGAATCACAGCTGAGAGTCCCAGAAAAAAAAATAGGGAACAATGCCCCCAGGCTTGTTAGGCACTAATACTACTCAGCATTACATAAAATAAATTAACATACAAGGTTTACAACAAACCAGAAAAGAATGTGCCTGGAGCAAGTATCAACCCTTTGAAAAAATGAGGTTAATACTGCCTACAAACCTAACTATTCCAAACCTCAGTATAAAGATTTGCCATCGACCAAGGGCACATACAATAGTACTAGACAATTAAGCTGTAAAGAAAACAGCCCTTGTAAACCCAGTTTACAGCAAAATGAATGAGAAACATATTAAATCCCAGAACTCTGGCGCCCTCTTGTGACCAAAAGCCCACATTACATCAAGCATATGAAAAAAGTCCAGTGATACAGTTTATACATCCATCCGTTGCTCAGGAGAATAGAAGTTGTGCAACAAACATGCTTCAACTCGAACCCCTTCTGTACACAGTTTGTCCAGCTTACATAAAGTGGTAGACTGCTTCCCAATGACACAAAGCCATTAGCCGATCCACCGCGATGAACCAACAGATTGAACTAATCAAACAGAATCCACCAAAATGACCAGGCTAAAGAAGAAAAATATCACCTTGCTCCCAGTCAAGGAAATAGCTCTGGGAGTGCTGATTTTAAACCCAGCATAGCTGCATCAACCTCCTCATAGGTGACCCAGGACCCTGAGAGATGAACTTGAAACCGGGCAGGGAATCCCATTCTGAACTTTATCCTTGCTGCTATGAGCTTTGATACCAGGGGATGAAAAGCAGCCCTTTTTTGACAAACTCTGAGTGGCAGATCTTGAGCCACTCTAAGTTTCACCCCTTCCCATTTAATTTCTTGGGCTTCACAAGCTTTTATGAGAAAGTGCTGCCTCTCCTGATAATTCAAAAAATGGAAGATGAAAGTCCGTGGTGGTGCTCCCTGAGGTGGCATCTGACGAAGTGCTCTCTGGACCCTTTCAATTATGTGAAGAGACCCAAAGGATGAGGGGCCAGCAATCTTTTCCATGAACTTTTGGGCAAATAAAACTGAATCCAAGCCTTCCTCCTTCTTGGGCAAGCCAATTAGCACTACATTATTATGGCGGCATCGCCCTTCAAGATCCTCGAATTTGCTCTCCATTTTTGCCAAGTGCTGAAAAACGGCCACCAGCTCAGGATCAACTTTACCCTGTCTGCACTCTAAAGAATGTATCCTGGCTTCACTGTTGAAAGTTCTCTGAGTGAGATCTTCTAGGGCCGAGGAAATCCCCTTTATCTCCCCTGCCATCAGCTTCATTTCTGCCTTGAAATGCTGGAACTCCTGCAGGAATTTGGCTAGTGTGAGGGGTTCCTGGTCTGAGTTGGCGGCCAAGGGATTAGGCGTATGTTGGAGAGCTGAGGCCTTCTGCTTTTTTGGGGCCTTCTCCGGGGGTTGTAGGTAGTGTGTGTCTCGTCGCCGCTTGTTTCATTACAACGTCCATCGGATCCTCCATCATGGTGGTGCAGACTCTGAGGTGAGTTCTTTAGCAGTCCACATGCTAATTTTTTGAAAAAGCAGGAGTTTAAATGGGAAATAAGAGGGTAGGCAGCTGGAGCTCTCTGAGGAAGATGTTACCTGGCACTCTGCATCACGTGACTTCGCTCTGCTTTGTTTCTTGAAAACTAGTATTCCTGTTTGAATAATGGTGCATACTAGAAAACAGTCTGCTGATGCAGAAAAAGGAATTTTCATCTTGAAATCATATGATCTTAGTTCAAATTGTGATAAAATGATTATACAGAGCATACAAAAAGACTGTATTGTGATTTCTGATACAACTGTTAACCCCCAATATGGAATAATTAATGACCCTAATGATTTAGAATTAATTAATCAATCTTATACAGGGACTGACGATAATTTGAAATATAAGAGGGGGAAAAAATCACCCATAAATAAAAAGAAAGCCAAAAGGAAAAAGGGGGAAAAACAGAAAAAGTTTAAACAAACTAGGATCAGTGATTTATTTATAAGACAAACCCCATCAATAGAGCCAATGAAGGCTCTGATTTGAAAAAGATTGATGACCCTTTAGAAATACCCAATAAAGAGAACCAGCTAAAGAGAGCACAACCCTGTCATGATTCGTCTAGACTCTCATCAACTCCTAAAATCTTTGGGGAAGGAAATCTTTCCTTGAACTCTGAAGTACATGGTAAATTTTCAAACACCTCAGTAAAAATGGTTAAAAAGAATAGCAAGAATGTTAATGCTGATCTGGCTGATAGGGCTGTTAGCATAAAGGATTTAACTACCCCTTATAAAAAGGTATCCATGGATCTGTATTATGATTCCTATTCTGACTGCTCTGATATAAACTCTCTGGATTTTTCCCCTGAGCTTATAGATGCTCCAAATGAACTTAAATGGAACACTAACCTAAAAAATGTAACAATGGGCATGCAAGAGACTATAGAAGGCTTAAAAACCCTAGAAACAAAAGAAAATAGTAATAAAACTCTCTCTGGCCCACATATTAGTCAGTGCACTTGTATTAAGGGGAACAGAGATTTTGTTTCCTCTTATCCATTCAGTTTAGGTGAAGAATTGAAGAAATCAATGAAAGATCCTATGTAACTCATTTAATGATATTTGACCAGCTGATTGGCATTTATAACAAACTAGAATCTTTAAAATGTAATTTAGCAATCAATGGCTCAAGATAGGATGAAGCTCTCCAGAAGCTGAATAAATTAATTCCAGCAAATGATTCTCCATCTATACCTTTGAAAGACGTTTCACAACTCAGACCAGATTTTTCCTTCATACACATGCCTGACTCTCCAAAAAGTAATAAAAGAACAAAAAAAAAATAGAAAGAAAAAGAACAAAAAAGTAGATAATAGCTCTATCACCTCAATTAGAAAACTACCAAATAATCAGGAATGTGTTGAGACTACGACAAAGTGCACTATGCCAGTAATTACAGAGCCCTTAGAAACGAGTCATAATAGGGAGGCTGAAAATCCTGCCTATCAGAAGAACCATCTACTAAACTCAAAGATGCTGATTGGACAAAAATCAAGTGAAACTGTAGATGTTCAGACTCCCATGGTTCTTTTGATCCATATCAATCAACAGCTGACCTTATTTAAGAAGATCTGGAGGCCTTTAGAAAACATTGGTGGACTTGGCGAAATAAGACCTCAAGCCATATGTTCCCCTCAGCAGATAGTCTAGATGGTAAGGAGGGAAAAAAATCCCCCCAAGCTCTGGGTGATGATAGGAAAGTAGTTGCCATCTTAGACTGTGCTATCATGTGTCTTTATGGTTATACTTGGAATCAAGCAATTTCTTTTTACCAGAATAAAGCAAAGATTGTGCACCTCCTGAGGACAGTTACTAATGCTGATATTAATGAAGGTGACATTGTATAAATCTGGGAAGAAAGAGATTGTGATTTCCAAAGCTGTGTGTATATTTTCTGTTCCAATACTAGGATTGCAAATCAAATATGGTTAGATAACAAGTCATTAAGAACTTGTGGATACTCAGTAGAATTCATTAACAGGAAACAAGTGAATCAGGATTATTTGATAGATAGTGATAGCTGTATTAGCATATTTGGACTAAAGACTGTTCCAAATGAAAATCCAGGTAAATTAAAAAAATGTAGTGACTAATCTTCTTTTTTTTTTTTGCAATTAACTTTATTTTTATTTCACTCAACACAACTAAAAGCAAACCCAAACAAACTTTGCCAGAGAGGTAGAAGACAGCACTTGCGAGTTACCATACAAGAAAACAAAAAAAAAGGAAAAACCACCCTGCCCACCCCCACTTTGGCAGCAATACATGAAAAGTATTATACAGAATTACACTCTTCATGAATTTTTGCTATGGCAAAATTAAAACCAGATTACAAAAACAGACCTTAATTCTGAACTGATGGAGGGGGAGACAACCGAAGAAACCAAGCCTAAGAAATAAGAAAGGGAGAAGGGGGGAGAAAGAGGGGTACTCAGACACGTCAAAGGAACACCCTTCTATTAGGCCAAGTCAAGTTCCCAATCTATCCAGGGGGGAGACACGGACACCAGAAGGGGAGAGTTTGATCTTCTCTTAACGCCAAAGGGAACTCTTGGTTGGCGGGGTTCAAGATTGGTCTCCTTTAATAACCATGTTTATTCTTCAGATTTACAAGAAATCCACCCCAACACCTATGAAACTTTTCCAATGATTGAAAGAAACGGGTAACACATCTTTCAGCACTTAAAGTGTTTAAAAACTCATCCCACTATTCCCTGAACGAAGCTTCCCATCTGCTCTGCCAGTGCTGAAGTATTACCAATTTAGTAACCATGGCTATCATGGCCACCTGCATCTTTTGAGGCACAGTTGGAATCTGAGCGTACATCCCCAATAAGCATGTATTTTCATTAAAAAAAGTTGAGATATTAAAAAAGGGAGCCACCCATTGCTTGACTGAATTCCAGAGTTTAGCAATTTTGGGACAGGCCCACAATTTGTGATGTAGAGTAGCAAATGAGTCTCCACAATCTTCACATTTAGATGAAAAGGTATTACAAATCTGAAATAGTCTGGCAGGGGTAAAGTAGAGATTGTGCAGGATGTTAAATTGACTATTCCTAAGTCTATCCTGTTTGATATAAGAATAGATATCAATCCAAATCTTCTCCCAAGTTTTAACCGGCCATCTTTTAGTAAGATTAACATCCCAATAGTGTGCTGTAGGAGTACACATGTACATTGCCTCTGACAAAATTGACTTATAAATCTTGGAAATTGCTTTCTGGCCCTCTGCTAATTTTTTTAATTTTTCTAACATAACTCCGGCTCCTTCAGACCATGGCCCTTTCCCTGAAAAAGAACCTACACTCTGGCGAATCTGGTACAGTCGTAATAGATCAGTCTGCCTCACCTCGAATTTAGTGCCTAGTGCGGATATCGGTAGCAATGAGTCGCCCAAAACCAGACATACCAGTCAAATTTTGAAGGGGTATTTACCTGGCAGGTTATTGATTGGGTGGTTACCTATTCTTAAGTTTGGATTATTGAGCAAAGGTTGCGTCAAATCTTTTATGTTAGATTTGTGAAGTAAGGAATAAAGCTGCTGTAGGGCCTTCATATCCCAACCTAGTGGGGAGTATTTTATATTATTGGGAACTTTAGACCAGGGGATATATAGCAAGGCTTCCAAATCTACCTTGCAAATATCCTGTTAACGACCGATCCAAGCTTAACCAGGGGGCAAAATCCAGGGCTGCTTCAGCTCCAGACGCCCAGTGTGCAAATCTCATGGCGTGAATAGCCAGGTAATAAACATAAAAGTCAGGCAACTGAAGACCCCCTAGTTTTCTTGGGCGGGTAAGCTTGGCGTAAACCCGGCGAGGGGATTTGCCTTTCCACAGAAAATCTGAACAGATTCTCTGCAAAGGTCTGAAGAAAGACTTGGGCAGGTATGTATTAAGATTAAAAAGGGGGTAAAACAATTTGGGCAAAACAGCCATTTTTAATGTATTAGCTCTACCCCAGAGGGACAGGGTAGCTTATTCCATCTTTCCAGGTCTTCTTTGATGGTTTTGATCAAGGGGGATAGATTGAGGTTTGCCAAGTTAGTAAGATCCTTCAAGATTCTAATTCCCAAGTAAACCAGGTGATCCTCCTCCCATTGTAAGCCCAAGGAGGAGCACCAGTCCCTTGACAAAAGAGGGGATAACGTGTACACTTTAGTTTTGTTCTTATTGAGTTTATAACCTGAAAAGAAGCTAAAATCAGAAACAATTTGCAAAGCCCGGGGTAAGGATTCTCTGCTATTCTCTGTGTGTATAAGCAGGTCATCCTCGAAGGCAGATATTTTACATTCAAGGCTGCCGACATGGATACCCCGTATTAAATTATCTGATTTCAGGGCCCTGACTAGAGGCTCAATATACAGATTAAAAAGAAATGGCGAGAGAGGACATCCCTGGCAGATACCTTGGGATAAAGGGAAAACAGCTGAAATAAGGTTATTACATTGGATTCTGGCTGACGGGCATGAGTAAAGGACACAAACGTGGTCAATGAATCGTTGGGGAAAACCAAATTTCTGCAATACTGTAAACATAAAATACCATTCTACTTTATCAAAAGCTTTTTCCGCGTCTAGAGATACCAGTGCTGCCTCTAGCTCAGGAGCCCCAGACGTGGAAATTAGGCAGAATAGTTTTCTGAAGTGGTCCGCAGAGGATCGCCCAGCCATGAACCCTGCCTGTTCTGTACTGAGTAACCCTTTCCATACTTTTCCAGTCTATTAGCTAAAATCTTGGCATAGATTTTAACGTCTACATTAAGAAGCAAAATAGGCCTGTAATTTCCTATTTCAGAAGGATCCTTCCCCGGTTTGGGCAAAAGGGTCACTCTTGCTTCAAACAATGTTTGCTCACTGACCCCATGGGAATACCAGTAAGAGAAAACTTGGAGTAGCAGGGGTATTAACGACTTTTTAAAAGTCTTATAAAATAAACTCGTGAAACCGTCGGGACCCAGCGCTTTGTTTGGTTTTAGAAAGTCAATGATTTCTGATATTTCCTTACTTGAGAAAGGGGCTTGCAAGACTAATCTAGCTTCCTCCATCATGATCGGAAAGTTAATCTTTTCCAGAAAAGTCCACATCCTATTGTCATGCTCAGAAGTTCTCGGTTCTTCAGAGTACAATGAAATGTAATAGTCTTGAAACAACGCCAATATTTCCACGGGGTCAGCAACCAAGACGTTCGTCTTAGGATGCTTTAGAGCTGTGATCCATTTGGCGGTTGAGTGTTGCTTCAGTTGCCAGGCCAAAAGCTTGCCCACTTTATTTCCTTGGCCAATATATGAAGCTTTTAGTAAGGAGGCAGATCTTTCTACTGATTCCCAAAGGGCACTAGAATAAATGGCTCTGAGGGCAGAGAGTTCTTGCTCTTGCGATAGGGAGAGTGTGCCAACCTCTCTGCTTTCCAGGGCCCTGATTTTATCTGGGCAAATGACTAAAAAATTATTTCTTTTCTTTTTCTGTATCGATGCTACACGGATAAGTTCCCCCCTCCAAGTAGCTTTCAGTGTGGCCCATGCTCGATCCATAGTGCTGATCGAGCCCCAGTTAGTAGTAATGGAATTTGCTAAGAAAACTTGGAATCGCCCCACTATTTGGTCATCGGACAGCAGTTTATTATTGAGCGACCATGAGTGAGATCTTGTTAAAATATTTGGCAGCACACACTGCAGCTTAATAGGTGAGTGGTCAGAAATTACTCAGGCTAGAATACTAGCATCCACTATGTAAGGTAACAACTGCTGACTGATCAAAAAATAGTCGAGGTGAGAATAGCTTTTGAGGTATTGATTATCCTCCAAGGGTCTACTAGGCCCAGCGATGTTGTGAATTCCTGTAGAACCCTCTGTGTGGGAGATCTTTTATCTCCTCTATGGTAAGAGCAATCTAAATCATTAGATTGTACCAGATTCCAATCGCCACCCAATAGGATGGGCAGTTTTAAAAAAGGGGCCAGAACCATAGCCAAATGCGTAAAAAAAGAAGGAGATTCTGAGTTCGGTCCATAAATGGAGCCCCGAACAATTTCTAAGCTGCCAATTTTGCCTACAACGAAATTGAACCTGCCTTCTGCATCAGAAATGGATTCCGATGGCATAAATGGGACCTTTTTTGCCACAAGTACCGCTACTCCCCATTTATTATATGTAAATCCTGATCCGAAAACCTGGCCTACCCACCTTTTTTTGAAATAATGCAGCTGTTCACATAACACATGAGTTTCCTGAAGGAACACAATTGATGGGTCAAATTTAGCAAGGTGGTTCAAAATGATATATTTCTTTTGGTTGTCTCTCCTTCCCTTTACATTCCAGGAAAGGATGTTTAAACCGTTAGCCATACAAATATAAACAAATATACTCTATGTAATAGTTAAGTTGCTGCCCCGCCAATTCTCTAGAAGAAAAAAACCCATAGCCCCCAACTTAACCCACCCCCAACCCTGCAACCAAAATTCAATATTTCCAGCCCTCTCCAACCAACTATGTAACCCGGCCTGTAGCCTACACCTGAACAACTGGTCCATGGTGCGCGCTGGAAAGTGAGCCCTTCCCTCCCCCCACATCCAACCTTAGAGAAAGGATGAACCAGAAGAAACTCTGCGAATACTAACAGCTAAGCCCCCACATTTTGCTTTTGGGTTCACAGTACCGGTGTCTCTCACCAGACATTGGTAGCCATATTGCCAGCAGCTGACTGCCAAGTGCGTAATGCGTATAAAAAACTAATAAGCTAACCCTTTGAGCTAAAGAAAATGCATTACTACCCATAAGGATATAGCTTAGACATGTGGCAACAGGGCCTCATCCCTTGTCCTCCTCGGATCTTTGCTGGAGCATTCAGGAAACCAGAACCCTATGCCTTGCCCATGGCAGAACTGGGGTTGACCCCATCCTCTGTAAATTGAGTGATACTAGCCACTACACTCTTAGCCTTGAAAGGTTTAATTTTAACTTCTACTTCAAGGACTAATAGGGAGCATAAATCAAAGCTGAACTCAGATAAAGAACTGAGGGTCTAGTGACTCCCTTCTAGTGAAACCTATACATACAACACTTTGCCTAAAGTTACAAATCAGGAAAAAGAAAAACCCATCGCAGCCGCTTTGGCCTCAATCGATATGGGAAAAACCTTAACCAATATCTGCATGGCAACATTTGGTTGTAGCCAGCCTGACTGTAAACGTAAATAAAATTAGTAACTGCAGTTAAGGCTACATCAGTTCTCCCATTCCTAAGGACAGAGCTCCCTCTAGTGGCTAAGAATAGGATTTGCATAACCTTCAGTAAATGAACAAATTACTAAGACAAAATGGAACTTTCTAATGTAAATTCTCTAAAGATAATTATAGTCCAAGGTTGTCATGCAGCAAAGTGAGGCCGACTTCCAACTTGTATATCTCCCTCAAAAGGAGGAAAGTCACACCAGAATTCAGGTAACAGCTAGATGATCCTGGCTCTCCTAGAGACATCCCTCTGAGATCTACATGCTTCACAATACAGGTTAACACCTCATCCTTTGGAGAACAAGTCCGGATAGCTTTTCCTCAGGACCTTTATTGCTTCGTCTGGCGAGTCAAAGCACTTGGATCCATCCTTCAGGGACACCTCTAATCGGGCTGGATACAACATTCAGTGTTTAATACCGGCTGCCCACAATTTGGAAGTGATGGGGTGATAGGCCGCCCTGAGTTGGCGCGTCTTCACTGTCAAATCCGGGATGAGCCTCATTTTTTTGCCCTCCCACAAAATAACTGACAAGTTCCTGGATTCCTTGAAAATAAAGTCCCGATCCAAATAGTTGAGCAATTTAAAGATTAATGGCCTGGGATGTTCCGAAGCAGGCGGCTTGGCTTGCAGGGACTGATGGGCTCTTTCAATTATGAACTCAGGGCCATTTGGGTAGGGGCCCACCATTTGTTTCAGGAACTTTTGTAGAAAAAATATAGTATTCAGTCCCTCATCCCCCTCGGGGAGTCCAAGCAACACTAAATTATTTCTTCTATTCCTCCCTTCTAAATCCTCTAATCGGTCTTCTAACTTGGTAACTGATTTCTTGATTTCTGTCAGAGCTGGATCAGTTTTGTCTAACTTCCCTTCAATGGAGGTTATCCTCGCTTCCGTATCTGTAACCCGCCGGGCTAGCTGGGTCAATGCCAGTTTAAAGTCGGTGACTTCCTCAATTAACTTAAAGAGAGCTTCTTTGATGGTGGAAACTCCGAATACACATGAGTGGGAGACAACTCGACCTCCGAGGCTGTGGGCGAGGAACTCCGATGCTGGCGTTTGGCCTCCGACTCCTGGACTAGCCCTTCCTTCTTTGGTAGTGTAGACATCTTGCAGGAGCCGATCGCAGGTAGGATTGTTGCAGTGAGAATCCTAACTGCAGCAAAATGTCTGAATCTTTCAGATCACTGGTTTTGGTCTTGGTATTCACTAATTTAAGTGAGCGAGAGGGACGGAGCTCGCGGTGAAGCTGCTACTCTCCGCGCCGCATCACGTGACTCACCGTGACTAATCTTCTTACACACACATTGAAAATTGCAGCCTCAGAAACTGAAATTAGTAGAATTTATAGACAAAAAAGTCCTAATAGCACAGGACAAGTTGATATAGCCTTTAGTAAGAGGGAAGTGATAGATGAAATTCTGGCAAGAGCTCCCTTACTAAATCTTGTTGGGATACATATTGTAGACAGTAACATCCTAGGTATTCCCAGCCCTATTAAAGATTATTCCACTAAGGCAGTAACAGAACTTTTAGTTTCTAGAACCTTGTTTTTGTATGGGCTAAGTACAGTGGATAATGAAAATGATAAGAAACTTAAATTATTATTGATAGATCTTTTGGAGCAATTGTTAAACATTTCAATTGAGGTCCAAGGTGCTTTCAACATACATAGGTGCAAGACAGACTTGGAAACTGATCAGGTACAGATTATAGTAAATAATGATAGTTTGTATAATAAAATGATGGATAATCTGATAATGTTAGATGCAATGGGGTTATACGTGGTCCCTGCAACTTTTATTGATGATCATGGACTTAGTAGCATTTTAAAGGAAGGTGTTACTGTTCATGATGTGAATAGAGGGGAACAAGCAAGATGTTCCAAACTATCATTTAATGTTTCTGTATCAAATTGGTTTGACATTTTGAGCCCACAAGAAAACTGACTCACAAATGCTGGTATACTGGATAAGTCTAGTGATTTGGGGCAAAATACAAATGTACTAATATTATCTTGGAATATAGCTGGTTTAATTGCAAAATTTGCTGATCAAGAATACATAGGCCACAATAGTGTGCTTATAAGAAACTTAGCATTCAGCAGACAATGATGTCACACTAAATGGATATTGTACTTTTCAAACTCCAGGCAAAAAACAATTTAAGTTAGGCAGACCATCTGGTGGATTAATCACACGGGTTAAGATTATGAAGGAGATCAGACCTGAACATTTATTTACAAATTAATTTTCTCAAAAAATATATATTGAAATCAGCTCTCTAGAATTCTACCTTATTAATGTTTGCATTCCTCCTTATAGCTGAAAGCACTATTTCCCAGAGATTTGGGCAGAGCTTGAAGAAACCATTCACATTGCATGGGCAACAACTGCATGTGAGAATATACTGCAGTGCAGTGTTTTCAATTCAAGATTGGGCAAATATGATGGTTTCTCTGATAATGAGATACAGAAATGGAAATTTGATAATGTCTATAAAATGGTCAGGACTTCACAGGACATTAAAATTAATAAACAAGGTAAAAAACTAACTGATATTCTAGAATCACATAATTTAGTTCCACTTAATGGCATAATTGCAGGAGATACTGAGGGTAATTACACACATTACAACTCTTTTGGCCCCTCAGTGGTCAATTATTTATTCTGGAATAGCACTATGGACATTTGGGACTTGTGTAAAATATTACCAAGATGCAACAGTGACCATTTTCCACTGATTCTGAGATAAAAATGTTTAGATCTGAAACAGCCTGATTCACAATACCATAATCTTGAGATACGGAATAATGTAAAAATGAAATGGAAATATAATCACAGTGACAATATTCTGACTTTGATTAACACACTGTTTCCTAGTTCTGATTGTGTCATGAGTAACAGGTCTTTTCTGACCAGTTAGCCTCCTGTTTTGAAGATAATAGAGAAACTCTTAAAACTACTTACTGGCCATCTAAGAATTGTAGTGCCTTGTTTGATGATGAATGCTCTCATGCAAAAAAAGAATTAAATCAATTAATTAGATATACATGTAAAAATAAACAAAAAATGCAGTATAGGGCTTTAAACCAAGCAAGAGAAGCATGTAAAAATTGCTTAAGTACAAACAAATAGAATTTCAACAGATGCCATAATGGAAAAGGATGTTAATAATCATTAGAAATAAAGATCTTTGTGCTTATTGGCAAATGGTGGCTAAAAGTATGTGTAACCTAAGAAGAAACATAGATTCCTTTATATCTCTGGAAAAAAGAGTTGAGTATTACTCAGAAATATTTTTTGATCCAAGTGAACAGAACAGTTCACCTAGGACAGATCTGGATCTGTCATCTATTATTTTTTGCTCACACACTGAAGTATTTTTTGCAATAACATCTATGAAAAAGAACAAAGCCCCTGGTTCAGTTTCAATACCTGCAGAAGTATTCTTGATTTCTCCCTCTCTTTGGACAGCAATTCTTACACCTATCTTTAACTATTGTGTAACAAAGTTGGATTTTCCAAAGTCATGGAAAGGTGCTGTTTTAATTTCTGTTTACAAAAAGGGTGATAAGTCGAATTCTCATATGTATAGGCCAATTTCACTTTTGGATAACTTTTCAAAAATAGTCATTAAAAAACTACAGGAACAGATTAAAGAATTAGGTGACCTATCAGAATAACAGGCAGATTTTCACTCGGGTTATAGTACTACAGATAATTGTTTCATTTTATCCCATCTCTATGAAAAATGTCAGATTGCAGAAACTGAAATTATACACAGCTTTCATAGACTTCAGCTCTGCTTTTGATATGGTTTCATGTAATCTACTATGGTCTATCATGGGAGAAAGGGGTATAAATTCAAATATTATTGCCATCATTAAAGAATTATATTCAGACACATGGGCCCAGATCAAGCTGGGTACCCTGGGTCAATTTTCAACATAATTCACAACAAATAGAGAGGTTAGACAAGGATGTGTTTTAGCACCCGTATTAGTCTGCATCTATATTAATAACCTTTTACTGGCCCTTGAATGCTCAGTAACAGACTCCCCAAACATTCTAGACAAGACCTCTGCTGCTTTAGCTTATTCTGATGATCTTGTACTACAGTATTTTCATTAACACAGAAGGGCCTGCAAGATAAATTAAATATTTTACATGACTATGCTAACAAACATAAGCTAATAATAAATGAGGCAAAAAGTCAAATTATGATTTTTGGATCAAATAAAACAAATATTACATGGAATGTTGGCCCTAAAAAACTTAGAACAGTAAAATCTTATACTTATTTGGGCTTACACTTCTCCTGTGATGGTAGATGGCTCAAACACATTAACTTGCTAATGCCCAAATTGAAACAAACTGCCAACTCATTAAAGATCTTTAATCTTAAGCTTGGTAGGAATTCCATTAAATCACTGACAGAAGCAGTTAAGGCTAAGTACTATGCTCAACTATTATATCAAACAGAAATCTGGGAATATGATCATTCTAATTTACCTGACATTCCTTTGAATAAATTATTTAGAACTAGTCTGGGCTTAAATAATTTGGTTCCTGCTGCATTGGTACGAGCAGAACTTGGCGTTGTCAGCCCTATGGCATTTGCAGAAACCAAGAAAGGTAAACTATTGGGTTAAAGTACTATTTCTGGATCATAATAGACTACCTGCTCTTGTGCTTAAAGAGAAATATCTCTGGGAAAGCCTGGGGTGCCAGAGGTCTAAATGGTTACTTAAAATTCACAATATTCTAGAAAATGCAGGCTAGTATTTCTGAGAAGGTTTCTGGATAAGAAAATAACTATTAGTATCAAATATAAATCATACATTGCAAACAAAATTATAAACTACTATGTTTGGTCTGATTTGGAGTACATTGCTAAACTTAAAATAGCCCCTTGGTTGTGTAAAAATAATGCTGCATTTTTCTTTAGAGACTACTTGGATTTATTAACAGATTTAAAACAGAGACAATTATATACAAAATTTAGATTCAAACTGTTTCCAAGCAATGTTCTTTTAGTAAGGTCCAAAAAAGCTACAGGTAATACATCCTCCGATTGTTCATGCACAAATGAGCATTTGGAGGATTTGTTTGATGTGATGATGATTGATCCTTGGTATGAAAATCTTAGAAAGCTCTGGCTGGTTCCAATTTAGGATAGAATTGAAACTACTGATAAAATGACTTTGTTAAGCATTTTATTTACAACGAATGATAAATTAATAATAGAAAATACATTAAAATATCTTGCTGCAATAATGAAAATCAAAATTAAACATGAATCAACTGCAAAGTAAGCATGAGGGTACAAATTGACTACTAAATGAGAAATATATTAGGAGGAATGTACTTTTGTACAACTCTAAAGTTCTGGCACAAGTTTTCCAGGGCATTTTATATAATAATAATAATAATACATTTTATTTATAAGGCACCTTGTCCATAACCAAGGCACCTAACAATTTTAAAAACAGAACAAACATTAATACAATTAACATTAAAATAGCAGTACACCAAAAAGGAAGATCAGTCACTGAATGCCTGGTGCCACAAAAGAGTTTTTAAAGCTTGCTTGAATCCCCCCACAGCTGTGCACTCCTGTAACTGATGGGATAGGGAATTCCAAAGGGTAGGGGCTGCATACATAAATGTTCTCACCCCAGATGATTTCAAGCACACCCCTGGACTCTCTAGCTACCCCTCATCAGCTGAGCGGAGTGATCATCCAGGGCATTAAGGAACCAGAAGCTCTTTCAGGTAATCCAGGCCAAGTCCATGTAGGGCTTTAAAAGTCAGCAAACTGACTTTGAAGGTGATCCGCAACTGTACTGGCAGCCAGTGCAGTTTGAGCAGCACCAGCGTAATATGACAGGACCAAGCAGATCCCATCAAAAGCTGGGCTGCTGCATTCTGCACCAGCTGCAGGTGGCAGATTTCCACCCTGGAAGCCTTCAGTAGAGGGAGTTGCAATAATCTAAGAGCGAGAACACAAAGGCGTGGACCAAAGTAGGAAGGTCACCAGATGGAACCAGATGCTTAATCCTGGCGATATTCCTGAGATGATAAAAGGAAGATTTGATGACAGCCAACACCTGCGAATGCAGGGTCAGCCCTTCATCAAAAATTACCCCCAGGTTATGCACCCATTCAGAGGTCAGAAGTGAGATGCCACCGAGAAAAAGTCCTGTGGGTGAACCAACCCCCAACCCCCCTATCCGGTGACCTGGGTTCACAACCAGCACCTCATTTTTTTCCGAGTTCAACTTCAACCAGCTGGAATCCATCCACTCCTGGATTTCTTTCAGACAGTTATTAAAAACCGAGAGAGCTCCATCCTGGTCAGGTGCAAAAGAAAGGTAGAGCTGGGTATCATCAGCATAGCAGTGAAACCTCAGCCCATACCTTCTTACAATGTCTCCAAGGGGTAGCATGTACACTGTGAACAACATGGATGGCAACACTGAACCCTGAGGAACCCCACAAAACAGAGAAATAGGGCCTGAGGAAAAGACCCCAGACAGCACTCTCTGTGTTCTACCCATGAGGAACAATGTAAACCAACTGAGGACTGTTCATAACAATCCACAGATGTGCCTCAGGTGACCAAGTAACACTCCATGGTCCACTGTGTCAAATGCTGATGAGAGATCCAGAAGAACCAAGATGAAATGTCTCTTCTGATCTCTAACCATCAGGAGATCATTGAGCACCTGAACCAGCGCTGTCTTGGTACTATGTCTCTTTCAAAAATTGGACTGGAGCAGTTCATAGATGTCATGGATGGTCAAATGGTCCTCCAGTTGTGCTGCCATTGCTTTCTCAATCACCTTCCCTAAAAAGGGGAGGTTAGAGATAGGTCTGTAGTTTGCATGGGAGTCTGGGTCAAAGGTAGCTTTCTTCAAGAGTGGTGTCACCACCACCTCTTTCAGGGGGCTCAGAAACTCTCCAGCTTCTAAGGAGCACCAGACTATCCATGCAAGGACCAGACTGATGAGGTCAATACAACCCAAAATTAGAGAAGTTTGTCCAGGGTCCAAACTACAGCATGTAGGGCGCACACCCTAGATGATCCACATGGCATCCATGAACTCCAGTTGGCTGAAGGTACTCCAAGAAGGCCAAGGTGCAGTGACCTCATACTGATCAAAAGCAACACTCATAGAGTGTGCCGGCTGGAGTACCGCCCTGATGTCAGCCACCTTATTAGCAAAGAATCGAGAGAGTTCATTGCACTCTAATTGTGAAAAGTCTTTCCGGACATGTAGATAAGCTGGGTTGCACAGTCTGTCCACAGATCAGAAAAGCTGAGCTGGTCTATTCTGAGCAGCCGCAATCTCCCTGGACAGGAATTCTGCCTTCTTATGGGTAACTGCAGATTGTTAGGCTTGATAATGGTCTATCAATCTAAGGCAGTTGGTATCAAGGGCAGACTTCCGCCAGCAATACTCTAACCTTCGTCCTAGTCTATGCATCTCCCTCAAAGTCCCATCAAACCAAGGTGATCAAGGGCGAAGGGAGAAAGGATGAATGTGGATTGGAGCAATGGAATCCAGAGCCACTGAGACGGATGAATTATAGGCCATCAGGAGGGACGAGAGGTCAAGCACAGCCGCTAGGCTATGAGAACTTATATCTCATAAAGGACGGTACCTAACCATCTTCACAGGGGTAGGCCTACGAGGGGGGTGCTAAAACTAAATCCCATGGTGTAGTGATCTGACCACCCAGCTGGTTCCACCCCCAAGTCAGATGTCTTGATCCCTAGGAGGAAGACTAAATCAAGGGAGTGTCCGTATTTGTGAGTAGCAGTGGTAACCACCTGTGTAAGGCCCAGAGATGCCATCAACTGGAGGAAGTGCTGACCAAATTGTGAGAGTTTGTTGTTGACCCAGGCATTGAAGTCACCCAGAACCATCAGTCTGGGTGACTCAAACACCATGTCGATGAACTCTGCCACTTCCTGAAGGAATCGCTTCTCATCACCGGGTGGACGATAAATGTGGTTGATCCAATAACCTACACCTGCTACTATGGCACACTTGAATGACTCAACCTCCTTGACTAGTACACTAGTGAGGTTAAGTTCAGTCTTGAAACAGCCCACAATCCCCCCAGAGGTCCAATCTCAGGCAGTGTATCACCAAGTACCCAGCTGGAGTTAAAGCCTCCAAAATGGGGCTAGAGTTCTCATCCAGCCAGGTCTCAGTGATGCATGCCAGGTCCACTGTTTCAACAAGATCTGCAATAATTGCAGTCTTGTTCTTGATGAACCTGACATTGCACAACACCGCCCAAGTTGGACAAACCTCCCGGGCCGCCCGAACCAACTACCCACCACAATCGGTAGTGCCCTTGTGTATGGAAACCAGACATGGAGAACCGTGTTCTGGGTTCCATTTCACCCCAGCGCATCTCCTGAATCTTACCACCCTAATATGATGACCACCTCATTCACCTTCCACTGTTCATAGCCCCCCACCCCCTCCATCTCGTACAAACAATACCCAGCGCTCTACAGCACTGATAAGTTGTAAACTGAAGGGGAGTAGTGAAGAAAGGGAGGAGGGCACGGAGAGCAGAGGGTGAATTGCACACAACTGCGGGGACAGGCATCCAACACATTCCACACGACTCAATAAATAAATATAATCTTCCTTAAACCAAATAAATACCCTTCAAACCCAGCCCAGACCAAAGCAATATTATACTAAAATAAAAACCAAAACTATAAAATCAAAAATCCCCACCCCAACAACAAAATAAAATCAGCTAAATAACAGGGTGTAAATGGTTTCCAGGTAGCAGTCTGAAACAAAAAGTACCCACCATAATACATAATAAAATACAAATAAAACACACCCCGTCCCGCACTTGTTTGGATAAATCACTCCACAATACTTGACTCAGGAGCTACTGCTGACCACTCTCACAAAATTATGAAATATGGGTTTTACCCCCCCCAAGCCCTCTCACGGCCAGGGAGGCAGGGAAATCCAAGCACTCTCACTCCCAAATGAAAGTCACAGGCTACTCAGATAATATACAAAATACAGAATATGGGTTATAAGATTGCCTCTCACCCCAAGCCCTCTCATGGCCAGGGAAGCAGGGACATCCAGGTACTCTCACTGCCTGGCTAAAAGTCACAGTCAATTCAGCTGATGTCTTCAATAAAATGAAACTGCAAAATGTTCATCAAAATAAGATAAATTAAATAAATAAATGAAAAATAAAATATATGGATGCCCAGGTCCTCTCACCACTGGGGAGAACACACAAGAGAGTTTAGGCCTTAGGTACCAAGCAAAGCAGGATAATCCAAAGTATCGATCATCCATAAAATGGGAACTGTAGAAAGAATCTAAAGAAGGGGAGAATCCAGGGTGTTACTTGGCTTTAAAATAAGGAAACTACAGGAAAGTTCAATCAGATCAAAGCCAGTTGAAAACTCAGAAGTAGCAGCCAGCAACAGATCAGGACCCCTCTGACTCCATATCCAAGCACAGCCAGAAATAATTACAACCCCACTATGACAACCGGGTAATGGCCACACGGTAGCCAATCCCATGAATCTAGGGGAACCACAGTACCCCAGCCAGCTCCCTGACTGAGTAACGCTATGACCCCCTGTGAAGCTGCAAATTCAGCTGGTGATCGACCAATGGAGTAGGGCCCACACCTGTCGCTAACTGATAATTACTCCAGGTAGAAAATCCAGGGGTTCCAAGTCCGCAAAACACAATCCCAGGCCCAGAACCAACTCACATCCAAAATCCAAGATATCGACCAAAAGTAAACAGCTTTCCAAGTTTCAGCTTTCCACTCGGGCTATCCTTAAAGCAGACCAGTGCCCTCTCTTCAACTCCCCTTGACCACAAAAGTTCCTTACGTCTCCTCTTCAGCTCCCCTCATCCTGCAAAAACTCCTCGCGGCTCCTTGCTCCATAACTCCCAAAATGACCCAATTAAATAAGGAGGTTCAGTGAAGTTCAGTGTTGGAGTTCATAGATAAAGTCAGAAATCACTGCTTTCACCGAGCGAAGACTGCACTAGCGGGAATCATTCAAATCAAGCCGCATATACTACGAACTGTAAAAACGAACAATGTTGCAAAAAGCCACTCTATGCCATTCTATGCCAACTGCCACTATCACTTTACAGCCCCTGTAAATTAAAACAAGATAAAAGTAAATAAAACAAAAAAAAGCAAATAAAATAAGAGAAAAATAAGGCAAAAACGAAAGATGAAACAGGATTAGATTACAACACGCCCAGCCTGGGGGTCATCTTAGTTCTTAACTACAATACTCAAAAATGGGTCAAAAATGAGGAAATAAAGAAAATAAATGATGAATTAAGACCAAGTTGTTATCCTAACCTTCGTTTATACCCTGGAACTTTGGCTTGAAATGTTTAGTATGTTGGAGTTTGTGCAATATGAATGTCTTAGCAAATATTAGCACTTTATTATGAAAACATTGAAGTATATCTGTTTTTTAAGGAAATATTATTTTGTATTTATAATTATTGTGCCTTATTTATGCTGTGTTATGTATTAATACTTCTTGAAATTATAAAGGTCTTTGACTGCTCAATAAATGTTACTTACTACATTAGTATACTTAGATTATCTTTATGCACTAGACATTTATTTGTGTTCCTTTTGTGTGGGTTATGATCACTACCTAACCCCCTTTTTTTAGTTTACATTTTCAGCAAGCATTGCCTTTGTTATATTTGTAGCCAGCACCCTAGCACCAAGTTTATTCAAATGCAGTCTGTCTTCCCAGTACAGATGTCTTTAATTAAGAAGGCAGCCCAGTCATCTATTAGGATGATCCACGTTTCTCTGCACACATTTTAAAGTCTAGCATTGATCCTTCTAACGGTTAAATTCTTTTTGTAGTGTGCTCTTGGGATGGGTAGAATATTAGATATGAGAACCTTATTACCATTATTTCTCAAGGATGTCCCCAGGTCAATTAACTTATGACATAAATCTTTCTCATGTACCTTTCCTATGTCATTAGTCCCTACATGAAGAGTAATACTGGAGCCACATGGGATGTTAATCTTTGTCAGATTTTCTTTTATATCCTTAATCAGTGCACCTGGGTAACAAGATATCATTGCTTTTTTTCTTTGCCCTCACACAGATATAGGTATCAGTAAATCATATTTTGGAATCCCCAAGTACTATGTTATGTCTGCTTCCACCAGCTTAATTTAGAGGAATACATTAGGTGTTTGGGTCTTCCTGGGTTGGGGCTGCAGGTCCCTGGTTACTTCTGTTCCCTTTCTGTGGAATATTTAGTGAGTTTGAGGTATGTACATTTTAGGGTTGTGCACATGCCCGCTGATTGCTATTGCAGGGCTGTTCATCATTTTTTGTAGAGCCAAAAATCTATTTGATGTTTCAATATTGAAGGGTTTTAATCTCCTTCTAACAGTAAGTTGTGGTCTATCAAGTATGGGATTATTTGTACCATCCCCTTTAGTTTTTTTTTATTTTGTGGCCCTTGCTCATATGTGTCATCTTGGGTATTGTTCTTATCCCATCCCCTTTTTATGTTGACGTGCCTGCGCAGCCAACATCTTGTGGTAATGCAGATTTGGAGGAGCGGTCGCTGTTGGGCGAATGCAGGGCACGCACCAGTAGGTGCGTCCCTCATTCTCCAATCAGCCTGCATGCTGGTGCCACACCATGCATACATAATGTGGCAAGCACATCTAAGGAAAGGTCAGCTGCAATTCGAGCAAAGCTCGTCAGACAGCGGACATCTCGATGTGCTCAATACATTGTAAGCACATGGTGGGGCGGGCCTAACTGCCGACTGGGGTGCCCATCCCCTGCCGGTTTACCATGGCCCCAATTATATGCCGACAGGGGAGCCCACTCCCCATCAGCATAAAGCACTCCCCCCATGTGTTATATGCCGAGAGGGGTGCTCAATCCCCCTCGGCTCTTGCCACCCCACTTTTCTTGTGTGCTGACAGGGGTGCCCAGTCCCCGTCGGCATAAATTAAACCCCCCTTTTGTTGTGTGCCGACAAGGGTATCCAATTCCCCAATGGCTGTAGCACCCCCTCAAACAGTTAGGTGGCACGCTGAGAGCACACTCCAGCGTGCCAAATACCCTGTAAAACAAAAACTGTCCCGAGATGTTTTTTTTAGCCTTGTGAACAAAAAATGGTCCCTTGCTGTCTCCCTGCCCCCCTCCCGCAACCGCACCCACCCACTGTACACCCTACCTCCCCACACCCCGCTCACCCCATGCTTACCTCCAGAGTCTGGCATGACGATCTTAGGTGGACCGGGAACATGTCTGCACTCTTCAAAGCTGACCGCAAACTGAGGAAATGCTGGTAAGCTGTATAATGCAATAAATAGGGTTTTCTCAACTTTGATGCATATCTCAGGCATTTTTTTGAATTTTGGCACCACATTTTCAACATGGGGTTTTTGGGACCCCTCCTCATGAATTCTTGCACTGTCATGGCATTATTCAGTCCGGAAAGGTGATTTTGCAGTCACTGTGCAGAATCACCTTTTGGGAGGGAGGAATGAAATGACAGTGCCAATGTTCATGAGGGGAGCTCTCAAAAAGTCTATGTTGCAAATTTGGTGGGAGAAATCAAAAAAATTACTGTTTTATGAGCATGTGTTGCACAGTTGCTATGCACACTCATAACTTAGCGGATTTGCAATATTTTCGCACCACATGTTCAGCATTGGCATTTTTCCACACCTTCTTGTGAACCATGCAGCTGTCATTTTTCACATCCTGCCCGAAATGTGTTTTCGCACTTGTGGCGCAGAATAGCATGGTCGATGTGGAAAATCAGTGTTCAGGACAAATTATGAAAATGTCAGTTAAGCTGTTCATGAGCAGAGGTCCTAAAATGCCTATGCTGAAAAATTGGTGACTATACTCCGTAACATGACTGTGTTACGAGCGTGCGTCACGCAGTTTGCATGCACGCTCGTAAGTTCGCAAATTTATATTTTCACTCCAGATGTTCAAAATTGGCATTTTTCCATGCCTCCTTATGAACAGAACAGCTGTCATTTTACATATCCTGGCTGAAATGTGTTTTCACACGTCCGGCGCAGAATTGCACGGTCGCTGTGCAAAATCATTTTTTGGGACAATTTGAGGACATGACGATGACACTGTTCATGAGCAGAGGTCCTAGAATGCCTATGTTGAAAATTTGGTGCCAAAGTTCATAAAATGACTGTGCTGCAAGTGTGCATTGTGCAGTTTCCACACAGCCTTGTAACTTTGTAAATCTGCAATATTTTCATGCCACATTTTCACCACTGGTATTTGTGCACACCTCCTTATTAACAGTACAGCTGCCATTTTTCACAGCCTGCCCAAAATGCGTTTCCACAACTGTGGTGCACAATGGTGTGCTCGCTGTGGGAAATCACCCTCTGGGACACATTAACAAAATCACAGTGCTACTGTTCATGAGGGGAGGTCCCAAAATGTCTATGTTGAAAATGTGCCTAAAAACTCTCACAAATAATTGTCATGATGTCTGTTTCTAGTGCGTTAGGCTATATTCATTGCTTCACCAATATTTCATATTGCCATTCCAGATTTCCAACGTTGCCATTTTTTATGCCTCCTCATGAACAGTACAGTTGTTATTTTCCACATCCTGCCCAAAACTGTGTTTTTGTCTCTCTGTCACTAAATGGCACAGCCGCTGTGGAAAACCATGTTTCAGCTAACAAAGTGATTGTGTCACTTTTCATGAGGTGGCCTGACAAGCAGCCCATGTTGAAAATGTGGAGTGAAACTACCACTACATGCCTATGGTGTTAGGTTTTCCAACTGTAGCACCCCACCCGCTACGGACTGACAGGTGTCAGGGCTGCAACTTGGGATCATCGGATGTAATGCTCACACCATTCCACCCCCCACGCCAACCCTGCAGCCACTGACAGGCATCGTGGTGTGTCCTGCACTGTTCAGCCACAAACTTCACCCCACGCTCCTATATTGCACCCACGTTAGCGTATTTCCTTATGGAATGGGGTAAGTATGATGTCCAAAGACCCCAAAGGACACCACAACACTTGTCAGTCTCTACAGGGTAGGGTGAGGTACAATGCCATGAGCATTATAGCTGACAACCAAAAGGCACACCCCAATGCTTGTCACTCTACAGTGTGGGGGTGGGGTTGGCATCACTTCAATACTTCACTGTCATTCCTATTATGTGTCTCTAGCTCCGCCACTGCCAATGCCAGCGTGACAACATTCGGCATTGACAAATGCTTATTTTATTGATGTGTTTATCACTCTCTAGTTCAACTGTTTTCACAAATGTTTGAATTTGTGCAATTTCCTGTAAGGCAGATAATTCCTTTTTTAAGTTCTGATTCTTTGTTTGAAATATTCCCAGGGCTTGCATTTAGGACATATAAAGTCTGCTGTATTTCTTTGTCCATACTTATTTTTTTAAATACATGCCACAGAGAGTGCATAACAGCAGTAGGCTATCCCACTGAAATGTATTGAGAATATCCTCTATAGTAGAACAAAGGTCACTTTCTGCCATGTTTTGTTTTAGTTGTGTTGTACACCACCTTTTACCTTATAACTGGCTTTTAGTGAGATCCTTAGTAAAAGGAGAACTCTGTTACCCCTCCTATTTCCCCAGTGTGTTTTACTTTGGTTCCACTAACTTAATTCCTACTTTGTTTTCTTTATGTAGGCTTTCTGGCCCTCAGCCCTTCATCCCCACCGGTCACGCCAACATGCTGCGCTAGTCTCAGCATGTGTCTCCATGCACCAGGAGACAACGCAAACCACTCGGCTTGCCCCACTTATGGAGGGGCTTGTTTCTGTGCAGTGTGACCCGGAAGTATTCCAAAGGTCGCACTCCCACACTATGCTGCACAAAGATAAAAATAAATTAAAATATCCCTCTCCAAACCACTGCATGGAGTTAGGAGACTAAAACACAGAGCTTCAGCCCTGTAGCTAAAAAATATGTTGCTCAGACTGCCATGTAGTTCGTGGGATTAGACCACGAACTACAGCTTTCCAACCCCTTCCTGTCACCTGTCAAAGCACAAGAGCAGTGATGTCCCCACAATCTGTTCTAGACAATCATAGGCTTGAACAATGTTTCATATGGTCATAAAGGACTGCCATAGCTTGTCTCACAGCAGAATGCTGTCGCACAGGTTGGCAGTTATTTAAATAATGCCCCGCTTGAAGAGGGGCATGTTTTTATGCAGTCAGCAACCTGTAAGAGTTCCATAGGTCACTATCCCAGACTATGCTGCACACAAATAAAAAAACAAATCAAAATATCCCTCTCTGTAACATAAGGCAACTGTATAAGGCACAGCAACCAAGGCCATGAGTGACTGCCTGATTGTGGGTGGGTGAAGAAGATAGTCCCCTCCAAGGGGTGAAGAGGACTTATGAGGATCCTCAGGAGTTTCATCATGTCCTGCACCTTTCACCAATGTTAGAACATTAGGTTCTCCAAAACGTTAACCAAGTATACCTGCAGAATCCAAGTAGAAAATGTCCCACTAAGATTGTTGTGCAGGTTATTAGAGGCTATAAGTATGACTAAGGCCTGGACCTGAAACTGCTACAGATATTTAAGGGATAGTTGCATTAGACAGTTTACATAAGAGCTGTGTATTCATAGATGTGCCCAAAGATGGTGATACTCCATCTCCTTGTCAGACATGTGTTGAGCTGCTAATTGTCTAAGTTTGAGACAGTTATTTTGGACCCACATCCACATGTAATTTCTTTCAGCAGTACTGTACCTCACTGTTCTCAGTCTTTAGGTCTTCAAGCCAGACAGTACTCCATGTACACACTAAGACTGTGCCAGCTCCAAGAATAATGTGGAGCAATGTGGTGCACCAGAGGGAGGTGGTTGTCTGGGGCTGTGTTGGAACTGTGTTTTGGGATTATTTCCATGCCAACTGGAAAACTGGCTAGGTGATACCAGCATACAAGAATAGGGACTCAAGATTTTTTATCTAGCTATAGGCCTATCTCCCAACTGATAGGTAGCTCCAAATTACTCAAGAAAATTTTCTCAGAACAGCTGACCTGCCACCTATTAGGCACATCTTGCTTAGCCCTGATGCTGCCACTCGATCAGCTGCAACCTCAACTACTAATGATATTTTAAATTCAGTACAAGCCACTTAATTGGACTCACTTAAAGGGAATGCACACTTAATTGGGATGATTCAATGGTCACCAATAAAGCAGCAGTGTTAGTTAAAGGGCCCTGTCCACTGTTAATTGGGGTGACTATGCAGTTTAATAGGAATGCTTTAACAGATTCCTCTGGCGAGGAAAGAGCACTGAAATCTGCAGAACTATCTGGTAATGCCCTGCCAGTAAAGGAAGGATGGGCCTTTCTCATGTTAAACTCTACTACTGGGCTGCCAGTCAGCCTTCCTCACTATAGGTGTCAAACCTGAATACCCTGCATGGGAATTGCTAGAGACAGAAGAGGTGGGATAGGACCTGTGGAGAGGAATACTCTCTGCACTCTACATCACCATGCAAATGCAGTCCTAACTAACCCTTGAAAACATAAGATGGTAAAAATTTGGAAGCAAGCACATGAACAATTGCAAATACCTAACACAATTTCAGTGCAAAGTAGCATAAGGGCCACTTTAAAAACAAGCTCCGATTACACTGTCTCACTCTATAGAGGGCTCTTAAAATGGGAGAAGGGCCTTGGTCACCTCAGTAATCTTTATAGAGGGGGGCGACTACTGCGATTCTCAGAACTGCAAACAGAGTGATTGCTGGGGCCCGATGACCTATTTATCTATTTACAAGTAGTCCATAGAGTAAATAAACTACTTCCTGGGGGCTGGGAAAAACTTGTTGCACCCCACTGGAGAAGGCATTATGCACCCCTCAACCGGGGCTTTAAGCCTTCATTGGTTTACTATAAAACAGTTAGGAGGTCTGCCATCCCCAAAGGAGAAAACTCTAGCTTAGTGGGAAAGGGATTTGGGTGCAACAATTACTCCTGAGATTTAGGGCACTGCGACTAGATACTTACTCTCATATTCAAACAATGACAAGCTACTTCAAATGCAGCACAACTTTTTGTATAGGGCATATATTTCCCCCCTGCCTATTAATAATGCATTGAGTTAACCCAGACAAACCTGTGGAATGCCCCAAGTACAGGATTCAGAATGGGACATTCTCGCAAATGACCTTGACATTTCCTAAGATTGCCACTTCTGGAGGGAGCTGCATGATATAATGATCCAGGTGCTGGGCTACAGTCATCCCCAGTCACCTTTTGAGCTCCTTACTGGGGCAGATTACAACAAAAGGAAAAATAATCAGAACCCTGATCTTTGATCTATGGACCTCATCAAAGCAAGAAAAACCATAACCCAAACATGGTTAAGAGAAGCCCCATCTATCATCCAGTAATGGGCAAGTAACCTTAAATTGTGACTGAAACTAGAGTATATCCAGCTAAACACTCATAACATAGCAGACCACTTCCTGGTCTTATGGGGTCCTCTGGAAAATGCAATACAAATGGGCATTTCCCAATATAAGTGATGGCATCCCTCCTGGCTCTTGTAAATCTATTGTGCACTGAAGGATGATGTACAGTATTTGTACTGGTACTTTCAAATGGAGTTGTTGTGAGGGAACTTAGAGTGGAGGACCCACTAGCCAGGAATGATCACCAATCGGTGGGGTTTACACTCAGCTTGAGCAGAGAGTCGGTAGGATTAGTGACAAGGGTGGTGGACTTCAGGCGGGCGGACTTTGGGAAGATGCGGGAAATCTTGATAGGGCACCTAGATGGGATAAAACTGGGGATGGATGCACAACAGAAGTGGGATATTATTAAATTTGGTCAGAAAGATGCAACTGAGGCTTGCACCAGGACTCTGAGCAAGAAGAGCAGAGCTAAGAGGCCAAGCTTGCTGAACAGGAAAATATTGGAGGGGGTGAGGGTAAAGAAACAGGCATTTTGGAGTTTAAAGAAGACTAATAGGGAGCAGGACAGAGATGAGTATGTGAGGAGGGCCAGGGAGGTAACTAAACTAGTAAGACAGGCTAAGGCCTCCAGAGAGTTACGATTAGCTCAGGGCATCAAGGGAGGGAAGAAGGACTGTTTTAGATATGTGAGAGAAAAAAGAGCTGCAAGGACTAAATAGTGCAGATCAGAAAGGGAGGTAATATAGTGCAGTAGTTTAAGGATCTGAGCTGCAAACCTGGAGACCTGGGTTTGAATCCCACACCCCCACTTGCATACTGTATGACCCTGAGCAAGTCACTTAACTTCCTTGTGCTCCCAGATCACACCTGTAAATAAGTTTCAGATTAGTGTGTCTCTCCTGGTTAAACAACAAAAAAAAAAGAAAAAGAAAGGGTGAGGAGTGGGTGGAAAAGGGAGTGGGACAGGTGGAAGCATTGAATGAATAGTTTTGCTCTGTGTTCACCCAGGAGGAGTGCAGTCCACTACCTCAATGGACTGGGAGGGTGGGGAAGGGAAGGGAGGGGAGGGGTGATGGAGGAGGAGGAGATATCAGAGAGCAGAGTGCTAGAGAGTCTGAGACCACTGAGGGTGGACATGGCACCGGGGCCTGATGACATTCACCCCATGGTGCTGAAAGAAATGGCGGAGGTGTTCGCCAGTCTGCTGGAAGACCTGTTCAACACCTCCCTGGACACAGGCTGTGTGCCACAGAACTAGAAGTTTGCTCATGTAGTGCCTATTCACAAGAGTGGTCCAAGGGATGAGCCATGAAACTACAGACCTGTTAGTCTTACTTTCATAGTGGGTAAGCTTATGGAAGCAATCCTGAAAGAAAGATTAATAACCTTTCTTGAGGTAAATGGACTCCAGGATGGGCAACAGCATGGATTCGTCTCAGGGAAATCTTGCCAGACTAACCTAATAGAGTACTATGACTGGGTGACAAGAGAGCTGGATAGAGGCCATGCAGTGGATGCCCTGTATTTGGACTTCAGCAAGGCCTTTGATTCAGTGCCTCATGGGTGGCTGGGGGGCAACTGAGATCTGTGGGAGTGGGGGTGAAGTTGGCTAATTGGATCATGAACTGGCTGATGGGGAGGCAGCAACGAGTGGTGATGGGGGGTGAACTCTCACCTCCTAAGCCTGTGACAAGTGGGGCTCCGCAGGGCTCTGTGCTGGATCCAGTATTATTTGGCCTGCTCATATCGGATATCTCGAATGGAGATAGGAGTAGGATCAGTTTGTTCGCAGATGATACAAAGATGGCGAGCAGTAGTGGACAAGATTGAAGGGTGGAAGGAGCTACAGGGGAACTATCTAAACTGGAGGAATGGTCAGCGAAATGGCAACTGGGCTTCAATGTGAAGAAGGGTAAAATTATGCACTTCGGAGTAAAGAATCTGAAGAGGGAATACTGGTTAGGTGGAGTGAGACTGGGGGGTCACTGAGGAGAAAAAGGATCTGGGGGTGTTGATAATAGCGAGCATGAACAACTCTACCCAGTGGAGGAAGGCTGCATCTAAGGCTAACAAGATGCTGGTGTGTGTTGCAAGGGGAAACTCATCAAGACATAAGGATGTGATCCTGCCCCTCTACAGATCTTTAGTTAGGCCGCACTTGGAGTACTGCGTGCAGTACTGGCAGCCATATCTGAAGAAGGATATCAGGCTGCTTGGGAGGGTGCAGTGTAGGGTGACAAAAATGAGGCAGGGGTTGGTGGGCAAACCCTATGAGGACAGACTGAGGTATCTGATTTTGTACACCCTTAAGTAGAGAAGGGATCAAAGGAATATAATTGAAGTGTTCAAGTATCTGAAAGGTTTCAACAAAACTGGCATAGATTGATTATTTAGACTGAGGGAGGGAAGGGACGCAAGAGAACATGGGCTAAGGTTGGATGGGGCAGATTTAGGAAAGAGATGAGGAAACATTATTTCACAGAAAGGGTGGTGTCACTGGCCCAGTGGCACTGAGGGTTGAGGCGCTGGACACCACACTTCGCTCCACACCAGTGACCCGGGTTCGGGAATGAGCTTGGGACGTCAGTGTCCAGCAGGGGAGGGAAAGGATTGAGCATCCGGAGGACAGCTCTCCTTTCCCGGGAGGGAGGGGGATACACACTCAGCACCTGACTTGCCCTTGGTGGAAGCTGGAGGCACAGCAAACGTATGAGTGTACAAAGGGGGCTGGGAGTGGTTGACTTCGGCGGTGACGCCTTGACATTGGGGCACGCACCACTCCCACAAGAAAAGGGAAAAATCACCTGACAGTGCTCTCAGTAGACAGAGCACCAGGGCCCGATCCCCAGTACCCCTGCCTGTCCTGGTACCAGCGTCCCAACAACAACAAGAAGGACTTTGGGGGTGGCCCAGCCCCATGCCCGGCTGGGGGATATAACCACTGCTACATGGGGGACGGACTGCACTGGGCTCCAGGTAAGAGGGTGGGGACTAGAAGGCCATAGGTGTCTCATGAAGAGTGGGAGTGCTGCCAGTAGGGGGAGTATAAAGAATAAGTAAAAAAAAAAGAAAGGGTGGTATCAAAATGGAATACCCTGCCGAAGGAGGTAGTATCATGTAAGATGGTGGGCTCTTTCAAAAGGGCATGGGACAGGGCAGGGTGTGTGTGTGTGTGTAAACAGTATTGTTAATTTGTTGGAGGGGTGAGAGGGGGAGGGGTGGGGCAGCTACAATCTAGGGGTGTTAGCTGCACACTTGAGTAGACTTGATAGACCATAAGGCCTGTTTCTGATGGCAGTTATATATGTATGTATGTACTGTATGTATATATGTATGTATAATTAACTTGTTATCCCAAGAATGATGTTCCTCTGGTGTAAAGATCTGAGTGATGTGAAATATTCATCCATGTTGTAATAAAATGTGGTAATGTAATGTTTGAAGGGCATGCCTTTAAGCTGCTACTATGTTGATATAGGGATGTACCCATGTTCTGTTTTGATGTTTTGAAGTTGTATTTATCTGAAATTTAATGAACATGCTTTTTTTATCAGGATGCTTTACCTGATGCTCCAGTGCTTTTCTGTTCTTCTGCTTCTCATTCACACATTGTTATCACACTAAGCATAACTGTGCTTCAGTGGGGACTGGGGCTCCATCTAGAGGGATAGAGGCCTGTACAGGGGCGATGGGCTGCTTCCATCCAGGAAAGAAAATGGGATCCTCAGTGAACAGTTTCAATACTACATTATTAAGCACTGAAACTAGCCAAGGGGGAGACAGAAGAACAAGGCAGAGAAACATAGACTCCCAACAAGCTCACATGATCTGCAGTGGGAATCCCAAGGCTGAGAAATCCCAACACAGAAAAGTACAAATAGGAATCCAGGTTGGGAAGGATAAGGGAAAGAGGAAAGAAAACAGTGGAGAAAATAGGGGAGGGCAAAAGGGCAAGATGAGAAGGAGTGGCAGTACAAACTGGAGAGCCCTGTGTACAAATGCGCTAAGTCTGGGCAACAAGATTGCAGACCTAGAGGCCACCATGACAGTAGCGGACCTGGACATAGTCGTAATTACAGAGACCTGGTGCAATGAAAACCAGGACTGGAATATAGCCATACCATGGTATGCTCTATTCAGGAAAGACAGGGTAGGAAAAAAGGGAGGAGGAATTTCTCTTTATGTGAGGGAAAATGTAAAAGCCATGGAAATACAGGTGGAATAGGGAGAAGTGGAGGTACTGTGGGTCACCCTGGAGACAAGGAAGGGGGACGCTCTTCAAACAGGGGTGATCTACAGACCTCAAGCATGGGGGGGGATGGATAAGGGGCTGATGGAAGTTATCCAAGGGATGGCGAAAAAGGGGGAGGTATTGCTGGTAGGGGACTTCAATCTAACAGATGTGTATTGGAGCCTTCCAGCTACAGCAACAGGTAGAAAAAGGAAAAATCCTAGACTCTCTCTGAGTAGTGTTCCTCAAGCAACTAGTTAAAAATCCCACTTGTGTGGGGATGATACTAGACCTGGTGCTGTCAAACAGGGACAGTGTAGCTGATGTCACACTGGGAAGCCACCTAGGGACCAGTGATCACCATACTGTGTGGTTCAATATATGAACTGGGCCAGAATCAAACCACACTAAAACAAGGGTCCTGGACTTCAGGAGGACTGATTTCAAGAAAATAGGAGAGTGCCTCAGGAAAGTAATAGGAGGGATAGGAAAAATGGGTTGGGTAGAGGAACACTGGGCAAAAATAAGGCAGGCCATTGAGAAGGCCACAAATCTCTGTTTCAAGCAGATTAAAAAGAGCAGGAGGAAAAAAAAAGACCACTATAGTTCTCCAAGGAAGTAGTAGAGAAAGTAATGGTAAAAAAGCTAGCATTCAAAAGGTACAAGTCAACACAGAAGAAAGAGGATAGGAAGGGTTATCAGGAGAAACAAAGGGTGGCAGGAAAAGCAGTTAAGATAGCTAAGGAACAAATGGAGGAGAATATTGCCAGGTCAGCAAAAAAAGGGGATAAAACCTTCTTTAGAAATATAAGTGAAAAGAGGAAGAACAAGGCAGGGATATTAACACTAAAAGGGGAAGGAGGGGATTGTGTGGAAGAGGACCAGAAGAAAGCTGACATATTGAACAAGTATTTTATTTCGTATTTGTGAAGGAAGGGGAAGGTGACATGCAAAGATAGGAGAAAGGGGCATTAAAGGAAGGCAGGTGGACACTAGCCCTTTTATGGAGGAGAGAGTCCTCTGGGAGCTAGCACAACTAAAGGTGGATAAGGCAATGGAGCCAGACAGGGTTCACCCCAAGATACTGAGGGAACTTAAGGAGGAGCTCACTGCACCTCTGATGGCCCTATTCAACTTATCACTGGATTCAGGGGAAGTTCTGGAGGACTGGAGGAGGGCGGATGAGGTCCCAATTCACTAAAGTGGGGATAGGGAGGAGGCAGGAAACTACAGACCTGTAAGTCTGATTTCGGTGGTAGGCAAAGTTATAGAAACACTACTAAAGGAAAGAATTAGGAAATATCTGGTGACCATTGGATTGCAGGACACAAGGCAACATGGGTTCACTGGAGGAAGATCTTGCCAAACAAACCTAATCGGGTTCTTTGACTGGATGACCAGAGAAGTGGATCAGGGAGGAGCAGTGGATGTGGCCAACTTGGATTTCAATAAGGACTTAGACACCATTCCACACAGAGGACTGATAATCAAGCTGGGCAGCCTGGGAGTGGGTCCAAAGATGGCGAAATGGGTACCTAGTTGGCAAAGTAACAGGAGTCAAAGAGTGGTGGTAAATGGGGTTGACTCTGAAGAAGGTATGGTGCCGCAGGGGTCAGTACTGGAACTGGTCCTCTTCAATGTCTTTATTAGCGACATCTCAGAAGGGCTGGATGGAAAAGTATGCCTGTTTGTGGATTACACAAAAATCTGCAACAGAGTTGACACTCCAGGGGGTGGAGAGGTTGGAAAGAATGAGAGAAGAGCTGAAAAAGTTAAAAAAAAATGGCCAAGGATTTGGCAAATAGGCTTCAAAACCAAAAAGTGCAAAATCATGCACATTGGGCACAAAACTCCAAGGGCACCATACCAAATGGGGAAGGGGGGTGATGACAACCACAAACCAGGAAAGGGACCTGAAAGTCTTCATATCTGATGACCTGAAGGTAGCAATACAGTGTGATAAGACAGTAAGAAATACAAGTAGAATGCTGGGGTGTGTAGGGAGGAGTAATACCAGCCGAAAGAGGGAGGTAGTGATACCCCTGTACAGATTGATGATGAGGCCCCACCTGGAGTACTGTGTCCAGTACTGGAGGCCCCATCTCCAGAAAGACATAGATCGGTTGGAGGCAGTACAGAGGAGGGCAACCAAAATGGTGCATGACCTGCATCATATGTCCTACAAGGAAAGACTCAAGGAATTAAATATGCACTCTTTGGAGGAAAGGAGGGAAAGGGGAGACATGATAGAAATGTTCAGATACCTTGCTGGTATTAATAAGGTGCAGGAGGGTGACATTTTACATAGAAAAAGATGCTCCAGGACAAGGGGTCATGCTATGAGGCTGGAGGAGGGGGGGGACTCAGAGGGGATGTGAGGAAGTACTTCCTCATGAAAAAGGGTGGTAAATGTCTATAACTGCCTCTCAGCAGAGGTGGTGGGTATGAAAATGGTTGCTGGATTCAATCATGCATGGGAAAAACACAAAGAGACCTTAGTAACGGGGCTGAGGGGGATAAGGTCAGACATCGAGTAGGGTCTACGGTAGCACAGTAGTAGTGAATTAGGGCAGACTAGGTTGGTCAAGAGGCCCTTTTCGGCTGATCACTTCTATGTGTCTACATATGTTTCCATAAAATGAGGCCAGCTAGCTTTAACAATCAACAATCATTTTTCCAGCGTGGCAGCAGCTAAGACAGGTGATCTTCCACTGTCCAAAAAGGTCAAAGTCATTGAGGCTGTGCAGCAGCCCAGAACATCGTTCTGTATGGTAGCCAAAGAATTTAACATTTCTAAGAGTTAGGCTGGGTGGATTAGCCTGAATAAAGATAAAATATCAGCAGAGTGACAGATTAACAGCAACCCAAATAGGAAGAGGAAACATGAAGGCAGGGATACCCTTGTTGAGGATGCCTTATGTGTGTGGTTTAACCACACAGTCAACAAGGGTGCTCATTTGTCCGGTTTGGTTCTTAAGAAACAGTGAATCAGAAAGCCTCTCATTTAGAACATGAGGACTTTGATGCTGCTGATGGGTGACTATCAAGACTGAAATTGCAGCACAACATAGTGTGCAAAAAGGAACATAGAGAACAAGTAGATGCAGATGCCCTCTCTGCATTTGATTGGCTTCAAAATGCGTTCCCAGTACTCCTGTCAGAGTATGCCCCAATTAATGTGTTTAATGCAGCTGAGACCTGCACTTTTTACCTGGAGTATACTGATCATGTAAACAGAAACAACTTGGGCACTCACTACCACATTGACTGCTGACACTGTCTTCTGATATAAAAAAGTTTATTACATGATAAAACACCCGCCTGACGCGTTTCAGATCATATACTTGACCCTAAAGGCTCAATAAAATCACATAAAACATAACAAAACCGCTTCAATTTAAAATCCTCTGAACTCTTGATGCTCAAATGGTAAAAGCCTGTTTGAATAAATACGTTTTTAAACTGGTCTTAAAACTCTCCACGGTCCCGCACTCTCTAATCTGACGAGGTAGAGAGTTCCACAGGGATGGTGCCATGAACGTAAAAGCCCTTGCACCAGATGTCTTCAGCCGCACCCTGGGAACCTCTAACAACCCCTCATCAGTAGAGCGGAGAGGTCGTCCAGGGCTGTAAGGAACCAGGTGCTCTTGCAGATAACCCAGTCCCAGTCTGTGTAGGGCTTTATACTGTAGGTCATAAGACCAACCTTAAAGGTGGTCTGCCACTGCATAGGCAGCCAGTGCAGATCATGCAGCATGGGAGTAATATGACTGGTACATGAAGCCCCAGTCAATAATCATGTCACCGCGTTCTGCACCAGCTGCAAGCGGCAGACATCAACCCCCGGAAGCCCTAGGTATAGGGAGTTGCAGTAATCCAGGTGCAAGGTCACAAAGGCGTGGATCAACGTGGGCAGATCATTGGATGGAACAAGGTGCTTTATTCTGGTGATGTTTCTAAGATGGTAAAAAGAGGATTTGATGACTGCCAACACCTGCACCCACAGTGTCAGTCCATCACCAAATACCACCCCCAGATTATGCACCCATTCAGAGGTGGGTAGGTTGTACAGCATTGAGCCAAAGCCCAGACGGTAACACCACCACCAACCTCTCTATCTGGTGCCTCGGATCCTCCACCAACACCTCAGTCTTACTGAAATTCAATTTCAACCAGCTGGACCTCATTCAACCATGGATTTCTGCCAGACAGCTGTCAAACATCGAGACCGCACTATCCTGGTTGGGTGCAAAAGAGAGATAATGCTGTGTATCATCTGTGTAGCAGTGGAAACTCAGCCCATATTGTCTTACAATGTCTCTGAGTGGCAGCAGATACTCTGCAAATCACATGGGGGACAGCACCAAGCCCTGAGGCACCCCCCATGACAGAGAGAATGGCTCAGAGGAAAAAAAAACATAAACCACCCTCTGAAACCTACCAGCTAGGAAAGAGTGGAACCATCTAAGAACTGGTCCACAGATGACCCTCAGATGCTCTAGCAGAACCCCATGGTCCACAGTGTCGAATGCTGAGGAGAGATCCAGCAGCACCAAAATGAAGCAGTGCTTCTGGTCTTTTGCCATCAGGAGATCATTGAGTACCCAAACCAGAGTGGCCTCAGTACTATGTCTCTTCCAGAAACCTGACTGGAGAGGATCGAAGACATCATGGATGGTAAGATGATTTTCCAGTTGCAGTGCAACTACTTTCTCAATCACCTTCCCAACAAAGGGAAAGTTAGAGATAGGTCTGTAGTTTGCACAGATGCTTGGGTCTAAAGAAGCTTTCTTAAGAAGCGGTGTCACCACAGCCTCTTTCAGGGAGCTAGGGAACTCTCCCAAATCTAAAGAGCACCAAACAATCTCTTCAAGGACCAGGCCGATGGTCTCCATACACCCTAATAATAAGCGTATAGGGCCCAGGTCCAAACTACAGCAAGTTGGCCACAATTTCTGGACAATCCACACGATGTCCCCTACCCCCGGTCAGTCAAAAGATATCCAGGAGGACCGAGGGGAAGTGACCTTGCACTGACCACCACTAACCCCCATAGAGCGTGCTGGTCAGATTTCAGCCCTGATGTCAGCTACATTATCTGCAAAGAAATGAGCAAACTCATTACACTTATCTTGTGAAAATGCTCTTCGAACCTGTAGAGAAGGTGGGTTGCACAGCCTGTACACAGTTCAAAAGAGCTAAGCCAGTCAGTTCTGAGCAGCAGCTATCTCACCAGACAGGAGCTCTGCCTTCTTACGTGAGATTGCTGATTGATAGCTTTGATAATGGTCTATCAATCTAAGGTGGTCGACATCAAGGGCCATTCTCCACCAGCAACGCTCTAGCCTTCATCCCACCCGTCTCAGCTCTCTCAAGGTCCCATCAAACCATGGGGACCAAGGGCGAAGAGAGAGGGGATGAACACGGAGTGGGGTGATAACATCCAGAGCCTCAGTAATAGCCTTATTATAGGCCAAAACTAGATGCTTTGGAGCCTCACCTGCCCTCAAAACTCCCAATAGGTCTAACACTGCCAAGAGACCTTCTGAGGTAACACCCCTCAATGGGCAGTGTCTGACCATCTCCACAGGGGCAGGCCTATGGGGGGGCTGGAATTTGAATCTTACTGTGTAGTGATCGGACCAAATGACTGGCTCCACCACCAAATCAAAGGACTCGATCCCCAGGAGGAAGACCAGATCAAGTGAGTGACCCTGATTGTGAGTAGCAGAGATAACTACTTGTGTAAACCCCAATGGTGACATAAGTTGGAGGAAGTCTTGACCAAACTGTGGGAGTTCATCGTCGACCCAGGTTTTGAAGTGACCCAGGACCATCAGCCTGTGTGACTCCAATGCTGCATTGATGACAAAGTCCACCACTTCCTGCAGGAACAATTTCTAACCCCCGGGTGGACAGTAGATCAGAATGATCATGCAGCCCACATCTGCTACTACGACAAACTCAAATGATCTGGCCACCTCTTTCTGGTACACCAGCAAGGCCCAATTCCAATCTAAAACAGACAGCCACCCCCCACACCTGTGGTCCAATCTCGAGTGTTGTAACCCTGAAAACCTGTCTGGGACTGCCGCTTCCAAAATGGGGCCCATGTTGTCATCAAGCCAGGTTTCGGTGATGCAAGCCAGGTCTGCTGTCCCAACAAGATCAGCAATAATAGCCATCTTGTTTCTAATAGACCTGGCATTGCATAACACCACTTGAGTCTGATAGGGTTTCGGGGCTGACCGAATTATCTGCCCAGAATTACAGGAGCCCTTGGGTATGGTAACCAGACATGGCGGACCACGATCTAGAGGTCATTTTTCCCCAGGCATCTCCTGACCGCATAACCCTGATTCAGCGCTCCACTCTCTCAAGTCCGGGTCCCTCGGTCCACCCCTCCCTCTCCTCTTTAATGGAACAGCCAACTAAAAATAGAGGAGACATAATGTGCTCTTATTTGTGGACAACTGTAGCACCCATCCCTCTAACTTGGCAAGTAAATGTTCACATTATCAGAATCATTTTGTCCTCCAGAAACACCACTAATTTCATCTAGCTGCTGGATATAGGATTGGTTAAAAATTTTAAAGGACACTACAGAGCTCTCTTTTTCTCATGCATAGTTGGCATCATTGACAGTGGCTCCACTGCTTTAGCATCAGAAATCGCTAGAACTGTCAACTTATTGGTTGCCTATTTATGATGCACAAGGCATGGGCCACTGTCAAACAGAGCACCATCAAAACTGTTTCAGAAATGGAGGCTTTAATGTAGAACAGGAACCTACTGGACATGCTGAGGTGGAAGAGGCAGAGCTGGCTGTCACTGAAGACCCACTTGCCAATGTTTAGCACCCCCACTGAAAAATAACAGCAGGTAAATTTGAAGCTTTTGTGAACAGTGATGCTTCAGAGGAAACAGATAATGATCTGTCAATAGACAGCATATGTGCATCTGTGAAACCTGAGTGTACAGAAACGACTTTGGAAACCATGGCAGACAATGTCAAAGATGCTTCACCAGCCATAGTAAAGAATGATGAGGCAAGAGCACATGTAAGTGCTCTAAGAGAGTGGTGCCTGTAGCACAACAAAATACAGGAATTGGAGCAGTTATTTGATTTAGAGGGGATTGCTATACAGCACGTGGCCACAGACTCAAAACAGAAAATTAAATGGGCTTATGCAACTTAGTGTAGTGTTATGCTTGTGCAACTTGTTGATAAACCTTTATGGCCATTTGCGTCTCTATTCCACAGGGAGTACCACCCTGTAGGGGTACCGAAGGTAAGGAACTCTGGAGGAGGGTTCACCCCTAGAGGTACTACAGAAAGGATTTCCTTGGCTAAAGGTACCTTAGGAAGTAACCCAAAGGAGAAAGGCGAGCCACTGAAGGAGGAGGTGATGATGGTAGGGCAAAGAAAATGCTTCTGAAGGATGCTGGAGGGCCTGCCTTAACTAACTTAGGTATGGAGAATGGTTGGTTGCTTTAGCCCACTGAACCACAGGCAAAGCCTTTCAATTCAATAGGCTTATGCAAATAAAAAATGTAGTGTTATGCTTGTGCAACTTACTGATAAAAATTTGTGGGCATTCATCTCTATTCCATGGGGAATACCACCCTCTGGGGTACTGAAAGTAAGGAACTCTCAAGGAGGGTTCCACCCCTAGAGGTGCCACGGGATGGATTCCCTTGGCTAAAGGTACCTTAGAAAAGAACCCCCAAAACAGTGTTAAGCAGCAAAACAAAAAAAAACACATTACTCACTAAAGCCAGGGAGCATGATTTACAACAACTGGAGAGATGACAGCCGTGGGGACTAGCATAGACAAACACCAACTGAGCTGATAGGGAGGAAAGCTGAACAGAAGGGCATAACTTCCTACAGAGACAGGGAATGGCAAAGGAGAGACACCTTTCCATGCAAAAGGAGTGCTACCATCCAACACCATCCAACAGAGGAACCTAAGGACCTAAGAATCTACTGCTATATAGATTAATGAGTATTATGACCTTCAGCACAGAGGAAAGGAAAAAACCCTATGAGGAGGAAACCTTTGGGGATCCAAGACCTAGGTTGCCTTCTCTCCCGGCTTGGGATATATTTAGTGATGGCTCAGGTACTGCAATTTAGAGTCCCAGTTTAGGGGAGGTGGAAAATATTCCAATTTGGAGGAAGGCTCTCACTCTAGCTCTCTAATGGCAACACAGTGAAAGGCTGCAACCACACTCTGCTGCAACGGGATAATCCCACATGAGAGGACCATCCCTTAAGGTGGGATGAGGAGAGCAACAACTGCTGAAGGCACTCAGCTGGCCTACATGAGCCTAACACAGACTAGGTGAACCTGAGCCAGTTGTAGTAGAAGGTGCTGCCGAACCCACTCAGCAAACTAATGGAGCCCCCTTGGGATTAAGGGCCCCAACCTTCACAGCTGAAGTCTTAAATTCCACATCAAGGCATGCTACCAAAATGATTGCATGGCTAAAGCTCCACCCAGAGTGAGGACATTCCCACTATGGTCAAGATAGTAAATAGTAAATGAGGGATGCAAGCCAACCAGTTCCATGAGGGAAGCCAAATTATTGTGATAAAATAGAGATTTTGTCATTACTGTTCAAGTGGTAAGTGCCCAAAGTAATGTGAAAATAAAGATTTCCCAGTACTGCAACAAAGAACAATCCTAAAAGGAGTGTACAAATGTATTCTGAGACCTCCACATAGGTCAACAGGTAGCAGTAAACAATTGAATGAAACTGGACAAAACTGAATGGTGACACCTTCACACAGATATATCACAAGCCTGCATATCATAAGCAGGGGTAAATGAGGAGTGTATAAACAATTTAAACTGCTAAGGAAGTAGGAGTAAATGGCAGTAGAGCAATGATAAAACTGGCACACTACACTGCTGGAAAAGCAAACAGGGGAATTAAAAAGCTGGGAGTTGTAACTGCTGTGTGGAGTCAGGCATTCAGAGGAGCCAGGTGTAAACAATTAAGGATAGGTGTACACAGGAACACTGCTATAGGCAGGGAAACAGCAAGTGGAACTGAAAATCACATAGATAACAAATGCTGACAAACTGAGGGATTGCTGATGTATGAAAAAAGTACAGTAAATGAGGAATGGTAAATGTAAGGTAAAGCAGTATGGAAGCTTGAAAAGCACACACAAGCAATTGGGACACAGGAGGCTAGAAAACTAGAAAAGCCCAAAAAGAAGTTAAATTAAGGGAAACACAAGAAGGACAGCAGGAGGGAGAAGACACAAAGAGAAAAGCACAGACTGCAGCCAGAGGAGAAGCAAAATACTGACACACTGTAGGAGCGTAGGAGAGCACAAACAAAGGATCCAAACCACAAGGGGTCAAATGCTGAAAAAGAGAGGGAGGGAGGAGGGAGGGGTAGAGCCTCCAGCTGCAGCAAAGAAAAATTGCTTCTGAAGGAAGTTGGACGGCCTGCCCTAAATAATTCAGGCAGGGGACATGGCTGGTTACTTCAGCCCACTGAACCACAAGCAAAGCCTTTCAAAAATAACCAATTTCTTCTTGGTTGATGGAGGTCAATAGAAGGAGATTGAGACTTTCTTTAAATGTTTAAGTCATGTTTTTTTAAAACTAATCATAATCTACAGTACCAACAAACAACAACATTGTGTTTTATAAAAAAAAATGTAATCTGTCCCTCTCTTTTGCTTTCCTTCTCCAAATTTGGGTATGTTACTTATCTTATTCAATCACGCTTATGTTTATAGTCTCACACTTTTAATGTCCAATTTACCCTTGTATGCAATACTCACTGCTGTATATTGGTTGTTGTATCTCTGCTATGGCTGTTAATTGTGTGCATTGTCTTATGTACTGCATATATTGTTTTCTTGTATGTATTCTCCCTGTACCCCTTCCCCCAGGTTGCACTGGGAGATGAGCAACTTTCTGTTCAGTGTGCCTTCCTGGTGAAACATTTCAATAAATAAAGTAATTAACTAAAGTTAATACCATTTCATGCCTGTTGCTAGTTTGTTTAAATTGGATATGTAACGAAACCACACTATGCAAAAGTGCCTCTTCTGATAAATGAGAAGCAGCTTCTATTGTACAACAGGTCAGAAATTATTGACTGGAGCTTTCCTGACCTGATCAAAGCCATTGACACTATGGATCACAGCATCATTGAAAGAACACTAGTTAGACACATTGATTATGGATGTATCAGGAGGTCTAAACCTCACTTTCAGGTTCTTGGCAATATTGGGAATGCAAGTAATCACAGACACATTGCATTAGAGTAATAAACTTGTTTATCACTAACAAAAAGGAAAAAAATCACAGTTGCCCTAAGCAGTTCTTACCAATATGAACCAGGAGCCAGTGCTAAGCGTTCCCTGTACATCAAGGTTTCTTTGTGTCTCTTGGGATCTCCGAGGTACAAGACTGGTGTATCACATTATATACCTCTGATAATTACTATGGTTACTGTAAGATAGAAACATTTCTAGTTACAGAGATGAGCCCTATTGACTAAATTAGGGGAGGTGCCATGGTCCAAGATAACATTATACAATTCTGTAGTATTCATCAGTTTGTGAACAAAAGAGTTCTTATACAGAGTCTTACATAACTCAGTGTAGTAGTACAAATCACCAAATGGTGGCAATGCCGACTTACATATCATAATTATTCCAAAGACACAGGTGTCTTGGCATCTTACAAGTAAGAAATACACAGAAAATACATAGAAGAATATATGTATTAGCAAGCAAAGTGTATTACAACAATATGCGTACATATCCTGACATCTACTCTTGTACAGTAGATACCCTTAGCCCTTATATGTTAGTATAACGTATGCTTAAGCACTAGCTGTCTACGGCGTACCTCTGAGGGTACCAATTAGGGTGCAGGGACCTCATGTAACAGATGTATCCCCTCCACTATGCAATACTTTCAAAGCTATTTGTATGATTATCATCAATTTGTTCCCATCAGGGATTCCACAGCCATTGTCTCTCATGTCTGTACTGGGAATTTCCCCTAGGGCTTGATCATTTGCACCCTGTTACTTCCAGCATATATCAGTGATCTAGAACAACAACTTGTACACTCAAAACTCAAGCTAATTTATAAGTGGACAACAGTGTTGCATATTTCAGCAGTAAAGACATTGGTGGCATCCACATCAGCTTACAGAATAACTTTATTAGGATCTGGCACTCCCTACATTAAAAGATCCTGGTCCTTAATATTGAAAAAAAAATCCCAACTTGTGGTTTTCTATTCCTCAGCTACCCTTAGAAAAGAGCTGGGTCATTAAATTGTTTGCAAGCAGGTCAAAGCACAATCGGATCTGGTGCAAGATGATGGCAGTGGCAGTGAAAGGTGACTAAGCTTTTCCATTCAGCTCTCTGTACTGTGTTGAACTTGTAATCAGGGTTTTGCAGCTTTATGGTTGTTTTTTACATTTAGTCATTTTTTTTATTTAGTGTCTGCAAGAGTAAATATGATTTTAGTAACTAAACCTTGATACTTTTAAAAACTGAGGAATGAGAAAAGTTTCCTTGTGGAACATCCAGGAGTGCATATTCAACCTAATAATTCCTTGTGCAACTGGTGTACTCATGCTGCTGTCACAGATATAAATTTGGTGATGACAAACCAATGGCAGTTAAAAACTTCAGTGGGTTATTGGACAGGTTTTTGACTTTGTACTGATGTTCATTATCCTCAGACTCACTCAGGATGTCATTACTTACAGAGGATATGTCACAAAATAAATCCTCAAGCAATTTTAACTCTGCTTGGTTAGGAACATATTTGACCTGACCAAGAAGAGATTGCCTCACTTTCCCCATATGGATCAGAGGAACTTTTATTTTTTTGTATTGTATTTATTGATTTATAATTTGGAAAACACATTTGAGCACAAGTGCTCTTTTGCAAAGGTTACAATGAACGAAAAATACAACATACAATTACCAGCTCAAGAAGAGCCTGGTCAGGTACAAGCAACAGTAAATTATCAGTCAGGGAAATATGCACAATCTAGCATAGCAGTCACAAGGGGATAAAGTTTGCAAGTGCCAATAATTTATAAGCACAAGATAAAACATGGTATATTGGTCAGGAATCAATTAAAAGCAGCACCAGGCTGTTTTCAAAGTGAGTTCTTCTTTTAGGGATGTTTTAAATTGTGCCATTTTTGAAAGTCCCACTAGGGATTCAGTGAGTTCGTTAAGCCACTGGAAAGCATGGACCGCAAAAGAGTTCCTACCCAGTCTTATTTTTCTGGAAGAGAGCTTCAATAACTTGTCTAGACATACTTCTGGTGGAATATTGGTTTGTGACTAGGCAGAAGAGCTCTTTGATTGCAGTTGGGGGTGAGGCCCAAGAGAGCTTTTTTAGCCGTCAGACAGGTCTGGCATTTTAGCCTGTCCTGAAATGGTAACTGTCACAACCTCACTCAGCAGGTCAGCCCTCTACTCCCAAAGTGCCAACCTCTGAGCACAGTCTTGTGAATAGTTAACAGAAACAGGATAACTCTCCTGTCTGTTTTGTGGGTTCGAATCAACTTTTGGTCTCAGTTCTGGAGGGATTCAAACTGTGAACCTCTTGCTAGGATACCCAATGCACAGGCTCAGATAATTCTGTCTTGGGGGGGCAGATATCTTTGCCTACGGGCACCTAACCAGGTGTACAGAATTGAACCCTTAAAAACTCTTATAAAGACCTCAGATTTCTCTTACCTTTTTCCAGTTTGGTATCACCATTCAAGCTTATGCACAGTGTCTGCTTTAACCATATATACTTTACTTGTTAAAGAAAAGAGATGCAAAGACAGACCAGGTAGGCTCTAAAAATAGAGTTTTACTAAAATAGATAAAAGTATATAAACCATAAAATACAGAACTATACATCACACGAACCATACAATCTTTTAAAAGAACATGGTTTTAACAGTGCAGTTCCTACTACAGTACTTAGATTTTGTCTCTCTCTACCTGTATACTTGCTTAAAGTGCTCAAAGATGTTTCTTTGTCAGAGTGTAGATAAAAGACTCTGAAGGAAAACAGAATACTGTTTAAAAAACTGTCTTGGCCAACCCCTTTGCATTAGGTCACCTAGCCCCTCTTCTGTTTATGAAAAATCATACACCCAGGATATTTTATCATATTAGAAGGTAAGATAATTAAGGTTACATCAGCAGAAACTCCTTTCCCCATGTGACTTCCCCAATCAAGTCTGTAAACTTCCTTTCATCTATAAGCAGTATCCTCTCTCACACAGATATCAAAACATTTATGATTTCGCACCAGTGTGCTATCACCTGGTTTCTTCCTCTAACAACATAAAATGGACACTGATTTCCCTCTTAGCAATTAAAGCTATATTTAACTTAGAAAAACAGGAGATTCTTGATATAGGCTGGTTCTAGTCTGTAATTAGGTTCTGGCCTTCCAGGTAACACCTTGTATCTAAAACCTGTGTGTGTGTGTGTGTGTGTGTGTGTGTGTGTGTGTGTGTGTGTGTGTGAACTCACATGCTGTCTCAGCATCTCTCATGAGAGACAGTCCATAACACATTTTTGTATTACAAAAATGATACAGTGATCAGAACCAACTGTCCAAGTGTCACAATTTCTCCCCACCTAGACTGAATTTGGGGGTTCTATCCCCTGCATGGGATGAGCTTCCCAAATCAATTCACTCCTCGTATACACGAGACAGCCCATTGGAGTTCTGATTTTTGGCTCCAGCCCTATGTACGATTGTCAGATCATACCCTTGCAAAGCAAGACTCCATCTTATCAATCTACCATTGTTCTTTCTCATCTGCATCAGCCAAACCAGGGGGTTGTGGTCAGTCTGCACCCCAAAATGCTGCCCATATAAGTATGGCTCTAATTTCTTTAGGGCCCACACTATGGCAAGACATTTTTTTTCCACAGTGGAGTATGTCTGCTCCTTGGGAAGTAACTTCCTACTCAGGTACACTACTGGGTGATCTGTCCCTTGGCTGGATGTCTGACTCAGTACTGCCCCAATAGCCATGTCTGAGGCATCAGTCTGAACTATAAAGGGTTTGCTATTGTCAGGACTTGTCAAAACAGGAGCACTGCACAGTGCCTCCTTCAATCTGGTAAAGGCTTCTTCACAGGCTGGGCCCCAGGTAATTTTCTTGGGCATCCTTTTCTTTGTCAGGTCAGATAAGGGAGCAGCCAGGGCACTGTAATTGGGTAAACATTTTCTGTAGTACCCTGCTGTCCCTAAAAAACTCCTGACCTGCTTCTGTGTTTCTGGTCTGGGCCATGCCTGGATTACCTCTATCTTTATTTGGTTAGGATGGAGCTGTCCCCGGCCTACCACATGCCCGAGGTATGCCACCTCTCCCATAGCCACCTGGCACTTCTCGGCTTTGACAGTGTTCCCATCTCTCTGTATCCTGCCCAGCACTTCCCTAAGGTGGGAAAGGTGTTCCTCCCAGCTGGAACTAAAAATGGCAATGTCATCCAGGTATGCCACGGTGTACTCCTCAGCACCATTTAATACCTGGTTCACCAACCTTTGGAAAGTGGTCTGGGCATTCTTCATTCTGAAAGGCATTACTTTAAACTCAAATAAGCATATAGGAGTGATGAAGGCCAACCTCTCCTTAGCTCTGTCTGTCAACTCTACCTGCCAATACCCCTTGGTCAGGTAAATGGTCGTAAGGTAGGTCACCCCTCCCAACTTGTCCAGGAGTTCATCCGACCAGGGCATTGGGTGGGCATATCACTTCATGACTGCATTCAGTCCATGACAGTCCACACAGAAATGAGCAGAGCCAAAATCTTTTCTCTGAAACCTGGGGCTAACTGGTTTTGGTGGAGGCAGTGAGGGTTTTAGCTGCCCTGAAGGAGTGCTTTTCCCTTTCTGTGCTGCCATGCCCGCCCAATTCGCTCTCAGAGCAGGTCTACTCTTGGCATAGCAGTCCAAGAGTTCAGCAGCCTATTGCACTGTTTAGGGATCTCAGTCCTCCAGCCAGGTTTTTAGCTCTGCTGGGCATGCCCAATAAAACTGTTCTAACAAAATCACATTTTCAGTTTTATCAACAGAGTTTGCCTGAATTCCTTCCCACCAACATTTTAAAAACTGACTCTGTTTCATGGCTAGCTCCTCGTAGCTCATGTCAGGGCTTCTCCTGAGCTTATGGAATTTAGCTCTGTATGATTCAGCAGTTAATTCAAATTTTTTTAACAGTGCAGCTTTAAGTTTGCTGTAATCATCACTGTCCCCATTGTCCATTTGACCCAATGCATCCCAAGCTTTCCCAGTAAGTAGCGGGGACAGCTGCAAGCTCCAGGACTCTCTAGTAATTTTAGCCTGAATACAAACTTTTTCAAAAGAATTTAAAAATGCATCCATATCCTCCCCCTCTTTAAATTCGGCTATCAATTTGGAGTTCAATTTGTAACCCAGTCCTGCAGTCCCAGTTAAACCCAAGCCACTTACCTGCTCTGGTGCCGCTGGTTGGAGTCATAGCTTCTCCAGTTCGTGTTGCCTCTGGTGCTCTTGCTCCTCACGGTCAGCGTCTCTCTGTTCTCACTCTGCCTCTCGGTGTTCTCACTCTGCCTCATGGCGTTCTCACTCTCTCTTCTCCTGTGAAGCTTGCCTCACAGTCTGCCTCTCAGTGTTCTCACTCTGCCTCACGGTCTGCCTCTCGCTGCTCATGGTCCCTCTCCCTCTGGAACTCCAGCTCCATTCTGCGCAACCCAATTTGCAGTCTGAGTACTTCTGGATCCAGGATACTGGTGACCTTCCCCTGCTGCTGTGGCCCTTCACTGACAGTGGCCCTGTTGCTCTCCTCATTGGATCTGGACACTGCACTGGCTGCTAGCCCTGCCACGCTCAAGGTTTGATCCTTTTCAGTCATGGACTGTGACTCGGTGCTCTGGGCATCTGCTACCTTCAGGGCATCCACTAGGTTCTGTTTGCTGGCTTTCACCTTGAACGTGACTCCTCTGTCCACGCACAACTTCTTTAAGTAGTCTACAGTGTGCCTGCTGTAGTTGGAAGCTATCTTCTTTCCAAACTATTGCTACTCTGACTTGCACTTTAGAAAAAAAATAAAATGGGTGGGAACTTGACTGTACGCCAAGTCATATAGTTCTGTTTCCTTTTTTAAAAATAAATCACTGCCTTTTTCTTTCTTTGCAAGTGAGTTGACTGTCTCAAGTTGACACACTGAACAATAAAAGCTTATAATACCAAAATTATGCACACCGCTGCCAACCAATCTGTCACAAACCCACTCAGCAGGTCAGCCATCTGCTCCAAAGTGCCAACCTCCGAGCGCAGTCTTGTGAACAGTTAACAGAAACAGGATAACCCTCCTGTCTGTTTTGTGGGTTTGAATCAACCTTTGGTCTCAGTTCTGGAGGGATTCAAACTGTGAACCTCTTGTTAGTGTACCCAATGCACAGGCTCAGATAATTCTGTCTTGGGGGGGCAGATATCTTTGCCTACGGGCACCCAACCAGGTGTACAGAATTGAACCCTTAAAAACTCTTATAAAGACCTCAGATTTCTCTTACCTTTTTCCAGTTTGGTATCACCATTCAAACTTATGCACAGTGTCTGCTTTAACCATATATACTTCACTTGTTAAAGAAAAGAAATTCAAAGACAGACCAGGTAGGCTCTAAAAATAGAGTTTTACTAAAATAGATAAAAGTATATAAACCATAAAATACAGAACTATATATCACAAGAACCATACAATCTTTTAAAAGAACAAGGTTTTAACAGTGCAATTCCTACTACAGTACTTAGATTTTGTCTCTCTCTACCTGTATACTTGCTTAAAGTGCTCAAAGATGTTTCTTTGTCAGAGCATAGATAAAAGACTCTGAATTAAAACTGAATACTGTTTAAAAAAACTGTCTTGGCCAACCCCTTTGCAATAGGTCACCTAGCCTCTCTTCTGTTTATGAAAAATCATACACCCAGGATATTTTATCATATTAGAAGGTAAGATAATTAAGGTTACATCAGCAGAAACTCCTTTACCCATGTGACTTCCCCAATCAAGTCTGTAAACTTCCTTTCACCTATAAGCAATATCCTCTCTCACACAGACATCAAAGCATTTATGATTTCGCACCAGTGTGCAATCACCTGATTTCCTCCTCTAACATCATAAAATGGACATTGATTTCCCTCTTAGCAGTTAAAGATATATTTAACTTAGAAAAACAGAAGATTCTTGATTAAGGCCGGTTCTAGTCTGTATTTAGCTTCTGGCCTTCCAGGTAACACCTTGTATCTAAAACCTTATTTGTGTGTGTGTCAATTCACATGCTGTCTCAGTATCTCTCAAGAGAGACAGTCCATAACACATTTTTATACTACAAAAATGATACAGTGATCAGAACCAGCTGTCCAAGTGTCACAGTAATCATTTGATGAGAGCATACAGTGTGCAACTATATGTGAGCCTGTTCACACTGCTGGCAAAGTGACAGGTGTTGTTGAGTACCTTCCTTACTGTGGAGAGGGAAGTTTCACAAGCAGCCCCATATACTGGGAGCCCATAGTCAATGACTGGTAGGATTGTACTGCAGACTATCAGGCTCCTAGCTTCCTGCGTGAAGTTAAGACATTGCCTGTAGAGTGCTCCTAACTTCCTATTGGCCAGATTTGTGATGTAGCCCATGCGTATGGAGAATGAAAGTGTGTCATCCAGGCTGACACCCAGGTACTTGAAGGATTCCACCTGGACAAGGGTAGTTCCGTGAGCATTATGAATAGTAAGAGGAGGGGTCTTTTTCTTCAGATGTGGACCAGCAAACAACATGGCCTTTGTCTTCTTATAGTTCAGGAACAGTTTATGTACTCTGAACCAGGCCTCCTTCAGAGCCTGGAGGCTGCTTTGTAGATCTCTGGAGAGTTTCTCATGATGTAGACTTCTGTTGAAGACCACCACATCATCAGTGTATAAGAGCACCTTCAAGAGGGTCAGACTTCATGGAGTCTGTTTATAGATAGATAGGTAGATAGGTATATAGATAGATAGATAGATAGATAGATAGATAGATAGATAGATACTGTAAGATAGACAGATAGATAGATAGATAGATAGATAGATAGATAGATAGATAGATAGATAGATACTTTATTTCTAAAGCACTCAATTCCAGAGACTCTGGGCACTGTACAATATGAAACAATACAAATATTTAAAATCATACAAAAAATACATATATAGGCTTCGACTGGGAGTACACAGTTAATCTATCTATCCCACTTAAAACCACAGATTTAATCCATAAAAGTTTGCTTGAACAAATACTTTATTTATAAACAAATAATTTATAAATAAGCTAAAGAGAAGGCCGGCCCATGGGTGCAGTGGCCAGGCATCTGTCTGCGGCACTGACATCCCGGGTTCGGGGATGGCCTAGCGAGTCAGATAGCTGGCTGGGGGGAGAAGAATTGAGCATCCCAGAGACTGCTCTCCATCTCTGGGAGAAGGGAGGAAAAAGTGTCCAGTGCTATGCAGACCTCTGGTGGAGGCTGGGGGTACTGATGAAGCCAGTACCATACACTGGGGGGGCAGGGCAGATGCTGGCATCATTGTATGTCCCCGCCCCCAGGAAAAATCAGCAAAAAGCATTGCCAGCTGCTAATGATGGCCCTTGCCTCCACCGCTGCTCCCTCTACAGACAAAAGGTCCATTGGGGGGGCCACTCCTGTGACCCCATCCTGGGGGGCATCAGGGCTTCGTGAACCCATGTTTCCTGGGAAGGGGGCACCTGCCCGGCAGCTCTGCCAAGGGGGGGTAATCCTGGGGATAGAGGGAATGGTGAGCAGAGTGGGGGACCAGAACCTCCAGTAGAGGGCAATAGCCAGTATAAAAAAAAATAAGCTAACGAGGAGATGGCCAAGTACTGACCCTTGAGGGACACTGACTGAGATTCCATTAGCACTCGAGAGAACTCCATCAATATTTACCCTCTGCATGCAACCTGTGAGGTTGCAATGGAACCAGGCTGATGTTTTGGAGGAGAGGCCCAGGGAGGAGGGCTTGTCAAGCAGCAGTGAATAATCCAAGAGGTTGAACGCTTTAGTCAGATCCATGTAGGTGGCTCCAACCAGATGATCTTTGTCAAGGGCCTCATGCTGGTACTTTGTGCATTCTATTAGTGCAGTTCCAGTGCTGTGTAGGTTCTTGAAACCATGCTGCTGTTTGCACATTAGTTCATACTTATTTAGGTAGAAGAGGAGTTAATCTGAGGCTATTCTTTGCAAAGCCTTGGATAGAAAAGAGAGTATTGAGATAGGCTGACAGTTGGCTATGTTGGTGGGGTCCCCACTTTTGTGTACAGAGGTTATTACTGCAGCTTTCCAGATGTCTGGGAATAGGGAATATTGCAGTGAGAGGTTGAACATCTTTGTCAGTGGAAATGCAAGTTCTTCAAGCACCAGGGCCAGCAGCTTCATATCTATTGAACCACCCCCCACCCTAATTTTTCCCAGTACCCTTCCTCCAGATAATGACATCACTGGGACTTGCACAAGCAGTTGCTTCCATGAACCATACCTATGGCCGTGCCTTGGACCTAGTATTCTCACCGAGGCTTGAGATCACTGATCTCAAGATTGATCTGGTTGCTTGGTCAGACCACTGCATGGTGAAATTCTTGTTTGGGGCCCCCCCGTTAGTCCATCCCCCATTGAGATGGTCCACTGCCACCCTTTGAGGGGTATATCCCTGGAGGGACTGAAGGTGGTAGTGGATTTTTCTGGTGTGAGTGCTGCACATGGGATGGGGTCAAATGCAGTGGTGGAAGCATATAATAATGCTGTCACCAAGGCACTGGACACAATCACATCAATTTGTATACAACCCAGGTCTTCTCACTTGAGATCCTTATGGTTTGAGTGGGCTCTCAAGGAGATGAGGACCAAGGGTCAGAAGTTGGAGTGTTGCTAGAGGAGGACCAAGACTATGGAGGACAGACTGGCTTTGAGGCCTCACTATGGTGAGTATCAAAAGGCAATCAACCGTAAGAAGGCAGAGTTCCTGTCCAGAGAGATTTCTTCAGGAAGGAACAGACCAACTCTGCTATTTTAGACTGTAGACAGGTTATTGCATCCAGCCCATCTGCAGTCGAAAGAGCACTTTCAATCGCACAGTGTGAGGAGTTTGCTCAGTTCTTTTCTGACAGGGTGTCAGCCATTAGGACCGGAATAATTCCAGTGGAGTACGACCTGACATGCAATGTTGAGTCTGTTGATGGCAGAAGCACTCTGATTGCTTGGGATGAGTTTCAGCTAGTGGGGATGGCTGAGGTCACTGAGCTGGTTTCGAAGTTGTGGCCAATATCTTGTGAACTGGACCCTGGCCAGACACATTTCTTATTGGTATAAGTTCAGTCCATTGGTCCAGTGTTCACTGAGATTGTCTGGTGCTTTCTCTCAGTGGGAGTCTTCCCTGATGCTTTGAAAGAGGCATTGTTGAGGCCCCTGCCGAAGAAACCATCACTCAAACCTGACATCTTAGAGAATTATTGACCAGTCTCCAAGCTCCCATCTTTGGGGAAGGTTGTAGAGAAAGTGGTTGCACTGCAGCTCGAGGCACATCTGGTGGCCTTTGACATCTATGAGCCACTCCAGTCTGGTTTTAGGAAGAAGCATAGCATGGAAACAGCATTAGTTAGGCTGCAAAATGATCTCCTGAGGGCTAGAAATAGAGGGGAATTTTCAATTTATGTTCTGCTCGAACTCATCAGTTTTTGACACTGCAGATTATGTGGTGCTACTTGATTGCCTGAGAAGGCTCTGTGGGCTCACCAGCAAGGTCATCAGCTGGTTTGAGTCCTTTTTAACAGGCATGATGCAGCGGGTTGTGATGAGAAGTTTCTCATCGTGTCCGAGGATCCTGTCCTTTGGAGTAAATCAAGGGTCGATATTGTTTGCGGTGTATATGCTGCCCCTGGGTGTCATCATTAGGCATTACTGTCAGGGTTTTCACTGCTATGCAGATGATACCCAGCTGTATATGTCCTTTGCCCCAGAACATTGGACACTGTGGATGTGCTTAACAACTACTTATCTGAGATCCAGGACTGGATGTCCTCTAACTGGTTGAGGCTTAACCTAGACAAGACAGAAGTACTGGTGATTGAACCTGATCGTTGATGGGATGTAGCCACCACCAGAGCAGGAATGGGATTATTCCTGGGGTCCACCACATAGGTGGAAGCTTCTAAGGTGCGAAATCTCTGCATCATCCTTGATGACTGTTTGACACTTGAAGCCCAGGTGTTTACCGTCGTCTGGAGAGGGTTTTACCACTTAAGGAATGTTGCCTGGATCAAGGCCTTAATCCCACCAGAGGATCTGCCATCACTGGATCATGTTTTTGTCACCTCCAGACTCAATTACTATATTGCTTAATACTTCAGGGTCAGTGGGGGCAACCTCCACCGGCTCCAGCTACTGCAGAATGCTGCAGCGAGATTGCCGATGGGCCTCTCAAGGTCTGATCATATAACCCTGGTTCTGTGCTAGCTGCATTGGCTGCCAGTCAGGTGGAGGATTGCCTTCAAGGTGGGCTTGCTCACCTATAAGGCCTTATATGGATCGGGTCTGGGATACATGTCTGACCACCTGACACTTGCTTGCCCAGTCATCTACAGAGGGTTTCTTGGTGGTCTCAAGAGCATGTCTTTAAACAACAGGAGATCGTGCTTTTGAAGTGTTGGGACCTGTTCTTTGGGAACTCCCTCCCATGAGATCTGAGGGAAGCACCCTCCATAGAAAGTTTTAAAAAAAAAAGGCCTGAAAACATATCTTTTAAATCAAGCATTTAACATACATTGATTTTACCGAAATTAAACTTAATCTTTAAGTATAGTATTTACAGTATGATTATGTATAGTGCATTGTATAATTGTATTGAACCTGATTTATTAATGCATGTATCACCCTGTTCTGTATATTTGTTAACCGTCCAGAGCCTCTGGGATTGGGCACTATATAAATAAAGTGACTTGACTTGACATACTTGTGAGTTTCCTTGATGGTGACAGGTTTGAAGTAGAATTTGGAAAGGTCAGGATTGGGGCCAGGTGGGTTACATTGACCTGGGCATTCACCTGCGCTGCCCCCAGGATCAGTGTTGGGAGGGAGGACAGAGCTCAGGTCCGAGAAGGCTGTGTTGAAAGCATTTGCAATTTCATTTGGGGCCGTGTGGTGATACCCCCATTTGTGTTGAGCATTGTCAGAGAAGATTTGTCATTATTTCCAAGAAGGTCTTTTAGGTCATCCCAGAATTTCTTTCTGTTGTTCCAGTAGTTCTTTTGCTGGTATTTGTAAAATACTGCTTTAGCCTATTTTATTTCTCTGGTATACTTATTACGAGCTTTTTTGTATTTCTTTGTATTTCTGCAGGTCACCCAGTGACCCAGTGTCCCTTGCATGACACCAGAGGCTGTCCCTGCCACGCATGAGGGCAGGGAGTGCTGGGGTGATCTAACTGGCTGAGGTACCTCATATTATGTGTTTCTTTATAGGTGCAAATTTGTTGCAGGCATCTGTGAATTCATGTGCAACACGAGCAGACTTGATAGACCAAATTACCTTCTTCTGCTGCCTTCTGTGTATGTTTGTATGTTCATGAATTGCTGCCCATATACTCTACCCATGGTGAATATGACTGAGTACATTTGACATGAACTGGAGCTATGGTGATGGTGTCACTGGCACTGCTCGAAACATATTTTTGTGGCAAAGCACTTGTGATGGTGGCAGCAGTGGAAGAAGCAGAGGTTTTGGGCAAAGTGTTTGTAGTAATGGTTGTGCTTGTGGTAACACTAGCAGAAGCAGGTGTTTGGCGTAAAGCACTTTTAATGTTGCTGGTGGTGCTGGCAATACAGTCCACAGTAATAAGAACAGTAGATTGAGAAACTGTATTTGTGGTAGCAGCAGCCAGCTGTGATCATCGCAGTAGTAGTGGAGGTGGAGATGGTGGCAGCTGGTGTGGCCGTAACAGCAGCAGATACAGAGGGCGACACATGAGCAGCAATAGTGTTGATGGCACTGTAACTAGTTGCACTAAAAGTAGCAGCAACAGGTCTTCTGCGAGTGTAGAGTACGGCTGAGTGGTGAAAATGTATAGAACATCGACCACTTTCAAAATTACTTTTGGATGGGCTAGGCCACCGATATTTTTTGCCTGAGTTCTGTTTGTCTTATATTTTCACCGTTCATATGAATATAATCATAAAAAACAAAATGTTTTGACAGAAAAGAACCGCATGACTCACCCCGTCTGCCCAGAAGATCCCTGCTTAGTCTGTCTCTGCAGACCCTAACTGATCTCTGGGAACACTCCCTCCTCCCTGCCCTTATGTCTACCCATGCATGCGTGAAGCACCATAATGTTTTTACCTCAATCACTTCCACTGACAGTCGGCTCTAGGCATCCACCACAACTTCAGTGAAGTAGCACTTCCTCACATCCCTGCTAAACCCCTCCTAGCGTTATTGCATACCCTCTGGTCCTGGTGGTCTTTTTCATTTGCAAGAGACTCCCCTTCTCCACCCTGTTCACCGCCATGAGGTACTTGTCAGTCTCTATCTTGTGTCCCCCCCCCCATCTACCAGGGTGTACATGTTGAGATCCCTCAGTCTTTCTTCATAGGGCATTGGATGTAATCCATGTACCATTTTAATTGCCCTTCTTTGAACTGCTTCCACCCTGTCTATGTCCTTTCTGAGGTGCAGCATCCAGAACTACATACAATATTCCAGGTAGAGTTTCACAAGCAAGCAATACAATGGTAACACCATCTCCTTCTTTCTGCTGGAGATACCTTTCCCTATGCATCACAGCATCCCACTGGACCTACCCACTGTTTTGTCATAGTTCCTTACCACTTTAAGGTCATCAGCTATAATAACTCCACTTGGTCACTTGCCTACTTAATGACTGTCATTGTCTCCTCACCATCGTGTACTCAGCTCCCGGGTTCTTCCCAATCCCAACTGCCATGCTCTTGATCACTCCTCAAGTTTCCCAAGATCCCTATGCATTTTCTTCACCCTCTCCTGACTTCCACTCTATTATAGATTTTGATGTCATCTGCAAAAAGGTATACCTTCCTTTCCAGTTCTTCTACAATGTCACTCATAAAGACATTGAAGAAGATCAGTCCCAGTACTGAGTCCTACGGCACCCTGATGGTCAGTCTCTCCTAATTAGAGTGAGTGCCATTAACCACCACCCTCTGTCAGTTGTCCATTGTCTAGTTTCTTGCCCAATCCACCACTTTGGTTCCCACCCCTAGGCAGCTTAATTTCTTTATCAGTCTCCCATTCCACACAATGTTGAAGGCCTTGTTAAAATCCAGACTCAGTTTTATTTATTTATTTATTTATTTATGTATGTATGCATGCATGTATGTTTTTGGTAACTGGGTAGGCAAACTGATCCAAAGGACCATTTTCAGTTGTGATCCGGGCCATACAGTGGCACAGACAAAAGGTACAAGTTATAATACAGTGAGTGCATATAATACAGTGAGCACAGTGGAAATCAGAAAACAGTGATACATAAACATCATATCAAAAAAGAATAAAGAACAAGTTATAACAAATACAACAATGCTTCTCTAATTAACGATAACTTGGTCATTACACTTACTGTGAATCAAGACATCATTCAGCCAGTCAAGGGTTTGCAATACAATGCAGAAGGGATTGCATTATAGCAATCAACATATTCACGAAGTGTCAATAGTTTATTTAGTAGCCAGTGCTTGGGAAGTAAGGCACGTGATACAATTGGGCCCCTAAGACAGATTTCTGGTGAGGGTGTTTCCTAGGGAGCATATACAGGTGGCCTGAGACAGGAGCCAATCTCTTAGCTTTGATTTGAAGGACTGAAGAGAGGGTAACATTCTGATAGCAGGTGGTAGTCTGTTCCAGAGAGAGGGGGAAGAGACAGAAAAGGACTTTCTCCCCATGACAGTAGATACATGGGGGACTACCGGGGGGGAATGGAAGAGACCCGGAAACAATGAGTTACCACCCTAGTAGTGAGAAGTGAGGAGTATGGGGACTTTTGTGAGTTCCTGAGAGAAGTGCCGACTACACAGCCCATGGCATATTCAAAACGGATCTGCAGAGGGAGCCAGCCTAAGGCATGATACAGAGAGCAGTGATGAGTGGAGGAAGGGACCTGAAGGGCAAAGCAACAGACAGAGCTGTATATGATATTTAGATGAGAAAGAAGTGAGGAGGGCATGGAGGAAAAAACAGGAGAGCAATAGTCAAGAAGGGACAGAAGAGCTCCCTGGGCAATTGCAAGGTGAGCCTCTAGAGTCAGGAGCTGGCTTACAAGGTAGGCTGCCCCTAGCTTCGGGTTTACCCTCTTTATAATGTTAGCAATGTGGACATTGTAGGTAAGGGAGGAATCAGGAGTCGCTCCTTGGTATTTGAAGGAGTATACAGTGTCAAGAGGAGGGCCTGCAAGGGTGACTATGTGTCATGCGGTTTCTGATTTGGCAGCCTTTGCAAGGTATGACTTGGAGCCAAAGAGCATGGCCTTCATTTGTTTCTCATTTACCAGAAGTTTTTTGGAGAGGAACTAATTTTGAGCTGCTCCATAGTTTGTGGTGAGAGTAGAGGATATAGATTTCAGGAACATGGCGCTATGGTAGATGACGAGGTCATCAGCATAGAGGAGCATATAACAGTTTATACTCTCTGTGGGGAGATCATTTATGAACAGTGAGAATAATAGAGGCCCCAGTATGGAGCCCTGGGAGACACCAGTATGGATGAGTAATGAAGCAGAGGTATCTTTGTCTATCAGAACAGACTGGGATCTGTTAGCAAGGTAGCTGCTGAACCAAGCGGTGGCATCCGGGGAGCAGCCTAGGTTTAGCAGGGAGGATTGGAGAAGGTGGTGGTGAACAAGGTCAAAGACCATTGATAGGTCCACAAACACCACACCTGTGGCCATATCCATGTCCATATTTCTCAGTACATGGTTAGAAACATGTCTGGCATGAGCTGTCCCCCTTGGATGCATGCTGCATTTTGTCTTGTAGCCTACTGGATTCAAGATGCTCTGCCAATCTTTCCTTTACCAGGGTTTCTATTAATTCCCACCCACCCCCACTAATGTTAGACCTACTGTCCTACAGTTGCTAACTTCCTCCCAGCTGCTGCTGTTATAGAGAGGAAACAAACACAGAGGAGATCGCACAGGTGGATGGGAGCTAGCCAATAATGGAATACATGTTAGAAACAAAAAGTCAGGCACTCACCACCCTCATTCTATGGCAAGAAATGCTGCTCCAGAAAATTCCTTCTGAAGAACTCAGTTTATTAAGTTGCCATGCATGACAGTATGAAAGGATGCCTGATGCATTCCAGATTTTTAAACAACCCATTTTCAAAGGCTCTTTGAAAAAGCATTGTTTAAAAATCTGAAACGTGTCAGGCATCTTTTTATATTGTTGTGCATGCCACCTTTATTAACTGAGCACCTTCACAAAGAATTTTCTGGAGCAGCCTCTTATGAAGAGGTCGACTGTTCTCCTCCAGTCCTCTGGAATCACACCCATTTCCAGTGAGCTTTTGAATAAAGGCACCAGTAGGGCAGCTAGCACCTTCCTGAGTTTAGTACCCTTAGGTGTATCCCATCCCGTGCCCTGGTCTTGTCCACTTTCAGAGCTATAAGTCTCTTCAGGGCTCTTTCTTCTGAAAATGAACTTGTGTCCACCCCCCCCCCCCATTCCTGCTGCTCCCTGGTGGTCCACTCCCCTCCTTTCTTCACTGTGAACACTGAGTAGAAGTACTTGTTCAGGACTTTGTGACTGCCAAAGATGTTTTTTTATTTATTCTAGCTATAGAAAGTGAAAGCTTACAACAGGTAGCTAGCTTGTTGTAAAAAATAAATCACTGATTAGCAGTGTGCCAAGAAACAAGTGTGCCATACAAATTTCACAAGACAGGAAAAAAATGTAAAAGTTTTAATATCTTGGTTTTGCAGCACCTACAGAATAAGTGATGTGTTATTAAAACAGAGCTAGAATTCCATTGGCACTACTGCGGTGCACATAAAAGCACAAGAACAAACTCTAAGAAAGAAAGAAGGCCACTTTTTATATGTGCTGTCCACGCATGCACATAGAACATTTTGTTAGGAGTGTGGCTTTTGACACTGCCAGTCCAATGCAGAGTGGTCTGCAAGAGGCTCATCAGTGTCACATCAATTATCAGCCATGCTGATCATGACACTGTTCTGGCTTGCTGGGTGGAAACCTTGAGTAGTTCATAGGAGATAGCTGACACAATTACAGGTCTGCTCTTTCCTTTGATATACTGTACATAATGCTGCCCAGCAAGCATAGCTGATCTATCATGAACAGCCTGTTGAGCTTGAATTACACCCTGGAAACAACAAAATCATCCACTAATGTCTGTTGATGCCACCACTGTTACTGTTCTCACAACCAACCCTCCACTCAGCACCCACCTCCCACCGCACAAACGTAACGCCAACACAAGGGGTGTCCAATCCTCAGTATTGCCACCTGAAATAAAGAAAAACATCCTTCACATTTTTTTAAATATATCCTGTAACAAAGAAAACTGTCCACTGATGTTTGTTGCTGCTGCAGCAGCTACTGTTCCCCCACCTAACCCTCCCTTTCATCATCCACATCACCCCCTCAACAAACATAACACTGACATTGCCTATTTCCCAGTGTTGCCACCTGAAATAAAGAAAATCATCCCTAGTAGTTTTTTTCTACCATCTAAAAAAACCCCGTTCATCCATGTCTGTTGCCTCTGTTGCCATTACTGCCCCCCAATCTTGTCACTCACCACCCCCCAGAAACATAACACTGACACTGGGGTACCCAATCTTCAGGGTCTTTACATGAAATAAAGAAAACTGTCCCTTGTAATTTTTATTTTGTTTGCAATTTACCTTGTAAGGAAGACAAAATGTCCATTGGTGTCTGTTGCTGCCACTGCCATTAGTCCCCCACCCACCCCACCCTCTCACTCACCACCACCATCCCACACCCCCCATTACTTACTTACCCACTGGGGGTCCAATGCCATAATCCTTCTGGACCATAGACACATCTTCAGTCTTCAATGTCGGACAGCAAACTGAGGAAATCAGGCATGTGGTTCAATGTATTTCAACAAGGTTTTGATCTTAGTGGCATAACTTGGTCATTTTTCAATATTTTTGCCCCAAATTTTCAACATGCCTTTTTGGGGGCTCCACCTCATGAACAATGGCAGAGAAAGTAGGCAGATCTGTCCTGAAAGGTTATTATGTGGTCACTACACAAAATAACCTTTTGGGCAGGAGTTGAACATTTTCTCTGCCCTTGTTCATGAGGTGAGGTCATCTGAAGGTGGTGTTGAAAATCTGTGGTACAAATATAAAAAAAAAAAACAACAAAGTTATGAGCCTACATTGAAATTTATGAATGCAGGCTCGTAGCTTTATTAATTTTCAATATTTTGACCCCAAATTTTCAACATAGCCATTTCTTCAGAGTGCCTCATGAATGTGGCAGCTGTCATTTTTCAAATCCTGGCACAAAATGTGTTTTCACAGTGGAGCAAAATCACCTATTGGGCAGGATTTGAAAATTGCATATGCGCTTTTTCATGAGGTGGGCTCAAAAGAAGGCTTTGTGAGGTCATAAGAAGGCTATGTTGAAAGTTTGGGTTAAAAATATGAGAAAACAAAGTTATGAGTATACATTGCAATTTTTCAATGCATGCTCGTAACTGGTAATTTTAAATATTTTGACCCCAACTTTTAAACATAACCATTTTTTCACACCACCTCAAGAATGTGACAGTTGTCATTTCTCAAATCCTACGCAAAATGTATTTCAACAGTTGTGGTGCAAAATGACATTGAACCCAATGTTTTATAAATGACACCTGTCATGCTCAGAGGGAGTGGTCATAAAAAGACTATGTTGAAAAGTTGGGGTAAAAATGTAAAAAATCAACTATTGTAAGTTATGAAGAAGCAAATTGTTCCAACATTTACTCATGACTTTATTTTTTGCAGACTGTGGCCCCTAATGTTCAACATATCCCTTGTGTTACACCACCTCCTGAACATGGCAGATGTAATTTTTCAAATCCCCTCCGAAACTTGTTTTCACAGTCACACAGCAAAATTACCTTTCAGATAGGATTTTAAAAATTCTACTTGTCTTGATCTCATGCCAGGTCATATAAAGACTGTTGGACATTTGGGTCAAAATGTGGATGTCCACTTAAAAGTAGATATTGCCTCTCAGCTGCCCTATCCTGGGCAAATACAATCTAATAATGTGTTGAAGTAGGACACCACTGAAAATGAGATATTGCATCTCATCTGCTCTATGCTGGGAAAATATATAATAAAAATGTGTTCAAGCACGACCCAGTATAACAGTAATAGCAGCGGTGGATATTCGGCATTGACAACTGCTTGTTTTAGCAGGCAGCAGTAGAAAAGCAATAGTAGTGACTGGTTTTGTGCAGGAACAGGTACAGTGAATGCTTACAACAGTCAGCTGACTTGTTCCAAAATATCAACTACTCTGTCACAGTGTACCAGGAGAGAGGAGTTAAAAGAAAAACAAGCATTTGACAATGCTGAATGTTCATGTTCACCGATGGTATTGCTATTCTACCGGGTCTTGCTTGTACACATTTTTACTACTGTATATATTTACTGAGGAAACAGCAGATGAGATGCAATATCTCATTTTCAGTGGTGTCCTGCTTTGACACATTGTTAGACTGTAAATACCCATGACAGGGCAGCTGAGGGGCAATATCTACTTAGTGAGACATGAGTGCCATAGCAAAAGTTATTTCAGCAACAAAACTGGAACAAGCTGCAGCTATGGCACAAGCTGTTTGCAGGTGGAGGTGCTCATGAGATGGGACCCAACATAAGCTCTGACTACTGTGAGTAAAGTAAAATAAGCCACTGCTGACATACAAAAACTGTAAATGAACAGCTACAGGGAAAAAGGCAGCCTTTGAGGTATAGTAGGGAAATGTCGGGAAATCTGTTCCAAGGCCATTTTCAGCTGTTAGATTGTGCCATCCTTCAGATCAGATGTTAAGCCAAGGTCCCTTCTATCCTTCTATGATGTTGTCCAGGTGGAAGTAAAAGAACCCACTGCATTTCTGCAAGAGTAGGAGACTTTCCCTAGTGTCCTGGCCAATATATTCCCTTTCCCATAAAACTGGTTCATGCAATTGTCCAAAGCTGTGTGTGGGTGTTGATGTATGAACTAGCTGTCACTACATGTTCAGTCACTTCACTACCAGTCTAGAATTGCTTTTAAAGGATATTCAGTGATATGGGTGAAGCAAATTGATTGACTTAAAATGAGCGACTCAATTTGTACTCCCGCAATGAGAGCGAGTATGAAAGGATAGCAAGGTACATGGATAGTGAGGTAGGGAGGACAGAGTAATGAGTGTTGAGGGGATTAGCAAGTGTAGAGGGAGAGGGTTAGGTAGTGGGTGTGAGCTTGCTGCTGTCAAGCTGGCCACCTGGCATGGCAGTTACTGTCACAGCCCATGGTCTGCATGTTCTCAGGTTTGGGACTGCATGCAGATATGTACTAATTTTAGTTTTTGGTGTTGCTGGTTACTTCATTTATTTATTTATTTACTTTAACACAGCTCCTGTTCCCCCCAGGTTGTTCCCCAACCCGCAGGTTGTCCCTCCCTCAATGGTCACTCACTCCTGTGTTTTCTTCCCTCCCCCCGTGTCCACCTGCCCTGGAGGTAAGAATCTATAGTTTGGGTGGTCAGGGGGCTTGCCCCCCCAAAGGGGGAATGAAATGTAAATTTGTTTTGTTGCCGATATTGTATTCGACATACTGCTGTTTGCCGCTTTTGTGTTTGGCATTTAGTAGTCACTATTATGCAATTCACCATTTAAAACTTGCCCATATCACATGGAACCCTTGAAAAGCATTAGGGATATGATGTGTATGAAAAGTGCTAGATAAATGCTTATTCTTCTTATCCACATTGTATATGTATAATGTATAAAATAGTAATAAAAATAACTCCATTCATTTCAACGGGATACGCCCCAGTACTCTGACCCATGGACATCATCTCCTAAAGACTCCTGCCTCTTGCTCACTAGTATTCATGTAAGAGGTTCTCGACTCATATCTATACTTAGTGGGTTGTCTGTAGCAGCATGGCCACACCCGCTACAGGCCATGTGAGCTGGAGTCGAGTTATTGCTACTTTTGTGTTTGCCCCTTACAGTCTGTTTGTGTGGAAGCATTCAAACTATAGAGAAAATATTAGGAGTACAGGCAAGACAGAAGTAATTACATAGTTTTCTGGGTAAGTGTGTGTATTGGGGTGGGAAGAACCACATGTGTTTCCATTGTTATGTATGCTACAGTTCAGCTGTGCAGCTGTGATAAGGGGGGATAAGAAAACTAAAATATAACAGTGGCTATAAGCATGCCATATGCATACAGATGTATGCAGATTTGTACTGAAGTACAAGCAAGCCATACATGTGCAGGCAGTAGAGCTTAGTGGTTAAAGGCACTGAATGCAAACCAGGAGACTTGGAGAGCTGGGTTTGAATCTCTTGTACAGTATATAGTGTGATCCTGAGCAAGTCACTTAACTTTTATGTGTGCAGTTATCAGTGACCACTTGATTTTTGCATGCATGCCATACAGGCAGTCTGTTCCAAGTTAACATAAAAAGCATGCTTTCCACACTTGCTTGCTGCATGTGTGTCACATGCATGCAGTCAGTTCCAATTTAACATTTAAATCATGCTTGCAGCATGCATATCACATGGGTAGTTTTATGTGAGCAGCACGAAAACATTTCATATTATTATTTCTGTGAGGGATGATCTCAAATATTTTGCATCCAGGCATTTAAGTACATAATGTCCTAGGTGCACTTACAGTATGTAAGGTCACAGACAACCAATCCTGAACCTGGGTATACCATCTGAAGCACAGAAGAGCATAAAACATGTTAAAGTCCACCAGAAACAACAAACATGGGGCCTAATATTCAAAGGTTAGTGCACCCGCTAACAGGGAAACAATAGACATGGGGCCTTAAATTCAAAGGTTAGCATACCCACTAACAGGAAACAACAGACATGGTTCCCAGTATTCAAAGGTTATCATACCGACTAACTGGGAAACAAAAGACATGGGGCCCGATATTCAAAGGTTAGCATACCCACTAACAGGGAAACAACAAACATGGGGCCTGATATTCAAAGCTTAGTACACCTGCTAACAGGGTTAGCAGGTGAGCTAACCCAGGTATGTGCTGGTGCTGCTGGCTGGTCCATATTCAAAAGCCCTGGGAGTGCCCAACAAACTTGGCAATGCCAAATCACTAATATACTGCTGCTCCTATGCAAATGAGAGGGTCACCTCATGGATACCTGTGCAGCAGTAATGTTCAAAACATTTTGTTATTCTTTGGTAACTGCGTAACACCCACTTAGCACAAGTGCCTGTTTTCTGGGGTGACCATTGGTCACTCAGGAGGTTAAGTGACTTGCTCAGTCACACAGTATGCAAGTGGAGGTTGTGGAAATCAAACCCTAGTCTGCTGTATGTACCAAGCTCATTCACAGCCCATCACTCTGACCTCTAGGCTATACTACCAGACCCAAAGTGGTGCTGTTTACCACTGCAGAAAACCACCTATTAAGCAGCACATAGTCCACCCCCACCACCCCCTTGATCACCCGTTCAATCCCCAGTAATAAAATCCCTGGTGTCCAATTGTTCTCCCATTCTACCACCCTTTCAAACACCATAAAAGACACTCTGGTGTCTACTGGTACCCCCCCATCACCCGTTCAAACTCTGTAAAAGATACACTGGTGTATAGTGGTACCCTAAGTCAATTATTTAATTTCTGTAAAGAAAACCCTGATGTCTAGTGGTACCCTCCATCACTCATTTAAACTTTGTAATGGAAACTCTGATGTCTACAGTAGTGGTATCCCCGATCACCTGTTCAAACTCTTACAAGGTAGCAGTATCTTTGAGGACAATCCAGATGGGCCTTGTGCCTTCTTTTGTCCTATTTCTATCCAGTATCCAGTGATGATCCAGTGTCATCTCACCCAACTTGCCACTCACATGCCACCTCCCACCACCCCCTCCCTCCTTACCCAGGAGGCCAGTAATCATTGAAGCCCAATACAGTGACAGTCACAGCCCTCATCTCTCTTCCTTGACTGGCCACCTTATGGGCTGTCATTGAACATGCATACAGTATTGTATGCATGCTCACTGACAGCTAATATGGTAGGTGGCAGAGGAGGGCTGTGCCATTTGCCATGTCAAGCTTTGATGATCGCCAACCTCCTGGGTAAGAGGGGGATGCAGGTAGGTGGTATGTGAGCAGGTGGGTCAGGCTGCAGGACACCAGACCACCACTGCTACCTTGTTAGAGTTTGAATGGGTGATCAAGAGATGGGGGTACCACTAGACACCAGGGTTTCCCGTACAGTGTTTGAACAGGTGATCTGGGAGTACCACTATACACCAGGGTATTTTTTATGGAGTTTGAATTAGTGATCAAGATACCTCTATACATCAGGGTGTCTTTTACTGAGGTAGCATGGGTGATGGGGGTTACCACTAGCTACCCAAGTGTCTTTTATGGAGTTTGAATGGTTGATCAGGGGACCATTGAAAACCCTGTACCACTGGACACCTGGGATTTTATTGCAGGGGTTTTATCAGGTGATCAGTGGTGTGCAGTCACACTACATCACCAGGGCTTACATTTATCTGGCAGTGGCACTGATGTTCAGCTATGCCCCATACAAATGAGCCCATAATGGGTATGCAAAGGGTCCCTTAGCACCATTCATGCCCAATAGGCTTATTTACATATTGCAGCTGAATATAGCTCACAGAGGTCTTGGTGCTATCCTGTTTTGGGAGGCACGATTTCCTGTGAGCTATATACAGCCCATGTCCATGTCAGGACAGTGTGTTGCACTTAGTGCTGTGCTGACAAGGCCCAATATTTAGTTGGATGGCACTGCTCGCTATCCAGCTCAAAATAGCAGCTGCCAGGTCAGGCGCAAGCACAGCACAAACATTTACACTGCACTTGCACTGTTTTTTGAATACTGAGACCATAATCAGCTAACACATACACATAATGCACAATTAGTCATTACTCAATAAAGCAAAAAAAAGGGTTCTTAAAGGGACACTGTCAGCTTCTTTACTTAAAATCTTAAAATGAAATATACTGGCTTCTCTAGCACCCTTTTGGTTGGCTGTATTTAATACTGCCATGCAGTATCTAGATTGTTTTTTTTTTTTAACATATTTGGGCAAAAATATAACTCTAAGCAGGTCACTATAATTCCACTCCTGGCTCCTTTTCCCACAGCTGACTTTTCTAAGTGTGCTCTCATGTGCATGCAGGGGAAGACCGTACATGTGAAATAACATGGAACCTGGTATGGCATGTTCACAACCCAAACTTTCATTTTTAAATGGCTGCTTGGTGTAGTTCCAGTCATTGTTTTTACATGGGACTTACTTCTAGAAACTAGAAACATGGTACTCTTTCTGGCAATATAGTAAATAAAATATGTTCACTTTTTTATGTAGATGCCTGTAATATAACACTGAATGAGAGTTTTTCATTTCATTTATTTTGAAATTTCAGGTGGTGAGACCAGGTGCCATGTAATTTCACATGTATGCTGTTCCCCTGCATGCACATGAGAGGTTGCTCACAAAAGTCAGCTGTGGGAGTAGGAGCCAGGAGCAGAGGTAGGAGAGACTTGCTCAGAATTATATTGTTGCCCAAATATGTTAAAGGGACACTGTCAATCTTTTTTTTATTACAATATTTTTAGATAAAAAAACATTTTATGATTGCTTTCTTTCTCTAAAATGTATTTGTGTTGTTGGCTGTTTTATCTGCCTCCTTGCTTTTTAGAACTGAAATACATGGTAATGTATAGCCATGCTCAACTTTGTTTTGCTTCAGATCACTTAACTACTCCTAGTGCACACTTCCTGATCATTAGAAACACCCTCAAACAGTGCAGCCACTCATGATAGAATAGTCTGCTCTACTCTACTCCCACAGAAACAGAGAAACAGAGAATTTGATAGCAGATAAGGACCGCTTGGCCCACCTAGTCTGCCCATTTCCCTACCTAACGAACAAGCTGCAGATCCTAGTTAACCAACAGCCTACTTCCTCCTACCCCCACTAGAATTACCTTATGTATGTCCCATGCATTCTTAAATTCCCCCACAGTTTTTGACTCCATGACCTCCTCAGGAAAGCCGTTCCATGCATCTACAACCCTCTCTGTGAAGAAATACTTCCTCACATTACCTCTGAGCTGTCCCCCTCTATCTTCAAATTGTGCCCCCTTGTTCTTGCGCATCTCTTTTTCTGAAAGATGCTACCCTCTTGGACTTTGTTGATTCCCTTGAGGTATTTGAAAGTTTCTATCGTGTCCCCCCTCACCCTCCTTTCCTCAAGGATATACATCTTAAGCTCCTTTAGTCTTTCTTGATATGTCTTCTGGTGCAGACCCTGTAACATTTTGGTTGCCCTCCTCTGGACAGCCTCCACCCTGTCTATGTCTTTGCGGAGATGGGGTCTCCAGAATTGTACATAGTACTCCAGGTGTGGTCTTACCAACTGTCTGTACAGAGGGCCAACAACTTCCTGTTTTCTACTGGTGATGCCTCTCCCTATGCATGCCAGTATCCCCCCCAGCCCTCCTTACTGCCTTCTCACATTGCAGGCCCACTTGTAGGTCATCTGATATGACTACCCCTAGGTGCCTTTCCATTTTTGTTGTTGTCAGTATCTCACCCCCACATTGTGTACTCTTCCCCTGGGTTTTTATTTCCCAGGTGCATTACTTTTGCACTTCTTTGCATTGAATCTAAGCTGTTATGCATTTGACCATTCCTCCAACCTTGCCAAGTCCCTTTTCATCCTTTCCACCCCATCTTGCATATCAACCCTGTTGTAGATCTATGTGTCATCTGCAAAGAGACATACTTTCCCTTCCAGTCCTTCTGCAATGTCACTTATAAAGACATTGAAAAGGACTGGTCCCAGTACTGAACCCTGAGGTACCCCACTAGAAGCACCCCTTTCTTCACTATGGACTCCATTTACTATTACCCACTGTGTCCTGTTGTCCATCCAGTGTTTTACCTAGGCTACCACCCTGGAACCCACTCCCAGGCTGGCTAATTTGGTTATTAATCTGTTGTGCGGTACTGTGTCAAATGCCTTGCTAAAGTCTAGGTAGACCATGTCCACAGCCCCTCTCTGGTCTGCTACTTTGGTCACCCAGTCAAAGAAATCAATTAGATTTGTCTGACATGACCTTCCTGCTGTGAATCCATGCTGCCTTGGGTCCTGTGCCCCTCTGGCCTCTCGGTACTCAACAATTCTTACCTTCAGAAGTGATTACATCATTTTCCCCTACCACTGAGGTCAAACTGACAGATCTGTAGTTTCCTGCCTCTGTCTTGCTCCCACTTTTGTGAAGGGGAGTCACATCCACCCTCCTCCAGTCCTCAGGTACCATACCATCCTCCCATGGTCTATTAAAAAGAGTAGTCTGCGGTGTTATTAGTTCTTCCCTTAGTTCTTTTAGAATTCTGGGGTGAATCCCATCAGGCCCCATTGCTTTATCCACCTTCAGTTTTAAGAGTTCTTTCAGATTGTGTTGGGGGGTATTCTAGATTGTGTTGGGGGTATTCCTGAGTCCAAGAAAGATGCAGTGGGAGCTCATCAAGAAAAGTAAACAAATGTTTTGGCGTGGTAACACCAGTATGGTGGGCAGTCAGTTTTTTTACATTTTAAAAGAAAAAAAGGATCTGAATCAAACTACCAGCTGCATCAACAGTCTTTATAGAAAGTGAAGTTAAAGTTATAAACTGTGTTTTTTTAAGCTAGGAACACTTTGAGGCCTAAGGGGGTTGACAGTGTCCCTTTAAAAAAATAATAAAAACAATATAGATACTGGTCGTATTGGATACTGCCAACCAAAAGGTTACTAGAGGTACCAGTATATTTTATTCTGAAATTTTAAGCAAAAAAAAAACAGACAATTTCCCTTTAAATGAACAGTAGTACTACACTGATGCTTGTGTAATATCCTGGTTGTCAAAAGATGCTGAAGTGCATTCAGACAATAGCTAATCTCCAACAAAAATCCTACAATTAAAAAAAATCCCATATCTGTCTTAATCAACTGACAACTCTCCAGAGTAACTGCAATGTGACCTTCCCGCAAGAAAAAAAAAAGGCAAAATAAGCTCTGTTTACACATAAAATACCTAGCTTGTCTAGCACTAGGGTAAAGTCTGTTTGAACTCAGTTTAATATAAAATATCCATCTTGTCCAAATCATCTCCAAAAAGCATACTATATGCAACTAGCGATGGGCAGCCCCAAAAAGACCCTGATCCTTATGATCAGGATCCAGGCCAAAGTCCTGATAAGTTCTGACTGGTTCTGATTCTAATCAGAACCTTTTGCAAAATGTAGAGATAATTAAAGTCCTGCCATGAAATTGCATAACATGACACAGAAAAGTGTCATCAAGAGGCATTTTATTTGGTCACCAGCATGCAGCAGTGGAGCTGCCATAGAGAAGTGAGGGTCCAGGTAGCAGGTTGGAGAAATTAGTAGCTCTGTACTCCCTGATAAATTAAAATCAGCTCACTATGAGCAGCAGACAGGGCAGGAATGGGGAAAGGGATAGGGAAACATATGACACAAACAAGCAACTATTGCCTGTTTTGTAGACTTCAAAGTGGGACCCCTGACTCCTTACCAGAGCAGATGGGTACTGCTTTTCATCACTATTGTACATTCGGGGGTGGTGGGGGGGTACAGATTGAGTCAGGTTTTACTTAGAAGCAGCAGACAGCATGTGTAAATGCTAAGACTAATCCCAGAGGAGCTGCATAATAGTAAAAATAGAGCCTGCTAATTTTGTAGGGTCTGATGTGACACTGCTGTCTGTTGGTCTTCTAGTCTCACTTCACTGAATGCATACAGCTACAGTGCAAAGCTGACAAGTCCTCTCTTCTTGCTACAGTCAAGGCACACCGAATTGTGATAACATTAACTTGAAGAAGACTGAACCAATTCAATGTTTTTTACAATGTTTTGCTAATTTGATCAATTTGTTTCCTAAGTTTGATGTCTGTAAATTTATTTTTAAGTCTGCCTTATTTGTTTTGTGTTTAATAATCAAGATTGATTTTATAAATTAATTAAGATTCTGCTGTTCTGCAGCTTTGACAGAAAGAGAGAGAGAGACCATCACCACTGGCCATGTCTGCCCTACTTTGTTAGTTTATTGCTCAGGGCTCAGACAGACACAGCTTATTCATTCATGTCACTCAGCCAGCGGCACATTGCTTGCTGAATCTTTCTTTGTGTGCATAGTTTTTCTTATTTTCTTTTTACTAACACAAGAGAGACTTGACTGATTTGGCCTTTGAAGTATTTTTGTCAGGTATCCTCTCTAGTCTTTCCCATGTCTCATGCTCCCCTTCCCCCACCTCATCCCTCTACTGGGATGGAGAAAGTGCACTGAAGGACTTCATGGCTACGATGGTCTCAGTTGAGTGACTTTAATTACTTTTTTAATTCTTTTGCAAGTCTGCATAAGTCCCTACAAGCCTGATGAGTAAGTCCACAGGGTTGTGATCACTGATTACCAGAACACAAGCCATCAAAGATGGCATCCGTTTGTCTGATCTACCTAATTGGTGCCTTCCCTCCCCTCACAAACAGAGTTTCAGTTGAGACAAGCTCAGCAAAGTGCAGGCTGAGATGGAGATTTTCCTTCACTACACCGTCAGGCAGCCTGGCTGTTTCACTTTAGTTTTTAGTCCCCCTCCCAATTTTTCTCTGTAATAATATTTTCGCTGCTCTGCTTGCTCACAACGTGGCACTTTGTAAAACTACATTCTACTGCATCCAATCCTCACACACTGCTCACTTTGTTGCAGAGGTCAGCCTCACAGATGAAACAGACTCAGAATTCTTGCAACACAATCCATCCTGCCTGACATCCCCATAATAGAAATTTAGCTTCTAAAAGTAAAACTGACATATGGCAACCACTGGACCCGGAGAAGGTAAATCCACAGTTGTGACCCTTATTGATCTGAGTCCACTGGGCCATGTTGGATCCAGGAAGAGGTTTTGATTCTGGATGGACAGGTCCATCCAACCCTATTTGCAACCTAATGGTTGCCATATCTTAGAATGTACTTCCAAGAGTGTTTCCCCCGTCTGACTAGACAAAGATCCGTTGTACACTAGTGTGCCTATCCAGCTTAGATGTTTGTATCATAAGCACCATAATTAATAGAATGTTGTATATCACTGTACCAATTTAAGGAGAATTTCAATACACACTTTGATTACATAGAATAATTTGTCTTCATACTCCCCAACTTTCTAAAAGATGATGTTTAAAAAACTATTGTACTTGTCAAGTGATGTTTAGATTAGGTGATGAAATTATTTTATGTCAGGCTGCACAGGTTTTTATGATGCTTGGGAATATTTCATCTCCAGCCCTCCATGACTTCCCAAAACATTATACCCAATAATAAAAAGATCTTGCTTATACAGGATTAGGGATGGGCAAAATGGCTGCAATACACTATGTGAATTTATTAGCAAATTCTGCAGAATCTGCAAAGTGTGAATGCACTGAACTCATGAAACTTGGATCAGCCGAGTTGTCATTTTTCACAGTGAATTGAACAAAATGTGGTCATAAAGTGGCCACTTTGTTGAAAAAATGGCCACTTCATGGTAAAAACTTCACATCTTCATTTAAGTTCCTAAGTTGCACTGAAACATTATGAACCTTCACAAAGGCCAGTTTTGGCAGCTTCATGGCAACTCTGTGGGCAAAATCTTTATAAAGGATTGAGATAAGCTTGGGCCAAGATCAATCACCTATCCAGCTTGTTGGGAATAAAAGACAACTTCACCATATCCTGTGCAACCTGAAATAACAAAAAAATATCTCCTTTATACCACACTTATACAAAACTACAGCTGACATTTGCAAACTAGGCTGGAGCTGTGGTGGCTATTTCATTATACATGGCAAGAACTGGATTTAATTCTCTCCCCTCCACTTCCTGGATTGTAAAGAGTTTTGGAATGACATGCTGTTCCTGAAGCATTTTGCAATTAACTTTTATGCAAGGTGCTACTCTTCTTAACCGGCTCACACACACACACACACACACACACACACACACACACAGTGTCTGCAGAATTCTCTCACTTTTCCTATCCTGGATGGTGAACAGACTTTGGACAGTTTGTTCATGTAGTAATATTACAGTGGTGCGGTAGCGCCACTATAGTTAGGGTTGAGTAGGAAGTTTAACGTTAAGCCTCAAATTTTGCACTTTAATAATTTTGCAAACATTTAATGGATTTGCATGAAATTTAGTAAGTGCTGTTCTGTGGAGTAGGTCTCTTGATGTACCAAATTTTATTTTGATTGGATTTGTGGACTTTGTGCTGTGTATAGTGAAACAATTGTAAAAGTCACTTTTTCCCCTTTTTTGGCTGTTCTTTCCACATCTCACTGCGGCCACACCATTTGGAATTTTGGTCTGCAGTTTTCAGGGTAGAAATAGCATGCCCCAAATAACAAGCCAGCATTAGTTTGGTGAAAAAATATGAATGCATTCCAAGGTGATTCAATTTTGAAATGTCAGGTTCTGAGCATGCTCAGTTCAGTCTTTTGTATAGCTGCATGGTACGAAAATGGATTTAGGCCTCATGAAAAGGAATTTTGACACTTCACAAAAAGGGAATAAGCTTGCAAAAAGGGATTTTGGCACCTCACAAAAAATGATTTTTAAAGTTTACTGTTTCATTGTCACATCACTGCAAAGAAACAGTTAGGACTTTCAGACTGACATTTTCAGAGTACAAAGGGCTTGCCCCCGAGATGTGACTTTTGCTGGTTTGGTGATAAAATTTACATCTCTTCCATGCTTATAACAGTTCAAAGTTTGGAAATTTCCCATAGGATAGCACTGTGGTGGATGCGGTACCTTTCGGCACCTATATAGTGATGGGCGAAGAGGGCTCAATCCGCTCCATGAAGTGATTCATGGAGCAAAGGCAGATTTGCAGAGTGCTCCACAAAGCGGTGTACTTTGAGTTATGATGAGGAACACGAAGTGCATTGGAAACAATGACTTTGCGTTACTCCGCCTCCCCTGATCACTACTCTGCCAAATGTGAGGCGAAGTGCATTGCGGACAGTGCACTTCGCCTCACTTCACCTTGTTTTTGAGCTCTGAAGGCAAATTTTACACTGATTCATGGGATTTCAGGTCACACAGGCTCTATATTGATCTGCACAGCCTCAGTTCGGGGTAGTATGTGTAGGAAGGAGTAGAAGACAGTGTGCTCTGATAGCTGCCTGTGATAGAAATCTTGTAAAAGCTGTTAAAAAAGCATTTTTGCATTTTTTGGGGGGGTCCAACTTTAGTTCATCGATTGTAGGAAACCCTCCTGTGCTCATATCATCGAGCATTTTGGTTTTTGTGTGGATTTTTAATGTTAATTTACAACATTGATTGTGTGTGGTGAAAGACAGTGAAATTGTGCTTTGGGGAAGGGGCGTATCTGTGGTGTAGGTAGATTTAAATTGGAGAAATGATTTCTTTGTTTTTTGGTTATATTTTTGTTATATAACTGACTGTGTTAATGTACACACAGTAATACTGTTAGTAATAGTTGACATTTTCTTGTTGTTTGTGTGTGGATGTGGTGCAGCAGTACATAATTTCAGGTTATTTACATTACAGATTTACAATACATAATGTGGCAAAGTACTGAACTTTTGCATTTGCTACGCATTACCCATTCAGCATTGTACACATACTGTTCTGTGTGTGAGCGTGTGTGTGGTGTTGCATGCATCAAAAAATACACTTTTATTGTGCCACAGACTAGTGTAATTGCAGGCACAGCAGAGTGAACCTGCTATCCACTGCGGCTGCCTGATTTTTGTACTGTGATCGTGGTATCTGTTCTTTGTTTTGCTGCTTGTAGTGCTGTAAAAATCTGCACTGTCTGCATTCAGTGCTCCCCCACTCCACCCCCACGTTCAAAAGGAATGTTTTACAATATTGGATTGTTTTTATGACCTCATCAGCACCACTGGTTACTGAAGTTGTTTTCATTGCCTAACAGTCTCAGACTAGTCTCTTATCTGTTGCTGAAGCTACAGTTGTTTTTTTGGCTTCACATCCAGCGTCCCCCACAATCAGACAGACAGTGAACGTATCAAAATCTGAATTTGGTTATAATATTGTGGTTGATTCCCCAAAATGCCTGAAAAGAGACGTGCAAGCAAAGCTGTTTCTCGCCATGGCAATGTTGGCAGTAAAATAGTCTGCGGGCGTGGTAGTAGTATGCAGACGCAGAAGTAAGGAAAGGTATTTCTCCTGCAATGTTTTTTACAGCCCAATCAGTAGCTTCACTCATAGTTGGAGGAGACAATGTTTTCCCAGTCGGTGGTGTTAGTGATACTGGTGTTACTGGTGGTGATAGTATTAGTATTGTTGCATCAAGTTCTAATTCTGTAACCAGTGTACCGTATCCAAAAATAATGAGTGTGAAGCAGTGCAAGTGAGTGGCAGCATAGATGATGTCATACTTCCCAGTAACATCCCAGTAAGTGAACCCGAGGATTCTGATAATCATGTCAATGATAACAGACTATGTGATATTCCATCCACCGTGGCAGTTAACATGACACATTTTCCATGCAGTGATTCACAGTGTGGTGAAAAAATATCAGGTGATAGTGGTGTAGATGCTGATGATGAATGTTATGATGACGATGATTTTGCAGTTGTTGCAACATGCAGTCCACATGCTAGCATCTAAGCAGAAGATGTGGAAGTGTGTGACATTGACGAATATGATGATGATGTTATTGACCCCAGTTGGGAACCAGAGAAAAAGAAATTCAAAGTGGCTGTGTCTGAGTCTGTTTGCAGGAATCCCCCCTCCTGCAAAAACTTTTGATCTACTGGTTTTAGTTGATGATGATGACCCAGTAATCAATATGATAGGTTGTTGTGGTCAGTTGCAGTCCCGGGGTGCAGTGCCCGAAACATCACATGCCCCCCCCATTTCAGTGCTTAAAATAATGGATTTAAATAAGCCACATCATGGACATGTTAAAAGCAGAGCATCACAATCCCTTGTTTGGAATTTTTTTGTTCAAGATGCAAATGATGAGTCAGTTGCAATCTGCCAGGTTTGCCATGTGCATGTGAGTCGAGGTAAAAAGGGGAGCCATCTGGGCACAGGAGGACAGCATATGCATCTTAAGAATATGCACTTGGCACTGTGGACCTGGCACAAGCTGGCAGCTAATACCGCAGTGGAATGTTCACCCTCGTCACTGGCAACCATAGCCAGCATGTTATCCCCTTCCATGACTGTTAAGTCCAGTAGGAAATTAAACGTGTGCAGTAGTGAGGTAATAAGAGCAGAGAATTACTACAGGCATGATGAGGTGGAGGACCATAATGACTTTGAAATGTTGTCCAGTGTTAGTGAGAGTAGCAGTTTCTGTGGTGGTGGTGGTGGTGAATGCAGTATATCTAGAGCAAGTGGTACATCAACCCCCGGTTGGCAAATCTGGCAAAATAACAGCATTTCTGGGTTTTTCATCATCACCTGTGCAACCGTCTTCATCAAATGTCCTCACTCCACCCCATGCCAATGCCATTCATCACAGAGCACAACCATTTGTGATCAACACACCACATGTAAAATGTTTAAGTCAGCCCATGTTACAGAGTGTTTTTGTGCATAAACTGAAGTACCCCCCCCCCGAATCATACAGTGTCACGTGAACTTAATGCTGCTGTAGCAGAAATGCTGGCAATTGATCTTTTGCCCTTTTCCTTTGTGGAGAAATCTGGGTTCCGGCAGTTTGCTGCACGTGCATGTCCAAAATGCAAAGTCCCATCCAGGACATGCTTTCTACCTGTGCTGTCCCCGAGTTGTTCCACACTATGTCCGACTCAGTAAGACATGCCCTTCAACATTCCTCCTCTCCATTCAACCATTTAAGTATGGATATGTGGACAAGTGGAAAAACAGCAGGGAGTTCATATTTGTGTATAACTGCACACTGGGTGCAGGTGCCAGGGGGTTGTTTGTGATTTTGGTAGTGTAAATAATCAGTGCAGTAAGGTGGATTGTCGCAGTAGTAATCTTCCAGGAATTCAACATCATGCAACGATTGCTATGCTCAATGTGACCTGTTCACACACTGGTGAGAACATGTTGGATGTGGTACTGACTGAAATTGACAGATGGCTAAACACTCTGTCCCTGAGAGCTGGGTTCATAGCAAGTGACAATGGGTCAAATGTGGTGAAATGCATCACGAATGGTGGCTTTTTTCATGTTCCATGCATGCCCACTGTTTAAATCTTGTGGTTCAGGAGTTTCTGCAGCACCCTGATATAAAGGAAATGCTGACCGTTGCCCGACTTATCTGCTCTCACTTTTCAAGATCTGGAAAGGCCCGTGACCAACTGCGGCAGTTGCAGATACAAAACAGCCTGCCTCAACACCGCTTGAAGCTGGAAGTTGTCACCCGATGGAACTCCACTTTATACATGGTAGAGAGGTTGTATGAACAATACAAAGCCATCTCAGAATATCTTGTGATGCACACTAGCCGTGACAGTTCTGGAGCCTCCATGTCTATGACGACTGAACAGTGGCACCTCATGGACTCTGTAATAGCAATTTTGCAGCCTTTTGAACATGCCACACAGGCAGTGAGTGGCGAGTCTGCCTCCATTAGCCAATCAATTCCACTGCTGCAGGTGCTGAGGCAGTCATTGATGAATGTACATCATAGTCTTGATGTTGCTGGAGATGGTGGTAAAAGTATGTTGCTGCAATACATGCTGACAGTATTCAATCAGAATTGTCATGTTGTGAGCATTCAGTGTAGTGACAACTTGGCCATAGCAACAATGTTGGACGCAGGATACAAACATGGAATTGCATCAGTACTGGAAAGAGGGCATGCACAGGTAAAAAATATCAGTGGTCAACTGGTGCGCTTAGTTCATGGGGCACAGAAGTCACATGCCAAGGTCACCAAACCTCAGCAGCATAATCCAGCTGAAGGTGTACCTGGAGAACCATCAAGCATATCTTGCCAGGGGAAGGGGACTGCAGTTCCAGGTGGTCTGTCATCCAAAGTGGCTGGCGTCAACCCACTTTGGGAGGCTTTGTCCCAAGTGGGTATTTGTGAAATAAATGATTCGGGAGAACAGGATGATGCATCAACAACAGGACTTAGTGCGGCACAGAGAATGGTTGAGTCATATTTGTCTGACAACCGGCATCTGACAATAACTGAAGATCCTCTTTTGTACTGGAGTGGAAAGGTCAGTGAATGGCCAGAGTTGACTGCAGTGGCACTGAAGAACCTCACATGCCCACCCTCCAGTGTAAGTGTTGAGAGGGTATTCAGTTCAGCAAGTGCAATAGTCAAGGATCATTGGACAAACCTGTCTCCTGCAGATGTTAGTTTGCTAACATTCATTAAAATGAATGAGAGGCACATACAAGCACAGACTACAACCTCAGTATTCGTACCCTGGCCTAGTCATGGTGGTCTTGCTGATGTGGAAATGGACCATCCTGGTGGCACTGGCAGTGGCTGCCTGAAATGGCACACCACTGACGTAGATAATGACACAATGGAGAAAGAATTTCCCAGTCGTCAGACTTCAGACATCGATGACTGTGAGGGCAGTTTTTTTTATGAGGATGATGATGTGGTTAATGTTTACAGGTTTTAACTGAAGTTTTAAAAAGGGAGTGTGCCCACCTGGATAACCACCACTGGGACTGATGTTAGCCACTGCCACCACTGAGCAGAGTCTGTCCACCCCCCCAGACCACCACCACCACCTGGACTGATGTTAGCCACTGCCATCACTGAGCCTGAGTCTGTCCAGCCCCCAGGCCACCATCACCACTGGGACTGATGTTAGCCACTGCCACCACTGAGCCTGAGTCTGTCCAGCCCCCAGGCCACCATCACCACTGGGACTGATGTTAGCCACTGCCACCACTGAGCCTGAGTCTGTCCAGCCCCCAGGCCACCATCGCCACTGGCACTGATGTTAGCTACTGCCACTACTGAGCCTGAGTCTGTCCGGACCACCACATCCATCAGTCACAGACACAAAGCTTCTTAATATTTAAACCATAACGTGAGTATGTGTACTCATGTTTGTTAAGCTGCTTCACTTCCTTTAGTTGTATGTTTTGTTTTCTGTAGCTTTTCAGAGCTCCAATGGTAAAACACATGCGGTACACCTATTTTGTTTCTTTTACAGGTTAACGAAAAAAGTCCCCATTGCTAAAAGTCAGTGGGAGTGGTACTGCAGCTGTACCGTACAGAGAGGAACCTATGGAATATCCATGTGAAATCCATTCTGGTAAGTATGAAGATTTTATTTAATCCGTTTCATTGTTTTGGAAAGACTGCAGCAAATATTGCACACAGGTTGTGTTAGTTAACAAGATGTGGGTTTGAAATGTAACTTGACTTGAGATTGAGAACCAGAGAGGGACAAATAACAATTTAGTTGTACGAAGTCATTCATTTCTTTTTTTAGGAAACTTCCAGATGCTTTGTTGTTCTGTCAAAGTGGTCTTATCCAAAAAAGTTCTTCAACATCAGGCACCCCCCTACCCTGGCTGGGCACACATGCAACACGCAGAAGTCATTTCATTCGATGACCATGACCATCATTAGCAACCGGACTCCAGAAGGATGCAGATGAAATCTGTGAAGAAGTAACAAAATAAGAAACTATTACAGACAAACCTGCAAATATGATTCCCCCCCCACAAAAAAAAATACTTAACCTTCATGTGCTTGAGAGTTATCCGTTTCCAATTTCAGCTCAAAAATTTCTCATTGAGCACTGGAATGTGCACATCAACAGTTTTTGTGTGACCTGTGATGACGAGAACAATACCATGAGTACATGTCCATGTCAACCCCCGCCACCTACAAAATACACAACCATATATCTATATATATATATATATATATATATATATATATATATTCTACCAAGGCTACTATTAGTGTACAGCCAAAGGACACCTTTCAATCCAGTTGAGATGATCACATTGCATTTGCTTGAATCGCCTCGCAGAACACATTGGACCAGCAACAGGATGCTCACGGTCATCATTTTATACTGGGGGACTTTGTATGTGCTGAAACAGTCTCATTTCATTGTGTTACCACTTGTCAATTTTCCGCACACAAGGAGGATGCATTTTGGGCCTGCAGAAAAAATCAGGGGACTCTGTGCCACCACTGCACACATGACTGAGTGTGCCATTAATTCTGGGGGACTTTGTATGTGCTGAAACAGTCTCATTTCACTGTGTTACCACTTGTCAATTTTCTGCACACAAGGAGGATGCATTTTGGGCCTGCATAAAAGATCTGGGACTCTGTGACACCACTGCACGCATGACTGAGTGCACCATTAATTGGGGACTTTGTATGTGCTGAAACACTCTCATTTCACTGTGTTACCAATTGTCAATTTTCTGCACACAAGGATGATGCATTTTGGGCCTGCATAAAAAATCTGGGGACTCTGTGCCACCACTGCACGCATGACTGACTGAGTGTACCATTAATTCTGGGGAACTTTGTATGTGCTGAAACAGTCTCATTTCACTGTGTTACCACTTGTCAATTTTCTGCACACAAGGAGGATGCATTTTGGGCTTGCAAAAAAAATCTGTGACTATGTGCCACCACTGCGCACATGACTGAGTGCGCCATTAATTCTGGGGGACTTTGTATGTGCTGAAATAGTCTCATTTCACTGTGTTATCACTTGTCAATTTTCTGCACACAAGGAGGATGCATTTTGGGCCTGCAGCAAAAATCTGGGGACTCTGTGCCACCACTGCACACATGACTGAGTGTGCCATTAATTTTGGGGGACTTTGTATGTGCTGAAACAGTCTCATTTCACTGTGTTACCACTTGTCAATTTTCTGCACACAAGAAGGGTGCATTTTGGGCCTGCATAAAAAATCTGGGGACTCTGTGCCACCACTGCGCACATGACTGAGTGTGCCATTAATTCTGGGGGACTTTGTATGTGCTGAAACAGTCTCATTTCACTGTGTTACAACTTGTCAATTTTCTGCACACAAGGAGGATGCATTTTGGGCCTGCAGAAAAAATCTGGGGACTCTGTGTCACCACTGCATGCATGACTGAGTGCGCCATTAATTCTGGGGGACTTTGTATATGCTGAAACAGTCTCATTTCACTATGTTACCACTTGTCAATTTTCTGCACACAAGGAGGATGCATTTTGAGCCTTCAGAAAAAATCTGGGACTCTGTGCCACCACTACGCACATGACTGAGTGTGCCATTAATTCTGGGGGACTTTGTATATGCTGAAATAGTCTCATTTCACTGTGTTACCACGTGTCAATTTTCTGCACACAAGGAGGATGCATTTTGGGCCTGCAGAAAAAATCTGGGGACTCTGTGCCAGCACTGCACACATGACTGAGTGTGCCATTAATTCTGGGGGACTTTGTATGTACTGAAACAGTCTCATTTCTCTGTGTTACCACTTGTCAATTTTCTGCACACAAGAAGGATGCATTTTGGGCCTGCAGAAAAAATCTGGGGACTCTGTGCCACCACTGCGCAGATGACTGAGTGTGCCATTAATTCTGGGGGACCTTGTATGTGCTGAAACAGTCTAATTTCACTGTGTTACCACTTGTCAATTTTCTGCACACAAGGAGGATGCATTTTGGGCATGCAGAAAAAATCTGGGGACTCTCTTCCACCACTGTGCGCATGACTGAGTATGCCATTAATTCTGGGGGACTTTGTATGTGCTGAAACAATCTAATTTCACTGTGTTACCACTTGTCAATTTTCTGCACACAAGGAGGATGCATTTTCAGCCTGCAGAAAAAATCTGAAGATTCTGTGCCACCACTGCGTGCATGACTGAGTGCTCCTTTAATTCTGGGGGACTTTGTATGTGCTGAAACAGTCTCATTTCACAGTGTTACCACTTGTCAAATTTTCTGCACACAAGGAGGATGCATTTTGGGTATGCAGAAAAAATCTGGGGACTCTGTGCCACTTTTGTGTGTTCTGTGATTGTTGTGAGCTCATGATGTCATACTGACATTACAATTAAAGCAGCATTGCAAGAATGTCCTGACAATTTTGAACTGTACTTTTTTATGCTACTTTACATTGCCACACCCACCACTAGTTACCTCCTGAGTCGTGACTTGAATGATATGCTTCTTTTCACAATTTATGTCTGCTTTACTTAGTTGATTACTTTTTTCATGTATGAAAAAAAAATGAGCATGCCTTCCAATATTGTTCTGACCAGGTTTGTATTTATTTGCAGCTGCTTTTCAATAACTATTGTTCCGTGGTGTCATTAAACACTGCCTGCTGCATAACTGTTAATTAACAGCAGAAGTGATATATAACAACTAACTGATGTGATGGAGAAAAGCAGAGGAAAACAATGACAAAGACCTGGTCAGCACCAATTTAAAAGGAATGCTCCTTTCATTATTTCACACATGAAAAACGGTAGTACAGCAGACTCAACTACTGCAAATTCTCATATCATTCCAATCAGTCAGGATGTAAGTAAAGGAAGTTGTAACATAGCATTAAAAAATATGGCTCAGAGTTCTCAACAGATTGTTGCTCTGCTGCTTTACAGAGATTCACCACATTACATAGTTATGGTGATGCACATAACCTAATATGTGGGAGCCTTACTCCCACTGGAATATTTCTTGCTCCATAGAGTACAATATATTTCTGGGAAAACCGCCCATAATTTCATTAGTGTGTCACGTGATGGAGGAATTACCATTCAGAAAAGCTGCCCACATTCTGTCCCCCCCCTTTCTCAGCAACGTTAGGACTTGATGCCAGGGGGAGCACAGGTGCATGCTCCACTATAGTGAATATCCAGAAGCTATCCCAATGTTTCCTTAAGTTATTAGGTTGACTTTGTGGTGAAATGTGGGAATGTTTCCACTAACAAAGCTCTACTTACTGGAAACATGCCCACACGTTTCACCACAAACTGACCATTATAACATAAAGAAACATTCGGAAAGCTGCCAGACAATTGGATATTCACTGTAAGGAGCACGCACATGTGCTCTCCCTGGCATCATGTCCTAACTTTGCTGAGAAGGAAGGCAGAATGTGGGCAGATTTTCAGACTGGGAATTCCTCCGTCACGAGACACACTGTAATGGAATTACAGTGGTTTTCACAGAAATGTATTGTAGTATGTGGTACAAGAAAGATTCCCTTGGAAGGGAAAATGTGTATGATTAAACAATAATAAAGAAAAAACACACAAAAACAGTACAACATAGTAGTGAGGTGGGGTGGGGGGGCAGAAAACAATCCCATAAGTTACTGTGGCTGTGGGATGCCATGGTGGTCCAGCAGCAGGTGCAGCATTGTAACTATTTGCTGCTGCAGTTGTTCTATTGTGTTGACCTGCTGCTGCAAAGCACTGACCCTCTGATTGTTTTCTTCCAGGGCTGCCCACACCGGGGAGATGTCATGCTGTGTTGCAGGGACTGTGGCGGGGTCCACCGCAGCAGGGAATCCAGGTAGTGGGGGTGGTGGTGGAGAGGGTGGTGCTGGTGGCTGTGGTGGCAGTGGTGGTGGTGGACCAGTTGCTGTACAGACCCTCCTCCTGCTGCAGTGGCGACTGAGAGGCACAACTCCCACTCCAGCAGCACCCTCGGCCACTGCCATGGAAGGGCCAGCAGGTGGACGCCTGGCCCCTTCCATGGCAGCCTGCCACTCTGCCCTGTGGTGGTTGAGCATGTGGGTACGCTGGCCACCGGTCCCCAAATGTGTCCCACAGGGGCCATGGCCCACCAGCACACAACACAGATGGCACACCACCACTGTGCTGTCTCCCCCCACAGAGTTGAAAAACTCCCACATTGGGGAGCTGCGGAGGGGGACCAGACACAGTCCTCGCACGAGTCCCACCACCTACATTTTCCAGGTCCATCTCCTGTGGCTGTGGAGGTGGTGGAGGGGGTGCTGCTGGAGCCCCTACAGCTGCTACCGGTGGTGGCAGTGGTAGTGGCAGAGAAGGTGGATACACAGCAGCCACCGGTGGCACTGGTGCTGCTGCTGCTCCTGTTGCTTCAACATGGGGGGAAGCTACACCCAGGAGTCGGGACCGGTCCAGCATGACACGACCACCCTGCCCCCATGTGTCTGCACTGCCCTCCGACCATGCCCACAGACCAGCGACTAGCCTTCTTCTGGGTCCATCCTGACACAACAAGTCCCCGGGCCGACACACACGCACAGACACACACACTGACACTCACTGACACACACAGTCAGTCACACACACACACACACACACACACAAAACAAAACAAAACATAAAAAAAATTCACTAACAAAAAAAAAAACAAATACAATACAAAAACTAAATAAAGATATAGCTTTTAAAAAAGCTATTGGTTTTCTTCAGTACTGAAACTCAAGCAGCAAACAAGCACTTTCACTCCTAGTCTCCTCTCACAAAGCTTTCTCCCTCTACGAATGCAAAGGAGAAAGTTAAACTACTTCTCTGACTCACTTCCTTCCTGCCTGGCTAAAGCATGTGACTTACAGTACTGTAAGCCATGTGATGTGTGGGGGGCTGCCTATTCTCTTCTCACTTCGCCTTACTTGGCGTTAAGGCATAATGGTAATCGCAGTAGTAATAATAATAGCGTGAAGTGAGCACTTTGCAGTGTTCACTTGGCTGTGCTCATTAACGCCGTATGGTCACTCTCAAGATCCACTTCACCGGCGGATTAAAATTTCACTGCATCTCTACGCCTATATCTCTCAAACGGTTCGAGATACAGATTTTTCACTAAATACAGCTTAGTACACCTTTAGATGTACTAAGCAATGAAGCAGGTTGCCAGTCCATGATTACAACTGCAGTGGAATTTTTTTCAAATGTTCCCACAGTTACTGGGATATTGCATCATTTGCAGCAGAAAGGTTACCTGCACTTCCACATATGAATACCATTATGCAGTTATGGGACTGCAGAGCCCTCCATTATGCAATAGTGGTAGTGCAGGGCCCAGCAGACCCTGCACTCCCACAGGGAGAGGAGGGTTAATAGGAGGGTTAATTACTATGTCTATACACTTATGGATTCTGCGCTGGGAGCCATGTGCAACCAGAAAACACTATAGCCTGATGGTCTTATGCTCACACAAACATATAAGGGTAAGATTTCACTTTCTCAAGAAGAACTGAAATTCATTGCAAGAAAACTTCATTTATGCATCAGTTAGGGTTGAAGCAACAAAAGTAGAGAAATGAGGTGTTAGGGTTTCAAACCCTAACACCCCCTCCCCTACCTCCCCACCTCCACTTTTTTTTTTTACCAGGAGAGACACACTAAGCTGAAAGCTTGTTTACAGGTGTGATTTGGGAGCACAAGGAAGTTAAGTGACTTGCTGAGGGTCACACAGTATGCAAGTGGGGGCTGTGGGATTTAAACCCAGGTCTCCAGGTTTGCAGCTCAGAGCCTTAAACCACTGCACTATACTGCCTCCAACTACCTTCCACACACCAACAGGCATTGTGGTGTGCGATGGGTTTGTCGGGCCTAACTCTCACCCCTTTCTCCTATACTGTACCATCTCAGCTTACTTAGACATGGAATGGGGAGAGAGTAAGGGTCATTGACCTCAACACACACCCCAACACCTGTTGGTGTGTGGAGGATGGAGTTGTGTAGGTGGTAGGGTGGGGGGGTGTTAGGGTTCAAAACCCTAATGCCTTATTTCCCTTCTTTTGTTGCTTCAATCCCAACTGATGCATTAACAAAGTTTTTTGCAATGAATATAATATATATATTTTTTCCACCCTTTCATGGAGCACTTTAGGAGAATGTTTTCATGTAAGGTGTTTAACTAGCAATTCCCCAAGAGGAAATACAATACCTATGCTTTTATTTCTGTCAAGACATTACACTAATGAGAGGGGGCTTATGGTTTAACATTTATTAATATCACTAAAAATTAAGGTTGGGTTGTGTTTGGATGTGTTATACAGCACAAATCTACAGCATAACCTGCTGTGCAGGACATTAAAATCACTTTTGACAAAGGATAGTTACTGTATATCCTTAGGAGTGGATCTAGCGGCAGTTACATGCTGTTCCATAAACATCCTCTTCCCCCTCCTGTATCCTTCCCCCTCCCATCTCCTCCTACATTTCACTTTCTCTCTCATTCCTTCCCCTCAGTTGCCACTGTTTTATGTTATTGTAACCATATCCAAGGGTCGTACTCTTAAGCTGAGAATGACCCCCCCACTAACCCAAACATGGAGTCTGTATTAAATCCACTTGGCTGTGACAATGGCCCTTGGTATCCCACAGATTACCCTTGGGCCCCCCTGCTTCATCTCCTCTACTACCTTCCCCCTGCTACCTCCTCCTCCTCCCACCGCCCCTCAAAATCTTCTTAATAACCTTATACAACATCCTTGACCCCTTCCTCCTTCTTCCTCTGTTTTCTTTCAGGCCATTGTGTTCATATTAGTTAATCGCTGTGACTTCTTATATGTTTGTAATTACAATTGTATATACTAACATACTGAAATGCCAGCAGAACAGGCCTAATGGTCTCTCGAGTCTGCTCGATTTTCAGCACCTGCACTGAGGGCCGATTTTGGTGCCCCCCCCTCCTTGGGTTATACTGTCCCCAATCCCAGATGCTCCACCTGTATTGGGCCTGGTCAGATTTACCCTCCCCCTGTACCTGTCCCATCCCCTCTTAAACCCGTCCACAGTCTCCACCTCTACCAGCTCCCTGGGCAGTGCATTCCATGGCTCCACCACCCTTTCAGTGAAATAACATCTCCTCCTCTCCCCTCTGAGCCTGCCCCTTCCGGCTTACACCCGTGACCTCTTGTTGCCCCACCCTCCTTCCTTGGAGCACCCTGACTGGGCCTCCTTTATTGATCACTTTCATGTACTTAAAGACCTCAATCATGTCCCCCATCCCTCCTCTCCTCTAGGGCAGTGGCGGCTCTACACCAGGGCCCGCCAGGGCACGTGCCCTGGTAGAAAAATGCTGTACCCCAGTTGGTGCCCCATATGGTGCAGAGCTTCCCCCATAGTAACCATATATCAGTGCCCTGGCTGCCATCTGTTGTGCCCCAGCTGTGCCCTGGTAACCATTTGTTGCTAGAGCCGCTAGTGCTCTAGGGTGCACATGTCGAGCTCCTTGAGCCTCTCCTCATAGGTCCTCTCCCCCAGGCCCCAGATAATTTTGGTTGCACTCCTTTGGACCCTCTCTAGGAGTGTAATGTCCCTCTTTAAATGTTGTCTCCAAAACTGTACACAATACTCGAGGTGTGGCCTAACCAAGCAGTTGTACAGTGGAAGGATCACTTCCGCCATTCTGGAGGTAATCCCCCTGGTGATGCATCCCAGCATCCTGTTTGTCCTTGCTGCTGCCCTCCTACAGGTCTCTGAGTTGTTCATTTTGACATCTACCACTACCCCCAGGTCCCTCTCACCCTCTGTGACTTGAATCATGTGTCCTCCCAAGGTATACCCCTGGCCTGGATTTCTGACTCCCAGGTGCAGAACCTTGCACTTCCCTGCATTGAATTTTAGTTTCCATTTTTCTGACCACCTTTCCAGAGCATCCAGGTCCTCCTGCAAGGTCACCTTCCCCTCCTCCCCATCCACCACTGCACCCAGCTTTGAGTCATCCGCAAAGAGACTCAACTCACTCCTGATCCCCCTCCTGATGTCTGAGATATAGGTGTTGAACAGGAGTGGCCCCAGCACTGACCCCTTGGGAACCCCACTAGTAACCTGCCTTGGTGATGAGGCTAATCCTCCAACCACCACCTTCTGAGTACACTCAGAGAGCCAATTTCCTATCCATCTTAACAACTGTCTCCCTACCCCCATTTCCTTCAGCATAGACAGCAGGCCACTGTGGGGTACCAAATCAAATGCCTTGCTAAAGTCCAGAAAGAGGACATCCACTGTCCTATCCTGGTCCAGGGCCCTCATCACCCAGTCATAGAACTCAACAAGATTTGTCTGGCATGATCTTCCCATGACAAAACCATGCTGCCTATCGTCCAAGTGCCAAGTTTGCTCCAGTAACCTCCCTAGCCTTTCCTTGGCAATACCCTCCATCACCTTGCTGACCACCGATGTCACACTAACGGGCCTGTAATTTTCCACCTCCTCTCTTGATCCCCCTTGTGGGTTGGCATGACATGGGCCACCCTCCAGTCTTGGGGCACCCACCCAGTCCTCAGAGAGATGTTGAAAAGCTCCACTAGAGAGATTGCCAGGACATCCGCCAGTTCCCTCAGCACCCTGGGATGTATCTCATCTGGCCCAGGTGCTTTCTCCGTCTGAAGGGACCTGAGGGCTTCCCTTACTCTCTCTACTGGGATTTCAGCCTCCACGTCCTCCCCCTTTTCACCTTGCACTGCTGGTCCCCACCTGTCTGTGGTGGCCACTCCCTTTCCCCAGAAACATCAGGGCCCCTGGTCTCTATCGGTCCCATCCCTTGCTCTGGTTTGCCCCGCTCCCCTTGCAAGACATAGCCCCTCCACCCCACAGTAAAAACTGAGGCTAGTACTCATTTAGGACTTCTGCCTGTTCCCCCACCTCCTGTGCCCAACCATCCCCTGTCCTTATCTTGCTGATCTACACCCTTACTTTTCTTTTTTCCCCCTATGTATCTAAAGAACCCCTTGTCCTCCCTCCGGATCCCACTGGCCAAGGACTGCTCCTTTTTCACTTTAGCTGCTCTCACCACCCTGGTGACTCTCTTGGGTGTCAGCTCATATTCCTCCTGATCCTTTTCACTCCTTGAGCACTTGAAGCACCTATAGGCTGCCTTCTTTTCCTTCACCACCTCCTGGATCCACCAGCAGGGTTTTCTGGCCTTACCAAACTTACACCTTTACCTTGTGCAGGATCTGGTAACCTCCTGTATTCCCCTTCTAATGATCCCCTACCTGCTGTCAGCATCCATATCTGGCCTTATCCTGTCCAGATGATCTTTAAGGATCCTTCTCATCTCCCTGAATCTGCACCCCTAAAGTAGGTTACTACCGTCCTCATTCAGCTTTTCTCCCTCCCCAGGTCCAGGAAGAACCAGAATGTGGAGTGATCACTCCCAGCCAATGGGTTCCTCACCTCTAGGCCCCTAATCTGATCACTGTCCGCCAGCACCTTGTCCAGTGTCCGGGCCTCCCTAGTTGGCTCACCCTCCTGTTGTATCAGAAATGCATCCTGGAAGATATCCAGCAGCCTCTACTCTCTGGTCATTGGTGATGTCATAGTCCCCCAGTCTGTTCCTGGCATGTTGAGGTCCCCCATTACCACTACCCTTCCCTTTCCCAGTCTACAGTGTCCCTCGATATTTGCCACCAAACTTTCTTTCAGGACCTCCGCCAGTGCTGGTGGTCTGTATACCACTCTGACCTTTACTCTCTTAACCCCCTGCATCAGCTAGGTGACCCAAATAGCCTCCACATTCCCCTCTGCCTCCTCTACCCCTCCAATACCCATGCCATTTCTGACTAACAGTGCTACACCACCACCCCTTCCTTCCCCCTATCTTTTCTGAACATAGTGTAGCCCTCCAGATTTAGGTCCCACTCATGCCCTTGAGTGGCTCAGGTCTCAGTGACTGCTACCACATCTACTTCCCCCTCAACTAGCATTGCCTGGAGCTCAGACATTTTATTTCCTAAGCTCCTTGCATTTATCTGGACAACTCTCCACCCCTTTTTCCTCCTCTCCTTTCTCCTCCATGAGCTCCCATTTCTCAGCTCCTGCACTCTACCTGGTGACCCATTTCCATATCTCCCTAGCCCATAGAGGAGTGGAGCCCATGTCCCTCATTTATCATACCTGCTGGCTGTGCCCCTTTTTTGATCCCTCCCCACTTCACAAGTTTAAACCCCACCTTTCGCTGATGAACCCAGCTAGTTTGAGCTTTAGGATTTCCTTCTCCTCCAAATTTAGGTGGAGCCTGTCCAATGCTACTGTTATCAGATTCATGGCATCTGTTTCTGCACAATTACATCTTATATTGTTGGTTGTGTAATCCATGTACACATTATGATTATGTATTGTCCAGGTCGATCTCAAAAATGGGCATTGCTCAATGGTGTTCGGCTGGTTAAACAAAGATTTTGATTGATTGATTGATTGATTGATTGATCCTGAAAAAAATAACAAAAGGTTATATTGTTATTAAAATCACTTTTGACAAAGGATAGTTATGTCCTGAAAAAAATAACAAAAGGTTATATTGTTATTGAAAAAAAATCACCAGGCATTATGATATGCACTTAAATATGTTTTTTTTTCAAGTTACAGATTAAATAGAACTAGAACTTGGGTGTTACATAGAGTGTTAAAAGAGGATTTATTAAAGGTTAAAAAGAAACATGAAAACTGAATGATGTGGATGGTGTGAGGAAATGGAAGCCACTGGGGTCCAGTGACCATACTTTATACCTGAAGTCCTAGATTTCAAAAGAGCAGGCTTCAACCAAATGAAGGAGCTGGCCCAAGACAAATTGACCAATGTAGACAGCATTGTAGGTGTAAATGAAAGATGGGACAATCAAGGGGGACCATTCTCTAGGCAAGAATGTCATGAATGAACATTGTTACAAAACAAAATAGGTACAAGCGTCTGACATGGTTCTGAAAAAGGGTCAGAGAAGCAGTGAGAGCCAAGAAGAACACTTTCATCAGGTACAGTACAAAGAAAACTGGGGCGGGAGGGGGGAGAAACCAGGAGAGTACCAAACAAGCACTGGTAAATGATTAATGCTTGCTGTTTACATTGTTGTTTTACCTTGAGAAGCTTGTACACATTTTTACTATACATTTACCCAGGACACACCAGATTAGATGCAATATCTCATTTTCATTGCTGTCCTGCTTTTACATATTTTTTAGAACATATTTAGATAAGATAGGTCAGCAGAGAGTCAATGGGCCCAATTTTCAAAGGTGAATGCAGGGCTTATGCCAAACCTGGCACTGGTGCAGTTGTGAACATTTTCACAATTTATGGCAGCTTGCACCAAAGCTTTGGAGCATTCCCCATAAAAAGGGTCTCCAAATGATGCTAAGTTATACCGGAGGAGCTAGTCTAACTTTGCTGTGACCAATGCAAGGGATTTGTGGTTGCCTTCCTTGCAAAAACACAATTGCGCCAATGTTTGATACAAGTTGCCGCTTGCGTCAAACTCGCTGACACAAGTCCACTGTGTTGATCTAACCCCATTTGAAAATCGGGCCCAGTATCTACTTTTCAGTGGACTTCCACATTTTGACTCCATATTTCTAACATTTTTTTTATGACCTGATGTTATGATCAAGACAGGTGGAATTTTTAAAACGTACATCAAAAACCTGATTTTGCATTGTGGCTAGAAAAACAAGTTTTAGAGGGGATTTGAAAATGACACCTGTCATGTTCAAGAGGTGGGCTAACACAAGGGCTATGCTGAACATTAGGGATAAAAATCTGAAAAAATAAAGTTATGAGTAAACACTGGAACAATTCAGTGTTTCTTTATAACTTAGTTGTTTTTACATTTTGACTCCACATTTTCAACTTTCTCGTTGAAGACCACACCTTCATAGTATGACAGGTGTCATTTATAAAATAGTGACTGACATGACATTTCACACCACAAGTTTGAAAACTCATTTTGGATAGGATTTAAAAAATGACAGGTGTCACATTCATAGGGTGGCATGAAAAAATGGCTATGTTAAAAATTCAGGGTCAAAATATTGACAATTACCAGAATTACTAGTGTGTGTGTGTGTGTGTGTGTGTGTGTTGTGTGTGTGTGTGTGTGTGTGTGTTGAACATATTCAACATATACTCATAACTTTGTTGTTTATTTTAATGTTTTTACCCCACATTTTCAACATAGCCTTCTTATGACCCCATCTCATGAACAAGGGTGGAGAAAATTTTAAAATCCTGTATAAAAGGTGATTGCACACCACAAGTGCAAAAAAAAAAATTCTGCTCAGCATTTGAAAAATGACAGTTATGTTCATGAGGCGGTGTTAAAACAAGGTTATGTTGAAAATTTGGGGTCAAAATATTGAAGATTACCAAAATCACATGCATTCAATTCAATTCAATAAAATTTTTATTTAACCAGGAATATACCATTGAGACAAGCTCATTTACAAAGTGGTCCTGGAGGACAAAGGAAACACATGAAATACACATCACAAAACAACAGGAAAGCAACATCAGCATATGATAATGTCAATCAGTATTAATAGCACAAAATATGTGAAATATACAAGCCTAAGAGTGACATTGAGTTTGCAATAGCTGAGTTAGAATTTAGGCTAAGGTGATAGGATAAAGGGTACGGCAAAAAGAATAATGAGAAGGGGCACATATGAAAGGAGAATGGGGAAGCAGTTCATGGGGAGCAGGTAAGAGCATGTACAGGGAAGAGGAGAGCTTGGAGATAAGGAGGGGGAGAAACATGAAGTGCTTAAGTTGAACTAGAGATTACGGAGAAGCTATGAAGAGGAGAACTAATTGGCATACCACTGACATTTTTCAAGCAGAGAATCATTTAACCTTGTTTTGAAGGAATTTGGGCCAACTAATTGGGCTAGCTTCAAGAAGTCTTGAATGGAGTTCCATACAGATGGGATGGCATAGCTAAGGGAGGCAGCACCAAACCGATTCGAGATTCTCAGGGTGTCCAAGTGGATGCAGTCATAATGCCAGAGGGAGTATGACCAAGGAGAGGTTTTAAAGAGATTACAGATGTACAGAGGTAAGTTCGAAGTTAGAGCCCTGTATGCCCAGAGGGCAGCATTCCAGCATCTACGAGCTGCTAACAAACCCCACCCTATTTGTGCATAGAGTCGATAATGATGTGTGTTAGAGGAGGCATTTGTGACAAACCTGATTGCCCTATGATAGAGAGTGTCTATTTTGACAAGAGTGGTTTTGGCCCCATAGCTATACAGTATATCAGCATAGTCACTGAGTGGCAAAAACACAGCAGATAAGCCTTTGTTTGGCTTTAAAGGTGAGTAAATGCCTGATTCTAAAAAAGACTCTGAGTCTTTGCTTAAGTTTTTTTTATAAGTTCTTCAATATGAAGAAAGAAAGAGAGTCTGTGATCCATCCAAATGCCAAGATATTCAAATTTATCAACAACCTCAATAGTTTCTCCCAATATGATGGTAATCTGTAATGCAGGTGGAAGGTTTCTAGGTCGCCCAATTTGTCTTGGTGGGAGAATAGCATTACTTTTGTTTTTTTGGCATTGAACAATAACTTTATGTGGAGCAGGTCATATTGTAACAAGTTAAATTATTTTTGGAGTTCCAGGCAGGCTTCTTCTAATGAGGGTTTTGAGATGTATATAACCATGTCTTTAGTGAATAAGTGAACACTAGTGTTTGTAACTCTTTGATCAATGTTATTAATTTATATTGCAAAGAGAAGAGGCCCAAAGATAGAGCCTTGAGGGAACCCTCTTTGCATGGATTTTAGAGGGGCTAGATCACCTTGTGCAGTCACGTGTTGCTGCCTACCAGTGAGGTATGAGGAAAACCAATTGAAAGCATTACTATCGATACCTAGGTTATTCAACAGGGTCAGGAGCAGGGTATGGTCAGCCATGTCGAACGCTTTACTCAGGTCCAAGAAAAGTGCACAGACAGAGTTTTTATTATCCAATGCAGTCTGCCAATCATTTGTGACCTTGGCCAATGCAGAAATTGTATTGCGGGAAGGTTGGAAGCCAGACTGGAATGGATTTAGAAGTTTACCATTCTCTAGGTAATCTCTGAATTGGGCATTGACTATTTTTTCTAACAGCTTAGAAAGGGTGGGTAATAGTAAGATAGGGTGATAATTATTAAGATCAGATGGATTACCGGATTTGAGGAGGGGTATAACATGTGCTACCTTCCAGGTAGATGGGAGAGTGCCATGTGAAAGAGAGAGAGATTAAAAAAGTGTGTGAAGCCAGCCCAGTGGCACTGAGGGTTGAAGCGCTGGATGCCACATCTTGCTCCATGCTGGTGACCCGGGTTCGGGAGTGAGTCCGGGTTGTCAGGGTTGGGAAAGGATTGAGTGTCTGTGGGACTGCTCTCCTTTCCTGGGAAGGGGGGATTCCAGTTGGCCATGCTCTGGTGGATCCTAGCGGATGCTGGGTGTACCATGGGGAGGTGTCTTGGCAAGACATCCTAAGGGTGTGTGCAGGAGTGCACACGCAGTGTGCTAGAGCCCACTGCACATCCAAGGCACCAGAGGGGGAAATCTGAATAAGGAAAAATGGACCTGACCCTGGTAGGCGACGATGGGGTCTGGGAACTACACCCCACACCTAACAGTCGAGTGCGCTAGCTGACCTTGGAGCTCCCCTAGTCCTTGGATGTCCACACATAGGGTGGCTCAGGATGAGGTGTGGATGCATGGAAAATGGAGGAGTTGGGCTGACTGAGAGTCTGGACTGAGTCTCAGATGGGGTGGGATGGAGGTAAGCTGTGTGTCCCCATCTGAGAGAGTCTAGGGTTGTGAGAGGTGGATAAAGAAAGTTAAAAAAAAGGTGTGTGATGGAGGGACTAGAATGAAGTAGTTGAGTTTCAAATATAAGGGGTCAAGACAATCAGCACCCATGTTTTTTATTGGGATCAAGGACTAGAAGAAGATCTTCCACCTGCTTTAAGGAGACCATACTGAAGCAGAAGGTATTTTCAGTGAATATGGCCACCAGATGTCCTGATGGTCCAATGGAGGAAGCAATTTTGCTTGCAGGGGACGAATTGAAAGCCAGTCCTGCTGTAGCAAAGTGATTGCTAAGCTGTTCCCTGATGGCTAACTTTGTCTGTATAGGTAATTCCATCCATACAAATATTGGAGGGTAGTGGAGATGGGGGGCTGTGTCCCTCTACCTCATGAAGAACGTGCCAGAACTTTGCAGCATTATTTTTAGTACAGTCACGAGAAGTTTGAAAATATTTAGCCTTTTCTGTCCTAACCAATTAAGTGCATCTATTTCTAGCTGCTCTGAAGGCAGTCCAGTCAGAGGAGGATTTGGTGGTACAAGCTTTTTTCCAAAGTATATCTCTGGAGTGCAAGGCAGCTTTAAGGGAGGGTGTGAACCAAGGGCAGGCTCTTTTCCTGGCTCTAAATTTCAACACAGGAGCATGCTTGTTGATGACACTGAGCACTAAAGAATGAAACAAGGAGTAGGCTTCAGAAACAGTTTTAGCAAGGTAGAAGTCTTGCCATCTGATTGCATTTAGATCAGTCAAGAAGTTGACATAATTTAATTTGCTATGGTTCCTTTTGAATATAAAGTGGGGAAGGGTTCCAACACGTGGCACAAACCTAGCACAAGCAATAGCCCTATGATCACTGATGTCATTATCAAATATTCCAGCATGAAATATTTTGTGAGGTTTATTGACTAAAAATATATCAAGTAATCAAGTAAGGAGCTGTTATCAGGTGTCTTAGAGATTGTACGAGTAGGCTATTATTAGCTGCATATATCCAATTTCATCATAGAGCTCTTTTAGCAAATTTGAGGCAGGAGAGAACCAATTCATATTTAGGTCCCCCGTGATGATAAATTCAGAATCATTGCTTAAGGATAAATCACAAAGATGGTTCAATATTTTAATACCCCCCAGAGGGTGGTCTGTAGCAGCCAGTCACATGGATGGATTCATTGGAAGGCATCATGATTTTCAAAGAGAGGCTCTCAAATTCTTCAGGCACTGATAGGGAATTTAAAATTGTGGCCTTAAATTTGTTAGCAATTGTCAGTGTCAGTGGCTCAGTAGGCAGCACACTTGCCTTTGAGGCCGGGAGATCAGAGGGCTGTGGGTTCAGTTCCCACATCTGGTACTTGGGTTAATATCCCAGTACTGACACTGTAGTGCAGCATGAGAGGGGTGCTGCACTTCTGAGGTGCCGTCTTTCAGATGAGACATTAAACTGAGGTCCCATCTTCTTGGATTGGTGGTAGTTCAGGTGGATGTTAAAGATCCCATGGCACTTATTGAAAAGAGTAGGGGAATTTCCCGGTTTCCTGGCCAAATTTCCCTCATTCACTAACAATATCACTAACAGCTTAATCTGGTTCAAGGTCAGTTGGCTTTCATCTGTATCCCCCTCCCCTGGGGTCGTGCCTGAAAATAGGCAGGACTTGTCTAGTGCACTTACCCGGTCAACAAAAACTAAAAAAAAAAAGGATAGCAACCCCTGCCCCCTGCTCGGCCAGTCTGTCCTAAAGATACTATAAGATGGCAGGTTAATGGCAGTCAGGGGTGGAATTATGGAGCCAGGACTCAGTGATCACAAACTAATCAGGGGATATATGAAGGGCCCAGGCCTGAATCGAGTCAATTTTCTTCAGAAGACTGCATGCATTGATATGAAGGAAGGAGATCCCTTTAAGTTGCTGGAGGTCAGCAGGGGAATCTAAGGGAGCAATGGGGTCTGGCTTTAATTCAATGTTGCCAGAGCAAAGTAGCAGCAGTAAGAGGAATTTTCTAAGACCTTGAATTATAACTTTAGGCAGGCGCAAGTTCCTGTGGTGAGAGGAGGAGAAGGAGGCCATTGGTAATGCAGCGGCTGAGAACAGACTTTTAATAGATGTTGCACAGAGTAATAATAGAGGGCTTGAGCAAAGAGTCTTATTATCTAAGTAGTTGAGTTTAGGATCAATAAAATGGAGAGGGAGCTCAGAGCATGTGGTGCCAATAGGTCCCCTATATTCTACTCGGAGTGGTATGACTGGATATATTTGAATGTATTAACAACAGTGTCCAATAAAAGGAGAAACATTTATACTGAAGGGATGGTGGGTTGGAGACCAGTGCCCACCCACAGAAGCATGCAGGATGGTAGGAGTGTGAGAGGGGCAAACAGTACAGTTGAGAAGCAGCTGGCAAAATAAGAGTAATCACAAGGACCAATAAGGTGTATAGTGGTAGTACAAGGTCATGGCAGCTTGATGAGATGTAGTTGCAGAAAAAGGACACATGTTAACTATGGGAGGGATAGCACCCCTTGGGTCAGCAAGGGATTAAAGTGGAAGCCAAGAAGGACTGTGCATAGAATTGATTTGGCCCAAGTATGTGTAGGATCTCACAATTCATGGACCAATGGGAGGAGGGTATAGGATGGGGTAGAGCTAGGGCCTATTTAATAAAGATCAGAGAGGGGTTGGGGTGGGTGAAATGTTTTCAAAAAAAGAGCTGTAGTCAGTAAGCTTGCTCAAGGACAGAAGTGCTGTGAGCCAGCCAGAGCAGCACCCTCTTGAACCAGGATAGCAGAGCAGACAGAGTCAGAGGCTAACTTTTGGGACCCTACGAGCTCAGAGCCAATCATGGCTGACAGGCAAGCCCAACGGAACAATCAGGCACAAAGCCATGCTGCAGCAGTCCAATCAAGAAGCGGGTTTTTGATACCCAAAATTATATCTTGAGAGCCGGTCCAGAAGCTTGTGAGAAGGTTGAAAAATTTCAACATACGCTCATAACATTTTTCTTAAAAATTTTTACCCCAAATTTTCAACATATTGTAGCCTTCTTGTGATCTCACCTTGTAAACAAGGGTGAAGAAAATGTTCATTCATGTCTGAAAGGTGATTTCCAGCATATGCACAGAATGCCCCTGACAGGAATTGCTGCTAGAAAACAGACATGTTGTTTTTACTGATGTTTGATGACACAGAGAGAGTTACTGAAACTGAGATCAGGGTTTAATCAGAGTTTAATAACAATGATATACATTGGTGTCCCCCAGGATGAAACCCACTTTTAAAGCACTCTGCCTTATGCTGCAGTAGACTCCATTATATCGACTAATGGCAAGTAGTCCCTTTTGTCATGCAGGAAACTCTGGCATTCACTTCATCCTGGCAGTGTCACATTTTCTTGAATGACAAAAGGGACTAATTGCCATTGAAATTACATTGCTTTATTCAATAGGTCTGCTGCAGCATTCTGCAGAGTGCAGCAAAATGCTGCAGAACTGGGTTTCATCCTGGGGGACGCCACTGTATCAGTAGTATAACATAATTCAGTGATTCAGAAGAGGCAACTGGAAGCAAAAAAGAAACTTAATAAATTGCATCATATTCAGGTCTGAGCAGAATGAGGAATTCTGTCATTGCAACTGGTGCAGAATGCCAATTCTGCTTCTGAAATGCTGTTTGGAATTTCTTTTTCAGTTCTGCAGAATTCCATAAAGCATTGCTGTGTAAACCATGGAATAATTTCCTATAGATCATGTAAACTGGGAAATAATTAAATTTGTGCTATATGTGAACTGCAGATTATTAATATGAGGACAACATTTCACAGACAGAATGTTGAAATTCTGCTACCATTGTAGCTAGGAGCACTGTTTCAATTCTTTAAATGCCTTCAGAGCATAAAGAAAAGTAAAGCAACAGATATTTCAAGGGGAATATGTAGAAAATGAGCATTGTTTGAAACTGTATAGCACCAGTACTAGTGTATATATACTGTATATACAGTATAGATATATATATATTATAGTGGTGCAGTCACGCCACTATAGTTAGGGTTCAGCGGTCAGTTACAGTACATACTAAAGTCAAAAGTTTGGGTGTTAATAACTTTGGACCCATTCAATGGATTTGCCTGAAATTTGGTACACGTGTTGGGGCATAGTAGATCTCTTGATTTACCAAATTGTGTTTCAGTCGGAGTGACAGTCTTTGTGTACAAAAGCACTGAAAAATGCAAAATTATCCATTTTTGGAGGCACCTTTTGGCATTCTGAATGTGGTCCTGCATGGCTGTCGTGTGGTATGCTGCTCTGTGAGATGGCTTGTTTGAAAGAGCATTGGTGGCTGAACATGTTGCTTTTTGTTTGGTGAAAAAATATTAAGGCATTCAAAAGTTATGGCACTTGTAAGTTCCCATTATAAGTCAATGGGAAAAGTTATATGTATGTTTTGCGAACAAAGAATGGGGTTCTGGCCATCTTATCCCACCTGGCGATCAAATAATTTGCAGCCTCACGGTTCAACAATCTTTGTCCCTGAGGATTTTTTCAAATTCTTTAATCGTGAGATCTGCCATCTTGTTTTCAGTTTTCCCATCGGAAAAACACAAATATCTCGGCTCAGGGGTCACTTCTGAGGTAAAACGTGGATGGGTTTTATTCAGGGAACCCCGATCTATTGAGCCATGGCTTTCGTTCCATCCAAATCAGTCTAAAAATAGAGTTTTCAGCTTTTTAAATCTTTGCTCAATGCTCACTAATGATCTTTGATCGAGAGCCTGCAAATTATTTGATCGCGAGAATCTTTGATCGCGATCGTGCATCGTGAGCGAGGGACAAGATGGCCAGATTTCAAATTCCATTTTAGTAGCCCAGGGGTGTCCTATAAACTTAGTTAAGGGTGGGTTTTGCTCATAGGGCTAAGCTCTTCCCCTATCTGAATAAAGAAACAGAAATTTTCATTATTCCTGGTAGTCTAGCGGCCCCCTCCCTATCATGGTAATGCACATAACCAAGCTTGTATCCATGGTAGTCTAGTGCCCCCCCCAATGAGTATGTTATCAATATGTTTATTTTTGTATCTGTGGTAGTCTAGTAGCCCCCCCCATGTGTGTTTATTTATATATTTTAGAAATATCCCTGGTAGTCTAGTGCACCCTCCCGATCTGTACTTTATTATTTATATTATTGACATCCCTGGTAGTCTAGCGGTCCCCCCATCATAATAAAATAAATTAGCATTTTCAATGTCCTGGTAGTCTAGTGGCCCCCCACCCAGCAGTGGCAGTCCACCCAGCACCCCCTCACCCTTCCCCAGCTGGCGACTGGCTCAGCCCACCTCTCACCTCCACAGCCAGCCGCCAACTGAGTGTTTTATGAATGCTAATGGAAAGAGGCACTCTGAATAAATTTCAGAGCACCTCTTTCCAATAACGCTCATAAAACACACAGTCAGCAGCTGGCCGTAGAGGTGAGAGGTGGGCTGTGCCAGTCGGCGGCTGGGGAAGGGTGGGGTAATATCACAAACATGATATTCCAATAAATCATTCTATAACGGTTTCTTAAATCAGCTTCAAAATTACTTCACACATAGAAGAACATCATTATAAACTTGTGAGTCATGACTTCATTAAACGAAAGAGTTAATACAAATGCAGCTCCTGCAAAATACACTTGAAAAATCACATAAACACTTAGGGCAGGATTTACAAAGAAGATGCGCCTGGCGCAACTCAGATGCATTGGTGCAAGTCAGATGCACTGAGCCCAAGCATTGGCATTCACAGAGGGATGCGCCATGCCAAGCACCAAATGCAACACCACTGTGAATCACCACAGGACACAACAGTGCAACCGCAGATGTGCCAGCACATCCAGTGATGCTCCAGGGCAGGCAGGCAGCTCTGCAGCCACACAGGGGAGCCAGCAGAACTGGAGCAAAACAGCAGTGCAGGAGGAGCAACCACAGAGCTGTCACAAACAGACCCACAGACACAATTGTAGAGTAAAACATGTTTATAAAATGTAATGGCCATATAAACTGTACAAATCAAATGCCAGTAAAGGAACAACAACAACATCCACAGATGGGGAAGAGGGGGAGCAGGGATGGGAAAGGGACAGAAACAGGGGACAGGGTAGGACAACTATTTACAATGAAGGCCGCCAGATATCGGCAGGGGGACACTAGCCCTGCCATGTAGCACCCTGGCATGGCCCAGAAGGTGCACAACGACGCCCCACCGGGCAGCTGACAGGCACCGAACAGTCAGTGTAAGAGGGTGCAGGGCTGCCTGGATGGCCACATGGATCCTCTGGTCCAAATCCACTGGCACAGCACCACCACCATCACCACCTGGAGCAGCACAACGATCAAGAACACCTACAAAAAAATGACAGAAGGAACACACACAGAGGGCCAGAATGTGGAACACAACCCCACCCACCAAAGACAGCACAACACCAGAAAGACTGCAACCATGGAAAGCTGTACTCACCTGCCCCTGGCAGGGCACCGGACCTGGCACCCATGTATCACTGATGATGCTCCTCAGCTGCATCCGTGGCATGCTGCCAGACCCCTGAACCTGCAAGACACAACAAACAGCACCATGAGCGAACACTGCCACAGTGTAGGATGCAAGTCCCCAGCCACCTTCCCCTGCCGGCATGTGGCCATGCAGCAGACAGTGATGCCTGTGTCTGAAGCACCCGGTGTAAGCAGGCACACAGAGCCATACCCTGTCCCCCCAGTACCAGGGCAATGCAGCACAGGAGCACCATGGGGGCAGTGAGAGACACACCCAGCATGTGCCACAGAAGGATACATCTGAAGAACACCTACCTGTACGTGGCAGTGCACCCCTGCGTACATGGCACTGCAGCCACCCAAGCCTCTCTTGGTCCCACCTCTGGAGGTCACCATAGCGATGCTTGCACTGCTCTCCTGTGTGTGGCATGCCAGTAAGCTGCACAATCCGTGAAGCAATGGTGGCCCACACCCTGGCCCTGTGCTCATGGAGGTCCTCCTGTCCAAACAGGTGGCCCTCCACAGCCATGACCTGTGCCACTAGCTGTAGCAGCTCCAAATGTGACCAGGTCATGACCCTAGGCACCATTCTCCCAGCCCTAGGCATCCTACACTGTGTACATACAGTGGCAAGGTGCAGACAGGGAATGCACCATCAACTGACCATTATGCACCATGTGAAACAGTGATACATGTGCAGCACACCGCACACTAAACATGACCCCCAATTGGCCACTGCCGACGGACCCGCACATGTGCAACCCACCACACTATGACACCGCACGGCAAGGACACAGTTGCACATGTGCAGTATGTGTGTGGGCGCCATGTTGTGCACAGCATAATGCACGATCCATGGGGAGGGACGGACAATGCAGCATGGGCAGTGCATTGCAGGACATGCTGCACGACATGGTACAAGGCACCACGATCATCAGGTATGCTATGATGCACCGGACTACAGTAGAACGGCGTATAATGGAAGAAGCACTGTATCACATGTACATCACCCATGTGTGGGGGATGTGCCATGTGGACTGCTCCAAGCCATGCAGATGTGCCACCCAGACCACGCATGTGCTTGGAATGTGTTGTACTGTGTTTGGCACATCACACAGATGCTCTGTGCAAAGTGAGATGAGCTGGGAGCAATTATGCTATTCAGAAAAAATGCTCTCCAAACAGCCTCATCAACCATGCATGGGAAACTCTGCCGATTTGCATCTCATTAACAGGAGCTCGGGCCTCATTTGCATGCCCTGAGCCATGAATGCTCCCAATTCAGCAGGCTGAGTCCAGGGCACTGAGAGGAGTCAGTGCCTACAGGGTGAGTATACTGCCACATTCACAGGGCTACAGCACACACTGGTGTGCCTGCATCGGAGTGTGCACAGCTGATGGTGCCCCAGTACACTGCATGTGGGACCAGACTACCGTCAGGTGGGTCCCATGGCAATATGTGATGTACAACCACAGGGATGTATCCACGGGGCAACACTGGACTGGTCCCTGTCAAGTCCACAGCGGAAGACCATGTCACCGGGACACACACAGCACAGCACATTCTGGGCACCGCTGCACAACTGAGGTGCGGTTGGCATTGCGCCACAGCGGTGTGATGTGGCGGGTTCAGTCTGTACAGAGGACCACACAAAGTACACAAGGACACAGGGATGGTGCAGATGGCTGGGGGTGGACTGCACTGTGAGGTGCATGCAGAGCCATGACACATGAATGTATGTCGCACAGTGCAACACCTGTGCAGGCACAGTGTCACCACTGCCAGCACGCACACTGCCACTGTCCCAACACTGCATGCCATGACATGGCAGTTCCCCATCACCCTGCAGCCAACACAGTGGTGGAACCCAGGTATGATGGTGCACCATGGTGGTGGAAAACACACTGCTGGGATATTGGGACATACCCACAGCAGACAGGTCGTGTCACACACCCTGTGGTGGCTACACAGTACCCCAACCACATCCTGGGTGCAATGTGTGGCATGTGCACTGTCCCACATGGACCGCACACCATGGTGCCTGTCCACCTGTTCTTGGCAGCCCACACACGGACCACGGCACAGGCCACCGGCACCACAGACCATGGTGAGCTTGCAGACAGCGTGAGATGGGCGCGGGTCTGTGTGTACACATGGGCAGGTCTGACACAAGGTTGCTTCTCCCTACAGTGTTTAGAATGTCTGAGGAGTCAGGTGCCACCACCAGGCAGCAACCAAACTTCACGCAGGATGAAGAGAGGGCACTCATCGAGGCAAGCCATCTATGCCTGGATGTGCTCACTGGCAGGGGTGGCAGCAGGATGGCATGTGCAGAGGGCTGGGAGGAGGTGGCCAGCACGTGAACATGGTCGCACCATGCAACTACACAGAGCAGGAGTGCAGGAAGCATTGGAATGATGGCTGATGCAGGGCCAAGGAGAGGGTGGCCAGCATCCAGGCCTCCCTGCGGTGGACAGGGGGTGGACCTGGCTCGGTAGCATAACTCAGCCCCAATGAGGCCCTCCTGGCTGCCAGTGTGTTGGGGACATCCGTGCATGGCGTCCCTGGGGGGTGGCTTCCAGACGGGGGGCAGCCTGTTGCAGCATGGTGAGTAGCTGTGCACCCTGTCCGCACCCGCCATGGACAGGCGTGCATACCCGGCAGTGTGTGGCTGACTGTGCAGTGTGTCATGTGTGTCCTGTGCATTAACCATGTCTCCCTTTCTCTCTTCCACAGCTCCATTGTGACTTTAAGGTGCGGCTTTGGCAGACTGCGCAGCCCACATAGGCAATGATGCGGGCCCACCCCATGGGGCCATTGACACTGATGTGGGTGTGTCAGCACTTGCAATGTCCATGCTCCACACACCACTGGTCATGGTACCAGTAGCTGAGGGCCCTGCAGAGCCCTCCATCAAAGATGGTGGGGGTACATCTCATGGTTAGGGGGCCTGGCTGGGGGTTGTCTGATGTTGTCCCAGATGAGACAGTGGACATAGCAGATGCACTCATCGTGCTTGCCAGTGGCTTGCATGGTGAGGGCATTTGCACCAACACATGTTCCACCTTCAGCAGCACCACTGCCATGGGCGACTGCAGTGCACAAGGTGCGGGGATGCCTGTGCACAGGAACCTGGGTGCCAACGGTGTTCCCACCATGCTGGACACTGGTGCAGTGGTGGCACAGATGCCCGGGGCTGTGTGTGCTGTTCCCCGTGCACCACTGCCCAGCACAGTGCTGGCAGCATCAGTGGCATCCAGGCAGGGTGCCAGTGAGCATGCACCTGCTACAGTGAGCCCACTGGATGACATGCATGGACAGCAGGCACCTGTGCCCAGACAGGATACGCACACAGCACAGCCTGGCAGGGTGCATCCACCACCCATGGATGACCCTGGTGAGGCCGACCATTCCCCAGTTCGTCGGCGCCATCCCCGAGCTGCATCACCTGCCGATGACATGGGTCTCTACCTTGACCTGTTGTGGGCAACTGTGGACAGTCAGGATGCACACTGGGCAGAGTTCTGGAGCCACCGGGCCATCATGGTCCAGGAGCATGAGTCCACAGTGGCATGGCATGCTCAGATGCTGGCCGAGACATGCCTCATGTGGGTGGGCATGACCGCAGCCATGGAGCAGATCACAGCTGCTGTGGAGGCAGTGGCTGCTTCAACAGCATACCGCGGACAACATGCATCCAATTGGACACCCAGGGGCACATCCCAGACACCCCGACAGTGGGGCCAGGTGGGTCCCCTTCTGCTGACACCATCGCCACTGGCATCCACCCCCACCAGCCATGGCTTGGCCGGGGGGGGGCATGGAACAGCCACCCCTCTGAGCACCCGTTCACTGTCTCAGTGCAGCACCCCTCAGGGGTCCCCGGGGACAGTCCCTGTGGCTGGTGGTGGCACTCCTATCACCAGCGGCCGTGGCAGAGGCCACCTGCATGTCTGTGGTGGTCATAGGGCAGCCCTGTGATGTCCATGCCCAGGGGCCTGTGGTGGTGGGTGGCATGGTTGTGCATACTGGCTGCCCTGTGGGTGGTGCCAGTGCCACTGTGCATGGTGGTCTCCAGCCACATGGTTGCCTTGGCACCCCCTGTGTCACCTGTGCATGTGCACTGATGTGTTTGTGTGTACCGCAGTTGTGCCATGTGTCATGGGAATGATGATTGTGTTACTGTGCATGCAGTGCCCTGTGCTGGCCGCAGTACACACTGACCCATGATGGTGTGGGCGTGGCCTGTGTAATTCTGGTGTGGTGCATGCATGGTGCCTGTGTGTGAGTGTGTCCGTACCTCACCGTGTGCATGCGCCTGCATGTGCACCCCGATGTGGCATACAGTGCATGCGATTCCCCCACCATGCTGTCCCTACACTGTGGTGCCCAAACCTGCATATGTACCAACCTGTATACTCACCTGCATGTCCCAAAATGTTCCTCCACCACCCGGGTGCAGTATGCCCGTGCCCTTGCTGCCAGCCTGGGATCCCTGCACCCATGTCTGCCATCAGCTCCTTGTTCCTCTGGGTGTGCCCCTGCCACGCTCTCCCCCACCCCCTCCTCCTCCCCGGAACTGTTGCTCTCACTGGCCTTGGCAGGTATATCATGGTCATGGGCCATGTTGTGTAGCATACAACAGACCAGGAATATGCAACAGGCCTTCTCAGGGCTGTGCTGTAGGGCACCGCCTGACTGGCACAGGCACCGGAATTGCATCTTCAGCATGCCAAAGACACACTCACTGATGACACATGTCGTGACATGTGCCTCATTGTAGCATTCTTCTCCCACTGTTCCAAGTTGTTGGATGGGGGTGAGGAGCCAGGGACACAATGGTATGCAGCGTCACCTGTGGGGGTAGATGTGTCTCCATTAGTACATGGTGTTACACTGTGGCGTGTGACCCGACCCTGTTCCGCCCTGTGTTGTGAGCCCCTGTCCTACCCCCTCACCCATGCAGCCACATGCCTGGTGGTCCTGCATCCCCTGCCCCAGCTGCCCCTGCCTGCCCCGTCCCTCCTGTGGTGCTCATTGGTCTCATGCCACCCTGGATCTACCCCAGCACCCTTCCACATCCCTGCTGACCCAGTGCCCTTATGCCTGCAGCCTCCCGCCCACAGCCTGCCCCAGGTGTCCCGGACATGGTGTCCCCCTCGGGCTGCTGGCGCCCAGTCACATGTACCTAACAGGTGTCCAGTTTGGATGTCTCCAGCCTCAAACCTTGTGCAGAGTGCTGACTGGTGCCATATGTATATATCATGTGTGCTCCAAGGCTGTGTGGCACAGACATTGGTGATGCGCCCCATGGCATCACACACCACCTGGCAGTTCACTGACTGGTACCCCTTCTGATTCATGTATGTGAAGCCCTCCTCACCAGGTGGTGAGCAGATTGCCACATGGGTGCAGTCGATGGCCCCTATGACACCTGGCATGCGTGCCACCCTGTGGAACCCCGCATGGCCTCTGTTCGCTCTGCCTGCATGTTGGGGAATCTGATGTATTCTGAAGCATGAGGTGGCAGTGCAGTGAGGAACTGTGTGAGGAGGTGGGATGTTGAAGCCTGTAATATGCCAGTGGTGCTCCCTGTTGGCCTCTGGAAGGTTCTCGTGGTGAGCAGGCACATGACCGTTGTCACCTTGGTCTCCACCGAGATGGCATGTCCTCATGCAGTGAGTGGCACAGCTCACATAGCTGCCTCAGCATGGCCCTGTTGAGGTGGTATCGCCCAACTGTCTCCACCTCTGTCAGTTGCTCGAAGGACAGCCGGGCGCGGTACCTGCCATGTGGCTGGCCACCTACGGTTGCTTCTGGCGCCCTACCTCCTCCTTCTCATTAGGGCACCAGCAATGGCAATTGCTGCTGGGTTCATCCCTTCTGTTGCTGTGGCCCTGTGGTGTGGCTTGCTGTCTGTGCCTTTCCCTCTATTTCGACTTCCCCTCTGTGTGTATCCTGCTGTCATCATTCCGTTGATGGCCTGCTGGTGTGCTGGACTTAAGTCTCCTTCTTTTGTACTTATCTTTCTGTGGTGCATCTTGGCTTTGTGCTGGAGTTGCTCCATTGCTGTGCCTTGGTTGTGCTCTGTGAATAGGGATGCACGGTGTATGCATGGGTAGACCCCCTGTACATGCACCGCATGTCATTACATTGCACCTACGGTGCATTTCTTTTGGTGCAGGGCATCTCGTTTGCACTGGTGTTCCTCCCTGTACCTGGATCGCCCTCTGGTGCATTTCCAACTTGTGCCGGTGCATCTGAGTTGCACCAGGGGCATCTGTTTTGTGAATCCTGCCCTTAGACAACAACTGTTATTAGTCTAAACTATTAACTCATGATGCGCATATCATTTTAGATATTTGCAGAGCAATTTGATGTGGCCAAGAGGCTAGGAAGTCTGGTGAAGGGAGGGGAGGTGAGAGGAGGGGAGAGAAGAAGAAAAGGGGAAAAATGAAAAGGCGTGAAAAAGAAGGGGGGGGATGGGGGGAGGATGGAAGAACTAGCCAGAGAACAACAATTTATAATATCAGGGAAACATATTTCAAAGGACAATCATCATGTTACCTTCTTTTTTTCAACAAAAAAGGTGTAATTTCAAATTTGCCATTCAGTCCCGGATATCTAAGGACTCCTGTACGGAAGATGCATTCTTGTTCTTTGCAATTCAGGATATTGTTTATGTGCCCACCTCTCATATCTTTGGGGAGATGATCTATGCCCATAGCTGTGACCTTATGATCAAGTTTATTTTTCTGTGAATTTACATGTGCCGCCATAGCATGTTGCTTCTTATTGTTTTTTATGGCTAAAATATGTTCATAAATTCTTTATTGTAATCTTCTTCTGGTACGTCCAATGTAAAAACATCCACAACTGCACATCAATAATTAAATAACCAATTCTGTGTTACAATTTATAATTCCTTTGACATTTTCCATACAGTTTGTTCTTTTATTCAAGAACTCTTTTTGAGCCACCGTGATACTACATGTTTGACACCCACCACAGGGCCTAGATCCCCATTTAGACTTATCTCAGGGTTTTATTTAACTCTAAAAATTGATTAGCGTTTTGCTCATAAAAGTGCTAAAACATTGTGAAAATGCATAGCACTTGCCTCACTGTGTTTAACAAACATATCACTTCTGGAAAACCTATATAAATACTTTCTGTACGGTTAGTATTGTCCCAAGAAAAAAACTGCTAATCAATTATTTAAAACCCTGTATCTTGTTTCTTCTGACTCCCCTCTTTAGGTAAATAGCTATGTACAAGTTTATCCCTCATGTTAACACCTCTTCTATATGAAATGCGGAGGGGTTTTTTCAAACAAAGATTGGAAATCAAGCAATCAATCAAACTTTATTTAACCAGGCAGTTACATCATTGAGCAAGCTCATTTTCAAAATGGTTCTGGACACAGAGGACACTTTTGCTTACAGTAGACAATACTTCATACAAATGCAGACATTGGTACAGGCAGTTACAATATACAAAATCAGTACTTGGATGAATCAGACATGTAAAGCAAGTGCAAATATAGGCATTTAAAGTGCAGCGTATACAGGTTGTAGCTTATAGAGTACAAGTGAGGAGAGGAAGGTGGGACATAGAGAAGGACAGTGGGTAGAAAGGGTATCAGACACATAGTAGAGAGGGGAAAATAGGGCAGCCTAATAGAATGAGACCCCTTGTGAAGCTAATTGATGAGAGGGGGGAGGTGGAGAGGGGGGAGGTGGTTGCCCTAAAGGGATGCTGGCTGACACGGGAACTAGGCTGCCCAGGACTACAGAGGTTAAGGTACTCAGTTGAGTGGAGTAAGGCTTTACATGAAACAATCACACACCATTTTCAGGCCTCTGTAGAGCAGCTCCCTAAATATAAAATGGCTGGGCAGCAGGGATATTTTAAGTAATTTTTGCATGTTATTCCAAAGTGCTGGTAAAAAGGAGCTAATGGCAGTAGAGCTAAGACATGTCCTTGTTGGTGGTAGCTTAAGGAGGACAAGGGAGGAGTTCCTTAGTCCGTAGGCACCCTTTGAACATTCAAACAGGTCATGGATATAGGGTGGTAGTTTATTGGACAAAGCCCGGAACAGCCACATGAGGAAGTTTATTTGCCTCCTCGTGGAGAGGGATGGCCAATCTAATGCTTGGTACAACAAGCAGTGATGAGTCTGCAAGGGCAACTTAAGTCAAGAACAAATCTCAATGCACGATGATAGAGTGTATCCAGCTTTTGGAGCACATACTGGGGCAATGCCTGTATAGGAAGTCAGCGTAGTCATTCAGGGGAAGAAAGGTTGTTTGAACCAGCCACTTTCTAGCTTCCAGGGTGAGTAGGTGTCTTATGCGGTAGAAAATAGTGAGGTGCTGCCTTAGCATTTTTGTTAACTCACTTAGATGTACACCGAAGGTGAGTTTGTTATCCAACCAGACTCCCAGATATTTAAATTTATCCACTAGCTCTAGCGGTTCATTAAGGAGGGTAATAATCTGTGGTGTCCCAGGTATCCCCGTATTCTAGGATAGAGAGATAATCATAGCTTTTGTGGTTTTGGTTTTTTGCATTTAACAAGAGCTTTAGATTCAGCAGGTTGTGCTGGAGGATGATAAAATCCTGCTGTAGCTCCTTGTATGCAATGTCCAAGGAGGGGTTGGTCGTGTAGAGGACTGTATCATCTGTGAAGAGATGAACATTTCCAGCAACCAGGCCAGAGTCGATGCGGTTGATGTAAAGGGTGAAGAGGATAGGTCCCAAAATGGAACCTTGCGGAATGCCTCGGGGCAGTAATTTTAGTGAGGAGAATTCCCCATGGGCTTTAATTTCCTGTTTGTGATTTGTGAGGTAGCAGCGGAACCACTTGTGGGGTCCCTCTCATGATGTGTAAGTTCTTGCGTACTATATTCACAATCTCCCTAGTACCTCCACCATAGGTGATTACAAACGTTAAAGCTGGAGATTCTTTCTTTTTTACTTTTGGCATTAATAAGGATTCCATTTCCACATTGTCTGTATACAGTCTAGCCCTGTCAGTCACATCCTCAGAGTAACTTCTTTCCCTAAGTCTATTGGCCAGTTCATCTGCTCTCTGTGAGTTCAAAATTTCATTACTGCAATTTCTCCTTATTTTGATAAATTAACCTTTTGGGATATTATTTTTGGTATGTTCAGGGTGAAAGCTCTGGGTGTGAAGGAGAGTATTCCTGTCTGTAGTTTTTTTTTGAGCAAATCTGTTAGCATAGTGTCAGCTGGATTGTTACTAATTACCAGATCTAAAAACTAATGCTCTGTTCATCAACATGCACTTTAAACCTAAGGTTACCATGTGTCTCTTCCAAGAATTTCACAAATTCTAACAACTCGTCTTTGTTCCCCTTCCAAATAATCAGTAAGTAATCAATCAACCTTTCGTAAAGGTCTATTTTGTCAAAGAATGGATTTTTTTTCATCAAACACATATTGCTCTTCCCATAGCTCCCCCAAAAAGTGGACATGGTGATGTTGGACTTTAGTAGAGTTTTTGACACGGTCCCTCATGGGATAGTGATCTCTAAATTAAAGGATCTGGGAATTGATAGTGCCATTATTAGGTGGATCAAACATGGCTAGAACACAGCTAGTGAGAGTACAGAGCCATTTGTCAGAAGAGGTGGAGGTCTCAAGTGGGGTGTCCCAGGGGTCAGCGTTGGGACCATTGCTGTTTAACATCTTCATTAGTGATTTGGATATCAAAAGTAGAAATAAATTGATTAAGTTTGCTGATGATGTTAAACTGGGGGGAGTGGTGGACACTTTTGAAGACAGACTTAAGTTTGGGCAAGATTTAATGCAAATTTCTGATTGGCCAGACAAAAATAAAAGGAGATTTAATCTAAGCAAATGTATAATAATGCATGTGGGTCAAGAAAACATACAGCAAGATTTTTATATTCTGGGGGTTAAACTAAAGGATTCAGTCTGTGAAAAGGACTTTGGTGTATATATTAGGAATGATTTAAAGAGTGTGTCTCCTTGTAAAACAGTTGCGTACAAAGCAATGCATTTGATTAATTGTATTCGAAGAAGTTTTCAATCTAGAAATGAATGGGTACTTCTGCCACTTTTTAAAACATATGTAAGACCCCACTTGGACTATTCTTCTGCAGTTTGGAGCCTCTTCCTGAGGAAAGACATTCATATGGTTGAAAAGTCACAAAGGGCCTGTTCAAAAGGGACATACTCCTGAATGAAAGGGTCATACTCTGGGAGAAGGCCAGAAACACAGGTAGCATGCATGACTACCAGTGTTATAGAACAGCCAGGAACCACTGCACCAAACTAATCTGGCTCACCAAAGCCAACTATCATAAGGCCCAGCTTTCCAATTCTTGGGGTGATGGGAAAAGATTCTGGGATAACATCAAAAGCATCCTTGGAAAGGAGAACAAGAAGCACCCTGAGCTGCTTAGTATCAGTAACACCCCCACTACAGACCCTCTAGCTATTGCGGAAGCCTTCAATAAGGCCTTCATCAATCTTACCCCAGTGCTACCACCTGCCTATTTTTCAACTTAGTTTGAACCATTCCAACAACATATTTACCGAGTGTTCTCACCAAACCATCTACTTTAAAAGGGTGATATTGGGAGTCCCGTGATGCCATGCACTGGCTAAGACGCCTCTCTGCCCGCTCTGATCTACCGCCCATTATTTACCCTTCAAAACCTGGTTTTTCAGTGCCTTTTACAGAAGACTGCCTGCCTGTCACCTTTCTGAACACTCCTGCTCTCTCTACAGGGTATCGATGGATGAGGAGATGCCGAAAACCACTCCAAGACACATGCATCCCGCAACACCCGAGAAAGCCTCTAAGAAAGCCAGGGCCTCCCCCTTGCAATCCTCACTGCCTGTTACCACTGAGTGTCCTGATAGAGATCTTCTCACCCTCTCGAGGTTCTTGGAGGAGTTTCAGCCTTTTAAGGCAGAAATGCAGAATATGGCAGGGGAAATCTCCAAGAAGACTGCTGACAATGAAGTATGTATATGATCTGTTGAAAAGAAGCAGAATAAAGCTGATCTGGAGTTGATGGCCCTGAGGCAAAGGCTAGTGAAAGTGGAGAATAAGGTGGAAGACCTGAAGGGGCGCAGTTGCTGTAACAATGCAGTAATTATTGGCTTGCCCGAGGGCGAAGAGGGCTCAGACCCTATCAAGTTTATTAAAAAATTTGTGGAAAAGGTGGCAGGCCCTTCCCCCTTCGGTGCTAGCTACATCATAGAAAGGGCTCATCATGCACTAAGCCCCCTCCCCCGGCTGGAGCCCCCCAGGTCATTCATATTTCGTTTTCTGAACTTCCAGGAGCGACAACACTTCTTATACAAGGTCAAGGAGGTGCAAGATTTGCAATGGGAAGGTAAAAAGCTGAGGGTGGCAGAAGATCTGACCTTATCTATGCGCCAGAAAAGAGCTACATTTCACAAAGTGGTTCTCAAGCTGATCGCCGCGGGAATTAAGTTCCGCATGGGTTTTCCTGCAAGGCTTCAAGTTTGAATGAATGGCTCTTGGGTGACCTATGAGGAGGCGGAGATGGCATCTGTTGGGCTTAAAGAAGTGCTTCCTGATCTATTCAAGCCTACATGAGAACTGGTCTGGCGTAGAGAGCTGTGCCGAGTTTCCACTTGGTGGTGTTGTCTAGCTGCAGTAAATCATATCTTACTACAATACTTTTGGGGCCATGCTGCCACAAACTGTGCAACTGGTTACTTATCCTTACATTACAGCTCTCAAGTGGGGTCCTCTTTCTGATATAAAACGGACATTTTGTCCCTGATCTGGTTTTCATCTTCAGAACTTTCTAATATTTTGTGGACTCTCATTTTTCATTCTAGCTTAACCCAGTTTCCATTTTTGGTTCACAAGTCATGTGTTAGCGGGCTCATATGTGATTTTCTTGGTTTCAATTAACGAGCACCTGAGCGAGGTCATTGTTCTCATGTTAAATCCCAATTTGTTAGTTCTGGTAACCCAGTTTTTCAGGAGTGTTGTCCCGATCTCATGTCAATTGTGGGGGGGGGGGGAGCAATGCTTCCCTCTCTCAGATTCTAATATGAGACTCTTTTGGCAATTGCAGTCTCTCCCTGGCCCTGTTAGCATGGCCTGTTTCTTTTCAGATATCACTCCTTTTCTCGCACCCTGCTATTACTGGGTAATAAACATGGTTAGTTCATATATCAAGGGAGATCCCACACTTAAGGATAGATGAGAGTGCCAGGGTTTTGCACGCCCTTACTGGGCTCTGATTTGCCCCCTTTCTATAACCCTGCTTAAGTGCTGTCTCTGGAGGATTCCCATTTTCCTTTTTCCTTTTTCAAATCTCCCTTCCAAACTGTGATGGCCACTGCTTTTGATTTAAAAATGCGGTCTGGACAGCGACTCTGGGCCTTTCAGTTCTCCCCCATATATCACAGTGGGTAGCTATGGACTGCCTGCTCTTGGTCATCAATCACTGATGTTGATGGGTTGCGCCACAAGAGGGCATCTGAGATTAATCTTTACACATGACACCATTGTGTTATATCCCTTACACTCTGCGGGCCTCATTATTTTATGGCTCATGGGATTTCTGCAGGGAGGATTGCTTTCTCTAAATGGCTAGTATAGCCAACTCTCCGGTATTATTTAGGGGTGTTGTCAGGCTATTAATGTTGAAAACAAGCTATTTTATTGGAGTGTTCTGATTGCTGAGGGGTAATTTTGTTCCTAATTTCTGCTTTACGAGGGCGGGGTGTTTGGGGGGAGAGGAACTTTTCAGTTTGCTGGCCATCATGTACCATGTAAAATATGGGAGGGTGTGGGAGGAGGGGGGGTTAGGGTTTATGGGGTGCTTTGGGTTAGGGGGGTTTGGGGGGTTGCTGGGGGAATGGATTTAGTGGAGGCAGAATTGGGGGGAGGGTAGAACAACCCAGCGCATACTATGTTTGGAGTACTATAGATGGAATATACATGTATATGTGTGTTTCGGAGGATTCCGAACTGGCAACATGAGTGATGGCTAGAAACATTCAGTTTATCAGTTGGAACATTAAAGGGGTGAGGCATAAGACCAAGCAATACAAAATACTGAAACATATAAACCATTTGAAGGCAGAAATTAGGTTTTTGCAGGAGACACACTTGCTCAAGAAGGAGGCTGACAAGATGAGATGGCAACAAATTGGGCAGATGTTTGCAGTGGAAGGTACAACCCACAGTAAAGAGGTCATGATCCTTCTGCACAGGTTAGTTCCATTCAAACCTCTTCAAGTTATATCTGACCCTTCGGGCAGATTCTTGTTTGTAAAAGGCAGGTTGCATACCCTGGACATTGTCCTGGGTGCTATCTATGGCCCTAATGTAGATTCCCCTAGTTTTTTTGTTCAGATAATTAAAGCCCTAACCCCATTTTTGGATACCCCCATGGTCATAGGGGGTGATTTCAATCTAGTTTTTGATCAGGCTCTTGATAGGTTGGGTCAATCCCACCAAGGTCTCTCTCCGGCACAAAGAGCCTTTAGCGACCTGATGGATTCCATTGGTCTTTGTGATATATGGCGCGTATAACATCCCAATGTAAGGGAGTACACTTTTGTTTCTCCAGGGCACGAAACCTCCTCTAGGATTGATTATATCCTCATTTCTCAAACCCTGTTACCAGGGATTATATGTTCTAGTATTGTCTCAGGGCCCCCATCGGATCACTCTGTGGTCACCTGCCTAATAGCCCTAGCCTTGCTGCCAAATAAAGGAGGCAGGTAGAAGTTGAATAACCAAATTCTGAAGGAGCCAAAGATGGTTCAATATATAGCATCCCAAATAGAGCAGTTTATTGCTTCTAATTCTAACTCCACGGGGAAGCTGGATATGATATGGGGTGCTTGTAAAGCGTATCTAAGGGGGATTATAATTGGTCTAACATCGAAAAGGAAAAGGGAGAGGGCATCTCGGATTTCTGATCTTCTTTCTCAAATTGGGAGTATGGAGACTGCTCTTTCTCCATCTTCTTCTAAGGCATTCAAACAAGACTTAACGAAATTGAGAGAAGCCTACCTAGCAATGTTAACGGAACAAGCCGAATTCGCAATTTTGAAAACAAATGTGGTATATACCGATCAGGGCGAGAAGGCAGGTAAAATGTTAGCACTGCGTATTAAGCAACAGGAATCCGCCAGACTCATTCCTGCTATCCAGTCTCCTAGTGATAATTCTTTTAAGGTCTTGCCCTCCGAGATAGCGGAGGAATTTACAAAGTATTTCCAGGATTTATATAGCCCTATGGTCAACTCCCCATCTAGGGAAATACTTTATGAATATCTGAGTGATTTACAGTTGCCAACTCTTACACAATCCCAGCAAATAATTCTGGAGCCTCCCATCTCTGAGGGCAAGATTGAAAGAGTAATCAAATCTCTCCCATCCGATAAATCTCCGGGCCCTGATGGGTTTACTTCCAATTTTTATAAGGTTTTCTCTAAACAATTGATTCCCATTTTGCTGCCGCTTTTCCAGGCTATTCTCTCTGGTCAAGTGTCTGATCCCTCTCTTTTTGAGGTGTTAATAGTCTTGTTGCCCAAACCGGATAGACCGTCGGATCAGGTTGCAAGCTATAGGCTGATCTCCCTACTTAACCATGATATTAAAATCCTGGAAAAATTACTAGCTGACTGTGTGGAGGCAGTACTTCATTTTCTAATCGGGGTAGATCAGGTTGGTTTTATGAAAGGGAGATCATCGGCTGACCATCTGAGGACCCTGTCTCACGTCTTCTTGGCATCCAAAGATGCTCCTCATCCAATGGTCTTGATCTCGTTGGATGCCGAGAAGGCGTTTGACAGAGTCCACTGGGACTACCTATTCGTCACGATGGAAGCTTTCGGTTTTCCCAAGGAATTCCGGAATTGGGTGAGTTCTTTATATAAGTTTCCTTCTGCCAGAATTTCATGTAATGGGGTTATTTCTAGCCCCTTCAAATTGCATTTAGGGGCCAGACAGGGGTGTCCCTTATCTCCTCTTCTCTTTAACATCTATTTAGAGCCACTTATCAGAAGGTTATCAGGAGCCCAGGGTATATCGGGTATCTCTCTTGGGGAGCAGATGGTTAAAGTGGTGGCCTATTTAGATGACCTTCTATTGCAGGTATCACATCCGCTCACATCTATTCCCACTATCCTAAAGCTAATAGAGGATTTTAGTAAGGTCTCAAACTATAAATTTAACGTAGGAAAGATGGTGGTTTTTCCTCTTAACCATAGGTTTGTAAACAGGATATTATTGGGTTCGGACTCATCTGGAAGTCCGACTATATTAAATACCTGGGGCTTATTTTAACAAGGAAAACAACGCGGCTCAGCCAGCTAAATATCAATGCACTGGTACACAAAGTAGATCTTGACCTTCGTAGGTGGATCCTACTTCCCCTCTCTCTATGGGGCAGAATAAATTTAATCAAAATGAACGTTTTCTGCCATCTGTTCTACCCCCTTAACATGTTGAATATATGGCTTCCCCTGTCCTGGGTTAAAAAAGTGCATGGTATGATCTCCACCTTTATATGGGGTAATAAGAAGGTCACAATGGCATTCCATAAATTAGCGGCCCCGAAGGCCAAAGGAGGTTTAAGACTTCCCCATATCAGGCTATATTATTGGGCCAGTCAGGCCAATGAATATCTCAGATGGCTTACCACGGGCCAACTGTCCGCGGCTGCTACATACATTCTGACTTGGTTAGCTGTCAAATCCACCTCCATTAAAAAACACGGTCTTTCCCCCACTGCGCTGTTATATACCAAGATTAGTTCCCTACCAGAGTCTCTACGTAGTTCCCCTGTAGCTGTCTCTATCAGGGTTCATACTCAGCTGTGTGCATTTCTGAGATATAAGAATCTCAAGGACTTATCTCAACTCGTAATAGGCAGTCCCAATTTTTTATTAGAAGGTAAGTCTCTTCCAGCTACGTGGCTTCCCCAGATAGGGAATTGCCGTTTAGAGGAGTTTGTGTCACCCAATAGTCAATGGTACTCTTCAGCTGATATTATGTGTAAGTTTTCAATACCTCGTACAAATATTTTCAAGATTTTCCAGTTTCATCACCTCCTGGTTAAGGTAATGGGCTCGATCCCCCCCCCAGCCCCTAATATCAGTTTTCAGGTTACCTTAACGGAGCTGGCGGGTCTGCCTCATGCCGTTTCCAAAATATATAGTGCTCTCTTCACCTGGGCCTACCCTGATATATATGCTCCCATCTCCTTTTGGGCCTCTCTCTCTTTCAGGGTAGAGATCTGGATTGGTATCTCCTGTGGCAGAGTTGCCATAAGTTTCTCAAGCAGGACAGACTCAGATTAATGCAATTTAAGATCTTGCACAATATTTATTATTCTCCGCAGAAACTTGCTAGGCTTGGTCTTGTCTCCTCTCCCCTTTGTACAAGATGTCAGTCTCATGAAGGAGATCTTCTCCGTATTTTCTGGAGCTGTTCTAAAGTTGTCCCACTCTGGACTATGATTAAACAGCATGTTGATCCTCTGTTGGGGCTCTCAGACTTGTTCACCCCTGAAATTTGCCTTCTTGGGGATTTGTCCTCCATTTCGGTGGTGAACAGGAGGTATCATATAGCTTTGATGTCAACATCTGTTAAAAAGGTGGTGTTAAGACACTGGAAGGATACGTAGGTACCAAGATATGTTGAATGACTTCAGGAGTTACTTGCAAACCTCAGAACTGAAAGAACTATTGCCAGTTTATTTAACAAACTTAAGAAGTTTGATAGGATTTGGAGACCACCGCAAACCTCTATGCACTTCAAGTTTAAGAACCATTAGGCTACATTCACAGGTATAGTGCTACATGTGTAAAAAGGCACTGGGTTGTTCGGTGGGGGTCGGGTAGGGTGGGGGGGTGGGAAGAGCTAATCATTCTATATCTTGTATCCGATGTATATGGTCATACTATGCATTGTTATGATTCATTCTCTGTATTGTAAACTTTAATAAAATTTGAATTAAAAAAAAAAGGGTGATGTTGAAGAAGGCCCTAACTATGGTCAAGAAAGTACTAGGTAAGGCCAGACTGGGCAGTGATGGGATAGACATGAAACTTCTATCCCTCAACCTGGCTGTTCTTATAGTGCCCATTGCCACGGTGTACATTACGTCCCTGGCCCTTGCCCAATTCCCAGCCATTTGGAAGCAGGCCCTAGTTATGCCAGTGCATAAAAGAGGTGACAAGTCTGTGGTAGCCAACTACAGACCCATCTTGATCCTCCCCCCCCCCGTCCAAGGCAATGGAAAAGATTGTGGTGGGTCAACTCATTGACTACCTCAATAAGTATTATCTGTAAGTTGCTACTAAACTACAAGAAGACCAAGACCATGCTTATATCCATGCCCTACAACCAAAATAAGCACCACCCCCTCATCATCTCCAACTCATGCAGTGAGCCGCTGGAACAAGTCCACTTGTTCAAGTATCTGGGGGTCATAATAGATGATACCCTCATGTTTGCGCACCATATTGACTCTCTGGTCAAGACAGTCAATACCAAGATTGGTGTCCTGTACAGACACAGGCAATACCTCTCTCCAGGGGCCATCCACCTCTCAGTCCACAGCTTCATCATATCTACTATTGACTATGGACTAGTGGTCTATGGGGTGGCAACAGATACAGCACTTAAGATGGTTCAGACTACGCTCAACAAAGCCTGCAGACTCACCCTGGATGCTGAGTGTGGAATGCACACCTGTACTCTGTATGAACATGCAAATTGTCTGTCATTAAGAAACAGGGTCAAATTCCAGACTTGCATACTAGGAAGAAGGCTCTGTTGGGTAAAACACTGCCTTGTGTAGGCAATATGATCTAGGCGGCCAATTCATTACAGGTTCCCAGGGGGAGGACTAGAGGGGCCTTGGCTATCCCCTTCCATTGCATCTCACTTGGGCAACATGCATTTGTCTACCGGGCCCCCCTGTGGATGAATGAACTCCCTGGGCACCTCTTGGCCACCAATTGTCTAGCCCAATTCAAAACTGACCTCAAACAGCACCTAATAACACTTTCTAAGTGCACTTGCCCCTAAGTCTAGCCACACCAGCTCTCCCTGCCCCCCAGCAAGCACTAGCAGGCCTCAGGTACCCCGTTCCTCTATCCCTTCTCATGACTTGCCTCAGCAATCAGTTTGTGTCATGCTTCTTTGGCACCCACCACCCAACCTTCCCCTTCCCCCAACTCCCAGTCCCATGAGTTTCCCTAACAGTCACTACTAATGCAAGCTGCCTGACCATGCCCCCTCGCACACCACCATTTACTCTAGCACATCTTCTCCACTCAGCCTACCCTCACCCCCCCATTTCTCCCTCTTCCTTATCACCCTTCTTCCCCCACCCTTCACTTCCACTGCAGTATCTACCTCTCTCTCTACTCTCCTTTCTTCACCCCACTGCCAGCTATCCCCATCTCGCTGAACTACTGAGAAGGCACTTTGTGGCTGCTTATTTCCTTCCCCACCCTCATAAAGTGTTTTTATTGTTATTTTAACTTGTACCTATGTTTTGAGTTATTCTGTAAATTCTGAATACAAGCTGTATTGTTCATTGTGATGTACCATCACTTTCTCCTATTGTACTTTGTTTTGCCATCTATGACATGGAACCTTTGTAAAAGAGCTTGAACTCAAAGGTCTTTTCTGAATCATTAAATAAATAAATAAGACTGATAGTGGTGATCAAGGATAAACCCTATGAGGATAGGCTGAAAGTGTCACGATTATGCTCACTGGATATCAGACATGCTAGGGGTATTTACTGCTACTATACAAAATCCTGAATCAAGAAAACTTAAAAAAATTTCTTGTACTACAACCTGGGGAAGAAAACTATAACTTAAGAGGGCATAATCACCAGTTACAGGAAGTAAACTGTTGAACAAACTTAAGGAACTACAGTTTTGGAGCCAGAGAAACTAATCTTTGGAACAAACTTCCAGATGAAGTTGTTGGTGCTTCTAGCTTCAACCCCTTTAAATCAAGGTTGGATCAATATATCTCAGTTGGCAACTTTGGTTTCTTTCACTGAAATGGTGGGGACAGCCTATATGGGCATATGCCTTCTGGTTGTCTTAAAATTCCAGTATGAACTCCAGTATAAAATACAAATTAGACAAGCTGGGGTCTAAAGTGACCCCCCATCACTGTGCCCTTTAGTTGTTGGTAATTCTTCCCCTCAAACATGAACATGTTATTCTTTAGGACAATGTCCACTAAATCAAGTAAAAAAATTCACTTTTGTCTGTGGAATCTCTGTAGCTGCATGTAAATAGTGCTTTATATCTGCAATACCATCTTTGTGGGGAATATTTGTGTACAGAGAGTCAATGTCTAACATGACTAAAAGCCAGGTGTTCTCTTTCTGTATTTCATTTAAAATATTCAGGACATGTCCACAGTCCTTCATGTAACTTCTCAGTCTGGGTACTAAGGGGCTAATAAAACTGTCCACATACATTGAGAGTGACTCAGTGAGCCATCCAATTCCAGGAATGATAGGGCACCCTGGGGGGTTTAGGGTTTTTTTTTGTGTATTTTGGGTAACGGGTAAATTACTGGTTTATTGGGTGAATCAATAGACAGAACAAACAGTTCATCCTGAGAGATTAAACCATTATAATATGCATCCAACAAATATGCTTCAATTTCGTTCTGACTCTTCGTGGTGGGATTAAAAGTTAATGGTCCAGTGGCGCAGAGGGCTGCGGCACTAGCGCCTTACCTCGTACCACGCTGGTGACCTGGGTTCGGGAACAGATTCGGGACGCTGGGGGTCGGAAGGTGGAGGATAGGATTGAGCGTCCAAAGGACTGCTCTCCTATCCCAGGGTGGAATTGGGACTGCCTCGCTCAAGCAGCGTCCCCCAGTGGAGACCGGAGACACTGCAGAGTGGCGCGATGAGGGAACCTAGAAAAACAGAAATACGGCTCGCTGGTGGCTGCCGGATGATGGCTCTCCATCCCCCAATTCCTCTGGTGCCTTCAATGGGCTTCCCTCTCTCAGCAGCATCCCTGGACACTACTGTAGAAGAGGGTACTGGACTCCCCCTGGTGCCTTCACCCTCGGAGGAGGGGGACCCACCTGCCAAAGGGTTACGTCTGGGATATCCCAGGGACCGGCTGCGTTATGAGATGAGGGTGCTTGGGAAAGGCCGAAGGGGTTGATGAGGACTTGGAAATGGGGCCTGAAGGAGTGGGGGTCACCAGGGGCATGGATGGGATAAACAAATAATGCAAAAAAAAAGTTAATGGTTTGTAGAACTCTAAATCAGATAACTGACTGTTCACTTCCATTATATATTTATCCGTCTTGGATAATGATGCTTCCCCCCCTTGTCTGTTGGTTTTATAATGATATTCTGATTTTGCATGACAGTGTCTAAAGCATCTCTTTCAACTCTGCTAAAATTGCACTACGGCATCTGGGGGGGCACATTAACTTTAAAAGAGGCCTGACAAATCCTTAATACAGCAATTCAAGTAAGTACTAATATTTGGGCGTAGTGGGGGACAGAAAGTACAGGGTGGTTTAAAGGAGTTAATGGTCACCTGTTCTGCTATCTCTTCTGTCATAGGGGTAATCTGTTCTAATAAATAATTCTGTGCATTCTTATCTGTGTTAACAAAAAAATATTTAAAATGTATCTTTCTGACAAACTTATTTATGTCCACAAAAGCATCAAATTCTCTAATGCTAAAAGTGGGAATAAAAGATAGTCCTGTAGACAATACCTTTAATTGGATTTCACTCAGGTGTTCCTTTGAAATATTAATTACATTTAGTATCTGCTGGCTGTCATGGGGTTGTGCCATCCACCTCTTCCCCTTGCCCTTCCTCTTCCCCCTCCTCGTCTTTACCTCTTCTGCCTTGTCCCCTTCTTTCTTCTAATGGAAACTGGAATCTCGTGCATATGTTGCTCCTCTTGGGTGTCACCCCAGGAGGAACAGCTCCTAAAAAAGGCCCCTCATTTTTGCTGTTGTTGGGTGTTTTTCTAGGTACTCTCACCCATGCTGTATTCCAAGGGCCCGATTCTAGAAAGAAAAATGCACCTAACGCAAGAAACACAGTTTCATAAAGATACGTATCAGCAAATGCGACATGCGAGATACGTGCAATTCTAGAACACGCGAGAATATGCCAAATGCAACTGCGTAAGTCGCGACACACAAGATACACCATATAAAAGTGCGCAACATGCAGTTGTGGCCCAACATACACCAGCAGATATGCCACAGTAATGGCACTAGCTGCAGCAGAACGCCAAAGGTGGAAAAGGAACTTTGGCCATGAGGAGGTGAACACCCTGGTGGAGCAGATAGATCTCCACCATGCACTCTTCATGGGCTGTGGAGGGGATGCAAAAAAGAGGGAGAAGAGGAAGAGGGCCTGGGACAAGGTGGCACGCAGGGCCTACGCCATTGCCACCAAACGCAGGACAGTGAGGGACTTCGAGAAGAAATGGAATGACCTCAAGCACCTTGTCAAGTGCTAGCTGGTGCAAAATAGGAGCAGTGCACAGGGCACAGGGGGTGGACCCACCCAGCAGAAGCCACTCAGTCCCATTGAGAGATGGATAGCAGTGCATCTGAGCCAGCAAAGCATCGCCAGTGTCACACAGCTGGACACATTCAGACTGTGGACGGCCACAGATAGGGACAAACAACCAATAATGCATGGGACAGGCCAGACAGGGCAACAGCACACAGGCCAATGGCATAGAAGGGGTGTAGGGAGGCAACGGATATGAAGAAGCAATGGTAGAGAGGCATGCCACAGGACTGCCACATGGCCACAGCTGGCCACAGGGTGGGCCAGGGGAACCAGACAATGGGGAGGTACATGCTAGGGACAGACATATGTGCAGCCGACATGTGCAGCTGTGCAAAGGATCGACCCATAGGAACAGTGGAGGGGCTGGCACAGGGCCACGTATCTGGAAGGGGGGGCATGCTGTTGGGATGGCTGGACTGCACAGGGTGTTGCCCTGACTGGCACTGTGAACTGTATTGTGGGGGGGCATGCTGAGGGGATGGCTGGGCTGAACAGGGTGTTGCTCTGACCTGCACTGTGAACTGTATTGTGGGGGGACATGCTGAAGGGATGGCTGGACTGCACAGGGTGTTGCCCTGACATGCACTGTGAACTGTATTGTGGGGGGGGCATACTGAAGGATGGGCTGGCCAGTGCCAGGGGATGTTGTGACCCACACTATGTGCATGGGAGGGAGTGGCTATGCACAGGCATGTGCTAGTCAGTAGGGATGGGGCATGGGCTACCGTCCAAGTGCTTGCTGACTGCAGGTGAAGGCCGCAGGTCCACTGCAAGGCTTGCATGGCACCCAGGGGTGCAGGCCCCCACTACACAGTGGGCCCCATGGCCATGCCCGTGCATGGTGCCACTGCGCAGTGGTGAGCATAACTGGGTGACTGTGGGACAGCAGAAGTTGCCATACCAGGCTGAACAGCACAGCAAGGGCAGCAATGTTGGGGGATCAGTGCCAGTGGTGCAGGAGGCGGGTACGGTGGAGGCGAACAGTAGGTAGGGCAGCACAGGAGTGGGGTGGATGCAATTCCAGAGCACCATGCCGATGCAGACCTGAGAGGGAAACACAGCTAAGGCAGGTGAGGGCATGCCATGAAGCAGGGACACACTAACATGCTTCCCATCCAACAGGTGCAGTGGCAGCTGGCACAGGTGGCCCCAGCAGAGCCGGTGGGTGGGAGCAGTAGCAACAGGGCCTGGAAGGTGCTGGCACAGCCCAGGCCACCAGCATGGTGCCGGCTGATGACTGCAGCCCAACAGACACTGGAGGCAGCCCAGCCACCTGCACACCTGTGGCAGGAACACCGCAGGTGATGACTGAGCCTGACGGCAGTGGGAAAGGGAACAGCCCCATGTCCGAAAATGTAGCCGACAGCAGTGAGGGTGATGCAGCTGGCTCACAACGGGAACAGCAGGAGACCACCGAGGATACCACCAGCAGTACCACCACATTTGTGGAAGTGGTACAGACGCACATGGTCAAGTGAGAGGTGACGGACCAAGAACAGCAGATGGATGGTGCCACAGGCATAGGGATGCTCAGCCTGCTGAGTGACCATGCACTGGAGGACGAGTTGGATGAGGCCATCCGGGTGCTGCAGGCCCAGCAGATGCTGCCGGCCTACATCGGGGAGTACTGCCAGTCGTTGCTTGCTGGCCAGGGGGACTGCGGGCAGGAGCTTGCTAACATTCGGCAGTGCATCCAGGAGCATCACACCGGCATGGAGCTGCAGCTCACATGCATCGCTGCCACCCTGGAGACATTCACAAGGAACACAGTGGTATGCATGGCTGGTCTGGGGATGCAATACAGGAGGACATCTGGCACTGTGCTGAACACCAGACAGTCATCATGGATCGTCTCAGCACCGGCCTGGAGAACATGCTGGCACACCAGCAGCACCAGGATACAGCCATGGCCATAACATGTGCACTGCTGCCACTGCAGCACCTGCAAGGCCTGGCCTAGCAGGCAGAACCCCCGGCCACTGCTCAGGCCAGCACCCAGACACAGCCACCAGAGCCAGTGGTAACCCCTACCGCACCCCCGGCCCAGGCGTCAGTACTCACCTGCCCGCCAGTCATGCTGCGGTATTGCATGCACAGCCGAGCACCACCCACACCAACCCTGGCACAGAACAGCACCAGGATGTGACATGTGTAGCACACACAGGCATGCTGGTTACACAGCCAAAGGCTAGGGTGAGCACCACACACAGTACCAGAGGTACATGCTCAGTCAGAGGGCATGCACAGGGGTGCGGGCACACCAAGGAGCATGTCCCACAGGCTGCACAGGGCCTGAGGCACTCGACATGGGATGGGGTTACACACCGTGCAGCCCCGGCACAGCTGCCACCACATGTGACTCACAGGCACGTAGGTCTGCATGGGCAAAGGCATATCAGCCCACCAGTGGGAGCACACACAGGCCCACAGTGTGTGATTCCAGGCATAGTCCACCAGGGCACCACACAGCCTGCCAGAGTGGCAGGGTCCTCCATGGCACAGCACCCGGTACCGGAGGGGTCGATGCGAGGACGGCATGCGCGTGGCAGATGGCTGTGAGTCGCCCGGATAACCTGTCCAGTAGGGGAACAGGTGGGTGGAGATGCAATGGGTGTGTGGGGCCATGTGCATGGCAGGGGGCACATGTCCATGGGGGCACTGTGCGGGCACAAGGCTGTGTGTGGTTGTGAATATGCATGCCTGCATGCATGAGTGACTGTGGGGCACGTGTGATGGCTTGACCTGGGATGTACGGGGCAATGTGCACATGTGTGTAATGCGTACTGTCTCCAATAAACATGTTTACACCCTGAAGTGATGCTGTGTTTTCATTGTGTCAATGTAGTGCTAGGGACTTACTGGTACCATGGTGGGTAGGGTGTGCCCCCAGGCGCGACACTGCCAAATGCATGCCACGGCCCGTGGCCAACAGCCTGCCAGCCCCTCCCACACACACACAGACACACCGTTACTGCAACTGTGTTATGGCCTGATACAGCACACGCAGTTTCATAACAATATGTATGTCACCATGCCGCACTACGGATATGTGGTTGTCTTGCAGGCCGCATATGCGTATCTACGATGTGCGAGCGAGAGGCCCAGGCACTGTGTAGTGCTAGACAGTGGAAGGAGTGCACACTCTGGGGATTGTGGAAGCTGCCTTTCTAGGGAGACATCCAGCCCAGGACAGAGACAGGTACCCAACAGACTGGTGAGTACTGGGCTAATGCAGGTCCCCCCTAACCCTACAACCTATATTGCTGGCAGGAGGGACTGGGACTGCAATGCATGACACTGTGCCATTTGTATCCCAAGGGTTGTACAGTGGCTGTGTCACTGTGGATCCCATGACCTACCTCTGGGGTACTGCAATGTACAACACTGTTCCAGGGTACTATCATTTGTGGCTAGTGAGTGCTACCTTGGGACTCTACAGACTGTACAGGGGGCAAATGCTATAGGCATTGTAGAGCTGGTCTGGCTGCCTGTCACGGTGAGGCAGGTGCCATGCGGTGTTCACAGTGTATGTGGGTCAGGCTGGGTGTGACGTTACTCACCAATTATAGGCATTGGACACCCTGCCGAGGGGCAGAGAACACTGGTGTACTGTAGCAGACACATACAGTGGTGTAGGCAGGCTTACGCACTGTTGGTGGATGTGTTCAGCCATGTGGTGTGCCAGCCATGTCCCATACACTGTACACAGTGCCTCAGCACTCTGTTGCATGCTCTGACATTCTGCAGGCCACCACTGCCTGTTGCTGTACGGCCATCTGTTGTGTGTGGGGGCCAGATGTATGGCCACTATGGGCTATTGAGGGGACATCTGACAGTGTCCGTACACGTGCGGCGAGGGGGTGCATTTGGGGGGATGGGTTCTGTCAAAGTTGTAGGGGTGGGATCATGGTGCTGGCATGGGGGGGTTATGGCATCCTGGGCCTGCTGGCCATGGTGGCATGCGCAGCTGTATACTAACCCATGTCCGTTCTCTCCATAGCTCCACGACAGACATCCACAGGACTCTGGTGAGTATTCAGCATTGTTCATCACACACATTCCCCCTGCCTGTCTAGCACTGTGTACCTGAAAATGTTGCTCTCTGTCCCCTGTGTAGGTTACAGCACCACCGCCCAGGTCCAGGTAGGTACACACCACCACATCACAGCTGGTCCGGGTTCCCCGACTGTGCCACAGGCTTATGTTGTCCTGCTCTTTCCCCATCCAGGAGTGCTCCAGCCTGGCCAGTGACACCTACTTCAGACATCACGCTGCACAGCACAGGTAGGTTACTGTCCTTCCCCATGCCAGCGCCCATGGACTTCATTGTGTCTTTCCCTTATCCATCTGGTGGGTGTGGCTACATGCACCCCCTCATGGGGTGCTGATGTGGCCATGTGACAGGGCTGCATCTGGTGCCCCATGCCCACACTGTGCAGGGCCATACCATGGCATGCCTCTGCCAGGGATGGGTGCCGTGGTGGTGCAGTGTAGTCACTGTGTGCCCGGCCACTGCATAGTGTGGTTCGGCACATACACATTTCGTGCTGTGCGTGTCATTGCCACAGGGGTTCCACGTGGTGGTAAGGCCACAGTTGCAGGCCCATGGCCCAGCACCAACCCATGTCCCACAGCCGGTGACCAGTGTAGCGCATGGTGGGTGGGGGTGGTGTGCATGGCCACAGTGGACATTTGTTGTAATGCTTCTGCCATTCCTTCCCCAGTTACAGGTGACACACAGTAGCCATCCCATCATGTCATCGGGCTCTACCCTCAGCCTCAATGGATGGGCCCCCAACTTCAAGCTCCATGAGATGGCGCAACTAGTGAACTGTGTACAGCATTGGGGCTGGACACTGCTGCTGCCTGGGTGCCACAGAAGCAGTGCAGTTGACCGTGAGCGGGCCTGGACAGCCATCTCTGCCTGCATGGCTGTGGCTAAAGAGATTAGGTGCACCATCCGCCAGCTGATGCACCGCCGGCAGGACCTTGTACGAAGGGAGCCCAGTGTACTGCAGTGGATGATTAACATGGCCCACCGCAGGGATGCAGAGATGCGGTCTGGCCAGGTGACCAGTGTCGGTATGTATTCCTATAGCTGTCCGTCTGTTGCTGCAGTGCCAGCATGGTGGCCTTGGCGTGTGGTGCTTCCAACACACTCACCTGTCCCTTCACCCCACAGGTTCTGCTGGGGCATCGCACACCGGTCAGCAGGGACACCTCACCAGCCTCAAGGCAGGAAGCACATAAATGGAGGTCAGGTACGTACATTTCATGTCACCCTTGGCAAGTGGCCTTGGCCGGCTGTCACTGTGTGGCCTATACTGCACCCTCACATTGCTTGCCTCTTTGTGTGTGCACCTCTTTCTGGTTCAGGCACTGACTGTGTCCTTTACATCCCTACAGGTGTGCAGAGCAGGCTGCCACAGTGACAGAGGGCCCTGCTGCAGGTGCTGGTGGATGTCAAGGCAGCCGATGCAGAGGCATACCGGTTGCGCAAACAGTGCAGGTGGCGGAGGGCCAGGGTGCTGCCACCAACCTCCTCCTCCTCCACCTCCTCCGCAGCTGCGTCTGACACTGGGGTCCAGTCACCATTGGAGGCACAGGATGTTCCAGGGGACACCACCACTGTTGGTCTTCAAGAGCCAGTTGGCCCAGTTCCGTTGGGCTGGTTGACTGTGTGCAGTGACGCAGCCAGGGCCCCGACACCGTCCACTGTTCTGACTACCGGGGACACAGGGGACAACATTGTGGCAGGGGCAGACATGGCAGACCTGACAGATGACACAGTGCCTTGCCCCACTGTCCCTGATGCTCTGGATGCTGGAATGCAGCAGGGTGTGGAAATGGACATTCTGAAGTGGGTGGAGCCAGTGCCCATGGAGGATGTGGGGCCTGTCACAGGACATGCGCAGGGACGGGTTCCCTGTTTGGGACCGGCTGGTGTTGATTGTGTCGGCCATTCTTCAGGACATTGGCCGCCTTCAGGGATCTGTGGCCACCCTTCTGGAGGAGCTCAGGTGCTCTTAGTGGCCATGTGTGTGACAGCCACTCATGTGTTGGGTTTACTGTGTGGGTGAGATTGTGTAGGGGGTGGGTGTTTCTGCTGTGTCTGTTCACCTGTTGTGGGAGTACGTTGGGGGGTTGTGTTGGGTACTGCTGTTTGTTTAGGGGTGGGTTTGATTGTTGCTGTTGGTTTGTGTGTGGGTCTGTTGTTTGGGTGTTGGGCCGGTTTTGGAGTGTGCATGGAGGCAGGATGGTGGTTGGGGTGGGTGTAGGTGGCTGTTTGTGTTTGTTATAGTTGTGCTGTTGCTCTTTATTGTCCCTGCCTATTGGTGTTCCCCATCCTCTTCCCATTGTTACCCTGTATCCCTGTCCCTGTTCTGCACATTAAACTGTCATTTACACTGTCTCTGTGTCCATTATTGGTGTGCCTGGCTGTGTGTGTGTGTGTGTGTGTGTGTGTATGTGAGTCTGTCACTATGCACAGGGCTGCACACTGATGTTGGTGCCTGCTGTCCCCAGTGTTCCCTCCCTGTGCATCATGTTGGTGTGCCATTTGTGCTGCACCCAGCACAGACCACTGTCCACAGGCCACATCAGCATGGTGGTCTGTGTGCTGCAGGTCACCTTGCATGCTTTGGTGTCCATGCCACCTCACATTGTACCTCCCAGCTGTGTGGTGGCACGGTTCCTTTGCTGCACCTTTCCACCTCAGGGTGCCATTGTTTCCTGCAGGTGGCACCACTGGCACAGACGTTGGTGTGTCTCACCACCGACTGTCCACTGATCTGTACCACCCGGTGCTGTATCCCTGTTGTGGTTGCACTGCTTCTATGTATCAATGGCCATGGCAGGGGCATTGTGCCTGGTGGTGCCTTTGTTCCTGCGTTGTGCCTGTGGTCTCTGTGCTCCCTTTGTACCCAGTGCTATACTGCCCCTGTGCGCTTGCCTTCCTTGGTCACTGTCTGCCTATCTCACATGTGTGTTGCTGTGTGGCTGGCCTGTCTGACCCTGCTCCTTGCCTTGCTGTGTATGTTACACCTGCTCCTACCTGGTTTATGTTGCACCATCTGTTCTTGGTGTATGTTGTGGCACTGCTGCTTCTAGAATCCCGCCCTGGTGTTTCTTTGCTTTTTCCTTGGCGTATGTTCAGTTATGCATTTGTGTACCTGCAGGTCTGTCGCAACTGCAGCGTAAGTCATCATTGGCATACTACGTTGTGCCACTGTGCATCTTGCAATGTAGAATAGCATGTGGCATATGTGCTTGACGTATTTGCAACTTGTGACATACTCTTTGGAGCATCTGCGTTGTGCATTGGCGTATGCTTTCTAGAATCGGGCCCCAAATGTTGAGTTCTTTTTAGAATAGAATGAATACCATCACTCCCATCTGATGTCCCAGGTACATCTGTAATATCAGTAGTGGGTGTTGCTGCTGCAGTGTTTGAAGAATTTGGGGTTTCTTTTTCCAATTGAAAACCATATCATTTCGATAGTCATTTAAGCCCCTTATGAATTTTTTCTTCTTCTGCGATTGAATTTTTAAGTCATAGTTCTTTAAATCTTCCTTAAACTGCATCTGGCAATGTTCATAGTCAGAGTGTTCCTTGAAAGTTTCAACAATTGCCTTCTGTGACTTTAGAGCATCTCTGACTTCATTTTTCATGGCCGCACTTTCCCGTTTTATTAAGTCTATCAATTTTTCTGAGGCTTCGGCCATAATTTGCTCCCAATCGGTGATGAAAGGTTTTCTATCCTGTCTGAAGGTTGGTCATTTTAATAATCTTAAACCTCTTGGTGCTCTGTGAACTTCAATATACAGTATGCTACTATTGTCTTTTCTTACCAATGCAAGCATTTAATTCGAGTAGCCAATCGGTTCATCAATAAAAAATTATCACGAATGCTGCTAGACTTCTCAATAACATTATTACTCATAGATAGGTCTTGATCAATGTCCTGTAGTATAGGATTAGATGCTTCTTCACAGGCTGCTTTCTTAGTGAAAAATCATTTATTTGCAGCACCAGCCCATGCTGAATGCTGCTTCCAAGACTTTGTCTTACATTTCACACCTCCCGGTGCTTCAACAGAGAATAACCACAGTTACAATTCTCTGCCTCACTGGATTAGAGTGTGCCTGTCTGTTGAGGCCTTTAAGTCTGCCTTGAAGACTTACTTGTTTGAATTGGCATTTTCTGATATTTAATCCTGCTGTTTAAATATGTGTTAATATATGATTTGCTGAATTGAATGTTTTATGTCACTGGAATTTTGTAAAACACTATGATCTATAGGAATAGCGTTTCAAAAATAACATTTAACTTACATACTTACAGTCAAACTGTGAACACGTTAAATTAACTAAGAAAGCAGCCTGTGTGTCTTCTGTAAGGAGAGGTGAGTGCACTTATCAACTGCAGACAGTACGTAATTATTTGTAAGCAGCACCACCTTTCCAGTGCCAGTTCTCCCGCTCAGTGAATTATGAATTTACAGGACAAGGCACTGATTGAATTAAAAAACCTCCTCCGTGTGGCACAGAAACCATCCCATTTGGACGTGAGTCACTTGAACATCGGGATGAATGCCGAAAATGAGGGAAGCAGCATCGCGACCAAGACCGGATGGAGCCTTTTTCACTCTTTATTTTCAGAAGAAGCAGCTAATCCTATACTGCAGGACATTTATCCAGACCTATCTGTGAATAATAATGTTACTGAGAAGTCTGGCAGCATTCACGATAATTTTTTTCTTGACGGAGCGAATGGCTACTCAAAAAAGATGCTTACACTGGCAAGAAAAGACAATTGTGCCATATGATGAAGTTCACAGAGCCCTAAGAAGCTTAAGATTATTAAAATGACAAACCTTCATAGAGGATAGAAAACCTTTTATCACTGAGTGGGAGCAAATTATGGCTGAAGCCTCAGAAAAATTGATGGACTTAATAAAACAGGAAAGTGCAGCCATGCAAAATGAAGTCAGAGATGCTTTAAGATCACAGGAGACAATTGTTGGAACTTTCAAGAAACAGTCTGACTGTGAACATTGCCAGATGAAGTTTAAAGAATATTTAAAGAACTATGACTTAAAAATTCAATCACAGAAGAAGAAAAAATTCATAAGGGACTTAAATGACTATCTAAATAATATGGTTTTCAATTGGAAAAAGAAACCCAAAAATGCTTCGAACACTGCAGCAGCAACACCCGCTTCTGATATTATAGATGTATCTGGGACATCAGATGGGAGTGATGGTGGTATTCATTCTAGTCTAAAAAGAACTGAACATTTGGAATACAGCATGGGTGAGAGTACCTTGAAACCCAACAACAGCAAAAATGAGGGGCCTTTAGGAGCTGTTCCTCCTGGGACAACACCCAAGAGGAGCTACAGATGCATGAGATTCCAGTTTCCGTCTGAAGAAAGAAGGGGACAAGGCAGAATAGCAGGAAGATGGGGGGAGGGAAGAGGAAGGACAAGGGAAGAGGCAGATGGCACAACCCCATGGCAGCCAGCAGATACTAATTGTAATTAATATTTCAAAGGAACATTTGAATGAAATACAATTAAAGGTAGAGGACTATCTTTTATTCCCACTTTTAGCATTAGAGAATTTGATGCTTTTGTGGACATAAATAAGTCTGTCAGAAAGATAAATGTAAAATCTTTTTTTGCTGACACAGACAAGAATGCACAGAATTATTTATCAGAACAGATTACCCCATGACAGAAGAGATAGCAAAACAGATGACTGTTAACCTCTTTAAACCACCCTCTACTTTTTGTCCTCCACTACTCCTAAATATTAGTACTTACTTGGATTGCTGTATTAAGGATTTGTCAGATCTCTTTTTAAGTGACGGTGCCCCCCCCCCAAAAAAAAAAAAAATGCCCTACTGCAATTTTAGCAGGGTTGAAAGAGATACCTTAGACACCCTCATGCAAAATCAGAATATCATTATAAAACCGGAAGACAAGGGGGGAAGCATTGTTACTCAAGACAAGGATAAATATGTAATGGAAGTGAACAAGCAGTTATCTGATTTAGAGTTCTATAAACCATTAACTTTTGACCCCACCACAAAGATTCAGAAAGAAATTGAAGCATATTTCTTGGAGGCATATTATAATGGTTTAATCTCTCAGGATGAACTGTTGTTTCTGTCTGTTGATTCACCCAAGAAACCAGTAATTTAAACGTTACCCAAAATACAGAAAAAAACAGCTGAATCCCCCCAGGGTGCCCTATCTTTTCTGGAACTGGATGGCTCACTCAGCCACTATCAATGTATGTGGACAGCTTTAATAGCCCCTTTGTACCCAGACTGAGAAGTTACATGAAGGACACTGGACATGTCCTGAATATTTTAAATGAAATACAGATAGAAAACACCTTTCTTTTAGTCACGTTAGACGACGACTCTCTGTACACAAATATTCCCCACAAAGATGGTATTGCAGCTATAGAGCACTATGTACATGTAGCTACAGAGATAACACAGACAAAAGTTAATTTTTTACTTGAGTTAGTGGACATTGTCCTAAAGAATAACGTGTTCATGTTTGAGGGGAAGAATTACAGACAACTGAAGGGCACAGTGATGGGTGCCACTTTAAAAGCTTGGCTAATTTGTATTTGGGGCTATGGGAAGAGCAATATGTGTTTGATGAAATAGAAAATCCATTCTTTGACAAAACAGACCTTTACAAAAGGTTTATTGACAACTTACTGATTATTTGGAAGGGGAACAAAGATGAGTTGTTAGAATTTGTGAAATTCTTGAAAGGGACAAAGAGTAACTTTAGCTTTAAAGTGCTTGTTGCAGAACAGAGCATTAGTTTTTTAGACCTGGTAATTAGTAAGAACTCTGATGGCACTATACTAACAGACTTGTTCAAAAAAGCTGCAGACAAGAATACTCTCCTTCACACCCAGGGCTGTCACCACGAACATACCAAAAATAATATCCCAAAAGGTCAATTTATCAGAATACGGAGAAATTGCGGTAATTAAATTTTGTACTCACAGAGAGAATATGAACTGGCCAATAGACTTAGGGAAAGAGTTACCCTAAGGATGTGATTGACAGGGCTAGAATGTATACAGACAATGTGGAAATGGAATCCTTATTGATGCCAAAAGTAAAAAAGAAAGCATCTCCAGCTTTAACGTTTGTAACCACTTATGGTGGAAGTACTAGGGAGATAGTGAATATAGTACACAAGAACTTACATGTCATGAGAGGAACCCCACATTTCCAATCTTTGTTTGAAAAACCCCTCTGTATTTCATATAGAAGAGGTGATAACATGAGGGATAAGCTTGTACATAGTTATTTACCCAAAGAGGGGAGTCAGAAGAAACAAGATAAGTCTAAATGGGGATCTAGGCCCTGTGGTGGTTGTCCAACATGTAGTATAATGGTGACTCAAAAGAGATTCTTGAATAAAAGAGCAAACTGTATGGAAAAAGTCAAAGGAAATATAAATTGTAACACAGAATTGGTTATTTAATTATTGATGTGCAGTTGTGGATGTTTTTACATTGGACGTACCAGAAGAAGATTATGATAAAAAATTTATGAACATGTATTAGCCATAAAAAACAATAAGAAGCAATATGCTATGGCGGCACATGTAAATTCACAGAAAAATAAATTTGATCATAAGGTCACAGCTATAGCCATAGATCATCTCCCCAAAGATATGAGAGGTGGGCACATAAACAATATCCTGAATTGCAAAGAACAAGAATGGATCTTCCATACAGGAGCCCTTTGTTATCCAGGACTGAATGGCAACTTTGAAATTTTCCCTTTTCTGTTGAAAAAAAAGAAAGTAACATGATGATTGTTCTTTGAAATATGTTTTACTGATATTATACATTGTTGTTCTCTGGCTAGTCCTTCCATCCTCTCGTCCCCCCCTTCCCCCTTCTTTTCACCCTTTTTTCCTTTTTCTCCCTCTTTTCATCTTCTCCCCCCTCCTCTCACTTCCCCCTTCCCCCTCAACCCAACTCCCTAGCCTCTTGGCTACAGCAAATTGTTCTGCAAATATCTAAAATGATATGCTTGTCATGAGTTAATAGTAGACTAATAACAGTTGTTGTCTAAGTGTTTATGTTATTTTTCAAGTGTATTTTGCTGGAGCTGCATTTATATTAACTCTTCCATTTGATGAAGTCATGACTCACAAGTTTATAATGAAGTTCTTCTATGTGGTAAGTTATTGGGAAGCTGATTTAAGTAACCCTTATAAAATTATGTTTTATTGTAATATCATGTTTCTCTTTATGGAATTAAATATTCTTCCTTGTGATAGTCAGGCTTTATAGTCCACAATGAATTAAGTACACCCATCACCCTTGACTCCAAACAGCTGTTTAATATAGGAGCCTAGTATAAGGTGTAGTAATCTGAGCTTTTTGTGAATGGAATTTTTATTCAATAATGTCACTAGCACATGACTAAATTCAAACACATTTGTTCAACTATGATTGGTGGAGGTGTACTATCTTTACTCATTTAACATGTTCACAATTTGACTGTGGTTATTCTCTGTGGAAGCACTAGAGGGTGCGAAACATAAGACAAAGTTCTGGGAGCAGCATTCAGCATGGGCCGGTGCTGCAAATAGATGATTTTTCACAAAGAAAGAAGCCTGTGTGTCTTTTGTGAGGAGGGGTGAGTGCACTTATCATCTGCAGATAGTACGCAATTATTTGAAAGCAGCACTACTTTCCCAGTGCCAGTCTTTCCATGTGGTGTCACCTGTGCTTATGTCTGTATTCAAAATGACAGCAGTATAAAAACATGAATAGCTATATAAGGATATTAGAATGGGTGTTGTAGAGAGCACTTACTAACACTAGTGTTACCAAGAAGTAAGAGTAATTACGTTTTGTTATAACAGGGCAAACTATGTCTGAAAAAAAGAAACAGGACAAAAATTACCGTACAGTGATACCACTAGGAGGTGAATATATAGGGGATACTTGATGGGCACGAGTGTGATATGGAAAATATTTTCACCTCCTTTACAGTGACCTCTGAATATTCATGAGTAGGGATGTAAGTTTGTCAAGGCAGTCATACACATCATTGATTCCATGACGTTTGATCTTTATTCAGGACTTCCATGACTTTCACTAGTGTCATCAAAATGTAGCAATGATGACAGTGCCACAACATTTACTACTGTTTACTAATGATTTAATGAACAAACAATGAGTCATTAAAACCTCATCCATGACAAACTTACATCCCTATTCATGAGTGGTGAAGCCACTTATGACTACTGGTTGGCGAAGTGAGCAAAATTTGCTTCGTGGAGTAATCCACAAAATTCCACCCATTTCGCGGAGCGAAATGTGAAATTTTGCCCTGCAGAACAGCAAGATTTCACATCGTGGAATGGCGAAACTTCACCTTCATGGTGAAACTTCACCCACAGAAGGTGAAATTTCACCCGCATTAGGTGAAATATCACCTAGGTGAAATTTCCTAAATTACTACACGTGGCAAAAACGGCCACTTCACCACCACTGCGTCGGTGGAAATTAAATTTGCTGCATCTCTACTTGTGACTATCCAGAGGTCACTGTGCAGGAGTGAAATTATTTTCCATATCACACAACTGCACATCATGTATCCGATTTATACAATAGGAGTGTGTTTTCTGTTGTTTGATGACATCACCACAATGAAAATAAATGCAGGTGACATCACCACAGTGAAAATAAATCCATTTATTTTCACTGTAGTGATGTTATCACAGTGGTTATTCCACTGCAGTGAGAATACATGTTTTTATTCAATGAGTTATTTACTCACCCCAATTGTATAAAATATTTTATATGTAAATGCATATAGTTACAGGACAGAGAGAACTAATGCTGCAGTATCATGTCAGCAAAAGATCTCAGATCATTATAAATATGAGAATAATAAGTCTGTTTGAGAAATGTGATATCAGCAGTTTGGGAAATTATATCTCTAGTGTATATACAGTGACAGACAGTATTCTTCCCAGACTTAAAGCCATAATAATTTATGTTGGAAGATATACTAGGGAAAATCTATGGAACAATAATCAGATAGAGGGAGTGATATCGTAAAATATGTCCAAAAATAATAATTTTAAGGTGAGATAGTAAATTATGAATATTAATAATTGTTATGTTTATACATAGATCCTCTCCCCGGAGGAAGCCCTACAGGTGAAATGCTGGGCACAGGAAGATCTCATTTGAATAATAAAGAAACTGGATTATTCTGGAATATAGTCATGTGGCTGATTATACTTTCTCAGTTGTGGAACTTTCGAATCACCAGCCCCAACAGTACGTGATATAAACATGTTACTTGGAAAAGGGACTCGCCCAGTTCTGTGCTTTAGTTTTACTGTTTGATGACACAGGGAGAGTAACTAAATCTGGAATCAATATTTAATTAGAGTTTAATAACAATGATATGCAGTATCTGTAATATAACAGAGTTCAAAGATTCAGAACAGGCAACTGCAAGCAAAACAGAAACTCGACAAATTGCATCATATTTAGGTCTGTGCAGAATGAGAAATTCTGCCATTGCAATTGGTGCAGAATTCCAATTCCAATTCTGAAATGCTGCTCGGCATTTCTTTTTCAGTTCTGCAGAATTCCATAAAGCAATGCCATGTAAACCACTGAATAATTTCCTATGGATCATATACTGTAAACTGGGAAATAATTAAATTTGTGCTTTATGTAAAATGCAGATTATTAATCTGAGGAAAACATTTCACATGCAGAATGTTGAAATTCTGCTACCGATGGAATTCTGTGGAACTTTCTGAAATTTCACAGAATTCCATTCCATTGGAATTTCAACATTCCACATAGCCCTTGTCATATACTTTGCCTTATTACCTATTACTTAACATAAAGTTGCCTTTCTTTACTGTTACTGAAGCAAGTTGCAATATAACAATGTTTATGATTCAGCTAGTTTTGGAAACCAAAGTGTGTCAAAGTCAATATGTGAAGATTTGTGAGGCGTGGCTGCCTGTTCAGCACTGAATCAGACTTGCAGCTGGATGCTCTCATGAGGGAGTACAGGACAAAAATGTGTTTTAGAGTTGTGTCATTGTTTCTGAGTGTGACAAGTTTATTAGGGCAGCATTCATTTTTTTGAAGATAATGAATTGCTTGTTTCTTGGCCACATTCTGGGTTGCTCAGCTTTGTGCTTGTTAACCATTCTTACAGATAGTCTGCAGCAATAAAGGAATTTTGCAGTCTATATAAAAACCATCTAAGTATCTTTTTTATTTTTAGAAACAAAACAATTTGAGTAGAATATGTGTTTTGCTACCAATAATTACTGTATATCAAACTTGTTGGTTTTATTTGCTCTGCCCAGATAAGTGTGTAACATTTTACTAGACTGATGGCAGCATGATTTGAAGGACATTACAAATATTTCTGTGACTTTTTTTCCATATTGCTTTTTCTCCCATGGGGTGGCTGGCAGAAAAGGCTTCAGCTCGCTTGGTGAGAGGCTTGGTTCCACCGATGAGGGTGACTCACTCAACTCTGACTCAAGCAAGTCCTCCACAAATTCCCCCCCGTGGCGGGGCAAGTGGATAAAGGGCTGCCCCCCGCCGTGAATTGTCCAGATTCTTGGGTGGAACTACAAGTCAGGAGCGCAGCAAGGGCTTCATGGAGCCTGCCAGTGACCCCTTTTCCATTGCCTCCCATCCCCATTGCTGGGGCATGCATGTCAACATGCATATGTGGAGTCATTCACATACCGCAGAGTCCCACAGCACCCTCCCATCTTTGGCACCTGCACTACCTTTAACTCTCCTTTAACAATCACCTCGATGACCTGTCCAAGAGATTAAAAGTCAGGCTAGGTTTTTTATTCTGCAATAGGTCTTTCTTTCCATTGGAGATCAGAATCAGGCTTGTCCAGGCCACATTCCTCCCCCCTACTTGATCACGGTGACATAATTTACAACTCTTCAGCAATTACCAACCTCCATAAACTAGACACCCTCTACCACCATGCCCTGTGATTTATCACTAACTCCATGTACCGAACTCACCACTGTGATCTGTATGAAACTGTTGGCTGGACCTCACTTACCATTAGACATACGGTCCATGCTGGAATCTGGACCCTAAACCTTCTTCTGAATAAATGCCTGAGCTACCTAACTTCTCTTGTCCGTATCTCCCGCAGTGTTTACTCATTCAGAAAGTTGGACTTTATCCTCCTTGATGTACCCAGGACTCGTACCTCCTTTGGTAAATGCACCATCTCATGTTCCCTTCCAACCATTTGGAATTGGTTACAATCCTCGCTGAAATTATTCAGTATTGTCCCTGTTAACTTCTTCAAAAGGATAGCTATTGATAAACTAAAAGATACTTGTAGCTGTTTTTAAACTCCTTCTCCTCCTTAGTAGTTCCCACTTCACCACCACCCAATTCGCCCCCCTTTTACCTGTACTGTACTCCCTAATCCTCTTGTTCCTTATGCCTCTCCATAGGCTCACGCTGTTTATACCCACACTGTTACTTTTTATCCTGAGCGTTATGTACCACATGGAATTTTTATCGTACATTAAGTACTGTTATGTTATTCTCTATATGTAGTGTGTATTTGTCTGTATACCTGTTTCAGGACCTCCTTGTGAATGAGCTTGCTCAATGGAGTTTTCCTGCAATAAACTTGAACTTGAACTTGAACTACCCTTGGGCCTCCACATGGTGGAAGTCATTCAGTGGGAATGCCAATCCGCCATCCCTGGGAGAGTAGGGCAGTCCTCCAGATGCTCAATCCTCTCCCTTCCCAGAGGACTCCCAGCAACCTATGCTCACTACCAAACATGGATCGCTGGTATGGCAGGAAGTAAGGCACCAATGCTTTAGCCCTCCACACCACTGGGCTGGCCCCTGTGAATTTTTTTATTATTAAATCTTGTGTGTTTTTAGGCTATTCTTGCTAACAATATTAGTTGGTTTGATTAAAGTGATACTTACCATGCTATATGGAGTGCAAATCTGTGAGCAGAGCTGTAAATGTTTTGCCTTTACTATGCTTTGAAGCTATGGTCATTCACCAGAAGAAGGTGATACATCCCAGACTGTAAACTGTTATGGTATGCCATCTTTATTGACCCCAAGAAACTGCAGAAGACAGATAATGATTGGTGTGCATAGGGAGGGGCATAACAAACAGGAAGAAAGAGGTGGTGATGCCACTGTACAGATCACTGGTGAGGCCTCAGCTGGAGTATTGTGTCCAGCTCTGGAGACCACATCTCCGGAAGGACATTGACAAATAGAGGCAGTCCAGAGAAGGGCAATGAAGATGGCACATGGACTGCACCACAATCCCTACAAGCAAAGATTTAAGGACCTTAATACATATTCACTGGAGGAAAAAAGGGAGAGGGGAGATATGATAGAGACTTTCAAGTACCTTAGTGGAATACACAGGGTACAGGTGGAAAGCATATTTTAGAGAAAACTCTGCACAACAGAAAGGGGGCGTGATATGAGGCTGAAGGGTAGAAGGCTAAGGGGTAATGTTAGGAAATACTTTTTCACTGAGAGTGTGGTGGAGTCATGGAACAGCCTTCCAGCAGAAGTGGTGGATGTGAAAACAATACAGGGGTTCAAGAGTGCATGGGATAGACATAAGGGTACCCTGGAGATGTGCAGAGCAGGAGAACCACAGATCAAATAGGATTTGGGGCTGCAGCAGTGAGTAAGGAAATGGTCAGACTAGGTGGGCTGTATGGTCCCTATCTGCTGACAGATTCTATGTTTCTCTGTGTGTTGTACGAGTGGTCTTCATTTTCTGATTGGGAACGTCTAACTGTAACTGTAAACCCAAAGCTTATGGCTTGAGAACTCAAATTTCAAATGTAGATTTTACAATATGCAATTTCTATGGTCTGAAATCCACAGTGGGTATTTAAGTGTGGCTCCTCAGGAGCTGCTGAGCTTATTTGAAATACAAAATTGTTGGCATTTTGGTTTGAAGGAAAAGGAAAAAAATTAATAGCTTTCAAGTCCATTGAGCCATTGTAGTATTTCAGTTGAATAGTTTTTGGGGGAAAGGTATGATTAGTATGATAAAGTGCACTTAGTTTTGGAGCATTTTGCAGTGCAATTGTCTGCTGAATGCCATTTACAGTACTGTTCTTCAACTGTTTCTCCCTGAGTTATCATTATACGTTTTCATTTAAAATATTTTTAGAATCCACTTCTACACTTTGAGGATATTTATTCACTTGTTCATTTATTTATTGCATTTTGATAACTGGGTGGACCCACTGAGACACAATGTCCCTTTTTCAGGGGTGCCACATAGTTAATTTCTTTCTTTTTTTACTATGCTTTATCCTCCTTATGTCCAGCTGGCCCTCATCAACTTGAGCAGAGTATTCAAATGACATTTTTTGTTAGATAGGAAATAACACAAATTTGTTTACAAATGCAAATACAAAGTTAACACTTCCAGTTATTAGTTACACACAACAGAATACACGAAAACATGATGAAAATAACAACAGAAGGATATTGAGCAGGATAACTTTGAGCATTGGCAAGTGAACTGCTCTCTGCTGTAGCAATTGCATTGACTACAATCAGTAAGATAAACTTGAAGACATTTTTTTTAAATCCAGTGAAAGTGGAGCAGTCCTGGACCATGAAAGGAAGTTTACTCGATAGGTTAGGGGCAATGTTTACAAAAGATCATTGCCCTGAGGCTGACATCATCCTGGGGATTTTTAAGAGGAGAGGGTATTAACAGAGGAGCAGATGAGTCTCCTCTGGGGCAAGAGTAGAAGGGGATGAAATATTTATCATTTTATAGGCAAGATAGAACGGGGGATTGTTCAGCCTTCTTCTAGTGAGGGTCAATTTAATGTAGAGAGGACCATGTAGTGGTGCTACCTGCTACTTGCACCAGCAACAAACTGACCAATCCTGTTGTAAAATATTCTAAATTTGTTTTGTTCAAATTCTCTTAAAGCAGTAGTATTTTTTAGAGACTACTGTATATCATTTTTTTCAGCAATGTTTGTCTGGCAAAAATATCAAGATACCACATATTTTTTTTATTTTCTTTCATACCCGAACCTAGATACAGGATTTTAAAGTTTTTAAAAGACCCTACTCCCATGGTATGCCTACCACAAAAAAAAAATACAGTGATGTGCTGTTTACCATCAGAAACATGTGATAACACAATCCTAATACATCCACATTATGACTCTAGCATGTACATTAAACAGGTAGCCTCAATGGAAGAGATTTTTAAAATCTTTAAGTGTCTACCACCTTTAATGACATGTGTCATTATTACAAAATTAGCTGTAATTGCTATTTTAACAATAGCTAAGAAAACTAAAATGAACTGAGCAAACATCTAAGGATGTCATAGATACATTTTTGGAAAAAAATATATGATGACATTTTTGCCAACTAACAAATACTGCTGCTTTAAATAGGAAAGAACAGGGGCACCCAACAAAACTACTAGCAGCAGGATATTGCTGGAAAAAGCTTTGGTGCTACAGTATATGTAAAAATTAGGACAATCAAAGTTCAGACAGAACCCAAAGCAGAAAGGCCACACAAAAACAGAATATAAAAAGGTAGTTCACTGTTTATTGCAAATATGTACAGCTAGCATCCAGCACAATATTACAGATGGATAAACCATCAGGAGCAGGGTAAAGACAAAACGGCAACCGCCGCAAACATTGGCATTTCACGTGGTTATACCTTGCTTCTTCAGAGTGATAAATTACACCCAGGTGTGCCCACATTTTTATAATGATCCATGTGTACATGACTTTTAAAACAACCAATGAAATGTGTTTACACATACTGTATGACATCACAGTAAAAGCTAAACATGATAAATAACCCTGTTATTGAATACAAAACATAATAATAAATAGATGTTTATATTAAATGTATCAAAACATCATTTTATATTTATATATACACTCATGTTTTTACAATAGATATGAACATTTTAATTACATTAATACATTCATTATTTCATATGCTTTGGTGAACCAGGCTGCAATAAAGGTTATTTCATCAGGCACATAAATAGGTATAGTCATACCACACGTTTACAGAACCAAACCCATGATTTCCTAATATATTCAATGCAAAGTTCACATAAAACCATTTTCAGTCAAAGTTAGGGGTTCACAGTTTCTTTAAAACTGCAAACAAGTATATATTATCATTCAAGTCACCCTCACCCTTTGCTTCTAGTGTATATATATATCCTGTAGCTTTCATGCCTACTGATCAGTTTTTCATGTCCCCCCATCCCCATTGTCCAAGATTTACCTTCTCTATTCCCAAAAATTCTGTTTTATGTTCAGCATTAGGCATGCTTTTGACATGTTTGAATGAGGACAGGAGGAACCATTTTGTGTGGACTGCTGACATCTGTGCTGCCTCCTTTACTAAGACTGCTGTTATTCAAGTGTTCCAACTTTACCAGAGGGTAGGGTGCTTGTGGGAGCAGGCCACTGGTAATCACAAATGATGGGGGTGGGGCTTGAGCCATTTAAAGGCCTACAGCACCTGCTAACACCAGCATTGTGCAAGCATAAGTGGCACGGATAGGTAAACATTACATCAGGTTACCTTCAAATCAGAAGTCTGCATAATTATCAGTTGGACATTTTGAACTCTTCTGCCATTTTCTGCACCTTTGGACCCAGTTTGGACTTTTAATAATAAACTTTTTTTTTACAGTTGTTATGGGGGTCTGGGGGTGGGCTAGTAATTTTAAGGGGTTTGTGAAGGTGTGGGTTATTTTAGTCTCATAGCCTCAAATCTAGCTACTTAGTTGGAATTTAAGTTGCTAGATCTTAATGTAAAGTTTGCAAGTGATGTTTTTTTAAATGTATTATCCAACACATGTAGGTTTGTTATTCTGTAGTTAATATGTTTCTAATGTTTGACATTAGTTTGACTGTAGTTTAAGTAGTAATTGTGAGCTAAAATTATTTTAAGCTGTGTTTATTTTAGCAACATTTGTATATTAACTATGATTATATTTTTAGTATTTGTTCTGCTATAACTGCTGCATTTTTAGTGGGTGGGTGGCAGACTCTCACTAGTTGCAGTATATAGTTGGTTAGTTGTTTTTAGTTTAAGCTTAATTTGTTTGTATTCCTGAGTTTGTGGTGGGTGGGTGGCAGATTCCCATTACATAACTCATTGGTCTTTACTGTTTTGTTTTGCTGGAGTTTGGGTGGGTGGGGGGCAGTCACCCACTTCATTGCTTCTGCCCTGTGTTTTATATTGTTGAGATTGTTGTGGGTGGGTCGCAGACTTCCATAACATACTGTCTAAAGATATTTTTTTTCTTTTTGTTGTTAGAGTTTGTAGTGGGTGGGTGACAGACTCTCACTATATTATTTTGACACAGGGTCATGATGTCGCACACAATAGCAACACAGCACATAACCTTGCAGACAAAATGTTGCCAGCACAAAAAACATTGGTCAAAACACCGACGACAGAAATGCTGTCCACCCAACCCCTACCTTTGCTGAATGGTATCAGGAGTTGTTAACAGCTCTAGCGGTGGAGAGAGAGCAGTTGCCTGGTCTACTGGGGCATGGTGCACTTTTAAGAACTGTTGGTCCCCATTTCAGTTCCAATGCCAACAACTATAATACTTTCATTTACTTCCCCTTTAGTAATAACTTATTTGGAGAATGTCTCTACCTAGGTCTGATAGACCCTTAAACTGGAGAAATCTGTTACTTGAAGGCAAATATTTTAGACTAATCCATGTCTGATACTCTCCGAAGGGGGTATCCCGTGACTTTGGTGACCACATTTGGGTGCCTACCGAAAGGGTGGCTAAATTGCAGTGCCTGTTATCAAGGCAACTGGGGAAGGTGGGTGATCAGATGGAGGGGTGCACAAAATAATGATATCCTGTTTCTACATGCCTATGTACATGGGAGTGAGTGAGTGAGCACACCGAGCATAGGGTGGGAGCGGATGGAGGGGTTGTAGGGGGTGGTGCCATGGCGAGCTGCCGAGCTACTTCCGTGGTGTGGTGAGTGGATTCATGGCTGCAGCAGGAATGGTGCTGGGTTCAGGTCTGGGTGGTGGTACTTTCTGTTGCGCCCAGCCTAAATTTTTATTTTTTCCATGTTTGTACTCCCCCTGACATGCACCCCTCTGGAGTTGAAAATCCTTAAGTGGAGGGGTGCAGTGTGTGAAGCCCCCTGCATAAAGCAGAAAATCCCAACTCCCCAATACCATTTTGCTGTGTGCAGTTGAGTAAATTGCTTAAATATTTTTTCGGCAATCTGCCGTTGCCCTAAGGGTGATCACCCATCAGCGATTGCCGTTATCACATAGATCCACTGAAGGGTCAGGTGTGTTGGGTGGGGGGTATGGGGAGATTTGGGATGGTGTTAAATTGTATTCTTAGTTATGTTATTGTATTTAGCAGTTTATTAGGTTATGTTTATTTACAAGATACTTATTCTCAAATATATTGTGTATACAAGACATCCGTGTTACTAAGTAGATTTTGTATGCTTTTATATAATTGTTTCTGCTGTAAAGCCACATAAGAAAATTAATAAAGTATATTTAATGGCAAAAAAAAGACAAATGCTGTCCACCCATTCAAACAATAGGGGCGACAGAACAGCTGTCTTGCTTCATGGGGTCTGTGCCCCCACACCCCCCGGAGTGGACCTCGGGGGTATGTTGCAACTTGGAAGGGAGGAAACTTTATTTCTCAGTGAAAGAAAAAAATTAAATGTTGGGAGACAAGGAATCAAACCCTGATCTCTTGGTCATCCCCACTGCATGGTCTAGTGCCTTAGCCAATCTGTCATGGGAACAGCTCGATCAGGCCCCAGACCTGCAGCCTCTTCATCCCTTCCCCATTTCTCCATACAGCAACAGCTGTAGCAGTTATTTCCTACAGCTATTATACCCCTGCCACTCTGAAAGGATTTGTGCTTTTCACTGCACAGTTGTTCTTGCACTGTCCGTGTTGCACTGTATTCACCCAGTACCTATTATTTCTTTTTGTTTCATTTTAAATTTTCTTATTTCTTGTTAATAGTAGTAGAAATAATTAATTATTATTTAGTTTTTTGTAGAATTATTATTTTCCTTAACATGGTGAATTTTAAATTGTTCTTTAGGTTGGAATGTTTTCTTTTTATAGTATTTGTTATGTCTGAATCTTGCACCTCTTTCTTTACTATTTCCCCAGACTGTAGTAAACAGACTTGGCTGATTTCACTATGTCTAATTTTCTTTCAAAGTTACATTTTTTTTTAATTTGAATTGTTTTATTGTTTGATGGTTACTAAAGACTTTGTAGTTAGGATTTGTGGGTTTCTTTTATTATATTGTTGTCCCATGAGATGTGAGCAGTTTTTAGTAGAATTAAGTTTATAATTTGTTTAGGGTTTTGTCTGTTTTTATTAACTGGGGATATTGAACCCAATCCTGGTCCTTTTGAATGTGTTCCTTCCAAGTCTTGGTTTAAACAACATGGTTTAAAAATTCTCCATTTAAATGTGCATAGTCTTGTTCCTAAAATGGCTGCACTTTAGGTTACTACTAATACATACTGTATCATCCAGATGTAATTGATATTTCTGAATCTTCGTTGAAACCTTAGTACCTGATAGTCTTTGTATGTTGTCTGGTTACAACTTTATTAGACAAGATTGTTTAGGGAAAAAAAGGTGGGGGAGTTATTGATGACTTCATTTCAAAGTTAATTTGGTCTCTAATAGTTCTGATAGCAATGTTTCTTCTGGTTTTCTTTTGCTCAATTTTTTGTTGGGAGCTAATAATGTTATTTTGGGATGTTTGTATAATCCACCTCAATGTGGTCTATCCAGTCTCAGAGAATGTTTGCGTTCTGCTTAGCCTTTTTTTTAATTATATGATTTTGTAGCTGTTGGAGATATTAATCTTAAATGGTTATCTAGTAGTCAAAAAGATTATGAATTACTATTGCAGTCTTATCAATTGCACAGTAAGTAGCTGATCCAGCAAGGTGGAACTTTGTTAGCACTAATCATTATTTTTTGAATTGTCTTCTCACTAATTGGGACCATAAAGTATCGACTGTTGGTATGTTTCATGAGTCTGTTAGTAATCATGTTGTTATATATTGTGTTCTGTCTTTTAGGCCATCAAAAATTCCACCGTTATTTGTTAAGTCTCATAACTTTAAAAATGTTGCTATCTCTGATTTGATGTTGGAACTGTCCCTTATTGACCAATTTTATCTTGATTCAATACCAAATGTTGATTTGGCATTGGATTATTTTCATCATCAGCTTTTCTCTATTCAAGAAAAATATTTCCCTATGCATTCCCGAAGAGTTAGGGGTGCCCCTAATAAATGGATAATGAATAATATTAAAAAATTGATTAAACAACAATATTTGGCATGGGCTTCTTTTAAGTCTTCTGTGTCTGTTTATTGGTTGGCCCAAAATAGACAAATTAGGAACAGAAATATGCTTCTGATAAGATCTGCTAAAACAGAATATTATAAATAAAATTGGAAATGGATTGGTCTGATTCTCGTCATTTTTGCAACAATGCAAATTCACTGATAAATGCTAAGGATAAAGGATTAGTCCAGTCCCTCAAGGTAAATGGTATAGAGATTACTGACCCTTTAGAAATTGTATATTCTTTTAATTCTACATATTCTGATTGTAGTACTTATGTTGTCCACGAGAACCCCTTCTTTTCTTCTGAACCTAATATTTCCATGTAATTGGCCCAATTTTTATTTTAAATGAGTCACTCCTAGCAAGTTTTACAAATTATGTTCTTCTCTTCCTGATAATGATTCTGATTGTGGGGCTGGATTGGATCGTCGGTTTCTTAAATTGGCAGTTCCTTATATTACATCCCTCTTGTGTAGTATATTTAATTTGTCACTGATTTCTCAACAATTTCCTTTAATTTAGAAATGTGCTAGGGTTGTGCCAGAGCCCAAGAAGAGTCACGCTGCTCGTGTTGATGATTTTCAGCCTATTCCAATATTGACACCAATTAGTAAACTTCTTGAAAAAATTGTAGCTGAAAAAATGAAAGATTACTTGGAGAAATATAAGTCTTTTGTCCAAAGCAGCATGTCTTTTGATAGGGTTATGGGACTGGGACAGCCTTGGTCAGCTTCAAAATCTCTGTTCTCAGTGGCATGGAGAATGGTCTCCTCACTGGAGCCCTGTTCATGGACCTGACCAAAGCTTTTGATCTCACTGATCAAGGTCAAGGTTGAATTGCGGTGGTGGGGGGGTGTAACAATTTGTTTTAAATCAGAGTTGAACCTTGTGGATGTGCCAGTTGAGGGAATTAGATCCTTCAAGTGTGTTGTGGCCATGGGTGTGGGGTGCAGGATCATTCTCATCTACCATCCACCCGGAGCTGATAAGATGTTCCTGCAGGAAGTCATGGACTTCATCATTGACATGGTATTGGAGTCCCCCAGATTGATGGTGCTGGGTGACTTCAATGTCTGGGTTGATGATGAACTCTTTCTATTTGGTCAAAACTTCCTCCAATTTATGCTTTTGTTGGGCTTCACACAGGCATTTGCCTCAGCAACTCACATTCATGGCCCCTCGTTGGATCTGATTTTCCTCCTGGGGATGGAGACCCCCAACTTGGTGGTGGAACCGGTCAGTTGGTCTGATCACCATCCCATAGAGTTCAATTTCTGTGCTCCCCCTGATAGTCCTGCCCCTGTGGAGATGGACCAATACTTATCTTTGCATGGTGTCACCCCAGATGGTCTTTTGGTGAGGGTTGGACCTATCGGGATTACCTGGTACAAGTGAGGGTCCTGAGAGCCTCCTACAAGCCTATAATCAGGCTGTGGTGGGGGCTCTGGATGCTCTGGCTCCCATTCACATTTGCCATTTCACCCACCGCCTTGGTCCCTGTGGTTTGATGGGGTCTTGAGGGAGTTGAGGCATTTAGGGTGAAGGTTAGAACGTAGCTGATGGAAAACCAGTCTTGATGCCAACAGACCTAAACTGAGGGGACATTTCAGGGACTATCAGTTGGCAGTCACCATAAGAAGGCAGAATTCCTGTCCAGGGAGATTGCTTGCAGCTCAGAATTGACCAGCTCAGCTCTTCTGAACTGTGGACAGACTGTGCAATCTAGCTTGTCTACAAGTTCGGAGATCGTTTTCTCATGAAAGTATGAGGAGTTTGCTCATTTCTTTGCTGGTAAGGTTGCTGGCATCAGGTCAGAGATCTATTCATTCCATTCTTTGGGGGGGATGGTGGTCAGCTGGAAGTTGCAACACCTCAGTTTTACTGGATGGAGTTAGATCGACTGGAGATCGAGGATGTCATGAGGATTCTCAAAGATATGTGCCCAGCCACTTGTAGTTTGGATCTAGGCCCTACTCACCTTTTATTAGGCTGTATTGATGTTATCAGCCCGGTCCTTGCAGAAATAGTCTGGTGCTCACTGGAGATGGGTGAGTTTCCCTGCTTCCTAAAGGAAGCAGTGGTGACCCCCCTTCTCAAGAAATCCTCACTTGACCCAGACTGTCCCGCTCACTACCATCTGATCTCTAATCTTCCCTTTGAGGGAAGGTTATTGTGAAGGTTGTGGTGCTACAGTTGGAGAACCATCTTACCATCCATGACATCTACAATCCTCTCCAGTCCAAATTTTATAAAAGGCACAGTACTGAGACTGCTCTGGTTTGGGTGCTCAATGATCTCCTGATTGCAAGAGATCAGAGATCTCATACGATCTTGGTATTTCTTGATCTCTCTTCCGCTCTTGACACCATGGACCATGGGGTGCTGCTGGATCACCTGTGTGCCATCTGTGGCCTGTCCATTACAGTCTTCAGATGGTTTCATTCATTCCTTACTGGTAGATCACAGAGGGTGATCTCGGGGGTTTATTCCTCTGAGGCTTTCCTCCTGTCCTATGGGGTGCCACAGGGCTCTGTGCTGTCCCCCATGTTGTTCTCAGCATATATGCTGCCATTAAGAGACATTGTGTGACAGTATGGGATGAGATTTCACTGTTATGCAGACGATACACAGCTCTACCTGTCCTTTGTGCCCGGTCAGGATCATGCACTCTCAGTCTTTAATAACTGCCTGGCAGAAATCCAGGACTGGATGAATTCCAGCTGGTTGATGCTTAATTCTGACAAGACTGAGGTATTGGTGGTTGATCCTGGTCACCAGATAGAGAGGTCAGGGATGGGGTGCCCCTCACGACTTTTGCTTCGAGACTCTCAGTTACCAATCTCTGAACGGGTGTGAAATCTGGGGGTAATTCTTGATGACAGTTTGACACTTAGTTCTCAGGTGTCTGCCATCATTAAATCCTCTTTTTTCCATCTGAGGAATATCACCCGGATTGAGCGCCTAATTCTGTCTGACGACTTGCTAACCTTGACTCATGCCTTTGTGACTTCACGCCTTGACTACTGTAACTCCCTTTACCTAGGGCTTCCAGGGGTTGATATCTGCCACCTGCAGCTGATGCAGAATGCTGTAGCAAGGCTTTTGTCTGGATCATCTCAATTTAGTCATATTACGCCTGTGCTGCGCAAACTGCACTGGCTGCCAGTTCAGTGGTGGATCACCTTAAAGGTCAGCTTGCTGACCTATAAAGCCCTACACAGACTGTGACCTGGCTACCTGCAAGATCTCCTGCATCTTTACTGCCCCATCTGGCCACTCCACTCGACTGGTGAGGAATTGCTGGAGATTCCAAGGGTATGACTAAAAACATCTGGTTCTAGGGCATTTTCATTGGTAGCCCCCACCCCATGGAATTCTGTGCCTTGTTGGGTACATGACAGCCTGACAGTTGAGAGCTTAAAGACTGCCTTTAAGACCCACTTGTTTCAACTGGCATTTGGAACTGTCTTGTAACTGATTGTTTTATGAGTTTTATGGACTATGGAACTATGGAACAGTGTTTTAATATTTTAATATTTTATGATTTTATTATTATCTTTTTGTACAGAGCTCTGATACATAGTGAAAAGCACTGTATGAATAAAGTTATTATTGTTATTATTATTATTATAAAATGCTCTATTTTTGGTTCAAATCTCTTGATTTTTCACCAGTATTGTCTCTTGAATTGAAGATTAGCTACCTAGTTCCCAATTTGTGTCAATGTCTTCAGTGTAATCTAGATGGAATTGAATCATAAGAAGTGTACCTCAGGGGTCAATTTTAGGGCCACTCTTATTTACTTTATTCATTAATGTTCTTCCTTCTGTTATTAAAAATTGTCAATCGTTGCTTTATGCTGATGATCTTATACTTTTTTCTCCAGCTAGAGTACAACTCAAACTGGTTAAAGATCTTCAGCCTCATTGCTGTCTTGTTCATAACTGGTTTTCTGAGAATCTGCTAATTTTAAATGAAAAGAAGACAAAATCTATGATTTTTGGTTCACAAGTTAAGCTGGTTAATTGTCTCTTACTTGATTTATATGATAATCAAGGCAATTTGATTGAACAAGTATCTCAATTTAAATACCTTGGTGTTATGTTGGATCCTTTGCTTTCTTTTTCTAATCATATCAAATTTGTTTGTAGTAATATCAGTCAAAAAACTGGAATTTTGTATAAGTTGAATTTTTTATTCTTTTGAATTTCGTAAGGCCATAACTATTGGTTCTCTTTTGCCCCATTTTGATTATGATTCTAACCTTTTTTTATCTTGGTTTCATTGTCACCTTCTGAAAGTCTATACAACTTAACATCTCTAGGACTACTAGTCCTCTCAGTAGTCCCTGTTTGAATGGCCTGGAGTACCCTCATGGTGTTGTCCCACTTTGCATCCTGTCTCCATCGATCAAAATCTTGCTCCTTCTCCATCTGGACCTGTTTAACACATAGCCACCTCAGTAGGCTACCAATGTCCTCCAGGAGAGATTCCTCTGGTTCCTCCATTAACGTGTCCTCAGCACCAGGTAGGTCCACCATCTCCGGCTTTGGTCACTGTTTTGGGCGTGTGACATTATGAAGACCAGGTTGTAGAGGCACTTCTGGCTTCTGACATCATCCTTGTCTGGACCCCAGTAGGCTGGTTCACCACCACATCTTGCAACATGTCCACCTGGGATACTTCGCCAGTATCCGCTGAACCACGAATGCCTTCCCTGGCCAGACATAGTCAGCAGTTATCCCACTTTTGACACCATATGTAATAGAAGCATGTGATAACAGATGGACTTCACACAAGAATGTAGGTTTAATGCACCGTTGGTCTGGTGCAATGTTTATTCACTTCAAAATATAAAGAAAGAAAAGCTCAAACTGTGAGCAAAATAAATGTTTTACAAAAGACAAAAGAAATACTTCACTCTTGTGGCAAACTTCACATTCAGTTTCCACCTCAGATGGACTCTCTCAGTCCAACTCCTTCACTGGTCAGAATGTACTGACCCTATCTAACACCAAGTAGTACAGGATACCTCTTTATACCCGCCCCCCCAAGTCAGGTGTTTTCAGCATCATCAATATTTTAAAATAACTTTTAAAAGGCTCATTTTAATATAGACAATACTATGGAGGGCTTAATTAGTTGCATTCACATATATTTTGGCAAGTGTTGCAATTTTTAAACAAGGGAGTGTTAAAACAAATGTAATACATTTCATCCAGCTGTGATTGACAGATGGTGTGATATAAAAGTAGGCACTAGAGGCCTCTGCCACTCTATACTGAAGGTATACAGCAACCTGGTAAGCAGCAAGGACCACCCCCTGTCTGCAGGAGTCTGCTTCATACTAAATGTAAGAGTTTGTACTGAATTTAATTTAAACTGCACTGTCTAGGTAAAAACTTCTTAGTGCACACGGTTGCTTAGTTGCTTTGCTGGACACTGTGTTAAACTGTTACTACAGTAGAACTCAACGGCTGAGTGCACAGTCGTTGGCTTGAAATTTCTCTCCACTGGGTTTCTGTTTTGTTTTTACTAGTGAAAACATCTCTTGCAAGGTTGTTTTTACTTTCCTAAGCAAAAATATATAGGCTAAGACACTTGGGCTTGTATAAGGACTTACTAGAGATAGAGACACACTTTATCTATATATAGGGCCAGAGAATGTTTAATTATTGGTGCAGCTTCAGACTGTAAACAAACCTAGTGAGTCTTGTACTGCTTATCTACATTTAGTACAGGTCTCTAGCATGCACAAAGTTGGGAATGGGCACAATTTTATCCATAAATGGGCATGCATGAAACTGTACTCTGTACTAGACTTTAAATAGGGGAACATTTTTCCTTTGTTGCTATGCGCAGTTTCTTTTGTGCATGGCAATTACTTGATAGAAACTTGCTTTCTGGACTGCTATCACTGTCCAAACACTTTTAGTGGTACATGGCCCTTACGAGGACCTAACATCACTATATAGCACAAACCTCCAATATTACTCCTTTTCTGGTGGGTTCCAAGCACAAGCTTGAGTCATGCCCCAGCAGAGCATATAAGATGCCTCTGCTCCTGGCTGTGGCTGCAGCCTGAGTGTTCCAATCCACTTCAGGCAAACTGAAGTCTCCCACCAGCAGCACTTCACCTTTGGGTGTCATTTTGTGGATAGCTTCCGCTAGTACTCTGTCCATCTCCTCCCCGTGTGCTGGAAGTCTATAGATCATGCCAGTGTGAATGGTGGTGTATTTCCTGTCTCCAGGGAGACCCACAGTGTTTCCACTCACTCATGCATTCCCTGAACTTCAGTTGCTTTAATTCCCTCCCCAACATAGACAGTCAACCATCCACCCTTTTTCCCATCCTGTCTTTTCTAAATAGAGTGTAACCTGGTATGACTATATCCCATTCATGGTTCCCCATGTATCATGTCACAGTGTTTTTTTTTATTCTGTGTCTTCTCCTCTTTCTGATCTTCTTTTTATAGGGATTTGTTACCTAGTTTGATGGCTGCAAATGGGGTTGTACTTAATGAAGGTGTTCATAAAACTACAGCTTGATTACAAGCATTTACTTCTGCTGCTCCACATTTTTGGAATAACCTGCCTGACTCTATACATGTTGGTTGTTCATTACAAATTTTTAAAAAGTGAATAAAGTTATACATGCTTGATTTACGTATTTGTAATGGTTATTGATTATTAATTATATGTCACATATGTTTTGTATTGTATGACCTACCTGGATCAAGCCTGAAAATGGACCCTTGGTCCAGATCTCTTACCCAGTTAACAAACAGCATAGGTATCATCCCCATGCTGTAGCGTGTGCACATGTTTCCCGATCCTTTGTTTAAACTGTTAGACCATGCATACCACATAAATGGCCCCAGATCAGCAAATAAGTAAATATACAACACCTAAAGTGTTGCAGTTAATAAACTGTTTAATATCATACTGTTTATCAGTCTGAGGATGGTTGAAATGTCTACATTGTTTAACATAAGAGCAATAGATGCAATTGCCGCATCTATATGTACCTTCGGGGGGGGAGGAGCCAACCAATTGTAGCAGGTTATGGGCTGGGCATCATGCCGTAAACAGCTGTGTCCCCTGCAGTTCTGGATCTATGAAAATACACATTCGGACTATCCTCTACTACCCCTCTGATTTTCGGTTCCAGATTCAAGATTATCCAATAGTTTTGGACTACCCCCTCACTAAATTCGATCTAACAGAATAAGTTGTAACAAAGGGGCAATTAAATTTCCTTCTACTGTTAATTGTTCTAAGAGTAAGGGTAACCGTTATGTCCATACTGTTCACTGCCTGTATTGCAAGCCATACAACTTTCATGAGGTAGCCCCTAAACCTGTACAATAATCCCAATTTCTGATGAATGATATTTGTCACGTAATTAACATGAGGTCTGAAGGATAGCTCCTGGTCTAATTGAACCCATAGGTACTTCAATGATTCCATGACTTCTAGAAGAACAATTTAAGAGGTATACATCTTAAGTATCCCTTGCCTCTGTAAACCCAGTTGTCTAGCACTAAACAGCATTGCTTTGTGTTTTTTTTGTTTATGTTTTTTTCAGAACTGAGTATCAGTTTTTTTGACAGAAATCAATTTATATCAATGCTGATATATTCCACTGTTGTTCTCATCTATTTCCGTATAATTGCTTCTATTTTGCCATGCTTTACTGTACTAGGTAGTTGCTACTTTCTCATGGGAGAACCAATAGATGAAAAAACATTAAAGAAATATTCACAATGGACCCTATTCACGATGGTGGATGGGGGTACACATGAAAGGCACATATTCCACCAGCACAGCTACACACCCTCAGGAGATCAACACAGAGGCCGTTTTCATGAATACTGGCCATCGCGTGGCTCCTGTACATGGCCCTGCCCCCAGCATGCAGGTTCACAGAGGGTGGATGGGTGTGGAGGGATGGATTCAGGCAGGCAGCCAATCAGCAGCCTGATCTGGATCCCACAGTGGATCACTTTTGCCCATAAGGCACCATGTTGGCTGCTGGCTTGCAGTGTGCCAACTGCGGGGGGGGGATGCACACCTTGAGCCACTACCAAACTGACTACAGGTTCATTTATGTTCACTCAGACCTGATGATCATCTGACTTTGAAGAAGAGGCAGGCATGACTTCAGATGCAATCAGATGACTTTATTGGAGAAGGGAAGTGCAAGTGTCTTGACAAAACATGAAGAAATTGAGCCACTGGAAAGATTGTCTCTATAGGAGGCTACAATATAAGTTAATTGCATAGATTCTGAAATTCTAAATGATTGCTATACTTTAAGGCAATTGCAAGATTTACAAGCTCTATGATATTTGAAAGAATTCTGAACTCCATGACAGTTGCAAAAATTCTAAACTCTGTGACAATTACAAGAATTCTAAAGCTCTATTTATTTATTGAATTTTGTTAACCAGGTAGGCCACCTGAAACACAAAGTCCCTTTTTCAGGGGCAACCTGGAGTTAATTACAGAGAATACAAAACAATATAGATTTCATAGAGTCAGACAATACATAGATTGATGAACTAGGTGTGCTAAGACAGATACATGCCAGCTCATGGAACAATATGCACAAGGTTGGCAACTGCAAAAATTCTAAAGCACTGTAGCAGTTGCAAGAGTTCTAAAGTTGTATTACACTGGTCAGGGGTAACCCAATATAATAGTTTGGTTAACCTTTGATGAAGCTGTGAATGGTGACCTGCAAGTGGACTCAACAAACAATGGGGTGCACACGACAGATTTCCAGGAGAAAATGCAGCCAAATGAGCTGAAGAAAGATTCCTCCAGAAGGGCTAGAAGAACTTTTTTTTGAACATAGTGATAACCAGAAGATGCTCCTAGTCTTCTGGATTGGAAAATGTAACTGCCTGGGAAAGATTGTGTCAGACCACCAGGCTGAAACATTTCAAGACTTTTTGCCCCCTTCACTGGCTAGGCCCTTCTTCATAGCAGCTCTCCCAGCATCATCACATGGCTTCTCATGGGCTTATCTTCCAACTCTGTTCTACTTTGTCTCACCCTTTTGGCAGGGGGTGGCAGGCTATGCCTCATACCACATTGACCAGATCCCAGATTGGAGGAGAGCTATGTTGCTGCTGTGGGGCCTGCAGGGAGCAGGTATTCATCATACCTTGCCAGAGCTTTCTGCTTTTTCTGGTCCCATCCCGTGTGATGCAGGCTGCACATGTGCACATGCTCAAACATAAGACCATGCTTTGCACAGCACCAGCCTGTGTCACCCCTCCCTTATGACACTCCATCTACACTGTCACGTGTGGTTGCCCAGGTGATAACAAAGCAGTGGAGCTGGCAACTCTCCCTCCCTGGAGGAGGAGAGCATCCTCTGGGATGATTGATTTTTCTCCCTCCAGCAACCCATGCTCATTTCAGAATGAGTTTCATCAGCATTGCGGATGCATTGCATTGACAGGCAGGTTGCATCAAGATTTTTGTATTGGTGGATGAGTCATAGAAGGCTGCTGATCAATGCAGAAAAACTGGATTCTTTCACAAGGCATCGATAGGGAGGTGATGGCAGGCAACCAGAGAGGGTCTCACCGAACACACAAGATTTGTAATCTGGGTACCATGATATTTTATTGATGCTAGATCTAGCTGCTTTCATCGCTCCTGGATCTGGCTGCTTTTGTCAATCCTACAACAAGAAAGATCCCACCACACTACCTGTTGGTGTCCTTAAATATTGAGCCAGGGCAGCTCCTGAACTTCCTTCACTTCTTTAATGGGGTAGTTATGTAGCTTGGCTGAGTAGCCGAAGGAGTCTGTCCTGAATAACCACTAAATCTAGCTGGGTCAATTGACCCAAACTGTGATCCAAAAGGTGTTTATTGTCCCCACCTGACAGACAGGAACAGCTTCTAATTAGTGTGACACTTGGCAATCCTTATATAACTACAGAAGGCATCTATTTGTTGTGCAGAAAAAACATAGTCACTTCACTTTGAGTGATATAAGGTCAGGTACTGAAATTAAGGCAGTCTTCTGGAGAAGCTAATATGCACTTTAAGCATTTTTTTAGGTCAAACAATATGTCTCTCAAGTTTTAGGTCATTTGTTTTTGTCCAATAGGCACGACATAGATTTAGCAGTTCATTATTTAGCAAACTGGACACACTAAGACTGAGACTTCATTTTGCAACAGGGCACAACACAGTATTCAGCAGTTATCTTTAAAAATGGGCACAACACAGGACTGGCAGTTTGTTTTGCAAACTGAATATGCTGCCCAACCCCACTGGACTGTCTCTTAGGGATTCTATTTAGTACACCCTGTAGAGAGTGTCTTCCTTGGAACCTGTTAGGTTCAATTCCATGATTGTGGCACAGTTAATAGCTGCTCTGTGGGTGGTCCTAAGGTGTGTAGTATCTACCCACCTAAACAGTCTCGACCACTTGGCTTAGTGCCTGCCACTCAGTGCGCTTTATTTAAATTAATAAAGAAAACCTTGGTTCAGGTTTAATGTCCTTGAGGCTTTCCCTACCCTTGCTCCACCATTGCTCCTCCCTCCAGCAGCCCTTTTTAATTTAAACTAAAGGCCTCTTCCCCTTCACTCTGCCCTTTAGGTGGTTATTCAGCCCTGTGTCTTGCCTGCCCCCTCACAGCCTCAGTAGTTTGCACACTGCTCGATCCAGTACTTTCAATAAATATTTAAAATAAATTCTGTTCTGCCAGTCAGCACCTGCCCCATGGTGCTGCCACTAACTCACAGCCCCGACTGGAGGTGAAGCACTGCAGAGAAGATAATGGCTGGAGGCTAGCACTGCTGCTGACTGTCAGAGGGTTGTGGTGACTCTGTGGGTTGTCTGGGAGGTGAGATCTGCTTCTCCACCCAATGCTCTGTTGTGTCACTGCACTTGCCTCTTCACCACTGCGGCCTGCTGTAGCTGCCAACAAGGAACAAAATTAACAATTAAATAATTCAAATAAATGGGATTGAACAGAGTCCACACCAATTACTCACTCTCACTTCTCTCGACCAATTGACTTGGTGGACTACAACCCCTTGACCAGACTTCTCATCACCACTAGCTGCAGTTGCTTCAGTAACCTGCTGCCACATGTGGAGACCACTGTATTGGACCCACTCCAACCTCTTGTCTATTGGTAAGCCTGGGTCACCTTTGCTTCTCTGTCTGCTTCCCTTGATGGTCACTGCACAACAGCCCAAACAGTCATGCTGATCATTCTTTTAAGAGCTCAGGATTCCACCACTTAAGCTATGATCTTGAGCCCAGTGGCTCTTTCTATTTGAAAATGCCTATGTGCTGGGCAGGGACAGTAGTCCCAGTGAGTGGCTGCCACTGCCTTGTGCTGCCAGCTTGAAGGGGGTGGGTTCTGTGAGAGAGCAGGCAGCAAGGAGAAAGGAAATGTGTAAGCAGCCCTAGCTTGGGCTTGGAAATAGACTGCCTGCTGTGCTAGGGGTTTTGGTCATACTGGAAGGAATGTGGCAGCTGGGGTTACTCGATAAACTGCTGGGGTACCTTGCTTCTGAGGGGCCTTACAGTTGGGAAAGTATCCAAGCAAACACCTGATTATCCCACTCTATATCTGGGAGTCCACACATCTATTACCCATGGCTTTCTACGGTTAAGTGGTCTCCAAGCACCTTATGTGCTCCCTTTGTGTTCCCTGGCTTATTTTCTGTAGGGCCACCAACTCTCAGATAGTACAGATTCGGTCTGCCTTAAAATACATGTCCCCATGTATTGGGAATAACCTTATTACCAACTTAGACTCTGTTATTCCCAAAAATGCATCTTAAAGGATTGTCATGTAATAATTTACTAAACTGTAACACTTGTATCATTCAGTGTCTGATGTGACACTATGTTCTAAAATCTGTAGTCAGGGGAGTTTGTTGCATTGCAGTTGGTTCCACAATGTGGCTTGATCTGCCCACATTTATTTAATATTTATTTATTAATATAATTATTTATGTATTCAATTTTGTTGACCGGGTAAACCCACTGGGACCCGAGGGTCCCTTTTTCAGGGGCTACCCGGGGTTAGTTACATATACTGTAAGCATAAGACAGTGCATACAGTAAGCAGAGATCATTCGAAAATACATTCCTTGGTAGACAATTTAAGTCAGACAGGACAAGATACATAAGGATTATACCATTTAAGAGGTAATTTAGTACAGGGCAGTTACTACAAAGAAATAATAACAGTCACATGTCTGAAGCACTTGAGTGGGGTGGAGCCCCACATGAGTAATTCTGAACAGTTAGAAATAACTCTTGTCACTGCATCACTATTGTTCTACCCAGCCTCATTTTCTGACACATGTGTGCTTGCTACTATATAACAGGTCACCAACGGAGCCCAGAGTGGAAGAAGCCCAGTGAGTTGATAATTGCAGGGCAGCAGGGAGCATATTCCAGAGCAGGGGTGCAGAGTAGGTGAAGGATCTGCTACCAGCAGTTGTCCTTGCCCTGGGTACCTCCAGTAAATATCTACTGGAGGTCCTGAGCACCCTGCCAGTCCTTTTGGGTTTAAGGAGGCAGGCGAGACTTATGGATGGAGGGTCATGCAGTAGTTTGAAAGTGTGGCACAGGAGTTGGTATTGAAGCCGATGGTCGAGTGAAGGCCAGTTAGGGGAGGCTTACACATCACAGAGATGCCTTCTGGGGTGGGACTTGGCCACAAAGTGGGTGATCTTATTATATAGTGCCTGCATCCTGTTGCACTTCTGTATTGGCATTGAGTGCAGGATAGGAGCGGCATAAATAAGGTCAGGGAAGAGGACATCATTGGCTATAGTTATTCTTGTTTCTGGAATCATTTGTGGACTCAGTCTATATAGAAGCCTCACTTTCTGATGGGTTGACTTGATGAGCATATCCACATGGGGTTTCATAGAGAAACACTGGTACAGTACCAGGCCAAGGTATTTGAATCGGCTTACCGCCTCAATTCCAGTGCCAGATGAGGAGATGAGGCCCAGGAGAGAGCTTCGGTCTGTGTCGAGTGACCTGGATCCAAACAACATGGCTTTTGTTTTAGAGGTGTTAAGTAGTAGCAGATTTGCCTGGAGCCACATTTCAAGTGTTCAGAAGTCTTCTTGAAGATGACTAGTCAGGTCAGTTACATTAGATGCAGTTCTATAGATCACTGCATCATCTGCATATTGGACAATCAAATTGTCCCTGCAGTTACTGCTGAGGTCATTCACAAATAGTGAGAATAGTAGGGGGCCCAAGATTGAACCTTGGGGCACCCCTTCCTTAACGGAGCACTTCTCAGACAAGGACCCCCTCCACCTTACCTGCTGGGTGCAGTCAATCAGGTAATTGGTGAGCCAGACAAGGGAGTGCTGATCCAGACCAAAGCACTTCAGCTTGGGAAGAAGGAGAGCCTCCCCTGTAACCCCAGCTGCCAGTTCCCCTCCAGAACACCCCAACCCCCCATCACAGCAGGCAGTCTCCTGTATAACAAAGAGCTAAAGCAGAACCATTACTGACAAAGCATTTTGCGAGGATCCCAAGGTTAGATCACTGAGACCATCTAGGCAACTGCTCAGTTAACAGTAGTTCTGCTGGGATAGGATTATTGGAACTAACAATGATATTACAGATCCATGGCATCAAAGAACTTGGGGTCAGATCTGTGAATACTTCCTTGAAATGGTCCTGTCTCTCCCTTGCAGTCGGCTCTTTGGTTTCTGGATTCAGTTCTTTTTCTGTGTTGCTCAGGAAGTACATGTCTTGAGAAGGTTGTGGTGGACGATCTTTCAGAGTGAGGTGCCAGACTCAGTCTGAATTCAGTAGACCAGTACATCCAGGCACACAATGTCAATGATAATGTACAGGTCTGAAACACAATTCATTTTTAGTTTCTGACAATTGTGGACACATCTGAGCAGTAATGTCTCTACAGTCAATAATGGTTCTGCTTTAGCTCTTTTGTTGTACAGGAGACTGCCTGCTGTGATGGGGATTTGGGCTGTTCTGGAGGGGAACTGGCAGCTGGGGTGACAGGGAAGGTTGCTGTGGTACCTGGCTGCTGAGAGGCTTTATGTTGGACAAAGTGCCCAAATAGACACTTGCTTATTCACACTCTATATCCTGGGGCCCTAGGCACATACACATCTGTTCCCCATGGCTTCCTAAGGGGCCCACAAGCACCTAATGTTCTCACTTTGTGTTTACTGTCTTATTTTCTGTAGGGCTTCCAACTCTGGGGTACTACAAAATCATGTCTATAATCAAATGACTGTTACATATGATACAGTAAATACAAATACAGTAAAAAAAAACATTAAATACCAGAAAATCAGACATTAACATTTTAAATACCTTTAAAATAACCTTCCGTACAGAGACTTAGCAGCAATAACACAGTTTACCAGTGAATAGAGCATTGGTATTGAAGAGGAAACAAACAGAGATAATACAGAATCCAATGTGACTGTCAGCAGTACATATTTTAAGGAATAGATCTAACTGTTTCATTCTTAGTTCATTGAGATTTGGACATTTTAGAATCAGGTGTACAATATTAAGCTTTTCCCCATGACATAGTAGACAATCAGGTATGTTCATGAATTGATCCCTAGTCCAAAGAGAACATTATTTACAGAGAAAAAAACAAACCTTGTTTGAGCTAGGCATTTCAATGTGTGTTTAATCTGTAGAACAGGAAATCACTTTCTGTGAAGAACTCTTCTTCAGTTGTTTGTACAGTATAAAGGAAAGGCAGACATAGCCCTTAGCTTAGCAAAGTCAGTTTAGATCCCAGTGTCCATTAATATTTGTACAGTAGATATTTTGTACAAGTCTTGATCACTGGGGGACCTACTCTGAAAATAATGGCACCTCTAACTTACCCATGGTATTATTTAACAAATTATACCATGTGGAGGTATAAATATTAACTGTTTTCTAGTATAAAAGATTCTTCTATGGGTACTGTTATTAAATTATTCAGACAATGTTTCATTATTCTGTGCCAATAACTGACTAACCTCATTAATCAACATATCATTCCTGTCTCCAATCTCAGCATGGCCCCAGGTATGAACTGTGGTACTCCAAAGAGCATTGTTAAGAAAATATTTTCAATGGGTTCTAGGGTGTCTACTTTCACTTCCAAGACCCAGATTTCTGCACAGTACAATATGGATGTTTTATATGCACTGAAATGAACGTAATGCATACCGCTTACTGAACTTGTTTAAGGCTAAGGCTGTCTGCCTGAACTTCAATTTGGTCCTTTCAAAGTCCAAATTCCAGGCAGGTTTGCTGTACACAGTAACTCCCAAAAATACAGAACTGACCAGTGACCACTACTTTCAAGATCTGATTTGCTGTAGTACAACTGTGGTTATTTTTATCACTGTGGGCAGAGCCTACAGCTGTTTTGCATTTGCTTGCTTGAAAACAGCTGACCATGGCACTCTTCCATTGGACTTTTGAAAGTATCCTTCTGGAATTCCAACAGACCTTGAAACAGTCCGCCATGGTTGCTTGCTACAGAGCTACAGTAGCACTATTTTGGCCACTACTTCCGCATTCTGGACAAGAACTGCCAGCTTCTTCAGCTTGGGATAATGCATTTTACACAGTCCCAGGGACTGGAGAATGATATCATTCATTATATTATTTCAGTATGCTTTGATCATCTATGCCGCTGTACAAATCATGAAATGCATATGTGGCAGATTTTACAGACTTTTGTTTTCTGATCCCTTGGACTGTGTGAAATACACTTTCAGAAACTGAAGTAGCTGCAGTCACTCTGTAGATCAGAACTTTTCCCCAAGCTCTGTTTTTTTAACCAAGCCATTTATAAAAAATCCAAGACTGAAACAGACATTACTTTAGTTTATATTATTAAACTACTGGATTAATTTTAAAGAAAACTGCTACTCTTTTGAACAAATGGACTCAGAAATAAGTCAGGCTTGCAGAATAGAACTTCTAGTTTTGCAGTTATCAGCCTGACTTTTCCCATGCTTCATTTTATTAAATTTTATATGCTTTCTCACCAATATGACTTTTTAGAGCTAGTTCACGAAGGGCATAAAATCACTTCAAGTATCTCAAATTTTAAGTGTTTGAAGCTGTTTGTCACTAATCACTGCATTGTTGCAAATGGTGGCTTAATGACAAGTTAACGTCCTGGCACAATTATTACTTTCTGTGGTCAGTGATCACTGAAATACATAAACCCCTACCCTCCCTGTCAGCAACCCCCAAAAAAACATAACAGTGACACTGAGGGGTGCCCAATCCCCCAGTGTCCCAACTATGAACCCCCCCACATACCAGGCATGTGCGGTTGTGATATACGCAAGCTGGTAAATGGTTCTTTGTTAACCTAGTGCAAGTATTATACAGAACGAAAGGGTAATTCCAAGTTTGCAACTTTAAGTGTTATTGTAAGTATCAAAGGGCAGCGAAATTACTATAAAATCAAACTTTTGTTAGGGTTTATGCTGGCTTTGTATTGTTCCAGTACCATCAGATTAATCAATTTTTTCCCCTAGCCTTTAGAGGTGCAGAGATGGTGCTGGTTCCTCTAGCTGTGCATACTCAGAACACCTGACATCAAGTAACCACATTGGATTGCAAAAAATCAAGCAAATATATGGAGTGAATGGGTGATGGTCACAGTCTGACATGGAGCTACTACTCTTATTTTGCACCATATCTTATAGCCTTCAGCAGCAGCAGTGGCGATCGCTGCCACACTTCAACAGAATCTACAATGAAACGTCACCTGCTTCAACTGACTTGGTCCTTGCAAATCGAATGACAACAACCCTGCTAACTTGGTATTGGAATGTGCAACCTTTTAAGCCTTGCAACCTTTAATGTGTGAGACTCCAAGTTAGCTGGAGGCTATAAGATGTGGTGTAAAATAAGAGTAGTAGCTCCACATCAGACCCTGCCCATCACGCATTCCCTCCATATATTTGCTTGATTTTTTGCAATCCAACATGAGCAGCTAGAGGAACCAGCACCATCTCTGCACCTCTAAAGGCTAGCAGAAAAATAGTTTCATCTGACACTACCAGAAAATTACAATTCCAGCATAATCTCTAAAACAAGTTTGATTTTATTGTAGTTTCACTGTCTTTCCCTGTTTGAAATAAAACTTAGTTGCAAACTTGGAATTACCCTTTTGCTCTGCATTATACTTCTTCTGGGTTAAAAATAATTATTTACCCCCTTGCCTGATAAATAAAAATGTTTTTCAATTGCTTTGACATCCTGCTGTTAAAAGATGCATTGCCCATATCCACTAACGAATCCTTATAATGCCTTGTTTTTTTTAGTGAGTGGAAAAAGGTTATCAGGTTGTACGATATGCATTCTTTATTTTCAAGTCTCGGAATTATTGGATGACAGTTACAACTGTTAGTAGGTACTGTCTACCCTTTTGCATACTCATTATCTGAAAATGTCTTGATCACAGCTCCATGTAGTATGGGGTATCTAAAAATAGTGTCCCTCAACATACTCAGCCCTCTACCCAAAATGTCACAATTTCAGGCGTGGGTTGAACTGGTTAAGCCAGATGTCATAGCACTCATGGAGACCTGGATCTCCCCAAAAGTGATTGATGATGCCATAGCCCTTGATGGTTACACTGTGTTCCATCAGGACAAGCTATCCAAGCATGGGGGTGGCTGCTTGGTCTACATCAAAAGTGAGATCAGAGCCCAATTACTACCAACAGGTCTCCAAACCAAGGAGGCCCAAACTCTAAGCCTTAAACTTACCACTGGAAAGCAGAATAAGGTGTTACTACTCTCCACCATCTATATACCACCCAGCACCTGCACTACAGATATCTAGCAAGTACTCACCAACCTAGAGTGGTATCAACAAAATTGGGAACACATCACTGTTGGTGACTTCAACATCAACTGGTAGGCTAATGACACATCTTCCATTGAGGATCAGTTCACAGGACTTTACCTCTCACAGCTAATTACTCAACCTACCAGATATAACTACAAAACAGGCACTGGCCAGCTCATAGACTGGCTCCTCACTACCTGTCTGGAACACATCTCAGATGTTTCAGTCCTACTTGATACCATAAGAGACCACTCACCAATTATGTGCACCTGGTTGAATAAATTCACTAAAAGTGATCCCCAGTTCACAAGACGTAGATCACTGAGATCTGGTCAACTGAATACCTTTAGACAGTATCTTAACCTCGTGGACTGGTCACCACTAGACACGGTGCAGGATGGCAATAATGTCCTTAACTACTGCCTTACAATGTTTAACAAGGCATGTGATATATTTGTCCCTTACAAAACCAAAAAAAATCAGGGGTGTCACCAACCATTGGCTTTCTGGCCCTCTCATAGAGCTCATGTGCCATAGGGACAACTTATGACATAAGGCCAAAGCCCCAGGTACACATCTCAACATCATTGCTTACAAAACAGCCAGGAACAAATGCACTAAACTCATTTGGCAGGCAAAGGCATCACATTATAATGGCCTTCTAAAGAAGAGCTGGGGCTGTGGAAGAGAATTTTGGGGATCAGTGAAGTCCTTTACAGGAAAAGCAACCAGAGCCCATCCAGACTTGATCATTTCTCCTACTGGACACTACAAGAATCCAGTGAAACAGCAAATGCCATCAATAGGGCATTCACTGACCTTAGTTCAGTATTACTGTGGGGCTATCTATCCCCCTTGGCCCCTCTTATGCCATCTAACAGGACCTCATGAACTAACATCCCCCCCTTCTACTTCACACAGCTACATAAGCACGAAATCTTAAGATTTATGAAACGAGCACTTGAGAAGACTCAGATGGGTGGTGACCTCCTTGATATGAAGCTGTTAGCTCTGGTGCTAAGTGAGGTAGCTGAACCTATCACTGAAGTGTTCAATGCCTCACTAAGGTCAGGAGTTTTCCCAGACAGGTGGAAGGAGGCCTTGGTAACACCTATCCTCAAGAATGGGTATCCTACCAAGCTATCTAACTACAGGCCGATCTCTATCCTCCCCCTGCTGTCAAAAGCACTTGAACATGTGGTATCTGACCAGCTCACTGAATATCTATCCAAGTACAACCTACTCAGTCCCCAGAAGCATGGGTTCAGGCATGACCACTCTACTGTCTCCACCCTGGTTGACTTCACCTCCCATATCTATGATGCCTTTGAGGATGGTTTGGCTGTGAGGTTTATCTTCACAGACCTTTCAAAGGCTTTTGACACCATCAACTCCTGATAAATAATGTCCTCTCTAGGACTGTCTAATGATGTGGTGACATGGTTCAACAGCTGCCTCTCACACAGGACTCAACAAGTTAAATTAAATGGTATCCTCTTACAGCCAACAGCCAATGGATGTGAGCCTAGGTATCCCCCAAGGGTCCATATTAGGGCCACTCCTCTTCATCCTCTTCAGTCTCTTTATTAGCCCATTATCTTCAGATTACCTGTCAAAAATAGTACTCTATGCAGATGATGCAGTAATTTCTGTCACTGGAAAAAACCTTGTCTCCATCTCCACTGAACTACAAATCAGTTTCCACAACTCGAAAAATGGTTCACTGACAACAAACTTTTGCTCAACTACAAAAAAACTAAGAGCATGCTCTTCTCTGTTCTATAAAACAGGAAGAAATTCAGGCTCCTGCAATTTCAGAGCCTTAAAGGAGACACACTGGAGCAGGTGTGCACCTTTAAATATCTAGGGTTTTTTCTTCACAACACTCTATCATTTGGTACACATGTTGACCATCACACCATGTCTTTAAATCTGCTAACACTAAATTGGGAGTCCTCTATCTACACTGACATTCTATTACCTCAGAAGCACTGAAACTGGTCACAAGCTGCTCAGTCTTATCCACCATAGATTATGGTCTTGTTATCTATGGGGAAGGCACCAACACTGTCCTCAAAAGGGTAAAAACACTTCTTAATAAAGCCTGCTGTCTGGTTCTGGGGGCAGATTACAGGATACACACATATGCCCTCTACCAAGAGACAGGGTGGTTCCCTTTACAAAACAGGATTGCCTACCAGACATGCCTACTTGCTAAGAAGTCCCTGTTAGGGCTTACCCCTGGATTAATGTCCAGCCTTTTCTTAATCACACAGCCTTCCATAAGGACCCAAAAATGTGGATAAAGGTGGGCTAGTGGTGCCATTTAAGAGACCATCCCAAGCCCAGAGATCCCTCTCCTTCCATGGCCCGAGGTGGTTTAACAATCTCCCTAAGGACCTGATTGAAAGTAGTAAAATTAGCCAATTCAAGCTAGGCCTATGAGCACATCTGGCCAGGAGAATGTCTGTAAATGCCATCTCTAACCATTACTTTCTCCTGCTCATACCTCAGCACTTTTCCCTGGCCCCTTACTACCCCCTCTGTATGTCCACCAATTTTACCTGCTACTCTGCCTCACCAGTCATTGCTGCTCCCTCTCCACTTACCCCCCTCCTTCCCACAGCCTCCTACTTCTCTTGTAACCCTCCTCTCTCCCTTGGCCCATTCCCCCCTTCCTAACCCCCCACCTTTTCTCCATTTTACCACACAGCCTTCCTTCCCTGGTCTTGTTCTAGCCCCCCACCCCATTTCTACCACACCTTAACTGACAAAGCCTGTGTCTGGCTACTCCTTTCTGCTTAGCTGTCCTCTAATTGTTACTCTTGTAGAACTCTGCACTTACCCTGTTATGGTTGTACATTCCTATTCCCTGAATCACATATTGCACTCTCCCTGAATTACTTGTACATCCTTCCTAATGCACTGATGTCTGTTCAATTCATGTTGTGTCCTGAATGCCCAGGATCACTGACTGGCCATTGCTACATTTTGTGCTAATATTGACATATTGGTAACTGCTTTGTATAACCCCTTAATCTGTGGAATGCTTTGTAGCTATGTGTTGTCTGTCTGTCTGTCTTTTGCACCTGAATTGACCTGGAAACTTAGTAAATGAGTCTCTAACTCAAAGGTATTAATCCCAATCTGAAATAAATAAATAAATAGATAATAAAATGAACATCCCTTCCATCCATTGTTATTACCACCCAAACATTTTAATTTTGCCACCAGGAGACTTTATAGCAATCGATTTTCATTTCATTCAGTTACAAACACTCCAGTCTTACTTCTGATTTACAATACAGGCACCAATCGCTGGACAATGCAGTCTTCTTTCTGATTTACAATACAGGCACCAATCTACTGGAAGTGGCCACACACCAAAATAAATGCAGTATAATGAGTTGAACTGGTGAAGAAGCTGCAGGAGGAGTCTAGATTGCCTTATAACGTTACCAGGACATTACATTAGGTATAACATGTAATAACCACCATGTTTTCCACTCACTAACCAAGAGTAGTGAGTGAGTCTGTCCCCTCCAGATAAACTAAAATAAAAAAAAGTTATTCATTTAACCAGAAGCTATACATTTTGTTCTGTTTTAAAATAAATGTTAAAGCACTACCCAGCACACTAAGTATTTGTGAGCACTACTTGCACCCCATTCTCTACCCACTCCAGTGCTGGAATTACAGAGCGGCTTGCCAGGGCTCGGCCCCAGTAGCTGTGAAATGAGTTCCGGTAGTTTACACATCACTGCCATTGACTTATAATGGAAAGGGGGGCTCAATTTAAAGATAGGACCCTCTTGAGTCCCCCTTGCTCCCAAATCTCATAAAGCGATGCTGGTATTTACTTTAATTTGCTAGTTTACTTTATACCATCATGTTGTTGGCTGGGGGGGCAAGCACGACCCATGGAATAGGATGGATCGTGCTAGCTCATCCCCCCAGCCAACAACAAGATGGTGTAAAATAAACTAGCACATTGAAGTAAATTCCAGCACCTCTTGTCTGCATCCAAAAGCTTTTATTTCACAAGAAGTGGTTAAAAACATACTACCTGCAGAAGAGGTTGTTGAATGAATTGATTCACTATCCCATCCCCTGGTGACTCAGTAGTTGCCAAAATGTTTGGGGTTTCATTCATTCAACAACTTGTTCTGTGGGTGGTATGTTTTGTAACTACTTTTTGTGAAATAACACCTTTGGTATGCAGACCACTGGTGCCAGTGTTTGCTTTAATGTGCTGGACTGTGAATTCATACATAGCAACTCACACAGTGGAGCTGTTTCACCACACTGACTTTTAAATTAATGTAACCTGTAGGAAGTTACACAGAATCAGAAACAGGAAAACAGTTTTCATCTCCAAAATGAAGCGCAATGCTCACTTAGAGCACAGAGGGGCGAGGGCTTAAAACACACCATGGGTGGAATAAGAGTAGGGTGTTGACAGCTGAAAATAAACATAAACTGAGGCACTTGCCAGCTGACTTGCAACTCCAAAGTAAGACTGTACTGGTTCTAAGTTAAACAAGTTTAAAGGCCACGGCTAAAAAAACATTAATTTCAGTGCTGCTTTCGGGCCTGAGCAGACAGCTCCTTGTCATTAGCTGGCTGCAGCAATGAAAATAATGTGTTAGCAGCTCTTTAAGTATTATCTCTTTTTGAAACATTTGAAACTCTTGTTCCATACAAAACCATGAACATCATATGACCGGTTATCTGTCATTTAAAGGGCACCATTCTGTTGGTGAATGCAGAAACCCTGTATCAGCATTACATGCCCCAAAGTCTCCTGGTGGCAAAAATAAAATATTTGGGTGGTAATAAGTTTGGATGGAAGGTATGGACTGCACTCCTAAACTGCTATTCTTTTTCAAAGCAGTTCCGCCAAATCATACTGTAAACAGTGGAACTGTTTTCCTTAGAGGCAAAAAACTCCATTTAATGCATCAGTTAGGGTTGTTCCACAGTGACAAAAGTGAGGAAATTCGGGGTTAGGGTTGAAAACCCCTTTGGACCTCCCACAGCCCAACCCCCAAATGGCATCATGGTATGCCATGGGGTCATCGTCCATAACTCACACCCCATCACATGTGTAAAGAATCTGAGGTGTAGGAAAATGGGGTGAGAGTTAGGACTGATGACCCCATGGTGCACCACAATGCCATTTGGGGGGGTGGGCTGTGGAGGGTCCAAGGGGGGTTTTCAACCCTAACACTGAATTTACTGGCTTTTGTTGCTGTGGAACAACCCTAACTGATGCATTAAACAGAGTTTTTTGCCTCTAATTTCCCTGCTTTTTTAGAAGAATGATGATGAGAAATAGTGAATGTAATGCTGCGGTGGGAGCATGGGGCCCACTACGTGATGTCTTGTGACATAGTAACAGGAACAGCAGCACAAACAGAAGCGCCAAAAGTGGTGCACATGGTAATGCAAATGTAAATGGTAAAGGAAACATTAATGGAAATGCAAGCACAAAATGACGCTGAAGCGAACAGTGACGCAAACAGACGTTGAACCGCATACGAAAATGCAACTGGTAACGTGAACAGTGATGGCAGTGATATTTAAAATGGAAATGTTAAGTGTCACAGCAAAAAGAAGTGGAACAGAAACGGAAACACGAATGCAAATGCACACGTAAATGCAAACCGTAATGCGCACAGGCACAGCACTGGAATTGTAAATGCAAATGGTAAAGATAACAGGAAGAATAACGACAAAGGAAAGAGAAACAGAAACAGGAACAGAAGCGGGTATGGAAACGCAAACTGAAATGCTCACGGGCACAGTACCACAATTGTAAATGCAAATGGTAACGGTAACAGCAACAATAACACCAAAGCAAACAGAAATGCAAAAGGAAATGCAAGAGCATTTGGAAACACAAACCGTAATGTGCACGGGCACAGTAAAGGAATTGCAAATGCAAATGGTAACAGTAACAGCAAGGAAGACGCTAAACGAAAGAGAAACAGAAACACAAATGAAAGGGCTGCTGTAAACAGAAATGGCAAAGTGCACAGTGACACAAACAAAAACACAAAGAGAAACAGTAGTGTAAATGAAAATGGTAACAGTAACCAAAAAGCAAGCACAAATGATTAAATTCAGTGGTAATGTACACGGTAAGCATAACTGGAACGTAAACACAAACGGGGACAGAAACGTAAGTTGAAACAGTAACTGCAACAGTAAAGGAAGTGCATACCATATTTTTGCCGAACAGGTGCATAGAGAAACACAGTATGTACAAAGAATGTATGCATTGTAATGGGCATCGAAGCTGAAAACTAGCATTGGAAGTACTTAATTTCTAATATCTCAGCAACCGCATGACATAGAAAACAAAATTTAATTTCACAAAAATCATGATTTTCCTGGCTAGGATTGTGCTTCTATACAGCCCATTGGGCTATGCAAGTTGCAACAAAAAATCTGTATCTCGCATCATTTTCGATATACGAGCCCCGAAAGGCGCGGCGTATGCCACCATGTTAGTCTATGGGAAAAAATGCCAACTTCGGAGTACTGTAACTTTGCAGCCATGCTATATTCTTTCACCAAACCACCAAAAGGCACATCTGTGAGATGTTGGCTGCGTCTCCTCCAAATTTCAGGCCAAAAGACCCTACTGTTCTTTTGCAGCAAGGTGGCAAAAAACTCCTGTCATTTTGGCCATAGTGTTGCAAAGTACTTTCGTGATTTGTGAAAGCTTTTGCGACAGATTTGCTAAAGTGTCATGAGCACGCATCAGCATTTCTTGTGAAAGTACTTTTCCAGAACTTTGAAAATATATCTGGGGTGTTTAACCCCAAAATAAAGACATGGCTAGCATCCTCACGCTCTGACTAGGTGAACACAAAAAGAAGTGTGTCCCTAGATGGTCCCAATTTTAAATGCCAAGCACTTTTCTGATCACTAACTGAAAACAAAATGGCAGATTTGTGAAAGTACTAGGGCCATTTGCTACAGTAAAAAGTGCCTTTGTGAAAGTGTCAAACTTTTTGTTAACTTTTCCCATTGACTTATAACGGGAAATTGTTTTTTGAATAACTTTTGAACCATTCAATATTTTTTCACGAAATCTTCAAAAGGCACATCAGGCACCCCAGCCGCACGTTCCCTGAAGTTTTAAGACCGCTCGTGCAAACCATGCAATCTGTAGGCACGAGCAAAGAATTCACCATATAGCATAAACGTGTGCACAGATCATGCTTAATAACTCCACAGCCGTATATCCGACTAGTTTGAAACCTGACAGATCACAAGGTGTATGATTCTTGATCTTGCATTCTACATTTCAGGCAAATCCGTTGAATGGTCTCAAAGTTATTAAGGTGTAAAGTTTGATCCTTTAACCTTAAAAGGGCTCCTCAACCCTAACTATGGTAGCACTACCATGCTACCATAATATATATATATATATATATATATATATATATTTTTTTTTTTCTTTTTGTAATAGAACACTTACACTCCCTCAGCACTCAAGCTGCCTCTCACAGAGACAAAAAAGCTACTAGCCTTCGCAGGCCTCATATGTGACTTTATAACAGAGACACGATCAGTGCCATAGAACTCTCTCTTATTTCAGTATGCGATTTACGGGATCCTGTAGTAAATAAGATTGTAGTGGTCTGAAGCAATCGGGTTTTTAGCATCTTGATATTAGTGTCAGTTAGATAGTAGAATTCTTACATGTGAGGGCATTTCTGCTTTGCAGCTCTGATCTAAAAATACATTGAATGCAAAGGCATGGTCACCAACCTGGTAAGGGCAGCATTACATTCCTTGCACACACCCTGCTCCCAACATCAATTTCTTTACTGTATGCCAAGTCCCCCTTACTCATCCATGCATTTGCAAGAGTTTATCTAGCTACAAGATCTTTAACAATTATTCAGAGAAGTCAGACCTCAAAGCCACTTTATGAAGGACTGCATTCTGTAGTGGAAAGCACCCATGTACTGTATTTGTACTTCTGCATATCAAGCATCAGACATTACATACCTTTTGCATTGCCTCACCACCCCACCCAAATCCTGGTATTTATGCCAATGCCAATTTTGTTTCATTTCAATATAAGGAAATGAAATATTACTCAAAACTGAAGTTTACTTGGTTTAATAGAACAAAAGAAGGCCGAAGCCCATCGAGATTGTTCACCACCACAGTGATGGGAGTATTGGAGATATTTTCCACTTAATTCATGTAGTTGTTTAATTCAAACCACTTGTCACAACATACTGGTCCAAGATTCTTTTGAATAGAGCAATGGAATCACAGTCCACCAAGTCCTGAGGAAGACTATTCCATAATCTTGGGGATCTTATAGTAAAGTAATTTAACCTTTTATTTGTTCTTGCTTTGGCCACCTCAAGTTGTTTATTGTGCAGCCTGGGTGAGGTCCTTCTATCAGTGAATTTTAGACCAAACTGGTCCATTAATTCAGGAGACGTTAAGACTATATAGAAATAGCATATCGCCTCTGGAACATCTGTTCTGAAGAACAAATAATCTTGTTTCCTGTAATCTATCAGAGTATTTCATATGGGCCAGTCTTGGAATTAATTTAGTAGCCCTTCTCTGAATCTTCTCAATTCTATCTACATCATGTTTAAGATATGGGTTCCAAAAAGGAGACCCATAATCAGAGTGGGGCCTAACATGTGTTCTATACAAGGGTATAATACATTCCTGAGCTCTAGAAATAAATGTTCTTTTGATGCATGTCAAAGGTGCATTAGATGTTTTAGCCACTTTAGTACAGTGTTTAATAGAGGTTAGCTTATTGTTAACAATAATCCCAAGGTCCCTCTCTGATGTTGAAACTTTAAGGGGAGAGTTGTTTAAAAAATAACTCTGTTTTGGATTATTTTTCCCATAATGAAGCACCGTGCATTTATCGGCATTCAGAGACATGTTATTATCCATCACCCATTGTTCAATGGTTTTAAGATTATTAATAATAATTGACTTTGCAGAAAGCACGGAGACTTTCTTAGTATCATCAGCAAATTTAAGTAATATATTATCAAGACTAACCTGCAGGTCGCTAATATATATATTAAACAATGTGGGTCCCAGGACAGATCCCTGTGGCACCCCACTGGTAACACTACCAATATCGGACAAGGATCCGTTAATCCTGACATGCTGGGTTCTATTGGCTAACCAACTAGAAATCCATCTAACCAGGGTATATGAAAATCCCATACTCCGCATTTTATCCACTGATTTACCATGGGGTACCTTATCAAAGGCCTACTAAAATCAAGCAAGATAACATCCATAGTTTCGCCCTAATCCAGTCCCTCACTTTTATGGTTGTAGAAAGAAACCAAGTTTGTAGTACATGAATATTGAGATCTAAGCCCATGTTGGGTGTAATCTGTTAATTTTTTAGAAATAATTTCTTGTTCCAAAAAAAATTTAATATGTTTTTCCATTAATTTGCTTATGATGGATGTTAAACTGATAGGTCGATAATTAGCAGGTTTGTTATGATGGCCTTTTTTAAATATAGGAATCATAATAGCAGTAGCCCAATTGAAAGGAATATAACTCTGCTAAAGAGACTTATTGAATAAAATAGTCAGTGGTATAGCTATGGCCTCAGCTGTCTTCAGTAAGAATATAGAATTAATATCATCTGGGCCTGGAGTTGATGTTTTTTTTAAAGATACTAAATGCTCTAGAGTTTCCTGAACTGTAATGTTATAGAATGAATAAGAATATCCCATAGGATTAATACTTATAGTTTTATCTTTTTTAGAAAAGGTTGAACAAAACTGTTCATTAAAGGCATTGGCAATTTCTTTATCCTTAGTTAGTAAAACATTATTAACTGTGATAGGACCCAACTGCCTATTGTTAGTTTTTTTTATTGTTTAAATATGAGTGAAGGAATTTATAGCTATCTTTACAGTGTGCCAAACAGAATTCAAGGTTTCTTTTGGACTGTATTATGCTGTGTTTTACCTGTTTTAATGCATTTTTATATTTTAGGAGTGTTTTGTTTTTATTAGCTCCCTCACTCTTTTTTAAAGCCGTGAACAGCCTCTGTTTTCTTTTTATGAATTTACAAATTATATTATTAAAACATAATGGGATCTTCTCTCTTTTGTTATAATTCTTCTTAGTGGGTACACATAAAGACTCCAAATCCTGAATTACTGACTTCACATATTTCCAAGACTCATCCACTGTAAGTGGGTCGAGGGATTCTTCACAGGTTATTACTTTTTTTCTTTATTATTTTTTCATCTATATAAACAGTTCTTCATGACAGAGAGAGTGAGACAGTGAGAGAGGGCAAGAGGAAGAGATGGTGTTTTACAGCATTTCTGAATAATATCCATGTGTTTATGCCTGTGGGCTTAGCCTGCCACTGTTCTGTGATGGCTCTGAAAATGAGTGACCATGGCATCTTCCATTGGACTTTTGGAAGTATCCTTCCAAAACTCAAACAGAGCTTGAAACAGTCCACCTCAGTCATTCACTACAGAACTACAGCGCCACTATTTTGAATGCTACTTCCACATTCCAGACAAGAGCTGCTCATGCGCAGTTCTGCCAGCATCACCATCATGGGAATGGTAGTATGCTATTCAACACAACTGCCACTGCCATCTTGGGGCTGGCATTTGGTAGCTCTCATGGTGTTAGTTCCTCAGAGCTTCTTCAAGCTCACCACAGCTGTATTGGCTCTGGCATGAGTTTGTTCATCTGGTTGCCACATATTATTATTTTCTTTTTATTTAAATTTGGGCTCAGTTTCAACATGGGAAAAGTATCTGACACATTGACTATTTCCATTTGAAGACCATTGGTCTACTAGCAATAACAACTGCATTGTTTGTATGCAACAGAGGATCCACCTTATTCTGATTTATTTTATTGGCATCTATTTCAATTTTTTCCAGGTCCTCAATGAGTTTACTTACAGTGGTAGCCACAGACATTGCCAGCTGTGTCCAGACCGGCAAAATGTATGTTTGACAAGTTTGACCAAACAAATTACAAGGGCAACTGCACTGCCCTTTGTACTTGTAATTTGTGCTTGCTGCAAGTATATACTGTTAGAGCCAATGATGGCTTTTACAGTTCAGGCTGCTTTTAGGAGAAAAGCAGCGGCTGATTAAGTAACGTTAGATAAGCAACATCTAGAGAAAGAAAAATAAACTACTGTGGATGTACACAGTAGGTGACTACAGACAGGATGATTTGAAAATCCTACCCCCCATGTTGCCTATCTGTATAGTTTCAAGTTTTTGTATTAATTTCAAGTTCCCTTGCCTCCTATAGAGGCTGAAACATTTGGTCCCAAACCTAAGTACTCAGGACCTCTACCAGATGGATCTCAACCTAGTACTGTTAGAGATTTTTTGTTTTGTTTTAAACTGCAAACCAGAGCTCTGGAAAAGACTTGGTTTGGCAGGTTACTAAAATAGCCAAAGAAAATCTTTGAAAGGGTTAATAGCTGCAGTGTTTGGAAATTATCATGAAGGTCCTGCAGTCAGTTTTCTTACTCAGACTTGTGTATTGAAAAGAAGAAGAAAAATACCTTGGCACCGGTAAGTCTGAATTTTTTATTCAAAGTTGTTTTATGTCTGTCTGTTTTATTTCTGTAATACATATACTAAACAAGGTAATGCTCTTTCTTGTGCATATTTTCTAGTTTATATTTGTGTTCTGTAATTATGTTCTGTTGTCAAGGTTGTGAGACAGGATTGACTGCCTTCAGTGCATAACATGTTACAGTAAAAAGAAGAGAGCTTCTTTGCCTCATATCTGACCGTTTTAATTGGTTTTATTTTAATGGAACATTTGTGCTGCCTAGATAGGGTCAGTGAAGAACTTTTGTATGTAGTTGTTGGGTGAAGCAGGTAGTGTTGAAGGTGAAGAGATATGACGTCATATAGATCGCAATGTGCAGAAAGATTTGTAGTTTGCAAGCAATGTGCCAAGCCACTGCTAGGTGAAGATGTAATGTGTTAACAGCTATAAATGGCTTTATCATACTTTTAGTTATAACCAGAAACTTTTTGCAAAATGGCAGGGTGCCATATTTTGGCTAGGTGCCAAAAGGTGTAACCATGTTATACAAGATGTGTTCACTTACAGATGGTACGTTGTGTTGTGTTTTAAAGTGTTGAAAGGAGTTAGAATGTGTTTAAAAGTGTTTTGTTCTGGAAAGATTTGGCATGGTGATATGTATAAATGTGTTGATTTAAAAATTGTCAGTGTTACAAGACAGGGGAGGCAGCACATATATCTAAAAATGTACAGTTTTCTAATGAAACTATGGGCATTACCTCAGCAAATTGGTGTGAAACAATGTCAGTCTTATTTTGTGTTAAGTATTTCTTTTTGTGTATGTGTATGTGTGTGTACTGTCTTGGCCAGCAGTTTTATTGTAAAGATATTTAATATCAGTAGTGTTCAAGGACACTAAAAAATAAATAACTGGGTTTGAACGACCCTTGCATGTACACTGTGACCTTTTGCACGTTATTTGACCTTCTTGTGTTTCAACATTTTATGTTACTACCAGTTCAAACTTGATGTGTATTCCATACCTAAAGCACAACTTTTCACACAAAATGTATGTTTTCATGAAAGCACACCAAGAGTGAACCATGTAATTTGACTTTTATTGCAAAACTAGTATTCTAAGTGAAGAGGAATAAACTTTTCTTCTTATCTCACTGCTTCTGACTTGCAGCCAACACAGGCAATACTCCAGCTGGAAGGAGGATTATTCATCATCTCCCCATATTTTTATATATATATATATATATATATATATATATATAGTACGATTTTGAAAAAAGGACTATTACGGCTGTTTTTGAGAGTTTACCATCTACAGTTAAAAACAATGGCTTTTGTTTTTATGTGTGACCATGGTGTAATCATTTTTTTGTCTTTTTGAAATGCATTCTAGAGATACGTACGTACGGTATTACCATCAATATGGATTTTTTTATAAATTCAGCTGACATTTTGTCATGCTTAGGATAAGGGAACCCAGGGACGCTTGGCTTCTTTTATCCTATGGAAATAATCTTGTTTTATTTTTAAACTGGTGTGTGTTTGTTTTTGTTGTTTGTGTTTCTTCTCTTTCTTCTAGAGAAAAAGAAGTTCCCCATCTTTATAGTAAGGTATGAAACTTACTAAACTAATTGTAATATTATCTTGTTATAATTTAAAGTGTAGTAGGTGGGGATCATGTCACCATCCACAGTTAACCTTTTTATTGCTACAGTATTCGAGCTGTCTCTTTCACTTCAAGCTGTCTCTTCCACCAGTAGGAGTTTGGGGAGGTGCTACCTTTCCTCTATCCCTTCCAGTGTAGTACCCACAAAGGTTGCAAGGTTTGCAAGGTACATCACTGGTCCCCAAAGGGTAAATAAAGAAAAATATATTTGCCAATAATTGTTTCTTTTTACAGGTTTAAAAAAAAAGACCAAGGTATTTTAACAGCATAACCCAGCCCAAGCCCTTCTGTTTTTTCTAGTGCAAACAGTTAAATCTCACACCTATTATTGGTACAAGGGTTTCTGCCCTCAGCAAGTAATCAGTTACGCTGGAGGGTAAAGTTGTGTATGTATGTCCACACATATTCATTCTTTTGATTGTCTTTTCAGCTTTCTTATCCTGTTAAAACAAATGCAAAACAACTTTTGTCATTGCCTTACAGCAATGAATGCATTTTTTTCAACCAGTAAATTCATAGTACTCTTAACATTTCTGGACTCTAAGCTAAGTTTACAGTCTATATGTGTTGTTTAAAATGTATTTTATGCATTATGCATTATGCTCAATACTGAAATTGTTCTATTACAAACATGCTTATGTTTCATGTTTATGTTATAACGTTTGATATACATCTTGCTACACTGTATCATGTGTGTATTCAGAAAAGTGTTCCACATGTATAACGTTTTTAATGCTCATAACCAAACCTAAATTCTGGGACCAGCATTGCTGACCCACCCCTACAATATGTTCCAAAGCAAAACCAAAGGTAAAATTAATGCTCTGTTTGTCTTATTACTCACAGGTACCCCGAAAGAATGAGTGTACTCTATGCAAGTTTTGTCATTTTAAATTTTAACAATTATAATATGCAAAATTTAGATTGTACTCCAAACCTATGCTTCAAGCCTTACCCCACTCAGTACTTTGGAGTATTTCACTATACAGGGTAAAGAAGGTAGACCTTTTCACTTGTCACAGGTGCAATAGGCACTGTTATTAAATTGGCATAGGCCAACAACATATGTATTTGTCCCACTAATTGCATTGTGTAAAAGGCATATTGTTAGAACAATATGTTTGAAGCGTGTAACTGCATTAAGCAGGTTAGCAAGAGGAAAGGAGGAGACCATTATGGTTTTCCAAAGAGGAAAAAAAAAGTGAAAGCCAAAAAGATAGCATTCAGGCAATACAAAAAGACAAAGGGAGGGATAGTGAGACTAAAGGGGGAAAATGGGAGTCACGTGGAGAATGACAACAGTGGAGCTGACATGTTGAACAGGTATTTTTGCTCAGTCTTTACTGAGGAAGAGGGGTAATGGGTCTGAAGGAGTACAAGGGGTGAGAATGGTGCAGAAATGGATTGCATCACAAATCCTATGAAGACAAGTTAAAGGAACTGAACATGTACTCCCTGGAGGAGAGGAGGGAGAGGATATGATAAGAGACATACAAGTATCTTACAGGGAGAAACAGAGTGCAGGAAAACACTATTTTAAGTGAAAAGATGTTTCAGGACTAGAGATCATGGGATGAAGCTGGAGGGAGGGACGATTCAGAGGAAACATGAGAAAAATTTCTTCACAGAACAGGTGGTGGACAAGTGGAACACCCTGCCAGAAAGAAGTGTGGGGCTGAGGCAGTCAGGATTTGAGGGTGCATGGGGTGGACATGGAGGAGTTCTGGAGGTCAGGGTAAGGGAAAACAGACTTCTGGGAAAACAGGCTGGACTTGCGGGCTCAAATGGGTGGACTGGGTGGGCCATAGGCCCTTATCTGCTGACACTGTCTATGTATCTATGTATTGTAACATTACAAGATTTTATAACTCAGGTCTCAGTCAGGCCTGCTTGCAACAGACAGGGAAATAATGTTCATCACTGTCATAACTGCTTCTGTAATTTAAAAGCAGGAGGTAACCATAACACTGTCATGATTTACAGATGGTCAAATGGTATAATTGAACCTTGGCCTGCACCCCCAGGTGTGCGGTTAATGTCCAATTTTTATTTTTTCTCTTTCTAAATTGCCAGAATTTAGGCTCTGTCACACCACTCTTTACAAAACAAGAAGTTATTGGTTTAAAAGATTGTTATTTATGTTTTTAATTCAGTGTCTAACACACTTTGCAAGTTTGCAGGTTTCAAGGTGTGTAGCACATAGATCTCCACGTTCAACAGAAGTAATACTTTCATCTAAGTTGCAAGACCTTCATCTTTTCCTTAACAAAGAAAAACAACTGCCACAGTTTTGATGTTATCACCATCTTTGTGCCTGACTGGTTCCTAATAAGGACTATTGCATGAATCCGGTTATTATTTACCTCTGCAAGTGTAATGTTTTCAGCAAAATTACACCTATTTGTAGGAACTTTAAATCAACTGAAGAAGGTCCAGTCAGTTCAGACTCTGCAATCAAGCTTATTGTTTCTGCTTACTATGAAGTTAAGTCTGGGAAGGGCACTCCCCAACTCCAGCGAGAAGATTCTGCTTCAATTGACCTTCAAGCAATACATCTATTTTCTTAGCTGCTGCTTGTTCCAAACATGGCTGGTACTTTCTACAACCCTATTGCTCTGTTATGGACTGTGTTCTTAATGGTTTATTGTCAATTGTTACCTTTTATGGACTGGTAATCTTTATGCAAGGGTGTAATCAACTACGACAAAACAAATGCCATGCCAGTGTGTGTGTGTGTGGCTATTCCATTAAAAGGACTCAATGCACCTGGCCAGTGTGTCTACTACTCAGCCATCCAGCAGCTAGCCACAAAATGAACACTGACTTTTCTACTATGCTGGTGTTTTGTTTTAAATTACTGTCTGCATTGCCCCATATGCCTTGTGGGGTTACCACCATTCTGCAAATGACATTTCATCTGTACTGTAACTACATCAACCTGTGGATACTTATATGAACTTATGAACTGTTAATTTCATGGACTGTTATGTTTTATAAGGACTTATCTGTCAAGAGACATTATCAACAGATTCTTCAATCAAGCTCCCAGGGTGTGCACACCTCAACACAAGGTAGCATCTACCTTATTCACTCTCAAAGTGAATTCCATGAACTCTTTTCATCAACAAAATTGTCATGTTATATTGTGTTATATGTGGTGTCACATGTTAGCATTTTTCACATATTTCAATTGTGGTGTTGACATCCCTCAATTCTGTATTATGTTTTACAAACTCACGATTTGTGTTCCGTCTGTTAACCACCCTGTGCCAACTCCAAAACAGGATGCTTTTATAAATGCCTTGACTATGTGTATGCTGGCAACCAGTTTTAAATCATATACCTAGTCACCTAGTCTAACAGTCTAAAAGTAGAAATGTTTAGTTTTTTTTGGTTTTTTGTGACCTTCAGTTATTTACTAATATCTTTACATTTATGTTCAATTTTTTAGAATGTTCGAGTCCCTCAGGGGCCTCCTATCTTCAGGGTGAAAATTATTAACAGTGGTCAGTGGCCAAGGTTTTAGTAATCAGTGACCAAACTTTTATCAACAATGTGTAGTTGGCTAACCATAAAACTGAGGAAATAAAAAGGTGTAAAATGGCTAGTGTAAATTGCTAAAGGGCTAGTAAAAGGTAAAATGGTTAGTAAATGACTAAATGATGCCAACATGTAAATTAGTATATCTAGTAGCAAAAGGCTGCAAGTGGAAAATACCACTATGTCACTTAATATGTGTAGTGTAAGACTTTAAAAGGGTTAATTGTAAAATTCTATACAATGAGAAAAAAATAAATAGCTAAAAGCATAAAATGAGGCCGTGGCAGATATGCACAAATTCACCTTGCATTTTTCTAAGCTTGCTACACATAAATATGGGAACCCATGGTCATGGCTTACAAGCGTGAGTTGGTGACTGGGGTGCTACTCTTCTCCATTGGGTGACAGTACTTGTAAGTGGTCATATTGGCACTCTGGCTACTGACTGTCCTAATCAAACTTCTCCTACAATGCCTGTGCAACACAATGGTGTCACGGGACGCCACCCACCTGCCCCCTTGCTACAACCCAAACAAAAGGACCCCATTAAACTGGAGGGGGTGTTTTCCATTACAAAATGAGCCAGATTGTGACCAAAATATAAAGCGAAAAAAAGTAAAAAGGGATCGGTTAGTTGATACGTAGTATCAAAAGGGGGGATAGTGTGAGGGAATTTTTATATATCCTAAAGCTATATTTGCTATTAAATGCCTTGAAGCTATGCTTGCTTTAAAAAGCCATGCTGTAACAAGTAATAATGAATGTAGTAGACATTTCTGAGTTCATGTTTTGTTCTTTTAAGGGTTATAGAATTTGTACTGAGGTTACTTGAGTACATTTGTAAAAACAGAAAGCTAGATAAAACTGAGAAAGAACTGGTTGTACCAGCCTGCATGGCAGGCTTGGACAAATATATAAGATAAGAGCACGTAGTGGCATTGAAGATAAGCTGTACGTTGCTATGGTGTGAGTGAAACTCATTGTCTCTCTCAGGTCAGTTTGACCCAGGCATATGTATCAGGCAGTAATGGGAAAGAAATGAATTGCATGTTTTATTTTACATTGCTGAAAACTTGTTATGCTGTCTTATGATTGGCTTATACTGAAATGTTGGTATTTTTCAAGATAAGAAGTGCAAAATCTAGCTTATAAAAAGCTACTGTAATTGTAATCAGGGAACTTCTCCATTGTAGAAGTCCCACATGCATGTGTGAGATATTTGATCAAATAAAGCGACGTTAAGACAAAACCCAGTGGTGTGGTTTTTGCCCCGTGACGACGGGAGTGGTTGCTCAGGTAATACTTACAGTGAGAGAATTTGCGATCACACAGCCTCTGTTTCCTTTTTATGAATTTACAAATTATATTATTAAAACATAATGGGATCTTCTCTCTTTTGTTATAATTCTTCTTAGTGGGTACACATAAAGACTCCAAATCCTGAATTACTGACTTCACATATTTCCAAGACTCATCCACTGTAAGTGGGTCGAGGGATTCTTCACAGGTTATTACTTTTTTTCTTTATTATTTTTTCATCTATATAAACAGTTCTTCATGACAGAGAGAGTGAGACAGTGAGAGAGGGCAAGAGGAAGAGATGGTGTTTTACAGCATTTCTGAATAATATCCATGTGTTTATGCCTGTGGGCTTAGCCTGCCACTGTTCTGTGATGGCTCTGAAAATGAGTGACCATGGCATGCTTCCATTGGACTTTTGGAAGTATCCTTCCAAAACTCAAACAGAGCTTGAAACAGTCCACCTCAGTCATTCACTACAGAACTACAGCGCCACTATTTTGAATGCTACTTCCACATTCCAGACAAGAGCTGCTCATGCGCAGTTCTGCCAGCATCACCATCATGGGAATGGTAGTATGCTATTCAACACAACTGCCACTGCCATCTTGGGGCTGGCATTTGGTAGCTCTCATGGTGTTAGTTCCTCAGAGCTTCTTCAAGCTCACCACAGCTGTATTGGCTCTGGCATGAGTTTGTTCATCTGGTTGCCACATATTATTATTTTCTTTTTATTTAAATTTGGGCTCAGTTTCAACATGGGAAAAGTATCTGACACATTGACTATTTCCATTTGAAGACCATTGGTCTACTAGCAATAACAACTGCATTGTTTGTATGCAACAGAGGATCCACCTTATTCTGATTTATTTTATTGGCATCTATTTCAATTTTTTCCAGGTCCTCAATGAGTTTACTTACAGTGGTAGCCACAGACATTGCCAGCTGTGTCCAGATATTTCACAAAATTTCTGAAGAGTTTCTCTCTGCTGCCCCTACTGTTTAAATGCAAAAAGCATCAGATATTTCTGGAAATATCACAGAAATTTCTGGAAATAGCTGGCAGTGTCTGTGGCTACTACTGTATACAAGTGTAGAAGAATATCAGCGCAAAAACACAGCCTTGTTTACTACATTTAGCAACCATAATTTGATCTGCTAATTGACCATCTTTGGACAATCTAACCTGGGCAGTGGTGTTTCTCTGCAACATGTTAACAATAGCCATGAGATAGTATTCACCCCCTTCCTTTTAGTACGCTAAGTAAATTGCTTTTATCAAAATGGTTGAAGGCACTTTTTATAAGATAGGGCTCAATTTTCAATGCCTTGTGAATGCAGCAAGCCCCTGGTGCTCCAATCATTTGGTGATCAGGACTTGTAGAATTCTCCTGACTGTCATTCAGGATTTTCAATCCCAAGTCGCATACGCAAGTTAAACCAGTTCTTCCCTGGTATAACGTGTGCTACTAAGGGGACCCTTTTTATGGGGCTTGCACCAAATCTTTGGTGCAAGTTGCCATAAACTGAGGAAACTGTCACGACTGCACCCAATGTATTAAAACTGGGTGCACTTGCATCAATGGAGTTTGGTGCAGCTATGCCAAAAAATGGGTGTAATGCATGGCTTGATGCAAGCCATGCATCACCCTTTGAAACGCTAGCCCATAGAGTAAAATCTATCACTTTTCTGAGGATATATTTCCATTGTGAATGATCTAAAATAAAGACATTGTCAACTGAACTCTTGCCTTCCCTAAATCTGGTTTGTTTTTCTGATAGCACATTGTTCAAAGTTGCCCACTTTCAGTTTTCTGTAGGATTTAACAACTACATAGCTTTGCTGAAATACACATTAAAGTTATCAGTCTACAGCATCTGAGTTTATGTAACTTTTCATTTTAATTGAGACTACATTCTCATTGAACTATTCCTGTGACATGCTTCAGAACCTGTAAATTTTGCTGACCAGTCTTGTTAATAGCTTTGTCCACCAGTCTTCATTCACATGATATCACTGGATTAACCCTTCCTCCCCCTATCCTTGACCATAACGCCCAGGCCCTAACTCTGAAATTATCACCTGACCTCGCCAGGGGTCCGGTCTACCTGACTGCCGCCTACATACCCCCAAAAAACCAAGTGCTGACACTGGGCCCTCTAATTGACTATCTCTCCTCCCTACCCCGCTTATCTGATCGGATTCTGGTTGGTGATCTGAACGTCAACTGGCTTAGCCCTACATCCTCTGCCTCCCGTGAGGCTTTTGCTGCTATTGATCTTACCCAACTAGTCTCTCAGCCTACTAGAATAAATCCTAGTAGGGGAACTAGCACTCTTCTGGATGTGGTCCTCACCAACAGGTCATCCCGTCCACAACCTTCAAATCCTCCCAGACTGCCTTAGTGACCACTCTCCGTTCTCTTCAACTGGATTACCTCCTGCCTAAGTCCGCTGTTCATACCACTTTTTCGTCGTCGTCTAAGACCTGGTGGGCTGAAAGACCTAAAACTCTACCTAAGCTGCACTGATTGGTCCCGCTATTAAACTCCCCGACATTGATAAGGCTCTTGCCTTCTTTGTCGAACCTTTAACTCTGCCTGTGCATCTTTGCACCCTTAACCTCTCTGAGGTCCAGTAAGACACACCCTTGGGTCACCCCTGTATGCAGCACTCTTCTTAGGCAGCCAGGATAACTTATGGCACATCGCTGTTGAAACTGGCAGCCTACTGAACAGACAGGCCTCGCAGCTGCCTGAAATAAGTGTACTTGGGCCATCCACAAAGCTAAGGCCAATTATTACCAAGCCTCCCTTACCTCCTCATGGGGGAACCCCAGGTCCTTCTGGGACAATGTTAAGCAGCTAAATGGTGGTGCACGCTCCCCTCCACCATCGCTCCTTGACATCAATGGGACTATCTCTGCAGACCCTGCCCTCATTGCTACTCACCTCAATAATTCCTTTACAGACCTTAGCTCAGTGCTCCCTAGCAATTTCTTCAATCCCCCTCCTCCCATGCCTGCCCCTCCCTTCTCTCGCCCTCCTTTTCACCTTCGCTGTGTCACCACTCAAGAAGTCAGGCCTTATCTGCTTAAAGCTCTAAAGTGCAATACTATTGGTAATGACTCTCTTGATCCCTGCCTTCTAAGTCAGGTCCTGGATCAGGTCATCTCGCCTATCACCTGCCTCTTTAATAAGTCCCTCTGCCTAGGGCAATTCCCCTCTGTCTGGAGGGTCGCCACTGTTACCCCTATTCACAAGGGTGGTGACAGGACGCTTGCTGGTAACTTCCGGCCTATTTCTATCCTCTCTCTCCTCTCTAAGGCCTTAGAGAAAATTGTAGCTGTCCAAATCTCAGATTACCTCTCTAAGTATGATGTCCTTTGCCCTGAGCAGCATGGGTTCAGAGCCAGTCATAGCACCAATACTGCACTCCTGGAATTTGCTAGCTTCCTTCACACCGCTCTGGATGTGGGCTCCCTCGGAGGTGCAGTATTTATCGACTTATCAAAAGCCTTTGATACTGTCTAGCATCCTCTCCTGTTAGCTACCCTTGCCTGTGTGGGCTTTGCCCCCGGTCCAGTCTCCTGCTGCGCCAGCTACTTGTCCGACCGCTCCCAACATGTGAAGATGGGTGCCACCCTCTCCAGCACCTGCCCTATCCACTCGAGAGTCCCCCAGGGCTCCATCCTTGGTCCTTTACTCTTCTCCCTCTATCTCAACTCTCTGCCCAACATGTGTGCAGGAAATGTCCTACTCTACGCCGATGACGCAGTACTCTTTGCCTCTGACAGTAACCCTGTCACACTCCAGAACTCCCTTCAAATTGCCTTCAACTCTGTGGAGACATGGTTCTCTGAGCACTGTCTCATCATCAACCTCAAGAAAACCAAATCCATGCTCTTTACTCACCCCCAAAATAAGTCTAGCAACTTTCCTCTCACTGTCCACTCCACCCATAATCTCCCTGTAGAACTTGTACAATCCTATAAATACCTTGGTATAATCTTTGACTCTGCCCTTACCTTTCATGACCATATCTCTGCCCTGACCACTGCCTCCAATGCACTTTTGGGTATCCTCTACCGACACAAAAACTGCCTCCCCACTGACACTCTTCGCCTGGCAGTCACTTCCTCGGTTCTATCCATAATTGACTATGGCCTTCCGGTCTATGGCGCAGCGGACCCGACTGCCCTCCACAAGGTATGCCTTATGCTCAACAAAGCATGCCGACTTATTACCAGTGCCCATCGCCTCACCCACACCTGTCTACTGTACTCCATGGCCACCATACTCAACCTCGATGAACGCCTCCTGTTCCAAACCTGCCAACTTACTTATAAAGCTCTCCATGGTCTCTCCCCCTCTGACCTAGCTAACTCTGTTTACTGTACTAACCCCACGGTGTGCACACGCAGCTCCTACAAAACTGCTCTGGTCGTTCCAAGGGCTAGGACCTCCCAGGGCCAAAGGGCCTTCCCCCATAGAGCACCCACTGGGTACAACTCTCCCTGCTAGCATCACTGAGGCTCCCTCATTAGCTTGTTTTAAATACAGCCTCAGAAGTCACTTGCTCAACTCACACTCCTGCCGCTGCACCTGACCTCCTCCTCCCCTACCTACTGACAAAGCTCTCTGAGCTGCACCCTCCCCTCATCTTCAGCCCTCTCCCCCTCCCGCAGGACCTCCACTCAAGTCAACTACCCTTAGCCACCTATACTGAATTTGATTATCCGAATTTGCTGTTTAACTCACTGTTATGTCGCTGAACTTGATTATCTGAATTTGCTGTTAATTCAATGTTATGTCCCCCTAGACCTGTAATCTGACTGTACCATACTGTTGAACTGTACTGCTGACCTGCAACTTGTCTAGTGTATGTATTTTCATTGTCCAATCTTTTGACGCGGTACCTTTGTAAATGAGCCCCTGGCTCAAAAGTTGTTAAACTATGTTAAAATAAATAAATAAAATAAATAAACATGATAGATCTCAGCAGGCATGCCAGTGACCACTGGAGCGTTATTGTTCTACAGCTGAATAAAAGTTTTAACTTCAGCACGGTTTAATGTATCCCAAATGGAGGAATCATCTAAAATGATCAGTTCTTGGCTTTGCATTGAAATACTACTCTCATATAATGTATTATATTGATTATACCAGGTTCAGCAGTTATTACTGCATCTGTATTTGCTCTTTGATAATCTTGCCCTGTGACTATAAGAACCCAGCAAGTTGTTGTGTCATTTTTGAGTGCTTTAAGTTGTAATTGTGCCCACAGCTCTTCTTGACACTGCATGTTTTTAGTCAACAATTTTTGCATATTCCTTTTTTATTGCTAGTTATGCTCTTCTATGTTCCCATGCCAAGACTGGGCTCATACATATAATGCTGGCTGTCAAGTGCAGTTATGGGGGGGTGCTGTTCTGCTGGGGTATGCCATCCCTTAGATGAGATGTTAAACCAAGTTTCCATCTACTTATCTCCGATGCTGTCCTGGTGGGTGTCTAGATGGAAGTAAAAGAACCCCAGGCACTCTTTGCAAAAGCAGGGACATTTTATTGGGGGGAAAAGGGAAGTAAAATGCAAAACATAACATTAACTATTTACAAATATATACAATCAAACAAAGATATTTTAACAAGGACTACCATTTTTCCCATGACTTGTCCCTTCTAGTTATTTCCTTCCAATCATTCTATTTAGAAATTCCTATGTGCTTCATAATGGATACTCATGTTAAACTGTCATTATTACATTGTAAGATTTCCACAAATATTTGATTTGAGATTTAGGAAGCTTCTTCTTATCAGATTCATAAATCTGAAGTAAAGATATAGTAGCATTGTGCAAAATTACTTTTGGAGTGAGACATTGTTGCTGCAAACCCCATTTGCACCTGGCTTGCCAAATATATTTTATTACCATGAAAATGACTTGCAAGGTCTCACTATGAAAATTTCCCATTGCTGTGAGTAAATGGTAAAAAGTAATGTCTCATATGTGAGCTTTGAAAACAGGGCAGATTTCCATGTTTGGGCTACCAAGACTCAGAATGTCTTAACATAGCTACACTCTAGGAGCAAATGTCCCTTGGTCTCAAATATCTGATTAAATTCAGGTCTTGGGTAATATCTTTCTGAGACCAGTTTGTGCTTATTGTTGTTTTTTACATTTACATGCTATGACACAACATGTCCCATGCATATGTTAATATTCTAGCATTACTTAAGTGTGACAGTGCTGTTTTAATTTGCATTGTATGACATTGGGAAATAACTAAGTCTGCTTGACATATGATTTCAATAAGGGTATTATATATCCCTAGTCTAGTGGTTGCTAAGTTAGATTGGTATGGTACTAGCCATCGTATGAGTTTCTGAAACATGGGTTTCACATAATCAGGCATGATCTGGGTTCTGGATAATAATCTAATATTTTGTTGAGACTATGCTTGTTTACAGGCTTCTACCCATTCTAATACTACTACCATCCATGGTTTATGTGCTTGGGGATTAAGTGCTATCACATTATGGTACAAAAAGGTGCTATAATAAAATGCTATTGGGTTTAGCATCCCTACACCTCCTTCCCAGATTGATCTACATGTTATTTCTCTCTTAATGTGGTTTAAATAGCTTCCCTGAAAAAATATACTGTACAGTTTTGTCTATAATTGTATGGGTGGTGGAAACACATAGCTCACATAAAGAAACACCAGTAATAGCAATGTTTTAATCAAACAAACTCTTTCTTTTAAAAATCTGTTTATGTCTCCACTGGGCTGATAAAAGTTCAACCTTTTTTAACCATTGTTTCCAATTCAGATAGGTTAAATCACCCATCCCAAGTCTTATTCCTAAAATAGTAATGGGGGTCTGTTGTGAGTTCTATATCAGAATATCGGGTTTTGGTTGAGAAAGAACTGTCTCCTAAATAAACTCCAATGCTTTTTCCAAAATTTATTTTGGAACCTGAAATAGTAGAAAATGTTTTCAACTGTTCTTTTACTATTTCTTCTACCATGTCTGTACTTACTATGACCACTGCGTCATCTAAATAGGCTAGTATTTTTAATGGCTGTCCTGTCTGTGTCAATCTAATCTCTTCAGTATGGGTAACATTCTGAATATTTCACAATAAAGGATCTATGCAATATACATAAAGTTATGTGCTAATGGGGCATCCTTGCCTCATACCACTATATAACTCTGTTGTATCCCCTGTCCATCCATTAAGTTTTGTCATTACTGTAACTGTGGCATAAAAAACACTGAATCTACTGTATAAATTGTATTGGTAAACTGAACTGTTTTAACGTCAAAAATAATCATTTGAAACCAAATCGAATGCTTTCTCCTGGTCCAAACTAAGTAGAAAGCCTTCATCATTGCTATGTTGACATCTTTTGACTAGCTCTCTTAGCATGCTTAAATTATCTTGAATGCCTCTGTTTGGTGCAGAACATGTTTGTGCTTCACTTATTAAGAACTGAGATACTCTAGTCAGTCTCCAAGACTTTTGACACTGTCTACTACCCCCTTATGCTCGACTCTCTCCACAAACCCAGCTTCTCTGCTGGTCCCCTTGCCTGGTTTTCTAGCTACGTCTCAGCTAGATCCAAGTGTGTGAAGATCAATAGCACCCTGTCCAGCACCTGACCCATTCACTCTGTGGTCCCCCAGGGCTCCATCCTGAGTCCCGTAATTTTCAGTTTCTACTGCAACACACTCCCCAGCTCCTGTACTGACAAAATGCTCCTCTGTGCAGACGATGTGGTTCTCTTTGCCTCACATCCCAATCCCTCCTTTCTCCAGTTATCCCTCCAGCACACTTACAATCAAGCTGAAAGGTGGTTCCTATATTACAGGCTAGTCATTAATCTAAAGAAGACCAAGGCAATGCTCTTCTCGCACCACCAAAATAAGACCAAAAATGCTCCCTCTTGATTCTTCCCAGCACACTGTTCCTGCTAGAACAAGTGACCGCCTACAAATACCTAGGTATCACTTTTGATACTGCCCTCACCTTCCACACCCACATCAGTGCCCTTTCTTCCACCATAAACTCTTGGATAGGCCTACTATACCATCACAGGGATGGACTACCCCAAGTTGCCCTCCAGCAGGCCATCACATCCTCTGTCTTGTCTCTAGTGGACTATGGCTTGCCCATCTACCCTATGGTGGACAACACCACCCTCACCAAAATCCAGCTCTCCATCAATAAGGCCTGTAGGCTCCTGACTGGAGCCTCCAGCCCCACTCACAAATGCCTGCTCTACTCCACCACCAACCTGCTCAAATGTGAGAGGTGACTGCACTACCAGACCTGCCTACTTACTAAAAAATCGCTCCTCAGACTCTCCCCTCTGGGTATCGGTCTCCCTACAGCAAGCATCCTCATCTGTTGCCACCTGTAGCTCTGTTAAAGCCACCTTTCTGGTGCCCAGAACCAAGAACTCCCTAGCCCAGAGGTCTTCCTACTACCGAGCCCCCACTTGGTTCAACTCCCTCCCAATCTGCATCTCTGACATTGCCAAAATTGGTCCCTTCAGAATTGCCCTTTGGAATCATCTGTTCAATGTTCACTGCTGTAGATGCACTTATCCCTGGCCCCCTCCTGGTCCCCCTTTGTGGGACCCTCCCATCAGGCCTCCCCTGTCTTGACAGCGTCCCCTGGACAGCCTATCCCTCTCCCTCTACACCCTCCAACACCTTTTCTCTCACTACCCTTACTAGGTATATACAGGGATGTACCCCCACTGTAACATTTGTGGATTTAGTATGTCTATTGCTGTAACCTGTACTATGTAACAATAAGCAACTTAACTGTTTTTAAGTTCAATGTTTCTTGCACCTGTACTGTGTCACTGCTGTAACCTGCACTATGTAACATTGTCGGCCCTCCCTGCGATAAGGTACTTTTGTAAATACGTCCCTGACTCAAAAGTTGTAAATCTGACTTATGCAAATAAATAAACAGAATTTTCCCTAATATTTTGTAATCTGTGTTCAATAGACTGATCTGTCTCCAGTTGTTCAAATCACTTTTATTGCCTTTTTTGAACAAGAAAATTAGATGAGCTGCTGCCATGGTTTTAGGTAGTGAATTTGTGCTTGGTATTTCATTATACAGTTGTATCAAGACTGGGACTAATTCCAATGTGAATTTCTTAAAAAATTCAGTGGTGATACCATCAATCCCTGGTGCTGTGTTATTTTGTAGAGCACTAATTGTTCTTTTGACTTCATCTTCTGCTGTTAATTTTGTTAAATCTTTATGTTGTTGTTCAGTCAATTCTGATATTTCTAAGTCCTGTAAATATTGAGTTTGTACATTGACTAATGGTGGTGTTCCATTGTTTGTTTTTTTAAAAACAGTATTAGCTATTGCTATAATCTCTTGTCCACCAGTGCATTTCTTTCCCATCTCGTCCTCTAGATTTAATAATAATAATATACTTTATTTATATTGTGCCTTTCTGAAACCAAGGTGCATCAACAATAAGCTTCTTAAAACAATAAATAAAACACAAATACATTAATACTGAAATTATAAAATGTATTAAAACATCATCATCAGGAAAACTGAGAAACCTGTTCTCCCTTCTTTGCTTGCAGTCTTTGTAGGGGTCAAAGGTCTGTCTTTTAGTCTAAGTACCAAATCTTATTTCTTGATGGTGTGTTTTGGACCTGTTATATTGATGCGTGTAGATTTCTTTTTTAATTTCACTGATCTGATTCAATGTTTCCATTTTAGAGATTAGCACATGAAGTTGTTTCCTCAAATTTAGATACTCCAAGTATTTCTGTAAGGATTGTTTTCCTGCTAGTTTCTTAAATAAAGACTTAAAATTCTTTTTTGAGTCTTCCCACCACTCTGCCATTAAATCACATGCAAAGTACTGAGACTTGGGCTACACATAGTTTCTGCCATTCAGCTGTAATGTTTTTTTTTTCTTCTAGTAGTTCCGCATTTAGACATCATGGTCATTTATCAAATGTGGATGGATCCCCATGATACTTCTATTTGTACAATCCTATGATCAGAAAAGGCTACATCCTGTGTATTTGCATAATTAACAATAAGTACCTAGGATATGAAAAAATGTATCCTAGTAGCATAGATCCCTCTAATATAGGTATTCCTTCCAGTGAGGAGACTTGTTCTACAAGCATCTTTTAATTTAGTAGTAGTGATAATGTATTTTAAGGTGTTAGAATCACAATTTTTTTTTGTTTTTAAACCTCTCTCTGACCGATGGATCCCACAACTGAAGTCTCCTCCCCATATGACTAACCAAGATGTGTGTAAGTAGGGTTGAATTTTCTTAAAAAAATCAATCTGCTGTGTTTTAAACTGTGAAGCACAGCTGTTAACTAGGCAGAGTCTTGTTGTTCCGTATTAAATATGATATCGGGTACATGACAAATTGCTCCCATCAATTCACTCCCACTAATTACACTCCTGACAATTCGCTCCCCTGCAAACTAGCTCCCTGGCAAACCCACTCCCATCAATACATGCCTGCATATACCATTTTTTTAAATACAGTGCTTGCTCACTATTGAGTAATAACCCTTCTATACCAAAAAATTGGTTATTATGAATGATATTCTTTTCTCCCAACACTAATCTCCTATCAATCAGGTGTTGACAAGCAGACACTCAAACTGTTTCTCATCAAGATGTCCATTGACTCTTATGTCCTGTGATAGCGAAAGTGATGGCAGATGCTAGCTGAACCCAACTGTTCAGGCTGCCTGTGCTAATGTTTAGCAGATACAGATACAGCTAAAACATATAAAGGGTAATGGTAATGCCAGTTAGTTCAGTGCAAAAAAAAAAAAAGACCATGTGTCCACTCAGTTTCCATCCAATGCTGGATGCCGATTGGGGCCATTATTATTTATTTATTATTTATTTGTTATTTTTGGCAGCTTTGGCTGACTTCTGTTTCTCTTGTTTGATTGGTGCTTGATGGGTGGAGTTGCTGCACTGTCAAGAGCTGTGATTGCATGGGAGAGGTGAGTGAGAATCCAGCAGTTTGGCTAATGGCAGAGAACAAGAATACGTGTTCATGATTGTTATTTCCTGCAGCTTCAGCTGACGTCTGTTTTTTTGGTTGTGATCACTTTTCATTTAGGCTAAGCACATCTTTTTCTTGGTGAGTCTTATAGACAATATTACCAGACAGATGTCCTATTCTATCTTTTTAGAACTAAGCCCTGGTTCTGTTGTGATCCACTGTATTCTGTTGTTAAAATCCATTGATCCCATTTGGAAATAAAAAAAAAAATACTTACACGGTAAATGCACTGCAATGGCAGGTGGCAATCTCTACAGGGCATTTTGGAAATTTACTGGAGTGTGAAGTATAATTTGCCTTTAGAGTAACTTACCGGGGTGGGAGTGAATTGATGGGAGCAGAGTTAACCAGCAGCAAGTTGATGAGGGAGTGAATTGTCAGGAGGGAATGTGTGGGAGCAAATTAACGGGAGCAAATTGTCATGTTCCCAGTGATATCAACCTTGTTTTGGGACAATTTGGTTAGTACGGTTAGTCTTCTTTTACTATTCTTAATGTTATTTGTATTTAGAGTTAGTACGCATAGGGGTATCATCAATAGAAGGGTAAAGAATCCTACATCAAGATGTTTGAGATCTAGTGTCCCATTTTTTTTACTGTCTCCCCCTCCTGTGTCTTCTAAGCTGGATGATTGATCCTTTGTAGAAGAAGCAATTGAGGAGGAATCATATTCTTCATCTTCTTCTTCTTCTTCTTCCTCCTCTGTATCACCCCAGTTTTTTTTCAATAGGCAAAGATGAAAACATACTTTGTGTGGTGAACCTTTGTTTACCTTTGAGTACTTTCTTTTCTTTTTTATTTGGGTTCCTTTACTTGTTTCTGGATCTTTTTTGATATACTACTGGTTTAAAGACTGTTTCATCCAAGGGGGGATATGTATTGGGATCATAAATGCCTGCTCCTGCTGTACTACTACTGATGTTTGGGCTGTGTCATGGGACTTTGCATGAATAGCTACCTGATCATCTATCAAGTCCTCTGTCAGACAAGCTGGGAGGGGGTAGAGGTTGTCTCCAAAAACTCAGACTTAGTGTCTGGAATTGTGTGATCTGACTGTGTAGTGTGGGGTCTACACTAACTTGTAGGGTTATTTCTTGTTCTTTTTTATTTTGCAAATTGTTTAGTCTTTGTTCTGAAGCTTGTGCACATCCTTGTTTGTTTTAGCCTGTGTAATCAGTGGTTCATATGATACATCCTCTGGACTATTGCAGGAAGCCCAGGGGCACCTTACATAAGAGTGACCTTTCTCTTCACATAAATTACAACTAAACAGATGTACACAAGTTGCCGCCAGATGGCTGAGATCAAGACAATGAGTACACCTAGGAATATCACATACATTACTTAAATGGAGTCATGAGCCACATTTGTGGCAGGATTTTGGTTGCCCTGGGTATAAAAGGGAACCTCTATCTCTTACTAAATAGAAGCAACTGGGCAGATCTATAATCCCATTGTTTGACACATTCAATATTACTTTTACCCTCCAGCCTCCAGTTCATATCTTTTCTGAGTCAATTTTTGGAGTTGGATGTTGTAATACAGTACTTCACATCTTTTCTTTAAGCAGAAAAGAATGTTGGACACATTTACCCCTTCATTTTTAACCAATATTGTCAATGTCCAAACTGCTGGCTTTTTAATGGGGATTACTAGAAAAGGAATCCATAGCAGGGCATCTTTCAGTGCATTGTACTTGGCTCAAAAACTGCCTAGGCCTTTCACAGTTTTAAAGATGATGTTGTAATTACAATCATCTGTATGTATTAAGGCAGATAACTCTGAATCGTAGAATTTCATTGAATTTTTTAACAATGTCTTTCCTATGTATGTCTTATCTGGGGGGGGGGAGGCCACCCTTATACATCAATCGAATTACGTTTTTCCAGGCAGCCGGATCACCCCATGGGTCCAAATTTTGTGCTGAGCAAGATACAAAAACAGTAACTTTTTTTAATGAAGTTACCTCTAAAGCATTCTGTTCTTGCATGTGTTCTCTTTGTGTTGTAGGTTTGACATCTATAGCTTCCGTAGCTGGTGTAGTGCAAACTTTCACCTCGTGCTGTACTTGCATTTCCATTTTGTGCATACCAGGATTACAGTTAGCTTCATAACCTGTACTTTCAGTTGGTGAAAGAGAGAGAATTCTCCTCCATTTTTCTCCTCCTCGTCTGTGTCAGCCATCTTGCTGACTGCCAGAAAATGAGCAAGAGCTCCCCCTACCAAGAGTAGGGGAATTTTTATTGGGATAATCACACAGAAAATTACATCAATGTATTTTTTATATTATGTGCAATACATTTTAAGTATTTGTACAAATCAGAAAATAAAAATAAAACATAGAAAGAAAATAAATTTCCAATACATCATATGCTATACATGAGTTTCAAAAAAAATGTATACTTTTTTCAAACAATCTAAGTAGATTAATTCATCCTACATAATATGAATTGCTCTCAAGTAATCTTGAAATTAATAATCAGGTAATGTTCGTGATTCTGTCTGCTTAATGTTTTGTGTATCTTTCTGAATGAGTTGAAAAAGTTCTTTGTTTATGACTTATTGTTGTAGGGTTAAACAACATCTAGGGCCAGATATTCAAAGGGTAGTGCCAGGCCCAAATCCATTGCGCTGGATTAGCACCAAATTTGTGCCTGAATGCAATATTCAAAAGGACATTTAGCACCAGTGCTAAGTGTTAGCACCAACTCTAAATAATAATGTATGCAAGGGAGATACTGAGGGGAGGGGCCCTGAATTCCAGCACACTGACATATTCAAAAGAATAGCACTGCGCTACAGGCGTTAACGCGACCTGTAGCACAAAAGCAAATCCGCAACAACTAAAGCTGATGGTAATGCAAGCTGCCCCCACACACACACATGAATCCCAACCCCCCATTTATGGCAAAGTAAAAGATGTTACCCTGGTTGTCTAGTGGTCTCCCCACCCCCAAGCATAGCTTATTTGTACTTCAGTTAGTGGCCAGCCGTGGTGGTGAGAGGAGGGCTGAGCCAGTCCCAGGCTCTGTTTGTGGAGTCTGATTGGGATAAGTTGGGGTGTCACTGCCAGGTGGGGGGAACTGCTAGACTACCAGGGAAAAGATATTTATTTGATTTGCAACGGGGGACAGGAGCTGTGCTTGGGGGTGGGGGGACCACTAGACTACCAGGAAAAATATATTTATTTTACTTTCAACAAGGGATGGGAGCCATGCTTGGGGGTGGAGGGACCACTAGACTACCAGGGAAAAGATATTTATTTTAATTTCAATGGGGGTCAGAAGCCATGCTTGGAGGTGGGGGGACCACTGGCACATGAGGGGTTTCAGTGTGTTTTGGGGCTACCGGGGGTTGGGGATCATGCTGGGGGAGACACTAGCCTACCAGGGTGTAACAGACACACACTGGAACAGGGACCATGATGGCAGAAAAGGACTGCCTGGCCCAGCCAGTCTGCCCTGTTCCCTATCTACTGGATATGCTGCATAACCTAATGACTCTACAGCCTATGACCTCCTGCCCCTACCAGGTTTGCCTTGTGCCTGTCCCATGCATTGCATCCCCCCACTGTGTTTCACCCACTATTGCAGTGGGGTACCTATTTTGTTGGTGGAGACATCCTCCAGGGCATGTATGGCCATGGGCAGTGTGTCTGTTTAGTTATTAATCGGTATATGTATGTATGTTATATATATATATATATATTATAGTAGAACAGTAGTGCTACCATAGTTAGGGTTGAGTAGCACTTTTAAGGTTAAAGGGTCAAATTTTACACCTTAATAACTTTGCCACCGTTCAACAGATTTGCCTGAAGTTTGCTATGCACAATTGGGCATGGTAGATCTTGGGATCTGCCAAGGTTCATACCAGTCGGATATACGGCTGTGGAGTTATTAAGCGACAACCAATTGCGCAATTACGTTTTTTTTTGTGATTTCTTTGCTCTCACCTACAGGTCGCACAGTTTGTGTGACCAGTCCAAAAACTTCAGGGAACATGCAGCCGGAGTCCCCAATGTGCCTTTTGAAGATTTCATGAAAAAATATTGAATGGTTCAAAAGTTATTCAAAAAACAAGTTCCCATTATGTCAATGGGAACAGTTAACAAAAATTTCAAGACTTTCACAAATGCAGTTTTTACTTTCGTAAATGGCCCTTTTACTTTCGCAAATCCGCCATCTTCTTTTCAGTTGGTGATCATAAAAATGCTTGGCATTTAAATTTGGGACCCTCTAGCAACACAATTCTTTTTGTGTTTACCTAGTCGGACCCTGAGGGTGCTAGGCATGTCTTTATTTTGAGGTTAAACACCCTAGAAATATGTTTTCAAGTTTCTGAAAAAGTACTTTGCAAGTAGTGTCGCACTCATGAAAGTGTCATGAAATATTTCGAAGCTTTCCAAATTGTGACACTACTTTTCCAGGCTATGGCAAATGACAGCAATTCTTTGCCACCCTGCTGCAAAAGAACGGTTTGGTCTTTTGTGCTGAAATTTGGAGGGAACGCAGCCAATATCTCACAGATGTGCCTTTTTTTTGGTGAAAAAATATTACAGGGTGGCAAAGTTACGGCACTCCAAAGTTGACACTTTTTCCCATAGTGTAACATTACAGCGTCCGTCGCATTACAAGAATCATTTGCCGCCCTGCTGCAAAATAACGGTTTGCTCTTTTGGGCTGAAATTTGGAGGAAAGAAAGCCAACATCCGATTAATGTGCCTTGTGGTGGTTTGGTGAAAAGATATTACAGGGAAGCACAGTGACGGCACTGTGAAGTTAACGCTTTTTCCCATTGGATAACATTACAGTGCCCGTCGTGCCATTCGGGGCCCGTATCTTGGAAACGGTGTGAGATACGGACTTTTTCTCGCAAAAAATGCTTAGCCCCCTCTTGGGGGCTAAGTACTTAACTAGCCAGGAAAGTCTACCTTTTTTTCTATGTTGTACGGTTCCTGAGATTAAGCAATTTAATATTCCAAGTCCTCATTTTCTACTCCGAGGCCCATTGTTATGTACACATTCTTTGTTTTCACTGTGTTTTCCAATGCATTTTTTTGGGAAAAGAAGGGTGTGCCAGTTAACATTTCCAGTTGCGTTTCTGTTACCATTTGTGGCACCGTTACCGTCTACACCACCGTGTGCGTTACGGTTTTCTTTTTAGCTTGCGTTTGAGTTTCTGTGTCGTTTGGTGTTATTGTTGCTGTCACCATTACCAGTTTCATTTGCAATTGCGGTACCAACCATGTGCATTATGGTTTGCGTTTTCATACACGCTTGCATTTCTGTTTCACTTCTGTTTCCTTTGGTGTTATTTTTTGCTGTTACTGTTACCATTTGCATTTACAATTGCGTTACCATGACCGATCGTGTAACGGTTTGCATTTCTATACTCACTTGCATTTGCATTTCTCTTTCCTTTGGCATTATTGTTGCTGTTACCATTACCTTTTGCATTAACAATTGCGGTTCCATGACCATGCACATTACGGTTTGCGTCTCCGTATGCGCCTCCATTCCCATTTCTGTTTCTGTTTCCTTTGGCATTATTCTTCATGTTAACTTTACTATTGTGTTTACTATTGTGGTGCCATGGCTGTGTGCATTACATTTGCACTTATGTGTGCGATCACATTGGCATTTACGTTTCTGTTCCCTTTTGCAGTTCTTTTTGCTGTACACTTAACATTTCCATTTAAAATACCACTGCCATCACTGTTCAAGTTACTGTTTGTGTTTTCGTACATGCTTCAATGTCCGTTTGCATCACTGTTCACTTTGGCGTCACTTTGCGCTTGCGTTTCTATTAACGTTTCCTTTACCGTTTACGTTTACGTTACCATGTTCGCTACTGTTCGCACTTCTGTTTGGGTTGCTGTTCCTGTTACTATGTCACAAGACATCACGTGCCGGGAGCAGGTCCCAAGCTCCTGCTGCTGCATTACTTTCACTATTTGTCGTCATCATTCTCAAGAAGAAGGGAAATTAGAGGCAAAAAACTCAGTTTATTGCATCAGTTAGAGTTGTTCCACAGTGACAAAATTGAGGAAGTTCAGTATTAGGGTTGAAAACCCCCCCTTACACCCCCCCAGCCCACACCCCCAACTGGCATTGAGGTGTGCATTGGGGTCATTGGTCCTAACTCTCACCCCATTCTCCTATACCTCTGCTTCTTTACACATGTGATGGGGTGAGAGTTAGGCCGATGACCCCAATGCGCACCCTGATGCCAGTTGGGGTGGGCTGGGGTTGAAGGGGGTTTTCAACCCTAACACTGAATTTCCTCATTTGTGTCACTGTGGAACAACTCTAATTGATGCATTAAATGGAGTTTTTTGCCATATATATGTGTATATATATATATATATATATATATATACACACACACACATACATATATACAGGTCCTGCTTGCACAGCTGCATGGGTGTGTTGTATGCACTGACTGTGCCTGCCAGCACATAGTTCCTGCTGCTTCCAACTTGTACTTCCATTCTGACCAAAAGGGGGAGCTTTGTGCTCCATGCAGTAGCACTGGGCAAATTGCATGATAATGTATTCTAAACAGCACTTAATGAGATGCAAATGTACATGTTTGCCCACAGATAACCTAAGTAGGCTCATTTGCATGGCAGCTTTGAATATAGCTCTCATTTGCCCCGGGCTAACCAGTTTGCACCAGGCTAATGTGTTAGCACTGTGCAATCAGGTTAACCCCGGGCAAACCTCACTTCAGCATAGTACACTAAGCACAGTTCTGCAGTTTGTGGCTTACATTGTTGTTTCCAGTCATACCTCTCAACTGTCCCTGATTTTCAGGGAAGTCCCTGATTTTACCTCAACCTTTTACTCTGCCCCTCCTACAAATTGTGTTCCCATGACCAAACAATGGGGGTTGTAAGCATAACATACAGTCAGACATTAATGTTACAGACATGTTCTTCCTTAGAAAATGCATTTTACACTACACCACTTATTCTACCAGCTTCATGAGTATATATCAACAATTTGTAAGGTGTGTCTCTGATTTTAAACCTTTGTCCCTGATTTCTTTTACCTTGTCCCTGATTTATGAGGCAGGAGGTTGACAGGTGTGTTTGCAGTAGATGTGACATCTCTGTGCAATCACACACAATGTTCTCCACCTGAAACGCTGGCTTGCTACAGAGGCTAATGATCTGCAGTTGCAGTTTGCACTTCCCTCTTGCTATATTCAGTGCTGTCTTATTCCAGGGCTATTTTTGCCCTGCAATCCTAGACCAGTTTGCCCGCCTTCCTTAGACTGCTATATTCAGCAGGATTAGCATCAGGCTATTTCCTTTTGAATATAGCTTGCTTTTGTGCTCCTGGCTAAGTTTGCCCACCGGACAGTGCTAATTTAGCCCTGGGGCAAAGTTTTGAATATCTGGTCCCTAATCTGCTATATCCAATATCTGCAAGTTGCTATAATTATTGTGAGAGAACTAAAATTATAAGAAGTCAATTTTGTGGATATAATATCAAAAACAGAGATGTCATAATTTAAGTCTTGGAATGGTAATTTCTTCCATTTTGATTTCAGAAATTTCCAAAATTATTTAATAAAGGGGCATTCAAAATATAGATGCTGAATATTTTCTTCAATCTATGTACAGCAGTTTCTCAGGCAGTAATGTTCTGTCAATTCCTTGTATTTTAAATTTGTTTTCACATTTAATTTGCCTTCTGCACTGATCCACATAATATCCCACAGTTTTACTGGGATCCTGGGATCAGAAAGTATTTTAATTATTTGTTGTTCTACATCAGTTTTTCCTTCAAAAGGTTTTGATAAAAAAAGTTTTCTAAAACCTCATTATATATGTGCTGTCTTTGTTTTGAAATCAAAGATTGTTATGTGATTTGCCATTGCTTAAGTTTATCAAAACAGTACTGCATGTATATTGGCAAGGTACAGTATGTGTTTTCACTGTTTTGAGGAGTGGAAGATTTCCTTCCTATTTGTCTAGAATCTTGTGTGTGTAAAGTAATAAACTATTTATCCATATAGTCTTTTTATTTTGTAAAAGAGGAGTCACATTTGCTGAAAAAAATATTGTGGAAATAAAAACAGTAGGGTTGACCATATTCAAAGCCCCTTGTGGTATGGATAGATAGGTTATTCCTCATTTAAGTGGATTTAGTCTGCTTCCCCAGATGACATAAAAAAACAGCTAAATATTTTTTTTTCGAGCTGTTCTGGTATAGGGAAGATATAACTAATGTATAAAAAGATGGGTATTAAGTAAGTTTTTATAACATAAATGCATTTTTGTTTGCTCACATTCCTTCTTTGCCATTGTTGCTTCCATGTTTGGGCTATGTTGAATACGTCATTCCAATTAAAGACAGCCATGTCTCCCTCTCAAAAAAACACTAATATTTTGAGGACCTGTACAATAGGGATGTCAATAAAGTTTGATTCATGCGGATAGGAAGACTTTAGAGGTATACAGAAGCGTTTCTCATAGTTGATCGCAGATCCTGTAGTATGTTCAAAATCTTGAAAAATGTTTTTGACTTGTGGGCCTGAATTTATGTTCTTTAAGATTAAGCACAAATCATCTGCATATGCAGTGGTTTTAATAGTTTCAGGCTGTAATCCATTATTGAGTCCTGTAATAGATGGGTGCATATTTAGTTTCCTGATAAGAGGATCTAATGTAAAAATATAAAGTATTGGGCTTAATGGGCACCCTTGACATACCCCTCTCTGAATATTACAGGTTTTTCCCAACCAGATTTGTAGTAATGGAATTACTGTAGCCATTTTATAAAATTTTTGGATCCATTGTATGAATAGATTTGGTAGTCCATATGATTTTAAACATAACCATAGGTGGTTGTGTGCTACTCTATCAAAAGCCTTCGATTGAGCAAAACTAAAAATTAGTCCTGATTTATTTACTGTGTTTCCAGATTCAATTATTTCCCTAAGTATTAATAAATTATCCCAAATATTTAATCCCAAGATGGAGCAAGTTTGAGAGGGGTGTATAATTTGATCTAATATGCTAGTTAATCTATTGCTTAGTAATTTTTCAAAAATCCTGAAGTCTTTATTCAGCAATATAATGGATCTCCAAGTAGATAATAAAGTTCTGTCACCTTTTTTGTGAAGGAAAATTATAGCCCCTGTATTCCTTAATTCTGGTATTTCTTTTATTTCTAATAAATTATTATATACTGCTAATAGTTCATGTGGCATGTAAGTCCAAATCCATTTGTAAAACTCTGGTGGTAAACTGTCTACACTTGGGGCTATCTCATTTATTAAATTCTTAACTGCTGTATTTAATTTGGTGGAAGTAAATTGTGAAAGTAAAGTGTTCTCTTCCTGTTTACAAATTTTTTGATAATCAATATTTGTTACTCATGTTGCTATTTCATTTGTAGCATGACATTCTGTGCCAAAACTGTCTGTAATAAATGCATTTACTTAATTTAATAGTTTGTTTTTATTAGTGGTTAAAGTTCCATTTGCTTTTTTTAATTTGAGACAGCCCTTTCTTCCTTATTCTGTCTGTATAGTTTTCGTAAGGATTTATTTTATAAGATGTCCCCTGTGTTCTGAATTTTTGTTCCATTTCTAATGATGTATATCTATAAAATTGGTGGATTTTCATGTCTTCTTTAATTGTTTTTATCTGCTCTACTGTAACTGGATTTTTGTTTTGTAAGTTCTGTAAATTTTGTAATGTAATTCTTAAGTCTTGATGCATTCTATTGTTGGAGTAATTCATTTCCCTAGAGAGATTTTTTTAAAACATAAAGTAAAATCTTTTTTTGTGTCCAGCCACCAATAAATGGGTGAATCATATAGGCAAAATGCTGATTTACTTGCTACAACAAGATCAAGTAATGATTCTAAGCATTTATTATTTTTTAGTAGGGTACTGTTCAATCTCCAAGTTCCATTTCCTGTAACAATCTTCGATCATTCTGCCAAATGTAAGCTTATTAGTCAGTGATCAAATTTTGCAACTGTTTGAGTACTAGTATTAGCTATGGGGATCTTCCCTGATATGAACCAGTAGTCAAATAGTGTAGAATAATTTCCTTTGTGAAAGGTGTGAAGAGGTGGAGATTTAAAAGAGGCTTGTGCATCTTTTAGTCCTAGCTGTGTTATTAAATTTTTCAAGAAGGCAACATCACAATAAATCTTGTTTGTTTTTATACTCCTATCAAAGTGTAAGAAACTGCAATTAAAGTATCCCCCCAAACAATAAAAACTTTGAAGTGAACAAACATATCTGAATATCTTTTTGTAGTTCAGTATATAATGACTTTTGTTTGGGGTGCATAAATGTTAATTAACCTGTACCATTGGTCCAGATATTGAATATCTAATAGATTTCATGCCCTTGTTGAATTTTCACCAATTTTAACACTTTCACTTCTGGATTATTAATACATATTCCTATACCACTACATAAATCATTTCATAGAGACCAAAAACATTTTCCCCATAACCAATCTTTTCAAGCTAAGTCTGCTTCTCTTTTAGTATGCAGCCTAGTGTCTTGAAAAACAAAATAATATCCCAATGCTTGGTTTCAAACATGAACAATTTCATTTTCTGTTTCTTTTCTGATTTGATACTGTTCACATTTTGAGATGCAACAGTAAGCTGCACAATAAAAGGCATAATTTCCATTCAGTTATCAAGTAGTTGGTATTATTTTAGCTCTAGAGTGAGTACCCCAGCTTTTCTTCTTTGCTTGTTGGGTGATTTTGGGGGTTCTTCATTTTCAGAAGACTGGTCTATTTATGAAGAGGTATCTGAGATTTCACCCATTTCCGTGTCTCCCTATTGCAGAGCTTCATATTCATTTTCCATTGCAATTGTTGTTGGATTGTTTGTCTGTTTTTGCTTTGCCCTTAGATTTTAGTACAGTTTTGAAAGGCTCTGTCATTATGGATGGCATGATGGGTTCAGGTATTGATGAAGATGGTGTGTAGGGGGGGTTGGGATCCATCTGTGTTTGGGATATGTCCATCAGGGTTACATGTTTGTCTTATAATTCTGTGGGGGCTGAGTCCCTATCAGGAGACTTAGGTTTGAATTTAGGTTCAGTTCATCTAGGAGAAGAGTCAGACTGTCTGGAAAGTTCAGGTTGTGGTTCATTATGGGCTACTTTGTTAATATAAAAATCATGTTCTGCATAGTCCCCATCTGTGCTACTGTGAGAGGCCTAAGGGCAAGAGGTGAACTTGTGCCCTTCCTTCTCACACAGTCCACAGCATGGAGTAAAACTGCAGTGTCCCCAGGGTGACCAAGCATACCACACACAATACATTTTATTTTTTCACAGCTGTTACTTAAATGACATGTGGAATTACATTTATAGTACAATTTAGGCTAACCAGGACAGAATAAAACTCCTCTATCCCGGCCAAGAAAAAAACTACTAGGTAAATGCTGTATTCCATTTTCAGTATGTTTCAACTGAATTTTGAACCTCTGCCCTCCAGTTCAAAAACCTTTATAATCAATTATTGGTTGAGGTAGTCCTTTGACTTCACATTTCTTTTCTAACCGGTAAATAATTTCTTTAACATTTTCACCTTCATTTTGGAAAAGTATAGTAATTGTCTTTTTGGTTGTTTGGATAATGGTATTGCAGAAAAATGTGTCCATATTGGAGTGTCTTTTACTTTCTGGTATTGTTGCCAAAACCTTTCCAGTAGGAACGCAGACCTGAAACTGATTTCGAAAGTTTGCTGTCCTGGAGCATGGATAAAAGCAAAGACATCAGAAGGCAAAAACTGAACTGATTGTTTAATTAATTTTGACCTACAAAATTTATGTCCCTGGTTACTTCTAAACAACCCTTATATTTGATGTGTACAGCATGACACCTTTTGGCACTCTTAGGGGGGTCTATGAAACAGACTGGTAAAACTTGATTTTGGTCTTTTGTCAGGATTTTGAACCTGTTTAGGATCTGTGATATCTTTTAGCAAGGTATCGGGATGTCTGTATTAGATGCATTAATATTTTCAGTAGAGTTAGTAACAGTAGCTTGCATTGGTAGTGACTGTTAGTTCTCATCAGCTTGGTTTGACAACTCAGGTTTTGACAAACTATCCTGGTTAGTTTCCATAATGGTTGAATTCTGAGGTGATTCAGGCAGTGGTACATTTGGGTTGGGTAACCAGGCACCTTCTTTTGTTTGTATCCAACCAGCTCCTAAAAGTGCCGGGCTGGGTGTCCAGTTTGAGGTACTTGCCATAGGTGAATTTTGCTCTGAAGCTTAGTCTGGTACTGGAGTCTCGAGTTTGGCACCAAATTCAATGACTGGGTTCAGCGTTAAAAACTTTGTTCCCTCAACTGTGGTGCTAGGCTTGTTTCTTAATGTTTCCTCTTCTTTTCCTCCTCAAATTTTGCCTTTTTCCTGTAGCTATTGCTCTTCTGCAGCATTTAATAATTAAATAAGTTTATTTTTCTTTTCAGCAAGGTTTTTCTGCAAAATGTGCTCCACGGCATTATAGTCCATTTATGTGTGTCTCTCTCTCTGATAGAATGGCTACAGATTCTCCATTATCCGTAACAAATCCAGAAGCCTTTTCTCCAATCTCCATATCTGGACTTGCAGGGAGGGAAATGCGCTCCACTGCAGGTACACCAGCACTCTCCTCTCTCAGACTGATGTCTGCCATTGAAACAAGGCAGACATGGGCTCCCCCTACTGCCAAGAGTAGGGAATGATTTATTCGTGCATATATACAAAATACAAATCATACAAAGGACATTTACAAGCATATCAAATCATTAGGATAACCCCCCAAAAAATAACAACAACAAAACAGGCATACCTCACCTTATCACATGCCTCCTCCCTATTTATATTTAAGAAAAAATGAAAATCCCCTCCACCATAAATTTACTTTTACCCATGGGTGATCGAAACAGTCCTTCTTGTACACCTCCTGAAATGCATTTTCCAGAGCCTGGCATAAATTAATAGATAACATATATTTTTGCTGTAAAACAAACTGAACCCTGGCTTTCCAGAGGTAGTATTTTAAGCATATAAAAAAACACCTATACAGTTCCAGTATCATATCTGTGGGCCAACTATATCAAATCCTCCTAACACAAATTGGTCATATATCATCTTTAATAATCACACCATCTTCTGTTTCCTTGTAGCAAACTTCCAAAAATTTGACACATAAGAACATGTAACGAGAAAATGTTTCATTATTTCTGTAACTTTCACACACTCAGGATAAGGACATATTCTTTTGTCAATTGCTTTATGCATCTGATTCCCCTTTATGTTCAACCTGCCATAGAAACTCAGCCATAGGATATCTCACATCTTTGTGGGAATCCTAGGGTTAAACAATTGCTTACACATAATGTTAATTTTAGAAGGTCAACCATTTTTAAACTCTAGATCTCTCACTCCTTGAATTTCCATTACTTTAGCATATAGAAATTTCATGTGCAATCCTCCCACATCTTGCCTACTTACCTTCCACTTTCATAGTTTAGCAAAAGTGGGCCTAAAAAAACCTGGCAACCCTATTATTCAGCTGCATTTCAGTGGTTCATTATCTCAGACCTCCAAAAAAGCCTTATACACCAAATTAAACCATCTCTGAGCAGGTCAAGTTACAAAGTTAAAACTTAGTTTAAAAGACCCTGACCAGAATAAAGTATGAAAAAATACCACTGGGTGTAACATTCCTAAACCTTCTTTTACTTTGAGTAAATATGTATATACATTTTTTATTGGATTCAGCCGACACCCCCATACCATCTGAAAGAATAGACTCATTTACTGTGTTTCCATATTCAATGTTAATGGAAAAACCATTCCAAAACAAAGCAACATTGGGATTGAAAATTGTTTCACTAAATGCACCCCTTTTAACTTAGGTAACTTCTAATCCTTCCATCTCTGAACCTTTAAATTAACGTTGGCCAAACTGTGTTCCCAGTTTAAAGCAGCATTATCCCCATCCCCAAATTTTAACCCTAAAATCCTACAGGGCCCATCCACAATGATAATGCAAGCTACCTGGAAATATAATGTGTCTTAGGTTCCAAAACTAACCCTTTACATTTCTCCCCATTTAACTGTGCCCCCGCTGCTACTGAATAATTTTGCTATGATCTTCATTAATGCTTAGACACTAGCTTCATCCCGTACAAAAACACATAACTCATCCACATAAGCAATTATCTTTATCTCTTCACCTGTAACCCCCCTACAATCCCTCTAATGGAGTTATTCTGAATAATCTGGTGTATAAATGGATCAAGTGCAAAAACATATAATAAGGGACTTAGAGGACATCCCTACCTAACACCCTGCCAAACTAGTACCCTTGTCCCTTCCATCCCCCCCAAAAAAGAGGTGACACTTCTGCAGTCTGGTATAACAAAGAAATCCAATGGATAAATGTCCTAGGTAAATGATAATGTTCTACAACTTTAAATAAATACCTATGATGCACTCTATCAAAAGCTTTGCATTGGTCCAGTGTCAACAGATACGCCGAAGTCCCAATCTGTTGACAATACACAACTACATTCCTAATAATACCCAAATTCTCTTGAATTTTTCTACCAGGGAGAGAACAGGTTTGAACCAGATGAATCAGAGTTTGTGTAACCAGCCATAAATGTTTCTGCAATATAGAGGATAAAGTATGGGCAACAGTTAACAGCAGCACTGTGTATGCTTTGAGATGTTGCTACAGCAACCTGATAGACCTTGAGAGTGCAGCTCGAGAGGTCTGTGGTTGCTGTGGCAACCTCGAGAAGCACAGACTGCTGTTGTTAACTGTTCACCCGTACTTTATCTTGTATAGTGTATGGTACAAGCAAGGCAAGATTTGGCAAGGAAATGCTGTCTAAACCTTTGTTCGGCCCTAGACACACACACCCTAGGCCACACACACACACACATATGTATAATCACCCAGGTAATTGCTGAATATTTTTACATCGGCTTCAATTTTTTTTAATGTGCGCTTGTTCTGTTGTTCTAGTACAAATGCTTTTCGTTCTGTTACTGATGCGCATTTGGATAGCAGGCCCAACATTGCGATCACTTGATTATGCTCACAAGCAACTGACTAAATGTTTGAAACTGTTGTCTGATGAGATCTAGCATTTGCTGACACCTTCTGAGTACTGAGTGCATGCAATGGCATTCTATTCTGTTGTACCATCATGGTGAAGTCCTCAGAAAGGTACAACACCATCCTGACATCGCCACAATGGTACAGCAGCTGGGTATTTGTACTAAATTTAAACAATAATAACGTTCCACCATACACTATATAATTGTTAAAATCTTAAAATCAGAATTTAACAGACAATAGGCTGCCAGTCTATAAGCAGCCATATATCTACAGATTTATATACAGTAAATAGTTAAGCAACCTAACCATAAAGATGGAATTCCTGCTTGTGTAATTATATAAAAATTAAAAACTCTCTTCAAACAATATCTCAGAATCTCCACATATGCTTTATAGCACTCAGTAGGCAAACCATCCTTTCCCAGGAACACTCCAGTTTTTAAAGCCTGAATAACCCTACACACTTCATTTTTTGGATGGGTCAAACAAGCTCATGTATTTCCTGATTTCTCAATGGTGGGACCTGAGTGTCCGTAAAAAAAACCTTGATATCCAGAGATTGTAACTCCTGCTCAGCATTTAGCACAATTAAGTGTGCCTCAAGTTCCTGCAAAATTATATTTCCTGAAGAAGACATTAAGCTTGAAATTTGTGAATTATGTTGCCTTGCTTTGCACACCTCAAATGGGTCAATATAAGATGTTTTTCTGTATTCCAAAAGACAATTCTACATCCAGTGCACTGGCTCTGTTAGATTGATAAACTTGCATTTCCTACTGTATTTAAGGCATTGAATTTGGTCAGATAAATCTTCTTGGCCCAAATATGTGGCAGTATAAAATCTATACAACTGATCCCTTTGTTTTAGGTATTTATACAATTGAGATCTTCCTTTTTTTTTCATAATGCATTAGCCATACCTTTAAGTCCTGTTGGGTTCCATGTCATAATAGTGGACACGTAATGGTGATGGCTATTATGGTGAGTGTATATCAGAGAAAAGCAATTCAATGATATACACTTGCAGGTGACCGGGCACACACAATAGATTGTTTGTTTGCGGGGGGACTGCACCCTCCACTCCCCCTCATGGGGGGCTTTGCCCCATGCACACCCCTGATTATGGATTGTCAACCCCAGAGGGGAACTTGTCAGGGAGGAGGCACAGCCCAATTTAAAAAAAATGTAAGTCCCGCAGGTGTGGGAACAAAAATCTCTTCCTGGCCCCCAGCCCTGTACCCAGGATCTTCTCCGTCGGAGCCAACCTCCTTACCCACCACACCATATGGTTGGCTCAGTGGAGCAGGCATACTAGAGGATAATAACCCTCTTCCCTATCCTTCCCTTCCTATTTTTCTTTTCCACTTGCCCTTCCTTCCCCTCACAGTTGTAGTCCTTGCTACCCTGGCAAGTCAACCATGATAATAGAATCGTAATATGGGTTGTCATTTTAACAGTCGCCCTTACATGATTACTATTATCACTGGATACTGTCCTGTTCAAATTCCTCCCACCATCTTCCTATATCCTTATAGAGAGAAAGGACAGACACCCTAGCTATCATAACATTTAAAATATGCATTTCCACCTCTTTTCCTCAAGGGCAGTAATATTCATTTTCCATCTGCCTGTAACGTGCATATTGGGGGGTTGAAGCTTAACACTGACCTGACCAATAAATGGTCAGAAAACTCTGCAGGTATGACATCCATTTTATGAATGCGTAACTGTTTAGTTACAAACAGGTAGTCTATTTTACTGATAAGGGTACATCGTATATAAGTAAACCAAATTTCAGGATCCAAAAATGAGGAACAATACACAAGTTCTGCTATTGCCACAAACTTTTTAAAAGCATGTTAATCACAATAAACTTTCTTTCCTGTTTGTTTTCGATCTGTTACATCAAGTGTAATGTTATTGTCCCCCCGATACACAGTTTTTGTTGTCACTAAAAATGGCTGCAGTTGAGTAAATAACTCTACCCTATCTGCCTTTGACTGGGGCCCATAAACTATAATAAATCTACTTGGCTTATTGTTCCAAAAGCCGTCCACATTAAGTATCCTCCCAGGAATGAAATCAACCAATTTTTGAAAAACAAAATTCCTTCCCAAAAATAATAAATCCACCCCATTCACCTTATCCATCCCAAATGACCAGTAAAGGGACCCCCCAACCCAGTCATTCTGGAAAGTGTACATCAGCTGACTGGAGTCCATCCAGGTTTCTTGTAAAAAAAATCACATCCAGTTTTAAGGCATGAAGCCACAAGAATAATGCAAGCCATTTTTGTGCATTTGTAATGCTGTGGGTATTCAAGGTGGCAGTAGTAAAAGTGTTTATCAGGATAAGTTAGGTGAAATAGCTATAATCAGTCCATTTCTTTTTTCTTCTTTCCTGGCAGTGGCTGTTCTGGCAGCTGGTCATCGACATCTTGTTTCTCAGACATGAAAGAATTGTCAGACACCATGCCCTCACCATCTGTATCACCATCCCCAGCCTGATTCAGTACCCCAAATTGATTGTCCAGGTTAAGTTCACCAGTTTGGATAGGGGCTTATTAATTCTTGCACTACTGCATCTGGGAGCTGGTACTGACCATGTCAAGGGAGGGAGGCATGGTCTCGCCATTACTTGGGGCCTCCGTTGATAGAACTGTATCAATGACCTATGCAGTGCTGTCATCCAGACACACCTTCCCTGTCTGTTCTGGGGCTTTAGCCCTATTGGCGTACACCATGGATGTTATTTGGTCTATCTATGAAACAATAGTCATATTAAGCACATTGCAGAAAATACATTTTCAAACATTGATCACATTTAAAATGAAGTTGGTCATCAGAGTCTGTATACATACGATTTCCTTCAATGCCCATGCTTCCAAGTAGTGCCCTTTTCCATGCCCGAATAAAGCTGCTTGTGGTGCCTCTGCACCCTGAGGTTGTACTCCTCTGCCTGAATACCAGCCTTCTTTATCATTCCCCTTTTAATTTTGCCTTTAATTGCACCGGCTTGCACTTTCCAGCAAATGTTGTAGCTCTGTACCCCCTTGTTTACTGCCCCTCCCCCTTTTGTCTATGCGAGCAGCTAACCTGGGCCTCTCTCAGGCCATTCACCCCCCCTCCGTAGCACCCAAAAAACTCACTGTAAAACAGGAAAGCGAGTGAAACTAATTGTATTGCTCTCCCTCTAGATGCCCTTGCCTGCCCCTAGCACTCATTTTGTTTTTTTAATAGAGGGCTTGCTTTCCTTTGTCCCCGAGAAAGCACCTGAACCACACATAATTTGTCAATTCAGGGCAAGAAAAATGAGCGACCCCCTAAAACACTGTTTGTATTACTCTCGCCTCACCACCTGGCCCCCGCCATTGCCTGTCTGTAAAAAAAACCCATATCTGTTTTTATCACAGGCATGCTTTCTTATCTTGCCCGAAACAGAGCTCCTCTATTTAGTGCCATCCCCTTTGTGATGCTCCCATGCCAGTGAAAAATCCCTCCCGTGCGGTGTGACATCAGACACCACCCACACCACAAAAACGCTTTTTTTAGCAAGAAAATTACTTTGAAATGCCCCGATATCTCAGGCCAATTTCCAAGCAATCCACACAACAGCATTCCCCAAAGTGCTAAGTCACTCAACCCCAGCTATTCCTTTGGCAAAAACAACATTTTTCAAAGAAAAGACTCCTGCCAGTATTTTATAGCAGCCCCATCCCCCAGCGAGATGCAGCTTAGCACTGCAGCGCCCTTCTCATACCACTAACACTCCGGTGCTGAGATTCCCATTGCACCCCCACCACATGGTATGATGTCACACGCCACTGCTCGCTTGATCCACAGGCCAGGCCCCACTGCTGGCAGCTTCTCTCTCCCCCTCCTGGGCCCATTCCTGGGGCCTGCCTCTATCCACTGACTCAAACTCCCACTCCCCAGCTACCTATACACCTATCTCTGTTATTGTTGCTTGTTTCTCGACCAGAAACATCATCGCTTCCGTGTGCCTTATTCGCACACGCCCCCAGCCATTTCACAACTCAGGATTCACTCTTCCCTTCACTGGGTGGATGACCGTAAAACCAACACTCTACTGCTTCGAGGAAGTCATGTTCCTCTCCTCATCTAGGCTGCTAATACTGCTAAACAAAGATAAAGGCACCTGCTGAAATTCCGGCTCTAGCAAAACGAGCGACCCACCAGCTCATTTCAGGACTGGGCTTTTCTTTATACAGCATCTCCCTGACTGTCTCCCCATGGTACAAAGACTTTGAACTCATTTAACCTCGTTCCATAAAGCCTCTCCGTGGTCACACACTCATTCTTTTTTGCATTGTAGCTCAAAATTAGTGGACTAGCTCACGTCTCTCAACATAGCATTTCATAATACTTCTCAGCAGTCAAACACACATTCCTTTATGCTTTAGCTCAAATCAATACTGGGCTAGCTCACTTTTTAACTATAGCGGTTATTTCACACCACATGTAACACACAGGCCTGGAACCTCTAGTATTAAACCAAACTTGCTCAAATCATGCCTCCTGCTTGGGTCCTACAACCTGTACTTGTATTATCTTTCTTCATAAATAAATACAGTGCCTTAACTTAGTTTTTTTTTTTTACCTTGTAAAATGACCTTCCACTTGTTACCTCAGTTGGTTCCTCCTCAGTCTTGATAGCCAATTCTGACGTGCTGGTTCTGTTGATAAGCAACAAAATTATTCCAGCAGAAAGAGGCAGAAAACCTCTGTGCAGCCTCTTGTGTACCCTGGCTTTCTTTCCCCTCACACTTTTCCTTGCATCCTATGGCTATCCTGTTCCTCCTTAGGCTCCTCTCTTTCCTGTACCTGAATATTGTCCCTGGAGCTCCCCCTCAACCTTTCTGAGCCATACCATTTTACTGCCCTGGGGAGAGGTCCACCAGGACAACTTGGTCTGCCCCCTTTAAAGGGGAAAACACCATTAGCACAATGGCTCTATTTTTGTCAGACTTTTCCTAGTTTTTACAATAAACAGTAATGTCTCTCACCAACTGCTGATGATTCCAAAAGATGCTTTCAGTCCCAGAAGAAATGGTAGCAACAGTTCAAAATGTAGACACACTTCTAAAATACTTACTTGTTTCTGATATAATTTTTAATTCATTGGCCAAGGAAAGCCTTTTTTTTTAATTCAGGAAGCTTTATTTATTTTTGATACATTAATACACAAAAGGAAAATAAATGAAATAAAAAACTGAAAATGATGACTTAGTACACATAATATACACATTTACCCTAGTCACCGTGTCTTGGGTCAGACATCTCTACATAGGCATATCATAACACCATAAACATATGTTCTGGTAGTTGAATATAATCTTAACATAACAGTATACTGCAGTCTTGCTAATGTGTCATGTTTGACCTTTGGGTAAACGAGAAGTAATAGAATCAAGAAGCTTTATGAGGGACAAAAAGAGAAGAGAAGAAAACAACAAAAAAAAACCTTCTCCTAATATCCCCTCCCAATCTCCAACCCTTCCAACCCTCACTTCCCTAAGCCACCCTCCCCAATCTCTTCCCTATATATAAAAAAAACCTAAATATCCTATCTCTGTCATTTTCTCCTCTCTCCATCAGAAACAACATCCAGCACTAAACATTTTCCTCTACTGCGGTTAGGGGTATTTTTTCTCCAGATTAGAACCTGCTACAAGGAGGAGGTCAATGATCATCCGGTTGCTTACTTTCAGGGTTCCATGTAGCTAATAATGTGTCCAGGGCACCCCATTTATCAAGATAATTTTGCAACCAATTGTTCATACTTGCAATATGCTTTTCTAGCTGTAGGGCAAGTAACATTTCTCTATGCCATTCTAGTGTTGTAGGCAGGGTATCCAGGGTCCAGTGCCTCCTGAGTACAAGTTTGGCCACTGCGGAAATAAGGGCCATATAATATTTCTTTTGTTTCAAAGTTCCTTTTGGAAAAGAATTGAGTAGACAAGTGTCCAGGGAAAACAATGAATTTAGAGCCAGCATTGGGCTTAAAGAGTTTTGTATAGCTTTCCAAAATAGTTGGACTTTGGGACACACCCATAACATGTGGTAAAGGGAAAGTCTTTCTTATTCAGCTTAATAAATAAGGCAGTCTCTCTTAGTCTGTTCTCACAAATCTGGTGAAACCTGCTATTGAAGTAGTTTTATGTATTACAGTCCACCTTGCATAATAGTAGAGAGTATAGAGGGTTTTTTGCAGTTCATCTTTTTATTTGAATTTTCCAATTAATACAAAGACAGTGATACAAAAAGGTGCCAATAGAAACACAAAACATCTCTTACAGCACTTAGTGTCGAATGTAAAGTTCAAAGCATAATGACACAGAATTATGACTTAGTAACAGTTGCATAGATGGTGGGCATTACCAACATTTGGAAAGTACAGAGTTTTAAGAAATTGTATTCATGGTCCTTAGCTTGATTTAATCTAAGCAAGTTAATCCAAACTAATTAGACCACACTGTCTCCTTTGTATCCTATGTATGTTTACCCTTGAGCAAAAGAGGCTCAACAGGGCATGATCTAATAACACATCTTCAGGAATTGTTACACTGCTGAACAGACAGAGATACTTGATCTTGAGTGCTTCAGCAGGACACGTAGATATGCTGTAATGCTCAAAAGTGGTGAATTTAGGGGAACTTTTAGGAAGCTTTTGTAGAAGAGGGAGTTGAACCTTTGGAACCCTCTACCAGTGGAGACAGTGGATATGAAGACAACACGGGCCTTCAAGGTAAACATGGACAGATTCTGCTTGCCAAGGAATTCACAGGGTTTTCTGATTATTAATAGTGCGGGAGCGGAAGCCCAACAAATTAGTAAATGTTTTCTTTGCATTCTTGTTGTTTTCTGCTTATGAAGTGGAGAAGACAGTCCTGATGAACCTAGAATCCTTTCCAACTTTAAATTACTGCAATAGGCTGTAAGGTTTCAGTGTGGCTCTGTTGAAGGCACATCTGTCTTTAAACCAGATGCTTATGGGTTATAGTGCCACTCCACAGCTTATACACCAAGTACTGGCACTTTACTGCAGTACTGGAGCAGGGTGCTGTAGAAGGATGAGCCAACATCAAATTTGCATTTTGTGAATGTGCTAACATTGGGCACATTTTCAGCACAGCCAAATTGAACATATGAGCCATTTTAGATCACCTCAAACTTTGGACTTTTGAACAAGTAATTAAAACAGTTAAAGTCTGGGGCATGGCTTGGCATGGCAAATGGCTGCCAACCTTTCCCTGCTCTGATAGCCCTAAACAGAATCCTACAATATTCAGCTCAACAAAGGCACTTATATTCTCTGAGGGTACATAGTTCCATGTGGCAGCTCTCCCTGAACACGGTGCTGCTTGTGTCCGGATCTGTGCAGCATTGACCCTCTGCCATTGAAAGAACTACTGACTGCTGAAACTCTCCTCAGCAGCACAGAGTGGTCTCTGAGATAGCAATGGCTGGTCCCGACCAGGCCCCAGTGCCATGCTGTGAAATAAAGACAATGTTTGAATGCTTAACTCAGCAAATCTCCAAGCTAGAGATCTCTACATAGTGCACCAATGCCGATATCACCCAGATGGTATCACATCAATTCAGCGCATACAATTTAGTTCAAACAATTCAGTGAAAACATCTCAGTGAAAATCATTACAGTTAAAAGCACATTTGAGTGCATAACAATTTCAGTGTATTTCGAAAACAGCAACAACATTTTCCCGTTAATGCAGCACCATCAACATTGCAAAGGAAACCACTATTTTTTAACCACAGTATAAAACAAAAAAGTGCAGGATACCATTTTGTGAGAGCATAATCCAACACAGCTCCAACAACATTTCACAGCACAGCACATATGATTGCTTACCTTATGCTCGTTTCAGCAATTTCACTCTTTACACCCATACTTGCGTGCCTTATGATACAGGTATCCCTAATGACAAAGAAGAGGTTGCCATCTAGTGATCAAGATGAAGTGAAGCAGCATGATGACTGTAGAGAGGATGCCAACTTCAAAACTGCTTGCTTTATGTTACTTAATTTGCATATAGTGTCACCAGGCTAGACAGCAGAACACAATTGGAGGAAAGAGCTTTCAGCATTAACTTTGGTTGTTTTTAACTGGCTGGCATCATTGATTTGTTATGCAATTTATGGTTACAGTTTCTTCGGTCACTTTAATTAATTCATATGCCTCCTTAGTAATAAATGACTGTTTAGTGTTTATTTTCCGTTGTAACACATTAGCACCAGAGGTCACTGATTTGACTTTATGCATTATCCCAGCATGCACTCTATACTGTTGTGGACTGTTGTGCTATGATTATGGACATGAATTGCGTTGAACACACTAGCGCTGAAAAATGCAGATGAGGAAAATGATTGCGCTGTAAAGTAAACATGGTAATTGACCAAGCTTAAAAGTTTTGTGTGCAGTTGTCATGGAACCCCCACAGATAGCCCAATGGATGAATGTTGCAGAAAAGTGGATGACCAACAAGGAGGACAAAACAGAGTGACTCACTGCCTATATCCATTATCATGACTAGGCCATCCATCTCCACTGGGACAAAGGACTTGGAAAATCAGTGCTGGTGGAACATTCTCCACTTTGTCAGTTGCCCTGAAGGTTGTGATGGGAAATCAATTAATATGTTCCTTTGAAAGTCTCCCTGAGCTGCTCAGGGAGCAATGCGTGTCGCACTAGAAAATGGACCAGTTTCACAAGACATTACCCTTCCCCCAAGCTGGAAGAGGGATCCATATACATTATGGCACTGATAAAGCAAACATCATGGTCTAGACTCACTTGAGGAATGATCTAACCTGGAAACAACATTGGATATGGATCTTGCCAGACTTTTATTTTTATTTGTACTTTTTGCTCCCCATGCACTGGGGGATGAGAACTCAGTCCCGTATCGCCCATCCGAGTGTCCACCCACTGCCAACCAACCCCAAGACCCCCCACATTTTACCCCCCATGGTAGGGCCAGGAAGGGAGCTTCCTCCTCCTTGGAGCACAATCCAAATCTGGGGAGGTGGCGGTGGTGGAGCAGCGGGATGGGGATGAGGCTTCATGAAGCCCTCCAGCCACCATTTTCTTTTTTTTGGACCCTTCCCTTCCTACACATGACAACACATGTGTGGGGGCACATGCATGCCATGATCACCAGCTGCTATGCCCTCCCTATCTGCACTACCCCAGCCCCCCACCAAAGGGCAGCAGACAGGTGGGATGACAATCTCTCCCTCCCCAAGAGAGGAGAGCAGTCCTCCGGATGCTCAATCCTCTCTTGCCCCTGCCAACCCCTGATGGCCCAGGATCATTCTCAAACCTGGGTCATCAGCATTGTGCTGGGTGTGGTGTCCAGTGCCTCAACTTCCAGCACCACCGGGCCGTCCTTTTCCAGGCTTATCTAAAGAACTCTTGGCCAGGCATAAGGCCTGTACACTGATGAAATGTCCTTCACAGACCTTGGCATTCCATGTACCGTCCAATACTCTGCTGCTCTCCAGATCCTGAAAAATGGGATTTCTCAGCTATTTAAAATGCCAGAGGCTGCAGAAGCATACACCTTCTGCTCCTGAACCCAAACTGACTGGACCAAATACCACATGAATTTCCTTGGGGAAGACAAAGAGTAAGGGATTCAAGTGATGGACACCTTTGCTCCCCCCTGATGAAATACACATGCAAAAGCACAGACACGGACCCTCTGTTTGACTCCTCCCTGTGGGTGAGTACCCTGTTACCCAGCAACTAAGAAGCAGCATGGTCACAAACAGAAGCAGCAGCAGGGGAAGAGGGTGGACAAAGTGACCTGGTTGAGGAGCCAAAGTCAGATTGGCAACAGGGGGAGTCTCCCACCTCCTTGAATGTCAACTTCCCACTTATTGGGAACAGCCACTTTGCCCCACTGCTACAGATGCCTCCTGAGGACAATCCCCCCCCCCACTACAGCACCACAACCTAAACAAGAGGCTCTCCTGACCCAGTTGTGTAGCCCAACCTAACTCCCTGAGTCCTTCCCTTCCTCCCTCCCTCCCTCCCCACTGCTCTCACTTCTTACCTATTTCTCTCTATTACCTTACTACCCCTACCATTCCCCCCTTATATTACCCCTCTCAATCAGTGGCAGCTCTACACCAGGGCCCAACAGGGCACGTGCCCTGGTAAAAAAATGCTGTGCCCCAGTTGGTGCCCAATATGATATAGAGCTTCCCCCATAGTAACAATATATCAGTGCCCTGGCTGCCATCGGTTGTGCCTCAGCTGTGCCCTGGTAACCATTTGTGGCTAGAGCCGCTACTGCTCTCAATACAATACCTACCTGTTTCCACCCCTACTCTAGTAATCTCCAAGAACTTCTCACTATCTTCTCAATCCACAGATGTCTACTGACAAGGTCTTCCTCTCTGACCGCTAATTGCCATGTGTAAGTCATCTGAAACCTTGTAACCAATGTAACTTACAGCACTTACTATGTCCTTACTGAGTACTGTATGTTATCTATATACATCATGTATTATTTGTAACTTGGACACACGTTTGCCTTGTACCGTGTCACTACCTTGTTGTTCCCTTACCCTTGACATGGAGCTTTTGCAAACGAGCCTCTGGCTCAAAGATTTTGTAATTCTGAGACTTCGATAAATAAATAAAAATAAATAGCCACAGGCTACAAAGCAGGAATCAAACTTTTATACTGCTACTGCATGGGGATGAGGGGCTCCACTCAATACTAGGTCTATCAAGACATAAGACACATTAAGACTCCTGGGGCTGGATTTTCCAAGACCCCCAAAACTGATGCAGGTGCACATAAAACTTCTGCAACTGGATCTTCACTTGTGGAGCCACAGTTTTTCCCACATGCATTGGATTTTCAAAAATGGAACCATTTTGTAACAGGCTTCATGATTTATGGCAGCTTGTGGCAATTTTTTGGTGCAGCTGTGCCACAATGTTATGCCTGATTGGACCAGGCATAACATTTGCCACAACTGCACCTATTGTCAATGCAGAGCATGAGCTGAAAATAGGACTTTCTGCCAGTGTGGACATATTTTTCTGCCTTGGTGGACTGCAGCACAGGACTTAGAATGTGGTTTTATATTTGGCAGGTTGCTGGTATCACCCTTTTAAGAATAGTTACCGAAGGCCCACTCTGACATCCTCCCACCCCTCATGCGGCTGTGCTACCTTGGTTAGCCCCCCCCTCCCTTGGCCACCTCGAATGCTAGGTGGAATCACTGGATCTCCAAAACTCTTCACTCCTTCAGTATGTGGATTGGGGGGGAGCTCCCATCATGGAACATGCCCTCAAACTCATCACAAATCCAGTGCTCATCTGCCTGACCCTCCAGAAATGTACAGACTTATGTGCATCTTATGACACCCAACTAATGGCAGCCTAAACAACTCTACTGAGGCCATGAAAGTGGGGGTGCAAAAGAACCAGTTAGGTCAGTGCACTTCTGTCCCTGTCATGGGGCACAATGACTTCTTCCTCCCAGATGGTGGGAATATGACATCTTGAGGCTTTTCCCTCCTCCTCCACCTTGTATGGTAGTACCCCTACCCCACCTAACTACTGTTAAGTATTGGTAGGTGGACCCTGCCACATCCCTTATTCTGCACTGGCTACATAGGGACAGACTAGTATGCACTGACATTCAGCGTCACTCACCCAAATATCTGGGAGGGAAACACCCAAATCAGTGCCCGAGTTTGTGACCAAAGAACAGAACTGATGCTGGCCCCAGCTCAGCTACTGGCCCAGTCAAATGACCACCCCGCTGACTAAACAGATCCTCCCTGGTGTGCATTAGTGTACATATATGGGGCTGTTTGATGGCTTTTTGGTTTTTATCTCTGTTCTCCTACCTCTTCTTGCAACCTTGCACTTATTCTGAGTGTAGGATTGTGCTTTGAGAGTGACTAGAATGCCACAGTTAGGGATAATCTGATAGTTTTCTAGGTTTTTATTGCCCTGTTGGGCTTTTGCTGTTGGTTAGATATGCCTTTTGTCTATATATTTCAAGAAGTGTAGCAAGGTAAAGGTAGGATCCATGAGCTAACACAGTGCAGGGCAGGTGCAGCTTTAAAAGGGGGCGGCCAGCCCTGGTCTGAAAGCACAGAATCCAAAACGAAGTATGCTGCACACAAGAGTGACAGACTGGATATCACCCTGAAATATGGAAAATGAAAAACGTTCATTTTATTGAATAACAAGTGTCCAAAATAACAAGCATACTGCTGCTCCAAACAGTAGCCCCAGCGCTTTGACTATCTCTAGTCTTCCTCAGGGAGTGTGTCTGATGGGAGCACAGGTACTGCCTTACATACAGGTACCCAATTATTATTCATTAACAAACATGCATATGTATAAACTCATAGGTAAATCATACAAAATAATGTAGAAATGTTGTACTGGGGAAATATAATATTTGATCTAGGTTGCTTAGTTCTTTCTCTACACATTTTCTGGGAAGCTGCTCATCCTCCACACACACTTGTATAAGCCCTTATTCAGTGTGTTAATGATCTTTCTCTGACTATGCACTCTGTGGGTATTTGGCCTAATTCAACTCTTTCTAGTACTGATGCCATGCTTTGAGATAATCCCAAAAGATTCTTGTAATATGAATTAATTGACTTTTCTATATGTTTTAGGTCCCAACAGCCCCAGATTTCTGATCCGTATAAAATTTGACTTCCTATTTTTGCATTATCTTAAGACAACCTTTCACTGAATTTCCTACATATTTATAGCAAAACTGGAGAGCATGGGAGTACATTTATTTGCGTTATTGGATAATTAATCAGCTTGTGTTGCTCACATGTATGTATTGGAAAAAAAATAATCCCAGATAACAGAAGGTATAAACTACTTCCAAATTATGACCATTTATTTTATACTCACATAACTTTTTATTTCTGCTAAATACCATGACCTTGGTTTTGTTATAGTTGATTTGTAATTCAGTTTTACTACTTTCAATACAGAATGGTTCAGTCCTTTTAATACCAAGATAATGTGTGAATAATAGTACTATGACATCTGTATAGGCCAGATATGGGCAGATGTTCAAAATTTTGGGGGGATGAAAGTTGTTTTCATAAAGCTTTTTCAAGATGGTATCCAAGTACAGTATAAATTGAATAGCAATGATGAAAGGGCACAGCCTTGTTTGACCCTCATATTTGTTATAAATTCCTTACTTTTTTTCTCTTAGTATCATATCTTACTTGTGTTAAATTCACAGAATATAATGTTTTTAACAGATTCAATAAGAAAAGGGAATGGGTAAATTGTTTAACCAGGAATGGCATACTAAGCTGGAGCTTGTTTCAAAGTGCAACCTGGGAGAACAAGGAAGTTAAGTGGCTTGTTCAGGGTCACACAATGTGCAAATGGGGGCTGATGAGGTTCAAACCCAGGTCTCCAGGTTTGCAGCTCAATGCTGTTAACCACTACACTATACTGCGTCCTATAATACAGATCCTCAATAAAGACTGATCTGTTCTTAAACTCTCTACTGTCTGCCATAAGAAGGTTTCTGTGGCATCCAGTGAACAAGGCAACCAAAACTGGGTGGCGACAAAAACAGCAACTCCATTATGGTGCCTGTGTTCATGGCTACCATACAGGGGGGTGACCGGATACTAGGGTGGGCAAATACCATGACAGGAAGTAGCGGATATACACACATGCCCGCATGCACACACACGCACGGGGGGGTAGGGGAGGGATGATATGTGGGAGGGGTGTTGTGGGCAACTGCTGAGCTGGTCTGCTAGCGTGGAGGTCTGGATGGTCGGCTGGGTGGTGCAGAGTACAGGGTTCAGTCCGGTGCGGGGTATTTTTTTGCCAACAGGCAGCATGTATTTTTTAAGATTTTCACCCCTCCTGACATGCACCCTCCTGGAGTTGAGAATCCTTAAGTAGGTGGGCGCCGGAGGGCACAGCCCCCCACATTAAAAATGAGACATTTAGGTCTTGGGTGCAGCTGTTGTCAGCACTGTGAATGTGCATTGCTGAAATTGGTTTTCTGTGATGTACACTCATCGTAACGGTGATCACCTTTCTGGGATCACCGTTATGATATGGAACTGGTTTCTGTTTATTTGGTTGAATGCTGATTTCAGATGTACTGTACAGCAATGCAGTACAATTTTTTTGTTTCTTTATTTTTAAATGACATTATATTTGCAGTATGAACTAAATGGGAAAGAATGAAGCATTGGTCTATAGTTGAATATCCTTGTCAGAATCCTGCCTGGGCTTCATCCAAAATGTTACTACACTTTATCCATGATAGTAATCTATCATTTATGACTTTGGAGAAATCTGTTATGTACAATCAATAAGACTGATTGGTCTATAGCAACGCAAGCCTTTTTTTGTTATCTTTTTCAAAGATTGGTACAATTGGACTTTTCTTTCATGATGACAGAATTTGTTCTGTATTGGTAATATACTAAAACAGTTTTTGTAAATATGGTAATGAAAAGTCCATTTGATTTAATGTTACATCTACTGGTACCCCATCAGGACCAGGGTCTTTATGAAAAGCAACTGATTCAACTATTTGACTAATCTCCCGTAAGGAGAACTGTTGGGCCCAGATATTCAGAAATGCGCCAAAGCCCGGCACAAGTCCTGCACAGCGCAAATCTGATGCACCATGGTGCAACAGGAGCCATATTCAGAGGCTGCGCAGGCCTAACTGCACCAGCGCAACCCAGCTCAATATGGCAGAGTTGCACCATGGCGCAAACAGAGTTGTGCCATGGCACAAACAGAGTTGTGCCATGGTGCAACAAGAGATGCTGTAGTGCAACTGTGGAAGCAGAGCAGCAGAGCAACAGAGGGGGCATGGCACAGAGAATAGACCCAGGGACAGAGCCATGGAAGCACAGTGACAGGTCACAGGAGGCCTCCAGCAGCAAGGTTCAGCAGGGCACACACAGACACCCAAACACATGACCCCAGAACAAAACAGTGGCACAGAAAGCAGGTAACGGGGGTGCCAATGGCCAATGGAGGGCCACCAAGGGAGTCCCCCTGCAGGCCACTGGCGTGCCTCCCCCTCCCAGACCATAGCAGGCCACACCCAGGACCGTGCAGCCAAGCACATACACGCCACACAGGCACACAGGAAGCCCACACAGTAGGCACTGAATGTGCCAGGTGGCAGGTAATGTGGCAGACCACATGGGACAGGCCACACAGTGCCAAGCAGGGGCCCCAACACAGCGTGTGGACAGTACCTGACCAATGACCATGGCTGTGTGCCACCACCACGCACACAACTGCCATACAGCACTGACAGCTGGCCCATGGGTCCCCAAAGGCACAGCCACCAACCCAGGGGATGGACACCACCACAGTGGGATACACCACAGCACACAGCAGTGAACCTCAGAAGCGCCACATGCTCCCCTTCACATGCACACCACATGGACAGACACTGGGCCACTGCAGCATGGCTCCTCACACCACCTGCAAAGCAGGCACAGACACAGGCAGGTAAGTCAGAAAAATATATTTTGTTACAAACTTTATACAATAACCAGGGGCTGGTAAAGGGTATGTATAGCAAGGGAAAGGGACAGGGACCAGGGACTATACAGTGGAAGGGGGGACTGTAGGGTGAGCAACAGCAGGGGAAACAGGGGAAAACAGGGTCAAAACTAATGGTGGCCCTGTCTGTCCTCCCTGGTGAGCCAACACACCCTCTGATCAGCTAGCAGCATCCTGTGAATCTGCATCGCCGCCTCCATGGTCACCGATGCCACAAGTAGAGTCTGGCACAGCAGGTGGCTTAACATTGCCCATGGTGTTCTTTACCACCAGACACCTGTAACAAGGAACAGGACAAGTGATCAGTGCAATGTCCCAAGGAACCATGCCCACCAACAGTGCACAATAGGCAGTGGTGACACACACCTCATGGAGGGCCCGTAATGGCCACCCACAGGGGGGTGGGCCAATTCCAGCCAGCAACTCGGCGCAGTGCACAGAGTTGGTCCCTGTCACAGAATGGCCACACAACTGTGCAATGACAGTCACATGGCACAATGCACCACAGCAACAACAGTGGCAGCTGGGTGCATGCCCACCCCACTAACAGCTGGCACACGTGTCCAATGGATGTGCCAGAGAGGCATGTACCATGCACAGTGTGATATACACAGCTGCCATGGCACAGGTGGCCATGCCTGCACCCACTCCCTCTGCCACCACCCATGTACAGTGCGAAGGACTATGACAACACCTACCTGCCCTCTGCAGCCCCGCTGGTGCCGGTCCTGTGCCATCATGGCCTGCTGCACCCTGCTGCACTGCTGCAGCCTGGGCCCTCCATCAGTCCTCTGGTTCTGGATGGAAAGAAGACAGGTGCACATCAGGAACCAAACACAGCAGCTGCCCCCAACCCCCATCCCTGTGCACAGGGTGTGCCCCTGCCAGACACGTCCTGCATGCCTGCATGACTGCATCACAACGCAAGTGGAAGCTGGTAATGCCACTCTGTGATGCAACCAATGACAGTGTGCCCTTCTGCAGGGCATGCCAGGCATCCAAGCCAACACCCCAGTACAGCACCAGGGCAGACATGCAACATGGGATGACTTACCTGGCTGTGGCACAGCCCCACACCTGGCATCTGCCTGAAGCTTCTGAAGCCTGTTCAGATCCCACCACATCAGGTCTCCATAGCGGTGCCTGCACTGCTCCACAGTCCTGGCCACCCAGGTCCTCTGCTGCAGCCTGGCAGTAATCCCCTGCCATACAGTGCCTCTGGCCTGCTGCGGGAGCACCTGCCCAAAGAGTTGTGGGGCGTGAGGCTCAACACAGTCCACGATGTTCATCAGTTTGATCTGTGTCGAACTGGGGGCACATCTGACTCATCCCTGCACCATGTTGTCAATATGATATCGGTGGTGACAATGGCAGGAAGAGGCACACGTGTCCATGACATGCACCTGATGTGTGATGTGCGGGATCATGTGCAGTGCCCCCCCATCTTGCAGTGCTGAAGATGAATGGAATGGGCAAGGCTACATGAGATCACGGGGTCAGAGGTCTGACCCAGGGGTCAGAGGTCTGATCCAGGGTTTAGGGGTCGCCCACCATTGCACACATGCACGATAGGGCACGGCACCCCATGCACGACCATGCGCATAGCTGGTCATACACAACATGTGCGATGCCACTGCATCACGCTGTCCATGCACGGTGCGAAATTGACACCATGATACCATGACATGCATCCGTGTGTATTGCACCATCGTGACTTACTCCAGTGCAATCCCATTATGCATGGTGCAATATCATGATATTCAGACACTACATGCAAATGAGCTCATCAGCCAATGTGTGGCACAGTGTGTGCATTAGCATGTCATTACTGTTGCGCCTGGCCTCAAGCACCATGGAACAGCACAAGTCATGGACAGGTATTGCAACCTTGGTAGGTACTGTCAGTTGTGCATGCCACTGCAGCTCACTGGGATCAGACAGCACTGCAGGGTGGGATGGACCAGGGAGATGCTGCCATTGACACACTGTGCTGTCCATGACCACAAGCATCAACATGTCAGCACATGAGGAGGGTGAGGAGCGGGGGTCTGCACAGAAGCACAGGCCCAACTTCACAAAGGCTGAGACTGATGCCCTGTTTGAGGCCCACCTGGACAGGGAGCCCCTGTTGAGTGGCACCATGGACACACCACATGCCAGGGCTGGTGCATGGGAGGAGGTGGCAACCTACGTGAACCAGCAAGGCATCCACCAGCGGTCGGCGCAGGAGTGCCAAAAGATGGTGGGAACAGACAAACAGTGGATCAAGGAGAAGGTGGCAGCCATCTGGGCATCCCATACTGCTGCCAGAGGAGGGCCTGTGGATGCACCCACACTAACACCGCAGGAGGAGTTGGTGGTAGCCACCATGCACTGCAACACAGTGGAGGGTGTGCCTGGAGGAGGATTCCAGATGGGTGGCAGCCCTTCACTGCATGGTATGTATATCAGACACACACAGCTGGTTGCATTGAGGATGCATAGATGGGTATGCTGGCATGCATACGGATGACATGCATGCCATGTGCATGTGTGCACACCCACGTGCATGCCATGCTGCAGGACACATGCAGCGGCAGTGTACAGGGGGCACAGGTGGGCATTGCATTACTGACATGCCATTTGTCTCTTGCAGCACCAGCATGCCTCCATGCAGAAGATGGGGTGCTGGCAGTGGCAGCAACAGTGGATGCTAGTATGGCCCCAGAGGACCAGCCATTCACATCCACATCTGGAGGCCCAACAGGCTACATCTCAGCACCATGGTGCAGGTGGATGTCCTGGACCTGGGGTCAGATGAGGCCCTGGATATGATCCTGCAGGATGCCAGCCTTGATGTCCTGTGTGTGGAGACACTGATCGGGGCAGGGTCAAACTCTGATGAGGTCTACTCTCAGCTCCTGGACAGCATAGGCAACATTGTGGGTGTGTTGCCCCTGCTGGCATCTGACACAGGCACCATGCCCTGCACCCTGCCAGCAGTGGAACAGCTGCCTGCCACCACTTAGGGGAAAGTGGTGTGCGCTGCCATGGCTATGCCCTGCAGTGGTGGTGGTGCAGCTGCACAGGTGCAGGGCAGCATTCAGTGGCTGGACTGGGGACAGCAGCAGGCTGAGGGTGCCTCTGGGCAGCTGGACACAGGTTCCACTCCCAGTGTGCCTGCTGTACCCATTCACCCCTGCAGACTCCACTGTTCAGTGTCCCCCGGAGAGGGGAGCTGTGCAGTGTGGCTGGTCACCACAAGAGGATCAGCGTCCTGCCTGGGAGTCCCAGGACATCGACCATCTGGCTGAGCACACCCAGCTACTGTGGGCCTCCATTCAGCAGCAGTTTCTGCTTGCCACTGGGGTGTGTGCACTGTCCGCAGAGGTGTGCCAGGTAGCTGAGCAGCAGGAAAGAGGCACTGCACAGATCCTGGCAGGGATGCAATGCATGCAGGAGGCCATGCTTATATCCTTGGATCGCATTACCAGTGTGATCATGGATGGCTTTGTGTTGCTGGCTGCCACAGGGCATGGCCATGCTCAGGTGACCCCTTGTAGTACACTGTCCACCCCACAGACCTGGTGTCAGGCGAGCCCAGCACAGTCGACACCAGGCTCTGATGCAGGCATCCCTAGCACACCTGGGGCCTGCCTGTTTGGACGCCTGCATACCCCCGAAAAGACATGGTCACAGTCCCGTGGTTCCACCCCTGGGGGGTTGCTGGAGACCCCCCAGCCGATAAGCAGCCTGTGGCTGCCAATCGGCCCCGGCACAGCTGCCCCATGGCCGTGGTGGCCATGGTACCATGCAGCAGCCCTGATCCATGGGCCGCACTGAAAGCAGTCTGCAGCTACTGCCCTGTGCACACATGGGCGGTGTGTGTGTGTGTGTGTGTGTGTGTGTGTGTGTGTGTGTGTGTGCCCACCACTGGTGTCATGCTGCACATTGAATGTGTGTGTGCTTGCCTGGCTGCTGGACCATGTGGTGTGGGCATGATGAGGGCAGTCTGGCAACGGTTGTGCCTGTGCACTGGTGCAATGCATCTGATCCATGCCACATGCCAATGCTTTGGTGGGTGTGTGTGTCTGTGTGTGTGTGTGTGTGTGTGTGTGTGTGTGTGTGTGCATGCATGTGTTACTGTGTGTGGTTGTGTACCACTGACTCCCCTACCCCTGCATTATGCCTCTGTGTGTCCATGCCCATTGCCATGTACACCCCTGCATGTGTGCTGTACCTGGTTGTGTGGTCCATGCTTGTGTGCCACACCACCTACCTGTGTGCACCATAGTGCTACTGTGTGATGGTGTCCCAGTGGCATCACACCTGCTGAAGCAGCCTGGGGTCCCTCTGCCCAGGGGGTGGCTGTCCACCACCCTCTGGCCCATTGCCTCCATCATCCCCACTACTGTCACCCTCATCAGCCTCGACAGCTATCCCATGGTCAATGGCCATGTTGTGCAGTATGCAGCAGGCCAGGAATAGGTCACAGGCTTTTGAGAGACTGCACTGTAGGGCACTGCCTGACCTGTCTAGGCAACAGAACCATGCCTTAGGCATGCCAAAGACCCACTTGATGATGTTGTGCGTGTTGGCGTGTGCCTCGTTGTACTGTTCCTCTGCTGGGGATGATGGGCACCGGTAAGAGGTGAGCAGCCAGGGCCTCAGTGGGTATGTGCTATCACCTGTGTGGAGATTGACATGGTTAGCCCTCTGCTAGTCTGTGTTTCACCCCTTGCCTGTCCCTGGTGCCCATGCCACCATGCACACCGTGACCACCACCATCCCCAGGTCTGCTCTGCCCATCATCCCCTGCCCATGCCATACTCACCCACTTGGTGGCCCATAGGGATGTCCCCACATTCAAACCTGTGGCACAGCACAGAGCTGTGCCAGATGAACATGTCATGTGCACTCCCAGGGTGTGTGATGCAGACATTGGTGATGCACTCTGTGGCTTCGCGCATCACCTGGCAATTGACACTCGGGCTCTCCTTCCTGTTGATGTATATAACACCCCCGGGGCTAGGTGGCATGCGGATGACCACATGGGTGCAGTCAATGGCCCCAATCATGCCAGGCATGTGTGCCACCCTGTGGAAGTCCTGCATGGTTGCTGTATGCTCCACCTGTGTGCTGGGGAAATGGATATATTCTAAAGCACATGGCAGCAGTGCATTGAGGAAATGTGAGAGGAGGTGGGACATGGCCGACTGGGTCATGCCTGTGATGTCCCCTGTTGGTCTTTGGAAGGTGCCGTGGTGAGCAAGCATGTGACGGTGGTCACCTTCATCTCCACGGACATGGCATGGCTCCATCTGGTGGGTGCCTACATCTCTTCACTGCACAGCTCACAGAGCTGCCTCAGAATGGCACTGTTCAGGTGGTACCGGCCCATAATCACCATGTCACTATAATTCTCAAAGGTGATGTGGGCAAGATATCATCTGTGTCGGGCATACTGCCAACAGGTACTTCTTCAGCCACATCACTGTTCCTCCTGCCCCCTCACACCCCTCATTATGGCCTCTATCATGAAGGGTGCACTGTTCATGGCCCTTGCTGTCCACTGTCTCCCTGGTTGGTTGGCTGCTGGCTGTGTGGCACCCTGGCACAAGGTATTTGTGTGTCTCTCTTTCTCTCTTTGCCCCTCTCTCCCTCTCCCAGGCCACCTCTCTGTCCCTGTCCCTCTGTGAGTGGCCTTTGTCTGTCTGTGCATCTGGCTGTCTCTCTCTGTCTCTCCCTCTTACTCTCACCACTGGTGCAAGTGTTGTCTGTGTGTCTGCACCCTGTATTTATAGGAACAAGTCTAATCAGAGCAACTTCAATTTGCTCCACATTTCCACCATAGATTCATGGTTGAATATGCCACTGTGCTGGATATTCATGGGAATGCCCCCTGCTCTTGCGCTTGCATTCATTATAGTTGCGCATTGGCACAATGAATTTTGTGCTGTGCACTGGCTTCCATTGAATATGGCTCCTGGCATAATTCCGCACTTGCGCTGGCTCAACTCAAACAGCTCTGATTATCTGGGCCTAGTGTATTGATATTTGCTCAGTGTGGTCACTGAGATCAAGGGTTTCCATATAATCTATATTTGATTTACTGACTAATCCTTAGAAGTGTTTAACCCATGTATCTGATTCAATATATACTTCTGGGTCCTCTAAGAATTTTCCCATACCCTTTGCAACTATGGTCCAAAATTTTTTACTGTTTTTATCAATAATTGTGTCTTCAAATTCATTCCATAATAATTTTCTGTGTTTCTCCCTGTTTCTTTCTATAATGTTATTATATGATCTTCTCAGTTTATTATTTTTTTTCTTGTTTTATACACGTGCTTAATTTTATGACCCTCATTTGTTGATTCAGTTTCTATTTGGCTTCTTTTATATTTCTGGTTGCACCATGTTGCTCCTTTATGATTATATACAGTATGCTACTTCTTTAGAGATATGGGGCCAGATATCCAAAGCTTTGCCCCAGGGCTAGATTAGCACTGCCCAGTGGGCAAACTTAGCCCGGAGCAAAATGTAAGCTATATTCAAAAGGAACAGCCTGGTGCAAAACTAGCTGAATACAGCAAGCAAAGGAAGCGGGGCAAACAGGGCCAGGAGTGCAGGGCAAAAACAACCCAGGAATAAGACAGCACTGAATATAGCAAATAAGACAGCATACAGCACCCAGGCAGGCAGTGCAAACACACAATGGAACACAATGTAGAGGTGAGACAGCCTGACCCTGGGATACATGCAATGAAACACAGGCCAGAATGAGGTCCCAGGAGCAGACTGCAGTGCACATCCCGGAAGATGACACACATGCACAGGAATGGCAAGCAAAAACCAGGACCCATGTGGGAGACCCAAGGAACAGTACAAACCAAGTGAAACCCCAGCACCCAAGAACGACACAGGACACAGTAAAATGTAGTAAATACAATGTAATAGTATATAAACAAAAGAAAAGGAAATGGGAACAGAACTGTGATGCAAACCAATACTAAACTAAAGACATAACCAAACACTGAACAACCAATACCCCAACCACCACTGGACAACCCACCCCCAAAATAAAGAAAGACAACAGTACAAACCCTACTAAATGAAATGCTAAGCCCCCCCAACACACAACACTATCAACAATAAGCCCACTACGGGAACAACAACTTGAACACACAATAATCAACCCAAACTGTGAAATGTCAAACATATTTACAAATAATTACAGTATGTACAATAAGGCACAGGAGAAGGGTGCAAAGGGGAGGAGGATGTACACAGGGACACAGAAACAGAGGCCAGGAAACAAAAACCAGTCCAGTAAGGGGGGGAGCCAATATAATATGGGAAGAAGGGCATGGCTAATTGCCCTTTGGATCCAGGAGATGAACCTCCAACACAGACGCCACCCTTCTGATCTCAGAGATGAGGTGGCTTGCTGCTCTATTAGAGTCCTCTGTTGCCAGATGATGCAGTGCAGCAGATCTTTCATCCCCTCTGACTCATCATGCCTGGTCACCCACAGTGATGAATGGAGTGGACCTACAGGAAGAAAGGGGAGACCTTGAGGATGAGACACCAGCCAGGGGGCATACTGCAGCCACAGGTGGCCATACAGGGATGGACGCATGTCCCAACAGACATTCTCAAGTGGAGGTGAGTGACGCACTGGTAGGCCCACCTGGAAGGTGCCCACACAGCAGGCCAGGGTGACACATGCACCACCTCAATACTCAACAGACATGCTGACGACATGCCCAACAGCACCATGGCACAGGTGACACTGCCCACCCCAGCACAGCACACAGTGAGACAGAGCAGACATACAGCCTGTCCCCTGGATAGCTGTGTGCAAGGGCACACCACAATATGCACAAGGGCACCCACATGTTGGGACATGCTGCCCAATGACAGATGGCAATGTACCGGAATGCAGCGCACAACAACATCATCCAAAGGTGCACCAGAGCAGTGCAGTTCAGTCACAGTGGCCAGCCAATGACCGACTCAGGCCAGGTCTGAACAGGCATGCAGGGCGCAGACAGTGGCAGGGGTGGGCTGACACATACCAGCAAGCATAGCCCCTGGATGGCATGGGGTGTGGTGTCCTTTAGCCACAACAGGCACACGGGTGGGGATATTCAGTCCCTGTCCAGTGAAGCTCATGGACAGCAAGGCAATGCCAACTGTGCACATGCGTATGAACTGTGGAGGACCGGAGGAATGGAGCACACTGCACCACAGAGGTGAGCATGACAACCAACAGCATGTGAGCCCCACTGATCCTCTGCCACCACAGCCCCCACCACCATCTGGCACCCTCGCAGCAATGCAAGCCAACAGTGGCCCACAGTCCCCCCACAGGGCACAGCGGCCAGTCAGCCAGCTCCTGACTGCAGTGTGCAGCACAGCACAGTGCCACAACACCACTGGCCCAATGCCCATGGCAGCAATGCCACCAGCCCAGTCACTGGCAGAACACAGATTGAACTGCACATCACTGTGAAACACCACAGAGTAACAAGACAGATACTCATGCAACAGGACCCTGTCCTCAGGGCTGCTCTCCTGCACCCACTGCAGCATGGCCGGCACCTTCGGGCTGCCTCTCTGCCTGTCCTGGGGCACTTCCCAGCCTCCTTCTTTGGCCCTGGGCTGCGCGATCTGCTCTACAGAGGACAGGTGAAACATCAGCATTAGTGCAAGACACAGCATACACTGCGAGCAGCACAGCAAGATGCACATGCAACTCCCACAACACTGCACACACAGGGACTCCCAGGGTCAGTGGCTGAACATAGTGGACACCCACACAGAGGGTGGCATGGCCCATGAAGCATGTGCCAGGCATACATGACATGTCGGCATGGCAGCACAGTGGTGCAACTGTGCCAGTTGCAGGTGTCCTGCGACAGTCTGCACACCTGTGTGTGTAGTCCGTCGGTGTCCCAGGGACAGCACCCCTGCATGACGGTGCCATCGGCTGCAGGCTGGTGCTGCACCAAGACCCACCACCAACAATGTCCTGACCCACCTCCAACATCCATGTCACCCCATGGACATAGCATGCACCGTGACCCCACACACCCTGTACCATGATGCCCCCTTAGGTGGCCAACATATGTGCCCCTGCCCGTGCCACATACACCCAAGCACTATGCAGAGTAGCACACCTAGGCACACACACACACACATATGCACATGCACACATGCAGCTGACAGGCACATGATAACGGTGGTCAACGTGCAATGTCACTTACCTGGCACAGGCACAGTGCCCTCATACACCATGCGGTTGAAGCGCTCAAGCTGCTGCAGCTGCCGCCGTCATATGTCGATATACCAGTGCCGACACTTCTCTGCATCATGGGCAATGCCCGTGTGGGTACTCAGCTTCCTGGTGACGGAGGCCCACACCTGCATGCATAGGAGATCACCCTCCCTGACCTCCCCAAAGAGCCATCGGTGCCTCTGCTGCACCAGCTGCACCAGGTTTGCAGTCTCCACCTCCCCCCAATGCCTGTCCCTGTGCAGTACTGGTCTTTGCTACCTACCCCCTGGCATAGCCCAAACTGCACAGTAAGCCTGCCACCAGTACAACTGCTCTGCCTGTACCACATCCTGCTCCCTTCAGCAATGTGCCGTAGTGCTGCGCTATCATATGATGTAGTACAATGCTACCTGGAAGCGGCCCCATTGTGCAGGTGTGACCTCGTCATGACCCTGGGCCACAACACCATGCATGCACAGAGCGCCACGCTGTGTGGCCTAGTGCAGTGCTATACCGCATTATCCAGGGTGCTAGCACGGCACAGGGTACACATGTGCATGTGTGGGAACTGCACTATGCCACATAGCACTGCACTACAAGGTCAGCATGGTGCTGGACACCACATAGCCCAGTGCTAATGTTTGCACAGTGCTAAGCGGTCTGCCCTGTGCTAGTCAGGCCCATATTCAACCGGCATATGCAAATGAGGGTGCTTGTGCATGCATGGTACAAACACTGTGATTAGCATATCATTATCCAATGCTTTGCATGCATAGCAGGCTGGATTGCCCAGCTGGGCTATAAAAGGATAAGCAGTGCTCCACCGGTGTTGTGTTGTGGGAATGCAGCACACAGCCGAGGCTGCAGACGTACACACACACAACAGGAGGAGCCATGCTACAGGAGGAAGAGCAGCGAGATGCAGGTCTGTATAGCAGCTGGGGGCCTGGTGGAATGGGACTGATGCAACACAGGGCTGTGGCATACACACTGCATGCCTGTAGACCACAGCTGTACAGGCTATGGACAGGGCTGCTGGATCCAGGCCCACAGGCCAGCACGGTGCTGCGTAAAGGTGCACATGGCCATTGGGCTGGCTGTCCAGCAGACAGGTCCATGTGCCAGGCATGTGCTTCTGTGGCAGCCGGCACCCTGTAGGCACTGCCTGCACACTGTGTATGCCAGGCCCAAGGAGGGGCCCACAATGTGGCCTGCAGGTATGCCCGACAACAGTGGCTCACTGACACATGGTCCATGGACCCTCGGCAATCACCCTGGATGTGGGACGTGGGGGTCACAGACACTCCGATGGTGGTACATGGCTACAGCCCAGGGGTCACAGGGCCATGACTGTGTGGATCCATATTTGACATCACCAGCACCATGTGGTCCATGCCTGGTAGTCTGCTATTGTATGCATACCCTCCACAGTGTCCATGCCCTGTGTGCTGTGCACATGTCCCCTAAGTGGCCGATGGGGGCACTGTGCACTGCCAGGTAGCCATCACTGGGATGGCCCCATTCTGGAGTGTGCATGTCTTTTATGGGTGTTGGTGCCCTTGTGGGTACAGTGTGTGCAGTCCCGATGCTGACAGCCGTGCAGTGTCACTGTGCACACAGGGGTGGCCCCACTTCACAGTGGCTGTGTGTGCCATACATGCACATGCTGGCCAGTGCCACATCCATGTGACCAGTCCCACCACTGGGTGCGGCATACCCATGCTGTGTCATGTGTGCCATGCACCACAGGCCCTCCAAAACTGGTAACACATGTCTTTGTCCATCTCTCCTATAGGTAGTGCAGCATGACCTGAATGCATATGGGCACATTGCTTTTCACAGGATGAGCTGAAGATGATGGTGCATAGTGTGAGGGAGAGGAAGCAGGAGCTGCGACAGCACAAGGTGATGGATGAGATGGTGCACCAGGCATGGGATGAGGTGACGGCAGGGGTTATCGCAGTCGGTGGATGTTGCAGGATGATGGATGCAGTGCACAAGTGCTGGAGTGACCTGCTGCACTGGGCGAAGGAAGAGGAGGAGGCACAGTGGCACCATGACAGGCTGTGTACCAGTGGTGGCCCACAATCCACACAACAGCAGGAGGAGGACCCACTCATGACCATGGTGGCATCCACACTGAGCCCAGTGGCCATTGCTGGTGTACCGGGTGGTGGGTGTGAGATGCCTCTCACACCACCCAGGACAGGTCTGTATCCAGATGTGTGCACCCTGCATGGTGTGACGGCACAGGTGCTGGGTGTTGTTGTTGGCGTTGTGTCTAGGGTGCACTGTGGGGCTGCTCTGCTGTGCACACTATGCTTCTGGGATGGGTATGCATAAAGACTGTGCATGGCATGGCTGCCACCACAGCTGCCAGACTGGGGCATGTGCACTGTGGGATGGGTGTGTGCATGTAGCCACGGGCTATGGCTGTGGGGCTGGTGTGTGGGGTGTGCATGTCTGCTGTGGGTGGCACATCTCCTAGGGAGTGCATGTACTGGTGGAGGTGGTGGGGAGCACTATGCACATACTGGTGAGTGACCCTGTACTGTTTTCTTCCACAGCGGTGTGTGCAGGGCCTGCAGCACACCAGGACCAGGCTGGGATGGCTGCCTTGGGACTGGAGGCAGAGATGGAGGAGGAGAACCTGCCAGTGACATATGGACTAGGTGCCAGTCATGGACCCTCAGACGTGCACCATGTGTGGCACTTACTTGGCCATGGGATACAGCTGCTGGGGGGGCTCCAATGATGGCAGGGACCTGGACCTCAGTGCTGCCCTGGAGGATGCCCAGGTGGAGGATCTCTCAGTGGTGGGCAGGTGATCCTGCTGACAGTGACCAGTGACATGGAGATGGATGTGTCAGAGGGAGGTCACACCCTGCCTGTGGAAGGGCCTGTGGAGGGGGGTACAGGGGTGGGGCAGGGTGCAGACCACTGCACAGGTGCCAGGGGGGTGGTCTGCCATTCCTGCATGGGTGTGCCTGTGCAGTCAGTGGTTGGCAGGGTGGAGGATGGGTGTACCCCGCTAGGCATGCAGTGCCCCCACGGGTTGGGGTCCAGGTCCCTCAGGGATCATGGCACACTGCCACTGGCCTGCAGTGGCAGGACTGGACACACGTGCATTGACATCCCAACCCTGGTGAGCTGCAGGAACTAGCACCAGCTGCCATAGAGGGGGCTGCAGCCATGGAGCAGGATGCCCTGGGGGCCCTCCCTCTGCTTCAGACTGCACTCACATCCCAGCAGGAGGCTCATATGGACCTGCATGGCCTGCAGCGGAAGCTCAGGCATGAGCTCTCACAGATGAGGGAGTCACTGTCCCTGGGCTTTGCACATGTGGAACAGTGGGCCGAGGACATGTTGGGCCACATGGTTGCTACACTGGACAGCGGCTTTGCTGGGCTCATGGCCGCGGTGATCAACCTCACCACAGTGCTGCACGGGGTGCACGGAGGTCAGCAGGCTGTGCAAGGGGGTCAGGGTGCCCATGACACAGGGGCCCACAGGTGAGCCACTCGTGGCTCAGGGCTGGCACTGGCTTAGGCACCACTGCTTTGTGCACATCAACAGGCACCCAAAGCCGCCATAGCTGTCCAGCCACCCTGACCAGTTCCGCTGGTCAGTGGGGGCACAGGTGGTCTGCTCTGCCTGTCTCACTGTGGTCATCCCTTACTATGTCCTCAGCCCAGAGCACCCCTGGTTCTGTGTCCCGCACATGTGGTGTGCGCCATGTGCATGGTGGTAGTTGCCAGAGATAGGCACAGTCGCCGTGCACCTGTGCATGGTTGACACCCCCATATGCACACTAGCACTGCCATACACCTGCTCACACACACACTTATGCTGATGCACACACTCACACACACAGTCACTTGCACTGTCTCACATGCACAGCCATGGTGTCCCTCCCACACTGCCACCACACATCATGCATCACCCACTTCACTGTACCATGGCTGTGTGTTCTCTTCACATGTGTGTCCTGCACAACCCACCCATCACACTGCCCACACATGTGCATTCAGCGCCACTGTGTTGTGCTCCTGTTGTGTTTGTTGTCACCCCTGTTTGGTTGACTGTACATATTAAACTGTTCACCATTGTACTGTGTCTTGTTGCCATGCTGTCTGTACTCACCCTCTGGCTTGTGACAGTGTCCTGATGATGTCTGCCATGTGCTCTAGGGCTCTGTGGGCCATGCGAGGATACCTCCCCTCGAGTTGCTACTCCATGCCCCTGATCACTGGCTCTGGGTCACTGTCGGCCTGTCCCTCAGGTTCAGGTGCCTGTATTCCATGGTTCATTGCCATGTTGTGCAGCATACAATAGGCTAGAAAGATGTGGCATACCTTCTGAGGCCTATAGGGCACTGCCTGATGTGTCTAGGCATTGGAAGTGCATCCTCAGTATGCCAAACACCCTCTCTATGATGTTTCTGGTGCTGGCATGTGCCTTGTTGTATAGCTCTTCGGCCACTGTGGCTGGCCAGGGTACCGGTGTCAGCAGACAGGGTCACAGGGGATAGGTGCTGTCCCCCGTCGAGAGATGTGCACCTATTAATGATGTACTGCTGTCTGCCCATTGCTTTCTTACACCACCTGTGTTGCCCTCCCACGCCCCTTCCTTGGCCTCCCATGCCTATCCTCAACCCTGCTGTGGTGTGTATGCCTTGTTTGCTGCTACTCACTGACAAGGTGCCCACTGGGTATCCTGACCTCTTCAAATGCCTGGCATAGCTGGGACTGGTGCCAGATGAAGGCGTTGTGGGCACTGCTGGGGTACTGTGTATAGACACTGCTGATGCGCCCAGTCACATCATACACCATCTGGCAATTGATAGAGTGGTACCCCTTCCTGTTAATGTAAACCTCACTGCCATCACCAAGTGGTGCATGGATGGGGACATGGGTGCAGTCAAAGGCACCTAGTACCGCTGGTAGGTGCGCAACTTGATGGAATTGCTTCATGGTTTCTCTGCGCTCTGCTGCCGTTCTGGGGAATACTATGAACTCCCTAGCATGTGGCAGGAAAGCCTCAAGGAACTGGGTCAGGAGGCGTGAGGTAGCAGACTGCGATACCCAGATGGTGTCCCTCATTTGTCATTGGAAGATCCCTGTGGCAAGGAAGCACATTGCTGCTGTCACCTTCTCCTCTACTGTCATGGCATGGCTGCGTCTGGTGTTGGGCTGCAGCTGCTCATGCAGGAGTTCACATAACTGCCTCAACATACCCCTGTTCATCCTGTACCAGCCAGTGATGTGCTCATCTGGCAGGGTCTCAAAGGAGACCCTGGGCCGGTACCACCTGTTAGCAGCATACCGTCTCCTTGGCCTACATTGCAGCCCATGTTGGACCTGCTCCCTCTCCTCCTCCTCCACTACAGCTGCCATCAGTGGCAACATCACTGCTATTGGTGCAGCACACATTTCCACTTCCTGGTGTGGTCACTCCCCCTAGGTGGTTTGCCCTGGGTTAAGACCAGCCTTTTATAGGTGGTAGCTAGCGCCACACTACGTGACATGCAATGTGCCCTAGTGCAGTGCTATGGCTTTAAATATCCCGTAGTGTGTGTATGCAGGCCACCCCCCCTCTTTGCCCCTTGCATACATTATCGGTTTGTCCCACACTAATGTGGTTAGCGTGTGCTAACCAGTCCTTTGAATATCATTGCTCTGTGCTAGTCCTGCACTATTCCAGCACTATTGGTTAGTGTGCTGCGCTAAGCTTTGAATATCTGGAGGCAGTATAGCGCAGTGGTCTAAGGCTCTGAACTATAAATCTGGTGATATCCAGCAGACCAGACCTGCGTTTGAATCCCACAGCTTCCACTTGCATACTGTGTGACCCTGAGTGAATCGCTTAACCTCCTTGTGCTCCCAGGTCGCTCCTGTAAAAAAGCTTTCAGCTTAGTGTGCGATACCTGGTTAAACAAATAACTAAAAAAAAAATCTGACCCGTTGTTTGTTTAATTATCTTCTTGAAACATAACATAACATTTGTTCCTTCTGGGTTGTCTTGTTCCTTTAAAGTGACACTGTCAACCCCTTTAGGTCCCAAAGTGTCCCTAGTTTAAATAAGCTCTGGCCAAAGCCGATGGGTCTGTAGCTGAGGAATTTGGGGTAAACATATTGTAAATTATCGGTTACAAGTCTGCATTTGCAAAATGTAATTTAGGCTCATAAATTAGTTTTTTTTTAATATTTTTACACCAAATTTCAACATAGCCTTGTTATGACCTTGCCTTATGAAGACGGACAGAGAAAATGTTCAAATCCTGTCTTAAAAGTGATTTCACGAGGACAGCGAAATAAACTTTCCAGATGCAAAAGCACATTTTGAGCAGGAGCTGAAAAATGACAGCTGTCACATTCATGAGGTGCTGTAAACAAATGGCAATGTTGAAACTTTTGGGTAAAAATATTGAATATTACCAAACTTATGAACCTTCCTTTGTAAAATTCAAAGTAGGCTCATAACTTTGCTCTTCTTAACTATTTTTACACCAGATTTCCAATATTGCCTTTTTATGAGCCCACCTCATGAACAAGGGCAGAGAAAATTTTCAAATCCGACCCACAAAGTGATTTTGCCCTGCAGGGGCTGCAAAATCACCTTTCAGGATCTAAAAAAACATTTTGGCCAGGATTTTAAAAATGGCAACTGTCACCTTCATGAGGTGCAGTAAAGATATCGTTATGCTGTACATTTGGGTAAGAATATTGAAAATTACCAAAGTTATGAGCCTGCATTCACAAAATTCAATGTAGGCTCATTAATTTGTTGTTTTCTAAATATTTTTACACCAAACTTTCAACATGGCCTTCTTATGTCACCATCTCATGAACAAGAGCAGAGAACATTTTCAACTCCTGCCCAAAAGGTGATTTCGTGCAGGGACCACAAAATCACCTTTTGGGACAGATCTGCTGAATAACAGTTCAATTGCCCATGAGGTGGTGTCTTAAAGAAAACATGTTGAAAATGTAGGACACAAATATGCAAAAATGGTCAAGTTATGCCTCTAAGTTCAAAACTCCATTGAAATACTTTGAAGTGCATACCTGTTTCTTCAGTTTGTAGTCCAGCTTTAAAGAGTAAAGATGTGTCAGCAGTCCAGATAGTATTACACCATTGGACCCCCGATGGGTAAGTAAGGGCTTGGTGGGTAGTTGCTGAGTGGGAGAGTTAGGTGGGGGGTCAGAAATTTTGCAAAAGACATCTATGGACTGTTTTCTTTTTATAGGTTAGCAAATAAAATAAAACAGGACTGATGATTCCTGATCACGATACTGGGAGATTGGGCATCCCCAGTGCCACTGTTTCTTGGGAGGGGGGTGCTGAGAGTGAGGGTCAGGTGGGAGGAGAAAAATGTTTGGAGAAAAAGGACTGGCATCATGGGGAATACAATCGTGACACTGGGGGATTGGGCACCCCTAGTGTCATTGCTATGTTTCTGGGGTGGGGTGAGGTTGTGTGTACTGCGAAGGAGGGTAGGGTGGGGAAATATTTACTATTAAAAAAATAAAATAGGTGGTCACTGTGGAACATAGCACACTCTGCCATTACCAAGATGTCTGCTGCTTGCTACTGTGCATGGGTGAGAACTTGCACATATGCAGTACAGTGCGGTGGCCATCTTGGACACAGCAGAATGTACTGTGTTCTGACGTGACCGCCGGCACTGTAAAATAGTGCAATGCTACTTCCAATAGAGACAACATGAGCAGAGTGCTTCGCAGACACAGAGGTGACTGTGGTGCAACTCCAAAATGTTGTTTTGTTGGAAGGAATGTGCTGAGTCCTTTTCTAAAAACAAGAAGTCTGCAGGGCTTTGCACATTGCAGCCCTAAAAACACATTCTATGGTTTGTCACGTGTTGTAACATTTGTTGATATAGGTGACAGTTTGTTTCTGTTTCCTTTTTCTTTTCAAAAGTGAAATACAGACTGTCCACCATATTAGTGTTACCACACAAGAATGTGTTTGTTTCCATTTCTTGGTCAACCCCCTGTGCATCTTTCCTGGACTTGGGAACACCTCTAACACAGTTTAGCCACTCAAGATGCAGTGTGAGGAGAGAAGACTATTGCATCACAAGTGGTTGCACTGTTTAGAGGGGTTCCCAATGTTCAGAAAGTATGAAATATAGTAAGATTAAATCAATAATTTGAAACAAAACAAGGTTTGATGTAATTACACCATAAACATGCATTTCAGTTCTACTAAGAAAGGAAGCAGATATAACAACCAGCAACATCAATGAATTTTGGAGAATGTAAGCAATCAGAAAATGAAGACTTTCAGCTAGAAATAACTCATTGCAAAAAGGATTGATAGTGTCCCTTTAAAGGTTGTTCTGTTATGTCAATATTCTGGAGTTATTCTTGAAATTTTTTTACTATAAATTAACTCCCAACAAATACCTTTTTATTTTGTTATTTGTCCTAATTAGCATGTTATGAAAGGAAATTTTTTGCCTAAGCCATACATTTGTGTCAGTTTCTACTAGGCAATGTAGACTTTCTGCTCTGCACAAAGGAATAAATTTAGAAAAAAAAAATGATGTTAAAATGGCAATATACTATCAGGCAAAGAATTTTATGTTCTGATACTCTGTCCTTCTTCTCATAGTCAGAAGCATGCTTGTCAGGGTAGGCAGCCAGGAATCTTGTAATATGGTTATTTAAGTTCAGAATATAGAACATGAAGGCAAGGTACTTTTTAATGTAGTACCATATGGTTGAAAGCTCATTAGGAGACTGAGACAAACAGGAGTGGCCACAAAGAAAGCATGCCTGTAGCCTCTGCATCAGTGGCTGCAACTGAGTGCAGAAACAGCAGAAATAATGTGATCTAAAATGTTTCTGCAGCCCTTCCCTATGTAGCAAAAGTGAAGAGCGTGCATGTCCCTCAACAAACCCTCCCCCAGTTCATAGCCAAACCTCTTCCACAACTGGTGGGCTTTTTTTGAGGTACAGAGGGCATGCAGAGGGCTCATGTTCATGGTTCCCTCTATCAGCGAACCAGGAATCAGACCCGTAATGGAGAGAATAATGTGCCTCTACTCCCAGTAAGGGAGAAAGACAACCAGCCCTGATATATCAGAGGTTTTAAGCAATGGGTTTTTATAAAGGGATCCTGATGAAAATATCTTTCCTTCCAGAAAACTCATCAGTTGGTTTGCCAGATCCACCATTCCCACAGTTCAGCACAGTGAAAAGGCCGCTAACCCCCCCCCCCACGATAGACGCCCTGTTCACTGTTTTCTGGGTCCTGTGATATACATAGCAAGAGCCCAGATAATCTGGCTAGAAGAGTCTCTCAAGAAGCTGACCCAAAAGTCAGACTAGGAAGACCTAGTGGACTCTGCCTTGCAGACTGCTATATACATGGGGGACATGGCATTCGACATCCTGAGACTAAATGCCAGAGCAGCAGCAGCAGCAGTAGTTAACAGGGCCAGACATCATTTATGACTTAAGATGCTGGATGCAGATACAGACTCAAAGGCCAGATTACAAAAGATGCAATTCAATGGCAAACTACTCTTTGAAGAGGGCCTCAAAGAAATCTTAAGGCAGAGAAAAAAGGGGAAGGACCTGGCCAAGGACAATCCATAAACCAGTTACCTACAATCTACATGCAGATATTGTATAAACAAGGGCCACCAATACAAGAGACAAAAATCATTCCTTTTGTGGTAAAGGGAGTCACACCCACTTTCAGCCTTAATTTAATACAAACTGTTCATATACATTCCGAGGAAGGGACACCCAAGGCAGGAGAAAGTTCAAGGCCACAGGAAGAGGCAATTAACAAAGCAGGTGATGACTGCAATACACAGGAGAGGCAATCAAGGACAACCCAAACCACCAGAATTGCCCCAGAACCCATCATAACCAACAATAAAATAACACCAGTAGGTGGTTGACTAAATAAATTCAAAGACATATGGGCACAAGCAACATCAGACGGATGGGTCAGAGAAATAGTCTCCGAAGGCTACGCAATAGAATTCAAAGAAAAGCCCAAAAGGGACAGACTAGTCCTATCCAACATATCAAATAAGAAGGCATCCCCTCAACAAGTCAGAGTGATGCTAAGAAAACTAATAGCAAACAGAGCCATACAACCAATTCCTCAGTCTGAGTAAGGCAAGGGGTTATATTTGATCTTCTTCTAGGTACCAAAGAAGACAGGGCATCTCAGGCCAGTACTAGACCTCAAGTACCTAAACAAATCCATATTAGCACAAAGATTTAAGATGGAAACCATACACTCCACCATTAAGTCCATCATAAAAGGGTACTTCCTGAACTTCACAGATGTAAGGAATGCATGCCTTCATATCAATCGATCAATCAATCAATCAAACTTTATTTAACCAGACAAATCATTCTTGAGCAAGCTCATTTGCTAGATGGTCATTGGCAAGGTAAAGGATACAACATTATAACAGAACTGATGAATACAGGGATAAGCATGGAGCAAAATATACAATGGATACAGAGGCACAACAGTAGTATATATAATGTCTAGTCAAATGAATTGAACATGTTCACAAACAATATAAAGAAGAGGAAGGAAAGTAGGGACTAACCCCAAGAAAAACTCCTCAGGAAAGAGTAGCAAGAGGGGAGGGTGATTATGAAAGAAAGGGGAATACTTGGAAGGAGGGGGTAATTAATAAGACCAGAAAATTAGAAGAGTAAAGGGAAGTGCTAAGGTTGCACATAGCAGTGCTAGGGATGTAAGGAGCCAAGGAGAGTAGACAGTAAAATGGTCACCTAAGACAGGCACAGATATCCCTCAGGTAGCGGGTGAGCAACAGTTTGAAGGTATGAGGTCCCAGAAGGAAAGAGATCTTTAGTGTCTTTTGAATGGTATTTCAAAGAGAGGGAGAAATTAACAGCAGCCAAACCATGCCACGTCTTCATTCTGGGCGCATTGAAGGAGACAAGTGTGGAATTCCTTAGACCATATGTCCCCTTGGCGTGCATATATACAGTAGGTTAGAGATGTAGGCTGGGAGCTTATCGGTTAAAGCCCTGAAGAACCACATGAGAGCATTTATTTGCCTCCTCAATGAGAGAAAGGGCCAGCCCAGCATTTTATAGAGCATACAGTGGTGGGCACATACTATAGTAGGATATTCAGAATAAACTTCAGAGATCGATGGCAGAGGGTGTCGAGTTTACACAACATTTGATTAGGACAATGGCTGTAGAGAAAGTCTGCATAGTTGAACAATGGTAAAAAAGTTATTTGGACTAGTCTCTTACTGGCTTACTGTGAGAAGGTGTCTTATGCAATAGAATATTCTTAGTGTTTGTCTTAGCTTTTTTGTTAGCTCATTCAGGTGAACCATGAAGTTAAGCCTGTTATCCAGCCATATGCTCAGGTACTTTTATTTATCCACAATTTCCAGTTGTTCACTGAGTACAGTGTAAATCTGGAAGCTCGTTGGTGACCCTAGGGTATGGGAGGCATTTGGTGAGATAATAATGGCTTTGGTCTTTTTAGCATTAAGCAGGAGCTTCAGCTTTAGCAGGTTATGCTGAAGGATGACAAAGTCATGCTAGAGCGCCTCGTGAGTGAGTTCCATAAAGGAATTAACAGCATACAGAACCAAGACATCAGTGAATAGATGTACGTTACCTGTACATATGCAAGAGTCAATATGGTTTATGTAGATAGCAAACAGTATGGGGCACAGAATAGAGCCTTGTGGCACACCCCAGGGAAAGATTTTTAGCGGGGACAGTTCCCCTTGATCCTTAATTTGCTGCATTCTGTTAGTGAGATAACATTTGAACTATTTTAGAGCAGTGTTGTCTAGGCAGATGCTCCTCAAGATATTAAGAAGAAGGCTATGATCCATCGGTATCGGAGGCCTTGCTAAGGTCTAGAAAGAGGGCATAAACATGTTTTCTTGTATCCAGAGTGGTTTGCCAGTCACTAGACACTTTAGCAAGGGCAGATAGGGTGATGTGCTTGGGTCTAAATCTCAGTTGGGCTGGGATTAGGAAGCTTTAAATTTCAAGGTACTCTCTAACTTGAGAATAAACAATTTTCTCCAGGAATTTTGAAAAGGTTGGAAGAAGGGAAATTGGCCGGTAATTGTTCAGGTCTGTTGGGTCACCACACTTTAAAAGAAGAATAATGTGTGCTATTTTCCAGAGCAGTAGTGGCTCACCTAGAGTCAGAGAACAATAAAATAGATAGGTGATTGGAGCTGACAGGTGATAGTAGCCTGTTTTCAAGAAAAATGGTTCCAGGAGATCTGCACCAGCACTCTTTTTCATGTCCAGGGTCAGTAGGAGGTCCTCCACTTGTTTAAAAGTTACCGTACGAAAGCTGAAGGTGGAGTATCTCAGGTTAGGGCAATATTAGAGCTTGGGCTGACACTGACATTACTGAAGACATTAAGCTTGCTGATGGGCAAAACATCAAACGCAAGGCCTGCCGCGGCAAAATGATTGTTGAGTTGTTCTAGGATGTCCACTATGTCAGTGTATGAGATGTCTCCTGTCACTATCTTGGCGGACAGAGGGGAGGCTGGTGAATAACCTTCAACCTCTCTGAGAATATTCCAAAACTTGGCAGAGCAATTTTTATTTTCTTCAAGGGCGGTCTAGAAATAGCATATTTTTTCTGGTCTAGCTATCCTAGCCTTGCTGCTAGCTTTTGGCAGAAAAGAATCTTGCTTTCAGAGCAAGGAGAAGCTGACTAAAGAGCTAGAACTTTTCTTACTAATAGAACACTTCTAACTCAGCAGGAGTCAGTGCCTATTTGGATTAAACAAACATATACTTTATTAGACGTGGGGGTTCTCATTTAGGGTAAAAAAAAGAAAGTGTGTTTTTCCTGTGTGAGGAAAAGGGGACTGTATCAACTTCTTAGTTTGCTAAGTCAGTAGGGGAGAAGAGAAGTTACTTGGGGGTGTGGCTTAGGAAGTAGAAAACCAGGTGTCTTCAATTACAGTTCCCTGCTGCTAGTTTTTGGCAGACAGGAATTTTTCATTCAGAGCAAGAAGCAGCTGACTAAAGAGCTAGAACTTTTTTTACTAATTGTTCTCCTTCCCTCCCCTCCACCCTCCCACACTTAGCCAGTTCTACTTTTATAGGCACTGGATTTGACTGACAACAGGAACTTCCTGTCTGGCAGTAGGAAGGGAAGGATCACTGAGACACATACTTTTCGTCATCCTTGAAGGAAAAGAGTAGCTCCCCCCAGCTGCTGGAGATTTGACTCTGAGCTAGGAAGAAGGAGACTAAAATAGAATACAGGAAGTTGCTGTCCCAGAACAGGAAGGGCAAGAGCTTTAAGGGTACATAGACAGTAGGATAGTAGGTAGAAAAATAAATGGAGGGAGGAGAGAGTAAACATACAAAGCAACAGGAGAGGGGCCACAGAATAAGACATGATGGGAGTGGTGCAGTGCAATGACTGTGGGGCAGCAGTCTTCTGAGAAACATTCTGGAGGCTGTGATGATGCCCTATTTGCAGGCACCTCTCTGATTTGAGGGTGGAGACTGCCCATCTCCAGGCTGACCTGGCTAGGATTCATGAAAGCTCCACACCCACCCAGGGACCATCAGGGCCACTGCCACTGCCTCAGAGGTTACCAAGAAAGAGGAGCGGTTGGACCAAGGTGGGCTCAGGGAGGGAGAGGGTGGTGGAACAGAGGTACATCCCTCCAGTTGTATCTCTTCACAGTTCATATGCTGTTCTGGTGGAGAGTGGTTTCTCTATGCAGGCAGCTGCAGTGAAGAGAAAATAGGATGCTGGGAACCTCCACAAAGGAGACCCAGAGAAGTGTGGTACAGGGCCCCACAGGGGAAGGAAACAACTCCAGATGGGGGTAGAACTGGGAGAGGATGGGGAGAAGGAGGTAAGGTGCCTGCCTGGCCCCACGGCTTGGAGGGACAGGGAGCAAATCCTCAGGATTGTGGGAGCAGCTGCATGGGAAGGGAGCCAGATGTAATTGTGCACCTAGAGACAAATGACCTGGCTGGGAATAGGATCAGAGCAATGCAAGAGGAGTTTGTGGAGTTCAGGACATGCCTTAGACAAGTAGCATATACAGTAATCTTCTCGGAGGTGCTGCCTGTCTCTGGCAAGAGTGATATTAGGGTACTCTGCATCATGGGATACAATGAATGGTTGAAAAACTGGTGTGGATCTCAGGGTTTTGGCAACACTGGGGACTGGGGGTCCAACTGGAGGGATACAGGCCTATACTGGCATGATGGTCTGCATCTGTCTGGAAGGGGAACCAGGATCCTAGCTGATAGGTTTAAATGCTTCATTGGCAAGCATTTAAACTATCCGGGTGGAGGCACTGAAAACGAGCAGGGAAATCCCAGCCTCCCCCAACAAAACATGGTAGTTAGCTAGGTAAACACCAAGGTAGAGAAGTCAATAGGGAGCAGGACAGGGGTACATGGAGAAAAAGACAAAGGTAGTAAGGACAGGGATGAGGCTAAAAGGGGTAAGTTCATCAAAAAATGGAGGACAATGAGTACCAATGCCCATAGTCTGTGTAACAAGCTCCCTGAACTAGTGGTCTTGATAGAGGTGGGAAGCCTGGATATTGTGGGAGTCACACAAACATGGTACACAGACAACCATGACTGGGATGTCAACATACCAGGGTACACAATCTACAGGAGGGACAGGGAGGGTAAAAGAGGAGGAGAAGTAGCCCTCTGTGTAAGGGAAAGGATCAAAATAATGGAACTAAAGGGAAAACAGGGAGTAGAGAAGATACTGTGGGTCACCCTGGAGAAAGGAAATGGCACCACAGTCTGCTCAGGGGTTGTATACAGACACCCATCTCAAGGGGAGGCATTGGACAAGGGAATAATAGAAGGCATCTTTAGAATGGCAGAGAAAGGGGAGATATTGTTGATGTCAGCCTGAATATGCCAGATGTTAACTGGAGCACCTATGCTGCAGTCATATCCAAGAGCAGGGTCATTCTTGATGCCCTACAGGGGGCATGCCTCAGACAGCTAGTGTTGGAACCCACTTGGGAGGGAGCAGTCTTAGACCTCATACTCTCAAATGGGGGTATACAGCTCCTACCATGAAATCCCTACAGCGACATGCATCACTGCCAACAGCATCTTGTCACTGTAGGGGTTGTGCCAGGACAAGGCAACACTTTCTCCCATCTTGCACCCTCCTCCCTGAACCAACTCTGACTCAGAGTTGGTATTCATAGAGATGGGGGGACATAGGGAAGAGCCCCCCACATGGGGGTTCGAGGAAGGAGCCCCCCAAAGATAAACACAGACTTTGCTGTGTGCGGCTCCTTGCTGACCGCAACTCACAGTCAACAAGGAGCCTATTGCTGCGATGCCAGTCGATGAGTTAGTTGTTGACTCGGCATCATAGAGCCTCAAACGGGGATGGAGAGAGGATCTCATATTTAGAAGTGGGTAGCCATTTGGGAACAAGCGACCACCACACAGTGTGGTTCATGGCAAACACAGCCATAAAGTCAAGCCATACAAAAGCAAGAGTATTAGACTTTAGGAGGGCTGACTTTGGGAAAATGGGAGAGTGCCTCACAAAAGCAATAGCAAATAGGCAAGAAGGAGGGGTGGAGGAACAATGGGGAAAAATTAAATCAACCATCACAGAGGCAACAAGCCTTTGTATGAGGCAAATCAACAAAACAAAAAGATGGAAAAAAACACTATGGTTCTCAAAAGAGGTGGTGGGGAAGGTTAGGGAGAAAAAGGTAGCATTCAGGAAGTATAACTAAACACAGAAGGAGCAGGACAGAGAACTGTACCAGTTAAAGCATAAGGAAATGGGGAAGGCAGTCAGAATAGCAAAGGCCCAAACTGAGGGTAAGATAGCCAACTCAGTTAAGAAGGGGGATAAAATCTTTTATAAGTACATTAGGGAGCCAAGAAAGACCAAGGGAGGATAGTGAGGCTTAATAAAGGGAAGGGAGGGTGGGCAGAGGGTGACAGTGAAAAGAAGGGATACTGAACAAATACTTTGCTCAGTATTCACAAAAGAAGAGGAGAGAAAGTACCTAAACCAAAGAATAGAAGCACTCTGGATAGGAGAGTTGATACCAGTCCATTCACAGAACAAAGGGTCCTGAAAGAACTCCTAAAACTGAAGGTGGACAAAGCAATGGGGCCTGATGGGATTCACCCCAGAATTCTAAAAGAACTAAGGGGAGAACTAGTGACACCACTGACAACCCTTTTTAACAAATCATGGGAGGATGGTGTGGTACCTGAGGACTGGAGAAGGCGGATGTGATTCTCTTTCACAAATGTGGGAGCAAGACAAAGGCAGAAAACTACAGACCTGTCAGTTTGACCTCAGTGGTAGGGAAAATGATGGAATCACTTCTGAAGGAAAGAATTGTTGAGTTCCTAGAGGTCAGTGGGGCATAGGACCCAAGGCAGCATGAATACACAGCGGGAAGGTCATGTCAGATGAATCTAATCAATTTCTTTGACTGGGTGACCAAAGTAGTAGACCAGGGAGGGCTGTGGACATGTCCTACCTAGACTTTAACAAGGCATTTAACACAGTTCCACACAAAAGATTAATAAACAAGTTAGCCAGCCTTGGAGTGGGTCCCAGGGTTGTTGCCTGGGTAAAACATTGGCTGGACAACAGGACGCAGAGGGTAATAGTAAATGGAGTCCACTCTGAAGAAAGAGGGGCTGCTAGTGGTATACCGCAGGGTTCAGTACTGGGACCGGTCCTCTTTAATGTCTTTATAGGTGACATTGCAGTGGGACTGGAAGGCAAAGTAAGCTTCTTTGCAGATGACACAAAGATCTGCAACAGGGTTGATATGCAAGAGGGGATGGAAAGGATGAGAAGGGACTTGACAAGGTTGGAAAAATGGTCAAAAGTATGGCAGCTTAGATTCAATGCAAAAAAGTCCAAAGTAGTGCTCCTAGGAAACAAAAACCCAGGGGAAGAGTACACAATGTGGGGGGAGGTACTAACAAGAACAAAAAAGGAAAGGGACCTGGGGGTAGTCATATCAGATGATTTAAAGGTAGGCAAGCAATATGAGAAGGCATTAAGGAGGGCTGGGGAGATACTGGGATGCATAGGGAGAGGCCTAGGAAGAACACCAGTAGGAAACAGAAAGTTGTTATCCCTCAGTACAGACAGTTGGTGAGACCCCATCTGGAATACTGCGAGCAGTTCTGGAGACCTCATTGCTGCATGGACACAGACAGGATGGAGGCAGTCCAGAGAAGGTGTTACATGAGGTTCCTGCACCCTAATTGGTACCCCCAGAGGTACACTGCAGACAGCTGGCATTTATTTATGTTAAACTAATATATAGGGCTAAGGGCATCTACCATATAAGAGTAGATGTCAGGATATGTATGCATACAATCACTACATGCTTTACTTTCTAATATACACATGTATTTCTTGCTTATAAGATGCTAGGACACCTGTGTCCTTGTAGTGTTATGATATATGAATCGACATTGCCATCTTCTGATGATTTGTATTATTACACAACTATATACAAACTGTACTTCTTTGCTTCCACAAAGTGATGACTACAACAAAATTGTATAATGTTATCTAGGACTGAGAAGCCACCTCTAATTTAGCCAATAGGGCTCATCTCTGTAACTAGAAATGTTTCTGTCTTACAGTAACCATGGTAATTATCTTAGGTATATAATGTAAGACATTTCGTCTTCTACCTCGGAGACCCCAGGAGACACAGAGATTCCTTGAGATTTAGGGAATGCTTAGCATTGGCTCCCAGTTCCTAATGGTAAGAACTGCTTAGGGCAACTGTGATTTTCCTTTTGATGGTAATAAACAAGCTTTATTACTCTTATGCAATGTGTCTGTGATTCCTTACATTCCCATTATTGCCAAGAATCTGAGAGTGAGGTTTAGACCTCCTGACAATTGGTGACCATGTGCAGGCAATATTTGGAGTTTGCAAAGTTTTCACTTGTTGCTACAACGTTCACTTCCCAACGGGGCAGTAGGTGTGCATATCCGCATCTCCTCTCTCATTTTTCACCCACTTTATAATCACTAGCAAAGCCTGGCTGCTCATTGGGTGTGGTCAATGTTGACTCACCTCACCCCATGGCAGTTTTGAATTGCAAGCTTACAACTGTATAGTAGCCTGCCTGTGAACTAGTGCACCTGTTGTCAATCGATACACAGCACAGCACCTTTTCACAGTTTGATTTTATGTTCCCTCCCACACAATGGCCACCGTATCAAATATCTGAGCAGACTTGAGACTCGATGTCTCGAACTTCCTTGCCTCCCATGAAGGTTGGGCTGACTTCATGTGGGACACAAGTCAATCTGAAAACCCTGTACTGGGGATTTCAACCCAGCACTCAGAGATGAGACAAACAGCCAAAAAGCGAGAAGCTAAAGGGCTGTTGGTCACAGCTCTCTACGCTGCTTTGGAAGCCTCTGAAGCAAGGTTTCGAACCCTTGAACTGCAAGTCTCATCTCTTAAGCAGGAGATGGGACTGCAGGAAACTGAATGTTTCAGAAAAGAGCAGGATTTGGAGTCTGAGCTCCAAACCCTGAGGAATGAAAAAAATTATCTTTTGCATCATTCTGTCTAGGAAAATGAGCAGGAACTTTGTATGTTGAAGCAGGAGTGTGAAAGTCTGAGACAGGATAAAGGGCAGGCATTGCAAATTAATGATGTATTGGGCAGAACTAATGTTCAGATGCTTGAGGAATTAGGAGATCTTCAAGACGAGATAAACCAGGTGCGTAATGACTTAGGAGTAGCTACTAGGGACAATCGTAAATTGAGCACCGCGTATAGAGTGTTACAGAAGCAGATTCAGGATGATGTGGATCAGAGTGTTGCAAAAGTTAGTCATGAGGATTGTGAATGTAAAATGTTGAAACTGCACCATCAGCGAGAGGTGCTGGTTGGGCACATCAAGGCGATGGGTGGCATAGCCCCCATTTTGATGACGTCATCTGAAGAGGAGGAGTCAGATGATGACATTTCACAGTACAATGCCCAGTCACGTCCCTACTATGGCCCAGTGACCACCCCCTCCACCATCCACAACAAGGCGGTTCCCCATAACATGACACCATGTTCCTACGTCATCAACGGCATGATGACCGTCATGGGCGATGCCATCATGGCGACCCCCATGATGGGGGGGCAGGCCCAGGCCTATTCCCAATGGCACCACCAATCACCATTATTTCTGTGGAAGGTAAGGAACAGATAGAGAAAATGATTGATGCCGCCTTAGGCAATGTGACCCTACCCGACAGAAGCAAGCAGACTCTCTAAATGCAGATTAGACAGATGCTGCAGGAGGCTGTGACTCGGAATGGAATGGTCCACACTGGGGCTGAAGCTGCAGCTGAGGCAGCCCTGCAGGGCACCTGAGACAATCTACCGCCAAATGATCATCCCAGCAATCCACTACAAATGGCTCACTCTGTTCAGCAAATAGCTGACAGTATTGGTTGGATAAGCTTGTCCGACAACCTCAGTTGCCACTTGGAAAAGGTGAGGGCTAAATGTGAAATGCTTAGTCTTGCTGCAGACTATCAGGTACAGATCCTATGCCAGACCATTGATACTGGCCTATGGGCAAAACTCCCCGATGCCGTCCGACAGGACAGCCACACCACCTTCGACGAAGTAGCATCTGAACTCATCACCACACACAGTCCAGGTGTGGTAGAAGTGATGCTCGCATACCCAGTGAAACAGAATGTGAAGGCTAGTCCAGCAACCTTCCACCAGAGACTTTGGATGACCTACCGAGAAGGGAAGAACCTTGCAGGAGAAGCCACTGATGCAGACCTCATCGAGTACAAAACCCTGTTCCTTTGGAACATGATCCCTGCAGTGCAAGAAAAGGTAGAGCCAACCACCTATCCCACCACAGAGAGGTTTGCCGATATTCTTAGGAAAACAGAGAGAGAGTCTATCAACTCTACATCTGTGACTCAAGCTCCAGCTCCAAGAAGGTAGCTGCCGTGGAAGCCATTCCGGAGGCCACAACACACTACACAGTGGAGAGGCAGGCCCAATAGAAACAGCCCCTTCCCACAGATAACCAACACCCCCAGCAGGCCCAACAACAATCCTGGGGCAGGAACTGGAACTACCACAAAAATAAGAAACACCAAAAAAACAATAAGGGTAAACAACAAGACCAGGCCCTTCATATAGGGAAATAGCTGATAAGAACCAAAATCTCCGAGTCCTTCTCAGGAAAGTGTGCTCCGTAGAAGATGCTGTTCTGTTAGAGGCCCTTCCTGCAATACAACTGGGAGAGCAGGCCTCCACAGGCCACGGAGATACCGGAAATCCAGGCTCTCAGGCCACTGCAGGCCTGAACCCGGGAGTGGCTCCCTATATAGCATCAGTACAGCATGGTGAGATGGTTCACAGGAACCAGGCCCAAACTCTCTTTCATGAGTTTCCCCATGCTTCTACCGGTACAGATTGACAATTACAGGCCCCAGTCTATATTGTAAACAAGCTGGTCTTGGATACAAATGGAAGGTCCTGCACAGAGGCCAAGGTCGGGGGGCCGCCTACTCACAGTGCTGTTGGATACAGGTGCAGCTGTGTCTGTGTTACAGGATGACAACCCAGACACATCACCTTAGTCCACCGGATGGAGGACTAACATGTCTGGTGTAGACCAAACTAGGCTACCTGCATACCGCTCCCTGCCACTACCTGTGACGATGGGACACCTGAAGGCATATCACACCTTTCAGCTGATGATACTGCATGATCACCCTAGTATAATTGGAACTGACTTCTTGGCACCACACAGCTGTGTGGTGGACTTGGCCACCATGTTACTGATACAGATTCAGGGGCAGTATCACACCATCATGATCCCTGACTCACATGTGAGTTCAACAATCTCCACAAATGATAAAGAGTATGACGTCATAGAGCTGTTTAAGAATCACAAGCTTTTCCTGAAGCTCCTTCCCATTCTACAAAGGTATCTGGAGGCATTTGCCACCAACAAGCATGATTGTGGCAAGATGCATACTGTCATTGAAGTGACAGGCCCAATGCATGAGAGGCAGAGGCAATAACCTTTTCCATCCAAGGCCTTGCCTTCTCTTAGGGAAACTATTAAATCACTCCTCAAGAAAGGTGTAATCAGGACATGTGTTTCCACTGCAAATTCCCCCATGTGGCCTGTGAAAAAACCCACAGGCACCTGGAGACTTACTATTGACTACAGGAGACTAAACCAGGTCACCCCTAGTTGTGCCCCAACAGTAGCAAAGAGAGAAGCAAGGGGATGGCCACCAGGCTGGGTGTGCTATCGGTCGCTCTGTAACAACCAGTGTTGCAGTGAGCATTCTTGGCCATATTTTAGTTTGTATTTTGTTTTGTAGTCTTTGTTTAAAGTTTTATGCTATTTTAATTATTTGCCTCGTAATGTTATTTGTCAGTTTACTCACTCTCTACTGGATTTGGAAGTGATTGATTTGTTTGGTGACTCACGGGCCTATGTGGACTGGGTTCGTTCTCCCCATTCCGACTGTGTTCTTTGATCCTGTTTTTGGAACCTTTTTTGGAGCGTGAGACGGGCGTCTACTCTCCAACAGTCCTGGGTGTGTAGCAGGCAGTGTTTCCTTACTGGAAGGAGGTCTGGATGGTCATTCTTTTTTCGTTTGTCTTTCTAATTGCACCGACTGCTCTCCATTTGGTGTTGTGAGTACTGCTGGCTGGAGTTTGTAGTTGATCCTGGGCTTGCACCGCATATGAGTTTTGTGCAATAACTGTTCTGAAAGGGACACCTCATTTCATCAAGGCTTGGTTTTATAAGCTGGACATTTGACTTTTGATTTCATGGGCCACTCTTCATAAATTGTTGGATTTGGGGCTCATAGCACCTAACGCCCAGGTACTTGCCGGTAGCGTTGGGTCCAAGTCGCTACGGCATTGAGGAAGTTTTGGTGTGCGTTCTACTGCTGCATGATCCTGATTGCCCCTGATTTGATCTCCGTTGGCGTTGGGAGCTGTGCTTGTGGTGTTTCCTTTTGGGGGATTGCTTGGGGATCTGCTGCCGGGATCGCCTGGACTTTTCTGGGTTGTGGCATTTTATTGAGGAGTCTGCTTCAGAACTCTCTTCCTTTCAGGGGATTGCCTGGGGATTTGCCACCGGAAACGCATGGACTTTTTTGAGTGCGGCATTTTATCGAGGAATTCACTATGGAGCTTTTCGTTCTTCTTAAAGAATGTTTGGATTGGGTCCTGTGTGGATTGATTATATGGATTTACTGTCCACCTGGATTTATTTTTGTGGCTCGGCGTGTTTGCAGTTGGAGATTGGGATCTCGATTGGGCTCACTCCTGGAAGATTTGGCTTTATTCTTACATCTAGGATTTATGGACTGTTGCATTTGTTTCACTATCGTTGAGGAGTGGGTGAGTCTGTCAGCTTTTTGATCCTAACCTAGGGTAGTCTGCTGGGGTGGTTGGTTGGGCAGACTGGGGTGGTGCTGTCGGAGGACGGGTCCCAGGGTGCCTGTGGTTCCTGGGCTTTACAGTGTGCAGGCTGGAGAGTCTGCTTGTGTGAACCCTAGTTGCTAATCTATCTCCCCAGCGGCACCTTGGGGGACGATCAAGGGGATTCTCTCCATTTGTAAAAATGGCCTGAACCCAGGGTGGTTTGCTGGGGTAAACAGCAGCCACGGGGGTTTGGGGGGTGCTATCGGAGGATGGGCCCATGACACCTGTGGTAGGTGGATTTTTGTCGGGGTAGGCTGGAGAGCCTGCTCACACAGATTCAGTTATAGGCTGGATCCCCTAAATAACACCTTGGGGGACAACCTTAGGGAGAGTTTTCTTTGCTGCTGGCTGATTGATTATATTCCCTCCTAAGCAGCTGGAATAATTTTCTTCGGACTGGTTTTCATTCTATTTCTTGGAGTATATGGTACAGCTATAAATCATTTCTCATTTGATCTCTGTTTGAGTGCCTATGTGAGAGATAGGCCATGGGACAGATTCCTCAGGGATGAGAGCTCTGAGGGATTTTCATTTTTCTAGTAAGAGCATAAACTGGAAGAAACTGTGACTTCTGTCCTATTACAAACTTCTTCTTTCTGAGGAATTTATAAAACCTGCCCAGACCTGCCTAAAGACTTTTTTCTAAGGAGTCGGCCTGAAGAGAAACCGGGTCATTGTTTTAAGTTATTTAAATTAGTGCTGGTGTTGACACTATTTATATTAAAGTGGTTGTTTAAAAGTGTTCTCTAAATACTTAGATAATTATGTGTTGGGACCGAATATCCATGGACAGGCGCTATTCCCCCTCTAGGCTGAGGGACCTGCGCCCTTTTGATTGCCCCCCCGTTGCAACCCAAAGAATATAGGCATTGCTGTGCCCTGGAGATTTCACGGAGGAGACAGAGAGGGAGGTGGGTCCCCCGCCTATGGGGGGGGAGCGGAGTGGGCGAATAAGGGTGGTGAGGTCAGGGAGATGCCCTGGGGTGAAATGGGCCCAAGATATAGGAGTGCAATGCCTATTTCCCATACCCAAGGGCTCCACTGAGAGTGGGCAAGTAGCCTGCTCCTCCAGGGCCTCTCATCCAACCCGGGCATTGTTATACAATGCCAGGTCTATAAAAAACAAGACAGCAATTATTGCTGATCTTGTTGAATCATCTGACCTGGCTTGCATTACTGAGACCTGGCTGGACGGAAATGCTGGTCCCACTTTGGAGTCAGCTGTTCCAACTGGGTACTCAGTAATACATTGCCCGAGGTTGGATCGTAGGGGTGGGGGGGGTCACTATTTGTTTTAAATCAGAATTGGGCCTTGTGGAGGTTCCAGTGGTGTCCCCTAGATCCTTTGAGTATATCATGGGAGCAGGTGTGGGCTGCAGAATCCTGCTCATTTACCGTCCACCCAGTAACGAGAAAGTTTTTCTGCAAGAAGTCGCGGACTTCATTGTCGACCTGGTGCTGGAGCCCTCCAGGTGGTTGGTCCTGGGGTACTTCAATGCCTGGGTCGACGATGAACTCTCGAATTTTGGTCAAGACTTTCTCCAACTAATGAGTTTGTTGGGCTTCACAGAGGTGATTACCGCTGCTACCCATATTCAAGGTCACTCTTTGGATCTGGTGTTCACCCTGGGGATGGAGATCATGGGACTGGTGGTGGAACAAGTTGGGTGGTATGACCATCACTCCATAAGGTTCAACTTCGTGGCCCCCCTTACGAGACCCACCCCTTAGAAGATGGTCCAGTATCACCCTTTGAGGGGAGTTACCCCTGAGGGTCTGATGGTGGTACTGGACCTATCGAGTTGGCCTATGGAGTGCATGGAACCAGATGCCTTAGTAGTGCACTTTAATAATATGGTGCTGATGGCACTGGATTCCATTGCACCTGTCCACGTTCGCCCCCTCTCCCTCCGCCCTCAGTCCCCTTGGTTTGATGGGACATTGAGGGAGCTGAGGAGAGTGGGGCAAAGATTTGAGCGTTGTTGGGGGAAATCTGGCCTGGAGGATGACAGACTTAGATTGATGGCCCATTACATGGACTATCAATCAGTAATCTCCCATAAGAAGGCAGAGTTCCTGTCCAGGGAGATAACTGCATCAAGAAACCGACCTGCTCAGCTCTTCCGGACCATCGACAGACTGTGCAATCCAGCCTGTCTGCAGGGTAGGAGAGCCTTTTCACAAATACAGTGTGATGAGTTTGCTCGGTTCTTTGAGGATAAGGTGTCATCAATCAGGTCAGAGATCCACGGCATACGTTCAAATGAGCATTGCAGTGACCGATATGGGGTTACATGCCCTCAGTCTACCTGGATAGATTTTGACCAGCCAGCGATCATGGATATCATGAAGATTGTCCAGGGCTTACGACCGACTTGCTGTAGCTTGGATCCTGGTCCTACGCGCCTCCTTGTGGGGTGCATGGATGTGATCAGACCAGTCCTTGCCAGGATAGTCTGGAGTTCTTTGGATAAAGGGGTGTTTCCAGAGTCCTTGAAGGAGGCTGTCGTGACACCCCTTTGGAAAAAACCTTCCCTTGACCCCGACTGCCTCGCTAACTACAGACCGATCTCTAACCTTCCCTTCTTGGGCAAGGTTATTGAGAAAGTAGTCACGTTGCAGCTCAATGACTTTCTTACCACCCAGGAAGTCTATGATCCTCTCCAGTCTGGTTTCAGGAAGAGGCACAGTACCGAGACGGCATTAGTTCGGGTACTTAATGATCTCATAGCGAGAGATCGGAAGGAGCCATTCGATCTTGGTTCTCCTTGATCTCTCTGCAGCGCTTGACACTGTGGACCATGGGACGTTGCTGGATCACCTTTTGTTACTCATGGACTGTCAGGACAGTCCTCAGATGGTTCCACTCTTTCCCTCACAGGCAGAAGTTGAAGGGTATTTCAGGATTTTCTTCCGCTTCCCTTTGCTCTGTCCTGTGGGGTGCCCAAGCTCTGTGCTTTCTCCATGTTGTTCACGGTGTATATGCTGTCATTGGGAGACATTATAAGGCATTATGGGCTGAGTTTTCACTGCTATGCAGATGATACTCAGCTCTATATGTCCTTTGTACCCAAACAAAATGACGCAGTGTCGGTTTTTAACAACTGCCTCGCTGAGATTCAGGACTGGATGAGTGCAAACTGGTTGAAGTTAAATCCAGATAAGACTGAGGTGTTGGTTGTGGACCCGGGTCATTATGTAGAGAAGTTGAGTCCTGGGGTCCCCTCTGGTCTTTTATTAGGAGATACCCAGTTGAGTCCTTCTGAACAGGTGCGAAATCTGGGCATAATCTTTGATAGTGCACTGACGCTGAAGACACAGGTATCGGCCACTGTCAAGTCATCCTTTTATCATCTGAGGAATATCGCCCACATGAAACACCTTGTTCCGCATGATGACCTTCCTTTGTTGGTCCACGCTTTTGTTTCTTCTCGCCTTGATTACTGTAATGCTCTATATCTAGGGTTGCCGGGGGTGGAACTCTGTTGCCTGCAGCTGGTGCAGAAAGCGTCAGCCAGGTTGTTGACTGGGTTATCAAGAACTTGCCATATTACACCTGTGCTGCGTGAACTGCACTGGCTGCCAGTGCGGTGGAGAATCACCTTCAAGGTCACATTGCTGACCTATAAGATCCTACACGGTCAGGGACCGGGCTACCTGCAAGATCTCTTTTGTCCCTACCACCCTCTCCACCCACTCCGCTCCACTGGCGAGGGATTGCTAGAGATTCCCAGGGTGCGTCTTCAATCATCTGGGGCAAGGGCTTTTTCTTTTACAGCCCCGACCCTGTGGAATTCTCTACCTCATCAGATTAGAGAGTGCCTGTCCGTAGAATCATTTAAGAGGTCTCTGAAAAGCCACTTATTTACACTAGCATTTGGATAGATTATTTTATTATCATTTTACTGTTTTATGTTATTATTTATTATTGTTGATGTTTTATTCTTGTTATGTACCAGCACTTTGATTTATTGAAAAGCACTTTACAAATAAAATTTTGATTGATTGATTGGCATCAGCACCAGATGTGCTATGACTACTGACCCCTGACCAGCAATGGTTTAGTGCCCTGGATATCTCCAATGGTTTTTGGTCATTGCCACTGGTCCCCACAAGTCAATATAAGTTTGACTTCACCTTTGAGGGCAGGCAGTACTTATGGACCTGCTTACCACAGGGGTTCCACAACAGCACCTCCCTGTTCCATCTGCACATGATGGACGCCCTTGAGGGTTTCTCTACACCCAGTGTCTCTTGCAATATGTGGATGACCTGTTGTTGGCCACAGCCACACAGAAACAACATCTGGATCTCTTGGACGAACTGCTGACCCTCATTCAGAGAGCAGGCCTCAAATGTAACCCAGCAAAATCACAACTGTGCCAGAAGAAGGTACTCTTTCTGGGCCTGAGGATAACAGACAAAGACAGAAGCCCTACCTGGAAAAAGATACAGGGATTACAGGATTTGCCACTGCCCACCAGCGTGGCCACCCATAGGAGATTTCTAGGTATGGTAAATTATTCCAGAGATTTCATCTGTGATTTTGCTCAGAAGGCCACACCTCTGTATGAACTACTGAAAAAGGATGTCCCCTGGGCTTGTGGTCCCATTCATACCCAAGCTTTGATGTCACTGAAGCAGGCCTTGGCTTCAGCTCCAGCTTTGGTCAACTCCAATCCAGCCTTGCCATTCCATCTGGAATCTGTCACCTCTGACATTGCCATGTCTGCAGTGTTGGCCCAGAAGGTCCATGGCACCCTAAGACCCACTGCATATGCATCACAGCTATTGACCCCAGTGGAACATTCTTGTGAAAAGAATCTTCTGGCTACCTATTGGGCTGTCAAGCATTTTCTGTATATCATTGGGTACTCCCCCTGATCATCAATACAAACCATACCCCAACAACCTTTTTGCTATCGGATAGAGTAAAGGATGGGATTAGTCTCCAATACCAGACTGACATACTGGTCCCTCCTTCTCCAGGATAGGGACATCAAGGTCCACCCAACCAAAATGACATCCATGCTGTCACATGGCCTCCTTTTCCAAGGAGAACCCCATGACTGTCTACTGCAGCCACCTGATCTACCAGATCCAGGCCCTTTCCTTCCTGCTACACAACAATTACTTGAGAGCACCTCACTGTGTCATGTCTTTACAGATGGATCAGCTTCCTATTGTCAGGGAGAACAGATAACAGGAATGGGTATATTCATGATTTACCCTTTTGGTAACACTGTTAAAATCTCCAAACATTGCAGTGTAGCATAATCACAGTATGCAAAGATGGCAGCAGTGGCCTGTGCCCTCGAGTTCATTCAGTATGGAACCGAGGATACCATCATTTTCACAGACTCTAACTGGGTTTGTTGCACTCTTACAGAATTTCTTCCTTTCTGGGAGAAGAACTCCTTTACCTCTTCTGATGGCACCCCAGTGAAACACAAGGAATTGGTAATATACATTTATTCACTGGCACAGAAATTTGCACACAAATTCTGTGTACACAAAGTTAAGGCCCACTCCATACATGACCCTTATCTTGCCTTTGTAGAAGATGTTGGATAAATGACAGACACCAGAGAGTAATTGTAGGGCATAAAAAACACAAATATTGTGTTTATCATTTTATTTGCAAAAACTTTGCAAAAACTCAAAACAAAATATATTTACAGAAAGAAAATTTCGGGTGTTAGTCCATCACACCATTTCAACACATCAGAAAATAATTCTTCTTGAGACTCCTTTTATTTCTTCTGTATATTCAATATCCAATACTCAATTTCCAATAAAACAATGTGTAAGCTCTCACACTAATTCCTTCACTGTCTGTGGTCAGAAGATACTGACCCACTCTCTTTATTTAGCCTCCTAGTGGAAGGATTTATAGCAATCCCTAGGGTGACATCACAATCAGGTGATCTCCTATTTAACATGAAATAGACCTTTATGTGGTCCTATCTAAGGCTATCTTGGATCATTCTTATACAACAGAAAAAACAAGCATTTGTTTATTATTCTCACTTGGAATACTTACTAAGAACATCACTTTAAGACCATCTAAAACCATAATTAGTGGGTTTACACCTCATTAAGAGATTAGCTCCTCCCACTTGCTATGACCTCATCTCTCCTGATTCTTACGAAAGCAGTCACTTCAGGGGCTGCCAGTCCTATAATAGGATCTTTCCCATAATGGCTGGATTTCAGGTAACAAAAAAAAAACAAATATTTATTTGTATATTTTAACATTTGTTATCATACAGGAATACCCAGCCTGTACAGGGGAATGACAAATGAGGGGTGCGCTCCATATTTGCCTTCCCCTGCCAGCCCAGGAGACCTGATTTTTGGAGCACAAATTATTTATTTCAACAAAACAAAAAAACAAGAAAAAGGATTTATTTATTTAAAGTTTACAGACTTTGTACCTAGAAAGCCTCTGCTATCCATTTTAGCAGTCTTTCCTTATTTTACTGATGTTTGTCTCTTTAAAACCCGACAGCTGAAATGTCAGCCATTGGCTAAAACATTTCATTTTGCCTTTCCTTCTTGACAGCTTCCAGTTACTCTAGCTCTGGGGCTGTACTAAACTATAATTTGTAGCACTTTAATTGAGGACATTACGGGGCTGCCCTTTCTGCTCGTAGTGTCCTTATATGGAATTTGATTGTGCCACTTTCGCCTCTCTAGGCGGCACTTTCACTTTTTACCGAAGCATCTTGCTTCAAGTCAGGCAATGGGCTGTACCTCAGTGTACATCAGAGCACAATCCTGTACGATGTAGTGGCTGCTATTTCGATTAACTGCAGAAGGCAGCTCTTTTCGGAAGCAAGCTCACAAGAAGTGTTTTTCTTTTCTACCGCATGAAGCGGTTTCTTTATTTACATTGCCCAACCTCGGGCTTGCAGCACAGCGTTCTGTGCATCTTAAATGGGCACCATTTACAATCGCTCATAGCGCTTCATTATTTTGCAGAGGCACCTTGTTTTAGCACTGAAGCTCTACATAAATAAACTGGGGGCATAGTACTCAAGCAATAGAGCTCCTAACAGGAAAAGAATAAACTCATTGTGCAACCATAAGGATTTTAGAATTATTTAAAGGGACAGTAAAGTTTGTAGAGATATGCCAGGTTGGCCACCCTGACATGAAATTTAGTAAAGAAAGGAGGAAGAAAAGATGAAAGAAAAGTAGAAAAGGAATATATGGGGTGGGGTTACACATTTGTACTACAGGACTAATCATACATAACAGGGACACCCTGTTACAGCCTTCAGTGACACTGCTGACACCCTTGCTAAGGAAGGGGCCTGAGGGGGGGGGACACCTGGATGATGGACCATCCAGAGGCCAGAGCAGCTGTGAACATTGCAGCCATCAGGAGGAAACCATAACCCTTCTCCCCCTTGGATTTGTCAGAAGCCCAGCATGCTGACTCTGAACTCAAAGATGTGTTCAGATTTCTGGACAAAGGCACTGAGAAGAATCTACCTGTCCACAACCTGTACAGAAGGCATGAAGTTAAGTTACATCTCGCCCCAGATGACAAACTCATTTGGCACCAACCAGATGACACCCCCACCAAATTGTGGGTGGCCCCTCATCATCTTAGATCCAAATTTTTGCACCAAGTGTATGACACCCCCACTGGTGGACACCAGGGAGTGGAGAACACACTCCAGAGGCTCAAGACCACTGCATGGTGGCCTGGTGTCACCATGGATGTCAAAAAGTACATAGATAACTGCCTTTTTTGTGCTCAAAACAACCCCATCCCTTCCAAACAAAATGTCAAGCTACTACCACAAAGGCACTCTGGCCCTTGGTATGCCTTAGAGATCAGGTTTATTGGTCCCCTTACCAATAACAACAAATACTCCCTTGTGGTAACTGATCTCTTCTCTAAGTGGGTTGAAGCTTTCCCCATGAAGATATGCCTGCAAAAGCCACTGACAAAATCCTGGTGGAGCAGATTTCTCCAGGTGGTGCCTACCTCTTAAGGTGGACTCCGACAAAGGAACCATTTTCACAGGTGAGTTGATGAAAGAAGCCCTTGAACTCCTTGGAGTTCATCAGAAGTTCCACATACCATACCACCCACAATCATCAGGTCAAGTAGAGAGGGTCAACAGATGGATTAAGCAAATGCTTTCCAAATTCATCAAGGACAATCCCAAGGATTGGGATTCCCTACTGCCATTACTTCTTATGGCAATTAGAGGCACACCCTCAGCCACCACCCAGTTGACACCGTTTGAGGTGATGACTGGTAGAAATATGAGATTACCTGAGCATCTGTTGTTTGACCTGCACACTCCCACCGCAGACCGTGTTTCTGTGGATCAATATGTGAAAAAATTAAGAAAAGACCTAATACTCACTCATTTGTATGCTGCAAACTGCATGGGCAAGGACCCGCAACAGTCCAAAATTCAGTTTGATAAACACACACAAGAAGTGGATTGGCTAGTTGGAGATCAGGTAATGGTTCTCAGATTTGTGTATCCAAAACATTATTTCTCCAACAAGTGGGAAGAACTTTACCCAATTGTCAACAAGCTTAATCCAGCAGTCTATCATGTTAGACTCATGCAAAACAAAGAAACTGACTGACAAATGGTTACACACAAACCAGTTGAAACTGTATAAAGGAGTATAGTTACTTTTCCTCACCACATTGGGCCGAATAGTACTAATCTGCAAATGTTTGAGTTTCCTTTTTAGATACACTGACAAGATGGCTATCTTGTTCCATTTTATCCTCATCTCAGGAGTTATCCCCTGCATACAAGGCATGGTAAAGCACATCCTTCCTCATCTTGATCCACCTGCAACTACCCCAGAGGGAGTCTCCATCAACGTCCCAGACAATTTGATTACCGTTAAGGAATGTTGAGATGCCTACCTCACGGGAGGTTGTTGCTCCTGATAAACCTACCCTACAAATTGAGTGGCAAACCATGTCTTAATGACAAATACTCCCCGTGGCCAAACTCTCCAAGGGAACTTTCCATGGATGGCCCAATGCAAAATTATCCCCTAATGGTACTTTGTCCTTGCACCAGACCACTCTTAGACATTCTGGTTTATACAATATCACTGTTTTAATTGACCCCTCATATTGTGATTCATTTTCTAAAGACTCTGCCAGAACATTTTGTGCTGTACACAACATAGCCTCAGCTGCCATGTGTCTATCTGTGTTACCCACTACTGAGAAACAACTTTTAGAATGTCCAAAACAAACCCCTAGTGCTCATAGTGGTCTCACAGCCACTGCTTTACCAAGCTCATTGATTAACAACTTACAGTATATGCATATAGCTGTTTTTTTAACTTGACTTACTGGAATATGAAAGAATTTGGTATGTGTTATGCTACTAACACATCATTGTTTTATAGTACTTTGTTACTTGATAGCTTAGCAGCTTTTCAGATTCGTAACCGGGACCCTATTACCGGGGTACATACCACCAAGCATAGAGGCAATTTTAGGAGAAAACCTGTTTCTCAACAAGATGATCAAAGTCATAAAAGAAACACACGTGTCACTGGTGTTTTTGGTACTACAATGTCTATCTGGAATAAAGCGAACATTGCTACAATCAAAGCACATTCACAAAAGTTTGAAACTGGTATGATCAATGACATCATGCCCCCCCCATTGCATGGTGTGGATGGCCCTAGTCAGGAAGAAAGATATACAGTAAATAATATGCACGATATTGCTAAGGCATTTTCAGATTCTAAAGACAAGATTAACACCCTTATTGCCCAAAACAATAAGGAAGCAGATAATCAATACATTGCCCATGAAATCTTATGCTCCACCTATGGATCATACATAATCACTACCATCAACAGTCTCTTCCATGATCTCAAATCCAGAAGAATCCCCGCTATCATTCATGACAGACACATCTCTAAATGGTATTGCCCTTGCTGCAAATCCCCTAACTGTGTTGCCATGTGTATATTCCAGTCTGTTTCTATTCCTATTTCTCTTGCTAGGAATTTGGGATTTGTGACCAGGCACCCTAATACTGGTCCTTGCTTTACTTCTAAGAAATGTTCCATTAAGGATACTATGTTTGTGTCTTTTACTGTTTCATTACCATGTTTTATCCCAATACAGCTATATTTGATAAACTAGCATCTATACACTCCATTAAGCAACTTGATGAAGACATCTACAGAGAATGCCTCAACTTGCCTCCTTTTCTGGATTTCCATCCTCTTCTGGACATGTGGGTCTCACCGCACATGGACCGCTGTGCAAAGAAAGGGTATATTTATTTGTGTCAATGTGACTGATTTGATGTTATTAAACCTGTATGTGGGTATTCCCCAGAAAGTATCAATTGGTCCTTTCCCATGGACGATGACATCACCACCAATGGCACAGAATACCAGGACTCAACATCTGTTCCAGATGCTTTTCAATTGTACCAGTCTTACCGGAAGGAGGTTCATCGCCTGTCAAAATGGATTTCCAGACAGTCTTATACTTGCCCTGTACAGCTACAAAAATGTAGACTACCTATTGTTAAAATGCAACATAATTTGGATGGTGAATATTGTGTGGTAATTAATTTTAGACAGTTTACATATGGTGACAAAACATGTTTTATTAATGAATCTAACTTTTGCTTTGTCCTTAATCAAACAACTGTTATTGAACATACAGTTATTACTCCTGTTCCCCTTGTGGAACCTGATAGAATTAATGGTAACCCTGATTATCTGCTTACTCTTTCAGAGTACTTACTCTACTTTAATGTACACATTGTTCCCTTGACTTTAACTCTGAAGTCACTTTTAGACAGGAAAGACAGCCATCTCATCCACATCAGCAATAATATCTCCAAAGCCGATGGAGCAGTATTTGACCTTATTAATGATGGTGATTTGTATAGTGCACTTACTAATACTTGGTTAGAGATTACCTTTAAAGGTTTTGTTATTATACAAACATTTTAATATTTTTCCTTATTATCATGCCTTGCTACCTGTGGCACACACTCCACCAACACTGCAAGTAGCTGGAATTCCTTTACAAGGCTCGTGCGTCGGGTCTGTAGATGACACCTGCTCCCTCTCCACTTCCTTACTCTTACTTGTGTTACCCCTTGTGAGGCAACAAGAGGGGAATGTTACACAAGGTCCCTGCACCCTAACTGGTACCCCCAGAGGTACACCACAGACAGCTAGCATTTATGTATACTCTGCTAACTCCTGTACCCACCACAAATGCATGCTGTTCTCAGCACATGTAACCAGCTGACTGTATAATACTGTATAACTTGTATCATACTGTATAATTTTCATTCATACTGTGATATTTACCAATGCTATGTAATCCCGGGTTGCCCCTGAAAAAGGGACCTCCAGGGCCCAGTGGGCTTACCCGATCACCAAAATGTAATAAATAAATAAATAAATAAAGATGTTATACTACTATATGGGGCTAAGGGCATCTACCAACCTGTATAAGAGTAGATGTCAGGATATGTATGCATACAATCGCTATATGTAACACTGGTTGCTTTTTTAATCTAAGCGTTATGTACTGTACTGTTTGTTTGCTGTAATGTATTGCTCTCTTGATGAGGTGCCTTTGTAAATGAGTCTATGACTCAAAGGTCTGTAAACCGATGATCTAATAAATAAATAAATAAATATGCTTTACTTTCTAATATACACATGTATTTCTTGCTTATAAGATACTAGGACGCCTGTGTCCTTGTAGTGTTATGATATATGAGTTGGCATTTCCTTCTTCTGATGATTTGTATTATTACATGACTATGTACAAACTGCACTTCTTTGTTTCCTCAAAGTGATGACTATAACAAAATTGTATAGTGTTATCTAGGACTGAGGAGCCACCTCTAATTTAGCCAATGGGGCTCATCTTTGTAACTAGAAATGCTTCTGTCTTACAGTAACCATGGTAATTATCTTAGATATATAATGTAAGACATTACTTCTTCTACCTCAGAGACCCCAGGAGACATGGAGATTCCTCGAGCTATAGGGAATGCTTAGCATTGGCTCCCAATTCCTAATGGTAAGAACTGCTTAGGCAACTATGATTTTCCTTCTGGTAGTAATAAACAAGCTTTATTACTCTTATGCAATGTGTCCATGATTCCTTGCATTCCCATTATTGCCAAGAACCTGAGAGTGAGGTTTAGACCTCCTGACAGAGGTCAACTAAAATGGTGCAGCCAGAAGCCATATGAAGACAGACTAAAGAAGCTTAATATGTATACCCTCGAGGAAAGGAGGGAGAGGGGGGACATGATAGAAACATTTAAGTTCCTCAAGGGAATCAATAGAGTCCTAGAGGGTAGCATCTTTCAGAAAAAAAGATGCGCATGAACAAGGAGGCACAATTTGAAGATAGAGGGGGGACAGGTCTGAGGCAATGTAAGCAAGTAGTTTTACACAGAGAGGGTAGTGGATGCATGGAACAGCCTTCCTGAGGAAGTTGTGGGGTCAAAAACAGTGGGGGGATTCAAGAATGCTTGGGACAGACATAAAGCAATTTTTGTGGGTTGTAGGAGGAAGTAGGCTGTTGGTTAACTAGGATCTGCAGCTTATCCAATAGGTAGGGAAATGGGCAGACTGGATGGGCCATGCGGTCCTTATCTGCCAACAAAGTCTACAGTATGTTTCTCTGTTTCTATGTTAGTTTGGTGTAGGTGTTCCTAGCTGCCCAAAAGGCAAGCCAGTTAGTGTCTAATTTTAATTTCCTCACCCTTTTCCACAATATATCCTTGTTCCTAAGGGCTTTCTTTAAGGTACATGTGAACCAGTTGGGTGACTTTTTCATGGTTTTCATCAGGACTTCATTTATCAGAAATGTATTGGTGGCAGCTACAACCTTGGATTCTGAACACAGTCGCTGCCCCCCACACACTTATGAACAGGTACTACTTATTATGCAACCCACAAGGCAAGGACTGGAGTGCCATGGATATACCGCGCTCACAGCATAGTGGTAGTTTACTCACCTGCTAAGGTGATTATGTTAAAGTATATCCATGGCATTCCACTGCCCACCACTGCAGATAGTGACATGGAAGGAACACCACACACACATTCTTGGTAGGTACAATTTCTGTGTAACTACAGCAGCATAATAGTGCACAAATCTGTTATGCTTTATTTGATAGATCATGATGACTAAAAAGGTGGTGGTGCTTTGCACACATGGAAAAAAAAGATCAGTGCAGTCTGATGAATTTTTTTGTCATTAACTCTCATTGAATAGAAGTATATACAGCTGGGGAAGAGTTATACTGATTAGGACAATGATTGCAGGGACTTAGGTAAGGGCTAGTTGAAATCTGATCTGGCGACCACATGTCCATCTAGCAGGCTATCAGGTAAACATAATCCACAAGGTAAAGACTGGAGTGCAATGGATATGCTGTAACATAATTGCCTTTACTAGGTGAGTGAACTACCATTTCTTTCCCATCTGACAGCTTTGGTAATCTGTTTACTTTCTACTGGTATTTTCAGCAAGAATTGTAATGCTGTACTAACTTTATATTGTTGATTTCCTGTATTTTGATTTTGCATATGAATCCAGAGATATTATGTTCATCAAATTGTTCTTTTTTTATTATTTCCACTAGGGGTACACAATTTCGAGAATCGTATGAATTATTCTGTTATCCCTTCCATTTCTAGACCAATATCATTTAATTCCCTTTTTCCCCCCCAAAATGGCAGAGTATATAACATTGTGTAGATGCCAAGAGAACTAATTCCAAGATGTTCTTACGTTGTATTATTGTAATATGGCCTACAAGGTTTCTACTACCTCCCAATATGACTGTCAGAAGTGATTAAGAGAGTAAGATCATTTCATGGCTTGGCTGCAATTAATTTCTCCCTTCCTTCCATATGGAATAATATGCAAAGATCTCTAAAGCTCTCAACCTTCCCCGGTCCTTTCACCTTCAAAGCATTGATAGCAGGGTACCTGAAGGAATTCTGCAACTGTTATAGGTGACCAGTGCGCCCTTAATCTCTTGGTGACCCACAAGATTCTCATGACACTTAAGAAACGCAAAGGCTCCCACCTTACCTAGTAGTGGGGCCCCCACATTTTGCAACCTTTTCTCTCAATTCCCCAACCAGCCTCACCTTACCTCCCTTGTCTCCTATACCTCCTCCCTCCCTCCCTCCCTACCCTCCTTCTCCCAAGTATTATACTAGAATCCCCACTGGGCTACATATCCTAGTGAGTGTTCGGGGTCAAACCATCCTAAGTTTGGATTTATTTTGCTTGTTTGTTTAGTGTGCTATAATTAGCACTTAACTATGTTATCTGTCGCTGTATAGGTCTGTTTTAGCTCCTCGTATGTACAGTGTTTATTTTTCTGCCTTGTACCTGCCTGTGATTTATTTTATTATGTCCAGGAACACTTTGAAAATGAGCTTGCTCAATGGTGTTATGCCTGGCTAAATAAAGTTTGACTGACTGATTGATTTTACGGATTAACTGAGTGTTTCCTGATCTTCATTTCATGTTATACAGGCACTGAATATAGGTTATACAAATTCTGTACCCATAAATATTGTTAAAAATGTCTTAAAATAATTTTAATTACTGGTCCTCACTTTTTACGTCTGGATAACCAGACTTTTAAATCCTGTTGCAACCGCCCAACCAATATTTTGAGTTTTAACCAGTCAATTGTAATCAGTGCCTGTCAATCAAGCTAGCTATATAAAGCTTATTGGCTCGTAGTCTCCTTGTGGGTGGGCTGAACATCCCAGAAAACATGACAGCTCCATTGTTCCATTACCAAGCACCCACCCTATTTTTTAAAATATTTTTCAGTATCTGTCTGGTTGATCCTGCCTTTATAAGGTTAAAAATCTATCTGGCTAATCCTGCCATTCGTACCCTTTGAGTGGGGCTCTGACAGACTGTGGCTGCATCTCCAACAGACCATGACTATCTGTGTTTCCCACTGAAATAAAAAAAAAGTAACAAAAAAAAAAAAAACAAGTGTATGTGTGTATGTTTGTGTGCCTGTGTAAAAAATGAGGACCAGTAATTAAATAAAATGTGTGTGTGTGTGTGTGTGTGTGTGTGTGTGTGTGTGTGTGTGTGTGTGTGTGTGTGTGTAAAACCAGAATTTTTTACTCACACCCTTGGTGTGGGATGCTTTTAGAAACCCACCAGCCTTTGCTCTCAAGGTTTATGTAGCATCCCACACCTCAGGTGCATGTAAAATTCTGGTTACACACACCCACCCATGTATTATTCTATATATTATGTTCTTGATTTTCTTTAAGAGCTTTTTCTCAGATCTTCAAAACACCCTTGTTGCTGGCTGTTATATATCTCTGCTGCTTTTCTAGATGAGTATTCAGTCCTACATTTTATTCTATCTTTTCTCTTGCTGTTTGTATGTACTTCTAATCCTGATTTCCCTTTCTTTAACCTGCTCAACCTTACCATTCTTATTGTACATCTCTACAGCCCCAATCATGATGACTGTTACTTCTTCCATCAGGTCAACCATGAAATCTCTACCTTTGCCACCTCACTCATATCTATTCTGCTGGGAGGAGACTTTAATATCTCCATGAAAATCATGCTGGATCACAGCAGTCTCACCTCATGAGCCCAATAGTACAGCCTGCACTGCACTGGAGGAGTTTCTGAAGAACACAGTATGGTGGTTATTTGGCACCTCCAGCACCCCTCCATTAGGGATTACATTTGTTTCTCAGCTATGAATTCTACCTCGAGCAGAGGAGATATGTGGTTTACCTCACCACCATCACTCAGCAAACAGCGGAGATGATCATCCATACCATAGTCATCTCAGATCTGCCCCACCCAGGCCTTCACCCTGCTCTGGGGCCCCAAGGAGCCACACACACACATAAGTAAAGACCTGACCCCCTTTTGCTTAGAGACCCCACATTTGATGAATGAGCTAAAACAGAGAACCAGTTGTGCTTCTCTGTTAATGATACTGGGGAACTGTCCAAAAGAAAATTAAGGAAGGCCTACAAGACATTTTTTAGAGACCTTATCATGAATTGCTTAGCCAATAGAAGAAATAAGAGAGAGCATGGGCTTGAGAATACCTTCAAGACCCTCGAGGATGAATACAAAACTCATCCTCTCCCACCACCTGGAGCTACTTACATGGCTGATAAGCACCAGAATTAATCAAACTCCTGATCAAAAAAGTCAGACTGGCTCTTTACCAGCTTAATCAGGCCTACGTGGGGGGGAGGGGGAGGCCAGCAAACTCCTAGTGTTTCACATCAAAAAAGCAACAAGCAGAAAAGCATATTCCTGAGTGGAAGGCTCAGGATGGGGAGACATGCACAGATTCCAACAAGATTAAAGAGATAATGAGCTCCTTTTACAGGTCTATATACTCCTCCAAGGGCCCCCCCCCCACGTGTGGACACCTTGTCCAATTTCCTGGAGAAGCTCCCTCTCCTCAAAATTGCACCAACTGTCTCCTCTGAGTTGGTTAGACCCATCTGGGCTGCAGTTATATCTCTCAGTAAAGCAAGGCCCTGGGGGAAATGGCTTCCCCACAGATTTCTTTCAGGTGGTTAGTGATGAAGTCTGTCCCATGCTCCTAGACGTGTTTCAATTCTCCCAAAGGCTGCAGACTCTGCCCAACCTCTGGGATGCAGTCATTACTGTGATCCCCATGAAGGGGAAGGACACCACAATATGGGGTAACTACAGACCCATTTCCTCATTAATACCTATCCTAACATTCTAGCAGAAGTACTCACCACAAGGCAAGAGAATGCCTCCCCCCCCCCCGGGATTATACACCATCACAGGTTGGATTTGTCAAGGGGTGCCACACGTTGGGTCATCTCAGGACCCTACTCAATGTCATTCATATAGCCCAATTGGCCAATGCACCAGTGGTGGCAATATCAGCAGACTTTGAGAAAGCCTTTGACTCCATGGAGTGGCTGTATCTCATCACCATCATGTAGCAAATGAAAGTTAGTTCTGGGTTCAAACAATGGGTCCAACTCCTATACACATCCCTGAGGGCTACCATTCTGACTAGTGGCCTGAAATCAAAGCCCTTTCCCCTGTGGAGGTGAACTATACAGGGGTTCCCTCTGTCCCTTTGCTCTTCTTCTTACTGGTCTTCTAGTTGCTGGCCATAGCCATCCAACAGCACCCTTCCCTCCAGGGCATCAGGATTGGAAACCATGATATCTGGACATTCCAATATGTGAACAACCTTTTACTAATACAAACAGATGGGTCTTCCTCACTGGAACCCCTTATAAGCTTACTAGATCACTTCTCTGGGGTATCAGGGCTCATGGTATATTACAGTAAGATGGATAACCTCTCCTTGCATCCCAGCAGTAAACTAAATCCTGTTTCCATCAAAGGCCTCAAATGGACCGAGAGGTTGACAAACATATGAACAAATAAAATTGCCAGAAGAAACAGGCCTCATGGTCTATCGAGTCTGCTCGAGTGTGAAGCAAGACCCTCATCATGCAGCTGCCCCTCCCGCCTCCCCTTCCCATTATCCCTTCCCCTTCTCCTGTCCCAACACCTCATGAAACTGCCCACTGTCTCACAGGACACTATCTCATCTGGTAAGATGTTCCATTTGTCCACCACTCCACTCTTTCCATGACAAAATATCTCCCCATCTCTCTCTCTTGAATCTTCCCCTCTCCAATCTCAGGCCATGCCCTCTCATGTCCCTCTCCCTTCTTATCTAAAAAATCCCTTCTGTGTTGGTCTTGTTTATCCCCTTCGGATACTTAAAGGTCTCAATCATATCCCCCCATCCCTCCTCTCCTCCAGTGAATACATATTCAACTCTCCCAGCCTGTCTTCATATGGCTTGTTCTCCAATCCCTGGATCATCTTTGTGGCTCTTCACTGCACCCACTACAGCAATTTGAAGTTCTTCTTAAATAATGAGTGCAAATACTGCATGCAGTACTCCAGTTGGGGCCTGACCAATGACCTATACAGGGGGAAAGGATGATCTCCCTCCTTCTAGAGAAGATCCCACTTGCAATACAGCCCAGCATTTTGTTGGCTTTTGTTGCCGCCTTCCTGCATTGAGCAGAGTTGTTTATGCTCCCCGTAATGATCACTCCTAGGTTCTTCTCCTCTGTGGAGCTCCCCAATTGTACCCCCATTCAAGTGATAATCCCTCCTCTGGTTCCTGGCTCTGAAGTGCATAACCTTGCACTTCTTGGCATTGAACCCAACTGCCATGTTTTTGCCCACTCCTGCAGCTTAGTCAGGTCCTCCTGCAACCCCTTCCACCCCTCTGAGTCATCAACCACAGCTCCCATCTTGGTATTGTCTGCCAACAGGCTGATTTTGCTTCAGATCCCCGTGTGAGATATATGCAATAAAAATCCCAAACAGAACCGGTCCCAGTACCGATCCCTGTGGTACCCCACTTATCACCGCTCTCGGTGACAAGAGGCCCCCCCACCACCACCCTTTGCTGCCTTCCCATTAGACAGTTTGTGATCCATTACACCATTTTTGGTCCCACCCCCACATATTCCAGTTCCCCCCCTCAACCTCCCATGTGCCACTGAATCAAAGGCCTTGCTGAAGTCCAAATATTGGACATCCACTGCATGGCCCATGTACAGTTCCTGCCTCACCCAGTCATAGTACTCTACAAGGTTTGTCTGGCAGGATCTGCCCACTATAACCTGTGCTGTTGACCATCCTGAAGACCATTTTCCTCTAAGAAGCTCACTAGCCTCTCTCTTTTAGTATGGTCTCCATGAGCTTTCCTATGAATAATGTGAGGATCACTGGCCTATAGTTTCCTGGTTCATCCTTTGGGCTACTTTTGTGGATGGGCACCACGTGGGCCATTCTCCAGTCCTGTGGTACACATCCCATGTCCAAGGAGGTACTGAATAGGTCAGCCAGTGGCTCTGCCAGGACCTCTGCCAACTCCCTTAGTACCATAGGGTGAATGCCATCAGGTCCAGGTGCTTTGTCCACAATTAATGCCCTCAACCCAGCTAGTACCCTGCTTTTTGTAATCCCTACATCTGTTGTCCCTCTACCCCCAACCCACCCACCGCCTGGAGCATCTTCCCCTTCTCTTGCAAGAATACAGAGCAAAGTATTTGTTCAGTGCCTCTGACTGCTCCACCCCTTTCTCCACCCACCACCCGTCTTTCTTAATCCTCACCAGTTTATCCTTGCTTTTACTTCACTCTCTGATATAGCAGAAGAAGGCTTTTTCTCCACTTTTAATTCCCTGCACCAATCTCAGCTCCCTGGATGTCTTGGCCACCCTGACCAGTCTGGCAACCTCCCTAGAATTCTCTATGTATGTATCCTTATCTTCACCCCTCCCCAATTTCCTGTACTTTCAAAAGGCTGGACTCTTGGCCCTCACCCCTTTCATAACCTCCTGTGTCAGCCAATTGTTGTTTTTTTTTTCCCTTCCCTTCTCGCTTTTTTTCCTAGTGCAATACTCTGTTGCCTCTGCCAGCCCTTTCTTTATGATGTCTCATTTCTGGTCTGCATCCATGTGGAGTTGCATTCCTGCCAGGTGCCTGCCCAACATTTTTCCCATCTTCTTAAAGTCTGCCCCTAAACTCAATCACCCTTGCAACCATGCCCCCTGTTTCTCTCCCCATTTTAAGCATGAACCACACCAAATAGTGGTCACTCCCAGCCAGTGGTTCCTCCACTTCTAGATTCCATACAGCTTCCCCATTATCCAGGACAAGGTCCAGAATCCTTTCTAACCAAGTAGGCCCCTGGACCAGCTGTGTCAGAAAGCTGTCTTGAACTACTTCTAGCAGGACCCACTCCCTTGCACTTGTGGTGGATGGGGTGTCCCACTCCACCCCCAAAAGGTTGAAGCCCCTCACCACCACTGTGCTCCCCTTCCTGCAGACCCTCCTAATTTGTTCAGCTAATTCCCTATCAAGGTCAGTCCCCTAAGCCGGTGGCCTGTACACCACCCCCATTCTTAGTGTCCTAGTCTTGGCATCTTGGAACTGTATCCATAGTGCTTCTGTTCTCCCCTCCTCCCCTTCCACCCTTACGCACTTTATCCCTTCCCTTGCATAGATAACCACTCCCCCATTCCCCTTAGCCCTATTCTTTCTGAATAACCTGAACCCCGGGATCATCATATCCCAGTCCTGGTACTGGGTGGCCTACATTTCCGTGATGGCCGTAATGTCCGCCCCCTCCAAGGCCAAGAGAGCCTGTAACTCCACTGTTCTATTCCTTAGGCTTCTTGAATTCAGTGAGACCACCTTCCAGCCTTTCTCCTCCCCTTCCTTACCCCTATTCTTCCACCACCTTTATCCAGTGCCACTTCCCCACTGCCATTACCCATAACTAGGGGGGTGAGTTCACTAGGCTCCCCTTTCTGGACTCCTTTCCTATCAGCAGTCCCCCTCACCACCCCCCCTCCTAGTTTAAATCCACCTTTGTTGATATATACCCCTCTATTCCCTATCTTAGTACTCCCTTCCCCTCCTGCTCAAATATAACCTGTCCCCTGTGTATAGATTACTATTGCCCCAGGTCCTGCCCCAGTCTGGCACTAATCCATTCTTCCTGGTATGGCACCAATCCTTCAGCCACTCATTGATCTCCTCTATCCTTTTTTCCCTCACTGTACTCACACATGGTAGTAGAAGTACCTCAGAGAATGCCGTTGACCCCACCACCTCCTCACACTGCCTACCCAACTCTTCGAACCTCCTCTTTACCACCTCTACAGTCTCCCCCACCAAGTCATTTGTACCCACATACATCGCTATGTGAGGTTTCTTCCTCCCCCTCCATGTGCACTTGAGAAGTGCCTGCCCCACCCTGCCCGCGGTCAGCCCTGGAATAGCCTCGACCCAGATGTGACTGTGCCTTTCTCCTCTTTTGCCCCATCTGACCCCTTTCAGTATAGAATCCCCCAGCACCAGTACCCCCATCTTCTTGTCCCATAACCCCCCTCCTGTTTTTGCTGTCCACATTTCCAGAGCCCACACTGTCCTGCTTCTTATTACCTCTATCCACACCATTCGTGACTCCTACATCTTCCCCCCTGTTTCTGCCTCTCCCTCTGCCTCTATCCTGCTTTTCCCCTCCTCCCTGCTTCCTTTTCTAGCCTGACTCCTGGGCCTTAACTACCCTTCTCCTCCCCTCCCCACACAATCTCGACACCTCCACTACCACCTCTTATGTCAACACTGCAAACCTATTACTTGCTACCCCCACAGTGATTCCCATCTCCTCCTTCCCCCTACCCTGATACTTCCCTCCACTTACTACTGTTCAGCTCTCCTCACCCCACCCTCCTCCCTACATCCTCATGGGATTTAGCTCTGCTGTTCCTCCTCTGCTTCTCCCAGCTACTCTTCTCAGGGGTCCCTTCTGCCCCAGCCCCCTCCCTCGCCTCTCCAGCTCCCTCCAGATCCCCTGCACCTCCCCTTCTAGTCTCCTCAGCCTGTAACACATTTGACAATATCTCATTTTCCATAGTATATTTATCCAAACAGCCACCCCACAACTATTGCACCCCACTATCCTTACTGTGCCTGCCACCCTCAGTACATGGTGCCCCCCATTCCATCCATTATTCTGATGCATTATACCACCCTTATTCATGCCCCTCCACCCCTCAGTGTGATCCCCCCTATAATGCCCCATTTACCTTCCCTCCATAATTCACAATTAACTTAAATGCAACCTCAATTCCTTATCACATACTGTAGTCTGTACAGCAATAGCTGGATTCCATATGTGACCCTACCAGCTTACTTCTAAGTCCTTCTTTACCCCAATATCCCTAGCTTGCTTGCTCAGTAACTCTAGTTAACACATTTATACATGACCTTGTCAGTTCGAACGTTAGACTTTCAGCTTTTAAAATATGCAGTTATCCTTCCATAACCCAAGCTTGTCAGTTTGACTTTCAAACTTGCAACTTTAAAACATTTAAATCCTAAAACCCAACTAGTAAAAGCTTGAGTGTCTGAATTTTTCACTACCTGACTATTAGCTTTAAGAGTTAGTTCATATGGACACTTTGCAGCTCTCCAAGCTCCTCTTTCACAGCCTGCAAGCTCAACCCCCAGCGGCTTTCCAGTATTTAAGAAAGGTTGGTGGAGGGACTGGGTGGAGTGGCTTTTACTCCAGCTAGCAACAGTCCTCCTGAAAATCAGTTACAGAGTTAGAGAAAGCTTTAAGTTACTTCCACAGCAACGGCAAACACAAAAAATCAGTTACAGAGTTAAAGAAAGATTTAAGCTACTCCCAAACCAACAGCAAACTCACAAAACATCAGATACAGAGTTAAAGAAGATTTAAGCTACTCCCAAACCAACAGCAAACTCACAAAACATCAGTTACAGAGATAAATAACAATTTAAGCTGCTCCCAAACCAGGGGCTTTACTCCAGCCAGCAACAGTCCTTCTGAAAATCAGTTATAGAGTTAAAGAAAGCTTTAAGCTACTCCCAAACCAACAGCAAACTCACAAAAAATCAGTTACAGAGTTAAAGAATGATTTAAGCTACTCCCAAACTAACAGCAAACTCACAAAAAATCAGTTACAGAGTTAAAGAAAGATGTAAGCTACTCCCAAACTAATGGCAAACTTTAGGATCATCATACACTCTACTACATCCAAAATGGTGATTCTGAACCTATCACCACTCCTGGATGTGACTACAGTGAGACTAGACAGATAGAAACATGTCAGCCTTTCACTAGCTAGTAAACCGGAAGCATTCTGCATGGTGGTGGCTCCCAAATTCATTCAACTGATGGTTTATCTCCCCGTTTCAGTCTCTAATGCATTATTATCTGAGATAGAATCCCTTATAGAAAACTTTCTCTGGGAAGGAAATCAGCCCAAATACAGTAAAGCAAAACTATGAGGACACAGGAGTAGAGGAGACTGCAACCTCCTCAGGATTAAAGGCTATTGTGTGGCCTTTCTAGCCTTGCAGGTGCTCCTCTGGTTTGCCTTCACTTCATCATCTTCACCATAATGCTTACTGCTTGAACAACAACAAACAGGGAACCTACTCCCAGCCACTCACCTCTGTAATAGGGCCTCCCCTGGAGTCAAGGATCACCCTGCTCTGGAAACGTCTTGGTCTGCCTGTTTTTTTTCCTACATAAACATCAAAAATCAACCCTATGCCCTTGATGTATGACCCTCTGTGGAGCATTTAGACTCTGTGCCTAGGACAGGCCTGGGGGATATGAAGAAGGGGGCAGCAGCTGGGCATCCATAATGTCTTAGATCTGTTTATGTCTGATAGCAACCACTTAAGCTCATTTGAAACACTGCACTCCAGATTTTCTATCCCCGGAAGAACTTTTGGAGATATATCCAAATTAGAAGTTTCCTGGCCACTAAACCGGCAACCAGCTTGCTCCACCCACCCCGGGGGGGGGGGTCAATATAATTATAGCACAGGGAACCAGGTACCCCTCAGGCAAAGGCAATGAGACAGAGCCGCACAGAGGTATGGGTGCTGTAAGACCATAAGTTCAGCAAACAAACAGAAAAGGTCTTGGCACACCTAAATTGGACACAGAAAAACTCTCCACACATAGTGAGTAAAATATATTTTATCTTTACTAGTGGAGTGCAAAAATCAGTGATGGCAGACATAAAGTACATACAATGCAGGCACAGAAAAAACTCCCCATGCATGTTTCGCCTAATCACAGGCTTTGTCAAAGGTAACTTTCACCTAGTGTTAGGTAGCTTAAATAGCACCTATCTATAATCATGTGACTCATTACTTTAAAACACTGACACCACATGTGTCATTTAATTATCCCTCTTACACAATAAAACACCAAGTGATAAAACATGAAAAAAGAAATATAGACCACACAAAAGTGTCCTGAGTCTGATTAAATTCTTTATCATTAAGTATAAAGCCCAAAAGGCTTATTCAAGTATATTAGTAAACTCTCACTGACTCACAGGCACAAACATGAAGTCTACATTAGCCAGGAATTATATTCCTCTATTAATCCTTATATTAAAACATTAAATCTCATATGTTGAACAAATCCATATCACATTTATAACTCCAAACCACTAACAGCAAAAATTTGGCATACAGAGCACATAGCAGCAACATTATAACATTTTCAATATAAAGAATGTGGTGGGGGCTAAAAGGGGGGAATAAGGAAGAAAAGGGAAATGCAGGCAAAAAGCAAACAACAGAGACATATAGACACATAAGTAAAAACATATTTCAGCAGAACAGACAATAAGACATTTCCACTTCATAGAGTCACAAATAATCCAAAACTAAACATATTTATCAGATTTCCAAATATAGGAGAACACTGGACCAAAGAAGGTTCCCAGAGCCTTCCAATTATATTCATTAAGATCTTAACTTTCTATTACTTATTTTATCATCCATATCATATTTACTTATACAACCATTACAACATGAACCTATTATTTACTATTACTTATTTCTTTTTCCCAAAAATAGTTTTAGTTCCACCCGGTCATTAAGACCCATATTTTCATATGCTCCTGTAATGTAGATCCAATAATTTTCTCTCTGACGCAAAAGGTTCTCAATATTTTCTCCCCTTTGGCCCAATGTCACTTTCTCTATATCTATAAATTTCACCTCATGTCCCTCTCTGTAATTTATATCCTTCACATGTTGAGCCCAAACATTCTGTAAATGTTTATTCTTAATTGCATTCAAATGTCCCCCCACTCGCTCCTTTCACTTCCTCTTAGTTTTCCCCACGTAGTACCTACCACATGTACAGAAAGAAAAATATATAACATATTTAGTGTCACAATTTATAAACCCCTTTGCATCATTCATCCTACTATCATAGGGATTTCTAAACATAGTACATCCATGTATATTAACAAAAAATTTGCATTTCCCACATCTCCTACATGCATTTGGTAAAGGAGGCAACCAACTGCTAACCTTTTCAACCTCTTTAACTGACGATACTAGAATATCCTTAAGACATTTCAATCTGTAATGCATTATTCTCTGAGATAGAATCCCTTATAGAAAACTTTCTCTGTGAAGGAAATCAGGCTAAATACAGCAAAGCAAAACTATAGTGACACTGGAGTAGAGGAGACTGCAACCTCCTCAGGATTAAAGGCTATCATGTGGCCTTTCTAGCCATGCAGGTCCTCATCTGGTTTGCTCTCACTTCATCATCTTCACCATAATGCTTACTGCTTGAACAACAACAAACAGGGAACCTACTCCCAGCCACTCACCTCTGTAAAAGGGCCTCCCCTGGAGTCAAGGATCACCCTATGCGGAAAGCTTCTTGGACTGCTGTTTTTTTCCTACATAAACATCAAAAATTAACCCTATGCCCTTGATGTATGACCCTCTGTGGTGCATTTAGACCCTGTGAATAGGACAGGCCTGGGGGATATGAAGAAGGAGGCAGCAGCTGGGCATCTATAATGTCTTAGATCTGTTTATGTCTGATAGCAACCACTTATGCTCATTTGAAACACTGCACTCCAGATTCTCTATCCCCGGAACTTTTGGAAATATATCTAAATTAGAAGTTTCCTGGCCACTTACTGGCAACCAGCTTGCTCCACCCACCATAGGGGGTCACTACACTTATAGCACAGGGAACCAGGTGCCCCTCAGGCAAAGCCAGTTTCATGTAAAACAAACTGGGAAATGTGCAACCCTATCAATACCTTTCTCCGCTGAGACCATGGGATACTGAACTCAACATATGCATTTCAGAGGACTCCTGGTCCACATGCCTCATGAGAGTTCCCAAGGCATGTAAGGACAATGATGGCTGTCTCATACAAAACAAAGCACTGATGAGATGGTACAGATTCCGAGTAGTCCTCAAATGCCTTGGTTTACTCCCCATGGGCGATGCCAAGGGCCTGGGGACCATCTCACCCATATTTTATGGGACTTCCCTAAGATACACGCATACTGGGAGGCCATAACTAGAATCTGTACTATAGTCATAGGAACAACAGTTCCCCTGTATTCTCCCCATTCCTGCTTTGGTGGACACTGGGGGGAGACCCCAAGCACTCTCCAGTGGCACAATAGTTAGTGGCAGCAAATGTGGTAGCCAAATTCTTACTTTTCTATAAGTGGAGAACCCAAGATATACCTACAGCTTCTGAATGGCATTAGGCAATGGGATGACTGGCAGTTTTGCGAAGAGTATCCCATCTCAATATATCCACCTTACAGGCATATAGAGACGTATGGGGCCACTTCTCAGATTTACTTTACTGCCATGACACCCACCAGAGAATATAGCAGAACTGTATCAGGAACATGGGCTTATAAACAGACTCTACTACTCTCTCTCTCTCTCTCTCTCTCTCTATATATATATATATATATATATTTATATATATATGTAGGGTGGATGTATTGCGGTGGGATACTCTTTGCAAAGCTGCCAGTTGTCCCATTGCCTGTAACCATTCAGAAGCTATAGGGATATCTTGGATTCTCCACTTACACAGAAGTAAGAGTTTGGCTACCACACTTGCTGCCCCTAAGCATTCGACCTAGTCAACCACTTTCTTCTTCTTCTCACTAAACTCCACACTCTTGGCCTCTTGGCCACACTATTCGGACTGTGTAGTATGGTACGGTCTGCACACCCATTGGCCCACGCTGTGGACCAATGGGTGTACAGCAGTACTGTATGCAGTCATTCAGCGGGCAGCCGGGCGGCCGGGCAGCTTGTGGGTGGGGAGCTGCTGCCTGCCGCTGAACAGGGGGAGTGGGGTGGGAGGGATCTGTGGGCAGGTGGGGAGGGGGGTACCACTGGACTACCAGGATTAATTTAAACTGTTTCTAGTATACTTACGCTCGCGATTGGGCTGGAAGCGGTCCACTGGACCACCAGGGATATTGGACTTCGTTTATTTAATACTTATGCCCGCGATCGTGCTGGAAGCAGTCCACTGGACCACCAGGGATATTGGACTACATTTATTTAATACATATGCCCGCAATCGGGCTGGAAGCAGTCCACTGGACCACCAGGGATATCGTTCCTAGTACAATGCCCGTGATCGGGCATGGGGGGGCGTGACACCGATAGACCCTGACTCTGGAGCTCGGGTGGCCACCCACAGCTGGTGGCTGCCATGTTGCACCCTGCAATATGGCAGCTCACCTGAGGGTGGATAGCCCTTGCTCCTATTTTTTTGTGGCTCAACTTTGAGCACCAGTGTGTGGCACACGTAGGGGTGAACCAGCCTATGCGCCACACATCCCAGGCTGAATATCAGGATGTGCAGAATATGCATGGGCACGCTGCCCACATTGGGATCTGCATGGCGCAACATCCTAGTTTGAATATTGCTCCTGGGTGCATCAGTGGGTTGTGCATGGCACAACACTGTTGCACTATGCGCAACCCCTTTGAATATCCCACCCACTATGTACAACTGAATTGTCTTGTTGCATCTTTGTAATTCTCTGTGACAAGTGCTCCACTGACTCTACCTCCCATACAATGCCTGCATCTACTTTGTACTACCTATTATGATGAGGAACCTTTGTTAATGAGTTCCTGAGTTCAAAGGTGTATTTCTGAATGAATAAATAAATATATACAATGACGCTGAGAATAGCATTTTGCAAATAAATGCACTTATTTCATGTGTGGCAGGCCTGCAGTGGAAATGAATCATTTATTTCAGTCTTAGATGGGTCATCAGCATTTATTTCCACTCGATGGTCACAAAGCAGTTCTATACCAATGGGAGAAAAACTTGAACAATACCTGATGACATCACAGTGACATCTACAATAGTTAACATAGCAGTGAAATCAAGCAGAAACAGTAAAATCTTAATTGAAAGGACAAGTCTTGACAAAGAGGCACTGTCATTTATTTTTATCTGAAGGGTTTGACCTCTACAGACCTCACTCATGGCCTTGCCACTCAAGAAGCCATAGAGGTCAAACTCTGCAGATAAAAATAAATGTAATATTTTTTGTCAGCACATGACATATCCCATATCTATCTATCTATCTATCTATCTATCTATCTATCTATCTATCTATCTATCTATCTATCTATCACAAAAACTTTGTTAATGCTCTAGTTAGGGTTAAAATGACAAAAGTAGGGAAATATGGTGTTAGGATTTCCAACCGTAAAACCCCACCCCCACCCTGCACACACCAACAGGCATCGGGGGGGGGGATGCCTTCGGGTCATTAGCACTAATGCTCACCCCAATCCAAAAGTAAGTAAACTGGCCAGGTCTGTGGAACCCTGAGCCTGGATACCAGGAGTGGAGATCATCAGGGAAGGGTTTCAGAAATGTCCATTGAATGCTTCCCTCCTGGGGGAGAACAAACCTGAGCTCCTGTAGATAGATTGGTGGATGAGCTTGGAGGGCGTGAGTCCTTGACATGCCCTCCTGCATGTCCCCACCTCAGGATGCCATCTTTATAGCCAGTACATGGGGTGGGCCAAGAAAAACAGAAAGTTGGGCTCCCTGTAGACCAGATGACAAGCGCTTGGCTAGCACTACCACGAAGCCTCGGATAGCCCTGACTGACCCTGTTGCAGCCTCCTGGGGTGTGCAGTTCACATGACGGCACTTCCCCCTTGGAGGAGAGGGGCCCTCTAAACACAGGGAAAGATTGGGTTACCCAGGTAAGACTGTGAGACAGCGGTTTGGGGTCGAGGTGTGGGTGTGGTGGGCAATGGCACTCCGAAGGAATGGTCAGCAGGGATGCCATGGGGAGGACCATAAATAAATAACACTCAAAAAAAAAAAGTACATAAACTGATATGAGTGCAGTATATTAGAATGGGGTGAGCATAAGGGCTGATGACTCCAAGGCACACCCCTGAAGCCTGTTGGTGTGTGCAGGGTGGGGTTGGGGTGTTAGGGTTAGAAAGCCTAATGCCACATTTCCCTACTTTTGTCATTTGAACCCTATGTAGAGCATTAATGATGTTTTTTGCAATTTATTTCCTTACTTTTTGAGACTGTATGATCATGTCCGGAGGACCCTGCACTCCCATCCCTCCACATATGCGTGTGTGTATGTAGCTTTGAAATCATAGGGCCATCCAGGTCCAGCACTTCCATTGATAGGACAACAGTGACCAGCATAGCCATTGTATTACCCTACCTTATGTATCCAGTACAGAAAATGTTTGAATCGCCACCAAAACATTATTCTGTGAAACTAGAATGCCATTCCACACAACAGGTGCGAGAAAACATTTTGGGCAGGATTTTAAAAATGACAGCTGTGACATACTTGAGGAGGGTTAATAAGAAGGCTATGTTGAAAATCTGGGCTCAAAACATTTAACATTTCCAAAGTTATGAGTGGTCGTATCGAAATTGCAATGAATGGTCATAACTTTGGCATTTTTTCATATTTTGACTCCAAATTTTCAACATAGTCTTCTTATGACATCACCTTATAAACCCCATAGGGGAACATTTTCAAATCCATACTGAAATGCCACTCCTTACCACAGGTGAGAAAACACATTTCAGACAGGATATGAAAAATGACAGTTGTAATGGTCATAAGGTGGTGTAAAAATGGCTAGAGTATGTTGACAATTTTGGGTCAAAATACTAAAAATTATGAAAGTTACCTGCATGTGTAGAAATATTTTAACAAATGCTCAGATCTCAGGCATTTTTAAGAATTCCTCATGAACACTGGTAATGAAATTTCATTATTCAGTGCAGAAAAATGATTTTGCGCTGCAACTGCGAAATCACCTTCCAGGCCCAATTAATGAAACGGCATTGCCAGTGTTTATGAGGTTGGGTCCCAAAATGGCCATGTTGAAAATTTGGTGAAAAAATACCTAAAAATGGCAAAATTATGAACATAAGTTCAAAACACCATTGAAATACATTATACGGCACTTACTTTGATTTCTCAATTCACGGTTTGGCTTTAAAGAGTGCAGATGTGTCTCGGTCCACAGAAGATGATACCTTACAACCTCTGGTGGCAAGTATAGGGTAAGGGGGGTGTGAGGTTGTGGGTGGTCAGTGGGAGGGTTGGGATAGGAGAGGGGGACAGTGGAGATGACAAGGGACCGTTTTCTTTTTCATGCTTAAAAATCAGATATCAGGGGACTGTTTTCTTTTTTACAGACTTACACTAAATAAATATTTCAGGACACTGGGGGTGGGCTCCTGAGTGTCCCACACTGCTGAGATGGGGAGGTGGCTAACAATGGAAGAATAAGGGGGATGGCGATTGGAGGGTGGGGGTGCCACTAAATACAATGGAATAAGGTTTTTGTTTTATGTGGACAGTGATCAGCAGGTGGGACTGCCACTAGACATCAGGTAAAAGGATGGCTCACAGCTAGGACTGCTGCCGGTAGCATGATTTCAGCTGCAGCTGCAGAAGTCAAGAAATTCCCAGTGTTCTCATACAGAGAACATGGGGGAAGCATTCCTCTTGCTAAGCTGGGCACCCAGAATTTTGGGTGCCTAGAAAACCCATTTATGGCCCTGCTGTAAATAGACAAACAGCAGAATCTCACTAAATGGGTCTCGTTTAACTAGGTTCTGATGTTTGTTTTTAAAAATCACAGCATTTTTATGTATTTTCCACATTTGACAGTTTATGGAAAAAATCAGCAAGATGGTGGGTGGCACAGCACAAAACCCCTACTACGCATGCGCCAGAAAATGTTATCTCAAAACCCCTACTGAGCATGCGCAAGTCAGAAAACAATAACATTTAAAGCCTTATAGCTCTGGAACCCTTTGATATTTTTTCACCAGACCTGTCAAAGACACTACCTTGGGACATGACACATGTTCCCTGCAAGTTAGGGGCACAAATTCCTTTTCATGAAGGCTGTAGGAGAAAGCAAAAAAAACAAAACAATGCTAAGTATAGGAAAACATTTATTTTCTAAAAATGACACATGCAGATCTTACAAACCACACAAGCTGCTATAACAAAAATGTCCACACATCAAGACTTTGCCTCCTAGACAACACATACAAAATTTCAGCTCATTTCATCAAAGAGAGAAAGATATTATTGTACAAAATATGAGGTTTAATAACATTAAACAGGCTACTGAATCCTAACTATAGGGGTGCTATCATACCCCTATAATATATATTTCATAGAATCATAGATTCATAGAAGGCTGTTGGCAGATAAGGACCTCTAGGTCCATCTAGTCTGCTTGTAACCCCTCCACCCAGGAGGATTTCCTCCATCCCTTTGCAGCCTGCACTCTGCCCACCAGTTCCATGTGCATGTTCCAGGCCCTTTTGAAGTTCTCCACTGTATGCACTCCCACCACCCACTCCAGCAGTCTATTTCATGGCTGTACCACCCACTCGGTGAAGAGCCTGGCCCTGATGTCCCCCCTGAACCTGCTCCCTCCAGTCTGTGGGTATGTCCCCTCGTGGAATTGTTCTTACTCAATTTGAATAAGCTGTCGACCCTCACCCTGTTTATGCCCTTTAAGTATTTGAATGTGGCCACCATTTCCACCCTCTACCTCCTCTCCTCCAGTGAGAACAGGCCCAGCTCCCCCAGCTTCTCCTCATATGGTCTCCCCTGCATTCCCCACACCATTTTGGTCACTCTTCTCTGTCCCCTTTCCTGTATAGCCTCCAGAACTGGACCCCATATTCCATGTGTGGTCTGGCCATGGTTTTGTAGAGCATCAGGATCACCTCCCTTTTCTTGCTTGTGAAACTCCTCCCTATGCATGACAGCATACTCAGTGCCTTTCCTGCTGCCCTGTCACACTGACCCCGGACTTTCAGGTTGTCTGAGATGTTAATCCCCAGGTCCCTTTCTTGCTGGGTCTCTTCCATCTCCTCCCCCTGCGGTTGGTTATCTTTGGGTTGTTACACCCTATGTGCATAATCCTTCATTTTTTTGTGTTGAACCTAACTGCCACCTTTCTGACCACTCCTCCAACCTGGCCAAGTGCTCCCTCATCTCGTCCACCCCCCTTCCTTCATATCCACCCCGCTACTACAGATTTTCATGTTGTCTACGAGCAGACATGCCATCCCACGCAGACCCTCTGTGATGTCCCCATGTATATGTTGAAGAGTTTGTGTCCCAACACAGACCCCTCTGGAACCCCACTTGTCACTTTTTCCTCCTTTGAGTACACGCCATTAACTTTGACCCTCTGAGTCCTCCCCCCCAACCAATGTTCCACCCATCTAGTGAGTGTGTTTCCCACCCCAAAGCTTTTCATCTTGCCTAAGAGTCTCCCATGGGGGACAGTGTCGAATGCCTTCTTGAAGTCCAGGTAGGCCACATTAACCGCCCCTCCCTGGTCCCATATAGAAACATAGAAGTTTACGGCAGATAAGGACCGCAAAGCCCATCCAGTGTGCCCATTTATTTTTCTACCTTATGAATGTGCCATAGGCCTTTGCTCTGTCAATGACTTATCTATTCATACTCATCTGTATTGCTCCCTTATGCCTATCCTATGCCTGTTTGAAGCCCTGCACTGTATGCATATCCACCACTTCCTGAGGTAGGCCGTTCCATGCATCCACCACACTTTCTGTGAAAAAGAACTTCCTCACATTACCCCTTAATTGGCCTCCCTCTAATCTCATGCTGTGTCCTCTTGTCCTGCTATTTTTCTTATATTAAAACATGTTAGATTCTTTCACATTGTTAATGCCCTTATGGTGTTTGAATGTTTTGATCATATCACCTCTCTCCCTCCTTTGATCTAGGGTATACATATTGAGATCTGTTAATCTGTTCTCATATGTTTTCTGATGCAGTCCTTGCACCATTTTGGTTGCCCTTCTCTTGACTGCCTCAATTTGGTTGATGTCCTTGTGAAAGTGTGGCCTCCAGTACTGCACACAGTACTCCAGATGGGGCCTAACCAGAGTCTTGTAAAGAGGGATTATTACCTCCTTCTTCCGACTTGTGAAACCCCTACTAATACACCCCAACATCCTCCTAGCCTTACCTACTGCATTAGTGGTCTGCTTGGCTGATTTCAGGTCACTGGTGATGATGATGCCCAAGTCTCTTTCTTCCCTTGTGACTGACAGCAACTCCCTTCCCAGCCTATAGGTGGCTTCAGGGTTTCTCTTCCCTATGTGCATGATCTTGCACTTCTTTGCATGAAATCCCAGTTGCCACTCTTTTGACCATTTTGCCAGTTTATCCAGATTTCTTCTCATTTTGCCCACCCCATCTGTATCATGTACTCTGTTGCAGATCTTGGTGTCATCTGCAAACAGAGAAACCTCACCCTCCAGTCCATCTGCAATGTCACTGATGGAGATATTGAAGAGGACTGGCCTCAAGACTGATCCCTGAGGTACCCTACTTGCGACTTGTATTTCTTCTGACTATATACCGTTTACCACCACTCTCTGTTTTCTGCCCGTCAACCAGTTTGCCACCCAATTGACCAACTTCTGACCCACCCTGAGCCTACCCAGCTCATTAATTAATCTTCTGTGTGGAACAGTATTGAAAGCTTTGCTGAAGTCAAGGTAGGTGACATCAACTGCTCCCCCTTGGTCCACCACTCTGGTTACCCAGTCAAAGAAATCTATGAGATTAGTTTGACAGGACCTTCCTTTTGTAAACCCATGCTGTCTTGGATCCTGTGCTCGTATGGATTCCAGGTGTTGCACTAACCTTTCCTTAAGGAGTGCCTCCATAATCTTGCCCACTACTTAGGTAAGACTGACTGGTCTGTAGTTCCCTGCCTCCTCCCTGCTACCACTCTTGTGGAGCGGGATCATATGAGCCCTTCTCCAGTCCTCTGGGACCTCTCCTGTTCTCAGAGACTCTCTAAACAGTTCTGATAATGGCTCTGCTAGTTCCACCCTTAGTTCCTTTAGTACCCTGGGATGTATGCCATCAGATCCCATTGCCTTCTCCACCCTGAGCTTATTGAGCTCTTGTAGGACCCCTTCTTTTGTGAAGGGACTAGTGCACACCTCCTTCCCTCCCTCCTGTGTCAATGGTGCTGAGTTGTGGACCCTGCCATACCTTCTCTTCAGTAAATACTGAGCAGAAGTATCTATTTAGGATAGATGCTTTAACATGGTCCTCCTCCTCACACGCCCCTTTATCTCCTTTGATCTTAGCAATATTCCCTCTGGACAGTCTCCTTTCACTAATGTAGCTATAGAAAGTCTTGTCACCTTCTTTTACTGTTTGTGCTAGTGTTTCCTCGGTTTGGGCCTTTGCCTGCCTTTCTGCCTTCCCTGCTTCCTTTAGGGAAGTTTGATATGCCTCCCTATCTTCATCCCACTGTGTTTCCTTATATTTCCTGAAGGCCAGCCTTTTGGCTCTGACCTTTTCTGCCATGTTTTTGAGAACCAAAGTGGTTTCCTTCTTCTTTTGCACCTCCCTTTCTCTCTAACACAATGGGATGTTGCTTCAAGTATTGCATCCTTAATGCTTGCCTACTTTGCCTGTATCCCCTCACCTGTATTTCTTTTTGCCAGGCCTAGTTTAACTCTGTTGGCCATTTTATCAAAGTCAGCTCCTCTGAAGTCCCATATCTTTGCCTTGGATTGGGATGACTTAGTTCTAGTGGCCAAATTGAACCATACCATGTGATGGTCACTGGCTCCCAGGTGACCTTCTACCTGAAGATCTGTGATCCTTTCCCCATTAGTCAGTACTAGATCTAGGATAGTCCTGTCTCTTGTGGGTTGTTGTACCAGTTATTTGTGGACCTTCCCTTGCAGGGAATCCACCATGTGTCTAGTTCTGGCAGATGTTCCTGCTTGGTATTGACCAATCTGTATCTGGCATGTTGAAGTCTCCCATTATCAGAACCTCCCCTTTAGCTGTCATGTTTTATATATCTTCCAACAGTAATGTGTCTATGTCCTTCCCCTGGTCTGGAGGCCTGTAGACAACCCCAGTTCATATGGCTGTCCCATTTCCTGTTTCCAGGGTGACCCACAGTTCTTCCGGCTCCTTATGTGTATTCTGAATTTCTGTATCTTTCATATTTTCATTGACATACAGGGCCACTCCACCCCCCCCCTTTTTGCACCTTGGTCTCTTCTGAACAGTACCTAGCCAGGTACTGAAGTCTCCCAAGTGTGGTTACTGGTAAACCACGTCTCATTAATTGCTACTATGTCCAGTTTATCCTGTGTCATTATTGCCTGCAGGTCTGGGATCTCGTTTCTCAGACTGTAAGCATTTGTGTACATGATTTTCCATTGGCCAGATTTCAATGTGTTAGTTGTTGGGCGAGGTCTGGCTCTGTCACCCTGTCGAAAAATTCAGTCAGGCTGGTCTGGCATGACCTGCCACCCATGAATCCATTCTGATTGTCATTCAGTAGGCCATCCCCTTTAAGATGCTTAACCAGTCTTTCCTTTATCAGTGCCTCCATCAGCGTGCTGACCACCGAGGTCTGGCTTATTGGGTGGTAGTTACCTGGTTCCCTTCTGCCCCCTTATACAGTGGTACCACCTTTGCCTTTTTCCAGTCCTCTGGAACCCTTCCCTGTTGCAGTGACAGGCTGAATAGCCTCATAATTGGTGCCACCAATTCCTGTTTCAATTCTTCAAGTACCCTCGGGTGAATCCCATCTAGCCCCATCACCTTGTCAGTCCACAGTCTGCTCAATTCCTCCAGCACTCTAGTTTCAGTGAGATCAGAATAACAAAGGCCCAAACTGAGGAAAGGATAGCCAACTTGGTTAAGAAGGGTGATAAAACCTTTTATAGGTACATCAGGGAGTGTAGAAAGACAAAGGGAGGGATAGTGAGGCTGAATAGAATGAACGGTGGGTAGGCGAGGGGGATAGTGAAAAAGCAGGGATACTGAATGAATATTTCTGCTCGGTATTCACAAAAGAGGAGGGGGAGGTGCCTAATCCAATTAACAGAAGCACTCTGGACAGGGGGGTTGATCCCAGTCCTTTCACAGAAGAAAGGGTTCTGAAAGAACTCCTAAAACTGAAGGTGGACAAAGCAATGGGGCCTGATGGAATTAACCCAGAATTCTAAAAGAATTAAGGGGAGAACTAGTGAAACCACTGACTGCCCTTTTTAACAAATCATGGGAGGATGGTGTGGTACCCGAGGACTGGAGGAAGGCGGATGTGATTCCCTTTCACCAAAGTGGGACCAAGACAGAGGAAGGAAACTAAAGACCTGTCAGTTTGACATCTGTGGTAGGGAAAGTGATGGAATCACTTCTGAAGGAAAGAATTGTTGAGTACCTAGAAGCCAGTGGGGCAGAGGACCCAAGGCAGCATGGGTTCACAGCGGGAAGGTCATGTCAGACGAATCTAATTGATTTCTTTGACTGGGTGACCAAAGTAGTAGACCAGGGAAGAAGAAGAAGAAGAATCAGCATTTATATAGCACTTTTCATTCATCCCAAAGCACTTTACAAGCAATGCTAGACTGGTAGTGAAGTGACTGAATGTGTGGTGGAGCCCATATCGCACATCATCACCCACACACAGCCTGGATAATTACATAAGTTTATAGGAAGGGGAATGTTGTCCAGGACACTGGGAATGTTCCCTACTCTTTGCAAAGAGTGCCATGGGTTCTTTTACTTCCACATGGACACCTACCAGGACAACACCAGGGTGGGCAGAAGGAACCTAGGTTTAACGTCTCACCTGAAGGACAGCACACCCCAGCAGTACAGCACCCCCCAATACTGCACTCAGATGCCAGCGATTTTTAGGTGCAAGTCCAATCCCGGTGTGGGACGAGAGCTCATGACCTTCTGGTTCAGAGGCAGATGTGCTACCAACTAAGGGGCTGTGGACATGGCCTACCTAGACTTTAGCAAGGCATTTGACACAGTCCCACACAAAAGATTAATAGTGAAATTAACCAGCCTGGGAGTGGGTCCCAGGGAGGTATCCTGGGTAAAACATTGGCTGGACAACAGGACACAGAAGATAATTGTAAATGGAGTCGATTCTGAAGAAAGAGGGGGTTACTAGTGGGGTACCATAGTGTTCAGTACTGGTCCAGTCCTTTTTAATGTCTTTATAAGTGACATTGCAGAGGGACTGGAAGGAAAAGTATGCCTCTTTGCAGATGACACAAAGATCTGCAACCGGGTTTATACACAAGGAGGCATGAAAAGGATGAGAAGGGACTTGGCAAGGTTGGAGGAATGGTTGGAAGTATGGCAGCTAGGATTCAATGCAAAGAAGTGCAAAATAATGCACCTGGGAAACAAAAACCCAGGGGAAGATTACACAATGGGGCGGAGGTAGTAACAAAAATAGAAAAGGAAAGAGACCTGGGGGTAATCATATCAGATGACCTTAAGGTTAGCAAGCAATGTGAGAAGGCAGTAGGGAGAGCTGGGGGTATACTGGGATGCATAGGGGAGAGGCATCACCAGCAGAAAACAGGAAGATGTTATCCCTCTGTACAGACAGTTGGTGAGACCCCATCTCGAGTACTGCATCCAGTTCTGGAGATCCCGTCTCCGCAAGGACATAAACAGGATAGAGGCAGTCCAGAGGAGGGCAACTAGAATGGTGCAGGGTCTGCAAGAGAAGCCATACAAGGAGAGACTAGAAGAGCTTAATATGTATACCCTTGAGGAAAGGAGGGAGAGGGGGGACATAATAGAAACATTTAAGTACCTCAGTGGAATCAACAAAGTCCAAGAGGGTAGCATCTTTCAGAAAAAGAGACATGCAAGAACAAGGGGACACAATTTAAAGATGGGGGGGCAGTTCAGGGGCCATGTGAGGAAGTATTTTTTCACAGAGAGGGTAGTGAATGCATAGAACAGCCTTCCTGAGGAGGTTGTGGGATCTAAAACTGTGGGAGAATTCAAGAATACATGGGACAGACATAAGGCAATTCTTGTAGAGGGGTAGGAAGAAATAGGCTGTTGGTTAACTAGGATCTGCGGCTTATCCTGTAGGTAGGGAAATTGGCAGACTAGGTGGGCCAAGCGGTCCTTATTTGCTGTCAAAGTCTATGTTTCTATATTTCTAAGGGAATGGAGTCCATCTCCCTACCCGTCCGTCCCCTATTTTCTAATTTAGGCCTCCCTCCCTCCTCCACTGTAAAGACCAATGCAAAGTATCTGTTTAAGACATCAGCTTTTTCTAAGTCTCCCTCCACCAGTGCCCCCTTCCCCTTTATCCTCACTATCCCCCTCTTCCCTTTTTCCTGTCACTTACATATCTAAAGAACATCTTGTCCCCCCTCTAACCCCCTTGGTATATGTTCTTCTGTTTAAGCCTTGGCCCTCTTGATCACCTTCCTTGCTTCCCTCAGTTTATCCCTATACATCCCCCTATCTACCTCTCTTTGTGTCACCTTATGTATCCCGAATACCTTTGTCTTCTCCCTGGCTGTTTTTCTCACTTCACTAGTGATCCAAAGTGATTTCTACCCCCTTTTTTTCTTGCTTACCTTCCTAACGTAAAGCTCTGTCACTTTCCATAGTCCCCTTTTAATTCCCCCCATAGCTCCTCCACGTCTTCCAGGACTTCTGCCCCATCCAGCTCCACCTGTACCATTGCTGTCATCCTCCCCAATTCTGCCTTTCTAAAGTCAAGCACCCTAGTGTTCGAGTTGTGCTTGGCCTGACCCTTGCTGATCCTAAATTTCACCACCCTATGGTCACTGTTATCCAAATTTTCCACGACCCCCATCCCCTCTACACTTTCCCGATTTGTCAGAATCAGGTCCAGAACAGCTCTCCCTCTAGTAGGTTCCGTCACCAGTTGGCAGATGAATGTGTCTTGCAAGGATTCCAACACCCCCCTGCTCTTAACTATGGCTGCTACTTGGGTGATCCAGTCTATGTCAGGTAGATTTAGATTTCCCAGTACCACAATTTCCCCTCTGTTGGCCATGTCTTGTATCTCATTATCCGTCTGCTTGTCAACCTCCTCCTCCTGATTTGGTGGTCTGTAGACCACCCCTACCTTCACTGCTTTCTCCCCTGTTCTGCTTAAGGACACCCATAGGGTGTCCACAGATCCATCCCCACCACACACAATAATGCCTTTATACCCTCTTTTACATAAAGGGCTAACCCCCTCTTTTTCCTATCCTGTCTCTCCTGTACAGTGCGTACCCTGGAATTTCCACTTCCCAACTGTGGTTCTCAGTCCACCAGGTCTCCGTGACTGCAACCAGGTCCAGGTCACCCTCTGCCTCTATCGCCTGCAGTTCTCTCATTTTATCACCCAGACTCCTGGTGTTGGTCAACAAACCCTCCACCAGCCCCTCCTTTTCCCCCCTACCCCCTTGTCAGTTTCTCTTGCCACCAACTGTGGGGGAGAGCTAGTTAGGCCTGATCCTCTCCTTCATCCTACTAGGCAACACCTAGTTATACCCTCCCCAGTTTAAAACCTTCCATAGTATTTTATCTATAAAACCCTGTAGCTTCCTCTCAAAATCTTGGCCCCTTCGTCATTTATGTGCAACCTATCTCTCGCATACAGATGTTGATCTACCCATGTGTCTCCCCAATCCCCTATACATTTGTAGCCCTCCTTTCTGCACCACTGCATCAGCCAGTGATTAAAATCTTTGGTTCTCAATTATCTCTCTGTACTGGTGCAGTGAACTGGCAGGACTTCTGAGAAGGCTATTGTGTCTACTATCCCCTTGCACCCTCTGGCTAGTTCCATGAATCTCCTCTGTACCTCTAAGACCTCTTCTCTGGCCAGATCATTAAGCCAAGGTGTACAGCCAGGTTAGGTTTCTCCCCCAATCAGCCTGATACATTCCTTAATTCTTGAGAAAGCCCTGCCTACTTCCATCCCCGACTCACAGAAAACTGACCTCCCTTTGAAGGCTACACCCTTCCTTAACCAATGGATCCCTTCAATAATGGAGTCTCCGTACACTATCACTGATTTTTGTGTGTGCTGCACCCAAGGGTGCCATCACCTCACCTACCTGGCTATTCCTCCTGGCTTCCCCTTGTATGCCTTCCACCCCACCCTTCCCTATCCATCTGTCCTAGTGCCCAGATTGGTGCCCCTTGATCTCATCCCCCGTGAGCTCCCTTCCACACTTGCCTATTACACTCCTGTCCTTCTCTTGCCCATTCTCTCCATGGATGCCTATCCCACTCTGGCCTCTTCTAGCGACACCTCCCTTTGCTTTCCTCCCCTTCTTCCTACTGTCTGCTACACCCAGTCCCCCCCATATTATTTTTCCCTGTCTGCTTACTGTCCTCCATTCCCTTCCTGGCCTCTATAGCCTGGTCCTCCCTTTCTCTCGACCTCACCTGCCCTTCCTTTTCATTCCCTTTTCCATATTTCTCCTTCCTTTCCTGGTTTGCTTGTTTGTTCCTCGTTGCCTCAAACCTATACACATCCTCCTGCTCCAATGTCCTCGGAAATGGCCAGTATCTGTTAGAGCCAGTTGTGTACCTATGCTCAAGAGGGCTGGTACACCTGCCTGTCATGTCTCTATCCTCTGACCTGGAACTCCTGCCCATTGTGCCCCTGTCCTCTGACCTGGTCTTTCTTGCTGTGCCCCCCTGAGTGACCACCCCCTCCCACCTGCCAGGTTGGTTTGATGCGCTTCCTTTCCTGGCTGTCCTCTACAAGGTTAGTGACTATGTGTTTCCTTGTCTGGAATAGCTCTCCTTTTAGCCAAGCTAGCTCAGTATCCAACTTCCCCAGTCTTCGACAAACAAGGCAAGCCCCCAGTCTCTACAGAGTACTCATGAACACTGCTGCGCTGCAGCTGTTACATCCCACAACCTTCTCGCCCATGTGTGCCCTCTTCCCCTGGCCATACCCACTGTGCCCCCACAGCCCCTAACTTATGCCCCATCCCAGCTACCTTTCCGCTGTCCCCATCCCCCGATATGTGACTCTCCACCCCAGTGCACTCCTCTCCATAATGCCCCCTTCTCATTCCCTTAATTTTGCTACATCTACCTTACATGTGCCCTTAGATCCCACCACACAGCCTGAACCCAGTGGCCAGATACCTTATTTGACCCTAAAAACTTGCTTCTGAGCCCCACCTTTCACTTTGGTTCCTAGATTCATGCCCCAGTATTCCACACTATAACATAACAGTATCTTCACTCAAGTAATATTATATCATATTATATCATGCCCCAGTATTCCACATTAAAACATAACAGATCTTAAAAACTTACTTCCCCAGTATTCCACATTATAACATAACAGATCTTAAAAACTTGCTTCCATTTTTTACCCTACAATCTTGCTTCCGGGTCCCACCTTTCTCTTCAGTTCCTAGATTTGTGCCCCAGTATTCCACATTATAACATAAGAGGTCTTCACTCAAGTAATATTATGTCATATTATTCGGCTCAGGGCATTCACACAACCTTCAAAGGTTCTGATATGCTCACATGTGCCCAGTATACTCAAACATAGCACAATGATCTAGTATTCTAGAGGACAGCTCTCTCTAGCCTCTTACAGATCCTGCCTCCAACCATTAGCCAACTAATCCTGGCTCCTCTGGGCAGAGCTAAAGACCATTTAATAGGTTAGATGAGGAGGGTGGGCAGGCAGGAAATGCAAACTTTGTCAAGGGATGTGGGGAAGAGGGGGGTCTCAGCAGAGACCAAGTCCAACACACTCCTTCCCCAATGTCCACACATGATCTGCTGGTGCTCAGAAGATGAGGCCCAATTTAAATTGCCCCCTGCAGTGTAAAACTGGTGCCTTTTTCTTCTGAGCAAGCAGATCCTTTTCTTTTGAAATCCTCCAGTGTTGGAGCTTGGCAGCCCCTAATGTGAACCAGTATCCTGCTGTGATGTAGGACAGGAGAGGATCAGATCCTTGTTCAACAGCAAAGTCCCCAAAACAAACTTCAGCAAGCGATGCAGGGAGGAGGAGAAGGGTCCCAGCGGAGACCCAAGTCCAACACCCTCCTTCCCCCAAGTCCACACATGATCTGCTGGTGCTCAGAAGATGCGGCCCAATTTAAGCTGCTATCTGCAGTTTAAAATTGGCACCTTTTTTCTTCCAAGCAAGCGGATCCTTTTCCTTTTGAAATCCTCTGGTGTTGGAGCTCAGCAGCCCCTGATTCGAACCGGGATCCTGCTCCAATGTAGGACAGGAGCCGATAGGATTCCAGTTCAACAGCAAAGTCCCCAAAACAAACACTGGCAAGTGATGTGGCTAGATAGATAGATGATAGATAGATAGATAGATAGATAGATAGATAGATAGATAGATAGATAGGTAGATAGATAGATAGATAGATAATATGCATAGTATATCTGCATATGTCTTTATTTATTTAAAAGTCTGGTGACCTGGAAAAGCACACTAAACTGAGGCTCATTTCTTTCCAGGTGTGACCCAGAGGAAGGGGAAAGGGGGTAACACCAAGCAGGCAGTTACAAACAGATGAAGTGCAACATCAGCAGTTTCAAGTGTAAGATAGAGATTAACAAAATAGTAGTAGAAAAATACATTGTCAGATATGGCAACACTGCTGTACATAAATGTCAAATAAAAAAGAAATGACAAGGTAGGCAGAAGGGAATAAGGCAGGTTTAATTTGGATGAGGTGAGCTATCATTTGAGAGAGATGGTGAGGGGAGTGAGTGGGCACATTAGAGGGGGTAGGTGAGCAAAGAGGGGGAGAGGTGTTGCCAGAGGAAGGAGAAAAGGTAGGGTTGGGGAGTGTGACAGAAACAAGTAGTAGAGAGGTAGGTTTTTGCAGCTGCTTTAGGGATAGTAGAGATGGGGCTTGGCAAAGAGGAGTGGGAAGCTGGTTCCAAAGGGAGGGACTGTGCAGTCTAGATAGCGGGGCAACACTTGCAGGGCCACAGGCTGGTAAATGTGTCCTATCTTCGTCAATACTAACATTTTAATCTTCATGTATGACAAGTCATGTCAGGTGTTGTTTCTATCCTAACCACTGTAGCCCTGTTTTCTGTAACCCTCAGGGCCCACAGGGGTGTTAAGCAGAATATGATTATTATCTTCTGATTTCTTTCTTTTCTGTTTTGTATACTGAAACTTTCAATAAAAAGATTAATTGAAAAAAGTTAAACTCTGTCCTTTCATGGTTGCCCAGTTCTAGTCCTATTGCCACCCCTTTCCCTAATCCAGACACTATTTACCCCCCCCCGTAGACTTTTTTTAATAAACAAAGTTTTAGCTCCTGGAACTGTGCCAGGTGTTGAATGAATGTTTTTTAAGAAACTGACTGGAGGAGTGGGGTATGTTTGAAGACTTTGTGATTGACTAGAATTGGACTGACTAGAATTGGCGAGGGTAGTGAAGGAGTGTCTCTTTCCCCCAGCTGTAGCCTGCAGCTCTCCCATTCCCAGGACCTGAAGTGTCTTTGTTTGAACTACTGAAGCAAAATCAAAGACAAGAGGGTCCAAAATCAAAGCTGAATATAATTTGCCACTTACTAGATTTGTTCACCCTTTATTGCTGTACTGCTGGGGTGTGCCATCTTTTGGATGAGACACTAAACTGGAGTTCCTTCTATCCACCTCAGCTGCTCTTATGTTGGGTGTACAGGTGGACTTAAAGTAACCCAAGGCATATTTTGTAAGGGTGTGGGATTTTTCCAGTGTCTTGGACTATGTTCCCCTTTCCATAAAACCAATTCCTGCAGTTCAATGTGCTTAACCAAACAGATGAGATGAGATGAAATGATGCTTGTGTGACTTGATTTACTTTGTGACTTTCAGCCTCTCTATCCATGGGATATACCACCCTGTATGGGTACAATGCAAGGAACCCTAGAGCAGCATTCCCCTCCCCCCACAGGTGCCATGGGAATGATTGCGTCAGCTAAAGGTAGCTTAGGAAGAAGCCCACGGGTAAGTGAGATGAGCCACTGGGGGAGCAGGGGTGGATGGTGGGCAACAAGAAACGAATCCTGGACAGCCACAAGATGAGTGACCTTATAAGCCTGACAGGGGAGTGATAAAGTTTCTCTGCCAATTGAACTGACAGGGGAGTGATATAGTTGCTCTGCCCATTGAACCTCAGGCTTAAAGCCCTCCCATTCAATGTGCTTATGCAACTAGATGAGATGGGATGATGCTTGTGTGACTTGATTTACTTTGTGGCTTTCTGCCTCTCTATCCATGGGATATACCACCCGGTAGGGGTATGATGCAAGGAACCCTAGAGGAGGGATTCCCCCCCCCCACAGGTGCAGTGGGAATGATTGCATTGGCTAAAGATAGCTTAGGAAGAAGCCCACAAGAATACACAATCAGATGTCAAGCATCAAAGAGGTGAGGATGATGAATGAATGAATTCTGAGAAGATGATAAGGGCAGACTTCCTAAGGAGAGAGGGGAAAGCCGGGGCCACCATCTGCCTTCATCCAACAGTGGAACCTAACAAATTAACCTAAGTAGTACTAACTCTAACTAATATTATGACCATTGGCACAGAGGAGAGGAAAAAACCCCTTTGAGGAGGAAACCTCTGGGGATCCAAGGCCTAGGTCATCTTCCTTCTAGGCTGATGATGTTTGATTTAAGGAAGTTTGTCGTTAAAGAGAAGGATTCATTAAAGAGAAGGAGATGAGTAGGGATGAAGAAGACAGGGTATGGAAAACTCCCAAAAAGAAAGCACAGATTGAAGAAGGAACATGAAGCAGCAGGGACCAGAGAGGGGTATACTCGAGTAGGCAATGGGAAGGAGTAGATCCATGTAGAAGTCAGAGGAGCAAGGGGTATCCAGATGTGCTCATGAGAGGACTGAGGAAGATGCAGACTGATGATGATGATCGCTGCAGAAGTGCAGCAGTCCAATATGAGAAGACTGAGGAAGAGGAGACAGGAAGGGAACTCGAAATGAACTTGAATGATGGTGTGAATGATGACCGAAGTCAGGAACCTGATGAATGCAGCAGGAGGGCCGCAGTTCAAAGAGGTGGCATATGATTCATGATAGGTATGCCCAAATGATGACCAGAGTCAGGAACTTGATGAATGCGGCAGGAGGGCCGTGGTTCGATGAGGTGGCATATGATTCATGATAGGTATGCCCAAATGATGACTGGAGTTAGGAACTTGACTGCGACAGGAGGTCCATGGTTCGATGAGGGCAGCAGTTCAATGAGGTAGCATAAGACCTAATGAGAGGTATGCTCGATAGAGCCATGTAAGTAAGTAGATCCCAATGCCAATGAGGCAGGCCTGGAATCAGAGTGTACACTCGGGTCAAGCGATTGAGAGGAGCAAAACTGGATGATGAATGATGAGGATTGAAGCCATGAGTGGAGTGAAGCCATGATGGCTGGTATAAGAAAAGGCATGATGAGAGATGGAAGCCAGGACTGGAGTGAATCCTTGATGGCTGATGATGGATTGAAGCCATGATTGGAGGCTCAGGTTGAGGATTGCTGTAGGAATGCAGCAGGTCAATGAGCTTGATTGATCGATGTGAGTAAGCAGACACTGAGTCCAATAAAGCGTGCTTGTAACCAGATGGTATGCACCCAAATGGGCGTGAGAAGACAAATGGTGATAATAATTGCAGGAGAGCAGTAGTTTGATGATAAGCTCAGTTATGCGATGGGAATGAGTAGACTCTGAGGTCGGATGTGATGGAATTATAAGAACCATGAGGTAAGGGAACTGGCATGGTAAATGGTGACCGGAGTCAGGAACCTGATACTAGTGGCAAGAGGGCTGTAGGTCGATGAGGTGGCATATGATGCATGATAGGGATGCCCAAAAGAAATATTAAGTGCAGGCCAGAGGGAGCCAGCCGAGGCATACTGATTGTCCTGGATTGGAGTGACTCATTGATGGCTGGGACATCGTGAATGGAGTGACTCCAATGGCCGAGACAGGATGAGAACTGCAGGGCCAGACAGAGTCAGCTAGAGACAGCCAATGAAGTGGATGGCAAAGCAAGTGGCTAGACAGAAAAAGCAGAAATTAGCGTTTACATCGTGCAAAGCATGTGAGTGCCTGCATTTCTTTTGATTAAATACTCCCCAAGTTGGACATTTTGAGGTCCTGTGCTAAAGTGCCAAACCCCAAAGTGTAGAAAAGCAGCATTCAAGAACATAGGAATGAAAACCTGAAAGACATGCTCTCCCTCCTGATGAGGATGTGGTGTAAGGCTTATGAAAGCTCAGCAGGGTAAAATAAGGCATTGGCTATGTAAAATAACATGGAGAAAAGAAATGGTATCAGACTTAAAATTCTTTTGTCTGTTATTTCTGATGTTGTCAGCGAGACCTGCCCAAGAGGTTACTTTCTAGGATAATATGAAGCCAGTAAAAGAAAATCTGATTGTTTGAGCTGTAGATCTAACACACTTACTGGCAAGAAAGAGGTCTCTGAAATGAGAACAGAGCAACAAGAAAAAGAAACTGCAAGGTGTTTTTTTGTTGTTGTTGTTGTTTACCTGAACTCCCCAAGATAGAGAAAGGCTCGTGGGCTACAGTATCAGTAGAAAACAGAGTGCCGTCTGCAGAATCAGGACTGGGCAGATAGAAGCAAGCAGAATAGAGAGCAATGCAGGGAGAAAGGAGATGGTAGCAAAACAATGCGACTGATGGAAGATGAGGGGAGCAAGGAGGAGCCACCATGGAAACAGGGCACCTGAAAAATGGTGTCATTACAAACAAGGATCAGAAAGGTAACAGCGATTGAAAATGCAGCTCCCAAGGCAGAGACAGTGAACCCAAGCACCGTGAACTGCTGAGAAGCACTGAAGTAAGCACCTAGAATGCAGAAATATTTTGGTCAACACAGTGGTAACCAATTTGGAACAGGTACCTAATACAAATTGGGAAAAATGGTCCACATCACTCAGTCAGAGATGACTCCTGACTTTGTACAAAAGGGAAGGAGAAGGGCAGAGAACTGGCAGCTGGAGGTGCTGTGAGACAGGCAAGCACAGCGAGGAGAGCGCACGAGGGGGAGACAGATCCAGCGGCCGGAGGTGCCCCAAAACTATAGCAGAGCAGGAGGAACAAGGAGGAGCAGCGTCTCTGGCTGCAACAAGAAATGAATCCTGGAGAGCCCCAAAATCTTATAAGCCTGATGGGGGAGTGACGTAGTTGCTCCACCCAGTGAACCTCGTGATTAAAGCCCTCTCATTGTCCACGACTGTATGTGGGTGTTGAAGAGTGGAATGCCTGCCACTACATGTTTACAGTCATATCAACAAGGAAAACAAGGTGCAAGTGCCATATATTCCACGTGTGACATTGGACAAGTCACTTAACCTCTTTGTGTTCCAGTCCTCCCAACTGTAGCAATGGGCAGAAGCAGAATCACACTGGAAATGAGATGTTGTATAGCAGCTGGGGTATGCCGAGTAAATACATTATAAAAACAAAGAAAAAGCAGGTGTCAGTACTTCTGAAATACTGCATCTCAAACCTGTGCATCTCTTCTGAGTAATTATAGTACTTGAACCATGTATACATCAAAGAGGTATATTTATTTTTAATGAAGGATAATAAAATGTGTACCCCACATTTGGTTAAAATTTAAATAAGTCAGAAAATCAAAATTAATGATGTACACATACAGTAGCTGTAAACAAGGCACCTTCAGTGAAAGCTGCAGAGACAATGGTTTTAATACTGGATTTAATAAAGTTTTCAAATCTGAAAGTGAAACAAACCTTTCATCGTTTTATAATCACTGAGAGAAACAGAAGCACTGCCAGTTTCCATGAGCTATGCTAATATGACAGTTATTTTGAAACCAGATAAAGATCCCACTAATTGTCAAGCCTTATAGGTCACTCTACCTTTATAATGTCAATTCCAAGATATTGCTGTAGCTAAAATTTTGGTGAGACAAATGAAAACACTAATAGGTCATGTAATACACTCAGACAAAAAAGGATATACATTTGCAAAATGTAGTTTACATATGTATACTGTATATATATTTTTTCAAGACATAAAATGTTTACCAATCATATTTATTGAATATAACAAATATATTTATTTGCCATGTAAAACATATATTTAACATTTATTTTTAGTAAACATTGAGGACAAATAACACATATACTCCATATATTAAGGGGAATGTACTTGCCTCCCCTTAGTCCTCATCACCACTGAGAGGTCAAGAAAGGTATCTAGTGGAAGGCCAGCTACCTACCACGGTGGGTTGTCCCATTACCATCTATTGTTATCTGTTCTCTATTTAAAATCAAATTTTCATTTTCCAGAAGATTGATGAAGTATTCAATTTTATCTGTTTCCATTGCATTTGCTAACTCCATTTTTATTTTTCTTGATTTGACATGATAGGCTGTGAGTTTATTACAATTATTTCCAATCACAGAAGGTTTTTCTGCATACATAAGACATGTGTGTCATCTACTGATAGACCCTTCCTTTCAAAGTAGTGATAGAATGTCCCTTTGTTGGATCCATATCCTGTTCTACAACTCCTGAGCTATAATTAAATGAATACCTGATGGTGTAAAGTGGCTGACCTCCTTCCATAGTAACATAGTAATTGATGGCAGATAAGAACCACTAGGTCCACCTAGTCTGACTGTATTCCCTTCCTGCTTCAGCGGCCACTGACCCTACTTGGTCATTTGCCTTTTGCCTCTCTTCCCCCCATCTAGGGTTCCCTTATGTCTATCCCATGCATATTTAAATCCCCCCACTATGTTAGCACACACCACTTCCTTGGGTAGGCTATTCCAAGCATCTACCATCTTCTCTGTGAAGAAAAACGTCCTCACATCTCCTCTTATTTTGCCCCCTTCAACCTCATATCATGTCCCCTCATCCTTGTACAACTCGTAGTGAAAGATGTCACCCACCTGCACTTTTTTCAAATCTTTAAGATACTTGGAGGTCTCTTATCATATCCCCAATTCCGTCCTCTCTTCAAGCATATACAAATTAAGGTATTTTAATCTGTCCTCGTATGTTTTCTGAAGCAAGCCTTGCACCATCTTGGTCACCCTTCTCTGGACCATCTCCATCCTGTCTATGTCCTTGTGAAGATGCGGCCTCCAGAACTGAACATCATACTCCAGATGAGGCCTCACAAGTGTTTTGTACAATGGCATCACCACCTCCCTTTTTCTGCTAGTGATACCCCTTTCTATGTACCCCAGCATCTCACTGACCCTCCCAACAGCCTTGCTACATGGTTTGGCCACTTTTAGTTCATCTGAGATTATTATCCCTAAATCCCTTTCTTTCCTGGTGACTGTCAGCACCCCCCCATTCCAGTAGCTCTCTGCAGGGTTTCTTCACCCCAGGTGCCTGATTTTGCACTTCTTTGCATTCAGTTTCAGTTGCCACACTTCTGACCTCTTTTCCAGCCTTTCCAGATACCTACTTATTTTCAAGCCCCCTCTGGAGTGTCTACTCTGTTGCAGATCTTGGTATCATCCACAAATAGGCAGACCTTCCCCTCCAGCCCTTCAGCAATGTCACTGATTAACTCATTCTATCTGATGCCACCATTTTGGGTCAGGTTAATGAATGGTTCTGATGCCATATGGCACTTATGGGTATAATGGGTTAATACATTAAATAGGACTGGCCCCAGTACTGATCCCTGAGGCACACCACTGGTCACCCTCCTTTCCTCGGATTTGATTACATTTACTACCATCCTCTGCTTCCTGTCCCTCAGCCAGTTGCAAACCCAGTTTTTCAGTTTGTGGCCTACCCCCAAGCTACTTAGCTTGTTCTCAAATCTTCTATGGGGTACGGTGCAGAAGGCCTTGCTGAAACTGAGGTAGGCGATATCCACCGCTCCTCCTCTATCCACCTCCTTCGTCTCTCTGTCAAAAAGTCAATCAGATTTATTTGACATGACCTTCCTGCTGTGAATCCATGCTGCCTTGGATCCAGTGCTCTCATGGTTACCAAGTGTTTCACAATCCTTTCCTTAAGCAGCGCCTCCATTACCTTTCCCACTACTGAGGTCAAACTGACCAGCCTGTAGTTTTTTGCCTCCTCCCTGCTACCATTCTAACCTTAGGACAAGCAAGCAATGTGAAAGGGCAGAGCAGAAAACAAATGGCATCCTTGGATGCATTGGAAGGGGTATAACAAGCAGGAAAAAGAGAGGTGATAATAGCACTCTACAGATCGCATGGAATATTGCATCCAGCTTTGGAGGCTGCACCTGAAGAAGGATATCAACAGACTGGAGGCAGTGCAGAGAAGGGCTACAAAGATGGTGCAGGGTTTGCACCAGGAGCCATATGAAACCAGACTGGCTGACTTACAGCTGTACTCTCTTGAACAGAGAAGAGACAGGGGACATGATCAAAACATTTAATTATATGAAGGGAATTAACATGGCGCGGAAGGAAAACCTGTTTCAGATGAAATCAGAGAATCATACAAGAGGCCACAATCTACAAATGGCAGGAGGTAAATTTAGGGGAAACATCAGGAAGCACTTTTTTCTGAGAGGGTGGTCAACCCTTGGAATAGCCTACCGCAAGAGGTAGTAGACTCAAAAAATGTAAGGGAATTCAAACTTGCATGGGATAAACACTACACGCAAAAAAGGAAATAATTTAAGAGGAGGGGGGTAGGTATTCTGGGCAGACTAAAAGGATCAAGAGGTCCCCTTCTGCAGACATATTCTTATGCTCTTATGTTCTTATTCTTGTGGGGAGGGACTACATTTGCCCCCTTCCAGTCCTCTGGAACCACCCCTTTAGTGAGGGACTCACTAAATAGGGCAGCCAGCAGTGCTGCTAGCTCAGTCTGTAAGTCCTTTAATATCCTGTGGTGTATTTCATCTAGTCCCATCACTCTGTCTATCCTCAGTTTTGTGAGTTTCTCCAGGATTCTTTCTTCCGTAAAAGGACTAGTGTTTACCTCTCACCCCCCATTGTTTCTGCTGTCTTGCTGTGGTCGTTGTCCCCTCCATTGTTAATACCAAACAGAAGTATTCATTCAGTACTTACGACTTTTCTTGGTCACCCTCTACACATCACCCTTCTTCCCCTTTGAGCATTACAATCCCTCCCCTGGTCTTCCTTCTGTTGCTAATATACAGTATCCATAAAATGTCTTATCCCCCTCCTGACTGTCTTTGCTAATCTCTCCTCTGTTTGCGTATTTGTGCTCTTAACTCCTTTCCCCACCTCCCTCTGTCTAAGTACACCACCCTATCCTCCTTCTGAGTCTCCTTGTATTTTCTAAAAGCCCTCTTTTTGTCACGGACATTCTCTGCCACCTCCTTTGTGAATCATACTGGTTTGTTCCTTACTCAGCCTAATACAATAGCCCCCACTATGGCTCCTTTGAGGTGTACCCACTGCTCCTTAACCCCTTCCCTGGATCCATTTTTGCCATGACTTCTTTGATCCTTCTCCCCATCATAGCAAAGTCTGCCCTCCTGAAATTTAGGACCCTTGTCTTTCTGTGGCTTTCCCGCGAACCTGTATGAAAGCTGAACCAAACTGTATGGTGGTCACTGGACCCTAGGTGCCCATCCACACTGACATCCTTGATCCCGTCCCCATTGGTCAGCACAAGGTCTAGAATCACCTTGCTCCTGGTGGGCTCCTGAACCAACTGCTTGAGGCCAGCCCCCTGCAAGGATTCCATGATTTTTTGGCTCCTGGCTGAGGCAGCTGCCGGGATGGTCCAGTCCACATATAGCATGTTAAAATCATCCAGCAGCAGTACTTCCCCCTTTGCTGCCATCCCACGTATTTCCTCCACTATTGCCCTAGCTACCTCCTCCCTCTGTACTGAAGGCCGATAGATTACTCATGTGTGAATTGCTGTGCCATTTCCTGGCTCAAGTGTGACCCACAGTGGCTTTTCCTCACCCTGTTTACCCGGCACTGCTGTCACTTTAATATCTTCTCTGACTTAGAGGGCCACCCCCACCCCCTTTTTACCCTCCCTACCCAACCTGTGTAGAGCGTACTCTGGTACACTTACCTCCCAGAATTGGTTTCCAGTGTACAATGTCTCAGTGATTGCCACTATGTCCAGGTCTGCCTCTGCCATCAAGGCTGCAAGGTCTGGGATTTTGTTTCCCAGACTGCAGGCATTTGCATATATGGCTGTCCATGTTTCTCAGCTTCTGCCCCTTGCATTTCTACCTTTGCTTCTTTGCCCCCTCCTTGCAATCCTGGTTGTTTTCTCCTGTTGCCTGTTTACCTCTGTCTTATCTGTTGTACTGAGCCCATGCATATCAGTCCCCGTTTCTCAGCCTGCCCTCCTTTTACATTTACCCCTGCCTTCCTGTTCCCCCTTTCCAACCCTGGTTTCTTTCTTTTGCTGCCTCCCTTCCCATGCTTTATCCCTTGTAATGAGCTCAGGAAAATCTGTTCTCAAAATGTCCCCGTTCCATCCTGCTAACTACTCTGACCTGTGGAGAAGGGTTCCTGAGTCTCCCTGCTCCTGACTACCCCCCCTTGGCAATTATAAACGCTTGGCAAGGAAGCATCCAAACTTTTCATTGAGGACCACAGTCCACCTCCTGGATGTATGTAGGCTGTCCTCCTCCCCAGGACAGGCCCCCAGACCTCCAGGTTGGTCCCCAGTCCCAAAGTGTGCCAAACCCATTATCTGCACAACAGACCCTCAACCAAGTATTGAACTTGCTGATGTGGAGATTTTGAGTCTCCTCCCTGCCTTAGAGTGGCAGCATCTCTGAGAATGTTATGGAGCCTGCTACCTCTCCGAGGATCATACCCAACCCCCCGAAGTCCTCAAGCACCTGATCTATGCTCACCTCCTCCATGGCTAGGTCATTTGTCTCCAGATGGACCATGACCTCCAGTTCCCCCCATCTTGCTATTGCTGTAGTATTCCTCTGGATTCACCTTCCAACTCTCTGAGCTGTGCCTCCTGGAAGGCACTTGACCTCCCTCTTCTCCCCATTACCTGTACCCAGATCCATTCCCTGGACTATTGAGTCCCCCACCAAGAGTAGCTCCCTCATCTTTTGGGGTACACTACCTGCTGCACTGGGTCTCCCTCCTGTAGAACCCATTCATTCTCCCTGATCATAACCTCAGGTTCCTTTGTGGGGTTTGCCTGCTCCTCTAGGACAGCATAGAAGTTACTAAGTTGGACTGGATGGGGGATGAGTCTGTGACCCCCTCCCTCAACCTCCCTGAGCCCACTGTAGTCCAGCCTGTCATCTGCCTGGACATCATTTGTGGCAGTGGCTGTGGAAATGGTTGCCTCTGGGTGGGGGCACAGGCCACCAGTACTTCTGCCAGCTCAGCCCGGAGACTGGCTACCTCTGCCCCCAGCTCAGAGAGAAGCCTGGATATGGAGCAGCTCCACAGTACCCAGAACATCCTCCTGAAGGCTGCTGCCCCACATCCATTGCACTGCACCACTCCCCTTCTCCCTCTTATTGATAACTACTTGTTCTGTCCTATTGAGAGATGTTCCCCTGAATTGCAGTTAGTATAGCAGATTGACTAATTCAGCTGTGCCTATCCCAAAGCACCTTTGTCCTCAGGAAATTTCTTCCTGTCCAAGCCCCATGTACTCAGTGAACCCCATGGTAGGTGGGATGGGGGTGTGAAGGCAGGCGTAGACTCTAGTTTCTGTGAGAACAAAAACATAAACAATCAGTTTTCTCAGGCTGCTGTGATTTGGAACACTGCTACCCTGTGCCTTTCAGTGCTGCAACTTCTCTGCTCCCTGCTCCTACAACCTGCGGATGAGTGGAGAAAAGAAACCAAATGAGCAGAGAACCCACATCCTGTGCAGCCTTACGACATCCGATTCAGATATTGATACTCCAACTCCCTGCATCTAAATTAGAAACAGACTAGGGTCATAATCATAGGTATCAGTGTAATCTTTATGTGAAGAACAAGAACCCTGAAATCGGAACCCAAAATAAATAACAAAAGCTAAACAGTATGCAGCATAGTCTAAGTATAAAAAAATGAACCCTGAAAGCAAAGACAAAACACAAAGTTCACCCATACCCAAACGTGACCCCAGCATAGCAGTTGTGTCCCCAACTCTGTTCCCTTCCCCCTTCCCCATGGAGAAAGCTCCCTTACTGGGCCGGCTGACACCTGCAGACATTTATGCCTCTGCCAGTGTGTTGCCTCTACTGAATGCTCACTGGCACTTGTGAGGTGAGTGGTGTTTCTCCTGGTGAACTGGAAGTGCCATGAGTGGGACTCTGGTTTTCATGAAATTCAGGGGAGGCTGAATTTAAACCTAAAAGAGTGGGTTTCCCACCAACAAACCCTGCTAGGTTATTAAAAAAGGAATTTATCCCAACATAACACCTAAAATGGGAGCTAATGTTACTAATCTCTTCCCTTAGCCCCCCCAACCTCCAGTATCCTAAAATACACTGAAATCCCCACAGAAACAGAGTAGTGAGATGGACAAAACTTTTTTTTTGTCTTTTTTTGTAGTTCTTTTTTATCAGAGCACACAGAGACACAATACAGGTTGCTAATTGCTTGAAATCACCAGTCAGCCTGTACTCAACCATCAGAGACCCACGGACAGATTTTCAAAGGTCAGAGAATGATGCAGGTTGCTTGTGTTCAAAACAACTGACATAAGGAGCAGGATGTGTCAAACTTGCATCAGTTCTGATTTTTCAATGGTGCTTGCATCAAAAATAGGTTTGCATGCACCAGACTGGCTTGTGCTATGCATGTGCCCAAAAAATTCTTGCACCATGTTGGAAGGGATGCCTGTGTCACTAAAATAATGCACCATCCCCTTATTAGGTATTTTGAAAGAATGTGAGTCCTGTCCTTGTGCCTAAGATGCATGGCACTGTTAGGCCAGCCAGAGCTGGTCTAACATAACCTAGAGCATATAAAGAGGCCCATAACATGGGAGCAGACCTTACTATGGTACTATTAAGGGACAATATTCCCCTGCAATTCTAGTTCAGAATGTTTTGGGGGCTTAGACTTGGCCATTTCATCTGCTGTATTTTTTGACTCAGCTGGCATCATTTTCATCCTTTGCATTATTTTTTTGACTCAACTTGCACTATTTGTTTGACTCCACTTGTGTCATTCTTATTCCCTGAGTCATTTTTTGACTTAACATACACAATTTCTTTGACTGAACCTGTCTCATTCTCATTCATTGAGTCATTTTTTTACTTAACTTGCACTATTTTTTTTTTACACAACTTGTGTCATTCTCATTCCTTGTGCCATTTGTTTGATGGAGTGGACCTCTTGCATCAATTTTGGGGGACTTTGCCACAGACAATGCTTTTATTGCAAAATATGGCACACAGTATTTGGTGCACCTGGATCTGATGGAAGCTGGTTGTTTGATGCACCATGCATCAATCTAAGGGCCATTTGAAAATCTGGCCTCTTTTTTTATTACCCTTAGGCAAATCTCAATCAGATTCCCCACTTTTTAACGCTGTGGGCAGAGCCTACAGCCCTTCTGTCATCTGTAGCTCTAAAAATGGCTTTTCCTACAACTTTCTTTTTAGACATTTGTATGTATTCCTCCACAGCTGCAAAGTAGTGCACTCCCCCTCTGATTTTTGCTATTTGTTGCTCTATGTTAAAGGCACCTGAAGAGGGGAAGGTGATGCTACTGTATTGTATCTCAGAACTTCTCAGGATAGTAACAAAAAAACACTTTTTAAACTGCTGTTTCTATCATCTGTCCAGCTCAGTCTAAGAGATTTGTTCTATTTCTTTCAGCAACCTAGGGGTTAACTCATTTTCTTTTGTTTTTTGTGAAAATGAAAGTCAGACTCAGTGTCACATTACAGACAGTGGAATTGTAGTTTGTTAGTGACATTCCTTTCCGTAGGACAGGTTGAAGGCAAGCACTGGAAACAGAAGACTTTTTTTCTCATTTTGTAATTTGATGTACTGAGTGTATATTTAGTTGCAGGGTCAGGTCCTTGAAGAAAATAATAACACTTATCTAACTCATTTAAGATTCCATGAGGTGGTCAGAAAAAAGTCTGAGAGATTTTGTGTAAAAACTAACAAATGAAATATGCAAAAAATAGCATGCACACTTGCCTCTGAGACTGAAAGATCAGAAGGTTGTGGGTTCTATCTCGACACTAGGCATGTGGGTTAAAGAGCTTGTGTACTGCCTAAAACTAATATTAGATTTTAAAAGCAGTCAACCATTACCTTTTATACTTCAGGTACTTTTTCTTTTCCCTTTGTTTAATTAGAAGATTGTTTACCTGATGTTAATATGTGTGATGTGTGGAACAGCACTCTGTGTGGCAGCAGACATAGCTAGCTATACTGCCCCCACTACATCACTAGCATTGTGGCCTCACTGACTGTGACATCACTGCTACTTAGGAACAGCAATTCAGTGACTGCCAGGTCATTCACCTGTGATTTCACTGTTAGCTTGACTTATAATTTTAATACCTAACAGGAAATCAGAGCCCCTTTCCTGATAAAAGGCTGCCAACATATTATGTTTAAATAAACAACAAAGTCACAAATAAGTAACTAGTGGCTTATGGAGAAATCAACAGGGATTTATACAGGGATTTGATGCTGCCATACAGTGAAAATACAGGAAAAATTAGGGCTTGTTACAGGAAAATGGTTATTTGGATCTGGGAGCACTGTGATGATTGTGACTAAATAGCACTATATGGCACTAACAAGAAAATGACTTTGCTCATTTGGTAGCTCTTCACAGCCCTATCGGCTCTGGCTAGAGCTTGTTGACTTCAGTGGTCGGCAGCCATCATACGCACAATAATATAGAGAAAAATGTCTTAGGCAGCAGTGGTTATTTTTTCCACAACTTTTAAACTGTGTTATATTATCTATTATCAGGTAATCAGACAAAACGACTGAAAAACATTAGCCTTTTACAAAAGCACTGAGGCACTTAAAGTGCACAGTGTAGAAAAATATCTGGATTCAGCAGTACACTCACAGTGTTCTTTTAATATTTAAAATCTGTGTTGAGTACACAAATGTACACGCACACACACACACACACACACACACACAGAAACATCAACTTCCGTGGGGAAAAAACACTCCTGTAAAATGTTCCATGTCAATATGGCGACGCAAAATGAGCAACTGTCAAAACAGCAAAGTTTCTATAGTGACACAAATAAGAGCGCATCCATACTACAGCGCTATACAAATACAGTGACCACAACACTACACATGGAGCTGAATATTGTAGGCCAAACCTCTGAGGTAGTCATACAGACCTTTGTTGTAACTTCTTTATCATGGCAATATAGGAAACTACCTTGTAGTACAAGGGATATCCCCTTCTGGATCCTGATGTACTCAGTGGACATCCTCACTCCTCTGTGTCCAGCTGGAAGTGAATTGTCTGCCTTCCAGCAACTATTTATATACAGGTGCACAGGTGTTCACATGTTCACATGCAGGGGCTCTGCCCCACATACCCCCACACAGGGGGTTGTGCCCCCCACCCCCATCTCTAGGATTACTACTCTTAGGTCCACCTGGATAATAGGGTAATTAGCCACTCGTGGTTGTCGTTTCCTTCCAATCACTCATATGTACCGGTCGCTATTGATGGAGTCGCCTATAGTGGTTTGCCCAAATGTGTTTGCTATATAAACTTCACTAGTATCACATGATACCCCTGTAAAATGCTGAGTGTATCAGCCAAGAAGTTTGATAACATGTTTTATAAAACTATAGTATTGGCACTTTAAAAGTGCATACCAGCTGTCCTAGTAGTGTTTTTTTTTTTTTAACAAGCGTTCCCAAACTGTTTGGCTTTCAGAGAACAACACAACTCAGATATGTCTGTCCCCTTCCGTGCAGTTTCTGCAAGTGCTGGGTCAAATGGGCTGGCTTCCCAGAGCTTCCAAAATGACCTCTGAATGGACTGAAAGCTATGTATAATGTTGAACTCTTTCTTGTCATGCCTTATAGTTCATAGTGGAGATTCCTGATGCCTGTTTAATGTCATTTACAAGTTAAGCTTATTCCAATCTTTATCTGAGGTGCATATTTCAAGATAAAATAAAAGAGTTGCTCACTTACAAATGTACTCTTGGCATTTACCAAACTGTGTTGTCAATCTTAATTAACTATGCTCAGTGGTCTAGTGACCAAATACCAAACAATTTGATCCCCAAATATGAATACTCATCCAAATATTCCAAAATAAAGTATTCACCCACCAGTAAGGGACAGCCATGTCACACACAGTGAAGGGCTGCTGCTGCTGCTATGGTCATTACTGTAGATGCACTAGAGAGGGTGGGAGGGACTATCTAGTGGGGATGGAGGAAAAGGGGGAGTTTGGAGGCAGCATACAGGAGGGACACCTCTTGGAGGTGGAAGGGGCACAGTGGCTCTGGGGAGCATGTGTGTGACAAGAAAAAAATGGGAGCAACCGAGGAGGAGATGGTGGAGACAGAGCAGATCAGTTGTACAATGTAATAAACACATACATATCAGTTTGACTTATAGGACTGGCAGAGTTTGGTAAGGCTGATGAGATATTGGGAAATAGATGTATCTATTTATCTTTGAAAGAAATGACTAAATAAATAAAATTTAATGTTTTAAGGAATGACTGATGCTTATTGTTTTAACTGAACAATGTATTATTTGTACAGTTTATTGTTGTGTAAACTGTGTTTGTATATGCATTGTGTTTTCACCTGATTTGCCCATGAAAATAAGTACTTGTACTCTGCAGACTTACCTGGATAACAAAAAAACAAAAAAACACACATTACAAATATAGTCCATGCCACATAACGCGAACGTGCATTACATGGACAATCCGGTATGATGGACATTTTGTGAAAACCAAAATCAAACCCTATGTTTATTTAACTGTTTCAGCCTTTTAATGCAGACCTTGCACGCTGACAACCGCAGACAGCTAAGAGGCTAGTTACGAACTGATTGGAGATTTTGACACCTTGTTTAACGCATTTACAGCACTTGCTGATTAGATAATCACTCACACTCACTCAAAAAGATCTATAATCAATCATTTACACTAAGTTCAGTGGTGTTCAGTGTTCAGAGATCTGCATTTCTTCCACTATGAGCTGTCAGCACTGTGCTGTGTGCTGCACAGTAACAATGTGAATTAATCTCATGGAGATTATTCTAGATGAGCTCCCACTCTTACACACTGAGTGCCGCATGGCGAATATTTTACCCACCACCTCCCTTCCTCCCTCTGAAGTGAACGCTTGTACTGTACTGTACAGCACAAATGAATAAAGTGTAACAATAAAGAAGTGAAAGCACATACAGTACAGAACTCTAAAATACAGTACAGAATAAGGTTTTTACCCATTGGCTCCCCTGCTCACTAATCCAATGTGGCAGACCAATGCAGTATGGCACCTCTACCCATTGCAAAACAACATACTGTTACAAAAGATGTAACGGCGCCACCTGCTGGCAACTGTGGACATCGGTTTTCATGGACAAAAATAACAAGCACCGAAGTGTCCATGCAAAATGGCTTACATTGTATCTTAAATTCAAATACATATTGGTCTAAAAAACCTGGTGAAACTTCAGAAAATTCTGAATTCTGTAAATAACAGAACAGCAAATTGTTTCTGCTAGAAACCTACTTTGCAGAAATAGAAATGGTGTCACTGGGAAATAAATGGGAACACGGTATAGCATTACACTTTTGACCAAACTGCAGAGGAGTTACTGTTCTCTGCAAAATTGTTCAGTTCAAATGGATCACTGTCATAAACTCGTTCTCTAGCAAACATGGGGGTGCTGTATGCAAAAAAAAGCCCAAACTCCAATTCAGACATAGATCTTCTTTTATTCTTATGTTACTAACATTTCATCACTTAATACATGGTTTCTTCTGGGGGAATTATTGCAGTTTAATAAAGATAGCTAGAGTACTGTTACCCAAATTTTTTGTTACATAATGCTTATGAACATCACAGCATGGACATACCAGCTGATGCTTTAACTCTAAAGACAAATATCCTCTCTAGGGATGAGTTACTTGTCTTTATGCTGATTGTAGCTGTAAAGTAACATTATTTTATGTGAACAATTTCTGCTTGAATTAAGCACCACACCTTTACAACCACACCTCAGTGCAACCACATACTAAATGCCATTGCACACTACAATCCAGTGCTACTATTACCATTTAACTGACCTTTCACTTTTGGCTGCTGCTCTTAACACTTGCTTAAGTCAAAAATTAATTTTTATGAATTTTTTACAATGATGTTTTAAACATTCAATCCAGAAAATTACTTAACTCATATTAATGGGGACAGCTTTTTCTTATTGTTCTTAAACTGTACCTACACCTGCAGAATTTACACACAGTAGGCTGTATGCATGAGGCTTATGCGCTGCGTATGTGAGGATGGTAGACAACCCTAAGTGCAAGTGCTGCACAGTGGGGAACCCGCAGACCCCTGGTTGCATTCACTATTGGTGCTCCAGCCTGTTGTGCAATTGATCCCCGGATGATTGTGCTGCTCTGACCAGGGCAGGCCCGGGGGTGTGTTGGGGGTGTGCCTGCACTCCATGCAATTCACAAAGGCATGGAATGCCACACACTGGGGGAGACAAGTTACAGCAGGGGGACCCTGCCATAAGTGTTAAGTGGCACACACACACACACACACACACACACACACACACACACACAGAGCCAGCAATGCCATTGGGTACAGTCCTATATGGGTGAGTGCATACAGGTGCCTCAGTGATATTAGCACATTCAGGGCAGGAGACTAACTGTCCCTATGGTGGGATGGTATAGGGCTGCATGTAGGGGGGTTGGCACACTTTAGCTATTGGGATGATGGTCCGCGAATGCCCAGCAGCCACTATAGACACATATGCCCAGTGTTAATGTGGTACCACCGGTAGGGTGTGGCATGTATTGTCCCACACACACACAGCATTCCCGAGCTGCAGATTGGAGCTGTACACCCATACATTATGTCACTACTGTGCACTGCAATGGCAGTCCTACAACCAGAAGTCTACTGGTACCCATTATGGGTACAAACATTGCCCCTTTAATTCCACAGAGTTCTGTGCCTTCCCATGATCCCCTGCATGTATGCATAAGGGATCCACTCTGGGCCTTGGGACAGGCATCCGACTGGATGGCTGCCTGTGTCTTGTAGTTTACCCCTGTGCAGCCATGATCCAGTAATATGTAGATGCATGCTGGGAGAGCAGGGCCATGGACAGGTGCCCTGTGAGACCTAGTGGTCTTGAATACTGTACACCCTGCACATGTCAGGCTGCATAGGTACGTGAGTGGTATGAATGCCTTTGGTGCATATAACCCACACATTCATGCATACAACCCAGCTGTCTTGTTCTTAACATATTAATATTTCAAATGTTCACAGACATGGACTAATAATAGTTAAAAAGCTGAATTTCTGTATGTTGCTAAGATTTTACAGATGATTGTGCAGTCCAAACTTGCTACTTCAATAAATTGATTACCTATGTAATCCTGAAATTCAGTCTCCGGATCTACAGTATGCCGAGGTCAGGAGACCAAATTTCAAAATCCTGATGGGGATTTGCATTATGCAGGGGGCTTAACCCCCTGCACACCTCACATGGGGGGCTTCGCTCCCCCACCTCTCTAACTAAAACAACCAACTCCGAGGGGGAGCAGACCTCAGAGTTGGTTGTTAGCTTCTGGGGAAATAAGTACATTTTTTTTAAAAGTTTCCACTGCGGGAACAGAATCTCATCCCTGACAGCCTGCTGGCTGAGCTGTAGGATCATTAATGTTCCACACCATGGGGCAGCTCAGCCAGCACCTCTCTCCAATGTCCTCATATGGTTATGCCAGTTGAAACCATGTTTCACGGGTGTAACCCAGCATTTTGCCGGGTGGAGTACAATTTCACCCAGTGAAATGACATTTCACTGTCGGGCTGAAAGATCGGGCATCCCTAATTTCGGGATACCAATGCAGGGCCCATACATGTCAGAACCCTCAGCTTCGGTATCTCATAAGGGCAATCTATAGATACCTATAGAAACGTTAGTCCTAAGAGTGTAAGTTTAAGATGTGCCACCTTAACAAATAAATCTCCATACAGAGTTTTTGGTTGTCATGCCTTATAGTTCATAGTGGACATTACTGATGCCTGTTTAATGTCATTTACAAGTCAATTTTATTCCAATCTTTATCTGAGGTGCATATTTCAAGATAAAATGAAAGAGGTTGTTCATTTACAAATGTACTCTTGGCAGTTACCAAACTGTATTGTCAATCTTAATTAACTATGACCTTAACTTTATAACTTCTCTATTGCTTATTTACTGTGCTGGAACTACTATCCCAATTCATATTTTCCATATTAATTTACATATTCCCATACACTCCCCACCTCCCCCCTCTTTTCCATGCTCCCCCATTTCACTTTCCCCTCACCCTCCCTACTTCCCTTCTCCCTTCTCCATACTCCCCATCTCTTTTTGCCCCCACCATCTTTACCTTATGCAAATGCCCTCCTCCAACTATCAAACCTTGCCACCTCCTTTTACCTTACCAATTCCCTTGCCAATTCTCCCTCTCCCTCTCCCTCTCTCTCTTTCTCTTTTCAAAACGAGGCCATATGGGTTGACACTTATTGTTGTTCTTACATTGCAATGGTTTTTATTCCAGTGTCTCAGACTCTCAATTGTAACTAGCACCAGCCCTTATTAACCACACACAACTGTCACATATGTGCTCAAGCACTTTATTCCTCAAATTGTTTCTTTGTTTTCCTGACAGTCTACTAATCGTGTAATCCTTATTGTTTGCAAATCTATTATCTGTCTCTCTGCCAGTTTTGTATTCTATGTCGTCTCAAATCCTGACATGGAACTTATGTAAAGAGCTTTTAGCTCAAAGGTTTTTCTGAATATTCAATAAATAAATAAAATAATTTGCTCCATGTTAGGCTGCTTAGAATATAGTGTTGATCTTAATAGTCTGTCACTAATCTTGCATATTCAAAGAACATTTTGTTTTAAGTTAAGCAAGCTACTCTGTTTTGTAACACACTGACATGACTCCTAGACAATACAAATCTGACTTTGCTCTTATGGGCTATGCAATATAAAATGTAGAGGGGTACTCACTTACATCTTGCAGTGAATCTGTCTTGTGGCACAAACTGGCTTTAATAACCAGATAAAAAGCTTCCCCTGTAGTACCCATGGTCTGAAGGGGTGTGGTGACTGGGCTGACATCAGTACACATGGTGAAAGTGTGGTTGCTAGGCAACCAACTCTGACAGCTGACACTTGGTTTTGTTCCAGGCATATAGTGGGGCTTCAGAATGTGTTATTACCGTAATAAACTTAAAGGTTATACAAACATTGAATTGCCATAAATTTAGAATATAGTAAGTAGAACCACTGATGCCCTTCATTCCTGAATATTATTAATTTTTTTCATAGTGGGTTCAGTTCCCAGACCAATTCAAGCATGTCTAACTTTTCTTTGTACAGGACAGGTGCACAAGCTGTGATGATTCCCTATATTCTATAATCCTGACAATGAATACAGTTTTGTAGCGTGCACTTTCAGAGTGGTAATATGCTCAGCCTGGTTAGCTAGAGAATGCTATAGGGCCCCTTTAATTTAAATTTTTAATGGATAAATAATATAGTTAGATATTGACAATGGCTCTTGGGAGGTTCAGAGATTGAAAACTCTGTACCTCACATTATGCATCAAATCCTTACCTTTTGGTGATTCAAAGCAGAAACAGGATGAAGAAGAGTATTTATGTATTTAGAGACTGCTATGCTTGTCTATTTACAACATTTGCATCTAGGAAATTTCTTTATGATGGAAACATCATGGGGCAGGGTAATGGGGGCATAAGTAAAATTAGTATGCAATCATAATGGTATACTGTACTTTCACTAAGTGTAAATTAAAATTCAGTAGTCAATAGCTAATGTGTTCTTCACAAATATTCCAAAGCTTTTATCATTATTGCATAATATTTTCCACTAGTTGGGGGGGGGAGGGTGTTAGGAAAAGTAGAGTGAGAGGGAATATGATAATATGAGGTTAGTTGTCAATCTAAGGTTCTCCTGAATGTCTGTTGATATTATTTTCACAAGCATGCCTGCCAGTTACTTTCATCATTCAGGCCCCATTGCTTAGCATATGCTCCTAGCTTAGAGATCCACCACACCTCAACATGTTCCACATTTTAATTAAAATCCTGTCTGTCAGTGCTAGCTCCCCTTTCCATAGACCCCAGAATCTAAGTGATGCTCTATTATGTCTTCTCTGTGTAAAATGCCTCACAGCACTGGAGCTTTCACTAACCCTGTAAATAGTACTTTTGTGTTCCCCTATCCATTTGCTCACTTCTGTTAGTGTTTTCCCAACATTTCTTTTGTCACAGGGCACTAAAAACACACATACATCACTCATGCGCTATTGCAATTAGTGTGGCTCTTTATTTGATACTACTTTCCTGCATATAGATGATGGAATTTTTCTTCTCTTGATGTATGCCCACAAATTGTGCAGAGCCCATAATGGTACATTGCTGCTTTTACTGGTCCTAGCAGGAGCTGTGTTCCTTGATTATATGTTGTTTCAGGTTGATTATCAGTGTGAACCAGTTTTGTCTTAATGGTTGTGATTTTTTTTGGAAGTAATAATCTGCTTCTGGGAAAAATTGTAAATGGCAGGGGTGTGTTTATAGAATGTCCCAGTGTTTACATAGACAGATGGACTTTGATGGCAGATAAGGACTGTTTGGCCCACCTAGTCTGCCCATTTCCCTACCTACAGGATAAGCTGCAGATCCTAGTTAACCAACAGCCTATTTCTTCCTACCCCCTACAAGAATTGCCTTATGTCTGTCCCATGCATTCTTGAATTCTCCCACAATTTTAGACCCCACAACCTACTCAGAAAGGCTGTTCCATGCATCCACCACCCTCTCTGTGAAAAAATACTTCCTCACATTGCACCTGAGCCGTCCCCCCTCTATCTTCAAATTGTGTCCCCTTGTTCTTGCACATCTCTTTTTCTGAAAGATGCTACCCTCTTGGACTTTGTTGACTCCACTGAGGTACTTAAAAGTTTCTATCATGTCCCCCCTCTCCCTCCTTTCCTCAAGGGTATACATATTAAGCTCCTTTAGTCTGTCCTCAAATGGCTTCTGTTGCAGACCCTGCACCATTTTAGTTGCCCTCCTCTGGACTGCCTCCATCCTGTCTATGTCCTTGTGGAGGTGGGGTCTCCAGAACTGGATGCAGTACTCGAGATGGGGTCTCACCAACTGTCTGTACAGAGGGATAACAACTTCCTATTTTCTGCTGGTGATGCCTCTCGCTATACATCCCAGTATCACCCCAGCCCTCCCTACTGCTTTCTCACATTGCTTGCTAACCTTAAAGTCATCTGATATGATTACCCCCATGCCCCTTTCCATTTTTGTTCTTGTTACTACTCCCCCCCCATTGTGTAATCTTTCCCTGGGTTGTTGTTTCCCAGGTGCATTATTTTGCACTTCTTTTTTTTTCCCATTCAAAGTTTATTAAAGTTTTCCACATTAACCAACAACTCAAGATAAAATACATGCATTACATCCAAAATTAAATGGAAAGCCCCAAAAAACCCTCCCCCCTTGTCCTTCCCTCCCCTTCTAATGAACCGCTTTGTACTGAAAAGAAAAAAAAAAAAAAGGGGAGGAAGGCGCCTACCCCCGGTTCCATTCCTACCCAACTACACCCTCCCACCCCGGGCTTGCATGGTTAAAACTTATTCAGTCCATAGCCCCTCCACCTTAGACTTACTCCTCTACACATTTTGAAGTGAATAAAGCATTAGTAGTGGAGCCCAAATTTGATTAAACCTCTTCATTGTATTCCTAACACTAGCCACCATTTTTTCTACCCTGAGATTATTCAGAAATTCCCACAGCCACTCCGCATATGATATCTCCACAGTGTCTTTCCAATGCTTAAGCGCTAGTTTTTTTAACTGACATGGCTATTAGTGCCATGTGATATTTACGAACAGTTAGTGGGATATCAGAGTAATTGCCTAAAAGACATATTTTTATCGTGAACAAATCATTAAGACCTAGTAAGGGATCTGCTCTCAGCTTAATCTGTGACCAAAGGGGAGCTATCTTGGGGCAGGACCAGAAAATGTGCACTAAATTACCATCCCCACGGGCACACCTTGTACAGATAGGGGAAGAGACCAGACCAAATTTGGCCATTTTGTGAGGGGAGTAGTATAAATTGTGTAATATCTGAAATTGCATAAGGTGGAGCTTGTCTTGTGTAATAAAATGGTGGCATCCTTGCCAGAGGTTCACCCAATTTATAGGTATCTCCGTAAGGAGCTGGGCTCAATAACCGGAAGATCGAAAAGGCTCGGGGTAAATCCAATCATACAAAACCCCGAAAATTTTAGACACCGCATGTGGAAGCCCAGCCATTTGGGCCAGCTCTCCCCGGAAAGCCGGACACCTAGACAACCAGGGAGACAGTCCTATAACTTTCACAAGCAAATGGCGTAACTGGAAAACTTTGAATACATTAGAAGTTAGAATCTCCAATTTAACTAAAATCTCCATGGATGACAACCAGTTCCTTCCTGCGGCATCCCAGAGGCCAGAGAGGCTAACCTCTCTGGCCTGCGGGAGTCACAAGGGGGAGAGAACCTTCCCATCTATTCTAAGATTAGGATTACCTAACAACGGTTGATCCAAATCTAGACAGTGGTTATACTTCAGAAAATTACAAAACTGGGAGTGTACTTTTACAGATATTGCAATTGGAGACCAACACAGCTGCTTAGGAAGATATTTAGGCTTCGTATATAACATAGAAACCAGAGAGAGATTATAATATTGGATTTGCACCAATTCAATCTTAAGCCATAAAGGTTCATAATCAGTGGAATTCCTAGACACCCTGCATTTAACCCATCTTAGATATTTATTTGCATGGCTGACCCAGAAATAAAGAGCAACATGGGGCAGGCGGAGGCCACTCTTAGTTTTAGGAGCCGCTAACTTATGAAAAGCCAAATGGGGATGTTTTCCAGCCCAGATAAAATTAACAAAAATATTATGTACCTTCTTAAACCATGATAATGGCAGCCACAAATTCGCATGACTGAGTGGATAATAGAGATGGGGAAAAATATTCATCTTTATTAAATTAATTTTACCCCATAGGGATAACGGAAAGGTGGGACCATCTGTTAAGGTCTTGTGTAATCGTATACAATAAGGAGTTCAAATTTTCCTTTTGAAAAAGCATCTCACTTCTTGTGAGAACAATACCTAAATATTTCAACGAATCCTTTACCCAGGCCAGTCCTAGATCATAAATCTCGTGTTTCATCACTCTCTGGTTAAGAGAAAATACCGATGTCTTCTCCACATTTAACTTATAATTGGAAAAGGAACTATACTCATTTATAATTTCCAGCATATATGGTATAGACTCTCCAGGATGGGAAATTTGAAGTAGTAAGTCATCCGCATATGCCGATACCTTAATTTCTATATCATGTATGGTTATACCATGGATCCTAGGACAGACAACCAACCTCCGTATAAGGGGCTCCAGGTATAAATTAAAAGGTAGAGGTGATAAGGGGCAGCCCTGTCTAGTGCCGGAACCAAGGGAAAATAAGTCCGATATGTTTCCATTACAAGAGACCCGAGCCGTAGGGGCTTTGTAAATTGCCCATATCCAGGATTGAAATTCCAAGGGGAAACCAAAAGCATGTAGCGTACGGAAGAGGAAATTCCAGTCTACCCTATCAAATGCCTTCTCAGCATCCAGAGACACCAAGGCAGCCAGAAACTCCGCATCCCTGGACACGAGAAGACAAGGGTCAGAGTGCGCAGATGATCACTGGATGACCTCCCCTTCATGAAACCCACCTGTTCTGGTCCAATTAAAACAGGCAGAACAGTGCTAATATGATCTGCAAGGAGTTTGCACAGAATTTTTATATCCTGATTTAACAAAGATATAGGCCTATAACTAGCCGTAAGTTCCGGCACTCTACCGGGTTTGGGCAATAAAATTATTAATGCTTACCAGCGATGATTTGTTGAAACAGAACAAGAAGTAAAGGGGCTAATTGCTTTGCGAACGTTTTATAAAAATTAGATGAGAAACCATCCGGTGATTTGTCTAAGGGAAGATCTTCAATGATTTTAATAATTTCTGCCTCCGTTATGGGAGCATACAGAGAGATTTGCTGTCTTTCTGAGAGAGAAGGCAGATGTGATTCAGCCAAATAATGATCTATATCCATTAAGGATGGAGGGTTTGCCATTGGAGTATATAATAATTGAAAGAATTTATAAAATTCTGCTGTAATGTCTGTTTGCTTATTCAACAATACCTCCTCAGCTGACCGAATTGAAGCAATAAACCTGTCAGATTCTTGTTGTTTAACTCTTGCAGCTAGCAAATGACCGGCTTTCTCACCCTGGTCGACATATGTAGCATTTGATTTCAAAATCAGGAATTCTGCCTTCTCCCTTAGGAGATCCAGGTATGCATCTCTCAGTTTTACAAGTTCCAGAAGGGTTTGTTCGGACGAGTGTGGAGACATGTTCATCTCAATTGATCTAATTTTAGAAAGCAGATGTACCAAATGTTGTTCCCTCTCTCTCTTCCTTTTAGATGCTACCCCAATAAGTAAACCCCTCAGATACGCCTTTAGGGCACCCCATTCCATATCAGGGTTCCCGGTAGAGTTGGAATTGGCTAACACGAATTGTGTAATATGATCACTCACGTATTTCACTATATTTGGATCCTTAAGGAGTTGGTTATTAATTTTCCAACGTCCCTCCGACTTTGGAAGAGTAGAAAAGGAAAGACAACAGGAAACGAGAGAGTGATCTGAAGGGGGCCCTGGATGAATGGCCAAGTCAATCACCCCTGACATTAATCTTTGAGAAATCATGATATAATCAATCCTTGAAGACATTTTATGAACTGGAAAAGTGAAAGTATAACCTCTTTCCGAGGGGTGCATAACGCGCCAGGCATCACAGAGGCCCACCTTGTCCCCCATAGCTCTCAACACCCACTGGGCAGGGGAGAGACCACTAAATGTATTACTTGAGCAATCTATATTGGGATCAAAAGCTAAATTTAGGTCCCCACCCAAAATCATTGGGACTGCTAGGAAGGGAGTTAAAGCATTAAGTAATTCCATAAAAAATCCTGGAGAGTCACAATTTGGACCATATATGCTCCCTAATAAAATATCAAAGGCATTTATTCTTCCCAGAACTAATAGATACCTGCCCTGGACATCTCTGACTATTTTAGAGGGAGAAAATGGAACGTTTTACTTTATTAAAATCATTACACCACAGCTTTGGGAGGTGCCTTTCGATGTATACACTTGACCAATTTGCTGCCTTCTCAACTTAAGTTCTTCCGAAATCAATAAATGTGATTCTTCGATAAAGGTAATATCAGACTTTAGCAGCTGCAAATGTTTTAAAATTTGGTATTGTTTTAATTTCTGTCTGGCTCCCTTGACATTCCACGTGGTAAAAACTAACTGACTACCCATGTGACTGAGGTGAATATTTATAAGAGACTTTGAGCAGTACCTCAGAAAAGGCTACCTTTAATCGAGTATTGACCAGAGAATCCATGCAAGCCCAACCCCCAACTCTATCTTTCCCCCTCCCCAATCCCCCAAAAAACTGCAGCCAGCTCTTAAAGTAAACAAAAATCATTGCAAAGACTCAGTCCCTACCCCCCTTCTTCCCTTATTGCTGCAATCTACGGTCAGCAGAACACATTACAACGCTCTCCTCCCCCAGCCTTCCCGACTGCCCTATTACATCCTCCCTGTGAAGTAACTTTTGAAGCTATCAGAAAATGTAAACACAGGGGCTGTGGCTTAAAACATCTCGAATGACCCACACCCTTCCAACCAGTCTGCCTTCCTACAGAGTCTAAAGGGAAACCATAGTTAGTATATGAAGGCACACAGTTAATCACCCCTCAACTTCTTAACCTCCAAATTGCCTAAAGAGGATAAGCATCTCCCTATCCAATCCCTAGAATGATAACAAGTTACTAAGCAATGCATTTTAATACCATTGCGATCTATCTTACAAAGCCTGAAAGAAAGTCTCCCAGGAAACATATTGCAGCCCAGCCTGCACCTAGTCCCAGACCACGGGTACCTTAATCACTATCTTCCGGCAATAACATACACAAAATCAAACCCATGGCATGAGTTGACCCCCCCACTCTAACTTAGGGCAGATTGATTCCTTTAAAACTAAGTTAAGACACTTTAGCAACCATGCCGGGCAAGGAGTAAATCTTGACTCCGTGTAGGTCGCCCCATTATAGAGCCGGAAAAAGGAGGAGAAACTATCCAGATCGACCTCCAGAAAAAACATTACTAAAATAAAATAAAAAGATAAAGAAAGGGAGGAGAAACATCTAACCATCTAGTTTACTCTCTCACCTCTACTCTCCCCTATGAAGTGGGGCTTAATGCGATGGTAAACTCCCATATCCAAGATGATATTATATCCCTAAACAGTGCAAGAGTGAAAGGGGAAACAACACCAGAGAAACAGGTAACTATATTTTGTAACTATGTACTTACTGAACTCCCACATACTGAATCTTCCTACCTATCAGCAATTTTAATTCACTCCCATGAATTAGATTATAAACAGTTTTGAGAGAGTAAAATAACAATGCTCTTGACTGAAAAATTAAGAAATAAAGCTGAAATCAGCATAGGTAAATGTTCAAAAGAAAGTCCATTCATCAAAGGACACTCCGCTGTGAACATCTTCTCAGGTTATGTCCCAACATATTTGGACTAATTCCAATTTAAATCTCGGGGCTCCCTCTTGTGGCCATAACTAATTACAGCAGATCTTATTAGGAGACTGCACCGAGAAGATAACAACAAAAAAAATCTCGAGTCTCATACTGCGAAGTGATAAAGTCTTAGTTGACTTGAATCCAAGCCTGATCTCGGCCGAGTTTAGAAAAAGCTGTAACACAAGTAAACTTAAATTGTCCCATACAAAACTTAGGAAACAAAGCCCCATTTACAAAACAGAAAGTCTCCACGGGGTTCCCATTAAGGACTCGGGCGTGGAAATTCATCTCTGGGGCAGCACAATTCTTTATGTCCTTAACTTAAACTGCTGTTACCAACCTTGAGCATTAAAATAAAATTGAATTAAGTTGCAGATCTCTCCAGCTTCTATTTTCTTCTACCCCTCGTAGAAATCGGCATCGTACAAAGGTATAACTTCTTCATGGCACTTTGAACAAGTCAGGGAAAGTATTTTTTAGCTCCTTAGCTGCAATTTCAGGGTCATCAAAAGAGGACCATGAACCGGAGATCAGAACCCCCAGCTTAGCGGGATACCCCATCCGGAACTTAACACCGGCGGCAATTAATTTCGAAACCAAAGGATGAAATGTTGCTCTTTTTTGCCTAACCGATTCTGGTAAGTCCTGTGCCACCCTAATTTTAGAGCCTTGCCATCTTACTTCATGCAGCTCTTTAATCTTCTGAAAAAAATGTTGCCGTTCAAGGTAATTCAGAAATCTGAAAATTAGGGAACGAGGAGGCGCGCCCACCGGTGGCATCGGGCGAAGGGATTGATGTGCCCGCTCAATAGTGTAGCTCGGCCCAAATGGCAATGGGCCAGCCAACTTTACTATCATTTTTTGAATGAACAACACCGCATCCGACCCTTCCTTTTTTTCTGGGAGACCAATGACAACCGCATTGTTCCTGCGGCTGCGGCCCTCTAGGTCCTCAATTTTTGCCTCCAATCTTGCCATTCTTTGGCGGGTAGCCACAATTTCAGGTTCAGCTTTCTCAACCCATTTCTCTAATGAGCAAATATGGACCTCATTATCTGTCACCCGCTGGAACACTTCTTCTAAAGCTTGGGCAATACTTTTAATTTCCAATGTAATTGTACCAAGCTCTTCTTTGAAAGGAGTGAATTCTTGTAGAAAGCATTGCAAGGTAAAAGGTTGCTGGTCCACCATGGTAATTTCTAGTGAGGACTCCTCTGCTCCACTCGAGGTCCTGGATTTTTAAGGGGCCTTCTCTGGTGATGTCGGAGGGGTATGTTTCGGTACATTTCTCCTCATTCTCACCTCCATACACATGATTTTCGGCAGCGTGCAGTAACAAGTCCTTTTCTAGAGCTTCCAGATAAGGTTTAAAGAGTTTATACCAGGTGTTTTGGTGAAATCAATGAATAAATAAGTCGGGAGGCTGGAGCAGTATTAAAGAGCTACTCACTGGTGAGCTGCATCACGTGATCCCCATTTTGCACTTCTTTGCATTGAATCCAAGCTGCCATACTTCTGACCATTCCTCCAACCTTGCCAAGTCCCTTCTCATCCTTTCCATGCCTCCTTGTGTATCAGACCTGTTGCAGATCTTTGTATCATCTACAAAGAGGCCTAATTTTTCCTTTCAGTCCCTCTGCAATGTCACTTATAAAGACATTAAAAAGGACTGGACCTGGTACTGAACCCTGTGGTACCCCACTAGTAACCCCTCTTTCTACAGAGTGGACTCCATTTATAGTTACCTTCTGTGTCCTGTTGTCCAGCCAAAGTTTTACCCAGGATACCACCCTGGGACCCACTCCAAGGCTAGCTAATTTTATTATTAATCTTTTGTGAGACTGTGTCAAATGCCTTGCTAAAGACTAGGTAGACCATGTTCACAGCCCCTCCCTGGTCTAGTACTTTGGTCACCCTTTCAAAGAAATCAATTAGATTCATTTGACATGATCTTCCTGCTGTGAACCCATGCTGCCTTGGGTCCCGTGCCCCACTGGCCTCTAGGTACTCAACAATTCTTTCCTTCAGAAGTGATTCCATCACTTTCCCTACCACAGAGGTCAAACTGACAGGTCTGTAGTTTCCTGCCTCTGTCTTGCTCCAACTTTTGTGAAGAGGAATCACATCTGCCTTCCTCCAGTCCTCAGGTACCACACCATCCTCCCATGATTTGTTAAAAAGGGTAGACAGTGGTGTCACTAGTTCTCCCCTTAATTATTTAAGAATTCTGAGGTGAATTCCATCAGGCCCCGTTGCTTTGTCCGCCTTCAGTTTTAGGAGTTCTTTCAGAACCCTTTCTTCTGTGAAAGGACTGGGACCAACCCCTATCCAGAGTGCTTCTGTTAATTGGATTTGGCACATCCCCCTCCTCCTCTTTTGTGAATACTGAGCAGAAGTATTCGTTCAGTATCCCTGCTTTTTCACTGTCCCTCTCTGCCCACCCACCGTCCTTTCTATTCAGCCTCACTATCCCTCCCTTTGTCTTCCTACGCTCCCTGATGTACCTATAAAAGGTTTTATCCCCCTTCTTAACTGAGTGGGCTATCTTTTCCTCAGTTTGAGCCTTTGTTATTCTGACTTCCCTCCCAGCTTCCTTCTGCCTTAACTGGTACAGTTCTCTGTCCTGCTCCTTCTGTGTTTTCTTATACTTCCTAAATGCTATCTTTTTCTTCCTAACCTTCCTCACCACCTTTTTTGAGAACCATAGTGGCTTTTTCTTTCATTTTGATTTGTTTATTTGCTTCACACAAAGGTTTGTTACCTCTGTGATGGCAGTTTTGATGTTTCCCCATTGTTGCTCCACCCCTCCTTCTAGCCTGTTTGCTAGCGCTTATCTAAGGCACTCTCCCATTTTGCAAAAGTCAACCCTACTGAAGTCCAGTACCCTCACTTTTGTATGGCTTGACTCTGTAGCTGAGTTTATTGTGAACTACACTATTTGGTGGTCACTTGTTCCCAGATGGCTACCCATTTCTAGATCTGAGATCCTCTCACTGTCCCCATTTGAGAGTACGAGGTCTAAGATTGCCCTTCATGAGTGGGTTCCAAAACTAGCTGTCTGAGGCATGCCACCTGTAGGGCATCAAGAATGACCCTGCTCTTGGATGTGGCTGCAGCAAAGGTGCTCCAGTTAACATCTGGCATATTCAGGTCCCCCATCAACAGTATCTCCCCTTTTTCTGCCATCCTAAGGATGCCTTCTATCATATCCTTGTACATTCCCTCTCCCTGATATGGGAGTCTGTATACAACCCCTGTGTGGATTGTGGTGCCATTTTCAGTCTCTGAGGTGACCCACAGTGCCTCCTCTCCTCCATGTTTACTCTTTTGTTCTGTTGCTTTTATCCCTTCCCTTACATAGAGATCTACTTCTTCCCCTCTTCTACTCTCCCTGTCTCTCCTGTAGGTTGTGTATCCTGGTATGTTAACATCCCAGTCATGGTTCTCTGTGTACCATGTTTCTGTGACTGCTATGATATCCAGGCATCCCTCTTCCATCAAGGCCACAAGTTCAGGGAGCTTGTTGCCCAGATTACGGGCATTGGTACTCATTACCCTCTATTTCTTGATGGCCTTACCCCTTTTTGCCCTATCCCTGTCCTTATTGCCATTGTCATTTTCTCCATTTACCATTGCCCTTCTCTCTATCAACATCTCTATCTTGGTGTTTACCACACTTATTATCCTGATTTATTTTGGGGGGGCTAGGATTTCCCTGCTCCTTTCCAGTGCCTCTCCCCATGGCTAGTTTACAGTAAATGCTCACCAATGAAGCATTTAAACCTATCACCTAGGATCCTGGTTCCTCTCCTGGACAGATGCAGACCGTCACACTAGTGTAGGCCTGCATCCGTCCAGGTGGACCCCCAGTCCCCAATGAAGCCATATCCCTGAGCTCTGCACCAGTTTTACAACCACTTATTGAATCCCATGGTGTGGGGCACCCTAGCGTCATCCGTGTCATAGACAGGCAGCACCTCTGAGAAGGTTGCCATGTGTGCTACTAGTCTAAGGCCCTTCCCCAACTCCACAACCTCTTCCTGCACTGCTCTGATCCCTTTCTCAGCCAGGTCATTTGTCCCTAGGTGGACAATGACATCCAGCTCCCTCCCCTGAGCAGCTGCTCCAGCGATCCTGAGGATTTGCTCCCTGTCTGTCCAAGCCGTGGCACCAGGCAGGCACCTTACCTCCTTCTCCCCTTCCTCCCCCAGTTCTATCCCCATAGCAATGGAGTCCCCCAAGAGGAGTTGTTTTCTTCCCCTGGGGGGTCCCATGCCACCCTCCTGTGGGTCTCCTTTGTGGAGGTTCCCAGCATCCTCCTTGGTCTCCACTGTGGGTGCCTCCATAGAGGAACAACACTTTGCCAGAATGGCATATGAACTGTGGAGAGTTACAACTAGGGGGATGCACCTCTGTTCTACCACCCTCACCCTCCCTGAGCCCACTGTGGTCCAACCGCTCCTCTTTCTTGGCAACCTCTGAGGCAACAGCAGCGGCCCTGGTGGTCTCTGGGTGGGAGAGGAGGTCCCCCAAATCCTGGCCAACTCAGCCTGGAGATGAGCAACCTCCTCCCCCAGCCCAGAGAGGTGTCTGCAGATGGGACAACACCGCATCCCTCAGAACGTCTCCCGGAAGACTGCTGCTCCACAGTTTGTTTAATGTCTTCCTGATACCTGGCATTTGTTGGCAGTTTTCTGTGGAGAACATCACCCTCTCCAAGCTGGCATTTATTTGACTCCAGTGCCTGTTCTCTTGGAATACAGTATCCTCTCTTTTCACTGCCTGTTTCACTATTTGTCTATTGCATCCCATCTTTTAAAACCTGTTTGATATCACTTGTTTCTCTACTGTATTCCATTGCAGAGCTGTAATTTCTTTTGGCTCTTAGCATTTTTGAGTAAGGGATACTTCCTTTGAGATATTCAGGGTAAAAACTGTGGACATGTAAAAGGATGTATCTCTCCACTGGTTTCCTGCAAAGATGCATATGGAGTGTATTATTATGTTTAGCAATCCATATGTTGAGGAACAGAATTTCTGCTGTACTGCTATTTTTTTAAGAACTGTAAGTGCTGGTCACATCCATTCATGTATTCAACAACATTTTTCAATTCTGGCTCTGTTCCTGCCCATATAAGATAGATGTCATCTAGGTACCTTTTTCATATATGTATTTTTTTTCTTTAAAGTTATTATTTGCAGAACCAGCCCGGTGGCACTGAGGGTTGAGGTGCTGGACACCACACCTCACGCTACCCCAGAGACCCGGGTTTGGGAATGGACTCGGGTTGCCAGGGGTCAATGGGGTGAAGGAGGACTGAGTGTCCCTACAGGTGCTCTCCTTCCTCTGGGGTGGGATACCAGGGGTGCTTCAAGCCCCTGAAGCCAATGGAAGCACAGGCTTCTGGGGCACTGGCGGCTCTGCTCCATGGAGTCAAGGGAGTGGGGACGCTGTAAGGCACTTGGTGCCAGCACATCGTCAGCCTAGACATAAGTCCTTTTCGCCGGCATCCCAGGGGGATGGGAATAAAAACAGGGAAAGAATGCAAAAAACCCTGGCCCTTCACGCACAATGAAACTGGGGATGGGATGCCTTGGGGGATTGCCCTGGCAGATGGAGTAGGAGGAGGTACGAGGCCTCCTCTGAAAGCCGTGGGAGCTGGGCAAGTAAAAATAAAAAGTTATTATTTGCTGAAAAGGAAGTTCCTGTTCAAACACATGCATAAATGTGTTGGTATATACTGGTGCCATGATATTGCCCATGGCAGCACCTTTGACTTGCCCATAGAATTGCTATTTAAATCTGAAATATTTCTTATGTAACACTATATGTGCTATGTTCTGTAGTAGTCTGATGAGTAGATGGGTATCCTAAGGTCTGCTGTCTAGTAGTATACCCGTTGCTGTCATACCCTTTTCATGTGTTATCGAGGTATACACATTCTTAACATCTGCTGTTACTAAGATGCTGTTTTCTAAGCTTCGTTTTTCAATTTGCTCATTTATAAGATTAAGAACATATGTTTTATCTCTTAGGTATGTCATTATTAATTCCACCAGGGGCTGTAAGTGAATGGTGATGTACAATGAGAGTTACTTCAAAACTGAATCAGTCCCACAAACTATAGATCTGTCAGGTAGTGTATATTGAATCTTGTGTATTTTTGGGATTATGTAAAAAAAGGAATTTCAGAGAAGATTGTATTTCCCATTCCTTGAGCAACTGCAGGACTGCCATTTCTGTCACAAATTCTGATATCAAGATGCTTCTCACTGATGTGGGTTCTGTATTTAGTTTAATGTAATTATCTTCTACTTGTAACAAATTCATACACATTTGTGTATCATGCCTTTGTTCAGTAAAACAATAACACCCCCCTTATCTGCAGGTTGGGTGTTTATACTGTTATCTTGTTCTAAGCTTTCAATGCTGCCTTTTGGATTTAGGTTGTATTGTTTGGGGTCTGTACAGTATTTGTGTAAGTGCTTCTGTTTCTTTCTGCACAAGGCCTATATAGTTTTCAACCAATGCATTTCGCCCAGCCAAGCCATACATTTTTATTTTATTTGTAAAGCCTGTCTGACTTGGGTCCGATATGCATCAGTTTCTTCCTTATTAGCAAACATGGCTTTCAGTCTAAGACCTGTAAATGCAGTGTAAGTCAACATGCAGTTCAAAAACATATAGGGTCAGATATTCAAAACTTTGCCCCAGGGCTAAATAAGCACTGCCCTGCAGGCAAACTTATCAAAAAGCAAGCGATATTCAAAAGGAATAGCCTAGGACAAACAGCTTCTGAATATAGCATGGTAATGAGGCCGGGCAAACTGGGCTGGGAGTGCAGGGCAAACTTAGCCCTGGAATAAGACAGCTCTGAATATAGCAACCAGGAAGTGCAAACCACAACAGCAATACAGTGCACAGAGACGTGAAGGTAGGTAGAGATGAACTATGTGGCCAATGTGTGTGCCAATTCAAAAGTGACATGCAAATGAGCCTACTTGGGCAGTCTCTGGGCAAACATCCAGATTAGCATCTCATTATGCCCTGATTTGCATGCAGTTTTCCTGGCATTACTGCAGGGTCCCACAGCTCCACCTGTAGGTCAGTCTGGCAGTGCATGATGATAGCTGCAGGCTACATGTATACAGTACAGCATAGCATATTGTACCCCAGGGGACAACACAACATAGGCACGGGTGGTGGTGGTGCTGCATGCAACTGTCACACTGTAGGTCATGCTATAGTGCACAGCAGACACTACAGTAGCAAGGGGGCCAGTAGTGTGAGGGACACAGCAATGCCTATTGTGTGTAGGGCAGTGATGATCACTGCACTGTACAAAGTGACAGGCCCATCTTGCAGGTGTTTACTGACAGTGGACATTACTGTTACGCTGTTGTGTGACATACAGATGCTGCACCTCTGGCATGGGATGCTCACAGCAACATATACATGGCTGGCTGTGTGTGCTGTGGCATTTGTACAGCAGCGCGGTATGTGACTGGAGGGGCACGTATGATCAGACAAGCATACTGGTGTTGGGGTATTCCAAATACTAGCCCATGTGCACTGCATGATGTTTCCCAGCCTTGTGGTCACACCTGGTCAGTGACGCAGCTTGACCACCCGTACACCTTCCCCTCAACATCCTCCATGCCCACAGTGCTGCATGTGTGTGGTGGCATCTGTTGGTGTCCACAGAAGAGTGGTCTGCAGGTGTGTTCTGATGGCCACACTGCCATGGTGTCCACTGGTGGCAGGGTCACCACTGACTGCCTGGCATGGCTGGGACTGGTGGCAGATGATGGCATCATTATGATGCCATCAGTGAGCAGCATGTTTCCTCTATGTCTGGCTTTGTCTATGTGTCATATTTATTTGTTAGGGTCGTGCAAAGCTGCTCAAATGCCGCACAAAGCCAAAATGTCACGCAAAGCTGATTGCCCAGGGTTAAGACTACCTTTTCCTGGGCAGTAATTTGCACCATGTTAAGTGTTGAGCTAAGTCATGCAAATCCACTTTTCGCAGCACTAGTTGTTGAATATAGCATTGCACCTGTATTCATGTACACGACCTCTCAATTTGCCCCTTGCATACATTATGATTTTGCCCAGCGCTAATGCAGTTTTCGCGTGCTATTTGGCCTTTTGAATATAGCAAACCAGCACTAATCCCATGCTAAACCTGCACAAACGGTTTGGCGCCAGTGCAAAGTTTTGAAAATCTGGCCCATAATGTTTAATAGGGTGGAAATTAGAGACCTATGGATAACACTGAGATTTCACTCTATGACAGTTCTCTGTTGCTTACGGTAAATACTGATATTCAGACTGAGTTGTCAGTTTCTGCTGCTGTTTTACGGCCCTGCCTTCTCCTGCTCCTCCAGTTTGTCCTTATATTTTCACTCCTTCTCTTTTTGCCATCTGTCTCAAATCATACTTGCTGGTGCCCTCCTGGAGCTCTCTTTCTGAGGTTCTATCCAGTCTATTGATATAGCACTGCTCAGCGGTGCATGATCTAAAAAATGGCCTTGACACATTCCTATAATTTTGTCTATTGCTGTTTCTCACATACTGTAAATGTCTTAGCCACCTGAATTTGAATCAGCTTGATTGCCATGTTGAATATAGGATTTAAGTGTATAGACTGTGTTGTCATGATAATGCACTGTAGTATACTGAAACTTTTTAAATTTCTGTTGTTTTATGTTATTTTAATATTCAGTAAGTTTCTTTTTGATAACTTCAAGAAATTTATTAAATTATTTTATAAAATGACAAGAAAAAATCAAGAACTTTCATTGGTCAAGAGACATCACCTGACCGTGCATTAAATCTCTATAAACGCACTGTCAGGAAATTACTCTCTTTTTCTCTCTCCCCTAAAAAACTACTTAGAGACATTTTATAAGTGTAATAAGCCCTGTAACATGATACCCATATACTAGCTATGTGTAGAATGTTGTTGTATGTTTTAACATTTCTGATTATAAGACATAGCAGGGTCAGCAAGCTATCCAGAAGACAATAGTTTTTAAAGAGGCCTGACTTTTGACCCCAAAATAGTGGCTACAGTAACTAAAGAGCTAGTTTGCTTCTATGGGTTGACACATAGTTGCAAGCCTTCCTGTGACTATAAAGTCTTCCTTCAAAGGCCAGGTTATAACAGTCATAAACTAGCCCTTTACTTTGAAAGACAGGGACAAAGCATGCATTTTATGGCCTCTGAGGAAAAGACCAGTTTTAACTGATTTCTGTTAGCTTTCACATCTAGGTGAACACAGTTCCTCAGGAAGCTTCTGATGACATCAAAGGGATAATTCTGTCTGTCATAAGACCTCACTAATTAAGAAGAAGATATTTTTTTATTGGAGTGTTTGAGCAGTGGGCTGAGACATGTGACTGATAAATTAATTCAAAGTCTCAGGTTTAAGTGACCTCGCAGCCAGCATCTGTGAGCTGTGTCATCAGGGAGGAGGAGGAGGAGGAGGAGTTGTGTGATACATATTACCAGCCAGCTAAGAGAAAAGTATGGCATTTGGCATTTGGTTTTCGGCTTTTGGCATTTTGCCTCTGATTTTGAGGTGGGACTCCTGACAAACTCTCACAGAACTTTAGGTAAATTCAACCACCTATTTATTACTTGAAACCTAGGGTAGTAGAAATTCAGTAACAAGGCTTTGTTTTGTATAATTATCCATTTACTTTAAAAGACTGTAAATCCAATTGTATATGTTTTGCATTTTGTATTTTATCTAGTTTTAATTTTTAGTAAACATTATTTTTCTTGAAATTCTGCCAGTGCCTTTTCTCATTTTCTTTTGCATGTGAATGCTGGAATAGTGTTGATAATTCTGAAAACTGTTAAGGGCTTAAAAGTGTATTACTATTGTGCTAAGTTAAGAAATTACCTAGGTCTCAAATTGAATCAAAATGTCAGAATTGTGAACCAGGCTGGGTGCCCACTGGGTTAAGTATTGCACTGCATTTCCCCAAAGAGGGTGCAATATTTAATCCTGTTAACTGGGTGTGCTAGCGAAAAAGGGTTCACATTTGACCTCAGGACTTGAGACTAGGAGGTGTTTCAGACCCAAAACAGACAGGAGGGTTACCCTGTTTGTCTCCTATTCATGTATTGCACTTCAAGGTTTGGCACTGTGGGAGCAGAGGGCCTGACCTGCAGAGTGCATTTGTGAAAGACTTGGTTGGCAGCGGTGTGATTTAAAAGTATTTGGTAACACAGTGTGTCAGACTGATAACTGTAACAGCTCACACGCAAAATAAGGCAGTGATTTAAAAAGTAAAGAACAATATAATTGTGCTTACAGTCTACATTCCCTACCTGTTTTATTTTTTTTCGGGCATAAGCTAGTGTAGTCGTAGCTTAGGGAAGAAGATGGCTTCCAACTACAGCGAGTACACTGCAGACTACCTGAGGCAGTTGTGCCGAGAGAGAGAGAGGAGTCTAGCACAAGGAGTGAGCCAAAAAGCACCTCATGAAACCTCTTGTGGCAGCTGATGCCCAAGACCTCGAGTCACTGTCAGTGACTGGAAAGGACCAAACCTTGGGCATGGAGAGGTCAGGGTCCAATGCAGTGTCCAGATCCAGGGAGGAGGACAGCAGGACCAGTGCAAGCCAAGAGCTACAGCAGCAGAGGAAGGTCACCAACATTCTGGAGCCAGAAGGGATCAGGCTACAGAAGGAGTTGTGGAGAATGGAGCTGGAGTTTGAACAGAAAAGGTTCGAAGCCCAGCAGTGAAGGGAGGTCGAACAGAGGAAGCTGGAGAAGGAACAAGAGGAAAGAAAGCAACAGCTTTAGAGAGAGGCTGAGTGAGAACAGCAAGAGGCCAGGTGGGAGGAGAGAGAGTGCCAGAGGAAATTTGAACTGGAGAAGCTACAACTCTCAAGACCAGCGCCAGAGCAGGTAAGTGGCATGAATACACCTGGAACCTCAGGACTGGGTTACAAATTAAATTCTGAATTGATAGCTGAATTTAAACAGGGAGAAGATATGGATGCATTTTTAAATTCATTTGAAAAAGTATGTATTCAGGCAAAAATTTCCAGAGAATCTTGGAGCTTCCTGCTATCCCCGCTGCTTACCAGGAAGCTTGTGACGCATTGGGTCAAATGGACAATGAGTAGAGTAATGATTATGGCAAACTAAAAGCTGCTTTGTTAAAGAAATATGATTTAACAGCAGAGGCATACTGAGTTAAATTTCATAAACTCAGGAGAAGCCCTGACATGAGTTAAGAGGAGCTAGCCACTAAACAACTTCAGTTTTTAAAATGTTGGTGGGAAGGGATTCAAGCAGACTCTATAGAGAAAATTGAAAATGTTGTACTTTTAGAGAAGTTCTTTTGGGCATGCCCAGCAGAGCTGAAAACCTGGCTAGAGGACTGAGATCCAAAAACCGTGCAGGAGGCTGCCGAGCTCCCGGACCGCTATGCCAGGAGCAGACCTGCTCTGAGAGGGAATGGGGTGGGCGTGGCAGTGCAGAAAAGGAAAAGAGCACCTTCAGGGCAGCTAAAATCTTCCCTGCCTCCACTGAAACCAGGCAGCCCCAGGTTACAAAGAAAAGATTTGCCAGATGAAAGAAATGAATGTTGAGTTTGCAGACAACCTGGGCACTTTGTCAGACAGTGTCCAAAAAGGGCAGAGAATGCACAAAGTGGTGCTAGGAAAGAAGTGGGTTGTTTGTGTATCCTTGAAAGCATGCCAGTAAACATGAGGGAGCACATACACCCAGTTACTGTGAATGGGGTACAGACCCATGGGTTAAGGGACATGGAGACATCCTTGACTTCGATAAAAGTGGATTTGGTAGAGCCTGAACAGCTTATACCCAATCAATTTATGTCTGTATGGGGATTCACTGTGAAGGAGAAAATGCTGCCACTTGCTAGTGTTCTTCTGGACTGGGGTGAGACAGGAGAGACTGTGCAAAAAGTTACAGTAGCAGAGAATCTTGCCTTAGATGTAATTATCAGGATCAGTCTTCAACAGAGGATGGTGTGTGCAGTTACCCACAGTCAAGCAGCAAAGGTAAATTTTAGTTCCTTTCCCCCATAGAAGTCCCTGTGGAAACCACTGGGAGGCTGGCTCCCCAGCCTGTGTCTCCTGATATGGAGACTAGTAAACAGGGGGTGGAAACTCCCCAGGTAGCAGTTAACAGAACCACTACAGAAGGTTACCCTGAGGAAGAAGGTGTAGCCAGTAGTCAGAGGGTTAGGGATGGCAGTGACCCTGAATGCCTTGATGCTAGAGCTAGGGACCCTAGTTTAGAAACTGGAGGGGACCTGTCCCATGCCTTGGGAATGTGCAAGGACTTTGAAGCTGCTCAGAAAAATGACCCAAGTTTAGAGAAGCTGAGGGCTTAGGCAGAATCTAATGGAGCACGAGGAGGTGACAGGAAACATAAAGTTTATTGGAACAATGGACTGTTCTATACGCAGGATGTAAGGACAGAGGGAGGGGTGATGGGAAGGCAGCTTGTCATTCCCCAGAGGTACCATGAGCAGTTGCTCAAGATTGCTTACAATATTCCCATGTCTGGACATCTGGGAATTGTGTGCACTATGCAGAGATTGGACCAGAATTTCTATTGGCCCAACTTCACCTAGCAGGTGAAGGAGTATTGCAGGTCTTGTCACTGATGCCAAGAAATAGGGAAGGTGGGTAAGAAAACCCCAGCCACCTAATTCCCTTGCCCATAGTGGAGGAGCCATTCAAGAGGGTAGGAATGGATATTATGAGGCCTTTGAATACCCCCAGCTCTTTTTGGAAGAGGTTTATGCTAACTGTGGTGGATTATGCCACCCGGTACCCAGAGGCAGTCACCCTAACCTCACTGAGGACAGACAAAGTGGCAGATGCCTTGCTAGGGATTTTCTCCCATGTTGGGTTCCTGCAGGAGGTTATCACCGATCAAGGGTTTCCTTCATGTAGGACCTGATGAAATGTTTGTGGGAGAACTGCGAGATGGTGCAGAGATGCACTACACCTTATCACCCGTAAGCCAATGGGCTTGTGGAAAGATTCAACCGTACTCTTAAATCAATGCTCCAAGTGTTTTCCGAACAGCTGGGAGAAATACCTTCCCCACCTGTTGTTCGCATACAGAGAGATGCCCCAAGAGTTGATAGGGTTTTCCCCCCCTTTAGCTCTTATATGGATGCAGGGTACATGGGTCCCTAGACTTGATCTGGGAGGACTGGAAAGGCAAGCATGCCACCCAGGGAACTCCCATAGTGGATTATGTCCTCAAGCTTAGGGAAAAGCTGAAAGAGCTTATGGGAACAGCCCAGAGCAACCTAGCAGCTGCCCAGCAAAAACAAAAGGTATGGTACAACCTCAGAGCCAGAGCTCGCTCGTACACTGTAGGTCAGGAGGTCATGGTCCTAATTCCAGTACGGAAAGATAAACTGCAGACCAAGTGGGCAGGACTGTACAAAGTAGCCAGACAGGTGACGACATAAATTATATTATAGAACTGCCTGACAGGAGACATAGCCAAAGATTGTACCATGTCAACATGATGAAGCCATATGCAAATAGGGCTGACATGGTCTTTGCAGTGTGTAGTCCTGGAGAGAGGATGGACAAAGGAAAACCCCTTCTGGACTTTCTGGAAGAAAGCAAGCGGGAGTCCTCTGTGGAGGCAATTAAAATGTTGTCCCAGTTGACCCCGGACCAGATCCAGGAAGTAAGGGAGGTTTTAGCAGACTTTGCCCCATTGTTTAGTGCCAAGTCTGGACTAACCCCTTAGTGACGCACAATGTGGAGATAGGGACGCAAGTGCCCATACGGCAAACAGCATATCGGGTGCCAGAGACCGCCCAAAAGGACAATAGGAGGGAGGTGGAGGAAATGCTGGATTTAGGGGTAATCCAGAAATCCCACAACCCCTGGGCCTCACCTGTAGTCCTTGTTCCCAAGCCGGATGGCTCTACTCATTTTTGTGTGGACTATTGTGTACTCAATGCAGTCATTTTTTTAAAACTTGTTTATTACATTTTTCCATAAATATCACAGTTATAACACACAAAGTCTTACACACATATATACCAGGGCATACCCCCGGTACCTCAGCCCAAAACTGGCTGAGGATACTATATACATCTGGAACTATGTACATATACAGCTGCACTAAAAATTCCTAAACATCTGAGAAGTTATCTGACCTGTATCTAACCTGGAAAATAGAATGGGCCTTAATCTAACTCAGAATTATAAAGCCTAATAAATGATTGCCCATCCCAAAATATAATTAGCTTATCTTAGCTACTCCTGCTAAGGTCAGATAAGCAAAACGCAACTGCGTCCCTAGAAAAGAGAGAGAGAGTGTCCCCCCACCCCTTCTTGGTCAACAGATCTTTATATTCCTATCCTATATATGATCTAAGGAACAATTAGAATTATTTGCAGATTCTTAAAAGATAAACATGGCAACTAAGCCAACATTCAGACCATTATTCATCTGCTAATCTCACCCCGACAGACAGGCCCCTGCTTCAGGTGCTTTCAATTTGTATGGAATAAACTGCTTCCAAAACCAGCCACCTTTTCTTATATAATCCAATCTTACCCTCGCTCAACATCTGCCTCCGTATCATTCCCAGGGTTCTCATAAGATCCCCCACCCATTGATCATATGTATAGGTAAGGCTGTCTTTCCAGTACATTAAAACAAAGGATTTGATGAGGGCTGTGAGTAAGGAAAGGTGGTACTTGGCTATGACCCCTGAAACCTGAGTCAGGTCCCCAAGCACGCAGATCGCAGGTAGTATAAACTCCGAATAGTCTAATATGGGGTCCATGTTCTGTTTAATTTTAATCCAAAGGGGCTGAATTCTAGAGCAATCACACATCACATGCAATATATCCCCCTGCTTCTCAGTGCACCTGAAGCATAGGTCTGTCCGTCTGAGGTTTCTCGCACATAGCTTAGCCGGAGTATAGTACATGTTAGAATAAATAAACGGTTGCATATTCTTTAGGTATAGTTATACATTTACAGCTCTTCCATACGATCTTCCAATTAGGCCTTAAGGGAGACATGATCTTGTCCCAGTATGGGATTTGAGTTGGAGAGCTTGAGCCCATAAAATTCAAGAGCACCCTATAAATCTGGGAGATGGGCTTATTTGAAAGATCTACCCCATTAAGTTTTTCCCAAGTAAACCCATTCTCCTGAGGATCCACCCTCCCTCTTTTCACCCTGCTTAGCAAATTAATAAGCTGCATCCTCTTGAAGAAATACAATCCCTCACATTGGGGTGAAAGAACTACATTATCCTCATGTATACAATCAGATAGCTTAAGGCCCCATAACTGTCTGGCCTATTGTTTTGTAATAATTTGACCACCTAGTCGGAAATTCAGGTTGCCTAATATCGGCTGATCCCATGCTTTCTCTTGCCCCCCTTTCTGTGCCGGCATTAGAAAGGACCACCATGCATTAACCATTTTTCCTGTTGGAGTCAACTTCCCTTTTGTAGGAAGCTTTTCTGGGTGGGAAAAAAGTAATGCTTCTGGGGAAATTCCCAATTCTTTTAAAATCTGTCTCTTTATTTGAAGCCAAGTTGTCACATATTCCCCCCCGCTGTCCATTCCACCGTCCCATTATTCCTAGCTGTCCTGCCGCATAATATAATCGAAGATCCGGCATCTTAAAGCCCCCTGTGTCCTGTGGAAGATGCAGGACAGTGTGTTTTTTCCTAGCAGGCTTAGAATTCCATAGAAAGTCAGATGACAACTTTCTGATTTTTATAAACCAGGACTGAGGGAAAAGATATGGTGCCAAATGAATCGGGTACAACAGCCTAGGCAATAGGTTCATTTTAACCAATCCTAACCTGGCTGTAAAATTCAGTGAAAGTTTATTCCATCTGAGCATATCACCCCTGATTGGGGTTAAGAGTTTTTCCAAATTGATATCCGCTCCCTCTTCTACATTAGTAGTAATCTGTATACCCAAGTATTTGATTAATTTAGGGGCCCAGTGGATCTGCATTGGCTCGAAATCTGCCCTAAAAGTATGTGGTGTAAGAGGGAGAATTTGTGTTTTGTTTAAGTTCAGTTTATAATTTGAGACTGCTGAGTATCTTCGTATAATTCCCAGTGCCTGTCTAAAGCCCTCAGCCGGGTCCTGCAAATGTAAAAGTATGTCATCTGTGAAAACAGAAAATTTGAGTTCTTCCCCCCAAATTTTAATTCCCTGGATCCTAGGATCAAGGTTAAGTGCCCTTAACAAGGGTTATAAATAAATTTTAAACAAAATAGGGGAAAGGGGGCATCCTTGCCTAGTTTCATTAGCTGATTTAATTTCTTGAGAGATGTATCCATTGCATAACACCCTGGCAGTAAGGGCTGCATATAAATTTTTAATTCCCCTAAGAAGTCCTTCCGGGTATCCCATCCTCTCCATGATGGCAAAAAGAAATGTATGAGAAACCTTGTCGAAGGCCTTCTCAGCATCTAAAGAGATCAGCGCCATAGGTATCTGAGAGTCCAGCGCATAGTTTAGAATATGGTGAAGCTTTCTTAGTGCATCATGTGCCCCCCAACCCGGCATAAACCCTACCTGTTCCTGACTAATTAAACTTGGAGCAACGTTCAAGATTCTATTAGCCAGGATCCTTGTCAAGATCTTAATATTCTGATTCATCAGTGCTATCGGTCCATAGCTCTCCAGAAGCTCCTTTGGCTTATCTGGTTTTGGGATGAGGGTAATACATGCTTGGTAAAGGGGGGATGAGATACCCCTGTTTGCACTATCCTAATAAACATATCTTTTAGGAGAACAAGTACAGTTGAAATATGTGTTTTATAAAACTTGGCTGTAAGGCCATTGGGCCCTGGAGTTTTACAATTCGGCAATGATTTGACCACTTCTAAGATTTTCCCCTCACTTATTAGAGCTGCCAGCCCTAGTACCTGTGTCGAGTCTAAAACAGGGAGAGGTATATTTTCAAGAAATGCTTGTATTTCTGCCTCATTGTCAGCCACTCCCCCTTGATAGATCCCTTTATAGTAAGATGGAAAAGCATCAGCCATTTCTTGGGGGTCAGTTATAGTTTCTCCTTCCACTTTAATTAAGTTTACCGTTCGTGCTGCCTCCCATTCTCTCACTCTAGCTGCTAGAAGGCATTCAGGCACATCTCTCTGCATTAAATACTTAGCTTGGATTTTCTCCAACCAAAAATCCACTCTGGCATAAATCAGCTCTGCCATCTCATCCGTAAGGTCCTTAAGTTCAGCATCTAATTCTGCAGATGACCCTTCTAAGGGAACAAGAGAATCTATAGCCCCTAGGATAAACTCCTCTCGGGCTTGTCTGAGTTTGTTTCTTCTTGCTGCATATCTTTGAGCTACCCCCCCGAATAAAGGACTTTACAGGCTGGCCAAGCTATTTGCTTATCCTGTAATGTTGGTAGTTGGACTTGGATGATCTCTTTAAGAGCATCTTCTAGCTTTCCCTGTAATTTAGTATCAGACAACATAGATTCATCCAATCTCCATCTATATGGCTTGGGCGGAGAGGCTTTTAGCTCCCACGTCATCTGTATTGGGGAATGATCAGATAGGATTCTACTATAAGTAGCCATTTCCTTTATTCCCACCAAGGCTTCCTTATTAACCAGGAATAAATCAATCTTGGAGTGTGTTTTGTGAGCCCCTGAGAAAAAAGTCATGCTATTTGGTCCCTGACTGTGAATCCAAGCAGGGTCCACCAATACCATAGCCTCTAAAAAATGATCCATGGCTTCCTGCGCTCTGGAAGGAGGTTTTTTAGAGGGTGGATTCCTATCTTCCCAATTGTTTAGGCACAGGTTCCAATCCCATGTTAAAATAATTGGGTGTGCTGGCAACCCCACAACGTCTGCCTCTAATGAAGTAAAAAAGTCTGGGTTAGGGAGTGTTGGGCCATAAATGGAGGCGATTGACAAGTCTGAACCCAAGATAGAGCCTGAAAGAAAAATTCCCCTGTTGTCCCCTCTTGTTATCACCCTCTTTAACACATATGGGCAAGCCTTCCCCACAAGAATAGCAACTCCCCCCGAAGCAGTTGTGTTTCCCACTCCAAATACCTGACCCACCCACAATTTTTTCAACAGATCCAATTCCTCTGACAGAAGATGAGTCTCCTGTAAAGTCACAAGTTGGGCCCCCATTAGCTGGATATGTCTCAAAATTGCCAACCTTTTTCATCTACCCCTAAGGCCTTTAACATTCCAAGAAATAATTTAATATTTAACATTGTTCATATATACTCCCCTAGACATTACCTCAATAAGATCTGCCGCTGTCTTGTTCCTAGCTAACAGACTCTCTCTTTTCTTCCCCCACCCCCCACAAATCCCCAATCCTATGATTGCCCTCCTAAAGAAATAGCGACCCATGAATGAGCAATTTCCTGTGTGTCCCACCGGTCCCCACTCAAAGCTCATAACAGAGATTAGAGATAGTCCCATCCCTCCAATATCACACTACAATGCCCCTTAATTTAGTTTCTTCAGGGCACCAAATAACCCCCTCTCTATCCTCCTCAAAGCCCCTTTATCAAAATCCCTCCCTGCTTTTACTTCCAAAGTTGCTTAAAATGTCTCCTCCCTATCCAAGTCCCCTCGTATAACACGAAAAAAACCCAGCCGACTCAGGGAGATTCCACCACATTCCATCCTTCTCTTCCCTAGCAGTAAGGGAGAGGAAGGGAACTAGATCAATGACTAAAAAAGAAATTAATATAATAGATGTAAAAAATGAGAAAGAAAAAAAAATATTTTAAAGATGACGGGGGAAACATTCCCAAAGGTCTTATAAAATATAGATATTTTAAGGCAATCTTGCCTGGTTATGTTTCAATGTGTACTAATATTCAATGGCATTCTATTTTAACATGCTATTATAGTGCACTACAAGTGCTTTACACACTATTTCCCCATTGGCCTTCATTGTTTGTTAGCTTAACCACCTCCCCTGTAGTGCAGCTTTTGTTTTCCCTGTCTTGCAAGGAAAGCCCAGATCTAGCCCTCCGATCCTATACTGAGCAGAGGATCCTCTTCACTGCTTCCCCCCAAAATAGACTGCACACAGTACTACGATTGGTCTGGTGAGAGGAAGCAGTAGCTTACCTGGGAAACAATCTAACAAAGAAAAAGAATAAAGCTGCTCGCTAATGCCCCCAGCTGTGTGAACATAAAACCTTGCCTCCTTTCCCCCCTTTGGATCTGTCTTCTATATTCGTTTCGGTGCTACCAAACTTAAAAGCAGCAGGTTCTCAATTATCTGGTACAGACCTGTATCTGTTCTTCAGGAGGAAACATGGGCTAAATAAGGTGCTCTCCCCACACCATTTAGAGCAGGCTCTCTCCACAGCATTTAGAGCAGGCCTTAACCCCCCCCCCCATCGTAAAACCATTAAATTACCTAACCAAGGGCATATCTGCTCTCTAGTGGCATCACCCAGTAATCTCTTTGCTGCAACCCAAAATTGCACTGAATGGGAGAGTCACCCATCCGAGTTCACAGCATCAGCCCTGACCCCGATACTTCCCTGCAGCTTTTCATATCTCTTTTCTCCCACTTAGTCCCTTATTATACCCCATAACACAAATGTAGGCTACCTGCCAAATGTAATCAACAAATTATTTAGTTTTTATAAACCTTAAACCATTTCAGTCCACGCAAAGCATTTCAACCTTCCTTTTCTTCACATCCAGATCAGGTTAGCACTCCCCATTGCCCCAAACAGGAAAGTCAGGTTGGGAGGCTTGAATAATAATGAAAGCTCAAACCTCAAGCCCTCCAAAGCATCACACGCTGTTAAATATTTTTTATCTCTAGCTTGGAGTTTAACTATTAGGGTCGCAGGATACTGCAACCGAAACTTGATCCCAGCTAGGTATAGTTTCTTTTTGATTTCTGAGTACTCTTTCTGGTGATCTCGAATAGATGGGGTTTGATCCTGGAACAACCACAGAGTCGCCTCGTTCCATTGCAGACTTTTTGATTGCTTAGCTTTATTGAGAACAAAAACCTTTTCTTTATAATTTAGAAATCTCATTATTAATACATGCGGATGAGCTCCTGGGGGGGGGTCTCTCTAAGGGCTCGGTGCGCTCTTTCTAAATTATATGCATCCCCATATGGAGTCGGGCCTAGTAGTTTAAAGAGCAGATCCTGAAGAAAGGTTACACAGTCCGCCCCCTCCGTTCTCTCAGGAAGCCTTGCCATGATTAAGTTATTTCTCCTACTACGTGATTCCTGATCCTCGATGTGGTCTTCCAATTTTTTAACATGCTTGCACAAAATTACTACTTCTTGATCCGTTGTCATGGTCTTCCTTTCCTGCGATGAGACCTTGGCCTCCAGATCTCCCATTCTCCTTGCCAGAGCATTCAACGTCGGCTTTACCATAGAAAAATCTGCCACCAAACCCTGTAGCATTTGCTTAATTTCCAGGATGTCATCCGTATTTACTTTCTCTCCCCCCTCCACTCTCTCTTCGTCGTCTTGATCCTCAGGTACAGGTGAAAGGGGTTTCTGGCACTTCACTGCCGGAACCCGAGCCGACAGAGGCTCTGGATTTCCACACTCCATCTCGGCCATGTGATTGGGCCTTTGCTGAATACCACAAAGACCAGATAGGAGATGCAGTCCCCACCTTTCGCCTCAAATGGAAAGCAAAGAGACTTAGTGAACTTTTTAAGTGATTAGACTACCAAATTGAGCCCAGAATATATTTTAAAGGTAGAATAGATTGACGAGGGCCTGGGAGCAACACTCAGGACATCCTCTCTCCTCTAGCTCATCACGTGATCCTCGTACTCAATGCAGTCATGAAGTCAGACGCCCACCCAATGCCATGGACAGACGAACTCTTGGACAAGTTTGGAGGGGTGACATACCTTACCACTAGTGACTTGATAAAAGGGTATAGGCAGGTAGAATTAACTACCAGAGCTAGGAAGAGGTCAGTCTTCATCACTCTGGTAGGCTTATTTGAGTTTAAAGTAATGCCTTTCGGAATGGAAAATGCTCCTGCCACCTTCCAAAGGTTGCTGAACCAGGTGTTAAATGATGCTGAGGAGTACGTGTGGCATACCTGGACAACATTGCCATCTTCAGTACCAGCTGGGAGTAACACCTGTCCCACCTTAGGAAAGTGCTGGGTAGGATACAGAGGGCTGGACTCACTGAAAAAGCTGAAAAGTGCAAGGTGGCCATGGCTGAGGTGGCATACTTCGGGCATGTAGTAGGCCGGGGACAGCTCCTTCCTAATCAGGCAAAATTTGAGACAATCAAGGCATGGCCCAGACCTGAAACACAGAAACAGGTTCTGAGTTTCTAGGGACCGAAGGGTACTATAGAACATTTGTACCAAACTATAATGCCCTGGCTGCTCCTCTATCTGGCCTGTTAAAGAAAAGAATGCATAAGAAAGTTAACTGTGAACCAGCCTGTGAGCAAACCTTTATACGACTAAAGGAGGCACTGTGCAATGCTCCTGTATTAGCCAGTCCAGACTATAGTAAACCCATTGTGGTTCAGACTGACACCTCAGATGTGGGTATTGGGGCAGTGCTTAATCAAACTTCTAACCAGGAAAAAGATCACTCAATAGCATACCTCAGTAAGAAGTTACTTCCAAGGGAGCAGGCTTACTCTACAGTGGAAAAAGAATGCCTTGCCATGGTGCGGGCACTAAAGAAGTTAGAGCCATACCTATATGGGTGGCATTTTGAGGTACAAACAGATTACAACACCCTGGTTTGGCTGGCACAAATGGGTAAAACAAATGGTAACATAGAATCATAGAAGTTGACGCAAGATAAGGACCGCAAGGCCCATTCAGTTTGCGCATTTCTTTTTCTACCTTATAAATGTGCCATCAGCCTTTGCTCTGTCAATGGCCTATCTATTCATACTCATCTGTAGTGCTCCCTTATGCCTATCCCATGCCTGTTTGAAGCCCTGCACTGTATTCATATCCACCACTTCTTGAGGTAGGCCATTCCACGCATCCACCACCCTTTCTGTGAAAAAGAACTTCCTCACATTACCCTTTAATTGGCCTTGCTCTAATCTCATGCTTTGTCCTCTTGTCCTGCTATTTTTCTTATATTGAAACATGTTAGATTCTTTCACCTTGTTAATGCCCTTAAGGTGTTTCAATGTTTCGATCATATCACCTCTCTCCCTCTTTTGCTCTAGGGTATACATATTGAGCTCTGTTAATCTGCCCTCATATGTTTTCTGATGCAGTCGCTGCACCATTTTGGTTGACCTTCTCTGGACTGCTTCAATTTGGTTAATGTCCAAGAGGGTACAGTATTTGATCCTGTTAACCTTGTGTGCTAGCGAAAAAGTGCTTATATTTCACCTCAGGACTCAAAACTAGGAGGTGTTTTGGATCTAAACCAGACATGAGGGTTACCCTGTTTGTCTCCTGTTCACATATTGCACTTTGAGGTTTGGCACTGTGTAAGTAGAGGGCCTGACATGCGGAGTGCGTTTGTGACAAGCCCCTCCTGGTTGTGCATTATAGAATTTTATTGCATTTCACAGGGGTGTAAGGACACTCCGCCTTTAGCCTCATGCCTTACTACACCCCTGGGGCATGCATTAAAATCCTATAATGCACACCTTATTGTGGCTTAATACTTTTGTAACTGCACCTTAGTCTTCCATAGTTCCTTGCCCTTTGTAATCTCATTGACAGTCTTGCTTCTCTTATCTAAAATGGCCTCAATGAGGGCCATCATAAAATCTGAGCTACATTTGCTTTGTATACCACTTCATCTTCTAGTCAATTTGTAAGAATTAATAAGTGATAATCTATTATATTCTAGATACTTGGCCAGTGTGAGACCATGCCATTCCATTCTAAGGTCTTTTTTTTTTTTTCAATTTTCACATATCTTTGTTATACTGGCATAAGTCCCTAGACTCCTTCATCAGTGCTATTAAATGCACCCTACCCTCAGGCTGAAAGCTTTCAAATGCAAAATCGCTGCTGACACTTTCACCAACATCATCAAATGCCTCCATTACAGTAATACTGTGTAAATGACAATATAATATTAACAGATGGAATACCACCTAAATGAAGTACACCACTGGCATGCAGTGGTACTGGAATGTCCAAATAGAGTCACTTCGGGAAATAATTTCCTTTAAATGACTCTACTGTGTGAATGTCCACAGGATGTTGGTCCTACGCTCGATCCAACCATTAAAAGTCATAGAATGAAAGGTCCCAGTGGGACATCACAGTGTGGAGTCATTTTGTGGAACCCTAGCTTACATATATAGTAGTTCCAAAGCAAACACAGGTGGCACACTAGGCCAAACAAAGCTCACACCAATTCAGTCTTAGAACTTCTTTTATTCTTTTTTTTCATATTTTTCTACATTTTGTCTGACCCTCTGCCATCATCCCCCATTCCAGTCACCTTATCTCACACTCTATGGCCACCATCTGCTGTCCACCAATGCTCCCTGGCTTACCCCCCCCGGGTGGGGTTACAACACCACGGCCTGCCCTTCAACAGCAGGAGAAAGTGTCAGCATCACCAACATTGCCTCCCTGGCTTACCCTCCCAGGGCGGAGTTCAGGGCTTGTGGTGGTGCTGTGGACTGTAACTAAGTCGGTGGAGCAGGCGAAGCTGCAGAGAGCCATAGAGTCAGGTGCTGGGGAGGCATCATCTTGAGCTGCAAGTGTTTTTCTCCCTTGGGAGGGCAGGTACATGCAATGATGTCCAGTGTCCGCCCCGCCCCCAGAAAGACCAGATGACCTTGGTTGCTGCAGTACCCTCGGCCTCTGCCAGGGATCCATCGAGCGCCAGTCATAGTCCCATCCCCCACAGAGAAGGAAAGCAGTCCACAGGACCCTCCAGCTTTCTCCCTCCCTCCCTCCAGCCTTCTGATGACCCAGGTCCATTCCTGAACCTGGATCACCGGTGTCGCAAGCGGAAATCCAACCTCTGTGCTGATGGGCTGGCAACTTCTTTTATTCTTATGTTGCCCCAATGTTTTGCCACCTCATACATGTCTTCTTCTTGGAGAATTATTGCAATATAATAAAGATAACTATAAGTATTTTTATACAATCTTTTATGCCACGTAATGCTTATGAATATCACAGCATGGACATACCAGCTGATGTTTCAGTCTCCAATTGCAAATATCCTCTGTAGGGATGAGCTGCTTGCCTTTATGCTGACTGTAGCTGTAACATTATTCTATGTGAACAATTTCTGCTTGAATTAATCACTGCACCTTTACCACCACACCTCAGTGCAACCACATACTAAATTTCATTCTGCACTATAATCCAGTGCTATTAACTGACCATTCATTCTTGTCTGCCACTCTTAGCACTTGCTAAAGTCTGAAAACATTTTTAATGAATTTTTTATAAAGTTGTTTTAAACATTTAATCCAGAAAATTACTTAACTCATATTTAAGGTGGAGTGGTTACTTTGATGTTTTTCAATTATTTTTCGGTACAAGACACAGTAAATGCAGTTACAGCTATCTCTTATTATTCTTAAATTGTACCTACATCTTCAGAATTTGCACACAGCATTCTTATTCTTTATAGACTTCTTAGTAATTCAAACAGTCATAGACACAGATTCAAAATACTTTAAAAGCTGAATATCTGTATGCTGCTAAAAGTTTGAAGCTGATTGTGCAACTCAAGCTTGCCACTTCTATAAATGCTTATGGAAACTTGTGTTCTAAATTTGTGAATTTAAGAGATACCACCTTAACAAATAAAATATCTGTGTAGAATTGTTGGTTGAAGTCATGCTTTATAGTTCATGGTGGACTTTCCTTCAAATCAGTTCAATTCAATTTTTATTTTTCAATTTTATTTTTATAGTGGAGAGCATGTGAACAAAAATGCCTATTTTCACAAACGTCGAGTTGAACAGATTATAACAATTACAGATTGTACAGACTATTACATATACTGACAGATATTTACAGTTTAAGATAAATTCAGGACCAACATAGGTAGTGCAGTAGCATTCTTACTCTCAAAAACATGCAAATAACATAATTACATTACTAAATCTAAATAGATAATAGCCATTCAGTTTCTGTATATAGGGCCTATACCATGGTATATTTGGGAGCTTGGGTGGATTGCCAAGACATCCCTGCAGGTGAGGGGATTATTTTGCCTCTTGTATGCACCTGTATCTGGAAGAGTTTGCAGAGTCATAAAGTCTTCATATTTTGCAGGCCTGTGCACTATCCTTCCTCTAGATGGTCTGCACTGGATAATGTTTTCTGGGAATTCCTCAAGCTTCATGCTCCCCTTTCTCTCTTCCTGCTTAATGTCCATTGTATTTTGCTTTGTTTACATTTTCTCTATAGCTCTACTGTACTCCTCATATCATCCGTGATATTTTCCATCAACTTTGTTCTTGTTTTTAGAATTCATCTGCAATGCTGGCTAAGTGACTTTTCTCCTGTTTTGACCCAGTGTGACCTTGGTGTACTTGCTGGTCTAATGACTGTTGCTGGATTCCAACATTAGTTGCTATTATTCTGTATGTGTACTTGCTCTGCAGCCAATAGTTCCGGAAGTTCTTTAGCTGCCTTGTCATAATACAGTTGTTGTGACTGCCAACTGCATGTTATCTCTTTCTTCATCTGTACTTGTGTTTTATGCATCTTTGCCATCGGTAGCTTTTCAATGCATTGTACTTTGGACATCAGTCTTTTGTGTATTAGCATTTGGGCTGGAGATCAATAGTATCCAATTGTTTTGTGTTGGTACTCCAGATGACTGAGATATGAATGGCTTCCTTCATCTTGTGACTTCCAATATATGCTTTGCTGTTTGTATCCCGTTTTCTGCCAACCTTCACCTCATCCAAAGCTGGCAACCCTACTGCCAAGTCATTGGCCTGTTAGTACCTGGGTGATATAGTGATATGTTATTTCCCAAGATTTAATGCATTTATGAAATTCCTCTGTACTGAATTGGAAACCATTGTCCATTTTCATTTCATCTAGAATTCCATGCCTGATCAGTAAGGAGCTGGTGCGGGCAATTACAGTACAGCTTTCTGTGTCTTCTGACCTAACAATTTCAAAAAATTGTGAGATGCTGTCCACTATAATCAAGTATACATTCTCATCCCATTGAAATACAGAAACATAGAAAGTGACAGCAGAAGGTACCATGAGATCCATCTTATCTGCCCATAAGCCTATCTCCCTCCCCTAACTGCTATTCAGTGTTGTGATTCTTTTGTACCCATCCCAAGCCTTTTTGAATGTTCCAACTGTTTTTGCTTCCACCACCTCAGGTGGTAAGCAGTTCCACACATTCACCACCCTCTCTACAAAGAAGAACTTTCTTGTGTTGGTCCTAAATTTGCCCCCTGCTGTCTTCATGCTGTGACCTCTGGTACTTGTGTGACTATTGAACAGAAAAAGGTCCTGAACCTGTACCTTTTTTATTCCCTTCACATATTTGAATGTTTCTATCATGTTTCCCCTATCTCTCCATTGTTTAAGGGAATATGTATCTGCCCTGTTAGTAGACTGGGTGGACTAAGTTGTCCTTATCTCCTTTCAAATTCTATGTTTCTAAGCTCCCAGATTTTGCCAATGCCAGTCAGGTATGTCTTGAATAATAAGTGTTTTCTTCTGTTGTGAAAACCTGTACCTTCGACAGACATCACACTTGTTTATTTTCTGTTCTATCTGTTTGCCATTCCTGGCCGTAATATCACCTATCGTGCTCGTTGTTTGCTGTTTTCAATGCGTTGATGCTCAAGGGGAATTCTTCCAAACATTTATTGCTCATATTCTGAGGAATTACTATTTTTTCTCCTTTTGGTATCATTCCTTACATTTAACACAACTGACCATAATGATTCCAACATTATTGTGCTTGCATGGGCAACTCTTTCTTGTCATTTGGCCTTCCTTGTTATATCAATGCCCTCATAATTGTGAATGTCTCTTCTTCATCTCTTTCTTGTTGAATGTCAGCTGGTTTTGTTTTGCTGACAGGAACACTGTCTTTGATAAAATGTGTTTGTGCCTCAGTTTCTTCCTTCAATTGGTTCTTGCTTCCATGGGATATACTGTTGTTACAGTGACACCAGCAGAGCAAAACCAACACAGCAACACAACCCATTCGACATCCACAGTGCTGAATGGGTTGTTGGAGTGCTGTACAGCTACAGAAACTCCCAGTGTTGGCTGCTGTCTCCCATAACCCCCCCCCCGGAGTTGGTAATCTATAAGTTTGGGGGTGTGGGGGCAGATCCCCTGCATGGGTGGTACAAACAATCTAAAGTGCCCCATGCCATGGAGGTCGGTCGACATATTTGCCGGGCAATGTGAATGCCATCGGTAAATTAGTGTCACTGTAAGGTCCATCAACAACTTTGTTGTCAACGAGACTTGGTGGAACCCTTCCATGGATACCTTTGTTAATGTATATCCTTAATAGAGTATCCGCTACATACATCTCTTTGCCAGGTTTGTATGTGATCCTTAATTGAGATAGTAGTAATTTAAGCAGAAGTCCTTGGATTCAGCATGTGGTATTGCTTAGTGGTTTGCTTAGGACTGCAGCAAGAGGCTTATGGTCTGCTTCAGTTTCTGTTTCTTTGCCATACAAGGACTGGTGAAATCTTTGTCATCTGAATAGTATTGTCAGGGTTTCCTTCTCAGTTTGTGCATACTTTACCTGTGTTTCTATTAGGTTTGGATGCATATGCTACTCCCACTCAATTTTGCATTAGTACATCCCCTAATCCAGTCTGTGATACATCAGCTGAGACCATGATTGGTTTCATCACATTGTAGTATTTTACATATGAACATACATGCAAAGAAGCCAGCAGAAGAAGACCATTTGGACAATTAAGTCTGCTCGTATTGCAGGGTCCACAGTTTGAGCTACTGTCCCTGCCCTCCCTCCCCACTCTTCCCATCCTCCCTACCCATGACCCTTTCCCTTCCCCATGCCTGTCCCAGCATCTCTTAAAGCTGCCCACTGTCTTCAATGAGATTACCTCGTCTGGCAATGCATTTCAAGTGCACACCACCCTCTCTGTGAAGAAGTGCTTCCTGACCTCCCTCCTTAACCTCCCACCCTCCAGTTTAAGACTGTACCCCCTCGTGTTATGGTTGCCACTCAGCTTAAAGAGACTATCCTTATCAACCTTATTTATCCCTTTCAAGTACTTGAAGGTCCCAATCATGTCTCTCTCTCTCTCTCTCTCTCTCTCTCTCTCCTGTCTTTCACGGAGTACATGTTCAGTGCCTTCAACCTCTCCTCATATGCCTTACCCTGCTGACTGGCTATCATCTTTGTAGCCTTCCTCTGGACCTTCTCCAGCAGGTTAATTTCCTTTTTGAGGTGTGGGCATCAGTACTGAACTTCATACTCTAGATGTGGCCTTACCAGTGACCTGTACAAGGGCAGTATAACCTCCTGTCTCATACTACTGATCCCCCTAGATACACATCCCAGCATCTTGTTTGCCTTTACTGATGCTTTCTTGCACTGTGTGGAGTGCTTCAGGTCACTAGTGATCATCACTCTGAGGTTCTTTTCCTCCTCTGATACAGATACTTGGACTCCACTCAGGTAGTACTCTGTCCTAGGATTCCTGGCTCCAATATGCATAACTTTGCATTTCTTGGCATTGAAACCAGGTTGCCAGATCCTGGACCACCTCCTGAGCTTTTCCAGATCTTCCTGTAGGTCCTGTATCCTTTCAGCTGTGTCCACTCTCCCACAGAGCTTGGTGTCATCTGTGAATAGGCACATTTTGCCCTTAATGCCATCTCCAATGTCATTGATGAAGACATTGAACAACACCAGCCCTGGCACTGAGCCCTGTGGGACCCCACTGGTTACCTGTCTCAGGTGCCAGATAACTCTCCCCCCACAACCACCCTCTGGCTTCTGTCCTTCAGCCAGTTTTCCACCCATTTGGCCATCTTTTCCCCAACCCCGAGATCCACCAACTTCCTGATCAACCTTTTGTGGGGCACAGAGTCAAAGGCCTTGCTGAAATCAAGATAAAGGATGTCTATTGCTTGGCCCCTGTCTACTGTCTTAGTCACACAGTCAAAGAGGTCAATCAGATTTGTTTGACACAATCTCCCCCCATTGAACCCATGCTGCCTCACATCCTGGAGTCCATGCTCCTCTAGATATTCCACCAACCTTTCCTTTAGTATGGTCTCCATGAGCTTGCCCACAATGAGGTCGGACTGACTGGTCTGTAATTCCCTGGGTCATCCTTGGGACCACTTTTGTGGAGGGGCACTACATGTGCTGTTCTTCAGTCCTGCGGTGCTATACCTGTCTCTAGTGAACTATTAAATAGGTCTGCCAGTGGCCCTGCCAACTTCTCAGCCAGTTCCTTTAGTACCCTTGGATGTACTCCGTCTGGGCCTGGTGATTTGTCCACCTTCAATGCCAGCAGCCCCTCCCTCACTCTAACCTCCCCTATCACTACATCTGTGTTCCCTTCCCCTCACTCCTTTTTTCCCTCCTGAAGGCACTGGTCCATCCTTCTCCCTGGTGAAGACAGAATAGAAGTATTCATTTAGTGTCTCTGCTTTTCCCTCATTACCCTCCACCCACTCCACCCCTTTCTTAAGCCTAACAATCCCTTCCTTCTTGTCCCTTTTCTCATGTATATAGTGAAAGAAAGCCTTCTCCCCCTTTTTAATTCCTTCAGCTATCTGCAGCTCCTTCTGCGCTCACCTGACTTTCTTACTTGCTTCACTAGCCAACCTTAGGTAATTTACCCCATCCACCTCTCTCTTGGTCTTCCTGAATTTTCTACAGGCCAACCTCTTTTCTCTTACTGCCTGGGCAACCCCAGAACTGAACCAACTTTGCATTTTGGCCCTCGTGTTCTTCCTTCTGAGCCTAACACACTCATCTGTGGTAGCCAGTATTCCTTCCTTTATGATGGACTACCTTTGGTCCACCCCCATATCTGCTCTGATGCCCGCCAGATGGCTCCTTAGCACTTCACCCATTTTCCTGAAGTCTGCCCTCCTGAAAGCCAAGATTTTGGTCTTAGGATGCTTTCCCTGCTTGTATCCAGCTGGAACCACACTGTGCAATGGTCACACTGTGCAAAGGTCACTTCTACCCAGTGGCTCCCTGACCATTATTTCCTTTATTATTTTTATTATTTTATTATATTAATGTTATCAATGTTTTTTTCCATGACCATTAGTTTTAGTGTTTTATGGTTGTCTCTTGCTTTGCTCCCCAGTGCCATCCTATATATTTTTCGGTAACTTTCTCAAAGGTGGTGCTATATCTGACAAGATGAAGATGAACTTTCCCAAGTGTTTTACCATACCTCATGAACCTCTCAAGTTCCTATTTGTTTGCTGAAGTCTTCCTTTCCTTTACAGCTTGCATTTTTGTCATGTCTGGCTTCACACCATTTTTGCTTAGTATGTGTTCTAGTTACTTGATTTCAGATATCCCAGTATTATCTTTCTATTTGTTGAACATTAAGTTCTCTTTGCTGGCTCTTTCAAGAATGTTGTCTCAGCCCGGTCAGTATATCACCACTATACTGTATGTTATGACACCTGCAATATCATCAAATAGCAGGCTGATACATTTATGAAATACCTCCTGGGTATTGTGTATCCTAAATGGTAGCCATAGGTATCAATACTTTCCATAAGGGGTGTTAATGTGTTTGAGTATGATGCTTCCATTGTGACAGGAATTGTATTTGCTAGCATCCACAGTTGACATCCATTGTGCTAAAATGTGTTGCCCCTGACAGTTTGCTAATTATTTCTTCAACAGTGGAGGTTTGGAAATGCTCTCTACATATAACTTTAATTACTTGGGTTCAGTCATATCCTTAATTTGCCATTTGTTTTTTTCTATAGTTACCATGTAGTTTACCCATTCTGTGGGTTTGCCACTTTCTCATTTAACTCAAGTTCCTCCTTTCTGTTCAGTTCTTCTTTGAGCATGTCTCTCATCAATATGGTTATTTTCTCAGGTGCATGCACCTTTGGTGCGGTATCTGGTTTAATTCTGCTGTGATGTGGTCTGCTCAGACACCCAATATCCTGAAATACATCTCCATATTCTGTAGTTATATTTGATTGCTCACCAATACTCTGTACAGTTAGCACTCATTTATCCAGATCTCCTTTATCCATTTCTCTCATGTATCTGTCTTTCTCCTCATGATTTTTTTTATTTCCCATTGTGCTTACACTCATTCATCCATCCATCACATTATCTATTTCTGTCGCCCATCCTGCCTGTTGTCTCCTGTGTGGCTCTCGGTGTTTGCTCTCAGATAACCGACCCTTTGCATCCCCAGTAGGGTACTCTAGAGAAACCCACTGACCAAAGCAGGCAAAGCAGACACAGACTGAAGCAGCCACAGCAGCCATAGAACAAAGTGCAGACCAAAGCATCCAGTTTACACTTAACTGTCTCTTGCAGATATCCATCACCTGACCAGCAATGGAAAGCAATGGAAATCTGAGTGCTGACTGTACCAGTTTTATAAGATCAAACTTCATATTCAGTAGTCTTGGAGTCCAAGTATTGGTTCTTAGTCTGTCATTGTGATGTAGAAGTCACACTCCATTGCTTTATCCTTATAAGTACACTTTAGTTTGCATTTCCCTCTTACAGGGATCTACCCTTTTCCATAAGCAGATAATTTGGTCCTAGTTTTCTCTGTTTTGACATTGCTATTCCTCTGAATTTTCTCCAAAGTATTCTCCAGTATTACATTAGCTTGTGCACGTGTCTCTTTTAAACCCATTGCTGCTTTTATTTATTTCTAGGTCAACATTCTAATATATCATTAGCCACATTATTTCCCTAAAGTTGCAGTGCCTATAAAAAGTTTGGTACTCTCACACACTTTCTCTTTCCCTTCATCAGTTTGTATTTCCTGCATTTGCTTGTTCCTGCACACCTGGTTTCTGTGATGACACTCGGTGCATGTTCTTCCATATGCTGGATGTTCCCCTCTACCATGCTCCAATCTACAGTAACCACAACTTCTACTGTAGCAACTGCTGGATACCTTTGCTTTTTTTTTGCTGTCCAGGTCTGTTTATTACATTGATAGGTGCTCCAGCTTGACGTATGACACTATCTAATTTATCATATCGCTGTTGCTTAATCACATTTACCATGCTTTCATCTGTCACTGTTTTCATGTGCTTCACTGCCTGTTCTTCTACTAGGCATATGTCACTACATTTTTGTAACGTGAGATATGGTTCATGCAACAACCAATAGCAAGTCTCATCACTGATAATCTCCTCCACTATATTCTTTGTTTCATAATGCCATCTAGCAGTTCACCATACTTATATTTTCATCCCAGTAACGTGAGTTATGTAAGGAACTGGTCAAAGTCTCTTCTGGTTTCTGTTTTCCATTATGAAGGAGGTAATGTAAATTTTTTCTTGACGTGCAGTAATCTTTCATTTTTTTTATGAGTACTACAGTTTTGTTCCATTCATCCTCAGCAAATTTAAGTGTATTATACATCTTTTGAGCATGCTTACCTCCACAGTGCAATCATATTGAACACTGTAGTTTCTCAGACTTATTATCCCTTTCTGTGGTATTCATATAAAAGTGAAACTTTTGTATCAGCATCTCCAGTTTTCTGCAAAGCTTCCTTCAAAAATTAGTGTCTTGGAAGAATTCAGGAAGTTCATATTTGATTGTGGAATTCCAATAACTTTTGTTGCCATGTAATAGGTTGTACACTAAATACTTGAGAACAGAGAAACATACGCAGCTAGTTCCAGTCAGTCATCTTTATTATGCTCCTGATCTTGAACTCTTATCATTGACAAAACTCAACAGGCTGTACTGGCTAAACCATTACAGATAAACTACCAAACATATAATGCTGCCATCTATTAAATACTAATAGGAACATCCAAATATCATTACAGCAAGATAACATTCAGTTGCAATGAAACTGATTTAGAGTTATAAATGTTGTACCCACATTTACCCTTGCTCTGAGATAATTTACTGACCCACAAAGAAATGCTCAGCACTCATAGCAGGTATATTCAAAAAAGCATAGTGCAAAGTTATTGTTGGTAAGAAGACTGTAAAAAGAACCAGTAGCCCCTAGCGCCTTAACCCTTCAGTGGGTCTTTAAACAGGGGCGTATCAGACTAGCTAAAGGGATGAAGCACCAAGGACTGCTGGTTCTTTCTACAGGCTTCTTGCTAGCAATAAATTTGCACTATGCTTTTTTGAATATACCTGCTATGAGTGCTGAGCATTTCTTTGTGGATTTCTTCATTAGCTGGCTGCTTTGCAGTAGCACCGCTTGCTTCAGTGTGCACCTACCTTTGCTCTTGTTGAATAATTTACTGATGTTCCTCATAAAGTTAGAGCTACTTATGAACATACAAACTATTAAAAGTATAAACTAACTTAATAGAATCAGTCCTTAACACTAATCATATGTTGCCCACTATATATAAAGTATTATGTTATACAGTACTTTAAACTAAACATTTGCTATGGATTCTGGGCATATGCTCCTCATTTTAAAGGTCAGTGCTACACATTTTAATGCTTAGAGGTTGAGAGGTATGGTGGCAAGTGCTTTTTCCCATGTTAGTAGGCGTTCATTTAAAAAAGGCTTGCCGGCTCACCAGTACAGTGGCAGTGCTACTGCTTCTGGCATCGATGACCTGAGTTTAAGAACAAGTTCCAATCATTAGACTGTTGCTATGGGGGAGGAGGATCAAGTGTCCAAGTAACTGTCTTCTCTTCTAGGGAGGAGTGGCATGGTGTTCAGTGCAGCACTGCCCACTTGTGGAGGCCTGGAGACAAGTGCATTGAGCAGCACAGGAGTGGCAGGCATCCAGCACACCACACACAAGAACCTTGCATGGTGCTACCATTGATGCCATTGCATGCTACTCCTCCATGCCACAAGAGGAGCAGAGGGCATGAAAAACAGTTGGTAGTATAGCCTAGAAGTTAGAGTAATGAGCTGTGAACGAGCTTGGTACATCCAGCAGACCAGACCTTGGTTTGATTCTCACAACCTCCACTTACATACTGTGTGACTCTGAGCAAGTCATTTAACCACCCAGTGCTCCCAGGTCACCCCTGAAAACAAGCACTTGTGCCTGATGGGCCTTACCCGATTACCAAAGACTGAAAAAAAATATGCTCTGAGTAGCAGGACAATTTCTGCCCCTCACTGGCTCCACACTGGCTGACTCAGGTATAGCCACAGGATCCTTCTCCTGGTGGGTTAAGCACACTCCTTGCCACCCTGCCATGGAAGGGGGGGTTAAGTCATGAGAGCTAGGCCAGGTAATTCCAGAAGGAAGCCTGGATGATGGGGTTGGGGATGCTGGCATGATGGGAAAAGCACCAACTAAAAAGGCTTAAATGGTTAAAACTAAAGAGGGGATGACATACAAGTAGTGATTTAGTTAACTGGCTAATTACTTTTGGTTTCTGGATCTAACACTGGCTGCACTCTATAGTGTGATGAATTGCTTCCAGTACCACCCTACCAAGCTTAGGAGACATTAATGTATGCAGACCAGCCCAGTTTGTACTGTACCTGGGTATAACAGTTTCATTGTGATACCTAAGTGTCCTAAAATGTGATCATGGGGCACGATTCTAGAAGAATGGTACAAGTCGCGCTTAAAGGCGACTTGCACAAAATGCAGTTGCTATATGGACCTTGTGCCCTATTCTAGAAGGGGCAGGATCTCTGTGGCTAAGTCCTGTGACTTATGACATGCAGAAAGGTACACCAACCTAAGGGCATACCTGAGGGGCATGTCACAAGTCACACACCCCCAGCGATTGCAAGTGCCCCCCCCCAAGCACTGCACGGCAGCAGTGTCACCTCAGCCCCCAAGCCCCCACATACATGGGAATGCCCTGCAGGGTATCATCCCCACCCACAATCCCCCAAACAGTACATGCCCCACAGGGCTGCCCATACACCAGTGCCACCGAACCCCCACAACACTAAAAGCCCCACAGAGGCAGCTCTGTCACCCCACCCATGACCAGCCCCAAAACGCACAGTACCTCAAATGGTACTGACATCCACCACACCTAACCCTGGTAGTCTAGTATTTTACCAAGCAGTGCCAGTCCTCCCCACACCCCCACCCATCCCCAACCAGCAACTGGCACAGCCCACCTCTCACCTCCATGGCCAGCCACTGACTGAGCTCCATATGAGTGCTTACTGTCAATATGCTCTCAATGAATAAATGCATTCATTCATTGAGTGTGTATTGACAGTAAGTGCTCATACGGGTCTCAGTCAGCAGCTGGCCGTGGAAGTGAGAGGTGGGCTGTGCCAGTCACCAGCTGGGGATGGTTGGGATGGTGTAGGGAGGACTGACACTGCTGGGTGGGGGGCCACTGAAATAGTAGGTTTTGTTGTATGGTATTTCAGTACCGTTTGCGGCACTGTGTCTTGGGGTCTGGACACAGGTGGGGAGGAGAGCTGAGCCTGCAGGGCTTTGCGGGGTTCAGGGGGGTGGGCAGCCCCAGGCTTGTACTCTTCAGGGATTGGGTGGGCAGAGGGAAAGATGCCCTGTGGGCATGTCCAGTATGGGGGATCAGGGGCTTTGGGGTGTGTGTGATGCTCAGTGGGGCACCTACAGAGGTGTTTTGGGCATGTGGGGGAGGTCACATGGCTTGGGTGCAGTCCGCTGGCAGGGCTACACAACCCCCAGAGGGCATATGTACAGTGACGCCAGCTAAATGCTGGTGTAAGTTATGTTGCCGGTTCTCCTCCGGGATTGTTGAAGAATCCCAACATTGGGAACTTTGTTGTTGCCCTTCCAGAATTGGGTGAATCTGCTGCCATAAACCACCTAGCACCATGTCACAGGGGGTTTAGGGTATGTCTGGTGGCATAAGTCCACTTTGGCGCAAGCAGCCTGTGGCATGTCGCAGGCTGCTTTGCAGAATACCAAATGTCGCAACTGCCAGCGTAACTTGCTACTTGAACCATTCTTTTTGGTGCAAGTCGAGTTATGCCAGATGTATTCTCTAGAATTGGGCCCATGTTGTTTTGGTGTGTCTTTTACAAGAGGTTAAGCAGCTGCCTGTGCAACTCTCATAATATTTTCAGGTAGATCAAACAATAAACATTTTCTTTAACATATGATTACAGCATATATTTTTTTTCTAATTTATTTATTTAATTATTTGAATACAGATGGCTGGGAAAGGCTTGTTGAGCCAAGCCTCATTTCCTCGTGTGTCCTGGGGGATAGGTAACAGTAGTAGGGAGAATAACAGCAAATATTTTGTGCAGTGAATTACAGGAACTACAATGATAAATACATGCAATATTTGCATACTGTATATAGTTAATAAACAGTACAGGGAATACTGTATAAAATATGAACATCAAAATATTTACAGATGATGAATAAAAGCATAATAGTTGGTACTAAAAGGCAATAGTTAGAAATAAGTACATAGAGATGAAGTCATCACAAAAGAATACAGATTAGTTTTTAATTTCAAATGAAAAGGTCATGTGTACTTTATTATTAATATCATAATGGGAAAGGCTTAATTGTAACTCATGATTAATTCCTTTATCAGTTTAAAATCAGCTGCAAAACATGTTTAATTACAACTGAAAATGTGTGTTCCCTTGGATCATGCTTTATTTAAGTATGCATTTTCTCACATTTAATTACAAGTTTATGTTCGCACTATCAAGGAAACCAAATACAGGGAGAAAAAATACCATTAAGACTTTGATAGATCAGTAAAGTTAAGCATTAGAATCCATATAAATCAAGTAAGCAAGAACTTGCCTTCCATTCCCTTTTAATTAGGTAGATTCATGGGTTGAGCCCCAGTGATCAATAAAACATTCTACCATGTGTCTGAAACAGATAAACAGTCTTTGTCTGTCAAACACAGAATACATAGTACTCCCTCGCAGCACTGGAGAAAAGTAAAATTGACCAGTCCTAATCCTATTAGTAACAATTAAAAAAACTATAAAGTCGAAATAAATTTGTTTTCCACACAGATGTCAGGGCATGCCCAAGTCTCTCCTGGCTGAGTGTCAGGAAGAAAGGTTGTTCAAGGCCTGGGTAGAATAAGTAGTGCCCCACAAGAAGGGAAAAATAGAGGGGAAGAGAGAAAGGTATGAGGATCTGGAAGCTTAGTCGGAGAAAAGAGGGGACTCACCCAGCTACAATGGTAGGTCTCCAGGCTGCCCTGGGCCAGGCCCAAGACAGTGGGGAGGGAAGGACATGGTTACACCAAAAAAGTGAAGTTGGTCCAGAATGAATCATGTGTTAGTTTTCCTCAGACTGTAGAAGGCATTGGTCTGGTTCAGGTTCTACCTTCAGTGATGGGCAACTGGACTCACAATTGTGCCCTGCTGATTTGTTGGTAAAAAGGTGTACACAATATAAACTTGGAAATGGAGTCTAAAGCCTTGTTAACAGACCTCTGACTAGATCTGAGACACAGGATAGCACCTCAGGATGGTGCTGTGTAAACCTTGGTAACCACTTGCTGCTGCTGATACTGGTCCCTGAGTCAGTGGTACAGTAGCAGGGTTGCTCAGGATCAATACCCCAGGGATGTGAAAAGGATTGTTATTGGACATTCACAGACCTAGTGCATTTAAAGTCATGCTTAAAATAAGGTCTAAACCTAGGCACAGATGCACTGGCAGTTCATTAAATGAGTTGCAGGCATCCATGGAGATACAAAATAAATATTTTGGACTTTAGAAACATAATTGTTCTAATGTGGTCTATTTAAGGTACACTGAAAAAGTTAAGAGCAAGTGCATCTCCATTCCAGGGGGGGCTAGAATGACATTTCAGGTGTTTCAAATAAAGGGACAGCATATCTGTTTTCTCTATAACGTCTGGAATGTTTCTCATCGATATGTGTTGGATATGTGCTGAAGGGCAACAGAGCAGAGGTGAGTGGATACCCAGTGACACACTAGAAGTCCCCTGAGCATCTAAGGCATAAAATTAACTGGTACCAGTATGGACTGGGGCTTAGGTTGATTAAGGTATATAAAATGAGGGAAGAGTGAAGAGGTGAAGAATGAGGGAGGCAGTTGTCTATCACCATTACCACTGCCACTGGTTATTATATGTTTTGCCTCATATTTAAAATATTGTAGTTTTGAAGCAAACCAATTTTATGTAATCTGTTAAGCTGCTTAAATAGTCTAAGAAAGGCTGTGGTAACGCTTTGTTGTACAACAGGCTAGGCCAAAGCTACAGTAGTTAGAGGGTAGAAGAAATCTGTAAATCAAATTGTCTTCATTCATTAAGACTCACTGTAGTAACCACAAAACAAAAAGAGCCCATTCACAAAATAATGGTTTTCTGAAGGAATTTACTCCATACATTGATATCCATGGTATCCAAGGTGCAGGTAGTTATTGTTCCTGAGTCCTGAGTCCTCCCAAGTTCAATATGTCTATTTGGTACAATTCCAGATGGGGCAAATGTTTCTTATACCAAGACTTTTAATGTATTATCACCTGAGATCCACTGTCAAGGGTGGCCCTGACATCCTCTCTCTGTTGTTGACAACATTGTCTTTAGACATCTTGTGATTACCCAGCAGTTCACTTGGGGCAGAGTCATTGGGCTCGATTTTCAGAAAGCCCTTAGATCTTCACAGTTCGTGGTGATCTAGGGCTAGGGGAAAACTCGGGGTGCATCAGAGACCCTGCACCCAATTCTGAAAAATCAGCGGTTCCTGTGCCAAAAACCTGGGAGCTGCTGCACCAGCAGGCTAGTGCCAAACAATAGGTGCATCTGCAGGAATAGCCACAGCAATCCAGCCCCCCTGGCTGGCACAACACTAGAGTGGCCAGAATGGTTAGGGGGTGAAACATGCTTGCCAGGAGGGGTCCAGGGCCAAAGGGAGCATGGCAGTGCTATAGGAAGTTGGGGAGATGGTGGGCATGTGTGGGAGTGATGTGGTATCCAGCAGGGGTGCCATTCATATAACTATAAAGCCAAAGGGATGGTACCATGGGGGTTCCAAGGGGACCATGAAACTGTTTGTCTCTGGAACCCCCCCAAGCTACCATCCCTTTGGCTTTATAGTTACATGAATGGTACCAGTGCCGGGTGTCACATCACTCCCTCACATGTCCACCATCTCCCCAACTCCCCCTATTGCACTCTTCATGCCCCTTCTGCCCCTGGACCCTACTATTGGAGCCCCCTAATTCACCACATTGTGTGGCACTAGCAGGAGGTAGTGGTGCCATGGAAGCACCCCTGCCGGTGGCACCACCTACTACTAGTCCCCCACCACCACCACCACCATCACCTGCCATGGCCCCTGCGCCAGTGGCTCAGCAGTAGCAGGAATTAATAGAGGAGCTGCAGCAGTCTCATCATCAGCAGCAGTTTGCCCCCCCATATATGCAGCAGCAGCAAATAACACCTGGACCCCCCCTGCCTGTGCCCGGTCCTTCCTGCACCTCGGTTGTGTGGGCTTTTTTCAGTTCAGTGCCTGGTGTTGATGACCCCAGTGTTATGAAGTGTAATATCTGTGGTGTAGTTGTGCATCGTGGTCCAAAGTGGAGTCATCTGGGGACAGGTAGGCAGTGCACCCACCTTGCAAACCACCACCATGCAGAGTGGGAGGCCAAGGTTGCTGAACAGGGATGGAATGCGCCTGCTGTCCCTGCTGGGCAACAGGTAGCAGGATAGCCTCCACCTGCACGTGGGGTTCAGCATGATTGGGCCAGGGAGCAAGTGGCTGCTCCAGCACCTGCAGGGGATGCTGGCAACCCTGCAATAATGCCTGCCACACAGGCCGATTTGGGCCTCATGTGGAGTGAGGTAGACCACCTGAGCAACAGGGTGTCGAACATTGAGCAGCAGTTGGAGTGCATTGAGGGTCACAAACTCCAAATTATGGCCATGCTCCAACTGTTGCTCTCACATCATAATGTGGAGCATTAGTTTTTGATTGTCCATGCAGCCACCACCCTCTCCATGACACAATACTTCCTGATGTTGCCCCGATCTGCCCCCCTCTATCTTGAAATTTGGCCCCCTTGTTCTTGCACATCTCTTTTTCTGAAAGATGCTAACCTCTTGAAAATTGTTGATTCCCTTTATGTATTTTAAAGTTTCTATCATGCCCCCCCCCTTTCTTTAAGGGTATACATATTAATCTCCTTTAGTCTGTCTTCTTCGTATGGGTTCCAATGCAGCCCCTGCACCATTTTAGTTGATGTTTAGTTGATGTTTAAGTTAATGTACTGAACATTCTCAATTATTTCCTGATGCACTGCTTTATGTGTGCACCCACTCTGCATTAGTGTGCCCCCAGAAATGTCTGCTGTCAAAGTGTTCTGAAAATGCCAGATTCCAGATGAAGAGAAATAACATGATAAAATGTGCTGAAAATTCAAAATGATTTCCTGGCGCACTGCTTTATGCGTGCACCCACTCCGGCAACAACTGTGGCACCTGCTGCTGCTCCTGTGCTTCTATCTTCTGCTGCCTGTGCTGACTGGGCTGATGCACAGAGTCTTCCCAAATGATGATAGCCACAGATGACCATTGTGTGAACAGTGGTGTGATGATGCTATGACGGTCAGAAAGTCTGCTGCGTTGGCTGTAACATGATGCCCTATGTGTGTGTGTACTCTTACTACCATTGGTAAATTATCGTATCTTGCATGCTCATGTTTTTCCACAGAACTAGATGTTTAATATATATATATATATAAACACATGTAATTATTGCTGTTTTTTCTCTCAGAGGTCATCAAGTCGTACTTGGGTTGCATTTTTTGGCTTGCTGAGGAATTTGCTGTACAAAAACTCTTAAGCCAGGAAAGGTAAGTATTTTTTTTTGGGGGGGGGGTATCATTTGGAAGCAAGTTTCATTAATAGTTTTGTTTTGACTTCTTTACAGGTTTTCTTTGTATCTTCCGGATTTATACCAGTTGCATGAGTTCTTATTTGAAGAAAGCACCGATGGCAGCACACAGCATTGAAATGTTACCTGCAAACAGATGAAGAAGAAATAATTCTTACTTCATTGCACTAACACATTCTGTTCTAACTAAGTGTGGCTGTTACTGTCTGTTATATCCTGCTTAACAAATACCAAGCTATTAGTAAGCCACAGCAAGACCAACTAACAAGCTTAGTGTGTGTGACATGCACTGACTCAGTGTCTTTACTAAAGTTACATTCCAAGATGTCTTGTCATGACCCAGATAAAACTTTGTTCAACCCCATGGCCTGCTGAAATAAGCCAGTGACTGATGTGCATGAAAAATATATTATCTGCTATACATGTCACCTACTTTGTATGATTTACACTGGCTTGAAAAAATGAAATACCTAAAAGAAGTGATGAAATAAGACTGATATACTTACCTGAAACTGATATCCTATAGGTGGTTGTAGACAGTATTGCAGTACTCCTGTACTCCGGTCTGTTGCACCGTTTGAAACTGGAAACCTGTGAAAAAAGAAAAAAAGCTGACTGTATATGTTTCTCAAGTGCCTCTCTAAAATGTTAAAGGAAGCATTCACACAGCTCAAGGAAATTCCATGGTATGGCAAATTAGTACATACTCACTGTAAACTACTAATAATAAGAAGCATGGTGGCTGTGGCTGGATATGGGCTCTTCTGGAAGGGCATGGTCACAGGAACATATTCCCTCTCATTATCATACCAACTGGTAGCTTTGGCTGACTACGTGCTACTTCTGGTGATGGGCATGGGAACACATTCTCTCTCCCTATTAAACATAGAAACATAGACTTTGCCGGCAGATAAGGACCACTTGGCCCACCCAGTCTGCCCATTTCCCTTCCTATTGGATAAGCTTCAGATTCTAGTTAACCAACAGCCTACTTCCTGCAACCCCCCACTACAATTGCCTTATGTCTGTCCCATGCATGTTTGCATTCCCCCACTGTTTTAGACCCAACAACCTCCCCAGGAAGGCGGTTCCATGCATCCACCACTCTCTCCATGAAAAACAATTTCCTCACATTACCCCTGAGCCGTCCCCCCTCTATTTTTAAATTCTGCCCCCTTGTTCTTACACATCTCTTTTTCTGAGAGATGCTACCCTCCTGGACTTTGTTGATTCCCTTGAGGTAATTTAAAGTTTCTTTCATGCCTCCCCGTCCTCCTTTCATCAAGGGTATACATATTAAGCTCCCTCAGTCTTTCTTCATATGGTTTCTGATGCAGACCCTGCACCATTTTAGTTGCCCTCCTCTGGACTGCTTCCATCCTGTCTATGTCCTTGCATAGATGGGGTCTCCAAAACTGCACACAGTATTCCAGATGGGGTCTCACCAACTGTCTGTACAGAGGGATAACCACTTCCCTTTTTCTACTTGTGATACCCCTTCCTATGCATCCCAGTATCCCCCTGGCTCTCCTTACTGACTTCTCACATTGCTTACCCACCTTTAGGTCATCTGATATGACTACCCCCAAGTCCCTTTCCATTTTTGTTGTTGTTAGTACCTCCCCTGCTATTGTGTACTCTTCTCCTGGGTTTTTGTTTCCCAGGTGTATTACGTTGCACTTCTTTGCATGGAATCTAAGTTGCCAAATGTCTGAACATTCCTTCAACCTTGCCAAGTCCCTTCTCATCCTTTCAACCCCCCCCTTGTGTATCAACTCTGTTACAGATCTTTGTGTCATCTGCAAAGAGGCATACCTTTCCCTCCAGACCCTCTGCAATGTCACCTATAAAGATGTTAAAGAGGACTGGACCCAGTACTGAGCCTTGACGTATTCCACTAGTAATCCCCCTTTCTTCGGAATGTGTTCCATTCACTGTCACCTTCTGTGTCCTGTTGTGCAGCCAGTTTGCTACTCAGGCTACCACCCTGGAACCCACTCCCAGGCTGGCTAATTTGATTATTAGTCTTTTGTGCGGGACTGTGTCAAATGCCTTGCTAAAGTCTAGGTAGGCCATATCCACAGCCCCTCCCTAGTCTATTACTTTAGTCATCCAGTCAAAGAAATCAATTAGATTCATCTGACATCACCTTCCTGCTGTAAATCCATGATGCTTTGGGTCCTGTGCCCCGCTGGCCTCTAGGTACTCAACAATTCTTTCTTTCAGAAGTGATTCCATCATTTTCCCTACCACTGAGGTCAAACTTACAGGTCTGTAGTTTCCTGCTTCTACCTTGCTCCCACTTTTGTGAAGGGGAATCACATCTGCCCTCCTCCAGTACTCAGGCACCACCCCATCCTCCCATGATTTGTTAAAAAGTGTGGTCAGTGGTGTCACTAGGTCCTCCCTTAGTTCTTTTAGGATTCTGGGGTGAATCCCGTCAGGCCCCATTGCTTTGTCCACCTTGAGTTTTAGGAGTTCTTTCAGGACTCTTTCTTCTATAAATGGACTGGTGTCAACCTTCCTACCCAGAGTGCTTCTAGATTAGATTGCTGGCTTTGGCTGGCTGCAGGTTAATTCTGGTCATGGGCACAGGAACACATTCTCACTTCCTATTAGACAGATTGGTGGCATTAGCTGGCTGAGGGTTACTTCTGGTCATGGGCACAGGAACACATTCTCTCTCCCTATTAGACAGATTGGTGGCTTTGGCTGGTTGCAGGTTAATTCTGGCCATGGGCAGAGAAACACATTCTCTCTCCCTATTAGACAGATATGTGGCTTTGGCTGGCTGAGGGTTACTTCTGGTCATGGGCACAGGAACACATTCTCTATTCCTATTAGACTGGTTGCTTTGGCTGGCTGCAGGTTAATTCTGGCTGTGGGCACAGGAACACATTCTCCTCTCCCTATTAGACAAATTGGTGGCTTTGGCTGGCTGAGGGTTACTTCTGGTCATGGGCACAGGAACACATTCTCTCTCCCTGTTAGCCAGATTGGTGGCTTTGGCTGGCTGCAGGTTAATTCTGGCCATGGGCAGATAAACACATTGTCTCTCCCTATTAGACAGATTGATGGCTTTGGCTGGCTGTGGGTTACTTCTGGTAATGGGAACAAGAACACATTCTTGCTCACTGTCAGACAGCTAGCCGGGTGGCTGGATATGGTGTGTTACAGTCTTTCAGTGTCACTCAGGAGCAAGATATCTTTAAATGGCAGGATTTAAGTGGCTACCACCTACTGCAAATGGACAGTTGTGTTTAACAGGCTGACTGTGTTTGCTAATGATAGCACACATTCTGTTAAAGAGCAGGTATGTCAGAAAATTAACGCTGAGTGTGCATTTCATTAACCTCTATGTATGCAATATTTCTGTGGCTTGTAGTACTATTTAGAGGTGGCATGTATAAAAATCAAAGCACCCGCTGTAGTAACAGTCCCTGTTTACTGGAGTGGTCACTTTCATTTTTCCAAGTGGCAACTCTAAATAGTACTAAAAGTAATTGAAAACATGGCGCCAATACAGGTCTATGGAACACACACACAGCCTCATTTTCTGACATCACAAAAAGAGGCTGGGGGTACATCCATGGGGGCATGTCAGGCATGGCTCTGTTTTTATAGGGGTTCACATTCAGGGTGATATAACTTTTTAACTGGAGGGAAGTGCATGGAATTTTTAATACCCCTCAATAGTGGAGCAGGTCGGCTGTTATATATGTGCGAGGGAGCTGGTTACCTGATAGTGAGTACCTGCTCTTTAAGTGTAATCAGAAAATATACCAAGAGGAAGGTAGAATGGAATGATTGTGATGGGTCATTATTTGTGCAGATCTGAATTATGGAATGAGACTGAATCAGGGACACTGGTTTTATATTATGAAAACCAAAAAATGTACCATTAATAAAATGTGACGGCCTTTCAAACCATTAACTTAAATACCAGCAACATCCACCTCACCCTCATCAAACAGGAAGCTGTCCTTGCAGCCATCAAGGACAGAATTGTGCCCACTAGGGAATTCTTTGTCCATGATTGCATTGTCAACCTCAATGGTCGTCTGTGTGACGCTGCCACCAGGATGGTCTGCTTCTCCCACATCATCAGCACAACCATTATCGTGACGGGGTACAAACACAGATGTGGTAGTTCGAGTTGGTATGTGACCTTCATTCATTTTTATGAATGTCAGCATGCTGACATTTGTCAGTGACAGGTTGGTATGACGGTCATGAAATATTGCTCCACAGAACTGAATATCCTCTCCATACTTGCACTGGAGGGTGGGCTGGTCAGGTACTTCAGTGCCACTGAAGTCAGCTCTGGTCATTCACTCACCTTTCCACCCCAGTACAGCAGCGGATCATCAATTACTGACAGATGCCTTTTTTCAGACAAATATGAGTCAACCACTCTGTGCTGCATGCAGTCCTGTTGTTGACTCATCCTCCTGTTCACCGGATTTATCAATGTCACAGATTCCCACTTGGGACAAGGCACCCCAAAGTGGATTAATGGCAACCGGTTTTGCTGACATCCCACCTGGACCAGCAGCCACCTTACTGGATGTGCCTAGTAGTCCACAGTGACCTTCAGCCTTGTTATGCTGTGGTTTGCCGAACTTGGCACGTGACTTCTGTGCCCTATGAACCAATCGCACCAGTTGTCCACTGAGATTTTTAACCTGTTCAGGCCCTCCCTCCAGTAAGGATGCAATTCCACATTTGTATTGTGGGTCCAGCATTGTTGCTATTCTGAATTCAGCACTTTGCAGAATACTTGCAATGTGGCAATTGCAGTACAATACTGTTACCATTTGTTTAAGTAACGAACTGCTTGAACAATCTCCGGACACATCAAGGGTATGCTGCAGATTCAACAGTCTGCCTCAACACCCACAGCAGTGGAATGGCTTTGCTTATGGAGGCAGTGTCACCACTCACTGCCTGTGTGGCATGTTCAAAGGGCCTCAAAACCAATATCACTGAATCCATGAGGGGCCACTGTTCTGTTGTCATAGACATCGAGGCTCCAGAAGTGTCACAGCTAGTGTGCATAACTAGGTATTCTGAGATGGCTTTGTACTGTTCATGCAACCTCTCTGCCATGTAAAGAGTTGAGTTCCAGTGCATGACAACTTCCAACTTGAGGTGGCGCTGCGGGAGGCTGTTTTGAATCTGCAGCTGCTGAAGTTGATCATAGGACTTTCCAGAGTGTGAAAAGTGTGTGCAGATGTGGCATGCAACTGTCGAGATTTCTTTGATGTCAAGGTGCTGCAGAAACTCCTGGACCATGAGATTTAAACAGTGGGCCATGCATGGAACCCGACCATCAATGATACATTTCACCATGTTTGAGCCATTGTCACTGGCTATAAAGCCAGCTTTCAGGGATAGCCACTCATCAGTTTCAGTCAGTAGCAAGTCAAGCATGTGTTCACCAGTGTGGGAACTGGCCACACTGCGCATTGCAAGCATTGCATGCTGTCAAATTCCTGGAAGGTTGCTACCATGACAGTCTGCCTTACTACACTGATTTCCAATTCTACCAGCACAGAAAACCCCCGGTGCCTGCACCTAATGTGTAGTATTACACAAATGTGAACTGCCTGCCATTTTTGCCACTCATCCACATATCCATACTTAAGTGGATAAATGGTGAGGAGGAATGTTGAAGGGCATGTCTTACAGACTCTGTCACAGTCCAGTATAACTCCGGGACATCAGGGGTGGAAAAGTATGTCCTTGACTGGACTTTCCATTTGGGACAGGCACGTGCCACAAAACACTGGAATCCAGAATTCTCCACAAAGGAGAAGGGCAAAAGGTCAGTTGCTACATTTCCACTACAGCAGCATTCAGTTCACATAACACTGCATGATTGGTTGGGTATTTCATGTTCCAGGCAAAAAGACTCTGCAACATGGGCTGAGTTGTTACACATTTTGCACATGGCGTGCCAAATGGCTCTGCTCTGCGAACGGCTATGGGTGGGGTGCTTTTGCCGTGTAATGAAGAGGGGTGCACAGGTGACACTGACAAATTCACAAACAATGTTATTTTACCCATTTTAAGCACAGGGGTTGATGTTGGACTAGAAATACTGCTGCATAGACCACCACCACTGCTGCTACTCTGACCACCACTTGACAACAATTCAGAATCATCCTCCTCCTCATGCCTGTAGTAATCCTCAGATGTCATTTCACCACTAATACAGACTTGGCTACTTGGCCTACTTACAGTCATGGACATGAATACCATGCATAATAAGGTGGATGAGTGTGAATGCCACACTATGGCATTAGGTCCCCTCTTGTGCTGAGTCCACAGTGCCATGTGCGTGTTCTTCAGATGTGTATGCTGGCCCCTGATGCCCAGATGACTACCCTTTTTGCCACATCTGACACATGCTTGGCAAAGGTGGCAGATTGCCACTGCTTCATCACTTGGATCTTGCACAAAAAAATCCCAAATGAGGGATTTTGATCCCATAGTTTTAGTTTTCACAGGTCTCTGATGCTGCAGATTGGACACCAGTTTTTTTAGACAATGACATGGGGGATGTACTACATGATTTCTGTTGCTGGCCACACTTGGACTCTACTGGCTTATCACTATCTATGATGACTACTACTGGGTCATCATCATCAACAGAAACCACCATATCACAACTTTGAAGAGGGGGTGATTTAATACTGACAGACTGAGACTGTTTACACACAGTCACCTTTAATTTCTTTTTCTCAGGTTCCCAACTGGGGTCACTAAAATCATCATCATATTCTGCATCCACTATTTCAGCTTGGATGCTGTCCTGTGGAGAACATGTACCAACCACAGCATCATTATGATCATACAGTATTTTTTCTCCAACATTTGAAAGGCTGGATGGCACAGGCATGACCTCATCAACAACGCTGGAAACATAAGATTGCAACAAGTCATCATCAGCATCAGAATCATGTTCAACCAATGTGGGGATGGGGATGGGGACATTAGGGAGTGTGACATCTACTTCACTGTGACTCACGGTCATGGTTTTAGACTCCACAATATTTGGGAAACCAGTTAACTTGTTGTCATGGGTTGAACTTGGGGCAATACTCATGCCATCAGCAACTTCACTACCACCAGCAGGGACAACAGCATCTCCAACCATAATTGAAGCTACTGACTGCACTGAGAAAAACATAGTTGGAGAAATCCCTTTACTGGCATCAACTATGCACTTCTGCTGCATGCTACCATGCCCATAGCCACTCTTGCCACTGGCAGCAGTGCCATGGCCAGAAGCATCTTCGCATGCATGTCTCTTTGCAGGCATTTTTTTGGGATTACATAGAAAATTCACAACAAATTGAGATTTCTGAAATTTGGGTTGAATGGGAAGCCAAAAAACAACTGTGGCTTACAGATGCAGATTGGGCGCTAAACAGATGCAAACACACAGACGCAGATTGCACACTATAAAGAGATGCAGCTGCACAAGCATAAAATCACCTTAACCAGTGGTCACACAAATCCAAAACTGGAAAAATAAATTATACCTTTTGTGGGTTGGGAGCGTTGCAGTAGCAGTCCACTAGCTAGATAGAAGGAAGCAGTAAAAAATACCACAGACGGATAACCGATTCAGAGTGCGGCGATTACTGTGTGGCACAATAAAATGTGTCTGAATTGATGGTTCGCACAGACACTCACACACTACAGGTAATGCGCAGAAAAGTTAACAGTGCAGTACACTATATACCCAAATGTTTTAAACAGAATGAAAATATGCGCTGCACCACAACAAACAGAAAATAATTATCAAAAATTACTTCAAATATTACTGTGTGTACATAAACACACAAATACTAACACACACTACTAGTACAAAACAATTAGAAAGACTGCCTCTCTTATGTGAATCTCACTCCACCACAGATACAGTATGCCCCTCCCTTGAAGCACACTTCAACAGTGTCTGTCAGTACACAGGCTGAATGTTCTAAATTAACATTCAAAATGCATACAAAAAACACCAGCACTCGATGATCTAAGCACAGAAGGGTTTACTACAGTCGATGTACTAAAGTTGGAACAAAATAATTGGGTCAAAAGTTATTTTCTAAAGCTTTTTCGATGGTTTGATTCTCAGAGCTCTGAAAGCAAACTGTCTCCAGCTTTTGACTACACACACTATGCAGAACTGAGCCTGTGTAAGACTATATAGAGCCCATGTGACCTGCCATCCCATGAATCATTGCAATATTTTCCTCAAATAGCAATAAACAGGTGAAGCAAAGCAAAGTCCATTTAAATCAATGGAACTTTGCGTTAAAATTAAAGGGAAGGCTGTAATACAAAGTGAAGTAGCACGAAGTCCATTGGAAACAATACACTTCAAGTTCAAATGTGTAGGTGGAGTAATTCGCTTCCTGTTGCGGAGCACTATGTGGATTGGAGGATAATACACGAAGTGCTCTGTGTAGCAAAGTGGAAGCACTTCGCCCACCTCTAGCTGGGACTCGTTTCCAGGTGCTACCTGGGAGAAAGGGGCAATGAGCAGAAGCAGCATATATAATACAATGCAATAAACATTTGAAGCAGCAAATAGAGTATAATGCAAAAAGACAGTGATAATAGCAATCAGTTAGCAAGGCAAAAAAGTAAAACTGTGCAAATAAACAATGGAATAAATAACAAAGGATGTAAATATACAGTATCAGCATGGAAATAAATTAAGGTACATCACAGTGCAGGCAGATTAAATACAGTGCCCACTGAGTTTTTCTAGCTGAGCAGTCTCTGTACAGCGCAGGGAGAAAAAAGAGCACAAGATGGAAGATAGGGAAAAGATTTAGTAGAGACTTAGAGAAGGGTATGGTAATAGATTCAGTACAGGAGAGAACAGGCCAGTGGTCAATAAATATTAGGTAGGGAAAGTAATGTACAATTGAGAGGAAGTGAGGCTAGTTTGGGATTGGAGTAGGCTGTGTCTGGGAAGGACAGGAATGACATGAACAAATGATGGGGCAGCTCAGAGCAGAGATTTAAGGGTAGAGAAAGTGAAGGAATGGGGAGTGTCCCATGAAAGTAGATTCCAGAGGTGAGGGAGATGGTAGGAGAAGGTGGCCTTACCTGAGCATGTGAGAGAATGAGGGAGAAAGAATGTGGAAGCATCCCTGGAATGGAGGGAGTGCAAGGAGGGAGGCAGGAGTTGAGGTATGGGGGGGTCCCAAACCAGAGTTTGGAGATGAAAGTGATAGTATGGGTGTGGCACCTAGGGAGAGGGATGAGTAGAGGGTGCAGTAGTGAGTGAGGGGGGAGGAGGTGGCAAATGACAAATGAGTTTAACAGAGTGTCAGGACTAGTGAAGGAGGTAGTGGGTGTGAAAGCTGTAGACAATAACTGTGAGTAGTTTTGGTGACTAGTCTCGATGGGTAGGCATAGGGAGACAATCCTTGTGGTGGTAGAGGGTTTCAAGGTTTGGACAAAGTTTGGAGCAGGTGGAGTCAATGTGGGCAGAGAAGTTGAGGTTGCTGTCAAGCCAGACCCCAAGATATTTTAAAATATTTGACCGTGTCAAAAAAAGAGCTGTCCGGGGAGGCAAAAGCAGGGGAGTTCTGGGGTTTGGATAGTCTTTGTCTTGAACCAAAGAACATTGAGACTGTTCTTTTTGGAGCTTAGTTTGAGCTGATTTTGCCTGAACCATAGCTGCACTTTATCAAAGTTGTGCTGCAGTGGGATAGCTACATCTGTGGCAGTTAACTGGAGATGTCTAATACAGTGTTGTCCATGTACACGTGGATTTTAGAGGGTGAGCAGATGGACTGGAGGTCATTTACTGTATAAATAGTGAGAAGAGGACAGGGCTGAGTACAGATCCTTGGGGGACATCAGTTTGGATAGGGAAAGGGGGGGAAGAGGGTGTTGCCTACTTGAACAGATTACTGTCTGTTATGGAGGTAGGATCTGAACCAGCCTGTGGCAGATGAGGTCAGACCAGCAGAAAGACATTTTTGGATAAAAAGATTGTGATAGACTGAGTCTAAGGCCTTTGCCAAGTCCACGAAGATGGAAGCAGTGACAAGGCCTTTGTCCATTGCTGATTGGATGTGGTCAGTGACTCGAAGCAGGGAGGAGACTGCGGAGTGCTGCTTCATAATGCCCAACTGGAAAGCAGAGAGACTGTTGCTTTCAGAGAGATGTTTCAGGAGTCTCAAATAGATGAGAGACTCCTGGAGTTTGATGAGTGCAGGAACGAGAGAGTTAGGTCTGTAATTTCCAAGTGTGGTGGGATCAACTCCTTTATGATGGGGAAGCACTTTGGCCACTTTCAAGGCCTGGGGGACAGAGCTGGAGGTGAGGAAGAGGTTTAGGAGATGAGCTAGGGGGATGGCTTTTGCAGGATCGGATATATGGAGAATCTTGGGGTGCAGGCCATCTGGGCTGGATTTTGTAGGGTTCAGTGACATTGGTGCCTTGTAGATCTCCTGGGAAGTAATGGGAGGAAAGAAGTAACCAACACCAGAGTAGGAGGGAGATGGACCTGCTGGAGTGGGAGAGGGATGATCAGGGAGGGCGCAGGTAAGAAAGAAGGTGTTGAAGGTGTCTGTGATTGAAGCTGGGTCAGTGATTGTCAAACCTGCATAATTTAGGACAAGGGGGAGTTGAGATGATGCAAGGTCTAGGAGGTAGTGGAGAATTTTCCAGAAGTTAGATGGGAAAATGGATCAAGCCTGCAGTTGGGATTTAAGCATTTTTAGATTTGGCTAATCTGATGGCCTTGGTGCAGGCATTTCTATGGGATTTGTAAAGTAGAAGATGTGCAGGAAAGAGGGAGGTCTTGAAAGTAGACTAATGTTTATCCTGAGTTCTGCAGAGGGTGAGGAAGTCAGAAGAAATCCAAGGGTGGTTGTTAAGCTTTACTCTGGCTTTTTTGAGTGGGGCATGGATGTTCCAGATTGTAGTCAGGGTATCAGAAAAGAACTGGAAAGCAGAATCTACATCCGGGGCTGTATACACAGTGGACCAGTTGGCTTGAGTAAGGTCCCGCAGGAGGGAATTTGTGTCTAGGGAGCGAAGGGTGGTACAATAAATATTTGGGGGTAGATTGTGGAATTGAGGCTTTCCTTACACAGAAAGTGATGCAATGATCACTGAGGGCATCAGGGAGAACTCCAATGGCAGAGATGCAATGGGGGTAGAAGGTGAGCACTCAGTCTAGTAGAGAGTGGTTTGGAGACTTTGGCTTAAGGTGTGTAGGTTCAGAAATCAACTGGGAGAGATTTAGTGATTGATTTTAAGGATTGAGGGTTTAGAGGGGGGGAGAACCAGTCCAGATTGAAATCACCAAGCAGGATGAGCTCGCCTTTACTTAAATGGGAGGAAATGGCAGAGATGCACTCAATAATAGAGTTGTGGGGAGCTTTGGGTGTGCTGTACATTACTCCAATGTAGATTGAGAGGGTAGAGGGGAGTGTGAGGAGAACTATAAGGAGCTCATGGAAAGAGAGGTGAGTATCTCAGTGAGAGAGAGAAAAAGAGAGAGAGATTGCTCGGTATAGATATTCTGTGATAATATAATTTACCCAGGTTGGCACGGGCCATTCAAGTCATGCCTACTGGGTTAGCAAGCAAATGACAACCCTATCCAAGAGCAAGACCAAGTATCAGAAAGTGGTTACTGTCTCCACAGGGTTATCAATAGAGGGTTAACTGCGGGATCAAGACTATTCAGGTTTCTGGCACTAGGACGGGTCATAGATTTCTTCTGATTAATATTCACTGATAATTTGTTTTGTATCCGCCATTGTTGAAGATGGTTAAAATCTTACTGAAGGAGATTTGACAAATCAGACACTACTTTACCACTAGAAAATAATGCTGCATCATTGGTATATATTGTATCTGACTTTTTACAGACATGTGGCATATCATTACTTTTTTTTTGTTAATCCTTTTCTCCTTTTTTCTGAGCAGCTCCCTTCATGCTGGTAACCTTAGCCTCATCACCCTGACTTTCCCCATGATTTACCAGCTGTGTCTGCCCTGAGAGATTGCACCCCACCAGTCAATGCAGTTCCACAATCCCCCTCCCCCCCACACACACACTCACAGATCTGGTTTTGCATCTTGTCTGTGTCATAGTGTTTGGGCCTGCCAGGAGATAGGAGTCATCCTGCCAGTCAGCATTTTCCACTATTCCTCCCCTAGAGGAGTGTGTGTGTAATGTCATCATGTCATAATGATGCACATCACACACTCCTGTGTGATATGTGTTGACTGCTGCTCCGCCCCACTCTGGTGGTCTCAATGCCTCCCCAGCCTCGGCTAGGGACCAGCTATGCTGGGCTCTACTACCCACCCTCCCTCCCTGGAGAACTAGAGCTGTCCAGTGGACCCTCAATCCCTCTCCACCCACTCAGACCTCCAATATCCAGAGCTTCCCCTAACTCAGGTAAGCACCACAAGTGGTAGCTCTACCACTGTGCCGGTGGACCAGCCTGACTTATCATGAATAAAGTTGCTGAACAGCATGGGTTCCAGAACTGATGCTTGGGGCACTCCTAAATGTACTGGTCTAAAGGAGGAACTTACTGACCTATTCTAACTATTTGCTGTCTGTTATGCAAATAGAAAAACAGCTCATGATCTGCAAAGATTCTACTGGCAATGAAAAAACTAATTAGTTACAGTCATAGAGGAAGGCAGCACAAATCTGTGGTGAAAACATGCTTACCCTTTCAACACCACCCTAACATACCACATACTGTACATTTGAGTGACTTTGTCACTATGGAAGGGAGTCTCCTCAAAAATACATCACCATGCAACTCAAGCAATCAGAGTTTAGTTGGTGCAAACAAGATTTGTAGCCAATGACATGCTGGCATGCAACACCTTCAGTGGTCTGGCCATGACATTGCACTAGTCATATGAATTTATGCAAGTGTCAGTGCCCCAGAGAAATTGTACTGGCACTATAGTGTTCTGTCCAACTGCTCAACCATCATCACTAGAACTGCTTCTGGGCTAGCAATGTCCACATTTTTTGCTGGTCTTGTGATCCCTCCCAGTGGACCAGTGGCCCTGCTCCCCAACCCATTCCAAGTCCCAGCATCCAGTTCCTTTGCCCCATCCCCACACAGCTTTGATTTTTACAGAGTCCCTTAGTTATCTCCATCTCTTGGTGGCTCCATAGAGAGCATTCTAAGAGTTGCAACACTCCTACTGTCTGCCTGCAGTAGTTCTACAGAGACTGGGTACTGCGCAACTTTGTAAGTATCTCTACAAAGGTTTCCATACTTTGTCAATACCTGTGGGCCATTAGCACTGCATCCTCACTCTTTCTCTGCATGGTCACAGTATGTTTAGCAACAGTACATCGAAGGATTACAACCCCATTTGTACACTACACAATGTGGTGCAACTCAAGGGACATTGCCAGCAGTTAGAGATAGCCCCTAGCAACTGTGTACAGGACCCAGCATGGCTGCCTACAGGCATACGAAAGTACGCATCTTGTGTACCTTAAATTATCATAGTTAGTGCACTGACTTTAAGCTGAGACTATCTTGTGGGTGATCCTATGTGGTGGTACAGCTGCAGAAAACTGTATTTTCAAAAGTGTGCCTATCTTTTTTTAAACAATTGGAGAAACCCTGGGACCCACAAATTATGGGCACTATACATTTCAGCTAACTTGCTAAAGAAAGACTACGTTGAGTTGCATGCAGGCGTATCATTTTCATAATAATTCACTGTGACAGCTTTAAATCAGCTGTATGGCAGATATTTCATTATTTAAAAATATAGTAGCTCCACAGGTTTTAAAACTTCATTAGACAGCACATTGAAACATATAAGCTATCTGTTATAATAAGCCTTCCAACCTTGATACTAGCATGCTACAAGGCTTCAAAGATACCATTGTTCAGTGTGAACAATAAGTTGCAACTGTTTACTGTTGTCTCTGTCACAAATCATATTCAACATGGGTGTCTAGTTACAAAGCCAAACCATCTCTAGTGACCAAACTGACAGTATTGTATAGTTCTATTAAAAATGCTGAATTTGTATGAAAATGGCAACATTTTGTATTTGTGGAATTTTGAGATCTTTTAAAATATTGTATGGACTTTTGTGATGCACAAAATCTTTTAGTCTTGGGGGAGAACTGCTAGCTAGAAAAAAAGAAACAAATTGTAGTGATGTATTCCTTCCATGGGGAAAACTAAATATTTGACATCAAGCTGTGTCCTAAAGCTTATTTACAAGGCAATTTGTGACAAAGCAAGATTTGGGAACAAGCCTGAGTCATCAAGGAGTGGCTGTAGAGGAGGATTGACAATCCAAGAGGATTGCAGTCTTGCTACCACACTGTCTCCTGGGTGACCACAGCTGGTAGTAATGCTTTGGAATGATAGGGAAGGGAAGGAGGGACACAATAGGGTTCCTGCATGCAGGTTGTACACTTTGGCATACATGGATGCACATGTGTGCACTGGGGACATCACCAGCAGCATCCGTAAGGGAAGGAACAGAACAAGAAGGAAAAACCCAGAGGCACAATAACATGATGCAAGCAGTCTCAAGCCACACCACTTCCAATGTCCCTCTGATTTCCACACGTAATGAGCCCATGGAGACTGAATCTTCCCAGGACGCTGGAGGGTGCCCACCTCTATGATGGAAATGCCCTCCTTAGAGGAAATGCAATAGTTGATCCCCTGGAACTAGAAAAGAAACAGAGATGGATGCTGGTTGGGGCTGGGGTGGTCTCGCTGAGGTGGGCAGCCTCATAACTGGGGGGAAAAAGAATTTTAAACTAAGGAAATGTGACGTCTGTTCTGGTAAAGCCTTGTCAGCCTGACCTGCACAGCGATCTGCATACCTTTTCTCTGGAGAGATACAAAAATAAAACAATTTGAATCTTTCCACTTTTCTAGAATCATTTTATGTATCCCTTGTACTACTGTTCCATCAAAATACTTCTCTGGTAGGCAGTTTTACTCCCTCTCCCATTATAAGTCAATGGTGATTGTGCAGGAGCTACAGGATCTCACATTTGAGCTACAGGGGCTGAGCCTCAGCAAGCCTCAATCTAATTCTGACACTGCTGGTATGCTCACACCAAGTGGTCTAAACATTCAGTGCCTTGTAGTTCTGATTTGGTGACTAGTTGAGACAAAGACTGCAGTACACTAAGGAATCGCAAGAGGATGAAACATGTAACTGTACTTTTAATTTAAAAGCTATGTCTGCAGTTCAATGGGTTGGAGCAACCAGCCACACCTCCTACCTGAGCTATATAAGTCAGTTCACTCCAGTCTCTCTCAGAAGCACTTTTTCATTGCCCCATTAACTTCTCCTCCTCCTCCTCCACTGGCACACTTCTCTCTTCAGAGCTCCTTCCTGAGGTAACTTTAGCTTAATGGAATGATTCCCATGGCACCTCTAGGGGTGGAATCCTCCTCAAGGGTCCCTTGCCTTCAGTACCCCAACAGGATGGTAGTTCCATATGAAACAGAGAGTGCAAACAGCCAAAGTTTATCAACAGTTGCACAAGCATATCTACACAATAAGTTGACTAAGCCCATCAAACTATTTATATTTTTTTGACCAAGAAAGGCACACTAAGCTATTATAAATTGTCTTCAGGTGCATCCTGAAACTTGAAGCTTATACTGGATCAGACGTGCAAGCCTGCATAATACGCAACACAAATATCAAAGGAGAGCCCTACACTCCAACCAGACACTGGCAGTGCAACTGAGGGTTTTTTCAATACCCACTCTGCAAACATCCACTCTAACAGTTGTAGCACATTCCAGGACTTGAAAACATAAGGTAGAAGAAAGGTATTTGCAAAATACTATAATTTATTTTGAACATCACATCGACACATCCTGACACTGTCACCCCAGTGCTTTGGTCAGGGGACCTTCATCAGGGGGTGGGGTTTACATGCAATTGATAGACTTAAATACAAAAACCACTGTGACATCATCAGTTATATCACCAACTTCATTTAAAACTAGAATTTCAAATTAATTGAAATTAATGTTCAGAATTTCCACTAAACATTTTTTATGTTTATGTAAAGTAAAAAGTGCAATTTGGGTGCTCCACTATGGGTCTTAATTCCTGCCAGTTGTGCAAACACTCAGACAATCTTGGAAGCACTCGGAATAACATGGTGCACTAACTAGAGAACTCCACTGTGATGTGATACATTTAGCATAATGTTTTTTTTTTCTTCTAGACAGTATATGCTGTACAGGATAAATAATTGCTTGAAAGGTTTTCCACTTTTAAAGCTCTTTAATTTCTTTTATCCTGAAAGATTCCATAAATACATCACAAAAATCACATTACTCATAGTGTTTCAGCAAAGCAGTAAGCTATCCAGCACAAAAATACAAAAAAGAGAGAAACAGTTAAAATGCTACATGCACAGCATAACCAGAGATCCTGGCTACTGAAACCTTACGTTGTGCTCCAACTGGGCAGAGCTTCTTCAGAGGCTTGACCAACAACATCTCAATATTCTTTATATAATGCACACAATTAACTAAAGTGCTCATGCTAATAAATAAATCAAATCAACCTATTAGTGAATTAAAGGTGTACCACAAATGCTCATCCATTTCAAAATTACACAACAGTAGGTATTTAAACATTCATCCAGTCTGTGACTTTTGCTATACTTAAATCATTAGATAATACAAATTTCCATGCACTAATAATACTTATATGAACCAGCTACTGTTTATATTAAATGACTGAATTCAAATAAATTATTTAAAATCTTATCATTTGAATCTTAAACTCTTAAATCTCCTTTACATTGTCCTTGTATTTTCTGTAGTTCAAAATCAAATCAATTCATCTTTATTTATAAAAGGCACCTTTCCAAACCAAGGCGCCTGTACAGTAAAAACATATTATATAAATATCCAAATAAGAATAAGACTAAAAATACAATAGCAGCTTTAGTAGTTAGGAAATGCCAAACCAGAAAGATATATATTTAAAGCAATCTTAAGACAATAACATAGGCTATACTATTTCTAACAGCTGTGGTGATTGAAAAGTGTTATGTCTAAGTCAATCTTCAAGTCTTTTCTAAAGATATTCCATCTTCAGCAGTTATAGCCTCTCTCATCCAATATTGACAGGCGAAGTACTGTACATCTTTTTCAAATTTTTGTCCTGTTATGGAATTTTTCAGCATGGACCTTCTTTGTTTCATGACTGGCTTGTATTAGATAATTTTATTAATCTTTTCAACACAGGTTCAGACAAGGCTCAACGTGGTTCTGCAAGCAAGAACAGAAAAGCACTACAGAAATATTCCAGCACTGAGCATATAATAAATACATAAATTATGTTTTCTTTCTATACAGTACAAATTTATAATTAAAAATTCCACTTTATATCCAATATTAATCAGACGGATACTGCATATTGATTTTTAACCCACTTTTCTAAAACTAAACTGATATATCCATTAAAGACCTAGTACACATGGTCTTGATTTTTACCGGGCAGGGGGGAGGGGAAAGGGACTCCGAAGATAAAAATGAGTTACAAATGCTGGCAGGGGTTTACTTTTTGTACTTTCTGACCATATTATCAAACCTTTCCACTATTTATAAGTGCTGTACCAACTCAATTGAGTTATTCAGACCTGCGGGATAACATGCCCAGATATGAAAGACCCACTTCATTTCAGATATTTATTTTTCCAATCTCTACCCCTCACATTTTTGTTAATTTTCTGTTAGCCAAAGAAAGTTATGTTGTGCTCACTCTTATTTTTTCCTTTGACATGACTGCCAATGGCATATTTCTCATTTATATCCCTCAGAGCCCAAACATGTTCTCTAATCTGTAGTTTAAAACTCCTTATAGTGCTACCTATGTAAAATGCCCCACACTGACAACTCAACATGTAAACTATGCCCATATAATCACAGGTACTCAAGGTGTTACATCATATATCCTTCTTCCCTCATGGATGTGTAACTAATTACCCTTGTGTTAAAAATGTAAAGTACATGCACCTCTCACACCTTTTATTCATTTTTGGAACTTACCAAGGGGCATTTGTTGTTCTTTCTGGTTGAAATAGAATGGGCATCACAATATCACCCACATTCCTAGCCCTCCTGTAAACAAAACTGGGAAGTTCTTTAGAGATACCCCTTAGCCTCATGTCACTTTCCAGAACTGTTCATCTCGCATTTACAATTTCTCTCAACTTGTCTATACCCATGGCATATGTAGTGATAAATCGTAGACTATCAATTTTTTGCTTTTTATTCTCTGATGTTATATTGGAGCACTTCTCCAATAACAGATTTCTATTCATTTAACACACTGAGGCCACTGCTTTTTGCATCACTGCCTCTTTATAATTCCTATTTCTAAATCTATCAATTTGGTGTTGTTCTCTTACAGTAAGCATATTTTCATCAGAGCAATTCCTTTTCATTCTGATTAAGTTTCCCTTGGATATAGCTCTTATAACATACTGCTGGTGACAACTCTGTGCCAATAATAACATATTACAGTCAGTTTCCTTAGTGAACAGGTCTGAACTGATATCCCCTTTGCCGTCCACATACAGTGTAACATCCAAAAAATGTATCCTATCTCTCCCAGTTGTTAATTTAAATTTCAAAGACAGATCACATGTATTTAAATATTCTGTGAATTTATCCAGATCTTTTTCACTGCCCTTCCAGATAACTATTACATCGTCTATAAAGCACCTCCACAAATCCAGACAATGTAAGAAAGGATTTGCAGAGGTGCTCCTGACATACAGTAATCTTCTTCCCACTTCACAAGATATAGATTTGTGAAACGCAGAGCAAATGTGGCACCACTGCAGTACCTCTGATTTAAAGATAATAGGTGCCACAAAATATAAACATGTTAAACATGAGTACAACTCTGCCAAATCTAACAGAAGTTCAGTCAGTCGACTTTCAGGGTCCGGCCTTTTATCTAAGTAATATCACAGTGCTTCCAACCCCCCAAATGAGGGATAGATGTATACAATGATTGAACATCACAAGTTGCAAAGCACCAATCCTGTTCCATCTCAATGCTGTTAACAATATTCAAGACATCTACATTGTCCCTAATATACGAAGGGACATCTTGTACCAAAGATTTCAGGAACGCATCTACCTACTTCAAAATTGGCTCAGTTAGCCACCCAATGCCCAAAATTATAGGGCGGCCTGGTGGCTTCTTTCCATCCTTGTGAATTTTAGGCAGGGTGTAGACTGTTGGAACTACTGGTTTCTCCACCGTTAAATATTTTTTCTCATCTTGACTTAACCACTCTGCATTTACTGTCCAATTTAAATATTTGTCGATGCACTCCTTAAACACTCTAGTTAAGTTTCCTGTTAACTTACGGTAACAATTTTGATCCCCCAGCTGTTTAAGGATCTCAGCTTCATAATCCCCACTGTTCATTACAACAATAGCACCCTACTTATCTGCCTTCTTTTTTTTATTCAATTTACTTTATTAGCACATTAACTTTACATGAAAAGTGCCAATCTATTCAGTCAGACAGTTACAAGTCAAACAAGACATTGTCAAGAGTACATAGTAATAGAAACTGTCTCGTCAAGATGAGAACCACAGAAAATTGAGATGACACTTAGTCAAATATCCTAATTAATTTTACCCACCAACACAACCCTCCCCACCATCCCCTTCCCCAGCAGCATTTACAATCAAATTAAGACATTATAGAAACACTCATTATAATAAAGAAGCAAGTACACTGAGAAAACGCCAAGCCACAAGATTTTACCCACGGCCAAAAAGATTAAACTTGCCAACTGATTAGGACTGCATCCAACAGGCCCCATTTGGAGCCATAGGATTGGATCCTGTTATTCATTCTGGCTATATGATATTCTAACTGTAACGCCATTATGATTTCCTTATACCATTCTAGGATTGGTGGAGTGGAAGCATCCTTCCAGTGTCTAAGGATAACCGCTTTGGCCGTAGCTGATATGATAGCCATGTATAATTTCCTTTGTCTAATCTCACCTCTAGGAAACTATTTAACAGACAAATTTCTAGTGTAAAAAGGAGCTCCAGACCCAATATTGATGGTAATGAGGTGCAAATTGCCCTCAAAAAGGGCTGGATCATGTCACAATCCCACAATAAATGGTACAGGTCCCCCTCTTTAGTTGCACACCTGCTACAAGTAGGTGATGACAATTTACCCATCTTATGCAATCTGGCTGGGGTATAGTATAGGTTATGTATAATATTAAATTGCTATAGCTTGTATCTGTCCTGCCTAATATATTTATGGTTGTTGACCCATATCTGTTCCCAATCCCTGCTATCTACTATCATCCGTAGCCTTTGCCTTCAGTATGAACTAATGTTAGTGGGTAGGCCAACGTCTATCCTCTGTAATTCACTATAGGTTCTCGAGGCAGAATGGGGTTGGTCTGCAACCTTTATCAGTCTAGACAGTTCAATTCTGTTTTCCTCCCAGATTGTAACCCTGTGTAGATGGGCTTTGTTTGAGTCACAGACCTGCCGGAACTTAAAATAATACCCTTTTAGGTTTGGGAACTGAGTACATGCTCGCTCATACAATAGTAACTTTCCTTGAGGTGCTAAATCTCCCAGTTGTAGCCCATTTATCGGCCTCCAAAATGTAGAAGGGATGGGGACTCACTGTATTAAAAAGTGAATGTTATGTACCAGTAATTGTTCTAGCGAAATCTGGCAATTCACCTTAGGAGCTTCTGAACCTGATGTAGAGCTTTTAAAGTCCACCCTATAGCATATTTTTAAGTCACTTAGGGAGGAATTTTAGAGTGGTATAGGCAATTGATCCTAGATTTAATGAAAATTTAAACACTAGGTCCTTCTCAATAGTAACCCAGGGAGGCACATACAAATTCGGGGCCGATGCATCCATCACTTGTTTCCATGATACTATTTTACTAATATGGGAGGCAATATAATATTTGAAAAAGGACGGAAGTGCTAGGCCTCCAAATTTCTTTGGTCCTGTAAGTTTCTGGTAGGCTCTCCTAACAGCTTTCCCTTTCCATAAAAATACATTAAGTATCTTTTGCAGGTTCCCGAACCAACTTTTGGGCAGGTAGCACCCCAGCATATTTAGGGGTTAAAAAATCCTTGGTAATACATTTATTTTAACTATTTCTATTCTTGCCCAAAGTGACAAGGGAAGTGAACTCCATCTGATCAAATCTTGCCTAATTATTTTAATGAGATTATTAAGGTTTTCTCTTATCATCAAACTTATCTCCCTAGTAACTTTGATGCCAAGATACGTCAGCACCTTTGGCTCCCAGCTTAATCCATATTCGTTTGCTAAGCTAGGATAGCATTTGTTATTTAAAGGGAAAAGCTTGGTCTTGGAGATATTAAGTTTATAATTTGAAACTTTGGAGAACTTTGCGATTTCATGTAAAATTATTGGTATACCATTCTCTGGGTCTTCTAAATGCAACAACAGATCATCAGCATAGGCTGAGACTAAGTACCGCTCATTCCCAATCTTTATTCCCTTAATATCTTGCGATGTAAGTAACCTATAAATCTGGGGTTCCAGATACAGATTAAATAGGAGCGGAGAGAGCGGGCAACCCTGTCTTGTGCCGCAGAATAAAGGGAAAGGATCCGATAATATACCATTACACCAAATCCGTGCCGTGGGCATACAGTATAGTACTCGGATCCAGTGCAAAAATCTATCAGATAATCCAAATTTAGCCAAAACAGCAAACAGGAAATCCCATGACACCCGGTCAAATGCCTTTTCGGCATCCAGTGCAAGTAGGACTACCGGTGTTTGTAGGTTTTGTGCACATACAATTAGATGGTGGCGTTTGCATATATGGCCACTAGAGACCCTACCACTCATAAAACCTACTTGTACCTCACTTATCAGCTTGCTCATTAATGGGCTAAGTCGGTTGGCTAAAACTTTAGCTAATATCTTAATGTCGACATTTAACAAGGAAATTGGACGGTAGCTGCCAGGGAGCACAGGGTCTCATTCCGGTTTTGGTATAAGCGTTATGAGGGTTTCCAGAAAGCTCATTTCCGAGTAACCCTCATCAAACCAGAAGTTATATACCTTAGATATTATTGGACATATCACTTCCACGTATGACTTATATAGGTTAGTGGTCAAACCATCCGGCCCGGGGGACTTGTCAATGGCAAATTGAGCAATTGCTTGATTCACCTCCCACTCTTGTATAGGTGAACCCAACTGATCCACCTCACAATTCGTGATTTTGACTAGGGCAACTGAATCTAAGAATTTTTGAATTTCCTCAGATGTGGCTCTATTAGCCAATGGGATACAATATATTCGCTGAAAATATTCCCTGAAACTCGCAGCAATTTCTCTTGGATTATTAATTATATCATCTCCCCCATTAATTTGTAAAGCGGCTATAAATCTACTAGAATCTAGTTGTTTAAGTCTAAGGGCTAAAAGTTTACCTGCTCTATCCCCAGATTCCAGGTATCTAATTTTAGTTCTCCGGAGGGCCAGCTCTGCCTTCCGCATCATGATCGAAGAGTATTGAGCTTGTAGTTGATGCAGACTAACCCAGTCCGCTTCGGTTGATTGGCGGGTGATGTTATTTTCCCTGATCCTAATAGCTTTACTAATTTCATCTAATTGTGAACTAACTTTCTTAGCCCTAGTGGATGTGATTCTGATACACTCACCCCTTAATGTACATTTTAGGGCTGCCCACATAATATCAATGCTGGGTACTGAGTTGAGATTTCTCTCAACAAAGTGAGATATAAAGTTCCTTAAGTGTCCTTGAGTAAAGGAATCCTGCAATAGCTGATTATTAAATCTCCATAAGGGGTCTCTCATTATACTAGGATTGGGTGCAAATAAGATGGAGACTGGGGAGTGATCTGATATGACCCTAGTATGTATCTTTGCATCTACAACAAAAGAGAATATGTTAATGCTGACTAAAAAATAATCAATTCTAGAACAAGTTTTGTGCGGCATGGAAAAAAAGGTATATTGCGTAACTCCTATGTTGTTCATCCTCCAAATGTCAATAAGACCTAAGCTCTCCATCAGTTCCTTTAAAGCTCTCTGAGCGGGTGATAGCCCTACTCGCCTATTGTCAGATCTATCAATGATCAGCTGAGGAGTTATGTTCCAGTCACCCCCTATCAACAATGACCTGGATATATATATATTTAGCAAATCCAAGAATTGCATAAAAAATTGCGGGGAATCCATGTTAGGGCCATAGATGGACCCAATAACTACTTTGTTTGCCACCAGAGTTCCCACTAAAAAGAGATATCGGCCCTGCATGTCCCATATTTCCTTCTCAAGCTGAAAAGGTGTTTTTTTGTGAAATAAAATTGCGACACCCCCTTTGCTTGAGGATGAACCTGCCCCATATGCCTGACCAACCCAATATCTCATAAATAGCTTGACATCTTCTCTGTGAAAATGTGTTTCCTGTAAGCAGGCAATCTCACAATTTAATGCAGAGAGATGTTTCAACACAATATGTCTTTTACATCTGTCCTGAGCTCCTTTAATATTCCAACTAAAAATATTAATACCCTTCAATACCATCCTCTACCTTCTAATAATAATATATTCTGGTATCCTCCATTTGTATGGATTCAGGCTTGTTTGCAAGAGCAATCTTAATTCTCCCTAGCACACATGTTGATGCTGCCCCTCCCATATCCCACCCCCCAAGAACCCCTCTAACCACCCAAAATTCCAACTACTACCCCCAGTTCTAACAACTGCACTATCTAACCACCTCGTCATGTGATGTAGCATTCAGCCCAGACGGACGCAAACCCACTTCCCAGCCCAGCTCTATTCCCTATCATTGTCTTTTATTCCTAAATATCTACACCCTTAGTAAAATCATAACTGATCCTACTTTTATGAGAACTTTCTCTCATCCCACATTGATCCCAATAACAGAAAATTATCATAACCTATTCAATAATTAAGTATAACATAAACAGAAATATCAGTTCTTCCAGTCTATTTCATCACCCCCCATTCCATGGAATTCGCACCTCTTAATATGAAAAGAAAAAATCCATTCCCCGGTCGTTGTCTCCCTCTTGTGGGGAGAAGAATGAAGTACCATAAATTATAAAAGAAAACTGAAAAGGGGGCACTAACGTGGCGATCAGCTCCATCCTTCCTGAACCACACGACAATTCCGATTGACACTGTCACTCTCCATGACGTCAGGATTAGTCCCACTAAACAGAACCAAAATGTTCCTTTTTTAATCTGTAAGAACTGCAATATTCAAAATAAACGCCAACTGACCATGAAGTCCTTCTTAGTACACAGAGGTAAGTCGCGATGTTTCCACCATCAAACAGGTCGAATTTATCTATTAAACTGGAACCGTGGGCATCAGCCCCTTTCAGCACAGAGTCACCCTTAGGAAGCGGTATCAGAATGCAGAACAGGACGAACTTACGCAGCTCACCCGAAACAGCAATACCAGCCAAAAATTATCACTGTCGCTGAGTTTCTAGCAGCAATCTCCTCACTTACATGCAAGGAATATGATCATCTTATCAGCGATCACCTTCAGGAATGCACTCATGAATGAACCAGAACAGCTGAGTGTTTTATTGTGACTCTAGTCAAGTATCCGAGCTCGCCAGAGTTAGGGATCGCACTAAACATTCAACGGCAAGTGAGATGAGGACCCCACTGCAATTAAGATTATCGCATTTCCTGGTACTTAGTTTGAACTTTAGGTCTGGCTAACAAATGTTGTGCACTACCACAAGTTGGGTGCCATTTCATCTGCCTCCAAATGTGAATATTTCAGACTGTGGTCGGTGAAGTATTTAGCCAGCCCCTAGAACAAGATTTACTTGCCCACAGATCTTATAATATAAAAATGTTTATTTGCATTTACCTCCCCCGGGGCAATGATCCATCCAGACTATTATTAGACCTTTGGTATTGTCATTTGAGACCTCATGTCAGTCGAAGGCAAAATGAGATTAAATCAGGCTGTGAGAGCGGGGAAAAGTCGCTTTCTTGATTCAATAACCATTATTTTCATCAGTCTATCCAGTTATATTGCTCTGCTTTGTGTCTCTAACCATCCCATTATTTAAACAGCTCTGGCAATGCTCTTTTGAGCTCCTGTTGCGCAACTTCAGAATCTTCATAAGAGAGCCACTGATCTTTAATTTTAACTTGGAGTGTCGCTGGGTATTTTACCCTGTACTGTATTCCCGCAGCAATCAGTTTAGAAACCATGGGATGTGGCTCCTGTCACTTGAAATGCACCGATTGAGGCAAGTCATGAGTTATCCTGATCTTCTTACCCTCCCAGGAAACTTTCTGCAGAGCTCTAATTTTGCTTAAAATGTGCTGTTTATTCAAATAATTCAGCAATTTACATATTATCGGCCATGGCTGAGCTCCGGGGGGGGGATGGAGAGATCTGTGCGCTCGTTCGATAATGTAGGATTCATTATTTGGAGATGGGCCAGCCATCTTTTCAAGAAGTTTTTGAACGAACTGTATAGGTATTGCTCCCTCTTCCTTCTCCGGAATCCCAATTATAATCAAGTTGTTTCTCCTGCTTCTCCCTTCCAAATCTTCAAGCTTATCTTCGATTTTTTTAATTCGTCTGTTGAGAGAGACACGCTCTAGATCTTGCTTGTCCAGTTTCATTTCGACCGATTTTATTTTGATCTCATTGTCTCCCACTCTAGTACCGAGGGATTCCAGCGCTGATTTAAAGCAATGAATTTCATCTGAAATCTCGTCGATCGATGCTTGCATTGGGGCAATTATTTCCAAAAAGCACTCTTCCATTAAAGCTGAGGGCCCCGAGGTACATTTATTGGAACCCTGCCGGGGACGTTTTGCGGCCTGCTCAAGCGTATGCTTAGCTGATTGTTTCTTCACGAAGGCCTCTATCTTATAAAAGATCCCCAGCCTAAGCAGATTCTCCGATGTTTATTAGAGACTTTTCAGACAAAAGTTCCACAAATTATTTGCTAATAAGAGCAGTAATCTGGGTTGAGAACAGAGCTGAGCGCAAAGGCTGCTTTCCCTAGGCTGCCATCACGTGACCCCCTTATCTGCCTTCTTAATGACAATAGATCTATCTGAACTTAAATTATTAAAAGCATTTTTTTCTTCAAAAGTAAGTTTGTGTGGTACTTTCCTCATATTCTCTTGGTGCAAGTCCAAATTCATTAAGTTCAGCCCACACAATCTCAGGAAGGTCACCACTGCCGGTCCATGTTGTGGGAAGAATGTGCATTTGGCTTTGAAACTGCATCTCACCTCTTGTTTGATATCCCTGTCATCCGGTGGAATAGCATCAGTATTCTGGAAAAAAGCCATGAAAGTTAACTTTCTGGCAAACATATTTAAATCCATTACAGCCTGGGTAATGTCCATTGACTGAGTTGGCACAAAGCTGAGACCCTTGTTCAGAACTGAAAGTTCATTTTCATTCAGTACTCTGGATGAGATATTGATAATGTTGTTTTCTGAAATTGACTGCAGCCTGTTTGTTTTTACGAGTGAATTCTTCCACTGTAAACCCCCCTCCGCGTCCTTAGTTTCTGCCTTATCCTTGTGGAAACCTGAACCTGGTTTTCCAATTGCTCCTTCTCAGTGCTGAATTCATTTGGCTGGGTGGGGGGTTGATAGTTTAAATTTTGGCCCACTGATCTTCGAGGCACATAATAGGAACCAGTACTGGATGCATCCAAGTCAGGCCCAGATGTATAATCTGGAACCATGTTCTGATTGTCCTGTTCGTTTGTTTTGAGAATCGACTTTGGACTATTACTATTAGTTTTTGAACTCCAGTCCAAAACTATACTATTTTTATAATCATTTGCATCCTGCCTTAGCTTTTTCTCTTTAGCTGCATTCAGTTTTTCATCGTACTTAATAATTTTTGCATCCAACTCTTTCCTGAAACCATTTAACTGGATCCCTGTTGTCTTGTCTGCCAGAGTTCTCTCTAATCATTCTATCTCCTTAGCAGCCTATTCTCTAATTGGACCCACATTGCTAAGGATTAACTTGATCCATTCAAGTGATGCCTTATGTGCAATTGCTCTCCATTGTTTAAGAAAAGCTTCTTGATCTGTACCAAATGCAGGCAATTAATAATCCTAAATCCCCTAGATACTTGTTTCAGCGATAAATTTGCTTCCAAAGATGTTTTATGCCAATACATGCTTCTGTTTTTTTTAACTGCTTTTTCCAATTGAAAATTATGGTTCTTTCATTCTCCACATTGTCCTGTGTGTCTGAACCTGTGCTAAGGTTATTAACAAGTAATGGGTTACTCGGGCTGTTGTGTAAAAATACTTGCTGTGCATAACTAAACTGTCTCTCAGTTTCTCCATTTCCTATGGTGCCATTAACTTATGTTGTTCTATTGGCTGCCATTATTCAACTTCTTATATTATAAGGTACTGGCACTGTTCTTTACAACTTAGCTTGTTGTTCTAAATGCCGTTTATGCAGCCATTTCTTAATATTCGAGTGAGCACATTAAATGCTGTCAGCTATGTGGTTTAAGTTGACTTTTCTGAGTTTTTAGAGAGAGAAGCCATGGAGTGTAGAGCAAAGAGAGTGAGTGAGTCTGGGGCTTCATTTTTAAATTTATAATCATCACTATACTTACAAAAATCCCCAAGAAAGAACACACAGAAACTGAAAAACAAAATAACATAGTTGATACTGTTCTTAGTGTCTCTAGAATATGTCAGATTTTTTTTCAATAACTATAATTATAAATCCAGATGTGCCAAGTGGCGCATTGATGTCTGATGGCAATGATCTACCCAAGGATAATCCTTACAACAGGGATCTGTCACAGCCAGTACCAAACAATCTGGAAAAAGAGAAATCAGAGAACTACAGATAGAACAGCATATCATTTGTAAGAAATGGCAATAAAGGCAAAATGCATTTTAATCATGCAGTATTACTACTGAGTACATAAATCATAAATTGCTTAACTATGTACATTTTATTTCAGCAAGAGGTATTCTCAGCAGTTAAGGTTGAAGGGAAAGAAGAGTAGTGTGAGGGGAGGAGAATAGGAAGTGTGTGGGTGGGAATGGCGAGTGGGGAAGGGGGGACTTGGCACATCTGGATTTATAATTATGGCTATTAAAAAGGTTTTTTGACATTTTCTAGAGAAGCTAAGAACATTTATCAACTATGTTAAGTGTCAACTATGTTATTTTGTTTTTATGTTTTCTGTATGTTCTTTCATAGAGATTTTTTTAAGTATAGTGATGATTATAAATTAAAAAAAAGTTTAGTAGAAAATTCTGAACATTAATTTCAAGTAATTTGGAATTCTAGTTTTAAACAAAGTTGGTGATATAACTGATGATATAGCAGTGTTTTTTGTATTTAAGTCTGTTAATCACAAGTAAACCCTACCCCCTGGTGAAGGTCATCTGGCCTCTGCCACAGGGATTGGTCCTGGGGATCTATGTCATTTAATATTTCCATCTGTAATTTAGGGTAGTGAATCTACAGCACGGTCTCTCTCTTTGCAGATGACCTCAAGATTTGCAGAAGAGTGGACACAGAGGAGGGAAGAAGGACATGAAAAGGGCTGTAGAAAAATTAGATAGCTAGCCCAAGCTACAGCAGCTTAAATTTAAAAGTGAGAGATGTAAGATTATGTATATTTATAGAAGCTTACATTTAAAAGTGAGAAGTATAAGGTTATATAAATTTACAAAAATACTTGAACAGATGACTGTCTTGATTTTTTTTTTTTTTGTAGTGCAGTGTCGAAGCTGGAATCTTAAAATTTGATTGTTGGGTTCCTAGCCACTATGAGGAAGATGTCATTGTGATGTCAACATATCAGTGTGTGGTGAGGTGCAGTTACAGGTACATGGGCAAGTTCAAGGTCTGTTTGTGCTTCTAATTACAAAAATGTTCAAAGCTTTTTTCTGTGAGGTCTGATGCTATGGCAGACTTACAGTACAAGTCACAGAAGCGGTTTGTGGGACAAAAGTAGAAAGGGATTTGATGGCATTCTGTGCAAGTTCCAGGTACATTATAGCACACAAGTTGAGCTAAATTAATGGTGGACCTTTGAATAGTAATACATTTTGCAACATCCACTCCAGAAGTCTTCTTGTAGTATGCCTTTTGAAAAATAAAAATATGTATAAATGTTTCACATTGAATTTTTGAAGTCTATGTGAAATTACTTTGAGATGCTGACCTAATGCTAACTGCTGCCATGCAGTTACATATAGTGCACAGCCTCCCAGAAAAAAATATATACTTTTTGAGAATAGTCAGCTTGTGTTTAGGAAAGATTGGTCTAGCTGGCCTGCCGGCACTGTGGTGCTGCTACTGCTCGTGACACCGATGACTTGGGTTCAGGAACAAGCCTGGGCCATCAAAGCACCAGCCAGGGGGAGAAGGACTGAGCATCCCAATGGACGCTGTCTTCCTCTTCTGGGAAGGGGGATCCACTGTTCCACTGCTCTACCACCACCTGAGTTACCATAGGTGGAGGTGCAGGGGATAGAGTCAGATGAGGAAGTTGGAATGAGCAACGTGATCACATGGGAGTATTGGCACACTTATACTCAGTGACTCAGCAGGCTCAAGGGGGAGGGTGAGACTAAAGTGGAAAAATAGGGAATGGGTTGGGCAGGTGAATCCACTGTGTGCCCACCAGGTTGAAAACCAGACTGCTTCCATGGCCTGACAGGGGGAACCTCCAGGATCTTCACCTCCACAATGGGTGGCCAGATGGACCATTGGGAAGTACTGGCAAGGGCTGAAGACATACCAGACCCATTGGTAAGCTGGGGGGGGCAGCACAGTGGTGACATGCAGATGGCCCAAGGATTACCTGGCAGGTAAATGGAGCTGCTTCAAGTGGGCGAGCATCAGGGGTTGGCAAAGTGATGGAGTTGGTCTCAACTGAACACCCAAGTGGATAAAATATGTTTAAAAAAAGGAAAGGTAGGTTCAGACAGATTAATCTTACAAACTTTTTAATAAAAGATATTTTTTTTCTATTTATTTTACTTTTTGGTGCAGCCTGCCACCGGGCCATCCACCCAGGTCACGAACCCTTCCGCTCCCACTCCCACATGAGCCGAGACTCCATGGATACCCCACTGGTTTGCCCCCCAGGGCTGGGTAGCGGCACCCCCCAATGGCCGCCAATGACTGCATAGGTCCAGGAGTCAGTCTGGGAGCTCATTAGAGTGGAGGGGCAGGCATCATCATGGCAGCAGGCTGTGAGATTTTCTTTCCCTGTAGGCATGGGTGGGGATGTGCAATGATGGCCAGCATCTGCCCCACCCAAGATCAGCAGGCGTCGGTGCTTACAACGTGCCCAGCCTCTGCCGGGTGTCACCCTTGCACCGAGCACTTGCTACTCTCCCTCCTGGAGAAGGACAGCAGTTGTGGGATGCTCAATCCTTCTCCCTCTGGCTGGCCCACCGATGACCGGATCTGTTCCCAAATCCAGGTCGCTGGCATTGCAAGTGGAAATCCAACCATTGCACCAATGGGCCAGCATTAATAAAATATATTCTATGAGCTTTACAGGGGGAAACAAATGGACTTAGTGTACCTGGACATTAGCAAGGCTTTTAATAAAGTCTTTCATGTAAAACTGATAACAAAATTTGAAACTACTATATGGGAATCATATCATTTGTGAGGAGATAGTAGTTGGAGTGGGTGGCAAGAAGAGAGCAGAGTGTGTGTTAAAGGGAAGCATCTGGGTAGGATGGCATGGAAAGTGGGGTGCAACAGGAGTCAGTCTTGGTATCTTCTGTGCATTGTTCAATTTTTACATTGCAGAGTTAGACAGGTTTGAGGAGCTGGGCATTAAAGATTGTAGATGATACAAATATAAGGCACATGATTGAGATAGCCAAGGATGTAACTGAACTATGGGAGGACCTTAACAAACTGGATCAGTGGCAGATAAATAGCAGATGGAATCTGTGGGTACTAAATGTCACATAATGTACTTGGGATATTGCAAAGGTGAACAGCAATACATATTGTTTGGTCAAATGCTGGTGGTAGAGGAGAACCAGAAGGACATGGATGTGACTGTAAGCAAACATTAGAGGAGAGTTTAGCAATGTGCAAAGGTCTGCAGAACAGCTAATTCACTTTTAGAAAATCTCAGGAGGATATTTATAAGTAGATGTAGTGAGGCTGTATTTTGAGTACTATGCACTGTTTTGGTTCCTATACCTCAAAAGGGATGTGGGTGAACTAGAAGGGATTCAAGGAAGGGCACCTAAGATTATGACAGGATTGTGGAGGAGAGGACGTAATAGGATAGGTTAGTAGAGATGACATTTTCACTGGAACATAGGAAACTAAGGGGGGATATAACTGTCTATGTCATTAAACTTAACATTTGGTATCTGAGTGGAACCCGCTGGGACAGTTCTCATTTACAGGGGTGGCTCAGACATTACACAAACAATTCAGAGGACCAAAGAGATTATGAAAAATGTATTTTTGTTGGAGAATCTATAGAGCAATGGAGGACAAGATGACATGAGATGAGGCTGACATTAGGAGGGATTTAGCCAGGACTTGAGGCAATACTTTTTTTACCAACTGAATTGTCAGGTTATTGAACAGTTACCAGAAGACATAATAAAGGTTCTATAGGCTTTCACAACTAAGTATAGTGTTATGCTTGTACAACTATGGATAACTTTGGCTGTTCACACTCTATTCCTTGGGAATTACCACCCTGTTGGAGTACTGAATGCAAGGAACCCTCAAAGAGAGTTACACCCCAAGAGGTGCCGCAGGAAGGATTACCTTGGCTAAAGGTACTGTAGGAAGGAGCCCCGAGGAAACAGGTATGCCACTGGAGGAGGAGGAGGAGGGGAGGATGGTGGAGCAAAGAAAAGTGCTTCTGAGACAGGTTAGAAGGAACTGGCTTTATATAGCTCAGGAAGGGGGCATGGCTGGTTGGTTCTACCCACAGAACTGCAAGCATAGCCTTTCAATTCTATGGCCTTATGCAACTAAGTGTAGTGTTATGCTTCTGCAACTGTTGATAAGTTTAGCCATTTGCACTCTCAATTCCATGGGGAATTATTACCCTGTAGGGGTACTGAAGGCAATGAACCCTCGAAGAGGATTACACCCCTAGAGGTGCCATGGGAAGGATTCTTTTGGTTAAAGGTACCTTAGGAAGAAGCCCCAAAAAGAAGTATTGAGCAGAAAACATTGACCACAAAGGCTGAGGAGTATAGATTGACAGAAACTAATGATAACTGGATACAGACACAGACACAGACTGAAAGCAAGCTGATAGATATTGGAACTGAAGCACAGGGGCATGACTTCCTAAGGACAGAGGGAATGGCAATGAAGAAGTGTCACCATCTAACCCAATCTAACAGTGGAAACCCATCTGGCGGACTACAAGGAACATACTGCAATATGTACTACCTAGCTTTTATGACCTTCAGCACAGAGGAAAGGAAAAATCCCCTATGAAGGGGAAACCTCTGGGGATCCAAGGCCTAGGTCACCTTCCTTCCAGGCTTGGGATACATTTAAAGATGGCTCGGCTACTGTAATTTAGATATCCAATTCAGGGGAGAGGAAACTATGCCAATTTGGAGGAAGGCTCTGGCTCTTTCCTTCTAATGGGAAATGCATGAGGGGGCTGTGACTGACCTCTGCAGCAAAGGGAGACTCTGGCTCATGAGGCCCTCACCCCAAGGTGGGAGGAGGAGAGCAACAACTGCTGAAAGGCACTAACTCAGCCTCAATGAGGGAGGCCTAAAGGTGAAGGTAGATGTCGGAGGGACTTCCCAGATGACTGTCTATGAGCTGAGACTGGGCAGGAAGGAGAGCATGTGGAGACCAGGTGGACCTTAGGTGGCTGTAGAGAGAAAAGTTTTCAAAGGTGCTGCCGGCACAGCCTGCACAGCTAACAGAGCCCCCTTGGGCTTAAGGGCTCCACCCTTTGGCAACAAAAGTCTTAAATTCTACATCAAGAGGTGCCACTAACAATCTGCATGGTTAAAGTGTCCCATGGTGAGAGTACAACCTCTGTGGGTGGGGGACACACCCTCCAGATACAGACTTCATGGGGCAGAGTGAGACTGATGGCTACAGGGCAAGCCAAGAGCCATATAATGGTTGTGGCTGGCATGCATCTGATTGTAGGAAGGAGGAGCCATGGTGAAACATGACAGCCATGAGTGCATGGAGTGTGAATGTAGGTAAGGTTGAACAGCTGCTTTAACTGAACGCAGGGATAGTAGGAGGCCAGGTGAAGCCTGAAGGCCGTAGGTTATTCTAACTCCATGGCCCATTCCCAACCTGAAGCCACAATGCCCCACGGCAACATCACTGTCCCCCACCATGGGAATAACTGATGGTACAACCAAATCACCAGTATATCACACCAAGAAGAAGTACCAGGAGGCAGGGGGACTGATTCATGGTAGCAGTTATGATTGCAGCAGCATTTGATAAAACAGTGCAGCAAAGAAGGATTTATGGCAGCATTATCAACAGTAGTATAATGGAGAGTTAGCATATGTAAGCATGTAACAGCAGTATCAGGAGCAACTGAAAGCAACAAGCAGAATGTGACTGAGGCAGGGTGGAATGCTGAGTGAAACTTTGAATGATAACAGGGACTGAGAATGAGACCGAATGATACAGCCAGAATGCATGCCAACTAGTCAGAAGAAAGGTTAGTGTGAGCTGCTGATACATCACTAATTAAGAAGGCTGAGGCAGTAGTATAACAATGAACTGCTAAGGAAGCAGAATAAATGTAGTAGAGCAACAATAAAACTGTTAGGAAAGCCAGCACATGGAAACTGAAAAGTTGGGAATTGTAACCTCTGAATGAAGCCAGGCTCTGAATGGAGCATGTACTGTATAAACAATTAAGGTAGATGTGCACAGGGACTGCTACAGCATGGAGACAGCAAATGGAACTGAGAGTGCAGATAACAAGTACAAAGAGAGGGAATGCTGAAAGTATGATAAAAAGGAAATGAGAACCTGATTAGCAATGCATCTGAATATTACAATGCAAACAAAAGGGTGCTAGAAAACAAGAAAAGCCAAAATAAGAAACAAACAAAAGCAAACACAAGCATAGGAGCTGGAGGGAGCAGAAACAAACAATTGAGAGAGAATCACAGACAGACTGCAGCCAGAGGCAAAGGCAAAGTACTGACCTAGAAGCAGGAAAAGCACAAATCAAGCAGAGAGTCCAGCACAAGTTTGCAGAATTCCAAATACAAGAGAAAGCAAGAGACAAACACAGTGGGGGTTGAGGACCAGGGAGAAGTTGGGTCCAGAGAGAGGCTGGACAGATCCTCCAGCCACAAACAAATTCTGGTCAGATCCACCGCGGCTGCATAATGAAGTCAGTGAGGTTGTGTGGAACTGTTAAGGAGACATGGAGAAACAACACAATGATTTTTAACTAATAAGATCTGTTTTATTTTGCAATCTAAGGAAGGCAGACACATCGTTAGGAAAAGATATGGAGGTGTAGATTTCAATGGAAGGAATGGTAAGCAATATAAGTTTGACAGGTAGAATAGGTGGCAGTAAATGAAAAAGTAATGGCTGGCATATGTTCAGTCTTGGGATTATTTACACAGTTTTATAGAGAAAAACAGGGGGTTTGTCCATGCGGTGATGTAAGTTATATTTAAGTAATGTGTTGATGTCAGGCAGTCAGGTGTAATGATGGACTTCATTAGGAGAGAAAATGTGATAGTAACTTTTATAAGGGGTCGACCTGAAATCATCCAAGCAGGCCACTAAAGCAGTAGGTAAAGCTAGGGGGATGTTGGGGTTTATTAGTAGGGGTATCACAAGTCAGAAGAGGGAGGTAATAATCCCTCTTTACAAGAGACTGCTTAGGCCCCATCTGGAGTACTGCGTGCAGTACTGGAGGCCACACCTTCACAAGGACATTAACCAAATTGAGGCAGTCCAGAGAAGGGCAACCAAAATGGTGCAGGGACTGCATCAGAAAACATATGAGGACAGATTAACGGAGCTCAATATGTACTGTATATCCAAGGTGAAAGAGTCAATATAAGAAAAATAGCAGGACAAGAGGACACAGCATGAGATTAGAGGGAGGCCGATTAAGGGGTAATGTGAGGAAGTTCTTTTTCACAGAAAGAGTGGTGGATGCATGGAACGGCCTACCTCAGAAAATGGGGGATATAAATACAGTGCAGAGCTTCAAACAGGCATGGGATAGGCATAAGGGAGCAATACAGATGAGTATGAATAGATAGGCCATTGACAGAGCAAAGGCCAATGGCACATCCATAAGGTAGAAAAAGAAATGGGCAGACTGGATGGGCCTTGCGGTCCTTATCTGCCGTCATCTTCTGTGTTTCTATGTCACTGTTGATAAGATTAAGGTAGTTATGACTGTGATAATAGGAATATCAGGACAGTATGAGGTCTATACAGGAGTGGAGTACAAATATGCTCTGTATCATAAGTATGAGTTCAGAGTTCAGGAAAATGTGATATGCAGGTTTATTTTACATATACAGTAGGTAAAAATAGGAATATATGTGATTAATAGAAATATAGATAATTACATAGACAGACATACAGACAGATAGACAGAGGGAGAATTTATAGTCATGACAGTCTTTGGAGAGGCAACTGCCCCCTAGAGTCACAGTCATGTTCACTAATTTGGGTTGAAAAACTTTTCAAGCAGCACTATTTTGCTGTCAGTAATAACCTATGGGTTTAAGCATGTACTGGAATGTCTTAAAACAGTTATAGTACAGGAAAAACAATGGAAGCAATTGTGTTACAGTTTAGTACTGAAACATGCATGTATCATACATGTTGCCACCTTGCTCCAATGAGCACCCTCCCCCAAGCAGAGTGCCAGTCTTAAAGAGCATCTGATGCCTTCAGGATAAGTGAAAGAAAACATACTGTAATATTTAGACACAGATCAGTTTATATTTCATATTAGTTCTGTATTCACCTCCCCTCCCCATTATTTTTTACTGAGGCCATTTGCATGAAAAGAGGACCGCTGCTCCTGAAGTGTTGATGTATTCCTGGTGCTTTCTCCCTACGTGAGGTCATAATGCATGGCTTGTGACATCACAGTTACTCCCATGACTGTAGACTGTGATGCCACAACAAAGTATTATGACTTGAAGTAGGGAGTAAGCTACAGAGGCAGGTGAACTCTAACAGGTAAAGATCATGCAGTATATTCATCCAAATTTCCTCTGTAATAAAACATAGCAAGGAGAAATCTACAGAATATATTTAAAATGTAAGCCGAATTGTACCAAGTTATTAGTTTTTTCAAAGTTTTCACTGTGGCATCAGCAAGTCTGATTATTTTTTTATTTTTTTTTCAATTGTTTAACCAGGTGAGACACACTAAGCTGAAAGCTTTTTTACAGGTACAGCCTGAGAGCACAGGGAAGTTAAGTGATGCAGGAAGTAGCAGACTTTGCCGCCGACATGGCATTAGAGTCGCCCAGATTGATGGTTCTGGGTGTCTTCAATGCCTGGATTGATGATGAATCCTCGCTTTTTGGACAACACTTCCTCCAGTTGAAGACATCACTGGGCTTCACACAGGTTGTTTCCTCAGCTACCCATAACGGTGGTCACTCTCTTGATTTGGTCTTCCTCCTTGGGATCGAGGCCTTTGATTTGGGGGTGGAACCTGTCGGTTGGTCTGATCACTACACTGTGAGGTTCAGTTTCTCTGCCCCCCTGAGTAGGTCTGCCCCTATGGAGATGGTCAGTTACCACCCTTTGTGGGATGTGGTCCCAGAAGACCTGGCGGCGGTGATTGACCTCTCGGTGCTCGGTGAGACCAGCACCGATCCAGAGCATTTAGTGGTGGCCTATAATAAGGCTATTACTTTAGCTCTGGACCAGATTGCTCCGATCCATGTTCGTCCCCTTCTGCTTCACCCTCGTACCCCGTGGTTTGATGGGTCATTGAGGGAAGTGCGGAAGTTGGGTCACAGGTTAGAACATCACTGGCGTAAATCTGCCTTGGATACTGACCATCTTATTTTGTTACAGCATTATCAGCTCTATCAATCAGTGATTTCCCATAAGAAGGCAGAATTCCTGTCCAGGGAAATCGCTGTTGCTGGGAACTAACCGGCTCAACTCTTCCGAACTGTGGACAGGCTGTGCAACCCAACCTGTCTGCAGGTCCATCGAGCTTTTTCACAAACTGAGTGTGATGAGATCACTCAATTCTTCACGAATAAGGTGGCCGACATCAGGCAAGAGAGCCGTCCATCCTGTTCTATGGGAGATATGGTTGGTCAGTGCTTGGTCACTATGCCCGGTGTCTCCTGGAGTACCTTTGACCTACCGGATTTAGTTGATATTATGAGGATTGTCCAGGGGATGCACCCCATGTGCTGTAGTTTAGACCAAGGCCCTACTTCCCTAATTTTGGGTTGTAGTGATGTTATCGGCCCGGTCTTAGCTCAGATTGTCCAGTGCTCCCTGGAATCGGGTGAGTTTCCTAGCTCCCTGAAGAACGTGGTGGTGACACCCCTTCTGAAGAAAGTTTCTTTGTACCCGGAGTCTCTGGCAAACTACAGACCTATCTCAAACCTTCCTTTTGTGGGAAAGGTTATCGAGAAGGTGGTGGCAATTCAACTGTAGAACCATTTAACCATCCATAATTTATACAAACCTCTCTGGTCGGGTTTTCATAAGAGGCATAGTACTGAGACGGCTCTGGTTCGGGTGCTAAATGATCTCCTGATGGTAAGAGATTGGAGGAACTGTTCTATCTTGGTAATCCTTGACCTCTCTTCAGCTTTCGACACTGTCGACCATGGGGTCCTGCTAGAGCATCTGAGGTTCATCAGTGGGCTGACAGGTACAGCGCTCATATGGTTTCATCTTTCCTCACCGGTCGAACTCAGAGAGTTGTCTCGTAATATTTACTTTTGAGTCTTTCTCTCTGCCTTGTGGGGTACCCCAGGGCTCAGTGCTGTCCCCCATGTTGTTTGCAGTGTACATGCTGCCCCTCGGAGACATTGTAAGATGGTATGGGCTGAGGTTTTACTGCTATGCTGATGATACCCAGCTTTACCTGTCTTTTGCGCCCAACCAGGTGTGTGCCCTCTCAGTACTTAACAGCTGCCTCATTGAAATCCAAGATTGGATGAGTTCCAGTGGGTTAAAGTTGAACATGGGAAAGACTGATGTATTGGTGGTGGACCCCGGTCACAGGATAGAGGGGTTAGGGACTGATTTGCCCTCTGGTTTATTTCTGGGGGGCGAGCAGATCCTTACCTCTGAATGGGTGCGTGACCTGGGAGTGATACTTGACGATGGTCTGACCCTCCATCATCAGGTGTCGGCAGTTGTCAAGTTAGCCTTTTACCATCTTAGGAACATTGCCAGGATCAAGCACCTTGTTCCGTCTGGCGACTTGCCAGTTCTAGTCCACGCCTTTGTGACCTCACACCTTTACTACTATAACTCCCTGTACCTAGGGCTTCCTTGGGTTGATATCCACCACTTGCAGCTAGTGCAGAATGTGGCTGCACATTTATTAAGTGGGGCATCAAGGAGATCTCATATAACCCCAGTGCTGCGCGATCTGCACTGGCTGCCAGTTCAGTGGTGGATCACCTTTAAGGTAGGTTTGTTAACCTACAAGGCTCTACACGGACAGGGTCCTGACTACTTGAAAGAACTTCTGATTCCTTACACTCCTGTGCAAGAACTCTGTTCGGCTGATGAGGGGTTGCTGGAGATTCCGAGAGTTATATTGAAGTCATCTGGGGCTCGGGCTTTCATGTTCACTGCCCCATCCCTCTGGAATTCTCTACCTCATCAGCTACTGGAGTGCAGGACTGTGGGGAGTTTTAAGCAGGCACTGAAGACCTTCCTTTGGGTTAAAGCATTTCCTGATGTTCACATGATTTTATTCTTATTTATTGTTCAGTTGTGTATGTTTTGTATTTGTGAGGCACCTTGTTGACTCGAAAGGCACTATATTAAATAAAATTATTATTATTATTATTATTTGCTCAGGATCACACAGTATATGCAAGTGGGGGATGTGGGATTCAAACCCAGGTCTCCAGATTTGCAGCCCAGAGCCTTAAACCACTGCACTATACTGCCTCCCTATTATAAAGAGGAGAGGAGATAAAATATGTCTCAAAGTAAGTGCAGAATAATTTTTCTTAAATCTGTTTCAAGATATTAGGCCTTTCCTCTCCTTTTTTTTTAATTTAGTGATAAAAAGAAGTAGCACCTTTCTTCTGACCGGACTAATGTAAATTATGATAGTCAGTGGTTTGGGATATGCTAAGTGTCCCCAGGAGTAAGGTGTGCTCCTTCGCTGGCTAGACAGTAGGCTGTTATAAGAAAAAAAAAAAGAAAGAACATACAGATCAGTGATTCTACTAACGAGACATAGATTCATAGATTCATAGTTAGCTTTCAAGTTCTGAAGACAATATGTCCTTATTGAACTTGCCACCTGATGCCCTTATTGGTGGTACATAAATGTTCTATCACCCATGTATTCATCTAGTTTCTTTTTAAATATACACATAGTCTCACTATCAACTACATGTCTTGGCAATTCATTCCAGCTCTTAACTACTCTTTGGGTAAAGAAGTCCAATAGTTTTTTAGTCATATTTATTTCTCCTTTTAATTTATATTGGTATGATCTGGGTTTTTTTGTTGTTCCTCACATCTTTTAATTCCTATATTTTCCATTAGTTCTTTATCTCTAGTTGCCCTATATACTAGACACAAATCCCCTCTTAATTGTTTATATTCGATAAAATATAGCCCCAGGTTTTGTAGTCTGTTACCGTATGTCATGCTTTGCCTAATCTTACTTTTTCTGTTATTTTTCTCTGAACTCCTTCTTTCAATTTTTATACTCTGTACCTTAGTTGCTGCAGAACACTGGGGACAATATTTGATATGTGGGTGCATCAGACTAGTATAAAGTGGTAGAATCACCTCCTTATCTCTACTTTTAATACTAGACATGATACATCCCAATATTTTATGAATTTTTTTAACTGATTGTTTAATTTGTACGTCAGAAGTAAGTGAGTCAGTGATATTTATTCCCAAGTCCCTTTCCTCAGTAGTTATCTCCAGTATTTGATTATTTAATTTACATACATACTTAGGATTCCTTGCACCAAAGTGCATCACTTTACATTTTGATGTATTAAACACCATTTTATTTATTTTGGTCCAATCTAGGAGTCGGTCTAACTTTTCTTGTAATTTTCGACCATCAGAGTTATTCTGTACTAGACCCCCAAGTTTGCAGTCATCTGCGTACTTACATATCCATGCATTAGTGGTAGTTTGTACTGTATTTACAAGTATATTGAAAAGAGTTAGACCCAGGACAGAGCCCTGGGGAACCCCACTCGTAACCTCTCTCCACTCAGGCTGATATCCCCTCACAATCACCTTCTGCTTTCTATCTTTCAGCCATGATGTAATCCATTCTATTATGTGATCCTGCAGTTTAATATAATGTAGTTGTTCAATAAGCCTTTTATGCAATACCTTATTGAAAGCCTTGATAAAATCCAGGTATATTACATCAACCGGCACTCCCTTGTCCAGGGCCTCACTCACTGGTTCAAAGAAATTTATCAAGTTTGTGAGACATGACCTACCCCTAGTGAATCCATGCTGTGAAATATTGTATATCTGTTCACATTCCACATGGTCCAAAATCCAATGTTGAATGATTCTTTCCAATATCTTACCTAAAACTGAAGTTAAACTTATTGGTCTATAATTATTTACCTCAGTCTTCATTTCTGACTTATATATTGGAGTTATATAAGCCTGTCCCCACTCAGGTATTATTTTACCATTTTTTAAGGAAAGATTATAAAGATATGTAATTGGTCCCACTAATTCGTGTATCAATTCTTGTATGAATTTAATGTGTAACCCATCTGGTCCAGGGGATGAGTTTGATTTTAGTCCCTGTACTATATCTATAATTTATTTTTCTCTAATGGGTGTATACTCATCATGTGTAGTTATATTTATACTCTCCAATAGTTCCTTAGGTTCATAGACACTCAAGAAGTATTTGTTAAATTCTGTTGCCATTTCTTTCTCATCTGTTAATGTTTTTTGTAATGTAACAATAAGCCATAGGCTCTTTTGTTTCCCCCTTAATGTTTCTATATAGTTAAATAATTGTTTTTTATTGTCATTTGTCTTACTTGCCAAATCCCTTTCTGTTTTATGTTTTGCTTCTCTAATTGTTTTTAATTGTTTAATACATTGGTTTAGCTTTGTGTTTATAAGACAAGTTGGTTTCTTCATTGTTTGCATTGGAGTTGTCTCTTTCTTTTTATTAACTTTCCTATTGACCTATTCTACCAGGGAGCACGTCTTTTGTTATTAGGGTACTTTATTATCACTGGCACCCATGTATTAATACAATATTTCAGTTGCTGTTTTATAATATCCCAGACAGTTATTAGGTCCTTATTCAGAAAGTCCCTTTGCCAGTCCCAGCTAGACAGATGTTCTTTAATTTTATTGTAATTTGCCTTTTGATAATTTTTAATTACTGTTTTTCCAGTAGTTTGTGATATATATTCCTTGTAAGAGAACTCAATCAAAGCATGATCACTATCTCCTAATGGCACTTGTTAACTGATGTTATTGATATTTTGACTACCGTTAGTTAAAATTAAGTCAAGAATATTATTAGCCCTAGTAGTTTCCATAACTAGTTGGTCAAGGTTGTTTTTAATAGTAAAATCTATAAATAAATTGCCCACATAGTTATTACTATCTAATCTATCCCAATTAATGTTAGGGAAGTTAAAATCTCCCATAATTATAGTATTATCACCATAATTATGTGATTCAAGTTGTTTTATAAATTGTTCAGTGTCTTCAGTCTTTTGTCCAGGTGGCCTATAGCCTAGTACTAATGTGAGATTTTTTTTTGTCCAGTTTAATCTGAACCCAGACAATTTCTGTGTCATCCTTTATTGTTTTCTTTATTTCATATGCCTTTAACTCATCATTAATATAGAAAATGACTCCACCTCCTCTGCAATCTTGTCTATTCCTATACATTTTTGTGTAGCCTTTTATGTCTGTTCCCCAGTCAGTATCACGAAACCAAGATTCTGTCACTCCACATATATCTACACTATTATTGTATAGTAGGTCGGTAAGCTCATCCAATTTATTTCATAGACTTCTTGCATTTGTAAGTATTATTTTTAAGTTTGAGTTCTTCCTTTTGTGTATCTTTTTCTTACTTTCATTTATGGACCTTATATTTGCTTGATCTTCGAGTACAGGTTTTAGAGCGGTGCCGTATGTGCCCATCTCTCCCCTTATACAGTATTTAGTTTAAAGGGCTTGGTGTATATTTCATCAGTTGTTTACACAACAGTCTACTTCCTCTTCTACTTAGATGTACTCCATCCCAACTATATAATTTATTTCTTCCATCGAATTCCTCCCAATGAGTAATACATATTATGTCTTGATGAAGACACTAATTTCTTATACAGTTATTACTGTGGGCAATTTTTCTTTGTTGAAAACTACTAGCCTTAGGTATTGGTAGTATTTCTGACAAAATGATTTCACTACCTAAGTCAATAAATTTGTTTGTCAAGGCTATGAAATCTTGTTTTATCTTTATAATTGGTTCCCTAAGTACATTATTTGCACCAACGTGTACAATAACCATAGGTTTATCAGAGTTTTTAACAATATTTCCTGCCCTTTCAGTTATATCAGATAGTCTTGCTCCTCTGTAGCTGCACAGAGTTCTGGTGATTTTGTCTGGGTTACATATCATTCGATCCAAATGCTTAATTATTGAGTCGCCTACTACTATCATCTCCCTTGTTACCATAGCATCCATATTTCTTTCTATTGATTCTTGTGTTACTATTTGTTATGTAAAGGAAATTAAATATTCTATTGGTCGTATTAAGTTTTCTGACTGTTTACAGGTAGTTAATTGTTCAATGACTTGTGTAACAGTCAGTAATTCACCTTCAATTACATTGGATCTTATTGTAGCTGTGTCTGAACTCCCTATGGCTGAAAATACACTATTATTTTGATGACTTGAAAGGCAGATACTAGTTTCACCTAAATCCCTTTCATTTTGTGTTTCTGGTAAAGACATCAGAAGATCAAACTGATTTGATGTTGGTATATAAAATGTATCTGCCCTTCTCCCTGTTTTTGCAACTTTTTTGGCCTGAACCTGAAACCATTCTGTCTCATCATTAATCATGTAATCATCCTGTCAAGTCAGTTTTTTACTCTGTTTTTCCTTTTCAAGATTTCCTTCTTGCAGTGGTTTAGTTATGACATACTCTTTTTCTATCACTTATATCCTATTGCTTTGTCTACATTCATTTTCCACCTTGTTTATTTGTATACTAGTAGTTATGTCCTCTGTTTCTTTATTTGATAATAGTTTCCCATTTGCATTTGACTCTCCTCGAGGGCCTTAATCTGGTGCCAAATATCTGAATTTCATTTGTCAGTGCAATATTTTCCTCACATTTGTCACACACAAACCTCAGATACATTTTACTAGCCTTGTTTACTTGAAACATCATACATATATTGCATTTTATTAACACTGTCCCTTCATGTACTGTTAGTGTGGACTCCATATTTGTATATCAACTTTCTGGCGGTCAATATTAATGAAAGCTGTATATTTACTGTTACCAAACTATTGCTGATGTTTCTGCCCCCAGTTTGTTCTTTACTGTCTAATGCTTGACATGCATGACACACGCAAATGCGAGTGTCTTGGCATGTGTCTTCATGCGCAACAGTGTGCACTCGCCCTGCCCGCCATAGGCCATAATGATATAGGGCTTCATGACTTGGATGAACTCCCAGAGTCAGGCTATGAGGCAAATTATTTAAAATTAGCTACACAGTTTAAAAGTGCAATATGAGCAACCTTAAGTGTTGCCTCACCAGAAACCAGTGTCCCAAATAAAGGACTGCAGTTTTACTTGATGTATTTACTGGCTGTATTTCACAAAATAGCAGGGGGAAAAAACTACACACCCTCTTCCTGTTCCAATCAGAGACAGGGCTCCAGTTCAATCAGATGTACAACACTTAATAAACAAGTTTCATACAGGTATATAAGAAAAAATAGTATCTCAACAACCCCCAGAGATATGCAGAGGTACAAAAATTTGGGGGGGGGGCAAGAGTTGTTTGGGACTGCAACTTCCATTTTTGAAACGGAAATAATTTCATGTTGATCTTGTCTCCTGTTCTAGCCTGAAACAAACATATTTTAAATACCTGTTTTAAGTGTGTATAATGGACTGTTTTGCCATTTAGGAGCCAAAGAATGAATGTGTAACAGGTGACATTATGGTTAGCTAGCAATTGTATGCCAAAGCAATGTAGGCATGTAATTAAGAACTGGATCAATGGAATCCCATCACCAGGTTATTATACACACTAGCAAAACTTAAATTATGGCTAACAAATTGTTACACAGTACTTTGAAGATGTGCAAAGTGTAAAACATCAGTTGGTATTTTAACAGCTGGATGCTGAGCTGGTGTCTTAAACAAATATGAAAGAATTCTACATGGATATTATTTTTTCTAGCTGCTCTTTATCATCTTGTATTGAGACACCTATATTTTCAATAAAGAGCTGTCTTAGCACTAGTATCACAAGATGTGCCAACGGTAATCACTGAACCCACATAAATGGAAAATGAAAGAGGTCTGCTTACTCCATTGAAATGAGATGTGTGCTGTCCCATTGTGTGTCATAGCAGGATTTCTAATTTTGAACTTGGCACCACCACAACAGGGAATTCTCTATTTCTTCAACAACAAAAATTAAAAAACACACTTTATCATCAAAGTTGTGTTCATCAAGTACTGTGCCCAGGATTAAAATAATTTGAACCCCTTCCCCCTAAAATGTGCCCTGACATGAAACTACGTGTTTAACTGTAAAGACAAATAAAAATATATTTCAAAATGCATTACTAAAACCAATGCTTCATGATTAAAATAATTTGAACCCCCCCAAAAAAAACTTTGCCCTGCCAAACTGCACTCTGGGAAGATTGCCTGGGATAAGATGCAGTAAAAAACCTGAATAACAGGTTCCTAGGAGTAAATTTTAACATCCCATTTCTAGTGTCCCTGTAAAATGAAATAAAAAATACAGTTGAGATTTTTTTAATGTTAGGTCTGTTCAGAATAGCTTTTAAAATCACCAGTTGTTTGCTTGTTCAATGTTTTCTAATACATACTTCTCAAACTTAAAAGAAAAAAAAAACACACTATTATCAAAGTCTGTGTTCATCAAGTACTGTGCCCAGGATTGAAATAATTTGACCCTCCCCCCAAAAAAGTGCCCTGACATGAAACTGCATGTTTAACTGTAAAGACAATTTAAAAATGTATTTTTAAATGCATTATTAACACCAATGCTTTCAAAGTTTTGAAACTACTAAAAAGACAAATTATATATAAACTATATATTGAATATGGTAAACAAATATTGTTAATCCCAAAAGCTGAACTTTATGTTTTTAGTATATAAATGTTTAAGAAAAACATGTGGCTTTTACTGTAAATTAAAATGCTGTGTCTATGTTTTCCTTGGGAGATGTAGTTTCACTTGCTGTCTCCTTCTGAGGCCCCAGGTGGCTCTGATAATCATTTGTTCCAAAGGTTTTTTAGTCAGTTTGAAGGCATTAAATATATTCTGTTCTCCCAGTCCTTAATAAAGGCATTAAGTATCTTCTGTTCTCCTAGTCCTTAATAAAATGCAGGGGCTCCACAACTTCAGACCTGTTCTGTTGCTTGATAAAGGTCCCAAACTAGTGTGTCTTATTACAGAATGATAGAGCCACCTCATGCCCCTCCCACATGAATCAAAAAGTTGGGGGTGGATCTTTAGAAGCTTCTCGGGTGGAGGTGGGGTGGATTTTACTCAAAAAAAACAACTAATGTTGCCTCCCACTATTCTGGTTCCAGTTCTTGTACCACCCATTTAAGAAAGAAAATAGTACCCAACAATCATTGACTAACATGAAAGAGTATTTATTTGAGGGCGGAAAACATTGCTTGGAGGAGGGTAAGGTGGAAGAGACTATTTACACCTTCAGTCAATTCCATGGACAGAAAACATGACATCACTCCTTTTGTACATTCAAAACATCTGCAGGCTCTGCCTACTGCAGCCATAAAAAGTGCTTCTGAGACAGGCTGGAAAGAACTGATTTTATTTATATAGCTCAGGAAGGGGGTGTGGTTGGTTGCTCAGCCTATAGAACTGCTGGCATAGCCTTTCAAAATAATCATTTATAGAGTTTAAGAAGGGTGATGGAATGCCTACTTGTATTTGAAGGCTAGTAGAGGGTATAGTTGTTGAAATACTGGGGGCATACAAGATAGACATTACCTCCTTCTGCTCTGGCAAAAGTAATTCAATGTAATATAAGTTAATAGATTCCCACCCATTGAGCCTCTTCACTGGAGTCACTTTTATAAATAATTTCTGTGTACAGATTTGACCTCAGGTCTACAAGCTTTTCTTACAGATACATTAGTAATCACTGGACAGTTTGCTTGATATTACATGTAGATTTTATGTCTGATCAGCAGAAATTTTCTGATGGGTAACATTGTCTTATTTGCTGACTACTGCTGCTTATTGTCTAGTAAATGCAACACCCTACTTTTTTGTCTATTTAACATTATTTTTGCCCTATCTATCTACAGTATCTTAGCAGTACTTAGGTTTCAGTCATTGCAGTTTATTTCTAGGGCTTGTGTTGGGAGGAATGAGTGTTACCCCATTGCTTTATTGCATTGGGATGCAGAACCCCTATCATCTGATTAAGGGTGAGAGAAATGGACTACTAACAAATTCAATTTGGCTTCAAGTTGGGCCACATGAATCTGGTTTGACTTTAAGAATTTTGACGAGTCACTTTGGCTCCTAATGCAGAACTTGGCATGGAGAAAAGGAGGCTACAAATAAAGGATAATAGAATCTTTAAGAGGACAGTAATGCATATACAGTGCACAACAGATTATAAAACTGAGCAGCTGCTTCCAGTGTGTGGGGACTTAAAAGGAAGCTAGAAGGAACTGCACACAGGAGTAGACAGAAAGTAGGAATATGGATGCTATCATGGACGGTGAGTGGTCATATGACTGTGGTGCCAAATCAAGTGCTAGAAGTCCAGTATTTAAATCCCAAAAGTCCAAATTACCCTACAGCAAGAGGGACTCCTGAGCAGAAGTCTACAAGAAACTGCTCATTTGTCACCTCATCTGAGGTAAGATCTCTTCTTTGTTTCATCTCAGAGGGATTCTTCTCTGGTTATTTCTACATACAACTGTGGTCATTGTCATATTCTCTGTAGGGGCATACTTGCAGGCCAGTAGGCAAGACATGTATCTACAAAACCTCACCTGAATTACATAGATGCATAAGGAATTGCAGCAGAGATATAGGACCATAACAAATCCATTTTCAGGGTACTGCACCCTGGTGTCTCAGTGAATTTTGAGAGCTTTTTGGGGTTGTAGTAAACTTCTGTCTGGGGATCTTGAAGTTTAAAGAGCAGGTAGTTAATGACATTGGGTGTGTTGCAGTCCAGTTTTGTATTCTATGCTAATAAAACCTGAGCTTGAAACCTATGTTCTGTGTGGTTTATTTTATTGATTAGGGCTATTGGTGAGCTTGATAACAACCATGATACAAGCAGAAGCTGGAACTGGAGGGAGGAAAATGATCAAATGTGCTTTGAAGCCCGAGTCTTAGTGATGTCATTTACAGAAAGATGACTCAGGCTCCATATGCTAGACAGCAGTGCAGCTGTGCTAATTTACAGATGTCTGGCAAGCATGCATTTTCATATGCCAATCAGACAACCAGCTGTTCCCATGCAGCAGCTCATAATGTCACTCACCAGGAAGAGCCATCACCAGAACTGCTGATCTCCATTATACTAATGTCACAGAGCAATCGGGACTTATCTTTAAATGTATGTGAAAAAACATTTCAGGCACAGTATTTTTTTATTAGTTCTCTCTCTCTACCTCTTCCCCTCACACTTCACCCACTGTGAAAAGTTATTTTATTAATTTTTTTTAAGAAAAGTAGTGTGTTAGACTTTGAGGGGAGAGTAGCTTGAGTGCATTTTAGGTGGATGTTGAGAGTGATCAAAAAATTGTTTTTGTTAAAATCATCCTATCACCCAACCCCTTATCTAAACAAACATGCTACTGACCATTGACAGAATAAATGTAAGACTGAATAATTGCTGTGAAAAGAAGGGGTTCCACTTTATTGATTCATTGGACCACTTTTATGGCAATAGTTACTTGTATAATGCAGATGGTCTACTTCTGAACAGTGAAGGAGAAAAGGTTTTGGGGAATCTAATAAAATCCAAAATGGAAGCAAAATATTTAAACTAATAAGGCTGGAGACAGGGTAAATAGAAATAGTAGGACATTGGATAGAAGTGTAAAAAAGGCTGTTTCCAAAACAAATAAGAAACAAAGAAAATATTTATTAAGTAATGCAAGAAACTTAACTAATAAACTTGAGGAACTACAAGGAAGATTAATCGCTGAACATATTGATATAGCACTGATTACTGAGACATGGTGGGGAGAGCATGATACCTGTAATAAAAATATTATGGGATTCCAGACAATTAGACTTGACAGACAAAACAAAAGAGGTGGGGGTACTGTAATCTATATTTCGGAAGAATTAAATACCACCGATGTCTCAAATAAAATAAGAAAACAGCCCCATAAAACAGAAACAAATTGGTTAAAGATAGCAAATACCTATGCAGAAGATTTCATTTTAAGTTTATGTTATAGACCACTGGATATGGTTGAAAACATTAACCAAGAAATACTTGAGGAAATAAGGCAAGCAATAGACTTGGGAAATATTCTGTTAGTCAGAGATTTCAATTATCCCAACATTAATTAGGGGGAAAAAGCAGGCTGTGTTAAAACAAAGCAAGTCTTTTCTTAGAAATCTGTTTAGAGAACAATCTAATACAATATGTCAATACAGCTACAAGACTGGGTAATACTTTAGATTTGGTCATAAGCTCTGAAAATATCATACTTTTGGGCTGGCAGTATAGCCTATAGGTTAGAGTAATGAGCTGTGAATGAGCTTGGTACATCCAGCAGACCAGACCTGGGTTTGATTCTCACAACCTCCACTTACATACTGTATAACTCTGAACAAGTCACTTAACTGCCCAGTGCTCCCAGGTCACCCCTGAAAACAGGCATGTGTGCCTAGTGGGCCTTACCTGGTTACCAAAGACTAAAATAAAAAAATAAAATAAATAATTCCAAAATTACTGCCCCATTTGGAAACAGTAACCATGATTGTGTGGCTTTTTCAACCAAAAATATAACAAACAAAAAGGCAGTACACAAATTTAATTTTTTAAGACTGCCAATGTTGAAGGTATTAATGAAGAATTAAATAATATTGATTGGAAAAACATATTATTAGATAAAACAGTAGATGAGGGTTGGAAATTCATTTGAGCAACAATACATTCAGTCATAAAAAACATGTAAAATGTATAAATAAATACAATAGTAAAGGAAATAAGCCTAGATGGTGGAACAAAGGAATTTTAAAATTAATAAAAAAAATAGGGCATACCATATGTACAGACTATATGGTACTGAGGGGAGCTGGATAAGATTCCAAACTATACAAAAGACATGCAAACTTAGGATTAACACATCCAAAAGAAAGTTTGAGGAAAAATTGAAAAAAAATGCAAGTAAAACTAATAGTAAACAGTGTTATAGATACATCAATTCACTGAAGAAGAACAATCAGGAATTAAGGGCTATAATGGATAATGATCACTTAATAACTGACCCATGTGAAATGGCAGAGATTTTCAGTAAGCACTTCTGTTCTATTTACAACCCCACGGTAGAAAATCCAAGACTGGAAACACTTCCCATTGATAATGGTCAGCACGTTGTAGGTACTGAAGAAATTCTAGGACATATAGACAAATTGAAATCACATAGCACACCGGGGAAGATGATATCACACCGTTAATGCTGAAATCAATGAAACACAGCATATGTATACCATTCAAGATCTTATTTGAAAAATCTTTAAATACAGTAAAAATCCCAAATGATTAGAAAATGGCAAAAGTAACGTGTATCTATAAGAAAGGCTGCAAAACGAATGTAAGCAATTACAGCCCAATAAGCCTAACGTCAGTTCCATGTAAGATCTTGGAACAAATTATAAAGCAAAAGATCACAGGTTATTTAGAAAACATTCCAGCTTTTGGTATAAATCAACATGGCTTTAAGCAAGGGAAATCATGCTCTACTCACCTATTGTGTTTTTATGAGCATATAAATGATCACTTAGAGAAAGAGAACCCTGTTGATGTTTTGTTGTTGGATTTAAAAAGAACCTTTGATTATGTACCACATTGGGCAGTACATATCAAATTAAGATATTATGGAATAGCCCAGCACATTATCGCCTGGATAAACGAGTGGCTCCATCTCAGAAAACAGAGGGTATCAATAAGAGGGTATCTCTCATCAACTGAGGACATGTCCAGTGGGGTGCCACAGGGTTCAGTGCTAGAGTGGGTTATTTTTCAAATATTTATGGCAGATTTAGATGAAAATGTCAAAAAGTATATTACAAAATATGCAGATGATGCAAAATTGGACTGCCCTTGCAAGACAATTGAAAAAATAAAAACTATATAATTAGATCTGGATGTCATAGCTGAATGGGAAGATAAATGGGGATGTCTCTAAATACAAATAAGTGTTGAATGTTACATATGGGTCCACAAAATCAGGAAAAACAATATACAATAAATGGGGCAGCAAAACAATCCAACACTGTAGAAAGCGTTATATTGATAGTAAATTTACATTTAAAGAACAATGTACCGCTGTAGTACCTCAAGCAAATAAAGTAATATGGTCAATAAAAAGAAATATTAGGAGCAGAAGTAAGGAGGTAATGATGCCTTTACACCTGTCATATGTTAGGCCATTGCTTGACTATGGATCACAAATATGGAGCCCATATAACAAAGGTGATATTGGTAGAATAGAGAGGCCCGGATATTCAGACTATGCCTGGCAATGGTGCAAGCATGGGGGCAGCACATCTGGGATGCGCCGGGGCCAGGACCAGGTGATATTCAACAGTGGTGCACCATGGCACAGCACCGATGAATATGGCACAGACTGCACATGGTGCAGTGACAATGCGCCAATGCAAGCCACAGATAGGGAGCACGGCAATGCACCAGTGCAAATGCAGTTGCGCTGGGTGCAGCACCTGCGATATTCAGAAGAGGGCATGCAAATGAGGCCATAATATATGCATGGCACAAATGGGGCCATTAGCATGTCATTATGGCCCCATTTGCATGCATTGCACAGGGCAGCCCAGCGAATTGCACCTGGCACCCTGCATAGCTGCTTGCAGCAGGTATATTCCCTGGTGGGCTAGTGCCCCCCCCCGTATGCCTGATCGTGGGTGTGAGGATGTGTGATATAAGGAGGACACCAATAATAACAGGTTTCAGATGTTCAAGAAGGTTTATTTCTTATTCAGGCAAATAAGTTAACAGAAACATAATATAAAGCATACTTACACGGCAAAATAAAACAAAAGAGCGTAAGAAAGTATATACAAACAAAACACTAGAAAACAGCTAGTCTTACCACTGACAGGGCAATGTATGACCTCTCCCTGCAGTCACCATTCTGATCTCATGAATGAAGCAAGTCTCCTTTTTTACTTTGAGCAGTCATGTGATATACTTGGCTCAACCCCTTTTACTGCAAATAACAACATTTGTATTCCTGCTACAATGTTTTACATTTTAGACCCCTTATTTCCTTAGTTCTTTTTATTTACATTCATACAAAGACAACAGATTCTGAAAATAATGCTTAAATCAAGAAAAAGATGCAAAGTCCTGATGCAAGCTCTGCCCCCTCTGTTACCAGGATTATATAAGCAGGAAAACTGAGCCGGCTGGCTCCTTAGAAACAGGCAGCAGAAGAGCAAAGACAGCCTCAGAGCCTTTGCTACAGGACCACACCCTAATTTGGTGAGACCTGCTTTAAAACAACAAAGTGTACCTATGAAACATACTGTAATGAGGTTTACACTAAGGGGTTTTATTTCTTTCCATTGTACATTTATAAACTTATGGAGTTGCACTAAGAGGTTTTTGTTTTAGTCTTTTTAGCTGTATATTTACTTGTGGCCAAAAGAAAGCAGTTTGAGAAAGTTGTGTGCAAAACCAAATGCTAGCAATATTTCACATGCTGACACAGTGAACTGCAGTTCTTTCATTAGGCTTCTGAGTGAACTGCAGTTCTCACTCACTATTTAAAACATGTTTCTTTCATTTTGTTTATTGTGCCTTACTGCAGTCATACTTGCTCGCACTTCGAGCTGTCAGAAGGAAACAATCTAAATTAAAATTGAAACAACAGGATTTCCCTGTAGCCTGCATGTGTTTTATTCTTACTGAGCCACCGAAGCACCGCAGTGTGAGCAGGAATGCAAGCGCCGCTACATCGCCTCGAGCCGGGCAGGCATTTTTAAACACACAGAGGGGAGGAGATTGAATTTTTAAAACACTGGCTTTACCCAAATGCTACTACCATTTTCGTGCTCCATGAAATTAAAGAGGTTCTGTTTTATTTTATTAATACCTTAACTTGGTCATTACTGAATGAAACTACCCTTGCTTTCTTTACCAAGGGGCATTACTGAAATACACACAAAACTCCACAGCTATATGAGAGCAATTGCGGCTCCACATTAAAACAAATAAATTATTCTTTCTCTAAGGGTTCAGGAAAGGAGATATAGGGCTCATATACTGGACATGGAAATATTAGGGGATAGCAAAGAATGACCTCATACAGGCGGCCTACCTGTATAGGTAAAGCAAAAAGAATTAAAGGTATAGAACAGGATAGATAAGTGCTGTTGCAACAGACTTTTTAAGAGAGAGGTTTTGAAAAAAAAAATAGGGCATGCAGACCATACTGTACTACACAGGCATGAATATGTGAATGAACATTCATTCACATATTCGCGTCTGTGTAGTACAGTATGGTCTGCATGCCCATTGGTCCACACTATGGACCAATAGGTATACAGCACATACTGTATTCTGTCATTCGGCAGGTGGCTGGGTGGTATGCAGATGGGGTGCTGCTGCCCACTGATGATTGGAGGAAGCTGGGTGGCTGGGGGTCCTCTGAGGGTGGGAGGGAATGGGGGACCACTGGACCAGCAGGTACTGGGATTCCCTTACTAGTGCCCACAATCGGGCATGATGGGGGGGACCACTAGACCACCAGGTCATTATTTCCTGTACATAAGCCCATGATCAGGCATACTGGGGGGAGGGTCACAGTGGACAATGGGGAGGGTGTGTGCTACCGGACAGTGTCCCTGCTGGGCAGGTGGCAACCCATGGCTGGCGAGTGCTGCATTGTGCTCTGTAATGCAGCAGCCCACCTATGGGTGGCCAGGATTTGTTCCTCCTTTTCACAGGCTCAACATTGTGCCCCCATATGCGGTGCACATCAGGGCTGTGCCAGCATATGCGCCACACATCCTGGGCTGAATATCAAGATGTGCAGCATATGCATGGGCACACCCCCTGCATTTGTGCTGCCTACATTACCATTGCGCTCCAGCACATTGGGATTTGTGCTATGCCTGGCAGCCTTTTGAATATCCCACCAGGGTGCATAGTGGGGTTGCGCCGGTACAACCCTGTTGCTCCAGGAGAAACACCTTTGAATATCTGGGCCAGAGAACACAGCAAAGATTTACAAAATCAGTAAGAACCAGAAACATTACTCATATGCATTGAGGCTGGAAAATTTGCATTTATGCAACTTAGAAACAAGTAGGAAAAGGGGTGACATGCTGTTCTGCTATGATGTTCTGAACGGACCAGTTCTAATGACATAACTAAAAATTTAATATAAAGATATAGACTCAGTGATGCTTGGTCACTTACTACAAGTTAAAACCAAAAAATTTAGAACAAAGAAAAGGCAGTATTTCTATACCCAAAGAGCAGCAAATCTGTGGAATCGATTGCCAGTAGATAATATAATCAGTGAGAACAAGAACATATTTAAACATAGATTAGATAAATACATTACAAATAATGGATATTTGGAATGTTATACATTTTCATAAGTAGGAGACTACCTTGGGCTTCGGCCTTTTTGTTCTCCTTAAATCATATGTGTCATGAGTGACAAGTTGCATTTTATTTATTTATTCATTTGTTGACCAGGTTGGTACACTGATCCAAGGCTCCTTTTCTGGCATGATCCAGGCCTGAGATGGCATGAGAATGCAGTGACACAATATACCAAGGAGCAAATACCTCAAAGATAACACAATGCACTGGGTAACAGATAATTGAGGAAGTTATACAGAGGTTGTGTAAGGGAGGGAGGGTGAGGTGTAACACCCAAAGAGTACAAAAGAATAAAAACAGAAATAGCAAAATAGCTCAATGCAAAATAAGTTCATTTGTAAACATCCTATTTTGGCAGAGACTTAGAATTCGTAAATAGGGGAAAGGCTACATCACAAATCACCTAGTGGGGAAAGAGCAGGTAGCAGTGGTCAGTAGGTACATCCTCAGGAGAGAGCAACACTTCCATGGTGAGGCAAGAACTCTCAGGGAGAATCTCAGGCTGTTCCAAAGTGTAGAAGAGGCAGAAGAGAAAGTCATCCTACCCATGCAAGTGGAGACTTGCGGGCATTCCAGCATGAGGCTTGCTGCATGGTGGAAGTCATGGTTAAATGTCTTCTGCCGAAGTGGGGGAAAAAGAGGGGAAGTCATAAGATGTCAGATCGCCTTGTCTTTGGTACAAGCCAGGAGGTAGCTATGTCTGGCTTGAGGAGGGAGCCATCCAGGGGTCTGATAGAGGGTACAGTGGTGGGAGGTATATGGATCCAGAAGGGCAAAGTGCCGGATGTTGTTGTAAGTGGTGTTTAGTCTTGATAGGTTAGTGGAGGAGGTTTGTGAGAAGATGGGGGATCCATAATCCATAAGTAGGAGGAGGTTGCTCTGGGCAATGGCGTGATGGACTTCAGGGGTGAGGTAATTGATTAGTCAGTAGCTGATCCCCAGTTTCTGATTTATGTGATGTATTAAAATCTCAATATGGTCAGAGAAGGTGAGGACAGGGTCGAGGGTAATACCCAGGTATTTAAAGGAGCTGACATTTTTGAGGGGTGAGCCATCAGGGGATAGGATACTGAGTGTGTTATTGGCTAGCGCTAATTTGATAAGTTTGGGCTTAGAGCCAAAAAGAAGTGCCTTGGTCTTCTTGGCATTAACCAGCAGCCTGTTTGAAGTAAATCACTTGTAAGCATTATAGTATCTGGTGGTTAGTGTAGAGGAGAGGAGAGGTTGACCAAGGACATATCACTATGGTAGAGTATTAGATCATCTGTGTATCATAGGGAGTGGCAGGAGAGGCAGTCCTGGGTGAGTGAGTTTACACAGAGGGAAAAGAGAATGGGCCCAGGGATGATCCCTGGGGGACACCAGAGGAGACCAGCAAGGCAGAAGAAGTTGTGCCCCCAGTACAGATCATTTGGGTGCATCCAAAGAGGTAGTCTCTGAACCAAGCAGTGGTGGAGGGGGATAAATCCAGACTACCAAATTTGTCAAGGAGGATGTTGTGGTTCATCAGGTCAAACGCTTTGGAGAGGTCCACAAAGACTGCTCCAGTAAGATTATCAACATCCATGTTCTGAAAAACATGAGCAGAGAAACTGGCCAGGGCCATAGAGGTGCAATGTCTCTTTCTAAAATGTTGCTGCTGAGGGCAGAGGAGGTTATATTTTGTTACACAGTCAGTGATTTGGTGGTGTACATTCTTCTCCAGCAGTTTGCTTAGATGAGAGAGGAATGATATTGGACTGTAGTTGTTCATATTACTAGGGTCAGGCATGGGGTCAAAATGTTGCACGGCAGAATGCAGGCAAACTTAATTACTGCATTGTTGATTTCCTCTTTACTTTGTTCTATGGGGACTCCACCCCCCACACTCCCTGTTACGGGGGTGTTGCACCCCAGACCCCCCACTTAGGATTCTAACTCCAAGGGGATCCAACTCTGAGAGCACACAGGTCTGGGGTGCGCCATAATGCTGTATGCCATTAAGCATATGACATTATGACCTGGTATGCTAGAGTCACCTGCTTTAAAGACCGAGATGACCCTAGCCTGCTTCCAAACAGAAGGACCAAAGGCTGCAGTGAGGGAGAGGTTGAAGATTGAAGTAAGGGTTATTACAATGGCAAGAGCCACAATTTTGAGGAAGTGGGGGAAGAGAACATCACTTCCAGTGCTACCCCTATTGGGGAGGCTCAGGAAGAGTTCTAGTGTTTTGCTAGGGGAGATGGACCTGAAGTAGAAAAAAGGTATGTTAGGGTTCAGAGCGAGTAGGTCAAGAAGAGGATTGGGAGTGTGCAGAAGGAGCTTGGCAAAGTATTCAACAAGGTTAGTAAATTCAGCATTAAGTGCATTTACAACTTCAGCTAGGTCTGTCAGGGTATCATTGGGGGTGTTAAGTTGGTACTGGGATCAACCATATTAGAGCCATTACCATTATAGGGACAAGAGGACTTTCACAAGAAACATGGAAAAGGTTAAATGAAAGTATTTGCTAGCATCTTTTCAGTTTGTTTTCCTCATTGCATAAGAAACAGCAAGAGTGCTGGTATGCAGTCACGGCTACGACCCCCCAAACTTACCTACCCATTAATAAATACCACTTCTGAGTAAGAAAAAAAGCTTTTTTTTTTTTTTCAGTTCTAGGTAAACCTAGCAGTATAATGATTTTTTTCATAGAGGGGTTTCTATGTGCCAGACTAACCTAATCAAATTTTCTGATTGAGTTACAAAGTCAGTTGGGAGAGGGGGCAAGCAGTTGATGTATTATACCTAGACTCCAGCAAGGACCTGGGTGTGTGGAATTACCTCACCATATGAAAAGAGAATGGGTTGGGGGAAGGACTCTTCAGGTGGAAGCTAGTGGTAAATTGTCTGTGGTCATGGGTGTTACTTGTGGGATGCCACAGGGAGCGACCCTGTCTCAGTGTCATTTAGCATTTTCATATGTGGCATAGCAAAGGTTATACAGAATAAGGTCTGTCTCTTTGCTGACAGAAATCTGCTGTTTTAAATATCAGTGTAGGCTCCTATTCATTCAGAAGGCAGTGGAATGAGGTCATGACAGGAGGGTCTGTGGTGGTTGCCATCCCACTGGAACAGAATATTCTTTTTCTGTTGGGGACAGGATCAGTTAGGAAGGCATGGGATGGAGGCTGCATGAGTGTTACAGTGGGTGTGGGAGGGGGTATCTTGCTATTTTGGCACTGTGGCTGGGGGAAGGAGGTTGAAAATGGGATTAGCTTTGCAGTTGGGTGTGGGGTAGGGTTTTTTCTGCCATGGTGCTGGAGAGGGTGGTGATGGGTACTGCTGCAGAGTGGGGGGGAAAGGGGGTTGTTGTTAATTAAAATGGGGTATGGCTGAGTTGAGGGATATAGGTGGTGTGTGGCTTCATGAGAAATGTGGGGAAGGGAAACTTAACAAAAAAAACAACCCTTAGCCAGTCTGCCAGTACAGTGATAGTGCTATGACTAAGGGCACCAATGACCCAAGTGAGCTCAGGACATTGCAGAGTCAGTCATGTAAGAAGAATCCACTATGCATTAGACTGCTTTCCTCTTTCAGAGAGGGAGGGTACTGATATCCGGTAAAAGCCTAACCCCCAGTGGTGTCTTGGGGGACAGAAGCTTGGGACCACTAATTCGGGGTGGAGGGGTGGTGATCGTTGTTATGCTGTGTGCAGAAGCATGAACAGTGATGTCACTGATGGTACAGCATTCCTGATTCTCCTGAGGAGAGCACAGAAAAAGGAAAAAAAAATGTTGGCTAGCAGGATGATACAAGGCCCTTCACAGGTCCTGCACTGGCAATGCAGACACAGCCCTCTCCGGATCCTGTGAGGGTGGATCAAACTAGTTTCTGCCACTCTGCCACAGGAGGACTAGTCATGGGTGACTAAGGGCATGGTATGTCTGGAAGTAGCTAGGTGAAGGGGCTGGGGGGATAGGGGTCAGATGGGCAGGGGAAAATAAAGAAATACAAAATTTCACACGAGGAAACATCTGTAATTTATAAATTACAAATCACTATGTTTGGACATCAGTTTGGGTTGAAACACAAAGCCACAAAAGTAGGAAAATGTGACATTAGGAAGAAAAAGGTACCTCGGCTCTTAATGAATGCGTAGTGTTCTTTGGGGTTTGAATGATTGCTTAAAGTGCTATTTGTCTTACTCTAACTTCATCACACTTCTTACAAATGATTTATATGTCTGTTTCAAGATACAGAAATTTACTCAAAACTAATGTTTTAAGTGAGGGTGCCCACGATTGGGTAACACCATTACTAAGTCAGGGGACTTTTTACCCTAATGTCAAATTCGGTATTCTGTGATGTGCGTGACCGTGATTGAGTGACCCCCGAAAGGGTGACTGAATAGCGGCGCATAGCGCAGTGGCTACTGGGAAGCTACAGCGACTGGATGGGGTGGATTGGTGACTGTAGTGACAAGAAGTTGCTACAGGTATGCACGGGGAGGGTGGGTGCGAGCATGCTACAGGCCATGCATGGGGGAGCGAGCACGCTCAGTGAGGGGTGGGAGGGGATTTGAGGGATGGCACTGTGGTAGGTTGCTGAGCTGGCCCATGGTGTAGTGGGTCAGCTCACGGCTTTGGTGGCAAGGGTGCTGGGTTCAGGTCCATGCAGAGTCCCAGCAATGCCTGTTTCCAAATAATACACCAGCTTCATTTTGTTAGTCAGGCAGTTCTGGACTACTGTTTATATTCTACTGAATGTTCTTAACCTGCAATTTGAGACTATAGATGTTTACAACTGAATGATAGTAACCACATTTGCTTCACTTGCAAATAGGTAGGCATATGTGTGTGTGTGTGTGTTTCTAATGTTTGTTTTACTTAAGTTACACATAGAATCTGATCAGTTCATAACATGCTGTATTGTGATTAAATGAACTGATAAATGGGGGCTTTGGTTTCTTTTACAAATTCATTTTTCCTGACAATGATATATTAAAACAAAAAATTCTCAGCAAAATGTTTAAAAATAAGGAGTTTAACAATAATTTAGTTGATGTGGTGTAAAGAGCTGCTCCCTGGAAAATTACCTGATTTGGGGTGGGGAGCTGCCACAACAGAATGGGAATTCATGGATGGGGGAGCTCATAGTAGCAGAAGAGGCATGATGGCATTAAAAGCTTAATGGTGTGGGTGTAGAGGCACCGATATTTGAGCATGACTTTAATAGAGGACTAAGTGTGACTTGGGAGTGGGAGATCATTAGGAATTGAGTGAGTCTTGGCATTTTTAGCATAATGGTTTTCTGAAGCTTCAACCTTCAATGGGTTAGACTCTGCAGTCCATCTGAATAGTACATCACTAAGCCACATGCAGTGGGGTATGGGTAAAAACCAGATCACCAGGCCCAGACCAGAGCTGTAAACTCTGGACTGGGCACAGCGTGTGCAAATATTTCTGATCCACTCACTCTAGATGATCTGGTCTGACTTTTACCTAAATTTTCTGGTCCTGATGGTTCCATTTTCAACCATGCCAAGGAAGGGTTGAAAAACAGACATCAAGAGTGGATCAGATATGTTAAAGTCAGACTGAACAGTGCACCCAGAGTGACCAGACCAGCAGTATTTTTACAAGTTGCACCCAGTATGGCCAATTTGGATTTTTACAGAACTGCTGTGGTTCAGGTCTGTCAGTCCAGTTTTTAATCAATCAATCAATCTTTATTTTATACTGAAACATATGTGAATAAAAATGCCCATTTACACAAATGTGTAGTTAAGCATAAAAAGAGAATAGAACATCACGTCAAACAATTACATAGTAAAATACAGTATAAACAGGTCTAACATAAACAGGTCTAATCCAGAGATCTTGAGGGATATACAGAAGAAAGGGGAAGCAAATAAATAACAGTGACAAACTTACAGCATGGGATATACAGTAGTTGGAGGTACAATTCAGGAACATGAACAGTTAGGTGATGCATCAAAAAGAAGAAGTGCAAGTCCTGCGGCACCCAGATCCTGCATGCGGATGAGCATTCCCGCTACATGATCTGCCTAGGCCCCAAATACTGGGTCAAGGACTGTGTGGCCTGCCAATCCTTCAACCAAGCCATATGGATTAGGCACCAGAAAAAGTTTAACGCCCACTTGCTGGAGGAGCACCAAGCTTTGATGGAAAAGGAGCTGCAGAATCTGTGGGAAAAATCTTCTTCTCCAATGCCAGAACCCAAAAAGAGGAAAAAGGACAAGGAGCGGTACCAAGACTAGGATAGGTCTCTATCCACTTTGTGGCAGCCATCGGGCACCACTGACACTGGAGTAGCCTCCACTTCGGTAAGTACCCCTACTGCCAGGTCTCCTACCACTCTGGCAGATCAGACCACAGCCTCCCTGCCTGCTTTAATCACAGTGCAGTCAGGGCTGTTCTTGGAAGATGGAACCCCTATTGTGCTCCTTGGAACCATATCTTCTTCAGGGTCTATCTCCAGCAGCCAGGTAGATATGTCACTGACTGGCCCTACCAAGGAGTGTACAGTCACAGTTGTTAAGCTGGACTCCAGCTCCACTGTTGTCTGCATAACCCAGGCCAATAAGTCAGATGTTAGCTCTTCTGATGTCTGCATGGCCACAGCTGATAAGCCACTCCCCAGTTCCTATGGGGACCGCACAATTGAGGCTGTCCCATTGGGGTCACAGGATACCCCCGATGTTAAGTTGAGCCAGCTGCCAGACATGCAACAGTCTTTAGAGGGTTCCTCACTCCCGCTGACTCAGCCGGACCCTCCTGGCTTGCATGAAGATCAAGAGCCAGAGGAGGGCACTAATCTGGAGGTTCCCCTTAGTTCACCTGGTCAGTCCCTTCCTGGTTCACCCACTGGGCCTATTGTTAATCCCTCCATGGACGTTCCATCAAGTCCTCCTCAACCCAAGCCTCCTTGGATAACCAGGTTCCGCCATCTTGGACTCCAGCTCCTCAGAGGATGGCAGGTCTTCTGTCAGGTTCTACACACACCCCGATGCCAAGTGACCCTTCAAGAGGTGATCCTTCACTGGATCAGGGTATGTGCAGCCCTCTGGCCATTCCTCAAATGCTGGACTACCTTCCAACAGGCTCACAGGTGCTGAATCTTCCAGTGCCGGACATTCCTGTGCCTGATCCAGTGGAAGCCCATTTGAATGTTCCTACAGAGCCAACACCTGGTCCTTCTGGACCTTCAGCTGGGCCTTCGGCCCCACCTCCTGCCAGGCCTTCAGCTTCACCTCTGACTGAACCTATGGGCAATGTTCCAGGATATCTGCCACCACAATACCCTATGTACCCTTCGCCGGGGTATCCAACACCTGGTTATCAACCCCATTGTGTACCGGGGTACCATACACTGGGCTATGTCTAATCAAGGATATACTCCTCCTGGCTTTCCTTACTCCTATCAGGCTCATGGATACCCGCAATAACAGATGTCAGGCTATCCATTATACCAGCCTCCTCTTCCTCCACCAGCTCCTCCTCCTCCTCCTCAGCCTCTGCCTCCACAGCAACCTCAGGCTGATATCCAGGCAGTGTTTCAGACCTTGATTCAGGAGGCCAGGACTCAACTAGTCTCAGAGCTTGACTGTCAGAAACCAGTGGTGGCCTCTACTTCCACCTCCTTTCTGACTCCTAGATCAGCCCCTCCTGTGGATTCCCACCTTTCTGGAGAAGGCTCCTCTTGACACTAGGACAGGAATAAAACACAGGACACTCCTCTAAAAAGGGTTAAGACTCCCAGCAGGCACTCTTTGGATTCTGACTCAGACTTGTCCTCCAACTTTGGTACACATACACCTATAGAGCCTCAGCCTAAGGAGTCCCTGAAATCCCCTCCATCCCCTGCCTGTGACTGGGACATCCAGGAACAGGATCCAAAGTGGAAAAGGCTTGCGGAGCATCTAGACAGGACTGACTCAGCTCGTATACCCATGCTGCTTTGTACTGGTCCCCATGAAGACCTGATGTTCACTATCTGACAATAGCCTTCCTCCATTCTGGCTGTTTCAAAAAAGGCAGACAGGATGTACCACTCCCCAGTTGGGGGTCACACACCTTGCTGGCCATCCTAATGCAGACTCAGTTGTTATCACAGCTGCCCATGACCGGTCCTCTAAACCTAAACATTTGAACATGTCTCCTCTTGATAAGGAGTCTAAGCAGCTGGACAATTTCAGTTGCAAGATCCATTCCTCCTCCACTTGCACCCTCAGGTCCCTTAATTATGTGGCTCATATGGTTTCTAACCAGAAATCTTTCCTGGCCTCACTTGAGTCCAAGCTGGAAGCTATCCAGGACCAGGATCTTAAGGCTGAAATTGCCAAGGCAGTGAGAATAGCTAAAATCTCCTGTTGTCATGCCCTCCTGGCCACTTATGACACAGTAGACTCAGTTGCTCACACCATAGTCACTGCTGTCTGCATTAGGTGACATTCATGACTGAGGATTGCTGGCCTATCACAAGATGTCCAGACCTCCATCCTGGATGCCCCTTTCAGGTAAGTATCCCGTTTACAAGGTGACCTTGATTGAGCACTTTCAAAAAGGGTGACTCAATCACGGTGCCTGTGCATGAGGCTACCTGGCACGGGGGTGACCAGATGGGAGGGTAGGCAAATATAGCAACAGAATGTTGCTATGTATACATGTGCATGGGGAAGGGAGGGGCCATGCCGTGCAATGGGCAGAAGGGGAGGGAAGGAGGGTTTGTGAGATGTAGTGCAGTGGTGGGCTGCTGAGCTGGCAGTGTTGCATGGTGGGTTGGTGGCAGGCTGGGGTTGGGAGGGTGCCAGGTTCAGTTCTGGGCATGCTCGTGTTTTTGCGCTGGGTCTTTTTCTTTTGTTTAAGCTTTGCACCCCTCTGGATTTGAGAATCCTTTAGTAGGGCAGTGTGGGAGGTGCTACCCCCCACATAAAATAAAAAAACAAAAATCTTGGGCGCCCTCTTGCAGTTCACAGTGAGAGTGCATCACTGAAATTTATTTTCGGTGATGTACACTCGTCCAAACAGCGATCGCTATTCCGTGATCACCATTATCACATGGAAGTTTTCAGGGGGATCCATGTTATTTGGAGGTGAAACCAAGGATATTATCACTGAATTGCAGGACCATGGTAAATCCATCCACGATGTCTGCTTCATGTACCGAGGGGGTTACAAATGCAAACAGCATTTTTGTCGGCAACAGAGACACCAAACCAAGGAGGCCCCTTCTAAATTCCAGACCAAATGCCAGTATCCAGCCTCAGGAACCCTTATTCCTCCTGCCAAGTCCAAGAAGCCCCCCAAAAGAGATGATGGCTCCCTCCCCTTGGCCTCCTGACTTGTGTGGGACCCTTTGCCTCCTCCAGATCCTCTGAGGGAACCAATGGTGGGGGGGGGAGATTTGACCTCCATCTTCTGGGGTCACAGGATATAATCATGGACTCTTTGGACCTTCAGTTAATAGCAAGAGGTCACACCACAGAGTTCCAAGACAAGGCTCCAGACAACCCCCCAGGCCTCTTTGATTATCTTCTAAGGCACCCATCTCTGATAGGGGATGAGAAGCTCTTCTGCAAAAGTTAACCATAGAGCCCATGGCTCCAGCACAGATAGGAAGAGGGTACTACTTCCATTTCTTCCTAGTGTCCAAAAAGACAGGTGACCTAAGACCCATCTTGGATCTCAGCATGCTCAACCTGTACATCAAGTAGAAGAGGTTCTGCATGCTCACCATCCAGGGACTTCTACACCTGCACCACAAGGGCCATTGGCTTTGTGTGCTGGAAATGCAGGATGCTTACCTGCACATCCCTGTCTTCCAGGCTCATTGCCACTTTCTTCAGTTTGCCTTTCAGGGGGAACATTACCAGCTCAAGACTCTCTCTTTTGGCCTATACTTGGCACCTCAGGTTTTTACCAAGTGCCTAGCAATGGTGGCTGTGGCCCTATGCTGCAGAGGGATCTAATTGTGCCTTTATCTGGATGACTGTTTTCTGTCAGCCCCAACACAGAGCAGTCTGAGGGAGTCCCTCTCCTTCACCCTGGACCTCATTTCCAGACTTAGAATAACAGTCAGCTATCCCAAGTCTCACCATTCCCCTTCCAGTGCTTACAATTGATTTGGGGCAGTGCTGGATACAGTCCAGGGCAGGGACTTCATCCCACTGGATAGAGTGGAGACCCTGATTGAACAGGCTAGATTAGTGGCCAACTCAGCTGGACCACAGCCCAGTCAATCCTCTGTCTTCTTGGGCTCATGGCAGCTGTGATCCCTACAGTTCCTCTAGCCAGACTGCATATGAGGGTGACCCAATGGACTTTTCATTTCCTATAGGATTAGTGGCTGGACAACCTGGACCACAGGGTCCTAGTATCTGGGCACATGATGAAGGATCTTCTTTGGTGGCAAGAGTTGTCCAATCTCTCCACGGGGGTTCCCTTTCAACCTCCTGCTCCTACCATAGACAGGGTGGAGGCTGTTCAGAGGAGGGCAACCAAAATGGTGCAGGGTCTGCACCAGAAGACATATGAAGAAAGACTAAAGGAGCTTAAGATGTATAGCCTCGAGGAAAGGATGGAGAGGGGGGATATGATAGAAACTTTCAAATATCTCAAGGGAATCAACAAAGTCCAAGAGGGTAGCATCTTTCAGAAAAAGAGATGTGCAAGAACAAGGGGGCACAATCTAAAGATAGAAGGGGGATGGCTCAGATGTAATGTGAGGAAGTATTTCTTCACAGAGAGGGCAGTAGATGCATGGAACAGCCTTTCTGAGGAGGTCATAGAGTCAAAAACAGTGGGGGAATTCAAGAATGAATGGGACAGACATAAGGCAGTTCTAGTGCGGGGTAGGAGGAAGTAGGCTGTTGGTTAACTAGGATCTGCAGCTTATCCATTAGGTAGGGAAATGGGCAGACTAGGTGGGCCATGCAGTCCTTATCTGCTGTCAAATTCTATGTTTCTATGTTACCATGACCCTTACAATGGATGCTTCATGTCAAGGCTGGGGAGCCCACCTAGGAGACCATCAGACCCAGGGAACATGGTGTCAACTGGAAGCATCTCTGCACATCACGTGTGTCAGAAATGATGGCAGTGCTGTATACTCTCCAGGCTGTCCAGCCTCTTCTATGTCCAGGAACACTCCTGGTTCAAACCGACAATATGTCTGTGGTCTGGTACCTGAACAAACAGGGAGGCACTCGCTTATACCCTCTATGCCTGGAGGCTATGCGAGTGTGGTACTGGGCAGTCCAGCATGACCTCCACCTGATTGCTGTCCATGTGCCAGGTGTCAGCAACATCCTGGCAGACAGTCTCAGCTGCGCCACTGTCAGGGCTCTTTAATGGGAGTGAAAGCAAGAGGTGGTTGAAAGCTTATTCGACCTGTGGGGTCAGCTGGAGATTTACCTCTTTGTCTACCCATCCAATGCAAAACTACCCAATTTTTGCTCGCTCTTTCCCTGATGTCTTGTTTTCTGGAGAGACGCACTGTCTCTTTGATGCACAGGGAGGTTCTTGTATGCCTTTCCTCCCTTTCCAGTACTTCAGAGGGTTCTCCTGAAGCTACAGGAGGAAGTGGCTCACATGATTCTTTTTTATTTTTTTATTTTAGTCTTTGCTATCGGGTTAAGGCCCACTAGGCACAAGTGCCTGATTTCAGGGGTGACCTGGGAGCACTGGGCGGTTATGTAACTTGCTCAGAGTCACACAGTATGCAAGTGGAGGTTGTGAGAATCAAGCCCAGGTCTGGTCTGCTGGATGTACCAAGCTCGTTCACAGCTTGTTACTCTAACCTTTAGGCCATACTGCCAGCCCAACTAATAGCCCCTCTTTGGCCTCATCAGATTTGGTTCCCTCTGCTTTGATAGCTATTGATGGAACCCCCAGTACCTCTGCCTCTCTGCCACAATCTTCTGACACAGAAGCAGGGCAGACTGGTGCATCCAGGCCTCAAATCCCTCCACCTGCATGTGTGGAACTTATGGACATAGCTGCTTCACGCTTTGGAGTTTCTGCCTTAGTGGCCCAGGTCCTCATAGAGGCCAGAAAGCCTTCTACCAGAACTACTTATGCAATGAAATGGAAAAGATTTTCCATTTGGGCAGCATCCAAGTGTTGGGACCCTTTATCTTGCCCGGTGCCCAAGGTCATGGAGTACCTCTTGCATCTTTCAGATCTCAGTCTCAGATATTCTTCTTTGAAGGTCCATATTTCGCCAGTGCTGCGTGGACTGCACTGGCTGCCAGTTCAGTGGTGGATCACCTTTAAAGTCAGTCTGCTGACTTTTAAACCCCTACATGGACTTGGCCCAGACTACCTGAAAGAGCTCCTGGTTCCTCATTGCCCCTGGTGATCGCTCTGCTCAGCCAACAAGGGGTTGCTAGAGATTCTGAGGGAATGTTTGAAATCTTCTGGGGCTAGAACATTTATGTATGCTGCCCCACCCTCTGGAATTCTCTACTCCATTGGTTACATGAGCACACAACAGTGGAGGGTTTTAAACAAGCACTGAAATCCTGGTTATGGAGTCAAGCCTATGGCATTTAATGGATGGAAATAGTCCAAGATTTTATGATTATATTATTTGCCTTGAGGTGTTTTGTTGATTATGTTGTTGTGAAATTTTTGATTATGTGATTTTAACTTTGTTAGGTGCCTTGGTTTTGAAAGAAGCTATAAAAATAAAGTGTATTATTATTATTATCTGTCTGCCGTTTTGGCCTACCACCTCCCCATGGATGGCAAAACCATAGCTCAGTTGAAGATTTCCAAAACCTTCATGAAAGGAATTTTCCATCTGAAACCACCGATTCATAATCCAGTCCCCCCGTGGGACTTGCATTTTGTTGTGGAAAAACTTACTTTGCCTCCTTTTGAACAGGCAGCAAGTTGTGCTATGCACTATTTGTCTTGGAAAGTGCTTTTCTTAGTTGCTATTACTTCAGCTCGAAGAATTTCAGAGCTTCAGGCCCTGGGGTGTAAGAAGCCTTACTTGATTTTCCAGAGTCCAGGTGGTTCTGCATACAAACCCTAAGTTTTTGCTACAGTCCCAGCCAAAGACATGGCCAGATATTTCCTGACATTTCTGTTATATTTCTAGAGAAATCTCCTGCTTTATCCATTAACACAGTAAGGGCAGCAGAGAGAAACTCTTTAGAAATGTTTTGAAATATCTGGAAATATTTGGCCAAGTCTGTGTCTACTGCTGTAATGTGGTTTCTGAGTTTACGTTGAATCAGACAATTCAACTAAAATGGGGGGGAGACTCTTATGGACAGTACAGATGTGCACAGAATTCTGTGTTACTACACTAACCAGACTAAAGATGTTCGTAGGTCTGATCAGTTATTTGTTTCCTTTGCTCCCAAAAGACAGGGCATAGAAGTTTCAAAACAGTGCCTTTCTAAATGGTTGGCAAACTGCATTGTTTTCTGTTACCAGAAGTACAATAAATCTCTTCTGGGAGAAGTGAAAGGGCACTCAACCAGAGGCATGGCTGCTTCTACTGCTTGTTTCAGAAACATCTCAGCTGTGGACATTTGTGCGGCTGGGAATCTGCTCTGCAGTGAGCTGTATTTTACTTATTTTTCTTTATTACCATATATGTTATGTTATTTTTGCCTGTGCACCCACCTGAGATGCACAGCATTTGAACACATCACCTGCTGCCGCTGGAATATCTCTGTATTTGCCCTCCCCCTTCATTTTATAGCTACTTCTCTTCCATTCCTCTTTGTTTAATTTTTATTAACTTCATTCCTGTCACTTAAATTATGTCTTAAGTGGAATAACTCCCATTGTTATCTTCTTACAAAAATTATCAACTGTGCAGAAGCATTTGTAAAAAATGAATTATAATAGACTTTTTAAAATGTTATTTGACTTACCATACTCATGTTTGTCTACCCACTTACTCAGTCTCCTACTTGTTTATGTCCTTGTACTAACTATTTCCTGTTGCTTCATATCAAGGGGTTGTTGATTTTCATATTGTGTGTGCCTGGGGTGGAGCAGCAATAAAAGATAAACTATGCAATATCCTCAATAAGACACCTACGCTGGTTTACTTTTACCTAACACCCATTTTTAGACCTTATACAGTAAGATCTTCCTTCAAGAGAACAACTTGTAATGAAATGTGTAAGATTCACATTGACATTTGGGTATATGCACTTTTATATTATACTAATTATGTGTGTGTGTACTGTGCAGCAATCTAAAAAAAATCAATTAAAAACATCAAATATCTTCACAAACATGTCTCAACATTGTGTTTATCTTCCACCTTGTCACAACATATAGTGCTTGCAGTTAAGGTACAGTACCTTCATGTATATGATGACCTTGTTCTGTTGAGCTGATTGCTATAACCATGCATAGAATAAAATGTGAAACATACAAGTAACTGTAATACAGACAGTGGCATTATTTTTATATCTGCCCTTTCTCAATGTACCGTACTTTGATTCAGTTAGTATATGGAATGGCAATTCATATTTATGTTTAAGTCCTTGAAAAATCCTTATCTAGTTAATGCATTTACAGTCATAGTGGCTCTGCCAGAGCTTCTTTAGTCTAGTATTTCTTAGTGTGCATGAGCACCCTGAAATTGCTCTACCCCATGCCACGTACTCCCTGACAACCAGTGGCACCCTTCCCTCACCCTGTAACATGTCAAGCAGTCTCTGCAGTGCAGTGATACACCTGCCTTACCCTGCCACAACTTAAAAGGATCATAAACTATGTTATTTACATTTTGTAACATAATTTTACACTTGGGCATGTAAGAAGTCTGTTTTACCACCCCCGTGTACTGTTTGTATATTTGTTTGGAAATAGTCTTATTTTTTCCTTAGCTAGAACCCCATTTTAATGCTGGCTTTTTTCCCAGTAATATGCATTTGTTTAGTTACTAGCAGTTCTGGAACCCAGTGACATCAGTTGAGCTGCAGACTACAGTGAAGCAGAACCCAGTGACATCAGGTCAGCTGATGTTACCGAGTTCTGATTTGCTGTAGTCTTCAGCTCAGCTGATATCACTGGGTTCTGAAACTGCTAGGGCATGGCTGGTCGAGGTGATAGGGACCTGGCACTTGCAAGGTGAGAAGCTTATTGGATTTTCAGTATAGGAGCATGTACATGGCCAGGTCGAAATGATCAAATGGAACTGATCACATTCCTATTGGAAAAGGGTTGTAATATGATCAGACTACAGTATGTAGTCTGATTGTAATATGATCAAACTACAATATGAAGTGTTGTTTCTTTTTTAAACTGTGTATTAACATTTACTTGTTCTTTTCCTTAGTTTTTTCAGATAATCCTTTTGGCATACCACCTTTCTGGAAAATGAGGAATCAAGACTGACTAAGAAAATGGAAAAATGAATTGCTGCTTTTTTTATGCATACTGGATGTGCAGTACACCACTTGTGATGACTCTGTATATTCCTTTGGAGAATGATCTTAAAGAATAACAGTCACTCCTGGAACCAGTAGACACGGTGGTACATTTCTGTACTCTATTTTTTTTTTAAATATACACGTGACGGTTATGGTGTTTGCATTATAAATTAATCTAGTATTTATTTCTGGATCCCTGGCATAATAGTGATTGCAAAACAGCAATCGCTATTATGTTGAGTGCATATCGTTGAAAAGCAAGTCAGTGATATGCATGTCTTGGCAACCACACTTCCGGAAAAACTTAGTGCTTTTTTTTGGGGGGGGGCTTTGCCTCCTGCATCCATCTGACTGTGGATTACCAACTTCAGGGGAGGTGCATGTCAAGGAGGGGACAACACTCTGGCATGGGAATAGAAAAAAAGCAGCCACAAGAAGTGGCAAAATTCTTTCCCCTGCTCCATCCCAAACACAGTGCCTACTGCACCAGAGCCAGCCATCCTCACCACCACACCACAGAGTTGGCTCAGCTGCGGCAGGCACACACCCCTACCTAAACCCTCTTCTGTATCCCCCTCCTCCCTATCCCTCTACTTCCAGTCGATGTCCTTACTATTGCATTGCTACCCTTGCAGGGTAGCCCAAAATGATAGCGCTGAAAATTAGTCACTATTTTTGTAGTCACACATTTTTTCGGTCACTGACATCACTGGATACTTTTATTTGTTGTTTACACATGGCTGAATTGTGCAATAATGCTGAGGCACACCAGCCTCACTTTCATATTTATGAAAGTCTAAGCATTTTATTTAGTTGCACAGAAACACTGATGTTTGCTTGTATGAAGCTTACTTCACGGTACTGTCATTTTAAATGTTAAGATTGTCTCTTGAAAACTGATTTCTTCTTACATAAATAAAGGTGCCCAACAGTCCTGGAAAAAGCTCTTTCACAAAGTGAAATGTTGGACAATAATTCAAAGCTCCTTGAATGCCTCAAGCCCCTGATGTGCCGATCATTTGGCACACATGGCTTTCGGCATTCTCCTGGCTGGTGATCGGACTTTTCAGTCCCAAGCACCAAACGTCACAGGTTAGACCAGCTCTTCCCTGGTGTCTCAGCTGTGCCATTTTGGGGACCCTTTTTAAGAGGCTTGCCCCAAACCTTTGGCACAAGTTGCTGTAAACTGAGGAAAGTATTGCAACTGTGTCTGACAATAGAGAATTGGGTATAGCTATGGCAAGGGAGTTTGACGCAACTGCACCACAAAAATGGCTTTGACGCAGGGTTTGTTACAAGCCTTGCATCAGCCTTTAAAAATTGAGCCCCGTGTCTCAGCGCGTCACTTCACTTATAGTTGATTCAATGTAATAAAGAACTTTTATCCAGCACTACAATCAAGTTTCTATATAAGATCTGTTACAGTGTGGTGAGTGCAATTATTTTTCCTTTCCTGCATTTAATTAGTCTCTGTCATTGACACTCAGGGCCCAGTTTTAGAAGCGGATGTGGTAGACATGTAGCACAAGTTGCAACTTGCACCAAACATTGCAGCAAAGTGTGATTTTAGAAGAATGTTGCCACAAACACCCACCACAAGTCCAGAAGGTGGGAAGCAGGGAGTTAAACCAGGTAGTCCTTGGTCTAACTTTGTGTACAGGATTGGGGCACTTGCACCAGATCATTAGCGCAAGGTACAGAAAACCATGGAAAGTGTTGCAATTGCATCAGCACTTCTAAAATTGGACTGACCTAAGCCTGAAGGCATTTGGTGCAGCTGCATCGCACTTTGTGTCAGATGCAGGGCATGCCATAAGCTCTGCGTCCACTTTATAAAATTGGGCCTTCAGTCTCTTTGAGCATCTTTTCTATGCAGCCATATAAAAATACCATTTTTTAGCAGTTTGAAAAACCTCACCACTACATCACAAGTAACAACCAAAATACATGTAAGAAATATTCAAAAGCATTATCTGACCTTCCATTCATCTTCATTTAGAAAACATTTCTGTTAGGCCTCTAATTTGTGGCTGCTCATCGATCACCACTCACTGCATAGAAGTACAGGTCCGCTCCATGTTCTTCCCCCCTGCAGTGGCTGCCGAATGGTTTTCAGCTATGTGCACCTTTCAGTGACATGCTCATTCATGACTTTTATTAACAGTATTGCCACTCTCAGTCCACAGAACTAGAAGAGTTCTGTGTATGAATCATTAAGTAACACACTTTTTGGACCTTCAACATACTGGTTAAGTAGCTTTCAACTGAGAAGGCCTGAAAGAAGCCCCTGAATTTAAATGTACTAATAAGTATTTTACACAGTAAGCTTTCTTTTCACTTTTCTGTTCTGTGGAGTGCAGCCTAGCTACAGAGGATAATGAAGCTGAGATCCTGTGTAGTTGGGAAAGAAAGTTGCACTTCAACTGTGCTACAGCTGGCCCTCATTACCTGCAGTCTGCTCCTGCTAAGATCTGACAGATCTCACTGTGGTCAAACAACCCACTGCCAACCAACACTGCTGCCACACATTTTGCCATATTCACAGACAGAGATGAGGTTAAGCCAGATTAACTAGGATACAATACTAACCCAACCAAGAACAGCAACTCTGACTTTGACTGGAGGAGATAAAAATACCAGTTAAAAGGGAACAGTACAAGAAAACATCACCCTCTAAGGCAATCTGTGATACACCTTACATGTAATATGAGAAATAATTTGTGAAGAAAACATACAATAACATATTTTAAACATTGTTTTATTCATTTTATTAAAAATAAGTACATTTTTGAATGTTTTTACCTGTGGTGCCCATTTTATAAGTGGAATAAGACACTCCAATTTGTGGTTTACTGACTGATACGAGCATGCCCAGGTGCTGAAGGCACCGGGGGTGTGTTCTCTTTAGTCAATAAACCACACCTCAGTGTATCTTTCTTTTTACTTGTTTGTGCATCAGTAACAAAAAACAGAAACAATTTGACACATGAAATGTTCATGTTTGTCAGATCCTGCACAAAGGCTTGGCTCACCCAGTCTGCCCAGTTTGTCCCTACCTATACTGTCACCACAGACCCTGCCTGATCTCTGATGAGTTCCCCTCTGCTTTTCTACTAAGATTCCTTTGTGCCTATTCCATGTATGCTGAAAGCTTACCACTTTTTAGGGCTGCAGTGGGTGGAGCCCTGCAGACCTATTGCTATCAAAAAAAGGATTCAGCACCTTCCTTCCAATCGAACAACATGTTGGAGTTGCACCACAGTCACCTCTGTGTCCATGAAGCACTCCACTCACTGTCTCCATTGGCAGTCACACTGCACTATTTTCACTTTGTTTGCAGTCATGGCAGAACATGGCACACTCTGCCATGTCAAAGATGGCCACCAAACTGTACTGTGCATGCCCAAGTATTAAGACATGCCCAGTAGATTGAGGCAGCCATCTTGGACATGGTGGAGTGTGCTATGTTCCGCCATGACCTCTGATTTTTTTAAATTATAGATATCCCCCCATCTGCTCCTTCATCTCAGCACCAGTCCCCCCCCCAGAAATATAAGACTGACAGTGGGGGTGCCCAACCCCCCAGTATTACAATCAGCACTCATTGGTGGGTTCTTTTTTGTTTTTCTTTTATGTCCCCCCACCTGACCCTCCCTCTCAGTACTCAATACCCCTCCACCCCCCAGAAACATAAGAATGACACTGGGGGTGCTCAATCCCCCAGTGTCATGATCTGAAATCCTAGGTTTTTTTTTAACCCTGTAAAAGGAAAACCATCCATTGATGTCATTTGCGGCCATTCGTGTTCCCCCAACCAACCCTCCCACTCAGCACCCACCACCCTGTCCCCCCAAGCCCTTACTTACCCATCTGGGGTCCAATGCCATAATCCTCTCTGGACTGCAGACAAGCCTTCACTCTTCAAAGCTAGACCATGAACTGAAGAAACAGGTAAGCGGTTCAATGTATTTCAATGGTGTTTTGAACTCAGTGGCATAACTTTGCCATTTTTTCATATTATTGGCCCAAATTTTCAACATGCCTTTTTTGGGACCCCACCTCATGAACAATTGTACTGACATTAGGAAAATCTGTCCCAAAGGGTGATTTCACAATTCCTGCCCAAAAGCACCTTTCAGGCAAGAGTTGAACACTTTCTCTGCCCTTGCTCATGAGGTGGGGGTCATAAGAAGGCCACAGAATGTTGAAACTTTGGTGTAAAAATATTAAAAACCAACACAGTTATGAGCCTATGTTAAATTTTGTGAATTCAGGCTGGTAACTTTGGTAATTTTCAATATTTTTACACCCAAATTTAAAGCACAGCCATATCTTTACAACACCTCATGAATGTGATAGCTGTCATTTATCAAATCCTGGCCATAATGTTTTTTTACATCCAGAAAAGGTGACTTCACATTCCCTGCACAAAATCTCTTTTAGGGCAGGAGTTGAAAATGTTCTCTGCCATTGTTCATGAGGTGGGGTCATAAGAAGGCTATGTTCTAAATTTGTTGTAAAAATATTTTACGAAAAAAAGTTACAATGCTATGTTGAATTTGGTGTAAACATTTTCAAAAAAAAATTTATGAGCCTACATTGCATTTTGCTAATGCAGGCTCATAACTTTGGTAGTTTTCAATATTTTTACCCCAAATTCCTTGGATGCAGCCCTATCAGTCCTGGCCAGAGTTTGTTTTGCTCCTGCCACCTCCACTGGTAGACTGTTCCAGGCATCCACCACCCTTTCAGTGAAGAAGTACTTCCTCACATCCATGCTAAACTTCCCTCCTTCAGCTTCATTGCATCCCCTCATGTTCTGGTGCACATTGTCCTATGAAACATACTTCCCTCTTGTACCTTACTGATGCTTGAGAGGTACTTAAAGGTCTGTATCCTGTCCCCCTCGTCCTCCTTTCTTCTGGGATGTACATACTGAGATCCTTCAGGCTCTCCTTATAGGGCTTTTGATATAGCTACTGAACCATTTTTGTTACCTCCTCTGGACTGCCTCTACCCTGTGTCCTTCCAGAGATGTGATCTCCAGAACTGAGCACAGTCCTCCTGATTGGGTCTCACCAGTGATTAATACACTGGACATCACCTTTCTCATTCAGCTGTCGATTACCCTCCCTATGCACCCCAGCATCAAACTGACCCTGCTTCCTGCCTTGTCACACTGCCCCTCCACCTTGAGATCTTCAGATATGATAACCCCAAGGTCTCTTTCTTGCTTGTGACTGTCAATACCTCTTCCCCCATTTTATACACTACTCCTGGGTTTCTGTGCCCTAGGTGTATGATTTTCCAGTATTACCATGGAGATAGCATGGGAAGCCAGTAAACAGAGGGACAGAGTGAACATGCTGTACTCCAAAGAGGGAGACAAAGGTGGACACAGCTGAATGAAATTTATTACAACATACTCAATGAGTAGTAATAATGTAAGGGAACTAAAGGAAGTAGCAAAGATTCTCCCTGAATAACTTATGGATACGGACAACGGTTTTCCACATGCATGGATAAACAGAGCTTAAAATGGAATCCTGATTGGCCCACAGTATTTCGGTGCAAAAATGGAACTAGCGTTTGTTCACGGAGTTTCCGTGAACTGCTGTCTTTGAAAATCACAGCACTGCACATCTTTTTTACTCTGTTGCTGCTTGCTGTGTTTTTGTGTTGCGCTGTGTCCTGCCTTCAAGATCCTTCCTGCCTCAATGCCAGAGTCCTCATAATTCATTTGTGTTTAATGTAAGTTTTCAGCAAATGTTCACTAATGCACAAAATGTATTTAATTCGGCAATTGCCAATCAACTGTGAAGCTTGAATTTAATGTGACGCAGCTGTATATCTCTAAGTCTGACTTGTTCTCTCCACAGGTAGCCGTGTTTTCTTTAATTGTATCTCAATGTTTTTTATACATTTAAATGTATATTTTGCCCATCTTCTGTGTCCCCAAGTGAGCGCAGTGCTGATGTGTATTTTGATTGTGTTGCAGCTGTTTATTTGCTGCTGGGGAGTGGAGCACATGCGACTTCTTTGCACAGTGTCTGCAGTATTGTCGCAATGCTGATTATGGCTTGGGGGTGTCAAAGATCTCTCTAACCTGCTGATTCAACTAGCCAGTACTGTAAAATACATTTCAGTTATTTTCCCCTTTGTCATCTGAATGATTGTGTTTAATTTTGTTATTGTGTTGCTCGGGAGGGGGTGACAATGCAATGCTATGGCCAAGGCAATCCATAGATTTGTTTATTTTCTTTTCCCCACGATGTGTACTATAGTCTGTGTGATTTTTAGTTGTGGGTTGGTGTGGGAATTCCAAGGGAACAACTCCTTGCTATCCTAATTCCATTTTGTCTTGAGTGAAATGACAGTAAAAAGTATAATTTTATTTTATATGTAGTGGAGAAGGCAGGTCGCCTTACGGAAGTAGACAAACAAGGAGTGAAATTCCTGGCTCTGGAGTGCCCGTGAACTTTTGATTTTTAGTGTTACAGAAGTAGCCAACTCGATCCCGAAGCTGTGTTAAATTATTTGACTCCATGCTTCCTTGACTGCAATGCAGATATATCTTGAATGCTAAACCCAGCTCCCAGTTCCTGTTTTGGGCTAATTTTAATAAAGATCCCATCCAATTGTGTATTTTAAATGTGGTTGTTGTGTGTGTTGGGGAGGGTCCCTGCTGGTGAGGTGGGGACATTGGAGTGTGTGTGGTGTGGATACTGGCAGTGGGGTTGAGGTGGAGGCAGTGGCATTATGTGCTGTTCACTGGCATTATCTGCTGGTCATGGTGGTGCAGGATTGGGATACTGGCCGTAGAGTCAGAGACACTAGCTGTAGGGGTGGGGAGAGTGGCTGTGCTGAATTACCTTCCCTGCTGATCTGCACAACTCACTTCCTTGTGCTGCACCTGACCTACATTGCCATCTGCTGCCACAGGACTACTGCCTTTCTATGTGCCTGCCATAATCTGGAAAGTAATTTTTTTTGGATAGCCCTGTTGCTTTTATTTGAATGGGAAAGCAAAGGACGGCTGGGGGGCTTGAGCTGCATGTAAAAAAGCAAATGAATGTTTGAAATATATGACACAGATATGTTGAAAGAAATGGTTCTTGCCTCGGGTGATATTAGTGAAGGGAGGGACATGCACAGAACCATTTTTCCCAACATGTATGCCAGTCTGCCAAGTCTGTGCCATGCTCTGGTGGTTGTTTGTTGATGGTCAGCTGAGGGACAGGCCTGGCAAACTGGTTCACATGCTGGAAAAAAATGGTTTTGGCCTCCGAGGGAGGGGTGGATGTGCAGAGTGGACAGAACCATTTTTTCCAACATGTATGGCAGTCTGCCAAGTCTGTGCCTTGCTCTGGTGGTTGTTCATTGATGGTCGGCTGGGGGACGGGCCTGGCAGACTGGTTCACATGCTGTAAAAAATGGTTCTGGCCTCTGAGGGAGGAGTAGATGGGCAGAGTGGCACAGAACCATTTTTCCCAACATGTATGCCATTCCACCAAGTCCATGCCATGCTCTGGTGGCTGTTTGTTGATGGTCGGCTGAGAGATGGGCCTAGTAGACTGGTTCACATGCTGGAAAAAATGGTTCTGGCCTCTGAGGGAGGGGTGGACTGGCAGAGTGGCACAGAACCATTTTTCCCAACATGTATGGTAGTCTGCTGAGTTGGTGACATGCTCTGGTAGTTGTTCATTGATGGTCAGCTGAGGGACGGGCCTGGCAGACTGGTTCACATGCTGGAAAAAATAGTTCTGGCCTCTGAGGGAGGGGTTGATGGGAAGAGTGGTACAGAACCATTGTTTCCAATGTGTATTCCATTCCGCCGAGTCTGTCCCATGCTCTGGTGGTTGTTTGTTGATGGTTGGCAGAGGGACGGGCCTGGTAAACTGGTTCATATGCTGGAAAAAATGGTTCTGGCCTCGGAGGGAGGGGTAGATTGGCAAAGTGGCACAGAACCATTTTTCCCAACATGTATGGCAATCTGCCAAGTCCGTGCCATGCTGTGGTGGTTGTTTGTTGATGGTTGATGGGAAGAGTGTCCGTGCCTGTGTCTGTGTGTGCGTGCCTGTGTCTGTGTGTGCATGCCTGTGCCTGTGTCTGTGTCTGTGCATGCATGCCTGTGCCTGTGTCTGTGTGTGCCTGTTTGTCTGTGTGTGCATGCCTGTGTCTGTCTGTGTGTGTATGCGTGTAGAATAATAGAGACACACAGTCAGACAAAATAACTTTATTAAGCCACATCAAACTGAATAAACCATGTCTAATTTGTGCCCTTAAAAAGTGTCAAATAAAGATTTTCCTCTTTGGTTTCCTTGATAAATTGTGGAGGATGTAGGCATCAGATTGCCTAGGGGGTAAACAAGGACAAGTTGATTAAACTGTCTAACTGCAAGTTAATAATAATCTCACCACCATTAAGTTGGATTTTTGCAGGAATGCCTAATGAAATATTGTTGGAAGTGTTGGGGAACTACAGAGAATTGATAAGTTCTTAAAGGTGAACTACCGGCAGAGGTGAAGCCCTGACCACTGTATGGATTGGGGCTTCACCTCTCTGGTCCCCCCTGCAGGCACTATATTAAAAAATAATCTTTGCACCTGAGTGATCAATCAAACTGGAGACTGGGTGCAAAGATAGATTTATTTCTGTTGACTGCAGTGGGGATAGGAGAGATGAAGCCACAAGCTGCACAGTGGTAATGGCTTGACCTCTGCCGGTAGAACAACTTTCACGAGTTTGAGCTCCAACATGAAAACTAAGAGGCTCCATTTTCATGAGGACCAAGTTAGAAATTGCCCAATCTACTGTGGGTGCAATTCCTGATTGGTTTATTCTTTGGTACAGATTGCTGATCTCTCTATTTGCATCCTCAAGCCTCATTAATCAGCTGTGTTTTTTTTTTAATTGGATGCACTTTGTTTACATATAAACCAATCCAGGCAGCAAGATGTTAGGAACTGAGCCAACAGAGTCCACCTTGGCATCTGGTGGGTCAGCTTAATTCACGTCTGAGCTCTGTCAAGCTTTGGTACATGGCATTGGATGAGTACCATCATTCTACCTCTGTTGCCGTCATGCCTGAGGGGTGGGGGCTGCACTTGCTGCCGTCACACCTGAGGGATGGGGGCTGCACTTGCTGCCACCACACCTGAGGGGTGGGGGCTGCATCTGCTGCCGTCATGCCTGAGGCATTGGGGCTGCACCTGCTGCCATCACACCTGAGGTGTGGGGTCTGCAGTGCTGCACCTGCTGTCATCACACCTGAGGGGTGGGGGTTGCAGTGCTGCACCTGCTGCCATCATGCCTGGGGGGGCTGCACTTGCTGCCATCATGCCTGAGGGGTGGGGGCTGCAGTGCTGCTGTCACACCTGAGGGGTGGGGTTGCATGCTGTACCTGCTGCCATCACACCTGAGGGGTGTGGCTGCACCTGCTGCTGTCATGCCTGAGGGGTGGGGTCAGCAGTGCTGCACCTGCTGCCATCACATCTGAAGGGTGGAGGTTGCAGTACTGCACCTGCTGCCATCATGCCTTAGGGGTGGGGGCTGCACTTGCTGCCATCATGCCTGAGGGGTGGTGGCTGCAGTGCTGCTGTCACTCCTGAGGGGTGGGGTTGCAGTGCTGCACCTGCTGCTATCATGCCTGAGGGGTGGGGGCTGCACTTGCTGCCATCATGCCTGAGGGGTGGGGGCTGCATCTGCTGCCGTCACACCTGAGGGGTGGGAGTTGCAGTGCTGCACCTGCTGCCTTCATGCCTGAGGGGTGGGGGCTGCACTTGCTGCCATCATGCCTGAGGGCTGGGGGCTGCACTTGCTGCCATCACACCTGAGGGGTGGGGGCTGCACCTGCTGCCATCACACCTGAGGGGTGGGGATTGCAGTGTTGCACCTGCTGCCATCACACTTGAGGGGTGGGGGCTGCACTTACTGCTGTTGTCTATCCTGGAGAATCGATGAAAACCTGCTGTTGCCATCTTGCTGGGAGTCAGAAGGTGTAGTCTTCATGAACATCATGCCTGTATGCTGCTGCAGATTCATGCTGATGTTGCACTGCCTGCCAACACTGCTACTAGCACCTCATGCTTGTCCCTTTGCACCACTCTTCAAGTTAGTAGGTGTGGGTGTTGGTGGCAAGCTGTGATTGGAGAATGCATTGATAATAATGATGATGATGGTGGTCTTTCTAACAGTTATGTCTTATGTGTACATTTTTCTGTGGGCCACATGTAAACATTTCAGTTATGATTTCAGGCCTTGAAGTGCTGTCGGACATGATCTGCTACAGGTCTATCCTCCATTGTAAAAGGTGCAGTTTGCTTTCTTTTTGCCCACTAGTGGGTCTTCCATGCTAAAAATGTGAATGCTTTGTTGGTGTTGCAGAGTTAGGACTTACTGTGTTTTTTTTTTTTTGTAGGTCAATCTCTGAAAGTGCTGTTGGCGATCTGCTGCCGTGAGTCCTTGCCCTTTTGAAAAGGCATTGTTCTTCTTCACTCACAAATGGTGACTCAACATCTAGATTTTACGCTTCTGAAATCACAGTGGTTTCTGTTTGGTACCCATCCCCACTTTTCTCCACATAGCCTCACATCAGCAGTGAGATTTGGCAGATATATATATATATATATATATATATATATATATATTATATATTTATATATAGATATATATATATATATATATATAGATAGATATATTTATATGGATGGCGATACTGTAGTTCAGAATTTAAGTGGCTGAGGTCAGCGTAAAGTCTGTAGCTGCTCCTCCCCACTCTCATAAACATGGCCTTACATTATTGGCAAGATTCAGATGCGCATATCTTACTATAGATATTTCTAGTTTGGACTGTAAACTTCAGAGCACAGCATGATTTCTGTAGCTGCTCCTCCTGACCATCATCCTCATCTACGGCCATGAATGACCAGTGAGATTCTAATGCTGATGTAGTCTTTTATTTTTGTCTTGATTGAGAGATTGAGTAATTGGTTGTGAAATTTTAATAGTTGTGCTGCACAATTGTAAAGATATTTTCTATATCTCCCAACTCTGTTTCAGTTTTAGTTTGTTGGGAGTCATCCACACGACACTTGTAGCAATGGTAACACCACCACAAAGCAAAATGGCCAAAATCTCATCTGTTACCGCTAAAGACTATGCGTTGCAATTCAAGTCCTTTGGCATGTATGAAGACAGAGGGAAGATGTTCTGTCACTTCTGCAATCACCCTGTTGACCACATCAGGAAGGACACAGTGGTGGATCACTGTAAAAGCAAAAAACACACCAAGAACTCAAGCCAGAAGAGTAACAGCAGACAGGTGACCTTGCACACCAGTTTTAGTGCCACAACAGCTACAGCTGCTGCAAGGGAAGAAACCATTTTGGACACATTGAGGGCTTGGTACGGCACCAATATACCGATTGAAAAGCTGGATCAGCCCTGCTTGACAGACTGGATGGGGAAGTATATGAAAGGAATTGGAGCTCTTCTAAAGGCAGACTCCTTTCGACAGAGTTACTTGCCCCAACTGAATAGGAAAATGGAGGAGGGAATTAGCCAGCTGGTAAAAGGCAAGACACTTGCAGTAATGTGCAGCGAAACCACCGATGCAGACTCCCGCTGTGTAATGAACATTATTTTTGTAATGAAGGGTGGAAAATCTATAATAGCAGACACCATAAAGCTAACACCGGTAAACCACTCCACTGTTGCCCAAAGTGTTTTAAAGACCTTGCATAAATATGGTGTGAAGATGGGACGAGTGGTAGCATTTGTTAGTGACAATGCACGTTATATGACAAAGTGCTTTAATGATGTATTATGTGGCCTAATTGGTGACCATGTAGTCCACGTGAGTTGTTGGGCACATGTTTTATCAGTGGTGGGTGATACCTGGATTGACCTCTTTGATCAGGTGAATAAGCTTGTGGCACTTATAAAATATGCCTTTCAGCAATCGCCAAAATGTAAGCGAGAGTACATAGCATTCCTGGAGCAGAGGGGTTCGGAAAAAAAAATATTGCCTCCTGTTCCTGTCTTGACCCATTGGAACTCCTGGTTCAAAGCAGTAAAGTACCACTCTGTATATCTGGAACACCTGTGAGAGTTCTTCAAGGATGAAACCAGTGATGCCAACTCCATGAGGTCCTTAAAAAAACTATTTGAAGAATGGGTCACAGAGCTGCAAGTTCAAACTGCATTCATTGCTGAAATCTGCACTGATCTTATTGATGCAATCGAGCTTTTGCAAAGCAAGAAAAAGCCCTTGGCTGTTTTGCTGTATGACACCATTAGCAAAATAAAAAAGCATTTTGAAGCTGGAGTCTTGAAGACAGAATGATTTGGTGACAGAACTGACAGGTACTTGCACGCTATGAGGCCACGGGTCAAGCAGGAAAATGTTGCCCTTTTCCAAGGAGCATTTGGTGTTGCTTTAAACAAGCTTTCTAAGCACATGGACACAAACCCATCAATTGAGTTCTTTAAAGCTTGCCATATTTTGGACCCCAGAAATTTACCAAAACTGATTGGGGATTTGACACGGCATGCCAGTGACATTCCACTGTTAGCACTGCACAACCAAACAGCACTGCAAAATGACTGGGATGTATATGCTAGGCAGGGATATAGGGAACTTCAGCATATTGGAGTTGGATGTTGGGCAGTACTGGCTTTCAAGGCAGTCACATCTAACAGTACTCTCCAGAGCTGCTCTACAAGCTATCTGGATACCTGTGTCAAGTGCAGATGTGGAGAGATCCTTCTCTGTATATGGACAGATCCACACAGATCAAAGGAGGAACCTGCTGGTACAAAATCTGAAACTGCTATCCCAGCTCATGTACAACAAGTAGCTGGATTATATATTTTTCCATGGTTCCCACAACATGTCCAATGCTAATTTTCATACTTCTATTAGCGTACTCAAGCCATTCACCAGTGCAACCCTCTCCATGATATAATGGCTCCTCCCTCTAACTTCAGACTGTTGCCCCTGTTGTCCCTCCCTTTTTTTGGCCTCTTAGGTACTTGAAGGTCTTGCTCGTGTTCCTTTTCCTGTCTGTCTTCTAGGATGTACATGTTGAGCTCCCTCTCTCTTCTCATGTGTCCTGTCTGTCACCCATCCCCAGGATGACGTTCGTCACCCTAAGTTGGACCCCCGTCCCCCACCCTCACTGGTAAACACTAAACAGTAGTACTTGTTTAGTACTTCCACCTGCTCTGACCCTTGCTGTGTCCACGCTCCTTCCTAACAGTCTTCCTTTCCCCTACTCTTCTTTGCCGAATGGAGATTCGATTGCTTCCCCTCTTCCTGCCTGTCTATTGGGAGGTTGGAGACTGATGGACTCCTTTGCATGGTGGCGCTGTTTACTGCTCACACCCACACCTTCACCCTACCTGCTTTAAGTTATACTTTTCTGTAATAAACTCTCCCAGATTTTTCTTTAGAATCCATGAGCTCTACAAACTCTGGTGCAGCCTATCCTGTGCATACATGTCTTGGTTCTCCAGGACACCATATGCTACCCCATTAATATACATGATGTGAGTCACACCTTTTATACTATTGCACAGTTTTCCACATTTCATATGCCTTTGCACATTTAATGTATTTATAGTATTTATAGTTGGTTAGATGCTGTATGTTTATATGCTGTAGGTTTTAGTTCACCTGTTTTTCATTGCAGTTATAGAGTCAGGTTTTACACATTTTCTTTGATAGAGCTTTAGTTTAGTTGTACTTATATGTTCCACATTTTGCACATGTTACTGCATATGGGTTTCCATTCAAATGTCTGTTCTGCACTGTTTCTACACTTTCAGTGTACCGTTTTACACCAGTTTTGTATAGATTTTATAGGATTTGGTTTCTCGTATTACACCTGCACCATTTTATGTTTTTTTTAGTACTTTTGCATATTTTACTGTATGGATGTTGTTGTATTTATAGTTTTACTCCTTTCTGCACATTTTTTATAAACACTATTTTATTTAATGCAACTGTTCTCTTTATTTTATTCCATTTTATTCATTACTGAATTAGTGATATGACAAGACATGTAGAACAAAGGTTCCTCTACATATAGCATAGACCAAAGTACCAATGTCATGGAGAGGCATAAGTCTGGTTGGGGGTCTTTGGGAAAATATCTCTGCCTAACAGAGAATTACTATGGCATTGCTCAGTAGAAAATCCACTGAAAATGGGTGACGGGGCAGGGGACATTCTTTAAATCATGGATTTGGTTGGATTTGGTTGCATGACTGGTTATGTTCAGGGCTGTCTGTGTTGGTGCTTGGGGGACAGCTGACTGTGCTCACTTATTAGTGATGGGATTGTATGTATTTGTGCACAGGCTCACATCTGAGGGGGGTTACGGTGGGGAGAAGCTGTGTTGGTGCCTGGAGGAGTTGGCTGTGTTGGTGTCACCATGATGACATCTGAGAGATGAGGTCATGCTGCAGTCAAACCTGAGGAATAGGGACATAGTGCTGTTGCTGCTGCTGTAACACCTGAGGAATGGGAGCCATAGTCCTTCTTCGGACAACACAACAGAGGGTGGGGGCTACAATGCAACATCCTGAGGGATACAGTGAGGCTATAGTGCTGTTGACACTGCCATCACACTTGAGGGATGGGGAAGACTGTGCTGCTGCTTCCATCACATCTTGTACCTATCGAAATAACAAAATTGGTGCAAGGATGGATGCATGTACAATAGTGGAGCTCAAAATTGATAATATGAATGGTAGCAGAGTAAAAATGTATTAAATAAAGCACATAAAATCAAACACCAGTAAAAACAGATTTTGGCTTAGCAGACTGCTGACAATACTGTTTTTTCCAATGTAAAAAACAGAATTTGCTCTTTCTCAATCATGGTAAACCAGTGTCCCTGCTTATGGAAGGGCAAATAATCTAGGTGATGTATTAGTTCATTCTGTCCAACCAGTGGAGAAACCCCAGACATGGAATACCAGCATTACTACCTGGTTTCAGGAAGTGTAAACATTGCAAATATTGTAAGGTAGTCAATGAATGCACTTCATTTCTGAACCCCCCAAGACAACAAAATGGATAAAGATTAGGGACCTTGTCAGTTGTGACACAAACTGTAATCTATCATGCAACATATTCTTGTGGCATGTTTTGTGTGGGCCACACCAAGCAAAAGTTCAAAGGGTGTGTGGGGGCCCACATGCTGTCAAATGGAAACAGAAATATGGACAATGCTTTGGCAGCTCATATTAAAAATACCACCACACTGACTAATCATAATACTCTGTTCACAGGAACTGAATGTGTTAAATTAGGCCCAAGGGGAGGTGATAGGGAGTTCACACTTGCCAGGTGAAAAGTTTTTGGATTTTCAGGCAGATGGCATATACAACACATGGCCATGTCTCATGTCCAAAGGGAACTGACCCCATTCTTATTGGAATTGGATTGTAATGTGGTCAGACAACATAGTGGAGTTTCTTGTTTAAAATGAAAATTCACATACACTCATTCTTTTTCCTCTGCTTCTTCAGGTAGTCCATTTTGGTATACAACATTTCTGGAACTTCAAGAACCTGGATTGTCTAAGAATATGGAGAAATAAATTGTTGCCCTTTTTTAATGCATACTGGATGTGCAGTACACCACATGTGAAGACTCTAGAATCCTTTGGAGAATAATCCTGAGGAACGCACAGTCTCTCCTGGAACTAGTAGGCACTGTGATACATACCAGCACGCTCCTGTTTTAAAATACACACATGATGGTTATGGTGTTTGTATTATAAAGTGATTTATTATTAATTTCTTCTCTACATATTGTGGAATTGTGCAGTAATACTGAGGTATACTGACTGCACTTGCACATATTTTATGAAACTCTATGCATTTTAATTAGTTGTACTAAAGCACTGAAGTTTTCTTGTATGCAACTTACTTTTGGGTACTGTCACTTTGAACATTAAGATTGCCTGTCTAAAACTAATTTGTTTTTCATTTATAAGTAGAGGTGCCCCACAGGAGTCACCAGTCTTTGACAAAGATCTTTCAAAAAATAAAACACTGGACAGTGGACATCAGATCTCATCAGCTCACTTCACCTATTGTTGCTTCAGTGTAATAAAGAGCTTCTAACCCACACTACTATCAAGTTTCTGCATCAGCTCTGTCACGGTGTGGTGAGTGCAGTGATTTTCCTTTTCCTGGTACATATGAGGCTGCTTAATAGGATAATTCAGTGGATCATGATCCATCCCTATTAACCGTCCATCCTGTTTATCAGATGTCCTATACTTTTAATGGAGAAATACGATCCAGACACCAAAAACATGTTGCAACAAAGTTAAATGTTTTGTTTAATGATTTTAATGTTTCTTAGTGAGATAACCTTTTTTATGCAGTAGTGGATAAATAGAGATACTGTACTGTACCACAGTAAGCAAGGACTCAGCACGAAAAACAAAAGTGATCATGGCACACCACACTCCCGTGACTAACTTAGCATTTTCACAAATGTATTCCAAAGCCCCATGAAAAAGTCATAGATTCTGCTCTTTTTGGAGTCAGAGCAGATCTTGTTGTTTTTAGTATTACTATTGTTTTATGCTGAGATGTTTGTATGCGTATCATGATTTTAATTATTGTTAACGCACCTTGGTTTTTTGAAAGGAGCCATACAAATAAAATGTATTATTATTATTACCTTTCCTTCAAGTGTCATAAATTTGCTCCAGTCTGCCATTACCCTATTTTGTGTGCACTGGGACATCTAGGACTGCAAATGTTGCAGTGCTTCCTTATTTGAGATTGGTACAGGAGGGGGGTCATCATCTGACTCTGATGTGTCTGATGTGTCTACTTCTTCATCCAGTTGCATTCTTTTAACAGCCTCACATATGTCACCATCACTTAGCTTGCCATCAGTCAGGACATCTTTGGCCATATCAAAAAAGTAATTAAACTCTGCAACTGTCATGAATGCCAGAGTAAAAATGTCAGCAACAGCATCAACAATCTGTGAATAGCTGTTTGCAAGGGTCTCGGCTGAGGAGACAGTCCTGTCATCTGTGAAGCTGGCTTTCCTGTAGTAATTGTTGATTGTAGTAGGAGTCATGTATTGCCAGGCTTTAGCAACCATATAGATCACATCAAGGATTGTTACAGCCATTGCAGTTGCTGATGCTTGTGCTGAGCCACCCTCATCTATGACTCCCACAATCCAGGTGGACAACAGTGCATGGTAGTGACCTTTTAAAAGTCTTGTCACACCTCTATCCATGGGTTGGATGAAACTTGTGGTGTTTGGTGGAAAGAAAACAATTTTTATGTGGGGTACATGCCGGTGATTTCTTGTGGATGGGCAAAGCAGTTGTCAACAAACAGCACAAAATGTCACCATTCCCTTTTAAGTTCATTCTCCCATGCACTGAGCCAGTCTGTGAATATCCACCCTGTCATCAATGTATTAGCCAAGCTCTAGTAGGTGACTGGCAGGTTGGGCAGATCTTTTGGGAGGCAGCAAGAGCATTTGCTCTTCCCTGTCAGGAGAAGAGGCCATTTCTCAGTGCTATCCATGTTAGCACAGCAGAGTATGGAGACACTCTTTTTTGCCTTCTTTCCCCCCAGCAGTTTGGTTTCTCTGTGAACATGAACCCGATCAGGGTAGCCCCCAGTAGTAGAGACCATTTTAATCTGTGCTGTATACATCACTTGGACCTGATTCAGGAGGGAAGATGCAGAGCTTGCGCCAAGCCCTGTGCCATCCGCAAAGTTTTGGTGCAACTGCAAATGCAGCCTGATTCTCAAAGGGCTGGTTCAGTTGCAACGTTCCCTCATATTACATCAGCTTGCACCGCTGCTTTGGCATGGGCCCCATAATATGGGTCCACCAGTGGTACACAGGTAGACCAGGGGAAGCTGGTCTAACCTGTTGCAGTTGGTGCAGGGGACATGCAGCTTGGGGTTTGTGTCAATCATCCATAGTGAATTGCACTTGCAACACAGTTTGATGCAAGTTGCCCCTTGCATCAAACCCTCTGCCGCAAGTCTCCTGTGCTGATACAAATCACTTTGAGAATTGGGCCCTTGGTGTATAATCGCAAAGAACTGTTGGCAGCACAGTGGATATCCTCTCAGTGGCAGTATCTGTGTCAGCATCACAGTGCTGGCCGTGCTCTTTTTTGCATATTATGCTATGACTTTGTTTCCACCACGGCAGCCAGACATTGGTGGATTGGAAACATTCATGCCCCAACTGTGTCACCAGTTCATTGTTTTTTCTTTTTCATTAATGGCCCAGACAACTGAACACTTCTACTAGCTGTGCTATTGAACCATAGAAGAAGCGCTTCTTCAACTTCACCATCTTTCCCCTCTCACTTGTGCTTTCTATTGGGGTTAGCATTTGATTGCCATTCTGCCAGGATGGATTCTTGATTCTGGCTTATGCACCCAGCCTAACTTTTAGAATTACCATATCCCCTGGCCACAGAAGCAAGAGATGCTTTTGGGATCTGCAAAAAAAGCCTCTGTCACCTTGACTCTCTGTGACAGAGACAATTCATTCTGCTCAGATGCCATCCTGCAAAACCTGCAATACCATTTGACAGACCGATTGACTGACCAAGTGTTGCACACTACATGTATTGCATTCATCCCAAGACACATCCCAATAAAGTGGCACAGCTGTCCCCCTTAGCCAAATCAGCTGCTAACTGAAACCAAAGGGGACAAAAACTGTTACCTGGGAAATGTCCTGATTAACCAAACATCCTGCCTAACTGGGTCCCAATTACGTGGCTTGCACTATATTTTTATATTTTAGGGCAAGTACTGTATGTCCACTGTTTTTACAGTACTGACATAGCTGCCAGAAATTTTTGTTTCCGATATTTCTGGGAGGCATAGATCTATTGGTGTGCTGTGTCTGTTTGGCCGAGGAGGTACCACTTGGCAAAATAACACTGGTAAGGACATGACCAAAAGTGCAGGTACCTCTCAGCCAATCAGGATTCAGACAATACCCTTCACATTTGATAAAGCATCTTAAAAACCCTGGAGTTAATTTTTATGCTCTCCTAATCACCACAGCTAAGCTGAACTTTTTGCAGTCTTGTAGTTCCTTCCTGGGTGTTCAGTATTCCTACCATTTTCTCTTTTCTTTGTGCTTGACTATATGAATGTATTGGGATTGTTTCCCCCCTTTAGCTACAGTACCTTGCTCTGCACAAGAAACTGATGCAAAATCAGTGTGAAACAATTTTCCAACAATCCCTTTCATGCGACCCCCTTGAGCAGTGTTCAGAGGAGGTCAGGGGAGGTCAGTTGGTGGAGCCTTATGCATCCCGTTCACATCATTGTGCACTGACACATGAAAGGGGCAGAGATGCCATGTAAATGGCATGCAGTGCCATGCATATTGCCATACAGCGTACCACTGGCTCACCCAGCACAACACCTTGCTGTCAGCCCTTTATTAATGCCAGAAAATTTTGGCAGTAGGGGTGGTCAAACTACTGGTCTAGAAGCACTAGGATATAGGGGAACCAAAGTGACATGAATGCACATGGGGCTAAGGAGGGAGGGCAGTGCCATTTCACTACCTGAGATAGATTTCATTAGGACTTGACCACCAGGGGTGATGCCATGGAATGGAGGAATGGACAGCAGTGGAGAGCCTGAAGCAACTTAAAGGTATGAGCTGGGGGACAGGGGATATCTGCAGTGGGCATACCACACACTCATACATGTGCATTGGCACTGTGCTATGTGCCTACTGTATATTTAGGTGATGGTAATTTATGCTATTACTATGTGCAGACCATGTTTATGCATGGTAATGTCTCGTACACTAATGTAAAGGATAGGGGGTGGTGGTGGTGTGATTCTGCCCCCGGTGCAGATTTTAATTCTCATTATATGAATTTTGGAGTTAGCATACTGGATGCACTTTGTGTCCCATTTTCTGTTCCCAAAAATTGTGACTAAGAAATGGACCCTATATTTTTCCATTTTTATGTTGGCGCGCTTGCGCAGCCAACATCTTGGGACAGTGCAGCTTTGGAGGCACGGTTGCTGTTGGGCGAATGCAAGGCACGCACCAATAGGTGTGTCCCGCATTCCCCAATCAGCCTACATGCCAGTGCCACACCATGCATACATAATGTGGTGAGCACATCTAAGAAAAGGTCTGCTGCAATCCAAACAATGCTCGTCAGATGCAGCAGTCCTTTTCTTGACGTGCTTGCAACATTATGCACATGGTGGCACTCTGGCCGCTGAACTCTGACTTCGGGGGTGCCCAATCCCCCTGTCGGCTGCCCCTGCCCCCTATGAATGTGCCGATGGGGGGAGCCCACTCCCCGTCAGCATAAATCATTCCCCACATTTGTCATATGCAGAGGGGGTGCCCAAGTCCCCTCAGCTCTTACCCTGCCCCCTTTCCTTGTGTGTCGATGGGGGACCCCACTCCCCGTCATCAGAAAGAACCCCCCAATTGTTTAATGCTGAGGGGGTGCACAACCACCTCGGTTCTGTGACCCCACCCTTCTTTGTGTGCCGAAGGGGGTGCCCAATCCCTGTCGGCATAAATTCCTTCCCCCTTGTGTTGTTTGCCGATGAGGGTGCCCAATACCCTGTTGGCTACAGACACCCCCTCTCCAAACAGTTAGGTGGCATGCTGGGAGCCCACCCCAGCGTACCAAATCCCCTGCAAAAACTGTCCCAGATGTTTTTGAACCTGTAAAGGAAAACGGTCCTCGTAGTGTCCGTGCCCCTCCCCACCCTCACCCACCCACTCACTGCGCCCTGCCTCCCCCACCCCACTCACCCCATACTTGCGAGTCCAGTGCGACGCATCTTTGGTGGACTGGGGAACACGCTCTGCACTCTTCAAAGCCGACCGCTAACTGAGGAAATGCCGTAAGCTGTATAATGTAATAAATAGGGTTTTCCAACTTTGCTGCATATCTCAGGCATTTTGTGAATTTTGGCTCAAAATTTTCAACATGGGGTTTTGGGACCCCTTCTCATGAATTCTTACACTGTCATGGCATTATTCAGTCGAAAGGTGATTTCGCAGTCACTGCGGAATCACCTTTGAGACTACTAACTAAAATAGCAGTGCCGCTGTTCACGAGGGGCTCTCAAAAAGCCTATGTTGCAAATTTAGTGGGAAAAATCCAAAACATGACTGTTTTACGAGCGTGCATAGCAACTGTGCAACGCACGCTCATAAGTTAGCAAATTCACAATATTTTCACACCAGATTCTCAACATTGGCATTTTACCACACCATCCTGTGAACCGTACAGCTGTCATTTTTCATATCCTGGCCAAAATGTGTTTTCACACTTCCGGTGCAGAATAGCGCAGTTGCGGTGTGAAATCAGTGTTCAGGACACACTACAAAAATGACAGTGACACTGTTCATGAGCAGAGGTCCTAATATGCCTGTGTTGAAAATTTGATGACAATACTCCATAAAATGACTGTTTTACTAGCGTGCGTAGCAGCTGCACAATGCACGCTCGTATGTTAGTGCGTTCACACTATTTTCATGCCAGATTCTCAACACTGGCATTTTACCACACCTTCTTGTGAACTGTACAGCTGTCATTTTTTCACATCCTGGCCAAAATGTGTTTTCGCACTTCCTGCGCAGAATAGTGCGGTCACTGTGTGAAATCAGTGTTCAGGACACATTACAAAAATGACAGTGACACTGTTCATAAGCAGAGGTCCTAAAATGCCTGTGTTGAAAATTTGGTGACAATATTCCATAAAATGACTGTGTTACAAGCGTGCATTGCACAATTTGCACGCACGCTCGTACGTTCGCAATCTTCTAATATTTTCACTCCAGATTTTCAAAAGTGCCATTGTTCTGCACCTCCTAATGAACAGTATAGCTGTCATTTTTCACATCCTGACCAAAATCTGTTTTTGCAGTTCCGGCACAGAATAGCGTGGTCGCTGTGTAAAGTCCGTGTTCAAGACACATGATGAAAATTACAGTGACACTGTTCATTAGCAGATGTCTTAAAATGCCTATGTTGAAAATTTGGGAATGAAAGTCAATAAAATGAGTGCTTTATGAGCATGTGCTGCACAGTTTGCACGTACGCTCATGACTTTGTGATTTTGTAATAGTTTCACCCCGGCTGTTCATCATTGGCATTTTTCCATACCTCCTTATGAACAGTACAGCTGCCTGAAATGTGTTTTCGCATGTCCGGCGCAGAATTGCACGGTCGCTGTGTGAAATCAGTTTTTGGGACAGTTTGAGGAAATGACAGTGACACTATTCATGAGCAGAGGTCCTAAAATGCCTATGTTGAAAATTTGGTGCCGAAAGCCCATACAATGACTGTGTTGCAAGCGTGCATTGCGCGGTTTCCATGCACCCTTGTAATTTTCTTCAATCTGCAATATTTTCATGCCACATTTTCACCACTGGCATTTGTGCACATCTTCTTAACAACAGTCCAGCTGCCATTTTTCACAGCCTGCCCAAAACATGTTTCCGCAGCTGTGGAGCACAAAGGCATGCTCTCTGTGTGCAAAATCACCTTTTGAGACACATTCACAAAATCACAACAATATGCGTCTCTAGCTCCACCACTCCCACTGCCAATGCCAGCGTGACAACATTCGGCATTGACAGATGCTTGTTTATATATTCTACAGCTCAAACCCTACTGTACCAAATGTCATCAAACATGAAAGGCTCTTAGATCATAAGAATGGTCACAAAGGATGTGTATGCTGATTTTCAGATTCCCCAAGTCAAAAAAATAGCCACATTCTAAGCAGCTGCAAGTTGAGTTTTAACATTAAAATGTCTACGCAAACCTAGCAAATGTTATTCTGCAGCTGAAGCCCCAAAACTGTGACACAACTCACATACTGTATGTGTGTGGAGGTAAGTATATGGAGAAAAGAAGAGTAGTAATATTAAAAAATAAAAACAAAGCTTATTGTCTACAAAATACATCTCAAAATAGGAAAATCAATACAAAAATGTAGTTATACTTGAAAAGCAGCTACAGTCTGACAGAATGTTCATATACTGTATAGCAGATTTTCTTCTATATTGCTTTTACAGTGATATAAACTGACAGGTTCTAAAATGTGCAGTGCTTAAGTTTAATCGCAATCGTTTCCACTCATCATGTTATTATGCTCAGTTAGTAAACATATGTCACTTATTACTGCCCTTGAGAGTTTGCATTGAACCAATTACATAAGTGACTATAAGTCAAAGCTAGCTTTTAGTAAGTGAAGTTTTGTCACACACTGTTCTTATTAAACAGTGCAGTAAGAATGTACTGTATCATGTAACAAAGATGTAGGAAGTACTGTACTGGTGCAATATAGTAATTCAGGGTCAGAGATGGTTCCTGATCCATTGTAATCACCCCGTGCACACACACATACTTCATAAGCAGGTATAAACATGCTTTGTAGAAAATGTACTAATTTGTAAAGATTTCTCATCCAGTCTACATCCCAGGGTACCTTGTGAATCTCTTGCTAAGCAGCCATTAGTCTAATTGCTTTAATTCTTGTACTGTCTTCATTTCCACTGTCTCTGCTTGTGGAGTGTCCCATAGGCTCATCACACTGTGAAAGAAGAAGTGTCTCTTACCATTACTCTTGAACTTACCATTGCTGAGCTTCGGGTTGTATCCCTGCTTCCTACTGGAGGGCATACTATCAAACAACTAGGAATGTGGTGTAATGAGCCAAAGCTACACTGCTATTTAATCACAGTAGGATAACAGGGAAAGGAAATTGTATTTGATCTCTCACAGGAAGCTGATCCAAAAGGTGGGGAGAAGACTGAGTGGATTGAAAACTAATTCTCAGACAGTGGTCTTAAATGTTCAATTCTCTGATGTTAAAACAGTCACAAATAGAGTGCTCAAAGAGTCAGTCCTGAACAAGTACTCTTCAGTATGCATTTAAGTGACACAGTGGGGTTACAGAATAAAGTAGGTTTGTTCACAGATGACACACAACTCTGCGGGGGGGGGGAGGGTAGACAATAATAAGGGAATCAACAGAATGAAAAGGGATGTAGAATAGCTAGAGCACTGGTCCAGAATATGGCACTTGAAATTCATTGCCACAAAATGTGATGCACATTGACAGTTAAAATCTTCAGATAGAATATGGCATCAGTGGAGTCACTGTGAAGCATTCAAAAGAAGAAAGAGACCTGGGGTGATAATGAACACAGTCTGACATTCTCTTCTCAATGCAGGAGAGCATTTAGGAAAGCTGTAATGTGTAAGACAGGGTTTCACTAATTGATACTGAGAGGTGATATTCCTGCTGTACAGGCCACAGGTTATATGACTCCCCTGTGATACTGCAAGCAGTTTTGAAACCCTCATCTTAAATAGGATAAGTAAAGTATAGAAACTATTCAGCAGACAGCAATAAAAATGATCCGGGGCAGCAAGGTAGCACCTATCAGAAAAGATAAGCCACTTCAATTACTTCACTACCAGTCTCTCATTGCTTATAAAGCTCATTGGGTTACAGTGTGTATGAAAAGCACTATATAAATGCTGATTCTTCTTAAACATGTACTCACTAGAAGAGAGGAGAGGGGAGAATCTACAAATACATGTAGGGACACAACAGGATGGACTCCTCAGACTTATTATCGCATTTGAAGTAACACACCAAATAAGGGCCACAAACTTAAAACTAGCATGTGTTTGGGGGGGGGGACTTCAAAAAGAACATAAGGAAACAATTCTTTACAGAGTGAGTAGTGGATAGGTAGGAAAATATACCCAACAGTTCTGGGTGAAATTTAAATTCTGGCAGCAGAATTTGGGTAAAAATGCAACATTGTGTCTATAATATTTCACGAACTTTCCACAAAGGTTATCAAAATGTAATTTAGCTTTTTTTCTAATTTTAAAATCACCATTCATCACACGTTAACTAAATTTGACATGTTTGAAGTCATATACAGGGTATGTGTGCCCAGTTTCAGATCTCTAACTTTAAAGGGGGATGACTTACAAGCAGCCAAATATAATTCTCTGAAATTTGTTAACAAAATTTTACTGTACATGTAAGTAAACTGAAATGTTAAGCCCTTGTAACTTTAAAACTAGATAATGCAATGTCACAATTTTGTGGGTTCATAGACCCTAAAAATGAGGTGGTGTATCTCAGCATTATAATTTCTTGCTTAAAGGATGGCCAAATTATAAGCAGACAACATTTGCCAAATCACATTTTGTCAGTATATAATTGGAATTTTATGAGATTTTTGAGAAAATCTTGAAATTTTGCACTAATTCTGTGGCAGAAGTATTCATAAGTTTTGCCAAGTCAAACACGTGACCTGCCATGGAGGAGAGAGGAAATGGCTGGCTAAAGTGACAATAAGGTAGCATTTATAGGGGACTCTACATTAAAAGTAGCAGGATATATGGATGGACAATGCACAGAAACATCGACCCACAGGTCCAACAAGTTGCCCATGCCCTGCCATCCCCATGCTCAGTCAAATGTCAGACTGCACTTAGAGACCAATAGCCCTAGTAGCTGATCATCATCCCCTTTCCCTGGTATCTCTTACCTTCTGCCTGTTGGTCCCACTATTCCCATATATCTGTCTAGCACAAGGTTAAACTCTGTTTCTGTCAGGTTGGCATCAAGTACCTGTCTCATTCTGGCTAGCTTCAAGCTCCTCTCTGGGTGGTCTAGTCCATTAATCCACCATCTACTCCATGAAGGAGAACTGATTCACATCCTTCCTGATTTAAATCTCCTTTAACCCATCTGTCCTTATCCATATCCTCTAGTCACTGTGTCATTGCTCCTCATGCACAAGTCCTTACAATCCACCCTGTTGATTCCTCCCAAGAATTTCTAGGGCTCAGTCTCATCAACCCTTTTCCTCCTGGCCTCCAGTGTATACATGTCAAGGTCTGCAACCGTCCCATATACAATCTTTCTACTGCCAGTGGATTATTGTATTGGTCTACCTTTATATGGTCTCTATGTGTTCCCTGTCTTTAATGAGGTGTGGACTTCAGACGTTCATGCTGTACTTCAGGTGTCCTTACCAGAGACCTGTATAGAGGCAGTATCACCTCCTTTCTGCTACTGTCAAATTACTTTTCTATACATCTCAGCATTCTGTTTCAATATGCCTTGTTGCACTGAGCAGTGGACTTGAATCTGCCACTAATGTTGACCCCTGGTTTCTCTCCTCAGTTGTCTGCATCACTTTTACTCCTCCAATCAATGGATCCTTTTTAGACTTCTTTCTACCGATGTACATTATTTTGCACTTTTTTCATTGAACTTTACTTGCCATAATCTCTACCACTTTTCCAATTTTCCCAGTTTCTTTTCATTTCTCTAACTCCCTCCTCACTATCCACTCTGCCACAAATCTTAGTGTCATCAGCAAAGGCACAGAACATGTTCTGGATTCCCTTTTCTGTATCCCAGAAGAAGAGAGTGAGGGGCACTGGTCCCAGAACCGATCCCTGCAGCACCCCACTGATAACTCCCCTGGGCTCTGAGTGTGCAACATTGATGACCTCATCTCAACATCTTGACACCCAGCTAGTTCCCTGTCTACACTGTCTATCTGTGCCCTACTCCAGCTATGCCCAGATTGTCTGTCAGCCTTCTGTGTGTAACAGCAAAAGAGGCCTTTATAAGGTTGAGGTACAGCATGTCTGCAGCTTTTCCACTGTCCATCATCTTTGTGACCAAAGAAGTCAATCAGGATAGTCTAGCATAACCTTCCTGCTACATACTCATATTGCCTTCTGTCCCACAACGTATTTTCCTCCAGGAATTCCACTGTCTGTTCTTTAATGATGGTTTTCAGCAGCTTGCCTACATTTGAGGTTAGACCTAACTCTAGCCCTCTATTATCTTACGTTGGCCTGTACTCTGCTTTATGGTAGTGGATTCCACCCATATCCTCTAGTCACTGTGCTCTTGTTCCTACTACAGTGGGTAAAGGAGCATAGAAGGCATTAGCCCATATTTTGCTATTAAATATTCATACATAATATTGCAAGTTGCCTCCTTCCAATATATGTCTATCTAATTTTCTCTTAAATTCAAATTTGTCCTCACTTAGTACAACATCCAACGGTAAACCATATCACAGATTAATTACACGCATGGTGTAAAAATATTTTCTCTTATTATTATTAAACTGTCTATGTTGTCATTTTAAAGGATGTCCTCTTGTTCCTTCGTCAATCAGTGTAAACTAAAAATTCATATAATAAAATAAGTTTGAGTCTTTACAGATATCATAAAGTAATAGAAGGTCACCTCTAAGCCTATGGACCTCAAGAGTAGAAGTGTGTGAAGTTGTTAAAATTCGCTCTGTGTAACATTTTGTTAATTTCAACTATTCCACCAAGTTTTCTGCCCTGCGAAGTCCCACTTTGAAGTGTTTTGGACGGATTCATAAAATATCAAAGTCAAAAACTTTGATTCCTGTTACAGTTAATCGTACAGGTGTCCCAGATCAGTGAAGCTTGAATTTTGCAGGCAAAGTTCAGCATAATAGTTGAAGTTTGCAATGAACCATGGGATATGAGGTCACATATTGCTGAACAGCAAATGAAAAGCTAGTTTTCTCACTCTGTGAGTGTAGTGTGTTTGAAAGAGACTTACAGAGCAGAGCTTGTGTTGCAGCTTAGAGTCAAATCTAAAAACATTATATAAAAAAGCATTTTGTTTGTCAAATTCCTGTTTTTCAGATGAGATGTTAAACCGAGGTCCCGTCTGCCTATTCTAGTGGTTGTTCAGGTGGATGTTAAAGATCCCATGGCACTTATTGAAAAGAGTAAGGAAAATTTCCCCAGTGCCCTGGCCAAATTTCCTCCATTCACTAGAAATACCACCAACAGTTTAATCTGGTTCAGTTTCAGTTGGTTACTATCTGTATCCCCACCCCCAACCCCTGGGTCACCCCTGAAAAAGGGACTTCTAGTCTCAGTGGGCTTACCAGGTCAACAAAATTCAATAAATATATAAATAAATAAATTCCTTCAGAACTGTTACTGTGAGTGCTCTTTACACACACAGTGATTTTTTTGTGTTGCTTTTCTCTGTTCTGTACTGTTTATTTGCAATATTTCATTTTCTGTTAGAAGTTGTGGTTTGGTAGCTTGTGTGGGCCTGGGGAGGGTAGGAGCAGTTTAGAAGGCATTGTTTTCTTCTGAACAAAATCAGTTGGCAAGTGCCTTGTCTTTTTTTATTAAGAAAAAAAATCACTGTCCTCCTAACTGTGATTTAAGCAGAGTGATTTTTTTGTGACCGCATGCACAACTGTATTTACAACAAAAAATCACTGTTCTCCAGACAGCAATTTAAGCCGAGTGATTGTTGCGTGGCTGCGTGCACAACTGTATTAAGGAAACAAAATCACTGTTCTCCAGACAGCGATTGAAGCTTAGTGATTGTTGTGTTCCTCTGTACGCACCTCTATCTAAGAAAAAAATTACTGCTCTCCAAACAGCAATTTAAGCTGAATGTTTGTTGTGTCCATGCGTACACACCTGTATTTAGGAAAAAAATCACTGTTCTCCAGAAAGCAATTAAAACTGAGTGATTTTTGTGTGACTGTGCACAACTGTAATTATGACAAAAAAATCACTGTTCTCCAGACAGCGATTTAAGCTGAGTGATTGTTATGTGACTGTCTGCACAACTGTATTAAGGAAAAAAATCACTGTTCTCCAGATAGTGATTTAACCCAAGTGATTGTTGCATCCCTGCGTACACACCTGTATGTACAGCAAAAAATCATTGTTCTCCAGACAGCGATTTAAGCTGAGCAATTGTTGTGTGACTGCGTGCACAACTGTATTAAGGAAATAAATCACTGTTCTCCAGACAGTGATTTAACTCAAGTGATTGCTGCGTTGCTGAGTACACACCTGTATTTAGGAAAAACATCACTATTCTCCAGACAGCAATTTAAGCTGGTGATTTGTGTCACTGCGTATGCACCTGTATTTAGGAAAAAAAAAAATCACTGTTCTCAGATAGCAATTTAAGCTGAGTGATTGTTGTGTCCCTGCGCATACACCTGTATTTAGAAAAAATGACTGTTCTCCAGACAGCGATTTAAGCCGAGTGATTGTTGTGTCCCTGTGTATACAGCTGTATTTAGGAAATAAAATCACTGTTCTCAGACAACAATTTAAGCTGAGAGATTATTGTGTGACTGCATTCACACCTGTATTTAGGAAAAAATGACTGTTCTCCAGACAGCGATTTAAGCCGAGTGATTGTTGTGTCCCTGTGTATACAGCTGTATTTAGGAAATAAAATCATTGTTCTCCAGACAGCGATTTAAGCTGAGTGATTGTTGTATGACTGCATACACACCTGTATTTAGGAAAAAAATCACTGTTCTCCAGACAGCGATTTAAGCTGAGTGATTGTTATGTGACTGTCTGCACAACTGTATTAAGGAAAAAAATCACTGTTCTCCAGATAGTGATTTAACCCAAGTGATTGTTGCATCCCTGCGTACACACCTGTATGTCCGGCAAAAAATCATTGTTCTCCAGACAGCGATTTAAGCTGAGCAATTGTTGTGTGACTGCGTGCACAACTGTATTAAGGAAATAAATCACTGTTCTCCAGACAGTGATTTAACTCAAGTGATTGCTGCGTTGCTGAGTACACACCTGTATTTAGGAAAAACATCACTATTCTCCAGACAGCAATTTAAGCTGAGTGATTGCTGTGTCACTGCGTATGCACCTGTATTTAGGAAAAAAAAAATCACTGTTCTCCAGATAGCAATTTAAGCTGAGTGATTGTTGTGTCCCTGCGTACACACCTGTATTTAGAAAAAAATGACTGTTCTCCAGACAGCGATTTAAGCCGAGTGATTGTTGTGTCCCTGTGTATACAGCTGTATTTAGGAAATAAAATCACTGTTCTCCAGACAGCAATTTAAGCTGAGAGATTATTGTGTGACTGCATATACACCTGTATTTAGGAAAAAATGACTGTTCTCCAGACAGCGATTTAAGCCGAGTGATTGTTGTGTCCCTGTGTATACACCTGTATTTAGGAAATAAAATCACTGTTCTCCAGACAGCGATTTAAGCTGAGTGATTGTTGTGTGACTGCATACACACCTGTATTTAGGAAAAAAATCACTGTTCTCCAGACAGCAATTTAAGCCCAGTGATTGCTGTGTCCCTTCGTACACACCTGTATTTAGGAAAAAAATCACTTTTCTCCAGACAGCGATTTAAGCCGAGTGATTGTTGTGTCCCTGCGTACACACCTGTATTTAGGAAAAAAATCACTTTTCTCCAGATAGTGATTTAAGCCGAGTAATTGTTGTGTCCCTGCGTATACACCTGTATTTAGGAAAAAAATGACTGTTCTCCAGACATCGATTTAACCCACATGACTGTTGTGTCCCTGCGTTCACACTTGCATTTAGGAAAACATCACTGTTCTCCAGACAGTGATTTAACCCTAGTGATTGTTGTGTCAATGCATACACATCTGTATTTAGGAAAAAAAATCACTGTTCTCCAGACAGTGATTTAACCCAAGTGACTGTCGTGTCCCTCTGCTCACACCTGTATTTAGCAAAAAAATCACTGTTCTCCAGACAGCGATTTAGGCTGAGTGACTGTTGTGTCCCTGTGTACATACCTGTATTCATGAAGAAAAATCACTGTTCTCCAGACAGTGATTTAAGCTGAGTGATTGTTATGTCCCTTCTTGTGCTGAAGAATGACTGGGAAGAAGAGGGCAACTAAAATGAGAGGGCATGAAGTGGCCACAAAGAACATTTCCCAATTTCTGATTCCTAGTACTAATCCCTAATAGTGGTTCAGGAACCAGAAACGTGTCTGTGAGAGCACAGGAACAGCATTCAGATGACTCTGTGTCAGGCAGTAGCAGTAGTAGCAAAGTATATGGCCCTAGTGTTGGCTTTCCGCTGTTAAGTTTTTCTCTGCAGAATCTGTTGCAGACATGTTAACAGATGTCTCAATGTCAAGGGACATAGTGAGAGGAAGCAGCAGCACCACCTGCAAACAAGCAACTGTGGGCTTGGAGCTGTTGGTGCTGAAGTACAATTTGAAAGTGTTGCTGTTGGTGATGGTAGCTCAGAGGCAGAGCCAGATAATGTATGTCCATGTCCAGTGAGTGAGGGTGAGGTAGTGGTACATGTGGAGCAACATGAGGACAACAGTCATGAAGAGGATATGCATGTTACAGAGCCTGCGGCACTTGCTACTGAGGCAGATAGACTTGCTGAGGCTGCTGAGACTTCCAGCTTTTCTCCAGACTATGATGTGGATGATGATGATGTGTCAGATGACATGGATACCTCATGGGAGCCAGAAAAGAAAAGGGCAAAACAGGGTGTTACAGAATGTGTCTTTCCTGTTGCCTTAACTTCTAAAACCACCAAGGAGAAGGTCACCCCAACCACTGTTTCTCCCACTTTTTCTACATTGCTCCAGTCACCCCACAACATAACAAAGAGCAAATCTTCACCTTTCCTATCACAATCACAGTCATCTTGGTACCAAGTAAATACAAGGCCCCATAAATCCCTAGTATGGCATTTTTATGTACTGGACCCATCTGATGAGACAGCGGTAATTTGCCAACTGTGTCAAATATGAGTAAGTTGGGGTAAGAAGGGTAGTCATCTCGGCACAGGTTGGCAACACATACACACCTTAAAAATAGGCACCCAATTCTGTGGCATCAACACCAGAAGGCAGCCAACACTAATGGTTTTGGTACATCCCAATCAGAGGGCAATGTAAACAAAATACACACAGTACCACTACAGGGACATGGAGGTGCAGGTGAGGAGGAAGACATCATTGTTATATTGGATAATGAGGATTCTGGCAGTGGGCAAAGTAGTGGTCCTAGCATCCAGAGTACCACCCCAACCCAAATTGTGATTGCTACCTCAATAGTTAAGAAAAAACTAAAAGCCGCTGAGGTGTGTCATGAATTGTCACAGGTCATGAGCACCATTGGCAGTCCTCAGGCAAGGAGCACCTCCTTACTGGCACAATGATGAGGCAAGCTGTTTGGCACACCACCAGGTGCATCACTGACGGCAGCAGTATCACGAAAAGTTCAGCCGATGCTGCCTTCTATTTTGGATAGGCAAACAAAATTCCGGCCTAATCATGGTACAGCACAAGAGTTGAATACAGCATGTGCAGAAATGATTGCTCTGGATTTTTTGCCATACAACTTTGCAGAGAATGTGGGATTTAGGCAGTTCATGGCCTGTGCCTTGCCAAAGTGGCAGTTGCCATCATGTACATACTTTTCAAAGCATGCCAATCCCTGAACTGTACAGTACTGTATGTGACATGGTACATCATGCACTGCAGCATTCCTCAGCACAGTATGCCCATCTGAGCATGGACATATGGACCAGTGGGAAAACATGTGGTAGCTCTTACCTGTGCATTACAGCACACTGGGCACAGGTACCTGGGGTAGTGGCTGATTGGGGGAGAGGTGAGAATTGCACTAGGAGAAACTGTGGTGGTAGCAACATGCCTGGTGTATGGCAGCATGCAACACTTACCATGAAGAGTATCCCCAGGTCACACGCTGGAGAAAAGATGCCAGAAGTCATACTGACTGAGATTGATCAGTGGCTCCACCCCCATGCACTGAAAGCTGGATTCATCACCAGTGATAATGGCTCAAATGTGCGGAAATGCATCATTGATGGGGGATTTGTCAGGGTGCCATGCCTGACACATTGTGTTAACCTTGTGGTGCAGGCTTTCCTTAACCATCAGGATATAAAAGAAGTTTTGGCTCTTGCCCAATGCATCTGTGTCTACTTTTCACATCAGCAAAAGCACGTGACCATCTCTGTGATCTGCAGGTAAAGAGCAAGCTGTCTCAGCACCATTTAAAGTTTGACGTTGTCACCAGGTGAAACTCCACCTTGTTCATGGTGGAGCAGCTATACCAGCAGTACAAGGCTATATCTGAGTATCTGCCAATTCATGCGAGTTGTGACAACAGTGGGGCATCCATGTGTCTCACAACAGAGCAGTGGCACCTAATGGATTTGCTCATCTTGATTCAGAGACCCTTCAAGCATGCAGCACAGGCAGTGAGTGGGGACACTGCCTGCATCAGAGAGTCAATTCCTCTGCTACAGGTACTGAGGCAGGCACTGCTGAACGTGCAGCAATGGCTTGAGGCAGATGGTGACAGAGCAATTTGCTCATTAATGGAACACATGATGTCCACATTAGACTCCAACACCCACATAAAGTATATTATGCAGTCTGAGGAGTTTGGAACTGCAACAGTGCTCAACCCACATTATAAACGTGGGCTGGCAGCCATATTACAAGGTGGGCATCATGAGTTGCAGATATGACAGAACTACTCACTCAGAGGATAAGTGGTGCACTTTTGCCACTACGGGCACTGGTGTAAAAGAAAGATGATGGTACTGCACAGCAATCTGATGTTACTGCCACCCACTTCTCTTCATCTCAGCCAGGGTGTCAAACTGCAGAAAAGCAATGCAAGACAAAGGAACCTATGCTGAATCCCATTTGGGCCAACCTCAATTATGTGGGGAGTCGAAGACATGGAGGAAACTGAGGAGGAGGAGGAGGAGGATCACACTGCACAACTTCAACTGGTAAAATCATAGTAGATGCATATTTTGCAGATACAAAGAACCTCACCATCGGAGATGAGCCACTACTATACTGGGGCACTAAGGCCAATGACTGGCCAGCACTAACAGTGGTTGCCCTGAGATATCTTAGCTGCCCATCCTACAGTGTCAGCATTGAGAGGATGTTCAGTTCAGTGGAAGCCATTGTGCATGACACGCACACAAATCTATCTCCTAAAAATGTTGGCATGCTGACATTTATCCAAAATGAATAAGGCTCATATACCCTTAAAAAGAATGATGTCCGTGGTAACATCACTGATAGACAGTGATGATGATGATGATGATGATGAGGAGGAGGAGGAGGAGGAAAGTGCTTTAGGCAGACCTGGATGTATCTCACCATTATCTTGCAACACTGAAGTGGATGAAGCAGTGATGGAGAGGGACTTCCCGTATGGTGACACTTCCAGTATTGAAGACTGTGCCAGTTCCACTTTTTTAGGCACAGGATTTGACTGACAACAGGAACTTCCTGTTTGGAAGCAGGAAGAAAGTGATCTCAGAGGCACAAAAGACCCACCATTCTAGAAGGAAAAGAGTAGCTCTCCATCACCCCCAGCTTCTGGATGTCTCACTCTGAGCAAGTAAGAAGGAGACTACTGAGGAATACAGTAACTTCCTGTCCCAGAACAGGAAGAGCAGGAACTTTAAGGACATGCAGACTGTAGGAAAGTAGGAAGAAAAAAAAATAAACAGAGAGAGGAAAGAGTAAGCATACAAAACAACAGCTACGGGGCCACAAATAAAACATGATGAGAGTGGTTCAGTGCAGTGGATGTGGAGCGGCAGTCTTCTGGGAGACATTCTGGAGGATGTGGTGTTGTTCTATCTGTAGGCACCTCTCTGGGTTTAGGGAGGAGGCTGCTCACTTCCAGGCTGAGTTGGCCAGGATTCAGGGGACCTCTTCTCCCACACAGGGACCACCAGGACTACTGCTGCTGCCTCAGAGATTACCAAGAAAGAGGAGTGGTTGAACCACAGTGGGCTCAGGGAGGGTAAGGGTGGTGGAACAGAGGCACATTCCTCCAGTTGTACCTCTCCACAATTAATATGCTGTTCTGGCAGAGTGTGGTTGCTCTATGGATGCACCCACAGTGGAGACCAAGGAGGATGCTGGGAACCTCTACAAAGGAGACACACAGGAGGGTGGCATGGGACCTCACAGGGGAAGGAAACAACTCCTGGTTGGGACTCCATTGTTAGGAGGGTAGAACTCGGGGAGGGGGGAAGGAAGGTAAGGTGCTTGCCTGGCACCATGGCTTGAAAGGACAGGGAGTGAATCCTAAGGATCATGGGAGCAGCTGAACAAGGGAGGGAGCTGGATGTCATTGTCCACCTAGGGACAAATGACCTGGCTGGGAAAGGGATCAGAGCTGTGCAGGAGGAGTTTGTGGAGTTGGGGAGGAGCCTTAGACAAGTAGCACGCACAGTAACCTTCTCGGATGTGCTACCTGTCTATGGCATGGATGAGGTTATGCTGATCCACACCATGAGATTCAGTCAATGGTTGAAAAAGTGGTGCAGAGCTCAGAGTTTTGGCTTCATTGGGGACTGGGGGTCCACCTGGAGGGATGCAGGCCTATACTGGCATGATGGTCTGCATCTGTCCAGGAGGGGAACCAGAATCCTATGTGATAGGTTTAAGTGCTTCATTGGCCAGCATTTAAACTAGCCAAGGGGGGAGGCACTGAAAAGGAGCAGGGAAATCCTACCCCCCAAAAAATCAGGTTAGTTAGTGAGGTAAACATCAAGATAGAGAAGTCAATAGGGAGAAGGGCAGGGGTAAACAGAGAAAAAGGCAAAGGCAGTAAAGACAGGGATGGGGCAAAAAGGGGGTAAGGCCATCAAAAACTGGAGCGCAATGAGTACCAATACCCGTAGTCTAGGTAACAAGCTCCCTGAACTGGTGGCCCTGATAGAAGAGGGATGCCTGGATATCATAGCAGTCACAGAAACATGGTACACAGAGAACCATGACTGGGATGTTGGCATACCAGGGTACACAATCTACAGGAGGGACATGGAGGGTAGAAGAGAAGGAGAAGGAGTAACTCTCTATGTAAGGGAAGGGATCAAAGCAATGGAACTAAAGGATAAACAGGGAGGAGAGGAGGCACGGTGGGTCTCCTTGGAGATTGAAAATGGCACAATCCACATGGGGGTTGTATACAGACCCTCATCTCAGGGGGAGGAAATTGACAAGGAAATGATAGAAGGCATTCTTAGGATGGCAGAAAAAGGGGAGATATTGTTGATGGGGGACCTGAATATGCCAGCTGTTAACTGAAGCACCTTTGCTGCAGCCACATCCAAAAGCAGGGTCATTCTCGATACCCTACAGGGGGCATGCCTCAGACAGCTAGTGTTGGAACCCACTCAGGAGGGAGCAATCTTAGACCTGGTACTTTCATATGGGGACGGAGATAGGTTCTCAGATCTAGAAGTGGGTAGCCATCTGGGAACAAGTGACCACCAAACAGTGTGGTTCACGATAAACTCAGCCGCAGAGTGAAGCCATACAAAAGTGATGGTACTGGACTTTAGGAGGGCTGACTTTGTAAAAATGGGAGAGTGCCTCAGAAAAGCACCAGAAAACTGGCAAGAAGAAGGGATGGAGAAAATTGGGGAAACATCAGAACTGCCATCACAGAGGCAACAAGCCATTGTGTGAAGCAAATAAACAAATCAAAATGAAAGAAAAAAACACTATGGTTCTCAAAAGAGGTGGTGGGGAAGGTTAGGTAGAAAAAGACAGCATTCAGGAAGTATAACGAATCACAGAAGGAGCAGGACAGAGGACTACACCAGTTAAAGCAGAAGGAAGCAGGGATGGCAGTCAGAATTGTAAAGGCACAAACCGAGGAAAAGATAGCCAACTCAGTTAAGAAGGGTGTAAAACCTTTTATAGGTACATTAGGGAGCGAAGAAAGACGCAGGGGAGGATAGTGAGGAAACATAAAGGGGAGGGTGGGTGGGCAGAAAGGGATAGTGAAAAAGCAGGGATACTGAATGAATACTGCTCAGTATTCACAAAAGAAGAGGAGGAGGTACTTGATCCAATCAATAGAAGCACTCTGGATACAGGGGTCGATAACAATTCACAGAAGAAAGGGTTCTGAAAGAACTCCTAAACCTGAAGGTGGACAAAGCAATGGGGCCTGAAGGGGTTCACATCAGAATTCTAAAAGAACTAAGGGGAGAACTAGTGACACCACTGACTACCTTTTTTAACAAATCATGGAAGGATGGTGTGGTACCTAAGGACTGGATGAGGGTGGATGTGATTCCCCTTTACAAAAGTGGAAGCAAAGCAGAAGCAGAACACCACAGCCCTATTAGCTTGACCTCAGTGGTAGGGAAAATGATGGAATCACTTCTGAAAGAAAGAAAGAAAGAATTATTGGGTACCAAGAGGCCAGCAGGGCACAGGACCCAAGACAGCAAGTATTCACAGTGGGAAGGTCATGTCAGACAAATCTAATAGATTTCTTTGACTGGGTGACCAAAGTAGTAGACCAGGAAGGGGCTGTGGACTTAGCCTACCTAGACTTTAGGAAGGCATTTGACACAGTCCCACACAAAATATTAATAAACAAATTAGCTATCCTGGGACTGGGTTCCAGGGTGGTAACCTTGTTAAAAAAATTGGCTGGACAACAGGACACAGAGGGTAATGGTAAACGGAGTCCACTCCAAAGAAAGGGGGGGTTACTAGTGGGATACCACAGGGTTCATTACTGGGTTCGGTCCTTTATAATGTCTTTATAAGTGACATTGCAGAGGGATTGAAAGGAAAAGTATGCCTCTTTGCAGATGACACAAAGATCTGCAACAGGGTTGATACACAAGGGTGGGGTGGAACGTTTGATAAGAAACTTGGTAAGGTTGGAGGGATGGTCAAAATTATGGCAGCTTAGATTCAATGCAAAGAAGTGCAAAGTAATGCACCTGGGAAACAAAAACCCAGGGGAAGAGTACCCAATGGGCAGGAGGTATTAACACCAACAAAAATGGAAAGGGACCTGGGAATAATCATATCAGATTACCTAAAGGTAAGCAAACAATGTGAAAAGGCATTAAGGATGGCTGGGGGAATACTGGGATGTATAGGAAGAGGCATCACCAGTAGAAAACAAGAAGTTGTTATCCCTCTGTAGAGACAGTTGGTGAGACCCCATCTAGAGTACTGCATCCAGTTCTGGAGACCCCATCTCTGCAAGGACATAGACAGGATGGAGGCAGTCCAGAGGAGGCAACTAAAATGGTGCGGGGTCTGCAACAGAAGCCATACAAAGAGAGACTAAAGGAGCTTAATATGTATATCCTTGAGGAAAGGAGGGAGGGAAGGGGGGACATGATAGAAACTTTCAAGTTCCTCAAGGGAATCAACAAAGTCCAATAGGGTAGCATCTTTCAGAAAAAGAGATGTGCAAGAACAAGGGAACGCAATTTGAAGATAGAGGGGGGATGGCTCAGGAGAAATGTGAGGAAGTGGTTTTTCACAGAGGGAGTGGTGGATGAATGGAACAGCCTTCCTGAGAAGATTGTGAAGTCAAAAAACAGTGGGGGAATTCAAGAGTGAATGGTACAGACAAAAGGCAACTCTGGCGGGGAGTAGGAAGAAGTAGGGTGTTAGTTAAATAGGATCTGCTGCTTCTCTAATAGGTAGTCAAATGGGCAGACTAGTTGGGCCAAGCTGTCCTTATCTGCTGTCAAAGTCTATGTTTCTGTTTCTATGTTTCTATGCTTCATGGAGGACATGGAAGAATAATGAACTCTACTATTTATTTTCTCATTCTCCCTCCATGTCCCCACCCATCCACAACCATGTAATCCTGGATGTCAACTTAATAACAATAATAATGTAGCACATTCAATGCTGAGATATACATCAACAACTATTAATTAGTGCTGCTTCTTAATTGTGTCAAACTGAACAGCTGTAAACAATGTACTACGCCACTTACGAATTACTGAACAGAACACCCACTCTAGCGAGCAAGAAACACAGCAGCTGTGCAGCAGTGACCTCAACACCTCACCCTTCTCCTCCTCCTATTATCTCTTGTGTGCACTGTAGATGCCTTGAATCCTCCTCCAGCACAGGCCAAAACAGCATGGCACAGCACTTTCAACACCAGTGGTATTGGTATGTAGTAGACAGCTGTTTGTGATAAAGAGAATCTACCTCCTCAGTACTCCCTTTGCTGCTTCAGCTATGTCCTCCTCCTCAAAATCACATCAAGTAAGAAACAGCATTGTCTTAGCTACCACTTCCACCACAATAGTGACTGATGATTCATTGCCACCAATGTGATAAACAGAATCACCTCCTGTATCTCCTCAAATCTCTCCTCTTGACAGATTCATCTTGATCCTCCTCCCCCATCAAGCCACTGACTGAAGTCTGCAAGACATAATCATGTGAGTGTAACCACACAGCATCAAGGACTTTTTTCATCTGCTGTTGATAAGACACCTGCACTGTTTTTCAGACACTGCAGCACTTCTATAAGCATAGCAGAGGCAGAAAATCAGCCCATGATTGATGAGACTCATTGCAGCATTGAAAAGTTTTCCTGTAATATCTTCTTCATGCAGGTTTTGCTGGTTCTACTACAGAACACAGACACCAAAATAGAATTGCACAGCCAGCAGTAGTATTCTAACGGTAAGTATTATTGTGATTTAATGTTTTTCCTTTGCTTTAATTTCCTCTCCTTTCTTTTGCTTTCCTTTCTCTTACTTTCCTTTACTTTCCTTTCTACGACTTTCTTTCACAAAAATCCTTTTTTGTTTTCCAGGTGCTTTCTGTGGACTGACATCATTTGCTTGGTGACTCATCAAGCACATCATTGCAACAAATTCAGGCACAAGGAATACCTGTAAAGATAAGGAAGAACAGCAGAGTAAGTGATTAAGAAATGAAATTAATTTGTCAATTATGGTACAGAAACATGTTGCCACAGCCTAAAAAAAAAAATATTCTTCCCTTTGTGATTGAACAATGTTGTGTATGAGTTAGACAACAGCATCTATATTGTATCTGTCCAGCAGTATGATGTCATCTATCTGCATTCGGCACAAATAACTGATAATCAATGAAAGAGAAGTACGAATATATTAGACTTCGAACAGTAACAATAACCACCCCTCCCTTAACTCATTATACCCTGGGTGGCCATTTTGTATCAGGAGAATCGATGGATGGTTCGGACTTCATACGGAGCTATTGGGTACAATTAACTCATTCTATCCTATTGTCACTTAGAATGTTCAGATACCCTCTGCCTGCTGCTAGAACACCTGTGTGCCTGAAGGGGTTTTAGATCTGCAGCATTCATACAAACACACTGTGCTTAAATCTACATATCTTAAAAACCATACATCCAATTTTAAAACTGTAAAAAGAAAAGTTTTTCAGGACAAAAGGTTTTTGAAAATGAGCGAGGTTTGGCAATGTCTATTTAACTGGATTTATTGTTGTGTAAGGTTGTTTTCATATTTTAATAAATTCTGATGATTTTATCTAAATATAATTATGCTCTGTTTAGTTAGTCATGCAAAAATATTAAATTTATGTAAAATTGTTGATTAAAATTGTTAAAAATATACAATAAACATCTGTAACTGTCTAAATATAAATTTTGCAACTTTTTTACAATTTTTTTAGTCAGAAATCAATATCTGCATCTCTTGTTATTACAGTTTGAGTTTTTTGTTCCACTCCACTGGTTGGAATTTTTGCAGTGTTTAATTCTTCTTACCACTGATTTTAGTTTATGAATCTGATTATCAATTTTTTTGTTTTCCCCCCAGTTTAGTAAGAACATATTTACACATTACCTTAGAAAGACATATCAGGAAGTGATGCAGGAAGGAAGTGCTTTGTGAGGTCAAGTGATATAAATAGGAAGAACACTTCCAGTGTAGGTCAGTGAGCTGACACAGGAAATGGAGACATTTGTTAGTGCTGGAGGTCTCTATATGATTAATTGCATATTTGCTGTAGTCAAAATGTATAATTTAATTGAAATAAACTATTTTATTTTATTGTTGTAATAAAATCCCATAATAAGAATAGGAAACTGTATTTTATTTGTGCTGTTTGCTTTATCATACTGAAAATGAAGCATGATGCTGTTCATGTAAAGGTTCGCAGTCTTTCAGTAAACATCATGCTACATAAATCTGTGTATTTATTTTCCTGGTATAGTTTATTTTGGGGGGTTGTATTATGGGATGGTTTAAGGTGAGGGAATGACTGTATGATGTAGCACTGTGTGTTAGTGGTGGTGGTGGGGGGGGTCCTGCATTCTTAATACAGGCTCAGATGCACTTCATGTGTTCTGGGGAAATGAGAGGGGCTGTATGCCTGTAATAATGGTGCTAATATACACTGTAGATACATTATGGGTATACGTATAGGATGATGAAATTGCTGAAAAGGCACTGGTAATTTGGGGTATACTGTATCATGGGGAAGGGGTTGGGTGTGCCTGTACCAAGGAATGATGCTCATAAGCACTGCAGTCATTTTGCGTCATGAATTGGCACCTGCCCTTGGGGTATACTCAATTGTAGGGAAGCAGGTGAGGCTGCCTGCACCTGATAAAGGTGTTCATATGCCATGCAGAAACATTGTGGGTACACATACAAGGTGATGACATGGGCATCTGTAAAGGTTGTGTACTATGTGCTGTGTCACATGGTTTGCCTGTATACACATGTGATATGTTGCAACATTCAGTATGGCACACTGTGTTGGTGGGAAGGAGTGTGGGTATGCCTGCACCATGGAATAATACTCATTGGTGCACATGTGTACTGTGTGCTATGTTTCATTTGAATGGACTGTATAAGTCATACACTGGCACTGATCACATCACAGTGCATCAGAGGTAAGGGTTGGTCTGAAGCATTATGAGCACAAGGGACTAAAGTGGTTGTGGAGTGATTCAAACTTGAATAGAAAATTACAGTGCATCTGAGGGTAGTGTTGGAATGAATCTTGATGTGCACAATGGACTACACCATGGTGACTGAGGAGGGATCCATATCAGTAATGCACATCACAGAGTGTCAGAGATAAAGGCTGGACTGAAGACTGATGAACAGATGGACTAAATCAGTGACTCTGGTGGGATTTGAACCTGGACCGCACTTTACAGTGCAGTAGAGGTTGGGGCTGGACTGACACCAGATCAGTCAATGGACAACACCACTGGCTCTGGAGGAATCTGAACCTGAAATACACTTCACTGTTCACTACAGTTTGGGGCTTGATGAATGCATGATAAGGAGATAGATTTTACAAGTGGCTGTGGAGGGATTTGACCCTGAAGACTACTTTACAGTGCATCAGAGATTGGGGCTGAATTTATGTCATATGAATTGATGGGCTACACCAGTGGATGGGGAGGGTTTTGAACATCAAATGCATTTCACAGTGCATTATGGGATTGATCTGGACTGATACATGGTAAGTCGATGACAACACCATCAGCTGTGGAAGGATCTGAACCTGAAATGCACTTCACTGTTCACTATAGTTTGGGGCTCGACTGACACATGATAAGGAGACAGATCTTATAAGTGGCTGTGGAGGGATTTGAATCTGAAGAATACTTTATAGTACATCACAGATTGGGGCTGAACTGGTGTCATATGACTTGATGGACTACACCAGTGGATGTGGAGGGTTTTGAACATGAAATGCACTTCACAGTGCATTATGGGATTGGTCTGGACTGATGCATGGTAAGTCAATGGACAACACCATCAGTTGAGGAGGGATCTGAACCTGAAATGCACTTCACTGTTCACTACAGTTTGGGGCTCGACTGATGCATGATAAGGAGCTAGAACTTACAAGTGGTTGTGGAGGTATTTTAACCTGAAGAACACTTTACAGTGCATCAGAGGTTGAGTCTGGACTGATGTCATATGAGTCGATGGACAACACCAGTGACTGTGGAGGGATTCATAACTGTTTTGGCCTTTACAATGCATCAGAGATTGGGGCTGGACTGATGCCAGATAAGTTGAAGGCAACACCATTATTTTTTCATTTTAAAGAATCAGCAACTGCGTATTAGGGAGAAAACTCAAGTACAGAGCATGAGACAAACATGCTACTGACCCTAACCCACTTATCATTCATAACACAGGGAGCAACATGCCACATAGATTTTAACATAGCTATAATCCGAACATAAACTCTTTAAAAAGTAACAAAAGGTGCTGAATTCATGTGACCTCATCTAGTACATGCATAAGAAACACTCTCTCCCATCAGGAATGCCAGCCGGATCCATAAGATGTGATCACACAGGATGACCAGAAATTATCCCAAAATGAACAAAGTAACAACTATGAAAACTTATAAATAAAAATAAATAAAGTAAATACAGATTACAAATCGAGGTTTTGGTACCAAAATGAAGTGAGTATTTTAGGGTAAGAGCAACACCTCCATCTTGAAACTAAGTTTTCAGTCACCATGCTCTTCCTGCCCCAGTGTGTGCTCTGACTGGTTAGTGGAAATAGTGATGTGTGCAATAAGCATAGAGCAAGCATGGCAACAGTGGGGATCAATATGACCAGATGGTGATGCACTACAGAGCTAGGGAAGGTGCAGGTGAGGGCTATGACCCCTAAATGAAACATCAAAAAAAAAATCACTGTACACTCCAGAGCCCAGAGCGCCACTTTCCCTCCAGTGACGGTTGTAAAAAATATGAGTCCTTGCTTGAATGCTAAATAAGGATTTAGTCTAACATTTCAGGCTCACACATTGATAGAATAGTGGAAGGCACAACAAAAGATCTGCATGCAGGTTCTCTGGTGCTTTGACAACTAAAGCTTCCTCATGGGGATGGTGCCTGCATCTAAGACAGTCCCTTTATACCAATTAAATTCAGAATTGGTGATGTCAGAAAATCTGATCAATCACAGAGCTCGATTTTTAAATACAGAAATATTCAGCTCACTTAGTGGTATAAATGGACTAATAGTTATAACAATCATGATATCAGTTACAACATGTTATTGTAGAAAAATACCCCAAAAGACAAAAAAATACACCAAAGTGGTGACGGCCAATCGGATTGCTCGAAAAAAAAAAATATAAGTTATGAAATTATAGTGTCAACCTGATCAGCTTAACATGTTACACTAAAATAAGATGATTTGTTGTTACAATACAAGCTAATGACCCAATGAACATAATACATCTTACACAGCACATGCAAAAAATAGTAAATGTATTTATTTATGTATTAAGGCTTGTTTTCTCAAAAATAGCCAATGGGAATGCATATTATATTGGGTAAAATCAGTAAGGGTACGATGTCCCCTGTTGGCTGGTACAACTCAATTCATCAAATGTAAACAAATGCTCGAGCTGCACCAAGAGAAAGACATGGACGCCATTCAGTGTCATCAGGCACTACAGCACATGATTTAGGACTCCATATGGCGTCATCAGGAAAAAGAGGTATGTTTTTTTATGACGCCATATGGCATCATCAGGAAGGAATGAGTTAACAAAACAAAGGTACTCACCTGTGCACTATGTCTATGTGCCATCATGAATCTCCAGCAACCAATCCCCCCCCCCCACAAACAAACAAATACTTACCTTCATGGTTGGCCAATTTTAGGCATGATTCAGACTACAGCATCTATGTTGTTGATGTCCAGCAGTATAATGTCATATGCACAAATAACTGAAAATCAATGACAGACAAATATGAATATATTAGACTTCAAACAGTAGCAATAATCCCCCTCCATTACAATGAAAAGAAAACAAAGGTACTTACCTGTGCAGTATGTCTATATGCCATCATGAATCCAGGACTACAACGAGCAAGAGGCCGTTTCTCTGACTTTGGAACACCAGCAGCACTCAAGCAGCATCAAAGCACCCTCTCCATGCAGCAATATTGTTTCTCTTGCAAGTTTCACATATGCTTTGCATCGCCTTCTCTGGTGTGTGTGGCAGACATGTTTGACTTAAAAGATATGTTTTCTCTCTGGGGTCACAGCTTCACATTTCTGGCAAAGTGCTGGTGGTGGTGGTGATGGTGGGGTGACAGGCCCAAAAATGCTTAGTACTATAAACATGTTTATTTTCTCTTGCAAGCTTCACATATGCTTTGCACCGCCTTCTCTGGTGTGTGCAGCAGAAGTATTTGACTGAAAAGATGCATTTTCTCTCTGAGGACACAAATTCACATTTCTGGCAAAGTGCTGGTGGTGGTGGAGTGGCAGGCCCAAAAATGCTTAGTATAATAAATATGTTTATGTTCTCTTGCAAACTTCACATATGCTTTGCACCGCCTTCTCTGGTGTGTGCAGCAACAGTATTTCAGTGAAGGGAAGCAATTAATGTCTGGGGACACAACTTCACATTTCTGGCAAACTCGGTAAACATGTTAAGTTCTTAAAACAGACTTATGCTTAACTTCTCAGTAGAATAGCTCATGTTTGTGTTATGGTTTGCACTTCTTTGGGTGGTTGGCGGTTGCACACAACACAACTACCAGTTACGCACCATCACATACCATGGGGACACAATTTATGTAATGTGGTAAATACTTGACATTTGTGGATAGAAGGAGGGCGTACACATGATGAACCAGTGACAAAAATGAAAGGAAGGAATGTGGTTTATCATGTGTGAAAAGGATTAAAAAAATATTAGAACCGGACAAGCAAGGGACATCCACATGAATGAAACAATACTAAAAAAGAGGACAGAGAAAACAGACCTTAAAACAACAGAGGTTTTTCTACTTTTTATATTTTTGGGGTGTGTTTTTATTTTTAATGGGGGGGAGGACTAGTGAGTGGAGAAATTAAGAACACAGATGACAAAATAACTACATATAAACTAAAATAAAACTTTAAACAACAAAACTCAGAACACCCCACCAGCACTGCCAGAAGACGAGCCATGACCACCACCACCACCAAGCAGCTCAGATAGCAGAGTGAGGATCCTCTCATGGCTGGACATGACACTGTCCAGCTGATCCATCACCTCCTGCCAGAAGGTGTTGAATTCTTGGCATGGATTGTTCACCCCAGCCCACAAAACAATAAGATGGGCATTTGTGGCAGGTGCCATGGAGTCATCATTACTGCCACTGTCATAATGGTGCTGCTGAGGTACATGAAGAGTACTGCTGTGGTGCACATCATGCCTGCCATGCCATCGCTGACTCACTGCTGGCACTGCAGCAGCACCACCAACCTCATGCTGCTCTACATTTCTCCCAGGGCCATCACCACCACCATTACATGATGAAGCCACAACATGCTCTTTGGCTCTCCACTCAGTGAGGTGGTGGATGCGGAGGTGCATCCTCTGGCTTCTGGTCCCAAGACGGCTCCCTTTTTTGCCACGCCTCACACACCACCCACACACCTTGCAGAAACACATCTGCAGGGTGCATCTAAAAGGAATCCCACACCACAGAGTGCTGCAGGACTGAGGGAGCACCAGAAGAGAAGGTAGCAGGCTCCTGATTGGGGAGGGACTTGTGGCTGCTGCTGCTGCTCTTGTTCCTGCCCCTGCTGTTTATCTTTTTCTTGTTGCTGCTGCTTTGCAGCAGTAGAACTCACTTCCTGAGCTGGTGGGGTGGCCACAGTCCTTTTGGAAAAAATCATGCCTGCTAAGGCGTGGGTGCCTTACTGGTGCTCCAGCACCACCCAGTCTGGACTCAGCCAAGTCCTGATACTGCCCCTGCATCACAAACAGAAATGTAAAGAAAATAAAAGAAAAAACAGTAAGAACTCAAAAAAAGTATACACTAAAAAAAATGATAAGATCAGAAAGTACAAATACAAGAAAGATCAGGATTAAAAATAAAAAGGAGTAAATGTTTCAACTCTCTAAACTCTAAATGAGATATATAAAATGCTCTGTCTCCTAGGCTCTGAGTCAATCAGATGGTCTCCACTATCCTTCAGCTACAACTGCCAAAATGAAAGTGAAACATTCACTTCCTGCCTGCCTGGAGTCTCCCATGTGACATGCAGTAAGTGAATCATGTGACAAACCATGTTTTTCATTAACTTTATATTTACTAACAAAGTCGAAGTCGCCTTCAAAGTTAACTGGTGAAGTTTTTGCACCAAATTAAGACAATTACCTTCGAAGTTACTAAAAAAAGTTGAAGTTAACCGATGAAGTTTCCTGGCAAAGTTTTAGCACCAGAGAGGTCATTTATGCAAAGTTTTTCATGGAGTGAATTTGGTGACTTCATGGGGACTTCACCAGAAGATTTAAACATTGCAACATTTCTACTCAAGAGGCATTAGTCATAGGTTTCTCAACCAGTCCTCATAGGTATTATTTATTTCTGTATATATAAATCATCCTAGTGGTGCTTCACTGTATTCTCTCCATCCTTGAGATATCCTTTTTTAGATACGGCACTGTAGCTAACTTCCATAATCTAATTTTGGGTGAACATAGGCCCTGTACAAAGGCATCAGTACCTCACCATTTGTACTAAGGAAATTTCCTCTTATTGTCCCAAAGACTTTATTTGCAGATGTAATAGCTGCTATACAGGGCATAGTATAGCCAAGATAATTTTCAATTATTACATCCAAGTCATTTTTGTTTGACACATTTTTTAATGGTACCTGTCACAATGAGTACAGTAGGTAAGGGGAATTTTTTGATCACCAAAATATATGACACAGTATTTTTTTGTGTTGAACGTCATTCCCCTCCTCATAGCCCATCTTGTTTTATCATCCAAATCTGACTGTATTGCCTGAATATCTCTCATATTGCCAACGGTCCCAACAATTTTGGAATTGTCAGCATATTTTACCATCCAGCCAGTTACAGTGTCAAATATGTTTGCTACAAAGATCTGAAACAACAGCAGTCCTAAAACATATTTACCCTGTGGAACTCCACTCATGATCCACCCTAGTCTACAAAGATAGCCTTGGATAGAAACCCATTGTGTTCTGTCCTCAAGCCAGTCTTTAACCCAAGTGATGGCAGCTTTGTCTAAACCCATTTTATTAGCTTTTTCAGTTATTGCACAGTGAGGCACAGTATCAAATGCCTTAGCTATGTCTAAATAAATACAATCCACAGGTACTATCTTATATAGTTGTTCAGACACCTTTTCGCAGAAGCACAACAGGTTGGTCATGCAAGAGCTCTCTGTTATGAAACTGTGTGGATCCTTATCAAATCCATCTGTACTATAAAGTTGTTTATGTATCATGTCCATAAGGATTGATTCTACAAGATTACCTGGGATGGAAGTTAAGTTTATAGGCCTATAATTTTGAAAGTCACTCTTGTTCCCCATCTTGTGTATGGGTATGACATATATATATATATATATATATATATATATATATATATATATATATATATATATATATACACACACACCACCGGGGTGAGAGCTTTCTCAGTAGGATATCCTGTGTTATTTCCAATCATCTGGTAGGATTCCCTGTTATAGTGAAGCTTCAAACAATAATTTTAAAGGATGTGTGATACTATTTTTTAATAATTTTAAGATATATGAGGGAATAGCATAAGGACCTATTGAACTTTGTTGTTTTAAGTTGTTTATTTTATTGATAATGAGTTCTTCAGTTATACAGTAGTAGTACCAAATTTGCCAAGCAATTTTGTGAGACTCCCTATTTATCCTTCACAAAATTTAGGGGAAAAAATCATCTAAAATTCTTTTTGTCATACCTACAGAAAGAGGCCAGTTCCTATTACAGTACTTAAGTGCCATCTGGTAGATTTTCAACTACACTATCAGATGAGAGCACTCTATCCAGGTTGCAGTGAACACACTAACAAACAAATCAAAATCCCTAACAAAAGGTTTCACAATTCTCAATAGGGATTTTTAAAAATCCTTAAAAATCCCTTGAGTAATTTGGCGGAAACTCATAAGTACCCTCAAGATATTTACCACAACTTTAGTTAATGGAGGAATTTGTTTTTCCCTTGTTTTTTATAAATACCAATCAGCAGTAGTCATTAAAGATGTCTCCCATAGCTTTAGGATCTGTGACTAGGTTGCCATTTGAATTTATAGGAATCAAGGAGGTGCCTGATGAGTTTAAAGAATTAACGTAACTGTATAGATGCAAAAGTAAGTCAGACAGGTAACCTTCATTGACTTTAATGGTCATTTCAGATTTGGGGCCGGACATCTTGGTAAATCAATTTTTATTTATTTTCACAAAACAGCCAAAAAATCCTTTTTCTTTGTGTGTATTTATTTGTATTTTTTTATAACCACTTGAACCTTGATTTTGCCCAAAGTTTCACCTGGCTGGGCTTCCTCAGGGACTTATGATCTATATTAAATATATAACATGTAGTTAGTAATTCCATTCCTGTATATACATTCATTTTAAATAAATTTCTTTTTATGGCGACTTATCTTTCTGTCGATTGCATTAGATTAGAAGGAAGGGCATTGTTGCCTATGGAAAGGTATCAGATTTGTTTGCTTGATATTAATTAAGGGCAGCATGGGCACCACATTTGTTCTGTGCTGAATCACTTTTTGTGTAAATTTCAATTTATTTATATAGTTTGGCAGTTTCTGTGTGCTTTTGTGGGTTGTTCTTGCCACCAATATTTGTTGGTTTGTTGCTGGGGTGACCTGTGGATTATGTGGTGCTATAGTATGATTTTGTCACTATTTGGTGGACTCTCTGGACTGCTGATTTCTAGTTGCTTTGAGAAAAAAAAATAGAAAAGCATTTTTAGCCAGAATCTGCCTGTTGCTAAGCAACAATTTCCTGGCATTATGATCTGGTTCTGATAGAGGCTAACAAATCCAGCAGGGAGCAGGAAATTAAAGAGAAAGGGGCAGGGCAAAGGGAGACAAGCACACAAGAGGAGGAAGGGTACAGGCACAAGTTGGATTTCAGTCTGCCTAAATGCCAGGAGCTTAGGAAAGAAAATTAGTGAGCTCCAGGCAATGGTGTCAGCTGTGGGATTAGACTCTATAGCCATTACAGAAATACGGGCTACCAGAAATAATGACTGCAACCTGGCAATACTGGGGTATACCATGTACAGGAGATATGGGTAATAGAAAAGGAAGTGGGATAGATTTTTTTTGGGGGGGGTCTGAATGGTCTATGTCTTTTATAGCATTTGCCCACCACAAGGGTGGACAAACATACAACTGAGAGTCCTTCATCATATAATGAGTTTCAGTGGGGGGGAGGGTTCTCCATTGATCCAAGGTTAGACAAGCATTTGTCAATATTGAATGTTCACTTGCATGCTCCTGTACTAGGTCCTGTTTGTAAGGCAAGGCAAATCATATTTATATAGCACCCTATTCAAAGGTTCAGAGTGCTTTTCAGTAAGAACAGTACACCCAAGAATTAAAATCAAGATTTAAATAAACTAAAAGCTTTTTCAAAGAGAAAGGTTTTTAAGGAGGCTTTAAAGGCCTCCACCAATCTTTTAGTACTGTATATATTAACCCAAGATAGACCGGATGAGATATAATATATCATTTGCAATGGGGCCCTGATTTCACAGTGTTTTACATTGCATTTACCCAGGATAGTAGAGGTGAGATGAGATATATCATTTTTAGTGTGGGGCTGGTTTTACATTTTCTAGGATAGATCATGTTAGATGCAACATCACATTTTCAGTGGGGTTCTGCTGTAGGGTCCTGTTTTTACACAGTTTCGCAATATATTTGCTCAGGATAACCCAGCTGAGATGTAATATCTTATTTTAAATGGGGTCCTGCTTTGACACATTTTGCACTGTGTTTACCCTGGAAAGCACAGCTCAGATGCTATCTTGTTTTCGAGGGATCCTGCTTTTCCAAATTTTTACACTGTATTTACCCGATACAGCCCAGCCAAGACGCAACATCTCACTTTTGAGGGGGCCCTGTTTTTAGCCATTTTTACAATATATTTACCCACGATAGCCTAGTTGAAAGACAAGTTATATTTTCCCTGGGGTCCAGCTTTAACAGTGTATTTTTACCAGAGTAGAGCAGCATAGATGCACAGTTCAGTGGGGGCTCTGCTGTACTGGGGTCCTGCTTTTACACATTTTTATTACTGTATATATTTATCCAGGATGGTCCAGATGAGATGCAATATCTCATTTTCAGTGGTGTCCTGCTTTTACACATGTAACCACCCTTACTGCTAGTATCTACACAACCACCCGCAGGTGGAGCTGCCTAGTAGATATAGGTTGGTGCCTCAGTTTGTGGTTAGAATTGGATTTGTAAATGGCGTGGTGCCTTCACCAGTGGGGATCCTTATAGCAGCGTACTGCCAGGGTGCTTCCCCACAGAAAATGAATACAGCCCCCTCCCTTGGTGACAGGCAGATTAGTAACACAATCCCCTCCCCACTTATCACTCTAAACATGCAACTATTACACTAACACAATAATGGCAGCTACTTCAACAATTGCAGATAAATAACCAGAAGGGTTTATTACGGGGTTTGGAAAATAAGGTAGGGGACAAGGGAAACAAAAGGAGTAAAAACATTCACCAGTCAGATACAAATAAACACAGTAACCAATCAGATATGGATGAACACGTTAACAAATCACAACACAGTATTTCCTCTGTCCCAGTGCCTCTCCCCCACTGGTGCACCAGTTAACCCCACCGTCTCTGTGGGAGCTCCCAAATACCTTAGTGTGCGCACAACAAGCAGTTGCAGGCCTATGATGAGCAGACACTGGGGGCAGCATTGTTGCAGTGGGTGGATGCTGCAGTTGAAAAATACTAATTACACCAGTTGATGGAAACACACAGATGATCCTAGCTGCAACTGTTCCTGTGAGCTTAGGTTAAGGTCACATTGGATGCCCAGATGATACACTAACTAGCTAGATAGCTGGACAGTTAGAAAAGCAATTGTTTGGGAAAACCCTGTACTCATGACCTTTAGATGACTAGGTGGTGCAGGCATTGGGGGGACGTCTCCCCTGTCTGGCATTTCGGTAGAACAGTTAGGCTGGTGTGGATAATGACAGTGATCCTTTTCACCCCAGAGAGGGACTTGTCACCCACCTCAAATGGTAGTCCAGCAGTTGTTTTCACCCCACCGAGGGACTTGTCTTCACCCACCTCAAAAATATAGGCCAGCAGTTGTCTTCACCCAACAGAGGGACTTGTTTTCACCCACATCAAAAAGTAAGCTGTCAATTGGGCAGTCAATTTTTACCTCACAGAGGTACTTGTCTTCACCCACCTCAGAAGTAGTTGTGCGAAATTGGGAAATTTCGCTACGCAAAATATTTCTCGAAATTTGTGCATTTTGCAAAATATTTTGCGAGTGCAAAATATTTTGCGGGTGCAAAATGCAAAATTTCACCCCAAAATTGTGAACTTTCAGCTGAAAATCTAGCAATTTCGCCTGAAAATTTCAAAATGTCACAATTTTTTGGTGTCATTTCACAACTTTCAGGTGAAGTTTTTGCATTTAGCACCCACAAAATATTTTGCAAATTTCGCTAAATATTTTGCATGGCAAAATTCCCAATTTCACTGCAATTTCACTGGCAACATTTTATTTTGCTAAATCTCTACTCAGAAGGTAGGCCAGCAGTTAGGCAGTGGATCTTCACACCACAGAGGGACTTGTCTTCATCCACCTCAGGAGGTAGGACAGCAGTTGTCTTCACCCCACAAAGGGACTTGTCTTCACCCACCTCAAAAGGTAGGTCAGCAGTTATGCAGTGGATCATCACCCCACAGAGGGACTTGTCGTCACCCACCTCAGAAGGTAGGCCAGCAGTTAGGCAAGCAGGCAGGACCTCAGAGCATTGATCCCCTGTCAAAACTCACAGTCTTTTGTGTCAGGATCTGAGAGCCAGTGGCTATTCACCTCCTCAAGTCAAACAAATTAATTCTCACAGCAGTCTCTGCTGTCTTGTTGCTAAATTCTTGGCAATTCCCTCAGACTGAGGTAAATCCCCTTGTTTTGGGGATTTACCAGGCTGTTCAGCAACAAAACACCAAAGTCTTAATCTGTTTAGCTACAAACTTCCAATGTTAGGCTGTGACAGCATAGGGAGCTATCAAAATCAGCTGCTTTCTCTTCAGAAGCACTACACAGTCTCTCTCAGGGTTAAACTGTCAACCCTAGAATGTTGGTTTTGAAGTCCCAATGTCCCATTGGCAAGAAAGAAGTCTCGAACTCCACCCCTGATTGAACTACTGTAGCTACCAATCAGGTCCTTTGCTGTCTTCAGGCAGACCACATCCAACATGGCCACCCATACAGTCTGGTACAACTCCAATAAACATCTTTTGAATAAAAACATGTTGGCAGTATCTGGTTGTAGGGTTAGGACACTACTGATCCTATCTGGTGGTCGATAGGGCCATGGGGTAGATTGGGAGGACAGGCGCTCCATCAGGATATCTGTTTGTAGGGCTCGCCAGCAGGATCAATCTCTAGAAATGGTTCTTGGGGTGCAAAGGATCGTGGGACTTGTAGTCCTTGGTGGCCTCTTGTTCCCTGTCACTCCCCAACCCACTGGAGGCTTGGATTGAGTCGGGGAGTCTTTCAATTGTTTTTCGTTTTGTTTGTTTTAGTTCCCCCCCAGCCCTCTATTGTGTCTGATGGGGCTGGGGAGATGATGTTTGCACTGGAGCTTCTGCTGCATTCTCAGGGGTGCCAAGAGCTGCCAGAAACAACTGTGGCCTTCCTTGGAGCTCCCCACTGTGCAGCAGTAAATGGGAGTGATTCTGGTTTCTGAAAGTGCAGGTAGCAGGACTATGCCTAATGTTAGTTGCTATAGTGTTCCAAAGTTTGGTGGCAGAGGCAGAGAAAGCAGACTCACCAAATGTGGTCCTTGTCCTGGACTCAACAAAGAGGTCATGGTCAGAAGATTGGAGAGGGTAGGCAGTAATACTAGGCACAAGGAGGGAGGCAGGCGATATGGGAACCTGGGTTTGAAAGACACTATGTATGATACCTTCCAGGGAGAGGTCATGTAGGGCATGTGAAGGGATGATAATCTGTTACAGAGAAGGGTGTGCTCAACCATATAAAAAGCTTTAGTTAGGTCAATGAAAACAGGGCCAGTTAGCTCTCATTTATCTCTCTGTGGCATTTGAGATGCTGTTAGTTAGAATGAGCAACGCTGTGGTGGTGCCATGGTTTCATCTGAGTCTGTGTTGAGCAGGGGAGAAAAGATTATGGGCAGAGAGGTAATCTGTGAGCTGGGTAGCAATAATTTTTCTAAGACCTTACTAAGTGACAGAAGGAGGGCAATAGGTCTATAATTACTAATATATTTGTTGTTACCTTTCTTAAACACTGCAACTATGTGGGACGACTTAAATTGGGTGGGGATGACTCCTGAGGTAAGGGACGGGGTGATAATTCTTGCTACTGGTGAGGCTAATTCATTGACTGCAAGTTTGAGGAGGTATTTAGTAGCTGAATGAAAACAACAACAAAAGTAAACAGGACATAGATGTCCCTGCATATATAATGTTAGACCAGCAATGTAAATGAAGTGTTTAAGAAGCACTTCATCAGCCGTTATTGTCCTGGGCATGTTACTAACACACAGATGTTTTTGAACTTCCAGGATCCATAGAAACATCCTTAAAAAATGTCCCTAAGCATAAAAAGCTAAAGCTTGTATGAAAGCCATTTACAAAAGTATACAAAAATAGATTGTAATCTAAAGAATATGATGTATAGGACATATAATTTTTCTGTTAAAGGGCTGAAGCAGAGACAAAAAATCTAAAATGTGTATTTTTTACCACAGAAAAAAGTAAAAAGTCCATAACAGAAAGGAATAAGTGAACAGGACATGGCAAGAATAATACTTGCTTACTAAAGGTACAATTATGTTTTTCAATCCAAGGAGCACTAAATAATATGAACGTGCAAATGTTGGGCCCTATGCACTAACAAAATAGTTGCCTATGTGCTGTGTAACCGAGGGGTGTAGGCAACCTTACATATGAATGCTACACAGCGGGGGTCCCGTGGGCCCCTGGCTGCATTTACCAATGGTGCGCAAGGTGCTTGTATGCCAGTTTTCCTAGCCCCACAATGACCACTATGCTGTGGATGTGTCAGGGACATGCCTGCATTATGTGGCATTCACTAAGCTACATAGTGCCAGGCACAGTGGGTGCTGGATATGCCAGCCAAGACTGCACCCACGTGTTCAGCATTTGCCGGGTACAGCGGCACCAGCCAACAGACATCCATGCTGCCCCAGCCCACTAAGCTGCAGAGGAGGGCTGGGGCAGCCACTCAGGCAAATGCCCGACAGGTGTTCCTCTGTCGCCACTTTATGCAGCTGGACCCTAATCTGTGCACCCGCTGCAGGGGTGCAAGGGATCCACTCAGGGACCTGGTATGGGTATCCGATTGGAGGTCCACCCAAGTCTGTGGATCTGCCCCAACTGACCACATGGCCCTGCACAGCAAGGGGGCATGGCCATGCACAGGCACCCCGTGGGTGCTTGCAGTCATGCATACTGCACACCCTGCGCCTGTCCAGGGCTGCATAGGTATGTAGGCAAGGTACGTTCCTCAGTCATGTATAACCCACCCATTAGTGCACAGGGCCCAATAAGCATAACATAAAAATACTATAGTATGTGGTTTCCCTCGATTCTAACAAAATTTCAGCAGCTCTCAAAATGTTGTAGGACAGCTCAAATGCAAGAAAAGTTGTACTATCATTCTTATGGTAGATCAACTGTACAATAACTTTCCTTTGAATCTGCAAGCACTGACACTGACTTTCCCAGTTGCTCTGAGAGAAGCTATTCTGCCAGAGCATCGGCAACTCCAATTAGGTAAGCCTCCTACCTAAACTAGCCTTGTTCTCTTTATTTTTTTTGTACAAATGTTTTCAACTTAAAAAAAAAATACTTGGAAAGGCAGAGAGGGGTTTGCGCTGCAGTAGTAGCAAGAAGAACACAACACAGTCACTGAACCATTACTGATTATGCTCTTTCTTTCTTTAGGAACCTGTGACATGAAGTCTGCACCAGCCCAGAAAACAGAATTTAAATTGAATCTTTTCTATGCCTGATTTGAAGTGCTTGTAATGGAAAGTAGTACTTAATACTCACTCTGTTTTTTTAAATTGTTCTGAAATTCTGTATGTTCTGTAATGTTTTGTAATACAGTGGTTGCTCTTCAACCATTGTCTTAACTTTTTTTATTACCACAGTTTAAACACACCACAACAGCTGCTGAAATCTGTTTAGAATTGTGGGCAACCATATAGGGCCGGATATTCAAACTGCGCCCATAAAGTGCGCAACAGCAGGAGCAAGCACAAGTCAATTGCGCAATAGACGCAATATTCAAACATGGAGCAAGACAAATTGCGCAAGCAGCCAACGTCTGAATATCGCACAAACTGCGCCATAGCGCAACCAGGAAGGGAAGCTGAGAGAAATGATGCGCCATAGCGCAACAAGGCTAGCCCAGCTGAGCAGTCCAGAGGTGCCATAGCGCAAGCAGAGCCCCCCAGCAGAGCAATGGAACTGCACAACCAGGGAGGTAGGCTGGGGCCACCACCAGCCATGCCACACATGGGCACAGGAACACACTGCAGAACTAACAATACACCCACAGACCCCAAGCACAGCATCACTGGGGGAGGGATGGATGATCCACCGGCCCATGGGGACAAGCCAACAAAGCACAGCAGGGCCATGTCGCCCCAGCACACCCACTGGCAGGCTGAGACTGCCACACACAGGGGGTCGACAACCACAGTGCACATCAGCCCCCCCTTCTGTACAGCACATCCTGCACTGTGACCCCAAGACACCACCCATGTGCAGTGACTGTCACTGCAGTAAACACCATGCAACCCCGGCACACTGCAACCTCGTAGCACAGAACCATACAAGCCACACCCACCCTGGGCACCCAGCAGTGGGCGGCAGCAGATGGCAAGACTGACTGAAAGGCACTCCCACACCGGAGACACCTCCCCATGCACACACACATACCCAGGACCATACCACCCCAGATGCCATGCACACCACTGCAACTGAGCAACCATAGCCAGCTGCAAATCAGAGACCACCACAGAATTCATAACAAAATATATATATATTCGAAAAAGATATGTACAACACCAACAACATCTATATACATATGTACAAGACAAGGGTGGGTAGGGGTACAAGGTGGGGGTGGGTAAGGGTAGGGTGAACAACTGGGAGAGGAAGGCAGGGTGGGAGGGCTGGGTGATGGGAAGGGAAGCGCATTCAGCGCCTGGCAGGCTGGTCCCCTGCTGCCTGTTGATCCTCCGGTTCCTCCGCGGTCGCCTGACCCCATGGCGCTGCATGTCTCTCAGAGGTCACGTGTAGCGACTGACACCTGCGTCAGCCACTGGAGGGCACGGTCCATCTGCCATAGGATGCTGAGACCTAGGAAAAGGGAACACAGTCAATGGCTGTGACTGTCCACAACCCTGAACACCACCCACCCTGCAAGGCATATAGCCTAGTGCCCCGCACCTGTGATGGTATGCACCCACCCACAGTGACCATGCACATGACACGCCCAACCAAGCAGCACCAGCTATGTGCACCACTGCACACACACACTGCCCATGCCCATCACAGCACAAACAAGGCTGTCAAGTGACGTGGCAATGTGGTAGGATGCCAGTTCCACAGCCATGTTCCCAGTGCATGCATGGACCACCAGTGACGCACACACAGACGTGCAGTGACACTGGACAGTGATGACTGTCGCCTGTGTCGTGCATGGTTGCGTTGTCCATGGCTGTTGTTCATGCCCACCCCCTCCAGCATGCAATAGCATCCATGATGTAATGACACTCACACTCATCAAGCAACTGTGGCTGCTGCTGCTCCTGCTGCTGCCGCTGTGGCCCACCCATCACGCCTCCTCCGGCTGCCACCTGAGCCCCGCCACAGCCCTCCTCAGCCTGGGTCTGCATCCTCTCCGCCAGGCCTGTGGGTGACAATGGTTGAGAAAAACATCAGTGTGACCCCAATGCAGACTGCCCCCTGCCCCAGTGAGTGTGCCTGCCCACACAGCCAGACCCATGCATCTCACACCTGCACACACTGACACAGCCAACCATGGCGGAGCCATCCCCCATGCACTGCCACCAACACACAGTCACACCCCTATGGAGAATACAGGTGCATAGATGGTACACCCACCTGGCCTAGGCACAACACCCCTCCTGGCACGTGACCTGAGGCATTGCAGCACGTCCGGCTCCCTCCTGCGGAGGTCATTATACCTGTGCCTGCACTGTTCGGCAGACCGGCACTGCCCTGTGACCCCTTCCAGTTCAGTGGCCACCTGCTGCCACACATGGGTGCGGGCCATGGTGAGGGGCTGATCCCCAAACAGTGCCCCACAGTGAGGCTCAACCACAGCCACCAGGTTGGCCACCTCCAACTGACTCCATTGTGGAGCTCTCCTGCGTGCCATTACTGTGGTAGTAGAGCAGGCAAAATGGCGCCCCGCAGTGCGGCAACCCCACGTGGAAATGTTGCACAATAGACCACCATAGGTTCCAATCGCTGTTAGTATGGCGCTCCGGTTCACATAGCGCTGTCACCAAACAGCGCAACAGAGCCGTACACATGGCAGCCGAACAGCGCCAGGGGGCATAGGTCAGACACAAGGTCAGGGGTCTGTGACGCAAGGCCACGCACAGCGCCATCGGACGTCTACGCATCCTGCATGATCGGACACCTGCATGCCAGTGCCACAGTGGACTATTGCACAGTACTGCCACTGCGCCATGTGGTGACCAGCGCTGTAGCGCCATTGGCACAATGGTGACCATGGCCTGAATTGCTGATTGCGCACGGCACGTCATCAGCGTGGCAGACGCCTGCGTAAGCTACCTGGGCATGCGCAATGCAGTGTACCTCACAGTCACAGATATGCGCCATTGGCTCAGCCGGCTCAACCGTATTGCACAAAGCGCAATGGCACGATATTCAGCTGACACATGCAAATCATCTGATCAGCCATTCAAAGGCGCAGTGGCGCGATTTGCATCTCATTACAGTTGCTCCACTCCTAATTTGCATGCATTGCACTATAAATGTGCGACATTGGGCTGCGCTGGCCAGATTCAGTTACTGCAGGTGAGAGGTGGGTTGCATGCTGTGTGATGTTCTGGACAATGGTCATGGGATAACGCTGTAGACTGCACAGTGACAGGTGTCCACTTCCACCCATACAGATCGACATGACCGAGCAAAGCCAAGGTGAGGGTGAGGATGGTGGGCAGAGGAGGAGGCCCAGCTTCACCATGATGGAGACAGAGGCCCTCTTCCAGGCCTACCTGGAGGAGGAGCCACTACTGAGTGGACAGCGGGGCACCCCTCAGGCCCGTGTGGCTGCATGGGAGGGGGTAGCTCGGGCAATGAACCTGCATGGAAGCCACCAGCGCTCCATGCAGGAATGCAAAAAGTAGATGGGAACAGACCACAGGAGGGTGAAGGAGAAGGTGGCAGCCCTCAGGGCGGCACGTGCTGGCACAGGCGGGGGCTAGCCAGCGGTGGTGGAGCTGACCCCAGCTGAGGACCGACTGGCTGCATCAATGCAGTGGAGTGCTATTGAGGGCGTACCAGGAGGTGGATTTCAGACAGGTGGAAGCCCATCACTGCACAGTATGACATGGTGATGGTGTTGGGGGGGGAAGGTTGTTCACATGCACTCACATGTCCTCACTTTCTGTTACAGATCCTGTTCATCTTCAGGGGATGGTGGTTGTGGGTCCAGGCAGTGAGGGAGACCTGCTGGACATGGAGGAGGGTCCATCCACCTCTGTCACCAGCCAGCATGCACTGCACCAGCATGCACGCCGGGCTGCCAACTCTGGTGTCGGTGAGTCAGGTGTGGGGGGTGCACAGCCTGTGTCTCAGCAGTCTGGCATGCAAGCATGCCAGCACGCTGTGACTGTGGCTGAGCATGTACTTGCACCATTGATGATGCAAGGACTGCAATGGGCAGTAGACATGTGTGTCCGCGACGGACACACAGCAGGCCAGCACGCACTTTCGGGCCTAGCTGGTTCAACATGTGTGCCAGCATGTCGGCACAGTCCCAGGCTGTGCCTGTCAGCACCGGTGGGGCAGCACCGGTGGCTGTGCAGGTGTCTGGCACTGTTGCGGCCACAGCAGTGGAATGAGTGGTCCCTGGGGCACAGCGGTTGGAGGGGCAGCAGCAGTCACCCACCAGGTCTGGGGTACAGTGTCCAGCGGTGGCACATGCCCACCGCCCTTTGATATGCCCATTCCTGGTCCTGGTGAACAGCGCCCACCCTCAAGGGGTGTTGAGCATCAGGACCTTCCATACCCTGGGGGACAGGATGCCATTGTGGCAGAGTACCCATTTGAAGAGCACACCCGCCTGCTGCGGGAATCAGTACAGCAGCAAAGGCGGGTTGCAACATCCGTGGAGGCACTGTGCGTGGCTGTGGAGCGGCACAGCAGGGACTGTGCTCTGAACCTTGCAGAGATGGTCCATATGTGGATGGATGTGACCGCTGCCATTGACAGGCAGACCCAGGCATTGGTCGCTGTCATGGCTGCATTGGGCACACAAGCAGGTGCCCCCTGTACTGCGCACCCCACACAGTATGCTCTCCACTCCCCGTTCCTGGCATCGTGTGACACCAAGCCTGTCGATGCTGGGTTCTGCTGTGGGCATCCCGAGCACCCCTGGTGCAGGTATGTTTGGCATACTACAGACCCCAGTGCGGACAAGGTCGCGATCACGCAGTGGGACCCCTGGTGGTCCATCGGTGCCACCCCATGTGGCCCCTGCTCAGCCTGCCAGTGCTGTTGGGTCATGGCGGGGCTGCCCATGCATCCGCAGTGGCTGTGGAATGGTGCAACATGACTGACTGACCTGTCTCCCAATGCGGGCCCTGTCTGGTGCTGCCCTGTGTGCACTGTGCATCATGGTGGGCAGTGCACTGGTGGGTGCCCTGCACATCACGCCGACATATGGACCACCTGCACACCATCCCGACTGCTGTCCACAGGTGCATGTGCATGATGATGCCTGCATTGTACTGTACACCAAGGTGCAAGGGTGCCCAGCATCTGACACATATTGGACAGTACAGGTGGTGTGTGTGGTCTGTGGATCTGTGTGTTTGTCATGTCTGTTCCTGCTCTGCTGTGCACCTGCCCATGCGCTTTGTGCCTGGTGTGTGTGTGTGTGTGTGTGTGTCCATATGACTGTTCGCCCCTCCTGATGGTGTGTTTGTGTGCGGTCCTTCCACTCCCTTGCCGTCATGCACCCTGGTGTGTTACTCTGTGTGCCTGTGGGTTGCGCCAGGACAGTGTTGGTTGCACATGGCCCCTTGACTTACCTGTGTTGTGCATAATGCTCCTCCGTGATGGTGTCCCAGTGTAGCTGGGCCTGCCAGATCAGTCGGGGGTCCCGCTGTCAAAGGGGGGGCTGCTCATCACCATCATCACCGGCGCCGCTGGCGTCCCCATTGCTGTCCCCCTCCTCGACCTGAATGGCTATCCCACAGTCTTTGGCCATGTTGTACAGGATACAACAGGCCAGGAATATACCACAGGCCTTTGAGGGGCTGTACTGTGAGGGCACCGCGGAGGTGTCTAGGCATCAGAGCGTGCCTTGAGCATCCCAAACACCTGCTCGATGATGTTACGTGTGGGCGGCATGCGCCTCATTATAGCATTGCTGCAATGGGGTCATGGGGCTGTATGGTGTGAGCAGTCAGGGCGGAGTGGGTATCCGCTGTCACCTGTGTGGAGATGGTGGAGATGAGTATCATGTTCAGGTCCATATTGCCAATATCCCTGTGTGCCACTACCATAGCACCTGTGGCATTCCCACCCTTGCCCCACGTTTGCAATTCCTACATGCGTACTCACCCACTAGATGGCCTGTGGGAATGTCCCCACTCTCGAATCAATGGCACAGTGCGGACTGATACCATATAAAGGCATCATGTGCTCTGCCAGGGTGTGTGGCACAGACATTGATTATGCGCCCAGTGGCATCACACACCACCTGGCAGTTGACACTGGAATAGCCCTTCCTGTTTCTATACACAGCCCCATCAGGGCCAGGTGGTGTGCGTATGGCCACATGGGTGCAGTCTATGGCGCCTAGCATGCCAGGCATACGTGCTACCCTGTGGAACTCCTGCATGTTTGCTGTACGCTCTGCCACAGTGCTGGGGAACTGGATGTGCTCCGCAGCATGTGGCAGCAGTGCACTGAGGAATTGGGTGAGGATGCGTGACGTGGCCGACTGTGTGATGCCTGTGGTGTCCCCTGTCAGTCTCTGGAAGGTGCCCGTGGTGAGCAGGCACATGCAGGTTGTCACCTTGGTCTCCACCGACAGAGCGTGACTCAGTCATGAGGGTGCCTGCATCACATCACTGCACAGCTCACAGAGCCATCTCAGTATTGCCCTGTTCAGGCGGTACTGGCCCACGATCTCTACATCTGTGTACAGCTCAAAGCTGATGCGGGCACGGTACTGCCTGTTGGGGGCATACCGCCGATGGGCCCTTCCACGGCCACATCCCCCTGCAGCATGCATTCTCACCCCCCTCATTACAGCTTCCATGTGGAAGCTGGCACTGTCCATCTCCCTGACTTGTGACCCCCCTGGCTGATGTTGATCTGTTACCCCTGCTGTCCTGACTGCTACCTCCACTGCACCGGGTACCCCCACTGGCTTCTGCAGCCTATGGCACACACAACTTCACTTGCCTGCCCTGTTCTGGACTATCACTGTCTGTCTCTCTCTGTCTGTCTTGCTTGGCATCTCTGTAGCGTTCTTGTGCCTCTTCCTTGAGCCTTTTTATTTTGGCTCATTTCCGATGTGGCGCAGCTTCCGGCTGTTCCGCTGTTGCGCATTGCGCAACCCTTTGAATATTGCATTGCACTCTTTATGCAGGGATCCACCCCCTTCAGTTGTGCATGCCATCATTTGCATTGTGCTGTTGCTCAGCCTGTTTTCGGTGGCACAACTGCCTCCTGCTAAATATCGCAGAATGGGCGCACTTCGGACTTAGCATGCGCAACCCTATTGCGCGTGGCGCCCAACCTTTAATATCCGCCCCTACTATATATAAAATAATATGGGTAACCACATCTCAAGGCACTTTTTCCATCTTGGGTTTGTGATGTCGATCTCAAGGTCCCTATGATGTCATTACAACCCCTCGATGGAAAAACAGTCTTGTTGTGTATGGTTACCTGTACACTGTTCTAAATGTGCTTAATTCTTGTATTTAGCAAATCACCAGAACATGTTACCACTCAGCCAAAGGTAAAAAGGAAAATAGCAAACAAACCTACTTGTATGCCTGCCAGGTTGTTACAATTCAAAAAGAAATGCTGTGACAAACAGTGCAGGATGGTGCTAAACACAAGTGGGTGGCTTACCCACAAACAATTTAGAGAAGTCCAAATAGTGTAGCACACGCAACTGAGGCAGAGGACCACAGTTTGGCTTCAGAGCGATGAAGCTTTTTGAATTTATTTGCAATCCCCTTGTATCATTTGACTGCACCCACTTTTGTGTGCTACACTGTTTGGACTTCCCAGGTTATTATACATACTGTTTACATATACTTCACTTAAGAAAAATGTAATCGGTACTTATACGACTGTATGAATATGATCTGAACTAATTTCATTTTCTTTCTTTTTTTCATTTTAAGTCAACACACTGTGGTGAAGGCCAGGGGAATCTGGCCTCATTCCTTTTGTTGGTGGAACTTTAGGTCCGAGCCTTTGTATAAGGGATAAAAGCAGTAAATAACATAAATAACACAAGAAGAACATGAAAGACGTATTGTTTAGGAAATAATCTTGTTCATATTATTAACATATTGGTTCTGTATTAAAGATTTTTTTGTATTATAATAAGAGATTTTCTGTTTAACACAACAGGACCACTGTGGGCCCTGAGGAAGTGACCCACTCGGTCACATACATTGACCAGATCTATAGTTGACTCAGACACACACTGTTAAAAAATAAATATTTAGCAAAATATTTTTTAGGAGTTTTGAGTCTTTCTTAACCATAGAATTTTTCACTATGAACTTTTTCCCATTTTGATTTTTTCCTCACTAATATTATTCAATACATTTTACTGATGAAACTTTTTGATAGTTTCCTCTACCATTCATAAATACTCTAGTGGGCAAGGGTCAGGGAGGGTCTATCCATTTTTTTAATAACAACACTACAACCCTGTAAGGAAGTTAAGTAATGGCCATTGTGTAACTAGTACTTTTATCTAAATTCTTGAAAAGACATAAGCTTATTATTACTATAACGTTGACCATAAAAAACAAAATGCCCTTAGTCTTCAATAGAATACCATTAAACTATCCTTCAGAGATAGAATTGTATCATTATTTATCAGTGGGGTATATCAGGAAATTATATTTAAATAATCAACTGTTTATTGAAAGTCTCTCCAAACTTCAATAGTATTTCTAGTAAATGGAGACATTTCCTTTATATTGCCCAAGGCAAGAGGAAGGGGGGGGCATCTGCTTTAGATCTGAACCAAATGTGGTGGTGCGCCCTGTGGGGGAAACCTCATTGTTTGAGTGTGTGGCTGAGTGTGGAGTCCAGGTGAAGGTTGTGGAATTCTCCTCATTTACTGGCCTCTCGGAGGTGCGGGAGAGTTTCTGCAGGAAATTGAGGACTTCATCACCAACAGAATGTTGGAGTTGCCTAGGTGGATTATTCTGTGCAATTGAAATGCTTGGGTCAACAATGAACTGTTGCATTTTGGTCAAGATTTCTTCCAGGGACTCATGAGCAGTTGCTTCTGCAATGCACCAGCATGGCCATGCCTTGCACTTGTTCTTCTCTCTGGGACTCAAGGTTATGGATCTTGAGATTGACCTGGTTCTTTGGTTGAATAACTGCACCACCAGGCTCCCTTTCAGGTCCCCCTCCTTGTAGCCCAACCTCTGTGGAGATTGTCCAGTACCACCCTTTATATGGGATTCAGTCAGAGGGACTATTGCAGTGCTGGACATTTCCATTATGATGGCAGCATGCACCATGGGAATGTAAGAAGCTGTGTTGACTTATAACAGGGCCACTTCAGAGGCCTTCAGTCTCATGGTGCCTATTTGTGTACACTCGCTGGTTTCATGCTTTAACTTGCCATGGTATGACATTGAGCTCAGGGAGATGAAAGCAAAGTGGTGGAGGTTGGAGCATTGTTGGATGAGATTCAGGGCCTATGAGGACAGACTGGCTTTGACTATTCACTGTGCTGAGAAACAAAGGGCAATCACCCAAAAAAGTCAGGAGTCGGACTTATCTGTAGGGAGATTTCTGTCAGCTATTGCAGACTGTGGACAGGCTTCTGCATCTGGCCTGTTTGGAGACCATGAAAGCATTTTCACTGGTGAAATGTGAGATGTTCACTCAATTTACTCTGACAGGGTGTCATCCATCTGGGCTGGGATCTCTCCAAGTCTGCCATCACATTCCAGCAGGGGAGAACTTCTGGGTTTCAAATGCATTTAGTGGTCTTGGGAGGTGGAGTTCAAGTCAATGATGGAGGTGAAGGTTTGTGAGGTAATCTCTGAACTGAAGCCAACATTTTGCTAAATGGACCCAGGGCTAACTTGACTACTAGTGAGTTGTATTGGCCAGCTGGGCCTCGTGTTTGCTGAGATTATCTGCTGCTCTCTTACAAAGTTATTTGTTTCCTGTTGAATTGAAAGATGCACTGGTAAATTCCCTCTGGAAAAAAAACATCTTTGGACCCAGAGGTCTTGGCAAATTATTGACCAGTCTCTAACATGCCCTTTTTGGGCAAGGTTATTGAGAAGGTGGTTGCACAACAGCTCAAGACACACCTCATGGCCTTTGATATCAATGAGCCTCACCAACTGGGGCTTAGGGTGAGGCATAGCATGCAGACAGCACTAGTCAGCATACATAATGACCACCTCACTGTGAAAGAAAGAGTGGAGTGCTCAGTTCTCATGCTCTTGGATGTCTCTTCAGGATTTGACACTATGGACCATGAGCGGCTGTTGGATAAGCTCAGGGAGTATTTACGATTGACCAGCAAAGTCATCTGCTGGTTTGAGTCCTATCTCAGTGGCAGATTACAGACAGTGGTGGTGGGAAAGTTCTCCTTATCTTCTGAGGTATTGCCCTGTGGCATACATCAAGGCTCAGTCCTTTTTGCCCATACTGTTCATGGTGTACATGCTGCCCCTGGTGAGGATCATCAGGCAGTATGGAGCTGGGTTCCACTGTTATGTGGCTGATACTCATATCTATTTGTCTTTTGTGCCAAGGATGCCTGATGTGGACAATGTGCTCATTTGGTGCTTTGCTGAGATCCAGGACTGGATGTCATCAAGCTGATTGAGATACAACCCAGATAAGACTGAGGTACTGATGATTGAACAGGATGTGGTGATGAGTGGTAGCTACCATAAGGAATAATGGGCTTCCGCTCAGTTTCTCTGGGCTTTTGTCAGCCACTAAGGTGAAAAATATGGGAATCATTCGGGATGAGGGGCTGATATTGGAGGCTCATGTGTAGCAGCAGTCTGGAATAAGCTTTTACCGTCCATGAACATCAGCTGGATTAAGTTCCTTATCCTCCCCCCTCTGGAAGACCTGGTGACACTAGTATGCACATTTGTTACTTTGAGGTTCAGCTATGTCAGTGCTCTGTACCTTGGGGTCAGTGGGAGTATGCTATGGCACTTGCTGCTGGTGCAGAAAGCAGCTGCTAGGTTGCTGACCTGCTTATCAAGATCGAGTCATATCTCTATGGCACTGCATGATCTGCACTGACTGCCAGCAAAGTGTTATATCTCCTTTACGGTTGGTTTACTAACTTATAAGACCATATACAGGTTGGGCCCAGGTTATCTGACAAATCTGCCCTCTCCACTCAACTGAGGAGGTACTTCTTGTGAGACCCAGGGCCAGGTTGAAAACCTAGGGAGTTTCAGTTTCAATTTATTTTTATGGCTGTGGGCAGAGCCTACAGACATCTTGTTGTCTGCAGCTGGAAAAATGAAGTTTCGTGGAACACATATTTTGGAGTTTTCAATGTATCCTTCCTCATCTACAAATCACTATGCCAACTGAAATAAAATATTCCCTTCTTTCTGTTTAGAATGTTGGAGATGTAGCTCCAAGCTGCTTATTAGATAGCCATTAGGAAACTGAAACAGCTTGTTAAATATTGGTTGCCTGTTAAACTGGAGATTTGTTTACTCCCTTCGAAATACAACTTGCACATTTAAATACTTAACATTTAAACATTTTCTTGCTGCAAGCTTCAGGCAGGAATTGTCTTTCAAGAAAAATTCATATGTTATAAATGTCACCCTTTCCCAGCAAATCTAAAAAGATTTACAGTTTTTTTAACCTCTTAAGACACTATCTGTTAAGAACTGTCACAGATATATGCCAAGTCTCCTGTGAAGTATCCAGGCAAAATATATAGTAGTCAGCTGGAATTTTTTTACTATGCTTTTTGGAAAAAAAATATGTTGCGCTACAGGAAACACACACACACACATTTACACACACTGTACACACCATCCTCATGGTCACAACATTCAAAATAAATACTGCAATCTAATATGTTATTAAATAATATGGAAACTGTTTGTTTATGTCAGTGAACACAGTGCAGTTCAGTTTACAGTAAAGTTCCTTTAAATATTTCTTATCCTATATTTTGTATCCTGGATAGCGCAGGGGAAATGCTACATCTCATTGTCATAGAGATCTTCATTTACACATTTTTGCACTGTATTTACTCAGGATGTCCCAGATTAGATGCAATATCTTGTTTTCAGTGCGGTCATGATTTTATCATTTTTATAATGTATTTATTCAGGGTAGCCTAGTCAAGATGTAAACTATTGTTTTCAGTGTGTTCATATTTTACGCAATGCAGCATAATATTGTGTAGACGTACAGCCCCACTGAGAATGAGATGCCATTTCTTTTGTGAATTATCTAGGCTAAATATATAGCAATCAGCAGGCATAGTCTCAAAAAACACATTATAAAAATATGTAAAAGGAAGACCACATTGAAACGCTCCCTGACCCTTGACTTATTAAATATGCCTAAGCTCCTCCCCTCCCATCTACAACAGGTTACTCCTTCCCCAACTCACGAGCAAATCACCAACTCTCAGACTGCCCTACTCTGCATATCAAGTGTCTCCCTCTAAACTATAGCCAGTATGCTGTTCCACACTAAACTTGTGCTAATATTAGCCATGTCCCTCTGCTCGTTGGTCCCACTAGATACAGTGATTCAGCTGCCTGTGTCTGAGTCTTTTACCTTTACAGCATCCACTCTGCCCCTGTGGCACAACATAAGGGGGGCATCCCATGACCCCAACAAACCTGCTGCTCTTATACTATGCCCCCAGCACCACATACCATCTCAGCCTCACAAAATACCAGTTGCTGACTTCCTAATTGGCCAACTACATGACTGCACCTGTCTCACTGTCTCACCATAAAAGGCAATCAGTCAAAGTTCAATGGACCCACCAAGGAGACCTGGTTTTGCTTCCTAAGAAAGATCATCCTGTTAATGCTCCTACTTTCTGTAAACGTGCACTCCAACCCTGGCCCTACCCCCCCCAAACAACTCCCCAAGCCTGGGCCATCTTAAAATTGTCTCCCTGAATATATGTAGCCTTCTCTCCAAGCTGCCACAATTCCAGGCTTGGGTGGCACAGATTAAACTGGATATCATCTCATTGACAGAAACCTGGCTATCACCTAAAATCCCTGATGAAACTGTTGCATTGGCTGGTTACAACATGTTCCAGAAGGATCATACATCTAAAAGAGGGGGTGTCTGCCTGGTTTACCTCAGATGTGACATCAAAGGGCAAATACTACCCCGCAGCTTTAGTACCAAGGTGGCATAAGTCCTAACACTAAAACTCAACATATGAGAGCAAAACAAAGTACTAGAGCTCTCCACTGTGTACCTGCCCCCTGGCCTACAATCAGATGGCTTCCAACAGTTCATCAGTTATCTTGAGCAAAATAAGCTAAACTGGGAACAAGTTATCTTAGGGGATTTCAACATTAACTGTCAGTCTCAGGATGCCACAGCAGCAAGACACCAAATATCAGACCTCTAGCTAATCCAACTGGTTACTCAAGCCACCAGGCAAAATTATCATACCAGCACTTGCTCCCTTATCGATTGGCTACTCTCCTCCTGTCCTAAACACATCGCTGAGGCAACAGTCTTACCTGACTCCATCAGTGATCATTCCCCAGTTCTATTCACTTGGACAAACAAGTTCACCAAGTGCAGGCCTAAGACCGCCAGCAGCCGATCCCTGAGAACTGGACAACTGGACACCTTCAGACATTACTTAAGGGAGGTTGAGTGGTCCTCTCTGGACAGAGCCAAGGACGGAAACCAAGCCCCGGACTACTTCTGTACAGTCTTCACTAAAGCCTGTGACATCTTCGCCCCCTACAAAACAAAGAAAGTCAGAGGTGTCAATAATCCCTGGCTACCAGGCCCTCTGCTTGAGTGCATGCACCTTAGAGACCACCTATGGCATAGGGTGAAAGCAACAGGGAAATTGATAGACATCCTAGCTTACAAGACAGCTAGGAATACCTGCATGAAACTCATTTGTATTGCAAAAGCAGCATACTACAATGACCTACTAGGTAGGACTTGGGGCCACGGTAGGGAAATTTGGGACTCAGTGAAAACGCTCACTGTATGAGCATCTAGGGCATCCCTGGACCTCATAACAACCCCCAATGGTACCCTACAAGACCCTAAGGATATTGCTAATGCTTTTAATTTAGCATTTACAGACCTAAGTAATGTACTGTCACCAGACTACCTGAATCCTACCTCAACCAGGCCGACTCACAACCTGAACCCTGCCTCTCAGCCATTTAATGTCCCACTTCCTTTCTATTTCAGGAAGATTTCCACAACAGAGGCCACCAAATACATCAAAAGGGTCCTCAATAAGACCAAGTTGGGAAGTGACCAGATAGACATGAAGATGATCGCTCTTACCTTAAATGAAATAGCTGAGCCACTCAGTAAGGTTTTCAACACATCTCTTAGATCGGGGGTCTTCCCTGACAGGTGGAAGGCAGCACTCATCACACCTGTATTCAGATCTGGGGATAGAACTAACTTGGCCAACTTCCAGCCTATTTCAGTACTATCCCCCCCCCTTTCCAAAGCCCTTGAAAGGGTGGTCTCTGAACAACTTACTGAGTACCTTGTAAAGTATAATCTTCTCTGCTTGCAACAACATGGCTTGTGGTAAAACCACTCCACCACCACTGCCCTAGTCCAATACACCACCCTACTCTATGGTGCCCTGGACAAAGGGATGGCAGTGGGGTCCATCTTTATAGACCTCACAAAGGCATTTGACACTGTTAATCACCAACTTCTTGTGCAAAGTCTCCTCTCCACTCCGTCTATCAACCAGTGCTGCTGCCTGGTTCAATAGTTACCTGTCTCATAGATCACAGTGTGTAAGATCAAAGGGGATAAGGGGAATGTGAGGAGGAGGACCATGTAAAAGCATCTATCTTAAATAGATACTTCTGCTCAGTATTTACTGAAGAGAAGATAGGGCAGGGCCCGCAGCTCTGCACCATGGACACAGGGGGGGAGGGTGGTGTGCACTAGTCCCTTCACAAAGGAAAGAGTCCTACAAGAGCTCGATAAGCTCAGGGTGGACAAGGCAATGGGACCTGATGGCATACATCCCAGGGTACTAAAGGAGCTAAGGGTGGATCTAGCAGAGCCATTATCAGAACTGTTTAGTAAATCTTGGAGCACAGGAGAGGTCCCAGAAGACTGGAGAAGGGCTCATGTGATCCCACTCCACAAGAGTGGTAGCAGGGAGGAGGCAGGGGACTACAGACCAGTCAGTCTTACCTCAGTAGTGGTCAAGATTATGGAGACACTCCTTAAGGAAAGGATAGTGCAACACCTGGAATCCATAGAAGCACAGGATCCAAGACAGCATGGGTTTACAACAGGAAGGTCCTGTCAAACTGATCTCACAGATTTCTTTGACTGGGTAACCAGAGTAGTGGACCAAGGGGGAGCAGTTGATGTTGCCTACCTTGACTTCAGCAAAGCTTTCGATACTGTTCCACATAGAAAATTGATTAATAAGCTGAGTAGGCTCGGGGTGGGTCAGACATTGGTCACCTGGGTGACAAACTGGTTGACGGGCAAAAAACAGAGAGTGGTGGTAAACGGTATACAGTCAGAAGAGATGCAAGTCACAAGTGGGGTACCTCAGGGATCAGTCCTGGGGCCGGTCCTCTTCAACATCTTCATCGGTGACATTGCAGATGGACTGGAGGATAAAGACTGTCTGTTTGCAGATGACACGAAGATCTACAACAGAGTAGATGATCCAGATGGTGTGGGCAGAATGAGAAGAGATCTGGATAAACTAGCAAAATGGTTGGAAGAGTGGCAACTGGGGTTTAATGCAAAGAAGTGCAAGATCATGCACATAGGGAAGAGAAACCCTGAAGCCACCTATAGGCTGGGAGGGGAGTTGCTGGCAGTCACAAGGGAAGAAAGAGACTTGGACGTCATCATCACGAATGACCTGAAATCATCCAAGCAGACCTCTAAAGCAGTAGCTAAGGCTAGAGGGATGTTGGGATGTATTAGTAGGGGTATCACAAGTCAGAAGAGGGAGGTAATAATTCCTCTTTACAAGACACTGGTTAGGCCCCATCTGGAGTACTGCATGCAGTACTGGAGGCCACACCTTCACAAGAACATTAACCAAACTGAGGCAGTCCAGAGAAGGGCAACCAAAATGGTGCAGGGACTGCATCAAAAAACATATGAGGACAGATTAACTGAACTCAATAAATATACCCTAGAGCAAAGGAGAGAGAGAGGTGATATGATTGAAACATTCAAACACCTTAAGGGCATTAACAAGGTGAAAGAGTCTAACATGTTTCAATATAAGAAAAATAGCAGGACAAGAGGACACAGCATGAAATTAGAGGGAGGCTGATTAAGGGGTAATGTGAGGAAGTTCTTTTTCACAGAAAGGGTGGTGGATGCATGGAATGGCCTACCTCAGGAAGTGGTGCATATGAATACAGTGCAGGGCTTCAAACAGGCATGGGATAGGCATAAGGGAGCAATGCGGATGAGTATGAATAGATAGGCCATTGACAGAGCAAAGGCCTATGGCACATCCATAAGGTAGAAAAAGAAATGGGCAGACTGGATGGGCCTTGCGGTCCTTATCTGCCGTCAACTTCTATGGTTCTATGGAAGGATAGGCAGTACCACCTCTGATCCTAGGGAGGTGTACCTAGGCATACCTCAGGGATCTAGCCTAGGCCCTCTACTTTTCGGTCTGTTCATAAACACCCTGTCCAAGGTCTGCCCTGCACATATTGTGCTCTATATGGATGATGCTGTCATTGCTGTTCCAAGCATATATGTGTCAGCTATCAACTCTGAATTACAGGATAACTTCCGTGCACTGGAATCTTGGTTCTCCCATAACAGACTGTTACTCAACTATAAAAAGACCAAGTGGATGCTTTTCAGCACAACACAGAGCAAGGTAAGAGGGTCACCCCTAAGAATACTTAGCTGCAAAGGTAAAATACTGGAACAAGTCAATACATTTAAATACCTGGGAATCCATCTGGATGACACACTCACCTTCTCCCTTCACACTGAGCAACTTATAAAATCCACTAATATAAAACTTGGTATCCTTTGCTTGCACCAAACCTCCATGATGCCAGACACACTAAAACTTGTTACAAGTTGCTCAGTACTCTCCTCATTGGACTACAGTCTTGTCATATATGGAGCTGGCTCCGAAACCAGGAGGGTCAAAACACTTCTAAACAAGGCCTGCTGACTGGACCTGAGTGCACACAAGCAGACACACGCCTGTCTCTTATAACAGGAAACTGGCTGGCTCCCTCACCACCTCAGGCTCCAATATCAGGCCTGCCTGCTAGCAAAAAAAACCTTGCTGGGGCTTACGCCTAGCACTACATCTGTCCTCTTTGAAAATGTACAACCCTCCATCAATACAAAAAGTGCCTCCAAAGGAGGATGGATTGTTCCCTTAAAGCATACTACACTAGCGCAGAGATCTCTCTCCTATTGTGGGCCCAAGTGGTACAACAACCTGCCTGCTGCCATTGTCGATTGTACAAGGCTCAGCCAATTTGAAATAGGGCTACGATCTCACCTTGCCAACATATACGACTGTCAATGTTACCACTAACCAACGACTGCCAACAATTAGGTCATTTCCCCAGTCCTACCTAACCCTTCTAAATTATCTCTCCCACCTCTCCCTTCCACATTTCTGCTGCATGCCCACCCCTCCCACTCCCCTCATCCCCCCATCCCCTTTTGGTCTCCTCCCTCCCTCCCCTTCTGCCCTTTTCACACCCAACTTTCCTCTCCCTCCTCTCCTCCACCACTCCCTACCCCCACTCCCAGATAAAGCCATGCCTGGCTGCACCTAACTGCCCCCCTAACTGACTGGGACCCCCCCCATCATGGGTTACTCCCTGTTATCTCCTAAGTATGTACCACACTCTCATAATGTTGCTTCTCATTGACTATTCCACAGGTGTAAGTCCTGTACTATTCACTTGCAGTCCTTCTAAACTTGATGTATGTTGTAACTGCACTTATAACTATTTTGTTACTGTAATCTGCTATTAACTGTGTCTTCAACTGTATTGTATTGTAAATAGTATGTGATGTCATGTACTTTTCTCTGACTTGGAGTCTTTGTAAATGAGCCCTTGGCTCAAAGGTAATAATCCTAATCTGAAACAAATAAAATAAATAAACTGCCTCTCAGCAGATCTGCATTTTGCAAATTCATTAGAAATAATGGGTAAAAGCACCCCAAAAGCTCTCCACAGCCATTTTGGCTCTGACCAGAGTTGTTTATACTGGAAAGGCATGTGAGCAAAATTGTCCATTTTCACAAGGGTCCAGTAAGGACAAACAGACACATAGCCTCCAATAGGGAGGAACAGTTGGGTTAGATAGAACATAGTTGGATCAGTTATAGCCTGGGGCGTATGCATGCCTGGGAGCAGAAAAGGTGACCCTTTTGACTGCACCTGAATGAGGCAGTTGAGGGACACTGAATGAGCATGGGGGGATTGTTGAAGAGTTTCACACTTTTGTAGGAGAGGGTGTTTTGGCCTTGGGTGGTCCAACAGAAAGGGACAGAAAAGGAAAGGGAGGAGAAGCATCTGGTGGGCCACTTAAGGGTAGACATGGGGAAGAGGGAGATGATGCTGGGCATTAGAAGTCCCAGTGTGAGTTTGTGGAAAAAAATAAGGATTTTGCTGTCAAGCCTGTCCTCGGGGGGGGAGGGGGCAGTGAGCTGATTTGTAGAGGTCACAGTGGTGGGTTAGCTAGAGAAGGCCAGTGGCAAACTGGATGACATTGTGGTAGGTGCTACACAGCCTACTCAAGTTTTTTGGGGACAGGGAAGGGTAGTAAATCAGAGTTCCATAGTGAAAAAGGGGGAGAAAGAAACTGGTGGCAAGTAGTGTCCTGGATTTGAGAATAAACAAGTTGAACTCGATATGACATGTTGAACCTTTGGTGGGCTTTCTTGATTAGTTGAGTGATGTGATGATCGTAGGTCAGGTGGCAGTCAAGGAGCAGACCAAGGTATTAAAACTTTGTGAAACACTCTATGTGGGTGCCATCATTGTCTAGGAGTGGGAAATCAAAGGCTGCAAGTTTTCTGGAACCAGAAAAGACCATGGATTTAGTTTTTTCAAGTTGAGGGCAAGTCCTCTAGATGAGAACCAGGAGTGTAGACTGTGAAAATCAAATTGAAGTTTGACATGGAGGGAGGAGAGGGTTGCTAAATTTACACTAGAGTGCAGCATCCTCAGCGTAGAGCATTATGTCAGAGTGCTGGCAGACCTCTGGGAGGGAGTTGACCACGAGGGGGAAGAGGAGGGGTCCCAGAATGGAGCCCTGGGGGACTCTGTATTTGATAAGGAAGGGGTCGGAGAGGGTACCTTCTATCACAGTTCTTTGAGATATTTGACTGAGGTAACTGGAAAACCAGTTAACAACACCTGAGGAGAAGTTGAGACTGGAGAGGGTGCAGAGGAGAACTTTATGGTCCACAAGGTAGAAAGCTTTTGTGAGGTTCACAGACATTTAGTAGGTATAAAGGCCTTCATCATTGGCCTTATCGATGAAGTGAGTGAATTTAATTAGGACTGTGTCAGTGTTCTGGCCAGCTCTGAACCCAAGCTGGGCATCTGTTTGTAGGTTGTACTTCTCCGGGTATTCTATGGATTGACCAAGGACATTTTTTTCCATAATTTCAAGAGTGGTACGAGGAGGGAGATGGGCCTGTAGTTTGCGACATCATTTTTAGGGCCTGATTTGTAGAGGGATTTGATGGTGGCACATTTCCAGTTAAGAGGTAATGTACCAGAACAAAGGGAGTGGTTAAAGATGTTGGTTAGAGGGAGGGCAATAGACTCACAGACCAGCTTGAGGATGCAGAAGTCGATGTTGTCTGGACCTAGGCTGGGTCTGGGGTCATTGGATTTGATGAGTCAGATCGCCTCCTGGGGTGTAAGGTATTGGAAGTGGAGGCAGAGGTGTTGGTAGATGGAAGGAGGGGGGAGGGACCAGGGTTGTGCCGGGGGTTTGGCCTGTACTTGTCAAGGTCACTGAAGTAGGAGCTGAAGTTGGTGGCAGCTGTCAGAGGGTCTTTGACGGATTGTCCATGAATTGCAAGGGTGAATTGTTCCCTATTTAACCCTCTCTCGGTAATCTCATTTAGAAACTTCCAGGTGTGTTTGGAGTTGCACCTGGAGCTCTCTTGTTTTTTTCAGCAGGCACAAAAAACAGCGAAGCACACAAAACTAAAGTAACAAGAATTTATTATATAGTGAACAGACTAAAAATCCCTGAGGAAGTTTATTTTAGCGTTTTAGACTGCTGATTTGTATTTATTGCCGTGTGTTTCATAATTTTGTAGGAGGTTAGGGAGTTTGAGTTTCTTATATGTTTTCCTGGCCTTGTCTCTCTTCCTCATTAGGTTGAGGAGATCAGAGGAGACCCATTTGTTGCTGTGCCCTTTTACCCTAAGTTTTTTGAGGGGAATAAGGTTGTCACAGATGGCCTGGAAGACCCTATGAAAGTTTTGAGGGTGACGTTGATGTTGATGATGGAGTCTGTAAAGGACCAGTTGGTGGCTAGTATGGATTTAGTGAATTCATTGATGCTGAGTTTTTTTAATTGGTGGGAGGTAGAGATTAACTGGTGGGGGCCTACATTGATGATAGTTTCTTTGGCAGTGTTGGCCTGGAGTCAAAAACAGTGGTTGAATTCAAGCATGCATGGGACAGTCATAAGGCAATTCTAGGGGGTGGGGGTAGAAAGAAGTAGGCTGCTGGTTAACTAGGATCTGCAGCTTATCCATTAGGTAGGGAAATGGGCAGACTGGATGGGCCAAGCTGTCCTTATCTGCCGTCAAATTCTATGTTTCTATGTTAGATATATCCGTGTTCAATTTTAGAGGTTTTAGCAGACCAACAGCAAAAAACAGCAAAGTGGTCACTAATGGAATCCAGGAGAACCCTCGAGTCGGTAACATGGGAGGGGTTCATGACAAGAATCCAATCTAGGACTGATTCATACCCAGTCCTATAGTTAGTGCAGGTGGAGGTAGAGAGTAACTGGTGGGGGCCTACATTGATGATAGTTTCTTTGGCGGTGTTGGCCTGAAGGAACTGCCAACTGATGTTGAAATCCCCAAGGATGATCTACTCCCTACTGAGTGGGAGGGTGTTTTTAATATTGAGAAAAGCATCGGGTTCAATTTGGGGATGCTGGGGGGGAGATAGGTGACACTAATGGTGATTATTTTGCTGTTGCCTAGGAGGAGATTTACAGAGAGGAATTCCAGGTTGGGTGTCATTACTTGGGGTTCAAAATCAGAGGCTGAGAGGTGATTTCCAATCCGGAGAAGGCATCCACCATCTCTTTTCCCTTGCCTATCCCTTCTGAAGAGGTTGTACCCTTCGAGACTGGTTTCACTGTGAGGGATCTTGGTGGTTAACCACATCTCTGTGAGGCAATAATATCAAAGCAGTTGGTGGAAAGCAAGGCTTCGAGCTAGACTTCTTAGCTAGGAGGCCCTGGATGTTAAGCTGGGCAATTTTGAGCTGACCAGTATTTTTGGGAAGTAGGCAGGAGGTGCCGGGGCACATGCTGCGGTCCTCAGTTAGAGGCAGCCTGCTGAAGTCCTGGGTTTGGTTGAATCGACCCAGATAGAAGGAGGAGGATAAGCAAGATGAGTCTCCTGTGCCTGTTGTTGGCAAATGGGAGACTGGGTGATCTAAGCTTGGGGAAGGGGTGCAGAAAAACAAATGGGGCAGCAGCAGTGGGTGCATTCATGGAGAAGGCAGAGGGAAAGCGGTCTTGTCCAGGGGAGGTGCCTGAAAGGGAGCCAAGGAAGAGTGGGATATGACAGGTGGGCAGGGGAGGGGAATGAGGAGAGGTGGGTGAGCATGGGTGGAATTCAGATTGATTCATGATGGGAGGACATGGGGTTTTCAGGGAAAATGGGAGGGGGCCTGTAACCACAAGAGAGGAAAAGAAGTAGTAGAATGGTAGCAGAGAAATGGACAAGTCTGGCTAGCCTCATGGTGCTGGTAGGAGTGAAAAGTAGCAGCAGGGGGGAGAGGGGAGTAGGTTGAGACAGTGAAATGAGAGAGCAGGGTGTGGAATCTAATTAACGGATTGTTTACAGCAAAAGTGTTAGTTGTAATATGGCAATGGTGAGGATAAGGAATACCCTGTGTGGTGTCACCAAAGATAGTGTATTCTCAAGCAAAAATCTCAAGAAAAAATCTTATAGAAACATAGAATCTGATGGCAGATAAGGACCGCTTGGCACACCTAGTCTGCCCATTTCCCTACCTAGTGGATAAGCTGCAGATCCTAGTTAACCAACAGCCTACTTCCTCTTACCCCCCACTAGAATTGCCTTATGTCTGTCCCATGAATTCTTGAATTCCCTCACTAGTTTTGACTCTATGACCTCCTCAGGAAGGCTGTTCTATGCATCTACAACCCTGTCTGTGAAGAAATGCTTCCTCACATTACCTCTGAGCCATCCCCCCTCTATCTTCAAATTGTGCCCCCTTGTTATTGCACGTCTCTTTTTCTGAAAGATGAAACCCTCTTGGACTTTGCTGATTCCCTTGAGATATTTTAAAGTTTCTATCATGTCCCACCTCTCCCTCCTTTTCTCGAGGATATACATGTTAAGCTCCTTTAGTCTTTCTTCATATGTCTTCTGGTGCAGACCCTGCATAATTTTGGTTGCCCTCCTCTGAAAAGCCTCCACCCTGTCTATGTCTTTGCTGAGATGGGGTCTCCAGAACTGTACACAGTACTCCAGATGTGCTCTTACCAACTGTCTCTACAGAGGGCCAACAACGTCCTGTTTTCTACTGGTGATGTCTCTCCCTATGCATCCTGGTATCCCCCAGCCCTCCTTGCTGCCTCCTCACATTGCTGGCCCACTTTTGGTCATCTGATATGACTAGCCCCAGGTCCATTTCCATTTTTGTTGTTGTCAGTTTCTCATCCCCATTGTGTACTCTTCCCCTGGATTTTTGTTTCCCAGGTGCATTACTTTGCTCTTCTTTGCACTAAATCTAAGCTGCCATATATTTGACCATTCCTCTGACCTTGCCAAATCCCTTTTCATCATTTCCACCCCACCTTGCTTATCAACCCTGTTGCAGATCTTTGTGTCATCTGCAAAGAGACATACTTTTCCTTCCAGTCCCTCTGCAATGTCATTTATAAAGACAATAAAAAGGACCAGCTCTTCGCACCACGCCGGTGACCTGGGTTCAGAAATGAACTTGGGTCGGCGGGGGTCAGCAGGGGGAAGGAGGATTGAGCATCCCAATGGATGCTCTCCTCCTTCAGGGTGGGATTCCAGGGGTGCTTATCGCACCCTACGTCTTTGAGGATCGGTGGGAGCATTGACTTTCAGGACTGTAGCTGCTCCATGACACTGGAGTAAGGGAGGGAAGGGGAGGACGCTGTCAGACATTTGGTAGCGTCTGCATCAGCACGACGCCTGCCCAAGCCGGGTGTCCTCTAGGTGGAAGGGAATAGAAAACAGAAACACTTCCGCCCTAGATGAAGACCGATCTGTGCCTCCCAACCACCAACCTGCCTGACAGACCCCACTGTGATGGCTCTCCTCAAGCAAGGTCGGTGAAGAGGCACTTCCTCGCCCCACCCGGGGGGGGATATCCGGGCATCAAGGAAGCATAGTGGAGAGACCAGGTACTCTAGGGGCAGACTCTGTGTTGGTGGTCTGTGGGGGGCTGATCAATGGTCCAAAGGAGTGGACAGGGAGGGTAGTACAGGCAGGATAAAAAGATAGTAAAAAAAAAAAAAGTACTGTACTGTACTGTACTGAACCCTGTGGTACCCCACTAGTAACCCCACTTTCTTCACAGAGGACTCCATTTATTATTACCCTCTGTGTCCTGTTGTCCAGCCAGTGTTTTACCCAGGCTATCACCCTGGGACCCACTCCCAGGCTGGCTAATTTGTTTATTAATCTTTTGTGCGTGACTGTGTCAAATGCCTTCCTAAAGTCTAGGTAGGCCATGTCCACAGCCCCTCCCTGGTCTACTACTTTAGTCACCCAGTCAAAGAAATCAATTAGATTTGTCTGACATGACCTTCCTGATGTGAATCCATGCTGCCTTGGGTCCTGTGCCCCACTGGCCTCTAGGTACTCAACAATTATTTCCTTCAGAAGTGATTCCATCATTTTCCCTACCATCGAGGTCAAACTGACAGGTCTGTAGTTTCCTGCCTCTGTCTTGCTCCCACTTTTGTGAAGGGGAATCACATCCACCCTCCTCCAGTCCTCAGGTACCACACCATCCTCCCATGATTTATTAAAAAGGGTAGTCAGTGGTGTTACTAGTTCATCCCTTAGTTCTTTTAGAATTCTGGGGTGAATCCCATCAGGCCCCATTGCTTTATCCACCTTCAGTTTTAAGAGTTATTTCAAAACCCTTTCTTCTGTGAAAGGACTAATATCAACACCCCTATCCAGAGTGCTTCTATTGACTGGATTAGGTATATCCCTTTGCTCTTCCATTGTGAATACTGAGCAGAAGTATTCATTCGGTATCCCTGCTTTTTCACTGTCACTGTCTGCCCAACCACCTTCCTCTTTATTCAGCATCTGTATCCCTACCTTAGTCTTTCTTTGCTCCCTAATGTACCTATAAAAGGTTTTATCCCCCTTCTTAACTGAGTTGACTATCTTTTCCTTGGTTTGGGCCTTTGCTATTCTGATATTTTTCTGAATTTATTTTGATAGCCTTGATACAGCATGGAATCCTAATAGTGTGTGTCAAGGGCTCTATTAGAGCACTGGAACAACATTTCTGCTGGCAGAATTTGCCTGAAAGTTGGACTTTCACTGCCACAAAAGTTTGGAAATCATTTTGGCAACTTTCTAGAAATTCCACCCTAGAACAGCAGAATAAATGTGCAATCTGTGGGTTAATGTATTAAACTTCTTGAAAAAATTCTGCAGAACTTTTCACTGTCAGAGGTCTGTTCTTAGGAATTTCTTTCAGCAGTTTAACATTTCCCTTTCCTTGGTGTCTAGTGGCACCCCCACCCTCCGATCTCTGGCTCAATAAGAATTAAAAGTTTCCCTGGTGTCTAGTGTCATGCCCCACCCTCCAGTCACCAGCCCTATAAAAGTTTAATGTTTCCCTTGTGTCCAGTGGCACCCCCCCACCCTCCTACCACCAGCCCCATAAGAATTAAAGCTTCTGAATGTCTAGTGTCACTTCACCTCCGATCGACAGCCTCATAAAAGTTTAAATCCTTCCATGTGGTCCAGTAGCAACCCCCACCCTCCAATCACTGGCCCCATCCCTGAAGCTGCTCGGCCCCTCCAATTGTCCATGCATGATGCCAAAGCCCCACTCGCATCTGTAAATGGCACTGTAGCTTGAACGCAGACCACTGTACCTGAATACAGTTGAATATGTTTCAGGTACTAGAAAGAAAGCTGAACTTGGGAAACTAGCTAGTTTTTTAAAATTGGGCTAAAATGACTAATTGTGTTCTGGGGTGGAGTTATGGATATTGGTATCAAGTATGCATATTCATATTCCTTGGAAGTACACTTGGGATATGAATATGCATATGCACATGCCCAGTATCACAGCTTCACATTCATGGTGCTATTAAAGTACTTTTTAGCCCTCATCTCTTAAAACTAACTCACTTCCAAAGCTCAGCTTTCTTTCTAGTACCTGGAAACATATTTAGCTGAACTCGGGTACTGTGGTACACACACGAGCCTCAGCACCATTTACATCTGTGATTGCACTTTAATATCATCCTCAGACAATCAGAGCGGGCTGCAGTGGTTTCAGGGGATGGGGCCAGTGATCAGAGGGTTGGGGGTGCACCACTAGACACCAAGGAAACTTTAAACTTTTATGGATCTGGCAATCAGAGGGTGGGAGCTGCCAATAGACACCAGGGAAACTTTAAACTTTTATGAGGCCAACAATCAGAGGATTGTGGGTCCCACTAAACGTCAGAGAACCTTAACATTTTTATGTGGCTGGCTATCAGAAGGTGGGGGATGCCACTAAACACTAGGGAGACTTTAAACTTTTATGGGGCTAGTGATCTGAGGGTGGGGTGTTCCATTAGACACCAGGGAAACTAAACTTTTATGGGGTCAGCAACTGGAGGTTGAGGGGTGCCGCTATATACCAGGGAAACTCAAAACTTTTATGGGGGCTGTCGATCAGAGGGTGGGGGATGCCACTAGACACCAGGGAAATTTTAAACTTTTATGGTGCTGGTGCTCGAAAGGTGGGGGGTGCCACTAGACACCAGGTAAACTTTCAATTCTTATGGAGTCGGCAACCAGAGGGTGGGGGTGCCACTCGAGATACCAGGTAAAGTTTTTTTTCTATCTGAACTGCAGAATAATTTCATGAATTGTGGATTAGCTCAGCAGTTCATATGTATTATTCTGCAGTTCAGCAAGAAAATTCTGCTGAACAGGGTGAACATTTGCCAAACACATTCGGAAGATTTCCGATCTGCCAGAGGCAGAAGTTCAGAAAATTCCATGAAAGTTGGCAACCTTTCACAAAACTTTACTCAAGCAGAATTGACCACTTTTGCCCAGCACTATGCTCCATATAAATGGCATAAAGTCTGGGAGATAGAGTGTCCCTTGTCTTGTGTCATGATATAAACTAAATAAACTTGAGACTACTCAGTTAGTTTTCACGCTCACATTTGTGGATGTTTATATCAATTTTGTCTAGTTTCTAAACAGTGGGTCTACTTCAGCCTTTGACAGGTCTCCCTCAGGAATTCCCAGGAGCTTTTTCAGCATCAAGTGAGATTAAAACTGCATCTCTGTCAGTTGACATGAATGTCAAGAGAAGAGCCTTCCTAACATTGGGTTGAAGCCTCCATGCCTCCATAAAGCCTGACTGGTCTTCATGTACCAGTGCTTAACAGCCACCTCATATCAGTTAGCCAAGTTTTGCAAATTTTTTGTAATAATTTTTAAAAGGAGATATTGGACATCAGGATTTGCAGTTGTCCTGGTCCTTTTCAGGATTTAAAATAAGAGCAATCCAAGCTTCATTTTTCAAACTGATTAAACAAACACTTTAATATTGGTATTAAATTCTCACCAAATGACTTATAGAATTCCTCTCTGATACCATTTGGCCATGGTGATTTAGCTCCTTTTAAACCTTTTATAGTTTCTAATATTTCAGTTTCTTCAATTGGCTTATCCAGCTATTCTCTTTCCCACTCAAAGAGATTGGGAAGATCTGTAGAGTCCAGAAAGTTTTTTTCTTTATCTCATCCAGATTTGAATTCACTTCAGTGTATATCTGTGTATTGGGGGAAGGGGGGTTTAGGAGGGAGGTCAGGAAGCACTTCATCATAGAGATGGTGGTGGACACTTGGAATGCTCTACAAGAAGAGGTGGTCTTGTTGAAGACAGTGGGCAGTTTCAAGAGAGGCTGGGATAGGCATGGGGGAAGGTAAGGATCATGGGTAGGGTGGATGGGAGGAGTGGAAAGGGGGGTGGCAGGGACAGTAGCTCAACCTGTGGACCCTGCAATATGAGCAGACTAGATAAACCAAATGGCCTTCTTCTGCTGGCTTCTTCATATGTTCGTATATAATTCTTTATAAAAAAGACTCAAAAACTATTAATTTTTCAAGGCTAATTATATGTTACACCTTCTCTATCTTTTATTTGTTTTTGGCACCCATAAATCTTTTGCCCTTATCGGTAATGTCAGCAAGTTGTCCAGCCTCTCCCATGTGACACAGTAACTGCACCTGGATCTCAATAAGTCTGCCTGAGCCTGTCAGACAACATTACAGAATCATTATATTCCTTCTGAACTGTAAGCATTTTATATCAAACTAATTTGTGTAAAGATACTATACAGTCTGCTGGGGACTTTGTTAGTTATTGATCTTTCAGTATAAACTCTCTTGCTAAATTTGTATTTCTTTTCCTAGCATGGGTCTTTGTAGCCCCCTTAAGCACTGTCTTTAACGAGTCTCTGTAGATTATATAATTTGTTTCCTTGGGGTCATTAGGTTGCAAGAAATCTTTGATTGCCTTTTTAATTAAGGTTACAGAAGTTAAATCTTTGAGCATCTAATCTCCATATGTAATCTTCTGCTTCTGTGTCATCTTGATCAAAAGCAATGGGAATGAAAGCAGCAAAGCAAGTGTCCATAAGTTAAGTAACTATGCCAAGTGAGGAAGGCTCACAAAACCATCAAGTAGCCGGAAATTAAGGTGGGAGGGAGAGGACAAAGGGAGGTAAGCACACAAAAGGGGGAAGGGCATAGGCACAAGCTGGATGGCAGTCTGCCTAAATGCTAGGAGCTTAGGAAAGAAAATTAGTGAGCTCCAGGTGACAGTGGTGGATGTGTGATTAGACCTTGTAGCCATTATAGAAACATGGGCTTTCAGAGATAATTCTGCTAATCTCTACAGGTCCACAGAGAGCTCATTACCAAAATGGTGCTTCCTTCCTTCAGCTACACACATGTGGTCCATGGCACCGCCCTGTCAATGTCCTTTGCCAGCCTGGACACCCTCTGTAATGTCTTTTGCTGCTTTGCTACAAACTCTCCCTCTTCATAATCACCACTACTCCCTCTTCTCCTCCCTATCCATCCTCCCGCTGCCCTTCTGTCACCAGGCTCACTGTACCTCCTTCTTATCCAAATACTGGTTTGGTTCCCTTCCCTCCCACCTTTTGTCTCTCTTCTCCCAAGTATCCCTGCCTCCTTCTCCCTCCATTCCAGGCATCATCACAAGTTTGCCACTCCTCACCCCTACTCCTCAGCTGGGCAACCTGCCATTTCCTATTTACTTCCCTCACTCTGGAATCTGCTCTCTTCCTCCCTCCACCTCTCCTCCTCCTCCTCCCCTGGCTCCCGCAGACACCAGTTGACACTCCTCCCCCACCCCAACTGCTTCTGTTACCCACCCTCCTGACGCCTCCCCAGCCTGGAGTCCCTACCATCCATGTTCAGACATCTGGCTGGGTCTCCACTACCTACATTCTGGCTTAATTTCCTCACCACCTGTGCAATTCCCTCCCTACAGGTTTAGGCATACACTTGCTGTACAGGTTTCTTACCTGATTCAGTAACATTTTTCGCATGATGTGCATATACTAAGTTTAGAATAGTAGAAGGCTAGATGTTGCCCATAAATTCCATCCCCTAAATGAATGGGTGCATATTTACCTTCATTTTGCAATGTTTTGTGTATATAGTTTTAATTTGAAGGTATTGCGGTTTTCAGCTTCTACAATATCACTCACTAACCCGTTCCAATTTTTTCCTGCCCTCTAAGTAAGAAATATCCTTCAATTAGTGTTTGTATTATTGTCCAAAATGATGTCCATATTGTGTAACCTTAAATTACACTCCTTATAATTGCAACCCAGTTGTACATCACTCATTAATTCAACATCTTGATATTTTAAACATCTCAAATACGTCCCCTCTCATTCTTCTTTACTCTAATGAGAATAAACTCAGTCTCCAGTTTGTCTTGATAGGTAAGGTGCTGTAATCTCAGTACAATTTTGGTGATCCTGCGTTGTACCTGCTCAAGCTGTTTGATATCCCCTATTTGGTAGGAGTTCCAAGTCTGTGAACCATAGTCCAGGCTAGGTCTTATATATAATTTATAAAGTGGGATAACTCAGTGTTCATGTTCACTAACAAAGGCATGCTTAAAAGTGTACTAGACCCTTATATCTTGTAAATGTTATTTATTTCCTTATCTGCTGACAACTCTTCAGGAACTACATGCCTGTCAGTCTAACCTCTATTGTAGGGAAGCTGATGGAGTCACTGATCAAAGAGGATCTCAAGGACTACCTGGACAGCAACAGGCTCCAGGATAGTAAACAGCATGGTTTTGTGGCAGGAAGATCTTGTCAGACTAATCTGATAGTCTTCTTTGACTGGGTGACAAAGGAATTAGACAAGGGTCATACTGTGGATCTGCTCTACTTTGACTTCAGTAAGGCTTTTGACTCGGTACCTCACAAACAATTGCTCAAGAAGATGGAAGACCTGGGTGAAGCTAAACTCATAGTGAACTGGGTGGGTAACTGGCTAGAGGGGAGGCAGCAGAGGGTCGTGGGTAATAGGGTTATTGCAGAAGAGATGGAGGTTATGAGTGGGGTTCCACAGGGATTGGTCCTGGGTCCAGTCCTCTTCAGCATGTCTATTAGTGGCATTGGAGAAAGAATCCAGGGCAGGTTGTGTCTCTTTGCAGATGACTCAAGACTATGTGGGAGGGTGGACAGTGATGAAGGAATAAGGGAAATGCAGAGACCTACAAAAGCTAGAGGGGTGGTCAAAGGTCTGGCAGTTAAAATTCAGTACTAAAGAGTGCAAGGTAATGCACCTAGGGAAAAAGAACCCTAAGACAGAGTACTGCATGGGAGGGCAGAAACTTAGCACTACAGATGAGGAATGGGATCTGGGAGTTATCATTAGCAAATCATTTAAACAATCGAGTCAATGCAACAAGGCCTATAGCAAGGCTAACAGGATGCTAGGATGTATCAGGATGGGTATTGATAGCAGAAAAAAGAGGTAATATTTCCCCTTTACAAATCCCTGGAAAGGCCTCACCCACAGCACTGCACCCAGTTCTGGAGTTCTCACCTCAGAAAGGATAACGATAGGTTGGAAACAGTGCAGTGCAGAGAAACAAAAATTATTCAAGGCCAGCAGGACAGATCCTATGAGGAGTGCCTCAAGGCATTATATATGTAATCACTAGAGACCAAAAGGGAGAGGGAAGATATGATAGAGACCTTCAAGTTCCCTAAAGGAATTAACAAAGTGAACTGCAGGGAACTATTTAGCCTGTATAGCAATCTGAGGTGACATGGACATGAATGGAAATTAATGTGAGGTAGGTATAGGATGGATGTGAAGAAGTACTACTTTAGGGAAAGGTTGGTGGAACCTTGGTACAGTCTGTCGGCTGAGGTGGTAGGTGCAAAAACAGTCAGGGAATTCAAGCAGGGCTGTGACATAATGAAGGTAATAGCGGTTACTGGGAGTGACAGGACCAAGGAGGAGAATAGATAGAGCATGGGGAGTGTTAGTACCCTGGAGGAACAGTAGGTTCCAGGGAATATAGGGAACTTGGGTAGACTGGATGGACCTGTGGTCTGTTTCTGCCATCATTGTCTATGTTTCTATATTGCTTTTCATGTAGCTGCTGGGGATATATGTGTTTGCCTTAGTATATTTTCACTGTTCATATCAGTCCCTGTAACTGTCCTGGGGGATCTCCATTTTCTAGTTGTTGAAATCTCATTGTGCATAAGAGCTGCATTAGCATATGAGAACATGAGGGGTCCAATTCCAAGACATGTTACACCTGGCACAGGGCGATTTATGCCAAACCCCATGGCGCAAATCACACCCTACGCCAGGCATAACGCAACTTTCAATTCCAGAAGGCACCTTGCTCCATGCTATATGCAGGTTGCACCAAAGGCAGGCTACGCCACCCAATACACCTGCAACCCACAGTGGCATGGTGCAAGGGTGAGTTACTGCAGTAACTGTGCCCTATTCTGAAAGGATGGCTGCCATACCCATTTATGCCTTTCCAAGACCCAGTATGGTGTAGTGGGGTTAGACCAGCAAGGAGATGGTCTAAGGGGCATCCATCCTGGCACAGTGATGGATGCCCCCCAGCAGCACTGAGGAAATTACATGGATGTGCTCCCCGTGCCCCCCTGCTCTGTCATGCCTCCACCCCTCTGAACTTTGTGGACCCCTGGGTCCATTGTCAGAAGTGTCCCCCGATTGCCTATGCCAACTGGCAAGCTACCCCTATGCCTCCAGGTGTGTACTGATGCATTTCAGGGTGGGGGAGCTCTGGGGGGCACTAGATTGCATGTTGTGACTTACAGCACCCTGGTCCAGTGTGCCATTCCTTTGGCAACAGCCTGTGGCTGCTGCAAGTCACAGGCATAGGTGCCAGGGACCCTGCTTGTCCTGGAATACGGTGCAGGATCCCTGGCGTAGCACCGTTTGGCGCAACTCACATACTCTCACAAGTTGCACCATGCATCTTGTAATCGGGCCCCATCTGTCAGAACCCTTTAGACTCCACAGTAAGCTTGTCTGCTTACTTAAAATTAAACAAAACAAAGTTGCAGCAAAGTGTGAAATACCACATTTTACCTTTAATTAGCTTTGCAAACTGTCTTAGATGTAATGCAGATTTCTTTTTTTTAAATTGCATTCAATCTGTGTGTTTCTAGATCATTTTTTCAGGTTACAGTATGTGTACTTTCAGCATAGATGTATGTGATGTAAATGGGTGCTGTGGCATCACGTTCTCATATGCTAATGCAGCTCTCTGGGACACAGAGATTTCAACAACAAGAAAATGGAGATACCCTCCCCCCAGGCTAGTTACAGGAGCTGGTAAAAACAAACTAAAGTGAAAACACATATCCCAAAGAGCTACACAAAAAAAGTTATCTGTTGACAAGGGAAAAAAAATATTTACAAGATATGAGGGTGTATTTCTCCTTTAATGTTCTTAATCAGTATATCTGCTGCAGCACTTATTTTATTATAATGGTTTCCGAATTTAAGATGTTGGATAATTACAGTGGTAGTCATGCAAAAGTTAACTGGTAGTGCATGGTGCACAGCATTGCATGGTATCACTATACAACTTATTCAGTGGCTACCACGGTAGCTCATTGCTCAGTATACCGCACTACCTGTCAACTTTTGCACAACTACTACTGTATGATCCCTAAGTGTCTTTCAGATTCAGCTGCCTTTATTTCTTTTCTGTTTAGATGGTATTTCTGTCTATTATTATTCCTCCCCATGTGAATATCCTCACACTTTTTGGTGTTAAATTCAATCCTGTTCTTATGTGCCTAGCACTCTATATGTTTTAAGTAATTTCTTATGATGTTGCCAGCCCAGTGGCGCTGAGGGTTGAAGTGCTGGATGCCACACCTCGCTCCACTCTGGTGACCCAGGTTCGGGAACTAGCCAGGGTCATCGGGGGTTGGCAGGGGAGGAGACGGATTGAGCGTCCATGGGACTGCTCTCCATCTCCGGGGAGTGGGGTTTCCTGCCTTGGTGCCTTGGTGGCCTCTAGCAATGACTGGCGGCACTGCAGGGCACTGGCAGTCAAATGGAGGAACCTGCGGTGGCCGACGCTGGGGAGGAATGCGTGCGGTAGAGTGCGTGCACCAGTCCATTGGCATCATTGTGTCTACCGTGTCCACCGGGGACATCAGGACCTGGATAATAGATCTTTCACTCCCATAACTAAGGTATTTCAACCTTAAATTACCACTTACAAGTGTCTTATTTAGTAGGTAACATGAAGAAAGCAAATAAACTGTGTTCATCTTGCCAAATGTATACCACTGGTAAGCAAGTACCTAATTTTATCTGTGATAGATGTATACTGATTAAAGATTTACAGGAGGAAATAAAATGCCTACAACCTAAAGAGACTACTAGCTCCGAAATTAAAGCCTTGGAGGACTACATTGACCACATGTCACTTCTTGTGGAGGCAAATACCTCTCCCATAAAACACCTGGGAAACACCTTCTCTAATGAACCACCCCCAAACTTTTTACCTATTCCTATCTCTGCTGAGCAACTAGTTACTATTTCTACCCCTTTAACTGCTGCTATTAAAGACCAAACTAGGCATCAGAAGGATGCAGACAACTGGACCTTGAGTCCTCCAAAAGAGCACATCAAAAAACATAATAATCTATCTCCCAGTACCTACACAACCCCAATATTCAATTCATTTGAACACCTCCTCCATTAGGCCGAGGAGGTTTCAAAACTAATCCTTGGAACTTCTAACCATGAACCTCACACTCCAAATAAAGAAGGACTTAAAGCACAGCTTGGTCACAAAATTACAATTAGCACATCTTCTAAACCCTCTCAGGCTCCGGCTTCTCTGGCTACTACCTCAGTACCCTAACCTTCATTACTCTCAGAAGTACCTTGTCCTAAAAAACAAGTATACATCCTGGGAGACTCTATAATAAAATATGTTGACCGTGCAGTATGTAATCCTGATAAGGAACACTGAACATGCTCCAGCTATAGAGGGGCTAAAATTGCAGAACTTACATCAATGATTAAACCTATTTTATCACCAGCGGGGGAAAATCCTTTAGTGATTATCCATGTTGGAACTAACAATGTTGCATGTTCCCCACTTCAGCAGATTTAAACAGGATTATGTTGCTTTATGCAATGTATTAATAGAACGTGGTTGTAACATATGTCTTTCTGAAATTTTACCTGTCCCAAGACCTACCAGGTACATTAGTAATAAAATAAAAGCATTGAATGAATGCTCCATAAGTGGTGCTACAGGCAAGGTATAACCTGCCTAACTCACTGGGAAGAATTTGAAGACAGACCATCACTCTTTTGCTGGGATGGTTTACACCTCAGCAGATGGGGTAGCACTATCCTAGGACGGAAGATAGCAACCTTTATAAATAACCATTTAAACTGATAGACAAGGGGGAGATTGGGTCAACTCCCATATCTCTTATTACCAGCCCCTGTTCATCACATTGGACAAACCTCAATATTCTATCGTTGAATGCCCAATCATTAACAATCTCTAAACATGCAGAACTTGAAATTCTGGCAAAGACTCTAGACCTAGCCATAATCGCTATTACTGAAACTTGGGGTAATTCTGACAAAAAATGGAGCATAGAAATTCCTGGCTTTAAGCATTTTTATAAAAACAGAGTGGATACAAGAAAAGGAGGAGGGGTTAGTTTGTATGTAAGGGATGATATTCCATCCTATGAGTCAACGACTACTGTCCAATCTGAAAGTATATGGGTCCATATTAGACCCGTAGGTATCCCCCAGCTTCTCACTGGAAGTTGTTATTGACCACCTTCCTCCGATATAAATCAAACCAGGCAGTTAGCTGATGAGATTGCTCAGATAGCGTATAAGGACTCTGTCCTTATTTTGGGGGACTTTAATCTTCCCACTATAAACTGGGAAGCACTAACTGGTACTAATCAACATGATGAGCAAATTCTCTCAGTTATTATAAACCTGGGCCTTATTCAAATAGTCAGAGAACCAACTAGGGGAGTAAATATACTTGACCTAGTCATAACTAACCCAGAGACTCATATATCCAATGTAATCAAATTTCTAATCCCCTGGGAAATAGTGGCCATATGACTTTATTTTTCTCTATACAACTTCCCCTACAACCCAAAACTAACAAACTTAAAATAAAACATTACCACAGGGCAGATTTTTAAAGTATTAACTAACAGCTGAAGGCCCTTAATTGGGAACAGATCCTGACTCCACAGAATACTGAGAAAGCCTGGGACTTACTAAAGTCAAAAATTTTCGAACTTGAAAAACATGTCCCAGACAAATACAAGTATAATAGCAAAGAGAAATTCCCCCTTGGTTCAATGGAACTATTAAAATACTTATCAAACATAAAAATAAACTATTTTTAACCCTAAAAAGATGTCCATTAGACCAGAAAGACATTACTCTAGCTAGATACAGAGAAGTTGTTAAACAATTAAAAAAGCAAATCACTCTGGAAAAACGCAATCTAGAATTCAAAATTGTTCACACTAAGGATTGTCACAAGGCATTATACTCCTAATTAAATGGTAAAAAAGGCAATAATAACATGATTGGTCCATTAGTCTGTAACAACACAACCATAACATCTGATATTGAAACAGCCACTGAACTAAATAAATATTTTTCATCTGTTTTTGTCCAGAAGTCATCTAACTCTTTACTTATTCCAGCAGCATTAAACCTAGAATCATACAAAATTTCTTCCCAAGACATACAGGGGGTATTAGGTGCATTGAAACAACATACAAGCTCTGGCCCTGGTAATGGGGCTGGGAAGGGCATGCCTGCAAGGTCTTGCATAGCCAAAGCCTCTTATCAATCCCTGCCTAGCTGTGACCCTGGATGACCTCTGTCATGAGTTGAACCAATGTTGTACCAACAGTCACACCATGTCCAACAGCTGACTGAGGGTTGCCCTCGTAACTTTTCTTGTCCTACTTTGCCTTGACAGAATTACACTATCCTTAAGGAATGAGGATGGCTCAAATAAATCTAGGACCGAGCACTATGATTTTACTTTCTCCAGCCTTATTGTTTATAATACAAGAATACTACAAACTAATCTTCTTCGCTACCAAAAGGACTTTCCCTACCATTCTCTGTATATGTTTAGGGAACTACGGAACAAGTCTGCATTATCCCATCCTTTTCTAAACGTGGGGCTGTGGTTCCTTGTCATCATTGCCATTCTGCTATCTGGGGATACAGAGACAAATCCTGGGCCACTAGATGCTTATTTCTCAGCAGATGACATACATAGTATGTCCAAACATGGGCTGTTAATTGCACACTTGAATATAAGAAGTTTGATGTGTCACTTCATGGAACTGGAGTCATGGGTCAAACTGTACAATCCTGATATCCTCTATCTCACTGAGACCTGGTTAAAACCATCGTTACTGGCTCCCTCTGCTCCCTGCCAAATTACTCTATTATTCGAAGGGATAGGATATCGAACAAACGTGGTGGTGGAGTTGCTCTGTACTACAAAAATAATCTGACTGTCTCTCTTCTCGCTATCCCAGATGCTCAATCTGTATGTGAATACTTGCATGCTACCCTTGCGTTGGGAGCCAAGAAACTGCATGTTATCTGTGCGTATAACCCCCCAGCGGGAGGGATTGCGGGTCTAGAGTACCTGTTGGAAAATACCTCTCAGAATTTTAAACATAATGAGGTTGTCATCTTAGAGGACCTAAACTTAAACTGGCTTGGGGCAGCACTCAGTTCTCTTCAATCTCTGACACATAGCTACAACCTGCATCAGATGGTGACAGTGCCAACTACTGTAGAAGTCTGTCTTCATCACCACTGGGCACACTATTGGATTGGGTGCTGGTAAACCAGATCAAACACATCTCAGCCGCTGGTAGTCTTGCTGATGCCTTAACTGACCACTCTCCTACTTTCTGCATCCTGTCCTTGTGGGGGCACCTCCATCTCCTCCACCACATCTCATCACTCTCACAAACTTTGCTCACCTAGACCAAGAGGTGTTTCTGTATGACGTTTCCAGAATTGATTGGTCAGAGATCTATCTATCACACTGTTCTTAGGATGCTCTTAACGTCTTCATCACTAAATTCCTTACGGTTCAATTTAAACATGCCCCAAAGATCACCTGGAGAGTGAGGCATAAACAAAGAAGATGGCTAAACAAAGACTTGCTCAAAAGTTTGTGCCTTAGAGATAAACTCTGGAAGCACTACAAAACATCAGGCCAGCAAACAGATTTCAACACTTACCATATGCTATGGAATTCATGTAAAAGACAAGTCAGAGCTGCTAAGAGCAAGTACTGTAGAGACCTACTGATTAACTCAGCCAATGATCTTAGAAAATTCTGGTCACACATCAAATCCTTCCTAGGATCCTCACAGTCAACTACCCCTGGTGATATGCTAATAAATAATGTGCATTGCAATGACTCACAAACCATAGCTAATTCTTTCAACCTGCATTTCTCTGATCTCTCCAAATATACCACTTCCTTCGATCCCACTGCAGTGTCCTCCTACTCCTCATCAGGAACCTGTCTGGATAAGTTGGAAGTGTTGTCCCCTGTGCCTCCTTATACTCCTTCATTCTATTTTAAGGCTGTGTCTAGAAAGGAAGTCCTGAAGCTCCTGAGGTCCATCTCTGATCATACCAGCTCTGGCTCAGATTCCCTTGAAACCCGCCTCTTGAAACTTGCAGCTCCCCTTATTGCATTACCTCTAGCCAAAATTTATACGTTATCACTTTCAGGTGGAGTGGTCCCTGACCTCTGGAAAGCTGCTCGGATCACACCTGTACTTAAAAAAAGGGGATCCTAAGGTTGTCATGAACTACAGACCAATTGCCATACTCTCGGTACCGAGCAAAATCCTGGAGAAAATTGTTGCAACTCAGACAACTGACTATCTATTTAAGCACAGCCTGCTCTCGGGTACCCAACATGGCTTCAGAAAAGGACATAGCACAACGACTGCACTCCTTAAATTCACCACAGACACTCTTTCAAAAATGGATACTGGCAATCTGACTGGGGCTGTCTTTATTGACCTCACAAAGGCTTTTGACCTTGTTGATCACACTTTCCTTTTCTCCTCGCTTCAACACCTGCATTTCTCCTCCTCTGTTGTTGACTGGTATGAAAGCTTCCTGACAAATAGAACTCAAGTGGTGAAATTTAATTCCTCTCTATCGAACAGTACCACCATTAACATTGGTGTACCTCAGGGCTCCATCCTAGGGCCCCTTCTATTCTCTCTTTATATAAATAATATTGGAGTTGCTGTAAAATCCTGCTCTGCTATTCTATATGCTGATGATCTTGTCATTTATTCAAGTTCTACTAATACAGACACTATCAACACAACCCTTTTCTCTGACTTTAACAATATCCAAAACTGGCTATATGACCACAAACTGGCTGTCAACACTAGCAAAACTAAAGCCATGCTGCTTGGATCAGCCCCAAAGCTCTGGGCTTGCACAACAGCACTGATGGTGCAGGACTTAGAAGGTCAATTACTGGAATGTGTGACCTCTTTCAAGTACCTGGGCATCCTGCTAGATCAATCTATTGATCTTAATCTTCATGTATAGTCTGTTTGCAGAGCTGTCAACTCCAAACTGGGTGTTGCATATCAGACTAGTTATATGCTCATGCCATTGGCTAAAATGGCCATTGCGAGGGGGATTCTGCTCCCCACCCTAACTATTGGGGCTCCCTTATTTAAGGCTGCTCATAAAACTGACCTACTCAGATGGGATATTACGTATAACAACATATGTCGCTATGCCTCTTCTGCTCCTCAGCTTAAACACCACTGTCAGCTTTATAATGATCTTGGTTGGCTCTCTCTGTTAGCTAGTAGGAAATACTACCATGGCTCTCTTATTGATTCGATAATTCGAAATCAAACCCTTAGGTGTCTTGCAGCTATGCTTTTTCCTCAGGACACACTCCTTGGTCTACGATCAGCTGATAAATCATTTCTGAATTTGCTGAGGTGCCGCACTAGGAAAGGAACTGTTGCATTTGAGCATGCGGCTCCACAGCTGTGGAATTCCCTTCCCCTTGACATTAGACTTTCTAGCTCCCACACATGCTTTAAGAGAAAACTGCGCTTGAATCTGCTGATTGCTGATACCTGTTCCTGCTTTCACCCTACCTAATGACTGATGTCTCTGGCCATACAATAGTATTTCCTCATCTCTATATAACCCTCTTACTGCCTCAGCCTATCCTGGCTCCCTTTCCCTGCCCATATACAATCTTTGTACTGCAAGCATCTCCCTTACACTTACATACACTCATATAATCTAATTTCATGGCTTACTCCCCTCTTCCTCACTTACCGACCTTTTCCTTAATGACACCCCCTGCTCTCAATGGTTATTTCTTCCTTTTGTATTACCTGTTTTTGTTTTTGTGTACCTTGTTCTGTTCATATGATATGTCACCTGATAATTTATTGTCCAAGGTCCTCTCTATTCATTGCATAGGTAGGCACCTATGAACTTATGAATGGTCTACTCTGTATATCTCTGATATATTGTATCCACTTTAACTCATTGTTTGTAAAGCGCTTTACTTTGTATGTTCTGATATATTGTATCCTCTTTAACTCATTGTATGTAAAGCACTTATAATTTGTTATCCTGTTAAATTTCTGCATGTCTGTACTCTCCCGGGCCATGCCTGAAAATAGTCATTTTATGGCTAGTGCACTTACCCGGTTAACAAAAGCTAAATAAAAAAAAAATATTAGTTCCAGATTTCTTCTAGGAACAATAGATGCAATTATTTTGCCCCTAACAATCATTTTTAATAAATCACTTCATGAATCTTTAGTCCCAGCGGATTGGTGTACTGCCATTGTTACACCCATTTTAAAACAGGGTTCATATTCTAAAATTGAAAACTAGCGACCTATTAGTCTTACGTGTGTACCACGTAAACTAATGAAAAAAATCATCAAACAACTGGAAAGTGAAATGGTAACTTTAAATATTAATGATGTGTACCAATATGGTTTTAAAACAGGATTTTCATGCACCACTAACCTGCTCTCCTTTTACAACCATATCAGTTTTAGCCTTGACTGTAACATATCTATGGATGTTATTCTCCTGGACTACAGCAAGGCTTTTGATAAAGTATCACATGGCATTTTGATAAATAAACTCAACCAACTAGGTTTTTCTTCACTCATTATATCTTGGATAAATAACTGGTTGAGTGAAAGAACTCAAATAGTAAGGGTAAATGGTGCACTGTCTGACGTGGGTGTAGTGACTAGCGGTGTCCCTCAGGGAATGGTTCTGGGTCCTGTGCTGTTTAATTTATCAGTGATATGTACATCTCAGCCAATAACATTATGGTTAAATTTGCAGATGACACCAAACTTGGGGGTAAGGTCAATACCCAAGCTAATAGTCATAATTTAAAATCTGATCTTGCCTTAATTGAGCAATGGGTATTCATTAATAAAATGCACTTCAACATTCCAAAATGTGCAGTACTTCACTTAGGGAAAAACAACCCCAAACAAAAACACCATCTAAATAATACTATTATTAGGTCCTCCACTGTAGAAAAAGACCTGGGGATTTTGATAAACGATAAATTATCTTCAACCTCTCACTGTTCCAGAATTGCTAACCAAACAAATGCACTACTACGTAGGATTAACAAAACATTCATTTCTAAATCTGAACAATGCCTCATGACTTTGTATAGGTCTCATGTTAGGCCTCATTTGGACTATAGATCCGCATTCTGGAGTCCTTACCTAAAGTCTGATATTAATAGAATTGAACAAGTCCAATGCAGAGCCACAAAATTAGTGCCCCATCTTGCCCACCTAGAATATGACACCAGACTTCAAAAAATGGGACTACATTCCCTTAAGTGAAGGCAAACTAGAGGAGATCTTCTACAGCTGTTCAAGATTCTTAAATCCCCAGCTCAAATGACACAATGTGGCATTGCTTACTCCATAAGGAAATTTGTGCCTAGACTCCATAATAAACAATTAGAAGTTAAAAAGGTTAATAAAAACAAAGGGTTAAATTTCTTTACTATTAGAACACCAAGGATATGGAACACATTACCCCAGGATATTGTTGACTCACCAACTATTACAATTTTCAAAAAACAAACTTGATAAATGGATGGATGATCAGGATTTGGCTTAATGTTCCATATATATAGAGGACAATCTCGATGGGCAAACTGCCTCCTTTTGTCCTACAAACCAAGTAAACCAAGTAAATCCGCAGGTGCTTTGTTGTTTACCGGTGTGTTTTTTTCCTCGCAGAATTACATGTTTGTTGTACTTGATCTATCATGTTTGAACCCATGCTGTGTGTTCTCAATTATGCCCTTTTGATTTATCTCTATTTCCAGCTCTTGTTTTATTAGTTTTTACATAATTTTCCTGGGGTTGATCTTAGACTTACAGGTCTGTAATTAGCCATAATTACTCTACAACCCTTATTAAAAATTGGTATTACCATTGCCTTTTTCCAATTATCTGGGATCATACCAGAGCTAAAGGATTTGTTTGGGATGTCTGATAGTGGTCGTGCTATTTCTTTCACAACCTCGCTCAAGATCCTTGGATGCAGTTTGTGTGGTCCTCCCACTTTGTTTGTTTTCAATTCCATGAGTAGTTTTTGTATTTCTTCTACATTTAAATTTTGTATCAGTGTACTAATGTCACGGTCTTCAGGAATGATGATTATTATTGATTTTTGGAATGAAGACAGTTGTGAAATATTCACTGGGCTTGTTTTCAATGGGCACCTAGACAGACGCAAACTGCGGCAAATGGCAGCTAGTATCAAAGTGCAGTGTGCTAGGGACCGTGCACTGGATTCACTAAGAATTCTGGTCAGATGCTAAGATCCCCAGCCTACCACATCTGGACCCATGTGCCAAATGTGTGGTACATGGACAGAGATCGGTGAGCCTGCTGGCAGACCTTGGAAGTAGCTGTCCACATGCTGCACTTGCACCCACATTCCTGGACTGCTGTGTACCTGCAGATGTGGCACATTCTGGGTCCAAGGTGGTATCTTGTGGTACCAGCACAGCTGTGGTCTGCCCTTATCTAGGGTAACAGTGACTGCCAGGGAGGGTCCGGTGGTGACAGCAGGGCAGCATACCATAGCAGACACCTAGCATTGGGTCTGCACCAGAAGGCTGGCTGTCATGGGTGCCCAACAAGCCCACTGCCACAGTACTGCACCACACTGTACTGTCCACAGCAGAACAGGATGGCAGGACAGGCTATGCCATGGAGGAGGCCATCCAGGTGGGACACAAAGCCTACTGTACTGGCAGGTGCTGCAGTTCCAGAGGCAGCCCCACCCTGTCCTACACTCAGTAGGCAGGGCACCAGTCACTAGGTTCTCTCAAAGACGTGGACCGCAGACACAGGGACCCGCTCCCATTGACAACAATGATAGCCCACAGAGCACTGGGCTGAACCCACAGTCCACAAAGAGCATTGGCTAGTGCATGGGGCCTTTAGACCAACTCTGGCTGGTCCAAATGTAGCAGAAGCTTGTGGCCAGAATGAAGCTTTGGGAATTCTACTGTGAGAGATATGGCAGCCCACTTGTGGTTCAAGACCCTTCAGCATCATGGCGCAGCCTGCAGATAGCCACAAGCCTGGCACAAGGTGGTCCAGTACAAGGGCTCCCACTGGTGCCACAAGCACCGATTGAAAATCAGGAATGAGGCAAGGTGGGGTGTAGTGGCCCCATGCATAATGTCTGTTTGACGCAAGCACCTTGCATCATTCCCGAACCTTTGAAAATTGAGCCCATTAAATTTATTTGCCATTTCTGTAGGGTCCTTTATCAGAATTGTATTTTTTTTTTGTTATGGGTCCTATTGATCTGTCTGAGATTTTACTATTTTTGATATATAGTATGCTTAAAAAGATTTTACATTGTCTGTACTATTTGTTATACTTAATTCTATTTTGTTTTTTCCCTCTGTGTTTTGCCTTTTTCAGTTCTTGCCTGTACTTCTTTATATTGCCTTCCATTTTATTTCCATGTTACTATATGCTTTGACCTTTCCTTTTAAGTGTTCCTCGCCTTGCTATTATACCATAGTGAAGTTTCTCCCTGCTGTTATACAGATTTTTATTTGATATGTACCTTTCTTCAAGCTCATTGGCCCAATATTCAGTAAAGTGCAAAGTGGAGCACAAAGGTTTATGCTGCACTTTGCAATTGTACCAGGGTCCCAGGATGCTATATTGGGCTGTTAGCATAGCCTAGAGGTTAGAGGAATGAGGTGTGAATGAGCTAGATACATCCAGCAGACCAGACCTGGGTTTGATTCTCACAACTTCCACTTGCATACTGTGTGACTCTGAGCAAGTCACTTAACCGCCCAGTGCTCCCAGGTCACCCCTGAAAACAGGCACTTGTGCCTAGTGGGCCTTACCCAGTTATGAAAGACTAAAATAAATAAATAAATATTCAGTTGGGTAGGGCACTGGTGCTCTCTGATTGAATATAGGGAAATGTCAGTGCAGTGCTAAGTCAAGTTGCCATACCCAAACATAGCTCCTGAAATGGGCCTCAAGAGTGAATAGCACCAGACAGCTAGCTGCAATATTCAAAGGGACCCATCAAATGAGTCCATTGGCATGTAAGGCTTTATGGGACCATTTTCATGGGTAGCAGAGGCTGGTTAGCCCAGCACCACCTCACCCTTCCCCGGTCCAAGACATGTAGCTATCCCTGGTGCCAGTAGTCTCCCTCACTCTGATGGCCAGCACGTATCTAAAAAAAACTTTCCCTCGTGTTAGGGTTCCCCCTCCTTCTGATCACCAGCCCATGTCAAAATATATCCTCCCTGGTGCTAGTGGTCCCTCCTCCCTCCAATCACCAGAAAAGGAATCTACCCTTGTGAAAAAGGAATCTTCCCTTGTTCAAGTGGTCCCCCCTCCAATCTCCAGCCCATGGTACAACTTACAACCCTCCTTGGCATCCAGTGGACCCCACCAGCACCGATCCATGATACCACCGCTCACAATTTCTAAATCCCTGGCATTTAGTAGCCTCCCAACCATGGCACCGAGTACCCCCCAGTCACCTTACCAGTACCCTCAGTGCCGTGGATGCATATGACAACTGGCACAGCTCTTCTCACACCTCCTCAGCCAGCCACAATATGTCCAGGCATGGAGCGCACCTCTCATTTTAGGACAGGGTGATGTGCCCTGTCTTATAAGTAAGTAAGTAAGTAAAACTTTATTTATATAGAGCCTTTCCAAAACTGAGGCACTTTAACAAACCATACAGTATCCCACAAAAATAAAACAATAACAGTAATATAAATAACTTAACAATATTACAGATATAATCATCCAGATTAAAACATCAAAGAAAAGCCTGATTAAAAAGATAGGTTTGAAAATTAGCTTTAAATTTTCAACTTATAAATAAGGGGTGTACTCCCTGCCTGGACATATGGTTGCCAGCTGAGGAGGTGTTAGGATGGCTGGGCTGGGAGGAGCATCAGTCACATCAAGGCCCCATAGTCATCTCCTCCACCACCTGCCTCCAGCACCAGCAGCAGCAATGACATCCCTCCTCCTCCCTCCAGACACTTTCCCCCGGGCCAGGGCGGTGAGTCGGCAGCAGCGCCACTGGCCAGGTGCTGACCGCCAGAACTGTAAAATAAATAAATAAAGGTTTCTGTGCCAGAGGACTCACAGAGGACAGCTGCAAGTGGGGCAAGGCCCCTAGCACAGGACTGCCCAATGGCCGGCACATGTAAATTTAACAATTTATTAAAATTAGCCCCAGCAAGGGAGCAATAGGGCAGGGGTGGGCCATATTCAAATTAAGCTCCCTGGAGGTGGAGCTTTGGCAGAACAGGCCCTAAATACATAGATGAATTAATGAAATGAGGGAAGCTGTAGCCAGTGGCAGGGCACAGCCCCAGTATTATAGCCAAGATAGCCAGATGAGCTAATGGACAGGGCTAGTTAGCCCAAAAACTTTATTTAAAATAAGAAATTAAAAGAGCCAGTCAGGGCAAGGAGAGCTCCATTTAAAGTGGTAGCCAAGCTAGAGAAGTAGGCTAGTGAGTCAGGGGCCAGTTAGCCCAAATGTGGTTTCATCATTTTATTCAGTTAATTGAGCTCAAGTGGACCAGATAGGAGAAGTAAGCCCCAGACATAAAGGAAAAAATGCTCCAAAGTGGAGAAAGGTGGCCAGTAGCCAAGCCATGGTTGGTATTTAAAGAGTGCAACATTCTGCTGTTCTTGAAGTGCACTTAGGTGTTAGCTTCAGTCAGCAGCAAAGGAAGGGAAGTGGGTACATGGTTAGCCACCTCAGCAGCATAGTACCTTCAACCAAAGTTGAGGGCTAGTAACCTGTATAACTGACTCATAGCCCCAAGGTCAGGGTGAGACAGCTAGCAAGTGATCCTTAGCATGCCAGCTAGTCAGGAGATTACCCTCAGCATTAGGGTAATCCTCCTGTTAGGCTCCTTCATACTCAAATGCCTGTGGGGGGGTCATACCCTAGGGCCCCATGTAGCTAGGTATCTAGCATGTGAGAGGTTTTCCCTGGTATTTTTTTTTTTTTAGTCTTTGGTAACCAGGTAAGGCCCACAAGACACAAGTGCCTGTTTTCAAGGGTGACCTGGGAGCACTGTGAGGTTAAGTGACTTGCTCAGAGTCACACAGTATGCAAGTGGAGGCTGTGAGAATCAAACTTGGGTCTGGTCTGCTGGATATATCAAGCTCATTCACACCTCACTCCTCTAACCTCTAGGTTATACTGCCAGACCATCACCTTCCTAGATTTCCTGCAGGAGAAAACATGTCTTTGGAACACTGTGAAAGTGAAATGCTGAACTGTGTGTGAATTGTGAAATAGGCAAAATATTTTATTCACATTCAGCCTCCATTTAAAGGGACAGTGCCTGTATGTAGCAGTGTAACTGCTTTCATGCTCAAGTTTGCCTTGTTTATTTCAGGAAACTGTTGGATTAACTCTGAATTTGTTCTGCATGTACTAAAGTGCCCTTTTCAGTTAGAATTTGCCTTGTTCGCTCCCAAGACTGTTGGATTAACCATGAACTTGCTTTTCTTGTCAAAAACTGCCCTGCCTGCCACTGAGCTGCCTACTCATTCAAGAATTTAATTGCCTAATGCCAATCTTTAGATCTGATTATTGCTCTACTTCACACCGTCACTAGCACTTACCAACCAGAGACTGTGCTGGCCAGCCTTCTTTTGCTTCTTCCTTAGTCTTCCCCCTCATCACCCAGTTTGTTATTTTCTGCCAACTCCAAGTGTCATCCAGGTCCCATGTGAGTACAATGATGAGTTTGCCATTTCCCTTTCATCTGCATCTTGTGTTCCCTGGGATTCTACTTCAGCCCAGAGGTCTTAAGCTAGTTTTGTCTGCATCTCATTTTCACTGGGATCCCACTTCAGCCCAAAGGTCTTCAGCCAGTTTAATATGCATCTTGTTTTCCCTGGTTACAAATATTCCCTGTCAGTTATGTTCACTGTCTCCAATTTTCATGGAAGCCTCTGCATGTCCAATTATTGGAATTCTGGTTCCATCGTTGGTGACCAAATTAATCCAGCTTTCAGTTGGTTGCAGTAGCTGGTCCCTGGACCAGCGGTCAAAGAAGCATTTACTTTGGATGGTGGTCACCTGGTATCTGGTATCCAGCAGTGCAGGTAGGGTTACTCTGTCTATTTGTATTGAAATGGTTGGGCAGTTACCCATGAACCTTGACCATTCCGGGTGCTTCCATGGATCTAGTGTTTAATATCCCGGGACTCGGTCCTCTGCTCCGGGGACTCCCTGTTTAAAACTGTCTCTCTGGTGCTGGCTGACTGTGAGCATCTCCATTCTACGTGGCCACTGATGCCGCACCTTCAGCAGATTGGCCTTCCCTATGAACCAAACTGGTCAGTCGGCCTCTGCCCTACATTCATTCGCTGACCATGTGCTTTTGTTTGATGACAATCCAGATGACCAGGGGCCTGTCCCTAAAATTCATGATGGAGATCATCCTTTAAATTCTGAATTCCTCGTCTCATTTTGCTGATAATATAGGCTGTCTATTTTGATTCTGAATTCCTCTGGTCTCTTCTGGGTGATTCAAGATCAGTCATCCCTCTAGGTCAGCACCAGGAATCCTTCTCATCTCCTTTATTGCAGTGTTGTGAATTAACCATGCCATGATGGGTTCGTTCGGACAGCAGCTTCATCACCTCTTCCTTAAAATTTAGAAAGGTTGCATCTGGGTCTTGCCTGAATAAAAGTCGTAACTGCCTGCAGTGCACATTGCTCCTGACACCTTCAATGAAATGATCTTTCAGGCCTGATCTGAGACCCGTACCCCATTAGGGTTACCTGCTGGATAGTCCTCAATGCTTCCTGCAGACTGAACGCATACTCCTTGAGGGTTTCTGTAGGCCCTTGGACACGAGAAAATAATTTCATTTTCAGGTCGGACACGATGCGTGTGTCGAACATCCATCTCAGTTGGGTAAAGATTTGGTTCACAGTGGCCTTCTCTCTTTCTGGACAGGCATTGACTTTCCTGTTTGCAGCTTCTCCTAACTGTGTGATAAGAATTTACAGCTTTTGTTGCTCAGGGACATCATAAAGTAGGAACATCACCTGAATCTTATTCTGAAACTCTCCAAGGCTGGTGGATGTGGGATCTGTTGCATCACCTGTAAAGCATGGCAGACAAGGTGCACTGAAATAATAGGATATGGTGTGTGGTATGCCCAGGTATGCTCAGGGGCCTTCTCTAGTTCCTCCATTAGTTGTGGAACAGCTGCTTGATCAACTGGCCTCCATTCTGAATGAGCCTCTGCCTGCTTTGGACTCCTTTAAATCCTGTCCATGACACAAAAAATGTATGTATAGTACTGGTTCACGTTCGCTGATGGTATACTGGTGCTTGGATAAGGAGAGGCAGGAGACAAACTCAGAGAATGGAAAAAATGTACTAGGTGCAAAGCACCAAAGAGGATAGACAATTACACAGCTGTATGTTCTATAACTCTATTCTCTAAGTTCTACAATAACCTTATACTCTACAACTCTATTCTCTATACTCAACGATAACCTTATACTTTACAACTCTATTCTTTATACTCTATGATATCCTTCTACTCTACAACTCTGTACTTCTATAATTCAGTAACACTATCACTCTATTATTCTATTACACTATAACATCATGACTAGCAGAGACCAAAAGTCAGAGCATAGTGAAACTGGGAGAAATGAAGGGGAAAGAACTAGAATGCACAACAGCATCAAACAACGGTAAAGCATCCTAGCTGAAGTGAGACTCCAGGAAAAAGGAAATGCAGAAAAGCTGAAGAACAAGAGCCCAAGCAATTGTACAGCCTCCAGCCTATGAAGGACTCCAGGAAAACGGGATGCAGATAAAACTAGCTGAAGACCTCTGGGCTGAAGCAGGATGTCAGGGAAGACAAGACACAGATGAAAGGGAAACAACAAACAGATCATTGCACTCACACAGGACCTGGACGACACTTGGAGCTGATGGAAAACAACAACTGGGCGATGAGGGGGTAGACTAAGGAGGAAGCCAAAGAAGGTTGGCCGGCACAGTCTCTGGTTGGTCACTGCTAGTGATGGTTTGAAGTCAAGCAATAATCAGATGTAAAGATTGGCATTTGGCAAAGAAATTCTTGAATGAATAGACAGTTCAGTGGCAGGCAGGGCAGTTCTTGACAAGAAAAGCTGGTTTGTGGTTAAACCAACAGTCTTCGGAGCGAACAAGGCAAATTTCTAACTGAAAAGGGCACTTTAGTACATGCAGGGCAAGTTCAGGGTTAATCCAACAGTTTCTTGAAATAACCAAGGCAAATTTGAACAGAAAGGCAGTTACACTGTTACGTACAGGTGCTGTCCCTTTAAATGCAGACTGAATGTCAATAGACAGTTTTGCCATGTTCTCAGTTCACACACAGTTCAGCATTTCACTTTCACAACGTTCCACAGAAACATTTTCTACAGCAGAAATTCTAGGAAGGTGATGCCAGGGGAAAACCTGTCACATGCTAGATACTATCTACATGGGGACCCTGGGGTACGATCCCCCTCCCACAGGTATTTGAGTACAAAGAAGCCTAACAGGAGGATTACTCTAATGCTGAGGGTAATCTCCTGACTAGCTGGCATGCCAAGAATCCCTCGCTAACTGTCCCACGCTGACCTAGGGGCTACGGGTCTGTTATACAGGTTACGAGCCCTTAATTTGGGTTGAAGTTACTATGCTGCTGAGGTGGCTAACTGTGTACCCACTTCCCTTCCCTTGCTGCTGGCTGAGGCTAACACCTGAGTACACATCCAGAACAGCAGCATCTTGCACTCCTTAAATACTAGCCGTGGTTTGGCTACTGGCCACCTTTCTCCACTCTGGGGCACTTTTTCCTTCAAGCCTGGGATTTGCTTCACCTATCTGGCCCACCTGGAGCTCAATTAACTGAATAAAATGATGAAACCACATTTGGGCACACTGGCCCCTGACTCACTAGCCCACTTTGCTAGCTTGGCTACCTCTTTAAATGGGGCTCTCATTGTCCTGACTGGCCCTTTTAAATTCTTTTTTTAAATAAATAAAGCTTTTGGGCTAACTAGCCCTGTCCATTAGCCCACCTGGCTATCTTGACTATAATACTTGGGCTGTGCCCTGCCCCAGACTATAGCTTCCCTTGTTTAATTAATTCAATTATGTATTTAGGGCCTGTTCCACCTAAGCTCCACCTCCAGAGGACTTAATTTGAATATGTCTCACACCTGCCCTATTGCTCCCTTGCTGGGGCTAATTTTAATTATTAAATTTACATGTGCCTACCCCCGGGCAGTCCTGTACTAGGGGCCTTACCTTGCCCCACTCACGGGTGTCCTCCATGCACCCTCCGGTGCAGAAACTTTTATTTATTTATTTATTTTACAGTTCTGGTGGTCAGCACCTGGTCAGTGATGTTGCTGGTGACTCATCGTCCCAACCCTGGGGAAAATGTCTGGAGGGAGGATGCGGGATGTCCTTGCTGCTGCTGGTGCTGGAGGCAGACGGTGGAGGTCTGGAGGAGATGACTATGGGGCCTTGACATGCCTGATGATCCTCCCTGCCCAGCGCTCGCTCTGTGAAAGTGGCCCAAGATGTGGGTGCTGCAGGCAAGGGATGGAGTTTTAACTTTTTAGATTTAAAAAAATAATAATAAAACAACAAAAGGAGCTGAACTGAGCCCTCATAGTGGCTGAATGCTGCTGCCAGGGACCCACCAGAACATTGGATCCCCGCAACCATGGACCTGCCTACACTTGGATCATCATAACTACAGGGTCAAGAGTAGGGCTGCAGGTACACTCTACCTTTTTACTGTTACCTCCCTGCATCACCTCACTCCCTCTGGCCACAGAAACTCTCCTTTTTCTCCTTTCTACATGTTGTGGTGCCTGGAAGCGCTCTCCCGACCACTGCTGCTGCTGGCCGCCAAACTACACAGTATATAAAAAACAGCCATTACTGGCCACAGTGGTGCTCTCCCTGGAATTAGGTATGCTGAGTCTCTAACAACCATGGAGGCAAGCAGCTGCTTAGTGCAAACTGGGATTGAGATGGCACGGAATTGTGCCAAAGCTGGGCAGGCTGCAGGAAATTAAACTAAAAACTTATTTTAAAACTGCAGGCTGCAGTTTACTTTTTAGGGGCTCCTACTGAATTTGGCCCCCCACCCTGCCACCTAAACTCTGGGGCACCTGGGCACTTATGTTGGGGGACACTGGGAAACCACTGGGGGTTACTGGAAGACCCCAACATTGGGGTATTATGTGGTAGCCATTAAGGTTGCCAGGAGTAACATGGGGTTTTGCTTGGTGGTATTTGCACTGTGCCACAGGACCATGCTAAACCCTTCCGTGTGGTGCAGATCTGCTGAGTATCAGCAGCTTGCACCAGTATTCCTGTCCCCAGCCCCACCTCCCATTTGCATATCTCGCATTTTGGTTTGTACAGGTGCTAGTCCTGTTTGCTATCACAATCAACCCTTTTGAATATTGAGCTTCAGCTCAAAACCGATTTGCATGAGTAAACACTGGTTAGTGTCCGTACAAACTTTTGAATATCGGGCCCCATGTGTTTTATTTTTAAGCTGTTTCCTGCTTTCCTTTGCATCCATGCTGGCAGTAGTAGTTTCCCAGTTCTAAGTTTTTAATTCTTCTTTTATTTTATTGAAATCTACTTTGCTCAAGTTTTTAATTACTGCATTACCCTTGCTCTTATATCTTTCTGTTACTGTTTCTAACAGTACCATGGAGTGATAGCTGTTCTTCAATGTTCCTCTGACATTAACATTTTGAACTGAATCTGTTAGGTCAATTAGGACTAGATCCAGGATGTTGTTCTCCCTTTAAGTTCCCACATCAGTTGTGCTAGTCTTTGATTTACAAAGGTATTAAGGTATAATCTTTCCTGGGCATTACTAGTGGTCAAACTATGCCAGTTCTGTGTCTGATAGATTTAAATCCCCCCTAATTATAAAGTCCTATTTCTCTTATATTTCTTCTACTACCATTATTAACTGGCTATTGTAAATATCATTGCTGTTTGGATGTCTACAGAATGCACCCAGTATATGTTTACTATTGGGGATTAATATAATCTGGATCAAGATATTCTCAGCTTCCATGTGGTTTATATGTGCATAGATTTCACAGCTTACTATTGCATCCCTGACATATATGACTGCTCCTCCCTTTCCCTTCCCTTCCCTTCCCTTCCCTTCCTTATGGTAAAGTTCATATCTTGGTATTTCCTTTCCCCAAAAGACTTCCTCATTCCACAAGGTTTTAATGATTTCTCCTACATCCAATTGTTCATTATACATTTGTAAAATATGGATAAGCCTCAATAATACTATATGAAGTTATACAAAAATTTCCCAGTAATACATTACTACTCTCAATAATACTATCCTTAAAAGTGATAATACTATCATTTTTGCTGATAATACTACAGTTCAAAGGTCATCTCCAACTGTAGTATTATCAATGGATCCATATATTACAAAATAACAGAAAGATTATAGTTATTGTAATAATATATCTCAGGTTTTGGGGACTTTAGGACCTCTCAAGCTTCACTCTCGAGGTTCCATGTCCCCAAAACCTCTCAATGGTATTATTGCCTTGTAATGCACACTTATCTATCTATTATTCTATTTATATATTGAATTCAGTTTTTTTAAATAAATTCAATCTATGAGCATTTGCCAGCAATACCGTATATTTTCCTTTGATTTCCTTTTTCTTATTATTATGATATTGAATGATATCTCATCAGTACTAAATAAGTCCATATTTCTTTCAAAAAATTCCCAGTGATGCAAGCATTTTTGGTTAATTTCTAGATTCCATTTCCTTGACCCGTTATTCACATTTTTTATTTGTTGTTCCTGTATTTTCCTGCTGTTGGAACTGACAGTAATTCTGAAAATAGTAATTATTTGCTTTTAGTTCTCTAGTTAATGTTGTAAATTCCTCTATTATATCTCCCACACTTTGTTTGCCCATATTATTTGTCCCCAGGTGAACACTTACCAGTGGCTAATTTGTGTCATCAGTGATTAAGTTTGTTTACATTTTTGTTAAGTCACTGATTCTTGCCCCAGAGAAGCAGCATGCTGTAGTGTTCTCTGTATGTAGTTAGTTATGTATGTAACTTAAAACTGGTAACTGGGAAAGGCACACTGAGCAGAGGCTCATTTCCAGGTTCAACCTGGGGAGAGGGGTATGAAGGAAATACAGAAAAGTAACAATTACAGACAATTGAAAATGTAAATACAATAAACAAAACAGCACCAATGATTCAAAATGTGAAGAGACAAAAAAGTGAGTTTACGAAAGCATTATGTACAAAATGTGCAGGAATGCAGCAAGTGCACCATGCATGAGGTGGAATCAACAGTGCTATGGATATGGAGATGAAGCCAAGGGTGAGAGCACCACTAGCTCTGGTAAAGGGAGACCTAGGTGGGGGGGGCAGCAGAAGTAGGAGAAGGAAGTCAGAAGGGGTCAAGAGAGGGAGTAACAGATGCAGGGGCAGCAGGAGTAAGCCTTAGCAGGTGTCTTGTGAGTACAGGGGAGAGTGGAAAGGGAGAGGGTAGCAAGTTCCAAAGAGATGGGAGATAGTAGGAGAAGGCTGCTTGCCCATCACAGAAGTGAGGGTGGGGAAAGTAGATGGTATGGGAACCTGAGAGAGCAGTGAATAGGAAAAGGATAGGATGGGGAGAGCAGTGAGGAAAGGTAGTTTAACTTGTTTCCACTTGCTGTATACCTATCTGTGTATTTGAGGCTCAAGTCCCCAAGAACATGCATCTGTTTAGGTGACTGGGTACTCGGGCTATTTTCTGTTTCTTCCTGCCTCTGTTCATGCTCCTTTCTTCCTCTTGAGGTGATTTTCCCTCAATATCTACCAACAATATAAAACTGTTTGATATTTCTAATACAAAATTCATTTTTCTGCCTTTTTTACATTTCTTTCCCCTTTCTACTAAACTCCATTCTTCTTCCTCTTCATCATCTTCATCCCATTGTCTTTTATTTCTTTGGCCTTCCTTACACACATTTTTTGTTCACCCTCCTTTACTTTGTCCTTATTGATTTGTTGCATTAAGATGTTGTTTTTAATGTTCCAATTTCCATATCTAACTGTATTACTCTTAATCTAAGCTCTTTTATTTTGTTACACTGGTGACAGGTAAAGGAAGAGAAATAAAGCATAGATTCTAGACTAAACTTATTACATGTGCTGTATTTGGTACCTATCTCTCCTGTAGTTAGGGTGATCTGGCCTGCTTCCATGTTAAATTGTGATTGTGCAACTGTTACCAAAGGTTGTATGGTGATTTGGGAATACAGTTGAAACACTAGACAATGCAATATCTTTTTAGTGAGTATACCTTTCCAGCCATCTGTGTGCTGGTCTGAGTGCGCCAGTCAGTAGGGCACCAAAATTCCAAATTCGCCACCCCTTCTCTGAGGTCCACCCCCCTGGAGTTACAGTAGAATATTTAGTTGGGGCACCATGGGGGTCACAGCCACCCACACAGGGTTGTGCTGGGTGGTGCAGCCCTCGGCATTAAAAACAGGAGGCAAATTTAAATCCCTGGTACCCTAATGACAGGCACAGTCAGATGGCAGCATTTCCAATGGTGGAACTGTGAGTATAGGGATATGATACGGTATATGAATAGTGAGATTAGTCATTATTGACTTTGATTCAAACACTAAAGAGAGCAATATCTTGTTGTTAAAGAGTATAGGGGGATATTGTATATAAAAGTGAGATTAGTCACTACTGACCGCCTATTTTCACAAATAGTCGATATCTTTTATGTCCTATTAGAAATTTATACTTAATTCTTCTATCACTTTAACTTATTTAAGTAACTTCTCAGCATATAATCTTGGGACAGCGGGTTTATTGTTTCAGCTTATTGGACCACTGGTGAACTACACGTAATGTAGTAATTACCTATAATTTAACCCTTTCTCTCACAGAGTCAAAAAGAAAATCAAATACTATTATCTTAGTATAATGTATTTATGGTATGGTGGTAACCCAGATCTTCCAACAGTCTGTTTATGTTTGGGTTATCTGTTAACATGGTTGTGGGGGAATTATAACAGTGATAATTCTCCTTTATTTTTTTATAAACATAGAATTTGTATAGTGTATGTACTCAACACATGAACGCCACACAACACAGCAGGCTGTAACCTGTAGACTGGTGCACCAATCCACCCATGTGTTGTTCTCAGATCAAGCTGTTTTCCCCAAAACTCTGTGCCATTTTTGCAAGGCTTGTGCTTGCACTTAATGGTAACTGTTTTCACTAAAACCTTCTTTAAGCAGTCACCTTGTTCCCCATGCATATATCAGACTGTAATTTTTATAGTGTGAGCTAATTCAAACTTCCAACCATCTACTTACTGCTGCTTGAGGTTTGAATTGTAGTCTAGGGAAGATTAACAAGTTTTGCAGCCGAAAATCCCTAAAAGGTTAGTAAATTATCCCACAAAATTCTTCTGTTTGTTTTTTCGCAGAGTACTGCCTCCTTTCTGCCTTCCCCGGCTGGCACGCAGACAACACTTATCTATATAGTTCTCCCTACAGTGGCTGAAAACTTCAATTCCCAGTTCCCACCTCACTTTCCTCCACCACATTGTGCTAGAAAGTAGGTAGGGATAGAGAGTTTCTTTTTTTTAAGATTTTTTTTTAATTTTCGTTCTTTTTCTAGAATGTGAAAAATAGCTTTGTAGAGGTTAAAACACACACAGCTAGCATACAGGCCTCTGCCACGTCTGCCTCTACTCATGCTCACCAATGACTTGCAGGACATTCCCTTTTAAACAGTGGGACCTGGAAGTGGCAGGAGTCATGCTGGGTACAGGACTAAAAGTCATGTCCTGCTTTTTAACACCATACAGCTGTAAAACTGCTTGGCCAGAGTCAAATTAAATCTGGTCAGTGTCTAAATATAAAGTTAGTTAAAACTGTAATTCAGTGAGTGTTCACAATTCAGAGAACACTTGCCTCTGTGTTTCTCCCTGTAATGGCAGAAAACTACAATTCACAGCTCCCACCTAACTCCCCTGAACCTCACTTGCACTAGAAAGCAGACAGGGATACAAATTTTCTTTTTATTAGAGTTTTTTTTGTTTGTTTGTTTCAGAGATTGAAATATAGCTTTGTAGAGCTTAAAACACACAAAACTAGCAGACCAGCCTCAGCCATGTCTGCCTTCACCTGTGCTCACAGGGCATCCTCTTTTAAACAGTGAGGTTCAGAAGTGGCAGGGGTCATACTGGGTTCTGGAACAAAGGTAACAACTTGTTTTTTTGTATTACCTTACTGTTGTAAATATGCTTAGTCAGAGTCAAATCAATGCCAGTCAGAATCTATATAAAAATATGTTAAAATCATAACTCAGTGAGATCCTACATTTCTGATGGCTCCATGTTATTACAGCAAGGCAATTTGGAAAAAATGACAATTACAGCGAAGTATTTGTAGCGACTACAAAAACAGCAACTGTATATTACAGCACTTGTATATTTCAGCTACTAATTGGCTCTGTGGACATGTACTCACCGATTGAAGAATGGCAATCAGTGATTCCTGACTTGACTGCAGCTCTCTCCTTTTTACATGCTAGTTGAGTCGGGACTGAGAGTTCCACATCAGGTTACTTTTCCACTGTGAATTAGAAGCTGGTGTCAGTTTTATTTCTGCAAGTGTCAGCAACTGTTGTCTGTTGCTACGACACACTCCACTTAAAATGCACTGATGCAGGTTAGGGAACTGACCATGTCACCACCCCAAAACTTATTGCATGCCAATTTTTATCGGGGAAAATGGGAAACAGAGTTGGGACCGGACTACGGGGATCGTGTGAAGGAGGCAAAGCTCTGCAACTGTGCCACAATAAAATCACCTACCATCAATTAACTTAACTATTGTAATGCAGGGGGACTACACCCCCCCCCCGCAGCCACCCAGGGGTTGTACCCCTTAGATCCCCCCTATCTTTTATATTCCAACACCGAGCCCTGCTTGGACTTAGGGGTAGGTGGAATACTTGCTGTTGCACAAGTTGTCAGTCGCTGAAATGTCATGCTTACTGAACTTTAGCAGTCACTGTAATTATTTTTGCTGAAATGCTTTTGCTGAAATTGCCTCACTGAAATGACGTGCTACCATTCTGACAAGACTCATCTCTGTAGTTCACCCTACATTAGCAGAAAACTGCAATGCCCAGCTCCCAACTCATTCCCCTGCACCTCACTCATATTAGAAAGTACACAGGGACAGAAATATTCTTCTTTTTTTTTTGTTAGAGTGTGAAAGATAGCTTTGTAGAGATTATAACACACACACCTAGCAGACTGGCCTCTGCCACATTTTCCTCCACCTGTGCTCACCGACAGCTTGCAGGACATCCTGTTTTAAACAGCGAGACCCAGAAATGGCAAGGGTCATGCTGAGTACAGGACCACAAGTAACAACCTGTTTTATAACACCTGACAGCTGGAAAAATACTTGGCAAGAATCAGATTAACTGTGGACAGTGTCTAAATATAAAATATAAAAACAGCTAAAATCATAACCCAGTGAATTCTCACAATTCTGACAACACTCGTCTCTGTAGTTCTCCCTATCATGACAGAAAACTACAATTCCCAGCTCCCACCTCACTCCCCTGCACCTCACTTATCCTAGAAAGTAGATAAGAATAGAGATTTTATTTTTTTAGAGTTTTTGTTGTTGTTATTTTCAGTTTAGAGAGTGAAAGATGGTTTTATAAAGGTTAAAACACACACACCAAGCAAGCAGGCTGGCATCTCCGTGTCTTCCTCCACCCATGCATCGCCGCTGTTTTAATTTGCAGTTGAACGGATGGTCCATATTGTACTGTGAATGCACTTTATATCTGCATCAACTTTCATACCATATGCTTGTTCAAATGATTGATTGTTGTGTATTATACTTCAACTTCTCCTGTTCCCTTAACCCTGTGTCACATGTGGAAATAGGCCTTGGCTCAGTGTGCCTCTCCTGGTTACCAATTTTCAAAACACATAAAATAAAAATAATGACTGAAACTTGGCAATACTGTGGTATACCATGTATAGGATAGATAGGGGTAAGGGGAATGGAGGAGGGGTACATCTCTATATCAAGAGGTCACAGAGGAGTTGAGGATGGGTCCTTCAAGGGGGAAAATGGGGAGACAGAATCACTGTGGGTACAGTTCATGATAGTATAAGGAAAGAAGTTGCATATGGGGCTGGACTAGAGATCACCTGGACAAGGATAAAAGGGAGATAGGGGGCTGCAAAGGGGGATGCAGTGGTTATGTGGGATCTCAGTGTACCAGACATGGATTAGGATATTCCATCAGCTAAGGACATCAGAAGTCAGACCCTGCTAGATATGTTGCAGGATGCCTGCTGGTGCAGCTGAACAGCTAACATTCTCAATGTGGTACTACCCAACTCGGAAATGGTAGGTGGAGTGTGGGTTGAGGAACCACTGGGGCACAGTGACCATAACACCATAGTGTTTGAACTAGCCTTGGGTACCAGTATATCCTCATCCAAGGCTGTGGTTCAAGATTTCAGAAGAGAAGACTTTGATCAGATGAAGGAATTAGTCAAGGGCAAGATAACTGCAGTGCACAAAATCAGGAGGGTGAAGGAGAGGTGTGGAGAAATTAAAGGAGTCAGTCTCAAAGCAACCAAATAATGCCTGAGAATGGTTACCAAGAGTAACAGACAGAAGAGACCAATCTGGTTCTTCAAGAAGGTCAGGGAGGCAATGAGGGGCAATAAGGACATTCATTAGCAACAAGAAGAAATGGGGATGAGGAATGAAGCAAATACCAGGTAAAGATGAATGAGGCCAAGGAGGCAGTCAGGAATGCAAAAGTAGGTACAGAGCTATGTATTGCATAAGGGATAAAGGGAGAGGGAAAACAGTTCTTCAGGCATGTCGGGGGAAAAATAAAATGAGAGGAGGAATTGTTATGCTAATGTGGGGGCAGTGTAGTAGAAGAGTACAGAAGCATTACAGCTATTCTAAACTACTACTTCTGCTCATTATTCACAGTGAAGGACTGTGGGCCTCTGCCAAAAAGTAACATAAAGTCTGCTGCAAGGGGAATCTCAGAATGGATCAGGTGTTAATTACAGGGGAAAGGTTTGGAAAAGGGCTTGCAGCCCTGAAAATAGATACAGCTCCAGGGCCAGATGTGATGTACCCAAATGTGCTCAGTAAATTGGCATCAAAACTAACTGATCTACTGGCAGAGCTATTCAGTAGCTCACTATAGTCAGGGGGTGGTTCCAAGAGACTGAAGGAGAGTGGACATGGTGCTGCTCTTCAAGGGAGGTGACAGGGAAGAACCAGCAAATTACAGACCCATCAATCTTACCTCCAGAGTAGGTAAACTGGTGGAGACACTAGTCAAAGAGGACCTAGTGCACTACTTTGAGAGAAGTGGGCTCCAGGATAATAAGCAGCATGGGTTTGTGGCAGGGAGGTCTTCGCAGACCAACCTCCCAGTATTCTTTGACTAGGTAACAACAGCAGTGAATAGGGGACAAGCATTAGATTCACTCTACTTTGATATCAGCAAAGCATTTGACTCTGTACAACATACAAGGTTGTTGAAGAAATCAGAGGATCTGAGAGAAGCAAAGGACCTTGTTAGATAGGTAGGAAGTTGGTTAGGAGGAGACAACAGAAGGTGGTGATAAATTGGGTAAAATCAGAGAAAGAAGGCCACAAATGGGGTACCGCAGGGGTCAATCCTGGAACTAGCCCTTTTCAATATGTTCATCAGTGACATAGTGGAAGGAATACAGGGCAAGATGCATCTCTTTGCAGATGACACTAAGCTCTGTGGCAGGGTAAGCAGAGGACTGAGCAAGAGAGTTGCAGGGGGACCTGAAAAGATAGAGAGGCAGCTGAAGGTCTGACTGCTGAAATTCAATGCCAAAACATACAAGATGATGCAAATAGGGAACAAGAACCTCAAAAAGGAATACTTGATGGAGGTGTTAAGCTGACCACTACTTCAGAGAAAAAAAACTTGGGGGGGTCATCATAAGCGACACCCTCAAACAAACTAGCCAATGTAACAAGGCCTACAGCAAGGCAACCAGAATGCTGGGGTGTATAGGAAATGGTTTTGATTGCAGGAGGAAAGAGGTAATGCTGTTTCTTTATAAATCACTGGTGAGACCCCATCTGGAATAATGTGTCCAGTTCTGGAGTCCTCACTTAAGGAAATACAGAGACAGACTGGAGATGGTTTAGTGTACAGTGACCAAAATTATTCAGGGCCAACAGGACAAATTTTAAGAGGATTGGCTCAGGGCATTGGATAAGTACTCACTGGAGGCCAGAAGGGAGAGGGGATGATATGATAGATACCAGGGGTTGGACTGGGTAGCAAAGGGTCCATCTGGAAACAGGGCCATGGGGGCCCTGGCACCAACAATGTATGAGTCAATTTTTACATTCCCCGGGGGAAGTTAGCATGCAGTGGGTCTCTATACACGTCAGGTAATGCAGATGAACCAGTCACTTCATACTAAACCTGAATTTGCATAGTACTGTGGCACTACATGACCATAAACAAGTGCAAAGTATATGTCTTGGCACATTTCACGTAGTAATCCACTATGCAAAGTGCAAACTTCACACTCAGCATAGGCGTGTAGTGAAAACTTTGCAAAGCATATCACTACAAGAAGATGCTTGCTACATGAAGTGTAAAATTTCTTCACATCACCCATGACTAGTACCAATAGTGATATGTCCTAGCATACATATTGTAGCACAAATTTTACCAACAGCAGAATGCCCTGAGGCATTGACTATGATCTGCATCTTCAACCAAAAATAACAGCATGTATTTATTTGGAAGAAAGCTTTACAGGTAATAGCATTCTGATACCAGACTATTTTGAAGGCTTTCATCCTACTGATTAAAGGGGACTCTTACCTCCCCTACAGAAATGCCGCAGGGCTGTGAATTCTCAGCTCCCCTGCAGCAATGTTGTGGGACCATGAGGGTCTGCCTTAACAAAACACTATGTAATACATGTATATTTTTTATTCACCTACTTAAAAGTAGTGTACTTTAGGTTTTTATCTGGAGCAAAGGTAGGAAAGGTGGCTTCCTGAAACATACACTGGAGCCACAACGTATATTAAAATGAAAGAAAGCTTATGGGGGGGGGGAGCTTAAACAATAATCTACTCTAATGTGTAAGTAGAGTGGCAGTTTACCTTGAAAGCCAGTGGAGCAATGGGACTGAACAAAATGTTCAGCTTGGCTCCATTCCTAAAACACAGATTAGGAAGTTACCTGTATTATGATAGCTGTATATTGTGCCATGTTTATTCATCATTCTGAAACATTCATTTCAATTTCCTGATGTGTAGTTCCTGTTTTTTTGTATAATAGAGTTTAATAGTTGTAATAATATATCTATGTATTGATATTTATTAGTAGGGTATTTAAGATTGTGTTTTGGGTGTGCACATACAGGTATGTGTTTATTTTAGTGGTTTCTGCACTTAGTAATTGCACCTTATATTAGAATCTTTGGTAATCTGGAACTGTGCCTTGAACAAGGTAATACAAATGATACGGTTGTAAGCAGTAAGCCACGCCTTGATAAAAAGTCTCAGTATGACGTGAAACATCGGCTTGCATGGAGTGCTGTTTGTCTTTTTGTTTTTAGCATGAATAAAATATATTTATTAACCTGACCTAGCATTTAAGGTCTTTTTGTAGTCATTAGCAGGGCAATCCGACTTCACTGCTTTCTAGGTTTTATCTGACTGATCCTGTGGCCCTCACTTGCCAATATTATATTGTGGTTTGCTAAATTGGGACCTCACAGTCCCACAGTATTGCTGCAGGAGAGCTGAGAGTTCACCTTTAAAATAAAATAAATGGTTAAGCTCAACACCCCACCAAGGCATCTCTGGGGTTGAGTCCTATGCTTTCCCTAAGCTTTTCTTCTTGGGAAACAATTTTTGTGAGATACTATGATGGAAATAGTTAAAGATGCGTACCTTCAGGACATAGTTTAATGTGCAATTTGTGCTATGCCAAGATTTCTCAAAAATGCCCTTGTGGCCCAGGCACTACTACTTACAGTACTATTGGAAGCCCCAATTAAATAAAATGTGAATGGGACTAGCAATATTCTGCCTTAAGATAATAAAGATTGATTTCATATGAAGACATTGGGATGCTGGCTTATTGTATATTGTGAGAAAATAATTTCACCAGAGAATCTGGGTGAAACAAATAATGGTGAGTTCCCTCCTGATTGTCCATCCTAGTACAGATTTTGGTATCATCTGCAAATAGGCATACCTTCCCTTCCAGTCCATCTGCAATGTCATTTATGATGACACTGAAGAAGACTGGCCCCTGTACGGAGCTCTGCTGCACCCCACTGGTCACTCTGCCATCCTTAGAGTGAGTGCCGCTAACCACCACCCTCTGGCTCCTATCCATTTACCGATTTCAAACCCAGTTCACAACTTTAGATACCACCCCTAGGCTGCTCAGTTTCTTAATCAGTCTTCTGTGTGGCACAGTGTCAAAGGCTTTGCGAAAGTACAGATAGACCACACCACTGCTGTCCCCTGATCTATTTCCCTGGTCAACCAGTCAAAGAAATCAGTCAGCTTCATCTGGTATGTCTCCCCCCCATGAATTTATGCTGCCTTTGCCCTTATAGCCCATTTGATTTAAGATACTCTCTACCAACTTTTCCTTGAACAGTCTTTTCATTAGTTTCCCCACCACTGAGGTGAGGCTCACCAGCTTATAGTTGCTAGCCTTTTTCTGCTGCTGGGCTTATGTACAGGGGCTATGTCAACTCTCCTCTAGTGCTCTAGAACCACTCCTGATCCCAGTGAGCTGCTGAATGAGGCCATCAGCAAGGCAGGCAGCACTACCCTCAGTTCTTTTAGTACCCTTGGATGTATCCCATCTGGTTCCATAGACTTGTCCACTTTCAGAGTTACAAGTCCCTTCAGGACTCTTTTCTCTTAATATGGACATGAGTCAGCCTCCCCCCTTCCTGCTGCTCCCTGCTGGTCCATTCCACCAGCACTGGGAAGACTGAGCAGAAGTACCTGTTTAGGGTTCCAAGTTATAGTAGTGACTGTAAAACAGCGAGGAACAGAAACAGAGACAGCAACACCACCTAGGGACATAAAGTGAGTGTGCTTTTTATGGGATTCTTTGCCTCCCATATTCCCCTTAGTATAAATAACCGACTCCGGGGTGGAGGGCACAACTCAAGGGGGGGAGGACCATAAGTCAATGAAGCGACAAATGCTGTGTTGCCATCGCTGTTTCTGTTCCTCGCTGTTTTACCATAGAAACACAAAAACATAGACTTTAACAGCAACTAAGAACTGCTTGGTCCACCCAGTCTGTCCATATCCCTACCTATAGGATAGGCTGCACTGCAGATCCTAGCTAACCAACAGACTACTTCCTCCTACTCCCTACTAGAATTGCCTTATGTTTGTCCCATGCATTCTTAAATCCCTCCACTGTTTTTGACTTCATGACCTCCTCAGGAAGGCCGTTCCATGTGTCCAACACCCTCTCCATGAAAAAATACTTCCTCACATTGCCCCTGAACTGTCCCCCCTTTATCTTTAAATTGTGTCCCCTTGTTGTTGCATATCTCTTTTTCTCAAAGATGCTACCCTCTTGTACTTTGTTGATTCCCTTGAGGTACTTCAAAGTTTCTATCTTGTCACCCCTCTCTCTCCTTTCCTTGAGGGTATACATATTAAGCTGTTTTAGTATCTCTTTATATGCCTTCTTGTGCAGACCCTGCACCATTTTAGTTTCCCTCTTCTGGACAGCCACCATTCTGACTATGTCCTTGCGGAGATGGGATCTCCAGAACTGCATGCGGTATTTCAGAAGGGGTCTCACCAACTGTCTGTACAGATGGATAACAACTTCCTGATTTCTACTGGTGATGCCTCTCCCTATACTCCCTATAGCAGTGTCAGTGGCTCAGTAGGTAGCACACTCACCTCTGAGGCCGGGAGATCAGAGGGCTGTGGGTTCAGTTCCCACATCTGGCACTTGGGTTAATATCCCAGTACTGACACTGTAGTGCAGCATAAGAGGGGTACTGCACTTCTGAGATGCCGTCTTTCAGATGAGACGTTAAACTGAGGTTCCATCTGCCTGGATTGGTTGTAGTTCAGGTGGATGTTAAAGATCCCATGGCACTTATCAAAAAGAGTAGGGGAGTTTTATTGAAATAATAACATAGATACAACACAAAAAATTCAAAAAGTATACAAGGAAAACGCAAAACACAAGGTGCCAATAATAACAATAGCGATCAAAAAAAAGGAGAGAAAACCAAGATACAAAAGGGAAAGAAAGAAAAGAAAAAGGAAGAGAAAAAAACACATTTCTATGTTACTTAAACTTTATGAAGTGGAGGAACCCTTTCCACCACTTTTGCAATTCAAAAAGAGCAACTTTTCGAGCATCCTGAGAATATATTCTAGACAGTTCGTTTGAAACTAAACTACTAAAACAATAATATGACATTTTCCTTTGGTAGAGAACCCATTGACATTTAGCTTACCACAAATAATATCTTAGACAGCAAAAAAATAAAGATAAAGGGCCGGATATTCAAACTGCGTCGAAAAAGTGCATAACAGCAGGAGCAAGCACAAGTCAATTGCGCATAGGCGCAACAGACGCGATATTCAAACATGGAGCAAAACAAATTGCGCAAGCAGCCAACGTCTGAATATCGCACAAACTGCGCCATAGCGCAACCAGGAAGGGGAAGCTGAGCAGAAAGGTTGCACCATAGCACAACAAGGCTACCCCAGCTGAGCAGTCCAGAGGTGCCATAGCGCAAGCAGAGCCCCCCCAACCCCAGCAGAGCAATGGAACTGCACAACCAGGGAGGCAGGCTGGGCCCACCGCCAGCCATGCCACACATGGGCACAGGAACACACTGCAGAACCAACAAGACACCCGCACACCCCAAGCACAGCATCACTGGGGGAGGGATGGATGATCCACTGGCCCATGGGGACAAGCCAACAAAGCACAGCAGGGCCATGACGCCCCAGCACAACCACTGTCAGGCTGAGACTGCCACACACAGGGGGTCAATAACCACAGTGCACATCAGCCCCCCTTCTGCACAGCAAACCCTGCACAGTGACCCCAAGACACCACCCATGTGCAGAGACTGTCACGCAGTAAACACCATGCATCCCCCCCGGCACACGTCAACCTCGTGTAGCATAGAACCATACAAGCCAGACCCACCCTGGGCACCCAGCAGTGGGCGGTGGCAGATGGCAAGACCGACTGAAAGTCACTCCCACACTGGAGACACCTCCCCATGCACACACACACATCACACCCAGGACCATACCACCCCAGATGCCATGCACACCACTGCAACTGAGCAACCATAGCCAGCTGCAAATCAGAGACCACCACAGTATTCATAACAAAATATATATATATTGGAAAACAGAAATTACAACACCAAGATCAAGAACACAACTATATACAGATATGTACAAGACAGGGGGGGTACAAGGTAGGGTGGGAAGGGTAGGGTGAACAACTGGGAGAGGGAATGCAGGGTGGAGGGATGGGTGAAGTGGGAAGGAAGCACATTTAGCGCCTTTCAGGCTGGTCTGCTGCTGCCTGGTGCTGTCCCTGTCACCTCCGCCGTCGCCTGACCCCATGGCGCTGAATGTCCCTGAGGATGTCATGCGTCGCGATGGATACCCTGGTCAGCCGCTGGAGGGCACGGTCCATCCTGCGTAGGATGCTGAGGCCTAGGAAAAGGGAACACAGTCAATGGCTATGACTGTCCACAACCCTGTACACCACCCATCCTGCAAGGCATATAGCCCAGTGCCCCACACCTGTGATGGTATGCACCCACCCACAGTGACCATGCACATGACACGCCCAACCAGGCAGCACCAGCTATGTGCACCACTGCACACACACACTGCCCATGTCCATCACAGCACAAACAAGGCTGTCAAGTGACGTGGCAATGTGGTGGGATGCCAGTTCCACAGCCATGTGCCCAGTGCATGCATGGACCACCAGTGATGCACACACAGACGTGCAGTGACACTGGACAGTGATGACTGTCGCCTGTGTCATGCATGGTTGTGTTGTCCATGGCTAGTGGTCATGCCCACCCCCTCCAGCATGCAATAGCATCCATGATGTAATGATACTCACACTCATCAAGCAGCTGTGGCTGCTGCTGCTGTTGCTGCTGCTGCTGCTGTGGCCCACCCCTCACGCCTCCTCCTCCGCCACCTGGGCCCTGCCACGGCCCTCCTCAGCCTGTGCCTGCATCCTCTCCACCAGGCCTGTGGGTGACAAATGTTGAGAAAACATCAGTGTGACCCCAAAGCAGACTGCCCCCTGCCCCAGTGAGTGTGTCTGCCCACACAGCCAGACCCATGCATCTCACACCTGCACACACTGACACAGCCAACCATGGCAGAGCCATCCCCCATGCACCACCACCAAAACACAGTCACACCCCTACGGAGAACACAGGTGCATAGATGGTACACCCACCTGGCCTAAGCACAACACCCCTTGTGGCACGTGACCTGAGGCATCGCAGCACGTCCGGCTCCCTCCTGCAGAGGTCACTAAACCTGTGCCTGCACTGCTCTGCAGACCGGCACCGCCCTGTGACCCTCACCAGGTCAGTGGCCACCTGCAGCCACACCTGGGTGCGGGCCATGGTGAGGGGCTTATCACCGTACAGTGCCTCAAAGTGGGGCTCAACCAGGGCCACCAGGTTGGCCACCTCCACCTGACTCCATTGGGGAGCTCTCTGGGCGTGCAATTGTGGGGTCGCATAACAGGCAATATGGCGCCCGCAGCACGGCAACCCCATGTGGAAATGTTGCACAATAGACCACCATAGGTTCCAATCACGGCTGTTCGTAGATCAGCTGCCAGCCACATAGCGCTGTCACCAAACAGCGCAATAGAGCCGCACATGGCAGCCGAACAGCGCCAGGGGCAAAGGTCAGACACCAGGTCAGGGTCTATGACGCAAGGCCACGCACAGTGCCATCTGACGTCTACGCATCCTGGCGACCGATCACCTGCGTGCCAGTGCCACAGTGGACTATTGCACAGTAGTGCCACAGTGCCATATGGTGCCCAGTGCTGTAGCACCACTGGCACAATGGTGGCCATGGCCTGAATTGCCGATCGCGCACAGCACGTCATCAGCGTGGCAGATGCCTGCATAAGCTACCTGGGCATGCGCAATGCAGTGTACCACACAGTCACAGATCTGCGCCATTGGCTCAGCCAGCTCAACCGTATTGCGCAAATCGCAACGGCGCGCTATTCAGCCGACACATGCAAATCATCTGATCAGCCATTCAAAGGCACAGTGGCGCGATTTGCATCTCATTACAGTTGCTCCATTCCTAATTTGCATGCATTGCGCTATAAATGTGCGACATTGGGCTGCGCTGGCCAGATTCGGTTACTGCAGGTGAGAGGTGGGTTGCATGCTGTGTGATGTTCTGGACAATGGTCATGGGATAACACTGTAGACTGCACAGTGAAAGGTGTCCACTTCCACCCATACAGATTGCCATGACCGAGCAAAGCCAAGGTGAGGGTGAAGATGGTGGGCGGAGGAGGAGGCCCAACTTCATCACAGCGGAGACAGAGGCCCCCTTCCAGGCCTACCTGGAGGAGGAGGCACTACTGAGTGGACGGCGGGGCACCCCTCAGGCCCATGCGGCTGCATGGGAGGGGGTAGCTCGGGCAGTGAACCTGCATGGAAGCCACCAGCGCTCTGTGCAGGAATGCAAAAAGAAGATGGGGACAGACCGCAGGAGGGTGAAGAAGAAGGTGGCAGCCCTCAGGGCGGCACGTGCTGGCACTGGCGAGGGCCAGCCAGCGGTGGTGGAGCTGACCCCGGCTGAGGACCGACTGGCTGCATCAATGCAGTGGAGTGCTATTGAGGGCGTACCAGGAAGTGGATTCCAGACAGGTGGAAGCCCATCACTGCATGGTATGACATGGTGGTGGTGTTGGGGGGGGAAGATTGTTCACATGCACTCACATGTCCTCTCTTTCTGTTACAGATCCTGTTCGTCTTCAGGGAACGGTGGTGGTGGGTCCAGGCAGTGAGGAAGACCTGCTGGACATGGAGGAGGGTCCATCCACCTCTGTCACCAGCCAGCATGCACTGCACCAGCATGCACGCCGGGCTGCCAACTCTGGTGTTGGTGAGTCGGGTGTGGGAGGTGCACAGCCTGTGTCTCAGCAGTCTGGCATGCAAGCATGCCAGCATGCTGTGACTGTGGCTGTAGCACATACCTGCACCATTGATGATGCAAGGACTGCAATGGGCAGTGACATGTGTGTGCCCCATGACGGACACACAGCAGGCCAGCATGTGCCCCTGGGCCTAGCTGGTTCCAACGTGTGTGCCAGCATCTCGGCACAGTCCCTTGCTGTGCCTGTCCACACCGTTGGGGCAGCACCGGTGGCTGTGCAGGTGTCTGGTACTGTTGCAGCCACAGCAGTGGAACGAGTGGTCCCTGGGGCACAGCGGTTAGAGGGGCAGCAGCAGCAGCAGTCACCCACCAGGTCTGGGGGTACAGTGTCCAGCGGTGGCACATGCCCACCACCCTTTGATATGCCCATTCCTGGTCCTGGTGAACAGCGCCCACCCTCAAGGGGTGTTGAGCATCAGGACCTTCCATACCCTGGGGGACAGGATGCCATTGTGGCAGAGTACCCATTTGAAGAGCACACCCACCTGCTGTGGGAATCAGTTCAGCAGCAAAGGCGGGTTGCAATGTCCGTGGAGGCACTGTGTGTGGCTGTGGAGCGGCACAGCAGGGACTGTGCTCTGGACTGTGCAGAGATGGTCCATATGCAGATGGATGTGACTGCCACCATTGACAGGCAGACCCAGGCATTGGTCGCTGTTGTGGCTGCATTGGGCACACAAGCAGGTGCTCCTGTACCATGCACCCCACAGAGTACGCTCTCCACTCCCCATTCCTGGCATCATGCGACACCAAGCCTGTCGATGCCGGGTTCTGCTGTGGGCATCCCAAGCACCCCTGGTGCAGGTATGTTTGGCATACTACAGACCCCACTGCGGACAAGGTTGCGATTGCGCAGTGGGACCCCTGGTGGTCCATTGGTGACACCCCATGTGGCCCCTGCTCAGCCTGCCAGTGCTGTTGGGTCATGGCAGGGCTGCCCATGCATCTGCGGTGGCCGTGGAATGGTGCAACATGACTGACCTGTCTCCCAGTGTGGGCCCTGTCTGGTGCTGCCCTGTGTGCACTGTGCATCATGGTGGGCAGTGCACTGGTTCCCTGCACATCACGCTGACATACAGACCACCTGCACACCATCCCGACTGCTGTCCACAGGTGCGTGTGCATGATGATGCCTGCATTGTACTGTACACCAAGGTGCAAGGGTGCCCAGCATCTGACACACGTACTTGGACAGTACTGGTGGTGGGTGTAGTCTGTGGATCTGTGTGTTTGCCATGTCTGTTCCTGCTCTGCTGTGCACCTGCCCATGTATGCTTTGTGCCTGGTGTGTGTGTGTGTGTGTGTCCATATGACTGTTCGCCCCTCCCTGATGGTGTGTTTGTGTGCCTGGTCCCTTCCACTCCTCTTGCCATCATGCACCCCTAGTGTGTTACTCTGTGTGCCTGTGGGTTGCGCCAGGACAGTGTTGGTTGCACATGGCCTGTTGCCTTACCTGTGTCATGCATAATGCTCCTCCGTGATGGTGTCCCGGTGCAGCTGGGCCTGCCGGATCAGTCGGGGGTCCCACCATCCAAGGGGGGGCTGCTCATCACCATCAACACCAGTGCTGCTGGCATCCCCATCGCTGTCCCCCTCTTTAACCTGTAGGGCTATCCCACAGTCTTTGGCCATGTTGTGCAGGATACAACAGGCCAGGAATATCCCACAGGCCTTTGAGGGGCTGTACTGTAGGGCACCACCGGAGGTGTCTAGGCATCGGAAGCGTGCCTTCAGCATCCCAAACACCCGCTCAATGATGTTGCGTGTGGCGGCATGTGCCTGATTATAGCGTTGCTGTGATGGGGTTATGGGGCGCTGGTACGGTGTGAGCAGCCAGGGACGGAGTGGGTATCCGCTGTCACCTGTGTGGAGATAGTGGAGATCAGTATCATGTTCAGGTCCATATTGCCCATATCCCTATGTGACACTACCATGGCACCTGTGGCATTCCCACCCTTGCCCCGAGTTTGCATTTCCTACATGTGTACTCACCCACTAGATGGCCTCTGGGGATGTCTCCACTCTCGAATCGATGGCACAGTGCAGACTGATGCCAAATGAAGGCATCATGTGCTCCACCAGGGTGTGTGGCACAGACATTGATTATACGCCCAGTGTCATCACACACCACCTGGCAGTTGACACTGGAGAAGCCCTTCTGTTCCTATATGCAGCCCCATCAGGCCAGGTGGCGTGAATGGCCACATGGGTGCAGTCTATAGCCCTAGCATGCCAGGCATACGCAAGCACTCTGTGAACTCCTGCATGTTTGCTGTATGCTCTGCCATGGTGCTGGGGAAATGGATGTCTGCAGCATGTGGCAGCAGTGCGCTGAGGAATTGGGTGAGGATGCATGATGTGGTCACTGTGTGATGCCTGTGGTGTCCCTGTTGGCCTCTGGAAGGTGCCCGTGGAGAGCAGGCATATGCAGGCTGTCACCTGGTCTCCACTGACAGCGTGACTCGTCGTGAGGGTGCCTGCATCATATCACTGTACAGCTCCAGAGCCGCCTCAGTATTGCCTTGTTCAGGCGGTACCGCCCACGATCTCTACATCTGTGTACAGCTAAAGCTGATGCGGGCACGGTACTGCCTGTTGGGGCGCTACCACTGACGGGCCCATCCACGGCCACGTCCCCTGCACCTGTATTCTCACCCCTCATTACAGCTTCCATGTGGAAGCTGCCACTGTCCATCTTCCTGGCTTGTGACCCCCCCTGGCTGATGTTGCTCTGTTACCCGCTGTCCTGACTGTTACTTCCACTGCACCGGCACCCCCGCTGGCCTCTGCAGCCTATGGCCCACACTGCTTCCCTTGCCTGCCCTGGCCTGTCACTGTCTGTCTTTCTCTCTTCCCCACTTGGCATCCCTGTAGCATTCTTGCGCCTCTTCCTTGACCCTTTTATTTTGGCTCATTTCGCCAGCGCAACTTCCGGTTGTTCCGCTGTGCCGCATTGCGCAAGTCTTTGAATATTGCATTGTGCTCTTTATGCATGGATCCACCCCCTTCAGTTGCGCATGCCTTCATTTTCATTGCGCTGTTGCTCAGCATGTTTTCGGTGGTGCAACTGCCTCCTGCTGAATATCGCAGAATGGCACACTTTCGGACTTGCGCATGCGCAACCCTATTGCGCATGGCGCAACCCTTTTGAATATCCGGCCCAAAGTCTCTTCATGAAACTGAGAGAAGTTTGCCGAATATATTCCCAGAATCAATATGTCTTAAGATATAAAAGTAAGCCATTTAAAACCCCATAGTGTTGCTAAGAAGTCCCACAACCCCTTCGAATAGGAGCATTGCAGAAAAAAATGCTCCATTGTTTCCTCCACATTAATACACTCCAGATAAGGACAATTCCTTTCTTCCATTACTTTATATTTGGCATTCCCCCAAACATTTAATCTACCATAAAAAATCAACCATTGGACTTCCTATTGAAACTGAGTCAATCTGTTATTATTTAATTGAGCCAAGACCTTAGGATTCCGGTTGGACAGGCAATTTTTAAAGCAAGGGTCCTGTGGATATAACTGCCCCATTATCAGTGAGTAAGATCCCTTTACTTTATTATTTAAGATAACTTCTTTAGTAATATTCCATTTATATAATTTTTGGACAGCCATCCGAAAATATAGTGGACTATGCACACGAGGATTTAATTTAGGCTCTAAGGTATGTCAAGTGTCAAGGTATTTGCCCAACGCCCGGATAATCCATCTTGTCTCAATATCTTCAGATGGGGTCAACCCACACTTAATGGAACACATAATAAACAAGGAATGTTAAAACACCACTGGATCTACCATCCCTAGTCCTCCTGATTTCATGTTTAAATAAGTATAACATCGTTTCACAGGGTTTAGTCAGTTGCCCCATAACATCTGAAAAAACACACTATATACTCTGGTTTCCAAATGAACTGGAAGGGGAAAAATCATGGCTATATACTGTAAATTGGGTACCAAAAATTGTTTAATAATATGAACACATTTCAATTTTGAAAATTTCCAGTGTTTCCAACGATTAACCTTAGCCTCAACCACCTGAAGCACTGACTCCCAATTTTATACTGGCAGATTCTGGGGCCCAAATAAAATATCCAGAATCTTACATGGGGATCGAGAAAAAAAATACCCTCCTGTATCATATCCATTGGGCCAGTTGCTCCAAGAAATAACCCTTTAGTTTTGTGAATATTCAACTTGGCATTGGAAACCCTAGCACAAGTGTCGAATGCAGCCAGAAATTTATACACCTCAAACTGACTAGAGAAATAAAGCAATAGGTCATCCGCATAAGCCTGCAACATCAAATCTTTATCTCAAGAAACCCTATCTGGAATTCCAACCCAACTTTGAGAGGCTATTACATATTGCAACAAGGGCTTTAGGGAAAAAATGTAAAGAAGAGGAGTCAATGGGCATCCTTGGCGTACTCCAGTCCTTAAACAAAAGCTATGGGCCGTATTCCCTTTTAAAAAGGGAAAGACCATGTTATATTCATAAATCAGCTTAATTAGATTAACAAATTGTCTAGGGACTCCATACTGTTCTAAAACTAGAAATAAAAAGGGTAAATGCACCCTATCGAAAGCTTTCTCAAAATCAGCCATTACCATACAACCTGAAGTTCCGGATAAAGACAAATGTTCAATGACATCACGTATAATCATTAAAGCTGACTGAATTTTTCTCTCTGGAATACCACAGAATTGATAAGGAGATATCACCAGTCTAGCATAATTTTTCAAACAGGTATTCAAAATACTTGTAAAAATTTTATAATCAGAATTTAATAATGTGATAGGCCGCCAATTCTTAATGTTCCATTTATCCCCTGATTTAAATAAATGACTCAATAAACCCTCTGAAAAGGAAGAGGAAATGGTAGAACTTTTGTTAAAATATTGAAACAAAAAAACTAACATTGACGCAACTCCACAGAAAAGGCTTTATATAAGTTATTTGAAAGACTGTCTGTTCCAGGGGAAATATTTGATTTTAGTTTCTGAATGACAGCCTGAATTTCTGTTTGAGAAATGGGCTCCAATAATGCTGAAGTCTCATTTGTCCTCAAAGGAACCTTAATGAAATTTAAATAGGAGAGCATAGACTCCTCTGTAATAGGGAGGGCTCCAATGAATGGTAATGATCTATAATTAACTCCCTTATTTGCCTACTTGAGGTAATAATAGTCCCATCCATTTATTGTAATAAATCCATAGAAGAAGAATCTTTCAAAGTTTTACAAACTTCAAAAGGATCCCCGATAGGAGATTTCTTAGTCCCATTAATGAGAATAGCTTGCAGTGTTTTAGCCCTGTCATACTGGAAAACTTTCATATAATTTTTTAGATTATTTATTTGTGCAGAATAATCATACCGAGAGTCATGCGCCAAAGTCATGAGTCTCTGAAGCTGTTGCCTCAATGATAAATATTTCAGAAATTTATGATTTTTAGTCTTACTTCCTTGTTTTTCGAACCAGGTACTTATGTCCAACTTAGTCTGCCTCCACCAATCCCCAAAGTCAGAATAAAGAAAAAAACACTGATAGTCTAGCCTATAAGATAAATTTAACCCCTGACTGTATGTATGGAAACTCCAGACTAGAAGCATTCAATTTCCATCGTACCTTCCGATATTCTGAGAGACCACTTAAAGGCAGACAACATAACAAAAGGGAGTGATCAGAAAATTCACTAGGAACCATCCTAAAGGTGCTTATTTGTACAGAAGAGGAGGCAAACACATAGTCTATTAAGGAATGACATTTTCCTTTTGTGTAAGAAAAATGTGCTCCATGATTTGCGTAAACCATGCAATTACACAGATCTGCAACCTTAGTGATATGTGCCAGAGCATGGGAATCACAATATACTTTTTTATTTTTCTGTGAAGGTGAGTCAAGAATTGAACAATTAAAATCTCCACCCCAAAGCACCTTGATTGATGTCACTAAAAAAGGTTGAACAGCCTTCAAACAGGCCACTCTATTCGCCTTTGACTGGGGATTATATATATATTAATGAAACGATAACACACGTCATGCCATTTCCCATCTATTATCAAACTCTACCCAGTATTAAATCAATTAAATTATGTAAAGAAAAAGATAAAGAATTAAACAAAATGCCTATCCCATCTGCCTTATCCATTCCAAAGGACCAATAAGATGGCCCCCAAACCCAGTCCCTTTTAAAAGAGGTTAATTGTTCTACAGAGTACAACCAGGTTTCTTGTAGATAACAAACTGAAATATTCTGCTCATGAACATAATGGAACAGTGCTTGCTGTTTGACTATGTTCAGCAAGCTATGAACATTTAATGGATCCCAACACCACTGCATAATAAATCAGATACTGAATAACCTCTAACTATCTTTTCTTTCTTTTTTTTTTCTTTTTATAATTATCAATTGATTGTGAGATGGTAGACAAAAAAGATTTCTGGGAGTCTGAATCTCCCAACTCCATTTCTGTATCACCCCATGGGGTAAACAGTGCTGCATAAGAGTTACTAGTCTCTACAGCACGGACAGAAGGTGGAGCTTTAGGGTGCACATTCCTAGCAGATCTACATCATGGTAGTGGCGACCCCTGAGCCAAAACTTTGACGCTTGACTCTGGAGCACTAGGAGGCACATTAGTGTAGCACACTGGAGGAAGATCCAATATGCCTGGGGAGCTGTTGCCAGGCTTCTTATCTTTAGGTGGACTTGAGCAAATAGTTTGTGCTGCCTTATCAGGCTCAGGTGAAGAAAACCTAACAACAGGATCCAGATGATTAATCTCTATCTGTTTTTTGGTAATAGTCTGCAAAGAGGGAGAGGAAGGGGGAGGATGGGCAGGAGGAGGAGGAGGTGGGGATTTAGCAGCACTCTGGGCCTTCGGTATCAAGAGATCCGGGCTTATACAAGATGCTTTATTTTTGGCTGCCCAAGGACACACTCAAAACACGTGACCATACTCCCCACAAAGATCACACCTAGAATGATTTGCACATTGCATTGTTATGTGCCCCGCCACTCCACAATTATCACAACGTGGCTGATCACAAATTCTAGAAAGATGAGTCCTAGAACCACATTTATAACAGGCTCTTGGTTGCCCTCCATAAAAACAAACCCTCCTATCCCTACCTAACAAGAAGGAATTGGGGATATGATCCACCCCTGAATCAGATTGCCTTAGTTTCACTTTATACTTCCACCCCCCAGTCCAAAATTGCTCTGAATCTAAGATGGGATCAGGAGCACTCAAAACCTTGCATTTCTGGAATAACCAAAAGGTAATATCCTCTACATGGACCCCCTCATTCCTGAACATTACTGTTACAAATTTAATTAATGGTTTAGTTAATGGTATTACCAAAAAGAGGGTCCAAGTAGGGAAAAACTTCACCTGACCATACCACTCCCAAAACAAATCCAAAGCATTAGCTGTCCGAAAGCTAACATCGTAGTTGTCCTCCCCTGAAATATTAATAAAAGCAAAACATCATTGGGGTAAAATGAAGTGACTCTTTTAATAAAGTTTTCCCCACATAATATCTGTCTGGCCTATTCTCCAGTCCCCCTTTGTAGCGAATGCGGACTGCATTTCTACGAGGAGCTGCTTCCCTTTTTGCTGAGGAAAATAAGTCAGACATTAAAGGCTTCTGCTGGGGGGGTTATTTCAAAGAAGGATTCTGAGTAGATGCACAAGTGTCCACTGGTGGAGGATCAGAAATGAATTCTTGGGGAACAGATGGGAGAGACTTTTCTTTAGAGACCGTAGTAGTAGGTAAAGTCGGAATTGCAGAAGGCAAATCCATGTCCCCTGTAGAACCTTCAGTAGAAATTACAGGTGGTAAAACAGGTTTCCACATTGGGGAACATTGTGAAAATGCAAATTCTGTGTCCCAGGCTGGATCACTTGTCCATACACCTGTAGAGGCCTGTTTCCGTCCTGCCCCCTTAAGGGCTACTCCTGGTGACCAATCATCAGTTCCATCCCCTGAAATAGGGAGCAAAACCCCTGGCCCCTTAATATTCCCTGGTGTCATAACTGGAGTTTTAGCAACAGATTCAGAAAAAAAGACTTCATTCACCCCAGTTTGGGAGACTGCCGTGGATTGATAAACCACGCTAGGCTGAGCATGAGGCTCAGGCTGTTTAAACACAACACCTGCCACCTTACTAAGCGGTGTTGATTCATTAGCAAAAGGCTGTCCAAAAGGCCCTCCATGACCCGGTGACCAAATTGAACCAGGAACAAGCTTCAGAGGCAAAGTCATTTTTGTTCAGGCTGCAGGCACTCACCATGACCAGCGTGAGAATTGCCAGCCTGAGATAAAGTAGTTAATTCATTCTGTACAGAAGTACTGGGGAGATTCTGAAGCTGCACCTTTCTACTTTCTGTAACACTGTCAGTGGCCTTAGTAACCATGGCAATGGACACCACGCTGCGTTTGCAGCTGTCTGTGCACTGAGCTGCCCCTCCCAGTGCGATAACATTCTCCTGCTGTTTTTGCAGTGCGATAGAGCTAATCTCAAGCTCTGGTGTTGCAACATGCAATGCTGACAGTTTAGAAGTTTATAATAAATCCCCTGAAGGCTTTAGGCAGCTGCAAGAAATCGCAGTAACACTGCCAGCCTGCAAAGTCGTAGGGGAGCCATGAGCATAGCACATATTGCTTGAAAAGGAAAGGATACACTCACCACTCTCTGCGGGCCCTCCCACCTCCGTAGTTAGTTCTGTAGAAATGACAGCAGCTGCCGCACTGCTGACAGGGGTAACTGAAGTTGTTAGTGGATGTATAGCGCTACGTCCTGCCGCTGTTTCAGATGGTAAATCCATCAAAATAACCGGGTTGTTGATAACGTTGCACACTATTGATTTTTCACTTGAAGAGCCCAAAATATCCAAAGTGACAGATGCATCATGGAATTCCAAGTCGGAATCAACATCTACCGACTGAAAACAAGTAGCCTCCGCATTGCAAAGGATGGGAGCCGAAGCAACCTCTCCCACCAGACAGACATCCTCCTCCTGCAGCGTTGCACTCCGAGTGGCCATCCTGACAATGGCCTGTCCCCCAACTGGCCACAATGCAGCAGCAGAGTAGGGGAATTTTATTGAGAAATGAACTTCAATACATAACAAAAGCAAAATGATATACTGTGAGAAACAGAATACAGACAATCAAACAGCCCATGACATACAATTACTCCAATAGCTGTTAAAGCCGTCCGAAGAAGTGTGAGACAAATCATAGTCCATTAAATGTTTCAGGGCTGTACCAACATTCAGGAATAATTCATCATGGGTAAGATACTTCTGTTGTAAAATCCAGAGACATCGAGATTGCCATACATGATAATGTAAAATACAAAATATTACATAAAGGTTATCACTATGATATCGAACAAAAGTATTAGAAAAAGGACCAAACAGCAAAGATGAGTAAGTGATATTCCTAAATTCAGGGTCCTACTAGCGGTCAGCCAAGAAAGACCAAAATGGTCGTATATAGTCACAGTCAATAAATAAATGGCATTGAGTCTCTAATTGTTGGTGGCAGGCAGGACTAGGACAATGACCCTCAGACAATTGTTTATGTTTGCTATTCCCCTTAACCCCCAATTTCCCAAAATTACCAAGCCAAACACAATCCCATACAGAAGGAGGGATACGTTTATTTTGTAAATGTCGAAGAACAGTCACCTGCCTGTCCTGCGAGCACTCAGGAAAAATGATCTCAGTAGAACGTTCAGCCAATAAAATGGACCGATAGATCATTTTCCTGTCAGCAGACAATAGTGAAGAAGGGGTAATGTGCCATTTGATAAGTTGTTTAATACAATCCGTAAGACTATGTGGTACAGCAGAAAGTTTGGATAGAAGCCGAGGAGTGCCAGATTGCCAACTAGGCCTACAAAGAACAAGCCAGTGTTCTAAAAAAGGTTTCCAAAGGAGATTACCAGGGCGCAATACCTTACCAAAATTATACTCTACAAAAAGACTGTAAAAAAGGCGATAGGATGGAGCATAGATACCCCACTGTCAGCGATAGGTCTATAGGTAATCTCCTGCTTAAGGGGGTTCAAATGAGAGCCCCAAAAAGCTTGAAAAAAAACACTAAAAAGCCGTGTCCAAAGAAAAAAACAGAGGGAAATAAACATAACAAATATAAAGAAAAATAGGGGTGAGAATAGTTTTAATCAATAGAAACCTCTTTTTTTTTTGATAATTGCTGACCTTTCCAATTACCTACCATTCTAGACCCCCTGGCAAGAACAATATCCCAATTTAGCTTTGCCATATCACCCGGTCCAAATAAGAGGCCCAAAACCTTAATAGGGTCCTTAGAGACAGAAATTCCAGCAATAACCCCACTAGTCGGGACAGGAGTAGAACCAATAACTACCCCTTTGCTTTTACTGTAATTAATTTTGGAGCCTGAGAGATGAAAAAAAAGCTCAATAGAGTCAGTCAAGGCAGAGAGGGAAAAACCTAGGGGCAAAAGCAACACCAAGTCATTGGCATAAGCCAATACCTTGTGAGGAGCTAGAGAGGGAATCACATCAAGGCCCTGTAAAAGCAGTGTTCATTTGCAATATACGAATAAAAATATCTATGGTAAATGCATAGAGAACAGGACTAAGCGGGCAACCTTGTCGCACCCCTTTAGTAACAGCTAACTTTTTCCCAAGCCAGCCATTAACATTAGGGATTAGGACAACACCCTTATACATTGCAGAGATCCAAGAAGTAAACTGTGCAGGGAACCCAAAAGCTTTCAATACAAGAAATAAAAAGGAATGGGCAACCCAATCAAAAGCTTTCTCCTGGTCCAAACCAAAAACGTATCCTTGCAAGGAACCCACCTCCCCTGCAGAAAACACCTCCTGTAAATATATTAGGTTGTCCTGTTGTTTGCAGCCTGGGACTGCACAAGCCTGGACTGGGTGAAGTAACAAGGGGGTAATCACAGAAAATCTAGCTAACAGTATTTTACTCAATATCTTCAAATCTGTATTTAATAAACTAAGGGGTCTCCAATTACGTAAATCAGACCTATCCCCTTTTTTATAAAGAAGTAGCAAAATGGCTTCATACATGGACGGGGCATAATTCCCGGACCGTAAGATAAAATTCAAGAGAATCACCAGCACAGGTCAAAGGGACTGTAAAAAGGTTTTATAAAAGCCAGCGCTTAAGCCGTCTGAGCCAGGGGCAGATGTAGAAGGCAACCCTTGTACTGCAGTAGTAACCTCAGCCAAAGAAATATCAGCAATCAAGGCCTGCTGTTGGGTAGGAGACATCGTGGGCAACTGCAGTTTATCCAAAAGCAGAAGAACCACCTCAGGTGCTAGTACGAGGTCAGGAACTAACAAGAAGCCATATGGGTTTCAACCACATGTAAAAGCTCAAGGGGGTCATGGACAGTACGGCCATTTGAATCAGTTAAACCAGAGATCAAACGGTAATCAATTTGTTTTTTGTTTTCTGTAGACAGGTCCAAAGAGTGAAGAGTCATAGAAGTGCCAAAACATAATTCTTGCTCTAAAGATTTGCCCTTGTCATATTGGAGCCTAACCATCTGCTTCTTTAATGTAGTTATAAGCTCACTATAATCCTGGTTAGTAGTGTCTGATACAGAAATAAGATGCTGAAATTGATGTCTCAGCTGTAAATATCCCATGTAGTCAGTAGAAGTTTTAAGATGTGCCTGATGTTGAAAAAAGGATTTCCAACTGCATTTGGAATCCTCCCACCAATCCAAAATGGAATCATAACATTCCAACACTGAAAAGCGAGCCACCCACTCCCACTCCCATAACCTACAGAGACCAGAATTTGCCAACAGAGATTCATTTAATCGCCACCCATTCTTGTTATACCTGGGGGCCCCTTCCCATGAAATAGTAACTGTAAGAGTACAATGATCAGAAAATTCTATGGGCCGGGTAAAAGCCTGTACAACCGTAAGCATCGAGGAGATGAAAATGAAATCAATTCGTGTCCTGAGAGGTCCCCTAAAATATGTATAACCCCCTGTGGGACATAACATCCTATATGCATCCAACAGATGTGCAGTAGAAAGAATAATATTTAGAGCTACGGAATCACAAAAAAGTTTATTCCTGACTAAACCCCGATCAGAAAGAGATACTCCACAATTAAAGTCCCCCAACCAAACAACCAACTGGGAAGTATGCAGGAAAGGTTGTACTTCCTTAAAAAGTGCCACACGTTGAGTCTTAGTTTGAGGGGCATACACTGTGAGAATCCTAAAACGTTCAGATAGAAAAGAGACATCCAAACACAAAGCTCTTCCTGGATGTATATCTATTAATCTTGAAACAGAAAGCTGAGGGTTAGTAAATAAAATTCCCAAGCCATCGCATACATCATCCCCCACAGACCAAAGGGAAGGACCCCGGGACCAACAATGAGAGGCATGTTGAAGGTCCCGGTGTGATTTCAAACAAATGTCCTGTAAACAGATTATATCAGAGGAGAAGGAACAAAGATGGGAAAAAAAAAAACAACTTGTTTCTTCTCTCCTTTAATACCATTAACATTTAAAGTGGTAAATGTTAAGGAGGACATTGAAAGGGAAAGAAAAAAACAGAAATCCTAACTGGAAAGAAAAAAAGCCACTCAAGGGGGCTTCCCTGCCTGTCCGTGTCTAGTTCTCTTGGCAATAGAGTCCTCAGAATGGCTATCAGTGTCAGCATTTGAAAGAACATACGAGGTATCAGTCTCGTCACCCGAATCCCCTCCAGTATCTTCCTCTAAAGGGGAAAAAATGTTCTCGACAGGTACAGGGGCCTTTAGAAGGGAAGGTATCTGTATTGGAATGGTTTTCTGTGAAGTTTTGGAGTCAGACATGGTTTTACCATGTCTATTTCATTTTCTAGGAGGAACTACCATAAAAGGGACTTCGGGGGGGGTGGAGGCATGGGATCTGCAGTAGAAGGTGTAGGGAATGTAACGGGATCTGGTAAGGCAGCCAAAGGCAAATCTGGAGCTAAATTTGAGGGAGAGGGTACAGTAATGGGGGGGATGGGAGGAATAGTAGCAGGTGTAGAAGTCAGGACAAGGTCACCCAGGACAGACTGAGCAGCAGCCACCTTAGAAGCCAAAGCATGTTGTGCTAGATTGATAGGACCCTCATGGGAAGGACAATCCTCATGATTATGAGAGGCCCAAGGACAACAGCCATAAGCATGACCAGTTTGTTCACACAGATTACACTTAAAAAGATTCAAACAGGCAGACGCTAAATGGCCGTACTCCAAACAATGGCTGCATCTGGTGACATCACAGGCTGAACTCAGGTGTCATGAGGCCACATTTAAAACAAGATCTGGCTGCCCGATATAAAAAGTAGAGCCCTGTCCCGGCCTAGAAAAAAATACGCTGGAAGATGTATCATGACCAGAACTGGTGGAGAAAAGTTTAATTTTCACCTTACAACCCCCGTCCCAAATCTGTTCGCTATCCATTGTAGGGGTAAGGTGGCCTAAAATCTCACAGCATTGCTGTAACCAAAAAAGGATATCCTCAACATTGGCCCCTTCATTTTTAAACAAAACTGTAATGGTTTTAATGAGAAGCTTAGTGAGGGGAATGGCTAGGAAAAAGGCACCCAGGCAGGGTCATTCTTAAGGGTATTATACTGAGCCCAGAACCTATCTAAGTTAGATACATTCTTAAAGCTAACATCGTAATTGCTGTTTCCTAAGGAAATTAGAGCAAAAATCTCCAAAGAGAAAAACTTCATAGATTTTTTTAATAGTGACCTAGCAATAAACAACCTATCAGGAGCGTGTTCCAAGCCCCCCTTGTACAAAAGCCGAACTGCATTCCTCTGGGGAGAAGGTTCCCCAGTGGAATGAAACAAGTCAGCTAATTTGAACAAAGGGGCAAGGGAAGACTTCTCCTGGTGGTCAGCCAGAGCCTCAGGGCTAGGCCCCATCCTGTGGTCAGTAGATACAGTACTTAAAGTAACACCAAAATTGTCAGCATGAGAAACAACAGGTACAAAGTCAATAGAATTACCCCGGGGTGTGGTGGAGCTCAAAGCCGGATCTACGGTGATGGCCACAGAAGGAGAACACATCTTCTGGTAGGAGGGATCAGAAAGGTCCGGAGTCCAATGTCCAGAGGCCGCAGGGACCCAGCCAGCTGCGAGAGGGCCTTTTCAGGAGACCAAGAAGTGTCGTGGAAAGCAACTTGGGGAGTTGCAGGAGCAAAGTCCCCCCATTGAGTAGAAGGTGGGCGGTCCAAAAATGAAAACGTGGGTTCCACAGAAGAATCAGTAGCAGCCAGGGATGCAGAGACAGATTGAGTAGCTCACGACAATCCAAGGCGAGACTTCGGGGGTTTGGAAGTGGCGGGCTTTGATAAAGAAGGAGGTGGTGGTAACTGCAACTGCCGACAAGGGTTAGGCAGAGAAACAGGTGCACAAGACACAGAATCAGTCGCGGAGAGCCAGAAGAAGCAAGAGCCGGGTTCCCATAGCAGGTATCCGACCGGGTAACTTGCCCTACCTGGTCCGACGCAATATCGGTCCTCCCGGAATCCAAATGTTCCTTCCGCAGTTCCAGGGAAAGGTTGTCATGAGCAGAAAGGCACTCCAAAATCGTCGGGACACAGGTGTAGCAGAAACAACTGGAGGTCTATCCAGCAGCAAAGGAACAGGTACAGAGACAGCATCCAAATCAGTTTCCATACAATCTTCTGCAGAGCTGTCTGGAGACAGATCAGCAGCTGCAATTGCGAGATCCACAGCCTCCTGAGTGGAGAGGATAGGAGCCGAGGCTAGAGCTCCTATCCTGACAACGTCTGCACTCTCCGGAGAGCAAGGAGAACTGGCCATCACAGCAAGACGGCCCGCAATCCCCCTGCAGGAAGAGTAGGGGAATTTCCCCGGTGTCCTGGCCAAATTTCCCTCATTCACTAAAAAATACCACCAACAGCTTAATCTGGTTCAAGGTCAGTTGGCATTCATCTGTATCCCCCTCCCCCGGGTTGTGCCTGAAAATAGGCAGGATTTGTCTAGTGCACTAACCCGGTCAACAAAAACTAAATAAATAATTACATCCCTGTATCCCCCAGCCCTCCTTACTGCTTTCTCACATTACTTGCCTACCTTTAGGTCATCTGACATGACTACCTCCAGGACCCTTTCTATTTTTGCTGTTATTAATACCTCCCCCTCCCCCATTGTGTACTCTTCCCTTGGGTTTTTGTTTCCCAGGTGCATTACTTTGCACTTCTTTGCATTGAATCTAAGCTGCCATACTTTTGACCTTTCCTCCAACCTTACCAAGTCCCTTCTCATCCTTTCCACCCACCCTTTGTGTATCAACTCTGTTGCAGAGCTTTGTGTCATCTGCAAAGAGGAATCCTTTTCCTTCCAGTCCCTCCGTAATGTCACCTATAAAGACATTAAAGAGGACCGGTCCCAGTACTAAACCCTGTGGTACCCCCACTAGTAACCCCCCTTTCTTCGGAGTGGACTCCATTTACTATTACCCTCTACGTCCTGTTGTCCAGCTAATTTTTTACCCAGGTTACCACCCTGTGACCCACTCCCAGGATGGCTAACTTGTTTATGAATCTTTTGTGTGGGACTGTGTCAAATGCCTTGCTAAATTCTAGGTAGGCCACAACCACAGCCCCTCCCTTGTTTTCTACTTTGGTCACACAATCAAAGAAATCTTTTAGATTTGTTTTACAGTTGCTGTTATGATGGGCTACCACTGTTTAGGATATCTACTTTTTCTTGGTCCCCTTCTTTGCAAAGTTCCTCTGTCATCCTACTTATCCTCACTATCTCTCCCCTTGCTTTCTTCTTCTCACTTATGTACCTGAAGAAAATCGTATCCTCATTCGCTACTGCTTTGGCTATCTGTTCTTTGTTCTGCACTTTAACCCTCCTCACTGCCTTACCTGCTTCTGTCTGTTTTATCTGGTACACCTCCCTATCTTCCTCCATCTGTGTTTCCTTATACCTCCTGAATGCCATCTTGATGGAGAGGGGAACAAAGGCAATTATATTCCAAACCACTAAAAACAGGGGTAACCTCCATGCTCAAGGAAGGTTTAGGTCTGGTTACTTACAGCCCAACCAGATGCCGGGGGACCCCACATTTCAAACTGGTTGCAACATTCAGAATTTTACAGTGTGTGATAATATGCTATTGTCTCATCTTACATGTGAAATCCATGTTCTGCCTGCATAAACAGACATCCACCAAAGCAAAATGTAAACAACACACATATACAGTGGCAACTAGTGGTTACAAATGCAAAGAATGACCTTGAGAGGGATAAAAAAAACATGTTTCTGACCACTACATTGCAGAAAAATCCTGATTGAATAAGTCCCTATTTGTTTCCTGTTCAAAGCAGATTTTAAAGGCTTTAAGTTTTGTTACATTCCTAGTCTCCTGAGAAAGAATTTCAGAAAGGAAGGTTCATGTCTGGTTATGGACATCCCAACCAAGAGCCAGTAAGTTCAACATTTCAGATGTGTTACAACATGCAGACTTGTACAGTGTACTGTAATACGTATTGCCTCATCTAACATGGAAAATTTATGTTCTGTCTGCAAGAACAGGTGTTCACCATAGCAAGATGTAAACAATTTATATTTACCTTGGCAACAAGTGGTTGCCAATGCAAAGAATGAGCTTGTAATCTAATAGTATACTCCAGACTACTACATTGCAAAAAAAGTCCTGATTGACCGAAGTCCCTATACAAGACTCAAAAGCAAGAACAGTTTTCAGATAGTTACAGTACCAGTTCAAGGCAGATTTAAAGGCTTCACATTTTGTTAATTTCCTAGTCTCCTGAGAAAGAAATCTGGAAAGGAATGTTCATGTCTGGTTATCTACACCCAAACCAAGAACCAAGAGGCCCAACATTTCAAATGCATCACAAGATACGTAATTTAACAGTGTACTGTAATATGCATTGCCTCATCTTACATGTAAAATCCATGTTCTGTCTCCAGGAATGGAAGTTCACCATATCCAGAGGTACACACTACATATTCACATAGGAATCATGGGAACATTATGAGTCAGAAGCACTAGTCATGCATGACTCGTCATTTTACAATGGGTACTACCTATACTTTTTATGAAAAAGGTTATCCAAACCTGTTTTGAATAGGCATAGACAACAAGTCATTACAAATGCAAAGAGGATTTATTTATCTGATTTTATTTGGTTGCCGGATAAGTGCATCGTGCCACATGGCCCTTTTAAGGCATGACCAGGCAATTTTACAAAAACAGTACAAAACAAAATATGTATTAGGATATGTCATTTGATCTTAACCTTTGGGCTGCAAACAGAATTAGAACATATTGGAATTCTGGACTTATATCAGTCCAGGGTTAGCAGCAGTAGATACTTTCAAAGTTGTACTTTTGACATTTACAACGTCTGCTATAATGCCCCCAACTTCCTTAAAGATAAGACTGCTGGCAAATACACCTACGCTGTAAATATCCCTTTCTTTAATCCTCAACCACCAAGAATTTCTTACACTCCAGGTTGCAACTGGACACTAGTCTTCATGGGTGTTGCTTGCACACTTGGGCCTGGATATTCAGAGCAGTTGCACATGGCACAATTCAATTGCACCAGCACAAGTATGGAATTGCACAGAGGAGCCATATTCAGTGGGAGCCATTGCGCAGCACAAAATCCATTGCGCCAATGTGCAACTATAATGTATGCGGCGCAAGTGCAGGGGGCATGCCCATGAATATCCAGTGCAATGGCATATTCAACCATGAAACCATGGCGCAAATGTGGAGCAACTCAAAGTTGCACAGACCAGACTTGTTCCTATAAAAACAGGTTGCAAACACACAGACAGCAGTTGTGCCAGGAGTGAGAGGGAGAGGGAGAGGGAGAGGGAGAGACAGAGACAGACAGACAGACAATCAGACAGACACACGACCAGACACAGAGGGAGAGGGACAAAGAGGTGGCATGGGAGAGGGAGAGAGGGGCAGAGAGAGAGAGAGAGAGTGAGAGTCACACACACACACAAATCCTGTGTACCAGCACACAGCCAGCAGCCAGCAGCCAGCAGCCATCTGCCCAGGGAGACGGTGGACAGCAGGAGCCATGGATAGTAGTGCACCCTTCTTGATGGAAGCAATAATAACGGGTGTGAGGGGGCAGGAGGAACAGCTACAGGTACGTGGCCAACGAAGGGGCCATCGGTGGTATGCCTGACACAGGTGGTACTGTGCCCGCATCACCTTTGAGAACTATAGTGACACCGAGATCGTGGGCCAGTACCACCTGAACAGGGCCATTCTGAGGCAGCTCTGTGAGCTGTGCAGTGAGGAGATGCAGGCACCCACCACACGGAGCCACGCCATGTTCGTGGAGATGAAGTTGGCCACCATTATGTGCCTGCTTACCACAGGCATGGGCACCTTCCAAAGACCAACAGGGGACACCATGGGCATCACCCAGTCGGCCACATCCCACCTCTTCACATAGTCCCTAAATGCTCTGCTGCCACGTGTTACAGAATTCATCCATTTCCCCCAGCACACAGGTGGAGTGTACAGCAATTATGCAGGACTTCCATAGGGTGGCATGCATGCCTGGCAAGATTGGGGCCACTGACAGCACCCACGTGGGCATCCGCATTCCACCTCACCCTGAGGAACTGGCATATATCAACCAGAAGGGGAGCCTGAGCATCAACTGCCAGGTGGTGTGCGATGCCACGGTGCGCATCACCAGTGTCTGTACCACACACCGTGGGAGTGCACACAACGCATTCATTTGGCACAGCTCTGCACTGTACCAGAGATTTGAATGTGGGGCCATCCCCACAGGCCACCTAGTGGGTGAATATGGCACGGGCAAGGTGCGATGGGCACAGCAGACCTGGGAATGGGGGTGTGCAAGGTGTGCATGGTGGCATGGGCACTAGGGACAGGCAAGAGGTGGAGCACAGCATAGCAGAGGGCTAACCATGTCATTCTCCACACAGGTAACAGTGCATACCCACTGAGGCCCTGGCTGCTCACCCTCTCCTGGCACCCAGCGTCACCAGCAGAGGAACGGTATAATGAGGCACACGCCAACATGCGCAACATCATTGAGCACGTCTTTGGCATGCTGAAGGCATAGTTCCATTGCCTAGACAGGTCAGGCGGTGCCCTACAGTACAGCCCCTAGAAAGCCTTTGGCCTACTCCTGGCATGCTGCATACTGAACAACATGGCCATTGACATAGAAACATAGAATCTGACAGCAGATAAGGACCACTTGACCCACCTAGTCTGCCCATTTCCCTACCTACAGGATAAGCTGCAGACCCTAGTTAGCCAACAGCCTATTTCTTCCTACCCCCCACAAAAATTGCCTTATGTCTGTCCCATGTATTCTTGAATTCTCCCACAGTAAAATACTTCTTCTCATTGCCCCTGAACCGCCCCCCCATCTTCAAATTGTGTCCCCTTGTTCATGCACATCTCTTTTTCTGAAAGATGCTACCCTCTTGGACATTGTTGATTCCACTAATGTACTTAAAAGTTTCTATCATGTCCCCCCATGGGATAGCTGTCGAGGCTGATGAGGGCAAAAATAGTGGGGACAATAGAGGCAATGGGCTGGAGCATGGTGGACAGCCACCCCCTGGGTGGAGGGGACCCCCCAACTGCTGCAGTAGGCAAGATGCCACCGCAACACTGCCTCACAGGAGCACTATGGTGAACACAGATAGGTGGTGCGGTACACATGCATGGGTCATGAAGACAGGTGCAGCACACATGCAGGGATGTGAAGGACAAGGGGCATGCACACACAGAGGCATGATGCAGGGGTAAGGGAGTAAGTGGCACACAATCACACACAGCAACACACACACACACACACACACACCCACCCAGGCATTGGAATGTGGCATGGATTTGACGCATTGCACCAGTGCACAGGCACAACCAGTGCTAGACTGCCCTCATCATTCCCACGCCACACGGTCCAGCGGCCAGGCATGCACACACAGAGGTAGCATGTGGCACGACACACAGGTGCACCACCAGTGGTAAGGTGCACACACCACCCATGTGTGCACAGGGCAGCAGTTGTAGACTGCAGTCAGGGCAGCCCACAGATCAGGGCCACCGCACAGTACAATGGCCACCACGGCCACAGGGGCGGCTATGCCAGGGACGATTGGCAGCCACAGGCTGCACATCATCCAGGGCAGGTGTGCAACAGCCCCCCAGGGGTGGAAGAATGGGACTGCAACTGTGCCCTCACAAGGGTGTGCAGGTGCCCAAACAGGCCAGCCCCTGGCATGCCTGGGATGCCTACATCGGAGCCCGGTGTCGACTGTGTTGGGATCAACTGACACTGGGTCTGTGGGGTGGATAGCCCACTGTGGGAGGTCACCTGTGCACGGCCATGCCCTGTGGCAGCCAGCAACGCAAAGCCATCCATAATTGCACTGGCAATGTGATCTAAGGATGCAGTCATGGCCTCCTGCATGCATTGCATCCCCTCTAGGATCTGCGCAGTGCCCCTTTCCTGTTGCTCAGCTAACTGGTGCACCTCCACATGCAGTGCATGCACCCCAGTGGTGAGCAGCACCTGTTGCTGAATGGATGTCTGCAGCAGCCGGGCATGCTCAGCCAGACGGTCGGTATCCTGGGGCACCTGGGTGGGATGCCTTTCCTCTAGTGGTGACCTGCCATGCTGCACAGTCCCCCTCTACAGTGGAGGCTGCACAGTGGGATCTGCAGGGGGATTGGGCACAGCAGGTGCACCAGCGGTGGACCCTGTGGCTGGCTGCCCAATGGCACCCACAGCCTGCTGCCATCGCCCATCCAGCCGCTGTACGCTGCCCTGTGCCTGCTCAGCTGCACCATCACCACTGCAGGGCACAGCCATGGCAATGCACACTGCTGCACCTGCAGTAGTGGCAGACAGCTGTTCCGCTGCTGGCATAGCACTGGGCACAGTACCGGACTGTGATGCTAGCAGAGGTGACATGCCCACAATGTCACCAATGCTGTCCAGGAGCTGTGAGTAGTTGTCATCAGAGTTGGAGCCCACCCTGATCTGTGTCTCTGCACACATGACACCAAGGCTGGCATCCTGCAGGATTACATCCAGGACCTCATCCAGCCCTAGATCCAGGACATCCACAGGCACCGTGGTGCCAAGCTGCAGCCTGTCATGCCGCCGGATGCTGGAAGATGTGGAAGGCTCATTCTCGGGGGGCCGTACTGGTGTCCATGGGTGCTGCTGGCACCCCATCCTTTGCACAGAGGCATGCTGGTGCTGCAAGAGAAGAATGGCGAGTCAGTGATGCAATGCCCACATGTGCCCCCCCGTACACTGCTGCTGCATGTGTCCTGCAGCATGGCATGCATGTGGGTGTACACACAAGCACATGACATGCATGATGGCCGCATACACGCCAGTATGCCCATGTAAACACTCTCCGGGCCACCAGCTGTGCATGTCTGACATACATACCATGCAGTGATGGACTGCCATTCATCTGAAAGCCTTCTCCAGGTACACCCTCCATGTGGTGCAGTGCATGGTGGCTGCCACCAACTCCTTTGTCAGCATCAGTGTGTGTGCATCCACTGGCCCTCCTCAAATGGCATTCCAGGTTGCTCTGATGGCTACCACCATCTCCTTAATCTGCCGCCTGTCAGTCCTAACCTTTTTGTGGCATTCCTGCACCGACCACTGGTGGCTGCCGTGCTGGTTCACATAGGTCACCACCTCCTCCCATGCAACAGCCCTGGCCTGTGGTGTGCCCGTGGCACCACTCAACAGGGTCTCCCTGTCGAGGTAGGCCTCAAACAGGGCATCTGTCTCACCCTTAGTGAAGTTGGACCTGCACTTCCATGCAGGCCCCTGCTCCTCGCTCTCCTCATGTTCTGACATGTTACTTCCTGTGGACATGGACAGCACAGTGTGTCAGTGGCAGGATCTCCCTGGTCTATCCCACTCTGCAGTGTTGTCTGCTCTCAGTGTGCTGCAGCAGCATCCACCACTTACCTATCAAGGTTGCAATACCAGTCCATGGCCTATGCTGTTCCGTGGCGCTTATGTGGTGCAACGCATGCAAATGAGGTTGTGCGCAACAGTAATGACCTGCTAATGCACCCCATTGAGCCATGCATTGGCTGATAAGCTCATTTGCATGCAGCATCTGAATATTGAGATATTGCGCTGTGAGCAATGGGATTGCACTGGAGCAATTCATGGTGCAATGCCCACACATGTGCAGTGCGCAGGCCTGCAGTTCACATGCACGTCACGCTATCATGGTGTCAATTGTGCACCATGCACAGACAGCACGATGCAGTGACATTGTGCATGGCAAGTTACGTGCATGAGGTACTGTGACCTATTGCGCACGTGCGCGCTGTGCAGTGGCGGGTGACCTCTGACCCCTGGGTCAGACCTCCATGACCCCATGACCCTACCTAGCCATGCCCACTGTGCATTACCAGCACTGTGCAATAGGCAGGCTCTATGCAGTCTCCCGCACATCCAGCACCTGTAGCAGACACATGCGCCTGCTCCCGCCATTTTCACTGCCGAACCCGATAGAGTGCAATGGTGCAGGGTAGGGGATGATGTGCCTGGAATTGGTCCAGTGTTGAACTGGCCAGCCCTACCGAGGTGTCAGTTGGTGGGGCGGGCGGCAGGCGGGTGGGGTGCTGCCACCTGCCGGCTGACTGGGGAGGCGGGGCAGTGGGGCTCAGTGGGCGGGTGGGAGGGGTACCTAGACCACCAGGGTAATAGGACATTTTCTGTGTTACAGATGCCTGCGATCAGGCAGACTGCAGTCCACTGAACTACCAGGGATATTGGCCAGGGGGGTTTATTATGATAAGAGATGCCCGCGATCGGGCAGCACTCGGTCCAATGGACCACCAGGGATATTGGACGGGGGGGTGTTTTTATTATTATAATGGATGCCCACAATTGGGCAGCACTTGGTCCACTGGACCACCAGGGATATTGGATGGGGGGGTTTATTACAACAGACACCCGCGATCGGGCAGCACTCGGTCCACTGGACCACCAGGGATATTCAACGGGGGGGTGTTTTTTAATTACAATAGATGCCCGCGGTCAGGCTGCAGGGGGCTTCAGTCCTGACGGCTGCTGCCTGGCAGGGCATCAGGCGCAAGTCGTCAGGGATTGGCACACCCTGCATGCAAATGGGATTCAAATGGCGACATAATGACATGCAAATGGCCCCATGTGCGCCTTGCATAAATTATGGCCCCATTTGCATGTCACCTTTTGAATATCGCAGGTGCTGTGAATGGCGCTATGGCACTTGCGCTAGTGCCTCTCCATGCTCCACTCTGGCCACTTGCACTGGCGCAGTGCCATTGCGCCATGCACACTGGGGATGGCCAGGGTGCGATATTCAAAGCTGCTGAGCCATGGCGCAGCTCCTTTCAATATCGCCCAGGCCACACTCCTGTGCAGCCAAGTTGAGCTGCACCCAAGCTTGCGCCACAGCCTGGCACAGTTTGAATATCTGGGCCAAAATGTCCAGAAGTATTAATGAAAAGCAGACTCCTAAGATGTGTCACATATAGATTCTTGTCTTGATTTTCATATGCCACGAAGATAGAATCCAGTGCACTTGGTTTGACCCACTGATCTTTTGAAACTGTTTATGTTTGTCTTGTTCTGTACCATCAATACTCAAGCTCCACATGGTCATTCTTTTCTAAGACTCAGTCATGAAGACTGATGCCCTTTGTAGCTGACCCAATCACATCTTTGTTTCCATAACAGCTTCAGCAGTATCTGTGATGCATAAATTTAGAACATGTGCATAATATCAAGTATATCCACTGTTTGGTGAATCCTTTTTTGAGTAAAGCACACAACCCATTAACTCGCTTTTCATATTGACTGCATCATCAAATGACTCCTCCACTGATAATCTTTATATTGAGTCCATGTTTTTCAAAGTTTTCCTTTAAAAATGTCTGCATTCTTTGTCCACAAATATCCTCACCTCTACCACAGCAAACAGATGCTCATGAACTTGAAGGTTTTTCACATGTCATAGGATGATGACTGCTTGGTCAATCACACCAATGTCTTGTGTTCACCTGATTGCTGATCTTCTGGTCTATAGCATCCTGTGCAATAGCATCTTTTATTATCTGCAAAATCATCTTTATGACTATGTTTACAGTAATCATTGATAGCAAGGTAGTCACTGTACCACAGCCATGAGCTTCAGCAGTAGTATTTTCTTTCTGTATTCTCTTCCTCCTTCTCTTGCTCGGCTCCAGTGATTTTTGAAGGTGTTGATTAAGAGGAACATCCAGCTGTGACAACAGAAGAAGCCACTCCAATAAATTTCCATGGTTGAGCTCTGAGTTCTCAAAACTATACGGAGTTTCATCTTTTCCTCAATGTGGTAGTGTCTGGCGCACAATAAACTTCACAACTTCAGTAATCATCCTCATAACACCTATGTTCTGCTGGGCTTGTTTCTTTTGCCTGTTAACCATATCTTTGTTCACCAGCATTTCAATATCTGCATCCATGTTGTATTTATTTATTTTTATTTATTTACTGAAGTCTAGGAATTAACCCCTTTGAGTCAGGGACTCTTTTTCAAAGGCTCCATGTCAGTACAAAGTGTGGAAGGCAAGTATTACAGACATCATGAACAATGACAATAATTATATAGAGAGAAGAAATTATGCAATAGGGAGTTATCTAATTAGAATGCAATACAATAAGTATTGTCAATTGACATAGGAGTAACCAAAATTATTGAAATAAGTCAGAGGAGAAAAATAAATATTGGAGACAGGAATGATGGAGCTATGGAGGAGAAAGTGAGAAACAGGCCCAGGAAGTGGACCAAAGGAGAGCTGGAAATATAGTAGAGACCAGAAAGCCACCCAATTGGCTTTGCTGTGCGGCTAAGATGCAGGAGAGGAAATAGTTGGAGGGTTACAACAGTGTTACAGGCAGTCACAATTTGATGAAACCAGGATGTGGTCCCACAGTTCTTTTCCAAAAGGGCCCAACCTAGGTATGAATAGAAGGGAACTGGGGATGGAGTTTATCCATAAAGGGGCCCTATATTTGAAGGATCGGTGGTGGTTCTATAGAAGGGGACTTGGAATGCAGTTTTGTCAGTGTATTGGTCACCCACCTGTGCTGCCTGGAGATAGGAGAAGGTTACAACCTGGGGGTGAGTGGCCAATAGAGATTTTTTTGCTAGTAGACAAGTCTGTTAGTAGAGACGCCCTTAGAAATTTAGCTAGGCCAAGCGTTGATAGAGATCGCAGGTATGCATCAACCTGTCGCAGCCAGTGGCCAGGTGGCAGACTTTGTTTATGACAAGTTTAATTTTTCTCAGAGCAGAGTTTGAGGCAGACCCTTAGATGACTATTCCATACTCTACCAGGGATAGAATAGAGCTGGAGGCAGCCAGTCTAAGAGCAGCAGAGGGGAGGCAGGACTTAATTGTGTAGAGGAGGCCAGTTCTGGCATTAACTGCAGAGCAGGTAGTGATCATGTGTTCATGCAAGGAGAGGGAAGGATCAAAGGTGATACCAAGGTATTTAAAATGGGGAACAGATTCAAGGGGGTGCCATGAGAATTGAGGATGGATAGGGTGGAGGACTTGTACTTATTTTGGTGATGGGAGAATAGCATTATATTTGTCTTTTTATCATTGAGAATAAGTTTATGGGTTGAAATCCAGGATTCAACCTCCTTGAAGGAGAGCTGCAGGTCCTGTTGAAGCAGGGTGGGGTCAGGGTGGTGACTGAAAATCACCATATCATCCGCATAGAGGAGGAGACATCTGGTGCAGGCCAAGAATGGAGCCCTGGGGTACCCCAGAGCGAACCTGCAGACTAGTGGATATGGTGCCATTTATCTTCACTTGTTGGGATCCTCCTTGTAGGTAGTGCATGAACCAGGCAGTGACCTCCTGGGACAGGCCAGTGGAAAGAAGAAAGTCTGATAATAGGGAATGATTGACCATATCAAAGGCCTTGGTGAGGTCTATGTACACAGACCCAGCCAAGGCCCCTTGGTCGAGGGCACTGTGGATGTATGAGGTGTACTCCAAGAGGGCAGTGGTGGTGCTGTGGCCCTTCCTGAATCCATGCTGTTGCTGGCAGAGGAGGTTATGTGATTCCAAGAAGTCAATGAGTTGGTCGGTGACTATTTTTTCATGTGCTTTTTAGAGGGGGACAGAATGGAGATAGGCCTGTAGTTATTATGGGAGGCTCTGTTGCAGCTCTTGTGGATTGGGGTGACCACCACACATTTCCATTGGGACAGGAACTGACCAAGGCATAGCAACAGATTCAAGATTTTGGTTAGGGAGGTTAGGACTGCATCTAGAGTTAGGTTGAGCAGCTTAAGGTCTATTGTATCGCCACTCTGGATTTGCCAAGGAACTTAGAGAGAGCGGAGCAGGCAGTACTCAGGAGTTGATCTTGAAAAAGAATGGTGGGACATCAGTGGGGAGGAACAGCCCTGGGAGGGGAGAAGAAGTCAGGGGAGTACTGAGCTAATGCCAGTAAAAGCTGCATTTAAAGGTGTTGGCAATCTGGTCAGGACCTTGGGTAGGGACCCTGTTTAGGATCAGTGGGGGAGGATTTACTACTGAGTTCCTTAATATTCTCCCAGAAATGACATCCCTACCCCCAGGAGGTGGTGAGTTTAGGTTGGTAGTAAGCAGCCTTAGCTTGGTGAATGGCCCAGGTGCAATAGTTTTGGGCAGCATGGTATAGCTGACGGTCTGCAGGATGGCCAGATTCCAGGACTTGGTGCCATAGGTTGTCATAAGCAGTCATTTGGTTAATTATAGACTGGTTAACCCAGGGAGAGAAGCAGTCTTTTACCACCTGCTTAACAAAGGGGGCAAATATATCACATGCAGAGTTAAAGGAACTAATAAAGAAGGACAGTGCATCATTGACAGATGCAATATAGTCAAGCGGGGTCCAGTCAAAGTTGAGAAGATAACTGCAGAAATGTCCTACAGCACCTTTCCTAAGGAGTCAGTGTCTAGTGATATGGGGGGAGGGCATTTTCAACTGTTTGACCAGTGGCAGATGACTGGGGAGTGATCACTAAGTGAGTCAGATAAGACCTGGACATTGGAGATATGTTCAGGGTGATTGGAGAAAATGAAGTCAATGAGAGTTCTGTTGTCTGTGTTTCATTTAAGCCTGGTATGCCAAATATGCATTCACAGCTACATTTTGAGCTTTGGAATCCTTATTTTTCTGCCATGTCGTGATACATATGCCTGAAGTCTTAGTATCCTGCAACAAATCATGTTTCCACATCAGAAAATGACATGCAGATGCTAGACTGGATAGAATGCATCAAACCATCAGCCACCTGTACTGGAAACAAGTTTCTTGGCATAACTTTGTTGCTCCTGGGAGGTATCCACTTGTAGATTCTTGAAGGACTGTATAGTAGGAAGTTGACATCAGTAGGTACAGGCTGAATTGGATGCATGTGACAAAGCTTACTTTTTCATACTGAGAGGAAGTCATTTTAGAGACTTCAAAATCTGATAGCATCTTAATCTTTTCAGCAACAAGCAAGCTGACCCATCATTCCCATTGCATAGTCCACCGGCATAATTTCTTGTTGTATTTCTTGAATCTTCAGACTCTGACTTGCAATGTGTCTGACCACATATGGCGAGTTTGACAAAGTGCACATGTACAAAAAGTGTCAGTCATGGTGATGTCATCGAATGAAGGAGCTTCAGAAAGTACTTGCAGTTCAACACATGAAGTTTGCCTATGGATTATATGCTGCTGCTTATTAAATGTTTGCATGTTTTGCACCTCAGTAAAGACAAGCACAATTGATTTAAGGTAAAGCATACCTCATTTTTTGTAATTTATCAGCATCGTTTCCTCATTTCTTAAGCAGGTGCTAGCCACTCTTGTGCAAATTTGATTTACCTATTCTGGTGAGTCACTGCTTTTCCCAGGTTGTAGCTCCAGCATCTAAGCAACACAAGGCAATACCCTAGGTTTGCCAGTAGACAAAAGTTACTGATGAAATGACCCACCCTGCCAGGCTATTCAAATCAAAACATTTAGAACTTGTACAGCCATGACCATGGCTGAATGTGCACAGATGCATAAGCTGCTAATCCCCCACCCACCTGATCCCCAAATACCTGCCTGACAGCAGGTGATGTCAGTAAAGATATGTGAAATTGATGAACCTTTCTCCACCCCACCAAAAAAAATCTATGAATTTCATAAAATTCTTGGAGTTGGGATTGCAGTTTGTCTTCATACTAGGATTCATACTAGGAACTGTTAGGAGCTTAAGGCATTAGTCCATGATAGCTCCAATATCAATATTCCCTAAAATACTTCGATGTACCTCCTAAGAGTATGAAATTATCCAATTTCTTCTTAAATTCAGACATGGATTTATTAATAAGAATTTCAATAGGTAGCAAATTCCATGCACTTACCACTCTTGAGGTATAGAAATATTTTCTTTTATCCAATCTGAATTGTTTCCCCCTGATTTGGAGTGGATGTCCACAAGTATCCATATTTCCTGGTTTAAAGTCAATATCTAGTTCGACCATTAATGCTGGGTCTTGAAAGATGTCATAAATTAGGAAGCCATCTCCCCAATATGCCTAGTTTCCAATGATATCAGATCAAGAGAAGCCAGAATGCCCTTTTATAATTTTGGTGTACCTCCTTTGTATTTTTTCTATATTATTTCTGTCTCCTTTTTTTTATGGATTCCATACCTGAGCAGCATATTCAAGGTGGGGTCTTACATAAGCTCTGTACAAGGGTACCAATACCTCACTATCTCTAGACATAATGTTCCTTTCTATTGCCCATATTACTTTATTGGCTCTGAAAGCTGCTTCTGATGTTTGTTTAGAGAAACTTGGGTCACTTGATATATTTATTCCCAAGTCCTTTTCGTTAGTGTTTTTTTCTAGTGGTATGCCATTTAGGGTGTAGCTATACCAGGATTTCCCCTGCCCAAGTGCAGGCCTTTACACTTGTTCGTATTTAGTTTCATTTGCCACTTGATTACCCAATTCTTTATTTCTATTAGGTCCTGTTGTATGAATTCATATTCTTGTGTAGTCCTACAAGGTCCACTGATCTTAGTATCATCAGATTTTTTGATGACCCAGCAATTTAACTTAGATGTAAGATTGGCAATTAATATCTGGAAAAGGATTGGTCCCAGTATCGAGCCCTGAGGAACATTGCTTGCAACCTCATCTTCTTAGGAGAGATAACCATTTACTACCACCCTCTGTTGCCTCCCACGTAGCCATTCCATGATCCATTTGGTTCCGTGTGTAGCCTTGTTTCGCTGCCTATTTGAATCTTCACTGTTGTGACTAATTTTCACAATATTTCTTGCTGCTATGTTGTGGCATCTCTTCATAGACTGTGTAGATTTTCTCTGCCTAAAATGCTATGTGAATTGTATTGATTATTATTGTTCTGGCTGCATGTATTCATTACTAATAACTGTTTTGACCTATGCTATTGTAATTGCATTGTACTCATGCCATGTACCTGTCTTTCATTGTTGTACTCTCCCAGGTTGTGCCTGAAAATAGTCATTTCATGGCTAGTGCACCTACTCAGTTAACAAAAACTAAATAAAAAAAAAATAAAATAAGGGCGAATAAAGAATGGTGACCATCATTATGGCGAATCAATTAAGCTGACTGCATTATCGGTGATAACAAATCATGGTGACAGTAGTTCAGGGAAAATTTAGGAGGCAGACCCACTACAGCACAGGTCACCTGTTTTATTGTGGGGGGGTAGACCCCCTGCACCGCACTCGGGGGGGCTATGTCCCCGAACCCCCCCATTTCTAAATAAACTATTCCCCATTGCACATTGACAGTCACACTTGCCATTCCTGGGGATTCATCATTTATTCTAGGTCACCGTTATTTCATTGTCACAGTTTGTGTTATCGCCATTAATGTGTCACCATAATTGAGTCACCATTTTGCCATTGCTGTTAATACGTGCTATATCCATTTCACTATTTTTATTATGTTGATTGTGTGCATGTGCAAGAAACATATTGCGGCAGCTTTCCAGAAGCAGGTTGTGGAGGCGTGGCACTGTTGTGGCCTTTAGAGGCTTGGCCCACTTTCCCCAATGCCGTGGCATGCTGCTGCTGACACTAGTTCAGCCAGCGTGCCACAATCTTGTAAGGTTTCAGCTGCTGCAATCAGGGGCCGCCTCGTCATTGTAGCATAAGCCATTCGCTGCAATGAGGAAGAGACCCATCATTGCTGGGCGGAACCTTGTTACAGTGATACTGTTTATGAACATGGCAGTGGCTTGCCGCTATGTTCACAAACAATATTAAGCACCCCCTGCCGAAAGGGTGCCCAATCCCCCTCGGAAGCATGTGCCCCCCCACACCGTGTTTGTTTGCCGATGGGGGCCCCAATCCCCATCGGCTTCATTGCCCCATGGTTGATTTTGCTGACGGGGATCTCACTCCCTGTCGGCACACAACAAAAGTGGAGGGGTTACATAATGCCAATGAGGAGTGGGCTCCCCCGTCGACAACATCAACCTTGGGGCACTGAAGTCAAGTGGGGGTGCCCAATCCCCTGCCAGCATAATGTCACCTCTCTGCTTTTGTTGTGTGACAACGGGGTGCCTAATCCCTATCAGCCTAATGTAACCCCTTTGTTGTGTGACAACAGGGGTGCCAAATCCCCATTGTCTACAGCTGCCTCTAAAGACACCATTGGCATGCGGAGAGCCCACTCCAGCGTGCCACATGCCCCTGTAAAAACAAAATGGTCATGCAATGTTTTTTTCCCTGTGGAAAAGGAAACTGTCCTCGGCGGTCTTCCTGCCCCTCCCACCACCTATGCCCACCCACTGTGCCTTGCCTCCCACACCCCCACCCCATACTTACCTCCGGAGTCTGGCACAACCATCTTTGGTGGACCAGGAACACATCTGCACTCTTCAAAGTCAACAGTGAACTGAGGAAATGCTGGTGAGCTGTATAATGGAATAAATATGTTTTTTTCAACTTTGATGCATATCTCAGGCATTTTTTGTAAGTCTGGCACCAAATTTTCAGTATGGGGTTTTTGGGACCCCTCCTCATGAATTCTGGCACAGTCATGGCATTATTCGGCCCCGAAAGGTGATTCTGCGGTCACTGCGTGGAATCCCTTTCAGGACTGATTAATGAAATGACAGTGCCAGTGTTCATGAGGTGGGCTCTCAAAAAGCCTATGTTGCAAATTTGGTGGGAAAAATCAAAAATGACTGTTTTACGACTATGCTGTATAGCTGCGCACGCCAGAATTTCTGCGAATTTGCAATATTTTCATGCCAGATTTTCAACATTGCCATTTTTCAGACCTCCTTGTGAACAGTACAGCTGCCATTTCCACATTCTGGCCAAAATGTGTTTTGAATTTCAGCGCCGAGAATAGCGTGGTCACTGTGGGAAATCAGTGTTTGGGACAGATTAAGAAAATGACAGTGACACTGTTCATGAGCAGAGGTCCTAAAATGCCTATGTTGAAAATTTAGTGACGATATTCCATAATGACATGTTCACGGGCGTGTTGTGCAGTTTGCATGCCGCTCGGTAACTTCGCAAATTACTAATATTTTCACTCCAGATTTTCAACATTGCCATTCTTCTATACCTCCTTGTGAACAGTACAGCTGTCATTTTCCACATCTTGGCCGAAATGTGTTTTCACAGTTCTGGTGCAGAATAGCGTGGTCGCTGTGAGAAATCCTTGTTCATGACACATTTTGAAAATGACAGTGACACTGTTCATTAGCAGAGGTCCTAAAATGCCCATGTTGAAAATCTGGTGACGAAAGTCCATAAGATGAGTGTGTTACGAATGTGCATTGAGCAGTTTCCACGCACGCTCATACCTTCGCAACTTTGCAATGTTTTCACTCCAGATTTTCAACATTGTCATTTTTCCACACCTCCTTTTGAACAGTGCAGCTGTCATTTTTCACATCCTAGCCAAATGTGTTTTTGCTCTTCTGGTGCACAATAGTGCCATCACTGTGATAAATCAGTGTTCGGGACACATTAAGAAAATCACACTGGCACTGTTCCTGAGCAGAGGTACTAAATTGCCTATGTTGAAAATGTTGTGATGAAACTTCATAAAATGACTGTGTTATGAGCGTGTGTTGTGCAGTTACATAGAAACATAGAAACATAGAAACATAGAGTTTGATGGCAGATAAGGACCACTTGGCCCACCCAGTCTGCCCCTTTCCCTACCTACTGGATAAGCTGCAGATTCTAGTTAACCAACAGCCTACTTCTGCAACCCCCCACTATAATTGCCTTATATCTGTCCCATGCATGTTTGAATTCCCCCACTGTTTTAGACCCCACAACCTCTTCAGGAAGGTGGTTCCATGCGTCCACCGCTCTCTCCGTGAAAAAGAATTTCCTCACATTACCCCTGAGCCATCCCCCCTCTAACTTTAAATTGTGTCCCCTTGTTCTTACACATCTCTTTTTCTGAAAGATGCTACCCTCCTGGACTTTGTTGATTCCCTTGAAGTACTTAAAAGTTTCTATCATGTCCCCCCATCCCTCCTTTCATCAAGGGTATACATATTAAGCTCTCTCAGTCTCTCTTCATATGGTTTCTGATGTAGACCCTGCACCATTTTAGTTGCCCTCTTCTGGAGTGCTTCCATCCTGTCTATGTCCTTGCGTAGATGAGGTCTCCAAAACTGCACACAGTACTCCAGATGGGGTCTAACCAACTGTCTGTACAGAGGGATAACCACTTCCCTTTTTCTACTTGTGATGCCCCTCCCTATGCATCCCAGTATCCCCCTGGCTTTTCTTACTGATGTCTCACATTGCTTACCCACCTTTAGGTCATCTGATATGACTACACCCAGATCCCTTTCCATTATTGTTGTTGTTAGTTCCTCCTCTGCTATTGTGTACTCTTCTCCTGGATCTTTATTTCCCAGGTGCATTACTTTGCACTTCTTTGCACTGAATCTAAGTTGCCAAATGTCTGACTATTCCTCCAACCTTGCCAAGTCCCTTCTCATCCTTTCTAACCCCCCTTGTGTATCAACTCTGTTGCAGATCTTTGTGTCATCTGCAAAGAGGCATACCTTTCCTTCCAGACCCTCTGCAATGTCACCTATAAAGACGTTAAGGAGGACTGGACCCAGTACTGAGCCCTGAGGTACTCCGCTAGTAACCCCCCTTTCTTCAGAATGTGTTACATTCACTATTACCTTCTGTGTCCTGTCGTGCAGCCAGTTTGCTACCCAGGCTACCACCCTGGGACCAACTCCCAGGCTGGCTAACTTGATTATCAATCTTTTGTGGGGGACTGTGTCAAATGCCTTGCTAAAGTCTAGATAGGCCATATCCACAGCCCCTCCCTGGTCTATTACTTTGGTCACCCAGTCAAAGAAATTGATTAGATTCATCTGACATGACCTGCCTGCTGTGAATCCATGCTGCTTTGGGTCCTGTGCCCTGCTGTACTCTAGGTACTGAACAATTCTTTCTTTCAGAGTGATTCCATCAGTTTCCCCACCACTGAGGTCAAACTAACAGGTCTGTAGTTTCCTGCTTCTGCCTTGCTCCCACTTTTGTGAAGGGGAATCACATCTGCCCTCCTCCAGTCCTCAGGTACCACCCATCTTCCCATGATTTGTTAAAAAGTGTGGTTAGTGGTGTCACTAGATCCTCCCTTAGCTCTTTTAGGATTCTAGGGTGAATCCTGTCAGGCCCCATTGCTTTGTCCACCTTGAGTTTTAGGAGTTCTTTCAGGACTCTTTCTTCTGTAAATGGACTGGCGTCAACCCCCTACCCAGAGTGCTTCTACTGTTTGGTTTAAGTAACTCCTCCTCTTCTTCTTTTGTGAATACTGAGCAAAAGTATTCATTCAGTATCTCTGCCTTTTCACTGTCTCCCTCTGCCCACCTCCCCTCTCCTTTATTAATCTTCACTATCCCTCCCTTAACCTTTCTATGCTCCCTAATGTACCTATAAAAGGTTTTATCCCCCTTCTTAACTGAGTTGGCTGTCTTTTCCTCGGTTTGGGCCTTTGCTTTTCTGACTGCCTTCCCCACTTCTTTCTGCTTTAATTGATACAGTTCCTGTCGTGCTCTGTCTGTGATTCCTTATACTTTTTGAATGCAGCCTTTTTCTCCTTAACCTTCCCTGACACCTCTTTTGAGAACCATAGTGGTTTTTTATTCCACTTTGTTTTCTTTATTTGTTTCACACAAAGGCTTGTTGCCTCCATGATGGCAGTTTTGATTTTTCTCCATTGTTCTTCCACCCCTCCTTTCTGGCCATTTGCTAATACATTCCTCAGGTATTCACCCATTATGCCAAAGTCAGCCCTTCTAAAGTCCTGTATCCTTGTCTTTGTATGGCTTGTCTCCATGGTTGTGTTTATTGTGAAGCACACTGTACAGTGGTCGCTTGTTCCCAGAAGTCTACTGACTTCTAAATTTGTGATCCTCTCTCCATTTGAGAGTACCAGGTCTAATATTGCTCCTCCCGAGTGGATTCCACCACTAGCTGTCTAAGGTATGCTCCTGTGGGCATCGAGAATGACCCTGCTCTTGGATGTGGCTGCAGTCCATGTAGCCCAGTTAACATCTGGCATATTCAGGTCCCCATCAACAGTATCTCCCCTTTTCAGCCATTTTGAGAATGCCTCTATCATTTTCTTGTCCATTTCCTCCCTTGAGATGGGGGTCTGTATACAACCCTGTGCGATTGTGATGCCATTCCCTGTCTCCAAGGTGACCCAGAGTTCCTCTTGTCCTCCCCCTTTACTTTTTAGTTCTGTAGCTTTGATCCCTTCCCTTATGTAGAGAGCTACTCCACCTCCTCTTTTACCCTCCCTGTCCCTTCTGTAGATTGTGTACCCTGGTATGTTGACATCCCAGTCATGGTTCTCCATGTACCATGTTTCTGTGACTGCCACAATATCCAAGTGTTCCTCTTCCATCAGGGCTACTAGCTCTGGAAGCTTGTTTCCAAGACTACGGGCATTGGTTCTCATTGCCCTCTATTTAATGTTGGCTTTATCCCTTTCTACCCCATCCCTGCTCTTATTGCCTTTGTCCATTTTTCCATTTACCCCTCTCCTGCCCTCTGTCAAGCTCTGTACCTCAGTGTTTATCCTACTACCTGCCATGTTTTGTGGGGGGAGGCTTGAACTTTCCTGTTTCCTATCAGCACCTCCCCCCTTGGCTAGTTTAAAAGCTTGCCAAGGAAGCCTTTAAACCTGTCACCTAGGAGCATGTTTTCCTTCCTGGACAGATGCAGACCATCATGCCAGTATAGATCTTCATCTCTCCAGGTGGACCCCCAGTCCCCAATGAAGCCAAAGCCCTGTGCTCTGCACCAGTTTTGCAACCATTCATTAAACTGCATGGTGTGCAGTACCCTAGCCTCACCCCTGCCATAGACTGGCAGCACCTCTGAGTAGGTTACCGTGCTTGATACCTGTCTGAGGCCCTTCCCCAACTCCACAAATTCATCCTGCACTGCACTGATCTCATGCCTAGCTAGGTTATTTGTCCCGAGGTGGACAATGATATCTAGTTTCCTCTCCTGTGATTCTGCTTCTGCAATCCTAAGGATTTGCTTCCTGTCCCTCCAAGCCATGGCACCAGGCAGGCACCTTACTTCCCTCTCCCCTCCCCTCCCTTCCCCAGGTCTACACCCCTAACAACTGAGTCCCCTATCAGAAGCTGTTTTTTCCCCTGTGGTGTCCCTTGCCACTCTTTTGTGGGTCTCCCTTGTGGATGTCCCCAGCATTCTTCTTGGTCTCCAATGAGGGTGTCATCATAGAGGAACCTAGATTTGTCAGACTGACATATGATTTGCATAGAGGTACAACTTGGGGGCTACACCTCTGTTTCACCACCCTCACCTCCCAGAACCTACTGTGGTCCATCTGCTCTTCACACATGGCAACCTCTGAGGCAGTGGTTGTGGAACTGGTGCTCTTTGGGTGGGGGAAGCCTCCTTAGTCCTTGCCAGTTCAGCCTGGAGGTGGGCAACTTCCTCCCTCAGAGCTGACAGTTGCCTGCAAATAGGGCAGCAATGCAGGTTCCTGAATGTCTCCTGGAAAATTGCTGCCCCACAGCCAGTGCATTGCACCACTCCCTACATGTCCCTCTTCCTTATAATATACACTGAATAATACGAACCCTTGTAAGTTCGCAAATTAGTAATATTTTCAAGCCAGATTTTCAACACTGGCATTTGTTCACACCTCCTTATGAACAGTACAGCTGTTATTTTTCACATCCTGGCCAAAATGTGTTTCCACGCTTCCGGCACAGAATAGTGCAGTTGCTGTCAGAAACCAGTGTTTGGGAAAGATTAGGATTGAGTGACTGAGAGAGGGGGAGGTGAGTGACCGAGTTCAACTGAGCTCTGTCAGAACTGCTGCAGATTTCTTTGTGGGCAGGAAAAGGCACCAAGGCAGGAAGGAGTCCAGTGCAAAAGGGCAGCCTGCAGTGTCAGGAGACACAGAATGAGTGAGTGAGGGAGGGGGAGTGAGTGAGCTCAACGGAGCTCTGCTGGGACTGCTGCGGATTTCTTTGTGGGCAGGAAAAGGCAGCAATGCACGCAGGGGCCCAGTACAAAAGGGCAGCTTGCAGCAGCGGGAGAAACAGAACAAGCGACTGAGAGAGGGGGAGTGAGTGAGCTCAACGGAGCTCTACTGTGACTTCTGTGGATTTCTTTGTGGGCAGAAAAGGGCAGCAACTCAGGCAGGAGCCCAGTACAGAAGGGCAGCCTGCAGCGCTGGCAGAAATGGAATGAGCCAGTGAGACAGGGGGAGTGAGTGAGGCCAATGGAGCTCTGTTGGGACTGCTGCAGATTTCTTTGTGGGCAGAAAAAGATGCCAACAGAGGCAGGAGCTCAGTACAAAAGGGCAGCGTGCATCACCAAGGGAAACAATGAGCGAGTGAGACAGGGGGTGTGAGAGACCTCAATAGAGCTCTGTCAGGACAGCTGCAGATTTCTTTGTGGGCAGGAAAAGGTACCAATACAGGCAGGAGCCCAGTACAAAAGGGCAGCCTGCAGCGCCAGGAGAAACAGAATGAGCGAGTGAGAGAGAGGGAGTGAGCGAGCTCAATGGAGGTCTATCATGACTGCTGCAGATTTCTTTGTGGGCAGGAAAAGGCAGCAATGCAGGCAAGAGCCCAGTACAAAAGGCTAGCCTGCAGCACTGGCAGAAATGGAATGAGTGAGTGAGAGAGGGGGAGTGAGAGACCTCAACGTAGCTGTGTCGGGACTGCTGCAGATGTCTTTGTGGGTAGACAAAGCTGCCAATGCAGCTAGGAACCCAGTACAAAAGGGCAGCCTGCAGCAGCTGGAGATACAGAATGAGTGAGTGAGGGAGGGGGGAGTGAGTGAGCTCAAGCGGAGCTCTGTTGGAACTGCTGCAGATTTCTTTGTGGGCAGAAAAAGGCAGCAATGCATGCAGGAGCCCAGTACAAAAGAGCAGCCTGCAGCACCGGGAGAAACAGAATGAGCGTGTGACACAGGGGCAGTGAACGAGCTCAACGGACCAAAGCAATCAACATTCGGCATTGACAAATGCTTGTTTAATTTATATTAGCATGTTCACATTTTATAATTATCACCAAGTGTGGAGTGAGATCTAATGATCATGTTTTTATGTACAGGCACTCTGAACTACGGAAAGGTGCCTTTTTACAAATACATTTTGATTTGATTTAATTTGGCGAAATCTAAGTACACAGTATCACAGGAGTGTTCATTTCTAATGTCTGGCTGATTTTCTCATAAAAGCAAAGGAGGTTGGTAGTACAGCTTCTCCCTTTTTGAAAGCCATGTTGTATGCTGTCAGAGTTGGACATCGATAAGTTTATTTTGTCTTTCACAATACTTTCCAGTAGCTTACCTATGACACAAGTAAGACTGACAGGTCTATAGTTTTGTATGCTTCTGCTGTCTTAAATATTGGTACAACATGCACCAGTTTCCAATCCATGAGAACTACACCAGTGTTTATAGACTCTTCAAACAGAATTGTTTGGGGTATGTTCAAGACAGCTAATATACAGTACTCTGTAATAGTTTTGCAAAGATATTATCAGGGTCTGGTGAGGAGTTAGATTTCAGATTTTGTATTTTCTCCAAAATTGTGCATTTTGTAATGTTAATTTCTGAGTTAGGAGGAAGTGAATCTGTCATTTTAGGTTTTACCCCTGTTTGAAATACCTTGCAGAAGTATTTACTGAAGTGGTGTGGCATTTGTGAATTATCACAAATATTCTCATTGGTAATTATAAGTGGTCCAACTTTGTTTTGGGATTTTTAAAGAGTTAATATAGGCATAACATTCTTTAGAATTTTCTTTTGTTGCCCTTTTAGCAATATTTTCTTCATATTCTCTCTTAGCTTTTTTGTAATAGTTGTTTTGCATTTCTTTTGTATGTCCTTAAAGGCTGTGGTTGCAGCTATAGTTTTATGCTTTCGTTTAACTTTATAGAGCCTATTTTGTTTATTAAGTCTCTTAATTCTTTTATTTAGCCATTTCATTTTTTTGAGCTATTATCTTTTTTTTTTTTTACTTTAGGTATATGTTCACTAGCTAGTTCATTAAGATTGGTCTTTATAATCTGCCACATTTCTTCTGCATTTTTTCTTTAAATTAATGGATCCAGTTAATTTGTTATAAAACATTTTTAATTTGCACAGTGCCTGTTTTATTGTACAAAAATATTTCAGTACATCCCTGTATAGGATAGAGACCATATTTTAAATTGCATCTAACTGCATTGGGGTCACTTCTTCCGAGGGGTGCATCAGTAACACAGTTTTCTATCATGACATCATCTGAGGAGAGCACCAGATCCAAGATATTATCACCCTTAGTCGGCTCCTACATGTGCTACGTCATGTTGTTTCTATTACATTCATCAAGCAATAATTTGCTAGGTGTTGAAGTTGCAGTGTTTTCCTCACAGTTTATGTCATTCATATTAAAATCACCCATTATGATGGTTTCCCCTGTTTCCCTTGCTTTTGCAATTTACTCCATTAAATGGGAAATGGTTTCAATAGTGCTATCTGGTGGGCGATATATATTTCCAATAATTATTGATGGCAGTGCACCTCCACTAATCTTTATCCAGATAGATTAACTTGTGTTTTTATTTTATGTGAAATGTTAATGGACATAATTTTGTTTGTTACGTAAATACAGTAGCCACTCCTCTACCTTTCTTGTTTGTTCTGTTATATTTATATAAAATGTAACCTTCAAGGTTGTTTCCCCAATGTGACCATGTCATCTCTCCACCAGGTTTCAGTAATTACAATTTTATCTGTTGGAATAACAGTTGTTTTCCAAGTAGACTGGCCAAAATTCATCTGGTGAATGGCCAATTCACCAGCCAAAAACAACACAAATTTAGTGTTGCCAAACATTACTCCCCTCAAATACTCCCCCACTGGCAACCTCTTCCCTTCTACCCCCCCCACTCCAGCAAACATCATGCTTTCTGCTAAAGCTGTAAAAGAATGGGCAATCCCTTCCCCCACTCACATGCCAAATACATGCTCTCCCACCTCCCCATCAAGTCCTACTGTGTTTCATTTTACTCCCAGTCCCCATCCAGCCCCCTTCTGGTCCCCACCACCCTCCTCCCCCCATGAGCACCCACAAAACATAGGTTCTGAAGAAATAAAATGGTCTACTGTTGAACAGCGATTGTTCTGTTCAGTGCCAACTCTTGACTTCTGTCTCATAATAGAAAACAAAAAACTGCAGCCATGCACTCAAACAGAGACAGAATTTTCAAAAAAAAATGTTCATTTAGAGGGCATCCGACAAGCTTTCCCCTGTGCTTCAAGGGAACAATCCCTTTTCATCAGGGGAACTCATAATAATGGCTTTAATGAATGAATTTGACATCTTGATTATTAATAAGACCTAACTAGTTGAAAATTCACTCAAACAGGTTTTACTAGGAGCAAAGATGTCAGCTTTCATTTATTTGAGCCATTTTGTTAGACAGGAATGGAGTGAGCTAGCACTGGGGAACAATTTTCTTTATTCACAGACTACATTTTGTGGGGGGAGGATGGTGGTGGGGATCAGAGGAGGGGTTGGGTGGGGACTGTGAGTAAAAATGGAGGACAGTGGGACTTGGGTGGACGAGGTGTGGAGTGTATTTGGCACATGGGTGGGGGCTCAGGGATTACCTATTTATTTACATAGGAAGCAGCAGGAATGGTCATAGCTAGGGCAAGGGGGTGCCATTGGGGGGTTCTTGGGTGGGGAAGGGGGTAGTTTCCCAGCACAGTGGGTGGTGGGAGTTTTTGTAAGTTAAAAGATCTACCTGCGAAGTTGGCCAGTTCAGCCACAGAATTTGTGAATTTTTCATGAATGCAAATAATGTGGATTTGTGCCAACTTTGCCAGCAAATAAAAAATTTGAAACATCTCTAGATGTTAGTTTCTGATAGTCTAGTAGTCTAACCACCTCCCCCATGTGAAATGGATGTCACTGGGTTGTGTTGGTCACTGACAGTCGAGGATGGCAGACAAAGTGGCAATTATAGCACGAGCTAGGTGCAGCCTGGGGTGTGGGTGGGAATGTAACCAATGTTATTGGTCCCTTTACAAAAGGGAATTACAGTAATTTCAACAGATAAAACAACACTGCAGAAACAACAGCAAACAGTATGTATACCAAAGTAACACAACAAAGAATTAATCACCTACTGTACATTGGCAAGCTTTATTCTTAGTTTATTATACATGTATTTTCAGTCTGCAGGGTGACCAGTGCCTAGCAAACTCAATTTAGCTCTGTTGTGCTGCATTTAGCAACTTTCTAGGACTGAACTCTTGGGTGATTTTAAAAGATGCAGATTTATGTGCAAACACTATCAGTAGCACTTTGCAGATAACTGCTTTTTCTAGAAAGTACTTTGAAGTGCCTGTACTACTGTATAAGTATACTGGCACAACATTTGCACACACATGTAGCTGCTTGTTTTATCACCATAGTGCATTGCCCATTGCAGTAGGGCACAGCTGGTGATGTGCCTTTATCCCTGTCTCTTGATGTGTTGAATAGGAAGAGACAATAATCTTGCTTTGGTTTTGCAAATAAACTAAGTGTGCTGCTTTTGAGAATGAGCAAGTCTTTTCAAGTCCTTTTAAGGGCTCATCCAAAATGTTGTTAGTCCAATCAAAGGTATCACCTGCAACATATTTGTTGCTTTTTTCTTCTCCATCATTAGTTGGAGTAACAAAGCTACATTTCTTTGTCATTATTCTGTTACAGAGAGCTGAATATACCAGACTGCCATCTCCAGAAAAGAGAGAAAGGAAAGAAACAACTTCCTCCCTATTACAGTCGAAACTACTTATATTGGACTACTATGTGCATAGCACATTGTCCATTATAAGATATGTCTGGAATATCCAAAGATGCATTTGTCAGTGATTTCAGCAATTTAGTCACTTGGTCTTACCTGCAAGAATCACCTCCCTCTTAACAAAGCACAGCTCCCACCCACCTTGCCCATTCTCAATGTCTTGATCCCTCCCTCTCCAAACAGCACTGCCAGATTTTCATCCATCTCAATTTCTCTGTCACCCAGGCAGCATTCTGGAGGGTTTCTCTTCACTGTTGATATCAGACCACACAACTTTCAGTGATACAGTCACTCAGTCCTACCTGCAACAAAAACCCTTCTCTCTTGACCCTGCACAGCTTCCACACACCTAGCCTGGTCTCCCTGTTTTGATCCTGCCTACAACATAGCCCTCTGTCTCAAGACAACACTGCACAGCTTTTCACTCACCTCAATTTCTCTCTTGCCTGGTCAGCATTCACCATGGATATCAGACTTCACAACTTGCACCACCTTTCCCAGTCCCGCTGTCAAAGTCTCAGTCTTGGAAGGTGGGAGTTGTTAGAAGTTTTCAGAAAAACTGAGGAAGCAATCAGGAGCAATTAGAATCTCTGCAGAATCTCTTTTAATTTCATCTCTTGGTCAGTCTCATCACTGCCCATATTATACCACCTCTCCTGATAAGTCTCAATCTCAAAGTGGTCAAAAAACAAAAATGCAGCTCTCAGAATCTCTCTCTTTAAGAGCTAGTGTACTGCCTGGAATTAATAGCAACTTTCAGATGTAGTCAACCCTCACTTTTTATATCTGAAGTATTTTTTCTTTTCTGTATGCTAATTAGAAGATTTTCCACCTGGCAATACTGGGGTGATGTGTGGAGCAGAACTCTGGATGCTAAAAAAAGTAAATTTTGTTCCTTCCACTACATCATCAACATTGACACTACACTGACTATGACATCACTAGTAACCAGTGAGAACCACTTCTCACTGCCAGATTGTTCTCCTTCACGTGAATCAGAAGGGATTGGCTCTTCTTGGTTTTGATTGGTAACTTGCGAAAGTCACTGCTCAGGCTGCAGGGCTGTGGTGCCTCAATGTGTTTGGTCACATTTCTGATGATATAGTGGGAGGAGCAGAACTGACTTTTTTTAGCCTCCAGACAAAGTGCTGCTCCACCACACATTAGCCCAGTACTGCCAGGTGGAAAATCTTCTAATTAGAAACATAGAAACATAGACATTGTCAGCAGATGGGGACCTTATGATCTATCAAGTCTGCCCTTGGTTTCCAACCCCCCTTACTTAGCTGCCTGCTTAAGTATCCCACATTGTCTTTCCCATGTCCACTTGAATTCCACCACCATCTTGGCTCCCACCACCCCCTCCAGCAGGCTATTCCATGGTTCCACAACCCGCTCTGTGAAGAAGAATTTCCTCATATTGCTCCTGAACTCTCCTCCTTAAGTCAAAGGTCATGCCCTCTAGTCCTGTTGTAGTCTTTTAACTGAAAGAGGTTCTGCATATGCATATGCACCCTGTTGTTGCATTTAAGGTATTTAAATGTTTCGATCATGTCCCCCCGATTGCTGCGTTGCTCTAGGGAGTATAATTTGAGGTAATCTAGTCTTGCCTTGTACGATTTCTGATGCAAGCCCTGCACCATCTTTGTTGCTCTTCTCTGTACTGTCTCCAGCCTATCTATATCCTTCCTGAGGTGTGGCCTCCAGAACTGGACACAGTACTCCAGGTGAGGCCTGACCAGGGACTGATATAGGGGCATGATTACTTCACGTCTTCTGCTTGTGATGCCCTTCCCTCTACATCCCAGGATGCCACTAGCTTTTAGTGCTGCCTTTTCACATTGTTTACTGACCTTGAGGTCATCTGATATGATCACACCCCCCAGGTCTCAATCCTGCCTAGTAGCCACCAGCTGCTCTCCTCCCATTGAGTACAGTTTCCCTGGGTTACTTTTTCCCAGGTGCATGACCTTGCAATTTTTGGCATTGAATTTCAATTGCCAGGTCCTGGACCACTCTTCCAGTTTTCGGAGATCAACTTTCATGCTATGCTGTCTCTCTGGTGTGTCCACCCTGTTGCCGATTTTGGTGTCATCTGCAAACAGGCACACCTTTTCCTTCAGTCCATCTGCAATGTTGCTGATGAAAAGGTTGAAGAGGATCGGCCCCAGGACCGAGCCCTGTGGGATCCCACTAGTCAACCTCCCCTCTTCTGACAGAATGCCTTTCACGAATACTTCCTGAGTTCTCAAACATATCCAGTTTCTGACACAGTTTGTTACCTTGGGCCTGACTCCCATATTCTCCAGTTTTTTGACTAGTCTCCTGTGCTGAACAGGGTCAAAAGCTTTGCTGAAGTCCAGGTAAACCACCTCCACTACCCCACCCTGATCCACTGTGTTTGGTGACTCAATTGAAAAAATCAACCAGGTTTGTCTGGCAAGACTTCTCTGCCATGAAACCATGTTGCTTTTTGTCGAGCTGACCAGTTTGCTCTAAAAAAGCTACAATTCTTTCATTCAGCAGGGCCTCCATCAGTTTTCCCATGAGTGATGTTAGACTAACTGGATGATAGTTTCCTGGCTGTTCCTTTCTTCCACTTTTGTGGAGTGGTACTACTGTTGTTCTCTTCCAATCCTCCGGCACCTCCCCGCTCCTCAATGATTTGTTGAAGAACACTGCTAAGGGGGCTGCCAGTACTCTCCCAAGTTCTTTAAGTATTCTTGGGTGTATCCCATCTGGCCCCATAACTTTATCTACTTTTAACTTATCTATTTCCTCTAGGACCCTTTCCTCTGTGAAGGGACCCATGTCTATCCCTTCAATTGGACACTTCTTTATGGTTATTGTTGGTCCATTTCCACCTGCTTCCTGTGTGATGACTGAGCAGAAGTACTCATTGAGTGCCTCTGCCTTCTCCCGGTCTTGCTCTGTGGGTTGTCTGTCCTGTTCTGTGATTCTAACAATGCCCCCTTTGGTCTTCCTTTTTTCTTGTATGTACCTATGGAAGCTTTTGTTACCCTAATTAGCAAAGGAGAAAAGCAAACAGAAAAGAAAAAATATTTCAGATATAAGACGTGACAGCTGACTGCACCTGAAAATTATTATTCATTCCAGTCAGTACACTAGCTCTTTAATCTTATTTTTCTCTCTCTCTTTAATTGAAACTAAAGTACTGAAGGTCTCAGTCCCACATGCAATCTGTTTAATTATGCTGTCCATAAGGGATTGCCATGAGGGAGGGAAGAAGGGAGAAGGGATAGCTTTGCACCTTAGCACCTCATTAACTTGTTTAGCTAGATAGCTATGGTAGGCAGATAGTGCAAGGGAGGCCTTTTAACATCTCCTCAGCTGCAGTCTGGTATAGTCTGGAAGTGTCAGGAAGCTGACCTGATCACAGCTGAGGTGGAGTTAATGGACATCAGGCATCCGGCATAGCAGGCGCTGTTAATCCATAAGGGCCAGCATATTTATAATTGAGTTCCTGGCCCTAACTTTAGAAATCCTCCTTTATAAATTCATTCTTTCTAACTGTCCCTTCTTGGCTGCTGTGCACCCCAGAAGATGTCACTGCTGCTAGAGTCCTTGTTACAACTGACAGCTCTCTCCTAGGAGGGACATGGTCACAAGTTGTAATTCCAGGGCCCTTTCCATCCCAAGTTGTTGCCACCCATTGCCCCCTCCATGTCTATCACTACTATCCAACCACCACTGCAAACCCCTGGAGGTCACTGAAGAAGAGGAGCAGCAGTGGGCATCCCAACCCCTACCCTGACCTGCTCTGTAGCTGGTGAATTACAGACCACAATACAACCAGTTCAGGCAGTAGTACCACTAACCTCCTGTGAACCAGGCAGCCTGTCCTGTGTACTCTGGAGGAGTGGGGCTCTGCAGTTCCTGCAACTTACTGAAACCTTCTCTCTAGGTCCCCACCCCTGTGTCGTGTACATGTCTACTCTAGGCCATTCTGTCATGCCTTATATTTGATGTACCCTAGGCAGGGATAGAGCCCTCCTGTATACTATGTGATGCCTTTAGTTTGAGATACCCTTAACAGGGTTTTGCTAATACTTCCAGAGTTATTTCCCAACAATCCTTCAGTGCAAACCACTATTTAGTGTTACCCCAGACACGTTTTTACTGGTGCTTCCCATGTTTTGCTTCTGTTTCCCAAGTCACTTCTTGGCAATCCATGACGGCAAGCACCTACAGAGCATTACCTCAAATGGGGTTTCGCTTGTTCCTACCAAGTTACTAAAGAACAAATGTGTCTCTAGTTAAGAGAATGCCAACACCTTTATAGATATACTCTTGAAGACTACACTCAGTAGTGAAACTAGATAACTTTTTCTATAGACTGATAGTAAAATAGGCAGAGTACCTCAAAACCTGAAGACTACCATGTGGACACCCTGCAGATAATGTCCTCTTGAAATGTGGTCATCACACTTCAGAGTCTCTCATGCTCCAGGGTTGCTTGATCCAGTGAGATTTAAATATAGATACAAAGAGGCAGCATGCACTCCACAGATACTCTCCACACTGGCTTTTGAATAATCCCAATTATTTTATTTTGGATTATACACAGTACAATACCTGTCAGTGATAAGACTAGCTCACTGACCACTCTAGCCCTGGTGCTTTGGGTCCAAACTGACCTTTCGTCAGAGGGCATGACAATTGGGAGTATACTCAAGGTACATAAGTAATTAGCAACAGGTGACATTTTGCACAAAACCTGTTGCATCCACTTAAGTGACACAGAATTAATTGATATATTTAATACAAAATCAAAGCATGAAATAAAATAAAAAGCACTATCAACTAGATCAACTGCTGTACACTAATATAGTGTTAACCAGTCTGACATTGTAGTTTTCATATCAATGAAGATAATAATAGTGACCTAAATGAAAAATAAATCAATTAAATTCAGTTACAGCATTATGCTTATTTATAAAATCTAAATACATTTAAAGCAGGTTCTTTTTAAAATAATCATGTCAAAAACTAGATAAGTGTAGAAAACAGAGAGAGGAAAGGAAGGGGGAACAAAAGTGTGGAAGGAGAGTTGGGGGTTGTGAAAAAGGGGAATGAAAACAGGAAGGGGAAAAGGAAAAAGGAAAGGGGTGGAAGGTCTTGTGGTCTAGTAATCCAGGTCTGTACACACTCACCATCTCCAAGTAGTGAAAACCAGGGTAGAGCAGAAAATGTCAGGACCTGCAAAATAGCAGAACAGCAACAGATAGTCACTCCAATTTTTAAATCTTTAAGTTTTCAAACTTTTAGAACAAATTTTGTTGTTGCTGCAAACAAACAAACGAACATACATACATAAACTTTTTAATTAAGCAATATTACATGATGGAATGTGGATTGTGCTGGGATAATCTCACGCCAGGAGTGATTGGGCATAAGGCCAAAGGCTGCATGCATCCAACACACCAGGCATGATATTATCCCAGTACAACCAACACTCTGGAGTGCATTATTGCTATTATACAATGACTCTTATTAATATTGTGAGGACACAAATGAGCACATGTAGATGGCTATTTGGCAGAGAACAGGTGTTGGAACATCCTTTTTATGTGCAGGGACATCTATTTTATAGTATCAGTTGTAAAGTTTTATTTTTGAATTTAATTAAAATTATTTTGAGGAAACACTCCCCATGTGAAAGCTCTGCATCATGGGTATATAAATAATAGTCTTTTATCACTGGAGTCTGTTATGCAATACCAGGCAATTGGGTATTTGCATACCCATGATGCAGTGCAGTCATACGTGCTATGCTTCCTCATAAAAAATAAAACTGTAAAACTGATACTATAAAACAGATGTCCCCACACTATAAAGGAGATGTTCTGACACTTGTTCTCTGCCTAAACATGAAATGTTTAGCCATGACAAAAAGTTTTTCTCCCCCCCACAATAGAAGTAAATAAGGTTTCTATATGAAACTAAGCTTTTGTTTCTTTTCTCTAATTTTAAGGCTTCTAGCTTTTCTGATAAGAAAAAGCTGTGATTTGTTATTCAGTCTGGCATGCAGTCCTTTGAATCTGACACTATGAGGTTGTGCTCAGATAATCTTAGTGTAACAAGCACACACTGACCAATCAGAATCCAGGAAATTTTTTTTGCCATTGTATAATTGAGATTTAAATATAGTATGGTTAGTGCTTGACTGGGAACAAGCAATTATGTGACTTCAGTTCTCACACAAAGACGGCGTCAATATCATCTACAGTACCGCCTCTCACAATGCTTACACTCCTGTCAGTCTCCTTACCCATAGCATAGACACTGCAGCACAACTCAGGCAATAATTACATTAAAATGCAGAACCATTTCACCCTTGAGCTTTTAAAGGCTTCAACTCTGCTCCCAGTCCACTGTTGGCCCTGACTGCTAAAAACTAAGCCTGCTGGCACTTTTTACTGATGAACTACTAGCAACTGATTATGCATTAACTTTCATATAACCTCAGCTGTGGGACAAAGATGGCATTGAAATTGGCTGCCTAGTCCCACCCCTCAAGTTCCAACTATGCTCTCATCTCCTTCATCCCTGCTTTCCTGCAGCACAACTCAGGATATAATTACTTTAAATTGCGATATAAATTCTAACCTTTGCTCCGCTCTGCTCCAAATTGTAGTGGACTTTTCATAATTTTTTAGTTCAGCTACTAACATGGCTGGCATCTTAGGTATACATGGCTATCACCCACAGTTAAGGCTTCTCCAAACATTCTTAGCTTGCGTCCTTCTGCGTGCCACTTTTTCTCACTACTCTGATTTCCTAATGCTTACAGCAATCTTCACCTCATCCCCCTATGATCTTTCCCTCCTTATCCTGCCTCCCATAGTTTTTTTTTTTACAGCTGGCTATCTATGATAATTTTGTGCTATAAACGTCTCACACTATTGCCAGTCCATCATTATTAATTTTATCTTTTATATTTATTACTTGTATGCCATATTCATATTGTAATCTGTCAGTTTACTTGTTTCCACCCCCCCCCTTTCCCTTTTCCCTGGGGCACACCTGGAAATAAGCTTAGGCTCAGTGTGCCTCTCCTGGTTACCAAAATTTTAAATAAAATAAATAAAGAGTCAACCTCCAGCCAAGTACTGTATGTGCATATTATTTTTAAAGATGTTTATTACTCCTTAGATGATACTCCCATGTTTTATTTATTTGCCTAGTTCATACATCTGACTGGATGAATGAACCTGTATAGACTCACCTCTGTATCACTGGATCACAATTTTATTGCTCTGTATTGCTGTAATCACTCCTCTGTGCGCAACATGTCATGTATTGTACTTTTGATGATGCTGTTTCTACTTCTAATGTGTTTTTCTATGCTAACATGTGCCATACTGATGGCCCAGGTCATGACTGAAAATGTTCCCTGGGACCAGTGTATGAACCTGGTTATCAATTAAATAAAGACGGCTCCTGTTAGATTAGTGTTGGGTTTGATTTGAACCCAATTAACTTCTAAAGTACTGAACAAGAAATATCAGCTGGCAGATGACTCCATTAATTTTTATGGAGTATATCTCCACACTCTCCAAACTCTTACACAAAATGGTAAATGTGTGTGTGTGTGTGTGGGTGGGGGTTATACCAGATTGGGACAGGAGCAGGCAGTCAGCTTCTTGGAGTCAAATTACAATCCCTTCCTTTCCTAAAGGCATGAATCAGAAAAATATAAAATGTCTACTACAATATTCTTAAAGAGGTAGAGGCTGCAGTAGCTCTAAGGACTTTTTTTAGAGCACCAGAACCAGTGCTCTTTACCCTTAGACTGCTGGCAGAATTAGAACGTATAGGAATTCAGGACTGATGTATCAGTCTGCAGCACAGCAAGGGTTAAAACCTTAGCGTAACTATAACATTTATGTTAGGTTTGCAATGCACGGAAGCAAGAACCTGCTTTGGTGGTCAGCTCCTTCCCCCAACCCCCTTCTTTTGCAACGGGCTGACTAGTCTCATTGGGGTCTGGCAGGGGAGGATTTTAAAACACAATGATATACTGTAACCTCTTCCACCATGAGTTGTGCACACTCAATGAGGTGCACTTGTCAGATGCAGGTTATGAGGCGTGCATTGGGAACATTAAGATTGTTGTTGCACAGTGGCTACATGAGGTGCTGGAGAGAAGACAGTGGGTGTACTGTGTGTCAGTAGGAAAGTTTCTGATCATGTAGTATGCAAGAAAGTGTAGGGGGGAACTCCTTGTGCGCAAGTCCCCTTATGGGAAAGCAGGAAGGCTGATTGGTGTTTGACTTACACCCTGTGCAAATGTGTTTGGTTCCGCCTCCTTTAGGTCAGTGCCGGTATTGCAAAGATCTCACTTGATACATGAACCCTGCTCTTGGCTAGCTCCGACCTGCTCCCCCTTTCTGTGGATGCTAATCCTCCTTCAGATGTGGGGTTTGGCTGTGGAGGACAGGGAACAGCACATCTGGAAGGGTTCCTTCCTTCCTTCCTTCCCTTCCTTCCTTCCTTCCTTCCTCCTCCCTTGCTTCCTTTCCTCTCCTGTCCTTTTACAGTTGTGTCCACTTCCCCACCCCTTCATTAGGCAGGGAATGGCCACCACTATAGAAGGGCTGGCATGAAATCTTGCAACACCCCTCCTCGGCAATGGGAGGATGGGTCAGTTGGCCCTGTGAAGGTGATCATCATGGGCCACCTAGTGGGTGGAGATGTAGCTGGGGGGGTGGAGAAAGACTTCAGTGCAGCTGCATTCCCATGTTGCCCCTCTTTGTCTATTCCTCTCACAGGACAAGAATACCACACCCACCCAAAATCAAGGTGAGGATCAAGAATTGGTAGCTTAGTGTCAACTTTGCCTCACTAAGAAGGACTGCTATAGGGGCCAGGGAGGAATTTTTACCAGTTTTTCCCAGAATTAGCACACATTTTTTTCCTGTTTTTGTACTTCCTGTAAGGGGTGATAGGATGTCAATCATTTGTAAATGTCATAGTTGTAAGCATTGTAGCAGGAGAGTATATAATAATGTGGTATGCTGGAATGGCGAGGGGGACCCATGCATGAGTAGGCAACTGATGTGTTGGCGTGGAATGTGGTGAAGCCAGCCATTCCCTGTTTGGATGAATTCTGGCACCCTCTACTTCAGGTCACTTTGGAAGGGCAATGATCTCACCTGTTAATTGAACCCTGTCCTTCATCAGTTAATGCCTGGTCCCCCTTTCAGTAGATACCAGTTCTCCTGCAGCTGTGTAGCTTGGCTGGGTGAACAGAGAAATGGACAGCAGGGATGGAGCTGTACCTTCCTCACTGTCCCCTCCAACTTGCCATTGTACATTCCCTTCCCCCAGGTGAGGGTTGGAGAATGTAGTCCCACTTTCTTCTTCAGGTTAGGAATAGAACAGGTACTGTGGCCTGGTTCCCCAGTTTGGTGGGCAGATCAGTGATTCTCTATCTGCCTACATCACTCTAAAGATTACTTCTGGCAACATAGTTAACCAATGTATGACTGTGGCCATTTCACTTCATATTTACAGTTACTAGCACATAAGTGAAAAAAGAAGGGTGAAGGAAGGGGTAGTAAGACTGAAGGGGGGAAGACGGGGCAGCATGGAGGATGACAACAATAAAGATGATATACTGAACAGATATTTCTGCTCAGTCTTTACTGAGGAAGGGAAGGGTAACTGGACTGAAAGGAGTACAAGGGGTGGAAAGGGCACGGAAATGGACACAAGTCCCTTTACAAGGGAAAGGGTCCTAAAGGAACTCAAAGGAATGAGAGTTGATAAAGCAATGGGGCCAGATGGAGTGCACCCCAGGGTCATAAAGGAACAAAAAGAGGTGGTGGCTGAACCTCTGGCAATCCTGTTTAGCCAATCACTGGAAACAAGGGAGGTACCCAAAGACTAAAGGACAGCAGATGTAGCCCCTTATACAAAAGCAGTAACAAAGAGGAAGCAGAGCACTACAGACCAGTCAGCCTGACCTCGGTAGTGAGGAAGATCATAGAAGCACTAATGAAGGAGAGATTGGTGGAAGATCTGGTTGCCAATGGACAACAGGACCCAAGAGGGAGGTCATGCCAGAGCAACCTCATTGAATTTTTTGACTGGGTGACAAGGGAAGTGGATCAGGGAGGGCAGTGGATGTGGCCTATCTGGACTTCAGCAAGGCCTTTGACACTGTGCCACATAGAAGGCTGTTAAACAAACTGGGGAATATGGGAGTGGACAGGACAGTAGCATAGTGGGTGAGTAATTGGCTGGGTGGCAGGACACAGAGGGTAGTGGTGAATGGCTGTTACTCCACAGAGGGAAGAGTGACCAGTGGGGTGCTGCAAGGATCAGTGCTGGGACCGATCCTATTCAACATCTTCATCGGTGACATTGCGCAAGACCTAGAAGGCAGAATTTCCTTGTTCAGTGATGACACAAAGCTCTGTAACAGAGTGGACACACCAGAGGGTGTAGATAGAATGAGGAGGGACCTGCAGAAGCTTGAAGAATGGTCAAGGGTTTGACAGTTGAAATGTAATTCAAAAAAGCACAAAATAATGCATATGGGGTACAAAAATCCTTGAACAACATATTAGTTGGGGGGTGAGGATATAGCATGAACCAAGCTGGAAAGGGACCTTGGGGCTATCATCTCTGATGACTTCAAGGTAGGGAAACAGTGCAACAAGGTGGCAGGTAAAGCAAATAGGATGCTGGGATGCATAGGGAGGGGCATCGCTAGCAGGAAAAGGGAGGTCATAGTTCCACTATACAAGACACTAGTGAGGCCCTACCTGGAAAACAGTGTCTAGTACTGGAGACTTTACCTATGTAAGGACATAGGGTAGAGAAGGTTCAGAGGGAAGAAACAAAGAAGGTACACGGATTGCATCACAAGTCCTATGAGGACAGGGTAAAAGACTTGAATATGTACTCTCTGGAGGAGAAAAGGGAGAGGGGATATGATAGAGATATTCAAGTACCTTACAGGGAGAAACAGGGTGCAGGAAAACACTATTTTCCAGTGAAAAAAATGTTCCAGGACTAGAGGACATAGGATGAAGTTGGAGGGAGGGTGATTCAGAGGAAATGTGAGTGGACAAGTGGAATAGCCTTCCTGAGGAAGTGGTGGGGGCTGAAACAATTACAGGATTTAAGAATGCATGGGATAGACATCAGGGAATCCTGGCGGTCACGGGTAAGGGGCAACAGACTTCTAGAAAAACTTATTGTGATCTTACGAGCTCAATTGGGCAGATTGTGTGGGCCCTAGGCCTTTATCTACTGACAGTACCTATGTATATTTAAATGTGTGGGGGTAGGAAATGGAGCCTAACTCTGCAAAATTGCACAATGGCACATACTTAATAGATACTACTGACTTTCATATTTTTCCTTTCCATAGTGCCATTTTTACATCTTCATTCTGTACATGTCTGTTGAGAATCAGGAAGACATGGCATAAATAAGCATTGAAGCACAGTTATGAGTTGGGTTACCATCAGTTAATTTAACCCTAGGGGAATCATGATGCATAAGGCATAGCTGAGTGCCTAATGCCTCTAGGCTTAGATTAATGAAGGTAACATAAACCTTGGAGTTTTTTAATGCTATTATTGAACACAAATGTTTTCATATATTTCACAATGAATTTTTTATAGTTAACCATCCATTTGTTATATTGAACATGAATGATTCATGTCATTTAATTAACCCTTTTATTATGTTGTGAGCCCATCAAAATGCTGCATTTCCAACCATTGTTTTGTAATCCACATGACTGCATGCAGATGCCAAGGCAGTACAGATATTTTACTATACAGAATTAGACTCAAATACTCATCGTGCACTACTAATGATTTGTAGAGTGCTGTAGATAATACTATTGTGTAGACACAGGAATGACCCAAAGGCTCCTACAGTCTTTCTGTTACAGTATATGTAGCAATGAGTGCCTACTGCCCAGGGGAGTCCTCAAAGAAAAGCTTTCAAGGAAAGGACCAGAGATTATAGCATTCAAGATGACTTAGATTACACTCAAGGAACAGCAAAATCTTTGGAATTCAGAAATGTGCCAGCACATTTGAGCTCTATTGAACAGTAAGATTTTGTTAAAAAAATTAATGTAGGTTTACTAATCTAGAAATGCAGGGAGCCTAAAGTGCATTTTATCATCAACAGCTATCAAAAAAGATTTTTGGTAGGTAGATTCAAAGGCTAAGAATTTGTAAATTGCAGCTGTCAATTCTATGGATAACCAGTAAAGATTTATATAGTAATTATCCAGATTATGTGTAGGATAGACAGAACATTCTACATCAAAGTTACTGTACATTAAAATATAAAAGAAAGTTTTTCTTCACTAGGAAGTACTCACCAAATTCAATTTTCACACATGACACTACAATCAGCCCTTATGAATTATGCAGAAGGCTTGATAAATTATTCAGTACGTGTTGGGTGGAAGGGCAGGTTTTATCAATACTACTGGCCCTTGGAATAAAGAAGCTAAACTGTCAACAACATTTGGAGTACAATCTGCATAAAAATATATATATGAAGTAAGGGGAGGTAAAGGAGGGATGTCTAAGAGATATCTTTACAATATGTACAAGTTGTTTCAACAATGTATAACGTATCCAGGTACACTACAGTATTAGTATCTATACTGAGGCTATTAAGGCTCATCTACTGAATGTTGAATATGTCATTCTAAAATTATATACAGTAGACCTGTTAAAACTGCTACATATTATGCTATCCATATTAAGTGATATGGCTGACTGCAAATTTTGAAAATTAAAATAATTGCAAAAACAATAATTAAGGTAATGAAAATACCAAAATATCATGGTATAGATTTAAAGGATCTCTGCATTCTTTTGAAAACTTTATTGTAAACATGACTGAACAAAATCAATTACAGGACAATCATCTGCATCTAATCTGAAATGTGTTCTAATGCAAATAATGAAAATTGTATTGAAGTAATTTCTAATCATTTGACATAGTCACTCAATTTATTCTGTGAACTGAAATACAACTGATTTAGAAGCATATTTTTGCAGCCAAGGGATATTTCTAGTGTATTGCTAAATAATACTGGACAACATAATCTAGGAAGAATTGCTATTAGCAAAAATGAAAAAAAAAAGATCGGTCACAATTAATTTAATAGAAAAAGGCTCCAGTTTCCAGAGGTTTTTTCTCATTGTATCTCCCATGTGGAATTGGAGCATTCATTAACATGGTTTGCCATTACATTAGCGTGTTGGTGCTTAAAAGCCCTGTTTGATCTAATGTGAATATTAAGAAGGTAAATTACTTTCGAAGAACAAAAACTTTTTGTTCTAATGCCATACAGCTAATGGTAGAAGAATTCAATTAACTCATGATTAGGGAATGGAAACTGCAGTGCTTTTTAGGTTCCAAAAACAGGGGCACCAGTGGTCCAGAATAGTTATTTCAGTTGGCATTACTGACTTACTAACTTTCTCGTAGTTGTCTCTGGCAGATCCTGTCAGAACAACTTGGTCGACTTCTATGACTGGGTGACTAGAGCACCCGATGGATGCCATGTGGTGGATGTCCTGTTACTGGATTTTAGCAAGGCCTTTGATTCGGTGCCACATGGGAGGTTGATTAGCATGCTGGGATACCAGGAAGCAGGGGCACAAATGGTGGAATGGATCAAGAAGTGGCTTCAAGACAGGCAGCAGAGGGTAGTGGAGGGAGGGGAACTCTCATCTCCGAGGGCTGTAACTAGCAGAGTACCACAGAACTCAGCACTGGGCCCAGTATTGTTTGGCATATTCATCGCTGATACCTCTCACAGCATTAAGAACAAGGTTACTCTTTTTGCGGATGACACAAAGATTTTTCGGTGTTGGATGACACAGAAGGATGGCAGGGGCTACAGGATGATCTGGCTAAATGTGAGGACTGGTCAGACACATGGCAGCTGGGGTTCAACACAAAGAAGTGCAAAGTCATGAACTTGGGAGCAAGGAACCCAAGGAATTATCAGCCGGGGCGGTACAGCTAGACACCACAGAGGAGGAGGAGAAAGATCTTAGGGTGATAATAATAGGGCAAATGAACCACTCAGCACAGTGTAGAAAGGCAGCAGCTAAAGCTAATAAGATGCTGGGGTGTATTGCCAGAGGTATCACCTCCAGGAGATGGGAGGTAATCCTGCCACTGTACAGGTCATTGGTGAGGCCACAATTGTGTGCAGTTCTGATGCCTGTACTTAAGGAATTATATTAAATTGTTGGAGGGGGTCCAGCACAAAGTAACCAAGATGATTCTGGGAATGGAAGACAAACCCTACGAGAAGAGGCTGAAGGAGCTTATCATGTTTTCCAAGAAGGAGAGGAGGGATAGAGGGGAATATGATAGAAACCTTTAAATATATTAGGGATGGATGAACCAGTTAGTTGAAAATATAAACCAACCCTAACATCCCAAGTGTTTGGAAATGAATGGCTTCTGAGCACTTTTGGCTGTTTGGATTGGTTCGAACAGCTCCTATCATGGGAACTGCAGCCTGAGAAGTACCAGAGCAGGAGGAACCACAGGAGGGACCAGAGACAAGACTCTGGTCCCTCATGGAATGGCCAAGCTGTCCATATCTTTAAGGTGGCACCTGATTGGGTTGCTGCTCTAGCAACTCACATGGTCCACCTTAGAGCTAAGCAGAGAAATCAGGAGAATGGAGAAGGAGCAGCAGCTTCTCTTGGCTGCTCCTTGCATTGTGGATCACCAAATCAATTGTTTTATTCTGTGCTTGTGCTGCTTGCTTTTATTTTTTTGGTCCCTTGAGCAGGTGAAGAAGTCTGCTGCCAGTCTGCCACTCCTAAAAAAAAAAAAAAAAGCAGCATTTTTAAACTAAAAGAAGAACTTAAGGGAGGAAAGGATTGGGAAGTTGGGGGTGGGGAGTCGGGAAATGGGAGTTGGGGACTCAGAGGGGATTGCCAGCAAGGACTGCGTGTGGGACTTGGGAGAGAGTTGGGGATTGGGGTGGGGACTGGACTGGGGAGTACAATGTGTAGGAGAGGAGACTTGGACAGGGGATCTTCGTGAATATTAACATTGAATGATGAGCCAGGATGGAACTTGGAGTGAGAGACTGAGGGCAACTTGTGAGAACTAGGGTACTGTGTGTATAAAATCTGCCAGACAGTCATCACTGCACTAGTGCCACTTCTTGCATACTGTCTCTGTGACCCCCCCCTCCTGTGTCAGAGAGGGTTAGGCCAGGCAGGGTCCCCCTGAATCTCTGTGGCTATACTAGCAGAAGTGCCTGCAGCATCACCTTAGCATAGGTGACGTGTGAAATAAAATCTGCCAAGACTGCCAGTCAGTCATTAGTGCACCAGTGCCACTTCCTGTATACTGTCTATGTGCCCCCCAAGTTAGTCATATGTCATCTTCCTCTCTGTGCTTGCTCAGCAGGGTAGAAGCTTTGGCTCAGTGGGCAGGGCATTCCATCACATCACATGGAATAATAAATAAATAAAAAAATCCTTGAAGGAAAAAAGTACTGTGTCAGAGAGGGTTAGGCCAGTCAGGGTCCCACAGAATCTCTGTGGATATACTAGCAGCAGTGCCTGCAGCATCACCTTTGGCTTAGGTGGTGAGTGAAATAAATTCTGTGTGTGAAATAAAATCTGCCAAGACTGCCAGCCAGTCATCATTGCACCAGTGCCACTTCTTGCATACTGTCTGTGTGACCCCCCCCCCAAGAAGTCAGTCATCTGTCATCTCCCTCCCTGTGCTCACTCAGCGGGGTACAAGGTTTGGCTCAGTGGGCAGGGCATTCCATCACATCATGTGGAATAAATTAAAAAAAAATCATTGAAGGAAAAAGGAAAAAAGTACTGTGTCAGAGAGGGTTAGGCCAGGCAGGGTCCCCCAGAATCTCTGTTGGTATGCTAGCAGCAGTGATTGCAGCGTTGTCCTTGGCATAGGTGGTGTGTGAAATAAATTCTGTGTGTGAAATAAAATCTGCCAGCCAGTCGTCAGTGCACCAGTGCCACTTCTTGAATACTGTCTGTGTGTACCTTCCCCCAAGAAGTCAGTCATCTGTCATCTTGCTCCCTGTGCTCTCTCAGTGGTGTATAAACTCTGGCTCAGTGGGCCGGGCATTCCATCACATCACAAGGAATAATAAATAAAAAAATAAATAAAATCGCATTCAGGGTCATCACGGTCACAAATTTCATATTTGACAACTATTTCTGGAAGCTGTGTTCCATCCAATATCTGGACCTTTGAGAAGCGCTGCCAGTGTAACACAACTCCTCATCCTCACGATGAATCATGTACACTGTCATCACGGTGACAATCACGTTCACATTCACAGTTATCACAGTCACGATTTTCACATTTGCCAACTATTTCTCGGAACTTGTTTTAGTACAATACCGCAGCAGTAGCAAACCCTTCCAGTAGGGACAGTATCCTTGGCTCTGAGATACAAAACACTTACATTTTGTCTTCTTCAGAAAGAGAACACATGCATCATTACAACTTTTGAGTTTTTGTTGTCCCATTTGGGACATTACAAAGAAACTATCCATTCTTTAAACTCATACTATGTTTTGTTCTGTTCTTATAAAAAAGACATTACTAAGAATGCACAGTATCTAAAGGCTGCATAACAAAGTTTACCTCTGATTGTACTGACATAGAAATCCTACAAAAAATACACCTACAGTACCTGTTCCACACTTCTTGATTACAGAAGAAACAACTTTTTTTTGGTGCAACACTGTTTTTTTTTTAATCTTCAGTTTCATCACAAATCAGGACACCCAGTTATCATGTCATGTCACTCAGGAGACTTGGTCCTGTATGATGCTTCTGTTAATGTTCACATTCTGCATGATGCCCTAATAGCAGATGGACTAGAATCTTTGTCCTCACAAATGACTGTACTTAATCCAGTAGCTATAATCTCAGAGTGAGCATTGTTTGTAGCGTGTGTGTTTCTCAGTCAGACAGTTCAGGGAAGTACAGCCGTAAGTATTCCAAATTTGTTTCAATGGCAACTATTTATGGAAGCTCAGTTTCATCCAGTTTCTGGTGCTCTGAGAAGCACTGCCAGTGCCAACATGACTCACATCACATCATGATGAATCACGTTCACAGTCATGAAGAATCATACCACTTCAACTTTTTTTGGTGCAACCTGTTTATTTTTCTTTTTTAATCTTTGGTTTAATCATGAATCAGGACACCCAGTTATCATGTTACGTCACTCACAAGCTTTGGTCCAGTACAATGCTTCTGTTAGTGTTCACATTCTGCAAGATGGGACACCTGTTGTGTTGTATACCAAGAGCTGTTGCTGAAAATAATTAGTGACATACATTACAAACACATTGTCCCCTTCTGCAAAAAGTCAGACTCAGGAGACTGGTTTAAAAAGAAAATAAGAGATCTGGCACTTGCCTGCCATTGGGCCATATCATCATCATCCTCCAGTAGGCACATCCACAGTCACATTATTCACTCCTCATCTCATTTCACTTCTCATGCAGTTTAGTAATACTGAACAGTGGTTTAATTGCTTTTTTCTATAGATATGTTGATTAAAAGCTGTTTAAAATGATTTTTTTACATACAGTTACCATAAAATAATAAAGGTTATAAAAGGTTTGGATAAAGTTTGGATAAGCATCCAAGTAAGCATTAATGCCCAATGAAGGAGGCTTCTACTGGGGAATTAATGCATGGTTGGGGGGGGGTTGTGGCATGAGGTCGAAGGTTGAGTGCATACAACCACCCAACCATGCATTAATTCCCTAGTAGAAGCTTCCTTCTGAGGGCAATAATGTGCTTGTAATATGAGCATAACTTTGTTTTGTAATGTGTGGTAGTATTATATATATATATATATTAAAGATGAAGAGATTGGTTATGAGTTTATAATGCTGTTTATTTTCCTGATACTGTGGCGTGGACAAGGCAGCTAGTCATATAGCTGTGTGTATGCAGAGTGTTACAGTCTTTGAGATAGATTTAATAGAGTAAGCTGTAGAAATGATTGTGTTGTTACGTTATTTACATTCTGTTCACTGGAACTCTTTGAGTTTGTTTCGTCGAGGTTACATCCTGCATTTTATGTGGTCTGCTGCATTGTGGGATTTCAGGTTAGGTTTGTGAATACCGCTTCACGTCTTCTATGTAATAGTTACGTACATGGTTATATGTAACGTTTATTTCTGTGAGTTATATTACACTTTGTGCAATCCTTGTGCCGATTCTTGCTGTGTTGTTTGTTAGTGTTCAGTTTTTCATCACAGTTCTGTTATTTGTGTGCAGCATTGATATGTGGTTGGTAACTCCTGTAGCTATTGAAATTGACAGTTTGTCACAGTGTCTAATTTGATGTCAATCAGAATTAGATATTCTCGGATAGTGAGTTGCAGTGTCCCTTCCTGATCTTCTGTACTGTTTCATGATTGCGACAAAGACATTGCTTGCTGCGGTGAATTCTGAGTCAGTTGTTATATTTATGTTTCTGTTCACCTCTAGGCTGTTAATGTATCTGTTCAGCCCCACTCTTATACTTATAAACAAACTGATAATGTACTGTGAGACATCTTCAGCTCGTACAGCTCCTTAGAAGTGGCGCAATACTCCAGCCTCCACTGGAATAGTCGCTATATCAACCGTTAGTTGATTTACACTTAGCCAATTTGAAAAAATGTGATATGCCCACTGTGTGTTCTTTTGGGTGTTTATCTCTGGTTTTTGTCTCTCAAGGTTGTCCAATTCTTCAGTTGTTAGTACTACATATCTACTAGTACTACGTATGACATCTGTTTTCTTTAATAGTGGTTCTACATGTTTTTGTTTTTCTTTTCTTTTTTTAGTTGTGTGAACAAGGTGTGTGGACGAAGTTTTTTAACTTTGTTTCATCCATGTTTGGCTGCGCTATCATCGGTTGTGCTGCACTCCAGGAAGTTGTGTCTACCCATCGTATAATTCCATTGGGTCCACATATATCAAAGGTGAGTTTGTTTTCCTCCATTGTTAGTTTTTTCTTTTGTAGTTTGTGAAATGCTATATTTTCTACGACTGTGCCACTCAAACTGCGTTTCGGTATGTGTGTTTAGGGTTTCTGTTTTATAGCTGCAGCATTACATTGTTTGTTTGTGAAAGAGCATTTTCTGCTGTGCTCTGTAATTGTACTACAAGTTGACCTGCTGACTCGGTGATTAATTTTTAGTTGGAGCGGGCATTACCGGTGATTAATCCCCACTCCAACTTTGGTCATATGTTGTATTTGGTCCAATGAAATTACTTTATTTGCCGTTTCTGTTTGATACCATGTTACAAACCTTTTTATGCTTATCAGAACCTTTTAGAACCTCAGAACCTTTTGAGGCTCTCCCATCCCTAAAATATATGAAAGGAATAAACAAGACTGGGACTGAGGGAATTTTTAAGTTTGATTTGCTTGCTTGTTTCTTTCTTTCTTTTAAACCTGGTAAGTCCATAAGCCAATGGCCCATTTTCATGGTCAACCAGAATCACATTCATACAAAAATAACGACAACTGTCAAGCATGAGAAGTTTTACAATCACAAACACAAACTAGTTAAGACATATACATTGATTCCTAGAAAAGAGCCACTTTTTCAAATTAGTTCTAAAGTGATATATAGAAACATTAATAAAGTCAAAAGCTTCGGATGTAGAATTAAAAAAACACAGGAAGATTAATTAAATGGAGGGAGGGAGGGACATTAGGAGGCATGGTCTGAGACTGGTGGGTAGAAGATTCAGGAAAGAAACAAGAAGGCACTATTTCATGGAAAGACTGGTGACAAAAGTGTAATGCGCTGCCCAAAGAGGTGGTATCCTGTAAGTCAGTGGGCATTTTTATGAGGGGATGGGACAGAGTGATGGGGAAGGTCACCATTATGTGGGTAGGGGAGGGAGGGGCAGCTGCAGTGTGATGGACTGCTAGCTGCACATTCAAGCAGACTTGATAGACTGAATGGCCTGTATCTGCTGGCAGCTTCATATGTTTGTATAGTTGATTATTTTATTCTCACAAGCATGAGGTAACCTCTCCTATATAGACAAACTGAATTCTGAGCAGAGATGAAAAGTTAAGCATTCTCAATATTGTTTAACCTCTGACAATCCTCACTGTAACGTCATAATTTATGTATAACATCCAGGATAGTTCAGCAGAGATTCAGTACTTCATTTTCAGTTGGAACCTTCTCATAATCAGTTTTATGGTTTGGGAGTAGTGATGATCATCTTAGAGTAATATTGTTTATTGTGGTAATGGATAAGAAAGACATCAGACCTTTGCCCTTCTGTGACGGCAGACAATGAACAAAACAGTCTGAAAGATTAAAAAAATATATTTTGATATGGATAAATAGTGAAGTAAACATGTATTTAAGTGTTTCCAATATACCTGTAAAATATGATGGATTAGATACAGTAAACCAGTCATACATATATTCTTGGACTGTACTGTAACACTCTGAGCTAAGTATAGCATAGCCTATTACTAGCTAGACTAGGGAAGGTACTATTTTAGCTCACTTGGTACAATACTGTGCTTTCAATGTTAAGCCTTAGGGCCACATGTTAAATTCATGATAAAGAAAGGCAAGCTGATAAATAATTCACTTGTGTGTGACTAAGAGGGGTAGTAGTAAGGACTTCACTGATATAGCGTTACCAATGTGTACAAATGGAATACGCAATGGGTAGCAACACAATAACACATGTATTACTAGTAGTGAGTGATAAGACCCATAGAAACATAGAAACATAGAAGATGACGACAGATAAGGACCGCAAGGCCCATCCAGTCTGCCCATTTTTCTACCTTATCAATGTGTCATATGCCTTTACTTTGTCAATGGCCTATTTATTCATACTCATCTGTATTGCTCCCTTATGCCTATCCCATGCCTGTTTGAAGTCATGCACTACATTCATATCCACCACTTCCTGAGGTAGGCCGTTTCATGCATCCACCACTCTTTCTGTGAAAAAGAACTTTCTCACATTACCCCTTAATCAGCCTCCCTCTAATCTCATGCTGTGTCCTCTTGTCCTGCTATTTTTCTTATATTGAAACATGTTAGACTCATTCACATTGTTAATGCCCTTAAGATGTTTCACCCATAACTCATGAGTGATGTAGCCACAAGTTAGTATACAAATGCCTCACCATTTAGAAGATAAAAGAATTATTCCACAGCAACCCACTATGCATTTGATATACAGTACAGTATACCACACTATAGTCAATATTTTTTTTATTATTTTTACTGTTGTACTGTACCTTGCTAAAATGGCCTCTTTTCTATTGGAAACTCACTATCTGACTGATTGTTGTCTATATTCTGTTTCCAGATTCTAAGTGTAAATAACTTCATTTTTTCTCCTTTCTACCCCAAAAACAACTATTTGATTATGTTTTTCATGGATAAAATATTTATTTTTTATAAAATGGGTTATAAAAGTTGACAAAACTGAACAACTTAATTGTTTGAATCACAGCACAAGACTGTTGATTAAACAAACTGCACAGTTTGTAACCAACCTGCCCTAATCTGCCTAGCAACAACCCAACTAAATGAAAATAAAAACTTTTTCCATTAAAATACATTTTTTCCACCTTTTAAATACTAAAAGAAACACAAAAGGGCATAGTTTTCTCCAAAATAAATGCAGTTCCTATGTTCATTTGAATGGCCTTTGTTGCCATAATTTTGTATTCTACCTAGCAACAACCTAATTCTCAAAGAAAGGAGTTTACTCTTGCTCTCAAAGCAAGGAGGCAGCAACTGAGGCAACTAGAACATTCCTAACTAGGTGAAAAGTAGATATGTTAGTAGAAGTGTAGCGACTGCAAAGTAAATTGGGAACTTCAGTCAAAGTATAACAAAACACAACACTTAGCAATGTGCTATTTTAAGTGGGGGAAAGCAGCTGACAATCATCCTTGTAGTCAGCTGACTGAGGATATGGTGTGGCTTAGGCAGATGTGAGGTAGCTGTCTACATCTAGACTGCACTAGCCTTCTTAACAGAGTACTTTAAAAGGACTTCCTCCCAGTCTGTCCCATCATGCTTGTACCCAGTGCATGAGTGGAACAGTGCAGGAGTGGAACAGCTGAAGTGATTCCATCTTAGGTGTTGGCATGTGTCTCCAGGCATGCAAGGAACTCTGGTGTCCAGTAAGGTAAGGTACAGGGATTGTTTCATTCCTGCTGCCTTTGGAGAAAGTATTGGTGGAGTGGTAAGGGTGTAACGACAGGGAGGTAACAGTCCTTACAAACATTAAGTGTATCTTGTGTGGGAAAAGAAGAAACACCCTATCTAGAGAAGGGGTATGAAATTGTTAAGGAAATGCAAGAGGAAGGTTAAGTAGAAGGAAGCTAGAGGGATACAAGGGGTGAAATATAAAAACAAGCAAGGGGTAAAACAAAGGGAAAAAGGGGAAAGCAAGAAACACCCTATCTAAAGTATGGTGGCAAAGTAACTGGTAGTAGAAGGTGTAGGCACAAAAGATCTGGAGCAACACAAAGGGGGTGCTGGGGGTAGGCATAGTCAATAATAGTACTCCATAAACACATACAGCCATTTAGTCCCCGGACAAATCGTCGCGGATAATTAGGAGCAGACATATCGTTGCACGGACTAACAGGAGTTACCGTATTCGTCGCACGGTCATCGTGTTGCAGGACTATTAGTCACAGATTTCTCAGAGTTATTTGAATCAGAAGGTAAGAGGTCTTTTGAAAGGGTACTATATCATTTTTTATGTTTTTATTAGATAATCCACGCAGCTTCCCCATTGGACTGCCACATGTTGTGGCTCTACACAGTACTGTAATAGTCTCAGGGAAGGAGAGATTCTCCCTATGAGTAATTTGGGATACAAACATTTTGCCAAACTGTTATGCAGTATCCTGAAAGGCCATATTAGAGGAATCAGAGATGAAGTATGTGCTGCCCAATCACTAGTTTCTGTAAACACTTTAAGATAACGTCAGTCTCAACTACCAGAACAGTCCCCCAGTTTCAAACTCATAAAGCAACACTAATTGCACGTGAAGATCTAAGTCCAAATGTCAGGCAAAATAACGAATCCTTAGTGTGCTGACTAGAAGGTGCAACACCAAAGACGTGGTGGGGGCTGAAGTTTGGGCAGATGGCAGTTACTGCATTGGTCTTGCTAGCTTCAGGAGTGGGTGGAAATGTCGCCGGTAAATCATTGCAACATCTACATTATGCCCGCTCCCAATTTGGCATGCGACAATTTCAATATCGACGAATAGACCGCAACATGATGTCCATGGCAAATTTAACCACGACCAATTGTCCGTGAACCCTGAGTAAAATATAAAGACAGTTATGAGAGTGGTGTAGTGTAATGGCTATGGAGCAGCAGTTTCCATAGAGAATTTCTGGAGACTGAGGTGCTGCCTGATTTGCATGCATCTCTCTCTAGACTGAGGGAGAAGCTTGCTGGTTTCTGGAGGACATCTTCCTCTACCTTGGGTCCATTGAGTCTACCACCATTGCCCCAAAGGATGCCCAGGAGAAGGACAGCTGGATAAACTGGTGTGGGGTCCAGGAGCATGTGGATGACTGGCCAGTGGTAGATTCCGCAACCTATGCCACTACAAAATCCATTTCCACTCTGGCAGGATGAGACTGCCAGGATGAGGCACTCATTGTAGGAACCATGGAGGATGTGGGGTCCTCCATAGGGGAGGCCTCAAGGTGGGAGGTAGAAGACCCCAACAGAGAAGGAAGTAACTTTTGGTGGGGGATTCAATTATTAGGGTGGTAGATTTGGGAAGAGAAATGGAGGGGAAAAGGGAGATAATGTACTTGCCTTGCACCATGGCTTAGAAGGATTCTCTACCAACTGCTCCTGTCCCCCCTTGAACCCCATCTCAATTCCTAACTACCAGCTGTTATCACCAGTCTGGTTATCCCATTTTCGGTCAGCACCTAATGTTATTATAATGCTAATGAAAATGTACCTACTCTATTTTATTATGACTGCCTCACCCATTGTTTGTCCCAAACACATTATTTATGCTTTTGTTTCTTCTGTATTACTGTACCATTGTAAACTCCCTACCCCCAGGGCGCATCTGGAATCGAGCGGTACTCTGCTCAGCATGCCTTCCTGGTAAATCTCTTAAATAAATACATAAATAAATAAATAAACAATAAATGGACAGCATATCCTGAGGATCACTAGGGAGCTGGGGCAGGAGGGGGAGCTGGATGTCATTGCCCACCTGGGGACTAATGACTTAGCTAGTGTTGGGGCTGCAACTGTGAAGGGATATTTCAGGGAACTAGTGAGGGGTCTAAGGAAGGTAGCATGTACAGTGACTTTCTCTGAAGGGCTGCCTGTCTACAACAGTGGGGAAGATATAGTTCTCTGCACCAGGAGATTCATGTCATGGTTGAAAGAATGGTGCAGAAAAGAGGAGTTTGGCTTCATTGGGCTCTGGGGACCAGCCTGGAAGGATATGGGCCTCTGTAGAAGTAATGGCCTGTATCCATCTGTGAGGGAAACTGCAGCCTTCAGTGGATGGTTTAAACGTTACTTTGATGAACAGTTAAACTGACTGAGGGGGGGAGGCAGAAGAAAAACTGGAGGCATACACAGCCCCTCTCACAAACTGAAGCAGTAAGAAGAGAGGACCCATGAGGAGGAGAATCCCACAGTAAGCAGGATAAAAAAAACAGTGTGGTAGAAGACAGAAGGAGATGGGAACAAGGGATACAAAAAGAGAAGGGGAAAGGAGGCAGGGAAAGGGGAAAAAGTGGGGTTGCAGGCAGAGTGGGAACAAGGTATGGAAGGCCACGTGTGCAAATGCTAGGAGTCCTGGAATTAAAATTGCAGGCCTAGAGGCCATCATGGCAAAGGCAGACCTGGATATTGTGGCCAGCACTGAGACATGGTGCAGTTGAGAGCGAATGTAACCTGACCGTACCAGGCCCTACTCAGTTCAGGAAGGATAGGGGGGGTAGGAAGGAGGGGTGGTGCTGTATGTGAGGGAGGGCAGCAAAGTGACAGAAATGCAGGGAAACTGGGGGAAATAGAGGTACTGTGGGTCACCCTGGAGACAGGAGCCAGAGCCACTGTTCACACTGGCATGATCTACAGACCCTCTACACAGGGGAGGAACTGGATGAGGCACTAGGGGAATCAACCAGCACAAAAGCTGACAAAGAGGAGATGCTGCTGCTGGGGGACTTCAATCTGCTGGATGTAGATTGGAGCCTCCCAGCCAACCTCAGCTAGAAGCAAGGGTCATCCTAGACTCTCTGTAGGGCATGCTCCTCAGGCAACTAGTCATGAAGCCCACTCATGATGAGGCGATACTGGACCTGGTGCTGACTAACGGGGACAGTGTTGCAGACATCAAGGTGGGAGGCGTCCTGGGGACCAGTGATCACGTACCAGTGTGGTTTAACTTAAGGACTGCAGTGCAAGCAAACTATACAAGGACAAGTGTCCTGGGCTTCAGGAGGGCATATTTAAAAAAAAAATGGGTGAATGCCTCACAGACAACCTAGCAGGGGAATGGCCTCAGTGGGGTGGAGTTACAGCAGACTAAGTTAAGGGATGGTATAGTGAAGGCAACAAATTTCTACTCAAATTAAGTAAGCAAAAACAGGAAAAAAAAGATGCTTGTGGTTCCTAAGGGAAGTGACAGTGAAGGAAAAGGTTAAAACAGTAGCATTCAGGAGGTACAAAGAGGATAGGGAGAAGTATCAGGAGAAGTAGAGTGAAGCAGGGAAAGTGGTGAGGAGCACAAAGGCATAAGCTGAGGAAAAGATAGCCAAAGGGGTAACAAAAGGTACAAGATATTTTTTTAGGTACATAAGTGAAAAGGGGGAAGGGGAAATTGTTTAAACAGGAAAGGCACACTAAGCCAGAGCTTGTGTCCAGGTGCGAACTGGGAGCACAAGGAAGTTAAGTGACTTGGTCAGGGTCACACAGTACATGTAAGTCGGGGCTTATGGGATTCAAACCCAAGTTTACAGGTTTGCATCTTAATGCCCTTAACCACTATTCTATACTGCTTCCTTAAGAAAAGAAGAAAACTAGGGGAGGGACTCTGAGGGTAAGGTGGACAGGGAAGGAAACATAAAAACATAGAAACATAGACTTTGACGGCAGATAAAGACTGCTTGGCCCACCTAGTCAGCCCGTTTCCATACCTATTGGATAAGCTGCAGATCCTAGTTAACCAACAGCCTACTTCTTCCTACCCCCCACCAGTACTGCCTTATGTCTGTTGCATGCATTCTGGAATTCACTCACTGTTTTCGACCCCACAACCTCCTCAGGAAGGCCGTTCCATGTGTCCACCACCCTCTCTGTGAAAAAATACTTCCTTGCATTGCCCCTGAGCTGTTCCCCCTCTATCTCCAGATTTTGTCCCCTTGTTCTTGTACATCTCTTTTTCTGAAAGAGGCTACCCTCTTGGACTTTGTTGATTCCGTTGAGGTACTTGAAAGTTTCTATCATGTCCCCCCTCCCTCCTTTGCTCAATGGGATACATAATTAGCTCCTTTTGTCTCTCTTCATAAGGCTTCTGTTGCAGACCCTGCAACATTTTAGTTGCCCTCCTCTGGACTGCCTCCATCCTGTCTATGTCCTTCCGGAGATGGGGTCTCCAGAACTGCATGCAATACTCCAGATGGGGTCTCACCAACTGTTTGTACAGAGGAATAACAACTTCTTGTTTTCTTCTGGTGATGCCTCTCCCTATACATCCCATTATCCCCCCAGCCATCCTTACTGCTTTCTCACATTGCTTGTTTACCTTTAGGTCATCTGATATGACTACCCTCAGGTCCTTTTCCATTTTTGTTGTTGTTAATACCTCCCCTCCATTGTGTACTCTTCCCCTGGGTTTTGGTTTCCCAGGTGCATTGCTTTGCACTTCTTTGCATTGAATCTAAGCTGCCATACTTCTGATCATTCCTCCAACCTAGTCAAGTCCCTTCTCATCCTTTCCACCCCCCTTGTGTATCAACCTTGTTGCAAATCTTTGTGTCGTCTGCAAAGAGGCATATTTTTCCTTCTATACCCTCTGCAACGTCACTTATAAAGACATTAAAAAGGACCGGATCCAGTACTGACCCCTGCAGTACTACACTAGTTACCCCCCTTTCTTCGGAGTGGACTCTATTTACAATTACCATCTGTGTCCTGTTGTCCAGCCAATTTCTTACCCAGGCTACCACCCAGGGACCCACTCCCAGGCTGGCTAATTTGTTTATTAATATTTTGTGTGTGACTATGTCAAATTCCTTGCTAAAGTCTAGGTAGGCCATGTCCACAACCTTTCCTTGGTCTATTACTTTGGTCACCCAGTCAAATAAATCGATTAGATTCATCTGACATGACCTTCCTGCCATGAATCCATGCTGCCTTGGGTCCTGTGCCCTGCTGGCCTCTAGGTACTCAAAAATTCTTTCTTTCAGAAGTGATTCCATAATTTTCACTACCACTGAGGTCAAGTTAACAGGTCTGTAGTTTCCTGCCTCTGCTTTGCTCCCACTTTTGTGAAGGTGAAGCCCATCTGCCCTCCTCCAGTCCTTAGGTACCACACCATCCTCCCATGATTTGTTAAAAAGGGTAGTCAGTGGTGTCACTAGTTCTCCCTTTAGTTGCTTTAGAATTCTGGGGTGAATTCTGTCAGGCCCCATTGCTTTGTCCACCTTCAGTTTTCCCCTATCCAGAGTGCTTCTATTGACTGGATGAGGTATCTCCCTCTCCTCTTCTTTTGTGAATACTGAGCCGAAGTATTCATTCAGTATCCCTGCTTTTTCACTGTCCCTCTCTGTCCACCCACCTTCTTCTTTATTAAGCCTCACTATCCCTCCCTTGGTCTTTCTTCACTCCCTAATGTACCTATAAAAGGTTGTATCCCCCTTCTTAACCTAGTTGGGTATATTTTCCTCAGTTTGGGCCTTTGCTATTCTGACTGCCTTACCCGCTTCCTTCTCCTTTAACTGGTACAGTTCTCTGTCTTGCTCCTTCTGTGTTTCCTTATACTTTCTGAATGCTATCTTTTTCTCCTTAATCTTCCCTGCCACCTCTTTTGAGATCCATAGTGATTTTTCTTTCATTTTGATTTATTTATTTGCTTCACACAAAGGCTTGTTGTATCAGAAATGCTTTTCTAACTAATTAATTTTCACAATATCCATACTAGTACTGGAAAAAGAGGAGAAGCATTTCCAAAAAGCTGTTTCAAGGCCCATCTCTACTGGAAACAGTATCTCCATTGGTAATCCTGTGAACAAAGGCTTGTTGCCTCTGTGATGGCAGTTTTGATGTTTTCCCATTGTACCTCCACCCCTCCTTCTTGCCTGTTTACTAGTGTTTTTCTGAGGCACTCTCCAGTTTTGACAAAGCCAGCCCTCCTAAAATCCAGTACCCTCACTTTTGTATGGCTCGACTCTGCGGCTGTGTTTATCGTGAACCACACTGTTTGGTGGTCACTTCTTCCCAGATGGCTCCCCATTTCTAGATATGAGATCCTCTCTCTGTCCCTGTTTGTGAGTACCGAGTATAATATTGCTCCCACAATAAATCCAAAAGTAGACTGCTGTGCTCATAACCAGGAGATGGCTGCATACACAGAGTGACAAACCCTCCAATTAGAAATACACAAAGCTCCAAGTTGTTTGCTCTCATAAAGGAGAAACTTCAGGCTGTTGAGTACAACTTAATAGTTGATTTTATTATATCACCACTATGGAAGCCCCTAACACCTCGGCACAGTGCCTAAAAGGGGGCTTGTTACAAACTGACAAAATCCATGAGTTTAAATAGCATTCCAAAAAGTGACATCATCAATCAATACACCAATCAGTGACACACATTACTATTTCAAAAAAGCTTAAAGCTAATCAATCTATTCACTTTTTTAGAAATCCATACTAAAAATTATTTATGTACAGTTCACAAATACAATTTTGGATACCTTCTGAGCTAAGCAGTATAGTATTTAAACTCAGATATTTTTGTGTAAGAATAAAGAGGGGCTAGCTATTTCATTTGGTAGAAAGTACTATCGGGTTCACCTATACACATAGGGATACACCAATACATGTATTATATCCAAATAACATCAGAAATGCTTTTCTAACCAATTAATTTTCACAATATCCTTACTAGTACTAGAAAAAGAGGAGAAGCATTTCCAAAAAGCTGCTTCAAGGCCCATCTGTACTGGAAACAGTATCTCCATAGGTAATCCTATGGAATGTAACAAAGAAAAAAAAAGAAAAAACATACGTTATCTTATGAGAATCTTATGGAATATAGCATAATGCAACCTAGTGCACTAAAAATAGACAGCTTCAACCAGAATTAAAATAGACATAATGATGGGGGGGCCGAGTTGGTTCCAACCCTAGCTGTCTGAGGCACGCCCCCTGTAGGGCATTGAGAATGACCCTGCTCTTGGATGTGGCTGCAGCAAAGGTGTTCCAGTTAACATCTGTCATATTCAGGTCCCCCATCAACAATATCTCCCCTTTTTCTACCATCCTAAGGATGCCTTCTATCATTTCCTTGTCCATTTCTTCCCCCTGAGATGGGGGTCTGTATACAACCACCATGCAGATTGTGGTGCCATTTCTGGTCTCCAGGGTGACCCATAGTGCCTCCTCTCCTCCCTGTTTACCCTTCAGTTCTGTTGCTTTGATCCCTTCCCTTACATAGAGAGCTAATCCTCCTCCTTTTCTACCCTCTCTGTCCCTCCTGTAGATTGTGTACCCTGATATGCTGACATGCCAGTCATGGTTCTCTGTGTACCATGTTTTCTTGACTGCCACGATATCCAGGTGTCCCCTCTTCTATCAAGACCACCAGTTCAGGGAGCTTGTTAACTAGACCACGGGCATTGGTACTCATTATCCTCCATTTTTTGATGGCCTAACCCCTTTTTGCCTCATTCCTGTCCTTACTGCCTTTGCCTTTTTCTCCATTTACCCCTACCCTTCTTCCTATCGATTTCTCTATATTGGTGTTTACCTCACTAACTAACCTGATTTTTTTTGGGGGGGGCTAGGATTTCCCTGCTCCTTTTCAGTGTCTCCCCCCCCCTTGGCTATTTTAAGTGCTTGCCAATGAAGCATTTAAACCTATCACCTAAGATCCTGGTTCGTCTCCTGGACAGATGCAGACCATCACGCTAGTATAGGTCTGCATCCCTCCAGGTGGATCCCCAGTCCTCAAGGAAGCCAAAACCCTGTGCTCTGCACCCATTTTTTCAACCATTGATTGAATCCCATGGTGCAGAATGCCCTAGCCACACCCATGCCATAGACAGGCAGCACCTCTGAGAAGGTTACCCTGCATGATACTTGTCTAAGACTACTCCCCAACTTCACAAATTCCTCCTGCACTGCACTGATCCTTTTCCCAACCAGGTCATTTGTCCCTATATGGACAATGACATCCAGCTCCCTCCCCAGTGCAACTGCTTCTGTGATCCTGAGGATTTGTCCCTCCAAGCCATGGCACCAGGCAGGCACCTTACCTCCCTATCCCCCAGTTCTACCCTCCTAACAATGGAGTCCCCCACCAGAAGTTGTTTTCTTCCCCTGTGGGGTCCCATGCCACCCTCCTGTGGATCTCCTTTGTGGAGGTTCCCAGCATCCTCTTTGGTCTCCACTGCGGGTGCCTCCATAGAGGAACCACACTCTGCCAGAACAGCGTACGAATTGTGGACAGGTACAACTGGAAGGATGCTCCTCTGTCCCACCACCCTCACCCTCACCCTCACTGTGGTCCAACCACCCCTATTTAAAGGCAACCTGTGAGGCAGTTGCAGTGGCACTGGTGTTCCCTGGGTGGGAGAGGAGGCCCCCCCCCCGAATCCTGGCCAACTCTGCCTGGAAATGAGCAACCTCCTCCCCTCAGCCCAAAGAGGTGCCTGCAGATGGGAAAATATTGCATCCTCCAGAATGTCTCTAGGAAGACTGCTGCTCCACAGCCACTGCACTGCACCACTCCCATCATGCCCTATTTTTGGCTTATCAGCTGTTGTTTTGTATGCTTACTCTTTCCTCCGTTTATTTATTTATTTTTTATTTTATTTTTATTTTTTCTCCCTACTTTCCTTCTGCCTCCGTGCCCTTAAAGCTCCTGCTTTTCCTGTTCTGGGACAGGAAGTTCCTGTATTCCTCAGTAGTCTCCTTCTTATTTGCTCAGTGGCAGACCTCCAGCAGCTAGGGGGGATGGAGAGGTACTCTTTTCCTTCTAGGATGGTGAGTCTTTTGTGCCTGTGTGTTCACTCCCTTTCTGCTCCCAAACCGGAAGTTCCTGTTGTCAGTCAAAACCTGTGCCTATGAAAGTGGAACTGGCCAAGGGTGGAGGGGAGTGAGGAAGGGCTATATAGTCCCAGTAGAGTAGTAAAGTTCTAACAGCACCTCCTTCCTCTTGCTGTTGGGACTGTACACAGGAGAATCAGGAGAAAGCAGATATCCTGAACAGATACTTTTGTGCAGTCTACACAGAGGAAGGGGAAGGGGATGGACCACAAAAAGCCACAAGAACACAGGGGGAAGGGAGGCAGACAGAAGTCCATTTACAAAGAAGAGAGTCCTGAAACTACCTGCAAATCTGAAAGTGCAACATAGCTATGGGGCCAGATGGGGTACACCCAAAGGTGTTGAAGGAGTGCAGGGAGGTACTGCCTGCACCTCTAACAACCCTATTCAACAAATGACTGGTAGAGATGTTGCAAAATTAAATTTCATTGGTGAAATTCCCATGAAACATGCAATTTTGCTGCACTAAACAGTTCGCATAATTCGGCTGTTCCTTGAAATATGTTGTGGTGTATGAAGTTGCGAAATTTCACCCAAGAAATGCGAAAATTTCACCTGAAAACAATGAAATTTCACCCGCAAGTGGTGAATTTCCCCATTTCACGGGTGAAATTTTGCTCTCTGTGAGTGACATTTCCCCCTCTATGGACAAAATTCTGCATTTTGCTTCTGCTAAAAAGTTTGCAAAATGGCTGAATTACGCAAAATATTTTGTGTAACAAAATTCGGCAATTTCACACATCTCTACTCACTGGACACAGGAGTGGTTTCAGAGGGCTGAAGGAGGCCAGGTGAGGTCCTGCTTTATAAAAGTGGTAGCAGGGGGAGGCTGGCCACTACAGGCCTGTCAGTATGACACCACTGGTGGAGAATTTAATGGAGTTACTGCTAAAGGAAAGGACTGTGGAGTATCTTGAGTGTAGCAGGTTACAAGACCCAAGGCAGCATGGATTCATTGGGGGAGGTCATGTCATACAAACCTGATAGATTTCTTTGAGTGGGTGACCAGGGATATAGATCAGGGAGGAGCGGGAGCCTTGGCCAACTTAGACTTTAGCAAGGCCTTCAACACTGAACCACATAGAAGGCTCATAAGGAAACTGGGAAACTTAGAGGTGGGTCCTAAGGTGGTTAACAAGGTAAGAAATTAGTTAATGGATAGGTGACAGATGTTTGCATTAAGCAGAACTTACTCGAGAAGGAAGGGTGACTAGCGGGGTGCCTAAGGTCTCAGTACTAGGACCAGTCCTCTTTATTGTCTTTATAATGACTTTGTAGATGAGCTGGAAGGAATGGTATGCCTCTTTGCAGATGATACCAAAATCTGAAATAGGATGAACACTCTTGAGGAGGTGGAGAGAATGTACAGAGATCTGAGAATGTTTGAGGAGTGATTGTGGGTATGGTAGCTGGGTTTCCATGTGAAAAGTGCAAAATCATGTACCTAGAGCACAGAAAACCAGTGTCTGAATATAAAATGAGGGTAGAAATATTGACAGTCACCAAACAAGAAGGGGACCTTGGAGTAATCATGTATTATGACCTCAAGGTGGTGAGACAGTGCTACAGGGCAATGGATAGGGCCAGGGGATGCTGGGGTGCATAGGGAGGGGTATCACCAGCAGAAGGATGGTGGTCATGTTGCCACTGTATAAATTGTTGGTGACACCCCACCTGCAGTACTATGTCCAGTTCTGGATACCACATCTCATGAAGGACATAGGGTGGAAGCAGTCCATAGAAGGGCAATTAAAATGGTGCAGGGGCTGCATCAGAAATCCTATGAAGAGAGACTATGGGACTTCAATATGTACACCATGGAGGAGAGGAGAGAGAGAGTGGAAACATGATAGAGACCTATAAATACCTCCTGGGGTTGAAGAAAGTACCAGAAGGGAGCATTTTTCAGAGGAAAAATGCACAACAAAACAGTCTTCCAGCAGACATAGGGGAGACAAAACAGGGGTGGACATCAAGCATGCATGGGACTTGCGCAACAGAATCTTAGCTGGGAAGCATGGGGGGAACTAGAGATCGAGTTGGGTCTGTGGTGACAGCATAGGCAGGGACAAATGGACAGATTATGTGGGCCAAGCTGTCCTTAACTGCCATCCAAAATTCAAATGAAATGTTTCTTACTAATGGAAAATAAAACCTTTTTCCATTAAAAAACATTTTCCATTTTGTAAGTGCAATAACCCACTCCAGAGCTTGGGTTTCTTGAGAATTAATGCACTTCCCAGGTGTGTCAAAAGCCACTCAGCCATCAGCCTTGAGCCTTCCAATTCAACCAGGACATGCATTAATTCTCTAGAAACACATGCCCTGTTAATGGGTAATTGCTTACATACTGTATTTTATAATGATTTGCAATATGCTATCATGATATGCTTTTACATGTATGTACAGTATGTGCTAGTATGCAATGCCCTCTGTCTGGGACCATTTCTTCTGTGCTACAAGGTGCTGATTTAATATACTGGGCACTGTGTGTGGGAAGGGGAAGAGGCAGGAACTCACTAGACAGACTGTGAGGGAGGGACTCAACAGACGCCATAACCCACATGCTACAAGTCAGCCAATAGTGTGGCTGTAGATCATAGGGTTATAAGGGCACTATGATTGTAGTCCAATATCTTTGTGCTGTGAACTGCTGCTGAGCGGAGTGAAGGAGAGACTCGCTGTAAGCCAAGGGAAGTGCTGTTCTTCTTTTCTGTCTGGAGGCATTTGTGCAATGCTGTAAATGTGCTGATTTAATATAGTGGAGATTGTGTGTGGGAAGGGGAAGAGGCCACTAGGGTGAGGTTGAGGAAGTGATTTTACAGACAGCATAACCCATGAGCTACAATCCAGACAATAAGTCATCTGTAGTTCTTACATAAACCCCAGACTTCCAAATGAACCCTCACGAGAGTTCCACAAAGCAGAAGTGTGTCGTCTACCAATGTGCTGTCTCAGGACGTTGGTAGGGCATGTGCAGGAAGGACTACAGGCCGCAGGCCATGCAACTGAGGAAGGACTGGTAAGGCAAGTGGGGAAAGGAAGAAGTAAGTAGGGGTTCAATAAAGGAAACAGTTGTTCTCTATTTAGGGTTGGTCTCCAGAGTAGGTAGTTGATGGTAGAAGTGGTGTTAGGGGATCCAGATTCTGCCTATCAAGGGTAACCATACAGGGGGATTAGCAGATGAGATAACAATGATATTTGGATTCACTGGCATGGATCTTTGACCAGACTGGTGAGAAGATATGTGCTGTGGAGTAGTAAAGCTGCTAAAATATAAAGCTCAACTGTATTTTTATTTCAGGTAACCACTTAGAACTAGAAGTTTTTGTAATAGACTTAATATCCCAAAATAGATTTTGGGTTTACTCTGCTTAGAAATTGCATTCTGTGTTCTTTGATTTATACAGGTATGTTTATACAAATCACAATTTGACTGAAGCCCAGGAGGGGATGGAGCACAAAATGGAGTTTGGCTGAACTAAGCTGAAGGTCTACAGAAAGGCATATGGAGTGGGTAGCAACAGACTGTGTGTTCAGAGCTCTAGATGCTTCCAGGAGCTATAGCTAGCATAATTATTTGGGTTAAATGTTGAAAGATCTGAAAATTTGTTCACTCTGGTACATAGTAAATCTCAATACATCTTATGACTATTAATTGATAACAATTGTGATTAAAAAGTTACTTCACTCAGAGCATTCTGTATTTTCTTTCTTCCTTTAGATGCAACACTGGGTTGCTTGAAAAGTGCTTCTGATAGTTAGAGATGGGGCTCTGCATTCAGGAAACCTAGTGGGAAGATGCTGTAGTCCAAGGAAGACATTAAGGACTGGATATTCAGACTGCACCAGACAGGGGCGCAAGCCTGGGTGCAGCGCAACTGGGATGTGCCAGGGCATGGACTGGGCGATATTCAACAGTGCTGGGCCATGGCTCATCACTGTTGAATATGGCACTCGGGCTGCCCGCACTGTGCATGACACAGTGGCACTGTGCCAGCGCAAGTGGCAAGTGAGGAGCAGGGGGATGCACCAGCACAAGTGCGAGTGTGCTAGGTGCATGAACCACGATATTCAGCACTGGGCATGCAAATGAGGCCATTATACATGCAAGGCACAAATGGGGCCATTTGCATGTCATCATGGCCCCATTTGCATGCAGGTGCACTGATCCCCGGTGACTTGCACCTGGTGCCCTGCCAGGCTGCAGCCATTGGGGACCGACACCCCCTGCCCCTCGGTGGGCAACGCACTCCAACGCCCGATCATGGGCATATAATAAATAAACCCCTGGTGGTCCAGTGGACCCTACCCCAGCGACTGATCATGGACATAACATAATTAAAATCCTGGTGGTCCAATGGACCTGCTCTCCTGCCTGATCATGGGCATATTATGAATATAAATACCCTGGTTGTCCAGTGGACCCACTGACCTGCCCAATCATGGGCAAATGAATAAACTAGTTCCCCTGTGGTCCAGTGGACCTAATCCCCAGCCCGATCATGGGCCTTTGGTGTAATTATATTCCCTGGTGGTCCAGCGTTATCCCCCCCACCTGCCCACTCAGACCCGCCACCCTGCTCCCCCGGTCAGTGGCAGGTGGCAGCTCCCCACCCTCAAGCCACCCAGCTGCCTACCAACTGACAGCATACAGTACAGCTGTATGCCTATTGGTCCACTGCATGGGCCAATGGGCATGCAGACCATACTGTACTACACAGTCCCAAAATGTGAATGAACCATCGTGATCAGGCTGGGGCTGGACCACCAGAGAATTTGTTTATTCATTTGCCCATGATCAGGCAGGGGAGTGGGTCCACTGGACCACCAGGGGATTTAGATTCATAATATGCCCGTGATCGGGTGAGGGAGGGGCACGATGCCTGTACTGTGTCTCGGGAGGTTGGGTGGCCACCCACAGCAGGCGGCTGCCATGTTGCACCCAGCAATACAGCGGCCAGCCTGTGGTTGTCCCCCGACTTGTTCCTTTTTTTGGGGGCACATCTTTGTGCCCCCCTGCGCGGCATGAGGTGGGTTTCTGCCTGCATATGCACCGCACATCTAGGGCTGAATATCGGGATTTGCTGCATTTGCACGGGCACGCCCCCAGCACTTCTGATACATTACTGGTGCACCCCGGCACATCGGGAATTATGCAGCACAACATCCCCCTTTGAATATTGCACCAGGGTGCATCAGTGGGCTACACATGGTGCAACACTGTTGCACCATGCGCAACCCCTTTGGATATCCCACCCTAAGATTTCAACATTGTTTGGAAGTGAAAGAAGCAAGAGAGCGATTGTAACAGACTATAATCCTCTTTTTTTTTTTTTTTGAGGGGGACATTTCCTTTTTTCTTTTCACCCTGAACTTCAGAAAATCTGCCTATTGCTTTAAAGGGAACTTAGTCAGTTATAGCTATAACATAAGATGGTGTAGATTTGATGAAGCATAGTCAGGCAAAGGATTTAATTTATCAGCGTGCTTGTTTGGCAATGGTCTTGTGACATAAATTTGGTTCCAGAAAATTGGAAGAAGATTCATGAACCAAAATCAGTATATTTATTTCTTTTTATAAAACATTTTTTTTATTTTTTTCCTTCACTTAAATAGATTGGTCATGGTGCTGATGTCACTGATGACAGTCACGGTAATGTCACTACACGTGTCTGTAGAAAAGAGCCTAGGTCCAAGTCTCAGATCAGAATCCGATTGGCACAGATGAGGAGGGTAATCTTATGAGCCTGAATGGATTTAATTTAAAGTTATTTGACTGAGGCAATGAATGGTCTGCGAGTTGAGTAAGAGGGCTTTTGTGGCTTAGATGAGTGAGAGGTGTGCATGCAGAAAGATCATGAAAGGAAACACTTTTTTGGGAAAGTGTTGAGAAGTTTTGTGTCACACACAGTCTGCACATTTAATGCATTTTATAATGCAAGTTTCTTTTCAGTATTTTCTTATAAAGTAATCATTCAGATTTTTTAATACACTTTTAATACATTTGTCACATGGGTTTAAAACTTCATGTTCAGTTAGTCGTGTTTCTATTTATATAAAGAATAGCACTGTTATTAGTTTATTGGCATTATTATAGGTTATTATAGGTTCTGCAAGTGGTGTGAGGCACATTACTCTGAACTGCTTTAAGTTCTGTTGGGCAACCACTTGAATATGTAGCCTTCCAAGGCCCAGACAACTTGCAAAGAGCAGAAAAAAGCCATCTTGACCTGACTGCCACATTTTAGAGGCACTTAGTAGTATTACACTCAACAACATGAATTTTTAGCAAAACAAATGGGCCCTCCATCTACATGAACTGTGAGCAACTGGAACTCTTTTTTTTTATATTCAAGAACTTTGCAGTCAGTTATTTAAAGTACATTTGTTTATGTGGTATAACTGTATATTTAAGAAAGTGATCTGCATTTTATGAATGTGTCTAAAGTATTTATTGTTATTTTTTCATTGATTATATTTATATAGTGGGATAGTTAAAATCATTTTTAAGTATTTTATGTTTCGAGGAAATAAAACTAAGTAAAGTAAAACAAGCAAACAAAAAATAATGGAACCTGCCCCAAAGAAGGGTTTTATACCCCCTAGAATTTAAAAAATCTCAAGCTCTTTTATCTCTTGTAATAATATGCAGGAGTTAAGGGGAATCAAGAAAACTGTGAAAGATAATTATTTTTTTTAAGATAGTATGCTTTATTAAAAATGTTAAAACATATAGACATAGCAAATGTCCAGAACAATGCAGGAAATAACAATGCCATACAATGATATGAGATGGAACAACTGACTGAAGTCATAAGTGAAAGAGAATGTTAACCCTAAGGTAACTTCTTCGCCCCTTCTACATAGGGAAGTGTCTGATAATCCATTATTACAAGAAATTACAGCACTGGAAGATCTGTGTAATGGAAAAGTAACCCCTAAGGATCTTAATAAAAATTAACCCATAAAAGCAGTCTCCATGGAACGAACAGGACCTTCACTCAAACATTCTGATTTAAAAGGCCTGAATCATTCATCCTTACTGCTTCAAAGGACTAACAATAATAATTTGAATGATTTACCAAGTGAAACCATCTCCAATCCTATACAGTCCCAAAGTAATTAAACTAATGGTGAGATAGGAAATATAGTAAAACCAAGGAACATAATAGAAAAAAAAAATATTCAAAAATAATATTTGTGGGATTTTGATATTTTTATCACTCCCTATATGAAAAAATGTTGCTCAGACCTGCTATCCTCCCCCCCTCCCCAAGATATCTTTCATTTATGGTCCCATGCAGAAGAGTTAAGTGACAGGAAGCTTGAGGTAACCAAAAAACTGCATGCTTTACAACAAGTTAGTGTTGCAGCTGTTAATCCTCCCATGTTGGGTAATTTAGAGGAGATATAGACAGAGATCCAGTTGAATAATTGTCTGTTTAAGGAGATGGTAGTACTAATGGGAAAATTGTTAAACGTGGTGGAGGAAGAAAAAAGTAACTTGTTGATTGCAGCTGAAAAGAGGATGGAACAAAATCCTTTACAAATCAGCAACAAGAAAGGAAGGAAACCCAGAGAGGAAAGAATTGGGCAGGAAGTTAAAACAAATAAAAGAAAAAAAATAACTAAGAGGGTTGCAGAAAAAGAAGTAAAGGAGACTGAAGCCCTAGTAAATGAGTTCTAGGAAAAGAAAAGCAAGTGTTGGAAAGCAAACATGATCCAGTACACTTTGTTGAGAAAGAAGGAGAAGAAAATAGAATAAACAAGCATTTGTCAATGCCGAATGTTTGCTTGCTGGCATTGGCATTGGTAGTGCAGAAGTTACAGAGCTGCATAATAGGAATGGCAGTGAAGTATTAAACTGAAGCCAACCCCACCACCACCCTGCAGAGAGTGACAGGCATTGGGGTGTGTCTTTGGGTTGTCAGGCATAATGGCCATGCCATTTCACCACACCCTACCCTGCAGACACTGACAAGTGTCACGGTGTGCCTTGGGGTCTTTGGCCCTTATGCGCACCCCATTCCACTCAGGAAATATGGTGAGATGGTGTGTATAGTGGAATGGGTGAACTTTTTAAAATAAAGAGTCCAAGGCATACCTCGATGCCTCTCACTGGCTGCAGGGTGTGGAATGGTATGAGCATTACAGGCAAGAATCCCAAGTCACACCCCTGATGCCTGTCATTCTCTACAGGGTGGGGCATTATGGTTGGAAACCCTAATAGCTCAGGCATTCGTTGGTATTTTCACTCCAAATTTTCAACATGTTTTTTTGAGACCCCCACCTCATGAACAGTGGCAATATCAGTTTGTTAGCCGAAAGCTGCTTATGCACAGTGACTACAGCATTTAGCACCACAGGTGCAAAACACATTCCGAACAGGATGTGAAAAATGACAGCTGTACTGTTCATGGGGAGGTGGAAAATGGCAATGTTGCAAATCTGCAGTAAAATATTAAAAACTGGTGAAGTCATGATGCAGATAGAAACTGTGCAACGCACACCTGTAATGTAATTAGTGTGGGATTTTTACAGCAGATTGTCAACTCAGGCATTTTGGGACCTCCGATCATGAGCAGTGTCACTGTGATTTTCTTTATCTGTCCCAAACAATGATTTCCCACAGCGACCATGCATCTCTGCACTGAAAGTGCAAAAACACATTTCAGCCATGTTGTGAAAAATGACAGCTGTACTATTCATAAGGAAGTGTGGAAAAATGCAACTGGTGAAAATCTGGACTGAAAATATTACAAAGTCATGAACTTATGAGGGTGCGTGGAAACTGCGCAATGCTGACTCGTAACTCAGTCATTTTATGGACTTTTGTCACCAAATTTTCAACATAGCCACTTTAAGACCTCTGCTCATGAACAGTGTAACTGTGATTTTCTTAATCTGTCCCAAACATTGCTTTCGCACACCGACTGCACCATTGTGCGCTACATGTGCAGAAACACATTTTGGGCGACATGTGAAAAATGGCAGCTGTACTGTTCATAAGGAAGTGTAATAAAATGGCAATGTTGAATATCTGGAGTGAAAATATTGAAAATTCGCAAACTTACGAGCATGAGTAGGAACTGTGCAATGCGCGCTCGTAAAACAGTAATTTTTAGGAATTTTTTCACCAAATTTTCAACATAGCCATTTTAAGACCTCTGCTCATTAAAAGTGTCACTGTGATTTTCTTAATGTGTCCCATACATTGATTTCACACACCGACTGCGCCATTGTGCTGCATGGGCAGAAACACGTTTTGGGCAAGATGTGAAAAATGACAGCTGTACTGCTCATAAGGAGGTGTGGTAAAATGACATTGTTGAAAATCTGGAGTGAAAATATTGAAAATTCGTGAACTTACGAGCGTGCGTAGGAACTGCGCAATGCATGCTCGTAAAACAGTCATTTTAAGGAATTTTTCCACCAAAATTTCAACATAGGCTTTTTGAGAGCCCACCTTATGAACAGTGGCAGTGTCATTTTGTTACTCAGTCCCGAAAGGTGATTTCACGCAGTGACTGCGAAATCACCCTTCAGGCCTGAATAACACCATGACAGTGCAATAATTCATGAGGAGGGGTCCCAAAAACCTCATGTTGAAAATTTGGGCCCAAAATTCCCAAAAATGCCTGAGATATGCAAAAAAGTTAAAAAAAAAACCTATGTATCCCATTATACAGCTTACCGGCATTACATCAGTTCGGTCAGCTTTGAAGAGTGCAGATGTGTTCTCGGTCCACTTGAAGATCGTCGCACCGGAGTCCAGAAGTAAGTATGGGTGCGGTGTGTGAGGAGGCAGGTGCGAGGGTGGGGTGGGTGGGGCAGACACAGTGAGGGACTGTTTTTGATTTTCAGGTTTTTTTTTCTAATGAGACGATGCGGGACATTTGCTATGCTGGGGTGGGCTCCCAGCGTGGCAGAAGGACAGCTGGTTGGGGGGTGTGGAGCCGATGGGAGATTGGGCACCCCCGTTGGCCATAGCATCTGTTGCCATGCTGGGGTGGGCTCCCAGTGTGGCACCCTGTACTGGGGGGGAGACAGTGGAGCTGACGGGGGATTGGGCACCGCAGCCGGCTATCCGAGTGTAGCCACGCTGGGGTGGGCACCCAGCATGGCACATGGAACTGTGTTTTGGGGGGTTGCAGCACAGCCGATGGGGGATTGGGCACCTGGTCAGCTATACAGTGTGTGCATGGGGCTGCAGCACATAGCATGTGTGTGTGTGTGTGTGTGTGTGTGTGTGTGTGTGTGTGTGTGTGTGTGTAGGGAAAGTGCGCATGAGCAGACGATACCTTATCGCTGCTCACTGAAGCATAGCTCCCCCATTCAACTGTACTCCACTTCATTTTGGAGCTGTCATAGACAGCTCCAGCAGGCATTGGAGAACTGCGGCCGCACCTGCAAACACACTGACTGAATTGGAAGATGGCTGACACACCTCCGAAAACTCGGATGATGGCACTATGTTTCTTGCACATGTGTGCAAGCAAACATAAGAAGGGGAGCCACAAGAAAAGAAAGAGAACAACTATGGTGCTACCAAAGTTCCAGGACAGAAGAGGCAAAGTATACTGTAGGTGATTAGGTATCAAGTGATAATAGCGATTGTATATGGGTGACTGTCAAAACGGTGACCCATATTACAGTGCTATTATCATGGGCGACCTGCCAGGGTAGCGAGGATTGCGACTGTAAGGGGAGGGAAGGGCAAGCGGAAAAGGAAAATAGCGAGAGGAAGGGGAGGGATACGGAAAAGGGTTATTACCCTCTAGTGTGCCTGCTCTGCTGAGCAGACTGTGTGGTATGGTGGGTAGGGAGGCTGACTCCAATGGAACAGGTCCTGGGTTTGAGGCTGGGGGCCTGGGAGAGTTTTTTGTTCCTGGAGCTGTGGGACTTACATTTTTTTTTTTTAAACTGGGCTGTGCCCCCTCCCCGACATGCACCCCCCTGGAGTTGATGATCCATAATCAAGGGGGTTGAGAGGGCAAAGCTCTGCCACCCCCAAAAATACACTTAATCTATTGTGTGTGCCTGGTCTCCTGCAAGTGTATATAGTTGAATTGCTTTTCAGCAATATACACTCACCATAATAGTGTTTGCCGTAACGCGTTTGCTATTATGACATGGAACCAGCTGATTAGGATTAAGGCCTGCAATTCATTGAAATTCCTTTCACATTAGTGAATAAAGAAGCTACGTTATCAGGCAATAGGGATATTAAGAAAGAAGATTTTAAAGAACAAAATATAAGAAAAGGATATATCTTGCTGACAATTTGTATTAGAGAAGCACCAAAAGCAAGAGCACAAAATTCATTTACCTTGAAGCTGACATTCTATAATTTAGTGAAATTGATACTGGGTAATATGTTTGCATGGTTGAATTTAAAGTCAGCATATAGATATAGATATAGGGTAGCCCCACATAATAGATGAATCTGTGTAGTCTTAAACTCATGTAGCAAAAGATCCAATTGACTGAGCAAGATGGAAGATTTTAATACTATAGATAACATCAGATGCAACTATTAGATGTGAGCAACAGCAGGCATCTAATTCCACTGAGAGTCTTCAAAGCGAAAATCAAATAACTAAACAACCCATATAAATTTCCAAGAAACATTGAATAAATTAATTTCTTTGACTGGTTGAACAGGAGCTGACTTTTAGGTGATGAGGAATTAATAATAATAATTAAAGGGAGGAAACAAAAAGGACCTAGGATAAATAGCAGTAAAGTACTCTCTTTTTATCAAAATTTAAAGGATGAGTTCAGCTCAACTACAACCAGTTCCAGGAAGGCTCCATCATATACCAGAATTACAATAGATCTAGAAGAAGATACAAACTGACTAGTTAATGAGTCAGCCCTTATGATCACAAGCTTATCATATATTAAATGGAATGTAGCTAGTTTAAGAGCCAAGCTCCAGGATAAAAGTTGGGGTTATGAGGTATCTAAAAATAATGTTATAATTTAGCAAGAAGCTTACAAATATTTATCAGGGTCACAACTACTGGAGAGCTTTGAAACTTGGTCCTCACCCGCAATCAAGTAATATCAATTTGTGCACCCCAAGGAAAGATTATCTGTCTCTGTAAATTCAACATTGAATGCCAAGTATTTGGCATTAAGTGACTACAGTATAATGTATATTTTATATACATAGTAACTGAGCAGTGCAATGACCTTATTAATTAATGTATATATGCCTCCATCTTTGAATGTCAAAGGCTTTGATAGTATTCTTGCAAATACTGAATTAAGTATTATGGGCCTAAAATTAAAATTCCGTAGTTTAATGCTTGTTGTGGTAGGAGACTTTTACTCTAGGATAGGAACTGAAGTAGAAGAAAAGTCATATGAATGGAATCTAGATGATGCTTTCTGCATTCCCGTTACATGAATCAAGGACACAAATTTAAATAAGGGAGGGGAAATTTTAATAAAGTTTTTGTGCTAGACAAGTACTTCAGATTATAAATGGGTGGTTGAAGGGTGACTGGCAAGGTGAAACAACATTTCCAACAATAGCCAGAGGAAACTTACTTGATCTCTGCATCATAGATGTTTATTCCTATAGTAAGATAACCTCCCTAGAAATATTGAAAAGATGGGACAGTGATAATTTTTCACTTCGGTAGGTAGCTACAGTAGGTATAATATAAAAAAGCAGATGCTTCAAATTATGTTTTAGAACATGAGGTTAATAACGTATTATGCATGCGAAGAGAATAAAATGGAATTAGCAAACAGGAGAAGTTCTACGAGATCTTTTGGGTTTATGCAGAATATAATTTTTAGCTCTAGTTGAACATACAATTAAAGATTCTAGCTCTGTCTTACATTTAATCTCAGAGTATTCTAGGTTTATGGGAGATTAGCAGGTATGTTATCCTCAGCCAAAAGAAAACAGAACAAGTTACAAGTAGGCAAGTCTAGTCCTTGGTTGGATCACAAATGACATCAGCTCAAGTCACAAATAAACAAAGTGGGCAGACAGTTGAAACCAAGTCATTAAATAAGAATTGCATTAAAAATTAAAATAGAAATATAGGAATATATTACATGCTAAGAAAAAGGGATATAAGGTACATCTTGGGTGGAATTACAAAACATGGTCCACAATTAGGACACACAGGCTTTTTGGCTACTAGTTGCCATGGTTATACCTATGATAGCAGCAGATTTGGTACTGGGTGAAAATAGCACTGCTTAAATAGTGCATGAGTGACCACACTGCCTATAGAGTGAAAGTTTCTACAGCAAAAGGGGTAGCTCATCTTATGGTAAGAACCACTACCCCTGCCACTATAAGATGATCTGGAGAAGCATCAAGGAGGCTGCCAGTGTGATGCCTGGTTGAGCCACTCCTGTAGTGTAGTGGCTACAGTATCTGCAGCTGGTGTCGTGGGGGACCTGGGACAACAGTTCGGTTCCTGACAGGTCTACTACTGCTGCAGGGTTTGTTTGTTTTTTTAAAACAAAATTTTCCCCCTTCAGCATTTCACCGTATCCCTAAAGTCCTCACCTCCTTGGAGTTAAATATATTAAGTCCAGGGTATGTGGTGGCAAAGCCCTCCACATCTATGATGCGTGGGACAGAGCCGCCACAAAAATAAGAGATACTGTATTTTCCTGTGTCATGTGTGCTGTTCCGTGTATGGTCGATATTTTTTCTCCGACCTTGTTTTGCCTCACACTGTTTTATGTGCACCATTGTTGTGTTGTGTGGTTTCGACCGCGACATCATGACCCAGTGCCAGTAGATTTTACATTAATGCAATTATTACAGGTGACAAGTGGGATGATTATTTTAAGAGTATGTATAATGACACTGATGTGTATAATTTTGAAGAGGATTGCTCTATAACCAAAAATTTCCATTTGGTTGTGTTGCCCAGCTGGAACCCCATCATGCCTGCAGAAGTAAAATTAGCCATTGCTGCTGAACACTGTAATAAAGCAGCAGGCTACATCATTCCAGTGGAAGTATTTCATTTTAACATAGAATTCTAGGCACAATTGTTTGCAAATATATTTACCTTAATACAGAATTGAAAATCCTGGAAGAATGGCAATGTGGTATAACTGTACCTTTATTTAAACAAACTGCTCCTCGCCTGCTGCCTGCAACTTAAGCCTTCCTCCTTCACTTCAGGCATTCTGCCCGCATGGAGCTGCTCCTTGCCTATTGCCTGCAACTTGAGGTATGGACCAGTGACCTTTTGGCACCTTGTCATGGTCTGAATTATTTTTGAACCTGGCACCATTTCTCCTCATCCCTGCCGTGCCCTGAGCTTGCGGCTCTGAGTGCCTTCTGCCTCTCAAAAGCTGTTGGCATTTTTATCCAGTTTGAAGTGTTAAGTAATTGTAGTGATATGGCCATTTTATTCTACTGAATTAAATTGGAAATTAAGCCTGCTTATTAACTTGGCTATTTACTTGTGTACTGAGTGAAATCTTCGTCCAGCTTATTAATTTTAGCAGCTACGGCCAGTTCACTTTGCTAGTAAAACACACTACAAGCAGATTCTAGTAAAATTACTGCCACCCGGCCAGCAAAAGAGGTAATTTATGGTCAGTTTAATTTGTGCAAGTGTGGCTAGTTAATCCACCGCCACGCTCTACTTCTTCTGTGATTAAGCTCAGTTACTGGGAATATTAACTTTATTAAGATGACTTTGTAAAGAAGTTCCCGGCTTTAGTACCTGTTTTGTGTACTTGTTCTGTAAGAGTTATTTTGCTAAAATGTTCCTGCTTTTGCACCTATTTTTTACTTTACTCTGTACTGCTTTTTTTAACGTCCTCTGTAGTGCTTACTGGGCTAGTGAAATTCCTCTATCTATCTAGCTCTCTGCTTTGCCCTCCATCTCTCCCTCTTTCTCTGCCTCTCCCCACTCCCTCACTCCACTTAGCCTCTACCCATAGTGACTGCATTTTTCCTTTTGTGTAAGTCTTCTCCCTGATTTGCCAACCCTGTCTCTTTTGTTCTCTAGTCTCCTCCCTCCAGCCTGCCCTTGTACTAACCGTACCCCTTTTTCTCTCCTCATTCTCCCTCACTCACTTTGGGCATTCTGCCCATATGGAACTGCTCCTCGTCCCCTGCCTGCAACTTAAGGTATGGACCAGTGACCTGTTGGCGCCTTGCTGCAGTCTGAATTATGTTTGAACTTGGTGCCATTTCTCCTCAGTCCTGCTGTGATTTGCCCTGAGCTCCTGACTCTGAGCGCCTTCTACCTCTCAAGATCTGTTGGTGTTTTTATCCAATTTTAAGTATTAAGTTAATTGTAGTGATACGGCTATTTTATTCTACTGAATCAAATTGGATATTTAGCCTGCTTATCAACTTGGCCATTTACTAGTGTACCGAGTGAAATCTTTGGCCAGCTTATTAAGTTTAGCAGCTACGGCCAGTTCACTTTGCTAGTAAAGCACACTACAAGTAAATTCTAGCAAAATTACTGCCACTCGGCCAGTAAAAGAGGTAATCAACGGCCAGTTTAATTTGTTAATTTGTTAATTTAATTGTTAATTTGTTAAGTTTCATTTGTTACTTCTCAATGCTTGTGGTGTCTCCCCACCCACCCCTCTCCCACCCTATCTGGCATTTACTTTTATAGACTCAGTCCACTAGTCATTGAAAAGCTAATCTTCTCAGTTCTCCATTGGCTCGTTATAACCCTTCATCACTAGAGGGCCTCACTAGCCTGCCACATTATCCAGGCCTATAGAGAAAAAGATAATATAACAAAACTACTGCGTTTCATTTAGACTCGCTAAATTCACTGTGTCTGTTCTCATTTTGCTGTCTGTTCAACAAACAGCCCATATTGCCCCTATATGACTCCTTTGTCTTCATTACCTTTCATCTGGTACACACCCAAGTATATCTGTCTCACCTAATATAATTCACACTCAGTTTTATCAAACACACACCCAGTATACCTATACTTGTGACCCCCTTACCCACACCTCTATTTTCTAATCTACCCCATTCCCTATACTTAATTCAGTTACCTAGCTTCATCCTATAATCGATAAGTTGACCTGAGTTGTCATACTCCCCTGTCTCCTACTCCTGTGCTCTGCTGACTACTTCATTTCCCTTTCTCTAAAACACCCACCTCTGAGTAATCTGCATGCCCCACCTCATCATAATATACCAGAACCAATGTGCATGCATCTTCTTATTCCCTGCCTCCCTAATGGTGGTGCTGCTTATTTGGGTCACTTGCTCTGTAAATGACTGCATGTCTCTACCACTGTTTAGAGAATGAGTAGGAGACAACATCGTACCTCGATCTGGACCATCCTCTACCTCCTCATTCTGCTAGTACTGGTAGGTGATATTGAGCTCAATCCTGGATCTACATGCCACACCTCAACACCCCTGCTCCACTGGGGCACGTAGAGCCCCCAAAGGGTAGAAAATTGCTCACATAAATGCCTGAAGTCTACACCCTAAAATGGCAGAACTGGAAGCTTGGGTTGGTCAGCATACACCTGTCATACTTTGTATCTCTGATTCCTGGCTGAAGCCTAGCATCAGGCAAGATGAGATAGCATTATCTAGTTATAACTATTTTAGGAAGGAGAGGGTGGGTAAAAGGGGAGATGGAGTCCTTATGTATGTTCGGAATGATATAGATACCATTGAAATCCCTGTGCCTGGTCCCAGGCTCCCTGCATGGGAGATGTTACTCCTCTCACTTACCCTTGGTGCTGTTAAAAAACTACTTGTGGGATGTGTCTACCTGCCCCCTAAAGAAGCCACTGCCTGCCTCCCCTCCCTCATTTCCTCCCACAATAACCTCCCTAGCTATGACCTCATATTTTGTGGTGACTTTAACATAGATTGGCATCACCTAAACTTGGATAAGGTGTGTGCTGCTCTTGTTGATTGTAATCTGGTCCAACCCATCAGTGAACCAACACAAATTAAAACCAAGATGGACAATCACAACGTGCTTGATTGGGTTATTACCAGTTGTGAACATGAGGTAAAATCAGCTGGTGTTCTCTCAGACAGCATCAGTAACCATTCGCCTACTATCTGCATCTGGCTCAATAACTTCCCTAACTCCCCTCCAAGGATCCTCCAGGTCCAGGATATGTCCCACTTTGACCCCGATGCTTTCATTGCATCGTTAAATGAAGCCAACTGGGGACCTATTAACACTCTTCCTGACATCAGTCAGTCCCTCGATTTCTTTATTTCCACCATCACTGCAATAGTTAATAGCGATATCCCACTAACAATGTGTAGGTCTCAAGGTATCAAACCTCCTTGGTTCTCCAAGGAGCACAGGAAACTCACGTACACTTGAGATCATGCCTGGCTGTCCTACAAATGTACTGGGCAGCCCAACGACTGGCAAGTCTATAGGGAGCTCAGGAACAAGTGCAAGAATAATATTCAGAAGGCCAAATGCCTCCATTTCAGGACACTCCAAACAGAGTACCTCAGCAATACCAAGGATGTCTAGAAAGAGGTTAACTCTCTGATCAAGGGAAAGACCTCAGAGATCCCTAACTCTCTTACCATCTAGGAAACCATCCTCACTGACCTATCATCCATTGCCACAGGCTTTAATGAATTCTTCATGGATTTTCACAGCTATACTTCACAATTTACCAACTCCCCCACTAGACCCTTTGCCTTCCGTGGTTGGTAGAGGCCAGAACTTATTATTTATTTATTTATTATTTGAATTTTGGCAACTGGGTGAGCCCACAGAGACATTGCAGTCCCTTTTTCAGGGGCAACCTGGGAAATGCTGTACATTGATAGTATATACATCACAAATTGACATCGGAAGTGCTGATTACATTGGTTTAAAATTACAAAAAGATAACGGGAAACTACAAGTTCACAGTATGGAAAGATTTACATCAGTTTGGCAGTTACAGATTTAGAACAGTTAGACAATTACAAAAAGGCTGACATTGCATATACAATGACTTGTAAAAATGTGAAACTTGCAACCCTTAATGAAGTACGTTGGCTTCTCGCTAATCTGAAAGCTGATGGCTCCCCAGGCCATAACACCCTTGAACTGAAATTTCTTAAGCTGGGGCTGCAGGCCTAGCCCATCTCATTTGTGGCTTGATCAATCGGTCCTTTCTTAGGAGTACTGTTCCGGATAAATGGAAGGTTGTTGTGGTTGTTCCAGTGCTCAAGGGTGGACTGAACACTACAGTACAGAATTATAGACTTATATATATCCTCTGTCTGCTTGCAAAAATCCAGGAGTGAAGTCTCTATTACCACCTTCAGGATTACCTTGAACTCCATCAACTACTCTCCCCCTTCCAGCATGGGTTCAGAAAAATCATAGCACCCTCACTGCCTTACTAAAAGTCACCTCCTATCTGTTTCATGCCATGAATCAAGGCTCTGCCACTGGTGCCATCTTCGTCGATCCTACTAAGGTCTTCGACTTGGTCAGCCATGGTCTCCCACTCCGGCAGCTGCATATCCTCAGTCTCGATGCTAGTGCCTTAACTTGGGTTCAGAGTTATCTTCATGACCACAAGCAAAGGGTCAAATGGTCTGTTTCTCTCTCTGACCTCATACCTGTTTCTCATGGTGTACCATGGGGCTCCATCCTGGGCCCACTACTATTCTCTCTCTTCATTCATGAGCTACTGAATAACTGTGGAGGGGCCTCAGTACATCTCTGTGCTGATGATGCCATTATCTACCATTCCTCATCTGACACTGGGTGGATTAATAATATGTTAGCATATGACTTTGGTACCCTTGAAGACTAGTTCCTAAAACACCAATTAGTCCTCAACACAAAAAAAAAATAAAAGCATGCTGTTCTCCCATTCACCGTTTTCATTGCATGCCAGCCTCCCCTTGTGATTCTCTCGTACCATGGTAATAACCTTGAATCTTTTCAATCCTTCAAGTAATTGGGAGTCACTCTTGATACCTCACTTTCTCTGGACACTCATGTCACCCTCCTTACCAAATCTCTGAACCAAAAACTTGGCCTTCTATATCATAGCCATCCCTTCCTCACATCAGTCTCTTGTCATAAGATTGTGGCAGCCTCACTCCTTCCCATCCTTACTTATAGTGCCCCACTTCTGCTCACTACCAACTCAATAGTTCTATCTCACCCAAAACAGGCCTCCCACAGGGTGGGTAGATTTGCTTTAGATGTCAACACCCGTCGCCACCACTGTGATGTCCTCTCTTCCCTGGGTTGGCTAGCCTATGAATTTAAACTACGGTATGCCACCCTCAGCCTGATGCACAAGCTGATCCATAAATACACTCTTCCCTGTCTTGGTGATTTTGTTCAGCTCCAACAACCACAGCGTGCTCTCAGATCCACCTCCCTACCCCTGCTTGTAACGCCCAAACCACGGCTTGCTGTGGCCCATAGATCTTTTGCCTACTCTTCTGTGTCTGACTGGAACTCCTTGCCTCACTCTATACTATCCTGTTCCTCACTTTCTAAGTTTCATTCCTCTTTGCTATCCTACCTCTCTGCTCCTTGCTCCTGTTTCAGATGATCCTTGCTCTAGCTTCCCCTAGTATATGGCTAATCTTATGTAGCTTTTCTAAACCTTTTAAGGGGGGAAACTTTGTTCAAATGTGTTTTCTGCTATTATTTTACTGCACTTGTTTGCCTCTGCTGCTCCTGGTATCATGGTGATTGCTTCCTGTTCCCACTGTCTTAACTTTCACAAGTCATTGTATATGCAATGTCAGCCTATTTGTAATTGACTAACTGTTCTAAATCTGTAACTGTCAAACTGATGCAAATCATTCCATACTGTGAGCATGTAGATTCCTGTTATCTTTTTGTAATTCTAAACCAATGTAATCGACACTTCTGATGTCAATTTGTGATGTATATACTATCAATGTATTTCAGTTCCCAATCGTCCCTGAAAAAGGGACTGTGATGTCTCAGTGGGCTCACCCAGTCACCAAAATTTAAATAAATAAATAATAAACTATAGCCAGAGTTGATAGGGCTGCAGATATAGGAATTTGGGGTAAAAATTTTGAAAATTACTAAACTGATGAGCCTGTGTTAACAAAATGTGACATAGGCTCATAAATTTGTTGTTTTTGTAATATTTATACACTAAGGCCTAGATATTCAAAGGGGTTGCGCCTGGTACAACTGAGTTGCGAATGCACCCTGGGCAATATTTAAAAGAGGGAACTGTGGAATTGTGCAGCGCAATTCCCTATGCGCTAAGGTGCAAAGATAATGTATGCAGAGCATCTCCAGAGGGCGTGCCCCTGCATATGCTGCACATCCCAATATTCAGCCCGGGATGTGCGGCGCATATGATGGCACAACCTTGAGATGTGCCGCATACCGATGCATAAAGTTAAGCCTGAAAAAAAGGCTCAAATGGTGGCCACCCACAGGCAAGCTCTTGTACTGCAAGGCACAACACAGCAGCCACCAGCCATGGGTGACTGCCCACCCCCCCAGTACACTGTGCAAAAGCACCCATAACATCCCTGGTGGTCCAGTGGTACCCCCCCTCCCTGTAGCCCTGAACAGCCACAATATAGTAATAAAACTTTCCTGGTAGTCTAGTGCCCATACCCTGATTGCACTGTAAACCAAGTTCGATCATTCCTGGTGGTCTAGTGGTTCCCTCCACCCTACCTGTATCCCTGATCACTGGTAAAATCACTGTACAAATTTCCCTGGTGGCCCAGTGGCACCCCCCCACCCACACAGGACCTTCTGCCCACCCAGCTCCTCCTGTCATCAGTGGGCAGCAGCACACCCACCCACATACCACCATGGTTGCTCACAATGACAGCTATAGTAGTGTAATCCCATTGATCCACACTGTGGACCAATGGGATTACAGCTGTTACTATAAGCTGTCATTCTGTGGGCAGCAGCGGTGGTATGTGGGTGGGTGCTCGCTCATTGATGATGGGGGGAGCTGGGTAGGCAATGGGTCCTGAGTGGGGGTTAACATTGGACCACCAGAGAAATTTGTACAGCAATTTTACCAGTGATCAGGGATATGGGCAGGGTGGGGAGAACCACTAGACCACCAGGAATTATCAAACTGGGCTTATAGTGAGATTGGGGGATGGGCAGGAAGGGGGTACCTTTAGACTATCAAGGACATTTTATTACTATATAATGGCCAATCAGAGCTATCGAGAAGGAGGAGGTACCACTGGACCACATGGGTATTTTGATGTGGGAATGTACTGTGATTGGGCTACGGGAAGGGAGGGGGTACCACTCGACCACCTCTGGCAGCACCGCATGCTGTTCAGGGCTCCATGCGCATTTCTCTTGCCAGCCCTACACAACCCATGCAAATGGGGCCATAATGACATGCAAATGGCCCCATTTGTGCCTTACTTATACAATGGCCCCATTTGCATACTGCTGGCTAAATATCAGGAATCTGCACACAGCGTAACTCTGTTGCACTGGTGCAGTTCCCATTCCTGGTATTCAGACCTGTCTGGGAGGTTGCGCCAGTGCATTGTATTTGTGCAATCTGCCTTACCTGATATATTCAAAGGAGATGCACCATGGCTCATCTCTTTTAAATATTTCTTTGAGTTGCACCAGCACAACTCAGTTGCACTGCACCACCACATGCACCATTGCCAGCTGCAGTTCTGAATACTGGGGCCCACATTTTCAATATAGCCTTGTTATGACTCTGCCTCATGAAGAATGGCAGACAAATGTTCAACTTCTGCCTGAAAGGTGAATTCACAAAGGGACTGCAAAATCAAGATTTGGGATGCAAAAACACATTTTGGGCAGGAGTTGAAAGATGATAGCTATCACATTCATGAGGTACTGTAAAGAAATGGCTATGTTGAAAATTTGGTGTCAAAACATTGCATATTACCAGACTTACGAGATTGCATTTGATAAATTCAACATAGCCTCATAATTGTTTTTAAATGTTTTTACACCACATTTAGAACATAGCCTTCATATGACCCAACCTCATGAGCAATGGCAGAGAAAATTTTCAGCTCTAGCCCAAAAGGTGATTTCATGAAGGGACCACAATATCAGCTGCCAGGATGAAAGAAAAAACACATTTTGGCCAGGATTTGAAAAATGACAGCTGTCACTCTCATGGTGTGCTGTTGAGATATGGCTATGTTGTAAATTTGGGTTAAAAATATTGACAATTGCCAAAGTTATCAGTCTGTGTTTGCAAATTTCAATGTAGGCTCATAACTTTGTTGTTTTTTGATATTTTTACACCACATTTTCAACATAGCCTACTTATGAGCCCACTTCACGAATAAGGGAAGTGAAAAATTTCAACTCCTGCCTGAAAGGTGATTTTGTGCAGTTACCACAAAATCACCTTTTGGTACAGATCTGCCTAATGACAGTGCCATTGTTCATGAGGTAGGATCCCAAACAAGGCGTGTTGAAAATGTGGGCCAAAAATATGTAATAATGCCCAAGTTATGCCACTAACTTCAATAAAGCATTGAAAAATATTGAACCACATACCTATTTCTTCAGTTTATTGTCAGGCTTTGAAGAGTGAAGACATGTCTGTGGTCCAGAGAGGATTATGACGTTGGACCCCTGAAGGGTAAGTAAGGGCTTGGGGGGCACAGGGTGGTGGGTGCTGAGTGGGAGAGTCAAAGTGGGGGAAGGTAATGGTGCAAAAGACATCAATGGACATTTGTTCTTTTTACAGGTTAAAAAACAAACAAAACAAAAGGACAGAGGAATTACCATGGGACACCGGGGGCTTGGACACCCCCAGTGTCATTGTTATGTTTGGAGGGCGCTGAGAGGGAGGGTCAGGTAGTGATGATTAAAAAAAGGGGGGCACAGGACATGATCCTGATACTGGGGGATTGGGCACTCCCAGTGTCATTGTTATGTTTCTGGGAGGTGGTGTGGGGTGGTGGTGCTGAGAGGAAGGGTCAGGTGGGAAGGATATGCATAATATTTTGTAAAAAGAAATTGGCAGTCAGACAGAATACAGCACACTCTGCCATGACTAAGATGGCCACCGCACTACTATGCGCATGCGCTAGTGGTCGCGCATGTGCAGTAGAGTGTGGCAGCCATCTTGGACATGGTGGAGTGTGCCATGTTCTGCTGTGACCCCTGTTTGTTTGTTTCTTTAAAATTAGAGATATGCCACACCTGACCCATCCTCTCATCACCCACCACCCCACCCCACCCCCAGAAGAAGAAGAGTGACACCTGGGGTGCCCAGTCCTCCAGTGGCACGCTCAGGACTGCCAATGTTTTTTTTATGTAAAAAATAGTGCAGTGCGAGCGGAGTGCTCCACAGATGTGGTGGTGACCATGGAAAAACTCCAACATGTTCTTCAGTCACAAAGAATGCAAGGAATGTGGAGTCTTTTTCTGAAAGCAAGAGATCTACAGGACTCTGCCCACTGCAGCCCTGAAAAGGATATAAGAGCAACCCCCGCTGTTATAGACACATTACTCTTTTACCTGTTGCTCAGAAAATTTATACCAGAACAATTCTGTCTCATCTCGTCTTGTTCAGCAGATAACAGTATGATTTCTTGGTTTCAGTGGGGTTTTCATAAAAACCAGAGTACAATAGACTTGGTTTTTACTTTGAATTATAGTTTAGAGAGCTATGTGGTATGTAAAAAGGACAATATATGCTAGTTTTGTGGCTATAAAAGCAGCCTTTCATTCTGTCAATAGGAATGTACTGTGGAATAAGCTTGCTTTCTGTAATATTCCTGTGTATCAATGTAAAATTGCCTCACAGTGGCTTTATTGTGCTGAGAAAGTTATCTGGTTGTCTCTCTGACATGTGCTTAGTTGCAGATTATGCAACACATAGAAAGGAAAGTGTGTGTCTGAAGGGAAAGCCCAGAGGCCTAGTGTTAACCATGTGAGCCCATAGCTCAGTGGTTAGAGCACTAGCATGGTATGCCGGGGGCCTGGATTCAAGTTCCAGTGGGTCACACTTTTCCTTTCGCATTTCCTTCATTATGTAATATTGATGGTCGTCTTTGAAAATATTGAAAATCCTGCATCTACAAAATAGTGCTAGAATCAATGTTTCAAAGGATGTTGCACTTATTGCTCCTTTTAACAACAATACAGGCATAAAGCAAGGCTGTATATTAGCCCCTCTTTTATTTAACTTGTATATAGAATGCTTGGTTGATTGATTTTTTGGATAAAATAGACACTGTTCCCTTAGTAATAAATGGATCAGGGATTTAAAATAATCATGTACGCAGATGATGCCATTATTTTATCTCAAACATCTCTGGGCCTGAAAAGAGGTTTAAGTGCCATAATAAAGCACTTAAGTGAGCTGGAATTAGAATTAAATACTGTAAAACAAAAATAATGGGTTTTGAAACAAATAATGAAATAGTAAACAATGGACAATCAACAGTCACACATTTGAGGAGATGTTAGATTTTAAATATTTGGGAATTGTGTTTAACAAAGACATAAAACTGGAAAGCTCAACTATCTTTGATCAAAGATAATTCACAGAAAACAACACAAACCTTAAGTAGATTTACAGATCATTTTGCAAGTAATTCATTTAAAGCTTTTAAGTCTGCCTTTGAGGCAAAAACATTGGGCCAGAGACTTCATGGATACAAAGTCTGGGGTATAGCAGTTAAATTAGCCATTTTTGAATCTATATAAAATCAGTTTTTAAAATCCTCTTTGGGTATCCCAAGGGTTCACCCATCTGTCTTTGTGAGGTTAGAAGCTGATATGCTTCCAATGGAAGCAGAAGTTATTATTAGCTCCATAGGACTTTTTCATAGAATACAACAGATGGATGATGAGAGGTTGCCAAGATGTTGCTGGAATGACATGTTGTTCAAGCTTTTTGTGAAGGCAGAAAGACAGAGTAACTGGTTGACAAAATTAAATAAGAAAGTTAATAATATTGGGCTAGTGGATATATGATCAGAAAGAGCCTGCTTGCAACCAAATGGCTTCATATTTCAATCAATACAAATGGTAAAAGATGTTTACATTCAGAAGAACGTTGAAAGCGCACATGGGAAAGATAAAACTGACATTTGCAGTAAGGTGAAATTTAGCACAGGAATTGAACAATACTTAATATTTGTTGAAAAAAGGAGCATAGGAGGGCACATAGCTGTCTTAGGTTGGTGGCTCTATGGGGTTACTTACCAAATATTACTTATCATAGTTATTGTAAAAGCGTTATTTCAAAATGGGATTATAATCAAGAAAGTTTAATAACTGTCCAGAATCCTTTGTTGGATTGTCATACTATTATAAAAGAGAAAAAGGTATTGACTAAAGCACTTACAGTATGTTCAATAAGCACTTTGAATCCAAGCATGATAAATCTGCACATGTAATGCTTCTGAATGACGAAAAGACTGTTTACAGTATCAAACCATTTGCAAATAAGGTATTATGTTGACTCCATAACATTAAATAGTTAAAAGTTTTAAACACTGTAATTTTAGTCATTGATTAAATGTATATTCAGGCATTGTTTTAGGTTACTTCGTACAGTAGATGCAATAATTCATGTGAATTTTTATGCATTTCAGTAAAGAATCTGTATCTGAATCTGATATTTTGGGATCTGTTACTCCCTATCCAAGGTCAGCCAACGCAGGACTTAACAGGTAGGAAATCTAACAGGAATGCACATAGTGAACTCCTAAAGCAAGCCTACAAGTAATACTAATTTGAAACTACAAAAGGCTAAAGGGGTTACTTAAATAAACTATTAGGAAGGTCTAGAAACTTAATATGTGCTGAGGGGCATGCAATGGGTGCACAGAGGGATGGGAAGGATTGTATGGTGCAGGAGCTGTGGAGCAGTGGTGTTTCTGGGACCACTCTGGGAGTTGGGTGAACTGCTTGGCTTGCAGGCTGTTTTGTCAGATGAGGGTGGAGGCAACTGAGGCAGGAAACAGGTATGCTGGTAGAGGAGGGATTCATAGCATGATGAAGGGAAGGTCAGAGGGGACGCAGTATATGGGAGCTGGTAAGGGGAGGGGAGCAGGAATGAACACAATAGGAAGGGAGGAGGGCCAGGGAGGGTTAAAAGGAAGGCATTTTGAGACCCCAGGCCTCCCCCAGCAGGAGAGAGGGCCCAGGAATTGGGGGTGGATAACAGTAAGGAAAAAAGCTAAGGAAAAGAGTAAGACAGAAGGGAGGCCCGTGTTAGTATCTCCAGAGTTTCCAGTGCAGCACAGATTCCCACCGCTGGACAGGGGGAGGAGAGGGATCCTAGTAGAATGGGGAGTGACAGTGAGATAGGGAGAAATGGAGGTAGTTTGGGGGATGCATCAGGGAAAGGAGGGAGAAACAGTGGGAGAAAGTGAGTTCAGGTGAGGGGGGAGGGTAAGTGGAGCAGGGAAGGGGTGGTATTCAAGGGAGAACAAGGAAGCAAGCTGGGGTGAGCAAAAAGGTAAGACTGAGGGCATGCTTGGGGTAGAAAGGCTTGCAAGGAGGGAATGGGGAAGGGGATAGCTGGGTCAGGGGAACAGGGAGAATATGAGAGGGACAGGAGAAGTAGGAGGCAGGTGGGAGTGGGCAGCAGGATGGGCAGAGAACTGGGTGGGCCCAGGTTGGAGGAGGGTGGTAATCTTGAGGGATTCAGTTGTGAAGGGGTAAGAGAAACAGTCAAGAGAAGGTGTAGAAGGGTAGAATGTATGCTAGGAGTGACAGCAGAAAGAATGAGATCTCTAATAACACAGACAGTGAGTCGAGGTTAGGGAAATTTCACATTATGGTGCACCTGGGATGATTGACCTTGCACTATGTGAGGTGAGGGAGGTACAGGAGAGGTTGAAGGAGGTGGGAAGAATTTGCAATGAGACAGAAAGGACAGTAGCCTAATAAGAGGTGCTTACTGTCCCAAAGGCTAATACGGGAAAGCAGGGGAAAATCCAGCATTTAATGGAAGGCTTAGGGAGTGGTGTGAAAAGGGGGGGTACTGGCTCCTTGGTGGCTGGGGAGGAACCTGGGATAACAAGGACCTCTATGCACCAGACTGCTTGTATCTGAATAGGAAGGGTACAAGGGTCCTGAAGGGCAAGTTGTAGGAATTCATGGGGAATAACCTCAATTTAAACTGATGGGGGAGGCATCAGTGTGCACAGCACCCTTAGTCACTTGGCAGAGGAGGTCAGTAGGCCTCCTCCCAAATTAAGATGGCATGGGGTGAAGCTAGATGAGAAGGAAGGAGGTCGGGAGGGTTACCAAGGGAGGAAAGGGGTGATTGGGGGCAGGTCAAGAGTAAGGAAAGTCCCAAGTCATGGTGGAGGGTGGTGTCTCTGAATGCAAGAAACCTGGAAAACAAGATAGCAGAATTGCAGTTACTGATGGCCAAGAGAGAGGTGGACATAGCGGCCATCAGAGAGACATGGGACACACAGAGCTATGACTGGGACCTTACAGTTCCTGGGTATACACTGTATAGAAAGGATAGGGGGACAGGAAGTGGGGGGAGTGGCCCTATATGTGAAAGAGAGCTTCACTTGCACCAGAGAGAAAGAGGTGGAGGGTAAGACTGAAGCATTGGGGGTAGAGGTATAATCCACTAGGGGTACAAAACTAAGGACAGGGTAGTCTACAGGCCACCTTCCCCAGAGGAGAAGTTGGACAGGGTACTAGGGTCTCAAATCACAGAAATGGTCAGTAAGTGGCAGGTAGTAATAATAGGGGATTTCAATCAATCTACAGTGGACTGGAAAATCTCAGCTACATCCTTCACTAGGGAGCAAGTAAAGTTGGATGCATTTCAGGGAGGTTTCCTGGCCCAGGGTGCCATGGAGCCCACTAGCTAGAGGGCTACACTGGATCTGGTCCTGTCCATCTGTGAGCATGTTCAGGAAGTGAAAGTGGAAGAGACACTTGCAGGTAATGAGCACCACGCTATATGGTTCCACGTGGACATGGGCGGGGGGGTGGTCAGGACCTGGACAACGGTTTTTGACTTTAAGAGGGTTGACTTTGATAGGATAGTAGACATTCTAGTAGGACACCTTGCTGGGATCAGAAGGGAGATGGATGTGGAACAGAAATGGACAATAATAAAGGACGGTCTTATTGAAGTCACTAGTGAGTGTGCCAAAATCAAAAGTAAGAGAACTAAATCCAAAAAGCACACTGGTTCAGCAAGGAGATGGCAAAAGCTGTAGGTGATAAGAGGGTGCCTTCTGGAAGCACAAACATACTCCAAAGCATGAGGATAGGGTGGATTACTCTGATAAATTAAGAGAGGTGAGCAGAGCAGTTGTGGTGGTAAAGGCTAAAAGGGGATAAAACAGGGGAGAAGGCCTTTTTTCAATATACAGTATAAGGGAGGAAAGGAACATAAAGGATGAGACAGTCAGATTAAAAAAGAGGGTGGTATAGCAGAGGGTAGTGAAGAGAAATTAGAAGTACTTAAGTATTTCTGTGCAGTCTTCACTAGAGAGAAGGATAGTCCAATGCCACAAGGAATGGGGGATGGGGACTGGGAGGGGGTAGTCATGGATGGTATAATTCAACCTGATGGATACTTAAGGGCCTAAGGGTCCTGAAGTTGGATAAATCCCCAGGGCTAGATGGCATGCTGCCAAGGGTCCTAAGGGAACTGGCAGAGGCTCTGGTGGATTTCCTGGCTGAGCTGTTTAAGATCTCTCTGGAATGAGGATTGGTCCCCAGGAACTGAGACCTGTTCATTTGGTTGTTCTCCATAAAAGAGGGCTGAAGGATGAACCAGGGAACTACAGGCCAGTCAGCCTGTCCTCAATAGTGGGCAAGTTGATGGAGACCATACTGAAAGAGAGACTGGTGAGCTTTCTGGAGGATAATGGTCTCCAGGACATGAGACAGACTGGGGTTGTGTCGGGAAGGTGCTGCCAGACTAACTTACAGTAACTGACTTCTTTAGCTGGGTCACCAGGACAGTGGACACGGGTGAAACAGTTGATATCCTATATCTGGATTTAAGCAAATCTTTCAACTTTGGACCTTACAGGATATTGGTTAGGAAGTTAAAAGACCTGGTGGTGGGGCTAAGCTTGTTGAGTGGGTTAGAATTTGGTTGCAGGGCACAGGCCAAAATGATAGTCAGGGATGAATTCTCAGAAGCTAGGACTGTGACCAGTGAGGTCCCACAGGGCTTTTGTTTGGTCCAGTATCATTTAACATATTCATAAGTGACATCACAAATGGGATCAAGTGTATGATCTGCCCTTTTGCAGACAACACAAAATTATGTGGGAGAGTGAACATGGATAAGGGGAGACAGGAATTCAGGGAAGACCAGACTAGGCTAAAGAAATGGCCTGGCATTTGGCAACTGGAGTTCAATGCTAAAAAGTGTAAAGTTATGCATGTGAGGGCAAAAAACACAGAGACCAAATATTGGTTGGGTGGTGTTCAGGTAATAAGGTCAGAGGAAGAAAAAGAACTGGGTTTGATTATCACAGTGACCTGAAATACTCGGCACAGGGCAGGAAAACTGCAGCCAAAGCAAATCAGATGCTGGGCTTCATAGCCAGGTGAATTATCAACAGGAAGGTGGAGGTCATCCCGCCACTGAAGAGGTCTCTAGTGAGACAGCACCTACAGTACAGCGAGAAATGTTGGTTCCCTTATTATAAGAAGGATATCAACTTGCTGGAAACAGTCCAGAGAAGGGCAACTGTGGTGATCCAGAGCCAGCAAGTCAACACCTAGAGAGGCTCAGGGTGCTCAACATGTATTCTCTTTTTTTTTTTTTATTCTATTTTGCTCTGGTCACGGCTCATGGGACCTTCTCCCGGGCATCCAGTCCTTTATCCTTCCTGCCTGTGGATCCCTCAGACTGTGCCTCCTCTCTCTCCCACCCCCCCCACTGCAGCCAGCACCCCTGGTTTCACCCACCTGGGGAGGGTAGCCCTCACCTCTAGGGCTCTCTTGTAAGTCATACTCTGGCTGCAGGTTGGCCCCAAAGGGAGGAACTGTAAGGCCAGCCAAGGAGAACCTGGCGGAGGTCATGGGGGACTGGTGCCATTGCCTGTCCCACGAAGCCAGTCTTTTCTTTGTTCTGCACTGGTTCCCACACCCCTGCATGGGCATGCCCTGACACTGTGATGCATGGCAACCCTGCTGACATTGGCCACGCTGATCTCATGCTGCCTGGCTTGCTGCAACCTCCCCCTGGTCTCCACCGGGGGTCGCCGGCACGCCGAGCTGACCCAAACCGTTCGCCTGGGGAGGAGAGCACCACAAGGGCACTCCATCCTCAACCCATCCCTGCCAACCCATCAGCACCTGAACTCACTCCCAAACCCGGGTCACTGGTGTAGCGTAAGGTGTAACGTCCAGTGCCACAACCCTCAGTACCACTGGGCTGGCTACATGTACTCTCTTGAGGACAGAAGTGAGATGGGGGATATGATTGAGACCTTCAAGTATCTTAAAGGTATAAACAAGATAAACATCATGGCCTCTTCAACCTTAGTGGAAACAAGACTACTAGGGCTAACAACCTGAAATTTGTGAGGAAAAGGTTCAGGAGGGAGATGAGGAGGCACTTTTTCATGAAGAGGGTGTTAGTTTAGTGGAATGAGTTGCCGGAGGAGGGGGTGTCTCTACAAACAGTGGACAGCTTCAAGAGAATTTGGGTACAAGGTAATTTCCATGAGCTGAGAAGGGGCCTTAAGCAAGTAGCAGGCACAGTGGTGTTTACCAAGGTGTTACCTGTGCACAGCCAAGGGGAAGATAGGGTACTGTGCACTAGGACTTTCAACAGTTGGTTGAAGGAGAGATTTAGCTATGCTGGGGACTTGGAACCACCATGGGAGGATATGGGCCTCTATAAGAGTGATGGCCTGCATCCTTCCAGAAGGGGTACCACAGTCTTTAGTGGGAGGATTAAATGTTAATTGGATGAGCATTAAAATTAGCTGGCTATATTACCAAGAAAGGCAAATATTTCCACCTTTCACATGACAAAGCCACAAGGAGGGAGGGGCAGAGGAGAAGAAGCCTTCCCCCAGGCAATGGATCAAGAAGAAAGAGGTGGAGACAGGACAGAGAACAAGGATCCCCTTACAAAAACACAAAAAATCTAAGTTTTACTACTTTTTCCATAGCATTTATGAAGCGTCAGTGTTTTTCATGGCGTTAACTTTGTTTTCATGGTTTTGACTGAGAGGGTGTTGACTGCACTGTTTGTGGCTGTGGCATGTTGACCCTGTGCCACCTTGCCTACTGGTCTGAGGCACTGTTCTGCTACCTCGAGATTGTTAGATAAGATCACCCAGTGACAGGGTTGGGATGAGACCCTGTTCCTTTTGTTATACAGAGAGTGTTAAAAGCAAGGATCTATTCTGTCCTCTCTTATTCTATCACTTGTCTATCTCTTGCCTGTCTGATTGTGCAATCAAATTGTCCTTGTGGTACCCAGAAACTGGCCACTTTGATGGTCCCACACTTTTCCCCTATTTTCACCCCTCCTTCAACTTGCTGTTTCTGTTCTTTCTTTCTTCCCTTCTTTCTCAGTCGTTAAAAAATATATGCGACTGTCTATGTGAAACTGAGATCCCTTGGTTTGCAAATGAATACAGTTATATTGTTGAAATGATTACATACAGTTAGTTGGATGTATCTGGAACACAGGGGGTTAACCTTGTGGTGCAGTTTGACCTCTTCAAGCTTGTTTGCAGAATTATCAGTAGGAAATCAGCCCTGGGAAAGGATGTCCAGGACAGGATGTCTTAATTTGTTGCATCTATTAAGAAGACTAATGTAGTCTTCAGGCTGGTCACAGGAAAGAAACTGACAGTATCTTAATATATTATATGGAACACAAGTGGTATAATTTACAAGAACAGGATGCAGAATTTCATTGCCGGGGAAAAACAACCTATAAAAGAGAGGAATGTTCTGCTTGAATGTAGAGAGAGCTAGTGGTTTGAAAGAGATTCTCAGATGAAGGACTTGTTGTTTGAACTGCTTGTATCAAGAGCTATTTTGCAAAATTGTATTTGTTTTTATTATTAATAATGATAAAACACTACTAGTATATCTTACAACTTCTCCTGTTTTGTCTGTGCTTCCTGACCTATGCTTTGACCACACACCCAAGGTCCCTCTCCTGCTTGGTAACTGTAAGAGCCTCCCCCCATCTTATACACAGACCCCAGGTTTCCCCACTCCAGATGCATGATTTTGCACTGTTTTGCATTGAAACCCAGCTGCCACTCCTTAGAACACTTTTCTACTTTCTCCAAATTCCTTTACATTTTCTCTACCCCCTCCTGGGTGTCCATCCTGTGCTGAGTTTTGTGTCATCTGTAAAGAGACAGACCTTCCCTTCCAGTTCCCCAGCAATGTCACTTATGAAGACATTGAAGAGGACACAGACCAGTAGCGATCCATTTGGTGCTCCACAAGTCACTGTCCAATATTATGACTGACTGCAATTTACTACTACCTTCTACTTTCTACTTTTCAACCAGTTAGATACCAAGCTCACCACCTTCTCCCCCACTTTCTGGCTGCTAAGTTTCTTTATCAGCATCCTGTGTGTTACAGTGTCAAAGGCCTTAATGAAGTTCACATAGGCCATACCCACTGCCCTCACTTGTCTACCTCCCTAGTTACCCAGTCAAAGAAATTTATGAAATGTGTTTGACATGAACTCCACCCTGTGAAGTCATGCTGCTGGTGGTCTTGCAACCCATATGTCTCTAGGTACTCCATCAGTCTTTCCTTCAGCACAAACTCAATTAACTTCCTATCACCAACATGAGACAGAGTGGTCTTTAATAGCTGGCCTTCTATTTACTGCCACTCTTGTGCAGAGGGACCATATCAGCCCCACTCCATTCCTCTGCAACAACCCCATCTCCAATGAGGTGCTAAATAGTGTTGCCAAAGGGACAGCAAGCACTGTGCTCAGTTCTTTAAATACCATTGGGAGAATTCCATCTGGCCCCATTGCATTGTTTTCCTTAAGGGCTTCCAATGACCAGGCTCTGCCTTCTGTAAATGGACTTGTGTCCACTCCCCTCCCCTCTCCCCTGGTGCCTATTAATGCATGACCTCCCCCACCACCACCACCATGAAGACTGAGCAGAAGTATTTGTTTAAAATGTTAGATTTTCTTGGTCTTCATCTACACAGACCCACCTCCTGGTCTCCTGATCTTCACTATCTAAACTCTTCACTAATCAGTGTCAGTGGCTTAGTAGGTTGTACACTGACCTCTGAGGCTGGAAGATCAGAAGGTTGTTGGTTCTAGCCCTACACCAGGAACTTGGGGTAAATCCCAATGCTGCCACCATAGTGCATCATGAGGGGGTGCTGCATTCCTGAGGTGCTGCCTTTCTGATGAGATATTAACTAAGGTCCTATCCAGTTGTTCAGGTGGATGTTATAGATCCCATAGCACTTCTTGAAAAAATTGGGGTATTTCCCCGGTGTCTAGGCCTGCAAATTATCCCCATTCACTACCAAAAATATATATATCTGTTTGCATCTGTATATCCCCTCATCACAGGGTGAGGCTGAAAATAAGAATTACCTAGCCCTCATGTAACAGTCAACAAAAATTAAATAGATAAATAAGTTAGTCAATTGTACCACCCTGGCCATACCAGGCTACTCTCTGTTCAGGAGAGAAAGTGAGGGGAAGAATGGTTGTTCTACATCTCAGGGTGGGAATTAGGGCTATGGAAATACAAGGGATCCCAGAGGAAAAGGAAGGGCTGGAGGTGATGTGGGTCATCCTGAGAACAGGAGTGGGGGCCACTGTTCATATAGGAGTTGAATACAGACCTCCAGCACAGGTAGAGGAGTTAGATAAGACACTAAGTGAAATCATCATCAGGATGGCAAAAAGGGGGAGGTGCTGCTAGTTGGAGACTTCAGTCTGCCAGTTCTGGACTGGAGCCTTCCCCCTGCAGCTTTGTCAAGGAGCAGGGCCATCCTTGACTCTCTACAGGGGGACATTTCTCAGGTAGCTAGTCAGCAAACCTGCTAGAGATGGGGCAGTGCTGGATCTGGTGCTTACAAGTAGGGGCAGCATTGCAGATGTCATAGTGGGAAGTCCCCTAGGTAACAACAATCACCATACAATATGGTTTAACATAAAGATGGGAACAGTCTTTCTTCAGGTACATAAGCAAGGGGAAGGATAGTGAAGATAAGGAGGATGGCAGAGGAAGACTGCACAGAAAAGGATCAAGAAAAAACATACATCCTGAACAGATGCTTCTGCTCAGTCTTCACAGTGGAGGGAATGGGGACAGACCATCATGGAGCAGTAGCAAAAGGTGGGGGTGGACACAAGTCTACTTTCGGAGCAAGGAGTTCTGAAGGGTACTGCAGCTCTGAATGTGAACAAGGCTATAGGACCAGGTAAGATATACCCAAGGATATTAAAGGAACTCCAGGAGGTGCTTGCTGCATCACTGACAGCCTTATTCAACAGCTCAATGGAAACAGGCATGGTTCTAGAGGACTGGAGGAGAGCATACAAGGCCCACTCCATAACAGTGGTAATTCAGAGGAGGTAGCAACTACAACACAAGTCACATTAAAATGTCCCTCCAATGAGTTGGTTTAGCATCATTTTTTACAGTTGGCAATGCACTGCCTACTCACATTGTATTGTTTTTCAACACTTAACCAACTCAACAGCAATGTTTATAAAATGTTTTTGCAGCTCGGTTGGAATGCACCTGAAGTACAGTTACAATGCAGTGCAAAATTGAGTTGTAACTCTTAGGAAACAGTGTTATGCAAGGCTTTGTACTGAATCCAGCAACACTTCTGCAACTCAATCAAAAATGCCAGAGCAACTCATTGGTGGAACAGTTTAATGTGAATTGTACTGTATATGCTGATCAGTCTCACATCAGTGATGGAGAAATTAATGGAAACCCTGTTAATGGAAAGGTTATTAGAGTATCTTGAATCCAATGAGCTATAAGACCAAAGGCATCATGGACTCATGGGAGTGGGTCATGGCAGATGAATCTGAGTGATTTCATTACATACGAAGAAGTCAGCAGAAGAAGGCCATTTGGTCTATCAAGTCTGCTCGTATTGCAGGGTCCACAGCTTGAGCTAATGTCCCTGTCCTCCATCCCCACTCCTCCCATCCTCCCTACCCATGATTCTTACCTTACCCCTATGCCTATCCCAGCCAATCTTAAAGGTGCCCACTGTCTTTAATGAGATGACCTCTTCTGGCAGTGCATTCCAAGGGTCCACCACCCTCTTTGTGAAGAAGTGCTTCCTGACCTCCCTCCTAAATCTTCCACCCTCCAGCATAAGACTGTGCCCCCTTGTGATATAGTTGCCACTCAGCTTAAAGAGACTCTCCTTATCAACCTTATTTATCCCTTTCAAGTACTCGACTGTCCCAATCATGTCTCCTCTCTCTCTCTCTCTCTCTCTCTCTCTCCTGTCTTCCAGGGAGTACATGTTCAGTGCCCTCAACCTCTCCTCATATGCCTTGCCCTGCTGACCGGCTATCATCTTTGTAGCCCTCCTCTGTACCTTCTCCAGCAGGTTAATGTCCTTTTTGAGGTGTGGGCACCAGTACTGAACTCCACACTCTAGATGTGGCCTTACCAGTGACCTGTACAAGGGCAGTATAACCTCTTCTGTCCTACTACTGATCCCCCTAGCTATGCATCCCAGCATCTTGTTTGCCTCTGCTGCTGCTTTCTTGCACTGCGTGGAGTGCTTCAGGTCACTAGTGATCATCACTCCCAGGTCCTTCTCCTCCTCTGATGCAGATACTCAAACTCCACCCAGATAATACTCTGTCCTGGGATTCTTGGCTCCAATATGCATAACTTTGCATTTCTTGGCATTGAAGCCAAGCTGCCAGATCCTGGACCACCTCTCCAGCTTTTCCAGATCTTCCTGAAGGTCCCGTATCCCTTCACCTGTGTCCACTCTCCCACATTTTGCCTTTAACACCATCCCCAATGTCATTGATGAAGACATTGAACAACACTGGCCGCAGTACAGAGCCCTATGGGACCCCACTGGTTACCTCTCTGGTGCCAGATAAATCTCCCCCTACCACCACCCTCTGGGTTCTGTCACTCAGCCAGTTTTCACCCAACTGAACATCGTTTCCCTAGCTACAAGATCCACCAACTACCTGATCAACCTTTTGTTGGGCACAGAGCCAAAGGCCTTGCTGAAATCAAGATAGAGGATGTCTACCACTTGGCCCCTGTCTATTGTCTTAGTGACACAATCAAAGAAGTCAATCAGATTTGTTTGACATGATCTCCCCCCATGAACCCATGCTGCCTCTCATCCTGGAGACCATGTTCCTCTAGATATTCCACCAACCTTTCCTTTAGTATGGTCTCCATGTGCTTGCCCACAATGAAGGTCAAACTGACTGGTCTGTAATTCTCTGGATCATCCTTGGGACCTCTTTTGCAAAGGGGCACTATATGTGCTGTTCTCCAGTCCTGTGGCACCATGCCTGACTCTAGTGAACTATTAAATTATTAAATAGGTATGCTAGTGGCCCTGCCAGCTCCTCAGCCAGTTCCTTTAGTACCCTTGGATGTACTCTGTCCAAGCCCGGTGATTTGTCCACTTTTAATGCCAGCAGACCCTTCCTCACTCTATCCTCCTCTATCACTATGTCTGTGACCCCCCCCCCCCCCGGCTCCTCTTTTCCCTCCTGAAGGCACTGGTCTGTCCTTCTCCCTGGTGAAGACAGAACAGAAGTATTCATTTAATATCTCCACTTTTCCTTCATTATCCTCCACCCACTCCACACCTTTCTTAAGCCTAACAATCCCTTCTTTCTTGTCCCTTTTCTCACTTATATAGTGAAAGGAAGCCTTCTCCCCCTTCTTAATTCCTTCAGCTATTTGAAGCCCCTTCTGTGCCTTTGCTCACCAGACTTCTTTACTTGCCTCACTAGGTAACCTTAGGTAATATTCCCTATCCACCTCCCTCTTGGCCTTCCTGAATTTTCTATAGGCCAATCTCTTTTCCCTTACTGCCTTGGAAACCCCAGAACTGAACCAGCTGCGCACTTCGGCCTTTGTGTTCTTCGCCCTGAGCCTAACACACTCATCTGTGGCAACCAGTATCCCTTCCTTAATGATGGACCACTTTAGGTCCACCCCATATCTGCTCTGATGCCCACCAGATGGCTCCTTAGAACTTCATCCATTTTCCTGAAGTCCGCCCTCCTGAAATCCAAGATTGTGGTCTTAGTTGGGATGCTTTCCCTGCCCATAGCCAAATGGAACCACACTGTGCAATGGTCACTTCCCCCCAGTGGCTCTCTGACCATTATTTACTGTACATGCTCCCCATTTGTGAGCACCAGATCAAGAATTGCCTCAGCTCTTGTTGATTCAGTGATGCCCTGAGTCAGGAACCCACTCTGCAGTCCTTCCAGGATCACCTGACTCTTAGCACATGTTGAGGATGGTATACTCCAGTCCACCTTGGGCAGGTTGAAGTCCCCCACAATTACCATCTCTCCTATCCCTGCAGCTTCCAATATTTGTGAGATCAGTTCCCTGGTGTCTCTCCTCATCTTGATTGGGTGGTCTGTAAACCACCCCCAATCTCACCTTTCTCCCTCTACTGGACCTTAACTGAACCCATAATGCCTCCACCTCCCCTTCCTCTGACTCCTACCTCGTGCAAGTTATTCCCTCCCTGATATAAACTGCCACCCCCCCTTCCCGACTACTCTGTCCCTCCTGTATAGTTTATATCCAGGGATAGCAAGGTCTCAGTCACGGTGTGATGTTGCCCTAGTCTCAGTTACTGCAGCTATGTCCACCCTTCTGTCTGCTAATAGTGCCTGCAGGTCATCCATCTTGTTTACAAGACTCCGTGCATTCAGAGACACCCCCCTCAAACTAGAGCATGACCTTCCTTCTCTTCCCTCTTTTCTTCTATTCACATTTATCCCTTCTGTGTGCACCCTGCCCCATACCCTTGTTATGTGTTTTTCACCCCCTCCACCCTTTGCTAACTGTGTGTTTGCTCCTTCCACCTCCTCCCTCCTCTCTCCAGACCTCTTTCATCACTGTGTGGGGGAGGTTTACTGAAAACCTCCTCTCAGAGTCTGTGGGCCTGCTCACCCACTGCCCCCCCCTCAGTAGTTTAAATTAAGTGTAGTGGTTATCTATTCCCCCAGCTTGTCCCTGAGTATGTTAGAACCATTCCTACTGAGGTGTAGCCTGTCTGGTGAAAAAAGTGCTTTGTTTGACCCGGTCTTCTCCCAGTCCCCAATACAGATGAACCTCTCCTCCCTGCACCATTTCCTCAGCCAGTCATTAAAATCCTCTATTCGTCTTTTCCTAGCTGTACTGACCTTTGGTACAGGTATCACCTCTTAGAAGGCCAGTGAACTTCCTTCCTCCCTGCAGATATTCCCTAACTCCCTGAACCTACTTTGCACTATTTCAACCTCCTCCTCAGCTAGGTCATTGGTTCCCAAATGTATAACTAAATTAGGTTTTCCTCCAACCTCCCTTACTATTTCCCTTATTATTGGGCCTGCCTTTCCCGCTGTCATCCCCGGCATACAAACCACCCTCCTGCTTGCATTTGAGTCCCTTTTCCTTTCCCAGTGAATACCTCTAATTATGGAGTCCCCTATGATTGCCACCCTTCCATCCCCTGCATCTGTGTTCCCCATCCTTCCTTTCTTACCTTCAGTACTAGCTGCTTCCCCACCTAACTGTTCCTTTTGCACTCTGGCAAACTTATCTACACATCCACATTTTAACCCAATAGATGTCTTTCCATCTCCCAATTTGCCCCTCCTCTTATGACTATCTGTATCTGCTTTCAGTTTTCCCTCCCCTCTTCCATTCCTTTTCTCTCCCTCCCCATCCTCCACTCCATATTGCCTGCATATTTTTCCCTGCCCAGCCTGATTAGTTCCCTCCCCCTTCCCCTATATTCATGTTCTCAACCCTGGCTCAGCCTGACCTCCTACCTCACCTCCTGCTGACCTCTTCCTCCTTCCAGACAGTGGTGCAAATTTGTTCAATATAGGCACCCCTTTAGAAATTCCCACCCCTGCTGCTGCTCTCACATTCCCACCCCTTCCCCTTACTACTTGCCATTCCACCACTTGGGGCTCCCTAGTCCTCTGAGGAAGAGATACTCCTGAATACTGGGTACTCCTCCCAACTCCTGTCCCCTGCCTGATGGCGTCACTCCCCTGGGCATCACCCATTTGCCTTTACCTCCACTGCTCTGCTCCTTTGACTTCCCACACCATCCTTCCCAGCTCCCATCTGAGCAGCCTTATTTCAGCCCTTAGCTGCTTCAGGCTCTTACACACAGGACATCCCCTTTATTTCACATCACCCCCAGAAAGACTGCTGCCCCACAGCTATTGCAGATTACCATTCTCCTGCTTCCCATACATGCACCCATTCCCCCATATCCTACCAGCCCAGCTTCTCCTAGCCTCCAGTTTTTCATAACTATAAAATAACTATAATTACTGGTGACCCTATTTATCAACCTGAATACAGGTATTGTCAAACGCCGTAATAACTCGAAAACGGGTTATTACGGCATTTTGGTTTAAAAATCTTTTCGGTTCCCTGGTGTTTCTTGTCACTCAATGCTAGTGCACTACCTTATTGGCTGTTACTTGGTCTGTGGGTGGGACGCACAACACGAGCAACATGGTGGCTCTATTTTTCCGGTACCTGAACACCCACACTGACTATCTGGCAACAAATCAACACAAATGTAAAGTATTTTTTTAAACTATTGAATTAGTTAATCCTGCCTTCAGAGTAATGAAATAAATATCTGGTTGATCCTGCAGTACTCATGCTGGGGACTCACGCGCTGGTTCGGGCTTTAGCAACGGCAACTGACCGTGACTAACTGCTCTTGCAGTGCAGAAGTAAAAAGCACCAGTAATTATAAAAAAATTAAATCTAGCCGGGTGTGTGTTCATGATATTTCTTTTACACACCCTCAGTGAGTGTTGAGCTCATAAACCTCTCAAGCTTCGTTCTCGAGGTTTATGGCTCATCACTCACCTCGGGTGTGTAAAAAAAATATCATAACACACACCTGCCTAGCCATTATTCTCTATATAACAATCAAGTATACATAAATTCCTATCTTACTTTACCATCAAAATGTAACAACAATCTCAATAATCTAGAACTCAGTAGGCTGCTACTTCCAGTGTTCTATCAACACTAGAACACTATGCCAAAGCAGCTGTTTCTTAGCAACCATCTGATTATAGCTAAAAACAATATTTTTAATAAATGCCTTTTAAATCATCAGCCCAGAAATCCCATGAAACACTGACAAAGTAAATCGCAGTACAACCTTAAACAACATGCCACCACCCAGCAACAAACCAGCTAATCCTGGTGACAAGGACAACCCTACAATAATGTCAAACTGCCTATCTACTGTACAAAATGAAACCTACACAAGATATGATTCACCACAGAACAAACATGCTGACTATACTGTTCCCAACTAACCTGAAATACACACATCTCACACCTTCATGCAGGCAACAACAATGACCTCCTTCTCTGTCCACAAACTGTACATAAAAAAATTTTAAAACTAAAAAAAATATAGAAAATGTTTACTTACCTAAGGAGCTCCACATAGACACAGCCACTCTGTTGCCAGCATTCTAGAATTCAATGAATGGGTGACCAGGGAAATAGATGAGTGGAGGGCCATGGATGTGGCCTATCTGGACATTAGGAAGGACTTTGACACTGTGCCACACAAGGGACTTATACAGAAATTAAGCAGCCCAGGGGTGGGATACAAAGTGGTAAATTAGGTAAGAAATAGGTTAATTGATAAGTGATAGGTGGTGGTGGTGGTTAACTGTACTCAGTCTAATGGCAGAAGAGTAACCAGCTGGGTACTGCTGGACTCATTACTGGGATCTGTCCTCCTCAATGTCTTCATTAGTGACATTGCAGAAGTACTGGAAGGGTAGGTGTGCCTTTTTGCAGATGACATAAAAAGTTGTACTAGGTTGGAGGAGTGGAGAGAATCCAGATGAACCTTGGGAAACTGGAGAGTGCTCAAGGGCATGGAAACTGGGGTTCAATGCCAAAAAGTAGGCGGTACTGATAGTCACTAAACAGGAAAGGGACCTTGGGTTATCATAGCTGATGATCTCAAAGTGGCAAGGCAGTGTGACAAAGTGGTTCGGGTAAGTGGGATGCTGGGATGCATAGGTAGAGGTAGCACCACCAGGAGGAGGGATGTGGTGTTACCACTATGTCTCTCACTGGTGAGACCCCTCCTGGAGTATTGTGTCCAGTTCTGGAGACCACACCTCAGAAATGACACAGACAGGGCAGAGGCAGTCCAGAGGAGGTCAATTCAAATGGTGCAGTGGTTGCATCAAAAGCCCTACAAGAAGACTCTGAGGGCTCTCAATGTGTACACCCTAGATGTGAGGACAGTGAGAGGGGACATGATAGAGACCTACAAGTACCTCATGGGGTGAACACGGTACAGAAGGGGACTCTCTTGCAAAGAGAAAGAGCTCCAGGACCAGAGGGCATGGGGTTGAGCTGGAAAGAGAACTTTAAGTGATATATGAGGATGTACTACTTCACTGAAAGAGCGGTGGATGCTTGGAACTGTGGAAGTGGTAGAGGTGAAAACAGTGAGGGAATTCAAGCATGCATATGATAGACATTAGGGGAATATTAGTAAACAGATAAAGAGGAGGGAAGAGGGAGGGTTGCTAGAAACCAGTTAGGGTCTGTGGAGACATACTAGGCAGGACCACCTGGATAAACTGGGTAGGCAAAGCTGTCCTTTTCTGCTGCATATTTTATATTTCTTTGTTTCTATAATAAACTAAATTTATTGACTTAAATTGAAGGAACATGTTTCAAGTACAAGAAACATGTTCTAAATATAATAACATGTATTCTAAGTAAAAATACATATTTAGCAAAACTAACATGGTTTATTAACCTAGTTTATTTAACACTGGTGTTTTTCATGTTGCAATCTGATACACTGTGCTGCTCACCCACACACTCATTCGCTCCTATTTCTAAACATGGCTAGAATTGTGTGAAGTTGAAAAGAATTCATGAAGATCTGTCACTTTGTAGCATTAATTCAAATAGAGAACTTCACATGCAAAGTTCTTGTGGACACAGGTGAAATTCTTAAACAACTAGCCAGAATGAGTCCAGAAGTAAACAACATGCAATGTGACTGCAGAAACTGCTGTCATGTGGTGCTGGAACTATATGTAGACTATCCATGTGGAAGCTATCTTTAGTGCAGTTTTATACATACTGTAGGAGAAGTTCAGGAGCTGCAGTAATTCTGTCCCTTTAGGTGTCTTTTTAGTCACTTACTGTTGTGCTGGAACTACATGTAGACTATGTGGAAGCTGTCTTTAGTGCAGTCTTATACACAGGAGGAGTTCAGGAGGTGCAGTAAGTCTATCCCTCTAGATGTCTTTTTAGTCACTTACTGTAGATCAATCACTCTAAAGTGGTTTGTTTGGCTTAAATTGATTGCAAACCTGATTGAAAGTGTGTTGTACATCTGGTGTGTGTTTTGTTTTGTTTTACAACATTTATACTGGGCTTTATACTGGGAAATAGAATGGGAGAAGACATTACTGTCCATTGTACCATTCCCCACATAGCAAGTTCATGGTTGTTAATTTTTCTTCTTGAATAATAATTGATCTATTACTCTTTTGAATGTCTCTAAGTTGCCACCTAAGACTACATTCTCTGGTAGGCTATTCCATAATCTTGCTGTTCTATGAACGAAGGAGTAGTATGTCACTTTGGACTTTACAGTTTGTAACTTTATTTGATATTTATGTGCTCTTCATCCTTCTAGTTTCTCTAATAACTGTATACCCATTTCACTCATTAGTTCTGGATCTTTCATAATTTTAAACAAATGTAAGAGGTCCCCTCTCTTTCTTCTATCCTCCAGACTAAACATTTCCAACGTCTTCAGCCTGTCTCTATAACTATCACTTTTAGTGTGCCATCATTTTAGTATAAGTTCTTTGTATCTTTTCCATTCTATTTATTTCACCTTTGGAAAATGGACTCCACAGTGATGACCCATAATCCATGTATGGTCTCACAAATGTCTTATACAGCGGGAGTAAACAATCTCTTGATCTATTTGTGAAATTTCTCTTTATATTTCTAATCATATAATTTGTTTTCCTAATTACTTCCGATCTCTGTGATCTAAAGGTCATACCATTATTTACTATTAGCCCACAGTCCCTTTCCCTTTCTGCGACTGCTATTTGCTGTCCATTTAAATAGTAACTATGCTTGGGATTATTTTTCCCCATATGTAATATTTTACATTTGTCTATACTAAATGGCATTTGATTCTCCATGGCCCAAATTTCAACTTGTTTTAGGTCTTCTTCAAGCTCTTGAATACTCTCCAATGTATTTACTTTTTACCTCCTAATTTTATATCACCTGCAAATTTAACCAAATTATTCTTTATATTGCATTGTACAGTCAGACCTGGTTAATCCGTGCCTTGTTAATCCATATGTCTGACTATCCAAATGAAAAACACTACATACGGATTTTTTGTTGAGCTGTTGACCTCTTTATTATCACTGTCTGGTTACTACTTAGATTTGTATTACGTAACAAAATTGGCAAACACAAATGTGCATGGATTAACCAGGTCTGACTGTATATCCCCTAAATATAGTGAGAATAACATAGGGCCCAACACAGACCTTTGTGGCACTCCACTCATCACAACCATCAAACCCGAACATATTCCCCTCATTCTAACTTGTTGCTTCTTTTCCTCTAACCAACTCTGTACCCATTTTATCAACCTACTATCTATCCCTAATGTTACCATTTTTCAATTAGCTGTTTATGTGGAACCTTATCCAATGCTTTCTGAAACTCTAACACATTGTTTTTTTCCCCTCTTTTTGTATACATGTTCTTTTTGGGTATATACTTGTCTTCCAATTTATGCATTTTCTGTTTAAACATGCTCTACATATCTCCCACATTCTTCCCTTCAAATAGTACATCCCATTTCCACTCTGCCTGATTTCTTCTAATTTCATCAAAAGTGTGCCTTACTGTAGTCTCTTATAACAGTAATTCCTTTATAGCACACCAACCCTTTTTTCAAAAAAATTGTACTATACTGTAGTCACTGTTCTTTAGTTTATCTTTAATACTCAATTTGGTTAAGGTGTCCTCTTGATTAGTCATTACCCAATCTAAAATATTTTCCCCCCTCTTGAGGGCTTATGTACCATCTGATGTAATCTGGTCTTTTCCATCATTTCAACAAATCTTTTATGTGCTGCATCCGTTTTCATTTTTGTTACCCAGTTTATATCAGGCAGATTGAAATCCCCTATAATTACCACATCTTCCTCCAATGCTACTTGTCTAATTTTAGCATCTATCAATTCATCTTGGGCTTTATTTGTATTTGGTGGCCGATAATACAATCCAATCAACAGTTTTTTTTGAGTTTGTGATATTTGTAATGCTATCCATAATGATTCTATCTCATCTCTTTTCTCATATTTGTTATATATTGTACTTTTTATTGTTTTCTTTATGTATATTACAATCCCTCCTCCTTTTTTAATATTTCTCTTGTTTGAATACAGTTTATACCCCCTCTATCTCTCTATTCCATAATACTTCCTTGTCCCACCAAGTCTCGGTAATACAGCATATGTCAATATCTTTCACTTTTAAATGTACCTCTAATTCAGATTTCTTTATCATATTTAAGCTCTTTGCATTCAAAAGCCATACTTTTAAACCATTATGCAATTTTGAATTTTTTAAATTCTAATCCTGTTTTTCCTTCCTTAGTTGATTTACTATCAAAAACCTTTTTTTATCTTCCCTTTTTTCCCCTCTCCCCTGATTTTTCAGTTTAAATTAGTGTCTAATACCTTTTTACTGTCATCCCTAGCTTCCTACTTCCCTTTTTGCTCAAATGTAAGCCATCACTACAAAAAAGTACTGGATCATTTATAAACTGCTCCCAATGAAAATACATCCTACCCTTTCTTGTAAAGTCCACCCCCTTAACCAGTTATTAAGGTCTTTTATTTCTTTCAAATTATTTTCACTCTCGGTACTGGTAGAATTTCTGAGAAGTAGATATTACATCCCAATCTGCTAGCCTCCTCTTTTATATTTCTGTATTCCTGTTTAATATCACTTAATATTTGATTTTTAATATTATTGACTCCTAGGTGTAGGATTAACACTTTATTCCCAATTTTATCTTCTATAATATCTGGTAGCATTCCTTGAATATCTCTGATCTTTGCTCCTGAGAAATAGCTGGTTGTAATGTGTTCTTTATTCCACCTTGATGTATACCTATCGGTATATTTTAGTATTGAATCACCCAAAACATATGAGTTTGTTTCCTTATTTATTTGTTGTGTTATTGTACTTATATTTCCTGTTTCCAAATCTTCCTCCCTACTAATCTGTATTCTTTCATTTTATAACTGTAATGACACATTCTCTTCTTGACATATCATACTACTCTGTATTTGGATATATTTATCTATATTCTCCCTATTTTCTAATATGTTTCTTTCAAATTTCCTATCCCAAGATTCACAATCCCTCTCATTGATCCTAGCTATAACATACTCTCCTACTACTGTACTATCCATAGCTGGAATCCCCACAGTATCCAGATCTATCAACTGTTCAAATCTATTTGTGGTATCCAGGGTGAATCTCTCAGCCCTTCTCCATTTCCTATATTTTCTAGTGTCTACTTGCTAATCTTCTCCTTCTGTGTTTCTATCCATTTTTTTTGCTTTTTTGTACTTCTGTTCTAACATTCATATTTCCATATTTCCTTCCAGTGATCTCCTCATTTTCTGCCTGAATAATATTTTGCTGCTGTAAAGATATCAGTTTCATTTCCAATGCTAAATTTATTTGTTTTAATTCTTTTATAAGTTTACATTATTTGCAGGTATATATTAGCACCTCATCTACTGCTTCTGTGGAGATTTTTGTACAGATTATACATCTTAAACCCAATTTGCCTCCCTCTGATCTCACCATATTTGTATCCTTTTTGATCAACGTTATGCTTTTTCCCGTAACTATTTCCTGAGTTGATATCTTCTTGTGCAATACTCAATACAGGATAAGCCCCCTTGATTGTATGTATGTAACAACTCCTTTTGTTTTTCTTGCACTTCTCTGTATTGTACTCTTTTCTCCCTTAGCTCTACTATCTCTCACTGTCCTAATACTTCACCCTCTTGTGTTTATTGCTTTGTACTGTTCACTATCTTGTCACCCCCTTACAACTTTCACAGTATCACTGCATGCAACAGTACCTGAAACAGCCCTTTTCTTTTAACTTACTCTTTCTGTTTCCTCTACTGTATCCTAGTCCTCTCGACCTCCCCGGACACACCAGACACGTACCAATACATGCTTGCCTCAGTGCGCAACTCCACATGTGGTGCCGCACAAGCTAATGCCGCTCGCTACACCGCCTGCCTTTATCTGCAGTCACGACACAGAACTTCTAAGTGGTCACGATCTGCAAAATAGCCCCAAAGTTCTAAATTTTAAAATTCAAGCAGCTAATGCTGCACCAGTGTGAATCAGCCCCTGTAACAGGGTTTAAAACAATAAATATGTAGGGCTTTTATGGCGGTAGTTCCATAAGATTACAATGAGGAACTCCGACCTTATAAGTACTTCCTGGAGCTCTGCCCATCCTAGCCAGGCAGATGATAACCCCAGCTCTCTCTCTCTCCTCCACAAAAACTACTGACAGATAAGTAGCAAGACAAGCATGACAAGCTTTAGCTATCTGTCTCACCACTTTTGGCAGTCCCACAGGAATGCTATCGCTCTTTTAAAAAGTAGTTTTTTGTTTGTGTTATTTTTCCATTAGACTAGCATTGCTGATCTCTGTGGTGGGAGTTGCTAGCCTGTGCAACTGCTCTTCTAGCACAGGGGAAGTCTATTAGTCATTTTACTTGTGTGCAGCCATTATTTTTCTCTGCAGGGTTTTGCTAATGTGACAATGTTCTGTCACGCTTGCTGACTTTGCTAAGTGAACTTAATTGTGAATTAAAGTGAGCTGAGTATGATAAAGTCATGTCATGTTTTCTATTTTTACAGCACTTGGCTGAGTTCTTCAAGTGACAGTGCTCACTCAAAGAGCTGTTGAGAACTACACATTGACTTGTGGCAACTTACTAGTTCAATACATTTTTTTTAATTCCTTATCTTTCAGCCAGAACTGCTGATCTCTTGGGGAAGGTATTGTGTGCTGATGTGACTGCAGCCTTTCTGCAACTTCTTGGTCAACTTAAAAATATTTGTTCTTTAATTGTATGCATTTTTATCTCTTTGGATTTATTTTCTGTTTCTTTGTTTTTGGTGTAGTTTTGTGGGTCAGTCACTTGTATGTATCTGATGTACAGTGAAAGTGACCTAATTGAAATAAGTTGAACCATGTGGCTTTGATTGTAACTGTAAGCAGACCTGCATTACTTATATTAAAAATGCTTGAAAACAGCAGGCACCCTGTTAAAGGGCAAAACATAGAAACACACAATTTGTTGGCAGATAAGGGCTGCCTTGCCCACCCAGTCTATCCATTTCCCCCTGCCGCAGATTGGGACTGCTTGGCCCACCCAGTCTGACCATTTTTTATCTATTTTGTCACTGAAGACTCTACCTGATCTCTGGCTACCTCTGCCCCTCACTAATGTTCTACCAAGACTCCCTTATACCTATTCCATGCATGCTTAAAGCATACCACTGTTTTCATCCCCACTACCTCTGCTGGAAGACTGTTCCAGGCATGCACCACTCTTTTGATGAAGAAGCACTTCTTCACATCCCTTCAAAATTCACCCCTTCCAGCTTCATTGCATGCCCTCCTTGTTCTCATACACCTTCACCTCTGAAAAATACTTCCTTCCTGTACCTTTTTCACCCACATGGGGTATTTATAGGTCTCTATCATGTCACCCTTCCCTCCTCTCTTCCAGGGTCTAAATATTAATATCCCTCAGTTTCTCCTCATTGGGCTTTTGATCCAGCCCCTGCACAGTTTGAGTTGCCCTCCTCTGGACAGCCTCCATCCTATTTATGCCATTTCTGAGATGTGGTCTTCAGAACTGGACATAGTACTCACCAGTGACTGATACATTAGTAATACCACCTATCTTCTTCAGCTGGTGGTATCCCTCCTATGAACCTCAGCATCCCACTGGCCCTACCAGCTGCCTTGTCACAGAGAGATGAAGGGCAGGTGGGAAAGACAGCAGGAACTTTAGTGAGGTGAAAGGGTGGTGATGTACCTGCTGCAGGTAAAAATAATGAAATCTGCAGCAGCATGTTCAAGAGAGTAGGTAGCAGTACATCAATAGGTGTGAATGATGGTGTTAGTGCTGCAAAGTTTTTTTCTGCTACAGCTATGGCATCCATTGTGGTTATAGCCAAGGGAGGTGGCAGGGGTGTCATTTTGCCAAAACCATAGGGATTGCAAAACTATCTATAAAAGAACTGGAAATGCAAACTGTAGGCTGGGGTCCTGGGGGCTGCCTAGTCCCCGGAACACTTTTTTAAATTGGCACACTCTGGTGCATTTAGGGGGTCATTATAAACAGAATTTGTTACCCTGGTACTCCCTCCTCATGCCCAGAAAATTGTGCCCTAACTCCGACACCAGAGTCCACCCAGTCCAGTATGTTGCCCAAACCACCCTTCCCATAGACTTGGTACCTGTCCCAGTGCATGGCCCCCAACCCTCACCAAGTGCAGCAAGCTGGACCCTAGCTCCCTTCCCAGAATCCTCAGCCCTGCACCACATCATGCATAGCCTCAGGCTCTTCTCTCCTTTTTACTGCCAGAGCCATTCCAAGGTAACACTTGCTTCAGTATTTTTCTGGGGTCATTGCTTATTATTGATGAGTTATGATGTAGGAATACACTGTTAATAAATCAGGCTGGAAATGGCAAGTTTGTACTTCATTGCAAGTTTAATCCCCAGGCTCAAGAGCATTTATTCTAGTAGTGATGAAAAATGTCTTGACTTAATGTCTTGACCTCTCAAAGAGTGGTGCTTCATTAAAGTAGTGGATGGCATTTAAACCCTGCAGCCAACTGGTTTGCTCCACACAAAGCAACCAATTGGCAGAGAAGTAGCCCCACCATCACAGTGGTGGAGCCAGGTTTTGGAGCCATGGGGGCAGGTCAGTCAGCTGGGGCTGCATGATGGCAGCAAGCAAAAGTGACAATTTTATACAATCACAGTTTGATGTTGTCAGAATGGATTCCAGTAGATGGGGTGTGCTGGGACCACATTTTAAGACCATGAGGGGTAGAGTGTGAATATTTTGCCCATTCTCCTTTTTGAAAGATGACATTGCATCTATCTTCCACCTAGACAACCACAAGAGGTCTGTATAAAGGGGACACTTACAGTATCCAAAAAATGACAACTCCCACAGTGCAACACCTTCTTGAACTGGACTGCGGTGTTGTCACTGAGTATATAGTATGTGTAGCACTTAAATTTTAACCCATGATAATCAAATAAATAAAACCACCCTTACACTGTAGGAAAATGTCAAACTGATCTGGGTTTTGTTTTACCATCTTTACATTGGCCTCCATCTTTTTAAAAAAATGGGCATATCTTTTTTTTTTTTTTAGTTTTCTAAGACTCTCTTCCCACTTTATTCCTAAGGAATGATTGTCTCCTTCTATGCTATTCCCCCCTCATGACACACAGTAGGGAGCCTCTTTATTTGTATGTGTTTTACTCTTGAACCCTACTCTCTACCTTAATCAGTCTGGCTCTCTCTTTCCTGTGGGATCCCTTCACAATTTGGGACACATTATCCCTCTTTTACCTTTATTTAGGAATCATTAACTCGTCAATCTGGATTCTGGAACACATTCTCTAAACTTGGATAAAACTTTGTGTTCCATTAATCACCAATTTCCTTGTACTAAAAGTCTACTTTCTGAAGGTTTGTCTTTTAAGGGTCCGTAAATAGAAATATCAAACATATATAAATCCAATTCCTTTCATAACTATCAAAGTGTATCTTTTGGTCACATTGTCTTTCTTTCTTGCACAGCCTGACTCCTGTCTGCATGTCAGGCTGTCTGCACCTGATAAAAAGGTACTGCATCATCTTCACTACTCAGGCCCTGTCAAACAGCATCCCCAAATACAACTGGCTGGACAGGCAAACCAACTTATACATCTTAGAAATGTACCCCCCCCAACCATCACCAAAAAAAAATTGCAGACTTCAGTAAAAGGTGCTATTTAAAACAAAGTGCTCACATTTGATAAACTTTAGCTAACACTAGTAACAAAAAAAGCATATCTGGTCACCAGCAAACCCAGGTCTGAATTCCACAACTGCCACTTACTTACTGTGCCACCCTAAACAAGTCTCTTAACACACCCCAAAACTGGAAATGAGCTCCAGCCTTTTCTGTGCAACACATTTTAAACAAAAATACATAACAAATATGCTCCTTTTTGACAAAAAAGAGACATAACCTCTTGCTTGCAAAACTATAAAAAATAAATATTTATGTCAACAGCGCCCAACACCCACACCCCCTGCTCCAGCAGCTGAAATCATGACTGACATTTTGGTGTCTCAAGCTCCAGATACTTTGGATGTGCAGAGGAGCTAAGCTCGTTGGCGACAATGTCAAACCTGTCAGCTGCTTACTCCTTAAATTCCCAGCTTCTTTTAAAATTGCAGTGCAGCAGAGCAAGAGTGAGGAGGATATTTTTTGTTTGCCTGTTTATTTTTCCTCTGAAAACTAACTTGGAGAGTGGGTATGCAGCAGCAGCAGGAGCAGTAGCAGGTAAGAGAACTTGATCAAATCTGGGTGGTGGTAGACAGCTGCAGCACAGGGGACAGAGAGACAGGATAGCAGTAAGGGTTCCAACAAGAAACCATCCATGAATAACACTCAAAGGAAAGAATAGCAGATACATTTGCTGTTGTCCGCTAGTATGATTTGAAAAAGAGTTTTGGGTGGGAATTTTTTTTATTTAGCTGAATGCTGATGTTGGCCATTGCAAGTGGACTCTTACCTCCAAGCTGATACTTCATCCTGCCCGCCCCACACACACACCAGTCTAAGCATTCTTTAAAGTAGTCTTATGAGTAGCAACTGCAATCCGAAACTGACCCTCCAACCCAATTTAATATTTCATTCAGTCACACACACAAACACACACTCACAGAAACCCACACAGAAACACACACACACACACACACACACACATATTGACCAAGCCTATGGCTAAACCACACTTCTGTAGAAGGGTGCTTACATGTAACAGAAGTGCAGGTGGCCCAGTGTGAATTAAATTTTTGCAGGGAATCAAGTGCCAGTGACTGAAGGTGGACATGAAATAATGTAAGTTACGAAAAGAAAAAAACGCTGTAAAAAAACACCCCTTTGAATCCTATCAATAACACTGTAACATCTTTGCCCAGTGCCATGGAGGACTGAAGTGCTGGATGCCACACAAGAGACCCAGGATTGGGAATGGGTCAAAATAGTTCAGGGGTCATCCTGGTGAGGGAGGATCAAGTGTCCCAGGGACTGCTTTCCTTCCTTGGGGAAGGGGGATCCTGCATCCTGCCACTTGACTGCGACCTAGCAGAGACCAGGTAGCTGTACTGGTGTGAGGTGGACATTGGCAGACACACAGTGTCATTGTATGCTGACATCCAATTAGGCTGTACAAAAATCACCTTAAAAAAGTCAAAAAAGGTCTGCTACTATTAACAGCTATGAGGGTAAAGGGCCCATGTTTGCAATAAACCAGCCACCATTGGAACCATCTACATCTGCAGGCCCAAATTGTGGCTCATCAACATGTAATTAAATATCATTTACATCTGAACAAATATCACTGGAGGGAAATGATGACATGGAGACAAATAATATTGAAGCAACAAGAGAGATTTTGGTCCTGGGTGACTCCATGGTAAAGCACGTAGACAGAGACATATGCAATCCAGATAAGTTTAATAGGACCCCTTCCAGCTACAGGGGAGCAAGAATATCAGACATTACATAAGTGGCAACCAATATTATTAAAACATCTGGAGACAATCCCTTAATTATTGTACATGCTGGGATGAACAATGTGTTACGTGTCATGAGAATCAAACAGGATTACATTGCCCTTACTAACAAATGTATTGATCTTGGATGTAAAATAGTGCTGTCAGAAATACTCCCCATAACAAAGGCAAATTACACTCAACATAACAAAATTCAACAAATTAATAACTGGTTAAGGAGATGGTGTTTACACCAAAATATAAAGTGCATTTCACATTGGGAAACATTTATTGGAAAAAATGAACTATGTTGTTGGGATGGCCTGTACCTCAGCAGAAGAGGGAGCAGACTACTTGGAAAACATATGGTAGAATGCATCAATAGCCATTTAAACTGGATGCCAAGGGGGAGAGGAACATTTCAGGAACCTCTCTTGAGCTAGGAATCCTCAATAAAATTGACACCCAACACAAATCACAAAAAAAGGGTAAAAAACTAAGCCCGAAGGACAAGGAAACTACTGATCTAAAAATAATATTACTAAATGCTGGAAGCCTCCAAAACAAGATTGACGAGCTTACTTACATAATGAACACTAATAAAATGGACATATGTAGGGTTACTGAAACTTTGTTCAGTAACACTGACTGGAATACTGACATAGAAGGCTATACCTAAATACAAAAAAAAAAACAGAAAGGACAGAAGAGGTGGGGGAGTTGGGTTATACATTAATGAAAATCTGAAAGCATATGAAATTCATAACTCCAGTGACAATAATGAGATTATATGGGCACAGATTAGACTTCCAAGTAAAACACTAACATTGGGATTAGGATATTGACCACCTGGGCTAAACAACGAAGATAGTGACCAATTCTTAAACTGCTTTGAAAAACTAAATTTGACTAACAGTACCATATTAATGGGCAACTTTAATTTCCCAGGGAAACACTGGATAGCAATAATCATGTAGAAAATAGATTTATTGAATACACCATTCAGCACAATCTGGACCAGTCAGTAACCAAACCTACCAGAGGAAACAACATTCTTGATTGAATATCAACAAATGAGAATGAACACATACACAGACTAAAATGTATACCACCATTAGGGGACAGTGATCACCAAATTATTGAATTCTCTTACCAAGCACATTATAAAATAGCAAAAGGTAAAACCATTCTAAAAAAACTATCATAGGGCAAACTATAAAAAAAATAAAAGAATTCTTATCAACTTGGAATTGGAAGAAATAATTTCTGATCCAGGATTTGAAAATCATATGGATGAACATAAAAAAATTAAATAGATTATTGCATGGACAAATGGGTACCGATAATCAGTAAATACAAAAATAATCGGAGATGTCCACCCTGGTGGAATAAGAACATCATGAAATTAATCAGAAAAAAAAAGAAACTATACACCAAGTTAAAAAAACTCAAGTACAGGTGAAAAGCTGAAACACTCTAAGAAACTTAAAAACTTGATCAGAAACTCTAAAAGAAACTTGGAAATAAACTTGATAAACAAAGTAAAAGACAATAAGAAACAATTTTATAATTATATAGGAGCACTTAGAGGAAACCAAAAGGGGGTAGGTCCAATCATAACATATACTGGAACTATTACAGAATAATTGAACAAATACTTGTTAAGTGTATACGAACCAAAAGAAAAAATAGTTAAAACCATTACAAATTCAACAAATGACTACATTCCAATCACAGAAAACGAAATCAGCAAGATTATGAAAGGCCTAAGATCCAGTAGCTCAGCAGGCCCAGATAGTATAACTCCTAGACCACTCCAGGAGCTAGAAAATGAACCAATGGGACCATTAACTTTCTTACTTAACCAATCCCTAAAAAATGGTGAAACACTGCCAGAATTGGGACAAGCTCTCATAACACCAATACACAAGACTGGTTCAAGATCAGAAACAAAAAACTACAGGCCAGTATGTTTAACACCAGTTATAGGGAAGATACTGGAAAGAGTCATACAACAACAAATTACAGACCACTTGAAAAATGAAAAAATAATATATATCTCACAACATGGGTTTATAACAGGTAGATCATGCCTCACCAATTTAATATCCTCTTTTGTACCTGTCAGTGCAGCTTTGGAAAAGGGGATACCAGTGGATGTAATATATCTGGACTTTGCCAAAGCATTTGACAAAGTATCACATAAAACATTAATTGAACAGCTCTAGCAAATCAAGTTACAACCAGATATTGTGGACTGGATAACATCATGATTAGAAAACAGAAAGCAAAAAGTAGCAATAAAGGGTTATCAGTCTGACTGGGGTAATGTAACAAGCGGGGTACCCCAGGGCTCTGTACTGGGGCCTACACTATTCAATACATTAGTAACCACAATCCAGGCATCTGAAAATGCATGGCTAAGTAAGTATGCTGATGACTGCAAATTAGGGGGTCTGGTACAGAATCAGGATGATGGACATAAGCTCCAGGCTAATTTGGATAATTTATCTGTATGGGCAAAAAATAATAAAATTATGTTTAACAAAACAAAGTGTAAAGTAATGCACTTTGAACCTAAGAACCCTAACATCACATACAAACTAGGTAACCAAGAGTTAGAAACTTCTACAGAAGAAAGGGACCTGGGAATTGGAAGGCTTAGCCTGTAGTTCAATGGACAAGCAGCCAGCCACTTCCACTTTCCTGAGCTATATAAGCAGTTCCTCTCAGCCTCCTTCTGAGCACTTTTTTCTTTGCTGGCCAGAAACTCTGTCTGTCTGTCCTCTGCAGCTGGCTGGGGCCTGGGGCCTGCACCCCTCCTCCTGCCTTGCTGCATCTGTTTGCCTCTGGCACTGCTGGACTTCTGCGTTTGTTTTCCTGCTTCTGGTTTGCATTTTGCCTCCAGCTGTGTGCTTCTTTCTGTATTACTCCTTGTTTTCTGTATTTGTGTGTCTTTGTTTTGGGCCTTGTTCCCTGTTGTCCATGTTTATGTGTTTTGGTTTTGCCTTTTGGGGCTTTGTTTCTAAGCTACTAGCATATTGCTGCTCCAGAGCTCATATTACTTGCTCTGTTACTCATAACTCTCAAATTACTTGCAATGCAACTGCAACAATTGTCTGTGTGTTTCAGCTCAACCACAGCTGCTCTCAATGCTGCACTTAATTGTTTTCACATGATTCAGTCTCACACTGAACCCTCGCTATGCAGCTCAATCATGCTCTCTCAACTCATTCTACTTACCTCATTGCTGCAGTTTCATTGCACTGCCAGGTGATAGCTGCATCAGAGCATGGTGTCTCCTTTCTTTCTATATTTATTGAAGCTTACAACTCAGTGTACTCAATACAGATGCTGCTTCTATGTTTATACACTCCGTTATACTCTGAGGTCAGCTAAGCTACTGCTGATGCTGTCAACTAGTTTCAATACCTGCATATGCATCTTTACCCTTCCATCACTTTCTTGTTTTTCCTACGGCAGGGTCTTGGAGGTGTTTGGTGAGTCATGGCCCTGTGTGGCTAATAACTTATGTTCTAAATCCTGTCTCTGCCACCGACAAATCCTCAGAGTATGTGTCACCTTTATTGGCTTTTTGAATGCCTGGCTGGCTGGCTTGCCCCACTATTCGCAGTGCTGCTTCATTGCTACTATGTTTTGCAGACCTATGTGCAGGTGTGACTATTGTTACACTATTACTGACCTACGTGCAGGTTCGCTCTTGCTTATGCAATCTTTGCTTCGTGCCTACCACCATCCCCTCAGCTTCAGCCTCTGGGATGTCTGCTGTGCTCACTACTGCATCCGACCTTTGCAAGGTCTCAGCACTTAACACTCATTCAGCTCCTTATCAGTTCTGGGGCATGCCAGCAATACCATTCTGGTGCAGGGTTTCCCTACAGCTGATGGTCTCACTCTGCATTTTAAGTCTGCATCTTGAGCGTGCCCGACTTGGGGTGGGGTCTTTCTCACCTGGCCCATAGCTGGGAATGTCCTCGCTCCGGGCTTGGCTTTAGCTGTTCACTGATGTGACAGCAGCTCCTGGTGTAGAATTTAAAACTAGCTGTGAAGGGTGGTTACTCCTACCTCTTTTGGCTCTAGTGGTTCCACTACTATTGTTGTCCATTGGCTTTAGTGATTTCCCTAGCAAGGCACCTTCACCGCATACTCCCTACAATTGCCTCTGGTTCATCTGGTTTGTGTTTTGGGTGAGTAGGCCAGGTGAGTGCCACAGCAGTCATTGCTCTCCTCCTGCATTGGTTGCCCCCAATGTTTCAGAGCACTCTCGCAACCTTCCATGGCATTCCTGCTAGAGGGATTGAGTGAGAGCTTTCCACCAAAGTGGAATATTTTCCACCTCCCTTTAATTGGGTTTCCAAATCGCAGCTGGAATGCCGTCACTAAATAAAATATCCCAGCCTGGAGGGAAGGCAACCAAGGCCTTGGATCCCCAGAGATTTCCTCCTCAAAGGGTTTTTTTCTCTCCTCTGTGCCTCAGGTCATAAAAGTTAGTTAGCTGTAGTTAGTGTTTCCTAGTTCTATTAGGTAGGTCCTGCTGTTGGATGGAGGTGGATGGTGTCCCTACTTGCAGTTCCTTCTCTCCTTAGCCAGTCCCCTCATTCTCTAGCACTACCTACTGAACTCATGCTATTGCTAAATTCATCTCATTACATTATCAAGACATCTCATTACATTATCAAGCTGTATGATGCTTTATCTACTACTGTGTCACAGCTACTGCTTGCTTATATGCTTCGTGCTACTTCATTCTTTTTGGGGATCCTTCCTAAGGTACCTTTAGCCATGGGAATCATCCTGCAGCACCTCTAGGGGTGGAACCCTCTTCGAGGGTTCCTTGCCTTTGGTACTCCTACAGGGAGGTAATTCCTCTGGAATAGAGAGTGTGAATGGCCAAAACCAAACTAACACAGTTACACAAGCATAACACTATGCTGGCTGTGTAGGCCATTGAATTGGAAGGCTGGGCCTATAGTTCAGTGGACAAGCAGCCAGCCACTCCCAATTTCCTGAGCTATATAAGCAGTTCCTCTCAGCCTCCTTCTGAAGCACTTTTTTTCTTTGCCTCACCATCCTCCCCTTCTCCTCCAGCGGCAACACTTCTCTCCTTGGAATCCTTCCTAAGGTACCTTAAGCCACAGGCATCATACTGCGGCACCTCTAGGGGTGGAACCATCTTCAAGGGTTCCTTGCCTTTGGTAACCCTACAGGGTGGTAATTCCTCTGGAATAGAGAGTGCAAATGGCCAAAACCAAACTAACACAGCTTCACAAGCATAACACTATACTGGCTGTGTAGGCCATTGAATAATAATTACAGACAAACTTTCCACAAATGTGCATACAAACATGACTGTAAAAAAATGCCATAAAATTCTAGGTTGTATTCTAGCCAACATTAAAAGTAGAGAACAAAAAATAATTCTCCCACTAAACACCAGTTTAGTTTGTCCACATCTGGAATACTGCTTGCAGTTTTCTCCAGTGAACACTGTCAAAAGTAAAAAACTAAAAGAAGGTGTGCAAAGAAAAATAACAAAAAATATTAAGGGCTTACTACATCATAACTTCAATGATAGACTCAAGCAAGTTGGACTATACTCCACTGAGTATAGACAGTTAAGAAGAGACCTTTGTCTAGTCTTCAGGGCAATCAAAGATCCCAGCTTGATGGAAAGTATTGGAGTGCAAAAATTTCAGGAACAAAATAAAAAAACGAAGTTGCATGATTACAGACTAAAAGGAGAAACCAATGTGACCAAGAAGCTATTCGACTTTTTTACACAAAGCATCATAACAAGTTGGAATTCATTGCCTAAACAAGTAGCAGAAAGTAACAACATTAATACATTTAAACATAGACTAGATCAGCACACTGGTGAAAAAATACATATTCCACCTATAGAAACAAAAAATGGTGAGTTCATTAAAGACAAAGTGTCTACAGAACTCGTATTCAACTATGAACCTGTGAACCTATCCCAGTGGAAGCACAAGCAGGAGGAAAAATGCCCCGGCCACTCAACTTCCCCTGCAGGCCTCGCCCAACCCTATGTGTCAGGCTACCCATAGCAATGGATAACCAGTAAGGCTACTGAATGGGTCAGGTGACAGGGCTGGGGGGAGACACCAACCAAGACCCAGAAAAAAAAACTGAGGAAAAACAAAACTGCAGATAAAAAATACCTCGGTCATCACAAACTGGGTAAAAACATTGGCACATGGGTATGGGGCCATCAAACTGTGAATTAGAAAGAATTGGGCTGCCAGCTCCTCAGAGCAAAATACAATCCCTTCTTTTGTGGACAGAATTAAAAATAATGCCTTTTAACAGCCTCACTCAGCTGGCAGTAAGGAAATGTATGTGTTTTAAAGGCACTGTGCTCAAACTGAGTGCAACTGATGCTTTAATGGTCATTGGAAATTGAAAAAATATAGCAGTCAGATTGCTGTACTATTCTTAGCATGTACCAACAAAATCTGCATTTCTTCTACAGAATGTTGCTCAGTCTTAAGCCAGCCCAACATCAGTAGCAGTACAACTTGCTCTGCTAGCAAACTGAGTTTGGGAATGAACTTGTGTCACTCAGGGGCCGTCTGGGACAGGGAGGACTTCAACTTCTGTATTATTACATTTTAAGCAGGGGAAATAAAAACGTGTACATCTGAGATCATTCATTAAGACAATAAGTACAAAACTTCATGTCATGACAGGAGCACATGTATATCTCAGACTGAACTGCAGCTTAAGGGGGTATCCTCTATATCAATACATAAGAAACATTTCACTTTAGAATTACCATATCTGCCATGAATGTGAAGTTATGTAATATAATAATTGGAAATCATTCAGATTGGATAAACAGCAACATTCCCTTCTAAGTGGATTTAATGTTCTCAATCACATATGCTATAAAGAGTACTTGGCCACAAGAATGCTAAGCTTCTGCAGTCACCTTCCCTACCCCCCAAAAAACCCAGAATGTGATTGTTATCCATTTAACAAACAAGACAATTTAAGTATTAAGGCTGCTTAATAGCTCAAGTTAAACATTTTCGATAGCTTTTTAAAACACAATATAAGAACTTCACTTTCATATGTTAGGTCCCTTGTATAAAAGAGTTCAAACAGTTCACTGAACAAGAACAGTTTTAAGTTTTAAACTGCTGCTGCTGCTGACATGGATATGTTTGTTCAGTCATTCAGTTCAGTGTCTCCAAGTTATCAGGGTACCATTTTACCTCAGTGCACGTGTAGACTGTTTATCAGGTTGGTGGCAAAACAGAACCAGTTTGAGCCATAATCAAGAAGGACCAACATGAGATTGGCTATGTGTAGGCACCATTTTGCAACAAGCATGGTTAGCAAGCACAATCAGTCCTAGGTTAAATATAAAGTACCATACTTGCATACTCACACACACAAAAAAGTAAAGAACAGCTAACTTGATTCGGATAAGGATATTCAGCCACATTATTGTACCAGGTTCACCACACAGTCTTATCTGGCACTACCACATGGGCATGAATGAGTTCAAGCATAAAAATGGCATCTGCTTCCTGGCTTTTACTCTGATTGACTCTCTTATTTCTTCCAAAACTGTTCATAAAGTATTATGTTACAATCACTGATCTGATCTTCCTGAGCAATCCCTTTGAAAAAACCATGGATGCATTCCCCATCCCCTTGCTCCTGTCTTTAGCCAATTCAATTCTCTTCTCCCAGGTGTTGTTGTCATGCCCCGTCTCCACTTCTGTTCCTTCCCACCGCCAATCATGTCCGCAAAGTAAACAGATTAGCTTGTGTAATGGCATGGACAACAGGACTTAATGTAGATAAAGAATAGAATAGGAATAATGTTGGTGGCTCAGCTCTATGCTCAGATGGATAATCCCATTCCAAAATGTTGCATACACTGCCCTTGTGCCTCTGTCTCTCTAAACGTGTTTACACGGCAGTACCGCTGGAAATACAAACTGTAGCTGCATAGTCCAGACCACTTGCCATCCAAGTTTTGTGAGTCTACATGGCCCCTCTCTGCACAGATGCAATCTGTGCTGGTAAGGGGCCATGCACTGTTGGGGAGCTGAACATCTGCTGGGTTGCTGCGGCAGAGGCAGTCCACACTGCCACTTACACCACTGTAAGCTGCTTGCTCCTCTTGGCATCCCCAGCTTACCAGAGAATCTGGAAGTGTCTTAGTGAGTGACTTACCCCGATCGGGTATGTGTCAACACGTCACATTTGCACTGGAGCAAACCAAGTGCACGGTCTACTCCAGCGCAAATGTGACCATGTACTGTAAACATGGTCTCTCTCTCTCTCTCTCTCTCTCTCTCTCATAGCAGAGTTTAGCAGACTCCAAGAGAAGGAATAAGCCATGCAGCCACTCTGTACTTAGACAGCAGGAACCAGGGGTTGCAAACAGACCATAGGTTTAAAAAAAATCATAGGGGGTCACAGGGGACCTCTAAATGATGCTCCTGGGAAGAGGTGGCAGTAGGAGCAGTACTGAGGAAGCAAAATGACAGGAATGGTTGAGGAAGAGGAGGATGTAGGTGATACTGATAGAACTACCATTTACAACATTCTATTGAGTACTTTCTCAACTACCAAAGTCTATCCACACTGATATAGTAAGGGTGGAATTTGGGAGAACAAGATTAGAAGTGATAGCTGACTAGAATGTGTTGATACTGGATTTAAATTATGCACCAAGATGAAAACAGATTAACTAAATTGTTCTTGAATGAGAAAACCCGGTGTCTTAAATTCAATTCTCATTCACACTGGCTAACAAACATAAAAGAAATATTAATTGAAATAAGTTCTGACTATCGTTGTAAACATTGTCTGAAGAATGTGATCATTGACAAGTCCTATACAAAAGAGAAACTATGGGTGAAAAGAAGTGGAAAGAATGAAGATGTTAACTATATGTCCCTTTTATGTAATAAATAAGAGTGAAAGCAGATTGGAACCCTACTTATTATTTGTAATGGTCAATAAGGATAGGAGGATGTTTACAAAATATGTTAGAATTATTTTGGTTCAAAATACTACAAACAAGATATGATAAATGGTTGAGAGACAGTGGAAGGTGGACATGAACTGTGATTCTATTCTGAGAGGGAAGAAAGACCTATATGTAGCTAGGCACTGTCTAAAATATCAGGATGATAGGGTGAAATGGCTATCATTATATTAAAGTAGTTTGTATACCCTAAATGAAGGTGGTTTGTGAAGACTACTGAACCATATCTTTGCATTTGCAACCTGGATCACATTAATGAAAGGGACTGAGCATAAGAAAAACATGAAAGCTAAGTACTTTGAAAAAGATTTACAAAGAATGGGATTGAAATAGTGATACAAGTAAGGAATAAAGATACTGTTAGCCATGGTGATACACTACAGATAGTTATTAGCGAATTAAAGCTTAAAGGGGAAATAGGTGGGGCACACTTTTTAAGGTCTATTGAGACTATTATTTTATGCCAAAACAGGAATGGGAGATTACATAGAAACATAGAAATATAGAAGTTGATGGCAGATAAGGACCACAAGGCCCATCCAGTCTGTCCATTTTTTCTACCTTATGAATGTGTCATAGGCCTGTACTCTGTCTATGGCCTATCTATTCATACTCATCTGAATTGCTCCCTTATGCCTATCCCATGCCTGTTTAAAGCCCTGCACTGTATTCATATCCACCACTTCCTGAGGTGGGCTGTTCCATGCATCCACAACCCTTTCTGTGAAAAAGAACTTCCTCACATTACCCTTTAATCGGCCTCCCTGTAATCTCATGCTGTGTCCTCTTACCCTGCTATTTTTCTTATATTGAAACATATTAGACTCTTTCACCTTGTTAATTCCCTTAAGATGTTTGAATGTTTTGATCACATCACCCTCTCTCCTTCCTTTGCTCTAGGGTATACATATTGAGCTCCATTAATCTGTCATCATATGTTTTCTGTTGCAGTTCCTGCACCATTTTGGTTGCCCTTCTCTGGACTGCCTCCATTTTGTTAATGTCCTTGTTCAGGTGCAGCCTCCAGTACTGCACGCAGTACTCTAGATGGGGCCTAACCAGTGTCTTGTAAAGAGGGATTATTACCTCCCTCTTATGACTTGTGATACCCTTACTAATACACCCCAACATCCCTCTAGCCTTCTGTACTGCTTCTGTGGTCTGCTTGGATGATTTCATATCATCTGTGATGATGATGCCCAAGTCTCTTTCTTCCCTTGTGATTGCCAGCAACTCCCCTCCCAACCTATAGGTGGCTTCAGGGTTTCTCTTCCCTATGTGCATGATCTTGCACTTCTTTGTGTTAAACCCCAGTTGCCATTCTTCTGACCATTTTTCCAGTTTAACCAGATTTCTTCTCATTCTGCCCACCCTATCTGGATCATCTACTTTGTTGCAGATCTTGGTGCCATCTACAAACAGACAAACCTTACCCTTCAGTCCATCTGCAATGTCACTGATGAAGATATTGAAGAGGACCGGCCCCAGGACTGAACCCTGAGGTACCCCACTTGTGATTTGCATCTCTTCTGGCTGTATACCATTTACCACCACTCTGTGCTCTACCCACCAACTATTTTGCCACCCAATTGACCAACTTCTGACCCAACCTGAGCCTTCCAAGCTTGTTAATCAATCTTCTATGTGGAACAGTATCGAAAGCTTTGCTGAAGTCAAGGTAATCGACATCAACTGCACCCCCTTGGTCCACCACTCTTGTTACAGAGTCAAATAAATCTATGAGATTAGTTTGACAGGACCTTCCTGTTATAAACCCATGCTGTCTTGGATCCAGTGCTCCTACTGATTCCAGGTGTTGCACTATCCTTTCCTTAATGAGTGCCTCCCTAATCTTGCCCACTACTGAGGTAAGACTGACTGATCTGTAGTTCTCTGCCCCCTCCCTGCTACCACTCTTGTGGAGCGGGATCACATAAGCCCATCTCCAGTCTTCTCAGACCTCTTCTGTGGTCAGAGACTCACTAAACAGTTCTGATAATGGCTCTGCTAGTTCCACCCTTAGCTCCTTTAGTACCCTGGGATGTATGCCTTCAGGTCCCATTGCCTTGTCCACCCTAAGCTTAACGAGCTCTTGTAGGACCCTTTCTTTTGTGAAGGGACTAAGGCACACCTTCCTACCTCCTGTGTCCATTGTGCTGAGCAGTGGGCCCTGCCCTACCTTATCCTCAGTAAATACTCATCAGAAGTATCTATGTAGGATAGATGCTTTTCCTTGGTCCTCCACACACTCCCCCTTATCCCCTTCCATCTTAGCAATATCCCCTCGGGATTTTTTTCCTTTCACTAATGTATCTATAGAAAGTCTTGTCCCCTTCTTTTACTGTTCATGTCAATGCTGCATCAGTTTGGGCCTTTACCTGCCTTACTGCCTCCCCTGCTTCACTTAGGGAAGTTTGGTATGCCTCCCTATCTTCATCCCACTGCATTCCCCTATATTTTCTTAAGGCCAGCCTTTTGACTCTTACCTTTTCTGCTACTGTTTTTGAGAACCAAAATGGTTTCCTTCTTTTGCTCTTGCTTTTCTCCTAACACAATGGGATGTTGCTTCAAGTATTGCATCTTTAATGCTTGCCCATTTTGCATGTACCCCCTCACCTGTATTTCATCTTGCCAGGGCTAGCTTATATCTGTTGGCCATCTTATCAAAGTCAGCTCCTCTGAAGTCCCATATTTTTGCCTTGGAATGGGATCATTTAGTTTTTGTGGCCAAACTGAACCATACCATGTGATGGTCACTGGCCCCCAAGTGACCTTCTACCTGGAGATCTGTGATCCTTTCCCTATTAGTCAATACTAGATCTAGGATAGCCCTGTCTCTTGTGGGTTGTTGTACCAGTTGTTTGAGCCCCTCCCCCTGCAGAGAATCCAGTATGTGTCTAGTTCTGGTGGATGTTCCTGCTGGTATTGATCAATTTGTATCTGACATGTTGAAGCCTCCCATTATCAGAACCTCCCATTTAGCTGTCATGTTTTGTATATCTTCTAGCAGTAATGTGTCTGTGTCCTTCCTGCGGTCTGGAGGCCTGTAGGCAACCCAGTTTGAATGGCTGTCCCAGTTCCCATTTCCAGGGTGACCCACAGTTCTTCTGGCTCCTTATGTGTATTCTGAATTTCTGTAGCTTTGATATTTTCATTGACAAAAAGGGCCACTTCCCTCCCCTTTTTGCACCATGGTCTCTTCTGAATAGTACATAGATAGGAACTGAAGTCTCCCAAGTGTGGCTACTGGTGAATCATGTCTCGCTAATGGCTACTATGTCCAGTTTAGCCTGGGTCATTGTTGCCTGCAGGTTTGGAATCTTGTTTTCCAGACTGCAGGCATTTGTGTACATGATTTTCCATTGGCCAGATTGTGGTGTTTTAGTTGCTGGGCAAGGTCCGGTGTTTCCCCTGTGCATCGTATGGGAAGCCAGACCTTTTTTCCTTACCTGGTGATGCAAATGAACTACAAACATGCTGAACTCCTGTTTGATGACTATCTAAGGAGGGTGGGGTGTTCTTCTTATTTGATATATCGGGTGCTGCACCCCCTCCCCATTTTCTAGTTTAGATATTCTGCAAAGACATCAAACTTCTGCCCCAATGCACTGACTCCCTCCTTAGTCAGATGTAGTCCATCGATGTTAAAGCGCTTTTGCTCCCAAAACTGTTGCCAGTTACCTACAAATTTGTGTCCTTTTTCCTGGCACCAGCCCTTGAGCCACATGTTTAGCTCCCCTATCTCCTCTTCCCTGACCTTCCATCCATCTGCCCCCCTCTCCCAGACTGAAAGGATCTCAGAAAAGGAGATGCCAGATGAAAAGGATAACAGTTTATCTCCCAGCTTGGTCATGGTGTTCCTTGGTCTCCACAACTGACCAACTGGTGAGATCATTAGTCCCTATGTGTACCAGGATGTCGATGTTTTCTACTGCTTTCTGTATGATTTTAGCAATGCGGTCAGTGTCTCACCATGATGATGTACCTGGGAGACATCTGACCATTACCCCCGGCTGGAGGTAGGTATCAACTCTCCAAATCATGGAGTCTCCTATGATCAGAAGTGTTTTGGATCTCCTTTTTGCTTTTTTTGTTTTGGTCCCTGTATTGGGCGAGTTTTGTTGTGCTAGCTCCTGTGCTGCAGTGTCCTCTGCCCCTTTGTTTGATTTTGGAGATAGAGGCAGATACCTGTTTGTAGTTTTTATATGGTTTGTGGAGGTGATATGTTGGAGAGCGCTGAGTGATGAGGCACCCAAATTGCCCCTCCTTACCACCTGCCAACCTCCTGGACCAACTACCCTCTTTGGTCGAGGTGCTTCAGTTGGATGTTGGGGAGATGGTACATAGTTCTTACAATATATTTCCTCCTGAATATGCAATTTGTGGTGTGCAGTCTCTGCCCATACTGTCTGGAGCTGAGCCCTTATATCTCCAGTGGTCCAGCATGTAGGACAGTGTCCTAAATCCTGTATAACTACCCTTTTGAAAAGTGTCCCACAGTAGCTGCAGTTAATAATTTCCATTCCAGAAGAGTTGCCAGGTTAATAACCTGGTCCGAGTAATTAGAAGGAGGAAAATGAAAGCAAAAGTTAAATTTTTTTGTTTTGTTTGTTTGTTTTTGTATAGCGTGTTATAACAAGTTAAATTACTTGTGCCTCATAAGTGAGAACACTGTGTGAATACCCCTCTGATTCTCCCCTTCCTGCTTTGCTACAGGAAATGTCACCACTGTGCTAACCCATGAAAGGAGTGTAGCGTGGGGTGGTTGGTGATGGGTTGGGTGGCTGGACCCTTCCCCTGCCGAAAAAGGAGAACCATGGATGAAAGAAACAAGGAGATAAGAACAGAAACAATCAACCAACAACAAATGCAGTAGCCCTGAAAGCTTAACCTAATGACAGATAAAACTCTAAAACCTGCAAAGCACCAGCTGTAATAATTTCACAGAAGATATACCCTGCAAAAAACACTTTGTTGTAGAGAAAAACAAAGCAGTAATAGAAGATATACCTTGCAAAAAAACAATTTGATTCAGAGAACATTACAACAGTAATCTGTAAGCATAAACAGTAATAAACCTGTAGGAACACACTGTAATAATACAGCAGTAAATGTACTCTGCAACAGAAATTTGAATCAGAGAATAATAAAGCAGTAAAATGTTAGCAAAAAACAGTAACAAACCCTGTGAGTAGAAAAGAATATCGTAATACACAGTAAATCTGCCTAGTCAAAAGAAGCCTTAATATTTTTCCTTGCTCTGGTAATGTTCCTTGCTCTGTCCTTACAAGCAAATCTAGAAGAAAAGAGCTCAGGTGAAGCTAGATGCCTTTCCCAGCAAACCTAGTCTTCTGGCTAAATATTATGAAAGGGGGTGTAGATAGCCAGGCCCAAACCTTGCAATACCCAGTTTTCGTCCCAGTCAAAGTGCATAACTGTGATTTGCTAATGTCCATCCTCATAAATCTCTTTAAGTCATGAGCCCATGTTACAAAAGTATATGAATTTATTATAGACATTGTCTATTCCCTATGAAAATATAAACTCCAGATAAGGAAGTAGTCCTAAATGTATAACATAGAATGATTTGCATAATACAGAATTGCCAGCATGCAATACTGTAGTTGTATTATGATTAATTTATTGATTAATTTATTGAATTTTATTTTATTTTTTATTTATACTTTGGTAACCGGGAAAGGCACACTGAGCTGGGGCTCATTTCCAGGTGTGACCCAGGGATGCAGGGCTACAATACAAACAAAGGTAGAGAACAGACACAGCAATTATCACAAAGTCAAGCAAATACTGTGCAAACAGAGAGAGATAATAGTAACTGCAATTATAACAGAGTCAAGTGCTATGGATCATACATCCAGTAACTACAGCAAATCATCAATAACAAGTAGGGTAGGTAGGGCAACAAAAAAAATACTGTCTCAGAAAGGGGAGAATAGGAAGCTGTCAGGGAGCAAGGGGGCTGAGGTTGAAGGACTAGATTAAGGGACTGGGGAGGAGGCAGTAGCAACAGCAATGGGGGAAAGGAGTGTGTTGAAGCAGATGCTTTAGGACTGGAAGCCAGGGTGAATGGCGAGTGGTTTGGGAGAGCTGATTCCAGAGGAAGGGAAGTCTGTAGGAGAAAGCTGACAGACCAGATGTTGAAAGGGGGAGAGGCAGGGAGAAAGAGTGGGAATCCCTGGAGTGAGCAGGTAAAAGAAGGGGACTGCTGGAGAAAGGAGGGAGGAGAGATAGGAGGGGAGGCTCCCAAACCAGTATTTGGCTATGAAAGCCAAGCAATGGGTCAGGTGACAATGGGGTACAGGTGAAATAGCGAGGGAAGAGTATAGAGAGCAGTGATGCATGTGAGGGGGAGTTAGAAGCAAAACAGCAGAAAGAGTTCAGGAGAGTATCAAGTCTGCTCAAAGACATTGCGGGGGCAGTACTGTAGACTATGTCAGCATAGTCAGTTACTCAGAGAATAATTTTTATGATTAGCTCATGACAGATGGAGAAGGGGAGGCTGTCTCTGTTTTGGTACAACTGTTTCAGAACAATATGCCTAATTTAGATCAGAACTTAGATCATATGGCATCAATGCTGGAGGAAAAATTGAGGTTGGTGTCCAGCCAGACCCAAAAGGTATTTAAATGCAGTGATTACATCAAGGTTGTAGCTGTAAGGGGTGGAGAACTCTGGGAGGGTTCGGAGCTTATCTAGTTTTTGTCTTGTCCCAAATCTCATAGAGATGGTTTTCTTAGTACTTACTCTAAGATGATTAGTGTGGAACCAGCTGGAAAATTGTTGAAATTCTGCTGAAGGGGGTCCCAGACATCAGCAGTGGTAGGTCCAGAGGAGTATAGGATGGTATTGTCTTCATATATTTGGATGGGGGAATTAGTGCAGACAGAGAGGAGATCATTGATGAAGATGGAGAAAGGGATAGGGCCAAGAATGGACCATTGGGGGGCCCCTGCAAGATGTGGAAAGGGGGTAACAAGACAGAGCTCACAAGGACAGATTGTTGCCTATCAGTGAGATAGGATCTGAATCAGTTGATTTCAGGGGTGGCCAGACCAACTGAGAGTAGCTTTTTTTAGGAGAAGAGAGTAAGAGACTGAATCAAATGCTTTTGCCAGGTCAATGAAGATCACAATGATGATCTGACACTGGTCCATTCCTGATTGGATGGCACTTGTGACCCACAGAAGGGAGGAGATGGTTGAGTGGTGTTTACAGAACCCTGACTTGTAAAGGAGAGATAAAGTTAGGAAAGCTAGGAATTCAGTGATTTAGGAAAGGACTAAGGACTCTTGGAGTTTGGTGAGGGAGGGGAGGAGAGATATGGGCCGATAATTGCCAAGGACTGAGGGGTCACCACCTTTGTGAAGGGGAAGAACTTTAGCAACTTTTTAGGCTGACAGGATAGTGTAGGAAGATTAAGAGTGGTTCAGTAGGTGAGTGGAAGGGGGGCAGTGATAGGGGGACCAGAGATGAGAAGCAACCTGAGATTAAGACCATCCGGACTGGATTTGGCAGGGTTAAGGTAAAGTAATGCACAAAGTACTTCTTGTGGTGAGATAAGAAGGAAACTGTAACTATCAGACAGGGGCGGGTTTGGGGGGCAAGGAAGCGCACAAGTAGTAAAGAATTTGTTAAAGATAGTGGCAGTGGAGGAGGGGTCAGAGACTGGGGAACTGTTTACATTGAGGGTGGGGCTGACTTGGGGGGGTCGAGAAGGGAGTGGATGTTGCTCCAGAATTCTGAGGGTGGATTTAATTTAGAATGAAGGTGGGATTCAAAGTAAGCAGTCTTTGCAGAGCAGATTGCCTTTCTGCAGGCGTTGCTCCAAAACCTGTAAAACTGCAGATCTGAAGGGGAGTGGGAGGATATAAATTGGACCCAGGCCTGGTCCTGAGCCTTGCACAAGGCTAAGAGATCAGCTGAAATCCAGGGGTGATGTCGGCGCTCAACCCTGACTTTTTTGAGGGGGGCATGGTAGTTCTACGCATTAGTAAAGATAGAGGTAATGAAGAAGAGGGCAAAGTTGATGTGGGGCTGTCAATACTGAGGACTAGTCCACTAAAGCTAGATCCAAGAGAATAGTATCAGTATCAAGGGCACTGAGAGCATTGGACCACATATATTTGGGGCCCGAGTAGGGGAGTGCACCTTTCTGATTCAATAGGTTAGGCAGGGATTGCAGACATCAGGAAGAACCCCGGCAGCAAGGATGGGAAGAGAGCCTCCAGTCTAGGAGGGAGTGGTTGGAAGATCGAGGATTATAGCTGGTGGGTTCAGAAACCAGTTGAGTAAGGGTTAGTCAGGTGGATAAGGAGAGTCTTTTTACACTGAGTGGCAGCCATAACATGAGGGGCACAGTCTTAAGCTGAATGGTGGGAAGTTTAGTAGGGAGGTCAGGAAGCACTTCTTCACAGAGAGGGTGGTAGACACTTGGAATATGCAGCTGGAAGAGCTGATCTCATTGAAGACAGTGAGCAGCTTTTAGAGAGGCTGGGATAGGCATGGGGGAAGGTAAAGATCATGGGTAGGAAGGATGGGAAGTGTGGGGAAGGAGAACAGGGACACTAGCTCAAGCTGTGTACCCTGCAATATCAGCAGACTAGATAGATCAAATGGCCTTCTTCTGCTGGCCTCTTTGTATGTTCATAAGTTTGTAATCTGGAGAAGAGTAGGTTTATGGGAGGCGGAGAGCTAATCCAGATTGAAGTTGCCCAAAAGAATAAGTTTGCTAGTGTCGGTGTGGGTAGAGATCATGGTAATGTAAGAGACTAGTGATGAGGAAGCAAGCCTAGCAGAGGCTTAAAGCACTTCAATGAAGATTGGGAGGGAGGAAGGTCATGTCAGATGAATTTAATAGATGTCTTAGACTGGGTGACCAAAGCAGTAGATCAGGGAGGGACTGTGGACATGGCCTACCTAGACTTTAGCAAGGCATTTGACACATCCCCACACAAAAGATTAATATACAAGTTAGCCAGCCTGGGAGTGGGTCCCAAGATGGTAGCCTGGGTAAAGAATTGGCTGGAGAACAGGACACAGAGGGTAATAGTAAACTGAGTCCACGCTGAAGAAAGGGGGGTTACTAGTGGGGTACAGCAAGGTTCAGTACTAGGACCAGTCCTCCTCAATGTCTTTATAAGCAACATTGCAGAGGAACTGGAAGGAAAAGTATGTCTCTTTGCAAATGACACAAAGATCTGCAACAGAGTTGATACACAAGGTGGGGTGGAAAGGATGAGAAGGTACTTGGCAAAGTTGGAAGAATGGTCAAATGTATGGCAGTTTAGATTAAATGTTAAGAAGTGCAAGGTAATGCACCTTGGAAACAAAAACCCAGGGGAAGAGTGCACAGTGGTGGGTGAGATACTAACAACAACAAAAATGGAAAGGGACGTGGTGGTAGTCATATCAGATTATCTAAAGGTGGGCAAGCAATGTGAGAGGGCAGTAAGGAGGGCTGGGTGGATACTGGGATGCATAGGGAGAGGCATCACTAGTAGAAAACAGGGAGTTGTCATCCCTTTGTACAGACAGCTGGTGAGACCCCATCTGGAGTACTGTGTGCAGTTCTGGAGACCCAGTCTCCACAAAGACATAAACAGGATGGAGGAAGTCTAGAGGAGGGCAACTAAAATGATGTGGGGTCTGCACCAGAAGACATATGAAGAGAGACTTAAGGAGCTTAATATGTATAGCCTCGAGGAAAGGATGGAGAGGGGGAACATGATAGAAACTTTCAAGTACCTCAAGGGAATCAATAAAGTCCAAGAGGGTAGCATCTTTCAGAAAAAGAGATGTGCAAGAATAAGGGGGCACAATTTGAAGATAAAGGGCGGGGTGGCTCAGAGGTAATGTGAGGAAGTATTTTTTCACAGACAGGGTTGTGTATGCATGGAACAGCCTTCTGGAGGAGATTGTGGAGTCAAAAACAGTGGTGGAATTCAAGAATACATGGGACAGTCATAAAGCAGTTCTAGGGGTTGGGGGTAGGAAAAAGTAGGCTGTTGGTTAACTAGAATCTGCAGCTTATCCATTAGGGAAATGGGCAGACTGGGTGTGCAAAGTGATCCTTATCTGCCATCAAATTCTATGTTTCTATGATGGAAGGGATAGTCTGGCAATGATAAGTTCGTGAGACAACCGGATTGATTCACTAAAGGAGATGGTGCATGAGATGGACTGATGAATGTATAAGGCAAACACCACTGCATTGTTTGCCACAGTCATGACGGTAAAGGTGGAAGTCAAGGAGGCAAAGGGATGAGTCAGGGATCTTGGGTGACAACCAGGTTTCAGTGATGCACAAGACATTGGGAGAATGATGGGCAATCCAGATCTTGAGATCATCCAGCTTGGAGAGGAGGCTTCTGGCATTCAGGTGGATGAGACAAAGCCCTTTAGGAAAGGAGGGAGAGTTGAAGTGAGGGGAGCGGGCAAGGTCCTGGGCTAATAGGTGGGGTTGTGGGAAAAGGGGTGAAAGGGCTGGGGTTTGGTTGGATATCATCTGCAAGGAGGAGAAAGAGGAAGATGAAGAAAAGATAATTTTTTGACTTGAGTGTTCTAATGTGATGGGTGCAGCTTGAAAAGTCCACCACTGGGTTCACTTCCCTTGGAGTTCTAAACCTCCTTTGTCTATCCCAGCAAACACGGAGCACTAGGGGAACAAACATACACTCCCTAAAAGTTTTTTCCATTGAACTGCCCTAGGCCAATGCTCTTATAAGTACCATGCACCACTCTGGCTAAACTCTGTAAATGAAGATATACAAAAAGAACTCAAACTAGGCCCTTTTAAAGTGAAACTATATGCCCATCAAGCCTCTTCCAGCAGTTGTGACTGCTAGCGTTATTTTCATCTCCTCTCTGCTAGCCTTGGCATCCTATACCTTGTGCCAATCTCTTTTTGCTTTCCTTCCCCATCATATACTCGAAATCTCCTCTCTAGCTTTCTCAGCTCCCTCAATTCTAACCCTTCCTTATATCATCCCTAGATTAACATTCTACCTTTCAACCTATTTTCAATTCTTTATTTCCTGCCCTCTCTATCTCTCTTAGCTCCCCTCCTCCTTTATATTATCATCTCTAGCCAAACATTCTGTTTCAACCATATACCTACATTCTTCGCCTCCTTCCCTTCCTTCCCTCCCCTCTCCCCATGCCCTTTTCCTGTAGCGCTTTCCCCCTAACACCTTTCTACTGAGACAGGTTAACCAGTCATATGGTTGCTGTATTTCTCCTACTCCACACTCTCACTTTCCCTCTAGTACCCCACCTCCCGCTCCCTCCATGACAGGTCTCTTCCATTAGCCCCTTCTGGTTACTTTACACCTGCTTAAGTTTTGTAATTTTATCCCTAGTTTCCCATTACCCTCTCCAGTTTATTAATCTTTATCTCTCCCCATGCCCCCCCCACCCATACACCCATAATCTTATTTTTCTACACAACCTACATTTTTCTCATCCCTTACCCTCCACTCTGACTGCATCTGCATCTACCTCCTCTAGTTTCCTTACTACTGCTAAAGTGTACACTTATTCTAAGGTCAACATTGCCTAACAATTACTCATTACTGACCCACACATATTGACAATTAACTGGGATTCCATGTTATGACTCTAATTTTTGTGATTTGTAACTTTCAACATTTTATTTAATGTTTTAGTGTACTGTATAAATGACCCTGTAACCACAATGTTTGTATACCTTTCAAATTTGTGTAAGCTACTTTCAATCACTCTTGTTTTGTCTCTTTTGCTCTGTATTTTGTTCCCTGTATTTTCATTTTGTACTAATAATATGATGTGGAACCTCTGTAAAAGAGTCTCTGGCTCAATGGTATTGCTGAATTTTTACTAAATAAATACAAAAATTAATTTCAATAGGGTAGAGGAGGAGGAGGAGAAGAGTCTACGGTGAGCTCAAAATTAAGGGAGTAGGAAGGGAGTAAGACAGGGTGCGAAAAGGAGGAGGTGAGATGAGCAGAGCAAAGAGAAAGGGGAAGGGGGTGAGAGAAAGGGGGGGGAGAGGCAGAGCAGTGGGTGTTTTGGGAGAAGACTGATGTAGTGGGGTGGGTGCAGGAGGCACCAGGAGGGGAGTGGAGGGGGGGAGGATAGGATAGGGTGGGGAGGAAATGGTTAGCAGAAAGAGTGGAAAGGTGGAAAACATGGCAGAGCAGGAAGGTATACTGAACCAGTGGAAAAGGGAAGGGAGAGCTGAGAGGGGGCAGAAGAGATGGCAGAAGGGAGGTAAAGACTGAAGGGGGAGAAGAGGGGCAAAAGCATGTGAGAAGGAGTTGGTGAGTAGGCTTTGCAAGGGATTGGGAGTAGTTGATGGGGAAGGAAGTGGTAAGGTGAGAGACAAGGAGAGTGGTTACTGGCAGTGCCTAGAACAGAGGTGAGCAGACTGAGGTGGGGGAGCTAGGCTATGTGAGGGAGAAGGGAGATGAAGAGAAAGGAAGTGATAAGTAATGCGACAAGGAGAGATGGCTTATTAGTAAGGTTACAAATCAGTTGGTTTGCAGCAGAGCCTAGGACAGGGTGACTGACTGAGGAGGCAATTGAAAGGTGGTGAAGAATTAGATCCAATCAGAAGTTGGTCAATAGGCAATTTGATTAAACAGGCAAGCTAAACAGGGTATTCAACTTTTTAAGCAAGAGCATCTGCACTATGGGGAGGCTAGATGCAGGGAGCTGTTTAATCAGGGATTGTAAATGCAACTGCAAGGTCAACAGGCAGCAGAATACAAATCAATAAATTGCAGGCGATATTGATGTATGCAGAGCGGGGCTGGGAAACAATGGTACAAGGTTAAGAGCAGGTGGAAGCCCTTATGGATGGAAGCTAACAGGAAATCAGGTAGCTGTAAGACAGCTCAGAGGCTATGGGATGGAGGGAGGGTGGATGGGGAGGGTGGGTGGAATATTCCATTGCGGCACTGCGCTAGTGGCCTCACATGCCAAACATAGCTTGTGCCTTCATCTGCAGCGTGCTTCTGTGGGGTCTGGGGTCCAGCTTCTCTGCTGTACCCTCGTGACCTAAGTGTCCTTACAGGATCAGCTCACAAAATGGACAGATTAAACTGAGGAGTTAAAAGGAAACAGGTAAGTGGGCAGTCCTGGGAAAGCAAAGCAAGTTGGGAGGGGGGTACTGCAATATGTGAGCTTGGGGGGAGGGCAGCGGAGCCACAGGAGAGACAGACAATAGAAGTGATTGAATGTAGAACAGCAAGATAAGGGAACAATACCAGAAATCTTTAGTTACATTAAACAGGCTACATTTAGATTTCAGTAGTTCATAACAACAAGCTAATTATAGCACTCCAAAGCTGCAGAAACTATCAGTCTGCAGACAGAAAACAGAAATTCCCCAAACAGTAGCAGAGGTACCTAAGTAATAAGAATAAACAGTAGCTGAATTGTGGCAGAATGTGGTAATTTAAAGAGCAGGTGACAGCTGAAAAGTCTAATGTGCCGCTTCAAATGCAGCTTATGCCTTGGCCTGCAGCATGCTTCTGTGGGGCCTGGGGTCTGTGGTTTGGGGGACTGGGATGGCTTCACTGCTGTGCTGTCATGACCCAAGTGTCCCTACAAGATCAGCTCACAAAATGGCCAGAATGGGCTATAGCATGCTCCTGTGGGGTCCGGGGTCTGTGGTTTAGGGTTAGGGAGGGCTTTACTGCTGTACCCTCAGTGCCCTTACTGGATCAGCTTACAAAATGGCCAGAATGGACTGCAGTGTGCTCCTATAGGGTTGGAGGTCCATGGTTTATGGTTTGGGGAGTGGGAAGGGTTTCACTGATGTACCCTCGTGACCGAAGTGTCGTTACTGGATTGGCTCACAAAATGTATTATGAATATTATTTGTGCATATTGATAATCTGTATTTGCTTTCTTATTTTATTGATGTTGTAAAGATTTACAGACTCAATCAATGTATGTATTTGAACTTGATAAACATAACAGGGAGACATCCAGTTCTTACAGCCAGTCCAGAACAGACAGTAAAACCTACAGTACAAGTAAGATTGATGACCCACTCAGCAGAATATAGTTAAAAGATATCAGACCTGGCTACTGTGCCAACATTTTGCCAAGGTCAAGCTTCCTCAAGGCATCAGGGTCTGTAGTTAAAACAAATAATTAAATAGTTTGCTAAATTTATCATGCTAAGGAAAAGATGATCAGTTCATTTAAGAATGTTTTCAGAGGAAAGATGCTGTACCTAAATAATTCCTGATAACAATATCAGGGGCTTCACACTTCATAGCTCATCTCATAATTATTTTAAATATAAATATAAAATGAATTAATTTATTATGTTCACTTGTTTATGCATGCCACTATGCACACGACACTTGTTTGAGTATAATAGAATAGATCAAATGAGGTAATACATAAATGCATAAGTTTATGTTTCTTAGATTCATAGATACTAATGGCGAGTGCATGTTACAGTATTAACCTAATAGGGACTTCTGTCAGCCCCATAAACCTATAGCCTAGTTAGAAACAACATTGTAACAGTCTAGAAGAAATCTAGTAAAAGGCTTCTCAAAATATATCTGCATACCTTTGGATATATTTTACATATTCACAGGTGATGAGATTCTCTTTTCTCATAGTACTAGAATCCGGGAATATGAATCTTTATAATTTCCTCCCCATTCTAATAGGCTCACTAAGTGTTTCACTAAATAAGCATTCTTTTTCATAGAAATTTACCAGGATTGCAGTGTGTCCTTCTTGGCTCCCTCACTACTTTGTGTAGGCAGGAGTGCTCCTGATGAACCCACTTTGTACTAGTAGTCTGCATATAAATGTTCAATAATCTAGCTCCAAAGGTGACTTCCAAAGGTGGTTGAGTTGTAAGCATAGAAATATTTTCAGAAATGCTCACATGAATAACAAAGTAGACTAAAACATCTAAGCTAACCAGGAGTGCAGAGAAAGGTGGGCTCCTGGTACCATTTAAACGCACCACCCTGGCATAGAAATCCATCTCGTACCAAGGACCAAAATGGTATAATGGGCTACCTGCATCACTCATTGAAAGCAATAAGATTAGCCACTTCAAAACAGGACTTAGGACTCTACTGCATCATGAACTGGCTTGTGCATGCTTCGACTAGCCAACTACAGGACTCTTCAGCCCAAATAACTCACCCCTCCCCACCCCTCCTTCCCACCCCATCCCTCCTACACAACCATCCCTCCGCCTCCCAACCCTCAACCTCTCCTGCCCCTAATATTCTCACCCCAATACCTCTCCTGCTCACCCCCCTCCATTACCACATCACCTGCCTCCCTTGCTGTTTATATCCGAACCTCCTTTCACACCTTCCCCCACACTCCAGTACCTATAGCTTAGTTAGAAACAACGTTGTAACAGTCTAGAAGAAATCTAGTGAAAGGCTTCTAAAAATATATCTGCATACCTTTTGATATATTTTACATATTCACAGGTGATGAGATTCTCTTTTCTCATGGTACTAGAATCAGGGAATATGAATCTTTATAATTTCCTCCCCATTCTAATAGGCTCACTAAGTGTTTCACTAAATAAATGTTCTTTTTCATAGAAATTTACTAGGATTGCAGTGTGTCCCTCTTGGCTCTCTTACTACTTTGTGTAGGCAGGAGTGCTCCTGGTGAACCCTCTTTATACTAGTAGTCTAATTGGTATCAAACGTGCAAGCATATGTGCGTGTGTCATGACGCTGATGATGTCACGTGCGTCATGACCGTCAAAACGTCACTTGCACAGCACACAGCTTTTCCCTTAATATGAGGGCATGTTGTAGGGAGGAATTTATAAATTTTATTAGAAAGATTATTAACAAGTATTGGCTTTAGTATCTGTGTATCAGTATCTTTTCTGTTTAAAACGACACCACAGTTAGCTAAGCAATAGAAATTTAGCAGACAGTATAATTATTTGTTTATACCTATAGACCATGCTTTCTTGAGGAGTAGGCAGATCTGATATCTTTTGGGTTAAATAAAATTACTACTTAAACTATATCTTGCTGTGTGTGTCACCATTCATACTTGTAGGTTGTGCTACACTCAATACCAGAAAGAAGCTGTAGTGTACTAGTGAAAGTAGATGCTAGTGAATGCATAGGTTACAGTAGTGATAAGTGCTTTGTGAAGGTTCAATTCACCAAGTGGAATACTACTGACATTACTTATTATGCTTCCATGAAGTATTGACCAAAGTTTGCCAGTTAGTAATTTCTAATGTATCCACACTAGATTTTAACCTACTAAGCCATGTTTATCCAGTTTAATTGGATTTCAGACCATACTTTCTAAGATATTTATTCCAAATCTTGATTTTTCTTAACCAGGAGAGACACACTAAGCTGAAGCTTATTTACAGGTGCAACCTGGGAGCACAAGGAAGTTACTGTAAGTGACTTGCTCAGAGTCACTCAGTATGCAATTGGGGGCTGTGGGATTTAAACCCAGGTCTCCAGGTTTGCAGCTCAGAGCCTTAAACCACTGCGCTATACTGCTTCCAAATTTTTTACCTTCAAAAGCAGTGGAGTCACAAACATCCAAAACATTTTAAAATGTTCATACTTCTTAACAAATAATTAAACTGTGACATTTTGATCTCCTGTAACTTACATGTTGCATAATCAGCAACCCTCTACTAAACAGTTTCTACGGCACTTCCAATAAAGTATGCATATAAATGTTCAATAATCTAGCTCCAAAGGTGACTTCCAAAAGTGGTTAAGTTGAAAGCATAAAAATATTTTCAGAAATGCTCGCATGAATAACAAAGCAGGCTAGAACATCTAAGACAAACAGGAGAGCAGAGAAAGGCAGGCTCCTGGTACCATTTAAACGCACCACCCTGGCATAGAAATCCATCTCGTACCAAGGACCAAAATGGTATAATGGGCTACCTGCATCACTCATTGAAAGCAATAAGATTAGCCACTTCAAAACAGGACTTAGGACTCTACTGCATCATGAACTGGCTTGTGCTTGCTTTGACTAGCCAACTACAGGACTTTTCAACCCGAAAACCCACCCTCCCCACCCCTCCTTCCCACCCCATCCCTCCTACACAACCATCCCCTCCGCCTCCCAACCCTCAACTTCTCCTGCCCCTAATATTCTCACCCCAATACTCTCCTGCTCACCCTCCATTACCACATCACCTGCCTCCTTGCTGTTTATATCCAAACCTCCTTTCACACCTTCCCCACACTCCAGTACCCCCCTTATTTTTTCCCCACGCCTGCCCCCCACTTGCCTCCTACTGAGCTCCAGTTTGCACCCCCCACCTGCTGCTGGCATCACTGCAGCAACTCCTCTCCTCCATCACTCACCCTCCCGCAAAACAACGCCATCCTTAGGCTGCTCCCCCACCCACTCCCCCTCGGTATAGCTAGTCCCTATCTGTATGGCTAGTACTCCCAGGGGCCTGATGGCCTTAAATTGACAGACTAAAGCACTTCCTTTGAAACTGTTTCTTTTGTTTGAACTGTATCCTGAATGTTCCCTCACTGAAATGCTTTATTCCCTCAAAACCATGTTCCTCCTCTTTTATTTGTAACCTGACTGAAACAAACTGTTCCTTCTATGTATTCTAACTCGTATCATTCAAATGTATGCAACTGAAATGCTTTGTCTAACTTTTTTTGTAATGTCTGCAACCTGTATGTTTGACTAATTGCTTTGTGTATGACCTGGAACCTCTGTAAACGAGTCCCAGGACTCAAAGGTAGTAATCCTAAACTGCAATAAATAAATAAAATAAAATAAAATTGCCAGACTGTGAAACTAACTTCTCTGCTTCTCATCCAATTGACACGAAGCTTGATATTCTTTTAGGGGCCCTTTCAGCCAATACGCATTCCTACCTTTAGATATTTAGTCATAAATCAAACCAAGTAATGACCAATTAAAGAAGTTTGGAAATTCTGCAAAATGTTCTGAGATTTTGCAAAATTCATAGAACTGCACACAAATTCTGTGAAAGCAGAATTTGCTACTTTTGCCAATCCCAAACCATTAAAATACATATCAAGCAATTCACTTGCAATACTCAAAACTGTTAAATATCCAAGGGCAAAGGCATCCACATTAAAATGTATACTACTATGACAATAACACACAATGTAAGTTAATAGAAATAAAAGGCATGTTCTTTTTTATGTTGACTTGTGCGCATGCACAAGCAACATTTTGCAGTAGTAGCAGTGTACTAGCACTTTCAAAGGTATGTCAGTGTTGTGGCCAATCCAGGGGATGCTTTAGTGGGTGTGTCCCTCAGCCACCAACCAGTGAGCATGCTGCTGATGACAGCAGTTTCAGAGAGTGCCGCCAACTTGAACCAAATCCACCACTGCAATGAGAGACAGGCTCGTCATTCCAGTGGCAGACCTGACACACCTCCATTACATGCCATTCCTGGTGAAACATTTTGATAAACATGGCAGCGGCTCTCGCAGTTTTCCTCTCACAATCCCTAGAAAGCTGACTTCGGGGGTGCCCAATCCCCCTGTCAGCATGCCCCCTCCCCAGTTCAATTTGTTTGCCAGTAGAGGTGACCAATCCCCATCGGCATTATGGCCTACCAGTTTTTTTGTCTGCTGATGGGGGTGCCCAATCCCCCTCAGCATCAGACCTCCCCCCAACACAGACACGCTTTATTTGCCAACAGAGTGCCCAATCCCCATCAGCTCCAGTCCCTCCCCAGTGTGCCCAGATGTCTTAGTGTCACCTGTAAAAACAAAAACCTTTCCCCTCACCCCATACTTGCCTCTGGAGGTTGGCACGGTGATCTTCGGTGGAGTGGGAACATGCCTGCACTCTTCAAAGCTGACCACAAACTGAAGAAATGCTGGTAAGCTGTATAATGACATAAATGAGAGGTTTTCAAATTAGGTGGATATTGTGGCCATTTTTTTGACTTTTGGCTCCAAATTTTCAATGTGGGGTTCTTGGGACTCCACCTCATGAACTCAGTCGCAGTCATTTCGTTATTAGGTCCCGAAAGGTGATTTTGCGGTCACTGCATGGAATCACCTTTCAGGACTGACAAACTAAATGACAGTACCACTGTTCATGTGGTGGGCTCCCAAAAAGCCTATGTTGCAAATTTGGTGAAAAAATTCCAAAAAGTGACTGTGTTATGAGTGTGCATTGCGCAGTTCCACACACACTAGTAACTTTGAGAATTTTTTATATTTTTACTCCAGATTTTCAACATTGCCATTTTTTCACACCTTCTTATGAACAGTACAGCTGTAATTTTTCACATCCTGCCCGAAATGTGCTTTAGCACATGTGGCACACAAAGGCACGATCGCTGTGCAAAATCCATGTTCGGGACAGAGTAAGAAAATCACAGAGACACTGTTCATGAGCAGAGGTCTCAAAATGCCTATGTTGAACATTTAGTGAAAAAATTCCAAAAAATTACTATTTCAAGAGAGTGCATTGCGCAGTTTCCATGCACGCTTGTAACTTCAAGAATTTTTAATATTTTCACTCCAGATTTTAAACATTGCCATTTTGCACACCTCTTTATGAACAATACAGCTGTCAGTTTTCACATCCTTCCCAAAATATGTTTTGCACCTGTAGCTGCGATGAAAAATCGCTGTGCAAAATCGCTTTTCGGGACAGAGTAACAAAATCACAGTGCCACTTTTCATGAGGAGAGGTCCAAAAATGCCCATGTTGAAAATTTGGTAAAGAAAATCCCAGAAATGACTGCATTATGAGTGTGCATTGCACAGTATCTACGCACACCCGTAAGTTTGTAAATTTTTCATTTTTTCACTCCAGATTTTCAACATTACCATTTTTTGACACCTCCTCATGAACAGTACAGCTGACATTTTTTGCATCCTGTCTGAAATGTGTTTCCGCACCTGTGGCTCCCAATGATGCAGTTGCTGTGTGAAATCACCTTTAAAGATTGAATAATGAAATGATAGCACCACTGTTCATGAGGTGGGGTCCAAAAAAGCCACTGTTGAAAATTTGGAGTGAAAATACCAACAAACACCCAGGGTGTTAAGGTTTCCAACTACACACCCACCCTGTAGTGGCTGACAGGCATCGGGGATGTAACTTGAGTTCATCTGCCATAATGTTCACAGAATTCTACCCCCACCCTACAGCCACTGACAGGCATTGAGATGTGCCTTGGGTTCTGTCACCCTAAAGTTCACCCCATTCTCCTATATTGCACCCATCTCAGTTTATTTACTTATGAAATGGGGTGAGCATAAAGGCCGAAGACTCTGCAGGGCGGAGTGAGGTGGAATGGCATCAGTGTTATGGCTGACCCAAAGCCACACTCCCAACGCCTTTCAGTCTCTGCGGGGGGGGGGTGGTTATTGGCATTACTTCAATAGTTAACTACCTTTCTTATGTTGCATTTCTAACTCCTGCACCACCAATGCCAATGTCAGCAAGCCAACATTTGGCATTACCAAATGCTTGTTTTGACTAGAGATCATTGTCATAATTTTATGCAATTGCCCAGAAGTTCAATACATGATTTTAAACCCCATGCAAAACATATAAGGCCTCATAGTCTATCTGCCCTGTATCACCTCACAGGGCTGTTAGACTATGATGCCTTCTTCTGTCTCCACTTTTTGATGGTCTATACTACTACCACAACAGTACAAACAAGCTAGCCACACAGCAGGAATAACATGTTACGGTATTCAGAGGGTTAACACTAGTGTTGGAATTACACTTTATGAGCTTTAGGAGCTGGGGGGGGACTATTAGAGTTAAATGTTTAAATTGCCCCTCCCTTCCCATTATAAGTCATGGCAGTGATGCCTGAGCACCGTAACTCACTTCAGAGCTAGGGGGGCCAAGCTCTGGCAAACCTCCCTATAATAGGTCTTACCACTAAAAGACAGGCCAGGTTGTCCAGTGATCCCTACCAGGAATAAGTTCATAGGAGGGGAAGGGGACAAAGGAATAGAGGGGAAGGGGCCTGGTGACATCACCAGGCAGGGAAAGGGTAAAATGACAAGGGAAAGCCAGTGCCCCAGGGATTGGCTGGGGGGTGGAGCCCAAAGGAGTCCTGACAAGGGGCCTATTTGGGGTATGTTAGGCCAGGGCTCAGGCAGGACGACCTCTCTTGCTGGGAATTTTTCAGACTGAAGATCTCAGCACATCATTTGGCAAACTTTAGGTAAGGCACATGGAACAGCTAGGCCTTGTAGGCCATGTGGGCCCCGTGAGAATTACTTAATCTGGATTTACATTCTATCATAGTATGTAATTTAGCGAGAGAGGTTTGGGCAAGTAATAACATGGCTTACTGGGTTTGTTTTCCATTGTGTACTGTTTCTTTTTAACTTTACTCTTTTTATTTTTCGATGGTTTTAAGAAGTCAGCTCAAGAAGTTTGTTTGGCTGGAGAATGATATGCAGTTAGCCATTTGATGTCCTTGTATATTCATACGGTGAAAAATTTGAGTTGGCCCACACAAGATACAATGCCCTAGATTGCTTTAACATTTCATTCTGGGGCCATTGTGTGGTGGTTGGGGGGTTTGGTTGAGGTAGGGGTGTTTTGAAATGTGAAATGTGGCAGCATGGGGGGCCTTCATTGCGTGGCGTTGTTTGGCAGAAAGTTTATGGTATGGGTGTGGGGCCTCCTCAGCATTTTTTGTCCTGCATCCATGTGTTTTGGCTGTGCTGATTGCTCAGTTTGCACTTCCGTGTAGGTTCATTTAAAAAAAATAATAATAAAATGAAACGGAAAAGAAGAAAGCCTAGCGGTTTTAGCAGGGCTTGGCGGGGTATGGTCATTTGCCTCTGGCAAAAAAAACCAAGTGATTAGGAATGCAGGGCGCACAGTTTTGTATGGATGCATGGCGGCCAAGTAAGAGCATCTGGGCAGGACAGGCTGTGGTGTCACAGAATACATTTACGGTAGGGCTACACAAGCATGGTAACATGGGATGTGGGTAGAGCCCACTGTGGTGGTTTCTGTGGTGTTTTCAGGTGAAAGCACGGAATGCTTGGGCAAGAAGGTGCCCTGTAGGTCCAAAAGAAAAAAAAAGAAAAAAGAAGAGAAGAGAGGGAAAGGGATGGGATGGGATTCAGGCTTGCAGGGGAGGGCTCTCTCAGTCTGTTCAGGCCATGGAAATTCACAGACAATAAGGAGACAGAATTTTACAGGTGGCATAAACAGAAGGGAAATAAAACAGTCCCACCATTCATTCCTGGCACATTTTTCTTCATTTTCAGTTTTTCCAGTTTTCTGGTGGCATGGTGAGGCCACTTGGTCCAGGCAGCATTGAGCCATGGTTGGGGTTTTCTGTTGTATGTTCCCGTGGAAAGGGGCAGAAAGGGGGATGCTTGGGGAGGGAGAGGCAGACAGAAGAGCACTTGGTTGGCTCAAAGGAACCGCGGTGGCTGGCAATCGTAACCATGGAACCAGATCATGCTGGGGGGCCTGCAGCATGGCAAGCCAGGACAGAAGCGGGCCACATGGCTAGTTGGTGATGAGGATTTGAGATGTGCAATGAGCCATGACCCTGAGGCCGGTTAAGAGATGAGAGGCTTTGTGGACAATGCTGGTCGCCTGCCACAAGGTGGAGGCTTGGGCTGATAGCCACGGCCACGTGTGCAAGCCTATGAAGGGCCCTGCATGGCAAGGGCAGTGGCTCTGCAGGGCACATGGGGAGCTAAGGGCAGTTCGTGGCTACACTGGGTGGCCTAAAGCAGGGGCAGGCCTTGGCCAATGGCAGCAAGGGGTGCACCTCATGGAGGGGGATGGCACAGGCCGCTGGAACAGGCCCGCGTGGTCCGAGGCACCTGGATGGGGGTATATACATATATATATATATATAAAAAGCAGATCCCTAAGGAGGGGTTGCACACTTTGGCAACCAGTGGAAGGGTCTGGTGGCATGGCAAGGCAGAAGGGGAGGTGCATGCTACATTAGGACGCTGGGAAGGGATTGTTTGCTGCCAGAAAGGCAGTAGCTGGAGCAGAAGAAGATGGAAAGGCAAAAAAAACAAAAACAGTATGGCGAACTACAGCATAGGAGCAAGTGGACACTAGGATGGTAGGCCCGGAACAGGGCTTGGGAGTGGTCCGGCGGAGCATGGGACAGGGCAGCCTGCCAGCCCATCCAACCTCGGTTAATGGGGGTCAATTTGAATGTGCAAGGCTGAACGTTATAATCTTTCACTCTGCAGACTGCAGAGACAGAGAAGCAAGCATGGCACCAAAGCAAGCCAAGCTGACAAGCAAGAAGATGTTACAGGAGACATCCGTGTAGATGGGGCAGATGTTGGAGCTATTGGCGGCAGCAAAGAAGAGAAAGGCAGAGGAGGAAGTGCAGAGAAAGTGCAAGGAATGGGAAGAGCGCTGGGTAGGGCCAGAGGGGGTAAGAGAGCCAGGCAGGAAGTCCCATGCCCGGCACCAATACCAGTGCCCCTGCCTGCACCAGAACCGGATGAAGGGAACCTGGAAGGCGGTGAGAATGATGTGGACCTCACGGATGAGAATGGTTTAAAAGATTACCTCAAAGGGCTGCTGGGCGGCATGTGGAATGCATGAATTGAGAAGATGGAATGGGACGTACAGGCCTTAAAAGGTAAAGGGGCTGGAGCAGGTAAAGGCAAGGGAGGCTCAACAGCAAATAAGAAGTTGTATGAGGAGCCCCAGGACTGTTCAGTTGGGGACCACGTGCCGGCCTCAATCAAAGAAAAAATCCGGAAAGGGGACTATGTTGACATCTTTGGGCTCATGGACGAGGACACAGCCATGAAGTACGAACAGTAAGGAGTCAGTGGGAAAATCGGAAATGGTGGTGGCATTGGCAGTGGTGGGCCACAAGACAGAGGAAGCAAAGTATAAGGGGAAGATCATCGAGAATTGGCAAGGCAGTTTTATCATATATAGCGCCTGACTGCTGGAGAAGCAGCCAGAACTTGCCATCCCCTTGCTGTCATACATGTCCATTATCAGGAAGGCGTACAAGGCAAAAGTCGGGTATGAGTGGCTCAAGTATGAAGAGGCATTCTGGAAGCAGATGACGGTGAAAGGGTACCTGAGATGGGACTGCACCCACTCGGAACTGTGGGTGAGGACCCTCCCCGGGGAAGTGAGGGATGGTAGGAGACCAAGCAAGGAGGATCACTCCTGTCGCAGGGGCAAAGACAAGTTGGGGTTACAACAAGGCCACCAGCACATGGGGCAGCTGTAAGTTCTGGCATGTCTGCTCAAAATGCAGGGCCTCCAACTGTCAGGAGAATGGCGACAGAGGAGGGCAGAGTGGTGGGCAATTTTATGAGCAGTCCTTTCGGGGTGCCCGGGGGTACAGGGAAGGGACCATGGGGGCAGCCACAGAGGGCAACATAATGCCCCCGGAGGGGTGAGGGTAGTGGGATGCCTATGGATGGGCGGTGGGGATACATGCTGGCATGTACACCCATTTCCCTATCAGCAGTGGAGGAGTGGTCTGCGGATTACCCAAATAAAGGTGCAGGAGAGCTGCTTCGGGAGGATTTCTGGATGGCTTTCCACTGGAGTTTCAAGGGGGTGGGAAAGAACATGGGCCAAGAACCTGGGGTCAGTGAGAGGGAAGGAAGGGATTGTAGGGGCCAAGATAGAGAAGGAAATCACAGCAGGCCAGGTGGAGGGCCCATTGGAGGGCCCCCCCATGCATGCATGTTCGAAACCACCTTAGGGCAGTGTCGTATGAATCATTAGAGCAGGCCATAGCACTGATCAAGGCACTCGAGAGAGCATGGCAAGTAAAGATGGACATTGAGACAGCATTTCATCTCATGCCCATCAGGCCCGCAGATTGAGACCTGCTGGGTTTTCAGTTCCAAGGGCGCATCTACTAAGACAAAGCCATGCCCATGGGGTGTTTGGGGGCCTGTTACACTTTTGAGGTGTTCCGCATCTGGATACAGTGGGTTTTTGGGACCAGGTATGGGCACAGGAGGGTGGTACATTACTTGGATGATTTCCTCTTCATCGGGGAAACGAGAGCGGAGGCGCAGAAAATGCTAGGAGATTTTTGGAATATGTGCCAGCGGATAGGGATTCGCTAGCACAGGGCAAGATGGAGGGCCCCGCCTGGAGATTGGAATTCTTGGGCACAGAGGTGGACACCAAGGAGGGCTGTTTTTGGCTGCCTGGGAACAAAGTAGTGTGCCTAAAAGGCTTATTGGCCCAGGTCATGGGGAGGAGGAGGGTGTCGTTGGTACAAATACAGCAACTGCTGGGGCACCTTAATTTCGCCTGCAAGGCCATCAGTCTAGGCAGAGCATTTACAAGAAAACTGGGAAGGGCCATGGGAAAAGCTAAATGACCGCACCATCGGGTGGATGTATTTAAAGGGGTTCGGGAGGACTTCAGGGTTTGGGAGGAGTTTTTCAACAGCTATAACAGGGTGACATTCTGGCAGGATGAGTGAGAATGGAGCACAGACCTGGAGCTGTTCACAGATGCTTTGGGGCACCCTGGGAATGGGGGCATACTTTCAAGGGGAATGGATGTCGGAACTATGGCCAGCATCTTGGGCAGAAGGGGGACTGCTGAAGGACATCACCTTCCTGGAGATCTTCCCAATATGGGTGGCCCTGGAAGTATGGGGTGATAGGATGAAAGGGAAGTGCACCTTGTTTTGGTGCAACAACAAGGGGGTAGTCAAAATGATTAATAGGCTGGGGGGAGGACGGAGACAGTGGGCAGGCTGCTCAGACATATGGTCTTGCTGAGTCTGTGGCTGAACCTGTCATTCAAAGCGCAGCATATTGATGGTTTGAGGAATGAAGTGTCTGACAGTCTTTCTCATTTGCAGCTCGACAGGTTTCGGGAGCTGAAGCCACAGGCAGTGCCACACAGGACCAGGATCCCGGACCAGTTATGGGAGGTTGTAGGGACACAGTCAAGGTGCTGAACCATGGCTCCTGGGCAGAAAACACACTGAGGGCCTACGAAGCAGGGTGGGCAAGGTTCCAGGTCTTCAGAGGGGAGCACGGGTGGGACAAGGATGAACCAGCCTGGGAAGAGCAGGTAACGAGGTTCATGGTGGAGCTGTAGGAAGAAGGGCTGGCCCACGCCACAATGGTCATGCACTTAGCCAGAATCAGTTGGGTATGCCAGGACAGGGGCTGGCCCAATGTAGGGGCCAGTGGGACCATAAAATGCATGGTAACAGGGTGGCATGGGGTCAAGGGGCCAGAGTGGACAGAATGCAACCCATAAGAGGGGAATTACTAGTAACGGTCTTAGGGGCCACCCAGAAGGTATGCACATTGGCCCATGAGGGGGTACTGTTCTGGGCTGAGTTTGCAGTGATGACTGCAGGGACATTCCAGGGAAGGTGGTGGCCCCATGAAAGGTGGCCGCCGGGCAGGCATTGCAGCATGAGGATGTCCTGTGGGGGCATGACAGGGTGGTCATTATCCTGGCCAGGTCCAAGATGGACTGGAGGGAAGGGGACCCAAGTGTCACTGGTGAGGAAACCACAGCCGGCTAACTGCACCATGAGTGTGCTGGAGGAGTACAGGAGTGCTTGGGGGACAGCATGGGATATGCTGTTCTGACATGGAGATGGCTCCCTGGTCACGGGGTTTCAAGTAGGGGTGGTCCTCAAGAGGGCGCTGGCACTCCTGAGAGAGGATCCAAGCAAATTTGCCCCACATTCATTCAGGATTGGGGTAGCCATAGAGGCAGCAGAAAGAGGGGCTGCAGTAGCGGACTTACAAAAGGTGGGGCACTGTCAGTCCAGCTGCTACAAGAGGTATGTGAGAAAATAGCAACTGCAACTCACACTGTTTATTTTGTTTCCATGGCAGGTTCCAAGAGGAAAATCTGGATAGTGGGGCTGAAAGGTTTGTGGGTTGCCACCTCCAGAGGAGCAGATCTGAGATATAACACTGTGCATACCAGGGTGCTATGGAAAGGCATTGGGGGATGAAGTGGGTGCAGCTTATGCCTTTGATGGAGGAATTAAAATTGCAATGGGGCACCCTGATTGCATTATTCTACACCTGGGGGACAACAATTTAGGGAGCCTGCCACGGGGGTCATTGGGACAGAGCATCATGGGAGACTTGGAGAAATTGAGAGGGTGGTGGCAGAGGGTGACAATTGACTGGTCCGACATCACTTCCCAGAGGGTATGGAGGGGGGTGCAGGACATCCGGCTGATTGAGAAAGTCAGGAAGCGTTTGAATAGGAGGGTGGCCAGGGTGATAATAGACATGGAGGTGTGCACCTGCAGCACAGAGACATCTCCTTTGACCAGCCTGAGGTGCACAGGTCGGACAGCGTCCACCTGTTGGAGTTTGGGATGTGCTTGTTCCTGCAACCTATTTGGGAGCTAGTGAACCAGATAGCCAGAAAAGGGTTTAGTCACTAGCCTGCAAGGGGGGAGCCCCTCCATCCGTTGCAAGCTGGAGGAGGGGCAGTGGAAGAAAGAAGAAGGGGGAGTGGGGGGAGAGAAGGGGGAAGGAGGTAGGATACATGGGCTGGGGACAAAGAACCCAGATGTGGTGGTAAAGTGGGGATAGGGATAGGTCCAGGCACCGGATTCAGAAGTGTTTGGGTCTGGAGGGCAAAAGCCTGGGGAAGTGGACCGACCTGGTTCTGGTGTGTAGGAAGGGACTGGATTCACAGTGTCTGGGCCATGAAAGCAAGATGGAAGAATGCGACCAGAAGAAGGACAGAGGCTAGAGCCAGGAAAATTTGGAAAGAAATTTGATGTAAAATTGAATTGTGAATTCAAAGTATATGGTTGTAAATACAGTCTTTTATGCCATAAATAAATTTGCCAATGAGCAACCAACAAGTTAAAATGGTGTGGCGTCCCTCATTCCTGGGGGGGGGGGATTCAGGAGACAATTACAACATTGGTTAGCCCTCTTATTATAGTCATGCAACATGTAGTGCCAGAAGCAGAGCAGGACCTGAGAAGAGAGACATGGGAGAAGGAAGATGAAGGAGGCAGACACAGATTCAAAGTATATAGCATGACCAACACACATCAGTGTTACTATAGTTCAGGGGAGGGAGGGCAAGGAGGATGAAGGAGATATGAAAAGGGCGCAAAAAGAGAAAGACCAGTTTTCAGAGAATAAATAAACAGGGAAACAGAAAAAAAATAAGATATAGTACTGGTGCAACCTTTTCCCTGTTTGTGGCCCATACAATTGTTTATATGCTAAGACTGTATCCCCTTCCCCTAAACTGTTCTAGTTGCGCTGCCACCTGAGGTCACCCAGGCAATAGTATAGCAGCTGAGCTGACCACTGTCCCACCCATGAAGAGGAGTGCATTCTATGGAACACTCGATCCTTCTTCAACTGATTGGTTAACAATGGCCCACATTTGTTCTTGAACCCAGATCACCAGTGTCGTGAACAGCAGTGCTACTATTTCCCAATGGACTCACTCAACACATCATGAATTGATTACTGTGTTGCCCTCAAAAGGGGCCTACACTGTGGCCAGATTTGACACCAGCAGCTGGTTCAGAATGAAACAGCCCAGCCACTGTTTTCAGTTCTGAAATAAGACCATATCACACCAGTGCTCCATGAGTTGGTCTGGCTGCCTATAAGGCAAATAATCAACTACAGGCTTTTGAATGTGACATTTAAGGCCTAAATGGATTAGGTTCCACTTACCTCTATGATCTGCTGACCCCTCATGCACAAGCAAGTGCCTCTGTTTCAGAGAACAGGAGCTTTTTAGCAGTCCCCATTTTTGCTTAAAGAGGGACTCTGGCCAAAAGTGCTACATTGCAGAATTAGAATAAGCATACCCCCAATAAATCTCATAACAAAAATTAGGCTTCCACGTTACTTCATTTTAAAGTTATGAGCTATTCTGGAACCCTGATTTCACCACCTATTTAGAAAAGCCAGTTTCAGTGACGGGCTGCTAAAGATGTCATCTCCTGAACTCACAGTCTAGTCCCCACTGTCAGTAAGCTTATGTAGTAGGACCCGTTTCTCCAAAGTTTAAAGTGATTTATGGAAGGTTGCCATAGCAAATGGGCATAGTAACTGTAGGAGCTGTGAATCAGTCTCCTACCATTTAAACTGCCAAAAAGTACTTTTTTCTATGAAAAAAATCCTTTTATTTCAGTGCTCTATTTCATTTGCATATCTCTGCCCCTTTTTTCTCAGTTTGCAGCCCCCAACCTTTACATCTTGCAAGGGAAACAAAGTTTTTAAAGTGAGTTAGCAAGCTTTGCGATAGCAAATGGGAGTAGTAAACTGTACTAACCTGTAGGAGCTGTGATTCAATCTCCTACCATGCAAACTGCCAAAAAGTGTTTTTTTTCCATGAAATAAATGCTTTTATTTTGGTGCTCTGCTTCATTTGCATAACTCACCCCTTTTTTTCTCAGTACTGCAACAACCAAGCATGACATTGTGCAAGGGAAACAAAGTTTATAACCACTGTTTTGTAACAGAGATCTCTATTGGTCAGTCTTGGTATTGCAGATATCTACACTACCAGACATATAAGACTACTTCTCTCAGTAAAGAACTCTTGTCAGCTAGATACTATATCCACAATACCTTGTTTGGAAAATAAACATATGCAGGCTTTTATTGTTGATGCCACTACATAGATATGAGACTGCACCTCACAGTAAGGAAATTGGAAAACAACTTCTTGTTGTACCCACAATGCCTTGTTATGTGCATCTACATATAAGAGGTGCAGTCATCACCACTAAAATAAGGGACTGCACTTGTGAGTAACTAACATTTAAATCACATTTGTATTTTACCCAGAATTCCTTGGTGCTGTATGTAAAACATTGACAGCTCCCTTGCATGACATCATTCTGGGGTGCGGCCACACAGACAAAACTTGAGGGCAGGCAGAAACAAAGTGCTGATAAAACATCAACAAAACTGACTATGACAGATTTTTTTGACAAAACAAATTGCAGCTTCAACATCTGAAACATGGCTGGCAATGACATACTATGTGAAAAAGGCATTTGGGGAACGTCCACAAATCACTTTAAACTTTGGAGAAACAGGTCCTATAAGCTTGCTGACAGGGATGATTAGACTGTGAATTCAGGAGATGACATCAGCTGCAGCTCTTCACTGACACTAGTTTTTTTGAATAGGCAGTGAATTTAGGGTTGTAAAATAACTTGTAACTTTTAAACAACGTAACTTAGAGATCTCATATTTGGCATGGGGCTGATTGGGTCTATGCTAATCCAAATTCTGAATTTACTGGTGCCAGAAATGTTGACAATAGTCCCACTTTAAAATCTACTGAGCATGGCCTGGTGGGGTTCTATATGAAAACAGCAATCACGGAAGTGCAATTACTATTTGGGTGAGTGTATATCACCAAAAATGAATTACGGTGATGTACACTCATGGCGAACTGCAAGGCAGTGACTGGACTTGCATTTATACGTGGGGGCTTTTCCTCCTGCACCCCCCTAACTTACTGTTCTCAATTCCAGGGGGATGCATGTCGGGGGGGTGAAATTCTTAAAAAAAAAAAATCAAGACCACCAGCTGAAAAAAAAAAAAACAGTTCCGTTCCAGACCGGAACCATGTACCCTAACCAACCAACCACCCTCCCCACCATGCTAGCCAACCAGTTCGGCAGCTGCCTGCCACACTCCCTCCCACATACCTCCCCTTCCCCTTCCACCCTCACAGGGTGTGGTCCCCCCCATGTGTGTGTGTGTTTTCACACATACACTTCCCTTCACCCTCCCTCACCCACCCAGGTATCCGGTCACTACCCTGCCAGGTAGTCCTGAATGCAGGCGCTGCAACTGAGTCACCATTTTTGTAAGCACTCAATTGCGGTCACCATGTTCACTGGATACCTCCTGGTGGCACTGAGGGTTGAGGTACTGAATGCCACACCTCTCTCCATGCCAGTGATCTGGGTTCAGGAACAGACGCGGGTTGATGGTGTTGACCAGGGAGGAGAGGATCGAACATCCCTGGGACTGCTCTTCTCTTCCAGAGAGGGAGGACTGACATTTCCACCAAATGACTGCCACCAGGTGAAGGCTTGACTGCAGTGTGGGACTGGAACAACAAGACCAGCGTGGGTGTTGTGGGACTCTGTGGCATTTGTGTGCCTCCATATGTGCACACTGACATAAGCTCCCCCAGAAAGGATTCTGGGGAGAAAAGTGATGGGAAATTGTAGTGAGGCAGGTATTCATGGTGCTCTGTGTGCTTATCTCCCATCTGCCTCATCACCAGAGAAGTGGCCACCCAAGACTGTATTGTTCTTCAGGGGAGTGGCCTTCCCCTCCTGAGTATACCACAGAAGATAATTTGTGGGGTAGTTAGGCTGCAGAGGTAGGCCTGGGGGGATGATGTCCATTTGGGTTTAGCAGGGACAGATCTGAAGGGAGACCAAGCCTATCTAGGCCAAGGAGATAGAAAATGTTTATGGAAAAAGAATCTACTGGGGACAGGGCATTTGGAGTGGCTGCTCCTCTTCTCTGAGAACTCCCACCTGACCTGCATTAAGAGATACACTAGACTAAGCCACTTCAAGACAGAAGTTAGGAGGTGGCTGTTTACGGCTGCCTACCCTGGGCAAGTTTTAGGTGGTTTAGTTTTAAAGTAAAGCTCCCAGATAATATTCCTTTCATATTTTTAATGTACTTTTTATGAATTTATTAATTATTTGCAGTGTATTTTCTATTTGTGAGGTTGTTTTTTAGATTTAAATTTTTCTAGGTTTTCTCCAATCGCCCCCGTCCCGGGTCCCAGCACACAGGAGTATGCATGCACCCCGGAAGCCAGCTCAGCTCCTTCCTCCCTCCCTATGTGCTGCCCCCCTACCACCTATGTATCCCACCAGACCTCCACCTTGTGGGGACGAGACTATGGGAGGGGTGACAGCCTACCCCCACAACCCCCGGGAGAGAAAAGCAGCCTTATGGCATGCTCGATCCTGCTTCTTCCACCCTCCCCATGCTGGTACTTTGATGACCCATAGTCATTCCCGAACCCAGGTTGCTGGTGGAGTGTGAGGTAAGGTGTCCAGCACCTCAGCCCTCAGCTCCACCGGGCCAGCCCAACTGCTGTTTGTGAGTTTTGTGTAAATATGTAGCTACTATTATAAAGCACACTCAGTCCAAGAAGGCCACAAAACAAAAACTACCTAGTGTAACAATATCAGTGGGTAAGAATAATTAAAATTCCCTAAGTGGTAGTTCAGTGACTGGTTGGGAACACTTTGCTTAATGTGATAACTCCAACATTGGCATTGAGAATGGATAGTCTCCACAGTGGTCTCCATAGTTGAGCTGGGCGTACCTTGTCACAGGTACTTACTGAATTGGCAGCAGTGGATAACTAAAAAAATCCACCAGAACAGAAAGAGTCTTCCTCCTCCTCCTTCTTTGTTTTTTTTTTTTTTTTCGTAATTGACATTTGGAAAAGCCTTTCTTTTGCTTCTTCTTGTTAATGAATAATTGACATTGCATAAATGGTGAAAAAGTAAAAACACCAATTAGGTCCCAGGGCAGTTAAAATATGTGACTGACAGCCAATGACCATATTGAAACCACTCCTGTTTTAAAGAATTTAATCCAATGCATAATAAGACATCAGTCTTCAGGCATGTATGGACAAGGAAACTGTTAAGATAATCTTTTTGCAGTATGGTAAGAAAATATCACAGCTGTATATTTATAAATGATATACAGTATTGTTCTACTATATGCATACCTAAAATATGCAGCTAAACTGGAAAATGATTTTAATTTAGCAACATTTTGTTTATATGTTGTTTTCCAGCTGTTATTTTGCCATATATTATATAATGTTCTCCCATGCAGATGCTTGGAAACAGTTACTTTCCAGCTGACATATATTGGACATCTTGCCTGGGGCAGTTTTGGGGTTTCTCTCTTGCATGACTCACTCTGGCCTCCAGCAGTCTGAAATAGGCTAGCAGTAGCTAGTGGAAATCAGCCGGAAATATAAATGTCACAGTGAACTACAGTAATCAACTGCCAGCTTGCTCCCATAAAGTAACTTCAATGTGCTACTTACAGAATGCCTGGCTGAGAATATCTTATAGCGAAATAATAGCCTGTGTATTACTTGGTTTATCTAATGCACAATTGTGGAGACAGTATTTTTAGCTAGGTAACAATTTTGTACATGAGAATTCTTTTCCACAAGCATGTGCATTATATAGAATGAAGCAAGATAACCGTGGATTATACCCTTGTTATTAAGTTATGCTCTTTTATTTAATATAATATATGGCTAACCCATACCCCTACAAGTTGTTCAGTAGCAGTGCTGCACCTGTGCTGCTCACCCTCACAGACTGAAAGTGCTAGCTTTTACCAGAAGCCCAGCCTAGCACTTACCTGTAGTTGTTCTTTCTGTATGGTAGTTAAGGTGTCCAGTTATTATTTCACACCAGCAGTGCTGATTTATAGTTAAAGTAACAGTGCGGCATTATAAGTGTTTTTCTGAGAGCATGAGGCATGGTAAGAATGGAAAAGTCATTTGGGGGGATGTGTGTCAGACACAGTAGAGCTGGGCTGTAATTCACAGTTCAGAATATTGTGTAACAGCACCATTCTAATGCGTGAAATGACTGTTTTAAAACTACCTGTTAACCATATACAGTATTTCCAAATTATCTGTACTACTAAATTAACCCATGCTAAAGGAATATTGATGACCATTTTTGCATCATATTATTTCTAGTTGAAAACCCACATTTTATGATTGCTTGCCTACTCTGAAATACATCGATGTTGTTGGTTGTTTTATCTGCTTCCATTCTTAGCACAACCGAAATGCATGCTGATGGTGTAATTATACCCAACCTTGTTTTTTTTTCTCAGATCCTTGATATATTCTTCTTATTGCATGTTTTCTGAACATTAGGAACACCCCGAAGCAGTGTAGCTACTCATGCTTTTTATTTGTATTTTATCTTATTCTTTTGGTAACCGGGTATGATGCAATAGTCTGCTCTCTTGCGTGTTTCAGACACCCCTGTACGCGCTATCAACTGCTCCATTACTGTTGTGTTGAAATGCTGCTCTGATTTTAGAAATTCAAGAAACCTCCAAATCGAAGGATGGTGAGCACCCACGAAATGATTACATTTTCTATGCCAAGCCTCAACAGAATTAATTGTTCGGGCAAATCAAGTTGAACAGCATCATTGCAGTTCCACATGTCAGTTGCAAACATTGGTCGCTGTCTTCCACCCCAGGCTAGTGGTCTACCTAACCAGGTGTCCTCAAAATAGTCAATCAAGGGTGAAAATAGCTCTGCATTTGTGGTGTAAAAGTCATATTGCAATAGTTCATCAAATGCTGACATGACATCTTGCAGTGGGACGTATGCCAGGGCAGGTAGATATCGTACATGTAATGCAAAATCAGGGTCTGAAGTGTATTTTTGGTATAATGTGGGTATAACTTGTACTTTTCTCCACAACGCTTGACATAGGTGAAAAAAACAACCACGCATTTTAGCAGTCGGAGAGGCAAGCTTGAATCCTTTTATGGCAGCCTGCTCGAAATCAATTAGTATGGTTTCAGGCTGCAGTGTCCCACATAGGCGATTCAACTCGGCAAATACTTTATTGTAAGATGCAGCAGAGCGGTTGGCCATAAGGATGTACACAAGGGGGATGACAGAGCTATATTTGATTGAATGGTGTATAACTGTGAGAAGATTGAAGGGCAACATTTAAATGTACCATCAGCAAACCAATGGGTCGATGCTTTTAAGTGCTGTAAATCCTTTCTTGTAAAGAAAATTAAGAATCTATCAGCACTAGCGCCAGAGTCAAACAGTAGAAATGGCTCATTTTCTTCGGTAATGCTATATTCTAGTGGCAGTACTAATAATAGCACATCGGAAGGCTCTGGGGGTGGCTGGGCAGTGGCACGCCTGTTTCTTCTGACTATCCGTTTGAGCAGTGGTATAGCAGGAAGCTGGCAAGCAACAGATGGTGTTAATTCTGATATCCCTGAAGCAACAATTTGATGAGTTGACTCGCATGTGGTTGCAGCGTGGTCTTTCATGCCAGCAATAGCAGCCTTAGTTGCAATAGTTGCAGGGTCAGGGACATGATTATGTTCCCCAATGTGTTTTAATACGACGTTCCCTTCGAGGTGCATTCGAGCATTACAATATCCTTTATCATACTGCAAGCATTTCCAGTATGTTTTGCTACCTGCAGTTCGTTCCTTTCTGAAAAGAAATCCATCAAGGGATGCAAGACTGCCACCCTTCTGACTGGTGACAAACTGAACTTCCATTCTTCAAAAATGTAAATCTAGGTAAGGAGAGCTATCATGGGGGATTTAATGATTAGTGCTGACATGCGCTCTTTTGTACTTGTGCTGTAGTGTGTTCGCGCTAATATATTGCGGCGCTGATTTGTACGTGCTATATTATGCCGCGCTATGTTGTTTGCGCGATATTGACCAGATACCTCTTGTATTGCTGCACTACGATTATAATTTGTTGTGATGAATAAGTATATACATAACTATAATTTAGAGGTATTCATTACCTGTTCTATTACCCAGAGTTTTATGTAATTCCCTTTGCAAGCAGACATTTGACCATGTTTATGTTTAACATGTGTAATTTTGGTCATGTCCTTTGTCTCTACTGTTAGGCTGTCCCATAGGTTTGCCACCATTTGGAAGAAGTATCTCGTAATGTTGCCCCTTAACCCTCATCCTGCCGCCAACAAGATAACTCATCCTAATTAACTGCAGCCTTTACTGCCGCCGACGAGATAACTTGTCCTCACTAACACTTTTTTTGAGCTGCAGTGCATAAACAAAGCTGTCCCTTTTAGAAATCTGCCTAGTTCCTGGCAAAGCAGGGACCTGTGGCTAACTATTATTGGTTGATTAAGGATCCAATTACAGCTCACCAGATGTTCGTAGCATTTTCCTTGAACGCCTGTTGCTGAGCATCCTTTCACTTGGATTTTCTACTTCTGCACTGAAGTTCTGCTGGAACCTAACATGTTGTCTATGCTTCACCAGAAACTGTTAGGCGCTCTGAGAACACTTGCCAGAAATCCACTGCTTTGTTTTGTCAGTGGGAACTTAGAAGCAGGACTTTGTGTAAGGTATGTTTTTTTTGAATGAAGAACAGACAACAGTAACTAGAATGGGGACTCCAACTGGCAGAAACAGTAAGGATATGATGTAGGGATTTGAAAGTTGATAGGTATAATTTGAAATATTTACAATTTGCTGAAAAGAAACCGCTAGGAAAAAGTTTTTCGTCAGCCCTTCATGCAACCGCGAATTGTCTTAGGGCTTCTTACCAATGGACTCATGATTTGAACAGGCAGATTTGAGGCAGCTTTGTTTATGCAGTACTACTGTAAAAAAGCCAGTGCCCTTACAACTGAATGTTGTTTCTTTTTCTAAATATTGAATTTATTTTTTATCCTCGATGATGTTACTGTACTTCACAGCATAGAGAAAAAAATAAACAACCTCGTTGCAGTCGATATTTCATGTTGCTAAATTTTGGTTGTGTTGGGTTTTTTTTTCCATCTTATTTTTCCATTTTTATGTTTGCTTGCATGCATGTGCAAGAAACATAGTGCCATCATCCGAGTTTTCGGAGGTGTGTCACCTTTTCTTCCAATTCAGTCAGTGTTTTGGCAGGCGCGGCCCCAGTCCTCCAATGAATGCTGGAGCTGTCTGTGACAGCTCCAAAATGCAGTGGCATACAGTTGAAAGGGGGAGCTACGCTTCAGTGAGCAGTGATCAGATATTTCCTGCTCATGCGCAGCTCCCCCTACACACACACACACAAACACACGCACCCATACTGCATGCTGCCCCCCCATGCACACACTGTATAGCCGAGGGGGGTGCCCAATCCTCCATCAGCTATGCTGTGCTCCCCCCCCCAAAGCCTTCCACATGCCACGCTGGGTGCCCACCTCAGCATGGCAACTCATGGTATAGTCAACGGGGTGCCCAATCCCCAATCGGCTCCACTGTCCTCCCCCCCAGAGTACAGGGTGCCACGCTGGGAACCCACCCCAGCATGGCAATAGACGCTATGGCCGACAGGGGTGCCCAATCCCCCATTGGCTCCATGCCCCCCAACCAGCCATCCTTCTGACATGCTGGGAGCCCACCCCAGTGTGGCAAACGTCCCACGTCCTCATTTAAAAAAAAAAAAACCTGTAAAGAAAAAACAGTCCCACGCAGTCTCCCTGCCCCCCCACAACCCGCACCCACCCACTGCGCACCCTGCCTCCCCACACCACCCCTCACCCCATACTTACCTCCGGACCTCGGCGCGACAATCTTCAGTGGACCGGGAACACGTCTGCACTCTTCAAAGCCGACCGCGAACTGAGGAAATGCCGGTAAGCTGTATAATGGGATAGATAGGTTTTTTCAACTTTGTTGCATATCTCAGGCATTTTTTGGAATTTTTGCACCAAATTTTCAACATGGGGTTTTTGGGACCCCTTCTCATGAATGCTGTCACTGTCATGGCGTTATTCGGGCCCGAAGGGTGATTTCGCAGTCACTGCGTGAAATCACCTTTGGGACTGATTAATGAAATGACACTGCCAGTGTTCATAAGGTGGGCTCTCAAGAAGCCTATTTTGAAAATTTGGTGAAAATTCAAAAAATGACTGTTTTACTTAGCCGCGGCGCTGTGCAGTTCCTATGCACTCGTAAGTTCATGAATTTTCAATATTTTCACTCCAGATTTTCAACATTGCCATTTTACCACACCTTCTTATGAGTAGTACAGCTGTCATTTTTCACATCTCACCCAAAACGTATTTCCGCCCATGTAGCGCACAATGGTGCAGTCGGTGTGCAAAATCAATGTACAGGACAAATTAAGAAAATCACAGTGACACTGTTCATGAGCAGAGGTCTTAAAATGGCTATGTTGAAAATTTGGTGAAAAAATTCCTAAAAATGACTGTTTTATGAGCGTGCGTTGCGCAGTTCCTATGCATGCTCGTAAATTTGCGAATTTAATATTTTCACACTCCAGATTTTCAACATTGCCATTTTATTACACTTCCTTATGAACAGTACAGCTGCCATTTTTCATATGTCACCCAAAATGTGTTTTCGCACATGTAGCGCAAAATGAGCAGTTTGACCTCAGGTAATCTCATGAGTGGCATAGCCATGAGTGAGGTGTCTGAGGACAAACTGCTCATGTGTGGATAAATCATGTATTCCACGATGTACACATTGCATATTTGATTTATGCAATAGGGTTGCAATTTAATTTTGGAGGTTGTATTTCGTATTTTTAATTTTGATTGTGCTTTTTAATAAACCACTTGTTTTTTTTATTGACGTGTGTTACTGCACCATTTTATAGAGTTTGTTGCTAGGAAGGTAGAATGATTGATAGGTAGATGATGTCAGAAGGTTGACGTTGCATGTTGTGATTGATCACTGTATAGATGTGGGTGGGTTAGTTGGTTTGAAAAAGATGGTGGCTCCTTTTCTCGGTTAGCGAGGAGCCGCTATTGTTTTACTGTTGCAGTTCTTTTTTAATTTTATTTTAACATAGAGATGGTGCTTAATATCTGGTTGATCCTGTATCGAGGAGTATTTATCAAAGTTATTCTAAATTGCATCATTTTAGTTAGAATTGTTCCGGATGGAGCAGAAGAAGCTGATGACACTGAGGAGAGATGTGAACACCGTGGGCGGCAGGAAACATGTAAGAAGAAGAGAGAATTAGATGAGAAGTGGCTGATAAAATGTCTTAAATAAGCATTGTTCTTGTGGAAAGTTTTAGTTATGGGACACAATTTGGGGTCTGGAGTGCAGAGTACAGTGTGTGTGCAGGCACGATCGTGGGGCAGAGGGTATGCTGAGTAGACACTGAATGAACTTGGAGTGGCTTCAGGGAGAAGGTAACATTAATCTGCTATGAGGCCGGTGAGTGCTGAATAAAAATTTGTTGTCAGTGATCGGACTGTGGTTTTGGAGGGAGGTGGGGCAATTATCCATTCTGGTGGGTGCATGTGGTTGGGGGGATGGCAGAGCTTGTTTCCTGGTGCAACCTGGGAGCACAAGAATTTAAGTGAATTGCTCAGCGTCAGACAGTCTGCTGCCTGAGGTTGATGGGATTCAAACCCAGGTCTCCAAGTTTACAGTTCCGTGCCCTCAACCACTGTACTATACTGCCTCCAAATACAAGGTAGCAGGGAAATCTGCCCATCAGAGGAAGTGACCCTCTGACCCGCTCTGAAGGGGGGTTATTAGTGGGGTACTGGGGTCAAGTGACATTACAGATGGACTTGAAGGAAAAGTATTTATCTTTGCAGATGACACAAATGTCTGCAGCAGGGTTGAGAAGGGACTTAGCAAGGTTTGAGGAATGGTCAAATGTATGGCAGCTCAGATTCAACACAGAGAAGTGCAAAATAATGCACTTGATAAACAAAAACCCAAGGAAAGAGTACGCAATGGGTGGGGGTGAGATACTGACAAAAAACAAAATAGAAAGGGACCTGCGGGCACTTTATATCTGATGACCTAAAGGTAGGCAGGCAATGTGAGAAGGCAGTAAGAAGTGCTGGGGGTACTGGGGTGCATAGACAGAGGCTTCGTCAAGTAGAAAACAGGAAGTTGTCATCCCTTTATACAGACAGTTGGTGAGACCCCATTTGGAGTACAGCGTGCAGTTACGGAGACCCCATCTCCCCAGTGGAACAGCCTTCCAAAGGATGTCATGGGTCCAGAAACAATGGGGGGTTCAAGAATGCATTAGACAGACAAAATGCAATTATAGTAGGGTGGTAGGAGGAAGTAGGCTGTTGGTTAAGTATCACCTGCAACTTATCCAATAGGTGGGAAATGGGAAAACTGGGTGGGACAAGTTGTTCTTTTCTGATGTCAGATCTGTTTCTTTGTAATGGGAGGGCTTTGAGCCCAATGATCAACGTCATTCCCCCATCGAGCTTAAAAAGTCACACATCCTGGGCCTTGCCAGGATTCATTTTTTTTCGTTGTGGCTGGAGGTGCCGCCATCCTTCCCTCTGACCTGCCTGGTTTCCACGCACCTCAGGCTCCTCATCCTCATCTCACTATTATGCCTGTTCTCTCCATCTCATGTAGGCTTGTCCTGTCGCTCACTGTGAAGGTGTTGAATCTCGTATGGCATGGTTGAACAGTGGAATGCATTTTGTTTGATGGTGCCATATCTCCGATGGTGGAACAGACCCCACGGACACCAAGGAATGCATTTTGTGTGAATGTGCTGTGGCACATGGTTTCAGGTTGGAATTGGGGGACCACTGCACAACCAGGAAAGCTGTTAGGGGTGGGGCCTAGTTTGCAAGGACATGGGGAGGCCATAAGACACCCAAGCAAAAGCTTTAAGTGTTGTGGCACCTGGAATCTGATAGAATTAGAGGAAAAAAGCACAACATAGAATATCACTTATTGGGTGGGGTCTGGTTAGGGAGAGCATGTGTATACTCTAAGGGAAGGCTTTAACTGTTGTCATCTGGAGTTGGAGCAAACTGAGGGGCCACTGCACAATAGGAAATGCTGTTTTTGGAGTGGGTCCTGTTTTTTGTAGGGCATGGGGAGGCAGTTTGACAACAGGAGGTGCTTTTCTTTTGATGGCGCCTGGTATTTGAGGGAATTGAGGGACCACTGGACAACAGGGAAGGCTGTTTTGTGTAGCCTGGTTTATGGGTGGGGGGCATGGGGAGGTCATAAAACACTAGGGGAAAGCTTAACTTGCCATGCTGCCTGGTATCAGAATGAATTGGGGGACCACTGTGCAACAGGAATTATTATTGTTTGAATACATGTTGTGTTATGGTGCTGGGTATCTGAGGATAGGCAGAACCACTGGAAACCAGCAAATGCTCTTTCTGTGATGGTTCTGGGTGTTTGAGGGTGGGTTTGAAGCCCCAGATACCAGATAATCAATGTTGTGTTATGATGTCATGTTTTGGGGGGGGCGGCTCACGGACATTATGGAATGTTTTTCTGAGACTGTGTATGGTCTCAGTGTGAGTTGACAACTGGGTGCCGGGGAACCAGGATATGTAACCATATAACTACACTGATTCATTGGTGTCAGGGGCTTCACACCCACCATCAAACACCTAGCACTACTGTGCGGAATACATTCTCTGGCGCCTGCAGGTTCCATCCCATCCTCAGATACATGGCACCACCATCATTGAAACTTGAGCCAACCAATACCAGGAATTGGACCTAATGATCATGGAAAGCAGGTGATACCACAGAGATAGGGATAAGTGAATGGGAGGTGGGTAACTAATTATATAAGAGATGGGAAAAGATGTGCCAGGGAAGTGTGTAGAACTAAGGCTTTATGGTAACAATTCCAGAATTCGAGGAACAGGACACTCAGTATGGTGGTCTTCAATGAACAGTTCAAACTTTTCATTGATGGGCATTTAAACTAGCCAGGTGGGGGCACATAAGTGAGGGGAAAACAATATCAGCCCACCACCAAAAGACAGAGAGAAAGGAACTGAACATCACAAAGACAATTTGAGCATGAAGAAAAAACACACATTCCACACACGCCCCCCCCCCCCGAGGGCCACACTGGGGACCGGAGGAGCTGGAACTGCATCGGCAGCAGGAGAGGTCTCAGGGGAAGGCATTCCTGGTGGCTGCAGTCTGTGGCAGACCAGGGATTGGGAGAGTTCAGGAGAGGACCAAGGGCAAGGCATCCTGGCAGCTGTGGCAGGCCAGAGCTTGTGTGAGCTGGGCTGCTGGAGCCAGGAGGACAGTGGGCCAATAGAAGGCCAGGGTGCCAAAATCTGAACTAGTGTCTGGGCTATCAAGGGTAGGCCCAGTTGCTTTCCAGGACCTTGGCACTAAGAGAGCTGTAATTGCTTCCTGCCCCCCCCCCACCTTGACCCCTATTAAATAGCCGGAGGAAGTGGAGTTAGCAGATAGGGGTGGACTGATCTAGGTACTGTAGTTCTGTTTATTGTGTAGTACTGTATCTTGGATCAGTGGGAAATCTGTTTATTGTGTAGGTGTTGTATCTCAGATCACTGAGGATCCTGGTGGCTCACCCAGGGAAACCTACTGTGAGGGGGATGGGATCACACATTGTTAGGGCTGGCAACTTTGGGAGAGTGGTGGGGTGCACAGGGTGTTGAACGGCCATGATACTGGACTGGGCTTGGAAGTTCGGTAGTTGCCCAGTGTTCTACCAGCTGGCACAGCTCAAGGAGAAGGTTGAGGGGATTAGGAGGCAGCTAGGGGGTCTGAGGGGGTGGTGTGATGGGGGGAAGAGTAGGGGCTCACCCATGGGGCTTCACCAAGCACTAGAGACAGGAGCATAGGAAAAGGAGTGCAGGAGTGCACTTGGGGTCCCATGGGTACCCTGACAGAGGGGGACCAAAAGGAGGACACTCCCAAGGAAGCAGGCAGGTAGCTTGGGCTAGACAGAAGGAATGGGGTGGGGGATTTTGGGGTCAGACCTTAGGCTCAGTAACTGCTTCAGGCCTCTATGTCTGCTTGAGGAGGAGGGAGTGCTGGGGGGATGATGCAGCCATGACGGGGGTGGTTAAAGATTGAAAGGGGGGGAACAGGAAGTGGGGTCTGGAAATCAAGAAAACGGGGGAGCGTGGAGTGCAGGCAAATGGTATGCATTTCCTCCTTTTCCTCTGAATCTCAGAGTTCTGATCAAGATTAGATCTCAGCCTTGCACTGTGATTCTGGTGGCCCCAGACTGGGCCAGGCAGCCTTGGTACACCCTACTACTGTCAATGTCAGTGACAATTCCTCTTTGTCTTCCCAGACAGTTCAATCTTCTCATCTCCTCACAGGGGAGGACACTGTATCCCAACCTTCAGACTCTCAGCTCAAGGCTTGGCTCTTGAGAAGCCAGAATATGCAGGCCTGCATCTTTCCCAATCTGCCCTGGACATTCTTTAGGGCATTGGGTGAGACCATTAGACTCTGGGGATTTACCACGGCTGGAGTGGTTTGCCCACGAAGCACAGCCGAATGGGTAAATCCTCGCCAGCCATGATAAATCCCCTGATAACCCACGTTCTCCAAGTGGCTTCTTGCGATTTATACCAAGGTTCATTTTTTTACTATATGAAAAATACAAATTATAAAGAGGTTGTTTTTTTAATTTTTATTGTGTTTATTCCTATGCTGCAGATGATTTGGATTAGTAGTAGGAGTGGTTGCTTATCAACAGCCATTGATTATTAGAGGATTTACACCTGTGGTAAACTGCCAGTCTGATGATTTCATTGGCTGTTCACTTATGTCCATGGCATAATAAACATTTGACTTGTGCCATACTGGGGGGGGTACTGAGTAAGAGAGAGCCTAAGGGGCAACAAAAGAAATATTTTACAGTCACATAAATCACAAATGAAGTATTATTCTTGGACTATTTTGTGTACAGGTCTGGCAATGGCAGGTAAAATAAATATTTGACTTGTGCCATACAGAGGGGATCTAGAGAGAGAGAAAGAGACTACTGAGGACTAAAGAGACACTTATACAGTCTCAGAAATCACAAAGTGTATTCCTAGTCTCAGTGTGGCTCTGTGTGTAAAGACGGGCAAGAGCAGACTGGCAAAATAATCCTTTGACTTGTGCCATTCGGGGGAGAGGGGAGAATAAGGGGCACCAGAGAGATATTTAACAGTCAAATAAATCACAAATAATGAATATTTCCTGACCTCAGCGAGGCTGTGTGTGTACAGATGGGGCAAGAGAAGACTGACAAAGTAAACCTTTGACATGTGCTACATGGGGGGGGGATTGAGAGAGGAGGATTGTCTACTGGGCACTAAAGATATATATTACAGCCTCCAAAATCACAAAGTTTATTCTGGGACAAAATGGCAGTTTTTGTGCACATGCTGGGGAATGGCAGGCAGGTAAAATAAAACTTTGACTTGTGCTGTCCAGAAGGAGAGAGCGAGAGAGACTATTGGGGTCCAAACAGACATTTTAACAGTCACAGACATCACAAATAATGGGTATCCCTGGCCTCAGTGTGGCTGTGTGTGTACATCAGCAGACTGGCAAAATTAAACCTTTGACTAGAACCATCTATAGTGTGGGTGGAGAGAGAGAGACATCATGGGCCACCAAAGAGATTTTACAATCTAATAAATAAAAAAAAGATTATTCTTTGGACTAAATGTGGCTTTTTATGAACTGGCAGGGTGGTAAAATAAATCTTTTTACTTGTGCAATACAGAACAGAGAGAGAGAGAGAGAGTAATAGGGATCTTGCAGACATTTTTCAGTCACAGAAATCGCAAAGCATTTTGTGTACAGGCTTGGCAGGCTGGTAAAATAAATTGCAGTCCAGAGGGGAGAGAGAGAGAGAGAGAAAAAGACTATTACGGACCAAACAGACAGTTTTACAGTCACAGAAATTGCAAAGTTTTATTCTTGGACTAAGTATTTCTCTGAGCACTAAAACAAAATCCTTATCTACCTGCCTGTCTAGTGGCTATCACAAAAACCATTATAATTCAAAAATGATGAGATATCCTCTTACCAAACTTGACTTGGTGGCTTCAGAATTGCAGAGGGAAGTATGAGCATGTCTTGCTATAGCAATACACGCTTATGCTTCCCTCTGTAGTTCTGAAGTTGTGGACACTGGTTAGTGCTACAGGGTGGGGTGGGGGGAATTGATGACCACTAAAATTGTAGAAATGGACTTGGATCATTTCTGATGATCTAAAGGTGTCTAAGCAGAGTTCAAAGGCTGCAGGTAGGGTCAGTGGTATGCTGGGATTTATAGTTAGATGTATCACAAGCATAAGGTGGGAGGTGGTTATGCCATAGTACAAGACACCAGTGAGGCTTCACCAGGAGTACTATGCACAGTTCTGTAGACTGCACCATTGTAAGGGCATTTACAAGATGGAGGTGGTCCAGAGAAGGGAGATTAAGATGGTACAAGGATTGCACTAAAAAACATATTAGGAATGGCTAAAAGACCTCAAAATGTACTCACTGGAGGAGAGGACGGGATCAGGGACATGATAGAAACATTCAAAAACCATTCACAGGGGGGGAAAAGAAAGAGAGTATGGGGCATGAAACAGACATTTGCACAGTCACAAAAATCACAAATAAAATATTCCTGTCTAAGCCGGTCTGGTGGTGCTGAGGGTTGAGTGTTGGATGCCACACCTCACGCTATACTGGGGACTGGGTTCAGGAATGAGTTTAGGCTGCCAGGGGTCAGCAGGGGGAGTCAGAGGATCAAGTGCCCGGAGTCTTGTGGAGGCTGGAGGCACTGCAACATCCATGGCCAGAGTAGAAGGACGAGAGCCATGAGGACATTTCTGGCATCAGTGCATGTTCAGGCTCTGAGGGGAGGGAGGAGGAGGGGCATAAACTAGAAAACCCCTGCCTCGAGGGTAGGTAAAGGTGGGATCAGTGGCCATGGTCCCACGACCTATGCTGGGCCCTGCCACTATGCACTTCCATTCTCTCTCCTCCATGCCGGTCACTTGTCTGGATTATAGACAGAGTGCTGGAAGGAGATGGCGGTCCTGCCCTGGGGGGACTCAGAGCCAGGGGGAGTGGGCAGCTGTACAAGAAAGGAGAGATTGCCTGAGTGGGAATGCGCATAGTGGGGCCTTCAGATGGGCAGCAGAACCATGAAGCCAATAATCCTCACAAGGAAGGATCAAGACAGGAGGCAGGGAACTACAGGCCCATCTGCCTGACATTGGTGGTGGGTAAGGCAATGGAGGGTATTATCAAGAAAGGGCTGGGAGGGTACTGGAAAAGATGGGGTACCTGGAGGATAGGCAGCATGGCTTCATCCCTGGGAAATCGTGTTGGACAAACCTTGTAGAGTTCTGCGATTGGGTGACGAGTTCCCTGGACCTAGGTAGGCTGGTGGACATCATCTTTCTTGATTGGAGTGGAGGGAAGGGTGACCATACATAATAAATAAAGTTTATTCTTGGCCTCTATGTGGCTGTGAGTACAGGCTGGGTAGGGGCAGACTGTAATTATGCTGGCTGCATCGGCGGTGGGGTAGGAGAACTGGGGCCGCATCAGTGGTGAGGAAGGAGCACCAGGTGCCAGGACAGGGTGCTGAGGGCCACATTAGGGACCAGAGGGGCCGGAGCTGCACCAGCAGCAGGAGACATCTTAGCAGAAGGTGTTCCCGGTGGCATCAGTCTGCAGCAGACCAGGGCTTGTGACAGTGCAGGAGATGACCGATCACAGGAGAGGACCAAGGACAAGGCATTCCAGCAGCTGCGGTCGACGGCAGATCAGGGCTTGAGTGAGCGGGGCTGCCAGAGCCAGGATGGCAGTGGGCCAATAGGAGGTCAGGGTGCCAAAATCTGAACTAGTGTCTGGACTATCAAGGGCAGGCCCAGCCGCTTTCCAGGACCTTGGCACTAGGAGACCTGTAATTGCTTCCAACCCCCCACCTAGACCTCTATTACATAGCGGGAGGAGGTGGAGTCAGGAGATAGGGGTGGCCTGATCTAGGTACTGTAGTCCTGTTTATTGTGTAGTACTGTATCTCGGATCAGCGGGGAACCTGTTTATTATGTAGATGTTGTATCTCAGATCACTGAGGATCTTGGTGGTTCACCAAGGGAAACCTACTATGAGGGGGATGGGAACAAACATTGTTACGGCTGGCATCTTTTGAGGCGGCCATGATACTGGGCTGGGCATGGAAGTTCAGTGGTTGCCCAGTGTGCTACCAGCTGACACAGCTCAGGGAGGAGGTTGAGGGAATAGGAAGCAGCTAGGGGATCTGGGGGAGGCAGGGATCACGGGACTGCACCAAGCACTAGAGACAGGGGCCTAGAAAAGGAGCGATAAGTGTACTTGAAGGTCGTTATGGGACCCTGACAGAAGGGGCCCAAAGTAGGACACTCTCAAGGAAGCAGGCAGGTATCTGGGGCTGGACAGAAGGAACCGGGGGTCTTGGAATTGGGCCTTAGGCTCATCAACTGTTTCAGCCCTCTATGTCTGCTTGAGAAGGAGGGGAGTGCTGGGGGGGTGATGCAGCCATGACAGGGGCGGTTAGGGATTTCTTTTTGGTTTTGGCCTTGAAACAGCTGAGTCTGTCACAGCTTCTTTGACAACCGCCCAGCCAAGGAGCCTGCGTCAGACCCCTTCAACCAGCCCGACACCCCAGGCTCCCTGCAAATCTTGGTGTTGCCCTCTGAGATCCCTGTATCTCCTCTACTGAACCCCAGGGATTCCAATCCTCCCTCCCCAGTTGTCACGGAGGACCTAGGCATGCTGCCATTAGGACCCCTCCTACTGTGCCAGACATCCTGATGTTGGACCCTCAGATGCCAGCATACCCGACGTTCTTGCAGTAGGTATTGCCTTACCACCCACCACCCCCCTAGCTTCTTTAGCGCCATTTCCATTGGGAGGAAATATCCACTTCTCTCTTGTCTTGCCTTTTTTGGGGCCCTTGGTGGGAAAGAACTGGAAGGCGGGCGTGGGGGACTGCCCCTTTATATGGACATAGCATGCCATCGGTCACGTGACGTGGAGGCAGTCCCTCACCAGAGACCGCTAGCTAGAAATTTTTCCGTGGGTTCCTGATGCCTGGTGGGTCAGTCCTATATGTAAATACCTACTGCAAGAGCCTCTCTCGAAGATCTACTGTTACAGTAAGTTCTTATGTAACTGTACTTTATCGGGTCATAACCCCATAGACATTTACCTGTTATTCTGTTATTTCACTTGGCTAGTCATGTTAGCTGATGCCCAGAACCACATACTCAGTAACAGAAATCACAAAGTGTGTTCATGGCCTCAGTGTTGCTGTATGTGTACAGACAGGCAAGAGCAGACTGGCAAAATAATCCTTTGACTTGTGCCATAGGTGGGGGGGAGTGAGAGAGTCTGCATGGCACCAAAGAGATATTTTACAATCACAAAAATCACAAATAAAATGTACTCTTGGACTATATGTGGCTTTTTGTGCACAGGCTATCAATTGAAAACAGGTAAAATAAATCATTGACTTGTGCCATATAGAGTGTGGGGTGGGGGGAGAGAATATGGGGAGTCACAGAAATCACAAAGTGCTGTTCTTGGACTAAATGTGGGTTTTTGTCTTTTATTTTTTATTTATTGAATTGTTTCACCAGGAAAGGCACTCTGAGCAAAACGATGCTTGTCTCCCAGTGCGACCTGGGGGGTAGGGGAACAAGGGAAATAACACGCAGACTATCAAAGAGTGTATATTTGTCATTACAGTAATACACAGGAGAGGATAACATGCAGGTGGTGGCTGATATGGGAGGGCTTTTTTGGGGGCCATTGGTCACCAGGTGATGCTTAACCTGTTGTGTTGCCTGGTATGGGTCTGAATTGGTGGACCACTTGACAACAGGGATTGTGTTTTAATTCTTTGGGGTTTTTTTTGTTTTTTTTTGTGGTGGGGCCTGGTTTGGAAGGGTCTGTGCAAGCTGACATTGTACACCAGTGAATGCTTAACTTGTGGTGGCGCCTGATAGGTGATGGGATGCTTTTACTATCACACTGTGTCTTCACGCAGAAAAGCTCCTGATTGGACATCTTACTGATCAACAAGAACATCTGTCTCATAGAGTCCTGGTCTGAGCTTTTCGGAGATTTTCGAACATAAGTTTATTCACTTGTCAAGGTTAGTTTAATGCATTACATGTTGTTGCGCCTGATATGGGAGGGAACTGAGGTACAACAGAACAACAGGGTATGATGCCATTGTGGCAGTGCTTGTTTTATGAGGGTATTGGGAGGCCATTGGACACCAGGAGATGCTTTTGGCTTAATCGGACAAAGTGAGGTTGTTATGTCACAGTGTTTACAAGCAGGGCAAGGGGGGATAGAGATATAGGTAGGAGGAAAGAGACAGAGAGAGAGGGAGGGAGGGAGGGAGGTAGAGACAGACAGAGAGACAATTGGGGCCCAGACAGATATGGTTCCTTCTTCTGCAAGGACTAGCGAGTGAACCACCACTCCTCTTCGATTCAGCTTGCACTGTCACAAGAAAACGGGTCTAAGCCTTCAAAACCTCAGGTCCTTGTACCTGCATGCCTGGCTCCTAAGGACCTAGCAATGTCTTCAGGGGATCAGAGTCATTTTTTACAGTCACACAAATCACTGGAAAAACACATTTTTGACATGCCATCCAGAGATAGTCTCATCTCCACGGAGGGTCATTAATGGTGTTCCTCATGGATCGGTCCATGGGCCCCTCCTGAGAGGGACCTGAGGGTGGTGGTGGATGTCAAGATGAATAACTCTGAGACTTGTAGGAGGGCATTGGCCAAAGCAAATAGGATGTTGGGTTGCATCGTTAGTTGGATTACCTCCAGAAGGATGGAATTGATACTCCCTCTGTATAACTGCTTGGTTAGGCCACACCTCGAATACTGTATGCAGTTTTGGAGGTCACACTTAAAAAGGAACATTGCACTCCTGGAGAGGGTCTAGAGTAGGGCAATCAAAATGATCTGGGGCTTGAGGGAAAGGACCTATGGGGAGAGGCTTGAGGAGCTTGACATGTACATGTTAGAGGGGAGGAGAGATGGGGGGGCATGATTGAGGTCTTCAAGTACATGAATGGAATAAATAGGGGAGGATTAGTTTGTGTGTTCCTAAGGAAGGAGGGGGAGCAAACAGAGGGTATGGGTGAAAGCTAGAGGGGGAGAGTCGGGGGAAGGAGGAGGTGCTACTTCACTGAGAGGGTGGTGAACAATGGAATGTGCTGCCCAGGGGACTAGTGGAGGCAGAGACTGTGGAGGGGTTCAAGAGGGGTTGGACAGGTGTAGGGGAAGGGGAGTGCTGGCACAGTCTAATACAAGGGGAATTTATTGTACTGGAACTGGAGAATCCCAAGGAGGTGGAGGGGACAGCAGGTTCAGCTCCCAGTTTGGGAGCTGACTAAATGAGCAGACATGAAAGACCATTAAGCCTACTCTGCTGGTATTTTTGGGAGGGCTTTAAGCCCGAGGTTCGATGGGTGGAGCAACAACGTCACTCCCCCATCGAGCTTAAAAGGTCACTCATCCTGGGCCTCGCCAGGATTCATTTTTTCTTTGTGGCCGGATGTGCCTCTCTTCCTATCTCCCATTTTGCCCATCTCCCTGTTTCTGCAGTCATCTCCGGCCACTTGCCTGCTCCCTGAATTGCTCACTTGTACTGCCGTTCCTGCATTTTCTGTCTCCTTCTGCCACTTTCCAGTTCGCTTTGTCCCCCTTTCATTTTCTTTGGTGTCAGTCCCTCCCCCGCTTTCCCCATTCCTGCCTTGTCCTGTTTCCTATCTCTATGCTGTCCCTCCCCACTTCAAACCCCTGTCTCCTACTTGTGCTGTCTCTTCTACTCCTCTGCCACTTCTCCATGAACTTGTTTTCATTCCTGTGCTGGAGTTCACAACCCAGTGCTGCTGTTGCCTCCCAGCTCTCCTGGTGTCACCGTTCTGCTGCCAGCTCCCGTAGTTCAGTCCATCTCTGTTCAGTGAGTGCCCCCATGACCTCGCTCCTTTCCATTTCCCCTCGTCGCTGCTTGGGGTGGATCTCATGCCCATGTTCCCTCTGAATTTTTCAACCTCCTGTACCACACAGTACCTTTTCTCCCATTGCACTCTTTAGATGTGGTCTCGGATCTTCATGACGGGCTTGCCTGGCTCTCTGTTCATGTCGGCTTGACAATGGAGATGTACTGGCTATGGACATACTAGGGGGCCCAGCATCTACAGTGGTGAGAGAGGGGCTTCAACAGTTGACATGTGCATGGTGTGGGTGTGTTGCTTGGGGGTCGCCTCTGTGCCTTTTATTATCTTTTCTTTGGAGAGCTCATATTGGGGGGTCAATCAAGCATTTGTGACATGACCTCTGCCACAGAAGTAATGTGAGTACCCAAGATGACCCAGAACATATCCTGATTGTGTTGTCCAAAAGTCTATTACAGGGACAAATACCTCTATAATCATTGCTCTTACACAGGTTTTCAGTGATTGGTGCTCTCCATGACAAATGGGTCCTCCTGGCTGCACAATAATAAAAAAAAAATAAAAACAACTCGTTCTGCACTGCTATTCTCTATTTAACTGATGGCATTCGAAGGAGCAATATTACTTGTCTGATTTCAGAAACAAATTTAAGCCACACTTCTCGACTGGGTCTGGTGCTAAGCTACAAAAAGGCAACCAGCCAAACAAATAACATGGCACACAAACAAAGCAGCACCAAGTGTGTTTCTGCAAAATATTTTCTTTTCACTGACAAGATATAAAAGTACAAGCAGAAGTAAACACACAGCAGTAATACAAACAGTAACTAGACGCCCAGCCCTTCGACTCTTAACAAGTCTTCATCAGGGGGTGGTGCTAGTATGGAAATTCATCATTTAAATAGTGTCACTTGTTAACAATCATATCAATTAAAACGTGCAGCACATGGAGACAAGCATTTCTTAAAGAACCATATACCCATTAATAATAATAACACATAAAAAGTGTATGAATGGACATTTAAAAGTGCTAATATAGCTAAGCCCTCTTCAAATAAATTCTATGTTATAAATTTTAACCACTACTATAAATTGTAATTATAAGCAAGTAGTAAAACAGCATTTAAATCACTAATTTCAATAAATACAGTGAAATTTAAATTCCTAAGGCAGCTATATTATAGAGCGCCAAATAGTACAAAAATGCTACTACACATAGAATTTGAGAACAAAGCAATATTGCTAAATGCCAAAAAGTGAAACCTACCTAATTTTTCTAATATCAAAATAGGACCCCCTAGTAACTAAGAAAGTTACAACATTGTCAAAAAATCAAAATAAAGGTCCAGGCAGGAAAATTCCAGGTTCAAGATTAGAATCTAGAAAGAAATAAACAAAAATTGAAATAATTTCATCATTAATTATTGTAATAATATAATGCATATTCAAAAATGTGAACAAAATAAAAAATAATAAATTTAAAAAAAATCAAATCCACTTTAAATAATGAGACAGTAAAAGAAACACTGGTAATGAAAATAGCCCTCATGCTCGATTACTGTCCTTCAAAAAAGGTTTCCAGTCCCATTGATTATTTAATCCATTTGGTTTAACTGAGTTCAATTTATAAATCCATTTACTTTCTTTTTGAAGAAGCAAATTTGATATAGCGCCTCCTACAGATAAGGGGGAAATGTGTTCAATGCCAATAAATTTCAAAGAGCTAGGGTCAGAATAATGAAACTCTGAAAAATGAAAACCTAATGGGGTGTTTCTATTATTGCTCAAAATAGAACAGACATGTTCTTGTACACGCTGTTTAAGTGGCCTAACCATTTTGCCAACATAGATCAGACCACAAGTGTACAAAACAACATATACCACATATGATGTATCACATGTAATTAATTCCCTGATTTGAATCTTTACATGAAGAATTCTTGGGTGCACAAATGTATCATGATCATTGCTAGCAAATTTACACACATTGCATCTATAACATTTGTAAAAGCCGATAGCTCTAGTAGGTAACCATGTATGATAAACATTTTTATTCCTTTTCATACGACTATGTACAAGTTTTTCTTTCAAGCTAGTAGCTTTTGAAAATGTTACCCTTGGTTTCACACCTACTGCATCACTAATCTGGCTATCACTTAATAAAATAGGCCAATTCTTATAGATAATATTACCAACACATCCAGCTAAATGGTTATATTGGGTAATAAAGGTACAAGGCTGATGTTCTGAATTAATTTCTCCATTTTTTTTCTTTCAAAATACTATCTCTCGAAATTCTACTCACTTTCTCCTTTGTTTGTTTTAATAGATGTAAATCATAACCCCTTTCTAAAAATCTTTAAATCAAATCATTTGCTTGTTCAGCAAATATAGAATCTGAACTACAGTTTCTCCTTAAATGTAAAAATTGGCCATAAGGGATGGAATTCTTTAGGCCAGGGGGATGAGCACTACTAGCTAATAACAGAGAATTAGTGGCAGTTGATTTACGAAAACAGCGTGTTTCTATTACACCAAGTCCCTGATTAACTGAAAGCAAAAGATAAAGAAAAGAAATAGAAGTATATTCCTTCAAATGGGTAAAGTGAGATTTAAATCATTAATATTTAACCAATCCAAAAAAGCTGGTATCAATCCACTATCACCATCCCAAATGCATAAAATGTCATCCACAAAACAAAGCCAATAAGCAATATGGTTAAATAATGGATTATTCAACTTGTTGAGAACAGTGGTGTTTTCCCAATGACCAAAGACAAGATTTGCATAGCTTGGGGCCATTGAAGCCCCCATAGCTGTTCCTCATTTCTGGGGAAAAAAATCTCCCTCAAACTCAAAATAATTATGTGTCAAAACAAATTCTAAAGCCTGCATCAAAAATTCCTTTGGCATTTGTCCTCTAATAATGGAATTTTCCAAAAAATAATAAAGTGCTGCTATACCCTGGTGGTGAACAATTGATGTATAAAGTGATTCAGCATCAATTGATAACTAACAAAAACTATCCTTCCATTTAAGATGTTGCAATTTTCTTAACAAATCACCTTTGTCCTTAATAAAAGATTCCAGGGAAAACACATGTGGTTGCAAAAAGAAATCAACAAATTTCCCTACATTTTGTGTGAGGGAATTGGGTCCACTAACAATGGGGTAACCAGCTAGATCTAAAATGTTTTTATGCACCTTAGGGAGTGCATAAAAACTCAGAATAACAGGGTGATCTAGCCAAATATATTGAAATTCCTTTTCTGTTATCTCACCCTTTTTCAGAGCTTTGCCAAGTAACATAGACAAATCTTTTTTAAACTTTAATGTAGGATCAAAAGATAATGGGCCAGATATTCAATCCATTGCAGCTAGCGCAAAACCATAGTGCTGGAATAGCACTGGATTTGTGCGAGGCTGCATTATTCAGAAGCCCTATTAGCGCCGGCACTGTGTGGTAACGCTGACGCTAATAGATAATGGCATGCACGGGCAGGGTAAGGAGAGTACCCGTGAATGCCAGCAGCACTGCATATTCAAAGGGCTAGCACCACACTACAGGCATTAGCGTGACCTATAGCGCAGTGCTAGATACTGCCAACAGAAAGCAGGTGGTAATGTGGTGGTGGTGCCCCCCCCCGCCCACATCGTGGACCCGTGATATAGAGGAAGAGCCCTGGTAGTCTAGTGGCCCCCCCCCGCATGAATCCTGACCCCAGTGAAAGAAGCAGTACACAATTCCCTGGTAGACTAGTGGCCCCAAGCACAAATCCTGACCCCGTGAAAGAAGCAATACTCAATTCCCTGGAAGTCTAGTGGCCTCCCAAGCATGAATCCCAACCCCCTGTGAAAGAAGCAATACTCAGTTCCCTGGTAGTCCTAGTGGCCCTCCCAAGCATGAATCCTGACCCCTGTGAAATAGGCAATACACATTTCCCTGGTAGTCTAGTGGTCCCCCCCTTACCCCCACCGGCAGTGAAGCCCTCGCTCATCTCACGAGTTTGGCAAAGTGAGCCGGTGACTGGCTCTGCCCTCCTCTCGCCACCACAGCAGGCCACCGACTGCAGTATGCATGAGCTCTATGGAAATGAATGAGCACCAACTCATTTCTGTAGTGCTCATGCATACCAACAGCCGCCCATGGTGGTGAAGGAGACGAGGCCAATCACTGCGGCTCACCAGGCCAGACCAGCGAGGCACCCGGAAATGAGGTGAGGGACCACTGGACTGCCAGGGAAATGTGTGTGCCACGAGGCCGTAGCGAGCCTGGCCTGGAAACATGTCCTGAGGGCTCGAAGCAATGATGGGGACACTGAACTACAGGAAAAGTGCAATAGCAATTAATGGGGCTCAGGATTCTTGCTGGGGGTCGGGGGACCACTGGACTACCAGGGAATACTATTCATGTCATTTCTCACAGAGTCTGGATTCGTGCTGGGGGAGCCACTGGACTACCAGGGACAACTATTTGTTTTCACACAGTCAGGATTCGTGCTGTGGGGGGGACCACTGGACTACCAAGGAAACATATTATTCATTATTTATAAAGTGGGTCTGGATACATGCTGGGGGGGGGGGAACCACTGGACTACCAGGGAGTGGAACCAACACAGGTGGGAACAGGGACCATGATGGCTGAGAAAGGTTGCCTGGCCCAGCCTGTCTGCCCAGGTCCCTGTTTACTGGATGGCTGTGCTGCACAGCCAGTGACTCTACAGCTGACTTCCCCGGCCCCCAGCAGGTTTGTCTTATGCCTGCACCATGCATACTTGTGTACCATCCACATCTGCTGTGGGCTGCCCATGTTGGTGTGGGGTGTGGCATCATCCAGGGCACGTGTGGCCACTGGCACTGTGTGTGTGTGTGTGTGTGTGTGTGTGTGTGTGTGTGTGTGTGTGTGTGTGTGTGTGTGTGTATATTATGGTAGCACGATAGTGCTACCATAGTTAGGGTTGAGGAGCCATTTCTATGTTAAACCCCAAAACTTTGCACCTTAATAACTTTGCAGCCGTTCAATGGATTTGCCTGAAATTTGGATTTATGATCAAGAACCATAGGCCTTGGGATCTGCCAAGTTTTGTACTGGTCGGCTATCTGACTGCGGAGTTATTAAGTGTGATCTGTCTGTGGCGTTACGCTTTTCTGGAATTCTGTGGTCATGCTACAGGTTCATACGGTTTGCGTGACTGGCCCAAAATATTCAGGGAACGTGCAGCTGGGGTCCCGATGTGCCTTTCAAAGATTTCGTGAAAAAATATTAAACGGTTCAAAAGTTATTCAAAAAACAGTTTCCCATTATAAGTCAATGGGAAAAGTTAACAAAAAGTTCAACACTTTCGCAAATGCATTTTTACTTTCGCAAATGGGCCTGTTACTTTCGCAAATCGGCCATTTTGTTTTCAGTTGGTGATCAGAAAAATGGTTGGCATTTAAATTTGGGACCCTCTAGCAACCTAATTTTTTTGTATTCACCTAGTCGGGCCCTGAGGATGCTTGCCATGTCTTTATTTTGTGGTAAAACACCCCAGAAATATGTTTTTCAAATTTCTGGAAAAAGTACTTTCACAAATTACTTTCGTGCTCACGAAAGTGTCACAAATTTTTGCGAAAGCTTTCGCAATTGGAAACAGTAATTTTCTAGTCTGTGGAAAATGACAGCAATTCTTTGGCACTGCACTGCAAAATAACCGTTGGGAGTTTTGGGCTGAAATTTGGAGGGAACGCAGCCGACATCTCACAGATGTGCCTTTCAGTGTTGTATTGAAAAAATATTACATGGCGGCAAAGTTATGGCACTCCAAAGTTGACAGTTTTTCCCATAGGATAACATTACGGCGCCCGAAGCATTACAGGAATCCTTTGGCACCCTGCTGCAAAATAACGGTTTGGTCTTTTTTCCTGAAATTTGGAGGGAAGACAGCCAACAGTAGACAGATGTGCCTTTCAGTAGTTTGGTGAAAAAACATTACAGGGAGGCAAAGTTATGGTGCTCTGAACTTTTCTTTTTTTCCCTTAGGATAACATTATGGCGTTCACCGCGCCTTTCAGGGCCCGTATCTCGGAAACGGTGCGAGATACGGACTTTTTGTCAGAAAACTTCTTAGCCCCCTACTGGGGCTAAGATTCAAATTAGCCAGGACAGTTGTAAATGATATGACTTTTAAATTTTTGTTCTACGTCGTACGGTTCCTGAGATATAATGTATTTAGTATTCCAAGATCTCATTTTCTGCGCCGATACTCATTATTTTGCATACATTATTTGTACTCACTGTCTTTCTCAATGCAGGTTTTGGGGAAAACCAGCCTGTGCGCTCACATTACTGTTTCTGTTGCCCTTTCCGCTTGCGGATCCGTACCCGTTTCACTTACCATTGACGTCTGCGCCACCATGTGCGCTATCCTTTGCGTTTTCATTTGCGCTTGCATTTCTGTTACTTTTTGCCATTTCTGTCTACAGTACTGTTTATCTTACTGTTTCACTTTACATCACCATGCCCATTGACATTTCTGTTTGCAGGCACCATGTTACTATGTGACAACACATCACGTGGCAGACCATTCCCGTCTATGCCACCATGTGCGTTACCCTTTCTGTTCTCATTCGTGCTTGTGTTACCATGTGCACCACTGTTAGCATTTCTGTTTGCGTTGCTGTCCCTGTTAGTATGCCACAACACATCATGTGGTGGGGCCGCGGGGCCAGGCGCTCGCTCCGCTGCTACATTACATTCACTATTTCTCATTATCATTCTCAAAAGAAGGAAATTAGAGGCAAAAACTCCGTTTAATGCATTAGTTAGGGTTGTTCCACAGCGACAAAAGTGAGGAATTAAGCTGTTAGGGTTGAAAACCCCTTGGACCCCGCCCACCCCCAACTGGCATTGGGGTGCGCATTGGGATTGTGGTCCTAACTCTCACCCCTTCTCCTATGCTTCTGCTGCTTGCACATGTCATGGGGAGGGTGAGATTTAGGGGCTGGCTTGATCCCAATGCGTTATGTGCTAACGACTCAACCTAACTGAATTTCACTTGCTCGCTGTGGGGCTAACTAATAAATTAAATAATTTTGCCTCTATATATATATATATATATATATATATATATATATATGGTAGCACAGTAGTGCTACCATTAAACCCAACATTTTGCACCTTAATAACTTTGCAACCATTTGATGGATTTGCCTGAAATTTGGAATAAATGATCAAAACCCATACGCCTTGGGATCTTCCAAGTTCTGTACCAGTCGGATACACAGCTGCGGAGTTATTAAGCATGATCTGCACCTGCGTTTACCCTTTTTCTGGAATTTTACGGTCGCGCCTACAGGGCATACGGTTTCCGTGACCAGCCCAAAATCTTCAGAGAATGTGCAGCCAGGGTCCCAGATGTGCCTTTCAAAGATTTCATGAAAAAATATTAAACGGTTCAAAAGTTATTCAAAAAACAATTTCCCATTATAAGTCAATGGGAAAAGTTAACAAAAAGTTCGACAGTGTCGCAAATGCATTTTTACTTTCGCAAATGACCCTCTTACTTTCACAAATCCACCATTTTGTTTTCAGTTAGTGATCAGAAAAATGCTTGGCATTTAAAATTGAGACCCTCTAGCATCCTAATTCTTTTTGTATTCACCTAGTCGGAGCCTGAGGATGCTACTCATGTCTTAATTTTGGGGTGAAACACCCCAGAAATATGTTTTTCAAATTTCTGGAAAAAGTTTTTTTCGCAAAGTACTTTCATGCTCACGAAAGTGTCACAAATTTTTGTGAAAGCTTTCACAAATTGTGACAGTACTTTTCTAGGCTGTGGGGAAATGACAGCAATTCTTTGGCACCCCACTGCAAAAGAACGGTTTGGAGTTTTGGGCTGAAATTTGGAGAGAATGCAGCTGACATCTCACAGATGTGCCTTTCAGTGTTGTGTTGAGAAAATATTACATGGCAGTAAAGTCATGGCACTCCAAAATTGACACTTTTTCCCATAGAATAACATTACGGCAGCCAAAGCATTGCAGCAATCGTTTGGCACCCTGCTGCAAAATAACGGTTTGGTCTTTTGGCTGAAATTTGCCAGGAATACAGCCAACATCCCACAGATGTGTCTTTCAGTGCTTTGGTGAAAATATATTACAGGGAGGCAAAGTTATGGCACTCCGAACTTTAGTTTTTTTCCCCATAGGATAACATTACGGCGTTTGCTGCGCCTTTGAGGGCCCGTATCTCGAAAACGGTGTGAGATACGGAGATTTTGTCAAAAAATTCTTAACGCCCCTATGAGAGCTAAGTACAAAACTAGCCAGGAAAGTGATAATACATATGACTTTTACATTTTTTTTTTATGTTGTACGGTTACTGAGATATAAGCAATTTAGTATTCCATCTCCTGATTTTTGTGTTCTGAGAGTCATTATTTTGCATACATTCTTTCTATTCACTGTCTTTCTCTATACAGCTTTTGGGGAAAACCAGCCTGTGCACTTACGTTACTGTTACCATTATCATTTCTGCTTGCAGTTCCGTACCCGTTTCACTTACCGTTCACGTTTATGCCACCATGTGCATTACCCTTTGCGTTTTCATTTGCGGTCGTGTTTTCGTTGTTTTTAACATTTCTGTCTACAGTACTGTTTCTCTTTCTGTTTGGCTTTGCGTCACCATGTGCATTACGATTTGCATTTGAGGGCACAATGTTACTATGTGACAAGACTTCAGGCCCCGAGCTCCCGCCACCGCATTACATTCACTATTTCTTATTATCATTCTGAAAAAGAAGGAAAATTAGAGTAAAAAAACTCAGTTTAATGCATCAGTTAGGGTTGTACCACAGCGACAAAAGTGAGGAAATTCGATGTTAGGGTTGAAACCCCCTTTGCACCCCTCCAGCCCACCCCCCAACTGGAATCAGGGGTCATCGGTCCTAACTGTCACCCCATTCTCCTATTCCTCAGCTTCTTTCCACATGTGATGGGGTGACAGTTAGGGCTGATGACCCCAATGCACACCCCAATTCCAGTTGGGGGTGGGCTGAGGGGTGCAAATGGTTTAACCCTAATACTGAATTTCTCACTTTTGTCGCTGTGGAACAACCCTAACTGATGCATTAAATGGAGTTTTTTGCCTGTAATATATATATATATATATTCATGTGTCTCTCTGTATCTATCTATAGGTATAGATCGCTACAGATCTACATATATATCTATATATAGATATATTATGTATATATATATAAATTTTGTACTGCTTGCAGTGCTGCATAGGTATGTTGTATGCACTGCTAGTACCTGCCAACACACAGTTCCTGCTGCTTCCAGCCTGTGTTTCTGTTCCGACCAACAGAGGATGCTGTGGGCATGCCCTGGCCTGCAGCATCCAACCTGCACTTCCATTCTGACCAAAAGGGGGAGCTTTGTGCTCCATGCAGTAGCACCAAGCAAACTACATGGTAATGTATGCTAAGCAGCACTTAATGAGATGCAAATGTACCTGTTTGCCCATGGATTACCTAAGTAGGCTCATTTGCATGGGAGCTTTGAATATAGCTCCCATTTGCTCCAGGCTAACCAGTTTGCACCAGGCTAATATGTTAGCACTGTGCAATCAGGTTAACCCTGGGCAGACCTCACTTCAGCATAGCACAGTTCTGCAGCGTGTGGCTTACATTGTTGTTTCCAGTCATACCTCTCAGCTGTCCCTGATTTCCAGATGTCCCTGAATTTACCTCAATGTTTTAGTCTGTCCCTCCTAAAACTTGTCTTTCCATGACCACACAGTGGGGGTTGTATGCATGGAATAATGTCAAACATTAATGTTACAGTCGTGTTGTACCTTAGAAAATGCATTTTACACTACACCACTTATCCTACCAGCTTCCTGAGTGGATATCATCAATTATTAGGATGTGTCCCTGATTTTAAACCTTTGTCCCTGATGTTTTTAAGCCTTGTCCCTGATTGATGAGGCAGGGGGTCAAGATGTGTGTGCTAGCAGTAGCTGTGAAATGTCTCTGTGCAATCGCGCACAATGTTCTCCACCTGCAACACTGGCTTGCTACAGAGTCTAATGAGCTGCAGTTGCAGTTTGCACTTCCCTCTTGCTATATTCAGTGCTGTCTTATTCCTGGGCTATTTTTTTCCCTGCACTCCCAGACCAGTTTGCCCAGCTTACTTAGACTGCTATATTCAGCAGGATTAGCACCGGGCTATTTCCTTTTGAATATAGCTTGCTTTGTGCTCCATGCTAAGTTTGCCCGCTGAGCAGTGCTAATTTAGCCCCGGGGCAAAGTTTTGAATATCTGTACCAATATCTCATAATTATGATTATCCATTAATAGCTTTAATACAATCTCCCTATAGTGTTGTTTATTCAGAATAACAATGTTACCCCCCCCCGTCAGCTTGTTTGATAATGATCTCACTATTATTAGATAAATTTTGAAGTGTTTCCCATTCATTTGTATTCAGATTTGTTTTAGGTCTCACATTTTCTTTTAACAAATCAATTACTTGTTGTTTTACCACTTTCTCATACATGGTTAGTGTATTATTTACTATAGTGGGACAAAAATCAGATCTAGCTTTAAAAGTATTTTTCCTTAAGTTACTCATACTAGCATTAGCTTCTAATAAACCAGGAAGTACATATTGACACGATGGAACTGTAATATCAGAGAGTAAGTTCTCATTAAGAAGTTCTTGTTAAGTTTCCATATCTAATGACATAGTATCAAAACTATGGGCCAGATATTCAAAACTTTGCGCTGGGCAAAAACCATTTGTGCAGGTTTAGCATGGGATTAGCGCAGGTCTGCTATATTCAAAAGGCCAAATAGCACGGGCAAACTGCATTAGCGCCAGGCAAGATTATAATGTATGCAAGGGGCAAACTGACATGAATACAGGTGCAATGCTATATTCAGCGACTAGCGCCGCGCTAAGTGGTTTTGCGTGACTTAGCACGACACTTAGCGCGGTGCAAATTACCGCCCAGGAAAAGCTTGTCTTAACCTTGGGCAATCAGCTTTGCGCGACACTTTGGCTTTTCGCGGTGTTTGCACGGGTTTAGCGTGGGTTTTGAGCGACCCTAACAAATAAATATGACACATAGATAAAGTTAAACATAGAGGAAGCATGCTGCTAACTGATGGCATCACAATGATGCCATCATCTGCCACCAGTCCCAGCCATGCCAGGCAGTAAGTGGTGACCCTGCCACCAGCGGACAGCATGGCAGTGTGGCCATACAGCACACACCTGCAGACCACACTTCTGTGGACACCAACAGATGCCAGCATACACATGCAGCACTGTGGGCATGGAGGATGTTGAGGGGAGCATGTATGGATGGCCAGGCTGTGCCACAGACCAGTTTGTAGCCACAAGGCTGGGACATCATGCAGCGTACATGGGCCAGTATTGGGAATACCCCAACACCAGTGTGTGCTTCGATAATATATGCCCCCCGCCACATACCACACAGCTGTACAACTGCCACAGCACACAAAGCCAGAAATTTACATGTCACTGTGAGCATCCCATGCCACAGGTGCAGCATCTGTGGGTCACACAACAGTGTAACAGTAATGTCCACTGTCAGTAAACACCTGCAGGTTGGGCCTGTCACTGTGTACAGTGCAGCCATCATCACTGCCCTACACACCATAGGCAGTGCTGTGTCCCTCACACTACTGGCCTCCTTGCTACTGTAGTGTCTGCTGTGCACTGTAGCAACTCCTGGTGGGGGACTCCATTGTTAGAAAGGTAGAACTGGGGGAGGAAGGGGAGCGGGAGGTAAGGTGCCTGCCTGGCACCATGGCTTGAAGGGACAGGGAGCGAATCCTCAGGATTGCCGGAGCAGCTGCACAGGGAAGGGAGCTGGATGCCATTGTCCACCTAGGGACAAATGACCTGGCTAAGAAAGGGATTAGAGAAGTGCAGGAAGAGTTTGTGGAATTGGGGAGGGGCCTTAGTCAAGTAGCACGAATGGTAACCTTCTCGGAGGTGCTGCCCATCTATGGCATAGGAGAGGCTAGGGTGTTCTGCACCATGGGATTCAATCAGTGGTTGAAAAATTGGTGTGGAGCTCAGGGAATTGGCTTCATTGGGGACTGGGAGTCCACCTGGAGTGATGCAAACCTATACTGGCATGATGGGCTGCATCTGTCCGGGAGGGGAACCAGGATCCTAGGTGATAGGTTTAAATCCTTCATTGGCAAGCTTTTAAACTAGCCAGGGAGGCACTGGAAAGGACAGGAAAATCCTAGCCCCCAAATAATCCGGTAGTAGGTGCGGCAAACACCAACATAGAGGTGTCAATAGGGAGAAGGGCAGGGGTAACTGGAGAAAGTGACAAAGGCAAGAAGGACAGAGATGGGGAAAAAGGGAGTAAGGCCATCAGGAAATGGAGGGTAATGAGTATCAATGCCTGTAGTCTGGGCAACAAGCTCCCTGAGCTGGTGTCCTTCATGGAAGAGGGATGCCTGGATATCATAGCAGTCACAGAAACATGGTACACAGAGAACCATGACTGGGATGTTAACATACCAGGGTACATAACCTACAGGAGAGACAGGCAGGGGAGAAGAGGGGGAGGAGTAGCTCTCTATGTAAAGGAAGGGATAAAAGCAACTGAACAAAAGAGTAAACAGGGAGGAGAGGAGGCACTGTGGGTCACCTTGGAGACTGGAAAGGGCACCACAGTCCACACAGGGGTTGTGTACAGACCCCCATGTCAGGGGGAGGGAATGGACAAGGATATGATAGAAGGCATTCTTAGAATGGCAGAGAAAGGGGAGATACTATTGATGGGAGACCTGAATATGCCAGATGTTAACTGGAGCACATTTGCTGCAGCCACATCCAAGAGCAGGGCCATTCTTGATGCTCTACAGGTGGCAGACCTCAGACAGCTAGTTTCAGAACCCACTCATGAGGGAGCAATCTTAGACCTCGTACTCTCAAACGGGGACAGTGAGAAGATCTCAGCTCTAGAAGTGGGTTGCCATCTGGGGACAAGTGACCATCAAACAGTGTGGTTCACATTAAACTCAGCTACAGAGTCAAGCCATACAAAAGTGAGGGTACTGGACTTTAGGAGAGCTGACTTTGGCAAGATGGGAGAGTGCCTCAGAAAAGCACTAGCAAACAGGCTAGAAGGAGGGGTGGAGCAACAATGCGGAATCATCAAAACTGCCATCACAGAGGCAACAAGCCTTTGTGTGAAGCAAATAAACAAATCAAAATGAAAGAAAAAGCCACTATGGTTCTCAAAAGAGGTGGCTGTGAAAGTCAGGAAGAAAAAGATAGCATTCGGAAGTATAAGGAAACACAGAAGAAGCAGGACAGAGAGCTGTACCAGTCAAGGCAGAAGGAAGCAGGGAGGGAAGTCGGAATAGCAAAGGCCCAAACTGAGGAAAAGATAGCCAACTCAGTTAAGAAGGGGGATAAAACCTTTTATAGGTACATCAGCGAGCGTAGAAAGACAAAGGGAGGGATAGTGAGGCTGAATAGAAGGAACAGTGGGTGGGCAGAGGGGGACAGTGAAAAAGCAGGGATACTGAATGAATATTTCTGCTCAATATTCACAAAAGAGGAGGGGGAAGTGCCTAATCCAATTAACAGAAGCACTCTTGATAGGGGGGTCGATCCCAGTCATTTCACAGAAGAAAGGGTTCTGCAAGAACTCCTAAAACTGAAGGTGGACAAAGCAATGGGTCCTGATGGAATTCACCCCAGAATTCTAAAAGAATTAAGGGAGGAACTAGTGAAACCACTGGCTACTCTTTTTAATAAATCATGGGAGGATGGTGTGGTACCCGAGGACTAGAGGAAGGCAGATGTGATTCCCCTTCACAAAAGTGGGACCAAGACAGAGGCAGGAAACTACAGACCTGTCAGTCTGACCTCTGTGGTAGGGAAAGTGATGGAGTCACTTCTGAAGGAAAGAATAGTTGAGTACCTAGAGGCCAGTGGAGCACAGGACCCAAGGCAGCATGGATTCACAGCAGGAAGGTCATGTCAGATGAATCTAATAGATTTCTTTGACTGGGTGACCAAAGTAGTAGACCAAGGAGGGGCTGTGGACATGGCCTACCTAGACTTTAGCAAGGCATTTGACACAGTCCCACACAAAAGATTAATAGTCAAATTAACCAGCCAGGGAGTGGGTCCCAGGGTGGTAGCCTGAGTAAAACATTGGCTGGACAACAGGACACAGAAGGTAATTGTAAATGGAGTCCACCCTGAAGAAAGAGAGGTTACTAGTGGGGTACCGCAGGGTTCAGTATTGGGTCCAGTCCTTTTTAATGTCTTCATCAGTGCCATTGCAGAGGGACTGGAAGGAAAAGTATGCATTTTGCAGATGACACAAAGATCTGCAACAGGGTTGATACACAAGGAGGCGTGGAAAGGATGAAAAGGGACTTGGCAAGGTTGGAGGAATGGTCAGAAGTATGGCAGCTAGGATTCAATGCAAAGAAGTGCAAAATAATGCACCTGGGAAACAAGAACCCAGGGAAGAATACACAATGGGTCGTGAGGTAGTAACAACAACAAAAAAGGAAAGGGACCTGGGGTAATCATATCAGATGACCTTAAGGTTAGCAAGCAATGTGAGAAGGCAGTAGGGAGGGCTGGGGGTATACTGGGATGTATAGGGAGAGGCATCAGCAGCAGAAAACAGGAAGTTGTTATCCCTCTGTACAGACAGTTGGTGAGACCCCATCTGGAGTACTGTGTCCAGTTCTGGAGACCCCATCTCCGCAAGGACATAGACAGGATAGAGGTAGTCCAGAGGAGGGCAACTAAAATGGTGCAGGGTCTGCAGGAGAAGCCGTATGAGGAGAGACTAAGAGAGCTTAATATGTATACCCTTGAGGAAAGGAGGGAGAGGGGGGGACATGATAGAAACTTTTAAGTACCTCAGTGGAATCAACAAAGTCCAAGAGGGTAGCATCTTTCAGAAAAAGAGACTTGCAAGAACAAGGGGACACAATTTAAAGATAGAGGGAGGGCGGTTCAGGGGCAATGTGAGGAAGTATTATTTCACAGAGAGGGTAGTGGATGCATGGAACAGCCTTCCTGAGGAGGTTGTGGGGTCTAAAACTGTGGGAGAATTCAAGAATGCATGGGACAGACATAAGGCAATTCTTGTGGGGGGGGTAGGAAGAAATAGGCTGTTGGTTAACTAGGATCTATGGCCTATCCTGTAGGTAGGGAAATGGGCAGACTAGATGGGCCAAGTGGTCCTTATCTGCCGTCAAAGTCTATTTTTCTATGTTTCTTTGTTTCTACAGTGTGACAGTTGCATGCAGCACCACCACCACCACCTGTGCCTATGCTGTCCTGTCCCCTGGGGTACAATATGCTATGCTATGCTGTACTGTTTACATGTAGCCTGCAGCTATCATTGTGCACTGCCAGACTGACCTACAGGTGGAGCTGCGGTTGGACCTGGTTAGCCCCCTGTACTTCCAGACTGACCTACAGGTGGAGCTGCGGTTGGACCTGGTCAGCCCCTGTACTTCCAGACTGACCTACAGGTGGCTCTGTGGGACCCTGCAGTAACGTTGGGCAAACTGCATACAAATCAGGGTATAATGAGATGCTAATCCGGTTGTTTGCCCAGAGACCACCTAAGTAGGCTCATTTGCATGGCACTTTTGAATATGGCACATTTTAGCTCCGGGCAAACGTGTTTGCCCCGGGCTAACTGCTTAGCTCCGCGCTAATGCCATGCTAATGTGTTAGCGCGGCGCTAACGGTACGGGGGAATAATATACAATTTTGATCACTGTTCCTTCACATCTGCTGCTTCCTGCAGCTGTACTGAGTCCATGCATTTGCTGGCACACACATTGGCCACATAGTTCGTCTGTACCTGCCCTCACGTTGCTGTGTACTGTGTTGTTGTTGTGGGTTGCACTTCCTGGTTGCTTTATTCAGTGCTGTCTTATTCCAGGGCAATGTTTGCCCTGCACTCCCAGCCCAGTTTGCATGGCCTCATTACCATGCTATATTCGGAAGCTGTTTGCCCTGGGCTATTCCGTTTGAATATAGCTTGCTCTGTGCTCTGGGCTAATTTTGCCCCGGGGCAAAGTTTTGAATAGCTGGCCCTATCAGTCATATTTATAGACTTAGCAGTACCATTATTACTACACATAAGCTCAGACAAGTCACCCACATTATTTTCTCTATCAATGTTTAATAGGTAGTCAATGTCCTCCATAGGAATGGTTTCATTCATATCCATGTTCATATTTAACTCCTCCTCGTTCCGATGAAAGTACAGTCTCAATTTCAGTTTCATAAAAAACTTCTCTAAATCAACAAAAATTCCAAAATCCTTAATTACTGGAGTTGGTATAAAAGTAAGACCCTTCTGGAGAACAGTTACCTGTGCATCATTTAATACAGCATCAGATAGATTCAAGACCTGTAGTCCATCACCTTCTGCTTGGAACGCAAAACCCTCTCATTTTCTCTTGATTCTTCTGCCTCCTCTGTGTTCCCTTCTCGTCTTGCCTTTCCCTTTCCTTTGCTTGTTTTTTCTAAAAAAGCTCCTTTCTTAGTATTTTTATTCTTATTGGCAAAACCTCCAAGATTTATCCCGTCTTGATTTCTTCAATTGTTCCGAATACCAACATCACTTGAAAAATGAACATGTGATCTGCCCCAGCTCTGTGATCTTTTCCTCAACCATTCAGTTATGTTTCCCAGATCATAATCACCTTGCTCACAACTTAGTTTTCTGTTTTTCCTATCGACCACCTCAGTCTTGTATTTAACAAGTTTAGATTTCAACTTGCTATCAGCCTCTTCATAAGCAGCATTGCCTTTGAAATTTAGTACTCTCTTTTTAGTAGCTTTTAATTAAATCAGAAGTTCCTCATATTTAATGGTGTCATCCTTAACCAGTAATTCAATAAAAATATTTGAACAATTAGAGGCAGCTTTAATCCAATCATCCTTAAAGTGGAACACATCTATCCCAATAGAAGGCGATATAGAAATCCGCAGACCTCTCAGAGCTTGATTACACTTCAAATATTCTTCAAGAGTCAAAATATTATAAGTAATTTCAATCTCTTTAAACAACAGCTTCTTGAGATCATAAAAGGCAGTCTTAACATTACCAGTGTCCCAATCAGTGATCTCGCCATTCAAGTTAGTACAGTTCAATTTCTTTCTAGCTTCTCTCTTCCTAGTCTCCAATCAGCTGCTTCCCATTTGTAACTGCTTTAAGGGTTTATAGAAGAGGTTCCAGCTTGATTCATAATAAACCTTGAAAATAAACTAGGAAATTAGTTTTAAGAAGCCGACTTGCTGCAGAAGTAAACAAATGCTGTTTGAAATATACTGCATACATCCAAGTGGACAAAACCATGAGCGGTCAGCTTAAAAAGCATCAATAAATGCAATTTCAGAAACAAATTTAAGTGACACTGTTAGACCAGGTCTGGTGCTAAGCTACAAATAGCAACCAGCCAAACAAATACTATGGCACAAAAACAAAGCAGTGCCAAGTGTGTTCTGCAAAAATATTTTCTTTTTACTGACAAAATATAAAGGTACAAGCAGAAGTAAACACACAGCAGTAATACAAACAGCAACTAGACGCCCAGCGCTTCAACTCTTAAAAGGTCTTTATCAGGGGGTGGTGCTAGTATGGAAAGTCCTCAGTTAAATAGTGTCACTCATTAACAATCATAGCAATTAAAACTTACAGCACATGGAGACAAGCATTTCTTAAAGAACCATATACCCATTAATAATAATAACACCTAAAAAGTGCATGAATGGACATTTAAAAGTGCTAATATAGCTAAGCTCTCTTCAAATAAATTCTATGTTATAAATTTTAACCACTACTATAAATTGTGCTTATAAGCAAGTAGTACCCATTTGAAGGAAGATATTTCTATTTCTTTTCTTGATCATTTTGCTTTCAATTAATCAGGGACTTGGTGTAATAGAAACACGCTGTTTTCGTAAATCAACTGCCACTAATTCCCTTTTATTAGCTAGTATTGCTCATCCCCCTAGCCTAAAGAATTCTATCCCTTACGGCCAATTTTTACATTTAAGGAGAAACTGTAGTTCAGATTCTATATTTGCTGAGCAAGCAAATGATTTGATTTAAAGATTTTTAGAAAGGGGTTATGATTTACATCTATTAGAACAAACAAAGGAGAAAGTGAGTAGAATTTCGAGAGATAGTCTTTTGAAAGAAAAAAATGGAGAAATTAATTCAGAACATCAGCCTTGTACCTTTATTACCCAATATAACCATTTAGCTGGACGTGTTGGTAATATTATCTATAAGAATTGGCCTATTTTGTTAAGTGATAGCCAGATTAGTGATGCAGTAGGTATGAAACCAAGGGTAACATTTTCAAAAGCTACTAGCTTGAAAGAAAAACTTGTACATAGTCATATGAAAAGGAATAAAAATGTTTGTCATACATGGTTACCTACTAGAGCTATCGGCTTTTACAAATGTTATAGATGCAATGTGTGTAAATGTGCTAGCAATGATCATGATACATTTGTGCACCCAAGAATTCCTCATGTAAAGATTCAAATCAGGGAATTAATTACATGTGATACATCATATGTGGTATATGTTGTTTTGTACACTTGTGGTCTGATCTATGTTGGCAAAACGGTTAGGCCACTTAAACAGCGTGTACAAGAACATGTTCGTTCTATTTTGAGCAATAATAGAAACACCCCATTAGGTTTTCATTTTTCAGAGTTTCATTATTCTGACCCTAGCTCTTTGAAATTTATTGGCATTGAACACATTCCCCCCTTATCTGTAGGAGATGATATATCAAATTTGCTTCTTCAAAAAGAAAGCAAATGGATTTATAAATTGAACTCAGTTAAACCAAACTGATTAAATAATCAATGGGACCGGAAACCTTTTTTGAAGGACAGTAATCGAGCATGAGGGCTATTTTCATTACCAGTGTTTCTTTTACTGTCTCATTATTTAAAGTGGATTTGATTTTTTACTTATTATTTTTTATGTTGTTTATATTTTTGAATATGCATTATATTATTACAATAATAATAATGATGAAATTATTTCAATTTTTGTTTATTTCTTTCTAGATTCTCATCTTGATCCTGGAATTTACCTGCCTGGACCTTTATTTTGATTTTTTGATAATGTTGTAACTTTTTTAGTTACTAGGGGGTCCTATTTTGATTTTAGAAAAATTAGGTAAGTTTCACTTTTTGGCATTTAGCAATATTGCTTTGTTCTCCAATTCTATGTGTAATAGCATTTTTGTACTATTTGGCACTCTATAATATAGCTGCCTTAGGAATTTAAATTTCACTGTATTTATTGAAATTGGTGATTTAAATGCTTTTTTACTACTTGCTTATAACTACAATTTATAGTAGTGGTTAAAATGTATAACATAAAATTTATTTGAAGAGGGCTTAGCTATATTAGCACTTTTGAATGTCCATTCATACACTTTTTAGGTGTTATCATTAATGGGTATATGGTTCTTTAAGAAATGCTTGTCTCCATGTGCTGTAAGTTTTAATTGATATGATTGTTAATGAGTGACACTATTTAAATGATGACTTTCCATACTAGCACCACCCCCTGATGAAGACTTTTTAAGAGTCAAAGTGCTGGGCATCTAGTTGCTGTTTGTATTACTGCTGTGTGTTTACTTCTGCTTGTACTTTCATATTTTGTCAGTAAAAAGAAAATATTTTGCAGAAACACACTTGGTGCTGCTTCATTTTTGTGCCATGGTACTTGTCTGATGCCTGATTAAGGTACTGAGAGATGTTCTTCCCAAGAGAATCAATATCTTTCAGCCTCTGCTGTTTCCGCAGAAAGTAATTATATGCTTTCTCACTGGCTCTTAGTTCTGATTCCCACCAAGGTTGCTCCTGGGCTCTCCCCCTATTCCTCGCATCTCTCCCTCTCTGGGTTGACTATCGTGGACCTGGCCTCTCATTGAAATGTGGCCTTTCTGCTGCATTTATTCAGATTCCTGCCTACCGACTTCTCACCAGTTATCCAGGATTCCCTCCAATCCAGGCCTACAATCAACATTTCCCTATTCTGACCTTCTTGGCTTCACTCCATCATCATCCTCTTCGCTCCCATTGCTTGCTCAAGCTTTTGCTTCCATCCTACGCTTGATATTTCTTTTTGGACATACCTATCATTACTCATGCCCACCTCATCGATCCGCAACCCTCATTCCACATGTATCAGGTTCCATATTCCATCCATCATCAGCGGTCAAGGATTCACTGCAGTCATAGCTTCTATCTCTCATCATGCCACAGTATATCTATTCGCTTGCTCTGCCAGTCACATCATTGGGCCATCTATGGCTGACTCCATCTGGCCTTTCATTGAATCTGGCCTGTGTGCCACCTCATCCAGCTCACCCTACTGCAGTTCTCATCCCGTATCGGCTGAGTCTATGCTAACCCATTGACCACCCTACCATCCTTTGTCCATACCTTGCTTTCCTGTACCAGCCTCCATGGCTTCAATCTATCATCGTACCTCATCCATTTCATAATTTTGCCTTTGTTGTTCTAGCGCCTTTTCTAGTACTAGCCATCATGGCTTCACCCCACTGTTAGCTTCCCTTCTCATCATACATCATCCACTTTTGCTCCTCAATATCTCAACCTGAGTTGCTCCTCTGATGTTCCTCCTGAGCATGCCCTCTGGTTCACATACCCTTTGGTTCCGGACATGACTTCTTGGCCTCAGAGTCTACCTCCTTTCAAGAGCCTACTTATTCCTACTACCTTTGTACAAGTTCATTTTCAAGTTCATTCCTGTCTCCTCTTCTTCACGTTCCATTCCAGCCATTAAGCATTCACTCCAATCAAGGCCTGCAATCAATGTTTTTCTTATTGGGCATACCTATAATGACTCCTATGCCACCTGATTGATTTTATGGTCGCATAAATAAAAAGTAACATGTTTTCTTGGATTCTGGGTGTTGTAGGGTGGACAAAGCTATTGGGCTACTTTGCATGCAACCTATGATAACAGGTAGGATGATGCTTGACACACCACCGAAAGACTTGTTTAGTAAATTTTGCTGTTTTTTTCAACATTTTGATCTCTGCTGAAGAAATTGATCCTCAACCATACTATATTAGGGTGCTAAATTAATGATAGCGCATGTTATCAAAGTGCATGTTTGTTTTTTGCAGTGGGGCCTGCTTTGGGAGGGTTTGTGGAGGTTGACTTTATACATCAGGGAATGCTTAACTTGTGGTACCTTATATGTGATGGGATGTTTTTACTATCATATCACTGTGTCTTCCTGCAGGAAAGCTGCTGACTGGACATCTTACTGATTGACAAGAACATCTTTCTCGTAGAGTCCTGGTCCTAGTTTTTTGAAGATTTTCGAACATCAGTTTATTTATTTGTCAAGGTTAGTTCTATGTATTACATGTTGTTGCTCCTGGTATGGGAGGGAATTGGGGTACAACCTGACAATAAGAAATACTGATATTGTGGCAGTTCCTGGTTTGAGAGTGTATGGGGAGGCCATTGGACACCAGGAATTGTTTATTTTTCGATGTGACAAATTGAGGGCAATGGCAGGCTGGTAAAATAAATGTTGAACTTGTGCAATCCGGAGAAGAAAGAGAATATTTTGGGACCAAAGAGGCATTTTCACAGTCTCAGAAAGCACAAATAGTGTATTCCTGGCCTCAGTGAAGCTGTATGTATACAGATGGGCAAGATCAGTCTGGCAAAATAATACTTTGACTTGTGCCATACGGGGGCAGGAGGAGAGACTACGGGGCACCAAAGAGATATTTTACTGTCACATAAATCACAAATAAAGTTTATTCTAGCACTAAATGTGGGTTTTTGTGTACAGGCCAGACAATGGAAGGTTGATGGAAAAAAAATATTTGACTTGTGCAATCCAGAGGGCAGAGAGAAAAGAGAGAGAGAGAGAGAGAGAGGATCTGGATGGCAAGAGATCTCTCAGCTACTACATGAAAACCACTGAGGACCATAGGCAGGACAGAAAACAGCTGATCTTACTTTGAGAGGGTTCCTGCAGTAGGTCTTCACTTTTAGGACTGCACCCCCTGGCGTAAGGACCGCACTGCAAACTTGAAGCTAGCAATCATCAGCAGTGACCGCTCCCCATCATCAGGTGATGTGATGTCAGCATGACTATAAAAGGGGCAGTCCCGAACTACCCTCCAGTTCTTTCCCACCATTGCATCAGTTCATTTGACAGATGTGGTAGTAAAGCATTCTGTCGCCCGCCATTTACAGTGATTGAATTTGCAAAATACTTGGCATTTTCACATCACCCATTACGGTGTATGTCACCTAGTTTGCCCAAAAAGAAGTGCTCCAAGTGCACTATCGGGTGCTCCTGCCCAGCACACACACACACACTCCTGTTTGTGGGAGAAGGTCAGGGCCAACCTGGTCTGCCAGGTAGCCTCCCCCCTCACAAGTTTAAACTTCACCTGGAGAGGATGAGTTCTGCCAGTCTAAACTGCAGGACCTCTTTCCCCTCTGAGCTAAGGTGGATCCTGTCCCTTGCATAGAGTTCCTTGTCCTCTCAGGTTGCACCCCAGTCCCCAACCCACCCAAGCCTCTGGCCTTGCATCAGTTCCTTGTCCTCTCAGGTTGCACCCCAGCCCCTGACCTGCCCAACCCCCCCTGGCCTTGCATCATTCCCTGAGTCATACATTTACTTCCCTTATTTTATGCTTGCTTCCCAGTTCCCTCCCTCCCCTCTCTTCCTCCCCCCGCATTACCCTGTATGTCCCCTCCTCTCTACCTCATGCCAGTTCTGATCTGTCCCTTCCACTCCAACCCTTATTTCTCACTTACCTTACCTCCTTCAAATCTTCCCTACCTGCTATGGCACTGTGGTCCATTCCCATTTTACTCCCACTTGTGCCAAATGGTTGTGGGCGGGAGAGAATACGGGGCACCAGATAGATATTTTTCAGTCAAATAAATCACAAAGTTTATTCCTGGACTTTTTCCCCTGCCTATCTCTCATTAAAAGACTGTAACCTTGTAGCTCCACCTGACAGCTATGGCACTATGTTTTAAGAAAAGTGCTGCTGTGTATTTAGGCCACCATACAGTGTTTTATATAGTGTACTATAGGAAGGAAACCAAAAGGAAGGAGGGAGTGGTTATGCCGCTGTATAAAACACTGGTGAGGCCTCACCTAGGGTACTGTGCGCAGTACTGCAGGCTGCACCTCTGTAAGGACATTGACAGTGTTGAGGCAGTCCAGAGAAGGGTGATTAAGATGGTACAGAGTTTGCACCAGAAAACTTATTGGGAAAGATGTGAGGAAGTTCTTCACAGAGAGGGTGGTGGACGCATGGAATGGTCTGCCTCAGAAGGTGGTAGGCATGAGCACTGTGAATGATTCAAGTAAGCTTGGGACAGGCATAGAGTAACCATTGAGTAACAGCAGTGGATGGGTCAGATATAGTAATCCAGTACAAGGGCTTATGGGCATACTAGATGGGACAGGCGGTCCTTATCTGCTGACAATTTCTATGTTGCTATGTAGATTAAGAGACTTCAATATGCACTCTCAAGAGGAGAGAAGGAAGAGGGGGGACATGATAGAAACACTTAAATACCTTAAGAACATAAACAAGGTGCAGGAGGGACACATCTTCCAGATTCCTCACCCCCCCACTACTACCTTCAGCTGTCTATGCTGCAAATAGCTCCCTCACTGTCTCCCCCAAGTCATTGTTCATCCAGCTTCACTTCAGTTATAGATTTCTTGCTCTGGCTCTTGACACATGTGTTAGTGTCCCCACCCATGAGAAAGGGCACTCATTGGACTTGGTGTTCCACCTAGGGATGGAGATCACTGAAGTGGAGGTGGAGCCAGTTGGTTGTCTGACCATCACATCCTGAGATTCAGTTTCGCAGCCCCCCGAATAGGCCTGCTGCAAAGGAGTTGGTACAGTTTGCCCTTTAAGAGGAGTTACCTCAGAAGATGTAATGGCGGTGCTGGACCTCTCAGGATTTCCAAGGGATAGCACTGATCCTGGGCCTCTTGTGTCAGTCTATAACAGGGCTGTTACTAAGGCTTTGGATATCACTGCTCCTTCTCATTTTTGCCCTATTACCTCTCATGCTGGCGCCCCCTGGTTTAATGGGGAAATCCATGAGTTGCAGAGGCAGGGGTGAAGGTTGGAAAGACACTGGTGGAAAACTCACCTAAAGGGGGATAAACTTAGATTGATGGATCATTATAATATCTTTCAATCAGCTATGTCCCATAAGAAGGCAGAATTCCTTTCCAGGGAAATTGTTATGGTGAAGAACAGACCAGCCCAGCTCTTCCAGACTGTGGACAGACTGTGCAATCCAGCCTGTGTTCACTGTGGTCGAGTGGTGTCACAAAAGCAGTGTAAGGAGTTTACGCAGTTCTTCTCTGATAAGATGTCCTCTATCAGGGATGAGACCAGTCAGTGCCTTCCCATTGGACCTTGCATTGATCAATTGGGTGGTACTAATACCCGACATACTTGGCCCACCTTTAGTCAACCAGTAGTCATGAATATAGTGAGGATCATCCAGACTTTTCGGCCAACCTACTGTAGTTTGGACCCAGGCCCCATACACTTCTGCTTCCATTAGGGGACATTATATGGTGGTATGGATTGAGTTTTCAATGCTATGCCGATGATTCTTAACTGTACATGTCTTTTGTACCCGAACAGGAATTACACTCTGTTATAGTGTTTAATAACTGCCTACTGGAGATTTAGAACTGGATGAGTGCCAGTTGGCATCAGCTGAACTCAGGAAAAACTGAGGTATTGGTTGTGGAACCTGGTTATAGGATGATAGGGGCTTGGCAGGAACACCCTCAGGATTAAATCTTGGTGAAATCCCGCTTATTGTATCTGGCCAGGCGTGAAACCTAGGCATGATATTTGATGAAAGCCTGACTCTGAGGGAGCAGGTTTCTGCTGTAGTCAGATCTTTTTATTACCATCTAAGGAACATAGCTGGGATGAAGCATCTGGTCCCGTCCGAAGATCTTCCGACCTCGGTCCATGCCTTTTTCACCAGTCATTTTGATTATTGCGATGCTCTCTACTTAGGGCTACCGAGGATAGATATCTGCCATCTACAGCTAGTGCAGAACACAACAGCCAGGTTGTTGACCGGAGCTTCTAGATCCAGTCATATAACACCTGTGCTGCGTGAACTGCACTAGTTGCCAATACAGTGGCGGATTACCTTCAAGGTCACGTTGCTGACCCATAAGGCCCTACATGAGGAGGGACCTCACTACCTGAAAGATCTCCTGTGTCCTTATTGCCCCACCTGCTCACTCTGATCCTCTGTCAAGGGATTGCTAGAGATTCCCAGGGCACACACATTAAATGGGAGAGGGGGTTATATTATACCGATGGGAAGTGGGCTCCCCCGTCGGCAAATGAAGTGGGTTGGGACACTCTGCGGTGGCAAGCCACCATGTTTTGTAAACTGGGCACAAGGAAAGGCATGCCACTGCATTAGAAGCTTGGCTCTCATTGCAGCGGACCTCTCCTTAGATCTGATGGCCAGTTTACGTGTTGAGGGTGTTGGAGCTTGCAACTGTCTTATTGGGGATTGAGGGAAACACCTACTGATGCGTGCCCTGCCTTCGCCCACATTGACTACATCTCCAACTTTGCTATTACTGCAATATGTTGGCTGCACAAGCGGGTGCCAACATAAAAATATTTTGGATCTTGGATTCAAGGTGTTGGAGTGTGGACAAAGCTATTGGCCTACTTTGATAATAACCGGTAGGATGATACTTGACACACCGCCGACAGATATGTTTTAGTAAATGTTTTTGTTTTTTTCCAAACTTTTTAATCTGTGCTGAAGAAATCGATCCTCAACCATACTATATTATGGTGCTAAATTAATGATAGTGCCTGTTATCAGAGTGCATGTTGGGACAATTTAACGATTGAAGTGAAAATTTGTGATAGCGCATGTTATCAAGGTGCATGTTGTACCAATTTGACGGTCGAAGTGAACTTGTTACTTCATTTACAGAAGAGGTGCAAAGAAGGAACACCATTAAAAGGCCAGTGAATGAACCTAAAAGATTGCCTAAATAACACTGGTCCAGTGATCTAAAAGGAATACTTGTTATCCCACCCGTGATACCACTTTCAGTTAATGGAAAATAGGCCATCTAGGCAGAGACCACTGGTCTTTCTAAACCTCTCCACTAACACTTTATCTTCTCCTGTTAATTATTTTTTTTCTCTCTATACCTCTATTGTTATACTCGGCTTTATCAATGCCTTTTTTCTTATGCACCATTGCTCTCAAATATAGTCCAATACACCAACAGTATCTATCCACTTTTTGTTATCTCATTACTGTATCTTCTTCACATTAACATATTTTTGTTTCTCTTTCACATGCCTTCATGGGTGAATACTCCTTCCCCTTCAGATAAGTACTGCTCTATTGTGAACATGGTTTGTCTTATTATTTCACTAAGAACTACGAATCCTTTGTGATTCCATTTCTATATTTTATTTTACAGTACTGACAGACATCATCCCTTCAAGATTCCTGCTTCTGACTCCACAGTATCCAGGTAAGATACTAACCACATTTTACTTGGTTGTGTCTGGTATGGGAGGGCTTGTGTGGGACATGCGGCCTATGGCATTTGGCCAAATGGATATCCTATTTGATGGGTTGGGTAATGGGATATGAGGGCATGTGTTGGCTATTGGACACCAGGAAGTTTTTTATTTTATTTATTTATTGAACTCTAGGATTACAAATACCTTTGAACAAGAACAGCTCATTTACAAAGGTTCCCTGTCAAAAGATGGAGGGTAAACATACATACAAAGGTCAACAAAGTTACACAGTCTCGAAACTCAGAGGAGGCTAAGGTTTAAATATTGCAATCATTAATGGAGAGAGATAATATCAGCTAGGTTAAGACTGATTTCAGGGTCAATATTATTCAAGAGATCACAGTTGGTGTGGGGACAGATTGGTGGTAGTCCAGGAAGAGTAGGCAGGTTGAAGGGCCATTGCCTGAGGGTAGGGGGAGGGTAGGGGAAGTGCAAGGTTGAAAGTGGTAGAAGTGGCCGATGTCCACGAAGTGCCAAAATGTGGTAGGGTGAGTGAGGTAGGGTGGGGGTAAGGGAAGGGTGAAGAGGTGAGAAAGCAGGAGTCAAAAGATTAATTGTGAAAGGGAGGTTACGGACCAACTTTGACTAGTGTGGGTGGAGAGGTGGTCCCTTTAGGAGAAGCAATCACATTGACTGGTTGAGGTGAGGTGTTGTCAGAGTTGCCTTTTAAAGGGGCCAAGTTTAGCAGTTGTAAGGGTCTCTTTGTTGAGTGCATTGTACCACTGAGGTGCCCTGTGGATGAATGACTTCTGACCTATTTTGGTCTAGCATCTGGAGACCTGGAAGTTTTGATGTTGAGCACTTCGGGTATGCTGCATTCTGCAGTGGGCATTAAGGAGCTTTTCAACACTGGTGGTGTGAGCCCGAGGAGAACCACAGGTCAAAGCTCAGCTTTTTCCGTAAGTCTACATCATTATGCCTGGCTTCATATGTCAGGTTTGGTCCCTGAGGTTCAGACGGCTATCCATGATGCCCCCTTTCGGGGATCAGTTTTGTTCAGGGTGAGACATTATCAGTGAACTGCAAGAGAAAGAGTTGGCATTAAAGTCAGTCTAGACCATGTACAAACCCTCTCAGGGCCAGAAGCATCCCTTTCGGTGCCAAAACTGCTGACAGCAGATGCAGGCTAAGTGTCCCAACAAATGGGTCAAAGGCCTCCGTAACGCAGCCCATGTTCTCCTGGATGTGCTTCATGACCTCCATGAAGCTGGGGTCATCAGAAGGGGATCTGTCATGCCTCCAGGTCCCCAGGAGTAGAGTTGATATCTGAATCTGGAAGAGAAACATCAGAGTCGACATAAGATTCCAAGGAGGATGACTATGGTGAACGGTGTCTCCTCTTCTTAAGTCTCCTGTCTGAAGAAGGCAAACAGGAGGAACTCCTAGAATGAGTTCTCTGGTGCCTAGATTTATCAGAGCTGATGTTGGGGAGAGCCAAAGTAGCCAGCTTTGTGACCACAGTAAATGGCACCTTTACTTGGTGGTGGTGTGGACACAGGCAGAGTGACGATGGGACGTCGCTCTGGCACTCGTTTCAAACAACATGAAGTCTTGCTGTACTCTGACATTATTCAGTTAGCCCCAGCACTTGAACTGCTCCAGAGAGGAAAGCGTTAACTCTATGCCAGAACATAGAACGTTGAGCTCAAGCTCAGTTCGAACCTCTGTCTGCTGCACTTTCAAGTGTAACCATCAGATTTTTTACTCCACCTAACTGAACAGATGCTCCGGAGGTCTCTCCATTGCATTCGGTTCAGTAACAGTAAAATGCCAGTTTTATACCGCATTTTTCCCTTTACTTCAGCTCAGATCCTTGTCTGTGGTACAGTAAGTGCTTAAGTAATGGACTAAGTGTTTCTCTGTGTGTGGAAATTGTAAAAAAAAAAAAAAGAAAGTTTCAATCGGTTCGATTGAACCGATTGTCTGGTTTAATTTTATTTTTCATACTTTAGTGTGAGGTACTGGTCCTTATCAGTTCTAAAAAAAACGTGTTTCAGACATTTTTTTCCAATACCCGTACACAGTTAAGAACTGATAAGGGGCCTTGCCTGACTTAAGCTGATTAAAGGGTAAGTGTTAGGATGGCTATGTCTGAGAAACCCAAAAGAAAAACCAGGCCCACTGGGTTTCAACACTGCAGTGAGTGTGGGGAGGCCTTTGATAAGGCTGATCCTTACACCACCTGTGTTTACTGTCTGGGTTTTGACCAACTTGATTAGGACTGCCAAATATGTAAAATTTTTTCTAAGGTCACCCTGAAGAAGAGATTGGGCAGCCTTAGGGGAAAAGGCTGAGAAGTCCACTGACCCGGATGGCCAACCCGCTACCGTTCCTACCAAACCTGAGGGAGTGCCCTCTGACCTGGGTGATACTTCCTTGGGCAAAAGGAGAGATTATCTTGAGGAGGTCGGTTCTGGCTAAGAAAAAGAGAAAGGAGAAATCATCTGGTTCGGATCCAGAACCACATTATCCAATCACTGAAGAAATTGCCAGGACGATTAGTACTGCTGAATAGCTCCGTCCAGTTCCGACTGATCCGGCACCTCTCGGTAGGCGCTCGGTTCGGTCAGTTTCTCCTGTTCCAGATTATAGTCCAGAAGAGTATTATGAACCAGATCTGGAGAGGGATGAAGACTGCGATGATGATGATGCTGATGAGAAGGTCTGGATGAGCCCATAGAAATGGACATTTCCCTAGACAGGCCTTCTAGTGTTTCCCCTCCTAGACTTTCTGAGTCCCCTTCCCACTTTTTGCTTTACAAAAATGTGGCAGAAACCCTTTAGCTTCCTCTAGTTGAAGCTGCTGAGGAACAAGAGGAGCCTGACTTTGTGGAAATGATGGACATCCCAAAGTCAGAAAGATTGTCTATTCCCCTCCATAAATCTCTGGGGAAACAGACACAAAGACTTCTTAAAACATAAAATTCTTTACTTACTGTGAACAGACGAATGGACAGGAGTTACATGCTGTCAGGCTCAGGTACAGAGTTCTTGTACCAGCAATCTGGCCATGTTGGGGTTGTGCAGGCTGCAACCTGTGATAAGGCTAACATACCTTTGGCTTCACACACCCCAGATAAAGACTCTAGGAAGCTGGATGCCATGGCAAAAAACAATACTTGGTATCCTCCTTGGGACTCAGGCAGGCTAACTATATAGCCCACACAGCCAGATACCAGAAGTCCAGATGGGATACTGTTCTGGAACTGGCTAAACATGCTTCCCCCCAGCTGGCCAAGCAGCTGGAGGAGGTGGCTGCTGATGGGATAGAGGCATCTAAGATCCAATTTCATGCTGCTGTAGACTCTAATGGTGTATCATCATGAGTCATGGCTACATCTGTGTCTCTTCAGAGATTGGCTTGGCTCAGATGTACTAGCCTTTCACAGGACACCCAGGCTAAGGCCATGGATTTCCCTGCCATGGATAATTCTCTGTTTGGGAAGCAGACAGAGAATTATATGAAAAAAAAGGATGAGTACAGGACCACCTACAGGATTGCACAGGCCAAGGAAAGGCAGACAACTCCTCAAAAGCAGCAGTCTAGGGGCAAGGGCAGGCCTTTTCCCAGGCCTTTCTACCAGGCACAGACCTCCTTTCCTTTCCTCAGAGGGGGTTCTTCAGAGGGAGAGGCAGAAGGGGGATGAGCAAGGCTGCATTCTTCTCTCAGTCCAAGGCTCCTGCCAACCAGACACCCTGATGTGTCAGCCCAGGTCGACTCCCCCCATTCCAGTAGGAGGCAGGTTGGCTTACTATTTTCAGGCCTGGAATTCTGTTACCTCAGACAAGTGGGTCCTGGAGGTAGTAAGCCAGGGACTGGCACTCAGCTTCAACAAATTTCCAAAGCTGAGAGTCAGGTCTTTTCCATCTGCAAACATCTCTGAAACCATTGCCCTAGAGGCAGAGGTTTCCTCTCTGCTGGCTGTCAGAGCCATAGAGAGAGTTCCTACTACACACAGGGGCAAAGGTCTGTATTCCAGATACTTCCTTAACCCAAAAAAGACAGGGTAGTGGTGGCCCATCCTAGATCTAAGATATTTAAACAAGCACCTAGTCAAGCCAAAATTCAAAATGGTGACTCTGGGAATAATTCTTCCCTCTCTAAGGCCAGGGGATTGGCTAGCCTCCCTGGACCTCAAGGATGCCTATTTTCAGATTACAATCAGGTGCTCCCACAGAAAGTACCTCAGGTTTGAACTGCCTTCAGGCCATCATCAGTTCAGAGCAATGCCCTTCGGCCTAACATCAGCACTAAGGGTGTTCACAAAATGCCGAGCAGTAGTAGTGGCCTTTCTAAGGAGGCAAAACAATTCCATATTTCCATACCAGGACAACTGGTTCATTGTGGGACAGTCTTCAGACCAAGTCAAGTCAAACCTGCAAGTGACCCAGCAATTGTTCACTTCTCTAGGATTCCTTCTCAATCTTCCAAAGTCAGTTCTCGAACCAGTGCAGCTCTTGACCTTCATAGTGGTAGAGTTGGACACTGTCAAAGCAAGAGCCTTTCTTCTTCTGGCAAGGGTAAAGGCCCTTATAGACCTGGCTTCTTCCTTTCGCCTTCTGATGTCTTGACCAGCAAAGCATTTTCTTCCACTCCTGGGCCACATGGCAGCTTCCACTGCAGTGATACAAGGGGCCAGATTTCAGATGAGGGACATCCAGTTCCACTTGAGGGCTTTTTGGTCTCAGAAAAAAGATCCTCTAGCCAAACTAATTCCAGTGACTCAGACTCTGATCCAGGCTCTCCAGTGGTGGTTGGATCAGTACAACCTCAGACAAGGAGTCCCATTCATCACCCAGTCTCATTCTGTGGTACTAACCACAGATGATTCTCTCCTGGGGTGGGGAGCTCACTTGGGAGTCCTCAAAGCACAGAGAATATGGTCCTCTCAGGAGTCTCTACTTCACATCAATCTTCTAGAACTCAGGGCAGTGTACCTGGCTTTACAAGCTTTCTCAGACTCACTACAGAACAAGGTGGCTCAGGTCAGAACAGACAATACCACCACCACGTGGTACATCAACAAGCAGGAAGGCACTCAGTCTACAGCCTTGTGCATGGAAGCCATGAAATTATGGTCTCTGGCTTATTCACTACAGACATCTCTGGTAGCAGTCCACCTTCCAGGGAAGGATGATGTGCTAACAAATGCCCTGAGCAGGATTTATCAGGGCCATCATGAATGGTCCCTGGATCCCCTAGTGTTAAAAGTGATTTTTTTAAGGTGGGGCACTCCAGAGATCTCTTTGCAGCCCCAGACAATCACCAACTTCCTCTCTTCTGTTGCAGACTCCAGTCTTGGGCTCAGTCCCCCTGGATGCTCTACTTCTGGATTGGGAGGGGGAATTTCTGCATGCCTTTCCCCAATTTCCTCTATTATTCAAAGTTCTGGTCAAGATAAGGTCACAATCTTGCAAAGTGATCTTGATTGATCCAGACTGGGCCAGACAGCCTTGGTATCCTCTATTGCTGTCCCTAGCAGTCCATCTTCCCCTGTCTCTTCCCAAGAATCACAATCTGTTAACCTCCTCTCAGGGGAGGATTTGGTACCATAACCTTCGGTCTCTCAACCTGAAGGCATGGCACTTGAAGAGCTAGAAAGTGCAAGCCTGCATCTGTCTCAGGGGGTTCTGGAATTTCTCAAAGCTTCTTGAAAACCTGCCACCTGAAAAACTTATAATTCCAAATGGAAAAGATTCCACATTTGGTGTTCCAGTAAGCACATATCTCCAGATACTGCTGATTTGGCTACAGTTCTGGATTACATGGTTCATCTTAATGGCTTAGGCCTCATACCAGCTACCTTGAAAGTACACTTGTCAGCTGTTTCTGCATTTCTGTCAGTGGGGAAGGCTTCCTCATTGGCATCTCATCCTGTTTTCTGTAAATTCGTCAAAGGATTGATCCATACCAATCCTCCTTTTAAGGATCCTACTCCTGCTTCAGATCTTAATGTTTGCATTGCTCGGCTTATGCAACCACCTTTTGAGCCTTTGGCCTCAGCAGAACATAAGAACTTCACTTGGAAAGTTGTGTTCCTGGTAACTATTACCTCTGCCAGGCATATCAGTGAATTACAAGCTCTGTCAGTGGAGCCTGATTTTATCTCATTTCATAGAGATAAGGTGGTCCTTAGAACTAACAGGAGGTTCTTAGCCAAAGTGGTTTCAGATTTTCATCTGAACCAGTCCATGTCTCTTCCTGTCTTCTTCACTGATCATTCTTCTTCAGGGGAGAGAAGGTTACATAGCTTGGATGTTAAGAGAGCACTTAGCTATTACATTGAATGCACTAAGGCTGTTAGATTCGACTGTCCCCAGTTGTTTCTCACTTATGGGGAAGTGGGAAAGGGCAAACCTGCTACTCAAAGGACTATTGCCAGGTGAATTGTCTCTTGTATACAATTCTGCTATGAGAAGCTAGGCAAAATACCCCCTTCAGGCCTGAGGGCTCATTCTACTAGAGGTACAGCTGCTTCTCTGGCTGCGGCCAGAGATACACCATTACTAGAAATATGCAAAGCAGCTACCTGGAAAACAGTCTATACATTCACCAAGCATTACTCCCTGGATATCCAGGCTAGGAGTGATGCTAAGTTTAGTACAGCAGTACTGCAGAGCCTATTCCCAAAATAGGTTAATCCCTCCTCAAGGGAGGTACTGCTTGGTAGTCTGCATAATGTCGGAATACAGCAAGACTTCATGTTGTTTGAAGAAAAAACTACTCACCTTAGTAATTGTGTTTCTTCTAATGGAGTCTTGCTGTATTCTGACCTCCTTCCCTGCCCCCCTCTCAGAACCTGTTTTTTGGGAAGTGGGCTGGCAGGTACAGTGTTGCCCCTCAGGGGTGCACTTAGCACTCTCCCCCATATAGAGAAGGGGAGTGTTTTTTTTTTATATTGTTTGTTTATAGTTACGTTTGTTCACTACCTAGTTGTTGTTTTGGAGTTGTCAACTTGAGTCTTTTGGGACCCAAAATATTTGGTTGCCTTTTGGCTAGTAGTTTTACAATTTCCACTTAGCAGATGTAGTTAGTTAGTATTAGCGTGTAAGAATCTGACTGTTACACTTGAAAGTGCAGCAGACAGAGGTTTGAACCAAGCTCAAGCTCAACGTTCTATGCTCTGGCATAGAGTTAACTCTTTCCTCTCCGGAGCAGTTCAAGTGCTGGGGCTAACTGCATAATGTCAGAATACAGCAAGACTCCATTAGAAGAAACACAATTACTAAGGTGAGTAATTTGTTCTTCTCCCTCTCCCCCAAGTCCCATGGACGTCCCCCCAAAGACTTAGCCAAGGATGGCCACACGACCTGCCTGAACTGCCTAGGCTCTGACCACCAGCCTGATGACTGCCCACACTGCAAGAAGTACAACAGCAAAATGACACAAAGAGCCAAAGCATTGAAGACCTACTCGTTGGAGAAAAAAGTAGCGGCTATGCAGAAATCTCCATTGGGGTGCAGCTCTTTGTCTCCCACCAAGGAGTCTTCCCCCACCCCAGAGAAATGTCATCAGGAGGGAAACACCATTGTCACATGAATCAAGACAGAGCCAGGTCAGAATCCCAACCGAATACTCCCCACAAGGCTTCCACTTCCTCGGCCTCTGGTGGGAGGTCGTGGTCGGTCCTTCGGGGCCTCCACTGGGACCAGCATTAAGAAGACTCAGTCTTCCTCTAGTGAAAAGTCTAGAGAGCAGTTTTTGTCTTCTGGACGTTTGCCAGCTCAGATCTCCCTGGCCCACCAACCCCATAAGGCTGCACATGGGTTGACCCAAGAGGGACAGTCGCCATCAGGTAGGCCTAAGGAAGCAGGCCATAAATCCAGTGGCTAATCTGACAAGCACAAAAGATTGGATGACTCTACCAGGCAACAGGAGAATGTCTTCCATCAGATGCCTCTTCTGGCTAAAGGAAGGGCTCAGGCACTCATACAGTTGGCACCCAGCAAGGCATTTTCTGCAACTGCTGAGCCACATGGCATCCACTGCTGCTGTGGTCCCTGGGACAAGGTTTCAGATGAGAGAAATTCAGTTCCACCTTCTGGTACCAGAGAAGGGACTCGTTGTCCAAACTCATTCCAGTATCATCCACTCTCCTGCAAGCCCTCCATTGGTGGCAGGAGCTGGACAATCTCATGGGGGGAGTTACCTTCCTTCCAGAAGTACCCTCCCTATTACTGACCACAGATGCCTCCATCTTGGGGTGGGAGCTCATCTGGGGGAGCACACAGCTCATGGAACTTGGTTGCCTCAGGAGTCCCTGTCACACATCAACCACCTGTTGCTCAGAGCAGTGTTTCTAGCTATTCAGGCATTTGTCATTCATCTCAAGGGACAGGTGGTTCAGGTCAGGACCGACAATACCACCACAGTGTACTATATCAACAAGCAGGGTGGAACAAGTTCTTCCCTCTTCTGCATGGAGTGAATGCAAATTTGGTCTTTGGCCTACTCCTTGGGGATTTCCCTCTCAGCAATTCACCTACCAGGGAAGGACAGTGTCTTTGCAGATGCTCTCAGCAGAATAAGTCAGGATCATCATGAATGGACCCTCAACAGACAAGTCCTCCTGATGGTGTTCAGGAGGTGGGGGGTTCCAGAGATAGACCTCTTTGCAGCCCCAGACAACCATTGGTTGCCTCTATATTGCTGCAGACCTCCTGTTAGGGGATCAGTGCCTCTGGAGGCCCTGCTGCTGGATTGGAAAAACAGGTTTCTGTATGCCTTTGCTCCCTTTCCCCTGATTCTCAGGGTACAAGTCAAGTTCAGGTCTCAACCTGCGATCATGATTCTCATAGCCGCAGATTGGGCCAGGCAACCATGGCATCCAATGCTTCTGTCTCTGTCAGTGGCCAGCCCCATTCCTCTTCCCAGGAGGCACAACCTGCTGATAACATCTCAGGGGAGAATTCTCTACCCCAATCTACAGTCCCTTCACCTTCAGGCTTGCCTCTTGAAGAATTAGAATATGAAGGCCTGCATCTCTCTGAGTCTTCTGGACATCTTGAGGGTTTCTAGGAAGCCTTCCACTAGGAAGACTTATTCTTCTAAGTGAACTCCATTCAGTGTTCTCACAAGGAGTTGGATCCCCAACAGGCTGGGCTTCCAGTTCTTCTGGATTACCTGGTGCATTTGCAATCCCTCTGATGACCGTCCAGCCCGCGAACCCACGTCAGGCCCTGAAACTAGGCCTGATTTCCAGGATTTGCCACAGTATAGTACAAGTACATTGCCCTCTGAGATCCCCCGTCCCCTCAGACTCCCCCCATGGATTCTGCTCCTCTTTTCTTCAGCTGGGGTCAAAGATACAGGGATGCTGACATCATGGGTGCTCCCTTGACACTGGACCCGACACCGTTGACCCAACGGTATACCGTTGCCTGATGGAGGACCCAATCTTACTTTGAGAAACAGCTCTTGCAGCAGGTTACACCATTAGGACCAAAGCCAGCAGGTTCCAGGACCCCACAGAAACATTCTTGCTAGCAGTATCCAGCAGTATCCAGTGGGGGACTGCACCTGACATCAGCCCCTCCCCTGACATCAGGCATCACATAAAAGAGGGCAGTCCCCCAGCATCTCCAGCTCTTTTCCTGCTGTCGACTCACCAGCATCATCCTCATGGACACCTGAACTGATGAACGATGTGTGAAATCTTCAGTCAAAATTTTTTCTTATTTTTCAACAACTCCATGTCTGCTTCTCCTATTCCTTCTAACAAAGGACACCCCTCCAAGTGCGCCTGCAGCAAGCAGATCCCTTTTGCCGACCACCATACAGCCTGTATGATGTGCCTAGGCCCAGAACATGGTACTCTGGCCTGTCCTATTTGTCAACAATTCAGTAGTAGGACTGCCACCAAAAGGCCCTCCAGGGGTTCCTTCTCGAAGAGAAGCTCAAGAAGATGGAGAAATACCCTACCTCCAATGGGGAATCCTCACAAATTGGGGAAGCACCGGGACAAACATCAGGACTTGGGTAGGTCGAGATCCCTGAGCCGGATCTCAGAGTCTAGGGCTAGTTCCAGCTCCATGAGGTCTGATCGATTGCCTTCCCAGGCTCGCTCTCAGACCCACCCCGTCAAGGTAAGGTCTTAAGGGGGCTCCTAAGCCTTGCTGCTTCCACTAAAGACCAAGGATTCTCGAGCGCCCATCTCTGCTGCCTGGCCTGGATCCTCAGAATGGCACAAGACTGAGTTGTCTTCAAAAGCAAGTGGAGCATCAGACCGAAGCCAGGACACTGATCACCGGTCGGTCTCCCAACCCCTAAAGTTCTGGGCAGGAAAACAACAGAGCTGATGTCCCTTAGATGGATGTTGGAGTCAAAAATGGCGACCAACCCGATGCCCGCCAAATGGGTCAGAGAACCTACGCCTGCACCAACGCTGGCTGACATCGGTCATCAGGGGTCTTCTGGAGAGGAGGTCACCACGCTGCCTGATGACTAGACAGGCAACACAGAGGATGCCAGGTTTCCCAGGAAACTGTCTCCAGATCTAGTAGTTCCCTAGGGCCTGACGCCCAGCCCATCATCAAGTATGAATCTGCAGGAGGTCAAGGACTGATTCACTTTCTGGTGGGATACCATTAAGAAAGATGTGGTGCCCACCAAGCCTCCTCCACCACCTCCTCCTCGAAGCTCTGAGGGTGAGAGACCCCCCACCCCTAAGGAGCCCACTCCACCTCCCAGAGGCAGATCCCAAGAGTGGAAGAGACACCCATCATGGTCTCCCTCAGGGTCTCCCAGGCTTAAATGATTTCCGATACCTTCAGGTCTCCATCCCCCTTCAGTCCCCATCACCTGACCCATGAGACCTTCTCAGGTCACCACCAGATGATCCCTCATTCTTAGAAATTGAGAGGCACATCCAAGAGAACATGGGGTGGGAGACAGAGGACTTAGACCCAAAAAGACAGTGCCTTGCCCATTATCTCAGGCAAAAAGACCCTAAGCCAGTGGTGGTCCCACCATTGGTGGACACCTTTTCCAACATCACCAAGGCTGCTTGGAAACATCCACACTCTACTCCACACTGTACTCCGGCAGTTCCAAAGAAGGCTGACCACCTCTACAGGGCTCCATCGGAGGACCCTTACTTAGCACAACTACCCCTGGCCGATTCTCTGGTCATAACAGCTTCTCATGATCGGTCTCAGTGGCCTCAACACCTGAGTACCCAGCCACCGGACCAGGAATCTAAGCAGTTAGATTCACTGGAAGATGCATGTATGTGGTGGCTACATGCTCTACAAGGTCTTTGAACTACCTGATGCACATGGTGCATGTCGTGGGTTGAACAAATCAGGTCACACAGGAATCAACAAATTTGGTACAACATACCTAAATGGTATGATTTTTATTAAACAAACAAACAAAAAAATTAAATCCAAAAAAAAATAACAGCTTACAGCAGCGAACTTCTGATAATAAACAAACAAAATAAAATTTGAAAACAGCACAGCTTCCCTGCCAAGGGTCTAGCAGTGGAACATAATCTTGTACAGTATAACAGAGAGCAGGAGATCCTCACATGAACTCTCCCTAACAGCATCTGACCTGAGGATCTAGGCTGGCTTCTTTTAAAGAGTGGAGCTCCACCCCTTAGCTCAAAGCCCCACCTAATTATTAAGCTATTTACAGGAACATTTCTTATTTCTTTGTACAATCAATTACTTAGAATACACATAAATGAAAGGCATAACAAATAATCCATTATTATGACATCAACATAAACACCCTAATGCTCTATCAGATATGATTGCACATTTCTTGCAGAGTGAGCTGCATTATAGACAACTCCTCCCCTTTTCTAAAGGTAATCTAGGAGCTGCAGCATATAAAAGAAGGGAGAAAGGTGCTGCTGACTTTCTATAGGAGACAGCACCTTGCAAGGACACCAGCACTGATTGGAGATATGATACTCCTGGGAGCTGTGTAGGTAAACCACATTTTAGTTCCTCTCTATTATCCTGTATTTTAGTTAGTTTGCTAACTGTTTAACCTTTTCAAGAACAGGATATTCCAATCTGCACCTGTACATATCCTAAAGAAAAACATTTAAACTGGCATTGGCAATTTCTTAGTTTGACTGTCAATCCCAGCTTGCTTTTTACATTGTGAAAAAAAAACCTTGCCTACCAAGTCTGTTTACAGACCTTTAGTTAGTTTCATTCTTTAAGTCTGTGCAGGTCATTTAGACCATTTCTGCACATTTAAGGGCAGTACGGGGAAAAAGTGCTTATATTTAACTGGACCATGACGTAGAGGAGCAGAAATAGGAAGGGGATGAAAAATAGTTTAAATTGTAATACACAGCATCAGATGGACAGTCTGACTGCAGCATATTCTGTATGTTTTACACAGAAAAGGGGGGGATTAGAAAGAGACAGAAAGACATAAAATGAAGGAGTAAAGTGCTGTTGTGCAACAGTCTTTGGAACAGATATATGAGAGAAGAAGAAAACGTCAGGTTCAGCTAAGCACTATTCACATGGGGGGGGTTCAACTACCACATTTCCCCCTCTTTAAGAACAAACCAATAATTTGGTTTGAAGACCACATTCCCTTTTCCACAACATAAACCCAAGGGAATGGGATGGGACTTCCACCCACCCTCACAGAATTCCCACCCCAGGGCACCCTATAAACAAAAACAATAAATACAATTAACATCATTCATTGTCATACGTCATAATTTTCCCTGGGGTTGAAATAGGATACTGTATCCTATTCTAGATTAAATTTCCTTAAGCACCATATCTAGAAAGGAAATCTGCATTTTTATGTTTGCTGCCTAGTCTATGCTTAATCTCAAAATGATAGGGCTGTAGAGCCAAGTACCAACGGAGAATGCGTGCATTTTTATCCTTCATCTGGTTAAGCCAGCATAAAGGGTTGTGATCCATAATTAAAGTAAAATGAGACCCCCATAGATAGAATTTCAATGTCTCTATAGCCCATTTAACTGCTAAACATTCCTTTTCTATTGTAGCATACTTCTGTTCTCTGGGATGTAGTTTCCGGCTGATGAATAAGATGGGGTGCTCTTCTCCATTGATATTTTGACACAGTACAGCACCTAGACCAGTTTCTGAAGCATCTGTTTGTAATTCAAAAGGTTTATTAAAATCTGGAGATTGTAACACTGGTGCTGAACACAGTATAGCTTTTATTGTCCTAAAAGCTACATCACAAGCAGGTGACCATGGGATTTTATTTGGGACTTGTTTCTTAGTCAAGTCAGTCAATGGGGTTGCAATTGTGTCGAAATCAGGGATAAAGCATCTATAATAACTAGCTAAACCCAAAAAAGATCTCACTTGTTTTTTTGTTTCTGGGACTGCACATTGGGCTACTGCCTCCACCTTCTCCATTTCTGGACGTACTATTCCATTAACCAAAACGAAGCCCAAATATCTTGTCTCATTCATGGCTAGAGTACACTTGAAAGGATTAATAGTTAAACCAGCTTTTTCAATAGTATATAAAACATTAGACAAATGGGTAAGATGTGTTGACCAGTCTGAACTGAAAATCACCACATCATCCAAATAAGCAGAACAATAGGAAGAGTGATCGTTCAATTTATCCATATATCTTTGAAGGTGGTAGGGCCCCATGTAAGCCAAATGGCATATAAGCAAACTGGTATAACCCTTTAGGAGTGCTAAAAGCTGTTTTTTCTTTAGACTGTTCTTCCAAAGGGATCTGCCAATAGCCCTTTGTGAGATCGAGATTAGAGATGTATTTTGCCTGTCCAATGTGATCTATTATATCATCCACTCTAGGAATTGGATAGCTATCAAACTGAGATACTTGATTGAGTTTACGGAAATCGAGACATAAACAGATACCCCTTCCTTTTTAGGTACAATTACCATAGGGGATGACCATGGACTTCTAGAAGGTTCAATAATATTTAATTTCCGTAATTTCTCAATTTCCTGTACAACCTCAGACTTACTTCTTTCTGGCAATCGATATGCCTTTTGCCTTATTGGGACAGAATCAGTTTTAATCGTATGTACTACATCAATGGCTTTACCTGGGATAGTTGTGAAAACTTTTGTATAATGTTGTAGTACATTTTCCAATTCTGCATGTTGCTGACTGGTTAGATTTGCACATCTCTAATAGTTTCCTCTGATTCAAGCCTTTTATAGGCAGAATCTAATTCAGTGTCTGAACTACTGGGCATAACATAAAGGTCAGCTTTAACATCAGAAGTAAGTCTCTCATGTCATTTCTTTAAGAGATTTGCATGCTAGATGGGTGTACACTTCGCCTCCGGTATCTCAACTTGGTAAGTGACAGGACCAGTCTGGGAAACAATGGGTAAGGTCCCTGCCATTTCATTAAAAGCTTATTGTAATTGGATGGCAATAATAACAGTACCTTTTCCCCTGGAAGAAATTGTTTTTCCTGAGTTTTACTATCATAATGGCATTTCTGCTTAGTTTGGGCTACCATATTTTGTTCATGTGCCTTTTTTGTGTACTGCACTAGTCGCTTTCTAAGATTAACCAAATAGTCTAGGATATTGGTATATTTCACTGTGGTCTCTCCCTCCCAAGTTTCTTTAACTATGTCAAGAGGTCCCCGGGGGTTTCTTCCATACAGCAAACTGAATGGTGAAAATCCTGTTGAGGCTAGTGGGACCTCTCGGTATGCAAACAGAAATAGGGGAAGATATTGATCCCACTTTTTACCTTCTTCATCCACAAATTTCCTAATCATACGTTTTAATGTCTGATTGAATCTTTCTGTAAGACCATCAGTTTGTGGATGGAAAAGGGGTGGTTCAGAATGTAGTAATTCCTAAAGCTTTGTACAATTCAGTGAGTAGTGCAGCATTAAAATTTGTACCACGATCCGTCAGGATCTCTTTAGGAATACCCATACGACTGCAGAATTCTACTACTTTTTCTGCTATTTTTGAGGCTGTAACTGTTCTCAAGGGAAAAGCTTCAGGATATTTGGTTGCATAATCACAAAGGACAAGTATGAATCTATTACCCTTACTGCTTTTTACTAATGGTCCTACCACATCCATAGCTATTCTTTCAAAGGGTTGAGCTACAACTGGTAGGGGCATTAAGGGTACTTTGTCCCTGTGAGTTATCTGGCTGATTTGCTGACAGGAAGGACAACATCTGCAATACTCAGCAACGTCCTCCTGTAGACCAGGCCAGAAGAATCATTGCAATAGTCTAGCAGAAGTTCGGTCTCGTCCTGCATGTCCAGCACTAGGGATATCGTGTGCTAAAAATAGAAGATCTTTTCTAAATTTCTGTGGTACCAGCATTTGTTCTATCTGTTCTTGTGTTTTAGGATTTATACATATTCTATATAGAATTCCATTCTGTTGTACAACATATGGTGAACCCAAAGGTACTTGTTTGTTAAGCTGTGAAAAGAAAGGGTTAAGTGTATTGTCATTTTGCTGTTCAGTTTTAATATCTACAATATGATATTGAGGCATGACATCACCAGTCCCATTTTGTTTTTGTTTCCAGTCTTTCTGTAATAATTTTTTCGGCCTTTGTTTTTCGTGGCCCTTACCCTCTTCAAACAAAGAATCATCAAAAGAAAATATAGAGTCCTGTTGTATTAGTTGTGACTGAGCCCTCGTGGTTACAGCTGATAAGGCAGTGTCACATGAGGTTAAAAGGTCATTAAAGGCTGGAAAGTCTTGACCAATAATCAAAGGCACAGGTAAAGTGGGTACAACTCCTAATGTCATATCACATGTCTGTCCATTTATACATACTTGTGTCTGTGCAGTTGGGTACTGATGCACATCACCATGGATACAAATTACACCAGTGGGTTTAGTACTTAATAACTTGTTATCTAGTAGGTCAGCCCGGATTAAGCTTTGTCGGCTCCCTGAGTCCACTAGCTCTTCTACTTGAGTTACATTTACCATAGTCTTTATAAAAAAGTTCCCCAAGTTCATAGAAGCTAGGTATGCAGACTTTTTCTTTGGGCAGAAACGGGCTATGTGTCCCAGTCCATGGCAATAATGGCATTCTATGGTGGATTCAGTTTTTTTTGATGCCATCTCCCAACCTTCCCCTCTAGTCTTAGCAATCCCTGTCCCAACTGATGAAACAATAGGTCTTACCATAGTGGTTGCAGATGTTGTAGTAGGAATGACATTTTATGTTCTCCTGTACCCTTTTTGTACTGGTTGTCATGCAGATAAGAAATCCTCAGCTAGGGTAATTGCAGCTTCAGCATTATCAGGATGGTGTTCCCTTACCCATAATTGGACATCCGCAGGCATAATCTGTACAAATTGCTCCAACACAAATTGCTCAATGATGGCTGGTACAGTCTTTCCCTCAGGTTGTAGCCATTTGTGACACAAGTCATTCAATCTGGTATAGGTCTCCCGAGGTGGTACATGGGGTAAATGCTTTAAAGATCGAAACCTTTGTCTATATGTTTCTGTGTTAATGTCATATCTTTTTAGTATCTCCTTCTTTACAGAGGTATAATCATTAGCAATCTGGATATCCATACAGGTATATGCCAATTGAGCTTTGCCAGATAGATATGGGGCAAGTCTTACCACCCATTGGATAGCAGACCAATTACAAGCCTGTGCTACACGTTCAAATGTTGTAAGATATGCCTCTATATCATCAGAGGGAGTCATTTTCATTAATTTTATGTCTCTGAGATTTGTATGGGCCACCTCTTGACCAGCCCCAATAAGTTGTAAGGCCTGTATTGTGTCAGTCCACCTTTGGTCTTGTCGCTTTCTTTCAACCTCTCTTTCCCTCAGATCTACCTCTCACTGGCGTTCCATCTCCATCTGACGTATAGCTAACCAGTGGAGTAAATCCCTGAGGTCTTCGGGAAGGGGGTTTCAGCTGTTCTTCTTCTGATCTCTTCACACCCGTCTCTTCCATCTTCTGTATGCCCTGTTTAACTTTAGGACGTGTGGCAGCAGGTAATCCTTCAAGAAGTGGTTCACCAACAGCAGTTGCTTGGGTTCTGGTCAAAACCCCTGATAAGGCACCAGCTTCCTCGAGTTTATGTGCCATGTACCTGTTGAAAACCACTTATGACCTGGATACTATGTGCAGTATCTTTACTGGAGTTCACCTATTCCTTATGGATCTCCAATCAACCCCAGTCCTGGTACCAAATGTCGTGGGTTGAACAAATCAGGTCACACAGGAATCAACAAATTTGGTACAACATACCTAAATGGTATGATTTTTATTAAACAAACAAACAAAAAAATTAAATCCAAAAAAAATAACAGCTTACAGCAGCAACTTTGATAATAAACAAACAAAATAAAACTTGAAAACAGCACAGCTTCCTGCAAACGGTCTAGCAGTGGAACATAATCTTGTGCAGTATAACAGAGAGCAGGAGGTCCTCACATGAACTCTCCCTAACAGCATCTGACCTGAGGATCTAGGCTGGCTTCTTTTAAAGAGTGGAGCTCCACCCCTTAGCTCAAAGCCCCACCTAATTATTAAGCTATTTACAGGAACATTTCTTATTTCTTTGTACAATCAATTACTTAGAATACACATAAATGAAAGGCATAACAAATAATCCATTATTATGACATCAACATAAACACCCTAATGCTCTATCAGATATGATTGCACATTTCTTGCAGAGTGGGCTGCATTATAGACAACTCCTCCCCTTTTCTAAAGGTAATCTAGGAGCTGCAGCATATAAAAGAAGGGAGAAAGGTGCTGCTGACTTTCTATAGGAGACAGCACCTTGCAAGGACACCAGCACTGATTGGAGATATGATACTCCTGGGAGCTGTGTAGGTAAACCACATTTTAGTTCCTCTCTATTATCCTGTATTTTAGTTAATTTGCTAACTGTTTAACCTTTTCAAGAACAGGATATTCCAATCTGCACCTGTACATATCCTAAAGAAAAACATTTAAACTGGCATTGGTAATTTCTTACTTTGACTGTCAATCCCAGCTTGCTTTTTACATTGTGACAAAAAACCTTGACTACCAAGTCTGTTTACAGACCTTTAGTTAGTTTCATTCTTTAAGTCTGCAGCTCATTTAGACCATTTCTGCACATTTAAGGGCAGTATGGGGAAAAAGTGCTTATATTTAACTGGACCATGACGTAGAGGAGCAGAAATAGGAAGGGGATGAAAAATAGTTTAAATTGTAATACACAGCATCAGATGGCCAGTCTGACTGCAGCATATTCTGTATGTTTTACACAGAAAAAGGGGGGGGATTAGAAAAAGACAGAAAGACATAAAATGAAGGAGTAAAGTGCTGTTGTGCAACAGTCTTTGGAACAGATATAGGAGAGAAGAAGAAAACGTCAGGTTCAGCTAAGCACTATTCACATGGGGGGGGTTCAACTACCACAGTGCAGTTTCAGAATGCCCTTTGGGAACAGGGCCAAGACCTTATGAAGTATTTCCCGGATGGTGAAAAGAAGGATGAATTGCTTAATCTCCTTCAAACTGGGTCAGATGTGAGTACCCAGGTACTCTGAGCTGCTTACGATTCAGTGGACTCGGCAGACAGGGGAGCAGCCACAGGCATTTGTCTCCAGAGACAGTATCCATATCTCCCTCTTCCTCCTCCTCCTCCTCCTCCACTGCCTTCCCAGCTGCCGGTGGATTTGAAGGAGATTCTAGCTGCCTGGTGGGCTGAGGCCAAGGCTCAGCTCACCAGGGAGGTGTTGAGTCATCTGCCAGACCTGGTACCGGATCCCCTTCACCAGAGATGAGACTTCCTCCCCCCCACCTGACACCAGAGGTGGGCCCTTGGGTGCCAGGGCCAGGGAGGATACGCTTCCCTGAGGTTTTCCCAAGGGGTCCATTCCTCCCCCGCACCAGGAGGAGTTTTTATCCTCCTTTTCTTCGGAGACCTCTGACTCAGACTCAGGGGGAGCTCAAATCCTGATGACGAGCAACGCACTCCAGACCGTCCCAGGCCAATTTCTTCTCTGGAAGATCCTTCTTTTCTGGAGCTGCTGAGAAAGATCCAGGAGGTCCACCAGTGGCAATCTCTGGAGCCAGATCCACAGCGGAAGAAGCTCGCTGCCAACTTGGATCTGCCCGAAACTGCTCCGACATTGATTCTACCCTGGATTGAGCCTCATGCAGACCTTGTTTCCACTATTTGGAAACAACTGTCCATGTTGCCCCCCCCTTCCAAGGAAGGCAGATAGGCTATACCAGGCTCCTGAGGGTGTGGATTCTTTGAACACAAACCCAAAGGCAGATTCAGTCATGATTAGCGCCGCTCATAGCTGGTCAGCGAACCCAAAACACCTCAGCTCATTTCCACCAGACAAGGAATCCCATCTTCTAGACCAGTATGAGGAGAAGGTGTACGCTTTTTCCATGCTAGGGATTAGGGCCCTGAACTATGTTGCTCATATGGGGGAATACCAGAAGACTATCCTGAGTCAGGTGTAATCCAAGTTGGACTCCCTTCCTGAGTCTCAGACCAAACAGGAAGTGTCTGACCTCGTCCAGTCTGCTCGTTTGGCCAGTCGGCACATGCTCCATGCCACATACAATGCAGTGGATGCAGCAGATTGGAGATTGGCTTTCACCGTGGGTCTTTGGTGTCATGTCTGGCTCCCAGTGTCAGGTTTGGTCCCTGAAGTGCAATCCGCTATTCAGGATGCACCCTTCAGGGGTTCGGTGCTGTTCGGTGGGGATGTCAAGGACATCATCACCAACCTGCAAGAGAAGAGCACTGCACTTAAGTCTGTTGACTCTCTGTACAGGCCCCCTCAGGGACAGCGTTGCCCTTTTTGCAGGCGTTCTCACCTTAAAGCGAAACCTCAGGGCAAGTGGACCAACAAACGTTGGGCCCCTCCAGCTGCCAAGCTCCCCCTCCCAAAAAAGTGGTGGGAGCTTCAGCTGTGATGTTGCCCCACACCTCCTGACTCCTTTCCTCTCGCACAGCCTCTGAATCCTCCAGAGGAAGCAGTAGGAGGAAAGTTCTCCTTCCATCTACAGGGTTGGGAGAGGATCACATCTGATGCTTGGGTGCTCCCGCTGATAGCAGCAGGACTCTCATTCGAGTTTCTTCAGAAACCACCAAGAAAACCACCCCCCAAGTTGATTTACTTCCCAGAACATCTTCCTCTGGTTTGGGAAGAAATTTCCTCCCTTCTTTTGAAGGCAGCTATAGAGCCTGTCCTGGCCCACCTTTGGGCGGCAGGTTACTATTCCCATTTCTTCATGGTTCCAAAGAATTCGGGAGATATGAGGCCTATTTTAGACCTCAGCTCCCTGAACATGTTCGTGGAGTACAAACAGTTCAGAATGCTCTCCCTGCAGAGCCTTCTGCCATTACTTCAGCAGGGACAGTGGCTGTGCACTTTGGATATGCAAGATTCTTACCTGCGTATCCCCATACGCCCATCCCACCACAAATTCCTTCGGTTTTTGTTCCAAGGGGACCACTATTAGTTCAAGGTACTCCCATTTGGTCTTTCCGTGGCTCCCCGAGTGTTCACCAAATGCCTTTCTGTGGTAGCGACTCACCTGTGTACCCAGGGAGTGCAGGTATTCCCGTACCTGGATGACTGGCTCCTGGCAGCCCCATCCAGGGAGGATATTCTGTGCTCTCTTTCCCTTACCCTTCAGGTCATTTCCAGCCTGGATATCACCATCAACCAGGCCAAGTCCCATCTGAACCCTTGCCAAAGACTCCAGTTCATAGGGGAGATCCTGGACATGACCCTCGGCATGGCTTTTCTGCCTCTGGATAGGGTGGATACACTCCAGCCTCATGCAAGTCTGCTGACCCATCACAGATGGGTCAGTGCCCAGTCAGTCCTTCATCTTCTCTGGCTCATGGTGGCTGCTATTCGGACAGTCCTTCGCACTCAGCTCCATTTGAGGATCTCTCAGTGGACACTTCAGTCTCAGTGGGACCAGACATTAGACAACCTAGACCAGGAAGTTCTGGTCTCTGATCTCATGGTCCGAGACTTGCAATGGTGGATGGTGCAAGAGAACCTTTGCCATGGAGTTCCCCGTTGCTTTGAACTCCCCTCCCAAACATTGACAACAGACACCTAGGGAGAGGGCAGTGGAGCCCATCTAGGGTCTCACAGGACTCAGGGCTTCTGGTCCAGACTCAAGCAGACTGTCCATATAAATGTGCTTGAGCTCAGGGCCATTCTGTATGCTCTCCAGGCTCTGAACTCTTACATTCTTCCCGGTCATCTGACTATTCAGACAGACAACATGTGTGTAGTCTGGTACATCAACAAGCAAGGTGGAACACATTCCTAACCTCTGTGCAGGGAAGCAATGAGAGTTTGGAGTTGGACTGTTCAGCACAGCCTTCGCTTGATGGCAGTTCATGTTCTGGGAGTCGAAAACATGCTAGTGGATCACCTCAGTTGGTCATTAGTAAAAGCCCATGAATGGGAACTAGATCAAGGGGTAGTAGATGATATCTTCTTGTGCTGGGGAACTCCTCAGGTAGATCTGTTCCCGTCCCCTCAAAACGCAAAACTTCCCGCCTTCTGCTCACTCGCTCCAGGGTGAGGCATTTTATGGTGGGATGCTCTGTCTCTCGACTGGAAGGACAGATTAATCTTTGCCTTCCCTCCGATTCCCTTAATTTCATGGGTCTTACACAAACTCAGCTCAGAAGGAGCTCAGATGATCCTCATCACTCCATTCTGGCCCAGACAAGTTTGGTTCTTTCTTCTGCAACAAGTTTCAGAGGAACCTCCACTTCCTCTTCTTCTGTCACAGCATTTGCTGACCCAGGATCAGAGGACCCTGATCCATCCAGGTCTCAAATCCCTTCAGTTGCATGCTTGGCTCCTGCAGACGTAGCTCAGGCCTGATTCGGGGTTACTCCGCTCGTGACAGATATTCTGGTGGAGGCCAGGAAGCCTTCCACTAGATCCACCCACACCATGAAATGAAAATGGTTCTCAATTTGGGCCTCTTCCAAAGATTTAGAGCCATTCTCTTGCCCTGTCCGGAGAATCCTGGACTACATGCATCATCTCTTTGGCCTGGGTCTCAGCCGTTCCTCTTTAAAGGTTCACATGGTGGCTATCTCTGCCTACCACGTCTCTTTTGGAGACAGGATGTTTATGCAGATGGAGGTCTCTAAGACCTTCCTTAGAGGGGTTCTTCCTTTGACACCCCCTATCCGTGTTCCTGCCCCTCCTTGGGATCTGAACTTTGTTCTCGAGAAGCTTACCCTGCCTCCCATTGAACTGGCAGCCTCAGCAGACTTTGAAGTTCCTCTCATGGAAGACTCTTTTTCCTAGTGGCCATTACTTCAGCTCGACAGATTTCCTAGCTTCAGGCCTTGATGTGTAAAATCACGTATTTGATTTTTCACAAGGAACGTGTGGCTCTGTGCACTAACCCTAAGTTTCTCCCTAAGGTGGTAGCAGAATCTACACTGAATCAATCAACTGAGTACCTGCTTTCTTTATGCAACACTCCAATGGAGGGGAGTACCTCTTGCATACTTTGAATGTTCATCGAATACTGAGATACCACACCTCTAGGACTAAGGATCTCAGGAAGTCTGATCAGCTTTTTGTCTCTTTTACTCACAAAAGAGAGGGCAATGCCATTTCCAAGCAATGCCTGTCAAAATGGTTGGCTCATTGTATCACTTTCTGTTATGACAAGTGCAACAAGACCCTGTCGGGTCAAGTCAGAGGCCGCTCAACAAGAGGAGTAGCTTGTTTCAAGAATGTGTCAGTGGCAGACATCTGCACTGCTGCAACTTGGACTTCTATCCATATCTTTGCAAAACATTACAGTTTGGACATTGCCTCTCACCATAGAGCAGGCTTCAGGTTGCCTGTTCTGCAAGGTCTTCTTTCTTAAGACCCTTACAGCTGGAGGTTTTATTGGTTGGTAGTTTTCCTCCTCTCAAGTGCTTTTCTTTGTTCCAGACTGTTTGGGACTCAGTCCTATATGTAATTACCTACTGCAAGAGCCCTCTCGAAGTAAGATAGTACAGTTACATAAGAAGTTACCATAACAGTAGATCTTCGAGAGAGGCTCTTGCAGTAGGTAATACCTTCCTGCCCTTGATCCCTCTTAGGTTTTTCAGCTCCTTTTCCAGGAAGGGAAATATTCGCTTCTCTCTTGACTTGCCTTTTTGGTCCTTAGCAGGAAAGAACTGGAAGGTAGGCATGGGGGACTGCCCCTTTATACTGACGTCACATGATGTTGGTCACCTGACATGGGGGCAGTCCCCACCAGAGACTGATAGCTAAAACATTTTCCATGGGATCCTGATGCCTGCCAGCATCAGTCCTATAAGTAATTCTCTTGAAGATCTATTGTTATGGTAAGTTCTTACATAACTGTACTTTCAAATCAGGAGCTGGACAAGGGATCATTCTCATGTTCCATGTCTGCTATGCTCGTGGGTGAAGGGCTCCAACTAGCTGTCCTGCTTTGCTGTTGAAATCGCTGTGCATCCTTCAAACCCATTTTACTTTTAGAGTTGGATCGTCCTTGTCTGTCTTTTGTACGGCCTGAACTTGCCATCTTGAGTACTATTAGGCAGTATTTTAGTTAATTTGACTATTTTTGTGCCTTTGGGGTTGGGAGCACCTCTCACTTTGCTGCTGACAGCTCCATGACATCATCGGAAGTTTCCCAAGTGGGGGGGTTCTTAATTGTTTGTGTTTATATATAGATTTTTGCTATGTATAGATTTTTTCTTGGGTTCTCGACATGAGTCTTTTGGACCCAAGTTTTGTTGCCTATGTCTTAAAGTCTTAAACAATTTCTATAGCTTTAGTTAGTTAGTATTGCTCATAAGAATCTGATGGTTACACTGAGATGTACCGAGGTTTGAAAACCGAGCTCGAGCTCAATGTGCTCTGTCAACCACCTTCCTGAGGAAGTTGTGGGGTCTAAAACTGTGTGAGAATTCAAGAATGCATGGGACAGACATAAGGCAATTCTTGTGGGGGGTAGGAAGAAATAGGCTGTTGGTTAACTAGGATCTGCAGTTTATCCAGTAGCTGAGGAAATGGGCAGACTAGGTGGGCCAAGCAATCCTTATCTGCAGTCAAAGTCTGTTGTTTCTATGCTGCTGAATAGAGTTGACTCTTTCCTCTCCAAAGCAGTTCAAGTACTGGGGCTAACTGCATATAGTCGGAATACAGCACGACTCCATTAGAAGAAACATTACTATGGTGAGTAATTCTTTCTTCTCTGTGCTTCTGAACAAGGCAAACAGACTCAAAAGAGCCCCCAAAGCCTTCTCCTTCTGTATCACTGCTAGATGTGTATCAGGTACTATCAGATTCCAGATTATAAACAAAATTACCCCTTGAAATATTAAGTTTATCTTTAAACCAGTTGTATACTTTATTATCCCTATAGTTGTTCAGGTCTTTTGAATATATTGATTTTGGTCACATGAATTTTATTTTCAAAATCATCTAACTGTTTATTTACTTTTTTAAAAAATTCAGTAAATTCCTCAACAGAGAATTTTATCTTCACATCATTTTGCAATATTTCTATTTCTTGGTCAATTATATTAATTTCTTTTGTAAGAGCTTCAACCAAAATCAAAATAAAATATCTAGAGCATCTATTTCATGCACTATCCCATTTTTGTTCTAATTCATCTATTGCAAATCCTAGATTAAGTTCGATCAGAATTCTTAAACCCCTAGAAATGCATTTTTGTTTCATATATTTGGTGAGAGTGAGATCGTGCCAGTCTAGTTTCAATTGTCTTTGTTTATTATACTCAAAATCATTAGTTAGCATTCTAGAAGGAACTGCCCCTTGAAACTGCCTTTTTTGGTTTATAGGCTTCTAATATATTTAGCTCTTCAGTTTCTAATATGACAACAGGGACTGATCTATTACCTGTAAATTTATCGAGTTTTGAGAATTCATTCATTATTAGCTTCAAATTCCTTTCAATCCATATAATCAAAATATTAAAATGCTTAGGTATAGGGTATAAGATAGGCAGGGAGGGGGAGATTTAGACCATGTGGAATGAGAGATGTGGGCAGTTCTATAGCCTAGTTTCACACTATGGATATGAAGTGTATAAACAACATTTGGCTACCACCAAGGAGAAATAACATAAAATGTCTATATAAGCTAAAGTACAGTCATATAACATATAGGAACATATCTAAATATACTGAAGTGGATATGTGAGCTCTCTAGACAAGAAATCAGTTAGATCAAACATTCCTGGTTTAAATACCAGAATTTTCTGATGCAGATATAGTCATAAGTCTAAGTTATTAATCACTGAATGTCAATATTGATCTCTTGACGTGTTCCCAATAAATTATTTTTTTCAAAGTCTGAGCTACTCGCTGCTTTCAAACATATAGAAGATGGTTATCCAGTTCCAACTTGATAAAATCAAAGAAAAAAACAGTTCAATTCTTCTGAGATATTTTTAACAAACTTTCCTTCTATATCTCTGCAAAACACATGCAGTAAAATCCAAGATCCTTTGTGGTTTGGCCCTCTGGAAACGCATCCAGCAAGGTGCTTCAAATCACAATTACTGAAACTCTGGTACAGCCAACACCTCATGAAAAAACATAGGAAAAAATGACTGCTGGGAGAGGCCAAAAACCAATCAAAAGCTAGAAGTCTAGAAAACAGATTGCAGTAAAAGGCCCACTCGCCTACATGTATAAAACTGTATCTGTTTTATTTTTATTTGTAATATTTCATCCAGACTTAAAAATACTTCCTACATTTCAGGATTGCCATCCCTTCATCAGGAAGTCCCTTGGGGAGAAATAACAGCATTTACTGTATAGAAAAATTTTTTTGAATTTTGGAAGTCTTAAAAGGATCTTGAAAGTAAGTGATTTGTATTTGAGAAATAATATTTTGTTTCTCACCTGCTCCTTATTTATTTATATTGAATCTGTCTAATCCTAAGAATTTACATTTATAATTTTAATCTTTTTTTAAAATGTACAGTATTTACACAACCAGACTCCCTGATGAAGGGCTGGCAGTCCCCAAACGTAAGAAGTATTTTTAAATCTGGATGAGATATTACAAATGAAAATAAAACAGATACAGTTTTATACATATGGATGAGTGAGTCTTTTATTCCAATCTGTTTTCTAAAGTTCTAGTATAGCTAACACAAGGAAAACTGTCCTTTACATCTTCAATCAATGGGGCTAGATCGTGGGGGATTGCTGAGTGATGCAACCCAGCACGGACAGCACAAGGCTTCCCATTCTGCCATCATGGCACCAGATATATAGAAATATTGGAGAAGTTGGATCTTGGTTCACAGGTTAGGTCCCTGAAGAAAAAAAATTCTCAAATGCAGCCAGCATGAGGACAACGAGCATCTCATTGGATAGGGATCACGGTTCTCCTACAAGTTGGGTCCCTGAAGAAAGAAATATTACAAATTGGAGTACAACCAACATGAGGAAACCAAAAAAAAATCTCTTATTAGAGGTATCTCAGTTCTTGTACAAGTCGGGTCAGCAAAGAAAGATCACAAGTTCCAATAAAGCCACCATGAGGAAAATGAATCTGTAGGTACAAAATCAATGGGGCTAGACAATAGGTTAATGCTGAGTGCCACATCCCAATATTCTAAAGCTTGGGCTGCACCATTCCCCTGGTAGGGGTGCACTATGTATTGTTGATTATCATCTGAAAATGCTGGTGAAATAATGAAAAGGAAATTAAGGTAATTATCGAGTTGATTTCTTCATAAAATATGCTGTGGATGAGGAGATGCTCAGAGTGCAGCCAGGGCAGCAGCGGTGACTGTTTTGGGCAGTCAGTATTTAAATAAATAAAAAAGCAGCAGGCTAAATACTAAGGCTGCAGAAAAACACAAAATACTGAGCCAAAAAATGTCCAGTGAGTGAAATAAAACTGGGCATATCTCATAAATAACAGTATTATCAAAATACTTAGGGGGGTTATTTAAGGAATGAAGGAGTGTTCCTGTAGATTATATCACAAGGGTGGATATATTTTAATAAAAAGAAAACATACAACAATTAAGCAGAAGACCAGTGGGAAAACAAAACAAATGAAGTGGGTGGAATCAGATGTGAAGTATTAGCATGTCAAGGATATATCTCTAGAAAAGCTGGATTAATATAGAAAGTATAAATAATGGCAAAGCTGAGCTGGTGTGCGTGTGTGTGTGTGTGTGTGTGTGTGTGTGTGTGTGTATGCATGTGCCTGAAGCACAATGCAGATTAAAGCACACTTTTACATGATGAGTGTGAATGGGGGATATATTGATCAAGCGGTTTCAGTAATATGAAACTTCTTTTTGGACTGCTCAAGAACATGCACATTACAAGGGCATCTGCTTGTGAGATAGTTTCCACTGAATAGGAATGTCTTCTCAAACAGGGGAAAGGAGCACAATGATTTGTTGTGCTAAAATAGAGAATTATACTATGGTATGTGGAAATCCTGTAGCCTCACTGGTCAAAACAGGTCACATGGTCATGGATAAATCTTACATAACCCATGGCTGAGGAATGCCATTTATAAAAAAACATAAATAAACATTTAAAATGTATTTTGAGTCCATAGTAATAAACACAATAAGGCTCGACAGGGTGTGAGTTATTGGGTGATTTACCCAATTCATTTGCTATTTATTCACTTAGCAGCACCTCTTGACACATCACACAAGGTGTGGGTAAATACCCATTATACCATGGACATAAGTGAACAGCCAATGAAATTGTCAGACTGGTAGTTTACCACTGTTCTAAATCAATGGCTGTTGAAAAGGCTATCCTCTGTGGCATCCTAGCATAGTAATAAATACAGTAAAAATAAAAAAAACAACCTCTTTAATATTTGTATTTTATTATAGTAAAAAAAAATGAACCTTTGTATAATCGCAGTAAGCCACTTGGAGGATGTGGGTTATCGGGGGATTTATCATGGCAAGCGAGGATTTACCCACTCCAGTCGTGGTAAATCTCTGATAACCACACTCGTGAGCTTATGCAAGAATAACCAGACAGAGTGGGTAGTATTTGCTACCACCCAACCAGGGGCATAATGAGCCCAACACCTCAGGAGGAGGGCCTTATAGCCCCTGGAAGGGTGACCCACCCTGGAGGGTATTATTGCACTTTGAAAATGGGCTTCAGTGTAAGTTTTCATCAAGTAAAAACACAGTATAGGAAAAGACTTTCGAAATAGATAGAAATACTATAAAAATCCTTTTTCTTGGGTAAAGTAGTCCCTACATTTTTTGTGCTGTTCCATGTGCAGTAACACCCCCCACACACACATTCTGTTATACTTATGCCCCCCCCATTGTGTAGCATGACCTGTAGAAGTAGTACCGGAGCAGACTATAGTGGCTGTGGTATGGGAGCAACAGAGGGCAAAGGACGGTAAATGATCTTTGTTTTAGAAAAATATAAATTTTTCCTAGTATTTCTCTGTGTGCATGATTCTGAGTTGATAGCAAGCAGCCCACAATAAAGCTTAATAGGTGACCTGCTTACGCTACTGTTTTAAATGAAAGGAGGAGGTTTTTTTTTTGTGAGAAAAAATGTTTACTCAGGGAAGGGGGGGTTATGGAATGGTAATGAATTTGAAGCCACTGTCATGATTTTCCCATGGCCAGCAGGTTGTAATGAAACTGTTGAGAAAGGACTGGACTAGGTTAGATGAGCCGGAAAATCTGACTGCTGTGTACACAGCACTTTTCTGGAACAGTTATGTGTGAGTGTGTATTTCTGTAGTTAGGGGCAGACAGGCTTGCTCTTTTTTTTTTTTTTGCTGTGTGTAGAGTAGAGAAGTGACATTGTTCCACTGGTAGGGGAGGGCGGGGTCACATTTGGAGGTGTTGTCTTACTCAGTTATCTAGGAGGAAAAATTGTATGAGTGAACGACGAGGTGAATGAGGGAGGAGAAAGAGGCTGTAGACAATGACTGGGCATGGGAGAAAAGGGTACTGTAAAAAGCAAGAAAGAAATAGTGAGAAGTGAACCAAGTGGTTCGTCAGGTAGCTGGCACTGAAGTACGTAGGATTGGGTGCCAGTACCTCTTGCTAAGCGAGACATAAAAATGGTGAACATTGCAAATGAAAATTAGGTTTTATTCAATTAGGAAGCAGCATGGGCATGAGGATTCTGGTGATGGGGCAGGCTGGGCTGGTACTTTTAATAGCTGGGCATCTGTTGTGTGATAGATGCCCAGCTAGAGAAATTCCTCAGCCAATCAGAAGGCTGAAATACTTTTACCCATTTTCTAATGCTTAAAAAACCCACACCCTCTTGTGTCTTATTATTTGAAGATCTGAGCACTGATTCATTTTGATTCTGTGCCAAGCAATAAAAGCTGATATCTGAGTGTGTATATATGTGCCAGTCTAACACAACAAGGCATGTGAAGGACTGAGAGGTTTGTTTGGTAACATGCAACAATGAGAGAACTGCTCAAGAGTCTCATAACCATGGCAAACCTAGAGGTCTTAACTGCATTGTTTGTGTTTGATTATTCCTACACAATATTTTAGGGTATGGGTAAACACATATTTACTCAAAAGAAAATTCTAATACCAAAAGATACAGTGTAATTTACTTCACTCATTCACTTCATGGCCTTTATTCTGTCAATGCCATGGCACACTTTCTCGCATGCGTGATGACATTCCAAACTTTGTACGGAACTGGTGACATTCTGGTCACTGTATCACAAGATTGTGATGCTGTCATTGCAGTGCAACAACACTGTTCCAGGCATAGAATTCGGTACGGAACATGGTTCAACCATATACATTAGACAAAAGTTTTTTGAAGTATAAAGAAAAATGCACTTTTCAACTGAAGCAGTAGGAGTGGAATAGGGAGATCTTATCGTAGCTACTCTAAAGACAGACAATGGGTATTATTACACATAATTAATGAGGTTTTCTACTTATTAGGCATCAGCTGTGAAGATCTGTTACCTGGGTGAGTCATGGTAATATTTCTGAGAAACTGAAGCATGGGAAGGTCCATACATACCTGGGTGCAAACATTGAAATACCACATTCATTACTGATTTGGCTGAAACAAACAAAGAAAATGCATTCTGATGAAGAACAAGAGTAAACGCTGCATTAAAAGGTGTAATAATAGACACAAAAGACCCAGTACCAGAACTGTCTGTGCACTGCACCATATTGCAGCAGGATCACCTCTAAAAAAAAAAAAAAGATAAATTCCAGTAAAGATGGCTAATTATACAATATATGACAAATTAGTGTGTACTAATACCAGCAAATCACATGTTAACCTTCAACTCGACAGCTTTCCAAACTGTGGCACAAGCTGGTGCTGGGCCAAAGGTCCAGCTCAGGCAGAATATCTGATAGATTCACTTGACATTGGAGAAACTGCGTCACAGAGAATTCTCTAGAGTGGACAGTAATGACTGTTAATCAGACTTGAACCAACCAGTGATTAGTGCATTCGGGGGACAGGAAGTGCTCCCCAAGCCTAACTATAAATGTCAGGAAGAAGAGTTTTATGTGTCAAAGGGATAGAGGGGACACAGGGAGGTAAATGTTGAAATGGTAGTACCTGCAGTCACCTGATTGACCTGTCATAGTTGTGACTGCTATCAGCAAGTCCATAGAATATCACCATTGCCATTAGCTGTAGACCATGGTTCATTTTCTGTTTATCACTATGTTGTTCTTACCGAGAATAACTTCTAGACCTTTGCTGCAGGCTCCAACAAAGACACAGGCAAAAAAATGAAACAATTGTTGACACAAGCTGGAATACACATTACAAGGATGACCACAACTGTGATTGGGAGTGGGAGAAGTCTGCAGTGTTAGCTCTGTTTAGTCCTATTTTGTTAATTCACTTTTTTAAAAAGAAAACCTTAAGGTCAGTCAGTGACTCTCACATGCAGGGCCAAATCTTGAAGATGGCAAGAAGAGGAGAACTGGAGCACACCAAAGACCAATACAGACTGCATGCCTACCAGTAGCCGGTTTCCAGAAAATCCACCACCTCTTGTGTCTTCTCGATAGTTAACAATGAAACAGCAGCACCATTGGGCAGGCTGTGACTATCTGGATTTATATGTTTAATCATGCCAGTATGCGCATACAAGTGAATGGCCGGAACTGAGGTTGATACTAAGGAAAGGCGACGGTGTGGGATATGTTTAGCCCCATTTGCTGTTTTTTTAAAATAATTACCTCGGAGGTGACATCTTTAATAGAACGAGTACAGAACAAAAGTGATGAGCGTCAGGGCTCAGAAAAAAAATACCTCCCACCTGCCAGTGACCAGCTACAAGAAAACCAATCTACTCTTCAGTTTCTTCGATGCAGGATGTCCGGTGTGATGGCTGCAGTAACATGACAGATGCTGACTGCCTGAACTGTTGTATTATAAAAGGCAATTCTGTAATTCAGCTGGAATATGCAGCAAGTGAATGGTCACAACCATGACAAAGACTGAGGGAAGGCTTCGGTGTTGGCTCTGTTTACCAGTATAATAGCCTCGTCAGAGCCCACAAGTGGATTAGCATCTTGGACAGCAAGCACAGAGAGTGTGTACTGAAGACTACCTGAACACAGCAAAAATGTAGAAAGCTAATCTACCCACCTGCCAGACAAGCCACTGCCTCCTTCAGTTTATTTTGTCTGGGTTGGAGTGGTGAGAATGCAGAAGCACCATTGGGAAGGTGCTGACCACATGAACTGTTTATTTTTAAAAAAATGAGCTTAATAGTCACACCAGATCTTGCAATACAAGAGAATAGACCCCACTGTGGTTGGAGTGAAGGAAACACCACATTGTGGGCTATGTAGAGTACATTTGTAAAAAATAAAAATAAAAAAAATAGTCCTTGGAGGTGGGGTCAACAATTTATGCTGCATCATGAACAGCATGCAGAGATCAAGCATCACGAGGAGCATCAGGACGCAGCAACATTGTAATTAATGATGGAAACTCAAGATTTCTTACAGCGCAGTATACCAACTACAGAATGACAGGGATATTACTTGCAAGTTCCAGCTGTCTCTACTAATGAAGCATTAGTTATGACTTGTTGTCATTTTGTTTTTGTGCTACACATGGCAAGTGTCAATACCCGAGAATGGATTGGATACTTGGAGTACAGTAGGCATTCAGTTTGCTTTGTGTGCCACATATGCCACTCATTCTGTGTAACAAGAAAGAAAATATCAGGGACTTTTGGTAAATTTTGCATTTAATACTAGGGTTGATTTGCAGAGCTATCAGAAGCAAAACAGATGAATGACCTACAGTAATGGCTATGAAAAACGGATCTGAAGTAATGCCAGAATCATGATCATGCAGTGTGCTGGATGTCCCTTTTTATGCTGCAGTGTCTGTGTACACAGCGGACTCTTAATTCATAAAGAGATGGCTATATTAGTAAATATGTCAATGTCCAACTCACAGATAGTCAAAACAGACTTTTTGCTATCTGTATGTCACATTTACTTGAGTTTGAGCCTCTTTCTCACATAATGCGGGACATCTTGTTACATAGTGTGTCTCTGTACTGTTAAAATTAAAGAAACATTGTCATTTCACAACCTTTCTAACATGATCACCACTATACTAAAGACTACAAAGGTTCTGTCTTAACTGAAAACATAGGTCCATTAGAGACAATTTTTTAATACTACTCTTGATTAAGGCAATACATAAAAAGGTAATACATTCTTCAACATTCACACTCAGACATCAGATTTCAATCTTAAAAGGCACATACTGTACATCAGTGTTAAGAAAGAGCAACAGAAATTCTGGTCATTTTCAAGGGATTAATGACCAGTTGGGAGGATGAGTGGCACAAGGAACAGACGAGGGCCACCTCCATTCAGCTGATTGTGAATCCAAGGAAATGAACAGCTTCAAGGTTGTTATTGCAATTAAGTCTAGTTGCAAAAACTACTTTTTCACCCAATATATTCTTAATGCAATTATTTCTTTTTTATATTTCTGATTTTTCCCATTTTCTTCCAGACTTCCAGGACACGGCAGATACATGCATAGGGGCACACATGCATGCCTGACACTGGCTTGGCTGGCCCCTTTCACCCCCTGCTGACAATCCTGTGATGTCCCTTCCAGCTATGTTACCCATCAGACCTCCACATGGCTAACAGGAGCCGAACTATGAAGGGACAAACAGCTTCCCCCTGGAGAGGACAGCTGCCTATCGGCTGCTCGATCCTACTCCCTCCATCCCACTCCCCGTGCTGGCTCTCTGATGACCTGTGGTTGTTCCAGAACTACAATTTCATTGTAAAGTAGAGTGGTGTGAACCGTGCATGTCACACAGTATCACCTAACAGCTGGATCAGTCATTTCTAAGACATTATTAACCAATCCATTAGCCAATTGGGAGCTGTGTTATGTTCATTAATGATTAAGTCTAATTGTAGCTGGTGTTATAGAATGAGTGAGCACTGCCAACAAATGGGGGCACTACTTTCCCCAGCATGAAACACTCTTATTCTGTGAATGGCATCTACAGTGCAGCAGCCCTGGAAAGTGCACATCCAGGAACAGTTTTTTTGTAAATCTAATTTGATCACCATCCCCTCAATATCAACACTTTTTTGAGACCTGTAAAAAGTTGTAGTAGCCCGTGATTTGATATGGCTTTTATGGTCTCATGCCATGTTGTGTATCATGCTTGACCATGAAAGACTCTGATCTTTGTTTACTTAGCACAAGTTGTTATAAAAAATAACACGAAGGTGTATGATCTGCAGTTTGTGCTATCAAGGTTTATTCTTTATTTAATTTATTCATACCTGTATTACATCTGTTGCCTACAGTGCTTGTCTACACATTGATTTGTAGAACCAGCAGAAGGTAATTAATTTAAACAGCCTCCTCCGAATTATTTCAATGGTGAAAACAGCCTGGTAATACAGGAGCAAATCAACTTTTCTAATCTAGATACAGTTTCTGGAGATGGAATTCTTATAACGAAGAGCAAGCCATCATGGTCTACAATGTCTACTTGTGATCACTGACGTTGTACTGCAGTTTATTAAATCTGTCCTGGAAAAAAATGCATAGGTATGTTTCCGAAGTTTGAAAACTCTCCAATTGCAGTCTGCCCAATAGTGTATCAATAAAAATAGCTTCTTAACTCGGTGCAGTATAAAATCTAAGATCATTAATTCAATTAAACTGATAAATATATAGACAATTAAAAGTTTATAATTCGAATCTGGCAGCAGAGAATTGGAATTGTACATTTTCAAATACATGGAACATATGCCAGCGAAACATGAAGGACAGAAGACAGGGTTAAAATTGACATTGGGCTATATTTCACTCACCAGATCAAGTGGGCAAATTAAAAGAGCTAGTGTGCCTAAATTGGGTATTACAGTTTCTAAACATAGTCAGCCATTCTTTTTACATTTGTAGTACTTTTTTTTTAACCTTTGGTAAATTATAAGACTGTTTCTGATTATGTTTACATACTTTGTACCTGATGTGAGTGGATAATGTTAATATTGTTATGATTCATTCTCTGTATTGAAAATTTCAATAAAATTTGAATGGGGAAAAAAATTACATACTTTGTACCTGATGTGAGTGGATAATGATAATATTGTTATGATTCATTCTCTGTATTGAAAATTTCAATCAAATTTGAATGGAAAAAGACTGTATCTGATGTTCGGTATCAGGTGTGATGCATGGACCAGCTCTCATCTTGCCAGATGAAAGATCTATCTCTAGCTGCCAGACTCCATCAATTCGTTGTGCCATTACTGTGACACGTTGGCTGCTGCTTAGATTAGGAACAGCAACTCGGCAGCTCCACATGGCACTCATCTCACCGTCCATGAGATATGGATGCTGATGTGCATCAGTTATGTCAGCTGGCAGGGAGAGGGCTATTCTACTTGTCTTATAACAATATTAATTATTTTATCACACTAGAATACTAAGAAAAAAACTTAATAAATAAAAAACTGACTGTACTACTTAACAATTATTTCCATTGTATGCCATTTTGTTACCACACTACTTGTTTTGGGAAGTGGAGGTTTTAGCTCAGTATTTTTTTTTTTTGGCATGGGGTAATTATTTTACCCTCTATGTTATGCTGTGCTTTAAATAATTTAATTAGAGCTTAATTATAGCTTTCAAATGGTATATCATTTGGTATAGTTCAATATTACTTTATCTACAGGTATGGCAGCCATCTTGGAATTAAAAATGACTGCCATCAGTACAAAACATGTTAGTTGTAGGTACTCAATGATTAAATTAAGTAGAACTTGACTTAAGTATATGATATATAACTTGATATTTCTAAGTTATATTAATTGATTATCATGGTGGTCATTTTGAATTTAAAAATGGCCATTAATTCAAAAATAATACTAAATGTATTCAATTACTATCAAAAATAATGTGTAAAATGTTAATCTAAATGGTTTTGATGCCAAATTAACCATTTAATGGTTAATTTTATGTATCAAAATTAATCCTGACAGCATAAATAATGCAACCAATGAATTCACGGTACAAAAATACATAAATATTCCACATTTCAAAACATTATAAATGTTTATTAAGTAGTTATGCATACTTTATGAAGAAAAACAATACATTGATATCATTTTAGACATGTCTGGCTGTGTTTGCCCAATGCATAGGCTGATGATCTGAAAATGAGCACTTTTTTACTATATTAAAAGTCTTGTATTTCGGCAACCTTAACTCTGGTTTTAAAAATGTCAAATGATTTGTAATCCTTGTGATGCTCTCTTTGTAACAGAAGAGAACTTTGTTCTTAGAATTACAAGATAAAATTTGCCTTAGTATAGCTATATGAACATACCAAAGTGCCAGCAGATACAGGCCATATGGTATATCAAATCTGCTCAAGTGTGCAGCTAGCAATTATTATACCACAGCTGGCCCTCTCTCCTCTCTTCCCCCATAACAGTGACCCTACCCCTCAATTTGTCCCATCCCCTTTTTTACATGCCCACCGATGTAGAGCATACCACCTCTCCAGGTAGGATGTTCCACGTAGTCACCACCCATTCTGTAAAGAAGTGCCTCCTCACTTCCCTCCTTAACCTTCCACCCTCCAAATGCATTATAGGTGTCTGTGTGTCTCTGTTTTGTTTGCATACTGTTTGCAGCATACCTCAGTTTTGTTCACATACATGCAGAGGCATTCCTCCATTTTGTTTGCAGCCACGTGGGGGCATTACTCCACTTTGACTGCAGTCTGGTAACTGCATAAAAAATACTGGGACACTGATTAAAAATTGAAGATCTTCAAGTAAGAGCTCCTGCAGCAGGTTACACCATAAGGACTATGCAGCCAGGCACTAGGACTCCATGGCAAACTTCTAGCCAGCAGTACCCAGCTGGGGATGGCCCCTTACGTTGGTCCACCCACCGACAACCTCTGTATAAAAGGGGCGGTTCCCAGCCCCATCTCAGTTCTTTTACAGCCATTGACCAATTCGCTTTGGCTCCTCAGATGCCTCGTTGCATTGTTTACTGACATCTTTAGCTTTTGGCCTAGCAGAATCATTAATTTTTCACTAATTTAATCAATACTTCATCTGTTTTATGTCTTCTCCATCTCCTCCATCTAAGCGGCAGACGTCCAAGTGCCAGTGAGGGTGGCAAATACTGGTGAACGATCATAACTTGCAGTGCCTTTTCTGCCTGGGTCCTAACCACAACATGGATGCCTGCCTGAACTGCATCAACTTTAACAAGCATACCAGCATCCGTCACTGCAAAACTCTCTAGACCTACCTCATGGAGCGACAACTGGCTGCCCTTCAGTGTCCTGCGAAGGATGGCTTTTCAACCTCTAGGTCACTGTCTTCCCATGGGAATAACATTCAGGAGGGAAGCACCATCACCGGGAGCACAGTAAGTCGAAGTCCCATCCAAGGGTGTCTTCTTCCCACTTCAGCAAGAGAGCAGATTCGGACCCTCCATCAGGCATCTCTTCCTCTGGCCTGCCATTGACAGACTCCCAACGTTATCATTTCTGGAATTGGCAGCTCTTCGGGGCACAGCCCATCGGGTACCTCCCTTAGCTTTAGGCCCTTCCAACAGCCCAGGCCTAAAGCAAGGTCTTCTGCCTTTAAGGTGGCAATGTTTTCACATTCCTCCAGCTCTCCATCAACTTTGGAGGACAAGTGAATACGCCAGGAGCATTCCCATTCCAGGTAACTCCCATCCCGAGACCAGTTGGTGGTGAATGCCATTACTCCTGACAGCAGTCTCGGATAATAGGCCTTCCAACAAACAGAAGGACCAGAGGCAGATGCCACAGCATCGAGCATCAGACAAGCAGATTACAGGGGCAGCTACTACATGCCAGATGCCCTCTAGTTGCCCACCTCCATGCCCGTCATCAGGGTAGTCGATGGCTGTCTACCACCAACCTGTTGACAGGCCCACTGTTGACACCCTCCCCTGTTGACACTACTTCAGGCCACACACCATCACCACCTGTGTCAGACGACCAGGCGACAGGTGACCAGACAACAGGTCATGACAATCAGAGCCCCCCGATGAACACCCAGTGAATATGCCAGGGCCTAGTACACCACCTAAGAACATATGGGACCCCAAGCCTATACCTCCTCCTCAAGTCCACATGGTCCCATTAGCAGATGTCAGGCAACTTTTCACCTCATGGTGGAATACTGTAAAAGGGGACTTACTACATCAGGATAATGCTCCTGTTCCTTCTCCTCCTCCTCCTCCCCAGCCCCAGGGACCATTCCTAGCAGGGGAGAACGCAACACAGCCTAAAAGCCCTGCCCCACAGGATTCTGATCAGGGGCATAGGTGCAAGAGGAGATGTTGTCAATCTTCCTCCAGGTCATCATTCCCTGACGATGGAACCAAATATCGGCATGGATGTAAATGCTCCAGATCTACTTCCTCTTCCTCTTCTGGGTATCACCCATATATCTCAGATTCCTCCATGAAGCAACATTCTCTGGATTCAGAAAGACCACGCAGCTCTTCCCCACTCTCCACCAGATGACCCAACCTTCATAGATGTGACGCATCACATTAAGTTCATTAATCAATGGGACATGGAGGAACTGGACCCCGAGAGGAAGAGGCTTCACACTTTCCTGGGTATGAGTGACCCAAAACAGCTGGTCATCCCCACTCTGGTCCCTCCCTTCCAGGATCTGACCAGATTGGCCTGAAAGTGCATGCCTCCTTCAAACAACATGAAGTCTTGCTGTATTCTGACTATATGCAGTTAGCCCCAGCACTTGAACTGCTCCGGAGAGGAAAGGTTTAACTCTATGCAGCAGCAGCATATAATATTGAGCTCAAGCTCGGTTTTCAAACCTCTGTCTCTGGTACATCTTAGTGCAATTGTCAGATTCTTTACTCCACCTAACTGTGAAGTCGCTCCAGAGATCTCTCCTTCGCTTTGGTTCGGTTAAGTGAAAAATAGTTTGGTTTTATCAACCGTTTCTTTATTTTTTCATTATCAAGTCTCTGTCTACGGTACAGATTGTGTAAGCAGGTAGATAGTGGAATAAAACTGCTTAGAAATATTTTTTTCTCTGTTTCCCATCGGTTGGTCTGGTTGGAAACTGACATCTTTTCCTACTTTTACTTAATTTGAATTTTAATTGTAGTGTCCGGCTCCTATCGGTTTCAAAAAACCAAACCTTTCTCATTTTTTTCTGCAGCCCGTGACACGGTAACTGATAGGAGTGGTGTTACCTGGCTTGAAGGCTATTAAGGGTAACTTTATAAAAGAAAAAAGGCTATGTCTGAGAAACCCAAGAAAAAAAAATACAGTCCCACTGGGTTTCAGCACTGTACTGAGTATGGGTAGGCTTTTGCCAAAGCTGATCCGCACCTCATCTGTGTTTATTGTCTGGGGTTTGACCACCTCAGAACAGACTGCCAAATATGAAAACATTTTCCTAAAGCCACTCTAGAAAAAAGATTAAGTAGGCTGAGGGAAAAAGAGGCCAATAAGTCCGCTGATCGGGAATGATAGCCCGGTTCGGTTCTGACTGAACCTGGGGGGGGGGGTGCCTGCTGACCTGGGCGATACCCCCTCAGGCAAAAGGAGATCTGAATTGGAGGGATCAGTTCTGACAAAAAAGAAGAAAAGTCCACGGTTCGGATTCAACCCTCCTATCCCAACCACTGAAGAAATTGTGAAAGCAATCAGAATTGTGCAATTGCTTTGCCCGGTTCCTTCCGAACTGACGCTTTCTGGCGAGCACTTGGTTCAGGTGGTACCAACTCCATTGGATCAAGATCCAGAGTTTTTCTATGATATGGAGTGGAAGGGGGACGAAGATATTCCTGATGATGATGATCATCATGTATTTAAAGGCCAAGATGAGCCTGACATCTCCCCAGACAGGCCTTCCAATGTCTTCCCTCCCAGACTTTCTGAGTCCCCTTCCCACTTTTTGTTTTACAAAAAAGTGGCTCAAACTCTCCAGCTTCCAGTGATGGAAGCTGCTGAGGAGGAAGAAGAATCTGACTATGTTGAAATGATGGACGTCCCAGAGTTCAAGAGGCTGTCTATCCCACTCCATAAATCTTTAGGGATACAGACTCAAAAGATCTTATAAATATCTAATTCTATACCTCCTGTGGACAAGAAAATACACAGGAGGTATATGCTGTCAGGTTCTGGCACGGAATTTCTATATAATCACTGCAGCCATGTTTGGGTAGTGCAGGCTGCTGCCTGTGACAGGGCAAATATACCTCTGGCTTCACCCCCCACCTCTGGATAAGGATTCCAGGAAGGTGGATGCCATGGCCAAAAAACAGTACTTGGCATCCCCTTGCGACTCAGACAAGCTGCTTATATGGCCTATACAGACAGGTACCAGAAGTCCAGGTGGGTTACGGTTCTGGAACTGGCTAAGCAGGTTTCCCCTCAGTTAGCCAAAGAGCTGGAGGAGGTGGCTGCTGATGGAATTGAGGCATCCAAAGTACAGTACAATTCCATGCTGCTGTGGACTCTAATGATGTGGCATCTAGGGACATGGCTACATCTGTCTCCCTAAGGAGATTTGCTTGGCTCAGATGTACTAGCCTTTCACAGGATATTTGGGCAAAGGCCATGGATTTTCCTGTTACTGGTAATTCTCTGTTTGTGGAGCAGAGACTTACATGAAGAAAATTGATGAGTACAGGACCACCTACAGGAGTGTAGTGGCCAAAGAAAAGCAGGTTACTACTCAAAAGCAGCAGTCTAGGGCTGGCAAGAGCAGGCCTTTTCAAAGGCCTTTTTACCAAGCCCAGGCTTCCTCTTCCTTTCACCAGAGGTGGTTCTTTAGAGGGAGAGGCAGGAGTGGGATAAGCAGGGCTGCATCCTTTTCTCAATCCAGGGCTTCTGCCAAACAGACACCCTGATGTGTCAGACTGGGTCGCCTCCCTTATTTCAGTAGGGGGCAGGCTGGCATACTACTTCCAGGCCTGGAAGTCTATCACTTCAGACACATGGGTCCTGGAAATAATTAGCCAGGACTTGCTCTCAGCTTCAAAAGATTCCCCATGCTGAGAGACAGGTCCTTTCCATCAGAATCACTTGCTCTAGAAACATAGAAACATAGAATTTGATGGCAGATAAGGACCGCTTGGCCCACCTAGTCTGCCCATTTTCCTACCTAACAGATAAGCTGCAGATCCTAGTTAATCAACAGCTTACTTCCTCTTACCCACCCCTAGGACTGCCTTATGCCTGTCCCATGCATTCTTGAAGTCCCCCACTGTTCTTGACTCCACAACCTCCTCAGGGAGGCTGTTCCATGCATCCACAACCCTCTCAGTGAAAAAATACTTCCTCACATTACCCCTGAGCCGTCCCCCCTCTATCTTCAAATTGTGCCCCCTTGTTCTTGCACATCTCTTTTTCTGGAAGATGCTACCCTCTTGGACTTTGTTAATTCCCTTGAGGTACTTGAAAGTTTCTATCATGTCCCCTCTCTCCCTTCTTTCCTCAAAGGTATACATATTAAGCTCCTTTAGTCTTTCTTCGTATGTCTTCTGGTGCAGACCCTGCACCATTTTGGTTGCCCTCCTCTGGACAGCCTCCACTCTGTCTATGTCTTTGCGGAGATGGGGTCTCCAGAACTGCACACAGTACTCCAGATGGGGTCTCACCAACTGTCTGTACAGAGGATAACAACTTCCTGTTTTCTACTATTGATGCCTCTTCCTATGCATCCCAGTATCCCTCCAGCCTTCCTTACTGCCTTCTCACATTGCTTGCCCACCTTTAGGTCATCTGATATAATTACCCCCAGGTCCCTTTCTATTTTTACTGTTGTCAGTATCTCACCCCCCATTGTGTACACTTCCCCTGGGTTTTTGTTTCCCATGTGCATTATCTTGCACTTCTTTGCATTAAATCTGAGCTGCCATACATTTGACCATTCCTCCAACCTTGCCAAGTCCCTTCTCATCCTTTCCACTCCAGCCTGTGTATCAACCCTGTTGCAGATCTTTGTGTCATCTGCAAAGAGACATACTTTTCCTTCAGTTCCTCTGCAATGTCACTTATAAAGACATTAAAAGGACGGTCCCAGTACTGAACCCTCGGTACCCACTAGTAACCCTCCTTTCTTCACTGTGTACTCCGTTTTACTACTACCTTTAAGTCCTGTTGTCTAGCCAATTTTTATCCAGGCTACCACCTTGGGACCCATTCCAAGGCTGGCTATCTTATGTATTAATCTTTGTGGGACTGTATCAAATGCCTTGCTAAAATCTAGGTAGGCCATGTCCACAGCCCTCCCTGATCTACTACTTTGGTTACCCAGTCAAAGAAATCTATTAGATCTGCCTGACACGACCTTCCCATCGTGAATCCATGTTGCCTCGGGTCCTGTGCCCCAATGGCCTCTAGGTACTCAACAATTCTTTCCTTCAGAAGTGATTCCATCATTTTCCCTACCACTGAGGTCAAACTAACTGGTCTGTAGTTTCCTGCCTCTGTCCTGCTCCCACTTTTGTGAAGAGGAATTACATCTGCCCTCCTCCAGTCCTTGGGTACCACCCCATCCTCCCATGATTTGTTAAAGAGAGTAGTCAGCGATGTCACTAGTTCTACCCTTAGTTCTTTTAGAATTCTTGGGTGAATCCCATCAGGCCCCATTGCTTTGTCCACCTTCAATTTTATTAGTTCTTTCAGAACCCTTTCTTCTGTAAATGGACTGGTATCGACCCCCGTCTTCAGAGTGTTTCTCTTGTTTGGTTTAGGTAACTCTCCCTCCTCTTCCTTTGTGAATACTGAGCAGAAATATTCGTTCAATGTCTCTTTTTCACTGTCCCCTCTACCCACATTCCCTCCCTTTATTAAGCTTCAGTATCCCTCCTTTGGTCTTCTTCGCTCCCTAATGTACCTATAAAGGTCTTATCCCCTTCTTAACAGAATTGGCTATCCTTTCTTTGGTTTGGGCCTTTGCTATTCTGACTACCTTCCCAGCCTCTTTCTGCTTTAACTGATAAAGTTCTCTGTCCTGCTCCTTCTGTGTTTCCTTATATTTCCTGAATGCTGCCTTTTCTCCTTAACCTTCCTGCCACCTCTTTGTGATCCTTAAGTTTTTTCCTTCGTTGTGTTTTATTGATTTTTACGCAAAGGCTTGTTGCCTATGTGATGGCTGTTTTGATCACTCCCCATTGTTCCTCCACCCCTCCTTCTTGCCTGTTTGCTAGTGTTTTTCTGAGGCACTCTCTCGTTTTCCCAAAGTCAGCCCTCCTAAAGTCTAGTACTCTTGCTTTTGTATGGCTTGATTGTATGGCCGTGTTTATCGTGAACCACACTGTTTGGTGGTCACTTGTTCCCAGATGGCTACCCACTTCTAAATCTGAGATTCTTTCTCCATCCCCATTTGAAAGTACCAGGTCTAAAATTGCTCCTTCCCGAGTCGGTTCCAATACTAGCTGTCTGAGACATGCCCCCTGTAGGGCATCAAGAATGACCCTGCTCTTGGATGTGCCTGCAGCAAAGGTGCTCCAGTTAACATCTGGCATATTCAGGTCCCCCATCAACAATATCTCCCCTTTTTCTGCCATTCTAAGAAAGCCTTCTATCATTTCCTTGTCCATTCCGTCCCCCGGAGATGGGGGTCTGTATACAACCCCCATGCGGATTGTGGTGCCATTTCCTGTCTCCAGGGTGACCCAAAGTGCCTCATCTGCTCCCTGTTTACTCTTTAGTTCTGTTGCTTTGATCCCTTCCTTTACATAGAGAGCTACTCCTCCTCCTCTTTTACCCTCCCTGTCCCTCCTGTAGATTGTGTATCCTGGTATGTTGACATCCCAGTCATGGTTCTCTGTGTACCATGTTTCTGTGACTGCCACAATATCCAGGCAACCTCTTCCATCAAGGCCACTAGTTCAGGGAGCTTGTACACAGACTGTGGGCATTGGTACTCATCACCCTCCACTTTTGATATCCTTACCCTTTTAGCCCCATTTCTGTCCTTACTGCCTTTGCCTTTTTTACATTTAAATCTGTTCTGCTCCTAATAACTTCTGTACCTTGGTGTTTACCTCACTAATCACCATGTTTTGTGGGGGGAGGCTCGGATTTCCCAGGTCCTTTTCAGTGCATCCCCCCTTGGCTAGTTTAAATGCTTGCCAATGAAGCATTCAAACCTCTCACCTAGGATCCTGGTTCCCCCCCTGGACAGATGCAGACCATCGCACCAGTATAGGTCTGCATTCCTCCAGGTGGCTCCCCAGTCCCCAATGAAGCCAAAACCCTGAGTTCCACATCAGTTTTTCAACCACTCATTCAATTCCCTGGTGAGAAGTGCCCTAGCATCTCCCTTGCCATAGACAAGCAGCACCTCCAAGAAGGTTACCGTATGCGCTCCTTGCCTAAGGCTCCTTCCCAACTCTACAAACTCCTCTTGCACTGCTCTGATCCCATTCCTAGCCAGGTCATTTGTCCCCAGGTGGACAATGACATCCAGATCCCTCCCTCATGCAGCTCCTCCCATGATCCTGAGGATTCGCTTCCTGTCCCTCCAAGCCGTGGTGCCAGGAAGGCACCTTACCTCCCTCTCCCATCCTCCCCCAATTCCTCCCCCCTAATGATTGAGTCCCCAGGAGTTGTTTCCTTCCCTGTGGGGTCCCATGCCACCCTCCTTTGGGTCTCGCTTGTGAAGGTTTCCAGCATCCTCCTTGGTCTCCACTGCAGGTGCCTCCATAGAGGAACCACTATCCACCAGAAGAGTGAATGAATTGTGAAGAGGTACAGCTGGAGGATGCAACTCTGTTCCACCACCCTCTCCTCCTTGAGCCCACCCTGGTCCAGCCACTCCTCTTTCTTGGCAACCTCTGAGGTAGTGGCATTGGCTCTGGTGGTCCTGGGTGGGGAGGAGTTTCCTGAATCCTAGCCAGGTCAGCCTGGAGATGGGCAACCTCCTCTCTCAGACCAGAGGTGCCTGCAAATAGGGCAGCATCGCAGCCTCCAGAATGTCTCCCGGAACACTGCCGCCCCACAGCCATTGCACTGCACCACTCCTATCATGTCTTATTTTGTGTCCCCTCTACTGTTTCTCTGGATGCTTACTCTCTCCTCTCCTTACAACTCTCACCCTTCCTGTTCTGGGACAGCAACTTTCTATCTTCTTCAGTAGTCTCCTTCTTCCTTGCTCAATATCAAACTACCAGCAGCTGGGGGAGTGAGCTACTTTTTCTACTTCAGGGTTGACAAAACCAATGTTTCTCTATGATCCTTTTCTTCCTACTTTCAAACAGGAAGTTCCTGTTGACAGTTAAATCCAGTGGCTATAAAAGTAGAACTGGCTTTGGGTGGGTGGGATGGAGGGCAATTGGTAAGAAAAAAGGCTAGCAACAGGAAGTTGTAATTTGACTCACCTGCTTTTCTAGTGTCTAAACCACACCCCCAGGTAAGCTCTCTTTCCTCCTACTGGTTTAGCAAAGTCTCCTGATACAGTACCTTTCCCTGCACAGAACACACACTGCCGTTTTTTCTTTTCTTTTCTTTCTTTTTTTTAACCTTAAATAAGACCCCTTCTACTTCTAATAAAGTTATCTGTCTACTTAATCTTAACTGACACTGACTCCTACTGAGATATAAGTTTTAAATTAAGAAGAAAATGTAGCTTCTTTTAGTTAGCTGCTTTCTGCTCTACAAGCAAGGCTAGCAACAGGAAGTTGTCCAAACCAAAAAGACCAAAGAAGCAGAGATTTTTTCCCTACTATTGTTAAAAGCTGTGGAAAAGGTTCCTTCAGAGCACAAAGGGAAAGGTCTATATTCCAGATACTTCCTTACCCCAAAAAAGCCGGGAGTGGCGACCCATCCTAGACTTGAGATGCCTGAACAAACATATCACAAAGCTAAAGTTCAAAATGGTGACTCTCAGAATAATTGTTCCCTCCCTAAGGTCAGGAGACTGGCTAGCTTCCCTGGACCTCAAGGATGTCTATTTCCATAGTACTCCAGCAGAAAATACCTCAGGTTTGAGTTGCCATCAGGTCATTACCAGTTCACAGCCATGCCCTTTGGCCTGACTTCGGCCCCAGGAGTGTTCACAAAATGCCTTGCAGTAGTGGTAGCCTTCCTCAGAAGGCAGGGCATCTCTGTCTTCCCCTTTTCTAGATGACTGGCTGATTGTAGGCCAGTCTTCAGACCAAGTCAAGTCAGTTCTAGAGGTTACGCAGAATCATCTCAGTTCTCTAGGATTCCTGCTAAATCTCTCCAAGTCAGCTCTTGAACCAGTACAGCCCCCTTACCTTCACTGGGATAGAGCTGGATACTATTCAGGCAAAGGCCTTCCTCCCATGCTCAAGGGTAAAGGCCCTTATGGATCTGGCTTCTTCCTTTTGTCCTCTGGTGTCTCACCCAGCCAGACATTTTCTTCAACTCCTAGGCCACATGGCAGCTTCCACTGCAGTGGTTCAGGGAGCCAGGTTTCAGATGAGAGGCATTCAGTTCCATTTAAAGTCCTTTTGGTCTCAGAAAAAAGATTCTCTCACAAATCTGATTCTAGTGACTCAGACTCTTGTCCAGGCTCTCCAGTGGTGGCTGGATGAGGACAACCTCAGGCAGGGTGTCCCATTCCTCAGTCAAGCATCCTCAGTATTCCTGACTACAGATGCCTCTCTCCTGGGGTGGGGAGCCCATCTGGGAGCCCTCACTGCACAGGATCTTTGGTCTCAACAGGAGTCTCTCCTTCATATCAGTCTTCTGGAGCACAGGGCAGTGTTTCTAGCCCTTCAGGCATTCTCGGAATCAGTCAAAGGCAAAAAAAGTGGTGCAGGTCAGGACAGACAACACCACTACAATTTGGTACATAAACAAGGAAGGGAGCACTCGGTCCATGGCCTTGTGCACAGAGGCCATGAAGCCAATGTCTCTAGCTTACTCTCTTCAGACTTCTCTGATAGCAGTTCATCTTCCAGGGAAGGTAAATGTGCTGGCGGACTCCTTAAGCAGGATCTCTCAGGGTCACCATGAATGGTCCTTGAATTCTCATGTCCTTCAGGTAATTTTCAACAGATGGTGCACCCTAGAGATAGATCTCTTCACAGCCCCAGACAATCATCAACTTCCCCTGTTTTGTTGCAGACTCCCAGTCCTGGGAACTGTCTCTCTGGATGCTCTCCTGTTTGATTAGACGAACAGGTTTATCTATGCCTTTCCTCTGATCTTCAGAGTACTGATCAAGGTCTGGTCTCAACTCCGCACAGTGATTATGGTGGCTCCAGACTGGGCCAGACAACCATGGTATCCTCTGCTGCTGTCTCTAGCAGCATCACTACCTTTGTTTCTTCCCAGGAGGCACAACCTCCTGACCTCCTCTCAGGGGAGGGTTTGGTAACCCAATCTTCAGTCTCTTAAACTCAAGGCTTGGCTCTTAAAGAATAAGAATATTCAGGTCTGAATCTTTCTCAGTCAGTAATGGATATCCTTAAGGTTTCTAGGAAACCTTCCACTAGAAAAACTTACAGTTCCAAATGGAAAAGGTTCCGTATTTGGTGTTCTCAGAAAGACATACCACCAGATTATATGGGCATTGCCACAGCTCTGGACTATCTGGCTCACCTTAATGTGCTAGACCTTAGGCCTGCTACCCTTAAAGTTCATTTAGCAGCTGTTTCTTCTTTTCTTTCTGCAGGGAAGGATCTTCCCTGGCATCTCATCCAGTCTTCAGTAAGTTTTTCAAAGGTCTGTTTCATATCAATCCACCCTTCAGAGACCCAACTCCAGCTTGGGACTTGAATATCTGTATTGCATAGCTTATGCAACCCCCTTTTGAACCTTTATCCTCTTCTTAGCTTAAGTACTTGACTTGAAAGACTGTATTCCTTGTAGCCATTACTTCTGCCAGAAGAATCAGTGAATTACAGGCCTTGTCAGTTGAACCTGACTTAATCTGCTTTCACAGGGATAAGGTGGTCCTTAGGATGAACAGAAAATGTCTACCTAAAGTGGTTTCAGATTTTCATTTGAACCAGTCTATGTCTCTGCCTGTCTTTTTCACTGACCATTCTTCTTCAGGAGAGAGAAGACTGTCGAGTCTGGATATTAAAAGGGCTCTCAGCTATTACATAGAGCAAACTAAGACCCACAGGAATGATGCCACTCAGCTGTTTCTTACCTACGGTAAAGTGGGAAAAGGTAGACCAGCCACTAAAAGATCTATTGCCAGGTGGATTGTCTCCTGTATCCAGTTTTATTACTCAAAGTTGGGGAAAGAGCCACCCTCAGGCCTGAGGGCACACTCAACCAGGGGTACAGCTGCTTCCTTGGCAGCTGCTAGGAATATTCCCTTGGTGGAAATTTGCAAAGCAGTCACCTGGAAAACAGTTCATACATTCACCAAGCATTACACTCTGGATACCCAGACTAGGAGTGATGCTAGCTTTGGCACAGCAGTACTGCAGAGCCTGTTCCCAAAGTAAGGTTCTGATCTGTCTTCGATGGTGGAGCTCTTGCAGCAGGTAATACCATTAGGACTGAGTCAGGTGTCAGGACAACACAGAAAACTTGTAGTTAGCAGTCTGAGGCAGGGGACCGCCCCGACGTCTGCTCCGCCCGACGTTAGACGTGGTATAAAGGGGCAGTCCCCTGGCACCACCTCAGTTCTTTTCCCACCATTGACCCACATAGTTCAGCTCCACAGATGCCTCTCTTAGCAGTCAACAGCCATCAAACATTAGATCAGTCGTTATTCTTTAGAATCCTATTTAATCATCACCTTGATTATGTCTTCACTCTCACCACTGTGGCGTAAGTCAAAGTGTGCATGCGGGAAGCAGATCTTGGCCAAAGACAGCCATGTGGCCTGCCTCCTCTGCCCTGGCCTGGAACACAGCAAGGCACCTGTACACATTGTCAGAAATTTAATCAGAAGACTTGTGCTAGAAGGGCCCATGCTCTCAAGACCTTCCTCCTAGAGAAGAAACTTGCATCCATGCAGCAAGGATCAAGGGCCAGCATCCTCTCCCACCAGGGATTCCCCACCCAAGGCTAGGTCTTCAGGGGGGAAGCATCACCACAAGGAAAAGGACCAGGCTAGGACTGAATCCTACCCCAGGTCACCAGCGAAGCAGGTGCCATCTTCATCCTCCTCCGGTAAGAAATCTGTTTCGGTTCTGACCCAGCCATCTGAACCCTCCCGCATGACTGAGTCCACTCCCACCTCTTCCCACCACTCTTCCCTGGCTCATTGACCTCTTAAATCCTCAGGGTCAACCCAGGAAAGCCTGCCCAGGGCCTCGGGCAGGCCCGGCTCTTTGGAGAAGTGAAAAAGGGCAAAAGAACCCTCCAGTAGGCAGGAGGTCACCTGGGCTCAGACGCCTTCCCCTCAGGCTTGGGTGCACCCTCCTCCAGACCAGCACCAACCTAGCTGGTTGCCTACTCTGTTCTTCCGCTCCCCAACACCAGACAAGGGGCGGTCGCTGGATGAGGACCAATGGTCCACCCCTCCTCCGAGGGACCAGATGCCTGATAAGGCCACACCGGATGCCCCTCCAAATGAGAGTGATACCGGTCACTGGCTTACTGATGTTGGGGTACCAAACCTGATGCTCGTCAAGCCAGAACCCCAAACACCTGCTCCTAAGGAACCAATGCCCGGTCCTTCAGACCTGATGATGACCCCTGCGGTCGTCCACCACTTGGTACAATACTGTGAAAGGGGACCTCCTCTACAGACCCCCAGACACGGTCCCTCCACAACCACCGCTGGGTCACCCACCCCCCGAACCTCAGGGGGGGAGAGAAGGAAATGACCTTCATCTCCATCTCCATCTCCTCCCTCAGGTTATGTCCTCCTCAGATGAGGATGGTGAGAATTCAGATTTCACAGATGGGGAATTCCTTCCCTCCACCCCAGAACCTAAGGATTCCCCTAGGTCATCTCTGGATGATCCCTCCTTCTTGGACATCATTCTGCACATCCAGTGTGGAACACAGAGGATCTGGACAAAGAGCGTAAATGCCTGGCCAAGTTCCTCGGGGAGAAGGAACCCAAACCTTTAGTGATTCCACCATTTGTGGAACCATTCCAGGATGTAACACCCTGACTTGGAGGACCCTATCCTCCATTCTGGCAGTCCCTAGGAAGGTGGACAGACTCTAAAAGACCCCCAAGTCTGATCCCTTCCTGGCAGAACAGCCAAAAGGTCAATTCACTGGTTCTCACAGCTGCCCATGGCAGGGGGTCTCAAACATTTGAGTTCCCAACCTCCCGAACCCATCTCCAAGAAGTTTGATGCCTGGGGATGTACAGTCTTCTCCTTGGCCACTGGGGCCATCAGGTCATTGAACTTTATGGCTCACATGATCACATATCAACAGTCACTGTGGAGTAAGACAATGGACCTCATGGAAGCTATGCCTGACCCCAATTTCAAACAAGAAATTCTAGCGTGTGCCCAATCGGGTCTTGATGTGGACAAACACACTCTCCAGTGTTCATACAATGCTGTAGACATGGCCTCCAGGGCAGCTGCCTCCGGAATCTGTATGAGATGGCAGTCTTGGCTCAGGCTCACAGGCCTCCAGCAGGACTTGCAAGAGTCCATCCTGGATTCTCCTTTTCAGGGTCCCGTTTTGTTTGGCTCTGAAGTCGAACAAATGGTAAAACAACTACAGGAGTCAGGGAAAGTGGTGGCTGACGTACACCACATGTACAAAACTCAGCCTCAGGAACCCAGCCAGCGCCCTTTTTGTAGTGGTCAAGGGCAGGCTCAGAGGAGTAAGCAGTCCCATGGCAAGGGATTCAAGAGGCATGGTCACCCTGCCCCCCAAGGTTCCCAGGGACCCAAGCAGCCCAAAACTCCAAGGGACCAGATCCCCACCATCCCCTCAGCCTGACTCCCTCTGCTGCCCTCCTCCCCTAATGGACAGGCAGAGCGAGAAGGTAGGAGGGTGGTTTGTGCTTTACCTGGTTGAACAGTCCAGTATCACTGCAGACCAATGGGTTCTGGATACCATTCAGAAAGGGTACACGATAGAGTTCACCTCTATCCCACCAGACAACCCTCCCATGCTGTCACATTGTCCACTGGATCACAGCCTTCTCCTAGAAGCTGAGATTCAACAGCACCTAGAGAAAAGAGTCATTCAAAAGATCCCACAGGCCCAGAAAGGGAAAGGTTACTACTCCTGATTCTTCCTCGTTGCAAGGAAAATGGGAGACCTTCGTCCAGTTCTGGACCTGAGCCAACTCAACCTCTCAGTAAAATACCAGAGGTTTCGGATGGTCACCCTGGCAGGCCTCTTACCCCTGCTTCAGCAAGGGGACTGACTGTGCTCCCTAGATATGCAGGACACCTACATGCATATCAAGGTCATGAAGTCCCACAGAAAGTTTCGGCAGTTCAGCTTCAGAGATGAGCACTACCAATTTGGGGTTCTCCTCTTTGGCCTTTCCTCAGCCCCCAGGGTCTTCACCAAATGTCTAGTGGTGGTAGTGGTAGCTCTCCGCAGAAGAGGCCTCTTCCTCTACCCTTACCTGGATGATTGGCTCCTCTCTGCATGGTCAGAGGAGGAGCTCCTAATCACCCTAAGAGAGACACCGGCTCTGTTTTCCTCCCTGGGCATTACAGTAAATTGGCTGAAGTTGCACCCCTAGCCAATGCAAAGACTGTAGTTCATCAGGGCTATCTAGTACTCCAAATGGGGGAGAGCTTTTCTGCCTCCAGACAGGACAGACTGCCTTCATGGTTTGGCCAGCAGGCTTCAAAGGACCCCCTCCTCCCTTGCCTGGCTGGTCCTGAAGCTTTTGGGACACATGGGTGGCAGCCATAGCCGCAGTACCCTTAGCCAAACTCCATATGAGGACTCTACAATGGCACCTCAGGATTCAGTGGGATCAATCGGTGGATGATCTGGATCTCCGAATCAGGATCTCTCAGGTGGTTCATAGTTCTCTCGAATGGTGGCTCTGCCATGACAGTCTAGCGGAAGGAGTTCCTTTCTGGAGACCCTCCCCTCTTCAGACTTTAATCACAGATGCCTCTCTGTCAGGTTGGGGGGCTCATTTAGGGCATCACAGGACCCAGAGGTATTGGTCTGTCACAGAGAGCTCTCTACATATCAATGTTCTGGAAATGAGAGCAGTGTTGAATGCATTAACTGCATTCAGAGACCAGTTCTCACAAGGTCCTCTCCTGGTGCAGACAGACAATACACCAGTAGTCTTCTACATCAACAAACAAGGGGAAACTCACTCGTACCCCCTTTACAAGGAGGCCATGAGAGTGTGGGACTGGGCAGTGGAACACTGATTGGACCTCATCTTAGTCCATCTGCCTGGGATCCAGAACGTTCTCGCTGACAGTTTCAGATGTTCTACCTCTCTGAACCATGAGTGGGAACTGCCTCAAAATGTCGCAGATGACCTGTTCAATCACTGGGGCCATCAAGAGTTGGACCTCTTTGCGTCCCCGTACAATGCCAAACTGCACAACTTTTGCTCGCTCATTCCAGGGCCTGGTGTTTTCTGGTGAGATGCATTGTCCCTCTCTTGGACAGGGAAGTTCCTGTACTCCTTCCCTCCTTTTCCCTTCATTCAGAGAGTGCTGCTCAAATTGCAGTCAGAGGGAGCCAGAATGATTCTGGTGGCTCCTCTATGGCCTCATCAGATCTGGTATCTGTTGCTCCAGCAACCGTCTCTGGAGCCTTCACTTCAGTTGCCACTCTTCACCCAGTTGGGTTGCAGCAAGGACTATGTTGCAGCTGTTGGGTCATATGGCAGCGGCCATTACTGTGGTGCAGTTAGCACACTTGTATATGAGAGTACTGTAATGGAACCTACGAGTCCAATGGGATCAGGTTCCCAAGATCTAGAACATCAGATCACTATCTCAAGGGCTGTTCGACAGATGTTGTCATGGTGGCTGACATCCAATCTTGAATTGGGAGTTCCATTCTGATCACCCTCACCGAGCCAGACTCTCACCATGGATACCATGAGTCTTGGGTGTGGAGCACATTTTGAAAATCACTGCACGCAGGGCACATGGTCGGAGATAGAAGTGTCTCTGCATATCAGCATTTTGGAGATGTGGGTGATTCTTTATGCAATGAAGGCCTTTCAGAATCGCCTTACATAGGGACCCCTGCTTCTTTGGACCAACAACATGTTGTTGGTGTTTTACATCAACAAATGGGGGATGCACTCCTATCCTCTATGCAGAGAGGCCATGACAGTATGGCATTGGGCCCTGGAACATGGTCTCACTCTGACAGTAGTTCCATGTTCCAGGTGTCCAAAACATCCTGCCCAACAAGCTCAGTCATTCCCAGTCCAGGACTCATGAATGGGAGCTGCTCCAAGAAGTGGTAGACAACCTCTTCAGAAGATGGGGGTCATCCACAGCTGGACTTCTTCGCATCCCCCTTGCAGTGCAAAACTGCCCAATTTTTTCTGGCTAGATCCAGGGCCTGGTGTTTTCAGGCAAGATGCATTGTCCCTTTGTTGGACAGGGAGGTTCCTTTACACATTCCTTCCCTTTCCACAAATACAGAGAGTACTGCTCAAGCTTCAGGCAGAGGAAGTGACCATGATCCTGGTAACCCCTCAATGGCTGCATTAAATTTGGTTCCTGCTGCTACAACAGTTGGAAACATAACCCCCCTTTTCATCTTCCAATCATGCCCAGCTTTCTATCCCAATAACAGGGCACGCTGGTTCACCCAGACCTTCAGTCTCTGCACCTTCATGCATGGCTCCTGCAGACTTAGCCGTTTCAAGGCATGAAGTTTCACAGAGGTTGGTTGAGGTCTTAGAAGCAAGAAAGTCTTCTGAAAGAGTGATTTACACCATGAGATTAAAGTGTTTTTGCATATGAGCTGCAGCATGTTCCCTGGATCCCTTCATATACTTGGTGAAGTCTGTACTGGATTACCTCCTATCCCTCTCAGATAAGGGGCTGGGATACTCTTTGATTAATGTGCATCTATGTGTCATTTCAGGTTAACCATGCACCAATAGAAGGAAGAAATCTTGCTCAGTTGGATCTTACCTGAACATTCCTTCTGGGTATTCTTCACTGAAACCACCCATTAGGGATCCAGTACCACCATTGGATTTTTTGTTTGTCCTAGAGAAGCTTACGTTGCCTCCCTTGAAAACAGCCGTGGATTGCGACCTCCACTTTCTTTCTTGGAAAGCATTATTTTTAGTTGCCATTACTTCAGCTGGAAGGACTTCAGAGCTACAAGCACTGATTTGCAAAGAACCTTAATTAGTTTTCCATAGAGACCAGGTGTCTCTTCGTACCAATCATAAGTTTCTCCTGAGGATGGTGTTTGAGTTGACACTGAATCAAGATGCCTGTCTTCCAGTTTATTACCCTGAACATTCCAATTGAGGGAAGGCCTTCCTTCATACTCTGGACATTGACAGGATCCTTTGTTACTACCTGCATCGAACAAAATCAATCAGGAAATCGGATCAGTTATTGGTCTCTTTCGCTCACAGGTCCTTGGGGAAACCTGTGGCAAAACAAACCGTGTCCAGATGGTTAAAGAACTGCAGTACCTTCATCTACAACAGGTATGAGAAATCCTTGCCAGGACTAGTCAGTAGAATTGCTGCATCCTTTGCAGTTCTCAAGAATTTCTCAGCTGCAGAAATAAGTGCCGCAGCCACCTGGAACTCTGTGCACACCTTTGTCAAGCACTACACTCCGGATATTACTTCCAGAAACAGGGCAATATTTGGCTTAGTCCTGCTCCAGGACCTTGTTTCCTAATCATCTCAGGGAAATTTTTCTTTCCACCCTTTATTCTGTATTCAAATACTGCTTGTGACTCTTTCCTTATGGTGTAACCTGCTGCAGGAGCTCTTACTCAAAGTAAGATAGTACAGTTACAAAAGAACGTAGAGTAGATATTCTAGAAGAGCTCCTGCGGCAGGTGCTTTTTCCCTCCCACCATCCCCCTATTCATTTTTTCTGTATGGGACATTTTGGCACCTGCCTCAAGTTTCTCCTGCTGATCATCCTCTAGGTCTCCAGTGGGTGAACTGAGGTGTGGCTGGGGACCACCCACTTTATACAGAGGCTTACATTAGTGGGCAGACCAACATAAGGACACTGCTGACTAGAAGTTTATCGTGGAGTCCTAGTGCCTGGCAGCATAGTCCTTATTGTGTAAACTGCTGCAGGAGCCCTTTTTGAAGATCTACTGTTACGGTAAGTTCTTACATAACTTTACTTCCTCATATACCATAGGGAAATATGGCTTAAAATTACTGGCAACTAGGAAATCTCAGTGGCAATCAATTGCTATTCTGAGCCTTTCCCCAAACACTTTCTCTTCTCCTTTGAAATCTATTTGCTAATTTCTAATGATCTAAATCTTCCTTTTTCACTCAAATGTAGCCGTATAACTCTTGTGGCATCTCTGCAGTATCGAGATAGTCATCTTGAAGTTGGTCATTCCACAGCTGAAGCATTTCACCACTCTCATCACAGTTGTAACTTATATTTACACCATGCCTGCCACTTTAATATTTTCCTGATGGTAACATACAGATATACACTACATGAATTGTTTTAGTTATGTAATTACATTTTGGGCAAATAATCATGCTATTAGTATTTGATCTCTATTGCAGATTACAGTTCATATAAATCTTTATCCTTTATACATATTACTCCTGGCTGAAGAAGGGTGTAAACGACAGTAGTGAATACTTTTTTTAACTTTTGCATACACAAGTCCTACACATTCTGTTATGTACTGCATGTTTTCTAACAGGGTTATTATCATATTTTTCTTAAGATACGTGTTGCACAGTATGTCACAATGTTTTCTTACAACTGTTATTTTTCTCACCCATAGAAAATAATATAGCCTTTCAGTATGCATCCAGTGGATGAATAGTGCTTAAAATATGTGACAACGATTCTGGCAAAAGTATGCCACTGGAATGAATCTGGCAATAGTTGGTGGGACTCAGATTTATAATCGGATGTTATAACGTAAAAAACAGATTGAGAATTGATGCACAATTCACGACTTAAAGATCAAATGAGATTAAGATCATTTATTTATATTCTGAGCATATTTTTTATTTTTATGAATGTATATAAACTTTACTGGTGCTCAAGACATTTAAACTAATGCGTGAATCATACCAGCTAGTCAGATTACAGTTTGAGTGACTTTATATAACTGACATTCCACAATAATTGAATTGGTCAGACATCACTGACACATCTCTACATGTTGTGTTGCCTATTAAAAGCAACATTGTGAAATGTATATGCCATAACTTAAATATACACAACAAAAAGTGCCTAACTATAGCATCAACAATCTACAAAGCCACATGTGTAATTGATCATATTCACGTCTTCATTTGAGAGTGTGGCTCGAGAATTTGACTTCTGCCTGCACATTAAGAGATTTTACTGCATTCAATCTCAGGAGTCACAAGATGATACAAATGCATCTGGTTGTCTTTTAAAGAGCTGAGTATCTACTAAGGAAATTGTTGTAGTAAATATTATGAATTAAAATGTGGTTTGATTCTCCACACCTTTACATCGTCCAGATTTTCTGAGCTGATCATTGTGTCATTAAACCTGACCTGATTTTTTTACAAGCAACGTCACATACTGTGCAATTCATTTCCTGTGCACCCATAATTATCAGCCTTCAGCATCTCATTATACCATAACTAATACTCAGTTTCATTCTCCACTCTGCTGATTCTCCACCTATTTTTTTCGTGTGTGTGTGTGTGTGTGTGTGTGTTTTGAATCACATATACAGTCATGTCAAAGCATCGTCTGTCTGCAATGGATGTCTGGATGGAGATACAACAAGATATTGAGTCTTATTTGGATGAAGTCGATGAAGAAGAAGAGATTGAAGAAATATTGTATGGTACTTGGATAGAAGAAGAAGAAGGACATGATGCCGAAACTAATTCTGGTAATGATCCAGTTAGTATGTGGTAGACTTATACTTTAAGAAGCTTAGTATTGGCACAAAAAGCAGTTAGGAAAAGGTTTTGAGAAATATAACTTTCTGGTTCTTTGTAAGTGTAGTATAAGTAGTAGCACAAGTGAGTGCGTTTTGTATTTCCTCATACCCATATGGTACAGATTGTATGCACCAGACACGCGACAGAGACAAGTGGTTTCTGTCAACTTAAAAAATTCAGTAATTATTTCCAGTACTGCCTAAAGTAGCATGTCTTAATGCATATTAATAATTGTATTACATTAAGAAAGAGCAGGTAAAAGGAAAGTACAGTATATCTGGAGATACAAAAGTACAAAGTAATCGCAATGACAAGATGGCAGTTAAGTTGTTTTGATTGCAATGAGTGCAGTGATTGTCAGGGAATATGAGAATAAGAGATTTTTCTTGAGATGGGGAATATTGTTGTGATCTGACTTCAGGTATCTGTTACTCTTACTTTGAGAGGGCTCTTGCAGTAGATAATAATCATTAGGACTGAGCCACCTCCCCTGAAGTCACACGTGAATTTTGAGGCCATGTTTGATTCTTGTTAGGGCAGTACCAAGTCTCATGTGGTGAAGGAACTAGACCACCCTCAGCCTGCTGTGGCCACCATGCCAGCCCACCAGGCCCCTACACCCGATTGCCACCGGTAGATAAATGACCCGCTACATCTAGGTGCATGCTAGGTGCCTCCACAGGGAAGAGCCATAGCAGTGGGTTGTCTGAGCCTCGTAAGGAGACCCCTCTGCCCAGGGCCTTGTCACCGGTTGCTAGCCCTTCATCGGACTCAGACTGTTATTCCACCTCTGGCTCTGGGTATGAGACCCCACCCTTGGAAGAGCCAAAACACTAGGAGATTCCTAAATCTTTCCCAAGTAAAATGGTTGCATTTAATTATATTGTGGTCTGTGATCTCAGTACATGTCACGTTACAAGTTTTGTCAAATCAGCTTTCTTATTTGCATTTTTGGTGTACTGTATAAGTATATTATTATCCTCAATTGCTTTGCTTTTTTCTCAATGTATAAAGAGCAAGCTGCTGCAACCAGCAAAATACGCAGAACTGGTCAAGTCAAGAATATCACTATGAAGAGAAGTAAGGCAGCAATGTTTCAAAGGGAAACCTCAGCGGCCAAAGATTTACTGTGCAGTGTAATGGATGATAAACAGGATAACGAGAATGACTCTCATCAAGATCCTGATTATGCACCTGAAAATGAGACTGGTAAATACACTTTGTAAAATGTTGTGTCTTTTAAAAGTTGTCTTCAAAATTGATCTTTCTGATTTGCTGTAAACATAACAGCTTTATGTCAATCTGTCAATAAAATACATGAATAACATGTTCTTATGCTGAAAAGGGATTGACAGTATTTAAAAAAAACAATTTTATTATAATATAAATAAGACAATCTTGAGTTCTGTTAATGTCCAGTTAATCACCCTCTCAGCCATGACTTATGCCGCATTACACTACTAGAGGGTCATTAACAGAACAGTAGCGTACCACCTGTACTTCCACATTGGAGTTCTGATTCTCATAGCACCATCGAGAGTCACTCTAGAAGTAAGATGTTAACGTCCCATATTCATGTAAAACACCCAGCTTGTACATAGTTGCCCAGACAGTATTCTATATACTTTGTACTGGCCATTCAAAGTTAGTAATATCTATTTATAATGCTGTGCACTAAAAAGGTTCTATGACTTTTAAGTTTCTTTTCTGTTTTAGAAGAGTACGATGAAGAGATTGCTGAGACCAGTAGTGAATGCAGAAGAGGACAAGCAACAAAAGTAATACAGAAGATAAGCAGATCAGTGAGGAGGATCGATGATGCAACATGGATCGAGGGCGGTATGGCAGAAAATACCCTTCAGTTTACCTGGAATCCAGAACTTCGAGTACCTATACCAGAAACACCAATAGGATTTGCACAGCTTTTCTGCCTAAAGGATGAAGAGCTTGAACTGGTGGCGGTTGAAACAAATAGATATGAAGCCCAGTACTTCTCATCGCACCCAACTGAACATTTGCCACCACATTTCAGGATGACACAGTGGAAGGAAACAGAAGCAGAGGGGATGAAACAATTCTTTGCACTACATATAGCAATGGGAATTGTGAATAAGACATCGGTGTAGGACTACTGGACATTAGACGAGATCAGCTGCAACCCATTTTTGGAACGGTGATGTCCAGGAATCGATTTCAATTATTTTTAAGCTTCTTCCATTTGGCTGACAACACGGCTGCCAATAAGAGAGGAGGAGAAGAGGGATTTGATCACATCAGAGCCATGCAAGACAAGTTTGTGAAATGATGTCAAGACACATATCTTCCAGAACGGGACCTGGCACTGGATGGAGCAACCATTTTGTGGAAGGGGAACCTCAGTTACAAAACATATAATCCAAAAAAACCAAAAAGTGTGGCGTCAAAGTATACACTTTGTGTGCATCTGGATACATTTGTGACTGGCAGGTATACACAGGAAAGACAGACCATGCTCAAGAACATGGAAACATGTACAGAATTTGTTTTGATCTCCTTCGTGAAGAACTCCATGGTAAAGGATACAGATTGTACACAGACCATTACTACAGTAGTCCAGTTCTCTTCAGGGATATGTTCACAGCTGGAGTTGGAACATTAGGAATGGTAATGCCTAACAGAAAGGGAATACCAAGAGGAACTGTAAAACAAAAGCTAAGTCAAAATGAATCCATTGCATATCATCAATCACCACTCCTCTGCATGAAATGGAAGGACAAGCAAGACATCTATATGTTGACAACTATATCAAGTGTCAAACATGTGAAAACAGGCAAGGCAAATAGAGCAACTTGCCAACCCATAAGTAAGCCAAAGTGTATAGTTGAGTATAACAAGTACATGGGCGTAGTCAACAAGAATGATCAAATGGCTGGCTACTACAATTTTAGATGTCGGACAGTGAAGGTATGGAAGAAGCAGTTCTTCTACTTTCTTAATGCAATGGTGCTACAGGGGTACATTATGTACCGTAAATATTCAAGCGATGTGAGGAAAATGTCACACATGGATTTCTGCAGTGAGGTTGTCAGGGGATTGGTTGTGTCATCTGGAAAGATTGATTCTTTACCGAGACATGAACAGAAGTGGCATTCCTCTACAGATGAACCACCTACAAGACAAATAACATGGTATTTTGGTTCTTTTGTTCAATGCACAGGAAAGAAGGAATACCCAACCAGAAGATGTGCCATCTGTACAAATAAAGGAAAGTGTAAGGAGTCATCGTACTGGTGTGCAATATGTGGGAAAGGACTATGTGTTGCACATGCTTTCAGGAGTACCACAGTGTCAAGAACTACAGAGTAACTGAATCACCAAATAAGACAGCTGCTGAGCCTGATTTTATTTCTCCTAGTTTTACTTTTCAACAAGCCCTCAAGGCTGAAAGCCCTTAAGGCAATATGCCATCAAGGCAACCAGCCTCAAGGCGGACTGCATTTAAGATAAACAGCTCTAAAGGCTGATTGCCCTCAAGACAAAATGCCCTCAAGGCTGATGCCCCTCAAGGCAACATGCCCTCACAATAACAAGACCTCAAAGCTGATGTCCCTCAAGGCAAGAAGCCCTAAATGCAGACGGCCCTTAAAGCAAGTGCTGAGTGATACTATGCAAGAGCCTTGGTATATTGAAGACATAAGGCAAAAATTAGGTGACGCAGTTGCAAGACTCCTTGACAGAACGTGCATAGAGCATTTTGAATGGGGACAGAATGATCAGATGAATCACTTTCAAAATGTTTAGCAATTTGTTGATCAATACAAACCCACAAGTATTTCAACTTGCGGGGACTGCCCCAATGTCGACTCCGCCCCACCATGAGACTTATAAAGTGTGCAGTCCCCCGGCACCATCTCAGTTCTTTTCCAGCTGTCAACCAACTTACATTGGCTCCACAGATGCCTTTCTTTTTGCAGTTGACCGTGTTTTTTCTCTAGTCACCTTTTTTTGTTCTTTAGATGAATTTACAAGTCTTCTTCTTCTTCTTCCATATGGTGGAAGTTGAAGTGTCAGTGCTGGAAGCAGATCCTGGCCAAGGATGGCAACGCAGCTTGACGATTGCCCACACTGCAAGAAGTTTAACAAGAAAAGCTGCATCAGAAGGGGAAACGCCCTTAAAGCCTGTCTTCTAGAGAAGCAGGTGGCCACCATGCTGAACACTCCATTGGATGTAGTTCTTCATCCCCCGCTCAAGAGCCTCCACCCAAAGAGAAGTCATAGGGAGGGAAACCTTATCACCGGGAGAAATACAGGGCCAGGTCAGAGTCCTGCCCCAAGCCCCGATAAGACATCTACTTCCTCTGCCTCCAGTGGGAGGTTGGAGTCAGTCTCACCTGCTGCTCTCAGGACTGTTTCCAAGAAGTGATCCTCCTCCCATGACAAGAGCAAGGAGTTTTCTTCTGAACATTCGTCTGCCAAGATCCCCTTGGCTCACTGATCCCACAAACCTTCTCATGGGTCAGCCCAAGAGGGTCAGGCATCTGCCTAAGGCAGGTCTTCAGAAGCAGTCCTTAAGTCCAGTGGTTCATCCAACAGACACAAACACAGGGATGACTCCACTAGATGCCAGGAGGTTGTCCAGCATTGGACACCTCCAGTCCCTGCATCAAAAGGAAAACCTTCCACAGGTGACAGATGACCTGTCAGCCTGTCTAGCTCATGATCAGGCCATTACCAGGTACTGCTGACTGATAAGAGGCCATCTGATTCAAAAGATTAGGTGTCTACCCCTATTCCTCAATATCAGTTGCCTGTTGATTCGCATTCAAAACCAGACACCAGGTCAGATGACAGGTCTGCCCCTGATACTGAGCTAGACCTGCAGCCTGCAGCAACTTTGATTGAGGAATCCCCTGACCAGACACCCACCCCAGAGGGGCCTCCAGGCCTGATGCATGGTCCATCACACCTGAAACCCCACACCACTGGTCGTCCCTCCAGCAGACATCAGTGCTTTGTTCACCTCTTGGTGGAACACTGTTAAATGGGATCTACTCTACATATCTGTGGAACCTTCACCAAAGGAACCCCTGCACCACCTCCTCTGCCCTCCAGTGGTCGGGCACCTGATGAAGGCTCTCATCTGATGCCAGGTCCTGTAGGTAGAACACACCCTTATGGAAACCAGCCCTCGAGGCAACAACACCTTAAGGCTGATATCCCTCAAGGCAACTAAACACATATGGGCAATTGTTATAAACCCCATGGCAGTGGTCAATTGGTGTAAACCAACTGCTCTGCCTGACAGCTCTCAATGCAACAACCCTCAAGGCAACCAACAACTAATGGGCGATAAGGCCTTTATGACATTTTTTATTGAGGGCTGTTAGGCATGGCTATTGGTGTTCAGCAATCGCCCATGGGCAGTCAGTGTACACCAATAGTCCATTTGCAGTTGGTTGCCTTGAATGCCACTTTTGCAACATCTGGTCACAGTATGTGAATTATTGGTGAGCGCCTCAAAAAGGCCACCTTACCTAAAATGCCTCAAAAGGGTCTCTTTTGATATAATGCCTCAAAATGGTGGCCTTTGCTAAACAATCCTCAAAATGGTGACATTTGTTAAAAAAGCTCTGAATGGGTCAGGGTTGATGCAACCAGCCCTTAAGACTGATGGCCCTCGACAACCAGCTCGCGAGGCTAATGACCCTCAAGGCAACCAACTCTCAAGGTCAAGGCAACCTGCCCTCAAGGCTGATGTTCCTTAAGGCAAACAGCCCTCAAGGATGATGGCCTTTGAAGCAACCAGCCCACAAGCCTGACGGCCCTTGAGGCAACCAGCCCTCAAGGCTGATGTTCCTTGAGGCAATGAGACCTTAAGGCTGACATCCCTCATGGCAACTAAACAGAAATGGCAATTGGTGTACACCACTTGCCAGTGGTCCATTGGTGTAAACCAATTTCTCTGCCTGAAGTCCTAAATTCAATGAGCCCTCAAGGCAACCAACAACAAATCAGCAGTAAGGTCTTTATGCCGTGATGGCATTTTACCTTGAGGGCTGTTAGGTGTGGCAGTTGGTGTTCAACTATCACCCATGGGTGGTTGGTGTACACCAGTAGTCCATTTGGGATTGGTTGCCTTGATGGCCACCTTTGTCACATTTGGTCACCTTGTGTGAATTATTGGTGAGCACCTCAAAAAGGCAAACTTACCTAAAATGCCTCAAATGGCTTCCTTTCATATAATGCCTCAAAATGGCTGCCTTTGCTAAATAAATCCTCAAAATGGTTACATTTGCTAAAAAAGCTGTCTGAATGGGTCTTGGGTGAAGTGGTATAGTGGTAATCTGTCATGTGACCACTACCCAACATACTTCTGCATCACTTTTGTCACATCTGGGAACATTCTGTGAATTACGTGTGAGGGCCCAAAATAGCCACCTTTGCTAAAATGCATTCATAATGTCTAAGAGTGTCAGTGAGGAGTAACAGTCCAGCGGAGGGGTTCATTTGGGCTGTGGCTATGACCTCAGGTTCAGCTCTGTGCACACTCCCTGACAGCAACCGGGCATACGGAACCTTGTACAGTCCCACTCAGGGAAATCCTACTGCCCTACAAACACTGGGCGTTTGTTCCTAAGTTCATAGCCATAGCCCTGCTGAACCCCTTCAGATTGCTGTTACTTCTCCCTAACATAGTTACTCATTATGAATGCATTTTAGCAAAGGTGACCATTTGGAGGAGCCCACATATAATTCATAGAAGGTTCCCAGATGTAGCAAAGTGATGTAGTACTGTGATGGGTAGTGGACACGTGACTGATTACTGCCATACTGCAGTAACTCTGAACCATCAAGGCAACAAGCCCTCAAGGCTGATGGTCCTCCAGACAGCCAGCCCTCAATGCTGATGGTCCTCCATTCAACCATCCCTCAAGGCTGATAGTCCTTGAGCCAACAATCCCCTGTATCTGATGGCACCCAAGGCAACCAGCTGTCAAGGCTGAGGGCCCTCAAGGCTGAAGACCCACAAGGCTGAAGTCCCTCAAGGCAACCATCCCACAAGGCTTATGGTTCTAGAGCCAACAATCCCCCATATCTGATGGCGCTCAAGGGAACTATCCCTCAAGGTTGAAGGCCCTCAAGGCAACCAGCACTCAAGGGTTATGGCCCTCAAGGCTTATGGCCCAAAAGGCTGAAGGCCCTCAAGACAACCAGCCCTCAAGGCAACCAGCCCTCAAGACTGATGGCCCTCTACTCAACAAGCTCTCAAGGCTGATGGCTGTCAAGGCAAGTATCCCTCAAGGCTGATGGCCTTTGACGCAACCAGCCCTCAAGGCTGATGGCCCACCAGGCAATGAAACAGATATGGGTGATTGGTGTACACCAACAGTCCATTTGTGCTTGGTTGCCTTGAGGGACACCTTTGCCACATCTGGTCACCTTATGTGAATTGTTGGAGAGCACCTTAAAAAGGTCATCTTACCTAAAATGCCTCAAAATGGCTTCCTTTGATATCAAGCCTCAAAATGGCTCCATTTACTAAGAATGGTTGCATTTACTGAAAAAGCTCTAAATGGGTCAGGGTTCATGTGGTATAGTGGTAGTCAGTCATGTGACCACTACCCAACACACTTCTGCACCACGGTTTCCACATCCGGGAACCTTCTCTGCATTACATGTGAGCACCTCAAAATGGCCACCTTTGTTCTCATAAAAGGGTGTCAGTGAGGAGTAGCAGTTCTGGTAAGGGGTTCAGTAGGGCTATGGCTATGACCTCAGGTCCAGTTCTCTGCAATCTCTCTGATGGCAACTGGGCATATGGGACCTTGAACAGTCCCACTCAGGGAAATCCCGCCATCCTGCAAACACCAGACGCTTATTCCCGAGGTCATAGCCACAGCCCAGCTGAACCCCTTCATGTTGCTGTTACTTCGCCTTAACATCCTTAGTCATTATGAAAGCATTTTAGCAAAGGTGGCCATTTGGAGGCACTCACATGTAATTCAAAGAAGGTTCCCGGATGTGGCAAAAGTGGTGAAGTACTGTAATGAGTATTGGTCACGTGGCTGATTACCGCTATGCCACATTGACACTTAGCCCTAAAGGCAATGAGCACTCAATGCTTATGGCCTTCATGGCAACCGACTGGCCTCTGCCTTGGAAATTTGTGAGGCCACCACCAGCCATCAAGTTGACTGCTCTCAAACCAACTGCCCTCAAGGCAACTAATGACAGACAGTTCTTGTACACCAATTACCATGTCTAACAGCCCTTGAGGCAAAAGACCTTCAAGGCAATCAGTCCTCAAGGCTGATGGCCCTTGAGCCAACAATCCCCTGTATCTGATGGCCCCCAAGGTAACCATCCCTCAAGGCTGAAGGCCCTCAAGGCAACCATACCTCAAGGCAACTGGCCCTCAAGGCTTATGGCCCTCAAAGCTGATCGCTCTCAAGGCAACCAGCACTCAAGGCTGAAGGACCTCAATGCTGATGGCCCTTGAGGTAACCAGCCCTCAGGACTGATGGTCCTCAAGGCAACCAGCCCTCAAGACTGATGGCCCTCAAAGCAACCAGCCCTCAAGGCTGATGGCCCTGCAGGCAACCAACCCTCAAGGCTGATGGCCCTCAAGGCAAGCAATCCTCAAGACTAATGGACTTCAAGAGAACCAACCCTCAAGGCCGATGGCCCTCGAGGAAACTAACCAGTTATGGGTGATTGGTGTACACCAATAGTCCATTTGTGATTGATTGCCTTGAGGGCCACCTTTGCCACATCTGGTCACCTTGTGTGAATTATTGGCGAGCGTCTCAAAAAGGTCACCTTACCTAAAATGCCTCAAAATAGCCTCCTTTGATATCAAGCCTCAAAATGGCTGCCTTTGCTAACAAATTCTTCAAATGGTGACATTTGCTAAACAAAAAAAAGCTCTCTGAATGGATCAGGATTGATGCAGTATAGTGGTAGTGAGTCATGTGACCAACAAGGCAAGAAAACACAAATGGGCAATTGGTATACACCACTTGCCAGTGGTCGATTTATGTAAACCAATTTATCTGCCTGATAGCCCTCAAAACAACGAGCCTTCTAGGCAACCAACAAACTGGCACGAAGGCCTTTTCACCATGATGGCATTTTAACTTGAGGGCTGTTAGGCATAGCAATTCATGTTCAGCAATCACCCACTGGCATTTGTTGTAGACCAATAGTTCACTTGCAGTTGGTTGTCTTGAGGGAAACCTTTGCCACATCTGTCACCTTGTGTGAAATATTGGTGAGCACCTCAAAAAGGGCAAATTACCTAAAATGCCCCAAAATGGCCTTCTTTGATATAATGCCTCGTAATGGCTGCCTTTACTAACAAATCCTCAAAATGGCTACATTTACTGAAAAAGCTTTCTGAAAGGGTCAGGGTTGATGTGGTATAGTGGTAATCAGTTATGTGACCAATACCCAACATCCTTCTGCACCACTGTTGCCACATCCAGGAACCTTCTCTGAATTACGTGTGAGTGCCTCAAAATGGCCACCTTTGCTAAAATGCTCTCATAATGCCTAAGGGTGTCAGTGAGGAGTAAATATCCTGGTAAGGGGTTCAGTTGGGCTGTGGCTATGATCTCAGGTCCAGCTCTGTGCAATCTCTCTGACGGTAACTGGGCATACGGGACTTTGAACAGTCCCACTCAGGGAAATCCCACTGTCCCACAAACAGGGAGGAACAGGGTGCAGGAATACACTATTTTTAAGTGAAAAAGATGTTCCAGGACTAGAGGGCATGGGATGAAGTTGGAGGGAGGACGATTCAGAGGAAACGTGAGGAGGAATTTCTTCACAGAATGGGTGGTGGACAAGTGGAACACCCTGCCAGAGGAAGTGGTGGGGGCTGAAACAATTACGGGATTTAAGAATGCATGGGATAGACATAAAGGAATTATGGAGGTCAAGGGTAAGGGGCAACAGACTTCTAGGAAAACATAAACTGAACTTACAAGCTCAAATGGGCAGACTGGGTGGACCACAGGCCCTTAGCTGCCGACACTCTCTATGTACTTATGTATCTATAAACACCAGACACTTGTTCCTGAGGTCATAGCCACAGCCCAGCTGAACCCCTTGCCATTGCTGTTACTTCTCCCTAACATCCTTAGTCATTATAAAAGCATTTTAGAAAAGGTGGCCATTTGGAGGCATTCACATGTAATTCAAAGAAGGTTCCCGGATGTGGCAAAAGTGGTGCAGTACTGTGATGGGTATTGCTCACGTGACTGATTACTGCTATACCACAGCCTTCATGGCAACCGAATGTCCTCTGCCTTGGAAATTTGTGAGGCCACCACCAGCCATCAAGTTGACTGCTCTCAAGGCAACTTCCCAAAAGGCAACCAATGACAAATAGATGGTTCTTGTACACCAATTGCCATGTCAAACAGCCCTTGAGGAAAAAGGCCTTCAAGGCAATCAGCCCTCAAGGCTGATGGCCCTTGAGCCAACAATCCCCTGTATCTGATGGCCCCCAAGATAACCATCCCTCAAGGCCTATGGCCCTCAAGGCAACCATACCTCAAGGCAACTGGCCCTCAAGGCTGAAGGACCTCAAGGCTGATGGCTCTCGAGGTAATCAGCCCTCAAGACTGATGGTCCTTAAGGCAACCAGCCCTCAAGGCTGATGGCCCTGCAGGCAACCAACCCTCAAAGCTGATGACCCTGCAGGCAACCAACCCTCAAGGCTGATGGCCCTCAAGGCTTATGGCCCTCAAGGCTGATGGCCTTCAAAGGGAACAAGCCCTGAAGGCTGATGGCCCTCAAAGCTGATCACCCTCAAGGCAACCGGACCTCAAGGCTGATGGCTCTTGAGGTAACCAGCCCTCAAGACTGATGGTCCTCAAGGCAACCAGCCCTCAAGGCTGATGGCCCTGCAGGCAACCAACCCTCAAGGCTGATGGCCCTCAAGGCTTATGGCCCTCAAGGCTGATGGCCTTCAAGGGAACAAGCCCTGAAGGCTGATGGCCCTCAATGCAACCAGCCCTCAAGGTTAAAAGCCCTCACGGCAACCAGCCCTCAAGGCTGATGGCCCTCTATTCAACAAGCCCTCAAGACTGATGTTCTTCAAGGCAACCAGCCCTCAAGACTAATGGCCCTTCAGACAACCAGACTCACGGCTGATGGCCCTCAAGGCTTATGGCCCTAAAGGCTGATGGCCCTCAAGGCAACCAGCCCTGAAGGCTGATTGACCTCAAGGCAACCATCCCTCAAGGCTAAAGGACCTCAAGGCATATAGCCATCAAGGCCGAAGGCCCTCAAGGCAATCACCCTCAAGGCAACCACCCTCAAGGATGAAGGTCATCAAGGCAACCATCCCTCAAGGCTGATGTCCCTCAAGGCAACCAGTCCTCAAGGCTGATGATCCTCCAGGCAACCATCCCTCAATGCTGATGACCCTCCAGGCAACCAGTCCTCAAGGCTGATGATCCTCCAGGCAACCATCCCTCAAGGCTGATGGCCCTCCAGGCAACCAGCCCTCAAGGCTGATTGCCTTCGAGACAACTAAACAGATATGGGTGACTGGTGTACACCAGTAGTCCATTTGAGATTGAGTGCATTGAGGTCCACTTTTGCCACATCTGGTCACCTTGTGTGAATTATTGGTGAGCACTTCAAGAAGGTCACCTTACCTAAAATGCCTCAAAATGGCCTCCTTTTAATATTAAGCCTCAAAATGGCTGCCTTTACTAACAAATCCTCAAAATGGTTACATTTGCTGAAAAAGCTCTCTGAATGGGTCAGGGTTGATGTGGTACAGTGGTAATCAGTCATGTGACCACTACCCAACACACTTCTACACCACTGTTGCCACATCTGGGAACCTTCTCTGCATTATGTGTGAGGGTCTCAAAATGGCCACATTTGCTAAAATGCTCTCATAATGCCTAAGAGTGTCAGTGAGGAGTAACAGTTTTGGTAAGGAGTTCAGTTGGGCTGTGGCTATGACCTCAGTTCCAGCTCTGTACAATCTCCCTGACGGCAACCGGGCATACAGAACCTTGAACAGTCCCAGTCAGGGAAATCCCACCGTCCCACAAACACCAGATGCTTGTTCCTGAGGTCATAGCCACAGCACAGCTGAACCCCTTCCCATTGATGTTACTTCTCCCTAACATCCTTAATCATTATGAAAGCATTTTAGCAAAGGTGGCCATTTGGAGGCACTCACATGTAATTCAAAGAAGATTCCCAGATGTGGCAAAAGTGGTGCAGTACTGTGATGGGTATTGGTCATGTGACTGGTTACATCTATACCTCATTGACCCTGAGCCCTAAAGACAATGTGCACACAATACTTAAGGCTTTCACAGCAACCTAATGGCCTCTGCCTTAGAAATTTGTGAGTCCACCACCAGCCATCAAGTTGACTGCTCTCAAGGCAACTTCCCTCAAGGCAACCAATGATGAATAGATGGTTCTTGTACACCAATTGCCATGTCTAACAGCCCTTGAGGCAAAAGTCCTTCAAGGCAATCAGCCCTCAAGGTTGATGGCCCTTGAGTCAACAATCCCCCATATCTGATGGCCCGCAAGGCAACCAGCCCTCAAGGCCTATTGCCCTCAAGGCAACCATCCCTCAAGGCTTATGGTCCTCAAGGCTTATAGCCCTCAAAACTGATGGCCCTCTAGGCAACCAGCCCTCAAGGCTGATGGCCCTCAAGGCAATCATCCCTCAATGCTAATGGTCCTCAAGGCAATCAGCCCTCAAGGTTGATGGCCTTTGAGACAACCAGCCCTCAAGGCTGACGGCCCTTGAGGCAACTAAACAGATATGGGTGATTGGTGTACACCAACTGTCCATTTGTGATTGGTTGCCTTGAGGACCACCTTTGTCAAATTTGGGCACCTTGTGTGAATTATTGATGAGCGCCTCAAAAAGGTCACCTTACCTATAAAGCCTCAAAATGGCCTCCTTTGATATCAATCCTCAAAACGGCTTCCTTTGCGAAAAAATTCTCAAAATGCTGACATTTGCTAAAAAAAGCTCTCTGAATGGATCAGGATGATGCGGTACAGTGGTAATGAGTCATGTGACCCACAAGGCAACAAAACATAAATGGGCGATTGGTATACACCACTTGCCAGTGGTCAATTGGTGTAAACCATTGCTCTGCCTGATAGCCCTCAAAGCAATGAGCCTTCTACACAACCAACAACAAATGGGCGCTATGGCCTTTACGCCATGATGGCATTTTAACTTGAGGCCTGTTAGGCGTAGCAATTGATGTTCAGCAATCACCCACTGGAAATTGTTGTACGTCAATAGTTCACTTGCAGTTGGTTGCCTTCAGGGCCACCTTTGCCACATCTGACACCATGTGTGAAATATTGGTGAGTACCCCAAAAAGAGCAAATTATCTAAAATGCCCCAAAATGGCCTCCTTTGATATAATGCCTCAAAATGGCTGCCTTTACCAAGAAATCCTCAAAATTGTTACATTTGCTGAAAAAGCCCTGAATGGGTCAGGGTTGATGTGGTATAGTGGTAATCTGTCATGTCATCACTACCCAACACACTTCTGCACCTCTGTTTCCACATCCTGGAACCTTCTCTGAATTATGTGTGAGCACCTCAAAATGGCCACCTTTGCCAAAATGTTCTCATAATGCCTAAGGGTGTCAGTGAGGAGTAACACTCCTGGTATGGGGTTCAGTTGGGCTGTGGCTATGACCACCGGTCCAGCTCTGTGCAATCTCCCTGATGGCAACCAGGCATATGAGACCTTGAACAGTCCCACCCAGGGAAATCCCACCGCCCCGCAAACACCAGATAGTTGTTCCTGAGGTGATAGCCACAGCTCAGCTGAACCCCTTCCCATTGCTGTTACTTCTCCCTAACATCCTTAGTCATTATGAAAGCATTTTAGCAAAGGTGGCCATTTGGAGATGCTCACATGTAATTCAAAGAAGGTTCCCGGATGTTGCAAAAGTGATGCAGTACTGTGATGGGCAGTGGTCACGTGACTGATTACCGCTGCACCACACTGACCCTGAGCCCTAAAGGCAATGATCCCTCAATTTCTATGGCCTTCGCGGCAACTGAATGGCCTCTGACATGGAAATTTGTAAGGGCCACCACCAGCATCAAGTTGACTTCACTCAAGGTAACTTCCCTCAAGGCAACCAATGACAAATAGATGATTCGTGTACAGCAATTGCCATGTCTAGCAGCCCTTAAGGCAAAATTCCCTCAAGGCAATCAGCTGTCAAGGCTGATGGCCCTTGAGCCAACTGTTCCCCATATCTGATGACCTTTAATGCAACCAGCTCCCAAGGTTGAAGGCCCTCAAGGCTGAAGGCCATTAAGGCAACTATTCCCCATATCTAATGGCCCTCAAGGCAACCAGCCCTCAAGGCAACCATCCCTCAAGGCTAATGGCCCTTGAGCCAACTATCCCCCATATCTGATGGCCTTCAAGGCAACCAGCCCTCAAGGCTGAAGGCCATCAAGGCAAGCTGCCCTCAAGACTGATGGTCCTCAAGGCGGCCAACCCTCAAGGTTCCTGGCCCTCAAGGCAAATATCCCTCAAGGCTCCTGGCCCTCAAGGCAAATAGCCCTCAAGGCTCCTGACCCTCAAGGCTGATGGCCCTGAAGACAGCTAGCCCTCAAGGCTGAATGCCCTTAAGGCAACCAGCCCTCAAAGCTTATGGGCCTTAAGGCTTATGGCCCTCAAAGCTGATGGTCCTCAAGGCTTATGGCCCTCAAGGCTGTTGGCCATAAAGTCAACCAGACCTCAAGGCTGATGGCCCTCAGCGCCATCAGCCCTCAAGGCAACCATCCCTCAAGGCTAATTCCCTCAAGGCAACCTGCCCTCAAGGCTGATGGCCTTCGAGACATCCAGCCCTCAAGGCTGATGGCCCTCAAGGCAACTGGCCCTCAAAACTGTTGACTCTCGGCAACCAGCCCTCAAGGCTGATAGTCTTCAAGGCAACCAGCCCTCTAGACTTTTGGCCTCAAGGCAACCAGCCATCAAGGCTAATGACACTCAAGGCAACAATCCCTCAAGTCAACTGGCCCTCAAGGCTAATGGCCATCAAGGCAACCAGCCCTCAAGGCTGATGGCCCTCATTGGAACCAGCCCTCAAGGCTGATGGCCCTCAAGGCTACATGTCCTTATGGCAACCAACACTGAAGGCAACCATTCCTCAAAGCAACCAAACACAAATGGGCTCCAACCAATATATGGACTTGTGTCTCTCTAAGTGGACTTCAACAATCAGGCCCATTGTATTTTCCTTAGCTGTGACTATTTTATTTTTAATACAATAAAGTTACTTGACAAATGTATGACAAAGACACCAGAGGTTAGTTTATCTTTATCTTCATTATTTTCATTTTTTTATTTACTCATTCACGTGTGATTTGGTAGTGCAATGACGCAGGTTGTTCATCTCTGTAGACAAGTTACTGTCACTAATACTGCTCAGTCTGTTCTGTGAATATCTTCCACGTGCATCTGTAAATAGGCTGGTAAAATAAATCTTTGATACCATCCAGATGGGGGAGAGAGAGAGAGAGAAAGAGAGAGAGAGACAGACTACTGGAGAACAAAAAAACATTTACAGTAACAGAAATCATGAATAAAGTATTCTGGTGCAGCAGTGCTTGAGTGGGATGGAGGAGGGTTGTGAACATATTTGCAAGGGAATGACTGTACAGGTAGTCTGGGGAATGATAAGCCAGTAGGGAGGGCTCTGTTTCTGTTCCTGCTTTCTGCATCCTGTGTCCTGGTTCAGCTACACTTGAGTGGAACAAAGGAGGGGTGAAAGCTTGTTTAGTAGGTGATGTCTGACCACAGCATCAAGGGAGAAAGACACCAGCAGGGAGGTCTCTGTTTCTGTTCCTACCCTCAGCAACCCATTTTCTGATTCAGCAGTGTTTCAGTGGGATGGAGGAGGGGTGAGAGCTTGTTTGCTAGATGATGTCTGTCCAGGAAGTCATGGGGTAGAGATGCCAGCAGGGAGATCTCCAGTTCTGCTTCTGCCCTCAGCAACCCACTTTTGTGTGCAGCAGTGCTTAAGGTGGATGGAGGAGGGGTGCAAGTATATTTGCTAGGTGATGTCTGACTATGGAGCCAAGGGAGAAGGACACCAGCAGGGAGGTTTCTGTTTCTGCTCCTGCCTTCAGCAACCCATTTTCTGATGCAGCAGTATTTCAGTGGGATTGTAGAAGGGTGAGGGCTTGTTTGCGAGATGATGTCTGTCCAGGAAGTCAAGGGGTAGAGATGCCAACAGGGAGATTTCTGCTTCTGCCCTCAGCAACCCATTTTCATGGGCAGCAGCACTTAAAAAGGATGGAGGAGGGGTGTGAATATATGTGTTGGGTGATGTCTGTCCACAAATTCAAGGGTGAGAGATGTCAGTAGGGAAGTCTCTGCTTCTGCTCCTGCCCTTAGCAATCCATTATCTGGTGCAGTACCACTTAAGAGAGACAGAGGAGGGGTGTGAGCTTGTTTGCTAAGTGATATCCATCTAGGGAATTGAGAGGGAGAGATGCCAGCAGGGAGTTCTCCATTTCTGCTCCTACCCTAAGCAACCCATTTTCTGGTGCAGCAGTGCTTAAGTGGGATGGAGGAGGGGTGAGAGCTTGTTTGCTAGGTGATGTCTGTCCGGGTATTCAAGGGGTAGTGACACCAGCAGGGAGGTCTCCATTTGTAATCCTGCTCTCAGCAACCCATTTTCATGTGCAGCAGTGCTTAACAGGGATGGAGGAGGGGTGTGAGCTTGCTTGCTAGGTGATGTCTGTCCAGGTAGTCAAGAGGGAGAGATGCCAGCAGAGGGAGGTCTCTGTTTCTGTTTCTGCACTCAGCAACCCATTTTCTGGTGCAGCAGTGCTTAAGAGAGATGGATGAGGGGTGAGAGCTTTTTTGCTAGGTGATGTCTCTCCATCCTGGTTGTCAGTGTTTAGAGACACCAACAGGGAGTTCACCGTTTCTGCTTCTATACCTAGCAACTAGCAACTAGGTGCAACTTTTCTGGTGCAGCAGAGCTTAAGAGGGACAGAGGAGGAGTTTGAGCTTCTTTGATAGGTGATGTTTGTCCAGGTAGTCAAGGGAGTGAGAAGCCAGCTGGGAGTTCTCAGTTTCTGCTCCTGCCCTCAGTAGCTCATTTTCTGGTGCAACAGCACTTAAGAGGGACAGAGGATGAGTGTGTGCTTGCTTGATAGGTGATGTTTGTCCAGGTAGTCAAGGGGGAGAGACGCCAGCAGGGAGGTCTCCGTTTCTGCTCCTGCCCTCAGCAACTCATTTTCTGGTCTAGTAGCACTTAAGAGGGACAGATGAAGGGTGAGAGCTTGTTTGCTAGGTGATGTCTTTCCAGGTAGTCAAAGGGGAGAGACACCAGCAGGGAGGTCTCCATTTCTGCTCCTGCCCTTAGCAACCTGTTTTCTAGTGCAGCAGTGCCTTAGTGGGACAGAGGAGGGAGAGAGATCTTGATTGCTCAGTTATGTCTGTATAGGGAGTAAAGGGGTATATATGCTAGCAGTGAAGGCTCTGTTTCTGCTCCTGATGTTAGCAACCTCAGTCCTGGTTCAGCAGGCCTTGGGTGGGAAGGAGGATGTATGAGTGCTTGTTTGATAGGGGATGACTGAGCTCAAGACAAGGCCAGAAAATTCCTATGGCTACTAAGGCACATGGCTGAGGCCATATCTATGGTACCATTGACTGTGATGGCAATCATGGATGTTTGTTATGCCATGACTTTGATGTTCTGCTATATTAATTTGTGCTTAGGATACATAATGGGATGAATGACCATGTAATATAGTGGAATGGAATGTATAATATGTAATTCAATCAACTATAACTTTCTGATCGCCGTTTGTATAATGTCTTTAAATTTTATTTTTCAGATTGGAGTATATAGGCCAATAGTCTTTAAAATGAACCACGTATAAGGATATACGTGCCAAATGCCCTATTGCTCGTCGCCGGGGTCGTCTTCCATATGACAATCATTGTAATCTGTTTACACAATGCATTGTACAAAAGATGTCCCCTGGCTTCAGAAATACTCATGCAACAGTCAGATTGGGAAATAAATTGCAAATAATTAATGCATAAGGTAGGTTACTAAGTGATGTCACTAACGGTAAGTTACAGTTTAGCTTGGGTTTTGATATTTGTGTACTGATGTACAGTATGTGTTCATGTTTTAAAGTTCAGTCAGGGTTTGACTGCATGAAATTGCTAACAATGTTAGTCCATTGGGAACCTCAGATATACTAGGTTGAAAAGGCAAACACATTTTGCTAGTCTGTGAGTGGTTAAAACATTTTTTCTTACTGCAAAAGGTGTTCTTTTTTGGCTATGTTAAAGCTTGTTGAGGTTGCATTTGGGTGGAGATGGGGCAGGAGTACAGGTAGGGTTTATCATGGCTCCTATTTCCTGTAACATTGCAATTTGTTCATCATCTGTCTCAAGACTGAAATCAATGGGTTTTGTTGTTTGTATTTTGTAGGAATGCTACCTTACATACAGTATGGTGAGAATGCGATTTTAGTGGACTTTACACCTGTCAGAGATAAAACACTCATTATATCATGTAGTCAAACTATGCTCAGGGGAGTATCAGTGATAATTCCAGTCACCCCATTACATATTGTGTGTGTGTGTGTGTAACTTTTTAGCATGGTGACTTGGTTAATCAAGGGGAGCATGTCATAATTAAACAAGCAATAGATAATACATTTTTCATGTGACCTCAGGATCCAGCTCTCATTTGGGTGGTGGCATTACCTGACTGGGACCATGCAAAGTCCCATGGTTGAAACCTCTGTTTGGTCAGTGTCAGGGAGGTGTAACCGTAATGAGTATGGGTTCAGTTGAGTTTTGGCTGTGACCTGAGGATCTAGCACCCAGTGACTGAGGGGGAGGTGGCATTCACTTGGTGGGACCGTGCAAGGTCCAAGGGTTGAAACCTATGTGTGATTGGTGTCAGGGATGTACAACAGTAATCAGTATGAGTTTGGAGGGTGAGGTGGGACCACTAGACACCCAGAAATGCTTTTTCTGTGATGGTGCCATTTCTTGTATGGTGTTGTGGAACCCACATACACCAGGGAATGAATTTTGTGAAATGGTGGGGCCTGGTGCAGGAGCTCATGGAGATGCCATTGGACTCCAGGAGATGCTTTACTGGTAGTTGTGCTTTGTATTGAAGGTAATTAGTGCCTGGGTGTGCCAGAATTGGTGCAGTACTGTGTCCATTAGTGGTCACTTGACTGAGGCATTTTATCAAAGGCAGCTATTTTGAATTAATTTATCAAAGGTGCCAATTTTGAGGCATTTTACAAAGACAGCCATTTTGAGGTGCTCACCAGTGATTCACACTTGGTGCCTGGATTTAGCAAAAGTGGTTCAGTATTATATCTGGTAGTGGTCACATGACTGATTGTCACCATACCACATCAACCCTAACTCATAAATAGAACTTTTAGCAAAAGTGGCCATTTGGAGGTATTTAATCAAACGTGGCCATTTTGAGCTGCTCATCAGTGATTCACACTTGGCACCCATATCTAGCAAAAGTGGTGGTGTACTTTTTTTTTTACCTTTGTTTTTCTTTTCTTTTTTTTAACCTTTGTTTTACCAGGTGAGAAACACTAAGCTAAAAGCTTGTTTACAGGCAAAATCTGGGAGTACAAGGAAGTTAAGTGACTTTGTGTCTGGTAGTGGTTACATGACTGATTACCACCATACCTCATCAACACAGACCCATTCAGAGAACTTTTTAGCAAAGGTGGCCATTTTGAGGCACTTTAGAAAAGGCAGCCATTTTGAGGAATTTCAGCAAAGGCAGCCATCTTGAGGCACTCACCAGAGAGTCACACTTGGTGTCCGGCATACCTCTCAACTGCCCCTGATTTTCAGGGATGTCCCTGATTTTGCCTCAAAATTTTACTCTGTCCCTCCTAAAAATTGTGTTTCTGTGACCAAACAGCAGGGGTTGTAAACACAAAATAATGTCAAACATTAAAGTTACAGACTTGTTCTTCCTTAGAAAATGTATTTTACACTAAGCCCTTTATTCTACCAGCTTCCTGAGTGGCTAACACCAGTTTTGAAAGTGTGTCCCTGATTTTGGTCCTTTGTCCCTGATTTTTTTAAGCCTTGTCCCTGATTTACGAGGCAGGAGGTTGAGAGGTATGGTGTCCGGATATGACAAAAGTGTTGCAGTAGTGTGTCCGGAAGTGGTCACATTTACTGATTACAACCATACCGCATCAACCCTGATCCATTCAGAGAGCTTTTTTAAACAAAGGCAGACATTTTGAAGCATTTTAGGAAAGGTGGCCATTTTGAGGTGCTCATGAGTAATTCACACTTGGTGCCTGGATGTGGTAAAAGTGGTGCAGTAGTGTGTCAGGAAGTCATCACATTGATTGATTGCATATTTCTTAGAGAATGTATGTTCAACAAATCTACAGAAGTCACAAAATTACCCTTTTTGAATGACACTGAAGATCAAGACACTGCAATGATGCTACATTACAACATTTTACATCTTGACTTCATATGATACTACTCAACTGATACTTTCTGGGATTAAGGTAAGAGACAAACTAGTTTGTCTAACAGGCTATGGAAACCTTGAGGTGTTAACATAAATCAGCCTTGTAGACCTACTAGTATGCATTGCACCACAACAAACTTCTCCTTCACCATCTCATCAGTTGGAATGAATTATAATGCTTAGACTAGTTTTGAACACGCCAAGTGATGACTTCATGTTAGGGTGTGATACATTACTTTGGTTAAATTAAATATTACAGACTGTATGTCAACAGTTGATGAAATGGTGTAGCATAGGGTAAGAACAGAGAGTTTTGTTTTTCCCTACAGGTCACAAGCATGAAGAGGATATATGTAAAACACAAAAACATGTGAATAACAACAATTTGTCAGTGTCAGTGGCTCAGTAGGTTGCACACTCACCTCTGAGGCTGGGGGATCAGTAGGCTGTGGGGTCTATCCCTACACCAGGCACTTGGGTTAATATCCCAATACTGACACTGTAGTGCAGCATGGGGGGGGGTGCTGCAGTCCTGAGATGCTGTCTTTCACATTAGATGTTAAACCAAAGTCCCATCTGCCTGTTCTGGTGGTTGTTCAGGTGGGCATTAAAGATCCCATGGCACTTCTCGAAAAGAGTAGGGGAATTTTTATTGCAAATGAAATAAATACAAACTGGTACAAAAATAATCAGACAGAAAAAGGAAATCGTATATAAATACAGCAGATCATACAAAATCCCCAGTGCAGTACACAGTCTAATCCCATTCATCAGATAAACCTATCTTATTCAACCCTATGACAAATCACTGTTTCCCTCCACCAAATCAAATGATCATCTCATAGTAGGATTCCATGACACTTATCGAAAAGAGTTGGGGAATTTCCCTGGTGTCCTGGCCAAATTTCCCCCATCCACATAACCTCCACCCAACTATAAAGCTTTCCCTGGAATATTCTGTCACCAGTGTACATTTTCTGAATACCACTGTCACTATTAAGGATGGAACCCTACATACCTATCTTTACAGGAAACCAACAGACAGACAGAGATATTTACACAAGAAAAGTAATCACCTGAGCCACACAAAGAAATCTGTCATATATAGTCACGCACTTCGGTATCACCGCCTTTGTTCAAATGAGGGAGACAGAGACACACATCTGGCGATGTTAAAAAACACCTTTATTGAGCAGGGACACTCGTCCAGAGAAACTGACAGATCAGTGGAATGTGCAACACAGGTCCCAAGAGAACAAGTACTGCAATATAAGGAACGAATGACTACCAACAGAATACCCTTAGTAGTCACATACCATCCTGACCTTGAACTTCTACGTAAGATTATTAAGGATCTCCATCCAATAATTAGTGAGGAAGAAACCCTTAATTGTATTTTTCAAGAACTACCACTACTATCTTTTAAACAACCACCTAATTTAGCCAACCTGATTATTAGGAGTCAACTTGAACCGGAACAGAATACCATGACATCATATGGTACTCAACCCAGTCATAAATGCACATGTAAGACATGTAACCTCATTTCCACTTCAGACTGTGTGGTTACATCACAAAACAGACTATTCAGGATACAGGGGAATTATACTTGTACATCAAGTAATGTGGTCTATTTTATCCAATACAAGAAATGTCCTCACACAGGTTATGTGGGGGAGAAAAGCCAACAACTCCGCACTAGAATGAATTCTCACAGACATTCTATTAATCACAAGAAGACTGAGAAACCAGTAGCCCAGCACTTCTCCCAGGATGGCCACTCAATCTCAGATATGTCTGTGATGGTCTTAAAAGGACATTTCAACAGTACACAGCAGACACGGGCTTCTGAAATTAGACTTATTTTAATTCTCAATATGGTGGTGGATGGATTGAACATTGATGTTGGATACATGACACATTATTCCACTTAAACTTACACAGACCTTTACTTGAAAAGATGCACATAAATACTTTAGTTCTTCAACGGGCCTTCGATTTTGTAAGTTTATGGTTATCTACATGTTGACTTCTCACCTTAACACTGTGGTGAGTGTGTGTGTGTACTGATGTATGTATGTATGTGTGTGCTTGTGTGTGTTTTGCATGTGTTGTGTTTTTGTGTGTTGTGGGTGTGGTGTGTGTGTGTGTGTTTTATTTGTGTGTGCTCGGTGTGGTGTGGAATGTGTGGGTTGTGTTTGTTATATTTGTTGTGGTTGTGTGGGGTGTGCAGGGGTGTGTGTGTATGTGGTGTGGTGTATGTACACATGTCTGTGTGGGGGGAGCATGGCATGGTACAATTGTCATGTGGCTAGGACATTGAGTTTTCACATATAGTGTACATTTACTTCCTTCTACTAGTTGTCAGTGGTTGGATTACACACTGTCACATTTTTAAATCTGCTCATATTAAGATGCATATCTAATTTACTTGGGGGTTCATAAAAGGTGTAATTCCTTTGGGTAACGATTAATATTGGTGTGAATGATGCTGTATTATGACTTTTGCACATACAGTATATCTCATTCCTACTAGTTACAGTATCTTTCCCAAGGAGAGAGAGAGGGAGAGAAAAGTGGGGAAAAAAGGAGGGGACCTGGAAGATTTCATCCTTGGAAGTTTTCATTTAGATTCCTTAGACTGATTCTGTGCATTTTTGTTTTACACTGACTCTGTGTTGAAATCTGCACTTATCAGGCTCATGGTCTCATTTTCTTAGGGGTCCTTCACAAGTATTTTTAATTGGCACTTACACTTACAAGTGATACTATCATGCATCATGTATATATATGTATGTTTACTTTGGGGCTCTTTTTCAACTTACAGTTATACCTAATTTCGGGATTTTGTCTCTCATTATCTGTTCTTTAATACACCAGGACACTTGGAATGTAAGTTGTAACCTCATCTTGCATGTATTAGAGAGAGTGCTAGCCTAAGGTTTTTTTTTATCACTAGAATGCTTTCTTAGCATACTGAGACATTTAAAATTTATGTGAGAGAACTCTCTGGTTGTTGAGAATTCTTGATAACCTTTGCCCTTCTGAGGCTCCTCAGTTAAAAGCAGACTGGTGTTAATTAGCTTCTCTGACGTAATCTTCTGTTATGTTTTAAATGTATGTGTTAAACCAATGAGAATTATTTCTGTTTTTTCAACATAATCTGGTGTTAACAGTATGGGATTTTCAAAATAACTGCCATAAAGCTTCTGAAGAAGGACCGAGTAGGTTCGAAAGCTAGAGCACTTTGTTCTTTTCTGTAACATACATGTTGGTCCAATAAAAGGTATCAAATCATTTGTTTCTAGCCCCATCCACTAGAAGTTCCACCAACAGCTTAATCTGGTTCTATTTCAGTTGGTTACCAACTGCATCCCCCTCCCCCGGTCACCCTTAAAAAAGGGACTTCTAGTCTCAGTGGGCCTTCCAGGTCAACAAAATTCAATAAATAAGTTAGGGCATAGTAGCATAGAGTGAATTAGGAAAAAACAGTTCCTTTTCCAGACCAGTACAGTGATCTAAAATAAAACTAATAGTATATGGCAATAGTCAGGTATTTTTTTCCCCCTGGTCGCTGGCAGGAAGGTGGTAGATAGATATAGGGATAGATAGTTTTTTTTTCATACAGGATTAGAAATGGTGTGTTAGAAATGAATAGAAAGCAAAAAGTGGACTACATGAAATGTTATATAATAGGGAAACGATAGTTTTTTTTTCTCCACAGGTTTTAGAATAGGGAAAGGGTAGGGTTTTTCTCCACAGGTTTTAGAATAGGGAAAGAGTAGGGCTTTTCTCCACAGGTTTTAGAAGAGGGAAAGGATAGGGCTTTTCTACACAGGTTTAAGAATAGGGAAAGGGTAGGGCTTTTCTCCACAGGTTTTAGAATATGGAAAGGATATGGTTTTTCTCTGCAGGTTTTAGAATAGGGAAAGGATAGGGTTTTTCTCCACAGATTTTAGAATAGGGAAATGATAGGGTTTTTTTCCACAGATTTCTGGTATTACAGTGTCTGATGGAACGCTCTTTGTATATGATGATCCATACACTTGAAAAGGTGTTGCATCGGCAAAATACCAAAGGTGAAATATGGACCACTGATGGTAAATGCTAATGGTAATAAAAAACAGTAAACTATTTTGGTTTCTTTCCTATAGTACACTATATAAGATACTGTATGGTGGCCTAAATACACAATGTTTTTCTCAAAATCTTTTTTAATTTGCTGTTCTCACTGTAACCATGAGAGACTGAAGAAACTAGGTCTATTTTCTATGGATTATATAAGACTCAGGGGTGACTTATATCTAACTTTTAGATTGATCCAGGAAGCCCAAATACAAGATTATGCAGTTCTTTATAGCTTCTACTATCTACTTTACCCCTAGGAAACTATGTGATCATTGACTCAGACAGACAGATCTGTGTTATAGATGTGGTGTGGGCGCAGGAGATATTCTGCATGTGTTGTGGGAGTGTAATAAAATAGGGCCTCTTTGGGTTGAAATTAAGCAACACATGAACCCTCTTTTGGACTATTCAGAATTTATATTGCCTGAAATTTGTATATTAGGTGATATGTCAAAAGTATCAGGTGCCACACCCAAATACCATCTTTCCTTGATGTCTGCAATGGTCAAAGCTTTTATATTGAAGCATTGGAAAGACGAGTGTATTTGCACCTATATACAATGGGTAAAAGACCTTCTCTGGGCTCTGGAAAAAATAAAGAGGCATATGAATTTCAAGGGTAGAAAATGGCTATATAACAAAAGATGGTCGACTTTAGAAGCCATTTATTCACTGCAGACTACCAATGCTGGAACTCAGGTCTGTCTGTCGGGTTGTGATTAGCAAAGAAAACATTAATTTGAAGAATATGATGTTTTATATAGATGTATTTTAGTTATTTTTAGCTCTAACTGCAGCATCATATTCAAGTGATCCTCAACTAAGCTGGTACTTGTGATAAGGTTCTAAGACAGAGTTATGGTCTGCTTTGCTCTTGGGGTGGGGGGACTCTCTCTCTCTTTACAGGGGACACAGCTGGGGGCCACCTCCTGGGAGTACTGATCCATAGACGGAGGCTTAGGCTTTGTCAATTTTTGGGTTTTTGTAACCTTTACTACAGGGGTTTCCCCTTGATGGGCCTAGCCAAGCAATGACAGTGTTACACTAGGATGCAGATGCTATTTGAACTGGTAACTGTATTGGAGGCTCGACCCCATTAGCTGTGATTGTATATAGTTATTACTGTACATAGGTTACACAACCAGTTTTGGGTATGTGGATCCTGGGTTCGCACAGGATAAATGTAGGTATTGTGTTCAGATAAAAAAGGAAAATACAATAAAGATCTTTATTTAAAAAAAAGAGTGATACATGAAGACTTTACTCTAGAAACAATTGGTCTGGGAAGACATACATATAAAAACAGTAATAGCACCAGATCACATAACTTAAATTGATTGGCAAAACAAACAAAAGTGTCAAAGAATAATTACAACCTGGCATACTCTACCTAAGACTATAGTTGAGGGTCAAATTATGAATACATTCAAAAAGAGACTTGATGAATATATGAGTAACAAAAAATTCTCCTTCCACCAATAGAACGCTGAATGGTGGCAAGTTCACAAAAGGCCAATGGTCTACATGACTTGTATTTCATCTATGAACCTTAGGGTGAAGGTGTATCGTTGCTGTGTATTGATGACCTCCAACTATTCTATATAATGTATGGGGAAAAAACATATAAAAACATGGGAATGAGGCATAGTAGGATAGGGTAAACTAAAAAAAAATGTGTTCCTTTTCCAGTGGCAGTACAGTGATCTAAAAATAATAGGATAGGGTAATAGTAGACAGGTATTTCCACAGGTCACAGGCATAAAGGTGGGAGATAGATATAGGGAAAGACATTTTTTTTCCTTACAGGATTGGCAATGGTGTGTTTGAAATGAATATGAAACAAAGAGTGGACTACATGACACATTATATAATAGGGAAAGGATAGGCGTTTTCTCCACAGGTTTTAGAATAGGGAAAGGGTAGGGTTTTTCTCCACTGGTTTTAGAATAGGGAAAGGGTAGGGTTTTTCTCCACAGGTTTTAGAATAGGGAAAGGATAGGGCTTTTCTCCAGAGGTTTTTTGAATAGGGAAAGGGTAGGGTTTTTCTCCACAGGTTTTAGAATAGGGAAAGGATAGAGTTTTTCCCCACAGGTTTTAGAATAGGAAAAGGATAGGGCTTTTCTCCACATGTTTTTTAAATAGGGAAAGGGTAGGGTTTTTCTCCACAGGTTTTAGAATAGGGAAAGGAAATGGTTTTTCTCCACAGGTTTCTGGTATTAGTGTCTGATGGAATGCTCTTTGTGTATGATAATCCATACACTTGAAAAAGTGCCGCGCCAGCAAAATACCAAAGGTGAAATGTGGACTACTGATGGTAAATGCTAACGGTAATAAAAAACAGTAAACTATTTTGGTTTCTTTCCTATAGTACACTATATAAAATACTGTATGGTGGCCTAAATACACAATGCTTTTCGTAAAACCTTTCTTAATTTGCTGTCCTCACTGTAACCGTGAAAGACTGAAGAAACTAGGTTTATTTTCTATGGATTATATAAGACTCAGGGGTGACTTATATCTAACTTTTAGAGTGATCCAGGAAGACTTTACTCTAGAAACAACTGGTCTGGAAAGACATAAAAACAATAATAGCACCAGCTAACATAACTTAAATTGATTGGCGAAACAAACAAAACTGTCAAATAATAATTACAACCTGGCATACTCTACCTAAGACTATAGTTGAGAGTCAAAGTATGAATACATTCAAAAAGAGGCTTGATGAATATACGAGTAACAAAAGATCTCCTTCCACCAATAGAACACTGAATGGTGGCAAGTTCACAAAAAGCCAATGGTCTACATAACTTGTATTCCATCTATGAACCTTAGGGTGAAGGTGTATCATTGCTGTGTATTGACAACCTCCAACTATTCTATATAATGTATGAGGAAATAAATAAAAACATGGGAATAAGGCATAGTAGGATAGGGTAAAATAAGAAAAATGTGTAATAGTAGACAGGTATTTATTTCCACAGGTCACAGGCATGAAGGTAGTAGATAGATATAGGTAAAGACAGTTTCTTTTTTCATACAGGATCGGCAATGGTGTGTTTGAAATAAATATAAAACACAAGAGTAGACTACATGACATGTTTTAGAAAAGGGAAAGGATAGGGTTTTTCTCCATAGGTTTATGGTCTTCTAGAATCTAATGGAACACTATTGTGTATAATGATACGTACAAGTCATGAAAACGTCATTCTGCTGCAATAGTGATGTCACTATTAAAACAGAAAGACTTCACATCCTGCTTTAGTACGCACATCACAATGAAAATGTTATAATAGATGGGACTTTTTTCCCCCACAAAAGTCACAGGCATGATAGTTATAAGGTAAGATAGTTTTTTTTCCAAACAGGATCAGAAATGGCTTGCTTGATTTGAATGTAAAACCAAGAGTTGAATAATAGACATGTTCTAGAATAGGAAAGGGATAGGGTTTTTGGCCACATGATAATGGTCTCATAGCTTATGATGGAATGCTGTTTCGTTGGCGATGCAGACACTTAAAAATTTTATTCAGCTGCAATAGTGACATTACTAATAAAACAGAATGACTTTTCATCCTGCTTTAGTAGAGGTGTCACAATGCAAGTGACCCCTCATCTACGTACAATAGGATGGTGAATGGTTTAAGTGTCACATGCGCAAGCTGACCAGAGTTGAAATGCAAATGGTTACTGTTAAATGATAACTGAAACATACACAACTCACCTTATATGTAATCCAGTCCATTTCTGACCTTTCCTTCATGGTCTGTAATGTAAAATTAGTCATCAGAAATATAATCGAGGCCCCTCCAGCTGTAAGAAAGGTGTAATCCATAGACATTGAAAACTTGTATAGTCTAGTTAACCCAAGAAATGTGTACCTGAGGCAGTTTGATGCAGAAAAAGACTGAACAGTATCAGCCATCTTGTTTTTGGTCATGTGACGCAGGGGATGTAGATATGGGTACAGTCTGGGCCATGATTTACTCATTCACTTCCCTATTATATAAAACAGGTTACTTTTTACTTTTATTTTTGTGATTTTATTGACATGTACCCCATAATGCAGTAGGTGGACACCCCATGGACCATAATGGGCATATCATGAGTGGTTGAGTATGGCATCCTGGCTATCTGCAGGTGGGTCTGTAATGTGAAATTAGTGATCAGAAATTTCATCCAAGCCTCTGCTGCTTTAAGAAAAGGTGTAATCCATTGACATTTACCACTTGTATAATCTAGTTATTCCAACAAACTTGTAACAAAACCAGTTTGACACAGAAAATGACCAAATAGTTGCTTCCATCTTGTTTTTGGTTGTGTGACATGGGGATGTAGATATGGGTACAGTCTGGGACCTGATTTACTCATTCCCTTCCCTGTCATGTAAAACAGGCTACTTCTGACTTTTCCTTTCTAAATTTATTGGCATGTACCCCATAATGCAATAGGTGGACACCCCATGGGCCAGTACTGGTATATCATGGGTGGTTGGGTATGCCACCCCGACTATCTGCAGGTGGGTCTGTAATGTGAAATGAGTGATCATAAATTTCATGCAAGCACCTGCTGCTGTAAGAAGATGTGTACTCCATTGGCATTTATCACTTTTATAATCTAGTTATCCCAACAAATGTGTAAGAAAAGCAGTTTGACACAGAAAATGACTAAACTGTGTCATCGCTCTTGTTTTTAGTCATGTGACCCAGGGGATGTAGATATGGGTACGATCTGGGCTTTCATTTACTCGTTCACTTCCCTGTCATGTAAAACAGGCTACTCCTTACTTTTTCTTTTTGAATGTATTGGCATGTACCCCATAATGCAATAGGTGGACACCCCATGGGCCAGTATGGGCATACCATGGATGGCTGAGTGTGGCACCCCAGCTATCTGTAGGTGACTCTGTAATGTGAAATTAGGGATCAGAAATTTCATCCAAGCCCCTGCTGCTGTAAGAAAATACATACTCTATTGACATATACCACTTTTATAATCTAGTTATCACAATAAATGTGTAACAGAAGCAGTTTGACACAGAAGATGACTAAACTGTGTCATCCATCTTGTTTTAAGTAATCTGACCCAGGAGATGTAGATATGGGTACAGTCTGGGCCTTGATTTACTCATTCTCTTCCCTGTAATGTAAAACAGTCCACTTCCTACTTTTTCTTTCTGAATTTATTGGCAAGTACCCCATAATGCAATAGGTGGACACCACATGGGTGAGTATGGGTAGACCTTGGGTGGTTGGGTATGGCACCCTAGGTATCTGCAGGTGGGTCTGTAATGTGAACTTAGTGATCAGAAATGTCATCCAAGCCCCTGCTGCTGTATGAAAAGGTATATTCATCTGATGTTTACCTATTTTATAACCTAGTTATAAATGTGTAAGAGAAGCAGTCTGACACAGAAAATGATTAAACAGTGTCAGTCATATTGTTGTTGTTCATGTGACCCAGAGGATGTAGATAAGGGTACAGTCTGGGCTTTGATTTACTCATTCCATTCCCTGTCATGTAAAACAGGCTACTTCTTACTTTTCCATTTTAAATTTATTGGCATGCACCCCATAATGCAATAGGTGGTCACCCCATTGGCCAGCATGGGCATACCATGGGTGGTTGTTTATGGCACCCCGGCTATCCACAGGTGGGTCTGTAATGTAAAATTAGTGATCAGAAATTTCATCCAAACCCCTTCTACTGTAAGAAAAGGTGTCATTCATTGACATTTACCATGTTTATAACCTAGTTATCACAATCAACGTGTAACACAAGCAGTTTGACACAGAAAATGATCGAACGGTAGCCGCCATCTTGTTTTTGGTCATGTGACCCAGGGGGATATAGATATGGGTACAGTCTGGGCCTTCATTTACTCATTCATATCCCTGTCATCTAAAACAGGCTACTTCTTACTTTTCCTTTTTGAATTTATTGGCACGCACCCCATAATGCAATAGGTGGTCACCCCATTGGCCAGCATGGGCATACCATGGGTGCTTGGGTATGGCACCCCGCCTATCTGCAGGTAGGTCTGTAATGTGAAATTAGGGATCAGAGATTTCATCCAAGCCACTGCTGCCATAAGAAAGGCGTAATCCATTGACATTTACCACTTTTATAATCTAGTTATCCCAATAAATGAATCACAAGCAGTTTGCCACAGAAAATGACTGAACAGTGTCAGCCAACTTGTTTTTGGTCATGTGACCCAGGGGATGTAGCTATCGGTACAAACTGGGCCTTCATTTACTCATTCATATCCCTGTCATCTAAATCAGGCTACTTCTTACTTTTCCTTTTTGAATTTATTGGCACGCACCCCATAATGCAATAGGTGGTCACCCCATTGGCCAGGATGGGCATACCATGGGTGCTTGGGTATGGCACCCCAGCTATCTGCAGATAGGTCTGTAATGTGAAATTAGGGATCAGAGATTTCATCCAAGCCACTGCTGCCATAAGAAAGGGTGTAATCCATTGACATTTACCACTTTTATAATCTAGTTATCCCAATAAATGAATCACAAGCAGTTTGCCACAGAAAATGACTGAACAGTGTCAGCCAACTTGTTTTTGGTCATGTGACCCAGGGGATGTAGCTATCGGTACAAACTGGGCCTTGATTTACTCATTCACTTCCCTGTCATGTGAAGCAGGTTACTTCTTACTTTTTCTTAATGGATTAAGTGGCATGTGCCTCATAATCCAATAGATACCCCCCATAGGCCAGCATGACCCTACCATAGGTGGTCGGTTCTGGTCACTCTCATAATCTGTAGGTGAGAAACCAATGTGAAATTTTTGTTTATATAAAGAATTTGTTACCTGAAAGTGAAAATTAATTACATTTTAGAGAACATTTTTTATCAATGATGCAACCGAATTTAATGTTTTTACAAACTTCAAAATTTTTTGCAAATACAAAATCGGAAAAACAATTGAAATTTCACTAAATAAACATATATATCTTCAAATGGCTTAGTTAGAAAACTTATATTTTCACTTTAAATGATAGTTGTGTTAGGTTCTTACTGTCCTGACAAAAAAAGTTTACCAGGGAATTAAAAGAAATTATGTAATAACATCATAACCAATAGGCGTACAAACCCAGTGAAAAAAACTCTGTCTACAAGCTTATGCAATTTACAGAAAAACCTTGGCAGTGTAAGGGTTAATACACCAGTTCTGAGCATTAGTGTGTAGCCTTATTTCCCTCTGGGAAACACCAGATCAAACATCTCTGTTTGATCTTGTCAAGACCCTTGAATATGCAGAAGACTGAGATTAAATCCCCTGAATCACAGCCTCCTTTTCTCAACGGTAAATATTATATTTATACACAGTATAATCAACAGTGGTGTTACACCATCAAAGCAAATTGACTCAGAAAAGATGGATGAGCTTTCACACTTGTTTAAAGGTTTTTTTTTTCAATTAGGCTGAGAAATCATTTAGTAAAATCTGAGCACCTGCCCAGGTCTTTTCACATATCCATTCATAGTTGGACGGCAGTGTGGAAACAGAGTGGAAATAAACTCTGTTTTTTCTGTCACCCATTTTAGTATTCACAGTATTATGCCTTAGATGCAGGAGGAGACATCCAAATGAGACTCGGGCACCTTGCAAATTTGGTGCCTAATTGTTAGTGTTTGCACCCATAAACATGCTGGATAGAAACACCCAGAAAGACCACTGCATAGTATAGTGTCAATCACATGGTGACATGCTATACAAAGAGTTCATGGGGAGTAGTGGCACCAATGGAAGTGTCCCCACTGATCTTCCCAGCCCATACCTTGAGGATCTTCTCTGGGCCATTTTGAGATCACATTTCATAAAGCCAAATGCAATCCCCCATTGCTCAAGTGAACCCACACCCATTCCCTTTCCCCTAAACAGCCCCTGGCATTAAGTGACACACCCTTCATAGGCCAGGGTCCCTCATAGCAGGGTATGGCTACCATATATGGCAGCAATGACTGTCCTCCATTAACTCTTACTATCCACATCGGTTTTATGGCACTCCTACCACCTGCCAGTAATATTTCTTCTGGCAGGAGGTATCACAAAAGTCTGAGACTGTGTTTGCAAGGGTTGCAGTGAATTAGGAATTGCCATGTGGGTCACTTTCATGTCATCATTGTGCTCCTTCCCTGTATGATTGCAATGTGTATTGCGACTGTGTGGGGAAGACTTGCAACTGATTGTGCATAGCACAAGAGGACACAAGTGAAAGGACTGGTGTCATTGCTGTATTTCTCCCACACACATTTTAGCGGGGCTTACCTGAATAACTTTCCAAGTGCTTGTAAAACTGGACTGTATGACAATTTGTGGATTATAACTCTGTACCTAACAAAAAGGATACATGATAGCCTTTATCATTTGTTCAGCTGCAAGGCAGTCAACCTGACTGCTCACTATAAGGCACTGGAATTTCCATGCACAGACCACAGGGCAGGAAACAGGGGTATGGACTTCATTTGTGCAGCTAGAATTGAGGGAGGCAGTCACTACAGTTTGAGAAATTGTAGACAAATGTGTTCAACCATGGTTATCCCATGGTGGTCACACAAAGTCAAAAAGCACAAATGCAAGGCCAACAGGCTATAAGGCACTAAGAGTGCCAGAACTGAGTAAACTGGAGAATCTTGGGAGATACTGGCATCAATTCAGATATGAACTTAGAGGGCCAGTTTGGCACAGTGATTCAGCAGTGGGTTCACTTCCTCTGCAAAAAAATGCAACAGTGGGCCAAGAAAAGGGTCAAAAACTGATAGAATGCTTTCTTGCAGGATGGAAAGGGAGGGAGTTGCTACTACATCACTGCCTCTTGGTGTTTCAGGGAGTTTCATTTTGACATGGCTGGTCTTCTTGAGAGGATCAGCAGTAGGCAGAGATAGTGATCCTCCTCACCTAGTTGGAATGCAGTGGATGGGATAACCATATAATTAGACAGAGTTGGTTAGGCAGATGACACTGCCAATCATTCATGCACACTGACGTCAAGGTCCCAACTCCCATCTCACCAGATCCAATCTTGGGCACCTGTAGGAGAAGTTATTAACCACCCCGGACCGGGGATTTGTATTCTCCCGGAGCCTCAGGGGAAGCTTGTTGTGGTGTTGTTTCTGCTGGTAAGTTGTGAGTCTCTCAGAGACAGACAACAAGATCAATAACAGACTCAGGGACCAGTCAAGGCATGGAATAAACACAGAGTGAAGTGGAGGGCCCTGTGTGTATGGGAGAGTGGGGTTTAGGTGTAACCCTCACATTTCCCTGCTGGAGCTATATATCAAAGAGTTGATGTGCTTGGCTTCCCAGTAAGTAAGAAGGGCAGGCTAACAGTCATCTGGCCATATCCCCACCACCACCAGTGACTGACCCAGGGGCAGCATTAGCATCAGTTATGAAGGCAGCAGCATGTATGACTTCTTTCCAAGAGGAAGTGTGTAGTCATGGTGATCGTAGCCACTAGAGTAGGAGGGAGGGGGGAATTAAGCCACAGATTTAGGGATAAGACAAATAACTAGCAAATGGAGTTGCAAAAATGAGCTGTGCCCTTCCTACTATGCAGGAATGTAAAGCTGAAAATCTTTCTTTGTAGCATCAACTCAGGAGTCTTTCTTCAGAGATGACTCATGACTTGAACTGTGGAGAATGAATCTGTCATGTAATCTTAAAGCTCAATGGCATTCATAATATTGGCAGTCACAGTCTGCATTGTGATAGCTTAGAGGCAAGTAAATCAGTGCACTAGCAAGTCTTCTCAATATGGAAGAAAAACAATATTAAAAAAGAATGGTTTTGAGAGAAGAAAAACACCAGCTGGGGGTACATGGTTAACATTAGTTGTAACAGACTCATCAAGGAACGTTGAAGTTTATATCACAAAACATTCTATTACAGTTTAGCCACAGTGCCATCATAAATTGCCAAAAAATAAAGCAATGTTATATTTATTGTTGCATATAATACACTCTTGAGCAAGTCAGCTAAGGAACTGTAACTGATGAGTCAAACTTTTTAAATGAATCTAGTGCGACCAGTAATTACTTGTACATGAATCAATATGCTTTTATGCTTTTAAACTGACTCTTCTTGCAACACTGATTCTTACTTTAGACTTAACTATGATAGTGTCAACAATGTTGCTGGCAAAATTTCAAGGTCTTAATCAGTTCCGGATTCATGCATTTAGTTTCACCTCATTTATCGATCTCTTCAAACTGACAAATGGAACAAGGCCTTTTAGAATTATAAAGATGTTTGAGAACTATTGTATGTGGAGCAAAGTTGGTTAGTTAGTACACACCATTACAAGGCACCTGAAAATGGCACCTGTTATTTACAGCCTTATCGATTGATAGGGCTTTGTACCACATCAAGGTAACTGGCCACTAGAGCTTTCACTCCCACTCATACACACATTATTTATCTTAAAATGTCGCGAACTGCTCAAATAGCCCAGAATTAAAAGACACATTCTAAAACAAAGAAAACTGGGGACCACGCAAAAGCATATACCTGTAACTGCATGACGTGAAAGTGTGTTTCAGCCATCCACCCAGTTTGAGATTGTCATTTATATTTAAAGAGAATACTGCACTTCAGCATGTGCTTTCATAAGTAAGATGTTTCCAGCTGTTACACATTACTAGCAAATACTTTTTTTTTTCATTTTGAATGTTCCTTTCTAAGAATTACAGCACGTCTTGTGGTCCTTCTGAAATGTCTGCATAGAAAACATCTGAAAACATTTGCCTGTCCCCTGTTAACCTCACAGTGCCTTTGATTATGGTATCATAGTGCTCACCATTTATTTATTTATTTATTACAGTATCAGAATTGCAACTGTTTGAGTCAAAGACTCATTTACAAAGGTTCATCATTATACACAGTATAGGACGGGGCAGGAGAAACATAAAGTGAGTGGAAAGCAGACAGCAGTGCAAGGAACAGTAGCATGGCAATAGTATTTACAATAAAAGTTGTACAATTAAATACAGGTGGAGTGGACCGTAGCAGCGAGAGAAGGCCCCTTCTTGCAGGAGACAGGCTTATACATGATGGTAGCTAAGCAAGAAGGAGTGATCATTGAGCATACATATTGTGATACATTACATACAGTAGAGGTAGACAGCAGAAGTATGATGCTAAACTCAAAATTGCTAGTACAGGCCTATACATGATTGTAGCTCAGCAAGACATGACAACAGACTGTGATGTCACAAACAATTGTGTAGCTAGCAAGGGAGAGTCACATACATTTTAAAAGACAGTGAAATAAGTGCTGTATTATCTAAAGTATTTAGCAGACTAACAGCAGGGGAATGTAAAAAAAAATGGAAAAGGGTAAAGTTAAAACATCATTTGGAAAATCTAGTGTTTTAAAGGTTTTTTTTATAATAGCCCAAACAGGGTGACTCCAGTTATCAAACCATATCAAGTACCAAACTTGTCTAATGGCTAAGAAAATTATGCTACATCTTGCTCCCCGCGGAGTCCAAAGTCTTCTCCATACAGCACGTAACCCCCGCCTCACCAGGGCTTCAGAAAATCAAATGCTGCACATTCCTCGGTACTGCACCACACAGGGCCAAAGATCCTTTGTGTACCGAGCTCCTAGTTGGATTAATGGACTCAACAAAGACATCTCCTCTTTGCAAAAGCTAGGCCTGTTCAAAGCCAACCTTCATCTCCACCTAGCTGCCTCTAGCTCCTGCGACTGTCCCTCATAATCTGATCTCCCTCCTAGCACTTCTACTCCTACCCCCTCTCTTCCTCTTCCTACAGCCTACCCTCCCCTCCTGTTTTTGCCCCCTAACCCCAAGCACCTTTTTGAGGCCTGACAAATGCCCACAGCTGCACCGCTCTTTTTGTGTCCATTCCAAGCCTCAGTTACCTCTGGCTACCCTGCACCCTGGTACTCACTTTCCCTCAATGTAATGTATTTCAGCTGCTTAAAAATGTCTGTGCACCATTTCTGCATTGTTACTCAACTCTATGTAATGTTTGTATTGTACCTCAATTGATGTGGAACCTTTGTAAAAGAGCCTTGGCTCAAAGGTACTTGAAATCCTAGACTCTAAATAAAGAGAGTTGCTCTTTAAATATTCCATTTTGAATATGATTGTTTTTGCATTTAGCTAATCATGGTCAATTTCCAAGGGAGATACACAAATTAAATCAAGGGCCAAATACACAGTCTCAAGTATTAAAGATAGAAGGAGGGCGGTTCAGGGGCAATGTGAGGAAGTATTATTTCACAGAGACGGTAGTGGATGCATGGAACAGCCTTCCTGAGGAAGTTGTGGGGTCTAAAACTGTGGGAGAATTCAAGAATGCATGGGACAGACATAAGGCAATTCTTGTGGGGGGCAGGATGATATAGGCTGTTGGTTAACTAGGATCTGTGGCCTATCCTGTAGGTAGGGAAATGGGCAGACTAGATGGGCCTAGCGGTCCTTATCTGCCGTCAAAGTCTATGTTTCTATGTTCTATGTTTCTATGTTTCTATGTGGCACAAAGTGGTCGTAAGGAACACTTTGCACCACATTACTACCCTGCACCTCTTTGTGCTGTACACAAAGAGGTCAATAGAAAATTCTGTGCATTATCACAGGGAAAAGAGTGGGGGAATGTCATTAATGATGGCCCCAGTATGCATATAGGGGCTGTGCTATCCACAGCAGTTCCTCACTACCCTGCTTCCCAGGTCACAAAGTGTAGCTACCCTATGGACTGAAAGCAGTTCTTTAAAGGGACACTGTCAACCCCCTTAGGTCTGAAAGTGTCACCAGTTTAAAAAACACATTTTATGATTGCCAACTTTCTGTAAGGATTGCTGATGTAGCTAGTAGTCATTATTTTTTTCCTTAAAAAAGTGAAAAACAGACTGCCCACAACATTAGTGTTACCACACAAAACATGTTTGTTTACATTCCATGATCCACTCCAACTGCATCTTTGCTGAACTCGGGAACACCCACAACACAGTCTAGCCAGCCATGATGCAGTGGAAGTTTAGTAGGGTGTTGCATCATGAGTGACTGCACTATTTAGAGGTGTTTCTAATGTTCAGGAAGTATTCAGTAAGAACAGATCCAGGATTGTAAACAAAACAAGGTTGTTTATAAATATGCATTGGCATGCATTTAAGTTCTACTAAACAAGGAGACAGACAAAACAAATAGTAACATCAATCAATTTTAGAGAAGGTAAGCAATCATAAAATGTAGGTTTTTAACTAGAAATAATATGATGAGAAACAGGTTGACAGTGTCCCTTTAAGTGTTCACTGCCTTGTGAGACTGAATATTCATTTTGACAGGAGGAATCATTTGGGAGTGCACAGTGCTGCTGACATAGAAAAAGCAATCAATAGGAAAGTGGAGGATCCACTGGATACCAAGGAATAAATACTGACAAAGTGAATTAGTTTGGGGTCTCTGGACTACACATGAAGGCCAGTGAGGGAATAGAGTAAGTGATTTTGTTGGGACACACAAGCAGACTGTAAGGATCAGGGTGGGGAGGATAACATCGGCAGTAGTGCTGAGTGCCTCGGACTTGGCACATGGCATTGCAATATGCACCTGGTGCCAAACCATGGGCCAACTCATGCGGCAGCAGCTGTTTCAGCATACTAGTGTTCACACAGCCTCTGTGTGACCATTAATATCTGGACACCACTTTGCAAAATTATATGCAGTGCCATTGTAGCAAGGGATGTTCAGCACCCTGTAGACAGGGGATCTTTGTGTAGGGCAGTTTTGGTGGGTTGCAGTTTTGGGAACCCAGTGCTTCCACTGAATACTACCAGCCAACTCTCTGACTGTGTATGGGGCCCCAGCAGATCTTTTTTTCTGTTTTTGGATCTGGCCCAAAGCAAAAATGAAAGTCTTCAAATAAACAATTTTTAGTGTTTTAAAACATGCCTCCAATTATTTTATTGTTTTTAAGTAATTAAGATATTTTCATGTGACACATTTTTAGCTTTGATTGTACCTCTACTGGGTCAGCCTGTTGCATGCTATGCTGCACATGTCAAAACTGCACAACAGGAACAGTGCGGTCGGGAAGAGTGAGAGGGTGGAAAACCACAAAAGGGTGTATGCACGGTGCTGCACCCTCTCACTGTTCCCAGGAAGAGGATAAGATCTCTGCTGGGAGTAGGGCCAGCAAGCAGCTGCCATGGCTCGATGGGATGAGCCACAGGCAACAAGGGAGGCAGTGTGTCTGTGGACCGGGTTTCGATTTCTGGTCCTAGATGCATAACTTTTTTTTTTTTATTTTTCACACTTTGTTTGATTTTAAGTGTTACCCCCCTGCCCCAGAGTTGGTTATTTACGTTCGGGGGGTTTGGGGGTGCGGGGGCGGAGCTCCCACAAGACATACAGTAATTAAGTTGGCAATATACCGTGCTGTATTGGCAGCGAGGTATATTGCTGCACTGTGATGTCTTGCGACATTATGACCCCATGCCAACTGTATCTTACATAAACAGCAATACCTGACAGGGTGGGTGGTTTTGGACTATACTGGACTGCCCAGGGGTGTAATGAGACCTGACACTGTAGGCGGAGGGCCTTATAGCCCCTGGAAGGTCCAGTACAGCCTATACCACCCACCCTGGAAGAATGTTATTGCACTTCGAGAATGGATTATTTTTGACTTTTTTATAACATATTTAAAAAGTAAGAAACAAAATCATTTAAAATTACTAGAAATGAATAGAAATTAATGTTCTTGTAAAGTAGCCCCTCTACTTTTACACTTGCCAGTAGAGGATACTGCTGTTTTGTAACAACTGTTTATTTTTACCAGAACCACTATCATCTTCAAGATAGTGTGTTGACTTCCCTTGCCTCTCCCCAACTACTGCTGGGACAGCATGATCAGAATCCACCTGCCACCAAAACAATGTGATTGCAGCCTCCACCCCACTGCCTAAGGCAGAATTTTCAGCACCGCAGTTTGCAGACTGCATTATTGTGCTCGCTTGTGTTGTTTTAAAAATAAACATGATCAGACCCAGTGGGAATGAGAAGCACTCCAAGAAATAAGATAATTTTTCCCCCCTTTTTAAGTTCCTGCCTCCCTGCTCACCCATGTGAACCATCTCCCCTCTCCACTTGCCTCTGTCAACTGTTTTTTTTTTACAATTCAAACTGTATTCAGTATTAACATAGTTAGTCATGGGGGAAGGTAAGGATCACGGGTATGAAGGATGGGAGGTGTAGGGACGGAGGGCAGGGACAGTAGCTCAGGCTATGTACCCTGCAGTATGAGTAGACTAGATAGACCAAATGGCTTTCTTCTGTTGGCTTCTTAGTGTGTTCATATTTATGTAATACAAACCATCCATTGACCGGTATAAAGTTGCCTTAAAAATATAATAAGGGAAAAACAGGCATTGATAAGAATGTTCAAAGAAACCAGGAACCATAAAAAACAATAAACACACTACAAACAAAATAATGGCAAGACAGATCCCAATTCAGTAACCTGGGTGACATACCACAAACCAGTACAAGGGGCAAGTGCAGGGTAGAGGCCCCATGGCTCAGCTCCATTCTGCCAAGCAGGAAGAGGACTGACAGCTCAGAGGGGGCCCAATCAACCCAACCTAGAACCAACTGGAGGAAAACAGGATTAGTTCTGAAATAAAGTTCCCAAACTTGGTCAAACAGTGCAGAATTCCCCATTATCCTATAAGAGAAACGTTCCAAACTAGCCAACCTATGAAGGCTAGCATATCATTCAGCTATGGTGGGAACTAATTCTGAACGCCAATTCCAAAGAATAAGGTGCTTGGTCTCCATAACAGCAGCCATGAACCACAAGGATAGAGGTTTATACTGAACTGGGAGCTTGTTTGCATTGATAAGAACCAGGAGGGAGGCATCTAAAGGAACGCTGCAGTTCATTACAGCAGAGAGCCTTTCGCATACTGCTACAAACCAATCAGCCAATTTGGGGCAGGAGCAAAGAATATGTAATAGACTGCCATTTTGCTGATGGCACCTCCCGCATTTTGTACTAGAGATTAAATTCATCTTACTCAACAGATCCAGAGTTCTATACCACAGGTGTAGTATTTTCTATTAAGACAGTCTCCCCCTAAGGTCTCGGCAGGCCTCAGAGACGTTCTTCCAACAGTACTCCCAGTCTTCCTCTAATAAGGAGATACCAAGCTGCTTTTCCCAACAGAGTTTTAGGCCAAGGGTTGCTTGACTACACACCTGCAAGAGCCCCTTGTAGATTCTGCCTAACTCAGGTAGCTGGGAAACTGAGTTACCTCCTCCAGCTAAGCCCAAAACATCATCCCAAACTCCCGATAAGGGAAGACAGAGCTGAGAACCTGTATATGAGGATATCAGATGACAAAGCTGTAAATATTTCCAAAAGTGAACCTGCAGCAAAAAGTCCTGAGCCTTAATATCCTTGAAGTCCCAAAACTGGCCTGTCCTAGAGTGGAATAAATCTGCTACTCTTACCAACCCACCAGCCGCCCATTGGGGCCAACAGATGGGGACTCCACCAATTTGAAACTTAGGGTTGTTCCACAGGGGTCAATGAGAAAAGGGTATCTGCCATTGTGAATAAATTAATTTTGTGACCCCCTTCTGCGCTCCCATGATATAATCATGTAGCTGGTAATGACTGCTAACTAAGGTAGAGTTCCACAGGATCATGTCTGGCACCACCCTAGAAAATAACTGCTCCTCGAGACTTGTCCATCGGGAGGACTCCTGACACCTGTCGGTATATAGCCACTTCCATATCTGTCTCAAGCCCAAGGCCACGTAATGACTTTTGAACCAGTGTAATCGAAGGCCACCCTGCTTCAGAGGGGCCATCAGATGGAGTAGGGGAACTCAAGGCTTCCCACCTTCTGACATAAAATGCCAGATTAGCTTCTCTAATGATTTCCAAATTGAATCAGAAATTGGCAGCGCTAAGTACCTAAGAAGGTAAAGGATTTGGGGAAGAACCATCATTTGAAGTGTCTGAGCTTTCCCCCAAAGAGTCAGGCGGAGATGTCTCCATCGCACAATCTCTTCATGCTGAAATTTCAACAATGGGGAAAAGTTGAGCAGAACCCAGTTTCTCCAGTTAGGGGAAATCATATTACCCAGATAGTTTATCAGGCGCCCAGCCCACCCAAGCCTCAACTTCTCTAAAGACACTGTCTTACAAGGAGCATTCAAAGGCAAAAGCTCTGTTTCCCCCAGTTGTTTTTAAGCCCAGAGAGTGTAGCAAACTGGTTCAATAGATCTATTAAAGCCGGGATTGGCTGCACTGAGTCATTAAGGGTGAGGTGAATATCATCCGCAAATAGCATTGGTTTAAATACCTCATCCTCCAGTGTTAACCCAGCAATTTCAGAGCATTCATGAAGCTTCTGTGCTAAGGGTTCTATAGCTAGAAAAAAAGTACAGGGACAAAGGGCACTCCTGCCTAGTGCCCCTCCCCAAGGAGAAAAAATCTGAGGCTACACCATTAGTTACCACTGATGCTTTCAGGGCTGAATATAGCTTCCAAACCCACCTAATAAACTTTTCTCCAATACAAAATTCCCAAAGAATGGTGAATAGGTACAGCCATTCGAGGGAGTCGAAAGCCTTCTCCGTGTCCAGCGCCACTGCTGCCACTAAACCTGGAGAGGTCTCTGCCACCCAAAGCAAATTAATCAACCACCTTATGTGGTCCACTTCATCTCTACCCACCACAAAACTAACCTGATCTGCATTAGAAATTGAAATATTTTGGCTGGCGAAATTTTTCGCCTATGCAAAATAAAATTTTGCCAGTTTTCTTGATTTCACATAATGGTGAAATTTCACTTACCATGACAATTTCACCCCTTGATGATCCAAATTTCACCTTGTGGAAGAATTTTGCCAGTGAAACTTTTGATTTTGCCGGTGAAATTTTGGTACAAAGGCGAACTTTGCAATGCATTGTGGGTAAATAAGTCAAAAGTCACATGTAGCTTGTTTCCAGCTCATTCTGCTGTGTGTTGAGTCAGAGAGCAATGTGTTGTGGTGCATCAGAGCCAATAAAGACTTTAAAAACATAGCTCAGACTTGTTTTTGAGAGCTAATTGCTGCAAAATATAAAGTTTTTTTCCTAGTGCTTCTGTGCTGATAGTGCCTGGTACTAGGGAATATTTTCTAATTTTGTAATTTTTGTATAATACATAGTTTGAATTAGGTTAACTTTTCTCATCTGTCTTTGAAAGAGTTGTGTGGGATAGGGTAGGAGTGTAAAGCAGTGCAGGCTATTTCTAGATAAGCAGATTGGTATATTTACTCACAATTGTGAGTTATCTATTTACTGTTAGTTCTTATTAATGTTGTTATGTCTTGCAATTTATTTTCTCTGAAAAGTTTCTCTGACCTTTTTGAGAGAGTTCCTGCAGCTGTTAATTGTGTTATATATACCATTCTTATGCTTTTAGTTGTGAATTGATTTTAAATTCTAAAGTTTTAAACACACAGACCTGATCCTTTCTTTTATTTTTTGTGGTTAGTTCTGTTAGCTGGAGTGTTAACTTGTGTGTTACTAAAATTGTGAAAATCAACAGTTGAAAAAGTACTTCTACTTGATCACTTGAACTTGTCTATTACAGTCTCACTGCATTGTTCAATTGTTCACCTGTATGTTATTGCTGGAGCATGACTCTACACACTGCATGGTGTTCCTGTTTTAGTTAACTTACATACATTACCCTTCCTCTGTTATACTGTAGCATTGTTTGTGTCTCACTTGACACGTGCATTACAAAACAGTATATATTAAAAAAGTCATTTTCAAGAGATTTCTTGTCGATCCCTCCCATCGAGACAACTAACATATTGGGTGGTACTAATTTCCTTTGTTTCTGTTTTATGGTTGTCTCTGCCTGCATATAAAAAGCAAATTGTGGTGCTGAGTAACATAATGCATTACAGTACATTATTTGTCCAGAGACTGAGAGACACAGATGATCTGTATTTAAAGTGTGCCACTTGTGCCCTTTTTCCCTATGTGTGTTTCTTTAATTCCTTCCTGTTTGGGGAAAAAAGTTACCTTTTTGTATTTTACTACACTAGGCTGCCTACCATATATGGTATTAGTTCTACTGTAAGTGCTGGTACCTGTCCTGATTGTTTCTGGACTTTTAAGGAAGCTACTGTACTATAGGTGTGTGATGTCATCATTCACATGTGAGGTATTATTCACACATTTAGTAGTAGTAATACATCCTTTCTTCAGATACTCCCAGAGAAAGGCAAAGCTTTGAAGCAGCAGTCAGCAAAAATGCCTGGTAAGAATCGGCCCACTACAGGGGGGAAACGTGGCAGGGGGTTGAGGAAGCTAAGAAGTCTGCTGAAAAAAAGTGCAATTTCAGTTCCAGTTCCCCATAGCAGTGAAACCACAGGTATGTCTGCATCACTGTTTTCAAGTTCTGATGTGGGCCCAGGTGGTGTGGCAGGAACCAGCAAGAAGCTGGTGGCCAAACTTGGTCAGGCATACCTGTGTCTTACTTTTTTAACACTCAAACTGTTGCAGCCATGCTAGTGGGGGATGCTGACAGTGAGAAGAAAGGAGGCACTGACACCAGCACAAGAACAGTGGTCCAGGACTTGGAGAAGGGTGATAATAAGTCTGTCAGTGTGACTGTCCATGTTCCTACAGGAGTTGGTGATGATTAAGGTAGTAATTAAATCTCGGAGCACATGGAATTCATGATTACCTTGAAACTGGCAGTCATCCGTGTAATTCCTGTTTATTTACAACTTAGCATAAAATGTACAAAAAATCATTTTGCAACTTAGTTTTGTCTATTTTTCTTGTGCTGCCATTCAAAAAATAAAAAGAACTGTTTAACAACTCTGAACAACTCTGTTTGCTACTTCTGCTAGTTACATTCGTTCTTTCTTTCTGTTAAACTGTCAATTTGCAGTCAATTAACTGAGACCTGTCAATTTGCAATGTTTAAAATGTGACCAGTTCCTAATTAAAACTCTTCTGCTATCTACATCCTTTGTATTTGTTAATCTGGCAATTTGCAGTCAATAGACAGAGACCTGATCCAAACTAAACCTCTAGCTGTGGCCCACAAAGTCATTAATGCCTGTTCACAACTACTTAATCACCACCTGCTACTAACTGATTTCAAACCAGACACTGCACCACACACTGCTGAGAGCTCCTCAATTTACAACAATTTATGTGCCAAACTAACCTTCGCCTGCATCTAAAACTGGAAATGTGCTTGCTAAGCAGAGGTCATCACAGTATTAAAAGGGTACCTTTCATGTCTCTGGTCAGATCATGTTTTGCTCAACCTGCAATATAGCTGTAGACCACAAGCAGAAGGCATCCTGTGACAGACATCTAGAAGCCTCTGTCCACCTGGCAAGAAAAAGAAAGCTGGAAGCTAAAGCCTCTGCCTCTGTAGAAAAGCAAGTAATGGTATGTGAACTTTTTAGCACAAAATTGGCTCATCAAGAGCGCAGAAAGGCAGCTCTTTTTTCATTAGTGGAAGCCTTTACAGCTGCTAACATACCGTCGCACAAACTAGAAAACCTTACCTTGCACAATTACTCCGAGGAGAATCTTAAATCTGTAGGTGTCATTCCTACATTACAGTGGTTACGAACTGAGTATTTGTCAAAAGTTTTTTCATGCCATATCGCAGACATTACAAAAAGGATCTCAGAAGCAGTCTGTGTCAATTATTTGCGATGAGACCACAGACATACAGGACAGATATATTTTAAACATTGTAGCTGTGCTATCAATCCAGTCAATCCATTCTGCTGCTGGTGAAATTAACACTGAAACCAAATTAGAGCCTATATTGCTGGACTGCATCGTTTTACAGGCTACCAATTACACGATTGTGTCACAAGCTGTCTTGAACTGTCTTCAGAAGTTTAATATTTCATATACTAATGTTGCTGCCTTCATGACAGATAATGTAATGTAAATGAACAAGTGCTAGGAGTCAAGTTTAAAACATGTTTTGCTAAATGGTGTACATGTCACTTGCTCTGCACACCTACTGAACCTGCTTGGTGACATCTGGAGCAAAAATTACACTTCAGTGAATGAGTTTGTAGTTTCTGCAAAAAAAGCATTCACTGCATGTCCGGCATGAAAAGGAAGGTTCAAGCAATTCCTCACAGCAAAAGGTATGTCTTCTGCATTACCACCGATGCCCGTAATTACAAGCTGGAACTCCTGGTTTCATGCTGTTTTTTATCATTCAGACCACATAAATGAATATATTTAATTTTTTCAAGACAAAAGCACTGCTTGTTCAGAAGTTGTTAATTTAGCATCAGCTCAGTCTGTGGTCTTTGAAATTAATGAAGTAGCTATCAATGCCCCCCTTTGGTGCAGATGCTGCAGAAATACAAAGGTGACAAGATCAAGTCTCACCTCGTTTTTGATGATTTTCTGGACTTCTCCACATTTTTAGAAGTAACTGGATGATGGTCTGCATCTGTCCAGCAGGGGAACCAGGATCCTAGGTGATAGGTTTAAATGCTTCATTGGCAAGTATTTAAACTAGCTAAGGGGGGGATGCACTGGAGAGGAGCAGGGGCATCCTAGACCACCCAAAAAATCAGAGTACTAAGTGAGGTAAACACCAAGATAGAGATGTTGATAGGAAGAAGGGCAGGGGTAAATGGAGAAAATGACAAATGCAATAAGGACAAGGATGGGGCAAAAAAGGGGTAAGACCATCAAGAAAAGGAGGGTAATGAGTACCAATGCCCATAGTCTGGGCAACAAGCTCCCTGAACTGGTAGCCTTGATGGAAGAGGGGTGCCTGGATATAGCAGTCACAGAAACATGGTACACAGAGAACTATGACTGGGATGTTAACATACCAGGGGACACAAACTACAGGAGAGACAGGGAGGGGAGAAGTGGGGTTGGAGTAGCTCTCTATGTAAGGTAAGGGATAAAAGCAACTGAACAAAAGAGCAAACAGGGAGAAGAGGAGGCACTATGGGTCACTTTAGAGACTAGAAATGGCACCACAATCTTCAAAGGAGTTGTATACAGACTCCCATGCCAGGGGGAAGGAATGGACAATGATATGATAGAAGGCATCCTTAGGATGGCAGAGAAAAGGGAGATACTGTTAATGGGGGACCTTAATATGCCAGATGTTAATTGGAGCACCTTTGCTGCAGCCACATCCAAAAGAAGGGCCATTCTTGAGGCCCTTCAGGTGGCATGCCTCAGACAGCAAGTTCTGGAGCCCACTCATGAGGGAGCAATCTTAAACCTCATACTCTCAAATGGGGACAGTGAGAGGATCTCAGATCTAGAAGTGGGTAACCATCTGGGAACAAGTGACCACCAAACAGTGTGGTTCACGATAAACTCAGCTACAGAGTTAAGCCATACAAAAGTAAGGGTTCTGGATTTCAGGAGCACTGACTTTGGCAAGATGGGAGTACCTTAGAAAAGCACTAGCAAACAGGCTAGAAGGATGGGTGGAGCAATAACGGGGAAACATCAAAACTGCCATCACAGAGGAAACAAGTCTTTGTGTGAAGCAAATAAACAAATCAAAATGAAAGAAAAAGCCACTCTGGTTCTCAAAAGAGGTGGCAGTGAAGGTTAGGGAGAAAAAGATAGCATTCAGGAAGTATAAGGAAACACAGAAGGAGCAAGGCAGAGAACTGTACCAGTTAAGGCAGAAGGAAGCAGGGAGGGTAATCAGAATAGCAAAGGCCCAAACTGAGGAAAAGAAGGGGGATAAAACCTTTTATAGGTATATCAGGGAGAGTAGAAAGACAAACGGAGGGATAGTGAGGCTGAATAGCATGGACGGTGGGTGGGCAGAGAGGGACAGTGAAAAAGCAGGAATACTGAACCAATACTTCTGCTCAGTATTCACAAAAGAGGAGGAGGGGGAGATGCCTAATACAATTAACAGAAGCACTCTGGATAGGGGGGTCGATCCCAGTCCTTTCGCAGAAGAAAGGGTTCTGAAATAACTCCTAAAACTGAAGGTGGACAAAGCAATGGGGCCTGATGGAATTCACCCCAGAATTCTAAAAGAATTAAGAAGAGAACTAGTGACACCACTGACTACCATTTTTAACAAATCATGGGAGGATGGTGTAGTACCTGAGGACTGGAGGAAGGCGGATGTGATCCCCCTTCACAAACGTGGGAGCAAGACAGAAACAGGAAACTACAGACCTGTCAGTTTGACCTCTGTGGTAGGGAAAGTGATGGAATCATTTCTGAAGGAAAGAATTGTTAAGTATCTAGAGGCCAGTGGGGCACAGGACCCAAGGCAGCATGGGTTCACAGCGGTGAGGTCACGTCAGATGAATCTAATTGATTTCTTTGACTGGGTGACCAAAGTAGTAGATCAGGGAGGGTCTGTGGACATGGCCTACCTAGACTTTAGCAAGGCATTTGACACAGTCCCACACAAAAGATTAATAGTCAAATTAACCAGCCTGGGAGTGGGTCCCAGGGTGGTAACCTGGGTAAAACATTGGCTGGACAAAAGGACACAGAAGGTAATTGTAAATGGAGTCCACTCTGAAGAAAGAGGGGTTACTAGTGGGGTACCACAGGGTTCAGTACTGGGTTCAGTCCTTTTTAACGTCTTTATAAGTGACATTGCAGAGGGACTGGAAGGAAAAGTATGCCTCTTTGCAGATGACACAAAGATCTGCAACTGGGTTGATACACAAGAAGGTGTGGAAGGATGAGAAGGGACTTGGCAAAGTTGGAGGAATGGTCAGAAGTATGACAGCTTGGATTCAATGCAAAGAAGTGCAAAATAATGCGCATGGGAAACAAAAACCCAGTGGAAGATTACACAATGGGGGGGAGGTAGTACCAAGAACAAAAATGGAAAGGGACCTGGGAGCAATCATATCAGATGATCTTAAGGTTAGCAAGCAATTTGAGAAGGTGGTAGGGAGGGCTGGGGGGATACTGGGATGTATAGGGAGTGGCATCACCAGCAGATAACCGGAAGTTGTTATCCCTCTGTACAAACAGTTGGTGAGACCTCATCTGGAGTACTGCACCCAGTTCTGGAGAGCCCATCTCTACAAGGACATAGACAGGATGGAGGCAGTCCAGAGGAGGGCAACTAAAATGGTGCAGGGTCTGCAAGAGAAGCCATACGAGGAGAGACTAAAAGAGCTTAATATGTATACCCTTGAGGAAAGGAGGGAGGGGGGACATGATAGAAACTTTTAAGTACCTCAGTGGAATCAACAAAGTCCAAGAGGGTAGCATCTTTCAGAAAAAGAGATGTGCAAGAACAAGGGGACACAATTTGAAGATATAGGGGGGACGGCTCAGGGGCAATGTGAGGAATTATTTTTTCACAGAGAGGGTGGTGGACACATGGAACAGCCTTCCTAAGGAGGTTGTGGGGTCTAAAACTGTGGGAGAATTCAGGAATGCATAGGACAGACACAAGGCAATTTTTGTGGGGAGTAGGAAGAAATAGACTGTTGGTTAAATAGGATCTGCAGCTTATCCTGTTGGTAGGGAAATGGGCAGACTAGGTGGGCCAAGCGGTCCTTATCTGCTGTCAAAGTCTATGTTTCTATGTAAAAGCAGAAAGCACTACATATCCTACCACTAAAAACACAATGTCTACATGTGCCCTAAAAATTCAAAACTACATGTCAGGGATGGGCAGGTTTCATCAGTCTGCTGCTAAATTCTTTGCTGCTGTACATATATTCGACCCCACCTGCCTTCCTACCATTGCAGTGTCCAAGGAGGAGATATGCTCCAGTATCCCGACGTTTGAAGAGAACCTGGGAGCAAGAGCTGAACAGCGATCTTACATTAAGGAAGTTCAGTGCAATCAACTCTGCAGTGGCAAAAAAGATATTGAACAGTTCTGGATCTCTTGTAAGGACAAATTCCTGAATTTAACTAATATTGTCCTGAGTTCTCTGTCCATCCCAGTACACAGTGCTAGTGTGAGCGCTCATTCTCCCGGTATGGGTCCATGTTGACTGTTAATGGATGTAGCATCAAGGCAGAGAACTTAAAAGTTTATTCACTGCAGCAGAACTGATTTAGCAGATTTTGCACAGTAAAAAAATGTTGTTTCAATGTCTGAATTCTGTTTTTAATAACACTAGCTTGTTTATCTGTTTTTTTAGATAATAAAAGCAATTAAAGTGTTACTTTTTTACATTTACAATGGCTCATTTGTAAATTCATTCATTTTAGTGAAATACTGAATTTTCGCCATGCAGGCACCATGAAATGTAGTTAAAAAAAATTGTGTAATTATTACTGCCTTAGTGATGATAGTGTTCAACAAGAGTTTGATAGTCCTGGAGATAAGGATAGTCAGCCCCCTGAGATAGTTGTAGAGATAGAAAAAGGTGCCGTCCTCCAAGAAGACAGTGATGGGGGGGGGGGAGGAGGAGGAGGAGGAGGAAGACAAGGACATCATCGCTATTGGTGGTGATGATGATGATGACTGGGATGATCCAACATGGGAGTCAGTTAAAAAAGGTCAAGGGTGATGTAGGCCATTTACATGGACAGCCCGTGGTGAGTCGGTCTGTCATCAAGCCTATAAAGACACCTCCAAGCAGTCAAGTAACCACCCCTCCCAAAAGTAATGTTATGGAAGTAATGTTAGCAGCTCAAAACATACACACTTCCACACCTGTTTCTGAATCATCCTAGTCCCAGAAGCATCTGAAGTCCAGAGGTCAAAAGTCCCTAGTTTGGGACTTTTATGTGCTAGATCCTGCTGATGAGACCACAGCAATATGTCAACTTTGTCAAGCCTGTGTTAGTCAGGGGAAAAAGGGAAGCCACATAGGAACTGGTGGCCAACACACCCACCTGAAAAACAAGCACCCGCTGAGATGGCATCAATGCCAGAAGGATGCCAGAGCTGTTGGTAGCAAGGTGCATGCAGTAGAGCAAGAACATGAGGAGGGAGGGCAGAGTGGGTCAGTGGTGGAGGAGGAGAGTGAGCAATCCTTTGTTCTCTCTAGTAGTGGGCATAGTAGTGGCAGTGCAAGTCCCAGTCCCACGAGTTTTAAAAGTACACCACCCCCACACTGACAAGCAACCAAAATAACTGGTTTCATACGATCTCCACCGCCCGGCCAAGAGTCAATTGTTACTACTAAAAGAAAATCACTGCTGACACAAGTACAGCATTCTGGTTGGACAGCCCCAAAGATGCAGCTCACTCTGAAGACCATCCTTGAGCGGCAGACAAAGTACCCACCCAATCATGCTGCTGCACGAGAGTTAAATGCTGCCACTGCTGAAATGCTGGGCATTGATCTGTTGCCATTCTCATTCGTAGAGAATGCTGGTTTCCTCAGGTTGATGACCCGTGCCTGTCCCAAATGGCAAGTTTCATCGCAAATCTATTTTAGTAAGCTTTCCATACCAGAGCTGAACAGTAGAGTTGCTGATTACATTAGACATGCATTGAAGCATGTACATCACACTACAGCCATCTTAGCATGGATATGTGGACAAGTGAACAAACAGCAGCAAGCTTGTATCTGTGCATAACAGCACACTGGGCACAGTTGCCTGGTGCGGTACTTGATTTGGGGCCTGGCAAAACATGCATGAAGCAAAATTGTGGTGGTAGCAACACACTTGGTATTCGGCAGCATGCAACCCTGACTATGACAGGTGTCACGGGTTTGTACACGGCTGTGAAAATGCTCAACGTTCTGCTGAACGAGGCTGTTGGATGGCTGCACACACAGTCACTCATAGCAGGATTCATCGCAAGTGATAATGGCTCCAATGTAGTGAAGTGCATTAGCGATGGTGGTTTTTTCAGAGTGCCCTGCCTGGCACACTGCCTTAATCTTGTTGTTCAGCAGTTTCTCAACCATACGGACATTAAGGAAATGGTTACTGTTGCCCATTACATCTGTGTCTACTTTTCCCATTCTGCAAAGGCCCGTGACCATCTACGTGAGCTACAGCACAATAACAATCTGCCTCAGTACCGGATGAAGCTTGATGTTGTCACCAGGTATAACTCCACACTGTACATGCTTGACCGGCTGTATGAACAGTATAAGGCTGTGTCAGAATACCTGCTGTTGCACACCACCTGTGACAGTGCTGGAGTGTCCATCACTCTAACAACAGAGCAGTGGCACCAAATCGATGGGCTAATATGCATTCTCCATCCATTCGAGAATGCTACACAGGCAGTGAGTGGGTACACTGCTTACATAAGTCAGTCCATACCTCTCATACGTGTGCTGAGGCAGACACGAGTGAATGTGCAGCACCAGACAGAGGCAAGTGAGGATCATGGCACTTGTGATCTAATGGATCACATGCTCCATGTGCTGGACACAAATACCCATGTATCTGGCATTTTACAGTCAGCTGAGTTTGCAATCGCCATCATGCTGGATCCATGGTACAAATGTGGCCTGCCCTCTATAATTGAAGGAAGTTGTCAGCTAGTACAGCAGTTGACAGAGAACCTCATTAGATTGGTACATGCTGCACAAATGAAAAATGCATGCACTGCACCAAAAATGGGTGTTGCTACCACCACCAGCAACTTGCAGGGAACACAATCAGAGAAAATGGGCAAGGCAGGGCTGAAAACAGCAAGCAATCCCATTTGGGATGTTCTCTTTCAGGTGGGAGTGGAAGATATGGAGGAAAAGGAGGAGGAGACAGATGAGGCAGCTGGACTCCGGTCAGCAGAACGAATGGTGGAGGTCTACATGGGGGACCCAAAGGACCTTGCTGTTAATGATGAGACAATGCTGTACTGGAGCAGTAAAATGACTGAATGGCCAGCACTAACATAGGTTGCTGTGAAATACCTGAGCTGCCCACCATCCAGTGTCACTGTGGAACAAGTGTTTGTGGCTGGGGCAATTGTGAGTGACCGTAGGACCAATTTGTCACCCAAGAATGTGTCCATGCTAACATTCATCAAAATGAATGAAAGGCACATTCCACACAACACAGTGATGTCAGTGGTGTTGCCACAGGAACTGTGTCTCGATGATGAGGATGATGACAATCCCTTGAGTAAGGCAGCCACCAGCAGCGAGGTGGATGAGGCAGCAATGTTGAGAGAATTCCCACCTGATGAGAACTCCAGTCTTGAAGACTGTAAGGGGCGCTTCCTGGATGATGTGGAATTGGAAGTTGGAAAAGGCTGAGTTTACTCCAAGGGCCCCCCCAAAAAACAACTTTCAACTCAGTATGGTTGCTGGGGTGTGTATGTTACACCTTATTTCTAGCTATGTACCACTAGATTGGTTATGGAAATATGTTGTTATGTGCTGCTGCAGTGTGTAAAAGTTTCATGTCATCACCTTTTGTCACAACCCATTGATTGGTCACCTAACCACCTCCACCAGTCCCCCAAGGCCACAAGCCTATATAAAGCAGCAGCAATGTAATTACCATAACCGTAAATATTTTGCAATTGCATAATTAATGGTTTTCTTCAAAAAATATAATACTTTACATGTTGACTATATCAACACATCATCATCTTACAGCAAGATATGTTGTCTTGATGTCCTTAAAAACGTCCATGATGGCAAATTTCACACTGCCCCACCACGCCCTCTCGTCACCTGATCTGACCTGACACACCCATGCACTCCATGAGACTGAAAAAAAATGTTTCTGCCACTTAGTATTGGTGACATGTACAAGAACCCTGGCTCCTAGACAAGTGTACAAGTAGCATATGAATGTAACATGCTAATTCAACAGTTAGCACCAAGTTGAACACATTTTGAAAAATGGTGAATGGTGGCCATCTTTAATATGCGAGTCATTAATTACAAAAGTAATCATGAAGAGCCTTAACAACTTACAACATCAAATCCCTCCAAAAAGGTTACTTCTACAGTACCAGGCTAAGGTATACAAAAATCGCAATGGTTCCTGGAGGGGGGGGGGTCAACTGAGGGCAGAGTGAGTGTCCTGCTGTCCTCACTTTTGAATGGATTCAAAATGTTCATGATTACTGCAGCTATGCAATCTCCACTGAGTAGACAAGACATTAACCCCCTCCACCTAATTATTTACTAAACAGCTTATCAACCATCTGTGTTCACATATAGTTCCTCCCTGTATGTGGGTGGCAGTAGTGATTACTCAGTAATGGTAAGGACACCAGTCCAGTGGCCAACATTGCAGTTCAAGCAACACCCCTGTCTTCCAATGACACAACACAGCTCCTGCTCCTGCATGGCCTGGATTTATCATGTGTCATCAAGATACGACATACTGAAACCTCAACAGAGGAAAAATGACCTAAGCAAGAACAAAGATACGAAAAAATTTTGGATACTAATTAATCTGCATACCTGCTTTTACCTAACAAGTTGGAAGAAGAAGCAGAGAAAAAATTGTATACTTACCATACCCCGTGATGTGATGTCATTCAACTGAGGACATTCCCCACAGGAACATGCTGTGTGGTGCACATGATTCCAATCCAGACAAGGTCCAACAAACCACAGTAGCACTAGCAGGCATTCCCCGCCCCCTATCAGCACTGTGTACCTTGACATAAGAAAAAAATAAATAACAAATTTTGCTGATTGTTGAAAATTACCCTCACATCACCCATAAGCCTGACAATCCACCCCCTTCCCCGCCTCAGAGAACCACAAAAAAAATGAAGACATACTTACCTCAAGGACTGTGAAAGTGGAACCATCATGCAAGGGCGCAATTAAATAAATCCCCCAGACCTGGTTCAGCAGCCAGCAGCAGCAGCAGCAGTATAGAAAAATATTTAACTTCACCTGAATTCCATGTTGAAATAAGCAAAAAATAACACAATTACTATCAAGCTCAGACAACCATATGGCAGTAACAGACATACCACACTTGTGTGAAAATTCCAATACTTACCGTCTGTGTTGGGAAATTGGGAAGATCCATACATCTGACATCTCCCTCCCTCAAGGCCCGGCATGATGATGTTATCCACAGCACACTGAAAAATAATATAAGAGCAGTACAAGCACATTAGAACTCAAGATGCCATAATACCAACCAACCAACACCTTAACCTTGTACAGGAAAAACAATGAAGACAGATACTTACGTGTTCATCAGCAGCAGTATGGACTGTGTAAGGATAATCCACCAGGCATCAACCATCCAGAAGAGCAGTTCTTCTTGTGGCACCTTAGAAAGTAGTACTCATAGACAGCAGCAGGCAACAAGCTACTGTGCCCCAACATTTCATTCACTACCCCACCGCCAGGCAAGGTACTACCACAGAGACAGTCAGTCAACACAACTAGCCAATCAGTACAGCAGCACAGGGATAGGGAAATGATACTTCCGCATTTCTATGTCAATCAATTGAAACACAGCAGCAGGAAAGAACTGAAAGTAGCATCAGCATTTTGCAGGAGGAATTCGTGTTCTCTGCATATTGGCACCCCTTTTCAGGTCCCTGAGGTGGTGGGGCACCATAAAACATCAGGACTAACAGCACATTTCAGTCTCAATTTAATGTCACATTTTTGGGTAAACATTTCTTTCTTTTTTTTTTTTTATTTAACCAGGAGTAGCACACTAAGCTGAAAGCTTTTTTACAAGTGCAACCTGGAAGCACAGGGAAGTTAAGTGATTTGCTCAGCGTCACACAGTATGCAAGTGTAAGCTGTGGGATTCAAACCCAGGTCTGGTTTGCTGGATGTCACCAGATTTGCAGCTCAGAGCCTTAAACCACTGGGCTATACTGCCTCCCTTTATGGATTTGTAGGCTCTGTTTGGCACTGGCAGCAGTAAGTTTCAGGCAGAAATATTGGGTAAACAGGCCCTAAAACAGCTACTTAATTTCTGGTTGGTGGGGGGGCACCCTAAATCATAATGGCTGAGACCAGATTCCACTTCCAATTAATGTAACATTTTTTCTGCAACATTTCTGGACGTTTACAGCCTGTGCTGCAGTGGCAGAAACAAGATAGAGCCTAAAGACAATTGTAAAAGTGGACCAAAGACCATCATTTGATCCGGGTGCTTGCTAGTGGTGCGCCATAAAAAACCATGGCTGAGACCTAATTTCACTCTCAATGTACTGTGACATTTTTTTGTCAACATTTCTGGACATGTGGGACATGATTTGAATGTGCAGTCACACATTTAGGCCCAAAAAGTATTTAAAACGGTCAGAAAACAGCATATTTGGGTCTGCAGGGTGGGTATGAGCCTGTAACAGCTTGTCTCACACCTGATTTCACTTTCTATGTACTGTGAAAATTTTGTGGCAACATTTCTGGACATGTGGGACATGATTTGAATGTGCAGCCACACACATAGGCCCAAAAAGCATTTAAAATATGCAGAAAACAGCACATTTGGGTACACAGGGTGGGTGTGAGCCTGTAACTGTGTGTCTCAAACCTGATTTCACTTTCTATGTACTGTGCAACTTTTTGGCAACATTTCTTGTCATATGGGACATGACTTGAACATGCAGCCACACACTTAGGCCCCAAAAGCATTTATAACGGTCAGAAAACAGCACATTTGGGTCCGCAGGGTGGGTGTGAGCCTGTAACTGTATGTCTCACACCTGATTTCGCTCTCAGTGTACTGTGCAATTTTTTGGAAACATTCTGGACATGTTTTTTTGAAGACAGCAGTGAGTTTCAGGCAGAAATATTGGGTAAACAGCCCTAAAACAGCTACGTAATGTCTGGGTGTTGGGGGGGGCACCCTAAAACATAATGGCTGACAGCAGATTCCACTTCCAATTTTATGAATAATTTTTTCTGCAACATTTCCGGACATTTACTGCCTGTGCTTCAGTGGCAGAAACAAGATCGGGCCTAAAGACATTTGTTAAAGTGGACCAAAGATCATCATTTGGTCCGGGTGGTGGTGGGGCACCATTATACATCATAGCTGAGACTTGATTTCACTCTCAGTGTACTGTGCAATTTGCTTGGCAACGGATATTTGGGACATGAGTGCAGCCACATACTTAAGCCCAAAAGGCATTTAAACCGTGCAAAATACAGCACATTTGGGTCCACAGAGTGGGTGTGAACTTGTAATTGCATGTCTCACACCTGATTTCACTCTCTGTGTACTGTGAAAATTTTGTGGCAACACTTCTGGACATGTGGGACATGATTTTATTCTGCAGCCACAAACTTATGCCCACAAATTATTTAAAATGTGTAGAAAACAGCACATTTGGGTCCGCAGGATAGGTGTGAGCCTGTAACTGCACGTCTCACACCTGATTTCACTCTCAATGTACTGTGCAATATTTTGGAAACATTCTGGACATGTTTTTTCAAAGACAGCAGTGAGTTTCAGGCAGAAATATTGGGTACACAGCCCTAAAACAGCTACTTAATGTCTGGATGGTGGGGGGGGGGGGCACCCTAAAACATAATGGCTGAAACCAGATTCCACTTCCAATTTTATATATAATTTTGTCTGCAACATTTCTGGACATTTACTGCCCATGCTTCAGTGGCAGAAACAAGATCAGGCCTAAAGACAATAGTAAAACTGGACCAAAGACCATTGTTTGGTCCGGGTGGTGGTGGGGCGCTATAAAACATCATGACTGAGAACTGATTTCACTCCCAATGTACTGTGCAATTTGTTTGGCAACATTTCTGGACATGTGGGACATGATTTGAATCTGCAGCCACACACTTAGGCTCAAAAATCATTTAAAATGTGCAGAAAACAGCACATTTGGGTCCGCAGGGTGAGTGTGAGCCTGTAACTGTGTGTCTCACACCTGATTTCACTCTCTACATACTGTGCAATTTTCTTGGCAACATTTCTGGACATGTGGAACATGATTTGAACTTGCAGCTACAAACTTAGGCACAAAAAACATTTAAAACATGCAGAAAACAGCACATTTGTGTCCGCTGGGTTGGTGTCAGCCTGTAACAGCTTTTTTCACACACCTGATTTCGCTCTCAATGTACTGTGCAATTTTTTGGAAACATTCTGGACATGTTTTTTTCGAAGACAGCAGTGAGTTTCAGGCAGAAATATTGGGTAAACAGCCCTAAAACAGCTACTTAATGTCTGGAAGGTGGGGGGGGGGGCACCATAAAACATAATGGCTGAGACCAGATTCCACTTCCAATTTTATGTGTAATTTTTCTGCAAGATTTCTGGACATTTACTGCCTGTGCTTCAGTGGCAGAAACAAGATCGGGCCTATAGGCAATTGTAAAAGTGGACCAAAGACCATCGTTTGGTCCGGGTGGTGGTGGTGGGGCACCATAAAACATCATGGCTGAGACCTGATTTCACTCTCAGTGTACTGTGAAATTTGTTTGTCAACATTTCTGGACATGTGGGACATGATATGAACATACAGCCACACACTTAGGCCCAAAAAGCATTTAAAACTTGCAGAAACAGCACATTTGGGTCCGCAGAGTGCATGTGAGCCTGTAACTGCACGTCTCACGCCTGATTTCACTCTATATGTACTGTGTAATTGTTTTGGCAACATTTCTGGACATATGGGACATGATTTGAACATGCAGCCACACACTTAGGCCCAAAAAACATTTAAAACGTGCAGAAAACAGCACATTTGTGTCCGCTGGGTTAGTGTGAGCCTGTAATAGCTTTTTTCACACCTGATTTCACTCTCAATGTACTGTGCAATTTTTTGGAAACATTCTGGGCATGTTTTCTCGAAGACAGCGTGATTTTCAGGCAGAAATATTGGGTAAACAGCCCTAAAACAGCTACGTAATGTCTGGGTGTTGGGGGGGGGCACCCTAAAACATAATGGCTGACTGCAGATTCCACTTCCAATTTAATGTACCATTTTTTCTGCAACATTTCTGGACATTTACTGCCTGTGCTACAGTGGCAGAAACAAGATCAGGTCTAAAGACAATTGTAAAAGTGGACCAAAGACCATCGTTTGGTTCGGGTGGTGGTGAAGCACCATAAAACATCATGGCTGAGACCTAAATTTCACTCTCAGTGTACTGTGCAATTTGTTTGGCAACATTTCTGGACATGTGGGACATGATTTTAATGTGCAGTCACAAACTTTGGCCCAAAAAGCATTTAAAATATGCAGAAAACGGCACATTTTGGTTTGCAGAGTGGGTGTGAGCCTGTAACTGCATGTCTCACACCTGATTTCACTCTCAATGTACTGTGCAATTTTTTTGGCAACATTTCTGGACATGTTTTGAGCTGGCAGCAGTGAGTTTCGGGCAGAAATATTGCGTAAACAGACCCTAAAACTGCTACTTAATGTCTGGGTGCTGGGGGGAGCACCCTAAAACATAATGGCTGAGACCAGAGTCCACTTCCAATTTAATGTACCATTTTTTCTGAAACATTTCTGGACATTTACTGCCTATGCAACAGTGGCAGAAAAAAGATAGGGCCTAAAGGCACTTTAATGTCTGGTTGCTAGTGGGGCACCATTAAACATCAGGACTGACAGCGAATTCCAGTCTCAATTTGATGTCACATTTTTTGGGAAGCATTTCATTACCTGAGGGCCCTGTTTTACATGAGCAGAGCAGAGATTCACTGTCACCTAGCTTTGGAAGATATGTTTATTCAGAACAAAGTGCTTATACTTGACATTTGTGTATAAGATAGAAGGAGCAAGGAGGAAACATATAAAGAAAAGCGGAGTAACACAATGGAAGACAAAGAGGACAGAAACAATTTTTTTTGGTTTTTTTATTTTTTGGGGGGGCTTTTTAAAGGGAGGGGATGTAGAACAAGAACAGTGAAAAAAACAAATAAAGGAGAAGAAAAAAAACAACAACACTGGCCCACCACCACAGCCACAGGCCATTCACTGTGGCTGTGCACTGCCACCACCACCACCACCTCCACAAAGCTCCACCAGAAGGTCCAAGACCTTCTTCTGGTCCTTCATTATTTTTTGGAGGTCCCCCTGACCTCCTGGTGAAGCTGGTCGAGGTTGTGATGCATACCTTGTACCTCAGTGCGCACAGCCTCCAGGTCTACCCTGGTGACCACCACCTTACTTGGGGAAGCTGCAGGATGATCCGGGCGGTGGCATCTCTGATGGGTTCTCTGTGGTGCTGTATCATGGTCATGGGTGGGGGATGCATCTGGCTGCTTAGGAGGATGTGTCCTGCTGGTAGACCTCCTCCTCCCTGCCCTGGTATGGTGTCCCCGAGCCTCACTGCTGCCTCCTGCTGCTGCTGCTGTCTCTCTCTCTGTTTTGTGACCCACTCTGCAGCATGGTGGTACTGCAGGTGGCTCCTCTGGCCAGAAGTTCCAAATTAGGACTCTGGTTTCCTCTTTTAACATTCTTTGCACACAGGGTGCAGACCACAGTGCTTGCATCATCTGCCTTGGTTCTAAAAAAGGCCTAAACTGGTGATCTTTGATTTGGGGGGCACAAGCTGATGTCCCGGGGGGGCCTCTCCCTGTACAACAATATCCTGCTGTGGCTGGGGGCTGACAGACACAACAGGAGCCACATCGTCATCATCCTGAGGGGGGGGCCAATGGGCTCAGAGTCTGACTGCTACTGCTGCTGCTGCTGCTGCTGGGTGGCTGTCTCAGAAGTGTCCACAATGACCTGCTACTGCTGGGGGGCTCAGGCCGGGGCCAACTGCTCCTGCTGCTGTGGGGTCAATTTCAAATATGCACCTGTTGAGGCAAACACGTCTTCTTCCCCTTCCACTGTCAGTACCACTACTCCCAGTTCCAGTCCCTTCCATCATTATAAAAAGAAAAAGTTTTAATAAACTACTAAAGAAAAAAATGAAAAAAAATGAAAAAAAGGGGGAGTGAAACACACGCACACATGCACACACACATAAACACACTCACAAATTCACAAGATAAACAGAGAAAATAGAACACAACAGAAAGATAAACTTTTGCTAAATAATGAAATAGGGTATAAACAGAAGTTCAAAATCAACACACACACACACACACTGTGTCTCTCCCACTGTCTGTCTGTCTCTATTCTGCTACAAACTGCAGGAAAAGGATGTAGATTTAGTAGTTTCCTGTCTGAGTACAGGCACACATGTGACCTGCAGTCTGCTTCAGACAGCAAGTCATGTGACATGCCTTTCTTCCTAATTTCATCTTAGTTAAACGCTAACTAAGGCGAAACATAGCAGCGTAAGCAAAATTTACAGCCAGAATTTGGCTGTATAATATGGGTGAAATTTCACACAACTATACGGGCGAAATTTCGCACAACCATATGGGCAAAATTCCACCCCAAGGCTGTAATTTCGTGAAAAGTTTTGTGGGGCGAAATTGGTGATTTCGCCGGAATTTCACAGGAGAAATAGAATTTCACTGCATTTCTAATCTGCATGCACAATGGATGGTAACACAGCCTGAAGTCTCAGAGCCAACACCTTGGCCAAGATTTTATAACCAGCATTCAGCAGAGAGATGGGGCAGTAACTAGCACTTAAGTAGGGGTCCTTACCCTGCTTCAGAAGGATGAAATACTGACCTCGGACATCGACTCAGGTAACAAAAGATGATCCCAAGCCTCCTGGAAAGTGACCGTTAGAATAGGGCATTGAAAAAGTTTATAAAATTCAATAGGTAGGCTGTCATGGCCTGGAGCCTTTCCACTAGAGATTTGCTGTGTGGCAGCAACTATCTCCTGAGTAGTAATAGGGGCCTCCAAGCCATTCACCTGGTCCTCTGATTGTTAAGGAAGTATAACTAACTGCAAAAAGGATGCTATAGCCTCCTTCATCTGAGGTCCAAGTGTAAGCCTTGTTGAATAAAGCCCCTTACAAAAATTATAAAAAGCTTCATTAATAATAATAATAATAATAATAATTCTTTAATTATAGTGTGCCTTTCCAAACCAAGGTGCATAACAGTCAGAACAGTTAAAACATATAAAACAGCATCACATTCAATAAATACCAGCATGTCAGCCAACGTCTTCACTATAAGCCTTAATCCACAGGAAAGTTTTTAAGACCTGCTTGAATCCCCCCACAGTCACGCACTCCCTGATCTGACAGGGTAGAGAATTCCATAGGGTCGGGGCCACAAGCATAAATGCCCGGGCTCCAGCTGATTTTAAAGTCACCCACAGAATCTCTAGCGACCCCTCGACAGCAGAGCGAAGTGGTCGCTCAGGGTGATAAGGGACCAGGAGCTCTTTCAGGTAGTCATGATCCCTGATTCTGTAGAGATAGAATTGCCTATCCAGAATGTTTGACTCTTCTGAGGACATTTTCAGAAGATAGGCCAGAAGGCAACCCACCTTCTCACTCCCTTCCCAAAAGGCATGCTGCAAACCAACATAAGGCAAATTCCACTTTTTGTGAATTTAAGGCATTTAATAGGTACTGAACACTTCTCATAGATTGCATAAGCTCTGGGGGAGTGATCCCCACTCTTATGTTGAAGTTGGAGGTCAGCTAATTTCTTCTCAAGGGTCTAAAGGTCTGTTTGCCTTGCTTTTTTCTCTCAGCAGAGGCATATGCTATAACCCGCCACTGAACAAAGGCCTTCAGAGCCTCCCACAACCATCGAGTTGCTGTCTCACCTGGAAAATTAAAATCTAAATGTTCCAAATCTCCTGCCTTAGTGATTGTACAGACTTAACATCATTGCAAAGGCTGGGATTAAACCGCCACTTCTTGGCTGAATGCACCAAGATGCCGGGGTCAAAAGTATAAGTCACTGGGTAGTGATCACAGATAAGAACTGGCTCTATGGTGGAACATACAGCCCCGTGCACCACAAATCCCCGAGGTAAGAATCATATCAATCCCCCTATAGGATTTGTGCAGAGCCAAATAAAATGTGTCGCCAAGGCCAGAGGGGTGCTCCATTTGCCACAAGTCAGATAATCCGTGCTCCTGCATCAAATGTTTTAGAGCATTCCCACCTGCAGAGGACAATGAGTCAGGAGTTCTGCTCCTATCACAGAGGGGGTCTAAGACCTGGTTCATATCTCCTCCCAAAATAATAGGGGCAAGACCCAAATCATGTAGTGCTTGGGAAACTGAATGAAAAAATGGGGGTCAACGGTATTCGGCCCATAGATGGAACCTAATATCAAAGGCTTCCCATTCAACCTACCACTGACCAATAATCAGTGACCCTCCTTGTCCTTCTGGATCTGGTCAGCCACCTAGTTACCAGTTTTATGGCAAAGAATAACCACCCCACACTTTTTGGAAGATTAAGAAGAGTCATAAATCGTCCCTCCCCACAATCGTTTAAGCTTATCAACCTCCCTTTCACAAGGTGTGTCTCTTCAATCCCCCTATAGGATATGCAAAAAGTTTATTTGGCCACCTAGTCACCTTAGGTGAGTAATAACCCTCCTCCTCTTGCCAGGACTGTTCAACCTCTGAAAATTATAAGTTATAGTTTTCTAGGCCATTTAGGTAACAAAGAACCTAAATTGCCCCATCCTCGACCCCCAGCCAAAATGTAGCCCAACACCCAGGTCATCTATCTTACCATACTAACCATACCAAACTATGTACATCAATAAGATAATAAAACAGTACAAACAGTAAGTGTACACTGAACAAACCTCATCTGGAGTACTGGGTCCAGTTCTGGAGATCCCATCTCCGCAAGGACATAGACAGGATGGAGACAGTCCAGTGGAGGGCAACTAAAATGGTGCAGGGTCTGCAACAGAAGCCATGTGATGAGAGACTAAAGGAGCTTAATATGTATACCCTTGAGGAAAGGGGGGGGGGACATGATAGAAACTTTTAAGTATCTCAAGTGAATCAACAAAGCCCAAGAGGGTAGCATCTTTCAGAAAAAGAGATGTGCAAAAACAAGGGGACACAATTTGAAGACGGAGGAGGGATGGCTCAGGGGTAATTTGAAGAAGTATTTTTTCACAGAGTGGGTGGTGGACGATTGGAACGGCCTTCCTGAGGAGGTTGTGGGATCAAAAACAGTGGGGAAATTCAAGAATGCATGGGACAGACATAAGGCAGTTCTTGGTGGGGGGTAGGAAGAAATAGGCTGTTGGTTAACTAGGATCTGCAGCTTATCCAGTAGGTAGGGAAATGGGCAGACTAGGTGGGCCAAGCGGTCCTTATCTGCCATCAAAGTCTATGTTTCTATGTTTCTATATACAACAGCATATAAGGTAAATCTTCTCATTAAAGGTAGAATATACTTGGTGGCCACAAAATCTCTGCCTTTAAACAATCGCAAGTGAAAAGCCCAGCAAACCCTCCCCCCTCAGCACTTTAAAAGTCAGATCATAAGCTAAGGTCCATGTCACCGGTCTAAGTGCCTCGCTTCTCAGAGGGACATGCCCTGCTATGACTCCTCCATCCTGTCAGGCTTCCTACCTGTCCAACCTGAAAAACTTAGTCAATAAACTAGAGCTCACCCTACTGATTCAGAGTGGGTAATATAAGCTCTCCACAAAGGTAGGAAGGTATTCATAACAGATACCCGACAGTGCCCCACGACAAGTAATTACAATATGCAATCCCTCTAAAACTTAAAAGAATGAAGAGAACATATTCGGGAGAAGTAGATAACATCCAGCAATAACCAAAAGGGGCAACTAAAATTGCTTTGTCTGTCCCACTAATTAGCTCCCTCAGGCACTAGACTGGATGACTGATATTGGACAAGAAGCCAGAACCTCACTCCCCCCCCCCCTCCAAGCAGTCATAAAGTAAAACAATTCTTATAGTGTGGCAAAAACATGACAATTTAAGTCTAGCATAATACCCACAACAAAGAACCCACCACAACCCCCCAAGTCCCCCACTCCTGGGAGGAGGTCACAGACGTGAGATAAAGCACTGCCATTCTCTCACACCCAGGATATCCCCAAACCAGTAGAACAATCCTCAGTATAAGCGCACTGTGGAGTAAAAGAAAAAGTCTTGTGGTCTCAACCGCCGACCTTTAAACCATGTAAATACATAAAAAGATAAATTCAGGTTGGAGTCACCAAAGTCTGCATGAGTTCCAACTCTAGGGAGTCCGCAGGCAGGTTGGAATCTTCCATTAATGTCTTACAAAGTCCTGAACCACCAGCCTCTGAAGAGACAGAAGAACCTCTGGACAAAGATGTATTATGAAAGGAGGCTCGCTGACGCTTAGCAGACTGTGGTGGTAAAACCTTCTTAGTCGACTCAGGATCTTTGTTCAGTGCCAATTTCTGAACCAATGCAGAGTGCTGGTCTGATACAGAATTTTGATCCAGTGCAGGATTCTGGATCAAAGGTGGATTTGTCTTTGGAGCAGAATTGTGGTGCAGTGTGGGTATGTCAGAAAATGAATTTGTCTGCAGAATAAATCGCTGGGCTTCTGCTGGGGAGGTAAATACCATGGATGAAGAGCCCAGAAATACTCAAAGAGTGGCAGGAGGGATAAGAAGACACATAATCCCTCATTGCTTAGCCATGTCCTGAACACCATCAAAAAATTTACAGTGGTCAATTATTAACTTTGGAAAATTGGGGTAACCATCAATTTAGCCCCTTGCTACTTTAACTCTTCACGCTGCCTTGCCTTTGTAAGGATAAGCTCCAGGTCCTGGAATCAAAGTAAGTGAAGATGAGAGGGCAGGGATGGGAGGTTGATGTTGTCAACTGTAGGCCTGATGGAACTCTTTGCACCTGGTCTATTTCAGGTGGTGCATCCCAGTAGTGGTTCAAGAGTTTAGGTAAAAGTCTCTGCAGGAACTCAATAGCATTGTTTCCTACACTTGATTCAGGGACACTCAGGAGCCATAAATTATTCCAATGGCTCCTGGTCTCCTGATCATCCAGCTTGTCCCAAAGCAGTTGGACATCTCTTTCTTTACAACCATCCTTCGATCCATTGGTTGGGCCCAGTCTTCTAAAAGGCCCACCCACTCCTCAGTCCTCAGTCTCCGTGATTTGGAAGCCAAGATTTTCCACTGCTCCTTTGACAGCATCTAGAGTGAGACTCATCTGAAAAGCTGTGCCATAGCAGAGCTCATAAATACTTTAATTTCTGCTAATTCCTGCAGTAGAAACATAGAAACATAGAAGTTGACAGCAGATAAGGACAGCAAGGCCCATCCAGTCTGCCCATTTGTTTTTCTACCTTATAAATGTGCCATCAGCCTTTGCTCTGTCAGTGGCCTATCTGAGTAGTATCTAAGTAGCAAAGGATAAGTCAGTTCTGAGGGGCCAGCCACCATATTTGCTTCAGACATTCCTGGTCGCGCAAACAACTCTTCAGTTTTAGGCTTTTTAGGTAAGTTAAGATCTTCCAAAATGTCGTTTCTAGTTTTCTAACCTCCGGGGGAGGATGATGATGATAAGACATATTCAGGGTAATGTCAAAAATAGAGCAAGGATTGCCACAGATTCTATAAACCAAGGCAGAGCTCGAGAGCCAAGCTCCTTTCAGCTCAGTTGCATCACGTGCCTTCCCCCCACCCTTGTCAACTGTTGAATAGGATTAAGATGATGGTAGGGCAGCAGTTGCCATAGAGAGCAGCAGATCCTATGGCTGAGTTATGGGGCGCAATGGTGCTAATGTTTATTTTAGGGTTTTTTGATTGTTTTTTTTAATTGTGAAATGTGTTAAAAATGCACGGCATATGGCTTTAGAGAGCTGTACAGGACAAGCCAGGGAAGCAGGAGGAAAGTAAACCCACTAAGCGAACAAAAAAAAAAAGCTGCTCAACGGTGTTGAATATTCAGAAGTGGGCACATGAATACCATATGTGCTCAGACAGGTTAACACTGGCACTTGTTTTTCCCAGTCTCTGTTGGCACATAAATGCATCCTTTGGTAAGGGGCTCAATCAGTCAGAGACTGGAATTTTTTCAACCCATTTTCTAAGTAAGCAATAACACATGACGGGGTGTACATCAAGCTAAAGCAATGCATGCCACCGTTCATTGTGAGGCATCAGGCTGCAGGCCACCAAGTGCATTCAACTACCCAGAAAGTGCATAATTTTGTCTGATGCACATCCTGAAGTGTGTTTTTTGTACTTATATAATGTGTTTGTTTATTTTAAATGTGTATTGAAATTTAAATACTGAGGTTTATATATTTAGAAATACAAATAACTGTCTTAATGTTTGGTAACATAGTTATTCCATCTGCCGGATCTTGCTGGTATTTTCTGCTTTTTCATTTTTTGGTTTAATAAGGCTTCCATAGTTATAGCTTCTATATATATATTTTTTTTTATACTATGTGACTGTTTACTGCCCCCCCAACATAGATATTGTGTTTTTTTTTTTTATTATTGTTTTGGTGTAGGCAGTGTTATGTGAGAGACATATGGAGAGGGACAACCATGAGTGTTCAGCAGGGAGCTGACTACAGTGTGTGTTGAGAGCAGCTGTATTCTTATAGCTGGAGAAAGAAAAAGAGAAAGACAGAGAGGGACAACTGCAAGTTCATAGGAAGTATTACAGGGATCCTGGAACCCCACTTGGCCCAATCTGTAGAGTGTCTTACTGTCCGAATGGGGGAGGACATGGCCCTGGGCAAATCTTGTGTCTAGGGAATTTTGATGGAATTGTTCCTAGGGAGTCCCCTTGCAAAAACACTGTTAGCATGCACAACCTCTCTCAGTTTTCTTCCACCATAAAAACAGTCATGATGATAATAGGTCACTCTTCACTCCAGATAGATCGTTCAAATGTGTGGTTCATTTACTTAGGGGATAGGGGATAGGGATTCAACATAATTCATTCATGCATTTTGTAACTCATCAAAGAGCACATTAATGTCAGTCCCCATATACAGTAATAGTTCATTACACATAGTCTTTGTTTCTAAGGCACGGAGTCATAATGCTGTGGCACAAACAGCACAGCAAACAATGCCACAGTCAAAATGTCACCTGCCACAATCAGAGTCAGTGAAAACACTGACTAAAACAAAAACAGTGCACACCACAGAAAGGAATGGGAGACACTGAGATTTTTCTTGAACTATATTTTAACTGATACCATACTTCTCATTACACCTTGTTATACCTCAGTTGTTGGTCTTGCCATAGGTAAATTCCACCACCAACAGAATCACTCCCCTCACACACAATACTTCTTGGACAGCACTGAGTGTAGTTTTAAATGTAAGTAGTTCAGCCAAGTAGTTTTGAATGTAGGTAGTCCAACCCAGTGTTACGAACCCATACTGAAATGAGCATTTTCACCAAGACCACATGGTTTTGGCATGGTGTTGGTGTAAATTCCACCAACAACAGAATCATTCCCCCCCTCAACACACATTCTCTATTGGCAGCAAATTATTACACATCCAGATCAAAACAAGCATTTTCACTGAACTCTGCAACATGATTTTTGGTGTTTTCATCATATTTGCCTGTGGTAAATTTACTTGTGCGGTACTTAGGCATTCTGCGAATATAGTGGAAATAAATGTACCATGGAAATATGGAGTTATATAGTAGTTTTCATTTTCATTCCCCTCCACTCCATAATTTGTAATAGACTTTCTTTCATTGATCATGTTGAGGAACTTTAAAAAAAAAGGAATGCTATTCTTCAGACCTATAGAGCAATTGTTAAGAAGCTTCCCATTATATCTCTGATTGTTTGCACTTCTGTACCTTAGGTAATTATGCTCTGATAAGTTATTCCCACATCTCATTATTTGCACAAAAGGTCAAATCTCATTTTGGTAGAGCTTCCATCAGTTATGTGCTACCCCAGGTATTGAATAAGCTTCAAAAAATCTTAAAACTGGCTAGCCTAATTAATTTAGCCTAGTTCAAAATGCTTTATACAACATCCTTCACTGAGCCCTGTAAGTGTTTAACTTGATGGGCTTCATGATGGCTGGACCCACTTCACATCTTACAGTAGCACCCCTGGAGCTCCTCCCCTTCTCCCACCTTTCATCACTCCATCTTCCTTGCTCCTAAGCTTCCCCATACTATGCAGTTTTCTGTCCCAGTGGGGTATTCTCAATGCTTGCCTACCATGTACATATTCTGTAAATTGTTGTCATTGTATGAGAACTATATTGTATATATTTCTGTAAGTTTGGTGTCTTCTGAGTTGTTTTATCATCCCATTGCTATCGTCTTTACCCATGTTGCTCCTGCTATACTGTTGTACTGACAATATGTTCCTGTTTACTGCTGTAATGATTATGTGTATTCACCCAGGTCCACCTTGAAAATGAGCTTGCTTAAAGGTGTTGCACCTGGTAAAATAAAGATTGCTTGATTGATTTATTTTTTAAAAAGACTCACTGTGATGCTACTATTCACCCAGAACTTGAATGTCTTATCTTTATGGCGGTGAATTAGCTGAAATTAGATTTCCATCATAATTTTTTAATTGATCTAGCCACCACTCAATATCCCCCCTCCCTCTTCACCTCTCCATTCTCACCCCCAATATGTGGGAAGTTTGGGAAGGGGAATGATTTCCCAGTGCTGACATGAATGGCTATATGACTAGACAAGAGGAACCAAATCATACAAATGTGTTTTTTCCTTTTTATTCCTTAGCTGCTCATACCAGCTGAAAAGATGATTATTTTATAATGATGTATCAATAATCATTATCAATTATGTGCAAAGATCATGATCAAGCTTCAAAAACCATATTGTGACCATGATTAAATATGAACATTAAATGGCCGCTAATCAAAAACCATCATGTTATGGAAACAGTGATAGTGATTAATGATGATCGCATATCATCATCATTTTTCTTGATTTCCCATGGCAAAGAGAACTGAAATAAGTTTAAAAAATCAATTTATCATCTTTCCATACCTTTGAAACTTATTGTGTCTTCCATTTAGACATATTTACTGGTATTATCAGCTATGATACATGTTCCATACAAACAAACTATCTTCAATTATACTTACTCTGATACCTTATTTCTTACTACTGTTTTAAGGGTGCAAATTGGTTTATAATGTATGGTAGAATGCTGCCATCATTTCCTAAGGTTGCTAACCATTGTTCATCCGTTCCAGTGTTGTTAACCTATCGATGCTACATCACAGCGATAGGTTAACAGCAGGGATTACTTTGCACATGTGTACTACACAACCATCAGCCTTCCAGAAATGGTCACGGTGGTGAAGGCATGACCTGGAATGGCTGCAGCAGTGACTAAGATTTAAACAGTAAGGACTGTCCTTAAGTTTTTAAATTGAAATGTTTGACCATACACTATAAAATATAATGAATGGTCATACATTGGCAACCAGTTTGAATAACTGGCTTGAGGTTGCCGTGGCGACATAAACATCTCAAGCTTCACTCTCGAGGTTTACATGGTTGCCATGGCAACCTCTCACTGGTTAACAAACCAGTTACTGATGCATGCCCATACATTATCCTCTCTATATATATATATCTCCTTTAAATGATTCCTTTTATGGTTATGGTGAGTTTCTACAAGTATCTGGTTTCTTCTCAAAACCATTCATAAAAGTTGGCAAGATACTATAGTCAAGGCAAAATAATTTCAAACATAGAAATTACCACTGTTATGTTCATAAACTGTGCTACTGAAATATGCAAATTAATTATGTAAATGTGCATACTATAGCGAACATTGCACTTCCTCTCCCCAAAGGGATTAAAACTTGACTTCACATGATTTACATTACATTTCATTTGCTTTTGCTGATATTTGACATTAATATTTTCATATTAAGAACAAAACAAATTTGATAAGTATTACTCATGTGACTTAGTCTTATAATACAGAACTAATACAGTCATCAATGATCATCAACAATCATCATTTGATCATCCACAGGTCATCAAAAACCATCAAGCTGATTGAAGCTTACAAAAATAATCAATAATCATCAGTTGGTGATTTGAAAGTTGCATGTACATGTTTGATGATTAGATCATGATCTAGATGATTATCTTAAATCACGATCTCTCTCAATGATCATATGGTAACATTTGATGATTAACAATGATCTGTCATGACTGACCTTCAAAAAAACATGATTGATGATTTACCAGTTTGCTTGGTGTTTAGCTGAAGGAACGTAAAAGTGGAGGAAGCCTGAGTTCCTTTGGGAAAATCGTTACATATTGCAGTGTGCCCATTTTCTTCTATCCCATTCTGGGTTGTTGTGGGTAAGTGTGTGAGCTCCCACATCACCCTGATTGAAGTTCAGTTCATAAATTCAGCACCAAAGGTAGTAGGGCCATGGTAATGTGGTTCCATGAACACCATGTTTGTTACTAAATATGGATTAATGGAGGACTTCCAAGTTGAACTGATTGAAATTGATTTATGAAATCTAACACTCATGATTTGATTATCCTAGGCCTGAGACAAGGGGGATTAGAGTGGTTGCCAAACAGTGTGAAAACCAACACACAGGGAAAGGATGGTTAACCAAGCCAGCACAAAGGCTAAACACACTGTTTATGCTTCTTAAAATAGCCAAATCAATAAAACAGCAAAGAACCTGAATCTGCCAAGTAAACCCATTATCGTCAGTAGCTCTTTAATCCACAATTTGTGCATTCATTCTGCAGTTCATTGGCTCACTGAACTGTGGAATGAACGTATGAACTGCAGATTAAAGTATTAAACTGCAAAACAAATTCTGCAGAAATGACCACTGACAGTGATCAGTTCTGCAAATTTTTTTTCCCCACAGTTTAATGCAATAATCTGCAATTCATATATTTATTCCTTTGTTCTAAGCTGGAATTTCCATGAAAGTTGTCAAAGTACATTCCAAAATTTCTCGAAAGTGAAATTCTGACTTTCACCAAAATTCCACCAGCGGAAGTTTAATTTTGCACAGCCCTACTATTAAGTGAGTTAGGTCCGCTGGCATATATACTACACTTTTAAATGAGATTTACATGAATGGTTCTTGGAGCCATTTGGATGCTCTTTTGCAACCAAGTGGTGATCGAATATATGGGGGTGATAATATTCCAAAATTTTACTTCCGTTTTTTTATTATTTAAAGGCTTTATTAGTAGTTCAGCACCAAGTAAACAACATCAAGCAGTCTCATACAGCTGCGAACATCAGCTACATACTTTCAAGGCTAAAGAAAAAGAAAAGGAAACAGAAAAAATAAAAGCCCATCTTCCACTACCCCACCCCCCAGACTACACTCCATTATTACCAACTGAACTACAGATATACTGACGTCCCAATTTCACTGGGATTTCCATGTTGTCAGGATGGCCTCTAGGTTTTCCCATAATGAAGTAAAGGTTTTGCCTCTGTTTCGAACAAATGCAATATGTCTTTCCAATTGTAATGCCAAAACACACTCCCTAAACCATTCCAAGATTATAGGTGACTTTTCGTCCATTCAGTGCCTCATTATTGTTAACTTAGCAGTTGCTGCAACAAGAATCATATGTGCTTTCCTACTTTTTGGAGTATCAACTGGGAAATGATTTGCACTTCGGGCGTAAATAATTCCCTCAAGCCAAGGATAGGGTCCAAAGAATTATTAATGGATTGCCAGAATGTCTTTATATGTGGGCATAACCATAACATGTGATAAAGTGACCCAGTATCCTCCTTACACCTGTTACATGTTTATGTGTGCAGGAATCCATATCTAAAGAGTTTGGCTGGTGTCAAATACATATTATACATAATATTGTAATGAACTAATCTGAGTCGATCTTGTTTTATAAATTTATACATTGATATCCAAAGTTTCCTCCACACCTTAACATCTTCAGGGAGACCTAATTCCCTTACCCAATAAATACAGACTCCCGAGGGTAGTCTATGGTCCCAATCCTGAAGAGTTTTATATAAATTTGACACTTTGTGTGGCTGGGAAGCAACCTGCAGGAGTGTAATAAGATCTCTTTGCCCTATATCTATTAACGGAGAAAGCCAGGAAAATGAGGATAGGGCCTTGCTGACTTGAAGGCATTTAAAGGATTCATTGCTTGCAGCACCAGCAGAGTCACGTAATTGAGTCAGAGAAATCACTTTGCCATCCCTCCACATCTCTGAGACTTTACATTGACTCAGCCAAGGCCAAAAGGCACGAGGTAAGGGTACACCACCAATTTTGAAATGTGGGTTATCGACAATTGGTTGGTTAGAAGACTGACTCCACTTAGTTGCAAGGTATGTTTGGGCCTGATGAGAGGCTTTCATCGACCAGCCCATCGGATTATTTCTGAGAGACTTGGGAATGTGGGATGGAGAGACATATAGTAGGGCCTGCAGGAGCATTCTCACGATACCAGGTGTTTTTCAATGGGTAACCACAAAGGAGAGTATACTGTGTGATCCACCTCTTTCTGCCAGTAGAACAGCTTACTCAGATGCTGTGCAATGTAGTATAAAAAGAAGAGGGGGCTGCAAGGCCCCCCCTCACTTTCGGTGCTGTCAATTTGAAATAAGACCTGTGGACACTCTTTTTATTCCACAAAAAGGAGCTTAGCATACCTCGCAACCTAGAGAACCAAACTTTGGGGAGGTACATACCCAACATACCTAAGGGATATAATATTCTAGGCAATAGATTCATTTTAATTATACTTAGTCTACCCCATAACGATATGGGAAGCAACTGCCACCTCTCAAGGTCCTTGGTCATTATCTTAATGAGATTATCTATATTGTTTCTCAGAATAGTGCCGGAATCCCTAAAGATCTTGATTCCCATGTAGACTATGGACTTTGTCTCCCAGGTAAGGCCTAGGGGGGCTAATTCCGCTTTGCTGACTCTGTGATTTAGGGGAATCACCAGCGTTTTCTCCCGGTTAAGTTTATAATAGGATACCTTAGAGTACTCCTCAATTTCCTCTAGTACAGCCAGAATTGAGGCACTTGGGCTCTCTAAATGTAATAATATATCATCCGCATAAACCGAGAATGCGTACCTAGCTCCTCCCACCTGAATACCCATAATATTAACATTACCCGCCATCCTAAGAAGCAAGGGATCTAGGTATATGTTGAATAGTAACGGGGATAGAGGACACCCCTGCCTAGTGCCCCGGGCTAATTTGAATGAGGAAGATAACAAACCATTACATTTTACTCTGGCCGAGGGACAGGAATATAATACTTTAATCCATTTGACAAAATCTCCCGGAAAACCAAAAGATGTTAAAGTGGGAAACAGAAAGACCCAGGAGACTCTGTCAAATGCTTTTTCAGCATCAAGTGAAATCAGCACCATAGGTAAATTGGAATCTCTAGCCGCCACAATGAGATGCAGCAACTTTCTCATATGGTCTTGAGATGACCTTCCAGCCATAAATCTGACCTGTTTGTGTCTTATTAAATTATCTATAATTTTAGTAAGTCTGTTAGCCAATACTTTGGCCAGGATTTTTATGTCGGTATTTAATATCGAAATAGGACGGTAACTGCTGAGATTTTGAGGATCCTTCCCAGGCTTTAAGATTAGGGATATCACAGCCTCTAAAAAACTGGACTCTGACATCCCCTTATTAAACCAATAGCTAAAGAGCTCCTTTAACACAGGTGTTACAGCAGCCTGACAGGTTTTCTAAAAGTTACTGGACAGCCCATCTGGTCCAGGGGACTTGTCTAAAGGTAACTGCTGGATAGCCTCCTGTATTTCCCCTAAAGTAATTGGGGCACTCAAAAGGGCAGCATCACCTGCTGAGATTTTTGGCAAGTTTACAGATCTAAGATACGAGCTTATATCTGACTCAGCGGGTGATGAGGATGGGGTCTCTGAATATTAGTCTTGATAAAAGGAACCAAACATTTCCACCACTTCCTGGGGGTCGGTACAGACTTTGCAATCTTTCCTAGAATAAATTCCAGTGATGAATTGCGAAGCCTCTACTTGACGGATACATATAGCAAGCAGCCTGCTTGCTTTCTCTCCCACATCCAGCTATTGCAGCTTGGTTCTGTGTAAAGATAACTCAGCCCTCTGCGATTGCAGACCTGCATATTGGGCCTGTAATTGATGTAACCTGGTCCATATCTCTGCTGGGGAGGTACGGGAGAGGGTACATTCTATATTTTTAATACTACTTAATAGCCCTTCTAACTGAACCCTTTGATGCTTGGCCCTATTAGAAGCCATTTTAATAAATTCGCCTCTCAGGGAGCATTTTAGGGCTGCCCAGATTAAATCGTACTTGTCAACCGTCCCCAGGTTGCAGTTAAGGAAGAAGGCAATATGCTCCATAGTATGTTCCAGAGAGGCTGGATCTTTTAATAATTGGTTATTCAAATGCCACTGCGGGGATCGCTTGCCCCCTGCCCCTAAACAAAGCTCCATGTCGACTGGAGCATGGTCAGATAGAACCCTGGCTGTGATTCCTGCATGTGTGACCCCTGAAATTGCATAGGAGCTTATGAGTAAATAATCAATTTGAGAGTGTGTTTTGTGTACTGCAGAGAAAAACGTGTATTGTCTTTCGGAGGGGTTAAGAACTCTCCATATGTCAGCTAATGTGGCACTGCATATAAGTTCTTTCAAAGCTCTCTGCGCTGGTGATAGACCTCACCGTACTCGATCAGACCTGTCAATATCCGTCTGGAGAACTAAATTCCAGTCCCCACCCAATATCATAAGTTTAGGTGGATTCGTTATTATGGTGTTTAACAAGTTTACGAAGAATGAGGGAGAATCGCTATTTGGGCCATATATAGATCCAAGGAGGACCGGACAGGATTCCAGGGATCCGTGTATTATTATGTACCTACCCTTGGGGTCCCATATTTCCTGAGTCAGTTTAAACGGGGTACTCTTGGCCAGTAGAATCACTACCCCTCCTTTGCTTGTGGACACTCCTGCCCCAAACACCTGACCGACCCATAATTTTTTGAAGAACAACACATCCTCCCTTTTAAGGTGCGTTTCCTGCAGGAAAACTATTTGTGCTCGCAGTAGCTGCAAGTGCTTTAATATGACCTGCCTTTTGACCCTGTCCTTGGCTCCTTTGACATTCCAGCTCACATAACAATAGTTATTACTTATACCTTAAATCAATAATGAAAGGTAAATGCAGATAATGGGCAAATGTGCCCTTCTGAAAATGCCATCCAGCTTCTGAACACTAGACCATTGAGAAGTACACAGAGTACAAAGATTCACCAGTTAAATCATCAGAGCTAAAGTACAAATCATGTGTAGTCTTTTCCCCTCCCCCTCTAAGCCCACCCAAACCCCATACTCTACATCTACTATATTTATAAACTATAATACCTTGCATAACATAACATCCCCAGTTCAAACACACTGCACTCCCAAACAACATATGCCACATGATTTTACATAAGCAGACCCAGATCAACAGCATTGTCCCCGGAGCCCCCCCCCCACTCAAAAAAAAAAACATTTATGTTACAAACAGGTGCTTAAAATCTTAATATTTTTCCAGATATAGCTCGCACCTACAATAAGCTTTAATCATCAATATTATCAAACGAAGCAAAACAACAATAATATCTGAGAGCTAAATACCATTCATATCCTCTCTATATATTTCAAGAACTTAGCACGTATGTAACCAGCATTAGGTGGTCAGTATAATTATAGCTTCGAGATTTGGATAGTTATGAACATTTGCTATCCAGAGAGAATACATTTAATAACACTATTACTCCTATTAAACTAGAGCATTGTGTCCTTAACGGCATGCTAACAGGAACACCTTTTTAAAGCTTGCAAGATACCAAGTTCAGGGTCAATGTAAGTTTGTTCCGCATCTTTAACTGCGCAACCAAGCCGCCATCTATTATTTGTCATATGCCTGGTGCAGACTTAGCCATGAAAGATAGATGAATGTATCAGTCATCTAATTAACAGGAGCCAGAACTTAACAAGGTCAAGCCAAGCACTGCAACCAGGTAATTTAGTTCCAGGTTGATAGCCACATTGGGGACTAAGCCCATGCGTTATGCGACGCACCCGATTCGTGCTGGCCTTTAGTAAAATAAAGAAATCTAGCAAACTGCTTCAGCAAAACAAGGAGCAAATAAGGCAGCCTCTATTGTAACGACTGCAATTTAAAACGTGATTCTCACAAGGCTCCTTTCTTATACGTTGTGCATTCCGTATTTCCCTCTGCAAAATCAGGCTGATATAACAGACAACATATTTGCGGTAGACAAGCCATGCAGTAGACATAAGTGGGCTTATACTAAAACTGTGTTAGTCGCAGGTTTCCAAGCTCGACCGCAATAGCAACACTGCTACAGTCCCATTAGGGCAAAGGTGCAATTCCGGGAGGTTGCCGGAGTCTCTACAAGATTCTCCACCAGTATTCATCATTCAATTTGGACTGCCCCCCTTCACTTAAATAGATCTGGGAAAAGTTCTCTCAAGCCAAGTAGCGCTTGCTCTGGAGAATCATAGGAGACCCATTTATCCTCATTCTTCACCATTAGAATTGTGGGGTATTAACTCTAAACTGCTTAGTTGCGGCAATCAATTTAGACACCAAGGGATGAAGTTCTTACCTCCTCAGCCTCACTGAGTGGGGGAGATCTTGCACAATCTGCACTTTCTTGCCCTCCCATGTTACTTCACGGGCTTCCTTCGCTTTTCTCAGTATGTGTTATCTGTCGATATAGTTCAGCAATTTAATGATTACTGGTCTAGGAGACTGACCCGGAGTCAGGGGATGGTGCAGGGCTCGGTGAGCCCTCTCAATCATGTATTCTCCTCCGTTTGGGGGAAGGCCAGCTACTTTGGCGCAGAACCTCTGCATGAACAAAACCGGCGCATTCCCTTCTTCTTTCTCGGGGACTCCAATAACCACCAAATTGTTCCGTCTACTGCGTCCCTTGAGATCCTCTATCTTTTCCTCCATTTTTTTCAGTCTGCGCCCCATTATAGCTGACCCCAAGTCCATCTTGTCTTGCCTTTTTTCTAGCGCCGTCAGTCTGGTCTCCGAGTCCCCGGCTCTCCGTGTTAGAGATTCCACTGAATTTTTAATTTCCTGTAGATCTTCTATGATAGTAGAGATTGCTACTTGGAGCGGCTGCATTATTTCAAGAACTTTTTCTTCCGATAGTGCAGTCGGTGCTGCTGCCATTTTCGGCAAGGTCGGAGCTTGCTGTCTGGGCCATTTTTCGGCCTTCTCTTTCTCTGGGGTGCGTGTCGGAGATCGTCTCGGTAGTGCCTTTTTCATATATACCTCCATCCAAGACTCGATCTACCACTACTGACCACTGTTATTTTGATGCCTGACTTTCCAGTAAGATAAACTTCACATCTGAGTACTGTATTAAGCTTAAATCAGCGAGTGGTGAACGGAGCTCCCATAGAACTGCTGCTTCGCACTAGGCTGCCATCACGTGACCCCCCCACTTCTGTTTTTTATAAACCAAGGACGTAGTTGAGTTTGTGTCTAAAATGGATCCTAGGCCTTATAGGGGATCGGATGATCTTGATTATAGGATATTGAAAAGAGTCATTAATAGCGTTGCCGGACAATTGACAAAATTGTTTAACCATTCTCTGTTATGGGACCTTCCCAGATGTGTGGAAAAGTGCAGTGGTAAAGCCAATTTATAAATCAGGGTCAAGACTTGATCCAGATAACTATCGTCCAATTTCTATGCTGGTCCCCCTCTCTAAAATATTAGAGAAAATAGTTTCAGTTCAGTTGATAGAACATTTAATAAAATATAAACTTTGGTCAGATTCACAACATGGTTTCAGGCCTAATCATAATATGGAGACAGCCTTGGTGAGGTTCACTAGTCAAGTTGCTAGAGCAATAGATACTGGAGATGTTGTTGTAGCAGCTTTTGTGGACCTCACCAAGGCTGTCAATCTAGTGAATCATGATGTACTCTTGAAACAGTTATCTTCTGTACAGTTGTCAGATGGGGTTATTTCTTGGTTCAGTGATTATTTAGTTAATAGGAATCAGAAGACATTAATCAATGGAACATTATCTGATCCTTCTACGCTGAAATGTGGAGTCCCACAGGGTTCCATATTAGGCCCCTTGCTTTTTTCATTATTTGTAAATTCCTTAGCTGTTAATTTTAAAAATACTGAGTTATTGTTATATGCAGATGATGTAGTTTTGTTTTGTTTTGGTTCTAATGTTTTGACTTTACAAAATACTTTACAACAAGATTTTAGTTTGCTTCATTATTGGTTTGATAAACATAAACTGGTGTTAAACTCAGCAAAAACTAAGACAATGGTGTTTTCTCATCCTAGGAGAGTGCAAAATCAAGAATTAAAAATTATTGATAATTTGGGTAATGTAATTTAACAGTTTAGGCAGTTTAAATACGTGGGAATATTAATTGATTGTCACTTAGCATTTGATTCTCATGTTACAGAGTTAATTATTAGGGTACATAAAAGGTTGGGGTTTCTTTATCGTATTAAGGACAATCTTATGGTTGATGTTAAATTATTACTTACACATAGTTTATTGTTATCTATAGTGGATTATGGGTCTGTAATATACTCAAATACCTCTGACAGAGTCTTTTCTAGACTCCAAGTTGTGTATCATTCTGTCCTACGTTTTGCCTCTGGTCAATCAAGGTTAACCCACCATTGTTCTCTTTACAAACAATTAGGCTGTTTGTCTTTAAAGGGACAATTTAACTTTAAGGCATTGTTGTTTTTGCATAAGGTTTACTTAGGTATTATGCCACAAAGCATTCTTAGTTTATTCCCTAGGAATATAACTGGTTGCACAAGATTACAGAGTAGGTAAGGGCTTTTGGTTCCTTTCTTTCAAACAACTTTTGATCAAAATTCATTGAATTTTACTACTGTTATGATGTATAATCAATTTCCTAATAATGTTACAAGACAAAAGCAATTATCCATTTTTAAGTCTGAACTTAGAAAAAATTTGTTGGAGAATTCAAACTGTAAATGTTATGTATAATGCATATTTATGGCTTGTAAACTGTTTTATTTTTGTATGTATGTCTTTTGTACAAACTGGTCATTTGTGAAAATGGGCTTGTCCCACAGACTTACCAGTATAAAAATAAATAAAATGAATAAAAAAAAAAGAAAAAATTATCTCATCTCTTACAGTTGCTGTGGTGCTCCTGTGCAACTCTTTTACTGCTACGGGAATTGCTGTTACCTCATGTGGATATATTTAAATGGATAGTACACCTGACGGTGATTCTAGTACCCCTTGAAGGACAGTGTCATCTCTGAACTAGCCTTGGCCCATTCTTGAACAAAAATATGAAGCATTCTCTTTTACTTAGTGCAGAAGTTATCCCTAGTAAAGCTCTAGCTGTTACATCTCCTAAACTCTCTTGCTCTTATTCCTGGGGCAGCATGTTCAAGCTTCTGCTCTAGTCCCGTTTCTTCACCTGGCAGCTTCAGGGAATAGTTCAGGCCAAACAGCAATTGATGGACATCCCTTAGAGTATTCCCACCAAGGAACCTACCTTTGACTCCCAAGCCATTTCCTAACTGTCCATACTCTCTTCTTCTCCCTGCTCGGTCAGCCTCCCAGCCTCCTCTGAGGCTTAAGCCCAAGAACTGACCACCCAGTGACACCAAGAGGAACTCAAGAATGTGGCCTCTGAACTCAGTATCTACCTCTCCTCCAAGAAGAGTCTAGTTCCAATCTGGTCCTGCATTACATATGGCTATCTGATCCCCCTTGGATTCCCTTTACTTTCTCCAGATTTCCTAGCCCTGAAACCCTTTCATATCCCACTGATATTGGCCAGCAGAGCCTGACAAAGGGTACAGTGTCACTCTGATCCCAACACCCTGCCACTAATCCAAGACTGGTGTCTCTCTGACTTTCTACATGTGAAGGAGCCCAATGGGATCCCATGCCATGCCAACTCTGGCACCTGTCACTAATCCAAGGCTGGTAAGACCCCTTAGTGCACCCAGAACCTGAGCCTGTATAGACACTGCCCACTCCCCTCAGTTGGTTCAAGATAACACTCCGGCTCCTGACCCAACTTGAAAATTGACTGTTACCCACCAAAGCTCCGTATTTTCCCTTTCTACTAAGTGTACCAATTCTAAAAGGCAAAGCGATTGGTGCACTACAATCCGGTGCTTTGATTGACACTTTAGTATCAATCCACCCCTTTCTGAGAAAGGGTTATTACGTGTTAGATATATTTTTTTTATCATTTTAAATAATTCATCAAATCAGAATCATGGTTGGTTGGGATCTGTATTGTGCCTGCTTTAATTGTTTGCTGGCAGAGAGTGCTGACAGGGTGAGGTGGCTGGGAGCATTACAGAGCAGTGCCTGGGAGTGGAGCCAAGATACAAAACTTACAAAAATGTCACAAGAAAGTTTTTGTTTCATCAGTTACATAGCTGTGCATGTGATGGTGACATAGGAACATGATTGTGTGCCAAGTGGTAGAGATGGCAGGTAGCAGGAGTTTACAATAATAAAGGGGGTAATTGGACAGAGAATTTAGTGAGAAAGAAACTGTTTTTAATTTTTTTTGTTTATTCTTTACTAGTGTACTGATTTGTGATCAGGCTAAATAGAAAAAATGAGGATCCTCGTGAGAAACCACTGTGTTGGTGATTTCTCAGTGGCCTGCACTCTGGAAGATTTACTTCTGGCCAAAATGATGACTGGGCCACTCAGAGTCAAAAACAGGCCACCACACCTATGTTTTTCACAAGATTCAGTGTTTGTCAGTCCTGGTATTTTGCATAGCAAGCTTCTTTGGGAGACAGTAAAAAACACATAGGCCAGGATATTCGGAGCAGTTGCGCCATGCGCAACTGAGTTGCTCTGGCACAAGTACAGAATTGCACCAAGGAGTGATATTCAGTGGGAGCCAGTGCGCAGTTCAAGTCCCATTGCACCAATGTGCAACCCTAATGAATGCATGCTCAAGAGCAGGGGGCATGCCCATGAATATGCTGCATAGTGCAATATTCAACCGCTAAACCATGATGCAAGTGTGGAGCAAGTCCCAGATGCATCAAGCAGACTTGAGCCTATAAATACAGGGAGCAAGCACACAGACAGCACTTGCACCAGGGGTGTGGGAGAGAGAAGAAAGAGAGAGAGAGAGAGAGTGGAATGGGAAGATGGAGAGACAAAACCAGTAAGAGCAAGGGAGACAGAGCCTGTGAGGGACAGGGCAACCTGCACAGGCAGCCACAGGGGCATGGGGCAGAGGTGGCAGTGCAGAGTGAGCCAGGGGCAGAGGGAGTGAGAAGGAGAGGCAGTCAAGGTGCCACACACTGCACCAGGGTGACATTCAGCCAACAGCAGCTGACCACCAGGGGGAGACAGAACAGCAGGGGCCATGGCCAGTGCACCCTTTCTAATGGAGGCTGTAATGAGGGGCAAGAGGAGGCAGGAGGAAAAGCGACATGGCCATGGAAGGGCCCTTCCAGTGGTATGCCTGGTACAGGTGGTACCGTGCCTGCAACACCTTCAAGAATTACACTGATACAGACATTGTGGGCTGATATCACCAAAACAGGGTCATTCTGATGCAACTCTGTGAGCTGTGCAGTGAGGAGATGCAGGCACCCACACGATGGAGCCATGCAATATCTGTAGAGACAAAGGTAACAACTGTCATGTGCCTGCTCACCATGGGCACCTTTCAGAGACCAACAGGGGACACAACAGGCATAACCCAGTAGGCCACATCTGGCCTCCTCACACAATTACTCAATGCCCTGCTGCCACATGCTTCAGAATATATCCAGTTCCCCAGCACACAGGCAAAGTGCACGTCAACCATGAAGGACTTCCACAGGGTAGCACACATGCCTGGTGTGCTTGGGGCCATTGACTGCATCCATATGGGCATCCACATGCCACCTGGCCCTGAGGGTGTGGCGTACATAAACAGGAAGGGGTTCCCCAGCATCAACTGCCTGGTAGTGTGCAATACCAAGGGGCGCATCACCAATGTCTGTGCCATACACCCTGGGAGTGCACATGATGCATTCATCTGGCACAGCACTGCACTGTGCAACAGGTTCAAGTGTGGGGATATCCCCACGGGCCACCTAGTGGGTGAGTATGTGACGGGCAAGGGGTGCCGGGCAGGGCAGAGCATGGGAAGGAGGATGGCAGGGTGGATGCACTGACAAGGGCACCAGGGATGGACAAGGGGCACAGCAACAGAGGACACAGGGCTAACCATGTCATCATCCACACAGGTGACAGTGGCTATCCACTCAGGCCCAGGCTGCTCACCCCCTACTGTTGCCCATCATCCCCAGCAGAAGAACAGTACAAAGAGGCACACGCCAGCATGTGGAACATCATCAAGTATGTATTTGGCATGCTGAAGGCACATTTCTGTTGCATAGACAGATCTGGTGGTGCCCTACAGTACAGCCCCTCAAAAACCTGTGGCCTATTCCTGGCCTGTTGCATACTGCCCAACATGGCCACTGACCATGGGATAGCTGTCGAGACTGATGAGGGGGGCAGTAATGGGGATGATGAGGGCAATGGGCCAGATGGTGGTGGACAGCCCCCTGGGTGGAGGGACCCCCAGCTGCAGAGGATGGCATGCCTGCATAGGGACACCATTGCACAGGAGCACTATGGTGCAGGAAGGTAGGTTGCACCATACCCATGCACTGGTCACACACACAGGTAGAGCTCACAAGCAGGGGCGTGCATGGCAATAGGCATGCACACACAGAGACGTGGTGCAGGGGTGGGGATGACAGTGCCACACAGCCATACACAGCTGCACACAGCAGGAAACAGCAACACACACACACACACACATGTGTCCAGGCACTGGCATGTGGTAGGGATCAGATGCAGTGCACCGGTGCATAGGCACAACCACTGCAGATCTGCTCCTATCTCACCCATGCCACACAGGCCAGTGGCAGGGCAGGCATGGACACAGGCAGCATGCAGCATGACACACAGGTGCCACCCCTGTGGTATGCACACACACACACACCACCCATGCATTCACAGGGCAACTGCAGCAGAATGCTGCCAGGACGACATGCACATCAGGTCCACTACTCAGAACCATGACCACCACGGCCACGGGGATGGCCATGCCAGGGCCAATAAGCAGCCACAGGCTGCACATCAGCCACAGGGGGTGTATGCAACAGCTCCCCATGGGTAAAGGGCTTAAATAAGCTATATGAATGTGATTTGCAGGTGCCAGCTTTCCTGCAAATTTGACACTGTTAACTTTTAGCTTTGGCACTGCACCTCCCAGGTTGTGGTTCACACCTCCTCTGTACTGTTTCTCTAACCATGTAGAAAGTTACCTTATGATAGTGTGCTGTGAACCTGTAATCTGGTGTGAATTAGGCAACACACTGTCAGGATGCATAAAATGCTTATGGTTCAACAGCAATACCAAATTACTTCAATTGCTGGTTACTAACAATGTTTTTGCTGTCATACGAAAGCAAGGATGTTGAACTTTAGGAGGGCTGACTTTGGCAAAATGGGAGAGTGTCTCAGAAAAGTACTAGCAAACAGACAAGAAGGAGGGGAGGAAGAACAATGGGGAAAAATCAAAACTTCCATCACAAAGGCAACAAGCCTTTGTGTAAAGCAAATCAACAAAACAAAATGAAGGAAAAAGCCACTATGGTTCTCAAAAGAGGTGGCAGGGAAGGTTAAGGAGAAAAGGATAGCATTCAGGAAATATAAGGAAACACAAAAGGAGCAGAACAGAGCAGTTAAAGCAGAAGGAGGCAGGGAAGGCTGTCAGAATAGCAAAGACCCAAACTGAGGAAAAGATAGCCAACTCTGTTAAGAAGGGGGATAAAACCTTTTATAGGTACATTAAGGACTAAAGAAAGACCAAGGGAGGGATACTGAGGCTTAATAAAGGGGAGAGAATGTGGGCAGAGGGTGACAGTGAAAAAGAAGGGATACTGAATGAATACTTCTGTTCAGTATTCACAGAAGTAGAGATGGAGAGGTACCTAAACCAAACAATAGAAGCACTCTGGATATGGGGGTTAATAACAGTCATTTCACAGAAGGAAATGTTCTGAAAGAACTCTTATAACCAAAGGTGGACAAAGCAATGGGGCCTGATAGGATTCACCCAAGGATTCTAAAAGAACTAAGGGGAGAACTAGTGACACCACTGACTACCCTCTTTAACAAATTATGGGAGGATAGGGTGGTACCTGAGGACTGGAAGAGAGTGGATGTGATGCCACTTCACAAAAGTGAGTGAAAGGCAGAGGCAGGAAACCACAGACCTGTTAGTTTGACCTCTGTGGTAGGGAAAATGATGGAATCACTTCTGAAGGAAAATATTGTTGAGTACCTAGAGGCCAGCGGTGCACAGGACCCAAGGCAGCATGAATTCGCAGTAGGAAGGTTGTGTCAGATGAATCTAATAGACTTCTTTGACTGGGTGACCAAAGTAGTTGACCAGGGAGGGGCTATGGACATGGCCTACCAAGACTTTAGCAAAGCATTTGACACATCCCACACATAAGATTAATGTACAAGTTTGCCTGGGTAAAAAAATTGGCTGGACAGCAGGATGCAGATGGTAATAGTAAACAGAGTCCACTCTGAAGAAAGGGGGGTTACTAGTGTGGTACCACAGGTTTCACTACTGGGACCAGCCGTCTTTATTGTCTTTATAAGTGACAGTGCGGAGGGACTGGAAGGAAAAGTATGTCTCTTTCCAGATGACACAAAGATCTGCAACAGGGTTGATACACAAGGTGGAGTGGAATGGATGAGAAAGGACTTGGCAAGGTTGGAGGAATGATCACATGTATGGCAGCTTAAACTGAATGCAAAGAAGTGCAAAGTAATACACCGGGGAGACAAAAACCCAGGGGAAGAGTACACAATGGGGGGTGAGATACTAAAAACAACAAAAATGGAAAGGGACCTGGGGGTAGTCATATCAGATGACCTGAAAGTGTGCAAGCAATGTGAGAAGGCAGAAAGGAGGGCTGGGGGGATACTGGGATGCACAGGGAGAGGCATCACCAGTAGAAAATAGGAAGTTGTTATCCCTCTGTACAGACAGTTGGTGATACCCCATCTGGAGTACTGCGTGCAGTTCTGGAGACCCTATCTTTGCAAGGACATAGACAGGATGGAGGCTGTGCAGAGGAAGGCAACTAAAATGGTGCAGGCCCTGCACCAGAAGCCATGTGAAGAGAGGCTAAAGGAGCTTAATATGTATACCCTCGAGGAAAGGAGGGAGAGAGGGGGCATGACAGAAACTTCCAAGTACCTCAAGGGAATCATAAAGTCCAAGAGGGTAGCATCTTTCAGAAAAAGAGATGTGCAAGAACAAGGCAGCACAATTTGAAGGGGGGAGCAGTTCAGAGGTAATGTGAGGAAGTATTTTATCATGGAGAGGATTGTGGATGTATGGAACGACCTTCCTGAGGAGGTCATGAAGTCAAAAACAGTGGGGGAATTCAAGAATGCATGGGATAGACATAAGGCAATTCTAGTGGTGGGGTAGGAGGAAGTAGGCTGTTGGTTAACTAGGATCTGCAGCTTATCCATTAGGTAGGGAAATGGGCAGACTAGGTGGGCCAAGCAGTCCTTATCTGCCATCAAATTCTATGTTTCTAAAACTAAAATGCTACTATCTCCTTAAAATGTTCTTTAAATGCTTACTGCAGTTAGAGGGTCTGTCTTACTGTATACGCTTATATGAAACCTAGTAAACTTAGTTGCTGTAATGGACTAAAAACTTAATTTGCAAATTCTTAATTTAAAATTCCATATTTAAATAATGGCTACTTTGTAGTTAACCTTGCAGATTATAGTAGATATAGGGAAAGTATTCCCCTTAAATACTTTCATTCTCATTGTAACAGTGCTTCTGATTGACAGTGTTGGTTTGCACAGAGTGATTTAACAATCCCATCTCATTCTTTTTAAACACCAGTCTGTCAACTTTCTTACTAGTACTCCTAACACATTCATTCTGAAACTTTCACACTGTAAGACCACTTTGCATTGTGATTATTCCCAAACAGTGCAGAGTTCTGAAAAGAGATGAGATCCAGCAGCTCTCTTACCCGTTGGCATTCTTACAGCAGACTGGCAGCAAACAATACTGCAAGGCAATGCCTCTTATACCCAGAGTCCCGCCCATGACATGACATCACAAGACTTCTCAGAGAGAGAGAGAGAGAGAGAAAGAGTCATTTCCTAGAACTGTGGCTTGGCTACAGGTATGCAGCATGACATATTAATGCTGTCGTATTTGCAACACACATTAACTTTAAGTGCTGTTATGTTTGTTACAGCATTAGAAAATCACATGTTCTGCTTTCACACAAATTGGTTCCGCTTTGATGTTAGATTCCAACTATCTGTCAGCACCTGTGTATGCTGTTTATTTTTGGTTATGATACCAGTATATTGCTTTATTTTGTTTAGATTTAGAAATCTTTGACAATTCTGAACTAAAAATGTGCTCATGAGTGTGGTTAAGATTGTCCTAGGTAAACATGGTCCTTACATGAAACACTTCCGAATGTGGACTCTGTGGAAGCATCCTACTCTGTTTATTTATTAGTTTTTGTTGACCGAGTATGTGAACTAGACAAATTCTGCCTATTTTCAGGAACGACCCAGAGGAAGGGGATACAAATGAATGTCAACTGACTGAACCAGATTAAGCTGTTGGTATTTTACAGGCTAAGGTGACTGAAAGAAGCATCACACTCACAGCCTACTGTTGCCAAGGGATATTTAAACGTTGCTGCTTTATACAGCAGGGATCTAACATCAGTTTCACATAGTGGGGTTTACTCAATAAAGTAAAATAAAATATGCTGTGCAGTGTTTAATTAGGGAAACTCTTTCCTACCTCTCATATTTCCACATGAGCTACCTTAACCCCAGGTAGCTTATTGTACAGAGGAATGCTCTACACACCTATCTTGTGTATTGTTTTGCTAGAATAACTAGTTGTTAACAAAATGATAGAGTGAATAGCGACCAGGTGAAGGGTAAAACATGTGATGAAGGCAGTGGTTGACAACAGGAACTAGGAGTACCCGAACAACAGTCCTGACAGTTCGTGTCAACACTGAGCCACCAGGGCTCCATCAGGGTGCCTTACTCATAATTATATTTCATATCTGCCCTTTCTACTTTTCTGTTGTAGTCACCTCGTCTCACTGCAGTTTCAATATACTCCAATTCCCAAAATCTCAATGAGGCTCCAGTGTGGGCACTATATTTAAAGTGGGATGCCATACTCGATGCCTCATCCTGTCTCCTGTTTGAGCTTTTATGCACTGTGCTTCACTTTTTCTGCTCCCGTATTTTGTTTTCCCTGCATACAACTGATCACATGAGCATCAGATAACAGAGAATGTTTACCCTGTCAGATCTCATATAACTCATCAGACAGTGGGTGTAATCTGTGTTATCCAATGTCCCTGTGATCAGTTTTATGTAGGGAAAACAAAATACAACAATCTATGTATTTTTTTGAATGTACCACTCTTGATGCACGTGTGTCTGAACATTGCCCATTCTAGCATCAGTGCCATGTGCATTACCATGCTACTACTGTATTGGTTGGGTGGCACTGAGTGCATGCCCCTGTCACCATGATGCTATGGTATAGCATGTGATTGTGGATGGTGCCTCGCTTAATGCTGTTTAACATTTTAGACAGTGGTCTCACTAATGATGAAGTAGTTGTTGGAGTGTACAGCACATGAAAGAATGTAAGACTGATAGTACTTTGTATGAGCTGATGATTTATATTTTTCTAAAAGAACTGTAACTTGATAATGTTTGTAATAATATCTGTATGGTGTTCAAAGATGTGGATGATGAAAATCTTCCTGTGTACTGCATATTGCTGTGAAAGATATTGAATTTGTAAAGATGGACTGGACTAAAGGATCCCTGTTGGAATAACCTTTCTTGAATTTAGCTTCCTCAGTCTCAGAACATATCTTATTACAAGTTATAAGTCATACATTATCACACATTATCATAAGTTATAAGTTACAGGGTCACCAGTGTGCCAGACTGATACACAAGCATTGAAACTGAATTTATTGTCTTTTGTTTCTACCTACTCTATCCTTGGGCTGCTACCCACCACCGCTATGCAGAACACCCATCATACCCCAACACCATCCTGGCATTGGGCTCTTTGTGGCTTAACCCCCATCCCCCATAGTGGGGCTGCCTAACTGTGACAGGATGGACCTCACAAGGAGTTCCTGATTGGTTGAGTATGGTCCGAGGCTCTGGGGAGGTGGCATTGAAGTAGAGTGCTACTGCATGAAAAGAAGCCATTTTCCTGTTTTCTGATTCCTCACCTCTGGATTCTGTGCTGCTCGTTCACATGCATCTAGTCACTGGTGCACACTCCCTAAGTGTCCTACCCTGTTTCCTGTTCAGTTGTGTCCCCAGCTACTGGCATCACTGCAGGTAGAGTGTCAACATGTAATGTACCAGACCGCACTCAGCACACCCCGATTATTTACTTATTTATTTAAAAGTTGGTAACTGAGAAAGGCACACTGAGCCAAGGCTAATTTCCAGATGCAACTCAGTGTATTGGTGAAGGGGGGTACAGAAGCATAACATTTATTTATTTTTATTTATTTATTTATTTATTAAAGAATCTGAATTACAAACCTTTGAGCTAAGGGCTCATTTACAGAGGGTCCTCGTCAATCAAAGGAGGGGAACAATTATATGAGTTGGGAATAGCAAATGCAGGCATTGTCATAAACCTATTAGTAACACATTAACAAATGTAATACTAGAAATTGAGTATTAAAGACAGAGACACATTGTAAAGTACAGTCTTAACACAGAGTACATATGGAACAAAACACCAGCAGTATAAATAAGGTGCTAACAGTTCAGTTAGGTACCCACAAATAGCAGCTAAGAAGCTTTGTCATAGGCAAGAGGATGCCAAGGTAGAAACATCTCATTTATAATGCAATAGATTGCATTTACATAGGCAGAATTAAGTAGGCAACATCACAGGAGCTGGAGCATTTGTGATGAGTCAACTAGAAAAACAGTAGCATTGATGGGTGAGTAGGAAATAGTAAAAGTGCACAGTGCCTGTTGAGGAGGGTAACAGTGCTTCTGGGGAAACAGAAACAGTGCGCTAGTGAAAGCAGAAGCTAACCTTGGATTAGGGAGTCAAAAACAGGAGGGGGACCAAGTGAGAGAAAAGAGAAGGTCAGAAGGGGGTTGACAGTTACGGGGAGGAAGAGGAGGAAGAAGATGTTTAACAGCCATCTAAAGGCAGGGAGTGAGGGAGAGGGGACCAGGTTCCAGAGGGATGGGAGGTCATAGGAGAAGGCAGCTTGCCTAGCACGGGAGTGAGGGTGGGGAATAGAGAAGGTATGGGCATCTATGAAGTGGGGAGAGTAAGAGGAGGAGGGGATGGGGAGAAGAGTGATGAGAGGTAAGAGGCGAGGGACCCAAACCAATATTTGGCAATGAAGAAGGCACAGTGATACTGACAATGTGAGGGTAGAGGAGGATGGAGAGGGATGACTAGAGGGAACACTGGTGAGAATGGGAGGAGAGTTGATAGTGAAATGGCAGAAGGTAATGCAGAGGGTATCCAGTCTGGGCAGGGAAGAGGAGGGGGTGGTGCTTTAAACCACCTCCGCATACTCAAAGATCGGGAGAACCATTTTGGTTAGTAATTCCTGGTACACCTGGGTGGAGAGACAATCTTTATTGCAATAAATGGCACCAAGTTTAGGGCAGAGTTTGGTATGGATGGTGTAGATATGGGCAAAGAAATCAAGCTTGCTATCAAGCCACACACCAAGGTATTTGAAAGCAGGGACAACCTCCAGAGGGGTGCCAGCCAGAGTGGAGAAGATAGGGGAGCAGAGAGCCCGGCCAGTTTCTGGCTGATGCCAAAGGTCATGGACACAATCTTCTTGGTATTGACTCTTTGTTCATTGGCATGGAACCAGTACAGCACATTGTGGAAGTGCTGCTGGAGTGAACCTTACACAGCTGAAGTCAATGGGCCAGATTTTTAAATGACTGTGTCATCTGCATACATGTGGATATGTGAAGAGACACATACAGAGGGAGATCATTTAGGAAAATTGAAAACAGGAAAGAACCCAGGATTGAGCTTTGAGGGACCCAATCTAGGATGAGGAAGGGGAACAGGACACCACCCACCTGCAATGGCTATTAACAGCCCATGAGGTTTGAGCAGAACTAGTTGACATCAGACGCTGACAGGTCAGCAGAGCTCAGCTTGTCCAGGAGGAGGAGAAGGAGTGGGTGGGACACCAAGTCAAAAACTTTGACAAGATCAATAAAAATTCCCATGGTGATAATGTCCAGCCCAGTGAGAATAGAGTCAGTTACACAAAGCAGGGAGGAGATGAAAGAGTGGTGCTTCCTAAAGCCAGAATGGATAGGGGACAGAAAGTTAAAGGAATGAAGGAAATTGATGAGTCTAGAATACACAAGAGACTCTTGAAGCTTAGCAAGTAAGGGGAGGAGACACATCACCTGGAAGTTTTCAGGGCACGAGGAGACACCCCCTTTGTGGAGAGGCAAGACCTTTGCAAACTTCCAGGCTTGAGGGAACAGTACAGAGGTAGAAGGAGGGATTCAGAAGATGAACAAGTGAAGAGGTAATGGCCAGAACAGAGATATATAGAAGGTTGGGGTCCAGCCCATTAGGGCTGGACTTTGAAGGGTTAAGTGAAATGAGTCCTGCCAGGAGTGGAATAACATGCTACCTGTCCCCAAAAAGAAAGAATATTGCATCAGACAGCACCTCATTAATTGTTGCCAGAACACCAGCATCTGAATTAACTGCACAAACCCAGGCCTCTCACATGGTAGCATGATACACTCCCAATGATCCATCCAGCATACCCATATTAGCTTGTTTAAAAAATAAATGGAGTAAGGAACTCCACATCCCAAAAATTTAAAATATGACCAGTTTCATTTTGTTGCTGTGCTGATTGCTGAAGGATATGATCACCCTAGGATACAAGTACCCCAAATGTATATGTAGTTCAATGTACATACATAACCAGGTGAGGAGTTGTGCTTGTGCAACATTGTTGATAGTCAAGAGGTTAGTTGTATGACCGAGTGACTGACTGTTATACATGGATGCTTTTGCCATTTACACTCTCTGTCCCCTAAAGGACTACCACCCTGTCGGGATACCATGAAGACAAAGGAACTCTCTTGAGGAGGGTTCTTTCATTAGAAGTGACATGGGAACATAATTCCTTTTGGCTAAATTTGTCTTAGGATGGCACCGCAAGGAAAAAGGTGAGCCACAGGAGAAGGAGGGGAGGATGCCAGGGGCAAAGAAACAGTGTTTCCAAATGACACTGGAAGAAGCTGGTTTAAATAGCCCATTGGGGGTGGGGGGCTGGTTGCTCACTGCAAGCCTTTTATTTCAGTAGATGTACATAACCAGATGACGAGTTGTGCTTGTTCAACATTTTTGATAGTCAGGAGATTAGTTGTAGGGTTGCTTGGATATCCTGGCATCCAGTCTGAATTAGAATAGTCAGATGTTGGGATAATCAGTTTCCAAATATGACATCTGATTATATAATTAAATGTCATTGGCTTCAGATATCCTATAATCTGGCTACCCTAACATCCTAAATGGACATGCAGTATTATAGTGAAGTAGTAAACTCATGCATTAATACAAATCACAGACATAATCAAAAGATGTTATTTAACTTTAGTAGCTGCATGTACTGATCTACCTTATGCATCCTTCCACGGATGTATTATATTTGTTCCAATCTGAATGTTTTTGGAGTGGATTAATAGTTCTTCAGCCAGGGGTCATTTCTCGTACAACACACATTATCTGTTTTCCCTCCATGCACCCTTCCCCTGGAAAGAAAACACTGACACATGTCTTGGAGGAAATGGTTCAGCCATGTGTTTATTGAATAATATTCAAATCCAGAGCAGTGTGCATATCTGGGAGGATCAGTAACCCATGGTCATAATGGCCAAGGCTGCAGCGGCCACCCCTCCCGTTAGGCACCGATTGCCTTGCAGTGCAGGTGTATCTTCTGCAGGTGGACCGTGATCCCTCCCCCAGGTCTGGGCTCTTGATTTCCACCTCCAGGCTGACCAGAGGGGGTCATGAGCCCTTCAGAAAAACTCGGCTCATCACCGTCCCTTACTCTGTTCCATCTCATAATAATCCTCCCGAGATTCCGCCATGGCTGTGGCATATTTGACATGCAGTTTTGAGCCCTAACTATTTACTCTAACCTATATAAGTTTCTCCCACTACTATATCACTTTAATGCTCTTTTGGAGCAGGTGAAAAACCTGAGCAAAACCCTTTTACAGGGAAAAACTGGGAAAAGCCACTCCCGACCACTAATGCGGTCACCCGTACAGGGTCAAAAAAGAGGCCCTAACTCCCTGGGCCCACACAACCATACTTTTTTGAGGGTGAGAGGATGGGTGATCCTTGTGGAGCAAGAGGAGGAACTGCTGGCTAATGTTCCACAAAATTCCTCTTCCCCCTCCCCCCCACAGGATATGCCCCCCCCTTAGTGGGAGGCCCTGGTGGTCTCTTGTCCAGTCCCAGGACCCTCCCTGACCCCTAAGGACCACCTCTGTCCACCCCCTCTTTCCCTCTTCCCAGGTCCAGGGAAGGAAGGCCCCAAATAAATTATGGCTACTTCCATTTGTTGCAGCCTCTGTATTATCTGTTAGCCCTCTGTGCACTCTTACCCCGGAAAGAAAACACTGACACATGTCTTGGAGGAAATGGCCACAGCCATACGTTTATTGAATAATGTTCAAATCCAGAGCATTGTGTGCATCTGGAAGAATGAGTAACCCATGGTCATAATGGCCAAGGCTGCAGCGCCCCCCCCCATTAGGCCCCACTTGCCTTGCAGTGTAGGTGTATCTGCTGCAGGTGGACCTTTAACCCTTCCCCAGGTCCAGGTTCTCAGTTTCTGCCTCCATTCCAACCAGAGCGGGTCATGAGCCCTTCAGAAGAACTCGGCTTGTCACCGCCCCCTTGCTCTATTCCATCTCATAGTGATCCTCCAGAGACACCATAGGATGGACGACGTCCAACCCCCCAAGCTGCCTGCTCTGCAAATTCCTCTAAGACCCTCTCCAGTGCACCTATCCACAGCTGCAGTCCCCTCTCAGTCAAATGCCCAATCTCAGTAACCATGATTTAACCAGATGCCTGAATCTGACTATGTTTCACCATGGTCCCCCTAATGCTTGCATAACTGTGCTTATCTCCATATTAATCTGTATGCACACCTTGTTGAGGGATAACAGATCCCCTTTGACCAACTCGACTTCTGGATCAATTGAGACCAGATGAGGGTAGTCAGAGGCCACCAACCCCTTATGGTCTGAAAGTCCTCCTTCATAGCCAGCAGCAAGTCCACCGTCTTCCAAATCCCCAGATCTTCCACTCTGAGATGTAACACCAACATCTCCTGGATCCGCTGGGTTAGCCCTTCCTCCCTCAGCCATGGGAGCAACTCTTCCCACTGCATGTGGTCCATCCCCAGCCACTGGATAGGGATCCTCAGATGACCTTTTCTTTGTTGCTGCCTCCCAGCCCTGGTCAACACTCCTGCTGCTGCCTGCTGTATGAAGGCCTGATCACAGATCCAAATCAACCTACTGACCTCTGGAGACCCTGGAAGAATCAAATGTTGTTATTGAAAGTGTGGGCACACATACCTCAAGAAATCCTGGGACCTCCAGTGCCCCAGTACCTGGATCTGCCTGTTGGCCCACCCCATGACACTTGTGTTTGTGGCCACCCCAATCCTGAAGGAGTGTGTCCCACACTCCCTTGGGTTCAACCCTACCTCCCATATGGCTCTTATGGTCATTATGTAACTGAACTGATATGCCATGACCAGCCTGCCATCTTTGTGCTGAAAGAATGCCCCCACCTTTCTTGGGGTTCATGACCATATAGGCCCACACCCTGTTCTGAGCCTTCCAGGACACCCCTGGCAGTGCTTACACCAGACACCAGCAGTCCCTCCACTCCTGGCTTGTTTTACTTATCCTGAGTCTCACCCATATGCCTTCTTCTATCACCATAACATCCCCTAGCTCCTACCCGATAGTCTTCACAAATTGAGTGGGCTGCGTCAGCTCTGACAACCTGAATTTCCTACAAAAGACTTCCAATAATATGATGGCAAACAACTACTTAAAAAGGCATCCAGCAAACCATGGGAAGGACCCCCCAAATATTTGCTAGGATCGCCAGGGTGATGGGACGCCTTGTGTCCTGGTGAGAAGCCAGTGTCTTCCTCACCCTTCCAGGACTTTCCTAACCTTAAAAGTCTTTGTATTGTTGGTGACCCCCAGAGCCATGGAGAACCATGACATGCCAGTAAGATGCCTCCCTACCACCCCCAGTATGATCCCATTCTGTTTTTACAGCATGTTGTATCTGCACAGCTGCTCTACTGGGATGTGCCAATCCTCCTGACAGCCCTGCTGTGCCTGCACTCCCGGGTAATGCTTTGCCCCCTTCCTGTATGCTTCCCTTGTCCTCAGTGCAATGGAATTACCTATACATTTTCAAATCAAGATGTCACTACCTTCCACAAGAAGGGAGGCACCATCTGTGTCCTTTGGTCCACTGCTGGATCCAGTTCCCAAAAGCGTTGCCACTGTGAACAAGATAAAGCATCCGCAATCCCATTGTCAACACCAGGTATGTGTATGGCCTTGAAGTTGATGTTCAACAGTAGATATTTTAGGACAAAGATGTGCATCAAATCCCCTGTTGGGCCCTTCAGCCCTAGTTGCCCGTTTATGATATGCACCTCCCCAATGCTATCTGACTGAAACAGCACCTCACAATCCCTCAGCTGAGGGCCTCACAGGCACAATGCCACCACTACAGGAACAGATTCCATTAGTGTGATGTTGATGTGTAGTCCAGCTGTGGCCCATTCAGGCTGCCAACTCGCAGCACACCACTGCTCGTTAAAGTACGCCCCAAACACCAACCCTCCAGCCGCATCAGTGAAGAGTTGGAGGGGGCTGATCCCCCTCTTCAGCCTGCCACAGAGCCACCCCATTGAAGAGCTCGAGGAATATCCTCCACACCTGCAAATCTTCCTGGAATCCCTCCATCACATGCAGCCTGTGGTGTGGTTTTGAGCAGCCTTTCTCTAGCTTGGCCATGTGGTGCGGAAGGTGCGACCCATAGGGATGAATCGAAATGCAAAGTTCAAGTGTCCCACCAACTGTTGTAATTGCTGCAAGGTAATCTTTTTGGCCCCCTTCATGGAGTCCATCATGTGCTTCAGCACACCCAGCTTGTCCTGCGGCAAACAGCAGTGCTGGCTGATGGTGTCTATTTCGATCCCCAAGAAGACCAAGGCCGTCATCAGGGATTCCACCTTCCCTGGTGCCAATGGCACCCTGAAGTCCTGACAGACCACCATGATTGTGCCCAGCATTTTCTCACAATCTGCCATCCCCTCAGGCCCCATGAAAAAAAGACATCAAGATAGTGCGCCACCGCAGGGATGTCTGCCTTTGTCATTGTCACCCAGTGCAGGAAGCAGCTGAATTTCTCAAATACTGCGCACGCCACTACATACCCCATGGGCATGCATTTGTCTGCATAGTAGTTCCCCTCAAATTTCATGTCTAGCAGCTCTCTGTCACCTGTGTGGATGGTTAACAACCTGAATGCTGCCTCTATGTCTGCCTTAGCCATGCATTCCCAGGGTCCTGCCCCACATACTACCTTGAACGCCCTGTCAGATTATTCATATTGATCCGCCATATGATGCAGATGAAAGTGATCATTCACTGAATCCCCTTCTGGGTAAGACAGATGATTTATCATCCTGAATTCCCCTGCCACTTTCTTTGGCACCAGCCTGATGGGCGATACTGTGAGTGCGGGGCATGGCGGTGCGCTGAATGGCCTGCTGACCCTCCCCAGCCACATTTCCTTTTCCAGCTTCTCCTGGACAACCTGTGGGTCATCCTGTGCAGATTTCAGATTCCTTGCCTTGTACCCCCCTAGCGGGCCTTCATATTGGATCCTGAAACCCACCGTGAACCCTTCCTCCAACAGGTTAGCTAACTCTCTGTCCGGGTACTGGGCCAACCACAGCTTAATCCTGTCCACTCTTATCAGGGTGGGCAGGCTTCTTGTCTTGTGGCTTCCCTAACTTCCTGTTTCCCCCTGAAATCCCCCTTTAGGGGAGCGTGGTGAAGCACACTGGATGAAGGGGTGCTTTTGTCTGTAGACAATACAAATGTGCTGAAAACGACAACTGACTTGCGTGTGCATCTCCTGATTGTAGTGGAGTAGTGGTTCCTTCTGCCTTCTGTGGTGGGGCCAGCCACATCAGCAAGCCACTGTCAGTATGCATTACCCCTCCTCTGTGCATGACATCTACCAGGAGTGTCATGTCCACTGTCACCCAACCTAGGATATTATCCTCCTCCGCTGAAACTCTTCATCGTATTCTAACCATGCTACCCCTCCCTTCCTGTGGTGCATGAATGTGCTCCTATTCTGATAGGTGTATAACCCCAGGCCCTGATCCTTGTCTGCTTGCAGGATAGTACCTGCTTAGATGAGGAAAACCCCGGCGATCCAATGTCAAGGTGCTGGGCATTCGGTGTTTTTTGTCGGCCTCCTCCCCTTTCTCTTTTTTCTTCTCTTCCCGCATGACTAACCTATTTAACATGGAGAACATGTCAACATACTCCCTGTTCCTGAACTACTGCCTAACTCTGTCCTTGAGGTGGGACCCCAGCTGCTTGTCTAACCCGGCATACTAACTAGGCGGAGGAGGAGCAGCCACCGGAGCAGTCGGGCCGGGCACTTTGACTGCCCTTGCAGCCACTTCCTTCTCCCTATATTTCTGTACCATTGCCGCCATCAACTCCAGAAGCATATCTAATTTTGAAGCCATCCCAGACCCTACCAGACTGTCTACTACTAAGGCACCCTCTTGAGGCCCCTTCCCCACAGCAGCATCCTGCTGTATGGCCTGTTTGCCAACCGCTGCCTCCTCTTCTGCTCTCTCAGATTCACCCTGCATCTATTCTCCACCCCCCCAGTGCCACGTTGAGTAGATGAAGCACATCACCATCCCTGAGCTGCCTTACCTCAGCTCTTTCCTTACCTGCCCCAGGAGTCCTGGGTACCTTTATTGGAGGTGCCAGCCAGCCCTTTGCAGGCCGCTTCTTCGATGGCACCACTTCCACCAATGCTGATGTCAAAGGGCCCTCCAGCCCTTCTAGGCAGGCTTCCAGCCATGCTCCCTTCTTCTGGTACATTTCTCACAGCTGTGACTCCAGGCCCTCTGTGGCCTTTGCTGATGGCTTCCTCTGACGGGAGGACATAGTATTCCTGTAAGATACTAAACCCCCCCATCCCCAGAGACAGGTTAGTTGTTGCCTTACAGACTCCCACAAGGTGGGGGAGAATGGCCAGAGCTGAACTCTTACTTCCTCCCCCTAATCCTCCTCACCCCAGAGTGCTCGCCCCACCATACACATTGTATTTTTTATTTATGTATATATAATTATTTTTTTCCTTTTTTTGCCAGCTGCAGTGTTGCCTTATACTTCCCCTGCTGTATCTCAGCTGGGGAGGGCCCCTTGTGTGGCCACTGGGTGATAGCCCCCTCCTAGGGAAACACCCCACTCTTATTCTATTGTTTTAGAATTTTATACATATATATATATATATATATATATATATATATATATACCTGTTACCCAGGGTTACTAGAATCCCAGTAAGACCTAGTGGTAGGCAGGGAAGGCAGCTTGTGAAATTCCAGTTAAATGGATTTCACACTATCTCACTCTGTTCTCAGTCTCAGCAGGGACTGAGGGATGACATCACCATAAAACTCTCGCAGCTGCATGAGCCACACTGGATTCTGCAGTTGGAAGTTAGGATAGAATGTTGGGGATTTTTTTGAACAGAGTCTGTGTGCAATCTTGGAGAGAGGAGCAGCACAGCAGTCTGTAGGCAGGCTCTCAGAGCCTTAAGCTCTGTTTTAGAGCTACTGTAAGGAAGGTGTGTGTTTTCACCATAAGAGTAACACAGTAAGCTGATTGTGAAATGGTGGAGACTGCTGTTACTGGTCCATGTGCCCCATCCCTAAGGGGATGGGGGTGGAAAGGTTTGCCTGTCTTCCAGGGGCAACCCTCCTGGTTCCGGCTAAGGAAGAAGCTGCCTATTTCAAGTTGTGCTGCGGCACCAGAAGCTGTGGGATAGAAATTCCTGTGAGGAATCACCTGTGGGGCACCTGCAACCAAAGGGTGAGTTCGCTCTGACAGAGGGCCTATGTTTTCACCTGAACTGTTGGAACTTGGGGATTGGACTATTTAAATTGTAGGAGGTCTAGTGTAATAGACATTACCGGTTAATTCAAGTAGGTTCAAGTCCAGCACAAAGAGTAAAGTAAAGCAGGGATTGGACTGCTAAATCAGTGGGAGGCCTAGAGCAATGGGCTAAGCCAAATAAAAGTATGTTCAAGTCCAGCACAATGGGAAAGCAAGACAAGTAGAGGATATGTGTCATACATTTAGCCTTAATCTACATTGCCAAGCTTTACAGAATGAGATGTTTAATGTCCAAAGAAATGGTCAGGTATGAATTGTGGAAGTGAAAGGTGGGAGACCCCCCATCAGTAGTAACCAAATTCACCTCTACGGATTTGCTCTGTGGCATCTTTACTTTCTCTCAGGTACTTGGCCAGTGCCTGAGGAAAGTACCCAGACATGGGATTAAAAGGAAGGTTCCCTGATAGAGCTGAGGTGCTCTTAGGTGGTTTAGGGAGCCACCAGAAAAGGTTTCCATGACATATGGAAGGTGTCCGAGTGGCCAGCAAGGGAACCGAGCCTGGGAATCCCAGATAGTGTACAAGTTCAGGCTGTGTACCCAAAGCAGCATGCAAGTCTGGGCTGTGTGCCCAGTGGGTTCAAAGCCTGAGGGCTGGAGTGTTGAAGAAGTGTTTCTGATTATTTTTAATCTGCATTACCAGAAGTGTAGCCCCATGGGGGTCCATCTATGCTTTGTTTGTTCTGCTTGGATGTGAATAAAAGCCACACTTTAGAATCCCATTCCAGGTATTGGACATTACAGTTATTGCTTCCTGTGTTTGGAATTACTTGGGCACCCCTGTGCAGAGTAGCCAAACCTAACCTTTGTGCCGGTAACCTATTTCTCCCCGAATCCAATCCCCACCTGGTACTGCTGTCAGATTTAAACAGCATACCTCCTGTCGTTTGCAAAATGATGGGGGTGGCAGTTACAAAATGGAGGCACCGCTTTTAATTTTAAATTTAGGGAGAAAAGGTGCTCGGACAAAGGGCTAGCATTTTGGTTATCTGGCAGTGGGTAGCCCAAAAAATCTGAAGCAAGGTTAACTAGTGTGTCGCTATGTGCTGTTGTCCATATGCTGCTGTTAAAATGCCAACTGTTTACCAAGGAGCAGTAAAGCCTGAGAGAGTAAGTCATTGTCCTGCATCAAAAATTTACAGCATTTTGCCAGCTTTTAAAAAATTGTGTGACAAACAAAAGTGCAGAATATTAGGGGTAGCAACAGGAAAATTGTGCCCTGGAAGTTGGAAATGCTTTCTAGTGAATGGAGAGACTTGCTGTGTTAATGGCCATGACAAATGGTTGAAATGGGCTCCCGCCGTGGAGTCAGTTAGAGAAAAGAAAAAAAGTGGTTTAACAGTTTAAATCTGCCTGCTGGACGATTGCCGTGAGGAGAAGAGCACTCGCGAGGGAAAGAGGCTCATTTGCATGGCGTCGTGTGATTGGTGAGACCGCAATCAGTCCTGCCCCCAAGCCAGCTCTACAGCGACTGCCCAGCATTCAAGAGGGATTGTGAGTGGAGTGCGTGTACTGGCTTATCGGAGGAGCTTCGCGGTGACTGAACGCACTGTAAAAGTTTAAAAACTCAGACTTTTCCATCTAAAATTGGGCTCAACCCGCACCTTGATCGACTGGATTGTGGGTGTGGTGTTCGGAGGGACGATCGGCAGGACTGCCAACCCACTTCTGTCCAGAGGCCTCCAAGACTGGCTGCAGGTTGTTTTCCATCGCAGCAAACAGCTACTGATAACAGTGAGTACCAACAGAAATAATTGCTCAAACCAGTGATTTTTGCCAAAAGCCAGCTGAATCTGTGTGCAGCAGTGTAGTCGCATTGCAATCAAAGTCTGTGTCAAGTTTTTACCAGCAAAAGCAAGCCTGTTAAGCCATCGACTGTGAGCATAGTTATGGGTTCAGCGTCAGAATAAAGTTTCAAAGCCATGAGAGAGACTGTGAGTTGTATACAGGCAATCCTGTGCTTGAAATACTGATGCTTTAAGGGACTGTGAGCGAAAGCAATGTTTTCAGCAAGTGAAAAGTCCGTGGCAAATTGTATAAATGTGCTAGGAAAAGAAAAGTGCAAGTTTGTGCAGTTTGAGCAAAGTTATCAGTAGAGTGTGTAAATCGGATGCGCAGCGGCTTGACCCAGTTTCAGAATGTTGATGCACAGGAGTGCTGCCGCCACCATTACAGGGTGGGGTAGTAATGTAAATACAGCAGCAGAGGAGCCATTTTGAAAGTGAAAGAAAATGTTCAGTGATGTGGGACTTTCAATAACAGTGAGAGTTTGTTTGTTTTTCTCTGCAGTCATGGCCTCAGGACCAGCCCACTACCCAGATCATGCCCGGGCTGTGGTAGCAGCAGAAGTAAACAAGTTAAGGGACATTGAGAGGTGTTACTATGGAGGACAACTGCCTCCTCATGTGGTGATTCCTGGATACCCAGTGCAAGTGTGCTTAATATGCTTAAATGCTGGAAGGGACATCTTCATGGTACCTCACTGTTCGGGGTGCTTAGAGAAATACAGCTTGTTTAAAGTGCTCAAGATTCGTTTGGCTCCCACATGGACAAAAGTTCAAGAATCTGCAGTTGGCAGCACACAGCACCAGGTGGAACCTGTTGGAGAAGGTCCCTTGGAGGAGTGTGGCACAAAGCTAGAGGGTGCAGACTTACAGACAGAACAATGTGCTGATGTTTCAGATTCTGAATCGCTGAGAGATAATTCAGGCAGAGCATCAGTAGACCCTTGGAGAGGGGGGCCTAGCCCAAGTGTCATCAGAGAAGATGAGATGAGGGAGGCCTTTGAATGGGAGGTATCGACCTCCACGCCCAGCGAAGAGTGGATAGTCTCAGGAGTGAGGACGACTGCTCACTCCTGGGCACAGATTCTCAGTGAGGAAGAAGAAGAGAGGGAACCTATGTGGCCTTGTGAAAAAGGAATGGGTACACAGCCTCAAGCTCTTGCCTCAGAGGAATGCATGGAAGAGAGTGGTGATTCCACTACCCTGGCTGTGCAAGAAGAAGTCAGGGATCCATTTTTTGTCTCATTGAGAATGCGTAGCTGGAAGAACCAGGACTGGCCATCCCCAAGCCAGGCCAGAGGTCTCAGGTTGACCAAAGCTAGTAAAGAGGAGAGACTGGTTCATAGGAAGGCGAATTAAATCTATGGGATGTCCTTTCCTACCTATCCTCGGAGAGTCTGGGAGGAGATTGAGAACAGCAGGTAATCCTGGATTTTGGCCAAAGCAATGAAATTTGTGCATCCTGGTGCAAACAAGCATGTCAGGAACAGAATGTTTCATGAAAAATACAGCCAGTGGAAAAGAGGTAGGACATCATTAATGGACACTGTTCGAATAGTGGATGGAAAGGGATGTGAAACCTTTCACAGTGTGAATTATGTGCACCCAGACAGGGTAATAATTCAAGCTCCAGACCCATTGTGCTATTGGCCACAATGCAAAGACCTCCCTGCAAATGTGCCCATGCCTACCAACTGGAAAGCAGAGCAGTGGTAGCCAGTGCTGCCACTCCAGCCATTGCAGTGCCTTTGTTGTTCTGCCAGTATGGACGTCCAGGAGTCAGGTGCCCCACATTCATCAGTTCTACAGTGTACTGACTTTTCAGAATCCATCGACTGGCCCACCAGATAACTTCAGATCCAGAGAGGACACCAGCCCAGCTGTATCCTGATTCATCGCCTGGTAATCGGATGATGTCAGACCAGCTGTTTTCCTTTTTGTTCCTGTTCCAAGGTTCCATCTCCAGAGATGACATCAACCCAGCAGTTTTCAGATATGCCCTCCTGTCATTTCTGGAAGATGTCCGCCCAGCTGTATTGGAAGAATGTTGCCAGGGAGAGTCTTCGGCCGAGGAGTAGGTTGGTGTTTTGTTCATTCTACAAGGGACTGGTAAGTCCAAACTTTTCTATTCTTATGACATTGCAGTACACATCCTACACTAGCAGACTCCAGATGTGTGAACTGTCCTCAAAGACTCTCCATTTCGGGACTTTGGCCTGTTAGAACTGTGCTTCACTGGGCTCCGGCCCAGGAGAGTCTCTTTAATGGACTTGCCTTAGGGCACTGTGGTCACTAGATGGGACTTTTAGGGCACTCCATCCCCCCAATTGTGTATTGTAAATAATGTCATTGTTTTTCTACTGTTTTCTAGTGTGTATACTGTTTTTCCTACCTTTTCTAAAAAAATATTTTTGGGATTCTCCAGTGTTTTGATGGTAGGGATTTAGATAGACTGTGTATGCAGATTAGGAGTGTGTGTTGTCTTTCTTTTTTCTTGCAGGTGTTCCTGAAGAAGATAGAAGAGAAGCCAAGAAGAGGAGGAGGGACTCATCAGAGTTCCTCACTAGTACTTTAGTGTGTAGCATTTAAAGTATTGTTGTTGTTGTTACTGTGTAGTAACCTTTTTCTTCCACAGGTATGGTTGTGGGGGAGTGAGGAAGTAATGCAATGGTTGGTATTAGCTCTTGGTGTGTGGTTGCATGGTGTCCAAGGTCGGGGAGGTCCCCTGTTTGTTTTGTTTTGGGATTTGAGTTAGAGGCAGACAGATTTTCCCTAGAGGGCTGGGGGGATAGACAGGCTGTGGTCCTGAACAGCCATAGGGACTGCAGTGCTGATCTACTGGGGCTTTGCTCTGGACAGTTCAACCACAGCTACTAGGTACCCATAGGTAGTGGGTAGAGTAGAGGCTGATATGTCAGCCAAAGTCCTCTAGTCCCTTAGTGTTGCCTGCCTGTGTTAGCACATGGTAGGAGGGGGCCTGATCACCCCCCTCTGCAGGTAGCACATAGGGGGAGAAGGCCTAAGCCGGGTAAATAATGACTGCGGACAGTCATTTTCCTGGCCCAGGGTGAGTGTAACCCCCCCTGTTACCAAGGGTTACTAGAATCCCAGTAAGACCTAGTGGTAGGCAGGGAAGGCAGCTTGTGAAACTCCAGTTAAATGGATTTCACACTGTCTCACTCTGTTCTCAGTCTCAGCTGAGACAGAGAGATGGCATCACCATAGAACTCTCGCAGCTGCATGGGCCATACTGGATTCTGCAGTTGGAAGTTAGGATAGAATGTTGGGGATTTTTTGAACAGAGTCTGTGTGCAGCCTTGGAGAGATGAGAAACACAGCAGTCTGTGGGCAGGCTCTCAGAGCCTTAAGCTCTGTTTTAGAACTACTGTAAGGGAGGTGTGTGTTTCCACCATAAGAGGAACACAGTAAGCTGATTGTGAAGTGGTGGAGACTGCTGTTACTGGTCCATGTGCCTCATCCCTGAGGGGATGGGGTGGAAAGGTTTGCCTGTCTTCCAGGGGCAACCCTCCTGGTTCCGGCTAAGGAAGAAGCTGCCTATTTCAAGTTGTGCTGCGGCACCAGAAGCTGTGGGATAGAAATTCCTGTGAGGAATCACCTGTGGGGCACCTGCAACCAAAGGGTGAGTTCGCTCTGACAGAGGGCCTATGTTTTCACCTGAACTGTTGGAACGTGGGGATTGGACTACTTAAATTGTAGGAGGTCTAGTGTAATAGACATTACCGGTTAATTCAAGTAGGTTCAAGTCCAGCACAAAGAGTAAAGTAAAGTGGGGATTGGACTGCTAAATCAGTGGGAGGCCTAGAGCAATGGGTTAAGCCAAGTAAAAGTATGTTCAAGTCCAGCACAATGGGAAAGCAAGACAAGCAGGGGAAATGTGTCATACATTTAGCCTTAATCTACATTGCCAAACTTTACAGAATGAGATGTTTAATGTCCAGAGAAATGGCCGGGTATGAATTGTGGAAGTGAGAGGTGGGAGACCCCCCATCAGTAGTAACCAAATTCACCTCTACGGATTTGCTCTGTGGCATCTTTACTTTCTCTCAGGTACTTGGCCAGTGCCTGAGGAAAGTACCCAGACGTAGGATTAAAAGGAAGTTTCCCTGATAGAGCTGAGGTGCTCTTAGGTGGTTTAGGGAGCCACCAGAAAAGGTTTCCTTGACATATGGAAGGTGTCCAAGTGGCCGGCAAGGGAACAGAGCCTGGGAATCCCAGATAGTGTACAAGTTCAGGCTGTGTACCCAAAGCAGCGTGCAAGTCCAGGCTATGTGCCCGGTGGGTTCACAGCCTGAGGGCTGGAGTGTTGAAGAAGTGTTTCTGATTCTTTTCAATCTGCATTACCAGAAGTGTAGCCCTGTAGCGGTCCGTCTATGCTTTGTTTGTTCTGCTTGGATTTTAATAAAAGCCACACTTTAGAATCCCATTCCTGGTATTGGACATTACAGTTATTGCTTCCTGTGTTCAGAATTACTTGAGTGCCCCTGTGCAGAGTAGCCAAACCTAGCCTTTGTGCCGAGTAACCTATTCCTCCCTGAACCCAGTCCCCACCTGGTACTGCTGTCAGATTTAAACAGCATACCACCTGTCGTTTGCAAAATGATGGGGGTGGGGGTTACATATATATATATATATAATTTTTCTTTCCTCTTTTTTTTGATTGCTTGGCATGCCATGCTCAATATGGCCATTTGAGTGAGTCCCTTAACCCATTGGTACTCCACTCTCTGACTGCAGGGGTGCAACCGTCCCGGAGCACAACTACTAACCGACACCTACCCCTGGACTATTTTGCTGCCCAGCTGGGCCTCTCTACTTTCCCTTTATCCTTTTTTCATTTTTTTCAATTGCCAGGCTGACTCTAGTCATCTCCACACATAAGATGGCGACTGAGAATTGTGGCGGCCATGAGAATTCCATCGCATTCCCATCTCTGACAGGTGTGCTCCCCCAGCCATCTGCACAAGTGTACGCCACCTGAAGTCCACCCAAATCCAGCCCAGCCAGCCCAGGACCAGTGCCATCTAGCCCCCACCATGCCTCAAATCACTCTCTGGCCCCGTATGCCCTATGCATGGGCTGCATCCAGGGGCGATGCGGTGAAGGACCGGCACTCTCCTCTGCTTCAGCTGGCTGGTGATCAGCTGTGCCCTACTGTACTGAGAGGGCCCCGCCCCCCAGATCTGGCATCCTCTGACAGCAAGAGGAAGAGGTTGAGCTGGCTAGTATGCAATCCTGCAAGGCAGCAGCGACATAGGCAGCCTGACCCCTGGGCCCTTGCTCCTCCATCCACCAGGTATGCCCAGCCATATAGATCCATCTTTTTTTTTTGCAGCCTAGACCTCTTCTCCCCATGCCTTGTTTGCTCACATTAAGTGGAGACCATACCTGCCAAGCCCACCTTGCCTGGGCAGTGTTCAGAATACTTCCCTACCCCGCTGCCCACCCTGCCCCTAGGGGGTAAGAGCCCCTTTGGCCTACTAGGCCCTTACCTGGCAGTGGGGCTCACTGACATATGTCCTGATCCATGTGGAGCGAGAGAAGAAAGAGGAGGGACTGCTGGCTAACGTCCCACAAAATTCCTTCTTTCCCTCCCCCCCACAGGATGTGTCTCCCCCCAAGTAGGAGGCCCTAGTGGTCTCTTGTCCAGTCCTAGGACCCTCCCTGACCCCTAAATACCACCTCTATCCACCCCCCTTCTTCACAGGTCCATGGAAGGAAGGCCTCAGATAAATTACGGCTGCTTCCATTTGTTGCAGCCTCCGTAGAGTATTTACCTTTGATGAATGTTATATGGAACTAGACCTCAATGTCAGTCGAAGGCACATTCAGTTTGTGCATTCCTGGACATGAGTATCATTTTTTTATTTTTTTTTTATTTTTACAGTTGTTTGTCAAAGGAAGAGACTTGAACCAATGTTGTTTTTTTTTCGTGGTTCTTGTGCCTGCTGGATGTGCTGATTGTGCAAGTGTCTGTCTGTATTGCATGTTGCTGTCTTTGTTTGTGTTTCATGGATTGACTTGCTTCACTTGCCACTCATCACTGTGCAAGTTTTTGGCTGTTGAGCTGGCTGTGTATCAGGCTGTGGAACTTGGCTGATGGCTGGTTGGATGTTTTTGGAGACCCAAAAGGGAATAAAAAAGTTTATTTTAGTGCCTTTGAAGGAAGCCAGATGGTATACATGCCCCTGCTGTTGCCCTTATTATGGTGTAATCATCCAGTTATTAGTGTGAGCGACATACAAAGTGGAGTAACACAGCAGACAGTGGTAGTCCTTGCTGGAGTAGGACTAGAAGGCTTTTTGCTGGTTGCATTGCTAGCTGGATTGATGTAGGACAGTCTGGCTTCATGTTGGTGAGAAATGTAGCAACTGCAAGGAGAGGCAGACAAAAGGGAAGAAACAAGTGTGTTTTAGTGTCTTTGGAGAAAGAAAGTTGAATTATGTGCTGTTGAGGAAGGAATACACCAGTTAGTGTGTGGTAGTCTTATGGTGGCATAACCGCCGCTTATCATTACAGCAGTGAAATTCAGGTCTTGCCAAAGGAGTCATTTTTAGCTGGCACGAGAGTGTCCTAGCTTTCCAATTATCCCAGTAGTGGTCAACCAGATCAACAGTGAGAGGGAGACAAAATACAAAAAGAAAGCGCTTTGTAGTGTCTGGAAAGCCAGAATCTGGAAACTTGAGCTGAGGTCCTGAGGTGGAAATAAACCAGTTGGTAGTGCAAGTGACATGGATGGTGGAGCAACACTTACCATCCCGGTAGACAAAGGCAGGTCTGGTAGAAGGAGACTTTACTGTCTGTCTTGTGGGTGTGCTGACTTGCCAGTTGTCCCTGTGATCATTGGTCACACCGTACTAACGGGGACAAACGGGAAGAAGAAATGCAGCTTCATGTTTTGATAATAACTAGAAGCCCAGGCTAATGTCCCGACTGGCCAGAGGCTGACTGGCTGGTCTCTGTGATGATTGCTCATACCGTCAACAACAGTGAGACAAAGGGGAAGAAGAGAGGCACTTTAGTATCTTGGTAGTCATAACTTAGAATCATAAGTTGATGTCTTGGCTGGCTGGAGGGCTGGGTGGCTGGTGTGCTGGCTATCTTACCATTCTGTGTTTTGGCTGTCTGGCTGTCTGGCTGGAGGGCTGTTTGTCTGAGCTGATATCCTAAGGGCGTAAGAAATCAGTTAGTTGTGCAAGCAACACAGGCAGCAGAGTAGCACTTACCATCACATCAGAAAAAGGCATGCCTTTGTGCAGGAGGAGAATACTTTTTGGCTGACTGGCTGGCTGGCTGGTGTGCTGACTGATTGGCTAGCTGGCTAAAGAGGCTTTTTGGCTGGAATGGGGAGGCAAAAGTGAAGAAGACAGTGCATTTTAATGTCTTGTTGTAACTTAGAAACCCAAGTTGTGGCCCTGAGGAAATAACAAACCAGTTAGTAGCGCACACAAAATTGGCAGCAGAGTACCACTCACCATTACAGTAGACTAAAGCATGCCTTCCTGCAAGAGGATGCTTTTTGACTAACCGACATTAGCATGCTGGTTGGTTGGACTACTGGCTGGAGGACTGACTAGAGGTCTGGCTGGAATGTTGACTGGCAGCTAGGCTGACTGGCTGGTGGGGTGCCTAGCTCTGCAACTGGTTAGCCAGTCATCCCTGTGATGGTTGCTCACACTTGCAGCAATAGGATGGCAAAAGGGAAGAAGAAGGTGCAATTTAGTATCTTATAGTCATAACATAGAAATCTGAGCTGAGGTTCTGAGGGAGGAATTAACCAGTTAGTAGTGCAAGCAACACAGGCAGTGGAGTAACACTTGCCATCACAGCAGACTATGGTATGTCTTTCTGGAGGAGGAGGAGGTGGATTTTTGGCTTACTTGTGGCAGGCTGGCAGGCTGGCCAGAGGTCTGGCTTGAGGTCTGGCTGGAGGGCTGCCTGGAGGGATAGCTAGTTGGAGGGCTGGCTTTTAGTTGGCATGGATGGCTGTTGGGGTGTCTGGCTCTGCAACTTGCTAGCCAGTTGTTCCTGTGATGGTTGGTCATACATGCTGTACAAAAGTGATAAAATGAAAGAAAGCCCATTTTTGTGTCTTGGTAGTTATAACTTAGAAACCTGAGCTGAGGGGTCCTGACGGAGGTAGAAACCAGTTGGTAGTAAAAGGAACATAGGCTGCAGAGTAACACTTGCCATAACAGCATTCAAAGACATGCTTTGCTAGATGAGGAGGAGGAGGCTTTTTGTCTGGCTTGAGCCTGGCTGGCTGGCTGGCTGGAGGTATGACTGAAGTTATAGTTGGCTGGAGGGCTGGCTGGCTGGCAGTTCAACTGGCTGGCTGGTGAGGTGTCTGACTCGGTGACTGGCTTCATAGCTGTCCCTGTGATAGTTAGTCATAATTGCAGAAACATGAGACAAAGTGGAAGAAGATGAAAGCACATTTTAGTGTAGTTATTAGCACATTTTAATGTAGTTATAACCTAGAAACCTGAGCTGAGGTCATGAGAAAGTAACAAACTAGTAATGCAAGCAACATAGGTGGTGTCAAAACTGTTACATTTCTGCAGACAAAGATATGCTGTGCTAGAGGAGGAGGAGCCTTTTTTGGCTGGCTGTCAGAAGAGCTGGTTGGCTGACTAGAGGAGTGGTTGACTGGCTGACTGGCTGGGGGCTGGCTGGCTGACTTGTCGGGTATCTTGCTGATCAGAAGGTTGGCTGGCTATCTAGCACTCAATTGCTGCTGCTGGGTCCTACATTTGCTTAAGTGTCCTGACTGCTGGAAGAGGTTCTGGCTTTCACTGGTGTCTGACCGCTGCCAGGTTTTATGCTATCCCAAGGGTCTAGGTTACTGAGGAAGGTGCTTGTATTCTTATCCAACACCTGCTGGATGCTATCCTGGCACAAGATTCTGGGTTGCTGGAGGAGGCAAGGTTTTGTTCACCAGCTGCAGCCAGCTGCTATCTGGCCCAAGAGTCCATGTTGTTTAAGGAGGAATTTTGTTGTTTTTGTCTGGCTAGCACCATGTGCTATGCTTGCCCAAGGGTCATATTATGCTACAGGAGGTGCTGGCTTTGTTATGTGGCTTCTTCCAGAAGCTGCACTGGCCCAAACGTCCTGGTTGCTTGAGGAGGTACTGGTTTTGTTGTCTGGCTGCTGCTAGAAGCTATGCTTGCACAAGAGTCCATGTTGCTGGAGGAGGTAAGGTTTTGTTGTCCTGCTGCTGCTGCTAGATGCTATGATTGCCTAAGGGTCTGGGTTTCTGGAGGAGGATTTTCGGTGGTGTTTTTATTTTGTTTGGCAAATGCTGGGTGCTATGCTGGGCCAAGAGTTCAGGCTGTTGAATGAAGGTGGAAGAGATACAGCACTCGAAGGTTCAGAAGTATCCATATATATATTGTGATAGCTGGATGCTACCTGACTACAGCACTGCCAACCTGTACTCACCAAAACCTCCTTTCTGTTTTGAATGAAGGTACTGGTTTTGTTGTCTGGCTTCTGCCAGAAGCTACGCTGATCAAGATTGCTGGTTGCTGGTGGAGGTGCTGTTTTGTTGTCCAGCTGCTGCCAAAAGCTATGCTGGCAGAAATATCGGGCTTGCTGGAGAAGGTGAGCTTTTGTTGTCCAGCTACAGTGAGAGGCCAAAGTGGCACAAGATTCTGGGTTGCTGAATGAGGTGAGGTTTTGTTGCCCAGCTGCTGCAGGGTGCTGTGCTGGTTCAAGAGTCAGGGTTGCTGGAGGAGGACTTTGGAGTTATTTTGCTTTCCTGGCAGGCTTGCTGGCCCAAGAATTCAGGTTACTGGATTAGTCTTTGGATGGTGTCTAGCAGGCAACAGTTGTTACACTGGCAGAAGAGTCTGGGTTGCTGAAGGAGGCTTTGGATGGTTTCCAACTTGCACTGGCTGTTATGCTGGCACAAGACTCCTGGCTGCTGGAAGAAGCTTTGGATGGTGTCTGGCTGGCACCAGTTGTTATGCTGGCACAAGAGACCAGGTTGCTGTGTGAGATTTTGGATGGTATCTGGCTGGCGCCAATTAGTATGCTGGCACAAAGGTCTGGATTGCTGGAGGAGGCTTAGGATGGTGTCTGGCTGGCACCAGTTGTTATGCTGGCACAAGAGTCTGGGTTTCTAGAGGAGGTTTTGGATGGTCTCCATCTGGAGCCAGTTGTTACACTAGCTCAAGAGTTAAGGTTGCTGGAGGAGGTTTTGGATGGTGTCCAGCTGGTGTAGGTTATTACACTAACACAGTCGTCTGGGTTGCTGGAGGAGGCTTTGGATGCTGTCCAGCTGGCACCAAGTTGTTATGCTGGCACAAAGGTCTGGGTTGCTGGAGGAGTCTTTGGATGGTATTTGGCTGATGCCACTTGTTACACTTTAACAAAAATTGGGGTTGCTGGAAAAGGCTTTGTATAATGTCTTGCTTACTCCAGTTTATGTACTGGCAAAAGAGTCTGAGTTGCTTGAGGAGGCTTTCAATGGTATCCATCTGGCACCAGTTGTTACACTGGCACAAGAGTCTGGTCTGCTAGAGGAGGCTTTGGATGGTCTCTGTCTGGTGCCGGTTGCTACACTGACACAAGCATCCAGGTGGCTAGGTAACTGGCTACATGAATGGGAGGAAAAACACAGAAGGACAACTGAGCCAGTGGATTACACCAGATGGCAAATGTGTAGTTCTTACTGTGCTTATGTTTACTCACCACACTGTGGCAGAAGAAATGTCCTGTGCCACAATCAAAACATATATGGCAAAGATGTGTCCTTCACCATGTTGCTTCATTCAATCAGTATTGCAGTTCACTGGTCCAGTGGGCAACTATGTGTGGAGTATGTAGTGTGATTGTTTGCTTGAAGTGTTGCACTTTTTTAACATGTGGATTATAAGCATGCCTAGCTTGTGATGTATGTGGCCTTATGCACTCTCTGCTCCTGAGGAAGTACCACCCTTTCAGGGTAGCAGAGGCACAGGGACCTGCTTCAGTAGGCTAAAGGTACCTTATGAAAGAAGCCAAAAGGTAGACCTGAAGGCATGTAATAGAACTGTCAGAGGATCATCTTTCAATAAGGGAAGACAGAAGGCCACAAAGCAAAGCAACCAGTGTAGAAAGTACAGCCATTAGCTCTGTGTAAAGTTAAAAACTCTACAATTCATGTAGTGAGGAGCGTAGTGCCACAGTTTTTGTAATATAATTTGTACAATTTCATGAATTTTACTATGCAAATTGCCACACCATTGAAGCACTACACAGCTGTGGTGAACTTTACTATGTGAATGTGCAAAAATTCACCACAAAGTGAGAATTGCATAAACCGGCATCATTAAATTCACCTGCGGTAAATTGCATAGTGCACGCTATGTAAATACTACATGTAGCACTTAGTGCATTAATTCATGGTGGATAGCAAAAAACCCTGTGGAGGAAACCTCTGGGGATCCAAGGCTTCAGGTCATCGTAATTCAAGGCATTGAATGAACTGTTACTGACCCAGGAATCTGCAGGCCTACAAGAACTGCTGCATGCTAAGAAAGGTGTGAGCTTCTCTTTCTGACAGATCTTTCATCGCGGAGGAGCTGAAGCACTGTCACCTGGGGGCATGGCTGTATCCATGCCAAGGAACAAGATTCTAATGTCCCAAGGAAAGGAAGAGGATCAAAAACAGCTGGTTTAAGCCTGGCAGCCCAAAACTGCTCCTGGTTGGGCTTGTTGATGTACAAAACCAATCCTCTGAGGGGTTGCAGTGGTGCAGCATAAAGTCAGGGAGCATGAAGGCATACTGATTATTGCAGCATGAAGCCATACAGGATGAAAGTGCATTGAATGTTGCAGTATGAAGCCAGAGATGTGAAAGTGCACTAGGCCTTTGAGGTGCTGAGAGTGGGTGTATGCCTTGTTGTAGGTGGGTGTGTGCCCATTGATGATGAAGAGGCATTTGCATGAAAGTAGTTAGTAAGGTGGGAATGGTAGATAGTAATGGTAAAAGTGAGCCCAAGTAGAGGTCAGGAAAGCCACATGGGCAGGCTGGTGGAACTACGAGGCAGTGGAGCGCATGCTTGAGAAATGTTTGGTGCAAACCTGGTCACTGGCAGTTTTCTGGAGCAATTGAGGGACAAGGCAAGGTGAATACATCAATAGAAGGGCAGCAGGAAGCCACAAACAAAACAAAAAAAAACAGGAGGTGAAGCACAGCCATGACCACAAGGTCCCGGAGGCAGGCAGCACAGCAGGCAGTCCTGGCACCAGATGAAGGGGCTGGGAGAAAAGCCAGCCCCAGCCAGCACTCCCCTGACCAGGCAGGGGGTGGTGTCAGGAAAAGCAGGTGCCATCAGAGGAGCTGGCAATGAACAGGCCATCCCAGAAGGCAGCAGCAGAAAGCTTCTGGATTGACAGAGCCAAGGCAGTAGGGAGGAGTGGGAAGAGAAGAAACGCTGACCAGGAAGGTTGCATCAGAAAGAACCTGGAAGCAGTCAATTGGAGAAGCAGCAAAATGGCAGGGGGTGCTGAGTTCTAAGGCAGGGAGTGCTGGAGCAACAAGGAAGAGATAAAGCAGAAAGGAAGCCACCGACAGTAGCCATTTGGCAAGGCTAAGAGGGAGGAGAAGGCAGGAAGCCAGCAGCAGTGCAGTCGTGGCAAGCAAATGAGAATCTGGAGGATTCTAGAAGTGAGGGCGCTTAAGCAGTGCTTGGTGGGGAACATAGCGTCAATTGCCCACTGCCTCACTGAAACCCAGGCATAGCGTCACATGTCAAAAAATGATTGTGTGACTTTTTTCTGTACAATTACAGTAGTAAGGTTAATATATAACTGTTTTGTTTCACACTGTTGTATAGTAGTGTTCAGTGTCTACTGGTATAGTAGCCACATAATATCAACAAGACAATTCTGAATAATTCATCATGCCTTGGCAGTGGGAATGATAGAAAAGGAAACAAGATGTGCAGTGCTACCAGCATTTCCAATCTATTCTATCATTGCATTGCAATGATTACTACAACTCTTAATTACACATACACAAGAAGGTATTGTAGTGTATACGTAATAGACAAAATAGACATAATGAAAACTGGGATCTTACTATTATGTCTTCTTAGTCCTTAAGACATAGAACATTGTAAAATGCAAATATCTTTTTTGGTTGGGTGCATGCTATTATGGACAAAACCACAGGTTGCAATAATGTCAAGTTTGCATACAAAAACTATGTTCATACTGTAGTTATGTGACATTTGTAGAAAGAAAATTCATGACATGCCTTTGCTCCAGTGTAAAAATTAAAGGACAAACACTAAATCAAGTAACTATGATAAACAGTGAACAATTAACATAACGCAAACTTTGTTGGATTTTTTCTTGTTTGTTTTGTATTATTACTTTTCGGTGTAACACTTCCCCACAATAAAAAAAAATTGCTGTCCAAACTCATTTGGTATTGTGTATGGTCAGAAAGAGCCACCTTGGCAGACCCAGAATTTTTCATGTTAACTCATAAATCATGATATTATATTTACAAATCATCACACATTTAATGCACAAATGAGAGTATCAGTCATTCTTCACATCAAATATAGTATTTCAACATGAATGGAAATATTTAGTTCATTAAATGACAGATGCACTGTTCACAGAATCAGTTAAAGAGAACATAACCAATGCTGTTTAGAGTGTTGTAATATAACTATAAATTTGGGCATGTATGAAGTTTTTTCACCATCCCAGTGCGTTGTTTTATAAAAGTCCTATTTTTTTCTTATCTGTTGCCCCATATTAACATAGCCTTTTTCCTGCACAAATTTCATTTTTTTATTTACAGTACTTTGCTGTTCCAGAACACAGTGATATCAAATGAGGTGAATACTACAATGAAGCCAAACACAGTGACATTGGGTCATCAGGACAAGATTTAAAATAAACTGATTCAATAAAAATGCACAGCATCACCAAATCAAACCCCACAAATATATATTTTGTTGTACATTAACATGACTGCCAATATCAGTTACTTGAACAGTGGATTCCTTTTGTAGTAGTCAATCATTCATGGTCAGTGTTGGGGCTGATAGTGCAGTGCTGTCAATGGGAGGGAGTCTATGTGGTGCTGGATGATGAGGGAGAAGTGGAATGATGACACAGGGTAAAGGGAGGAGACAGATTAGACAGCATCAGCAGTACTTTGGGCAGTTACAGAGAGCAGAATGCTGTTGCCAGACAGTCACATACCTCATCCTTGTCTCATCTTCATCATCCTCCCGTCCTGTGTCAGGGGCAAAGTCCACCCTGTGGAATCAGGAAATGTCAAATGAAACTTCAAGCGGAACACATTTTTTGGTGTTAGTCCTAAAGGTTTATTTTAAGAAATGCCAGCATTTCTAATTTCTCCACTGTCAGTTGAGTAATACTCTGGCTGACAATAGACCCTACATCAACAAACACACCCACCAGAAAGATGCTTGTAATTGGGCATGTCAGATAGTATAGCACTATCCTGCAGAGGTCTGGCCACACACCCATAAATATGGACACTGGTTGACTGTGATTGATAAAGGGCAGATGGAAAAAAATGGTGTTGTCACCAATGTCTGCAACACCAAAATCAGTTATTACCAGCATTCTAGCCTCACACCCTTTTGGTATGTGTATAATATTCAGAATAAAAGAAGCCAACACATACATCAAATTAAATAAAGCAAAATGAAAATAGTACAGGAAAGAATTTATAGAAAAATGCAATTTCTGAAGAGTCACTGATCTGGTTAAAAAAATGTCAAATTCTGTGAAATGTTTTGTTTTTACCTGTGTATAGAAAGACCAAATTACAGAATTTTACTAGATTTTCCAGTACAAATGGAAAATCAGTGCCCTTGCCCATATTGGAGCTCCAGTACTCAATTGGATCAGTACCCACATCCAGTACAGGGCAGTCACAGAAATATTCTTCCAGCTGAGCTTCTACTGTGGCTGCCAGGCAAGATCCTTTGGACTTCTCAGTAAGCTTGTATGTAGTCGCTATAAGGTTCATAAAGGACATCCTCTCCAGCATATGTCTCATCCTCGTCCTCTTCAACTGACTCAGCTTTCACACAAGCTCTATTGGCTGCTGCCCTCCATATGTGTCCCATAGCAGCCTGTCTCTGAGGATATCTTTCCAGTAGCCTGCTTCGTTGTTGGGTAGAAAAAGGTTCCCAGGTTGACCATTTAAATGAAAATCCAGCATGGAGGAAAGAACATACTTGTCCTTGTTGAACATCCATTGGATGTGGTCATTTGTCTTGAAGAACTTTAGAAGTGAGTTGGTCAGGTGCTTAGCATCCTCATTCAGCCTAAGATCTCACCCATACTGGCTGTTCTTTTGCTCCAAAAAGGCATGAAGGAGCAAGACCTGCTGCAACATCATATTCATACACAGTGAGGCTGAACTTACTTCACTGCAAATGGTTCCGAGATTGTCAATAGCGACAGCAAAGTCCTCCAGTTAGTGGCAGTCATCATGCCATCTGCTCTGCTGATCTTATTGTGGAGCAGATACTTATGTTTTGCCAGCTGCTGCACTTGAAACTGTTAAAGCATATAACAAAGTGAGTGACATGTCATTGGGCAGCCTTGAATCAGAGCATGCTCTGGAAGACGTCTCTCACTGAAGTTGCCTAAGTTCATGCCAGGCCTTAATCAAGTGGGAATAGTGGGTACATGTTTTACTTACTGTACCACAACAACTCCCACCACCTGGTTCTTCATCAGCAGACTCCACACCACAAGATGGAGATGGTGAGCAAGACTTGGCACATGAATATGCCTGCTGTCGTCAACAGCCCTCAAGATGTTGGCTATGTTATCAGTTAAAAGCAGGCCATGCTTGGCTAATTTGGAATTATATTCAGGGGCTGATTTGGAGGGATAACTCTCACTCCATCCCTCTTATGGGATAATGCTATGGTGTATGGTGAGTCAATCTCTGCAACTAAAGGAAGCTTTCTACAAAAGAGAACAACCCCTTAAAGCATTAAAAGAGAAGAGATGTGGCTTCTGAAAGGCTAGCTCCCAGTCTCAAGTTCGTGAGAAGGCCTAACCTTGAATGGAAACTAATGGAACGGGATACAGAATGAGACTAGGTGGATGTTAGGCAGACACAGGGAAAATCAATTTCAGAGGTGCTGCCGACTAGAGTAGTGCAAAATTGGAAAATTTCACCTGGCAAAATATTTAGCAGAATTTGTGCATTTTGTCAGGTGAAATGTGAAATTCCGCCCATGGGGCAGACAAATTTTCGCCCTCCCACTGGTGAAATTTGCCACTCATGGGCAAAATTTCTCCACTTGTGGGTGAAATTTGTCAACTTCGCCACCAGACCCCAATCATTTAAAAAAAAAACTCCCATCCCTGTCTCTGGTGTCTAGTGGCCCCCCGGCCAATCACTTGCCGAATTCAAGAACCCTCCCCTCCAGTCACCCCGAGTTATCCCCCGGTCCCCAATCTTTGAAAAAACACAATCCCTTCCCCTACCCCTGGTGTCTAGTGGCCCTCCCAGCTGATCACCAGCCGAATTGAGGTAAAGAACCCTCCCCCAGTCAACTCCAGTTATTTTTCCCTTCAGCCATGACCCTAGCCCCCATACCCCAATCTTCAAAATAATAATAATAAAAAAATCCCTCCCTCTGCCTGGTGTCTAGTGGATCCCCCACCTCTCCACCCTAAGTCAGAGCCCTTCTCACTCCGCCCCCCCCCAGTATGCCGATTGGGCCACCAGTACAGCCCTCCACTCACCTACATGGCCAGCAGCCTGTCTGAGCACTCAATGAATAGCAGCGTGCTTACAAGCGTAAGCTTTGATGATGAACATTCAGACAGGCTGCCATGGAGGTGAAGTGAAAACAACCTTAATCAGCGATTAGGGTACTGGGGGATCATGTGAGCTCTGACTTAGGGTGGGTGTAATGTATCCACTAGATCCCGGGACAGGGAGGATTTTTTTTAGTTGACTGGAGGTTCTAATCTTTACTTTGATTCAACCAGTGATCAGCTTGGGGGTCCACTAGACACCAGGGACAGGGAGGGGATTGTTTTTGTTCAAAGATTGGGGGTCAGTTCGGGATAGCAATCGTTGACTGGGGTTCTTGAATTCTGGCTTGGGATTGGCTGGGGGGGGCCATGAGACACCAGGAAGTAGAGAAAATAAAATATAAATGATGGCTGGGGCACACGCAGGTGAAATTGTGGGCGACACTTCACAATTTTGCCACAATTTCGTGAAATATGACGCTGGGCGAAATTGCCGATTTTGCAGCAATTTGGCCGGTGAAATAAAATTTTGCAATATCTCTACTGCTGATCTGGTCTATACAACTAAAGGAACCCACGTGGGCTTAAGACTCCACCCTTCTGCAGCTGATATCCTTCTACACCATGAGGTGCTGCTGACCATAGCTCTGCATGGCTAAAGCTTAATCTGGAGCATTGGAACTTCCCACACAGTGGGACAGAGCGGTGGCACTGCAGCAGACAGGCAGTCTACACTGAAGGACCTCCTCCCACTAAGAGACTCATCCTCAAGATGTGGACTTCAAGGGGAGCAAGTGAGTATGTCTACCCACAGGAAAGCCCTGGGGGCAACAATCATAGTATATGATGATGGCCAGTATGAATATATTCATAAACCCTGATGGCATGAAGGCAGAAATTGACTGGCTGATCAATGACTGCAGCAAGAATGACTGAGATGATGGAGAGTGAATGACTGAATGACTGCTGAAAGGAAAGAATGACATTAATGGAGAGAATGACTGAAAATGTACTAAAAATATGAACACAGTTTGAAGGACAGAATCATCAGTAAAACTCAGCCACAAGAAGAAAAACTTGTAAGCTGTATTAAACTAAGAATGATGTGATGAATGCTGAAGTAGACTCAATGACCAAGTAATGCTAACCGAATTTATTGAGTAGGAGTGGGAAGAGCTGCCTGGCCAGAAAGCCAGGTGAATGTAGTTAAGGGGGAATGCTGTGGGACTACAAGGAAGTTTGCAAGTTGAAAGAGGTAGGACATACTGCAGAAACTAATAAGCACACCGAGAACCAAAACTGAAAAGGAAATACAGGAGTTGCATGAGAACTGGAGTGCAACTTACACCAAAGAACAGAAGGAAGCACATTGCAGAAAGACTGATAGTGGTGTATTTTATTCATGATGACCCCTATGCACAAAGATGGGAATTACATGCCGTGTATCTGCAACCCTGAGTCAGAATGCAACACACCGGAGGTCCCATGGATCCCCAGTGGCATTCACAGAAGGGGCATGTGCCCTTTCCACTCTCGATCCCCCAGCCATTCACAGGGCTACACACATAGATGGGCCAAAGAAGTGTCAGGGGCATGACCACGCTCAATTCACAGAGGTGTGGAGTGCTGGGAGAGGGGGGTGCAAGATATGGCACCAGGGGCCCTGCCATATGCATATCACACCCCCCAGATTCAATATGCTGGCTATGGTGGGATGAAACACACCCCATTATGCTACCTGATCCCTCTGGGCAGGCATAGAGTGCTGGGGGTAAGCCTTCGGGCACTTGCCTATTTTAAAATTTACTGACCTGGACTGTCACACAATCCCCTGCTCTGCATGGAGCAGGGGATCTACTACTGGACCAGGTCAGGCATCTGATTCAATGACCACCTGCTTCCTCCAATCCACTTCCATGATTCTGCATACAAGACGGTGGGGCCATGGACAGGAGCCCAGCAGTGGCCACCGATCATGAATGCCAGCCACTGCATACCTTACCATGGGTATAAAGCTGTGCAGGCTGGGTTCACACCCTTGCACATACCTGTCCAGAAATATTGCATAGCCACCAATATGATTCTCAATTACCCAATTGAACAAGGTTATTTTCAGTGCAGTCCTTTGTAAAAAGTTGCAAAAATACATAATTATGCCCTGAAATAAGTAAGGACATTTACATAACATGCATAAAGAAACAGAAAAACATTATGCACATATCATAAACATATTTCAATACTTATATATATGATATCCGTCCATCCACTGGAGGACAAAAATGGTCACACCAAGGTATCTGCTTGGTGCTACTACAAATAGAAGAGATATGCAGCAACAAAAAATGAGCACACAAGCACGAGGAGTGAAGTCTAAAAAAGTTTATTGATGTGCCATTAGTACAAAAAGTATAACTTATAACTATCCATATCACAATGGCAGGAAAAGGCAAATGGACAGGATGTGTCTTACATTTTGCATGTGTGGCTGACGTGCTTGCTCAGAGACAACATATTAAGTAACCAACTGCTGTTTTAATGTTGTCATTTACCAGTCAGAACAAAGTGCTCATTATAACATGTGGTAATGCAAAACAGCATCAATTAAAATTCTTACAAAACAGAATGACTGCAATGCCAGGTACATAACTTAGTTTAGTAATGTTGCAATGTGCAAGATCATTATTACAAATATATTTTAGAGCACACAGTGCATTTAATGTGGCAACAAATAAAATAGTTGTCATGCAAAGTCATAGTGCACTATTCAGAATCGGGCTTACTTTATCAAAGACAAGATAAAGGGGTGTATCAATAGCATGCCCATATTACAAAGTGCAAAAACATGAACAACAATTTACTTATATGTGCCACAATTATATGCTCTATGTAACCTTAAAGTATATTAGACATCACTTGAAAAAGTGGTAGAGGATCAGCATTGCCCATTTTATCACCCCTCGGATTTCATAAAAAGGGTGTCAGATCTATGCAATCATTGAGACCTTTATTCTCTCTCTTGCTTTCAGTACATATATCCAGTACCTTTCTTTTTGGCCAGTCTTCTGTTCCCAGTTACCACCCTTGGATCCTAATGTAACCCTCTCCAGCCCAATAAACTTTACTTAATGTTCAGCACCAGGGTTCACTTGTATATGCTGCACAATTGCATATGTATTGCAATTGTCCTCAGTTGCCTTTAAATGTTCTCCCACACATACCCTAAACTCCGTGATAGTCGGCCCCACGAAGAATGCCTGACAGGAACATCCTAACATGTGCAGTATATAACACCAGTCATAGAGCAACAAATGAAGTCCCTAATTTGATATACTGTACCTTCCCTGTACAGGTGAATTGAGCTGAGGACTTGGTTGTGATGAGAGAGATAGACAAACCACCATGTCTGACACATTTATCCTGTCAAGCACGCCTGACGAAATGAGTAGAGAACAGAGAGGGTAAGAGTCTGTCTCTTGGGTGGAAAAAAGATAAACCAACTTGAGGGTAAGGCAGTTATTTGATTATTTGGCTTCACAATGGAAAGTTCACCAAAATGGAGATGCAGAAAGCACAAGTTATGGAAAGGACCAGTTTATTAAGCAACTGAACCACAGAATTCAGAACAAGGGAAAAGGGATGACAAATACTTTCACTTCTAAACACACTGCTAAGCTACTTAAGATCACTGCTAATATTATAATCACTAAAATTACTATTACTAGAAATTGTACTAAACTCTATTGCAAAACTTTAGTAACTGTAACATTCCTACAATTTTCACTCCAGAGTTTGATTGAAGTTGTTGGATGCTATTGATGGGTGTTGCACAGGAACGTGAACCAGGAAATCTCTGCACTCATGCCTTCCATTGGCTGGCTTGTAGAGCAGATGTGCAAAGAACTTGGCCACTGAGTGTCAACAAAACACAGTGACATGAGTAAACAAAACACACTTGTAATGCATAGAGGACCGGTTGACTGTTATGACTGACTCTTGAAAGATCAGGACACTTATGTTTCCAACAACTTGTGCAAACTGAAGAGCTTCCAGGTTGTCACCACTGAGCCCTGGTAAAGATTTGAAAAACTGCAGAATTAAAGCACTGAAGATCTGGAACACCTCCAGTCTGTTGCTCTTGGCCTCGGGAAGACATTTGAAGAATTGAATAGTGAATAACTGGAATGCCTCCAGGCCATCACCTCTGACTCTGGGAAGTGATTTGAGGATCTGGAAAACTGAATATCTGGAATTCTTCCAGGCCATCATCACTGACCCCAGGAAGATATCTGAGGAAATGAAGAATTAAAGCACTGGAATGGCTCCGGACTATCACAACTGACCCCTGGAAAGGATCTGAGGAACTGAAAAAATGAAGATCTGAAATCTAGCATGCCTCTGAGCCATCACCACTGACCACAGGAAAAGATCTGAACCACTGAGCAACTGAAGAACAGAAGTCTGGAACCCTTCTGCTGGAGAACTTGTGGAGACCTAAAATAGAAAACCCAACCCAGTGAGTACTGGATCCTTATCTGTGAACCAGTATGGTTCCCTGCACTACTCAGCTTAATGTTAGGGAGGGGTTGACCTGATGACTCTAAAGAAAGCAAGTGACAGGGAGTTCCTTAGCTGACAATACTGTTTCTATTCTAACAACTGGTCGCAAATTGTCATGATGCAGATGGGTGGAACAGTCTCTGGATCATACAGTAGAAGTTGTGAACATGCAGTTCGGTGGAAGTCCAATTTAGCATTTGCACTGACTGACATTTACTTGGTGGTTGCTGCTAATTGCAGTCCTTGGTTGAGCAATCATCAAAAGAATAGTAAGCAATAGGCAGAGCATTCCAATAACATGCAATGCAATTCAATAGCTTGCAGGTCAGTTTGGGGCAATCCAGACAGTCTTCAGAGTAAACAGGGCAAACTCAATGCAAGTGAGGCAAATGTGCTGCATGAAGGGCAATTACACAGTCTTGGAGCATGCATTGACTTTGGGCCCTATCTCTTTAAATACAGCCTCGGGCCAATTGCAGTTTTGGCCCTTCACAGCAGTTTGCACTCAGTTTGATACTGTCCTTTAATGTGTTCATTCAATATTCATTTCAGTCACTTTACTGTATATAGCAGTTGCACTGTGGCAGGTATTTAATAAGGGGAAAAACATCCAGAACTGAGATCTGCGCTCACCTGTTAATTCCATGTGGTGCTGCTGCAGGCACCAGCTATGCCTGTGAAAATACAAAACAAACAAAAACAGTGCATTCTAGGACTTAGGAAAATGATGCTCTCTCAGGCTTTTTAAAGATTCTTGCATTTTATTTGTCCAAAATGACAAACCTCTGATGTCTCCTCACAACTGATAAACTCCCTAGCGCTTTGGTTGGTGACCATCGGGGGTGGAGTTTTCAGCATGACTGATCGACTTTTATACAAAATACTTAGTGGTGTCATAACCACATGACAACAAGAAAAAAAAATCTTTATTTATGAAAAGTTTCCCATCCTCATTCCACTGCAGACAAACTATCATACTAGAAATACATTTCATTACTATTTCTCAACACAGAAAAATTATTTTGATTCTAAAATGTATCCATTTGATGGTGTCACAACAAATGAGAACAATGAAAAAAAAAAAAAACATATACCACTGAAAATGAAATTTCAAGAAAAACACGTGTATTGAATTTGCAATAGAGTTAACCTCATTATTCACCAAAACTAGGTTTTCTTAGTCCTCGAGACAAGTGATCCTGAATACAAATCCTGGCTTTTGCCAATTAATATTTAATATTTCATGTCTTTAGTGATAACTAAGTGCTGTGATCTTCAAACAATGGGATCTAACATAAACAGGAGCACTATATTCTGGAGGTAGAAAGAAAATGTATTTTGCTAAAGACAACATACAGCCAAATGACTACTGTATTGTATATACAGTAAGAAATGAAATTGCTAAGAACAAGCTGTGACCTCTAACTTAACCATATCTCTTCTAATTGCATTACACTACCCGAGTCTTGCCAGTTGTCAAACATTTTATTCAGAGTTCCCTAAATTCACATTAAAAACTAGACTGCTGGTGGTGGGATGGTGTAAGTAGTGATGTGCGAAGACGGAAAACTTTGCTCAAGTTAATCCACCATGCAAAGTCAGAATTTACAGAAAACTGATAACTCCTTGAAATGCAAAGCTGGCAACTCTGCCAGTGGAGTTTGGCACAGAGGTGAAGTTTGCAACATGTGAAATTGGTAACTTCACCAGCTAAATTTTGTACAGATGTGAAGTTTGCATTGTACTGTGGGACTGGAGGTCACATGTTGTTGAAACAAGCCGTGTATGCTACGAGGAGGCTATCTTCAGTGCAGTGTTCTGCAGACAGATTTGGAGAGAAGTCTGGGTATTCTTGTCTGATGAAAAAAACTTGTAAAATAGATCTCAAACTTTTTTGCATCCAAATTGCTCACATATTTTTCTAGAGGGCCATGTGCTGCTAGATTTGTGTTTTTTTTTTATATTTTTTCTGTGATTATTTACTTTAAAGTAGTGGTTTCTCTTTTGTTAGTCTAAGCAGTGGGGTGAGGATAAGAGTACTATAAAGCAAGGCAGGACAGAAAGATCTAAAGACTTTTTGTCTAAGCAGGAGATTTGTGTTATATTTTGGTTTTCTCACTCTTTCTTGTTTATCATTTTCGATATGCAGTGAGTAATTTCTCATTTTTATTTTTGTGATTCACTTTGGTGTGTTTAAGTAAAGTATTTTGTTAGTGTCTTTTGGTAGCATTTTTAGTAATCTTTTAGTTAATTTTTTTTTTTAAAGTGATGGTATTCTGTCACTTTTTGTTATACTTAATATTAAATTACTCTGGTTACCCCTATCATTTAAATCCCTGTTCTGTTTAACAAAAAAAAAGTATGTTTTTGGTTGTTTTTGTAGCAGTTTTTCAGATCACACTGCTGATCACTGATTCTCTAAGGTGAGGTGTCCTCTGCTGCTGGTAGTTAATAATTTGTTTAACCCTTTTACCCCATTGTGTGTGTCGTGTTAATCTCTGTGATGTTTTATTTTTTCAGTGCACAGTGCTGATCCCTGATTCCCTAGGGAGAGGTGATGTCTGCTTCTGGTACTTATTTGTATTGCAGGCTTTTTTTTTCTCATTTTATAATTTTTCATCACAGATCAAGTTACAATTAGAATATGAATGATCAGGAAGAGATGCTCTACAAAAGGAAGTGGTGCCAGGGAGGCAGCAAAGAAGTGTTCAATATCTGTGAGGCAAACAGTGCTGCAGTTTAAAAAAAATATGTATGTGACAGTATGTTCTGTGGGCCCTGGGGCTGGTAGTAGTGAAGGATTAGTTGCTAGTAGAAACATAGACTTTGATGGCAGATAAGGACCTCTTGGCCCACCTAGTCTGCCCATTTCCCTACCTAGAGGATAAGCTGCAGATACTATTTAACCAATAGCCTATTTCTTCCTACCCTCCACAAAAATTGCCTTATATCTGTCCCATGCATTCTTAAATTCTCCCACAGTATTAGACCCCACAACCTCCTCAGGAAGGCTGTTCCATGCATCCACCTCTCTGTGAAAAATTACTTCCTCACATTGCCCCTGAGCCATCCTCCCTCTATCTTCAAATTGTGTCCCCTTGTTCTTGCACATCTCTTTTTCTGAAAGATGCTACCCTCTTGGACATTATTGATTCCACTGAGGTACTTAACGTTTCTATCATGTCCCCCCTCCCTCCTTTCCTCAAGGGTATACATATTAAGCTCCTTTAGTCTCCCTCATATGGCTTCTCTTGCAGACCCTGCACGATTTTAGTTGCCCTCCTCTGAACTGCCTCCATTCTGTCTATGTCGTTGCGGAGATGGGGTCTCCAGAACTGGATGCAGTACTCCAGATGGGGTCTCACCAACTGTCTATACAGGGGGATAACAACTTCCTGTTTTCTGCCGGTGATGCCTCTCCCTATACATCCCAGTATCCCCCCAGCCCTCCCTACTGCCTTCTCATATTGCTTGCCAACCTTTAGGTCATCTGATATGATTACCCCCTGGTCCCTTTTTATATTTTGTTGTTGTTACTACCTTCCCCTCCATTGTGTAATCTTCCCCGGGGTTTTTGTTTCCCAGGTGCTTTATTTTGCACTTCTTTGCATTGAATTCAAGCTGCCATACTTCTGACCATTCCTCCAACCTTGCCAAGTCCCTTCTCATCCTTTCCATGCCTCCTTGTGTATCAACCCTGTTGCAGATCTTTGTGTCATCTGCAAAGAGACATACTTTCCCTTCCAGTCCTTCTGCAATGTCAGTTATAAAGACATTAAAAAGTACTGGACCCAGTACTGAACCCTGTGGTACCCCACTAGTAACCCCTCTTTCTTCAGGTGGACTCCATTTACAATTACTTTCTGTGTCCTGTTGTCCAGCCAATGTTTTACCCAGGCTACCACCCTGGGACCCACTCCTGGCTGGTTAATTTGACTATTAATCTTTTGTGTGGGACTGTGTCAAATGCCTTGCTAAAGTCTAGGTAGGCCATGTCCACAGACCCTCCCTGGTCTACTACTTTGGTCACCCAGTCAAAGAAATCAATTAGATTTGTCTGACATGACCTTCCCACTGTGAACCCATGCTGCCGTGGGTCCTGTAGGTACTCAACAATTCTTTCCTTCAGAAGTGATTCCATCACTTTCCCTACCACAGAGATCACACTGACAGGTCTGTAGTTTCCTGCCTCTGTCTTGGTCCCACTTTTGTGAAGGGGAATTACATCTGCCTTCCTCCAGTCCTCAGGTACCACACCATCCTCCCATGATTTATTAAAAAGAGTAGCCAGTGGTTTCACTAGTTCCCCCTTAATTCTTTTAGAATTTTGGGGTGAATTCCATCAGGCCCCATTGCTTTGTCCACCTTCAGTTTTAGGAGTTCTTGCAGAACCCCTTCCTTGGTGAAATGACTGGGATCGACCCCCCTATCCAGAGTGCTTCTGTTAATTGAATTAGGCACCTCCCCCACCTCCTCTTTTGTGAATACTGAACAGAAGTATTCATTCAGTATCCCTGCTTTTTCACTGTCCCTCTCTGCCCACCCACTGTCCATTCTATTCAGCATCACTATCCCTCCCTTTGTCTTTCTACATTCCCTGATATACCTATAAAAGGTTTTATCCCCCTTCTTAACCTAGTTGGCTATCTTTTCATCAGTTTGGGCCTTTGCTATTTTGACTGGTAGTGTCATTGGTGTACCCAAATTTTTCTCTGCCACATCTATGGCAGCCATTTTGGTGGGAGATGTGGGCGGTGACAAGAAAATCAGTTCCCAAAAAGTAAGACTGTGAACACCTGTGGTGGTGTGGTGCAAATTAGGGGCTGGCTAGACAAAACAGTGACTACTGACCTCAAAAGTTTTGCACTCAGTGGAAACCACCAGTACACATCCAAACAAATTCATTCTGTACAGATGTATTGATGTCCACTCCTTGCCCCAGCACTTTGGGTAATGAAACCCTTTGTCAGGGGGCATGGCTCTCAAGAGGCATGTGTTCTAATTGATACCCAGCATTTAATTAATAAACGTGAATCAATTAATATTTAATTTACATGTGATAGAAGTTCCTCAGATACCAGTATGGTTTCCCTCTCTTTAAGTGAAGTATGTCATTCTATCTTTCATAATGGGAAGGACCGTGGTTAAGGGAGAGGATGTGTCACCTGTGCAGGCAGCTCTGAGCAGCTAGCATTTGCCTAGGGAGGAGCAGGTATAAATGGAGGCAGATGTTTAACACATTTCTTGTCCTATGTTCTTGCTTTGCCACAGGCATGATCACATTAAATTGTCTTCTACAAGTCCCAACATTCCCAGGCAACTAACACCTTTGTCCCATAGACTCCAGGAGAAGACACAGTCTCCCCTCTACTGATAAGCTTGCTCTATTGTATAGTTGCCTGCATGAATGTGTGAATACCCATTCCAGTGGTGAGACTCCTCATAGCATCTTTTGTTCCCCGTGTGCCAGCAGTCAGAGGTAGGGGGGAGATCGTCCCAATGGTAAGTGGACATGGTTCCATTCTGCCACCCACACTATAGCAGTTACCTTTTTCCACAAGGGTGATGCAGCCCTCCCCCCTTCCCATAACCATACAAGGATTAAACTCAGAAACACAGGGCAAAGATATTGCAAGCGCTTTTGGCACATCCATTGGTAAAGTGTTCATTGCCTACCATGGAAGGGAAGGGAGATCCCCTCTCCAAGTATCAAAGACTGCTGACAACAATTAGAACAAACCTGACCAAATGGATTTTAACCAAAAATTCCCTACTCAGCTTACCACCGAGGCATACTGAAACAATCTAGGCAGAGGATCCCCACAAACATCATTTATATAATAGTCCTTCCATTCAGCATTGCCTCCACAAAGTTCAGGTATAATGACAAAAAGCAGTGCACAAAAGAAGTCTTAGGCTGATAGTTCAAGCAACTCTGTACAGACACTGAACTGCACAATGAGATGGGGAGCCAGGAGTCAAATCTTATGAAATCCCTTAGCATCTTCACATTCATTTAGGTCATGAGGACTCACCATACCATTCTAGACTAGCATCAGAAGGGTTAGCTTCAGACATCGCAGCTTTGTCAGCTCAGGTGTGCGTGTACTCTTGATGGGCAGCATAAAGATTGTTTTTGAACCCTTACCCAGGGTATCTGGCAATGGTTTCTTGGAAAGGGATGTGCTGTGGGTGCCAACTCATCTTGGTGCTGACTCCCTGTTGGAGCTGGAACTTGCAACCAAAAGTCTGGAATCTCTGCTATGTTCCCTGTGGCTCGCCTCCTTCAACTGCTTCTCCACATGTTGCTTATTTCTCACTGCTCACCCTGACCATTTTGCTTTGGTAGTCTGCCAGTCTATTTCCATCTGCTTGTTGCTCCAATAACTGTTGGAGTGACTGTGAGCTACCCATTGCCACTCCAGCTGTTGCCTGTCCCAGGGTGTTTTTAACTGATTGAGGATGATATGGAGTCTTAGGAAGGGCATCTGGCCAGTGCTTATGCACAAACTGCAAAGCTTTGGCCAGTGTGTTAAATGTGTGATGGGCTCCCTTACATACTATGGAGAGTTTTGCTGGTGCCTGCAGAGCTTTCTTGATAGACACATATTCCTTTCTTCATTGTGACAAATTTATAAAGTAGTCCACAAATATATGTATCCATTGCCCCTGCCACATCAAAGATCCTCACTCTCTGGCCTGCTCTAATATCTGGACTTTGTCTGGGTATCTGAGGAATCTAAAGATGAATGGGCATGGTCATTTTCCTTGCATGGGTGCAGGCCTGAGAGATGTGTGTGCCCACTCTGTTTCCAGAGCAGGCTTCCATGTGTGTTGTACCTGCTAAGGAATTTCTCATAGAAAGAATCCAATAGGCTCCTGCTTCTCATCCCTTTCTGGGAAGCCAACTGGCTGGAGGTTATTGCGGCAACTTCTGTTGCTCTGCTCTGACCAGAGGAGCACCAACATCCAGTTCCTGTATGTGAATCTTGTGTCTTCTGTCCTTGACATCTACAGTGAAGCCCATCAGGATGAAGTGCAGTGTCACAGGTTTCCTGCATGACAAAAGGGATTAACTCCCATTGAAACTGCATTGTTTACTGCAGTAAGTGTACTGTAGAATTCTGCAGAGTTGGTCTTCATCCTGGTGGGCTTCACTGTATGCAGGACAAGTACTGTATGTCTCTGTGTCATGGGATTTCTGCTGGAGCGCTTACACCTTTTTTTTAGTGGTGCCAACGATGTCTTGAAGGTGGTAATTTCTTTTAAAACTTGATGCAGTAGGTGTTTCATTTGCTGGATATCATTACTCAGTGCCAGGGCCTCCATGCCATCTGCCAGTTCCTGCCCACTTGACACACTTGCTGTCAGAGTTTTCATTCTGTGGCAGTGATAATTTATTAGCTAGGCTTTTTCCTATTGAATACCACTGGATTCAGTTCAGTAGCTGCTGTTTTGTGAATGAATTAACAAATATGTGGCCTGGAAGCACTAAGCATGATATTAGGCTGGCATCTTGGTCTGTGGCTCCATAAACTCTAATCTTGACCAGTCTATGGTCACAAGTTCCAGTAAATTAGAGACATGTTCAAGATTTTTGTATGAACAATAGGTAACATATTTAACAAACATTTGTCAATGACGAATGTTTGCTTGCTGGCATTGGCATTGGTAGTGTAGGAGTTACGGAGCTGCATAATAGGAATGGCAGTGAAGTATTGAACTGAAGCCAACCCCACCACCACCCTGCAGATACTGACAGGCATTGGGGTGTGCCTTTGGGTCATCAGGCATAACGGCCATACCATTTCAGCACACCCTACCCTGCAGACACTGACAAGTGTCACAGTGAGCCTTGGGGTCTTTGGCCCTTATGTTCACTCCATTCCATCAGGAAATATGGTAAGATGGGTGCTATATAGGAGAATGGGATGAACTTTGGGGTCAAAGAGTCCAAGGCACACCTCGATGCCTCTCACTGGCTGCAGGGTGTGGGCGGGGGTGGAATGGCATGAGTATTACAGGTGACAATCCCAAGTCACACCCCTGATGCCTATCAGTCTCTAAAGGGTGGGGCGTTATGGTTGGAAACCCTAAAGCCTCAGGCGTTTATTAGTATTTTCACTCCAAATTTTCAACATGTTTTTTTTGTGACCCCGACCTCATGAACAGTGGCAATATCAGTTCATTAGCCGAAAGCTGATTTTGCACAGCGACTATGCCATTTGGCACCACAGGTGCGAAAACACATTTCAAACAGGATGTGAAAAATGACAGTTGTACTGTTCATGGGGAGGTTTAAAAAATGGCAATGTTAAAAAGCTGTAGTGAAAATATAAAAAAAACTGGTGAAGTCATGAGCGTGTGTAGAAACTGTGCAATGCACACCCATAATGTAATAGGTTTGGGAATTTTTTACAGCAGATTGTCAACATAGGCATTTTGGGACCTCCACTCATGAACAGTGTCACTGTGATTTCCTTAATCTGTCCCGAACAGTGATTTCCCACAGCAACCACGCATTTCTGTTCTGGAAGTGTGAAAACACATTTCAGGCATGGTGTGAAAAATGACAGCTGTACTGTTCATAAGGAAGTGTGGAAAAATGGCAGTGGTGAAAATCTGGACTGAAAATATTACAAATTCATGAACTTACGAGGCTGCGTAGAAACTGCGCAATGCTCGTTCGTAACACAGTCATTTTATGGACTTTTGCCACCAAATTTTTAACATAACCATTTTAAGACCTCTGCTCATGAACAGTATTACTGTGATTTTCTTAATCTGTCCCGAACATTGATTTCGCATACCAACTGCGCCATTGTGCACTACATGCACGGAAACACATTTTGGGTGAGATGTGAAAAATGTCAGCTGTACTGCTGACAAGGAGGTATGCGTTCAAGCAAACATAATAATGACTAGGCATGTCTCTTTATCCTAAATTCTGAAAATAGTTTGGTAATCAGTAAAACTGTCCAGAAGAACACTGGACAGTTTGTAGGTACCCTGATTAAAAGTGAACATTTGATCAGTTAGCGTAGATGCTGTTAAATAGTTATGATTTATGCATGTTGGTTCATTAATAAGTTGTGTCAATCCTAAATTTGTCTGCATATCTTTTAAGGGTTGAGTAATATTTATAGTTTGCCTATTTACATTAAAGCCCTCCATGATCAAAGGCTCACATGACAATTTAAACCTGAATAGGACATCTTGGAGAACATTAAAGTGTTCTGAGTTTACTTGGGGGGCTATAGAGACCCATAAGCAAGGTTTGGAGTATGGAAATTTAACTTCTAGGCTAAGGTTTTCTAGACTTTCAATTTTTAGGGGTAATTTTATTTCACTTGCCACTAATTTTTTCCCCATAAATAAGTAACCCACCTGCCTTTTTTTGATCTATTGTCTATGCCATATTTGAAAACCATCTATATAAATTTGGTCATTCAATATTTAGGAATTTAGTCATGTTTCAGTTATATTCAATAGGTCTGGTTTAGATTTTAGTATTTATTCTCTAATGTAATGGAATGATACTTCGGCCATTAAAATGTACAATATTGACCACCTTCATGTATTAATTCAGTAGTTAGTTCAATATTGCTTAAGAGACTGGGATTTTGATGTATGTCCCCACATTTTAGTAGGAACATACAGATAGCTAACCTTACTACTCCAGTTTTCTTGCGCTGTAATTTCTGTAACAGTTTTACACATACTATCTTAGAAAGTTGCTGAAGACACAAACCAAAGAAAAAGCCCAAAATCAATGAGGAAAGCAGCAGCCCCAAAATCAACACAAAAAGCAGGTCCAAACACAGTAGGGAGGGACCAAGGCCCCAGCAGAGTTTCCAGCTGCAGCAAAGAGACAGTGCTTCTGAATGAGGCTGGAGGAAGCTGGTTTAAATAGCCCATGGGGGCAGATTTCTTTGCCCTTGATTTTGCAAGCATCAGCCTTTAACTCATAAAATGTCAAGAGATTGTACATATAACCCCTAGAGCTGAAGTGTCAGTGGAAGCACTGTACCAGTTTTAACAACCAATACAGAATAAAATTTTCATGATCTTTATCCACGCAACATCAAGAACATCAGTGTAGAGACAAGATTAAAAAATACACAGAAGATTTAAGAGGTGCCAACTGGTACAAGATAGTTCTAGGCCTAAACAACAGTCTTGTTAGCAGAAAAACATCTTGCAGTCACAAGCACATCTAAAATCCTAAACTGTACCATACAGCGCCTACAGAAAATGCCTGTTTTCCTGAACACTTTACTGCTTTGGAATTTGTATCTTTCAGCCACTGCAGCTACCTGTTTCCCTGTCTGTCTGTCTGTCTTTCTCTTTTGCTGTCTGCCTCTTTCTGTCTCTCTTTGACTGGTTTGATATATGACATGGAGTTCCTTGGATACTTTTGATCCTAGCAGCTTATTCAAGAAGCATTTGTCAATGCTGAACATGTGATGCTTGTTTTTCCTTTTACCCCAACTTTTGAAGATATTTGTTTTAGGATTCACCTTATAGACATGACATGTACCATTTATAGTTTATTGGCTGAAATGTAATTTCACATCAGAGGTGTGAAAACATCTTGTCCAGGATTTTCAAAAATGACACATCATGTTTATGAAGTGGTGTGGAAAATGGCTATGTTAAAGGTTGGAGTCAAAGTATTGAAAATTAGCAAAGTTATGAGGGAAGCTGAAATGGTGTAATGTTCAGTCATAACCTAGTCATGTTACTGTATTTGTACACCAAGTTTTCAGCATAGCCTTCTTATTACTCACCTAATGAACCTGGTAAGTGAAAACGTTCAAATCCCCACCAAAACATCATTCTGCACCACTGAAACATCATTCAGTGCCACAGGTATGAAAACACATTTTAACTAGAATTTGAAAAATGACAGCAGTCAGATTCATGAGGTGCTGTGAAGAAATGGCTATGATGAAAACCTCGGGTAAAATATTGAAAATTAAAGTTACGAGCCTGTGTTCACATATTTTAACATAAGCTCATAACTTTGTTGTTTTTTTATATTTTTACACCAACTTTTCTACATAGCCTTCTGACCCCACCTCATGAACAAGGGCAGAGAAAGTTTTCAACTCCTGCCTGAAAGGTCATTTTGCACAGTGACCACAAAAATCACATTTCAGGACAGATTTGACTAATTTCACTGCCATTGTTCATGAGGTGAGGTCTCAAAAAAGACATGCTAAAAATTTGGGGCAAAAATATTCAAAAATGTCTAAGTTATGCCATTAAGTTCAGAACCCTCTTGAAATATATTGAATTGCATACCTGATTTCCTCAATTCGCAGTCCTGCTTTGAAGAGTAAAGACGTGTCTGTGGTCCAGAGAAGATTATGGTGTTGGACCCCCAGTGGGTAAGTAACGGCTTTGGGAGGTTTGGGGTGGTGGGTGCTGAGTAGGAGGGTTGGGTGGGGGGCGAATGGTACAAAATACATCGTTGGACAGTTTTATTTTTTATGGGTTACAAAAAAAATGTTGAGGGATGGGGTTCTTTATTACAGGTGGTGACACTGGAGATTGGGCAGCCCCAGTGTGGAAGGGTATGGGGCAGGTGCTGAGATGGAGGGAGGGTTGGGTGGGGAATTGGCACCTAATCAAGATGTAGAAGGAATGTGCATGACTGCATAATAGCACACCAAAAATAGTGCAATGAAAATGCTGCACGGATGTTATTGCCATGCTGGTGCTTTTGCCAAAGCCAACCGTAGTTCGGTCTGAAGTTAGTATATTTATAGTATTCAATTCAATCTTTATTTATATAAGGCACCTTTCTGAAACCAAGGTGCCTGTACAATACATGATAAAACAATAAATAATTAAAACAATATTAAAATTAAGCTAAACAACAATATTTCAAAATTCATTATGTGCTTGGCTAAAAAGATACGTTTTTAAAGCTTCCTTAAAGCTTTGGACAGTCGGGCAGTCTCGCACCTGACAAGGTAGAGAATTCCACAGGGTTGGGGCCATAAAACTGAAAGATGTGGCCCCTGAAGTTTTTAAATGAACCCTGGGTATCTCTAGCAATCCTTCATCAGTGGATCGGAGACAGTGGGAGGGGACAGTAGGGACAAAGGAGATCTTTCAGGGAAGCAGGTCCCTGATCGTGTAAGGCCTTATAGGTCAGCAAACTGACCTTGAAGGTGAGTCACCAGCGAATTGGCAGCCAGAGCAGTCCACGGAGCACTGCTCCCCAGAGTGGGGAACAGATCCCCTTGATGAGGGTGTGGGGGGGGGGCATGCCCCTTGCATTACATTGTAAAGAGATTGCTTTGATTTTAGTTATAGTAGTTTTATTTGGCATGGTTGTCCTGTTGATTTTTGAGTGGTAGTGGTTATGTCCTGTGAAGTATATGTTTAGTTCAGTCAGATGGTGTGCTGGCATCATGGCATGGTAGGTTAGGGCTCTTCATAAGGTACTGTAGGTTATATAGGTATTGACAGTAGAGGTTTGTGGTTTGAGTCTTGTTTTCCTTTGTTTACATTTTGTGTATTACATGGGATGGATATACAGTAGTTATGTTTCTTGTTAGATGACTATAGTTATAATACCTAAGAGAAAAACATATCCGACAATAAGAGATAACAAACTAAAGTGAAGTCAAACAAAGTTCCTTTTTTTTTGGCTAGTTTGCACAGTTTTGGCTACTCAGAATTTTATCGGGTAGCTTTGTTTGGTGTCACTGTAGTTTGTTAGTGCTTGTTGCCAGTGACATTTTTCTTTTAGTATTATGACCTGGTGCCTGGGACATCACAGAAGTGCCAGTAGCAGACATTGATGGACAATTTTCTTGTTTGTAGGAGATATATATATATATATATATAGAGAGAGAGAGAGAGAGAGAGAGTCTTTGAAAAACTCAATTAATGCACCAGTTAGGGCTGTTATTAAAGCAGCAAAAATATGAAAATGCAATGTTAGGGTCAACCCTAACTTTGCATTCTTCCCCAAGCAGCCAAAGGGGGCAAGGCAACACAAGCAAACACAGACATCCATCATCAGGTAAGACACAAAACATACAATTCTTTCCACATGACAAAAGAGACTTCCTTCATCATGGTACTGGGTTTCTGTAGCCATGGACACAGGTACAGTTGCATACCACCTGGGAAGTGTGGTAAAAAAATTCCCATAGGATCACATTGTAAATTGTAAGTAAGGCATAATACATGACAGGGTGTGTGGTAATGCTAAATTACCACACTCCCCAGGTGGGTTGTGAGGCATAAGGTGCAGCCAAGTGCCTTCAATCACCTGGGAAGTGTGGAATATGAGTCCCATAGGATCACAATGTAAACTGTAAGTAAAGAATAACACATGACAGGGTGTGTAGTAATGCAGAATTACAACATGCCCCAGGTGAGTTGGGGGCCGAGTGCCTTCAACCACCTGTGAAGTGAGGTATGCGACTCCCATAGGATCACATTATCAATTTTAAGTGAGAAATACTACACTGCAGGGTTACAGCAATGCTAAATTGCTACATGTCCCAAGTTGGTTGTAAAGCATGAGGCACAGCTGAGTGCTTTCAGCCACCTGGGGAGTGCAATATAAAATTCCCATAGGATCAAATTGTAAATTGTAAGCAAGCAATAGCACATTTATTTATTTATATTTATTTATTTATTGCTTATTCAGAAGGTACCTTTGAATCAAAGACTCATTTACAAAGGCTCCACATTACATATAGTAGAACAACACATCAGTAAAACACAATTCCATAGCAGGACTCAGACAGACTTGTTACAGAAAATACAGTAAATGGCTAACAGTCAGGTCCAAAGGAATATTTGGATAGGTCTAAGCAGCTTAGTATAAAGGCTAGGATAAAAAGCTGGGTAGGCAGCACAGGTAGAGGCAAAAGTGGGAGGAGGAGGAGGAGGAAGTAGAGTAGGCCAGAGGCCATTGTCAGGGGTGGGGCAGTGAGATCAATGACAGTTGCATAGGGTGGAGGACTGGAGGTGGTCTCTGAGTAAGGTTTTGAAGGGGCTAATTCTAGTTTCTATGGCAAGTGCACTGGGCAGGCAGTTCAACAAGGAAGGGGCCCTGTGGCTGAAAGATCTTTGGAGTTGGGAGGTCTGACACCTGGGAACTGAGAAAAGCAGCTTGCCTGTGCTACAGGTGGTTCTATGAGTCAGGGCAGGTTGGATAATAGGGGAGTGGATGGCAGGAGTGAGGCCCGGGGTGATCATTTTGGCCATAAGGCATGTGTGGAACTGCATTCTACTGTCTAGGTTCAGCCAGTTAGTGGAAGTGTATAGAGAGCAGGTGTGTGTGAGATGATCACAGCCAAGGACAAAATGGCAGGATTTGTTCAGGGAGAGTCGAAGTCTGCCTAGGGTTGAGGGGTTTGCAGCTCCATAAATGAGTATGCCATAGTCTAGAAGGGAGAAGACAGCGAGCTGAAGAACATCAGGGGTGAGACAGTGTTTGAGGCAATAGAGGATTCCAGTATGGACATTATGGGCAGTGGCCAGAAGATGGATGTGCTGATGGAAGTTTAGGGAAGTGTCAAGGGTTATGCCCAACTAATTGAAGGTTACCACTTCCTCTAGGGGGGTCCGATTGGTGGCAAGGATTTGAGGGCAGAGCACCTTCCGTGAGTTCAACGGATTCAAAAAGTATATGACTTTAGTCTTCTTGTAGTTTAGTGCCAGACGGTGTGTCGAGAACCATTTTTTGGCTTCAGAAAAGGAGGACTGGAGGGAAGTGTGTAGTAGGGTAGGGTCTGGATTAGAGGAATAAAGGACAGCGTCATCTGCATACAGTAGTAGATTGCTGGTGCAGGATGAGGGGAGAGAGTTAAGGAAGAGACTGAAAAGTAGAGGACCGGGGATGGACCCTGGGGGACACCAGAATGGACTGGTAGTCTGCTAGAGAGGGCGGTGCCAATTTTCACCTGTTGGTTCCAATCCGACAGGTAGTCCGTGAACCAGCCAAGGGCATCCAGGGAGAAGTCGATGTTGGAGAGTGTATTAAGTAAGAGGGAGTGGTTGACAGTGTCAAACGCCTTAGAGAGGTCAACAAAGACCGCACCTGAGATGTGGCCTCTGTCTAAAGTGGAGTGGACGTGTGCGGTAAATTCCAGGAGGGCTGTCATAGTACTGTGCTCTTTGCGGAAGCCATGTTGTTGCTTACAGAGTGGGTCATGTTTGTTAAGGTGTTCGGTGAGTTGGTCAGAGACAAAACATTCAAGCGCTTTTGATGGGGGGAGTATAGAGAAGAGGCGATAGTTGTTAGTGGCAGTATGGTCCCCGCTTTTAAATATGGGGGTAATGGAGGCAGATTTCCACCTGGAGGGGAATTTTCCTTGGCAGAGCGAGCGGTTGAGAATGTGGGTGAGAGGTCAGAGTACCTCATGAAGAGTGAGCCGGAGGAGTCTCTGGTCCAGAGAGTCACTGCTGTAGTAGGCATGACTTAGGGCTTTTTCTAGATAAGGCTTGGCTGACATGGGGTGAAGCAATGAAGGTGGAAGGGAGGGGCTGCAGGAGGGGCCATAGGGGAGCAGGTGGGGGGAGGATTGAAGAAGTTTGGAAGAAGAACATGGCTGAGATTAATGAAGGTGCAATTAAAGGCTGAGGCAATATAGGTGGGGTCTGTGCTCAGACATCCATTGACCTCTCTCTGATTTGGGGGGGTTATAGTTCTTGCCACGGTGGTCACGTGATGGCATCTGGCTAGAGAGCAGCTGAGTTTCTGAGCTCCCCCCGCTGGTCGCTTTTTTGAACATTTAATTTGCCATCCTGCTCATTTTTCTGACTAATTTATATAAATAACACTTGGGGAAAGTTCCTACCATCATCTGGTGACTGGAGCAGCGAAAATAAATGGTTGCTGGCTTGAGATGGAGGTAGATAGCAAGCAGGCCTCAGTCAGGCACACTCCTCCTGCTTCCCAGAAGAGCTCAAGAAGCAGAGGAACCAGCCCCTACCAGAGCTGATCGAGGTGGGAGAGAAAGGGCAGCAGGTTGTACCACTATCTGAAGACAAGTTTCTTCTAGAGCTTACACCCTGAAAGATATTCTTCAGGACTTAGCAGGGGAATTAAAGTCGTTACAGCGGATCTTTCCTCGTAGTCTCTACCAAAGTCACAGATATGGAAGCAAGGCTAATCTCCTCAGAAGTGGAGGTCTAGAGCGAAACAGAGATTACTGAGCTCAGACTACAAGTCAAAAATTGCAAGCAAAGACCGAAGATTTAGAAGGACGAAACATGAAATAATCTTTTAATTAGGGTATACCGAATCAGGCGAAGGCCCAGACATCATGGTCTTTTTGCAAAAATTCCTGTGCAAAATTGTTGGTCCATCCCCTATTAGCCCTACCTATCACTTAGAGAGAGCTCACCGTTCTTTGAGACCTAGACCTGCTCCAGGATCCCCTCCATGTCCCATTATTGTTAAATTTTTAAGTTATGTGGAGAGGAATCATGTCTTTATGAAATCCCATGAGGTGAAGGACATATTCTGGGGCTCGTCGAAAATCAGGATCACCCAAGACCTACCCAAGGAGACTCGGGAGAAAAGAGCAGCTTACCATCCAGTTGTGCAAAAATTGATTGCAGCTTCTATCCCATTTAGAATGGTGTACCCAGCTGACTTTAAGGTTACGATAAAGCGCGCTACAGCAAGCTACAGCTCCCCGGAGGCTAGCAAAGATCTGAAGCTAAACTGCCGGACTTATTTAAACTACGTGGCTAAATTTCTGGAATGGCCTTATCGGAGGATCTGAACCCTAATTATCACGGGGACTAAAATTACTTTTGCTGCTGTTTAAATTTTGTTAATAAGCTTACTTGGTGGTGGCTTGCCCTGCCTCTCGTTTCCTCCTCTCTCTCTGGTTTCTCGCTTCTCACCTTTGCTGTCCTTCTGGTCTCTCCGTTTTCCTTGCGGGGTTCCCCCCTTTCTCCCGATGTGTTGGCCTGGAATGGGGTTGTGGTGGCGGGCTCCGGTTGGTCGGCGCTTCCCCCCCCGATTTCAGCCATTTGCCCTGCAGGGAACTTAGTTTGGGTGATAGTTCAGAGGGGACTTCGGGAGGCGGACCTCTGCAGGTCCTTTGGCTTTCTGGTTCCCCCTGGAAACAACGTTCCGGATGGAAGTTCGGTGGCAGGAAGACTTGCATGGCAATTTTGTGCTGATTCTGATGGCTTCCTGGATCTCTTCCTTTTCTTGGACTGCTTTGGCTCTGGTAGGATTTTCTTTCCCCTTTCTTTCCCTTTTTGCTGTCTCGCTCTGGCTCGGCCTTTATTTTGGTGTTGGGGTACCGTTTGTTAAAACTGTTTGGGACTAGGGGCTAACATAACTGGGTGGTTATGTTACTACCCATATTTTGCTTTTGATTGTCCCTCTTCCCTACTCTCCTATACTTTTTTCTTTTATTCTCAGTTCACGGACTAGGGGGGTGGCGGGTGGGGGGTCGAGGCTCGAGGGACTTGCTCGCTAGATGTGGAATCATGAGCCATATTTTGGGGGTTAGCTAACCTCCCTCAGTGTTAGGGCTCTCAGGGATGACAGCCCTGGTGAGGGTTGGCATTCTCCTGGGAGGGTCACTGATTTTGTTTCTCTGGGGGTGTTGGTTCCTGACTCTGGGGTTTGAAGGTTCGCACCAGGGGTTCAGGGGCCTGAGCTTTGGTTGAATGGATAACTACTGGCGTATTCTGGCTCAGGCCTACCCATTGTAAATACTTATGTTTGTTTGGTTGGGGGTATGGGCTGTGGGTCAGGGGATTGGGATGGTGAGGGGGTTCTGGTTTATTCCTTTGACTTGGTTAAATGTTCTTGGAGTTGGGATGGAGGGAATACTTGATTCTGAGGTTCAATTATCTGTTAAACTCTGGGTTTTGATGCGGGGATGAGGGGTTGGGATTGGGGATTAGTAGTAGATGTCCCAGTCATATTATGATTGTTGTTTTACTGAGATAGTTCATTTCTGGGTGAGGTTGTTCAATGGGTTTCCATGCAGTCATATATTATGTTGCCTCTGTCTGGATGCATATTAATGTCATTATTTTTTGAAATGGCTAAGAACAATGTTAAGATGGTGCATGTGGAATGTTAGGGGCTTAGGGATCGGGTTAAGATTACAGGCCTTTAACCACTGTTCCTTATTCACATTGACATCCTGTTTCTGGGGAGACACATTTATTCAAAGGCAGAAACCAGACTGCTCTCCCGATCTGGTTTCTCCCAGGCTTACCTTGCTGGAAATTCAAGTTTCAGTAAGGGAGTAGCAGTACTTATTAAAAAACAAGTACTGTTTATTAAGGAGCAGGTGGCCATAGACCAGAAAGGGAGGTTTGTTTTGGTGATAGGTACCTTGAATGGTGACAGGGTGGTATTGGGTTCTGTTTATGGCCCAGTTGGGGGTAATCCCGGATTTTTTATGGCCTTGGCTAATAAATTGGCTAGTTTTCTCCCAGCCCAATTTATACTGGGGGGAGGATTGGAACATGCCCTCTCCACCTTAGAATGAAACCACCAGACAAGCGCCCACCTCCCGGTAGCGTGCCTTCTCGGATCTGGTCTCGATGTTTGGTCTAGGCGACCCCTGGAGCCTTGCTAATCCTTCCTGTCGTGCCTTCTCCTTTTATTCTCAACCGCATGGAACTAAGTCAAGGTTAGATATGATTCTGGTCAGCTCTCCCTTTTTCCCGAATATTCTTTCTTCTGGTATTGAACCGATAATTATGTCAGATCATGCTGTAGTCTGGACACAACTGTCTCTAGACCCTGGTTACTCTCGGGACTCAATATGGCGATTAAATACACAGCTGTTGAAAGATCGTCAGCTTGTCTCTGATATTAGCTCCCGGATTTCCTCTTTTGTGACAATCTGAACTCCACCTCTAAATTGATATGCTCTGGGGTGCACTGAAATGCTATCTTAGGGGAACTTATTAAACTGGCCTCTTTTAGGAAAAGGACTAGGATGGACAGGGTCTTTGGCTCTGATGAGTAAATTAAGGGGTTAGAGGCTAGCTATTCTGCCACTTCCTCAACGAGGATCTTAAGGAGCTTTTGCTAGTCAAAAATGAGTACTCGGACCTCCTAAAGAAAAAACTGAGTATTGCATGATAAAACCAAGCAAAATATTTTGAGTCCGGTGAAAAGGCGGTAAATTAATGGCTACGCCTGCGTTCATTAGAGGGTTCAAGATTATTCCTTCACTATCCTCTCCTGATGGTAATGTAGTTTCTTCGCCTAGAGACATTGCGAATATCTTCAAGGATTACTATTCAGAGCTCTATAGATGCCCTTCTCCTCCCTTTTCTAGTTCAGCTATCATGGAATATCTCAGAACAATAGACATCCCTTGTTTGTCGGAGACCCATCAGGCTAGTTTACTAGCGCCTATCTCTGCAGAAGAAATAGGTAGTACCATTGCTTCCTTGGTATCGGATAAAGCACCGGGGCCAGATGGCTTTCCTGCAAATTTTTATAAAGTGTTTGCTGAAGACCTGATAACTATCCTTCTTAAATTATATAATTATTTACCAATCTGTCCTGAACTTGACCCCGCATTGTTTGAGGCTACAATTGTTCTAATTCCTAAAGCAGATAAGATTTGACAGACCCGGCTAGTTACCGCCCCATTTCTCTTCAAAATTACGATATTAAGATTTTAGCCAAGATTTTAGCTGAAAGGATCAAAAAAGTATGGATGGGGCTGCTGAGTCCTGAACAAGCTGGTTTTGTTTCTGGGAGATCGGCGGCGGATCATCTGAGAACCCTGTCACATATCTCCCAGTACACTCAAGAAGCAACGGACCCGATAGCCCTGATCTCTCTTGATGCTGAGAAAGCATTCGATCGGGTCAACTGGTACTTTCTCTGGGCCGTAATGGGTGAGATAGGGTTTCCGGCTTCTTTTTTGGATATGATCCGGGCACTTTATAGTTGCCCCTCAGCTAAGATCTATTGTAATGGGTTTTTTTCTTCTTCCTTTCGGCTTTTTGCTGGTACCAGGCAAGGTTGCCCTCTCTCTCCTTTGTTATTTAATCTATTTTTGGAACCCTTGTTGATTAAACTTAAATCGTCTCCTCAGGTGAGAGGTGTCAGGCTTCAGCAACGTGACCTAGTTTGCTCTGTGTATGCAGATGATGTCATGCTTCATTTAATGGACCCAATAACATCTCTAGAGGCTGCTCTTGATATTATTAGGAAGTATGGCCTCTTTTCTCGTTATAGGTTGAATATTTCGAAGTGTGAGGTTTACCCTTTAAACTGCTATGTCAATAAGCAGGACTTTCTTTCTTTCGGGATGAGATGGACTCCCAGATCTATCAAGTATCTGGGCATACATTTCTCTACTGACCTTTCCCTGTTGAAGAAACTAAATTTGGATAGAGTTCGGGATTTGATTAGTCAGGATTTGCAACGTTGGTCAACTCTCCCTATCTCGCTCTGGGGGCGAATTAATATTCTTAAAATGAATACACTTCCCCGGATCTTTTACCCACTGAACCTGACTAATCTCTGGATTCCCCTTTCATTTTTCCAGCAGCTTCACCGGTTATTTTCCAGCTTTATCTGGTGAGGGAAGGGAGCTCGGCGTTCCTATGCTAATCTCTCGCTCCCTAGCGAGAGGGGTAATTCTGATTGCCCAATCTTCAGTTGTATTACTGGGCCCACCTTTCAAGTTGGGACGGTGGTTCTCCACAGGTGCTTCAACGCTGGTCCAATTTGGCTTCAACTGGAAAGGGACTTTCTCTTTGAACTTGGACTGGATATCTCCGCCTTGTTTTATTTGCCCTTAAGGGCTCTTTCTCAGCTGATTTCAAATAAAGTTGTGGCTGATAATCTTAAAGCTTGGGTACAATGTCTTAACTTCTTTCAGATTTCCAGTGAGTTGGATTTAGGACAGCCAGTGGTGCTAAACCCTTATGTTAAAGTCGGCAATTCTTGGATACCCCCAGGATGGGTCCCACAACTTAGGGAGGCTACTGTGGAGCAGTTGTTTAGTCAAGACCTGCTGCTAGCATCAGATGAGATTCTTAATAAATTTGATATACCTAGCAAAGGAATCTTTAAAGTTTTCCAACTTCGGCACCTAGGAGCACTAAATTCGGTACTTCCTTTAGGCAATCGGTAGTGCAACCTTTCCTAATTAATATTATGAGCCTTGCTTTCCAGCCCCTCCATATCGTTAATTTACTCATATCTATTAAACTTTGGGTTACATGAGGGGTTGAGAGCTCTTGGTCTGGGCAGACCTTCTTCCTGATGCCGTCCGGTTTGGACAGTCATTTGGCGTAATTTGTATAGATATCACACTCAGGATAGGCTGAGATTAATACAGTACTACATCGTGAATAATCTTTACTATACCCCGTTAAACTCTTTCAGCATAAAATGGTCTTCAATGCAGACTGTTTTAGGTGCTTGACATGGAGGATATTTAATTCATATTTTTGGGAGTGTTCTATGGTGGCACCACTGTGGTCTCTAATCCAAAGGAATCTGGATCCCCTTCTAGGCCTTAGCGGTTATTTCTGTCCTGAAGTCTGTGTTTTGGGAGATTTTTCTAACATACACACTGTAGAATGTCGATACCATATGGCTCTAGTGTCCATGGCGGTTAAGAAACTGGTCTTAAGGCATTGGAAGGACCATTTGGTTTTATCATATGCAGATTGGCTGAAGGAGCTGATGTCGTTTCTCCAATCTGAGAGTTTGATTGCCAGCTTTAAAAATCGGATGGATTTGTTCTATAAAAGATGGGGCAAATTACAAACTATGTGTTTGAAGTAATACCTAGGCCTGACAACCTGATCCCTTTGCCCTCATATGGTATATTGTAGCTACCTTTGTATAGTTGATGACTCTAGATCCTTTATGTGGCTTTATATGATCTATGGGATTGAAAGATTTGCTAACTTGTTCCAGATATATAATGATATCCAGATTTAAGAGGTTTTCCTTTAGATCTTACGCTGGTGCACCCATTTGGGGTGGGGGTTATAGGGTTTACAGGCAGAGACTTACATGTTTGATCGTTTCTGTGGTTAATCGTTGGGGCTTTCCTAGAGATGGTATTGATATTTTCTTTAGAAGAGGGGGGAGGGTATGGTATTCGTGGTATGATGTATATGGTATTTAATGGTATATTGTGAGGGTTTAGGGTGGTGGGGAGGGGTTCTTTGTTTTGTTTGGTTTGTTAACATTTTGGACATTTTGGTTCCTTTTTGGTTGGTATGTTGAAAACTAATAAACTTAAATTTCAAAAAAAAAAAAAAAAAATAGTTCTTGCCACAGATGTCTTTAATATTATTCCAGAACTTGCGTCCTGAGCCCCAGGTAAAGGTAAGGGAGGATTTGTAATATATTCTTTTGCTTGGCATAGAGCCCATGTGCATTCATTCCAGGTCTCTCTGTACCTTTGCTGGTTGGATGGCAGGTCAGTCTCATTGGAGAGGTGCCATAGTGAGTCTCGGGTTCACATAAATGCCGGTAGGTGGCTGCCGATCCAAGGTGCAGGGTTCCCTTTGACCACCCTATTAGTAAGAGGGGCAAGGGAGTCACAGATAGCATTGAAGGTAAGAACAAAGAAGTCGAGGGCTTGGTCGGGATCGAGATTATTCATTATGGGGGACCAGTCCTATGAAAGGAGTTGGGATTTGAGGAGAGCAAGTTTACCGGGTCCAAGTTTATGTGGTTGTTTTATTTTGGGGGTGGAGTTAGGGGTTTTGCATGACCAGGAGCAGAGGATTGGGGAGTGGTGACTAAGGGCATTAGGGACTACGGTGGTGCTAGTGATCTTGTGGGGGCGGTTGGTGAAGACTAGGTCTAGGAGGGAGGAGGACCCAGAGCATTGGTCCAGTCATGTAGGGGAGTGGACTACTTGGATAAGGTCTTGTACAGTTGCAGCATCAATGAGTGGGGCGGCTGTCCTAGCCAGCCAGTTGATATTGAAGTCCCCTAGTGCTAGTAATTCATTATTTGATGGGACGGTGGTGAGGTAGAACAAGACAGAGTGGAAGGCTTCGCTCTGATTCCCGGAGGAAATGTAGACCGCAGTGATAAGAAGGGGGGGTTTGGGAGCATCCTAGTGTAATTTTGAGTGGAAGGGCTTGGGTCCAGGGACCAGAGGAGGTGGTGGGAGTACTTGACCATGCAACGAGTCCTTAATGTAAATAGTGGAGCCACCACCCCATTTACCCAGCCGGTCAGCCCTGTAGAGGTTGTACCCAGAGAGAGTTATTGAGGAGTCTGGGATGTGGGGGGAGAGTCAGGTTTCACCCATGGCAATGATGTCAGGATGATGTTGAAGGACCCAACCCTTGAAGGTGTCCCATTTTTTCATTAGGCTGCAGACATTGATGGTGGCAATGAGAAGGCCAGTGGTCTGATTTTGTCTGGGTGCAGAGGTAGCACGCAAACCTGGGTTAGGGTGGATATTGCCAGACATGAGGAGGAGGAGAAGGAGGAGGGATCTGAAGAGAGAGTTCCAGGCCAATTTTTTGAGATAGTGAGATTTGAGTAGGAGGGACCCCTGGGTGCTTGACCATGTGGGGATAGGGAGGGTAAGTAAGGGAGGAGTGGCCAGAGAGAGAGAGAGTGGAGAGGAGATGGGGTACTGGGTACCCATAAGGGTGGGAGTTGAGGGCTAGGATAAGAACCTAGGGAGCATCTGGGACAGTGGGCGCAGCTACAAAATGTAGAGCAAGTAGGCAGGGATGTGATATCAGAGCAGAGAGATTGCCCAAACTAAGGAGTCTTAACTGGTTTGCAGGAAGAACATCAGGAGGGAGCAGACCTGCTGACAGGCATCTGTAATGGATATAGAGAGGATGATAATCAGGGAAAAAGGAGTAGATGAGAGAGAGAGAGAGAGAGAGAGCACCAGGAGTGGCAGAGTTACACGTAGCAATGGCATGTCTAACTAGGAGGAGGAGATAAGGGGAAAAAAGACGCCTGCAGGAAGAGATGAGAAGGCTTAGATGCCTCTTGTGGCAAGCGGATATTGCTTGCAAATGAAAAAGAATGCTGATTGGTTTAGGTGACTCGGTGACAGCCCTATAAAAGAGCGAGCCCACCAAATGTGGTGGCAGGGGCGGTGGGGAGCCAACGCAGTAGCGTCAGCGGGGTCAAACTCTGTTTGTCCGATGAGTTTGACTTTGGGATGCAGCCAGGGGATTCTTTCATTAGCTGTACCTGTATGTTTTCGGGGTTGGGGGAGGGTGACTATTCAGCAGCCATCACAACCTCCAGGGACCTTGAAGATGCAGTGAGACAAAGGTGAGTTTTATACAGCGGGGGAATGGGAGGGGAAGAAAGAAAACCAATGACGCAGCAGAGGTCTAACTAGGGCTGCTAAGCCTGAAGTATTCATTAAGCTCTAGAGATTAAAATAGGACCTTTTTTACAAACTGGCTAACTCTACACAGAGGTGGATTAGAGGTCTGACTAGGGCTGCTAAGCCTGAAGTATTCATTAAGCTCTAGAGATTAAAATGAGACCTTATTTTTTTACATACTGGCTAACTCTACACGGAGGTGGATTAAAGCTTGGTATAGCTACTGATTATAGAGAATGCTTGTCATAGCTACTCACTAAACATTGTTAAAGTAAATGAAATTATTAAACAGCATAAAAGTAAATGAAATTAAAGGCACTAGTAGTTCTATCGGTTTTGAATTACATAGGCAATTACAGGCAGTATCTAGTTTAACAGGGGAAAAAAAACTATCTCCACTCATACGATGACACAAAATGCTGGCAGTTTGAATTTGAAAAAGGTGCCAAACTCTGTTTGTCCGACAAGTTCAGCTTCGGGATGCAGCCAGGGAATTCTTTCATTAGCCGTACCTGTATGTTTTCGGGGGTGGGGGAGAGTGACTGTTCAGCAGCCCTCACTACCTCCAGGGACCTCGAGTAGGCAGCAGCTGTATGTTTTTGGGTGTGGGGGGGTGTGGCAATGCTAAATTGCTGTATTTCTCAGGTAGGTTGTGAGGTAAGAGTCGCAGCCGGGTGCCTTCAACCACCTGGGAAATGTGATATATAATTTGAATAGGATCACATTACAAAATTTAAGTGAGAAATAACACACAACAGGGTGTGCAGTAACGCTAAATTACTGCATGTCCCAGGTGGGCTGTGAGGCACGAGTCACAGCCTAGTGCCATCAACCACCTGGAAAGTGCAGATGTCTCCACCCAGATGCCAAAGACACCTATTCTGTCACAGAAGCCCACATGGGTGATTGCATGCAGGTGCCAAGTGCCTTCAACCACAAGTGGCATTTATCCATGGCTACAGAAGCACTTGACTATGATGAAGGATGTCTCTTGAGTCATGTGGAAAGATTTGTATGTTGTTTGTCTTACCTGATGATGGATGTCTGTGTTTGCTTGTGTTGACTTACACCCTTTGGCTGCTTGGGGGGGAATGCGGAGGTAGGGTTGAAAACCCTAACATTGCATTTCCATACTTTTATCACTTTAATAGCAACCCTAACTGATGCATTAATGGAGTTTTTTTGCAAAGACTTTTCATACTTTTTGAGATGGTATAATCATATCCTAATTTGCCTGTATGAGCACAGGGCCCTCTGGGCTCTGGACTCCCCTTCCATAGATATGGATCTTTATTTGCCTGTGGGGGCACAGGGGTCTGAGGACCATGTGCTCCCAACCCTCCATAGATGTTGACATGTATTTTGCTATGGAAGCTCAGTGCACTCCAGGCCCTGCATTTGCATTTGTAGCAGAACAGTAACTAAATTGTCAGAATAACCTTCTTATTACCCTACCTCATGAATCTGGTACTGAAAATTTTCAAATCCCTGTCAAAACATTATTCCATGTCACTGGAACATAATTCCAAACCATAGGTTCAAAAACACACTTTGGGCAGCATTTGAAAATTACAGCTGTCATGTTCATGAGGTAGTGTAAAAAACTGCTATGTTGAAAATTTGGGGTCAAAATTTTTTTAATTACCAACGTTACAAGCGAGCGTAGGAAAATTGTAATGCATGAGCAGAACCTTGCCATTTCTACACATTCCGACTCCAAATTTGTAACGTTGCCTTCTTATGACCCCACCTCATAAATAAGGGTTGTGAACATCAGGGGAGTGAGGGTGTGTGGGGGCTGTGGAGGGTGCATGGCGGTGGATGCTGAGTTGGAGGTCAGGGTGGGGGAAGTCAGATTGCCCAGAAACCATTTTCTTTTTTATAGGTTGTAAAAAAAAAAAAAGACATAGAGGGACCATTTTCTTTATTACAGGCAGGACAGCAATTGGGGGGGCACCATTAGATACCAGGAAAAGACAAACTTTTAATGAAATCAGCAGTCAGAGGGTTGGGGATGCCAGTAGACAACAGGAAATAACATAATTATGGAGACGGGGATTGAAGGGTGTGGGGCACCACTAGACACCAGGGAAATAATAAACAATATGGGGATGGCCAGGGTCTGAGTCTATACCAAGGGGCCCACATGAAAATTGAGTTGTGGTGGCCCCAGTACCAACATGCCAACAGAGGTATGCTCTAGGGTACAATCCCTCTATGACCCACCTTGAGCCAGGGAAGACCATGCAGTGGAGGTAAATCCCAGACAGGGCATGTGATAATAATACATTTTACTTCAATATAGTCCTGTAGTAACATATAAATATATAAAAAAAACATAAGTGTCAGAATGATTATTTCACTTTTTCCTCTGATTGTTTCTGCCATTTCCTTGTTAAGTTTCTGCAACTGGCATAGATAATGTTTAGCTTTGGTTTTTTACCCTTCTTGCATTTGCTTCATCTTTTCTTCAGTCTGCCCAGCTTTCATTCATTAATTTTCTGCCTAGCAGTTTTGTTTACTTGACTGTGTGCTTGGTTTGTTTTTTTCATTATTCATAGCCCCTCCATCAGACACCAGAGCTGCCCTTACCCATGCAGCCACATCCCAGCCCTGTTCACAGCCATCTCTAATATATAGGGCTTGAATCAACTGATGACTGTACCAGTCAGTCCACAACATTCCCGTAGGTGGTCCAGTAGTACATCGTGGTTGACAGTGTCAAATGCAGCAGAGAGATTGACTAGGACAAGAATGGATTGTTCACCCCAATCTCTCGCACTAAGGAGATAATTATGCACCTTGACAAGTGCGGTCTCCGTACTATGCCTTGACCTAAATCCAGCCTGGAGTGGCTCAAAGATATCATACTGTAGGTAGCAAGATGCACTTCTAGCTGTACAGCCACTACCTTCTCAATATCCTTCCCCAGTAGGGGAAGGTTAGAAATCAGTCTGTAATTTGCCAGACAGTCAGGGTCTAAAAAGGGATTTTTCAAGAGGGGTTTCACAAGAGCCTCCTTCAAAAACTCAAGAAAAAAAAACCTTGAAAGGGAACACTTGACTATCTTGGCAATCGCTGGTCCAATAGGCCCAACACAACCCATTAAGAGACGCATTGAGCCTGGAACCAGGTCACAGAATGCTGGCTGCAGCGTTGAGATGATCCTACTAAACTCATCTAGCTCCACTGGATCAAACTTGCTCCAGACATGGGGAGGGCCTCTTTGAATCCAGGCCTGACACCAAACACCAACTGAGATACTCTGGAGAAGATACTGAATCTGATGGAGGACACCTTGTCAGTGAAGAATAGAGGAAACTCTTCACATCTACTGGATGACAAGGCTCTCACCAGTTAGACACAGGTAGGTTGGAGAAGCCTGTCCATCATCCAAAAGAGCTGAGCTGGTCTATTCTTCACTGTGGCAATCTCCCTGGATTGGAACTCTGCCATCTTACAGGAGATTGTCTTTTGATAATCCTTGTAATTGGATTTCAAAACCAGTTTGTCCTCTTCAGCCAGGGATCTCTGCCAATGGCATTCCAACCTCTGACCCTTAGACTTCAACTTGCTGAGCTCCCCATCAAACCATGGGGATCTCAGATGTGAAGTCAAGGGTCATACACAGACCAATGCTATAGAATCGAGGGCCGAGACAATGGCCCTATTATAGGCCACTACCACTTCCCCAGGTCCTGCTTCGCAAGCAGTTAGCACACCTGATAGGTCCAATACTGTCTGAAATCCTGCTTGGGTCAAACCCCTTAATGGGCAGTATTGGGCCATCTCCACAGGGGGAGGATTCTCAGGGGGTCTCCAAACAAGAACGTCACCATGTAATGATCCAACCAAATAACCAGATCAACCTTAAGATTATCAATCTCAAGGCTTAATGTGAACACCAGGTCCAAGGAACGACCATGTGAGCAGGTCACAGTGGTAATTACCTGTGATAGACCCAGCAATGCCATAAACTGGAGGAGTTCTTGACCAAAAGGTGAGAGTTCATCATTGACCTATGTGTTGAAGTCCCCCAGTATTAGCCATCTGGGCAACTCCAGCACCAGGTCAGCCATGTAGTCTGCCATTTCCTGCAGGAACTCCTTCTCATGACCCAAAGTTTGGCACACAAGAAGGATCCTGCAGCCTGCACCTGGACCCCCTCAGATGGCCACACACCCAAACAACCGGGTAAATCACACTGGGAACATGGAAAGGTTCAGGTTGGATCTAAAACAAATGGATACTCCCCCTCCCTGCGGTCCTTCCTAGGGAAATGTAACACAGAAAACTCTGTTGGGACTGCAGCTTCCAGTACTGCACTGGCAGAATCATCCAGCCAGGTCTCTGTTATGTAATCCAGCTCGACTGAAGGAAATCAGATCTGGCTTAATAGCTGTCTTCGTCCTCATCAGCCTTGTATTCATAACACTGCCCAAGTAGGATGAGCAGAGACTGCTGGCCTATTTGCCCCCTGTCCACTAGAATCAGTGGAACCCATGGGCATGGGAACCAGAGAAGGAGGACCCTCTCTCATACCCATTTTGCCCCAGGGTAACTGCTGAAATCACCCACCCTAATCTCGCTCTCCCCAAACTCCTCCACCCAGTCCTCTGCTTTCAAGCAGTTGAGTATCAGCTGACAGGGGAGGGTTTTCAAATGGGTAGTGGCCCAGTAGCTGGGCTGGCGAGTAGCTACACCTATGGGGTCCAACATCTCAACTCATCATGGGTTTGCCAAATTCACCACTAAAATAAAATAACTACCTAAAAGTCCTTAACAACACACAAAATGATAAGTAAGCAATAATACCCAACAGGGTGGGTGGTATTGTGCTAGACCGGACCGTCCAGGGGTGTAATGAGGCCCGACACACAGACGGAGGGCCTTATAGCCCTGGAAGGTCCGGGTATAGCACAATACCAATCCACCCTGAGGGTATTATTGCACTGAAATGGGCACTGTAAAAAAGAAAAAATAAGTTTAATAAAACTGCTAATAAAATAGTAGTTTCATGTAAGTTTTGAAATAAAATAGTTCCTCCACCTGGATCAGAATGACTAGAAAGCACCCCCCCAACCTGTTAGGATGAGGCACCTTTGCTTTTCTATTCAATTTTTTTGTTTCATTTTTTGTTCATGCCCCCCATCGCACTGGCAACAGAAGTTTGTTTTGTAAGTGGCAGCTGTTGCTGGAGGATAGAGAGATAGGGGCTGTCAGCACAAGTGGCAGATCGCTGTTTGTGAGACCGGGTAGTTATTCCAGTTTCAAAAAAAAAAGCGAAGTAATTTCATCTTGTGCTGAGATGCTGGGAAATTTGCTTTTTTGTTGCTCAGCTGATGGTTTGTGTGGACCAAGGAGATAAATGAAAGCGATGTACCTTAGTGGCATGAGGAGGAGCACAGAGTGAGGCCAGAGACAGCACCGATCTATTTGGCTGCCCAGACATGCGTCAATCCCGAGTGAGTGCCAGTACTGCAGCAGCTGGTTTTGAGGCGTGTCAGCGGGAAATGGGTCTGTCCATCACTTACTCACTCTGTTCTGCTTTTGGAAAACATTTTGTAAGTGATGTTTGTTATATGGGTTACTGTGATATTTTTCTGCAGCAGGGACCGGGAGAGAATGAGACAGACACAGACGGAGCATGCAGCCTTCGGTACCGCCAGTGTTTGACAGGAGCAGTAGCGCTCTATAACTCTGGCATGTCTCCTGAAATTAATTTTTGCTCTGGCGGCAACGTTTATTTCACTGAGAACCATGTTGCCTTTTTTTTTTTGACTACAGACAGAGCGCTGGAGATCAGCGTGGTGTGGGGAAGTTCGATAGCTGATTATTTAGAATGAATTTTTTAAATGTTGCGCTAACGTTTACTTTCTTTTCTATGGTGGTGGCAATGGTAGTGGAGGGCATAAGTCGCTCGCTAAGTGTTAAAAAAAAAATGGCCACAGTTTGAGATTGTGTGCCCAGCGCTTCAGCCAATGAGGAAGCAGGGTGCTGGGCACAAGGATACTTTGCTGGCTATCGGGAAGGTTTGGGCTGGGGCTTTTTATTTGGTGGGCATCTATTGTCTGATAGATGCCCACCTAAATAAGTGTCTCAGCCAATCAGAAGTGAGAATTTTCTTTACCCATTTTCTAAAACTAAATAATACCTCCCTCCCCAGTCCTACGTAATCCAAAAACGTATTACAACCCCATAACCTACTCAACTCATAAAATAAATTACTGTACCACCCCAGCACTAATATGACCCAACTCCTCCCAACCCCAAATTAATTGAGTAAGTAACTGCACAGACATTGCAATTTAAAAACCCATCTTGTTCAAAAAGCAGTATTAGCACTACATGATAAACATGATAAGTTTAATATGTCAGTTCTAGTTTGAGAAGAACAAGATTGTATAAACACTGACAACCAAAATATAATAACTAAGGCTGATGGTAATATCATAAATCTAGGGGTTCTCTTACCACACCCAATAAAAAATAGATACATCAGCAAATGTATGTGACCACTGACAAACAGTATAAAATTCCTGGAACTAATGAAGATATCCTGCATCTGAGGGTTCTTTCACCACACCAAAGATAAACCACCAATTAATAAAAAACAGTCTTGTAGATGTAAATTACATTGGTAAACTGGTCCCAAAATAGCAGCCATAATAACCCAAGTCTGAAGACCAGAAGAGTCCAAAATCTGAAGTTCTTATGAGCAGCTGTCTCACAACTGTGGCAAGATAACAAAACTATGAACCCAATGGAAGACTGAAAAATACTGTCAGTATTAAGCTCACACTAAAGGTACAAGAATAATGTGGGAGGGGGGTATGCACTCTCACTGCAACTCCACTCCAAATCTACCCACCTTGCCATTGATTGTAATCAGTCTTCTACAATGGTCCAGAAATTTTGAAATCAGGTGCTATCACCATCATTCCCAGTACAATACCTCATGAGCTGAAAGTAAACTAGCAGTTCAGTAAGTAATAAGCCACGACAGGGTGTGCATTAAGTAAGCAATAACACACGACGAGGTGTGGGTTGCGTGCTGATAAGAGCATGCCTGAGGGGTGTACTGCACGAGGACTTGCGCCGAAAGTCTATGCCTTAGGCGTGCTCTTATCATCACGTAACCCACACCTCGGAGTGTGTTATTGCACTTATAAAATGGGCCCTTCCCAAAGTAATTTTTTAATGTGTAAAAAAAAAATACAAAAAAGTGAAACATAAGAAAAGGTTTCAAATAGTGAAAACAGTAAAAAAAATAGTCCCTCCTATTAAGTTTATTTGGAATGTATTTATTGTCCCCCCCGCACACAAAAAGTTACGAATCCATTCAGAATATGCCTTTTACTTTATTGGGTCTTTTTTACGTTTCTTTCTTTGGCTGTGTTTAGTTAGGGAATTGCACTGTTAACAGAGGAGCGACTGTGTTGACTGGGAGCGAGCCTGTCCTCACCAGACACCGCAGAGAGCAGAGAGAATACTTCTTCCTGTTTCCTACTTTCGTTCTGACAGGCAGATTTGGTGATTATTTTATTTAAAAAAGGAAGCGAGTGCCTGGTTTGAAAAGTGAGCATGTTCTTTTGGAGGCACTGAGAAACACTGCTGCGCTGATGGTCGCCGATGGTGCGTCGGGTAGATGGCATTCGTTGACGGCATTTGCGGTTGATGATGAAAAAAACGTACTGTTTCTGTTTTCTTGGCGGGTTTCTCGGCGCTGTTTGAAAATGCTGACAATGACAGGTATACACTGGTGGCAGGAGGCAGACAAGCAGTGAAAAAGATAACAAAAGGTACGAAGTTTTATTAATTGAGATGCAGGACATGTGCAGAGACACCACACATTCTGCTACCGTTTATGGCCGTGGTTTCAAAGAGCGGGAGCAGAAGCAACAGCCCGAGTGAGAGCACCACTTGATAGGTACAGATGGACAGTGAAAAATCTAAATGCAAGTTACTAAATTTGTAAATGTGTTGTCCTGTAAGGGGGGGGTCATATATCTTTTATTTTGTGCTGTCATGCTTTTGGACATGTACGTGAATGCCACTGTTCCGTTACTGTGCTGTCATGAGTGCTGTTGTGCTGCCGCTTCAGTGAGCTCTGCCAGTCAGCATTTCTGTTGATGCTTGGCAGAGCTCATTGATTTTTGTTGTCATGTGGCTTCTTGGTGGGCAGTAGTCCCGGTTGGCTACTATATCATCTGATAAGGACCCGGCTCAGATGATGTAGTAGCCAATCAGAGACTTGGATTTCTTAAGCCCATTTTATAAAGGATTTTAATGCATGCCCCAGGGGTGTGCTAAGGCATGAGGCTGAAAGCCGAGTGTCCTTACACCCTTGGGAAATGCATCAAAATCCTTTAATGCACACCCAGGAGTGGCTTATTACACTTATAAAATGGGCCACTATCATAAAAGAATTAGTTTGATGTACTCTGATAGGGATTAAAATGTATTTACTATTTTCAAAAGAGTGTACAATATATTACCTCTAATACATCTGAAAACTGAAAAAAGTAGTCCCTATTAATGCATAAAATAGGATATGTCAGCAATAGGTTAACTAGTACAGTACTTTGCAGTAAAATTATTTATTAGTAGAGCTGGTTGAAAATAAATACTTTCTCTGTCACATGTAAATGTTATTATATAAATGCACTGTAACATCTGTAAATTCGGAAGACATAAGCAGCGTTTAAAACTTAATTTTCATTACACTGTAGTTATATAGTCTAATTGAAGGCAACCTTCTCCTTATTTTTGTGTTTTACTTATGTGCTGGGTTTAGTACATACAAGGAAAACTGCTATAGGACTGAGGTGAAAGGTTAGTAAGAAAAAAAAAACTTTAAACCTGCCAGGTTGCCTTTTTTTGGGTGGGCAAGGAGGGTGGATTTCACTTGAAAACTCCTATACAAGATTCAAATGTACATGCTTTTATTAACATTAGCAATGTATTTGGGCACTTTGGGTCTGCCTCTGCCTATTTAACTGTGTTTTCCCACCTTTTCTTTTTGTTTATACAGTAAGGTATTACTGTATTGCCCACTTTCTTCATCCTGTTTTTTGTTTTCTGTTTCTCCCCACATTCAAGACATAGAATGTTCATCATGGAATGTTTACCATGGAATACAGGGATTCAAAATTCTGCTCTGTTCCACTTGTAGAATGTTACTCTCCAGGCATTCTGTACACACAGACAACAGAGTTTTAGAGCCAGAGGCTCAATTATATCACTGTCAGGACAAGCATGAGAGATTTCACTGATGAGCAGGTAAAGACAGAAGGGGGATTTTTCACTGTTAGTAAACAAACAGCTGTAATGAAAACTATAAACAATACTTAATATTTCTAATTTGTTTACGTGTGTAAGGAGAGTGTGATAATCAGGAAAACAACATTTCATTAATTGTTTTATTTTTTATTTAAGGTAATTTTATTTTTAGGGCCCAGTTGAAGGTTTTTTTACAGTGTAAAGGTAGCAGCCATGTTTGTGATGGAAGACCAGTTCTGGTTGCAGGAGACTGATGGAAGATAGTTCTGGCTTTAGGAGGACTGATTTGTTTATTGTGTGATGTGGTTTAGGACCAGGATGCCTGTGCATGATTTGTTTATTGTGTGATGTGGTTTAGGACCAGGATGACTGTGCATATAAAGAGATTTAATGTATAGTCAGCTGATGTCTCTTGGCCAATGAGATTTCTAGATTTTCTCTTGCCATTTTATAATACTAAATGAAAGACGTAACTCAGAGGAAAAAAGGGCTGTTTCAAGTTCAGAAAAAAACTCTGGCAGATGCTCCTTAAAAACTGTCCTCTCAATCAAATCCTCTCCTCCCACAAGCAATGCTCATTGAAGTGAGGTTCCATTAGGAAGACAGAAACAGACAGACAGGGCTTGGTGACAAAGGAGCAGGATACCCTTCTTCTTCCTGGAGGTGCCCGAAAGTGACCTCAGAGGTTCACAGATGCTCTGCTGAAATTAGTCAGTTTGACTATCACCAGTTGACTTCGAACTCTGGCCAACTTGCCCAGTAAAGAAAGTTCACAATCCACAGCCTCCACCAAGGCAAAGGTAAAAATAGCAGTTCTGTGAAAACAGACACTTTTAGGCTCGCTATGTAGTGTTACTTGGAGAGTCCAGAACTGCTTTTAGGCTCAGTAATTTGGCAAGAAGCAGCATACTTCAAATGTAATTATTTATTGCCATCATTCCTTCATACCCCATTCTTATCCAATTACTCTTGCCATTTATTTATTTATTTCAGTGCTGTCGAGCCATGACACTGAGTATGCACATATGCTCAGTGTGACATCTTGACATTTCAAACTTAGTTTCAGCCACAATTCAATCTCTTGCTTGTGGAAAGTAGAGACTTCAGTAACTTCAGGTGGCCGTCTTGTATCTGAAACTGTGTTCTGTGAATGTAGCTTAAAATTTGCTAAACTCATCCATGGATGAGCTGACAGGCACTATGGGGCCATGTTGAGGGGAATGCGCTTCAGTGTTGGGTGGCTGGCAATAAGAGTGGTCCGCTAGGGATACTGAATTTCATTAAATAATTTTTAAAAGTTTCTTTTCACAGAATCCTTTCTGCATCAGTGCCTTAAATGCTCATGTAGATGGCTGCAGGCATATTTTAGAATAGGGACAGAAAGTTCAGGCAAAAGCTGACACTGACCCTTGATGCAGCAGCTGCTGCTTTCAGTTTACACTGCACACCAGTGATGCCTGACTTCGCAAACTTCCACTGTGCAGTATAACTGTTTTGAAAGCTGATCAGCTGTTTGTTGATGTGGCTTCATGCAAATCAAAGGACCAAAGCCCTCCCTGGTTGGAGTGGCTTCGGTCCTTTGAAGTACATGAAGTTTCCGCCCAGCAATCACCAAGTGGTGTCATGACCACAGTGCATGGTCATTGTCTAGACTGCCTAGCCCCTGATATTTTGAACTGCAATGGGCTTGGCAGTGACACATCCCTGAAATCCCCTTTCCAAGAAAGCAAACCACTTGGTGCGCAGGTGCGTCAAACATAAAAAGCAATAAAGGATCAAACAAGGTATCTTCTACACATGTGGACCATACAGTGCAATCCAAAGGCTGCACGGTAAAAGTGCATTTCCTTATAACAGGCCAAACAGTTAGTGAAATATCCTTCACATTTTTCCTTCAAAACAATTAGACAATGGAATTATGTAACATGATGCATGAACACTGAATTTTATATTTTTGCACATTTTCTAACTGGTGTTAAAGTAATTACTGTATGTTCTTACTAAAATCTTGTTTACTAGCTGTCTTTCAGTGCTGAACGTTGTCCTTGTACTAAACTTGCATGTATTACTATGCAAGCAATTATAATGGGTGCTTCTCATGTAGTTCTTCCACATTTATAAAAAACTTAAGTTTAAGTCTGTTAACTTACAATAATCTCACAAATCATGAAACAGTAAGCATTATCTGATTTTATTGCTTAGCATAAGGGTATCCCCCTTACACATTAATTAAGTACACTTTGTGAAAATCATCAGATTTCCCATTTGAGACATTGGGATCTATGTGAATGAGGGGTGCATTTGAAATTTGAGTCCTGAAACTTTTACTTTAACTGATACTGGAAACATTTTCTTGTGGCGCTGGTCCACACATACGCTCACAGAGGAAAAGAAAGAGTGGAAGAGGGAATCCAGAGGCTCACATCCTCTAACACTAACCATTCAAGCCCCCTACCTACATACAGGCTTACACAGACACACCCACGGACAATAAAAAAAGCCTCCCAAATGGATCAAGTATGTAAATGAAAGAGGCACAGTTCACAGTTACATTTTATAACTATATCGAGTTTGCGATAGCTCAGAGGAGGTTGCACACCCTTAACTTACACTTGTTAAGGACCATTGTGAACCCGTGGGAAACAGGATAAGTAGGGCCATTCTTAGTTATGCTGTGCAACACACTAGGAACAGTGCACACACGATAAGGCCAAAAAATCAAACAGATTACTGTCTACAAATGACAGAAAAGTTTTACTGAGTATATAACTCAGTGCAAACAAAGACCACATAATCAACTTACCATGCAGGTGCTGTGGTGCTTAATTCACTAGGGCTTAGTCAGGGGGCCAGTTAGTCAGCTATACAGTATCCTTGCATTTGCTCACATGCTGATGCACCATTTACTGAATGTGCACTTGAAAGTAAGCAAAAATAGTGAGGCATATTGCCATTACTGGTGGCTGGGCAGTCACAAGCACAGACCAGTGATGATCTGGACCACTGGATAAACAGATAATGCATGGATCAGGCCTGAGGGAGGGGGGACTGCTGGACTGCCAAACCAGTCCATCACAGGGAGAGCAGGAAGGGAATCAGGGATCACTGCACCTCCAGGAAGAACACAACTGTAGAGTCAAAGTAAAAGAATTACTGGATCATCAAGGAACCCTGCACTTGAGAGGGTTAGGGAGGGGGGAATTGAAACATTACTGCACACAAGTGCTGGGCGCTAGGAATGCAGTGTATTGTTTTGCAATGTGACTTACACATGGTATATACTGGATTATTGATTTATTGAACATTGGTAACTAGGAAAGGCACTCTGAGCCAAGGCTCATTTTCAGTTGTGTCCTGGGGGGAGGGCTACAGGGGGACAAATACAGTACAATCAATGCTCAAGTGCAGTCAGTGTAAACAAATTAGGCACCCTTCTCGGCATATAACAAATGGGGAGGTTCTTTATGCCATCAGAGAGTGGGCTCCCCCGTTGGCACATACATTGGGGGCAGGGTAAGCCGACAGGGGTTTGGGCACCCCCGAAGTCGGCAGTTTGGCGGGCAGTGTGCTGCCATGTTTTTGTTGACAGGGAAGCACATGAGGAGGTCTGCTGTGTGTGACAAGCTTTGCTCGCATGGCAGTGGACCTTTTCTTAGATGTGCTCACCACATTATGTATGCATGGTGTGGCGCTGGCATGCAGGCTGATTGGGGAATGAGGGACGCACCTACTGAAGCGTGCCCTGCATTCACCCAACAGTGACCGTGCCTCCAAATCTGCACTACTGCAAGATGTTGACTATGCAAATGCGCCAACATAAAAATGAAAGGTGCACAATTAATGAGGTGACAGGAGGCAAGAGGTGGTATCAAGATGTCAGTGTATAAGAAGCAGATGATGGGTACAACAGGGAACATCTGCAGCAAAGTGAAAGAAGGCATTTCATGGAGTATTCAGTCAGGCAAGACACAAGGGAGGGATGATGCCTTAGACAATATCCACATAGTCAAACACTAAAAACACCATCTTGGTGACTATTTTAGAGCAGGAAGGGAGTGGTAGGCAATCCTTGTTGCAGTAAAGAGCACCAAGTTTGGGAAAGAGCTTCCTGAGGATAGTATTGGTATAAGTAGAGATGTCAAGTCTTCCATCCAGCCACACACCTAGATACTTGAAGTTTGGAGACTGGGTGGAGTGGTATTGGTGACTATCAAGTGGAAAAGAGACCTGGGGTAATCACATTGGATGACTTAATGGTGGCCAGGCAGTACGACAAGGCAGTAGACGGGGCTAGTGGGTGCATAGGGAGGGGTATCACCAGCAGAAAGGTGGTGTTACTTCTGTATAGCTCATTGGTAAGATGCTACCTAGAGTACTATTTCCAGTTCTGTAGACAACATCTCCAGAGGGACATAAGCAGAGTGGTAGTCCAGAGGAGAGCAACTAAAATTGTGCAGGGTCTATATCAAAAGCCCTATAAGAGAGACAAAATGACCTCAATATGTATACCCTAGCAGAGACGAGGAGGAGGAGGAGAGTGGGGATGTGATAGAGCCCTTTAAATACCTCATGGGGTAAATAAAGTACAGGAAGGAAATATTTTTTTAGAAGAAAATGTGTCCAAGAACTAGGGGACATGCTATAAAGCCAGAAGAGGGTAGATTCAGGAGAGATGTGAGGAAGTACGTATTCACAAAAAAAGAGTGGTGGATTCATGGAACAACCTTCCAGCAGAGGTGGTGGGGTAAAAACAGTGTTGGGGTTTAAGAATGTATGGGATAATCACAAGAAAATCACAATGGAAAGGAAGTAGGAGGAGAAAGAGCTGTAGACCAGGCACCATCTGCAGTAACAGTGTAAGCAGGGAGAAATAGGCAGACTGGATGGGTCAAGCAGTCCTTATCTGCCATCGAATTCTGTTTCTATGTTTCTATGAATGCAGTAATAGTCCACATGTGTACGTACATGCCAGGATGTTAGTGGGTGCAATCCTCAACTGCTTCCCAAATATCCAGCATGGTGATTTGTCCTGTGCTACACTCATAGGATGACACTTTTCCCATGCACTGATGATTGAGATTGGCAGCTAGTTGGTTAAATCATAACAGTGCAGCCAGTAAGTAATCCCACTTTTTTTGCTCCTTCCTCTTGAGCAGTCCTGCTTAGCCTGGCAACCCCCATTCCCATCCTACCTTCTCTGTCTCTTACTCCCCACCTGCTTTTTATCACATACATACCCCTGTATGGTAGGATTTCTGGGGGCCTGGCTCACCTCCACAGAACTGCAAAGGTCTGGGTGGTGGGAATGAGACATCACCATCATGGGGCCCAAGGATGCCAGCATCATGCTGCATGCTATGGGATTTGTCTGTGTAACAGCCCCTTGACTCATCTTTGGCTGTTCTGAGGCCCTTGAAGTCCTCACAATAATCGCCTTCAAGGGGGACAGCCTGGGTTAGGATAGGTAGCTATAGAGTGGCATGGTGCCTCCACCTGAGGAAGTGGTAGGGAATACCTGTGGGAAAATAGCAGATTACCACCCTCCCAGGAAAATATATTAGCTGCCCCCATACAATTCCCACCACACATTGACAATATCCCTATTCTTTACAGAAACATTCTATAGCAGCAATTAACATGAGCAACAACAGTATTTCATTGTGAAGGAAGGGGAAAAGGGGGGATAAAACAGCAGCAACAATAATAACCGGCTAACGATTCTGCCCAAACAATCTCCACTTCCCACTTGCGGGTGCACCCATCTTTCCCTTGGCAGCTTCCCAGAAAGTCTGTACAGTCTTTTCAGTGGGTACCTCACCGTGGTGCAGAAGTGGATGTGGGATCTTTCATTGGGTACCAAACTGTAAAAGCACAGCTCTTAACTTATACTTTCAGGCATGGGTGCATTTTTCTGGCAAAGTCCTGCCCAGGACTTGACCCCTTTAATTTCAACCTAGCTATCTAGCTAAATAAAGAATCCCCAAAGCTGCAGCTTGGGGGTACTTACAGTTCAGCAGTTCTAAAGGGGATTCAGCAGGCTGGAGGTATTACGGTACTGTGAGGGTATCTTGTTGATGGCGCGTCACAAGGCTGAAAAGCTGACTGATGACAGTGAAGAATGCTGATCTTCACCTGCCTGGACTTTCTAATCTTTGCCTCAAAGGCCTTTGTAGACAGTGTTCACCAGGCAGGCCTGTTGCTGTCTTCTCCGCTGGCCTCCATCCTCTTACACCCACCCTTACGAAAATATCATCGGAAAACTGTAGCGTTACCATTTGTCCACCATTTCCATACCACTGTAAATTCCACTGCAGTACCACTGTATCCCCTTGACTGGTAACACATTGGATTTGTTTCAATTCCATTGTGACACCATTGTTGCCTTTGTGGTACCACATGGACAGTGGTATCGCAACGAGAATGTATGCATGGATGGTACTGCAATGGCTCAGACACACACCACTGTATTCCCACTGCTGTTTGGTAACACAATGGATTTGTTTCAATTCCAGTGTATTACCACTGTTGCCACTGTGGTACCATGTACCATGGTGGTAACACAGGGGTGATTTCCATCATCAGTGGTAACACAATGAGCTGCCACTGCAACACCACTGAAATTGGTCTCACAATGGATTTGTTTCAATTCCAGTGTATTACCACTGCTGCCACTGTGGTACCATGTACAATGGTGGTAACACTGGAGTGATTTCCATGTAGAATGGTAACACAATGAGCTGCCATTGCAAAACCATTGAAACTGGGCTCACAATGGATTTGTTTCAATTCCATTGCCATATCATTGGGGACACTGGTACCATCTGTGTGCAATGGCAGTGCCGTGGTGCACTGAGGGGATGCTGGAAGCTCAATGATGGCATTGCACTACCACTTCTATTGGTAATGCCATAGGGGCAGAGCATGTTAGTACAGTGGTTCTCATATGGTATGACACTGACCACTCCAGGTCCTCCTGCTAGTCCCCCATCAGACTAACATCAGATCCTCCCCAGAGCCCCCCTCCCTGCAGGCCTCGAACACCCTCCACCTTGGCTCCCCATGCCTATCTCCCCCCTCACCAGTTCTCACTGAACTTAGATCTGCAGCTGCGCAATAAGGACCACACATGCAACAGTTTTGCTCGGCCATAACAATTTTTTAATCAGTACTTTTGGTGATGCTATATCATTATCGATCAATACCCAAAGCCACCATAAACCATAAGTTTTCTTTCACTGCTGACAGTTTTTTTCTTTTATCATGATACTTAATCAATACCTGATGCAGGTTATTGGCAGCTAATCAGCAACTGCTTCACAGATCATGTTTGGTCATAGGCCTTCACTAAAACAAATACCACCAACAGTTTATTCTGGTTTAGTTTCAGTTGGTTACTATCTGTTTCCCCCCTCCTCCTGGTCACCTGAGAAAAGGGACATCTAGTCTCGATGGGCCTACTGGGTCAACAAAATGTAATCAAATAAAATAACCAAAAAATAAACAAATAGGCTTGTAATATTTGGCCATGATTAAAGTGTAGCTCTCAACTAGCCCTCCACTGTCACGTTTATGGCAACTCACCTGGCCAGGACTCTTTTCCATTAATGATTCCTTTGTGGGCTAACGCTGTAAAATGTTATTCCACTAGTAAATTTATTCCCTGACCCACCAGCTGAAAATGGAATCCTACTGCCATGCCAGCAAATGCAGCCCCGTTTTGTGATGTCAGTAAACAAAGCCTTCGTGAGCATGCCCCACTGACGTGAATGGAGCTGATTGTCTCAAAGGTTTTATGTATCATTAATGTGAGGATTTTAAGAAATCAAAGTGACCGCTCGACTAAGAGGGTTCCTCTTTGTCGAGCGGTCACTTTGATTTCTTAAAATCCTGACATCAAAGATACATAAAACCTTAGGAAAAATCAGCCCCATTCAAGTCAATGCGTCATGCCACAAAGCCTTTGTTTACTGACAACATAAAACGGGATTGCTTGCGCTAGATGGCCGTAGGATGCTGAACTGGCTATTTTTGCTGGGGGTTGAGGAATAAATTAAGGAGTGGAATAACTTTTACATGATACCACAAAGGAATCATTAGAGAAAAGCAGTTCTAGCGGGTCAGTTACCATATGTTCAGTGGGGGTAGTCAAGAATGTAGAAGCTGCTCTTTAATCATGAATGATGTACCTGGCTCTTACTGGCTGCTCTGCTGTAATTAATTTGCATAATTTGTCATATTTAATCATGATCAGTCATTGCCTTTTAAAGTAAAGGTGTGACATTCTGTATTGGGCTTCATTAAGCCCATCCTGCAGTGGTGATAGTCTATCCGTGCAACAATTATAACATTTACTGCTGTCCTGTAACAGAGGGAAGGGACGGTAACTCTGGTGAACTGCTGTCCAGCCAACCCCTTTCCACTTCCTGGTCTGCCTGCTCTGCCCCCACATTCTGACATTACATGTCTCCAGAGAGGGCACAGGGAACGCCCCATACAAGTCTATGGGGCTCATTTTCAGAATGGTTTTACAGACATTTAAGCAACCTTTGATAGAAAATGAAAGCCACTGCTCAACTAATAGGGACCCTTCTGAATGCTGATGTTTTTGCCTTAACCTTCCCCAACACCTCCTCAGGGATCCAGCGTGCCTTGACCAGGCCACGGACCCCTCAATTTCTGGAACCTAAACAGTTTTTCAGAAATCCTCTGTACTGCAAGGGATCCAACGTGCCTTGACCAGGCCACGGACCCCTCAATTTCTGGAACCTAAACAGTTTTTCAGAAATCCTCTGTACTGCAAGGGATCCAGCATGCCTTGACCAGGCCACGGACCCCTCAATTTCTGGAACCTAAACAGTTTTTCCGAAATCCTCTGTACTGCAAGGTACTAGCCCTGACTTTTGGATTTGGTAGCAGTGGAAGCTGATTTTCAAGTGGCCCACACTATCTCCTGCTGAACACACCTCTAACTACTGTATCTCCCTCTGTGTCTCTAGTTGAATTTATGTGCTAGGGTTTAATAATTTGTTTAATCCTTACAGTCATTTTAAGTTCTGAGTTGATATTAGAAGTAAATTTACAGCCTTGACTGTGTAAATCCTTCTTTTGCTCTCTGCCCTGCAACCTCTCTCCTCCTCCCCCACACCGTCTGATTTGCTCTCTGAACCTGCCCACTTATATTTATTCTCTTTGTTCTGATGTGACCAGCCTACTTCTCCAGCCTTTAAAAATCCTGTTTTTCTACTTTATTTCAGGGATCCAGCATGCCTTGACCAGGCCACGGACCCCTTCAATTTCTGTAACCTAAACAGTTTTTCAGAAATCCTCTGTACTACAAGGTACTAGCCCTGACTTTTGGATTTGGTACCAGTGGAAGCTGATTTCCAAGTGGCCCACACTATCTCCTGCTGAACACACCTCTAACTACTGTATCTCCCTCTGTGTTTCTAGTTGAATTTATGTGCTAGGGTTTAATAATTTGTTTAATCCTTACAGTCATTTTAAGTTCTGAGTTGATATTAGAAGTGAATTTAGAGCTTTTTTTTTGTTGACTTTTCCATTAGCAGATTATATCCTCTCACCACTAGAGGGCTATATCTCTATCTCTTTATCTAGTACGTAAGCCATGTGGGCTCTCTCTGCCTTTCTTTTGCCTCTCCTCCTCCTCCTTTCCCTGGCCCCCCTCTTCTCTCTCCCTGGTCCTAGTCACCCCACCCCACCCCACCCCGCCACCCTCTACTCTGGTTTCCACTGCTACTCCAAGAGAACTCTCCACTTCCACTCTGATTCTTGGATATTCCTGGTTACTAACCGACCACTACTCTCAACAAGTGTGGCCACCTCTACAGTACCACCTTGCAGTCCATATGGGACACTGCCTGGAACCTTGCAACTTCTACTCCAGGAAACAACAATCAAACTCTCTCTCAAAGAGCTGCGACTCTGCTCCTTAAAACTCCTACTCCTCCTCCTTCTCATCTCAGGCAGGCGTCCATCCCAATCCTGGCCCTAGAAGCTCAGGCCACACAAAACTCCAGGTGCCCTTATCCTTGCAACCATTAATATCTGCAGCCTACTACCAAAACTGGATGCACTCCAAGCCTTCATATGCCAACACAACCCTGACATCCTTGCAGTGGTGGAAACTTGGCTGACACCTAAAGTTCCTGACTCAGTAGTAACAATACAGGGCTACAATGTCCACAGGCTGGATCGGATATCCAAAAAAGGCGGTGGTTGCGCAATCTATATCAAAGACTCCCTGTCTTGGCACCCTGTAGCAACTCCATCACGTTCTGCCTCAGCCCAGATTCTGCCAATAAAAATCATCCTAGGTCCCAACCATAAAGCCCTGACTATTGTCTCTGTATACATCCCACCCAGGGACCCTAAACATGGATTCAACGACGTCCTAAACTTTATCAACTCTCATCCTTCTGAAGCTGAACTTATTCTACTAGGGGATTTCAACATAAACTGGTTAGCATCGAGTGCAGTGCCTATAAAGACTCCATCTCAGCTGCTAACCTCACAAATGGTAAACTCCCTACTAGGATTAACTACAAGACTGGCACCAGTACCCTCTTGGATTGGGTCCTCACCACTCACCCCACAAGGATTCTCGTGTGACCATTCTCCCAGACTCACTCAGTGACCACTCCCCAGTCATGTGTGAATGGTCTAACAAATTCCTTAAGCCCCTCCCAAAATTATGCTAGCAGAGTCCTTCCTCGAAAACTTCCACATCTCAAACAACACCTGCTTTTACAAGACTGGCTACCCATCTGTGAAGCAACAGATGTTAACTTGGCTCTTGATCACTTCATCTCAATTTTCAACAAAGCCTGCGACCTCTTTCCCCCTGCTAAAAGGCGCAAAACAAAATCTCTCTCTAACCCATGGGTCACGCGGCTCTTCTCTCACAGCTGAAACTAAGGGATCACCTCTGGGCAGTTGCCAGGGCCACTGGCAAACAACTGGACATCCAAAATTACAAACAAGCATGAAATGCCTGCACAAAAGCCACGGCTAATGAAATCCACCTATTACAAAGCGCTCTCACCAATACATGGGAAATGAGTGCGTGCTTTCTGGGACAATATCAAGGTTGTCACAGGGAAGCAGCCAAAAACATCTCCGGCCATGTTAATGGTTGATGGATCCTCAACCCTTGACCCCAAGGTGATCGCAAACATCTTTAACACGGCTTTTCCAGACCTTAGTACTGTTCTACCCCATGACTTTTTCGAAAACAGGGCCTACTCCCCAAATACCTCAGCCCCTCAGTCTAACCATCCCCTCTTCTACTTCAGGAAGGTAAGGCTGAATGAAGCTCACCGCTATATTACTGCAGCTATCTCTAAATCTAGATCTAGTAGCAACACCCTGGACCTTAAGCTTCTGTTGTTCACCCTCGATGAGGTAATTCATCAATTAACAAAAATCCTAAACCTCTCTCTCAGCTGTGGAAAATTCCCGGACCTATGGAAAACAGCCACCGTGACACCCGTCCATAGAAGTAGGGACAAGACGATTCACTCAAATCATCGCCCTATCTCCATACTGCCCCCACTCTCTAAGGCACTTGAGCACATCGTGGCTGATCAACTTACCGACCACTTGGATAAATACAATATGCCTTGTCCACAACAACACGGCTTCCGGAAAGGTCACAGCACCACCACAGCCCTTCTTGAGTTCACTGGAGCTTCGCACAAATCCCTTGACATAGCGGCCTTCTCACAGGGGGCCGTTTCGTCGACCTCTCAGGCCTTCTGATACAGTACACCATGGACTACTAATACCAAGTACTGAAATGCTGGGCTATCACCTGACTCTTCTTTCTGGTTTAAAAGCTACTTAGAAAACCGGTCACAGAGAGTAAAAATTGCTGACGCTCTTTCTAACACCTTGCCTGTTCGCTCGGGTGTCCCACAGGGATCCATACTGGGACCCCTCCTTTTTAGCCTTTTCTTAAACTCCCTCCCTTACCACTGCTCTGAGCAGATCACACTATATGCCGATGATGCTGTTGTATTCTTCCACTCACAAAGATCCTGCAACTCTTCAACACAACCTTCAACTTGGTTTCAGTTCTGTAGAGACATAGTTTCTTAATCATAAACTGGTCCTCAATGACAAGAAAACCAAATCTATGCTCTTCTGCAGCTCTCATAACCCACACAAGCTACACCACTTGGCTATCTCCACCACCCAGGAAACACTCTAGATCAGGTGGTGTCCTTCAAATACCTTAGGATTCAGCTTGACCTAATCTCTCTATGGACTTCATGTAGATAATGTAGCTAGAGCTGCTAATACATGGCTTGGTCTCCTCTACAAACACAGACCACACCTCACGCCAGAAGCTTTGAAGGTTGCAGTCCTGAGCTCTGTGATCTCTGTAATAGACTATGGTCTCATCATTTGTAAGCTTGGCCACAACCACAACCTTAGGCGCCTCTCAACTGCCTTAAATAAAGCATGTGGCTCATCACTGGTGCTCACCATCTCACCCACACATGTGACCTGTACCTCAGACCAGCTGGCTCCAACTATCAAACCGCATAAAGTTTCTCACCTGCTCCATGGTCAAAAAATCTACATTGGCCTTGCACCTTCTGGGGTCTCAACTCTGTTACAACACGAATTAACAAATGGTGCCTTAGGAGATCACGCTACAGCTACTGAAAGTCCCCCACTGTCACACTTCACAGGGACAACGCTCTTTTGCTTATCAAGCACCACTCTGGTTCAATGGCCTCAGCCCAACCATCTCCTCTGCCACAACTATTGGTATGTTTAAAACTAGGCTCTGGGACTATCTCACTACCAACAGCTCCTGTGACTGCCCAACTTAACCTTGTTCCTCCACTTCCCTTTCTGCTCTAGTTGTCCCCCCCTCCTCCCCTCCTCACTGGATTCTACCCTCACATCTTGGTATACCCAATGCTGCACTTTTCACCCTCTCACCACCCTTCCTACATTCCTTCTCCCCTCCTACCCTCTTCCCTCTCCCTATAACTCTGGCACTTCTTATCTGTTGTCTATTTTCTCTGACAAATTCTGCTGGCTGCCTTGTTACAATGCTACCCTTGAACTGTATTAATCTGTGCTCTGTTTGCAATGTCCACATTGTTGTAATGCCTGTCTTGATGTTCCCCATAATTTGTATTTCTCTGACATGGAACCTTTGTAAAAGAGCCATGGCTCAAAGGTATTTGTAATCCTAGACTTGATAAATAAATAAAAACCATAGTGGTCTTTTTTTCCCTCTTGCTTCTGTTTACATGACTAACACCTTTCACTATAATTCTTTTTAATTTCACCCACCCAGTATTTCTGCCTAGTCTCCCTCCCTCCATTCCAGGGCATCCCTGAGGCAATTCCCCATCTTTGGAAGTCTTCAACTGCATTTCCTGGGAAAAGGGAAAGTTAACTTGTTCTTGGTTATACACTGTGTAAGTGGGTGGGGGCTGGGGATTCAAACCTGTGTCTGTGTCCATGTTTGCCACTCAGTGCTCTGCCTTCAAGCATACAGTGCCCAAGGGCCTCAAAAACAGCACATCATGTCCCCACCACATATATATCCAGTATATACAGTACTTGTTGCAAAGCAAAAAACACTATATTAATGCAGGTATTATGCAAAGTACACAAAACATGAAAATGAAAAACAGGGTTTAAGCCTCATGAGTCTTGGCAAACAGGTTATGTGGTGTTCCCTGGAGTTGCCAACCTTAATGCCCTTCCCCCCCCCCACCATTTCCTTTCTAAAGCACTAGGTACAGCTCCAACCCAGTGCCTCATATAGCAGCCATTCATACCGGTAAAACAAGAACAGCAATAGGCTCACAAAGGATCTGCATCTCTTTATGAACTATGTCAAGCAGTATAGGGTAAACAAAAAATAATAATTGCCAATATGTACGGTCAGTGTCCTCCTATACCTGGTCAATGTCATGTTAGACCTGTAGGTATAAAAGGGAAAATGGGTCAGTATGAAAAGGAAAAAAAAAGTGGGTTGTTCGTTTTGGGGGTTGGGGGGGCACGGGGAGGGGGGAATACCAGCCCTGCACCACACCATCAACCTGGCTTTTAGAATGGACTTGGTCACTCAGGAGATGTCATGGTTGGGAGAGGGAGGAAGATTCATTGCCCCTTTGCCCTTAGAAGTGATCATTTTTGGGAGCAGGAGGCCATGTTGCTCCACACATCGACCAACACAGGGCAGGAAAAAGACACCAAGGGACAAATATTCAAAAACTTTGCTCAGGCAAAATATATGCTTTTCTGGTGGTGTAGTGGATCCCCCTCCCTTTTCCTAATCTGCCTGTAGAATACATGGAAACACATGTATGTGACAGCAGAAAAGGCCGCATGCCCTTCTAGTCTGCCCAGTTTGCATATATCCACTAGGCCTTTTCTGTAGTCTCCGCCCATGGCAATTGCCGTCTGTGCTTATCCCATGCCCTCTTGAACCCTCCAGCCATCCTCTCCCCCACCACTTCCCTCAGCAGCCCATTCCAGTTGTTCACCACTCTCTCAGCAAATAAGTACTTCCTAATGTTTCCTCTAAATTTCCCCCCTGATTTGGAATTTCCAACCACCATCCATTGCAGTATAGCAGACCGCAGCAGGCCAAATGTGACTATCTCTAGGCCAACATCTCCAGCCACAACCAGTCCGATAACTCCCTGTAGCTCACACCAGAGCAACAGGCAGCAATTGAAGCTCTAATAGCCCGCAGTGCACATTCGCGCTTTCACAATCTCTGATCAGATGTTTTCCACTTCTGCTTTTCTCCAGGGGCTAAGTTCAGTCCTCAGTAACAGAACTTAGCCCAAGGAGTAGAGTGTGGCCAGTAAACAAAAGATGAGAGCTTATATAAACTCTTAACATGCACTGTAGGACACAAACTCCCACCGCTGCCCACTGCACCAAAGCCAGACGCAGAGAACTCCAGGATCTGCTGCAAATGAAGCTGTCAGTGCAGAATCAAGCAAAACCAGTTCACCATAATCCACTACACTACAGCAAACAGCAGGCAAGCCAAAATGGCTCCACATGCAAAAGTGCACATTGGGACCAGACCCACACTTGTGTGGGATCCCTGGCACAAGCCAGCCAGTTGGTGCAGTGGTAAGGAGGGGCAAAACCTTTTATGTGCAGGTACATCAGTGAGAAAAGGAAGACAAGAGGAGGGATTGTGAGCCTGAAAGGGGAGTGAGGGTAAATGATCATGACCACCAAAAAGCAGAAATACTGAACAAATACTTCTGTTCGACTTTTACAAAGGAGGGGGCAGGAAATGGGCCAGTAATAAGGACAGGGAGATCACAGAAATGGACACAGGTCCCTTTGCAAAAGAAAGGATCCTCACGGAACTGGCAGCAATAAGGCTATGGGGCCAGATAGGGTTCACACCAGGATACTGAGGGAGCTAAGGGAGGTGTGAGCAGGGCCTCCGACTACCCTGTTCAACCTGTCATTGTTAACAGGTGATGTGCCCAGGGATTGGAGGAGGGCTGATGTGGTCCCTCTCTATACAAAAGTGTTAACAGGGAGGATGCAGGGAACTACATACTGGTCAGCCTGACCTCAACAGTGGAACAAGTCATGGAAATACTACTGGAAGAAAGAGCAGAAGAACACCTGGTTGTCAATGGTCTACAGGGGAAGAGGGGTTGGGAACCCTGTTTAACCAGGAGTAGCACACAAAGCTGAAGCTTGTTTCCAGATGCAACCTAGGAGCACAAAGAAGTTAAGTGACTTGCTCAGGATCACACAGTAAGCACCTAGGCAGCTGTGGGATTCAAACCCAAGTCTCCAGATCTGCAGCTCAGACCCTTAACCCACTGTGCTATACTGGCTCCAGGACCCAAGGCAGCTTGGTTTTATGGGAGGAAGGTTGTGCTAGATGAACTTAATTGAGTTTTTCGACTGGGTAACCAGGGAGGTGGATTTGTGGGGGGGGGGGGTTGTATGTGGCCTGCCTGGATTTCAGCAAGGCCTTTGGAACCTTGCTACCTAGAAGGCTGGGAAATGAGCTGGAAGGCTTAGGGGTGGGACAGAAAATAGCAAACTGGGTGGAGAACTTGTTGAAAGACCGAAGCCAGAGGGTGGTGGTAAATGCAGGGATTTAAATAATTGATTAGCAGTTTTTTTCTTGGGACAATACTAACTGTACAGAAAGTATTTATATAGGTTTTCTAGAAGTGTTATGCTTATTAAACACAGTGAGGCAAGTGCTATGCATTTTCACAATGTTTTAGCACTTTTATGAGCAAAACGCTAATCAATTTTTAGAGTTAAATAAAACCCTGAAATGGGGTGCATTCCAGGGTGGCAGAGGTAACGAGTGGTGTGCCCCCGGGGTCGGTGCTGGGACCCATCCTTTTTTAATATCTATAGCAATGATATAGTGGAGGGACTGCAGGGGAAGGTGTGCCTTTGTGTAGGTGGTATGAAGATCTGCATTACAGTCGGCACCCGGGGGAAGGGAGGCAATGAGGAAGGGCCTATAGATTCTGGAAGGGTGGTCAGAAACTTGGCAGCTAAAATTCAATGCCAAAAAGTGTACAGTAATGCACATGGGGTGCAATAACCCACACACCATTTACACATGGAGGGGGTTAAGCAAAACTGAGCAGGAGAGAGATCTGGGGATTATAATTTCAAATAACTTTAAGGTGGGGAACCAATGCAGCACGGTGGTGGCCAAACTGAATAGAATGCTGATGTGCATAGGGAGGGGTATAAAACAGAAAGAAGGAGGTTCTGATGCTCCTTTATAACTCCATGGTGAGGCTTCACCTGGAGTATGGGGTTTAGTTCTGGAGGTCTCATCTACACAAGGACAGACAAGATTGAAAAGGTTCAGAGACGGGCAACCAAGATGGTGCATACTATGCATAGGAAGCCCTATGAGGAGAGGTGGAGGGAACTGGATCTGGACCTGTTGGACACTAGTAAGGTGAGAATGTGAAGCTTATTTACAAGGAATGTAAGTGCTAGAACTAGGGATCATAATCTAAGGAAGGTTTAGGGGCAATGTGAGAGGGCATTACTTCACTGAGAGGGTGGTGGAGTCCTGGAACAGACTACTGGAAGAGGTGGTGGGGGAAAAAATAGTGAAAGAATTTAAGAGGGCAGGGGACAGACACCAGGAGTTGACCACTTGTAGGAGTGGGGAGTCTCTTGACAAAGGAGATGAGTTGGGGGGGGGGGTTAAGGAGCAGACTAGATTGGCCAAAATGGTCCTTTTCTGTCACCAGATTTCTAGGATTCTAAAGCAATTAAGTAATTATGACTTACCTGCTCTATCAAAGTTGGGGTTTCCTTGGTTCGGGGTATTCTGGTAGGACCTGAAAGGGAAGAACAGAGAAAGTTAAGGGGACACAAAGGGTCGGAGGGGCTAGAGGAGAGATTAGGGTGTTATAATTAAACAAATATACTTATCTGATTTGGTATTCAGTTTGGCCAGACCTGTAAATAAAGAAACACATAGATCAGTATGGGGAACTTATAGTAGCGAGTGAGAGATACAAAAGAGCTACAGTACTGCATGGGTGTAAAGGAGGAGGTTTAGAGAAAAGATAAACTAGGTCAAAGTAAGGAAGCTAGAGATGGAAAAAAATGCAGACAACTAAGAATAGAGAATAAAGTGATATTTGGGGCTCAGCTAACCCCCGCCCCTTAGCACCCTAGGTGATCTGCAGGTAGCCAGTAAATTTACTGAGATAGTACAGATAGGCAGGTACAGATGCTTTTGGGCTAGTAGCTATATTACTTAAGAAAGAGGACACAGGTGGTAAATGGTGATTTTTAATTATATTTAACATTTCCCTGGCATCTTGCTGGGGGAGGGATCTGTGAGCTCTGATTGTATGAAGCAGGCAGATAGGATGGTCCCAAAACTGCCAATCAGAAATGATGTGGCTATACAGCCATCAGTTTTGTGCTACTTCACTACAGTGGCAGTGCAGGCAGGTACTTTCAAGTCTCAGCCCATGCAGAGTTCAGACTGTGGCCTGCAACATGTAGGTGGGGAAAAAAAGATGGGAATTTTTGGGAGGTGGAGGGGGTCAGTGCAACTATGCCTCACTCTACTGATCAACCACATGGTGCCTTTGTGAAGACCACCAAGGGGGTTGCTATGAGGGTCTGGAGGGAAGCCAGCAGGAAGTGGCAAAAAGCACTAGCTAAGCTGCATGGCAGCTGAGTGTAAGTGTTCTGAGGGGCTTGGTAGGAAGGAACTGGGTGGGAAAAAAGCACAAGATGGAGGCCACAAGGCTGGTCCAGTGGCACTAAGGGGTTATGAACATACGCAATTGCCAGCAGATAAAGGCCATTCTGTCTATCTAGTCTGCTCAAGTGACCAGCACTTCAGTCCATTAGACTGCAGCTGCATCCACCTCCTTCATATGCCCCCTCCCATCTCCCACCCTCTCCAGGTTTATACCATCCCCTCCAATCTGTCCCAACCCTTCTTGAGCCCCAATACTCTGCAATGATACAACTTCCTCTGGCAAAGCGTTCCACCCTGCCACCACCCTTTCTGTGAAATAGTGCCTCCGCAGTTCCCTCTTTAACCTGCCCCCTTCCAGCTTCATAGAGTGTCCCCTGGTTTCCCTTCTGCCTTTCAGACTGAACACACACCTGGTGTCTACTTTGTTCAAACCCTTCAGGTACTTGAAGGTCTCAATCATATCCTCTCTACCTTCTTTCCTCCAGGGTATACATATTGTGCTCTCTCAATCTCTCCTCATATGGTCTTTCCCCCAGTCCCAGGATCATTTTTGTTGCCCTGCGCTGTACCCTCTTCCATAGTCTGATGTCTTGTTTCAAGTAGGAGTGCCAGAATTGCATGCAGTACTCTAGGTGCGGTCTCATGAAGGACCTGTACAGGGCCAAGATGACCTCCCCACTCCTAGAAGTAATCCCCCTTGCTATGCACCCTAGCATCCTGTTTGCCTTTGCTGCTGCTTTCCTGCACTGAGCAGGGGGGTTCATCTCCCCAGTTACCAGCACTCCCAGGTCCTTCTCATCCTTGGATTTTGTTAATGGGACACCCTTCAGCCAGTAATTGTGTCCTGGGTTCCTGCCTCTAAATGCATCACTTTGCATTTCTTGGCATTGAAACCAAGCTGCCAAACGTGAGACCATTCCTCCAGTTTCAGCAAATCCTCCTGAAGTACTTTTGCTCCCTCCTCCTCATTTACTTCAGCACAAATCTTTGTGTCATCTGCAAATACAGTAGACTGATGTTACTTTTAATCCCCACTGCAATGTCAGCTATGAAAATATTAAACAGAACCAGTTCCAGCACTGAGCTCTATGGTACACCACTTGTCACTGCCCTGGGTTCGGATACCTCTCCTTCCACTACTACCTTCTGCAGTCTACCCTGCAGCCAGTTCTCAACCCATTTTACCATTTTTCTTCCTTCTCCCAGACTCCACAACTTGCAGGTCAGCCTATCATGTGGCACTGAGTCAAAAGCCTTGCTGAAATCCAGGTAGAGGACATCCACCGCATGTCCTCTGTCTAGTGCCCTCATAACCAAGTTGCAAAAATTAACCAAGTTCATCTAGCAGGATCTGCCCGAGACAAATCTATGCTGCCTACTGTCCTGGAGATTATCCTCAAAAAATTGCACCAGTCTTTCCTTGAGGATTGTCTCCATCAGTTTTCCCACAATTGCAGTAAGGCTTACCGGTCTGTAATTCCCCAGTTCGCCTTGGGACAACTCTTATGGAGAGGTACCACATATGCTTTCCTCCAGTCCCTGGGCACGCACCCCAAGTTCAGAGAGCCATTGAATAGGTTCGCCAATGGCCTTGCAAGGACCTCTGCCAACTATCTCAGCATCCTGGGGTGGATTCCGTCTGGGCCAGGTGCTTTGTCCACCTTCAGGGACTTTAGACCCTCCCTCACCCTTTCTACCATGATTTCCCCATCTGTGGTTGCTTCTCCTCCACCCTCTCCCACCTCGCCCTTCTCCTTAGGTATGGGCCCATCCTTTCCTTGTGAAGACTGAACAGAAGTATTCATTAAGTACTTCTGTTCCCTTTTCTATCCATCCACTTCCCCTCCTGATCCTAACAATCTGGTCCTTGTTCTTCCTCTTCTCTCTGATATAGCTGAAGAAATCATTTTTTCCTTCTTTGATGCCTTGTGCTAACCTCTGCTCCCTTGCCGCCTTTGCTGCCCTTACCACTCTGCTCACTTCTACGGATTTCTTCACATTGTCTTCTCTGTCTTCTGCCCTGTTGGAACTCTTGTAGATCCTAAATGCATTTCTCTTCTCCCTCACCTTCTCCACTACCTCTCTACTCATCTAAATTTGTTTCTTGGTACTGGCTTTCTTGCTCTGGCTCTTGACACAAGTTTTAGTGGCTTCAGCCAGTCCTGCCTTGATGACTGCCCATTTTTGTTCCATGTCCATTTCTGGGTGGTTGCTTGCCATATGACTTTCCAGTATTTGTCCCATCCTGCCAAAATCTGCCCTTTTGAAATTCAGGACCCTTTTTTGTAGTGGCTACTTCCCTACCCAGATTGATTGAGGACCACACTGTGCGGTGGTCACTACTTGCTAGAGGTTCCTCCACCTCTACATCCCCAGCCTGTTCACCATCCTCCAGTACCAGGATTAGTATATTTCTCTCCCTCATTGGCTCCATTTTCCTCTGGGTAAGGAAGCCATCCTGGAAGACTTTCAGGATGATCTGCTCCCTGGTGCAAGTGGTTGCTGGAATGCTCCAATCCATCCCTGGTAGATTAAAATCGCCTGCCACCACTGTGCTTCCTTTGCCACTATGCCTCCTTATCTGCTCACCCAGTTCCTTGTCAATGTCCTCCTCCTGGGCCGGAGGTCTAAAAATGACCCCCAGACAAATCTTGGTCCCTTTCTGGCTGTGTAATTGTAGCCAGATTAGTTCTGACCTGCCCTACTCCGCTTCCTCCAATAACATCTGATCTCTTCCTTAACATAAATGGCAACCTCCCCAGCCTTCCCTTTATCTCTATCCCTCCAGAATAGTTTGTACCCTGGGATGGTTAGGTCCCAGTCACGGTGCTTGGTTCCCCATGTCTCAGTAATGGCAGCTATGTCCACCTCCCCCTCTGCCATCAATGCCTGCAACTCTGCTAACTTATTCCCCAGGATCTTAGCATTTTTTTTATTTTTGGGGTATTATTTTTCCTCCTCAGAGCTCCGGCTACAATCCCCCCCCCGCACTGCGTCATTCACCCGGTGCCATCCTCCGGACATGAGACCCCCTCCCTTCTGCACCCCGCGACTTACCCTTCGTGGCAGAGTGGTGAGGAGCGACTCGACCCACCACAACGGATCCATGCCAGGGAGGTGTCCTCCAGGAATGGCACCAGGGAATGACGCCGTGCCGCCGGACACCCATTTTCTTGATTTTCTCCCGACGGGACGTGGCGTGCAATGACGCCAGCGACTGAGTGCGCGCATGCTCCCGTGCGTTCACTAGTCAAGTGTCTGCCACGTCCCGCCCTCCCCTTGTCTTACGGCTATGTGCTGTTGATCCCCAGCCTCCGCTAGGGGTCAGACAAGCACCGGCCGACTGAGTCCCCCCACCCCGGAGATGAAGAGCAGTCCTCCGGATGCTCAATCCATCTCCGCCCTGCCGACCCCCAGCAACCCGTGCCCGTTCCCGAACACGGGTCGCCGGTGTGGCGCGAGGTGTGGCGTCCAGCGCCTCAACCCTCAGCGCCACCAGGCCGGCCTAGGATCTTAGCATTTAGTGAAACTGTTCTCCATATTGCTCCTTGCCTTCCAACTTTTTTACCCTTCACTTCAACTCTTATTTCACCTAAGCTCGTATCTATCCCAGTGGTGGGGGGAGGTCCACTGGACCCCCTCTCCTGGTGATTCCCAGCTCCAATACCTCCCCCCTACCTAGTTTAAATGATACACTTTGATGAAATCATCCAGCTTCTGCTTCAACACCTGTGACTCTGCCCTGCTGAGGCATACCCTATCCCCTGCATAAAGATATGTGTTATCCCATGTGCTACCCCAATCCCCCACCAGTCCATACCCTTGGACACACACACCATTCCCTCAGCCACTTGTTGAAGTCACTGATTCTTCTCTTCCTGTCTGTACTAGCCCTTGGCACTGGCAGAACTTCTGAGAAGGCTACCGTTGTTCCCTCTTTGCTGCATAGTTTCACCATTTCCCTGAAGCCGTCTTGTACCTTCTCTATCCTTCTCTCATTCAGATAATTTATTCCCTGGTGCTCCACAATGTGCGGCTTTCCCTCCGCCTTCCCCACATATCTGACCATATTCTGCCCCACTCTACTTACTATCATGCCTGGCATGCATTCTACCCAGATGTTACTTTTTCTGGCACCCTTCCCCCGATTTTATACCCTTAAGTATAGAATCCCCCCAAATTAGGACTTGCTGGTGCTTATCCTGCTGTCTTGTTGACCATCACTCCCCTGCCCCCCCAACTTGTGAGGCTCTCTCATCCCTCCTGTCCAGCCTTCCCTTTGCCACCTCTAACCTTTGCCCTGTCCTCTTCTTCCTTACAAATATGACTTGGGTACTGACCTCCACCTCTGAACTATGTTCTGACTGTGGAACCTCCTCTTTGCATTCATTTGTTGCTCCATCCACCAGACTACCACCTCTTCTGCTATTACTTTCCATGTCTTCCCTGAAATGTGGCCTTCCCCCACTCTGACTCCCCTCCTCTCCCTACCCTTAGCCTTCCCCGGGCTGCCTGCTGCTTCCTTGTCTTCTTGTCTTCTTGTTCCTTACTTCCCTCCAGAGAGACTGCATCTCCTCTCTGAGCCCCCCCCCACCACTGTGTCTTCTTGGTGTACTGCCTACTTCCTCCCTGCTATGTAACTTTTCCCCTGTAGCGACCTCTTCCTGCTCCTTCACTGTAACTTCCCTCCTCTCTGCTTCCTGGTCTTCTGGACTAGCCAACCCTGAGAATCTGCTTGCAGTGCGAATCTCCTTTCCATTAATAAGTGCAGTTCCCCTTCCCCCAGGCTGATATCTTTGCTCTGACCAAGTTTTAGTCATGCCCCTGTGCCGGACCCACCTCCAGTCATCACTTCCTTCCCTGGGCTGCAGTCACTTGTGTGGCCCTCCTGCTGTCCCACCTAGTTCCCCCTTATCTGTGCCGGTTATGAGCTCTTTTGAATGCCTCATTAGTTTCCCCCCTTTGTGTTCCCCCCAGCCTGTCTCCTCCATGCCTCCAGTTCCCTTATCAACCACCCTATTTCTTGCCTGAGCTGGCCCATCTGCCAACACACTCTGCAGCCCCCTGCCCTCCAAGCCACTCCCAGGAATATGGCTGCTCCACATCCTTGGCAACATACAACCCTTTCCGTCTCCCACCCTAATTGACTGCCACTGCACAGCCTTTCCTCCCTTAACCTGGTCCTGCCCCACTCCCTGGACCCCTTCCCCCACCTTGAACTCCCTATGTCTGTAATGGATATATGTGGCCCTCCCAGTTAGGTTCTTACTGTCTACCAGCATGTTCTGCTGCCTGCTTTCCTCCCTGCTGATGCCCTGCAGACTCTACTCAAGATGCTACACTCCTGTTACATGGCACTCAAGTTTCAGGGTCACTTGGTCCACTTGAAATATAAGTGGATCCCAGCCCTATTATTGGCTGGTCCGAGTCACGTGACCACCCCTCCACCTCCTGTGTATTTCCAACCTCTCTCCCTCAGTTAAATGCCCCCCTCCTCCCAGCAAAGACAAAATCATTTACTTGGAACTTGTACTGTTGAAATCACACAGCACACATTGCCATCTCATGAAATGCTAGCTCTATCCAAAAGGAAAATAAACAGCACAGAGAAAGTACTTATCTTCTACCTCCAACTGCATGTTTCCTTCTGGTAGGTTTCACTCCAATTGGATTGAGGCACTGGATGCCTCAATGGTGACCCAGGTTCATGAGCGAGCTCAGGCAGTCAGCAGTTGGCAGGGGAGGGAAGAGACTGAGCATCCGGAGAACTGAACTGATCTCCCTTCCCAGGGAGGGATCCAGGGAACTTGCTGCTCTTGGGCAACCCCTGATGGTGGTCAGGGGCAGTGTAAGGAACAAACAGAATTGCAGCTGCAAGGAGCAGAGTTCTAGTGTACGTCGGCATGTAGTGCCATTGGACACAATCGTACATTTTGTAACTCTGAGGGGCAACCATGTAGGAAAAACCCTCTGCTGACCAGCAGAAATGAAGGTGACCCCAGAGACCTGCCAGCATCCCGCCGTTAGACCCACTTGCATCATGATCTCCCACGGGCAACCTGATCTCACGGTAGATCCCTCTAATTCAAGACCAGGCTACCAAGGGTGAGCAGGCCCTCACCAGGGGGGTGAACTTGGGGGCTGGACTTGCCATGGATCAGAAAGGAGATCAATGAGTGCGTGGGGGGGGCAGGCTGGGAGTAGAAGACAGAATTGGGTGGGTATTCTGGAAGGATGCCCTGGGCATCAGAATGCAAAATGAGTAAAAAAAAAAAAAAAAAAAAGGGACCACCATGAAAAGCCGCACTGTGGCTAAAGGCCAGTGCCCAAAACGGGCTCAGAAGTACCTGTGGGAAGTAGGCAGGGGGAAATGAATGGACTCCCTGAGAGGAGTATGAAACCAGCAAGCACCACATACCATAGACTTGTGCAGTGGCTGATTAGTTAGCCCCTGGTGCGCTAAAGGATTGGCTGCAGGAAAAAAGCATAACAGCTGGGAGTGCCCATAATAAAGAATTCACAGCAACAAATAGAAGGAACCCTTAAGTTTTGTTGGATAATTGGAGTTGTTTTGCTGGAGGAAATAGTTAAGAGCTCTTGGGTTTTAGATGCATGGTGGTTTATTTTGGAGCTTAATATGACCCTATAACACACGTCTGTTAAAGTAAAGGTGTCAGATTTTTGGGCTTAGTAGCCCATTACTCCGCTGCAGTGATAGTCCCTCCTTCTCAAAATTATAAATGTTAATGCTGTCCTGTAAAAGACGGAAGGGATCGTAACTCTGGCTGAACTACTGGCCAGCTGTTTCCCTTCCACTTCCCAGGCTGCTGACTACACCCCCACGCTCGGACATTTTGTGACATCTGTCTACAGTACACTTCACCAGCCCACCTCCATCAACAGAACCCAATGTCAGGACACCTCTGTCCAAAGCACCCTACACCAGACCTCCTCCATCCAAAGCACCCACCAGCCACCTCCCCCAATGGCCCCCACCATACTAGCTTTTTACCCACCACAGCCCCAATTCAAATGCCCCTCACTCCACAGCTTTGGACAATAGTCTCCCTACCACCACACTCCAACATTAGCCCCCTTCCTCCACAACACAAGACAGTTGCCCAGACACTAAGCTCCACCCTCCAAAATACCCTAAACTAGCCCACTTCCTCCACTGCCCCAGTCGGCACCTTCCCTCCCTGATGACCACCAATATCCTGACCTCCACTGTCCCACAAAATGACCCTGTTTTCTCCACAGCCACAGTACTAACCCTCTCACTCCAAGGTCCCTGACATTCTCTCTCCCTCACCTCCCTCTGACACACACTGCAATGGGCAGGGCCACAGCATTACAGCTTACCCACATATAGGTAGAATCTGAGTCTCTTACCGGAGGAATAGCAAGCTAGAGGCAGGTCTGTAAGGGATGATGTCCACGGGACCCTGTAAAACAAAACACAAAAAAGGGTCACAAAGGATCTGTAGTTCTTAGAGAGTAAATAGGGTGGAAAGAACAAGTTAAAGATAGATAATACTTATCTGATGAGGAAGAACAATTTGTATCCTGTCAGACCTATAAAAAAAATCAGGTTAACATGGAGAAAATACTGTAGCAAGAGCTGAAACAGAGAGCTGAGAAATGCAACAGGTGTAGAACAGCACAGAAGTAAGGAAAAGGGTACATTTGGAATTAAAGGTACAGTTGGGTCAAAGTAGGAAAAAAAAAGACACCAAGAAAGGAAATCAAATAATACAGGAAATAAAAGAGAATGCATTTGGGAAGGAGCTCAGCTAAATCCTCTTAGTGCACTGGATGGCCAGGTGGCCAGTGTTTCAAAACAGTAGCCCAGGTGGGTCAGTGGAGCTTCTGATGGGCTAATGGCTCAGCTTTAATGAAATGGGGAAAGGGAAGAGGAAACTGATTAACCAGGAAAAGCACACTATGCCAAAGCTTGTTTTCAGGTGTGAGCTAAGAGCACAGGGAAATTAAGTGACTTGCACAAGGTTACACAGTATGTAACGAAGGGCTGTGGGATTCAAACCCTGGTCTCCAGGTTTGCTGCTCAGTTCAAAAGGTGCAGTGTGGTGCATACTTGCAAGGTTCTATGCAGCACAGAGTGCTGAGCACATCCATAGTGGCTGTAAGTTTTTCAAGCTAAAAATCGCTGTTTTCACTGTGAGCACACAGTGAAAAATGATTTTTCACAGAAGCAAGTCTGCATTTGATTTTGTGCACAGTTGACAGCCAATGGGTGCATGGAGCAAATTAGCCCCTTTCCCATCTAGGACAGATGTGACACAGCAAATATTTGAACTGTATTCCTATTTTAGCACAGTCGGCAGCCGAACAGGACTCGGAGCAACAGCTCCCACCCCTTACAGCAACCTAATGCCTGTGCTCCCATCCATCCAGCAAGTGGAGGCCAATCAGTTCCACAATGCAAGACTGCATTCCTTTTTTAGCACAGCTGGCAGCTGAATGGGACTTGGAGCAACATCTAATACCCTTCCAGCAATCTGAGGTTCAGCGGCTCCACGATGCAAGGCTGCATTCCTTTTTGAGTACAGTCGGCAGCAGACTGGGACGTGGATCAACATCACCCACCCTACCAGCAACAGGAGGTTAAGTGGCTCCACGAAGCAAGGCTGCAGGACAGATAAATAACCTTGTTTTTTAGCTGCAACAAGCATATTAGTTAACAAACATGACAAGTTAGGAATTATGTAATATGTCATGGAGACACCTGGTTTTCACGGTAATCGTGAAATCCATGCACTGCATGAAAAACTTACAGCCTTGTCCATAGTGTAACCATGTCTTGCTGACTGTGACATAATCATTTGCCCAGATGCATGGGTCAAGAGGCCCCCCCACAGCTACTGGCTCTCTCAGCCTTCTTCCCCACTGGCACCTACAGGCTCCCTTGGCCCTCTTTCCCCTTCAGCAACTACTACTTGCAACCCTCCCTCCCTCCCAAGCACCATTTGAACCCCCTGTCTCCTTCCAACCTCTCAACTCCCAAACTTTGTAGTGAACTCCTGTAGCCCACACATTACTGCTATTAAATGGGAAGATAGAGCTACAGATTCATAGCTCAAAGTTTAATTCCAATACTACAGTAATTAAATCCAACTCCATTAAAAGTTTTAATTTTAATAGAACAGCTGCCCCCTCAAATATTTAAGTATTTTCTTCTCCCTTACTTAATCTCAGGTTTGAATTCACAGGCTACAATGCAGACCCCTCAATCCTCCATAGCTCAAAGTTTAATTTACTGCACTAACTAATAAACCCAGCTCCCTTCTCCCTCATTCAGATTTGAATTTGCAGAGAAACAGCAGCTTCTTGCTAATGGCCGGGATTGTGGAGCAAACCCCTTGACTTTTACTTGTATATTATTTTCAAACTTTTTGTGGCCCCTCCTTCAGATCTAACAGATCTTGCTTTGTAGGTACAGTTTGGTCTAGATGTTTTTCATCAAATTACTGTTTAAAAGATAAAAAAAAAATTCTACCTTTACCTCAGCCTGCTCCAACTTTTTCTTCTGTTTGCAGACCGTTTCTTGTTGCTTGGTGTAAGAATGCTTTGAAGTCTGTCTGTAGTAGCTGGTTTCATGCAGTACTCACAGAAGCATGCCTTTTCTAATGGCTCAGAGTTGTGCACATTCCATCTTGAACCCTTCTGGTAGTGCCACAATGAAAAGGGTCCCCAGGTGCACATGTGCCTGTGGAATATTCCTACTGGACCTAAGATTTGTGCTGCTGTTTCCAAGCTGGCATATTTTCAAAGCAATGCCTTCCAGAGAAATGTACCCATTCATTCTATTTTTTTTTCTTTTACTCATAGTTGTTTTGCTGTTTAATACTTTTTCTACATTTTGCTGTGTTTGTTAGAAGGAACCTAAATATGCCCCCAACAGAAAAAAAGTAGGAACAACTAAAAGGTAGGAAAGCTATGTGCACGACAGAACAACATTGTTGAAATTAATTGTTCTGGGCTACTGAAAATCTTGTCAGGCAGATGGACTTTTAGCCCTGCCTGCTAGTAGCTGTAAAATTTATTTTCAGCTACTGGAAATGACAAAGGGGATAATGGCAAAAGGAGGTGCAGCACACAAAAAAAAGAAGAAAAAAACATGTATGTGGCTAAAAGGGGGACTTGAGACAGGGTGCAACAATGAAAGTGAGAATATTAATTGGAGGCTACAGTAATGAACAAGAAGTGAGGAATTCTTGTAATGGAGAAGGGAGTCAAAGAAATTAAGCTGGGGCTACAAAAGAAAATGGGAATGGGGGCATGAGATCCAAACGGGCAACCACAGTATTCCTCCTGGGGTGAGGGGGTAAGGCTGAATGCCATCCAGCTGATGAATTTTCTCCAGCTTTTGCACCCTTCCAGCTTTTCTCAATGGCCACCTATAGTTCAGGTTGCTGTGTAGAGACATATGATGTATGGTTACCCATAATGTTACGGCCATCACCAATCTGCCACATGTGATGTTCAAGCTGTGGGACAGTTTACTGGGCACAGTAGTTGCCAATGGTGACTTCTGAAGTTACTGACAACTTGTTTGGGCAGAATATGCCTAAAGTAAACATGTTTTTCTCTCCTGCAGGCAAACTAAATTGGTCCAAAGGGGATCACAGGCACACTATCATGCCCTGCCTGAGATGCCTGGTGAGCAGTTTCTTTTGGTAAGGCTCCTGGACACTGCTACTTGGAGGCACTACTGTATTCTGCCCCACCCAACAGCTGGAACCCCATTCACACAGACAAGTTACCCCCTGCAGCTGCCACTCCCTCTCTGGGGAGTGGAAGATCCACAGCAGAGAAGTGCTGCTCAGCTTGGTGTACTGGAAGGAGGTACTGCTTGGGTGGGGGGAAGAGGCTGTTTGGGGTGTCCAGACCCACAGACTATGCTTTTACTGAGGGATGCTATGTGCCTAGCAGTTGTGCAAAGTAGCTCATGGGAACAGATGCAGGCAGCTTAAGGGAGTAGAAGCCATCCTTGAGTGACACATGCACCTCATGCTTATCTCACCTGCAACCATTCCTCCCAACATAAGGAATGGCCACTCCCCCTCTGATTCCACTCAGCACAGATGGCAGACTCTTGAGTCAACCCACCCTAGTGGCAGGCACTACATATGGCATTTTGCTGTGGTTATACCACATGTGCTCCCAACCAGTGTCACTGCACTGTCCCTGCACATGCTCTGCTGGTACCATGCTGTGCCATGTGCATTACTGTTACTTTACTATGCAACCTGTGTTACTGATACTTTGCTGTGCCATGAGAACTGCTGTCACTTCCCTGTGTCACATGCACTGAAAAAAGATGTGCTCTACAATATGAAGTGCAGACACTGCTGGACTACATGCAGTGGCAGCCCCGTATTCGGCCATGTACAGTGCAGACACCATACAGCATCACAAACAGCGCTGACACAGCAATGTGTCAGTTGCAGGCTGACATTCTGCAGTTCCATATGCACTGCTAACACCGCACAGTGCCATGTGCACTGCTGTCAGTCATGGTGCCACATTCTATGCAAGCATTGCGTTTTGCAAGATGACATGCAGATACTGTGCAGTGTTACATACAAAGCCAACACCACACTGTGCAATGTTATCAGTAAGCTGTGCCACTTGCACTGCTTGCATATCACTGTGCCACAGGCAAATGCTGACACGACACTGCCATGTGGCATACTACTGTTTAACACTATGTTGTGCCGTGGTGATGCTGACACAGCACTTCGCCTCATGCAGTGCAGACACTGTATTGTATCTCATGTGAAACTGTACTGTGTCACATGTGATACCAGCATTGTGCTGTGCCATGCAGGGCTCCTGATAAGATACATTCAGAGTGGGTACTGCTCACTTTTGAACACTGGTGAATAAAACCAAATATTCATGCATACAAATGGCAAAATACGGTGTGTGAGGAATACACATTAAAATGCAACAAAAAATCACTTCTGTTATTTGCCTTATTTTATTATTGTGTTTTTATCAATATTGCCAGGTGAAATTAATGAAGAGCACAGCTGAGCACTTTACAATTTAACTTTGCCGGCCTGCCAACACAGTGGTATAGCTTTCACTTCTGACCTGACATTCTGGGTTTGGAAGTGAGCCCAGAATGTCAGAGGGCTAGCTGGGGAGAGGAGGATTGAATGACTCATAGACTGCTCTCCTTTACAGGGGTGTGGGAAGCATCCGGCTTTTGAACAACCACTGGTGGAGAGTGGGGGTCTGACAGCCAGTGCTTGAGATCTTCATGAGGTGTGTCAGACATTCAGCGCTCTCTGCACTGCTATGCATGCCATGCCTCCCTGGGGATCAGCATATTCAGAAAAGACAACATCGGCCATGCAGAAAGACGTCCACCCTCAGCTAGACCCATGCAACCAACTTAGGCACTCCCCCCTACCCAGGATCATGAAGCAGCATCCATTTGGGGAGAGATTAGGGTCTGCTATAGCACAGTAGGAAGGCATTTTAGGCCATGCTAGGTGGGCCAAGAGGTCCTTTTCTGCTGACAACTTCTATATTTCTATGAGAAGTCCCTTACCAACAGCCCCACCCTGGGGGTAAGTCAAGATGCATTCCAGCAGGGTGGGTAAATCCCTGGAGATGGGGGCTAGGTGGGGGGGTTGGACAGATGGTGACCATACAATGGCAAAAAAGCACTTTGCAGCTCATTACATTTTCACATTTTGTTTTTTTTCTACTGAGCAGGATGATTTTGGGGGCTTCTCAGCACTGTTCCTCTCCCTACAGATCAGTGCTTGTGTGCCCCAGGGTCACCTCATGGAGGGGTGCCACCACAGATTTCCCAATGGCAGGGCCAAGGGAGGGAGGATGGGCCATACTCCCACCCCCCACCTGAGACAGTCTAGTTCAGACCATGGTTAGGGTGGCAGTATGGGTCCACAGACAAACATGCAGGGCTTCACTGAAATGCCAGCTTCCATTTTCTAGTTTTCTCCCATCCCTTCTGCAGCCAGTGTGAGGCATGCATCTAGAGGCATGCAAGCATCACCAGCCCACTGTACCTCTATTCTGCACCACCCAAGCCTGTGCTATTGCCAGTCAGAGGTTAGGGCATACAAGCCCTCCCTCCCTGGAAAAGAAGAGCAGTCCCAAGCTCAGTCTCTCCCCCTTCCAAGCTGGCCCCAGCAACTGGAATCCACTTCCAAACTCAGGTCATCAACATAGAGTGACATGTGGCATCCAGTGCCTCAATCCCTCAGCACCACTGGTCCAGCCCCTTTATATGATTAAAATATATATATATATATATATTCTACACAGTATTTACTGTATATAAGCATCTTGATGGGAAATTGCATTGCCCCTTTAAATGTCTTACCATTAAGCAGCTGCATTCTCAACATCACACCTTGAAAAAATGCATAGGGCATCTGTGAGTATGAGCTGTGAGAGTGTGTGATATACAATGAATTCAATAAAAGTAATTACTGTCCTGCAACACAGCAGTGTCCTTTTGCATTTGATGAACATGGATGAACAATGGCCAGCTTCTTGTAACTGTTAGAGCCAGAAGTGATCACTCTGACACCCACGTGCAGTGGGCAGTGCACAGAGTCCCAGCATGAGCTTGGGGATGGGTCTGGGAGCCTGCAGCTGGGGATAAAAACCCACATTTTATGATTGCATACCTTCTCTAAAATTACTAACATACTAAAATGCCAGCAGAATAGGCCTAACGGTCTTTCATGTCTGCTCGTTTGGTCAGTCCCCAACCTGGGTGCTGACCTTGCTGTCCCCCTCGCCTTCTCTGGCTTCTCCCTTCCCACTTCCGGATATTCTTGCTGCATTGGATTTTGCTTCCAGAACCCTTCCCTGTACCTGTCCCACCCCTCTTGAACCCCTCCACTGTCTGCCTCCACCAGCCCCTAGGCAGTGCATCCCATGGCTCCACCACCCTCTCAGTGAAGTAGCACCTCCTCCTTTCTCCCTAGATCTTCCCCTCCAGCTTCCAGCCATGCCCTCTAGTGGCCCTTCCTCCTTCCTTCGAGCACCCCTCGATTCCTCCCCTATTTACCCTCTTCATGTACCTAAAGACCTCTATCATGTCCCCCCGGTCCCTTCTCTCTTCCAATGTGTACATATTTAGCTCTTCGAGCCTCTCCTCATAGGTCCTGTCCCCCAAGCCCCAAATCATTTTGGTTGCCCTCCTCTGGACCCTCTCCAGGAGGTTAATGTCCCGCTTTAAGTGTAGCCTCCAAAACTGCACGCAGTACTCAAGGTGCGGCCTCACCAAGCAGTTATACAGAGGGGAGTATCACTTCCCTCCTTCTGGAGGTGATCCCCCTAGCGATGCATCCCAGCATCCTGTTGGCCTTGGCTGCTGCCCTCCTACAAGTCTCAGAGTTGTTCATCTTGACATCCACCACCACCCCCAGGTCCCTCTCAGCCATCGAGACTTGTAGCATTCCCCCCCCCCAGGGTGTACACTTGACCTGGGTTTCTGGCCCCCAGGTGGAGTACCTTGCATTTCCCTGCATTGAACCTCAGCTTCCACTTTCTAGACCATCTTTCCAGAGCCTCCAATTCATTGGTGTTGCTGATTGTTTTATCTGTTTCCTTGCTTAGTAGAACTGAAATGCATGCTAATGTACTCAGCCATAATTGGCTAATTTAAATCCTTGAAATACTTGGCTGGCTAATCTTCATTCATCATTCAGTAGTATTAAAAAAAAACAAATTGTACATTGAAGAGCATTACAGTTTGACACAGCAGTATTAATGTCTTAGCTTTCACAGCAGTGCAGCCACCAGCAAGTCAGCAGGGACTCCCCGTCCCCAAGCAGGCCTTGATCAGTCCTCCAGCTCCTGCTCCATCCTCTCGGCTTTATCCCGCACCTCCAGGCTGTGCTGAGTCGGACTCCTGGTCCATCGACACTGGCATCCACACACCTCACCACCACTGTCCTACTGACTCCCCCAGGCCCCCAACGATTGTCCAATCAAAAATCAACCTCAAGCCAAGTCCTAAGAGGCTTCTCTAAGGCAAGCCAGTGCCCTGCAGCTGGAAGTGCAGCTCCTTAAATTTATTTTAGTCCCTTTTGTTGGTATTGATTCTGGTTGGGTTGTGGTCTGGAGTCATGAATGGAGCGACAAAAAACATGAATACAGCGAGCAACTTACTCACAAAATCATAGGCAGGCAAGGCAGCTTAACTCAGATCACAGCAGCAGCAGGCCACTTCACTTTCTTTCCCGCTGTCTTTACCATCCCATGGTGAGTCAGATTGTCTAGTGCATGTACGCAAACGTTCACAGCCGCTATGGATCTTGGAACAGTGATTTTTTTAAACTTGTTTGTTCAGTGTGCCTTTCCTGGTGAAAAAATTTTTAGTAAGTAAACAAAATAAATAAATGTATTCAGAAATAAGCACCAATGGCCAGTTAGGTTAAGTATAACCAAGAGTGTAAAGTGAGCGTGTCCGGGGTGATAAAGGTGGCTATAGTCAAGTGCCAAACAGTAGCCAAGCTAGTGTTGTAAAATAGTAGAATTTATTGATTTAAAGTGCACTTGGGTATCAGTTTCAGTCAGGAGCAAGAGTAAGGGAGTGCACCAGACAGTTATCCACACAAGCAGCATACTTGCCACAGCCGTAGCCTGTTAGCCACCCCCAGTAGCATAGTTGCCACAGCCCCAGGCGGTGCGGGATAATGGACTAGTGACCCGAGTAACAGATCTAGAGACTCCTATAGCACTAACCTGGCTACTGGAGGCAACTTGGCTAATATAGTCACCTATTTCACCCTGGGGCACTCTGACTTTATAATCTGGGACTTACTTCCCACAACTAGCTCCCCGGCACTTATTTCTGAATAAAAAAAACCTTTGGGACAGCTAGCAATTATTCACTAGCCCAACTGGCTAGCTTGGCTATAACTGGGGCTTTACTCTAATCTTGCTCCTTAGCACCCTGTTCACTATCTAATTCAGGGACTGCCTGCCCTCTGCTCCACCTCTGATAACTACTTCATTTGAATGGTGCCCACCCCTGTGCTCCATTTAGGATCATGAGTTAAATACATTTAGGTAATTTTGAATAAGGCCACCATCTCACTGTATGCTCCCTTCCTGGGCCAATTTTAAATACATTTGAATAGATCCACCCTTGGCAGCTCCTTGCTCCAGGGCCTTGCCTTGACCACACTAACATCCACAGCCATCCTTTATTGTGTTCACTGCATGAAAAAAAAAATCATTTTTTATTTCAGTATTAGTTCACGCGGACAGTGCCTGCTTTATGACACTGTCACCGACTCACTGTCCCAAACTGGGGACAAGTTGAGACAGGAGGTAGGTTAAGTGTATGCTGGATGCCCTGATGGCTGCAGGCAGGTGGGGGATCTTCCCTTGATGGGTATCTGGCTCCTTCTGATGCTTGTTCGTCTAATGCTGCATTCCTGTTTGTGGGAGCCACTGCCAAGGAACTGCCATTTACTTTTTCTTTACAAAAAAAACACAAATCGGACTAAACAGAACCCACACTACAGCTGCCAACTGCTGATCCTGGGGACTGTCACAACTACTGGACCACTGACATTGCTGGGACCACTGAGACTGACACAGGGATGAGAGGAGGACTGCAGGTACTGCCTTTTGCTTTGAATTTACTTCCCTGTGTTCCCTCTTTATTCTGCTGCACTTTCTTCATGTATTTGTATTTCTTTGGGACATCTGTACTCCCCTGGCTGTCCTCCTTCGCAGTCAAGTCAAACTTCCCTAATGGCCATTACTGGCCACACTCAGTATCCTCCATGGCATCCAGGATGCTGAATCCATAACAACCAGCTGTCCAGTGCAAGATGGACCTCAGATGTGACACTGGCTTGTGCCACCTTTACTGGGCAGGCTGCAATAAGAAGAAAAAAACTTTTTAACTGCAGACAAGCACTTTATTTTTATATGACTCTGGCCACTATGTTCACCCCCCACCACAACCTAAACTATAGGGGCACCTGGGGTCACCTTACTGGGGCTTGTTGGCATCAACAGAGCTTACTGGTGACCCAGTCTTTGGGCATATTACATGCCTGCCTTTCCTGCCCAATAAAACATACTCAGAAATGAAACTACCTCTAAAACAAGAAGCTGTCATAGCGCTGCCCAATAAAACATACTCAGAAATGAAACTACCTCTAAAACAAGAAGCTGTCATAGCTCCCCTCATTTTGATGACTGCTCCTTCCTCATCTGTGTACAAAAGTAACGGTCCTCTTCATGAGTTTCTGGTAGGAAGTCACATTCCACATTGATTTCCTTTCCTATTGGCCTGGTATCTGGTCTGAGCTAGGACTGTTTGCTGTTGCTACACAAATATCTAGAACAAAATACAATTGAAATGAATGGGCCTAAATACATTTCGATGGGACCATTCATTTCAATGGAGATTTTTCTGGTCATTTTGTGCTGGTCTAGTGAAACTCCTGTTGGGTCAGTGGATTTTTCTATTCTCTAGCCCTGATGGCTAGTGGCTAAAAAAGTTAGCATCAACCCCTGTGACAGTTTGTAAAATCTCTAGCATCACAGTGCAGGGTGATCACACATGGGAAAGGGACTGTACCATACCTCTTAACAGTTCCTTAGTGACATGTCCCTCATTTTATCCCTCAGCATTGCTGTGTCCCTCACTGTAAATGGTGTTGCCAAGCTGCTGTAGCAAACAGTCTTCAGCTATAGGGGTCCAGCTGCAGGGAGGGGGTACAGCTTCAAGGTGGGGGTCCAGCTAAAGGGGACCAGATCTAAGCGACTGATCCCATACCTCTTAACTATCCCTCATTAAAATATAGCATCATGGCAACAACCATCTGGACTCCCATTGTAATGGATGCAGATTCAATTATGGCTCAAACTCCCCATCCCCAATCATGTAGCTAATTCATGGGTACTTTATAGTCCAGGTGAGGGAACCTCTTTGGAGATGCAGATTCTGGCGAGTGGATGGGGAGTACTTGTGAAATAAAAGGTTACACAGTAGTCATAGGGGACCCATAGTTCTTAGGGAAAAGTAGTACAGATAGATAGTAAATAAAACTATCCTTAATGGCCATCTATGTATTGCCACAAGAGGACCGTTATTTTCATGGTAAAAAAAACTTATTTGGACAATTTTAATGGCAATTAATGGATTAGCGCTATGTGACCATCATTTTCATGGCAATGAAAAGCTCATTGCTCAGTTTCAAAGGTTATTTAACATGCCATTAAAATAACCTGATACAAAATTTAAGGGGCATACCACACACATTAAATACTTAATGGATACCTGTAGTGGTTAATTTAAGGCATGGGTGAGTAAATTAATGGTTTGCACCCATGAAACATCAACAATAATGGAAATGTAATGGGAATAAAAACTGACCATTAAAAAGGGTGATACAAAATGTAATGGTGAAAAGTTATGGGTCTGCATGAAGAAAATGGAAGATTAATGGAATTTAATGGAATTTTAATGGATTGCAATGAAGCAGTGATATCCCATTCAATTTGAGAACTTAACTGAGGGTTGTTATTGTAATTTGCATATACTGTGCAGCTCATTATGCGTTTCTTTATCAGTGTGTGTTTCATTTTGTATTTCTTTCAAACTTTGTTTGATTTTGCTATGTACCATGTTGGTACCACAGTGGTATCAGATTTCTATATGCACTGATACCACAGTGATACCAAATAAGCTTGGGATTTATATGTGCACTAATCTGCTCAAAATACTGATACCACAATGGTACCAAATAAGTCTTGGTGGTATATAGAAAACAGTGTTGTACTACCATTGCATCATCATTGGGAACTTCAAGCGCAATGTAGAGTCCCACATAAAAGTGGACTCAAAATTACAAATACCACTGTGGTACCATTACCTACTTACCAGTCTGGGCAACCTGCTGAAATTGCCATAGGGATGCCACTGTGCCAAGGCACTACCACTGAGGCCAGAAACCTGATTGGATTGACACTATTGTACTACCAGACTACCACTGGGTAGTACCATTGCACAATTTCAGGCATACCCAGATATTGCCATTGATAGAACACTGTGTTGCCATTGCAACACATTTGGTGAGGGGAGGGACTGAGTCGTGTAGTCCCCAGACCCTCTGTTGTACACCCTTTTAAGGCAGAAACAAGCTAGGATTCACCTCAGTATCTAGCCTCAGTACTCCTATCATGTTTGCAGCAAAATGCAGTCTCCAACAGCACTTACCCCACCAGGGTTGAGGGGAACACAGTAGCGCAGTCTTTGCTGAAGATTGCAGCACTTTTTCCTCTCAGGCTGTGCACTTACAGTCCCTTCTCTTACACTGCAGCCCAATCACTTTTACTTTTTCTTCAGCACACTTCCAGCATCCCTTTCGGCGGCAGACTTCCAAATGTCTCCTGCTGCAGCAACTCTCTGATGACCTTCCCTTGCAGATTGCTCTTTCAGGCACTCTGGCAAACAAAAGAAGCACTCCACAGGCTGTAACTGTCAAATCTAGTAATGAGAAACCATAAAAACAAAAAGGACTGCCTGCCTGATGGAACTGAGGGCTGAGGCACTGGACGCCTTACCTTGCTCTACGCAGGTGAAATGGGTTCGGGAATGACCTCAGGTCATCGGGGAGCCAGCGTGGGGGGTGGAGTGGGATCAAGCAGCCACAAGGCAGCTCTCCCCTCCCGGGGTGGTTGCCCATATCCCCCAGTCCGTCTCTCATCAGGTGGAGGTCCAGTGGGAAGTATAGGTGGGTGGGGGCAGCAGTGATAGCAAGGGGTCGGGAGAAAGGGGCTGAACCAGTGCCCAGTGTACACATGTGCCTCCATGCACATGCACATATGTGTCTGCCGGGGTCCCAGGTTCAGGAGAAAAAAGGGATAAAAACATAAAATATATATAAAAAAAAAAAGGACTGGCACCATTGTAAGCTGCAAAAAATATTTTTTGTGCAAAAAGGCTTTGACATAAAGTGCAGATTTACAAACACAGAATACTCACAGACAACCAGCTGTTGCTGCTGGCTGTCTGTGAGTACTCTGTGTTTGTAAAACACTACTTTATGTCAAAGCCTTCTTCAATAAATATTTTGCAGCTTACAGTGGTGCCATTTCTTTTTGTTTTTATATATAATTTTTAGGGCACTCTGCCTGTTCTTTTACTCGGGGACCAAACAGGCCAAAGAAGCAAAGATGCAGGCCTGGGACAGGACAGCCCACAACAGTCTTTCCTGCAGTCTGCTCTCTCTCTCCAGGCTCAGGCTGAAGTCCCCCTTTGGCAAGCATGCAGTCCTATTTATAGTTTTCAAAGAGTCCCCTTCTGATTGGCAGCACTGTTCCTGGGCATTTTTTCAGTGCCCTCTGAACTTTCCTAGCAGCCCCCTGTGTTTGGTAGTCTTGTGGCGGCTGCCATGTTTGTTTACATTATAGACCCATACAATTGAGCCCCATGACATAGGTTTAAAACCCTTTCAAGGGTTGACAGCTATTTGTCCTGGCTCTGATTTGCCTAATGGGGCCAGGACACCATTTCATTTTATTTGTGGAAGCCCCTATGTGCCCATCAGGCTCATAAACATACTCCCCTGGATTGTACCACCACACCCCTCTCCCCTATACCTCTTCTCCTGTGGACAACTGCCACTGGTATGCTCTATGTAATAGAAATTTTACTATGCAATTGTATGTTAATCTAACTTTCTGCACCACCTGTCTTTGCTTTATTGTACATTGCCTATGCTCCACTATTTGTACTAATGTATTATACTGGCTCTGACGTGGAACCTTTGTAAAAGAGCCTTTGGCTCAAAGGTACTTGTAATCCTAGAATAAATAAATAAAAATAAATAAATAAATAAGTACCCTTTTTTAGGCACTTCTATCAATGGAACCATGGCTCCTTTAAATGTCTGCTCCCCTCTAGCCACACATGCACAGAAGGCATACAGTGGCCATGTTTTTTATTTACATATGCTGATCTGATTTTTGGCAGCTCCCTGGACTGGTAAACTATCCCCCTTAGCACCTAAAGGCACAGAAACATCTTTTTTTGAACTCAGCCCCCTTCAGCAGATGGAGCCGAGCAACGAGACATCAGCGGCCACAGTCGCAGAACTCAGCAGGGCTGCCAGGCCAGAATCCCAACAGGGCCACTTGCAGGATGCTGGAGGGGCAGTGCTGGGGCTGTAGCCCACAAGGTAAACCCCATTTTGGGGGGGGCTTACATCTAGTTTCTGTCCCTGCCCTTAAAATAGTGAGGGAACTGATACATGATGAGAATCTGCATGTTAAGTGTGCTCTAAATACCATAGTAAGTTGGCATCTCCCTGCCTTTGCAACAGCTCCAGTTGCCCCATCGCCTGTGGTCACTCAGGCAGTGGTAGAACAGCAGATGCTGACTCCTTCCCCAGAGCAGATCATTCTGGGGGATGCTTTATCCACCTCCCCTTAGCTGGCACCTGACGTCACAGGCTGAATCCCAAACCTGGCTTATTTACATTGTGCCTGGTAACCCAGCCACTTTGCTAACATTCACCAAATATAATCACCCCAGGCCGTGACGGAGAATAGGGCTCCATGAGATTTAACAGTTCAAGAACACTTTACAGATGTAGAAACATTCTGAGAATTTGCCTTTCACAATTAACATAATTCTTTCCAATGAGTCTAGGTGCTTAGTGTGTTGCCATTCACTGGAGCAACATACAGTAGGTTATTGCACATTAACGTAACAGCAACACAGCATAAAGAGTCACATTGGTCCCCTTGCCAGATATTTCACTCACTTGTTTTTATACCACATAAAACAACAAATAATGTACAGAAGCTGGTCTATAGTACCATGTCTGTGTATTAGCAATACAATGTTTTCTGAAGCAGGAACTCATAAACAAGCCTTAATAATAGGATCCAATGTTTTCTGATATGTATTAAACATTTGCACAGATGATGGTGAATTATATGGGAATATCATAAAGAGACTGATTGGTATGTATACTTTGTTAACCAATATTTACCACTTGATTTATCAGCATAGTGATGTGACCTTATAAGTATAGTGCTGTGTTATAGAATGAATTGACCACTTACATAAAACAACAAGGTAATATCTGCAAAAATGTTCCCCAAGGTGGCTAACTAGCTCTGGTGTATTGTAAAGACATAACTTAAACTGACAGCAGCAGCAGCAGGAAAAACTGATTTAACATTGGTCATGGTGAAGCCAGTCATGCTTAGAAATTCAGTTTGTTTTATTAGTACTGCTGCTAAAACCATATGGTGCTACAGGCCACAGCAACTTTAGCAACTTCAGAGAACAAATCTTTTGTGTCTGGCACATGCATATCGCTACCTTACTGTATACTGAGCATTTTCAAGATTCAGCCACGTTGTATTAATCCTATTATTGAAGAAAAAGTATTCATATTTAGTCTGAGACTGTTCTAGCACTGTGACATTTGATATATTTGTTTATAATGCACAGAATAGAATATAGTAAAGGTATAAAATAAAATGGGTCTAGAAATCAAGGAATCTCAGTTGGCTACAGCCAGTCCAGTGCAGGTGCTGTACAGGTACAGCAAAATGCATGGCCATCTTTATCCTAAACATAACTGGATTTGTTGGTAGCCACATCAAGCAGTAAGAAAATCAATCCCCCTATACTCAGGGTTCCTCTTCCATCATACCATAGCTGCCACCAGCCCACTTAAAACCTTCAAGACGGCCCTAAATGTAAAATGACCTTAAATAAAAAACAAAATAAATTAACTAAATGTTATTTCCCTGATCCTAAAACTCTCCTTATGCACCTGAACAAATGAGAGAAATGAACTTTGTTCATAGTTTTCATTACTAGGGTTCTTTTGCTGACAATGAAAAATCCTCCCCTATCTTTAACTGCTTACCAGTGAAATCTTTAAGCAATAAGGCATGATGGGGCATTGGTATTATTAGGTTTCATTCATGATCTGGGGTGTAGTGAGGCACAAGATGAAGCTGAGTGACTTCAACCCCTGACCATGGAGGAGACCTAGTACCACCAACATCCCTAGCATGCCTTCTTGCTTATATAAAAAGGGCACATAGGCAACTGTTAAAAAATGAACACTCTAAAAGATTTCAAAGCCACAAAAAAAATAATAAAATGTTGCTAAATAATGTAAAATAGTCCTTCCACAGATGTTTTTAACCTGTCAGTCATCTGTCTTTCTTCATATTCAATACATTGTGTTATTGTTTACCATGGAATAGAAGAATTCAAAGATCTGCATTATTCCAGCATTCAAATGCCCCACCACCACACATACACACACACACACACACACACACACACACATATGGAATGATACCATGGAATACGTGAATTCAAAATTCTTCAGAGTTCCATAGAAACTTATAGAAACATAGACTTTGATGGCAGATAAGGATTGCTTGCCCCCCCCAGTCTGCCCATTTCCCTACCTATTGGATAAGCTGCAGATTCTAGTTAACCAACAGCCTACTTCCTCCTCCCCCCCCACTATAATTGCCTTATGTCTGTCTCATGCATTCTTGAATTCCCACACTGTTTTTGACTCCACGACCTCCTCAGGAAGGCAGTTCCATGTGTCCACTGTGACACTTGGACAGCTGGTTCTGATTAATCTATGCTTTTTGTAATATAAAAAAATGTGTTATTGAATGTCTCTCATGAGACATGCTGTTTTAGCTAAAAGATAAAAGCCAGGAGATAATTAAAGGCTAGAAAAGATCTAAATTAAGGATCTCCTGTTTATCTGGCTTAATTGTAGCTGCAAGCTGCTAGGCTGGAAAATCATAAACTTCTATGACGTTTAGAGGAAGAATACAGGTTATGTCACTATGGTGCGAAGTCATAAAAGGTCCTTTGATGTCCTTGAGAGAGGAAACTGCTCATGGATGAAAGAAGATACTGGAAAAGACACACTAGATCAAAGGGGTCATGAGAAAATGTGTTTTTGCTGATGTCACCTTCTGAATGATAAGACATCCTGTTTGTGTAATTTTTAATAAACAGAGGAGGAGCTGGGTGACATCTTGGAGAAGGCAGGCTCAAGACAGTTGTTTTAATTATGCTGTGACTGTCCTTTAGACACACAAACATGTTTGGACTCTGAAACTACCACATCTTTCAGCACAGTAAGAATATAAGAATACATTAGCTAGGCAAGTCTAAGTGTATTATTAGTAGGAATTTGCAATTTTAACCTTATTCTTTTAAAAGATTGTATGGTTTTGTGATATATTGTTCTGTATTTACTTTTATATTTTCATCTATTTTTAAGTAAACATCTCATTTTAGAGACTACTTGGTGTGCCTCTGAAATTCTTTCTTTGACTAGTGAAGCATATATGGTTACAGTGACACTGTGCATAGCTTAATGGTAATGCCAAACTGGGAAAAGGTAAGAGTTTATTCTGAGGTCTTTCATAGAGTTTTTAAGGGTTCATTTTGTACACCTGGTTAGGTGCCCATAGGAAAAAGATATCTGGCATCCCCCCGAAGAGCAGAATTATCTGTGCCTGTACATTGGGTACACTAGCAAGAGGTTCGCAGTTAGAATACCTCCAGAAATGTAAGACCTAAGGTTGATTTGAACCCACAAAACAGACAGGAGGGTTACCCTGTTTCTGTTTCCTGTTCACAAGACTGCACTCGGAGGTTGGCACTGTGGAGCAGAGGGCCTGACCTGCTGAGTGGGCTTGTGACAGATTGGTTGGCAGTGGTGTGCATAAGTTTGGTATTACAAGCTTTTATTGTTCAGAGTGTTGGCTTGATGCCGTACAGCTCACTTGCAAAAAAAAAAAGAAAAAGGCAATGATTTATTTTTAAAAAGAAACAGAATTATATCACTTGGCTTACAGTCGAGTTCCTACCTGTTTTATTTATTTTTTTCTAAAGTGCAAGTCAGAATAGCTGTAGTTAGGAAAGAAGATGGCTTCCAACTACAGCGGGCACACTGTAGACTACTTAAAGCAGTTGTGCAGGGACAGAGGAGTCCCATTCGAGGTGAAAGCCACCAAGCAGAACCTCATGGATGCCCTGGTGGTAGCAGATACCCAGAGCACGGAGTCACAGACAGTGACTGTAAGGGACCGAACCTTGAATGTGGAAGGGCTAGCGGCCAGTGCGGTGTCCAGATCTGATGGGGAGGGCAGCAGGGCCCCTGTCAGTGAAGGACCACAGCAACAGGGAAAGGTCATCAGTATCCTGCAGCCAGAAGTACTCAGGCTGCATATCGAGTTGCACTAAATGGATCTGGAGTTCCAGGAGGAGAGAGAGCGAGAATAGTGAGAGGCGGAACGAGAGAGAGACAAGAGGCAGAGCAGGAACAGCTGGAGGCTGAGCGTGAGGAGCATGAGCACCAGCGAGCTGCAGAGGAGAAGAGGGAACAAGAACAGAGGGAGGGAGAGCGAGAATGCCGAGAGGCAGAGCAAGAACAGTGAGACGCTGACCATGAGGAGCGTGAGCGCCACAGGTAACACTAACTGGAGAAGCTACGACTCCAACCAGTGGCAACAGAGCAAGTAAGTAGCTTAGGTTTAACTGGGACTACAGGACTGGGTTACAAATTGAATTCCAAATTGATAGCCAAATTTAAAGAAGGGGAGGCTATGGGTGCCTTTTTAAATTCTTTTGAAAAAGTTTGTATTCAGGCTAAAATTCCTAGAGAGTTCTGGAGCTTCCAGCTATCCCCGCTACTTACTGGGAAAGCTCGGGATGCATTGGGTCAAATGGACAATGAGGACAGTGATGATTACAGCAAACTAAAAGCTGCACTGTTAAAGAAATTTGAATTAACTGCTGAATCATACAGAACTAAATTCTGTAAGCTCAGGAGAAGCCCTGACATGAGCTACGAGGAGCTAGCCATGAGACAACGTCAGTTTTTAAAACGTTGGTGGGAAGGAATTGAAGCAAACTCTGTTGATAAAATTCAAAATGTGATTTTGTTAGAACAGTTTTTCTGGCATGCCCAGCAGAGCTGAAAACCTGGGTGGAGGACCGAGATCCCAAAACAGTGCAAGAGGCTGCTCAACTCTTGGACTGCTATGCCAAGAGCAGACCTGCCCTGAGAGCGAATGGGGTGGGTGTGGCAGTGCAGAAATGAAAAAGCGCACCTTCAGGGCAGCTAAAACCCTCACTGCCTCCACTGAAACCAGTTAGCCCCAGGTTTCAGAGAAAAGATTTCTCTGAAAAAAGAAATGAATGTCGGTTGTGTAAAGAAACTGGGCATATTGCCAGACAGTGTCCCAAAAAGGTGAGCAATACACAACAGGGGGCTAGGAAGGAAGTGGGTTGTTTGTGTGTCCCTGGAAGCATGCCAGTGAACATGAGGGAACACATGCACCCATGGTGAATGGTGTACAGATGCAAGGGTTAAGGGATACAGGGGCATCCTTGACCTTGGTGAAGGGGGATCTGGTACAGACGGTACAGCTGATACCCAATAAATACATCACTGTACAGGACTTTACTGGTGAAGGGAAAACATTTCCCCTCACTAGTGTTCTCCTAGACTGGGGTGAAACAGGGGGAACTATGCAACAGGTGGCTGTAGCCAAAACCTTAGCAGTGGATGTGATCCTGGGCAACAATCTCAATCAAGGGATGGTGTGTGCAGTTACCCATAGCCAAGCTGCAAGGGAACACTGAACCCCACAGAAGCCATTATGGAAACCACTGGGAGGCTGGTTCCCCAGCCTGTGTCTCCTGATATGGAGACTAATGAAAAGGGGATAGAAATTTCCCCAGTAGCAGTTATCCACACAGCTACAGAGGGTTGCTCTGAGGAGGGAGGGTTGACCCATTGTTGTAGGCTTGGGATTGACAGTGATGCTGAGTGCTCTGTCACTAGTGCTAGGTACCCTTCTTTAGTGACTGAAGGGGACCTGTCCCATGCCTTGGAAATGTGTGAGGAGTTTGCAGCTGCTAAGAGAAGTGACATTCATCTAGAGAAGCTGAGGGCTTGGGCAGACTCTGATGGGGCACAGGGAGGTGATGGTAAACATAAGGTTTATTGGGAAAATGGACTGATGTATACTCAGGCTGTGCAGACAGAGGGAGTGATGCTAGGCAGGCAGCTAGTCGTTCCCCAGGGGTATTGTGAGCAGTTGCTCAAGATTGCACATGATATTACCTTGTCTGGCATCTGGGGATCGTGTGCACTATGCAGCATTGGCCCAGAATTTCTATTGGCCTAACTTCACCCAGCAGGTGAAGGAGTATTGCAGGTCTTGTCACTGGTGCCAAGAAATAGGGAAGGCGGGCAAGAAAACCCAAGCTGCCCTGATTCCATTGCCCATAGTGGAGGAGCCATTCCAGAGGATGGGAATGGATATTGTGGGACCTTTAAATACCCCCAGCTCCTCAGGGAAGAGATTCATCCTGACTGTGGTGGATTATGCCACCTGGTACTCAGAGGCAGTCGCCCTATCCTCACTGAGGACAGACAAAGCGGCAGATGCCTTACTTGGTATTTTCTCCCATGTTGGGTTTCTGCAGGAGGTTATCACTGATTGAGGGGGTTCCTTCATGTCAGACCTGATGAAATGTTTATGGGAGAAGTGTAAAGGTGGTGCAGAGATGTACAACACCGTATCACCCACAAGCCAATGGGCTTGTGTGAAAGATTCAATGGTACCCTGAAGTGAATGCTCCGGGCATTTGCTGAGCAGCATGGGATGGACTGGGAGAAATACCTTCCTCACCTGTTGTTTCCATACAGGGAGGTACCCCAAGAGTCAATGGGATTTTCCCCCTACTAACTCTTATATGGATGCTGGGTACATGGGCCTCTAGGCTTGATCCAGGAGGACTGGGAAGGCAAGCATGCCACCCAGGGAACTCCCATTGTGGATTACATCCTTAGGTTTAGGGAAAGGCTGAAGGAGCTTATGGGGACAGCCCAGAGCAACCTGGCAGCGGCCCAACAGAAACAAAAAGTGTTGCATGACCACAGAGCCAGAGCTCGCTCGTACATGGTGGGTCAGGAAGTCATGGTCCTTATTCCGGTCTGGAAAGACAAGCTGCAGGCTGAGTGGGTAGGACTGTACAAAGTGGTTAGGAAGGTAAATGGCATGAACTATATTACAGAGTTACCTGACAGAAGACAGACAGAAAGGATGTATCATGTCAACATGATGAAGCCATATACAAATAGGGCTGACATGGTGTTTGCAGTGTGTAGTCCTGGGGAGGGGATGGATGAAGGAGACCGCCTTCTGGACTTGCTGGAAGAAAGTAAGTGGGAGTCCTCTGTGGAGGCAGTTAAATTGTCTCCCCAGATGATCCAGGACAAGATCCAGGAAGTAAGGGAGGTTTTAGCAGACTTTGCCCCATTGTTTAGTACCAAGCCTGGACTAACCCCTTTAGTGACTCACGATGTGGAGACAGGTACACAGACGCCCATACGGTGGACAGCATATCGGGTGTCAGAGGCTGTCCAAAAGGACATTAGGAGGGAAGTGGAGGAGATTCTGGATTTAGGGGTAATCCAGAGATCCCAAAGCCCCTGGGCCTCACCCGTAGTCCTTGTGCCAAAGCCAGATGGCTCTACTCATTTCTGTGTGGACTATCATGGACTGAATGCAGTCACAAAGTCAGACACCCACCCGATGTCACAGACGGATGAACTCCTGGACAAGATGGGAGGGGTGACCTATCTTATGACCATTGACCTGACCAAGGGGTATTGGCAGTTAGAGTTGATGGACAGAGCTAGGGAGAGGGCAGCCTTCATTGCTCCAATAGGCTTATTTGAATTCAAAGTAATGCCTTTCAGAATGAAGAACGTCCCAGACACTTTCCAAAGGTTGGTGAACCAGGTGTTAAATGACGCTGAGTAGCACGCCATGGCGTACCTGGATGACATTGCCATCTTTAGTACCAGCTGGGAGGAACACCTATCCCACCTTAGGGAAGTGCTGGGCAGGATAAAGAGGGCTGGGCTCACTGTCAAAGCCGGGAAGTGCCAGGTGGCCATGGGAGAAGTGGCATACCTTGGGCATGTGGTTGGCTGAGGACAGCTCCATCCTAACCAAATAAAAAATAGAGGTAATCCAGGCATGGCCCAGACCAGAAACACAGAAACAGGTCAGGAGTTTTCTTGGGACAGCAGGGTACTATAGAAAATTTGTACCCAATTACAGTGCCCTGGCTGCTCCCCTATCCGACCTGGTAAAGAAAAGGATGCCAAATAAAATTACCTGGGGACCAGCCTGTGAAGAAACCTTTACCAGATTGAAGGAGGCACTGTGCAGTGCTCCTATTTTGACAAGTCCTGACTGTAGCAGACCCTTTATAGTTCAGACTGATGCCCCAGATGTGGGTATTGGGCAGTACTGAGTCAGACATCCAGCCAAGGGAAAGATCACCCTGCAGCCTATCTGAGTAAAACATTACTTCCTAGGGAGCAGGCATACTTCACTGTGGAAAAGGAGTGTCTTGCCATAGTGTGGGCCCTAAAGAAGTTGGGGCCATACTTGTATGGGTAGCATTTTGTGGTACAGACTGACCACATCCCCCTGGTTTGGCTGACGCAGATGGGAAAAAACAAAGGTAGATTGCTAAGATGGATTCTTGCTTTGCAAGGGTATGACATGACATTTCTACATAGGGCTGGAGTAAAAAATCAGAACTCAGATGGGTTGTCTCACGTCTATGAGGAGTGAACTGATTTGGAAGCTTATCCCATGCAGGGGATAGAGCCCCCAAATTCAGTCTAGGTAGGGAGGATTGTGACGCTTGGACAGCTGGTTCTCATTAGTCTATGCTTTTTGTAATATAAAAAAAATGTGTTATTGAGTGTCTCTCATGAGACATGCTGTTTTAGCTAAAAGATAAAAGCCAGGAGATAATTAAAGGCTAGAAGAGACCTAAATTAAGGATCTCCTGTTTATCTGGCTTAATTGTAGCTGCCAGCTGCTAGGCTGGAAAATCATAAACTTTTATGATGTTTAGAGGAAGAATACAGGTTATGTCACTGTGTCATGAAGTCATAAAAGGTCCTTTGATGTCCTTGAGAGAGGAAACTGCTCATGGATGAAAGAAGATACTGGAAAAGACACACTAGATCAAAGGGGTCATGAGGAAATGAGTTTTTGCTCATGTCACCTTCTGAATGATAAGTCATCCTGTTTGTATAATTTTTAATAAACAGAGGAGGAGCTGGGTGGCATCATGGAAAAGGCAGGCTCAAGACAGTTGTTTTAATTATGCTGTGACTGTCGTTTAGATACACACACATGTTTGGACTATGAAACTATCACATCTTTCAGCACTGTAAGTATATAAGAATACATTAGCTAGGCAAGTCTAAGTGTATTATTGGTAGGAATTTGCAATTTTAACCTTATTCTTTTAAAAGATTGTATGGTTTTGTGATATATTGTTCTGTATTTACATTTTACATTTTTATCTATTTTTAAGTAAACATCTCATTTTAGAGACTACTTAATGTGCCTTTGAAATTATTTCTTTGACAATTGAAGCATATATGGTTACAGTGACACTGTGCATAGCTTAATGGTAATACCAAACTGGGAAAAGGTAAGAGTTTATTCTGAGGTCTTTCATAGAGTTTTTAAGGGTTCATTTTGTACACCTGGTTAGGTTCCCATAGGCGAAAGATATCTGGCATCCCCCAAAGAGCAGAATTATCTGATCCTGTAGATTGGGTATGCTAGCAAGAGAGCCACAGTTTGAATCCCTCCAGAAACTTGAGACCAAAGGTTGATTCAAACCCACAAAACAGACAGGAGGGTTACCCTGTTTCTGTTTCCTGTTCACAAGACTGTGCTTGGAGGTTGGCACTGTGGGAGCAGAGGCCCTGACCTGCTGAGTGGGGTTGTGACATCCACCACCATCTCTGAGAAAGAAACACTTCCTCATGCTGCCCCTGAGCCATCACCCCTCTATCTTCAAATTGTGCCTTCTTGTTCTTGCACATCTCTTTTTCTGAAAGATGCTCCCTTCTTGGACTCTGTTGATTCCCTTGAGGTGCTTGAATGTTTTTATCATGTCCCCCCTCTCCCTCCTTTCCTCGAGGGTATACATATTAAGCTCTTTTAGTTTCTCTTTGTATGGCTTCTGTTGCAGACCCTACACCATTTTAGTTGCCCTCCTCTGGACTGCCTCAATCCTGTCTATGTCCTTGAAGAGATGGGGTCTCCAGAACTACACGCAGTACTCCAGATGGGGTGTCACCAACTGTCTCTACAGAGGGATGACAAATTCTTGTTTTTACTGGTGATGCCTCCCCTCTGCATCCCAGTATCCCCCCAGCTCTCCTTACTGCCTTCTCACATTGCTTGCCTACCTTAAGGTCATCTGATATGACTATCCCCAGGTCCCTTTAATTCTTGTTGTTGTTTGTTACCCCCCACTCCCATTCTGTACTCTTCCCCTGGTTTTTGTTTCCCAGGTGCATTACTTTGCACTTCTTTGCATTGAATCTAATCTGCCATACATTTGACCAATCCTCCAGACTTGCCAAGTCCTTTCTCATCCTTTCCACCCCCCTAGTGTATCAACCCTGTTGCAGATCTTTGTGTCATCTGCAAAGAGGCATACTTTTCATTCCAGCCCTTCTGCAAGGTCTCCTATACAGACATTAAAGAGGACTGGTGCCAGTTCTGAACCCTGTGGTACCCCACTAGTAACCCCCCCTTTCTTCAGAATGTACTCTGTTTATTATTACCCTCTGAATCTTGTTTTGTCCAGCCAGTTTGTAACCCAGACTACCACTCACTGTCACTCACACACACACACACACACACACACACACACCTCATGTAGAGTCAGAACCTCAATTTTATCCGTTGCTAGGCAAGGCGCAGGGAGTTCTGTAGCAAAGTGGTAAGGATAAGTGGGGGATTTTTCATGGCCATCAAAGAAGCACCAGCAATGGAAACTTTGACTAGTACTTGATTTTTTTAATTTATGTATATGTGTAAGGAGAGGCTCTTGAGTGAAAATAACATTAAATTATTTACCTACTTTAATTTAATGGACTTTCATTTTTAGGGCCTAGTTTAAGTTTTTTATATATGAGTAAAGGTTGCAGCTATGTTTGTGATGGAAATTAGAAAGTAAATGGTTTATGAATTCTGTGAGTTGCCCTGGTTGGAAGGGACTTGTTATTAGCCATTGGTGGTGCTCTCTTACTGCCATGACTAGAACCAAGTATCAGCCAATCAGGACACAGGAATTTCATTGACCATTCTAGATCTGCTTCTTACCCTGCCAGGGATAGAATTGAAGCTCTGGGTCTACATGAGGCCTTTGTTGTGCGTGTATACAGTATGTTGGGAGAGAAACATTCTACCAGTGGAATTGTGCAACATTTTAAGAGTCATGTATTCCATGGTAAATCCATCTGTTGAAAGTGGGGAAAGACCAAGAAAAAAGAAACAGGGTGAAGAACGTAGGCAATAAAAAGAGAAAAAGTGGGAAAACACAGTTACATGGGCAGAGGCAGTCCCAAACTGCTGAAAGAAATAAACTCCTGATATACAGTAGAAAGCAGCACATGTTATGAATCAGGGGTAAGTGTTTTCAAAGAAAGCTACCCCCCCCAACAACTTAGCAGGTTCCACAGTTTTGAACACATTTCCATTAAAAATCCTTGCACTGAGATGCAAATTAGGTAAATAGCGATTTATTTATACATATGTGCCGCACGCGGTTTTCATTGTTTGTGGGTTGTATTTTTTTATTTATTAATTAATTTATTTTTTGCTGCCCCCAGTTATCGGAATATAAACTATTTGTGATCTCACTTAGTATGGAAGAATATTTCATTGAAAACACTTATTTTTAAATTTTTTAAATAATTTCTTCTTATGTTTATTCATTTTAAGTCTGTCATTTTAAAGCCACTTTATAAGTGCAATAAGACACTCCAGGGTGTGACACTATGATGCTATACTCACACTTCTTAGGTGCATTTAATGGCACTCAGCTGAACCTCCTCCCTGACAACACACCTGAGGCATGTGATTATATCACTATATTGCACATCCTGTAATTTCTTATTGGTTATATAATAGCTGCTGAATTGCACAATTGTTTTTCCAAACATTGGCCCTAAATTTATTTATTGTATAAATCCACAGTTAATTATTATATTTCTTTCTTCAATTTAGTTTTATAGTCTGTTTGTTTGCTTATTTATGTGCTTATTTATTACGGCTGCAGTTGGCGGAGCCTGCAGACATTTTGCATGTACAAAAGGAGTGATGTCATGTTTTCTGTCCGTGGAACTAACTGAAGGTGTAAATAGTCTCCTCTGCCTTACCCTCCTCCAAGAATTGTTTTCCACACTCAAATAAATACTCTTTCATGTTAGTCAATGATCGCAGTGCACTGTTTTCTTTCTTAAGTGGGAGGAACAAGAACTGGAAACTGAGTAGTGGGAGGCAGCATTAGTTTTTGGGGGAGTAAGATCCATCCCCACCTCCACCCAAGAAGTTCCTAAAGATTCACCCCACCTTTTTTTGGTTCATGTGGGAGGGACATGAGGTAGATCTATTATGCTGGAACAATTCACTATCAGAGCTTCCTGGGGCATCAGATCTTAAGCTTCAGATGGAAAAGCCTGAAACTGCATCCCTATACAGCCCTTGTTTAAACAGCATTGGCTCAGCTTACATTCCTCTCCTGGTCACACATTTTCACAAATACATTCCAAGAGATGGAAAGTCCCTCCTGGTGGGTATATGGTGTATTCAGACCTGTCCATAAACCCTGCCCTCACCACCTTACTCTGTATTTTGCAGCAGCTGAAGCATGTCAGTACAGCAAGAGGTTGCAGTGTATATTTTTTACTGAGCTTGCAGTTTTAAAGAAGTAGTCCACAGTCCACTCAGAATTTTCAAAAACATATGTTATGCAGAGTGTTTTGATTTGTATGTTAAGTCCTAGTGTGTCCCTCCCTCTGTCTGCTATTAGGAGTTTTTCCAACATTAGCCTATTAGCACATACCTGAGAGCTAGCTAACTGGGGTTTCCATAAGAAAACTGCTACTAAATTAAGCTCTAATTCACTACTGTTGTTTTCTGTGTGTGTCGGGTCTAGCTTGCAGGAGTGTTTTAATTTTAAAACTTTTAATTTCATCAAACTATACACAACCATAAAAGCATATAAATTGTCCAGATCATTAGCGATATAATTAGTTGACTCTAGCTGCTTTCTTATAGAAAATCCACTCAGTTAGATTTCATGTATTTGATAAACTATAAATGTGGGTACCAGCTTTCTATTAGGTAGAACTAGCATTTAGTACTGATTTTGATCTGTGACATAATATATATTTTTTTTTTTTACAAATGACATGTATGGTATGAAGCTGCAGCCTAGAAACTGCAAAATACTTTAAAGTCACTTTTTCTCCTGTGTGTGGTATAGCATGAAAACAACAGGATGACAGTGACTAGTTCAGCTACACATTTGATCCCATTTTACAATGGTTCATTGCACTACACATTTAGTAGCTGACATTCCTCTCCTGGTCACACATTTTCACAAATACATTCCAAGAGATGGAAAGTCCCTCCTGGTGGGTATATGGTGTTATTCAGACCTGTCCTCCAACCCTGTCCCCACAGCCTTACTCTGTTTTTTGCATCAGCTGGAGCATGTCAGTACAGCAAGAGGCTTCTGTATATTTTTTACTGAGCTTGCAGTTTTAAAGGAGTAGTCCACTCAGAATTTGCAAAAACATATGTTATGCAGAGTGTTTTGATTTGTATGTTAAGTCCTAGTGTGTCCTTCCCTCTGTCTGCTATTAGGAGTTTTTCCTAAATTAGCCTATTAGCAGATACCTGAGAGCTAGCTAACTGGGGTTTCCGTAAGAAAATTGCTACTAAATTAAGCTCTAATTCACTATTGTTGTTTTCTGTGTGTGTCAGGTCTAGCTTGCAGGAATGTTTTAATTATAAAACTTTTAATTTCATCAAACTATACTTAACCATAAAAGCACAGACATTGCCCAGATCATTAGTGCTATAATAAAAGACTCTAGCTGTTTTTACAGAAAACCCATTCAGTTAGATTTCAAATATTTGCTAAACTATAAATGTAGGTACCAGCTTTCTGTTAGGCAGAATAAATATTTAGTGCTGATTTTGCTCTGTGACATGATTTTCAATTTTCTTTTTTTTACAAATGAAGTGTATGGTATGAAGCTGCAGCCTAGAAACTGTTAAATACTTTAAATTCACTTTTTCTCCTGTGCGTGGTTTAGCATGAAAACAGGATGGATGACAGTGGCTATTTCAGCTACACATTTGATCCCTTTTTACAATGGTTCATTGAACTACACCTTTAGTGTATCCCACTTTTTCAAATAATAAAACAAATACAGGTATTTGCCAACCTAAATAACTCGCACATACATATTTTTATACTTTATTAAAAAAATACTTCACATTTGTAACCAAAACAAAAATTGAAAATCATGTCACAGAGCAAAATTAGCACTAACTGTCAGTTCTACCTATCAGAATAGAGGAGGCAGTATAGTGTGGTTGTCTAAGGCTCTGAGCTGCAAACCTGGTGTCCTGGGTTTGAATCCCACAGCCTCCATATGCGTACTGTGTGTCCCTGAGCAAATCACTTAACTTCCTTGTGCTCCCGGGTCACACCTGTAAACAAGCTTTAGTGTATCTCTCCTGCTAAAAAAAAAAAAAAGAATGCTGGTACCTACATTTACAATTTAGCAAATACTTTAGAGCTAACTGAGTGAGTTTTCTGTAAGAAAACTGAAAACTGCTATAGTCTTTACTAATTATAGCAGTGTTGATATGGGGCAATTTCTGTGCTTTTTATTGTTGTGCATAGTTTGATGAAATTAAATTTTAAAATGAAAACACATATTACTGCTAGCTAGACATGACACACCCAAAAAAATACACAACTAGTGAATTAGAGCTATTTAGTAGCTGTTTTCTTACAGAAACCCCAGTTAGGTAGCTCTCAGGCATCTGCTAAATTGTAACTGTTGACATTTGTGCTCACTGGATAAGAACAGTTACAAAGCTCTGCTGTTGTGAACTGATTTTAAAAAGCACTTAATATGCTAACTCTATGGGCCTGGCTACATCACTGTCACGTGAGCTAGGATGCATTGTTGGAGGCAGAAGGCAATACACCTATTTGTGATGGAGATCCCCAGGAGTCATAAAACTACCCTAAAGCTAGCAGCCTAATTTAGGAAAAACTCTTAATAGCAGACAGAGGGAAGGACACACTAGGACTTTACATACATATCAAAACACTCTGCATAACATATGTTTTTGCAAATTCTGTGTGGACTACTCCTTTAATTGAGCCATCCCCAATCTGTATCCTTCCAAGAACCACTGTGTTGTGTGCATACCAACGTGGTTATTTCACTCTGATTTACAGCTTTACACCTTAATCAGTTTTTAATTGCAATTGTGTCTAAATGCTCCACCATGTAGCCTCCAGTCTCCCACTATACCTGCATGCATTGCAGCACTGTTTCACTGCATGCAGGGATATTGGAGGCTACCAGGACATATGCAGACAGCAGTGTGGAGCATGGGTGTCGGCTGCAATATAGGGATGCCTCCATACCACAGTAACCTGACAGCTGTACGCACACACACCCCAGTGTACCCCCATGTCCCCACCTAACCTACCTCTCTGTCTGCACTTCCCTCCCTGAGACAACCTCCTGATGGTATCCATGTACTGTCCTTGATTACTCTTCTCACTGTGCCAAGTGCTGGGAGTACCCTGCCTGCCCATATGTGATGTGGCAGCAATACTACCTGCAGAGCAGTGCCAGTAGTAAACACATACATTAGTGGAGCTCCTGAGTGCATCATGGAGCACTGCTGTGGTGGACAATAGACATGTGGTACTGTGTACAGTGGAGCAGTGGGGAACACTGAAGGCAGTAATAGAGGGTCTTCCTTCAGCCATACAGCAGCAGTACATGAACGTCTGTTGTGCCCAGGTGCCCTAATACTGGCAGAACTGATGCCATGTCTCCCCCCTCTCTCTCTTTCCCTCCCCTTCCCTCCCTCCCTCTCAATGACGTAGCCCCCAATTCCAACACACAGATCTCCCCTTCCCTCAAACCTCTCTCTGTCACCTCCACAACATAAGTGTGTCTCATAACAGTGAAATATGGTTATTTACATAATATGACTGTGCCAGATACACAGTACTCCATAGGACATGTAGGAGGGCATCTCAAAATGCAGCTGTCATCACCGAGTGCACCATGGGATGTGCATTGCTACTACAGGGTTGAGACCACACACACTATCGCACTCAATGTGGACAGGCTGTAATGTTTTTAGACCATTGTCCACACTGTTCACTGGCTGTGTGGACACACTGTAACATTTACAGTCTGTAACAGTTTGAATCCATTACAGCTTTTTCGAGTGTAGTGTGGACAAGGCCTGCATGTCTATGTAATTATCTATCTTTCCATCAATTGCATGTATCCCTATTTTTACCTATTTCTAAAACAAACCTGCATATCACATTTGCCTGCACTCTGAGCACATACTTATGAAACTGTGCATATTCGTACTCCACTTCTGCATAGACCTCATACTTTCCTAATATTCCCATTATCGCAAGCATAGCTACCTTGCCCTTATCAAAAGTGACCCCCTTTGAAAGTTACTATCACATTTTCAATGCTAACAGTCCATCATCATTACACCTGACTTCCTGACATTAACACATTGCTTCTTAAATATAACTTACTTCACCTCATGGACAAAAACCCTGTTTCTTTAAAAAAAAAAACTGTGTAAATAATCCCAAGTCTGAACATATGCCAGACATTACTTTTTCATGTACTGCCACCTTCTGTACCATCATAAGGATTTGCATATGTTTCCCATATTGCTTTGCACTATTGGGGTATGTGGAATTGTGTTTTCTTTAAAATTTGGCTGTCCGGCCAATATCATCTGGGATAACACATACATCAGTGGCATTTGCTCTGGGGTTCTTTTGTAAACCTACAGTGCTTCCTATTCCTTCCATTAAAATGTACATCTCCATGTATTTTCCTAATAATGTGTATGCCTTCCTTAGAACAGAAACTAAAACAAATCTTACTACTTACAAATCATTGTGTCATTTCTCCATACCTCCTTAATAATTCCACACAACTTCACTAACTTCATTATGCAGCCGTGGTGGATCTGACCAAAATTTGTTTAATTAGTTGTTTATTTTGAACATTTTACCAGGAAAGACATACTGACCTGGTAGCAGCTTGTTTCTTGATGCATACTGGGGGGAGGGAGAAGGGGAGAGTGTATTGTAATTACAAACTACTGTGCAATGTTCAGAAAATGTAACAATATGTAAAGAAATTCAGTATATGCCATATAAACTGGACACCTCAGTGCAGACTCATTTTGTCTGATGTAAGTAGCATCCTACATATCATTTCAAACCAAAAAAATAAATATATCACACAGTTCTCCCTCCCTACCACTCTTACATTGCCCCCTCTCACTGCACAGCTGACATTTTAATCTCAGCTCCATTCACCCTCCCACTCTCAGATTCACTGCCCACTGCACAGCTGGCATGGTAATCTCAGCTTGGTTCAACCCATTCTCAGACTCACCTCTTGTTGATTATAGATCAAGGACCTTTTACTCACCTCTATCTTTCTGCAGCACTCAGGACAGCAGGTTGGTACAGTAGGTCAACACTTGGGATTTTGTGGAGAAAGGAAGGACTGCTACAGAGAGTAAAGGATGAGAGGGAGTGTGCCAGTTACAACAGATGTGGAAAGAACAGGAAACAGTGGTTTAGCAGTTTAGCACCTCGTTGTCACCAGAGTGGGTTGCAGCCAGGAATTAACAAAGAGGCATATCAACACCTCCTGTGTGTCTTTTGGTGTCTGGTACAGAAGGCACCCTTAATACAGCATAACAGGTAGCCTTACAATGGTAGTTAGTCAGGAATGTTTTTTTTTGACAAATGGAATATGTCTGTTATAAGCAGCTGTCCATACTAAACATGTATAGTATATAAGGAATAAAGTATGGGCAGTCATACACAATGAGCCTCTATTTCCATAGAGGTGCTGAGTTACCGACGTATGGACCTCAAGCACGAAGCTCGAGAGGTCCATGCTGGTATCTCAACCGCGAGATGGAAACACGGTGAGTTGTGTATGACCAACCATATTTTATTTGTTATAGAATATGGTTCTTGGAGAGTTTTTAAAAAAGTTATTTTTTGTGACAGTTTAATTTTAACAAGGTTTCATACCTGGGCCCAGATATTCAAACTGCGTCAGGCTGTGGCGCAAGCCTGGGCGCAGCGCAACTTGGCTGTGCAGGGGCGTTGACCGGGTGATATTCAACGGAGCTGCACCATAGCTCAGCATCATTGAATATTGCACCCTGACCACCCGCAGTGGCAGTGGCCAGAGTGGAGCATGGGGATGCGCTAGCACAAGCTCCATTGCGCAAAGTGCAGCAACCACGATATTCAAAAGTTGACATGCAAATGGGGCCATAATCTATGCAAGGTACAAATGGGGCCATTTGCATGTCATTATGGCCCCATTTGCATGCAGGTGTGCCGATCCTTGATGACTTGCGCCTGGTGCCCTGCCAGACAGCAGCCGTCAGGGACCGACACCCCCTGCAGCGCGGCAATGTGCCCCACAGCCCGATCACGGGCTGCAGTAAAAAAGAGATAAATCCCATATCCCTGGTGGTCCAGTGGACCGCTGCCCACCCAATTGCGGACCGAATTTAAAAGAAAAGAACACTATTATCCCTGGTGGTCCGGTGGACTGCTGCCCGCCCAATCGCGGGCTGAGTTATGAAAAGAAGAACACTATTATCCCTGGTGGTCCAGTGGACCTGTTCACCCAATCACGGGCTGAGTTAAAAAATAAGAACACTATTATCCCTGGTGGTCCAGTGGACCTGTCCACCCGATCGTGGGCTGAGTTAAAAAATAAGAACACTATTATCCCTGGTGGTCCAGTGGACCCCCCTCCCCACCCACCTTCCACTGATCCCCACCGCCCACTCCCCGGTCAGTGGCGGCAGCAGCACCCCACCCACCTGCCGCCCGTCACCCACCGACACAGCACCATCGGTAGGGCTGTACACCCATTGGTCCTGGCGTGAGCCAATGGGCATGCCCAATATGCGACATACCATTCCAGATATGTAATGGATCCATTCACATATCTGGAATGTGTAGTACGGTATGGGCTGCACGCCCATATCTCGCTCAGACTGAACTGGCTACAGCCCTGACCGACGGTGTTGGGCCAGGCAGCGGGCGGCAGGTGGGTGGTGCTGCCGCCGCCGCTGACCGGGGAGCGGGCGGTGGGGATCAGTGGCGGTGGGGAAGGGGGTCCACTGGACCACCAGGATAATAGTGTTCTTATTTTTAACTCAGCCCGCGATCAGGTGGACAGGTCCACTGGACCACCTGGGATAATAGTGTTCTTATTTTTGTAACTCAGCCCGCGATCAGGTGGGCAGCGGTCCACTGGACCACCAGGGATATAGGATTAATAATTTTATACTGATGCCCACAATCGGGCATGGGGGGGCCACCACCACGGAGGTGCAGCCGGAGCTCGGGTGGCCAACCACAGGTGGCAGCTGCCGTGTTGCGCCCTGCACTGCGGCAGCTCACCTGTGGGTGGCCATCCATTGTTCCTTTTTGGATCAACTTTGTGCTGGTGCAGGTAGGGGTTGCGTATGCGATGGCTCCGCGCATCCACGCTGAATGTCGGGCTGTGCAGGTATGCATGGAGCGCCCCTACCTCGCCTACATACATTACTGATGTGCTCTGGGCGCGTCGGGATTGTGCCGTGCACTTTCCCCTTTTGAATATCGCGCCGGGATGCATCAGTGGGTTGCGCAATGTGCAACCCTTTTGAATATCTGGGCCCCTGTGTTTAGTACAGCACTCCCTATTGTTGTCAGCAGCTCACTGTGTGCTGCCAAGTCCATCAGTGTGGTGCCGTGTGGTCCTGTTCCAGTCCTAACCCTTGACAGATTTGTGACAGCATTTAACAAAAAAAAAAGCTTTCATTAGTATGGTTTGGTAACACGAAGCCAAGCTGACTATAGCAGTTCTTGTCCAAACCATCTCTGTGCACAGCTTGCTACCCGGCGCCGCCATGTTTGTTTAGATTTTTAGGTCAGCAGCTCCATTTGGATCAATCGGGGGCAGATATTGCAGTACAGATGAATATTAATTAGATACTGATGAATATTAATTGTAGAGTGTGCACAATAACTTTTAGAATGTTCACGACTTTTAGAACGTGCACAACTTCTAGAATGTGCAAAATAACATCTCAGCAGCTACTGATTTCTGTACATAATCACTCCAAACCATATACTATAAGTGGTGTAAACTGCACAACAAAAATGAGCAATTCACAGGCAATGCTTCTGGGCTGGAAATTTGCAATACAATAAAAGTACAGAAGAACATGAACAATATGCAGAGTGCAGCAAAGTAATACTAAATGGAGTGAGGGTAATGGAAGAAAATTGGGGGAGGGAGGGCTATACTAATAATGTTCAGAGATGGGGGCAGTGGGCAAAGTCTTTTAAAAGGACACTATCAGCTTGAAAGGTAATTTTCTGATGCTATATGGCCAGGGTGCCTGATGCAATATAATGCTTAATGATGGCAAATAAAGCCCCCATTCACCTTATATTTACATTTTGTGTGTTTCTGTTTCAAAAAACATATTTCATTCTCAAATCTCTGATACTGTAGAGCTCAACAATCTTCTTCAGATGGTCCTTAGAACAATTTCAGTTTTCAAGTTGTCAGTGGCAGACCTAGAAGACACAGTAAAAGCTTTAAAAGCAGAACAAGAAATTCTGACACATATCTCTCACACAACAATGATAAGGACACCTGCCATGAGGCACTCATCTGGGTGCCGGAACTGGGCAGAGGAGGTAGGAAATCACAATTGGAGAACTATCCCCTATTTCATAGGCTTTTCAGAAGACACCGAGCAGTAAGAACACTGCTAGATTTCTACAGAAAGAACTGCCCCAGTTACTGAAGCATAAGTGGTACTCTGAACTTGAGGTTGAGAGAGGATATACATCTGTGGTGCCACCACCAAAGGCAGGAGGAGGTTCCTGGATCATTATATTGAAGTTCTTGAGGCTGTCTGAGAATTAGAGAATCTTCACCCTGGCATGGGGAGCTGGGATCAATATTCTGGCATGGGCACAAAAAGACTTCTTTTCTGAGTTACCTCTTCATAGGCTTCTCTGAAGCCAGAAAGCAGTATCAAGCTCTGGGAATCACCTACCAATTGCAATATGAAGCCATGCTCCGCATCAGTACAGAATGGGTGCCGAACACTTTTCAGACCTCAGATGAGACTGATAACTAAATTAAAAGGAACTGGCTCAGTGAGGTCAAGCACCTCCTGACTCGTAACGCCATCAGTCTGAGAAAGTCAGTGATGTGAGGTTGAGCAGGGCCTGTGTAGGCTAATCATAACCTCCCTCCCAACCAACAATAGCCAAAACAAAAGGAGTGGCAAATGGCTTGCCCCAAGCGCTGTGCCAGATGAAGACAAGACAAGCATCTGACTGGCTCCACATCGATGGGATAAAGCAGAGGAATTGCATTCAAGGGCTGAGGGCATTGACTACAAATACTAACTAAAATGAAGAACCCACATCCAAAAAAACTGGAGCAGGAAATCCAACTGGTGAATGAGATGCCACTACCCACCACCCTGATTTTTATTTTTTTATTTAGTTTTTGTTGACCGGGTAAGTGCACTAGACAAATCCTGCCTATTTTCAGGCACGACCCGGGGGAGGGGGATACAGATGAATTCCAACTGACCTTGAACCAGATTAAGCTGTTGGTGGTATTTTTAGTGAATGAGGGAAATTTGGCCAGGACACCGGGGAAATTCCCCCTACTCTTTTCAATAAGTGCCATGGGATCTTTAACATCCACCTGAACTACCACCAGTCCAGGCAGATGGGACCTCGGTTTAACATCTCATCTGAAAGACGGCACCTCAGAAGTGCAGCACCCTTCTCATGCTGCTCTACAGTGTCAGTACTGAGATATTAACCCAAGTGCCAGATGTGGGAACTGAACCTACAGCCCTCTGATCTCCCGGCCTCAGAGGCGAGTGTGCTATCTACTGAGCCAAGGAGCCTCTGCAGAGCACCTAGGCAACAACACTGCAGGCCTCTCATTCTTGGGTAGATTTCACAGGTACCAAGGCTCCCTGATCTAACAGCCTGAAGGTAGTAGCATCATGCACTGCCCTGGACTGAGCACAGATACTGGCGGTGGGAGTCAGCACATGAAGGAGCAGTGGTGATGGAGGATCCCCTCAGAACACTCTAAAATGAGACTTTACTTGTGTGGCTCATGTTATGGCTGTTTCTAACTGTCTTGCTAATCATACAGTACTTGGCTTTCTTACATGTGTTCCATGGCCTTCACTATCTTGTGGATCCCACTCCCCCACTCCTGGTTCTGCCTCGTTAAGCTGGCTACATCAGGGCTTGGTGCCAGGCATGTAAGGGAGGGAAGCATATTGGAGAACAGATTACCCAGTGTCACAGAACAGAGTTGGGCATCTAACAGGGCTATTTAAATGTTGAGACCCGGCCCCCTGAGGAAGATCCAGAGAAGGGTTGAAGCACTGGGGCTGTAGGGTTTTGGACAGGCATCTTGCCATGAATAAATCTGCATTAAGCCATTGAATTCTGTTTCATGAGTGCTGAGTTTCTTTTTTGTTTCAGATTTAAATGTTGCCTGCACTGCCCATTCATCATTTGTCAAATCGGGCAGGCCCAGTCACATTCATTACTTCCCAAATGCAGCAAGGCTTCAACGGGGACTCTCACTGATCCACAGTAACACACTCAGTGACATCCTACTTTCACTATGGATCTTCCCAATCCCTTCCCCCCACTGTGATGCAGGGTCCACAATCTTTTCTTAATAGAAAGACTTACTGACTCCCCATCCCTCATAGACTGCAAAGCCAAAGTTAGAAAATATCCAAAGGGTCCTTATCAAGGCCTGCCTGATTGCTCCTTAGCTCCAGCTACCAGTGTGTATGGTGTTAGGATTCTCCTCAGATGCTTTCAGATGGGGAGACAGGCTAGGGGACAGATTGGCATAGCTCTTGATTTCTGTGGTTTCAGTTTTACGAATGTCTGCTGTCCCCCCTCATTTTCCCAGGACCTATGGCTGACCCCCCTTGCATTAACTGCATTACCTATTGTCTGGGGAACAGCCCCATAACAACAGTTTCCTAAGGCAGATGCCTGTTGTAGGTGGTGACAAGTGTAGTTAACTACTTGATTCCCACCAGAGCCACTTACAAGGCAGCTCAGTTTCCCATCCCGATCACTATCCACAGAATAGGCTGTGGTTAATGTAGCCCAGAGGAAAGATTAAGAACTGGTTTGGGAGGCTGTGTTTTCTTACTTTAAGACATGGACCCTCCTTCACACCCCACTAGCTTCAGCAGGATGCACAGGAGGAATGGTTTCAGCTCAGACTCAGGAGACCCCTGAGCTCACACTGTGGGAATGGCAGCTACACCCACAATTACCTCCATTGTAGCTGTTCAGGCACTACATGCTGTACTGCATGGGAAGGAGAAACAAAAGACACTTTGCTAACATAGCAGGCACATCTGAGGAGGCCACTCCCTCTCCAATGATAGGGAGAGGTGCTTAGTGGGTGTGCTATCATTGCCCCATATGTATTCATCAGGTGTCATTTCTCCATGGAGGCTGCCCCCAGGATACATTTTTCTTCACTAGTATGGGCCAGTTTCACATTATTTGGGCACAGAGCACCCAGACTTAATGGATGCCTGTGGACAATTTTAGTGTAAGGCTGCTGGAATGGTAGGATCTGGCTGGCCTTCCCCGGTATGCCCCCCTGACAGTGACACCAACACAGCAACCTACCAACCCATTGCCAAAATCGACAGGTTGCCAGCAGGTCACTGTGATGGTGTACCTGACACAGGGGCACACTATCTCTCAGTCCTGCACCCCCGACCCGAATCAACTCTGACTGGAGTTAATCATCCTAAAGAAGGGGGAGTGGGGCAGAACCTCCCTCATGGGGGGGTTTGGGGGACAAAGCCCCCAGATGAAAAAAGTTGACTGGGAGACAAACAGGAATTATGTGGACTGCAAGTTGCAGTAGACATAATTCCTGTTGATGAGATGCCGTTGGACAAAAGTGTTGTCGAACTGGCATCATAGAGCTTCCTCCCTCACCCAGAGTACATTTCACGAGCCAAAAAAGGTTTGTTTCTGTGTTCTTTATATTTCAAAGTTGGATGTTTATGTTTGTTTATGGGATGCCTTCATGGGTTTATTTAGGGAGACCTCAGATACATCGGTTTACTTCTGGAACTTCTATCTTGTGTGCAGTATAAGCCTAAAAAGCCCAAGGATTACTCGGGTGATGTACTGTGGACCACTAAGCCCCCCCTCCGAGCATCAACATTCATCTCATCTAACGCCCCCCCCTTGGCCATGGCTAAACAACTGACTAAGTTGGTCTTGTAGAATGTCAATGGCATTCACTCCCACATAAAGAGACAGAAAATCCTGAATCAGTTATGGATGTTGGGGGTCAGAGTGGCATTAATTCAAGAGATCCACCTCTCCAAGTTAATGACAATGAAACTAAACTGGGAGGGGCCTTCCAAGAGTGCAGTTGCTCATGTAATTCAGAAAGCAGGGGAGTAGCTATACCCATTCACAAAAATGTTGGTTTCCCTCTGGCCAAGGTTACAGCAGACACCAAGGGCAGGTTCATCCCAGTTCAGGGAGAACTGCATGGACAAATGGTTGCCCTCTGCAACATCTACAGCTCAAAATTCTGTGATGCCAACTTCTTCCTTGCCCTCACACAAAATCTGAGTGAATTAGCAATGGGAAAAATACTAACAGGAGGGGGACATGAACACTGTTCTAGATAGATTCCTAGATAGGAGTAAACATCTCTCACATCTGCACACACCAGTGTCTATGCCTCTTTATGACATAGTCATAAAATGGGGTAAGTTTACATGTGGAGATTGGTACACTCACAAAAAAGAGACTACATTTTTTCTTCAAATACTCACCAGACTTTTCAAGGATTTATACAGTATGTTGCTAGTCCCTATATCATGGGCAAAAATATGATGGATGCTGACACACAGTTGCAGCCATTACCACAGTCAGATATTTCCAGAAATGTCTTTGATATCTCTAGAGAAGTTCCTGTCTGCATACAATACTATTTTAGGTCTACCAGAGAGAAAATCTTTAGAAATACCACAAAATACCTGGAAATATCTGACCACGTGAGTGACTGCAACTTTAGGCACTGTACTGATCTCAGATCATGCACCAGTCTCCTATACATAGCTTACCTCAGGTTCACAGACTACCACTGGCTCCTGAATTATTCTTCCTGGAAGAATGTCCCCTTCTGTAGCAAGCTGGCTGCTGAAACAAGGGACTTCCTGGGGATCAGTTGACCAACTGCCACCTCAGCTGTCACCCGATGGGACACCCAAGGCTTGAGTTTGAGGCAGAAGCATTAGCAACAGCTCCCATCTCAAAAATGGCAAGTATAAAGATCTGAAAGGACAACAACAGAAGCTCAGAGAGCTTGATACAGATCTCACCCCACCAGCAGCAAAGACCTTGTGGCAGGTATTACCAGTACTGGGTTCAAAATATAAATGGATCTGTACCACAAGATATAATTTGCATTATTAAGACTGCAACAAGCCTTTTGGGAAGCTGGGGCATTCCAGAATTCCAGGTATAAGAAGGTTATATGGCACTGTCCTCAGGGGCCCAAGAGGCATTAATTGCATCTTCCTGGACTTCTATAGTTCTCCATACACTTCAAAGGCATCCACCATGGAAGAGAACCTGAAATCCTTCACCAACAGCCTTGCAGTCCCTAGACTATGCAGTACCCTGAGGGAGATCCTAAACCTCCTTTTCATTCAGCAGGAGCTAGAAGCTGCATTACCTTGTATTTCAACTGAAAAAAGTCCTGGGTGTTTTGGTTTCCTGGTTTCAGAAGCCAGGATAATTGGGTCCCAGCCTCCATTTATGTGTACTTGCCAGATTTTACTCATTCACAAACATGCAAAGATCTTTAGATTTGCAGAAGCTACTGTCCGAGTCTCCTTTTTTTATTGAAAATTTTAAGAAAAGCACAGGATAAAACACAAACAACATATGACAGTACAAAGGATGAGGCAGGTTCATCAATAAAAACCTACAGTTTCATCAGGAAGGAATTATCTACAAGTGGAATATTTTACTCCCAGTAAGTAAATATACAGTCTGCGATAAAAAATAATAAATTCTCTCATGTCTTGAAGTAGAAAGGACGCATCCCTAGAAAAAAAAGAATAAAGAAATACATAGATAACTGAATTCAGTAAGACAAAAAGTCCTACTAGTGGAAACATCTTCAGCCATAATTGCCAAATTAATTTAGAAAGGGTAAAACCTCAGGAGATTTAATAAGATGGTTAAAGTACTGCCACATATCATCAAATTTGTTTGGGTTTTTCTCTAGGGAAGGGGTTCTCAAATGGTGAGGCCAGCCTCCTTGGGGAGGCCCCAACCTGCTCCAGGGGAGGCTCAAGCAATTCTGAAAAAGTACTGTATTTAAATTTTGAGTTTTATATATTTTGTGTGAAGAGATGACCCAAACTGAAAGAGGATAATAGTAGGTGAATTTTATGTATTTATTTACTAATAGGTGACAAGGGAAGGTGAATGAGCCAAGGCTCATTTCAGGTGTACCCGGGGAAGGGTAGGGAGTGAATACATTTCAAAAGGTAACTGTAAAACAATCAAGAAATACACAATGAACAATAGTACAAACAAATATGAACAATAAACTAATGAAGAGTGATGGTAATTGATCAGTTTGTAGACTGATGGCAGAACAGCCTAAATACAAATGTTGAGCACAGAAGTGCTAAGAGCAATAGCAGGAAGGAGCAAAGTAATCCCAGAGAAGTTGCTTAGGAGCAGGGAAGGAGGGGGTGAGGGAAAGTATGTAGGAAGGTTATTTCACATCGAAAGGAAACAGAGGAAGTAGTCTGACCCCATTAAGGTACTGCAACAAGGGGTAACAATGGTTCAAGAATGAAAATAGCAGAGCAAGTAGGCTGGCCTGTGTGTGTGTGTGTGTGTGTGTGTGTGAGGGGGTTACAATAAGTTGAATAATAATATTTGTTTATTTTATTTATTTGTTCAGTTAACACACTTGAGCACAGGAACTCTTTTTCAAAGGTTCCACAAAGACAAAGAGCTGAATGTGAGCCAAGTACTCAAAGGGGTTTCAATTTATTCATGAGGTACTGCGCAAAGTACAGTATGTTATTTTTCTTTGGGGAGACCCAAGATTATTTCAATTTTTTGGGGAGGCTCAAAATCTCTCCCATGGATTTGGGGAGGCTCACTGTGACAAAGTCTGAGAACTATTGCTCTAGGGTATAATGCACTTTCTGTATTCTATATATGTCAGTCATAGATTTCATCCAAGTTACAAAGTTGGGTGAAGATGAATATTTCCACTTCATAAGGATACATTTAAATGCATTTATAAATCCCAAATGAACCAATCTAAATTGGGGTGGGGTACCCAAATCATGCTGCCTGCCAACACATAACAAAATGCATTCAACCTTCTTAATTAAATTCAGCAAGGATGCTATCGATAATACATTTAGCACTTTACTCCAAAAGAAGTTCAGAATAGGGCAGGTAACAAGGATATGTTCTAATGTACCGACAGATTTAGTACATCTGGGACAAAGGTTTGAACATTCCTGATTCATTAGATTTAATTTATTGGATATATAATAGGTTCTATGTAAGATATTATAATAGATTTGCTGCAGTTTTGTGGAAACGATTCCTCATTTTTGGGAGCTCAATAATGTTCTCTCAATTCTGTATTGAGATTTCATAATCTAATTTAACTTCCCATTCTGGATTTAAGATTCAAGAGATGTCTGCCTTTACTGACTCCTGGAATGTGTAAATTTTCAATATGATTTCAATTTATCATAAGAGATTCTATTGAGATTTTATGAAAAATAGTAACACACAATACATGTTGGGCATTACATAGAAGTAGTCTAGAGTTAATACCATGCACAGTATCGACAGAAAAAGTACGAGATAAGATAATGGTGCATACCAAAATACAATAATATACAGAGTAAGGGCTGTTACAAGTCTAAACAGCTGAAATACTTAACTGGAACCAACTTTATCTAAAGGACAGGAAAATACTCTATCTTATAAGTATAAGCAACTGATATAACTGGAATGCTTTGAACAGACTAAACTTTCCCCCTTGTGGGGATACCCATCAAAGCATTTAAGGTGAACCCAGAGGTGTTAATTTCTCACAAAGGGGGGTTGCCAAGCAGTGAATGTGGCACCAAGCATAAATGAGAATGGAGGTAGTCGGCCCATTTCTTGTGATGTTTCTGCAGCCAGTCTAGGCTGGTAAAGGATAAATGATCAAAGACTGCCAATTTGGCCATGGCTAAATGCCAGGTGATGAGAGATGGAGGCGTTGTTTGCTGACATTGCATTGGTATTACCCTTTTTGCCTCCATGAACACTGCCATCAACCATTCTTTCATTTGAGTGGAGCAATTAACTAGCTGTGAGGTGTCTCCCAGTAAAATTAGTGCAGGCATAATTCCCCTTAATAGAGCTCAAAGTGGAGGGTGCACACCAGGGTCCAAACAGGGGTAGTGTATATCAAGCTGCACTGGAACAGTTACAGGCTGAGGCAGACTTCAGGTGCCACCAACAGGAGCTCTTAAAGATGGGATGGGTAGGGTATTCCAGAATCTAGGGGCACAAACAGCAATTTGGAATTCTTTATCTGCACTTTTTATTTATCAAGGATCCTCAGGATAAATAATTAATGTTGAAAACTGCAGGAAAGTAATGGTTGAAATATAATTTTCTGAATGTGCACTCAGATAAGTTTTTTTAATATAAATTGAATTATTGTACTGTATATGTATGATCATTTTAGAACATATATTGTGTGTTTTGTATGTTTGTGTATATTGTAATGGCATATAGCTGAACAATAATCCAAACTTGACTGTGAAGAGTATAACAAATCAGCCTAACATACATATTTCTTTGTCTATGCTAATATTAGCATATCAAAACACAAAACTACAGTATTTACATATAATAAAACACAATACAAGTCGGAGCAGAAAAGATTTGGGACAAACAGCAAACAATTGTATAAGGTCCACTTTTGAGATCTGGAGAGTGTGTGAAAAGCAAGCCAGTTTTTCAAGTGGGTGGGGACATCTGTGGGTAGCATACTAGACTGGAAGAGAAAGAGAAAAGAGACAATGCCAGACCCAGCTACTGTCCATTGAGGCTGACAACAAATATATTAGGTACACTTCTAGGTATTTAGAAACCATGCTGCTATGACTATAAAGGGCTGAGGCAACCAACAACAGGTACCATAGTACATCATAGCTTATAATGTTAGTCCTCATTGAATTCGCCAAAAAAGGGTTAACTCGAATGTGTGTGATAAAACCTTAGGTTATACCAATTAGAAAAGCATATACTGAATACAAGCCTTCAGATTTTCTTGCCCTTCCCTCCAACTAAATAGGTGGCCATTCTGTGTATAGTGATCAATGTTCAACGTTAACCTGGGTCAGTCATGATCAACTAGCCAGATTAACTAGCTTTAGATGGGAAGGGGACCTTAGTGAAACACTGCATAACATAAACAGTAAAATGTGAAACAATAAAACCTTAAACTGTATGTTGTCACGCACAGAACATTAAGCATGCAAGCATTGGGGCTGTGTTGAAAGAAGTACAAAAAAACCTTATTTTGCATTCACTCACGAGGAACAGCCAACAGCTTCATTTCGGTGGCATTAGAGGAGAATAGTTAACAGAGTGCCATTCATTTTATCTCACAATATTGCATACTATTGCTGTAGTATTCACCCTCTATCCATGTAGCAGGATAGCATCCTGACGAGCAGATGGAAGAGGGGGGTGGAGACCCTGCAAGCAAGGCATCATGGATAATAGCTTCACAATGCAAGTCAGCGAGCAAAGTAGATCAAAACACATAGATATACACAGGCTTTGATTTGGCCTGTGATGGAAATGTTATAGAAAACAAGCTAAATGCTATGTCACTGGAGCAGGCATGGGGGGATGGAGGGGGAAGACAGATCCCCTATCAAGCTGTCACTGGGATTTTGGGGGAGTCGGCAGCTGGTACCCTAGCACCTAACCCCTGGACAAGGCTTCCTAGTAGGGTGTACCCCCAATATATCACCAGGGTATATAGCCCCCCAACCTTCTAACTCCAATCCTCCCCAAAGAAAGAGCAGCACTTATCTGAGGTTGGAGTCAGACGTGGTCCATTGCATGGTCAGCAGAAGTCATAGAATGAGATGTATTCCTCTGGGTTCCTGTTGCTGTAGTCCAGAGTGTGGCAAGCTGAAGGGTCTGTTAAACTGGATTGTGGCCAAGTCTGATACTATGGCAGATCAGGATATTGAGGAGGTGGCTGAAGGTTGGGTTTTCTTCTCTTGGGTTGTCTTCTCTTGGGTGTTTCCGAGGGTGAGAGTTGGTGTTGCTGCGGCTCCAGTGTGGTAGGCAGAAATGCTGTGTAGTGGTGTGTTGAGTAAAAAGGCCCCAGTTCATTGGATGTCATTGCCTAACCTGGTTCCGCACTAGGACTTTTGGAGCAGGCTTGGTCTGATGGGTTATCCCTTTTTTCATGTTTATGGTGTGAGTGCCTTTTGTGGTTGCAGGAGAGAGACCAGGTGTCATCTTTGTTGGTCCGCTGTTCAGTGTCATCTTCTCGGTTATCAGTTTCAGTTATGTTGGGTGGGTCAGTGTGAAAATAGCATGGTGCGATTAGCGCATACAATAAAGGTGCATTAAAAATGCCGCAGCAGTTTATGAGCGCACTGACAATTAAGCGCCAGAATATGGTAGTGTGGAGAGTCAATGTCACAGCCACATGCATTAGTGGGAGGTGGGTGGGACAGAAAATGGAAAAAAGGCCATCCCTGCCAAGCCGGATGCCCATCCCGCCACACCGCAGTCCCCACTCCCATCCCCTGCGCCTGTAGTTTGAGGGATCAGAGACCGTTATTTCTCTCCCCATGCCCCACCTTCAGGGGAAGGGAAATCCCCAGACAGGTAATGCAGGATCCAGGTGGTGAGAAATAGCGGGGGTGAGACTGACAGGCTTCAGGAGCATGTGCATGTGCAGCCCAAAGGTGCTGCTGGCTGGGTGGCTGGGGGCGATATTGTAGCAGTCTGGATCCCCACTAGTAGCACAGCGGTAAGTCACAAAAATAGCATACATTACACTATATTACCGTACACGTCACTGTAAATTGTGTTACTTCACTGAGCGCGAGATTTGCTCACCTACGCACATGCCTATGCCACGTCACCTGTGATTTTTTTCAATTTATTTGTGTTGGGGCTTTGCCCCCATGTTAAAAAACAGGGCAGGGTGACTGACAAAAGCAAAATCAATGGCAAGCACGCAACAATATCGTAAGAGTGTCAACATCACGATATAGATATTGACGTCAACATACCATTATCTTTTACCGTACATAAAAATACAGCGCTCTCTTCCTCCTGGAAAGGAGGGTGCAGTCCTACCCCATGTTACACTCACCTGGGTGGCCACAGCTGGACGTGCAGCTGAAAGGCTGGAAGGGTGGATGGAGATGTTGCAGACATTGGTGTAACTGCACACATTGCATCCATATGCCCATGAAATCAAATTAAGCACCAATTTAAACTGCAACACTAACAGTCAATTTAAAATTTAAACAGCACTAAGATGTAAAGTGCATGACCATGTATGTTACTCTTCGCTATTTAAGCTGCATGACCATTTATGCTGCACACTTATATGTAACACGCTATTAAGGTAGCGCCCTTTTTTACAGCGCTATTTTATCCGCACTAATATCACCGGATACCTCTTCGGGTGAGGGGAAAGGTGGTTCGGTAGCTAGGTTTCTAGGAGCCCTCATTTCTTGCAGTCAGGATTGGTGTAAGAAGTCCATAAGAGTGTCTGGCATGGAGAACATAAGAGGAATCCCATTGTGGATAATGTGCATGATGGCAGAGTAGCAGAGTAGCAGAGGGAGAATTGTATCTTCAGACGGTGCATAATATAAAGTGCTTCTGCATATACCTGTCGCCTGTCAGAGAGCTCCCAGGAAAGTCTTGAGATATATATATATATATATATATATATATATATATATATATATATATATATATATATATATATACATACATACACACACGGTTATCCGGCCAATATACTTGTCTCATTTCCCAAGCTCTGGTAAGGATCAGTTCTTTAGTTTTAAAGTTGAGAAATCATGCCAGTATAGGCTGCAGCTTGTCCCTGGCCTTGGGTGGAGGTGCCAGGGAGTGGTGTGGTCTATGTCCAACACTGGCATTCCTTCCAGTTTAAGCATCATGGGGAGAACATGCTGTAAAAATGAGGTTGTATCCCAGAGCACCGCACCTTCAGGAAAACCCAGGAATCAGAGATTGTTGTGATGACTGTGGTTTTCCAAATTGTCGACTTTGTCCTGCAAAATTTGAATTGCATAACTTTGTTCCCTGACAATGACTGTAAGGTCTTGCAGCACTGCGTCATGTGCAGCCACCATTCTTTCTGTTTGAAATAGTCTGGTCTCCACGTTTTGTATAGCTTGCGTAGTGTGGTTGGAAGCAACAGTTACTGCCAACATTTACTGTAAAAAAGTTTGGCAAACATGATTTCAATCTTTTTTGACCATATTGATGGATAGATTAAAGTCTTGCTCAAAATCATGACCAGTCATAACACTTGATAACTTTGGCAACAGCAAAACTAAAAGTCCCAGCGAGTGCTCTGTGGCTAGAGTTTCATGCTGGTTCAAGTTTTCCCAGTGATTTGCTGTCTATGTCAGATAATGGATGATTTGTTGCCTTGAGAGATGCAGTGCTAGAGATATAAATGGCCTGGTTGTCTGAAGCTTGGCCGTGCCCCTCTCCTCCCCCATGTAAGTTAGCGTTTGATTTCATGAGCTCTGGTTTACTCCAGTTAATTCTATAACCTGAGATTGTACCAAAATGGGTCAAACAATTATTTATTTCTGAGAAGCAATGATTAAGATTATCCACATAAAGATTGATCTTATGTTCAATGGGGTCTACTATTAGCCCTTTAATATTTTTATTAGCTCTAACGGCTACTGCCATAGACTCCAATGCAAAAGCAAATATAAGGGGGAAGGGGACAGCATTATTGAGTGCCATGCTACAATAGTTAAGGATAGAATATATCTTTGTTAGTCCTAATTACAAGATCCAAAGTAAGGACCAAATTGAAGATGTCTTAAAACAGCTTTAACATAATCCCCTTCTAGTCTATCAAAATACTTCTTTGTGTCCAGAGAAAGCATAGCTTAATCTGAGGATTTAAACTTCTCAACAAGATTGATTGTACATCTAATGTTTGATCTGAGTTGAGGTCCCTTAAACCCATTCTGATCATGGTGTATAATGTCTGGCAGAATTGGATCTAATCTGTTAGCTAAGACCTTGGACAAAATGTTAGCATCCAAGTTAATTAAAGAAATAGGATTTTATGAACAAGGGTCTGTAGGATGTTTTGTCTTTTTTTTTTTTTGCAATTTACTGTATCTTTTCTTGACGATACTCCCAAGTATCAGCCTTGCCACCCCAAGCTTCAACCACCTCAAGGCTTACCTGCTTGGAAATCTGATCCCAGGCTTGCTTCCTACTGGGTGAGGCCACCAGCCAGCCCTGGAATCCATGGACTTGAAGTGAGGGCTCAGACAGGTGTCACCACTGGAGGGACCCCTTGGGTTACCCCCCAGTGTGGGGCCATGGGACTGGAACATTCCGGCAGAACACACTTCACTCAGTAGCAGGTAGGGCCAAGAGGACAAGCAGGCATGGAAAGTGGTGCATCATAGAAGGAGGCGGCATGTTTTTGTGAAGTTATCCCCAAGAGAGGAACAAATTCCAGTGATGCAAGGACATCTGTTCCTCCTCTCAGCAAGTATGTGCCTGTGTGTTGTGGAATCCTGAGCCTCCACTAGGGGTCAGCATAGTACCAGACATTCAGCCCACCTTCCCCCTGTAGAAGGAGAACAGTCACCAGGATGCCCAATGCTTCTACACCCTGGCTGGCCTCCGACTCTGAGTCCTTTCCCGAACCTGGGTCATTGGTGTCGCAAGTGGAGATTCTACCACTGTGCCGGTGGGCTGATTAATCTTTTGTCTTTTTTACTGAATAATAGAATTGTAGCTTCACTAAAAGAGGGGGACATAAATGCATATGATAACAGGAGTCAAATAGTTTTTTCGGGTGAGGAGTTATTAGGTGAAAAAAAGATTTATAAAAATCTATGAGGATGCCATCAGGGCCTTGAGCTTTACCACCAGAAAGAGCATTTATAATCATGTAACATTTTTCTTGCCTTCCTCCTTGGCTAGCCGCCATCAGACTGACCCCCCCCCAGCCCTGTCCCCCGGAATTACCAGGGCTTACCTTACGCCCAGCCCAGGAGTGGTGCCTGCGGAGAATAGGTCACCATCCTGCTGCTGGCAATGTTTTCCCCGCCATTTTCTCCCAAAGGTCCCCAGGAGTGGGTACATATGTGTGTGGAGGCACGCATCAGTCCCACGGTCCCAGTAACAGCCCCTTTCCTCCCTCCCGATTGGCCTAGTGCCTGGCTCCTCTCCTGGCCTGAACTATCCCCAGCCTCCACCAGGTGGCAGCCATCAGCTGAGAGGAGCCATCCTACCTCCCCAGAGAGGAGAGTGTGCCTGTCGGCAGCTCCATCCAGCTCTGCCCCCCCCCCCGCTGACCTCCGATGTCCTGGGCTGGTTCCTGAACCCGGATCGTCGGCATGACGTGAGGTTAGGCATCCAGTGCCCTAGCCCTCAGTGCCACCAGGCTGGCAGAAAGAGCATTTACAGCCAGATCTGCTTCCCTAGTGGAGATCTCTGCTTCCAGGGCTATTAATTGAGTGTGATTTAAAGTAAGGACGGAGGCGTGGTCTAACCGCTGAAGAAGATGGCCACTTAATTCTCTAGCTCCGTTTCAGAGCTGAATGAAACACTCTTTAAAACAAAGTGATTGTCATCTTTTATTACTGTCCTATAGTCGTGGCAGTGTCAGGAACCTGTGTCGGCACAGGGAAAAGTAAATCGGGAGCATCGGAGGAACGCAGCGGCTAGTACAATGTTTTTTTCCATAAGTGGGCTGACCACGAGGTGCTAAACTGGAAGTCTCACCAGTCACATTGGAGGTATCGTACACTTTCTGGCATGTTCTAGTGGAGTGGGACAGCAGGGAAACTCAAGCCTCATCGTAGAATGCAATACTACTTATTTGGTCAGTGACTTATAAAATCAAAGCAAAAGTAGAAGGCATGGACATACTTTATTCAACAGGGTGTCAATTTATCCCAAATACAGTACCTATTTTATTCTCTCATTGTTTCAATTCATGGACTTTTCTCATGAGGCACCTCACTTAACATGGCATCTCCTGGACATGGGACCCCAGGCAACCCGGTAACTGACTCCCTCAGCAACATCACTCAGATGCTTGAGTCCCTGTTGTTGGACATGGCGGAGATCAAAACCGCTCTAGCTGGGACCCCAGAGGATGTTAAACAATTACAAGACCACATGAACATCTCTGAGCAGAGCACAGACAAGTTGGAAGTGCACCAGCACACCATTTGTAAAAAATTGGAAGACCATGAGCTGAAACTGCAAATATTATGGGACAGGGAAGAGGACCAGGAAAACCAGGGATGCTGAAACAATATACAGTGAAGCCTGCCAGGATGATGCTCAGTGTCACAGGTTTGCTGCATGACAAAAGGGATTAACTTCCATTGAAACTGCATTCTTTGCCACAGTAACTCTATTGCAGAATTCTGCAGAGTTGGGTTTCATCCTGGTGGGCTTCACTGTAAGGATTATGGGCATCCTATAGGGCATGGAGGGTCCCAGCATGGAGGGATTCCTCAATGACTTTCTACCACGGTTAATGGGCTCTCAATGGAGAGGAGTGGTGGATGTGGAAAGAGCACACAAGATGAGGGGCCAACCAGCTGCACCAGGAGCTCTCCCTCGCCTGATTATAGCCTATCTGTTATGATACTCAGTCAAAGAGAAGCTCCTGCAGGTGGCCAGGGAGCAGGGGGAACTCACTTGGAGGGGGGTAAGAATTTTGCTTTATACAGACTTCTCCCATGGGGTGGCCATATGGCACAAAACATATGGACCACTGAAGGCTACACTCTGGGACATGGGAGTTAAATATCATTTCAAAGGGCTCATTAGCTTAAGCCGTATCCAAAGAGGGGAAGGACTTTGTGGATAACTCTCTTCAAGAAATAACAACTTGGATTAACAGACATTAACCTAATCAAAATGCTGGTACTATATCCTCCAGAAAGCTCTGCAGCCCACATGCCTACCCAAGTTCACTATGGAAAGAGACACAGGATACTCAGCATGTAGCGAACAGTAGACACAGATACACCATGCCACCCAGAACAGCACCCCTTAATACTGAGACATCTGTCCCTAGGCAAGGAGATACGGTGCATCATCAAACTGGTAAAACAACCTCAGAGCTGGAGTATCAGTGAGGCCTAGAAAGTCCCCATGCCTGCAATGCTCTAAACACAGGTCACGCAGTTGGGCTGCTTGAGAGGGAAAAATGATGTACTTTACAGCTTCCCCAACCTGCAAAGTTTTCCAGAGATGATTCACCCTGCAACAATGAGCAGCATAAACCTCAGGAAGACAATCTGAACTATGACTCACCCATCCATTTTTCCAGAGATTGGGCGGAAGCCACTGCAGAGTTAGATGAAGAGGCGATGGACAGTTCAGAAGCCATGTCTGATGCTGTTAAACCAGGGACACAAACATTCGCAGAAGTGACTACAGTAAACAATGGCAGATGTTGCCTGGACTAATTAATCTGTCACCACTGGAGGTAACACCAGGGCTATGCAGCGGCTGTTAATACAGGTCACACATGAGACTGGTATGGCCTTTACAAAATTTTTTTTTTCCCTTTCCTTTTTATGTTTGCTTGCGTGCATACGCAAGAAACATTATGTGGCAGCTTAGGAGAGAAGTGGGTTGTGGCAGTGCGGCAGTGTGGCGGCCAATGCCAGCACTGCATTTGTGGGCTTGGTGGAATGCACCCAATGTAGGCCCAGTGTCCTGATGACACTGGTTGTGTAGAAGTGCCCCCCAACTTGAAACGATTTGGCCACTGCAATTATGGGCTGCCTCATCATTGCAGCTTCGGCAATTCCACTGCAATGAGGGAGCCACCCATCATTGCAGGGCAGTACCTTGCCTGGTATAACATTTCTGTGAACATGGCAGCCTCACAGTCCCATGTAAGACAATGGGGGTACCCAATCCCCCTGTCGGCATGCTAATGACCCAATTAATTTGCCAACGGGGGAGCCCACTCCCCATCGGCTTAATGCCCCCCCCATTTGTTGTGTGCCGGGAGGTGTCCAATCCCCCTCTGCATCATGCCCCTCAAACAGTTTTTATTTGCTGACTGGGGGCCCAATCCCCATTGGCTTAAGTCCCCCTTCCCCAAAATGCAGGAGGTACACTGGGAACCCACCTCAGTGTGCACAAATAAAGCCTGAAAAAAAAAAAAACCTTCCTTCGATGTCCTTTTTATTATTTTTGTCCCTGAAATAAAGAAAATAGTCCCTTGTGGTCTGTCATGCCCCCTCCCACAACCTGTGCCCACCCTCTGCACACACCACCTTCCCACACCCCCTCACCCCATACTTAGCTCCAGAGCCTAGTGCGATGATCTTTGGTGGACCGGGAACATGTCTTCACTCTTCAAAGCCGACAGAGAACTGAAGAAATGCCGGTAAGCTATATAATGGTATAAATAGGGTTGTTTCAACTTATGTGGTTATTTCGGCCATTTTTGGGATTTTTGCCACCAAATTTTCAACATGAGGTTATTGGGACCCCTCCTCATGAATACAGTTACTGTCATGGCGTTATTCTGTCCTGAAAGGTGATTTCGCAGTCACTGCACAGAATCACCTTTTGGGACTGATTAATGAAATGACAGTGCCATTGTTCATAAGGTGGGCTCTTAAAAAGCCTATGTTGCAAATTTGGTGAAAAAATCGAAAAATGACTGTTTTATGGGCGCATGCTGCACAGTTTCCACGCCTCCCTGTAACTCAGAATTTGTAATATTTTCACTCCAGATTTTCAACATTGCCATTTTTCTCCTCCTTATGAACAGTACAGCTGTCATTTTTCATATCCTGCCTGAAATATGCGTTTACACATCTGGCACAGAATAGTGCAGTCACTGTGGGAAATTAATGTTCGGGACAGATTAAGAAAATCATAGTGACAGGGTTCATGAGCAGAGGTCACAAAATGCCCATGTTGAAAATTAGGTGAAATAATTCCACTAAATGACTGTGTTACGCACATGCATTGTGAAGTTTCCACTTACGCTCGGAAGTTCGAACATTTTTAATATTTTCACTACAGATTTTCAACATTTCCATCTCTTCACACCTCCCTATGAGTGGTACAGCTGTCATTCTTCACATCCTGCCCAATCTGTGTTTTCGTTCATCTGGTGCAGAATGGCATGGTTGCTGTGGGAACTCAAAGTTTGGGACACATTAACAAAATTACAGTGCCACTGTTCATGAGAAGAGGTCCCAAATGCTTTCATGAGGTGTGGGTCACAAAAAGGCCATGCTGAAAATTTGTAGTGCAAATACCAACAAACGCCCGGGGTGTTAGGGTTTCTAACCATAACGTCCCACCCTGTACAGACTGACAGGTATCAGGGGTGAGCCTTTGGATTGCCAACTGTAATGCTCATGCCATTCCACCCCCACCACCCCACCCTGTAGCCAGTGACAGGCATCGAGGTGTGCCTTGGACTCTTCAGCCCCAGAGTTCACCCCATTCTCTGATACTACACCCATTTCAGCATATGTCCGACTGTAAAGCCGAACACCCCAAGGCACACCTCAACACTTGTCGGTGTCTGCAGGATAGGGTGAGGTGAAATGGCATGAATGTTATGGGTGATGAACCAAATGCATACCCCAATGCCTGTCCCTCTCTGCAGGGTGGAAGTGGGGTTGGCGTGAAGTTCAGTACTTCACTGCCATTCCTATTCTGCATCTGCCTAACTCCTGCATTCCCAATGCTAATATCAGCAATCAAACATTCGACACTGACAAATGCTTGTTTTTATTATGCTGCTGGGTTAGAGAGTAAGGTACATATACTGAAAATTGAGGGGGGGAGTAACAGAGATACCTGAATGGGTTCTGGGGAGCAACAAAGGAATCTGAAAGACCTGCGATCACCCACTTTGGAGAATACTAGATTGGGGTAGCCGCCAAGAGGCCAACCGCCAGTTTAGTATTATGCATGTCTAAAAGTGTTTTCCTTTGTAGCCATGGAAGGAATATCAGAGCTCTAGCACTAATGGTTTAATGAGCGGGTGGTCTGGGGCTTGGGAGGTTGTCTGCCAATTGGATCTACCATATAGCTGAGTCAACACATGATGCAGAAGGCATATTTGGGCCCCCCCAATCATGACACCTTGGAGCGATAAGGGAGCATCTTGGTTATACAAGTCACTAGTTCATGATGGGGTAGGGACTGTGGCTGGGCCAATGGATGCCTATCTCCCGGGGTACAGAACTAATACCAAACTGCCTGGTCACTAAACAGAAGTGAGATAACCACGATCCCTGGATGTTCCTGCCTTAATAATTTTGATTTCTAGGGAGAGAGGTTGTCGCCCCACCCCAACCATACCCTCTGGCATACCCTGTACATGGACTCCAATTATGGTGTTTATCCCATCAACCTGTTAGTGTAGGACCACTAGGGATCTGGACTGTGACTCTCTTTCCTTGCATTTCTCACCTCCCCCTACTCCAGGATAAAGAATAGCCTGCAATCAGGCTCCTTGTGTCATTTCATAAACTAGCCCAGCTCTCGCATTAGCACAAATACTTTGACAAAGCAGAAAGAGCTAAAGCTCCCTTTCCTCCAGGAGGGGAACTTCCCGTCATATCACATTACTGCTCCAGTGCCCGAGAAGTGTCACAACGGCTTTGAAGGCCATTTCTCTGGACAGTAACCCTCTGACTCTATATATAGGATTGGAGTGGAATAGGTCCAGTGCCTTATTAATTCTGTACCAAGGAGGTGAGGCTGAGATGGATCTTACCTAGACCCTTCTTTCTCTTCACCTTGCTTTTTCCTTTGGTGCTTTAGTGAATTCACAGGTAATATAGGACTGCTATACAGCTTCTGTTGAACATTCTGTAAACTATACAGTTAAAGAGCTAATGTACCGCCAGGAAATTGTCTGCAACTAATTGTTATAATAATAGATGTAGACAGCTATCACTTCTTATATCTCAAGTATTTATTCTTTTCTGTTTGCTAATTAGAAGATTTTCCACTTGAAAGTCCTGGGGTGATGTGTGGAGCAGCACTCTGGAGGGAGGGGAAAAAAGTCAGTTCTGTTCCTCCTACTACATCAACACTGAAACCACACTGACTATGACATCACTAGTAACCAATGAGAACCATTTCTCACTGCCAGGTTTCACTTTCACATGAAGCAGCAGGGACTGGCTCTCCCTGTTTACTAGTGATATCACAATTTCCTGCATTTTGATTGGTAGCTTATGAAAGTCACTGCTCAGGCTGCAAGGATTATGGTGCCTCAAGCTGTTTGGTCTCATTTCTGACGATGTAGTGGGAGAAACGGAACTAACTTTTTTTTCCTCTGGACAGAGTGCTGCTCCACACATCACCCCAGAAATGTCAGGTAGAAAATCTTCTAATTAGCAAACAGAAAATAAAAAAAATACTTCAGATACTGGAAGTGTTTGCTGATTGCATCTGAACATTACTATTAATTACAAGCAGTACACTAGCTCCATACGTTAACTTGAAAGGCAACAATCAGGGTTGCTATTAAATAGACTTAACTTTCAATATTTCGGTTTTATTCTAACACTGTTAAATATGTAAAGTTGTGGTTTTCAGGTTATTTCTTTTTATTAATTATTTTGTTGTTCTATACTATTCTGTTTTAGTCAGTGGGCAGGACAAGGTGGAAGGTATCTAAAGTAGTTGCACTAACTAAACCTCCTACGAGGTTCATCTCACTACTTTACAGGTATCAGGATTCTGGTAATCACCAGTGGGAGGTAAGTGGATCTTGGGTGTCAGTAGTTGATGATTGAATCCAGCAACATGGATAGGGGGCTAGGTGTGTCTCCTGGAGTGTGAAGGGTTTGAACCACCCGGTCAAGCACACAAAAGTTCTGCAACATCTTAAATCAATGAAAGTAGATCTTGCCTTGCTACAGGAGACATACCTCACATCCAGGATTGTGAACTGGCTACAGAAAATGTGGGTTGGAATGGTGCATCACAGCCAAGCCACGACAAAATCAAAAGGGGGTGGTGGTACTGGTACACAAATCCTGCCCATGGGTAGAAGATTGGGTTAAATTAGACAAACAGGGCTGATGGGTGATTGATTGCATGGTTCTCCTTCCCTGGGGGTAAGGCAGTGGTAGCTAATGTGTATGCACCCAACCAGGATGATTTAGATTTATTTCCCCAAGTCATCCAAGCCTATCAGAGGAGAAAGGTAAGGAAGAAGACATCCCCATCACTGTAGGGGGGTGTGTGACTTTTATCTAGTACAGGATATTTTCTAGACAAGTTAAGACCCACCCCAGAATCCCAGTCCAGAGCCACCTGCTGGAGATGGTGGAAGAATAGGGCTTACAGACCCATGGTGAAGGGATAACCCATCAGGTAGAGATGTTAATTTTTACTCAGTGGTCCACAGTATGCATAGCTGCATTGACTTTTAGTTAGCAAATGGTTTGGCAGCACAAAGCATTTTCAATGTCACTGTTGAACCTATGATCATCTTGGATCATGCCCCGATAAGCCTGTTCTACATCCCACTTGGGGCACAGCCCGAGTTCACAAGATGGAGGTGCAACCCCCTACTGTTAAAGGATTCTGGGTTCAAGAAACAGATGTGTGAACAGGCCAGGACCTTTCTTCAAATTCAACAAGGGAGGTGGAAGTAGGTATGGTGTGGGAAGTTTTCAAGGCTTACCTAAGGGGCTGCATAATCTCATACACAGCCAACCAAAACAAGAGACAATGAGAAGAGCTTGACAAACTCAAGCAGACACTCATGGCTCTAGAACAGCAGTTCAAAAACACCCCACACCCACCTGATACCATCATTTTGGCCATCACAGGGATAAAATACAAGATAAATATCCTCCTACAGAGGCAGCTGTTAAGACTGAAACATAGATTTTGGGAATAAAGATACATAGATACATAGATACCTAGACAGTGTCGGCAGATAAGGGCCTAAGGCCCACCCAGTCTGCTCATTTGAGCTTGTAAGTTTACTTTATGTTTTCCTAGAAGTCTGTTGCCCCTTAACCCTGACCTCCAGAATTCCTTTATGTCTATCCCATGCATTTTTAAATCCCATGATTATTTCAGCCCCTACCACTTCCTCTGGCAGGGTGTTCCACTTCTCCACCACCCGTTCTGTGAAGAAATTCTTCCTCACGTTTCCTCTGAATCGTCTTCCCTGCAATTTCCTCCCATGCCCTCTAGTCCTGGAACATCTTTTTCGCTTAAAAATAGTGTCTTCCCAGCCAGCCCAGTGGTGCTGAGGGCTGAGGTGCTGGACGCCTTACCTCGCGCTGCACCGGTGACCCATGTTCGGGAACGAGCATGGGTTGTCGGGGGTTGGCGGGGAGAAGGATACAGAGCGTCCGCTAGACTGCTCTCCTACTCTGGGAGGGGTTTTCATTTCCCGATGTCTGGCTGTTTCTGGCGGAGGCTGGGGTCAGGGCACGGGGTGATCAAATGGGAGGAGTCTGGGCAAGAGACCTGGGGAAAGGTGTGGTGGATTTGATGCGCCTCTTCCCACGCTGGTGTCATTGTATGCCCAGGCTCCAGCAAGGGGTGGAGCGAACAAGGGAAAAAGGCACCTCTCGATGGCTTGATGGCCGTCCACGAGTGTTCATCAGAGCTGGCACCCATACTGGATCCGTGAGGGTGGGGAGTTAGGGGGGCTACCTGCCACCCTGCCGTGGGTGGCAAGATGCAGGAGTTCAGGGTGCCAGCGGAGATGAGACGGACAGCAGCCGGATCCCCGGAAGGGATGCCAGAAGTACCGGGGGGTCGAGAGGTGGCTAGGAGGATAAATAGAATTAAAAAAAAAAAAAAAATAGTGTCTTCCTGCACCCTGTTCCTCCCTGTAAGATACTTGTATGTCTCTATCATATCCCCTCTCTCCCTCCTCTCCTCCAGGGAGTACTTATTCAATTCCTTCAACCTGTCCTCGGAGGACTTGTGATGCAATCCATGTACCATCTTTGTTGCACTCCTCTGAACCTTCTCTACCCTGTCTATGTCGTTATGTAAGTAAGGTCTCCAGAACTGTACACCGTACTCCAGGTGGGGCCTCACTAGTATCTTGTATAGTGGAATTATGACCTCCCTTTTCCTGCTGGTGATGCCCTTGCCTATGTATCCCTGCATCCTATTTGCTTTACCTGCTGCCTTGTCACACTGTTTCCCTACCTTGAGGTCATCGGAGATGATAACCCTCAAGATCCCTTTCCTGCTTGGTGCATGCTGTATCCTCACCCCCAACTGATATATTGTGCCAGGGTTTTTGTGCCCCATATGCATTATCTTGCACTTCCTTGCATTGAATTTCAACTGCCAAACCTCTTACAATTATTCAAGTTTCTGCAGGTCTCTTCTCATTCTGTCTACACCCTCTGGTGTGTCTACTCTGTTACAGAGCTTTGTGTCATCAGCAAACAGGGAAATTCTGCCTTCTAGGTCCTGCGCAATGTCACTGATGAAAATGTTGAATAGGACCGGTCCCAGCACTGATCCCTGTGGTACCCACTGATCACTCTTCCCTCTGTGGAGTGACAGCCATTTACCACCACCCTCTGTGTCCTGACACCCAGTCAGTTACCTACCCACTGCACTACTGTCCTGCCCACACCCATATTGCCCAGTTTGTGTAATAGTCTTCTATGTGGCACAGTGTCAAAGGCCTTGCTGAAGTCCAGATAGGCCATGTCCACTGCCCTCCCCAATCCACCTCCCTAGTCACCCAGTCAAAAAATTCAACGAGGTTGGTCTGACATGACCTCCCCCTGATGAAACCATGCTGACTTGGGTCCTGTAGTCCATTGACAACCAGATGTTCCATCAATCTCTCCTTCAGTAGTGCTTCCATGATCTTCCCCACTACCGAGGTGAGGCTGACTGGTCTGTAGTTCCTGCTTCCTCTTTGTTCCCACTTTTGTATAAGGGGACTACATCTGCTGTCCTCAGTCTTTGGGTACCTCCGCTGTTTCAGTGATCGGCTAAACAGGATTGCCAGAGGTTCAGCCACTACCTCTTAGTTCTTTAGGGCCCTGGGGTGCACCCCATCTGGTCCCATTGCTTTATCAACTTTTATTACTTCCAGTTCCTTCAGGACCCTTTCTGGTGTAAAGGGACTTGTGTCCATTTCTGCACCATTCCCACCCCTTGTACTCCCTTCAGACCCATTACCCTCCTCTTCCTCAGTAAAGACTGAGTAGAAATACCTGTTTAATATGTCAGCTTTACTGTTGTCATCCTCCATGTGGCCTCCATCCTCCTCCTTCAGTCTCACTATCCCTCCCTTTGCCTTTCTTTTTTCACTTATGTACCTGTAAAAGGTTTTGTCCCCTCTACCCACTGATTTTGCAATGTGCTCTTCTGTCTGAGCTTTGGCTTCCCTTACTGACCTCCCTGCCTCCCTTTGCTTCTCCTGGTACTTCTCCCTTTTCCCTTCTGCCTGTGTCTTTTTGTATTGCCTGAATGCAATCTTTTTGGCTTTCACTTTCTCCACTACCTCCTTGGAAAACCATAATGGCCTCCTCTTCCTTGTCCCCTTGCTAACCTGCTTAATGCATAATTCTGTTGTTCTTGTAATCCCCTTTTTAAATACTTCCCACTGTTCCTCAACCCCTGATTTCTGCCCCATTCCCCTTAATGCCTCTTTTGAGCATCTCCCCATTTTCCCAAAGTCTGTCCCCCTAAAATCCAGGATACATGTTTTTGAATTGGTTTGGTTCCGCTCCTTCTGTGGTTTCAAACCACAATGACTGGTGGTCACTGTTCCCCAGGTGCTCCCCCACTGTTACCCCGATCACACTGTCCCTGTTTGTGAGCACAAGGTCCAGTATTGCTTTCTGCTGAATTGGTTCCATGACCAGTTGTTTGAGGAAGGCACCCTGAAGGGAGTCCAGGATAAATCTGCTCCTAGTTGATGCTGCAGCTGGGATGCTCCAGTCCACATCTGGAATATTGGAGATATATGTGGATAAAGGGGGCAAACTTTTAGCCTATCACCTTAGGAAGCAAAAAGTAAGTTCACAAATCTTGCCCTAAGGGCCTCGACAGGGGGAAATGGTCACAAAACCCTTGGAAATTAATGCTGTTATGTGAAAATTTTACCAAGCCTTGTAAACTTCCAGGAGTCCCTCCATGACCACATCCCAGGAGGCAGCGATACAAGCCTTCTTGGACTCCATGCCGCTCCCTCAACTGAGTCCTGAAGACATTAAAGCCCTGGAAAAACCTATCACTTTGCAGGAGTTAAAAGAGGCACTCAACTTGGCAAAAGGGAAGGCACAGGGGCTCGATGGCATGTCAGCTAACCTATCTCAGCTACTTGCAGAGGCGATTCCCCCCCCACACACACTTTTGGTTGCCCTTCAAGATGCAGAATATTAGGGCTGTCTCCCTCTCACTATGAAAGAGGCCATTATTACTCTGTTTCCTAAAAAAATCTTTGGATCCCCTAGTCTTCTCCAATTTCCGGACATTTCCCATATCAGTGGACACAAAAGTGGCAGCCAAGGTTCTAACTAACAGGCTAGAGCGGGTCTTGGCCTCCATAATCCACCAGTCACAAGCTGGATTCAGTAAAGGCAGAACAGTAGCAGACAACATCTGTATGGTTTTCAACCTTAAATTGTTTGCCTTGCAATCCACCACACTGATGGCTGCACTAGCTGTTGATTTTAGTAAAGCTTTCGACTCTGTGGAGTGTGGGTACCTCCATTCATCCCTGGGAGCTTATGGCTTTGGCCCTTACTTCTGAGGCTGGATTTCCACCCTTTATAACTCCCCTTTAGCAAAAGTTTTGACTAACCAGAACATCTCTTCTTTCAAACTCCGAAAAGAGACTTGGCAGAGATGTCTACTATCCCCGTTATTGCTCCTGATTGAGCTGGATCCTCTGACCATTGATGTCAAGGGGAATCAGTATTTGTTCAACACTTATGCAGATGATCTCCTGCTGACAATAGCTAACCCAGATAGATGTCTCCCCCCACCCTCCTTTCTTAATATCCTGTAGGAGTATGCGCCCATCTCAGGACTCAAGGTGAACAACAAAAAGACAACCATCTCACCACTAAATTTGACTGGCACTAAGGATTGCCTTCAGGGTGCACCAGTAGTCTGGGCAACTTAGGGTTTCTCCTATTTGGGGGTTAGCATTACAGCCAACTGGAGGAATTTGACTGAGGCAAATTACAATCTCGTACTAGCTACACTGGGAGCTGAAGTCCAGAAATGGCTGAAACTGCACCTTTCACTTAAAAGAAAAGCAGAGGCCTTGCGGATGTTCACCCTACCCAAAATAGTTTACTTGGTCTGCAACCTTCTGGTTATCACCCCAACCCCCCTCAAATATTCCAAACTTTACAGTAGATAAACTGATAGTACAGTTCTAATGGGAAAGAAAGACCCCTAGGCTTGGCAAAGCTAAACTTAAGGCACACTGAATAGCAGGTGGATTAGGTTTTCCATGGTTCTAGGGGTACCACCTGGCCTACAGGGTGGAACAAAATTCCAGATGTTTTTTTACCAATAACAGGGACTACCCTGGTTTGGATAGGGCTGGAAACAGAACTGGCAGGCATCCCGTGGTTGGGCAATCTGCTGGGATACAACTCCTAATCCAGTGTGACAGCCTCACCAGAATTATGGGAAACATGGAGGGCATGGCGTCAGTGCATGAAGCTGGCACATGCTTCTAGACCCTTCTGGAGGCCACCACTCCAGTACACACACTTTTGGGGCAACCCAGATTTCCAAGTAGGGAGAGAGACCATTAAGCGGCAATCCTGGATTGCAAGAAGAATAGGCACTCTGGCAGATATCCTGACCCCTTTCACAGAGGTCTTGTCCTTTCAGCAACTTCAGATGTTGTAACAGCTCCTTAAAATGGACTTCTGGAAGTATCTTCAGATTAGGGATGCCATACATGTCTTGTGGCAAAACCCAAGCCTAGGATCTGGGAGGGAGTGACTCGGGCAACGACACAAACCAAGCAAACTAAATGGTGTTGCAGGGCTTATTTACCAACTGCTTAGGGACCCCTAGATGACCATAATGGATATGTTTAGGACACAGTGGGCATGGGACCTACAGGTTGACATAGCCATGTCCACCTGGGAATGCTGTTTGAAGGCTGCCCATCTGGCCTTCAAAGATGCCAGAAGCCAACTCATTCAGCTCAAGTTGTTACTGAGATGGTATCACATCCCAACAGTATTACAAAGCATGGACCTTCTCCCTCACTCTAAATCATGGAGGTGTCAACCTCAAAATGCTAACTTGTTGCACATACTGTGGCAGTGCCCTACCTTAAAGCATTTCTGGGCTGGGGTCTTAAAGGATTGCTCCAAAGTTATAGGAACCGGGGTCCCCACAAAGCTGACCTTCATCCTACTAGGGGATACTTCCAACATAGCTGACTTCCCGTGTTAAATCAGAAACTGGTTGGTAGTAGTGCTTTTGGAGGCTAACCGAGCTGTATTGATGAAATAGCGACAGCCTAAGCCTCCTTCTCTTCTTACCTGGCCTGCAGCAGTGGCTAAACTGGCAGAATTTGACCATCTGTCTTTTGCCTACTCCAGCCAGACACAGGAACACTATAAAAAATGGAAACCGTACCTTCATTCACATCTTTGCTCAGTACCCACACCATCACCTGGAACCCCCCCTTTATGAACAGACTACACCCTTTCCCCACTCCATATGTTTATACCTTTCTGGATATACATGCACTGCTATGACAGACTACACTTGGAAAAAGTGCTGACTTGACATTTAGCAGTTGTGGGCAACCTCTTGTGCTATTAATATGGAAACTGCACAGTTTTTCCTACAATATTTTGAATTACTATACTCATCAGATAGTCTTGTTAGTATTCAAGACTTGTAAATGCCTGAATGATGTAGTAACTATAGTTCAGGCCTGCGCATGTTGGTATTGTTTTAACAGAATTAACAGAACGCTATGTTCTGCATTAATGTGAAACTGTTCTGTCTTTCATCATGCATTTTACTGTATGTTTTCTTGTTTCTCTAAGAAAAGTCTAATAAAACATTTCATGATAAAAAAAGTAAGGAGGGGAATATTTTGCAAAAAGGAATCAACATCTGAATTGTCCTGATTTCTTTCAGATGAGTTTCATTTTTTTTATGAAACTTAAACTCCTGATTAATTTCCTGACAAGAATGAATGATGGTGCTAGACTAGTTTCTAATTTATTTATTTATTTATTTCATTTTTTGTAACTGGTTAGGCTCATTGGGATCATTACAGCCCCTTTTTCAGGGGCCACACGGAATTAATCACAGATAATAAAACTTTTACAGAGTCACAAGAGGTAATTGTTCACAGTACAACATACACATACAGTAATTGTTCACATTACAATGTTCAACAATATTCAACATTTGTTAATCCATTCTAGATGTTTGTTGATACAGACACTCACAATAGATTTAACTGATACAATGAGGACTATTTTGTGGTATCATAGGTAACAAGTGCATTGGTTAAGCTCCAGCAGGTGAGCCTTGAGTCCCCTCTTGAATCCCCCAAGTGAGTTACATTCCTGGATATTTCCGGGGAGCACATTCCAGAAGGGTGGGATATAGGCAGAAAATGCCAGCAATCATTGAGAGGACATTACTTTAGGCACTTGAAGGAGCTGTCAGTTGAAGGACCTGAGAGTCCTGCTGTTATGTTTAGCTGTTAATGTCTCAGCCAGGTTTGGTGGGGCACTTTCCAGTCTGAGTTCCTAGGCTAAGCACAGAGATGGGCATTTTAGTCAGCCTTCTAAAGAGGGCTAAAGTAGATAATATTCTCTTCATATTCTTTTCTAAGTTGCCAGTCTAGGATTTTACCAGACTTAGCCACTAGGGCATAATACTTGGAACGTGTGAGCAATAACTGTTTCTCAACTTAGTGAGTTGACAAGTTATTATATTGATTATGTAAATCTAGTAGGTCCTGTAGTAGTTTACGGTCATGATTCACATTTTATAATTGTTCTTTCTATTTTATGAGTTGGTCTAACAAGTCTAGAATTCTGATGTCTATCTTTCTTTTGCTTAACATTAAACGCTATAGTAACCCCTCTAATATAGGCATAAACACATCCCAGGCCATAATAACTGATGTATCCATATTGTAATTAACCTGGAAAACTGTGGAATTTCTTTACTGATTAAATTTTGATATGTAGGGTCCTGCAATAGAGTAGGATCCAGCTTAAATGTAAAAAGAGATTGAGCCTGAGTAAGTTATGTAGTTCCTTTTGTATTCAATTTTCTTAATATATAATAAAATGTCTGAAACCAAAAAGAAATCAATTCTAGAGTAGCTTTGATGTACTGGTGAGAAGTAAGAATATCACCTCTCAGTGGGATGTGCATGTTGCAAGGGTCGACTAATTTAAAGCATGACATAAAGTCCATGGGCCTGATTCTCAAAATGGGATGCAGGGCTTGTGGCCAAGCCCTGTGTCCCCGCATTGTTTGGCACACTTGCATCCATGGGTTTGCTGCAACTTGCACCCAGTTTTAGAATAGGGGATGCAAGTTGCGGCACTGCCCTCTTTTTACGGCAGCTTGTGCCAGAGTTGTGGTGCAAGCCCCATAACTTGGATGCAAAGATCTAACCGGGGGACCTGATATAACCCTATCAGTTTCAGGAAGGTTGCACACCAGAACGAACAATGGCACAAGGCAGGTGTTTGCAAGTAACAACATAGATGTATATAAGTGTGCCAAGTTACATTTACACATCCAACTGTGGAATCCAGTGTAACAGTGCAGTGGGGTTGCAGGGGACTTGCGTTTGGGGGGGGTTGTGGCACTGCAGTTCTAAAATCACACTGACCCCCTTGTTTGACTCAAGTCACCACTTGCATCTTAATCCCAGCCGCAAGCCCTGTGCATCCCTCTAACTTGCTTTGAAAATCAGGCCCCATAAGTTTAATTGAGAAAGACTGTAATTTATCTGAATAAATACATGAATCACCCAGAAAGTTGTTTAGAATGAGGTTGAAATCTCCTTCAATAATCAAAGGGCCTTACATGTGGCAATGTTTAAGAACACTTCATTAAACAAGCATTTGTCAATGCCGAATGTTGTCGCGCTGGCATTGGCAGTGGCGGAGGTGGAGAGGCATAGTGCTGTGAGTTTGTTAATGTGTCCCAAAAGGTGATTTTGCACAGTGAGTACGCCACTGTGCGGCAGAGCTGCAGAAACACATTTTGGGCAGGCTGTGGAAAATGGCAGCTGGACTGTTGATAATGAGGTGTGCACAAATGCCAGTGGTGAAAATGTGGCATCAAAATATTGCAGATTGACAAAGTTACAAGGGTGAGTGGAAACTGCACAATGCACATTTGCAACACAGTCACTGTCTGAACTTTCGCAACCAAATTTTCAACATAGGCATTTTAGGACCTCTGCTGATGAGTAGTGTCACTGTCATTTCCTGAAAGTGTCCTGAAAAGTGATTTTGCACAGTGACCATGCAATTCTGCACCGGACGTGCGAAAACACATTTCAGCCAGCTGTACTGTTCATAAGGAGGTATGGAAAAATGGCAATGATGAACAGCTGGGTAGATATTACAAATTCACAAAGTTACGGCTGCATGCAAACTTCTTAGCAACTTGGCCTTTCGTAAAACATATTTATTGACTTCCGTCCTAAATTTTCAACATAGGCATTTTAGGACATCTGCTAATGAACAGTGTCACTGCCATTTTCATAATGTGTCTCAAACACGGGCTTTCCACAGCGACCGTGCTATTGTGTGTGCGGAACTGCGAAAACAGATTTTGGTCAGGATGTGAAAAATGACAGCTATACTGTTCATTAGGAGGTGTAGAACAATGGCATATTGAAAATGTGGTGTAATAATATAAGTTTGTGAACTTACGGTGCGTGCGGAAACCGCGCAACGCACGCCTCTAACACAGTCATTTTATGGAGTATTGTCACCAAATTTTCAACACAGGCATTTTAGGACCTTCTGCTCATGAACAGTGTCACTGTCATTTTCGTAATGTGTCCTGAACACTGATTTACTACAGCAACCATGCTATTCTGCGCCGGAAGTGCAAAAACAAATTTTGGGCAGGATGTGAAAAATGACAGCTGTACTGTTCACAAGAAGGTGTGGTAACATGCCAATGTTGAGAATCTGGCATGAAAATAGTGCGAATGCGCTAACTTACAAGTGTGTGTTGCGCAGTTGCTACGCATGCTCGTAAAATGGTCATGTTTTGGATTTTTCCCACCAAACTTGCAACATATGCTTTTTGAGAGCCCCTCTCATGAACAGTAGCACTGTCATTTCATTACTCAGTCCCGAAAGGTGATTCCACGTAGTGACTGTGAGATCACCTTTCGGGACCGAATAACGCCATGATAGTGCAAGAATTCATGAGAAGGGGTCCCAAAAACCCCATGTTGAAAATTTGGGGCCAACATTCACAAAAAATGCCTGAGATATGCATTAAAGTTGAAAAACCCCTATTCATTCCATTATACAGCTTACCGGCATTTCTTCAGTTACGTGAGTCGGCTTTGAAGAGTGGAGCGTGTTCTGGCCCACAGAAGATGTCATGCCGGACTCCATAGTAAGTATGGGGTGAGAGGTGAGGAAGCAGGATGCGAGCGGGTGGGTGCGTGGTGGGGAGGGGGCATCGAGACTGTGAGGGACCATTTTCATTTTACAGGAAAAAATGAAAAAACACATCGCGGGACAGTTTTTTTTTTCAGGGGATTTGGCACGCTGGGGTGGGCTCCCAGCGTGCCACCTAACTGTTTGGGGTGTCTGTAGCCGACAGGGGATTGGCACCCCGTCAGTACACAAAGAAAGGAGGCTTGCCGCGAGGGGATTGGGCACCCTCGGCATTCAACAATTGGGGAGTTATGCTGACGAGGAGGGCTCCCATCGGCACACAAAGAAAGTGGGGGCTTAATCGACAGGGGATTGGGCACCCCGTCGGCAGAAGTTAGGCGGCCACCCGCTGGCCGACCATGCACATAATGGCGACGAGCACGGCAAGAAAAGGACTGCTGTGAATGATGAGCTTCGCTCAGATTGCAGTGGACCTTTTCTTAGATGTGCTCGTCACATTATGTATGCATGATGTGGCGCCGGCATGCAGGCTGCTTGGGGAATGCGGGACGCACCTACTGGTGCGTGCCCTGCATTCGCCCAACAGCGACCCTGCCTCCAAAGCTGCACTGTCCTACGATGTTGGCTGCACAAGCGCGCCAACATAAAAATGCAGGTGAGTTTTCATTAGGGCCATAAATATTAACAAGAGTAAAAGAATGCCCATGAAGTGAGATTTCATAAATGATATAATGACCTTGGTAATCATTAATAGATCTACCAATCATAATCCCTGAGTTGTTTTTTTTAATAGCCATCCTTTGGCATTAGAGCTAAATGAGGCATTTAGACCAGACCCCATCTTTTACTTAGAAAGTTAAATTCTTCTTGTAGCAAATGCATTCCCTGAATCATAATACAATTGGCAGCAATTTTATCCACATAGTTAGATATTTTCCTACTCTTAATTCTGTCTCTCATCCCCTTAACATTCCAGGTAAGACTTTTTAACAGATTAACCATTTTTCCTTAGAAAAAAATGGGTCTATAAACACCCTAACATATAACCTAACATTTTGACTAACCTGCCTGAATCTAGTATCCTCTATGTTTTCTTTTCCATAATAATATGCCAAACAAACAAACAAAAAAGATTAATAATTATTATGGCCCCCTTCCCCACACCCGTGCCCACCTCCACACACTTCCTTCCAAGAACTAAACTAGCCCCCATCCACCCACCCACCTTCCCTTGGATTAAAGAGAGTTTAAGAATCTGTTTTGTCTGGATTATAAAAATATACAAATTACCCCCTCAGCAAGCTAATTCAATCACTATACCAAATAATGCAGGCTGGGGCTAAGAGACAAGCATAACATGTTGCTGAAGTCCTTACTTATGACACAGGGGACAGTTCCCCTCCTAAACCCCCAAACAGTGACATAAGTGGTCCTAGTGATAGACAGCAGTACTTACACTGCTCAATGCTAATGCTGTCCTGTCCACAAATATTGTCATGCAGTGCAATAGTCATGCATCTGCAATTTGCATTGTCATTGGCAACCATGGGAGTCAAAAAATTAGTCAAGCCATGCTGAGAGCTAGACTGAAGTGAATATAGATGTGAGCAGTGCTGTGGACCTTTAAAAAAGCTGAATCTAACATAACTGGATCCCCAAAAAAACATAAGAAGGAAAGAAGAAGCAATTATATACATTGCCTATGTGTTCATGTGGGGAAGGGGGGACACCGGGATATATTGCATCTCATGAAGGTGTGATTATATTTTAAGGTGTAGAGTGTTTAAAGTAAATACAGATGAAATGCCCCTTCATCTAGGTCTGCCCTAGGCAGTTCAACCTTGGCAGCCAATACCCACAACAGGCTGTTCAGTACTAAATACAAGATCCGGCCCTGTCCATAAGTTAAATTATGTAGATATTGCTAGGATGATTTGGGATCAGGTTCGGTCAAAGCATCTGTGCATGAACCCCAGCTTGTTCTAGCCTGAGTCGAAAGCATCTGCTGACGCCCCCTCTGGAGGTGCTATAAACAGATTAACCCTTTGGAGCCTGGACAGGTATCTCTGTACTTGGAAAAACAATGTATCTGTTGTTAGGCTTCAAAGGGTTAAATTAAGTGACTTGTTCAGATGGTATAAGATTTGGTTGGGTTGATTGGTGAGACTGATCCCCAAAAGTCTGGGCTGACCAGGATTCTTCTGACATGTTCTGAGACACTTGAACAGAATCATGATGTTTCTGTATTTCTTGTTGCTCAGTGCAATAGAGCTGAGCCTTGGTGCTGTCCACAACTGTAGAGCTGGGTTTAAAAGTGGCCTTGAGTGCATCAGAGCTTTCTTAATCAGGGCTGGGTCCTGATTTGATATCAAGAATACTTCGGCTCACTTAGGATCAGTAAAATAATACATGTTACCATGCCAAAAAATCAGAGTTTGGCAGGTGGAAGGAGCACAAATTTTACACCTCTTTCCCTCCGAATGTCTTTAACTTTGTCAGAAGCTTTCTTTGATTGTAATTTTTCTGTACTGAAATCCAGATACACCAAAAAGTTAATGATCTCAGCAGACAGATTCCTTTCAATGCTAGCTTTTTTCAGCACCCGCTCGATGTGAGCTTTTTTCAGCACTGGTTCATGGTCTGAAAAGTAATGGGGCTTAACATAAACTGGTCAAGAGAGTTTAACTGACCCCAAGTGGGAATGAGTATCTTGAGGGCCCCCAAATTAGTGGGCTCTATCAATTGTTATTTTCTCTTCTGGGTATTTTAAACTTAGAACTGTAGTTAGAAGTTTCTCAAAGAAGGGTATGGGGTCCCCCTTCCCCTCCACACCTTCCGGCTGTTCTAATTAATTTTAAATTATTCCATTGTGGTCCTCATGGTCTATAATTTTTCTTTGAAGCATTTGTAGTTGATGGGCATAATTTTCAACTGTTTCTATTAAAGGATTCACATGGTCTTCAATATTAGTCATCCTGTCTTCAGTCTCCCCTCTGCATAGGCTCAAAGATTTTAGTTTTTTACAAAATCCAGACACAGAATTTGATAATGCAGTAAAAGCAGCATTTGAAGAATCAAAACCTTTTTGAGTATCAGCATTTATTTTGTCTTTAAATTGAATAAGCAGATCCAGGTTTCAGTCTTCCATAATGGGAGATGGCATCAAATGATCAGAGACAAGGTCAATCTGAATAAAATCCGCAGTTGATTTGGTTAAAGAATATACTGGCTTGAGAGGAGATCAAGTACTTTTTGAAGAGTGAGGGTTCGATTGAGCTGGAGTTAGCTACACAGGTAACTGTGCTCAGACCATGGAGTGTGGAAATGTAAAATATATACCAGTATGCTTGGAGCCAAAACTATTCAAATGCTTGTATATAACAGGAGATTCAGAAACCCTTTCAGAATTGCTCAATACAGGGGCATCAGAATCCAAATTATAACTTTCCTCCAGGGTATCTTGCTCTGTTACAATAGAATACACAACCTTTGCCAGAGTGGTTGAGGGCTCAGGTGGATCATTACCTGGTGCTTATTTATTATGCTATGGCAGGACTTTCAGATCAACTGGTGCAGAAGGAAGATTAACCAGGATCCAAGCTTTGGGAGGAGCTTCGTTCCGTGCCGGTGTCACAGGAATTGGAAACAGAGCTGGTCTGGGCAGCTCAAACGTAGGTTGAATGAATTGCAATTTCTTCCACTGCAAATGTGTGCAGCCAAGGGCTTTAGACGCAGTCAAGGTTGTCGGCTCAAGTAAAGCACGTAAATGTTTGGAGCTTGCTTTCTTCTGTCTCTTATCTAAGTAGAAATGCTCTGATATACTTTTTGTGCAGCACACAGACTTCGACATGCCGAAACAGAGCCGTGATTATTCCCAGTGTGTTCAGAAAACTTTACTCATGACTGCTGCAATACTATAGTGTAGAACTGATATATTAATGGAAGTAGTTCGCGAGTAGGAGAGACAATAAAGGTGCCACAAACTTTAACTGTTAGGAAATTGTCCTCTCAGGAATGTGATTTTCCTGTCAGCAAATTGCCCTATCTGGAACGACGATTGCCTTGTCAGGAAATTGTTATGAACATACGAATGTGCCAGCAGAAACAGACCTCCTGGTCTATCAATGTCTGCTTGAGTGTGCAGCTAGCGCACCTAAGTTACAGCTGCCCCACTCTCCTCCCCTTTTGTCTGCCCTCGGCCATTCTCAGCCTCACCCACCCATACTCTCCCCTGTTCTCTGTCCCATGCCCTTTTAAAACTACCCACAGTTTTGCATGATATCACCCTCTCTGGTAGGACATTCCATGTTGATACCACTCTCTCTGTGAAGTAATGCCTCCTCATCTCCCTCCTAAATCTCCCTCCTCTATACTTAGCCCGTGCCCTCTAGTGTCCCTTCTCTTCCTCAGTTTAAAAACCCTGTTGTCGCCATCCTTGTTGATTCCCCTCAGATACTTGAAAGTTACAATCATGTCACCCCATCGTTCCTCTCCTTCATGGTGTACACATTCAGTCCCCCCAGCCTGTTCTCGTAGTCTCTCCCCTCCATTCCCTGTATCATCCTCATTGCCCTCTGTTGCACTCCCCCCAATAGCTGGATATCCCACCTCAAGTATGGCCTTCAAAACTGCACACAGTACTCCAAGTGTGGCCTGACCAGTGACCTGTAGAGGGGCAAGATCATCTCCCTCCACCTGGATGAGAACCCCCTTGCTATACACCCCAGCATCTTGTTCGCCTTTGCTGCCGCTTTCCTGCATTGGGCAGGATTGTTCATGCTCCCTGTTACCATCACCCCAGGTCCTTCTCCTCCTCAGTGATCCCCTGCTTCAACCCCCCCCCACTAGTATTCTGTCATTGGATTCTTTTCTCCAAAGTGCATAATGTTACACTTCTTCACATTTAATCCCAGCTGCCACCTCTCTGTCCACTCCTCCAGTTTGGTTAGGTACCTCTGCAGTTGCTTCCATCCCTCCTCCTTGTCCACTACTGCACCAATTATGATATCATCTAAGAAAAGACTTACCCTGCTCACCACTCCGGGCATGATGTCTGAGATGAAGAGCCCAAATACAACCGGGCCCAGCACCGAGCCCTGTGATGCCCCGCTCATCACTGGTCTAGGTGCTGAGAATTATCCCACCACCACCACCTGTTGTAGCCTTCCACGCAGTCAGTTTGTAATCCAGTTTGCCATCTCCCCCCCATGCCAGTTAGCTTCCTCCCAACCACCCATGAGGTATTGAATGAAGGCCTTGCTGAAATCCAAATAGAGGAGATCCACTGCCTAGCCCCTATCCAGGTCTCTTGTTACCCAGTCATAATATTGTATTAGGTTAGTTTGAAAGGACTTCCCTGATACAAACCCATGCCGCCTCACATCCTGGAGGTAAGTGTCCTCTAGAAATGACACCAGTCTCTCCTTCAGTGTCATCTCCATAAGCTTGCCCACAATGGAAGTGAGACTGACCAGCAGATAATTGCCCGGTTCATCCCTTGGGCCACTCTTGTGTATCGGCACCACATGGGTCATCCTCCAGTCCTGAGGCACACATCCCATATCCAGGGAGGTGCTGAGCAGATCCGCCATTGGTTCCGCCAGCACCTCCACCATCTCCCTCAGCACCTTGGGGTGGATACCATCCAGCCCTGGTGCCTTGTCCACTTTTAGTGCCCTCAGTCCCTGTAAGGACCTACCTCGCAGGGTTTTAACATCTATAGCAGAAGAGCTCAGGTTCCTCACTGTGCCTGCTTCATGGAGTACTGGAAAGATCTACAGTCTCACAAGCAAGTGGCTGTGAGTTTGAATCCACACAATATCCATTCATTTTCCTTTTCTCGGAATTTCACTTCAGTGGTAATCCATGGCAGTGTGGAGTTAGTAATAGTAAATCTATATTGGAGAAGGGACTTAGATGGCACACACACTAAATCCACACAGCTGTCCTCTAAGGCCCTATATGGACTGGGCCCAGGCTACCTGTCAAAGCTCCTTACACCGGCCACCTCTGTCCACTCCTTCCACTTCTCATGGAGGGGGCTCCTGGATATTCCCAGGGTTCATCTCAAGACATCGCGTGACCATGCTTTCAGTGTCACTGGGCCATCCCTGTGGAACTCGCTACCATCTGCAGTTGGGGAGGCCCCCTCCATTGGGGTGTTCAAGCAGAGGCTAAAAACCCACCTCTTCCCCATGGCCTTTGCTGAAGACACTATCTGATCTACTCAACTGTCTGAGTGAAAGTATAAATCTCTTTCCCTCAGATTAGTAATTTTAGTATTTTATAGATATTTTTATGTAGTCTGCTTTTACTATATATTTTTTAATGTTGTTATTTGTACTGTTGTATTGTTAGGTGCCCAGAGCCTCTGGGATTGGGCACCATAAAAATAAAATTTGTCTTGCCTTGCTTTGCCTGAGAGGACTATTGCCTGACAGGAAGAATTTGTGGCACCTTTACTAAGCTTGCTGTAGGAGCAAGAGACTGAGTGGCCATCCCTCAAGCAGCCATATTGGATCCTCCTGTCCGAGACTCCTTATAATGGCAGAATGCAAAGTCTTAGCCAAACTGCAGCCTACAACAGTGAGTGAACTAATTCCACCTCTCATGGGCAAAGACCAGGTTGGATTTGTCCCTGGGTACAGAGCCATGAATAATACCAGGCTGCTCCTCAATCTCATTTGGCATGCCTTCCAGCTCCATCCCCCAGTGACACTCCTCTCACTCAGTGCTGTGAAAGCTTTCAACAGGGTGGAGCAGGCTACCTATTTCACTCCCTGCAGGCTTTTGAGTTCAGGGCAGCATTTATTAGCTGGGTCAAGACCTTGTACTAAGGGCCTCGGCTTCAGTGATCATGGCCTTGCCTTCTCTGCATTCCCTTCAAGCATAGGAACCAATCAAGGGTGCCCCCTTTCTCCCATTCTCTTCATACTGGCACTGGAACCTCTTTTAAAAGGGATCTAACTACATTCCCATTTTCATGGAATTATTATGGGAGGTGAGAACAAGTCACTGGCTTACGTAGATGACATAATGCTGTTGCTCATCACTCCAGAGTAGCAAGTCCCCACCTCTCTCTCTCTCTCTCTCTCTCACTCTGTGTGTCTCTCTATCTCTCTCATACAAGCATATGACCATCTGTCAAGGTATAAGGGCACCCTGACCCACCTCCGTAGTATATATATATATATATATAGTCATTAAAATACCTTTCTGCTTATAAAATTAAATTCATTAGGCAGTAGAGCCAGCATTTTCTAACAGTCGGTCCAGCCCACCCACCCCAAGATCATGCTAGCAAAAACCGCAATATGCTGATATGGTTTTGACACTTTCAGTCTATTGCCCTTATGTATAGAGATTTAAAAATCTCAGTATTTTCCATGCCTAGCCTTATTTTTACAAAAGTTGCCTGTGTGTTATGTGTATGCCAGCTCACACATGGCATATGGGCACCTTTTGTAAAAATAGCACTTGACATGGAAAACATTTTAAATCTCAGTACATAAGGGCAGTAGACTGGAAGAGGTAAAACCACGCTGAAGATATTGCCTTTTTCCAGGGTGATCTCGGGGGGCTGGACCCACTGTTAGAAAATGCCAGCTCCACCACCTAATGAATTGAATTTTATGAGCAAAAGGTATTTTAATGACTGTATATATATCGGACTACTGGGAGGGTGGGTCGGGTGCTTGAGCTACAATCTATGCTATAATGGCTCGAGTACGCTTGCCAGTAGATTTCCTTTAACCCTTCAAAAATTCCCTTGAGGGGATCATGATATGTCATCAGCTTCCTGAAATACTTGGGAGTTCACTTTTGGGATATAGGACAACTAGAGAAGCTCAACTTACCACTGCTGTGTGAGCTAGACAAGGACTTAGTGGGATTTATTACAAATGACAGAAACTTCAAATACCAAGTGTCAGGATCCCGAGACTGAGTGCCCGAAACTTGGAATCCCAACACTTCGTAAGCGCCTGCAGCAGAGGTTTTTATGGTATTTCGGGGGGCTTTTCCCCTACACCCCCTACTTAATATAACAAACTCCACCACAGGCAATTACAGAGTGTCGGGATTCCAAGTTTAGGGCAGTTAGTTTTGAGATCTTGACACTCGGTATTTGAAGTTTTGGTCTTTCATAATGATACCCTATGGGCTTCATAACCGTTTTTGGTAGCCCCCCACCCACAAGAATCACCTCAATTTGAGACTGATGTGCTTGGCATAGTCACTAGTTCCTAAGCTGTCCGGCAGGTCACAACTAAATCCAGCAGTTGAAATCTAACAGCAACAATTAAATCTTCATAAAAATAACTGATTTTAAATTATAACTAGTAAACTGATGTATAACTTGAATATACAATGTCTGGGTCAAAATACATAATTTATCATCATGTGCAGTGGGCAGGGACATAACTCATGAGTGGCAGCATGAAATATATTTATCTTGGGGAAGGAGTACCTGTTCAGAAACCATTGACATAGCTGTTCTCTCACATTATGGGAGTACAGTGGAGCCAGCCAGGATGCAATGCAGTTACTTGCAGTAAATGACGCTTCACAAAATACAGTACTGCATGACAAAATTGACTTAATTGTCATTAAAGTACCCTGTTCCCTGCAGCGTACTGCAACATTTTGAAGTAATGCAGTAAGGTATTGCATTACATCATGGCTGGCACCACTGTACAGTACTGTGTGTATAGGCCATTTTGGCGGCAGCAAATTAATTACTAACTTACAGGATTATCAACAAAGAATATTGTAATTGCCCATTAACTGCTAAGGAAGACAAATAGTATTGTCACTTAAAGTAATTACAAGCAAGGTGTTAATCAACCCAAATTAAGTTAAGCAAGTACAGCTCAATGTTTTAAGATTTTCCTGCTGGCAAAAGTATTAGACTGTATGCTTTCATTTCTAACTTTGCTCAGCATGAATCATTAATTTTACAAGAACTACAACTAGTTGAATGTTTCAAAAAATGTTTAGGCATGTTTTCTGAAGAGCTAAAACAAGTTGCAAAAGCAATTTTTATTAACTGCAGACACTTCTCCTGATGTTATTTGGACTTTTCATAAGCACATTATAGTATAGAGTGCTCTGTATCTGGAAATATGTAGTAAGTGACTTGTTTCATTAACTGATAATGGATATCATTAAGGAGGAAGCAGGATCTAAGCTTATCAGTGGCTTCATGAATCCACAAGTCACAGACATCTTATAGGGATGTTTCACATCATATCAATTTTTCTTTGCCGAAGGGTAAAAAAAAATAAGTTGAAAAAGTCTCACTGGTTCTGTAACTTGATTCCCTGGTTGGGAACTTTGTCTGAAGGCTAAGTCCCCTACTCCCTGTTGCAGCCAGTGAAGCTTCAGTCACACTGGAAGCAGAGATCTGGAACATCTTTTGGTTCTATGGGTACAGGATGGCATTTCTGGGAGTCCAGACTTGTATGTGTTTTGCCCACCTGACATCCCCTTTTCCTTCTGGGTCTAGGGGTTGGGGGCTACCCAGCAAATATTCTGTATGTGCCTCTGCCAAACCCTTACTTGACTTGGCCCACCATTTTAGCTGTTGTGGCAGTGTTCTCTAAATTATGGTCCTTAACTTATAGCTCCCTCATTGCCCTAAGGTAAACCTCACTCTGGAATAACCCAGCACTCCACATTGGTGGATGATCATTCCAATGGCACATGTGGGAACTGTTGGAGATCCAGACTTTGGGTGATGTGATGAAGCTGGACATGTCCATTGTGAACTCTTTTGAGGGTCTCCATGCTCATTTTTCAATCTCTCACTCCTATTTTTTGAGATATCTCCAACTTAGCAATGTGCAGTCCATTATGGCTAGACAAGAACTCTCCCGTATGTCCTTACCACCAGACTCCCCATTGCCAAGCAGGTGAAAGACACCCTGGGGATTGGCAAGTTTAATTCATATTGTGATCTGTGATGGACTCCCAGACCCCACAGTCAAAGAAAAGCACCAGTGGGAGGCATTCCTACACATAACTATCCCTGAGGGGGCCCAGCTGTCTTGCTTGAGCATGTTCCAGTTGGCATGTCCCAACAGTCAAGGTCTCCTTATCTAAAACAAAGTTCTCCATGTCAGATAACCTCTGCTTCAGAGCTGAACTCCCAAGGACTGCTGTCTCATGATAAATGTTGGTGGTGCCTGATGGTGACCTTTTCCATATTTTGTGGGACTGTCCACCCTTTCAGCAGTTCTGTGAGGAAATTGGTTGCACTTGCACTACAGTGCTGGGCTTGCATGTTCCTACTGTATGTCTCCTAGCCCTTTTTCTCTTTGGTCTCCCTTCTCCATGTATCTGAGTTGGGCAACACAGTCTCTTGTGGCTGATCGCAGGAGGGGTAGGAGAAACTAAAAGACTCCTTCACCAGTGGAGAACTGTCATGGTCCCATCTGTAGTGGAATTAAAGGTGGCAGTAACTCAACTGACTCTGGTTACTAGGCTCCTGTGGTTGGTGAAGGGCACACTGATACTGTACTACAAGATTTGGTCCCCCCCCCTACTCGGATTATCCTTCATGTGTCATGGACCCCCACTTTCTTCATGAGAGGGCTTTGGACCCATCTGCCCTTCCATGAGTGCCTTATTTATCCCCCTCCTCTTTGTAACCTTTTATCCCCCCCAACCTTATGATGTTTCATGAGTGGAGTAGACTGCCAGTCTCAGCCCTCAACAGCTGAGGGGTCTAAGGGAGTGTTCCAGTTTAGCCAATCTACTTATGGTGGTACTGTCTGGCTGACTGAGTATATGGCTCCCCCCCTCCAAATCTTTCTCCTCATACTAGTCTCTCCTCCCTACTTTAACCCATCCATTCAACCTATACTACCTTGGGGCCCCACCCCACCACCCTCCCATCAACTTTTCCTTTCATCTCTTCCCCCCTCTGATGGATCCTCACCTACACTGTCAGCTGTTCTGAAATATTTCTTCTTGGCTGTGTCACCATTGATGTATTTCTCAGTGGTTTTCTTCGTATTATTCAATTCAAGTTTATTGTAGGAAAAGCTCCATTGAGCAGGCTCATTCACAAGGAGGTCCTGATAACATAAAAACAGAGACATATACTGTACATATAGAGAACAATGGTAGGTGCAACACATAAAAGCAATTACAGTGAGTTACACGTGACTGACTCTTCGGAACAATTGCATGACAGCAATAAAAGATTAAAATAAAGTGCTATGTGCATAAAAATAACAGGGAAAGCATGTAATAATCATACAGTACAGTAATAAAGTGCACGGTAATAAAATGACAAGATGCAGTGCATGGTAACATGTTGACTAACTACAGGATGGAAGGGGAAAATACATCAAAAACAGTAAAGACTTAAGCAACAGTCAGCCAGGTAGTTACTAGAATCGGTTTGTGTAACATGCTGAATTAGGATTGAAGGAGTGGCTGATTTGGAAGGGTGAGAGATCAGAGAGGTGACAAATGGGAAGAGACGGGTAAAGCATCAGGATGAACAGGAAGTAGAGAGAGAACAAAAAGGGGAGAAATGCATACTATGGAGTCATGGTTGGAAAGGTCGAGAAGGTAGAAAAGAGATGGAAAAGAAAAGAAAAGAGTTAAATGCGTGAGTGTCTGGGGGTGAGGTGGGAGTGGAGCACAGGCACATCCATAAAAGGGACAGAGAGGGTGGAGCAGAAGGGGAAGGGAAGGGGAGGGCATCAGACAACAGGGAACGGGGAGAGAGTTTGAAGTATTAGCATGCATTGGATATGTGATTGTGTTTATGTATTGCTGTATTGAAAAATGTTAAAGACTATTAACTATAAAAGATTTTCAAAAGTCTCTGCTGTCTGAGTAGAAGTCAATCTTGGTTTACTCTTTTATGATCTGACATCATATTGAATGATTCTGATGAAGTCGTATAGACAGATTTTACATTTTGTAGCTGAATCAATATAATGAAATTAGAATAACTTGTGGGCTGATCCTGGCTGCTCATGGCGGTTCTTCTAGTGCTAGTATAAGACATTCATCCCACCTTTCACGTTACAAAGTCCTGCTGAAAGAGGACAGTGTTATCCATTTAATAGATCTATAGCTCTTGCCTTGGTTGCTCAGTTTGTAATACTTTGGGTTGGTATCAACCTCAATATGTGCTATTCTCAATAAAGGAAAGGTGAAGCCTTATTTTTTCACTTACACGAGAAGGCAACAGATTCATGGATCTTCATTCTAAGTTCATTGTTATCGAAAAGGAAGTTTCATACCCATGTTGTTTCTTGGAAAACAGAAGTCACTGGATACCTTTTATTGGACCTACATGCTGTATGCCTTTTATAAAAATTGTGAAGTACATAAGCTTACAGAGCCACACAGGTTCCTTCATCAGGTGCAATAGCATTTTGAAAAGATGGATTTATACTTAGTTACATTGTTTCAAAATTGGGCAGAATAGTTTACATAAGGTGAGATTTATTAGTAAGGAGGGTGGGCAAAAAAATAGGAAGCAGGGGCTAGATATTCAAAGACATTCAAATACGGGCAAAGGTGGAGCACAAAGGTTTATACTGTGCTTGCTCTTGTGCCGGACCTGAAGGGTGATATATTCAGTCAGATAGTGCACCAGCACTATCCGAATATAGGGCCATGTCGTCGCAGCGCTAAGGCAAGCAGCGCTGCTTCAACATGAACCTGGGCCATATGAATACCTGAGGGTTTTGCCCCCCCCGGGCTGGATAGTGGTAGTAGCTGAGGCATGATATTCAGTAGTAGAATGCAAATGAGCCAATTGGGCATGCAAGACACCATGGGGCCATATGCATGCTCCTTATGGGCTCATTTGCATGGGAAGCAGCATCAGGTTTGCTACCATCCTGTGGTCACCTGTCACATCAGGCTTTGTAGTGAGCAGCCCCTCCCCACACCCTGAATGCCCTTCTGTTTAATGTAAATATACTCTCTGGTGTCTAGTGGCACCCCCCACCCTCGGATAACTCACCCCCATCTGATGTCATGGTGCCCTGGTATCTAGGGCCCCCCCCCACGCTCAGATCCACCAGCCCCATATTACAGACATAGTCCCTGGTCACTAGTGGTACACCCCCTACCCCTGAACACCTGTCCCCATAAGGCTTAGGTAGTCTCTGGCATCCAGTGTTTCTGCCAACTGCTGGTCACCAACTGGACTGGTGAATGATGATGGTTCACTGTCCCCCTTGCATTGTCTGCACCCAGAATACCACCCAGCCAACTCTACTGTATCTGTATAGCCAGTGCCATAAAGAGAGCCCATGATGATGACTGGCATAACCTTCCTCTCACATTCTCAGCTGGCCACTGTATGGGATGATAGGGATCAGCATTCAGTATACATTATACTGTATGCATGCTTCCTGTCCTCCCACATGGCAGTAGGCTGAAGAGGTGAGAGAAGGGCTGTACCGATCATTGTCATGGGCTCTCTGCATGGCACCAGTTGCATAGGCACAGGAGGGTTGACTGGATGGTGTGCTAGTTGGGGCAATGAGGGGTGCCCACTGAACCACCATCATTTGCTGGTCCAGGTGCGACCAGCACTTGGGTGGGACCGCTGGATACCAAGAACTACTGAATCCTTATGGAGACAGGTATTTAGGGGATAGGGGGTACCAGTAGCCATCAGGGATTATGTCTGTACTATGGGGCCAGTGGATCAGAGGGTGGGAGGAACCCTAGACACCATGGCACCATGACACCAGAGGAGGGTGGGTGGTCAGAGGGTGGGGGTGACACTAGACACCTGGGAGAATGTTTGAACTGCTGTGGTGGGTGACCGTCGGATGGGGCAGCCACTAGACAACAAGAAAGAATGTTTGAACTACCACTGGAGTCATTAGAGCATGAAGGGTGCCACTAGCAACCAGGGAAGCCAACAGCTATACTGGAACAGGTGATCAGGGGGCTGGGGGGTGCCACTAGCTACCAAGGAACACAAGAGCTATACAAGGACAGGTGACTGGAGAGTATGGGGTGCCCACTGGACACCAGTGTATCCCTTGTTTCACCAGGCTGGGGTACAGGGGCTGATGGGGTGTGTGGCTGCTGTACTATGTCCCGCCACCAGGGCCTTGAGCCCCATTAAGTCAGGGTTTGTAAAGGTAGTAAGAAGTGCCTGTTTGTGTGTCATTTACTGTTGGTGTAAACTGCTGAATATGCTTCTGCACCTATATGTGGGGAGATCACCTCATATGCATGGGTGCAGTGGTATGTTAGCACTAGGGCATTAATGGGTGTTGCCCATGCTGTGGGATGGTCTTTGAATATAGACTCCACCCACAAATTGGGCAAAACAATTGGTTAGTGTGGGCAAACACCCTTTAGTGCCCCCATTAACTTTTGAATATCAGAACCCAGGTCTTCAGCAGTAAGGGAATGCCTTCAAGGGAAGTGCTAAGATATTCATAGGACAACAGCAGGATAGGTTAGGCTTTAGATGAATTGAAGAGTTAATGGGAGAGAATGTGAAAGGTTTAATGACAGGAACATAGGAATAGGTAATGGCAGTAAAATTAAATACAGTATACTGTAAAACAAATCGTGTTTAGCATGGGCAAACACCCCTTAGTGCCAATGCTAACTTTGTATATCTGAACCCAGATCTTCAGCAGTAAAGGATGCCTTTGAGGGAAGTACTAAGATAGTCACAAGACAGCAGCAGAATAGTTTTTTTGTTTGTTTTTTGTTTTATTCTTTGGTAACCAGGTAAGGCCCACTAGGCACTAGTGCCTGTTTTCAAGAGCGACCCGGGAGCACTGAGAAGGTTAAGTGACTTGCTCAGAGTCATACAGTATGCAAGTGGAGATTGTGGGAATGAAAGCAAGGTCTGCTGGATGTACCAAGCTCAATCAAAGCTCATTAATCTAACATCTAGGCTATACTGCCAGGTTATTTTTATTTTTTTATTTATTTATTGAGATATTTCAGAAATACCTTTGAGTCAAAGACTCATTTACAAAGGTTCCATGTCATACATAGAAGGTACATGGACAATATTTGTTACAGATTGCAGTACAGTACATTACATAACAATGATTGGATACACATTTGTTCAGTGAGTGACTACCATTCCAAGATAACATGATTTACAATGATTTGCACAGCCATAAGGTAGCAGAGAGGTTCTGAAGAAGGCTGTTTGTCAAATGATTAGCTCGTAGAACATTAGATATGGAGGACACCAAAAGTTGTTCTGGGTCATGGGGAGTGTCGTTTGCAATCACATAGGTTTGAGGCCTGGAGGTGTTTCCTTAGCCTGGATTTAAAAGGGCCAAGCCTTGTTTCATCAGTTATTGGGCTTGGGAGCGAGTTTGTCCAGGAAGGGGCTTTGTAGCTGAAGGATCATTGGAATTGGGAAGTCCGACAATGGGGTACCCATAGCAATGGTTTCTTCGAGCTACGGGTAGTTCTGCCAGGAGGTGTTTAGAGGATAATTTTGTCAAGGTCAGGGGGGGTGAGGCCTAGAATTATCTTTTTGGTCATTAGGCAGGTATGGTACCTGATTCTATTATCTAAGTTTAGCCAGTTTGTGGTACTGTAGAGGGAGCTGGTGTGTGTGAAGCGATCACATCCAAGGATGAGACGGCAGGCTTTGTTAAGCACGAGCTGGAGTCTATTGAGGGCTGAGGTGGGCACGGCACTGTAAATGAGAATACCGTAGTCTAGCAGAGAGAGGATAGAAGAGTTTATGGTCAGTTGTAGTGCCTCAGGGTTGAGGCAGTGTTTGTACCGATAAAGTATGCCTAATTTAGAGCTAAGGGCAGTTGATAGGTGCAGGATATGTTGATTAAAGTTGAGGGCTGGGTCTAGTGTGATCCCTAGATATTTAAAGGTGCTTACTTGTTCTAGGGGGGTTTGAGTAACAGTGAGAATTTGGGGGCAGAGGCTCTTGAGTGGGTTCTGGGGATGGGAGAAGATCATGACTTTTGTCTTATTGTAGTTAATTATTAGATGCTGGGTGGTGAGCCATTGTTCGGTTTAACGGAAGGAGTGTTGGAGAGTTAGGTGGAGTTTAAGGGTTAGGCTTTAGATGCATTGAAGTGTTAATGGAAGAGAATGGGAAAAGTTTTATGACAGGAACATAGGAAGGGGTAATGGTAGTAAAATTAAATACAGTACACATATTACAGGGATGGTGAAATAGAAAGAAAAATAAAATGGAAATGAAATAAGGGTATAAGCAGTCAGTATCTTAAGTCTTTCAAAATAATGACACTAATCTTGACATGGATTTTAGCTATTAGGCTTTCAAAAATAGTTCTGCTTGTATTGGCCCCATATCAGACCAGTGCCATTTCATTAAGATCAGTACACCAACCCCCATTACTGTAGGAGGAGGATATGTTCTGTCCTTGGATCAACAAAGAGCATACACATGGGTACTTCATGGATAAAACATGTTTTACATCATAATGGCATCCCAAATTTATTTGTGTCTTAGATACACATGGTATATAAACAGGTAGGTATTATACCGATTGTAAATGGATGGCTGGGGGACGACATACAGGCACTTTAAGGTGTGCAGCAGGCCCCTTATTTGTACAGCCAGAGAATACTTTAATGGGGCAGTAAAAGACTAAACTTAAACTACAAGCGTGGAAAAGATTAGGTTAAATTACTGCTAATTGTTTTAGTAACCATACTTTACTCCTCTTGGAATGACTGGTTTAACAGGCAAAAGTCTGTAGAACATCAGAATTTGTTTGTAATCTAAGCATGCTGCCAAAATGTTGCATTAATTGACAGAATATATTTGATGAATATCTGCATACTCAAAATTGCTCAGAAACCTGACTACCTTTGTGTAAAACCTGACGACCACACAAGGACCTGAACACCGGATGATTCATTCTAGTCCAAAACTGGACAGGTGGTATCTCTGATTTAGTGGTGTAATGACTATATTTCGATAAACACAGAACCAGTAAGTATGCAACAATATCCATTCACAAACATTGACACTTACAGAGTGTCATATTGAGAGAGAGACAATGTTGGGCAAGACACTGAGGGTATCCTCTGCTCTTTCAAATATTGCAGAGACCTTTCATTTCCACCTAGACAGCCACCAAAAAAGGGCCTTAGGTATTTCATTTAGTTGTGTCCTATGAAGGGCATTGCTTTTAATAGTGCAGGACCTGAGCTCTGAAATGCTGGTATTGTGTAAGAGCCTGTGTTCTCAGTAAAGGATTGTAGCAAAGACTATTAGGCCTACAGACGACAGTATATGCTCAACATCCATCACAACCCATTGACTCACAACAGGAAAGATTACAGGCAGGGACACTGGTTTACCGGGATTGAGAAAGGGCATATTCCGTTTTGCACATTGTAAAAAACGGTATTGTCACTGGTGTCTGCTAAGCCAAAATCCGGTTTTACCGTTGTTTGGTTTTGTGTACTTTATTTAACAATTTTTAACTCTGCTAACATGCATTTTAGCAATTTAGACCTCTGCTATTACACATCCTTCCATCCTTGTACCAATTTAAAGTTATTTTAGGTACAAGATGTGATGGCAGCAGCAACACTACAGCCCCCATCCCTAAGGTGTGATGGAAGCAGTACTACAGCCCCCATCCCTCTGGTGTGATGGCAGCAGCAACAGCACTCCTACCTCCGTCAGGTGTGACAGAAGAGGCAGCACTGTGGCCCCCATCCCTTAGGTATGACGGCAGCAGTACTACATTCACCATTCCTCATGTGTGATGGCAGTATCAGCACTATGGTCCCTATCCCTCAAGTGGGACGGCAGCAGTACTACATTCCCCATCCACCAGTGGTGATGGCAGAAGCACTACAGCTCTCACCGCTTCAGTGTGATGGCAGTAGCAACAATGCAGATCACATCCCTCAAGGTTATGGCAGTAGTGACAGCACTATGATTCCCTTTCTTCAACACCCACACCCCACATGCACAAATTACAAATGACTTGGTCTCTTTGCTTGTTAGAACTCAGATGTGAATTAATCTGAACCATCACCGCTAAGGTGGACTAACTTTGTTTTTTTCCTATCTATAATTTAACTGCCTGAATTTGATTTCTGCCTGTGACACCGCTGACCAGGGTTAGGGAACAGACTTGGGTGTTGGAGGGCCAGCTGTTGGGTGAAGGATTGAGTGTCCAATGACCACTCATCTTCTCCTGGGAGGGAGGGTGGGTTCACAGCTCAGCATTTGCTGGCCCCTGGTGGAGGCCAGAGGCATGACAACATGTCAGCCCTCACTGCAGAAGGGAGCGTGACGGACGTTGGCTTGTGACTTGACATCATATGGCCTGTCAAGAAAATGGTAAAACACCTGCTGGCCAACTGAAGGATGGCTGTTGGTCCCTCCATAAGCTGGAAGCCCCAGACATGTGTCTGTTCTGACCCCTGCCATGCCCAGGATACACAGGAAGCTCTTTGGGGTAATTTTCCTCCCCTGGTAGCCTCCCATGGGGTAGGGGCCCACTCAATGAAGGGTTACTTTGGGTTACCTGGTAGTACAGCAGTAAGGGGCAGTGGATGGTGATCGGACTCAGCAGCAGTGGTAGGGGGCCTTGGCAGGCCTGAAGGAGTGGATGGCCAGGGGGTAGGAGGAGCAAAAAAAAAAAAACTCCCTGAATTTAATTCTTTGAAATAAAGTGTCTTCACTTAAAAAATCCACAAGTGATTAGTGGAGGACCTTCAAATGGATTCATGCATCTCCCAGACATGTGGATGCTTTTTTTTACTTGGTGTCCATGAAAAGGGTGTCTCCCAGTTTTCATGTCTTTGTTCAGATGTGAATTGAGCACTACTCTGCCCACCAGCATCATACAGCCACTGGGGTCTTACCTTCTGTATATCATTGACCGTGCTTTCAAAATCCACTGGCCAAACATAAGTACTCTTAAATACTTTACATCTGCTTTTTGTTGAAGCAGTCTATCAGAAAACTATTTGTTGTCACAGAGACTGAAACAGCAGGTGGGGGAAAAGGTGCAAATGATCCAGTTTACCTAAATGGGGTGCTAACTGTGAAGTCTTTTCATAAGTAGTAAGGCAGTTTCTTCTTTGTGAACATACTTTCATTCAGACTAATTTTCATTCAAACAACTGAGGATTTTGGATGGCCCTACTGATTATAAACTTGAATAAGTTAATTGGTAACAGTAATCTTGCATTTAGCAATCTACAACCTAGATGCTTATATGAAAAGAATACAATAAAAACCTGACTAAAATTTAAAAACAAGCTTATAAAACAGATAAAATGTATCTGAACATTTATCTTTACCTATACAGAATCATTGCAGCCCAAGTGAAACGCAGGTAAATTACATTTTACCCTGACTACTATTCTATGATGTAGTAAACCTATATTGATATTTTTTTTATATTCTTTGTAAAGCAGGTAAGGCCCACTAGGCAGAACTGTCTGTTTTAAGGAGTGACCTAGAAGCACTGGGGAGGTTAAGCGACTTGCTTTGCGTCACACAGTATGCAAGAGGAGGTTGTGGGACTCAAACAGAAGTCTGCTGGGTGTACCCAGTTCAATCACGGTTTGTTACTCTAACCACTAGGCATGGGTGCTTAAACTGAATGGCTGATTAAAACAAAGCAGTGCGGGTGATTTCCTTACTGACTCTATATGCAGCAAAGCAGAAAGAATGCAAAACACAGCAGCATTCATTTTAAGATGCTGAAATCTGGGTCGGCCCGCTGGGGCTGCAGTAGCACTATTGCTTGCAATGCCAGTGACCCCAGGTCAGAAGCAAACTGGGGTTGCTGGAGGTCTGGCATGGGGAGTAGGATCGAGCACCTGGGGGACTGCTCTCCTCCTCCGGGGAGAGTGGGCTGCAGGTCCTGCTTCTTTACCGCCACCTGTGTGACCATGGGTGGTGGTGCAATGGTGCTGTAGAGTGATCAGGAGGGGAGGACACTAGCCAGGATCTGGAGCAGTGGCATATCTCTATGTGACCTACCCTCCTTGGATCTCTAGTGCCGGTGCCCTCAGGGACAGAAACCAGAAAACCAGGAACAATCACCCCACATCGTCCACTGGCAGAAGGGACCCAGGTGCCCCAGACTTCATAACCAGGCTCCATGAGGGACCCACTGAGCTGCCCGACACACACTAAGGGAGTGTGGAGTGGTGACCTGGGGTACCCTCCTTTCCCACCTGGGGGGGGTACAATCCAGGCAGGATAGGGACAGGCCCACAGGAGCTCCTGAGCATTACCTGGGGGTGAAGCTAGGGGATACCCAGCCTAGGGATCTCTGAAAAGTGGAGACTGATGCTGTGAGAAAGGTACATGGAAGAGAAAATAAAAAAAATTTAAAAAGATACTGAAATCTTAGAGATTCTCTGCAGTGACATGCAATTTCCATGAGGCACTGGTACAAGAATTCAAAATCCGCAAACCAAGCAGTATTCTCTGATTGTTACCGGTGTTACTGGTAAAAATGGAAAACCAGGGTCCCTGATTACAGGCTAACTCTTCAGAATGATGGGATATAGCTGCATGCTCTGCTGACATGTTTTTCCTAAGGGGCGTCCAAATGTGCACCTAATGTAACGTTCTAAAAATGCATATTTCTGCCAAAATTTACAACTTGCAACAACAGTCTTTCAAATTAGATATAAGTTCCACTTCAGTCATTTTTAATGCACATTCAACCAGACAAAAATATTTAACAATTTAAGAAACACTGAAACATAGAAACTGACAGCAGATAAGGGCCGCTTGCCCCATCAAATCTGCCCTTTTCATTGTAATTGCTTTCTCTGCAGAACCTTCTAGGTCTTCAGCACTTTCCCTTCCACCCTTTTCCTATCCCTTATGATTCCCTTGTGCCTGTCCCAGGCTCTCTTGAATATCATCACTGTTTTCACCCCCATCTCCACTGGAAGACTGTTCCAAGCATCCACCATCATTTATGTGAAGAAGTATTACCTCACATTTCTCCTGAACCTATCCCCTCCAGTTTCATATCATGAACCCTTGCTCTAGAGCACCTTTTCTTCTGAGAAATGCCTCCCACTTGTACCTCACTCACCCCTGTGAGGTATTTAAAAGTCTCAATTACATTTTCCCTCTCCCTCCTTTCCTCCAGGGGGTACATGTTTAGTTCCTTCCACCTCTCCTTGTATGGCTTTTGATGACAACCCCGTATCATCTAGGTAGCCCTCGAAACTGGACAAAGTATTGCAGGTGGGGTCTTACCAGTGACCTACAGTATATAGGGACAACACTACTTCCCTTTTCCTGCTGATGATACTCCTATCTGTACACGCCAGCATTCCACCAGCACTACAAATCACTTTATTGCATTGTCTCGCCACCTTCAGGTCATCCGATATGATTATTCATCGGTCCCTTTCCTGGTTGGTCATTGCAAGTATCTGTCCCCTCACTTTGTACTCCCTCCCCCACAGGTTTCTGTGACCCAAGTGTATTATTTTGCACTTTTTTGAATTAAACATTAGCTGCCAAACTTTAAACCAGGCCTCCAGCAATTTTAAATCTTTTTCCATCCTTTGCACACCCTTCCCCCAGAGTGTCCACCAGGATACAGATTTTGGTATCATCCACAAAAAGGCAGACCTTCCCTTTCAGTTGCTCATCTATGTAGCTAATGAATACATTAAAGAGGACTGGCCCCGGTACTGACCCTTGAGGCACCCCGTTGGTAACTCACCCCTCCTTGGAGTGAACTCCATTTACCACCACCCGCTGCCTCCTATCCCATAACCAGTTTCTTACCGATGTTACAACCTTATTGCATACCGTCAAGCTACACAACTTATTTACCAGCCTCCTACGTGCAACGGTGTCAAAGGCCTTGCTGAAGTCCAGGTAGACAATGTCTACCACCTCTCCCTGATCCAACACCTTGGTTACCCAGTCAAAAAATCTGTTTCTTAAATGGTCTATCATTTCCAGGCAGAAACATGTGCAAATCTGCATTGAAAAATCAGGGCTGCAGTGAAAAATCAGGATCCTGTTAAAGCCTTTTTTTTCTAATTTTTGCACCTTCCTTCTAGGCGTACTAAGTGATCTACCAGCCTCACTTCACCTTCTCTGCCACTTACACCCAGCCACCTTTTACTGCAGACATTCCTCTGCGGGGAGCCTGACACCTCTACAGGATGACCAGGTTCTGGATGATGGGGTCGGCAGTAAACTTCAAGGGACCTGAGACTGCCTGGGTGATACTGTGACCTATTTCTCCTCACCCCTTGAGAAATTGATTAAGTGTCTCACACCAGAGCCAGTCAACACCTCCACCTCCTCCCAACAGCTCAGATGTATTGTCACCTCTGGTCACCTAGGTGGCAGTAGTGCCTTAGATACTTGCTCCCTCCCTCCCTGGAGGAGGAGAGTGTCTTGTGTGATGCTCTATGATTATCCTCCTTTCCCAGCTAGGCCCTGGCATCCAGTGCTCATTCTTCAACACTGCTCTCTAGCATCATGAGCAGAAGCCCTGCTGCTGTGTAGATGGTCTGGTCTACTGGAACAGTCTCTTTGAAAATCCAGCCCAGTGATTCCAAGGTGTAAAACTTAATCAGTCGCTATGCACTGCATGTTAGGTTTAGGGTCTCGTTTAGTCCAAGATGCCAGTTGTGATCACTCATGGCAATCCATTCATGGTGGCTATATGATTTGAATTCCTGTCAATTCTGTTTTATAAAGCAAGCATACAAAAATAAAATAAAAAAAAAATAAAAAACCAGGCACCACTTTTGATTCTCCACTGTGTTGTAGTTGATATATTACAAGTATCCTACCTTTCGACCTCTAAGTGCAGAGACAGCCTCCTCCTAGTGCAGTAATACATTTTATAGCTCATAACTCTTAAAATACAATCCATCACATCATTCCAGTACATAGCTTATAGTACGTTAGACCTGCAGCACAACCGAAAGCGTGGGAACCTTAACACAGATTTATTGCCTTGGTTTTAGCAAAGGGTCAAATAAACCAACTGTTCTTCTTAAACACAATGGCTGTGAATCTATAGCAAGATAAAGCTGTCACAGCCATCAATCACTTCATATCAGCCTACTATACTGATGAATTATAACTTTCTCTTATTTTTGTTGATGTTTGTAAAGAACTACATATTATTTTTGTAACTTTATTAGCCACCAAGTTCACATTGTGGAAAGGCATTACTCATCATCTGCAGTAATGCACTCATATAATTTACAATGCCTTTCCTGTTATGTATCTCACTGTGCTTTAACACTGAAGTAGCTGTCTGTGGTGTAGTGAATAAATGCAGGAAAATGCAGCAGTCATTTCATATGGTACTGTATTCAGCAATATTTCTCACATTCAAAGCCATGAAAAATTATATCAGTTCACCTCCTGGTAAAATATCAGTCAATCAATCAATTACCAGCAAGAAACTCAGCTGACATCAGCAGAACTCAGGAATACTACATTCTCAAAAAATAATTTCTAGGCAATTCCATTCTTCATTGTTGAGAATATTTGTATAAAAGCAGAGGCCATTTCTTTATCGATCACATACAGCTGAGGCTTATCCTGGATAGAGATGTGCAAACTAGCCAACTTCGCTTGGCAAAACAATTTTATAAATTTGCCAAATTCGCGAAGTGCCAGCTTTGTGAAGTTTTTGGCAGGCAAAGTTGCACTTTCTGGAGAAGTTAGGCAACTTTGTCTTAACTTTAACTTTACCTGACTTCACCTGAAAAAGCACAATGGGCCAGATATTCAAAAGGGTTGTGCATACCGCAACAGTGTTGCGCCATGCACAACCCACTGATGCCCGCCAATATTCAAAAGGAAAAGTCGTGGCACAAATCCTGATGCGCCGGAGCACATCAGTAATATATCAGGCACAGAGGGCATGCCCATGCATAACCTGCACACAGCCCGATATTCAGCCCGGGATGTGCAGAGCCATGCATGCGCAACCCCTACTTGCACCAGCACAAAGTTAAGCCAAAAAAGGAACAATTGATGGCCACCCACAGGTGAGCTGCTGCATTGCATGGCACAACACGGCAGCTGCCATCTGTGGGTGGCCACCCGAGTTCCAGCGGCACCTGGCAGCGCCCCCCCATGCCCAATCGTGGGCATCTGTAAAACTGAAAGACTTCCAATATCCCTGGTGGTCCAGTGGCCCTCTATCTGCCCGATCGTGGGCATTTGTTTAAAAAAGATCCCTGTCCAATATCCCTGGTGGTCCAGTGGACCGCTCTCTGCTCAATTTCAGGCATCTGTAAAATAAAATGTCCTATATCCCTGGTGGTATAGGGTACCCCCCTCCCCACCTGCCCACTGAGCCCCACTGCCCCGCTCCCCTCCCAGTCATTCACATATCTGGAATGTGTAGTACAGTAGGGGCTGCATGCCCATTGGCTCATGCTGTGAACCAATGGGCATGCAGCCTGAGCTGTCAGTGGGCGGGTGGCGGGCAGCAAGCGGATAGGGTGCTGCCGCCGCCGGCTGACCCGGGGAGGCGGGGCAGTGGGGATTTGTGGGGGCGGTGAGGGGGGTACCTCAGACCACCAGGGATATAGGACATTTTATTTTACAGATGCCCAAGATCAGGCAGAGCGGTCCACTGGACCACCAGGGATATAGGGATTTTTTTTACAGATGCCCAAGATCAGGCAGAGAGCAGTCCACTGAACCACCAGGGATACTGGACAGGGATCTTTTTTTCAACAAATGCCCGCGATCGGGCAGATAGAGGTCCATTGGACCACCAGGGATATTGGACAGGGATGTTTTCTTAAACAAATGCCTGCGATTGGGCTGCAGGGGGTGTCAGTCCCCGATGGCAGCTGCCTGGCAGGGCGCCAGGCGCAAGTCATCAGGGATCGACACACCTGCATGCAAATGGGGCCATAATGACATGCAAATGGCCCCATGTGTGCCTTGCATACATTATGGTCCCATTTGCATGTCAACTTTTGAATATCGCAGTTGCTGTGCATGGCGCAATGGAACTTGCGTTGACGCAGTGCCACTGCGCCATGCACACTGGGGGTGGCCAGGTTGTGATATTCAAAGCTGCTGAGCCATGGCACAGCTCCTTTGAATATCACTTAGTCCACACCCCTGCGCAGCAAAGTTGAACTGGGCCCAAGCTTGCGCCATAGCCGGGTGCAGTTTGAATATCTGGGCCAATTTCTTCAGGAAAACTCAGTGCAAAGTGACGAAGTGGGCAATTCATGAAGTTATTCGTGAAGACTAATTTTGCATCTTAGCCGAAAATTCACCAGTGAAGTAAAACTTTCTCAACATCTCTAATCCTGGAGCTGAAATCATAATACTCAATTTGTGACATTGCAATAATTTCTACAGCACCACACTGATGCAAAAAGCAGTGAATTATTATGTCATCTCTAGTGTCAGCACGAGCTTTAAGTAAACTGCAAGTGAAAAAGATACAGATGTCCCTACTAATAAAGAAAGAAAAGCTCCAAATTCAAATTTGTGGTAATGATTTTTAATTGAGTTATGCTGATGACAGCTATACATTTTCTGCTAATTACCAGAGACCCTCTTTAAACTGTGTGTGGATGGAGGGCATTACAGCTATTCCAATTTATTTCTAATACTGCCTCTAGGGCTTTGCAACCGAAACAGGCTGCTATAAATCAGTTGAGCGTTTCATCAGAAGAGTGGCATTACATTTTAAGTGTTGGGTATGAGCCCAAAGTCTGGTGTGATACTTGAATCCATAACTTTCTAACCCCCAAGGTGAAGGGGTTACCAGTTGAGTGCTTGAAGAGGCATTGCAAAAAAAGTGCATTTAGGCATTAGTTGGGATTGCCCCCCTTAATAACACAAAAGTAAGAACATGTGGGATGTGACATTAGGGTACAACAAATGTATCAGGTTCTTGTTGAAGTGTGGCACAGGAAAAATGCTCACACAACAATCCTTGGAAAGAGGGTGCTGAAGTTAGAGCATGTATCACACAATCCTTCAAATGCAGAGAAACATCTCACCAGAGATTCACCAAGGCCTAGCACAATTTTGTTTACCATACAGTTGCTTTCATTAATTGTGTGGCATTAAAGGGAAACTCCAACTGATGCCTAAACTTTATATATATATATATATATATATCTTTGCAATACATTTTCTTATTTTTTTAAAAAGGAAATTTAAGAATACAAATACACTATGTTGGATTGACCATGCCGGGCATTGTCAATACTTTTAAGGGCAAGCAGTATCTGGTCATAGTGCCATTCCCCAACATTCCCCACCCTATGCCAAAAAATCCAAGTAATACACTAGCATGACCACCTTCACGACACACCAAGCAATTCCTTGTGTCAGTTAGGGATTTCAGGTCACATGTAATACCAGTTATCATACTGTCAGAATCTCATACTATGACAACCCCAGTGTCAAATAATACCTTCCTCTCTCACCCCATCTCAGTACCAAGCAGCCCCTCGTATCCAGTGGCACCCTCTTCCACACACTGACCCATGTCCTAGTATCCCTGGTGTCCAGTGGTGCTATACCTACCCACACCCACCCTGTGATCAAGTATCCTTGGTGTTCAATGGTACCCCTCCTCCAACGCCCTGCCTCATATACAAGTATGCCTGTTGTCCATTGCCCCCATCCTACACCCTACCCCATGTCCAAATATCTCTGGCATCCATTTGTACCCCCTTTCCACACCCTGCCCTATGCCCAAGTATCCCCAATGTCCAGTACTACACCCCTTCATAGAAAAACAGAAACACAGAATTTGACGGCAAATATGGACCAACTGGCCCATCTAGTCTGCCCTGTATCCCTACCTAGCGAGAATGCCATAGATACTACTTAATCTCCGGCTTCATTTTCTTGTCTGAACTGCTATGGCACCCCTTTATCTATCCCATCCAGTTTTAAATCTCATCACTGTCTTTGCCCTCACCATGTCTGCTGACAGGCTGTTCCATACCTCCACCGCCCTCTCTATGAAGAAGTACTTTCTCATGTTGCCCCTCAGTCTACCCCCTTCCAGGCTCATGTCGTGGCCTCTTGTCATTCTAGAGCATTTTCTGTTTTGGAAGATACTACCCTCCTGTACCTTATTTATTCCCTTGAGATACCTGAAGGTCTCTATCATGTCCCCCCTCTTCCTCCTCTCCTCCAGAGTATACATATTGAATTCCTCCAATCTCGCCTCATATGACCTTTTGTGCAGGCTCTGCACCATTTTTGTTGCCCTTCTTTGAACTGCCTCCACCCTATCAATGTCCTTTAAGAGATGCGGCCTCCAGAACTGGACACAGTACTCCAACTGAGATCTCATCAATGTCCTGTATAGTGGCATTATGACTTCTTTTCTTTGGCTGGTGATATCTCTCCCTACTCACCCCAGCACTCTGCTGGCTCTCCCCAACACCTTGGCACATTTGTTGGCCACTTTTAGGTCACCAGATATGATTACCCCTAGATTTCTTTCCTATTTTGTGGCATCTAATATCACCCTACCCATCATGTACTGCTCTCCGGAGTTCCTGTGCCACAAGTGCATGATTTTGCACTTTTTTGAGTTGAACCCTAGCTATCACACTCTGGACCATTTCTCCAGCTTAACTAGGATGCTCCTCATTGTTTCCACCCCTCCCAGACTGTCTATCCTATTCAAATATTGGTGTCATCAAAAAAGAGGCATACCTTCCCCTCCAGCCCCTCTGCAATGTTGTTGATATAGATATTAAACAGCACTGGCCCTAGAATTGATCCCTGTGGCACACCACTGGTCACTGTCCCTACATCGGATTTATCCTCATTAACCACCACCCTCTACGTTCTATTCTTTAACCTATTTCCTACCCAATTTACCACCTTGTGTCCCAGTCTCCAGCTGCCCAGCTTGTTCACAAGTCTTCTGTGTGGAACTGTGTTGAATGCCTTGCTGAAGTCAAGGTAGGCCACATCCACTGTTCTCCCCTCATCCACCTCCCTGGTGACCCAGTCAAAAAAATCTATCAGATCAGTCTGACATGACTTTCCTGATGTGAATCCATGTTGACTCAGATCTTGTGCTCCACTTAATTCAAGGTGCTCCACTATCCTTTTCCATTAGCAGAGATTCCATAATTTTACCCCCTACTGAGGTCAGGCTGACAGGTATATAGTTTCCAGCATCCTATCTGCTCCCACCTTTGTGGAGAGGGACTAGATCAACCCTTTTCCAGTCCTCTGGAATCACTCCTGTTTCCAGTGACTCATTGAAGAGGGCTGCTAGAGGTGTTGCCAGTACCTCCCCTAGCTCCTTTAATATTCTAGGATGTATCCCATCTGGTCCCATTGCCTTATCCACCTTCAGTTTTTTAAGTTATTTTAGGACTCTCTCCTCTTTGAATGGCCTGGTATCCATCTTCCTTCCTGTTCTGATTCTAAGTTGGGGTCCTGCCTCTGCCCCTTCCTCCATGAAAATTGAACAGAACTATTTTTTCAGGATTGATGCTTTATCCCAGTCTCCTTCCACTCCCACTCACCCCCCCCTCACCCCCCCCAGCCTTATTATCATCCCTGGTCTTTCTCCTTTCGCTAATGTATCTATAGAAAGTCTTATCCCATTTCTTAACTCCTTCCACACCCTGTACCATGTCTAAGTATCCCAGGCATCCAGTGGTACTGCCCTCAATACTGTGCCCTATATCCCAGTGTGTCTGCCTTCCAGAGATACCCTCACCCTCATCAAGGTCCCCCCATTCTGACAAAAAGTTCTGAACTCTGTTGTTGGATAAAGCAATTTAAAAGATGAGTTCCCTTCCATCCACCTACTAGCACCCATACCTTCCTCCTGCTCCCTCCCTAACACCAATTCATATAAACCCCTTACCCTGTCCCCCAGCACCCACATCCAACCCTCCTCCGCTCATCCCACCAATAATAAAAAAAAAAACAGCTCAGTCCTCCTCTTCCCTCCTCAGCTGACTGCTATCTGTATTAATAAAACCATGATCAGCAGCTCAATCAGTTTCATTCGTTCAGATGGAAGCCAACCAAGGAGGTGGGGTGGGCTGCTCTGGTTGCCATCTGTTTTCTTTTTAAATTATGGGTGGCATGGGGGAGGAGTGTTCAATCGGGGTGTAGTGGGCTGGGGGAAAGCGGTTATATGAATTTATGTTTGGGAGGGGAAAAAGGGAGGTATGTCTGCTATTGAGTTGGTAAGGGAAACAACCTTTTTAAAATTACTTTATCCCACACCAGAGTTGGGCACCCAGTACTGAAATGGGGAGGCCTCTCTGGGAGGATTGGGGTTGGGTTCCCAGTGTCTGCAAAGGCATTTTTATTGAATCTTCCCAAAATCGGGGAAGGTGGGGGCCTGTGGGTGGCACTGGGGTTGAGTCCCCAGTAACCGCTCAGTTTTTTCAATAATGATGGCTTTAGGGTTTTAACCATAAGGCAGATTTATGTACCTTTGACTGCTTTGCCCATGTTAGAGGCAGTGATGCATGAATTATTCTTATTTTTGAAAAAGTAGATCTTTTTCACATTTCTTGTTCGTCTCAAGTCAACCCTTGCAGAAATATAAGTGTGCAGCGCACATGCGGAATGCATGCCATGTGCTGAATTGTGCAATGTTTGCATGTGGTTCGCATACATAAAGTGAACCTATGCAAACCAGGTCTAGAAAGCAAATCAGGTTCGCATGCTGCAAGCTTGACATTAGTGAAGCAGGTAAGCTGATGTGAACATCTTCTAAAAATCACATCAGGTTCGCATGTTGCATGCTTGACATGAGTGCAGCAGTTAAGCTGGTGTGAACATCATTTAAAAATCACATTAGGTTCACATGCTGCATGCTTGCCATGTGTGCAGCAACTACGCTGGTGCAAATCTCATCTAAAAAAACTCATCAGTTTCTATTTCTTATACTACTGCTAACAATTAGAGCCACTAAAATAAATTTTTCATTGATTTCCAATATAAATTAGGTAAACTCATTAATTCTGATCCTTTTGCAAGTTGTTTAATGGCATTTCATTTTTATCATTAAATTTCCATTAATTTGTAAAGTATTGTTTGCTTAATGTATTAAATGCTTAGAATATAGTCAGCCAACATCCCCCATCCCAGATGTGTGAAGAGGGGCCTCTGTGTTGTGAAGCCTGACCTTTTTGTTTTGGGCCATGCAAATCCCCTTATGCATATTTAATACTACAAATGTGTTTCTTCATGACTGATTTGGCTCACTTAATTTCCCTTTGTCATTCTGCATGGAGTATATACACTATGGCCATGCTCAACACTCTTTGAGCTGAGTAGGGTCTTGGAAGCATGTACCATACTTCACATTTTGTCACTGAAATGAGGGACATGGACACTCAAAATAAGGGACAATGAGGACACTAACCCTCATGATGATCAGGACACATCTTGAAACATGGAGACACAGTACCTCACAACACAGCGGAAAACATTGTATTTACTTCTACAGATATTAGCACCTGAAAATGAATTTCTACCATAAAGCAGGGCCAGTGGTGCCACCCCAACCCCCAACACATTTTGTGCCTAGGTTGCTCTTATGGTGTGGCAATAATGGCATAACATTTTGATTTAATCTTTTGCACAGTAATTGCCCCCCTGGCCTGTGTGCGATCACACTGTAGGTGCACACCTGATTCAACTGTGTCAGTATTGTGTTGTCCACACTCTCAACCTATTAGTGGTGGCACCATCACATGTGATGTGGAGGAGTTCCAGCCAAGCAAGAGCATATGAATCACTTGAGTGCAACACTGTCTTCCCGCCATACAGTAGATAGGCTGCACACTACAGCTTGGAGGAGTTGGTGTGCACTGAACTCTAAACAGCAGTGTTGTGGCAGCATATTTTTGTTGGTCTACTATTAGTGAGTCTCCATCTTCCCTGGTGGCTGAAGGGGCAGAGGGTGAGCTAGAAGCTAACTCAAGACTAGGCTACCTACTTACTCAACTTGGCTCACCTCACAAAAAAAAAAAATAGCACAGGCCCCCGCAGCAGCAAGTTAGGCCTAGCAGCAGCGGTGACAGCAGTGTGGACAGCCCTCATAGGCCTCAATTAGTGCAGTGCAGTAGTAGCCATGGCATCGGCCAAGCAAGAAGCAAGCAACACAGGTTGGGTAGGTTTGGTTGTGAGCTGACTTGATTGCAGACCACGTTTAGGACCTGGGATGGTTGGGTCTAGCATCCAGCTTCTAGCAGAAGGACAGAGGAGGAGAGGACTGAAAACTAGGTTGGTGGCACACTCAGCCAGGCTGCAGATTCTCGCCAGATGGCCAGGTAAGTAAAAGTAAATCATTTTTTAAAAGGGGATTGGGGAAGGAGGAAGGACTGAAATATTGATGTGTTTTTTACATTTCTGTGCCTTTGGGCAGCTTCACGACCCATGTTAGATGGGTATTGAATGGAATGGAGTTGGGGACAGAAATCGGACAAAGTTTTTTTTTGGTGGGTGGGGTTCAGAACTTCAACCAGGAAAAAAGTTGCTTAGTAACAGGGTGGGGTGGGGTAAGATCAAAGCTGATGCACTGCTCCAGGATATAGACAGATGAATCTTATACATCTGAATTTTTCCTGATTTGCATATCACTTTTCAGTCACAGCAAAGAAATGTTACCTTTTAGAGACGTTTCAGACATTCTAGAGCTTGCCACCAAGGGGTTAACTAGCACCTGCTCTCCACTGGTTGTTGGCGCCCCATGCTGAAATGTGAAATGGTGCCCCTGCCATAAACTCTAAATTTGCAGAACATCCTCAGTGTGTGAGCAGCATGTTTCCCATGAGGGATGGATGAGGAGCAGAGCAGTTTTCAGGGGTAAAATGAGGGCTGTCCCTTGCATTCTGGGACAGTTAAGCAGTATGGTATGCACAGACTATTGCAGCCCCACTATAATTAGGCTTATGCCCCCCCAAAGGAAGCTGACTGTCACATCCCCACTCTCAAGAGCAATATGACATAGGGCAAGGGGGTGTACCATTGTAATGAATGGGGGAATTTTTTTATTACAATTTTGTACATCATTGATGGAGAGTTGGAGATTAATGAAGGCCTTCACTCAACTAACAAGGGCCTTGATAGTAGAACAGAAGCCTTCATTATTTTCTAACTCACCATCATAATGTATAAAATAGCAATAAATAATATCTCCATTCATTTCAATGGGGTATGCCCCAACACTCTGACCCATGAACATCATGTCTTAAAGACTCCTACCTCTTGCTCCATAGTAAACAGGTAAGAGACTCTCGACTTATATCTATACTTGGTGGTTTGTCTGTAGCAGCATGGCCACACCTGCTGCAGTGTGTGTGTGTGTGTGCATGGGGGGGAGACTGGCCCCTGGTGGGTGGGTATTGAGTTATTGCTACTTTTGTGTTTGCCCCTTAAACTCTGCTTGTGCAGAAGCATTCAGAATTATGGAGAGAAAATATTAGGAGTACAGGCCAGACAGAAGTAATTAAGTAGTTTTGTGAGCAACTGTGTGTACTGGGTGTGGTAAGAACCACATGTTCCATTGATATGTGTGCTACAGTTCAGCTGTACAGCTGAGATGACAGGGGACAAGAAAACTAAAAAGTATAACACTGGCTACAAGCATGCTGCATGTGTGCAGGTTATGCAGATTTGTACTGAAGTACAAGCAAGCCATATGTGTGCAGGCAGTATAGCTTAGTAGTTAAAGGCACTGAACTGCAAACCAGGAGACTTGGAGACTGGAAGACCTGGGTTTGAATCTCATCAACCCCCACTTATATGTGGAGTGATCCTGAGGAACTCACTCAGCTTTTATGTGTGCAGTTATCAGTGAGCACTTGCTTTTTGCATGCATGCCACATGCATGCAGTCTGTTCCAATTTAACATCAAAAGCATGCTTTCCACACATGCTTGCTGCATGCATGCCACATTTTTGCAATTGGTTCCAATTTAACATCTAAATCCTGCTTGCAGCACACATATCACATTGATAGTTTTATGTGTGCAGCATGAAAACATTTCATATAATTATTTCTGTAAGGGAAAACCATTGAACTAAATTTTACCAGACTTGCCATGTCAAATGAATCTGGATCACATATCAGACTTTCAAATCTTTCATGGAGATATAAGTATCTAAAAAGTGTGATTTAATACTAAAGTGCCTACCTAACCCTAACTACTGTATATTTTAACTACAGTATCACTATAATAATATAGTAACATATTAAACATAGACTTAATTAAATTATGGTCCAATATCTGTTCCTCCCATGTCATGAGAGTGACTAGTTCCAGAATTTTGTTATGATGCTTATATACCCCCCCGACAAATTGATGACAGTCGGTTGACAAATTCATTGTCGACTGACTGTGCAGCGACACATTTATGTCAACTGGTTTTGCAGTCAGCATAAAGGCAGTCACTTCAGACTATGTTTTCTTTGGGGGGCTTTGCCCCCCAAATCCCACCATGCAGGGGGCTCCCCACATAACTGAACTAATCAACTCCAAGCCAGAATTGATTCAGAGAGGGGGTGCAAGACCCCCAGAAAGCAGAGCTGGGGTCCTGTGCTGACACTACAGCGATCTGTTGCTGTTGTCACTGCAGTGTCGGTCAAGGTGAAATTGTCACCATAGGGAGTGCATACCGACAAGTGTGAGGCTAACCTGAGATCACCAATCCCAGGTCCATCTGGATGCTGCCTCACTGTTGAGTTCACCAGCCCCTATGATATGGATCCTGTGGATGGAAGACTGGGAGAAGGGTGTAGGGACCATCAAGAGCTGTGGTTCATTCCGCACCTCCGGAACCATATGGAACCCCCATTTTTGGTGGACATCAAAGGCCACCATGATTGGAGGACTGCACAAAATGCCTCTCTGCAACAACCAGAAATCTTCACTCACCATTGTCTTCAGAACCTGGGAGTGGGCATTGCTAAGGAGGGCATTGGTTCTCAGGAAAATCTTTGCTGGGGCAAGTGCCGCTGACTCCATGTCTGCCACAATAGTAGTGACCCCTGATCATGGCAGCACAACCAATTAGACAGATAGACAGTTAGACAGTTAGAAAGATAGATAGACAGACAGACAGATAGATAGATAGATAGATAGATAGATAGATAGATAGATAGATAGATAGATAGATAGATAGATAGACAGACAGATAGATATGGTAGACATACAGGCACACAGAAAAATAGAAAGATGTATATTTAAATAGCCTTTTGTGAAAACCAAGATGCAGCGCAAACCAGAAAAATAACAAAGTGAAATAAACAGAATAAGACAATAAATGGATTTCAAAGCCAAGAAAATTGCATCCATTCACCATTACATCATTAAAATAGGGATATATTGTATAATAATAAGAGGGCTAGAAAACCAAGGACAGTTCCTTTAGTTCTCTCAATAAGGACTGGACCCCGGACTATGGTGTTGTTTGGTGGCCAATGAGTCATCAAGGTTTTTGAGAGAATGCCAGCTGAGCCAATAGGAGGTGACCCCTGGACTGTGCTATAAAGGGGGGACTGTGCTAAATGCTTGCAAATCTACAACAGATTTCAGAGAGTGAGTTGTACTTGGGCCAGGGAGGTTTGGAGCTGCGCCATTATCAGACTGTGTGTCTGACTGACAAACTGAGTTGCTTCCAATACTGGTTAGGAGAGTAAAGCAACAGTGTGCTAGCCTACTCAATGACAATTCTAAGACAGCATGATGCAAGCTGAGGAAACCAAAGGTGCTGTGCCTGGTCTTATAGCAGGCACTCTAACCAGACATCAGCCTGCTGCTGCTCTAAGGGTCTGTAAACTATGACATGTGGGTTGGCACTGGGCCTCTGCATCTGAGGTAGACAGAGTGTGAGAGCTACCAAACCTCTAGAAGAAAGCTCTAGTGTCAGGCAGCAAGACAGAGAGACAGAGACAGAGAGAGAGACAGAGACGGACAGAGAGAGAGAGAGAGAGAGGAGTCCAAAAAGGGAGCCCAGCAAGATTGTTGTCCTGAGGCCTGCCAATCCAAGAGAAGCCTCCTAGTCAAGGGAACAGTGAGTATGCTACTGTGTGATTCTTCTTCAGGAAAAACCCTGTTTCATAACTGGGACGTTGTGTTGCACATGGGCCATCAGACTGGATCACAAGTATGCCGATTTGTGGGGTCTGTTAGGCCATTTTAGCAATTTCATGGCCTTTGGGGATATTAATTTGAGCCCATTCCTCCTTATTTAAAAGTGTACCAGTGCCAGCCAACCAGTGGAAACTCCACCAGACTCGCATTAATCCTACCCCTTAGGTACCTAGAGACTGTGTTTGAGGGAGTTCCCTGTTTACTATAACTTAAGACCTGGTACCAGGTTGGAGAGGGTAGTGGCCTCCAGTACATAGAATCATAGAATCATAGAAGTTGTCAGCAGATAAAGACCTCCTGGACCACCTAGTCTCCCCTATTTTCTCTACCTACAGTGCCATTGCAGACAACATTCGGTCTCCAGGTTTTATCCCCCCATCTTACTTCTAGTATCCCTTTGTGTCTAGCTCATGCATTCTTGAATCCTGTAACTGTTTTAGCCCCCACCACCTCCACTGGGAGGCTGTTCCATACATCCACAACTCTCTGTGAAGTAATACTTCCTCACACTTTCTCTGAGGCCCCCACCCTTCCAGCTTCAAATTGTGACCGATTGTTCTGGAGTGTCTTTTCCTTTGGAAAATTCTACCTTCCTGCATCTTGTTTATACCTGTGAGGTATTTGAATGTTTCTAACATATTCCCCCTTTCCTCTAGGGAGTACATAATTTAATTCCTTAAGCCTTTCTTCATAGGGCTTTTGATGCAGGCCCTGCACCATTTTGATTGCCCTCCTTTGTAACACCTCCACCCTTTCTATGTCCTTTCAAAGATGGGGCTTCCAGAACTGAACACAGTACTTGAGGTAGGGTCTCACCAGTGATCTATGCAGGGGTGTTATTACCTCTCTCTTTCTGCTTATGATACCCTTAGGTATGCATCCTAGCATTCTGTTAGACTACATGTGGAATGGTGAGTTACTATACAGCTGTGATGTGGGGTAGGCAGACATTGTCACGTGTAACTGTGCCTATTTAGTGGCAGCCTTGTCTGAAGCAGCCAGCAGCACCCACGTGTGTTTGGTAATACAGTACCATTCAGATTAAACTGTTCCACCGATTAGTTGCTTTAGTATTTCTGACTGAGTTTGCTTAAGTGTTGCTGGAGTCAGTACAAAGCCTTGCACAAACTGTTAATTAAGAGTTACAGCTCAGTTTTGCATTGCATTGTGACTGGGCTTCAGGTACATTCCAACTGACTTGCAAAGGCATTTTACAAATATCGCACTTGAGCTGGTAAAGTGCCAAAAAACAGTGCAATATGAGTTCCCAGTGCATTCCCAGCTGTAAAAAACAATGCTAAACCAACTCCTTGGCAGGACAGTCTTATGTGACTTGTACTGTAACACAGCTGTACCTAGCTGACTGCCTACTCGAGGCCAGAGTGTAGTGTACTAGCTAATCTAGTTTTCACTTGCAGTGCCTGTTGCTGTTAATAATGTTTTGGTTTACTGTTTAAACCTGACCTCATTATTGACAGCCTTAACCCTGGGCATGCTATTTTAGGGAACTATTGTATTCGCTTGGGGTTTTTGGGATCTGTGATCACAGTGAGGCGGTGAACTGGTACAGCATCCCAGAGGGTTGTACAGCTTTGTAATGAGGCCTGCTTACGTCTTTCTATGGGTGGAGGCACTGCTACTTCTTTCCCTTTCAAGTATGAATCCTCATCACTGCTGAATGAGACAAGACCCCAGGAGTCACTGAAATCAAATGAGGCAGCCTGGTGGTGGTGAAAAGAAGTGGTGTCTAGACCCTTTGGCCAGCTGGGGAGCTCTCCCACCTTCAGAGGTCTTATATCTAGGAGGCACCACTGGGATCCATATTCATTACCAACTAGTTACCACAGGACCCATCAGTGTACTGAAAATGGATTTGATTCCACTTAAGTTTAAAATCATTAGAAATGCACCAGCAATTGCATTTAAAGGGAAAGTCCCTTCAACCTTTTTTCCTGTTTGCCTATGTAGTTTTCAGACATGAGCAATGAGTCTCTCTCTTGCATCCCCCTAATTTCATCCTAATTTAAATCTGAATGACTGGCCTGGTGTGAAAGTCAATTTCACTCCATTGCAAAGGTCATGACCCCTCTCATAAAAGGAAACATAACAAAGATTGTACCTGGATAAAAATAACATTTTATCTAACAAGGGAGTTGATAATGCGTATTTGCACATCAAAGGGACTGAGAGTAAGCACAGAGCTCCTAGCATATAAGAATTAATCAGTTGAATTAACAAAAGGTCATAAGCATCAGGACCCTTCTAACTGCATTTTTTCAACTCAGGTCCACTTTATGCAACAGAAAACATTAGGGAACTTACCTTGAAGAGTTTGATGGTCAGCACAAGACAAGAATACAGGGACTTCAGAAGACATACAGCAGAACAGACTGACAGTAGCACTTCTGCTGGCTTGTGCATGCATGCACGCATCATCAACTTCCATTATGCCTTGCATGAGTGGGGTCCTGACTTTTGCAATAGAGTGAAACAGGTTTTCACACCGGGACAGAACAGATTGAAATAATTTTATTTAAATTTAAATTACGATTTAATGGGGGAGGGGGGGGTGAAAGACAGGGAAGCATTGTTCATACTTACAAACTACACAGGTATACAGAAAATAGGTCGAGGGGACTTGCCCTTTAAGACAATGAAAAAATCATGCAAATAAGAGGGGCTCGACATTAAGTAAGATTTCCAAGTGCAAAATGTTCTCAACAGCATGGACAAGGTGACTATCCTGGTACTTTTGGGTAAGGTCCTTGAGGGGTTTGGAAAACTAAAAGTACTGCACAAGACTTGTGAGAAGAGTTCTGCTACTGTACAGTTGACATTGTGGGGAATGATCAGGAAATTTACCCAAGCAATCTGCCCTCCACTGTTACCTTAGAGGGCCAAGCAGGAGTCTGGACTCTCATTAGGTGGGGGAGTGGCCCTGATAGTGACTCTTATTCTGGTGCATGTTCTAATTGGAACACAGTAGAAGAGCTACTGTGGACTGGCTTGTGACACAGGACAAAACCTTGAAACATCTGAAGGACCTTAAGGACCCAGAGGAGTCAGACATGACTTTGGTTGCCACTGTGCTGGATGCCCTGGGACATTTAATGAAAAGTTACCCTGTCCCTCTTCTGAATACATAAGAGTTTTTACCATTCTCTTGAGAGAGTTCCACCCCATCTGGAGAAGAGGAATTTGACACCTGGAATCTGTAAGCTTCTCTTATAATACAAGAAGTGGAAGGCTCCATCCAAGAAAAGAGGTCCCAGCTGACCAGAAGTTTGAGAGGCCCCTCCTTGTCTGCCATCCTGGCCCCCTTGCTGCAAAGAGTGACACTATTGTAAAAGAATGCTAGAACATTCTTGATCACATGTTTGGAAGTGCAGAAGAACCCTTAAACATTCTGATGCAACTGGCCCTGTTAAAACAAATGCAGGTGAAAAAGTTGTCAAAATGTATCGTGAGGATGGAAAAGGTCATATAGAGGGCATACAGGAAAGGAAGTCTTGACACTGCTGATATAAACTGGACCTGGGTGAAACAACTGATACAGGGAGCTGTTTATGCCAACCTGATGCTCTGTAATCTACAATACACCTTCAGGACCACGTAAACTCACTGTACTGGTATAGAGACTTAGTTGTGGGTGTATGGGAGCAGAAGGAGTGACTGTCTGGAGTGACTACCATGCAGAGCATCTACAGTGTGCTAAGCAGCACCTCTGAGACTACCCTGGAAGCCTCTAGTGTGGTAAGCTTATGGAATGCCTACATGTTCTTACCAAGATGGTACTGGTCCAGCAGAATGAAAGGTTTGCTTATAGGGTAGGACCCTCAATCCCTTCAAGGACTGTGGCTCCTCAGCCTGGTGTTACCCCACTCCAGAAACCAGATCCTCAGCCAGCACTTGGAGCACTGAACGACTATATTTGTTTGAAATGTGGCTTCTATGGGCACCTTCAAAAACCATGCCCATACCCAGACATCCCTTGGTTTGTCATAGACAAGCTGTTCACAAAAGCAAACAATATACAGGAAAATGCCAGAGGAGTCCAGTAAATGAGTGTACTGGAGCCCCAGTTGCAAGACGCTCACCTCAGATCAAAGTCAAATCCCCTATGGCTAAACCAAGTGATGCCAAATCTGATGTGAAAACTACATGAGAAACAACAACTCTGATGGCCAAGATTTTTGACCTTGTCTCAGAGATAACCATTAAAGTGGATTGTCACTGGACCCGGACTGTGCTCAATAGCAGGTCCCAGGTCACATTAATTTTAAGGAGTTATACAAGTAGCACCTGCCTTACCTTCTCTTACTCCCGCCGCAGTTGCTGGATCTGTACAAGTGACAAAGTTTATCCCTACCTGGGATGCATGCACTGCAGTGATCATTGACTTTTCAGGCCAATTCATTAGAGTAGAAGGTTCCATTGAGACACAAGCCTCAGTGTGCCCCAAGTCAGGGATTTATAACTAAGTTCCTCCAATCATCAGCACCAATGCCCATATTTATGTTCAATTGTCTCAAGTAACTGGGAGGAAAGAGTGGCTCAGCATGAGGATGGCTGCTACCAGTTCATGGACTGGTGATGGAAGCCTATTTCAAGTACAGTTACAATGCTGTAGCAGAAAAGAGTGGTGACACTCTTGCCATGTGGAGAAAGGATGAAGATGAGATCATTCTGCTTCTAACCACAGAACGTGCCATTTAAGGGGAAGTTCAGTTGATGAAGTAGGCTATAAAACAAATACTGACAGATGCCTCAGATGAACTTGGATTGCCTGAGGGACTGTTAATCAAGCTTTTGGTATTGCCACAGTGCACTGCATCACATTACAAGTTTGAAATGTCACTGGGTGATCCTTAACTGTGTGACAAGATCCTGGTGAGGGTGTACTACACAGATATAGCAGTGCAGCTTAAAGCCAGTGGGGATGGGCCTATAGAAAAGTTGGACCTATAGTACATAATTTTGTTATCATTGAGTCACCAGCATTTGAAGAATGGCAGGACAGGATTAGCAAAATAGTTATCTACAAAGGCCACGGTAATCTCCACCCATGAGTGGGATGTGGGGTGCATAACTGAAGAGGAGCACCACATTCTTCTCCATAACCAGAATCCCTCAGTCCCCACTTGCATACTGTGTGACCCTAAGCAAGTCACTTAACTTCCTTGTGTTCCCAGGTCAAGCCTGTAAACAAGTTTTCAGCTTAGTGTGTCTCTCTTTCCTTTTAAAATTAAAAAAAAAAGATAATTTGCACCTGTGAACATTGGTGACATATGATGCCACTTATAAAAACTCATGGCAGCTTGGATAATACAGGAGTCCGAGAGTCTGTACGCATCACCTAATATTGCAGTCAGGAAGAAGAATGGGACAGTCTGGACGTGTGTTGATTACATACCTTAAATAAGCACATCATTCTGGATCAATACTCCATGCCCCTGATGCAACATGCACTAGAATGCCTGAATGAGAACTGTTTGTCTCCATTCGGGATTGGAAACTGTTGGTTCTCCATGTTAGACCTGAGGAGCAGATATTATCAAATCCCCATTTCTAAATCTGACCAAAACAAGACAGCATTCATTTGCCCATTAAGATTCTATGAATTCTGCACATGCTTCAAGGTATCTTTGGTACCCACCCCTCATTGATCAAGTGTCGGGAGACATACAGTAAATCCATGAGTGACTAGAATATCTGGATAATGTCACTGTATTTGAGAAGAACCTGGAAGAACACAAGAGCACAAAAGCAACCTATTCAAGGTATTGGATTGGCTAGGGGAGTTAGGACTTAAACTGTCCATGGGCAATTGCCAGTTATTACAGTCATCTATGAAATATGTTGGGTACATCGTCTCCTAAGATGGAATACTGTCCAACCCAAGTAAAGTAGAGACACTGCTCACCTGGCTTCAACCAAAGAACCTCAAGGACTTACAATTTTTCTAGGCTTCTTGCCAGTTTGGCAAGGGAATTGTAACAACTGCATGTGTGTAAAAATGTTCAAAATTCAATATTGTCTAAGCACCCACATCCTATAACTAAAAGGAGGGTAAATTCCAGACAGTTTTTATCATGTGCCCAACTTCTGTTGTATGTCAGACTGCTATACATAGGACAAACAGTATGACAAGGGAAGGTGTGCAACCAGGAGCAGCATGTAAGAGGCAGTATACATGGTGATATCACTAATGCCCTGGGAGCACACTTTACGACTACTCACAACCAAGATTCCTCTTTGTTATCCTTCCTGGGGCTTGAGCATATCCCTTCTAGAAGGTGGGGAGGAGGGGGTGATACAGTAAATTGTCTGCTCAGGCAAGAAACCAGGTGGATGGTTTCTTTGAATGCCAGACAACCAAATGGGTTGAATGAGGAAGTAGATTATGAACCCTACATAAAGTGAAACTCAGGATTCTTTACTAGTGACATTTTACCTTAAGGCTCCTATTATTTATTTCTTTGAAAGATTGTGACCGGGAGTGGCACACTTCCACGTGCAACCAAGGGGAAAGGAAGGGGAATATCATGTGTACTGTACAGATGCAAACTGACTTACAGAACCAGATTAAGCTGTTGTTGGTATTTTAGTGAATTATTTATTTTATTAGTCTAATGCATTCTCTCTCTCTCTCTAACAGGTTCAGATTCTTCTTGGCTTCTTTCCTTTTGAACCTAGTCTGAGGCATGTGATATTGAGTTAGGGAAAGTTTTCCCCAGCGTACCCAGTACTTCAGTGTTTGTGATTCGGTGTACAGTAGTAATACTTTTTTTTAAACTTTGAAAATTATTAATTGGGTCAGCATTATGTGCCAACAGTGGAATCTTGTGTCATGTAACGTATTTTGATAATATCTTCATTAGTGTTTTTTCATTCATGATTAAGTTTGGTTAAGGATTTCATTTGTGGTCCCCCCAATTAATTTATATGGTACACAAATGGATTTCATATGAATCTTTCCATAATTGTTTAGAGAAGTAATTACTTGCTTTTATTAGTGATTGGGACACTAGATCAAGCAGGTTGCATATGCATGAATAAAAAGAATCACTGCAACTTACATGACTCTGCCCTCAATGAAGACCAGTTGCTGGTCAAAGTGCTGGAGCAGTTTTTCCCAGTCTGTCTAACTAATAAACCCTCTCTATAAGTTTATATCATACCAACGTGTCCGTAGCTTTTGTTGCCAGAGTGCAGATTTTTATGTTCCTGTCAAGGGCTGTCAAGGACAGTATATGTGGTGAGATCATTCCTTAATTTGATGCAGGGATACCCACCTAACAACAAGATCTGGAAGATTGGTCCCAAGGAGAGAAAAGAGTCCCACACATAGTTCAAGGTTCATGAGCCATTTATACCTCAAAGGACTGAGAACTATGATACGGCATTTAAAGTGATTTATTCAGAGACTGACAGAATTACCTGTACTTTCCTATGCTGAACCAGCAAAACCCTATGTACTATACACCAATGCCATCTTCAGTGGGTTGGGCGCTGTCTTGTACCAGGAGTTCCTGTAAGGTCTGAGGTTCATTGCCTTTGCTATTTGGTGCTTGTCACTGACAGAAAGAAATGATCACAGCTGTAAGTTCAAAATTGTTGTCCTTAAGTGGGCCATCAGCGAGCAATTCCATGACTGTCTGCGTGGGTCCCGCATCACCATGAAAACTGACAATGACCCACTCACATATTTGCAGACCATGGCCAAATTGGATGCAGCTCTATCAATTTACAATTACTCTGTCGAATATTACCCAGGTCTGAACAATATTGATGCTCTGCAGCCATCGACAGAGACCTTGTGGACATTATGACTGGATGAGATTTCCAGAATCTACAGTAAAGGCTTGTTGTGCATGAACAGGATAGGGCCCACCAGTGACTGTCTCTCCATTGCACATTGCAGCTTTATTGCTTTACAATGAACTTCATTGCCCCATTTCAGCCAGTTTGAAATATGAGAGCACAGACAAGACCCTGGGTTTTGTGACATCATTTTATTTATTTATTCATTTATTTATTGAAATGTTTCACCAGGAAGGCACAATGAGCAACAAGTTGCTCATCTCCCGGTGCAACCTGGGGGGAAGGGCTACAATTGGAATGAGACATTAAACATTCAAGTTACAAGATCAGCATTAACATATATTTGTAAGGCAGGTGTTACAAACAGTGTTACAACAGTGTTGAACATAACATGTAGAAAGAGTGGACAATAATAAGTGAGGGGTTTATAAGTAAGGAAGTACTTACTTGAAAGAAAAGGGGAAAAGGGGAGGGAGAGGTGAGGTGAGGGGAGGTTGAAGGGTCATTCCCCTGGAGACCCCTTCAGGATGTGAGGAACTCTGAAAGGGGACTGAGGGGATCAGAGAGAAGGGGATAAAGCAGTGTCCCAGAGAGTCATCTTTAAAATGGTGACAGAAGGGAGTAGATGAGAGATGCAAGCCCCTTGGGAGATAGGAGAAGGAGCCATGGAGAGCATTCAGTGTCCTTTACATACTGTGAGAGATCAAGAAAGGCCAGTAAGGGGGAGCAATTAGTGGAAAAGTGAGGAGGGCTAGAGATTTGGGGGGTGGGTGTGCACAGGGTAAAATGAGTGTAGGGGATAGGTTTTTGTCAAGAGCTTAGAGGAGGGAATTAGGGAGGGACATAGCAGGAGCAGCTAGGTGCAAGGTAATTATTGAGGGCAGAGCTGATGGAGTAGGCAGAGGATGAGTGCCGGATTTGAGGGGGGAGGGAATTCCAAATTTGTGGGAGGCAGTGAGAGTAACCAGATTGGCCAATTTGGGTGGATTTGTGGGGGACAACCAGGGTACAGGAGTCGGTGGAGCTAAGGAAATCAGAGGGTGAGGAGGTGTTATAAAGGAGGAGTAGAGGTAGGAAGGGAGCTCACCCAACCAGTACTTGGAGGTGAATTTAGCACAGTGGGAGAGTCACCTATTTGTAAGAGAGAGGAATGATAGGGCACAATAAAGATCACAGTGATGGGTGTGAGGGGGGACATCCAGGGCAAAGTGGCAGAAGGAATTGAAGAGGGTTTCCAGTCTGGCAAGGGAGGACTTAGAGGTGGCACCGTAGACTACATCACAGTAGTCAAAAATGGGCAGTATTATCTTCTGAACAAGTTCACGCCGAGCCATAGGAGGAATGCAGCTATGGTTCCTGAACAGGGCACCAAACTTGGGGGAATTTTTTTTCTGAATGGCGTCGATATGTCAAAGAAGTTTAGGTGTTTCTCCAACCAAACACCTAAGTACCTGAAGGAGGATGTGTCTTCAAGTAAAGTCCCCTCAAGGATGTGAAAAGTGGGTGGGGGGAGCCTAGAGAGTCGCTGCCTTGTGCCAAAGGTCATGGAGACAGTCTTCTTGGCATTGAGGAAATGTTTATGGCTAACAAACCAGAGCTAAACCTTGTTGAAGTCTTGCTGTAAGCTGGTTGTAATCTCATCAGGACAGGAGCCAGATGCATTCAGGACTGTATCATTGGCATACATATGTATAGCAGAGGAGGGGAAGCAAACAGAGGGATGGTCATTTAAGAAGGTGGATAATAGGAGGGGCCCTAATACCGAGCCCAGGGGGATTCCAGTGCTAATAGGAAGGGGAGGGGAGTGGCATCTAAGATCTTCACTGATTGGGTTCAACCAATAAGGTAGGCCCTGAACCAGTTTGTGGCAGAGGGAGTTAGGCCAGCTTCTGGGAGTGAGTTGAGGAGAAGGGAGTGAGAGATGGTGTTGAAGACCATGGCCAGGTTGACAAAAATGGCAGAGGTAATTTGGCCATTGTCCACCCCGGTTAGGATTGAGTCTGTGAGCCATAGGAGAGAGAGGTGATGGTTGAGTTGTTTTTCCTGAAACCAGACTGGAAAGGGGTGAATAAGGAGGTGTCAGATAGAAGAGAGGTGAGTTGGGAGAGGACAATGTGTTCTTGAAGGTTGGAAAGGGTAGAGAGGAGGGAAATGGGGAGATAGTTGCCAGGGAATGAGGGGTCACCCCCTTTGGGTAGATGGAGGACCGCAGAGTGTTTCCATGAAGAGGGGACTGAGGCAGTAAAGAATGAGAGATGTAAGATTATTGAGAGGGGGTAGGCAATGACTGAAGTGGAGAGGAAGAGGAGTTTTGGGTCAAAGTCATCAGGGGATGCACCTTTAGAGGGGTTGATGGTGAGGAGGACACTTAGGGCATCATTTGGGGTTACAGTAGCAAAAGAATAGGGAAGGTGGGAGGGTGGTGGAGGGGGCCCACCAGTAGAGGGTGGGGAGGGGGAAGGGTAGGAGGAGAGGGATTTCAGTAGCTCAGTGGTGCTGGAGATAGAATAGAAGTTAAATTGGAGGGCCAGACACTAGTGAGCTATTTCCTTTAAGTACCAAGGGTGGTCGGCGAGATGAGGGGGTAAATATGGTGTGGACCACCTTCCAGAACTTTGTAGGGGAATTTATGTTACATCATCTTAGTGCTGCATATGGCAGGAGATGCTTTTAGAGTAGTGTCCACGTATAGAGACACTCATCTGTAGTTGAAAGAGTGAGCTTGCCAAATCTGAAGGACAATTTGTTGTATCGGGACACTGAGGGACCCAGTGGATTCCCACAACAACAGTTGTTGCCACTGAAATTCCAGAAAATGATGGTTCAGACCCTGCATGATGATACTGGACATTTGGGAGCAGATCAGACTTTACAGCTAGCCCATGTCTCATTCTTTTGACCTAGAATGGTAATTACTGTAGAATTGAGGACCACTGCATCTATTGCGGATGATGCTGTGCACAATGACAGCCACTGTCCAGGAAGGCAGCCCCATTGCTGAATATTGAGACTAGTGTCCCTTTGGATTTGGTCTATATTGACTTCTTAAGTTTAGGGTGAGGCTCACAAAATGTTGCAAACAACTTATTGGTTACAGAACATTATTCTTTGGTATAAGTGGCTAGAAGAGTAAGGAAGCAGTTCATTTCAGGGAAGCGACTGTTGATTTTTGCTGATTTTATTGCTGTTTTTATTATTTCTTTTGTAGATTATTGTTGCCTTCAGTTGGTGCCAGGTTGCTTTCTGGATTCATTTGGAAAGTTAACTTTTTGGGGGATTTTGTAGGTGCAGCTGAGTGTTTCTGTCGGGGTTTGCTGGTGTGTGCCTAATTGTCTCTGGTGGTCAGGAGGGAATACTCAGTTTCAGTTCAGTGCAGAACCTGCTCATTGCTGATTTTAGTTCTTTTATACTTCTTATTTCAGCTTATCTTGTGTTTTTTTTTTTTCAGTCATTAACTTTTCTAGGACAGGAACTGATTTTTATCCAGCCCTGTAGCTTGGGGAAGGGGTGCTAATTGTTTGGCCTGACTCCTCAGCAAAACTACTGCTAACTGCTAACTGCTACTTGGAGGTAGGGCTGAGTCAGAGTGGTGTAGCTGCTTACCTGTTGGATTTTCATAAGGGGCTGGAAGAGAAAAGAAGCAGTTCATTTCAGGGAAGTGACTGTTGATTTTTGCTGATTTTATTGCTGTTTTTATTGTTTCTTTTGCAGCTTATTGTTGCCTTCAGTTGGTGCCAGGTTGCTTTCTGGATTCATTTGGAAAGGTACCTGATTGGGGGATTTTGTAGGTGCAGCTGAGTGTTTCTGTTGGGGTTTGCTGTTGTGGTTGATTATTTCTGGTGGTCAGGAGGGCCCATCCCCCACCTTACCCCACCCAACCCTAGTGCATCACTTCCTTTATACCGTTAACCTGTGACATCATATGGTAACAGCTGACTGCATACACACACTGTTAGCCATCTTATTTCAGTACACAACATAGACACACACCACACACTGACATAAATCTACATTCTTTGATACATTATACCACTAAGGAGTTTTGACAGTACAAATATATATAGCTGGGCACTGTGCATGGTGTAGCAGAAAAGAGCAGCCCAGGGTACAGGGCAATAAGGGCCAGTTAGGGCAAGAATAGTAGAAGGAAGATGATGGGTGTAGTGCTTTGCAGCAGATGTGGGGCAGCAGTGTTCAGAAAGATCTTCTGGACACTGTGGTGCTGCCCTATCTGCAGGCACCACTCTGTGTTGAGGGAGGAGGTAGCTGAACTCCAAGCAGAGTTGGCGAGGATGTAGGTGACCTTCCCCCATACAGAGACCACCATGTCCATCACCGCTCCATCAGAGGTTGCCAAGAAGGAGGGAAGGATGGACTACAGTATGCTCAGGGGAGGGTGTGGGAGGCACCACAAAGGCACATACACCAGCCCGTGACACTTCACAACTCGTATGCCATCCTGGCAGAGCATAGAGATTGTGCAGCATCTCTGGAAGATGACACCACGGGGGTTGAGGAGGGTCATCCAGGATGGAACCCCAAGGGCAGATGCAAGCAGAACACATAGGAGAAGGAAGCAAATCCTGGTTGGGGACTCCATTGTCCAGGGGATTGAGCTGAGGTCAGGTAGCAATGGTGAGAGGGAGGTAATGTGCCTACATGGAGGCATGGTTTGGAGGAAGGGCAAGCGAATCCTTAGGATTGCAAGGGTGGCAGCAAGGAGTGGGGAGCTGGATGTCATTATTCACTTGGGGTCTAATGACCTAGCTAGAGAGGGGGTAGATTTAGGAAGAGTACAGGAAGAGTTGAGGGAGCTGGGGAGGAGTCTTGGGCAAGTAGCACACTCTGTCACCTTCTCAGAGGTGCTACCTGTCCATTGCAAGGGAGAAGAGAGGGACATCTGCATCAATGAATTCAACAAATGGCTGAAGAAATGGTGTGGAGAGGTGGGGTATGGCTTCATTGGGGACTGGAACCTCACCTGGAGGGATGAAGGACTATATTCTCCAGATGGTCTGCATCTATCAAAGGGAGACAAAGGTATCCTGTCTGAGAAGTTGAAGTGCATCCTTAGTGATCATTTAAACTTGCCAAGTGGGGGGAGGCATAGACAGTCAAGGGGATTATCATAGCCCCCACAGGACATACCTGAAAGCAGTGAGGACCCAATAACTAGCATAATATCCAACTGTAAAACTACCATGGTTACAATGGGGAGAGAACAGAAGGTACATCACTAGTGCAGTGCAGGGCAAAGACCAATAAACAAGGAACATTAAGGGGGTACACAGAGTGGAAGGTCATGTGCACAAATGCCCACAGTCTGGGAAACAAAATCCCAGACCTACTGACACTGATGGCAGACCCAAACCTGGACATTGTGGCTATTACGGAGACATGGTATGCAGGGAAACATGACTGGGATGCAGCTATACCAGAGTATACACTTTTTAGAAAGGGTAGGGTGGGAAGAGGGGAGGATAGGTTGCTATGTATGTAAAGGAAGGGATTAAAGCTATGGAGGCTCAGGGATCCAGGGAAGAAGCAGAGGCATTGTGGGTCACTCTGGAGTCGTGGAACAAAACCATCTGTGCTGGAGTAGTTTACAGGACTCCTGCACAGGGGGAGGATATAGATCTAGTATTAGTGGAAGTCATCCATAATATGGCAGCCAAAGAGGGGAAGTATTACTAATGGATGACTTCAACTTGCCGGATGCAGATTGGAATATCCAGACTTCAAGTGCATCAAGGAGCAGGGACCTCAAGTCTGTCATGTACCCGATATTTTACGCGGCACTCCCTGCCTCCCATACACCAGGCCACCTGACCCCTGATATATTGTCTTCGTCACGGTTCCCTGGTCACTGCCTCTCTCAATTTGTCTCTTACGTGAAATGTGCAAATGCTTTCTGTTGTAATTTTGTGTGTGACCCACTCTTCCTGGGGGTTTGTTACCTCAGCGGATATAAGTTGTATTATGTTCGTACATATCCCCCTGGACTATGCAACTCTCTCAATTATGTTGTTAAGCTGTACTTACTCGCTACTGTATACAATTGTCTGTATCCTTATGTTGTACTCTCCCGGGCCGTTCCTGAAAATAGGCATACTTGTCTAGTGTACTTACCCGGTTAACAAAAGCTAAAATAAATAAATAAAATGTATGGGACAAACCTAAGGCAGCTGGTGCTTGAGCCCACCAGGGAGGGGGCTGTACTGGACTTAGTGCTGACAAATGGGGACAGAATTATGGCTGTTGAGGTGGGCAGTCCCCTTGGTACCAGTGACCACAGAACTGTATGATTTAGAGTCAACACATTGGCAGAAGAAAGCCATTCAAAGATTAAGATCCTAGATTTCTGGAAGGCCAACTTCATGGAAATGGGGAACAGCTCAAAATTGCCCTGGCAGCAGAAGCTATGGGGGGGAGGGGTAGAAGAACTATGGCTTAGACTCAAGAGATCCATTGCAGGAGTGACAAGTCAAAGTGTCAGATTGGTTAGAAAAAACAAAAGAAAGAAGCGGCTACTGTGGTTCTCTAAGACAGTAGTTGACAAAGTGCGAGAAAAAAGTAAGGCATTCAGGAAATACAAAGAGACACAGAAAGAAGAAGACAGACTGAAATATCTGGAGAAGCAGAGAGAAGCTGGGAAAGCTGTCAGAGGGGCTAAGGCAAGAAAGGAGGAAGGAAGAAATAGCACAGGCTATTAAAAAGGGGGACCAGACCTTCTTCAGTAATATTAGTGAGAGGAAGAAGATCAGAAATGGCATTGTTAGGCTAAAGAAGGGAGAGGGTGGGTGTGTGGAGGACGACTTTGAAAAGGCGGAGATGCTGAACAAATATCTTTGCTTGGTATTTGCCAAGGAAGAGGTAGGGTAGGGTCCAAGACTCATGAGGAAAGATGTACAGGGGGGAGAGGTGGACACCAGCCCATTTACGGTGGATAGAGTATTGAAGAAACTAGGAAAAGTAAAGACAGACAAGGCAATGGGGCCAGATGGGATTCACCCTAGAGTGTTGAAGGAACTCAGGGAAGTCCTAACAGGTCCACTGACAACCCTCTTCAACTAATCACTAGCTATGGGGGAGGTACCTGGGGACTGGAGGAGGGCAGAGGTGGTCACCCTGCACAAGACTGGAAGAAGGGAGGAGGCAGGAAATTACAGACCTGTAAGCCTGACCCCAGTGGTGGGGAAGCTGATGGAGTCCCTGCTTAAGGAGAGGGTAGTGTAGTTCTTGGAGTCAAGCGGTGTAAAAGACTCAAGGCAGCATGGATTCATTAAGGGTAGGTCCTGTCAGACTAATCTTATCAATTTCTTTGACTGGGTGACCAGGGTGGTGGATCAGGGAGGGGCGGTGGAGGTGGCCTACCTGGGTTTCAGTAAGGCCTTCAACACCGTTCCTCATAGAAGGTTGCTAAACAAACTGGGGAATGTGGGTGAGGGCTCTAAAGTGTTAAGATGGATTGGAAACTGGCTAAAAGGCAGGACCCAAAGGCTGGTAGTAAATGGCATAAAATCAGAAGGGGGGAGGTGACCAGTGGGGTTCCACAGGGATTGGTGCTGGGTCCAGTTCTATTCAATAACTTCATAAGCGACATTGCAGAGAAACTGGAGGGGAAAGTATGCCTGTTCACAGATGACACCATGATCTGTAACAGAGTCAGCACACAAGAGGGGCTAGGTAAAATGAGAAATGACCTAAGACTACTTGAGGAATGGCCAAGGGTTTGGCAGTAGGATTTCAATGCTAAGAAGTGCAAAATAATGAACCTGGGGCACAGAAATCAAAGACAAGAATACAGGATGGGGGGGGGGCAGGTTCTAGCCACCATAAGTCGGGACAGAGACCTGGGGGTTATCATATCTGATGACCTGAAGTCAGCCAAACAATGCAGAAAAGCAGTGTTGAAGGCAAACAGAATGCTGGGGTGCATAGGAAGGGGCTTAACCAGTAGGAGGAGTGAAGTGGTGATGCCACTGTATCGATCACTGGTGAGGCCTCATCTGGAATACTGTGTCCAATTCTGGAGACTTCATCTCAGGAAGGACATAGACAGAATGGAGGCAGTCCAGAGAAGAGCAACAAAAATGATACATGGACTGCACCACAAGCCTTATGAGGAAAGATTCAAGGAACTAAGCATCTATTCACTGGAAGAGAGAAGGGAGAGAGGAGATATCATATGATAGAGACTTTCAAATACCTTAGAGGAATAAACAGGGTACAGGAGGGGAGCATATTTCAGAGAAGAAAGTGCACAAGGACAAGGGGACATAACATGAGGCTGGAGGGAGGGAAGTTTTGGGGGAATGCTAGGAAGTATTTTTTACAGACAGGGTGGTGGATCCAAGGAACAGCCTGCCAGCGGATGTGATGGAAGTGAATACAGTACGGGGATTCAAACAAGCATGGGATAAGCATAAAGGCACCCTGCTGTACAGCAGAGTGGGGGAAAGGCAGTCCAAATAAGAGTAGGGATTGCCAAACCAAGTTGGGAAATAGGCAGACTAGGTGGGCTGTATGGTTCTTATCTGCCGACAAAGTCTATGTTTCTATGCTAAGGCCTACCCCACCAAGGATTAGAATACCACTACAGTTGCCTGTATCCTTCTGGACAGATTTATTGTCCACAACAGTGCCACAAAACACAAGCATTCTTATTAGGGTCATGACTTTGAAAGGAGAATGATTATAGAAATACTATCATTGTGGGGAATCCAGAAATCGAGAACAATGCCATACCTCCCTCAATATGATCTTTAGTTAGAGCAGTCTAACTGGATTTTGTTGGACATACTGGGCATGCTACATCTAAAAGATAAGGCCAAATGCCTTATTGCATGCATACAATTGCACCTAGAATGATGCCATGGGATGTGCCCCATATTTCCTGATGTTTGGCCAGGAGGTTCAGTTATCAGTTGAATTATGCTTCTGTGTCACCACAGAAGTAGCGTGCCTGGAAGACTACTTATATTACATACACTGCCACAAGGACCTAATGGATACAGCCTACCATTTGGCATCTGATATGGCAGGGAAAAGAAACTTGACAAACATGGAGGGGTATGGCTCCAATGGTAAGGTCAACCACCTTTACCAAAGGGACCTGATGTTTGTACGAAACTTTGCTTTGTCTGGAAAGTACAAACTGGGTCACTGTCAGAGCAACGCCCCTTTCATTTTCAAGGAAAAGCTCCGTAACCTGCTTGTGTACAGGATACACCTGGAAGGAGAACTGAGCAAAAGTACAGTTATGCACTGGAACCATTTGTTATCCAGTGGACAAGTGTGCTGTATGTACCCCTGGATAATATGGCACCCAAACTGACTAGAGAAACCGTAATCAGGGCAAGCTCATCAATGACAGAAAATTGCTGCATTACCACCTGTTTCAAATCAAATGGACTATGAGTCATTAGATAAAGATATGCATCACACTCACTACTGCTTATTCATGGATCTCCCCAGTTGGTTCCCAGATAAGACACCAGAACTGGAAGGTCATCCAAGTGAAAGTGGGCTAAATTCCGAAGTAGATCCCTTTGTACCATCCAACACTCAACCCTGTGCCCCTGAGGGAGAAGAGGCACTGGAAGAAAAAAATACTGAAACTCAGGAGCCTGAAGAAGAACCCATGCTATCTGAAGACCACCATGTATTGGACTCTGAAGAGACTGTGACCTCTGAGACAGAAGACAAGACTGTTGTCCCTGTAAGATGCTCTAGTTGGACAGTCAAGCAGGTCTTGAAGCTTAACTATGATGCCTACAGAGCTTCCATTGATATTCCACTACATGTAATTCACAGCAGGCTATATGTGGAGCCGTGATCCATGTCCCATATTTAATATATACAGTTGAGCTGGCCAGGACAGAAAGCAGTATTCTGTGACATTGCATGATAAAAGTGATTAACTGCAATTGAAATTGCCTTGCTTACTGCAATAACTCTGCTGCAGTATACTGCAGTTTTGTGTTGCATCCTGGTCAGCCCCACTGGAGTACCTGAGGAAAGTGGGGCAGAAAAGTGATTGGGATATTATTGGCTGGTGTGGTTAGTCAGGAGTATATTTGTCCAGATGGAAATTGTTGAAGGATGTACTGCAACAGGAATCAGGTGTCTAGATAAGTCACTGTGATGTATGTTTCAATTCAGGATGAACAGTTGGACTAATAGCTGAGGGCAGACATTTCTTTATCTGGGGGAGATTGTAACTCCCCAACAAGTGTGGGGCTTACCTGTATCCCTCCAGTCCCAGCCAGATACTGACTCAATCTTGACTCCTGTGGCCGCTAGGGCCTGGACTCCATGGACAGGGACCAAGAGTAGGTTGATAGGAACCACAGTTCATTCTGATCATCCTGCAACATATTGGAACTGTGCTTTTGGCTGATATCAAAGGCCACAATTACTGGAGGACTGCACCAAAAGTCAACCCAATGCAACCAGAGTTCCTCAACCACCCTAATCACCTGAACCTGGATGGTGGACACTGCAAACAAGGAGCTCTCAGGAGAATCTTTGTTGGGGCCAGTACCCAAGACTCCATAGCTGCTGCCATATTGGTGACCCTTGATCCATGTACAGTAGTACAGCCAAACAGAGAGAGATAGAAACCAAAGGACAGTTGCTGGAGGCCTCTGGGTAAGAACTGGACCCAGAAATCTGGCATCTTTTGATGGACCTATGAGGCACTGAGGTTCTTGCAAGACAGCCAACTGAGCCAATGGAAATTGAACCCTGAACTGTGCTATAAAGGGGGACTGAAATGAAAGCTAACATCTGCCAGAGATCTCATAGTGTGAACTATAACTGTGCCCAGGGAAGTTTGGAGCTGTGCCATTATCAGAATCTGTGTTTTATTCACAAAGTGTGAGCTGCTGCCAATACTGGTTAAAAGAAAGAGAGAGAGGAAACTGCATGCTAGCTAGCATGAGGATGAAGTTGAGACAGTGTGTAGCAAGTTGAGAAAAAATGAGCTGCTGGTCCAGGTCCTGTAACAGGCACTTTAGCCAGGGGTCAAGTTGCTGCTGCCCTGAGGGTTTGGAAATTAGGATATGAGGGCTGGCAAAAGGTACCCTCAGCTGAGTCAGCCAGAGTATAAGAGTGGCCAAATCTCTAGGTAGAAGCTATGGCATCAGCCAGCAAGAGAAAGAGAAAGAGAGAAAGAGAGAGAAATGTTTGAAGATAAAACACAGCAAGCAGGAGACACCCTGGGAGGAACTGAGATACAGAGGCCTGGTGAGCCAGGAGAAGCCCACTGGTTAGGAGGAACTATAAGGACATACACTGCAGAGTTATCCTGTTTTGAGGGAAACCCTGTTTCATAATTGGGAAGTTGCGTTGAATGTTGGCCATCAGAAAAGATTACAAATACCCCGATTTGTGGGCTCTGCTAATACTCTTTTTGCATTTGCATACCTTTTGGGGGATATTAATATGAGCATATTGTTCCTTGTTTAAAAATGCATCAACAAAGGCCAACTGGAAGAAACTGCAACTGATCCTACACCTGAGGCTGAGGTACTGTGTCTGAGGAAGCTCCAAAGACCTTGTATCAGGCAGCAGAGGGTAGTGGCCTCCAATACAGGAGGACTGGAAGGTCACTGTACAGCTGTGATGTCGGGTGCCTGGCTGGTTTTAGACCAATACATAGTTGGTATCTTAGCTCCACCTAGTGGGTAACAGTGGCCATAGTGTGGTGCACTAGTTAATCTAGTTTTCCCCTGTATGTCCCATTGCTGCTAATAAAGTTGTTTTGCTGTTTAAATCTGAGCTCATTATTGTGGGATATGGCAATGCCTAGGGCAATGTGGGATTACACAAAGCTAAGAGCATTAAAACATCCAAGAAGTGGCAATATCTCACACTTTCAGGGAAGTGAATGTGATTTTTGCTGATTTTATTACTGTTGTTGTTTCTTTTCCAGCTTAGTGTCGATTTCAATTGGTACCAGGTTGCTTTTCTGGCTTCACTTGGAAAGGTACCTGTTTGGAGGAATTTGTGATCCAGCTGAGTATTTCTAGGGGTGGTTTTGCTGGTGTAGCTGATTGTCTCTGGAGGTCAGGAGGTAGAAATCAGATTCATTTCAGTCCAGAACCTGATCATTGCTTGTTTTAGTCATTTTATACTTCTGATATCACTTGGACTGCAGTTCTGCTTATCTTGTGTTTTTTTTTAAGCCATTAAATTTAGAGTGCAGGAACTTTTTTTTTTCTAGTCATCTAGCTTGGGGTAAGGGTGCTAATTGTTTGGGGCTTTGGCAGATCTACTGCTAATCTGGAGGCCTAGGGCATCATCGCAGAAGGAAAATGGAGCAGGATAGGGAAGGACGTACTAGAAGGGGTATAGCAACTTGTGGGGTAGTTGAAGACAGCGGAAAGGTAGGTGGGCCGGAAGGCAGCAGCAGGACACCTGGAGGACCAACATGGGTAGAATAGCTGTGGGCAGGGAGCGGGGGGGGGGACAGAGGAGAGCGGAGAGAATGTATAGGGGAAAATGATTGGGGAAGTCGGTGGAAAGGACAGGGAAGGGTGATTCTCCGGGGAAGGGACATTGGCAGCAGAAAGGGAAGGGGGGATCAGTGGCAGGAACAGAGTAGTGGATATGGAATAGGGAGGATCTTGGGGTGTAATAACAGTGGAGCAGCCATATTCATGGGCACCATGTGGAGGCTGGGGGAGTGCTCAGTTTGTCAAAGGCTGGGGAGGCTGGAGGATGAGATTTTAAGGTCTTGGACAGAAAGAGAAGAGGAAATGGGAAGCACAGACTGTAATGGGTAAACAGAAGAAGGGACAGAGGTAGGGACTGGAGATGGAGAGAGCAATCCACACTGGGGACAAAGGGGGGATGAAAGGGGGAGATACATGTACAGGAGATATGGGGCCAAAAGTAACGGGGGCCAGAGTTACTGCACATAGGCATACAATAGGCTCAAACAGGTACTGGCCATTGATGGGAATGATGGCTGGGGAGAAGGTGCTTTTGAAGAACAGTCTAGTGTAACAGAGAGAAATAGGATGGGGGGGGTGAGAAGGGAAAAGAACCTAATGTGTGTTAAGAGAGAATGAGCACAGGAGGGTGTACTGACGAGGACAGTATAATGGGCAAAAGGGGGGACAGTGTGCAGGAGGAAGAAGGAGTTAAGACAGGGAGGTGAAGGGAGGATGGGAGTGGTGACAAGAGAGAAAAGGGTGGGATGTTATGTTCGGGGACTCAATACTGAGAGGGGTCAGGTGGGGTAGCAAGGGAGAGAGGCATAGTCGGGTCTGGGTTGAAGCCATGCCAGGAATGAAGGCAGAAAGGGTGGGGCAATCAGGACTAATATATGCCAGAAAGAGCAGGGAAAAAACACATCTAATTCTGCGCCTGAGGACGAATGACCAGGCTGATGGGATGGTAGATGAGGTGAAGAGGAGGTCTGAGGACCCAAGGACAAGTATAGCAAGAAAACTGAGGATTCAGGAGTTTAATGAATGACTGGTAACCTGGTGTCAGGAAAAAGGGTATGGGCTGGTAGGAGGGTGGGGGGTGACCTGAAAGGACAGCAGTCTATATGCTAAAGGTAGACTGGACTTAAATGAAGAGGGAATAAATTACTAAAGCAAAGGCTTGGGGAGTATATTGAGGAGAATTTAAACTAGGAGAGAGAGGTGGCAGAAAGGATCGAAGTGATGAGAGGCCTCGGAATGGGAAACCATATGGGCTTACCCCAATAACAGTGAGAAAAGGCGAGGAGCAAACAATACAGGGAGGACCATAAAGGGAGAAGAGGAAGGAAGGGGGAGAAAGAAGGGTGATGGATAGTGGTATCTTTAAATGCTAGAAACATGGGGAATACAAATGTGGAACTACAGGCTTTCATCGCGGAGGGGAGAGGTGGACATGGCAGCCATCACTAAGACATGGGCCACCCAAAGCCATGACTGGGAGCTGGTGGTTCCAGGTCATAGACTATTCTGCAATGATAGAGTTAAGGGGAAATGAAGGGGATAGCACTGTACATGAGTGAGGGGCTAAAGTGTGTTAGGGAAGAGGGAGAGGGAGAAGAGGGAGATACAGAAGCTCTATGGATGCAAATCCAAGATCCAAAAAATAGGACACGACAGTAGGGGGTGGTGTACAGGCCACCCTCCCAATTGGAAAAGACAGATATGGTATTGGTGAAACAGATCTGGAGGAACTGTGAGAAGGGTGGGGTGGTGATAGTAGGTGATTTCAACCTGCCGGGAGTGGAGTGGGGGACACCTGCCACCAAGTGTAGTAGGAAACAGATAATGCTCGATGCCTTCCAGGATAACTTCCTAAAGCAGTTGGTCAGCAAACCAACTAGGGAAGGAATACCCTTGACCTCATACTGTCTAACAGGGAGCGGGTGAGGGATCGGAGAGTGGAGGAATCACTGGTGGGGAGTGACCACTGGACAGTACTGTTCAAGTTGCAACTGGGCAGGGAGAGGGGGGCATCTGGCACAAAGGTGCTAGATTTTACAAAGGCTGACTTCAAAAAGATTGGTGAAGTGGTGCAAGGGTTCATGGACAGAATTCAGCCCAATATGGACATTAATCAAAGGTGGGAACTCATTAAGCTTGGGATAGAGGAGGCAACAAATTCCTGCAGCAAGCCCAAAGTAAAAAGGCTAGGGTGAAGAAACCTAGCTGGATGAGCAAAGGTGTCATAGACAGAGTGAAGATGGAAATACTCACCTATAAGAGATACAGGAGAACTGGGAGGGGACAGGACAGGGAGGAGTACCTGAAGGAAGGAAAGGAGGTGACCAGGGAAGTAAGGGCAACAAAGGCATCAAGGGAGCTCAGGCTGGCGAAGGGAATTAAAGGGGGGGGGAGACTTCTTCAGGTACATCAGAAAGAAAAGTGGTTGTAAGGACCAAATAGTAAGGATTAAGAAGGAGGGGAATGGGTAGAAAAAGTGGACGAAAAGGCAGAAACACTTAATGACTACTTCTGCTCAGTTTTTACTAAAGAGAAAGGGAGGGGAATACCTAAGGTTGGAGGGATGATAGGAACAGAGGTGGAGGGGGTGACTGATGGGAAAATCACAGAAGGTAGAGTGTTAGATGGGTTAAGGACACTGAGAGTGGACGAGGCACCGGGACCAGACGGCATACACCGCAGGGTACTGAAAGAGTTGGCAGAGGTCCTGACAGGCCCACTGGTAGGCCTATTTAATGCCTCTCTAGACTCAAGGTGTGTACCTCAGGACTGGAAGATGGCTCCGTGGTTTCACTCCATAACAGTGGTCCCAAAGATGAACCAGGTAACTATAGACCAGTGAGTCTTGTGTCCATAGTGGGGAAACTGATGGAAACAATCCTGAAGGAGAGGCTGGTGACACTGCTGGAAGTCAGTGGGGGGCAGAACAGTCAGCAGCATGGTTTTGTCAAGGGAAGGTCCTGCCAGACCAACCTAGTGAACTACTATGACTGAGTGCCTAGCAAAATGGACAAAGGGCATGTGGTGGATGTCGTGTACCAGAACTTCAGTAAGGCATTTGACTCGGTGCCACATGGGAGACTAGCATGTATGCTAAGGGTCACAGGGGCAGGGAAAACATTGGTGGGATGGGTGGAGAACTGGCTGCAGAGACGGCAGCAGAGGGTGGTGGTGGGAGGAGAATTATCATCCCCAAGGGCAGTGATGAGCGGGGTCCCACAGGGGTCCGTACTGGGGCTGGTGTTATTTGGGGAATTTATTGCAGACATCTCGGCAGGCATAAATAGCAAAATCAGTCTGTTTGCGGACGACACCAATATGGGAGCAGTGGTGGATGACTGGGGGAGTTGCAGGGGCTGCAGGAAGATTTAACAAGGCTGGAGACATGGTCTGACACCTGGCAACTTGGTTTCAATGCAAAGAAATGCAAAGTGCTACATTATGGGGCAAATAATCTAAGGAGGAGCTACCATCAGGGCGAGTGCAACTAGCTGTGACTGAGGAGAAAGATCTGGGTGTGCTCATTACGAGAGCAATGAACAACTCAGCACAGTGTAGGAAAGCAGCAGCAGTGGCCAACAAGATGCTGGGTTGTATTGCAAGGGGTATTACCTCTAGGAGGAGGGAGGTGATTTTGCCATTATACAGATCACTGGTCAGACCCCACCTGGAGTACTGCATTCAGTTTTGGCGCCCTTACCTAAAGAGGGACATTAAATTGCTGGAAGGGGTGCAACGCAGAGCAACAAAGATGATCCTAGGTCTAGGGGAGTTACCATATGAGGTTAGACTGAGGGAGCTGAACATGTACTTTCTGGAGGATAGGAGGAACAGGGGGGATATGATTGAGACCTTTAAGTACATGAGAGGAATAAAAAGGACAGGCACAGAGGAACTGTTCAAGGGGAGGGTGGGGAGAGACATTCGGGGTCATGACATGAGACTGGAAGGTGGAAGGTTTAGGAGGGAAATGATGAGGCATTTCTTTAGAGAAAGGGTGGTAGCAGAATGGAATGCACTACCGGCAGAGGTGGTGGCCTGTAAAATAGCGGGATGCTTCAAGAGGGGCTGAGATAGGGCAAATCGGAGAGTCATGGGAGGGAGGGTTAGAGTGGGAGGGGCAGCTGCAGAGCAGGGGTTCTAGCTGCAAAATCGAGCAGACTCGATAGACCAAATGGCCTTTTTCTGCTGGCAGTTTCATATGTCCATAAAAAAAAATCATTATTGTGATTATACTATGGAATCCAGTTTTGAAATGTATTTCAGACAATTAAAAAGAGTATTTGCTAAGTGCCATGAGGACATCAAAACATGGCACCACCTGAGAGACAAGAGTTCAGTACTTATCCCCAGAATCTCATGCTGAGGAAGGCCATGAAGGCAAGGTGTTCTGTTCCTAGGGATAGGGACTGCAGTCTGACTGGCATTCACATGCCCTACACTGCCAAACCAAATAGCAGCACCTGGGTTGGTTCTGAAAGGACTCCCCAATGCTCCTACCTGGAGAAAGGAGGGAACCACTGTGACTCCAATCAATGAGGTGGGGCAGGGCAAAAGGGTGAACTGACTGAAAAAACAAAGTTATAAAGAAAATGGAAAAAGTATTGTTTTATAATAAGTACTCTATAACTTATAAAAATCCAGCCCTGACTGACTGGGGCTCATGTGAATACAACACAGAAATCACACAGCTCATGTGCACATGTCCTGCCATTGAATGAAGCAGGTGTTGTGCATTGAAGCATTGGTGATTTTATAACCTATTTATAACTTGCTGACAAGCTCACAGATTACTCTGACCACTTGTTTTTACTCCAGCATATTCACAATATATCCTCCGCACCCAGATCTTCAAAATACTGCCAGCTCCACCATCCTCCTGCTGACAACACTACTCTCTAATCTTCATGAGCTGCCTTCCATAGAACAGTAAATTGCCCAAATCTACCTTATTAATCCTGTGCTCACCCACTTCCATATGCTGATGAGTGATGGCCAAAACTGCTACACTTAGCCCACCCTTCACAACATGAAGGAACTGTTGAGATAGCCCTTTTCCTGTGCCTGCCCATCCTGTCCACATACATCAATGGCAATCAAATCTGTTGTTTGTGTTACGAACATATGAAAAGAGCCAGCAGAAGAAGACTACCTGGTCTATCGCGTCTGCTCGCTAAGTGATGCAGGGTCTGGCCTTCCAATTTACACCAATGATTCTGCCCCCCAACTGTCCCTCCCTCTCCCCATCTTCTCCCCTTCCTTGGTCCCAAGGGTTCCCTTTATGCTTGTCCCAGGTTCTCTTGAATGCTCCCACCATCCTTGCAGATACCACCTTCTGTGCCAGCTCATTCAAGGTGGACACCACCTTCTCCATATAGAAATGTTTCCTTAGATCCCTTCTGAATCCCCCCCTCATCAATTTTAGTCTGTGCCCTCTAGCAGTGCTGTTGTCACTCATTTTAAAGAGACTCCATTTTCACTCTGTTAGTTCCCTTCATGTACTTAACAGTGTCTATCATATCACTCCTCTGCTTCCTCTCTTCCAGGGAGTACATCCCCAGGGCTCCCAGACTGTCCTCATAGGACCTATCCTGTAACACCTCAGTCATCTTGTTTGCTCTCCACTGGACTCCCTCCAGCATGCTGATGTCCTTCTTAAGGTAAGGGTGCCAGTACCTCACCACATATTCTAAATGTGGTCTCACCAATGGCCTGTACAATGGTAAAATGACCTCGCTCTGCCTACTACTGAATCCCCTTGCAATACACCCCAGCATCCTGTTAGCCTTTGCCACTGCCTTTTTACACTAGGAGGTGTGTTTCAGGTCACTCACAGTCACTACCCCTAGATCCTTTTCCTCTTTAGAAGCAGTTACTTGAGCCCCTCCTATGTAATACTCTGTCCTAGGGTTCTTGTCCCCTATATGCATCACTTTGCACTTTTGGCATTGAAACTTGGTTGCCAGATTCCTGAACATCTTTTTAATCTGGCGAGGTCCTCTCTCAGGTCCTGTTTCCCCTCCTTGGTGTCCACTCTCCCACAGAGTTTGGTGTTGTCTACAAACAGGCACATTTTGCCTTTAATGCCTTCCCCGATGTCACTTATGAAGACGTTGAACAACATAGGCCCAAACACTGATCCCTGTGGGACCCCACTGGTGACTTCCTTGGTGCTGATGAACTTACCCCCAACTACTACTCTCTGGGTTCTACCACTCAACCAGTTTTTAACCCATCTTACCATATTCTCCCCCTCCCCTAGATCCCTCAGCTTCATAATCAAGCTTTTGTGTGGTACAGAATCGAAGGCCTTGCTAAAGTTCAGGTATACTGTATGATGTCCACCACCTGGCCTATGTCCACTGCCCTCATGACCCAATCAAAGAACTCAATCGGGTTCATTTGACATGATCTGCCTGTGCTTTTGTTGTGTTATTGCATGTGTTGATGACAAAGAGTTGGGGGAATGGGGGAGCTGAAAAACAATGGGTAATAACAAGGAGTCAGGAGTGCCGTGGGACACTGGCAAGGAGAGGCAGGGGATGGAAAAGTGAAAAAATGTCATGTGCAACAGAATAGACATCGGATATACCGTCAGATAGGCACATAGCATCGGCATCAGGGAGGAGTGAATAAGAAAAGCCAGGTGTACTAGTGCTTTAGACAGATGAGCACAGTGAGAGCTGTAGAAAGGACCTGAGATCAGAACCAGGAGCCAAAAGTTAATGAGGTAATTACTAATCCTGTTTTGCAACATCTATACCTGGAAGTTACTTTGGAGGTAGGCTTTCATTTTGGTAATCCCCTAAGTTATTCCCCCAGGTAAAAAGCACTCTGCTTCATCATTTGCTGTTTGTCATTGATATATAACAGATGATAACCCACCATCATTGTGATTTACCAGTAAGGATGCCGTTATGCTAAAGGGGAGTTCACTGAATGTGCCATACTTCAGCACTTTCAGCACCAGCATATTTTTGCAGAACATCCCTCCCTAACCAGACCACCAAAATTCCCCAAAACCACAACATTTGATAGGTGCCCCTCCCTGAGTCATGATCCCTGAGTTGGGGTGGTCAAGGGTAGGAAAATCCAGGAAAGATGAGTGGTCCCTCTTCTCACAGTGCTTGTTTTGTAAAAACTTTTAGTCTGAATTGAGCAAGTGGAACTTAATTGGGAGGAAGGGGACTATACAGACTCTGTCTAACATCACTGATGGCCCAATTTCTCTACTGCTCCCTTCTGATCTTGCACCCACTCCCTCCATTTAGACTATAGACTTTTTTCTAGCAGGTATGCTGTGAGAAGAGGTATACTGAGCTAGCTTAGATTTATCTACCATTGATCCTTTGAAATCAGATTCAGTGCTTGGGGGGGCACCTACTAAAAAACGCAGTTTGAGGGGATGAGGTTAGAGATCTTCACAAAGATGCTATCAACTCATGGCACAAGAGACATTTTCCTTTGCTTCCAGAAAAAATTTTTGCATGACCAGAGAAGATGCAAAAGGGTGTGAAGTTACCACAGGGTTGGGGATGGTTGGTGGTATACCCCTGTTTCTGCCTGTTAGACTCCAATACCATGGCCCAAAGTGTCTTCAACCAGGGAATCTATGTCATACTGAAGACAGGGGCCCTGACTCAAAATGGAGTCAAATTTGCAATACAAGCAATCACTGAAGAAAATACAGAAACAGTACAAGACTACTCCAGATGGTGACATTGTGTGGTGATGCCACCATGGGTTGTAAATGAGTAATTGTATGTAATACCAAGCAACAGCATGCAGAATATTTTTGGGGGGTCATTTACAAATTATGCAAATCATTATGGAATAGGAACTATTATTTATGTTGATTTTTAAAAGAGATATGAAATGGATGTGTCTTAATTTAATACAGATTAATTCTAAAACACTGCCAGGTACTTGAATAACTCTGAACAGTGCAGGAGGGCTGTGGCCAAAGTATATAAAATGCTGGGGTGCATTGCAAGAAAGATAACCTGCAGGAAGTGGGAGGTGATTCTCCCTTGTATAACTGCTTGGTTAGACCACACCTTGAATACTGTGTGCAGTTCTGGCAACCACACTTGATAAAAGACATTACATTCCTTGAGAGGTTCCAGAGGAGGGCGACCAGGATGATACTAACATATTAACATACTAAAATGCCAGCAGAATAGGCCTAGCGGTCTTTCGTGTCTGCTTGTTTGGTCAGCCCCCACCCTGGGAGCTGACCTTGCGGCCCCCCTCTCCCTCTCTGGCTTCTCCCTTCCCAGTCCCGGATATTCTCGCTGAACTGGCTTTTGCTTCCAGAACCCTTCCCCTGTACCTGTCCCACCCCCTCTTGAACCCCTCCACCATTTCTGCCTCCACCAGCTCCATGGTCAGCGCATTCCATGGCTCCACCACCCTTTCAGTGAAGTAGCACCTCCTCCTTTCTCCCCTGAATCTCCCCCCCTCCAGCTTCCACCCATACCCTCTAGTTGCCCCCTTCTTCGGAGCACCCTGACTGCTCCTCCCCTATTTATCCCCTTCATGTACCTGAAGACCTCTATCATGTGTCCCCGGACCCTTCTCTCTTCCAATGTGTACATATTTAGTTCTTCAAGCCATTTTCCCATAGGTCCTATCCCCCAAGCCCCAAATCATTTTGGTTGCCCTCCTCTGGACCCTCTCCAGGAGTTCAACGTACCTTTTTAAATGTGGTCTCCAAAACTGCACGCAGTACTAGAGGTGCGGCTTTACCAAGCAGTTATACAGTGGGAGTATCACTTCCCTCCTTCTGGAGGTGAGCCCCCTAGCAATGCATCAAAGCATCCTGTTGGCCTTTGCGGCTGCCCTCCTACAAGTCTCCGAGTTGTTCATTTTGACATCCACCACCACCCCCAGGTCCCTCTCTGCCATCGAGACTTGTAGCATTCCCCCCCCCAGGGTGTATACTTGGCCTGGGTTTCTGGCTCCCAGGTGCAGTATCTTGCATTTCCCTGCATTGAACCTCAGCTTCCGCTTTCTAGACCACCTTTCCAGAGCCCCAGGCCCCCCTGTAGGGCCACCCTCCCCTCCTCCCCATCCACAATCACCCCCAGTTTTGAATCATCCGCAAAGAGCCTCATCTCACTCCTGATACCCTTCCTTATGTTAGAGACGTAGGCGTTGAACAGGAGGGGCCCAAGGACTGATCCCTGAGGGACTCCACTAATGACCCTCCTTGGGGATGAGACTATCCTGTCAACCACAACCCTCTGGGTCCAGTTCTGGAGCCAATTTCCTATCCATCTGACCATCTGGTTCCCCACCCCCATTTCTCCCAGATTATCCAACAGGACCCCTTGAGGAACAGAGTCAAACGCCTTGCTGAAGTCAAGAAAGAGGACATCCACTGGTCTACCAAGGTCCAAGGCACTCATCATCCAGTCTTAGAACTCCACAAGGTTTGTCTGACACGATTTCCCCAGGACAAATCCATGCTGTCTATCATCCAGGCACCCCAACTTTTCCAGGTTCCCCCCTAGTCTCTCCTTGACAATGCCCTCCATCACCTTGCCCACCACCAATGTCAGGCTGATGGGTCTGTAGTTCCCTGACACCTCCCTTGATTCCCCCCTTGTGGATAGGCACTATAAGCACCACCTTCCAGTCCTGGGGCACCCACCCTGTCCTCAGAGAGATGCTGAAGAGCTCTGCCAGGGGTTTCACCAGGACATCCGCCAGTTCCTTCAGCACTCTGGGATGTAATGTATCTGGCCCTGTTGCTTTCTTAGTCTTAAGGGACCTGATGGCTTCCCTCACTCTCTCTACCGTGATTTCTACCTCTGCTACCTCGTCCCCCTCCTTTGCCTTCCCTCCACCTGCCAGTGATGCCCCCCCTTCCCAGACCTGCTGATTGGTAAGGGTCCCCCCTCCTCAGTTTCACCATCTCCTCCCATGTATGATGCAGCGCCCCCATTTTCCTTGGTGAAAACTGATGCGTAGTACTCATTTAGTACCTCAGCCTGCTCCCCTGCGTCTTGTGCCCATCCTTCCCCTGTTTTAATCCTGCTAATCTGTTCCTTCACCCTTCGTTTTTCCCCAATGTATCAAAAGAACCCCTTCTTCCCTCTCCTAATTTCCCTGGCCTGGTTCTGCTCCTTCCTTGCCTTAGCTGCCCTCACCACCCTAGTGGCCCTTCTGACCATCAGCTCGTACTCCCCTCAGTCCCTTTCACTCCTTGAGCACTTGGATTGCCTATAGGCCACCTTGATTCCCCTCACCACCTCCTGAACCTCCCTGGTCCACAAGCAGGGTTTCCGGGCCTTACCACATTTTCGTCTTACTCTCGCGCAGGTGCTGGTAGCATCCTGCACCCCCCTCCTGATGATTTCCCACCTACTGTCAATGTCCATGTCTGGCCCAATCCCATCCAAGTGCTCCTTAAGGATCCTTCCCTTTCATTGAAATCCACCCCCCTGAAGTCAGTTACCTCCATCTTTCTGCAGCCTTCTACCCCTCCTAGGTTCAGGCAGCACCAGACCGTGGCATGGTCGCTCCCTGCCAACGGGTCCCTTGCTCCAGGCCCCCAATCTGGTCACTGTCTGCCAGGACCACATCCAGTATCTGCTCCTCCCTGGTCAGTTCCCCCACCTGCTGAGTTAGGAACGCGTCTTGAAAGACATCCTACAAACCTCTGTTTCCTGGACAACGAGGATGTCATAGTTTCCCAGTCTGTTCCTGGCATGTTTAAGTCCCCCAACACCACCACCTTTCCCCTTCCCAATCTGCAGTGTCTCCCAACATCTGCCACCAGACTCTCCTCCAGCTCCTCCGCCAGCACAGGGGGTCTATACACCACTCCTATTTTTACTCTCTTGCCCCCCCCTTTGTTATCAAGGTGACCCAAATCACCTCCACAGTTCCATCCGCCTCCTCCACTCCTCCTATGGCAATGCAGTTTTTGACTATTATTGCTACCCCTCCTCCCCTTCCCTCCCCCCTGTCCTTCATGAACATGGTGTAACCCTCCAGGTTCAGGTCCCAGTCATGCCCTGCAGTGGCCCAGGTCTCAGTGACCACTGCCATCCACTCTCCCTCAGTTAGCATCGCCTGGAGCTTGGGCATTTATTGCCCCAAGCTCGTGTGATATGGACTACCTTCACCTTTCCTATACTTCCATTTCCCCTGCTCGTGCTCCCGTGGGGATTCTGTCTTCCCCTTGTCCACACCTTACCAGTCGGCCTTTTCCTGCATTCCTCCAGCTCCCCGGGGGTTGGAGACAGAGTCCCTCCTTTATTGGATGCCCCTTGACAGCCTTTTCTACCATCCTTCCCCCCTTCACAAGTTTAAACCCCACCTTTCACCAATGAACCCCTCAATTTTCAACTTAAGGATTTCCTTCCCCTCTGAATTGAGATGAAGCCTATCTCTAGCATACAGCCCCTTATCCTCTCAGGTCTCCCCCAATCCCCCATCAACCCATACCCTCTGGCCCCACACCACTCCCTGAGCCACTGGTTTATCACCCTAATCTTCTTTTTGTGTTCCCCACTAGTCCTTGGTACTGGCAGGATTTCCGAGAAGGAAATTATGCATCCTATATCATGACAGACCCTGGCAAGCTCCCTGAACTTTGCCTGTATCTCTAGCTCACTATTTCCCTCAATGTCATTGATACCTAGGTGGACCAGTATGTCCGGGGAACCTACACAATCCTTTGCCAGCTGATATATCTCATGCTTGGCCCTGTGCACCATTAGTCCAGGGAAGCATTTTGTTCTAATCGGGAAGGCTTCTCCCTACCTATCCCATTTGATCCCCTGATCATGGAATCACTCAACAGGAGCACTCTGGCCACCCCTTTTCCTCCATTTCCCCCCCTTCCATGTCCCTCATCCTTTCTACCAGCCCCTCCCCCCAGCCGGCTCCTTGCTCCTCCCTTATCTGGGTGCCACACGCTGTCACCTCCTTATTATCCCCTCCTATGAGGAGAGGCTCAAGGAGCTCAACTTGTACTCTCTGTAGGAGAGTAGAGACAGAGGGGATATGATTGAGGTCTTTAAATATCTAAAGGGGGTAAACAGGACATGACCTGATAGGATTTTCCAGCTGAGGGAGGCAGGGGTCACCAGGGGGCATCACTTGAGTCTGGTAGGAGGGAGGCTCAGGGCAGAGACTAGGAGACACTACTTCACAGAGAGGGTGATGGAGCCTTGCAATGCACTGACTGTGAAACTGAATACTGTGGAGGGCTTCAAAAGGGTCTGGGACAGGTATAAGGGAAGATTAAACTGAGTAATGCCAGACCTGGAGATGCATCCCCAATGGGGGATGAGGTTGAGGGGGTGGGTAGTAAATGATGCATCTACCTGGGGCTGATTTTCGAGCAGACTCGATAGACCTTCGGGTCTACTCTGCTGGTGTCTTAGTATGTTAATGTGTTAGTATTTGTTTGTTGTAAGTCCCAGTCAAGAAATGTGCACACGCACAATGCGTGTTCACATTGAGAAGAGGCATCCAGTGGTGGAAGATCTGCCAAGCACTAAGGTAATGTGCTTGGTCCAAGCTAAAGTATATATTTTAAAATTTAGTTAACGGATCTTACTGTTAGTCATACTGGGGAACAGGAGTAGTTTATTTTGCCATACATGTTATTACAGACACACTGGTCACAGAAGTTCAGTATAGCTGCTGAAAGCTGACAGTGTCCCTTTAATATGTGCACTGCTCATGCACTGCATTTATAAACGTTTCCAGAGAGCTGCAAAGTGCAGTAGGATGAAACTGAATAGCAGCTAGAAACAAATCATTAGGAACTTTAATTAATTCATTACAGCAAGCAGTGCACACATTAAGCAACTCAATGAAAAATACTAAACCTGTGAGTTGGAGGGACAGCTTAATGTGACTTGTACTGCATGTTATACTGGAATATATATGCACATTATGGTAGCACGGTAGTGCTACCATAGTTAGGGTTGAGGAGCCATTTCCATGTTAAACCCAAAATTTTGCACCTTAATAACTTTGCAACTGTTTGATGGATTTGCCTGAAATTTGGAAAGTATGATCAAGACCCATAGGCCTTGGGATCTGCCAAGTTTATATTGATCGGATATACAGTTGTGGGTTATAAGCGTGATCTCGTGCTCGCTTTTCTGGAATTCTATGGTCGTATGTGATAGGTCATACGGTTTATGGATCGCCGGAATTCTTCAGGGAACGTGCAGGCGGGGTCCCCAATGTGCCTTTCGAAGATTTGGTGAAAAAATATTAAACAGTTCAAAAGTTATTCAAAAAACAGTTTCCCATTATAAGTCAATGGGAAAAAGTTAACAAAAAGTTCGACAGTGTCGCAAATGCATTTTTACTTTCGCAAATGGGCCTGTTACTTTCGCAAATCTGCCATTTTGTTTTCAGTTGGTGATCAGAAAAATGGTTGGCATTTAAATTTGAGACCCTCTAGCAACGTAATTCTTTTTGTATTTAGCTATTCGGCCCTGAGGATGCTTGCCATGTCTTTATTTTGTGGTAAAACACCCCAGAAATATGTTTTTCAAATTTCTGGAAAAATACTAAGAAATTACTTTCGTGCTCACGAAAGTGTCGAACCTTGTAGCTTAAGCATGAAGTGCGACAGTAATTTTCTAGTCTGTGGGAAAATGACAGCAATTCTTTGGCACTGCACTGCAAAATAACCGCTGAGGGTTTTGGGCTGAAATTTGAGGAACGCAGCCGACATCTCACAGATGTGCCATTCAGTGTTGTATTGAAAAATATTACATGGCGGCAAAGTTATGGCACTCCAAAGTTGACAGTTTTCCCATAGGATAACATTCACGGCGACAAGCATTACAGGAATCCTTTGGCACCCTGCTGCAAAATAACGGTTTGGTCTTTTCCTGAAATTTGGAGGAAGACAGCCAACAGTACACAGATGTGCCTTTCAGTAGTTTGGTGAAAAAATATCACATGGCGGAAAAGTTACGGCACTCCAAAATTGCGGTTTTTCCATAGGATAACATTAGACGCCGACACGTAACAGAAATCATTTGGAGCCCTGCTGCAAAATAACAGTTTGGTCTTTTTCCTGAAATTTGGAGGGAAGACAGCCAACAGACCACAGATGTGCCTTTCAGTAGTTTGGTGAAAAACATTACAGGAGGCAAAGTTATGGCGCTCCAAACTTTTCTTTTTTCCCATAGGATAACATTAGCGTTACTCTGCCTTTTCAGGGCCGTATACCGGAAGCGGTACGAGATACAGACTTTTCGTCGGAAAATTTCTTAGCCCCACAAAGGGGCTAAGATTCAAATTAGCCAGGACAGTTGTAAATAATATGACTTTTAAATTTTTTTTCTACGTTGTACGGTTCCTGAGATAAAATGTATTTAGTATTCCAAGATCTCATTTTCTGCGCCGATACTCGTTATTTTGCATACATTATTTGTACTCACTGTCTTTCTCAATGCAGGTTTTGGGAAAACCAGACAATGCGCACATTACTGTTACTGTTGCCCTTTCCGCTGCATGATCCGTACCGTTCACTTACCATTGGCGTCTGCGCCACCATGTGCGTTATCCTTTGCGTTTTCATTTAGCTATGCTTCTGTTATTTTTGCCATTTCTGTCTACAGTACTGTTTATCTTACTGTTTCACTTTACATCACCATGCCCATTGGCATTTCTGTTTGCAGGCACCATGTTACTATGTGACAACACATCTGCGGCAGACCATTCCCGTCATACCATAATGCGTTACCCTTTCTGTTCTCATTAGGTGCTTGTGTTACCATAATGCGTCACTGTTAGCATTTCTGTTTTGCGTTGCTGTCCTGTTAGTATGCCACAACACATCATGTGGCGGGGCGCGGGCCCAGCTCCATCACTACATCCCATTCACTATTTCTCATTATCATTCTCAAAAAGAAAGGAAATTAGAGGCAAAAACTCCGTTTAATGCATTAGTTAGGGTTGTTCCACAGCGACAAAAGTGAGAAGTCGCTGTTAGGGTTGAAAACCCCTTGGACCCCCCCCACCCCAACTGGCATTGGGGTGCGCCATTAGGATCGTGGTTCTAACTCTCACCCATTCTCCTATACTTCTGCTTAGCTTTACACATGTCATGGGGTGAGAGTTAGGGCTAACGATATCTATCTGCCTATCGGTGAAGTGAATCAGAGTTTCAACTAACAACAATTCACTATCACTGTGGAACAACCCTAACTAATGCATTAAACAGAGTTTTTGGCCTCTAATATATGTATATGTATTAGTCAGTGTGTGTGTATCACAACAATTAGAAAGTGCAGTTAGATAGCTCAGTGATTAGTGCAAAAATTGCTAGTCTACATTCCCCCGCTATCTAGATCAGTTTCAGCCTAATGCATGTCACTGCTGAAAAAAACGAGGTGTCTAATAGCATCACCCCACCCTCCAATGTCCCTCAGAGCCTGAAAAGAAGAAAACTGTTGCTTGATGTCTTTTTCTTAATCTGAAGAAATGTGTGCAGACAGTGCACTGCTATGTTATAGTGGAATATATATGTATATATGTGTATATGTATTAGTCAGTGTGTGTGTGTATCACAACAATTAAAAAGTGCAGTTAAGTGGCTCAGTGGTTAGTGCAAAAATTTCTAATCTACATTCCCCAACTACGTAGGCTACCTACTTTCTCTTAGGTCCTCCAAGATGATAACTCCCAGGTCCCTTTTCTGCTTTGTGACTGTCAGTACCTCCCCACCTAGTTCGTACTTTGCCCCTGGGTTCTTCTGCCTTATGTGCATGATCCTGCACTTCTTTGCATTGAATCCCAGCTGCAATTCTTCAGACCATTTCTCCAGTTTTCTAAGGTCTTCTCTCATTCTTTCAATACCACCTGGAGTGTCCACCCTATTGCATATCTTTGTATCATCTGTGAAGAGGCATACCTTCCCCCTCCAGTCCCTCTTCAATGTCCCCAATAAAGACATTGAAGTGGACTAGCCCCAACACTGACAACTGCGACACCCTGCTCATCACCTCTCCCTCTCTGGAGTACTCCCTGTATACCATAATCCTCTGACTCCTGCCATTCAGCCAGTTCTCCACTCACAGAACTATTATTATTATTATTATTTTTCCAATTGTTTAACCAGGTGAGACACACTAAGCTGAAAGCTTGTTTACAGGTGCAACCTGGGGGCACAGGAAAGTTAAGTGACTTGCTCAGGGTCACACAGTATGCAAGTGGGGGCTGTGGGATTCAAACCCAGGTCTTCATATTTGGAGCTTAGAGCCTTAAACCACTGCACTATACTGCCTCCCCTAGGGGATTCACCCCTAGGCTGCACAGTTTGTTAATCAGCCTTCTATGGGAGACAGTGTTGAAGACCTTTCTGAAGTCCAGTTGGGCCACATCCATCGCACCTCCCTGGTCCACTACCTTAGTTACCCAGTCTTGCCATAGATTAGTACAATGAGTTAGTGCAAAACTAAGTGCCTATCCAAAATACAGTAAAATTTAGGGTTAGATGCATAGGTAAATAAATGCCATTTTAGGCAGTGTATATGTGTGTTAGTGTGTGTGTGTGGCAATGCTCTGTGTGTGTAGACCGTGCACTGCTATACTATACTTCAATATATATGCATATATGTATATATGTAGTAGTCAGTGCGTGTGTATCACAACACTTAGAAAGAGCAGTTAGGTGACTCAGTGGTTAGTGCAAAAATTGCTAGTCCACACTCCCCTCTATCTAGATCCATTTCAGCCTTATGCATGTCATTGCTGATTTAAATGAGTTGTCCAGTGTCAACCCCCAGCCCTCCGACATCCCTCAGAGCCTGGAAAGAAGAAAATGGTCCTGTGGTGTCTTTTTTTTTTTAAATCTATAAAACTGTGTGTAGACAGTGCACTGCTGTGTTACACTGGAATGTATGCATATATGTGTATGTGTATTAGACAGTATGTGTGTATCACTGCAATCAGAAAGTGCAGTTAGGTGGCTCAGTGGTTACTGCAAACTTTATTAGTTTGCACATTTCTCACTGCCCACAATACCATTACTTTGTAGCTGTATTGGCTCTTGCTAGAATTTGTTAAGGTTACAGTGACAGGCAGTATCAGTGTTGCAGAGAGAAGTGGAAGTGGAAGTGAAACATGGTTCACCTTTGCATTTACCACTGTCTGTTTAGAAAGTTGCCAGCTGAATACAGCCTTTCCCACACATTGTAAACTCACACAGAGGGTTTATGTTGGATATTTAGTATTCAGGCATTTATTTTTTTCTGATGGTCACTTGTTGGCTATGCAGTAATTTTGCAAATGTTGTTAAATGTAAACTATGGTTTGGCTTTTTTTCCCCCTGTTTTTATACCATAATAGTGTATGGGTGCATATAGAAGCTGTCAGCACATTCAGGACCCACATACACACATCTCTCACACATGAGTAGTGATTGTAGGGGATTTTAACCATTTAATGATCACGTTTTAAATTTTTAGGACATTTGCTGGCTATAGAGTGACTTTGCAGTTAGACTGCAAAAGTAAACAGTGGTTTGGATTATGTTTTTTTTTTCTATTAGACAACAGGTTGAGTGCATTTAAGAGCTGAAAGTTCAATAGGAGCCCATTCACATAGCTCACGCAGACATGCACATAAAGTGATTGTAGGGGATATTTATGAATCAATACTTAATGTTTTACATCTAGAGTAAACATCTGAGTTTTATTTTCTCAGAAGAAGCCAGAAGGGGAAGGAAGGAAACATATTCAATGCAGTGCTTTAGAGTAACTGGTAATTGCTATATTTCTTTTAAACTTAGATTGTGGGCTTTTAGTGACACTATACTTTCTTTGTTCTCTTTACTTATAATTGTTTTTGGGCTGTTGAAAATTTAAAACATAGTGGTGGTGTAATTCTGTGCTGTCTTTAATTGCTGCAAATTTTATCTTGGCTTGTCTGACTGCCCTGTAGTTGGGTGAAGGGTGTTAATTGTCTGGCCTTTGACCTCAGCTACATGATAACTGGAGGTGGGGCTTAGTCAGAGTTAAAGTAGCAAGCAGAGTTTTATTTTCTCAGAAGAAGCCAGAAGGGGAAGGAAGGAAACATATTCAATTCAGTGCTTTAGAGTAACTGGTAATTGCTATTTTTCTTTTAAACTTAGATTGTGGGCTTTTAGTGACACTATACTTTCTTTGTTCTCTTTACTTATAATTGTTTTTGGGCTGTTGAAAATTTAAAACATAGTGGTGGTGTAATTCTGTGCTGTCTTTAATTGCTGCAAATTTTATCTTGGCTTGTCTGACTGCCCTGTAGTTGGGTGAAGGGTGTTAATTGTCTGGCCTCTGACCTCAGCTATGTGATAACTGGAGGTGGGGCTTAGTCAGAGTTAAAGTAGCAAGCAGAGTTTTATTTTCTCAGAAGAAGCCAGAAGGGGAAGGAAGGAAACATATTCAATTCAGTGCTTTAGAGTAATTGGTAATTGCTATTTTTCTTTTAAACTTAGATTGTGGACTTTTAGTGACACTATACTTTCTTTGTTCTCTTTACTTATAATTGTTTTTGGGCTGTTGAAAATTTAAAACATAGTGGTGGTGTAATTCTGTGCTGTCTTTAATTGCTGCAAATTTTCACCCCTCCCTCCCTTCCCCCAACTCTTAATTATATGCCCTGTTAAATCTGATTGACAGGAGCTAAACACAGGGTATAGTAAGGGGTGTGAAGTAGGAGGGGCATAAGGGGGAAGAAGCCCACCCTCAGCACGACAAGTGTTTTGACTCATTTATTTATTTATTGGTTTCTTTTTCTTTAAAAAAAAATCTGAGGATCAGTGGCAGGATTTTTAGTACAGTAAATTAATAAAAAGAGAACTAGGAGAGCTTCAGTAGCAGACAAGTAGTGGAATTGCAGTATAATGTGGGGAGTGGTGCAATGCAGTGGCTGTGGGGCAGCCATATTCAGGCAGACCTTCTGGACACTGGGTTCTGTCTATCTGCATGCATCTCTCTCTGGACTGCGGGATGAGGTAGCCAGACTCAGAGCGGAAGTAAACTGGGTCAGGAGTACCATCACCCCTATCCAGGGACCACCAAGTCCAATGCAACTGCCTCAAAGGATGCCGAGAACGAGGAGCACTTGGATGACAGTGGGCTCAGGGAGGGTTAGAGCAGTCAGGCAGAGGCACACCCCAGATCCTATTCCACTCAAGAACTCATATGCCACACTGGAAAATGAGGACAACCAAATAGAGGTACCCAGACAAGTGGAAGGAAAGGATGTGGAGGTTAGCCAAGGAGATGACCTCAGCGGGGAAAGCAGTGGACCCCAGAGGAGGAGGAAGTGAATCCTGGTGGGGGACACCATCATAAGAGGGATCCAACTAGGAACACAGGAGGGGGAGGACAGGGAGGTGAGGTGCCTACCAGGTGCCACGGCATGGAGGGATGGAAGGAAGATTCTGGGGATCACTGGGAAGACAAGACGGGAGGGTGAGCTAGATGTCATTATCCACCTAGGTACTAATGACCTGGCAAATGGGGAGACAAAGGAAGTTCAGGAAGAGTTTAGGAAACTGGGGAGGGGTCTCAAGCAAGTAGCTACTTCTGTCACTTTCTCAGAAGTACTACCTGTGAGAGGCAAGGGATAGCATAGGAGTGCATTCACCAGGAACTTTAACTCATGGTTGAAGAACTGGTGCTGTGAGGAAGGGTTTGGATTCATTGGTGACTGGGGACCCACCTGGAGGGATGGAGGTTTGTTCAAGCCTGGCCGCCTGCATCCATCCTGGAGGAATCAAGCACTCAATGATAAGTTTAAATGCTACATTGACAAGCATTTAAACTAGTAAAGGGGGTGGCAGGCCAGCAAGGAGGGTACCACTTGACTCACCCCCACAGCCAGCAGTAGAACCAGTGAACCAGAGGAGTGGCTATCTCTGCAAAGCAGTGTGCAAAAGATGGAGATTAGTGTCCAGAGGTGGATAAGCAGAAAAGGGGCAAAATTCAGCAGAAGGGCAGACAGCAAGGAGAACCAGGGATAAATGACAACCAAGGAAGGGGCTGGGTAGAACAGTGAAACAGTCTAGGAGGTCAAATCATGGAAAGCCATGTGTCAAATGCCAGGAGCCTTAGCAACAAGATGGAAGATCTGGAGGCTGTCATGGTACAGTCAGACCTGGACATTGTGGCTATCACTGAAACCTGGTGTAATGACAACCACGATTAGGAGATGGCCATACCTGGCTACAACATATTCAGAAGAGACAGAGCAGGCAGGAAGGGAGGGGGAGTGGCACTGTATGTGAAAAATGACATAAGAGCCACAGAGATCCAGGAGGAACAAAATGGGGAGAGATACTGTGGGTTAGCTGGAAAGGAAAATGGGACAGCCATCCGCACAGGTGTGGGTCTATAGACCACCAGCCCAGGAGGAAGAAACAGATAGGAGTTGATGCTAGCCATCCAAAGGACGGCAGACAAGGGTGAGGTAGTACTGGTTGGAGACTTCAATATTCCAGACGTGGACTGGAGCATCCCAGCAGCAGCATCAACTAGGAGCAGATTTATCCTGGACTCCCTTCAGGGTGCCTTCTTCAAGCAACTGGTCATGCAGCCAACTCGGCAGAAGGCAATATTGGACCTTGTGCTCACAAACAGAGACAGTGTGATGGGGGTAACAGTGGGGGAGCACCTGGGAAACAGTGACCACCAGTCATTGTGGTTTGAAATAACAGAAAGAGGAGAACCAAACCACACAAAAACATGTATCCTGGATTTTAGGGGGGCAGACTTTGGGAAAATGGGGAGATACTTGAAAGAGGCATTAAGGAATGGGACAGGAATCAGGGTTGAGGAACAGTGGGCAGTATTTAAAATGAGGATTACAAGAACAACATAATTATGCATTAAGCAGGTTAGCAAGAGGAAAAGGAAGAGGAGACCATTATGGTTTCCAAAGAGGTAGCAAAGAAAGTGAAAGCCAAAAGATTGCATTCAGGCAATACAAAAGACACAGGCAGAAGGGGATAGGGAGAAGTACCAGGAGAAGCAAAGGAGGCAGGAGGTCAGTAAGAGAAGAAAGACTCAGACAGAACACATTGCAAAATCAGTGGGTGAGGACAAACCTTTTACAGGTACATAAGTGAAAAAAGAAAGACAAAGGGAGGGATAGTGAGACTGAAGGGGAGGATGGGGCCGCGTGGAGGATGACAACAGTAAAGCTGACATATTGAACAGGTATTTCTGCTCAGTCTTACTGAGGAAGAGGAGGGTAATGGGTCTGAAGGGAGTACAAGGGTGAGAATGGTGCAGAATGGACACAAGTCCCTTTACACGAGAAAGGGTCCGGAAGGAACTGGAAGTAAAGAGTTGATAAAGCAATGGGGCCAGATGGGGTGCACCCCAGGTCCTTAAAGAACTAAGAGAGGTGGTGGCTGAAACCTCTGACTATCCTGTTTAGCCAATCACTGGAAACAGGAGAGGTACCCAAAGACTGGAGGACAGCAGATGTAGTCCCCTTATACAAAAGTGGGAACAAAGAGGAAGCAGGGAACTACAGACCAGTCAGCCCTCACCGGTAGTGGGGAAGATCATGGAAGCACTACTGAAGGAGAGATTGGCAGGAACATCTGGTTGTCAATGGACTACAGGACCCAAGGCAGCATGGTTTCACCAGGGGAGGTGCATCAGACCAACCTCATTGAATTTTGACTGGGTGACTAGGGAGGTGGATCAGGGAGGGCAGTGGACATGGCCTATCTGGACTTCAGCAAGGCCTTTGACACTGTGCCACAGAAGACTATTACACAGACTGGGGAATATGGGTGTGGGCAGGACAGTAGTGTGGTGGGTAGGTAACTGGCTGGGTGGCGGACACAGAGGTGGTGGTAAATGGCTGTCACTCCACAGAGGGAAGAGTGACCAGTGGGGTACCACAGGGACTGTAGTGGTAGGACCGGTCCTATTCAACATCTTCATCAGTGACACATTACAGGACCTAGAAGGCAGAATTTCACTGTTCGCTGATGACACAAAGTCTGTAACAGAGTAGACACACCAGAGGGTGTAGACAGAATGAGAAGTGACCTGCAGAAACTTGAAGAATGGTCAGGGGTTTGGCAGTTGAAATTCAATGTAAAGAAGTGTAAGATAATGCATATGGAGCACAAAAATCCTGGCACAATATATCAGTTGGGGGTGAGGATATAGCATGCACCAAACAGGAAAGGGATCTTGGGGTTGTCATCTCTGATGACCTCAAGGTAGGGAAACAGTGTGACAAGGCAGCAGGTAAAGCAAATAGGATGCTGGGATGTATAGGCAGGGGCATCACCAGCAGGAAAATGGAGGTCATAATTCCACTATGCAAGACACTAGTGAGGCCCCACCTAGAGTATAGTGTACAGTTCTGAAGACCATACCTACGTAAGGACATAGACAGGGTAGAGAAGGTTCAGAGGAGGGCAACAAAGATGGTGCATGGATTGCATCACAAGTCCCTATGAAGACAGGTTGAAGGAACTGAACATGTACTCTGGAGGAGGGAGGGAGAGAGGGATATGATAGAGACATACAAGTATCTTACAGGAGGAACAGGGTGCAGGAAAACACTATTTTTAAGCTAAAAAGATGTTCCAGGACAAGAGGGCATGGGATGAAGTTGGAGGGAGGACGATTCACAGGAAACATGAGAAAGAATTTCTTCACAGAACGGGTGGTGGACAAGTGGAACACCCTGCCAGAGGAAGTGGTGGGGGCTGAAACAATCACGGGATTTAAGAATGCATGGGATAGACATAAAGGAATTCTGGAGGTCAGGGGTAAGGGGCAACAGACTTCTAGGAAAACAAACTGAACTTACAAGCTCAAATGGGCAGACTGGGTGGGCCATAGGCCCTTATCTGCCGACACTGTCTATGTATCTATGTATCTATGCAGAGTAGTTGCAGGACCTGTATAAATTTTGATATATCCCTGAAAATACTGTATCTCCCTGTTTGGCTTTTATTTTTTTATGAGAATGACAGTTTGAATCCTTTCATAAACTGTCAAATCCATTGGGGTTCTCTCATCATACTTTGCACACACAAGTACACACACAGGGGACTCATTTATTTCCAATATTGTCTGTGAAGGGTGATTAGTTGTCTCTTATATTTATAGTCAGATGTAGTTTTCTATTGTTGTGCTTGACATATGAAAATTAGTTTCATTTTGGCTGTGCTCTCATTTGTGAAATTGTCATTGTAGGTTGTTTATTTTCAGTGATAGGTTGCACAGTCATCCATTTTGATACCATATACATTTTTCTGCTATCTGTTTAATTTTGGTACTATATATTGTCTCTTTATTGATCTGGTGTATCTTATGCTAGAAAGGTCTAAATATTGTCCTCATGCACACTATGAAATATATTGGTGTGTCTTTTATTGGTGTTGTAAATTACCAATTTGACAATGCTTCATTATTGTAAAGATTTATATGTGGATTTCGAGAATATATTCACACAGTCAAGTAGAATTGTGATTTGTCCCGACGACAGACTTTTACTTAATACTGCCAGACCAAGATCTATTCTCAGTTTGTATGCCCTAAATGAGTGAAAGGACAGGAATATATTTTTATCCTTTAAGAAATGTTCTTCTTGCTGCTCTGGTGTCACTGTCCACACTTAGCATAATAGGGGGGTGATTTTAACATAGTTTACCATTCTAACCTAGGCAAAAAATTCCCTGGTCAAAGACAAGGATGGGAAAGTGGAGGGGATCAGGGGTTGCGGAACTTATTAATGAGCTGGGTCTTTACGATGCGTGGCACCACGTTAACCCATGAGTGTTGGATAATACATTTTATTCTGCACCCCTGCACTTCTTCTCCCACATAGATATGATATTCATGCTTGGAGACTGGTTGCACTCTATTCACACTTCACACATAGGGTCAACCACTCTAACCGACCATGCCCCATTCTGCTTAACCTTGTCCTTTGCCCCCATTAGTAGATCCTCCAGGTGGCATATGAATAATGCGCTATTAAACAACTTGGAATTCACACAGCTGATAGAATAGAACATTGATGACTATTTTAATACCAATAACTTGGGGGATGTTACTGTGTCCTCTAGATTGGATGCTATGAAAGCAGCCAAAGCAGGGGAAGTCATGACTTACGCTTCACAAAAAAAGAAAAAGAAGCAGAGCAACTTATGAAACTGGCAGATGATCTTCTTGATTTGGAAGTTACACAGAAAATCATTTTAGATGACTCCCTTCTCCCCAGAATCAAGGCATGCATGGCAGCACTTCAATCCTTTGAGGAACAGAAAATAGAAGGGCATCTTCACTTTGCTAAGCAAAGATTTTATGAAGACAGAGGGAGAGCTGGGAAAATCTTGACCAGGCAGATTCATAAACAAGCTGCTAAATGGGGAACCTTTGTATTAAGCCCAGGGATCCTTAGGACACTATAACTTCTCACCCCAGGAAAATACCTGGAACATTTGCCTCTTATTATAGACAGTTATACTCCAAAGAGTAGGGACCTACTCATACAGAAGATATACAGGCATACCTTGAGAAACTACAGTTACCAACCCTTACCCTAGAACAGAACATGTTTCTAGAATCTCCCATAACAATGGAGAAAATGTCTACAGTTATCCAAAATCTCAAAACTAGCAAGGCCTCTAGACTGGATGGCACTAGTGCTGAATTCTATAAGGTATTTGAAAAACACCACATCTCAGAATTACATCAGGTGTGCTTGGTGATGTGGAGGGTGGTGGCGACTCCGGTCGGCCCTGATCAGACTGGATTTATTAAAGGATGTACTTTAATGGATACTATTCGATGCCTTCTTAATATCCTCCACTCTCAAAAATGATAAGACTGCTTCCAACTTTCCATACTGATGGACAAGGAGAAGGCATTTGACAGGGTTGACTGGGCCTTCCTCCTCTGCACCCTGGAAAAATGTGGGTTTGGGCCATGATTTTTTGTAGTCCTCACTATTCTGTAAGAAATCATTCAATCCATAGGCCATGGTTAAGCTGAATGGCGTGACCTCCTCCAGAGTTCCATTACAAAGAGGCAGCAGGCAGGGGTGCCCCATCCCGTCTCCTATTTGTCTTATGTATAGAGCCTTTAGTGGCTACCATATGTACCACAGCAGCATTTCTGGGAATTAGGGTGGGATCCATGGAACAAAAAATGTTGTTATACACCAATGACATCCTATTCTTCCTCAATGACCCAGAGACTTCTATCCTGGCTCTGACTGAGGAACTTCAAAACTGTGGCCATCTCTCTGGCTACAAAATTAACTCAATGAAATTTGAGGCTATAGTGGTCTCTGGTGCAGGCTCACCACAATTTGCAACCCAATTCCCATTTAAATGGGTCCTCATAATACCTTCAGATATTTGTGCATCAGGGTTACCCCAATATTACTGTAAGTAACCTTTATAAACTAAGCTACCTACCCTTAGTGGAGGAAACTGTGGCTTGCAGATCTGGACTCCGCTACCCTTATTGGTGGGAGATAGACTAGGAGTGCTGCAAATGAATGTCCTTCCCTGATTAATGTTCCTCTTTCATCTCTCCCTTCCATAACAATTTTGAACTAAATTACACAGATTACCTGAAGTGTTCATTTGGCAGACTCTTTTGGTAAGTGTGGCTTCTAATACCCTGACATTGTCAAAGGAGAAAGGAGGGTTAGTGATGCCGATTTTTATCTTTGTTATGTTGCAGCCCAGGCTTCCCACCTTATTACTGTCATCAAACAAACATTAGATACTGGCTGGTATGCCCTTGAGAACCAGGCCTCCATCTATGCCTTGCTATACAACATTCCTGGATCTAAGCTGCTCTCTTCCCTTTTTGGCAGTATCCAGAACCCATTGAGCAAACACACTTTGACTATTCATACAGAAATTAGGGTTTTAACTAACAATCTTAATGAGATCAGCCCTTACAAATTATAATAAGGGATCCTGAATTTAGTCCCTTGTATAAGGATCCAGGGTTTTTAACATGGAACTGTAGAAAACTTTCAAGGTACAGCCAGTTATTGCAAAATGGTCATTGTATATCATTTGACTAGCTCAAAAAGCAGTTTGGGATCCCTAGCAAAGATTTTTTTTTGTTCTTTACAACTCTGTCACTACAGCTCCATGGGTACCAATATGGCATGGTTGGGGAGGAACATGACACCCTGGGAGGATCTGTTCTTCTGGACCACATACGTCTCCACCAAATGTTGTTATATCTCTTTCATATACAAATTGTTAGTCCCAATCAAAGAGTCATTCCTTAAACATGATCTGACACCAGTGGGAACAAGAGGGCAATTTGCAGCTCTTGGATCAGACCTGGGAAAACATTTTGATGGAAGGATGGACGGTGACAGCCAGTGTGGTGTGAATACAGATGGAAGGTTTTAATTCCATTTCTCCACACAGCAATAATTACAAAACACTTTTTCTGACCACCTCCACTGATAGATGTTGATGGGGGATAGAGAGGTAATGGGGCTCACCACCATATCTTTTAGAGTTGCCCAAAAATTGTGCCATATTGTACCCAGATACAGTAAGTACAGAACTGAGTAGAATTTGGGGTATAGATATCAAACCTGAATTTCATACACACATCCTGGGTGTCCCACCTGTTGGGGTGGGCTGCAGAAAATACCAGGATACATTTCAAGCCATGTGTTTAGTAGCCACAAAGGGAATTACAGTCCATTGGTTATTGAAAGTTATCCCTACAATCCAGGAATGAAAAGCACACATGCAAGCCATGGTCAGTTTGGAATGGATCAGTGCTATATTACACCTTACATTAGACATATTCAGTGATAAATAGGCCAGGTGGCAGGGCTATACCCTCCCTGAGGATTCAGCAGAACCACCCAACATGGCTACATAGGGATGGATTATCCACCAAGAACTGTCTTCTCTGATCATAGACCTGGCTGGACCTGGTATTTTAGACACCTGAATTTGCACAGGACAAGTATCAGCCTCAACTATGGGATATAGTGAATAACCAAAATAATCATTTTAATTCAGTCATCAGAAATCATATAGATATTACTGTTTTTAAAAACTCAGTACTGCAGTTTTTTATCACTGTTCTTTCTCCTATTAAGGTTATATTGCCTTTATGGAATGTCTTGATAGTTGCTATTTTGTTTATAGTAGAAATAGTGATGGCAATTGGAAAGCAAAGGTTCATGTAAAGTCATGTGCAAAGAGTTCATGATATTATGTAGTATCATTTTGTATACTTGAACTCTTCAATAAAGATGAAGGTACAAAAAAAATATAAGGGAGGCACAATATCCTCAAGGCTATGCACAGAGGCAATGAGGATCTGTGATCTGTCTTACTCTCTATATGCAAAGATTACTGCAGTACACCTGCTAAGCAAAGAAAATATTCTGACAGACAGCTGAAGCAGAATCCTCCATTGAAATTATAATTGTACCCTGAACCAGTGGGTTTTGACAATGGCTTTCTTATGATGAAACAGTCTACAAATAGACCCTTTTGCCTCAATTCAACCATGTCTTACACCAACCCAGCCACTAACAGGGAAGCTAAAGCAAGAGGATTTATAACATGTAATACCAATTGTGTTATCTATTTGGCAGAGTGCAATTTGCAAATGTGGGAGTTTCTATGTTGGTAAAACAAAAAGAGCTTTTAAAGTAATGTTCAGTGAGCACGTGAGTTATTGAAAAGGGGAACCTTATGAATGCATTAGCAGCACATGTGTGGGAAAACAAGAAATAGAAGTGAGCATGAGTTCACCTTCATTGATACTGAAAAACCAATCAAAACCAGGAGGCAAGGGAATTATGACAACATACTACTAAGGAGGGAAAAGTACTGGATTTTTTTTTGAGAGCTATGGAAAATAGAGGGCTAAATGATAGATTAGAATTAAACCCCTTTCTGGATAATCGAAAGCTCCTGCGAGTCTTGGATGTATGGTTTGGGAGTATTTGGTATTGACTGTTGATGTGAATAGATACTTCAAAACATGCTGTGGTGAATTCTTTAAAAAAATGTAATTTTGGGCTAAACTCATTTTATGTCTTCAATTTCAGATAAGTACCTGTGACTGCCTGCATATTTTGAAGTTCACATTCCATTTGTGATGGACATGAAGCAAGCAAGCAACCTTTATTTGTTAAACGCTACTCCAAAATGAGATCATAGCGTTGTACACATTAGCATTAAAAATGCCAAAATATGCAAATGTCAAATATCAAGTATAAAATTTAAAACAGTGAGCCAACAGTAAAATAATCACAATATAAAGAACCCAATCAGTATGCGAAAGCAAGAGCAAACAAATGTATTTTCATGGCAGATTTAAAACCCTTGACAGTCAGGCACTCTCTAATTCAACAAGGTAGAGAATTCCAGAGGGTCGGTGCTGCAGAAGCAAAAGATCGAGCACCAGAGGTCTTCAGTTGGACCCTGGGAATCTCTAGCAATCCCTCATCAGCAGACTGGAATGAGTGGAGGGGGTGGTAGAGACAGATAAGATATTGCAGGTAATGTGGTCCCTGACCATATAGGGCTTTGTAGGTCTGTAACCTGACCTTGAAGATGATCCACCAATGTACCGGCAGCCAGTGCAGTTCACGGAGCACAGGAGTGATATGGCTAGATCTTGATAGACCAGTCAACAACTTGACTGCCACATTCTGAACCAGCTGCAGATGACATATTCAACCCCCGGTAGCCCCAGGTAAAGGGCATTGCAATAATCAAGGCAAGAAGTCACAAAGGAATGGACCAATGTTGGAAGATCACCAGGCTGAACCAGGCGCTTAATCTGGGTGAAGTTCCTCAGATGGTAAAAAAAGGATTTAATGACAGCAGACACCTGAGATTTTAATGTCAGGCTGCTATCGAACACAACACCCAGATTTCACACCCAGTCTGAGGTAAGCAGCTGGTCACCTCCAAGCCAAAGCCCAGAGGGAATGCCTGCCACCAAACCCATGCCTTGATGACCTGGATCCACAACCAGCATGTCAGTTTTGGCCAAGTTCAACTTCAGCCAGTTGGCACTCATCCAATCTTGGATCTCGGAGAGGCAACTATTAAGGACTGAGACTGCACCTCTCTGTTTGGCACAAAGGACATGCAGAGCTGGGTATCAACTGCATAGCAGAGAAAAACCAGCCCATACCACCTTATAATGTCTCTCAACATCAGCATATACACTGCAAACAACACAGGGGACAGCACAGAGCCCTGCAGAACCACATGACAGGGAGAGAGAGGGGTCAAGGAACAAATTCCTGGCACCACTCTCTGCATCCTGCCAGTGAGAAATGATTGAAACCAACTGAGAACAGTTCCTCACAGTCCACAGAGTGTCCACAGGTGCTCCAGCAATACCCCATGGTCCACAGTGTCAAAAACTGCACAGAGATCAAGGAGATCCAAAATGGAATGGCTCCCCCGATCTCTCACTATCAGGAGATCATTAAGTACTCCTAAACCCAGACTGGAGAGGATTGTAGACATCATGAGAGATTAAATGGTCATCCAGCTGCACCACAACTGTCTTCTCAATAACCTTGTGCACAAAGGGCAGGTTAGAGACAGGTCTGTAGTTTGCTAAGCAGTCCGGGTGGAGGAAAGCTTTCTTCAAGAGGGGAGTGACTACAGCCTCTTTCAGGGGGTCCGGGAACACCCCTGAATCCAAAGAGCACTGGACAATCTCAGTCAGGACTGGGCCGATGACCTCAAAGCACCCCACAAGGAGGCGCATCGGGCCAGGGTCCAAACTACAGCTGGTTGGGCTCATACCCTGAATGACTTGCACAATATCCATGATCACCAGCTGGCCAAAATCTGAGCAGGCAGGCTGAGGGCCTGCAACCTCCTTCCAATCAGTGCAACACCCATTGGAGGGTGTCAGATGAATCTCCAACCTTATAGTGGCAACCTTATTGGTAAAGAATTGAGCAAACCTATCACACTTAACTGGCAAAAACATTTTCTGTAACTGAAGACAGGTTGGATTGCACAACCTGTTGACAGTCAAGAAAAGCTGAGCAGATCAATTCCTTGCTGCCGCAAACTCTTTGAAAAGGAATTCTGCCTTCTTACAAGAGATTGCGGATTGATAGTCTTTATAATGAGCTATCAATTTAAGTTTCTCACTAAGCAGGCCCATCAGTTTTGTAAGTTGGATTGAAAACTAGCAGCATGATTGATAGTTCTTTCTGCACTGGTGCAAATCATCAGATGCTCTTGGTGCCCTTGAAATAAGACACTTGTTGGCACAAGATATTCTGTTTAAATATAATTGTTTTGCATTGTGATTGGATAGTGTTTTGTTTATGATATTGTGTGTATGTTCTGATGACATTTTTAAAACATTTGCTGCATTTTTGTTTCTCAGAACAGAACTCATTGCACCCATGATTGACCTTGCTCTGTCACTTTAAGATAAAAGGGTGCTTCAAACCAAGTACATCAGCCTTTAAGAGAATGTCTATTGTGTAAAACATGTCAGATGACATCAGTCTGTTCCAGGGAAGGGTTTGAGCTACTATGCCAGCCAGGGTTTGAATCTGTTTGAACAATTCATCTACTCTGTGCTCTAGTAGGATATTATATTGTTGTCTGGGTTTTTATGAATGAATTATTATCGCACCAGCACTTTGGAATGAATCTTGTATAAACTAAAATGACTCTGCACAGGTAATTTAAACTGTCTACAGATCTCTTTATTGTGGCTTTGTGGAGTATTGTAGAAATACAAGCCTTCGATAAGTGTGATTTCCCTTCTGTCAATCTGTTTGCCTCAATTCAACACATTATTTTAATTTTTTGATAAATTGTGCCAGCTCACTGAATTAATGGACTGTTTGCATCATATGGTATGACCCAACATATGTCACATACTGTTCAGCCAGTCCCATGGGATGGGATGGAGATTTCCTAACAGAGGAAGGAGCAGAAGGAGAGGGGATGGATGGTAAAAAGCCCAATGGTCAACCCCTATTAAACACTTTTAGCAGAGATACAGTCCAGAGAACTTTTGATTCTGGTAAGACCATAGGCTTCATCACTGCTGTACTAGGGAGGATCGTGGTCTATGTATTTGTAAAAAGTCTGGTTTATATTCCCGTATCATCTCAGATAACTGCAATGTATGTAAAGTGCAATTTTCACAAGAACGTAGTTACAAAAAAATTAAATTGTTGATAAATTATGTGATTCAACAAGTTGTAATTTTGATGATGTACCAAATAATACGCATGAGTAAATTTGTATACTGCTACTAGAACATAAGATCAAATATGACAACGAAAGCAATCAGAAAATGTGAAATACCTAAACATAATACTGTATACTGTAGAGTGAGTTTTGTTTTGTTTTCTCTATTTTGGGGAAGGGGGTTAACAAATAAATGAAAAACATGGATAAAGGATTCTGTATGCTATTAAAATAAACATACTGTAATTCAGTACGATATGAACAGTTTCAATACAGTTTGATATTGACAAGCAGCAATATTAGATTCAGTTGACAGCAACAAGTTAGATTTTATTACTCATTTGCATTGTATCTGTTTTCAAAACTTGAATGAATGATCAGAAATGATAATATGGAACTATATCCCATACTGGGTATTTGAAGCCACAAAAAGTTTCAGATAGAGATGCATGCCTAATAGACAAAGCAGTATATGGTAGTAGGACCTTTCTATTTTTCTGCCAAGCCTCTTGAAAATCCATCTCATAAATTGTCAAAAAGCAAGGTACCTGTGTGTTCTGAATTGCAAAAGCATATACTGTACTGTATAAGTAATTATATTTAATTTCAATATTACCTATTTTATTATTTTTTATATTACCATAAATATTATCTAACAAGGTGCCATCAGAAACTAAGATATACTCCTTAATAGGAATGTTTTGCTTTATACAGTATTATATATATATATATACATATAGATATAGATATATAGATATATATTGCTATATTCACATGATAGCCATAATGCATAAAGATTAAAGTACAGCGATAGTATATCTACATTAGAAAACATTTACAAAAAACAATGACTTTTGTTTTGGAGCAAATTAATGCCATATACAGTACTATGCTGACTTTCAAAATAACAGTGACCCTTTAATTGGTAATCTACATTTAAAGATGCCTTCTGCATTACTAGCACTTTTACCTCTGCCTAAACTTTCTTTAGTTTTATTTTGCATGTCAATAGCATGCTGTGCTCTCAGCATGCAAGACTACATGATCCTATTATTTTTTTATTGATTTATTTTCTTATTCACAAATATCCTTTGAACTAAGAGCTCTTTTACAATGGTTCAACGTCCAGTAGACAAATAAAACAGATATAAAGGTACACTTTTACACTGACAGTGAACATGTCTATCTAACATAAGAATACTAACTGGGCTCATCCAGTTGCAAAAGGTTGAACTTTCAGGCAGAAATTACACATTACAAGTAAGAGAGGTAAAAAAAATTAAGAGCTGCCTTGGGGTCTAGCCTTGTCACATGATTCAAGTACATATTCTTACAAGATATTTATGGGCAGGGTGGAGGAGGGCGAGGGGTGCTGGGGTTAAAGAATGATCAAGCTGAGTTAAGAAGCAAGTGTTGGAAAGACTGGCTAAAAGAGAGCAACCAGGGGAGGTAAGGGCCGGTATAGGTGGCAATGACAGCAGGTAGGTGATAGGGAAAGAGGAAAAAGGCAGGGAGGAATATTAATTGGCTCATACCAACTGATACACAAAGACAGGGTCAGAAAAAACATTGTTAAATTTGGGAAGTCAGAGGAAGCTCAGAAAAAAAAAGATTTTAAATAAAATTAAAAAAACACTTCCTAAGAAGCATTTCTATCATGTTGCTGTGCGATTATGATCAGTGGGTTCTGCTCAGGTGTTTCAGGCTCATGCTTCAATCATTATCATCACTGTGCCTCCAAAAAAGTAAGAGTTTAGTTTCATACAATATTAAGTTTAAGCAATAAAGTGTGCATATGGAGAAACTTACTATACTACTCATCGATCTCTACTTGTCAGTTGAGGCATTCCCTGTGAACACCTGCAACATTGGCTTCAACAAAACCATAGACACAGCCATCACTCCTTGCTGATAGCTCAGAAAAAGCAGCAACTGGCCATTCATCATGTCATTCCTTTAGATTAGACATCTGTAGGTCGATGTTGATCTCATTCGGCTGCACACCATGTCTCAGTTGCTCAGAAATCATTGTGTAGTACTAATTGATAAATTCATTTTTAATCTCATCCTTGGACAGCTTGTTCAAGGAAATGTCCCATGGCTACAGTAAATCTGTACAGCTTGGAAGTACAAACATGGGAATGATGCCTGCCTCCTCCAACTTGTCCAAAACTGTCTTTGTGCTTTGTGTACATAACAGATCAAAGTTCAATATTGCATGCTGTTCTTCTGGTAAGCCATTTTTGGTTTTCAGAAAGGTAACACAGGGCTTCAGAACACAATCAATGAGCCCTGTAGTTGTTTCTTCACTGGCCAGTGGTTTACACTATGGGTGATGTTCCAGTCTCTAGGGAACTTGTAATAAGGATGAAAAGCAGCCATTTTTTCTTGATAAATCACCTGGGGGCTGATATCCCCACAAGTGTACAATACAGCCAAATACTAATTGCACCAATCATTTGTCGACCAGCCCGATGACTTCCACCAGTTTAGACCAATTCTCAGCCACTGTTTATTGAGAACATGGGACCAAGTGTAACCCTGTTTCATCCACATTTATCACCAGTTCTTCAAGTACAAGTCTGTTTGCAACTGCATTGCAGATTTTTCTAAGAACTCTACCTTAAGCTGTAGGGTTTTCTTCCAGCTTTGGTGTCCTTGGGGTAGCAATTCACCATTCTGTTTCAAAAGCATACAACCATTGTTTGCTGAAGCATAATATGCCACCACATTCAACAAGTGGGAAACAGCTGCATGCTGTGGGTGTTGGATCTTACTATGCCCTTTGCTGTTGAAATAATGATCCTGGTGTTCACAACTGCTCCCTCTGATCTCATGCTGCAGATATTTTTAAATCTGATTTTCCACATCTGCCAGCAGTAAAAAGGTCCTCCCATGTGGTTTAGCTTGCGGGTCAGGAGAGAGTTTATTGGTTTGGGCACAGCTTTCAAGTTAGCAAGGCAGTCATGCTTGAACTTTCTCACAGTGCTCTTATTTATAGTGCTGTTGAACTTTTATTGTAAAAATGAATAACATTCATTACACTATTTTCCACGGAGTATTTGCCAACTACAAATCTGATCTTGGGGTGTACACAATGTAGTTTGAATGCTATTACTTGGATGATGGTGAAGGAGTCACACTCAAAAGGACAAAGGAGTCACTCTCTAAAGCCTCAAAAAATACAAAGAATCATAAGAGAAGAGAGAGCAACAGTGTAACTCAGTAACAGTAACAACATTCTTATTAAAGCGAAGTGGCACATCAGCCTATACACTTAGTGATTTGGTTGTCATCTCAGAGGTATCACTTAAAGGATGTTCCTAAGCTTTGAATAGCTCCAACCATTGCAGAGGAGACATGGAGTTTGATTTTCAAAGCCCTGGGAATGACACACGATGCTTGCATGCTTGTGTCAAACAAAAATGACACACGGGGAACTTTGCACTACACCATGCATCATTCCCAAGTTTCGTATGTTGCCTATGCCATAAGAGGGACCACCTGTGCCAATCGGACTTGTGCCATCCATGTGGTGGATGCATGGCTGCACCATGGTAGATGTTGGGATGTGCTGCACTGGAGCTGCAGAATCCCCTACTATGGAATTCTTAAAGGCCCCCAATGGCTGCAGGTCAGACTGGGGCTTAGACCAGCCACAGATGGTTTGGCACCCTCATGTGCTATCACTGGTTTGAGCTGCTGAATGGCCTGAGAGACTGACATGAATTGGGACATCAGCATTACAGCTGGACACATCTTCCCATGAGTCATGGTCACATCGTGTAGGCCCGAATGTCAACTGCATACTCTTGAGCTTACTGAACCAAAAGTTATCCACAATATGACACAAAAAAATTGTCAGGTAAGATTTCTATTGGTGCTCCGGTACTCCTATAATAGAAACTGCATTGGCATCAATGTATGGCTTGTCTGATTGTCTTACATTATGATGTGATGCCATACTATTGTCTGTACATACCTTCCCCAACACTTCAGAACTGGTGCAAGAGTTTCTGTATTGGACACCCACCCAACATACATGCCAGCTGAATGGATTGCTCAGGAGTCTGGCTGACTCTGGGGTGACAGGTGTACAGTAGGCATATACTGTATCTGCCACCGATCACTCCACCAGACCATATCCTCTTGACTGTACAAAGATGGACGGATGAGGGACACTACACATCCATATAAGGAGGATGTTGCATGCGACATATCCAGCTGACCAACTGTGTAGAGTGTACGGTGGAAAGTGGGGTGGATATGGAACTCAGCATTACAATACTGTAGTTGATTCATGACGGTCAGACTTTGCATGGGAAACACCATCTTACAGACACACAAATCTACAAAGTATGGACATTGCTCTGTTTATATCCACAGTCTGCCTGTGCTCATGCTTGTATACATCATGGGGTTACATACCTACAAAAACAGGAGCCACTAGTCACATGCAAGGGCTTGATGGATGCCTCCATCATTCCCTTCCTGTGCACAGACATCTTGCTACATGGGAGTGGTTTTAGCAACATCGGGGACTTTGGTGCCAGGATCCCTCCAGTATGAAAATCTGGTGCAGGATCCCTGGTGCAACCAGCTTCAGTGCAAGCTGCTGTTTGCTGCAGCTTGTATAAATTTAAGAGCTGTTTGAAAATTGAGCCCATTACACAATACAGAGCAGTACATTGCATAAGTTTCAGTCTGTCAGATTGAGTACATGTCTACTTATGAATTCTGCAAATGTAGTCAAATTTTTGCTGTGTATTGTTACCGACTCATTTACAGGGTATGTTCAAAAACCAATTTGCAATTATTCAGTAGTGTATTACAATGAGTGCATTAGGTTGATGAAAGTCTGCTGATCTGTCCTAATGATGATAGACAAAAGTGCACACGATGGATGGCACAAGAGGGGTGCACAGGATCATGCCATGAAAGCTGGTTCAGTGGGGCACAAAGTGTAAAAAAAATCATATTTAAAAAATGAGATGTTGAGTGAAACTTTCAACTACCCCCACCCCTTTACCACATTGCTCAAAAGCCCGGGACCTTTCCCCATTTGCTATCATGTTAATCTGGCCTTGCAATGAAGTGCCTAATTGTGAATATGATTTTTTTTCAATTGGATATATTTTTTAGATATATTTTTATTTAGAACATTTCTATCACATTGAAATGCTGAACTAATGTCCCCAGCTGAAACTAGAGTTAATGTCAACCTGTGACATTTTACTCCTGATTTGAGTGTGTCCATAGCAGTGTATTTTCTCAATAACAGTAGGTATTGGGAGATGGCTTCCACACAGACACCTCCAGAGAACAATGACTAGAATGCTTCAAACCAATAATAACAACATAATTTTAGCACCATCATATTGGGCGAATATTTTTTTCAGTTTGGCTTTAAGCATTCTATCAACCTCATGTTTTTCATTCAGTAACATACTACATGCCCAGCCATAATGCAAAGCATGCATTAGTATACATTTAATGGAAGAAACATATAACAAAAAACATCAATTAACATTGATGCTGCTGTGTTCGGTGAATGGGTGGTCAGGCAGGATCAGTGGGGCCAGAGAGTTCCAGAGGTCAGGCTTCTATGAGGGGTGACAAGAGAGAATTTCGAAGCATTGGGATCCAAGATTGCTAGCATCATGTTTCTCTGTGGGTGGGGAGAACAGTGACCAGTTTTGAGCAGTATGTTCTGAGAGTGTCAGAATGGTGCTGCTGTGTGGAGGAGCAGTGGACAGTCAGGAGCAGTGGGACCTGAAACTTTGGGTGTAATGCTACTGTATGGGGGGACACGTTGGCAGCCTAAAGCAGAGAGTCCTGAGAGTATCAGAATCATGTTGCAGGGAGGGGAGGAACAGGTGGGCTATGAGGAGCAATGAGGCCATATTGTGCCATAGGCTGCTGGGCAATCAGGCAAAGTGGAAACTGCAATTGTTATTGTCATGCATCTGTGTGGAGGGATGACAAGTGGTAGTCAGTAGTGGTGAGCCCCAAGAGTGTCAGAATTGTGCTGCTGTGTGGAGGACCAGTGAACTGTAAGGAGTGATGGGATCCAAGATTGTTGGCATCATTCTGCAGTACTGGGGGGTACCAGTGGGCAGTCAGGAGTGGTGAGTCCAGAGAGAGTCAGAATCATGCTGATGTGGAGGAGGGGGAGAGGGGCACTGGGCTATCAGGAGGTCTGGAGTCTGAGATTGATGGTATCATGTTTCTGTGTGGGGAGAAAAGTGGGCACTCAGGAATGGTGGGGCCAGATAGAGCCACCATAATGCTGCAGTGTGGGTTGGGAGTGGGGAGGATTGTGGGGCAGAGGGCAATCAGGAGTGGTGGGTCCCATGATTTCCACTGCCAAGATGCTGTGTGGCATGAATGGTGTGTAGTCTGGAGTGGTGGGTGCAAGAGTGTTGGAGTCCTACTGCTGTGTAGGAGGACCAGTAGGCAGTTGGGAACGATGGGGCCCAAGTGTGTTGACATTATGCTTCTGTATGGAGGGGACCAGTGAGTAATCAGTAGCAGTAGTATGGCCTGAGACCATTGGCATAAAGCTGCTGTGTGCATGGGTGTGTGGGAAGTCTGTAGTAGTGAGACTTGAGAGTATAACAATTATGTTGTTGTGGGGAGAGGGGAGCAGTGGGCAGTCAGGAGTGGTGGGGCCCATGAATTCTAGCATCATACTGCTGTGTGGGGAAGACAAGCAAGGAAGTCAGCAGTGGTGGGGCCTGAGATTGCTGCATCATGCTGCTGCAGTGGTGGACCACTGGGCAGTTGGAAGCAGATGAGACCAACAGGACAGGCATCATGCTGCTATGTGGGGAGGTGGGACAAGTGGGCATGCAGGATTGACGGGGCCTGAGATTGCAGGCATAATACTGCTGAGTGTGTGTTGGGGGGTGACAGGTGAACAATCAGGAGTGGTGAGTCACGAGAGTGTCGGCATCCTGCTTCTTGGGGGGACTGGTGGGAAGTCGGAAGTGTCTGGGCATGAGAGTACTGGAGTCATGATGCTGTGTGGGGTGTAGCTGGTGGCTACTCATGTGTGATGGAACCTCCTTGGCTGGGCATAAAAACAAAACAAAACAAAAACATGCTGTTCTGTCTGTGACCATGGTATTCTCCTCTTCTTCCTAGATTAGAAAGCAATTAGGCATAAATCCACTAGTCATTTAAAAAAACAACCACTTTCCCTTTGTGACTTATGAAAACTGAGGTGGCCTACTGGAGCAAAAACGTATGCTCAGTTTTTGTTTCTGTCATTGTGTCAGGGGAATGGTAGTGCTGCATACCAAAAATTTAATTTTTATTTCTGTCAGCCACCTCAGTTTGTAACACTGGGAAAGTGATGATGTCCTGCCTAGTCTAGGATGACCTTGTAGGTAATAGTTTTCTTTTTATTATTATTATTTTTTAGATTTTTTTTATTAAGCTGTTTCTCGGGGGGGTTGTTTAATATGGCAGCAGGCTAAGTATAAGTGGAAAATAAAAAAAAGGGGGGCTTAGCGAATGGATATATATTATATATAAGTAGAAATTAATCTTGAAATTATCATAGTTAGCAGCTAAATGTATTTATTGAATTTTATTGACCCGGTAGGTTCACTGAGACTAGAAGTTCCTTTCTCGGGGCGACCGGGATGGGGGGATACAGATAGTAACCAACTGAAATTGAACCAAATTAAGCTGTTGGTGGTATTTTTAGTGAATTCTGACTATTGCAAGGTATTTTGTTTAAATATCCCCCCCCACACACACACATTTTATTTGGTTTAGACACGCCGTATATGTATTATAAAATACTTTGTTTTTGCGCTATGGTTGTGAAATGTATTCACTTATACTTTTCTGATGTATATATGGAAATGAAAAATAAAGAAAAATAAAGTACAAAAAAAATCTATTTCTCAGACACCAAGGGGAACATGGGGAGTGAGGGCTTAAAAATAAATGTTATAGGTTGTCATCACAAGACTTGATCATTAGAGAATCAGAAAGGGATGGGAAAGGGATAGGGAATTAAAGTTCATGTGTCAGGGGTTACACTTGGGTATATGTAGAGAGGAAAAATGATGAATTGAAATGTATACCCTTTCCTAACTATAAATACGAGTACACAAACTGATAATTTACAACAGTATTATTAGAAAACCACTGACATGACATAGTTATTGCTTTTGAAATAATTGAAAATAAAATACAATATAATCCAGTTTATCTGAGACCCAATTTACTGAAACTCTGCATTATCCAAAACCTGTCTCTGTCCAATGTTGTTAGGAGCAAAATTTTATTAGCAGTTAAGAAACCCATGCAGATCCTTAATTGTTAATCACTTTTCCTATTTAGTGGTTTTTAGTGACTTGTTACAGATAGTCAACCACAGCATCAAGGTGCTAACAGCACTGCTCTAACATCAGGGCTGTCAGAACATGGTTATGGCAGTAGCGAGAAAACACCTTGCACTCGATATTGAGCAGAAGCTCTCTGTACTGCAGTGACTTGATAACGAAGAGCACACTCTAGATGTTGCTCAAAAGTTTGGCACTGGTAATGCCATGGTCTGCAACATCTGTAGGGTACAAGAAAAATTAAGGGAGTATGCAACCACAATGGACTGCCCTGAAGGTCCCAGCCACCACAAGAGCATGAAGGGCAGCAAAGATGAGGCACTTGATAAAGTCATTTACCTTTGATTCATTCAGAAAAGCATAAAGGCACCCCTGTATCAGGACCCATACTGAAGCAGAAGGCTATCCAGTAATACACAGTAACATAAATGGCATGGATGATACTTTTGTGCCAGTGAGGGGTGGCTGAGTCACTTTAAGAAATGCCATGGTATGCCAGCAGTCAGTGGTAGGTAAACTTTTGTTTGCCTGCAATGAAAACATTGTCCCCATTCCAAAAAAAAGATGTGTGATCTCACGGTGTCTGAAGAACTGACAGCAGCACAAATCTATGATGCTGATGAAATTGGTACAGACTGGAAAATGCTGCCAGAAAAAATATTGACATGTTGGCCTGAGAAGTTTGCCCCTTTTTGTTAAAAAAATGAAGAAAGAATAATAGTATTGGGGTGTGCGAATGCCACAGAAACTCACTACGTGAAGCTGCAGGTTATAGGCAAATTACTGCGACCACGATGTTTTAAGAATGTAAACATGCAAACCCTTCCTCTTACCTACACTGCACAGAACAATGCCTGGATGAATGCCAGCATTTTTAAACAATGGTTCCACTCAGAATCTGTCCCAGCTGTTTACAGTCATCTGCGGTCATTAAACATCCCACAACGTGCAATCCACCTAATTGATAATGTGGGTGCCCACCCTGATTCATAGCAGCTCACTTTGGCAGACAGAGGTGTTCGCTGTGTCTTGTTACCTGCAAAAACAACCTCCAAGTTACAACCCATGGATCAAGGCAGTTTAGCATAACTTAAGGTGTTGTGCTACACCAAACATTTAGCTAATGTCCTGGCTGAGGAAAATGAGCTCCTCACCTTGACTGAGGCTATAGAAAAACTAACCATCAAAGATGCTTGTTACCTAATAGCAGTCTTGGTTGGTGGTTAGACAGGAAACAATTGTTAGGTGCTGGGAGAAATCATAGGTGCTATATGAGACATAGTCTGAACTTATTGTTGTGGTACAGGAAGTTGAGGCAAACACAGCATTGCATGTCATTGCACAGCAGACAGACTGTTCACCTGAGGTGGTCCAGAAGTGGATCGACTGTGAAGCTAACGATGAAGGGTATGGTGAGCTAACTGATGATGGCATTGTGAACATCGCACAGAACATCCCGGAGGTAATGGAGTCTACCGAAGAAGAGGAGGAGAAGGAAAGCAAACAAGTCACTCCCACTGCTCAGGTACTGACAGCATCAGAAAATGTAGAGGCTTTTTGTAGAAAATTTTTTATTTTCAGACAAAAGGTTGACAAGATACAGTATACATCCAGATACTCTGTACCATAGAATTAACAATCAACAGGCAGTGTACATGTACAAATTTCCATTAAGCATAAGGAGGGAAGTTATAGGTGGTTAAAAAAGAGGGAAAAGGGTGAATAAAGCAGGACTAAGGAAAGAGACCAGGGGGAGGAATAAAGCTTGGAAAAAGAGAGGGAAGTGGAGTAATACAGACATCGGTTTTATTCTCTCAGAGGTGTACAGACAGCTAACTATACATACAGTACTCAGGAAGAAAAGTCAGACATCAGGTTAGAAAGTAAGGTGCTATCAATTCTTGTAACCTCTGAGGCTGTACACTGATGAGAAATTTAATGAATTGAGGATTGGGTACTGAGCTGGGGGGTAGGGAGAGGGTACACTGTTTTGTCCTTATTATATTTCCGAGTAAATAACAGATTGCCTTACTCACCAGAGTATGATTCCATCCCAATCGAGCAGCTTTGCTGGACATAAACACACCAGACGCATTCTATAGGTCAAGACAGGCCAATCCAGTCCCTTTTCACGGCCTCTGGAGAAGAATTGGGAAAAAGTGTGTATATGCTCTGAAAAATCTGGATTTAACCTGTGAAAGAAAACAAATAAATCCCAAAGCTTAAGTTCTTAACTTAAATACATTATAATAGAAGTACCATGTCAAGGGTCCAGCCAGTTAAACCTGATAATAGGAGGGTGTTCTTTATTGGACTAGAATCCCTCCGGGGGAGGGGGACAGTAACCACCTCACATAGCACTAGGCCACCTAATAACACTCCACAGTCAAATCTCAAGAAAATGTAAACGCTTTTAACAAATGTATCATGTAGATGGAAAGTCAGGACAGCACCAACCACAACCACGTTATTGCTGGGAAAACTGTGAATGCAGGCAGTCAAAAAACATAAACTAAAAAACTGTCTGGAATTACCGAGTTTTCTTTACAATGTTGTAAAATGTTTAACATGCCTGTACTGCTTGCTGCTGTCAAATTTATGTGAGCTGCTGTTACTCTTAAGCAATAAGGTATGACCAGGGGTTATGTTAATGTTCTAGTTAATCATCCCCTGGGGTGTAATGTGGCATGAGTTAAAGTCGAGTGCCATATTGCCCCCAGGGGATGAGTAACTTGAACATTAAAATAACCCCTAGAAGTACCTTATTGCTACTATAAAAATAGAAAAATTAAAAAAAAAACTGTTAAAAGGGCATCTATTTTCAATCAAAAGTAAGATATTTAGTAAAATAGTTAATCTGCCATCTTTAGAATGTCCTTTAGAATGTAAAGGTGTGCTCTACTGCTCATGTGGGATCCTATTCACAAATTACTGATCAACCTGCTTAAATGTATTCATTTGTATAGTGTTATACTTTTTAAAACCATATTATTCCTCTGTTTTGTGTTGTGAAACAAATTAACCTGGACAGAACTGCCATCAGATTTTCTGACAATCTTAGTGACTGCCTCTTGATTGCATCAAAGCCTCCCTCCCTCAACATCTATAGCACTCCATTTATTGTGGCTACTGAACTCCAAGGCTATGAGACAGTTAACAAGTCTGAGGTAGAGGCAATAGGGTTGAAGAGTAAGATAATAATAATAAACTACAAAATATTGTTAAAATTAACTCTGTAGCTTAGCGGCAGAAGCATCAAATGGGTGTGTTGCCTGGGTGTGTTGATCATTGTTATGGCAACTACATTTGAGTAGTGCTACTCTTACTTCTAGACATGAAATCTGGACAATGAGCAGCAGCTGATTTTAGACCCACGATGCCCAGGATGCCACTTTTTGCCACCAAGTTACAAATGTGTCTGTTCAGGACTGTGTATCTGAAGTGAGATCGATTGCAAGGGAAACCCTATGATTGTTTAAATTCCTGTAACTGAGGTGTGCTCCTTGATTCCCTGGTAGTGATAGGTAACCTAACATTTCTGTTTTTTAAGTGAAGTAAAACAGAGGTTTCTGCAGACAGCTGAGGAATGCAAAACTGCCATATTTCTCCTCAGATGTAATTTATATATGAGATTATCTTGTTGGCAAATGTAGAGACATGGCAGGGGAGTTAGGGGGACAATTAGCATGTTAACAACAGACACTACTCTACCAGATTTACAGTGAAGCAGCCTGTATTCCATCATGGAAAATTCAGTTTTTCTTGAGTTTTACTTTACAGGTTGACCTTTTTGTTTTATGCGTTCTCGTTTTTGCCTGCTCTAGCAGTAGCTGTCATGGCAGTTCTCAGTTCCATAAATAGAATTAATCAGAAATGTGGGGCATCACTTAGAAAATCAATGCTCTGGTAAATCAGGCCATAGAAGTATATTAATTAACCATTAATGTAGGTCTGTATGAGTGCCGCTGGCCAGTCATGATTTAATATTTTTCAGACCCTTTTTATAATTCTTGTTAATGCTGCTTGCGGTTTAATGTGCCCATACTGTTTGCTGCAAATTTATGTGAGCTGCTATAAATTTATAATGTTGTACTTTTCTTCTGTTAAACTTTTTTGTTAATGCTGCTTGCTATTTAACATGCCCATAATGCTTAATGCTGACAAACTGAAGTGGGCTTTGTGAGCTGCTGTTAACTGAACTTAAAATGATGTACTGCTTGCCGCTATGCCTATGTGAGCCATACTGCTTGCTGCTATTAAAACTTATTTTTAATGCTATTTCTGTACTGTATGTTGTGATATGCCTGTACATCTTGCTGCTTCTTGCTGCTGTCAAAGCTGTGTGACCTTTGTTAGTTGCTATGAATTTAAAATGCCATACTGCTTTTATTTATAAAAGGCGTACAGTATTGCTGCTGTTTAACGTACTATTCATGCTGCTATTTTAACATGATTGAATGTATTTATTACTGTTATTTGTCATAATGCAACATGATAACACTTGTCAATACAGTACTGTACTGTTCTGTACTGTACTCTTGTTCAATGGACTCCCATTTATCCGAACACCTGATTATCTGAACGAATTGTGTGTCCCCCAGCATTTTCAGATAATTAGGGTTGTACTGTACAGTGATCTGAACTGAGATGAGACAATAATGATACATTGCTATGAGGAGCTCAGTCTTTATCAACTCACCCCCACCACCCAATTAAAAAACTAACACGGGGTAAAACAATATTATGCAGGTGCACTGTATAAAAGAAATAATAAATACATTAGAGAGAGTTGGATATCATAAAAAACGTAAGACATATCTTTATGAATTTATACAGAATATCAGCTTGATTCAGTTTCAGTCAAAATACTAACTGCAATGTGTATAATCAGATGTAATCAATTTACTATATAAAGGATGATAAGAGGTGCGTTAGTTTAGTCATTACATCATGTGATACACAATTTAGAATAATGGTATCATTAATAACTGGTGAGTGTTTTCTCCCATTGATAGAACCAAAGCATAATTTGCCATTATAACCTGCAGGTTATAACAGCGAACACGCGCCGGGTTTGTTGTGTTGTGCACATGCGCACATTCCTCTCCTTCTCCAAGAGCTCCTGATAGAAACTGCTGCCACAGACTGTCACTGACCACCACTTACTCAACACACAAACGAGACTTAGATTTTTTCCACTAAATATGTACCATTTCCCGGTCCTGCTGCTTTGTTTGGCATACAAAATTGACTTTCTATCACTGACTGCTGCCTACCCATCTTACAGACTAGGAACCAGCAGAGGTCATTGTTACAGCACAGCCATGGACCTTTCAACCCCACTTCTCCTCAGTTATCTTGGGATAATGTCCATGGACTGCAACCTGTAGTTTTCCTCTATGGTGGGGGGGCAGTTAAAAACACAGTCTCAAGGGTATGTGGGTCTCTTGTGGGTGTTAAGAAGCAAACTGAATTCATATTTTATAGAGCAACTTCATCTACTGGCCAAACTGTTACTTATTTTTATAATGTGATGCAGGGGAGAAAACAGTCCCCAGCAACTACATAAAACAACACATGGGGGACATTGACAACTCTAATTTAATGCACACCCGAGGTACGAGATACTTTGATAAATCACTCGGGCTTTGCCCCCAGTGTTTATATAGCATCACACACCTCAAGTGTGCATTAAATTCTCATTATACACTTCCCTCATGTATTATTCTATATATAACATACCATTATTATCAGTATTGTAGGCAGATTTTCTTTGATCTTGGCAACAGACAGAAGAAGATTTACATCTGTTCAGCTGGCTCATTGATGCAGCAGTAGTGCTATCACTCCCAGCACTGATGTCCTGGGTAAGGGAGTGAACCTGGGTTATCAGATGGCAGCTGGGAACAGGACAGATCAGCATCCAAGGGATGCTCACCTCCTCTGGGGAGGAAGGGTAAATGGCCTCTGGTGTAGCACCGCCACCTGGGTGACCACAGATGTAAGTGTAGCCAGAGCCATGGACCTAGGGAGGGGATATCAGTGGCATGATGCTTCATCATCAGCAATGCCTTCCAGAGTCAAGGGAGGGACAGAAAAATGAAAAATGCCTCTACCACTGCAGGATGCCATCCACCACTCATCACAGGCTCTGCACCACTGACTGGACTCTCTGCCTTGTTCACTAAAGCTTCATCACTGTCAGAGGTGTACTGAGCCTGACCCTCAAAAGGCCTTCCCACAAGGGGGTTATCTGTGGGGGAACATGTGAAGCACAGGTAAGTCCCGGGAATGGTGGATGATGGTGCTGGGCAGGCAGGCGGATCAATGGGAGCTGGTAGAGAAGGTAAATTTAAGCAAAATAAGGATTTCCATTTGTTACAGTTCCTCTTTGATTGCTTCCAGGGAGAGGCTCATACATGTAAGGCTGGATGAGTCTCTCCCTACCATCACAAACATACAGCATTCCTTCCTGAATTTCATCATCTGGCAAATTTCCAAAATCATCTGAAGACTGAATATTTGGAGCTGCCATAACTGACAAGTAAACAAAGTCAGCCAATTTTCTAGTTTAAAAAAATTCTAAACTACTGTTTTCTTTGCAGTCCAACTGTAAAATCAATGTATAACTATAAAATAACCTAAAAATGGAAAAAGTGAACCTTGAATGTTTTAAATACCCTACAATCATTACTCATGTGTGACAGATAAGTGTATATGGATCCGGACTGAGCTGACAGCTCTATGTACACCCAAACAGTTTTCTGGTATAAACAAACAAAAAAACAGTAAAACCACGGTCTGCATTTGACAACAATCACAAAATCACTGTATAGCCAGCATGTGACTTTCAGTTAGAAAACAATAAGTGATTGAATGCTAAATGTCCAACAGAAATACTTCATGTGAACTCACAATGTGTGGAAAGGGATGTCTATTCAGCTTGCAGCTTGTAACTACACCAAAACAATGGAAAATGCAAAGGGAACCGTGTTTCTCTTTTGCTTCTCTCTGCAACACTAATACAGCTCTAAAAAAAAAAGCAAAGGAGTCAGGTGACTAAAGAAGCTAACAAGATACTTTATAAGTTAACCAGCGATAATATTTATTGTTAAAAAACTAGACAGAAGCAGATTACCCTCAGCACCAATGTTTCACGTTCATCACATAACACTTTTTCAAGGTGTGGTCTATTCATCTTATGTCACCAGATTAAATAGGTATCAGAAGTCACACGATCATTTGAAATTCCCATACACCATGTATATACACATAAATTAGTGAAATGAGTTCATCCATTCTCAGACCAACGCACTAACACAGCAAACCATTTTAAATACAATTATACATGTATATTCAGTATCCCAATGTTAAACACATGATATCAATTATAATACAACTATACAATAAAAAAATCCTATCTATTTTCTATCTGTAATGGAACTAAGCTGAATTTATTATTTAGACCACCTGCTGAATATGATCTGAGCATGTATTGCCATTTGCACTCTTGTTTCATTAATAAATTATCATGTCCCCCCAGGTCCAATAATCACTTTTTCAAGTCCTTAAAATTTGAACTTCTGTTCACTACCATGTTTTGTTATGTGCATGGCTCAGGCATTCTTTTCATCTCATTTTGCAAAGCTTCTAAAGTGTTCAAAAATGCAAGACTTAACGTTTCTTTTTATTTTACCCACATAAAAGTTTTGGCACTTACTGCATTTGTGAAGTTAGTTATTGTTTTCAAATCAATTATCTAACAGAGCTAACTTTGGAACTCCTAAGGCTAAAAACATGATTTTTTAATGAAATACTTGCAGCCAGGGCATCATCATATCATAATTATGTAATATTGATAACGTTTTTAATTATCAATAATGTCAATTATTAATATGTACCTTATTGATAAATAATTTTGCATGACTTTTTTAAGAAAACAATGTAAGCACATCTTTAAAAAAAATTCAAGTTTTCGGTCCACATTCAAATAAAAAAAATATTCCATAATCATATTCAATTTGTAAAGTACTATAATGATGTCACAAAAATTGCAGATCAATTCATTTCAAATTAGTGATCACGTCTTTCTTGCTTTCACAGACATTTTCTGTAAAAGCTGCAGAAAATAATGAATACTTTAACAGCTTATGTTTCAATTTTGTTTCCATTATTACATAGATCTTATATCTTCTAATATGCCTGCTTTTTATTATAAGACTAGATATTTTTACTGATACTTATATAAAGCAATTGTTAAAACCAAACCTTTTAACTGAGATAGGAAATGGATGTATCTTAACGTTTTTGTATGTCCCAGTAACAAGATTTTATTTTAACCCTGTCCATTTTGTCCTAGCACTGACAGCGTTTTGACTCAGCTGTTCAGTTCAGCTTGAAAGCCCAGCTTGCACTATGTGTTGAAGATGAAAGCTCTGATGATGCTTACAACACCCACACAGTCAGAGATAATATCTGTTTTTCAATCAACTGACTCAGCAATAGAAAAAACATTCTCATAACACACAAACTTATATACATATCTATACACTGTATGTGAAAATGCTGTGTTACAGATTCTCTTGTTTTGATTAGAGTGGCAGGCAGAGCTGTTTGACTGTTGTGGTAGAAGAGAAAGTGAACTGCATTGAGTTCAGTTATGAGTGCCAGCTCAATAGAGAACCCTTCCACATATTGTATAAAACCCTGAGTTGGTAATTCACTTTCTTGAGATCAGAGTGGCAGGCAGAGCTGTACCTGTGTTGCAGATATAAGTGAAAGTGAAACATAGTTTGTTTTCTCATTTACTCTGTTACCACTGTCAGAGTATACTTACAGTACAAGTTGCCAGCTGAATAGAGACCCCTTCCACACATTGTGTGAAGTCCTCTCCTAATTATCCACTTTTTACAGCTGCATAGCAAAGCTATGCTGATGTATTGCTATTGCATAGCAGAGAGAGGGGACTATGGAAGCACACCATGGGATATCTAGATTGCATCCTTCCACAGTGGAGTTGAAGGACATGTGGTCCTATCCATTGACCACAGTGCGGCCCTTCGCACTGTGTGAACTATGTTCTTGCTCTGCACTCACTTCTAGTTTTCACCACGATACATGATGTTGATAACGTAAATTATTTGGACTCATGCATCTCTAAAGGTGAAATGGGGAAAGCTGAAACCAACTTATTCAGAAAAGTAACTGACAGGAATGCATTATTAACATTTGATTGTTGTCATCTCTGGACCTTGATTAATAGTATACCAAAGAGGCAAATAATGAGAGTCACGAGAAACACAAGTCAGGAACAGAAATATGAGCAGAACATAGATACCCTAACTAAAAGGTTTGAAAGTAGAGGTTATAACAAAAATTGAATTAAGAAAGCAAAGCAACAAGAAGTGGATATTCCAAGAGAAGTATTGCTCCAAGCCAGAGTTAAAAAACATGAATTTACTCTAAACTATATATGTGATTTTACCTCACAAAGTCATGCAATCAGAGTGATTTTGCAGAAAAACTAGTCTATTTTTCAGACCGAACCTAAGCTGAAAAATGTTATAGATGCCCTCCCTCCCTCCGTATGGTACACAGACATGGTCAGAAAATTGGAGACTTGGTCAGAAGCAGTTACTTAAAACCAGACTGTACAACAAAAAGGAGCCCACTTCCAAGAGGGACTTTTTGGTGTAGTAACTGCACTTTTTGTGTATACATTTGTACAGGAGCTGTTTTCAATCATTCAAAAATGGGACAACAGTATGAACTCTGAGATTTTGTGAACTGCAACACTACTCATGTAGTGTATGCAGCAACATGCAGTAAGTGTCAGAACTGTTATGTGGGTAAAACAAAAAGAAACATTAAGTCTCCCATTTCTGAACACCTTAGAACAGGGGTTCTCAAATGGTGAGGCCAGCCTCCTTGGGGAGGCCCCAACCTGTTCAAGGGGAGGCTCAAGCGAGTCTGAAAAAGTACAGTATTTAAATTTTGAGTGTTATGTATTTTGTGTGAAGAGATGAAGCAAACTGAAAGAGGATAATAGTAGGTGAATTTTATGTATTTATTTACTAATAGGTGACAAGAGAAGGTGAATGAGCCAAGGCTCATTTCAAGTGTACCAGGGGAAGGGTAGGTAGTGAATATATTTCAAAAGGTAACTGCAAAACAATCAAGAAATACACAATAAACAATAGTGCAAATAAATATGAACAGTAAACTAATAATGGTGGTGGTAATTGATCAATTTTAGACTGATGGCAGAACAACCCAAATACAAGGGCTGAACATAGAAGTGCTAAAACAATAGCAGGAAGTAGCAAAAGTAATCCCAGAGAAGTTGCTTAGGAGCAGGAAAGGAGGGATAGGCAAAGCATGTAGGAAGGTTATTTCATATAGAGAGGAAGCGGAGAAAGTAGTCTGACCCATGAAGGTAGTGCAACAAGGGATAACAATGGTTCAAGAATAAAAATAGTGGAGCAAGAAGGCTGGCCGGGGAGGGTTACAATAAACTAAATAATAATATTTATTCATTTTATTTATTTGTTATTCAGATGGGCACAAGGGCTCTTTTCCAAAGGTTCCACATCAGTATAAGAAAGAACTGAATGTGAGCCAAGTACTCAAAGGGGTTTCAATTTATTCATGGTGTACTGCGCAAAGTACAGCATGTTATTTTTCCTTGGGGAGGCCCAAGATTATTTCAGTTTTTGGGGGAGGCTCAGAATCTTTTCCATGGATTTGGTGAGGCTCACTATGACAAAGTCTAAGAACCATTGCCTTAGAAGCATTTTGAAACGAGATGAAAAGAATGCCTTAACCATGCACATAATAAAACAGGATAGTGCACACAAAGTTCAAATTTCAAGGACTTTAAAAAGTGATTATTGGACCGGGGGGAGGGAGGGCATGATAATTTATGAATGAAACAAGAGATCAAATGGCAATACATGTTAGGGGCACTTTAGCAGGCAGTCTAAATGATAAATTCAGCTTAGTTCTCTTCCTTAAGGATAGAAAATAGATAGATTTTTTTTTATTGTAGAGTTCTATTATCTTGATATCATGTTTTTAACATAGGGGTACCGGATATATATGTGTCATTGTATTTAAAATGGTTTGCTGTGTTAGTGTGTTGGTCTGAGAATGGATTAACTAATTTCACTAATGTATGTGCATATACATGGTGGTTAGAAATTTCAAATGATCACATGACTTTTGATACCTATTCAAACTGGTGACATAAGAGGAATAGACCACACCTTGAAAAAGCATTGTGTGATGACGTGAAACATTGGTGCTGAGGTTAATCTGCTGCTGTCTACTTTGTTTTTAACAATAAATATTATTGTTGCTAACTTATAAGCTATCTTGCTAGCTTCTTTTTTTCCCTATTATTTAACCAGGTGAGACACACTAAGCTGAAAGCTTGTTTACAGGTGCAACCTGGGAGCACAAGGAAGTTAAGTGACTTGCTCAGAGTAATAAAGTATGCAAGTGGGGGCTATGGGATTCAAACCCAGGTCTCCAGATTTGCAGCTCAGAGCCTTAAACCACTGCACCATACTGTCTCCTTCTTAAGTCACCCGACTCCTTTGCCTTTTTTGGACTTCAATTTTGAATTGTACCTGGACTATGTTTATATGTGCTGCCTTTTAGATGCTACTAATACAGCTCTGTCTGACACTGTAGTCTCAGCAAATTCTGGTAGAGACTATACGGCTGCAAAATGGTATTGATGCAGCCATAAAAAAGTGAGAGACTGCTTCAGACTCAAGGAAAGCTGAAGATTTAATCAAGGCATGAACAGAAGCAGATGTGCAGGGCCCTTTGGGCTATGCAATATAGGAAGACTTTATCTGCCTATAGAATTGCAGGGTTTAACAAATTCACACTTTACACATTCACTCTTCACACATTCACTCTTTGTACATTCAGTACTCATTGGTTCAGTCTTCACACATTCAGTCTTTATACTTTCTCTCTTTACACAATCACTATTCACACATTCATTCTTGACAGATTCACTCTTTTTTTTAATTGTGACCTCAGATTTTCACGATAGTCATTTTATGACTGCTGTTATAAATATGACATGTAACATTTATACTATATTGGCTGAAATGTCATTTTGCACCAAAAATGCAAAAAGTCATCTCGTGCAGAATTAAAAAAATGGCACCTGTCATGTTTATGAGGTGGTGTGAAAACATGGGTATGTTTAAAGTTTGGAGTCAAAATACTGAAAATTAGCAAAGTTATGAGTGTTCATTGAAATACTGCAACATTCAGTCATAACCTGGCCATTTTATTGTATGTTTCAACTAAATTTTCAGCATAGGGCTATGTTGAATATTTGGGGTCAAAATGTTTAAAATTATGAAAGTTATAAGCAGGCTTAGAATAATGTCAATGTGTGCTCATGACATTGTCATTTTTACATATAGTAACCTCATATTTTCAACATATCCTTATTATGATACCACCTCTTGAACAGTGGTGGTGAAAACTGTCAAATCCTGCCGGAATGGTGATTTCACCAAGTGACCATGAAATTGCCTTTCCAGCCTGATTTGCATAATTTCACCACTGTATGTCATGAGGTGGAGTCCCAAAAACTCCATGTTGAATATTTGGGGTGAAAATATGCAAAAATTACAAATTTATATCTCAAATTTTAAAACTCCACTGAACTACATTGACCCGCACTTACTTTGTTTCTCATGTTGCAGTCACCGGTTCCATCAAAAGGACGTATCTTTAATTGGAGAGTGGATTTTCACCCTGTGAGCTGTTCAGGTGTGTGAGGGTGTACTGGGAGTGTGGGGTGGAAAGTGCTGAATGGGAGGCTGGGATGGCAGGGGTCAGATTGGTGAGGGACTATTTTCTTTTTTACAGGTTTAAATACAAAAAAAAAAAACAGTGAGGGATGTTTTTCTTTATTACAGTTCACAGGATGACAATCAGAAGTTGGGGATGTCACCAGGCACCAGGGAAACATTTAGATGAACAGGAATCAGAGTGCATGGGGTGCCACTAGACACCATGGAAAATTACATAAATACAGTCAGGGTTGGGGGGGGTGCCACTAGACACCAGGGAAAATTACATAAAGATGGGGATGGGGTCAGAGGGCAGTGGTAGCCACTAGACAGCAGGGAAATTAAATACATATGCAGATGGTGATTGTAGGGTGGGGGTGCCACTAGACACCAGGGAAACATTGTACAAATACGGGGATGGCAATCAGAGGGTGGCGGATACCACAAGACATAAGCGAAATATTAAATAAATATGGGGATGGCAATCAGAGGGGGTGGGGTGCCACCAGACACCAAGGAATCATTATATATTTTTGGGGATTGCAATCAGAAGGTGGGAGTGTGCCATTAGATACCAGGTAAACATTACATATAAAACGGGGTTGGCGAGTGGAGGTTGGCAGATTAGGGAGGCAAGGGTCAGATCAGTGAGGGATCTTCTTTTTTTACAGGTTTGAAGAAGAAAGAAAAAGTGAGATACCTTTTTTTATTACAGGTCTTGTTTCTAAAATGAATATGAGGACAAGGATCGTAGGGTGAGGGTACCTCTAGACACCAGAGAAACATTACAAAAATATGGGGATGATGATCAGAGGGTGGGGGTGCCACTAAACACCAGGAAAACATATAGAAATATGGGGAAGGCAAGAGGAGGATGGGGGGGTCCACTGGACACCAGGGAAACACATAGATATACAGTGATGGTGAGCAGAGGGTGGGGGTGGTGCCACTAGACACCAAGAAAACACTACTCATGTAATGGGCATGGCAACTGGAGGGTGGGGTGGCACCTAGCTCTGAACCTGGAAGTAAACCAGAAGTGAGTGCAGAGCAAGAGCATAGTGCGCACAGTGTGGGGGTTGGGGGGAACAGCACTGTGGTCAATGAAGAGGACCCTATGTCCTTCAACTCCACTGTGGAAGAACACAGTCTAGATATCCCATGGTGTGCTTCCATAGTCCCCTGTCTCTGCTATGCCATAGCAATACATCAGCATAGCTTTTTTATGTAGCTGTAAAAAGTGGATAATTAAGAGTGTACTTCACACAATGTGTGGAAGGGGTCTCTATTCAGCTGGCAGCTTGTAAGTATACTCTGACAGTGGTACCAGAGTAAATGAAAAGACAAACCAAGTCTCACTTTCACTTATCTCTGCAACACAGGTACAGCTCTGCCTGCCACTCTGATCTCAAAAAATTGAATTACCAACACAAGGTTTTACACAGTGTGTGGAAGGGTTCTCTATTGAGCTGGCACTCATAACTGGACTCAGTGCAGTTCATTTTCACTTCCACCATAACAGTGAAACAGCCCTGCCTGCCACTCTAATCAAAAAAAGAGAATCTATAACACAGCATTTCAAAGACTAATATATATATATATATATATATATATATACACACATATACATATATATGTACAGTATGTATATATTATAGTGGCACGGTCATGCCACTATATTTAGGGTTATAAATGCACTTCAATGTTAAAGTCAGATTTGGAGCATTAATAACTTTGGACCCATTCATCAGATTTACATGAAACACAGGGTTTTACACAATGGGCCAGATATTCAAAAGGGTTGCACCATGCGCAACAGGGTTGCGGATGCTCAAGTCCTAAATTGCGCCATCCTGCGATATTCAGCAGGAGACAGTTGCACCACTGAAAACAGGCTGAGCAACAGCGCAATGCAAATGAATGCATGCTCAACTGGGAGGGAGGAACCATGCATAAACTGCACAGCCCGATATTCAACCGGGCTGTGCAGCAGATGTACTGGCGCAACCCCAACCTGTGCCTGCAGGACTTTGTGCAAAAAAAAGCAAGTTGAGGGCCACCCACAGGTGAGCTGCTGTATTGCAGGCGCAACACAGCAGCTGCCACCTGTGTTGGCCTAACTCAGTCCCTGCCCCCCCCGCAGCCCGATCCGGGCATAGTGTACTCCCCCACCAGCCCGATCGCGGGCATCAATAGCTCCCCATCCTCCCGTTCACATCCCTGGTGGTCCAGTGGACCGAAATGCCCGATCATGGGCAGTATGTTTAATAACTCCCCCTCCCATTCCATCCCTGGTGGTCCAGTGGACCAAAATGCCAGATCATGGGCAGAAACATGGAACCCCAGACATCTCCCTTGTGCCCGATCGTGAGCAGAAAGTAGCGGAACCCCGAACATCTTCCTTGTGCCCGATCGCGGGCAGAAATAGCAGAACCCCGAACATCTCCTTGTGCCCGATCGTGGGCAGAAAGTAAACTGAAACCCCGAACATCTCCCTTGTGCCTGATCGCGGGCAGAAAGTAAACTGAACCCCACCCCAACATCTCCTGGTGGTCCAGTGGACGAAATGCCTGATAGCGGGCAGTAAGTAAATTGAACCTCCCAAAACATCTCCTGGTGGCTAGTATCCCCACCGCACCCACCAAGAGCCCCTGCCCGCTCCCCGGCAGCCAGCGGGTGGCAGCATTCACCGCCTGCCACCCGCCACCCACCGACTGACTGCCCAGTGAGGCTGCATGCCCATTGGTGCAGGCAAGAGCCAATGGGTGTGCAGCCCATACCATGCATGACGGTCAGATCTGTGATGAATCATTCTAAAATCTGGACTGTCATGTACATCCTCGACCATGCCCGTGGCTCTTGCCTGTCACAGCCACCAGCTGTCAGTCAGCGAGTGGCGGGGTGGCAGCGAAATGAAGATCACCGCCGCCGGCACCACCCGGAAATGGACGAAACTTCATGGAGTGTGAGTGGTGAGGGACACCCAACCACCAGGAAAATGAGGAGTTCAATTACTGCCGCGATCAGGCATTCGGGTCCGACTGGATCCCACCGAAGTGGGGGCCTTCGTTACTTTCTGCCCGATGAGCATTCGATCCACTGGACCACCGGGGAGATGTTGGAGATGTTATTTCTGCCGGCGATCGCTGTTCGGGAGATTCCGTTACTATGCCCATGATCGAGCACAAGGGAGATGTAAGTCATTACTTTCTGTCCGTGATCGGGCATTTCGATCCACTGAACCACCAGGGATGTGAATGAGAGAGGCGTGTTATAACATACCACCATCGGGCAATTTCGTCCACTGACCACAGGGATATATGCGGAGGTAGGGGAGCCACATTGCTGTCTGCGATCGGGCTGCAGGGTGCGTCGCTCCCTGATGGCTGCTGCCTGGCAGGGCACCAGGTGCAAGTCCTCGGGGATCGGCGCACCTACATGCTAATGGCATGCAAATGGGGCCATAATCAGATGCAAATGGCACCCCCTGCACCTTGCATGAATTATGGCCCCATTTGCATGTCATCTTTTGAATATCGTGATTTTGCACATGGCGCAATGGTACTTGCCACCGCAAGTTGAATGCTCCACTCTGACAACTTGCGGTGGTGCAAGTTCCACTGTGCCATGCACAGTGGCTGTGGCTGGGGGGTGATATTCAAAGGAGTTGCTCAATAGCACAACTCCTTTGAATATCGCCCTGGCCACACCCCTGCACAACTATTTTGCACAGCGCAAGGGCTTGCGCCTCAGAATGGTGCAGTTTGAATATCCAGCCCCATGTGTGGAAGGGTTCTCTATTGAGCTGGCACTCATAACTGGACTCAGTGCAGTTCACTTTCATTTCTATGACAACAGTGAAACAGCTCTGCCTGCCACTCTAATCAAAAAAAGAGAATCTATAACAAAGCATTTCAAAGACTATATGTGTGTGTGTATATATATATATATTTATAAAATGGATCGGGACATTGTTGTTGCTCTATTGGATCCTGAGCATCACATGACCGTGCGTATATCAGAGCACGACCACACACCTGCACTTTTACCCCCCTCCAAAACAATTTTGACATTTTATAAGATAGATAAACCACTCTGGGTGTCTTGGGTGGGTGCTCTGATGTCGCACACCTTGGGTGGTTGACACCAAGCGTGCGTATATCAGGCGCGACCGCACGCCTCAGAGTGGTATATATATTACATATATGTATATATATATTATAGTGGCATGGTCACGCCACTATATTTAGGGTTATGAAGGCACTTCTATGTTAAAGTCAAATTTTGGGCATTAATAACTTTGGACCCATTCAACAGATTTGCATGACATTTGGTATGCATGGTGGGGCATGGCAGATCTCTTGATCTGCCAAATTTTGTTTTGGCTGGATTTACAGTTTTTGCACACAAAGACACTGAAAAATGCAAAATTATCCAGTTTTGAAGACAGTTTTGGGGATATTGTCCATGGTGCTGTGTGGCCATCTTGTAGTGTGCTGCTCTTTGACATGGCTTATTTGAAAGAGCTTTACAGGTCAAATATGCTGCTTTTTGTTCCGTGAAAAAATATTAAGCATTCAAAAGTTATAGTACTTTTAAGTTCCCATTATAAGTCAATGGGAAAATTTATATGGTTATTTTGCGAAGAAAGAATGGGGTTCTGGACATCTGATCTAGTCTCACAGTTCAAGAATTTGCAGCCTCACGGTCAAAGAATTTTTGTCCCTGAAAATTCTTTGATTGCGATCGTAAAAAATCAAATATCTCGGCTCTGGGGTCATTCCTGAAGTAAAACTTAGATGAGTTTTACTCAGGGGGCTTCAATCTATCAAGCCATGCCTTTGGTTTGGTGTAAAATGGTAAAAAAACAGAGTTATAAGCTTTTAAATTCTTTGATCATGGCTCACTAATGATCTTTGATCATGAGCCTGCAAATTCTTTGATCGTGAGATTCTTTAATCACGATCTTGCATTGCGATCTAAAAATGCCATTTTCTCAGTTCAGGTGTGGCCTAGGAACACAAATAAGGGTGGGTTTTGATCGGGGGCTCCGTTCTATCGAGGCATGGTGGTAGTTTCATCCAAATCGTCCAAAAACTCGCGTTTCACCATTTTTTATTCCTTGATGACAAGCGCGCAATTTCTTTGATCGCAAGCCTGCAAATTCTTTGATCGTGGGATTCTTTGATCGTGATCTTGCATCATGAGCAAGGGACGAGATGGCCCTTTGAAAAATGCAAATTTCTCAGCTCAGTGGTGGCCTAGGAAGACAAATGAGGGGGGTTCTGCTCAGGGGGCTTCGTTCTTTTGAACCATGGTGGTGGTTTGCTGCATTTGTCTCAAATTTTGATCGTCAGCATTTTTTATTCTTTGATCGTGAGCCTGCAAATTTTTTGATCGCTAGCCTGCAAATTCTTTGATCATGAGATTCTTTGATCGCAAGATAGGGACAAGATGACCAGATTTTATAATGCATTAGACAGGCCAATTTTACTAATCTTTAACATTATATGTCTCAGAAATGGTTTGGTCTTTTTCTTGACATTTGGAGGGTTTTTATGGCATGTCCTGTAGATGTCAATTACAGTGTTTATGTGTTGGACAATATATTTTGTGGAGATATTGTGTGGCACACTTTACGCTTTGTGGACAGCGTTTTGCATTGTCGTGGTGGCTTGAAATTGATAGGGTACCTAGCTTTAGTGTCATGGATGTACTTTTCAGTTGTTCTGTCTGTAAGATGTCAACAGGTATGAAATTGTGCAACTCCAACAAATGAAAATCTCAAATTTTAACATGATATATCTCGGACATGGTTTGGTCTTTTACATTGAAAGTTGGAGGGTGTTGATGGTTAGTGCACACAGGTTGTGAGTCCTAAATGTCACCCCATTCTTTTTTGCTGTCCCTTCTCAATAAGATTACACATGGTATGGGGTGACGTTTAGGTCTCACAACCCCAATGACACACCCCATCATCTGTCAACCTGGGATGATTGGCAGGTGGGGGGAGGGGCAACACTAAAGATTTTTCATTTCCCTACTTTTTTGTTTTAACCCTAAATGATGCATTAACGCAGTTTTTCATAGAATATATATATATATATATATATATATATATGTATATTGTTGTGTTTGTGTGTTATGAGAATTTTGTCTTTTTGCTGAGTCAATTGATTGAGAAAGATTTTATCTCCGACTGTGTGGGAGTTGTAAATGTCATCAGAGCTTTCATCTTCAACACATAGGGCAAGCTAAGTGCTCAAGCTGAACTGAACAGCTGAGTCAAAATGCTGTCACTGCTAGGACAAAAACGGACAGTGTTAACATAAAATCTTGTTACTGGGACATATAAAAACATTAAATTAAGATACATCCATTTCCTATCTCAGTTAAAAGGTTTGGTTTTAACAATTGTTTTATATAAATATCAACATAAATATCTAGTTTCTTTATAAAAAGCAGGCTTATTAGAAGATGTAACATCTGTGTAATAATGGAAACAAAATTGAAACATAAGCTGTTAAAGTATTCAGTATTTTCTGCAGCTTTTACAGAAAATGTCTGTGAAAGCAAGAAAGATATGTGATCACTAACTTGAACTAAAGAGTTTTGCAATTGATGTGACATCATTATAGTACTTTACAAATAGAATATGATTATGGCGCAATACATTTTTTTTTTTATTTGAATGTGGACCAAACACTTGAAATGTTTTTAAATATGTGCTTAAATTGTTTTCTTATAAAAGGCATGCAAAATTATTTATCAATAAGGTAATTATTAATAATTTACATTATTGCTAATTAAAAACATTATCAATATTACATGCTTATGATATGATGATGTCCTGACTCCAAGTATTTCATAAAAAAATCAAGTTTCTAGCCTTAGGAGTTCCAAAGTTAGCTTTGTTTGAAAAAAAAAATAACTTCACAAATCTTAGGGTTAGAAATATTCAGTATATCAAACTTTTAAAAGACCCAATAATTTCACTTATTGCTAGTTTAAAGCTCTACCCATACACATCTTCTATGATGTTTCTCAGACTCCAAACCTTCACTTTAAAAAAATCACTGCAAGGATGAAAAACCTTCTGATTCACATTTTCCACTGTCAAAAGTAACCTTCTCCATTATATAACTTTTAATAGGAGAGCTTTGAAATGACATGGAAGCAGACAGTGGAAAGAAAAAGTGTTCCATAATACAGTCCTGTTCTTTAGAGTTTTAGAACAAAATCATTTACAAAGATCATAATTCTCAAAGTCATAGTCTGGGCCCAAACAATTAAAATGGTCTTCCTTTACAAGGAGATTTAAACAGGATTTATAATTTTTAAATCCTGTAGGCTCTATTCTCTTTTTAGATCTCTCAGTAATGCCTTGCCTCTCAGACCTTAAAAGATGAACCCCATATTCCTATTTTTCTGAAGTTAATTAATTTCCCTTTCTTTTTTAACATTAAACTTTTCATTGGAACAAACAGAATAAACAAAAAAGAACATAGGGAAACATAAGGAATAATAAAACCAGAGCACACATTAAATATTAAATATATGGAATGAACCAAGCAACCTAGAGCAACAAGGCAGGTTAACTATGAAACAGTCACCATGACAACCAATACAAAAAGCTGGTCAAATCATAGAGAAGGGCAAATAAACTGTTCACAAAAATGGAGTGGGACAGAAAAAAACAGAGGGAGGTCTGTCGGAGAGTATGTAACAGTAGGAAATAGTAGAGAATAACAACAGTTCAAGGAGACATGAGGAGGCCAAAGGAAGGCCAACGGGGGGATGGAAAAATCTAACTGCAGGGAATATGGGGAGAAGGACAAGAAAAATATTATGGGGGGGAGAGTGAGAGGATCAGGCCTGCAAGTAGGCAAAGTAAGTGGTGTAGGTTGACATTTGTGAAAGAGCTATGTGAGGCAGGCAGTCCAATAAGACAAGTTGGCCTAAAGGTAGGAGCAATTCTTGAAAGGAGGGGACATCAAGGGAATGCCATCTATGAAGGAGATGCCTTTTGGAAATGATTACTGCAGCAAGAGCCCATTGTATGTGGGGATCGGAGTGAGGAATGTTGGGGGCGGCCTAGCAAAATGAATGGGGCATGAAGGCAAACATAACTAGGAAGGATGGTCTTCCAAAATTGTAGGATCCAATTCTAGAAATGGCATATGAGGGAACAAAACCACAAGAGGTGGGAGAGGGAGATGTTCTGTAGGTTGCAGCACCAGCACCTGTAATGAGGAAGAATACCACAGATATACAGATATTTGGGTGTCCTGTACCAGTGATTTAAAATTTTCAGCTCAATCAATTGTTCTTGAAGATCATGGCAGGCCATATGGGCACAAGACCAACAGGCATCCAACGCTTGCTAAGAAATAGAGATGTTGAACTCTGCAGCCCACTTGTCTTTAAGTGAAATTGTAGGATTTGAACTGGAGTCCTGGAGGAAAGTGCAAACATTACTGACTTTGATACTGGGAAGAGAAAGCCATTGAGAAATGGGTACCTTGGGAAAGGAAAGGGGGAGGCTTTAGTCAGAGGGGTGAGAGCAGAGCAGAGTTGAAGTTACTGGCAGCACTCCCAAGAAGAATGGAATTTGTCAAGGACAGCCTCAAACAAGAGCAGGGCAGTAAGATCAGGAGTGCATAGTTGATGGAGCTGAAATATATCAGCTCATTTCCATGCTGCCCAACTGACTGGTGAATGGCCAATGAGGAGGTCAGGGTTGTGCCAGATTGGGGTATGGGGATGAGGAAGGGGAAGGGGATTCATGTTGGTCTTGGATGCAAAGAACCTCCAAGACATGAGGAAGATGAGAAGGGTAGGGAGTTTCTGAGGTATAGATGCCCTGGGTAGATAGAGAGCCCATATTGGGGAAGGGGCCATAAGAGAACAACTTTCCAAAATCTATCCAAAGTGGAGGAGGGAACAGAGGGATGATTAAGGGGGAACCAATGAAGGACTTGGGCACAGATAATGGATAGACTGTAGTTCTTAAAATGTGGAAGACTCCTACCACTGTGAGACCAGTGCTGATGTAATTTGGAATGACTAATTCTGGGCATTGTTCCATCCCAAATGAACTAGCCAATCAGGTGGCTAAATCTGACAAAGTACACCTCCAGGATAGTGACAAGGAGATGGGAGAAGAGATGCAAAACCTTGGGGTGAACATTAGTTTAACAGCATTAATTTTCCCAGAGAAGGAGAGATTAAGAGTCTTCCAGTGAGCTAAGTATGCCACCAAAGTTTCTAAGATGGGGTTAAAATTAGCCTGGCAAATATGATTAAGGGATGGGGTAATACAGATGCCTAGATATGTAATGCCCTCTGCAGCCCATTTTCACTCAGTATCAACAACGTGAGAATGAAGACAGAGGTGATTAAGGGTAACAATTCTGGATTTAGTGTGGTTAATTTTTAAACAGGAGATGGTGGAGGAAGAGGCTAAAGTGGATTGCAAAGGGGTGACCAATGAGGGAGCATTAGAAAGGAGGACCAACAGGTCATCAGCATAGAGGAGGTACTTGTACTCTGAGATGGAGGTTTTGATGCCAGAGATCACAGGGGAGAATCATAGAGCAATGGATAAGGGTTCAATGACCAAAGGAAAAAGTAGGGGTGAGAGAGGACAGTCCTGGTGAGTGCCCCAAAACAGAGGGAAGGGCAGGGAGAGAAGGCTGTTCTTAAGGAAACAGGCAGATGGATTGTTGTACAATGTTTGTATGGCTGAGAGGAAATGTGGCCTGAATCCCCCTCACTTTAAGACTTCAAAAAGAAAGGGCCATTCCACAGAATCAAAAGCCTTCTCGAAGTTGATAATAAGAGTGGTGGTGGGTTTGGATATGGATTGAGCTAAATATTGGATATTGAAAAGGGTGCAAAGGTGATCAGAACTGAGATGGCCCTTAACAAAACCAGCTTGAGAGGGATGGATGAGGGACGGCAAAACTTTCTCTAAATGTGTGGCTAAGATTTGGGCCAGGATTCCAGTGTCAGCCTTGATTAAGGATATGGGTCTATAGCTGCCGGGGCAAAGGGGGTCCTTACCTTTTTTGAGTAGGAAAATAATGGTAGCCTCCCTGGCTGTGGCCAATAATGAACATTGTTGAACTGCGTGGGAAAAGGTATGAAGAAGGACAGGTAGTAGAGCATCAAGGAGGGATTGCTAGAACTCGATGGGGAATCTATCCCCACCAGGAGATTTATTCTTCTGTAAGGCCAGAACTGCAGTCACAATTTCCTCATTGGTGATGGGGTGTTATGAGCAGAGTTGTTGGGATGGAGAGAGGTGTGGTAACCCCAGGGGATGAAGAAGGAGGTCAGCTGATCAGGAGTGGGGTGGACCTATGAGGAATACAGATTGGAATAAACTTGCCACATTATGAAATTAATTTGTGTGGGGTTAGTGTGGGTGTGGCCGGTGGAATCATGTAAACCAGCTATAGGGCATACAGCTTGCTGCTTTTGTAGCCTGTACACCAGGACTTTGCAAGTTCACTCTCCACCCTCTCAATACTTGTGGTTAGTACGCAGGCTGGTGAGTTTGGCTTTACACGTGTAGAGGCAGTTGAGAGATGTGTGAGTCTTTACCAATTTGGAGGGGTCGATAGATGAATTGATTTTAAGGTGGGCTTCTAATGTGGTCAATTTACAATCGAGAGCTTTAGCCTCCTGCTCTCTGACCTTATGCCCGTGGGCAACAAAGCTAATGATACGGCCCCTAATGCACTGTATGCCTTCAGAGTATCCCAAAGAACATCATTGAGGACTGAGCAGTCATCATTAGTAAGCAGGAAAAATTGTATATCTTGTCAAACCCAAAGAATGAATGAGGTGTCTTTAAGAAGGAGTGGGTCAAGCCTACAATAGCAGGTATGAGAGGTATGTGGGGACCAGCGGATGGAAGGGAAGATGTGGGCATGATCAGAAATTATAATGTGATGATATGGGTTGAAATTGTACTTTGGGTTAACTAAGAGGAAGCAAGCCAAAAGCCAATGCGACTTAACGAGCGGTGGATGGGGGAGATGAAAGTGTAATCTTTCACTGTGGGAGAGAAAAGACGCCAATATCCATTACAGAAAACTCCTGCAGCAAGCTGTGAAGGGGGGAGTGCGCTTTGTGATTGGCCTCATGGGGGGGTGAAATCTATCCAAAGAGAGGCCAAGGGTTAAACTAAAATCTCCACCAATTAGAAGGGGGAAGGGGGGTCATTAAAGAGGGAGATTTGTTCAAATAGACCAGTAAAAGTGGTAGGGAAATCTGAGCCATGGGCCTACAAATTAACAAGGGTTATGGGACCTTTTGGAGTATCAGATCTGGCCATTACTCACCTTCCATCTGTGTCTGTCTGGGTGGCAGTGCAAGACCATTTCAAAGACTTGCAGATTAAAATAGAAACCCCTCCTTTTGGCAGTAGAGGCAGTGCTGTGGACCTCCTTACCAACCCATTCCCACTTCAACTTAGAAGCCTCAAGAGCAGAAAGTTTGGTCTTCTGCAAAAACGCCACCTCTGAGTGCAGTTTCTTGAGATGAGACAGAACTTTTTTATGTTTATCAGGGGAATTAATGCCTTTGACATTCCAAGGCACACAGTGGAGAACAGCCATAGGAAAAGGGGTGAGTACGGGTTATAAGTAGAAAGGTAGTGAAGGAAGGGAGGAAAAAAGAGGGCAGCTGTCCGAAAAGACACTGAGGAGATCGAGGTGAGTAAAAGCAGGAGACATCTTTCACAGGGAGACCAAACTGAAAAGTAGAAAATGACCAGCACAATAACTATTTGAGCTGAACGGCATAATGCCATTGCATAAGTAGACCAGCAACTACAATAATATATCAGGTGAACTATAACATGTGAACAAACCCAAACAACCACAATAATACATTAAAGAACTATGCAATATGTAAAACAGACCAGGTCACTTTGAGCCACAAGCAGCAGGGAGTCGACATTGATAGGAAATCCTTAAGCACCATCCCCAAAATATAGTACCATGATAAGGGAGCAGGAACAAGGGAAAAAGGAAGGAGGGAGAAAAAGAAGGAAGGGTCATCTAAAAAGAAGGGCAAAGCCCCAGAAAAGCACACCAGGAAAGGATTGAGGTAAGTCAGGAAGGAGTATGGATAACAGAGACATAGGTCCAAAGAGCAGTGATGACTGAGATAGAGAGGGAAAGAGGAAAAAAGAGAGAAAGGAGAGGAGAAATCTGATGGAAGGAGGATCATAGAAAGGAAAGAGGAAGAAAAAACAAGAGTGAAAAAAGGAAGGAAAAAACAAGCTGGCCATATGTACAAAGCAAAAAAGGCAGAGAGATCTGAAGTCACCAAAGAAAATGGAGTACAGCAAGTCAAAGAGGAAACTAAGGAGCAGATGAAGGGAGCCAGAGAGTGCCAGAATCGAAGGGGAGTAGCGGACTGAGGAATTGATTAGGACAGAGATCAGGGAGCGATGAACACACAAGCGAAGGAAGCACCTTAGGGTCAATGGAAAAAGATTAGGGGAAGGGGGATGGGGAGAAATAAAGAAAGTGAGCAAAAAAAGAAAAAAACAGGAGGTAAGAGTAAGAAGTTACAAGTAGCAAGCTAGATATCTGGAAGAAAAAAGAAAAAAAAAAGAATACAACCTGTGGCCCTTTAACAAAGGTGGTAACTTATTAGGATGAGAGTCCTGAAGACACATGGCAGCTTTGTGGACCACAGGAAAGTGAAACCAGTCAAAGAACAACAGCAATCGGTAAAAGGAACTAGTTGGAGCCAGAGTTCTAAAAGTTGTGTCCAGAAAAAGTCCACCAAGTGACACCACTTCAGCCAGCGTACAAGAAGGAGTCCATAGGCAGCAGTGCAGAAGTGGCACCTGCCACAGTCAGTCTGGGCTGGCAGTCTTCAGTGGTAGAAGAAACATTGGCAGTCAGGAGAGCTAGGACATCACACTGTTGAGGTAAGGGGTCACAGAAGGTGAAATAGTTTATGGGAGAGCAAGGATCAGAGCCTGGGGAGGGAGAGTGAGAAATTCTCCAGAAGGGACCAAATCTGTTATTTGCAAGCAGGCTCCTAGAGCTGTTTGAAGAGGCATCCCTGTCCTTGCCACAGCTCCTATCCCATTGCTGAGGAGAGGGGTGGCTGGTTCTGTACTGATTGCGACTCTGTTATTTTCAGGACATCTGCCTTTTCTCTGGGGTTGAGGGATGAAAGACTCCACCACGGGGGCAACAGCCAAAGCTTGAGGTGGGTCGGGATGATCCTCAGACTTGCTTGCAGGGGAAGGTGGGGTGTTATCCATGATCAGAGAGTCCCCATGGGCCTGAAGCATCACGGATTGCCAAGAACACTGAATAGATTCCTCCGCAGCTTCAGGGGTGTAGAAGGAGTGTGGGACACCATTGCAATAAATCTTTAAGGTAGCTAGGTACAGAAGAATGTATTTTATATTAAGGGCCTGTAGAGAATGTCTAGCAGCAGAGAAACCCTGACAGCAATCTGTCAATGCCAGGGAGCAGTCAGGGAAAATCTGAATAGTATGGTTCTACCAAGTCAAAAGTCCCCATTCACGGGCCAGGGTGAGAATTTACTCTTTAACTTGGAAGTAGAGAAATTTGATTAAGATAGTCCTGGGTCGCTACCCTCACTTGGGAGGAGGTGCAAGTCATTGATGGCCTTGCTCAATCTGCTCTGGTTCAGGCCACTGTTGTTTTAGGAGGATTGGGAGGACATGCTGGAGGAAGACAATGGTGTTAATGTCATTTACACCTTTGGAAAAGCCTACAAAAAGTAAATTATTTCATCTGCTACGATTCTCTATATCTTCCACATGATCCCAAAGCTCTTTCAGGGCTTTGTCTTGTTCTCAGAGTTGGACCTCCAGTCTGTTGGCAGTAGAATACTGAGCGCTGTTTTTTTGTCCTACCTATGTGAGGTGCTGCAACATAGATATATCTTGATTGATCCTAAGGTTAGCGGATTTCAATTCCCCAATTTGCATGAGTAACTGTGAGACCATCCCTCTCATTTCTTGTAGACTGTCCGAGGGAAGCTGAGGAGATGGGGAAGAGGAGGTGGGAAATGCCATGTCCATTAGGGCTCATTGAGATGGAGCACAAGAGTTGGCAGAGTATGAAGAGAGAGCAAAAGCAGGTGCAGCAGTCCACAGATGAGATAGTAGGTGATCCCTGGTGATAGCAAAAAGAGCTAGGTGACACACATGGTAATGTTGAAGTAATTAGTGCAGGAATGTGGTAACAATCTCTAGGGGAGAGAGGAGCTAACAAGTCTAAACTGCCATTTTCACAGTGTGCTGGCCATGACTCCCCCCCCCTTTAGTTGCCCTTTATGACAATGGATTACATACGTCATGCAAAATATGCTCTTTGGCTTGCAGTGGGGGTCCCAAAGGGCAGTGTGGTACAAGGTAACGTTTTTCCAGCTTAATTTTATTTTTGAATTTTAGTGCCCCTATCTCAATATGATTACATCCATATTTAAGATGACTTTCACTGAAAGTAGATCCATTAGACAGCTTTTTAGGATGTCACGGATCATATCTCACAAATGTTACTCATATTGCCCATTCTAAGCCCTACCCTATCCCCTTTGGGCCCCTATCTCCCAGACCTAGATGTTGGTTCCCTCTTTAATCCCTACATTGTTTTACAGTTTATCAGCTGTCCTTTTTTTTTTTAGTAATGTACAGTATGACATCTATGGAAAATATGTTATTTTGTTAAGGGTTGCCCAGAAAGCCATTTCAGCTAATGTACAGCTGTTGTTTTTTTCTTTCCTTTGGTAACCAGGTAAGCCCACTAGGCAGAAGTGCCTGTTTTCGGGGTGACCTGGGAAAACTGAGGAGGTTAAGTGACTTGCTCAGAGTCACACGATATATGCAAGTGGAGGTTGTGGGAATCAAACCCAGTTCTTCTGGATATACTAAGCTCATTCTCGGCTCGTTACTTTAAAGAGCTACTGGAACCCCAAGAAAACTTTAAAAAGCAGAATAATTAGGTACAATTCTGCCTGTATTCCTTTTATATTTTTTATAGTTCTCCTCCCCATTACTTATTACTAAGGAAATTTGCATGAATATATGATCTTTATCCCTTAGAGTTTTTTTAGGGGCCATCTGTCTCTATAGCATACTCCCCATTTCAAGTCTTAATCCTCTGTTGTGACATCACAATCTGTTGCCATGGGAGTAACTGTGATATCACAAGCAGTACTCTGTGACTTCAGGTAGGGAGAAAGCAGCAGGAATAGATAAAATCTTCAGGAGCAAAGATCCTGTTTTCATACAGATGACCTCAGTAATAAATAATGGGAAGGAGGAATACAGCAGTAATGGGAAATGGAACATTGTTTAACTAGGAGTAGAACACAAAGCTGAAGCTTGTTTCCAGATGCGACCTGAGAGCACAAGGAAGTTAAGTGACTTGCTCAGGATCACACAGTATGCACCTAGGTGGCTGTGGGATTCAAACCCAGGTCTCCAAATCTACAGCTCAAAGCCTTAACCCACTGTTCTATACTGCCTCCTAAAAGCTGGATTGTGTCTAAATACTAGGTTTTGTTAAAGTCCTGAACATGTCACCAGCTCTTTAACCTTTTGGTTATACAGCCAACCCCGGGCAACCAAAAGTAATCTTTAAAACATTTTAAGTTCCAACGCATCACACTCAGGTGAAATCTGCAAAAATAAATATATTCTATAACTTGAATTTAAATATTAGATTTAGGGATCCCTGCCAGCTACATGATTTCAAGCTTTGTCCAAAATTACTTTTATTGGAAGTATCCCCATTAGATAATATTTTTTCATCACGAGTAGCATTGCTGTATCAGACTTGTTGTTTAGCACTGTTAAGGCTCTTTATCCCAGTACAACATCCCATTATTTCCATTTTAGCCCTGTTGAAATTCGCTTTGTGCCCCATTATCTTCCAAATCCTAAATCAATGGTTCTCAAGACCCAGATTTTGTTGGCCTCAAAGGTCTCAAAGTGCAACTACCAAAATGTACTAGTGGTCATAACTATTATTTTGTTCAGCTCAAGCCCTATGATATACCCCCAAATTCTCTGATATACAAAACATTTATTTTTCTACTGTATACATTAAATCAAGTACCTAATGTGTTTTTACATGTATCATTCATGTTATTCAAAGGTAAGAAATTGTCCATTCAATTACCTATGTACTTGAAGCACTATAGAGCTCTATGGCCACAGAACATGATGGACCATTCAACCCCTACATGTTTAAAAACACAGTTACATGCACATTATATCAATGTATTACATTTGGGACATATGTTATTTGATTGGCAAGGAGCATCCTTGAAGGCATTGCAGGAAATGATAACTTTTCTTTACTTTTTCATGTGTCAGTACAGCAGATGCTGATATGTATCGTTGTTTTTGTATAGTGTTTTTATTCAATTTAATATACAAGGGATATGCAATGGTGACCTGTGTGATACATAATTTATCTACAGAACAGTAGTTTGACCTTGGGTAACCTCATGAGTGGCATAAGCCATGAGTGATGTGCCACAGGTCAAACTGCTCAAGTGCAGATTAATAATGTTTCACAGAGGTCCCCATTGTATATCCTGTTTATACAATAGGCTGGTGTTTTCTAGAGGGTGGATGATTGACAGGTAGTGTCACTTCAACATTTGCATGATAAATTCTGGGTTCTAAAATTTATCATGCATATGTGGAGATAACATTTTCTATGACACTGAATTTGAGTACATGCATATTGCATAAATACATTGATGTTTCTAAAAGAGTCATATTTTCTTCTGAAATGTTTTGCTCTGTATTTATTTAATTGTTTATTTAAAAGTTTGGTACCCGGGAAAAGCACACTGTGTCAAGGCTCATTTGCAGGTGGGACCTGGCGAGGCGGGATGGGAACAGAGCAGTCAGGGTGGGAATAACAAATACATTTACATTGCTAAGCAGAGCAGTGTTATACACAGTTCCAAATATTAGCATTACTTCACATGAAGATAGATCATACTGGTTTAAGAAACATCATATGTACTAATAGTAGACTGCACATAGTTGTAGCTTTAAGAAAGAGTTACTGGTCCAGCTGACAACCAAGAGTGTAAGATGCTTGTAGAAGTGGCAGTGCTTGTGCTACTATGGAAGAAGTTGTGGTTGGATATGTGTAGCCTTTTATGCTCCCTGTTCTGGAAGAACTGCTACCCTTTCAGGGTACAGTAGAACAGAACCCTCTTGAAGAGAGTTTCACCCCTTGAGGTGCCTCAGAAGTGGGGTCCCTTGGCTGAAGCTACCATGTAAAAGATGCCCCAAACCTCAGAGTTAAAACTAAAAAAAAAAAAGGTGGGATGTCATTCCACTGAGATGTAAGCAAAGGCAACAGCAGTACTGAGTAAAGGAGCCACCATCTGAATCCAGAGTCAACTGGTGGAATAAACTAAAACATGCAAACTACTTATCTAATGTTTATGACCTTCAGCATTAAGGAAAGGAAAACCCCCATGTGGAGGAAACCTCTGGGGATCCAAGGCTTTAGGACTGCACTGTTGTCTCATGCATTAGAGTGCACTAGGAAATGCTGCAAACTGGAAGAGAAGAAGATGAGGAAAAAAATGGGCATCTTGTCTGGCTTTAGCTTTTGTACGTTTGAGGAAGGGACAGGGAGTTGGCATACTTTAGAGGATGTAGGAACTTACTCCATCCAGCTAATGGGGTGATCATCCTCAAAGGTATAATAAAGCTGATATTGTATGACTAAAGGGATCTAGAAAGAATGTCGTAATTTTGGATGAAGAAGGCTTGGCTCCCATAATAAGTATGATTAGCCTCTTGCAAGAAGCTGTAATCTGCAGTTGAGGAAGGCCTGACCTGCACAACTGTGGGAAGTCTAAACTTATATGGGTGTCACAGAGCTGCCAACATATGACTAAAGGAACCCTTGCAGAGGGTTCTACCCCTGTGCTATACTCTAACTACAAGACAACTAAACTACAGCTCAGACTACAGAACAGATTGGGTTAGTCCTATAAGCTGCAGAACAGAAAAAAATACCTGGCTACCACGTTTCCCCATCAGACTAGGCCTTCAAACTACCCTAGTCAATCTAGGCCCTAACAGATCCCAGGAGGAGTGAAATTAGAGCTACAAAGAAAGAGCACTGGCAAAGACAGGTCAGGTGATGCTTGCTTCACATGGAGCCATAAAGGCAAACATAGTAAGCCCTGGAGGAGCTCAGTTGCAGTAGTTGCAATATGATGACAGGAGGTGTGATGCATACAGAATCCTTAGGTCTGAATCCTAAGGTTATGTTTAGGTTGAAGCCAGAGTATCAGTGGGGTGTGAGCCCGGCAGTGGTGGGACAGCAGCCCAGTGGTCATTAGGGCATAAGTCCAGTAGTCATTGGGGCATGAGCCTGGAAGTTGGTGGATGTGAGCTCATAGGATGGTGGGGCAAGAGCCCAGTGGTTGATTGCACATAGGCCTGGTGGCTATTGGGATGTGAACCCAGGGAAACAAGCAGGCAAAGAGCAGAACAATATGGAGAAAGGGCCAACGAGTCAGAGGATGTATGACACAGCAACAGCTGCACAAAGGCAGAGAGGGGCAGGCCCAGGCAGAGACAGCATGGCAGGCAGGCACAATGAGCAGCCAGCCCTGGCAAGCACCACCAAGAAGGCACGGTGCAGCCATACCAGTGCAGCAGTCCAGCAGCAAGGAACAGAGATGGAGTGAAGGCACAAAACTGGCTGCTGAAGGAACCAAAAAAAGGAAGCAATAGAAGCAGGTGGGGTGCACCACAGTCACATAGCACCAGCTGGAGGCACTGCACAGGTTATACAAGGGACAAAGAAGCAGGAACACAGAGTGAAGTGCACTAAAGGACAGTGAAGCCAGCTGGAAAGTCAGAAGCAGCACCATACAGCTGTGACTAGAAACAGGGCAGTGGCAGCAGACAAAATGGGAAAAATGCCAAGGGCCAGCGAGTGACCTCAAGCAGACAAAAAAGGACCAAGCCAGGGAAGGGGAAGGAGGCTGGGTTGTCCTGGCCGCAGCTGAATCAGGAAAGAGAAAGGACAGAAAAATCAGGTGTGCATCAGAACTGACAGCTACACAGCAACATAATGAGCATCCAGAGGATGCTTGGGACATGCGCACTCTTATAGCACTCAGTGTGAGGCATGTTAAGGTTGGTCATTTCCCCACCGAACCCCAGGCAAGCTTGACATTAGTGGGACCTATTCTCAGTTCCAAGGGACTAGCACAAACATTCTTATGCTGTATTTTTATGTGGATCACTTGCTTATGGCCCTTGCACTTTTGTCTGCTCAAAGGGTTCACAGACCCCTTCCACATCTTTGCAAATTACTTTGTGAATTTCTATGGTAGAGGGTGGGGTCACCATGCAAGCAGCACACAGGTGTTTTCTCAAAGCATGGTGACCATTGCTTTTGCAGTCTTAATTTTAGCTCCACCTTCATCCTGTAGAACTATTAGGGGCAGGTGGTAGGGCTGTCAGTAATGTGATACCAGGAACCATGGAGTCATCAAAGAATGGAGCTCACTGAGGTACCAAAGCAAGAGAAACAGCACAGGGGAACAGAAAGAACTTGGTATGGGATTCCTTTGGATGTAAGGGACTATATTTGGACTTGGGATTGAAAGGAGAGTCACTGGGTGACCATGTGGGCCAGGAGAGGTCTGTGCCAAATATCGACACTGTGGTCCAGAAGCAGGTCAAAAGCTATGAGTAGAGTGGTTGTGGGGACCTCTGAGGCAGTAGTGTCTATGCACATGACCTTGTTCTATGGAACAGCTGCTGCTGCTATGCCATACACAGAGCTACATGAGTTTCACACTTAAGGTGCTAATGTGTGCAAATTCTGTTTGTGCACACTAACACCTGGAAACCCTCATTGGCACTCTGCCATAGTCTCAGGAGGAACTTCATCCCCAGCAACTAAGACAGAATTCTGTGTATAGCTGTAAAGTGTGGTGGTGGATTGGAGAGACTGTTTATCATTCTCCCCATCTTACGTCTCTGTATATTCTAAGAGGAAATCAGGCCCACTGTATTTATTTGAGCTTTATGAAATGCATTGCTTTTAAAATTGTAAAAAAAAATGCTCAGTGCTTTATATGAACTTGAAGCAAGAAACTGTCACCCTGAATAGGAATGGGGCTACTCACACACTAGTTTTGTCAACAAAAACCCATAGCTTTTTTTTTTTTTAATTATCCAGTATAATTTATTTATTAAAAGCAGCTCCAGCTCACCCCACTGGCATCCACTATATCAACAATGACAATTTACTGGCACCCAGATTAGTAATCATCCCAGTTTTGACATCCTTAGTAATAGTTAAATCTAGAGCTGAGCGAAAGTTGCAAATTCCATTTTTGTGTAAGTTTCGCAAAATTTTGGAAATTCCAAACCAGTCATTGATGAGATCAGAATCATCTGAATGTGTTTGACAGATTTTTGCCCTATTCCATGGAATCTTTTGGATGAACTGCAGAATAATGCACATGCACTGTGAAATGGAAGTTCTGAGGAATTTTATTCCAGAGTTTAATGCATTATTCCGCAATACATGTTATTATTCCACAGTTCATTGATCAGTTCTTCAGAATTTCTTTCTGAAGTTTAATACATTATTCCACAATTCATACATTCATTCCACAGTTCAGTGATCAGTGATCAGTTCTGCAGACTTTGTTTTCTGCAGTTTAATACAATAATCCACAATTCATACCTTTATTCTGCCATTCTAAGTCAGAATTTCATTGAACGTTGCTAATGTGATTTCCAGACATTCACAGAAGTCTGACTTTTGCAGACATTTTGCAGGTGGAAGCTTTTTTTCACGCAGCTTTAGATAAATCCAAAAAGTTTATACTTTCAAGGCTGCATGTCAAGGTAAATGTCATGTTTACATTGAATTTACAAGTATTCTACAAAGGCTTAAAGAGCACTTCCTGGGTTTAGAAAAGGTAAAGCAGAACATATTTGGGGGGGATGTCATCAATAATCAACTCTTAAGGAGGGAGAGAATTTTGCAATACAAATTGAGAGCAATGGCCTCTCCAAGACTTAATGAAACTTTTTAACTTGCACCATTTTTAAAATAATTAAATGTTTTATTGTGCAAATCAGTGTGGACTTTAGTCGCATAGGGATAACATTAGGCAACATTCCTGGGTACCAGTGAATTGCCATTTCTGATAAGGACTCTTCTGCATTTTAAACCCTACAATGCAAACTATGGGCAGACTGGATGGGCCTAGCGGTCCTTATCTGCCAACAATTTTCTGTTTCTATGTTTTTAAATTGCTCACACTTATTTATTTAATAGTGATGTAACTGTATAGATTTGTATAGATAGACATTGTTATTTCTGTGATAAACAAATAACTTATGTTTTAACCCCCCTTCATTCAACCCCCCTATTTTGTCTTTTTTCAGCATAAAAGCTACTATGTTGCACTAATATTTGGCTGCTAGCATGGTTCTCATAGTGTTATTATTTAGTTGTTTAACCAGGTATAGCACACTAAGCTGAAAGCTTTTTTACAGGAGCGACCTGGGAGCACAAGGAGGTTAAGTGACTTGCTGAGGATCACACAGTATGCAAGTGGAAGCTGTGGGATTCAAACCCAGGTCTGGTCTGCTGGATGTCACCAAATTTGCAGCTCAGAGCCTTAGACCACTGTGCTATACTGCTTCCTATAATGTTAGTGTTTAATATGTTGTCTTCTATGGTGAGTTGAAATACTGGGTTACTTAGGTCATTTATTTATTATGATTATATACTGTACGGATTATGACCGGGATTCCAAGATGGCTACCTGAGGCAGCGGTCATCAAGTCATGAGCTCCGCAACTGCAAGATCATCTTGCAACATGCGATAAAACCTTTTGTATTTGTGGATACAGAAAATGTATTAATGAATATTTGGCTAAGGCATTAGCAATGTTTAAATCTGTACAGAGCATGAAGGAATTGAAGGACATAAATCAAACAGTAAAACGAACGAGAAATACAAGATCCAAACAGAAAGACTTGAAAAATCACTTGTGATGACATCTAGCTGAAACACGAACTCAACTGCAACAAAAACTCTGCAGTTCTTTACTTTTGCAGAAAAAAAAATTACCAGAGCCTATATCCCCTCTTCCTACAACATCAGTGATCGGGACATCTCCATGGCAGGGATCGACAAATTTCAAAATTACATGCTAGTCCAGGACAACTGGCCTAACCAAAATTGGTAGTCCCAGTGTTTCAAGTGGTAGTCCATGGTTGAAAGGCTATATTTCAAGGGAAATTAAAAAAAAAACCTTTGTAGCAACAAAGTACAAGGTGTGGGGACTGTATTATTAATACTGCACAGATGTAGGCCAATTTATTTACTCAGATTAGCCCAGCTGAGATGCGGCTCTTATTAGTTATGTCCTGTGTCTCACAATTTGCACAACTGGGTGCTAGACAGAAAAAAACTAATTTCACTTGAGAAGTCAGTTGAGGATTCAAATCTACATCTAAATCAGCGAAAAGACTAATATACAGCCATAAGTCACTGATATTCAAAAATTATGCCAGTCTCTGTAGTCCTCTACAATAAATCCACAATATTAAATATTTAAGCAAATTATGATAAGATTTCCACTTTATAAAATTCTAATTACAACCTCTCATTCCCCTGCCTCATGTAAAACTTGAGCACAGTCGGGGCATACCACCTTAGAAAATCCAAAACTTTCAAAAGGAAATTGCAAAAAGTGACAGCGTGAGAATCACTTTCTGAAGGGGAAGTAGCCTGTATCTTTCATGTAGGACATTATTTTTGTTTATTCTCCTCGGGGACAGAAACAACATAAAAAGAGAAGCAGTGTAGAGCCAATGTTTGAGGGAAAGGGAAAAAAGGAAACCTTTGAGGGAAAATAACATTTTGGGATTGTCTGACAAAGCATGCTGGAGATAACTTACAGTTACATGTTTGTTCAGCTGCAAACTAAACTGCCACAATAAACAATCTGCTGCCCCCCCCAAGTTGTTGAACACTTTTTAACCTCTCACCCATGTTAGCATAGCTCAGTTCCAAGTTACTCCATCCAAGACTACAGTCCTGACTGCAACTCCATCACTCATGGTACGGTCCTGACTCCTGAAGTGCTCCTTTGTGGTTGTGCTTAACAAAAAGTAAAATGAGATAATTGCATCAGACTGGTGAGGCACACTCTCTGGGCCTGTGCCCACATTCACACCACAACAAGTGCACTCCCTCCTCATCACCACCACCACTATAGCAACACCGGTTATGCTCCTGCTAGCCTCTGCCGCAAGCCCGCAAAGGACACTACCACAGTACCGAGCCCGACTGCAAGATTACATTCCCAAAAACTCGGTGGGGGCACATTCTCTATTCTGGGCCTGAGCACTCGCACTCTTGATTCAATACAGACACACTCTGTCTCTCATGATGGATGCCTGTAAGCAATTAAACAGTAGGGAGAGAGAGAGAGAGAATGTTATTGGACCCATAATAATACTTGCATGTTGACTTGAGATGAGAATCCCGCTTGCTGCTTCCCTGCAGAATAGAACACCCCTTGCCGCTAAGCATGTGGATCCCGCCACCCTCATGGCTCCAACCTCCAGTGCAGCCAGGGCTGATAATGTGCCAGCTCAATTTACTGCGTAAGAGGGATGGGGGAATTTCAGAAGGAACCAATTGCTGCTGGCAGCAGCTATAGGAAGTAACTGGGGAGAAAAAAGCATGCGGTGTGTACGTTCCAACAATACTTATGCCTGTAGTGTATTCAGTATATATGAAAGCGCCCTACTGGACAGAAATTGCATAGCAGGGAGAGAACTTTTTTTTTTTAAAGCAGCGCTACTTGTCCACGGATTAGCGGCTCCACAGAAACTACTTGTCCTTGACTTTGCAATGATTGCCCGGGACGTCGGGCTATGGGATTTGTCGAACCCTGCTCCACGGCAACGGTCACTGAACCACAGGTGGAAGGGATTCTGTTCTTTGATGCAGAGGATACACTCTTAACTCTTAACTCCACAAGCTGATGAAACATACCAAAGGAGTAATCAGAAGGAAATAATGGATGTGGACGGCAAAACAGAAAAGGCAAAAAAATTTGAGGTCTGAAACTACAGCTGAAGTTAATGATTTTTCAGAGACTAACTCCATTCAAATGAACAAAGATACAACAAAGACATGTTTGAATATCAACAGAAATGGACGCAATGAAAACTAAGAGTAAGAACTTAAATAGCATACAAGAACAGACACAGAGGGATAATACTTCAGTAGTAACTCAAAAACAGAATCAAATGACCATTGAAACCATTATTTTAGAGCAGCTGATCAATCAATCAACAATGTTAACAAAATTCTAAATGGAAATGCAAGCTGACATTCAAAAGGGATTCGACTAAGTGACTTCAGTACTAACACTCCTTATTAAATCAAACAATGATTTAGGTAATAAGCTTGAATTACTCATCATTAGGACTACTGAGGGTAGAACAAAGGGTTAGCAACGTTGAAGATATGATTTATCCAATGCAACAACAGTTAAAAGAGTGCAATCTGCCATTAAAAACCTACAGTCAAGTCAAGTCAAGTCAAGTCATGTTTATTTATAAAGCGCCTTTCGAAATCAAGGCGCTGTACAGCAAAAAATAATAAATCAAGAGGACAGATTGCAGAGAAACAATTTAAAAACTAATAAACATTCCAGATGGGGTGGATGGACGTGGTGACCTGGTTTATTTTTGTGAAAAAATAATCTCAAAAACTATGGGATTGAACTTTCTGGATGAAAAGATTATTTTAGACCGAGCATACTGGGGAGGTTCAAACCCCCAACATCAGAATAGCAACACCAGGGTAAATCAACTAAAAAACAGGCCAGTATACATTATTATTATTATTATTATTATTATTATTATTAGGACCGTGAGTGCATATTCAGAAAAGTGAGAACAGATAAAGGACTGTTAGCAGAATGGATCAAATTCTCTGCTTACCCCAATTTCAGTACCGAGGCATTTATATCAAGAAAGACCTTTGATAAAACAAAGACAGTGTTAAATGAAATTGGGATATGATTCTCAATGCTCCCACTGGCTAAATTAAGATTCTTTTGGCACCGGAGAATGCACTTTCTTATGGACCTCAAACGTGCCGAAGAATACTTAAAATCACAGCTTGATACAAACACTTCATCTAATTTTTCAAACATGCAGGATGCACCATCCACTTTAGCACTGCAACAATCAACACACTTGTCAACATGGATGAACACTGGGGAAATACAAATGCAACAAGAAATGCCAGATCCAACTGAAAATCTCACATAGAAGAAATGAATGTACACTAAGGACAAGATAAGGAAAGAAGGAAGAATAGAGGGAAGGAAGAGGGAAAGAAGGGGGGAAGGAAGAGAGGAAAACATGGTAAAAAATGCAATCTAGCCATGAGTCCTCCTGTTTACTTGTATAACAGATCAAGAAATTATGATCATAAACATTTATCAAGCACTTTCCATATAAGATGGGCTGAATTTTCTGAATAGTATATATTAAAAGTAACTCACTAAAAACTTTTCAATGGACAAGCTATGATAGAAATATATGTAAATCAAGTGCTAGCAATACTATAAATTGCCAGAAAGGGAAAGGATAAAGTGAAGAGAAACAAAAGACAACATTTTGTTTTATCTTTTAGAACTTTAGGCTACCTTTTAACCTCTTTTAAGGAGCCACATGAACATAATGACTGGTGGGTCAGGTCAACTCATAGATTGGACACAACACTGCAGCTCTTCATTCATGGTCACCATGATTGATACAAGGAGGAGGAGGGCACCTCAGATCAAAGGCACTTTGTAGATATAACATGAGTTTTTATAAATAAACTGATGAGAGAATCAAAGCTCAGGGGGCATGGGGGATGTTTAGAGGGAATGTAGGGGTAAAATTCTGGACAGAGATCCTTCTTGAAGGTTGATAAGATGGGCGGAGGGGAGACAATCAAGGGTAAGAGGGAGGGGCAGATTAGGAAAAAAGGCGGAAAAATTAAGAGAATTAAAAAAGGTTAAGTATACAAATCAGCAAACAAGTCAAATGCTAGATGCAAAACGTGAAATGCAAACAAAAATTTATGAAATGTATAAGAAATGTAATATAGGAAGCTCATATGTATTTGCATATTCTAAATATATTGGCCTAGATATTCAGACTGTGCCCAGAAAGGGTGCAAGCGGTTGCTCTGTGCAACTGAGTTGCACTGGACAGCAAAGGTGTAATATTCAAATTAGATGCACTTTGTAAGTTGTGAATGAAAGTTTACAGTACACACTGCAAGCCCATCAGTCGACAATGTCAACCAATGGGCTTCCAAGGCATACAGTAAGCTGTCATTCACTGACAGCTCTGTCAGCGGCCAGCCATGATGGTATGTGGAGACATGTTCTGCCCACCAGCTCTGTGGGCCACTTAGCTTGCTGGGTTGGGCATAGAGGGGTGAGATCTGAGTTCCTCAGTGGGTGGGGGGTAGACTGGACCACCTTGGATATTAGAATGGGTGTTATACCCATATGATCATGTTCAGGGATGGGAAGGGGGATACACTAGACTGCCAGGGATTCAGCTGATGTAATGGTTGTTTATTCATGAACGGGGATTGGATGGGGTTACACTAGACTACCAGGGCAATGAGGAATGCTATAAATTATTTTGCATAATCAGAGATGGGGGGGGGTTACACTAGACTGCCAGGGTAAATGAACACAGGAAAGTGTTATGTTCAGAGATTCAGGGATGGGAGGGGTCCACTGGACTACCAGGGACATCTGGGGATGATACCTTATTTTAAGATCGGGGCTGGGAGGGGGGTAGCCACCCAAAGGCTGGCAGCTGCTGTGTTGTGCTGTGCAGTACAGCAGCCAGCATGTGGGTGGCTACAATTTACACCTAGTTTTCCAGGAATAACTTGTGTGGCACATCTCTGAGATGTGCGGGCAGCTGCGTCTCACATCTTGGCTGAATATTGTGATGTGCCACATATGCAGGGAAATGCCCCCTCTGGATGCACCGCATACATTATCTTTGCACTGCAGCACATCCAGAATTGTGTGGTGCATCACCACCTTTTGAATATGGCACAGGGGTGCAATTTGAGGATGTGCCGATGCAACTCAGTTGCTCCGGGCGCATCCCCTTTGAATATCTAGGTCCTAAACTAACTATGGCTAATGCATTAAAGTTATTAACATGGAATGTAAAGTGTATAAGGTAAAGAGTAAAGGCAAAGAAAATGTTTAATTATGTAGATAAACAGGCAGCCAACTCTGTAATGTTTCAGGAGACTCATCTTTTACAAGAAGATTTTATGTACCATTCTAAGAAATGGGGCCATGAGCACCATTTCAATCAAATACAAAATGGGTTTCCATATTTAAAAATAACATGCATGAATTACAAGAAGTAAACAAATTATAGACTTAAATGGCTGATATATTTTTTTCTAAATATTGATTAATGGGTCATTAATCACATTAATAAACATCTATGGCCCAAATGAAAATTCGCCCACCTTTTTCAATTACATTTTCCTTATAGCTTCAACATTTAATTCACCAGTCATATTGGGGGAAATTTCAATCTAGTTTTAAACATTAAACTACATAAATCAAATAATACTGGTACCAAACAACAATCCGCTGCAGTAAAATTAATAGAATTCATGACAGATTTCAAACTTATTGATGTGTGGAGATACTGTATGTCTTCCCCTCTTCTACTCAATTCTCATCTTTTTCAGCAGTTCATTAATTGTATTCCAGGACGGATCTATTACTTATTCCAGAAACATTACTGTATAGTATGGAGGATATAAAATATAAAAATATACATATTTCTGACCATGCACTGGTCACTTTAACAATTAAAATAAAAACAAAATCAAATTCATCATGGTGATTTAGGTTTGGTTCTTTACTTATTAAAGATCAGAAGTACAACACAAAATTAATCAGGAAACAGCATTATACTTTGAACATAATTCATATAATGAAACACCAGCCACCACTGTTTGGGATATGTATAAAGTTTATATAAGGGGTTCTCAATTGCATATAATTCCAAAGAAAAGAAAGAAAGAAAGAAATCACTCTTTTGAAAATATTGAAAATCCAAATTAGTCAAAAAGAAAATCTCTATAAATTAAATAAGGACCCCAAAACAATGCAGGAACTGTTGATTTTTAAGAAACCAATTTAATAAATTCATAACCATAGAAGCAGAACAACAGCTACTGAAGACATGCTTTAAATATTACACCACAGGAGATAAACTGAACAAAATGTTGTCATGGCAACTTAAAAAAGAATAGAAAGCCAACACTACTGAATAACTAAAATCAAGAATGAACAAAATAAATTAATAACCGAACCCATCCAAAAATTAATAAAATATTGGAAAACGTTTAGAGTAGACAAAGACTGCCTAGACATTAAAGATTTTTTCAAACCATTCCATTACCCATATTACAGGAAGCCCATATAAACTTTTTATATCAGGAAATACCATATGCAGAAATTGATCAAGCAATAAAATCCCTATCAAATGGTAATGCTGCAGGACTTGATGGCATCCCAATTGATTTCTATAAAAAACTTTTCAGAAATTATTATTCCACATTTAAAAGTCCTCTATGACTATATTCTAGAACACAGATGTATGAATAATTATAAAGACCACATTAATGACACTAGGGTTGGGAGTCCAGTAAATAACTGGGAAGAACATCTAGTCCTACAAACAGCTCTGGATAGGCTAGACACATGGGCCTCCCAGAAACAACCTATTTTCAACATCGGAAAGTGTAATGTTATGCACTTTGGAAAGAAAAATAACAAATTCCAGTATAATTTAGGAGGATCTGTACTAAAAGTAGTGGATGAAGAAAGACTTGGGTTATGGTTAATAAAGATCTTGGCTTCAGCTTACACTGTAATACAGCTATTAAAAGGTGGGTAGTATAACACACTGTATATTGAGACACATAAAAAGTAGAGATAGGCAGGTCGTGATGCCTCTGTATAATGCATTGGTACGTCCCCATGTGGAGTACTGTGTCCAGTTTTTGGCCCCGTATAAGAGGAGGGATGTTGCACAGATGGAGGGGGTACAGAGGAGACTTACAAAGAGAATCAAGGGATTGGATGGATTGAGTTATGAGCAGATACTGCAGGATTTGGAGCTGTAGTCCCTGGAATATCGTAGAATGAGAGGCGATATGTGTTTGATATATAGGGCATGGACCGATACTAACCTATGGGACTTACTGGGCTTGGTTAAAAGGGCTCAAATATATGACACTAGAGCACATTGTTACCAACTGGTTAAGGATAGATATAAAACAAATAGAAGGACATACTAGTTAAGTAATAGGGTAACAGAAATTTGGAATATGCTACCAGGAGAGGTTGTGGAAAGCAGTACAATGCAGGAATTTAAAACACAGCTAGATAAATTCTTGGAAAGGAAGAATATAAAAGGATATAACTTGGTGTTACTTGCGAGCTCACGGACGAATGTCTTTATGCTCAGTATTGTCTATGTAATCTATGTAATCCAGGATCATATAGACCAATATCACTGATCAACACAGATAACAAAATATTGACAAAAATAATAGCTAGCAGACAAGACACCATCCACCTATGTATAATACACCCTGGCCAGGATATTCAAAGGGGTTGTGTGTGGCACAACTGAGTTGTGCTGGCGCAACCCCGCATTGTGCCCTGGTGGGATACTGTAAAGGCCGCCTGGCACAGCACAAATCCCGATGCACTGGGTTGCAATGTAATCCTATGTGGTGCAGATGCAGGGGGCATGCCCATGCATATGCAGCACATCCCAATATTCAGCCAGGGATGTGCAGCGCATATGCTGGCACAAACCCTACATGAGCCGCACACTGGTGTTCAAAGTTGAGCCGTAAAATATAGGCTCAAATGCTGGCCACCCACAGGTGGGTGGCTGTAGTGCAAGGAGCAGCACAACAGTCGCCAGCCATGGGTGGCCACCCGCCCAGCAGGAACACCATCCAAAAGCACCCAGACCCCCCTGGTAGTCTAGTGGACCCCCCTCCTAGCCCATCTGCCCGATCATGGGCTTCTGTATCAACTAACTAACCCCTGGTGGTCTAGCGGTCCCTTCATTGCCCGATCGCGGGCTGTAGCATGAGGATATAGAACCCTGGTGGTCTAGAGGACCCCTCAATCACCCCGTATGCCCGATCATGGGCTTCTGTAAGTAAAATCCAATTCCTGATGGTCTAGTGGTCCCCCTGCTGCCTGATCATGGGCATCAGTATTAAATATTCATATCCTGGTGGTCTAGCAGACCCCCATGCTGCCCGAGTATGGGCTGTTGTAATGGTTGTAATGCTCCATCCCTCTCACCCAGGTTGGCCCTCCTATGACCAGGTCCATTCCCGAACCCAGGTCGCCAGCATCGCAAGCGGAAATTCAACCACTGCGCCGATGGGCCGGCCTTAAAACATTATTAAAACAGATGAAGTTTGGGCCCAATTTTAGAATGTGGGTGGATATTCTCTACCATAACTTAACAGCTAGAGTAAAAAAAAAGGGAACTCTCATCACCTATAAAACTTCTTAGAGGAACCAGACAAGGGTTTCCATTATCCCCTTTAATTTTTCCATGACAATTGAACCTCTAGCTATAACTGTATGAAATAATAATATGATACAAAGGTTAAAAATTGACTCTATGGAACATAGAATAACAGCTATGCAGATGATGCATTAATTTACACTGACAGCTTAAAAAATATTTATGCAGATTAAACTACAATATTAACACAGTTTGGTAACTTATCTGGATATAAAATTAATTGGGGAAATGCAGAACTGCTAGAATCTAAAAAACATAGTGATCCATTCTGATTAACTAGTTCATCAAATATAAGAAAAGTTCCAATATTGAAATATCTAGGGGTTAATATATACAATACTAATGAACAACTGTATACCAACAATTTCAAACCACTTTTAAATAAAGTTAAAAGTGGCCTGGATCACTGGTAAACCTTACCTCTGACTCTTATAGGATGAGTGAATGTAATCAAATGAACAACCTGCCAACATTTTAATTTTTACTTCAAACAATACCCATAGTTCTGAACAATAGCCTTTTCTTAAAAAAAAATGGAAAAAATCATTATGGATGTTTTATGGAAATGTAAAAAAACATGGCTAAAAACAGAAAAAATATACATATATAACTCAAGGCAGTCCCTCATTGCCCAATTTGTATTGGTATTATCTAGCCACCAATACCACAGTATCTTATGAATGGTCTCACCAAAAACAGAATGAATACTCTTGCCAGATTGAGGCTAGCTATACCCCATATGAATTGCTTAAACATATATTATATTTAGGTCCATACCAGACAAAATTAAACAACCTTTGCACGACTACTTTAACAAGGTGTAAAGCCTGGGGAAAAAAACTCTGCAGCTGATTGTATATGGATTATTTGCACAATGATGTTGTCACTTTAAAGAGCAGCCGATGCCTTTAGGCAAACAGTGAGAAAAATAATAGTTACAGTCATTTCAGCTTGTATTTCACATATAGAAACATAGAAACATAGACTTTGATGGCAGAAAAGGACCACTTGGCCCACCCAGTCTGCCCATTTCCCTACCTACTGGATAAGCTGCAGATTCTAGTTAACCAACAGCCTGCTTCCTGCAACCCCGCACTATAATTGCTTTGTGTCTGTCCCAAGCATGTTTGAATTCCCCCACTGTTTTAGACCAACGACCTCCTCAGGAAGGCTGTTCCATGTATCCACCACCTCTCCGTGAAAAAGAATTTCCTCCACATTACCCCTGAGCCATCCCCTCTATCTTTAAACTGTGCCCCTTGTTCTTACACATCTCTTTTCTGAAAGATGCTACTCTCCTGGACTTTGTTGATTCCCTTGAGGTACTTGAACGTTTCTATCATGTCCCCCCTGTCCCTCCTTTCATCAAGGGTATACATATTAAGCTCTCTCAGTCTCTCTTCATATGGTTTCTGATGTAGACCCTGCACCATTTTAGTTGCCCTCCTCTGGACTGCTTCCATCCTGTCTATGTCCTTGCGTAGATGAGGTCTCCAAAACTGCACACAGTACTCTTCTATAGATTTCTCCTCTTCATCATTTATTACTAAAGAAATTCCCACAAAAGCAATATCTTTGTCCCTTAGAATCAATCTGCCTCTATAGCTTATTCCCTACTTAAAATAATTTCCTCTGTTGTAACATCACAGTCTGTTGCTGTGGGAATAACTGTAATGCCACAAACAGTGTATTACGACATCAGTATCGGAAGAAACAGCAGGAGCTGATGAACCTTCAAGGAACAACTCTCCTGTTTTCATGCATATGACCTCAATAATAAATAATGGTGATAACAAATACAGAACTAATGAGAAATATAAGCTACTTTGTGTCCAAGTATTATGTTTTTTAAAGCTCTTCTCGAGGCGATGGTGGCTTTTTACAGACCCAGTGAAATGTGGCCACACTTTGAGAAAGCACATGTGGTTGTGTGTTAAACATTGTCGGATGCTGGTGGGGGGAATTGGAACTGCTTTTAATGAAGAAACGATACTGGATAACTAAAAAAACAAGATATGAGTTTTTGCTTTACAAACCTAGTCGACCAGTAGCCCTGTTCCTTTTACCTGATACTATTGAGAATTTCAGATTTTCCTGGTAAGGAAGAATACATATATTTTAGGGCTGTGTGCAGAATGTGAAATTCCACCATCAGAATTTCTCTGGAATGGCAATTCTGCTTCTGAAATGCTTTACAGAATTTCTTTTTAAATTCCGTGGAATTTTGAAAAGCACTTCTATGCTAACTGCAGAATAATTTTCCATGGATCGTGTAAACCATGGGATAATTTTCTGTGGATTCCAGAAAAAGAATCCATGGTTTATATGAACTGTAGATTATTACTCTGTAAAAATTTTGCATGCAGAGGCCCAGATATTCAAAGGGTTAGCCATGCTTAACAGGGTTCTTAGCGTCATAACTCAAAATGCGCCATTCTGCGATATTGAGAAGGGGCCAGTTGAGCCACCGAAAACCACGCTGAGCCACAGCGCAATGGAAATGAAAGGCATGCGCAACCGAAGAAGCGAGTCCATGCATAAAGTGCGCAATCCTACGATGTTTGAACACTGCGCACAATGCGCAAGAGTAAGCTCCCGGGAGGATGTACGCTATCGGATGTGAGCCAAAATAAAGAGCTCAAGGGAGCGGCGAAGAACTCTAGCAGGCCGCAAACTGGGGGAGAGACAGAGAGACAGAGAGAGAGAGACAGAAGACAGAGACAGGAGCAGGAAGGGCAGAGAGGGACAGTGGGTCCTGGAGGGACAGAGAGGCCAATGGGGGGTGCCGGTGCAGTGGAAGCAGCAGTGGGGGGCAGTGGGGTAACACAGGAACAGCAGCTGGGGGGGCAGGAGCCAGGAGATGGACAGTGTCAGCTTCCACATGGAAGCTGTAATGAGGGTGAGACAGCATGCTGCAGGGGCGTGGCCTTGGAGGGCCCGTCGGGTGCAGCCCGACAGGCGGTGTCGGGCCCGCATCAGCTACGAGCTGTACAGCGATGTCGAGATTGTGGCCCGGTACCGCCTGAATAGGGCAATACTGAGACAGCTCAGTGAGCTGTGCAGTGATGTGATGCAGGCACCCTCACAACGGAGTCATGCTCTGTCCGTGGAGACCAAGGTGACAGCCTGCAAGTGCCTGCTCGCCACGGGCACCTTCCAGAGGCCGACAGGGGACACCACAGGCATTACGCAGTTGGCCACATCACGCATCCTCACCCAATTCCTCAGCGCACTGCTGCCTCATGCTGCGGAGTACATCCATTTCCCCAGCACCGCGGCAGAGCGTACAGCAAACATGCAGGAGTTCCACAGGGTAGCACAAATGCCTGGCGTGCTAGGTGCCATAGACTGCACCCATGTGGCCATTCACACGCCACCTGGCACCGACGGGCAAGCATATCAGAACCGAAAGGGCTTCTCGAGTGTCAACTGCCAGGTGGTGTGTGATGCTACTAGGCGCATCATCAATGTCTGTGCCACACACCCTGGCGGAGCACATGATGCCTTCATGGCACCAATCTGCACTGTGCCATCGATTCGAGAGTGGGAACATCCCACGGGTCATCTAGTGGGTGAGTACACATGTATGGAATGCAAACTCTGTGCAAGGGTGGGAATGACACAGGTGCCATAGTAGTAGCACACAGGATATGGGCAATATGGACCTGACCTAACACTGATCTCCACTATCTCCACACAGGTGACTGTGGATACCCACTCCATCCCTGGCTGCTCACATACCGGTGCCCCACGACCCCAGCGCAGCCTGGTTTCAATGGGCACATGCCGCAACACGGACCATCATAGAGGCGGGTGTTGGGATACTCAAGGCACGCTCCGATGCCTGGACACCTCCGGTGGAGCCCTACAGTACAGCCCCAAAGGCCTGTGGGATATTCCTGGCCTGTTGCATCCTGTACAACATGGCCAAAGACCATGGGATAGCCATACAGGTCAAGAGGGACAGCGATGATGGGCGCCAGTGGCGCGGTGATATAGGTGATGAGCACGCCCCCCTAGGACGGAGGGACCCCGACTGACACGGCAGGCCCAGCTGCACGGGACACCATTGCAGAAGGCACTCGCCCAACACAGGTAAGTCAAGGGACATGTGCAGGCAACACTGTCTATCGCCAAACCACAGGCACACAGGGAACACACTGTGCATGAAGGTCAGGGAGTTGAAGGGTCTAGGCATGCCAACACATCATCAGAGGGGTGAGCACTCAAATGAACACACACACACACACCAGGCAGCATACAGGGGCAGCAGCACAGCACTGCGGAAATTACACGCTATCACACAGCACCACCAACCACCCTCACCACTGGACTGTCCACGTCGTGTGTCAGGACCTGGGCAACCTTGCACCTTGGTGTACAGTGCAATGCAGGCATCATCATCCACACGCACCTGTGGACAGCAGTTGGGAGAGTGTGCAGGTGGTCCGTGTGTCAGTTTGGTGAGCAGAGCACCCAGCAGTGCACTGCCCACCATGACACACATTGCACACAGGGCAGCACCAGACAGGGCCTGCATTGGGAGACAGCTCAGTCAGGGGCACTGTCCCACGGCCTGCGGATGCGTGGCGGCCCCACCGTGCCTAAGCAGCACTGGCAGGCTGTGCAGGGCTACATGGGTGGCACTACTGCACCACCAGGGGTCCCAGTGCGTGACCGCGACCTGCCCGCACAGGGTCTGCATCCGACGAAGAAACTTGCACCAGGGTGCTCGGGATGCCCACAGCAGAACCCGGCGTCAACAGGCCTGGTGTCGCCACGGCCGCCGGAACGGGAGTGGGTGCGCACTGTGGGGTCGTGGTACAGGGTCACCAGACAGTGTGGTCAATGCGGGTCGCCACAGAGACCACTGCCTGGGTCAGCCTGTCGATGGCAGCGGTCACATCCGTCCGCATATGGACCATCTCGGCCCGGTCCCGAGCACACTCCCTGCTATGCCACTCCACGGACACAGTCAGTGCCTCCACAGACCTTGCAACCCGCCCCTGTAGCTGTACCGACTCCTGCAGCAGGCGGGTGTGCGCGTCCAAAGGGTACTCTGCCCCAATGGCATCGTGACCCCCAGGGTGTGGATGGTCCTGGTGCACAGCACCCCTTGAGGGTGGCCGCTGTTCACCAGGACCAGGTATGGGCTGATCTAAGGGTGGTGGACAAGTGCCACTGCCTGACGCTGTCCCCCCAGGCCTGGTGTGCAACTGCTGCTGCCGCCCCTCCAACTGCTGAGCCCCCAGGTCCACCTGTTCCACCCCTGTGCTGTCAACAGTGCCAGACACCTGCTCAGCCACCGATGCTGCCCACCGGTGCGGACAGGCCCAGCCTGTGACTGTGCCAGCATGCTGGTACACAGGTGTGGAGCTGGACGGCCCAGGGGCACGTGCTGGCCTGCCATGTGTCCCTTGTGGGACACACACCTCCCACTGCCATTGCAGGCCTGCCATCATCAATAGTGCCGGTGCATGCCACTGCCATAGGCACAGCATGCTGGCACACCTGCATGCCAAACTGCTGTGACACAGGCTGTGCACCCCCTGCACCCGTATCACTGCCGGCGGAGTTGTCGGCCCAGCCGGCCTGCTGCTGCAGTGCGTGCAGGCTGCTGGCGGAGGTGGAAGGTCCCTCCTCCTGGTCCAGCAGGTCTGCCTCACTGTCAGCACCCACCACCACCGTCTCCTGCAGACAGAACAGGATCTGAAACAGAAAGAGAGTACATGTGAGTGCATGTGAACAACAGCCCCCACAACATCACCATGACATACCGTGCAGTGATGGGCTTCCACCTGTCTGGAATCCTCCTCCGGAACACCCATAATGGCTTTCGGCTCATGGCCACAACCAGTGTCTCCTCGGTCGGGGTCAGCTGCAACACCACTGGTGGTCCCCCACCAGTGGCAGCATGTGCCCCCCTGAAGGCTGCCACCTTCTCCTTCAGCCTCCTGCAGTCAGTCCCCATCTTCTTGTGGCATTCCTGCGGAGCACTGGTGGCTTCCGTGCAGGTGTGGACAAACTACCCCTCCCATGCAGCTGCGGCTGCTGAGGGTGCCCTCCGCCCACTCAAAAGCGGCTCATCCTCCAGGTGAGCCTGGAAGAGGGCCTCGGTCTCTGCTGTGGTGAAGTTCGGCCTCCTCCTACGCCCGCCGTCCACAGCCTCGGCCTGGTTCTCGTCACTCATGCTGATCTGTATGGGTGGAAGTGGACACCTGTCACTGTGCAGTCCACAGCATTTCCCCATGAGCATAGCTGCAGGCGGGGGCGAAGCCCCCCTTTCCTCGCCGCATGGCAGATACTGATGGAAAGGGTGCCCTCTGCCCCTTTCTAAGTGCCCTCATCATGCTCAGCCCCCTCAACCTGTGACATCCTCCAGCACCCCTGCCCATGAGCATTGTCCTGAGCATCACACAGCATGTAACTCACCTCTCAGCTGCAACAACCAAATCTGGCTGCCACAACCCAGTGTCGCACTTTTTATAGCACAACACATGCAAATGAGGTGTGGCGCAACTTTAATGACATGCTAATCGCGCCACTGCGCCTTTGCATGGCTGATCGACTGATTTGCATATGTCGGCTGAATATCGCATATTTGTGCTTAGCGCAATAGGGAAGGTCCGGCTGAGCCGATGGCGCATGTTTCTGGCTGTGTGCTACACTGCATTGCGCATGCCCAGACAGGTTACGCATGCGTCGATCGTGCTGCAGACCTGCTGAGCGCGATAGGCGATTCTGGCCATGGCCACCATTGTGCCAGTGGCGCTACAGCACTGGGCACTATATGGCGCTGTGGCACTTCTGCGCGATAGTCCACTGTGGCACTGGTGCTCTGCTTAGCAGTCGTGCAGGATGCCTATACATCCTATGGCGCTGTGTGTAGCCTTGCGTCATTGCCGTGACCTTGTGTATGCCCTCTGACCCCTGGCGCTGTGGGCATGCCATGTCTACGTCCCTATTGCGCTGTCTGGTTACAGCGCCATGTAAAGTAGCAGCTATGCGAACAGCACGATTGGGCCTGTGCTGGTCTGTGCGCAGCAACTCCACGTGGGGTCTACAGCGCAGCGGGCGCCATATTGCCTGCTGTAAAGTTGGGGCCATGGCTCGGAGGCGGCGGTGTCCTGGAGCCCAGTTGAAGTGGCCAACCTGGTGGCCCTAGTGGAGCCCCACTATGAGGACTATATGGTGAGGCCCCTTCACGGACCTAGGACCCATGTGTGGCAGCAAGTGGCCACTGACCTGGTGGGGTCACTGGCGGGGCGGTCTGCGGAGCAGTGCGGCACGGTACGATCTCCGCGGAGACCGGAACTGTAGCAGCGGCTGCGTTCCGGTGCCAGACGGGGCCTGGTGCCTAGGCCACGTGAGTGTACCATCTATTCACCTATATTCTCTGTAGGGGTGTGTGTGCCTGGGTGGCTGTGCATCGGTGTGTCAGTGTGTGCAGCTGTGCGATGGATGGTTATGGCTGTGTGGGCAGGCAGTCTTACTGGGGCAGGGGGCACTCTGCTTTTGAGTCACACTGATGTTTGTCTCACCATATGTCTCCCACAGGCCGGATGGTGAGGGCGCCGGATGAGGCTGATGTGGGCCATGCCAGGGCCCCAGTGCCACAGGCCATCAGGCAACAGCAGCAGCAGCATCAGCAGCAGCAACAGCGGCAGACCGAGCTGCTGGAGGAGTGTGAGTATCATTACGTCATGGATGCTATTGCATGCTGGGGGGGCAGGACCACCAACCATGATGGACACAACCAAATGGGAGGTCGTAGTTCCACTAGACGAAACACTAGTGAGTCCCCACACTGGAGTACAGTGTACAGTTCCAGAAAACATACCTGCGTATGGACAGGGACTGGGTGGAGGCGTTCACAGGAGGCGACATGGATGGTGCATGGATTGCATCACAAGTCCTATGCAGACCGGTTGCGGAACTGAACATGTACTCCCTGGAGGAGGGAGGGTGTGGGGATATGATGGGGACATACAAGTATTGTACAGGGGAACAGAGTGCAGGAAACAATATTTGTCAGTGTAAAGGATGTTCCAGGACTAGAGGGCATGGGATGCAGTTGGAGGGGCTCGTTTAAGAGGAACATGCAAGTGTTTCTTCACATAATGGGTGGTGGGCAGGTGGAACACCCTGCAAGAGGATGTGGTGGGGGCTGACTTGGTCACGGATATCTGTATGTGTGGGTTCGCCATGAGGGACTTCTGGAGGTCAGGGGTGAGGGGAGCGGACTTATAGGACAAGAGAGTGATCGTACAAGGCCAAATGGCCAGACTGGGTGTCCCATAGGCCCTTATCTGGACACTGTCTATGTATCCATGTATGTAGGCGTGACACAGGTGACCTGCATCACAGTGCAGCAACACGACCGTCTGTGTATGCATCACAGGTGGTCAGGCATGCACTGGGCACATAGCTGTGTAACTGGCATCGCACCGCGTTGCAACATCACTGACAGCCTAGTTTGTACTGTGATTGACATGGGCAGTGTGTGTGGGCGGTGGTGCGCATGGCTGGTGCCGCCTGTTTGTGATGGCCATGTCGTGTTCACTGTGGGTGGGTGCATGCCATCACATGTGCAGCACATTGGGTTAGATGGGTTGCAGGTTGGGTGGTGTTCAGGGTTCTGGTCAGTCTCAGCCATTGACTGTGTTCCCATTTTCCTAGGCCTCGGTGTGCTTCAGGCATGGCGCATGATGCGGCGCCTGACCCAGGTTGTGGTCGAAACCGGAGCTCCTGCAAGCCCTACAGCACCAGGGGAACGGCGGCGCAGACATAGGAGGGACGGCGGCAGGGAGGAGCAGGAGCCTGCTGGGCCGTAGCCCACCTTTCATTTGACCTTCACCCATCCCTTTCACCCTGCCTTCCCTCTCAAGTTTTTCCCTCCCCTTGAACACCCTGCCTTTACCCATCCCCCCAACTTGTACATAGTTATAACTTTATTGTTCACTGTTTTTATTTCAATATACATTTCTATTTTGGTACAACTGCTGTGTTGGTGTCTGCTGCAACTGGCTCTGGGTGCTCTGTTGCAGGGGTGTACATGCCATCTGGGCTACTATGGTCCTGGGTATATGTGTGTGTGTGTGTGTGTGTCCATGGGAGGTATCACCAGCATAGCATTGCCTTTCTGTTGCTCTTGCCATCTGCTGCCACCCACTGCTGGGTGCACAGGGTGGAGTCTGGCTGGTCTGCTTCTCTGTAGCATGGGGTTGCCGTGTGGTACGGGGGGCATGGTGTTTCCTGCAGTGCCTGTCACTGCACATGAGCGGTGTCTTGGGGGCACGGTGCACTCTGTGCTGTGTGTATGGGGGGGGACTGATGTGCACTGTGGTTGTCAACCCACGGGGTGTGGCACTCTCTGCCTGCCAGTGGTTGTGCTGGGGTGTCATGGCTCTGCTATGCTTTAGTTGGCTTGTCCCCATGGGCACGTGGATCATCCGTCCCACCCCCAGTGATGCTGTGCTTGGGGTGTGCCAGTGTGGTGTGGGTTCTGCAGTGAGTTCCTGTGCCCATGTGTGGCATGGCTGGCGGTGGGCCCCAGCCTGCCTCCCTGGATGTGCAGTTCCATTGCTCTGGGGGGTGGGGTTGTGCTTGCGCTATGGCAGCTCTGCGCTGCTCAGCTGAGCTTCCATGGTTGTGCCATAGCGCAGCATTTTGGCTCAGCCTCTCCTACCTGGTTGCGCCATGGCGCAGTATGTGCGATATTGAGACGTTGGTTGCTTGCGCAATTTGCTCTGCTCCATGTTTGAATATCGCACCTGTTGCGCATTTGCGCAACTGGTTTGTGCTTGCTCCTGCTGTTGCGCTACTTTTGAGCGCAGTTTGAATATCTGGGCCAGAATGTCAAAATTTCACAAATGATGGAAATCATCAGAATGTTCTACAATTCCATAGAATTCCATTCTGATAGAAATTCAACATTTCATACAGCCCTAATAGTGTTGGCTTTGGAACGTACTGGTGGTTTTCCAGTTCAAGAGAACCACACCCCTTTTCCTAGTTTTATAACAGAACTGGGGCAGAATATTCAGTCCTGACAAACTAACATGGCTGATTTCAGACACACATTTTGCATCAATTGCTGAGAGACCTCCTTTAAGGTGGCCTACATATTGAGTGCAGTTGCTATGATTAGAACAAACCTGGCACTGTTTTTCTATGGTTGCATGGTGATGTCACCATGCTGATGTATTGCTATGAGTTGGAGAGATATAAGGGACTGTGACAAGATAGTAAGACTGTCTTCTTCCCTTCAATGGTTTGGCTGGACATGACTCACAACTCTCCACCATAGTCTCCATTTATGACAGTGATATTTTTGTGTCTGTCCCAGTGTTCCCATTCACACATAGATGTACATGAAACACTTAAAAATATAAACTTCATCTACAGTACATCTTTGTGTATAGGGGATACTATGCACGTAAAGATGCCTAGTTGAGTTTTGTGCATGCAGTCGTATGAGCAGCTTTAAGTGCAGATTGTGTGCTTCCCCCCAAAATACTTGGAGCCATTACACGATTGGTCTGCAGTCCACAAAGTTAGAAAAATGCCCTATCCCATTCCACCACTTTGTAGTGGATGTGCGCCACTGTTAGACTGTTTCTCGGTACCTACGCGGACTTCACATGAGCAGTAGGAAAAAGCCAGAGAAAGTACCCACACAGGAGAACTTCAGGGACAGGTCAAACAGCAAGGCCCAGTGAAATTCAAAGAACAAGAAGGAGATGGACTGGAAAGCTGATCAGCAGTTCAGCTTACCTCAGGGCTCTGGTTTGTGTCTTTTTTCTTTTACGGCCTCAGTCAGAACACAGGTGGCAAGTGAGTGAACTGGTATGGATGGGCTGGTGGAGCCTTGGCCATCATGAGTAGTGGAGTTTGTATTGCCACCGACAGTGCCCTGTTCTCTTTCCTGTGGCCCACCAAATAACTCCTCTCCAGCCTGATCCATGCCCTCCAGTTTGATCCATCCATTAGCGACTGCCACCCACTGCTCAACAAAAACACCCCACCCCACCCCACCCAACCCAATTACATGACTGGCTGCATTGCTATGTAAGCCTCGACCCTCAAGAGTGGTGGAGTTTGTGTTACCAATAATGACATCCTGTTCCCTTTCCTGTGGCCCACCAAATAACTCCACACCAACCCAACTCAATTACATGACCGGTTACTATGTCCGACTCCTGACCCCTGACATAGTGTCTAATTAGATTACACTACCCTTCAACAGTCAACCTGTTGGGATGGCCCTCACCCCATTGCTTGCCATATGCCACCACCAAGTACCACTACCTAGTACTGACCACCACTCTTAGGTCCATCCTCTGTGACTGTCCCAGTCCTTTTTCCAACTTCTGACCTGTCCTTCCTTGGTCAGGAATGAAATCAGGCCATGCTTACATCCTGAAGGATCCCAAAATTCCTTCCAACCCAGACCCAGCAATGAATTGATCCTCCTCCTGACTCCGAGTCCTGGCCTGTTCCCTCAAGTCTCACAGCTGCTCTGAACACACACTGACACATGGGGATGGGCCCCAACTCCCTACAGTTACTCAAACAGGTTTCAGCACTTCACCTCAGCAGTAAAGATAAGTGAAGTGAAGGTTGGCAGCCAGCTGAACTGTAGTCACTGCGCTTGCCACCCCCCACAGCTTATCCATTGTGGGTTCTGCTTGTGTGTAGACTCAGAGGAGTCGATGATGGACAGTCACTGGATGGGGATAGATTCACATACCAAAGACTCCAGAGTTACTTTCTTGTTGGTTGCTTATTGTTTTTGTTTTCAAGTATTAAGCTACCTACTAGTGCCTTCTTCCAGTTCCTTGCTCTGATGCTCTCCCTTGTAACTCGGTGGCTGGCTGGCAAGCACAATATGGAATGGCTGTTGCATGTGCACTGCAGTGAGTGAGGCACATGGCATCTATAACCTTTTCCCTCAGCGATCACCACAGCAGTGGAAATTAAATTATGCATGCACTAAGCAAGCTCTAGCAGTAGTCTGTTCTGCAGCCAGCAGCCTTCCTGTAACTAATGATTGCTGCAGTGCTGCTGTGCTGTTGGACTCATCTCAGACAGTTATTCTGTGGTAGCCACGTGTATTTGTCATTCCCTTACCTGTATTTGTCATTCCCTTACCTGTATTTGTTGTTTTAAATAACAACAGTAAGTAGTCAAGGACTCCTTACTTGTTATTTAAAACAGCATAATATATAATTATAATTATTTTTTTTTCTCTAGTCCTTCTTTCCTTCCTTACACTTTACTAAGGGGAGTAAGGAGAAGGAAGGACTGGAGAAAAAAAAATTATTGTAATTAGATTCTGTCTTATATCTTTCTCCGTAAACTTACTCAGTGAAAAAAATGAAACTCTGTGTACTGAAGTGTGTAATCCAGTGTACTGTACAACTGAACAAGTACAATGATTAGTATATGTGAAGTCATACATACAACAGCACTCTCAGGGTGGGATATTCAGACTGCACCAGGCAGGGATGCAAGCCTGGGTGCAGCGCAACTGGGCTGAGCAAGGACATGGACCATGCGATATTCAATGGTGTTGTGCCATGGCTCAGCACCTTTGAATATGGCACTGAGGGCACACGCACTGCACACAGTGCAGTGGCACTGTGCCAGCACAAGTGGCAGGAGGGGAGCCGGGGATGCGCCAGCGCAAGTGCGGTTGCGCTAGGTGCAACAACCGTGATATTCAGCACTGGGTATGTAAATGAGGCCATTAAGCATGCATGGCACAAATGGGGACATTTGCATGTCATAATGGCCCCATTTGCATGTGGTGCACTGATCCCCAGTGACTTGCACCTGGCAACCTGCCAGGCTGCAGCTGTCAGGGGCCAAAGCCTTGCTGCCCCTTGGTGGGCTCCGCTCCCGTTCACCCAATAGTGGGCATGTGTACATTTTAATCCCCGGTGGTCCAGTAGACCATTCTCTATCGCCAGATCATGGGCATATGTTTACATATCCTTGGTGGTCCAGTGGACCGCTCTCTATAGCCTGATCGTGGGCATAACCGTTAAGTATCCCTGGTGGTCCGGTGGACTGATCCCCCTCACCCAATCATGGGCATATGATATATAACTCCCTGGTGGTCCAGTTGACCACAATCCAATGCCCAATCATGGGCAGAAGGGATCCCCATCCCTGGTGGTCCAGTGGACCGCTATCCAATGCCCGATTGTAAGCAGTAGTGAACCCCATCCCTGGTGGTCCAGTGGTAATGCCCCTCCCCACCTGCCCACTGAGGTTCCCCACCACCCAGCACCTCCCTCAGTCAGTGGAAGGTGGCAGCACCCTGCCCGCATGCCTCCCAGCCGCCCGCTGATTGACAGCGTACAGTAGGGTCTGTACGTCTATTGGTCCACCGCATGGACCAATGGGCATGCAGCCCATACTGTACTACACAGACCCATTTCCAAGGCTGAATATGATGGTGCAATGATTGGATCAAGTGACCCAATCAATCCCAAAGGTGTCAATTTCAAGGCCCAGGGAGAACACCAGATCAAGTGTGTGGCCAGACTCGTGGGACACAGACATGGAGTGCAGGTTCAGGCCCAGAGCTTCCATACTCATCAAGAGATCTCTGGCCCCAGGTGATGTCACATCATCCACCCAGGTGTTGAAGTCACTGAGAATAATCCATCTTGGTGACTTCAAAGGATGCCATCTCCTGTAAGAAGCCCCGATCCCACCCAGGTGGATGGTAGACCAGGAGCACTCTAAATTCCATGCTGGGACACACTCTCTGTACTGCCACACACTCAAAGGAACTGGTGTCTCCAAACTGGGTGTACTGTCAGGCCAAGCTCTGACTTAAAACAGATTGCAAACCCCCTTCCCCTGCATTCCCTCCTTGGGCAGTGCACAACAGAGTACCCAGCTGGGACAGATGCCTCTAGCACAGGCCCTGAGGCATCTCCCAGCCAGGTCTCCATAATGAAAGCCAGGTCAACTGACCTAATAAGACCAGCCATTATAGAGGTCTTGTTAGCCATCAACCTGGCATTACAAAGCACCGCCCGAAGAGGACGAAAGGTTGGGGCAGAACCATCAGTGCCTGTCCTCTCAGTCCAGAGGATACCCTGGGTACAGAGCCAAGGCATGAAGGACCTCACTCCAACCGTCTCCTCAACCCAGGGCATCTCCTGGTCCCCACTACCTGAATCGGCTCCCCCCAGGCTACATCCTGCTTCCTCTCTCTCTCCCTCTAGCACCTCTCCTCGCAATACTCAGTTCCTTACATCTCCACTGCACTGCAACATCAACCAGTGGAGTGAGGAAGGGGCAGAGATCTTTTAAGAGAGAGGGAGGTTAGGTCAATGCTTGGGTTTGAGCTAGAACCCCCACCCTAAAAACAATCAAAACTACTACTACACTGTACAAAAAGGGTAGTAGTCTACATCCAGCACCAGATGCCACCTATTCCAGCTTTGTGTATAGTGCTAACTGCACTGATTTTCACAATAAACTACCTCAATAATAGACTTAATCAAACATCCAACCACACACTCACAACACACACACTCACCATACACCACAACCCCAAAAACCCTCCCCAACCCCAGCAAGTAAATAAATTAAAACAAAAGGAAGTCAAACTTAGGCTAAGGCTTCAGCACAGTTAAAAAGTTCTGGCTATAGTCCAAGAAACAGAGGGCTCTCACCCCCTGAACATATCTGATCTTCATTCTCAGCAGTTCTGACTGCAGCCAGGGGCTCTCACCCCCTGGAAAGTTCAAATTCCCAAGTTCTAACAAGCCCTCTCATGACTTGGAAATTGGAACCAGGCAATTACCCAGAGTCTGAAGCAAGTCAATGTTATAGCAACACCTGGCCAAGCCAAAGCCAATCAAGGCCTTTCACCACCCAGCTGTTCACTAAAAATGAGATATCCAGTCACAGTACCTGCAGCAAAAATCTCTACACTCGCCACCCCTCTCCAGCAGATTTTTAAAGCTGGAAAGCTACAGAAAATGTAGGCAGATGTTGACCATGGCAAAGCATGTATCCTAACTCGACCTGGAAGCAGAGTCTACAGCCAGCACTGGGTGCCACTGACTCAGTGTCCCACTCCTATTCCAGCTTTGTGTATAGTGCTAACTGCAATGATTTTCACAATGTAAGTATTTTTTTAAAACAAGGGCTCTTTCATATAATAATTTGCTCTTGAATAAATGAAGGTTAAACAGAGCATGCACATTACAGAGCACTAAGGAAGGGTGGCTCTGGGAAAGCTAAGCCCCATGAAGCTTTGCAGCAGAAAGAGCATGGAACACAGAGGCTGTAGCAACATTAAAAAGAAGAACAAAGCACTCTGAGTTACGTAAGCAATAGTACCCAATAGGGTGGGCATTATTGGGAAATACCTGACCACCCAGGGGTGTAATGAGGCCCGACACCGCTGGTCAGAGGGCCTTACAGCCACTGCAAGGTCCTGTATTTCCCAATAATGCTCAACCTGGAGGGTATTATTGCGCTTAGAAAATGGACATCTAAGTACATTTTTGTAAAGTGATAGAATAAGGGAGGAAATGAGTGTAAAAAATGGATACAAGAATCACAAAATACTGTTCATTGAGAAAGTAGTGCATAGCTGTTCCAGGTCCTGTTGCTCCTCCCTCCTGTCTACAGAGCTCTTCTGGTGGACTGTCACCCCCCCCCCATATACACACTCGCAGATTGAAGAAGAAAAGGAGTGTGGATTCAAAAAAATTGGACCTAACAGTGTTTGGACAGTTTATAGCTATTTTCATTTTTTTAAACATTTTTTTTTAATTCCGTTGCGGTCACAAGATGCAACTCAGAAGCTGTATGTTGATGTCATGACCTTTCACCATACTGGAAGTGGATCCTGTATTTGCTGTGAGGGAGAGTTGTAAGGTACAAAAGATTTATCTCATTTTGAAATGAGGAGAGTGTGGGGGCATTTGTATTGTAGTTAACTTACTGGTTTCCTGCTTTTTTCTTTTAAACAGCACGTGAAGGATAAAGCTGATCGCAGTGATGACTTAGGACAGTTTCCTTGTGCCAGTGCTTTGAAGCTCAGGGAAAGTGAATTGCGTTTTAAAACAAGGCGGCTGTTTCCTCTCCTGACCACAAAATGTGTGTTCTTTATTTTATTTACTGCTAGCTGCTACTGAGGGAAAGTAAATTTGGGGGGGGGGACCAGTAGTCTCTCGCTAAGTGAGAAAAACATATAGCGGGGATTTTAAATTTTTTCAGGTACCTTCAGCCAATGAGAAAGTAGGCTGGGCAGCAGGGTAGAAGGGTACCTTGTAAAGTGTCTCTTGGACTGGCTCCTATTTTTGCTGGGCATCTATTGAAAAATAAATGCCAAGCTTGGAGTCTGTCTCAGCCAATCAGGTTTAAGAATTAATTCTTGCCATTTTCTAATTTAAACTAATGCCTTTGTCTAACATACTCTCCTCTCTCTCTCTCTCTCTCTCTCTCTCTGGTACACACACACACACCTGTTCTGTTCTGCTGTATCTCTCTATCTCTCTCTCTCTCTCTGTCTCTGGCTTGCTTGCTCTCACACTGAGCTGAATCAAATCACAGAGCTGGTTTTCATCATTCACACTTTACTGAGGGAACTTTTAACCCTTGATTATCCTGGTAGTTTATCTTCATCCACTTGTACTGGTATGCTTTTATGTGCATTTCCCGGTTCAGATCAGGCCTATATTAAAGACACTGTGTTTTTATAGAGTATTCCTCACTTGTCATATTTTATTATAACCCCCCCAAGCTCACTAGGTTGCTGATGTCTTCCAGCTTTCACTCTATTGTATAGCATCCTACAAAAGAATAACACAGTCTTTGCTTTTATCTTAATTAGCTCTGCCTAGCAACCTATACAGTGCTCTGTATGTCTGTGCACTTCTAAATGATTGATCGATTATACTGTACAAAACATTACTGTGGTCTTTACCACACTGTACTTGTAACCCTTTTTCATTTCTTTTTTTACCATATTCTGTATTTGTACCTTGTACTTGTTTATAATCCTTGTGCCATCTTTATGGCCTAGGTTGTGCCTGAAAATGATTCAACTGATCAGTGTGCCCACCCGGTTAACAAATACATACATATATAAAAAATAAATAAATTATACTGTTCAGTGTGAACCTCCACTTATACTTTTTTTTATTTCTATATGAGCAAGCTTCACAGCCGGTGGTGAAAAGTAGAAGGAAGCTTCACAGCTGTATGTTTATAGTGCAATGTACAGTATTTATCTCATTTCAGTACCACATTTTGTATATCTGCAGAAGTCTGTATATTCAGGGACCAATCCTCAAATGGTTCGCTGCCCCTTCATGAGTGCAGAGGTCCTGGAAAATCCATAGAGCATCCCCTATGCACCACATGCACACCATCTGGGTATGACAGAGTATCCAAAATATAAATGTGTGCCCCTTATGTACCCTGTGCCTGATCAGCACACCTCTCTATACGGGTGGGTGGGATGGTGGGGCATAGCCTAGTATCCGCTTGATCCTGGACACAAACTCCTTGGGGGCCCTTCAGAGCAGCACTGTTGTGTGACTGAATTGGCTCTGGGGCTCTGACTCAGTTGGAGGATTTGTGCTGGGCAGATTGTGGTCTGGATATGGTAGCAGGTCTTTGGCTGGACTGATTCCATATTGTTGCTGTGGGTTATTTGGCTCCCTCCCTTTGAAATGAAGGAAACTATGTTGGGATAACAAGACTAAAGTGGTGGAACTCTGTGGTGATTTGTGGGCCTAGCTGATATTTGGTTGTGAGACTGGTGAGGCAGTGAGAGGGCCTCTGGATTTTAATTTTATTTTTTTCATTTTTTCAGATTCCTGCTGAGGTGAGAGAACAGCAATTGGACTTTATATTTTTGAGTGGGGGTGAGAGCTCCACTTTTTCAAATCTGGTACTATATGATTATTTTACAGATTCGCACCTGATGTTGACCCATATTACTATCTATTTGATTGTTTTGTTATTTCATTGTTTTATTGATGGTTAGGGGTATATGATTTGTAATTTATATAGCCATTGATTTTTGTTTTTGTTATGTATTTGTGTTAAATTTAGATAGCATATTTTGTTTGGGTGAGACTAAGTTATATAGTGTTTGTTTGCTACTCTTAAAATGTGCTGGGGTGGCCAAATGACAGTCAGGCAGTATTCCCCCCTCAGGCTCAGGGAACTGCACCCTTTTGACGGCCCCTATCTTCCAGTGTAGGTTTATAATCTGTGTCAGTCCCTTGGGATTGTTAGGAGGCATAGGAAGGGGCAGGGAACTGGGCCTGGTAGGGGAACGGAAAGGAGGGGATGGATTGAAGTGGTAGGGATCAGGCGATGCCATGGGGTGAAATAATGCCAAGACAGGGGTAATCCCTGTCTTGTTCCCATACCCAAGGGTCCAGCAATTAATGCTGGTCAGGAGCCGAGGTCTTCCTCAGCATCTCATCCAATTCGGGCAGTGTTATGTAATGCCAGATCCATCAAAAACAAGACAGCTATTATAGCTGATCATGTTGATATAGTGGATCTGGCATGTATCATCGAGACCTGGCTGGACACAAATGCAGGTCCAATTTTGGCTTCTGAAGTTCCAGCTGGGTTCTCGGTGATTCACCACCCGAGCTTGTATCATAGGGGTGGGGGTGTAGCCATCTTGTTTAAGACCAAACTGGGACTTGAGGAGGTCCCAGTGGGAATCACTGAATCCTTTGAGTGAATCATGGGAGAGGGTGTAGGTTGCAGGATACTCCTTATTTACCATCCACCAGGTGATGCGGGTTTATTCCTGTAGGAGACTGTGGACTTCATTGTTGACGTGGTGTTGGAGTCTCTCAGATGGATTATTCTGGGGGACTTTAATGCCTGGGTCAATGATGAACTCTCTCAGTTTGGTCAAAATCTCCTCCAGCTAATGACAATGCTGGGCCTCACGCAGGTTGTTACCTCCTCTACCCATATAGGAGGTCACTCATTGGATCTGCTGTTCCTCCTGGGGATGGAGATCTCTGACTTGGGGGTGGAACCAATCATTTGGTCTGATCATCACACCATAGAGTTCAGTTTTGGGGCCCCCTCAAATGGACTTACCCCTTCAAAGATGGTCCGGTACCGCCCTTTAAGAGGAGTTACCCCAGATGGTCTATCCGTGGTTCTGGACCTATCGGGATTGCCAAGTGAAAGCACAAGTCCAGGGGATCTAGTTCTAGCCTATAATAAGGCAGTGGGAGATGCCTTGGACTAGATTGCTCCTGTTCATGTTTGACCACTCAGTCTTCGCCCAAGGTCCCCCTGGCATGATGGGTTCTTGAAGGAGTTGAAGCGGGTTGGTTGAAGGCTGGAGAGAGCATGGCAGAAGTCTGGCTTTGATGCTGACAGGCTTAGATTGATGGAACACTATGAGGGCTATCAATCAGAAATCACTCATAAGAAGGTAGAGTTCCTGTCCAGAGAGATTTCTGCTGTGCGGAATCAACCAGCTCAACTATTCTGAACCATCGACAGACTGTGCAATCCAGTCTGTCTCCAGTCCAGAAAAGCTCTTTCACAAATTAAGTGTGATGAGTTAGCTCAGTTCTTCGCAGATAAGGTTGCCAACATCAGGGCAGGAATCAGCCCGGCACCCTACATGAGGAATTGCAGAAGTCGATGGGATGTAGTGAGCTCTCAGTCTATCTGGATGGATTTCGGCAGACCGGAATTCATGGACATTGTGAAGATTGTCCAAACTTTGCAGCCAACCTGTTGTAGTTTGGATCCCAGCCCTACTCCCCGATTAGTGGGATGTGTAGATGTTATCTGCCTGATTCTAGCTGAAATTGTATGGAGATCCTTGGAGAGGGGAGACTTTCCAGACCCCCTAAAGGAGGTGGTCATTTGACCACTCCTTAAAAAACTTCCTTGGATCCCAATGATCCAGCTGACTACTGACCTGTCTCTAACCTTCCCTTTGTGGAGAAGGTTATTGAGAAGGTGGTTGCTGTGCAACTGGATGATCACCTTGTAACTCATAATGTCTATGAATCTCTTCAGTCTGGTTTTAGGAAGAGGCATAGCATGGAGACTGCCCTTGTTCAGGTACTAAATGACCTCCTGCTGGTGAGATATCGAAAGGTACATACCATCTTGGTCCTTCTTGATCTCTCAGCAGCCTTTGACACTGTGGACCATGGGGTGCTTTTGGAGACCCTGCAGTTCCTTTGTGGACTGTCAGGTGCAGTCCTCAAATGGTTTCAATCTTTACTCATAAGCACGTCTCAGAGGGTGGTCCCGAGAATTTATTCCTCTGATGCCCTGCCCCTGTCCTGTGGGGTTCCGCAGGGCTCCATATTGGTGCCCATGTTGTTCTCAGTTTATATGCTGCCATTGGAAGATATCATCAGATGATACGGCTTGAGTTTTCACTGCTATGCAGATGATATTCAGCTGTATATGTCCTTTGTGCCCGGACAGCTTGATGCAATCTCTGTGCTAAACAGTTGCCTCTCTGAAATCAAAGATTGGATGAGCTCGAGTTGGCTGAGACTGAATCCAGATAAGACTGAAGTGTTGGTCGTGGACCCGGGTCACCCGGGGGCAGGTTTTGGGACCGGGCACATGTCGGGCCTATGGCTTGATGGTGTCCAACTCACTACCTCAGACCGAGTGCATACCCTGGGTGTTATTTTTGATGATGGCTTGACCCTAAAAACTCAGGTGTCAGCTGTGGTTAAATCCTCATTTTACCATCTGAGGAATATCACCCGGGTGAAACACCTGGTTCCACCTGGTGACCTTCCAACATTGGTCCACGCCTTCATTACTGTCCTTCTTGACTACTGCAATGCCCTGTACCTAGGGCTATCTGGGGTTGATATCCACCACCTGTAGCTAGTGCAGAATGCTGTGGCTAGGCTGTTGACTGGTACTTCTAGCACCAGTCACATTATGCCTGTGCTGCATGAGCTGCACTGGCTGCCAGTTCAGTGGCCGATCACCTACAAGGTGTGCATGCTTACCTTTAAAGCCCTACATGAACAGGGACCTGACTACCTGAAAGATCTCTTGACTCCCTACTCCCCCAATTGTCCTCTCCGATATGCTGATGAGGGATTGCTAGAGATTCCCAGGGCTCATTTAAAAACATCTGGAGCGCATGCTTTTTCATTTGCAGCAGCAACCCTGTGGAATTCTCTACCTCGTTGGTTAAGAGAATGCCTCACCATCAGTAGTTTTAAAACTATGTTAAAAACATATTTATTTTCTCGAGCCTTCCCAGACTAATTTTTAAATAATTTATATTGCTGTTGTTTTTATATACTGTGGCGTATGTCTGTACAGCACTTTGATTTGGAAAGGCACTTTATAAATAAAGTTGGATTGGATTGGCATAGGGCAAGTAGAGGTGGCCATTAGTTATGCCTGCCTAAGGGCAGCAGTAGCAGCTATGCAGCCCCCTCTGCCTGTCTAGAAACTACATATGCTATCCTCTTCAGCCCAATCTTCTCCAGCTCCCAGTCCTTGGAGCCTCTGCAGTGTGCTGTGGGTCCCCACTGGCACTGGGCAGTGTTTAATGAAATTCTGTTTAATTTTCTGTTGGGATATGGCAGTTCAGGAGGACTGCACCCTACTTAACCCCCCCACCAATGAAATATTATTTGAACACTTTGCAAATAGTAAGCACACTATTGCTTGTTTAACTTACTATTTATACTCCCTCCAATCTCAGGTGCAGTTCTTCTTTGAGCTACCCCATAGTACAAGACCTCTATCACCTCTGACTGCAATATACCACTTCCATCAAGCCATGGCACTGCACCACAGAGACAGGAGTAGGCAGTTGCCTCTCCAAATCTCTAATGTTGCATCAAGCAGCATGGTGAGAATGGTGCAGAATCCTCCAGATATCCTTGGGGATCATCCCTGACTACTGCTGGAGCTATTTTCATTCTTCCTATCCCTGGGCTATCCACAAATTGCTCTCAGAGCAGCAGTATGTGCATCTGCATGACTGCTGTAAGCCCAGTAGTTGCCCCCTCACCATGCCTCTGCTTTGTTTCCACCTATGTTCATTCAGGTAGCAGAATTTCAATGGAGACAGAGACTCTCCCACTGTGGAGGAGGCCATCATCCTGTGAGACACTCACTCCTCCACTCCCCGGCCATCCTCAAATGACTCTGGCTTATTCCAGAACTCAGGTTACTGGCTCTATGAATGGTAGCTTCACTACTCTGTTGATGCCAGCCTTTGTCCATTTCCTAATGGCAAAAAAGAGACTACAATAGGAATTTCATTTGCTAAGCACTGTACTATGTGGGGAAAGAGATCTATTGTATTAAGGGAATGGGATGAAAAATGTAAAGAGCAAGGCCACCAGTATGTTTTATTGACTGCAATATGTGACCTTCCAGACATATGGCTTGAAATCCACCAGTTTATTGTAGTATTCCTGTGTGTATCATATGAGTGTGCTCTGCGGCTGCTGTATGTGTGCTACATGTAACCCCTTAATACCTGTAACTTGGTGCTTTGTAAGGCACTTAGGGTTACAGTGAGTATGAAAGGCATTATATTATATAGTTAGGGAGTTTTCTGCCTAGCTTTCCAACCAAGCTGAAAAGCTTTTGTACCACAGGACAAACGTCCTAGAATGCTGTTGCACTTGTCTGTGGTGTAATAACTTCTTAATGAGAATGGAAAATCAGTGCCACCTGTGCTCTGCTCTCCTCACAAGTTCTGTCTCCCCTCACCACACATCCACAAATAGACCTAAACACATCAAACTTTCTATTTTTTTATTTTAACTAATAAACCCACCCTGCACCCAGCTGCTAATGTTCCACCTAGTGCCACTGATAGTGCTTTGCTTTAAAAATCATTTAAAAAGAATCTTACAAAAATGAAAGGAACTGGGAAACAAGCATGAGCATGATCTTCACTATAATGTATTTGTGTGAATCCATGTTGATTTAAATGGAAGTACATAAGTGCAGATCTTGCTCTCGCTCATCATTATCCAGGTTTTCCTTTTTTATGAAGTAAGTTTTTTTTTTCAAATGATTTTAAAAGCAAATAAACTGTCAGTAACATGGCAAGATATATTAGCAGTAGGTTGTAAGGTGGTTTCATTAGTTTAAACATTTCCTAAAATTATGTCTTTTGTGTGTGTTTGTGTGTGTGGGGGGGGGCAACAATGTATTTTTTTAAGATAAAAAAAATACTGTATAAAACAGCGGATGCCCAGTCACATGCACAACAAGCCTGCATTGCCAACAGGGTTCTGACTACTGTCAAGGTTGGTGAGAACACAGGCTTGGTTTGCATGGCTGGCCATACACAATCCTCTATATACAACATTATACATTATCACATCATTCTTGGCTAATCAGGATTGTTTATTTCTAAACGTTTCAAGTACTATTTTTCCCACAAAATATCTCATGCAAATAGTTTTAATGCTACAGTTCTCAGTTCTATAGTGTAGTCCAGTTCATCACACAGAGGTTTCTCCAATTTTGCTCAAAATCTAACAGTTGTATTTTAAATTTAAGTTGCAGTTCTTAACAGAAACCTTCAACATGATTTATAATATATTTATGTATAAAATTCCCATCTGTCTTGTAGTCACAAGAGTTTCTGCTCAAGTCCTATGTGTCACAGAACTGCTCAGCTTCGTTTTGTAGTTCTGTCACCCGAAGAACTCAGGATTTCACTCTTATAACCCTAACAGACACAGTAACTGTACATGCAAGCATATACCAAATTCTGTTTGAGTCTATTATTCTAAACTAAAATTGAAAATACTTGCAGCATTTTGGGGCCCCGCCACCTGAGTCGCTCAGTTTCTTGAAAGCTATGTCACTCCAAGGGTGTTCTTATTGTTAAAGCATGCAGGGGACCACACTCAATGAATTACATCATTTGTTGAGGTTAAAAAAAACAGATTGGATCAGTACTTGCATTTGTAGGAACATTTTATTATGTTATAGTCGCACAGAGAGCACTTACAGCCACACAGACAGCACTACACTTACCTGGTGCTTCAGACCTAAATTTGGTTCTTCATCAGGGAGCTGACTAATGTAGAACATAACCAAGTTTATGTCTGAAATGTTAGGTAAAAATTGGAGGTACTGATCTAGTCTGGATTTTTGTACCTCTATAAATTGGTGTTACTCCTGGACTGCAGTCTAATGTCTGTTGTTCCTCTTGATTTGTTGAAGTGGCACAAGTACACCATCAGCTGCGGCAGAACTATTCAGTAGTTTTCATTTAGACTCGTGGTTCTGAAGCAGCCATGTTGGCTCTGACCAGAATTTGTTTTTTTAACATGAGCTGTTGCAAATAATAGAAACTATCATAAAGTTTGCCAAACTTTAAAAAATAGGCTGCCTGTGTTTGGGTGCAGTACAGAGGATGCTGGCATAGCACAAACTCAGCCCCTGGTTTCATATCCACCCATTTGATAATCCAGTACTTGCTCTTCCAATACCTGGTGTCAAGTATGCAGAAGGTACTGGGGTCTTGCATTAAGGAGAATAACTCCTTTATTCTGGTTATAAATCAGGGGACCTTTTGAAATTATTAATGAGAATGTTTGTATAAAAAGGAACCTCCTTTTAATTTAAACAGCAACTGTACACTTCAGAATGTGCTTTCATAATTTAGATGATTAGCTTTCACAATTTACTAGCGAAAGCTTTTTTTCATTTTCAATATTCCTTTTCAAGATTTACAGCACATCTTAGTACTCAGTTTAAAAAAGTCTCTATAGAAAACCTTTGAAAAGATCTGCTTCTCCCCAGTTAACCTCACAGTCAGAGTGCCTTTGTTTATGACATCATAGTGCTCAGCATGACAACAGACTGTGATGTCACAAACAGCAGTTGTGTGGTAAGCAGGGGAGAGTCAGACACATTTTTAAAGACACAGTGAAATAATTGCTGTATTATCTACTATATTTAGTACACCAACAGCAGGGGAAATTAAAGAAAATAGCAAATAACTAGAAAACAAAGTTAAAACATAATTGGTGTAAATCTAGTTTTTAAGCTTTTTGTTATAATAGAGAGTTGCTCTTTAAATGTAATAAAGTAAGCTGGATTTTCTATTAAATTACAATAATTCCATCATATGCAATGGCCATTTTCTTACAGTCTAGTCCTTGTATATTCAAAAACATTAGTTTTGAATAGGGCTTCACATTCTTTCTCTTGACTGTTTGTAGGTCCCTTTATTAGCAAGATGATTTATGATACCCCAGGACTGATGAACCACTTATTTCCACTGTTTGCATCTAGTTTAGCTAATTTTTCACCACGTGTCTCTGATGTGTGTGTGCTTTCCCAGCATGCAAAGAAGGATGCACAATCCTCCTTCTTTGGAATTAACTCAGCGTGAAAGTTTATTAAGGCTAACTGTAGCAGTCACCATTTCATTGCTCATTCAGGGCTTGATGTATTGCTTTCCTGTATTTCTCTGGTAAAGCTCTACTGCCTAAGGAATACAAAACATTTCACTCACTTTCTCTTCAGCCCAGATTCCCATATACTATAAATGGTTAACCTGTTGTATGTGTAGAGTTGTTGGCAGTATAGTAAAACTGACTATATTTCTATGCTTATTTGTTAGCCATATCCTGTATTTAATAGATGGCTACTTTATAAACTACATATAGAGACAGTATAGTATGACATTCCGTGTTTATGGTTGTGACCATCAGAAGGTTGTTATATTACTGGTCTAAGGTTAGGTCCATGGTATAAAACCTAGAATATCAAATATTTGCTTTCTCTAGCAAGTGCTGATGATGCACCTTTTTGTCCCTCTCAGGGATTGTGACATTATAAACCACATTAGCTTCACTCATGTGTAATATGTCAGCTGAATCCCTCAATTGAAGATCTGCCTTATTTATGTGTTTCATATTGTTTTATTTATAGTTAGCATTTCTCAATTGCCACTTGTAATATTAATAATAAATAAAAATGTGGACTGCAGTGTGGCATGGAGTATGCATCCCTACATACTGTTTCAGCCCCCCTCCACAAACTGTCAGTTGCCGGTTGTCATGAAAGGGATCCATCTGCTGCTCTTTGCCGTGAGTTAGCCATAGCCAGTCAACAGTGTAAGTTATGCTGAAGTGGGGGAGAAGGAGAGGGATGTCAGGATGCTGTTGTCCTTCAATCTAACATCAGAATAAAGGTACAATAATGTTTTGATATTAGAATGACTGTACAGCAGCAGCCTGATGTGGGAACAATACAACAACATTTGGAGGTCATTATTTGTCTTTGGGAAAATATCTCTTCTATGGTAGAGTTGATGATATAAAAACAGCCCCTCTAATAAATGGCTGTAAAGTGTAGGATTACCACCTTTGGATGTTTGGATGAGATGAAAACTAGATACTGTACTAAACCACACACCAAACGGAGCACCCTTAAAATAATAAAATTGATGAAACAAGCCAGGGTTGAGCAGATCAAACTTTGAATTTGTGACTGGGGAGACAAGTGACTCTTTCCTTGTGATTTGTGCCCAGCCACATCCAGGGTACCTCATAGTGATGCCCTCTATAAATCTGAGATAAGTTAGCCAGAGGGAGGTCTTTGCAAACAGTGAGAATGAAATAGCAGGACTGCAGCTCAGATCAGCATGGTGAAAGTGAAAATTGGTATAGTGTAGGACCTAAATGGCCATGGTTACAATGGATAGTTGGTTTGACTAATTCAGATCTTGGCAACAGCTTGATAAGAACCCCTGTTTAAAGCATAAGTGATAGGGATGAGAATTAAAATAGAAACCCTCCATTACAGGCCTTTTTGGGCAGTATGGGGGCACTCTGGACTTTATCTGTTTATAGATGCTAGTCACAACCAGAAGCACCCTTAAAAATAATTACATAAATGAAACAAGCCAGAGATGAGCATATCACACTTTGAATTTGTTTATGATTGGGGAGTGAAGTGGCTCCTTCCTAGTGATTTGCTTCCAGCCACAACCAGGGTACCCCATAATGCTGCATGCTATAAATGTGAGATAAGAAAGCTGGAAGAAGGTCTTTGCTCACAGAAAAAATTAAACAGAAGGATTGCAACTCAGATCAGAGAGGTAAAACTGAAACTGAAAATTGGTTTAAAGTAGGACCTAACCAACTGGGGTCACCATGAAGAGGTTGCTAAGCTTATTCAAATCTCAGCCAAAGTTGAATAACTAAGAACCCTTGTTTGAAGCATAAGCAGTAAGAATGAGAATTAAAAGTCCTCAATTACTTGCCTTTAAGGGCAGTATGGTGGGGGTACACTGGACTTACCTCTTTATTGCTACTAGCCACAACCAGGAGCACCTTTAAAAATAATTTAACTGATGAAACAAGCCAGGTTGAGCAGATCACACTTTAAATTTGTTGATGATTGGGAAAGATGGGGCTCTTTCCTAGTAATTTGCTCCCAGACACACCCAGGGTACCTGTGATAGTATTGTAGCAAGCCAAGACTTTAGGGGGAACCCTCAGGAAAAAAAGAAAAAGAAAACCTCCAGGCAAAGTTCAATGAAATGAAAAGTTGCTTTATTTCACATTAGACATGGGTTCAAAGCAGCTTACCTTCGCAGAGAAAATAGAAACCCAAATGATTGTTTAGCTGGATTCAGCTCTCTAGTTTAAAGCAGCCCTTCTCTCTCTCTCTCTCTCACTCTCTCACTCTGTTTCAACACCCCCCAATTCTCTTTCATGATCTGTCCAGTTTCCTTCTTATGGCTCCCAGGTGAGGCTCATTTATGGCCTTCCCCCAAAGAGATTTCAAAGCAAAGCTTACATAGAGCCAATGCATATGGCCTTTAAAGGGCCAGATGCAAATGAAGTTGGCATGCTTGTTAGCAACAAAGGCTATAACACCATGATTTCTTGAAATGCATGATTTATTTTATATAATAGTCCCAATGTTTCACCTAAATAATTAAGCTTCTTCAGGGAACTGTAAAAATTATAAGATATACATAATTATTTTTCTAATCAAGTTTCAAATTAAACTAATCACTTTAATTAGAACACTTTACATTTAATATGATTGTGGATTATCAATTACTCATATATCGTTTAAGTAATGCTTATTAAGCATTCTAGATTATTATTAGAACTCTTAAAAATGTAAAATCAAATTGACTCTATTTCTCCTATTATGAGGACCATCAATTTCAATGCAAAATGTTTTCTTACTTTTAACACTGCTGATTAAGACTACGATGATTACCATATCTCCTTGGAATATACAAAGCTTGAGCAGTCACTTTAAACAAAGATAATATAAAAATATTTATGAATTCATAATGTTGATTGCTGCTTCATTTAAATACTGCTTAAAAATATTTTCATTAGGTATTTTGAATAATTACCCCAGTTTCATTATTTTTATTTCTTTTAAACTGATATTTTTATCTTCACAAAGTTATCAAGCTGTAAAACATGTACAGAGAGGAAAACAAGAACAAAAACAAAGAATATGTGACCATCAAACAAATTCTCATAAACCATTACTTAGCATCTAACATACTATGTATTACAAGATTTAAATAAAACCTAATTCATTCTTATAAATGCTTCTATTGGCTAAATGTTATTTTATTTAACCTTAATCCAGAAAATAAAATAGGTAATGAAAAGATTTTTATTTGGCTAAGCGCTCCCGGTGTCTAACATGCCATTTTTTCACTCGTTACTATGGTGTTTTTCAATCATTCTCTTACTCATTTTATTGTGATTAACATGCTTTTTTCTAAATTTTCTCTTTATGTAACTTAATTTTAAAACAGAGCAGAGTACTCTTATATTCAAACATATCCGACTTCGCTAATGCATGATCTAATTTAAAACATGTGAGGACATTTCTAATTTCTAACATGCTGCTCTGCTCATTTTTGTAATACATGTCAGTTTATGTCAATTAACCAAATGTTCATTAGCGCTCTCTAGCAGCTCTCTCTAGAGTGATAGTCAATTTGTTATATTGCCATTACCTTCTGAATCACTATGAAATCTTATTCTATGTAAGCAGTGATTCCGGCATTTAGAACTCCATGCACTTATTTCCATAATATATGTTAGCTTATTTTACTGAAGTTTTCTAGCTGTTAACATAACCATTACTATCCATGAATACTTTCAACTTCAATTATTTATTTAAAGCGTTAAAGGGACAGGCCAGAAATCAGCAGGGCTGGGTCTCAACTTACTCTCTTCTCCTTCTGGTATCTTAGTGAAAAAGGGGTCCTAGGTAAAGGTTATATAGACTCCTCCACAGTACTTGTAAGGCTGCACTCTATAAATGTCAGAGATGGAAGCTGGAGGGAGGTCTTTGTACACAGAGAGAATGAAAACAGCAGGACTTCAACTGAGATCATCAAGGTAAAACTAAAACTTTGCATAGTGTAGGACTTAACCAACATGGTTACCATGGAGAGTTGGTTTGGCTTATTCAAATCTCAGCTGAAGTTTGATTACTAAGGATCCCTGTTTAAAGCTTATGCAGTATGGGGGTTACACTGGCTTGTACCTGTTTATTGATACTAGACACAACCAGTAGCACACTTAAAGGTGAACAGTCAGCACCAAGGGCCCTGCACTGATGTACAAACTGGTTTCAGTGTGCACTTTTATTGCAAAACATTTTGATTTAAATACTGTTTACTGCAGTATAGTAGATTGTATCAAGCTAATGTTGTTTACTTTTAGGCTGACATCTTCCGTTACTACAAATCCCAGAATCCCTTTAGCAGACATCAGAGCGGTGAGCAGCAATGGGAGATTCAATAGCCTGCAGTGTATGTTACAGTTTATGTAACCTGTGATCTTGTGTTTGATAGTCCCATTGTTCCTCCTTGGTCTAAGTACAGTCACAGAAGACTGTACTTAGCCCAGGAAAAGCAGAACTGAAAACATCTGATCAGAGATTATAAAAGCTCTCACATGCACTGGAGGATATTGAATCTCTCACTGCTGCATACTACTCTGATGTCAGCTGCAGATTCGGAATTTGTAGTATTTATTTATTTAGCTCTTTGTTGACCAGGTAAGTGCACTAGACAAATCCCGCCTATTTTCAGGTAACGACCCGGGGAGGGGGATACAGATGAATGGTAACCGACCTTGAACCAGATTAAGCTGTTGGTGGTATTTTTAGTGAATGAGGAAATTTGGCCAAGACACCGGGAAATTCCCTACTCTTTTCAATAAGTGCCATGGGATCTTTAACATCCACCTGAACTACCACCAATCCAGGCAGATGGGACCTCGGTTTAACATCTCATCCGAAGAATGAGCACCTCAGAAATGCAGCACCCTCTCATGCTGCATTACAGTGTCAGTACTAGGATAATAACACAAGTGCCAGATGTGGGAACTGAACCCACAGCCCTCTGATCTCCCGGCCTCAGAGGCGAGTGTGCTACCTACTGAGCCACTGACACTGCTGACAAAAGTAACAAAAGATGTCAACCTAGAGGTTAAAAAAATTAGTCTGATACAATCTACTAAGCTACAGTAAACAGTAAGTAAACCATTACGTTTTTGAACAGTAAGTACACATTGGTACCAGCCCCACACTTGATTGTGGAGCTCATTGTGGTGACAGTTCTCTTTTAAAAATAATTAAATTGGTGAAACGGGCTAGGGTCCAATAAATCACACTTTGAATTTGTTTATAACTGAAGAGAGAAGTATTTTTCCCCTAGTGATTTGCTCCCAGTCAAACGCAACATACCTCATAAGGCTGCACCCTATAAATCTGAGATAAGGAAGCTGGAAGTGGTCTAGTCACACCGATAGAATGAAGCAGCAGGACTTCAGCTCAGATCAGTGAAGTCAGAATGAAAATAGGTATAGCTTAGGGCCTAACCAATTGGGGTCACCTTTGAGAGGTTGTTCAACTTCTTAAAATTTCGGCTGAAGTTTGATAACTAACAACCTCTGTTTAAAGTATACACAGTAGGAATGAGAATGAAAATAGAAATCCTTCATTACAGGCCTTTCAGGGTACTATGGGGGACACACTGGACTTTACCTCTTTATTCATACTTTACACCACCCAGCGTGACTGGTTTTAGAAAGAAAGGATTGTATGAAAACAGAATTTGTTTGTAACATGCACATGCAGCTGAAATAATGAATAAATGACAGAATCTGCTTTAACTGGTTCGCTGCCCTTTTGTTGTATGCTGTTAAGCAAGGAAATTACACTCATATGGCCCTATGCCATGCAAAGTACTTTGGTTTCCTTTTTCTTTTACTGAGAGTGAAATCAACAAGTTGGTTTAACCATGCATATTGAGGCATGTTGCCTTAATGTGAACAAATAGATTTAAACATTTAAAATAATTTAGTGCATTTTTTAGTGCACAGCAACAAAGGGTTAAGAGTGTGCGAGCACTCAAAATGGCTGACAAACCTAATTATCTCAGAGCAAAACTGTATAACTAGACAGGGATAGGGATGTGTGAATACCTTATTTTGAATATTCACCGAACATTCATATTTAGGGTGTCCCAATTACTGTATTTGTTATTCATGCTTTGCTATTCATTATTTAGCCACTAGAACTGCCTTTGAGACTACAAGATCTCCTGATACATCTTGTCCAATCAGAGGCCATTTTGGATGCTCACTGAAGGCAGGCCATGTGACCCAGCAATTGTAGGTGCTTCAGGCAGGAGAGACATATGACTTGAGCTGCTGCAGAGAAAAAATCTACTTTCATCTATTGGTTAAAACTAGACAAAAATCTGAAATATTGACAGTTTTTGTTCCCTCTCTAAATCTCAAGCTAGAGTGGGTGATTTTTGTCACACCTTTTGTGTGATAATTTTCAGGTTTTTAAGGAGAACTGCTAGGTGTGTTTTTTCCATAAATACTAGGCCTGTTTCTGCTCTGCAAGCAAAAGCAATCGGTCACAGCCTGGCTGAAAGGGCTTGTTTTGAGAGTGTTACTGCTGGCATCATTTTGCTATCCTTTTCTTATTTGCAATTATTTATTGTTAAAAAGCAGTCTGCTTCCATCAACTTGTTAAAATAAACATAAAAGCACAAATCTTGACAGTTTTGTTTCTTTTCTGAACCCCAAGCTCAGGTAGAGGGTAAATGTTTCACACTTTGGTGTGTTAATTTAAAATGTTCAATGTTTCTTAGGAGATATGCTAGGAAAGTGTTTTTCCCTTAAAAGTGGGAAAAAAAACATACTACTAGGCCAGACCTGTTTCTGCTCTGCAAGCAAGAATCTATCACAGCCCTGGTGCAACTCCTCCTTATTCTGGCATACTAGTAAAGTGCAGAGGCCAGTCACTCAGTCTGTAGTTGTAATTTGCACAAAGCAAAAAATACAGAACATTTCCAATATCAAATTGTTATTTTTTTGCCCCATTAAAACCACAATACTGTATTAACCCTAATGTTTTACTGATAGGGCTTGCGTAGAGGAGTGTTTTTAATGTTGTCATCATTTTTCTATCCTCTTCTTACTTATAATTATTTATCACAGAAACAAAAGAGGCTGCTTGATTTTTATGGGTCTTTTTCTTACATCTTTTCATTTCATTTTAAAGGATGATCCAAGAGCAAGGCCTCACAGAACATTTTCTCCTAATAAAGTGTCATGTCGGTCTCCAGCCAGGGATCCCCAACCTACTAAGATACCAACAGGACACAGTCAAAATATTTTGGCTGTGTGGCCTTCCCGATGGGCCAGGTCCTGGAGGAGCATAGCGGCGTGGGCACTATGTGGCGTAATGGGCCTCAGACTGAAAAAAAAACTCCCTGCTGTCTTAATGATGGCTCATACAGCATGAAAAGGGTATATCCCATTCCCTGTCTGATGACAAGGCAGGGTCAGGGTAAATTCCTGTTGGACAGCAGGAGGGGAAAACAATAGATTAAAAAAAGTGTTATGGTTTCTTAAATTGAAAAGAGAGTTCCAGCCCCATAGTGCTACTGTGCCATCAGTATAGCTAAATACTCCCACAAACCGAATTTCTGAATGGACCTGTTATTGTAGCCACTTAACTAGCATAGCTGCTCCATCTGGAATCTCCATTTTCCGTTACTTATCTCTCAATGGATACTGTCAGTATATGCACTGCTGTGGTCACCTGACTCAGAGTGGCAGTAAACACACTTAGATCATGGATGTTCTGCTCAAATGGTCCAAGTACTCTCACCATGGCATCAACTAGTGACACTCATAGTGGTCTAGGGCTCCCCCAATGTCATACTCCATTGCTATGTCATAGAGTGCTTGCTTGTGGTCTTGCAGTCCAGACAGCATCAGGTATGATGAATTCCATCTGGTACTGACATCCTGTATTAAGTAATGTTGAGACAGACCAAGGCATTGTTGTACTTCTCTTAGTTGGTTAGTCATCTTTACCGAGCAATGCAAAATACATCTGCACCCTAACTGTGACCTCTCTCTCCCTGGATCTAATTCCATCTACCACTACCTTTTCCTGTCTCTCACCTAACCAACTATCTGCCTATCTTTCTATGTCATCCGCACCTATTTTAAAGCTTCTTCAGCAACTTTCTGTGCAGCAGAGAGTCAAATGCCTTACAGAAGTAAATGTAGGTCAAATCCATTCAGTAGTAAAACACAAAGGGTGACTCAGCAAATACTAGATGCACAATTTAATGGACTTAACATCTGTCACACACTCTGTAGTGCAGAGAAACTGGATAGCAATCAAACAGAATGAAAATATCTTACTGCATCAACTTCAGAAAATATTTCTTTATTTCAACATTGAGCATAGTAGAGGAGCGGTGCAAACAGCAATATTAAAAATGGCAGCAGCTACCATTAAGTCCACTCTCTGTCTTGGCTGTATTGCTTCCTTAAAGGATTGCTATGGGGTTCAAGTGCGGTACTTTAAACAATTATTTTAATTTAATTCCAAATATTAGGTAAAACACTGACCATCAGGAGCCACTCACCGTAGTGAACCCAGATCACTCACTTAGTACCTTAGTTACCCAGTCAAGGAACACTATAGTTGGTCTGAAAGACCTCCCTGCAATGAACCCATGCTGTGTAATATCCTGGAGCTCATTCCTCTTCAGGTACTCCACTACAATAAGCTCTCTTTCACTAGTATCTCCATCAGTTTACCTACAAAAAGAGTAAGATTGATAAGTCTGTAGTTACCCAGTTGCTCCTTGTCACTACCTTTATGAAGTGTAACTGCTTCCACAACCCTTCAGTCTTTTAGAACTACCACTTATTGCAGGGCACTATTGATTAATCCTGCCAGGGGTTCATCTTCTCTGATGTCAATTCCCTGACCACCATGGGATGCATCCCATCTGACCCTGGGCCCTTATTTATCTTAAGGGCTGCAAGCTCTTTTTTGACCATTTCACTTTTAAATACTTTCTGCCTCATTTCTGCAATTATGCCACTTTCACAGAAAGACAGATTTTGTTGCAGATAATGATCACTTGGCCCACCCAGTCTGTCCATTTTTCCCTGCCTATATGTTCACCACAGACCCTACCTGCTCATTAGCTACCACCACTTGCTTCCCAACTAAGATTACCCTGTGCATATCCATGCATGGTTGAAGCTCACCACTGTTTCTGCCCCCATTACCTCCACTGGAAGACTGTTCTGGGAATCTACTACCCTTTCAGTGTAGAAGTACTTTGCAAAGGGCAACTCCGACTAAGTGAGAGGTCATGGAGGTGCCTGGGCACAAGCTTTCACTCACTGCCCACTCTCTCTGTCAGCTCACGACTGGCCATGGAGCAGCCTTGTTCATCTTCTGGCTATCCCCCTAGGATTATCATTAATGGAAGGATGGGACGGACTGTAGGTGACTTGTAGTGGGTCTGATTGGCTGTGGAGCAGCCTCGTTCATCTGCCTGCTCTGTCCGTTGGCTCACAACCAGCTGTGGAGTGGCTGTGTTCATCTTCTGGCTATCCCCCCCCAGGATTATGGTTGGGGGGGGAACTGTTGGTGACCTGTAGTGGGACTGATCAGCTGTGGAGCAGTCTTGCTCATCCTCTGGTTATTTCTCACCAAGATTATCGTGGGGGGGGTGGATGGTTGGTGACTGTTGGAGGGACTCAAAGCACTGGTAACTCTTTCACAGGCTTTCTGGAGTTGGTGAGAGAGGCTCCACTGGGGACCTGGGGAGTGCTCCTTGTTTACTGCTTCTATTAACCTTTTTTCCCCCTCACCTAAATAATGGTTGCCCTGAGACTGGGGTCATTGAGAGGGCCCCTGGTGCAGTAATCTTTGGGCTGTGAGGCTGAATTTGGAACTGTATTGTTCATTTACACTTTATTTATATTTTAGGCCCTGTCTAGTAAGGCCATATTTATAGATCCAAGAATATATGCTATTTCAAACTGCTAGGTTTTATCTGTGTTTCTTTTGCTGCCCTGGTGGGGGTGGGTTGAAGGGGGTCTGTTTGGGTTGGGGAGGGTTTGGTGTTTTTTTCTGGGTTTTTTTTTTTATGAAGATTGTCAGAAAGGTGTGAATATTGGTGCTGAATGTGTGAGTGTGCGTGGGTGTGTGTCTGAGTTTGGATTAGCCAGCATTTTTACTGGCTGGGGCCTTTAAGCTTGCTAGCATGTGTCTGGGGGTGCCAAGGAGTCTGGGGCAGGCTAGAATAGTGTACAAGGCATCTCAGCTGTTTGATCTGTGGCCCTTCACCAACCTCCCAGTTTCTGACACCAAAGCATGCCACTGTCGGGAGGTTGGGATTAGGAGATACCGCAAGGGTCTGGTATGACGGGGCGCATCGGACACTTCAGAGGGGAGTAGGATTGAGGTTGTGAGGAGCAGAAGGTGCCCTGGGTTTTGATGGGTCCTTAAGAGAAGTCAGACGTGTGTGGTTCCTGTCCCCAGGGTTCCCAGCTGACTGAGTGGGCAGCCAGCCAGAGGGGCCGCACGACCCACCCAATCCCCTGAGGGCAGTGTTTGCAATGCCAGATCGATCAGAAACAAGACCGCTATTATCGCGGACTTGATTTCATCAGTTGATCTGGCTTGCATTATGGAGACCTGGTTAGGTGACGCTGCCAGCCCAGTATTAGAGGCCGCTGTCCCTCCTGCATACATCGTAGTGCACTGCCCCAGAGTGGAACACAGAGGCAGAGGAGTTGCCATTTGTTTTAGATCTGAGCTGGGCTTCTCCGTGCACCAAGTAAGAACACCAGGTTCCTTTGAATGTGTGGCAGTCCATGGGGGTCCGGGCGCAGGTTGCAGGATTCTCCCGATTAACCGTCCCCCCCCTCGGGATGGAAGGAGGATTCCTGCAGGAGGTAGAAGACTTTGTCATTGTCAAGACATTGGAATCCCCCAGATGTTTAGTTCTGGGGGATTTCAATGTTTGGGCAGACGATGAATCTTCAAGGCTAGGTTACAACCTTCTCCAGTTGATGTCATCACTGGGCCTGACCCAAGAAGTTTCTTCTGTGATCCACCAGGGTGGCCACATGTTGAACCTGGTCATCTCACTGGGGCTTAAGATAAATAATCTCAAGATTAATCGGGTCGCTTGGTCTGATCATTGTACTGTGGAGTTCCAGTTTGGGAACCCCCTGAGAACCTTCCCCCTGCAGAGATAGTTAGGTACCACCCTTTGAGGGATTTGACCCCAGAGGGATTTCTGGCAGTAGCCAATCTGGCTAGTGTGGGTAGTGTATTCACAGGGGATAAGGTTGAGTCAGTCATCGCCTATAATAAGGCAATGTCTGATGCACTCAACTCCCTTGCACCGTCCATATAAGACTCAAATCTTCCCACTTGAGGTCTCTCTCTTGTTTGACGGGAGCTCTGAAATACGAAGATTAGGTCTGAGGTTAGAGTGCTGCTGGCGTGAAGACTGGGCTGGAGGTGGACAGACTGGTCCTGTGCACTCACTATTGTGAGTACCAGGGGCAAGCAACTGTAAAAGGCAGAGTTCCTGTCCAGGGAGATTGCTGCCTGGAAGAATCGACCAGGTATGCTGTTTTAGACTGTGGACAGGCTGTTACATCCAACCTGTCTCCAGCTGAAAAACAGTTTTTTGAGATGCTTTATAAGATGAGTTTTCTCAGTTCTTCTTGGACAGGGTGTCCACTGTCCATTGTGGAATTCCATCAGTGAGCCACATTGTGGATATGATCATGTGGGAGGCAGAGCCCTCCACCTGTTTGGGGAGTTTAAACTGGTGGAGGTGGCTGAGGTCATTGGGTTGTTTCAAGCTGAAGACACATATTGTGAACTGGACCCGGTATCAGCATGTTTCTTGATGGGATGCATCAACTTCATTGGCCCTTTGTTCACCTTGATTGTCGGGTGCTCTTTGACAGAAGGGTTTACCCAGATGAATTGAAGGAGGTGCCAGTAAGACCCCTTGTGAAGAAACCAACTTTAGACCGTGACATCAAGGCAAATTACCACCCATCTCAACTTCCTATTTTAGGGAAGGCTGTTGAGAAGGGTTGTGGTGCAACAGCTTGAGGAGCACATCATGGCCTTTGATCTAATCAAGTCCCTCCAGTCTGGGTTTCAGACAAGGCATAGCATGGAAACTGCACTAGTTCGGGTGCACAATGACCTCCTCAGGGCGAGAGATCAAGGAGGGGGGACAATTCTCATTCTCCTTGATCTCTACTCAGCTTCTGACATGGTAGGCCATTGTTTGTCACTTGACTGTCTTGGGGAATTTTGTGGACTCACGGGCACTGTCATCTGCCAGCTTGAGTCCTATCTCACAAACAGGAGGCAATGGGTAGTGATGAGAATTTCTCCTCCCCCAGCCTCCCTGTCTACAAAAGTGGGCCCTGTGACAAGTAGGGAAACTACAGACCTATCTCCTGCTCAGTCCTCTTGGAAAAATCCAGGAAAGACTAGTCTCTAACCAGCTGCAGGACTACCTGGAGCAGTACCTCCTCATGGCTGATGTGCAGCATGGTTTAGGAAGAGCCACCGGTACAGATACTGCTCTCATCTGGCTCTGACTGACATCCTTGCCTCCATGGATCAAGGATCCCTAACAGGTGCCCTCTTCATTGACCTATCAGGGCCTTGGACCTTGTCAATCATAATCTCCTCCTCTCTAAACTCCAGCTCCTAGGCCTAGATGACCCTCTCTCTCATGGTTCAAAGCTAATCTTAACGAGACGTTTCCAAAAGTCTGCTGGAAGGGTACACAGTCTGGACCCAGGCCCGTCACCACTGGGGTGCCCCAGGGCTCAATCCTGGGCCCCCTACTTTTCTCATTCTTTCTCAATAATATTGGGAGTAACTGTTCCCTCAGCCAACTCATTCTGTATACGGATGACATGGTCATCTACTACAGTGACCCTCAACCTAGTGTCATCACCACAAAACTGCAAGATAGTCTCTCAAATCTTGAGTCCTGGTTCTCCGCAAACTCCCTGAAGCTAAATGAGGAAAAAACTAAAGCCATTCTGTTTGGCTCCCGATGTCTGGGCTCGGAAGTCAGCTGCTCCAGATCAGCACAAACCAAGGGAAAATAGTTGAGGTCATGTCCAGTTTCAAATACCCTGGGATCCATCTTGACCAAGAGATGACCTACAGACCCCACTATCGACTCCTTGACCAGGGCCATCCACCAAAGCTTGGCCTCCTCTATACGTCTAGGAACTCACTATCTTGTGTCCATACGTCGAGCAATTGCCAGCTGCAACTCCTCCCCTCCATTCTGTATGGGCTCTCTACTGCAGTCAGTCAGACAGACAGAATTCAATAAACTTACTGTCCTCTATAACAGAGTGGCCCATCACCAAACTCTCCCTAAGGAGTATCACTGGGAGGCACTTACGAACTTAATCATTCTCTCTTCAGCACAAACTAGCTCACCCAGTCACCTGCCTTGCATTCAAGTTCTCTACCCTTGGTCCTAGTCCCCATCTTAATGGACTACTCTCTTCCAAAATACAATGCGAACTCTCGATCGTCTGCAAATCACCTACTTGACATCCCTCAGTGTCTTTCCAACCAAGACAAATGCTCCTTCAAGTTTGCTGCCTCCCACCTTGGAACTCCTTACCAGCTAGCTTGACGGCTCATCCACCATTAGCCAATTCAAGTCCATGCTCCAAGTATATCTCCTCAATCTCAGCCTTTGTGGCTGTAACGATTAACTCCCAGCCCACTTCTCCTATGCTCTCACTGCCTTGAACCTTCCTTCCCCTGGATGTTTCTAATATGACGTCCTACCATGATTATCTCACATTGCCTACTAAACTGAAGTGTAATCTGCATCATGCTCTGCTAACAATAGATTATTACCCCTGTAACTGGATGCTACTGTATATTTTGAGTAATTATTGTAACTACTGTAAAGAATGCGTGTATGTGTCTTTGTTCTGTAAAGAATGCTATTATGTGTCTTACTCTGTAACTAATTCTGTGTCGCCCCTTGCTAATGTACATTTATGTAATTATTGTAACTACTGAATAGAATGCTAGAATGTGTCCTCTTCTGTAAAGAATACTATTGTGTATCTCTCTCTGTAACTAATTCAGTCGCCCCTGAAAAGGACTTCTGGTCTCAATTAAAGCACCGGTTACCAAGCTCTAAATAAATAAATAAATAAGGATCATGTAAAATCAATAGAGGCCAAGAGGCAGTCAGAGATGCAAAAGCAGACATACAGCTGCATATTGTGGATGGGGACAGGGGCAGGTAAAACACTTTTTCAGATATATTGAGGGAAAAGAAAGATGAGTTAAATGTTGTTAGGCTAAGAGAGGAGGTAGAGGAGCAGCATGTGCAGAACATAGTTATTCATAATGACAACTTCAGCTTAGTTTTCACAGTGAGGATAGAGGCATCTGCTGCAAAGTCCTATAAATGGAGACTAAATGATCTCAATATGTACACCCTGGAACAAAAGGGGGACAGGCTAGAGATACAGTAAATACCTTATCGGTTAACCAAGGTGCAAGAAAGAAGTATTTTTCAGCGGAGAAGGTGCATGAGAACAAGAAAACATTCAATAAAGCTGGAATGGTGAACATTTCGGGAGGGATGAGGAAAGCCAGGCAAATTAAATTTTATGGCACCCAATTCCAGAGGCTCTGAACATTGTACAATTAAAACATAACAAACACATTAAGTAAATAATCACAGTAAAATACATATGACAATAAATAACTTCCAGCAATAATATAAAAACAGACCCCCCCAAATAGGGGCCTGGTCTTAAACAGGTACAAAGGTATTCATGGGCCACTTATCTTAAAACTGAGTGTCCGGGAAAGCCTGGCTGAACAAGAAAGTTTTGAGGTGGGTCTTAAAAACCTTGATTGAAGGGGCCTCCCGAACAGCTGGTGGAAGCGAATTCCACAGGACAGGGCCAGTGACACTAAAGGCTCTATCACTGGCAGCTTTTAACCTCATCCTGGGAATCATGAGGAGGCCTCTCGAGGAGGACTGGAATGAGCAGAGGCAGCAGGTGTAAGAAGGTCCAACAGGTAGCCAAGGCCCAGTCAATGTAGGGCCTTAAAGGTGAGCAAGCCCACCTTAAAGAGGATCCTCCATCTGACCAGCAGCCAGTGCAGTTCACGCAGCACCGGGGTGACTTGACAGTATTTTGACTGTCCCGTCAGCACCCTGGCAGCTGCATTCTGCACCAGCTGCTGCTGGTAGAGGATGCCTCCAGAGACTCTGAGGCAGAGCAAATTACAGTAATCAAGCCTATGATGTCATGAATGCATGTACTAAGGTGGGGAGGTCCATGGGTGGAACTAGGGGTTTGATCCTGGAAATATTCCTCAGATGAAAAAAGCTGGTCCGGACAATGGATGACACCTGAGCTTCAAATGCCAGGCCACTGTCAAGGAGAATGCCAAGATCGAGCACCCTAGATGAGGCCTTCAGTGGCACAGAACCCAGGAATGAACCTGTCCTTGTACCTGAGAATACCTTATCATGCCTTCTGTTTGACCAGCACCTCCATCTTATCAGGGTTAATTCGCAACCAGCTGGAGGTCATCCATTCATTGATCTCAGCAAGACAGTTATTTAGCATTTCCACTGTGCCAGATGTTCCAGGGCAAAGGAAAGATACAGCTGGGTATCATCAGCATAGCAATGAAAACCAAGGCTGTACTTCCTAATGATCTCATCTAGGGGTAGCATGTACACGGCAAACAGCATTGGTAACAAGACTGAATCTGGGCTGTTCCAGTGGCTGAAGAGTTAGGATTGAGGCAATGAAGGACACTAGTATGGTGGAGGGAGGATATATGGCAAGGAAGGGGTAACCACTGCTTTAGGGACACCAGTTGCATTGGATTTCAGTGGTCAGGAGGCACATGAGTCTTTTAAAAGGACCCATTTAGCAAACTCAAGGAGGGAGATGGGTAGGTCATTCATCCATTTAGGCCATGATAGGCTAGGGATCGTTGAGCAAGGGAGGTTTGTTTAAGTGGGACTTGGAGTGTGCCCTTGGCTGACTTCTAGTAACTTTTGGGTTCTGGGTGCATTGGAACAGAGTGGCTGTGGACATGGGGGCAAGTCCAAGCAAGCCTGATACCTGGCTCTAAGGGTCAGCAGAAGCCAGCCTGTAAAGTTGTAGAGGCTGCAGGTGTGGGTGCGGTGCTTTGCCCCTAATACTAATCGACAGGTCTCGTTAAGTGTAAGTTTCACATGACTAAGCATTGTGACAGAGGCAGCATAATAGATAACTAGGCCATAGTCTATGATAGACAGAATGAAGCTACGGGTAACTAGGTTTAAAGCCTCTGTGGTCATGACCTGTCTGTGCCGATATAGAATTCCAAGTTTTATATTTATGGATTTTATGATGTGGTCTATATGAGGAGCAAAAGAGAGGGTGTTGTCTATGTATATACCGAGGTATTTGAAGCAAGAGACCTGCTCAATAATGTCTCCATTTTGACTTTGTATGGCCTGGGAGGCAGCTTTCTTTTTTGCGTGTGTCAAGGAGAAGTGCATTATTTTCATCTTATAATTCAGCAGCAGTAGTCAGTTTTGGGTGAACCAGGACTCAAGGATTTTTAAATTATGCTGCAGTTCCAAGATGGTTCCCTCAGTGTTAGTTCCAGAGAAGGAGAGTACTGCATCGTCTGTGTAAAGTAGCATTTTGGCGAGACATTCATTTGGGAGGGAGTTGATAAACAGACTGAACAGGAGGGGTCCAAGGATCGACCCATGAGGGACCCTTAGTGTTACCGACTTTGGGTCAGAGGTAACCCCTCTAATCTTAACACATTGGGTCCTTTTGGTTAGGTAGTTATTGATCCAGGAGGTGGTATCTGTGGAGACCCCACTGTCCTACCTGAGTCATGCACTTTGTACAAGTGGGAGGTGAACTCAATTAGTGCTGCTACAGTGCTATGTTTTTGCTGAATCCCATGCTGCTGTGGACAGAGTAGGTCAAACTTATTAATATATTTTGTGAGCTGGTCCGAGACAGCTCTCTCAAGTGCTTTCGAGAGGGGCGGAAGTATGGAGATTGGACGATAGTTTCCCAAGCTGGTTCTATCCCCATTTTTGAAAACAGGGGTGACCAGGGCGGTCTTCCACCTGTCTGGGAAGATGCCTGTCCAAAGTGATACGTTAAAGAGATTGGTTATTGGGAGGGCTAGTTCATTCAAGACAAGAGCCAGTATCTTCATATCTACCATGTTACTACCGATTCTGGTTTTCCCAAAGACTCTTTTGACATACTTGATACTCTGAGTTATGGTGATTTGCTTGAAGTAGAACCATAGATGGCTGATTTGTCATCAGGGAGGGTGGTGACAGGAGTTTATTGTGGTGGTTGGGGTTAAGAAGTATTCAGGCAGCAGAACAGGGCTTAGGTCCATGAAAGCACAGTTAAAGGCATTGTCTAGGTCCTTGGATGCTGCAGCAGGCTGGATGGGGTTATAATAAGGTCAGGTGGAGCTCTTTATTCCTTACCAGTCAGGGACTTGACATTGTTCTGAAATTCTCTTCTGCTTCCACAGGCTTTAGAGAGCTGCTCCTTGTAGTAGGAGGCCTTGGCATTCCGTATCAGCCTAGTCCACTGATTTCTGGCATCTTTGTGGGCCGCAATATTCACCTGACTTCCTGACGCTCTTGCTATGAGCCAGAGATTGTCCTGCAATTTCATTTTATTTAATAGAGGGCTATTGAGCCAAAGGTTTAAGGATTCTTTGACTTTGGAGGTTTTGTAAGGTGCAAATACATGACAAACCTCAATGAAGATGGCTATGAAGTAATCAAGGGCTGCATTAGCATCATCACAATTATCCAGGGGTGTCCAATCAGCTTCTGCCAGGTACCTTCTGAGGTTCCCCAGCTGTCTTTTCTTGAGGGTACAATTCCTGGTGACCAAGGGATGGTCTTTTTGCTTTATTAGTCCAGTAGCAGAACAACTGGTGAGTGGTGCAGCAATGTGTCGGGCAGCACTGTGGTGCTTTTGACGTGCTCAGGGTATTGGTGAGAACCCAGTCAATAGGTCTGGTGGTCCCTGTCTAGTAGTTTAGTCTGGTTGCTTGTGTGACCATCTGCACTAGGAACAGGCTATGTATTTTATCCCTTGCGGAAACTGAGTATTTTGCCATCCAATTTATATTAAAGTCCCCCAGTATGATCTTTTCCCATCCTTGTTTAGTTTTCTTAGAATAGCTATAGAATTGATCAAGGCCTGGGCCCTGCTTTCCCGGGGGTGTGTACATGGTTTGTGAGTAAGAGTTTTACCCTGGTGACCAACAGAGAGTTTGATAGGGAGGATTTGAGCCTTAGTAGTATTAACAGTATGCAGCAGAATTTGTCCACTGATATTGTCCCTCAGGTAGATGAGGCACCCTCCCCCTCTTTTAGCCAGCCTATCTAGTGTGAAGGTGTTGTAGTCATCAAGTGAGATTTGGGTATCTGGGTTTTTTCTAGAAAGCCACATTTCAGTTAATGCCTTAACAAATGGCTTATTTATTGCTATCCAGTCCTAGAGTTGGGAAGCTTGGCAAGAAGGCTATAGATGTTGATAGCAGCAATTTTAAGATGTCCACAATTTGAGGTGTTTGCTGATCTGATGGGGCCTGGGTTTGGGTGGACATTTCCTGATATTAGTAGTAGGAGGATAATAATCCTAAAGAGGTAGTGCTTCAGCCAAGTTTAAGAGCCCTGGCTCATTTCAGAGTAGTGGGTTCATGCTTCTGTGGGTGATGCCTGATAGGATAGGTGCACATCAGTGCCATGGCAATCTCAGGGTTAATAGGCACTGGGTGTTTCCTCCATCAGGGGATGGTAAAGCCATGGTACTAATTGGTATTCAGCCTGCCATATACATGTGCCCTGTTTCGGTGCAGGTGAGTTTCTTAGCGAGGGCAATTCACTGAGACTGCCACTAGGTAAAATATATTCCTTGGTTCCCACCAGGGGAGGTAGGAGTAGTAATGCCAGTGAGTGGAGTAGCCAGTGTGAGCCAATAGCTGGAGTCCTGTATCTGACCATGCTGCATTTATTAGGTGATGTTCCTTCTAAGTACTTGCTGCACAATTACCTACTCAAAGGTATATCCCTTATGTCAGGAATGGGAAGTTACGAATAGGGGCAGAGGAGAGGTAGGCAAAAGAAATGGCAGCAATGTCTCTTTAAGTTGACACTGGGAGATGGCGTATACACCAATCAGGAGATGGGGGCGGGAGGAGGGTTTGGAATTAATGTATTTAATAATGGCGGCAGGAGGGGGTGGGGGTTGGGCCAAACATTCAGGCTGGAAAGTGGCTGTGAAAGGTGCAGAGAGTGCTCCAAGATTTAAAAACTTCACAGCAGCCAATGACAGGGTGGCAGAGTGGCTGTGTAGCCAATGGTATCCTTGGCTTTCAAACCGTGGAAGCTGAGTAGTGCACCATACCTTTTTTGGTGCTGTGGTGGCAGTCGGGGCCTCGGGGAAAGTGGCCTGTCCCAAGCAACAGCTGGTCCATGGGTCAGCTGGTAAGCCTGCTCAGGGATGGATCTGGGGATAGTGATTAAGAAGGCAGAGACATAAGACAGCCCGGTGGTGCTGTGGGTTGAGGTGCTGGACACCACACCTTGCACCATGTCAGTGATCTGGGTTCAGGAGTGGACTTGGGTCACTGGATGTTAGCAGGGGAAGAAAGGATCGAGTGTCTGGAGGACAGCTTTCCTTCCTGGGAGCGAGGGAATGAAGGTCTCTCCATCTGGTGACCCCCTAGCGATGGCTGGGGTCTAGCAGCAGTCAGGTCCTGGCTGAAGTGGGGCATGGATGCAGTGGCACTCCTGTGGGTGTCATTGGGAGTGCTTATGCGGTGCATTGGAGCGCATTGCATGACCAGGCCAATGGGGGGAAGATAAAAAAAAAAAATCCTTCCCATTGGTAGCTAAAGGTGGGTCTGGACCTATGGCACCACATCCAATTCTGGGCTTTGTGGCTATCCTGGCTCTACTCTCATCCATTCCCACTGGACACTATATAGATAAAGCACCAGTGGAATGGCAGTCCTTGATCCTAGGGGACTCAGATCAGGGATGGTTCAGGATATTAGACGAGGGAGAGGTTGGTAGTCCAGGTGCAGCCGAGGACTTCAGGAGGACAGGATAAGCCGGGGAGTGTACGACCATGCTGGAGAAAGTCCAATGAGGTAAGGGTGCAGAAATAAAGACTACAAAAAAAAAAAGAAGGCAGAGACAAAGCAATGGTAATCAAGGGGTCAGTAGTGAGAGGCAGGGACAAGAGAGCTGGGTGGGACAAATGGCTGAGATTAGGCAGGGAAGGTTTTAGTGAAGCAGAGAGAGATGGAGGTTCAAAGCACTTTGAGAGAAAATAGCAGGGGATGGGGACAGGGGTGTCTGGGCTATTGTGCCAGTGGCACCACAGCACAGATGGATAGTGAGAGGGGTGAAGTAGATCAGAAAATTCACAGAGTAGCAGTTTATAGCAGCAGATTATAACACAGCTCTACACTCGTATCCTATGTTAGACAATTACATTTCTTCTGGCAAGCTCAATAAATCCAAGGCAGGGTATTAATAAATGTTCTAACTAGGCAGAAGGATTTTAAACAGCTGCAGCGTTATATTTAAAATGAAGGTTAACAGCAGCAGGCTATAACACAGTTCTACACTTGGGTCCAATATCAAACAATTACATTTCTTCTGATCAAGTTAGATTAAGACCTGGGTTAGCATTAAAAAAAAATTTTATACCAAGGCACATGAAAAATTAGAGACAAAATACAAGTAGCAAAAATTCAGGCTGGAAAGTGGCGTGAGAGGCTCCAGGAGGAGCTGAGATTTAAAAAGTTCACAGCAGCCAATGGGGCAGCAGAGAGCTGTGTGGCCAATGGCATCATTGGCTTTCAACCACAAGCTGAGCAGTGCACCATACCTTTTTCTGGGCTGTAGCAGCAGTCGGGGCTTTGGGGAGCATGGTCCATGCAGCAGCCGTCCGTGGGTCAGCTGGTGAGCCCATTGGGGATGAATCTTTTCTGGGCTGTGGTGCAGTTGGGGTTTGGGAGCATGGCCAGTCTGAGGCAGCAGCTGGTCCGTCGATCAGATGGTGAGCCCACTCAGGGATGGATCAAGGCATATGAGAAATTAGAGACAAATTACAGGTGGGGAAAATTCTGGCTGGAAAGTGTCTGTGAGAGGTGCCGAGAGTGCACCAAGATTAAAAAAATTCACAGTAGCCAATGACAGGGAGGCAGAGCAGCCCTGAAGCCAGTGGTATCCTTGGCTTTCAAGCCACAGAAGCTGAGTAGTGCACCATACCTTTTTCTGGATTGTGGTGGCAGTTGGGGCTTCAGAGAGCAAAGTCAGTCCCAGGAAGCAGCCAGTCTGTGGGTCAGCTGGTGAGACAACAGTGTAAGTCTGTCAGCTTCCAGGCCAGCCTTCAGCCAGCACCTCTCCATCCTTCATCCAGCTCACATCAACTCCCTCAAAGTCCCATCAAACCAGGGGGATCTAGGGTGAAGAGTGAGTGGGCAAACACAGACAGGAGCTATGGAATCCAGAGCCTCCGCCACAGACCTATTATAGATCTGCAGCAGATTCTCTGTGTCTGAGCTTACACTTGGCATGCCTGATAGGTCCAGCACCACCATCAGGCTATCTAGGGTCAAGCCCATAAGGTAGTACCAGACCATCTCCATGAGGTGCTGGCCCTGTTGGGGGGTGCCTGGAATTGAACCTTATGATGTGGTTTTCAGACCAACTGACTCTCACTGCCAAGTCAGAGGTCTCCACTCCCAGTAGAAAGACCAAATCCAATGAGTGACCATGAATATGGGTCACAGAGGTAATAACCTGTGTGAAGCCCAATGAATTCATTAGTTGGACGAAGTCCTATCCAAATTGCAAGAGTTCATCTTCGACCCAGGCATTGAAGTCCCCCAGCACAATCCATCTTGGGGACTCCAACACCATAACGACAAGGAAGTCCATGACTTCCTGCAGAAACTGCTTCTAACCTCTAGGTGGACAGTAGATGAGAAGGATCCTGCAACCTACACCTGCACCAATGATACACTCACAAGGCTTGGTCTCCCCCACTGGCACATCTATAAGGCCCAGTTCTGTTCTAAAACAGATGACTACACAAATATATCTGTATACCAGATTTGCATATTAGAATGCACTGTTTCCCACTGTAGGGTTATAATAACAAAATAAAAACAGAACTTTGTCAGTTTAGACATGGAAAATATATACCTCACACATCAGTTAACTATTTGAGCACCCAAAAGGATTAACATTTAAACTCACCACATATTTAAAAAGTTTCTGATTCTGTTTTTTTTAAATAGCAATTTAGCCTTTTTGTGAAATAAAGGTGAGCAGTGTATCCATTTGAAAGAAAAACAACAGAAAAAGTAGTTATAAAGTAAGTTACTAACTTTAAAAGGCATGGTAAGAAAAGCCTGTTTTTGAAAATGTTGAGTTTTTAAAAAAGAAATAATGTTCATGTTTAATTGGCTAGGTTGTTTGATAAAACAATAAGGTTTAAACAGATCTGCTTCTGAGGCCAGATATCTTTTGGGAATAGGACTAACACAGTGTTGCCTGATGAAATAACCAATATTATAAAAACAGAGTATTTCTGGTAAACAAACATATTGATGGACTGTGTCCATGAATGTTCACTGGATGAGTCAGATGAACATACATGGACCTTTAGGAACCTTTACGTTCATGAAGACAGAAATGCCATTTAATGTTCGTGCACAATTCATTAACATTCATCAACAATTTGATGCACACTTGAACATTTGTGAACAGTTCCTGATAGTTCAACTGGGCAGTCCTAGCTACAAACTGTCATATGTTATAATCTCTTATGGTGCAGGGAATTGCTAGAAGGCCAATACAGATTTCCAGCTGGAAGCCTGGTAGTGGATTCAGCTTGCCCACTTGGGCTTCCAATTGTTGCACCTTATTAGGTATTGTAAAATTTGCTGTAGTGAGTCTCAGTGTATGTTTGTAATTGTTTACCATGAGTCACCATTTCAAATGAGCTTGCTCAATGGTTTAACCCGTAAAAAATGGAAAAAATGAAAAAATGAAATTTTGGAGTGGCTTGAAGTTTGTCTATGTATCTAATAAGTTGGTAAGCAGTTTGAAGTGGGGGATGAGAAAGTCATATGGGCTAAGTCAGAAGGGGGAGGGGGGGAGAGACCAAGATTCAGGTTGGCTACCGGGGCCAGAGCAGAGTACTTATGTAGGGTGATCAGACTGGATCAGCCGGTAGGCCATCATCTGTCAACAATGTCTAGTATTCATGCAGAGCTCTGCACAAGTGTCATGGTCTGTCAGTGCCACCCACAAGCTTTGCCTACCCTGTGGCTTCATTGTTGGGAGCTGCATAGGCCAGTTCAGTGTAAATCCCATGCATGCCAGATCTGGTCATGAATAGGCCTTACATCCTCAACTGGAGAAAATAATATTGAGAAGAAGATGAACCCTAAATAACAAATACCCTGCTGTTGTACAACTGCTACTAGTAATAAGTAATGGAGTGGCTTGAAATTAGAATTTTCATGAGGTTGCAGTGTAATACAGTTCTTCTGATACCAACTTGAAATGTTTCTGCTGGTGCCTTTGAAAATATGTGCTGATCAGGTGCCTACAAGACATTATCAATCTGAATCAATCACTAGGCACTGAGTTGTCATTTTGACATGGAAATCCTTTGGGCTCCTTTAGATGACAATGCATTCTTAATGCATTTCTAAGTCATATACTCATTAGAAAAGCAATACCATGCAAACTCCTATATACTACAGTACATCATGGATAACTGTTGTTACAGCATGACGTATAGTATATCAAGCAGCATTAGTAAATCGGTCTAACACTGTGATAAAAATTCTGGTGAGGAGCATTGCTGAAAGTTGGATTCCATTATTTTGTAAACAAACATGGACCATACCATTGTTAATATTTCAAACAGTATAGCATTAACAAAGGTTTTGTCAGTGCAATGGGGAAAATCATAAATGTTGGAAGGTTCAGAGTTAAATCATTTGAGCATCCATTATACAGTTTTATGGTATAATTTATGTTATTATATGGTGGGTACAGATATGAATTAGTGTGTGGTTAGATTTCATTTCTCAGTGACCTGACTAAATGGTTCTCCATTAGCCTCATGGAGCTGTTAAGCAGACAGAATATAGAACACATCTGCTGAACCATAAATCTGGATATTAAAAGAAAACTCCTGCCTGTATCTAACTGCATAATGATTGGTGTGTAGTATATTGTGGTTACTGATTACACAATTATCAGATAATTGCAGTTTTAATGCTATAAATACATTTAGCTTTTGCTAACAGTGTTTAAACTATAAAATACTCCTTGATAATGTGTGTAACTTAATAACAAATTTAGTGTGAAGGTATCCATTATTTATGCTCTTATTAAAGCAGCTTCAATTTAGTTAGATTACTAGGCTTTTTGTTTGTTACTGTACATAAAAATATGTTATAGATGCGGGTTTCCTGGGTTCTACAGTCTCAAACTATAATTTGTCTTGCTTTGTTTCAAGTTAATAAGGCTTACACAGAATGATCAACAAAAAGCAAACACTATGAATGTTTTTGTAGTCTCACATAATTATCAAATGAGCCCTAAATATGGCTAATTATAATTGTTACCTGAAATTGTTTTAGAAGTTCTTATATTCTTGATTCAATGCTTGTTGAACAGTATATCAATAATTGGTGTGTATAAACAAATTAAAAAATGTCACTGGCTCAGTAGGTTCTGCGCTCATGTCTGGGGCCAGAAGATCCAAAAGTTATGAGTTCAAGTCCCACACTTGGAATCTGGGATAATACAAAATACTGACACTGCAGCCCAGCTCTAGTGCAGTGATGCACTAAGATGCTATCCTTTGGATAAGCTGTTAAACTGATATCCCTTCTGCCTCCTCTTTCGTGGCTATGCAGGTGAAAATTAAAGAGCCCATGGCACTTCTGAAAAGAGTAGTGAATTTTCTCCAGTGTCCTGGTCAACATTCCACAGTTCATGTAACCTATCTCTCGGGATGCACATGGAAATAAGCTGCTACCACTCAGTCTGGCTTTCCTGGTCAAAAATTACAAATAAATGTTAGGTATAAAAGTACACAAATAAGTTTTCTCTGGTGTTTCATGGATTAAAGCAGAGTACAGTGGTCAGTCCATATTTATTTATTGGTTTATTTATTTGTTTTTAAAAGTTTTATTGGGAAGTCGTACTGAGCTTGTAACCCCTAATTTCTAGATATCTCCAAGGATGAGGGGGAGAATCAGAACAGGATACAATACATGCAATAATAAAATTAATGTGTACAGTAAGCACATAAATTAACACTTGTGTAAAAGGTAATGACTCGGTGCAGTAAAACACAATACAATAAGGTGCTGAAGGTCATAGAATTTACAAAGTACAAAGGCAAAATCTAGGGATCAGAGAGCATCAATCACTATAATATGGGGAGGATGGAAAGGGTGAATGGTACAGTACATGTGTATAGCATAGAGAACATAGTGGCTGGAGGGTGAGGGCAGCAGCTCATGGCCCAGGATCAAAGAACTGCATTAGTGTGAGTAGGTGAAGAGCCCTGAAGTCATGTGGAGATTATTTATTTAGATTTTTTCCTTGCTTTCTCTAGGGGGCTGGGAGCAGCTCCGCCTCCTTCCCATGGGGGGTCACATCTGGTCCTGGCTATACACCCAGGATTGTCATGGAGCCTGCCAGCTGTTTGTCTCCCTGCCCCTGCAGGCTGCGGTGTGAGTGTGGAGCGCAGCCCGCTGTTGTCCCGCAGCACCCACCCTTTCTTGTGTTGCTCCTGACCTGTGCTACCCTCAGGCCTCCACCTGGGGGCAGCCATATGGTGGAAGCATTAAGATCCCTTCCTGGGAGAGGAGAGCTGCCTTGTCACTGCTCAATGCAACTCCTCCCTTCCCCCCCCAGCTGACCCCCAATGACCCAGGCTCATTCCTGAACCCAGGCCCCCAGTGTAGTGTGAGGTATGGTGTCCAGTGCCTCAACCCTCAGCATCACCAGGCTGGCATAGAGGAGATTTGAGTGAGTGGTGGGAATGGGTAGCATTGATGGTCAGAGGGAGAGAGCAGATGGAGAAGGCTGCTTGACCAGCAGTGGGTTTCACTGAAGGAAGTGAAAGGCAGCTAGAATGAGAGTTGTGAAGGGAGTATAAAACAATAAGGGGGAGTGAGAGGAGGAAGGCAAGGTATGATGGAAGGGAGTAAAGGCAGAATTTGTAGTTAAAGGAAGCACAGTCATCAAGGTACCTAGCATCAAGGATGGGTGGGAAAGGGATGAGTACAGTGAGTAGTGGAGCATCAATCTTAGAGAACGAGAGAGACGGGATCTTGATCGGTAGGTGGTATAGGCAGTGGAGTAGTTATGGAGCTGTCACCATCTTCAGGGCTGCAGCCATTGAGAGGTGAACAGCTTTCTCCTAGTGCTACAAGTGTGGTTCTACCAAAGTATCTAGCTCCTCGAACTTTGGGCATCAAATCCTGTCAGACTGTGGCAAACATTTGGGGCAGACAGGCAGAGTTTTGTATCAACTGGATCACACTCATACAAATGGTGTGGACCAGGTGAACCAGTCAAACCGGGAAATGCTGTTCACATCTGAAACAGTTAACTAGGCAGAGTGTGAGTCACAGCCTCATTTCAGTGCTAGACTCAGCTTGATGACAAGCACCAGTGTGAAAGTTCACTCACACTCATCATCAGACTGCTAAAAAACTCATTCAGGGCTGTGATTTCACTTCTTGTTATATAAAAATACATGTTTCAACAAAATATAAAATCTCTTCAAATGTTTGACCTATAGTCCTGCAAAGACTGAAGCTGTTGAAGGGAGGATATTTTAAGAAAAAAAAGAAAAACAATGATAGTATTATAGGTTGAGCAGTGTTTGCAAAGCAGTAGGCCACTGATGCCAGGTGCTTGCCTGAGACTGGGATCTGAGAGGGTAGGAGACTGGACTCTGGACTGGAGGAGCATGCTTGGGGCTGGGCAGCAGGAAGATGGGGCATGAGGTGTCAGTCTGCCAGTGTCCACTTGACTAATTTCACAACCAGTACAGCAAACAATAGTTTTATTCATTGCAGAACTAACATTTTATCAGGACATGCAAACAGGCTGACTGAAGCCCTTGCCTGAAGCCTCGAATATGATTTTTAGGGAGGAGTTACTTTACAAGGCAGCAAGTGTGTACCATACTGGCAGCATGCCAGTGCCTGCCACTGGTAGTTGGCACCTTCATGGCATCCCATTAAAAAAAATTATATATAGTTTCTTTTTGTGGCACTTTTCAATTTCAAACTCTACATTCACCCAAGTTGCAGGCTTGCAGCAGTTCCTTCTTCCTCCTCCTCCTTAGTCCTGAAGCAACTTTTGTGTGTGTGGCATCCTGAGCTGTGCTGTTCCCATGTGATCTGGGCAGTGGGAAGCAAGTATGTGTCAGATAGCAGTGTGCCAGTGACTAGCCACTTTTTGTTGGCACCTTGGTGGCACCCCAAAGAAATCCCTTAAAATAAAGTATTTTTTTAGTGTGGCAGTCTTCACATTCCCCCAAGTTACTGTGGTTTCATTCCACTTCTGAGTCCTGAAACAGTGTGTGTGTGTGTGTGTGTGTGTGTTTCTGTGTGTGTTGTCCTGAACTGTATTGTTAATGTGTCTGTATGTGTATGTCTTTGTGTGTGCGTGTGTGTGTATTGTTCTGAACTGTGCTGTTGCTGTGCATGTGTGTGTGTCTGTCTGTCTGCGTGTGTGGTCCTGAACTGTGCTGTTGCTGTGCATGTGTGTGTGTGTCTGACTGCGTGTGTTGTCCTGAACTGTGCTGTTGCTGTGTGTGTGTGTGTGTTGTTGTCCTGGGCAGTGGACAGAATGTGTGTGCCATTGAACAGCGTGTCTGTACCTGGCCCTGGTAGTTGGCACTTTGATGGCATCCACCGAAAAATTAAATAAAGCTGTTATTTTATTATGCCAGTCTTCATGTTCCCCAAATTGCTGCGGATCCGTCATCCTCCTGAGTCCTGAACAGCGTGTGTGTGTGTGTGTGTGTGTGTGTGTGTGTGTGTGTGTGTGTGTGTGATCCTGGGCTGTGCTGTTGTGTGAACTGGGCAGAGGACAGCAATTGTGTGTCAGCTGGCATTGTGCAGTTGCCTACACCCTGGTAGCTGGTTTCTTGATGGACTCCTATAAACAAATTTAAAAATCTTTATTTGTTTAATTTTGTGGCACTTTTCAAATTCCATCTACATTTGCCCAAGTTGCAGGCTTGCAGCAGTTTCTTCTTCCTCCTCCTTAGTCCTGAAGTAGTTTGTGTGTTGTCCTGAGCTGTGCTTTTGCAGTGTGATCTGGGCAGTGGGCAGAAAGTGTGTGCCAGCTGGCAGTGCACCAGTGCCCAGACTCTAGTAGTTGGCATCTTGGTGGCGTCTTCCTAAAAATGTAAAATAAATTCATTATTTTTATTGTGGTAGCCTCCATAGTCACTCAAGTTGCTGTAGTTACTTCCTCCTCCTGAGTCCTGAAGCAGCCTGTGTGTGGGTGTGTCATCCTGAGCTGTGCTATTGCAGTTTTATCTGGGCAGTGGGCAGTAAGTGAGTGCCACCTGGTAGCGAGTCAGTGCGTGGCATCTGGTAGTAAGTGATGGAGTCCCATAAATTAAAAAAAAAAAAAAAATAATATAAATGAAAAAGAATAACATCACAAATTTAAGTAAAACAAAGTCTTTCAACTCCTAAGTGGACTTGTCCTGTTGTATGCATTAGTAAATGGAGCAACAGAGAGGCCAAGGAGATGGTAGCATGGGATTATCTAGTCACATCAAAGAAAAAAAAAAAGCCGATTGGGCTTGGTCATAGACCCCCTGCCTCAGTGGGACATACTGTACAAGAGTAGTGGAAGATGACATTAGTTAACTGTCAATAGAGTACCTAGCATTGCAGGACCACTTACAGTGGCACTGCAAGGGTTGCAACACCAGCAATCACTGTAGGAAAAGGAATAAGAAAGGAGTGGAGTGCATCAGGTAGTGGCACAGGCAAAGAGAAGGAGCAAAGTGATTTATTAAAGCTTGGGGACAGATATACAGGCTTTGATTATATACCCAATAAAAAGGATAGCAATAGCAGCAGTTCTGGGGCTGAAAAGGTAGAAAAGATGTGAATTCAACTTGAGGCAGGTGCACATAAGAGATAAAAAAAGATCAAAAGTGGTGGACAAAAAGGAAAGGTTACAAAATGACAATGGGAAACATAACAACAACAGCAAGCATCTGAAATGACAGCAGCTAAAGACACAGGCTAGATGGGTGACCGGACTTGTAGAGAAAGAACCATTCCTGACCCTGAAGAACTGGTAAAGAAAGAGGAGGAGGGTAGTGATGTGGAACCAGGCCACGTAATCTGCCCATTAGGCAACAGCAGAAAGTGCTGGGAGGAAAGACCAAACTGGAGACATTGGTGGTGAGGATTTCCTTTGGGTGGACAAAGTCACAGACATATGTAATGTGTATTTCATGTAAAGACAGGCTGAGTCACATTAAGAGTGACCAGGGCTAGGAACAACTACCATGAAAACACATTTGCTGAAATCACATGAATCTCAGTATAAGGTCTGTCAATGCACAACATCAGCAGCAGCAACACCAGCCAGTGAAGCTGCTGATGATAATGATGGTGGGCAGGGAGGAGAACATTAAGGGACCAGGTAGAGAGGAAAGGAAGAAAGACTTTCCAAGTGGTAGCCAATGCAACTCCAACGTCTTCCATTCATCAATTCTTTAGCCCATTGACTCCACACCTTTGAGGAACTGCAAATCCCAGTCACTTCCATCCCCGTGGCAGCAAAGTAGGAGTCAGCAGCTATGTTCAGGGATAAAATGGTACATGGATTGCATCTCAAGTCCTATGAGAACAGGTTGAAGGAACTGAATATGTACTCCCTGGAGAGAGGAGGGAGAGGATATTATAGAGACATACAAGTATCTTACAGGGAGGAACAGGGTGCAGGAATACACTATTTTTAAGCGAAAAAGATGTTCCAGGACTAGGGCATGGGATGAAGTTGGAGGAGAACGATTCAGAGGAAACATGAGGAAGAATTTCTTCACAGAACGGGTGGTGGACAAGTGAAACACTCTGCCAGAGGAAGTGGTGGGGGCTGAAACAATCACAGGATTTAAGAATGCATGGGATAGACATAAAGGAATTCTGGAGGTTAGGGGTAAGGGGCAACAGACTTCTAGGAAAACATAAACTGAACTTACAAGCTCAAATGGGCAGACTGGGTGGGCCATAGGCCCCTTATCTGCCGACACTGTCTATGTATCTATGTATCTATGTAAAAATCACTCAACTCTCACTGGTCAAGTCCCTGAAAATGGGCCAGAAATGTAAAGCCGACAGATCAGAGACAAAAATGTTAATAAGAGCAATTGTGGAAATGCTAGCCACTGACTTGCTATCATTCTCTATAAAAGCAACATAGGTTTCCTATCGTTATTGCAAGTTGCAGTGCCAAGGTATTAAGTGCCAAGCCGTACTTTCTTTTCTACAGTGGATCTTCCTGATTTGTATCAAAGAATCCACAATACTGTGTTTTGTGTTCTCAAAGCAAGATTTGTTCCAGTGGTTCACATCACCGCTGAGATGTAGACCAGTGGTCAAATGACTGATTACATAGAAGTGGCTGCCCATGAGGTCTATTTCCCCTGTTTGTTCTCCTCGTCTTCCTCTTTTTCCTCTGGTTTAAGTGCCAGCAGCAGCAGTAGCAATAGCTGTAAGTCACAGGGGACCCCAACCTCTGCATGCAGGCAGCTTTAAGTATTACTGGCATTGACAATGACCAGTATGCAGAAAACTTACTGCACTTTCTTCAGTAGAAATTTGATGGGTGGCTGACACCACACCCATTAACACCAGGTTTTATAGTATCAGATAATGAAAAACATTATAAAGGCAGTTGACAATGGGGGTTATACATGTTCCAAGTTTTGCTCAATGTGTAACTCTGGGATGAGGTGGCACCACTGTGAAGACATGTTTAGGTATGGCCAAAACATTTCAGCTATTTCTGCTATTTTGTAAAGGTAGGAAGCTGCTATGAAACATTCAGCAGTGGAACCACCTTCCCCTCCACCACTTGTAAAAGATGTGGAAACAAGATGGAATTCCACCTATTACATGATGAAACAGATGTTATAACAGCAGAAGGGTATCATAAGTATGCCATTGAGCAAGGTATTATCGAGAGAGGTAAGCATCAGCCCAACTCAGTGGTGCCTAATGGGGCCCTCTGCACTGTGCTGGAGCCCTTTGAGGAGGCCAGAGAGGAGGTGAGTGCTGATGCAACTGGTCTAAGCAAGGTACACCCCCTCATTGCCCTTATTAATCTGTGACGTCTTTGTATGAAAACTAAATATGTGGACAAGGAGGATACCACTGCTGTCAATCTAGTAGAAAGGGTAAGAATACATTTCTGGAATGACGCATTTCAAAAATGCATACAGCTGACTACTACATTATGGCCACTCACATGAACCCTCAGCTCAAAGACATATTTGAGAGATTCTTTGATGCACAAGGATGCAGTAAGAATCAACAGTCCTATAAAGCCTGGATTATCCATCTGATCTCTGCACATATGGCAGAAAACAAGACCAAGATAACAGATATAAAAGAACCACACTCCTCATTATCAGCCCCTGCAATCACACTTACAGACCAGGTGGAGGCAAGGAAGAAGGAGGATCCCAATGCATTTCCACTGCTACTACTGAATATCATGAGTCACTCATTTTTGTCTCCAAGTCAACTGAGTACTGCTGCTGCCGTCCCCAACCCCTGAAAGACAGCCATTGATTACAAACCACTCTGGGAACAACTGGCTATGACCTGATGCAAAGGCATGGCAACTCACATCCTGACACAGTGGTGCCTAAGATGGCAGCAGCAAACAAGTGATGCTGTAATATTTGGATGGGAATGTGTCACTAGCAGAGATGAGCCTCTTTGTACTGGTGCAGAAAAAGGCCAGTTGGCCCTCTTTGACATAACTAGCTGTTGAACACCTCAGTATTCCAACTGAGAATACATACTCATGGAGAACTTTCAGAGCTTAAGCAATATTGTCACCAACAGTAGAAAATTCCTTCGAATCAAAATACAGAGATGCTCACTTTTTAAAAAATAACCTCCCCTTTTCCAAAGCCCTTTTTGCCATGTTTTTGGATGATGAATCTCCTACACTTCCAGCTGGGCTAATGACAGAGGATGATAGAGGTGTATTGGGAGGGCTTCTGTGTCCTTCATTTTTTGAACCAGTAGCCTACACACATATCATGGGATGCTGCACTGCTGTCTTCATAGTCTTCTTCAGATTAATATTTTGGAATATTTGCCAGGTCTGCACAGGCCAGATCAATAATGTTTGGGGCAATGTTGCTCTGTGAAACCAGTGTGAACAACACATACCCTCGATATAATGAGAAGGCTTGTCCACATGCGGCACCGTCCCAATGGGAACACAATAGTTGGAACCTGAAGCTTACACACACACACACACACACACACACACACACACACACACACACACACACACACACACACACTGTGGTATACTGCACTGTTGTCTTCACTCAGTCTTCTTCAGATTAATCTTTTGTGAATTTTTGCCAGGACTCCAGAGGCCAAATCAATAATTTTGGGGGCAATGTTGCCTGTGAAACCAGTGTGTGCAAACACTTATCCATGGTATAATGGAAACCTTGTCCATGTATGGCACTGTCCCAGTGGGCATCCAGTTTCTGCTGCCAGTAGCATACACTGCTGAATGCTACGCTGTTGTCTTCACTCAGTCTTCCTCAGATTAATTGCTTGTGAATGTTTGGTAGTGAAGCTAATATTGCTGATGATGATGAGGGCAGGGGAGGAGGACACTGGGGATCAGGTAGATAGAAAGGGAAGAAAATAAATCAAGTGGTAGCTGATGCACATCAAAATCTTCCATGCATTAGTTCTTTAGCCCATTAACTCCCTCAATTGTGGGATGCAGCTCTGTTGTTTTACACAGTCTTTTTCAGTTTAATGTTTTGTGAATATTTGGCAGCCTACACAGGCTAAATAAGTAATTTTTCAGACAATGTTGCCCATGAAACCGGAGTGTGCAGCATTCATCCACTGAATAATGGGAAGCCATGTCCATGTGTGGCACTGTCCCAATGGGTACACAATTCTTGGAACCAGTAACCCACACTGTGGGATGCTGCACTTTTGTCTTCACTCCATCTTATTCATATTAATGTTTCTTGAATTTTTGCTTGGCCCTAATACTTTTTAATGGTCAAACCAGTGCAAACTACTCTGCCAGTAAGAGAACTTTGGCGACTTTATTGGAACTTTACCTGATTCAGCGGTCCAGAATTTGCATGTAGTCTGCTCTTTTGGAGGTCACACAGCTTTACATTTTCTACCTGTCATACATCCCTGTAGCACCCTCAACAAGTTGGATAAGTCAGGGAGCAGAGACAGTATAGGCCAGCAGTGAGGTGAATGCCCAGATATTTGATGACAAATTATAGTGAGAAACAAATAATGAGAAAAGTGGTACTAGACTCCAATATTATTTTAATAAACTTAGTGCAATAAAAATGGCATAAAATATACATAAAATATCATTGGACATGAAGAGCAAGATCAATCTGTTTGCTGATGATACCAAGATGGGAGCAGTGGTGGACGACCTAGGGGGATAGCAGGGTTGCAGGATGATCTGGCAAAGCTTGAAACCTGGTCAGACACCTGGCAACTGGGCTTTAATGCCAAAAGTGCAGGTGCTGCATTTTGGGTGAAGGACCCAAGGAGGGTTATCATCTGGGGAGTGCAGCTCACCCAGACAGAGGAGAGAAGGATCTGGGGGTGCTCATTACAGGTCGATGAACAACCCGGCACAATGTGGGAAGGCAGCTGCAAGGCCAACAAAAATGCTGGGTTGCATTGCAAAGGGTATATCCTCGAGGAGGGAAGGTGATTCTGCCACTGTATAGGTCATTAATTAGATCACACCTGGAGTACTCGTGCAGTGCTAGCACCCATATCTGAAGAGGACATTAAGTTACTGGAGGGTGTGCAGCGCAGGGCGACAAAAGATGATCAAGGGGCTGGGGACTTATCATATGAGAGGAGGCTGAGGAGTTGAACATGTACAGGCTGGAGGATAGGAGGGATGGGGTGACATGATTGAAACCTTTAAGTACATGAAAGGAATAAACAAGACAGGTACAGAGGGGCTGTTCAAAGTAAGGAAGGGGAGGGATACCAGGGGCCATGGTATGAGACTGGAGATAGGAAGGTTCATTAGGGAGATGAGGAGACACATTTTCACAGAGGGTGGTAGCTGGGTGGAATGCGTTACCTGCAGAAGTGGTATCAAGTAGACCAGTGGACTGCATCAAAAGGGCATGGGACAGGACAAGGGGAGGGTCAATGGAGGGGAAGGGTGGAAGGGAGGGGCAGCTGCAGAATAAGGGGTGCTAGTTGCACATTCGAGCAGACTTGATAGACCTCTAGGCCTTTATCTGCTGGCAAATTTTGTATGTTTGTATGTTAGTATATACTGTCTGCCCTTAGCCAGACAGTTATGAAATAATATGAAAAGTATTATTTTTATTTTTATACAACAGGCAGACCGTTATTTCCCTGATGAAGCCCTTTTAAGGGTGAAACTTTGAGCATGTTGGTGCATGATCCTGTTTGAGGTGAACACATGAAAACAAAGTACTGAAGAGTGACTATTTGGAGTTTGGCTGATTTGTTGCAGTTATTCCACTTGGATAAAGAGTTTCCTAATCAGCCCCTGAAGTAAACCAAGGTGGACTAGTGAACCCATAAAGGAACGTTCTGTTATATGAAGGTTCATATCAGTCCTCCATTAACTGACATAGCTCCTTTGAGACAGCTACCATGTACATGAGTGTGTTTTGCCAGTGTCTGTGGACCACAAGTTCTCACAGACTACAGAGGGCTGGGGCCTGTGGTGTGGATGCAGATCAGGACCCAGAGAGTATCCTGCTACTGTGAGAAGGGGACATGTGGGTGCTACAGAAACCCCTCATGATGTGTAACCTCTGCCCCTCCCAGGCCCCTAACATGCCCCCCCATGCCCACCCCTGACCCAAATGGGCATGTAACAGTGCACATGACTGGGGATTGGATGCAGACAGGAATGCAGCCATGTGCACAGCGAGACCTCTGCACAGCCCCAGTGTATGAAATCACCCCTCCTCAGGTGAGGATCCCCTTATCAGTAAAGACAATAGAAAGGTGTCAGCACAAAAAGACTTACAGTCTTTTGCTGAGTACTTCCCAGTCTCCTGGAGAAGCAGAAAGGCTTCTTGTTGTTTTGTGCCTTTCTCACCTGCTTCAGATATATTTTATTAACCTCTGGAACTTAACTTAATTAGTTCCTATATTTTCTTCAACTCCTCTATTCCTTCACCTCCCACCTCACTATTTGTCTTTGAACTTCTCTTCTATTCTCCTCAGATCTGCCCTGCTGATGTCCAAGACCATTGCCTAAGACTTAGGCCTCCAGCCTTCTATAGGTAAAGGTGTACTGTACCAAATCTAGTTGTAATCACTCATTCTCAAGGTATCCCTTATCCTAAATGCTCCCATCATGTTGTGGTTTGACAGAACCAAGTCAAGGATGGTTCCTTCCCTGATGGATCCAAATCTGAGATATTAAGATCCTCAGTAAAACCAGATTCCTTAGGTAGCATGTCTCTATCTGCTCCCTTAGCTCCTGACTCACTCCTTGGACTGCTTTGGTGGCCTGTGTGTCACTCCCACTCTGGCATATTTCCTTTTTAGCAACCAACTGCACCTATGTTGTTTCCATATCTCCTTCCATGTTCTTGACTTCAGTGCATAATGTAAAGTGACAACCATCCCCTGGCCCATAAGACCACACCTTATTATTAAGGCATATCCTGGGATAATGATCCTTGCATTTTCTCCTCTTTAACTTTCCTTGATGTCTGCCATTGCTTGGGGGAGAGATATTGTTCATGTGTGTGGGGTGTGTGCCATTGCTGCTCTGTGTGTGCGATTGAAAATCTACCTGTTGCTACCAATCCCCCTCACTACTAATTTAAATTCTAATTCAAACATCTCTTTTCTGCTCTGGAGTGCTAGCTCACTACTAGGTACTAGCCTTTATTAAATACTATAGTCTGTAGTACAAAACAAGCACTTTTCCTAGAATGTTGGCGAGTCCCTGAAAAAGAAACACCCTTCTACCCCACAACATCAACTTATTTATGTGTTGAGATCCTAGTTTTCTCCTGTATGTCCTCACTAACATGGCACTAGTAGGACCCAAGTGAAGGTTACCATCTTTCTACTCCCCTAGGTTTCCTGCCTGCTTCTTTGAAACTGCCCATTGCCCTAGGATCCCCTCCCCGTGATTGTTGGTGCTCAAAAAATAACCATTTCAGGCTTCCAATCACCTACCTTAGAAACTTGTCCAGCTGAGGAAGCACCCTAAAAGCAATGCAGACAGTTTATTCCTCCCAGGCATTGTTGAACATAGTCCTCCCCTACCTCTGACTAAAAAGGCTCCCAATATTAGATTTCTCCTTTCTCCATCCATGTCCCACCTTCTTCTGCACCCACTTCTCCAGTGCAGCTTCTAGCATTAAGATTCCAGTGCTGTTTCTCCTTTGGGGTCAGCATACTGAATCACTTCTGCCAGTGGTACAAGCTGGGTTACTGATCTCTACCTTGAGAATCAACCTCAGTGGAGTACTGTACCTCTTCCCTTCCCATTCCACCACTCTGCATCTAACTGCATTGAACTGTAGGTTATGTACCCTGGTACGTGGAGTGTAAGCACAGCTTGGCTGTGGAGTGTAATGCACTTATCTCAACCACCTCACTGCCTTGGTTTTGTTGTGCCCCCTTATTCAAGCAGGATAGCCTACCCCGGCCCATCTTCCTCTGTCACTTTCTAATCTGGCTTCACTGGGGACTGGGGGTCCACCTGGAGTGATGCAAGCCTATACTGCCATGATGGGTTGCATCTGTCCAGGAGGGGAACCAGGATCCTAGGTGATAGGTTTAAATGCTTCATTGGCAAGCATTTAAACTAGCCAAGGAGGAGGCACTGGAAAGGAGCAGGGAAATCCTAGCCCCCCCCAAAAAATCACGGTAGTAAGTGTGGTAAACACCAACATAGAGGTGTCGATAAGTAGAAGGGCAGGGGTAAATGGAGAAAGTGACAAAGGCAAGAAGGACAGGGATGGGGCAAAAGGAGTAAGGCCATCAGGAAATGGAGGGTAATGAGTACCAATGCCTGTAGTCTGGGCAACAAAGCTCCCTGAGCTGGTGGCCTTGATGGAAGAGGATGCCGGATATCGTAGCAGTCACAGAAACATGGTAACAGAGAACCATGACTGGGATGTTAACATACCAGGGACATAACCTACAGGAGAGACAGGCAGGAGAAGAGGGGAGGAGTAGCTCTTTATGTAAAGGAAGGGATAAAGCAACTGGACAAAAGAGTAAACAGGTAGAGGAGGCACTGTGGGTCACCTTGGAGACTGGAAAGGCACCAATCCATGCACAGAGGTTGTGTACAGACTCCCATGTCAGGGAGAGAATGGACAAGATATGATGGAATGCATTCTTAGAATGTCAGAGAAAGGGAGTTACTGTTGATGGGAGATCTGAATATGCCAGATGTTAACTGGAGCACATTTGCTGCAGCCATCCAACAGCAGGGCCATTCTTTGATGCCCTACAGGTGGCAGCCTCAGACAGCTAGTTTCGGAACCCACTGTGAGAGCAATCTTAGACCTCGTGACTGTCAAACGGGGCAGTGAGAGGATCTCAGATCTAGAAGTGGGTTGCCATCTGGGAACAAGTGACCATCAAACAGTGTGGTTCATGTTAAACTCAGCTACAGAGTCAAGCCATACAAAAGTGAGGGTACTGGACTCAGAAGGGCTGACTTTGGCAAGATGGGAGAGTGCCTCAGAAAAGCACTAGCAAACAGGCTAGATGGAGTGGGAGCAACAATGGGGAATCATCAAAACTGCCATCACAGAGGCAACAAGCCTTTGTGTGAAGCAAATAAACAAATCATCTGAAAGAAAAAGCCACTATGGTTCTCAAAAGGGTGGCTGTGAAAGTCAGGAAGAAAAAGATAGCATTCCAGAAGTATAAGGAAACACAGAAAGAGCAGGACAGAGAGCTGTACCAGTTAAGGCAGAAGGAATCAGGAGGGAAGTCAGAATAGCAAAGGCCCAAACTGAGGAAAAGATAGCCAACTCAGTTAAGAAGGGGATAAAACCTTTTATAGGTACATCAGCGAGTGTAGAAAAGACAAAGGAGGGATAGTGAGGCTGAATAGAATGAGCGGTGGGTGGGCAGAGGGGACAGTGAAAAGCAGGGACACTGAACGAATATTTCTGCTCAGTATTCACAAAGAGGAGGAAGTGCCTAATCAATTAACAGAAGCACTCTTGATAGGGGGTCGATCCCAGTCCTTTCACAGAAGAAAAGGTTCTGCAAGAACTCCTAAAACTGAAGGTGGACAAAGCAATGGGGCTGATGGAATTCACCCAGAATTCTAAAAGAATTAAGGGGAAACTAGTGAAACCACTGCAACTCTTTTAATAAATCATGGGAGGATGGTGTGGTACCCGAGGACTAGAGGAAGGCGGATGTGATTCCCCTTCACAAAAGTAGGACCAAGACAGAGGCAGGAAACTACAGACCTGTCAGTCTGACCTCTGTGGTAGGGAAAGTGATGGAGTCACTTCTGAATGAAAGAATAGTTGAGTACCTAGAGGCCAGTGGGGCACAGGACCCAAGGCAGCATGGGTTCACAGCGGGAAGGTCATGTCAGGCGAATCTAATAGATTTCTTTGACTGGGTAACCAAAGTAGTAGACCAGGGAGGGGCTGTGGACATGGCCTACCTAGACTTTAGCAAGGCATTTGACACAGTCCCACACAAAAGATTAATAGTCAAATTAACCAGCCTGGGAGTGGGTCCCAGGGTGGTAGCCTGGGTAAAACATTGGCTGGACAACAGCACAGGAGAAGGTAATTGTAAATGGAGTCCACTCTGAAGAAAGAGGGGTTACTAGTGGGGTACAGCAGTGTTCAGTATTGTCCAGTCCTTTTAATGTCTTTTGTAAGTGACATTGCAGAGGGACCTGGAAGGAAAAGTATGCCTCTTTGCAGATGACACAAAGATCTGCAACAGGGTTGATACACAAGGAGGCATGGAAAGGATGAGAGGGACTTGGCAAGGTTGGAGGAAAGGTCAGAAGTATTGCAGCTAGGATTCAATGCAAAGAAGTGCAAAATAATGCACCTGGGAAACAAGAACCCAGGGGAGAATACACAATGGGGGAGGTAGTAACAATGACAAAAAGGAAGGGACGTGGGAGTAATCATATCAGATGACCTTAAGGCTAGCAAGCAATGTGAGAGGCAGTAGGGAGGGCTGGGGTATACTGGGATGCATAGAGAGGCATCATCAGCAGAAAACAGGAAGTTGTTATCCCTCTGTACAGACAGTTGGTGAGACCCCATCTGAGTGCTGTGTCCAGTTCTGGAGACCCCATCTCCATAAGGACATAGACAGGATAGAGGCAGTCAGAGGAGGGCAACTAAAATGGTGCAGGGTCTGCAAGAGAAGCCGTATGAGGAAAGACTAAAGGAGCTTAATATGTATACCCTTGAGGAAAGAAGGAGAGGGGGACATGATAGAAACTTTTAAGTACCTCAGTGGAATCAACAAAGTCCAAGAGGCAGCATCTTTCAGAAAAAGAAAGCGTGCAAGAACAAGGGACACAATTTAAAGATGGGGGTGGTTCGAGGGGCAATGTGAGAAGTATTATTTCACAGAGAGGTAGTGAATGCATGGAACAGCCTTCCTGATGAGGTTGTGGGTCTAAAACTGTGGGAGAATTCAAGAATGCATGGGACAGACATAAAGGCAATTCTTGTGGGGATAGGAAGAAATAGGCTGTTGGTTAACTAGGATCTGCTCCAGTAGGTAGAAATGGGCAGACTAGATGGGCCAAGCGGTCCTTATCTGCCATCAAAGTCCATGTTTCTACGTTTCTATGTTTCTATAGACCTGACAGATCACTGGGGTAGTGGAACTGTAATCCCCATGTTGCTTTGACCTGAAATACTCTTCAGGAATCTCACTTTACCGCTTAGGTCAGCAACCTTGTGGCAAAGGACCCCAGTTATACTGCACATATGATATCCCCATGCAGCCAGAGTAATCTCTGAAAGAGGCACCACATCACCTGCAACTGACCAAATCTCCTGCTCATCTGCCTTCTTACCCAATTATGGTGCTAATGTATGCTATTGATGAGCTTGGCTGTGGAGTGCACTTATCTCAACCACCTCACTGCCTTGGTTTTGTTGTGCCCCCTTATTCAAGCAGGATAGCCTACCCCTCCCCATCTTCCTCTGTCACTTTCTAATCATGTTCCTATGGCACTTAACCTCATTGCACTTAACCTTGTCTCACGATCACTACCCATATCATTTTGCTCTTATATAATTTGCAATGCTTCTCACCATGGAAGCTCCCTCCTCACATCCTTCCTCTAGCACCTATATAAGATCCCTCTTACTGGGCCTCCTTAGGTCCATACTCACTTCCACTACAAGACAGGCAACCATTGAAACAAAACACTGAAAATCACTTAACTCTACCTACCTTTCCAAACTGACAGTTTAAGTGTTAAATAACAGATCTCTTTCAGAATAGGCTAGGTGTTGTATCCCTTCTCTTTCAGGTCTCCCAGCTAAATGGATATCTCTTGCCACATGACCCCATGGTCATGGATACCCAGATGAAAGCACCAGCACAGGTGGGAGGTCAACCCCACTAGTCCAGGGGTGATCACTTGGGATCCCTCCTGTCCAGGGGTTATGTTGATAAGAGGCATTCATTACAATGAAATTTTATATTTATTCCTGAATTTTGGCTTTGGCAATTCATCTATATTATAAAATGGGTATGTGAAATTGAGCTTTTGATTGGCTCTAGGCATTCCAGCAGCCCTACGTCAATCTTTAATTAGTACACTAGTACAGCTAAATCACATGAGCATTGATTTCTTTTAAAATAAGTACCTAAATTACTAAATTCATTAGTTAGAACTTTGGTCTGCAATAGCCATCACCAGTAAAATCAACCCACACATGGACTGTACATGGCGGTCACAAATATTACAATATAGCAACATCTTTGATTTTTTCATAGCACACCATCCACCTCCACCTCGCTCTCCTCCCATTTACATACAGCACCTACTTAGTGTTGTAACAGCTCAGTCTGTTGTAGCCCTCACCAGGGAGTTTTGGAGGTAGATGGGTTTGCATAGTAGAGGACATCATTAAATCTGTTACCTTGAAATGTGAATCAGTCACAGAATGGTGACATTGAACCATCTAATATGCTTTATTAAACTGACCACATTTTCCATAAATGTTGCTGACTAAAGTTTGTTTTATGAACCTGTTGCTATGACAATGGTAGTAGCAGATCAGAATAGCATTCTTGCTCACTGTTTATGAAAAGGACTCCATTTTTGAAGAACTGTGTTGCAGCTGTTAAAAAAAACGTCTCTCTTTCCTCTCTGTCTTTCTTCCTCTAGCCTAGGTCTTTTATTACAGGGACTGGCAGCACTTCCTGAATAAATAATAAAAAAAGGACAGCTGCTTTAGTGACTTCACTAAAATCAAGCCCCATAATGCATTGCAAGAGACAGGGATGAATTCTTTCACATCAGGGGCCACATTCACATGGGTCAGTAGTATTGTTTATGTCTTACTACAAAAAAAGGGTAGGTTATCTTGAGTAAGAATGCACAACACCTCTCAGGCTTTGTTGAGTCTCCCAGACTATTTTTATTGGCCAGTTGCCATGGAAACATGAACATGCAGTCTGTAATCTCTTGAACAAAGACAGTGGATGGACTATTTGATTTAAAATCTCCACATGAATGTTACTACAAAGGTGCACTTTTAACATCATTTTTATATTTTTATAATAGCTATAAGTTACTCTAAGGCCTTATGTGGGGTTTTATTTAATCACCCCTGAGTGTCTGTGCACTCAGGTGCATCTCATACCACATCACACAGCCAGGGGGTGAATAAGGAGAACATTAACATAACCCTTGGCCGTACCTTATTGCTTAAGTGTCACATCATATCTGCTTTCATGAGGGTGGCTGCACCAGCTCTGCACCTCACAGTATCAAATTCAAGGCTCCACAGCATTACATTTGGCTCCTCCTGTCTTGAACATATTCATATTCAGGGCACATTGCTGGGGTAAACCAAGGAATAAGAATGTAAGATTGCCCTGTCTCGTTCTCGAACCCTCACATATTATTACTTCTGCTACATCCCAGCAGCCAATTAACATTGTTGTCACTCGATCTGTGACCTTTGGGCTGTCATTCTGTTCTCTCATCCTGTATCTAGCTGTAGAGACCTGCATGTTTCTGAGTTAAAGTATCCCCTCAGGTCGTAAGGCTGCAAAAGCCAGTGTCTGCATAATCTTCAGACATAAAGGTGCATGTCTTATGGGTACCATGTTGTTTCACCAGCAAGGCCTCCTCTCCAGCTTTCCTAGGCACTCTTTAAGATCAAAGTATAGGCTGACCATAAAGATAATGCATTACATAACTTTTCTTTAAACTCTGCAATTTACTTATTTTATTTGTATTAGGGTGAATTACCACCATGCAGGCTTCCAGATCATATTCTTTCTTCTACCCACAGACAGATCAGGCCACTTACCTGCCTACCTATTGTAACCCAAATGAAATAGCAGCTTCACATCATGGGGTCCCTTTGCTCAGAACTCCTCAGTTCTAGAGACTGGGTATCTTATACCTAAAAACAGCCAGTCTTTCTCTGGATCCTCTACAAGCTCTTCATGAGTCCTCTTCCCTAGCATCGGTACAAACTGAAACCTGCCCCACTAGGTCTCCTTTAAGCATTGGGAGAACTGTAAACGGTACCCACTCCCTCCCAGTAGTCCCATTACATGATACAATATCTATCATGACTCAAGATGCCAAAAAACAGCCAGTCAGATCAAAATCCTTAATGATTCATTAATTTGTCATAGCGCAGCCATAGCACATTACTGGTCACTAAAGAAAAGTCTCCAGTGTGTTGTTATCTTCATGATGGCTTTATCAGTTAAATATAGTACTTGCCATAAACAACTTTCTTCTGCAGGCTTGCAGGCCCCAGTCAATAGGGAATGCTTTCCTGCAGCACATTCATTTACAAGGTGTTTCAGGAATGGAAATCCTTGCCAATACAGTAGCATCCTGTACATTCTTACACTTTGTTCAATGTCAAACTGAAATACTACTTTATTTTTGAATGTTTATGTAATTATAATAACTAGGGAGTGCTTTCTCCCATAGAGAAACCTGATTATAATTTTTTCGTTATAATGGCGCGCACGTACCGGGTTTCCCTAGCACTGAGCATGCGCAGACACTGCTCTTCAATTCCTCGGCGTTGGCTGCCAACACAGTTCACTGCGGTGGGAATCAGCGGTGGTAAGTTAATTTAAAAAACAAAATACTGCTGGCCTAAGCTTTACCTAAAGTTCCTCAACTGCTTCTTCTTAAAAAAAGAAAAGAAAAGAAAACAAGCAATGTTTTTTCACAAGCTGCAGACCACACTGAAACCCAACGGTTGTGGCTCCCTAGTGATATGTTTATTTTGTATAATTGCTTTGGTGAAAGATGTCCCCAGCAATTATACAAAATAAAAATGGTAGGTGTGTAAAACTTATTTTACACACCTCTCGGCGTGAGATGCACCCAAGAGCGAAGCATCCCACACCGGGGTGTAGTAACTCTATTATAACAACCTACCCATCCATTATTCTATATTTTACTTGATGATATATTGTTTACTTTGAATTTATATATCTATTTTGTTTCCTTAATCTTTTGGGTCCCTGTTGAAATAGACATTTTTGGTTTCTGGGTTGTTATCCAATTCATACATTTTAAATAAAGGTCTGTTCTATCTGTCTCTCCTTACCAGATGCAAACTAAACTAACAAGCATTTGTCAATGCCGAATGTTGCTTGCTTCTATGTGCTGTTTAGGTATTTGGAAATCATTGGAGTATAAATATTGAAAATTTGCGAACTTATGAGCGTGCGTAGGAACATAGCACTTGCGGCCTAAATAAAACAGTCATTTTAGGATTTTTTCACCAAATTTTCAACATAGCCATTTTAAGACCTCTGGTCATGAACAGTGTCACTGTGATTTTGTTAATGTGTCCCATACATTGAGCTTGACACCAACTGCGCCATTATGAAGCTACATGGGCGGAAACATTTTGGGCAGGATGTGAAAATGACAGCTGTACTGCTCATAAGGAGGGTGTGGCAAAAGGCAATGTTGAAAATCTGAGTGTAAATATTGAAAATTCACAAACCCACGAAAGGCAAAGGGAACCAGCAACGCATACCGTGAAACAGTCATTTTAGAATTCTTTCACCAAACTTTCAACATTGCCATTTTAAGATCTCTGCTCATGAACAGTGACACTGTGATTTTCTTAATGTGTCCCATACACTGAGTTCGCTGTGACTGCGCCATTATCGCTACATGGTGAAACACGTTTTGGGTGAGATGTGAAAATGACAGCTGTACTGCTCATAAGAGGTGTGGAAAAATGGCAATGTTGAAAATATGGGTGGAAATATTGAAAGTGCCAAACCTCTGAGCCTGCGAGAACTGCACAATGCACACTAAATAAAACAGTCATTTTGGAATTTTGGCACCAAATTTTCAACATGGGGGTTTTGGGCCCCTTCTCATGAATGATGTCACTGTCATGGCGGTATTCGGCCCAAAGGGTGATTTTGCAGTCACTGCACAGTCACTGCATGAAATCACCCTTCGGGCCTGAATAACGCCATGACAGTGACATCATTCATGAGAAGGGGTCCCAAAAACCCCATGTTGAAAATTTGGTGCAAAAATTCCCAAAAATGGCTGAGATATACAATAAAGTTGAAACCCCCCTATCTAGCCCATTATACAGCTTACCGGCATTTCCTCAGTTCGCGGTCGGCTTTGAAGAGTGCAGACGTGTTCCCGGTCCACCGAAGATCGTCGCGCCGTCCAGAGGTAAGTATGGGGTGAGGGGGTGAGAAAGCTGGAGTGCGCAGTGGGTGAGTGCGGGTTGTGGGAGGGGTGGGAGGCGTGCAGCGGGACCGTTTTGTCTTACAGGTAAAAAAAAAAAAAAAAGACATCGTGGGACCATTTGCCACGCTGGGGTGGGCTCCCAGCGTGGCACAAGATGTTGGGGGCGTTCAGCTGACAGGGGATTGGGCACCCCGTCAGCAAAGGACTGATTGCGCAGCTGGGGTGGGCTCCCAGCGTGGCACCAACTCTGGGGGAAGCCGACTTAGCTCGGCCGATGGGGATTGGGCACCCGTCGGCTATACAGTCATCTTGGGCGGCTGCGCCTCTTGGTGGGGCTGCCGTGAGCAGCTTCTATCGCTGCTCACTCAAGCGTAGCTCCCCCTTTCAACTGTATGCCACTGCATTTTGGAGCATGTCATAGACAGCTCCAAAATGCATTGGCTTACAGGGGCCGCGCCTGCCAGCACACTGCCTGAATTGGAGGAGGAGGTGACACACCTCCAAAATTTCCGATGATGGCACTATGTTTCTTGCACATGCGTGCAAGTAACATAAAAACTAACTGTTTAAATGTCAGTCCCAGATGGAACTATATCTAAGTTCCTACCACTTAAATTAGACACTGCTATACTGAAACACAAATGCCGGTCTCAGCATGGCACCTACTAGTATCTAATCACCTCTTCTCCCCTAATGTGAGAATGGGGATTTGTTGCATATGTTTTTTAGATCCGACTTGAAGAGATAGGGTGAGTTGAACTTTAAAGAGGTGTTACTATTTACAAGTTGCTGGAGTAGCAGTAGAAGGGTCTACCACAAACAGTGGATAGGTAGAAGGGACAAAGAAAAGGTCAGTATTAGATGGCTGTAGAGACCAATAGAGAATATAAAGGAAAAATCAGATGATACACTGTAGGTGGTAACAATATTATTTAGAAACTGAGAAACAATAGATCAATTTTTTTTTCATCTAACTGTTTGACCCTGTAAGCGCCTCCCTCCTACTTTTGGCAATGAGGGTACATGGTGGGCTAAGCGACTCTGGCTTCCCCTCAGAGGAGCTCGGACTTAGGACTTTCCACATTTCCTGACCACAGCCCTGCCAGCAATCCCCCATGGGTTGCCACCCCTTTGCAGGAGCCCACGTTGAAGGCGTCAACTCCCCCAAGAGACCAACATCTAGACTCAGAGGGCTTGCACAGGTGCTGTGGAGCCATCATAGAACCTGCCAGTTTCATTTATTACTAATTTTGCCCCTCCTTGCCACGGTTGCCCACATGTGCATGGAGGCATGCACACACAGCAACCTGTAGCACCCTCCTACTCTAGTTGCTCCCAACTGCACTACTGTGGGCCTCCACCTGGGGCAGCCTTGCAGTGGTCATGACTTGATCCCCTCCAGGAGGGAGGCTGCCCTACAGGTACTCAATCTATCTCTCAGCCTTCCTTACCTGCTGACCCCTGATGATCCAGGCTTGACCCCAAACCCAGGTCACCGGCAAGCCACAAGGTGTTGCATCCAGTGCCTACACCCTCAGAGCCACTGGGCCAGCCAATAAACCAATTTTAAAATAAATCCTGAAAGGACCTTGGATCCCTTGCTGGCCACAGAGTGTGGAAAACATGTGCTCAACTATCATGTCCAGCAATACTGCAGCAAGCAAGTAAGTAAATAGATAAAGTAAGATACTTCCAAAATGTGATCTTTTCACCATAACCCTCATCATCAATCCTAATTATCAAACTAGGGCCAAAATATACAACATTCTACATGTAATCCTTTTATTATGTTTGGCGTCTTTTATTATTAATTAAATCATACTTTACTCGTCTGAATACTTTGTGTTCGGTGCTCTTCCTCTATATTGATAACAAAAAAAATATATTTTTATTTCTTCCAGCTGGAGCAGACACTGTAAGTCTTAGATTCCATAACCATAGGCTTCAACACTGGAACAAAACTGAAGTAACAGCTTAAATCTTAGGTGAAAGAAAGTTGAAGTGTCATAGACTGGATGAAAATGTGCAAACCAGGGGTCAAATACTGGGGCATCCAAAGCAGCTAAAATATATTGAATCTTGTATATTTAAACTGTTCATTTCAGTCTTACAGTTGGACTTACACAGATGAGAATGTTAAATCAGGGGAACGTGCACTCATACACTACACACAGACAACATAGCTATTTGCAGATCAACTGAACTGGTTTGGTGAGGTACAAAGGCTAATAACAGAATGGCAAAGATATGCACAATGTCTCCCCTCAGACAAACTGTATTCAGTCTCAGCACAGGTACTTTCACAATCACCCATGAATGCCAAACAAGAAGTTTGGGCAAAGTGTAGTAAAGGGATGTTGTGGGGTGTGGATGAATGGTGGAGAGGAATTAAAGGGCCTCTTGAGGCAACAAAGGCTTGCTTGATGGTCACCAAGAGGAACAGGTGTAAGAGTTGAATCTGGTTCACTAAGAAGGTTAGGGAGGCAATGAGGGATAAGAAAAAAGTCTTCATCAGATATAAGGAGAAGCAGGGGGATGAAGAATGGGATGAGGATGCCCCCCCCAAGCAGTGGCAACAACGAACTGAAACAAGGTAAAGACTAAAAGGGACCACGAAGGTTTTCATGAAGGGCAATCATGCCAAGGGCCTTACCGGAGTACTGTGCACAGCTAAGCTGCCCTGTAGCTCACTCCGGGAGCGTCCTGCTGGCTGCTGAGTAGGCTGTGTGGCTGTTGGAAGCCAAAGGAAGCCAAGCGCCATTTTGAGTGGGCACATGTGCTGACTGTGTTTTGGACTGGGATTAAAGGCAGCTAGACCATAATTAATTCATTGAGGTTTTGCAGGGACTATTTGTTTGGGCTCTTAAATGCAGTACACCTGGAAATGCATACTATTAAGCAGAGTGCTTTCCGAAGTTGATTTCAAATTCCATTTCTGTTTTAAGTATAACAAAACTGTATATGCATCCCAATAAGCAGAGTACTCTCCGATTTCATTCCCGAGTTTCCCTACTGTTTTAAAGATAGCAAAAACTGTGTATAAAGATGGCAAAACTGTGTATAAAGATAGCTAAACTGTAAAGGCATTCTAATTAGCAGAGTACCTTCCGGAGTCATTTAAACACTGTATATGCATACCTGTGCAGGGCTTAGGCAGTCACAGCCAGTTCTAACTGCTCGCTAAAGTGTTTAATAATTGCTCTGCTGTGTTTAACCTATGGACAAACTGGCCTCTGCATCAGAGCACTAAATCAGGGCTTCTGGCCTCATCTCGCAGGCCCCTGCACCCTCCCCCAATTTTTCTGCCTACTTAAGCCTGTACTCACCACCACTCTCTCTTTACATATACCACTGGACTGGTCGTGAGGGCCTCTGCTCCCTTCCTCCCTCCTCCCCCAAGCAGCGGCAACGACGAGCTGAAACAAGATAAAGACTAAAAGGGACCACAAAGGTTTTCATGAAGGGCAATCGTGCCAAGGGCCTTACCAGAGTACTGTGCACAGTTAAGCTGCCCTGTACCTCACTCCAGGCGCATCCTGCTGGCTGCTGAGTAGGCTGTGTGGCTGTTGGAAGCCAAGACTCTGCCCCATCGGCTTTGCCGGCTGCCCTGCTGCCCCCACCACCACCCTTGGTCGACACTCCCCTTTATAGGCGATTGGATGGCCACGTGAGCTGAATTTACCTATTAGCTCACTTTGCCATCTACAAGCTATACAATATCGCCACTAGGGGCTTCCATGTATTTTATGGGATAATCAACTATTGCCTAAAAAGCTTTACTAGGATTACTTGCTGGCAGGCTCACCTGACCAACAATTAAGCTCACAGCTTCTCCACTTGAGGGATCCCCTGGTGTTTTTGTGGCAAATAAATATCCTTGAGGAGTATCTCCATAAAAATATCTAACCTACTCACTCCCTACTGGCTATACTAGCCTGAATCTAGCTTTTTGTACACAAGGTCTCTCACAAATTGGGACCCTCCAGCAATGAAGGACAACAAGATTCATTCATATTGGCCTTATTTTAAACTACTTCTGCCAGGACCCACCTCCGAGGTATCGTGTGGTTCCCAGACCTCTCCTTAGGGATGGTAATGGGCAGAGGACCCTACCCTCCTTTTCTCTCCCTGATCACCTGGGCAGGACACTTCTCACACTAGGGGGCCATAGAGCCTAATCAAGTCCCTACTCCCTAATCTCTCCCTCAACAATCCTTCAGACCCTTGTGGGTGCGCCTCATCTCAGGCTCAAACTTGCTCATATGAACATTGTGATCTAAGGCACAAATTCCATGACCTTGAGGCATGGATGACCTCTACAAACCCGGACATACTAGCCGTAACAGAAACCTGGCTTAAACCACAGATCCTCCCCCACGAAGTGGATCTTTTGGGCTACCTTACCTTCAGAAAAGATAGGGTAGCGAAAAGGGGAGGTGGGGTAATTGTCTATGTCAGCACTGCCCTCCAAGCTTCAGAGCTGCACTTCCCCTCTCTCAGTGATTCCCCAGCTGAAACACTATTTGTCAAAATACTTCTCGGTAATACTAAACCCTTTACCATAGGGGGTGTTTACCACCCACCTCAAAACACTGCCTCCTCTCTGGAATCACTAACAAATAAACTGGAGGACTTCTCCTGGGGGAGGCCATACTCCTAGGGGATTTCAATCTCCACTGGCCATCCCTTCTCTCCTCTGCTACAAAAAATCCACTACTTGGCTCTCCATTTACTCAGGTCATTGACCTCCCCACAAGGCATAACCCCAAGACTGGAAACCACTCTCTCATTGACTGGATCCTCGTCTCCTGCCCGGGCCATATTTTGTAGGCAGGGATTATGGCTGAATCTCTGAGTGACCACTCGCTGGTATGCTGCATCTGGTCCAATAAGCCTCCAAAAATCACTGCTAAGGTCATTGAAGCAAGAAATTGCAGCAGGTTTGAGGTGGCTGACTTCTGCTCTGACCTGAGGAAAATGGACTGAGCCCCTGTTGTCTCTCTCCCCTGTCTTGACGAGGCTCTTGAATATTTTATCCAGGCCTTCTTGTCTGTATCAAATAGGCACACCCCAATAAAAAAGCTCAGGGTACAGGGCAAATGCCATAAATGGCTAAACCCAATCCTCAAGCAAAAAATGCTTCTCCGGGACAAAGCATGGGGCACCTACAAGTCCTCTGGAAACTCTGCAGACTGGGAGAAGTACAGAGAGCTGAGAAATCTGTGTAAAAAATCCTCGAAACAGGCCAAAGCTCAGTACCTACATGACCTCCAAACTAGGCACCTGCGTGATCCCAAAAAATTCTGGGACATATAAACGTGCTCCTCAAGGGTTCCACAGGTAAACAAATGGACTCTATCCTCGTAAGAGATTCACTGACAAAAGATCCATCCGAGGTTGCTGAGGCTTTCTGTGCCTCCTTCTCTATCCCAAATGGGACTCCCTCCCTGCCTTCCACAGGCGGCCCCTATCCGGGAGGCGTGGGTCCCTCCAGACCTCAATTCCACCTAAAGCTGGTCAATCAATCCAAGGTGCTACCCTTCTACGAAAAATTAATCCTACCTCCTCCCTGGGCCATGATCAGCTCGAACCCCATCTACTGAGGGATGCTGCCTCTATCATCCATCCTGTCTCCCTCCTCATAAATAGGTCACTTCGGGAAGGAATAGTCCCAACAATATGGAATGTAGCCCCTCAACCATCTCCAGATCTCTATACCCCCCCTTTGCTATTATCTTCCATCTTCTGTTAACAAAGCCTCCAGGCTGCTTCCCTCTCAATAACCTCCTGAACCTAGACTCTCTGTTGCCACAGTCCTTTCTCTTCAGACCCTGGAACAGCCCCAGCTACCTATTTACCCTCCAGCCACCTCCCAAACACTATCCATTCCCCCCTTTCTATTCCCTTTTGTCAGCTGTTGACAAAGTCTCCTGGCTGCTTCCTTCACAGTAACTGAGCACTTAGTAACAATACTGCACCTACTTAGTCACTTTACTAAAAGACTCCCTGTAGTCAGCGTATATCTATATTAGAATAGTTATGAATCCATTCTGACATTCTAATTTTGTGTAACCACTGATAGCCCTGTATCTGCTATTATGTTACAGGTATTATGCTTCTTGTCTGTCCTGCCTTGTACTGTGTTTCACTGACATGGAACCTTTGTAAAAGAACCTATGGCTCTAAGGTATTAATTCCAAAACCATAAATAAATAAATAAATAAATAAACAAGGACTACCAGTCAGCTATCTCTCCCGTAAGAAGGCAGAATTCTTGTCCAGGGAGATTGCTGCTGCACAGAACTGACTGACCATCTCTTCCAGACTGTGGACAGACTGTGCAATCCAGCCTGTCTCCAGCCACAGAGATCATTGTCACAAGGAAAGTGTGAAGAGTTTGCTCAGTTCTTTGCAGATAAGGTTGCCTGCATCAAGTCAGACATCTGTGCAGCCCGCTCCAATAGGGATTATGGTGGTGGGAAGGTTGCTGCTCCTTTCTATGTCTGGTCTGACTTGACGGTTGGCAATCATGGGCGTCATGAGGATCATTCAGAGTTTGGCCGACCTGCCATAGTTTGGATCTGGGTCCAACTTGCCTCCTAGTGGGGTGTGTTGGGGTTATCAGCCTGGTCCTAGTGGAGATAGCTAGGTGTTCTTTAGAGACCGATGTGGTTCCGGACACCCTGAAGGAGTCTGTAGTAATACCCCCCTTAAGAAATCTTCTCTTGACCCCAACTGTCTTGCGAACTACAGGCCCGTCTCTAACTTTCCTTTTGTGGGGAAGGTTATTGAGAAGGCAGTCACACTGCAGCTGGAGGGTCATCTTACCATCCAAGATCTAAGATCCTCTCCAGTCAGGTTTTAGGAAGAGGCATAGTATCGAGACAGCGCTTGTTTGGGTGCTTTAATGATCTGATAGAGAGAGATTGGAGGACTCTTCCATCTTGGTTCTCCTTGCTCTCTCTGCAGCATTTGACACCGTGAATCATGGGGTGCTACTGGAGCGCCTGCGGTTCATCCATGGACTGCCGAGTACGGTCCTCAGGTGGTTCCATTAATTCCTTACTGGCAGGTTTCAGAAAATGGTGTCCAGAATTTGTTCTTCGGAACTGGTCTCTCTGCCTTGTGGGGTTCCCCAGGGCTCTGTGTTGTCACCCATGTTGTTTGCGGTGTATATGCAGCCATTGGGAGACATTATGAGATGGTATAGGCTTAGTTTTCTCTGTTATACAGATGATACTCAGCTCTATATGTCCTTTGTGCCAGAGCAGGATGATGCGGTCTTGGGCCGGGATATTCAGAGCAGTTGTGAACGCACAACAGGGATGTACCAGCGCAAGTGCGGCAATGTGCTAGAGAGCGATATTCAGTGGCAGCAAAATGTGCAGCGCAAGTTCCAATGCACAATGGTAATGAATGCATGCATAGTGCAGGGGCATAGCCATGAATTTGAGGTGCAGTGCGATATTCAATGGCAGGCGAATGATGAAGCAAGACGGGACTTGTGCGGAGCAGACTTGAGCACATAAAAAGAGAGCGCAAGTGTGGGAAGGAGGCTTGCGCCATAGGGGAGCCAGACTGAGGGAGAGCAATGGGGCAGGCCGAACAGCTGAAGGGTAGCCACAGAGTGCGAGGCAGGCTGAAAGAGGCACAGAGTGGGGACCAGGGAGCATGAAAGAGCCAGACACTGGGCTTGTGAGCATGTGTGTGGATGAGAGTGTGTGTGTGTGTGTGTGTGTGTGTGTGTGTGTGTGTGTGTGTGTGTGCATGAGACAGGGTGCAAGGCAACCCATAGTGAGTGTCTGTGACACCCAGCACAGGAGGGGCAGAACAGGGGCATGAAGAAGTGGGAGGTGGAGGCCACAGACTGTGGGCCAGGCAGCCCCAAACAGGGGTGTGCCAAGTGCAGGGGCACAGACAGCAGCCAACAGCCGGGAAGCCAGGGAGAGGCGCCAGGAGGAGGACGTACAGCCCAGGCCATGGCCAGTACCATATTACAGATGGAGGCAGTAATGAGGGGTGTGAGGAGGCAGCCCACAGACCAGTGCGGCCGTGGAAGGGTCAGTCAGTGGTATGCCCGGAAAAGGTGGTACTGCGTCTACATCACCTCGAACAGTACAGTGATACAGAGATCATGGGCTGGTACTGCCTAAACCGGGCCAGTGTGAGCTGTGCAGTGAGAAGATGCAGGCACCCACAAGACAGAGCCACGCACTTTCTGTGGAGACTAAGGTCACAGCCGGCATGTGCCTGCTTGCCATGGGCACCTTCCAGAGACCAACAGGGGAAACTACAGGCATAACCCAGTTGGCCGCATCATGGCTCCTCACACAATTCCTCAGTGCACTGCTGCCACATGCTGCGGAGTACATCCATTTCCCCAGCACACAGGGAGAGTGTACAGCAAACATGCAGGAGTTCCACAGGGTGGCACGTTGCCTGGTGTGCTAGGGGCCATCAACTGCACCCATGTTGGCATCTGCACACCACCTGGCTTGGAGGGGTGGGCTACATAAACAGGAAGGACTACCCCAGTGTCAACTGTCAGGTGGTGTGCGATGCCAGGGGGTGAATAATTAATGTCTGTGCCACACATCCTGGGGGAGCACACTATGCCTTCATCTGGCACCAGTCTGCACTGTGCCAGAGGTTCGAGAGTGGGGACTCCCCACTGGCCACCTAGTCAGTGAGTATGCTGTGTATATGGTATGCTGAGAACAGCAGGGCAGGGTGTGTGGGTTGCCAGGGCATGGGTGCCAGGGTTTGTGGCTGGGATGGCGGGGGCGGCAATAACACAGTTCACCATGCTAACCAGACATCTCTCCACACAGGTGACAGTGGCAACCCACTCCAGCCATGGCTGCTCACCCCATACCAGTGCCCATCAACCCCAGCACAGGAGCAATACAATGAGGCACATGCCAGCACATGGAACATCATTAAGCGGATGTTCAGGCTGCTGAAGGCTTGGTTCCATTGCCTGGACAGGTCTGGTGGTGCCCTACAGTACAGCCCCTCAAAAGCCTGCAGCCTATTCCTAGTCTGCCGTGTACTACACAACATGGCCACTGACTGTCGGATAGCTGTTGAGGTCGAAGAGGGGGACAACAGTGGGGATGACGAAGCCTCCAGGCCTGGTGGTGGGCATCCCCCCGGGTGAAGAGATCCCCGGCTGATAAGGACGGCCCAGCAGCACAGGGACACAATCGCTGAGGAGCATTATGATGCACGCGGGTAGGTGTGTACATGGCCACATGCAAGGCCAGGGCCCAGGGCACAGTGGACAGGCAGGCATGGCGTAACCCATGCCAGGGTCAGTGGAAGGGGGGTGGACAGGTGTGGGCACAGACACTGATGCAGCATGCAGCACAGGCCCACACACACACACACACACACACATACAGTCACCCACACATACATGCACAGGACCCATCATGCCCCGCCCAGGGTGGGCACTGGGCGTGTCAGGCTGAGCGGGCGCGCTGCACAGTGGCAGTCAGCACTGTGCTGGCATCATCATCACACACCACAGTGTCCAGCAGCCGGGTGGGTGGGCACATGGGCCATGTGGGGTTGACCATGGATGCCACCACCATGGGATGTGCAGGCACATGCTGCACCAATGTGCACACAGGGCAGAGCAAACAGTGGATGTGGAAGATGGCAGTTCAGGAATGCCGCACAGTAGCATGGCTACCACGGACACTTGGACGGCCCTGCCAGGAATGCACAGTGGTTGCAGGTTGAGCATCAACCACAGGGGGTGTCACAGACAGTACCCCAGGGGTGACACTGTGGGACTGTGACCGTGTCCGCTCAGGTGTCTGCAGGCCCCAAAACATGCCTGCATCAGGTGTGCTGGAATGCCCACAGCAGACCCTGGCATTGACACTGAGGGGGTTGCATGCCGCTGGGCCCGAGGGGTGGAGAATGCACTCCACGGTGCGGCGGCAGATCGCCTACACCGAGGAGGCCAGAGGTGCCAGTCTGGCCATGACCGCAGCGGTCAGTCGATCCATGGCTGTGGCGTGTCCACCCGCATTGCGTGTTCTCCACCAGAAGCAGGCGAAGTCTCTGCCCCTCCACTCTGCTGCCTGGTGCAGCTCCACATGGAGTGCATACACCCCTGCCATGAGCTGCACCTGCTGATCAACAGAGGCCTGGAGCAGATGGGTGTGCTCGTCCAAACGGTCAGTGCCTGGGGTGCAGGGGCACTGTGCCGACCCATGGGTGTATCCCTACCCTGCAGCCCAGCACCCCATGAAAGTGGGTGCTGCACAGCGGATCCCTCCTGGGGCTGGGTGCCATGCAGTGCAGTGGTGGCAGGCACTGCCCCAGGTCCCCCTCAATGCCGTCCAGATGCTGCTACTGCCCCTCCAGCCACTGTACGCAGGGTAACACCAGCATGGCTGCACCACCACAAGCACCACCACCACCACAGCCAGCCATTGCTGCACCTGTGGCAGCCTCCGGATATGCCAGCTGCAGTGGCCTGTGTGCATGCAACCACCACTGGGTCACCGGCTGCACTGCCATGATGGGACTGTGTCTGGGTGTCTCCCCTGTGGCCACAACATTGCTGTCTGGGATGTGAGTCTCGTTGTCATCAGAACCAGACCCACCACAATCTGCATCTCAGCACACAGGACACCATGCCTGGCGTCATGCTGAAATGCAGCCAGGGCCTCGCCACAACCACGCTACTGGCATCAGGATGCACAGCGGTGCTGACCTGCAGTTGATCCAGGCCACGGTGTCTGGTGAAGGTGCTTAGATGGTCCTCTGGGTCGGGACAGCCCTCACAGCAGGCAGCCCCAGCACTGCCACTGCATGCAGGCACTCAGGAGCTGAAAGGAACACAGTTGCATTAGTGTTGCTGTCACCACCCCCTGCCCCAGCCCCACTGCCCCATGTCCCCATCACAGCCAAGCCTAAGGTGCAGTGATGGGCTGCCTGTCTGGAACCCTCCGCTGGGCATGCCTTCAACTGCGCTGCACCTCATGGTGGCTTCTACCATCTCCTCCTGTGGCATAAGGATGGGCAGGGCTGGCTGACCCCTGCCTGTGGCGGCACGCACTGCCCAGATGGCTGCCACCTTCTCCTTGATCCGCCTCTGGTCGGTGCCGACCTTCTTCTTGCACTCCTGCACAGACTGTTGGTGGCTGCCCTGTTGGTTTACAGCACAGGCCACACACCCCCATACTGTTGCCTGGGCCTGTGGGGTGCCTGTGGAGCTGCTCAGGAGTGGCTCCTGTTCCAGGTATGCCTGGAATAGAGCATCTGACTCCACCCTGGTGAAGTTGGGCCTGCCCTTGCGTGCAGGCCCACGCTCCTCACTCTCCTCATGTTCAGACATGCTTCTTCCTGTGGAGATAGAAATGTGTTAGTATGGGATGGTAATTCTCCACCCACCCTCCCATTCCACTGTCCGTCCAGTCCCGCAGCGTGCATCTCACTTCTAAGGGATGCAAAACCATTCCTAGCCTGTGCATTCCCCTGACGCCTTTATAGTGCATTGCATGCAAATGAGGGGTTGCACAACTGTAATGACATGTAAATGCAGCTGATGTGCCACGGATAGGCTAATCAGCTGATTTGCATATAGCGGCTGAATATCCCTTGGTTGCGCATTGCGTAATGGAGTTGCGCATGCACAAGTTAAGGTACAACATTGTGATGTGTGCAACAGCCTGTGCTGTGTGCATGCATGTGCAGATGTCACGTACGCCAGTGGTGCGGCATTTGCAAAGTGTCGATAGGCAGTACAGCACCTGTCAGCTGTGGCTTGCGCGTGTGGCACTTTCGTGCGCTGTATGGCCTTTGGCACTGGAAACACAAGCCAATGGCACTCTGGCACCATGCCATCAATGGCACCCCTAGGCTATGGGTACTATGGTGCCCATGTACTATGTCTGCCACATGGCCCTACTGCACAGCATGCCTGCCATGCCCAATGGTGCTGAGCGCGGGGTGTGACGCTTACCTTGACCACATGGGTGCCCTTTGCCCTTGTAGGTGCCCTGCGACATGTGTCAGCACTGCATTAACTGAGTCCCGCATGTCTGTGCCTGCACGATAGGCAGTGACAGCGCATCGTGGTGCGAGGCGCGCAACCCCAGCACATGCCACGTGTGCTGCTGGGTGCCATTTTGTTTTGCCGATTGAGCTGGGATCATTTTTTTTAATTTTTTTATTTTAGTTGTTTAACAGGAGTAGCACACTAAGCTGAAAGCTTTTTTACAGGTGCAACCTGGGAGCACAGGGAAGTTAAGTGATTTACTCAGGGTCACACAGTATGCAAATGGAAGCTGTGGGATTCAAACCTAGGTCTGGGCTGCTGAATGTTACCAGATTTACAGCTCAGAGCCTTAAACCACTGCTCTATACTGCTTTCCCATGCCATGCAGGACAGTACCCAGGGCCCAGAACTGGACACAGGTTGAGTTGGTCAACCTGGTGGCCCTAATGAAGAGCCACATGCTGGTTCCCTGTTTGGACAGGTGCCTCTCAATAGGCCTCAGTCTGAGGTGTGGCAGGAAGTGGAAGACACCCTGGATGAGGCCACAGGTCCACTATGCACTGGCGAGGAATGCAGGCACCTCTACAGGGACCTGTAGTGGAGGTACCCGGATCGACTACAGGCACTACAGGCATGTGTCCGGAGGGGCACCATGCCACGGCCAGGTAAGTGCACAGCGCCTGTGCCCATTCTCATCCAGTGGTCCAGGGGGGCATTGTGGTTGGCTCACCATGCTGGGGGGGCTTGGGCTGCACAGCCCGTTGGGAGTGGTGGTACACTGTGGCTGCCCTGTGCCACTGTACCACTGGCACACTGTGCAGGATGTCACACTATACCTTGAGTGGGGCCCTGTGGTGTTGCCCGGTACTGATGTGTCCTTCTCCATACTTTCCTCCTAGGCCCTGAAGATCGAAGGTGGGCTTGCCTCACTGGCGCTGTGGCCTGGCCAGGTCTGGCTACTGCAGGGGGTGGTGCACCAGTTGCAGGATGCATGGGCATGGCGGCTGGACAGCCACAAAGGTGCACCTTAGCACTCAGGTAGGCTCATATACATGCTTCTTTGTTGTGCAGGGTGGGCAGTGGGGTGGGTGGGACACGGCCCTCTGTGCGCATGGCACCCTCCAGCTGTGTACTGTCAGCGGTGCCCATTGCACAGCACTGTGGTTTTCGCACATGTGGGTGGCTGCTGCAGGTGGCTGTGGGTGCACCCGGGTCCTGGCTGTGTCATTGCCAACTGTCTGCATGGCCATGTCGCCTGCCTGCCATGGTGGTGGTGTGCTGCACATGGGTGGTGTTGGTGTGCAGTGTTATGCATGACTGTGGACCACAGGTAGGTAGCCCATGTGGGCACTCTCACTCGCGGGTGGTGGATTGCCAGCCCAGGGGTGCATGTCACTGATGCCTGCTGCGAAGCGTTAGGTGGGCTGCAGCGTTCTGGACATGCACTCATATGGTGTTTCCTCCTTTGTCCTAGGTGTCAGGCTCAGTGATACACATGCATGGCTCCTCAGGCAGATCCTGAGTGTCTCGACTGCCATGCTTCAGGTAGTACTGCAGTTGGCACTATCTCAGCACAGACAGAGGTGCCAATGCCAGCGTTGCCTGACGGTGGGGTGAGGAAGGCCATAGGGCACATGTGCCAGGCTATTTCCCCTTCCCTGTGCACCCTCCCTTTCCCTCTCTTGTCTCCTTCTATTGCCTTTGCCCCTGCACCCTGCCTTCCTTCCCTGACCTCCCTGTCTGTGGGTGGTCCCTCTTTTCTCTGTTTGTTGTAAATATCTGTATATAGTTTTTATTTGCTTGTTGCAATACATTATTTTTGGTTACCCGTCTGTGTCCATGTCTGCTTTGCAGCTGGCGTGTGAAGCCATGCTGCAGTGGTGTACATGGCTGCTGTGTGTTCCATCTGGGGTGGATGGGGGTTTGTACCTGGTGGTGTTCCACCTTGGGTTGGGTGGGGTGGCTGTGGCCTGTCCTTTCAGGCCATGTGATGTGTGCCTTGTGTGCTGGTTGCCTGTGTGTTGCTCCTTGGCTTGCTCCCCTGCGCATCCCTGGGTGCGCTATTGCGCTTCATGACATGCTCCCTGGTGCATCCCTAGGTGCGCTATGGCACATCTGTGCGATATTCAGCCGTGTTGTGCAGGTGCATCCTGTCATGTGCAACCTTTGAATATCATGCCAGATGCGCCATGGCGCACTGTACTTGCATTGCGCACCTCTTGCGCCTCCCTCTGGCGCATTTCTGAATATCCCAGCCTTGGTCTTTAACAACTGCCTCACCGAGATCCAAGACTGGATGAATGCCAATTGGTTCAGGTTGAACCCTGACAAGACTGAGGTGTTGGTGGTGAACCTGGTTCATCGGGTTGAGGGGTAACTGATGGGGCGGCTTTCAGGCTTTGGCTCAGAGGCAACCAGCTCTTTTTATCATCAGAGGAATATCACCTGGATTAAACACCTTGTTCTCCCCAATGACCTTCCAACATTGGTCCTGCCTTTGTGACCTCCTGCCTTGATTACTGCAATTCTCTATCTAGGGCTTCCAGGGGTTGATATTTGCTGCCTGCAGCTGGTGCAGAATGTAGCTAGGCTGCTGACTGGCTTATCTTGATCCTGTCTTATTACGCCTGTGCTCTGCAGCCTGCACTGGCTGCCAGTTTGGTGGTGAATTACCTTCAAGATTGGTTTGCTGACCTACTGTATAATGCTCTACATGGACAGGGTCTGCATTATCTGCAAGAATTCTTGTGTCCATACTGCCCCCTCCACCCACTCTGCTCTGCTCTGCTGACAAGGGATTGCTAGAGATTCCCAGAGTAAGTTTGAAAACTTCTGGTGCCAGGGCATTTTCATTTATGGCCCTTCTTACCCTATGGAATTCTCTACCTCGTTTGGTAAGAGAGTGTCTGACCAAGGAGAGCTTTAAAGTGGCATTAAAAACACACTTATTTAGCCTCACCTTCTTGGAATATGAATGAATTTAAATACTGCATTATATGTGTTTTATAGTACAGTACATGTGTTTTTAAATTGCTGCTTTTTTTGATCATTTGTACAAGTACTTGGATAGATGCTGACTTGTGCTTTTTAAAAATAACTTGGGTTGAGTAGAGTTTGTATCTTGTTTCATGATATTCCTTCAAAGATTCAACAACTTCATCAACATTTTCTTGATGAACAGTTAATGACCTTGCCTCACAATTTATGTTGATGAACAGATGGTGAACTTTGAAAAATATTCTTGAATCCTGCATAAACATTCATCATGTTCATGAGCTGATTAACTTTATTTGCCTGGGACCCATATCCTTAATACTGAAAATGTGTATTAAAATAAATCCAGTTTCCCTCCTACCCTCTGTGATATAAAGGAAGGCAGAAAGCACATTTATATGAACAACGAATTGCCAGCAGAAACAGACCACCGGTCTATCTAAGTCTGCTCAAGTGTGCAGCTAGCAACCCTAGTTTGCAGCTGCCCACCCTCCCTCCCATTTGTCATCCACTGCCACTCCCCACCTCCCCACCCTCACTCTTCCCTGTTCCCTGTCCCATGCCCTTTTGAAACTGTTCACAGATTTACATGATACCATCCATTCTGGTAGGGCATTCCATTTTGCTACCACCATCTCTGTGAAATAATGTCTCCTCATTTCCTTCCTAAATCTTCCCCCCTCTATTCTTAGTGCATGCCCCCTGGTGACACCTCCCACTCCTTAACTTAAAGTCCCCATCTGCCCCATCCTTATTGATTCCCCCCAGATATTTGAATGTCTCTATCATGTCAGCCTTGTCCCTTCTGTCCTCCAGGGTGTACATATTCAGGTCACTCAGCCTGCTGTCGTAGTCTGTCCCTTCCATTCCACATATCATCTTTGTTGCCCTCCTCTGCACCCCCTCCAGTAGCCTGATATCACACTTTAGGTATGGCCTCCAAAACTGCACACAATACTCTAAGTGCGGCCTTACCAGTGACCTGTAGAGGGCCAAGATCACCTCTCTTCGCTTGGACAAAAAACCTCTCGCTATACACCCCAGCATTTTGTTCACTTTTGCAGCCACTCTCCTGCATCAGGCAGTGTTGTCCATGGTCCCTGTTATCATTACCCCTAGGTCCTTCTTCTCCTCAGTGATCCCCAGCTTAACTCCTCCCAGCCAGTATCTCTCCTTGGGTTCTTCACCCAAAAGTGCATAACCTTACACTTCTTTGCATTGAACCCCACCTGTCATCTCTCTGACCTCTTCTCTAGCTTACTTAGGTCCCCCTGCAGCTTCTTCCATCCCTCCTCTCCATTCACCACTGCTCTGATTTTGGTGTCATCAGCGAACAGACTCATCTTGCTCACCACCGAATGTGCAATGTGTGATATGAAGGGCCCAAACAATACTGGCCCCAACACAGAGCCCTGTGGCACCCCACTCATCACTGGCCTTGCAGTTGAGAGTTGCCCTCTCACCAACACCTGTTGCAGCCTCCCACTCAGCCAACTTGTAATCCAGTTCATCATTTTTGCCCCTACCCCTACATCAGTTAGCTTCCCCCCAAGCTGCCCGTGAGGCACAGAATCGAAGGCCTTGCTGAAGTCCAAAGAACATCCACCGCATGACCCTTATCCAGCTCACCTGTCACCCAGTCATAGTATTGTATCAGGTTGGTTTGACAAGACTTCCCTAAAACAAACCCATGCTGCCTCACATCCTAGAAGCCATTGTCCTCCAGGTACAACACCAGTCTTTCCTTTAGAATTGTCTCCATGAGTTTGCACACTATGGAGGTGAGACTTACAGGGCGATAATTACCCGGTTCATCCCTTAGTCTGCTTTTGTGTAATGGTACTACATGTGCCATCCTCCAGTCAGTGGCTTCATCCGACTTCAGTGAGGTACTGTACAGATCCGCCAGCAGCTCTGCCAACACCTCCGCTATCTCCTTCAGCACCCTGGGGTGGATACCATCTGGCCCTGGTGCCTTGTCTACCTTCAGTGCCCTCAGTCCCTCTAGGACTCTACTTGCCTCAATTCTTCCATCTGATGCCTCCTCTCCCCCTGCCCCCACCTTCCCAGCCCATGGTGGTAGCGGTCCACCCTTTTCTTCCGTGAACACTGAGCAAAAGTATTCATTCAGTGCATCTGCCTGCTCCTCACCCTTTTCTGTCCATCCCCCACCCCTTTTTATCCTCACTGTTGTATCCTTGCACTTCCTTTCTCGATGATGTATCTGAAAAAGTCTTTATCCCCCCCCCCTTTAATCCCCTGTGCTAATCTCAGCTCCCTCTGGGCCTTGGCTTCTCTCACTTTTCTGGTCACCTCCCTGGACCATCTTGCATACTCCTCCCTGTCCACTTCCTTCCCTGTCCTTCTGTACCTCTGGTGTGCCTCTCGTTTTGCTCTCACCACCTCCACTACCTCACTGTTCAACCAGCATGGTTTTCTTGCTCTTATCCTCTTACTCTGTGTCTTGGTGCAAGCTTCTGTTGCCTCTGTAATTGCCCTTTTAATAATATCCCATTTCTGCTCTGCATCCATCTCCTGCCTTATGCTCTCTAGTTTCCCTTTCAGTACTTCCTGCATCCTCCCAAAGTCTGCCCCCCTGAAGTTTACCACCTGAGTAACTGATTTCTCTGGCTCCCCGCACATCATGATATTAAACCACACCGTTTGGTGATCACTGTCAGCTAGTGGATCATCCACCTTTATTTCCCCTGCTGCCTCCCACTTGGCAACACCAGATCTAAAGTGTTCTTTAGCCTACTAGGCACACTAACCAACTGTGCCAGGAGACCCTCTGGATTGCATCCTGGAGCACTTGCTCCCCAGCACTGGAGGTGACTGGGATGCTCCAGTCAACCCCCGCAAGTTGAAATCCCCCACGATGACCACCTTCCCTTTTCTACATACCTTTCTGATTTGTCCTGCTAATTCCCTGTCAAGCTCCTCAGACTGGGATGGTGGCCTGTATACCACCCCAAACCTCAGTTTCCTACCCCTTGAGTCTAGGAGCTGCAGCCAGATTGTCTCTGTTCTCCTTTCTTCCCACTCGTCCCTTGTGCATTTGATCCCATCCCTCACATAGACTGCCACCCACCCAACCACCCCTCCCTTCCTTATGGTCCATCCTGTATACTTTGTATCCTGGGATTGCCAGATCCCAGTCCTGGTGCTCAGTTGCCCATGTTTCTGTGATAGCTGCAATATCCACCCTCCACACTGCTAAGAGTGCCTGTAGCTCAGCAGATTTGTTGCCTAAGCTTCTTGCATTCAGCGAGACCACATTCCATCCTGTCCCCTTCCCTTCATTAGCCTCCATTTCCTTCCTTTTACCCCCTTCTTTTTCAGCCACCCCGAGTCCTTCCCTGCTAGCCTGGGGTAGGCTCCACTCTATCAGATCCTGCCTACCTGCTGTCCACTATAGGGGTTGATTGGGAGCCCAGACAACATGCTTTAAATAGTGTGGCTAGGGTTTCATGAGTTATAACTCATATATATATATATGTACATATTATACTTGCACTGTAGTGCCAGTATAGTTAGGGTGAAAGGTAACTTCTATGTTAAACCTAAATCTTTGAATGTTAATAACTTTGGAACCATTAAATGGATTTGTATGAAGCCTTGCACAAATACCGTCTAGGGGTGGGTCTCTTGACTTGCCAAACTTTGTGGAAATCCATTGTGTGGTTCCTGAGACATAAAGTGCTGAAAAAACAAAAAAATCTGTGGGGTTTTTTTATGTTTCTTTGTCTACCTGGCTCTCAGAAATGGCTTTAGGTTGAGGTCTGAAATTTTCAGGATAGAAAGCCTTTGCTTCACAGATGTGCCTTTTGAGGGTTTGGTAAAAATATTGATCCATTCAAAAGTTATTAACTTAAAATTTCTCATTATAGCCTATGGGAAAAAATACATGATCTGAAAGTGAAAGCAGGTAAACAGCCCTAAAGATAAGTTTCTTTCACTTCATAGCAAGAAAACAGTTAGGACTTTTGGGCTGAAATTTCCAGGGTTGTACACCCTTGCCCCACGAAGCCCTTTGCTGGACTGGTGAAGAAATGGACACTGGTTCCATAGTTACAGCTCTCTGAAGTTGTAAATTTTCCCATAGGATAACATTGAGGCAGTCGTGGCCCCTTTTGGTGGCTGTATCTTGAAAATGGTTTGAGATACAGATATTTTGCTAAGTGCAGCTAAGCATGTGTGCAGGTGGCTAGGCCATGAATACAACCACTAAGGAATTTTTTTCAACATTCCTATGGTTCCTGAGATATTGCAACCTTTGCAGCACAAGGATTACCTGGAATGACTCTAGGCATGCACTATGTCTCTATACTTATGGGTAGATGGGAGCACAGAACCTCATATTAGGACTCCATTATGCAATAATGGGAGTGCAGAGCCCTACGTTATGCACTCCAGGCCCTGCGCTCCCACGGAGATGTGATATCATTAAAATATCAGTACACTTATGTATAGATGGAGCTCAGAGCAACATGAGACAACAACAAAATGTATGCATGATGGGAGCACAGTGGTCCTCCAGGCTCTCTGCTCCCACAACATACGAGTAACATTACACTTTCTCAAAAGAAGGAAATTCATTGCAAACAACTTTTTAATGCATCATTAGGGTTGTCATTACAGAGACAAAAGTTTGGAAATTCAAAGTTAGGAGTTACCAACACTACCCCACACCACACCTTTCCACACACCAACGATGTCACGGTGTGCCTTGGTCATTTGCCCTAACTCTCACCCCATTGTCCTATACTGTACCCTCAGCTTCCTTACAAATGGAATAGGGTGAGAGTTTGGGCCGACAACACCAAGACACACCCCAATGCCTGTTGGTGTGTGGAGAGTGTGGGTGGTGTGGGTAGGGTTGGCAACCCTAACATCAAATTTCCAAACTTTTGTCGCTGTAATGACAACTCTAACTGATGCATATATATCACAGTGTGTATTGCATTGTACTGTATATTTTCAAGTATTAGCACCATATGTGCTCATGTTTGTCTACAACTTGCTGTAAATTCATATGTATTCACTGTAATTTGTTTTCCTGTTTGTCTGTGCTTCTGCCCCGGGTTGTACCTGAAAAGGTATCTCTTTCCAGTGCATTCACCAGGTAAACAAAGTTAAATAAAAAAATATAAATAACCTGGGTGCCTCTGGCACAATGTTTACATCTACAAATTTTACAAAGCCAGTTACTCCTGGATTGGTCAAGTCATAGAGTTTGTTACCTCCCCCCGACTACTACCACTACACACGCACACACACACACACACACACACACACACACACACACACACACACACACACATATACACGCACACCAGCATGTCACACTCATCTTTACTGCCCATGAAATTTCACAAGTATAGCAGGATGGTCAGAGCACCTGTATGAAGCCAGGAATTAAGTTTGGAGAAGGCAGCAGATTATTGCTAATATTCAGCAAAGGTAAGGAAGATGAGGGCATAAGTTGGTTGGGGCATTAGGGCAACGTATTATAGTGTTCATAATTATGACAGAGTTGCTTATACAGTTGTACCAAGATCTGGTCATATTATGTAGCTGCATATGGTGGAAGAGGAGGAAAATTATTTTATATGGGTCAGTTGTTCCACAAAACAGACATCCTCCAAAAGAAGGCAATCTGACCAATAGAACACTGACACTGGGAATAGTATATAAAAAGAGGGATGGTTGTTTTTTTATCTGGGAATCGGTTAACGGGGAAGCAGTAACGAAAAGAGAGGCTAGGAAATCATGAAGGGTATTAGGCTAGTATTTTAATATACTGGTAAGTGGAGCACCATGCGTTAACCTCTCTTTAGAAGGAAAGGCAGCCTAGACTACAGTGCATGTCACAGTGTAGGGTGCGGTAAGGGATGAAAAAGTGAGATATCGCAATATTGGTTTAACTCTGAGTTGGGGACCATCAATCTGATTCAACATTAAGAATTTGGCTGAACTTCTGCTCCCAATGCAGTAATTGGCATGGTATAAAGCAAACTACAAATGGGGTTAAAAAGGCCTTGAGATCAGCAATGAATGTTAATTGCTATACTTACTATAGTTTATTTGAGGCAGGTGTTGTTGACATTCATCTGCTGTGGATTACTGTTTGTGGTGTTGTGACACAGTCTGCAAAACCCACTGACAGGCCATGGCCCATTGACAGTTACAGTGATAGTTATATTTATTCCTGACATCAAATCATATACCCCCAGTAGTCTTTGCTTTACCTCCAAGCCAATTAACCCCCACCCAAGAAGTGTCAGAGCCACAAGAAGCATCGAAGGGTTCATTCCCATGGAATGGCTGTGTGTTTTGTATGAATCTGTTTGTTTAATATATATTTTCTGTATTTCCTAATTCCCTTTGCATTGTTGTGTATGTTTTTTTCACTGCTAATTACTACTGCATATTCATGTTCAAGTCTGCCCCATTAATTTTCAAATTGTATATAATAGTAACCCAACCACCAAAACAGTTATATATCAAAACACATAACAAATTAAAATAAATTAAAATACATTAAATGTAGGGCATTATATTGCTTGTAATGGGCCTTCTTAAAGTGATACTGACACTAGTGGTTGTGTGTTCTTAGTGGCATACCTGATCATAGTGTGCTTGTTGGTGATGATGACAGCAAGAAAGTTGCTGCAGTGTCATCAGAAGGGGTAGTGCCACTACTGCTGATAGTGATGCACCTGGCTGTGGTGGCAATGCCAGTAGGAGGAGCCTAGGGTGACTTTTCTGCCAGGTGGTGTATGAGTGGGAATAGCAGTAGATGTCACTTGCTGGACATATGCATAATCAAATAAATAATTAAAGTTGATCCTTAGCACATTAAGTTTGAGGTAAGGCTATGACTTCAAGATGCCTAATATCCAGACTTGATATCAGTCAGCAGAAGAGCAGGAGGAGGAGGAGGAGGAGGAGGAGGAGGAGACATGACAAAGTTTGTTTATGCTCATTCTTGCTTCTTTCATCATGCAGTCTATGTTACTCTACCATAGGTGATTGGAAATGTTTATTAAGATATGGGCCAAACTATCTTCTTATTGTTGTGATTACATGAGCAGACAATTTCAGAGGATTGTCCATGCAGTGCGATGGAACCGTGTACTCCCATTTGCATAATGGAACTGTGTACTCCCATTTGCACATACACAGGCGGTGTATAAAATGCGACTGCAAGGCTGCTCATTTCCATTTAAAGGAAGGTGGTAGATAGGGAGGGAGCTTAGGTGGCAGTAGGGGTGAGAGATTGCATGGCTGGCAGCAGCAGGCCAGGGCTCCAGTGACCAGGGAGTGGGTTATGGTGGGTGAGTGGAGACTTCTTTTGAATCAAAAGCAGAGAGCAAATTAAATAAATGAAAACAAATGAAACTTTTTCAACTACTGTACTACTCACACTTTAAGTTTTCTAGGTTCTGAAATTAAAATTAAGAGGGGGACAGTGTGGGGGTGGGATTTGGTATGGGCATAAGGCCAGATAGGCAAAGACAATAGTTGAGAAAGTAAAAGAAAAACAAAAAAGGTGTAAGAAATGACTATGAATAAAAGAAACAGCAAAGGCTGCCTAAGAAGACAATGTGTGTTGTGTCAGAGTGCATTTTGTTTTGCGTGTATTTTGTGTAGGAAGGCCAGCTTGTGCTATATAAGACGGGCACTGAGCAAAGCAGAAGACTCTTGGCTAGCATACTATATGCCTGATGGGCTAGCCAGTCACTTTTGCTAAAAGATATTAGTTTGAACTCACACAGTCTTGAGTGTTTTCAGTCATCCAACTGTTTAACAAATTTTGCCTCCACACCAAGCAAAGTAGAAGCCATTTGGCTAGCAGTGTGCTACAGAACTGATGGGCTAACCAACCTCTTTTACCCCCAAAACGTTCACTGAACTTGAAGAGTCTTGTGTGTTTTCAAAATAATCCTGCTGTTCATCAAAAGTGTTCTCAGCCATCCTGAAAAGCAGAAGCCACTTGTCTAGCATCCATAGACCTACTGGGCTAACCGGCCACTTTGCAAAAATATTTCAGCTTGAACACAAAGGCCCAGATATTCAAACTGCACCCAAAAGTGTGCAACAGCAGGAACAAAGCACAAGTCCATTAAGCCCATGCACAAAACATGATATTCAAAACTTCTGCGGAGGCCAAGATGTAGCCTCTGACTGACGACTGAATATCGCACCACCTGCACCATAGCGTAACTAGGGAGGTGAAGCTGAGCAGTCTAGATGCACCATAGCACAACCAGAGTTCCCCAGCAGCAGGGCAGCAATGCAACAGCACAACCAGGGATGCAGGGGCCCACCACCCATGCCACAGATGGGCAGAGGAACACACAGCAGAACAGACATTGTCCCCACAACCCCATGCACTGCACAACTGGGGAGGGCTGGAATAACCACTGGCCCATGGAGACCAGCAACCAACCCACAGCTGGGCCATGGTGCCCCATCACACCCCCTACCAAGCTGTGACCGGCACACAAGGATGGCCGACCACCCCGTACCACACCATCCCACAAATGCAGAGCACACCCTGCACCATGATCCCCATACACCCTGCCCAGGAGTAGCACCCAACAGTGCAGGACACACCATGCATGCCACCACCCCCACTGTGACAATGCAACCCTGTGCACCATGGAGCCATGCAAGGCAGCCCCACCATGGACACCCTGCAGTGGGTGGCAGCAGACAGTGATGCAACAGATGCATACACAGTGCCGCCTACATCCCCACCGAGGTACAGCTGAGAGACCGACCATGTGTCAGCACATGAGGTAACCCACATGTGACAGGGCATGCCCCAGACCCCACCTCCAGTGATACAGCACCCTGCACAACCTCCCAAGGACACATCCTGTCCCAGCACTGGCCACAGCAGCCACCACTGACACACCAGCAGACTGTGCATATCACAGACATACAAGGGTGTCAGCTGCACAGGCCATGGACGGTCTGACAAGGGTGCCATGCACACAGTGCAGGCCCCATGGACCACTGCATACAGGCATCCAGTACACAGAGTACAACACACAAACCACAGACAGTGACTGATCCCCCTGCCCACACCATAGGCGGTTCACCTCTACACACACACACACGCCCATGCGTGCACCACCCCATATGCCATGCACACCACTGCAGCTGAGCACCTGTAGCCCGCTGCAAATCAGAGACCACCACAGTTGTTATAACAAAATGTATGTATTAAAATATAACAACTATGTAACATATTTACAAATATATACAAGGGGGGGGAAGGGCCACAAACCCGGTGGGGGCAGGCATGGGGCAGGGGTGTAGAAATGGGAGAGGGAAGAAGGGGTGTGAGGGTGGGTCCAGGGGGTATGGTTGTCAGGGGGTCATGGAGGACCTATTTCCTGCCTTGCTCTGCACTCCTGTGGCACCTCCGGGTTCTCCTCATCCGGACCCCATGTCTCTCCAACCTCTCCAAGGCTGCCAGGGACGCCCATGCCAGCTGCAGGATTTCCTGTATTGCCCATTCCAGGGCCATCCAGCTTTGTCCACCTAGGACATGGGAGCAGAGTCAATACATTTGACTGTCCAGTCCCCTGCAGCAAACCCATTGTGCATGGCATACAGCCATGTGCCACGCCCCTGTGATGGTGTGCGACCACCCACAGTGACCGTGTCCACAAGACCTGCCTACCCAGGCAGCCACAGCCATGTGGACCACTGCACACACCCACCACCCATGTCCTGCATAGCACCACCGTGGCCATACATTGACTTGGTTATGCGGTGTGAAGGCCATGTGCCCGGTGCACGCATGGACCACCATTGATGCACTCCCAGACATGTAGTGCCACTGGACAGTGCTGACTATAACAAGTTGTGTGCATGGCAGTGGTGTCAATGGATGGTGGCCATGCCCCGCTGCCCGCCCTGTTACACAGCATGCAATATTAATCATGGATGTAAGGCACTCACCATCATCAGGCTGGTCCCTGCGCCTCTGCGGATCTTTGCCCCTCCCGGACTGATGGTCCTCCTGCTGGTGCCTCCTTTCCCTCACCAGCCTGCACTCATCTGGGCCTAAGATGCTAACATGGAGAGAGGAACATCAGTACAATCCTGTAGCAAAGTCCCCTGCCCCCATGTGTGTGCAATCCCACACAGCCAGACCCACCACCCCACCCTGATAACACCACCACGGCCAACACGGGACACCCCCATGTGCCGGAACATGCAACCGTAATACCCGTATGGAGATAAAAGTGTATGGATATTTGCCTGCCTGTGTGGCACCGTGCCCTCCTGTGCCGTGCCGCGAAACGAACAAGCAGGTCGGTCCCTCCGCCTCAGGTCCCCATATCTGTGGTGGCACTGCTCCGCCGTCTGCCCCATACTGGTGGCCTCCTCCAGGGCGTCGGCCACCTCCTGCCACACCTGACTCCTGGCCCTGTCCAGGGGTGCCTCCACAAAATAGTGGGCCAACATGTGGCTCCACAATGGCAACCAGGTTTGCCAGCTCCACCTGGCTCCACTGTACAGCTCTCCTCCGCACCATCTCTACTGCTCAGTTAAGTCAAAATGGCGCTCTGCAGCGTGGTTCCGCATTGTGCAGATGCTGCGTGGTACAGCGCTGCCATTCCCTATCGCGCTGTCGCCGAATAGCGCGATAGTGGTGCATATGCCTGATGCATGGTGCCTAGGGGGCAAAGGTCAGGCACAGGGTCAAGGCTCTCTGGTGCACGGACAGCCACAGTGCAATTGGAACCCAATGCATCTAGCGCGATTGGGTGCCTGTGTGCCACCTCCTGTAGCAGCTTACCGTGCTGTTGCCCCAGTGTGCCTATGACGCCCCAGTGCCACAGCGCCATATAGGTGAACAGCGCTGTAGCACCACTGGCACAATGGTGGCCGTGCCCTGCATTGCCTCCTGCACACAGCACGTCAGCAGCGCAGCAGGCGCCTGCATCATTAACCCGGGTATGCGCAGTTAGGTGTGTACTGTGCATGTCACCAGAACTGCATCCTTGGCTCCAGCATGTTCCAGCGCCAATTGCGCAAAGTGCAACAGTCGATATTCAGCCGTAATATGCAAATCAGCTAATCAGCCATTCAATGGTGCAGTCACTGCATTTGCATCCACTTATAGATCGCCTCGCCTCATTTGCATGGGTTGCGCTATAAAAGTGCGACAGTGGGCTGCACTGGCCATAGTCAGTTACTGCAGTCTATTGGTGAGTTGCAAGCTTTTGGGAGTGTGGACTGTGGATTTTGGGATATGCATGGGACTGCACAGTCACATGTAACACCTGTCATTCTCACAGGCTGAATCATGAATGGCGAGGGAGGGCGTTGTGGGAGGAGGAGGAGGCCAAATTTCACAAAGGCTGAGACAGATGCCCTGTTGAGGCCTACCTAGATCCAGGCCGCTCTCTCAGCGGATGCCGGGAACACCACAGGCCCATGTTGCTGCATGGGAGGAGGTGGTGTGTGCTGTAAACCTGCATGGCAGCCACCAGTGCTCCGTGCAAGAGTGCAAGAAGAAGATGGGCACAGACAGGAGGAGGATTAAGGAGAAGGTGGCTGCCATCAGGGCAGCATGGTCTGCGACAGGTGGAGGACAGCCAGAGGTGCTATGCCTGACCCCACAGGAGGAGATGGTTGCTGGCAGCATGCAGCGTTGCACCATTGAGGGTGTTCTGGGTGGTGGATTCCAGACGGGTGGTAGCCCATCACTGCATGGTAGGTCATGGTCTGTCTATTGGGGGGGGACAGGGTAGGTCACATGCAGTAATGCGACTTTGTTTTCCCTTACAGCTCCTGAGTGTCTGCATGGGTCAGCGGTAGTGGACTTCTCCACTGAGGCTGGTCAGATGGAGATGGAGGGGCCCATCCACCTCCACAGGAATACGCTGCTCAAGGCAACAGTGGGCCTGCCTAGACATCCAGACTGATGTTGTTGGAGCAGATGCGGAGGAGGCCTACCCATGCCCCAGCGTGCCAGCGTCCATGGATGCCAGCATGCTGGGACTTGAGGCTGGTGCGAGTCCGTCACCGATGATGATGTCGCTAACGTCATGGGCAGTGACACGTGTGTGCCGCAGGATGGCCACACAGCAGGTAACATCACGGCCATGGCTGTGGGTGGTGCTGCCGTGGAGGACTGCGTATCATCACAGTCCCAGCTTGGGCCTGTCAGCACCGGTGGGGCAGCACTGATGTGTGTACAGGACAGTGGGACTGTTGTGGCCACTGCAGCAGCACCATTGAGCCCTGGGGAGCAGTAGCTGGAGGGGCAGCATCAGCAGTCGGCCAATGGGCTTGGGTGTACAGTGTCAGGGGGCAGCATCAGTTCACCACCTGTGGACATGCCCAGGCCTGGCCCTGGTGTCCAGCACTCACCCTCAAGGGGTGATGAGCATCAGGGCCATGCACACCCTGAGGGACAGCAGGCCGATCAGGCAGATGACCTCTTGGATGAGCACACCCGCATACTGCAAGCATCAGTCAATCAGCAGATGCAGCTTGTGACAGCGGTGGATGCTCTGAGTGCGGCTCTGCAGCAGGCAGAGGAGCGTCGCAGCAGAGAAACCGCTCTGCTCCTGGAAGGGATGGACCGGATGCAGGAGGATGTGACTGCTGCCATTGATAGGCTGACACATACAATCACAGCTGCCATGGCCACAGGGGGCACACAGTTATTTGCCCATGCGTCGCAGACACCACGCAGTGCAATGTCCACCCCCCTTCCTGGTGTCATGCGACACCATCCTTGTCGACACCAGGTTCAGCTGTGGGCATCCCGAGCACGTCTGGCGCAGGCATGTTCGGTGTGCTGCTGACCCCTGCGCGAGCACGGTCTCATTCATGCAGTGGAACCCCTGGGGGACCATCGGTGCCACCCCATGAGGCCAGTGGTCAGCCTGTCACTGCTGGTGGGTCTTGGCGGGGCCGCCCACACATCTGTGGCAGCCGGGGCACTGTGGCGCGTGACTGACCTGTCTCCCAACGTGGCTACTGTCTGATGCTGCCCTGTGTGCATTGTGTCATTCAGCGGGCAATGCAAGGGTGGGTACCTGGTCCTGCATGCACACACACAGTCCATCTGCACACCCTCCCGGCTGCTGTCCGCAGTTGTGTGTGCATGATGATGCCTGCATTGCACTGTATGCCAATGTGCAATGGTGCCCAGTGTCTGACACACGCACAATGACAGGCAGTGGGTGTGGTGGTCTGTGAACATGTGTGTGGCTAGGGGTGGCATTCTGGGTCGGCGTGCCTCCTACCCTTTGTGCAAGTCTGGAGAGTTTTGTGTGTGTGTGTGTCTGTCTGTCTGCATGCCATGTTAGACCTCACCCATCCTTGGCGGTGTTTGTGGTTCCATGCCTGACCACTTCCCTTGATGGCATGCACCCCTGGTGTGTGTCCATGCATGTTTGTGGGTTGTGCCTTTGCCACTGGTGGTTGCACATGGCCCCATGACTTACCTGGGTTGGCTGAAGTGCTCCTTCATGATGGTGTCCCGGTGCAGCTGTGCCAGCCAGAGCAGTCAGGGATCCCATCTCCCAAGGGGCTGCCCATTACCATTGTCACCAGCGTTCTGTAGTCCCTCGCTGTCCCCTCTTGTCCTGCACGGCTATCCACATTCGTTGGCCATGTTGTGCAGGATGCAACAGGCCGGAATAGCCTGCAGGCCTTTGAGGGCTGTACTGGCAGAACACCAGCCAGGTTGTCCAGGCAATGGAAGCGTGCCTTCAGCATACCGAACACCACTCGATGACATTGCGTGTGGTGGCATGTGCCTCATTGTAGCGTTGCTGCGATGGGATGCATGAGTCGCCCGGTATAGTATGAGCAGCCAGGGATGGAGTTGGCATCCACTGTCACCTGTGTGTAGAGGTATAGGTTAGTTTGGTGATCAGCATCGCCCTGCCCCGGGCCATGTAGGCCACTACCCATGTCACCTCTGACCATGCCCCTCCCAAGCCCTAAGTTTGTCCTTGTGGTTTGCATACTCACCCACTAAGTGGCCGGTGGGGCTGTCCCCACTCTCGAATCTGTGGCACAGTGCTGACTGGTGCCAGATGAAGGCATCGTGTGCTCCCCCAGGTTGCATGGCACAGACATTGATTATGCACCCCCTGGCATTGCACACCACCTGGCAGTTGATGCTAGCATAGCCTTTCAGTGTGTATATTTGCCAGGGCGGGGGTGCTGTGATGGCACATGGGTGCAGTCTATTGCCCCTAGCAAGCCAGGCATACATGCCCCTGTGGAACTCTTGTATGTTTGCTGTGTGCTCCGCCAGTGTGCTGAGGAAATGGATGTACTCCGCAGCATGTGGCAGCAGTGCGCCGAGGAATTGGGTGAGGTGGCATGACGCGGCTGACTGGGTTATGCCTGTGGTGTCTCCTGTTGGTCTCTGGAAGGTACCCGTGGTGAGCAAGCACATGCAAGCTGTCACTTTAGTCTCCACTGACAGAGCATGGATTCGTGGTGTGAGTGCCTGCATCACATCACTGCATAGCTCACAGAGCAGCCTCAGATGCCCGATTCAGGTGGTACCGGCCCATGATCTCCAGTATCACTGTACAGCTCGAAGCTGGTGCAGGCTTGGTACTGCCTGAGGAGCCTTCTACACCCGGCGAGACCTTCCACGGCCGTGCCCCCTGCTGCCTGCCTAATCGCCCCCTCATTTTGCCTGCATCTGGATGTTGGCACTGGCCATGTCCCTGCTTGTGTTCACCCCAACTGGCAGCTGTTTCTGTGTTCCCCCCGCTGTCCTAGCTGTTACTTCCCCTGCAGGGAACACCTAATTCATGCTGGCCTCAGTGCTGTGTGGCACTTCCGCCTTCTGCACTGTGGCTGTGCCTCCCACACCTTCCTGAGTCTGTGGGTCCAGGTGCCCTTTCTCTGTCCTGCCCTGTGTGTGTGTGTGTGTGTCTGTGTGGCTGGCTATAGGTTCAGCAACATGTGTCTTCCCTCTAGTATTCTCCCTATTAAATTACAATAATTCCATCATATGCAATGGCCATTTCTTACAGTCTAGTCCTTGTATATTCAAAAACATTAGTTTTGAATAGGGCTTCACATTCTTTCTCTTGACTGTTTGTAGGTCCCTTTATTAGCAAGATGATTTATGATACCCCAGGACTGATGAACCACTTATTTCCACTGTTTGCATCTAGTTTAGCTAATTTTTCACCCACGTGTCTCTGATGTGTGTGTGCTTTCCCAGCATGCAAGAAGGATGCACAATCCTCCTTCTTTGGAATTAACTCAGCGTGAAAGTTTATTAAGGCTAACTGTAGCAGTCACCATTTCATTGCTCATTCAGGGCTTGATGTATTGCTTTCCTGTATTTCTCTGGTAAAGCTCTACTGCCTAAGGAATACAAAACATTTCACTCACTTCTTTCTTCAGCCCAGATTCCCATATACTATAAATGGTTAACCTGTTGTATGTGTAGAGTTGTTGGCAGTATAGTAAAACTGACTATATTTCTATGCTTATTTGTTAGCCATATCCTGTATTTAATAGATGGCTACTTTATAAACTACATATAGAGACAGTATAGTATGACATTCCGTGTTTATGGTTGTGACCATCAGAAGGTTGTTATATTACTGGTCTAAGGTTAGGTCCATGGTATAAAACCTAGAATATCAAATATTTGCTTTCTCTAGCAAGTGCTGATGATGCACCTTTTGTCCCTCTCAGGGATTGTGACATTATAAACCACATTAGCTTCACTCATGTGTAATATGTCAGCTGAATCCTCAATTGAAGATCTGCCTTATTTATGTGTTTCATATTGTTTTATTTATAGTTAGCATTTCTCAATTGCCACTTGTAATATTAATAATAAATAAAAATGTGGACTGCAGTGTGGCATGGAGTATGCATCCTACATACTGTTTCAGCCCCCTCCACAAACTGTCAGTTGCAGGTTGTCATGAAGGATCCATCCTGCTCTTTGCCGTGAGTTAGCCATAGCCAGTCAACAGTGTAAGTTATGCTGAAGTGGGGGAGAAGGAGAGGGATGTCAGGATGCTGTTGTCCTTCAATCTAACATCAGAATAAAGGTACAATAATGTTTTGATATTAGAATGACTGTACAGCAGCAGCCTGATGTGGGAACAATACAACAACATTTGGAGGTCATTATTTGTCTTTGGGAAAATATCTCTTCTATGGTAGAGTTGATGATATAAAAACAGCCCCTCTAATAAATGGCTGTAAAGTGTAGGATTACCACCTTTGGATGTTTGGATGAGATGAAAACTAGATACTGTACTAAACCACACACCAAACGGAGCACCCTTAAAATAATAAAATTGATGAAACAAGCCAGGGTTGAGCAGATCAAACTTTGAATTTGTGACTGGGGAGACAAGTGACTCTTTCCTTGTGATTTGTGCTCAGCCACATCCAGGGTACCTCATAGTGATGCCCTCTATAAATCTGGAGATAAGTTAGCCAGAGGAGGTCTTTGCAAACAGTGAGAATGAAATAGCAGGACTGCAGCTCAGATCAGCATGGTGAAAGTGAAAATTGGTATAGTGTAGGACCTAAATGGCCATGGTTACAATGGATAGTTGGTTTGACTAATTCAGATCTTGGCAACAGCTTGATAAGAACCCTGTTTAAAGCATAAGTGATAGGGATGAGAATTAAAATAGAAACCCTCCATTACAGGCCTTTTGGGCAGTATGGGGCACTTTGACTTTATCTGTTTATAGATGCTAGTCACAACCAGAAGCACCCTTAAAATAATTACATAAATGAAACAAGCCAGAGATGAGCATATCACACTTTGAATTTGTTTATGATTGGGGAGTGAAGTGGCTCTTCCTAGTGATTTGCTTCCAGCCACAACCAGGGTACCTCATAATGCTGCATGCTATAAATGTGAGATAAGAAAGCTGGAAGAAGGTCTTTGCTCACAGAAAAATTAAACAGAAGGATTGCAACTCAGATCAGAGAGGTAAAACTGAAACTGAAAATTGGTTTAAAGTAGGACCTAACCAACTGGGGTCACCATGAAGAGGTTGCTAAGCTTATTCAAATCTCAGCCAAAGTTGAATAACTAAGAACCCTTGTTTGAAGCATAAGCAGTAAGAATGAGAATTAAAAGTCCTCAATTACTTGCCTTTAAGGGCAGTATGGTGGGGGTACACTGGACTTACCTCTTTATTGCTACTAGCCACAACCAGGAGCACCTTTAAAAATAATTTAACTGATGAAACAAGCCAGGGTTGAGCAGATCACACTTTAAATTTGTTGATGATTGGGGAAAGATGGGGCTCTTTCCTAGTAATTTGCTCCCAGACACACCCAGGGTACCTGTGATAGTATTGTAGCAAGCCAAGACTTTAGGGGGAACCCTCAGGAAAAAAAGAAAAAGAAAACCTCCAGGCAAAGTTCAATGAAATGAAAAGTTGCTTTATTTCACATTAGACATGGGTTCAAAGCAGCTTACCTTCGCAGAGAAAATAGAAACCCAAATGATTGTTTAGCTGGATTCAGCTCTCTAGTTTAAAGCAGCCCTTCTCTCTCTCTCTCTCTCACTCTCTCACTCTGTTTCAACACCCCCCAATTCTCTTTCATGATCTGTCCAGTTTCCTTCTTATGGCTCCCAGGTGAGGCTCATTTATGGCCTTCCCCCAAAGAGATTTCAAAGCAAAGCTTACATAGAGCCAATGCATATGGCCTTTAAAGGGCCAGATGCAAATGAAGTTGGCATGCTTGTTAGCAACAAAGGCTATAACACCATGATTTCTTGAAATGCATGATTTATTTTATATAAATAGTCCCAATGTTTCACCTAAATAATTAAGCTTCTTCAGGGGAACTGTAAAAAATTATAAGATATACATAATTATTTTTCTAATCAAGTTTCAAATTAAACTAATCACTTTAATTAGAACACTTTACATTTAATATGATTGTGGATTATCAATTACTCATATATCGTTTAAGTAATGCTTATTAAGCATTCTAGATTATTATTTAGAACTCTTAAAAAATGTAAAAATCAAATTGACTCTATTTCTCCTATTATGAGGACCATCAATTTCAATGCAAAATGTTTTTCTTACTTTTTAACACTGCTGATTAGGGCCACGATGATTACCATATCTCCTTGGAATATACAAAGCTTGAGCAGTCACTTTAAACAAAGATAATATAAAAATATTTATGAATTCATAATGTTGATTGCTGCTTCATTTAAATACTGCTTAAAAATATTTTCATTAGGTATTTTGAATAATTACCCCAGTTTCATTATTTTTATTTCTTTTAAACTGATATTTTTATCTTCACAAAGTTATCAAGCTGTAAAACATGTACAGAGAGGGAAAACAAGAACAAAAACAAAGAATATGTGACCATCAAACAAATTCTCATAAACCATTACTTAGCATCTAACATACTATGTATTACAAGATTTAAATAAAACCTAATTCATTCTTATAAATGCTTCTATTGGCTAAATGTTATTTTATTTAACCTTAATCCAGAAAATAAAATAGGTAATGAAAAGATTTTTATTTGGCTAAGCGCTCCCGGTGTCTAACATGCCATTTTTTCACTCGTTACTATGGTGTTTTTCAATCATTCTCTTACTCATTTTATTGTGATTAACATGCTTTTTTCTAAATTTTCTCTTTATGTAACTTAATTTTAAAACAGAGCAGAGTACTCTTATATTCAAACATATCCGACTTCGCTAATGCATGATCTAATTTTAAAACATGTGAGGACATTTCTAATTTCTAACATGTGCTGCTCTGCTCATTTTTGTAATACATGTCAGTTTATGTCAATTAACCAAATGTTCATTAGCGTCTCTCACAACGCTCTCTCTAAGAGTGATAGTCAATTTGTTATATTGCCATTACCTTCTGAATCACTATGAAATCTTATTCTATGTAAACGAGTGATTCCGGCATTTAGAACTCCATGCACTTATTTCCATAATATATGTTAGCTTATTTTACTGAAGTTTTCTAGCTGTTAACATAACCATTACTATCCATGAATACTTTCAACTTCAATTATTTATTTAAAGCGTTAAAGGGACAGGCCAGAAATCAGCAGGGCTGGGTCTCAACTTACTCTCTTCTCCTTCTGGTATCTTAGTGAAAAAGGGGTCCTAGGTAAAGGTTATATAGACTCCTCCACAGTACTTGTAAGGCTGCACTCTATAAATGTCAGAGATGGAAGCTGGAGGAGGTCTTTGTACACAGAGAGAATGAAAACAGCAGGACTTCAACTGAGATCATCAAGGTAAAACTAAAACTTTGCATAGTGTAGGACTTAACCAACATGGTTACCATGGAGAGTTGGTTTGGCTTATTCAAATCTCAGCTGAAGTTTGATTACTAAGGATCCCTGTTTAAAGCTTATGCAGTATGGGGGTTACACTGGCTTGTACCTGTTTATTGATACTAGACACAACCAGTAGCACACTTAAAGGTGAACAGTCAGCACCAAGGGCCCTGCACTGATGTGCAAACTGGTTTCAGTGTGCACTTTTGTGCAAAACATTTTGATTTAAATACTGTTTACTGCAGTATAGTAGATTGTATCAAGCTAATGTTGTTTACTTTTAGGCTGACATCTTCCGTTACTACAAATCCCAGAATCCCCTTTAGCAGACATCAGAGCGGTGGGCAGCAATGGGAGATTCAATAGCCTGCAGTGTATGTTACAGTTTATGTAACCTGTGATCTTGTGTTTGATAGTCCCACTGTCCTCCCTGGTCTAAGTACAGTCACAGAAGACTGTACTTAGCCCAGGGAAAAGCAGAACTGGAAAACATCTGATCAGAGATTATAAAAGCTCTAACATGCACTGGAGGATATTGAATCTCTCACTGCTGCATACTACTCTGATGTCAGCTGCAGGGGATTCTGGAATTTGTAGTATTTATTTATTTAGCTTTTGTTGACCAGGTAAGTGCACTAGACAAATCCTGCCTATTTTCAGGCACGACCCGGGGGGAGGGGGATACAGATGAATGGCAACTGACCTTGAACCAGATTAAGCTGTTGGTGGTATTTTTAGTGAATGAGGGAAATTTGGCCAAGACACCGGGGAAATTCCCCTACTCTTTTCAATAAGTGCCATGGGATCTTTAACATCCACCTGAACTACCACCAATCCAGGCAGATGGGACCTCGGTTTAACATCTCATCCGAAAGACGGCACCTCAGAAATGCAGCACCCCTCTCATGCTGCATTACAGTGTCAGTACTGGGATATTAACCCAAGTGCCAGATGTGGGAACTGAACCCACAGCCCTCTGATCTCCCGGCCTCAGAGGCGAGTGTGCTACCTACTGAGCCACTGACACTGCTGACAAAAGTAACAAAAGATGTCAACCTAGAGGTTAAAAAAATTAGTCTGATACAATCTACTAAGCTACAGTAAACAGTAAGTAAACCATTACGTTTTGAACAGTAAGTAATATTGGTACCAGCCCCACACTTGATTGTGGAGCTCATTGTGGTGACAGTTCTCTTTTAAAAATAATTAAATTGGTGAAACGGGCTAGGGTCCAATAAATCACACTTTGAATTTGTTTATAACTGAAGAGAGAAGTATTTTTCCCCTAGTGATTTGCTCCCAGTCAAACGCAACATACCTCATAAGGCTGCACCCTATAAATCTGAGATAAGGAAGCTGGAGAGTGGTCTAGTCACACCGATAGAATGAAGCAGCAGGACTTCAGCTCAGATCAGTGAAGTCAGAATGAAAATAGGTATAGCTTAGGGCCTAACCAATTGGGGTCACCTTTGAGAGGTTGTTCAACTTCTTAAAATTTCGCTGAAGTTTGATAACTAACAACCTCTGTTTAAAGTATACACAGTAGGAATGAGAATGAAAATAGAAATCCTTCCATTAGGCCTTTCAGGGTACTATGGGGACACACTGACTTACCTCTTTATTCATACTTTACACCACCCAGCGTGACTGGTTTTAGAAAGAAAGGATTGTATGAAAACAGAATTTGTTTGTAACATGCACATGCAGCTGAAATAATGAATAAATGACAGAATCTGCTTTAACTGGTTCGCTGCCCTTTGTTGTATGCTGTTAAGCAAGGAAATTACACTCATATGGCCCTATGCCATGCAAAGTACTTGGTTTCCTTTTCTTTTACTGAGAGTGAAATCAACAAGTTGGTTTAACCATGCATATTGAGGCATGTTGCCTTAATGTGAACAAATAGATTTAAACATTTAAAATAATTTAGTGCATTTTTTAGTGCAAGCAACAAAGGGTTAAGAGGTGCGAGCACTCAAAATGGCTGACAAACCTAATTATCTCAGAGCAAACTGTATAACTAGACAGGGATAGGGATGTGTGAATACCTTATTTTGAATATTCACCGAACATTCATATTTAGGGTGTCCCAATTACTGTATTTGTTATTCATGCTTTGCTATTCATTATTTAGCCACTAGAACTGCTCTTTGAGACTACAAGATCTCCTGATACATCTTGTCCAATCAGAGGCCATTTGGATGCTCACTGAAGGCAGGCCATGTGACCCAGCAATTGTAGGTGCTTCAGGCAGAGAGACATATGACTTGAGCTGCTGCAGAGAAAAATCTACTTTCATCTATTGTTAAAACTAGACAAAATCTGAAATATTGACAGTTTTTGTTCCCTCTCTAAATCTCAAGCTAGAGTGGGTGATTTTTGTCACACCTTTTGTGTGATAATTTTCAGGTTTTTAAGGAGAACTGCTAGGTGTGTTTTTTCCATAAATACTAGGCCTGTTTCTGCTCTGCAAGCAAAAGCAATCGGTCACAGCCTGGCTGAAAGGGCTTGTTTTGAGAGTGTTACTGCTGGCATCATTTTGCTATCCTTTTCTTATTTGCAATTATTTATTGTTAAAAAGCAGTCTGCTTCCATCAACTTGTTAAAATAACATAAAAGCACAAATCTTGACAGTTTTGTTTCTTTTCTGAACCCCAAGCTCAGGTAGAGGGTAAATGTTTCACACTTTGGTGTGTTAATTTAAAATGTTCAATGTTTCTTAGGAGATATGCTAGGAAAGTGTTTTCCCTTAAAAGTGGGAAAAAACATACTACTGAAGCCAGACCTGTTTTCTGCTCTGCAAGCAAGAATCTATCACAGCCTGGTGCAACTCCTCCTTATTCTGGCATACTAGTAAAGTGCAGAGGCCAGTCACTCAGTCTGTAGTTGTAATTTGCACAAAGCAAAAATACAGAACATTTCAATATCAAATTGTTATTTTTTGCCCCATTAAAACCACAATACTGTATTAACCCTAATGTTTTACTGATAGGGCTTGCGTGAGAGGAGTGTTTTTAATGTTGTCATCATTTTTCTATCCTCTTCTTACTTATAATTATTTATCACAGAAACAAAAGAGGCTGCTTGATTTTATGGGTCTTTTTTACATCTTTTCATTTCATTTAAAGGATGATCCAAGAGCAAGGCCTCACAGAACATTTTCTCCTAATAAAGTGTCATGTCGGTCTCCAGCCAGGATCCCCAACCTACTAAGAATACCAACAGGACACAGTCAAAATATTTTGGCTGTGTGGCTTTCCGATGGGCCAGGTCCTGGAGGAGCATAGCTGCTAAGGCACTATGTGTGGCGAATGGGCCTCAGACTGAAAAAACTCCTGCTGTCTTAATGATGGCTCATAAGTAGCATGAAAAGGGTATATCCCATTCCCTGTCTGATGACAAGGCAGGGTCAGGGTAAATTCCTGTTGGACAGCAGGAGGGGAAAACAATAGATTAAAAAAGTGTTATGGTTTCTTAAATTGAAAAAGAGTTCCAGCCCCATAGTGCTACTGTGCCTATCAGTGATACTAATACTCCACAAACGCAATTTCTGAATGGACCTGTTATTGTAGCCACTTAACTAGCATAGCTGCTCCATCTGGAATCTCCATTTTCCGTTACTTATCTCTCAATGGATACTGTCAGTATATGCACTGCTGTGGTCACCTGACTCAGAGTGGCAGTAAACACACTTAGATCATGGATGTTCTGCTCAAATGGTCCAAGTACTCTCACCATGGCATCAACTAGTGACACTCATAGTGGTCTGGGCTCCCCAATGTCATACTCCATTGCTATGTCATAGAGTGCTTGCTTGTGGTCTTGCAGTCCAGACAGCATCAGGTATGATGAATTCCATCTGGTACTGACATCCTGTATTAAGTAATGTTGAGACAGACCAAGGCATTGTTGTACTTCTCTTAGTTGGTTAGTCATCTTTACGAGCAATGCAAAATACATCTGCACCCTAACTGTGACCTCTCTCTCCCTGGATCTAATTCCATCTACCACTACCTTTTCCTGTCTCTCACCTAACCAACTATCTGCCTATCTTTCTATGTCATCCGCACCTATTTTAAAGCTTCTTCAGCAACTTTCTGTGCAGCAGAGAGTCAAATGCCTTACAGAAGTAAATGTAGGTCAAATCCATTCAGTAGTAAAACACAAAAGGAGTGACTCAGCAAATACTAGATGCACAATTTAATGGACTTAACATCTGTCACACACTCTGTAGTGCAGAGAAACTGGATAGCAATCAAACAGAATGAAAATATCTTACTGCATCAACTTCAGAAAATATTTCTTTATTTCAACATTGAGCATAGTAGAGGAGCGGTGCAAACAGCAATATTAAAAATGGCAGCAGCTACCATTAAGTCCACTCTCTGTCTTGGCTGTATTGCTTCCTTAAAGGATTGCTATGGGGTTCAAGTGCGGTACTTTAAACAATTATTTTAATTTAATTCCAAATATTAGGTAAAACACTGACCATCAGGAGCCACTCACCGTAGTGAACCCAGATCACTCACTTAGTACCTTAGTTACCCAGTCAAGGAACACTATATAGTTGGTCTGAAAAGACCTCCCTGCCATGAACCCATGCTGTGTAATATCCTGGAGCTCATTCCTCTTCAGGTACTCCACTACAATAAGCTCTCTTTCACTAGTATCTCCATCAGTTTACCTACAAAAAGAGGTAAGATTGATAAGTCTGTAGTTACCCAGTTGCTCCTTGTCACTACCTTTATGAAGTGTAACTGCTTCCACAACCCTTCAGTCTTTTAGAACTACCACTTATTGCAGGGCACTATTGATTAATCCTGCCAGGGGGTTCATCTTCTCTGATGTCAATTCCCTGACCACCATGGGATGCATCCCATCTGACCCTGGGCCCTTATTTATCTTAAGGGCTGCAAGCTCTTTTTTGACCATTTCACTTTTAAATACTTTCTGCCTCATTTCTGCAATTATGCCACTTTCACAGAAAGACAGATTTTGTTGCAGATAATGATCACTTGGCCCACCCAGTCTGTCCATTTTTCCCTGCCTATATGTTCACCACAGACCCTACCTGCTCATTAGCTACCACCACTTGCTTCCCAACTAAGATTACCCTGTGCATATCCATGCATGGTTGAAGCTCACCACTGTTTCTGCCCCCCATTACCTCCACTGGAAGACTGTTCTGGGAATCTACTACCCTTTCAGTGTAGAAGTACTTTGCAAAGGGCAACTCCGACTAAGTGAGAGGTCATGGAGGTGCCTGAGCACAAGCTTTCACTCACTGCCCACTCTCTCTGTCAGCTCACGACTGGCCATGGAGCAGCCTTGTTCATCTTCTGGCTATCCCCCCTAGGATTATCATTAATGGAAGGATGGGACGGACTGTAGGTGACTTGTAGTGGGTCTGATTGGCTGTGGAGCAGCCCTCGTTCATCTGCCTGCTCTGTCCGTTTGGCTCACAACCAGCTGTGGGTGGCTGTGATTTCATCTTCTGGCTATCCCCCAGGATTATGGTTGGGGGAACTGTTAGTGACCTGTAGTGGGACTGATCAGCTGTGGAGCAGTCTTGCTCATCCTCTGGTTATTTCTCACCAAGATTATCGTGGGGGGTGGATGGTTGGTGACTGTTGGAGGGACTCAAAGCACTGGTAACTCTTTCACAGGCTTTCTGGAGTTGTGTGAGAGGCTCCACTGGGGACCTGGGGAGTGCTCCTTGTTTACTGCTTCTATTAACCTTTTTCCCTCACCTAAATAATGGTTGCCCTGAGACTGGGGTCATTGAGAGGCCCCTGGTGCAGTAATCTTTGGGCTGTGAGGCTGAATTTGGAACTGTATTGTTCATTTACACTTTATTTATATTTTAGGCCCTGTCTAGTAAGGCCATATTTATAGATCCAAGAATATATGCTATTTCAAACTGCTAGGTTTTATCTGTGTTTCTTTTGCTGCCCTGGTGGGGGTGGGTTGAAGGGGGTCTGTTTGGGTTGGGGAGGTTTGGTGTTTTTCTGGGTTTTTTTATGAAGATTGTCAGAAAGGTGTGAATATTGGTGCTGAATGTGTGAGGTGGTGTGTGTCTGGGTTGGATTAGCCAGCATTTTTACTGGCTGGGGCCTTTAAGCTTGCTAGCATGTGTCTGGGGGTGCCAAGGAGTCTGGGGCAGGCTAGAATAGTGTACAAGGCATCTCAGCTGTTGATCTGTGGCCTTCACCAACCTCCAGTTTCTGACACCAAGCATGCCACTGTCGGGAGGGTTGGATTAGGAGAACTGCGTGGTCTGGTATGGTGGGGCGCCTCGGACACTTCAGAGGGGAGTAGGATTGAGGTTGTGAGGAGCAGAAGGTGCCCTGGGTTTTGATGGGTCCTTAAGAGAAGTCAGACGTGTGTGGTTCCTGTCCCCAGGGTTCCCAGCTGACTGAGTGGGCAGCCAGCCAGAGGGGCTGCACGACCCACCAATCCCCTGAGGGCAGTGCTTTGCAATGCCAGATCGATCAGAAACAAGACCGCTATTATCGCGGACTTGATTTCATCAGTTGATCTGGCTTGCATTATGGAGACCTGGTTAGGTGACGATGCCAGCCCAGTATTAGAGGCCGCTGTCCCTCCTGCATACATCGTAGTGCACTGCCCCAGAGTGGAACACAGAGGCAGAGGAGTTGCCATTTGTTTTAGATCTGAGCTGGGCTTCTCCGTGCACCAAGTAAGAACACCAGGTTCCTTTGAATGTGTGGCAGTCCATGGGGTCCGGCTTAGGTTGCAGGATTCTCCGATAACCGCCCCCTCGGGATGGAAGGAGGATTCCTGCAGGAGGTAGAAGACTTTGTCATTGTCAAGACATTGGAATCCCCAGATGTTTAGTTCTGGGGATTTCAATTTTGGGCAGACGATGAATCTTCAAGGCTAGGTTACAACCTCTCCAGTTGATGTCATCACTGGGCCTGACCCAAGAAGTTTCTTCTGTGATCCACCAGGGTGCACATGTTGAACCTGGTCATCTCACTGGGGCTTAAGATAAATAATCTCAAGATTAATCGGGTGGCTTGGTCTGATCATTGTACTGTGGAGTTCAGTTTGGGAACCCCCTGAGAACCTTCCCCCTGCAGAGATAGTTAGGTACCACCCTTTGAGGGATTTGACCCCAGAGGGATTTCTGGCAGTAGCCAATCTGGCTAGTGTGGGTAGTGTATTCACAGGGGATAAGGTTGAGTCAGTCATCGCCTATAATAAGGCAATGTCTGATGCACTCAACTCCCTTGCACCGGTCCATATAAGACTCAAATCTTCCCACTTGAGGTCTCTAGTTTGACGGGGAGCTCGAGGCGATGAAGATTAGGGGTCTGAGGTTAGAGTGCTGCTGGCGTAAGACTGGGCTGGAGGTGGACAGACTGGTCCTGTGCACTCACTATTGTGAGTACCAGGGGGCAAGCAACTGTAAAAAGGCAGAGTTCCTGTCCAGGGAGATTGCTGCCTGGAAGAATCGACCAGGTATGCTGTTTTAGACTGTGGACAGGCTGTTACATCCAACCTGTCTCCAGCTGAAAAACAGTTTTTTGAGATGCTTTATAAGATGAGTTTTCTCAGTTCTTCTTGGACAGGGTGTCCACTGTCCATTGTGGAATTCCATCAGTGAGCCACATTGTGGCCAACAGCAATCGCCTTGGGAGGCCGGAGAGCCCTCCACCTGTTTGGGGGGAGTTTAAACTGGTGGAGGTGGCTGAGGTCATTGGGGTTGTTTCCAAGCTGAAGCACACATATTGTGAACTGGACCCGGTATCAGCATGTTTCTTGATGGGATGCATCAACTTCATTGGCCCTTTGTTCACCTTGATTGTCGGGTGCTCTTTGACAGAAGGGGTTTACCCAGATGAATTGAAGGAGGTGCCAGTAAGACCCCTTGTGAAGAAACCAACTTTAGACCGTGACATCAAGGCAAATTACCACCCCATCTCCAACTTCCTATTTTTAGGGAAGGCTGTTGAGAAGGGTTGTGGTGCAACAGCTTGAGGAGCACATCATGGCCTTTGATCTAATCAAGTCCCTCCAGTCTGGGTTTCAGACAAGGCATAGCACGGAAACTGCACTAGTTCGGGTGCACAATGACCTCCTCAGGGCGAGAGATCAAGGAGGGGGGACAATTCTCATTCTCCTTGATCTCTACTCAGCTTCTGACATGGTAGGCCATTGTTTGTCACTTGACTGTCTTGGGGAATTTTGTGGACTCACGGGCACTGTCATCTGCCAGCTTGAGTCCTATCTCACAAACAGGAGGCAATGGGTAGTGATGGGGAATTTCTCCTCCCCCCCCAGCCTCCCTGTCTACAAAAGTGGGCCCTGTGACAAGTTGGGAAACTACAGACCTATCTCCCTGCTCAGTCCTCTTGGAAAAATCCAGGAAAGACTAGTCTCTAACCAGCTGCAGGACTACCTGGAGCAGTACCTACTCATGGCTGATGTGCAGCATGGTTTTAGGAAGGGCCACGGTACAGATACTGCTCTCATCTGGCTCACAACTGACATCCTTGCCTCCATGGATCAAGGATCCCTAACGGGTGCCCTCTTCATTGACCTATCAAGGGCCTTGGACCTTGTCAATCATAATCTCCTCCTCTCTAAACTCCAGCTCCTAGGCCTAGATGACCACTCTCTCTCATGGTTCAAGAGCTATCTTAACGAACGTTTCCAAAAAGTCTGCTGGAAGGGTACACAGTCTGGACCCAGGCCCGTCACCACTGGGGTGCCCCAGGGCTCAATCCTGGGCCCCCTACTTTTCTCATTCTTTCTCAATAATATTGGGAGTAACTGTTCCCTCAGCCAACTCATTCTGTATGCGGATGACATGGTCATCTACTACAGTGACCCTCAACCTAGTGTCATCACCACAAAACTGCAAGATAGTCTCTCAAATCTTGAGTCCTGGTTCTCCGCAAACTCCCTGAAGCTAAATGAGGAAAAAAACTAAAGCCATTCTGTTTGGCTCCCGATGTCTGGGCTCGGAAGTCAGCTGCTCCAGATCAGCACAAACCAAGGGAAAATAGTTGAGGTCATGTCCAGTTTCAAATACCCTGGGATCCATCTTGACCAAGAGATGACCTACAGACCCCATATCGACTCCTTGACCAGGGCCATCCACCAAAAGCTTGGCCTCCTCTATCGTCTGGGGAACTCACTATCTTGTGTCGCACGTCGAGCAATTGCCAGCTGCAATCTCCTCCCCTCCATTCTGTATGGGGCTCCTCTACTGCAGTCAGTCAGACAGACAGAATTCAATAAACTTACTGTCCTCTATAACAGAGTGGCCCACTTCGCCTCAAACTCCTCCCCAAGGAGGCATCACTGGGAGGCACTTAAGGAACTTAACGGGCCCTCTCTTCAGCACAAACTAGCCTACCCAGTCACCTGCCTTGCATTCAAGTTCTCTACCCTTGGTCCTAGTCCCCATCTTAATGGACTACTCTCTTCCAAAATACAATGACGAACTCTACGATCGTCTGCAAATCACCTACTTGACATCCCTCAGTGTCTTTCCAACCAAGACAAATGCTCCTTCAAGTTTGCTGCCTCCCACCTTTGGAACTCCTTACCAGCTAGCTTGACGGGCTCATCCACCATTAGCCAATTCAAGTCCATGCTCCAAGTATATCTCCTCAATCTCAGCCTTTGTGGCTGTAACCGTTAGCTCCCCAGCCCACTTCTCCTTATGCTCTCACTGCCTTGAACCTTCCTTCCCCCTGGATGTTTCTAATATGACGTCCTACCATGATTATCTCACATTGCCTACTAAACTGAAGTGTAATCTGACATCATGCTCTGCTAACAATAGATTATTACCCCTGTAACTGGATGCTACTGTATATTTTGAGTAATTATTGTAACTACTGTAAAGAATGCGTGTATGTGTCTTTGTTCTGTAAAGAATGCTATTATGTGTCTTACTCTGTAACTAATTCTGTGTCGCCCCTTGCTAATGTACATTTATGTAATTATTGTAACTACTGAATAGAATGCTAGAATGTGTCCTCTTCTGTAAAGAATACTATTGTGTATCTCTCTCTGTAACTAATTCCGAGTCGCCCCTGAAAAAGGGACTTCTGGTCTCAGTGGGCTTACCCGGTTACCAAAATACAAATAAATAAATAAATAAGGATCATGTAAAATCAATAGAGGCCAAGAGGGCAGTCAGAGATGCAAAAGCAGACATACAGCTGCATATTGTGGATGGGGACAGGGGCAGGTAAAAACACTTTTTTTCAGATATATTGAGGGAAAAGAAAGATGAGTTTAAATGTTGTTAGGCTAAGAGAGGGAGGTAGAGGAGCAGCATGTGCAGAACACTGTTATTCATAATGACAACTTCAGCTTAGTTTTCACAGTGAAGGATAGAGGGCATCTGCTGCAAAGTCCTATAAATGGAGACTAAATGATCTCAATATGTACACCCTGGAACAAAAGGGGGGGACAGGCTAGAGATACGTAAATACCTTATCGGGTTAACCAAGGTGCAAGAAAGAAGTATTTTTCAGCGGAGAAGGTGCATGAGAACAAGAAAACATTCAATAAAGCTGGAATGGTGAACATTTCGGAGGGATGTGAGGCAAAGCCAGGCAAATTAAATTTTTATGGCACCCAATTCCAGAGGCTCTGAACATTGTACAATTAAAACATAACAAACACATTAAGTAAATAATCACAGTAAAATACATATGACAATAAATAACTTCCAGCAATAATATAAAAACAGACCCCCCCAAATAGGGGCCTGGTCTTAAACAGGTACAAAGGTATTCATGGGCCACTTATCTTAAAACTGAGTGTCCGGGAAAGCCTGGCTGAACAAGAAAGTTTTGAGGTGGGTCTTAAAAACCTTGATTGAAGGGCCTCCCGAACAGCTGGTGGAAGCGAATTCCACAGGACAGGGCCAGTGACACTAAAGGCTCTATCACTGGCAGCTTTTAACCTCATCCTGGGAATCATGGGAGGAGGCCTCCCGAGGAGGACTGGAATGAGCAGAGAGCAGGTGTAAGAAGGTCCAACAGGTAGCCAAGGCCCAGTCAATGTAGGGCCTTAAAGGTGAAAGCAAGCCCACCTTAAAGAGGATCCTCCATCTGACCAGCAGCCAGTGCAGTTCACGCAGCACCGGGGTGACGGCAGTATTTGAAACTGTCCCGTCAGCACCCTAGCGGCTGCATTCTGTACCAGCTGCTGCTGGTGAGAGGATGCCCAGAGACTCTGAGGCAGAGCAAATTACAGTAATCAAGCCTATGATGTCATGAATGCATGTACTAAGGTGGGGAGGTCCATGGGTGGAACTAGGGGTTTGATCCTGGAAATATTCCTCAGATGAAAAAAGCTGGTCCGGACAATGGATGACACCTGAGCTTCAAATGCCAGGCCACTGTCAAGGAGAATGCCAAGATCGAGCACCCTAGATGAGGCCTTCAGTGGCACAGAACCCAGGAATGAACCTGTCCTTGTACCTGAGAATACCTTATCATGCCTTCTGTTTGACCAGCACCTCCATCTTATCAGGGTTAATTCGGCAACCAGCTGGAGGTCATCCATTCATTGATCTCAGCAAGACAGTTATTTAGCATTTCCACTGTGCCAGATGTTCCAGGGCAAAGGAAAGATACAGCTGGGTATCATCAGCATAGCAATGAAAACCAAGGCTGTACTTCCTAATGATCTCATCTAGGGGTAGCATGTACACGGCAAACAGCATTGGTAACAAGACTGAATCTGGGCTGTTCCAGTGGCTGAAGAGTTAGGATTGAGGCAATGAAGGACACTAGTATGGTGGAGGGGAGGATATATGGCAAGGAAGGGGTAACCACTGCTTTAGGGACACCAGTTGCATTGGATTTCAGTGGTCAGGGAGGCACGCAGGTCTTTTTTAAAAGGACCCATTTAGCAAACTCAAGGAGGGAGATGGGTAGGTCATTCATCCATTTAGGCCCATGATAGGCTAGGGATCGTTGAGCAAGGGAGGTTTGTTTAAGTGGGACTTGGAGTGTGCCCTTGGCTGACCTTCTAGTAACTTTTGGGTTCTGGGTGCATTGGAACAGAGTGGCTGTGGACATGGGGGCAAGTCCAAGCAAGCCTGATACCTGGCTCTAAGGGTCAGCAGAGCCAGCCTGTAAAGTTGTAGAGGCTGCAGGTGTGGGTGCGGTGCTTTGCCCCTAATACTAATCGACAGGTCTCGATTAAGTGTAAGTTTCACATGACTAAGCATTGTGACAGAGGCAGCATAATAGATAACTAGGCCATAGTCTATGATAGACAGAATGAAGCTACGGGTAACTAGGTTTAAAGCCTCTGTGGTCATGACCTGTCTGTGCCGATATAGAATTCCAAGTTTTATATTTATGGATTTTATGATGTGGTCTATATGAGGAGCAAAAGAGAGGGTGTTGTCTATGTATATACCGAGGTATTTGAAGCAAGAGACCTGCTCAATAATGTCTCCATTTTGACTTTGTATGGCCTGGGAGGCAGCTTTCTTTTTTGCGTGTGTCAAGGAGAAGTGCATTATTTTCATCTTATAATTCAGCAGCAGTAGTCAGTTTTGGGTGAACCAGGACTCAAGGATTTTTAAATTATGCTGCAGTTCCAAGATGGTTCCCTCAGTGTTAGTTCAGAGAAGGAGAGTACTGCATCGTCTGTGTAAAGTAGCATTTTGGCGAGACATTCATTTGGGAGGGAGTTGATAAACAGACTGAACAGGAGGGTCCAGGATCGACCCATGAGGGACCCTTAGTGTTACCGACTTTGGGTCAGAGGTAACCCTCTAATCTTAACACATTGGGTCCTTTTGGTTAGGTAGTTATTGATCCAGGAGGTGGTATCTGTGGAGACCCCACTGTCCTGCCTGAGTGGTGCACTTTGTACAAGGGGAGGTGAACTCAGTGGTGGTTATAGTGCTGTTTTGTTTTACAGCCTTGTTGCTGCGTGGGTCATGTTCTGTAATATATTTTGTGAGCTGGTGTCTGAGATAGCTCTCTCCAGACGTGTTCGAGAGGGTATGGAGATTGACTATAGTTTCTAAGCTGGTTCTATCCCCATTTTTGAAAACAGGGTGACCAGGGCGGTCTTCCACCTGTCTGGGAAGATGCCTGTCCAAAGTGATACGTTAAAGAGATTGGTTATTGGGAGGCTAGTTCATTCAAGACAAGAGCCAGTATCTTCATATCTACCATGTTACTACCGATTCTGGTTTTCCCAAAGACTCTTTTGACATACTTGATACTCTGAGTTATGGTGATTTGCTTGAAGTAGAACCATAGATGGCTGATTTTGTCATCAGGGGAAGGGTGGTGACAGGGTTTATTGTGGTGGTTGGGGTTAAGAAGTATTCAGGCAGCAGAACGGGGCTTAGGTCCATGAAAGCACAGTTAAAGGCATTGTCTAGGTCCCTTGGATGCTGCAGCAGGCTGGATGGGGTTATAATAAGGTCAGGTGGAGCTCTTTATTCCTTACCAGTCAGGGACTTGACATTGTTCTGAAATTCTCTTCTGCTTCCACAGGCTTTAGAGAGCTGCTCCTTGTAGTAGGAGGCCTTGGCATTCCGTATCAGCCTAGTCCACTGATTTCTGGCATCTTTGTGGGCCGCAATATTCACCTGACTTCCTGACGCTCTTGCTATGAGCCAGAGATTGTCCTGCAATTTCATTTTATTTAATAGAGGGCTATTGAGCCAAAGGTTTAAGGATTCTTTGACTTTGGAGGTTTTGTAAGGTGCAAATACATGACAAACCTCAATGAAGATGGCTATGAAGTAATCAAGGGCTGCATTAGCATCATCACAATTATCCAGGGGTGTCCAATCAGCTTCTGCCAGGTACCTTCTGAGGTTCCCCAGCTGTCTTTTCTTGAGGGTACAATTCCTGGTGACCAAGGGATGGTCTTTTTTTGCTTTATTCGTCCAGTAGCAGACAACTGGTGAGTGGTCGCTTAATGTGTCGGGCAGCACTGTGGTGCTTTTGACGTGCTCAGGGGTATTGGTGAGAACCCAGTCAATAGGTCTGGTGGTCCCTGTCTAGTAGTTTAGTCTGGTTGCTTGTGTGACCATCTGCACTAGGAACAGGCTATGTATTTTATCCCTTGCGGAAACTGAGTATTTTGCCATCCAATTTATATTAAAGTCCCCCAGTATGATCTTTTCCCATCCTTGTTTAGTTTTCTTAGAATAGCTATAGAATTGATCAAGGCCTGGGCCCTGCTTTCCCGGGGGTGTGTACATGGTTGTGAGTAAGAGGATTTTACCCTGGTGACCAACAGAGAGTTTGATAGGGAGGATTTGAGCCTTAGTAGTATTAACAGTATGCAGCAGAATTTGTCCACTGATATTGTCCCTCAGGTAGATGAGGCACCCTCCCCCTCTTTTAGCCAGCCTATCTAGTGTGAAGGTGTTGTAGTCATCAAGTGAGATTTGGGTATCTGGGTTTTTTCTAGAAAGCCACATTTCAGTTAATGCCTTAACAAATGGCTTATTTATTGCTATCCAGTCCTAGAGTTGGGAAGCTTGGCAAGAAGGCTATAGATGTTGATAGCAGCAATTTTAAGATGTCCACAATTTGAGGTGTTTGCTGATCTGATGGGGCCTGGGTTTGGGTGGACATTTCCTGATATTAGTAGTAGGAGGATAATAATCCTAAAGAGGTAGTGCTTCAGCCAAGTTTTAAGAGCCCTGGCTCATTTTCAGGTAGTGGGTTCATGCTTCTGTGGGTGATGCCTGATAGGATAGGTGCACATCAGTGCCATGGCAATCTCAGGGTTAATAGGCACTGGAGTGTTTCCTCCATCAGGGGGATGGTAAAGCCATGGTACTAATTGGTATTCAGCCTGCCATATACATGTACCCTGTTTCGGTGCAGGTGAGTTTCTTAGCGAGGGCAATTCACTGAGACTGCCACTAGGTAAAATATATTCCTTGGTTCCCACCAGGGGAGGTAGGAGTAGTAATGCCAGTGAGTGGAGTAGCCAGTGTGGGCCAATAGCTGGAGTCCTATATCTGACCATGCTGCATTTATTAGGTGATGTTCCTTCTAAGTACTTGCTGCACAATTACCTACTCAAGGTATATCCCTTATGTCAGGAATGGGAAGTTACGAATAGGGGCAGAGGAGAGGTAGGCAAAAGAAATGGCAGCAATGTCTCTTTAAGTTGACACTGGGAGATGGGTATACACCAATCAGGAGATGGGGGGAGGAGGTTTGGAATTAATGTATTTAATAATGGCAGGAGGGGGTGGGGTTGGGCCAAACATTCAGGCTGGAAAGTGGCTGTGAAAGGTGCAGAGAGTGCTCCAAGATTTAAAAACTTCACAGCAGCCAATGACAGGGTGGCAGAGTGGCTGTGTAGCCAATGGTATCCTTGGCTTTCAAACCGTGGAAGCTGAGTAGTGCACCATACCTCTTTTGGTGCTGTGGTGGCAGTCCGGGCCTGGGAAAGTGGCCTGTCCCAAGCAACAGCTGGTCCATGGGTCAGCTGGTAGCCTGCTCAGGGATGGATCTGGGATAGTGATTAAGAAGGCAGAGACATAAGACAGCCCGGTGGTGCTGTGGGTTGAGGTGCTGGACACCACACCTTGCACCATGTCAGTGATCTGGGTTCAGGAGTGGACTTGGGTCACTGGATGTTAGCAGGGGAAGAAAGGATCGAGTGTCTGGAGGACAGCTTTCCTTCCTGGGAACGAGGGGGAATGAAGGTCTCTCCATCTGGTGACCCCTAGCGATGGCTGGGGGTCTAGCAGCAGTCAGGTCCTGGCTGAAGTGGGGGCATGGATGCAGTGGCACTCCTGTGGGTGTCATTGGGAGTGCTTATGCGGTGCATTGGAGCGCATTGCATGACCAGGCCAATGGGGGGAAGATAAAAAAAAAAAATCCTTCCCATTGGTAGCTAAAGGTGGGTCTGGACCTATGGCACCACATCCAATTCTGGGCTTTGTGGCTATCCTGGCTCTACTCATCCATTCCCACTGGACACTATATAGATAAAGCACCAGTGGAATGGCAGTCCTGATCCTGGGGACTCAGATCAGGGATGGTTCAGGATATTAGACGAGGGAGAGGTTGGTAGTCCAGGTGCAGCCGAGGACTTCAGGAGGACAGGATAAGCCGGGGAGTGTACGACCATGCTGGAGAAAGTCCAATGAGGTAAGGGTGCAGAAATAAAGACTACAAAAAAAAAAAGAAGGCAGAGACAAAGCAATGGTAATCAAGGGGTCAGTAGTGAGAGGCAGGGACAAGAGAGCTGGGTGGGACAAATGGCTGAGATTAGGCAGGGAAGGGTTTTAGTGAAGCAGAGAGAGAGATGAGGTTCAAAGCACTTTGAGAGAAAATAGCAGGGGATGGGGACAGGGGTGTCTGGGCTATTGTGCCAGTGGCACCACAGCACAGATGGATAGTGAGAGGGGTGAAGTAGATCAGAAAATTCACAGAGTAGCAGTTTATAGCAGCAGATTATAACACAGCTCTACACTCGTATCCTATGTTAGACAATTACATTTCTTCTGGCAAGCTCAATAAATCCAAGGCAGGGTATTAATAAATGTTCTAACTAGGCAGAAGGATTTTAAACAGCTGCAGCGTTATATTTAAAATGAAGGTTAACAGCAGCAGGCTATAACACAGTTCTACACTTGGGTCCAATATCAAACAATTACATTTCTTCTGATCAAGTTAGATTAAGACCTGGGTTAGCATTAAAAAAAAATTTTATACCAAGGCACATGAAAAATTAGAGACAAAATACAAGTAGCAAAAATTCAGGCTGGAAAGTGGCCGTGAGAGGCTCCGAGAGGGAGCTGAGATTTAAAAAAGTTCACAGCAGCCAATGACAGGGCAGCAGAGGGGCTGTGTAGCCAATGGTATCATTGGCTTTCAAGCCACAGAAGCTGAGCAGTGCACCATACCTTTTTCTGGGCTGTAGCAGCAGTCGGGGCTTTGGGGAGCATGGCCGGTCCCATGCAGCAGCCGGTCCGTGGGTCAGCTGGTGAGCCCGCTTGGGGATGAATCTTTTTCTGGGCTGTGGTGGCAGTTTGGGGCTTGGGGAGCATGGCCAGTCTGAGGCAGCAGCTGGTCCGTCGATCAGATGGTGAGCCCACTCAGGGATGGATCAAGGCATATGAGAAATTAGAGACAAATTACAGGTGGGGAAAATTCTGGCTGGAAAGTGTCTGTGAGAGGTGCCGAGAGTGCACCAAGATTAAAAAAATTCACAGTAGCCAATGACAGGGAGGCAGAGCAGCCCTGAAGCCAGTGGTATCCTTGGCTTCAAGCCACAGAAGTGAGTAGTGCACCACCTTTTCTGGATTGTGTGGTGGCAGTTGGGGCTTCAGGAGAGCAAAGTCAGTCCCAGGAAGCAGCCAGTCTGTGGGTCAGCTGGTGAGACAACAGTGTAAGTCTGTCAGCTTCCAGGCCAGCCTTCAGCCAGCACCTTCCATCCTTCATCCAGCTCACATCAACTCCTCAAAGTCCCATCAAACCAGGGGATCTAGGGTGAAGAGTGAGGGGCAAACACAGACAGGAGCTATGGAATCCAGAGCCTCCGCCACAGACCTATTATAGATCTGCAGCAGATTCTCTGTGTCTGAGCTTACACTTGGCATGCCTGATAGGTCCAGCACCACCATCAGGCTATCTAGGATCAAGCCCATAAGGTAGTACCAGACCATCTCCATGAGGTGCTGGCCCTGTTGGGGGGTGCCTGGAATTGAACCTTATGATGTGGTTTTCAGACCAACTGACTGTCTCCACTGCCAAGTCAGAGGTCTCCACTCCCAGTAGAAAGACCAAATCCAATGAGTGACCATGAATATGGGTCACAGAGGTAATAACCTGTGTGAAGCCCAATGAATTCATTAGTTGGACGAAGTCCTATCCAAATTGCAAGAGTTCATCTTCGACCCAGGCATTGAAGTCCCCCAGCACAATCCATCTTGGGGACTCCAACACCATAACGACAAGGAAGTCCATGACTTCCTGCAGAAACTGCTTCTAACCTCTAGGTGGACAGTAGATGAGAAGGATCCTGCAACCTACACCTGCACCAATGATACACTCACAAGGCTTGGTCTCCCCCACTGGCACATCTATAAGGCCCAGTTCTGTTCTAAAACAGATGACTACACAAATATATCTGTATACCAGATTTGCATATTAGAATGCACTGTTTCCCACTGTAAGGGTTATAATAACAAAATAAAAACAGAACTTTGTCAGTTTAGACATGGAAAATATATGCCTCACACATCAGTTAACTATTTGAGCACCCAAAAGGATTAACATTTAAACTCACCACATATTTAAAAAGTTTCTGATTCTGTTTTTTTTAAATAGCAATTTAGCCTTTTTGTGAAATAAAGGTGAGCAGTGTATCCATTTGAAAGAAAACAACAGAAAAGTAGTTATAAAGTAAGTTACTAACTTTAAAAGGCATGGTAAGAAAAGCCTGTTTTGAAAATGTTGAGTTTTTAAAAGAAATAATGTTCATGTTTAATTGGCTAGGTTGTTTGATAAAACAATAAGGTTTAAACAGATCTGCTTCTGAGGCCAGATATCTTTTGGGAATAGGACTAACACAGTGTTGCCTGATGAAATAACCAATATTATAAAAACAGAGTATTTCTGGTAAACAAACATATTGATGGACTGTGTCCATGAATGTTCACTGGATGAGTCAGATGAACATACATGGACCTTTAGGAACCTTTACGTTCATGAAGACAGAAATGCCATTTAATGTTCGTGCACAATTCATTAACATTCATCAACAATTTGATGCACACTTGAACATTTGTGAACAGTTCCTGATAGTTCAACTGGGCAGTCCTAGCTACAAACTGTCATATGTTATAATCTCTTATGGTGCTGGGAATTGCTAGAAGGCCAATACAGATTTCCAGCTGGAAGCCTGGTAGTGGATTCAGCTTGCCCACTTGGGCTGCCAATTGTTGCACCTTATTAGGTATTGTAAAATTTGCTGTAGTGAGTCTCAGTGTATGTTTGTAATTGTTTACCATGAGTCACCATTTCAAATGAGCTTGCTCAATGGTTTAACCCGTAAAAATGGAAAAATGAAAAATGAAATTTTGGGTGGCTTAAGTTTGTCTATGTATCTAATAAGTTGGTAAGCAGTTTGAAGTGGGGATGAGAAAGTCATATGGGCTAAGTCAGAAGGGGGAGGGGAGACCAAGATTCAGGTTGGCTACGGGGCCAGAGCAGAGTACTTATGTAGGGTGATCAGACTGGATCAGCCGTGAGCCATCATCTGTCAACAATGTTCTAGTATTCATGCAGAGCTCTGCACAAGTGTCATGGTCTGTCAGTGCCACCCACAAGCTTTGCCTACCCTGTGGCTTCCATTGTTGGGAGCTGCATAGGCCAGTTCAGTGTAAATCCATGCATGCCAGATCTGGTCATGAATAGGCCTTACATCCTCAACTGGAGAAAATAATATTGAGAAGAAGATGAACCCTAAATAACAAATACCCTGCTGTTGTACAACTGCTACTAGTAATAAGTAATGGAGTGGCTTGAAATTAGAATTTTCATGAGGTTGCAGTGTAATACAGTTCTTCTGATACCAACTTGAAATGTTTCTGCTGGTGCCTTTGAAAAATATGTGCTGATCAGGTGCCTACAAGACATTATCAATCTGAATCAATCACTAGGCACTGAGTTGTCATTTTGACATGGAAATCCTTTGGGCTCCTTTAGATGACAATGCATTCTTAATGCATTTCTAAGTCATATACTCATTAGAAAAAGCAATACCTTGCAAACTCCTATATACTACAGTACATCATGGATAACTGTTGTTACAGCATGACGATAGTATATCAAGCAGCATTAGTAAATCGGTCTAACACTGTGATAAAAATTCTGGTGAGGAGCATTGCTGAAAGTTGGATTCCATTATTTTGTAAACAAACATGGACCATACCATTGTTAATATTTCAAACAGTATAGCATTAACAAAGGTTTTGTCAGTGCAATGGGGAAAATCATAAATGTTGGAAGGTTCAGAGTTAAATCATTTGAGCATCCATTATACAGTTTTATGGTATAATTTATGTTATTATATGGTGGGTACAGATATGAATTAGTGTGTGGTTAGATTTCATTTCTCAGTGACCTGACTAAATGGTTCTCCATTAGCCTCATGGAGCTGTTAAGCAGACAGAATATAGAACACATCTGCTGAACCATAAATCTGGATATTAAAAGAAAACTCCTGCCTGTATCTAACTGCATAATGATTGGTGTGTAGTATATTGTGGTTACTGATTACACAATTATCAGATAATTGCAGTTTTAATGCTATAAATACATTTAGCTTTTGCTAACAGTGTTTAAACTATAAAATACTCCTTGATAATGTGTGTAACTTAATAACAAATTTAGTGTGAAGGTATCCATTATTTATGCTCTTATTAAAGCAGCTTCAATTTAGTTAGATTACTAGGCTTTTTGTTTGTTACTGTACATAAAAATATGTTATAGATGCGGGTTTCCTGGGTTCTACAGTCTCAAACTATAATTTGTCTTGCTTTGTTTCAAGTAATAAGGCTTACACAGAATGATCAACAAAAGCAAACACTATGAATGTTTTTGTAGTCTCACATAATTATCAAATGAGCCCTAAATATGGCTAATTATAATTGTTACCTGAAATTGTTTTAGAAGTTCTTATATTCTTGATTCAATGCTTGTTGAACAGTATATCAATAATTGGTGTGTATAAACAAATTAAAAAATGTCACTGGCTCAGTAGGTTCTGCGCTCATGTCTGGGGCCAGAAGATCCAAAAGTTATGAGTTCAAGTCCCACACTTGGAATCTGGGATAATACAAAATACTGACACTGCAGCCCAGCTCTAGTGCAGTGATGCACTAAGATGCTATCCTTTGGATAAGCTGTTAAACTGATATCCTTCTGCCTCCTCTTCGTGGCTATGCAGGTGAAAATTAAAGAGCCCATGGCACTTCTGAAAAGAGTAGTGAATTTTCTCCAGTGTCCTGGTCAACATTCCACAGTTCATGTAACCTATCTCGGGATGCACATGGAAATAAGCTGCTACCACTCAGTCTGGCTTTCCTGGTCAAAATTACAAATAAATGTTAGGTATAAAAGTACACAAATAAGTTTTCTCTGGTGTTTCATGGATTAAAGCAGAGTACAGTGGTCAGTCCATATTTATTTATTGGTTTATTTATTTGTTTTAAAAGTTTTATTGGGAAGTCGTACTGAGCTTGTAACCTAATTTCTAGATATCTCCAAGGATGAGGGAGAATCAGAACAGGATACAATACATGCAATAATAAAATTAATGTGTACAGTAAGCACATAAATTAACACTTGTGTAAAAGGTAATGACTCGGTGCAGTAAAACACAATACAATAAGGTGCTGAAGGTCATAGAATTTACAAAGTACAAAGGCAAAATCTAGGGATCAGAGAGCATCAATCACTATAATATGGGGAGGATGGAAAGGGTGAATGGTACAGTACATGTGTATAGCATAGAGAACATAGTGGCTGGAGGGTGATGGGCAGCAGCTCATGGCCCAGGATCAAAGAACTGCATTAGTGTGAGTAGTGAAGGAGCCCTGAAGTCATGTAGGAGATTATTTATTTAGATTTTTTTTCCTTGCTTTCTCTGGGGAGCTGGGAGGCAGCTCCGCCTCCTTCCATGGGGGGGGTCACATCTGGTCCTGGCTATACACCAGGATTGTCATGGAGCCTGCCAGCTGTTTGTCTCCCTGCCCCTGCAGCGGCTGCACGTGTGAGTGTGGAGGCACGCCCGCTGTTGTCCCGCAGCACCCACCCTTTCTTGTGTTGCTCCTGACCTGTGCTACCCTCAGGCCTCCACCTGGGGGCAGCCATATGGTGGAAGCATTAAGATCCCTTCCTGGGAGAGGAGAGCTGCCTTGTCACTGCTCAATGCAACCTCCTTCCCCCAGCTGACCCCAATGACCCAGGCTCATTCCTGAACCCAGGCCCCAGTGTAGTGTGGAGGTATGGTGTCCAGTGCCTCAACCCTCAGCATCACCAGGCTGGCATAGAGGAGATTTGAGTGAGTGGTGGGAATGGGTAGCATTGATGGTCAGAGGGAGAGAGCAGATGGAGAAGGCTGCTTGACCAGCAGTGGGTTTCACTGAAGGAAGTGAAAGGCAGCTAGAATGAGAGTTGTGAAGGGAGTATAAAACAATAAGGGGGAGTGAGAGGAGGAAGGCAAGGTATGATGGAAGGGAGTAAAGGCAGAATTTGTAGTTAAAGGAAGCACAGTCATCAAGGTACCTAGCATCAAGGATGGGTGGGAAAGGGATGAGTACAGTGAGTAGTGGAGCATCAATCTTAGAGAGCAGAGAGGCGGGATCTTGATGTGGTGGTATAGGCAGTGGAGTAGTTATGGAGCTGTCACCATCTTCAGGGCTGCAGCCATTGAGAGGTGAACAGCTTTCTCCTAGTGCTACAAGTGTGGTTCTACCAAAGTATCTAGCTCCTCGAACTTTGGGCATCAAATCCTGTCAGACTGTGGCAAACATTTGGGGCAGACAGGCAGAGTTTTGTATCAACTGGATCACACTCATACAAATGGTGTGGACCAGGTGAACCAGTCAAACCGGGAAATGCTGTTCACATCTGAAACAGTTAACTAGGCAGAGTGTGAGTCACAGCCTCATTTCAGTGCTAGACTCAGCTTGATGACAAGCACCAGTGTGAAAGTTCACTCACACTCATCATCAGACTGCTAAAAAACTCATTCAGGGCTGTGATTTCACTTCTTGTTATATAAAAATACATGTTTCAACAAAATATAAAATCTCTTCAAATGTTTGACCTATAGTCCTGCAAAGACTGAAGCTGTTGAAGGGAGGATATTTTAAGAAAAAAAAGAAAAACAATGATAGTATTATAGGTTGAGCAGTGTTTGCAAAGCAGTAGGCCACTGATGCCAGGTGCTTGCCTGAGACTGGGATCTGAGAGGGTAGGAGACTGGACTCTGGACTGGAGAGCATGCTTGGGGCTGGGCAGCAGGAAGATGGGGCATGAGGTGTCAGTCTGCCAGTGTCCACTTGACTAATTTCACAACCAGTACAGCAAACAATAGTTTTATTCATTGCAGAACTAACATTTTATCAGGACATGCAAACAGGCTGACTGAAGCCCTTGCCTGAAGCCTCGAATATGATTTTTAAGGAGGAGTTACTTTTACAAGGCAGCAAGTGTGTACCAGCTGGCAGCATGCCAGTGCCTGGCCACTGGTAGTTGGCACCTTCATGGCATCCCATTAAAAAAAATTATATATAGTTTCTTTTTGTGGCACTTTTCAATTTCAAACTCTACATTCACCCAAGTTGCAGGCTTGCAGCAGTTCCTTCTTCCTCCTCCTCCTTAGTCCTGAAGCAACTTTTGTGTGTGTGGCATCCTGAGCTGTGCTGTTCCCATGTGATCTGGGCAGTGGGAAGCAAGTATGTGTCAGATAGCAGTGTGCCAGTGACTAGCCACTTTTTGTTGGCACCTTGGTGGCACCCCAAAGAAATCCCTTAAAATAAAGTATTTTTTTAGTGTGGCAGTCTTCACATTCCCCCAAGTTACTGTGGTTTCATTCCACTTCTGAGTCCTGAAACAGTGTGTGTGTGTGTGTGTGTGTGTTTCTGTGTGTGTTGTCCTGAACTGTATTGTTAATGTGTCTGTATGTGTATGTCTTTGTGTGTGCGTGTGTGTGTATTGTTCTGAACTGTGCTGTTGCTGTGCATGTGTGTGTGTCTGTCTGTCTGCGTGTGTGGTCCTGAACTGTGCTGTTGCTGTGCATGTGTGTGTGTGTCTGACTGCGTGTGTTGTCCTGAACTGTGCTGTTGCTGTGTGTGTGTGTGTGTTTGTTGTCCTGGGCAGTGGACAGAATGTGTGTGCCATTGAACAGCGTGTCTGTACCTGGCCCCTGGTAGTTGGCACTTTGATGGCATCCACCGAAAAATTAAAATAAAGCTGTTATTTTTATTATGCCAGTCTTCATGTTCCCCCAAATTGCTGCGGATCCGTCATCCTCCTGAGTCCTGAAGCAACGTGTGTGTGTGTGTGTGTGTGTGTGTGTGTGTGTGTGTGTGTGTGTGTGATCCTGGGCTGTGCTGTTGTGTGAACTGGGCAGAGGACAGCAATTGTGTGTCAGCTGGCATTGTGCAGTTGCCTACACCCTGGTAGCTGGTTTCTTGATGGACTCCTATAAACAAATTTAAAAAATCTTTATTTGTTTAATTTTGTGGCACTTTTCAAATTCCATCTCTACATTTGCCCAAGTTGCAGGCTTGCAGCAGTTTCTTCTTCCTCCTCCTTAGTCCTGAAGTAGTTTGTGTGTTGTCCTGAGCTGTGCTTTTGCAGTGTGATCTGGGCAGTGGGCAGAAAGTGTGTGCCAGCTGGCAGTGCACCAGTGCCCAGACTCTAGTAGTTGGCATCTTGGTGGCGTCTTCCTAAAAATGTAAAATAAATTCATTATTTTTATTGTGGTAGCCTCCATAGTCACTCAAGTTGCTGTAGTTACTTCCTCCTCCTGAGTCCTGAAGCAGCCTGTGTGGGTGTGTCATCCTGAGCTGTGCTATTGCAGTTTTATCTGGGCAGTGGGCAGTAAGTGAGTGCCACCTGGTAGCGAGTCAGTGCGTGGCATCTGGTAGTAAGTGATGGAGTCCCATAAATTAAAAAAAAAAAAAAAATAATATAAATGAAAAAGAATAACATCACAAATTTAAGTAAAACAAAGTCTTTCAACTCCTAAGTGGACTTGTCCTGTTGTATGCATTAGTAAATGGAGCAACAGAGAGGCCAAGGAGATGGTAGCATGGGATTATCTAGTCACATCAAAGAAAAAAAAAAAGCCGATTGGGCTTGGTCATAGACCCCCTGCCTCAGTGGGACATACTGTACAAGAGTAGTGGAAGATGACATTAGTTAACTGTCAATAGAGTACCTAGCATTGCAGGACCACTTACAGTGGCCTGCAAGGGTTACTAACACCAACAATCACTGTAGGAAAAGGAATAAGAAAGGAGTGGAGTGCATCAGGGTAGTGGCACAGGCAAAGAGAAGGAGCAAAGTGATTTATTAAAGCTTGGGGACAGATATACAGGCTTTGATTATATACCCAATAAAAGGATAGCAATAGCAGCAGTTCTGGGGCTGAAAAGGTAGAAAAGATGTGAATTCAACTTGAGGCAGGTGCACATAAGAGATAAAAAAAGATCAAAAGTGGTGGACAAAAAGGAAAGGTTACAAAATGACAATGGGAAACATAACAACAACAGCAAGCATCTGAAATGACAGCAGCTAAAGACACAGGCTAGATGGGTGACCCAGGACTTGTGGTAGAGAAAGAACCATTCCCTGACCCTGAAGAACTGGTAAAGAAAGAGGAGGAGGGTAGTGATGTGGAACCAGGCCACGGTAATCTGCCCATTAGGCAACAGCAGAAAGTGCTGGGAGGAAAGACCAAACTGGAGACATTGGTGGTGAGGGATTTCCTTTGGGTGGACAAAGAGTCACAGACATATGTAATGTGTATTTCATGTAAAGACAGGCTGAGTCACATTAAGGAGTGACCAGGGCTAGGAACAGCTACCATGAAAACACATTTGCTGAAGTCACGCAGATCTCAGTATAAGGTCTGTCAATGCACAACATCAGCAGCAGCAACACCAGCCAGTGAAGCTGCTGATGATAATGATGGTGGGCAGGGGAAGAGAACATTAAGGGACCAGGTAGAGAGGGAAAGGAAGAAAGACTTTCAAGTGGTAGCCAATGCACAACTCCAACGTCTTCCATTCATCAATTCTTTAGCCCATTGACTCCCACACCTTTGAGGAACTGCAAATCCCCAGTCACTTCCATCCCCCGTGGCAGCAAAAGTAGGAGTCAGCAGCTATGTTCAGGGATAAAATGGTACATGGATTGCATCTCAAGTCCTATGAGAACAGGTTGAAGGAACTGAATATGTACTCCCTGGAGGAGAGGAGGGAGAGAGGGGATATTATAGAGACATACAAGTATCTTACAGGGAGGAACAGGGTGCAGGAATACACTATTTTTAAGCGAAAAAGATGTTCCAGGACTAGAGGGCATGGGATGAAGTTGGAGGGAGAACGATTCAGAGGAAACATGAGGAAGAATTTCTTCACAGAACGGGTGGTGGACAAGTGAAACACTCTGCCAGAGGAAGTGGTGGGGGCTGAAACAATCACAGGATTTAAGAATGCATGGGATAGACATAAAGGAATTCTGGAGGTTAGGGGTAAGGGGCAACAGACTTCTAGGAAAACATAAACTGAACTTACAAGCTCAAATGGGCAGACTGGGTGGGCCATAGGCCCTTATCTGCCGACACTGTCTATGTATCTATGTATCTATGTAAAAATCACTCAACTCTCACTGGTCAAGTCCCTGAAAATGGGCCAGAAATGTAAAGCCGACAGATCAGAGACAAAAATGTTAATAAGAGCAATTGTGGAAATGCTAGCCACTGACTTGCTATCATTCTCTATAAAAGCAACATAGGTTTCCTATCGTTATTGCAAGTTGCAGTGCCAAGGTATTAAGTGCCAGTCAGCATTTCTTTTCTACAGTGGATCTTCCTGATTTGTATCAAAGAATCCACAATACTGTGTTTTGTGTTCTCAAAGCAAGATTTGTTCCAGTGGTTCACATCACCGCTGAGATGTAGACCAGTGGTCAAATGACTGATTACATAGAAGTGGCTGCCCATGAGGTCTATTTCCCCTGTTTGTTCTCCTCGTCTTCCTCTTTTTCCTCTGGTTTAAGTGCCAGCAGCAGCAGTAGCAATAGCTGTAAGTCACAGGGGACCCCAACCTCTGCATGCAGGCAGCTTTAAGTATTACTGGCATTGACAATGACCAGTATGCAGAAAACTTACTGCACTTTCTTCAGTAGAAATTTGATGGGTGGCTGACACCACACCCATTAACACCAGGTTTTATAGTATCAGATAATGCAAAAAACATTATAAAGGCAGTTGACAATGGGGGTTATACATGTTCCAAGTTTTGCTCAATGTGTAACTCTGGGATGAGGTGGCACCACTGTGAAGACATGTTTAGGTATGGCCAAAAACATTTGCAGCTATTTCTGCTATTTTGTAAAGGTAGGGAAGCTGCTATGAAACATTCAGCAGTGGAACCACCTTCCCCTCCACCACTTGTAAAAAGATGTGGAAACAAGATGGAATTCCACCTATTACATGATGAAACAGATGTTATAACAGCAGAAGGGTATCATAAGTATGCCATTGAGCAAGGTATTATCGAGAGAGAGGTAAGCATCAGCCCAACTCAGTGGTGCCTAATGGGGCCCTCTGCACTGTGCTGGAGCCCTTTGAGGAGGCCAGAGAGGAGGTAAGTGCTGATGCAACTGGTCTAAGCAAGGTACACCCCCTCATTGCCCTTATTAATCTGTGACGTCTTTGTATGAAAACTAAATATGTGGACAAGGAGGATACCACTGCTGTCAATCTAGTAGAAAGGGTAAGAATACATTTCTGGAATGACGCATTTCAAAAATGCATACAGCTGACTACTACATTATGGCCACTCACATGAACCCTCAGCTCAAAGACATATTTGAGAGATTCTTTGATGCACAAGGATGCAGTAAGAATCAACAGTCCTATAAAGCCTGGATTATCCATCTGATCTCTGCACATATGGCAGAAAACAAGACCAAGATAACAGATATAAAAGAACCACACTCCTCATTATCAGCCCCTGCAATCACACTTACAGACCAGGTGGAGGCAAGGGAAGAAGGAGGATCCCAATGCATTTCCACTGCTACTACTGAATATCATGAGTCACTCATTTTTGTCTCCAAGTCAACTGAGTACTGCTGCTGCCGTCCCCCCAACCCCTGAAAGACAGCCATTGATTACAAACCACTCTGGGAACAACTGGCTATGACCTGATGCAAAGGCATGGCAACTCACATCCTGACACAGTGGTGCCTAAGATGGCAGCAAACAAGTGATGCTGTAATATTTGGATGGGAATGTGTCACTAGCAGAGATGAGCCTCTTTTGTACTGGTGCAGAAAAAGGCCAGTTGGCCCTCTTTGACATAACTCGCTGTTGAACACCTCAGTATTCCAACTGAGAATACATACTCATGGAGAACTTTCAGAGCTTCAAGCAATATTGTCACCAACAGTAGAAAATTCCTTTCGAATCAAAATACAGAGATGCTCACTTTTTAAAAAAATAACCTCCCCCTTTTTCCAAAGCCCTTTTTGCCATGTTTTTGGATGATGAATCTCCTACACTTCCAGCTGGGCTAATGACAGAGGATGATGAGGTGTATTGGGAGGGCTTCTGTGTCCTTTCATTTTTTTGAACCAGTAGCCTACACACATATCATGGGATGCTGCACTGCTGTCTTCACTTAGTCTTCTTCAGATTAATATTTTGTGAATATTTGCCAGGTCTGCACAGGCCGAATCAATAATGTTTGGGGCAATGTTGCCTGTGAAACCAGTGTGAACAACACATACCCTCGATATAATGAGAAGGCTTGTCCACATGCGGCACCGTCCCAATGGGAACACAATAGTTGGAACCTGAAGCTTACACACACACACACACACACACACACACACACACACACACACACACACACACACACTGTGGTATACTGCACTGTTGTCTTCACTCAGTCTTCTTCAGATTAATCTTTTGTGAATTTTTGCCAGGACTCCAGAGGCCAAATCAATAATTTTGGGGGCAATGTTGCCTGTGAAACCAGTGTGTGCAAACACTTATCCATGGTATAATGGGAAACCTTGTCCATGTATGGCACTGTCCCAGTGGGCATCCAGTTTCTGCTGCCAGTAGCATACACTGCTGAATGCTACGCTGTTGTCTTCACTCAGTCTTCCTCAGATTAATTGCTTGTGAATGTTTGGTAGTGAAGCTAATATTGCTGATGATGATGAGGGGCAGGGGGAGGAGGACACTGGGGGATCAGGTAGATAGAAAGGGGAAGAAAGTAAATCAAGTGGTAGCTGATGCACATCTCCAAAATCTTCCATGCATTAGTTCTTTAGCCCATTAACTCCCTCAATTGTGGGATGCAGCTCTGTTGTTTTTACACAGTCTTTTTCAGTTTAATGTTTTGTGAATATTTGGCAGCCTACACAGGCTAAATAAGTAATTTTTCAGACAATGTTGCCCATGAAACCGGAGTGTGCAGCATTCATCCACTGAATAATGGGAAGCCATGTCCATGTGTGGCACTGTCCCAATGGGTACACAATTCTTGGAACCAGTAACCCACACTGTGGGATGCTGCACTTTTGTCTTCACTCCATCTTATTCATATTAATGTTTCTTGAATTTTTGCTTGGCCCTAATACTTTTTAATGGTCAAACCAGTGCAAACTACTCTGCCAGTAAGAGAACTTTGGCGACTTTATTGGAACTTTACCTGATTCGACGGTCAGAATTTGCATGGTCGCTCTTTTGGAGGGTCACACAGCTTTACATTTTTCTACCTGTCATACTTGCCCTGTAGCACCCTCAACAAGTTGGATAAGTCAGGGGAGCAGAGACAGTATAGGCCAGCAGTGAGGTGAATGCCCAGATATTTGATGACAAATTATAGTGAGAAACAAATAATGAGAAAAGTGGTACTAGACTCCAATATTATTTTAATAAACTTAGTGCAATAAAAATGGCATAAAATATACATAAAATATCATTGGACATGAAGAGCAAGATCAATCTGTTTGCTGATGATACCAAGATGGGAGCAGTGGTGGACGACCTAGGGGGATAGCAGGGGTTGCAGGATGATCTGGCAAAGCTTGAAACCTGGTCAGACACCTGGCAACTGGGCTTTAATGCCAAAAAGTGCAAGGTGCTGCATTTTGGGGTGAAGGACCCAAGGAGGAGTTATCATCTGGGGGGAGTGCAGCTCACCCAGACAGAGGAGGAGAAGGATCTGGGGGTGCTCATTACAGGGTCGATGAACAACTTGGCACAATGTAGGAAGGCAGCTGCAAAGGCCAACAAAATGCTGGGTTGCATTGCAAGGGGTATATCCTCGAGGAGGGAGAAGGTGATTCTGCCACTGTATAGGTCATTAATTAGATCACACCTGGAGTACTGCGTGCAGTGCTAGCACCCATATCTGAAGAGGGACATTAAGTTACTGGAGGGTGTGCAGCGCAGGGCGACAAAGATGATCAAGGGGCTGGGGGACTTATCATATGAGAGGAGGCTGAGGGAGTTGAACATGTACTCGCTGGAGGATAGGAGGGATGGGGTGACATGATTGAAACCTTTAAGTACATGAAAGGAATAAACAAGACAGGTACAGAGGGGCTGTTCAAAGTAAGGGAGGGGAGGGATACCAGGGGCCATGGTATGAGACTGGAGATAGGAAGGTTCATTAGGGAGATGAGGAGACACATTTTCACAGAGGGTGGTAGCTGGGTGGAATGCGTTACCTGCAGAAGTGGTATCAAGTAGACCAGTGGACTGCATCAAAAGGGCATGGGACAGGACAAGGGGAGGGTCAATGGAGGGGAAGGGTGGAAGGGAGGGGCAGCTGCAGAATAAGGGGTGCTAGTTGCACATTCGAGCAGACTTGATAGACCTCTAGGCCTTTATCTGCTGGCAAATTTTGTATGTTTGTATGTTAGTATATACTGTCTGCCCTTAGCCAGACAGTTATGAGAATAATATGAAAAGTATTATTTTTATATTTTTATACAACAGGCAGACCGTTATTTCCCTGATGAAGCCCTTTTAAGGGTGAAACTTTGAGCATGTTGGTGCATGATCCTGTTTGAGGTGAACACATGAAAACAAAGTACTGAAGAGTGACTATTTGGAGTTTGGCTGATTTGTTGCAGTTATTCCACTTGGATAAAGAGTTTCCTAATCAGCCCCTGAAGTAAACCAAGGTGGACTAGTGAACCCATAAAGGAACGTTCTGTTATATGAAGGTTCATATCAGTCCTCCATTAACTGACATAGCTCCTTTGAGACAGCTACCATGTACATGAGTGTGTTTTGCCAGTGTCTGTGGACCACACAGTTCTCACAGACTACACAGAGGGCTGGGGGCCTGTGGTGTGGATGCAGATCAGGACCCAGAGAGTATCCTGCTACTGTGAGAAGGGGACATGTGGGTGCTACAGAAACCCCTCATGATGTGTAACCTCTGCCCCCTCCCCAGGCCCTAAACATGCCCCTACCCCCATGCCCACCCCTGACCCAAATGGGCATGTAACAGTGCACATGACTGGGGATTGGATGCAGACAGGAATGCAGCCATGTGCACAGCGAGACCTCTGCACAGCCCCAGTGTATGAAATCACCCCTCCGCAGGTGAGGATCCCCTTATCAGTAAAGACAATAGAAAGGTGTCAGCACAAAAAGACTTACAGTCTTTTGCTGAGTACTTCCAGTCTCCTGGAGAAGCAGAAAGGCTTCTTGTTGTTTTGTGCCTTTCACCTGCTTCAGATATATTTTATTAACCTCTGGAACTTAACTTAATTAGTTCCTATATTTTCTTCAACTCCTCTATTCCTTCACCTCCCACCTCACTATTTGTCTTTGAACTTCTCTTCTATTCTCCTCAGATCTGCCCTGCTGATGTCCAAGACCATTGCCTAAGACTTAGGCCTCCAGCCTTCTATAGGTAAAGGTGTACTGTACCAAATCTAGTTGTAATCACTCATTCTCAAGGTATCCCTTATCCTAAATGCTCCCATCATGTTGTGGTTTGACAGAACCAAGTCAAGGATGGTTCCTTCCCTGATGGATCCAAATCTGAGATATTAAGATCCTCCAGTAAAACCAGATTCCTTAAGGTAGCATGTCTTCCTATCTGCTCCCTTAGCTCCCTGACTCACTCCTTGGACTGCTTTGGTGGCCTGTGTGTCACTCCCACTCTGGCATATTTCCCTTTTTTAGCAACCAACTGCACCTATGTTGTTTCCATATCTCCTTCCATGTTCTTGACTTCAGTGCATAATGTAAAGTGACAACCATCCCCTGGCCCATAAGACCACACCTTATTATTAAGGCATATCCTGGGATAATGATCCTTGCATTTTCTCCTCTTTAACTTTCCTTGATGTCTGCCATTGCTTGGGGGAGAGATATTGTTCATGTGTGTGGGGTGTGTGCCATTGCTGCTCTGTGTGTCCGATTGAAAATCTACCTGTTGCTACCAATCCCCCTCACTACTAATTTAAATTCTAATTCAAACATCTCTTTTCTGCTCTGGAGTGCTAGCTCACTACTAGGGTACTAGCCTTTATTAAATACTATAGTCTGTAGTACAAAACAAGCACTTTTCCCTAGAATGTTGGCGAGTCCCTGAAAAAGAAACACCCTTCTACCCCACAACATCAACTTATTTATGTGTTGAGATCCCTAGTTTTCTCCTGTATGTCCTCACCCTAACATGGCACTAGTAGGACCCAAGTGAAGGTTACCATCTTTTCTACTCCCCTAGGTTTCCTGCCTACTTCTTTGAAACTGCCCATTGCCCTAGGATCCCCTCCCCGTGATTGTTGGTGCTCAAACAAATAACCATTTCAGGCTTCCAATCACCTACCTTAGAGAGCTTGTCCAGCTGAGGAAGCACCCTAAAAAGCAATGCAGACAGTTTATTCCTCCCAGGCATTGTTGAACATAGTCCTCCCCCTACCTCTGACTAAAAAGGCTCCCAATATTAGATTTCTCCTCTTTCTCCATCCATGTCCCACCTTCTTCTGCACCCACTTCTCCAGTGCAGCTTCTAGCCTTAAGATTCCAGTGCTGTTTCTCCTTTGGGGTCAGCATACTGAATCACTTCTGCCAGTGGTACAAGCTGGGTTACTGATCTCTACCTTGAGAATCAACCTCAGTGGAGTACTGTACCTCTTCCCTTCCCATTCCACCACTCTGCATCTAACTGCATTGAACTGTAGGTTATGTACCCTGGTACGTGGAGTGTAAGCACAGCTTGGCTGTGGAGTGTAATGCACTTATCTCAACCACCTCACTGCCTTGGTTTTGTTGTGCCCCCTTATTCAGCAGGATAGCTTACACCGGCCCATCTTCCTCTGTCACTTTCTAATCTGGCTTCACTGGGGACTGGGGGTCCACCTGGAGTGATGCAAGCCTATACTGCCATGATGGGTTGCATCTGTCCAGGAGGGGAACCAGGATCCTAGGTGATAGGTTTAAATGCTTCATTGGCAAGCATTTAAACTAGCCAAGGGAGGAGGCACTGGAAAGGAGCAGGGAAATCCTAGCCCCCCCCAAAAAATCACGGTAGTAAGTGTGGTAAACACCAACATAGAGGTGTCGATAAGTAGAAGGGCAGGGGTAAATGGAGAAAGTGACAAAGGCAAGAAGGACAGGGATGGGGCAAAAAGGAGTAAGGCCATCAGGAAATGGAGGGTAATGAGTACCAATGCCCGTAGTCTGGGCAACAAGCTCCCTGAGCTGGTGGCCTTGATGGAAGAGGATGCCGGATATCAGAGCAGTCACAGAAACATGGTACACAGAGAACCATGACTGGGATGTTAACATACCAGGGACATAACCTACAGGAGAGACAGGCAGAGGAGAAGAGGGGGAGGAGTAGCTCTTTATGTAAAGGAAGGGATAAAAGCAACTGGACAAAAGAGTAAACAGGTAGAGAGGAGGCACTGTGGGTCACCTTGGAGACTGGAAAGGGCACCACAATCCGCACAGAGGTTGTGTACAGACTCCCATGTCAGGGGGAGAGAATGGACAAGGATATGATGGAATGCATTCTTAGAATGTCAGAGAAAGGGGAGTTACTGTTGATGGGAGATCTGAATATGCCAGATGTTAACTGGAGCACATTTGCTGCAGCCACATCCAAGAGCAGGGCCATTCTTTGATGCCCTACAGGTGGCAGGCCTCAGACAGCTAGTTTCGGAACCCACTCGTGAGGGAGCAATCTTAGACCTCGTACTGTCAAACGGGGGCAGTGAGAGGATCTCAGATCTAGAAGTGGGTTGCCATCTGGGAACAAGTGACCATCAAACAGTGTGGTTCATGTTAAACTCAGCTACAGAGTCAAGCCATACAAAAGTGAGGGTACTGGACTTCAGAAGGGCTGACTTTGGCAAGATGGGAGAGTGCCTCAGAAAAGCACTAGCAAACAGGCTAGATGGAGGTATGGAGCAACAATGGGGAATCATCAAAACTGCCATCACAGAGGCAACAAGCCTTTGTGTGAAGCAAATAAACAAATCAATACGAAAGAAAAAGCCACTATGGTTCTCAAAAGAGGTGGCTGTGAAAGTCAGGAAGAAAAAGATAGCATTCCAGAAGTATAAGGAAACACAGAAAGAGCAGGACAGAGAGCTGTACCAGTTAAGGCAGAAGGAATCAGGGAGGGAAGTCAGAATAGCAAAGGCCCAAACTGAGGAAAAGATAGCCAACTCAGTTAAGAAGGGGGATAAAACCTTTTATAGGTACATCAGCGAGTGTAGAAAGACAAAGGGAGGGATAGTGAGGCTGAATAGAATGAACGGTGGGTGGGCAGAGGGGGACAGTGAAAAAGCAGGGACACTGAACGAATATTTCTGCTCAGTATTCACAAAAGAGGAGGGGGAAGTGCCTAATCCAATTAACAGAAGCACTCTTGATAGGGGGGCATCCCAGTCCTTTCACAGAAGAAAGGGTTCTGCAAGAACTCCTAAAACTGAAGGTGGACAAAGCAATGGGGCCTGATGGAATTCACCCCAGAATTCTAAAAGAATTAAGGGGGAACTAGTGAAACCACTGGCAACTCTTTTTAATAAATCATGGGAGGATGGTGTGGTACCCGAGGACTAGAGGAAGGCGGATGTGATTCCCCTTCACAAAAGTGGGACCAAGACAGAGGCAGGAAACTACAGACCTGTCAGTCTGACCTCTGTGGTAGGGAAAGTGATGGAGTCACTTCTGAATGAAAGAATAGTTGAGTACCTAGAGGCCAGTGGGGCACAGGACCCAAGGCAGCATGGGTTCACAGCAGGAAGGTCATGTCAGGCAGAATCTAATAGATTTCTTTGACTGGGTAACCAAAGTAGTAGACCAGGGAGGGGCTGTGGACATGGCCTACCTAGACTTTAGCAAGGCATTTGACACAGTCCCACACAAAAGATTAATAGTCAAATTAACCAGCCTGGGAGTGGGTCCCAGGGTGGTAGCCTGGGTAAAACATTGGCTGGACAACAGGACACAGAAGGTAATTGTAAATGGAGTCCACTCTGAAGAAAGAGGGGTTACTAGTGGGGTACAGCAGTGTTCAGTATTGGGTCCAGTCCTTTTTAATGTCTTTGTAAGTGACATTGCAGAGGGACTGGAAGGAAAAGTATGCCTCTTTGCAGATGACACAAAGATCTGCAACAGGGTTGATACACAAGGAGGCATGGAAAGGATGAGAAGGGACTTGGCAAGGTTGGAGGAAAGGTCAGAAGTATTGCAGCTAGGATTCAATGCAAAGAAGTGCAAAATAATGCACCTGGGAAACAAGAACCCAGGGGGAGAATACACAATGGGGGGGAGGTAGTAACAATGACAAAAAAGGAAAGGGACGTGGGAGTAATCATATCAGATGACCTTAAGGCTAGCAAGCAATGTGAGAAGGCAGTAGGAGGGCTGGGGGTATACTGGGATGCATAGAGAGGCATCAGCAGCAGAAAACAGGAAGTTGTTATCCCTCTGTACAGACAGTTGGTGAGACCCCATCTGGAGTACTGTGTCCAGTTCTGGAGACCCCATCTCCCAAGGACATAGACAGGATAGAGGCAGTCCAGAGGAGGGCAACTAAAATGGTGCAGGGTCTGCAAGAGAAGCCGTATGAGGAAAGACTAAAGGAGCTTAATATGTATACCCTTGAGGAAAGAAGGGAGAGGGGGACATGATAGAAACTTTTAAGTACCTCAGTGGAATCAACAAAGTCCAAGAGGGCAGCATCTTTCAGAAAAAGAGAAACGTGCAAGAACAAGGGGACACAATTTAAAGATGGGGGGGGGTGGTTCAGGGGCAATGTGAGGAAGTATTATTTCACAGAGAGGGTAGTGAATGCGTGGAACAGCCTTCCTGATGAGGTTGTGGGGTCTAAAACTGTGGGAGAATTCAAGAATGCATGGGACAGACATAAGGCAATTCTTGTGGGGGGATAGGAAGAAATAGGCTGTTGGTTAACTAGGATCTGCTCCAGTAGGTAGGGAAATGGGCAGACTAGATGGGCCAAGCGGTCCTTATCTGCCATCAAAGTCCATGTTTCTACGTTTCTATATTTCTATGAACCTGACAGATCACTGGGGTAGTGGAACTGTAATCCCCATGTTGCTTTGACCTGAAATACTCTTCAGGAATCTCACTTTACCGCTTAGGTCAGCAACCTTGTGGCAAAGGACCCCAGTTATACTGCACATATGATATCCCCATGCAGCCAGAGTAATCTCTGAAAGAGGCACCACATCACCTGCAACTGACCAAATCTCCTGCTCATCTGCCTTCTTACCCAATTATGGTGCTAATGTATGCTATTGATGAGCTTGGCTGTGGAGTGCACTTATCTCAACCACCTCACTGCCTTGGTTTTGTTGTGCCCCCTTATTCAAGCAGGATAGCCTACCCCTCCCCATCTTCCTCTGTCACTTTCTAATCATGTTCCTATGGCACTTAACCTCATTGCACTTAACCTTGTCTCACGATCACTACCCATATCATTTTGCTCTTATATAATTTGCAATGCTTCTCACCATGGAAGCTCCCCCTCCTCACATCCTTCCTCTAAGCACCTATATAAGATCCCTCTTACTGGGCCTCCTTTAGGTCCATACTCACTTCCACTACAAGACAGGCAACCATTGAAACAAAACACTGAAAATCACTTAACTCTACCTACCTTTCCAAACTGACAGTTTAAGTGTTAAATAACAGATCTCTTTCAGAATAGGCTAGGTGTTCGTATCCCTTCTCTTTCAGGTCTCCCAGCTAAATGGATATCTCTTGCCACATGACCCCATGGTCATGGATACCCAGATGAAAGCACCAGCACAGGTGGGAGGTCAACCCCACTAGTCCAGGGGTGATCACTTGGGATCCTCCCTGTCCAGGGGTTATGCTTGATAAGAGGCATTCATTACAATGAAATTTTTATATTTATTCCTGAATTTTGGCTTTGGCAATTCATCTATATTATAAAATGGGTATGTGAAATTGAGCTTTTTGATTGGCTCTAGGCATTCCAGCAGCCCTACGTCAATCTTTAATTAGTACACTAGTACAGCTAAATCACATGAGCATTGATTTCTTTTAAAATAAGTACCTAAATTACTAAAATTCATTAGTTAGAACTTTGGTCTGCAATAGCCATCACCAGTAAAATCAACCCACACATGGACTGTACATGGCCGGTCACAAATATTACAATATAGCAACATCTTTGATTTTTTTCATAGCACACCCATCCACCTCCCACCTCGCTCTCCCTCCCATTTACATACAGCACCTACTTAGTGTTGTAACAGCTCAGTCTGTTGTAGCCCTCACCAGGGAGTTTTGGAGGGTAGATGGGTTTGCATAGTAGAGGGACATCATTAAATCTGGTTACCTTGAAATGTGAATCAGTCACAGAATGGTGACATTGAACCATCTAATATGCTTTATTAAACTGACCACATTTTCCATAAATGTTGCTGACTAAAGTTTGTTTTATGAACCTGTTGCTATGACAATGGTAGTAGCAGATCAGAATAGCATTCTTGCTCACTGTTTATGAAAAGGACTCCATTTTTGAAGAACTGTGTTGCAGCTGTTAAAAAACGTCTCTCTTCCTCTCTGTCTTTCTTCCTCTAGCCTAGGTCTTTTATTACAGGGACTGGCAGCACTTCCTGAATAAATAATAAAAAGGACAGCTGCTTTAGTGACTTCACTAAAATCAAGCCCCATAATGCATTGCAAGAGACAGGGATGAATTCTTTCACATCAGGGGCCACATTCACATGGGTCAGTAGTATTGTTTATGTCTTACTACAAAAAGGGTAGGTTATCTTGAGTAAGAATGCACAACACCTCTCAGGCTTTGTTGAGTCTCCCAGACTATTTTTATTGATCAGTTGCCATGGAAACATGAACATGCAGTCTGTAATCTCTTGAACAAAGACAGTGGATGGACTATTTGATTTAAAATCTCCACATGAATGTTACTACAAAAGGTGCACTTTTTAACATCATTTTTATATTTTTATAATAGCTATAAGTTACTCCTAAGGCCTTATGTAGAGGTTTTTGTTAATCACCCCCTGGGGGCTTGTGGCACTCAGGTGCATCTCATACCACATCACACAGCCAGGGGGTGAATAAGGAGAACATTAATACAACCCTTGGCCGTACTCTTCTTAAGTGTCACATCATATCTGCTTTCATGAGGGTGGCTGCACCAGCTCTGCACCTCACAGTATCAAATTCAAGGCTCCACAGCATTACATTTGGCTCCTCCTGTCTTGAAATATATTCATATTCAGGGTACATTGTTGGGGTAAACCAAGGAATAAGAATGTAAGATTGCCCTGTCTCGTTCTCGAACCCTCACATATTATTACTTCTGCTACATCCCAGCAGCCAATTAACATTGTTGTCACTCGATCTGTGACCTTTGGGCTGTCATTCTGTTCTCTCATCCTGTATCTAGCTGTAGAGACCTGCATGTTTCTGAGTTAAAGTATCCCCTCAGGTCGTAAGGCTGCAAAAGCCAGTGTCTGCATAATCTTCAGACATAAAGGTGCATGTCTTATGGGTACCATGTTGTTTCACCAGCAAAGGCCTCCCTCTCCAGCTTTCCTAGGCACTCTTTAAGATCAAAGTATAGGCTGACCATAAAGATAATGCATTACATAACTTTTTCTTTAAACTCTGCAATTTACTGTATTTTATTTGTATTAGGGTGAATTACCACCATGCAGGCTTCCAGATCATATTCTTTTCTTCTACCCACAGACAGATCAGGCCACTTACCTGCCTACTCTATTGTAACCCAAATGAAATAGCAGCTTCACATCATGGGGTCCCTTTGCTCAGAACTCCTCAGTTCTAGAGACTGGGTATCTTATACCTAAAAACAGCCAGTCTTTCTCTGGATCCTCTACAAGCTCTTCATGAGTCCTCTTCCCTAGCATCGGTACAAACTGAAACCTTGCCCCCCCCCACTAGGTCTCCTTTAAGCATTGGGAGAACTGTAAACGGTACCCACTCCCTCCCAGTAGTCCCATTACATGATACAATATCTATCATGACTCAAGATGCCAAAAAACAGCCAGTCAGATCAAAATCCTTAATGATTCATTAATTTGTCATAGCGCAGCCATAGCACATTACTGGTCACTAAAGAAAAGTCTCCAGTGTGTTGTTATCTTCATGATGGCTTTTATCAGTTAAATATAGTACTTGCCATAACAACTTTCTTCTGCAGGCTTGCAGGCCCCAGTCAATAGGGAATGCTTTCCTGCAGCACATTCATTTACAAGGTGTTTCAGGAATGGAAATCCTTGCCAATACAGTAGCATCCTGTACATTCTTACACTTTGTTCAATGTCAAACTGAAATACTACTTTATTTTTGAATGTTTATGTAATTATAATAACTAGGGAGTGCTTTCTCCCATAGAGAAACCTGATTATAATTTTTTCGTTATAATGGCGCGCACGTACCGGGTTTCCCTAGCACTGAGCATGCGCAGACACTGCTCTTCAATTCCTCGGCGTTGGCTGCCAACACAGTTCACTGCGGTGGGAATCAGCGGTGGTAAGTTAATTTAAAAAACAAAATACTGCTGGCCTAAGCTTTACCTAAAGTTCCTCAACTGCTTCTTCTTAAAAAAAGAAAAGAAAAGAAAAAAAACAAGCAATGTTTTTTTCACAAGCTGCAGACCACACTGAAACCCAACCGGTTCGTGGCTCCCTAGTGATATGTTTATTTTGTATAATTGCTTTGGTGAGAAAGTGCTCCCCAGCAATTATACAAAATAAAAATGGTGGAGTGTATGGCTTAGTTTACACACACCTCTCGGCGTGGGATGCACCTTCAAGAGCGAAGCATCCCACACTCGGGGTGTAGTAACTCATTATAACAACCTACCCATCCATTATTCTATATTTTACTTGATGATATATTGTTTACTTTGAATTTATATATCTATTTTGTTTCCTAATCTTTTGGGTCCCTGTTGAAATAGACATTTTTGGTTTCTGGGTTGTTATCCAATTCATACATTTTAAATAAAGGTCTGTTCTATCTGTCTCTCCTTACCAGATGCAAACTAAACTAACAAGCATTTGTCAATGCCGAATGTTGCTTGCTTCTATGTGCTGTTTAGGTATTTGGAAATCATTGGAGTGTAAATATTGAAAATTTGCGAACTTATGAGCGTGCGTAGGAACTGCGCAACGCACGCTCGTAAAACAGTCATTTTTAGGATTTTTTTCACCAAATTTTCAACATAGCCATTTTAAGACCTCTGGTCATGAACAGTGTCACTGTGATTTTGTTAATAGTGTCCCATACATTGAGCTTGCACACCAACTGCGCCATTGTGCGCTATATGGCGGAAACACATTTTGGGCAGGATGTGAAAATGACAGCTGTACTGCTCATAAGGAGGGTGTGGCAAAGTCGGCAATGTTGAAAATCTGAGTGTAAATATTGAAAATTCACAAACCTACGAAGGCAAGGGAACGTAGCAACGCATACCGTAAACAGTCATTTTAGAATTCTTTCACCAAACTTTCAACATTGCCATTTTAAGATCTCTGCTCATGAACAGTGACACTGTGATTTTCTTAATGTGTCCATACACTGAGTTCGCTGTGACTGCGCCATTGTCGCTTACATGGAACACGTTTTGGGTGAGATGTGAAAATGACAGCTGTACTGCTCATAAGAAGGTGTGGAAAAATGGCAATGTTGAAAATATGGATGGAAATATTGAAAATTCCAAACCTACGAGCCTGCGTAGGAACTGCACAATGCACTATCAGAAATAGATTTTTGGAATTTTGACCAAGTTTTCAACATGGGGTTGGGCCCCTTCTGATGAATGATGTCACTGTCATGGCGGTATTCGGCCCAAAGGGTGATTTTGCAGTCACTGCACAGTCACTGCATGAAATCACCCTTCGGGCCTGAATAACGCCATGACAGTGACATCATTCATGAGAAGGGGTCCCAAAAACCCCATGTTGAAAATTTGGTGCAAAAATTCCCAAAAATGCCTGAGATATGCAATAAAGTTGAAACCCCCTATCTAGCCCATTATACAGCTTACCGGCATTTCCTCAGTTCGCGGTCGGCTTTGAAGAGTGCAGACGTGTTCCCGGTCCACCGAAGATCGTCACGCCGGAGTCCAGAGGTAAGTATGGGGTGAGGGGTGTGGGGAGGCTGGGTGCGCAGTGGGTGGGTGCGGGTTGTGGGAGGGTCGGAGACGTACCGCGGGACCGTTTTTGTCTTACAGGTAAAAAAAAAAAAAAAGACATCGTGGGACCATTTGCCACGCTGGGGTGGGCTCCCAGCGTGGCACAAGGATGTGGGGGCGTTCAGCTGACAGGGGATTGGGCACCCCGTCAGCAAAGGACTGATTGCCACGCTGGGTGGGCTCCCAGCGTGGCACCAACTACTGGGGGAGCCGACGTAGCTCAGCCGATGGGGATTGGGCACCCGTCGGCTATACAGTGCATGCGGGCGCGACGCGCCGCGGTGGGGCTGCACGTGAGCAGCTTCTTATCGCTGCTCACTCAAGCGTAGCTCCCCCTTTCAACTGTATGCCACTGCATTTTGGAGCATGTCATAGACAGCTCCAAAATGCATTGGCTTACAGGGGCCGCGTCTGCCAGCACACTGCCTGAATTGGAGGAGGAGGTGACACACCTCCAAAATTTCCGATGATGGCACTATGTTTCTTGCACATGCGTGCAAGTAACATAAAACTAACTGTTTAAATGTCAGTCCCAGATGGAACTATATCTAAGTTCCTACCACTTAAATTAGACACTGGTATACTGAAACACAAATGCCGGTCTCAGCATGGCACCTACTAGTATCTAATCACCTCTTCTCCCCTAATGTGAGAATGGGGATTTGTTGCATATGTTTTTTAGATCCGACTTGAAGAGATAGGGTGAGTTGAACTTTAAAGAGGTGTTAACTGTTACAAGTTGCTGGAGTAGCAGTAGAGAAGGGTCTACCACAAACAGTGGATAGGTAGAAGGGACAAAGAAAAGGTCAGTATTAGATGGCTGTAGAGACCAATAGAGAATATAAAGGAAAAATCAGATGATACACTGTAGGTGGTAACAATATTATTTAGAAACTGAGAAACAATAGATCAATTTTTTTTTTCATCTAACTGTTTGACCCCTGTCGCCGCCTCCCTCCTACTTTTGGCAATGGGGGTACATGGTGGAGCTGGCGACTCTGGCTTCCCCCCCTCAGAGGAGCTCGGACTTAGGACTTTCCACATTTCCTGACCACAGCCCTGCCAGCAATCCCCCATGGGTTGCCACCCCCTTTGCAGGGCCACGTTGAAGGGCGTCAACTCCCCCCCCCCAAGAGACCAACATCTAGACTCCAGAGGGCTTGCACAGGTGCTGTGGAGCCATCATAGAGCCTGCCAGTTTCATTTTATTACTAATTTTTGCCCCACTCCTTGCCACGGTTGCCCACATGTGCATGGAGGCATGCACACACAGCAACCTGTAGCACCCTCCCTACTCTAGTTGCTCCCAACTGCACTACCTGTGGGCCTCCACCTGGGGGCAGCCTTGCAGTGGTCATGACTTGATCCCCCTCCAGGAGGGGAGAGCTGCCTTACAGGTACTCAATCTATCTCTCAGCCTTCCTTACCTGCTGACCCCTGATGATCCAGGCTTGACCCCAAACCCAGGTCACCGGCAAGCCACAAGGTGTTGCATCCAGTGCCTACACCCTCAGAGCCACTGGGCCAGCCAATAAACCAATTTTAAAATAAATCCTGAAAGGACCTTGGATCCCTTGCTGGCCACAGAGTGTGGAAAACATGTGCTCAACTATCATGTCCAGCAATACTGCAGCAAGCAAGTAAGTAAATAGATAAAGTAAGATACTTCCAAAATGTGATCTTTTCACCATAACCCTCATCATCAATCCTAATTATCAAACTAGGGCCAAAATATACAACATTCTACATGTAATCCTTTTATTATGTTTGGCTCTTTTTTTATTAATTAAATCATACTTTACTCGTCTGAATACTTTGTGTTCGTGCTCTTCCTCTATATTGATAACAAAAATATATTTTATTTCTTCCAGCTGGAGCAGACACTGTAAGTCTTAGATTCCATAACCATAGGCTTCAACACTGGAACAAAACTGAAGTAACAGCTTAAATCTTAGGTGAAAGAAAGTTGAAGTGTCATAGACTGGATGAAAATGTGCAAACCAGGGTCAAATACTGGGGCATCCAAAGCAGCTAAAATATATTGAATCTTGTATATTTAAACTGTTCATTTCAGTCTTACAGTTGGACTTACACAGATGAGAATGTTAAATCAGGGGAACGTGCACTCATACACTACACACAGACAACATAGCTATTTGCAGATCAACTGAACTGGTTTGGTGAGGTACAAAGGCTAATAACAGAATGGCAAAGATATGCACAATGTCTCCCCTCAGACAAACTGTATTCCAGTCTCAGCACAGGTACTTTCACAATCACCCATGAATGCCAAACAAGAAGTTTGGGCAAAGTGTAGTAAAAGGGATGTTGTGGGGTGTGGATGAATGGTGGAGAGGAATTAAAGGGGCCCTCTTGAGGCAACAAAGGCTTGCTTGATGGTCACCAAGAGGAACAGGTGTAAGAGTTGAATCTGGTTCACTAAGAAGGTTAGGGAGGCAATGAGGGATAAGAAAAAAGTCTTCATCAGATATAAGGAGAAGCAGGGGGATGAAGAATGGGATGAGGATGCCCCCCCCCAAGCAGTGGCAACAACGAACTGAAACAAGGTAAAGACTAAAAGGGACCACGAAGGTTTTCATGAAGGGCAATCATGCCAAGGGCCTTACCGGAGTACTGTGCACAGCTAAGCTGCCCTGTAGCTCACTCCGGGAGCGTCCTGCTGGCTGCTGAGTAGGCTGTGTGGCTGTTGGAAGCCAAAGGAAGCCAAGCGCCATTTTGGGTTGGCGCACATGTGCTGACTGTGTTTTGGACTGGGATTAAAGGCAGCTTGAACCATAATTAATTCATTGAGGTTTTGCAGGGACTATTTGTTTGGGCTCTTAAATAGGAGTACACCTGGAAATGCATACTATTAAGCAGAGTGCTTTCCGAAGTTGATTTCAAATTCCCATTTCTGTTTTAAAGTATAACAAAACTGTATATGCATCCCAATAAGCAGAGTACTCTCCGATTTCATTCCCGAGTTTCCCTACTGTTTTAAAGATAGCAAAAACTGTGTATAAAGATGGCAAAACTGTGTATAAAGATAGCTAAACTGTAAAGGCATTCTAATTAGCAGAGTACCTTCCGGAGTCATTTAAACACTGTATATGCATACCTGTGCAGGGCTTAGGCAGTCACAGCCAGTTCTAACTGCTCGCTAAAGTGTTTAATAATTGCTCTGCTGTGTTTAACCTATGGACAAACTGGCTCTGCATCAGAGCACTAAATCAGGGCTTCTGGCCTCATCTCGCAGGCCCCTGCACCCTCCCCCCAATTTTCTGCCTACTTAAGCCTGTACTCACCACCACTCTCTCTTTACATATACCACTGGACTGGTCGTGAGGGCCTCTGCTCCCTTCCTCCCTCCTCCCCCAAGCAGCGGCAACAACGAGCTGAAACAAGATAAAGACTAAAAGGGACCACAAAGGTTTTCATGAAGGGCAATCGTGCCAAGGGCCTTACCAGAGTACTGTGCACAGTTAAGCTGCCCTGTACCTCACTCCAGGCGCATCCTGCTGGCTGCTGAGTAGGCTGTGTGGCTGTTGGAAGCCAAGACTCTGCCCCATCGGCTTTGCCGGCTGCCCTGCCGCCCCACCACCACCCTTGGTCGACACTCCCTTTATAGGCGATTGGATGGTCGTGAGCTGAATTTACCTATTAGCTCACTTTGCCATCTACAAGCTATACAATATCGCCACTAGGGGCTTCCATGTATTTTATGGGATAATCAACTATTGCCTAAAAAAGCTTTACTAGGATTACTTGCTGGCAGGCTCACCTGACCAACAATTAAGCTTCACAGCTTCTCCACTTGGGGATCCCCTGGTGTTTTTTGTGGCAAATAAATATCCTTGAGGAGTATCTCCATAAAAAATATCTAACCTACTCACTCCCTACTGGCTATACTAGCCTGAATCCTAGCTTTTTTGTACACAAGGTCTCTCACAAATTGGGACCCCTCCCAGCAATGAAGGACAACAAGATTCATTCATATTGGCCTTATTTTAAACTACTTCTGCCAGGACCCACCTCCGAGGTATCGTGTGGTTCCCAGACCTCTCTCCTTAGGGATGGTAATGGGCAGAGGACCCTACCCCCTCCTTTTCTCTCCCCTGATCACCTGGGCAGGACACTTCTCACACTAGGGGGGGCCATAGAGCCTAATCCAAGTCCCTACTCCCCTAATCTCTCCCTCAACAATCCTTCCGACCCCTTGTGGGTCGCCTCATATGGGCTCAAACTTGCTCATATGAACATTGGCAGTCTAAGGCACAAATTCCATGACCTTGAGGCATGGATGACACTCTACAAACCGGACATACTAGCCGTAACAGAAACCTGGCTTAAACCACAGATCCTCCCCCACGAAGTGGATCTTTTGGGCTACCTTACCTTCAGAAAAGATAGGGTAGCGAAAAGGGGAGGTGGGGTAATTGTCTATGTCAGCACTGCCCTCCAAGCTTCAGAGCTGCACTTCCCCTCTCTCAGTGATTCCCCAGCTGAAACACTATTTGTCAAAATACTTCTGTAATACTAAACCCTTTACCATAGGGGTGTTTACCACCCACCTCAAAACACTGCCTCTCTCTGGAATCACTAACAAATAAACTGGAGGACTTCTCCTGGGGAGGCCATACTCCTAGGGATTTCAATCTCCACTGGCCATCCCTTCTCTCTCTCTGCTACAAAAATCCACTACTTGGCTCTCCATTTACTCAGGTCATTGACCTCCCCACAAGGCATAACCCCAAGACTGGAAACCACTCTCTCATTGACTGGATCCTCGTCTCCTGCCCGGGCCATATTTTGTAGGCAGGGATTATGGCTGAATCTCTGAGTGACCACTCGCTGGTATGCTGCATCTGGTCCAATAAGCCTCCAAAAATCACTGCTAAGGTCATTGAAGCAAGAAATTGCAGCAGGTTTGAGGTGGCTGACTTCTGCTCTGACCTGAGGAAAATGGACTGAGCCCCTGTTGTCTCTCTCCCCTGTCTTGACGAGGCTCTTGAATATTTTATCCAGGCCTTCTTGTCTGTATCAAATAGGCACACCCAATAAAAAGCCCAGGGCAAATGCCATAAATGGCTAAACCCCTCCTAGCAAAAATGCTTCTCCGGGACAAAGCATGGGGCACCTACAAGTCCTCTGGAAACTCTGCAGACTGGGAGAAGTACAGAGAGCTGAGAAATCTGTGTAAAAAATCCTCGAAACAGGCCAAAGCTCAGTACCTACATGACCTCCAAACTAGGCACCTGCGTGATCCCAAAAAATTCTGGGGACATATAAACGTGCTCCTCAAGGGTTCCACAGGTAAACAAATGGACTCTATCCTCGTAAGAGATTCACTGACAAAAGATCCATCCGAGGTTGCTGAGGCTTTCTGTGCCTCCTTCTCTATCCCAAATGGGACTCCCCTCCCTGCCTTCCACAGGCCGGCCCCTATCCCGGGAGGGGCGTGGGTCCACTCCAGACCTCAATTCCACCTAAAGCTGGTCAATCAATCCAAGGTGCTACCCCTTCTACGAAAAATTAATCCTACCTCCTCCCTGGGCCATGATCGGCTCGAACCCCATCTACTGAGGGATGCTGCCCCTTCTATCATCCATCCTGTCTCCCTCCTCATAAATAGGTCACTTCGGGAAGGAATAGTCCCAACAATATGGAAGGTAGCCCCTCAACCATCTCCAGATCTCTATACCCCCCCTTTGCTATTATCTTCCATCTTCTGTTAACAAAGCCTCCAGGCTGCTTCCCTCTCAATAACCTCCTGAACCTAGACTCTCTGTTGCCACAGTCCTTTCTCTTCAGACCCTGGAACAGCCCCAGCTACCTATTTACCCTCCAGCCACCTCCCAAACACTATCCATTTCCCCTTTCTATTCCTTTTGTCAGCTGTTGACAAAGTCTCCTGGCTGCTTCCTTCACAGTAACTGAGCACTTAGTAACAATACTGCACCTACTTAGTCACTTTACTAAAAGACTCCCTGTAGTCAGCGTATATCTATATTAGAATAGTTATGAATCCATTCTGACATTCTAATTTTGTGTAACCACTGATAGCCCTGTATCTGCTATTATGTTACAGGTATTATGCTTCTTGTCTGTCCTGCCTTGTACTGTGTTTCACTGACATGGAACCTTTGTAAAAGAACCTATGGCTCTAAGGTATTAATTCCAAAACCATAAATAAATAAATAAATAAATAAACAAGGACTACCAGTCAGCTATCTCCCGTAAGAAGGCAGAATTCCTGTCCAGGGAGATTGCTGCTGCACAGAACTGACTGACCCATCTCTTCCAGACTGTGGACAGACTGTGCAATCCAGCCTGTCTCCAGCCACAGAGATCATTGTCACAAGGAAAGTGTGAAGAGTTTGCTCAGTTCTTTGCAGATAAGGTTGCCTGCATCAAGTCAGACATCTGTGCAGCCCGCTCCAATAGGGATTATGGTGGTCGGAAGGTTGCTGCTCCTTTCTATGTCTGGTCTGACTTCGACCGGTTGGCAATCATGGACGTCATGAGGATCATTCAGAGTTTGTGGCCGACCTGCCATAGTTTGGATCTGGGTCCAACTTGCCTCCTAGTGGGGTGTGTTGGGGTTATCAGCCTGGTCCTAGTGGAGATAGCTAGGTGTTCTTTAGAGACCGATGTGGTTCCGGACACCCTGAAGGAGTCTGTAGTAATACCCCCCTTAAGAAATCTTCTCTTGACCCCAACTGTCTTGTTTAACTACAGGCCCGCTCTCTAACTTTCCTTTTGTGGGGAAGGTTATTGAGAAGGCAGTCACACTGCAGCTGGAGGGTCATCTTACCATCCAAGATCTAAGATCCTCTCCAGTCAGGTTTTAGGAAGAGGCATAAATGTGAGACAGCGCTTGTTTGGGTGCTTTAATGATCTGATAGAGAGAGATTGGAGGACTCTTCCATCTTAGTTCTCCTTGCTCTCTCTGCAGCATTTGACACCGTGAATCATGGGGTGCTACTGGAGCGCCTGCGGTTCATCCATGGACTGCAGATACGGTCCTCAGGTGGTTCCATTAATTCCTTACTGGCAGGTTTCAGAAAATGGTGTCCAAATTTGTTCTTGAACTGGTCTCTCTGCCTTGTGGGGTTCCCCAGGGCTCTGTGTTGTCACCCATGTTGTTTGCGGTGTATATGCAGCCATTGGGAGACATTATGAGATGGTATAGGCTTAGTTTTCTCTGTTATACAGATGATACTCAGCTCTATATGTCCTTTGTGCCAGAGCAGGATGATGCGGTCTTGGGCCGGGATATTCAGAGCAGTTGTGCAATGCACAACAGGGATGCACCAGCGCAAGTGCGGCAATGTGCCAGAGAGCGATATTCAGTGGCAGCAAATGTGCAGCGTAAGTTCCAATGCACAATGGTAATGAATGCATGCATAAGTGCAGGGGGCATAGCCATGAATTTGAGGTGCAGTGCGATATTCAATGGCAGGCGAATGATGCAAGCGAGGAGCAAACGGGACTTGTGCGGAGCAGACTTGAGCACATAAAAAGAGGGAGCAAGTGTGGGAAGGAGGCTTGCGTCATAGGGGAGCCAGACTGAGGGAGAGCAATGGGGCAGGCCGAACAGCTGAAGGGTAGCCACAGAGTGCGAGGCAGGCTGAAAGAGGCACAGAGTGGGGACCAGGGAGCATGAAAGAGCCAGACACTGGGCTTGTGAGCATGTGTGTGGATGAGATGTGTGTGTGTGTGTGTGTGTGTGTGTGTGTGTGTGTGTGTGTGTGTGTGCATGAGACAGGGTGCAAGGCAACCCATAGTGAGTGTCTGTGACACCCAGCACAGGAGGGGCAGAACAGGGGCATGAAGAAGTGGGAGGTGGAGGTCACAGACTGTGGGCCAGGCAGCCCCAAACAGGGGTGTGCCAAGTGCAGGGGCACAGACAGCAGCCAACAGCCGGGGGAGCCAGGGGAGAGAGACGCCAGGGGGGAGGACGTACAGCCCAGGCCATGGCCAGTACCATATTACAGATGGAGGCAGTAATGAGGGGTGTGAGGAGGCAGCCCACAGACCAGTGCGGCCGTGGAAGGGCCAGTCAGTGGTATGCCCGGAAAAGGTGGTACCGTGCCTACATCACCTTCGAACAGTACAGTGATACAGAGATCATGGGCTGGTACTGCCTAAACCGGGCCAGTGTGAGCTGTGCAGTGAGAAGATGCAGGCACCCACAAGACAGAGCCACGCACTTTCTGTGGAGACTAAGGTCACAGCCGGCATGTGCCTGCTTGCCATGGGCACCTTCCAGAGACCAACAGGGGAAACTACAGGCATAACCCAGTTGGCCGCATCATGGCTCCTCACACAATTCCTCAGTGCACTGCTGCCACATGCTGCGGAGTACATCCATTTCCCCAGCACACAGGGAGAGTGTACAGCAAACATGCAGGAGTTCCACAGGGTGGCACGGTTGCCTGGTGTGCTAGGGGCCATCAACTGCACCCATGTTGGCATCTGCACACCACCTGGCTTGGAGGGGTGGGCTACATAAACAGGAAGGACTACCCCAGTGTCAACTGTCAGGTGGTGTGCGATGCCAGGGGGTGAATAATTAATGTCTGTGCCACACATCCTGGGGGAGCACACTATGCCTCATCTGGCACCAGTCTGCACTGTGCCAGAGGTTCGAGAGTGGGACTCCCCACTGGCCACCTAGTCAGTGAGTATGCTGTATATGGTATGCTGAGAACAGCAGGGCAGGGTGTGTGGGTTGCCAGGCATGGGTGCCAGGGTTTGTGGCTGGATGGCGGGGGCACAACACAGTTCACTATGTTAACCAGACATCTCTCCACACAGGTGACAGTGGCAACCCACTCCAGCCATGGCTGCTCACCCCATACCAGTGCCCATCAACCCCAGCACAGGAGCAATACAATGAGGCACATGCCAGCACATGGAACATCATTAAGCGGATGTTCAGGCTGCTGAAGGCTTGGTTCCATTGCCTGGACAGGTCTGGTGGTGCCCTGTACAGCCCTCAAAAGCCTGCAGCCTATTCCTAGTCTGCGCGTGTACTACACAACATGGCCACTGACTGTCGGATAGCTGTTGAGGTCGAAGAGGGGGACAACAGTGGGGATGACGAAGCCTCCAGGCCTGGTGGTGGGCATCCCCCCGGGTGAAGAGATCCCCGGCTGATAAGGACGGCCCAGCAGCACAGGGACACAATCGCTGAGGAGCATTATGATGCACGCAGGTAGGTGTACATGGCCACATGCAAGGGCCAGGGCCCAGGGCACAGTGGACAGGCAGGCATGGGCGTAACCCATGCCAGGGTCAGTGGAAGGGGGTGTGGACAGGTGTGGGGCACAGACACTGATGCAGCATGCAGCACAGGCCCACACACCACACACACACACACACATACAGTCACCCACACACATACATGCACACAGGACCCATCATGCCCCCGCCCAGAGGTGGGCACTGGGCGTGTGTCAGACGCTGAGCGGCGCTGCACAGTGGCAGTCAGCACTGTGCTGGCATCATCATACACACACCACAGTGTCCAGCAGCCGGGTGGGTGGGCACATGGGCCATGTGTGGGGTTGACCATGGATGCCACCACCATGGGATGTGCAGGCACATGCTGCACCAATGTGCACACAGGGCAGAGCAAACAGTGGATGTGGAAGATGGCAGTTCAGGAATGCCGCACAGTAGCATGGCTACCACGGACACTTGGACGGCCCTGCCAGGAATGCACAGTGGTTGCAGGTTGAGCATCAACCACAGGGGGTGTCACAGACAGTACCCCAGGGGTGACACTGTGGGACTGTGACCGTGTCCGCTCAGGTGTCTGCAGGCCCCAAAACATGCCTGCATCAGGTGTGCTGGGAATGCCCACAGCAGACCCTGGCATTGACACTGAGGGGTTGCATGCCGCTGGGCCCGAGGGGTGGAGAATGCACTCCACGGTGCGAGCGGCAGATCGCCATACACCGAGGAGGCCAGAGGTGCCAGTCTGGCCATGACCGCAGCGGTCAGTCGATCCATGGCTGTGGCCGTGTCCACCCGCATTTGCGTGTTCTCCACCAGAAGCAGGGCGAAGTCTCTGCCCCTCCACTCTGCTGCCTGGTGCAGCTCCACATGGAGTGCATACACCCCTGCCATGAGCTGCACCTGCTGATCAACAGAGGCCTGGAGCAGATGGGTGTGCTCGTCCAAACGGTCAGTGCCTGGGGTGCAGGGGCACTGTGCCGACCCATGGGTGTATCCCTACCCTGCAGCCCAGCACCCCATGAAAGTGGGTGCTGCACAGCGGATCCCTCCTGGGGCTGGGTGCCATGCAGTGCAGTGGTGGCAGGCACTGCCCCAGGTCCCCCTCAATGCCGTCCAGATGCTGCTACTGCCCCTCCAGCCACTGTACGCAGGGTAACACCAGCATGGCTGCACCACCACAAGCACCACCACCACCACAGCCAGCCATTGCTGCACCTGTGGCAGCCTCGGATATGCCAGCTGCAGTGGCCTGTGTGCATGCAACCACCACTGGGTCACCGGCTGCACTGCCATGATGGGACTGTAGTACGGGTGTCTCCCCTGTGGCCACAACATTGCTGTCTGGGATGTGAGTCTCGTTGTCATCAGAACCAGACCCCACCACAATCTGCATCTCAGCACACAGGACACCATGCCTGGCGTCATGCTGAAATGCAGCCAGGGCCTCGTCCACAACCACGCTACTGGCATCAGGATGCACAGCGGTGCTGACCTGCAGTTGATCCAGGCCACGGTGTCTGGTGAAGGTGCTTAGATGGTCCTCTGGGTCCGGGACAGCCCTCACAGCAGGCAGCCCCAGCACTGCCACTGCATGCAGGCACTCAGGAGCTGAAAGGGAACACAGTTGCATTAGTGTTGCTGTCACCCACCCCCTGCCCCCAGCCCCACTGCCCCCATGTCCCCATCACAGCCAAGCCTAAGGTGCAGTGATGGGCTGCCACCTGTCTGGAACCCTCCGCTGGGCATGCCTTCAACTGCGCTGCACCTCATGGTGGCTTCTACCATCTCCTCCTGTGGCATAAGGATGGGCAGGGCTGGCTGACCCCTGCCTGTGGCGGCACGCACTGCCCAGATGGCTGCCACCTTCTCCTTGATCCGCCTCTGGTCGGTGCCGACCTTCTTCTTGCACTCCTGCACAGACTGTTGGTGGCTGCCCTGTTGGTTTACAGCACAGGCCACACACCCCATACTGTTGCCTGGGCCTGTGGGGTGCCTGTGGAGCTGCTCAGGAGTGGCTCCTGTTCCAGGTATGCCTGGAATAGAGCATCTGACTCCACCCTGAGGAGTTGGGCCTGCCTTGCGTGCAGGCCCACGCCCTCACTCTCCTCATGTTCAGACATGCTTCTTCCTGTGGAGATAGAAATGTGTTAGTATGGGATGGTAATTCTCCACCCACCCTCCCATTCCACTGTCCGTCCAGTCCACATGGCGTGCATCTCACTTCAAGGGATGCAAAACCATTCCTAGCCTGTGCATTCCCCTGACGCTTTATAGTGCATTGCATGCAAATGAGGGGTTGCACAACTGTAATGACATGTAAATGCAGCTGATGTGCCACGGATAGGCTAATCAGCTGATTTGCATATAGCGGCTGAATATCACTTGGTTGCGCATTGCGTAATGGAGTTGCGCATGCACAAGTTAAGGTACAACATTGTGATGTGTGCAACAGCCTGTGCTGTGTGCATGCATGTGCAGATGTCACGTACGCCAGTGGTGCGGCATTTGCAAAGTGTGCGATAGGCAGTACAGCACCTGTCAGCTATTGCACGTGTGGCACTCGTGCGCTGTATGGCCTTTGGCACTAGGGCACCACACAGCCAATGGCACTCTGGCACCATGCCATCAATGGCACCCCTAGGCTATGGGTACTATGGTGCCCATGTACTATGTCTGCCACATGGCCCTACTGCACAGCATGCCTGCCATGCCCAATGGTGCTGAGGCGCAGGGTGCGCGGCCTTACCCTTGACCACATGGGTGCCCTTTGCCCTTGTAGGTGCCCTGCGACATGTGTCAGCACTGCATTAACTGAGTCCCGCATGTCTGTGCCTGCACGATAGGCAGTGACAGCGCATCGTGGTGCGAGGCGTGCAACCCCAGCACATGCCACGTGTGCTGCTGGGTGCCATTTTGTTTTGCCGATTGAGCTGGGATCATTTTTTTTAATTTTTTTATTTTAGTTGTTTAACAGGAGTAGCACACTAAGCTGAAAGCTTTTTTACAGGTGCAACCTGGGAGCACAGGGAAGTTAAGTGATTTACTCAGGGTCACACAGTATGCAAATGGAAGCTGTGGGATTCAAACCTAGGTCTGGGCTGCTGAATGTTACCAGATTTACAGCTCAGAGCCTTAAACCACTGCTCTATACTGCTTTCCTATGCCATGCAGGACAGTACCCAGGGCCCAGAACTGGACACAGGTTGAGTTGGTCAACCTGGTGGCCCTAGTAGAGCCACATGCTGGTTCCCTGTTTGGACAGGTGCCTCTCAATAGGCCTCAGTCTGAGGTGTGGCAGGAAGTGGAAGACACCCTGGATGAGGCCACAGGTCCACTATGCACTGGCGAGGAATGCAGGCACCTCTACAGGGACCTGTAGTGGAGGTACCCGGATCGACTACAGGCACTACAGGCATGTGTCCGGAGGGGCACCATGCCACGGCCAGGTAAGTGCACAGCGCCTGTGCCCATTCTCATCCAGTGGTCCAGGGGGCATTGTGGTTGGCTCACCATGCTGGGGGCTTGGGCTGCACAGCCTGTTGGGAGTGGTGGTACACTGTGGCTGCCCTGTGCCACTGTACCACTGGGCACACTGTGCAGGATGTCACACTATACCTTGAGTGGGGCCCTGTGGTGTTGCCCGGTACTGATGTGTCCTTCCATACTTTCCTCCCTAGGCCCTGAAGATCGAAGGTGGGCTTGCCTCACTGGCGCTGTGGCCTGGCCAGGTCTGGCTACTGCAGGGGTGGTGCACCAGTTGCAGGATGCATGGGCATGGCGGCTGGACAGCCACAAGGTGCACCTTAGCACTCAGGTAGGCTCTATACATGCTTCTTGTTGTGCAGGGTGGTGGGGTGGGTGGGACACGGCCCTCTGTGCGCATGGACCCTCCAGCTGTGTACTGTCAGCGTGCCCATTGCACAGCACTGGGTGGTTTCGCACATGTGGGTGGCTGCTGCAGGTGGCTGTGGGTGCACCCGGGTCCTGGCTGTGTCATTGCCAACTGTCTGCATGGCCATGTCGCCTGCCTGCCATGGTGGTGGTGTGCTGCACATGGGTGGTGTTGGTGTGCAGTGTTATGCATGACTGTGGACCACAGGTAGGTAGCCCATGTGGGCACTCTCACTGCGGGTGGTGGATTGCCAGCCCAGGGGTGCATGTCACTGATGCCTGCTGCGAACGTTAGGTGGGCTGCAGCGTTCTGGACATGCACTCATATGGTGTTTCCTCCTTTGTCCTAGGTGTCAGGCTCAGTGATACACATGCATGGCTCCTCAGGCAGATCCTGAGTGTCTCGACTGCCATGCTTCAGGTAGTACTGCAGTTGGCACTATCTCAGCACAGACAGAGGTGCCAATGCCTGCTGCCTGGACGGTGGGGTGAGGAAGGCCATAGGGCACATGTGCCAGGCTATTCTCCTCCTGTGCACCCTCCTCTCTCTCTTGTCTCCTTCTATTGCCTTTGCCCCTGCACCCTGCCTTCCTTCCCTGACCTCCCTGTCTGTGGGTGGTCCCTCTTTTCTCTGTTTGTTGTAAATATCTGTATATAGTTTTTATTTGCTTGTTGCAATACATTATTTTTGGTTACCCGTCTGTGTCCATGTCTGCTTTGCAGCTGGCGTGTGAAGCCATGCTGCAGTGGTGTACATGGCTGCTGTGTGTTCCATCTGGGGTGGATGGGGGTTTGTACCTGGTGGTGTTCCACCTTGGGTTGGGTGGGGTGGCTGTGGCCTGTCCTTTCAGGCCATGTGATGTGTGCCTTGTGTGCTGGTTGCCTGTGTGTTGCTCCTTGGCTTGCTCCCTGCGCATCCCTGGAGTGCTTATTGCGCTCATGACATGCTCCTGGTGCATCCCTAGGTGCGCTATGGCACATCTGTGCGATATTCAGCCGTGTTGCAGGTGCATCCTGTCATGTGCAACCTTTGAATATCATACCAGATGTGTAGGCGCACTGTACTCCGATGCGCACCTCTTGCGCCTCCTCTGGCGCATTTCTGAATATCCCAGCCTTGGTCTTTAACAACTGCCTCACCGAGATCCAAGACTGGATGAATGCCAATTGGTTCAGGTTGAACCCTGACAAGACTGAGGTGTTGGTGGTGAACCTGGTTCATCGGGTTGAGGGGTAACTGATGGGGCGGCTTTCCAGGCTTTGGCTCAGAGGCAACCAGCTCTTTTTATCATCAGAGGAATATCACCTGGATTAAACACCTTGTTCTCCCCAATGACCTTCCAACATTGGTCCATGCCTTTGTGACCTCCTGCCTTGATTACTGCAATTCTCTATATCTAGGGCTTCCAGGGGTTGATATTTGCTGCCTGCAGCTGGTGCAGAATGTGGCAGCTAGGCTGCTGACTGGCTTATCTTGATCCTGTCTTATTACGCCTGTGCTCTGCAGCCTGCACTGGCTGCCAGTTTGGTGGTGAATTACCTTCAAGATTGGTTTGCTGACCTACTGTATAATGCTCTACATGGACAGGGTCTGCATTATCTGCAAGAATTCTTGTGTCCATACTGCCCCCTCCACCCACTCTGCTCTGCTCTGCTGACAAGGGATTGCTAGAGATTCCCAGAGTAAGTTTGAAAACTTCTGGTGCCAGGGATTTTCACATTTATGGCCCTTCTTACCCTATGGAATTCTCACCTCGTTTGGTAAGAGAGTGTCTGACCAAGGAGAGCTTTAAAGTGGCATTAAAAACACAATTTATTTAGCCTCTCACCTTCTTGGAATATGAATGAATTTAAATACTGCATTATATGTGTTTTATAGTACAGTACATGTGTTTTTAAATTGCTGCTTTTTGATCATTTGTACAAGTACTTGGATAGATGCTGACTTGTGCTTTTTAAAATAACTTGGGTTGAGTAGAGTTTGTATCTTGTTTCATGATATTCCTTCAAAGATTCAACAACTTCATCAACATTTTCTTGATGAACAGTTAATGACCTTGCCTCACAATTTATGTTGATGAACAGATGGTGAACTTTGAAAAATATTCTTGAATCCTGCATAAACATTCATCATGTTCATGAGCTGATTAACTTTATTTTGCCTGGGACCCATATCCCTTAATACTGAAAATGTGTATTAAAATAAATCCAGTTTCCCCTTCCTACCCTCTGTGATATAAAGGAAGGCAGAAAGCACATTTATATGAACATACGAATGTGCCAGCAGAAACAGACCACCCGGTCTATCTAAGTCTGCTCAAGTGTGCAGCTAGCAACCCTAGTTTGCAGCTGCCCCACCCTCCCTCCCATTTGTCATCCCACTGCCACTCCCCACCTCCCCACCCTCACTCTTCCTGTTCCCTGTCCCATGCCCTTTGAAACTGTTCACAGATTTACATGATACCATCCATTCTGGTAGGGCATTCCATTTTGCTACCACCATCTCTGTGAAATAATGTCTCCTCATTTCCTTCCTAAATCTTCCCCTCTATTCTTAGTGCATGCCCCTGGGACACCTCCCACTCCTTAACTTAAAGTCCCCATCTGCCCCATCCTTATTGATTCCCCCCAGATATTTGAATGTCTCTATCATGTCAGCCTTGTCCCTTCTGTCCTCCAGGGTGTACATATTCAGGTCACTCAGCCTGCTGTCGTAGTCTGTCCCTTCCATTCCACATATCATCTTTGTTGCCCTCCTCTGCACCCCCTCCAGTAGCCTGATATCACACTTTAGGTATGGCCTCCAAAACTGCACACAATACTCTAAGTGCGGCCTTACCAGTGACCTGTAGAGGGGCAAGATCACCTCTCTTCGCTTGGACAAAAAACCTCTCGCTATACACCCCAGCATTTTGTTCACTTTTGCAGCCACTCTCCTGCATCAGGCAGTGTTGTCCATGGTCCCTGTTATCATTCCCTAGGTCCTTCTTCTCCTCAGTGATCCCAGCTTAACTCCTCCCAGCCAGTGTTCTCCTTGGGTTCTTCACCCAAAAGTGCATAACCTTACACTTCTTTGCATTGAACCCCACCTGTCATCTCTCTCGACCTCTTCTCTAGCTTACTTAGGTCCCCTGCAGCTTCTTCCATCCTCCTCTCCATTCACCACTGCTCTGATTTTGTGTCATCAGCGAACAGACTCATCTTGCTCACCACCGAATGTGCAATGTGTGATATGAAGGGCCCAAACAATACTGGCCCCAACACAGAGCCCTGTGGCACCCCACTCATCACTGGCCTTGCAGTTGAGAGTTGCCCTCTCACCAACACCTGTTGCAGCCTCCCACTCAGCCAACTTGTAATCCAGTTCATCATTTTTGCCCCTACCCCTACATCAGTTAGCTTCCCCCCAAGCTGCCCGTGAGGCACAGAATCGAAGGCCTTGCTGAAGTCAAAGAACATCCACGCTTGACCCTTATCCAGCTCACCTGTCACCCAGTCATAGTATTGTATCAGGTTGGTTTGACAAGACTTCCCTTAAACAAACCCATGCTGCCTCACATCCTAGAGGCCATTGTCCTCCAGGTACAACACCAGTCTTTCCTTTAGAATTGTCTCCATGAGTTTGCACACTATGGAGGTGAGACTTACAGGGCGATAATTACCCGGTTCATCCCTTAGTCTGCTTTTGTGTAATGGTACTACATGTGCCATCCTCCAGTCCAGTGGCACACATCCCGACTTCAGTGAGGTACTGTACAGATCCGCCAGCAGCTCTGCCAACACCTCCGCTATCTCCTTCAGCACCCTGGGGTGGATACCATCTGGCCCTGGTGCCTTGTCTACCTTCAGTGCCCTCAGTCCCTCTAGGACTCTACTTGCCTCAATTCTTCCATCTGATGCCTCCTCTCCCCCTGCCCCCACCTTCCCAGCCCATGGTGGTAGCGGTCCACCCTTTTCTTCCGTGAACACTGAGCAAAGTATTCATTCAGTGCATCTGCCTGCTCCTCACCCTTTTCTGTCCATCCCCACCCTTTTATCCTCACTGTTGTATCCTTGCACTTCCTTTCTCGATGATGTATCTGAAAAGTCTTTATCCCCCTTTAATCCCTGATGCTACTCAGCTCCCTCTGGGCCTTGGCTTCTCTCACTTTTCTGGTCACCTCCCTGGACCATCTTGCTCCTCCTGTCCACTTCCTTCCCTGTCCTTCTGTACCTCTGGTGTGCCTCTCGTTTGCTCTCACCACCTCCACTACCTCACTGTTCAACCAGCATGGTTTCTTGCTCTTATCCTCTTACTCTGTGTCTTGGTGCAAGCTTCTGTTGCCTCTGTAATTGCCCTTTTAATAATATCCCATTTCTGCTCTGCATCCATCTCCTGCCTTATGCTCTCTAGTTTCCCTTTCAGTACTTCCTGCATCCTCCCAAAGTCTGCCCCCCTGAAGTTTACCACCTGAGTAACTGATTTCTCTGGCTCCCCGCACATCATGATATTAAACCACACCGTTTGGTGATCACTGTCAGCTAGTGGATCATCCACCTTTATTTCCCCTGCTGCCTCCCCACTTGGCAACACCAGATCTAAAGTGTTCTTTAGCCTACTAGGCACACTAACCAACTGTGCCAGGAGACCCTCCTGGATTGCATCCTGGAGCACTTGCTCCCTAGCACTGGAGGTGACTGGAATGCTCCAGTCAACCCCTGGCAAGTTGAAATCCCCCACGATGACCACCTTCCCTTTTTCTACATACCTTTCTGATTTGTCCTGCTAATTCCCTGTCAAGCTCCTCAGACTGGGATGGTGGCCTGTATACCACCCCAAACCTCAGTTTCCTACCCCTTGAGTCTAGGAGCTGCAGCCAGATTGTCTCTGTTCTCCTTTCTTCCCACTCGTCCCTTGTGCATTTGATCCCATCCCTCACATAGACTGCCACCCACCCAACCACCCTCCCTTCCTTATGGTCCATCCTGTATACTTTGTATCCTGGGATTGCCAGATCCCAGTCCTGGTGCTCAGTTGCCCATGTTTCTGTGATAGCTGCAATATCCACCCTCCACACTGCTAAGAGTGCCTGTAGCTCAGCAGATTTGTTGCCTAAGCTTCTTGCATTCAGCGAGACCACATTCCATCCTGTCCCCTTCCCTTCATTAGCCTCCATTTCCTTCCTTTTACCCCCTTCTTTTTCAGCCACCCCGAGTCCTTCCCTGCTAGCCTGGGGGTAGGCTCCACTCTATCAGATCCCTGCCTACCTGCTGTCCACTATAGGGGGTTGATTGGGAGCCCAGACAACATGCTTTAAATAGTGTGGCTAGGGTTTTCATGAGTTATAACTCATATATATATATATGTACATATTATACTTGCACTGTAGTTGCCAGTATAGTTAAGTGAAAATCTTCTATTTAAACCCTAAATCTTGAATGTTAATAACTTTGGAACCATTAAATGGATTTGTATGAAGCCTTGCACAATACCGTCTAGGGTGGGTCTCTTGACTTGCCAAACTTTGTGGAAATCCATTGTGTGGTTCCTGAGACATAAAGTGCTGAAAAAACAAAAAAATCTGTGGGGTTTTTTTATGTTTCTTTGTCTACCTGGCTCTCAGAAATGGCTTTAGGTTGAGGTCTGAAATTTTCAGGATAGAAAGCCTTTGCTTCACAGATGTGCCTTTTGAGGGTTTGGTAAAAAAATATTGATCCATTCAAAAGTTATTAAACTTAAAAATTTCTCATTATAGCCTATGGGGAAAAAATACATGATCTGAAAGTGAAAGCAGGTAAACAGCCCTAAAGATAAGTTTCTTTCACTTCATAGCAAGAAAACAGTTAGGACTTTTGGGCTGAAATTTCCAGGGTTGTACACCCTTGCCCCACGAAGCCCTTTGCTGGACTGGTGAAGAAATGGACACTGGTTCCATAGTTACAGCTCTCTGAAGTTGTAAATTTTCCCATAGGATAACATTGAGGCAGTCGTGGCCCTTTGGTGGCTGTATCTTGAAAATGGTTTGAGATACAGATATTTTGCTAAGTGCAGCTAAGCATGTGTGCAGGTGGCTAGGCCATGAATACAACCACTAAGGAATTTTTTTCAACATTCCTATGGTTCCTGAGATATTGCAACCTTTGCAGCACAAGGATTACCTGGAATGACTCTAGGCATGCACTATGTCTCTATACTTATGGGTAGATGGGAGCACAGAACCTCATATTAGGACTCCATTATGCAATAATGGGAGTGCAGGGCCCTACGTTATGCACTCCAGGCCCTGCGCTCCCACGCGGAGATGTGATATCATTAAAATATCAGTACACTTATGTATAGATGGGAGCTCAGAGCAACATGAGACAACAACAAAATGTATGCATGATGGGAGCACAGTGGTCCTCCAGGCTCTGCGCTCCCACAACATACGAGTAACATTACACTTTCTCAAAAAGAAGGGAAATTCATTGCAAACAACTTTTTTAATGCATCACTTAGGGTTGTCATTACAGAGACAAAAGTTTGGAAATTCGAAGTTAGGGTTACCAACGCTACCCCCACAGCCACACCCACTTTCCACACACCAACAGATGTCACGGTGTGCCTTGGGGTCATCGGCCCTAACTCTCACCCCATTGTCCTATACTGTACCACTCAGCTTCCTTACAAATGGAATAGGGTGAGAGTTTGGGCCGACAACCCCAAGACACACCCCAATGCCTGTTGGTGTGTGGAGAGTGTGGGTGGTGTGGGTAGGGTTGGCAACCCTAACATCAAATTCCAAACTTTTGTCGCTATAAACAACTCTAACTGATGCATATATATCACTGATGTGTATTGCATTGTACTGTATATTTTCAAGTATTAGCACCATATGTGCTCATGTTTGTCTACAACTTGCTGTAAATTCATATGTATTCACTGTAATTTGTTTCCTGTTTGTCTGTGCTTCTGCCCGGTTGTACCTGAAAAGGTATCTCTTTCCAGTGCATTCACCAGGTAAACAAAGTTAAATAAAAAATATAAATAACCTGGGTGCCTCTGGCACAATGTTTACATCTACAAATTTTACAAAGCCAGTTACTCCTGGATTGGTCAAGTCATAGAGTTTGTTACCTCCCCCCGACTACTACCACTACCACACGCACACACACACACACACACACACACACACACACACACACACACACACACATATACACGCACACCAGCATGTCACACTCATCTTTACTGCCCATGAAATTTCACAAGTATAGCAGGATGGTCAGAGCACCTGTATGGAAGCCAGGAATTAAGTTTGAGAAGGCAGCAGATTATTGCTACTATTCAGCAAAGGTAAGGAAGATGAGGCATAAGTTGGTTAGGGCATTAGGCAACGTATTATAGTGTTCATAATTATGACAGAGTTGCTTATACAGTTGTACCAAGATCTGGTCATATTATGTAGCTGCATATGTGGAAGAGGAGGAAAATTATTTTATATGGGTCAGTTGTTCCACAAAACAGACATCCTCCAAAAGAAGGCAATCTGACCAATAGAACACTGACACTGGAATAGTATATAAAAAGAGGGATGGTTGTTTTTTTATCTGGGAATCGGTTAACGGGGAAGCAGTAACGAAAAGAGAGGCTAGGAAATCATGAAGGGTATTAGGCTAGTATTTTAATATACTGGTAAGTGGAGCACCATGCGTTAACCCACTCTTTTAGAAGGAAAGGCAGCCTAGACTACAGTGCATGTCACAGTGTAGGGTGCGGTAAGGGTGAAAGAAGTGAGATATCGGCAATATTGGTTTAACTCTGAGTTGGGGACCATCAATCTGATTCAACATTAAGAATTTGGCTGAACTTCTGCTCCCAATGCAGTAATTGGCATGGTATAAAGCAAACTACAAATGGGGGTTAAAAGGCCTTGAGATCAGCAATGAATGTTAATTGCTATACTTACTATAGTTTATTTGAGGCAGGTGTTGTTGACATTCATCTGCTGTGGATTACTGTTTGTGGTGTTGTGACACAGTCTGCAAAACCCACTGACAGGCCATGGCCCATTGACAGTTACAGTGATAGTTATATTTATTCCTGACATCAAATCATATACCCCCAGTAGTCTTTGCTTTACCTCCAAGCCAATTAACCCCCACCCAAGAAGTGTCAGAGCCACAAGAAGCATCGAAGGGTTCATTCCCATGGAATGGCTGTGTGTTTTGTATGAATCTGTTTGTTTAATATATATTTTCTGTATTTCCTAATTCCCTTTGCATTGTTGTGTATGTTTTTTTCACTGCTAATTACTACTGCATATTCATGTTCAAGTCTGCCCCATTAATTTTCAAATTGTATATAATAGTAACCCAACCACCAAAACAGTTATATATCAAAACACATAACAAATTAAAATAAATTAAAATACATTAAATGTAGGGCATTATATTGCTTGTAATGGGCCTTCTTAAAGTGATACTGACACTAGTGGTTGTGTGTTCTTAGTGGCATACCTGATCATAGTGTGCTTGTTGGTGATGATGACAGCAAGAAAGTTGCTGCAGTGTCATCAGAAGGGGTAGTGCCACTACTGCTGATAGTGATGCACCTGGCTGTGGTGGCAATGCCAGTAGGAGGAGCCTAGGGTGACTTTTCTGCCAGGTGGTGTATGAGTGGGAATAGCAGTAGATGTCACTTGCTGGACATATGCATAATCAAATAAATAATTAAAGTTGATCCTTAGCACATTAAGTTTGAGTAAGGCTATGACTTCAAGATGCCTAATATCCAGACTTGATATCAGTCAGCAGAAGAGCAGGAGGAGGAGGAGGAGGAGGAGGAGGAGGGAGACATGACAAGAAGTTTGTTTATGCTCATTCTTGCTTCTTTCATCATGCAGTCTATGTTACTCTACCATAGGTGATTGGAAATGTTTATTAAGATATGGGCCAAACTATCTTCTTATTGTGTGATTACATGAGCAGACAATTTCAGAGGGATTGTCCATGCAGTGCACGTGGAACCGTGTACTCCCATTTGCATGTGGAACTGTGTACTCCCATTTGCACATACACAGAGCGGTGTATAAAATGCGACTGCAAGGCTGCTCATTTCCATTTAAAGGAAGGTGGTAGATAGGGAGGGAGCTTAGGGTGGCAGTAGGGGTGAGAGATTGCATGGCTGGCAGCAGCAGGGCCAGGGCTCCAGTGACCAGGGAGTGGGTTATGGTCGGGTGAGAGTGGAGACTTCTTTTGAATCAAAAGCAGAGAGAGCAAATTAAATAAATGAAAACAAATGAAACTTTTTTCAACTACTGTACTACTCACACTTTAAGTTTTTCTAGGTTCTGAAATTAAAATTAAGAGGGGGACAGTGTGGGGGTGGGATTTGGTATGGGCATAAGGCCAGATAGGCAAAGACAATAGTTGAGAAAGTAAAAGAAAAACAAAAAAGGTGTAAGAAATGACTATGAATAAAAGAAACAGCAAAGGCTGCCTAAGAAGACAATGTGTGTTGTGTCAGAGTGCATTTTGTTTTGCGTGTATTTTGTGTAGGGAGGCCAGCTTGTGCTATATAAGACGGCACTGAGCAAAGCAGAAGACTCTTGGCTAGCATACTATATGCCTGATGGGCTAGCCAGTCACTTTTGCTAAAAGATATTAGTTTGAACTCACACAGTCTTGAGTGTTTTCAGTCATCCAACTGTTTAACAAATTTTGCCTCCACACCAAGCAAAGTAGAAGCCATTTGGCTAGCAGTGTGCTACAGAACTGATGGGCTAACCAACCTCTTTTACCCCCAAAACGTTCACTGAACTTGAAGAGTCTTGTGTGTTTTCAAAATAATCCTGCTGTTCATCAAAAGTGTTCTCAGCCATCCTGAAAAGCAGAAGCCACTTGTCTAGCATCCCATAGACCTACTGGGCTAACCGGCCACTTTTGCAAAAATATTTCAGCTTGAACACAAAGGCCCAGATATTCAAACTGCACCCAAAAAGTGTGCAACAGCAGGAGCAAGCACAAGTCCATTGCGCCCATGCACAAGAAGCATGATATTCAAAAACTGCGCAGGCCAAGATGCGCCTACGGCTGACGACTGAATATCGCACCACCTGCACCATAGCGTAACTAGGGAGGTGAAGCTGAGCAGTCTAGATGCACCATAGCACAACCAGGGATTCCCCCCAGCAGCAGGGCAGCAATGCAACAGCACAACCAGGGATGCAGGGGCCCACCACCCATGCCACAGATGGGCAGAGGAACACACAGCAGAACAGACATTGTCCCCCCAAACCCCATGCACTGCACAACTGGGGGAGGGCTGGAATAACCACTGGCCCATGGAGACCAGCAACCAACCCACAGCTGGGCCATGGTGCCCCATCACACCCCTACCAAGCTGTGACCGGCACACAAGGATGGCCGACCACCCCGTACCACACCATCCCACAAATGCAGAGCACACCCTGCACCATGATCCCCATACACCCTGCCCAGGAGTAGCACCCAACAGTGCAGGACACACCATGCATGCCACCACCCCCACTGTGACAATGCAACCCTGTGCACCATGGAGCCATGCAAGGCAGCCCCACCATGGACACCCTGCAGTGGGTGGCAGCAGACAGTGATGCAACAGATGCATACACAGTGCCGCCCTGCACATCCCCCCCGAGGTACAGCTGAGAGACCGACCATGTGTCAGCACATGAGGTAACCCACATGTGACAGGGCATGCCCCAGACCCCACCTCCAGTGATACAGCACCCTGCACAACCTCCCAAGGACACATCCTGTCCCAGCACTGGCCACAGCAGCCACCACTGACACACCAGCAGACGTGCATATCACAGACATACAAGGGTGTCAGCTGCACAGGCCATGGACGGTCTGACAAGGGTGCCATGCACACAGTGCAGGCCCATGGACCACTGCATACAGGCATCCAGTACACAGAGTACAACACACAAACCACAGACAGTGACTGATCCCCCTGCCCACACCATAGGCGGTTCACCTCTACACACACACACACGCCCATGCGTGCACCACCCCATATGCCATGCACACCACTGCAGCTGAGCACCTGTAGCCCGCTGCAAATCAGAGACCACCACAGTTGTTATAACAAAATGTATGTATTAAAATATAACAACTATGTAACATATTTACAAATATATACAAGGGGAGGACACAAACCCGTGTGGGGGCAGGGGCATGGGGCAGGGGTAGAAATGGGAGAGGGAAGAAGGGTGTGAGGGTGGGTCCAGGGGTATGGTTGTCAGGGGTCATGGAGGACCTATTTCCTGCCTTGCTCTGCACTCCTGTGGCACCTCCGGGTTCTCCTCATCCGGACCCCATGTCTCTCCAACCTCTCCAAGGCTGCCAGGGACGCCCATGCCAGCTGCAGGATTTCCTGTATTGCCCATTCCAGGGCCATCCAGCTTTGTCCACCTAGGACATGGGAGCAGAGTCAATACATTTGACTGTCCAGTCCCCTGCAGCAAACCCATTGTGCATGGCATACAGCCATGTGCCACGCCCCTGTGATGGTGTGCGACCACCCACAGTGACCGTGTCCACAAGACCTGCCTACCCAGGCAGCCACAGCCATGTGGACCACTGCACACACCCACCACCCATGTCCTGCATAGCACCACCGTGGCCATACATTGACTTGGTTATGCGGTGTGAAGGCCATGTGCCCGGTGCACGGATGGACCACCATTGATGCACTCCCAGACATGTAGTGCCACTGGACAGTGCTGACTATAACAAGTTGTGTGCATGGCAGTGGTGTCAATGGATGGTGGCCATGCCCCGCTGCCCGCCCTGTTACACAGCATGCAATATTAATCATGGATGTAAGGCACTCACCATCATCAGGCTGGTCCCTGCGCCTCTGCGGATCTTTGCCCCTCCCGGACTGATGGTCCTCCTGCTGGTGCCTCCTTTCCCTCACCAGCCTGCACTCATCTGGGCCTAAGATGCTAACATGGAGAGAGGAACATCAGTACAATCCTGTAGCAAAGTCCCCCTGCCCCCATGTGTGTGCAATCCCACACAGCCAGACCCACCACCCCACCCTGATAACACCACCACGGCCAACACGGACACCCCCATGTGCGGACACATGCAACCGTAATACCCGTATGGAAGATAAAAGTGTATGGATGTTGCCTTACCTGCTGTGGCACCGTGCCCTCCTGTGCCGTGCCCGAAACAGGCAAGCAGGTCCGGGTCCCTCCGCCTCAGGTCCCCATATCTGTGGTGGCACTGCTCCGCCGTCTGCCCCATACTGGTGGCCTCCTCCAGGGCGTCGGCCACCTCCTGCCACACCTGACTCCTGGCCCTGTCCAGGGGTGCCTCACAAAATAGTGGGCCAACATGTGGCTCCACAATGGCAACCAGGTTTGCCAGCTCCACCTGGCTCCACTGTACAGCTCTCCTCCGCACCATCTCTACTGCTCAGTTAAGTCAAAATGGCGCTCTGCAGCGTGGTTCCGCAGTGTGCAGATGCTGCGTGGTACAGCGCTGCCATTCCCTATCGCGCTGTCGCCGAATAGCGCGATAGTGGTGCACCCATGCCTGATGCATGGTGCCTAGGGGGCAAAGGTCAGGCACAGGGTCAAGGCTCTCTGGTGCACGGACAGCCACAGTGCAATTGGAACCCAATGCATCTAGCGCGATTGGGTGCCTGTGTGCCACCTCCTGTAGCAGCTTACCGTGCTGTTGCCCAGTGTGCCTGGCCGGCCCCCAGTGCCACAGCGCCATATAGGTGAACAGCGCTGTAGCACCACTGGCACAATGGTGGCCGTGCCCTGCATTGCCTCCTGCACACAGCACGTCAGCAGCGCAGCAGGCGCCTGCATCATTAACCCGGGTATGCGCAGTTAGGTGTGTACTGTGCATGTCACAGAACTGCATCCTTGGCTCAGCATGTTCAACGCAATTGCGCAAAGTGCAACAGTGCGATATTCAGCCGTAATATGCAAATCAGCTAATCAGCCATTCAATGGTGCAGTCACTGCATTTGCATCCACTTATAGATGCGCCTCGCCTCATTTGCATGGGTTGCGCTATAAAAGTGCGACAGTGGGCTGCACTGGCCATAGTCAGTTACTGCAGTCTATTGGTGAGTTGCAAGCTTTTTGGGAGTGTGGACTGTGGATTTTGGGATATGCATGGGACTGCACAGTCACATGTAACACCTGTCATTCTCACAGGCTGAATCATGAATGAGCGAGGGGGAGGAGCGTTGTGGGAGGAGGAGGAGGCCAAATTTCACAAAGGCTGAGACAGATGCCCTGTTCGAGGCCTACCTAGACCAGGAGCCGCTTCTCAGCGGATGCCAGGGAACACCACAGGCCCATGTTGCTGCATGGGAGGAGGTGGTGTGTGCTGTAAACCTGCATGGCAGCCACCAGTGCTCCGTGCAAGAGTGCAAGAAGAAGATGGGCACAGACAGGAGGAGGATTAAGGAGAAGGTGGCTGCCATCAGGGCAGCATGGTCTGCGACAGGTGGAGGACAGCCAGAGGTGCTATGCCTGACCCCACAGGAGGAGATGGTTGCTGGCAGCATGCAGCGTTGCACCATTGAGGGTGTTCTGGGTGGTGGATTCCAGACGGGTGGTAGCCCATCACTGCATGGTAGGTCATGGTCTGTCTATTGGGGGGGGACAGGGTAGGTCACATGCAGTAATGCGACTTTGTTTTCCCTTACAGCTCCTGAGTGTCTGCATGGGTCAGCGGTAGTGGACTTCTCCACTGAGGCTGGTCAGATGGAGATGGAGGAGGGCCCATCCACCTCCACAGGAATACGCTGCTCAAGGCAACAGTGGGCCTGCCTAGACATCCAGACTGATGTTGTTGGAGCAGATGCGGAGGAGGCCCTACCCATGCCCCAGCGTGCCAGCGTCCATGGATGCCAGCATGCTGGGACTTGGGCTGGTGCCGGGTCCGTCACCGATGATGATGTCGCTAACGTCATGGGCAGTGACACGTGTGTGCCGCAGGATGGCCACACAGCAGGTAACATCACGGCCATGGCTGTGGGTGGTGCTGCCGTGGAGGACTGCGTATCATCACAGTCCCAGCTTGGGCCTGTCAGCACCGGTGGGGCAGCACTGATGTGTGTACAGGACAGTGGGACTGTTGTGGCCACTGCAGCAGCACCATTGAGCCCTGGGGAGCAGTAGCTGGAGGGGCAGCATCAGCAGTCGGCCAATGGGCTTGGGTGTACAGTGTCAGGGGGCAGCATCAGTTCACCACCTGTGGACATGCCCAGGCCTGGCCCTGGTGTCCAGCACTCACCCTCAAGGGGTGATGAGCATCAGGGCCATGCACACCCTGAGGGACAGCAGGCCGATCAGGCAGATGACCTCTTGGATGAGCACACCCGCATACTGCAAGCATCAGTCAATCAGCAGATGCAGCTTGTGACAGCGGTGGATGCTCTGAGTGCGGCTCTGCAGCAGGCAGAGGAGCGTCGCAGCAGAGAAACCGCTCTGCTCCTGGAAGGGATGGACCGGATGCAGGAGGATGTGACTGCTGCCATTGATAGGCTGACACATACAATCACAGCTGCCATGGCCACAGGGGGCACACAGTTATTTGCCCATGCGTCGCAGACACCACGCAGTGCAATGTCCACCCCCCTTCCTGGTGTCATGCGACACCATCCTTGTCGACACCAGGTTCAGCTGTGGGCATCCCGAGCACGCTCTGGCGCAGGCATGTTCGGTGTGCTGCTGACCCCTGCGCGAGCACGGTCTCATTCATGCAGTGGAACCCCTGGGGGACCATCGGTGCCACCCCATGAGGCCAGTGGTCAGCCTGTCACTGCTGGTGGGTCTTGGCGGGGCCGCCCACACATCTGTGGCAGCCGGGGCACTGTGGCGCGTGACTGACCTGTCTCCCAGCGTGGCTACTGTCTGATGCTGCCCTGTGTGCATTGTGTCATTCAGCGGGCAATGCAAGGGTGGGTACCTGGTCCTGCATGCACACACACAGTCCATCTGCACACCCTCCCGGCTGCTGTCCGCAGTTGTGTGTGCATGATGATGCCTGCATTGCACTGTATGCCAATGTGCAATGGTGCCCAGTGTCTGACACACGCACAATGACAGGCAGTGGGTGTGGTGGTCTGTGAACATGTGTGTGGCTAGGGGTGGCATTCTGGGTCGGCGTGCCTCCTACCCTTTGTGCAAGTCTGGAGAGTTTTGTGTGTGTGTGTGTCTGTCTGTCTGCATGCCATGTTAGACCTCACCCATCCTTGGCGGTGTTTGTGGTTCCATGCCTGACCACTTCCCTTGATGGCATGCACCCCTGGTGTGTGTCCATGCATGTTTGTGGGTTGTGCCTTTGCCACTGGTGGTTGCACATGGCCCCATGACTTACCTGGGTTGGCTGAAGTGCTCCTTCATGATGGTGTCCCGGTGCAGCTGTGCCAGCCAGAGCAGTCAGGGATCCCATCTCCCAAGGGGGGGCTGCCCATTACCATTGTCACCAGCGTTCTGTCGTCCCCATCGCTGTCCCCCTCTTTGTCCTGCACGGCTATCCCACATTCGTTGGCCATGTTGTGCAGGATGCAACAGGCCAGGAATAGCCTGCAGGCCTTTGAGGGGCTGTACTGTAGGGCACCGACGGAGTTGTCCAGGCAATGGAAACGTGCCTTCAGCATACCGAACACCCACTCGATGACATTGCGTGTGGTGGCATGTGCCTCATTGTAGCGTTGCTGCGATGGGATCGCAGGTCGCCGGTATAGTATGAGCAGCCAGGGATGGAGTTGGCATCCACTGTCACCTGTGTGTAGAGGGTATAGGTTAGTTTGGTGATCAGCATCGCCCTGCCCCGGGCCATGTAGGCCACTACCCATGTCACCTCTGACCATGCCCCTCCCAAGCCCTAAGTTTGTCCTTGTGGTTTGCATACTCACCCACTAAGTGGCCGGTGGGGCTGTCCCCACTCTCGAATCTGTGGCACAGTGCTGACTGGTGCCAGATGAAGGCATCGTGTGCTCCCCCAGGTTGCGTGGCACAGACATTGATTATGCACCCCCTGGCATTGCACACCACCTGGCAGTTGATGCTAGCATAGCCCTTTCAATTAATGTATGTGGCCCCCTTGGGGCCAGGGGGTGTGCGGATGGCCACATGGGTGCAGTCTATTGCCCCTAGCAAGCCAGGCATACATGCTACCCTGTGGAACTCTTGTATGTTTCTCTGTGTGTCCGCCAGTGTGCTGAGGAAATGGATGTACTCCGCAGCATGTGGCAGCAGTGCGCCGAGGAATTGGGTGAGGTGGCATGACGCGGCTGACTGGGTTATGCCTGTGGTGTCTCCTGTTGGTCTCTGGAAGGTACCCGTGGTGAGCAAGCACATGCAAGCTGTCACTTTAGTCTCCACTGACAGAGCATGGATTCGTCGTGTGGGTGCCTGCATCACATCACTGCATAGCTCACAGAGCAGCCTCAGAATTGCCCGATTCAGGTGGTACCGGCCCATGATCTCAGTATCACTGTACAGCTCGAAGCTGGTGCAGGCTTGGTACTGCCTGTTGGGGGCATACCGGCGACGGGCCCTTCCACGGCCGTGCCCCCCTGCTGCCTGCCTTCTCGCCCCCCTCATTACTGCCTGCATCTGGATGTTGGCACTGGCCATGTCCCTGCTTGTGTTCACCCCCCTTGGCAGCTGTTTCTGTGTTCCCCCCGCTGTCCTAGCTGTTACTTCCCCTGCACCGGGAACACCTAACTGTGCTGGCCTCAGTGCTGTGTGGCACTTCCGCCTTCTGCACTGTGGCTGTGGCTTCCCACACCTTCCCTGAGTCTGTGGGTTCCAGGTGCCCTTTCTCTGTCCTGCCCTGTGTGTGTGTGTGTGTTGTCTGTGTGGCTGGCTATAGTTCAGCAACATGTGTCTTCCCTCTAGTGTTCTTGCGCCTCTCCCTTGTTCCTTTTTATTTTGGCTCATTTCCGTTATCGCGCAACTTCTGCTTGCTCCCCTATTGCGCATGGCGCATGTTATTGAATATCGCACTGTGCCATTTATGCATGGTTCCTCCCCCTTCAGTTGCGCATACATTCATTATCATTGCGCTATTGCTCAGCGTGATTTGGGGGGTGCAACTGCCTCCCACTGAATATTGCAGAATAGTGCATTTTCGGACTTGTGCTTGCAAAACCCTATTGCGCATGGCGCAACCCTTTTGAATATCTGGGCCAAAGAGTCTTGTGTGTTTTCAAAATTATCCTGCTGTTAACAAAGTGTAACTTAGCCACCCTGCGAAGCTGAAGTCACTTGGCTAGTACATTACTATGGGTCAAACATTTCATTTTGAACTCAAAGAGTTTTGACTGTTTTTAAAATCATCCTGATGGTTAAAATATGTTGTCTCAACCATTCTGCAAATCAGAAAGCCTCTGTGCTAGCATGCTGTAAGCCTGCTGGGTTAGCTAGCTACTTTGGCCCAAAACTTTCAGTTTGAACTCAGAGTCTTCTGTGTTTTGAAAGTCACCCTACTGTTTATCAAATTTGTCTCAACCATACTACAAAGCCGAAGCATTTGGAGAGCATGCTATAAGCTTGCTGGGCTACTACACTGGCTAAAAAATTTAATTTTGGACTCAGTCTTTTTTCTTGCAACTGGCAACTGAGCAAGAAGGCCGCCGTGCTGGGCAGGCTGTAAGCAGCAGTAGAATAGCTGCAGGATTTTACCCCCTTTTGATTTAATTAAAAAAAAAATAAGTTTTACTTAAGAGTTATTTGGAGAACTTGTTTTGTGTCGTTTTGTCTTGGAGAACTGTATTATTGCAAACGATGTAAATCGGGAAACGGGAAATGGAGAATCACTTTAAACTATCCCTAGACTGTGATGTTAGTGAAGCGAGATTGGAGACTAACTAAATAAGGGATTTTTTACCTTGCTGGTTGGGTCGGGAGGCGTGGAGCAGGATCGGTGCCTGGATTATGTCGTGCTCTAGGATTGGATGCTGATGATGAAGCCGATGGTGTGGAGTTGAAGCGAGAGGGTTTCTCATGTTATAGGTCAGGTTGTGGAACATTTGATCAAGTTGGAGGTTGGATTATTGTATCCTGGTTCAGCAAAAGAGAGAGTTGGAGTCAGACAGCTTTCTTGTCAGACAACAAGTTTCGTCGGTTCCTCCTAGGAATCTTTTCTCGGCCCTGGCCTGACTCAGTGGTGTGCTACAGGCTTGCTACCATAGGGTGATCGGTGCTGTGGTGCTTCTGTTCATCAAACGGTAGCTGGTGGGCTGCCGTGAGGCTGAACAGGTCTGGGGAAGGGTTTTGGGGCTGGATTGAGGTTGGGAGGTGTTGCTGAAACAATTCTAATGCGACTCTGGCTGGAGTGAAGACCATGAGATTGTGAGGGAACGCTGAACCTGGAGATCTGGATATCTGAATCTGCGTGGAAGAAATAGTAGCAAGTCTGTATGTATTTGCTTGAATTATTAAGATTAAGCAATAAACTGCACTAGAGATTCCTTCTCAAAACTTTGCTGGGATACATGACTGCTCTTGGTTCTTTGTGGAAGTGAGAGCCCACAGGAGGGACCAATTTACATTCATGGCTCCCTGAGATGTGAGCCTTATGTGTAACTTTTAGTTTTCTGTTTTTTGAAATGATAAAGCTGTTGGATTGACCAAGACTGTTAAGTGACTTTGTTGACTGAACATTTTAATTTTTATAATTTATTTTTAGTTTTATGTTAGTTTAAATAAGTATTAAGATTGAAAAATGTATATTATTCTCCCCCTCTGTGTGTGAGAGACAGTGGGTGGAATTTGTATATCTTCCCTCTTTTTTCCCCCACTTTGTGAGAAAAAGTGGTGGAGTTACCATCAGAGAGTGGTTTTGTTTTGTTTTTTGTTAATAGTTGATTAGGGGGTATATTAGGAAATTAGAAGTGTTATTTTAGTAGTATTAATAGGTTTTAATGTGTTGGGTTGGTAAAAGCACAGTCAGGCGGTACTCCCCCTCAAGACTGAAGGATCTCCGACCTTTTGAATGTCCCGCACTTCCTCCAGAAGTGTATAGGAAATGCCGAATATTTGGCATTGTGAGATGTAGGAATGGAGGGAATAGGAGATCCTGGAACTCTTGGGGGGGATGGGAAAAGAGTGGGCGGATAGGAACAGTTAGAACCAGGAGGTGCCCTGGGGTGAAATGGATGCAGGAGCGAGGTCCATCGTATCTTGCGTCCATACCCAAGGGCACTGACTTGATCAGGCAAGAAGTGGAGTCATCCTTGGAGTCTCGTCCCTTTCGGGTGGTGTTAAGCAATGCTAGGTCCATCAGAAACAAGACTGCTTTAGTGGCAGATCTTGTTGCATCTGTGGACTTAGCTTGCATCACCGAGACCTGGCTTGATGAAAATGAGGGCCCCATTTTGGGGTCCGCGGTTCCGGACGGGTTCTCAGTGATTCACCGCCCGAGAGTGGACCCGAGGGGCGGGGGAGTTGCAGTCTGTTTTAGACAGGAACTGGACCTCAGGGAGGTGCCAGTTGGGTATACCAACTCCTTTGAATGTATTGTGGGTGCAGGTGCAGGCTTCAGGATACTTCTCATTTATCGTCCACCAGGTGATGGGAGGGAATTCCTGACGAAAGCGGCGGATTTCATAGCCGAGAGGATTTTGGAATCCCCCCGATGGTTAATTCTGGGGGATTTCAATGCCTGGGTCGACTATGAACTCGCGCTTTTTGGACAAAACCTCCTCCAATTGACTGATTTGTTGGGCCTGACATGGGTTATTACCACTGCAACCCACCAGGGGGGACATTCATTGGACTTGATATTCCATCTGGGGATAGAATTCTCTGATGTAAAGGTGGAGCCCATCAGTTGGTCTGACCATCATGCCCTGAGGTTCAGTTTCGCGGCCCCCCAAAAGAGGCCTGCCCCTAAGGAGATAGTACAGTTCCATCCTTTGAGAGGAGTTACCTCAGAAGGCCTAATGACGAAGTTTGACTTCTCGGGATTTCCAATGGATAACATGGACCCAGGGTATTTAGTGCTGGCCTATAATAGGGCAGTTGTGAAGGCCCTGGATGTCATTGCTCCTTTCTGTGTTTGCCCCTGTACTCTGCACCTGGGCCCCGTGGTTTACCATGGAGATCCATGGGTTGAAGAGACAGGGCCGAAGATTGGAGAGACATTGGCGGAAGACTCACCTGGAAGTTGACATGCTTAGACTGTTAGATCATTATAAAATCTATCAGTTAGCAATCTCCCATAAGAAGGCAGAGTTCCTGTCCAGGAAGATTGCTACAGCAAAGAATAGACCGGCCCAGCTCTTCCGGACTGTGGGCAGACTGTGCAATCCAGTCTGTCTTCATGCCGGTCGAGCATTATCACAGTTACAGTGTGAGGAATTTGCGACGTTCTTTGCTGATAAGGTGTCTGCTATCAGAGATGAGATCAGCCAGGACCTCCCCATTGGGTCTTGCAGTGATCAATCGAGGGACACAAATACCCATTTGACTTGGTTCACTTTCAGTCAACCGGTAGTCATGGATATAGTGAGAATCGTCCAGACTTTGCGTCCAACTTGCTGTGGTTTGGATCCGGGCCCTACTCACCTACTTGTGGAGTGTGTAGAGGTTATTGGCCCGATCCTTACTGGGATAGTAGTGGCATCATTGGAGAGAGGGATCTTCCTAATCCTTTGAAGGAGGCAATAGTACGTCCCCTCCTGAAAAAGCCCTCCCTTGATCCCGACTGCCCAGAAAACTACAGACCGATCTCGAATCTTCCCTTTTTGGGGAAGATTATCGAGAAGGTGGTCGCCTTGCAGCTGGAAGATCATTTAAACATCCACAATATCTATGACCCTCTCCAGTCTGGCTTCAGGAAATGGCATAGTACTGAGATGGCTCTTGTACGGGTACTGAATGATCTCCTGATGGCAAGAGATCGGAGAACTCATTCTATATTGGTTCTCCTCGATCTTTCAGCAGCATTTGACACCATGGATCATGGGGTGCTGCTCAAAAGCCTATGGTTTCTCTGTGGATTAAGGGGGGTGGTCCACAGTTGGTTTAAATCTTTTCTGCAGGGTAGAACTCAGAGAGTAGTGTTGGGGATTTATTCCCCGACCTCTCGCTGCCTACACTGTGGAGTGCCACATGGTTCGGTGTTGTCCCCCATGTTATTTGCGGTGCACATGCTTCCATTAGGGGACATTATAAGACATTATGGTTTGAGTTTTCATTGCTATGCCAATGACTCTCAACTCTATATGTCTTTTGTGCACGAGAAGGAGTCTGAGTCAAGTACATTGTTTAACAACTGCTTCCTGGAGATACAGAACTGGATGAGTACCAATTGGCTGAGGTTGAACCCGGGAAAAACAGAGGTATTGGTGGTGGAACCGGGGGTGAGGATATCAAGTCCATGGGTGGGAAAACCCTCAGGTTTATTTCTGGAAGGAACCCCGCTCATGGCATCTGGTCAGGTGCATAACCTTGGTGTTATATTTGACGAGGGCTTGACCCTGAGGGCACAGGTGTCAGCCGTAGTCAAATCATCCTTCTTTCATCTAAGGAATACAGCATGGGTGAAACACTTGATTCCATCAGAGGATCTTCCTACCCTGGTCCACGCCTTTGTTGCCAGTCATCTTGATTACTGCAACGCCCTTTATCTAGGGCTGCCAGGAGTGGATATCCGCCGCTTACAGCTGGTGCAAACCGCGGCAGCTAGGTTGTTGACTGGAAGCCCGAGGTCCAACCATATAACACCTGTGCATAGCGAATTGCACTGGCTGCCTGTACAGTGGCGGATCACTTTCAAGGTCATGCTGATGACCTATAAAGCCCTACACGGTTTGGGACCCCGCTACCTGAAAGAACTCCTGACTTCTTACTGTCCTTCCCGTTCCCTTCGATCCTCTGGTGAGGGATTGCTGGAGATTCCCAGGGTAACCTTAAAAACATCCGGTGGAAGAACATTTGCCTTTATGGCTCCTACCCTGTGGAACTCTCTACCTTGCCAGATATGCAATAGCCTGACTGTGGAAAGCTTTAAAAAAGCTTTAAAGACCTTCCTTTTTAACCAAGCATTTTTAGTGACATGAATTATGTTGGATTGTGTTTTGAATTTAATGTTATTCATAATTATGGTTTTTAATATTGTATGAAGGATATTGTAAAGGCGCCCTGAGCTTTGGAAGGGCGCCTTATAGAAATAAACATTTACTTACTTACTTACTGACTTCTTTGTAACAGTCAATCATGCTTTGCAAAAAAATGGACAGAAGTGGTAATAGGAAGATTGGGGGGGGGGGGCAATAGTTGGAAAGCTTGCCAATAAAAGGCAAACCCCCCAGAAAGTTTCTAAATCAACTCGTGCTAAAAGATCTAGCAGTCACACTCCCAAAAGTTTATTTATTTATTTGAAAAAAATGGTAACTTGGAAAGGCAAACAAAGCCAAGACTTGTTTCCGGGTGAGACTGTGGGAAGGGAACAGGAAATACAGTAAAACATGCACAATATAGATGCTCTTTACAAATAAATTGCAATCAGAGTACATTTTAACATGGTACATGTGCAAATAAAAGTAACAAGTTACAGTGAGTGCCTAATGTGCAAACAGAGAGACCAGAGCAGGGGAATAATGGCAGTGCAGAAGCAGAATAGTAAGAAGCCAGACATAGGTTGAGGTAGAACCCAGGACGAGGTCTAACATCAGGGATAGTAGGGGGCTTTAACAGGGGAGATAAAGGGAGAGGGCTTATAGGAGCAGATGGGTTGGGGAATAATTTTATCTAGTGTCTGAGGGAGCCAGAGGAGGGGGAGAGATGGAGAGAGGAAGGAAGCAGGTTCCAGAGAAAGAGGGAGGGAAGGTGATAGAAGAGGGCTACCTGCCCAGCAGAGGAGTGAGGGTGGGAAAGGGAGAAGTTGTGAGGACTCTGGAGCAGAAGGAGTATGAGGCAAAGAAGATGGCAGAATGGAATGAGGATGGATAAGAGGGAAGGTACCCAAACCAGTATTTGGAGATGAAGGACCTGCAGTGAGACTGGTGATGTGAAGGTAGTGGGAGGATTGATAGGGATGAGTAAAGAGGGATGTGGTGAGTTCAAGGGAGGGGAGTTTGTAGCAAGGCTACAAAAGGGGTTAAAGACAGTGTCCAATCTGGCAAGGAAAGAGGAGGGACAGGGTCGTAGACCACAGCCACATAGTTAAAAATCAGGAGCACTATTTTCTTAACAAGCTCCCGATGAATCTGAAGAGACAAGCAGGTTTTGTTGCAGTATAAGGCAGCAAGTTTGGGGTGGAGCTTGGCATGGATGGCATCGATGTGTGCAGAGAAGTCAAGCTTACTATCCTGCCACACACCTAGGTACTTGAAAGACAGAACTTCTTCAATGGGAATGTCATCCAAGATGGAGAAGACAGGGGAGGTGAGGGGGCCTGGTGGTAACACAAGTCCTCATGGACAAAAAGAGCACTGTCAATACCACATGGTGAAAATGCTGCAAGACAAAGTCATGCGGTGCACAGCATGGTGAGGTGCCTTAACCGCGTGACCTCAAATTTCAATGGAGTGGTGATCCATGGTGGTGTGGTGTTGGAATAATAAATCTGCACTTCCCTCAAAGTGCACTGGAGTGGGGATCCATGGTGGTGTGGTGTTGGAATAATAAATCTGCACTTCCCTCGAAGTGCACTGGAGTGATGATCCATGGTGGTGTGGTGCTGAAATAGGAAATTTGCACTGGAGAGAACTGTGTGCTGTTTTGCCCTAGCTGTTTGTGACATGTGTTTTTTTTTCTTGAGCCATTTTCACCCTGCCGTTTCTTACTGCAGCGAGTTTACTTTCACTCAGTTGCCATGGAACTCTGCCTGGCCAGTTTCTGGCTGGTGTCAAAGGTCATGGGTACTATTATTACTCAGTGTTTGCCCAGATTTGGTTGGAGTGGAACCAGCGCAGGACACTGTAGAAGTCCTGCTAGAGCAAGCCTTCAACCTCTGCAGTTGAGGAACTGGAGGTGAAGATGACTGTCATTTGCATACATGTAAATATGCGAGTGGGCAAAGGCAGAGGCAAGATCATTTAGGAAATTGGAGGACAGGATGAGACCCAAGTTAGAGCCCAGAGTGACCCCAGCCTAATGAGTGTTGAAAGTAACAGGATGCCTCCTACCTGTACTGACTATTGACAGCCCGTGAAGTAGGAAAGGAACCATTCAACAGCAGGAGCAGACAGGCCAGCAGAACTCAGCTTGTCCAGGAGGAGAGGATGGGCCACAGAATGAAAGGGTTTGCCAGATTGGTGGAAATGGACACCTTGATGTGCCCCTGATCATCCCAGTGAGGATGGAGTGAGTAATGTGCAGCAGGGAGGAGATGGTGGAGTGGTGCTTCTGGAAACCAGACTGGAAAGGGGAGAGGAAGTTGGATGAATAGAGGCGGTCAGCAAGCCTGGAATAGACAAGCGTATTTTTCTGCTCAGCAAGAGAAGGGAGGAAAGGAGGTAGTCAAAGGTTACCAGGGGAGATGGGGATATACTGGAAGCTGCTTATAATGGACTACTCTGTGTGACCCTGTTTTGTCCATTACAAGTAGCTGTCCAAGATATTTGAAAAACATATTTACACTGTTTTACTGATACTGAAGCTTTTTTATTCAATAGCAATTCATGTACGACCATGTACATTGCTTATCACTTGTGTGAAAAAAGGTGCAGTACTGTATTAAAACTCTTTAAGCCACTAAAACATACTGAAAGTAGGAATCTTTTTAAAACAAAATGAGTTACATTAACTTGTTCCTCTACCTGCTTTCAGCATGTCCACTGCCAGATCCTGCCAGATTCAAAAGCTGAAAGTAACAGCAAAGTGCAGACAAGAAGCAAGAGCGGCACAAAGAGTGAAGGAGGCATTATAGAGGGAAAAAATGGAAGTCACTACTGTCCTTTCTCTAATATCTCAGGGCTGGCTTTAGGGTTTTGGGGGCCCCCAGCAGAATTATTGAAGTCATGGGGCCTCTCTACTAGGCCCACCTTTAGCCCATGTGTTTTACTGTAGCCCATAAGTGCAAGATTTTATTTGTGATGATACTATAGGCAGGGAAAAATGGGCAGAATAGGTAGGCCAAGCAGTAGTTATCGGCCAGCAATTTTTTTATTTCTTTGTTTCTATGTATAGCTTTAGTATAATATAACCAGTAGTATTTTAAAAAATGATTAGGAGGACACAGCATTGTCAGTTCTTGGGTCTGTTCTTCCCATCCCATCCATTGCTGCCTTTCCATCTCATATTGACTGGATCATAGCTTGCTGAGGTATTTCATGACATAACTATAAGGATCTGCACAGTCCTTTATTGATGTCTTAAAAATATATTAAGAGAAAAAAATGTTTAAAAATGAATAAGGTAAACTTCTCTGGTTGGGGCCCCCATAAGCAGGGGCTCCCAGCAACTGCAGGGTTTGCTGGTGCCTAAAACCGGCTATGCATATCTGTATGTCTGTATCTCTGCTCCGCTCTTCTGCCTGCTTGGAATTCATTTGCTGCCCCCCCCACCAAAAATTTAAAACTACAGAAAACAAAGCACAGATGAGAAGTGGGAGCCAGCATACAGAGTGAATGGAGGCAACCCACTCGCAGCTCATCTGATCTGAAAAGTCAAAAGCAGCAGAAGCACCTCCCCCCACTTTTTTCCACCCAACTATCCCTCCCTTCTCCCCCAGCTTTAACATGGTAAAATGCACTCTCCCATCTCCCTATTCTGGTAGAGGCCCAATAACACCCTCCCCCCAACACCCACAATGTATTATGTTAACATGCAAACATAGAAATATGGACATCATTAAAAAAATACCATTATTCCATTCATTCTGCCCAGTTTTACCATACTGTATCCCATGACTTATTTTCCAGATGGAGATTTTGTCCTTCTCCCCCCCCCCAACACTCCCTGCCTTACTGCTACCTCCCTGAGTAACTATCCGGACCTTTACACTGTCCCAGCTGTGCTTGAACCCATTCATTATTTTTGTATTTAGTATTATAGTAGTATTATATTTAGTAGGCTGTTCCATGGCTCAGCCCCACACTCCAGTTAGTAAGGCATGAGGCTGCAGACCAAATATCCTTATGACCCTTGGAAGCACATTAAAATCCTTTAATGCACATCCTGGTGTGGCTTATGGCACTTATAAAATGGCTTGTTGCTAATTTGAGTTCTTCAAAAAAAAGAAAAATGTATTTCTAATTAAATAAAATGGTTTAAATCCATTTAAAATAGAAGACATTTCATTTTTTAATAAATAAGTCCCTGTTTTGTGTGATTAGCGCAAACCAGCAAGTGGCACTGAGCATCAGTTTTCCCAGTATTCTTGTATTTTTTAGCCCTGCTTTTTGTTATGAGTTTCTGTTTCTGCAAAGTTTAACATCAGCCCCCCAACAGCTCTGTAAACAGTGTGTTACTGTATTTAAAATCAGGAGACCTGTAGCTGCCCCCACTTCCTTTTACAAAGGTGCTATTTAGTCTCAGTGATACTGGTCCCATTGCACCCACCTGACTCTCTCTGACTCTGTTACCTTCCATGGTGTTCCCCCGTGTGATCCACATACTGTTAATACTGTACATGACCCCCGCCGACGTGCCCAGTCTGAGTGATACACAGAGGATCGGGAAAAGTGAAGAATGAGCTCTGGACAACTGTTGCTGCCCCTTCTGCAGTCTGCAAATCCCTGCTCCACCTTTCCACTCTACCTATTGTAAGCAATTGATGTTAACTTACAATCTGAAGAAGCCCTGTTCTGCTTGTTCATAGCTCACATGGTGGCTCAACAATGTGTACTGTAGTGCTTCCCGGCCTGCTCCGTTCTGTCAGGTGAGGTAACCGAAATATCAAAAGAAGGTAACATGCTGCCTAGTCAATTAAACAGCAGTTTAATTTAAAGGTATTTAAAGTTGAAAAAGTATTGTTGGCAGAAAGTCATAAAAGGATTCCTTGCAGTGTTGGAGCAGAGCATTAGCAGGGGATTTAATGAAAACAGTGTTGGTTTAGGTGGAGGCCATGAAGTTTACTTTGAGCTGTAGAAAAGTGTCAGATGTTGTGTAAGTGGTGGGGAACCTTTTCAGAATCTGTAGTAACTGTGGCATTGTAGTTTGTTTCCATACATAATGTAAATAGTTTATAAAAAATGAATTTTAAAATAGTGGTAGTAAAGGCAAGATATTCAAGATGGTGGAGACTTGCTATGTTTTTAGAGGTGTAAAGATATGGATTAGTTAGCTGAGTTTTTCAACATATAAATGAGATTCAGCACCTGTCTGTACTTTTGTATATAGAATAGTGGGTGGGTGACCATCCACAGCAAGGCCGTGTTTCCATCGAGGGAAGTGATGACATCATAGTGACCTCGAGGACGAAGCTCAAGAGTCCCCTTTGTTGTCATCACTTCCCAACTCGAAACACATCCTTGTTTGTGGATTGTCACTCATCCAATGTTTTATATAGTGTAAGGTGTGAGACAGAAAAAAAGACAAAGAGATGTGATTCTCTTTTTTTTATTATTAGCATCTGTATTAAGGTGTGTAGTGCAGTCACACATAACACAGGTTTTAACAGCTGATTTCAACACTGAAACAGTCGGGACTGCAACAAGAAATGGTAACACTTTCATTAGTTGTTGTTCGACTTATCTGGGACATGTTGTTTTTGGCATCTGGGGAGCTGTAGAGAGAAAACATTTTGTTAAACCAGAGTGGTTTTGAATCTCATCAACTCTCGCTCGTTCTGGCACCTCATTGTGACTCAGACCTCATCTGTCTTGAGAATCCGTCAGTCCCAGTCATGACCATCTGTGGACGCACTGTTTATTTTTAAAATAAAAAAAAAGTAATAGCGGATTTCAGATTGGTAACACATATCTGTCTATGGCTGTTCGTGTACAAACTGTCTGGGTCCACCACTCAATGCTCGCTAAACGGTGGTGCCATTTTTCTAGTATCAGCCATGTTTTCAGCTAGTGAGGAGGCAGGTCAAGGCTGAAAAGTTGTTACGGTATTTTTGTGACATCAGAATGATACCATAACAACATTTTGTGACCTTTGAACTGCACCATAACAAGAAAATTATGTGTATGGAAATCCATACACAATAGGGGCAACCATATATGACAAAGATTTATTGTATGGTGAAAGATGTGTCTTGGCCAGTGGAACTTCTAAATTTATTTCTTGCACACCTGTGGGGGTGGGAGGATTGTGCCAGTCACCGATTGTATGATTATTTATAAATTTTACTATTAATACATCAAATTTGTTTAGCTGGGGGAGGAGGAGGGTGGGATTGGGCTGTTGATAGATCGTGGTGGAATGGGAGGACTGCATTTTACTGGGTTTATGCTGGGGGAGGAGGGTGGGGGCTGTTTATTTTTTATGTTTTTTTTGCAGGAGATTGAAGAGTATTGCTGAAATATGAATAGTACCCTATTCGGGAAGGGCTCCTAAATATTCAGAAGCCCTATTCATGGCATTCAGGATATACAGTTCAATACTTGCACAGCCCTACTCTCAACTAGTTTGCTGCTGTTCCCACAAGCAGTCTTGTTCCTGTTGTGATACCCTTCACATATTTAGATGCTTCAGTCTTGTGTCCCCCTTCTGGCCTCGACTATTACATATTGATGCTCTCCAGCCTCTGCTCATATGACTCTCCCCGGTGGTCCTGTATCTTCTCGGTCACCATACTCTGCACTAATTCCAACCTGTTAGCGTCTTCTCAGATGAGGGTTCCACAACTGCTCACAGTATTCCAGGTGTGGTCTCACAAGGGTTCCTACTAGGGAAAAAATGACCTTGTACCTCCTTCTGCTGCACCCTCTACCTATGCATACCAGCATTCTGTTTGTCTCCCCCATTGCTTTATTTATTTTGCACAAATGTTTAATATTGGCTGAAATCACCACTCCATACTCCATGCCTCCATAGTCACAATGACTGTTACTCCTCCAAGTCTATACTCTACCCCTGGATCTTTGCTTCCCACATGCATGGCACTGCAGTTTTTGGCTCTGAAGCCTAGCTGCCAGATCTTGGAACACCTCTCAAGCCTCTCCAGGTCCTCCCTCATGTCCCTGATTCAGTCACAGAAAGGCATATTTTCCCCCTGATTTCCAGTCCAATGTCACTGATAATGTTGTTGAAAAGTGCATCGCTAGATCAGCTAGAAAAGGAAGAAGAAGAATCAGCATTTATATACCATATTTCATACACAATGTATCCCGAAGTACTTTACAAGCAATGCTAGACTGGTAATGAAGTGACTGAATAAGTAGTGGCTGTCACATCACACATCAGCTCCCACAAACAGCCTGGACAATTGCATGAACCAGTTTTATGGGAAGGGGAATGTTGGCCAGAACACCAGGAATGTTCACTACTCTTTGTGAACAATGCCCTGGGTTCTTTTACTTCCACCTGGACACTCACCAGGATAGCACCTGAATGGGTAGAAGGGACCTCAGTTTAACATCTCATCTGAAAGATGGCACACCCCAACAGTACAGCACCCCCCAATACTGCACTTGGGTGCCAGTATTTTAGGTACAAGTCCAATCCCGGTGTGGGACAAGAACCCATGACCTTGTAGTCCAGAGGCAGATGTGCTACCAACTGAGCCACGCCGATACCAAGGTACTGAGTGTGGGACCCCACTAGTGACCTCCCTTATACCCAATGATTCATTTTTAATCCCTGCCTCTGTTTCATCCCTCCCAGCTAGTGTCCCACTCACCTTCCTTGTCAGTATGCCCCCCTTTGACAAAGTCCCCTAGTTTCTTTTTGGCTGGAGGTATGTGATTTTTATAAAGACAAAGGTTCCTCCAGTGTTAGCCAAGATCAAAATTTCCAAGAGGTGGTGTCACTCGGGTGTCTCTTTGTAAGAAGGTAACTAACACGTCAGTGCAATGCTTCAATATTTAATAGTTACAAAGAGTACAAACAACACAGGAGTCCCTCACCCAGCGCTTCGACTTCAAACAAGTCTTCCTCAGGGGTGTGGTTACAATACAGAGTGTCATCCATTAAATACACCTCTTGATACATTATTCATGATGTAATTCATTAAATAATTAATTTAAAGAAAATAATAGTGATAAAAAACTCTGACAATGTTACAATCACTAAACAATATGTTATCAAAATAACTATAAACAACAAATGTCCATAACCACCAGATTGGCATTACACTTACAAATAGCAGTTTATAACAAAACACACTGTATACTGAAGGCTGCCTCTGGCGCTCTCCAAAAACATTCTGATCGTGTTATGCTTGTAAGTGGAATTCATTTATTTATAGGAACAGTGCCTTTATACCTTGTGCCCTTCTGGTAGGTGAAAAATTATCTAAAAAGGAGAGAAGGAGAGGTTAAAGATATCTCCACATTTTACATATTTTTTATATAACACTCAAAATAACTAAATTAATCAATTTTATTTATTCAAAAAAGGCTTAAGGTCCCATCTTTCATTTAGACCTAGGGGTCTCACACTGTTAAGTCTGAAAATCCAGTAGCTTTCTCTTTCTAATAGTCGATTGGGTCTATCACCTCCATGTGAAAAGGGCAGTATCCATTCAATGCCCATAAATTTAACATCTTCTGTTTTAGGAGAAATGGTATGTAAGGAAGTGTAAACCAACTGGTGTATCCTGTCGCTTGTTAGATATAGATCCAATGTGCTCTTGAATTCTTTGTTTTAAGGGCCGAATAATTTTCCCAATATATATCAAATTACAGGTACACCAAAGGGCATAAACAACATAACTGGTGTCACAAGTAATCAGTTGTTTTATGTCTACACTGACATCAGGTGTCATCGGATGTTGGAATGTTCTACCTGTAGTACTATATTTGCAAATGTTACATCTAGAACATCTAAAAAAACCAGTGGATCTACAAGGCAACCAAGTGGTTGCCATTTCCACTGGTGTAGATTCCTGTCTGCTATGGACTACAAAGTCTTTAAGATTTTTTGCCCTACTGAAAGAGACCCGGGGACTTGGTCCCACAGCTGTTCCTACTCCCTCATCTGAGTGCAGAATATGCCAATTCCGATAAATGATATTACCAATTTTGCCTGCTTTATGGTTGTACTCTATAATAAATGTGCATGGTGCTGCATTAGTGAATGAGTTTTCTAACTTCATTCCTGTAATTCCTGGGAAACAGTGACCACCAGTCATTGTGGTTTGAAATCACAGAAAGAGCAGAACCAAACCACACAAAAACATGTATCCTGGATTTTAGGGGGGCAGACTTTGGGAAAATGGGGAGATACTTGAAAGAAGCATTAAGGGGAATGGGACAGGAATCAGGGGTTGAGGAACAGTGGGCAGTATTGAAAAGGAAGAGGAGACCATTATGGTTTTCCAAAGAGGTAGCAAAGAAAGTGAAAGCCAAAAAGATTGCATTCAGGCAATACAAAAAGACACTGGCAGAAGGGGATAGGGAGAAGTACCAGGAGAAGCAAAGGGAGGCAGGGAGGTCAGTAAGGGAAGCCAAAGCTCAGGCAGAAGAACACATTGCAAAATCAGGTGGGTAGAGGGACAAACCTTTACAGGTACATAAGTGAAAAAGAAAGACAAAGGGAGGGATAGTGAGACTGAAGGGAGGATGGGGCTGCGTGGAGGATGACAACAGTAAAGCTGACATATTGAACAGGTATTTCTGCTCAGTCTTTACTGAGGAAGAGGAGGGTAATGGGTCTGAAGGGAGTACAAGGGTGAGAATGGTGCAGAATGGACACAAGTCCCTTTACACGAGAAAGGGTCCGAAGGAACTGGAAGTAATAAGAGTTGATAAAGCAATGGGGCCAGATGGGGTGCACCCCAGGTCCTTAAAGAACTAAGAGAGGTGGTGGCTGAACCTCTGGCTATCCTGTTTAGCTGATCACTGGAAACAGGGAGGTACCCAAAGACTGGAGGACAGCAGATGTAGTCCCCTTATACAAAGTGGGAACAAAGAGGAAGCAGGGAACTACAGACCAGTCAGCCTCACCTCGGTAGTGGGGAAGATCATGGAAGCACTACTGAAGGAGAGATTGGTGGAACATCTAGTTGTCAATGGACTACAGGACCCAAGGCAGCATGGTTTCACCAGGGGAGGCATGTCAGACCAACCTCATTGAATTTTGACTGGGTGACTAAGGAGGTGGATCAGGGGAGGGCAGTGGACATGGCCTATCTGGACTTCAGCAAGACCTTGACACTGTGCCACATAGAAGACTATTACACAAACTGGGGAATATGGTGTGGGCAGGACAGTAGTGTGGTGGTAGGTAACTGGCTGGGTGGCAGGACACAGAGGGTGGTGGTAAATGGCTGTCACTCCACAGAGGAATAGTGACCAGTGGGGTACCACAGGGATCAGTGCTGGGACGGTCCTATTCAACATCTTCATCAGCGACATGCGCCTGGGACCTAGAAGGCAGAATTTCACTGTTCGCTGATGGCACAAAGCTCTGTAACAGAGTAGACACACCAGAGGTGTAGACAGAATGAGAAGCAACCTGCAGAAACTTGAAGAATGGTCAGGGTTTGGCAGTTGAAATTCAATGCAAAAGTGCAAGATAATGCATATGGGGCACAAAAACCCTGGCACAATATATCAGTTGGGGGTGAGGATACAGCATGCACCAAGCAGGAAAGGGATCTTGGGGTTGTGACTCTGATGACCCTCAAGGTGGGAAACAGTGTGACAAGGCAGCAGGTAAAGCAAATAGGATGTTGGGATGTATAGGCAGGGGCATCACCAGCAGGAAAAGGGAGGTCATAATTCCGCTATACAAGACACTAGTGAGGCCCCACCTGGAGTACAGTGTACAGTTCTGAGACCATACCTACGTAAGGACATAGACAGGGTAGAGAAGGTTCAGAGGAGGGCAACAAAGATGGTGCATGGATTGCATCACAAGTCCTATGAAGACAGGTTGAAGGAACTGAACATGTACTCCTGGAGAGAGGAGGGAGAGAGGGATATGATAGAGACATACAAGTATCTTACAGGGAGGAACAGGGTGCAGGAAAACACTATTTTTAAGCGAAAAAGATGTTCCAGGACTAGAGGGCATGGGATGAAGTTGGAGGGAGGACGATTCAGAGGAAACATGAGAAAGAATTTCTTCACAGAACGGGTGGTGGACAAATGAAACCCCCTGCCAGAGGAAGTGGTGGGGGCTGAAGCAATCACGGGATTTAAGAATGCATGGGATAGACATAAAGGAATTCTGGAGGTCAGGGGTAAGGGGCAACAGACTTCTAGGAAAACAAACTGAACTTACAAGCTCAAATGGGCAGACTGGGTGGGCCATAGGCCCTTATCTGCCTACACTGTCTATGTATCTATGTAACTATGTATCTATGAGTTTAGTACGTTCTAAACTGCTTACTTTCTTTTTTAACGTCTGTAGAAGGGTAGGGTCATATCCTCTTTTGAGGAACCTGTGAATTAGTTCCTCAGCTTGTGTGTCAAACATGTCATCTGAGCTACAATTTCTACGAATTCTTAATAGTTGACTGTATGGTATAGAGTCTTTAAGACTTTGTGGATGAGCACTGTCAGCATGTAATATTGAATTTGTGGCTGTATGTTTCTGAAAGTTTGATGTGTTAATGATTTTATAATCTTCGCTAACTGTTAGAGTGAAGTCTAAAAAGTTTAGTGTCTTTTTATTCATTTCAAAGGTAAAGCAGAGATTGAGATCATTAGCACTTAGCCACTGCATAAATTCTGGTATTAATTCCATGCTGCCTTGCCAGATACATAATATATCGTCAATAAACCTAAACCAGTGTCTAATGTGTGAAAAATATGGATTTAAATTTTGATCAAATACAACTGTATGTTCCCAATAACCCAGGAAAAGGTTGGCATAGCTAGGTGTCATAGCTGCACCCATTGCTGTGCCACATTTCTGTAAATAGTATTGATTCTCAAATTTAAAGTAATTGTGTTTCAATATAAACTCGAGAGCCTCCATTAAGAATTCCCTGGGAATGGTGTTATCCTGAGTAGTCTTATCAAGAAAATATTGTACTGCCAAAAGGCCTAGATTATGTTCAATGGAGGTGTACAAAGATTCTACATCAATGCCCAACCATGTTAGGTTCTCACTCCAGTACAAATCTTTAATTTTATCCAACAAATCTTTAGTGTCTTTGATATAAGAATCCAATTTTAGAACATTTTGCTGTAGAAAAAAGTCAATGAACTTGCCTAGATTTTGTGTTAAACTGTTAACCCCAGAAACTATAGGCCTGCCTGGTGGATTGTCCTTATTTTTATGTATTTTAGGCAGAATATAGAAGCTGGGAATAACAGGATATTCCATCCAAATATATTGATACTCGGTTTCAGTAATTTCCCCTTTGTTGACATGATGTGACAGGAGACGTTGTAGCTTTTTTTAAAAAACCAATGTAGGATCTGATCCAAGTTTATGATAATGGATGTCATTCTCTAATAATGAAAAAACAATTTTATTGTACTGTTCTTTGTTAAGTATAACTATATTCCCTCCCTTATCTGCAGGTTTAATAACAATTTAAGTGTTTTTCGATAGTATGTTAATCGCGTCTCGTTCAGCGCGAGAAACATTATACTTCAATGAAACATTTTCATTCAATATAGACTTAACTTGCTGACAAACTACTTTTTCAAAAGTGTTGATGGCTGCATTGTAAATATTTGGGCAGAATATAGATTTAGGTTTGAATATAGACCTTCTTAACTTTAATAAGTGTTCTTTGGTGGCAAAAATACCTCCACTTATAGTTAGTTGGGAGGACAAAAGGTCATGATCAATACATTGTTCTTGTAACAAAGAATCTAATGCATCTAAATCTAAAGCAAACTCATTAGTAGAGGCAGTCTCTGTTTCAGTTAACATAATGGGAATAATCTCCTGATTAACAATAGCAGGAGTTAAACTACTTACTGAATTTCCTTTAAGCATGCCATCTGTGGACACATAAGTAATATCCTGTGAATACATAGTCATTACAGTGGCAGTTTCTTGATCAGTATTGCCAGTGAGATCTGAAGCATCTACGGGACTCTTAGGTTTCGTGGTCCGTAAAGCGTCAATTAAAAAGTCAAAATCTTCCTGGTGTTCAGAAAACACTGCAGAGTTCTGATTCCCACTGTTAACAGTGCATGATTCTTCAATTGTGGATGTTGCCGAGTTAGGAGGACGAGGACACATCTCGTCCGAATTTTTGCTAGCTGATGCTTGATTCTGAAAAAAAAGTTTAAGTCTAAAGAACTTAAACAGGTCTATGAAGATTTGGAAATCATTAATAGAGGGGGTAGGTATAAAGCTTACACCTTTTTCCAGAATTTTTGTTTGATGTTGTGTGAGACAGATTGAGGAAAGATTAATGATCTGAAGTTTGTCTATCTTTTCTTCTCCCTCAGTGAGTAAGCCATCCTATGTCTTCTGTTAGCACCCTTTGCAAACTGTGTGAGAGGCCTTTCGGCACCATGCAATTCTGCTTAAAGTTGGACCAGCATAACATTCTGTGGTGATTTGCATATGCGGCCCATGATGCTTTGCATTGTGGGGGCATGTGTGATTTTGTATATCCTTTCTTTTGGACCTTTTTCCCCCGCGATGACCTCCCCTTGTTTTCCTTTTCCTCCATTTTTTGACCCTTGTTTAATTGTTGATGTTCCTGCTCCTTCAAAATCACTTTCTTTCTTGTTGTTCTTCCTGGGTGTTAATTTCTCTGTTTCTACTTTTGCTTTTACTGGGATGCTTAGAGTTAAATCGCACTCTGGACCGCCCCCTACTGGTTGAACAATCCCCCTTAGGTTTGGGCCAGCTTATTATATTGCCCTTTTCATACTCTTTTAAATCTCTTAATAATTTACTGGCTTTTCGCTCCATAATGGTTGCCTCATATTTCGAAAGTTTATTTCTTAGACGTGAGTCGAAAGCAGCATATTGAGTTTCATGTTTGAAAGATAACACTTTTGTTTTAGAGTTATTTATTTCTTCTAGTAGTGCTTCATACTGAAGGGTATCTCTTTTAATAAGTAATTTGAGGAATGTTGTGGAGCATTCGGAGGCAGCTAGCATCCATTCATCTTTAAATGGAAACTCTTCTAACCCACTTGATGGAGCGACAGTTACACGAAGTCCCCGTGTTATTTGACCTCGGCTTATATATTCTTCTAATGTGGAAATATTGTATGAAATATCAATTTCTTTGATTAGAAGTTTTTCAAAATCATTAAACACTGTTTTTAAATTATAATCAATTTCAGTGTTTACCTCAGAACCATGTAGGCATTCTCTTGCTCTCCGTCGGTGATCGTTAAAGAAGTCTGTATTTTCCCAAGCATATACCTCAGGTGTTTCTGTGTCCACAGCAATCTCTGTCTGGTGCATGTTATAAAATCAGTAAAACTCTGAAGTTGGCACCCACAGCACTAACGGATTCAAAGTGACCTTTCAAAACCAGTGGTATGGAACAAAAAAGAGGGTAACTCCAAAATGTTGTGATTCAGAAAAGACCAGCGCAGTGTAAGCTGCTCGACCGTCTGCAGCAATGGCGGCAAGTTCAAAGACAGATTCAGGAAAATGCTGCAACTCGGCTCGGTCTGTTCGGTGCTCACCATGAACGAGCAGCCAGCTCGTAACTTTTAACAACATTTCCAAGAGGTGGTGTCACTCGGGTGTCTCTTTGTAAGAAGGTAACTAACACGCCAGTGCAATGCTTCAATATTTAATAGTTACAAAGAGTACAAACAACACAGAAGTCCCTCACCCAGCGCTTCGACTTCAAACAAGTCTTCCTCAGGGTTGGTTACAATACAGAGCGTCATCCATTAAATACACCTCTTGATACATTATTCATGATGTAATTCTTTAAATAATTAATTTAAAGAAAATAATAGTGATAAAAAACTCTGACAATGTTACAATCACTAAACAATATGTTATCAAAATAACTATAAACAACAAATGTCCATAACCACCAGATTAGCATTACACTTACAAATAGCAGTTTATAGCAAAACACACTGTATACTGAAGGCTGCCTCTGGCGCTCTCCAAAAACATTCTGATCGTGTTATGCTTGTAAGTGGAATTCATTTATTTATAGGAACAGTGCCTTTATATCTTGTGCCCTTCTGGTAGGTGAAAAATTATCTAAAAAGGAGAGAAGGAGAGGTTAAAGATATCTCCATATTTTATATATTTTTTATATAACACCCAAAATAACTAAATTAATCAATCAAGATCATACAGCTACCACTGTGGTTGTTGTTAAAGACTATCTAAGAGACACTAGGAAACTTAAAATGTTGGATGATCCTTTGAAATACCTGCAAAAGTAACAGAAAAATCTGGCCAGTGTTGTGCAAAACTGCCATTTTTATGTTGCTTGCACGCATGTGCAAGAAACGTAGTGCCATCATCCGAGTTTTTGGAGGCGTGGCAGCCCTCTTCCAGCCCTCTTCCAATTCAGCCAGTGTGTTTGCAGGCACAGCCGCAGTTCTCCAATAGCTGATGGAGCTGTCTATGACAGCAGTCTAAAATGCAGTGGTGTACAGTTGAAAGGGGGAGCTACACTTCAGTGAGCAGCGATAAGATATCGCCTACTCATGCGCGCTCCCCTTACACACACACACACACACACACACACACGCATGCATACTGTGTGCTCGGCCCCCCACACACACACTGTATAGCCGACGGGGCTGCTCGATTCCCCATCTGCTGTATTGCACTCCCCCCCAAAAAACTGAGTTGAACATGCCACGCCTGGCAACGTTCCCAGCATGGCAACACATGGTATAGCCAATGGGGTGCCCAATCCCCATCGGCTCCACTGTCCCTCCCAGAAAGCACGGTGCCCACCCCAGCATGGCAACAGATGCTATCACTGACATGGGTGCCCAATCCCCCATCAGCTCCATGCCCCCTCAAACAGCATCCTTGTGCCACGCTGGGACCCCACCCAAGCATGGCAAATGTACCGTGTCGTCCTCCTGTTTTTAAAAAAAAAAAACCTGCAACACAAAAACGGTCCATCGCTGTCTGGGCCCCCACCCGCACTCACCACTGGCGCACCCCACCTCCCCACACTTCATCCTATGCTTACCCGGACCTTGGCGCGATGATCTTCGGTGGACCAGGAACACGTCTGCACTCTTCAAAGCCGACCAAGAACTGAGGAAATGCCGGTAAGCTATATAATGTAATAAATAGGGTTTTTTCAACTTTGCTGCATATCTCAGGCATTTTTTGAAATTTTTGCACCAAATTTTCAACATGGGGTTTTTGGGACCCCTTCTCATGAATGCTGTCACTGTCATGGCGTTAATCAGGCCTGAAGGGTGATTTCGCAGTCACTGTGTGAAATCACCTTTCGGCACTGATTAATGAAACAACACTGCCAGTGTTCATAAGGTGGGGTCTCAAAAATCCTATGTTGAAAATTTGGTGGAAAAATTCCTAAAAATGACTGTTTTACGAGCGTGCGTTGCGCAGTTCCTACGCACTCTCGTAAGTTCGCAAATTTTCAATATTTTCACTCCAGATTTTCAACATTGTCATTTTACCACACTTCCTTATGAGCAGTACAGCTGTCATTTTTCACATCTTGCCCAAAACATGTTTCCACCATGTAGCACACAATAGCGCAGTCGGTGTGCGAAATCACTGTATGGGACACATTAAGAAAATCCCAGTGACACTGTTCATGAGCAGAGGTCTTAAAATGACTATGTTGAAAATCTGGTGACAAAATTCCTAAAAATGACTGTTTTATGAGCCTGCATTGCGCAGTTCCTACTCACGCTCGTAAGTTTGCAAATTTTCAATATTTGCACTCCACTGACTTCCAAATACCTACACAGCACATACAAGCAAGCAACATTCGGCATTGACAAATGCTTGTTATACTTAATTTGCCCTCTGAGCAATGTCTACTCTGAGAAAATCTTCAGCACAGTTGGAGGTGTTGCTTTTGATCTGCACAACCATTGGTTGAAAGAATTTTGAACATCTTGCATTTAAAAAAGTTAGTCTTGGTCTCTTTGCTGGCTGTGCTTGTTTTCCATAAAGCCACTTTGATATCAGTGATGATGACAATGAGCCAGTATGCATTTACTGTATAATGAGTAATTGGTGATTGTGTGAGGTTAGCCTGTTGATGTTTGTAAGGCCAGATTGGAGAAAATATAAATTACAGGAGAAATGAAAAATGAAAAAACACATGTTATCTCTTAAAGGATGACTGACTGAAAGGAACAACAAGTCTGTTAGTCTGCAAATAAATAAATAAATACATTTCTTTATTTGAGGAGGGGAGAGATTAGCCTCTATCTGGAACATAGAGTTTGGAATGAAACATCATGTGGAGGACTCCAGTGCTGGTAAAAATAAATATTGAAACCAGATTCAGCTCAAGTCAGATTACAAATTAGCCCTACTGTAATAGAAAAGTGTAGAAGGCAAAGCAGATGCATGCCCACTAATGTCTTATTGTTTTGTGTATGGTAACTTTTTGATGTCAGTGGCTTCTTGTGCATCTTTAAAATAATGCATCAGCACATACTGCATGAGAAATCACTCAACAGTGAAAGTAAAAAGCAGTGTTTCCATAGTTAACCTCCTCTCATGCAACAAGAACCATATGCATAGAGCTTACAGTGAACAACTGAGTGAAGGCTCCCATTGTTTACAAGGAAGGCAAAAACACCACTTTTGTAAACCATTGTTAGCGTTAATGGACAAATTAGCTAGTTAAAATGTGGGTAACAAATTTTTTAATTGTGTTTCTGTTTATTACTGTTTTTTAACAGCATTATTCGTCAACTTAATCCCCTTATGAATGAAATGTAGACAATGCCAGTCTGACTCAATTAATCTAACAAATATGTGTTTTTTTCTCACCTTGTACTGTATATTCTAGTGTAATGAGACAAAGATTGTATGATCTATAATGTAAGAAACTGAATGAACTAACAGTAATGTGCTTGCTCTGCAGCACTTTTTGTTCTGCTCTAAAGTTAAGATGGCTTCACAGATTTGGGTGGGTGATGGTCACAAGCAAGTAATTTCTCATTCCACACACTACTGTTTGACTTTTTTCATTTGAAAGTCGGCCAAAAAAAGATTTTTTCAAACAGCAGGATGTGGTGTCTCAGACTGTATACTCGTTACTGTTATATCACTGTCTCTTCACATTTCATATTTTTCTCCTGATAGTGTCTGTCTCGATCGCTAATACATATGGGCCTACATTGAAGCATAGAGACATAAAGTTGTTGACATATAAGGACCCCTTGGCCCACCTAGTCTGCCCTATTTTCCCTACATACTGTGCCACCACAGACCCTACATAATCTCTGGTCTTTCCTCCCTTACCTTATTTCTAAGGTTCCCTTGTGTCCATCCCATGCATGCTTGAATACTGTTACCATTTTAGCACCCACAACCTCTGCCAGGAGGCTGTTCCAGGCTTCCACCAGCCATTCCCTGATGAAATATTCCCTCACCATCCGCTCTGAGTCTTCCCTTCTCCAGCTTCATAGTGTGACTCTTGTCCTTGAGCATCTTTTTCTATGTAAAACGCTATCTTCATGCACCTTATTAATACCTGTGAGGTATTTGAATGTTTCTATCATGTCACCCCTTTCCCTCCTTTCCTCTAGGGAGTACATATTTAATTCCTTGTGTCTTTCCTCATAGGGCTTTTGATGCAGGCCCTACACCATTTCAGTTGCCCTTTTCTGTACTGCCTCCAACCAATCTATGTCCTTCCAGGTCATTGGTCTATACAGGGGTAAAACTAACTGAAGCACCAAGTTTTCCCATCAGCAACAATACTGACCTCCCCCACAGTGATAGCACAATACCGATGCAGGTATTGTGCTACCTCTTGAGTCCTTCTTTTCTGTGGGGGGCTCTGCCCGGCACCCCCCGGACTCTAAGATTCCAACTCCGGGTTGGAGTTGGTCCGGGGAGGAGGCGGAACACTGGTGGAAGGTGAAACAAGGAAAATTAACTATTACTGCGAATGTCACCATAATGGTCCTTTTCCTTGTTTTGCCGTTAGGGTGTTGATGAAAAGGGGTGATACAAAAACTAACTCCCTCTTTCTGCTAGTGATAGTCTCCCTATGCACTTGAGCATCCTGCTAGCTTTCTCCACTGCCTTATCACACTGCTTTGCTACCTTTAGATCATCAGAAATTATTACCCCAGGCCCTTTTCCTGTTTTGTGGTTACCAATACCTACCCTCTCAATTGGTACATTGCCCACAGGTTTGTGCCCCAACTGCGTGATTTTGCAGTCTTTTGCATTGAAACCCAGTTGCCAATCCCTTGACCAGTCTTGAAGATTGTCCCTCTTTTTCTTCCACACACCCCCGGTGTGTTCACTGTGTTGCAGACTTTTGTGTCATCCGCAGGGATGGGGGGGAAGGATTATTGCACAAGGACATGGTAATCGCAACTGTGTTCTGGTTCTGTACTGCCATTGTGGCATTTAGATCTGTAATCACATTGCCCAGACTTCAAGCATGTGCACGCATGGTGTTATATGTTTATATTGTCTTATCTACTTATATAAATGTTTTGCAAAAATATGCATATTTAATCAATTAACCACCTCTTTATCCCCCTTTCTTTCCCTTTGCAGCCCTCCCTTCCTTCTTTTCCCTTTACTAAGATGTTTTAACCATCTTTGTATGAGTAGAATAGAGCATAACCTGATATGGCTACATCCCAGTCCTGGCTTTCATTGCACAAGGACTCGGTATTTGCAACTATGTTCTGGACCTCTACTGCCATGGTAGACTCTAGGTCTGTAATCTTATTGCCTAGACTTCAAGCATTTGCACACATAGCTCTCCAGATTGTACTACCACCCCCCATCATTTTACCCATTTGCCCTCCCTTATTTCCTCCATTATTCTTCCTACTATCTTGCGTTCCTTCTACCCCTTGGATTCTCATGTTAATTGGTTCCTTATGGGATTTTTCTACCTCCGAATTCTCACTACTAACCTTGTAAGTCTGTGGGGAGGGACAGTTTATGTCTCCCTGCCTCATTCTGCCTCCCCTCTCAGCTAATTTAAATGCTCACCAATATAGCATTGTAACTGTTAACTGATGAACATGGTTCCCCCTCTTGGATGGATGCTGGCTGTCACCTCTGTACAGACCTTTATCCTTCCAGGTGGGGATCCAGTCCACAATGAATCTGAATCCCTCCTTTCTGCACCATTCCTTCAATTATGCATTGAAATTCCTGGTGTGGAGAATCCTATCCTCCCCCCCCCCCCGTCATAGACAGGTAGCACCTCCAAGAAGGTCACAGATCATACTAATTGCTCAAGACCCCTCACCAAATCCCTGAACACTTCCTGAACTATTGCAGGCTCATCCCTAGCCAGTCATTTGTCCCCAGATGGACAATGACATCTAGCTTTCCCTCCCTTCCTGCTGCCTTAATGATCCCTTGGATCCTCTTTCCAGTTCTTTAAGTCTTGGCACCAGGAAGGCACCTAACCTCCCTCTTCTCAGCCCTACCCTAACCCCAACTGTATCTCCCTCACTATGAAGTCTACCACCAGGATTCACTTCCACCTCTTCTGGGGTCCTCTGCCACCCCCCTTGGGGTCTCCACTATGGAAGACCCCCACATCCACCCTGGTCACTACTTTGGGTGCCTCTGTGGGACATTTCTGTGTGGCCAGTGTGGCACAGAAGTTTTGTAGTGGTACTAGATGGGAGGATGTGTCTGTTCTCCACCACATTTATCATCCCCAAGACCACTGCTGTCCAGCTGCACCTCCTTCCTGGCATCTTTTGAGGTAGCTGAGTCAGACTAGGTGGACCCTGGGTGAGGGAGGAGGGAGTAGAGAGTGAGGGAGTAGGTCCTCCAAACCCAATCCAACTTGGCCTTCAGTCTGGCAACCTCCTCACTCAGCCCAGAGAGGTGCATGCATATGGGACAGCAACATAGCCTCCAGAAGGTCTCCCTGAAGACTGCTGCCCCACAACCACTACTCTGCACCAGTTCCATCATCTTTCCTTTCTACGCTGCTTTTTTTAATTTTGCCTTTTGAAACCTCTCTGTTCCCTTACTCTATATAGGGTGTTTCACCTACTCCCAACTTTTTATGTCTTTGTAGAACCTTTGTGTTCCTTACCCTATGTAAGGTGCTTCTCCTATTCCCAGATCTTTTTTTAATTCTATTGTCTTTACTGTTTTCAAAACACAGATGAAAATATCAAGAGAATATCTTTTTGTTTTTGTAAACCCTTGTGTTCCCTTACCCTACATAAGGCACTTTGCCTACTCCCAACTTGTTTGTCTTTGTAAAACCCTTGTGTTCCCTTACCCAATATAAGGGGCTTCACCTATTCCCAAGTTCTTGTCTACCTCTGACTCTCCTCCGTCCCTTCCAGTGTGTGTGTTTAAAACAGTATTTTAAACTGAAATGTTACCACAATTGTTAGTTTGACCCTCTTGGTCCTGAGCTTCCTCCTGTGGACTTCTGATTCTTCCAGACACCTGTTTCCTCTTGCATGTACCCACTTCTGAAGTGAAGAGTGTATGGCTGTTGGCTGCCTCCCCTGGCTGAATCCCTCCTGGCAGACTCCTGGATGATGTCCTTTGCACTGCAGTCCTTCACATGGAGGTCTGCTAGGTGGTCTATCCCTTAAGAACTAACAGGGAATGCTCTGATTTGCTGGAGTTTCTAAGCTCCCACCTCTTCCCTTCTTCCTGCTCCAATTCTGAAAACAATGGAAAACAGCATAAATTCAGTTCTCTGCTCACAAAAACTGCCTCTCTGTCCCTCACAGCACTCTTGAAGGAGTAGGTGTGGTTGCTGGTCCTGAAATTCTCCTGACCTAGACAAAGCAAATACAAATCTATTGCAAAACCAAATCCTGACCCATTTTGGGTGTGAGAAATTCAAAACCAAATATAAATTTATTCTGGCTTTGCACATACCAGTACCTAGTTTCTGTTTGTTATATTCTATGCATCTAGGATGAATGAACACATCTTTATTTCTGGATTCCAACAGTGTTGCAGTACCAACTTGCCTGTCTATCTACTTCTATCAAACCTGTCTTCAAATTGTGTTGTAAACATCTGTGCCACTTATTTAATGAGTATTGCATCCTGCTTCTGCTGCTGCTCTGATTAATAAGAAAAACTAGTGGTGTCACCACCTTCTATAATAATGAAGTGAACACCAATCCTGTTCTGCCATCCAGCAGTGCGTGCAGGGAAAAAGTGGTTTCACCCACATGCTGCAGTGATGCATGATGAAAAAACTTGATTCAAGATGGAGAAAGGAGGAGGAGGAGGAGGAGGATGACTATGTATTGTTTTCAGAAACAAGATTCAACATGAGCTGTCTCTGAAACTGTCCATATTTGAAAAAGCAAGAGGAAAGCTTAGCAGTCTGGAGTAGGCATGTAATGACTAGGGCAGCATACACTGTGTGTGTATTTTACATGTTCAGCACTAGCTAGGATGCATATGGCTATGACTTAGATTGTTGGACAATTTGGATGTAGTGCTGGTTCAGTATTAAGGGAAGCATCACTTGGCTCAGGTTGCTACCCTGCATGGTGGCTTGGTTACTTGCATGAACCATCCTATTCCACCATGTCCCATACCTAAGCTAGCCTGACTATCCCTACTGCTGGTCCATATCAAAGGTAATGTTGGGAGTGGCACTGGTTCTAAGTATTTGAGTAGACATCACACTGACCCTGAACAGGCACAGTGAACTGGAGGTAGTGGTGGTGAAGTACTTTCAGAGGAATTAAACTGTGATTGTAATATGATTTATTTTTTGATCACTGTGGAATGATGTGCCTTTTGATATTACTGGGCATGGCTGGCAGGGAAGCAGATATGATATATGAAATATTAATATAATCTGCACAGGCAAAATTCCACCATTTTTAAGCAACATTCTTTAATTTGTAGGTGAAATTCTGCCATTCATGGCAAAATTCTGCCATTTGTGGGCAAAATTCCTCTGTTCCTGAATTCAGTAAACAGTAGCAGTTTTCTTTAGCTGGTACAGCAGAGTTGGAGCCAAAAACTGTGGCATTTGGGGGGAACAATAGAATAAAAGGGAAGAAATAACATGGCATGAGTGGAGTCCTCATAAGCAGGGAAAACAGCATGGCGGTGGGGCGTGGTTTTCAACCCAAATTCAGGGTTATTATTGGCTGGAATTGAGTGTGAGCTTCTTCCTGAGATTGAGTACATTGACATGTCAATCAAGTTGTACTTTGGTGAATGGAGTGAATGCCAGTAACTACTGCACTGCAAATGTATTTGAAAATGCATTGCATGAGAACTGAAGGGAGTTTAAAGTGACTGAAAGTGTATTGCATGTGGATTGCACGTGAACTGATGATTAGTTGAAAAAGAGTTTGTATGTTAAGCATTTAGAATTGCCATTGCATTGTCAGCACAAAAAATAATGAAAGACCAGTGAGTTGGAGGAACAGTTTAATGTGGTGTGTACTGTATATTGGTTATGGTGGTAGCTAGACAAAGTACATTGGTTATGGGAGTAACCAGGATGAGATCTAAGGGAATGTGCCACCAATGTATGGCACAGTTGTTGTAACAGAATCCTAGGGGTACAGAATTCAAATTCCAGAGTACACTGAGTTTTAAACTATACAAAAGAGAAAGAGGCAAAACTCATAAAGTAGTGTGATTGGGGCGAATAGGACATGGTTGCTGTCAGGTGGAGAAAAAAGGAAGAAGCCTAGCTGCAGGTGTCTGCTTTGGAGCTGTGTGTCAGAGTAGTTTGAGAGAGTGTAAGGGGATGGGAGATGCATTGGGAGAGGGAGTTTGTTTTACAGTGATGAAAGGTAGATCAAGAAAGCAGAATGGCTTTCTGCAGATTTACTGTGAGTGTTATGAAATAAACAAGCAGCAGATGAACTGATAGAATACAAGGATGAGAAAGCAGGGTTAAGGAGAGAGGTGAGGTAACTGAGAACAGTGGTAAGCCAGTATTTGTCCATAATGGAGGAACATTGTGAGAGACACCAGACCTTGATTCAGGGAAAGGAGCGATTAGCAAATAGTAGGCACTGATGGGTGAGAGATGGAGCACTAAGGACTAAATGGCAGAATGAATGAAAAACCGGGTCTAATCTGGCAAGGGCAGACTTTAGTACAATGTTGTAGATTACATCTGCCTAGTTTTAAGGATGATCTCTTATCAGAACAAGAGAGGAAGACAGGGTTTGTTTAGGTACAGCACATCAAGCTTTCAATAGAGTAAAGCTTATTATGCATGTCATCAATGTGGGTGGAAAGGTAAGCGTCTGGTCTAGCCACACCTTTATCACTTGAAAAGTGGTTCCTCTTCAAGCAGGCTGCCAACCAGAGTTTTGATGGCCAGTGTATGTTGGTGCCTTGCTAGTCATTGTCTAATGCCAAATATCAGGGAGACAGTTTTCTTGACATTTAGTAAGACCTGGTTTGACTTGAGCAGTACCAGTGTTAGACATACAGTAGTTAGAGTCATGCTGGAGTGATGATTACAGACCAGGGACCAAAATGCTAGAAGGAAACAAAATTGTCTAATTTTCATACATGTGTGTGAGGAGATGCAGGTGAGTGAAGGTCATTTAAAAAATATGGAGAAAAGGACTGGGCCTAAAATAAAGCACTAGGACACCGGACTTCACTGGCAGGGGGGTGGCTAAGGCAATACTAACTTTGATTGACCGGAGCCGATCTGAGAGGTAGGAGTGGAACCACCTGACCACCAGGTTGGAAAGTCTCACAGTACCTAACTCATCAGAGAGAAGTGCATTGGCCACAGTATCAAAGGCCTTTGCTAGGTCTATGAAAATGGCCGCAGTGAACATGACCGTATTCATGTCTCTCATCACAAGGCCAGTGATCCTGAGGAGGAAGCACACAGTATGGTGGTGATAATAACAGATGTCTGAAGTTGGAAAAATGTTGCTTCATGAGAACTTCATGAAGTTTTCTGACTTCACGAAGTGCCAAAAGTTGCCTAGTGAACCTAAATGAATGCTCACTTTGTCAGCTAAGTGCCACTTCACTTAGTGTTTCAACAAGTGAGATGGCACTTTGCCCTTGAAAAACTATGGAAAGTGGTTTGAAGTTGTTTTGTTTTTAATCCTGTTGGTTCAATAACCCCCCCATCCACTCAGTAATAAGATATATCCACCCCATTACCTTCAGTCAGCCTTTTAAAAAACATTCCCTCACACTCCACCCATCATATTCTCTCATTTCCCTGTGAAGTTTGCCACCAATCTCACACAAGTTGTAAATCAGTGATATATACCTTTACCTCCACCCACATGCCAAAATCAACACCTCCCCCAGCCTACCCCTACCTGCCACAATCCTGAATATCAATTGAAGGCACCCCACTCAATTCCCACTCTGGCCTACACCTCTCTTTTCCCCCAGCACCCCCCAAAAATGAGGCTGTACCTGTAAACATGAAAACAGTCCTGTGTTGTAGAGTGATGCCTTTCTGTTCATAAGTTTGTGTCTGAATGAATGAAGGAAGATGCCTTCGATAATAATAGCACCTGATTGTCTGATGCCTCTTGATTCTATGCCCCCTACACCACCAGTACTTTGCAAAAAAAATATTTTAAAATTTCCTCCTGCACCTTTCCCAGTTTGCTAATTCACTTTGCTCAGCTCCTCTTAACATAGAAACATAGAATTTGATGGCAGATAAGGACCGCTTGGCCCACCCAGTCTGCCCATTTCCCTACCTACTGGATAAGCTGCAGATCCTAGTTAACCAGCAGCCTACTTCTTCTTACCCCCACCCCCCAGAATTGCCTTATGACTGTCTCATGCATGCTTGAATTCCACCACTAATTTTGACTCCACAACCTCCTCCGGAAGGCAGTTCCATGCATCCACAACCCTCTCTGTGAAAAAATACTTCCTTAAATTACCTCTGAGCCACCCCCTCATCTTCAAATTGTGCCCTCTTGTTCTTGCACACCTCTTTTTTTGAAAGATGCTACCCTCTTGGACTTTGTTGATTCCCTTGAGGTACTTGAAAGTTTCTATCATGTCCCCCTCTCCCTCCTTTCCTCAAGCTATACATATTAAGCTCCTTAAGTCTCTTCATATGTCTTCCGTGCAGACCCTGCACCATTTTAGTTGCCCTCCTCTGGACAGCTTCCATCCTGTCTATGTCTTTGCAGAGATTGGGTCTCCAGAACTGCACACAGTACTCCAGATGGGGTCTCACCAGCTGTCTGTACAGAGGGATAATAACTTCCTGTTTTCTACTGGTGATGCCTCTCCCCTATGCATCCAAGTAACCCCCCAGCCCTCCTTGCTGCCCTCTCACATTGCTTTCCCACATTTAGGTCATCTGATATGACTACCCCCAGGTCCCTTTCCATTTTTGTTGTTGTTAGTATCTCACCCCCCATTGTGTACTCTTCCCCTGGGTTTTTGTTTCCCAGGTGCATTACCTTGCACTTCTTAGCATTGAATCTAAGCTGCCACACATTTGACCATTCCTCTAACCTTGACAAGTCCCTTCTCATCCTTTCCACCCCACCCTGTGCATCAACTCTGTTGCAGATCTTAGCGTCATCTGCAAAGAGACATACTTTTCCTTCCAGTCCTTCTTGCAAGATATGCAGGTACAAGTGCAGGGTCACATGTGACACTGTTTCCTCTGCTCGACAGCATGATTTCACTAGACCATGTGACTGAAATTGCACCTAGATGTAATGAGAATTATGTAACTGGAATGATAATACATGATTGTCCAATGAGTTCTAAAGTTTTATGTTCAAACTGCACTCTGTTTCACAAAACCAAATGCTTCCTCAGTAGTCATTGCTACAGGTCCTTCCATTGTGTAAGAAAGCTGGACATGATACTGAGGTGTGTGCAGGGTGAGGATTTTTTAATCTCCAGCATAACATATTTGCTGCTTCAGGTTATCTGACTTGCCAACAACTGCCTGTAGAAAGTGTTTCATTATGAAGCTGAAGTGAGAAGGAAAACTGGGTTCCTTCTGATCTTCCTTGCCAGTGTCCAAAATACCAGATTTCAGCTTGTTCATCAAATTCAAATCCAGAGTCAATTCACCCATAGAGTACATGGAGGGGCAGCTGAGCTTGAAATGCCTGAATGCATTGTAAAGATTGTCCATTCTGGCTGGAAACCAAAGGGATGAACTATAGATAACATCACAAAAATCAAAAGCAAGAATCCTTGTATTTACAGTCTTCTTTCTGACTATAGAGATAAGACATGTTTCATTTTGGTGGAGGGCAGCACATTTTGGAGGGTTAGTGGCATTGGACTCTGTGGGTGCTGGAGTTCAGGTACTAGTCAAGTCTGAAGCACATGTACTGTATTTGTAGAATCTGACCTGTCCCAAAGAGGAACCATTTCCAGTCTTAACTGCGGAGAGGAAAAGAAGTTTGGCCAATTTCGGTTTAGACCTAGAAGTCATGAACAAAGCTGTATTAACATTTAGTGTAGTTTGTGTTGTCTTAATATATACAAAGCTGTGTGTGAAATTTTTTGACATTTGCCTTTACACAGTTTGTAAATTACATGTAAAATACGCATGTTTTTGTGGATTTTGAAAGATTTTCCTGCAATGTAAACATTTACAGAGGTTTGCATTTCAGTATGAGGTGCTCCTGTTCTTAGAGAAGTCTGGTTGAGATACAGTGTCTATGTATAATCGAAGGGGTTACTGTTGTCGCTAGTCCATTTTTAATGCTTCTCATATTATAGAGCAGTTCAATATTTAACTCAGTAGAAACTGAGTTATCTTACAACTTTGCAAATCTACTGAGCACTAGGGTTAAAAAACTGGCTATGGCATGCCCATGAACATATAGGGTAAATGTATCTTGTCACAGTTTTCTTTGTTTCTGTCTCACAATGAGAAAACTTTAGTACAGTCCCTAAGTCAAAAGCAGTAATGTTCTCTAAATTCATTTTTTGAGGGGAAAACTCTAAGGTTATTTATCCAGAAAGCATCTTTAAATGCTACCAAAAAAAATTTGTATACATTTTCTTACACCCTTACATTTTCACATAATTGCATCAATTTATGTTAATGTGAAATGATTTTGTTTATAGAAATTGCCTTACATCTTCACCTAATCATTATGGCTTGGATAGATAGATAGTAAATCAGTCAACAAGTCCAAGTTTGGAGACAGTCATGCTAGAAAGAAAACCACAAAAGAGTTAATGAGGTAGAGCTTATGGATAGTTTAATGAGATTCAGTAGTGTAAGTTACATAAGTAAGGCTGATTGGTATATGCAGTATACGTTTCAGCCTTAGTAAGGAAAATCCTGTGCTTGGCATAAAAAAATGAGCACTTTGTGAGCCACTTGATTAAAGCCACTACAGTGTGACTGCTGACCCATATATAATGCATTAGGTATGTGCATGTCTACTCTAGTAAATTATTTTGTTTTGCATTCTTCAGTGAAATACTAGTATCCCCCTTAGTGATGCAGTAGTCACAAAGTAATCTTGTGAATGTAGCATAGCCAGTGTTCAGTGTACATTTATTTTAGACACCGTAGGGGAACTGCTGACCCTTTGCATACAGTACTTGTTCTGGACATATTTAAGTAGAGTCAGTGGTGATGGAATAAGCAGGGACAAGAGGCAGACTGGACAAGACTAAAGGTCATTTTCTACTGATAAATTCTATGTGTCTATGTTTCCATATCTTTCACAGCACAATATTATATACACTTTTTCTTGTGCAAAATGTAGATACAATATTTCTTAGTGGTAATTGTGTGAATGTAGCACTGACTGGTGCACAGCATATTTCCTTGAGATTCCACACAACTGCTTCCCTGTGCTGAAGTTCAAGTTCTATACATTCTGTAACTGCTACAGAGCAGTATTGTATTTTCAGTCTTGTACACAATATAAACATGACTATTAGTGATAATAACGTTGTGAACCTAGCAAATGCTGGTGTACAGTGTATTGTGTATGTTTCAGAAATGTTGGCACTGCTATCCCTGGTTGTTAAGTATGTCGACCGTAACAAAGTATTTCATTCACATTCTTTTACAAAACACAAATATTTCACTGTGAGCATAACAAAATGTGTGAATCTAGTGCATCTTAATGTCTAGTGTATAGCTTCCAGCATATTTGTTTCAACTGTTACTTGACTGCTGACCCGTACCTACCAGTAATCTGCTCATCTGTTTCTTACCTATTTTCAATTAAAACACAGTGAAAAGCTGGCCCAGTGGTGCTGTGGGTCGAGGTGCTGGATGCCGCACCTCACGCCATGCTGGCAACCCATGTTCGTGAATGAGCATGGGCCACCAGGGATCGGCAGGGGAGGAGAAGAATCGAGCTTCCCAGGGACTGCTCTCTTTCTCCAGGGAGGGGGACTCCAGTGGTCAGCAAATGCCTGACCCCTAGCAGAGGCTGGGGGTGGCACACTGATGCTGCAATGTGAGTAGAGAAGGGGGAAGATGCCTGGTGGAACACTCATGGGAGCGAGTACACTGCCACTGCTGGTGTCATTGCATGCTCTGCCTCAAGGGGAAAATACAAGAGGAAGAAAATAGGTTGCTCGGTGGATGACAGAGGAGGCCTCACAGGTCCTGCCCTCCAACTAGCCACAGTGCTAGCCGCACTGAATCTGGTCTTCGGTGGGTGTTGGGGAGCCCCACCAGCCCCACCAGGGGGGAAGCCCTGGGGGTAATGGTCAGGTGCCAGCTGGTGGACATCGAGGGATGGGACTGGGGACTCCCTCCTGAGACAGGGCCAAGCAAAAAGGTGGTAAAAATGATAGCTGAAAAAAAAATTGTGAAAAAAATGTGAGCCATTTGGCTGGCTGAGTGTCAGGTACAGGAGCGTAATTACTAGTAGGCTGGGGCTTCCTAACAGGTAGTTGGATCAGGTAATCTGGGTAGTCTCCTGTTTAGGCCAGGTAAGGTAGTTTGGTAATATGCTACCCTACCTGGCATAGTACAGTTGTAATTGGGTTGGGTATTGGGTCAAGTAATGGGGTGGCTAATATTGTGTACTGTGATCTAGCAAATTTAAATTTTGTGCTCAGATGCACTGAGTGATGGCTTATGTTTCATCAGAAGCAGTACGGCACCTGTGCAAAGTGATCAGGGCAGCTGTTGTTTGACTTCTCATGGTTTACTCATTCACAGCTCATATCTCATTGTGTGACCTCCCTCCACTTACTCTCATTGTCTGTAGTGTGTGATAGTTGTGTGTGCGCAGTGTAGGTGGTCGATTGGGTCAGCCAGGTTGTGCCATCTAAGTGAAGGGAGATTGGAGTCATTGGAATTTGAGTCAGCTGCTTAGCTGGTAGAAGAAGTGGTCATGACCATTGAAGAGTGATTGAGGAGTGCCCCCAGAGAAAGACCAGCAGGCCAGGATAGACAGAACCATGGCTAGCAGGTGGGAACGCTTAAAGTAGAGTGGAAGAGTGCAGCAGCAGTGCAGTGTAGTTGAGATGGAAGACAGATGGTGGTGGACTGCTTGCCTTGGCTTGAGCACCTAAAAGTAAGAAGAGGAAAAGGACACCCATGTAACTGCTGGTAGTCTCTGATATTGTGCAAGTGCCTGAGGTGGTGGTGGGGGGGAGACCATTAGGCAATGTAAGAAAAAAAGACAGCACATACAAGGCAAAGTGTGGCAAGAGCAGTTTATTGCAGCAATGCCAACATTCAAAATGTGTAATATATGCATAATGCGCAAAATAAAATAAAAAAAATCAACATACAGACTTAATGGTACTAGGCCCCTGGAATTGGAGCAGACCAAGCACTTGGCATTACTGGGAGCCTATGATACCTGTTTGTGGGTGTGTTTTTACACTCTGTATGTCTCTTGCACTTTTTTGGAATTTTGGCATTTTGCAATAAATTGTTCTTGCCATACTTGGACTTGTGCAGCTTAGAAAAACAAAATCCTACTATAGAAAAAAATGGTTGAATTTTTATCTAGAAGAACCACTGGTCAGCAAAACTAATTTCTTTGAGTAGGTCTACAGATTTGGTAATTTTTTTTTATTAGTACAACTACTACAAGCTTTGGACCTTATGTAACTGTTGTCACATTGTGCCATTTTATTTCAAGTGCTGTACACTGTCTCACAGTGAATACTTTCTTTGGGACTGAGCAGGGAAACTGGGTCACTTGAGCACTGTAGTACTGCCCTGACAAAAATGGACAGGGCTGTAGCAAGGAGATGTAAAGAAGACACAGATACAGAAAGGAAGATGTACTGTTGGGTTGTGCTGTCCTTCAGATGAGATGTTAGATCTAGGTCCCTTCTACCCATCTCTACTGCTGTCTTGGTGGGTGTTCAGGTGGAAGTAAAAGAACCCAAGGCACTTTTCACAAGACTAGTGGATTTTCTCCAGTGTCCTGGCCAACATTCCCCTTCCCATAAAACTGGTTCATGCAATTTATCGAGGTTGTTCATGGGTGTTGATGTGCAAAATGGCTGCCTCTACACAGTGAGTAGTTTCACTACCCATCTCTTCTTGCTTGTAAAGCACTTTGGGATACATTGTGTATGTAAAGCACAACATAAATGCTGATTCTTTTTCCTCTTAAAGCTTTATACTTATACACAGTGCTGTAAAAGAACATTAGAACAAGATGTTTTTCTTTAAATGTATATAGGCAATCCATTTATTGCATTGAGAATGCTTTTTGGTTGTCTAGACTTAAGTCACTTACATGAGAATAGACCCATGGTAATACCCTCCCATTACATGTGGCACCACTTATATTGAAAGGTTTTGCACTGTTATGTTAAACAATTGTGCTTGGCTTTTGTCTCTGGAGTGAATTGTGAATATCAGGGTATAATGAATGATTTTAATATAGGTCTTAATTACTGTATACAGTATTATTTCAGACTGTAAATAAACAAACTACCCTATAAAGAAGATTTTTGTGAGCTTTTTGCAGTTGGGTTCTGGGTGTTTGTACTTTGTAGCCCAGTATGTGGACACATTAATGTACCTCAGCATGGCACCTGATGTGGTGTCATGAATGGATGTCTCTGTGTTTGGTTATGAACAGGACAGGATAGTAAGAAATCAGGGTAAAAGGGTAGTAATGAAGAAATCAGGGCAGTAATTATCCTACCCTAACCAGCTACCTGTTTTGCATAAGGGTATTTTTAGGGTAATTTAGGGTAGTTCGGTAGTGCCCCCAGGTAATTTTCAGGGTAGGGTATTTTACTGCCCACCAATGCTTATTATGATACCATATTTACACTCCTGCACTTCTTTAGCCTGTGCAACAGTTCAACTACAATATCAATGCATGTCTCACACTATCAGAGACAGCATCTGAGCTGCATATCTGGGGCACACAGTAGTAACAGAGGCCAGAACCAACAGGTCAGCAGGACTGGGAGCATTGTTGAGGGGAGCCTGGGATCGGAAAAAGTGCAAGATTGCAATACCCTGATGGTTGTCAGAAGTATACTTCCATCTGTGGCAGCTAAAGTGAAGAAAGTGACAGTGTTCTGCATCTTTCTGGGTGAGATAGGAGGACAGTGAATGGAGCAAGGCTGCTTAGAGAGGTTACCTTCTCCATAGTAAAACAGATGTAAACAGTATTTTCCAAGTTAAAATCATAAACTACTTTTTGTTTTAACATTTTTAGGAAGGAAGCATATTATAAGTGGAATAAGGCACTTCAGGGATCTGTAATTATGGTGAATAATTGTACTTTGCTCTCAGGTGTTTAAAGGCGCTCAGCACAAGTGCCTTGTGCCTAACAAAATTTTCAAGTTGAGCAATTGTCACCCCATAATTACACACTCTGGCATGTCTTATTGCGTACCTGTACCGACACCCTTGCAGTTCTCATCTTCAGGTATGGCACAAGTTACTGAATGTTTATTGTCAGATTGCATTGCTTCTATGCATCTGTGCACATCCTATTTTCTACAGCACTGCCTGCATTGTTGCACTGTAACCACAGGCTTTCAATGGCATTGCTCCCCTTCCTGTCTTCAGAACATATGTGGAAACAAGCTGGTCAACTCTGTGTTCCCTACTGATAGAAAATTATAAATAAATACATTAAGAGCACTCCCTGAATCTGACTTTTAAGTTGGTGCCACCTACTCTTGCAGTCTTTTCAAAGTTCATCACTCATTCTGTGAAGTAGTTCTTTCAAACATTTCCCTTGGATCTTTCAGTAGGATTGAATGTCCCCTTGTCCTTTCATCCTTGTGCATTTTGAAGAGATGCACTTGGCCCAAAGACAATCACTTTTAAGATAGATACTTGACTACTGTAACTATATTTCATCAAAGGCCTCTACTTCCTATAGAAAACAGTCACAGTTCTACTTGCTATTATTTTTTTTACTGAATTAGCTCTTACTGTCAGAGCAAGGGGGCAGCCGACTGAGGTAGCTAGAACATTTCTGTTCTAGCAGAACAAGGAAAGGTTGGTAGAATATATTGAATTCAATATGCTGCAACACCACAGGCAGCATGGATTCATGGGGCGGGGGTGGGTCATTCCAGATGAATCTGATCTCTTTGACTTGGTGACCAAGGACATAGATCAGGGAGGGCAATCAATGTGGCCTATCTGAACTTTAGCAAGGCCTATGACACTGTACTACACAGGAGACTGATAAAGAAACTAAGCAGCCTGTTTTCATAAGTGACATTGCAGAAGAACTGGAAGGGAAGATATACTTTCTGCAGATGACAACAAAATTCATAATAAGGTGGACACTTGAGGGGGTGGGGAGAATGCATAGAGATCATGGGAAACTTGTGGAGTGGTCAAGAGCATGGCATTTTTGGGTTCAATGCCAAAAAGTGCAAAATCATGCACCCAGGGTATAGGAACACAGGAGCAGCTGAGTATGGGATGGATGAGATACTCACAGTCAGTAAGCAGGAAAGGGACCTTGGGGTTATCATACTTGATTACCTAAAAGGAGGCACTGTTGCTACTAAATCGCTTACTGGTGAGACCCCACCTGGAGTATTGTGTCCAATTCTGGAGGCCTCACCTCAGAAAGGACATGATTAGGTAGGAGGCAGTCCAGAGGAAGGCAACTAAAATGGTGCCTGGGTTGCACCAAAAGCCCAATAAGGAAAGACTGAAGGATCTCAACACGTACACCCTGGAAGAGAGGAGAGCAAGAGGGAACATGATAGATACCTTCAAGTACCTCACAGAGGTGAACAGTGTGTAGAAGGGGAGTCTTTTTTACATAGAAACATTGAAACATAGAAGATTGCCAGAAAATAAGGACCACTAGGCCCATCCAGTCTGCCCATTTTCCCTACCTGCATCTGCTGATGTCCCCCCCTTCAGTCTCACATCATGTCCTCTTGTTCTTGCCCCTCTCCTATACTGAAACATGTCCCCCAACTGTACCTTATTTATGCCTTTAAGATACTTGAAGGTCTCAGTCACTACGTTCTCTGTCCTCTTCTAGCGTGTACATGTTAAGATACTTCAGTCCCTCCTCATATGTTTTCTGGTGCATGTCCTGTATCATCTTAGATGCCCTTCTTTGGACTGTTTCCATGCTGTCAATGTCTTTATGAAGATATGATCTCCAGAGCTGTACACCGTATTCCAGATGAAGCCTCACCAGTATTTTGTACAGTGGCATCACCACCTCCCTTCTCCTGCTTGTGATGCCCCTACTTGGGCTGGCAGTATAGCCTAGAGGTTACTGGAACGAGGTGTCAATGAGCTTGATACATCCAGCAGACCAGACCTGAGTTTGATTCTCACAACCTCCACTTGCATACTGTGTAACTCTGAGCAAGTTACTTAACTGCCCAGTGCTCCCAGGTTGCCCCTGAAAATAGGCATTTGTGCCTAGTGGGTCTTACCTGGTTACCAAAGACTAAAATAAAAAAAAAATACTTACATCCTTTGTATATTATCTGGCTACTTTAAAGTCATTGTGATGATAATCCCCAAGTTTCATTCTTCTCTGGTGGCAGCTAGGAGTTCCTTTTAAATGATAAAGAACACCAGGACTACAGTGTATGCAATTAAGTGGGATGGGGGGTGTAAGAGTGATGTGAGGAAGTACTTACTTCATTGAAAGAGTCATACATGCCAGGAACAGACTGCCAGTGGAAGTGGTGGAGGCAAAATAACTGGGGGTTTATACAGGCTAGACATAGGGGAATATGAGTAAATAGGGATGGAGGAGGGAGGGTTGCTAGAAACCAGTTAGCATCTGCAGAGATAGACTAGGTACTAGGGATCATCTGTGCAGACTGGTTAGGCCAAGCAGTCTTTTTCTGCTAACAAATTTTATGTTTTTATGTCCCCGGTTATCCAAGCCATCAACCATTTCTCTCTCCCCCTCTTTACATTCTTCATCGTGTCTATAGTCTTATTCAGATACGTGACCCTAAAGTAACTGCACACTGTGCTTGATATGGGGCCAGACTTAGGATTTGAACAAGGATATTATAATGCATCTTAACCTGTTCATAAGTTTCTCTTAATGCATGCTATGGTTTTAAGAGCTGTGCAGAATGAGAAAATTCCAAATTCATGGAATTGCTATGGGAATTCCACAAAATTCCATGAAATTCCACAGAATTTCATCAGAATATTTGAATTTATTAATTTGGTCATAATGCAGCTGTCAAGTTGAACTAAATATCTGACATTTGGCATGATTGCTTGTTGATAGGGCTTTAATGGTTTGCCAAATATTATGACATTAGGACACATTGTCTCAAAATTTTGGCTGCTCCAAAATCTGTCATTTTATTTTTTGTGGGAAAGGTCAGGAATTTTTTTATCCACATAAAACTCAGGCACCTTTGGAGCTAGAAATCTGAAACTATGTACATATATAAATATAATTCATTGCAAATTCCTCTGTTAATGCATCAGTTAGGGTTGATAGTACACTGACAAAAGTTAGGAAATTAGGTGTTAGGGTTGCCAGCCCCTACCGCCTCACCTCCACCCTCCACACACCAACAGGCATTGGTGTGTGCATTGGGATCATTGCCCTGACTCTCACCCAATTCCATTTGTGAACAAATTGAGGTGGTGCAGTGTAGGAGAATGGGGTGAGAGGTAGGCCCAACAACCCCAACACACACACACCGATGCCTGTTGGTGTGTGGAGGGTTGGGGGTGGGGGCATGGCGATAGGGGCTGGTAATCCTAACATCAACTTTCCAAACTTTTGTCCGTGTACTATCAACACTATCCGATTTATTAATGGCATTTTTTGCAATGAATTTCACTTCATTTTGAGAGAGTTTAATGCAAATAGTAAGTGGTATGTCACTGCGGGCCCTGTGCTCTCGTAATGCTGAAATTCAGGTATGCTGTAAAAAATTACAGCTGTAATGTTCATGAGGAGGTGTGACAAAATGTCAAAGTTGTAAATCTGTAGTGAAAATATTACAAATTTGAGAATTTATGATGTGCATTGAAACTGCGCAGTGCATGCTCATAACGTGGTAATTTTTTGGATTTGTTTCACAACATTTTCAGCATTGTTTATTTGGGACCTCCCTTCATGAACACTAGCACTGTGATTTTGTTAATCCATCCCAAAAGTTGATTTCACACAGTGGCCATGCCATTCTGCTCCACAGGTGTGAAAACATGTTCTGGGCAGAATGTGAAATACGACAGTTCTATTATTCATGAGGAGGTGTGACAAAATGTCAATGTTGAGAATGTGGAGTGAAAATATAAAAAATTTGTGAATTTACAAATGTCTGTTGAAACTGTGCAATGCACACTCATAACGTGGTCATTGTTTGGCCTTTTTTCACAAAACTTTCAACATGGTTTTGCTGGGACATCCCCTCACGAACACCGGCACTGTGATTTTGTTAATCCATCCTGAAAGCTGATTTTGTACAGCAACCACATCATTCTGTGCCACAGGTATGAAACACATTCTGGGCAGGATGTGAAAAATGACAACTGTACTGTTCATTAGGAGTTGTGAAAAAATGGCAATGTTGAAAATGTGAAGTGAAAATATTAAAAATTGGCGTAGTTACGAGTATGCATAGAAATTGTGCAACACATGCTTGTAAGGCAGGCATTTTTTGCTATTTTTTCACCAAATTTGCAACATGAGCTTTTTAGGACCCCACCTCATGAACAATGGCACTATCATTTCATGAATCTGTCCCAAAGGGTGATTCCATGCGGCGAGCATGATATCACCTTCTAGGACCAAGAAACTAAATGACAGTGTTCACAAGGTGGGGTCCTAAGAACCCCATGTTGAAAATTTGAGGCAAACATTCCAAAAAATGGCTGAGATATCAATCTAAGTTGAAACACCCTCCCTCCATTGACTCCCATTATACGCCTTACCTCCAATTCTTCATGTTGCAGTTTGGCTCCGCAGAGTGCCGATATGTCTCTGCTCCTGAGAAGATTGCTGTTTCCAACTTTCTGATGGTAAGTATGGGAGAGTAAGGGTGCAGGGAGGTGGGTGCTCAGTGGGAGAGGGATGGGGGACTGGGGAGACCATGATGAGCTGTTTTCCTTTTTGTAGGGAAAAAAGACTGTGATGGGTGGTTCTCTCATGATACAGGTACAGAAAAAAGTTTTGGGGTACACTGGGGTGGGCTTCCAGTGTGCCACATGAGTTGTGGGGCACGGGACATGCTGCCTACAGGGGTATTGGGCACCCTGTTGGCAAGCATTTTTATAAAAAAACATATGGGCATGCTAGGGTGGGCTCCCTGTGTTAGAGATGCAGTGAAATTAAATTCCACTGGTGAAGTGAAGGCGAAGTGGCCACTTTGCATTGTCACTCGGCTATGCAGTGTGGCCAATAGGAAAGGCTCACTTTGCTTTGTAATTATTACTTCACATTGTCATTCCGCCTTAACGTGAAGTAAGGTGGAGTGGCAACAATATTGGCAGCCCCCCAATGCCCCACCACACACACAGTCATCAGAATTAATGACCATCCCCAAAATGCTACTGTCTTGTGTCCAGAAAATTCCCCAGTGCTGGCGAAGTGAAATGAGAGGGTAGCAAAAAAATGCAGTCTCCCAGAATTAATGGTGAACTCCGTCATGTAAGCAGTGGGCACACACAGTCACCAGAATTAATTTGCATCCCCAAAATGCTACTGTCTTGTGTCCAGAAAACTCCCTAGTGCTGACTAAGTAAAATGAGAGCATAACAAGAAATGTGAAGTCTCCCAGAATTAATGGTGCACTCCATCATGCGCGCAGTGGCCACACACAGTCACCAGAATTAATGTGCATCCCCAAAATGCTACTGTCTTGTGTCCAGAAAATTCCCCAGTGCTGACAAAGTGAAATGAAAGCACAACAAGAAATTCAAAGTCTCCCAGAATTAATGGTGTACTGCAAATGCACAGACAGATTAAGACTGCACTGAACACTCAAGAGATGCAGAGTGAGACACAAAGGCACAGCAGCTAACCAGTGCTCACAAGTCACAAATCCAAATCGGGAGAAGAATACCTTTTGGCAGTTGAGGGGGGTAGTGCATGTCTGTAACAGTCCACTACCAGTAAAGATACTGCAAAGCAGTATAAAAAATTCATGCAGGTGCAGTGGATAGCAGGTTCACGCTACTGCAATTACTCTGGCACAATAAAAGTTGTCTCATTTAATGGTACGCAATGCACAAACACATGCACACACACTACAAGTATTGCATAGCAAATTGAAAACCTTTAGCAATATAACCAAATGTTTTAAACAAACTGAAATTATACACTGCTGCACCACTACAATCAGCAAAAAAAGTCAAGAATGATTGAAAATATTACTGTGTGTACATTAACACAGTTATACAAGAAACATATAACCAAAACAGAAAGATTGCCATTTTCTCCCAGTTAATCTACCTACCTACACCACAGATATGCCCCCCAAAGCACACTTCACAATACACAGACTGTTCTAAATCAACATTCAAAATCCACACACAAACAATAAACACTCAATGATATGAGCACAGGAGAGTTTCCTACAATCGATGCACTAAATTTTGAGCAAAAAAAAAATGGCTCAAAAAGGCTTTAACAGCTTTTAGAAGATTTGTATCATACAGCTCTGAGAGAAAACTGTCTACATCTTCCACTTCACACACACACTACATAGAACTGAGGCTGTGCAGAACAACCTAGAGCCCATGAGACCTGCAATCCCTTGAAGCACTGCAAATTCACCTTGGAGCACAATAACAAGGCAAAGTGATGTGAAGTACATTGACTTCAATCTACTTCACCTTAAAATTGGTGGAGAATTGGTTTGGGGAAGGCGGAATAATGCAAGGTCATTGGTTTCAATGGACTTCGTGTTCCCCATTATGATGCGAACTACTCAGCTTCTCATTGAGGAGCGCTTCGCGGATTCAGTATTACTACACAAATCACTCCATGGAGAGAATTTTGCCCACTTCACCCACCTCTACAACAGTGTGCCATGAGGTTTAGGGGTAAGAGGAGACATAATTCCAGCATGGGGATTGGGCACCTCAGCTTCAGAGCAGTTAGTGTCCTGTGCACAGAACAGGAATTTGATGCAGGATCCTGCATCAAAAATTCTGATACAGGATTCTGCATCCGATGTGAAAGACATTGGGGTCCCCAACTGGTTTTCCTCATTTTGCTAGATAAACACTTATGTTTACCTAATGGGGGAGAGAGGAACATGGTGGGACAATTACTTTGGCCCAAAAGAGGCCACAAAGGATTATTTATTTATTTTTTTATTTTTTTTTATGGGGCAGAATAATGCTGGCAGCTAGACACTTTCACAAATGCAAAAGTGCTGCACCCCTTCCAAAAATTGCGACAGTGGGGGGGCTAATTCTGGAAAAAAGCATGCTGTGGGATCAGAATAAAAATCTGATGCCCTCAGTGTGTTCCTCAACGATTAGGTAAACACAACAATCTGTGTTTACCTAGGGCCATTATTTTTTAAATGTCATCCATTTTTAACTGCCAGTAGCTGAAACAGGATACCAGCCATTGCTTTTGAAAATAGAGCATTTGTGAAAGCTGGCGGCAGCTTTCGAGAGACGTATTATTTTTTCCATTGACTATAATGGGAAACTTGTTTTTTGAATAATTTTTGAACGGTTTAATGTTTTCTCACCAAATCATCAAAAGGCACATCAGTGACCCAGACTACATCTTCCCTGAAGATTTCAGACCAAACGGACAAATCATGTGGCCTGTAGCCATGAGCAAAGAAATGCACAAAACCCCTTTTTTTTTGCATTTTTGCATGCTCTGCAGTTCTGCAACCACTCATCTGACCATAATGCAACTTGCCAGATATGGAGATCTATGGTACCAGACTGCTCATGCAAGATCTCAGACAAACCTGTCAAACAGTGCCAAAGTTATTAAAGTGCAAAATTTAGGGTTTAAATAGAAGTGGACAGGCAACTCTAACTATACTGACACTAACGTGCCAATATAATAAAAACCCTTATACCTGCAAAATTGTATGACATTTTAATGAATGCCCTCAGAATTCTACTAAAATAACTAAAATAGAAATTTTTGTAAAATGTTTGGCTGTCAATAGCACAGCCCCCTTTAAAGCTTTACAATTAAAATGTGGTGCATATGCCTGTGCTACATGCTTCTCTAAATCCTGAACTGTGGAGAAAGTTTGATATGATTTTTTTAAATTAGATGGACATAACTGAAAATGACATCTTGATTAAATGTTTGTCCACCTAGAACTCACCCTCTTCAATCTAGGAGTCTGAAGTTTTGTAAACTTATAAAAAACATGGCTACATGTACACCTGCCAAGTATCATTTGGATATATACTTTAAAAAATAGGACAAAAGAACTCAAATTTAAAATTTGGCAAAATTCAGTGGACATTTTAGAAATATATTAATTTGGTGAAAATACAGCCTTTTACTGTGCTAGAGACCTGCAGCTTGGTGTGATTACTTGCTGGTAAGAGTTCTAATGGCATGCCAAATATCATATCATGACATTAGGATGCATCATCTCAAAATGATATGTGCTCAAAGTCTGTCATTTTATTTTTGTGTGACATTTTGTGACCATTTTTATCATACAACTCAGGAACCTTTGGAAATGGAAATCTGAAACTTGGGGCATATATAAATGTTGTAATACCCTGTACACCTGCAAAACTGTGTATCATTTTGATGAATGCTTTCAAAATTATACTAAAATATATTAAAATAACTAAAATCTAAATTTTAACAAAGGGGCCACCTATAGCACAGTCCCCTTTAAGGACTGAAACTTAAATCTTGGTGCACATACCCATGCTGGATGTTTATCTAAACACTGAAACTGTGGAGACATTTGGACAATAACTTTAAAATTAGATGAAAAAAAATGAAATTTAAATTCTGATTAAATGTTTAGCCACCTATAACTCAAGCTCCAATTTAATGTAGGACTCTAACATTTGGTACACTTATGCAAGCCATTTGACCTAAGTATCCCATTATGTGAGCTACGGAAAATGTTCTCCCCCAATATGAGCATGTGAAATTTGTCCACTGTCAGAAAGGCCACTAAACAATCCTGCTGACAGTACACTGCACAAAAGTGCAATAGGGCGCATGTCAAACAGCAACTGGGGATTATTGTGACTGCAATTTGGGTGACTCATCAATATGAGTGAATAGGCAAAACAGCAAATGGGCATTAGGATGACTGGCAAAATGGGTGAATGCCGAAATAGTGCATGTGCGCCGTGCATGCACAACAGCTGCACCACTATGCATCCATTTGTACCGTCCACCTCTGACTGCCTTTTAGGAAGGTTGCCGTGGTCACTCCTCCATGCTGCTGATGTGGCGTGTAACTTTATACAGCTACAGAGAAAGGTAGATAGGGCTACTGGGACTAGTGTGCTGTGGGCTTGAAACCCCTCTGCACAGATACACCCCCTGCATCGACCTCCCACTGCTGAACATTCCATTACACTGTGTTCCCCATGGATACAACATAGGCAAGACCACTGTCATACAGAACATGGCTTCTTACCGGCATCACCATCTGTTCCTGCTATCCACTCGTGATGCCACACAGCTCCACCGGTAATCTGTCAGTCCTGTGCCACTGCTGCAGAAACACCACCAGTGCCACTCTGTTTAACTTTTTTTCCCACAGCGGTATACATTGTCACAGATGTAATGCAGTCAAGCATGCCAGGTGTTGGACCACATGACCCACAAGGGGCAGGTAAAGGTAGGGGATCGCAGCACTGCCGGTATCTCATACGGAAGGCTACTATTGATGATGGAAGCTGCATCATTTGTCGGCAGCCAGAAGGGAGACCTACTCCTCTCCCATGCTGGATACCTGTACCGCAGGGATAAGGAGATAAAAGATAAAGTTTATTGGAGATGCACCCTGTACCACAAATACAGTTGACCAGCAAGAGTGCATACCGAGGTGGACCATGTCATGCCTACCCGGGCTGCCACACAATCATGTACCAGATGCAGGGGAGACTGATGTCCAGAGGGTGCTCTCCAGCCTGAGGGACAGGGCACATACAAGCCTGGAGATGACATTCCAGGTGCTGGTGCAGTGCACCACAGGGGTGCACAATGTGGTTGCTGGATGACTACTTGCCATTCCACTGCTGAAGAGAACAAACCAGTGAGTAAGACAACATGAGAAGGGCAGTCCCGTGACCCCAGACACTGTGTCTGAACTGAGCATACCAGTGGAGTGTACCTAGGGTTCCCGGTTTTCAGATATAACCAATAACCACCAATAAAACACCACTGAGATGAAAATCGGGCAATCGGTTATAACAAATAAAAAATGAAAATCCTAGTGGGTGTTGCATCTGGTAATGATGCATGCATGTAGGATGCATCACATTATGCATGTGCTGCACGAGCATAAAAGAGCAGCACAGAGATGTCAAGAATGCAAGCAGACAGCACAAAAATAAATAATGCCACAATGCTCTAAAACTGCTGACTGGTATGTTGTGAAGAATGATTTTCTTGTCAAAGAGATACAAGGCAAGTGACTACTTGTTTGTAAATTCTGCTGAGTAACAATACCTGCGGTACTGGGAAAGACTGCCAGTCATATTGGAGCCTGTGCAATCAAAGACACACAGAAGACAGAAGCAGCCAGCAAAAAAGGAAGAGAATGTACTGAGTCAGATTTCATTAGCTGCCACAATAACAAGACTCAAGCAAAAATGGGAGGAAGAAAGGGATGTGGCCCACTGGTTTGGCCATGCTAGGATTCAATCTGGTGTCAGTTTCACTTTTAGGGGAACTGGGACAAAGCCATCCTGAGTGGGTGGAGGGGGTATGTTGGGTATAAGGTTGGAGAGATCAGTGTGATCAGTACAAGATTCTGTAGCCCCTGAAGCTACAGAGAAAGTATCTGAGTCCCCCTCATCTTCCTCATCAGCAGCCCATTGCTTTCTTTTAGCTAAGATATTGTATCTATTTCTGGTCAAAATGGAGGACTCCTGCTGTTTTAGTTCAACTTTTGGACATGGGGTCCCTCTCTCTGAGTTTGTACTGGTACCATAGGTTCTTCTGAGGGTGCAGAAGGAGTAGGTATAGATACAGGGGCATTCTCACCTCATAAAACAGTGGATTCTGGACTTTCAGAAATTTGGTGCAGGGAGGAGGTGGAATGACCCACCCATCCAACACAAGGGAGGTGCTAGAATTTGGACATTGAGCCTGCAAAATTACATCAGTGACAGTGGAAGACCTAGTTTCATGAGTAGCAGCCTTAGATGCCTGTCTAGCTTGCATCACCTTAACTTGCTGTTCTGTAATTAATACCTCTTGATCCTGCATAGCCCTATCCATCCTATTGTGTTTAGCCCAGGGGCACTTTTGATAGGAATGCCCCAGTTCTTCACACAGATTGCATTGGAAATGATTAGGGCAGCCCAAGCTAACATGCCTATACTCTAGACATAAGTTACATCTAGGCTGATCACAAGAATAACTTAAATGGGTCTGTGGCCCACATTTATGACACATTTTAGCTGCCCCAGATAAAAACAAATACCCCTGTCTCTCCTGATATAGAAACTATTGGGGAGGTCCTGAATCCCTGAGTCAGTATGCAGTAGCTTAATTTTTATTCTCCAACCTCCCATACATACCAAATCATGATCTAAAATGGGAATAGGTTTTTGTTGGATCTCACACTTCTGTTTTAACCAGTATTGCACATCTTCAATATTGACTCCTTTGTTTCTAAACAAAATTGTAATTGTTTTATTACAGGGTTTAGTTAAGGGAATGGGAAAAAAATCTTGGTAGGCTGCTGAATTTTTCACCCCCTCAAATTTCTACCAGAACTTTTCCTGTGTTTGAGATGTCCTAAAGCTAATATAATACACATTTATGCCTTTCACATGGATAAAAGCAAATACATTTTGGGCAGGAATGCCCATAATCTCCTTTAACTGTTTGTGCATGACATATTTCCTGTCACAAAATAAGTCTGCTATTCCAGTGTATTTTCACCTAACAGCATTACGTCTTTGAGCTGGCTCTCCAACATGCTTAAATAAATCAGCCATCTGAAAAGTATGTGCAGGCTGTTCAGTGTGTTTATTGTGTTCTGTATCCCTTTCCTTGTCAGTGGCAGTGTTGTGATTAGTGACAGAAATCAGTGTTGCTGCTTGATTTCCCCCGAAAGTGCCAGGATCAAAGTGAAGCATTTCCTCGTCCAAAATAGAAGTTAAAGAAAAGTTAGCAATATTTTTATTAGTTAGTTCTGGATGACCATCCATGTGTTGCAATGGAAATATTGGTACCATGTATGAGTTTGAGACATTCAAAAGACCTGTTTTGTCAGTTTTTTCTGTAGAGGTGCCAGGCAGAAGGTTAGCCACAATGCCCGTCTGCTCCTGTACCAGCATCTGTGGGCCCCAAAAAAACAGCCTTCATGGATACTGGTGGAGACATACAAGGAGACATTATTTCTTTGGTTGAAACTGGACAAGGAGATCTCCATCCTGCTCTGTCTGAGTTTGGCATCCAGCCCACTGCTTTCAGAGCTGAAGTAGGCTTCCAAGGTTCAAATATTGTGGAGGAGCTGTCCTCTGTCCGTTGTCCTTGTCACATTTCTGGTAAGCACATTTCTTGCAATATTGTTTTTTGCCAAGGGAGCTGTAGCCGCAGTGGAGCCAAGAGAGGATGGCATTTCCTCCATGGAATCAGACTGTATGGAGTGCACATTTCAGTCCCATAGAGCACCAGGTTCCATCACTTCCACTGCAGGTCTTTGCTCAGCAGTATCACGTGGCAAGTTTTCCACTAAGGCTTTATTCTTTACAATAGCATTTTTTTCTAAATGTTTCTTCCTAATTGTTAGATATTTTCATAGAGGCAGACTTTTCTGATGAAAGATTAGAGACATGGGAGGAAACCTTCAAATCTGTACCTTGGCTTTGTACTGATTGTACGGTTTTTCCCGCATCAGTCTCAGGGTCACTGTCCATCATGAATTCCATCAAGTCTTCTCCATTCTCTTCCATTTCTTCATTGTGTCATGTCAGGGAATAGAACACTGAGAGGAGGCTCCCCTGAGACCCTTTCTCTGCTGCTGCACCCAGCAGCCATGTCCACCATCTTGGATTAGGCTGGCAAGGGTTCGCCCTACTGGAAAGAGTAGGGGAATTTTTATTGAGGACAAGGACTACATACAGGAAAGATACATGATACAGAACCATAATTAGGTACAATGAAAAAAAAAACCCATAAATTAACACAGATTTATAAAACATTACAGAATGTTATACACATTAATATATACACTGTACCCAGTTCATAAATACACATAATGGCAGGAAAATTAGTTCATCTAGTGTATACAATGCACTCACAAAAGTTGCACCTTTTCCATTGTATAGGACTTTACATCTTGCTACCAGACACCCTGCATGGATGATTTTACATTCTTTAACAATTCTATAAATGAAACTAATCTTTGCTGAGTAACCAAAAAAGCATCTAGCCTGCCATATATAATATTTTAATATAGGAAATACAGTATATAATGTGTCCCTGTTGTATTTTCCCCACCCCCTCGATGAAGTGCCATACATAAGTTCTGGATAAGATAATTGAGTAAAGAGAGCCCCCCCCCCAACCATTTCCATTGCTACATAACTCCAAAATTCTTTTGCATAATTACATTGTAAAAATAAGTGTTCCTGAGTTTCCAACATTTGGACACATGACTCCCTCAGACAATACCTATCTGCTAGATGTTAATGCTTATTATTGTTTCTAACTCCCAATCTCCCATATATTTTCCCAGTCATACTATATCCCAAATACATGCAGGCAGTCTAGGGTTGGATAATTGTTTTAATGTTATGTCAAAGTCCTGAACTGGACATTGTAGAAAAACTACCTCCTCATTTCTTTCAATTTGAAGGATGTTGGTATAAATTACTTTTCTACCCAATGTCTGAATATGTGTAATGGGTAACACCACATTTGATAATATTCATTATTATCTCCATACCATATTTAGGCAATAAAGTAATGTTTTTTTAATAGTCTAGGTTTCCCCTGTCTCCAAGGTTCTAAGTAAGACATTAGTCAAGAAAGCACCAATGACTTCCACATTTTATTATCTGGTCTCAAAGCTCCACCCACATTATAACTTATGAAAATACTATAATAAAAAACTACCGTATTAATCATATTAATGTCTCCCTATTGTACCCTTCTATAAGTGAGCTCTCTCTTTATGAGATTTCATCTGTTACCCAAAAATGCCTGAAAAAATATACTGAATAATGCAGTTGTAATGGACTGAGGAGGTGGAAACAAATACAATAGCTAATACAAAGAAAAACAGGAATCAGTAAAGTTTTAATTAACACTTCTCTTTTTCTTTTAGCAATTTGTTAAACTGTACAGCTGGAAAGTAATCTAGTGGCTCTGGTTAGGCCTATATTCCAGTTCTGAAGGGCCAAATCTCTCGATCCAAAATCAACCCCTAAGATGTTTATGGTATCTTGTATTAGAAAAAAAACTAGTGAAACTACCCCCTTCTGGCATGGGGTATGTCCTAACTTAACTCCCTGACTTTTTCCAAAATTAATTTTGGAACGTGTCGTATCAGAAAAGGAGTGTACTGTTTCTAAAAGAGCTGATGCTTTAGTTTCTGGAGCAAGGGTCAATATAATATTATCAGCATAAGCAAGTATTTTTACTGGATAAACATCTGGGGCCTGATTCTAAGACGCATGTTGCAACTCACAGGTTTATGTGAGTTGCGACATGTGCTGATATGCCAGGGACCCTGCGCCCTATTCCAAGACAGGCACGGTCCCTGGCACTTATGTCCTGCGACTTGTTGCAGCTGAATTGTTGTGCCATGGGAATGGAGCAATGGACCAGGATGCCACAAGCTGCCAGCCACAATGAACAGCCCCTCAAACCCCCCAACCATGGGAAAAGCCTGCAAGCCCCTGTGGGCCATGGGGGGATGGCAGTGTGGCAGAGGCACAAGGGTGGCACTGGAGAAAATGGACCTGGGTGCCAGTGGGTGGCACCCTGGAATTACAGGGGGGCATCTATGTGATGGGGGAGTCTGTTGGGCATGTCTGTGTGCATATTGTGGCACTGCAGGGGGGCAACCACCAATTGGCATGGAAGGATGCCCTTTAGACCAGCAAACTGCTGGTCTAACCCTGCAGTGCCGTAGTGTGTTTTGGAATTGTGTAAGTGGGTTACGGCAGCTGCCCCTTCAGAATAAGGCACAGTTGCTGCTGTAAACCCCCCTTCTGCCATGCCATAGGGGCTGCATCAGTGGAAAGACCCTTGGAAGCCGACCGCCCATGCCATGGCACAGGCAGCCTCTTGGAATCACAAACAGCATAACGCTTGTAGCAAGGTGTGACTTGCTCCATTGGGTTTGGTGCAAGTCACCTTGCAACATGTGTAACCCATTTTAGAATCAGGCCCCTGTTGTTGGAAATAAACCAATTATGTCACTATTTGTATTAATGCTTCTGATCAAAATGTCTATGCCAAAAACATTCAACAATAGACTGAGGGGACAGCCCTGTCTCATCTCTCTCTTTACTGAAATTCTTTCCCCCTGCCTCTATTAATATTAGGAATAAATACTGTTTTATCATATAGCACTCTGATCCATCCAATAAATTCTGTTGGAAACCCAAAAGCCTTCAATACTACAAAAAGGTATGAATGACTAATTCTGGCAAAAGCTTTTTCTTGATCAAGACCAATTACATAATCTTGTAATTCTGATAGTTTGCTGTGTTGAAAAATCTCCCTTAATGTTATAAGATTATCCTGTTGGTATCTATTTGGAACTACACAAGTTTGAGCTGGACTGATCAACTGATCTGCTATTTGGCTGATGCTAGTTAGAAGAATCTTACTTAATTTTTTTATATCCGTATTTAGCAAACTTAATGGCCTCCAGTTATTTAAATCCTCTATAGCACCTTTCTTATATAGAAAAATAAGCATCTCTTCACATGTGGAATTCGCTATTTTTTTTGTCTATAACATATGACTAAATAAAATAACTAGGATTGGGGCTAATTTTTCAATAAAAGTTTTATAAAACCTAGTCCCTAACCCATCTGACCCATAAGGTGCATTCTTTCTTTTACTGGTAATGGCAAAATGTATTTTATCCAAGGATAATTCTTTAGTCAAATTATGAGAATCTACTTCTGTGAGCTGTGGAAGATTGAGTTGTCTTATTTTATCAGGTCTCCAGATAATATGAGGGGGGTTTCCAAACATTGTTTTAATGTGCTTTTCTGCTAGCCTTACCGTTACTTTTGGAGAAAAAATATGTTGTCCTGATTCTGTTCTCTTTTCTGTAATCACCTTATGTTCTACCTGATTCTTACATTCCTTGAAAGGGTCCATGGAATCTTTTTATTTGCATACCAAACCTAAGTTCTCGATCTAAAGATTTAGCTCTGTTATATTGAAAATCTCTCATCTGTTTTTTCATTACTTGAATTTGCTCCCCATAATCAATTAATTTATTTCTATGAGAGAAATCAGTTTCTGTAGTTGATCTCTTAAATGTAAATATTTTAAATACTCATTGTTTACTATATTGTTTGAATGAGTCTGGAAAAAATACCTTCCATGTCTGTTTAGTGTTTTCCCACCATTCTACTAGACTCTCATAACATCCAACCACTGATAATTTGGCTGTCCATTTTTTTTCCCATAACGTTCTTACCTCTGGATTATCTAACAGGGCCTCATTTAACCTCCAACTATTTTTTTACACCTAGGTGAATTCTCCCAACCCACCTGTACTGTTATCGATTTGTGGTCTGAAAATTACCAGACATGTGTACTAAGTTTCTGGATTCTCAGTGTAGGTGAAAAAAAAAAATTAATATGGGTAGAAAGGGGGCTCCTAAGATAAGTATTTATTTATTAAATTATTGAATTTTGTTGGCCCAGTAAGCCCACTGGGCCAAGAAGTTCCTTTTTCAGGGGCGACAGGGGGGAGGGATACAGATGGTAAGTAACTGAAATTGAACCAGATTAAGCTGTTGGTGGTATTTTTAGTGAATGGGAGAAATTTGTCCAGGACACCAGGGAAATTCCCCTACTCATCAGTAGGGAGACCCTTGTCAGCCAGTTCCAAGATGGCTGACATGTAGTGTGGAGGAGGAGGCTGTCCAGGAGATGGGGAAGCCACAGGGCCCATTCTGGGCTCATCTATGCCCAATTCATCTCTTATGACTGTTGAACATGACCCAACTCAGGTTGAAGTGGAAGAAATTGTGGATTTTTTATTAGATACAGATGTGGAAGATGGAAATACCATCACTACCCAGACCACCAGACAAACCTTACCTGAGAACAGTGTGACAGCAATGAGGTTGGAGAAATCTAATGTCTCTGAAATGAACCTGCTGACACCAGAACAAGAAGAACAGATGTTACAGAATGCGATTTTGCATAATAAAGCTTTCATATTGAAGCTACTGGTTAAAGCGGCTGAACAATCACAACGTGCTACTCCCAGAGTCAAACCTGTGGTTTCTGTGGACTCTACTACACTGACAGGTATGCCTGATGCTAGGTTGTTATTCCAAACATCTCAAGATGTTCCTTCTCCTTTTGCCTCCACTAACATAGCCTTACAATCATGGGAACTGCATGACTGTAATCCTACAATGCAAATTGCACCTACTGATCATTGTGCAGGTAAAATACTCACAGATAAGGTCTGGGACCAGCTTCAGCTCTGCAGGCTGCCGGGTGGATTCCAACAGCTGGAAAAGAAGGGTAGACCTCACTGCGGCCTGTCACTGCCACATAAATTACTCAGCTCTCTCCAACGGTATCTCAATCTACTGCAATAGCTGACGACCTGAATTTAGGATCCCTAAAGCCAGACACAGTTTCTTCAGTAGTAGTCAATACTGAATGGGTAATACCTGCAGACACTTTACATATTGAGCATGATGTGACAAGAACTGAGAGGACTGATAACTTTACATGCAGTTCGGACTCACAGGTTGCTATGGACCAAGCTTCCACTGGTGAATTGCCTCATTCTGGAGTGGCTTCTTCTTCTGGGGGGTGCACACTGAAGTTTCAGACTCAACTGCATTGGCATACCCCTCTGATAACAAATGGTGAGATTCTTCTACTTTACCATCAGTTCCTACCTTTTGCATGACTGATTTATTCAAACAAGTAGGAGAACCAGCACAGAGATGAAAGGCTGTACACCTGAAATACACAGGTGCACAAGAGACCTTACCTGATAGGAAATATGTATTATATCAGTTGCTATGACAGACTATGGGGATACAGGCTGGGAGAACATACATATTAGTTTTTGTAATAATGGCACTTTAGAAAGGTTTTGGCAAAAGCTAGAACTGGTTAAACATCAGCCAGAATGGCAAGATTTTTTTAACCATTGCCCTTACTAAACCAACTGTTAAAACTATAACTTTACTGTTTCACAATGAAGGGGTTAATACCAAAGATGTGAGGTACTGGCTTAGGCAAAAATGTGAGATATTACAGAGTGCAGTCCCTGTTCTAGATGATGATTTAGTGTGGATGGGGGGTTGGAGGATGAAAGTTATTTCACACTGACTTAGGGGTGCAACATCTTTCCATCATTTTCCACATCGGGCAAGATAGGGACATTTGTTTTTACCCTCGTCAGCAGAAAACTTGCCATAAATGTGGTGCTAGGGCTCATCTCAGTTCATTATGTTCCCTTCCCCATTGCAATCTGTGCTTGGATTATGGACATGTCAGTCTGCGTTGTCGTAATCCCCTCAGATATAACCTCTGTGAAGAGTCAGGGCATACATATTCAAAATGCCCATGGGCTGCACAGAACAGGATAGACAGAGTTATGCAAGACCCTGAATCTCTAATAGCAGCCCATCAATCTAAACTGTCACAAGCCAGGGGCCAATTGACTTCAGCTCCCTCAGATGTCCCCCCACTACTGTGAACCTAGCAATTGGAAACTTAGTTACTGCCTGCACTATAGATACAGCTCACCCTTTTGACCCTTTACCACCTGTATCAGGCAACACAGTTGAAAACCCCTCTACTAGTGGAGCTGCTCAAAGCTCACCACTACCAGATGTAATGCACCCATCATCTGAAACCCCGATGGAAGTTGTACAGTAGAATAAAAATAAAAAATCCAGAAAAAAATTGGAATCCTGGGTGGGCAACTCCCCTATAGTAACTAGGAATAGATATACAATCTTATATAAAAGGAAACAATGGGGAGAGTGTGGTGAGGCGGAAGAGGATTCAGATACTTCTTCGGTTACTTCAGGGATACAGGATATTTCCACTGACTTAACTCTGGAGCAGTCAATGGTTAAGAAAGCCAAGGGTAAGGGTAAAAGTAGACAGAAACCTGATGGGTGACCCATGTCTTTCCCTTTTTTTTCCAAAATTTCAATAGAACAGCTGATAAGTCCTCTGACCTTAAATGTTAGCAATATAAAGTCCTTTAAAAAGAGGAGTGCAATGTTTCAAATCTTGCATAGCTTGAGAAATAGTATTTTCCTTTTACAGGATACTCGAATAAAAACAGAGTATGAGCTCACTCAGGCTAAACAATTATGGTCAGAGGGCTTATCCTTTTGGTCCCAGGGGCCAGAACTATGTGATGGGGTAGCTATTTTGCTTAAGGACCAGGATTTCCAAGTTCAGAAACTCACAGACATTGGGCCAGGGAGAGCCCTTTTAGTAGACGTCTCCTTTCATAAGCTAGATCTACATTTATTAAGTGTTTATGCTCCACAAAGTATAGCAACTCAGGTAGCATTGTTTAATTTAATACAAGCTTTTTTGCATACTCAGACAATTTTAATCTTGGGTGATGATTTTAACTGTGGCCTCTCTCATGAAGATAGGGGCTGCAAAACACAAAAACTGTTCTGTGACATGGCTTGTTAAGCAACATGATTACTACTGCTAACCTACAGGAGGCTTTCTCAGCAACAAATACTAAAGGACAGTAAAACTTTATAAAGGGACACTTAATGACCCGAATAGACTACATATTTACTTCTAAAGACTTAAAGATACATAAGACAGGCACTATACCGATAGAAACTTCAGACAATCTAGCAGTGATATGTTTAAGTAGTATTGGTGGAACCTCCCAAGCTAGACCACCACCTAGTAGGAGACTAAACAATAATTAATAAAATGATGAGAATTTAAACAAAAAATGGGAGGAACTATTAAGGCCAGGGTGTCTATTCTTGAGACATATGATACTGTTATAGACTGGTGGCTAGCTTCCAAGAAAGACTTGAAAGGTCAACAGCATTATGCAAAATATTTAACACTGTGGCACCAACTTCAAGATTTAATCTCCATGGCATCGTCATATAAATTTGATTTATCTGCACAAATTACACAGGCGAAATCAGATATGGCCAGATTTCACTATAACATATATATTAGCTTAAAAATGGAGGCATAGTTTCACACACAGGGGCGGCAGCCCACTCTGAATGCTTTCTGAAGCTGACAGACTGAGTCAAATATACTATCATTGATTCTTTACAGATAGGGGCAGAGTCTATCATTACTTCAGATAAGGGAGAAATCAAATCTGAGGTACAGACATATTTGACTAATCAATTTGGAATTCTAGTAGATACTCAAGATTCTGTTGGATTTTTACAAGAGTTGCAGATCCCCACAATTTATGGAGACCTGATAGACTCTGCCACTAAAGAAATATCTTTAGACGAAGTGAAACAAGCTATTGCCAAACTTAAAGCTAATACAGCTCTGGGGAAAGATGGCCTAACAGCAGAATTTTATAAAACCTTTTCAGAGAAATTAAGTCCCATCTTAACTGTGGCATTTAATAATTTATTACATCTATCTGTAATCCCTAAAGATTTCTCTCAAGCATTAATAACACTGTTGTATAAAAAAGGCAAAAGAAAAAATCTAAATAATTGGAGGCCTGGCAGTCTACTAAATGTAGATTACAAAATCTTGACTAACATCTTAACACAAAGGTTGGCTAAAATTGCAAACATTGTAATCTCTCAAGTCCAGGCATGTGGGATTGCTACCAGATCTATATTTCATAATTTGCAGTTTTTGAGAGATATAACAACTTTCGGCACAACAGGCAAGTGTTCAGGATGGCTATTATCATTGGATCAGCAAAAAGCCTTTGACAGGGTTAGTTACAGTTATTTGCTGGAGGTTTTAAGTCAGTATGGGGTTACTAACAAATTTATACATTGGATTCAACTTCTTTATGCTTTAGCCACGACACAGCCATTTGTAAATAAAAGTTTTTGTTCATCATTTCTAATTCAAAGAGGTGTGAGGCAAGGATGCCCTCTTAGACCTGTCCTCCATTTGTTTTCCATTGACCCCCTTATTAGGAAAATCAAAAGACATCCAGAGATTCATGGAATTCAGGTACCAGACTATCCAGAAGTTACAAATGTTAACACATATGTCAATGATTTATGCCTTACTGCCATCCTCATTATAGAAAGCACTCTTTACAATAATGAAATAGTTTCAGGAGCAAAACTGAATTATGATAAAAGCCCATGCTTTTTCATTAATCCAAAATTCAGATGAACACACCTTCTGACAAATGTATTTATTTATTTAGTTTTTGTTGACCAGGTAAGTGCAGTAGACAAATCCTGCCTATTTTCAGGCAGGACCCGGGGGAGTGGGATATAGAAGAATGCCAACTGACCTTGAACCAGATTAAGCTGTTGGTGGTATTTTTAGTGAATGAGGGAAATTTGGCCAGGACACCAAAGAAATACCCCTACTCTTTTCGATAAGTGACATGGGATCTTTAACATCCACCTGAACTACCACCAATCCAGGCAGATGGGACCTCGGTTTAATGTCTCATCTGAAAGACGGCACCTCAGAAGTGCAGCACCCCTCTCATGCTGCACTACAGTCTCAGTACTGGGATATTAACCCAAGTGCCAGATGTGGGAACTGAACCCACAGCCCAAATAGTAATATACCAACAACAATCTCACCTATTCACAAATTAGGAATAACCTTTGGAGTAGAGGATGATTCTAGCTATAACTGAAAACAGGCAATAGCTAGTGGTCAAAATATTATACAGCAATGGAAGTCTAAAACAGTTTCCAGAAAGAAAAGGGTTTATTTGATTAAAACTCTAATTACCCCACAATTTTTATATGTGGTAAATATTTTTCCAATTCCATTTTCACTGGAACCCCAAATCTTGAATATCTATTTTCAAGATTTATGGTGCAGTAGATTGAATCCTATCATATGTGTTTTCACATATTATGACTATGATCAAGGTGGTATAAGGATGCTAAATTCAATTTTTTTTTGTCATAGTATTTTCCTGTATAGAATCTTTTGGGACTTCTCAAAGGCATGACATTATCATTGTTCAATATCTTTTTTCACTGTTTTTTTTACCCTTCAGAAAAAATGGGATTCTGGATTGCTTAACGTATCCATGATAACTAATACTAAGAATATCCCAGCTTATGTGAAGCCATGCTTAACTAAATTACATCAGTGGGGGTATAACCCAGTACCTGGTTATTTCACACTGCAGGAAAGCATTTTATAATATTGTTTTACAAGATGTAGTGTATGTACAACTGACAGTCTCAGGCTGCCCTGAGGGTCGGGTGCAGAAAGTCTGTCTTCAATTAATTGACAAAAGAATCCTGAAGCAACTGTAGGATGTGGTTTGGCTGTCCTGTCATGGCTGTTTAGGTGTTAGAGGCACACTTTAACACAAATCTATAGAGGATAGGATGTGTCCTAGGGTGATTTGTGCAAATACTCTAGAAACTGTTAAACATTTTTTGATTTCCTGCCCATTTGCACACACTTTTTGACAAATATTACAAGATGTTTGGGAGGAACCAAAACTACTTCTTATGTCTTACAAAGTTTTGATCCTGGGATTGTACCCCCATTACCTAAGACATTATAATAACAGTACTTTAAGAGTTATTTTTGCAGCTTGTAAATATATGTGGCAAGCCATATGCATATTTCTAATTCAACAGAAAGAGATGACACCAGACGAAGTGGTCAGGCAAGTTATTAGTTCTTTGCAAAGAATATATAAGGATAAGAGACGGTCATTAGCCAGAATGAAGTTTTCTTTGTACTGTACTGGGGCTCCTGTCATTGGGTGCTTAATAACTTATAAGTTTATACCTGTCAGTTGAAGACTAGTCTGTATAATTGAGAACAATACTTAATTTTAGTTTATTTTGCTAACATGGTTATGATGTTCTTCTATTAATTTCTGAGCTGTCATCTTGATAATTCTTTGACAGTTTGTGAAAACTGATACACAAGTTTTCTGTTGATATGTTTTCTTTTTTTTTCGTTAACTGCTTACTGTATATATTATGTTCTTTTGCTTTGATATCTTTCAATAAAAATTCCCCTACTCTTTTTCAATAAGTGCCATGGGATCTTTAGCATCCACCTGAACTACCACCAATCCAGGCAGATGGGACCTCAGTTTAACGTCTCATCTGAAAGACGGCACCTCAGAAATGCAGCACCCCACTCATGCTGCACTTCAGTGTCAGTATTGGGATATTAACCAAAGTACCAGATGTGGGAACTGAATCCACAGCCCTCTGATCTCCTGGCCTCAGAGGCGAGTGTGCTATCTACTGAGCCACTGACACTGTCTAGGTCCACCTGTTAAATTTTGTGTCCTGTAAGAATCTAGCAAGCCTGCTGTAGTAACTTCTAGTTAGTATATTGTAGTATATTCTGCAGAGCTAAAGTGTCACAAAGAAGTTTTTTAGTCCCTAGACCTCTATCAGCTAACTCCAAACCCCAATTAAAAATCTCTCTCCCAAATAACTAGTCAGGAAGTGTGCAAGAAAGGTTGTATTTATTTAAATAATGACACCCTCAATGTCTTAGTCTGTGGGGCATGACTATTTATTATTCTAAACCTTTCCTGATGGTAATTGATACCCAGTAATAATGTGCTTCCTGGATGAATATCTACCAATCTTGATACTTTTAAATCTGGGTTAGTGAACAGTATACCTACCCTGTCGCAAATTTCTTCTCCATTGGACCAGAAAGCAGGCCCACTGGTCCAGGATTTAGTGGCTTGACAAAGTACTATATGAGATTTTAGTCTAGTATCTTGAAGACATAAAATATCATCTTCTAAATTCTGAAAGGAGTGAAACACTCTAATTATTTTTTGTATTTCCTTGATACTATTTATATTAATTGTAGTGCTAGAAAGGGAAAATATAAGTCTAAGGAAATGATTTATAGTACTATGGTGTTTTTGAGATCCTTGTGTGCCTTGTTCTCATGGGTATAGAATCTCCTCTCTCCATCATCCACATCTGAAGTGTGGTCTACGAAAATGGACACTACTGAAGAGGAATCTGGTCCTTTATCCCCCAAGTCACCCCTATCATTCTCAGATGAGAGAGAGGCATATTTGTTTCCATCCCTGCAGGAGGGACTTACTTTCTCTTTCCCCTTCTTAGATAAAGAAGCTTTTGATGAAACAACATATTTCCTAGTCTTGCTCTTTTCTTGGGGAGTACTGCCTTAAGGGGAACATTCTGGGTTGGGGAGGAGGGCATAGCTTCAGACTCAGAAACTTTCGGTTCTGACAACAATCCCATCCTCTTCCTACATGTTGATCTCTGTAACTTCAACCCTTAATACTTCTCTTTCTGTATTTTCCTTTTCTACTTGATGTACAGAACCAGTAGAAACTGGCTCTGAAGCTAGCGCTCCCATATTTCTAGATCTGCTTTCAGCTTCCTCTGTGACTCTCTTAGCTTACATCTGTTCAGCTTTGTTAACAAGCCCTTCATGTGAAGGGCAGTCCTCCCTGTTGTGTGATGCCCAGGGGCATCTACCATATATGTATGACCAATTTTTTCACATAAATTGCATTTGAACACGTTCAGACAAATTGTAGAAGCATGGCCATATTCCAGACAATGACTGCACTTTACCATATCACATGCAGAGCTCAATTGGGTCCTAGCTCCACATTTAAAACAAGAGTGTGGCTGCAATGCATAAAAGAGAGTTCCCCTGTCTCTCCCCAGGAAAAAAAAAACTGTTAGGCAGATGGACTGGGTATGTATTAGAAGAAAATAACTTAACCCTGATTTTCCAACCCCCATTCCATATTTGTTCACTGTCAAGTATGGGAGAAGGTCTGTCTAACACTTCACACCTCTGCCTAAACCAGAAAAAGATATCTTCGACATTAACCCCTTCATTTTTAAACATGCCAGTTATGTTTTTAACCAATGGTTTTGTTAAAGGGACAGCAACAAAGGAATCCACAGAGGAGTATTTTTCAAAGTCTGATATTGTGACCAGAATCTGTACAGACCTGCGAGTCTTAAAACTCACATCATAATTAGAGTTTCCTATATGTATCAGAGCAGATATCTCTGAGGGAAAAAAAAATCATTGACCCCTTTAATGGCACTTTGACAATGTACAGACTGTCAGGAGGAGTTTCCAAACCACCTTTAAAAATTATCTTGACTGCAATCCTTCTAGGTGGTGGTACACCTTTATTTTGAAATATGTCAGCCAGCTTAAACATTGGTTCCAGCCAAGATCTGCATTTATGGTCCCTTAAAGATTCCTCAGAAGGCCTCACTCAATTTGAAGACCTTTCACCATGATGTAAATTCAAAATTTCTGATGGCTGTTCATTAATACTATTATTTTTGCTGCTAGCGCTAGCGTTTTCAGTCTGTTCTATTGAGGTACCCCTGGATATATTATTTTGCTCTAAATTGTCAGATACATTTAAATTACTGGTGGCCACCTTATGTTTTGAGCTCAGCAAGTCCTTATTATACTTTTGTACCTGATCGTCCTTTGTATGTGGAGTCTAGTTTCCATCCTCGGAGAGAACCCAGCCAGCTTTTCCTAGGGCCCAAGCCGGAACCAGATTCCCTCTTCAAGTCCTGATCTTTTGGTAACAGAAGTGCTTGGAATATCTGTGCTGCAATGTGCCTCTTCATACTGCATTGCACTGTTGATACCTGGTCTTTGTTCTTTTGGTTCAGTGTTAGTGTTGCTGGCCTTCCCTATGGATCACTGTGGTCTGAGCCTCTGATAGCACTTTGGAGCAGATTCCATAACTTGGCTCTGACTCTTTTCCTGCAGCTTTTGGCACACACCTGTCAGGACGCAAGAACTGCCAGCCAGTTTTGTTTAAGAGAAGCTGAACAATATTACAGAAGTCCTGAGACCTTGGGTGGGGCTGTAGTCTCCTTTGATGAGCCTGCATCACTCGACAGCTGGTGAAAACAGACAGCACACAGAGTCTTTGTGTCGGTCGCTAAGCCTTACTTCAGAGATTCTATGCACACATGCAAATCTTGTTTTTTTTCTTAAAAATCTCTGCTCTTCATCCATTAGTTACTTAAACAGAAGCTCAGCCTAAATTTTATCCACTGGTTCCAACTCACCAACTGAATTTCTTTGTGAACTCAATGTTTTCCTTTGAGCATTTCCAGCCCTGACTTTTAGGTCCATAGCAGAAAGAGTAGCATCTAATTCCATTCTGAACTCCTGCTTGTTCAGGCTAACCACAGTTTCTTCTGCAGCCTCTAGTATTTCCAGGACAGGGGAGGAGGCCTGTTCCTCTGTCTCAGAGACATCCATCCTCTGTTATGTCTCATCCACAGTGGCCATCTTGCAAAGACGGCCAAGAGATCCCCCTACTGGCAGAGTAAGGGAATTTGTTATTAAGGAAACAAATATATAGTACATATAAACCAAATCAAATCATTATCGTATTCAAAAAAAAAGCTTATTTTTCTAAAGAAACATGTGGTAGTGAGGTACAGTATAACAGAATTCATGCCAAAAAAAAAGAAACAAAAAGCAGAGTAAGACCTAGAGGTATTCCTATGGTGTCGAAAAAGTAAGAAACCATGTATAGTTTTTCCAAAATTTTGTAAACATGGGATTTGGCAGTTTTCTGCATTCTTTCTGGTAAATCAGTTTTACTTTGCTGCTAACTGAGTAAGAATTTGAACAATAGTTATTTCTTTGTGTTGTAGCAAAAAAACTCAATGTTCCTGCCAGAGATAGAATCTGTAAAGAGAAAACATTATTCTGACTGTGCTAGAGTGGAATTTTGAAAAACCAGGTGGAAATTAACCATAGATCAGTATTTCATATGAAACAGTTGGAATATTCTTATCACCCCATGTTTTCTGAAAATTAACACAAAATTCCTGAGAAAAAGGGCACTGAATCCAAGCACTCAATGATAAGTTTAAATGCTACATTGACAAGCATTTAAACTAGCAAAGGGGGGAAGCAGGCCAGCAAGGACGGTACCTACTTGCTCACCCCCCACAGCTAGTAGTGGAACCAGTGAACCAGAGGAGTGGCTATCTCTGCAAAGCAGTGTGCAAAAGATGGAGATTAGTGTCCAAAAGGTGGATAAGCAGAAAGGGGCAAAATTCAGCAGAAGGGCAAACAGCAAGGAGAACCAGGGATAAATGACAACCAAGGAAGGGCTGGAGTAGAACAGTGAAGCAGTCTAGAGAGGTCAAATTATGGAAAGCCATGTGTGCAAATACCAGGAGCCTTAGCAACAAGATGGAAGATCTGGAGGCTGTCATGGTACAGTCAGACCTGGACATTGTGGCCATCACTGAAACCTGGTGTAATGATAACCATGACTGGGAGATGGCCATACCTGGCTACAACATATTCCAGAAGAGACAGAGCAGGCAGGAAGGGAGGAGGAGGGCACTGTATGTGAAAAATGACATAAGGGCCACACAGATCCAGGAGGAACAAAATGGGAGAGATACTGTGGGTTAAGCTGGAAAGGAAAATGGGGCCAGCCATCCGCACAGGTGTGGTCTATAGACCACCAGCCCAGGAGGAAGAAACAGATAGGAGCTGATGCTAGCCATCCAAAGGATGGCAGACAAGGGTGAGGTAGTACTGGTTGGAGACTTCAATATACCAGACATGGACTGGAGCATCCCAGCAGCAGCATCAACTAGAGCAGATTTATCCTGGACTCCCTTCAGGGTGCCTTCCTCAAGCAACTGGTCATGGAACCAACTCGCAGAAGGCAATACTGGACCTTGTGCTCACAAACAGGGACAGTGTGATGGGGTAACTGGGGGAGCACCTGGGTAACAGTGACCACCAGTCATTGTGGTTTGAAATCACAGAAAGAGCAGACCCAAACCACACAAAAACACATATCCTGAATTTTAGGGGGGCAGACTTTGGGAAAATGGGGAGATACTTGAAAGAGGCATTAAGGGGAATGGGACAGGAATCAGGGTTGAGAACAGTGGAAGAGTATTTAAAATGGGGATTATAAGAACAACAGAATTATGCATTAAGCAGGTTAGCAAGAGGAAAGGAAGAGGAGACCATTATGGTTTCCCAAAGAGGTAGCAAAGAAAGTGAAATCAAAAGATTGCATTCAGGCAATACAAAAGACACAGGCAGAAGGATAGGGAGAAGTACCAGGAGAAACAAAGGGAGGCAGGAAGTCAGTAAGGAAAGCAAAGCTCAGACAGAAGAACACATTGCAAAATCAGTGGGTAAAGGGACAAAACCTTTACAGGTACATAAGTGAAAAAGAAAGACAAAGGGAGGATAGTGAGACTGAAGGGGAGGATGGGAGCAGGAGGATGACAACAACAAAGCTGACATATTGAATAGGTATTTCTGCCAGTCTTTACTAAGGAAGAGGGGGGTAATGGGTCTGAAGGGAGTACAAGGTGAGAATGGTGCAGAAATGGACACAAGTCCCTTTACGAGAAAGGGTCCTGAAGGAACTGGAAGTAATAAGAGCTGATAAAGCAATGGGGCCAGATAGGTGCACCCTAGGGTCCTTAAGAACTAAGAGGGTGGTGGCTGAACCTCTGGCTATCCTGTTCAGCCAATCACTGGAAACAGGGAGGTACCCAAAGACTGAGGACAGCAGATGTAGTCCCTTATACAAAAGTGGGAACAAAGAGGAAGCAGGGAACTACAGACCAGTCAGCCTCACCTCAGTAGTGGGAAAGATCATGGAAGCACTACTGAAGGAGAGATTGGTGGAACATCTGGTTGTCAATGGACTACAGGACGCAAGGCAGCATGGTTTCACCAGGGAGGTCATGTCAGACCAACCTCATTGAATTTTTGACTGGGTGACTAGGGAGGTGGATCAGGGAGGCAGTGGACATGGCCTATCTGGACTTCAGCAGGCCTTTGACACTGTGCCACATAGAAGACTATTACACAAACTGGGGAATATGGGTGTGGGCAGGACAGTAGTGTGGTGGGTAGGTAACTGGCTGGGTGGCAGGACACAAGGGTGGTGGTGAATGGCTGTCACTCCACAGAGGGAAGAGTGACCAGTGGGGTACCTCAGGGATCAGTGCTGGGACCGGTCCTATTCAACATCTTCATCAGTAACATTGCACAGGATCTAGAGGGCAGAATTTCACTGTTCGCTGATGACACAAAGCTCTGTAACAGAGTAGACACACCAGAGGGTGTAGACAGAATGAGAAGGGACCTGCAGAAACTTGAAGAATGGTCAAGGGTTTGGCAGTTGAAATTCAGTGCAAAAGTGCAAGATAATGCATATGGGCACAAAAACCCTGGCACAATATATGCAGTTGGGGGTGAGGATATAGCATGCACCAAGCAGGAAAGGGATCTTGGGGTTGTCATCTCTGATGACCCCAAGGTAGGGAAACAGTGACAAGGCAGCAGGTAAAGCAAATAGGATGCTGGGATGTATAGGCAGGGGCATCACCAGCAGGAAAGGGAGGTCATAATTCCGCTATACAAGACACTAGTGAGGCCCCACCTGGAGTACAGTGTACAGTTCTGGAGACCATACCCACGTAAGGACATAGACAGGGTAGAGAAGGTTCAGAGGAGGGCAACAAAGATGGTGCATGGGTTGCATCACAAGTCCTATGAAGACAGGTTGAAGGAACTGACATGTACTCCCTGGAGGAGAGGAGGAGAGGGATATGATAGAGACATACAAGTATCTTACAGGGAGGAACAGGGTGCAGGAAAACACTATTTTTAAGTGAAAAGATGTTTCAGGACTAGAGGGCATGGGATGAAGTTGGAGGGAGGACGATTCAGAGGAACATGAGAAAGAATTTCTTCACAGAGCATGGTGGTGGACAAGTGGCAACACCCTGCCAGAGGAAGTGGTGGGGGCTGAAACAATCACGGGATTTAAGAATGCATGGGATAGACATAAAGGAATTCTAGAGGGCAGGGGTAAGGGGAAACAGACTTCTAGGAAAACAAACTGAACTTACAAGCTCAAATGGGCAGACTAGGTGGGCCATAGGCCCTTATCTGCCAACACTGTCTAAGTATCTATGTATCTATGAATATTCCATTGTCTACAGAAAGCCTGGGCAAGAAGACCTAGAGCACATTGTCTCATCCAGTGACTTGTGTTTGTGTGTGTTTCTCATTCCTAACCTTCTATAGCATGGGAACCATGTAACATCCCAACACTTAATAAGGATTCTTTTATCAGTTAATTGTAGGAAGAGATCATCAGGAGATATCCCTTGAAGTATGTTAGGAAGTTAGTAAAAATATGTGGCAATAATACTTGAGTATAGTTGCTTCCTAAGTTTGGAACATATATTGCTTGAGGACAAAGACAATTGTCTTATTTTACAGACAGTAGGAACTAAAATTAGTGGAATTTTATAAGAATTAACAATTTTTGGAAGTAAAAAAGGTGCTTTTGTCCAAACTTCTGTTAATTTTACAAGGAAAATCTTAAGGTAAATAGACCACTGAGAAAGATTACCTGATAACAAAGGATATACATTCCAATATATGAAAATAGAGTGAAAGGAAACAATTGAATTTAGCATCCTAACCCCTCCAAGCCAGTAGTCATGGTATGTGTGGAGTCTTTTTATGGGATTCACCCAAAACCCTGAAAAAACAAGTGATAAATTTTGCCTTCCATAGTTCAAGAATGGGGGAAAATATGAGCGATGTACAAAAATAAAGAAAGAATTAACACTTTTAATAAGAAAACTCTCTTTCTTTTAGCTATGGTTCTTGCTTTCCAGGATTGTATTATGCCCAAAGCATTCCCTGCAGCAGTGACCCAATTTAAAGTCACATCATCTTGACTGCAGAATTGAAGATCCAGAACTTTTACTGGAACATAGGATATAGTGATGGTTGCCAGCTGAGGCAAAGTGTATAAATACCGACTTGGAAATATAGGTAACCCAATGTTCTTTTCATAATTCAATTTAGCCCTTGATATTTTTTTCAAAAGTAGTGATAGTGTCCGCTATATCTGCTGATTTTTCTTGTATAGTAATATAAATGCATAAATCATCTGCATAAGCACTCACTAAAGGTGCTTGCTGCTTAAACTTCAAGGTTAACCTAGGAATGTTGGAATGACTTAAAAGTTGTCTCAGAAGGGACTCTATTTACAGAACATAAAGGAAGGGGCTTAATGGGTAACCCTGACATACCCTATTATCTCTTTAAAACATATACCAGGTACTCCATTAGTATATGGTTTAATCCATGCATTATTATAAAGAATTCAAATCCAATATATAAATATAGGTTCTGCTAGTAGCTTGGCAGAAGACACCAGGAGAAATGACAGCTGTGTGACTGGACTTCTCTACTGGGACTAAAGAAGTAGAATTCTTGTACTTGGACCTTTAGGGTAAAAAAAAAAACTAACAAACAAAACAAAATAAAAGTGTGTGTTTGTCTGAGTTAACTGAACTGAATGGTTATCTGAACAGTTATCTAGGTGTAAATCTCAGGTGATTGAAAGGACTTGATAGCTGTGAGGTTTAAATTACTTGTAGAAAGATCTAGTAAGTAGGGGGAGTGGCTTAGCTAGAAGGAAGCTACATTTAAAGACTGCCTTAGAAAGATTCTGCTAGTAGCTTGGCAGAAGACACCACGAGAAAGGACTGCTGTGTGACTGGACTTCTGTACTGGGACTAAAGAAGTAGAACTCTTGTACTTGGACCTTTAATTTAGGGTAAAAAAAAACTAACAAACAAAACAAAAAAAAGTGTGTGTTTGTCTGAGTTAACTGAACTGAATGGTTATTTGAACAGCTATCTAGGTGTAAATATCAGGTGATTGAAAGGACTTGATGGCTGTGAGGTTTAAATTACTTGTAGAAAGCTCTAGTAAGTAGGAGGAGTGGCATAGCTAGAAGGACGCTACATTTAAAGACTGCCTTAGAAAGATTCTGAAAATAGCTTGGCAGAAGACACCAGAAGAAAGGACTGCTGTGTGACTGGACTTCTGTACTGGGACTAAAGAAGTAGAACTCTTGTACTTGGACCTTTAATTTAGGGTAAAAAAAAAACTAACAAACAAAACAAAAAAAAAAGTGTGTATTTGTCTGAGTTAACCGAGCTGAATGGTTATCTGAACAGTTAACTAGGTGTAAATCACAGGTGATTGAAAGGACTTGATAGCTGTGAGGTTTAAATCACTTGTAGAAAGATCTAATAAGTAGGGGAGTGGCTTAGCTAGAAGGAAGATACATTTAAAGACTGCCTTAGAAAGATTCTGCTTGTAGATTGGCAGAAGACACCAGGAGAAAGAACTGCTGTGTGACTGGACTTCTCTACTGGGACTATATTGCCCTTCTTCCCTCCCCTCCACCCTCCCACCCAAAGCTAGTTCTACTTTTATAGGCACAGGATTTGACTGACAACAGGAATTTCCTGTTTGGGAGCAGAAAGTGAGTGACCACAGAGCCACCAAAGACCCACCATCCTAGAAGGGCAAGAGTAGCTCTCTGGACCCCTCTAACTGCTGGAGGTCTGCCTCTGAGTAAGTAAGGGGTCTACTGAGAAATATAGGATATTCTTGTCTCAGAACAGGACAATCAGGAGCTTAAAGGGCACACAGGCAGAAAGTAAGGAGAGAGGAAAAAAAACAGAGGAAAGAGTAAGGATTGCAAACAGTTAAGGGGCCAGAAATAATACATGATGGGAGTGGTGCAGTGCAGTGGCTGTGGAGCAGCAGTCTTCCAGGAGATGTTCTGGAGGATGCAGTGTTGTCCAATCTGCAGGCACCTCTCTGGGCTGAGGGAGGAGGTTGCTCATCTCCAGGCTGAGTTGGCCAGGATTTGTGGGACCTCCTATTCCATCCAGAGACCACCAGTGCCACTGCTGTTGCCTCAGAGGTTGCCAAAAAAGATGAGCAGTTGGACCACAGTGGGCTCAGGGAGAGTGAGGGTGGTGGAACAGAGGTGCATCCCTCCAGTTGTACCTCTCCGCAATTCCTATGCCATTCTGGCAAAGTGTGGTTCCTCTATGAAGGTACCCGCAGTGGAGACCAAGGAGGATGCTGGGAACCTCCACAAAGGAGACCCACAGGATGGAAAGGGACCCCACAGGGGAAGGAAACAACTCCTGGTGGGGGACTCCATTGTTAGGAAGGTAGAACTTTGGGAGGAAGGGGGAAGGAGGTAAGGTGCCTGCCTGGCGCCATGGCTTGGAGGAACAAGGAGTGAATCCTCAAGATTGCCAGAGCAGCTGCACAGGGGAGGGAGCTGGATGTCATTGTCCACCTAGGGACAAATGACCTGGCTAAGAAAGGGACTAGATAAGTGCAGGAAGAGTTTGTGGAATTGGGGAAGTGCCTTAGACAAGTATCACGTATGGTAACCTTCTTGGAGGTGCTGCCCATCTATGGCATAGGAGAGGCTAGGATGTTCCACACCATGGGATTCAATCAGTGGTTGAAAAACTGGTGTGGAGCTCAGGGATTTGGCTTCGTTGGGGACTGGGGGTCCACCTGGAGTGATGCAATCCTATACTGGCATGATGGGCTGCATCTGTCCAGGAGGGGAACCAGGATCCTATGTGATAGGTTTAAATGCTTCATTTGCAAGCATTTAAACTAGCCAAGGGGGGAGTCACTGGAAAGGAGCAGGGAAATCCTAGCCCCCCAAAAAATAACAGTAGTAAGTGTGGTAAACACCAACATAGAGGTGTCGATAAGGAGAAGGGCAGGGATAAATGGAGAAAGCGACAAAGGCAAGAAGGACAGGGATGGGGCCAAAAGGAGTAAGGCCATCAGGAAATGGAGGGTAATGAGTAACAGTGCCCGTAGTCTGGGCAACAAGCTCCCTGAGCTGGTGGCCTTGATGGAAGTGGGATGTTTGGATATCGTAGCAGTCACAGAAACATGGTACACAGAGAACCATGACTGGAATGTTAACATACCAGGGTACATAACCTACAGAAGAGACAGACAGGGGAGAAGAGGGGGAGGAGTAGCTCTCTATGTAAAGGAAGGGATAAAAGCAACTGAACAAAAGAGTAAACAGGGAGGAGAAGAGGCACTGTGGGTCACCTTGGAGACTGGAAAGGGCACCACAATGTGCACAGGAGTTGTGTACAGACCCCCATGTCAGGGAGAGGGAATGGACAAGGATATGATAGAAGGCATTCTTAGAATGGCAGAGAAAGGGGAGATAGTGTTGATGGGTGACCTAAATATGCCAGATGTTAACTGGAGCACATTTGCTGCAGCCACATCCAAGAGCAGGGCCATTCTTGATGCCCTACAGGTGGCAGGCCTCAGACAGTTAGTTTTGGAACCCACTCATGAGGGAGCAATCTTAGACCTCATACTCTCAAACGGGGGCAGTGAGAGGAGGGCAACTAAAATGGTGCAGGGTCTGCAAGAGAAGCTGTATGAGGATAGACTAAAGGAGCTTAATATGTATACCCTTGAGGAAAGAAGGGAGAGGGGGGACATGATAGAAACTTTTAAGTACCTTAGTGGAATCAACAAAGTCCAAGAGGTAGTATCTTTCAGAAAAGAGATGTGCAAGAACAAGGGGACACAATTTAAAGATGGGGGGGCAGTTCAGGGGCAATGTGAGGAAGTATTTTTTTCTCAGAGAGGGTAATGGATGCATGGAACAGCCTTCCTGAGGAGGTTGTGGGGCCTAAAACTGAGGGAGAATTCAAGAATGCATGGGACAGACATAAGGCAATTCTTGTGGGGGGTAGGAAGAAATAGGCTGTTGGTTAACTAGGATCTGCGGCCTATCCTGTAGGTAGGGAAATGGGCAGACTAGATGGGCCAAGCGGTCCTTATCTGCCACCATATTCTATGTTTCTATGTTTCTATGGTATTTATGTAAAACTTTAAATAGAAAATTAAGACCAACCCAATCAAATGCCTTCTCTTGATCGAGTGAAAGAAGAATACCCGGGGATTCAAGATTTTCCTTGTTTGATAAAATATTTCAAAGCAACATTAGACTGTGAAACATTGGTCTGTTAGGAACATTACATGATTTCCCAGATGAGATTAAGAGATGTGCAATAGATGATAATCTCTATAATAGTATCATATCAAACAATTTATAATCTACTGTGAGTAAACTATTAGGCCTCCAATTTCTCAAATCTGAGCTATCACCTTTTTCAAACAATAGTATCATGATGACTTTTCTAAAAGAAACTGGTACAACTTTGGACTGTAATATATTATTTAATACCTCTACAAAAATGGGAATAAAAAGGTTTGAAATTTTGAATAGAACTCAACTGTTAAACCATTATGGCCTGGGGATGCGTTTTTTGTATAACTTTTTCAGTGCCTGTTGCATTTCCTCACTAGTAATGGCTGGATTAGCTTATTTTTCTCTTCTTTAGGTAGTGTAGGGATGTCTAGTGTAGTAAAAAAAAATCCATCCCACTGTGCAGTGAAAGGTGTAGAAATATTGCTTGAAGATATTGTTGTACAAAATCCTGTAGTTCCATTGGATTTGGCGTTGGCTATTTCTTGTTTCAAACAATTTTGTACTCAAAAGCTCAGGAACTTAATTTAGCTAATTTATCCCTTAATGTTAGATATTTGAAATATGAATGTATTGAATTGTGTTGGGCCTGTTTGAGAAAAAAAGATTTAAAGGCTGTTTTTGAATCCAGCCATCCAAAGACTAAATTTTCACAAGCGACCATAATAGAGAGTCTTGCTTTAATAATCTCCTCACAGTTATATATAACCCTGGGGTCTTCTAAAAGAGAATTATTCAGTCTCCAACAGGATTTAGATTTGGGAGAACTGGAGTCAAAATTAGTATACCATGATGAGATCGCCAAGTGGTCTGAAGTTTCACAAGGGATGACACCTGATTTCAAAACAGTTAAATGTTGGGAAAGAAAAATGTAATTAATTCAGGTAGTTATGGTTAGGGGTGTGCAAAAAAATAAATTCCGCCAATGGAATTTCTGCGAAACAGCGAATTTCACTTCCACGAAAGTTTGGAAATCATTTTTGCAACTTTCATTGAAATTCTGCCTTAAAATTGCAGAATAAATGTACAGACTTCAGGTTAATTTATTAAACTGCAGGGAAAAAAATCTGCAGAACAGATCACTGCCAGTGGTCAGATCTGAGGCTTTGTTTAACTGCAGTTTAATTCATGAATCCACCCCCCCTGCTGATCAGGGGCCCCAGTAAATAAATATATAAATAATAAACTCCAGTCCCTCCCTCTGACTCCCCCAGGTGTTTACTGGCCCCTCTACCCACTGAACATGGATCTCAAGTAAAAAATTCTTGATCCCTAGTGTCTAGTAGTTTCTACCCCAACCGGGAATCACAGCCCATGGGTCCTAGTAAAGAAGAAACAAAAACTCTGATCCCTGCCTGTTGTCTAGTGTCCCCATCCCTATCCTGGGTTCCCTTAATCCACAGAAAAACAACAGCAGTCCACCAACTCATCCCCTTCTATTCGTAGAATTCCCTGGTGTCCACTGAAGCCCCCCATCCCTGATCCCTTATAAAAAAGTAATCCCAATTCCTGGTGTCTCGTGGAACCCCACCCATGCTGACAGTTCATCCACCACCACCCTGCTCCCCCCCACCCTTTCCCTGATTGGATCACTGGTGCAGCCCTCCTCTCTCGTCCACTACCGGTGGTCCACTGAACTGTTAGCGAATGACCGTGTGGTTGTGCAAGCATGCGTTCATTCACTGACAGTTCATTATTTATTTATTTATTTATTTATTGAATAGAATCTTAATTACAATCCTTTGAGTCATAAACTCTTTTACAAAGGCTCCACATCATACAAAAGTAAGAAGTACAAAGAAAACACAGAAATAAAGATATACACTCAATGATAATGAGATAATAATAAATATACACATTCAGCAATGATGCAATAATGCAAGGTCATACAGTCCTGGCTTAAGCGTAGTTCATGGCTTACATCGGCTGGGAGCATAAGTAAGGTCCTGTGTCAGAGATTAGACAGGATACAGTTATGTAGGATCTTGAGGGACCCAGAGTCATAGAATCTAGACATGGGGATTGAGAACAAAGGGGAGACAAAGATTAGGCTATTTGGGTAAGATGTGTATAGAATAAATTCCCCAGTTTATAGGCATTTTTTTGCAGTTCACAAAAAAGTCAGTGGAACCTGGTGAAAATCTGTGGAAAATCCCAGTTTTGCTAATGGCGAAAGTTCCAAAATTTCTGTGGAATTTCCCAAATTTTGTGGAAGTTCCACAAAAGTGGAATTCACAACTTTCACCTACCCCTAGCTATGGTACCACTTGTATAAGTTTTGGGATTATCAGAATTGATAGACTTATAACCATCATACAAGCATGCTGTTTTCACGATGTTAGTAAGACAATTGGCATCATCGAAAACTTTCTTAGTGTTTCCACCTCTGTCCTCTGGTGCAAATCTCACATTGAAGTCTCCTCCAAAAATAATATGTTTTCTGGTGTGAAGAAATAGCTGGATAATTTTAAAAAGGTCTGACCTGGAAGCAATGCTCTGAGGTGCATTAATATTAATTAACCATAAATGTGTGTTGTTATATATGATATCAAGCATCAGAGCCCGGCTTGGGGCTATTTCCACCAGCCTTTTAACTTCAAAGTGGAAACCTGTGAATAGAATCCCTACTCCATCTCAAAGGTAGTCACCTTGGGACCAAAGAGAGGGCCCTAATGTCCAGAGGCGCTCTGCCTGGTTCACTTCATGAGTAGTTTTAAGGCAGGTGTTCTAGATAAATATAACATTATTAGGCTTGTCTTTCAGAAATTGCAGAGTGGTTAAACTCTTTTTGTAAACCTTAATACTGCTTACATTCAAAGTGAGAGGAGAAATGTAACCACCCTGCATTTAAGAAAGGTATTTTAAGTATCTGCATCAGAGGTCTTTGTGGCATTTTTTTGAACTGTCTCTCCAGAGGATCAGGTTGTGAATCAGATGAGAGTTCCATTCTTGAAGAGGCTACAGGAGAGGAGTCTGATTCACATTTGTCCTCCTCAGTGTCTCCCCACTGCTGCCTTTTAGCAAAATTGCAGGTAACCACCTACTGTCTTGGGGGTGTAGCATTGGCTTTCCTTGTCCCTGTACCTTTCATAGATGATTTAACTATTTCAAACACTGGTTGCTTTGGTGTGTGTGAGGGGGCATCGTTTGCCTAGTGCAAAGGGGCTCTGTTTCTGGATGGGTTTGACCCTGTACTGGAGATCTTCTGGCCCCTGTGGGGGGATCCACTCTGATGTGCAACTATGGCCGGGGAACTCAGTAACCACCATGGGGGCCTCAGTAACCACAGTGGGGGAGGGCTGACTAATCAGTTCTGTCTTCGAGGTCTCATGGGAGGGAGCAGAAGGCCCCTAGCCTGCAAAATACAGGAATGAGAGTCTGTAATAAGTTGTTCTTGATCTTGTGGAATATGATCTAACCTATTATAGCTAGCCCAAGGACATTGTAAGAATGATCAAATGCGTCACAAGGTTACATCTAAAAGGGTTTGAACACCCCAGACTGACATGTCCACACTCAAGGCACAAATTAAACTTAGATTGAGAACATATAGAACTAAGATGTGTTCTAGCACCACACTTATGGCATGTTCTAGGCTAACTGGGATAAAAACATAACCCTCTATTTCTGCCAATGTGGAAGCTTCCTGATAAATGCTGGATGCCAGTATTTGTTTGCTTGAGTTGACTTTAATCTTCCAACCCCCTGTTCACACCAAGTCATTATCCAAAATTGGGTTTGGACAGTCAAGAATATCACAATGTTGCCTGAGCCAGTATTCCACATCTGCAATACTCAGTCTCTCATTTCTGAAAAGCAGGGTGATATTACTGACTGTTGACTTGGTCAAAGGTATTAGAAACATGGGTGACCAAAGAGGGGTATCCTTCACTAGGGGATATTTTTGCCAGAACTTTAACAGAGTACTCACATTTTAAAAGCTAATATCATATGTTGGCTCTCCTTTAACATGAATGAAGATCAAAGAGTTCCTGAGCACATATCCCCATTAAATCTTTAAGCTTGCTATATAAAACTGTTTTTCTATATGGGGCTAAGTTTAAATCTCCATTAAATTTCAAATGCATAGCATTTCTACACTGAGCAGGATCTCCCATTTGTTTAAACATGTCTGACATCTGAAAAGGTCTATGTGCCTCCATTATATTGTCCAAAGTTTCTGAAACCTGCTTTAAGTCCATGTCGTGTGGTTGAGCAGCAGAAGAATTCCCAGTCTGCTGATTGCTGGGGTGATCACCCATATGTTCTTCCATGACCATGGCAACCTGATCAGCCAGTGCAGAATCCAAAGACACAAAGTCCTGGTTTGGAATAATGCCCTGGTCAGGGATACTCAATGGATGTACCTCAATATCATTTGTAGTGGTAGAAAAAGGTGAAGTTACAATTGCAACCTGCAAAATGTCAGCCACCCGAACCACCCAGGGGAAGTCCAGCCAACCCCGTCTGTGTGCTCCCAACCCACCACTTGTAATGCCACATCTAGGCTTCAAGTGGTTTCTGAACCAATCTGCTCAAGCAAGCAGCCTTTCCTGAGCTGCAGAGCTGCTTGAGGCTGGATTTGGGTATGTCCAGATGTGGATGGCTACAATGCAGAACCTGTTGTGGGAAGAACTGGTGACAAAGTCAAGAGAATTGAAAAGAAGTCTACACTGGGGGGAAGAAAATGAGGTACATCCTCAGAAACCTCAGCATCTTCTTGCAATAATTTCAGTAAAAGTGATTTGTGCATTTTCATGGCATGTCTCAACAGATCTTCTGGAGACGATGAGCCTGGTGCACTAGACACAGTTCTTTCCACAGAGTTCTGAGTATCTAGATTTACATTGTGACTAGAAAAGTCCTTTTCTTTAAGTTTAGTACCTGAAACCACAGTATCAGTAGACTTTTCCCTCTCCTCAACTGAAGCAGCATTTCCAGAAGCAAGAATGGTTGGTAAATTAACCCCAGTAGTCCCTTTTCTCCAACAGTACAAGCATCTTCACCTTCCTTTTCCTGGACATCAGTCATCTTGGAAGAGTCCAACAAGGGCTTCCCCTACAGACAGAGTACGGGAAAATTTTAATGCAACACAAACAAAGGATACAATCAGAATCAGTATAAAAAATATTAAACAGAGCACATCAATACAAAAATAACATCCCATGAAAGAAAAAACAGTAAAGTAGAATCCTCCAACAGAAACTATTCATGTTTCACATCACTATTTCTTAACAAAAGCAAAAAAATAAACAAAAAAAAAACAGTAAAAAAAAACAAACAGTTATTTGAGGGAAAAAAATAAACACATGGAAATCTTGTGAAATATAAAAAAATCCTATGACTAATATCATATGCATAAGTAGAAAACATTGAATTTACCCCATCCAATCAATACCTCTCCACAGCATATGACATATACCTAGCCCCATGTGCTTAACTTCCACCTGGAGGGCTGGCACCATGTTTGCCATATTACCCACTTTAAACATGCACAAATAAATACTTCTATTCCATTTTAACCAAACAGCAGTGAGCTGACCCAAGCCAAGTAGTTCATAGGTCATAGATTGAAAACAAGTCATGTTTCACATCGCATCAAGCATACACCACAGCGATTGAATAAAAGCACAATCAAAAAACAGATGCTACATCTGGTCTGCCATTCCTTTATGCTTATGGTTAGCCCTCACATTCAGTTTACCATGTTCACTAAGCCACATAACTTCCTTCATTTTATGCAGAATCCTTTTTTTTAACATGGCAGCTGAGATATATTTTACAGTCACAAAAGAACCTACCACAAACACTGGGTCTTCAAAATGTCGGTTCATAAGAATTTCAGCATAAAACTGTTTTCTTCCTCTAGCCTGAAAACATTGTAAGTCTGTTTACCACAGTCATATATCTTTTAAAGTATGTTGAACATACGTGGGTAGTGATTTCTCACCCACCAACCACTTCCCAACCCCCCATGCTGCAAAAAAATGTATTTGCCATGTCTGTACAATCTGATGCCAAAAGTTACTCTCCCCCAGAAAAAGTGACCTGATATTAGTATAAAAAATATACTAAAAAAGGACACCAAAGGGTGTACTATATTCAGACCTCCTTCCTGCCAAGGTCTATACATATGGCTATGTTTTACCTGGTTGAGCCTGCTCCCCCATACTAGTTGGAAAAAATACTCAGTATTTTTGTATGCATAGTGAAGGGCAAAGGAAAATCATGGGCTATATGCAAAAATATGGGCACTATAAAGGTTTTTAATTAAAACAATCATTTTCTGTTTTGTCATAACACAGGCTTTCTATTTATGCACTTTTTGCTGTGTGATGACCAATTTCTGTTCCCAATTGAAGGTTGCTGCATCTGCTATATCAAAATACACACCTAAAAGCTTAATTGCTCCTTGCTGAAATGGGATAACATAGTCAGGTGGAAGCAATGCAGTTCTCATAACTACTGCCCTACTTTTAGTCCTGTTTATACCCATCTCTGCCATAGGTGACTGTTGTTCCAGAAACTCCAAGGCCAAGACCCCTGTCTGTAAATCAGTCACCATTATTACACAATTATCAGCATATGCAGAAATCCTTCTAAAGCAAGTACCTGCCTGATTGGAAATATGTTTGACCTGTGGGTCTGTGTCAATAACACTTATCAAAGGACCTAAACTAAAAATATACAATAATGGGCTCAGGGGGCAGCCTTGACGTATTCCTTTTGTTAAATACCTAGCTGTCCATAAGTGTCCATTAACTAACGGCCCTACCTGAGCCTCCATATACAAGGCTTTAATCCAAGAAAGGAACTTGTCTGGAATCCCGTACACCTGAAGTACTTTCCATAAATATTCATGTCTGACAGAGTCAAATGCAGATTCTTGATCAATAGATAGAAGGAACCCATCTAAAAGGTTGTCTAGTTCTTGTGCTATTACTTCTCTTAGATACAATAAATTAAGTGAAATGTTCTGGCCTGGTATTGCGCAACTTTGAGTTACTATAATTAATGGCTGTGCCACCTGTGCCAGTCGAGTGGTAAGTATTTTTGCCAAAACCTTGTAGTCTGAATTAAGAAGACTTAATGACCTCCATTTTTTTAAGTCTGTCTGGTCACCCCCTTTATAAATAAAAAACATGACACCATCACTTGTACTTAATGTAGTCAGTTCTGTAATTTCTAAAAACATGTCATACTGCATCGGACAAGGTAATCTAAATATTGTTTATAAAACTTATTTGGAATCCCATCCAGGCTTGGCACTGTGTTAGTAGAGAGAGATGTAATTGCTTGCCTAATTTCCTGCTTAGCAATAGGTGCATCCAAAGCCTGTAGTTCCTGGTCAGTTAAATCGGTAAGGTGCAAATTGTCTAGCATAGGAAAAACATTCTGCTAACCCCCTTCTTCTTTAAATTTGTGTTCCACATGTTTTTTGAATTATAGTTCATAAAGAACTCAAGTCAGTGGCCTCTTCACCAGCTGGGTTACTTTTTAAAGTTGTCATAACTCTATGTTTTATCCTGTCAGTATGACTGTCATAAGGGTTAACTTGAAACTGAGTCCCTTCTACAGTATCCCACATTTTTGTTCTATTTGTAAGGAACACTCCCCATTATATTGAAAAGAAAACATATTTTCCTTCACCGCTTTTAGCCGAGTAGTCAAGTCTGCCCCCATTTCCCTCATTCGCATAAGGAGCTGTAGAAAACAAGCTCTTTATTTTAAGTAATGATAATTTGTTCTTGTTACAGTATTGGAAACCTGCACTATAAGGTTCTTAAGATCTCATTTTGTATCTTCCCACTGATTGAGGAGATCATCATACAGGCACTTAACTGAATTCCTAGCCTTAAAGAAATTCTCTATCTCTAGCTGTACTTGTTTGTCTTGCAAAAGGGAAACATTCATGCACCAATAACCTCTACCAACCTGTACATGACTGTCCACTGCAATAGAAACCCATACTGCAGTGTGATCCGTGGTTTCCATAGGGATAATTTTTACACCAGAAATAGGGGTTTTATCAGGTACAAACCAAAAATCTATACACAATAAAAGGGACCCTTTGTAAAAGATGTGACTTGGCTTTTCCCCTACTATATCATAAACATCTGTAAATCCTGATCGAGACAAAATAGTATTCAGCAAATTCATGTCACAATATACCATACCAGATTGCCTTCCCCAATCCTGTTTAGCCAAGCAACAGTTGAAATCTCCTCCCCATAGTGTCAGCTTGGAACTATGCAAAAAAGGCTTCAATTGGTGTAATAGTTTTGTTCTGTCTGCCATAAGTTGAGGGACATAGATATTAATCAACCATAAGGATTTTTGGTTTAAAGTAATATCTACAACCATAGCTCAACCTGGGCATACACCCACTAGCTTTGTCACCACAACCTCTTGTCTCAAAAATAAAATCCCCGAGCCTGTACAATGCTTTTCCCCCACTGATCACAAGGACTGGCCCCACCTCCATTAAGGATACAGTGAAACTGAGGCAAAGTCAGCAGTTTTGCTGTGCAAAATATTTCGTGAAAATGCTGTGAAATTTCTCAGTTTTGCCCACATTTTTGCCCTCTGAGCAATCCACCAACAATGGTGAGATTTTACCCACAGTGGCGAAATTTATCTGGCTTGGAGGAGAAATGTCCCTCACAACAGCAGGTGATATTTTGCATTTTGCCTGATGAAATAGTTCTCGTAATGTGCTAATTAAGCAAAATATTTTGCCTGTTGAAATATTCCAATTTCGCCCAACAATAATCTCCATTCCTTTTGTGCCTGGCCTATCTCAGAAATGGTGTGCAAGCTGGTATTTTGCAAAAACAACACATCACATCCTAAAACTTGCAAAATGGAAAAGGTAATATGTCTTCTAGTAGCAGCCTTAATACTAGTCACATTGCAAGTGAGAAAGGTTACGGCAGCCATAGTAAATAAAAGGGGAAAAACATTATTATAACAAATTAAATCATCCTTAATGTTCATTCTTTTTCTTTTGTTGCTTCTGTTTAGGCTTTCCCTGTTTGGGAAGTGCCACAGACTGGTCCAGTAGGGTTGAGGCCATCAATGGAACATCGGATTCTCCCTCAGAAGTGGCCCAGTCTTTGTCTTGCAGTACAGCATACTGATTTTGTACCTCCAGTTGTTCAGGATCATCAGGAATTTGCTGTGGTACAGACGTAAATGCCATGGTTTTAGATCTAGTAACCATTGTAAATCCTATCCCCAAAGTTCCTGTCAAGGGGACATAGTTTGTGCTGCCGAGTTTGTCTTTGACTCAGGTGGCACTGCAGGGACTTCATTTCTGGGTTGTTGGGAGACCTCTAGCACCTCCTGCGTGACTTCTTTCAGAACAGACCTCTCAGGGGTGTCCTCTGTAGTACCTTGCCCCACATTATGGGAAGGTTCTGGAAGGTCAGTAGGTGGGGGGGTGCCTGTCACACATTTCTAGGAGGCTCCATCTGTGGTGCTGTAGTACTTGGTCCATGAGGGCTGCTGCTCATAGAGTCTGTGATCAGATTTAACCTTTCTTTCTAGGCTACAGTGACATATAGGTCCTGCTCAGCTCACAGGGCCTGGTCAAGACTGTTGTGGGAAGCCCATGAACAAGTAAGAAATGTGTAGCCTTGCTCTTCACACAAGGTACATCTCATGGGGATTGGGGATTGTGCACTAACATGTCCTATAACCCCACAAAGACCACATTTATGTTTTTCACAGGCATTATTCAGGTGCCCCATGTCCCAACAGCTATAACATGCCCAGGGTTCACCAGGATAAAAGACCAGCCCCCTATCCCGACCCAGAAAAAAAAATTAGGAAGATGTTGTATCTCATTGTTGACTTGCTTTGAGGTGACCTTAAACCTCCAGCCTCCAGTCTAAAAGTGTTCATAATCTGCCTCCTGCCTCATTTTACCCTAGTCAAAGGTGACCTGTAACCTCCCTTAGAGCTCCACTTCTTGGCACCAGTGTCAATCACTATCACTCCTTTTCCCCCACACAACATTACCTCACCCACCCCCTCCCCTCTCTAATGGCACTTTTGGATATGAGGCCCTCCAACCCATCCACCTTGCACTTTTGCCACCCACCTTTACCTGCCAACAATGGCCCTTTAGCCTGGCTACTTCTTCCTGACTCTTTTCTACTCTAATGCTAACTATATACTGTTCATCCTGAAACTTGTCTGAAGCTGGCTTATGTTGTCTCTCTCCATTTCTGGCTATATAATAAATGCTTAGACATCTTTGTGTTTTTAAGACTGTAACCATTGTTGAACTTTGTATGTATGTATGTATGTTATCCTACATCCTTAGATGTGGAACATTTGTGAATGAGCAGTTTCTGCTCAAAGGTATTTGAAATCCTAGAGTTTAATAAAATAAAATAAAATAAAAAAAAATCTAAAATTGGCTCAGGATAGCCACTGATGTTACTCTTCTTCTTAAGCCAGAAAGTAATGTCAGCAACATTAACCCCCTCATTCCAAAACAATACAGTATCCAGTTTAAAAGCAGGTTTCATCAGGGGTATGGCCACAAATGGGTGCCAAAGGGGTGTGTTCTTTAATAGTTGATATTGCTTCCAGAGCCGCTCTAGCCCTGCAGGATATTTAAAGCTGATATCAAACAGGGTGTCCCCTGGCATGTGTATAAGTGCATACACCTCGTATACATAAAATGTCATACTTTCTTTGATCAGTGTATGCCTTACATAATCGTGATCAGACTGGTCAGACAAGCAGCCCCTGTATTTAAGTCATACAGCATTCTGCTGTTTAGCTGGTTCAGAGGCAAGTTTTATTGATTCAGGGAACAGTATCTCCCTGACATTTGTGGCCCATACATTTCCCAATGGTGCTGGAATGGCAGCAGCCTATCTCTGTCTGGCACCCTCAATAGGGACTTCAATAGGGGCATCAGTCTTATCATTTGTGTCAGTATCCTCAAGGTCCATAGGGTCTAGGGAACCTGCCAGTGGAGTAGCAACTCCAGGCTCCTCTATCACCCTTATGGCGTGCAATAAATCAGTTGGGGCAGTGTCCTCAATTCTGCTTTCTCCCTCTGGCCCCACTTCCTGACAGGCTTGATGCAGGAGGCAGTGCTTTCCCCAGAAACTACAGTACACCATGTTCAGGATGTGCTGTTTTGATTAGGGCATGTTCTACATCAGCCAGGGGACCTGGGTAGTTAGCATCTCAACACTTTTCATCAGGGGATTTTTACCATCCCACCTCTCTAAGGGCTTCATCAACCCACAAAGTTGTAGTACTGATTTCGAGTTCAGTACTAGCATCAGCTGTATGGCCATGCTCTGTGTCTAGGAGAAACACTTTTGCAGCACTCCCACTGTTCTTTGCAGTGCATTCCCCACCAGCCAGGTTTTTTTCGCAGTTTCTTAATATTCCCATCTGCCAGCCCAATAGTAAATCTGGCCTGAGAAGGCACAACAGCAGTGTCATGCTGGTTATGAACACCATCCCCAGGAATGGGGCAGGCTCCTTGCATCTCTTCAGGTCGAACTTGCTTTGGAGGCCTCCCACTCACAGTCTGATGAGAAACAATCTCTAATGCCACTGCAGTAGTTTCCAAAATTGGGTAAATACCTTGCATTTCAGGAGTTCCAGCTTCCCTGAAACAGTTCCTAGTGCTGCCCTTACATTTCCTTTACTAGCAACATCCAAAATCGTCAATAGCAGTTTCTTCTCCATACTGTGTCCTGGTAGGTCAGTGGCTACTTGAGTTCCACTCCAGTAGTTCATCTCAAGCTGTGTGTTTCACTCCAAATAGCATCATTCCTCCTTTCGCAGTAAATGCTGCAGCTCTACCTCTGCAGTCAAAACAATAACACTTGCAGCATCAATGAGCCTCCCAGGTTCAGTCACCAAAACTAATCCACTATCAGGCACTTCCACCATTACCTCCATATCCTCCATGCCACCATTAACAGGAACGTCGGTCTCCATTCGGTAAGATGCTGGGGAGGAGACCTGCTCCCCAGCCTCTCCTACTTCCTCTCTACTTGCTGTCCTCAGAAAACTGGCCATTCACACACATCAACTCCTCCTACAGAATGAGTAGGGGAATTTCCCTGTGTCCTGGCCAATATTCCTCTTCCCATCAAACCAGTTCATGCAATTGTTTGTGTGGGTGTTGATGTGAAAAATGATTGCTACTACACGTTCAGTCACTTTTCTACCAGTCTAGTAGTGCATGTCAAATGCTTTGGGATACATTATGTATGAAAAGCACTATATAAATGCTGATTCTTCTTCTTCTTCTAAATCTGGCCCATAAGGTGATTTTTGCAATTGTTTACAAAATCACTTTTTGGGCAGAATTTGACAAAGTTCAAATACCAGGTTGAAGAGGGAAGTCATAAGAAGACTGTGTTGAAATGTTGGGAGAAAAATATCTAAAAGGACTGTTATGAGTACACATTTTAATGTTTCAAAGTTACTCATAACTTTTGTAATTTACAATATTTTCACCCCCAAGGTTTCAGCATATCCATTTTTTTACACCAACTCATGAACAGGACAGTTGTTGTTTTTCAAATCCTAGCACCAAAACATGTTTTGCACTTGTGGTATGAAATGTTGCTTTGTCCATGATTGTACAGCATAAATACTACCTGTCATGCTTATGAGGGGGAGTCATAAAAAATAACTGTGTTGAAAATTTGAGGACAAAATATTAAAAAAATAAATTATGAAGATGGTTTGTGAGCACAGCTGGCCTTTGGTGAACTGGGTATTGCACTGTGATCCTTTGCTGGTGAGCGGAGTTTGGGGTTGAACTCAGTAAACCAACTGGATGGGCCAAGGCTGGGGGATGGCACTTCCATGTGGTGCCACCCCCAGCCTGGGGAGAAACAGTGCAGTTTTGGCTGCATTGGCTAGTGAAGAGAACTATTCTCTTGCCATACTGCCCAGAGAGGCCCTGTGTTTCTGCATCTATAGCAGCATGGAGGTGCAGGGTCCTCTGGCCCTGCTCTTCCACAACCCCCAAACAGCACTATGGATTAATTACATCTGGAGGCGGGTGTATTTTTCCTGGGCCCTGCATGTCTGCATCTGTTCATGCAGGTCCCAAAAGGGCTTGAATCCATAAGTATATGATTCCACTATAATGAAAAGAAAGGAAAGGAAATTTTTGAAAAGAAATGGTGTTAATGCTCCATTAATGTATAGTTTAACACCACAAATGTAGGGAACTGTTGTGTCAGGGTTTCCAGATACAAATCCACGAAGGTTGCTCATCAGTACTACTGCATTTGTGTTCTCTGGAAATAGTTTTGTGTTGTTTTCTTACTTGATGATGGCTGCATGTAGTTGTTTGTGTGGGCTTGTCCATTTGCTACTTGGGGGTAGGGAGTTATTGTTGGGAAGCCAAATGCCACATTTCCTAATATTTGTGGCTTTAAGATGAAGCCTAACTGGTACATTACACAGTTTTTTTTGTAATCCATATTTGCCACTGTGTGTGTGTGTGTGTGTGTGTGTGTGTGTGTGTGTGTCTGTGTTTGTGTAGTTTGCAAGAAAATTTCATTAATGTACCAGTTAGTGTAACTTAAGGCCACAAAAGTGGGGAAATGTGGTGTTAAGGTTTTCAACCCTAACTCCCCACCCCCACCCACCAGCATCAAAAGGAAAAATTATGAGGGTTTTGGGGTCTCCAGAGTCTTGGCAAACCAGTGGTGTGGTCTTCCTTGGGGTTGTAAAACCTAACATTCACCTGTCCCCCTGTAATTTTAAAATTTCTTATCCAAATTTTTCCAACGAGGTGATGGGCCCTATGCCAGGAGGACAGTTGTCTTCACTAAATGATACCTGAGCCTGTTGGCTGGGTGGTGTTGCATAACTGCACCATCCCCCCATCTGGCAGGATCACTGAGCTCAACACTGAACTCACAGTAGTAGCCAAAGACATGGTCAGATATTTCCAGATATTTTGCAAAATTTCTAAAGAGTTTCTCTCTGCTGCCCCACCTGTGGAACTGGAGAAAGCAGGAGATTTCTCTAGAAATATCACAGAAATTTCAGGAAATATCTGGCCATGTCTTTGACTGTGACTGCTCACCAGCATGGTATCACAAGGCATATCTGCTGGAGTAAGGACTGGCACAACACACAAAGTTTATTTTTTTTTATTTTGTCCCCAAATTTTCAAGATACTTGTTTTATGATTTGCTTCACAAACATGGCATGTCCCATTTATAGTATATTGGCTGAAATGTCATTTCACACCAGAAGTGAAAAAACACATCTCATCCAGGATTTAAAAAAAATGACACATGGCAAGTTTAAGAGTTCATGAGGTGGTGTGGAAAAATAGCTATGCTGAGCATTTTCAGTCAAAATATTGAAACTTAGTCAAGTTATGAGTGAACAAAATACTGCAATGTTCAACCATAACCTTGGCATTTTACCATATCTGTACATCAATCTTTCAGCACAGCCATCTTATTACCCACCTCATGAACTTGGTAGGTGAACATTTTCAAGTCTTTGCCAAAACGTCATTCCGCACCACCAAAATGTCATTCCATGCCACAGGTGCAAGAACACATTTTGGCCAGGATTTGAAAAATGACAACTCTCACATTCATGAGGTGGTGTAAAAAATGGCTATGTTGAAATGTTGGGGTAAAATATTTAAAATTACTAAAGGTATGAATAAGCATAGAGAAACATAGCTTTGCCATTTTTGCATATTTTGACCTCAGGTTTTCAACATAGCCTTCTTATGACCGCACCACATGAACCAGGGTTGGGCAAATGTTCAAACTGTGCCCAAAATGTGATTTTGCCAAGTGACCACAACATTGCCATTCTGGTCTGATTTGAATAATTCTCCTGCCATTTTTCATGATGTGGGGTCCCAAAAAGGCCATGTTGAAAATGTGGGGTAGGAATGTGCAAAACTGGCAAAGTTATGCATCTAATTCATTCCAAATAAAAGTTCAAACCCCAACCCACTTGCATACTGTGTGACCCAGAGCAAGTCACTTAACTTTTTTGTCCTCCCAGGTCACACCTGTAAACAAGCTTCCAGCTTAGTGTGTCTCTCCTGGTAAAAAAAAAGTTCAAACCCCATTGAAATACATTGGAATGCACTTACCTTTGTTTCTCATATTGCAGTGAATGACTCCAGTAGCAAGATGTATATTCAGTCGGATAGTGGCACTTCACCATGGGACATGTTCAGATGAGTGGAAGTATGTGTGCAGGGGTGAGATGGGTGCTGAGTGGGAGGTCAGGGTGGGGGTCAGATCAGCAAGTGACCATTTTCTTTCTTTCAGGGAAAAAACAATGATGGACAGCTTTTTCTTTTCAGCTTACAGTCTGACACTAGGGACTGAGCACTCCAGTGTCGGGCTACTGTTTGCTAAATTGGAATGGGTGACTTGGGGAGCCCACTGAAGCAGTACCAGGGGAGGGCACCGCGTCAGAGTATATATTTTAAAAAAATATATATATATATGTAATAGATAACCCACTCTTAGGTGTGTGGTCGTACTCTGATATGCGCACGCCTTGGTGTGCGTCAACCACCCAAGGTGTGCATATAACAGCATGACCACACATCCTAGAGTGGGTTATCTGTTTTATAAAATGGCAAAACTGTTTTTAGGTGGGGCTAAAGTGCAGGTGTGCAGTCACGCTCTGATATATTGATGGTCATGTATGTGTTTTACACAATCAGAAGACTGGATTTTTTATCCCTTCTTTAACTATTTTATAAATAAATATATATTATAGTGGCACGGTAGTGCCACTAGTAAGGATTGAGTATCCCATTTACGATTAAATCTGAAATTTGGCAGCTTAATAACTTTACCACTGTATGACGAATTTGCCTGAGATTTGACATGCACAGTCTGGCAGCATAGATCTCTAGACCTGCCAAGTTTTATTATGGTTAGATGTACAGTTATGGACCTACAGAGCACTGAAAAATGCACAAATGACACATTTTTGTGCATTCTTTGCTCACACCTACAGGTTGCATGGTTTGCATGCCGGGTCCAAAATCTTCAGGGAACATGCAGCTGGGGTCCCCAATGTGCCTTTTAAAGGTTTTGTGAAAAAATATTAAATGGTTCAAAGGTTATTCAAAAAACACGTTTCCTATTATAGCCAATGGGAAAAGTTAACAAAATATGTGAAAGTGTCACAAATGCACTTTTTACTTTTGTGAATGACCCTTGTAGTGTCACATATCGGCCATCTTGTTTTCCACTGGTGGTCACAGAAATGCTTGTCATTTAAATTTGGGACCCTCTATGGACACAGTTCTTGTTGTGTTCACCTAGTCGAGCCTTGATGATGCTAGTCATGTCTTTTTTGTAAAAAGTAGTGTCGCAAAGTACTTTCACATATGCAACACTTTCATGATTTCGTTTGTGAAAGTGGCGTGTTTTGCAAAAGTACTTTGCCACACTATGGCTAAAACAAAAAGAATCTTTGCCACCCTGCAGCAAAAGAACGGTTTGGCCTTTTGGGCTGCAATTTTGAGGGAAGAAAGCCAAGATTCCACAGATGTGACTTTTGGTGGTTTGGTAACGACATATTAGAGGGCTGCAAAGTTACAGCACTCCAAAGTTGACAGTTTTTCTTATAGGCTAACATTACGGCATCCACTGCGCCTTTCGGGGCCATATCTCAAAAATGCTTCGAGATATGGACTTTTTGTCTGAAGAATGCTTAGTCCCCCACTAGGGGGCTAAGTGCAAAACTAGCCTCGAAAGTCCTAAATTATATGAGATTTTAAATTTATTTCTACGTTGCACGGTTCCTGAGATATTAGGAATTTAGTATTCTAAGTGCTCATTCCCTGCTCCTAGGGCCATTAGTATGCATACATTCTTTGTATTCACTGTGTTTCTGAATGCACCTTTTTGGGAAAAAAAGGGAGTGCATTTGCATTACTGTTACTGTTAGCATTTCTGTTTGTGTTAGCATTTCTGTTTACATAACTGTGTGCATTACCCTTTGCATTTGCACTTGCATTTCCATAACTGTTACCCTTTGCATTTCCATTACCGTTTTTGTTTGCAATTACTTTTGCGTCTGTGCGTGCGTTACCAGTTGCGTTTGTGTACACGATTGCATTTGCATTTGTTTTTCCTTTGGCATCATCGTTGGTGTTATCGTGTGACTCTGAGCAAGTCACTTAACTGCCCAAGAGTTAGGGCTGACAACCCCAATGCACACCCCGATGCCTGTTGGTGGGGGTGAGGTCGGTGTGGGGTGCAAGGGGTGCCAATCCCAACACTGAATTTCCTCACTTTTGTAGCTGTGGAACAACCCTAACTGATGCATTAAACAGAGTTTTTGCCCTGAATATATATGTGTATATATATATATATATATATATATATATATATACTAGTATACGATAGTGCTACCATAGTTAGTTGAGGAGCCATTTTTTTTTTTTTTTTTTTTTAGCTTTTGTTGACCGGGTAAGTACACTAGACAAATTCTGCCTATTTTCAGGCATGACCTGGGGAGGGCTACAGATGAATGCCAACTGACCTTTAACCAGATTAAGCTGTTGGTGGTATTTTTAGTGAATGAGGGAAATTTGGCCAGGACACCTAAAATTTTGCACTTTAATAACTTTGCAACCATTCAACAGATTTGCCTGCAATTTGGAATTCATGATCAAGAACCATACATCTTGGGAACTGCCAAGTTTTGTACTGTTCGGATATACATCTGTGGAGATATTAAGCATGATCTGTGCACACGATTACGCTTTTTTGCAATTCTTTAGTTGTCTCTACAGGTCACACGGTTTGTGTGACCAGTCCAAAATCTTCAAGGAAAGTGTGACTGTGTCCCCGATGTGCCTTTTGAAGATTTTATGAAAAAATATTAAACGGTTCAAAAAGTTATTCAAAAAACAGTTTCCCATTACATATCAATGGGAAAAGTTAACAAAAAGTTCAACACTTTCGCAAACGGCCTTTTTACTTTCGCAAATCCACCATTTTGTTTTCAGTTGGTGATCAGGAAAATGCTTGGTATTTAAATTTGGGACCCTCTAACAATACAATCCTTTTTGTCAAAAACACAAAAAGTAGAGCAAACGCACCTTCAATAACAAGGGCACCAGTCTATATAAAAAACGTTAAACTTTTATTAACAAATGCCAATAACCTGATGTGTTTCAGATGCAAATCACATCCTTTCTCAAAGGTAAAACACCAACAATGAAGTAATCCCTTAAATACACCAATCCATCAACACCAACCAATAATATTTAATTAAAACAACACTGTGATAGGTTAAAATATCTACAAGTTAATTAACTATAATAAACATATCAAATACATGAAAAACACTTACTATGGTATTACAGCATTTATGTTGTTTGGTAATATGTTGTTGCAACGTCTTCATAATAAATAATATAAATAGGGTTTGTAATAATATCAGAATGGAGGGGGAAATTTATAAGATATATAGTAAAAGAAGAACGAATAAAAATATCCAATGCTGAGAGTGTAGTTAATAGCTCTCACCATTTATAAACTACTACAGATTACTATTTTATGTAAAAAATACATGTATTTTTAAAGAAAATATTTTTTTATTATTGTAATTATTTAAAAGAGAAAGCCAATTAATTATGTAACTTTTAAAAAAGGGGGGGTTCAAAATGATTTTAAAAACTTGATCCCATATCATGCCATCCTTCTATCAATAAGGCGGTTAATAAACCTGATTACTAATCAAATACTGCTTACATCATTTAAAGATTCACAGTATTGCACCAATCGTAGAGCAATGACTCATTGAAGCTAAAATTATAAACGTATAGCTGCAGTGTTTCTTTTAATACCCTTCTTTTTAAAATCAGCCTCTCTTTACTGTTTCATTTATGTCAGTGTTCTTTCTATATTTAATTGGCTTTTTTGGATAGAAATTATATATAATATAGTCACAGCTCTAAAAGACATAAACCTGCAAGTATGAATATTCTAACATTAGATGTTTTCATTTAAGCTATAGTCACGGTCTGGAGCATTGAAGTTATGGAATTGAGATTGAGGAAATATGATGGGCTTTAAAGTAATGCCATTAGCAACTGCTTTATTATTAGTGATATTTATGTATCACCTCATAATATATTGTATATCTTTTGGAGGAATTTTTGGAAAAGGAAAAAAATAAGAAATAGCTGTTATAATGTAATATGAACATTAGATGGTCTTTAGCTTGTAGAATTAAGATCGCGATCTGAATAATGAGAGTCATTGCTCTACGATTGGTGCAATACTGTGAATGTTTAAATGATGTAAGCAGTATTTGATTAGTAATCAGGTTCATTAACCTCCTTATTGATAGAAGGATGGCATGATATGGGATTAAGTTTTTAAAATCATTTTGAAACCCTTTTTTTAAAAGATACATAATTAATTTGCTTTCTCTTTTAAATAATTACAATAATAAAAAAATTTCTTTAAAAATACATGTATTTTTTACGTAAAATAGTAATCTGTAGTAGTTTATAAATGGTGAGAGCTGTTAACTGCACTCTCAGCATTGGATATATTTATTCGTTCTTCTTCTACTACATATCTTATAAATTTCCCCCTCCATTCTGATATTATGACAAACCCTATTTATATTATTTGTTATGAAGACATTGCAACAACATATTACCAAACAACATAAAAGTTGTAATACCATAGTAAGTGTTTTTCATGTATTTAATATGTTTATTATAGTTAATTAGTTTGTAGATATTTTAACCTATCACAGTGTTGTTTTAATTAAATATTATTGGTTGGTATTGATGGATTGGTGTATTTAAGGGATTACTTCACTGTTGGTGTTTTACCTGTGAGAAAGGATGTGATTTGCATCCGAAAGGTGTCAGGTTATTGGCATTTGTTAATAAAAGTTTAAAGTTTTTTTTTATATAGACTGGTGCCCTTGTTATTGGAGGTGTGTGTGCTCTACTTTTTGTGTTTTTGAGATTTGAATCTAGTATGGAAGCACCACATCCTTGTGCTTACTCCACTGTGTTTTTGTACAATCCTTTTTGTGTTTACCTAGTCGGACCCTGAGGATGCCAGGCATGTCTTTATTTTGAGGTTAAACACCCTAGAAATGTTTTGCAAGTTTCCGGAAAAAGTACTTTCACAAAGTAGTGTCGCACTCACAAAAGTGTCTCAAATTTTTGCAAAAGCTTTCACAAATTGCTGCACTACTTTTCCAGGTTATGGCAAAATGACAGCAATTCTTTGCCACCCTGCTGCAAAAGAATGGTTTGGTCTTTTGGGCTGAAATTTGGAGGGAAGAAAACCAACATCCCAAAAAATGTGCCTTTCAGTGGTTTGGTGAAAAAATATTACAGGGAGCCAAAGTTATCACACTCCTAACTTCTCTTTTTTTCCCATAGGATAACATTACGGAGTTCGCTGCACCTTTCAGGGCCCGTATCTCAGAAATGGTGCGAGATACAGACTTTTTGCTGGTAAAATGCTTAGCCCCCTATTGGGGGCTAAGTACAAAACCAGCCAGGAAAGTCATACATCATATGACTTTTACATTTTTTTCTACGTTGTACGGTTGCTGAGATATAAGCAATTTAGTATTCCAACTCCTCATTTTCTGCTCCAAGACCAATTATTATACATACATTCTTTGTACTCACTGTCTTTCTCTATGCAGCTTTTGGGGAAAACCAGCCAATGTGCTTACATTACTGTTACCCTTACCGCTTCCGCTTGTGGTTCCGTAACTGTTTCACTTACCGTTCCTGTCTACAGCACCTTGTGCGTTACTCTTTGCATTTTCATTTGCACTTGCATTTGCGTTATTTTAACCATTTGTGTCTACAGTACTGTTTATCTTTCTGTTTCACTTTGCATCACCATGCGCGTTACCATTTGCATTTGTGGGCACCATGTTACTATGTGACAAGACATCACGTGGGGCCCCGCACTCCCGCTGCAGCATTACAATCACTATTTCTCATTATCATTCTCAAAAAGAAGGGAAATTAGAGGTAAAAAACTCCATTTAATGGTTTAGTTAGGGTTGTTCCACAGCAACAAAAGTGAAGAAATTTGGTTTTAGGGTCGAAAGCCCCCCCTCTGAGTCCCCAGTCCACATCCCCAACCAGCATCAGGGTGCGCGTTGGAGTTGTCGGTCCTAACTCTCCCCCCATTCTCCTGTACCTCTGCTTCTTCACACATCTGATGCGGTGAGAGTTAGGGCTGCAAACCCCAATGCACACCCCGATGCCAGTTTGGGGTGTGGACAGGGGGGTCAAAGGGGGGCTTTCAATCCTAACACCAAATTTCTTCACTTTTGTCACTGTGGAACAACCCTAACTAATGCATTAAATGTTTTTTTTCCATATATATAGATATATATTATAGAGGCACAGTTGCACCTCTATAGTTAGGATTGGGTGTGCAGTTTAATGTTAAACCCAAAATTTGTACCTTAATAACTTTGTAACCATTCAATGGAATTGCATGAAATTTGGTATGTGCTGTCCTATGGGGTAGATCTCTTGACTTGCCAAGTTTTGTTTTGATCAGATGTGCAGAGTTTGCAGATGGAAAAAGTGTGTTTTTTGCTTTTGCTTGCCAATTTTTCCTGAATTTCCTCATTGCCCTGCACCCAAACTGTTTTAAGTTTCTAGGACAGAAAGACCTTACCCTAAGCAACAGAACAGCTTTGGTTTGGTGAAAAAATACTATTCTAATCTAAAGTTATTCAATTTTGAAAATTCAGGTTCTGAGCACGCTTAGTTCAGCCTTCTGGTTAGATGCACAGCTGCAAACAAGGATTTGGGCTCACAAACAGGGATTTTTTTCTCACAAATGGGAATCCCCGTTCGTGAGAAAAAAATCCTTTTTTGGGAGCCACCATCTTGTTTTCACTTTTAGCCCAAAACAAAATATTGTTACTTGCTCCACAGATACATTTTGAAAAAAACAAATGCATGGGTTTTGTTTAGGGTGATCCCCTCTACAAAACCATGTGTTTGACTTCCATCAGATAATTCAAAAAATGGCCATTTTTATATTTCAAAATCCCATGTATGACTCACTTCCGATTCTTGTTCGTGAGACTGCCAAATCCCCATTCATGAGCCGATCCCCATTCGTGAGCTAGCAAAATACCCATTCATGAGAGGAAGACCAGATAGCTATATCTCATGAATGGGGATCAGCTTGCAAATGGGGATTTTGCTAGCTCATGAATGGGGATTCCTGTTCATGAGACAGGGCCATCTGGTCACATTCTCATGAACGGGAATTCTGAAAGTTCATGAACGGGGATTTTGAATCCCTATTCATGAGAATGTGACCAGATGGCCATGTGTCTTGAACAGGAATCCCCATTTGTGAGCTAGCAAAACCCCCATTCATGAGAAGAAGACTGAATGGCTATATCTCATGAATGGGAATCGGTTCATGAACAGGGATTTGTCTCATGAATGGGGATTTTGACAGCTCACAAACAAGGATTTGTGAAACTTTGCCAGTTCACTGCAAAGAAACGGTAAGGACTTTTGGCTTGAAATTTGCAGGGTGCAAAGTGGGTGTCCCACAGATATGACATATGCTGCTTTGGTGTAAAAACATGGATTAATTACATGGTTATGTCATTCCAAAATTGAGACATTTCCCATAGGATGACATTGCAATGCCCATGATGCCTTTTGGCACCCGTATCTCAAAAATGAAGCGGGATACATGTAACCCCTAGGTGGCACTATCCCAAGGGCTACTACCCCTGCTTGCATGGCTAGTTGCAGGTTAAGGGGCCTGGGTACTGAAATGGGTGCCTCCACCCGGAGGACAGAGTTGTCTTCACTTTTGAATTTTGGTGTCTTCATTGAACAAAGGCTTCCTCCTGCCATTTGGGAACTGCATTGTGTTTTCCACGCTCGCTGACTAAAGTGGGAACTATTTTATTTTAAAACTTAGAGAATTATTAGTGAAAGCACTGTGAGCCATTCTTGTTAAAATTAATTGTGATCCTGATGGCTTCAGCTTAGCAATTTGTTAAGAAGCAGCAAATAGGCCGGAAACAACAGTTAAAAAACTGATGTTAGTTTCCTTTCTGAATTATAGTCTGAATCTAGCTCAGAATAGGACACAGTGTAATCTGCCCTGTCCTAACCCAATTGTGCAGTACTTTTCTGTGCTCCACAGCTGCTGGTGGAGCGTAAATCTCAGAGCAGGACTCGGTACAGCCGTCTAGCTGGGAATTGTACTTTCTTGAGATGGATTTGATATTGTAATTTTAATCTGAGATACTTTAACTCTCTAAACTCATTTTGCTAAAGTACTAAACATAGGTGGTTCCTGCCTGTTTTTGTAGCCAAAGACATACAGTCAGCAGTGTAATTTTCACCCCAACCCCTCCCAGGCCTCCATAAAATACACGTTCATCCCGCACTTCTTACAGGAAGCTACTCACCATTGGCTACTACCATTAGTGTGTTTTTTGTCTATTTTTTGCTATAAACTCTTAAAGGTACACATCCATAAGACTGCATGACTGCTTACCTTACAGGAAGCACATTCTCCTATGGAAACTCACCATCAGAATTAATTTAACAATTAAAATCTTAAAGGCACACACTTATATTTTAAGACAGTGTACCTACCCAGCTACTCAGATACTTAAGCCCACCAATATAACCCTCACTGTGATCAATAATCTTGGATGCCCTAGAATCTTCAGCTCCTCTATATATTTCTTTTGTTTCTAAATCACTCCTACACCAGACCCTTCTCTCTTTCTGGAAGTAGGTCACTTCTCCCCCTCCCCCTGCCCTCTAGTATCTCTACATTTCTCTTGATAATGAGATCCCCGTTAAATACCTCGACATCTACCACAAGGCAACTTTCTCCTCTACACCCTCACCATTTGAAGAATGATATCTTCCTAGGTCTCACCACGCTACTGCGACTTTCAGAAGTGAAGTTGCTAACAATCTCTATAGCCCAGTGGTTACTCTGCCAACTGTACTTGAGGTCTACAAATAATTCCAAGAAGCTTGGCCTCTAGAAGATTGCCCATTGTCATTGTCCTGTGTCAGGTTACAACATGGTCAAGCTGGGCAGTGCTGTTGCATTATTATTTATCTTATCCTTTTCTCTGCTTGATAAAATTTTTGCACAGTGCCTAGCCCCCCCGCCTCAAGAATCCTCACCCCTCTATTCTAGCCAAACCTATGTAAACAATTCACCTCCCGTTCAACTCACTCATCTCTTGCAAAAAGGATGCCTACTATCTTGGGGTATGTACCAAAACCTCCCTGCACTTGTTACGTAGGAGTAGCATAAATACCATATGCCTACACTTCTTAAAGTTAACTCCAGCCATACACTTGTACCTACTCCTTCTTCTAGCTGGTGACGTTGAAGTTAACCCTGGCCCTCAGAGTCCTCTATCTGCTTCTGCCCCCTTACACGTCAAGGGAAAAAGGCATCAAGATCGCTCATTTAAATGCTCAAAGCCTCCAGCATAAAATTGCTGAGATTCAGGTATGGGCAACTATTCTCAGCCCGGACATCCTTGGCATAACAGAAACTTAGTTGAAGCTCAGTATACAACAACATGAAACTGATCTCCCTGGCTACTCCTGCCATAGGCATGACTGTTTAGGTGGGGGGGGGTCTTAATATATGTTAAGTCTAAATTTCATGTCACTTTGATCTCTTCTCCCCGATATGCCTCCCAATGCAGAATCTTCATTTATCTCACTAACTTTAGGCAATATTAAGAAACTACTTATAGGATGTATTTACCTACCCCCCCGCTGGACGCCTGCAACAAACTACCTTCCCTTATGTCAGCATTGTCAGCTCTCTCCCGTCATGACACAGTGATCTGTGGAGATCTCAATGTTGATTGACTGTCCCCCCACAAAAACAAGGCCCATACGCTAGTCTCTGATACAAAGTTCACCCAACTTATCTCCATGCCCACAAGACATAACTCCAAAACAGATACTGCAATGCTGTTGGATTGGTTACTATCTAATTGCCCACATAGGATCAAAACAGTCAGTGTTTTACCAGAATGTATCAGTGACCACTCTCCTACCTACCGTGTGTGGTGTAATAATTTTGATGCCCTGCCACCCATAATACATGAATCCAGGAAAGTGTCTCAGTTTAACGTAGAGCATTTCTCAATGTCTATTATTAATGCTGATTGGACACCCACTCGCCTCCCCTCAATAGACCAGACACTTGATTATTTTATCCTTACCTTTAAAAACATTATCAGCAGACATGCGCCACTTACTAGACGTAGATCCAAGGGTATTAAGGCACCATGGCACTCTACTGAAATCAGGACCCTCATGAAGAGTCATGATGCAGCCTGGAAGACCTATAAACACAGCCTCCTTCATTCTGATTGGATATATTATCGACAGCTGAGAAATAAGTGTAAAAATAGGATACAGGGTGCTAACCCTACCTATCTCCACTCACTTCAGACTGAGAATCTCAGCAAGCCAAAGAGTTCTGGAAACTTATTAATTCTTTGATCAAAGATAAATCAACCCAATGTCCAAGCTCCATATCATCTGGCAGCCACCTCCTTCAAGATCCCCCATCCATTGCAGAAGGAATTAATCAGTTCCTCACTGACCTTGATAGGTACACAGCTCACCGGCCGCCAGTCTCAGCTTTCCCTATCCCTACTCAGCATCACACCAATCTTGGCTCCTGACCCCTCTTTCCACCCAAAAATAGCCATTAGAAGAGAAGTCCTCAGGTTGTTATCAAATCTCAAGTCAGATAGCTCCCCTGGCCATGACACATTAGAACCCAGGTTTCTCAAACTAGGGGCAGCAGCACTTACCACACCTATCTGTGATCTTCTAAATAGATCCATCCTCTTTAGTTAAATGCCAAGTCTTTGGAAAGTGGCTGTGGTGATCCTCCTCCATAAGGGGGGAACCACGCTGTGGAAAATTATAGGCCTATTTCAGTTCTCTGCTCCTGGCTAAGATCCTGGAATGGATCCTGCACATTCAGCTGCAATCCTACCTAGACTTGCATCGTCTTCTCACAGACTGACAGCATGGCTTCAGGAAGGGCTATAGTACTACCACAGCCCTTGTCAAAGTCTTGACTGACAGTCTTAATGCAAGTGATGTTGGTCTTCTAACCAGTGGAGCATTTGTCGACTTTTCTAAGGCCTTCGATCTAGTCAACCACCATCTTCTCCTTGGTAAATTGCATCAATTAGGTCTAGATTGCTTAGCACTCACATGGTTCCATGACTACCTCACTGGAAGATCGCAAAGGGTAATAGGGTCATAGGTGCCGGAATGGGGGGGCACTAGGGCCATGGCCTTACCACTTTCATAAGTTGCCCTATCACTTTTTGAAATCATGTTAATGTATTCAATAGGGGAGAATTTATCCCTTACATCCTTGGCCCTACCACTTTTCAAACCATTCCAGCACCAATGGTCTGGTTCACTCTTCTCTTCATAGCCTGTCTCACATGGAGTACCCCAAGGTTCTATTCTTAGCCTGATGCTATTCTTGCTTTTTTATCAATGAGGTCCCCAACTTCTGTGGTGGTGCATCTGTGCAATTGTATTCTGATGATGCAATCTTATGCCGCTCATCTAACAATATAGACTGGCTTAACCAAAGCCTTAACTCTGATTTCATTGTGCTTGAGACCTGATTCTCTGACAATCACCTACTTCTGAACATGAAAAAAACAAAAGCTATGCTTTTCCATAACCTGTCCCCAATTCCTACCAAACAGACCACAGATCAGTACACAGTCAGGAGACCCCATAGAGATGGTTAGTACTTTTAAATACCTTGGGGTTCACCTAGATGCCTCCTTCTCAATGGAGCATCATGCAACTCAGCTTACCAAAATGGTAAACTAGAAGCTTGGGTTATTATACCGCCTCTGCCATCTTTTATCCAACACCGCCTGTAAAAAGATTGCATCAATATCCATTCTCCCTATTTTGTTCTATTGTGCCCCTCTACTACTCTCTGCCCAATCCTCTTCCCTTGCACAGGTTCATCAACTCTATCATAGGATTGGACATTTTGCCCTTGGAGTGGACTCCAGAAAACACCACTTTGAGGCCCTGTATTCTCTTCAATGTCCTACCTATGACTCAAGGTTACAGTTTCACACCTTATGCCTTGTATTCAAACTTATCAAGCTCTTTAATCCCCCTTGCTTAAGGGAAATCATTTACAAAAAAGCACCCACACACACTCTTAGATCTACTTCCTTACCCTTATTAGCAATCCAGAAGATGCAACGCCTATCGGGTAAGCACTCATTCACCTTCTCAGCTCCCTGTGCTTGGAATTCCCTCCACTCCAACATACTCTCCTGCCCCACCCTATCAAAAAGAGCTTACCTCTTTCCTACTAATCCCCTTCCTCTGCAATTGCTTTAAATAACCCTTATAGCATTGTTAATGTCTAGTCTATGTTACTGTGATATATGTATCTTGTAATCCACCCACTCTTGTGTTCCTGCTATGTATATATTGTGTAATATTAGTTATTCTGTATATATATATATACTTAATACCTGATCTGTTTTAAGTTACTTACCTGGCTTTCCACTGTAATAATTTTTGCAGCATTGTTAAATCTCTCTGTATCCTGTATATTATTATTATATTTATCTATTATACTGTGTTCATCATTGTCACCTGGGTCATCAGTGAAAAAGGGACTGCATGTTCTCAGTGGACTTACCTGGTTACCAAAATTCTAATAAATAAATTGTAAGAAGGCTAACCTGGGTACAGCCTTCCGGGACTCTGCGACCCCCCTCTTTCCCCTCTAGATGCCTAGACAATATGCAACAAACACCTTCACAGTAGCCCCTATTCAGCATACAAATCCCCACACTGTTTGTACTTACCATCAGGGCTGGTTTCACCAGTTTGACCCTGGAGACCCCCTGTAAAACAAGGTTAGGTACAGCAAATAACAACAGTACAGTGCTTTGGGTACAAACTATAACCACAGTCATATTAAATGCAAAAAGACTTAGATCTGATTTATTTAGGGGAACTGAACAAGTGAGGGGCATAATCAGGTTGATTGATTCTAAAACTGATCTAGTCAGGCAATTATGCATGCAGTTTTAGTCCCTGCACAGTCACACACTCTGGGTACTCAGTTGAAAGTAAGGTGGGCTAGCCTTGAATATTGCCCAGGGTAGACCAGCATCACAGCTGGTTGGAGCCCTGTGATGAAAAGAAAAGGCATGCACAACCACATACAATTTGTAATCTGGAGCCAGGAGGCTCAGTTCATGCTGATTATACAAAACAATTAAATCAGATGACACACTTTGATTGAGCTGTTGTTGCAGGGAGCTACCATAGTGTTTACTCATGTTACCCAGTACAGAACACAGGATGGGTGAAATGGAGACTGCAGGATGACTTGCTGGTTTGCCAGGAGAAGCAGGGCCCACACGATTCACCATAGTGTCATTCCTGTTCGTGACGTTGAGCAGGAGGCTGATCTCCAGGCAGGTCTCTCGTTGATGGTCTTCTTTGTTGTGTGAGTAGCTGGCTGAGCCAAAGTGTGGAGGCCTAGACCAATTGGAGATGAATGCAGATTCAGTCCAGTAGGTGCTGGATGCAGCTTCCAGCAAGCAAGGCACAATTAAACAGTGGAGAACCGCATTGCAAACCACTAGCATATTACAGCACGTTTATAGTAAGCAATCACTATACCACCAAGCAGATAGCAGTCTGGTTGCAATATCAGTGTCTTCAAGCAGAACCAGGAGTTCTGTGGTGAATGGATGTCCTGACAGGCCGATCACGTACAACAAATCTTCGGTCTTCTTCAGGTTTAAATCTGGTCACTCTTCAGTGGCTTTGCCTCACTCCAATTTGGATACAGTCCGATTGATAAGCCTTTCAAAGGATTCCCTCTCAAGGGAGAACAGGCAGACAGGCCAAACTCAGCCTTTCCACCAATCTTCCATGCAAACTATACAGAAGCAGCTGCTTGAATCACTCGAGCTATTTACTCTTCAAACTCTAACTCTAGGCTGACACACTGCAGCAGGCAGCTTGGGAATTTCCCATTGATCCAAAAGGTTCTGGTTGGTTGATCCATCAGTTTGTCAAAGCAAAGGCTCCAGGTCCATTTAGGCACCAATGTGCAAAAACTACAATTCCTACAGTAATTTGCTTCCACAAGACCCCTGGGGACAGATACCATTTAAGAGTCCCCAAAGGACTGATTGGTCTCAATAGGCAGTCCAGAACCAGGATGGTGGGGTAATACTGAAATGTTCATTTTGCAAAGGAAGGCAGGTTAGACAAACTGCAATATTATTATTATTAAAACAGATAAACAATAAGCAGGAACAGTTTCTAGCAGGGATCCCTCTGCACAAATAGCAATGGCAGAATGGAGCGATAACACTTTAGCTCAGGCAGGACTTGAGTGTGAGACTACTCGGCTCCTACACAGATTAATTTTACATCATAAGATAGGCAGCTCTTAAAGAGACAGGCACAGAGGCTAATGGGGCACTTGCAAACACTTTTAAATTGCTGGGACACAGAACAGCAGCCTGGCAGTGGGCATTTAGGCAAGCCCAAGGAAGACTTTTGGAAACCCCCATTTGCAGGGGGGTTACATACAGATTTTTCACTACCCACAGCTTAGTTAACTAAGCTGTAGAAACAAGTTTGGAAATTATAGATTATACCAGCAATAAAAGTTTCCTATATGCCACGATTACAGAGATATTGGCAAATTAGTGTCACAAGGGTTTCAAGGGTGCATTTCCAGAACTTTTTGGTGGCCATATCTCATAAATGATGTGAGATATGGGTTTGGTTGTTCATTGTCACGTGCAGTACTCGCTGTCACGATTACAATGACACTTGCATTTTTTTCCAGCTTCTATGGTTCATGAGATATTTGCAAATTAGTGTTACAAGGGTTCCTTGCCTTACAGGGCTGCTGTATAGTTCTATAGCTATGTATAAGTGGGAGCACAGGGCCCAGGGGACCCACACTCCCACAGATGCATATTGTTATGCACAAATGGGCAGCTTGGTGGGACCAACACATGCTACTTACTACTTATATTACACCTTTTCAAAAAGTAAGGAAATTCATGGCAAAAAAAATAATTTAATGCATCGGTTAGGGTTAAAGAGACAAAAGTGGGGAAATTACATGTTAGGGTTGAGCCCCTACCCCCCCACTCACCACCTCACCCCCCATCCTCCAAAGACCAATAGATGTTGGGGTGTGCCATGGGATTGTGAGGCCTAACTCTCACCCCATTCTCCTTTACTGTTGAATGACAACCTGTTTACACATGGAATGGGGTGAGAGTTGGGCCTCATGACCCCACAGAACACCCCAGCATCTGTCAGTCCATGGAGAATGGGGCTGTGGGTTGTGTGTGGGGGGGGTTAGGGGCTCAATCCAAACATTTCATTTCCTCACTTTTGTTACTTTGACCCTAATTAATGCATTAAATGCATTTTTTTTGCCATGAAGTTCCTTACTTTTTGAAAAAGTATAATATAACTAGTAAAAACATGTATCAGTGGGAGCGCAGGGCCACCAAGTTGCCCATTTCTGCATAACAGTATGTATCTGTGGGAGAGCTGGCCTGAGGGCCTGCACTTCTACTTACTCATAGCTACAGAGCCATACAGAAGCCCCAAAGGGCAAGAAACCCTTGTAACACTAATTTGCCGATATCTCAGGAACCATAGCAGGTAGAAAAAACATTCAAGTGTCGTAATCATGACAGAGAGTATTATATGATACAATTAATGACCTAACCCCTATCTCACATTATTTATGAGATACGGGCACCGAAAAGCACTGGACAGGCACTCTTTGAACCCTTGTGACATTAATGTGACACTAATTTCACAATATCTCATTAACCATGCAACCTATGAAAAAAATTGCAATGCAGACTTCCTCTATGGTTTCATATATTGCTCTTACAGCATAGATCACCTGGAGGTGATCTAAGCTGCCAGTAGCAAAAACTCTGTATCTCGCTTCTTTTTCGAGATATGGGCACGGAAAGATGTGACAGACCTCGCAATGTTATCTTAAGGGGGAACATTTCAACTTCATGATGGCATACAGTATATACAGAACAACTTAATTCCCCAACACCTAAACAGCATAATTGACACTTGGAGGGCATCCCTTCAACACCCTGTAAATTTCAAGTAAAAAGACCAAACCATTAATGAGCTATGCAATTGTAAAATTTTTACACCTTTAAAAATTCCTAATTCATGAGATAGCAAAATACTAGGCAGTCAGATCAATCCTCGTTCATGAGCTGTCAAAATCCTAGTCTGTCAGCAGACATCTCGTCACACCATCAGGGACATCTGGTCATGAAATTCTGGCTGCCTGGTCACCCCATGATGGATAAGGCTCACGGACCAGGATCGTCTGGCAGATTAAGATTTTGTTGGCTTACAGACTAGGATCATTAGCGAGTCGCAGACAAAGAATTTTTAAATTTTAAAAACCTATTTTTTGACAAAAACAAACCAATAAAAAGGCATGACTTTGTAGAGGGCATCAACCTGGCCAAAACCCATGCCTCATTTAGCCCAAACATCACACGGGGTGAAAGCTACAACATTTTATTTCCAGGAAAAACTGAAAACAAGATAGGGGCTACCAGACCAGGAACTTTTCTGGTGGACTAGGATTTTTTAGTTCATGATGTAGCACAATCCAAGTCCGTCACCTTAATCCTGATCCTCAAGGGGGCATCTGGTCATGCCATCGGGGACATCTGGTGACAAAAGTCTGGCTGTCTGTTCACCCCATGATGGATAAGACTCATGGACAAGGATCATCTTGCAGACTATGAGTTTGTTGGCTCACGGACTAGTATCATTGGTGAGTCATGGTCAAAGAATTTAACATTTTTAAAACACTATTTTTTGACAAACACGAACCAAACCAAAGGCATGACTTTGTAGAGGGCATCACCCTGAACAAATCCCATGCCTCATTTGGCCCAAAAGTCACCCGTGAACAAAGCTGAAACATTTTGTTTGGCTGGAAACTTGAAAACAAAATGGCAGCTCACAGACAAGGAATTTTTCTGATGGACTAGCATTTTTTTTTAAATTCTAGTCCATGAGCCGGCAAAATCCTTGACCATGAGACCATTTTTAGTTCGCAAAAAATACATATAAATTTTGGAGTGAACTGAGCATGTTCAGAACCAGAAAATTAAAAATTAAATAACTTTGGAGCAGATTAATATTTTTTTTACCAAACTAACACTAAATTGTTCCTTGACCCAAGCTCTTTCTACTTTCCAAATTTCAGAGCAAAAGACCACATAGTGTGGTTGCAGCACCATGGGCAATAAACACGTCAAAAGTGGCGAAGGGTGCATTATTTGGCATTTTGCTGTGAAGAAACCATAAGTCCAACTGAAATGGAACTTGGTAAATCAAGAGATATACAATACCAGACAGCACATTCCAAATTTTGTTTAAATCCATTTAACAGTTGCAAAGCTATTAACATGCAGAGATTGAGGTTTAACATTAAAGTCCCTACTCAACCCTAACTGTAGGGGTGCGACTGTGCCCCTATAATATATATATATATAAATATATATATTTGAACATTGGAACAGATGGGTCACCAAAAGGGGAGTGGTAGAGGGGGTGGCACCTCAGTCTGCTTAATAGATAGGTAGATAGATAGATAGGTAGATCACCTGTAGACAGATAACAAGAGAGACAAACATAGGCAGACACAACAGGGGATCAGTGGCTCACTGCTGTCACTGCAGACCACAGTATGACTCCAGCTGTGGCTGCTCAATTCATGAAACTCTCCATTCTCATACATAGAACACGAGTGAATGGCTTCTTTTGCTAACGTGGTCACCCTGAATTTTGGGGTGCATAGAAACTTTTTTTTTTTGCCATTACTTAAAAAGACAACAAACATAAGAATCTAGCTAAACAGGTTCCGTTTAGCTAGGTTCAGGTGTTTGGTTTTTAAATTTACACCATTTTATGAATTTTATATGTTTTTTATTTTGACAGGAAAAGAAACAAGATGGCGGCTCTCACGGCACAAAAAATTGTTTCATGCTGTAAGAAGCAAGTGGTGAAAAATCAAAAATGGTCTTGTGACACTGAATTTTTGACATATAGAAATAGATTAGTTGTCATATTGTTCCTTGTAAGAACAGATCCAGAAGCAAATGGTTTGATTGTCAAATTAACCAGCCTGGGAGTGGGTCCCAGGGTGGTAGCCTGGGTAAAACATTGGCTGGACAACAGAACACAGAAGGTAATTGTAAATGGAGTCCACGCTGAAGAAAGAGGGGTCACTAGTGGGGTACCGCAGGGTTCAGTACTGGGTCCAGTCCTTTTTAATGTCTTTATAAGTAACATTGCAGAGGGACTGGAAGGAAAAGTATGCCTCTTTGCAGATGACACAAAGATCTGCAGCAGGGTTGATACACAAGGAGGTGTGGAAAGGATGAGAATGGATTTGGCAAGGTTGGAGGAATGGTCAGAAGTATGGCAGCTTGGATTCAATCCAAAGAAATGCAAAATAATGCATCTGGGAAACAAAAACCCAAGGGAAGATTACACAATGCGAGGGAGGTAGTAACAACAACAAAAATGGAAAGGGACCTGGGGTTAGTCATATCAGATGACCTTAATGTTGGCAAGCAATGTGAGAAGGCATTAGGGAGGGCTGGGGGGATACTGGGATATATAGGGAGAGGCATCACCAGCAGAAAACAGGAAGTTGTTATTCCCCTGTAGAGACAGTTGGTGAGACCCCCTGGAGTACTGCATCCAGTTCTGGAGACCCCATCTCTGCAAGGCCATAGACAGAATGGAGGCAGTTCAGAGGTGCAGGATCTGCAAGAGAAGCCATAGGAGGAGAGACTAAAGGAGCTTAATATGTATACCCTTGAGGAAAGAAGGGAGAGGGGGGACATGATAGAAAAGTTTAAGTACCTCAGTGGAATCAACAAAGTCCAAGAGGGTAGCATCTTTCAGAAAAAGATATGTGTAAGATCAAGGGGACACAATTTGAAGATAGAGGTGGATGGCTCAGGGGCAATGTGAGGAAGTATTTTTTTCACAGAGAGGGTGGAGGATGCATGGAACAGCCTTCCTGAGGAGGTTGTGGGGTCTAAAACTGTGGGAGAATTCAAGAATGCATGGGACAGACATAAGGCAATTTTTGTGGGGGTAGGAAGAAATAGGCTGTTGGTTAAATAGGATCTGCAGCTTGTCCTCTAGGTAGGAAAATGAGCAGACTAGGTGGGACAAATGGTCCTTATCTGCCGTCAAAGTCTATGCTTCTATGATACCTTTTAGTAGACCAACATAAATGTTACATAAAGAAAACAATGTCTAAGCTTTCGGACCAACCAATTCCTTCCTCAGAGAATTATGACAGTTGTTCAGACTAAAGGACTTAAAAAAGTATACCCTAGAGGTAAGGAGGGAGAGAGGTGATATGAAAGAGACATTCAAATACCTTACTGGTATAAACAGAGTACAGGAAGGGAGCATCTTCCAAAATAAAAGATGCTCAAGGACAAGGGGGCACAGCATGAAGTTAGAAAGTGAAAGGCTAAGGGACTTGGGTGGTCCGAAAGCTTAGACATTGTTTTCTTTTTGTGACATCTAGGTTGGTCCAATAAAAGGTGCCAAACCATTTGCTTCTGGATAGAATTTTTGGAGTTTTATCAAAATGTTATCCCCAAACCCCTACTAAGCATTCTCAGAACAGAAAAAAACAAAACATGAAATCCTTGTAACTCTGGAACCATTTAAAATGTTTACATGAAACTTTCCAAAGGCACTAACATGGCACGACATACTTCTACCCTGATAGTTTTGTAAGGGAATTCCATTACATGTGGGCTGTAGGTGAAAGCATACCCAAATCCCCTATGAAACAATTAGACAACTACAGAAAAATGGCATATACAGATCTCAGAAACTGCTCAAGCTATCATCACAATACTTTCCACAGATTTTGATTTTGCTGTATAGATCACACATGCAAAAGTTTAGCTAATTTTGTCAAATGAATGCTGCCAAAGCTATTAAGGTATAAAGCAAGGGGTTTACATTGAACACCCTATTTAAATCAAGTGTAGGAGGGCTACTGCACCCCTATAATAATATTATACTGGCACAGTAGTGCTAGTATGGTTGATGGGAGGGCTCAGTGTTCAACCCAGTTTTTTCACGTTAATAACTTTGGTGCTGCTCAACAGACTAGCCCAAAATGTTACATGTGTGGTCTGTGTTTCAGAGTCTTAAGATGTGAAAAGTTTGGTCAAGGCATCTTGTGCAGTTTTCGAAATTTGGAGAATCAAATTTGGGAGAAGTGAGTTTTTCCTATACTTAACATAGGGATGTTTTTTTGCTGTCATGTACAGCCTAGAAGATATGAAATTGTTTTTACAAAATTTTCATGGTGGAAGCAGCCTGTGCTGAGATAGTGCCTTTTGAAGGTTTCATGGAAAAAATAATTAACAGTTCCAGAGTTATAAGCCCCTTTAATGTGGAAAGAATCCTGAGTGAGTCAACAAAACTAAGGGAGGAAAAGGCAATGGGTCTAGATGCAGTGCACCCCAGGTTGCTGAGGGAGCTCAGGAAAGAGTTGGCTATTCACCTAATGGCACTGTTCAACCTATCGCTATAAATAGGGGAGATACCAGGGGACTGGAAGACAGCGGATGTGGTCCCACTACACAAAAGTGGTGATAGGGAAGAGACTGCAAATTACAGGCTGGTCAACCTGACTTCAGTAGTGGGAAAGTAATGGAATCACTGCTAAAGGAAAGGATGGCTAAATACCTTACTGTGAGTGGTCTAAGAGACCCAGGACAACATGGATTCACAGGATGGAGGGCATGCCAGACAAACCTAATAGAGTTTTTCCACTGGGTAACAAAGATGGTGAACCAGGGTGGGGCACTGGACATGGCCTATCTGGACTTCAGAAAGGCATTTGACACCATCCTACATGGAAGGCTGATAAGCAAATTATGCAACCTAGGGGTAGGTCCTAAAACAGTAAGTTGAGTGAGACCTGGCTTATTGGCAGGAGTCAAAGGGTGGTGGTAAATGGAGTATACTCTGGCAAGGAAAGGGTGATGAACAGGGTGCCACAGGGGTCAGTACTGGGGCTGATACTCTTTAATGTCTTTGTTGGCAATATTATGGACAGGCTGGAGGAAAAGCTACAGTATGCTACAAAAATCTGCAATATGTTCAACACCCGGGGGAAGGTGAAAAGATGAGGGAGGACCTTAAAAAACTGGAGGAATTGTCTAGAGTTTGGCCACTAGGATTCAGTACAATAAAGTGTAGGATCATGCACATAGGGTACAAGAACCTGGGGCTACATATGAACTGGGGGGGGATGGGAAGAGTGCTGACAGTCCCAAAGCAGGAAAGAGACCTGGGAGTTATCATCTTGGATGACCTAAAGGTAGCCTGACAGTGTGACAAGGTGGTAGGAAAGGCTAGCCAAATGCTTGGATGCATAGGGAGGGGTATGACCAGCAGAAAGAGGGAAGTAATAATACCCCTGTATAAGACACTGATAAGACCCCACCACCAGTACGATGTACAGTTTTGGAGGGCCCATCTCAGAAAGGACATAGACAGGGTGGAGGCAGTGCAGAGGAGGGCAACTAAAATATTACAGTGCTTACATAAGTGCCCTATGAGGAAAGACTAAAGGACTTAAATAGGTATTCCCTAGTGGTAAGGAGAGAGAGGAGAGAGAGGAGTGATATGATAGAGGCATTCAAATGCCTCACTGGTATAAACAAAGTACAAGAAGAGAGCATCTTCCAAAATGAAAGATGCTCAACGACAAAGGGGCACGGTATGAAGTTAGAAGGTGGAAGGCTCAGGGGTAACATGAGTAAGTACTTTTTCATGGAAAGGGTGGTGGAAGCTTGGAATGGCCTCCAAGAGGAAGTAGTGGGGGCTAAAACAGTCACAGGATTTAAAAATGCATGAGATGGACACAAGGGTATCCTCAAAGCAAGAAAGGGGTGTTCTGGAGTTTAACTAGGGTATCAGGTTTCACACTATGTAAGGGATTGATAGGGCAGACTAGGTGGGCCAAGAGGTCCTTATCTGCTGATGTCTACATATCTATGTATAAGGATTTTAAGCTTTCTTATGAACATGCTCAGTAGGGTTTTTGAATATCCTTTGATATAAATGATAAAAAACATGGTTTGTGAGGGTTTATCATTCGTGATTTATCAATCATGAGGAAAAAATATTGATCATAATGGTGTCCATTTTTTTTAAACTATAAAACATTAAATATACTGTACTTAAAAATGATGCATTTTCTAAAAAATTTATAAAACCTGAATCTAGGTAAACATGACCTGTTCAGCTAGATTCTGGTGATAGTTTTTTGAAAACGTGCCAAAAAATTAGGTTGGATCCTGGGTGCCCAGCTTAGTGAGACCTGTGTTCTCTATATTAGAACAGTGGGACTCCAATTTGGGTAGCTGCAGCTAAAGTCCTGCTGCCAGCTTGAGTGGGGTCAGTAGGAACCAATCACTGGATCTCTCTCTTTCATCTTATCTACCTGTCCATCAGTCTGTCTGTCTGTCTTTCTATCTATCTATCTATCTATCTATCTATCTATCTGTCTGTCTGTCTGTCTGTCTGTCTGTCTGTCCGTCCATCCATCCATCCATCCATCCTCCCACCCACCTGCCTGCTTGCCTGTCTGTCTATCTATCTATCTATCTATCTATCTATCTATCTATCTATCTATCTATCTACTGTATCTGTCAGTCAGTCTGTCTATCTACTGTATCTATCTGTCTGTCTATCTGTCAATCTACTGTATCTGTCAAGTCAGTCTGTCTGTCTATATACTGTATCTATCTATCTATCTATCTATCTATCTATCTATCTATCTATCTATCTGTCCATCTGTCTGTCTGTCTGTATATTTATCTGTCTATCTGTCTTTCTGTCTGTCTGTCTATCTGTTAGTCAGTCTATCTACTGTATCTATCTATTTATCTGTCTGTCTGTTTGTCTCTCTGTCTGTCAGTCAGTCTGTCTAACTACTGTATCTATCTGTCTCTCTGTCTTTCGGTCAGTCTATATATCGATCTATCTGCCTGTCAGCTTGTATGTATGTCTGTCTGTCAGTCTATCTACTCTATCTGTCTGTCGGTCTGTCAGTCTGTCTATCTGCTGTATCTATCTGTCTGTCTGTCAGTCAGTCAGTCTGCCTGTCTGTCTATCTATCACATCTGTCTGTCAATCAGTCTATCTACCTATCTATCTGTCTGTCAGCCTATCTACTGTATCTATCTCTATCTGTCTGTCTGTCAGTCTGCCAGTCTGTCTGTCTGTCTATCTACCTATCTATCTATCTGTCTGTCTATCTATCTATCTATCTATCTTTCTATCTACTGTGTCCATCTGTCAGTCAATCAGTCTGTCTATCTACTGTATCTATCTATCGATCTATTGTGTCTGTCTGTCAGTCAGTCAGTCTATCTACTGTGTCTGTCTATCTATCTATCTATCTATCTATCTATCTATCATATCTGTCTGTCAGTCAGTCTGTCTATCTACTGTATTTATCTGTTTGTCTGCCTGTCTGTCTACTGTATCTATCTTTATCTGTCAGTCCGTCAGTCTATCTACTGTATCTCTATCTATCTATCTATCTATCTATCTATCTATCTATCCATCTATCTATATCTATCTATCTATTTATTGTGTCTCTCTGTCAGTCAATCAGTCTATCTACTGTGTCTGTCTGTCGGTCAGTCTGTTTATCTACTGTGTCTGTCTGTCAGTCAGTCTATCTATTTTGTCTGTCAGTCAGTCTATCTACTGTGTCTGTCAGTTTGTCTATCTACTGTGTATGTCTGTCTGTCTGTCTAATATGTCTGTCTGCCAGTCAGTCAGTCTATCTACTGTGTCTGTTGGTCAGTCAGTCTATCTACTGTGTCTGTCAGTCTGTCAAGCTACTGTGTCTGTCTGTTCATCCATCTATCTACAGTATCTATCTATCTATCTATCTATCTATCTATCTATCTATCTGTCTGTCTATCTTTATTTATTTATTGAAATGTTTCACCAGAAGGGCACACTGAACAGCAAGTTGCTCATCTCACAGTGCGACCTGGGGGAAGGGTTACATAGGGTTGTGAAGGATGATCAGTTACAATAGTATGTGGGTAGTACAAACAATACAACATTGTAAGATTGTGCAACAGTTGGAACACAAGGTACTGTACAATAAACAGTAGTGGAACATTGGGTAAATTACAATACATGTCCAAAATCATACAAAAGAACATATAAATGTACAAAACAGTAATAATGCAATAGAACCATTTATAGTGCATGAGTGTACCAGGAGTAGGCTCGAGGTAGTATGCAAGTGCTGTTGGAGTAAAAAGGATGGGGTTAGCTTGTGCACACTAGTGACCCAGACGGGCAGGTGGAGAAGAGAAGGGGAGAGGCAAGAACTGAATATAAGGAGAAGGGACAGCCATTTCCTGATTTCCCCCTTCAGGAGGTTGAGAACCTTGTCGGGGGGGCATTGTATCTATTTTTTTATCTCATCCACCTCCCCACTCAGCCATCCCTCCCTTGTTTAAACCCAATATATTTGACAGTTTTATTACATATTAAAAGCAGAGAGGGTGCCCAACCCCAGTCCCACTTATCCCCCCACCTCCAGGTCACATCCCGAGATGCATAGTTGGTGACACTGGGGTGTGTACCCCACATGCTGCTGTAAAGAATAAGCTGACACTGGGGTACTCAGTGTCAGATTTAGTAGTTCTTAATTCCTGAAAAAAGGCCCCTGTTGACTTTTAAATTTTATTTACCTTCCCCCTCCCCTTCCCTCCTCACAGTCCTCCTTCCTCCCTCCCTCCCATACCACCACCTTCTAAGCTTGATCTAGATCTGGGAAGTATAAATAATATTGGAAGTTGCTGAATTTTTGAACTAGTAGTGAACTTGAACTATATGGGCAAATGTTATAGTGGCCTTGACCTTCTGTTCTCGATTAGGGTTGTTCCCTACCACTCCCTCCCCTTTTCTGTTTATTATTAACCCCCTCTGCCCCCCTGTTAGTATACCATCCCCCCCCCCAGGAATATACTCTCCCTTAGGATTATTCCTCAGATGAGGGCAGATAAGCCCAGTTGGGCGTTGACTGTCACTGATACCTATGAGCACAGGCATAGATGGAGCTGAGGATACAGTTTTTGTTTATCCTCTTCCTGAAAACCTCTGTAGCAGTTAGCGATCAATCGCTTTTTGACTATAGAATAGTGCATCTAAGCTTGAGTAATATAGATTGTCTGTTGTTATTAGTAATCAATCTTAGTTCAGTTAAAAACTATTGTTAGCATATACACTTCCTGTGACTATTATTGTCAATTAATAACCTCTCTTGTGGCTTAGAGCATAGAATCCTCTAGGTATCTAAGAACAGATTACAGTAGATATATCAGATAGTAGCTCTCAAACAGGGTATTGAAGGTCTATTCCTTTAGAAAATACTGAAGGAAGCTCAGAGGTTTCTGCCATGCTCATTACTATGTCTCCAGACATTGTACAGGACCTGTATCTTGTGTCATGGAATGTAAAGGGCCTTAACCAACTAGTCAAAAGAACCAAAGTGCTTCAGTATTTATGCTCCATGCACACAGACATTGCTCTTTTGTAGGAGACACATCTCCTTAAAAAATCCACTCCTTGGCTCAAGAGATCGTGGGTTGGCTCTGTACATGCTAGCTCAGCACCTTCCAAATCAAGGGGAGTAGCTATATTAATTCAGAGATTGAGCATTTGGACAATGGAAGAGCCCCGTGCTGATAAACATGGACGGTGGGTAATATTTAAATTAAAATCAGGCCCGGACAGATTGATAATATGCATAGATTGATAATATGCATAGTCGATTAGGGTAGTTCCCTACCACTCCCTCCCATTTTCTGTTTATTATTAACCCCCTCTGCCCCCCCGTTAGTATACCATCCCCCCCCCGGGAATATACTCATAGTCTTCAGGTGAAGCTACCTCTGGCTGCAAGCTGCAACACTGGACTTAAGATTTGCAAGAAAGTGAGTAGTGCTCACAACAGAGGGAGGTGAACCTTACAACTTACAATTGTCTTTGGTTTGAAGCAGATTCCTTAGGAAAGTTAATATTCTTCAGTTGGAGGATACTTCTAACTGAAGGGTGAAATAAGGAACTTAGAATTATCAGAAAAGGCAGTCTTTAAATCAACAGAGGGAGGTGGAGTTTGCTTTACTTTTGTTACAAGTGTTAAGGTTTTCAGTGCAGGAAGAGTTTAAACCCACATTGGCTGAATACTGTTTTCTGTGTCTGCCCTTCTGCACAGCTGACGTGTTTTGGGGCTGACTGTTTTCAGAGCACAAGTCACCAGGCTCTTTTGGGGCTGGGGAGGTTTACCTGTGTCTGACTTGGATGTTTGGATTTTTCTTTGTTTGATTAGCAGGGTATTTTCTCTGTCAAATTGGTTTAAAGCAGTATTACAAATTGTCGTGTATGGCATCTTGCTGACAGGAAGGCACTCATCGCATCGGTAGGTCAGAGCGTTTAGCTGATTGTTTCATGAGGGCACAGTTTAGGCTCAACCCCTTCCCACCCCTCACCCCATCCTCCCCTGGAAATAGTTCATTTATACATGGGGTTCAGACATCATTTCCTCAAGAGGGCAAGGTACATATCACTGTCATATCCTGTCTAGCACACTGCACTGACAATATAAGCATATACATTATATAAATACATATATTTCTATATAACGCATCAATCACATACACACACACACAAAAAAAAAACTAAACAAGGTAGACAGTTATGTGGGGAGTAGTACAATGTAATGGCTGTAGGGCAGCAGTCTTCTGGGAGTCTTTCTGGAGGCTGAGATGCTGCTCTGTTTGCAGACAACTATCTGCCCTGAGGGAGGAAGTTGCCCGTCTTCAGGCTGCATTGGACAGTGGCAAGGGAACCTCCCCCATCCAGGGAGCACCAGAGCCACCACCACTACCTCAGAGGTTGTGAAGAAAGCATAGCAGTTGGACCACAGTGGGCTCAGGGAGGGTAAGAGTGGTGGAACAGAGGCACACCCAGTCAGTTGTTCCACTTCACAATCCATACACCATTCTGGGGGAGCATAGTTCCCCTATGGATGCACCTGCAGAGGAGACTAAGGAGGGTGCAGACAACTGTCACAAGGGAGGCCCTCAGGAAGGAGCAGAGGGCACCACAGGGAAAGAAAGCAGCTCCTGGTGGGGGACTCAATTATTAGGGGGATAGAACTAGGGGGAGCAGGGAAAACTGAAGTAAGGTGCCTGCCTGGTGCCATGGCTTGGAGGGACAGGAAGCGCATCCTTAGGATCATGAGAACAGTTGCACGGGAGTCTGAGCTGGACATCATTGTCCACCTAGGGACAAATGACTTGGCTCATCATGAGATTAGAGCAGTGCAGAAGGACTTTGTAGAGTTCGGAAGGGGCTTAAGACAAGTAGCACACACAGTATCCTTCTCAGAGGTGCTGCCTGTCAGTGGCATGGGTGAGGTGAGGGTACTTTGCACCATGCAGTTTTACAAATGGTTAAAAAAATGGTGTGGAGCACAGGGGTTTGGCTTCATTGGGGACTGGGGTTCCACCTGGAGGGACACCAGCCTATACTGGCAGGATGGTCTGCATCTGTCCAGGAAAGGAACAAGTCTTTTGGGCAATCGGTTTAAATGCTTCATTGGCAAGCCTTTAAACTAGTCAAGGGGGGAGGCACTGATAAGCAGCAGGAAAATCCCATCCTCCCCCTACAAAACAGGGTACTAAATGAGAAAAAGACCAAGGTAGAAAGGTCAGTGGGGGTTGCCTCTACAGAAGGTAAAGCCATCAAAAAATGGAGAGCAATGAGTATCAATGCCCGTAGTCTGGGTAACAAGCTTCCTGAATTAGTGGCCTTGATGGAGGAGGTAGATCTGGGTATCATGGCAGTCACAGAAACATGGTACATACAGAACCATGACTGGGACATAAACATACCAGGATACACTATCTACAGGAGGGACAGGGAGGGTAAAGAGAGGAGGAGTAGCTCCACATAAGAGAAGAAATCAAAGCAACAGAACAAAAGGGTAAACAGGGAGGAGAAGAAGCACTGTGGGTCAATTTGGAGGCAGGCAATGGCACCACAATCTGTACAGGGGTTGTATACAGACCCCCCTCTCAGGGGAGGAAATGGACAAGGAAATGATAGAAAGTATACTTAGAATGGCAGATAAAGGGGCGATATTGCTGATGAGTGATCTGAATATGCCAGATGTTAACTGGAGTGCAGTTGCAGCAGCCACTTCTAAGAGTGGGGTTATTCTAGATGCCCTACAGGAGGCATGCCTTAGATAACTAGTACTGGAGCCCACTCAAGAGGGAGCAATCTTAGACCTGGTTCTCTCAAATGGAGCTGAAGAAAGGATCACAGATGTAGAAGTGGGTAGCCATCTGGGAACTAGCGACCATCGAACAGTATGGTTCACAATAAACACAGCAATAGAGTCAAGCCATACAAAGACAAAGGTACTGGATTTTAGGAGGGCTGACTTTGCCAAAATGGGTTAGTGCCTAAGGAATGCACTAGCAAATGGGCAGGAAGGAGGGGTAGAACAACAATGGAGAATAATAAAAACTGCCATCACAGAGGTAACAAGCCTTTGTGTAAAGCAAATAAAACGAAATGAGGTAAGAAACCACTATGGTTCTCAAAGGAAGTGGCAGTGAAGGTTCAAGAGAAAAGAAAGCATTCAGGAAGTACAAGGAATCACAGAAGGAACAGGACAGAGAACTGTATCAGTTAAAGCAAAGGAAGCTGGAAAGGCAGTCAGAACAGCAAAGGCCCAAACCGAGGAAAAATATCCAACTCAGTTAAGAAGGGGATAAACCTTTTATAGGTACATCAGGGAGCGAAGGAAGACCAAGGGAGGGATATTGAGGCTTAATAAAGGGAGGAGGGTGGGCAGAGGGTGACTGTGAAAAGGCAGAGATACTAAACAAATATTTTTGCTCAGTATTTACAAAGGAAGAGGGAGGTACCTAAAACAAACAGTAGAAACACTCTGGATAAGAAGTTGATACCAGCCCATTTACAGAAGAAAGGGTTCTAAAGAGCTCTTAAAACTGAAGGTGGACAAAAGCAATGGGCCTGATGGGATTCATCCCAGAATTCTAAAAGAGCTAAGGGTAGAACTAGTGACACCACTGACTACCCTCTTTAACAAATCATGGGAGGATGGGGTGGTACCTGAGGACTGGAGGAGGGCAGATGTGATTCCCTTCACAAAAGTGGGAGCAAGGCAGAAGCAGGAAACTACAGACCTGTTAGTTTAACCTCAGTGGTAGGGAAAATGATGGAATCACTTCTGAAGGAAAGAATTGTTGCGTATCTAGAGGTCAGAGGGGCACAGGACCCAAAGCAGCATGGATTCATAGTGGGAAGGTAATGCCAGACAAATCTGATAGATTTCTTTGACTGGGTGACCAAAGTAGTTGATCAAGAGGGGCTGTGGACATGGCCTACCTAGACTTTAGCAAGGCATTTGACACAGTCCCACACAAAAGATTAATATACAAATTAACCAGCCTGGGAGTGGGTCCCAAGATGGTAGCCTGGGTAATGAATTGGCTAGAGAATAGGACACAGAGGTAATAGTAAATGGAGTCCACTTTGAAAAAGGGGTTAGTAGTGGACACGAGGGGTTCAGTATTAGACTGGTCCTCTTCAATGTCTTTATAAGCGACATTGCAGAGGGACTGGAAGGAAAAGTATGTCTCTTTGCAGATGACACAAAGATCTGCAACAGAGTTGATGCACAAGGTGGGGTGGAAAGGATGAGAAGGGACTTGTCAAGATTAGAGGAATGGTCAAATGTATGGCAGCTTAGATTCAATGCTAAGAAGTGCAAGGTAATGCACCTGGGAAACAAAAACCCAGGGGAAGAGTACACAATGGGGGGTGAGATACTAACAACAACAAAAATGGAAAGGGACCTGGGGGTAGTCATATCAGATGACCTAAAGGTGGGCAAGCAATGTGAGAGGGCAGCAAGGAGGGCTGGGGGATACTGGGATGCATAGGGAGAGGCATCACCAGTAGAAAACAAGAAGTCATTATCCCTCTGTACAGATAGCTGGTGAGACCACATCTGGAGTACTGCGTGCAATTCTGGAGACCCAATCTCCGCAAAGACATAGACAGGATGGAAGCTGTCCAGAGGAGGGCAACTAAAATGGTGCAGGACTGCACCGAAGACATGAAGAGAGACTTAAGGAGCTTAATATGTATAGCCTCGAGAAAGGAGGAGAGGGGGACATGATAGAAACTTTCAAGTACCTCAAAGGAATCAACAAAGTCCAAGAGGTAGCATCTTTCAAAAAGAGGTGTGCAAGAACAAGGGCACAATTTGAAGATAGAAGGGGGCGGCTCTGAGGTAATTTAAGGAGTATTTTTCACAGAGGGGTTGTGGATGTATGGAGCAGCCTTCCAGAGGAGGTTGTGGAGTCAAAAAAAGTGGTGGAATTCAAGCATGCATGGGACAGTCATAAGGCAATTCTAGGGGTTGGGGGTAGGAAAAAGTAGGCTGCTGGTTAACTAGGATCTGCAGCTTATCCATCAGGTAGGGAAATGGGCAGACTGGGTGGGCCAAGCGGTCCTTATCTGCCATCAAATTCTATGTTTCTATGTAACTCTTATGCTCCAAATATGGATCAAGCGGAGTTTTTTTCCAAATTTAAGCCAAACCATTGCTGGGCTAGTACAGTCTGACTGCACTATTCCTCTGATAATAGGAAGAGATTTTAACTTGGTACCAGACATATTCTTGGACAAATCCCATGCTACCCCCAAACCCACATGAAGGCACACGCAGCCCTGCAGGAAATGATAGCAGAGTGGGGCCTAGTGGACATCTGGAGGCGTGATCATCCATCAGGCCATGACTACACATACTATTCCTCTCCACATGACACATATAGCCGCATTGATTATTGGTTAGCTAACCAACCAGCCTCGAATGATATCTCTAACAGTAGCATAGGTAATATAATCATATCAGACCATGCACCGGTGTCATTTACCTATACCGCCCCTAAAAACCGAAATGCTGGTACAAGATGGAGATGTAACCCTCTCTTAGTCAAGGACCCTGAATTCCAACAAGAAATGCAGAAAGTAGCTCAGGAATTCTTTATGTTTAATAAGGCTGGAGAAGTCTCGGCAGGCAGAGTCTGGGAGGCATTTAAGGCCACTCTCTGAGGCCACATTATCACCTTTGTTGCAAATCGGAACTTACTGTCCTGGAGGATAGTTTTAAATACTCCCAGTCCACTGCTTTCAGAGACCCCTCACTGATGAGGTGTATTGTGGGACTTAAATATTGAATAAACTCACTTTTACATCATAAAGCAGAATGGACTTTGCTTAGGGCCAAACATCGATACTGGGAAGGAGGAGATAAAGGGGGGAAGCTCCTTGCCTACCAATTGTGAAAGCAGCAAGCATCCTCCAATATACATGCCCTCCACACCCCCACAGGCTCCGTAGTTAGTGACTCAAAGGGCATTAATGAGACTATGAAAAATTACTATCAGATCATATACCAACCCAAATCCATAGACATGAAGGAACAGCTCTCAAACAATCTGCGTCAGTTCTGTAAACATTTTACAATACCCTCACTAACTCAGGAACAAGTTGACCATTTAGACTGCCCTATATCAGAGACTGAGGTATGACAGGCCCTATTTCACATGGCCGAGGGGAAAGCCCCAGGGCCAGATGGAATCACCATCGAGCTATATCAAGCCCTGGACCAGGAAATAATGAACCCCTTGTTGCTTGCTCTGCAATATGCCCACTCTTCAGGTTCCCGCCCCACCACAATGAATGAAGCCTTAATTACAGTAATGCCTAAAAAATCTGATGATCCCCTGACTTGCTTTAATTTTCACCCCATATCTTTACTGCCTGTAGACACAAAGATCCTGGCTAAAGTATTAGCCACCAGACTGCAGAGTATCCTGTGTTCAACTATCCATCCATCCCAAGTTGGTTTTATGCCTGGAAAGGTGGAATTAGACAATAGCAGATTACTATTGAATTTAAAATGGCTAGAAAATAGAGCTAAGATTCTTATGGCTGCTCTAGCAGTTGATTTCACAAGGGCTTTTGATTCCGTAGAATGGAATTACCTCCGCGAGGTTCTTCGTGTATATGGTTTTGGTCCCCGATTCTGCTCATGGGTGTCGACCCTATATAATTCTCCAAAAGCTAAGATTCTCACTAATGCCGCCATTTCTTCCTCCTTTCCATTATATAGAGGCACCCGACAGGGTTGTCCCCTATCCCCCCTTCTTTTTCTGATTGCCCTTGACTCCCTACTTTGTGCCTTGAATAATATGGCAGGGATTACAGGGATACCAGCACATGGCAAGTCCTATACTGAAGCAGCCTATGCAGATGATCTGCTACTTACCCTATCTTGTCCCCAAGATTCGTTACCAATAGCTCTCTCAGTTCTTAAAAACTTTGCAGCTTTATCAGGCCTGCAGGGCAATCAGTAAAAGACTGTACTGGCCCCACTGAACTCACTCTGCTCAGGGGAATGTCTTCATGGCACAGAACTTAAATGGGCTCTGAAAGGTTTTTCTTATTTGGGGATCTATATACCTTTTAACTGGGCAAACTTTGAATCAGCTGATTTTTCCCGCCTACTAAAACAACTAAATGCAGAAATAGAAAGATGGAAACTACTTTTATCTTTGATGGGCAGATTGGCAGCAGTGCGAATGCTATTGCTTCTGAGGGTACTATATTTATTTAATAATCTTCTAATATGAATACCGTATCTCCCAAACTCTTTGTTTCCCTTGAGAAGATGGTCTCCAATCTAGTATGGGAAAAAAGGCACATAGATGGGGGAAAAATAAACTTAAGGCTCACTGAACTAAAGGAGGCCTTGGAGCCCCTTGGTTTCTGAACTACCATCTAGCATGTACTGCAGCACAAATAACTAGATGGTTTGTACCACCCAATACACCTTGTCTAGTGTGAGTTGGCCTCAAAATAGACATTGTGGCCCCAACCCCACTTAGGTCCTTGCTGATCTTTAGTGGCTCCACAGGAAAGGGCCTATCTCCAGTCATATGTCACTCCCGATATGCCTGGCATCACATTATGGTCCTCTTCCATACCCACAAGAATGCGTGGGCCCCTCCCCTGGAGTATGCAGAGCTTTGGTGCAATACCTTTATAACACAAGAGGGGCAACCTCTCAACTGGCTTGGTTGGGAAAAAAAGGGTATTCGCTTTGTGAAAGATCTTAAGATGCCTGGCATGAATACATTATTATTCTTTGTCCAGTTAAAGGATAAATTTAACCTGCTAAATACTGACTTCTGGCGATATCTCCAAATACACAGCCTTGTCTATGCCCTCTCTGCCCAAGTAAGATCAGATACTAAATGGAAGTGGCTTACCACTCTGCATAAGGAAACATCCTCACAGGGTCATATAGGTAAATTCTATGCTATAGGGAGGGACTCTCAACCAGATCCCACAGAATATTGCAGAATTCGATGGGAGGCTGAGATGGGGATAACTATACCTAGCACTACATGGGCTAAATGTCTTCAAATTGCACATAAACTGTATAAAGACTCCAAAAGCCAACTAATACAGTTAAAAATATTGCTGTGCTGGTACAGAACTGCAGCCACTCTATGTTCGGCAAAATTGATACCACATTCCATCTATTGGAGATGCCAACAACCTGGATCCCACCTATTTCATATATTGTGGGAATGTCCACAACTCTCTGGTTTCTGGGATGCAATTAGGCAAGAGTGTTGCTCAGTATTAGGTATAAGGAACCTCCAGTTAAACCCTAAACTTTTGCAAGGAGAAATGACTAGTCTTTTTACACTGCCAAAGGCCCTCCAAGAATGGATCATGGTGGGCCTATTAGAGGACAAACGGCTCCTTTTAATGCAGTGGAGACAGGTTAACAGTCCAAGTATGAGGCAATGGCATGCAGCTATAGCCAAGTTAGCACTATTGGAAAGGTTGACCTATGCTCACTGAGGTCAAGTGGTTCACTTGCATAAAAAATTGGATTCTTATCTCAACTCACCATTGTGTAAAGCCCCTTCCCCTCTATGTATAGCTCTTCCCCCACCAGCAATTATGTAGACCACCTTACATACCCTAGTAGCCTATTAGTAAATGAGTAGCTACAAATAAGAAGGATAGACTGTATTTATATGTGAATGTATATTCACAGGGTATATATAGTATGTCTAGCCATTTGTAAAATAATGCATACTGTAAGAATTTGGACCATGAGGATCCTCCTACATATATGAGAGGAATGAATATGGAAGTGTAATGCAATACTGGAAAAAAATGGAAAATCTTAATAAAATCTTCTATGATAAAATTTTTTTTTATTTGCCTTGTAAGAAAGAAAATGGCCCACCACTGATCTTACTCCAGACCCACCCCCCAGACCCTCCATTTAGGACCCACCACCACACACCCCCACACACACACACTCTCATTCACATGAACATGTACTACAATATAGATCCACTCCAATCAAAAAGGTGTGTTGATTCCGGAACCAGTGACTGTGATACGAGAAAACAAGGCAAATCCATTTAATATATTTCAATGGGTTTTGAAATTTTACTCATAACTTTGTCACTTTTCAATATTTTTACACCAAATTTTCAGCATTGACTTTTTTTGCACCACACCTCATGAACAATGCCAGAGAAATTGTTGAAATCCATTCCAAAAGATGATTTTGTGGTCTCTGCATGAACTCTCCTTTAGGCCAGTTTTGCAAATTTTCACCTACCAGATTCATGAGGTGGGGTCATAAGAAGGTTATGTTGGAATCTGGTGTAAAAATATGGTAAAATGATTGTGTTTTGAAAGAAAATGGAAATATTTCAACATTCACTCATAAGTTCGCTAATTTTCAATATTTTCTCACCAAACGTTCAACATGGCCTTTTTGGGATCCTACGTCATGAACAAGGCAGTTAACATTTTTTTAAATACTCGTCAGAATGTGGTTTGCAGTCACTGCATAAAATCATGTTTCAGGCATGATCTGAACATTTTCACGAGTTCATGAGGTGGGGTCATTAGAACACTATGTTGAACATCTGGTGTAAAAATAGGGTAAAATTACCAAGTTACATGTGAATGTTGAAACAATTCATGTACACTCATAACTTCACTAATGTTCAATATTTTGACCCCAAACTTTCAACATAGCCATTTTTCACACCACCTTATAAATGTGACAGGTGTTGTTTTTCAAATCCTGGAAGAAATGCATTTGCACACTTGTGGCACAAAATTAAATTTTGTCCAGTATTCTATAAATGCCAGATCATGTTTATAAAGGGGGAGTCATAAAACAACTAACTTGAACTTTTGGGGTCAAAATTAAAAAAAACTAAGAATCATTTTGTGTAATGCTAGCCATTACCCCACTGGGTAGTACCTTGCAATCCTGTGCCAGTGACCTGAGGTGCAGGTGAGCTCAGTGAACCAGCTGGATGGGCTGAGGCTGGGGAGACAGTGCTATAATGTGATACCACACCCAGCCTGGGAAGGGCAGGTGCAGGGTTGGCCATGCATGCCCAAGTACTGTAGAGTGAAGAGAACTCTTCTTTTGGTATAAGACTCTGTACCTCTGCATCCATGGGTGCCAGAGGGCCTTGTGGTGTGCCTGAGAGATGGACTTTGCCCTGTGCATCTGTAGCTGCATCCACATAGAAGTGCAGGACCCTCACCAGACAGCTATAAATTCTTGACATCCATTGCTTCCCAGGCTGCACTTCCATTGGTGGACAGAGACTTCCCTTGGTTTGTTGTGTGGTCCCAATGGGAATATGATTCCACTACCTCAAAAATAAAGGAAATTAGTTGCCAAAGACTGCATTGATGCATCAGTTAGAGTTTAACTTAATGCTACAAAAGTAGGGAAATGTGTAATTAGGGTTTCCAACACTAACTCCCTCCCACCCCCTAAGCAGCAAAAGGACAAGACCACACAAGCAACCACAAACAGCCATCATCAGGTAAGACAACATACAACTGTTTCCAGATAACACAAATTCACTAGCGACTGATGTGCTACCTTTTGCTTATGCAGTCACATCTGTGTGTGTGTGTGTGTCCAAAAACCATGCATGAGAAATATAGAAACATAGAATTTGATGGCAGATAAGGACTGCTTGGCCCACCTAGTCTGCCCATTTCCCTACCTAACGGATAAGCTGCAGATCCTAGTTAACCAACAGCCTACTTCCTCATACCCCCCACTAGAATTGCCTTATGTCTGTCACATGTATTCTTGAATTCCCCCACTGTTTTTGACTCTACGACCACCTCAGAAAGGCTGTTTCATGCACCTACATCCCTGTCTGTGAAGAAATACTTCCTCACATTATCTCTGAGCCATCCTCCCCATCTTCAAATTGTGCCCCCTTGTTCTTGTACATCTCTTTATTTGAAAGATGTTACCCTCTTGGACTTTGTTGATTCCATTGAGGTATTTGAAAGTTTCTATCATGCCCCCTCTCCCTCCTTTCCTTGAGGTTATACATCTTAAGCTCCTTTAGTCTTTCTTCATCTGTCTTCTGGTACAGACCCTGAATCATTTTGGTTGCCCTCCTCTGGACAGCCTCCACCCTGTCTATGTCTTTGTGGAAATGGGGCCTCTAGAACTGTACACAGTACTCCGGATGTGGTCTTACCAACTGTCTGTACAGAAGGTCAACAACTTCCTGTATTCTACTGGTTGTGTCTCTTCCTCTGTGTGTGTGTGTGTGTGTGTGTCATAAATCATGCATGAGTATGTGTGGCTATAGAAGCACAGGCCCAATGGGAGCCAGCACTTCTGCAGCCTGAAGATCCCATGAAGCCTGTACCTCTGCAGCCAGATGAACTCATTCATTCTCTATGAATTACTTCATTGGATATCATGATCTGGGAGTAACTTGATGCCCTCACCAGAGTAGCAGCTCTTCTCAGAAACACCCACTTTCTCCATGAATTTCTATTTAAATACAACCTTTTGGGAGTACTTAAAACCTTCTACTGAGCTAATTAAACTTTCGCTACAACCCAGGGAGCATCCGGTTTGCAGCTGGGCCCCAAATCAGCAACAATGTCAGAAATCGAGATGCGACCAGCTGCTCCATAGCATACACCCTCACAGAAATCAGACAAGCAGAGTAAATGCCATAAGGTCCAGCATTCAGGCCTAGGCCGCCCTCCTACCTCTACAGTAGTGTCCACACCACTCTTAGAAGAGCGTTTTCTTTGGGAATTTGAGCCCTTCAAAGATTTCCTAAAAATGCTGGCAGAAGAGCTGAAAGCACTGTGCTCTGCTCTAAAGGAGATGGGTAGACAGGTGGGTGATATTGATTCCAGAACAACATCTCTAGAGAAATGGAGGGACTGCATGGAATTAGACTCCACCTCCTTGCACCAACAATTTGTGAAGTTAGAAGCTAAACTGGAGGATTTTGAGGGGAGAAGTTGGAGGAACAATCTGATTATTTTTGGTTTTGCTGAAGGAGAAGAGGGAGACTCACCAATTTAGTTAATATAAAAATTTCTAGAAAGAGTAGCGAGACCCTCACCAAATGGCTCCATGTAGGTCATGGAGAAGGCCCATAGCTCCCTCTGCCCTAAACTTCCATTGGGCTCCCCTCCTCATCCCTTCATAGTCAAGCTGCTTAATTTCTTGGGTAAACAACATATTTAGCAAAAAAGCCAAGACCTGAAGGATTAGGGTTACCACCTTTTAAGAAACCCAAAGTGGGACAGTTCTTACTGAAACATGATTTTTCATAGGACAGTATGTATACTCGACCAATGCAACAGGCTATATAATCAGAATTAAGGCTAAGTATTGTAGTTTATTAGTTTTTACTAATGTTTCTTATCATTTTATGGTATTTTCATTAAGGTATTATAGTTTTCTGCAACATTTAGTGGAAAGTAAGAAAATATTTTTTCTACTATAAAGTCAGGACATGTAGCATTTTTCAAGTTTTTTTTTGCAGGACACAGCTGCCCAAATCAGGACTGTCCTGCGAAAATCAGAACAGATGGTAACCCTATGAAGGATATCTTGTGGGAAGGCTCCAGACTGTGACTTGCCCATGATTTACCAAGGGGCACCCAGCAGAAACATGCAGCCTTTCACTCCATGGTGGCCAAGCTCATAGCCATGGGGATTAAATTCAGGATGCTCTATTTGGCTCACCTTAAGGTCTCACTTCAAGACACCTAACACTCATTCGAGATGGTGGAATCTGTGAAACAAGATCTCAAGGGATGGCTGCCTGATCTCTTCAAGGATAGGTGAACTCAAGGCCTATCTATGGGTCCTTCTACACTCCACTACATGAATCTATGGTGACCACATTTTATAGACTGTGATGGATCTTTCAAGAAACTTTCAAACTTCTCTGAATTTTTTCCCTTAACACCTCAGCCTCAGTCAGAAGACTCTGCTCCCATAAATCAGTGGAGCTTTTGCACATCCCCTGCTAGCTGGAATGTACTGTCTGCTTCTGCCCTCCTTACAATTAATACAGCAACCTCTTCTACAGTAAAATAATCTCCTATCAAGTTTTACCAATAGCTGTCTATCTCATTCATGGCAAGTTTTGGAGTGATGCAGTAAAATACCCTTACTGTACTTCTAATTGGAATCCCATTTTTTTCCATTGGACCATTGGGATGTCTCAGGACTCTGGTTTAGCCTGCTGCTCATGGACAATCCTGGTTGTGGTCCAATGTCAGAACAGGAACCTCCACATAATAACTGACTGATCCTTTATTTCCAGGTCCCAGTGAGAGTGGGTCTCCCCCTTCATTTTATTTAGAGGAGAAGGGGCACCTCTTGCATGTCAAGTGTGGGACTCTTCTGTAAAAAAATTAAAGGTTTTGCCTTTACTAAGCAAATGAAAGGGGGTATATTGTCATTCTTATGACTGCAAGCTTGGCATACAACTTCTAGGTAATTGATGCTTTACCACGTGCTTTCTGTTTTCTGGTTGATTTTAATTTCACTCTTGCCTATCACTGCAGACCTAATTGAGTGTTTGCCTCCAGCATTGGGTATTACTGTGCTCAGAGACAAAATTACTTTTGTAAACCCCCAGGCTGATTTTTTTGGTTACCTTAAAAATACATGGGGGTATAAGAAGTTTCAGGTTAGCCTAATTGTACCTGTTAAGGAATTGTTATAACTAGTTTGCAAATGGTTGGAAATTTGCTTCTTATTTACTAGAAGGTTTTTAGTTGTTATATAATGTTAGAGGAATTTATCTTGCTTTAAGGTAGTGTATTAGATTAGTTACAAGTTAATAGGTGGAGGGTGGAGCTGTTGGAGCTTCATGCTCCAGTTAGTTAGTGGTAAAGAGGGGTTGTATTCATGGGATAGAGGGAGGTAAGGAGCATTTAGTGTCACCGCTTCCTTCCTGTGGAATTCGCTTATACCAGCTGTTAGGGAGGCCACTCCTGTGAAGGTTTTTAAAGCCCACCTCAAGGCCTTCCCGGATTCTGTACTATAGTCCTTGCTGTTTTAGAAATTTGTCTGGCTAGTATTGCCTTTTAGGCACTGGTTTCCATTGCCTAAGTTAATATATATATATATATATATATCTATATCTATATATATATATATATATATATATATATATATATATAGATATATATATATATAGATATAGATATATATATATATATATATATATTTTATTTATTTTGATATATTGTTATGTTTTGGTTTATTTTGAATGAATAGTATTTATTCTTGTTTAAATGTTCAGAGCCCAGAGCCTCCGGGATGGGTGTCTTTTAAATAAAATTTGCCTTGCTTTGCCTTGCCTACTACCTTGGGTCTTACAGTTTCTGGGGTGGGCTATTGGGGGGAAGGATGGCTTTGGTCTGATCCAGTTATTTCTTTTCTTTTGTAGTTATTCATTTCCAATCAGTGAACTGGGAGCTGTTGGGGCTAAGGGTGTGGGGGGAACTGGGGACCCATTTCTGTTTTATCTGGATGTTAAATGGGTTGATATCTGTTACAGTATTCCATTTTATGGGCCATATATACCCTTTTTACATTTAGTGTATATACTATATAGTCATGGCTTATAACATTAGATACTTTTCGTGGAATATCAAAGGAGCTCAGTCATCCACAAAATGTGACAACATTTTGCTACATATCCTTAAGTTGCAGGTTGATGTAGCTTTTTTTGCAAGAGAAATACCTTCCTCCAACACAGATGATGTCCCTCAGACATTCCTGGATAGGTCAGGTGTTTGGTTCAAGTCTGGATTCTCATAAATGAGGTGTGTCTATCCTGGTCTCCAGATCTCTTCCATTCCATCTTCTCCAGGAGATGACTGATTCTCAGGGGAGATTTATATTTGTTAGGACTTTACTGGGATATTTGGAGGTGATCCTGGGGTCAGTTTACAGCCCTAACATAGAAGACTCATCCATCGTTTCCCAGATTTCCTTTATTTTATCACAGTGAGCCTCCCTTCCTATGATACTTACTGGGGATTTGAATATAGTTTTGTATAATCATCTAGATATGACCTACAGACACAACCAAACAGGTAACACCTTGTAAAGAGGGTCTATTGCCCTAATAGTGATTGAAGCTGCTCTTCTTACAACCAATCCCCTCACATTAAGTCAGCTGACCTTACAAGACCTTATGTACTCTCTCAGCCTGATAGATCCCTGGAGACTTATGCATCCTGACTCCATAGATCATTCCTTTCACTCTGCCCCACATAATTCCTCCTCCCATATTGATTTCTTTCTATTGAGTGCTGAAGCCCTACCAGGGGGTCCTTGCTAGCTGTTACAGTGCTAAAGTAATATCTGATCATCACCCAGTTCTCCAACATGTTAACCTGGCCCCCTCATTCAAAAAAGATAAAACCTAGTGACTTAATAATTTCTTACTAAAATGTCCAGAAATAGCTGAAATATTACTGCTATTTATCTCAGAATTTTTCTCCTTTAACCTATCTACAAAGCCAACATTTGATATTCTCTGGTGTTCCTTTAAATGTGCCCTTAGAGAGGAAATGATAAGATTGACAACTAGAAGGAAAAGAGAACTGTCTCAAGTCACAGCCTCCTTTCTGTCATAAATTCAGATGGCTGAGAAAGAACTCTCAGATTCTTCTCCAACATCAGCCTGGGAGCATCTTGAAGATCTCGGAGCAAAATATCATGCCCTTAAAGGAACGGAAGCTGGACAATTTCTTCTGAGAATGAGGACTCAATATTTTGACCAGGGAGAGAAAGCTGGGAAGCTTCTTGCCCTACATCTGTGCAGTCAACAAGCTGACAGGATTATCCCATCCATCAGGTCAGACACTGATCAGTTGCTTACCTCGCTTGCAGATATTGTTTCCCAATTCCAAAGCTTTTATCAATCTCTCTACATGACACCCTCAATCTCTCTACATTAGATGCTTTCCTATAGGACTTTGAGTTGCTAACATTAAGTCAAGCCCAGGCAGCCCTGCTGAAGATTCCCTTCAATCTGGAGGAAGTTAAAACAGCTATAGACTCCTTAGCACCGAAACAATCTCCTGGCCTGGATGGGTTTTCCTCAAACTTTTATCAGAAATTTAAGGATTTGTTGGCACCATATCTTCTGGAATTATTCCTTTATCTCTTTTCAAAACGTCTCTCAGATGTCTCACTTACAGCTGCCACTATAGTTGTTCTGCCCAAACCTGGATGAGACCCTTCAATGGTGACCAATTATAGATCTATATCCTCAATTAATGTGTATCTAAAGATTCTAGGAAAATTACTAGCCACTAGATTTAATTCAGTTTGGGAATGTCTTCTAAGTGGAGAACAAGTGGGCTTTGTCTCGGGCAGACTGTCAACTGATCACACCTGGAAAATCCTACATCTTATCTCTGCATCCAGAGATTCTTTCATACCTTCTGTTTTGGCATCTCTTGGTGCAGAGAAAGCTTTTGATCAAGTCTCCTGGGAATATCTATTCCACCTGCTTCCTAGATACACTAAACCATCAGTCCATATTCTTTGTAATGAGGTACTCTCCGATGCCTTTCTCTTATAGCAAGGAACCCATCAAGTGTGTACACTGTCTCCCTTCTTGTTTAACCTATACCTCTAACCTCTAATTAGGAAAATTAATTCCTCTCCTCAGGTCCAAGGGGTAACTATAGGCCCATCACAATACAAAATGTTGGTCTATGTGGACGACATTCTCTTACATATTTCCTCCCCTTCTACATCCATACCAGAAGTCCTGAATACTATAACCCAATTTGGCTCCTTTTCCAACTATAAATTAAAGTAATCAAAAACAGAACTCATGCCCTTGAATGCTTCCACTCATCATACTAGTGTAGAACACCTGGGTCTCCTTTGGGTAAAAGATAAATTCAAATATTTGGGACTGTACCTCAGTATGGAGCCGCTCAAATGCAAAAAAATATAATCTGGATCAAACAGTCCTCCAGATTCAAAATGTTCTTAATCATTGGTCCTTGTTGCCCTTGTCTTCATGGGGTAGTGTTAACATTCTCAAAATGAATGGCCTCCCTTGAATTCTATATCCGCTTCTCATGCTTGGTCTGACCGTTTCTAAAAAATGATTTCTTCAGTTTAACAGATTTTTTCTTGTTTTCTCTGGCAGGGGAACCCCCCTCATAGGGCCTTGGTTAAATTAATGAGATCCAGAAAGGCTGGGGGTCTAAAAGTTCCCAATGTCTACCTTTACTATCTGGCCATATCTGGCCATCTCTCTCTGGAACCGTTCTGCTTTTGGAATCCCAGATACCACCTATATTCCTCAATGGTTGGACTTAGAGGGTTTCCGGTGCCATCAGGTTGGCCTACACCCTAACTCTTTACTATATATCCCTATCAGAAAGATCCCTGATCCCATAAAAGTCACCCCATCAGATGTTCACTTAATGCCTATCACCAATTATGTCAACTGTTAGCCCTAAGCCTCTACCAGGATGTCACACAACCTATTCTTGAAAACCAGAACCTAAAGATTGCTGGGAAAGTGCTGACTAAGTCAGTCTGGCTCTCACTAGAATTTCTTTCAATCAAACATCTGCTGTCCTCCAATAAGCTTATTACCTTTAAGGAAGCACAGCTGAGGTTTGGCTGGTCTATACTATTTGCTTTAAACACAATTTCACCATATGTTACTTAGCTATTTTGGATCTGGCAATTGGTCCAGAGACTATGGTAATACACTGCTTCCCTTATTATTGACCTTGCCTAGCTCTCATACCATATATTCCTTTCATACACAGCTTCAGACCCTCCTAGCTGAAAGAGAACAGACATGCTACTGTTTTTGGAATCAGGCCCTCCCTTCTCAGGATCATCTTCGAGACTGGTCCCTCATATGGAAAGGAGTTTACAAATACATAAAATAGGACAGGTACTGATGTATACAGTTCCATATTCTGCACAATATGTTTTATACCCCCATTAATCTCCATAGAATGGGTAGATTGCCTTTGAACATATGTACCAGATGTCAGGGGGACTGGGGCACCTTACAGTAGTAGCCACAGACATTGCCAGCTATTTTCAGATATTTCATGAAATTTCTAAAGAGTTTCTCTCTACTACCCCTACTGTAGGAATGGAGAAAGCATTAGATATATCTGGAAATATCACAGAAATTTTGGGAAATAGCTGGTAGTGTCTGTGACTGCTACTGTATTTCATATTCTTTGGACCTGCGAAAAAGTTAAACTCTTCTGGGAAGATATCAGTCATTGTATAGATTCCCTTTTGGGCCTTGACTGGGCCTTCACCCATGAGATTTGTATTTTAGGCAATTTTACTAAAACCTTACTTGGTAACCAGAAACCACATATGGCCTTTATAACAGCTTGTGCCAAAAAAGCTATTCTTCAGCATTGGTGCAACCAGGATATCCCTACTTACAGGGAATGGTACTGGGAAATCTTACTGGCACTTCAAGCTGAGTGTACCATTGCTAGTATGTCACACTCATATAAAAAATACAAACAGGTTTAGGAGCCTCTTTATACTTTGCTATCATTGAATCCTGGGTGAAGGTTGGTTGTATATTTGTTACTGGACATTCATGGTTTCTCTCTAGGGTTTATCATTAATGATTTTACATATTTGCTTCTAAACAGAATTATATTATGTTTTACAGTGGCACCTTTTTTGCTATATTGCAATTATTGTCATCTCTGTGATACTGGTTATACCTGGAACTCTGGAGATGGGGATAAAATAGTGGGGGTTGGGGGTTGGGGGGATAGTAATAATATATCTGTAACTTGGTTGAGAAACTTTCAAAATTATTGGATACTTTTCTATCCTTTGCTCTGGATTTTGATATGTAAAACGGACATGTAGTGGTAGCTATTAAGAGGTTTCCTAGTGACGAGGCATACCACTCGGTGTCAGCTCATGTGGTGAGGTTGAGAGGCGGTAGCTTATTAACGTGGTGAGAAAAGTCAAGTAAGTATGTTTTTTTAAATACACCTTCTGACTTATCCAGGAGGTGGCAACCATGAGCCATCACAGCAATACAGCTGGCCTGTAGCATGATTGATTCCCCCTTCCCAATTATCCTGCAGATGGCGTCAGAAAACTTATTTTCAGTCTGTAGGTTAAGTATGTTCTCATTGTAATGTAATTTTAGGCTGTACTGAACATCTTTTTTCCTATCCAGAGCCAATCTTTAAAGGGGAAATTTAATAATGTTGGTATATTCATTTGATTCACTAGAGCTTAACTGTTATTAAATACAGTTTTTGCAATTCATTCTGACTCCTGTGGTTATTTTTTCTGATGTATTTTCACTAATCTTTACACTGGCACGAGGTCCATTGGGCCAAAAATCACCTAGTGGCATGAAATTAACTGGCAATATTTTAATAAACTAAGCATGATTGAAAGTTTGCAAAATGTGATTTTGACTGTAGCTCCTAGCATCAGCAAACTCTCAAATGTGGTAAACAAACTGCTGAACATAACACTGTGAAGATGTAAAGCTGGTGTTTTATGTGGCAAGCACACTGAATTTACCTTTAATAAAGTGAAGGCTCCCTCTCTGGTTATGATTTTTTTTTTCGACCCTCAGGATGTTCCACACTCTAATGTGGAGATGGAATGTCCAATGCCTTTGTTCTTAACTCTCTTATGTCCCCTAAACTGCCATTTACTAGAAGACATCCAAATAGTAAGATATTCAAATAGTAATCAAAGTGAATGCCAAAGTGGGGCCATTGAAAACATCGAGCCTGATCAAAAGAAATCACAATCAGCCCTTTTGCCACATGCAAATCATACCTAAAAATGAAGACTGCAGATTCTGTGTGACAGCAGATATAAGGATTTCTCCTGCAGCTGTCAAAGTTATGGTCCTCCAAAAATCACATTTTTTTTCTAAATTACTTTGTGATATTAAGCATCACTCCAGAAAGTGTGATTAAGTATTTAATAAAAACAGACACTTCCTGTCATCATGATCAGAGAAAACCTCAGCACATCTTTTTTCTATCACAAAACCTGTATTCAGAAGTAAAATACTGCTATACAAATAATGATTTCAACAAAGCAATCTATTTGCTGACATCCAATCAGTTATACTTTCTGTCATGATCTACTTAAAATTGCTAAGTAATTTAGTAAAACTAATCTTTGGAGAAGCATAACTTTGACAGCTGCATGAAAAATCCTTACACCTGCTGTCACAGAGAATCTTCAGTCTTTGGGTTTGCAAATTTAAGAAAGCTGTGAAAATGCATTCATTTAGAGGAAGCAAACAAAGCTGTGGGGAGGGACAGACACTAGAGGAACTGTGAAATAGTCAGAAAATTAAATGAAAAAACAAAAGCAAATAATTAAAATGTCATCAAAGACATTGACTCAAAAATCCATTTTGCTAAATAACTTAATGATTTAAATTTTAATTAGATCATTACAGAAAGTTTAACTGATAGGAGGTCAGGTACTAGACTGCTTAGGTGTTTAAAGTAATTAATAAAAACAGACACTTCCTGTTAGCACCATACTTTATGCCATGATCTACTTAAAATCGCTACGTAATTTAGTAAAACTGCATTTTTGGAGCAGCATACTATAACATTGACAGCTACAAGAGAAATCATTGCACCTGCTGTCACCAAGAATCTTCAGTCTTCACTTTTGTCACATGCAAATCATGCCTAAATTTATGAAATCAAAAGTATTAGTTACTCTGTCAAGGAGAGGGTGACTATTAAGCAAAGGTTTAATTTATGAACTGATTTATTTTAGTGGCCATGATGATTGATTAAAAGATTTACTGTGGCTGCCTTAGCAACACAGTATACCCCACACTGCACTGAACTGCATTTATTTTGCAGCTGTCAAACTCAGCAAAGGACCCAGACAGGCATAAGAAATACTTCCTGCAGATGAATCCTGTATTCTCTTGTGGTACAAAAAGATCATTTTAATCCATCAGATCTGTATTATTGGCCTCTGGGCTGCTCAGAATTTAGTCCCTTTGCGTATTTATTGGTTGCAGCTGTGAACAATTGGAAAAAAACTGTATATGTGATTGACTGCTACTAAAAATGGAGTGTTAATTTTAACATTAAAGGTGTGAGTAAGGTGTTGGAAGCACTTGCTCTATTTTCTATTCCTGAATAGGTAAACAAAAAAAATCTGCTACCCCTCACAAAAATGAATAGTCTTTCCAATTTCAAACGAAAGTTCCTCAGAATAGTAATTCGCATTCTCAATTATCAATTGTGGAGGGGATAGTATTGCTTTGGAAAACACATCTCACAATACTTGATCTATTAAATCAAACCTGCTGGGCACAATAAAAAAAAAAGTAAAAAATGAGAGTTTAGGAAGTATTATTTTTTTAGCAAAAGAGAAACATGAAACCATCTTTATTTGGCCTGCTACAATTTTATGCTCATTTTATACCCATTCCGTCTTAGAATAAGAAGTCTGTACAAACTATGTGCCTGTTTTCCTCTAAAAAAAGACTTTCAGAAACAATCTGTAAAAAACAGTTTACCAAAACAGTTCATATACTGTACACCTTCTGCCCATGTACTGTATATCATAATTTTTCATTTGTGTTTTGCACTCTGAAAGTTATGAATTATGAATACATTGAACAGTATACAGTATGTGGACTTAGGGTAATAATAGGGTAACTAATGATGAAACCATACTTTTCAGAAAACAGTGATATGATTTCAGTATTGCTAGACTAGTACAATTGAAAATAAAAACTTCATCACACTTCAAGTTCTTTCTGAACAGTAATGTTTCATCACTTTTCGTTATCCCTAGGTCCTCATACTGTATATGTTCAGACTGCTCATAGTCCATAACTGTCAGTGTGTAAAACACAGAGGAAAAATCATCATATACAATACATGTATAGCAGTTTAAACACAGTCCAGCAACCCTAAGGCACAATGAAAACTAAGGTGAGATTAGTAAAGATTGTAAATAAATAAATAAATATCAGTTTGACTTTGCTGCAGTACTAAAGTGAATGCATTGTATACACCGGTGAAACCAGATTGTTTGTTGCTGTTTACCAAAAGAAATGTGCCTTTAACTGAGCAGGAATTTTTTTTTTTTAATAACGTTACGTGTTTTTCATTTTTTTGTTTTTGTATTATCTTTCCCCTCTATGTGCTGCCACTCTCAACCACTCCTTCAGGCTGTGCCAAGGCTACACCCAATCTGTCCTGTTCCTGGCCCCCATCCCTCACATTGCAGACATCTCCAGGGTAACCAGATGTAACCCTTCATGGGGCGGGCCCCCCTCCTCCGAGGGGAGAGGCACCTGAGCCATGGCAAGCATAATACTTGGCCCTGGGGTACTGCTGAGGGACAGATGGCTCAGGACATTGATGGCATTGGACTGCTGGGTGGCCACCATCTGGTTAAGTGCAGAGCTATTTTCCATTTTTCTGGTGACATTCCCTCCTTTGCACTGCATCTGCACAAACCCCAGTATCCACCGAAGGTCACTGTAGAGTGACGCACTCCCACAGCCCACCACAGGAGAGAAGAGCAGTCTTACAGATGCTCAGTCCTGTCCTTCCCCTGCTGTCCCCCAGTGTCCCAAGTCCATTCCCAAACTTGGTTGCCATGGTTTGAGGTAAGGGGCCAGCACCTCAGCCCTCTGTGCCACCATGTCAGCATGTTTGACTTTAATGTACAGTATGCAGAATGGTGAGCCTTCTGAGAAGATCTGTCTGCAGATAAAAGGGCTTCAGATACTAGGAAGTCTTCCCTCTCCCTAAATGCCTTATTAGTGAATAGAGCTGAACTTGCCTTGAATGATGGAATTAAAACCACTGAAAAAATATTGTATGCCCAGATCCTCAAATATACTATATAAACAACAAAAATCACAGGTTCAAATCACTGTCCATACCCACCTTTCCTTATCCCTCCCAGTACAAGTACCATTCATTGTTTTGCATTCCCTCTGCAACTCTGGGACAGGGTTTCTATAGAGGGGCAGGTCAGCATACAATGCATTTAAAAAAAATTCTATATTCCATATATAAAAAAAATATTTAATTTTGCGCCTTCTCTTTTTTACCCATCTGGAGAAGTTCCTTTCAAGAGTTACACTTAGCTTTCCCCAACATTAATATATAACAAAACTGGTTCAGATCACTACAGCACTCTCATTTGAATTCCTTTGTGCCAGATGAGATCAGGAGTATAGCAAAATAATGAAACAACATTTTTATAATAGATACTGTAATTGCATAGTAATTGGCATATTTATAATGCAAAGGTGAAATGACAATAAACCAACATTAAACATGGAGGAAGGTGACTCTTGTAAATGGCAGTGCCAATGTATAGTGATTCTGGTATTTTATCATTGTTCTGCTACAGTCATAATCTCTCCTGGCACAGAGGGATTCAAATGAGAGTGCTGTAATGGTCTGCACCGGCATTCTGCTCTGATATTTTCTTTTGCAATACATTTTATGTGATATATTTCTGAAGTTATTGTAGGTTTCCCAAGACAATACCATAGCACTATGTCCACTCCCAGCGCATACAACTAAATGTGACAGCAGAAGACATTTTTGTCTGCCAAGTACTCTCCTGTTGACACCTAATTAATACCTCTTCCAACTGCAATTAGTTTCAAGGGACATCAAAAAGAAGGTGACAAGACTTTCTATAAATACATCAGTGAAAGGAGAAAGTCCAAAGAGGCTATTGCTAAGCTCAAAGGAGAAAAGGGGGCATGTGAGGAGGAGGACCCTGTAAAAGCATCTATCCTAAATAGATAGTTTTGCTCAGTATTTACTGAAGAGAAGGTAAGGCAAGGTCCACAGCTCAGCACAATGGACACAGGGGGAGGGAGGGAGGTGAGCACTACTCCCTTCACAAAAGAAAGGGTCCTACAAGGGCTCACTAAGCTCAGGGTGGACAAGGCAATGGGACCTGATGGAATGCATTCCAGGGCACTAAAGGAGCTAAGGGTGGAACTTGTAGAGCCATTATCAGAACTGTTTAGTGAGTCTCTCAGCACAGGAGAGGTCCCAGAGGACTAGAGAAGGGCTCATGTGATCCCACACCACAAGAGTGGTAGCAGGGAGGAGGCAGGGAACTACAAACCAGTCAGTCTTACCTCAGTAGTGGGCAAGACTATGGAGGCACTCCTTAAGGAAAGGATAGTGCAACACCTGGAATTCATAGGGACACAGGATCCAAGACAGAATAAGTTAACAAAAGGAAGGTCCTGCCAAACTAATCTCATAGATTTCTTTGACTAGGTAACCAGAGTGGTGGACCAAGGGGGAGCAGTTGATGTTGCCTACCTTGACTTCAGCAAAGCTTTCGACACTGTTCCACATAGAAGATTGATAAACTAGCTGGGTAGGCTCAGGTTGGGTCAGAAGTTGGTCAACTAGGTGGCAAACTGGTTGAAGGGCAGAAAACAGAGAGTGGTTGTAAATGGTATGCAGTCAGAAGAGATGCAAGTCACAAGTGGGGTACCTCAGGGATCAGTCCTGGGGCCAGTCCTCTTCAATATCTTCATCAGTGACATTGCAGATGGACTAGAGGGTAAGGCTTGTCTGTTTGCAGATGACACCAAGATCTACAACAGTGTAGATGCTCCAGATGGGGTGGGCAGAATGAGAAGAGATCTGGATAAACTAGCAAAATGGTCAGAAGAGTGGCAACAGGGATTTAATGCAAAGAAGTGCAAGATCATGCACATAGGGACAAGAAACCCTGAAGCCACCTATAGGCTGGGAGGGGAGTTGCTGGCAGTAACAAAGGAAGAAAGAGACTCGGGTATCATCATCACCTATGCCCTGAAATCATCCAAGCAGACCTCTAAAGCAGTAGGTAAGGCTAGGGGATGTTAGGGTGTATTAGTAGGGCTATCACAAGTTGTAAGAAGGAGGTAATAATCTCTCTTTAAAAGACACTGGTTAGGCCCCATCTGGAGTGCTGTGTGCAGTACTGGAGGCTGCACCTTCACAAGAACATTAACCGAATTGAGGCAGTCCAGAGAAGGGCAACCAAAATGGTGCAGGGACTGCATCAGAAGACATATGAGAACAGATTAATAGAGCTAAATGTGTATACCCTAGAGCAAATTAGGGAGAGAGATGATATGATTGAAACATTCAAACACCTTAAGGCCATTAACAAGGTGAAAGAGTCTAACATGTTTCAATACAAGAAAAATAGTAGGACAAGAGGACATAGCATGATTTTAGAGGAAGGCTGATTAAGGGATAATGTGAAGAAGTTCTTTTTCACAGAAAAGGCGGTGGATGCATGGAATGGCCTACCTCAGGAAGTGGTGGCTATGAATACAGTGCAGGGCTTCAAACAGGCATGGGATAGGCATAAGGGAGCAATACAGATGAGTATGAATAGATAGGCCACTGACAGAAAAGGACAATAGCACATTTATAAGGTAGAAAAAGAAATGGGCCGACTGGATGAGCCTTGCGGTCCTTATCTGCTGTCAACTTCTATGTTTCTATGTTTCTATCTATAGTGGATTTAATGAGCAGTGTGAATAGGTGGGGGAAGGGACTGCCAGATTCCTCAGGAGGTCAACCAATACGTCAGCAGTATCAACCACATACTTCTCATGCTTCCCACAACCCACCCTTTCCAAATCAAAATCACATCAGAAGTACCTGTCTTTTTTTTAAATCTATGCCCCGGCACACATGACAGTGATGTAGATTGGGGGGGGGGGGCTACTGTCAGTTAGAAGTGGGTACATAAAATTCTCCTATTTTTTTTTTAGTAAAGGTATCCATATCGCTGGCCCTTTTTTCAACCTTTCTATTTTAATTAGCTTCAGTTCAGTTACCAAGTTTTACTGTTTTCTAAGTTTTTGTTCCAAAACAAGCATTTCTGAATATTTATTATCTTGGAGCTGGGCTAAGACCAGGCATGGATGCATCTGTTGGTTGTTGTGTGATGGAGATATACCCTTTCTGTTATAATTTTTATTTTATTATATTTTTGTTACCTGCAACTTTTTTTTGTCTTCCTAAAAACATCAATATAGCAGTTTTGGAGTTGCTTGTAACTTTTAACAGAAGGGAGTCCCTCACCACATCCCATTTATTCTTGAGTCCATTTTTAAAATAGCATGAAGTGAGCACAATATCTGTGGTTTGGCAAGTCTGTGTTTTACTTTTAGACATTAAATAAAACTGGAGATTTGTGTTGAAACCAATCTAAAAGCAGTGCAGAAAGGCAGGTGGCAGTAGGTAGTCACTCTGCAGTGGAGCGGTAAGCATCTCACCAAACCCCATAAATAATTATGGATGATGATGTCATACTAAATAATGTCTGGTTATAAATTTTTATCTTTCCTGTATGGAGTATCTTTTAGTCAATAAGTGTATAACAATTGAGACATGAAGCCACAGTGCATGACATGGTAAACATTTAGTCCAGTATATTTTCATTGCATTATGCACTACTCTTTTCCCTGTATTGTTATAGACCCCTTTCCATTATTTTGTATATATTTTCTAAGATATGAAATGACTGTTCCTAGGCTTCCAATATTATTCTCAACTGTTTTTAGAGCATCACCAATCCATATGTGGAATCTAATCCAGGTCCTCCCACCCACTTCTCTGCTACTGACCTATCTGGGATAACCAATAAAGGACTCTTCACTGCACATATGAACGTTAGGAGTCTAACGTGCCACATGGATGAACTGGAAGCGTGGATCAAAATCTATAACCCAGACATACTGTCTTATTGAAACTTCGCTGAAACCTCAAATCTCTGACTCTCTCTGCTCAACAGCTAATTACTCCTTGATCCGTGGAGACAGGCCAGGGGAGAAGCATGGTGGGGGTGTGGCTCTCTACCACAAGAACCACCATAGCATTACAGCTGTCCCTACCCAGGCCTCACCTACCCTGTGCGAATCCATTCATGCCATAGTTTCACTTGTTGCAAAGAAATTGCATATTATCTGTGCATATAACCCTCCCTCTGGGGGTTTGGCAGGAATCCAGGCCCTCCCTGACCAAGCATCACAGTTTGTCAATCTAAACGAGGCTATAATCCTGGGGGATCTAAACCTAAACTGGCTAGGACCTACTCAAAGCTCTTTGATGTCACTAGTGCACAGCTATAACCTATACCAGTTGATAACTGAGCATACGAGAACGCCAACTCCACCTAAACCAGGCACCCATATTTAACTGGTTACTCACAAATCACCTGGAGCATGTGACCACATCGGGAATCCTGGCAGATGTAATAATTGACTATTCTCCAATTTTTTGTATCTGGACCTTGAGTGCCCCACTATCTCCTCCACCTCATTTTGTCACCTTCACAAATTTTGCATTCCTTCATGATGTTTCCAACATTGATTGGTCTGAGATCTATCAAGCACGAAAATTTGAGGATGCCCTACATATTTTTCTTTGTAAATTTAGTGCAGTTCAGTTGAAGCACACCCTGAAAGTTACTAGGAGGTTCAGAGGTAATCAAACTAAATGGATCCACAAAGACCTGCTTGCTGAGCTGTGACTCAGGGATAAGCTGTGGAAGCACTATAAATGTACTGGCTTGCTTTCTGATCTCACTACATATAGTGCTCACAGAAATTCCTGCAAAAAATGAATAAAACAAGCCAAAAGTAAGTACTGCCAGAACCTGTTATCTTGCTTGGCCCGTGACCCTTGGGAATTCTTGTCCCATGTAAAGACTTTTCTTGGTGCATCACAATCTACTACCCCATCAGAAATTATTCTCAATGGAGCTCACTGCAGTGACTCTAATACCATTGCAAATGCTTTCAAAAGGATGTTCTCTGATCTCTCATTATACACCTCTTCCTTCCCTCCCATGTCCACTTCCTCTCAGTCCTCTGTCTCTAGCAATCTAGCAGACTCCCCTTCACCTTCTAAAGGGTCTCCTCTGACTCTGCCTTTTTACTTTAAGGCTATGACCAGATCGCAGGTCCTTAAACAATAAGATCAATCTCTGACAACACTACCTCAGGATCTAAATCCCTTGAGCCAGGCCTGCTGAAACTGGTGGCTCCTCTCATTGCCTCTCCACTGGCAAAAATTTACATGTTATCCCTTTCCTTTGGTGTTGTTCCAGACCTTCGGAAAATTGCTAGGATTACTCCTATATTTAAAAAAGGGGGATAAGAAGGATATTACAAATTACATGCCGATAGTGATTTTATCAGTCCTGAGCAAAATACTTGAGAAGCTTGTCACCGCCTAAACACATGACTTCCTGGCAACTTCAAATCTTCTCTCTGATGCTCAGATTGGTTTCAGGAAAAATCGTAGTACATCAACAGCTCTGAAGAAGCTCCCTTTGGATATGCTCTCTAACATGGACTCTGGACAGCTTACAGGGGCTGTCTTCATTGACCTCACCAAGGCCTTTGATCTAGTTGACCACCCCTTGCTCCTGTCTACTCAACAAAACCTGGGTTTCTCAACTCCTGTTGTGAACTGGCTTAGCAGCTATCTATCTGGCAGGACCCAAACAGTGAAACTCAACTCTGCAATATCTAACAGTACTACAATCAACATTGGTGTTCCTCAGGGGTCCATTCTGGGGCCACTTTTATTATCACTCTTTATCAACAATATTCCAGATGCCATTACAACCTGGTCATCTCTTCTCTACTCTGATGATCTTGTCATCTATACCAGCGCTGCAAATGTTGATTGCCTCAACATGTCACTTTCCACTGATTTTGGGAACATTCAAAACTTGCTGCACAACCATAAATTGGTTCTAAATGCCAAAAAGACAAAAACTAAGCTCCTAGGTTCTGCCCCAAAACTAAGGACATGTCCATCACCCTTGATGGTCTATGACCTTGAGGGGACTAAACTAGAGTCTGTCACATCCTTTAATTATCTTGGTGTCATGCTTGACCAATCACTTAATCTTAGTCTCCACATTCAGTCAACCTGCAAAACAATTAATAGTAGGCTGGGTGTTGCCTACAAAACTAGCTACTTGATAACACCATCTGCTAAGCTGACCATTGCCAGGGGGATCCTGCTCTCCACCCTAACATATTGTGCTCCTATCCTTGTGGCTGCCCAAAAATCATCACTTACAACAATGTCTGTCACTATGCATCATTATCCCCTCGACTTAAGCATTGTTGTCAACTCTATAGTGACCTTGGTTGGCTCTCTCCCTCTGCATCCAGACAATACTATCTTGACTCTCTGTCTGAATCCTTTATGAGGCTTCACACCCCTACCTCACTTGCAACACTGCTAATTCCCCTCTCCTCCTCCCATAGACTGCGATCAGATGAAAAATCATTACTAAGGGTACCTAGGTGTCATAACTCTAAAGGCACTGGGGCATTTAAATATGCTGCTTCTCTGCTTTGGAATACTCTTCCCTTAGATCTAAGGCAATCTGCATCTCACTGTCACTTTATAAGTGAGCTCCGATGATAACTATCAATGGCTGAACCCTGTACTTGTTTTGACTATACTTGACTTGTCTGTTGGTCCACAATACCCTTGCCCTAATATCCATAATTCTCAAAACTCTCCTGATCCTTACAACTACCCTCTCATCCCCTTCCCTTCTCCACTTTCCTCTTATCTTACCCCTGCCCTTGTCCTCTTTTTAATTTTGTTTGGCCTCCCACCACCACTCCTCATGTACTTATCCTCTATAATTCCCCCCTTTTTTACTCTACTTTACCTCAGAGTTGCCCTCCTCCTGCTATTTCCTCATTTGAAATTCTTAGGTGTCACGTTGAGCTAAGTTGAATCCTATATGTGTTGACACATGCACAGGCACTTTGATTGCTGGTGCTGTGACCCATTCTAATATCTGTTTATTGACTGTATCTCGTACACTATGTTGTATATGCATTTGTTATTGTTTGCATGTACTGCTCACTGTTGTTTCTGTTATTGATCTGCTGTTATATCCTTGTTTAAACAGTTATAAACTAAGCTGTATGTATTATTGTAATGCTTTTCTGAAATGTTTTTTGTATGTAATCCCTTGTACTCTCCTGGGTGATGCCTGAAAATAATCATATTATGGCTAGCGCACTCACCCGGTCAACAAAAAATAAATAAATAAAATATATAAATGTAGTCAGGAACAGGTAATGCTGCATGCTAGTTCACTTTAGGCACAGTAAATATGATTTTAAATAATTTTTGTGCAAGAGAAGTTGAGAATACTGGAGATAAACTGTAGAAATCTGTGGAGCCTAGATGTCTGAGCAACGAGCAGTGAAAAAGACAACAAAAAGTTGAATTCTGGTGTCATTTTTCACGCCTTGTCCACTACAATCTGTCATCATCCCCCTGTGCCATGTAGAACTACCTGCAGAATTCCAACATTTGTACAGTAGGTCATAATGCCTAATACCAACCCTCTCCCCTTTCCCCCCAAAACTAGTAATATTTTGTTGAGTGGTTATGGTGTGTACCTGGCATGCCATCTGTGCGTGGTGTGTGTGCATGGATTTACACAGAAGTGGTATTGTCATCAGTTGTTTTCTTCAGTGGACATAAGAGAAAACAAAATGGTGAAAGATTCAATGGTCTGGAGACATAATGATGTACAGTATGTAAGCTTTTTTTTTTTGGTGGTCAGAAGGCTATTTGTTTTCAAATTTTTTTAAAATACACACACGTTCCCTAGGAGCAAATCACCTACTGTAGGACCATCACAGTTCACAGTGATCAGCTGCAGTCTCATACTTAGTAGTGTAAATAGCTTAAACAAATTAAGGATCTACAACATATGACAGCTATAGTCCTGCATCTGATTATAAAGTACCTCATTTCAATGCTGAGCTAAATAAATAGTTTGCTGTGTTTTTGTGTTTGTGTTGTTTTTTATCTGACAAGCTGTGTTACATTGCTCATTAATCAATTGAGGGAATGAAGGGGGCGTGGCTAACGCTCAACCAAGATGGAGACTTAACCCTGTAGCTCCACTCGCATAAGAGCCTAGAACCCTTAATTTATACCTTCAGGGGAGTATTTTCAAGAAGAAAAGTGAAAGACCAGAGATGCGAAGCTTTATTCTACTAACTGGGTGACTCCGAGACAAAACTGATCACAATCAAGCTATCTAGGAGCGAACTGAGCTGCTGTTCAGACAGCGTGATATGCAGTATGGCACACTTAGTAAAAGAGAGAGATGAACCCTCTACAAGAGAGATGTTTGCATCAATTATGGTCAGTACTGATACCCTCACTTTGGCAGCAAATAACTCTGCCTTTTCAATACAGCAGATTAATCTGAGAGTCGATGCGGTAGAACAAAAGGCTACCACGCAGGAGGACACACTCCAGAATCACTCGGCTATCATGAGAGAACAGACGGCCCAGATACAGCTCCTACAAGATAAAGTAGACGACTTAGAGAACAGAAGTCGTCGTAATAATTTGCGCCTTCTTGGCTTTCCAGAGGGTTGTGAGGGTGGGAGGGTGCTACCTTTCCTATAACAAGCACTAACAGAGATTTTGAAACTACTGCAAGGTACAAAGATTACCATGGAGTGGACACACCATTTGTTGCAACCCAGGCCTGTGCAGGGGGAGAGATCTCGCCCTGTCACAGTTAGCATTCTGAATTTCGCAGAAAAAGAAGTGATCCAGATTAGGGCTAGGGAACTGGGACAGCTCCGGTGGAAGGATCACAAGATTATGATCTTCCAGGATTATTCAAGATAGCTAGCAGCCCAACACAAAGCCTTCTCCGAAGCCAGTCGGAAGTTACATGCGCTGAATATCCCCTTCACCCTGAGGTACCCTGCAATGTTGCAAATCTCGTTTAATGGAGCGGCTCAACACTTTTCATCTCCAGATGCAGCCCTGGTCTTCATTGCTAATACCTGGCCGACTGGCTCGAGCTCTTTGTCCTCTACTCAAGCTGCAAACAACCTGCAACCTCTAATGCCCAAAGCTGATTCTCTTGATACCTCACTCCACCCCGCCCCCCAGGTGGGATTAGAACCCCAAAATCTGAAAGTTCAGAAAAGACCAACATCCTCATCACATTTTAAATGGGGCCATCCACAGGAGAGGAAGAACACTCTCAAAATACAGGTTGTAACCCCCTTGGTGGACACTGAAGCCCAAATTGAATATGTGAATCCCTATTTTGCCCATAACTGATTTTCAATTCTGAGCAATCTTTCCAAAGCAGAGGCAGGTGCAGAAATGGACACTGAGAGGGGAGACCCAGACTGCAGTATCCCTAAAGAACTACACACCAAATGGGCCCCCAGTGCGAAGGCAGAGTCGGCAATTCCCCCACTGGACCTCCAGGCCCCAGACTCACCCCCAGACCAAATCTCCAACCGAGAACTCACAGAGGCAAAACAGCTGAATCCTCCATGAATGTTTGGAACCCTCACTAGTTTAAAATGTTGAATAGTCAGATAAGTATCTGAGGGTTGATGATATAGAGAAGTGGTAATTTGAAGGGTGGAGAATAAGGGAGAGTGAGTGCAGCCTGCATAACTGGAGCAAACTTTGACCCACTTTGGGACAGAGGTTTTCTACTAGCAATTGATAACACAGCCTGTTTCAATGTAGACATACTAGCTTATTTGTTGTTTTTTGTTGGCTAGATGCTGTTTACTGAATGTGAAGGCTGTAAGCAATGACAATTGAAGGGACTGTATAATGATGCGTTTGCTCGGGGGCTATAATTTGGAGGGGTGGGAACACCAGATAACCCTGCTGGTGCTGATCATTTACCTCTAAGGGATTTAATGGTACCCCCTCCCCCCTCCATTGCTCTCCCATATTGCTCACTGCTCTCCCTTAAGGTGGATCCTAAAGTTCTTTCCCCGATTTCCCCTCCCTTATACTGGCTTATGAATGGGCTTCCATCATTTTGTCCTGACGGAACACCAGTGGTGATGTAAATTACACTTACTGGATCCCATTCTGGACACATTTTCTTGTCCTTTGTGATTGCATAAACATGTTTTGGCACTCGTTCTTATTTCAGGACATCCCTCCCTTCAAAACTTATGCCTGTTATTAGGTTTGGCATTAGAAGAAGATGCGGTCAGTTTGTGGTGCAATAAGGGGAGAAGGCATGCAAAAAAGAGCATATATGCTAGATCTCACTCAGTTTCAACAAACTTTGAGTGGGCTATATGCCACATTGTACACTCAAAATAGCATTTGTGCCATTGCACCAATCCTCTCGTATAGTACTAACTGGTATACCAGACAATTTTATCCGGACCTGAACTTTTTCTTTATGAGGGGGTAGGGCTGTAAAATGGGTCAGCTCAAATGTTGCCTACCATAGAGTTTCATTAGAAATGTTTTCAAGCCTGTAGTACAATGGTAGAATGTATTCAGTGACTGCTAAAGATATATGTTTTGGGGACTTCCCTCTCTCACCTCCTGGGTCCCTAGGGGAGATACGAATCAAAGAGCAGTTCACTCATACTTCTAGCCTATACACTCTTGGGCTTTAGTTAACCTCTGCCTCCTGGCAGATTGCTGTCATCAAAGCAAGTATTCCCAAGAAGGTTAGGCCTAATGATATAAGTGGAGTATCTGATTTCTTTACCAGTGTAAAATCTGTATACTGGTCTAAGAATCTATTGATATGACTCGTACCCCCCCATTTGAAGGGTTTGCAGGTAGATCCAGATATGGCTGTAGCAAGAGTTAACTAGCTGCTCTCCCTGATTTCACCTTTGTTCCGGACAATCTGGTATAAGTACCATAGCAGTAGTGTACTTTCTTCCCCTTTGAGAAGTATCTGTTCCACACCCCCAAGGGCGACAGGGCATACCAATGGCTAGGGCTCTAGCTGGTTTAGTCCTACTGCACCTCCCTTAATATTTTGTAGGATAACTTAGTTGGATAGTTAAGATTTGTAGACAGTATATAGTCTCTATAGTTCTGATAGATAAACCCTTGTCCTATAAAGTTTCCCTGTCAAGAGTGGGGCAGTGATCTTTAATCACTGAGCATACAGGAGCACCCCGGTTGCTCTTTCCCTGAGGTTCTTCTTTATGCTTGCTATGCCCTGGGGCCCTTAACTAAAATGTCTGATATTGTGATACACACATGGAATGTCAGGGGGCTAAACTCCCCAATAAAATGAAAGGAAGTTATGGCCCACCTGAAACACATTCGATCCCAAGTGGCCTTCCTGCAGGAGACCAAATTCTCCAGGGAGGATCATACCCATATGAGAAAAGACTGGGTTGGCCAGCAGGTTCACTCTAATGCCCAGACCAGGAAACATGGGGTTCTTATCCTGGTGAATAAATATCTTACCTGGACATTAAAGCAAACCCATTCAGACCATGAAGGCAGATGGGTAATGGCCACTTACAATACACCCACAGGTCCACTCACTCTCTGTAATGTTTATGACCCCAATGAGGATGCTCCTCAGTTCTTTCATAATTTGGCAGAAGTAATTCTTGAATTTAACCCTCCAGACTGCCCCCTACTTATTGGTGGGGACTTTAATCTCACTCTGATGCCTCTCCTAGATAGGAATGATGGGGGGAAAGAAGCGCATCTTAAAAGTGGGAAGGCTCTCCAACAAATGATTTCTGATCAGGGACTTACAGACCTGTGGAGACTATTCCATCCCAGAACAAGAGACTACATGTTTCATTCAGCAGCAAAAAGCCTCATCCAGTCGGCTGTATTTTTGGCTTGGCTCATCTACCCTGACAACTAAAACCCTTGATGTCTCAAATCTTCCCTGCTGTATTTCCGATCATGCTTTAGTCCAGCTCCTTATACAATGGGACCCTGTGGCTCCCCGTACTAAACAATGGAGATTGGACTCACTTCTAGTGAAGGATCCTGAATTTACCTCTTGGGTTAACAAGGAGGCTTCTCTTTTTATAGCCGAGAACCCTATAAATGATACCTCTGCCGGCAAAATGTGGGAAGCCTGCAAAGCCACAATGCGAGGTAACATTATGGGGTTTGCTGCAGCCAAACGTAGGCAAAGGGGAAATGCAGCTGGTCACTCTTGAATGGAGACTAGCTGAAGCTAAAATTATTCATTCACTCACCCATAGGTAAATCCATTTTGGGTATTCGGTTTGAAATTAACCAACTTTTGAACAGAAAAGCAGAATCCGCTATCCTTCACCTTAAGCATACCTTCATCGGAAGGGAGGACAAAGGGGGGTAAAGTACTTACATATCAACTGCACAAACAGCAGGCTAGCAGATATATCCCAGGTTTGAAAAACAAGCAATGAGCACTGAATACCTCCACTGGGGATATTAATGAGATCATGTCCTCATTTTATAAAAGGCTATACTCTTCCACCCACACCAGCCCTAACAGAGACACACAAGGCTTTTTAGATACCTTAGGCCTGCCTAAACTGCAGAGGCAGAAAACACAATTCCTAGATCTCCCCATTTCAAAAGATGAGGTGACTGCAGCCTCCAAGACTTGAAAAAAGGAAAATCCCTGGGCAGTGATGGTTACACTGCAGATTTCTACCAGATTCTGGCCTCCACTATTTCCTCCCTTTTGACCCAAGTGTGTCAGGAGACAGAACTCAAGGGAGCCCTACTGCCCTCCATGTGGGAGGCAATCATAGTTGTAATTCCAAAAAAATGCAAAGATCTTACCAACTCCAGAAATTACTGCTCGATTTCCCTTATAAATTTGGACAGTAAACTTTATGCTAAAATTTTAGCCTCCAGACTTAGTTCTTTATTGACTGTTCTTGTACACCCTTCACAAGTGGGATTTATACCTGGAAGACATAGTTCAGATCACTTAAGAACCCTGCTGAATCTGATCCCCTTTGCTAAGTCCCTTCATACTCCCATGGCTGCTATCACAGTTGACTTCGAAAAGGCATTTGATTCTGTGGAGTGGGACTATCTATATACGACTCTTTCCCACTTTGGGTTAGGGGAAACATTTCTTGCCAGGATAAAAGCCATATATGAAGGCCCTTAGCCAGAGTTAACACAAACTCAATGCTTTCTGATCCATTCCCATTGGGCAGAGGTACGAGGCAAGGGTGCCCACTCTCCCCCCCTTCTCTTTGTGCCGGTGGTCGAACCTCTGGCTATGGCTATTCATAACCACCCAGAGATAAAAGGGTTAACAGTGGGGAACATGTCCTATACAACTTTTAGGTACGTTGACAATCTCCTCTTCCTTTTGGAGGAAGCACACATTGCTATTTCCCCCCTCCTTACTCTCTTCGAAGTTTTCTCTAATTATTCAGGCTTACAGCTGAACCGGAATAAGACAGAAGTACTCCCTCTCAACACCCACTGTGTACAACAAGTGATAGCTGCAGATGCCTTACTTTGGGCAACAGAAGGGATTACATATCTGGGAATTGTTTTGACCCCATCCTTAGAGACAGTATGGCAAGTTAATGTACAGGCCCTTCTCTCCTCCATCAAGACATACTTTGATAGATGGAGATTTCTTAAACTCACCTTAGCGGGAAAGTTGGTGCAGTGACACTGATCTCGGCCCCTAAATTCTTCTATCTCCTGATGCACCTACCTGTTCCCTTACCTACATAGTGGTTTCAAGTTATCTATAAACTAATTGGGGATTTTCTATGGGAGGGATCCAAACCCAGATTCAGTCAATCTAAAGTAAGGTCACATTGGAAGCAAGGTGGGTGGAATCTCCCCTGGTCAGAGGGATACCACCAGACCTTTCTTTTGGCTCAAATGGTCAAATGGATGCTCTACAACCCCACTTTCACCACAGTGGATACAACTAGAAATAGATATTATGGGTCTGCACCATCCCTCCTCCCTTTTTGTACAGAGGGGCAGCCCTAAAAAGTCAGGGGCCAGTAAGATAAATACAGACCTTATCTCACCCACAGTGACTGCATCCAGAGACAACTGGGTCAATTTTCATCACAAAATTAATTTGGATCCCCTCCCACTCTCCTATGTGCCGATCTGGCAAAACCCAGCCATTACTATAGGAGGAGTTGAAATCCTATGGAGACACTGGGTGGAATTGGGTATTACTAAATTGGGTGATTTGTTGACCCCTAATCATAAAGCCCTGCAGACTTTGCACTCTTTAAGACAAGTATGGGGTATCCCACAATCAGACTTTTGGAGATATCTCCAACTCAGAGATGCAACTCGGCACCTTTTATCTCACACCTCAAGTTATGACAAAACTTCGCCCTTGGCTAAATGGATACTCTGTGCTAAGGGCCTTGCAGGTCAGATATATGCTACTCTTAGAGATACTCTTCCATCCCAATCAGATGAAGCAATGCAAAGATGGGTGAAGATGCTGCAGACCCATATATCCTCTGAGGCCTGGGATAAAGCATGGGTAGATACACATACCTGGTTCACAGATGCCAAATCCACATTCCTGGTACAGAACTCCAGTCATTCTTCATAAAGCTAAATTAATAGATCAGGACAATTGCTGGAGATGCCAACAGCCAGGGGGTGACCTAGTGCATGTATTGTGGTTCTGCCCAAAAATCCAGCCCCTATGGCAAGAGATGCAAGAAATTGCCTTTAGGGTTCTGCAACAATCCATTCCCTCAGCCCTCTCTTCTTTTTCTTGGGTATTTGTGTTGATATACCCAAACTGTCCCCATTAAGATACAGGTGGCTATCAGTTTTGGCTTTACAAACAAAAAGAGCCATTCTATGCAAATGGAGAACCCCTCTGATTCCTACAATGGCAGATATATTGGGTTCCTTGTCTATCCTGGCCAAACTGGACAAGATATCCTATTTACAGAACTCCAAACTTTCCTCTTTTAAAGTCTGCTGGGATCCCTATCTTAAATATCTGGGTACGATCCAATCACCAACAGTGGTAGGGTGATCACCTTCATCCCCCTCTGCTGGTATAAAGGTAATATGACAAATGGGATCTCTACCAAAGGATTCAATAATATGTGGGGAGGCCCAGGTTTTTCTTGGTTGGACTGGAGACTATAATTATGAGACTTTTTCAGTAAACGTATAGGTGATTGTATACATGATGATATGTAGAATGCTTTAATCCATCAGGTACAGATTTAAGCTTGGGATATACTTGTTTCTATTCCAGGATCACTCTGGTCTCTTGCAGAGCATATATACACTCTTTTCCAACTTTCTTTAGATGCCATGAAGAGGGATATGTCTGGTTGCAGATATACAAAGGTACCGTTTGAGGTGTTTATGTCTGGCAAAGTTGATGCTCTGAGTTGGCACCATGTTGTGGTGAGTACCCTTACATGATAGTTACTTGGAGCTGATGAGGATATAGTAGTCTACCCCCTTGAACCTAACAGTATGCCTCTAAATAATAGTTTTTCTGGCAGGGAAGCTCCTTTAATAAGAATTGAGGTAGGTCCCCTTGATTATATGGCTGTTAATGTCACCTGTATCAGAGTATTTATATCACCAGGAAGTATATTAATGTGTATCTAACAAGTAAAATGATATGTGTCTGTACCCCCTTTCCCTCCTTCCCTTATCCCTTAACCTTTCCCTTGCTTACTGTACTGGCACTTTGTACTTATAAAATAGATGTAGGGTGGTTAAATGTATCTACAGAACATGTGACTGTATACTGTATTATGATTTTTCTTCCTTTTTTTTTTTTTTGGAAAACAATAAATTTTTTTACAACAAATTGAGGGAATGAAGTATAAGAGAATAATTTCAGTGGAGAGGCATCAGCTCTGAGTTGCCTGCCCAATCCTGAGCAATGTACAATATTCTCTGGCAAAATGTAAAATCTTCAAAAAAAAAACGAAGACATACAAAACGACACATGTTGAATGGAAAGGTGATGGGGGGATGACTGCATCAGTGTTCAGCCCTTTCTTGCTCCTTACACTTCTCTTCTTCCAAAATTAAGTAAATCCAAAGTAATTTCTAGACTGAAGTCATTACTCTTGCATAACCTTGTGGTAGTAGTAGTAGTAGTAGTAAATATTTTATTTATACAGTATAGCACCATTAGGGCTATGAAATGCCCTGTTTACAAGGTGAACATGTGTAAAATGTTACATTAAACATCAAGTACAAAACAATTACACCAAAATACAAAACATTTATCATCAAAAACAAAGACAATTTCATAACAATTATCATCAGATACATATACAATACATAAGGCCAGTTTACATAAGAATATCACAAGCAAATACCAGTGCCCTTTCTAATAAAGTTTTAGGCAAATTCCACAACTTAACTAGTATTATTCCACTTACATCGAAAAGGATACTCCTGATTTATAGCAGCCTTGAACCTATCCCCTTGCAGTTACCTGGTTTCTTAATTGTAGTGGAAGTGCATTCCAGCTGGTTGTGGCTTTATATTCAAATGTCATTTTACTAAAATTGTTGGTTGTTTTAGGTTGTATAAATTCCCTGGCTATTTTTAATCTCAGATTCAAACCATAATTTGGTCTATGCAGCTTTTCCTTTAAATGTGGCGCAACCTTGTTTTTTATTATACCCCAGACTTGATTTATCCATATTTTCTTTCTTCTTTGCTCTAATGTGTTCCAACTTAGTGCACTATACATAACACAATGATGTGTGTTAAATTTACAATTTAGCTCATACCTTGCCAATTTATTATAAGAATGTTCCAATTTAGTAGGCTGTTTTTTGTCAGTGTGCCAGTATATATGGCACCCATAGTCCATGATTGGCAAAATTAATTGATTAGCATTCATGAAATGTACATTCAATGTGGTACAATTTTTAAACTGCCTCATAGCTTCTATACAAGCATTTATTTTTTTTATTAAATCTGAGATGTGATAGGCAAATGTGAGATGTTGGTCTATATAAACCCCCAGGTGCTTATAAACTTTTGATTGAGTCAAAATGTTTCCCTGTATGGTCCTAATCTTCATTTCCATTAATTGGTCTGTTTTGGTTTGTTTGGAGCCAAAAAACATAGTTTGGGTCTTTTTGCTGTTTATTACCAAGCCCAGAGAGGTAAAATGATCCTTCATCATCAAAAAATCATGATGTAGCTTAGATTCAACCTCTCACAAGGAACAGCCACCAGACACCAAAACTGTATCATCAGCATATAGCCGAATGTTGGAAAATGTCATCTTATCCAGAAGGCTGTTAATATATATATTAAACAGCAATGAGCCAAGAATTGACCCCTTGGGGACTCCTCTGGTAATAAACACTGCATTTGATTGAAATCCATTGGCAGCTACTAAGTGAGTTCTTTCAGTCAAATAAGATTTAAACCATTCATTATAAGGGTTCATACTAAGGTGTGGAATGCCTAAATCTTTCTCATCTGTGGTGGCACTAAGCAATGAACCATTAATATTATAAGAGAAGGTATGATTATTTGATACAAGATGCATCACTTAGTTGTATATCCCATTTTTATACAGATTGAAATAGTATCAAGATCGCATTGGATATGAGCTATTTGCTCTGGATTAGAACAAGGTCCCCCAATGTTCACATTATCTGCATATTTGGTTGTAATAGAAACACAATTTTGGGTAAAATCAGAAACAAAAACTTTAAATAGACACAGACCGAGACATGTTTCCTCAGTCAATCCCATACCTCTGAGACTACCCAATAAAATGTTGAGATCCACTAGATCAAATGTTTTTGACAGGTCCACATACATGGTGCCCACGGACTTTGCCATACCTAAAGGGGTGGCAACCACATCTAAGAGGCCTGTAAGCGCTGTGGCTGTGGACCTGACTTTTCTAAATCCTAACTGAAATTTTGTCAGTTTCTCATGCTTTTCGAAATAACCAACTAATTGTCCATAAACTATTCTTTCTGCTATCTTTGAAACTGCTGACAATAAGGCTATGGGACGGTAGTTTGATGGATTAGTGGGATCACCTCCTTTTGCAATTGGAACAGCCTTAGGCAGCTTCCAACTCTGTGGAAAAATCCCCTTCCTTTGATCCAATTTATTAGATCTCTGAGTACTGGGGATATCTCTACAGTTGAATCCCTTAGTAGTTTATTTTCTATACTGTCTGCTCCACTAGCCTTATTTATCTGCAAGTTACCAACTATCTTGATAACCTCAGCTGTGGTTACGGGACGACTAAACTGGAACATTGAAAAAGTTTGTGGTGCCAGAACCTCTTCACTTACCATCCTTTTTGTATCTAAATTCATTATCTTGAGGTCTGTTAAAGTCATAAAATAAGTATTTAACACATCAGCAGAATCTTCTTTCTGTTGTAATATCCCATTTTCTTTCATTCTTATTTCAGGGTGATTTCTAATGGGATTCATAAGATTTTTTACCAGAGTCCAGTAATCTTTAGGGTCTGTTGTTGTTTACATTTTTTGCTTATAATAGTAGGCTTTTGAATTCATTATTGCTGTAGAGGTACTGTTTCTTAGCTGTTTATATTTTATCCATAATTCAGGATCCAGCAATTTATTTGCCCTTTTCCAAAGTTGTTTCTTTCTCATTATTATTTTTTCTAAAGTAATCCATGGCAAGCATTTTTGTTTACATTTCAACCTTTTAATAGGTGCAAACCTATTGCGTGCATCTAGACCCTACATGGTCAGGGACTGGGCTACTTGCAAGATCTCCTTCGACCCTACTGCCCCCTCTGCTCTGCCAATGAGGGATTGCTAGAGATTCCTAGGGTTCTTCTTCAGTCATCCGGGGCCAGAGCTTTTTTCTTTGTGGCCCCAACCCTGTGGAATTCTCTACCTCATCGGATTCAAGAGTGCCTGTCCACAGAGTCATTCAAGGCATCTTTAAAGAGTCATTTATTCGAACGAGCCTTCAAATAGGTCACCCTGTTGTCTTTTAATTGTTTTTAATATTTATATTTATTGTGCTGCTGTTTTTTGTGATGTATCTGTGCTTTGATAATTTTGAAAAGCGCATTATAAATAAAATCTGATTTGATCTGAAATCTGATCTAAATACATAGCAGTGAATTCTTCTAGTGCCATGTTTGGATCTGGTATAAGAAACACCCTATACCATAGCATTTTTGCCAAATAATCCCTGAAGAGAAGTTTTGTTATACTTTGCATAATTTCTCCCATATTTAATTTCCTATCTAGGAGTAGGGATATTTGCTTGCTCCATGTCTACACTACATTGAATAACATTATGGTCACCTAAATTCAGACAACAGACCCTTGGCCTTGTACCATTTACCCTTAAATCCAAAGAAATGAAAATTAAGTCCAGCGTACTACCAATACTATTTAAAGTACTTTTCCTAATAGAGGAAGAGACTATTTGGGTTAGAGCTAAACTCTGCATTAAATTGTCTAATTTCTGCCCTGTGCACCCCACACCCCATGCTGCATTAAAATCTCCAATAAGAATTATTTTCTTGTGATCTATATAGTTCATTAGCATGTGACAAAAATTATCAAAATGGATCATTTTTCTTTTGGCGGTGAATAAACCGCACCTATAACCAGGTTTCTCGACTCCAAATAAACCAACACACACTCAATGCCCTCCATTTTCCCCGAATACAAAAGCTCTGAGTGACCCAATGCATGCTTTAAATAGATTAGAATTTCACCTACTCTTGTCCTCTGCCCTGCCTATGTTGGTAATAACCATTCAGGTTAACTTCTGCTGGTTGTATCCTCTCATGAAGCCAGGTTTCTGTCAAAATTATAACATCTGGATTTTCAACAAAACCCATGCTCTGAAGGAATCCATCTTGCCAGTCAGACTCCTTGCATTATCATGTGCAAGGCTGATGGAGTTTCCCTCAGGGCCGGAGTTCAGCTCAACATCCTCACATAACACCAGAGATAACCAAGGCACATTTCTGGCTTCCAGGTATCAATAAGATTTAAAAACAAAAGGCACATTTTGCGTACTTAATTTGACAATGTTGAATGTGTTTCTCCTCTTGTTACTATCTCTTCCATTATCATTCTTCTGACCATTCATTCTAACATTCTGAAACACACACATACTCCCTGAAGGTCTACAAGTCCGTGTTGGGGAATATAAATATAGTGCAACAACAAAGCCTACTATCAACTTTAGTATGTTTAAAAACATCTTTCCAAGTTAAAATTGTAATTGTTTTTAATACTTTCTATTTTACCTATATATTTATCTAATCCCTTCTGACCCAGAACTGCTCAAAGTAAACTGCAGTATCCCTCTTTCTCTGCCGAGTGGTGCTCACACCACTCACACTTACGCAGTAGCAGCACAAGCTTTAAATAGTTATCTGCCCCTCCTTCTCTGCTGACACAAGCTCCAGTTTCACCACCCCTCTCACTTGGCGGACGGTGCTGGGAAACTCATTTACTGGAGATGTTTCACCGGAACAGCTGATGTTTCATGCAGAGTTAGAGCAATGGCACAAACACAGAGCAAGTATAGTCAAAATGATGTTGCAGTCACTGGTAGGTGTGACCACACAGTCATTAAATTCATTGATTCAGTTATTCTGTGCTATGTATTGATTTATTTTATTAGGTAGTTAATTAGTTAGTTAGTTACTTTTTAAGCTTGCTTTCTTCTCACAATCTCCATTTTTGTACTGCGTGACTGAACAAGTCACTTAATCTCTCCAGAGGGGAATTCAAAAAAAGAAAAAAAAAATAACAACTACTACAAACATTGGGGATCATACATGGGAATATGACAATCAACTCTGTTTTTTGCTTCCAGATGTAGAGAGCATAATGTAACTTAAGTATTTTGTTACCCTTTATTGAATACTACATTGTTTCCCTTGATATCCATTGTGAATATGTGCTTAGAAAGGGTACTGTGGTTTTGTTTGTATCTTGTTGAAACTAATCAATAAAAATTATTAACTGCAAAAAAATGATATGTGGATAAAATATTAAGATACCTAATGGTTTGAAGACACAAAAGTAAACCCCACTGTGTTTTTTTTTCTTTGCAGTTAATAATTTTGATTGGGTGGCTTCAACAAAGTACAAACAACCTCACAGTATCATTAGTATGGACATAATCACAATGCATGTATTGTGAAATAACACATAGTAGTCTTAAAAAAGTAGCAAAATACAGCAGTAATTTATTCAACTTCATAGGACAAAACTTTGGGGTGATGGGTTTAGTGAATGAGGCACAGAACGGGAGGGTTTCGTCAATCACAGAACACATACTTCTCTCTCTCTCCCCCCCCCATACCCCATCAACTGATATGCCTCGAGCAGCTCCGGCAGTACTGAACCACAGAGAATTCTCTTTCTTTCCTCCCCCTCCCACAGTAGAATATCACATGCTTCTCTGTCTGCTCTCTCTTTTCATCCTATGCCCCATCAACAAATATGCCTCAAGCAGTCACTACAGGATTGAACATCACAGACATCTCCCCCGCCCTCACCCCAGGCAACAGCTGAACAACACAGAGTTTCATGAGAAACTAGTGGGAGAGGTGGAAGACACTTCCTTGTGTGTAAAGGGTTGAGCCCAGAATAGCAGTTTGCTCAAATATGAATCAATTAATGTCACTTTTGTCTTTCCTAAATCCTGATTGGCTGACGCCCAGTCAAACATGTTTTATGATTGCAAAAATGCCAAAAGTTCCATTCATTCACCAACTGCTTACATATCATGGAGGAAATCCTTTTGCAGTGGGAGACTTTGCTTTGTACATATGTATTTTAATGTTTTTTTCTTCCAGGTATAGAGATCATAATATGACTTACATATTTATTTTACTGTTTCATGAAAACTGCATAGTTTCACACTATATGTATTGTGACTATATGCTTATAATGGGTGCTGTGATTTTGTTTAACGGGTGCTGTGATTTTGTTTGTACAGTATCTTGTTGAAACTATCCAACAAAAATTGATTGTAAAAAAATCTTTTAATTGTATACGTATGTGTTTTCCTTATTGAGAGCTTCAAGGTGCCATGCAGCTCCAAGCTTCAACATCTTGATAAGGGCAATAAAAAAAATTACAAGATACCTGGCAAACTAAAACAAAATATGGGTAGACATGAACAGAGGGTAGGGAATGTCACTAGATGCCAAGGATACTTTTATAAAATATGGGAGGTGATACCAGAGGGTCGGGGTTGCCAGTAGATGGCAGGAAAATTATAATGCAATATGTGGATGTTGGTCTGAGTGTGGAGGGGGGTGCCACCAGACAGCATGAAGTTCTAGTGAAATGGTGGTGGTGGTGTGTGTGGGGGAGGTCGACAAGTGTCTGTTTTTAGGGGTGACTCAGGAGCATAGGGAGTAGTAAAGTAAGTTGCTCAGAGTCACACAGTATGCAAGTGGAGGTTTTGGGCATCATAGAAACATAGAATTTGATGGCAGATAAGGACCGCTTGGCCCACCTAGTCTGCCCATTTTCCTACCTAGCAGATAAGCTGCAGATCCTAATTTACCAACAGCTTACTTCCTCCTACCCCCCACTAGGACTATAGAAACTTAGAATTAAAACCAAATCTGGGTCTAGTGGATGTATAGTACCAGGTTCATTCACAGATCTTTATTCTGATCTGTAAGTTACACTGCCATTCCATAAATGCTTGCAATGGGCCCCCATGTAATGGTAAGTGATATTTACAAGTCTATTTTGTTTTCTTCATTTTGGTTCACTGTTTGGCTAGGGCACCATTTTGTTATATTTTTAAGCAAAAAACAAAACTGATGCAGTATTTCTAAATGCACCAGCAGTAATTGAAAACCTGCAAACTGTTTTCCCAATCAAACTGTTTTTTACCCATCTAATTTATAAATGATCGGTAAATTACATTTTCTCCTACAAACAGTAATTTTTTTTAATCAATATTTTTCACTGAGCAACCTTGCGCTGTGTTGTACAGCATTGCAATCTGGGTGACATCAACAGATCAAACCGTAATACATGGCATGCGCTGACACCATTGGAGGGTGGAGGCTGGGAGTGTAAGAACAGTAAGCCACCGTTTCCCTGCTGTCTGGTACCCCCCCACCACACACACACATTGTCTTCCTATAAACTTAACACTCCCACATGCAGCCAAGTAAATATACAGTGGCTGCCCACATTCTGATTAAAGCAGCTGTTTGGAATGAGGCAGGGAAGTCGGATTTAAAAACAAATGTTTTATTAGTTGTTCATTGAAGGGAATTCCTCAGATCAAGCACAGGGTGTCCAGGAAGAGCAGGACCCTGGTTTGGTAGTGTTCAGCCCTTTTATAGAAACATAGAAGTTGACAGCAGATAGGGACTGCAAGACCCATCCAGTCTGCCCATTTCTTTTTCTACCTTATGGATGTGCCATTAGCCTTTGCTCTGTCAATGGCCTATCTATTCATACTCATCTGTATTGCTCCCTTATGCCTATCCCATACCTGTCTGAAGCCCTGCACTATATTCATATCCACCACTTCCTGAGGTAGACCGTTCCATGCATCCACCACCCTTTCTGTGAAAAAGAACTTCCTCACATTACCCCTTAATCAGCCTACCTCTAATCTCATGCTGTATCCTCTTGTCCTACTATTTTTCTTATACTGGAACATGTTAGACTCTTTCACCTTGTTAATGCTCTTAAGGTGTTTGAATGTTTCAATCATATCACCTCTCTCCCTCCTTTGCTCTATGGTATACATATTGAGTTCAGTTAATCTGTATTCATATGTTTTCTGATGAAGTCCCTGCACCATTTGGCTGCCCTTCTCTGGACTGCCTCAACTTGGTTAATGTCCTTGTGAAGGTGTGGCCTCCAGTACTACATGCAGTACTCCAGATGGGGACTAACCAGTGTCTTGTAAAGAGGGATTATTACCTCCCTCTTCTGACTTGTGAAACCCCTACTAATACACCCCAACTTCCCTCTAGCCGTACCTACTGATTTAGTGGTCGGCTTGGATGATTTCAGGTCATCGGTGATGATGATGCCCAAGTCTCTTTCTTCCCTTGTGAATGCCAGCAACTCCCCTCCCAGCCTATAGGTGGCTTCAGGGTTTCTCTTCCCTATGTGCATGATCTTACACTTCTTTACGTTAAACCCCAGTTGCCACTCTTCCGACCCTTTTGCTAATTTATCCAGATCTCTTCTCATTCTGCCCACCCCATCTGGATCATCTACTCTGTAGCAGATCTTGGTGTCATCTGCAAACAGACAAACCTTACCCTCCAGTCCATCTGCAATGTCACTGATGAAGATATTGAAGAGGACTGGCCCCAGTACTGATCCCTGAGGTACCCCACATGTGACTTGCTCTTCTGATTGCATACCATTTACCACCACTCTCTGTTTTCTGCCTGTCAACCAGATTGCCACCAGCAGACTAACATCTGACCCAACCGAGCCTACCCAACTTATTAATCAATCTTCTATGTGGAACAGTATCAAAAGCTTTGCTGAAGTCAAGGTAGGCAACATCAACTGCTCCCCCTTGGTCCACCACTCTGGTTACCCAGTCAAAGAAATCTATGAAATTAGTTTGACAGGACCTTCCTTTTGTAAACCCATGCTGTCTTGGATCCTGTGCTCCCATGGATTCCAGGTGTTGCACTATCCTTTCCTTAAGGAGTGTCTCCATAATGTTGCCCACTACTGAGGTAAGACTGACTGATCTGTAGTTCCCTGCCTTCTCCCTGTTACCACCCTTGTGGAGCGGGATCATTTGAGCCTTTCTCCAGTCTTCTGGAACCTCTACTGTGCTCAGAGACTCACTAAACAGTTCTGCTAATGGCTCTGCTAGTTCCACCCTTAGCTCATTTAGTACCCTGGGATGTATGTCATCAGGGCCCCTTGCCTTGTCCACCCTGAGCTTATCAAGCTCTTGTAGGACCCTTTCTTTTGTGAAGGAACTAGTGCACACCTCCCTCTCTCCCTGTGTCCATGGTGCTGAGCTGTGGGCCCTGCCCTACCTTCTCTTCAGTACTGACCAGAAGTATCTATTTAGGACAGATGCTTTTATATGGTCTTCCTTCTCACATGCCCCCTTATCCCCTTTGATCTTAGCAATACCCCCTCTGGACTTTCTCCTTTCACTAATGTATCAATATAAAGTCGTGCCACCTTCTTTTACTGTTCGTGCTAGTGTTTCCTCAGTTCAGGCCTTTGCCTGCCTAACTGCCTTCCCTGCTTCCCTTAGGGAAGTTTGGTATGACCCACTATCTTCATCTTGCCGCGTTCCCTTATATTTCCTGAAGTCCAGCCTTTTGACTCTGACCTTTTCTGCTACTATGTTTGAGAACCAAAGTGGTTTACTTCTTCTTTTACACTTCCTTTTCTCTCTAACACAATGGGATGTTGCTTCAAGTATTACATCTTTAATGTTTGTCCACTTTGCCTGTACCCCCTCATCTGTATTTCTTTTTGCCAGGGCTTGCTTAACTCTGTTGGCCATCTTATCAAAGCCAGCTCCTCTGAAGTCCCATATTTTGGCCTTGGAGTGGGATGATTTTGTTCTAGTGACCAAATTGAACCATACCATGTGATAGTCACTGGCACCCAGGTGACTTTCTACCTGGAGATCTGTGATCCTTTCCCTGTTAGTCAGTACTAGATCTAGGATAGCCCTGTCTCTTGTGGATTGTTGTACCAGTTGTTTGAGGCCCTCCCCACACAGGGAATCCACCATGTGTCTAGTTCTGGCAGATGTCCCTGCTGGTATTGACCAATCTGGCATGTTGAAGTCTCCTATTATCAGAACCTCACCTGTAGCTGTCATGTTTTGTATATCTTCTAACAGTAATATGTCTATGTCCTCCCACTGGTCTGGAGGCCTGTACACAACTCCAGTTTGTATGGCTGTCCCATTTCCTGTGTCCAGAGTGACCCACAGTTCTTTTGGCTCCTTATGAGTATTCTGAATTTCTGTAGCTTTGATATTTTCATTGACATAAAGGGCCACTCCACCCCCCCCCCCTTTTGCACCTCGGTCCCTTCTGAACAGTACATAGTCAAGTACAGAAGTCTCCCAAGTGTGGTTACTGGTAAGCCATGTCTTGCTAATGGCTACTATGTCCAGTTTAGCCTCTATCATTATTGCCTGCAAGTCTGGGATCTTGTTTCCCAGACTGCGAGCTTTTGTGTACATGATTTTCCATTGGCCAGATTTCAGTGTGTTAGTTGTTGGGTGAGGTCTGGCATTTCCCCTGTGCGTTGTATGGGGATCCTGACCTTTTTCTTTGTCTGGTGATGCAAATGAACTGCAAACATGCTGAACTCCTGTTTGACCACTAGCTGAGGGGGGAAGGGTGTTCTTCCCATTCAATGTATGGGGTGCTGCACCCCTCTCTCCATTTGCTAGTTTAAATATTCTGCAAAGACATCAAACTTCTGCCCCAATTCACTGACTCCCTCCTTAGTCAGATGTAGTCCATCAAATTTAAAAAACTTTCACTCCCAAAACTGTTGCCAGTTCCCTACAAATTTGTGTTCTTTTTCCTGGCACCAGCCCTTGAGCCACATGTTTAGCTCCCCTATCTCCCCTTCTCTGACCTTCTGTCCATCTGACCCCTCTCCCAGACTAGCAGGATCTCAGAGAAAGAGATGCCAGACAAAATGGATGATAGTTTGTCACCCAGCCTGGTCAGGAGTTCCTTGGTCTCCACAACTGACTGGCTGGCAAGCTCGTTAGTCCCTATGTGTACCAGGACATCAATGTTTTCTCCTGCTTCCTGAACAATTTTAGCAATGCAGTCAGTGTCTCTCCACACTGATGTACTTGGGAGACATCTGACCATTATCCCTGGCTGGAGATAAGTATCAACTCCCCGAATCATGGAGTCTCCTATGATCAAAAGTTTTTGGGATTTCCTTTTTGCTTTTTTTGTTTTGGCTCCTGTTTTGGGTGAGTTTTGTTGTGCTAGCTCCTGTGCTGCAGTGGCCTGCTCTGCAGTGTCCCTTTCCCCTTTGTTTGATTTCAGAGATAGAGGCAGATACCAGTTTGCAGTTTTTATATGGTTTGTGGAGGTGATATGTTGGAGAGCACCAAGTGAGGGGGCACCCAATTTGCCCCTCCTAACCACCTGCCAATCTCCTATACCAACTACCCTCTGCGGTCGAGGTGCTTCTGTTGGATGTTGGGGAAATGGCAGGTAGTTCTTATAATATATTTCCTCTTGAATATGCAATTTGAGGTGTGCAATCTCTGCCCATGCTGCCTGGAGCTGAGCTCTTCGATCTCAAATGGCCCAGCATGTAGTACAGTGTCCTAAATCCAGTAAAACTGCCCTTCTGAAAAGTGTTCCACAATACATGCAGTTAATGATATCCATTCCAGATAAGTTGCTGGGTTTATAACCTGGTCAGAGTAATAAGAAAGAAGAAAATGAAAGAAAAAGTTTGATTTTGTGTTTTGTTTGTTTGTTTTTGTGTATCTTGTTATAACAAGTTAATGTACTAGTGCCCCTGTAAATGAGGTCACTGTGTGGATACCCCTCTGATCCACCCCTTCCTGCTTTGCTACAGGAAATGTCATGACTGTGCTACCCTATAAAAGGAGTGTAGTGTGGGGTGGTTGGGGATTGGGGGGTGGGTGGCTGGGCCCTTTCCCTGCCGATAAAGAAGAACCACAGACAAAAGAAACAAGGAGGTAAGAGCAGAAACAATCAACTAGCAACAAATGCAGTAGCCCTGAAAGTTTATCCTAATGATAGATAAAAACTGTAAAGCACCACCTATAATAATTTCAAAGAAGATAAACCCTGTAAGAAACACTTTGCTACAGAGAAAAAATAAAGCAGTAACAGAAGATACACCTTGCTAAAGACAAGTTGAATTAGAAGACTACAGCAGTAATCTGTAAGCACACACCTGTAGGCATACCCTGTGATAATGCAGCAGAAGGTATACCCAGCAACAACAATTTGAATTGAAGAAAATAAAGCAATAAAATGTTAGCAACAGACAGTAACAATCCCTGTGAGTACAAAATAAAAATAACAACACAGAATAAATCTGCCTAGCCAAAAGAAGCCTTAATCCTTATCCTTGCTCTGGTAAGGTTATTTGCTCTCTCCTTTCTGGCAACCTAGAAGAAAAGAGCTCAGGTGACGCTAGATGCCTTGTAGCCAAACCTTCTTGTGCAGTCTTGGCTCATTCCTGCAGAGCAATAAACTGACATTCATGGAGCCCCTATATAATAAACATGATTGCATTTATATGGCAAGGCAGAAGAACGCGTTTGAAATTAGAAAATATCTATATACCAAAACAGCTTGGTGGTATTGTACAGTATGTCAGTACCAAATTTGTATTGGTATTATTTAGCTGCTAATTCTGCTCCCACCCACACAGGACTGGCCCGCTGGCCCAGCTTTTGGATTTTCACTTGCAGCGCCAGCAAGCCAGGTTCAGGAACAGACCTGGGTCATTGGAGGGCCGTTCGAGGGGGAGAAGGATTGAGCACCCCATGGGTGGCTCTCCTTCTCTAGGGGGAGGGTGGGGTAGTGTCCGGTGCAATGAGGACCCCGGCAGAGGTGAGGAGTCACTCATGCTACTGGCACTTGGTATCAGGGAGACAGGGAAGCAGGGCAGACGCTGGCATCATTGCACTTCCCCTCCTCCAAAAAAAACAGGAAAAAGATGGTGGTTGGGTCCACTGTCTATGTGAAGCCCTCCCTGAGGCTTCAATTAGTTGCCATTGCCACATCCCCGACCAGATACTAGTTCTGCAGCTCGGATAAAGGGGACCGATGCCGTGGCCCTGCTCTTCGGCGGTAAGCCAGGAATAAATGGGGATGGCAGCAGTAGATGGCAGTGGAAGTCCCAGGGGCCATGACCAAGGCTGATAAAGTGACAGCGGAACCACAGGATAAAGAGGGGAAAAAAACAGGAACCACAAATAGGTCACTGAAATGTATTTAAGACCTGTCTGACAAAAGCTGACTGTACTATTATTAAAATAATAATAATAAATAAATAATCATGCTCTTCTGCAGTGCTTCTTGACCCACTTCCCAGACACCGTGATCCACATTCATCTTTCTTCCTTCCTGCCATGATCCAGACAACATTAATGTGTGAGACCATCCTGCAATGTCTTTGATGAAAAAAGAAATGTACCACAGCAGTCCTAAGATGAACTTGTCCTTTAGAATGATCAATTGCTTAAATGTATAGTAGTTCTAAGTCCATTTGAGATTACAAGCCACTTCACATAAAAATAATTCAGTAACAACAGACCTGACACAGAGCAGTTTGCTGCCTTACAAGAAAGTCTGCAGAAAGGTAATGCTGTACATTGTATCAAAGGGTTCTGCTTGTGAAGAAAACACAATGCAACAATGTATTTGTGATTTATAACGTTTTATCTAAAATGTTTAACTGTTTGCAAAATCAGAGAACCGTTTGCAACAATGTACAGTATTACTCTGCTCAGGTACTGACTACTGAACATTCTTTGAAACAGAATGCACTTGCAGCTTTTTATACTACTGTATAAGGCTTGCAATGTTTGAGAGATGAATATTTTCTTTTCATCTTACCCACTGCTTTTGCTGTTTTTAAATTGCCTGCAATCAATCTTGAAACATGGAAATATCTTGGTACTATTCCATGAGTCTGTTGGGTAGAGATGCAGCGAATTTAAATTTTTCCAGCGAAGTGCCTGCGAAGTGGGCACTTTGCGTTGTCATTCTGCTATGCACAGTGGCCAATAGGAAATGCTCACTTCGCCTTGTAATTATTACATTGCATTGTCATTCTGCCTTAAAAAAAGGCAAAGTGACAACAATATTTGCAACCCCCACACACACAGTCACCAGAATTAATGCACATCACCAAACTGCTACTGTCTTGTGTCCAGAAAATTCCCAAGTGCTGACAAAGTGAAATGAGAGCACAACAAGAAATGCAGTCTCCCAGAACTAATGGTGCACTCAGTCACGCATGCAGTGGTCACGCACAGTGACCAGAATTAATGTGCATCCCCAAAATGCTACTGTCTTTTGTCCAGAAAAATCCCTAGTGCTGATGAAGTGAAATGAGAGTGTAACAAGAAATGCAAAGTCTCCCAGAATTAATGGCACACTCAGTCACGAGCGCAGTGGTCACACACAGTGACCAGAATTAATGTACATCCCCAAAATGCTATTATCTTTTTTCCAGAAAATTCCCCAGTGCTGACGAAGTGAAATGAGAGCATAACAATAAATGCAAAGTCTCCCAGAATTAATCGTGCACTGCAAACTCACAGACAGATTAAGATTGCACTGCGCACTCAAGAGATGCAGACGCGAAAGCATAACAACACCTAACCAGTGCTCACAAGTCACAAATCCAAATCTGGAAAAGAGTAACTTTTGCCAGTTGGGGGGGGGTAGTACACAGCAGTAACAGTCCACTACCAGTAAAGATACCACAAAGCAGTACAACAAATTCATGCAAGTGCTGTGAATAGCAGGTTCATACTGCTGCAATTACTCTGTGGCACAATAAAAGGTGTCTGATTTGATGGCATGCATCACACACTACTCACACACACACACTACAAGTAATGCAAAGCAAATTGAAAACCTTTAATAATATAGCTAAACATTTTAAACAAACTGAAATTATACAATGCTGCACCACAACAATCAGTAAATAAATTTCAAGAATTACTGAAAATATTACTGTCTCCATTAACACAGTTATACAAGAAAAATATAACTATAACAGAAAGACTGCCTTTTTCTCCCAGTTAATCTACCTACACCACAGATATGCCCCTCCCCAAAGCACACTTCACTGTACACAGACTGAATGTTCTAAATTAACATTCAAAATCCACACACAAACAATAAACACTCAATGATATGAGCACAGGAGGGTTTCTACAATCGATGTACTAAATTTTGAGCAAACAAAAAGACTCAGAAAAGCTTTTTTAACACCTTTTAGAGTTTTGAATCACAGAGCTCTGAGAGCAAACTGTCTCCAGCTACCACTACACACACATTACACAGAACTGAAGCTGTGTAGAACAATCTAGAGCCCGTGTGACCTGCAATCCCATGAATCACTGCAGAATTTGCCTTGGAGCTCAATTACAAGGTGAAGTGATGTGAAGTACATTGAAATCAATGGGGGAGAAGTAGTTTGGGGAAGGTGGAATAATACAAAGTCATTGGTTTCAATGGACTTTGCGTTCTGCATTATTAAATGAAGTACTCCACGTTGCATTGCCGATTACGTCAAGGATCTCACATTACTCCGTGAATCACTTTGTGGAGTGAATTTTGGCCACCTCACCCACCACTACTCTTGGGAAAGAAAATTTATTTTATTACTGTGCTATTCCCTAGTGAATTATTGTAATAAATCAATACAATTCATTGAAGGATTTATTTGTTGTCTGACATGTACATGTAGACTGCCACAGAACTGTACCACTGTTGATGCCATGAAATGTTAATAGAAAATTGCTCCATTGTAAAAGGTAGTCTATCAACCTTATTGATTAGTGCTGCAATGGTTTTCTCAGAATGAAATCTGACAAAAAATGAAATTGCAATTATTTATATCTTTTATTTTCTGATTGTAAACGTGTTGTGTGTGTGCTGTACTGTATCTGTTTTTTGAAGGAAACACACTGTCCAATGCTTCAGATTAAAACAAAAAAAAATTCCAATATCATAGCACACTTTACCATTACGTCAGTATGTACCTGCAGGCTAGCCTAAAAAAACACACTGGTTGAACTAATTCATAGCGTGACAATGGCAGTACGTTTCTGCTTTTCCCATGGATTTGGTACTCTGAGCTCCACTATTCAATCTGAATTTTTTTTCTACTTGATAAGATCAGGGTGTTTTAAAAGGACAGAACAATATTTAGCAAGAGCAAATATGTATTTTATTTTCTAATTGTTAATGTGTTGTGTGTTTACTCTACTGTACCTGTTTTTTTTAAGGAAACCTGTACTGTCCAATGCTGCAACTTAAACAAAATAACAATTTTCCAATATCATAGCAGACTTTACCATTATGCCAGTATGTACCTGCAGGCTAGCCTAAGAAAACACACTGGCTGGACTAATTCGTAGCATGACAAGGGCAGTACATTTCTGCTTTTCCTGTGGATTTGGTACTCTGAGCCCCACTGTTCAATCTGACATTTTTTTTCTACTTAATAAGATCAGGGTGTTTAAAAAGGACAAACTAATATTTAAAAAGTTCAAATAAAGACACCTAATACAGCTGCCATCTCTGTGGTGTCAGTTTAGACTGACCTGTTAGTGCAGACATGCCATGAATGATTCCAAGACCTGTCAGCAACACCAGAGAATGGGACAAAATATTGCACTTAATGCCTCTGCACTTGCCATACAGCCTGCATAACAACAGTATACAATGACAGCATTTCAATAAAAAACCGTAGTGACACATCATTTCAATCTGTTATTTTTATTCAAATACCACTACCTGTTGAATAAAAATGACAAATTAATGCTCAGCTTTGCAGCTGCTCTTTAACACTGTATACTGTATGTTGCACAGTACAGGAAGAGATCACACTATCTAAGTGAATGTAATACAAGGACAGAGAATTAAATGGAGGAATGTTTCAGTTTATTGCAGCATGTAACACAATGATGCCAACAGCACTTATAATTCCTGACATGCAATCGGAAATGAACAGGAAAAAAAAATGGCAGTAGAAGGGAAACCACCCAACATGCACTGTGGACTGTGGGGACAACTACTGGAATATTGAAAGAAAGGCAGATAAATTTAACTGCAAACAGTGCCACCTGGTACATTTATGCATATAACTATGGGGATTGTATTAATTAAATATGTACCGTACTACCACAGTACTGCAGTACCGAGTACCACACTAATGATGCATCAGGACTTAACTCTCATTATTACCATGCCTACCGCTGAATACCTCGGTACCTGGAAACTTTTCTGTAACAGCCACTGGATATGTGTGTATCCTTCATATGTAATGTATCTTGTCCCAACCAAGTCTAATAAAGTTTTTTTAGATAAAAAAAAGATATGATGATCTGCTAGTCCATGGTTTTCTATATGCATCTGCATAAATAACAAACTGCTACCCCTTTGAAAAATTTCTAGATCCATTGCTGAAGCATGATACCCTCATTGCAACAGTACTTTTGTTTGTGTAACTTCAGACCCCACATGTGCCTGCTCTTCTGGAGTCAGAAGTTGGTGTATACAGTATGACTTACACCTGTGGCTGGAAAGGTGCAGGCCCCTTAGGTGCCTGTGTTTCTATGCACAGAAGTACCATTGCAATTTTAGTGTCATGAATTATTGGCACCTGCCCTTCTGCAGCCAGAGGTTAGTGTGTATATCTAACACCTCTGGCTGTAAAAGCACAGGACCATCAAGTGTGTGTATGTCTTGCAGTGTCCATGAGTACCTGAGGCTACAAAAGTGCTGGACTCATAGGGGCCTGCACTTCTGCATACAAAAGAATAGCTGTAATTTGGATATCATGGATTTGTATCTCTCTGCAGCAGCCTATGCTTTGTATGCAGAAGCAGTGTTGTGATTTCAGTATTGTAGATTACTATCTGCAGTACCAACTGAGTGTGTATGTGTTAGATAGATAAATAGATAGACAGATAGATAGATATATAGATAGACAGACAGAGAGATAGATAGATGGATAGATAGATAGATAGATAGATAGATAGATAGATAGATAGTAAAAAAATGCATGACATATCCAGTGGAGCCCCTGTTTTTATCTCATAAGTTCTCCCTGTGTCCATTGGTACCTCCTTCCTCATAAGGGTTGTGGGTTACAGGATAGGTGTGACTGCATACCCCATCAGGCTGCAATCTACTGGCTGGGGGGGGCACATAATAGCTACGGCAGAGTACATGCAGGATTTGCCTGTGCCCACCTAAGCCAGCACTACACACTATCATGTATGGTGTGTAGTCAAGTAATACCCTCAGGCACTCACCCTGCAAGTTGCTGTGCAGTGCTACCCATGGATGTGGATCCAGTGTAGCTCTGCTACATAGTCCTGCATACTGTACATGGCATGCAAATGCAACATGTAGGCAAAGTACATAGGGCCCTATATGAATACTAGAAACATAGAAACACAGACTTTGATGGCAGATAAGAACTGCTTGGTCAACCCAGTCTGCCCATTTCCCTACCAGCTGGATAAGCTGCAGATCCTAGTTAACCAACAACCTACTTCTTCCACCCCCACCAGGATTGCCTTATGTTTGTCCCATGTATTCTTGAATTTCCCCACTTTTTTTGACCCCATGACCTCCTCAGGAAGGCCTTTCCATGTATCCACAACCCTCTCCATGAAAAAGTACTTCCTCACATTCCCCTTAGCTGTCCCCCTCTATCTTCAAATTGTGCCCCCTTGTTCTTGCACATCGCTTTTTATGAAAGATGCTACCCTCTTGACCTTTGTTGATTCCCTTGAGGTACTTGAAAGTTTATATCATGCCCCCCCTTTTCCTCCTTTCCTCAAGGGTATACATATTATGCTCCTTTAGTGGCTCTTCATATGGCTTCTGTTGCAAACCCTGCACCATTTTAGTTGTTCTCCTCTGGACTGCCTCCATTCCATCTATGTCCTTGTGGAGATGGGGTATTCAGAACTGCATGCAGTACTCCAGATGGGGTCTCACCAACTGTCTGTACAGAGGGATAACAACTTCCTCTTTTCTACAGGTGATGCCTCCCCCTATGCATCCCAGTATTCCTCCAGCCATCCATAATGCCTTCTCACATTGGTTGCCTACATTTAGGTAATCTGAGATGACCCCCAGGTCCCTTTCCATTTTTATTGTTGGTAGTACCCCCCCCCCATTGTGTACTCTTCCCCTGGGTTTTTGTTTTCCAGGTGCATTATTTTGCACTTCTTTGCATTGAGTCTAAACTGCCATACTTTTGACCATTCCTTCAACTTTGCCAAGTCCCTTCTCATCCTTTCCACACACCCCTAATTAATTAATACTTATTTAAAAGTAAAAAAAAAAACTGTAGTTTTTATATTAATTTGGTACTATTGAAAGTAGTCATCTAGTACTTATTAGTATTCATTGGTATTTAGTTATACAGTTCAGAATTGATCATTTCATCGTCAGTATCTGCTACCTTAATTTGCATATTCCGGTGAAGATTAGTTGAATACTAAATGATTGCAGCCTTCTTACTAAGTTAGTTTTCAGATATTTCCCTCATTTAAATATTTCAGCTCGTGAGCAAGCAGCTTTAATATTAATGAATACTACACCCAAAAATATAGCATTTCAGTACTAGTAATGAGGCCAAAATGAAGACATAAATCAGTATTTCGATTTCTGAAAGGCTGGGGAGACTGCTGCAGAGAGTGATTTGCCTGCAACAAAGCTGTGGTGGGTAGTTTGCATGAAGAAGCGAAACACTGTCAGTGACTGCAAAGGAGCTGTGGGAGGTGCTCCATTGACCTCAAAGAGAGAGGAGTTCTTGGCTACTACTGGCTAAAATGAGATGCAGGATCCATACCAGTGGTGGACATCAAGGAAACAGCTTGCAGAGCTGACCTAGAAAATGCCAATGGAAACATAAAGCAGAGGCCCTTGGCAAAAGGCCAGGCAGCCTGAACCATGTTGGCTGAAAACCTGCAGTGGTACCCAGGAACACCAGGCACTTCAGGCAGAGAAGGGACAAACAGACAAGAACTGAAAAAAGAGCAGAACAGAGGGACTAAAAAACTGCCAGATAGCAGCAGTACACCAGGCTGGGACAAAGAGGTGCTTAGCAAGTGCCCAGTGGGCTGGGTTAGCTAGATCTTTATAAGGGGAGAAGGCAGAGCTGCATTCTACTACTGAACCCCGGGCATAGCCTTTCTTCATGAGAAAACAAGGTTGGCTATAAACAGTACAGTTGCATTAGTACAGTGATTTACATGTTTTTGATTACTGGGGACATCTTCATTCTACTTCTTAATCTGGTATGTTTGGAGCAAGTCAGTGAGAACTGTTCAGTTCCCCAGTGGGATATAGTAGATATTGTATTGATGGCAAGGGGCCTTATCTAGGCTTTAAGAATGTGGGCTGAGGGTCTGCACGATGGCCCAGTGGAACCAAGACATGCTTTTGTGCCAATGACCTGGGTTCAAGAACATGGTAGGGGAGCTAGATTGGAGCAATTCTGTTCTGGGGAATGCTATTGAGTATTGCACAGAAAACCAGCATGCAACATCCAGCAAACAAATTGTCACAATAAAATGATAAAGTGCAAGGAGACTAATTTCATTAAGCTTGCATACTGTAGGTGATAAATAAAAAAAACATTAGCAGCATAAAAACTGAACATTTTGCCCTGACAAAAGGCACATAGTCACCTTTCACTTTTTCATTTTGAGATGACTTTTTTGCGGGATGTTTTGTGTTCAGTTATCAGTGTGATAATAGAGCTCCTGGCTTACCCTGTTACCAATATACCCATAAAGGGGCTTGTGTAGTTTCTGCTGAGGTCTCTGGAGGCACAGTGAGCCAGCCCAGAGAGAAATAAGCACCCAACACCTGGAACCATATGGATCACTCGTAGTGGACAAGGAAACTTGATGTCTGTGAAGGATGGGGAATGAACTGTGTGTACTGCAGTGGGTAAAACCATTAGAGGCTACATTAGTGACTGGTTGGAGGCATGTGATATAAACAGGAATGGGAAAGGAATATTTAAACACTATTACAGTGTCTGTGGCCTGGAAAATCACAGTAAGGCAGAAAACACGTTAATCTTTCATGATATTTATCCTGATGCCTCAGCATCACAAAGGGAAAGCACGGAACCTTAAAAATATTTTGTATCTTTTTTTAAAACAGCAATGTATCTACTGACATCAGGAAGTATCATTAAGGGACAGTATGATAGACACTTGGATTTACCACAGACATATTACTTACCATGTTAGTGTCTAGGCTGCTGTACTATAATAGGCATTTGAGGGTGTAGAAACCTGTGCTGGGTGAATCCAATGGACAGCACTTTCTCTAATTTCATGAAATGAGGCAAATTTATTCTTTTGGTAACCAGGGAAGGGCCACTAGGCACAAGTGCCTGTTTCCAGGGGTGACCCAGGAGCACTGGGGTGATTAAGTGACTTGCTCAGAGTCACACAGTATGCAAGTGGAGGTTGTGGAAATCAAACCCAGGTCTGCTGGATGTATCAAACTCCTTCCCAGCTCATTACTCTCACTTCTAGGCTATACTGCTTCTTGTAATTCACATGTGATTTGTGAGCATGAGCTGGAAGTCTGGTTTTACTTCCTGTACTTCCCATGTGATCCATAAGGCTGAGCTGGGAGCCTAGCTTGTGCTTCCAGTGCATCTCGTGATCTGTAAGTCCAAGCTGGAAGACTGGGCTGTTGATTGGATGCCATGTGATTTAAGCCAGGTGCTCTGTAGTTGAGATGGTGATGTGCAAGCAGACAGTTTGAGACCATAAGGTCTTTGTTGACAGATTCCAGATAGGTAAGTGGATTTTAGAGCAATTTCTGTAGATATTTTACTGATATTGTACTACTGAATCTATATTCAGTATGCTTATGCTGTTCTATGGAACTGTAGTTTTTTTCTTTTTTTTAAAAATCTGTTGTTGTCATTAAGAGAAAAAGATTTCTTTGTGTGGACAGTACAAAAGTTTTTTGAGTTTGGATTTTTAAGCATGAAATATGCTTTTGATACATTTGAATGGATTTCCTTTGCAGTTTGTGTTCCTTGAGTAATTTTGTTGGGCTTGATAATTTTTATTCTTTTTTTTATACTTGCATGATTTCTTTTGGATAGTGTTAGATTATTTAATTTGCATGCTGATGTTTTGACCCAGAAGTTATGTAATAAACATTTTGACCTTCCTGACCCTAATAGTTTGTGCTCTCAATTAATGCACACCTAAGATGTCATTAGATCATGTGAATGTGCTGGGTTAAGGCAGTATCATGCGACATGGCCCTGATCAATGAGAATGCAGAGTTGTCTAAATCCTATTTATAACATCAGTTAAGCTAACCCTAGGAAAGTCACGAGTCATGAAGCATAGTCAGGAGTCTTATGCACCAAGGATTATGTAAGGAAAAAGGTAATGAATCATGCAAACTGTCTTAATTTTATTATTCTACTGGAATGTTTACATTTTTTTTAAACTGAGTGTTATAATAGTTAAAAATTCTAATTCTTTTATTTCACCTACAGATTTCCAGCTATTACTATAACTGTCTTAGAATGTTGTCCAGCAATTATGTTGCTGCATTTCCAGCTATTGTTTTATTTATTTTTTTTATTTGAAAATTGGTGACCAGGAAAGGTACACTAATCTGAGGCCCATTTCCAGGTTTGTACCGGGAGAGGGGAAGACAAAAAGAGATACAGCAAGCAATAATACCTGACAGGGTGGGTTGTACTGGACAATACTGGACTACCCAGGGCCATAATGAGACCCGATGCCACAGGCGGAGGGCCGTATAGCCCCTGGAAGGTCCAGTATTGCCCATACCACTCACTCTGGTGGGTATTATTGTGCTAAGAAAATGGGCTTTAATTTTTTTTTATGAAAGTGATTTCATAAAGAATAAACAGTGTAAAATATTAAAAAAAGTTATTAGAAACAGCAGCCTCTGTAAAATTGTGCCTTAACTGAAATATCACTGGAGGGTGCTGCTGCTTTTAATATCTCTTGTTTTGTTCTTTGTTGTGTATCTCTTTAGTTTATATATTTATTTTTTATTAGTTTTCACTTACTACCCTTCCCCCATGAGTTTACTTTACTTGTAGTAGCACTAAACATTTTTTTACATAAAAAAAATATTGGTTTTGTTGACCAATATCAGCGGGAAGCTATTGGCTGACTGGTAGAGCAAGGATGACAGGGTGCGATGGAAGCGAGACATGGAAGTGCATCAGAGGTTAAGGGAGCTGCTGCTCAAAAGAAAAAGTTCACTAGTAAAATCAGGTAAATTTAGGTATTTTGTGCTACCTCTGCTGTGCAGTTTTGAACAGGGTGAGCTCAGCGGGATTAGAAAAATGTGGTCAAGCTGCAGTTACAAATTTTTCCCAAGTTCCGCATCCCATACACGGAGACACGCTGCCGGCTTGGTGCAGCTACTTGATCGGCTGGCGTTTGGGGTAGCATAGGGTGATGTAACTTTTCCTGTGGTTTTAGCAGCTCAGTGTGACAACAAAAGTTTAAATTCATAATAAATATGTGGTGTACTTTTAAACAGAAGGTTTTGTGACATGGGGGGAGGGACACACTGCCCAATACCAGACACTTGATAAATCTCAGTTACCGAGAAAAAAATGGCAGCTTTGACTTTGAAATTTTATGGTGCCCTTTGATATTGGTTATGCAGCTGGTTGTCAATTGCATTTTTTCGAAGCCAGGCATCTAACAAAAGTTAATTTACCCACCTGCTAGGGCTCTCAGCCAATGAGAGAGCTCCTAATCTTGCCCATTTTCTAAGTAAAACAAAATAGTACTTGGCACATAATAACACACGAAAATACTTCTAAGTACTAAGTACATTATAACACAGGATAAGCTGATTAGTGCTCTGCACTCTGACAAAGTTGGTATAATTTCATTTCAGTGTAATCTATGACAATCCCTTTGCATTTGGCATTATTTGGTTTAGTATTGTCATAACATGGTAATATGGGAAAGGAACTCACTGTATCTGTGCATTCATGTTTTTTTTCAGATTATGTGGATTTTTCTTTTGCATGACTTGCTTGACATTTGATGAACTTGTATCAATTCAGAAATAGCTTGGGGAATGCACAGTTCTCTGTTTTTACTAGTAAGAATATTTTCCACCTTTGTTTTTGAAGAGCTTTCAATATTACAACTTATTAAATAAGTTAAATGGTTCATATATTTGCTGTGTTGCTTTTACACATAAGACAATATTATCAGGATTGCAGTCTTCTTGTGGAAACAGGGGAATAGAATGAAATTATCATCCCCATTCCAACTTCACAATTCAACCACTAGGCTGAAGAGGAAGATCTGCATATGTTTGAAATCATTAAATGCTACTTATTCAGCCATGTGTCTGCCTCAGACTACTTACACGATCATGTTTGAGTGCTTGTTTCTGGTCTATTGTCCTAGAAGAGGAAACTTCGAGCTGACCTTTAAAATCCACATTTTAATTGCATTCTATTAATAGTGTAGCACTTAGAAAGAGATAAGCACCCAGAAAGGTTTTTATGTACTGAGACTGGAGCATGAAATAGCATTTCATTATTGGCCCATATGAAATGCAGGAAGCAGACTATTTTGCTCCAGGTTTTCAAGTTAGCCTGGTTTTATTATGCAATGTTGGTGATTGCCCTCTTCAGGGGTGCTCATTTATTTGTATGACAGCGATAAAATTTATTCATTTACATATTTAGTTTTTGTTGACTGAGAAAGGAGGACTAGGAATCTCTGCCTATATGCAGCCTCACCCAGAGGGGATGAGATACAGATGCAAACGGACATACTGAATCCAGTTAAGCATTTGGTGGTATTTCATTGACTTGAACAAATTTGGCTAGGACAGCAGGGAAAGTCCACTTCTCTTTTCAAGAAGTGCTATAGGATCTTAACCCTTAGGCTGCCAGTAGAATTAGAACTTATAGAAATGCTGGACTGATACATCAGTCCACAGCTAAGCAAGGGTTAAACATCTATCTGAATAACGAAAAGAACAGGAAGATGGAACCTTGGTTTATATATCTCATCTGAAAGAGGGCACCTTAGAAGTGATGTACCCAACTCTTGCTGCACTATTGTGTCAGTACTGGATTTATCCCAAGCTCCTGGTGTGGGGCTAGAACCCACAGCCTTCTGATCTTCTGGCCCCAGAGACAAGCATACAACATGCTGAGTCACTGACACTGCTAAATTGTTCTTTTTTTTTTTTTTTGCCTCCTTGCAGATTGTACCAAAATCTATAAAAGGGTGGACAATAAGGAAGGGGTGGAAAAAATGCATAGGGATCTTGGGAAACTTGAGGAGTGATTAAGAGCATGGCAGCTGGGTTTGAATGACAAAAAGTGAAAAATCATGCACCTAAGGCATAGCAAGCCATTAACTGAGATGGGGGGGGGAGCTGTAAGCTACTAAGCAGAAAAAGGAGGGTTATCATATATGATGACCTCAAAGTAGCAGGGTAGTGTGTCAAATCAGTGGGCAGGGTCAGTGGGATGCATAGGGAGAGGTATCTCCAGAAGGAGTAGGGAGGTGGTATTGCCACTATATAGCTCACTGGTGACCCCCAGTATCATATACCATTCTGGAGGCCGCACCTCAGAAAGGACATCAGCAGGGTGGATGCAGTCCAGAGAGGGCAACTAAAATGGTGTTTGGGTTGCACTAGAAGCCCTACAAGGAAAGACTTGGGGATTTTAAGATGTGCACTCTGGAAGAGAGAAAAGCAAGAGGGGACATGATAGGGATCTGCAGGTACCTCACGGGGGTGAAGAAGGTACAGAAGTAGTTTCTTTCAAATGAGGAAGATCACCAGAACCAGAGGGCATGTGATGCAGCTGGAGCAGGGGAAAGTTTAGGAAGAATGTAAGGATGTACTTCTTCAATGAAAGAGTGGTGGACACCTGGAATACACTGCCAGTAAAAGTGGTGGAGGCAAAAACAGTAGGAGGCTTCAAGCATGCATAGGACAGATATACTGTAGGGGGATATTATGAAGTGGGCAGGAAGGAAGGGGGATCACCAGAGATCATTTAATAGGTGCTTATTAGGTGCCTGGCTCAGATTCAGGATTAGATTTCATTGAGCTGCCTGAGACTTAACCCTTAGAAAACTGAACTCCTAGTGATTGAGTCGAGTCATGGCGGGGAGCTGCCAGAAGAGAGATCAGGCTTTGGCTTGGTTCCCTGGGCTCTTAGCTGTTTCTAGGGTAAAGAATCTGGGAGTAATACTAGACAAGGGCCTGACAATGGAGGCTCAAGTGTTGGCTGTAGTCTGGAATGGCTTTTTTCACCTGTGGAATATTCACCAAATTAGATCCCTTATACATTCCAGTGACCTGGCCACACTGGTACACTCGTTTGTGACCTCAAGCCTAGACTACTGTAATGCTTCCTACCTTGGGGTTAGTAGGGGCACGCAGAGGTGCCGGCAGTTGCTGCAGAACACAGCTGCCTGGTTACTTATGGGTCTTTTTAGATCATGCTATATTTTGCCAGCATTGCAGGATCACACTGGTTGCCAGTGAAGTGGCATATCTCATTTAAAGTGGGTTTATTGATTGATTGAACTTTGTTGACCCAGTAAGCCCACTGGGCCTAGAAGTCCCTTTTTCAGGGGCGACCGGGAGGGAGGGGGATACAGATGGTAAGCAACTGAAATTGAACCAGATTGGTGGTATTTTTTAAATGAATGGGAGAAATTTGGCCAGGACACTGGGGAAATTCCCCTACTCTTTTTCGATATGTGCCATGGGATCTTTAGCATCCACCTGAACTACCACCAATCCAGGCAGATGGGACCTTGGTTTAACATCTCATCTGAAAGACAGCACCTCAAAAGTGCAGCACCCCCCCTCATGCTGCACTACAGTGTCAGTATTGGGATATTAACCCAAGTGCCAGATGTGGGAACTGAACCCACAGCCCTCTGATCTCCCGGCCTCAGAGGTGAGTGTGCTGCCTACTGAGCCACTGACACTATTTTTTTTTTCCATTCAAATTTTATTAAAGTTTCCAATACAGAGAACGAATCAAAACAGTGTAAAACATGACCCTATACATCGGATACAAGATGCAGGATGATTCGCTCTCCCTATCCCCACCCAACCCAGCACCCACCCTGAACAACCCAGCACCCTTTACACCTGTAACACTATACCTGTGGATATAGCCTAATAGTGCTTAAACTGTAGTGCATAGAGAGTTTGCAGTGGGCCGAGCCACTGATGCTATTAACCTACAAAGTCCTACATGGGCTGGACCTGGACTCCTGGATGAGATCCTGCACTCGCACATCCCAGCTTGCCTGATTCTCTCCGCTGGGGAGGGCCTTCTAGTGGTTCCAATGGCTAGATTGAAGACTTCTGGGGACAGGGCCTTAAGGTAGTGGGCCCAGCCCTTTGGAATTCTCTACCCAGAACCTTGAGTGAGGCCCCTCAGTGGAGGCCTTTAATAGAGACTTGAAAACATATCTTTTTCAACATGAATTTGGGGATCATTTGTAACATCTTACCTGAGCGCATCCTAAACTGTTAACCTGTCTTCTGTTTATTGTGCCATATAAGCTATATATAGTTATTCATTTGTTATTTATTCTTGTGGTTTTAAAATGATTGGGTTATTTGTATTTATCGTTTAATGTATTATTGTTATATTTTAATGGCATCCTGGGCCTCTGGGCAAGGGTGCCACAAACAAAAAAAGACTGTTACTACAACCACTATTCAGGGTCTGTGGAGACAGACTAAGAAGGGACCATCTGGGTATACTGGGTGGACCAAGTGGTCCTTTTCTGCCAGAAAATTCTAAATGTTTATGTTTTTACTAAGCTATGATAGCTTGTTTCCAGTTGTGTCGGGGTGGGAGTATCATGGACCTGTGTTACTGACAGGGGGAATGTAGGCTTTAACACTAGGGAAACTTTGCTGCTCTTGCCTATAGGGGGAACCCTTGTCCATTTGACTATGAGCCAAGATGACAGACACAAGCAGTGGTGGAGAAGGAGGGGATGCTGTTACTGTTGAATATCCTATGGCTTTATTGATGACCTCATTGAATCATAGTGGTTTGGAAGATAAGAAAAAGGAGGTGGCTACGGAACTGGAAATGGTTTGAGAGGACTGTGCTCCGAAACAGGATATGGGACTAAATTTTGAAGAAGATTATGCAGTTTTGCAATTTTCAGAGGTACTAATTGCAAAGACCATAGCTGTTCAGTCTCCAGATGACCTTCTAGCTGAGGTTCTGCTGATTAAGGGAGTTATAAAAAGACAGGTGCTATTACTACAACTTTTGGAAGAGGAAGATGCTGCCCTGGCTGTGGAAACCACATGAACTAATGCCACCACCCTAACAGAAGCTGCAGCATTGGAGACAGTTTCAGTAGCATGAACAACTGCGACATCAACACTGTCAAATCACGAACTGACAATCTTGAATGGTTCCCTGATGGCTAGAGTAGGGCAGTTGTCAGACAGAGACAGCTTTGGGTCTGGAAGGGCAGATATACCTATATCCCACCTTCTGTTTCTACCAATGGTTGGTCTCCTAATAAAGTTCTGTGGGCAGCTGGCTGGTATCAGCTGCTGCTGGGAAAACTTGGCTTGCGAGATCCATGCCTAGGATTGCTGCAATCATGGTGTTAGCTGCCAAAGTAAGCCATAAGTCAAAACTGCTTGTTAAAACAAGACAGACTATAATAATGCAATGAAGGTCACTCACAAACACTTACCAGACACTTCTGTTACCAGCTTAGGTCCTTTGCTGGCTGTAGTGCAATCCAGTTTTGTGAAAAGTCATAACACGTCACGCTACAGTTTTAGTAATATAGGACCTATCATGAGAAAGGAAACACTGCCACAATTTACTTCAGCTCTGGAGCTACACAACCTCCCACCTACAATTGATATTGACTTTCGCCAAGTACAGAGCACTTGGAACTTTCTGACTCTCCTAAAAAAGGAAGTTTAGACCCCAATTCAGGAAAACAGCACCACAGTAGTCACCGACCTTGCAAAGCAGGGTATACACTCAGACAAGCCCCAGTGTGTAGAAGGAAAAGGGGAGCCAGTATACGCTACTGAAGCACAGGAGGAATAGCTTCAACTCCCTAAACAACTGTCCTAGGAACATACTGAGAGTCAGAGCCCAGGCCTAGCTACCTAGCAGCCATGGAATAGCCCTGTCGGAGCTCTGAGTATGTAAACCTCTTCAGTACGGGACAGTGTCTATCAGCAGTGAAAAAATAAGTGGCAATCTTCAGGCCTTGCCAGACAAGATTTAGGAAGCCCAACCCCAGGCCCTTCTGGGCTTCACATGAATGTGTCCCAATGCTGTGGAGCCTCCCGATGGACAACCCCCTTGCCCCGCTACCCCTCAATGGTCTGCTCCAAGCCAAGGCTGGGTCATGAGATTGGGCACGTTGACTCCAGATGGTAACTTCCTCTATCAGGTATTATAAACTGTTTGAAGGGTGGACAGAACATACTCAAAGGTGCAACACAGTCTGGCTGCACAATGTAGATGGCCTAGAAGCACCTCCTGGCAGGATTTATGTTATCCAGACTCTGATTAAAGACTCAATCAAATGTTTTTGCTTCAGAGTTGCATGCCTTTATTCATATGACTAGTGAAGAGATTCACAATATCAGTTTTAAGCCAACTAAATCCCTGGACCACTTCAAGGCTCAGTATTCCTACCTGAAAGACACTTCTCTCTGGTTCCCCTTGGTTGTGATTTTCTTGACAAAACCAATGGTCAAGGCAGTTATAATCCATTTTTATAAAGAATGGGTCAGTGTTTCAAACTTTGCCTACTGGCTATGCCAGAAATGTGAACTTCTGGATGTTCCCTTCCCCATTCTTGACTGTGAGTGGGTTTGGACAGGACAGTGGAGGTTTCAAGTAAAACTCTAATACAGTATCAAGGGTTTTGTTCACCTGCCCAGTAGATTGTTTTGGGTAGGAATCACAGCCAGCACTAGGTTAGAACAGCAACGTGAAGAACAGTGTTGTCAAGAACAGCCCAGTATAAACAGTGCTGTTAGTAACAGTGTCACTACAAAACTCTGCAGTACAAAACCGCTCCAATGGTAGCAGTCAGAAACCACACTGATGGCTGCTACCATTGAAAAATAAGAAACTGCATTTTATTCTTTTGGAGGGCTCTGCTTCCTGCACCCCTCTTAGCTTTATAACAAACTCCAAGGAGGGTGCAGACTAAGGGGAAATGTAGTAACATGGAGGGGTGGTAATTTGCTTTAGGGACATATAAAAAAAATAACACACTTCAGGTAGGGGGGAGGTGATAAAGGCATGACTTAGAAGACTGGAAACAGAACCCTGGTCTCCTGCTCTCTGCTGCCAGAGCTGCTTCTCCAATAGCCCTCCCTGCCATTGGAGTAGCTTGGACAGCTTCTGCATTTTTACTCCCTTATCCTCTTCCACTTGACACATTGCCTAGATAGCTACAGGGATAGGGTTTTTAACAATCACTATTTTACCCCGTCACTGTTCAAACATACACCTTTTCTGCAGTGCAGTTCAGATGGCACTATTCAGGAATCACTCTTTTAACCAGTTACCATCACAGCCTATGCTTCTGTCAGGATCAGCCATGATCCTGCCACAAGTTTGGATCACTAGTGCATTATGGCAGCACCTGTGTTAAGCTGAAATGTGGGCTATGCTTGGACTATGGTCACATTAACACCTCCTGCCTAAAGCTGTTTAGATGTAGTCTTTATGAGGAGAAAGAGCACAACAATAGAAATTGCCCTTGAGCTGGGATGATGGCTTTGACCAAGACCACCTCATTGGGAAAGCTCAACAGTCTAGCCCAGTGAAGTGATCAGCAGAAGCTATGTCCAGGAAGGAGTTAGTGCCCATACCCATTTTCTCATGGATGGATAAGCCTCACCTGAGTCCAGTGAATCTGGACTTAAGGCCACAAACTGAAACTTTTCAAGATATAGTTCCTAATGTCCAAATGGATGTCTCAATTCCAGCTTCTAAAGCTCCTTCTCTGGAAGAGGGGAAGCAGGACCAGTTATTTGGACTGTTACCAGATCAGTCCAAATCTAAAGCCAAGGTTCTTATTGAAGTATGGGCTCCCCACCTTCACCTCCCCCAATACCATCCTCTCCTGTGAGCCTCACCCATTCCTGAGTATAATACAGATATGACTTAAGTACCTCAAAAAGAGAGAGGCCATAAGCAAAAACCTAAAGTTACAAAAAAGGTCACAAAATCTTCTACAGTTTCAGTGTCCAAAAGATTCACTGTATTGGAAGGTAGAAGGATATGTGGAGACATTGAATAAGAGGATGTTCACTCTGAGATCTTTTCAATTCCATTACAGTTTGATTTCTTCTTAGATCAGGAGGATTTCCTACTTAAGGCTTCTTCCTCAAAATAAAAGGAGGGGTAGAACTGGATGTTAATCTTTAAGTATAAGGCATAATTTGTTATGATTTATTTAATTCTATTCTTTCTGCCAATGGACCCTTTGTCCTTTGTAACCCTGAATACTGAGCAGCCTTCAGTCTCAAAGAAATGTGCAGCTACCCTTTTTATCTAGTAAAACTAGCCTGGGGATCTGGTCCTTGCACAGGACACTCATTTGAAATCTTATTTTGAAAGCAATAGAGCCCAATCCCTTTGGACAGGCAGCCCATCCTTTTGGTTAGATGGGTAAGGAAATCTGCTGTGGGGTGGGGATCCATTTCCATGGTACAGATGATGGGTAAGGAAATCTGCTATGGGGTTGGGATCCATTTCCATGGTACAGATGATGGGTAAGGAAATCTGCTGTGGGGTGGGGATCCATTTCCATGGTACAGACGATGGGTAAGGAAATCTGCTGTGGGGTGGGGACCCATTTCCATGGTACAGACTGGCACCTAACATGGTTCATGGATGTCCACCACTGAAGGGCCGTGATGGGGGATGTCTCCAGTAGATGCCAGGGCCTGAGGATTTTCCATATCTGTGCCATCATGCATTGATTTTAACTCATTCCTTTTAAAATACATCCAGAGTGGTAATTTTTTGGGGAAGCTTTAATTGTTCCCTCCCTCAGACAACAAGAAACTTGCAAGTTAAAAAGATTTATTGTGATGCTAATTTTCTTAAGGAAATGATTGTTACCTCTGGATTGCATGACACATAGCACATGTTGTACTACAGGGGAGGGGGACTTATAAAAGGGTCCCATAGCAACCAGAATTGATTATATTTTTCTTTTTCAATTACAAGTCCTCTCTACTACAATGAAGGTAGTTTAAACCTCAGATCATTTATTGCTTTCAACCTGTTCAGCCAGATCCACCCAGAAAATGGGTAAAGGAGTCTGACATTTGTACACTTCCATATTGTTTGATGTCAGGTTAAAGTCCCGATGGGAACAGCTCTGGCTAGCCAGATTACTGGTTTTAAGAATTTTCAATCCACTGTCCTCTTCATGGGAGGATTCAAAATTTAAATTTAAATGCTTTTTTCAGAATACCCTCACCTAGAGGACCATTGTAGATTGCCAAATATGTTTAACTATATGATCTCAGCTGCACAAAGTGATCGACAGGTCCCAGAATAGTTCTAAAAATTTTTCTGAACTAATTAGGAATGTTAAAATGGAAATGAAAAATGTATAACATAGTAGGGCACATTCTCTATATAAAGAATTATAGTTTGGCACACAGTGATGTTTTCAAATGATGTAACAAAGAGTAGAGTGTCATATCATTATATCTGACTTACTTTGAATTACAGGGACACATGTCTCAGACATGTACCAATCCCTTTCCATCATGGGTGAAACCTAGGTGTCCCTGTTTTGAACAAAGTTAAACTTCACCAGCAAAGTGGCTGGGGAGTGGCTGAAATTTGCCTTTTTTTTATCCTTTTTTTGCCTTGGCCCCAGTCTGCTTACCTATGTCCTGGCATCCTAAGTCCACTGTCCAGCACCCCGAGAACCCCAGCTCCTATTTGGACTGCTCACAGCTTCTACCCCGTGGCTTGCCCCCTGTGGTGGGGTGGTGGAGATCCCCCCATGCTCATCCACCAGGACCAGATCCAGTAATGTTCCACCATGCTCTCGGAGCTGGGTGCCCCCATGGAGACAGCCATCAAGACACCATGACCGGAGCCATGTTTCCCTGTCATAGTTGCCCTTGTGTATAGGGTGAGCAATGACGCCAATGGACAAAATGCGCACACTTCCATGCGCACTCTTCCCAGTGCCATGCCCCATCTCACCCCCTTGTGTTACCTGTGCCACTGCATTGCCCCCAGTCTCTGCTAAAGGCCACCAGCACTCCAGCACCTGCACACACCCCACCCTGGAGAAGGAGAGCAGTCCATCAGACACTCAGTTCCTCTCCTCCCATGTGGACCCCCAATGACCCTGGTGAAATTTGCCTTTGTGAACTTTTGCAAAGTTCTGTGGACCCTGGGAACTTTGACTTTGTGAATACTGCAACATTTCTACTGTGAACTGACCATTTTTATGGTGAAGCTGGCACTTTGGCAGTAAATTTTGGTAGATTTGCCATAAAAACAGCACCTTCATAATTCAGAACCACGCGAGTTCAACATATTTACATTGTGGAATTTGACAATTAATTTGTGAAGTAAATGTCTGCCACTTTGCATATCTCTAGTTCTTTAAGAATCTATGAGTCATGCTCTATCAGCTCCTATAATTCTGGAAGATGTGATTGGGATAATAAAGACCCTCTCCCTGGGCGCAGCTCCAGACAGTGATGGCTTACCCTAGAATTTCATAAAAAGTCTTGCTCCAATTAGGACCAATTTTGCAGGAATTATACAATTATATTCTGGATGATGGGGACCTTCCCCCATCCATATCAATTATCCTACTGATTTTCCTGCACAAGAAAGGAGATAAGTCCCTAAAACAAAGCAGGAGGCCAATACAGTAGCAGTCACAGACACTGTCAGCTATTTCCTGAAATTTCTGTGATATTTCCAGAAATATCTCATGCTTTCTCCATTTCCACAGTAGGGGCAGCAGACAGAAACTGTTTAGAAATTTCACTAAATATGGTATGTCTACTTAATACAAATCAGAAAATGTTAATATCTCAACACTATGGTTAGCACAAGCAGTGGTGGATCTCATCTCCACAGATCAATCCTGCTCTGTGCCCGGGAGATCAAATCACGATAATGTATTCAAAGTAAGGGAGGCTTTTGAGAGGAGTGTTATTGGAAGAGTGAATGGGTTTGTTCTGTCAATTGACCAAAAAAAGGTGTTCAACAGAATATCTCACAGATGTATTATGGTGGTATGGCATTCCTGTTTATTTTATAAAATGGATAAAATAAAATATGTACATATTTGCTAAGGTTCAATTGGTGGTTAATGGGAGGCAAGAAGGTTTGCTAAACATTCATAGAGACATTCACCAAGGCTGCCTCTTTTTGTATTTTTTTTGCATTGACCCATTGGTACATTATTGCATTCACACAATGGCATGCCAGCTATGGTTCTATGTCCCAGTTTAGCTTGGCTAAAGGTACTGACTTATGCAGACAAAATGACCTTGTTTTTGCAGGATAAGACAGTAAGTAACACCTTGGGGAAGGTGTTAGACAACTCTGCTGCAGCATATGACTCAATCCTTAACCACACAGAAAGTGTAGGTATTGAAACTGGTGGTACACTTCAAGATTCAGTATAGGTGCTAGCAAGTATTAGGATTTCTGGGTCTGTTATTTCTAAAGGTTTTCATTCTCCCTTTATACATATCAGACACAGAAACACAGAAACATAGACTTTGAATGCAGATAAGGACTGCTTGGCCCACCTAGTCTGCCCATTTCCCTACCTACAGGATATGCTGCAGATCCTAATTAACCAACAGCCTATTTCTTCCTACTCCCCCCACAAGAATTGCCTTATGTCTGTCCCATGCATTCTTGAATTCTTCCACAGTTTTAAACCCCACAACCTCCTCAGGAAGGCTGTTCCATGCATCCACCACCCTTTCTGTGAAAAGATACTTCCTCACATTGCCCCTGAGCTGTCCCCCCTCTATCTACAAATTGTGTCCTCTTGTTCTTGCACATCTCTTTTTCTGAAAGATGCTACCCTCTAGGACTTTGTTGATTCCACTGAGATACTTACAAGTTTCTATCAAGTCCCCCCCTCTCTCCCTCCTTTCCTCAAGGGTATACATATTAAGCTCCTTTAGTTTCTGCTTGTGTGGCTTCTCTTGCAGACCCTGCACCATTTTAGTTGCCCTCTTCTGGACTGCCTACATCCTGTCTATGTTCTTGTGGAGATGGGGTCTCCATAACTGGATGCTGTACTCCAGATGGAGTCTCACCAATTGTCTGTACAGAGGGATAAAAACTTCTTGTTTTCTGTTGGTGATGCCTCTTCCTATATATCCCAGTATCCCTCCAGCCCTCCCTACTGCCTTCTCACATTGTTTGCCAACCTTAGGGTCACCTGATCTGATATGATTAACCCCAGATCCCTTTCCATTTTTGCTGTTGTTATTACCTCCTCCCCATTGTGTACTCTTCCCTGGGTTTTTGTTTCCCAGGTGCATTATTTTGCATTTCTTTGCATTGAATCCAAGCGGCCATAGTTCTGACTATTCCTCCAACCTTGTCAAGTCCCTTCTTTTCCTTTCCATGCTTCCTTGTGTATCAACCCTGTTGCAGATCTTTGTGCCGTCTGCAAAGAGGCATACTTTTCCCTCCAGTCCCTCTACAATGTCACTTATAAAGACATTAAAAAGGACTGGACCCAGTACTGAACCCTGTGGTACCCCACTAGTAACCCCCCCTTTCTTCAGAGTGGACTCCGTTTACAATTACCTTCTGTGTCCTGTTGTCCAGCCAATGATTTACCCAGGCTATCATACTAGGACCCACTCCCAGGCTGGTTAATTTGTTTATTAGTCTTTTGTGTGGGACTGTGTCAAATGCCTTGCTAAAGTCTAGGTATGCCATGTCCACAACCCCTCCCTGGTCTACTACTTTGGTCACCCAGTCAAAGAAATCAATTAGATTCATCTGACATGACCTTCCCACTGTGAACCCATGCTGCCTTGGATCCTGTGCCTCATTGGCCTCTAGGTACCCAACCATTTTTTTTCTTCAGAAGCAATTCTATCACTTTCCCTACCACAGAGGTCAAACTGACAGGTCTGTAGTTTCCTGCCTCTGTCTTGCTCCCACTTTTGTGAAGGGGAATCGCATCTGCCTTTTTCCAGTCCTCAGGTACCACACCATCCTCCCATGATTTGTTAAAAAGGGTAGTCAGTGGTGTCACTAGTTCTCCCCTTAATTCTTTTAGAATTCTGGGGTGAATCCTGTTAGGCCCCATTGCTTTGTTCACCTTCAGTTTTAGTTCTTTTTCTTTCAGAACACTTTCTTCTGTGAAAGGACAGGGATCGACCCCCACATCCAGAGTGCTTCTGTTAATCAGATTAGCTACCTCCCCTTCCTCTTCTTTTGTGAATACTGAGCAGAAGTATTCATTCAGTATCCCTGCTTTTTCACTGTCCCTCTCTGCCCACCTACTGTCCATTCTATACGCCTCACTATCCTTCCCTTTGTCTTTCTATGCTCCCTGATGTACCTATAAAAGGTTTTATCCCCCTGCTCAATGGAGCTAGCTATCTTTTCCTCAGTTTGGGCCTTTACTATTCTGACTTCCCTCTCTGCTTCCTTCTGCCTTAACTGGTATAGTTCTCTGTCCTTCTCCTGCATTTCCTTATACTTCCTAATTGCTATCTTTTACTCCCTAACCTTCCCCGTCACCTCCTTTGAGAACTATAGTGGCTTTTTCTTTCATTTTGATTTCTTTATATGCTTCAAACAAAGGCTTGTTGCCTCTGTGATGGCAGTTTTGATGTTTCCCCATTGTTACTCCACCCCTCCTTCTTGCCTGTTTGCTACTGCTTTTCTAAGGTACTCTCCCATCTGGCCAAAGTCAGCCCTCCTGATGTCCAGTACCCTCACTTTTGTATGGCTTGACTCTGTAGCTGAGGTTATCATGAACCACACTGTTTGGTGGTCACTTGTTCCCAGATGACTACCCACTTCTAGATCTGAGATCCTCTCACTGTCCCCATTTGAGAGTATGAGGTCTAAGATTGCTCCCTCATGAGTGGGTTCCAAAACTAGCTGTCTGAGGCATGCCCCCTGTATGGCATCGAGAATGGCCCTGCTCTTGTATGTGACTGCAGCAAAGGTGCTCCACTTAACATCTGGCATATTCAGGTCCCTCATCAACAGTATCTCCCCTTTCTCTGCCATCCTAAGGATGCTTCTATCATATCCTTATCCATTCCCTCCCTCTGAGATGGGAGTCTGTATACAACCCCTTTGCGGATTGTGGTGCCATTTCCAGTCTCTGAGGTGACCCCACAGTGCCTCCTTTCCTCCCTGTTTACTATTTTGTTCCATTGCTTTTAACCCTTCCCTTACACAGAGAACTACTCCTCTCCCTCTTCTCCCCTCCATGTCTCTCCTGTAGGTTGTGTACCCTGGTATATTAACATCCCAGTCATGGTTCTTGGTGTACCATGTTTCTGTGGCTGACACAATATTCAGGCATCACTTTTCCATCAAGATCACCAGTTCAGGGAGCTTGTTGCCCAGACTATGGGCATTGGTACTCATTACCCTCCATTTCTTGATGGCCTTTATCCTTTTTGCCCATCCCTTTCCTTATTACTTTTGACATTTTCTCCATGTACCCCTGCCCTTCTCCCTGTTGATGTCTCTGTCTTGGTGTTTACCTCACTTACTACCCTGATTGTTTTGGGGGGCTAGGATTTTCCTGCACCTTTCCAGTGCCTCACCCCTTGGCTAGTATAAATGCTTGCCAATGAAGCATTTAAACCTATCATCAAGGATACTGCTTCCCCTCCTGGACAGATGCAGACCATCGTGCCAGTATAGGCCTGCATCACTCCAGATGGACCCCCAGTCCCCAATGAAGCCAAACCCCTGAGCTCTGCACCAGTTTTGCAACCACTGATTGAATCCCATTGTGTGGAGCACCCTAGCCTCACCCATGCTATAGACAGGCAACACCTCTGAGAAGATTACTGTGTGTGCTACTTGTCTAAGGCCCCTCCCCAACTCCACAAACTCTTCCTGCACTGCTCTTATCCCTTTCACAGCCAGGCCATTTGTCCCTAGGTGGACAATGACATCCAGCTCCCTCCCCCTGTGTAGCTGCTCCAGCGATCCTAAGGATTTGCTCCCTGTCCCTTCAAGCCATGGCTCCAGGCAGGCACCTTACCACCCTCTCCCATTCCTCCCCCAGTTCTACCCTTCAAACAATGGAGTCCCCCACCAGGAGTTGTTTCCTTCCCCTGTGGGGTCCCATGCCACCCTACTGTGGGTCTTCTTTGTGGAGGTTCTCACCATCCTCCTTGGTCTTCACTGTAGGTGCCTCCATAGAGGAACTGCACTTTGCCAGAATGGCATATGAAGTGTGGAAATGCATAACTGAGGGCTGCACCTCTGTTCCACCACACCCACCCACCCTGAGCCCACTGTGGTCCAACAAGTCCTCTTTCTTGGCAACCTCTCAGGCAATGGTAGTGGTCCTAGTGGTCCCCAGGTGGGAGAGGAGGTCCCCCAAATCCTGGCCAACTCAGACTGGAGATGAGCAACCTCCTCCTTCAGCCCAGAGAGGTGCCCGCTGATGGGATAACATTGCATCCTCCAGAACATCTCCCGGAAGGCTGCTGCTTCACAGCCACTGCACTGCACCACTCCCATCATGTCTTATTTATGGCTCCTTAACTGCTGTTTAGGAAACTTACACTTTCCTCTGTTTATTTTTTTTTTTTAGTGTTTATTTTTTCTCCTGACTTACTTACTGCCTCTGTGCACTTTAAGCACCTGATCTTCATGTTCTGAGATAAGAAGTTCCTGTGTTTCTCAGTAGTCTCCTTACTTGCTCAGAGTCAGACCTCCAGCAGCTAGGGGGGGATGGAGAGCTACTCTTTTCCTTCTAGGATGGTGAGTCTTTTGTGGCTCTGTGATCACTCACTTTCTGCTCCCAATGAGGAATTCCTGTTGTCAGTCAAATTCTATGCCTTTAAAAGTAGAACTGGCTTAGGGTGGGGGGTGGAGGGAAGGGAAGGAGGACAATATAGTTTTTAGTGCAAGGTATAACAGGGGAGTGAACTAGTCTAGGAAGGAAGATTTATTTTTTTTCGTTGGTTTTGCTGAAACCAACCTCAGCTCGCTTACCTTCTACAGCCCTGCAGGATTTAGTGTTACCTTGGACCTGACACACCTGCTCTGGTTTCTGTTTCCCAAATGCCTAAACATCCAGTGTTATCATCATTGCTGAACTCATCGGCTAAACTGAACCAAGTCTTCACGGTGAGAATTCCAGCCGAGGACTGATAGACTCCCGAGTTGTACAACTGTTTTCCACTTTTCAGAATGGATGGTAGCGGTGGACAATTTGATTTCTCTAAAGGTGCTTCTTTTGTACAAGAGGACCAATGGCACAGCGTGGATCCTGTTTGCCACCCAGACTGCATTCCTGGGAGAGTGCAGTGTAGAGGGCATTGTATCCCAGGGCACTAGTGTCATGTCATCTGACAATGGGATGCTCGGCTGCCTTGGCTGTCAGTTTGTTCATCCTTGTCCCTGTGTGGCTGTATTGGGGAATAAAAGACTTGGAGGACCTTTGTGTACACCAGTAGATTATCAGTTAGGGGTCAGTTGCCAGTTCTTGTTTTCACCTTCTGGGACCCAGATCTGTTGGGAACAGCTCTGTGGACCTTCTGGATTTTATCCGGCATGACTGGCGTTTTTCTGGGACTGATCAGCTGGGTCATCTCTGTAGTAACTGGAGGTGGGGAGAGAGCCTTCAACTACTAAGCACTGGGCTGTGAAACCTTTTCTTAGTTTGTGACAAAAATGTTTGTACTTTATCTGTTATAAGTTAACCTGTCTTGTATGACTTATTGTTGAGTTGTAGAAAGTGCTCTACTATTTCTGAAGTATTCCATCCTGGACTTGCTATTCCTTCTTTTGTGGGTGTGGGGGTAGGGGGTGCTGGTAGTGCGAGTCTTAAGTTATAGTGTGTGTGTGTGTGTGTGTGTGTGTGTGTGTGGATGCCGTGGATGGTATTAGGTTGATTTTGTATTAGTGTGTGGCTGGACCAGTGAGTGTATTTTTTAGTTGTTTAGAAGTGTATCATTTTGGGACATTACAGTCAGACAGCATGTGCTTTTGGAAGGATGAGGGCCTGTGGTGTGCTAGGATCATATGCAGTCGCCCCTGCTGCATGATCTATGGCACTTTTCTGACCTCCTGGTTAGTACCACCACAGCATGTCTCTGCCAGGAGGTTGGAATTCAGGGGAACTGCATTGACCAATTGTGGTGGGGTGCCTCATGCCCACTGGTAGGGGGTAGGATAGAGGTGGTTAGATCCAGAAGGTTCCCTGGGGTTTGTTGAGCCCAAGGGAGAGGCCAGACATGTTTGGTGTCCATCCCCAGGGTTCCCACCAGACCAAGTGGGCAGGTGGCCAGAGGTGCTATGGAGACTTGGTGGGTGACAACATTGATCAAGTTTCTGTGGCCACCATCCCCCTTGGGTACTCTGTGGTGCACTACCCAATAGTGGAATGCAAGGGTGGGGGAGTTGGCATCTGTTTTAGATCTGAGCTGGGATTCATCATGCACCCAGTGAGAAGACTAGGTTCTTTTGAATGTGTGGCCATTCATGGGGGTCTGGGCACAGGCTGCTGAGTTCTCCTGATGTACTGCCCCCCCTGGAGTGGTGGGAGAATTTCCTCAGGAGGTAACCAATTTTGTTGTTGGTGAAATATTGGAGTCCCCCAGATGTTTAATTCAGGGGGATTAAAATGTTTGGGCTGATGACGAATCATCTTGGCTTGGTTACAATTTCCTTCAGACTACAGTATGTCATCCCTGGGCCTGTCACAGGAAGTTTCCTCCATGACACACTGGGATGGTCACATGTTGGACCAGGTCTTCTTTTTGGGGCTTGAGATTAAAAATCTCAAGACTGATCAGGTCGCTTGGTCCGATCATTGCACAGTGGAATTCTCATTTGGGGCATGCCCTGAGAGCTCTCCCCCTGCTGAGATGGTTAACTTTGAGGAGCGTGACCCCCAAGGGTCTTCTGGTGGTAGCTGACCTATCTAGTGTGGGCATTGCATGCGGTGGGGTACATGCGCTGCAGTTGCTGCCTATAATAAGATGATGTCTGAGGCACTTGATTCCCTCGCATTGGTCTGTGTATGACCCAGATCTTCTCACTTGAGATCTCCATGGTTTGATGGGGAGTGGGAGGTGATGAATACATTGGGTTGGAGGTTGGAGCACTGCTGGTGAAGTACAGGCATGGAGGCGGACAAGCTAGCTCTGTGTGCTCACTATGTTGAGTACCAGAGGGCAATCAACAATAAGAAGGCTGAGTTCCTGTCCAGGGAGATTGCTGCCGGGAAGAACTTACCAACTTTGCTCTTTCGGACTGTAGACAGGCTGCTAAACCCAGCCTGTCTGCAACTGAAAAAAGCTTTTTCAAATGCTTTATACAAAGAGTTTGCTCGGTTCTTCTCAGATAGAGTGTCCACCATCAGGCAGGGAATTCCAGCAGTGAGCTGATCTTTGGCTGGCAGTGATCACCTTGGGCACCCTGAGAGCACTGCACCTAGCTGGGCTGCTTTTAGAGCAGTGGAGGTGGCTGAGGTCATTGGGGTTGCTTCCAAGTTGAGGCACACATATTGTGAACTGGACCCAGTGCTGCTGTGTTTCTTGATGGGATGTGTCTACTCCATTGGCCCAGTGTTTGCCTTGATTGTTCAGTTCTCCCTGTTTGAGGGGCTCTTTCTTGATGCCTTGAAAGAGGCATTGGTGTGACCCTTTCTGAAGAAGCCATCTTTGGACCCTGACATCAGGGCAAATTACCACCCTATCTCCAACCTGCCATTTTTGGGCAAGGTTGTTGAGAAGATTGTGGTACTTCAGCTTGAGGAGCACCTCATGGCCTTTGATCTATACAAGCCTCTCCAGTCTGGGTTTTGGGTGAAGCACAGCACAGAAACTGCATTAGTTTGGGTGCACAATGACCTTCTCGGGGCAAGAGAGCAAGGGGAAGGGACAATTCTCTTTCTCCTCCATCTCTCCTCAGCTTTTGACATGGTGGACCACTGTGTGTTACTTGACTGCCTGACAGAATGCTGTGGACTTGCTGGCACTGTCATCTGCTGGTTTGAGTCCTTTCTCACAAACAGGAAGCCTAGGATAGGGATGGAGAATTTCTCCTTCTCTTCTAGTCTCCTGTCTTGTAGAATACCTAAGGGTTCAGTCTTATCACCAGTGTTGTTCACCGTGTACATGCTGCCCCTAGGAGGGCTCATTAGGAAATACAGCTTGGGTTTTCATTGCTATGCCGATGATACCCAGATGTATCTTTCCTTTGCACCCAGAAAATCCAATGCAGCACATGTGCTAAACAGCTGCCTTGCTGAAATCAATGACTGGATGGCCTCCAATTGGTCCCAACTGAACCCCGATAAGATGGAAGTACTGGTAGTGCAGTCGAATAGAGGGCATGATAGGTTGGCCTCAGGTGCAGAGACAGGGTTCTATGCCTTTGAAGACCTCCTCCAAGGTGCATAACCTGGGCATTTTTCTGGACAGTGGTTTGACACTTGATGCTCAGGTGTCGGCTGTGGTCCATACCCACTTTTACCATGTGAGGAATATAGCCAGTATTAGGCTCTTGGTTCTGCCTCTGGACCTCCGTACCTTAGTGAACTCCTTTGTGACATTGAGGCTTGATTACTGTAATGTGCTCTACCTTGGGGTCTTGGGAGGTACCCTTCACTGATTCAGCTGTTGCAGAACACAGCTGCCAGGTTGGTGATGAAGCAGTCTAAGTGCTGCCACATCACCCTGGTGCTGCATGAACTACACTGGCTGCCAGTAAGGTGGAGGATCCTCTTTAAGGTGGTCTTGCTCATCTTTAAGGCCCTACATGGCCTGGGCCCTGGTTACCTGGGAGACCTTATGCCTGCTACCTCAGTCCACTCCCTCCATTTCTCCTCAAGGGGCCTCCTTGCAATTCCCAGGATGAGGTTAAAAACTGCCAGTGACAGAGCTGCTACTGTTGCTGGCACCATCCTGTGGAATTCGCTTCCTCCATCTATAAGGGAGGACCCCTCGGTGGAGGTATTCAAGGCACTCCTCAAGGCCTTCCTGTTTGCACAGGCTTTTCATGACCCAGTTCTGTAACTATCACCTTGTTCTGACTCACTACACTATCTGTCCCTAATTTTTATTTCATTTATTTACTGAATTGTATTTAATTAATATTATATATTTTATGAGTATTGTTATCTGTTGATGATTACTTTATGGTTGGTTTTATGTATGGCACCCAGAGCCTCAAGGATTGGACGTCTTTTAAATAAAATTTCCCTTGTCTTGTTTGGAAAATAAACAATAGTTTATTGACATGTTAATGTTTTTGAAACAAATTGAGGAGGCAGTTCTAGAATTCTGGGACATTAATTTAGAATATGAATTTAGTGTTCTTCATGCTTGGGATCCTTTCAAGGCCTCCCTAAGTGGAATAACATTATTCAAAGCCTCTTGGTACAGAAAAAGTTGAAAGAAAAATGTAACAAGCTAGAAAATCTTAAACAATTAGAAAATAGACCAAAGAATGACAATATTGTAATTCTTGAAGAATGTAATGTGTTGAAAACAACATTATAAAACATAGAGGTAAACTCAGCCAGGGAATACTGGGTAAATATTCAGAAAACATGGCATTTATAGGGTGAAGTGTCAGGAAATATCTTGCCAACAGAATAATGAACAAACCAAAATTATAAATATAATGGATAAAAAATGGTTTCATGGTAAGCTAATAGCTCCAGATACAGAACTGCTTTTTCAATTATTATAAAAATGTATAGATGATGAAAATGAAGGCAGTAATGAAGACCTTTACAATTACTGTAATCAAGATACACTGACAAAAGTTTCATCTGAAGAGGGACATAGCATTTTGGAGGAAATATCGAAGGCCAAACCTGAGATGGCAATGGCCTTCATGAAGAAAAGAAAGCTGCCAAAAGCAGGTGGCTTCACTATAAAATGTTATATTTAATTTAAGAAAAATTACTGATGCCTTATCTAGCTCAACTATTCAAACAAATTATATTAACAATGGTACTTCCAGCGTCATTCAGCATAGCAATCTTAACTCTGATAACCAAAGCCAAATAAATACACTGAAAGGGGAGAACATTACAGACCAGTAGCAGCTTTAAACTACAATTATGAGATTTATATAAAAATATCAAAATATCAAATAACAGGATTTTACATTTTGCCAATATTAATGCATATTAATAAGTGCAGTTTTGTACTAGGGAGGGAAATCTACTGTATATCAGAATGCACAAGATCCAACAAACAATTGAAAATGCCAAACAGAATAACATGGAGGCCACTGTCATCTCAATAGATGCTTCTAAAGCATTTGATATGTTTGAGTGGAATTTTATGTTTGAAACCATGGAAATAACATAGAAACATAGAAATTGGTGGCAGATAAGGACAGCTAGGCCCATCCAGTCTGACTATTTTCCCTGCTTACTGTAAAAGCCGTGGACCCTACTTGATCTCCAGTTTTTCCTCCTTGTTCCTATTTCTAGGGTTCCCCATGCATGTCCCTTGCATATCTGAATTCCCCACCATGCTTGCCCCCACCACCTTTGCTGGGAGTCTATTCCATGCATCCAGCACTCTTTCCATGAAGAAATATTTCCGCAAACTACCCATTAGTTTACTCCCTTCCAACCTCAAGTCATGCCTCCTCATTCCTGGACATCTCCTTTTCTGAAAGATGCTACCCTCTGGTACCCTATTTATGCCTTTTAGATATTTGCAGGTTTCTTTCATATCTCCCCTATCTCTCCTCTCCTCCAGGGTATACATATTGAGGTCCCCCAGTCTATCCACATATGACTTTGGATGGAGGCCCTGCACCATCTTTGATGGTCTTCTTTGAGCTTCCTCCACCCTGTCTATGTCTTTATAGAGATGCGGCCTCCAGAACTGGACACAGTATTCCAAATGAGGCTTCACCAATGATCTGTATGATGGCATCACCACCTCCTTTCTTCTACCAGTGATACCTCTCCTTATAAACCCTAGTATCTCACTGGCTCTCACCCTGGCCTTGGCACATTGTTTGGCCACCTTTAGGTCATCAGATATGATTACCCCCAAATCCCTTTCCTGTTTGGTGACCATCAGTATCTCCCCTCCCTCCAATCATGTAATCCTTTTCTGGATTCTTACATCACAAATGCATGATTTTGCACTTTTTGCATTGAATCTCAGCTGCCACACTCTAGACCATTCCTCCAGCTTACTTAAGTCCCTCCTCATTTTTCCAACCCTGTCAAGAGTGTATAGCCTCTTGTAGATCTTAGTGTCATCTGCAAAGAGGTACACCTTCCCTTCCAGCCCCTCCGCGATGTCACTTATGAAGATATTAAACAGGACTGGCCCCAGGACTGATCCCTGTGGAACCCCGCTGGTCACCCTTCTTTCCTCAGATTAAGCTCCACTTACACAACCCTCTGTCTTCTATCACTCAGCCAGTTCCTAACCCAGTTTACTGACTTGTGACCCACTACCAGACTGTCCAGCTTGTTCCTTAGTTTTCTATGTGGAACAGAATCGAAAACCTTGCAGAAAACCTGGTAGGCTACATACACTGCCCCCGCTGATACACAAACCTATTCACCCTGTCAAAGAAATGAATTAGATTTGTTTGACATGACCTTCCCACTGTGAATCCATGCTGTCTCAGATCCACTGCTCCTCTGGATTCAAGGTGTTCCACAGTCTTTTCTTTAAGTGGTGATTCCATACTTTTCCCCACAATTGAGGTGAGGTTGACTGGTCTACAGTTCCCAGCCTCCTTCCTACTCCCACGTTTGTGAAGAGGGAGTACATCTGCCCTCCTCCAGTCCTCCAGAACCACTCCTGTATTGAGTGATTCATTCAACAGGGCTGCCAGTGGTGCTGCCAGCACCTCCCATAGTTCCCTTAACATTCTAGGATGTGTCCCATCTGATCCTTTTGCCTTGTCCACTTTCAGTTTTTGTGAGTTCTTTTAGTATTTTCGCCCTGTTAAATGACTGTTGTTTACCTCACTCCCATATTTGTTCATGTTGCCTATATGTAGACACTCATCTTCTCCTTCTTCTGTGAATACAGAACAAAAATATTTGTTCAGTATTGATGCTTTTTCCAGGTCCCCTTCCATACATTCCCCTTCTTCTCCTTTTAGCCTTACTATCCCACCCATTTTTTTCTCCTTTCACTGATATACCTATAAAAGTATTGTCCCTTTTTTACCTCCTGTGCTATTTTTTCCTCTATTTGTGCCTTCGCTCTCCTGACTACTTTCCCTGCCTCTCTCTGTTTATCCAGGTACAGTACCCTGCCCTTCTCCAGCTGTATTTCCTTGTATTTCCTGAAAGTAATTTTTCTCACCCTTACCATCCCATAAGCAGTATTCCTAAAGATTTCATAGATCTAATCAAAACATACATCATGTACCTAATCAAAAATCATAATCAATGATGCACTTTCACAGGAATTTCAGTTGTTTAGAGGTAAAAGACAAGGGCTCCCTCTGTCACCATCACTGTTTCTCCTTGACATACAACTTTTGTATTAATAAAATAGAAACAAAGTAGTGTATAATTGGCATTCAAGTAGGGAAGTTAAAGGTAAAATTAAATGCACATATTAACAATCTTATAATAACACAAATGGAGCAAAGTTTACAAAGTTTATCATTGGAAATTTCCACTTTGTTCTACATTGCAGGATATAAGATAAACAAAACAAAATCTGAGATCTTCCTAATAAATATTACAGAGGATCACCAAATACCACAACATTTTAAAGGGAAAATTCAAAGGGGGGTTACAGAGTACTTGGGGTGAAAGTAGCTCTAGCAAAGGACCCTAGTTGTGCTTATATTTACAAACCTATAATAGTCATAATAAAGGATAGAACACAATTATAGAACAAACTTCCTCTATCATTATGGGGTAAAATTCGATTATTTGAGATAGTGTTCATCCTACGTCTGTCATACATCATTCAAGCAGTAGTAACAGATGTCCCCAAAACATGACCCCAAGCAGTAACACACATCTTCTGAATATTTGTCTGGAATAATAAAAAAGTAGAGTTGCCCAAAATAGAAGGCAGTTTAACCTGTCTAAATGTTAAGACACAATTCAAGTAAATAGAATTAAGACAGTTAAAAACTGGGCATAGGTCAGCTCCAGAAGCAACAGCGCTACTAAGGCAGGCAAGCAACAAAATACAAAAGAACGAAGTTTAAATAACTTATTTAATTCAACCACTGTGTGCAGCCCCTAGCACCTCAGCAAAAGTGCCTTCGGGGGTCAGCTAACAAGCAGGAAGTTATTGCTCATTTAACTACAGATTCAAGAATGTGACATCATTCCAATACAAGAAAGTCCTTGGTCAAATTGTGGCTTATCTACTTCACTTCAAGAACAAGGGAAATATCATATGTAAATCATTAAAGTAAATTATGCACATTATAGGCAAAGAAAGCATATGATTAGGGAAGCAAAAAACAAAACAAAGAAGCAACACAGAACACTACAAAAGGGTATTATGTAGACATCAATACTGGAGCAACAATTGGGTATACACTACTAAAGGCTTCAGATTTAGAAGAACAAATTGATAGGCTAGAGACAAAAGCAGGATATTTAATTAGAAATTTATTGTTCTCCCTGACATCATTTACCAAATTTAAAAATAACAATATGAAACAGTTACATAAAATTGCTAGAGAATTCCAAAATCAAAATAATTTCAGAACTGAAGTGTACAGAGAAAATTATGTATGGGAACATCTTAAGCATAAGATTAAAGAAATGTGAATCTATTTTAGAACCTGGAAAGAAAAAGGGACACACCAATGATAAGAATCAAATCTGATCCAGAATAAAAATATTTTTTTATCTTAGGAGAAAGATAAAGAACAATGCAATTTGGATGGTACAGAATTTCATCATTATGCACAACTGAGGGATACGTACCTTAAAAATTACAACAGATGGTAGAGGGCATGGGAGGAGAAGGAGGAGGTGAAGAGATTCATATAGAAACATAATAGCTGTTCTGCCTGGACAATGCAAAACAATAACAACCCCACAGAAAGAAATGTTTATAAAAATCAAACAACAATGGACAAGCAAAATAGGTTATAGCCTGTCAACAGGGCAGTGGAGAGAAATATTAGCATCTAATAGTTTAATTGTAACGCTACAAGAAATAAAACAATACAGAATACTCAGTAACTGGCATATTATACCCTTAGATTGTATAACATTAAATTATCTGCAAATTCAGTGTTGGTACTGTTGTAGTTCAGATGCTGATTTGGAACATATTTTTTATTTATTTATTTGAAAAATCAGAAATAACCTATATATTGGTCCTGTTCTTTTGTAAAAGAATGGTGGGAATCAACTATTAAAACAATTAAAAAAAGAATTCCAATAAGTGGTATTAGGGCTAGTAAAAGCCTTTTGTTTCCACAGTATGACCATGATAATCTATCTACTGCAGAATGCACCTTTTTAAATATTGCCTCCATGACAACCAAAAGGTTGCTACTAGGTTATTGGAAATTTACAAATTAAACAATACCGTTCCCCCAAAAGCATGAAAATGTATTTTATCACTTTTTGTTATGAAGATATCTTTATGGAAAAAGTCATATTACCGACTACTTCATCAGGACATGCATACATTTATTTATTTATGTATTTATTTATTTATTAGCATCTTGGATTAAGACCTTTGAGCTGAAAGCTCGTTTACAGAGGTTCCATGTCAAACAGTGTTCAAAAATACATACAGAGTACATTTAAGATAACATAGCCATATACAACAACAAAGTATTACATATTCCAATAAAATTCATAGGCTAATAGATGGTAGCACTTTGTAAAATAGTGACCATTTAATAGTGTTAGGGGAAGTATACAAGAGATGAGAGGATAGGGTAGGGAGAGGGTAGGAAGAGGGCAGAGTGGTTGAGGAGGAATCAGAAACATGAGAGGCAAAGGTGGGGGGAGCAGGAGGAAGCAGCCCTAGTAGGCCTTGTCACTGAAGTGAAGAACATGCAAGGTATCCATAAGGTTAACAAAGAGGGGAGAACAGGGGTGGATTAACAGATTGGCAACAGAGAGGGTTAATTGGCTGATAACAGAAAGGGGGTGGTGAGATAGGCAGAGGGGAAAGGTAGGGAATTAAGGAAAGGGAGACTAAGATGAAGTGCTACTCTAAGAAAGGTAGCCCCTGGAAGGGGGTGGAGGTGCTAGGTGGTACAGTAGCATGTACTGGTAGTGGCAAGATATGTGTGAAGTTGAATTTTAAAGGGATCCAGTGTTTTTTGTAAGTTCTATTTTTATTTCCCTACCTTGGGCATCTCTCAGGGTCCTGTACTCAGCCCACAGCTTAACCACCCATTTGAAGCTTCCTCCGCCCACTACATAGGGTAAGCGAGGGATCCAGGCTCTCCTGCCCCACAGAGAGGCTCCAGAACCCCCATGGAGTGGTGGAAGAAATGGCCAACTCTGGATGTGTGGCCGGGCTACTGATGGTCGCTGTCGCCTCACCTGAGGGTTTTTCACTTGGTGTACAGCCAATGAGAACTCGGACTTGCAATGACATCCTGCTCAGTGTACTCACACTCCCGTGTACACCTGAAGGATGTTCACTGCAGTTCATCCCCCTACAGCTGGCCAGGCAATGCACATCCCCCAGTCTCCACCAGGGGCTGCTGTTTCACTGGCATGAGTAACCCTCCCCTCCCTGAGGAAAGAGAGCAGTCCCTGGGACACTCGATCCTTCCTCAGCCCCACTGACCCCCAATGACCTATGATCACTCCCAAACATGGGTCACCAAAATGGCACGAGGTGTGGTGTCCAGCGCCTTAACCCTCAGCACCACTGGGCTGGCTGGAAGGGACCCAGTGTTGATACAGACTGCAGGTCAGCATTAAGAGAGTTAAGTCACTTAGGGGACCTGAAGACGAATGAATATTGGCCTAGTGATGTTCAGCAGAAGGGTATAAGGAGTGTTTTATTGCAAGTTCCCTTATTTTGTCTTTGGTGAGAGGATAAGCTGAGGAGTTGCTGCACCCCAGGTGGGGTGAGGTCAAGTTTGATCTTTTTGCCAGGTAGACAGATCTGGTATTGGATCATTCTATCCCTATTAAGCCATCCTGAGTGGGCATAGAGCTCACAGGTGTAAGTTAATCAATGGGCACCTAGAACTAGCCTATAAACTTTGTTTAGTGCCATCCTGATCCACTTTACTGCCATGCTGGTACCTGCCCCATTTACCACGAGCCAATAGTCAATGAATGACAGGATGGAGCTAGTGACGGCGAGCTTTAAGGCGTCATTACTGAGACAGTGCCTGTGCCTGTATAACTGCTGGACCCGCCGGTTAGTGGACTTAGCTACTTGATCGATGTGTCTGGTAAATGAGAGGGAACTGTCAAGAGTGACACCAATATATTTGAAGTTGTTCACTATCTTAAGTACATTATTCTGGCTATTTAGAATTTTGAGGCTAATATAGAACTCCTGATTTATTGCATGAGAAGAACGTGAGTCCTAATGCAGACTGCTGAAGATGCTGCCAGTGCGGTGGTAAATTATTGCATATTCTTTGGTCATGTCCTAAGCTGACTGACTGTTGGCTGGCAGTTTGTGACAGGCTTTCTGTTGTAATGAATTGCAAGGTACCCTTGGACTCTTCCCTCCTGGTCCTTGACAATACCAACAGGCTCCCGATCCAGCATAAACCTTTGTTTTTGTGCTTTATGGCTGCTATGACAGAGGCTAAGAGCATTATTCTTATGAAATTTTGCTCTGAATCAGTTCCCAGAATCGCAGAATGGGATAACAGCCTTTATAAGTTGTCTAGCTTGGAACATCTCTCTTACTGGGCAACAGGGGAAGGCTGCATTGTTTGACCAAGTTTGGAACCTTATTTGAGAACAAATTTTGTCCCACACAGAGGAGTTCAGGCCAAGCTGATTGGGCCTCCAATGGGTAGCTATTGCTGTTTCCCCCTTGAGATTCAGGAAAACTCCATGTGGTCTTCTCCTTGCATTAGTCCCCTGTAATCACTGTAAATATCCTGCCCAGGTTTTGAACTGAGTTCTGTCTTGCCATAATATTGTTCTTTGTGAGTTCACTGCATGTTAATGCTTTTACTATTTGTCCTGGTTGTTTTTTATAGGTACCAGATGTTTTCTATTGGAGTTTTTCTTTTTTTAGGCACTCTGCACACCAGTCAGTGTATGGAGAGACCGCTGGCATATAATTAATTGTCTTTTCTTGTCTACTGAAGTTGAACCACATATAGGGACCTTTTCTTTTCTTTCTGCAGATGGACTAGTGGGCTCACCAATTGCAAACCACTTCAACAAAGCCTTTACTGACCTTAATGGGGTGCTCCCCCCTGACATTTTAGCCCCACAAAGTAATCTCAATCCTAGCTATGATTCTCACCAAAGGGAGAGTGGCCACTGATGGCATCTTGGAGAACTACTTTGAACCAACAAACAGAAAAAAGCCACACCGAGTAAAAAGGTGGTGATTAATTAATGGATAAATATCAGACAAAAAAAGAAAAAAGCACCCAACTAGAGCAGAATTAAGATACAAAATATTTATTTTATTGATTATAACAGTGTGTAAAATGCTAGGCTAATTACCATGATGGTGAGGGGTATAAAAATACCATCTTATGTTTCGCCAAGTAGAATGCCTAGCTTCATCAGAGATAGTACATCAATGTAACAAACACTTATATAAAAGGTGAATCACCACATGCAAAATGTAAATGCAATTAAAGGTAATGCTGAAACAATTACATAATTATAGATGTCAATGATATTGGCACATACTTCATGAAGAAAAGCACATGTATTTAAATCACGTCTTTATCAATTAATCTAAGAATGCTGCAGCTACTCTATTTAAAGTAATGACATTAATTTCATTTTATAAATTATCACTCATATAGTGAAAACTAAAACAGGGAAAAGATTTTTTCATGACTCTGCGATTGTTTATAAATATTTTAAATATATACAGCCACTGACTATAGAAAGCTATACATATTTATGCAGTTTTAAAATTGCTCAATATGAGCAGTGCTTAATATGGAAACTCATTTAATCAGAGCAGCTCATGATTCTGATATTTATCAAAAACCCACACATATAAACAAAATGGTACAGTAAAGAACAAATATAAACAAACAAAATGCTTACAGAAAAGCAGCCAAGTCTATATTATCATTAAGACCCTTGCCTTCCCAAGATCTCTGAACAAAAATCCAAAAACTTTCTCGCTGACCTATCAATTGTTTTAAATTACCTCCTCTTTGGCCCACTGTAACTTTTTCCAAACCTACAAATTTGATATTATGTGTAAGTGTTAGTTATTCTTTCGGGTCGGTTGGTAATTACCCAGTCTAGCAGCGTTCTTGTGCCAGTGCGGTAGTTCACTCAAGTGGGGGTTCCTACAAGTTGAGACATACTGATAGCTGATAGGGCATCTTTGTGGGTTGTCTCCTCTGGGGCTAACCAATTATATTAAAGCCCCAAAACATAAGCACCTCAGTTTTGTGGCTATGCCTAGAAAGGAAGTCTAAGGTTGCTTTAAAGCCTGTAGCCTGAACATTAGGAGGTATATAGATGGAGACTATAGTGAAGCATTTGCCATGGGTACCTAATGCCACCTTAATTGCTAGTATCTGGGTTTTTCCATTGATGTTAGGGGTGCAAGAGAATGCACTTAGAGCGTGTCTCTAACATATAAAATGCAGACCCTCCTCATTCTCCAACCCTATCCTACCTGAAAATGGAATAACCATCAAGCTTGATTGCCAAGTTGGGGAATCTGGGGGTCAGCCAGGTCTTTACTACTGATAGAATATCAGGGTTATGTTGTGCAATCCATACCTGAAGAGCATCATACTTAGCTAAGAGACTGCAAATGTTAATGGAGGCTATCTTTAGGGCACTGTGCTTCATGAATGGTATAGAAGGACTTGTTCCAGGTACAGGGTTTGGGTGAACATTTCCAGATAGCATAAGGAGTAGCCAGGCTAGCCTAATCCCTTGCCACTTGAGACTTTTTAAGACCTAAGAGTGGGAAAGTGCAGTCCCTTTGTCTTTGCCATGATTGCTTATGTAGATGACCATATTAAGTTGGGCTGGTGGGAGTAGGTAAGGGCAGCCTAAAGGAGCAAATAGCAATGATATCCTGTGATTGTCAATGAGAGTAGTGGTCACAGTCCCTGGTATTATCAGGGGGCACCAAACAGAGCTAGGTAAGGTAGCACTGTTGGTTGGTATTGAATGATTTTTGCTCTGTTCTGAGGAAGGGGACATGACTAGCCCCATGAAGATAGGCATAATGAATAGCAGGGGCACCACGATGTATACAGAATGAATTAATCAGCAGTTCAAAAGAGAAGTTAAAGGAAGGGAGGGAAGTAGTGTAGCACAAATAGTAAAGGTAGGTAAAAAGAGAAAATAGGTGAGGGCACTTTAATAGGTGGTAACTTAATGGGGCACAAGAGGGGCTGGAGAGGCTGGCTCAAGAGATGAGCATATAAAGAGTGTCAGGGCAGGGGTGGAAGGGTAGGAGAAAAGTTGAGCCAAAGCAAACAGTAAATTCAGCAATACAGTTGTACAGCAAGATATGTTAAGCAAAAGAAATGGAGTTTGCCCTTTAAGGGGCAGACCATGTTGTCCTGGTGCACCCCTTCCCTCCTTTAAGGAATGGTTGTGCTCAGAAGGGGAGGGGAGAAGGAAGGGGAGGGGCCAAGACCAGAACAATGGGCAGGTAGCAGGAAGGTGAGGGGAGAAGGGAGGTACATAAGGGACAGCACAAGGGGGCCTCAGCCACTTTTTGCTGGAATTTTGATTTACATTAATTGCAGCATGTCGGATTGGCAATTTCTGTGAGGTTTGTTTAACCAGGAGAGAGAGGTAAGGAAACTAGCAATTGGCTTAAGTGATTTACAAGGGGTGCACCAGAGCAATATGGTCTGCCTCCTTTTAAAAGGCAAGCTTCATTATGTTGAGTCTTAATTTCAGCCTAAAAAAAAAAAGGGGGAAAGATTTCAATAGGAGGCGAATGTACAGGAAAATTATGTTCACAACTGTGAATGTTTTAAAGGGTTAGCTAGCACTTTTCATTCTGTATACACAGTATTAGAAGGCGCTTCAGTGGCTCAATAGGTATGTCAGCATGTTACAGGTCCATGAGTCAAAGGTTCAAACCTTGATCAGGGAAACACTTCCTTTAAGAAACATGTTGTAAATGATAACTGATCAATTAGGGGCCAGGAAGGGCGATGGTAGGCATATTGTGAAGTGAGAGCGACCCAGGGCCACATAGGGTGCAGCACGCTGAATGGGGGGTCTGGTAAAAAGCCTATAGATTCGTCTTAATGCTTGGTGATTTCTTATGGCCTGTTTTTGTGGACTGAGAGAAGTGGTAGGCCTAGAGGAACCCCTGAGTCAAGGGAGAGAGCGTGAGCTGGGACCACATGGTGTGACGTCACACACCATTTTTGAAGTTGATTAATAAGATTTTCATGTTTTTCTTGGTTTGTGTGGCATTTTTTATCACCCCTTGGGGGGCCAGTGGGCAACAATGGGCCAAAAAGAGCCCAGGAAGCGGTGCGGGGGGAGCGAGTGTGGTTCAGATCACGTGGTGGCATCACATGCCTCGTGGTGGATGGACAAAACCCCCCTTTTCTTTGCCTTGTTTGGGTGCTGTGTGGTGATAATGTTGTGTGGTGGCTGCCTGGAGGAGGACGAGTAGGCCTTGAGGCACGGGTGGTGGCGTAACGTCTCACATCACATGGGGGTTACTTGGAGAGCACTTGCTTTTAGTTAGCAGGCCATGGTGGCTTGTTTAGCTGTTGTTGATGGTACAGCCAAGATTTGGAGGCTCGGAGGGGTCTGTGATTCTGGGGGATCGAGTGTGATCCGGAACCACGGCGGCGTGTGCAGCTGCGTAGGGGGTAGTAAAGCCTTTGTTTTGGTTTTGGGTTTTAGTTGTGGTGAGTGGCCAATTTATGGCTCCTAATGGTGGATGGTAAAGCTGAGGGGACGCCCATTGCCTGGACTGAGTAGCGTGGTGTCACATGCCATGGGGGGGTTGTTATGCAAAAGGCACTTTCCAGGCTGGGTCCTAGCTAGAAGCTAGGACATGACAGGTTTATGGCAGTAGTGCTGGGGGGGAGAAAGGCCCAAGGGGTACTGATGGTTGGCCAGTTGGGGGGGCATGGGTTGGTGGGTGGTTTTTGCTTTTTCCTTTACCTGGGCATAAAAGGCCAGGATAGCAGGCCTGGGGAAAGGTCTCAGAAGCAAGGGAGAGGGAGTGCGGTAGGGGGCCATGTGGTGTGGCATCACACACCACGGTTTTTTGTTTTAAAAGTTTTTGATGGCCTTCTGAGGCATGTTTGGGGGAGAGCATGAGTCCTGGTGGAGGCTTTGGGGGGGAAGAGTGACAGGCCAACCGAGGACCTCAGGGGTGACGTTACATGCCACGAGGTGACTGTCATGGGAGGTAGTGCCCTCCCCTTTGAAGGGGTTGGTTGCTGGTTTTTTGGCCTCCCCCCCTTTTTATATACATGGGCATGAAGGAAGAGGAAGGTGACTGCATGGTGTGACAACTCCAAGGGGAGCTATGGTGAGGAGACTGGTGGCATGACCCAGGGTCAGCCCAGACAAGAGACATCTTCCAAAATAAAGAAAGGTGCTGGGAAAGGTGCTGGGGGGAGCGCACGGCAGGATGCAAAAACAGGGACTGAGGAAGAGCAAAAAGGGAGAGAGGGGCCCATTTTTGGTGTTGGGCTTTCCGCAATTAGCATAGCTGGGAGCAACTGGGGGACCGGGTGACCTGGCAAGTAGGACGGGGGGTTTCTATGGCGGCACTGTTTTTTGGTTTGGGAAGTTACGCGCAAGGGACAGAAGGAAGGCACCAAAACAGGCATAGGTACAATAACCCTATTTTCCTTTCCTTTATGGGTGGCCTGGGCTATGTTGGCATGAAGGGTGGTGCGGCGGACAGGAGGAAGGCACACAGGGAGGTACAGATACATGAATAACCCTATCTTTCTTTTCCTATAGTTGTCTTCACAAAAAAAAGGATAAGACGGACATGGCACCCAAGACAAGCAGGCCATCAAAGGAAGCCACCTACAAGGCTATAATTGAACTGGCAGAAAAGGTGAACGAAATGTGGGAACTGGTGGAGGGGGAGAAGCCAGGGAGGCACGGGGAGAAGAGAAAAGCAGGTGCAGAAAAAGGTGGCAAGGAGAAGAGGCCAGCTGAAGGGCTACACAGTCCCGCTAGGGTAGCACCGGTGATAGAGCAGCTTTCCAAGGTAGTTGAGACAGTACCCACACGGCAGTTGGACCCAGCAACACCATTACTCACCCCAGATCAAAGGGGAATCTCCCCAGCGGAACCCGGACACGAAACCCAGGACAGGGGATCCTGCCCACAGACACCAGTAGCTCACCCTCCTCCTCCACCTCAATCACAGGAAGAAGCAAGGGGACCTTTGGAGGACTCCAGGCAGCTCGGCCAGGCCAAGGTTACAGGTAACACATCCAATGCAGTGGGGGACAGTACAAAAGAGTATCTAGGGCAAATTGTGGTGGCACTGGGGACAGGAGGGCTGGGGCAAATGGAATCTGCCCTGATGGAGATTAGGACAGGAAAAGAGGTGCCAGGAGATGCTGTAAAGGTAGGGGATAGAGAGGGAAAAGGTACCAGAGAGATAGGTGCCCCAGGAATGAGAATAGGTGAACATGTGCCATTGGCCACAAAGGAAAAATTATGGAAAGGGGAGTATGTGGATATATTTGCTTTGGTGAGCCGGGAGGCAGTGGCAAAGTATGAGGAAATTGAGAGCATAGGTAAGAGTGAGATGGCAGCTGCCATAGCGCTCTTGGGGAAAAAAGAGGACGACAAGTTCACAAAGGGGAAGACTTGGGATGGGTGGTTTCTAGGTTTTGCCACTTTTTCAGCCATCATTCTGGAAAAGAGGCCGGAGCTAGGCATTCCGCTCATTACCTACTCGCTGATAATACGGAGAGCAAAAGCAAAAGAAGGGGTAAGATGGATATACTACAAAGAATGTTTTCAGCAGAGGCTGGCAACATTTGGGGATGTAAGATAGGACACCAAGCAAATAGACTTGTGGACAGATTATGTGACAGATCAGTCTACACCTGAGGGTGGGTGGGGCAAAAAGGGGTTTACGCCGCAGAGAAGCTGCTGGACTTATAACAGGGCTTTCTGCTCATGGCCTCAGTGTCGTTTTTCGCCATGCCTGTTCAAAATGTGGAGGGGGGCACCCAGCTAGTAAGTGCAGAACAGCAGGGGTACAAGGAGCACAAGGGCATGGGGACAAGGATCAGGCCAACAGTTTTTTCGAGATAGCCAGGGGTTTAAAGGGCAAGCATGGAACAAGGGAGGGAGGGGCAGGGGGAATGGGAATAGAGGGGGCCAAAACCACTGAAGTGAGGAAGGTCAGACGGGAAGGAAGGGAGGGGTCAGGAAAGGGGGACTGGTGGCACAACAAGGAGCAATTTGGCTTGGCTAGAACCCCCATCAACCTGGCAGCATGGACAGTTTGTCTGGACAGATATCTGGACATGAGCGTCCAGGAAATTATTTTAAGTGGTTTTAACACAGGGTTTTCATTGCAGTCTAGGGGACCCAGGCAGGCAAGGGAGGCAAGCAACCTGGGGTCTGTAAAAGGGAAAGAGGAAATGCTAAGGCAGAAGATTGAGAAAGAGAATGCAGCAGGCAGGGTGGAGGGTCCATTTGACACCCCCCATGGGAAAACATGTGGATATCGCCTTTGGGCTTCGTACCCAAGAAACAAGAAGGTAAATACAGGGTGATCCACCACCTGTCTTATCCGGAAGGGGAGTCGGTGAATGACTTTATCAGTGAGGAACACAGTAGGGTGACATACGCAACCCTAGAGGATGCAGTCCAGATAATCCAGGCCTCAAAGGATGCATGGATGGAAAAAACGGACATTGAGTCCACCTTCAGACTGCTTCCAGTCAGGAGGGAAGACTGGGATCTAATGGGTTTTAAAAGTGAGGGACAGTATTATTTTGATAAAGCAATGCCAATGGGGTGTTACACAGCATGTGTTACATTTGAGGTGTTCAGCACATGTTTGCAGTGGATATTCCAGGAAAAAACAGGTTACAGGTCAGTCATTCATTACCTGGATGATTTTCTCCTCATTGGGGAAGGCAAAAGAGAAACACAGAGGATGCTGGGTAAGTTTCAGGAATTGTGCCGGGAGCTGGGTATCCCATTGGCACCAGAAAAAACAGAAGGGCCCAGCAAGGTTATAGAATTCCTCGGGATAGAGATAGATGCCACGAGTGAAGTTTTTAGGTTACTGGACAAGAAAGTAAGGAGGTTGAAGGAACTAATACAGGTGCATACCTGCAGGAGACGGGTACAACTAAAATTGGTTCAGCAGGTACTGGGGCACCTGAACTTTGCATGCAGGGCCATAGGACCAGGAAGGACATTCACAAGGAGGTTAGCCACAGCTACAGCAGGGGTCACCAGACCACATCACTGGGTTGATCTGACTCAAGGTGTCAGGGAGAATTTTAGTATATGGGAAGAATTCTTAAAAGATTACAATGGGTATTCATTCTGGCAGGAGGAGTGGCTGTACAACACCGACCTTGACCTCTACACAGATGCAGCGGGAGGCTTAGGCATGGGAGGATACCTAAGGGGCAGGTGGTTTGCAGAACCATGGCCGGTCAGTTGGGTAAAGGATGGGAAAGTGAGAGATATAACGCTACTAGAGATCATGCCCATATGGGCATGTACCTTGGTTTGGGGGGAAGAATTGTGGGATCAGAAGGTGACATTTTGGTGTGACAATAGGGCAGTGGTTCATGCACTAAACAATGGCAGCCAAGTCAGATACAGTCATACAGGTAGTACGACAGTTAGTGTTAAGGGCTTTGCAGCTGAACATGTCTTTCAGAGCGAAACACATAGAAGGGTACGCAATACCCTGGCTAACAGCCTTTCCCGTCTGCAGCTGGACCGTTTCCAGAAGCTGGCACCAGCAGCAGAAGAACAAAAAATGCCCATACCAACGAACATCTGGGATGTTGGCAAGAAGGAGCAGAAATGCTATTTCGCAACTCATGGGTGCCTCGGACTCTGAGGGCCTACAATGGGGCCTGGAGGATTTTTCAAACATTCAGGGCAGAACATCAGAGGGAGGTAAGTGGGCTGCTCTCTGAGGAGCAGTTGGGGATGTTCACAGTGGAACAATGGCAGAAAGGGACTGCTCACACCACAATGGGGGTTTATCTTGCAGGGATCAGTGTGATCTGCAGCCTAAAGGGATGGAATGACCTAACAAAATCAATGCTCATCAGGAGAATGATGCAGGGATGGGGTAGGTTAAAACAAGGACCAGGGGATAATAGGAGGCCAATAGGAGAGCTGTGGCTAATAAAGCTAAAAAAGGTGCTCCCGGCAATGTGCAGATCAAAAGAGGAGGCCCAGCTATTTCACACAATTTATGTGATAATGTTTGCAGGGGCTATGAGAGTGAGTGAGGTGGTAGGCCATGGAAAAGATGACATAGAAGGAGGTGTGGAATGGGAGGATGTGAGTTGGTGGACAAGAGAAATACGGATCAAGCTAAGACGGTCAAAGGCTGACCAGAAAGGGCAAGGGTGCATGCTAACGCTGAGAGGGCGGGCAGAGATTGTGATATGCCCAGTGCAGGCCCTGTGGGTTTTCGCTGCAGAGCAGGTAACCAGGATGGGGAAGCTATTCATGCATGGTGATGGAAAAAGGATCACCGGCTATCAAATTACGGCAGTGCTGAAAAAGGGCATGGGTTTTTTGGGGGGAGAACCCAGCTAACTACTCATCCCATTCCCTAAGGATTGGGGTGGCCTCACAGTGGGCAGCAATGGGTGAACCAGTGAAGGGCATTTTGGAAAAAGGGCTCTGGCGGTCAGCCAGTTATAAAAGATACATCAGAGCACTGGTATAATAAATAAAAAAAAAATAATAATAATAATAATAAGGCGGGGGGGATAATACAATGGGGACACTGAGAGTATATCTAAATTAATTAATTTTTTTGCACCCCATAGGTAGAGGGAGGAGCACAGAAGTCTGGATCTGCAGCCATTCTTATATTTACTGGGCTGGTAAGAGAGCACAGAAAAAAGCTGGGGGAAAACAATTGTACCAGGACGTAAGACAGTGTAGGTTGGTATGGCACAGCCTACGGGGGATGAGATGGGCACAGCTTCTGCCCGCTTTGAAAGAACTCAAGGGACATTGGCCCAGTCCAGACCTAATCATTATACACCTGGGGGGCAACGACCTGGCAGGCAGACCATGGGTGCACACATATTTACAGATAAAGAGGGACGTAGTGGCAATAAGACAGTGGTGGCCTCAAGTATGCCTTTTCTGGTTGGATATAATACCACGAAGGGTATGGAGACAGGAACACAGCCACAGGGTGGTGGAGAGGGCCAGGAGAAAGATGAATAGACGGGTGGGGACATTGATAAGGCAGATGGGAGGACAGGTGATACTGCGGGGAGTAGAAGAATGGGTGGATGACTTCTACAGGTCAGATGGGGTACACTTGTCAGATATAGCAATAGACATGTTCAATATGGAAACAATGGGTTTCATAGAGGAATGGAGGAAACAGACAAAAGCTGGTAAATAAACAAAAAAAGGGAAGGAAGTTTCATCCCTGAGGTAAGGGAGATTGATACCGTAAGTTGGGGGGAAGCCAGTCATCCAACGACTGGAGACTTCGGCAAATGGGGAAAAAGGGGGGAGAGGATGGGAGGGGGGAAGAAAAAAGGAATAACACAAGAGGAGGAAGAAGATGAAGGAGAAAGCGGTCTCGGTTTTCACCATTACCTAACAGAAAAGGAGGAGAAGAAGAAGGCATCCAGGTTTTCGCCTGGGGGATGGATAATCAGAGAGTGATATATGGATGGAAATAAATGAAAATTATGGAAATATGATAATAAAGAAATGGAAAATGGAATATGGATTTATGAATATAAAATCTGAGCACAACAACAAACTATGGTCTCTGTGTTTTTGTGAGGGAAAAGGGGGGAATCCGGGACATCTGATTTTCAAAAGCAGAGCCTGAAGCCACCTGATTGGACTAATGGCAGAAGTTCCAGAGGAGCTGGCCAATTGGACGGTAAAGCATGAATGTGCTTGAGTTTGAACTGAAAGACTGTGGAAAGACAGAAGTTCTGAGGCAGCAGGAAATTACCTTACCCAGAGAAAAGCTTCAAGCCCTGAGAGCAGGAGTGGCAGCTGTGGCAGAGAAGCAAGCTGCATCACCAGTAATGGAGTAGGGTGCCTGGGTCAGGAGCGGTGGAGGTCTGGGGAGGAAAAGAGACAGAGCAATTAATATCAGCAGAGATTAAAAGGGTGGGAGGTGGAACAGGGGAGACACAAGCATCAGCAGGAGGCTGGAGACAGAGTAGAGCAGGCAGAAAGCAGTGGGTGTGGGAGTTAAGTGTAGGAGACAAAAGAGCCTATGGGGAAAATTAGCATCAGAAGAGCAGGTGAAGGTAGAACAGTTTTAACACTTCCAAAATCAGCCTAACACAGTCCAAGTCAAATTTGCTTAACAAATAAATCGGTTCTCAGTTAACAAAGCTAATAATAAACTGAATATGAATTAGACTTCAACTGTTTTAAAAATTTGAGCCAAAGCAAGCAGTAAATTCAGCAATACAGTCCTACCTCTCAACTGTCCCTGACTTTCAGGTATGTCCCTGATTTTGCCTCAAAATTTTACTCTGTCCCTCCTAAAAATTGTGTTTCCATGACCAAAGAGCGGGGGTTATAAGCACAAACTAATGTCAAACATTAAAGTTACAGACTTGTTCTTCTTTAGGAAATTATATTTTACACTAAGCCTTTTATTCAACCAGCTTTCTGAGTGGATATCTCCAATTTTGAAGAAGTATCCATGATTTTGGTCCTTTGTACTTGATATTTTTAAGCCTTGTCCCTGATTTATGATGCAGGAGGTTGAGAGGTATGAATACAGTTGTACAGCAAGGTATTTTAAGCACAAGAAATGAAAAAAGGTGTCCAGTTTTCAAAAGCAGATCCTGAAGCCACCTGATTGGCTTGAAGGCAGAAGTCCCAGGGGAGCCAGCCAATTGGGTGGTAAAGCACAAATGGGCTCAAGTTTGGACTGAAAAGCTGGGGAAAGGCAGGAGTTCTGCAGTGGCTGAAAATGATCTTACCTGGAGAAGAACTTCAAGCCCTGGGAGCAGGAGGAGTGGCGTCCGTGGCACAGAAGCAAGCCACTTATGGGATAGATTACTACTTTTAAAAATGAAGGTTACGTTTTAGGATTCTTTGTATCTTTTTAATGCATGCCTGATATACTTTGTAGGATATGGTGGTGCCTATTTTGTAAATTAGTAGTCTGAAAATGTTGATAGATAACACTGAATGTCTTTTTCAGTTTTGTATTATTATGCAATGGCTGGATTATGAAAGTGCATTGTTTTTCTCTTGATGCTATTCTCAAGAAAACAATAAAAATTATTGATTGCAAAGAGAAAAGGATTTCTGTGTCTATTGTTGACCTCTAAGGGGTCAGATGCAGGATAAGCAACATGGTGTTTTAGGATAGGGATACACACACACTTAGAGTCTGTACTTGCCCAGACGCACCTATGGAAAAACTGGAAACTGTCAAAAAAAAGAGTGTGTATTATCATAGCTAGTACCTCATTGTTTGTTTCGTTATATTAGCTTTGTGTTTCCACTGCGGCCTACCATAGAAGCTAGCTTATACAATGCATTTTTATGTTCCTATGGGAGAGTAATCTGAGCCCCATTAAGATAGAAATGACATATGTAAGTATTAAAAGTGGGAGTAGATATATTAAACCCCATAGTGTTCTTCAGCTTGTTTTTCTCTTTAAATTTACAGATGATCTTACAACAGAAACATAAACTGTTGATTCTGTTAATTATGGAATGGACAGAGCCTGTTCTTGTAGATTGGGATTGTGGCAGGGTATGCATCCCTGGGAAACAGCCAGCTGCAAGTTTTCCACATTATGTGTGAGTAGCTTTGCTCAAAGTGAGACTGTGGAAATTGCCACCAGGACAGTTTGAATCATTATCTAGACATAAGATTAATGATTTCATTATGGAGTCAACTTTTCAAACAAATCCTGAACTTCCCCTCTGTGGGCATAACTTGGTTGCACGCCAGCAACTGTATACCTCCCAATATGTGTGATGTGATGTGGCTAAGTGCGCATGGGTGTCTCTGTGTCAGATTTGCTCAAAAGCATAAGAGAATGGAGGAATGTGGTTGTCTTTGTCCAGAATGTGGTAATACTCTATAAACACAAGAGCATTTGTATTTGACCTGTCCCTACATCAGGGTATTTTGAGAGCACTTAGCTGCTCACTGAAGTGTTATTCTTCTCTTGAAAATTACCAATCCCATTTTGATTTACAATGATAATTATACACACATTGACCAGTAGCGTGGTACACCAAGCAGTGGGCTAGCATGGTAACCACTGAATAACATGTGCAGCGGTAGTTTGCAATGCTGAGCATACCATGCTACCAGTGAACTTTTACATGATTACCACTGTATGGCCTTTGTCCCCCAGGCTGAGACCTGGGAGACCTTTGAAGCACAGACTATTGTGGTGTTTTTTGCCATTTGAAAATTCTATCTGTGGTAAGCAAGATGTGCTTTTTCCTTGCAATAAAAGGTAATTACATATAATGACATTGTGGCTTCTGTGGAGAATGCTTTATATAATATTTATACAAAAGATAAGTATAGATTCTCAACCTCTTCAGAGACATTTTCCTATGGTATGCATGCCAAGGTAACATAGAACTGGAGGGGGGTACCCTAAATTCATATAGACATTATTTTGTTTTCCTTTCTTTGCATAAAACAAACATATTTCTTTCTTGACCATTCTGATAATACTATATATGAAAACTTTGAATTTTTATTGCAGCTGAAGTTTTCATTCTGTGCTGATGTTCTTTTTGGTTCATTTTATGTTACATATTTTATTTTTTAAAAATGTAAATTCCCCTGCTGTTCTTCGATAAGTGCAAATGAAGTTGGCATGCTCATTAGCAACAAAGGCTGTAACACCACGATTTCTTGAAACTAATGATTTATTTTATATAAATAGTCTGAACGTTTTGCCTAAATAATTAGGCTTACTTCAGGGGAACTGTAAAAAATTATAAGATATACATAATTATTTTTCTAATCAAGTTTCAAATTAAAATAATCACTTTAATTACAACACATTGCATTTAATATAATTGTGCATTATCTATTGCTTATGTATCATTTAAATAATGCTTAATGAGCATTCTAGATTATTATTAAATACACTTGAAAAATATAAAAATCAAATTGACACCACTTTTCCTATTATGAGTACCACCAATTTCAATGCAAAATGTTTTCCTTACTTTTTAACACTGCCGATTAGGGCCAAGATGATTGCCATATCTCCTTGGAATATACAAATCTTGAGCAGTCACTTTAAACAGAGATAATATAAGAATATTTATGAGTTCATAGTTTTAATTACTGCTTCATTTAAATACTGCTTACAAATATTTTCATTGAGTGCTTTAAATAATTACCTCTGTTTCATTTATTTTTCTTTTAAACTGATATTTTTATCCTCATGAAGTTATCAAGCTGTAAAACATGTGCAGAGAGGGAAAACATAAACAAAAACCAAAAATTGTGACCATCAACCAAATTCTCATAAACCATTACTTAGCGTCTAACATACTATGTGTTACAAAGTTTAAATAAAGCTTAATTCATTCGTATAGATGCTTCTATTGGCTGAATGTTATTTTACTTAACCTTAATCCAAAAAATAAAATTGGTAATAAATGATAAAAGGATTTTTATTTGGCTAAGTGCTCCCAGTGTCTAACATGCCATTTTTCACTCTTTACTGTAGTGTATTTCAATCACTCTCTTACTCATCTCATTGTGATTAACATACATTTTACTAAATTTTCTCTCTATGTAACTTAGTTTTAAAACATAGCAGAGTACTCTTATATTCAATCATATTCCACTTCACTGAGTGATCTAATTTTAAAACATGTAAGGACAATCCTAGTTTCTAACATGTCCTGTTCTGCTCATTACTATAATGCATATCAGTTTGTTTCAATTGATTGAGTGCCATGAGATCTTTTACTTCCACCTGGATGGTGGCCAGGTATGGGAGAAGTGACATCAGTTTAAGGTCCCATCCGAAGGTTGATGCCTCCCCAATGCAGCACATCACCTCATACTGCTCTACAGTGTCAGTTATGGATATTAATTGAGTACCTGGTTTCTGTCTAGAACCCACAACCTTCCAATCTTTCAGCCCAAGAGGTGAGTGTACTACATACTGACACATTGACACTACAGTTAAAACCTACCGTATTTGCCAACCAGGTTTAATTAAGCAGTAATGACTGAGAAGTCAGTCCTTTCTGAAGGATTAACTACTGGTTGAGGGGATACATGAGCTGAGGTGCAGACACAGGAAACTTCCTTCCAGCCAGATGTTAATCCAATGACATGACCGGTTTCAAGATTGTTATTGCAATTATAAGTCTAATCTCAATAACAAGTTTTTCCTCCAATTTATTTTTAACTTAAATAACCTTTTAAGCAGAGTGGCATGAGCCGTGCATGCTGTACAGCATCAGCTGGTAGCTGGGTTGGTCTTTCCTAAGACATTAGTGACTGATCCAGTAACCAATCAGGAGTCTCACTAGGCTCATGAATAATTAATTAGACTTATAATTTGCTGTAGAGACATATACACAGAGAATTTGTCATAAGAGGGACTGCTTGGCCCATGTAGTCTGCCTCTCTTTTCCTCGTCTATTCTGCCACTGCAGACCCTACCTGGTCTCTGGCCACTTGCTCCCCCATCTTTACTGCAAGTTTTGCTTTATATCCATCCATGCAAGTCTGAAGCTCACCACTGTTTTTACCTCCCCCATCTCATCTGGAAGATTTTTCAAGGCATCCACCATCCTCCCAGTGAAGAAATACTTCCTCACATCCCTCCTAATCTTCCCCCTCCAGCTTCATTGTATTATCCCTAGTTCTTGTACACCTTCTTTTCTGAAAAATGTTCCCATCCTTTTCCTTATTCACCCCCATGAGGTATGTAAAGGAATCTATCATGTCCCCCCACCTCTCTTCACCTTCTATGTCTCAAAGATGTGGAAAGAAAATGTTCTAGGCTCAGTTCCAGTTTTATAAAGTGTACCCCATTGTGTCCCATTATGCCTATCTATAACATTACTTAACAGAGACCATTATGTTTGTGATGGGATGTGGAGACCCTCCAGAGCAAATGTTGCAGTGCATATGAGACCTTGGGTGTGTACACTGTAATAGTACACATTATTATCTCATTCATGTCTGTGCATGGCAATTCATTTCTGTGTGTGGTGTTGTGACAGGGTCTGTAAAACCCAATAACACTGCCACAGCCCAGCATAAATTACTGCAATAGCTAGTATTTATTGCTGACCTTAAGGTGCATACCCCCTCTGTAGTCTCTATTTTGCCATGCCAGTTCCTATATTTATTCTGGAGTCTAGGCCCAATGATTGTTTACATTATGTAATAATATCACCAAAAAACAAGTTATGCTTAAAAAAGTTTAAAAAATAAATAAAAAGAAATGTCAAGACATTAAATGTAGGGTATTACATTGCCTATGATGAGTCTTCTTTACTGACACAGACTCTTTGTTCTGTGTGTTCTCAGTGGCACACTGGATCATATTTGACTTGATAAACATAACAAAGTAAAAGTTGTTGTAGGTGTCATCAGGAGGAGTTCCACTATTACTGCTGGGAGGGATGTGTCAGACTGTGGTGCCAGTGCCAGTGGGAAGAGTCCAGGACCACTTGCCACCAGGAGGTGTATGAGTGAAAATAGTAGTAGATGTCATTTGTTGGACATTGCAGTAATCAAATGAAAAGTTAAGGCTGATTTTTGGTAATCTGAGTTTGAGGAAGGATAAGAATTCAAGATTTTCAGGACCTAGCCTTAATAATGTAGTCAGCCAAACAGGAGAAGAGGGAATATGAATGAAAGGTTTTGTGTATATACATTCATGCTGGTTACCTCAAGCTGTCTTTGTTGCTATACCGTAAGTGCATGCAACTGTTTCTGTTTGATATATTTTATGTGTCTATGGGAAACTGGCACATTTACATCTGGGATCCAGTAGTATTACCATGATGAACTGTGTGTGCAATGTAATGCTGTCAGACCTGGTCTGCAAGTTGTCTGAAAAATATATTTGCCACTTCAGTAATGAGTATTGCATCCTGCTGCTGCTGCTGCTATGACCAAGATGAACTAGTGGTGTCACTATTTCCTATATTAATGGATACCAGTCCTATTGTACCATCTGCTATGCAGTGTGCAGGGAAGAAGGTGGTGAAACCCAAATGCTGCAGTGATGCCTGAGGAGGACTACTTCATTCATGAAACATGATGGAGGGAGGAGGATGAAGGGGATGTGTCATTTTCAGAATCAATCAACTTCCATGGTTTTTATCTTAATATAATTATTAGAGTTTGCTTTTATTATTCATACATTTTGCTTTAGTTATATGCTAAGAAACTGTGATTCATGATGGATGGAGTAAGAGGAGGAGGATAATGAAGAGAATTAGTAGTTTTCAGAACCAGTCAAATTCAATACTTTTTTTTTTTTTTTTAATTTCCCCTTTTTCTGGCAGGACCACTGGCAGCCATCCGCCCTGGTCATGGCCCCCAGAGACCTCTACCACCGTCAATTGCTGCTGAGGACCCTCGGTCACCCCCGGCTTTCCCCCCGGAGGATGGGGCCGTGGGCCACCTTCGTGAACCGGAACTGTGACTGGTCGGGGTCCCGCAGCGACGGCGGCAATGTGAGGCTCTCAAGGAGGGCTTCATTAATCCGTGGTCCTGCCCGCCATCTTTTTCCACCTGCATTTTCTCCCAGGAGGAGGCGGGGATGTGCAATGATGCCAGCGTCCGCCCAGCCTCCCCCACGTCGAGCGTCGGTTGCGTGGAACTCCCGGTCTCCACCAGGGGTCCCCAGCGCACTGATTGCTGCCCGCCTCCCGGAGTAGGAGAGCTGTCCACCGGACGCTCGATCCCTACTCCCGGCCGACCCTCCGATGACCTGGATCCGTTCCTCAAACTCGGTCGCCTGTCAGAAGCGAAATCCCACCGCTGCGCCGACGGGCCTTCAATACTTTTTTAATTTAATGAACATTTGTCATTATTCTTCTTCTTAAATTTTGCTTTATATACAGTATATGCCAAGAAAACATGACTCATGAAAGAGGGATGATGATAATGATGAAGAGGATCTGTTGCTTTCAGAACCAGTCAACTTCTATGGTTTTAATTTTAATGTACAGTGTTGCCAATTAGAATGCAATGCAGTACAATGCAGTATTACTGCAAAATGTTGTAGTATGCTATATGGATCAGTGTACTTAAATGACAAGTTTACCCTTTTGTCATCCGGTATTTTCTGACATACAGTATCATTTATTGCAATTTATTGCATTGCATCCCAGCCGGCTCCTCTGTAATTGTTATTATTAGTTTTCATCATTTCTATATTTTGCTTTATTTATACACTATGCTGAGAAAACATGATTCCTGATTGAGGGAGGAGGAGGAAACATAGAATCTGTCAGCAGAAAAGGACCTCCTGGCCCACCTAGTCTGCCCTGAAGTCCCTACCTACTGTGCCACCATAGACTTAAGTGATCTACTGCCTTACCTTCACCCCCATACCTGTTACTAAGGTCCCCTGGTGTCTATCCTATGCACGTTTGAAACCCGCTACTGTTTCAGTACCCACTACCTCTGCTGGGAGTCTGTTCCAGGCTTCCACTAACCTTTCTGTAAAGAAGTATTATACATCCTCTCTTAGTGTCCCCCCTTTTAGCATAATATCATGCCCCCTTCTTCTTGAACATCTCTTTCTGTGCAATATGCCTCCCTCCTTTACCTTATTGATACCTTTGAGGTTTTCAAATGTTTCTATCATAGCTCCCATTTCTCTCCTCTCCTCTGGTGAGTGCATATTTAATTTCCTGAGTCTTTCTTTCTATGGCTTCAGATGCAACCTATGCATCATCTTGCTTGCTCTTCTCTGCACCACCTCCACTTGGTCTATGTCCTTCTTGAGATGGGGCCTCCAGAACTGGATACAGTACTCTAGGTGGGGTCTCACCATGGATCTATACAGAGTAAAACTACCTCCCATTTTCTGCTGGTGATAGCCTTCACTATGTAACCCAGTATCCCACTAGTCTTTCCCACTGCCTTATCACACTGCTTTGCTACCTTCAGGTCATTAGATATTATGACCCCCAGATCCCTTCCTGATTTGTGGTTAACACTTCCCAACTGATACGATGCCCTTGTGTTTCTGTGCCTGATGTGCATAATTTTACACTTTTTGGCATTGAATTTGTTATCAAACCCTTGATCAGTCTTACAGCCTTTTAAAATCTTCATTCATTCTTTCAAATCCCCCAAGAGTGTCCACTCTGTTGTAGATCTTTATGTCATCCACGAACAGACATAACTTTCCTTCCAATCCCTCTGCAATTTCACTAATAGAGACACTGAAGAGGACTGTCCCAGTACTCATCCGTGTGGCACCTTGCTGGATACTTTGCTTTCTTCTGAGTGAATACCATTTACCACCACCCTCTGAGTTCTGTTACTGATCCAATGTCATATACATATGATTATATTTGGACTCACTCCAAGGCTGCCCAGCTCACTTACCAGTCTTCTGTGTGGAATGGTGTCAAATGCCTTACTGAAATCAAGGTAGACTACATCCATCACTTTTCACTGATCCTCCTCCTTGGTGACCCAGTCAAAAAATTCTATCAAGTTAGTTTGACAAGATCTTCCCACTGCAAATCCATGCTGCCTTAGATTCTGCAACCCATTGGTATTGAGTTATTCCCCAATTCCTTCCTTAAGCAATGTTTCCAGAACATTTCCCACCACCAAGGTCAGGCTGACTGGTCAGTAGTTTCTTGCCTCCTCTCTGTTTCCTCTTTGGTGTAGGGGGACCACATCCACCTTCCTCCAGTCTTCTGGAACTTCCCCATTTCCAGTGATGGATTAAACAGGATCATCAGAAGTGTAGCCAGTTTCTCCCTTGGCTCTTTTTATATCCTGGGGTGGACCCCATCCAGGCCCATTGCCTTGTCCACTTTTATTTTTTCTAGTTCCCTGAGGACTCTGTCCTCTGTAATGGGTCTAGAGTCATACTAACATACTAAAATGCCAGCAGAATAGGCCTAACGGTCTTTCGTGTCTGTTCGTTTGGTCAGCCCCCACCCTGGGTGCTGACCTTGCTGTCCCCCTCGCCTTCTCTGGCTTCTCCCTTCCCAGTTCCGGATATTCTTGCTGCATTGTATTTTGCTTCCAGAACCCTTTCCTGTACCTGTCCCACCCCTCTTGAACCCTACACTGTCTCTGCCTCCACCAGCCCCCTAGGCAGTGCATTCCATGGCTCCACCACCCTCTCAGTGAAGTAGCACCTCCTCCTTTCTCCCCTGAATCTTCCCCCTCCAGCTTCCACCTATGCCCTCTAGTGGCCCCTCCTCCTTCCTTCAAGGCACCTGACTGTTCCTCCCTATTTACGCTCTTCATGTACCTGAAGACCTCTATCATGTCCCCGGTCCTTCTCTCTTCCAATGTGTACATATTTAGCTCTTCGAGCCTCCTCCTCATAGGTCCTGTCTCCCCAAGCCCCAAATCATTTTGGTTGCCCTCTCTGGACCCTCTACAGGAGGTTAATGTCCCTTTTTAAGTGTGGCCTCCAAAACTGCATGCAGTACTCAAGGTGCGGCCTCACCAAGCAGTTATACAGAGGGAGTATCACTTCCCTCCTTCTGGAGGTGATCCCCCTAGCGATGCATCCCAGCATCCTGTTGGCCTTGGCTGCTGCCCTCCTACAAGTCTCACAGTTGTTCATCTTGATGTCCACCACCACCCCCAGGTCCATCTCAGCCATCAAGACTTGTAGCATTCCCCCCCCAGGGTGTACACTTGGCCCGGGTTTCTGGCCCCCAGGTGGAGTACCTTGCATTTAACTGCATTGAACCTCAGCTTCCACTTTCTAGACCATCTTTCCAGAGCCTCCAGGTCCCCCTGTAGGGCCACCCTCCCCTCCTCCCCATCCACCACCACCCTCAGTTTCGAGTCATCCGCAAAGAGACTCATCTCACTCCTGATTCCTGTCCTTATGTCAGAGATGTAGGCATTGAACAGAAGGGCCCAGGACTGATCCCTGTGGGACTCCACTAATGACCCTCCTTGGGGATGAGACTATCCTGCCAACTACGACCCTCTGGGTCAGGTCCTGGAGCCAATTGCCTATCCATCTGATCATTTGGTTCCCCACCCCCATTTCTCCCAGCTTATCCAACAGGCCCACGTGAGGAACAGAGTCAAATGCCTTGCTCAAGTCTAGAGAGAGGACTTCCACTGGTCTACCCAGGTCCAAGGCACTAGTCACCCAGTCATAGAACTCCACCAGGTTTGTCTGACACGATTTCCCTGGGATGAATCCATGCTGTCTATCGTCCAGGCACCCTGACTTATCCAGGTCCCCCCAGCCTCTCCTTGACAATGCCCTCCATCACCTTGCCCACCACCGATGTCAGACTGACAGGCCTGTAATTCCCTGCCACCTCCCTTGATCCCCCCTTGTGGATAGGCACTATATGCACCACCTTCCAGTCTTGGGGCACCCACCCTGTCCTCAGAGAGATGGTAAAAGCTCGCCAGGGGTTTCACCAGGACATCCGCAAGTTCCTTCAGCACTCTGGGATGTAATTTATCTGGCCCAGTGCTTTCTCTGTCTTAAAGGGCTGAGGCTTCCCTCACTTTCTCTGCTGTGATTTCCACTTCTGGTACCTCTTCTCCCTGCTTAGCCCTCCCCCACCTGCCAGTGATGCCTCCCCTCCCCCAGACCTGCCGATGGTGAGGCCCCCCTCCTCAGTATCTCTGTCTCCTCCCATGTATGATGCAGCACCCCCATTTTCCTTGGTGAAAACTGAGGTGAAGTACTCATTTAGTACCTCAACCTGCTCCCCCGGGTCTTGTGCCCATCTCTCCCCTAATTTAATCCTGCTAATCTGCCCCTTCACCCTTCGTTTTTCCCCAATGTATCTAAAGAACCCCTTGTTCCCTCTCCTAATTTCCCTGACCTGGTTCTGCTCCTTCCTTGCCTTAGCCACCCTCACCACCCTAGTGGCCCTTCTAGCCATCAGCTCGTACTCCTCTTCCCACCTCCCTTCCCTTAATGCCCTTCTCCACTATATGTGTCGCATCATCTACCTCCTCCTTTGTAAATACTGAAAAAACATTCTTGTTCAAGAAGTCTGTTTTCTTCAGGTCCTCTTCCACAATTTTCCCTTTCCCCTTTTAGTCTCAGTTTCCCTGCCTTGCTTTTTTCCTTTTGCTTATGTACCAAAAGAATATTTTGTCCCCCTTTTTTGCTGACTGGGTAATGTTTTCCTCGGTTTGTGCTTTTACCCTCCTGACTGCCTTCCCTGACTCCCTTTGTTTTTTCTTGATGACCATCTCTATCCTCATTCTTCTGTATTGACTTTTACCTTCTGAATGCCTGTTTCTTTTCCCTTACTTTTTTTGGTAACTCCTTGGAGAACCATAACAGCCTCATCCTTCTTCTCTTGCTGTTTTTTACCCACATGATGCAGAGGTTTGTTGCCCTCTCAATGGCCTTCCTTATTTTTTGTCCATTCTTCCTCCACCATACCCATTTTCCCTGTTTCTGCCAGGGTATCCCTAAGGTACTCTCACATTTTCTTGAAATCAGTCATCCTGAATTCCAGGACCCTTGGTTTAGTGTGGTTTGTTTCTGGCTTGCTTCTTATACTGAACCACACTGTATGATAATTGCTGGTCCCAAGGATGAAGGGGATGTGTTGTTTTCAAAACCAGTCATCTTCTGTCGGATTTATGTAATTGTTATTTTTGTTATTATTTATTATTATTACATTTTGTTTATTTATATGCTCAGAAAATCTGATGATATGTATGTGGATCTGAGGAAATGGACAATGAATGCAAGATTTTTTGAGGGGAACTAGACTTTACATTTCTGGGTGGTTCACAACTATCCCAAGTAGGGGTCCAGAAAGATGGGGAAATTGGTGCACTTCTGGATTGCTTAGGACAGTTTTATTACCAGATGCACTGGACAACCAGCAGCAAAGTCTGCTGCACTGGGGAATCCAGTCAAGTGCACAATGTCACAGTCAGTGAGATCACTATTCTGATGATGTATAGGGAATAATTGAGCTATGTCAGCCTTGTATTACTTGTATGACTGTGTTTTGACAGTGTTTTTAGTGAGGGAATCCAGCCAAGTGCACAATGTCACAGTCAGTGAGGTAACAATTCAGATGATGTTTGGGGAGGAATGGAACTATGTCAGCATCCAGGTAGAATGCTGCTCCAGATAGCACATCTAGTACTGTTAGAAAATCTTCTAATTCACAAAACAGAAAAGAAATTAAAAAAAAACTTCAAAATGTAACACATGCTAGGTGACTACTGAAATTTACTATCAACTGCAGGTAGTTCACTAGCTCTTTAAGGCAGCAGTGCTGCAAAAATGCTACTGGCACTGTGGCAATCACCATGCATTTTGAGAATGGCAGTACATGCTATTTGCATGCCATCCCTGCCCCACCCATGTGAATGTTTTTTTTTTGGTTTTATTTTTAGCAGGAGAGACACACTAATCTGAAAGTTTATTTACAGGTGTGACATGGGAGCACAAGGAACTTAAGTGACTTGCTTAGGGTCACACAGAATGTGAACATTGGTGTGCACAGGAGGGTTGTATGATCCACTTTGAGCAAAGCTGGATTTGCAAGGGGAGGCTTGTGTTAAATCATGCTTCCTCAGTTTAGCCCCCCTTCCTTTTGACTGAGAATTAGACTATGTATTCAATCTTCACATTGCAGTCTTATCCCATTACAGTTAATCATTCCAGAGTCAGTCTTCCCAATTGCAGTGAAAGTAAGTTATGACTTACAGACAGTATGTGCATTGTGTATGCAATAAATTACTTAATGCCCCTATGATTTAAATACCCACACATGGCTGAAGCCATTAAGTATTAATTTGCAATATTCATTGCTAACAAATTAAATGATTCCTGACACTGTATTTTACTTAGTCATAACTGAGGCTAGCCCAGCTGAGAAGCAGCATCCTCTTCTATCTTCAGTAGTTTTACAGCTTGGAAGATTGAAACACCAAGGGGTTATAAGTCTTATGTGTGTTTGCCCAGTAAACCAGTGGCTACATCAAAATCTGAACTAGGATCTCTTGTATGCCATTATTTTTCAATCCTTTTAAGACACTGCCTACTGTGCGGTACCTCTTTAATAAGTTCATTACTCATCAGCATATCAAAGTTTTGATGTTCCAGAGCACTGAAGTTTGGCTGATCATTACCCTAGTGTTAATTTATTCTACATAAAGAGTAAGGTTGTTTAATATGCACAACAACATAGTCAAAAAAAATTAAAGGGGTATTCTCACTGGAGAAAATAAGTATTAAGAAGAGATAAAATAGACTTCAGGATTTCATCTAAATTATTTCTCTTTGGGGTGCAGAAGCTGGTATAATTTAATTTTTGGATCAAAAGATTTATTTTGAAATATAAAGATCCCAATAATTCTACCTGACCTGTAAAAGCAATCAGGTGACACGTGTGCAAATTGACAGGGATTTTGAAATCAGGTGTAACCAGGTGCTTGAAGGTGAGACTGTTGTGCTGAGTGAACCAGTTCTAACAAAGGGCCACATTTTCAAAGGGCTGTGCAGGGCTTGCATCGAACCCTACATCAAACCCTTTTTGTGTGTCATACCCCATTGCCACAACTGCACCCAATTTTTAAAACTCAGGCACAGTTGTGGCAGTTTGCTTACTTTACAGCAGTTGTGCCAAATCTTGGGTGCAAGCTGTGTGAAAATGGTCCCTGGGATTGATGCAAGCTAGACCACAAAAAAATGGTCTAGATTGCATCAGTTGCCACATAGGATAGAAAATCCTACTGGTCATCTTTGAGGGAGTAAACTGTAGGTAGACATACTGTAGACATACAGTAGCTTATCTGAACTTCAGCACAGCCTTTGATACTTTAGCACATGACAAGCTGCTGGGCACAGCATGAGGTATACATACAGTGGATTGCTAACTGACTTGGGTACAGGTACCAAAGGATTCTGGTAGATAATCATGACTCTGAGCAGAGAGTGGTGTATGTCAGGGATTTTTGCTATGAACACTGCTGTTCAACATTTCCATCAGTGATCTGGATTTCAGTGTCTCCAATAGCCTACTTATGTTTGCTCATGACAGTGAGCTGCACAGGGTACTGCAGGTAGGGGGGAAAATATCAGGAGGAGCTGAACAAGCTGGGCTATTTGTAGAACTCCTGAAGTCTCATATTCATTGCAGCCAAATGCAAAGGGCATTTCTGTAGAATGTCAGACAAGCATACGCAGGTGTGTGTAAACACTTCAAGAATACCAAACTCCTCTACACTATTGTGCAGCTGACTGTATATGATGTGGGGGGTTCTGCCTCCCCTGCACCCCCTTCCCTTTTTAACACATCTCACAATGATCATTTATTTGAGGGGGACAGAACCCCCTCACTCCCTCTGCTTCTACATGCAATAATCATAACAACTGAACCAAATAAAAGTTGTGCATGTCATGATGTGATGTGACTTTTTATGTAAGCAGCACTACGAATTTACTATAGCTGGTTATGGTGTCTGATATTCAACACAATTCCAATGCAAAGTGCTACACCTGGGGGGAGGAACAGAGGCAGAACCTAAAATCGACACTTTATGGTGTCTCCCCATTTTGGACTGGAGGAGAAAAAGAACCTGGCAGTCATAATAGATAACAGGCTGACAATCCCAAGGCATCACAGATATGTAAATCATTTTACAAGTCAGTATGAAATGTTTTATCAGAACAGACATCACCTTTTAAACAGGCTTGCACATCTGATCCAGCATTGGCTGAGAATGACAAGTACAGACACATGTTTTATCCTCTTGGGACTCCTCAGTATCAAGATGTATTGGCTTCACTTGTACAAGAACTTACATACCCATGATGCCTTACACTGGAATGGAGGCTTTAGAGTACTGAATGGTTTGGACAGATGCACAATAAATAAATAATGTGGATATATCTTCTCTCCTGGCATCCTTTACTCTTTTGTTCACTCTCAGTTTAGAAAATCTCTCTGGGACTACTTAAGGCTAACTCGAACTGTACTTGCACTTGATTTCACTATGTTGCCATGTTGTTTATGTTATACCAACCATTCTGCACTATAACTATTGTAATTGTGATTATTAATTATTGATAATATAGAGAATAATGCACATGTAACTGTGTGTTATGATGTTTTTTACACACCCGAGGTATGTGATGACACATAAACCTCAAGAGCTAAGCTCGAGAGGTTTGTGCAGTCATCCCACACTGAGGGTGTGTAAAGAAACCTCATAGGTACACAGTTACATACTGTATGTTTTATTTTTTCTTATAACTGGTGCTAGAACATGTTAACATTAAGCCAAAATGTGGCAGGCATGGTCCTAACATCTATGCTGCTCGCAAAGAACCCCTTTGCTCTTGGTCTTTTTTTTTATTTCCTACTGAATACTGTACTTGATCAGCATTGATAAAAAAATATTTTTGTCATTCTGCTCAGTCCTGTAAGTAAACTGTATGTAAATATAAAGCTGCCAGAAATGAGTGCATGCAGGCAGTTAGGCGCGCCAAAAGCAAATACTTCAACAAAGCTCTTTCCAACTCCTGGGGTGATGGAAAACATTTTTTGAGTAACTTGAAAGACCTTACAGGCAAGGACCCTAAGTCACCACCCAACATGATCAGCATAAATGGAACACCAACATCTGACCTGTACACAATCACCAACACCTTTAACAATGAGTTCTCCAATTTGGATAGTGTCCTCCCTTCTAATTTCTTCAATGCCCCCTCTGGTAGTAACCCTCCTGCCACTGCTCCTTCCCTACACCCTGTCCCACAATTCTACTTCAAGGACATCCCAGTGCATGAAGCCAGAACCTATATTCGGAAGGCCATTCACAATGCAGGCTATAGCAGTGACTCCCTTGACCTGAGGTTGTTAGCACTTGTCCTTGAAGAAATCATTGAACCCCTGACAAAGATCCTCAACCTTTCACTAAGGATGCCCCAGTTCCCATCTCACTGGAAACAGGTGACCACAACACCGGTACACAAAAGTGGAGACAAATCACTGCACTCCAGTTACAGACCTGTCTCCATCCTCCCTCTGTTGACTAACGCCCTGGAGCGCATTGTCTCAGACCAACTAGTCGAGTACCTGGAAAAATACGACATCCAGTGTCCTGAGAAACATGGTTTCCAAAAAGGGCACAGTACTACCACTGCACTATTAAAATTCACAGGCTTCTTCCATATCATGCTTGATCAAGGAAACTGTGTAGGGGCAGTATTCACTGACTTTATGAAAGCCTTTGACACTGTGAACCACCCACTCCTACTCAAGCAATTATCAAACATTGGGCTCTCCAATGAAGCACTGCTCTGGTTTTCAAGCTACCTTGGGGAGAGGGTCCAGTGGGTTAGGATTGCCAGCGTCACTTCAGAAGAAAAGCCAGTCCTTTCAGGGGTCCATCCTGGGGCCACTACTCTTCAGTCTCTTTCTCAATGACCTTCCCAGTGTCTGCCACCAGAAATTACTGCTCTACACTGACGACACAGTCATGTTCACCAACCACCAAAACGCAGAGCTCCTCGAGAAACAATTACAGCTTGAATTCATGTGCATCTAAGAATGGTTCAAGTCACACAAACTGGCCATGAACTATAGCAAAACAAAGTTTATGACCTTCTACAATGCCAGGAGTAAGTACAAATCCCGTGACCTTACCATCCTAAACCAAACAGGGACCTTACTTGAACACGTTCCAGATTTTAAATACCTTGGTGTCACATTGAACAGCTCACTCTCCTGCCATCGGCACATAGATTCTGTCACCAAAGCCACCAACATCCGTATAGGTCTGCTCTACAGGCACAAACACTGCATGACTCCTGACACTCTCTGGTTGGCTATCAACAGCTCTGTCACCTCCATCATTGATTATGGGCTAGCAATCTATGGCTCTGCCTCCACCTCTGCCCTTTGCAGAATTACAGTTGCACTCAACAAAGCATGCAGGCTGCTAACTGGGGCTCACCGACTTACACACAGTGGTACAATACTCTCAACAAAGAAACTCTTACTGCTGTTGCTCTTGGACCTTTTAAAAGCCAACTCCTACTTCATCTCATTTCAGCTAGTCATTGTGACTGCCTCGCCTAATCAGGGGCCCACCGCTTACTGCCCTCCACTTTAGTCTTGACAGCTACCTCTCCCCACCTTGCCCCTTCTACCTGCCTTACCTGCCCACCCTCTTGCCCCCTCTCCCTTTCCTCTCCCCAGATATTTCCTAACTTTTAACCCTCCTCTCCTCCTTTAGAGCTCTTACCCTCACCCTCTACCCTCCGACAATGGACTTCCTGCCTGCATACCCCCTCCCTCACCTGCAGCACTTATTTCTAAGATTGCCCTTGGCTGGTATGTTATGCTACCTAACATTTGGCACATTTTGAATTACTGGAATTTCCTAAGCCTCAGTCTCTTGCTTCTTTTTATTGTGTAACTATGTATTATTATGTCGACCTCTGTATGCATTTATACCCCCCATTCCTTTGACGTGGAACCTTTGTTAATGATCAGTTCCTTCTCAAAGGTATTTGTAATCCTAGATTTCAATAAAATAAAAAAAAATTAAAAAATGTGCTTCTTTCTGTGACAGCTGCCAGTTTGAAAACCATTACACAGTGTGTTTTGTGGTACCAGAGGCAGTTGAGCACAAGCCTAAAAAAGCCATAATAACTCGGTGTGATGTCACACTGGTTATTATGGCTTTTGAAAACTTCATGCAGCGAGTTAATATCTGGTGTCACCTGTTTTTATAAGTTGGTAATGAATGAGAAAAGTCCAAGGCTGTCCTCTTTGGCCCCATCACCTTGGATCTAACAAGCAACACATGCTTATGATGACCAGCTCCACAGGCTCACAAACTGAGGTGGTGGAAATTCTGAAGTATACTAGGGTCTGTATTTACCAGGAAATCACTTTCATACTACATGTGAACAACATCACAAAATCCCATCACCAGAAAATTGGGATGCTATACTGTCTGGGTGACTTCCTTACTGTGGACTTGAGGCTTGCCATAGTAAACAGCACCTTGTTCTCCAAACTGTTATTTGGTGCCACAGTGCTTAAGGATGGTTCTATGTGATTTTAGTGAAAGCAAAACAGCAACAGAAAAATGGCAATGGCAAAAGAGCGAGGTAGGAAAGAGTGACCTCACTGTAGAGCGATCACTGAATTGGTAACAATGCTGCAGTGCATTTCTGTGGTGAGATTTACACACAACACCCCCCTACACACCCGCCTTTCTAAATATAATCAACTCCAGGAGGGAGAAAAATTGGGGGGGGCGTAGGTAGCTGCTTCAGTGATTGCTGTTTATCCATCGCTCTTTTTCCTCTCCCTGTTTTCCCACTGCTGTTACTTCCATAACCATTATGCAGTCACGCTTTTCAAGGCATATGCTTTGGGCCCTGAGGAGCTCAGAGAGTAGGAGGCTTAGAGTCCTAGATAACAAAATTAGTCACTTTGCATCCAAGGCCTCTCCCAGGAAACATCACTGTGAGATTCTCTCCTCCTTAAATTGGCCTTCTTTGGAAGGGAGGGATGATGCTGTACCACTTTTTAGCCTTGACATTTACATTAACAAGCGTCTATGAACCACCAAGCCTAAATGATGAATCAGCTCCTAAACCTGTTAGACGATTGCTCCAGTCCTCTAACAGTACCCTGCTTTGAGGTAACCAGGGTTTAGGCCAATATGGGCAAGAGGTCATTTACCTACTCTGTCCCACCCCTCTGGAACTCTTTTTTGGCAAAGCAACAAAAGTCATCCTCTTTTGGGGCTTTCAAAAGGGTTTAAGTCCCTACTACTGAAACACAGACAATCTACTTGTTACCACTGATCTGTGACCACAATGAATGTAACCTTTGTTCTTTTCCTAAGAGAATTTGCCCTTGTTTGTTGTTGAAACTCACACAAGTCATCTAAACTATGTTATAAGGTAATTTGCCTGGAAAGCACTATGTATTATATTACATTATTGCAATCTGTCATACATGACTGCATACTTCTTTTTTGTTCTTTATTTTTAATAATAGAGACCAAAAGAAAAATATAAACAAAAATAATACTAAAAAGAAAACATTCTGATATTCAATATTCCATACATTTTCTATGCACTAAATAAGGCACACAAGTTAATTTTATGTATTTTAGGGTGAACTAAGGTGTCTTTATAATTATGTTTATATTCATGTATGATTTATACTTGTATTTTGTGTGTATATTTGCTTGTAATTAATTCCAGGTTGCCCCTGAAAAAGGGACCTCTGGTCTCAATGGGCCTATCTTGTTACCAAAATTCAATAAAAAAAATAAATTACTGTACAGGATGTTGCTCCTAGCTGTTATTTCAGTCTGACTGGTTTTATTGTTATTTCTGCAATTCTCTCTAGTTATTGCACTGTTTACTGTTACTAGGTTTGCATCCCATAATCTTTGTCTATTGATTTATGTGTTCTCATTATGTACCCTCCTGCGTCATACTTAAAAAAGGCACAAAGCTGTCTAGTAAACTCACCTGATCAATGAAAGCTAAATAAATAAATTCCATGTACTACTCTTCCTGCCTCTTCTATATGCTCACTTCAGGTCAGGTGTCTTAAACACCCATTGTCTTCAGATTCTGACTTGGTACCTGGCTGAGACAACTGCAGTACAGTGAGGAGTTCAAGGGACAGAAACATGTGTCTACTTTGGATATTTCTTCTCTCCTCATATCTTTTTATGTAAACCCTGTACTACGCTGCCTGCAAACTATTTCTATGTTATTCTCACTCTGAGTGTTCTAAACATCTGTTGTCTTTGGCTTCTGACTTGGTAACTGGCTGATACAATGATTATAGTACGCTGAGGCATCCCAAGAAGATGAAACATATGTCTCTACTTTGTCATTATCAACCTCTTCTGAATCAGAAGTACAAGCCTGGATAAAATTGCTTTGCACTGGGATTGAGGCTGTAGATTATTTTTGTAGTTTGCAGAGATACAATGTTCCTAGTCAGTGTTGCTACAAGCAGGAAAATTAAAGGAGTACTGCAGTCAGAATTTGCAAAAATAATATGTTGTTCAGGGTGTTTTGATTTGGTACCAGGTCAATACAATGACTACATAATGTTGCAAGGGAAACCGTGTATGAAAAACAGTGTGCAGTAAAACAGCTACGGGGAAAAAAATAGTGCAGGTAGAACATGGTGAAGGAGTTGTAGCACCGCTCCTGTAGCTGTTGGCTGGGATGCATTGATGCAGAGTATAAGACCTCTGCTGGGTGGCAGTCCTCCAAGCTGGTGCCATGGCTCAGAGGGTAAAGCTATGAGCAGTGGAGCATCTGTGGACCAGAGTTCAATTTCTGGTCCCAGATTACTTGTGTTTTTTTTTCTTAAGTTTTGTGTGTTGGCAATTCTCCCCCTGCCTGGGTTTTTCCCCATCCAAAAGTTGCCTCCCACCCAGAGGTAATTATTTTAATGTGGGGATGTTCAGGGGCAAGGCCCCTTGTAACAGGGGATGCAGGGCGCACAGCCCCCCTGTGAAAAGTAAGTTTTTCTGTTTGGTTTTAGCTGTTATTACCACTCAGTGTTTTTACCAAGCACTATAGTTGTTGTCACTGTATTGACAGCACAATATGTTGCCATGCTGTTTTTGTCTGCTACATATTCACCCCGTGCCTTTGATTTGTATGTGTAGTCCTAGTATGTCCACCCCTTTGTCTGCTTTAGGAGCTTTTATCAAAATTAGTCTGCTAGTTTTGTGGCAGTTTTATGTCTCCTTGGGATCTCCATCTTAGCATGGTTTATTGCTCTTCTTGTTCCTACAATGCCTTCTGTTCCATGTTATAGCAATGTATCTGGCACCATGGTTCAGCAAGCACTCATTTAGAGTCAATTTTACAACAGCAGAGCTGTGGTACTAAGTAACTTCCCATATCCAGTGAGCGCTAATGGCTACATTTATAGTTTAACAAATACCTGAGGACTATTTCAGTGGTTTATTCTAAGAAATCAGCTAGTCTGTACTAATTGTAACATTGAAGATATGTGATGATCTGTGTGTTTTTTATGGCTATGTGTAGTTTGATGAAATAAAAAGTTTTAAAAGCAAAATATTTACTCCTGCTGGTTAGACCTCACACACACACACACACACACACACACACACACACACACACACACAATTAAAAACATGGAATTGGAGCTATTTAGTTGAGGCCAGAACACAAGACTTCTATCTCTAGTATTTGTTGAATCAGTGGTCCCAGGCACATCACTGTTTATTTATTTTAAATTAGGTAACTGACTTCTGGTGACATCATGGCTCAGCTTAGCAGATAGAAGATAAGCTCCCTATCAGAGCAGCCAAAAAAACTCCTAGTTACTTAATTAAGTGAAAGTTAAATACATCAGTATGGCAGGAGGAGGTCCTCATACAGACTGGGCCACCAGAACAAAGCATAAAAATCAACAGATTGACAAGGATGGCAACAGATTATCCAGTAGAAGCCCAGAGTGCAGTCACAGCACATCTCTGACTAACACAGCTAGGCCTAGTTATGACACAGAAGAGGAAGCTGAGCAACTCTCCCAAAATCAATTTGATCTGGTATTAAAAGAAATTAGAGAAATGTGAGCTGAAAACAAATTGGAGTTTAAACAGTTGAATAAAAAACGTTCTCAAGTCAAACAAAGAGTGCCGGCTGTGGAAGATTGGATCACTCTGACTTAAGATGGCACTTTGTAACCTGCCCGGATGGTACAAGCTCTGTTTCAGCAAATTACAGCCATTCATGACAAATGCCTTGATTTAGAAGGACGGTCCCATTGAGACACCCAATGGATTTATGGACTAGCAGAGGGCACAGAATCTGGTAGAATGGTGGATTTCATCACTGATCTAATTAAAGATGTTTTAGAGCTTCCCTCTGACTACCAATTAAACATTGAATGAGCACACTGGGCTCTATTTCCTAAACCTATGAACCCAAAAGGCCTGGGCAAGAAAATGTAGGCATTTCTTTCATTACTGTCTCATATCACATACACTGCCCTTTGGAATACCCTGATACCAGGCTTCTTTTTCAGGGATTACATGCCTCTTTCTTTCTATTGTGTAATATTAATAATTGCTACCTTTTATCAGAATGGTGGCCTTTTACTATAATATATGTACAGCATGGTTCATTTTAGAGGTTGGAGGGTTGGGGGGTAGTTACTTATTTTATCAAATGGTAATTTCTCCATCAGAAGTTTAGCCTATATTGACATTCTCTTCATGCACTGAGAGCCCAAACCTCTGTGGTTGGCTCTGAAAAAGGGCCCTATGGTGGTAGTCATACACAACTCTTTTGACCCACACCAGTTTAGACAATCACACTTAGAAGGGGATGGGAACAGATGTCTGGTGCTCCAGACGTTCCACCTTGGAAGTACATTTCTTTTCTACACTACAGTTGCCCTGTTGGCATCCTCTAATGATGTTCTTAGTTCTAAAGTATTAACTGCTGTCACCTTGCTATTGTTTTCAGAGCAGTTTATGCCACTAAATAGTTATTTCTGTTTTCTTAGGGGTATTGCATACATATGAAAGAAACTAACCAGTCTAGACACTGAAATATTGAGTTGGAGCTTTTAGCAGGAGTTCAAAAAAGTGATACTCACAGTTTTAACAGGTATACCACCATTGCCTAAATTTTCTGCTTGTTAATTGCAGATATTTTAAGGTTCTTAACTCTTCTTGGCCATCTTGTGCTGTATGTTGTTTTGTGCTGCTGTGCTTGGTTTTTCATTTGCCCCCTCCCCCCATGGTGATGGAGCCTTCTTGGAGGGAGAAGAAGTGAAAGGAGTCCTGCAAAGGATTTATTCCAGTGGGAAGCTGCTGCACATGGAGGAGTGGCTGATGAGAAAATGTTCACCTACTAGAGCGGAGTGGAAAGGAGTGGCTAGAAACACCATGCATACTGGTACAGAGTTGATAAAATGCCTATTGAACTTTGGCAGAGTAGAAGAAAAGAAAGGGAAAAGGAAGATATTATATTTATGTTTTGTTTGTTAAAATCTGTACACAATTTTGTTTTTAGGGATCTGTTCTGGAGGAGATAATTATCACCCTGGTTGTTATTCCCTCAAACTCTCAATCCTTTTATTTGTTAATGACCAAGTGTAAATTTAGTATTTCACATTAAATATTTGTTTTTTAAGCTTTTATTTTTTAAGTGAATTTAAAAATTTGCACTATTTATTTATTTATTTATTTATGAGTTTAACCAGGAAGGCATACTGAGCAGTGCTGCTCGATTTCAGATGCTACCTGGAGGTCACGTGTTGAGGCTCTAGGTTTATAACATGCATGCACTGGTGTCTGTGGAGTGTAGCAGCCATTCTCTGGTACAGATGTTGCAAAATGAAATTACTCTAGTGAAATTGGCACAAAATCATCAATTTCGCCACATGAAACATTTTGTGAAATTCCACCATTCTGCAACATTTTTTGCAGGGTATGAAGTTGCGAAATTTCACTTGTTAAAGGTGAAATTTCAACACAAGATGCACAATTTCACCTGAAATGGTCACAGGTGAAATTTTGCTGTTCCACATGCAAAATTTCACATTCTGTGGGTGAAATGTTGACTTCTGCAGGAGAAATTTTGCATTTCACATCCATGAAGTATTTCACAAAATGTACAAATTTCATGAAATATTTTGTGTAGTGAAATTTCACTGTTTCACACATCTCTATTTTCTGGACACCAGCACAGCATCATATGGTCAGCATTTTCAGGTTGGAATCCCTGCTTTTGGCCAGTGGTTTTGTTTTTCCTATCTAGCTTTTCTGAACACTTGGCATTTTGTTTAATTTTTTCCAGCAGTAACAAGTTGGGCTAATTAAGTTTTTTGCTGCTTGCAGCAATCACTATTTGCACTTCAGTTTGTTTCATGTGCAGTGTGGTACTCAGATGAACTGCAGAAGGAATACAATAGCCAAGTGTTACCTGTTGGATAACCTGGGTGGATGAGTAGATTTTTTTGGAGTTATTCTGCCCTGAGTTTCCCACAAAGTTTTTCTATACAGATTTCCAACTGTTAATAATACATTTTTCTATGAGCTTATATGGCTAGTTCTGCTGCAGCTATTAGTGTTTTTATATTTTGGAGCTAAGTAGCTGTAATATTTTTTCCTTTTTTTTCTTCTAGAATAGTTGTGTCTTCCATGTTTTCTGTATTCTTTGTATGGCATATTGTATGGACTATTATGGTAACCAAAACCACTGAATATCGAACTGAGTCTGCAAATTGGATAAAAACGTACAACATGTATAGGCTGGAAAGTCTGGAAAAGTTCCTTGACATTTGGGTCATCAAAAGGATTATGTTAGTGGGGTAAGACGCTGTGCTGGAAACCCCCCTAGAAGAGGACAATTTAGTTTTATAAAGGAAGGATTTGTTCTTTTCTATTTTGGACTTGATCATTTTTGGGCAAATATTTTCAGACCAGCAAGTGCTGGTGGAACATACACTGTTGCCTTAAAACATCTTTTGGGACTGATAATTATATTTTTTGTACTCTAGTATTTGTGAATTTACTCTTAGCATGTCCTCTGGATATATTGAAATGTCATTGTAGAATGATATGTAAGATTTGGAGAAATCTACTTCAGTTGAAGCAATGGAGTTAAAGAATGACAAAAAGATTAAAGTAGATGATAGAACCAAAAAAGTAGAAATAAAAAAAGTTACAGACTATATGGATAAGGTAAATAGAGAAAATGTAACACCTATAACATCATCATCTAGCAATTAACACATGAGGTATTAAACAGGTGTGATGATAGCCACCTAAGAGACTATGTTTTGAAATCAACTAAGGCATTGGAAACACAAAATCAATCCTTGAGAGATGGATGCACTAGGATGGACATGGGGGTATTAACAGACATAGAGGGAATAGCAGATGTGATAGAAAATATTGATAAGAAAGACAACTACCTGATAGATTTTGAGAAATGTATTACACCATTTATGAATAGGGGAAAATGTGCCAATGGATGAACATAGTACCTGTGATTATACAAATTCATGAGGAAAACTCAGAACAAAATAACCAAATTTCTGATCCAATGGAAGATTATAATGTACAAGCAAATATTCTGATTAGTAATCAGTTGTCAGAAATTAAAATAGTACTTGTGTGTACTAATCTAGCAATGGGCTAAATAATGAAAGAATTTGAAGAAGAGAAAAAGCAGCTAGAAGAACTTAAAACTGTGGTTAGTTCAAAAATGAATGGACACAGGAAAAAGAAAACCATTCAGGAAATTGCAAGTGAAATTGCAGAAAATGAGTTTAAGGAAACGTTAAAATGTAGAAATAAGGGACAATGTGAGGATATAGAGGCTAATGTAAGGAGAAATAAAAAGAAAGGTAAACAAAGTAAGGAAAAGGATAAAGGTATACAGACTATGCCATATAGGATCAAGGTAAAAGAGACCTGTGAATGAGAGAAAGAAAAAATTGATGCATATATAAATCATAAGAAAAATATACAACAAGAGCAAGAGGTGAAATTGCCTAATATATATTTTATAGGGATTCTCAAAGCAAGGAGAGAGACCCAATTTTTATTATAGATTGATGTGTACAACATAATTAAGACCCATTTAAAGAATAAAGTTACTTGGGAAGACCTTGTATCACTGTACAGGTATAGATCTCTACCAGATATGGGGCTTGCATGCCTTGCCCTTAAAAAATTTCACAGTATGACAGGAGATACTGAAAATTCAAAATGAAGTTGAAACATCAGGTATCAATCTGGACACCACAACAAGAAACATTGTTACAAAAGTTTATATTAAGGATCAGGAAAAATTACAACAGGGAGGAAAAAAAGATGAAAATGGCCAACAACAACAGACCATAGTTAGATATCTCCACCTGCAGTGATAGAATATGAATTGAAATGATAACCAGAAAATGACAAAATAATTAGGGGGAGAAAACAAAGAGGTCAGAGAATCAATAATATTATAATATTGGATGATTCATGGGAACAGGTTTAAAAAAAGGGAAAATGTGATAAAAAAATGTAAATGTAGGATTAATGTGTCACTTTGTAATCAATGTGAGTTGTCACATCTGTCAACTGATTCAAAAATGGAACATTTAACCACTTACTTGTTGGACTGAAATAAAAAAAAATCAAGGCCCCTTTAAAAAATATGAGGATATTATCTTGAAACGTTCTGAAGTAAATGGAAAGCTAAGATGGGGCACCACCATCCACACGCAGAATCGCTTTCCGTCCCCTCCCCCCACCAGGGGGACAGAAACCAGGTGAGGATGAAGTGAGCAGGTCAAACCTGATACAAGAAAGCAGGAACAAGGTAGAAGGAAGGAGAAGAAGAATACACAGTGCAACAGGAGGATTCTGGTCATGGGAGACTCTGTGTTGCGAGAAGTGTGGGCACAGTCCATCAATGCAAAGGAAGCTGAAACCACAGTGAAATGCATACCAAGAGCATCTGCAAGGATAGCTGAGAACAGAATAGGACTTCTGGTGAGATGAGATAAGGATTTTGCGGAGATCATTGTCCACCTTGGGGCAAATGACATCATAAATAAGAGAATAGAAGAAGCCAAGGCAGACATGAAGACCCTGGAGGTTAGCCTAAAGGAGTATACAACACATCTAGCCTTCTCAGAGGCATTGCCAGTTTGGAGGAAGGACAGAAGTGAGGACAAGATCAGGAACGAAGAGATCAGGAAATTCAATCGGTGGCTCTAGGGTTTTGGTGTGCAGACAATGGAATGCACTGCATTGGAGACTGGGGGACCTTCTGAGACAGGAAGCTCTTCAAGCATGATGGTTTGCATCTCACTGGAGGAGGAGCATGAGATCTAAGGCAGAAGTTAGAGGTGTTCTTGGGGTGTTTAAACTGGGAGGTCTCCAGCACAGAGAAGAAGACCTGAATGAGAGTGCAGCAGAAAGATAGAAGGTAAAGGGATCAGCAAATGGAAGGGACAGCCTCCCCCCCAATATCAGACTAAATGAAACAGGCATTTCCACAAGCAAGGAGTGGCCATAGGTAAAAAAGGAGGGACCTCAGGTAAAGGACAGGTGGGGCAGACACAGAAAATGGGTGACAGTACTGGGGTTATAGTGGTGGGAGGGGGCCATGATTGGAAGACTATGTGCACCAGTGCCCTCAGCCTGAGTAACAAAATCCTGGAACATATGGCATTAATGGTGTCCAAGGATATGGAAATAATGGCAGTCACATAGGCATGGTGAAATAGCAACCATACCTGGGAGCTAGCCATTCCAGGGGACATGCTGCACAGGCAGAACAAGGAAGGCAGGAAGGGGGGGAAGGGTGACATTGTACATCAGGGAGGAGATAAAAGTAACAGTCCCACAAGAAAAGGGGAAAAAGGAAAGGCACTGCAGGTAACCCTGGAGGTGGGGAGGGGGAACAGTACTTAGAATGGGAGTGATATACTGGATCCCAGGACAGGCAGAGGATGTAGACAGAGAACTGCTGTAAACTATAGAGAACATGGCAACAAAGAATGAATTGCTGCTGATGGATGACTTCAGCTTGCTGGATGTGGACTGGAGCATCCTGGCAGCAGCCTCCACCAGGAGTAAGGAATTTCTGCAATCACTGTAAGAGGAGGGTCTCACACAGCTAGTGAGGGAGCCAACAAGGCCTCCAGCAGTGTCAGTGGCTCAGCAGGTAGCACACTTACCTCTGAGACTGGGGGATCAGTAGGCTGTGGGTTCTATCCCCACACCAGGCACTTGGGTTAATATCCCAATACTGACACTGTAGTGCAGCATGAGAGGGATGCTGCACTCCTGAAGTGCAGTCTTTCAGATGAGACGTTAAACCGAGGTCCCATCTGCCTGTTCTGGTGGTAGTTCAGGTGGATGTTAAAGATCCTATGGTGCTTCTTGAAAAGAGCAGGGACATTTCCCCGGTGCAATGGCCAAATTTCCTCCATTCACGAAAAATACCACCAACAGCTTAATCTGGTTCAAGGTTAGTTGGCTTTCATCTGTATTCCCCTCCCCCGGGTTGTGCCTGAAAATAGGCAGGATTTTTCTATTGCACTTACCCAGTCAACAAAAACTAAAAAAAAAAAGGGAGAATGCAATTCTGGATCTTGTCCTAAGTAATGGGGACAAGATAAAGGATGTCACAGTGGGGGAGCATGTAGGGACTAGTGACCATTGAGCTGTGGGGTTCACCATAAGGACTTCACAAAAGGTTAGCCACACAAGGTCTAGAATCCTGGATTTCAGGAAGACAGACTATGGTAGATGAAGAACGAATTCAGTAAGGCTATGCAGGGATACGATGACATAAGGGGAGTGGTAGAACAGTGGGATAAGATAAGGGAAGCCCTGCACCTAGTAGCAAACCATTGTGCCAGGCTCTGCAGCAGGATCAAAAGAAAGAGGAAACCACTGTGATTCTTGAGGGGAGTAGCAGAGCTAGTAAGAGGAAAAAAATATGGCATTTCTGAGGTACAAGGCAACACAAAGCAAGGAGGACAGGCCAGAATCCTTGGAAAAATGAAGGGAAGTGAACAAGGCAGTTAGGGCAGCAAAGGACGACACTGAGGAAAAGCCAGCTAAATAGGTGAAGGAAGGAGGGAGGGATGGCATTCTTTAGGTATATTAGCAGTAGGAGGAAGACGGGGGATTGTGAGACTTAGGGAAGAAGGAGGCAGAGCAGTGGAGAAAGACATTAACAAGGTGACCATCCTCAACAGATACTTCTGCTCCATAGTCACAAAAAAAGGCCATGGCGATGGTCCGCCATTAATGGAAAAGGGCAAACAGGGAGAAGGAGTGAACATTAGACCTTTTTCAGAGGACAGAGTAAAAGAGCACTAGAATGGCTTAAGGTAGATAAAGCTATGGGGCCAGATGGGATACACCTGAAGATCCTAAAGAAGCTCTGGGAGGTACTGGCTAAACCTCCGGCTAAGCTGTTCAGTGGATCACCGGAAACAGGCATAGTCCATGAGGAGTGGAGGAGGGCACAAGTGGTACCCCTGCACAAAAGTGGTAGCAAGGAGGAGGCAGAAAACTACCACACTGTCAGTTTGACCTCACCAGTAGGTAAAATTATGGAAATCCTGCTTAAGGAAAGGCTGGTGGATTACCTAGAAACAAGGGGGTTGCTGGACCCAAGACAACATGGATTCAAGGCAGGAGGTCATGCCAGACCAACTTGATTGATTTCTTTGAGTGGGTGACAAAGGAAATAGACCAGGGCAGAGCAGTAGATGTGGCCTACCTGGACTTCAGGAAGGTCTTCGACACAGTCCCACACAGGAGACTAATCCACAAGCCGGAAAATGTGGGGGTGGGGACAGAGGTGGTCATGTGGGTTAGAAACTGGTTGAGTAACAGAACACAAAGAGTGGTGGTAAATGGGGTTATCTCACAGGAGGGATGGGTAACAAGTGGCATACCCCAGGGATCAGTGCTGGGACCAGTGCTCTTCAATGTCTTCATAAGTGATATTGCAGAGGGTCTAGAAGGGAGGGTTAGCCTGTTCACGGATGCTACAAAGCTATGTAACAGGGTAGATACACAGGAAGGTATAGAAAAAATGGGGAGAGATCTTAAGAGGCTAGAAAACTGGTCCAAGGAATGGCAGTTGGGTTTCAATGCAAAAAAGTGCAAGATTATGCACCTGGGGAGAGGGAATCCTAGGGTTAAGTATAAACTAGACAGGCTAACATTGGAGGCCACCAAAGAGGAAAGGGATCTAGAGGTAGTCATAGAAGACAGCCTCGAAGTGGCTAAACAGTGTGACAATGCAGTCAGAAAGGCTAACAGAATACTAGGGTGCATAGAAAGGGGTACAACAAGTAGAAGGAGGAAAGTGGTGGTACCACTGTACAACTCCCAATAAGGCCTCTTCTAGAGTACTGTGTTCAGTTCTGGAGGCCCCATCTCAAGAAAGACATACAGTAGACAGGATGGAGATGGTACAGTGGAGGGTGACAAAAGAGGGGTCCGGGATGCAGCATAAGTTGCATGAGGAGAGACTCAAAGCTCTCAATATGTACTCCCTGGAGCAAAGGTGGGGGACATGACACAGACCTTCATCTATCTGAAGGGGATCAACAGGATACCAGAAGGAAGCATCTTTCACATGAAGGGAAATAGCAGAACAAGGGGGCACAGCATGAGATTGGAAGGGGGAAAACTTTGGGGAAACTAGAGGAAATTCTAATTCACTGAAAGGGTGGTGGAGAGATGGAACAGTCTCCCCAGGAAGAGGTGGAGGTGGCTACAGTTCAGGGATTCAGGGATGCATGGAATAAGCACATGGGAATTATTAAGCTAGTGCAAAAGGGGGAACTTGTCATAGCATCTAGGGTACCTTAATCATTAGAAAGAGGGATCGGATATACTGGATGGGCCACAAGGCTCTTATCTGAAGACAACATCTATGTATCCAAAAAATAGGATGTAGCATTACTACAAGAAACCTGGCTAGATGACAATTCTGAGATATAATTTAAATCATATAATAAAACCATAGTCCCTGGATACAAAATAAATCAGAGAGGGCAAAATATTTTTTTGCAATTCAACCTTTATTAAGATTTCCAAAATAAAAGTACATCCAGACATAACAAGATTATAATCAGAAAGCAGTAAAAAGACCTACTGGATGCAATCCCCCCCACTCCAACAACCCCCCAACCTAATAACCCTTTGCACAGCACACCAAATATAAAACATAAAATATATTGTTACCGAGTAACAATACAATCCGATACAGCATAACAGGAATATAATGGGCCCCAAATCTGATCAAATTTGGACAAATTATTTTGAAGACTTGCGATAGTCCTTTCTGTTCTAAGACTAGCCAGGAGTTCCTGAAACCATTCGCCATATGAGATCAATTGGGTGTCTTTCCAATGCTTCAGAACCACTACTTTAACAGAGGCAGAGATCAAACTTATATGATATTTCCTAATTCGAACATCAACAGTGGTCATGTCCCCCAAAATGCAAATCTCTGGAGTAAACAGATTGGTCAACCCCAAATAAGGGTCCAGCCTTTCTTTAATGGTGTCCCACAAACAGTTACTTTAGGACAGTGCCAAAAATATGAAGTAAGTCCCTTCCTTATCCTGACATCTAAAACAACTAGAAGATGTAACCATACAGAGGTTAACTAATTTTACAGAAGAGTAATAAATATTATGCAACAATTTAAATTGCATTAGTCTAAGTCTATCTTGCAACAAAAATCTATGACAGGATTTCCATATGCCTGCCCAATTGAAATTATATAATGGAAACAGCCGGGCCCAATATTGCATTGAAGCGAAAATTTGAGGATGAATCCAAGACAAAAAAAGGTTATAAATGGCAGAAACTGCATGGGCCTTGCCTACCAATGGCTCCAAGTATCACAAAAATCAGGGACTATCCTGTTAGAGGGAGGAGAACTAAATTTACTGGCAAGTAAATGCCGAAGTTGAATAACTTTAAATATCATGGCTTGAGGAATTTGAAATTTATTCAATATTTCGACCGAGGTGAGTAATTTCCCTTCAGGCGTAAACAAATCCTTAACCAGTACTTTGTCCAGTAACGGTAGCCAAGTGGGTTTAATAGATTTCCCCTCTATTAAGAGATTAGGGTTGCACATTAAGGGCTGAGCGGGATCTAGAGTATGGGAATACTTTAGAAAAGCGCATAGTTGCACATGAGCTTTAAGGGAAATCTCAATAGGGGAGTTGTGCAAGGAAAGGGGAAGGGCTTTTCGGAAACAGTACAACAATGCCCTAGGTGTAAGTCCAGAATCCATTATCTGGGAAATCTCTAAATTTAACCACAAAGGTATATAAATATTATTTTGAGAGGCATCACTTACTGCGAGCCATCGAAGGTATTTGCTAGCATGACTGGCCCAATAGTACATACCAAAATGGGGAAGTCACAGGCCACCAAATAACTTAGAAGCGGTTGATTTATAATAAGCCAATCTAGGCTTCTTATAGTTCCAGATAAAAGCAGAGATTATACCATGAATTTTCTTAAACCATTTAAGCGGGAGCCAAACATTTAACATATTCAAAGGGTAGAATAAACGAGGAAAGACATTCATCTTTACTAAATTGATTCTACCCCAAATAGACAAAGAAAGCATTGCCCACCTTTTCAGATCAATTTGAATAGATTGTAACACCGAGTCAAGGTTATACTGAACCAAGCGAGAAGTAGATCTGGATAAAGTGAGACCCAGATACTTGATAGTCTCCGGGCTCCACACCAAGCTGAAGGGGGTAATATCATGAGCATGTGCTTTATAATTTAAAGGGAATACCACAGATTTACCCGTGTTAAGCCTATAATTAGCAATGGAAGCGAAGTTATCAATTGTTTCGAGTAAAGGCGGGCTAGAGATAGGCGGATAAGAAATCTGCAATAACAGGTCATCTGCATACGCCATGACTTTCAGAGTGTGTTCCCAGACCCGAATACCCTGAATTCGCTGTTCTATCTTTATCCGTCTTATGAGGGGTTCAATATATAAATTAAAAAGTAACGGGAGTGGACAACCCTGTCTGGTACCAACAAAAGTTTGAAAGGAGATGAGGTTACCCCATTACAATGAATTCTTGCAGTTGGAAAATTATAAATGGCATTTAGCCATGAACAAAACAGTTGAGGGAAGCCGAATGTTTCCATGACCTTGAACAAGTATTTCCAATACACCCTGTCAAAGGCCTTCTCGGCATCTAGGGAAACCAACACCATCGGGTAGTCCGAGTCCTTAGAGGCCGAGAAGACGTGCACCAGTAGCCTTAAGTGATCAGTCGAAGACCTTCCTTTCATAAATTCAACTTGTTCAGGTCCAATTAGACCCGGAAGGACCCCACTAATACGATCGGCCAATAGTTTAGTAAGAATTTTAATATCCTGATTCAGAAGTGAAATAGGCCGGTAATTAGAAACCAAATCATGAGACTTACCCGGTTTTGGCAGGAGAACAATTAGAGCTTCAAAGAGAGAAAGGTCCGTAACCATCCCCCCCAGAATACAGTTAAACAGTCTCAACAGAGATGGGACTAGCTCCTTACTAAAAGTTTTGTAAAAGTTGGCCGAGAAACCATCGGGGCCTGGTGTTTTATCGGAGAGAAGAGAATTAATAACCTGAATAATTTCTTGCTCCATAATGGGAACCATGAGCAGGGCAGAGAGGGCAAAATAAAATAGGCCTGATGGTTTTGATTGTCACCAAGAATAAGTGAATCATGAAGAAAACTACAACATCAACATTTTCAAATTGGTTGGCTTTGGAAATAATACCAGAAGAAAAAGAAATATTAATTTTAGTAAATGTGTATTTTTATTAGATTGCCCAAACTTAAGTAGCCTTAGAGAAAGATGGCTTCTATCATATTTGACCAAACTTGAGAATAGAAATAATGAGGAAAAGCTAAGGCTCCTGTTAAATTCAAGTGACACTGTAATTTTGTGTAACATAGCACAATTTACAGTTGTCTCTATCAGATTAATAAAATGTGAGGGGATGAGAATTCCATAAGTAAGTGCAGTGGTTTTGTATGTATAAACTTACATATCTATTGATGTTTTTGAATATATAACAGATATTTTTGTGTGTCATATTGCATTGTAATACACATTGTACAAATAAACTTGAACTTGAAACTTGAACTTGAAATTACCATGCTAGATAATGACTAAGTTGTATACAACATTTGTTTCTTGCAATGTACATGGCCTTACCAATCCAATTTGTAAGCTTGTGGGACAATAACTGGACTCAACTAGGCAGAGATCAGGTGCATAAAAGACACAAGAAGGTGCCTATCATTTTATTTATACGAAATCCAAAAATATTTACAGAAATAATAAGAATAAACATTAGTCCAGCACAACAGCACAAAAAAAATCTTCAGGACTCTACTTTCCTCGTAGAACCTGTGGCTTAGCTTCAGCCAGTATACTTGAGTGTAATACACTTCTTACACTCTCCAACTCTGAATCCATGTGTGAATTTAACAGCAACACAGTAGCAGGTCCTTCTCTTTCACTGTTAGTACACCAACTGACTCGACTGATCTAAACTCCCGTAGTGGTGAGCCCTTTTTATAGCTCCTTGTGATCACATAATTGGGGAGTTTTCATAGGCCTTGACATCACTGACTTCAAAACATTCAAATAGGGACAGTTTCAGGCCAGCCAGCCCTATAGAAACACCTCTGGCTAAACAGCTCCACAGAGGTAATCACACCTTTATTAACTTTGTAATCTCCATTGTATTCCACAGGCATCTCTGAGTTGGCTAGGGGAAGGAAGGTTAGGGACGTATGCCCTATCTTCCTTCTCCTGCCAGCTCAGGAGACCTGAAAAGCTTTTTTGCTGAGCAGTAATTTATATGCTGTTTATTTCTTGTTTCTAAACAAAGCAGAAAAACTCCTTCATGGGTTTTATCTTTGCAGTTCTTTATTGCAGCACCTGGTAGTTAATTTGCAGGTGCTCTGCTTCCTATATAAGCCCCTGTCACAACCGACATTTTATTTTTATTCAACCAATGGTTAAAATGTCAGTCCGTCAGGTAAGATTTCATTTGAGCCCTTATTTAGCACTACTGACACTTTTAAGCTTTATTTTATACTTTGTAGGTAAGCAGCCCTTGTTACAACATTTCTGAGGCTGCAGAAACTCAAGTGACATACTGTATTTCTTTTAATTATGGGACACTATGGGGCTTAATTATACATTTGCCCATAGTGTCCCCGCTAGCTGGCAAAGCCTTTTCATCGTTTGCTGCACTTGTGGCATCTCCAGATGCTTTAGAGCATGCCTTTGCTCTGAAGCACTCTGGCCATTTACACTCAGCACAAGGAGTGTTTCCTTAACTGCACAATGTGTTAGAAATCTACACCGGAGCATCCTGCTCTGATTTAAGTTAAGCTCCTGTGTCACATACTGCAACTGTAAAAAAGAACTACAACATGCAGCAGCAGGTCAGGTACTCAGTCACGCTTTGCAGTGGGACCATAACCATTAGAGGCACCAGTAATTTTAATCAACAGAGCGACATGTGCTAGAATATTATCTCCCGCTCGGGAGCTTTTCAGCCAGCACTACTCACACTTACTGTCATTACCTCCCTTTAGGGAATTTTAAACAAAAGTGCCAATCGTGCTTTTAGGAGACGGCTAAAGCACGCAGGGGCAGCAAAGAGGATGTAGAGGGATCTGTCAGTTTGGCCACTCTGACAGAGAAACATAGAAAAGCTAGAAAAGAATTAGAGCAGAAAGAGGGAGAGAAAAAAAGAAAACTCTTTTTTATTTTTTTTAAGCATTTTAAATCTTTATTCTTGGGGCACTCTATATTCATGACAGGAGGTACCCTGTTACACAATTAAATGGAGTAAAATGCTTACTTCCACAAAGAAGATGGGGACTTGTTAAATAAATGATTATTTTTTATATTGCTACTGTTACTTTAGAACTACTGATATAGTTTAATGAGAGTCTCGCACACATCTGTGAAAAGTGTAACAAAAATCTAATTTATTATACAGGGTTTCAAGTTAGAAAGATACAGAGTTTCCAGTAAGACATTTTCTGTATAGAACCATCAAATCAGCTGACAAACCATCAAACACAGGACACCAATATATACCAATTATATTGTTAAAGTATCCTGCCTATATTGGCTACTGCTAAAAAAGTATAATTAATTCATACTTACTTCATTAGCATGGTCACACACAGTGGGAAGGGCTATATTGATGCCATCACTGGCTATCAAATTGTGCAGACAACTTAGATAACAGTTTAGCCCATATTTATATGTTATTCCATAGCCAGATTGTCTTCACTATTTCCACAGGCTTTGCATGATTTTGGAAATACATGTTTTCAATGTTAATTAAAAATTATCTCATAAGTGCAATGTTCTTCTCTCTGGCACAGGAATAACATATTCACTAGAGAAGAAGACAAGATATTTGGACTATTCCTAAACAAGGCAGCCTTTTCAAGGGAACTGTGTTATACAATCTGAGTTATGGGTTATTTGAGGCGTAAACAAATGCAGTATTCTTCCTCCATCACTTTATAATTTGAGATGAGTTCCTCTCATTCTACAGTAGCTGTCTGTATTTAACCCCTTTAATGTCTAATAATATGTGTTTAATGAACTAATGCTAAGGTTTATAAAGCTAATATATATTAATGCAAGCATATAAAGTTTAAAAGAGTTCTAGCTGCCTCAGTATGTGTTTGTAGGAAATACACACTGAGCTCATAAAGTCTAAGTAATAAAATAAAGAAAACAATGCTGTACTCATAGAATCTAACTAAAACTGTCTGTCCCAGCAGTTATGTCTTATGCTGAGCTCGTAAACCTGTCACAGTACCTCATAGGTATACTGTGTGCATAGAATCTAATGAAAACTGTCACAACAAATGTTGTTCTCATAAATCTGACTCGTGAGATACTCATGGCCTCTGCAGCCTCCTACACCATGATCTCTCAATCCCAACAGGGCTGAATTTATACTTTTACAAGAAACACACATGTCAACAGTGGAGCATGAAAAACTGACAACATTTGGCTATAAAATGGTTATTACAGTGAAGCCCACCAGGATGAAGTGCAGCACTGCAGACTTATGTAGTAGAGTTACTGTAGCAAACAGTGAAATTTAAATGGGAGTTAATCCCTTTTGTCATGCAGTAAACCTGAGACACTGTGCTTCATTCTGGTGGGCTTCACTGTACTAACACTTATAAAAATGGTAGACATAAAGGCACAGCAATTCAATTCTGAGTAAGGTAGCTTTTGAAATGAAAGATACTCTGACTGACAAAGACGGCTGTTGTGCCTTCATTAACAGCTGTTATAATGGCAATATAATCATTATAGCTTTGATTTATGTTCCACTTGGTTCAGATTATGTTTGCTTTTTTCTGTAATCTTTTAACAAAACTTATGGAATGGGTAGAGGGTACTTTAATTGTTGGGGGTGATCTCAACCTAGTATTTAGTCCCCATCTACACTCTACATCTTGTATTCCTAGGGGAGACTGCAACATGGCACAGAAGGTAACTAAACTTTTAATGAAACTGGGTTATGTTGATACTTGGAGGCCTATGCTCCAGTCTCCTTAAAATTAAGTTTGGGACAAATCAGAAAAAGTACATTTTGGAGACCTAACCCTTGCTGTGCTGCAGATTGATGTATCAGTCGAGAATTCCTATACATTCTAATTCTGTCAGCAGCCTAAGGGTTAATTGTAAGCCCCACCACTCCAGATATCTAAGGGTATCCAAATGGTAACTTGGTGGGAGGGGGACACTATACAACCAAGAAAACACAGTCCAGAAAATGAAAGCTGCTCATAACCTGGTTCTTCTGATGTTGCAGAATGGCTTCACTTTGCAGGGGAGCAGGTATATCTCTTCACTTCAGAGGGATAACTGCAGGGGGCAATGTTCATTAAACAGGCACAACATGCACAGCTTGAATCCATAAACTTCAATATCCACTCCAGAATCAAAAGTGCAAAAACTTGATTTAACATTGAATGAAAAATTTGATTAACCACTCCATGGAGAATGGGGATAACAAATATGGTGGGGCACTTCAGAGGCGGAAACATGAAATCAGTTCTGCAGAAGTCTCTTTTTCCAACAGATTGATTTAATGCTTGCAGACATTCCCACTTGCCAAAAAGGCTACATTGCTGACAGCAGCACTAGATGGTGGTCTGAAACCGGCCACACTTAAAGGTATTTCAAACTTGCAAACTTTCAATTCATATTCCTTCCATTCATACTCTTCCTTAACACATGCACTTGCTTAACTTTCACTTCTCTTGTCTCATTGATAATCAAACTGAGAAAGCAATTGTGACACCATGAGATGTTTCTACTGTCCAAATACCTTTCTGAATTTGCCTTGTTACAACTGTGGGTTACTTTAAAACATATGGGAGCTGTCTTCTTACTGAGAGGTCTTCATATCCACTGGAATTCCCTTTAGCATGAAACAGAGCCACCAAAGACCTTCCCGATACCCAATCACTGATGCCAGAAGCCTGCTCTGAGCATCCCAGAGAATTATTTCATCCCTGGTGATCCCAAAGACCCGAGGCACTTTTTGCTCATACAGCAATTCCAATTTCTGGACTGCTTTCACCCAGGGCACTGCTTGCTTTGCCACATGGAGCACCCAGATGTCCTGCCACCCCACTGGAGTCCCAACAAATCATTCCCCACATGGATCTTTTCCTTCCTCCATAGGCTGCACCCCCTGACTGCCCACAATTACTGCAGTGGCCACCGGCCAGGGAAAGGAAGTAGACTGCCACCTCTACTCCCTTAACAATCCAGGCTGCCACCTATGGACCATGTCCCAGGTCTCTTCTGACAGAGCAGACCCAACCACAGGAAGACACTACATGCCCTTAGGCTGCACTCTTCTACAGGTGAGATTACTTAGGGACAGGGCCCCCCATCAGTGCTTACCCTAACAATGTGCCAGGATTGGTTGGCAGGCCTCTATATTTCTGCTTCTCATGGGCTCTGACTCCCAAACTGTACCAATAGGACCCAGATTTGAGCTCCACAGCTCTCATTACCCCATACACAGCCCAAACCACCACACTTACAATGTGGGTATTTGAGCTAGGAGGGCCGGGGTGGCAAGCAGCCCACCCTGGCCGCATCATGTCCCTTCAGCCAAACCAGTGGGCTCAAATCCAGACTTCTCTCATCTCTTGCTCCCCTCTTCCCAGTCTCCTCTCTGGTGCCAAAAACTCTACTCTTATTACCTATGGGAGTGGGTCCTGCTGCTCGCAGCATGCAGACCCACATCCCAGACCTACCAGCACCAGAGCTTCCTATTGTCTATCTACACAAATTAAATAGTAAGCTTCCAGTGGGTGCTTACATAATGTCACCTTGTTATAGGCTAAAATGGTACAGGATGCCATAACTGAATGCATAAAGAGGACAGTTGAGGAGAATGAGGCCCCTGACAAGTCTCCCACATTATCATGGGACACAGTTAGAGCTATCACTTGGGGAAATTCATAGAAATTTCATCCAGAAAGAAAAGACACTGGGAAGATCAAAAACTGCAATTACAAACTCAAATTACTACCCTAGAGGCATTACAAAAGGAAAAACTAGATCCACAGAGAAAAACTCAGCTTTGTCAACTTAAAAAGGAACTTAATTCTTTATTGGATTAACAAGTAGAACAGAAATTATTATACCTACCTGTAAGACAAAGGTACTATGAAGGAGGACCATGAACATTAAGACTGTTAGCTCATAGATTGTGTCAGCGGAGAGCTAGAGCAACCATCACAAAATTATACATTCCCAGGCCAAAAAAAAAAAAATGTTATTCCATAATAGACATAGCTAACACCTTTAAAAATTATTATTCTACCTTTTATAAGGTAGAATCATCCTTGGACCAACAGGTATTAATAGATTTTCTTAACCAATTGCAACTCCCTCAGGTTACTGAGGCCAGTAATCAAGTGTTAACTTCCCTATCACTAGCTCTGAAATTCTAACTGAAATTAAGCACCTCAAAACTGTCAAATGTCTGGGAGTGGATGCTCTTCCCAGGGAGCTCTATAAACATTTTATGGAACCAGTCATTGCTTTGCTTCATTGAACACATATGTCTGTCTTGGACACAGAAGGTGCAATGGCCCCCTCCTGGACCCAAGCTATAGTGCCGGTGGTTCCAAAGCTGGCCAAAGACTCCACACATTGTGCTTCATACCAGCCTATTTCAATACTTACTACAGATTACAAAATCTTGACAGGGATACTAGCTCAAAGGCTAGAAGAAATTATTCCATGGCTTGTCCATATTGACCAAACTGGATTTGTAGCCAGATGACACGCGCAAGATAATATACATAGGGCAGTACATACCGTATAATAGACCACTTGAATCAAACCAAACAGCTGACCTTATTAATGGGTTTGGATATAAAAAATGCCTTGGTTAAGGTTTCATGAGCCTTTTTATTACAGATCCTGGATGGGTTTGGGTTTGTGGATACTTTTTTGCACTTTATATCTAACGGTAACAGCACAAGTTCATTTGAGCTGGGGAAGGGGAAATGTCAAAGCCCTTGGCACAGAGTATTTTATTGAACCAGAGGATCCAGGGGGTATTCTTAGGAGGGGTAGAGAACAAATTAATGTTGTACGTGGATGACATACTTCTCTTTCTTGCTCATCCAGACCAATCACTCATGGAGGTGTTCACACAAATATATTTATTTACAGAACTATCTGGATATTCACTTAATACTACTAAAACTAAAGTATTAGTCTTTTCATATAGTGTCCCTAAAACTCTACAGGAAAGATATCTGATGTGATGAGATTTGGCCAACATGAAACATTTAGGAATATTATTAGGCTTCAACACTTCTTCTCTTTTTCATGATAATTTTCCACCATTGTTGTCCTTCCTCAGGTCTGATTACAAGCGTTGGTCCTTGCTTCCTTCAAAATACAAGGTGGGTTAGCTATCCCTTCTCTAATAGGTTACTAGATTTCAGCCCAAATGATAATAATCCTGTTGTGGGATAACCTGAAGTATGACTCTCACTGGAATTGAATTCAATTATCTAAGCCTAGTGATCTCCCCCTTCAGGCTATGCATTTTTTCCTAACTGTCTACAAGCTGCCCCTAGACCCTCTCTCCTGGGCATCCAGATGGCCCTTGAGGGTTAAACATGGGAAATCAGTATGAGCATTATGGAACAATTTTTATGGAGTAATAGGTGGTGGACTTCAGATGAGTCATTCCCCCCTACTACATTCGACTCATGGTTTAAACTTCAAGCACAATTAGGGTGACATTCACCATGGCAGTGTCTACAGGCAAATACAGTACTCTGTCCTGAATTGGTGGTCCAAAGATACAACTCATGTCTCAGGGACAAATTTTGATTTTATCAGATACGAGATTACATCAACACTCTAGTGCACAAAGTCAACATATCCCTTGAGGGGCTTCCTTCTTCTCCTCCTTTTGAAACTATTTGGAACACTTTGAATGGTAAAGGAGCAATAACTTTGCTATATGCCAACATCTTATGAGATATGGGTGCATCCAGAACTAAAATTAAAGTTAGATGGAAGGAGGAATTGGACATCCAGTTAGATCTGCACGATTGGACTAAGGTATGGGCACCGCCATGGGGCAACACTTCATCCCCAAATTGGAAATAATACAGCTAAAAACTGTGTGTGTGGTACTTCTTAGTGTCAAAACCACAGGAAAAATGTAACATAGTGATAAAACCAGATTGCTGGAGGCTCTGTGGTGCTTTGTTAGCTATACATGCACATATTTTCTGGCACTACCCTGCAATAACAGCCTATTGGGTAGCATTTAAGGAACATCACATATGCACTTTTGCATTATCCCCTCCCTTAGGCCCAGAGCATATATTATTGGGTATTCTACCACCTTCCTTGAAAAGGCAAGAGGCCAAATACTACTGGAAAATTCTGATTACAACAGCCTTTAAAGCAATAAGATGGTGGCTGCACCCTGATCCACCTACAGTTATAGAATGGATGCATATTGTTCAACAGATATAAGAAATGGAAAAAATTACTTTTGCATTACAACAGTGGCTCCCAGCTTTCACCAATAGCATACATGTGATGATATAAATCTGTGGAGGAGGGAGGTTTTGTGAAATTAGCTGGGAGATTGGCTTTTTAGGCAGGAGAAAGTACCCAGCCACTCGCCTTGCGCAACCATTAACGGCTCTCCATGCATCAATCACTAGCAGTGATGCCATTATTATGGATTTATTGTAACAATAAATCTGAGATTGTGAAACCATTACTTCTTGAAACAGACCTGCAGTTTATTCGATGCCACACAGTGAAATAATTTAGACAGGAACGCTGAGCTATACTATTAGTGGAAAAAAAATGCAGGTACTCACAGGGAATCCAATCAGAAAAGTCACAAAGTAACAGTAATAGCATGCATGACTGGTCGAGTGGCATCCATGGTATAGTTTTGATTGGATTCCTGTGAGTACCTACATTTTCACTAATAAGTTACCTCTATGTAGAATTACTGTGCACCATGGTGACGAGACTGCTCTGGAGCCTGCTGCTGCTGCCAACTGCCAGCCGCCTGCAAGAAACCTGTAAACTTGGCACATTCGCCCTCCACTCTGCACGCACTACCTGCAGCAAAGCGTCTGGACCCTTCAGCCCATTGAACACTGTATGCAGCGATAGGAAGATGGGGAGCAGAGCGGGAGAACACCTGAGAGACCCAGGAGAGTGAGATGAAGAGGGACGCAAATACAGATTTTTTTTCTTTTGCGACAGTCTAAATTGGGAGGTTTGCTTTCCCGTGTGGGGGGCAGGAGTTTAGTTAAAAAAATGGGACTATCCCGGCCAAAACGGAAGACATCACATGCATGCAATTGGTGGACTCGATGGGAGCTGTATCAAGGGGAATTGTCCCTTATTGATACTGCCCCAATATGATAATATTGGTCAGGACAAATACTTATCAGTATATAGTATTTGAGATTATAAATTTCTCTTTATATAAGCAAATTGACTCTCATATACCCCATTCATTATATTCTTGATTTTGGACTCACGGGTCTAACTTGCTATATTAGATCGAATGAGTTCAGTTAACTAACTGCAGTGACAGCATTGTTTTTGGGTTGGTTTTATTATGTTCTATATTACTAGTAACTTAGAATTTATCTTAGTCAAATTGTTATAAAAGATTTGGAAAGCTTGGTTTTCGCTGTTTATTGTAATGTACCATTGCATTTTATCAATAAATAAATATAAAAAAAAATGAATAAAATTTGGTTACCGTGAAAGGTACACTGAGCCGAGACTCATTTCCAGGTGTGACCCGCAGGAGGCATTGTAGGAAAAAGAAGAGCAATAAATCTTAAGATGGAGATCCCCTCAGACCATAAACTACCATATAACTAGCAGGCTATTTTAGAAAGAAACTCTTAATAGCAAACAAAGAGAAGGAGACGCCAGGACTACACACACAAATCAAAACACTCTGTAAAACATATGTTTTTGCAAATTTTGACTGCAGTGCTCCTTTAAAAATCTTAAGAACTCCATGAAGGGGAGAAATCATAATTTTCTTTGTGTTCTGGATCTTGAACAAGAGGAAATCCTTACTACAAGGGGTATTCTAAAAATAATTTATGATGAAGTCTCTAAACTTTTTATTTAAAAATCCCCCAGCTTGTGTAAAACCTGTACCTACAGTAAATGAGAAGAGAGAAATTCCCTCAGGTGTATTTGCAACCTACAGAATATTCAAGGGAGTAAGGGCCAGACTTCAGGGATGCGATCTTAAATGGTTGTGCTAGTTAAACCTGTAGCAATTCTAATGATTTTCATGATAGGATCACATAAAGAAAGAATTAGAAGAAATGCTTTAGTTGTAGCCATCAAGTCTGATGAATATTTCATAATATTTCACAATATTTCTAAAGTAAATCTTTCTGTCTGACCTACATTAGTGATGCAGGCAGGCAGGACATTTTTCTAGTAGAGATATCACAGAAATGCCAGGAAATATCCAGACATGTCAGTGCCTGCAACTGTAAAGAAGGGATGCAATCCGGTACCTTTGAAAAACTCTTCAGTAGTTTATATTTACCCTGATGTGACTGAGCCCAATCATGCTGCAATCCCTATTCGTGAATCTGGTCTGTGTAGGAAAGGAGAGCCGTAGTGCCAAAGTGGCACTGAGTCAGTCTTGCTACCGAAATCAGGGTGTGTCAGGTTGCAAGTGGGCTTGCACCATGGAGGTGTTGCAACATCTCCTTTTCTGCAATTATACAAGCCCAGCCATGGATGCAGAAAGGGGCTCCACTTAGACTAGCCAGGAGGTGGTCTAAGGGACCTGTGCAAATGCCACACATTGTGGAGAAGTAGGATAGGGTTTGAAAGTGGGCTAGTGGGGGCAGAAGGGGCATGAAGGGTGCTATAGGGTGAGTCATGGAGACAGCTGGGTATGAGAGGAAGTGATGTGGCACTAAGTGGGGGTGCTGTTTGCATATCCATACAGCCAATGGGATGGGACTGCCAAGGAGGGGTTCCAGGGACAGAAAGTGGCATGGCACCAGATGGGCACAGCCCTGACAGCTGCACCATGGTTGGGCACTTATAGAGCAGCTGCAAGGGCTGTGCTTACCTGGTGCCATGCCATTTTCTGTCCTTGGAACCACCTCTAGGTGGTCCCATCCCATTACCTGCATGGATGTGCAAATGGCACCCTACTTGGTACCACATCATTCCCTGTCATGCCCAGCTGTCTCCCGAATACCCCTATGGCACCCTTTGTGCCTCTTTGGCTCTAGCCCCCTCCTGTCCAGCAAATTCACCACCAACTATCCCAGCCCATCTGGTGTGCACCTGATTGGGGCGGATCCCTACAGCAATTCCTGGAGGTGTACCTTATGTTTGATGCTAGTCTGCAGCTGAGGTGACTCCTGGGTTTTTGCAACAGGGACCCCCCTCTTTTATAAAATTGGGTTCAGGGCCACTGATGCACCCAGAGTTTGGCACAGCCCTAGTGCAATGCACCTTGCATCACTCTAAGTGCTGTTTGAAAATTGAACCCCCAGTGTCAATACTCAGGAACTCCAATGCACAAGTGTTCAGAGTTCAACAAAAACATGCATTAAAAAGTCAAAAAAAACTCTTGTCTTCTCAATTGTCACCCCATCCCCAGTCCACAGTTATCTCATACCTTCTAGACACCTGCCCATCTTCCTATACAGAGAGTTGCTTAATATGATGAAAAAGTTGCTGTCACTTGGTCCTAGATCTCGACTTTGCTCCATCTCACACATTGAAAGCTCTTTTCCCATCTCATTGGAGATGTACTAAAATTAAATATTTAGGAATATATCTACCACAAAATTTAATACATTTGTAATTGTTAAATTATGAATATTTAACTCAGGAGACTGAGAAATAGTTGAGTAGCTGGATAAATATAGGTTTATCCTTTACTTCCTGGATAGACACTGAGCAGGATTCATGAAATGTTCAGGAGCTAAGTCCCACTCCACAGCTCCAGTGGTGGACTGAAATCATCCGCAGCTGTGTTGTGTGTGATTCACAGCAGCAGCAGCAGTTGCAAAGGTTGTTATGGCTGCTCCCACCAACCGTAGCAAGACTCCGCAGCTGCGGCAATCCCCCCTGGTAACCACACCCACAAGCTGCCATCAGTCGTGGAGCCGGTTGTAATCCAGCTCCTCCTATGTGAATACCTGCTGCTGTGAGACCCCTGTGGCTCCGCAAGTGGCCACCCTTTGGTGCCGAAGTTTTGCTGCAGTTGCAGGACTTTCACTGGGTTTGTGAATCCTGCCCACTGTCCGCATGACAATATCGCCCACATTACTTTATTTATTTCAGTTTCTACCCATGACCCCACCCCATATCTTTTTAACTCTTAGAACATGTCCCTCTCCCGATTTGTATGGGCCAGTAGACAACTACATTTTCAATGGTCATTTTTACGGTTACCAATAGACAAAGGGGGGAGACTAAATCTTCCTAATTTAACAGACTACTGTAAACCGATTTTACAGTGGTTGGACCCCAATTTGGAACCTCTGTGGAAATATATTGACCTCATAATAAACAATTTGTTTGATGTTAACCAGATAGTTTTCCCCCCCTTACTTCTTTACCGGACTTAAAAAGCTTTTTCTCTTAGCACTAGGGTGTGTTGAAGTGTTGGTATAAAATAATATCTCACCTTGCCCTCACACTCTTTTTTTGTTTATTCCAACTGCTGTCAGCAGAGGCATATTTTTTGCCTGCACATCTACATTTAACCTTCCAGAGATGGAGGTGGTTGGGCCTAACATTCATTTATCAATTTTTAGACACACAGGAGGTAATACGTGTTTTACAACTTCAACAGTTATATCAGCTACTGAAACAAGATCATTTTAGATATTTACAAGTCAGATCCTATTTGATGCAAAAGGGTCCAGATTGGGGATTTTACCTAATACCAAGCCACCAGTTTTTAAATTGATACTAGATGCCCTAGAGGGCAGACTGAATCCATATTTAATTGGGTTGAATGATAAAGCCTTTAGGGAGAACTGGATGGACTCATCACAGGCCATCCTTACGGTATGGAATTCTGAACACGCTATGGATATTTCTTATGAAACATGGCTTGGGACAATTTTATAATCAATGAAAATTTTGCAAGCTCTCTATTGGTGGGAATCTATCTGGAAGTGCTGGGTTTGTTTCTTTAATAATCCAGTTAAATTGGTAAAGTTTCTGCCTGCCACATATGGGCTGTATTGGCGACAATGTGAAGAACAGTCTGCTACTTTTGCTCATATTTTATGGCATTGCCCCATTCTTGGTGATTTTTGGAGGGATATAGAGGGCAGTTTATGTGAGCTGCTGGACTCGGGTTTACTTTAACTCCACAACTTCTATTGTTATATGTGGAACTTGATGGTACTATTCCAGCTAGAACTTCTCTGCTGCATTTATATATTGCAGCCACAAAAAAAGGCATCACACATTTATGACATAAGCCTGGACCCCCTGCATGTGCCTAGTGGCACATTATTGTGCTTGAAATGTATTATTTAGAATGTTTGCTAGCTCACCAACTGGGTCATACTTCTCGGTTTGAGATTACATGGAGAAAGTGGATTTTATACATGTCCCAAGTAGATTCTGCATTTCTACCATGATATGAATTCTTGCTGTGTGTGGGTTTACCTCCTTCCTTTTGTTCTTTGTTAACTCCCATGGGGCAAGATGGAGACAAGGAAATTAAGGTATGGCTAAACATTGTAAGGCTTTTAAAAAACCTGTATGAATATGCCAATGTAGCTTACTGTTGGACTCTTTCTCTCTGTGAATATAGATAAAGAGTATTAAAAAAAGTTGCTGTCACTTAAAGATGTTGCAATGTTTTACTTCATTGGTGAAGTTCCAGGGAAGTTGCAAAATTCACCTTTGCGAATAACTTTGCAAATTGCACACTTCGACACTTTGACACTACACATTGAGTTTTCCTGAAGAAATTGCACCTTTTCAGGCATAATCAGGTGACGTTAACTTCACTAGTGAATTTGCATAACTTCTACTGAAAAGGTGCAACTTTGGCTGCCAAAAACATTGTGAAGTCATTGCTTTGCATTTCACGAATCTGGCAAAATTAGCAAATTCTGTAGCGAACCAGTTTGCCAACTTTGCACATCTCTACTGCCACTGTGCTAGGACCCTATAACAACTTTTTGATTAATTCCTCCTCCCTAGTCCACTAACCCAGGCCCAAAAGGGTCATTAACTATTTTACAAATGTTTAAACTTTTGAATTTATAAAGTGTTTTTCATGCATATTGTATGCCAAAGCACTTTACAAATGAAGAGTGAGACTGTTAGTGAAGTGACTGCAAACATGTTACTCCCCCTCCTGACATCTGAACTCTGGTTTAGAGGGTAGCAGTAAGCAAAAAGACTGAGTGCTCAGCCACTCCCTTCCTAGCTCACAATGTACAGCTAAAACACTTATTGACCGTTAGCTGATAGCTGCAGCACACAAAGAAAGGCAAAGGAGAAGAGTGGTAACATATCACAGAAGATGACAGGCTGACTGACAAGTCTACCTGGCATGGTGAATGATGTGAGACATCCCCTCTTTGAGTGCACTGCAGATTTTAGTTGACAGTCTCTATATAGCAGCATGCTTCTGGTTAGGGAGGTGGTAGCAGAGTAGGTGTTTATATTTTTGCCTACTGTTAATCCCATTAAGAAACAACAAAGTTGCCTTGGGAAAATGGGTGTACGATAGGTACAAACTAACACAGCAAACCAAACAAACCTAACACTCACCTCCCCCAGTACCCAGCTAAGGAGTACAGGGACAAATAAATTGTAATACAAAAGCTTTTATTACTTACAATTTCACATAAAAGGTAAAGTGTTAATAAAGTGCTGTGCATATAGCTTGGTGAGAGTGAACTTCTGAAGCCTGGACAAGTTACCGGAGGACATTTCGTTCCCAGACGGGCACTTTTCCAACAGTGCATATCAGCTGAAACACTGTATCTGTATAATTATTTATGTCAGTGGCTAATATTATCCAAAGGGCTGTATCACAGATGTTGATCCATTGTAGATATGAGGGGGTTGGGGGATGAAAGTGTGTAGTGGTGACTGGATAACTACTTTGATGCCATACAGAGTATGGCTTATGTATCATATGAACATTCGAAGAAGCCAGCAGAAGGCTATTTGGTCAGTCTAGTCTGCTTCTATTGCAGGGTCCACAGCTTGAGCTTCTGAACCTGCCCCCCCCACTCATCCCATCCTTTCCATCCTCTCTAACCTTGACTCTTACCTTCTCCCTATATCTATCTCAGCCTGTCTTGAAGTTACCCACCATCTCCAGCAAGACCACGTAGCCACTACTCTCTCCGTGAAGAAGTACCTCCTGACCTCCCTCCTAAACCTCCCCCTCCAGCTTAAGACTGTGGGCCCAATTCCAAGATGTATGACGCAACTCGCAGGCATATGCAGGTAGTGCCATGCGGCGCTAATGCCGGGGACCCTGCAGCCTATTCCAGAACAGGCAGGGTCCCTGGCACTTATGTCCTGTGACTTGCGGCAGCCACAGGGTTGAGCCACAGGAATGGTGCAACAGACCTGGGTGCAGCAAGACACAGACTTCAATTAACAGCCCCGGAACCCGCCACCCCACCAACAAGCCCCTGGGGGTCTTGGTGAGGCGAGCTGGGTAGCACAGGTGCAAGGGCACAGTGCAACACGACCCAGGCACTTCACTGCGGGGGTAGGCATCACTGTGTGGGGGGTTTGTGGGGCATGGCAATGTGCGTTTTGTGGCACTTTGGGTGGGTATTCATTGTTTAACCAGGACAGATGCTCCTTAGACCAGCTAAGGGTTGGTCTAACCCCACAGTGCTGTATTGGGACCTGGAATGGTGTAGGCAGGTTACGGCAGCTGCTCTTTCAGAATAGGGTGCAGTCACTGCCGTAACCCCCCTCTTCTGCCATGCCGTAGGGGCTGTGGCTGATGGAAGGCCCCTTGGATGCAGGCCGCAAGTGCCATGGTGCAGGACACATCTAGGATTAGCAAAAGGTGTAACATATTTCTCAAGATGCGATTTGAGCCATAGGGTTTGGTGCAAGTCAGCTTGTGACATGCCTAACTCCTTTTGGAATCGGGCCCTGTGTCTTTTCATATGGCTGCCACATATCTTGAATATATCCTCACTTGTCCACCTTATTTATCCCTTTCAATTACTTGAAAGTCACATTCATGCCCCCCCTCCCTCTTATCCTCTATAGAATACATGGTTAGTGCCCTCAGCATCTCATCATATGCCTTACCCTGCTGACCCTCAATCAACTTTGTAGCCCTCCTCTGGACTGTCTCCAGCAGTTTAATGTCCTTTTTAAAGTGTGGGCACCAGTAGCGAACATAGAAATATAGAGATTATCATTAGATAAGGACTGTCAGGCCTATTCAGTCTACCCCAAATTCCCACCTTAATTGGCAACCGATGCCCCTAACTGGTCATCTGCATTAAGCCTCTTCTTCCCACCTCTAGGGTTCCCTTATGTCCGTCCCATGCATGTTTAAATCCTCCCATTGCTGATACTCCTACTACTTCCTGTGGTAGGTCATTTCATGCATCCACCACCCTTTTTGTTAAAAAGAACTTCTTCACATTTCCCCTTATCCGGACCCCTTTCAGTCTCATATCGTGCCCCCTTGTTCTTGTGTCCCTCCTATATTGAGATGTGTCTTCCCCCTTGCACCTTGTTTATGCCCTTAAGATACTTGAAAATTTCTATCATATCTCCCCTTTCCCTCCTTTCTTCTAATGTATACATATTGAAGTCTTTCAATCTCGCCCCATATATTTTCTGCTGCAAGCCCTGAACCATCTTTGTCACCCTTCTATGAACCACCTCCACTAGGTCTATATCCTTCCAAAAATGCAGTTTCCAGAACTGTACACAGTATTCCAGATGGGGCCTCACCAATGTTTTGTATAGTGGTATCACCACCTCTCTTCTTTGGCTAGTGATGCCCCTTCCTATGCACCCCAGCATGCCACTGGCCTTCACCACAGCCTTTTTTACACTGCTTGGTTGCCTTTGAGTCATCTAAGATAATAATCCCCAAATCCCTTTCTTCCCTGGTGACTGTCAGTAACTCCCTCCCCCATCCTGTAGCTCTCCTCAGGGTTTCTGCAGCCCAAGTGCATGATTGTGCATTTCTTCACATTGAACCTCAGTTGTCACTCTTCGGACAATTTTTCCAGTTTTTCTTGGTCACCCCATATCCTCTGCATCCCTTCAGGAATGTCTACTCTGTTGCAGAACTTGGTGTCATCTGCAAACAGGAGAATCTTCCTTTCAGCCCTTCTGCAATATCACTAATGAAAACATTAAAAAGGACTGGCTCCAGCACTGATTCCTGAAGGTACTCCACTGGTCACTCCCTTTTCCTCGGACTGGATAACATTTACCACCACCCTCTGCTTTCTATCCTCTAACCAGTTTCCAACCCATTCAACCACCCTGTGTCCCATACCAAGGCTTCCCAACTTGTTTAACAGTCTCCTATGTGGAACGGTGTTGAAGGCCTTGCTGAAATCCCCTGGTCCACCTCCTTCGTCACCCAGTCAAAAAAGTCTATTAGATTCGTTTGACATGATGTTCCCACAGTGACTCCATGCTGCCTCAGGTCCTGCTGTCTGGTGAGTTCCAATTGTTCCACAGTCCTCTTCTTTAGCAATGCCTCCATTATTTTCCCTGCTAATGAGATGAGTCTGACCACCTGTAATTTGATGCCTCCTCCATGCTACCACTTTTGTGTAGGGGGAACACGTGTGCTCTCCTCCAGTCCTCTGGAACCACCCTTGTGCTGAGTGACTCACTGAACATGGCTGCCAGTGGTGCTGAGAGCTCCATCCTCAGTTACCTCAATATCCTGGGATATATGCCATGAACTCCATATTCTAGATGTGGCTTCACCAGTGACCTGTGCAAGGGCAGTAAAACCTCATCTCTTCTACTGCTGATCCCTCTATCTATGCATCCCAATATCTTGTTTGCCCTTATTGCTGCTTTCCTGCACTGCGTGGAGTGTTTCATGTCACTAATGAAGAAATAGAACAACACTGGTCCCAGCAGCTAGCCCTGTGGGACCCCACTGGTGACATTTCTGGTGCTAGATAACTCTCCTCCCACTACCACCCTCTGGGTTCTATCCTTTGGCCAGTTTCCCACACATCTGGTCATCTATTTCCCACACCCCTGAGATTTGCCAACTTCCTGATCAACCTTTTATGGTGTAAAGAGTCAAAGGCCTTGCTGAAATCAAGACAGAGTATGTCTACTGCTTGGCCCCTCTTTAGTGTCTTAGTGGCCCAGTCAAAGGAGTGGATCAAATTCATTTGACACAGTACCCCCCCCCATAAACCCATGCCACCTTGCATCCTGGAAACGGTGCACCTCTTGATATTCTACCAACCTTTATTTAAATATGGTCTCAATGAGCTTGCACACAATTGAGGTCAGACTGACTGGTCTGCAATTTCCTGGGTCATCCTTGAGGCCACTCTTGTGGAGGTGCACCACATGTGCCATTCTCCAGTCCTGCAGCACCATGGCTGACTCCAGTGAACTATTGAACAGGCTTGCCAGTGGCCCTGCAAGCTTCTATGCCAGTTCCCTCAGTACCCTTGGATGTACTCTGTCTGGGCCTGGTGATTTGTCCACATTCAATGCTAGCAGACCCTCCCTCACTCTGTTCTCCTCTGTCACTACATCCATGCTTCTCCCCCCATACATCTTCTCCCTCATGAAGGCACAAGTCCATCCTTCTCCCTGGTAAAGATGGAACAGTATTCATTTAGTGATACTGCTTTTTCACCATTCTCCTCCACCCACTCCTCTCCTTTATCAAGCCTAATAGTTCATCCTTCATGTCCTCTTTCTCACTTATATTGTGAAAAAAGGCCTTCTCCCTATTCTTAATTCTCTCATCTATCTGCAGTTCCTTCTGGGTCTCAGCTCATCAGACTTTCTTACTTGCCACACTAGCCAACCTTAGGCAATTTACCTTATACACCTCTCTCTTGGTCATCCTGAATTTCCTATAGGGTGACTTCTATTACTGCTTGGGCAACCCCAGAACTGAACCAGCTGGGTACTTTGGCTCTTGAGTTCTTCCTAACACACTACTTTGTGGAAACCATTATCCCTTCCTTAATGATAGACCACCTTTGGTCCACCCCCACATGTGCCCTGTTGCCCACAGGTGCCTCCTTAGCACATCACCCATCTTCTTGAAGTCCACCCCCCTAAAATCTAAGATTTTGGTCTTATTCTGGATTTTTTCCCCTGTCCATTGGGGTCTCTAATGATGTTAACAACAGTGTTATTAACCAGCACAGTCAAAAAGGGCTGTGTCTTGGATGTTGATTCGGTGTACAGAGTTACAGAGGTAACCACCTCACTGCCATATAGAGAATGGCTTATGCATTTGGGTCTCTAATGCTGCAGAATGAACACCAATGTTTTTAGTGAACACAATCCAAAGGGCTGTGTCACAAATGTTGATTTAATGGACATATAGAGAAAAATTGATATATAATGGTGACTATCTTACTTGATGGTTACCATACATATATAGAGGATGACATACATATCAGGGCTGTCCCATGTGGCATAGCTAACATTATTTTGTTTTTTTGTTTATTGTATGCAGCTTTGAGTCCCACAGTGATGCACTTTGACAGGACCTTGTAGTTTTTGCATTACTTGTCCCTTTAATGCAATGAATTTGTACAGAAGCCTCCAGATCCTGTCAGCAACATATTAAAGGGGTGGTCTTGCCAAATCCTACTTCAGCTGTGCAAAGGAAATGAAAACACATTGCTATTCATTCTTACAGCAATGTATTAAATAGAAACATAGATACAGTTAGACAAAGGCCATAATTCTTTATCCAATCTGCCCAATTGCTGCCTTGTAGTGGGAAATACTCTATTGATCATACCTTTCCTTTCTCTCTCTCTCTGTCTCTCTCTCTCTCTCTCCCTCCATTGTGCCCTCCTCTCTCCTCACCCCCACTCTTCTTCCCGGTGAAATGGTAGGAAGCCCTACTCCATAGTTCTTGTCATTTTCCTGCTCCTCCTCCTCCTTTCTAGTGATGTGGAGATCAACTGTGGACCCTCCCTTGCTTCTTTCCCCTCCTATGCTACTCTCATGGGTCTTAGCATCTTCCACCTAAATGCTAGGAGCCTTCTCCATAAGCTCAACCTTCTCTCTGTCTGGATTCAACCTTACTCTTCTGATGTTCTCTGCATTTCTGAATCATATCTCTCATCCAGGACTCCATATTCAAATCTGTCCCTTCCTGACTATCATCTTCTCAGGCATGACATGGGACAATGTGGAGGAGGTGCTACTATGTATGTTTGCCAGAGCCTCTCATGCACTATGGCCATCAGGGAGGCCATAGCCACCTCCCACAAATTTCATCAACTCAGGATCTCATTCCCCTCCTCTGTACCAATTTTCATTGCATTTTTATGCCTTTCCTAAAATATCATACTCTTCTCTGGTTGACACCCTTTCCACTATCTCCTCACATTCCTCCACAAGTGAACTCATCCTACTTGGGAATTTCAACATAAATTGGCTCTCCCTATCCTCCAAATCTACCATTCTTAGGACTGAGTCCCTTAATCTTTCCCAGATCATTTCAGAACCCACCCAGCTCACTCTCCACTCCATCAACCATACCCTTTTTTACTGTGCACTAGCCTCTCGCCTTCACCATTTTGTTACAGCAGGTATATTGCCAGATTAATTTAATGACCACTGCATGATGCTCTGCATCAGAAAATCTGGCATCCCTTTCCTCCCCAAATTACATCTCATCTAAGTCTCTCCAGCTGCTAAACATTAATGCTCTACTGAGTGACCTAGCTACAATAGACTGGTCAGACATCCTCTCTACCTTGGATATTGATGTGACCAAGGGTGTGACAGCTAAGACTCAATGCAAAGAAGTTCAAGAGCATGCACTTGGGACACAGAAATGCAACAGAGGAGTACATGATGGAAGGAGGTACTGATAGCCACCAAGCAGGACCTGGGAGTAAACATATCTGATGATCTAAAGGCTACCAAACAATGTGAGAAGGTTGTGAGGCAAGTAAGTGGAACGCTGGAGTGCTTATGGAGAGGTAGCTCCAGCAGAAGGAAGGAGATGGTGATGCCACTGTATACAAAATTGGAGAGACCTCATCTAGAGTATTGTGTCTAGTTCTGAAGGCTGCATCTCTGGAAGGACATAGACAGAGTAGAAGCCTTTCAGAGAAAGGCACCAAAAGCAGGGGCTGCACAAAATGTCACATGAGGGGAGACTGGAGGATCTCAATATATAGTTCCTTGAGGAAAGGAGTGAGGGGGGATATGATAGAAATGTTCAAATACCTCAAGGGTGTAAATAAGGTACAACAAGGGTAGCATCTTTCAAAGAAAAAGATGTTGAAGAACAAGGGGCCATGATATGAAAATAGAGGGGAGTAAGCATATAGAATAGTGAATAAGTGACCATTAGAGGTGGGCAAAAGAGGGTTTTTCTGCTTTTGAGGAACTTCTGCAAAAATCTAGAAGCTTTTGCAAATGTTTTGGGTGAAATTTTGCCCTATTGGCAATAAAAATAAGTCCTGGTGACTAGTGGCCCCTTCCCACCAACTGCCCAATGTGTATAAAAATATCCCTGGTGACTAGTGGTCCCTCCTCTTCACCCAGTCACCCACCTGTACTGTCCAGTAACCCCCACAATCCCTTTCTCTCCATCTGTAGCAGGGTCCATAGGTAGTCCTTAGTTTTGCATCTATTTTTTTTTATTCCCTGGTGATCTAGTGGTTTCACCCCCCCATGCCTGATCCCCAGTCCTTGAATAAATAATTAATTCAATGGTGGACTAGTGCCCCTTCACCCCAGCAGGTGTCATACCACCCTGTTCCCACCCCATCCCGAACCCCTTTGGGCAGACGGGCACAACACTCCTCTCTCCATCACAGCCGGTCCACCCACTGAGCTGTCAATGAATGAGTGTGTCCTTGTATAAGAATGCGCTCATTCATTGACAGCTCAGTGGGAGATCCCTCTGTCGTGGAGAGAGGGGGCTATGCCAATCTGCCCACTGTGCTTCGGGATGGGGTGGGAGCTGGGTAGTGGGACACCTACTTGGGTGGGGGGGCACTAGTCCTACCTTCTTCTAGTTTCTACCCTCTCCAATTCCCATCATGCCCTGTTTCACCACCTCCCTCTATAGCCTATTTATTTCTGTTGCTAGCCACCCCATTTTTATGCATACTGGACACCCCCTGCTCCTCCACAGCATGTCCATGAATACCACTGCCCTACATCCATTACACCCCACTGTTCACTCCAGTCTCCTCTGCTCTCCAAGACCTCTCTGTTCCCACCTTACCTCCCCCACACCGCTGCCATCTTCAGCTGTCAGGATAGCCCATCTTATAATGCGTGACCTGCCATTTCTTGCCTCATCCTCTACTAAGCCCCTACTTTTATCTTCCCCCACTTCCCCCTTTTCTCCAGCCCCCTCTGCAGTGCTTTGTAGTGTTCAGAAAGATAAACAGCACTCATAACCAAGCTACAGGTAGGAGATGCTAAGTAAGCACAGGTGTTTATATTATTTAGCTGTAGATTGTCTTAACCTGTGCCTGACCATCCCTTATTTCAGAATTTAGTTTCTCCCCCCCCACAGAAAGTTACAAAGTACCTAAAGAGAGACCCTTGTTAGAGTTTACCACATAAGGTTGCATAAAACCTTTTAGGAAACCCTGTAACAAAGTTACCAAAGCCCAAGAGTTGAAACCAGTAGGTTCAACCATCCCTCCAGAGTGCATATGTAAATCAATTTGAGCTAGAGATGCAGCAAATTTTTATTTTGCTGGTGAAATTATGGTGAAATTGTCAATTTTGTCCAGTGAAATATTTCACATAATTATGGCCTTTCAGTGAAATTTCACCTCCAATTTTGCCTGTGCATCTGAGATGAAATTAAGTGAAATTGGGCTTTTCACTCTGCTGGTGGTCACATGGTTGAGTCTAAACAGACATAAAGCAAGTGGTTCATTTCCTGTGCTATATCTCTCGAGGAAGCAGGCAGCATTTATACTCCCTGTGACTGCAGAGTGCACTTTTATACCTAAATTGCTTAATTTGTGCTATTTTTTTCAAACTTTTTCTTGTTTGTCTTTGTCGTAGTTCATATTTTAGTACCTGGTGAGTGTGTGTGTGTGTGTGTGTGTGTGTGTGTGTGTGTGTGTGTGTGTGTGTGTGAGAGTCTGATCCCCCCGCCCGGCTCTCTCTGAGTCTCTATCTCTCTTTCTTTTTTTTTGTTTGAACTGGTGGTGTTTGTGGATTGTGGACATAATGGAGAAGGGTGAAGACATTGGGGACCTGTACTTGCATTTCAGATAACCATCACAAATGAGATGCCACAGCAGCAAACTTGTTGCTCCAGCACCAGCAGCAAATTTTGCCCCCTCCCCAGCAGCAAGAGGAGACCGTGGCCCCTCCCCTGCAGCAGTAGCAGCAGCAGTTGGAGACAGTGCTCCCTCCCCAGTACCAGGAGGATACTGTTCCTCTTCCCAGGCAGCAGGGGACTGTGCCCTCTCCAGAGCAGCTGGAGAAGTCATTGCCTGGGGCATTATCTGCTGACCCCCCCATGGCACCATCATCAACAAAGTTCTCCTGCCTGGGATTTATTCTACTTAATACCTGTTGGTGACCCAGTGGTCAACTGCAATCTATATGGGCAGGAAGTGCTTTGAAGAAAGTGTGGATCCCACTTTGGGAAACTGGCTAGTGTAGCCACACGTTCACTATCACCCACTGCAATGGGACCTCAATTTGCAGGAGGTGGCAGCATCATCAAGTGCAGCTATGGGGAGCAGTGTGGGTGTAAGCACTGAAGGAGTGAGCAGTAGGGAGGCGTGGTTGGACCAGTTAAACATCCTCACCATGCTCACCATACCAGAAAAAAACAGCAGTCAGTAACATCAAGACCTATCCAGGGCCCCCTGTCCAAAGCCAGCAGCACAGGCAGGCTCTGCCCTGCCAGCAGTGCCAGTGACACATGCAGGCTTATCAACTGTCCTGTCTGAAGTCCAGCATCTCTTACAGGAGTTAAACGATTTCAGACAAGAATTTAGTGATGCCTGGGGAGAGATTTCTAAAGTGCAGCATGATGTTGACAAAATCATGGGCATCCTGTCTGAACTCCGTGGCACCCCACTGGCACTTAGTGTGGCAGCACAAATTAATTTGTCTTTTTTGTTTTCATTTTTCTATCTTCCATTCTGTTGTTTGTATGTTCCCCTATAAAAAAAGCTATCTGTCCTCTTTAATCTATATCCATTCCTTAACTCCTCTATTTTCTTTATTTTGTAGTCAAATAATTTTATTGACCATTGCTGTTGTGTTTGTTACTGTCTTATGCTCCCTATAGAATTCAGTCCCTTTCCTTGGCCTCTCTCTATTAGTTCTCCCCGCTCATTGTTGTATTATCCTTGTCCTCCTGATCCTGCCTATCATTTGTTATGCTCATTCTGTACTGTGTCCGTGTACCCCTCCCCTAATAAACACCTTATTCCCTTATTATTTATGGTGTGTGTTATTTCTTAGAGCTGGTTACACCTGTAGTACAAGATTCCTTTTAACAACATAATGATGTGTAATGCAGTTGCATTCTCTGTATATTGAGTTTGCAAATGAAATGGTGGCTCCTGCTGAAGGCTGTTGGCTATCTGGGCCTTGTGCATGGACTAATGTGTATTTTTTTGGAATTCACATACCTTGCGTTAATTGCTTCAACTCAAAGTTATTCTTTTGATGAATGTCAAAAAAACAAAGTTAATGCATTTTTCAATTAAGAAAAATTATTCTCAGATCCTTATCTTTACAAATACTAAAGAACCCCTTGATTAGGTATACAGTTTTTGTTACTTGGAGTTGAGTTTTGATTCTTTATTAACTTTTAATATTCATATAACTAACACAATATAAAAGGTAAGTAAGAAACTGGAAGCCATAAGATGAACAACTAAGTGTCTATGAACAACAGATGGGAAAAAAGTGTCTGAACAGCTGATTATGCCAACGCTGACCTATGGGGAACTAATTTATAGAAAAGCAAATAAATATTTGTTCATTAGCTTAGACAGGGTGCAACATAGAATAGCCGGATATGTTTTACAATGTAATTATAGAACCCATCATAGTAACATGATTATAAAATTAAATTGGCAGCCTTTAGAAATAGGTTGTCCTAAAAACTGCTTAAAACTTATACATACATATTTAACATCTTATCCAGATCACTATATTACGCAAACTCTCTTTCCCAAAGACAATAAGGGTAAACAGGAACTAACAAGATCTGCATACAAATACAGAATTTGTCCGATTAGAAGTAACAACAAATATGGCAACAGTGTTCTTTCATCACAAGCTGCTAAGGTCTGGAACATTTGACTCCTCCCACACCCATGAGATCTTTATCTACCCATGCGACCTTTATCACTGAAATTTCTAATCTTGATCAGCTAAGATGTAGTTGTATATAACTTGTGATCAGTAAAGAGCCTGTAAATACTAATTCTGTGCTTTGTATGTTTTTAGATAACTGAAACCATATTTATTGTAAGTTGAATTGTATGCGATATGATTATGTCATATAATGTGCTGGAGTAATTTAAGTACACCGATAAACAGGACTGTTATTAGACAACTATAACTGTATTTGTTATGAAGTTGTATTGTTCATGATGTGGTTACGTCTTATATAATGTTTTAGAGTATCTTAAGTACGGTGACAAACAGGACTGTCTTGTGAACAGGACTGTATTATTCCTAATGACTAGTATTCCTCTATAAAAATAAAGTTTTCTCTCTCTCTCTCTCTCTCTCTCTCTCTCTCTCAGATAGAGGTACTTACCACAGCACATGTCCATAAGGTGCTTGTTCCTTATTCGATTCTCTAGTGTTGCAAGTAAACAATGTAAAAAGTGCTTCCATATAACCAAGTTAAAAATGCCTGCTCCCCCAATACACTGTCATTCCTTATATACATCATAAAGTATGGTGCCTTGAGGAAGTGGGCATTTTTTATCTTAGTTTCAGGGAAGAATTTTTTACATTGTTTGCATGCCACACTGTAATAAAGAAAGAACATTTTATGGATATGTGCTTGTGACGATTACTTCTTACTTAGAGTTAAAGCAACTCACACAAGGTATTTGAATTAAAAAAATACAGACTCTGTGCACAGGGCCCTAATGGCCCACAGCCTTCCACTGGTGCTGACCTTTCCTTTGCAAACTCCATATATAGGGAATGCAACTGAATTGTTGGTCAATGTTATATTTTGTTAAAGTTATGTTGAAGGCATCACCTGCTCTTTAACATGTTTTCTCCTCCTATCCACCATTGTCAAGTATTGCGCCTATTAAGAAACTGTTTCACAGTGCTATGTGATGTTGCATCACATATTGTTGTGTGCAACATTACGAAGCTGTAACACATCTGGTGCCAGCATTGACAACATGCCCAAGAGGCCAGAATTCCCACAACATTTCCCAGAAAATGTTACAGTAAATTCAGACATAAATTAGGTGTCAGACATGCAGTTTCTGTACTTGGTTCACATTGTCATTGAGGCACAGGTCAGAAACCATAGGAAAAATCAGAAGCAGTTGTAAAATTCACAACAAGAGTTTTATTAGTACTTGAAGTAACAAAAAAAATAAAATTGTTCAGTATAACTATTTATAAAGGGACTGGAAGGAAAAGTATGCCTTTTTGCAGATGACACAAATATCTGCAACAGGGTTGATACACAAGGAGGCATGGAAATGATGAAAAGGGACTTGGCAAGGTTGGAGGAATGGTCAGAAGTATGGCAGCTAGGATTCAATGCAAAGAAGTGCAAAATAGTGCACCTGGGAAACAAGAGCCCAGGGGAAGAATACACAATGGGTGTGGAGGTAGTAACAACAACAAAAAAGGAAAGGGACCTGGGGGTAATCATATAAGATGACCTTAAGGTTAGTAAGCAATGTGAGAAGGCAGTAGGGAGGGCTGGGGGTATACTGGGATGTATAGGGAGAGGCATCAGCAACAGAAAACAGGAAGTTGTTATCCCTCTGTACAGACAGTTGGTGAGACTCCATCTAGAGTACTGCATCCAGTTCTGGAGACCCCATCTCTGCAAGGACATAGACAGGATAGAGGCAGTCCAGAGAAGGGCAACTAAAATGGTGCAGGGTCTGCAAGAGAAGCCATATGAGGAGAGACTAAAGGTGCTTAATATGTAACCCTTGAGGAAAGAAGGGAGGGGGGGCATGATAGAAACTTTTAAGTACCTCAGTGGAATCAAAAAAGTCCAAGAGTGTAGCATCTTTCAGAAAAAGAGATGTGCAAGAACAAGAGGACACAATTTAAAGATAGAAGGGGCGGTTCAGGGGTAATGTGAGGAAGTATTATTTCACAGAGAGGGTAGTGAATGCATGGAACAGCCTTCCTGAGGAGGTTGTGGGGTCTAAAACTGTGGGAGAATTCAAGAATGTATGGGACAGACATAAGGCAATTCTTGTGGGGGGGTAGGAACAAATAGGCTGTTGGTTAATTAGGATCTGCGGCCCATCCTGTAGGTAGGGAAATGGGCAGACTAGATGGGCCAAGCAGTCCTTATCTGCCATCAAAGTCTATGTTTCTATGTTTCAAATAAACAGAGAAGATCCATCAGAGTAATTTTTCAATCTCTGTGTCCCCTCTTGCAAGCAATTGTAGCTCTGTCTTATAAGTCCTTTCAATCCAACTTCTTAACAAGCATCCTGTTTTTTCTAAAATGTTCTGGTATATTTCATGCAGGTGTTGGCAGGAACACAATGTCCCAGAACTGAGGCCCCTTCTTCACAGCTTTTCTGCAGATGGCTTACAAATTGCACTCAGGTAACCTCTTGAGTTTCTAATAGCTTTTTGCAATCATCTCAAACTATAATTATATATATTTCAAAAGTTAACACTATATAATTTCTAAACAAAGGGATCCAATATTAGTTAGATTTCAACATAATGATTTGAGTATATTTTTATACCAGCAGATATGCAAGGGAGGACTGAAAGATAGCAAGAGGCAAAGATTTGCAAGACTGTTGGGGTGATCAAATCCTAGGTCTCAAGGGAAACTTTGGTTGCGCAACCAGACAGACAAGAGACAGAAAAGGGGAGACTAGATCCTTGCCTTCAAACTCTCTATAACAACTGGGCCCGGGTCCTCTTCTACCCTGTCACATATACCACCTTCCTTAAAAGGAACCTGTTTTATCAAACAGGTTTCCAAAACTTTCTATTAATTCTCCAACATTAGCTTCTACCTTTCAGAAATGAAGCACATGTGCAGTATCCTATTTTCTATAACAGTACAGCAAACAGTAAAGTTCAAACTCATACATTTGTTTTTCAACCTTCAGAACCCTCAATTCCTGATCCATATCTTGACAGAAAATCAGCATTGCTATTCTCTTTACCAGAATTGTGTATCCCCTTAAATGTAAATGGCTGTAGTATCATGTACCACCTTGTGATTCTGGAATTTGTATCTTTTATTTGGTTAAGCCAACAGAGAGGATTGTGATTTGTTATAAGTACAAAGTCAGTTCCTAGCAAATAAAACTTCAGTGACTCCATGGCCCACTTTGCTGCAAAACATTTCCTTTTCAATGGTTGAGTACCTTTTCTTTCTGTCATGCAACTTCCTACTTATGTACAGATTAGGATGTTCTGTCCCAACTGTATTTTGACTCAGGACAGTACCTAGGCCTACCTCTGATGCATCTGTTTGTAACAAAAATGGTTTCTCAGAATCTGGGCTTCTTAAAACAGGGACTGAACATAATGCAGCCTTAATGGCTTGAAAAGCTTCATCACACTCTGGAGTCCATTTCACATTATTTGTGTACTGTTTCTTCATGAAGTCTGTGAGGGGAGTGGCTAACTCAGTAAATGTGGAAACAAATCTCCAATAATAACCAGTCATCTCTAAAAATGACATGACATGTTTCTTTGTTTTTGGGACAGTGCTAATAGCTACAGCTTCTATTTTAGAAACCTCTGGCTTAACTTCTCCATTTCCTAACACATAGTCCAAAACTCTGGTCTCCTGGATGCCCAGTGCACATTTGGTAGGATTGATAGTCAGGCCTGCATTTTTGATAGCTTGGATAACTGCTCGTAGGTGTTCCAGGTGGCTTTTCCAGTCTGGACGGTACACCACAACATTATCCAGGTATACAGCACAGTAACCAGTGTGAGGGGATAAAATTACATCTATGTAATGCTGGAATGTAGGTAGAGCACCATGTAAACCAAATGGCATGGTGGTGAACTGATAGAATCCAACAGGAGTGGCAAATGCAGTTTTGTCTCTGGATTGTTTAGCTAAAGGTATTTGTCAGTAACCCTTGGTGAGATGGAGGGTACTGATATACTTTGCACTCCCCAGTCTGTTCACCAAATCATCTGTTCTGGGCATAGGATAACTGTCAAATTCTGACACTTGATTAAGTTTCCTAAAATTAAGGCAGATTCTAATACCCCCTTCCTTTTTGTTTACAATTACTGTAGGAAATGGTCAAGCACTCCTCGACTCCTTTGTGATACCCAATTCTTTCATTTTTTGTATTTGCTTAACAATGTCAGCTCCTAACCACTTTTGTAACCTGTATGTCTTTTACCTAATAGGATGAGCATTCCTTGTCCCTATAACATCCTCAACCCCTTTTGCTCAGCCTGGTACTGTGGTAAAAGTACTGTTAAATGTCTTCAGCACATTACGAATGTCTGCAGTTTGTTCTGAGGTTAAGGAAACATTCACCTTTATAGCTTCAGCAGTTACAGTTTATTCCAGTCTATCATAAGGTACATCAGTATCTTCTGTATTGGTTTCTGGTAAAACTAGCAATACAGCTTTTGACATTTATTCAACCCATTTCTTGAAGAGGTTAACATGGTAGAGTATATCTTAGTAGAATTTTTCTTGTCAGGGGTCTCAGTCTCATAGTTAACACTGCCAGTATGTCTAAGCACTCTATATGGCCCTTGCTACTTCATTAACAATTTAATTCCTGTTGTGGGTAGCAGTGGCAAAACCTTTTCACCTGGCTCAAAAACTTTTTCTTTTACCCCATGGTCATAATATACCTTCTGCTGGTTTGGGGCTTCTCACTGATTACTATTGGCAATTTCAACATATTTTGTCAGGTTCTTTCTTTGAGCACACATAGAAGACGTTATAGATTGTTTTTGAGAGGAGTTATCTTCCCACGTTTCTTTTATCACATCCAGTGGCCCTCTTGGCTGCCTACCATACAGCATTTCAAATGGTGACAACCCTGTTGATGCCTGTGACACTTTCCTGTAAGCAAAAAGTAGATAAGCCAAGTATTGGTCCCAATCTTTCCCTTCCCCTTTTACAAACCTTTTTAACATGCATTTTAGGGTTTGGTTAAAATGCTCAACAAGACCGTCTGTCTGAGGGTGATAGGAGGAAGTTCCTATGGCAGTGAAACCTAGTAGTCAGTACAGCTCCTTAAGTAATGCAGCACAAAAATGACTACCCTGATCAGTAATAATTTATTTAGGTATGCCCACTGTGCTGAAAATTTTTGCAAGCTCTGCTGCCACTTTTGAAGCTGTGACAGTATGCATTGGAACTGCTTCTGGGTATCAAGTAGCATAGTCGTGTACTACCAGAATAAATCTATTACCCTTTTTACTTTTATCTAAATGACTGACCACATCCATTACAATTCTCTCAAAGGGCACATCTATCAAGGGTAGGGGCACCAGGGGCACTTTGTCTTTTTTAATGACTGGGGCTACTTTCTGACACTCCGCACAGGAATTTCAATAGGTAGCAACATCTTCATGAATTCTAGGCCAGTAAATCTATACAGTAATCTGGCAAGGGTGTGATCCCTCCCTGAGTGACCAGTCAGAGGACTATCATGTGCTATCTGTAAAAACTCTGTTGTATACTTCTGTGGTATAACCCATTGTTCTGTCTGTTCCTGTTTCTGAGATTTAACCCAAACTCTATCCAGTAACCCATTACATTTTTTAAACATTGGTCCAAACCTGTTTTGGATTCACCCCCAGCTGCTTAAAATAACCCTGGAGAGAAACATTGTTAACTTGTTCTAAAAGAAAATCACAATCAGTTATCAGCTTAGTTTTAGCATTTTCATATTTTAACCCTATATGTCCATCAGTTATTTGTTGCCACCGATTCTTCATGCATCGTCTTTCTTTCCTGGAATTCTGGATCTTGGAGCTGTGCTCAAACATGTCTGAATCAAAATCAGTGAAAGGAAAAGTCCCCACCATCTGAGATTTTCCTTGCCTGAGCTCTTGTCACCACTGCTGTTGAAACTGCAGGGTTCCTCTTATGGGGCGTGGCTAGACCAGGCAGAAGATGGCAGCATAGTTCTGACTCTCTGCAAGGAATCCAGAAATCAAACCTCATCCTTCCTATACCAGATCATTTTCCTGTGTCAACTTTGGGAATCTACCTTCAACTATTCTGCTTTAAACAAATTGTAAGCCATTTTGAGCCTACCTAGTCTCAATTAGCCATATTAACACTGCACTGAACTAGGTCTCTACTTCAATTGTCATGGCTGATCCCCATCTGCATCCTAACTCACTTGCCAGACTGGAGGCTATGTTCTCAAAACTGGTGGCTGATATTAATGATCTTAAAATTTCCACACAATGCTTAAATCCTTTGACCAGAGAATTACTATTACTGAGACTACATCTACCCAAAACACGGCCTCCATTCATGACCTTCAGGCCATGATACGGAATCAGGACCACACCATAAAGTCCCTGCAATCCACAATTGATGACATTGAGAATCGCAACTAAGAAATAATTTGTGATTTTTTTGTTTCCCCTGAAGGATCTGAGCTGGGGAACATAAAAGCGCTCTTAATGCATGTACTCCCCGCAATGCTAAAGCTATCCCCAGAACAAAACTTGATCATCGAGCATTCTCATCATACTTTTGGTCCCAGGTCAAACCAAGACCATTAGCCTTGAACTGTCATTGTCAGATTTTTGAACTACAAGCATACAGAGCTAATTTTAAATCATGCTAGAGAAATTGGTACACTGACATGGCTGGAGTATAAGATATCCATATATGAAGACTTCTCAAAAGAACTGTCTATAAAACGGAAAGTGTATAACCCACTGAAACCAGTATTACACCAGAGAGGCATCGCATTTGCCTTATGCTACCCCTCCACAATGTGCCTTTTTCTTGGATCATCCTTTAAAGATTTCAACATGCCTGAAGCCCTAGCTAACTTTTTGGACATTACACCAAGTAATCTTACCTCAGCAAGCTCTATCATAGCAGATAAAATGACCAGCAATTTGGACTCCACTCGGACAGAGGAAACTGTTACACAGACCAATGGAGGATGCTCTACAGAGTTAACTGTCCTGAATACTACTGCTACTGATGTTCCCCCACCAAGGCAATCAAGTCAATTACAAGAAAAGCTTCTATCAGGTCCTCGTATGTCTAATCCTCCCTGTTGTCCTACTGTAGACTCTCCAGGTCCCTCCCCAAATTTGACTTCCCACATGCAAGTGAATTCCTCCATTCGATTGAGCAACAAAGTTGCCCTCCTACCTGAAGACATACACTCCTCACAAGAAGATGTAACTCTATAAAGTACAGATGACCAGTCTACTAACTTGTGTACTATGATTCAGGGCAAAATCTCAGCTAACTCCTCATGGTCAGAAGTGGTTGCAAGCTCTCCCCTTAAGTCATTAGAGCCTCCTAAAAAGAAATGCAAGGCCAAAATGAAAGCCAAAAATTCCAAAGCTGCAAATAGTGTCCACAAAGCGATGGTGACCTGATCTCATGCATTTAACTTAGCAACATTTATTTCTTCTGACATGATAATTCCAGGACACTGTGATGTGCAGAACCAGTATTTTTAGTGCCTTACCACGCATTGTACAGTCTTCACAATCCTGACAATATAGCTCCCAGCAGGTTGTGAAACTGAAAGTCTGTACATCGCAGTTTGCTCTAATTAATACCACATGCTGCAATATACATCCTGTTGGCTCACACCATCAATGGAACCTTATCTTATCATGTTTCTAAGCAATTTTAATATATGGTGAATTGTGACTACATTTGGCTTGATTGCTGCTATGCTAACCTTATTACTCTCTACACCCCACAGTCATTATTCTGCTCCTCTGTAATACATCAACTTTGACTTTGATGGCAGATAAGGACCACTTGGCCCACCCAGTCTGCCCATTTTGCTACCTATTGGATAAGCTGCAGGTTCTAGTTAACCAACAGCCTACTTCCTGCAACCCCCCACTATAATTGCCTTATGTCTGTCCCATGCATGTTTGAATTCCCCCACTGTTTTAGACCCCACAACCTCCCCAGGAAGGCGGTTCCATGCTTCCACCACTCTCTCTGTGAAAAAGAATTTCCTCACATTACCCCTGAGTCATCCCCCCTCTATCTTTAAATTGTGCCCCCTTGTTCTTGCTCATCTCTTTTTCTGAAAGATGCTACCCTCCTGGACTTTGTTGATTCCCTTGAGGTACTTAAAAGTTTCTATCATGTCCCCTCTGTCCCTCTTTTCATCAAGGGTATACATATTAAGCTGTCTCAGTCTCTCTTCATATGGGTTCTGATGCAGATCCTGCACCATTTTAGTTGCCCTCCTCTGGACTGTTTCCATCATGTCTCTGTCCTTGCATAGATGGGGTCTCCAAAAGTGCACGCAGTACTCCAGATGGGGTCTCACCAACTGTCTGTACAGAGGGATAACCACTTCCCTTTTTCTACTTGTGATGCCCCTCCCTATGCATCCTCCACCCCAGCAATATGAAACTCACAATATATCGTGTTCCAGATGGAATGTTAATATGACCCAATTCAGAATCACCTTGATTGTGAGCCCTCCCACACTTATTTATTCTATTTCCTATTACTATTACAAAAAGGAGCTAAATACATGTATGTATTTATATGACAGATGCTGGCTATTTTCAGTGCATTGGCACAATGGGCATCTAACCACCAGTTTCCATACGTGCCCTATATACTCAAAGCCTATAATATAAAAGGGGATTCTCTGTCATGCTCTTTTCTCTGATTTGGGGCTCACTGGGCCTATTACTTAGACAAAGTGACTCCATCTATTATTTATGCAGACAATTTTCTATTAGAGGGAATTAACATTTTTTACAGATTCCCCACTGTCCCCAGTTATTACCGAAGCCAGCCACCCTCCTTATTCACTCGTTTATATCTGGCTTATGGCGTGAGGGCATTACAATACATTATTTATTACTATTACATTTATAAGTATCCACCCTGAAGCTTTTTTACCTATTAAAACTGCTGCATTCTGTTCAGGATTTCTTACAGAATCTAGCTAAGTGTAGTGACTATTCACCCCTCTTGTATATACTGTATAATTACATCTAATTAAGTATCTGGTTCCCTTGACATCCTCTCTCTAAGGCAATACTGGTCTTCCACACAATTATTAGAAACATTTTGCTGTAATAAGTTGACACTCTTACTAACCTTAGAATTACTAGTTTAACAGTACGATTTGGTGAGTTCCTTCACCTTTGTCATATAAGCTTTTAGCATGTAAGCAGAGTTGTTTTTTTTTTTTGGTTTCATTGCTATGTATGGTATAGCTGAATTCCTGTCAAGCTTTATTAGCATCGTGTTTATATTCGCACTATACTTATTGGTTCAGAACTCAGAACCTGACCAACCTTCCTTTTAGTTGTTCCCTCTAGGTCGTTCCTACTGTTCTGATGCCCTGGTGTGTGGTGAGAGAGTCTCTTAGCATTGTTTGCTGACTCCTATCTCCCCTCACTCTGCAGAAGTTTCTTGTTACTGTTAGATGGTTGGATACTTTATTTAAGAATTAATGTACCTCTCCTTTCCAAAAAGCTTTATTTTGTTAATTAATGTATTAGTAATGCTGTTGTCATTAATGACTTTTCTCTCCTTCCCTTTCTATTCTAATCTCAGAAAGATATATGTGCTTTCCATGCTTTATATATTTTATTTTTTTTGGCTTGAGTGCGCCTGCCACCCCCCGCATATATGTATTTTCTCTACTTATGCTCTAACCGTCCTCTGCTTCATTTACCTGTTCTTTCCCATTCCTGTGACTATTCCTTTCCCTTAATACTGACATTATGAGTGACATACTTTTATACACATGGAATGTGAAGGGGCTTAATTCTCCTAGTAAGCAAAAGCAAATCCTTTCACATCTTCAAAAATATAAAGCACAAATTGCTTTCCTTCAAGAAACAAAATTATTAGCAGACGATGTTCATAGGCTTAAGAAATAGTGATTCGGTCAAATTTATGATTTATCCTATACTTCTAAAAAAAGAGGAGTCACCATTCTAATACATAAGAGTCTTAAATGGTCCCTTATAAACTCCCTCTTTGACAATGAAGGCAGATGGGTGATGGTTAAATTGAATACCAATTCTGGTCCTCTCCTCTTTGTCAATGTCTGCACACTTAACTCCGACTCCCCAGAGTCTTTTCACAATTTAGCTCAACAGATTTTATCCTTTAACATGGATAATACACCAGTTATTCTTGGAGGGGATCTTAACTTAGCTTTAGAAGCCAGCATTGACAGAAGTAGCCCCACTACAGATGTCCACCCCGGAAGTATTAAAGCCCTCTCACTTCTCATGTAGAACATTGGATTAGCTGATGTATGGCACCTCCTCCATCCCCGGGATCGAGATTGTACCTTTTACTCCTCCCTACATAAAACTTACAGTAGAACTGACTACTGGCTAGCCTCTCTTGTTATAATGAAAAAAAACTATTGATTCATCCATTTCTCCCATCATAATCTCGGACCACTCTCATGTCAAATTGCAACTTTTGTGGGGCCCATCTACTTTCTGGTGCTGGATCCTCTCCTTCTCAAAGATCCCAATTGTTTACCCATGATTAATGCACAGATTCAGGACTTCCTTTTTCACAGTACCCCCACTGAATCTTCTATGTCCACTGTATGGGAAGCTCTCAAAGCTACAATCTGAGGGAAAATTATCAGCTATGCTGCACATAGAAAAAGGGTATGAGAGCAACAACTGGCTGATATGGAAATATATCTTAAGGCAAAAGAGAACTTATACTTCTCCTCTAACAAACATCATCCTGATTCTCAACTATATCTTGAAATTCTTCAACTTAGAGTCAAATTAAACAAATTAATTTCCTGTAAAACTGAATTGGCCCTTTTTAAACTTAAACATAAGTTTTGGGAACATGGTGATAAAAATGGGAAACTCCTCTCTTACCAGCTCAAAGCACAACAAATGGAACAACATATTCTAAGTCTTAAAGATGAGCAAGGCACAATTCATTCTGACAACCCATCCATAAACCGTATTATGAGAACCTTTTCCCAAAAATTATATTCTAATACAAGCCCTCCATCTACCATACAAATCCAAAAATTCCTTAAAACTTTACATCTTCCTCATCTTTCTTCTCTTGAAGCAAATCCCTTAGATGAACTCTTCTCACTTTCAAGAAATCCAGAAAGCTCTGCCTTCCCTGAAATCTGGTAAATCTCCTGGAGGAGAAGGATTCTCTGTCGATTTCTATAAAATGTTCTCCCACACCTTATGCCCCCTTCTTCTTTATGTTTATAAAGATAGCTTCCATCACTGGCATGCTTCCCCATCTTGTACTGAAGTGGTTATAACCCTAATCCCTAAGAAGGATAAAGACCCCACACACCCCGCAAGTTACAGGCCAATCTCTCTGCTAAATATGGATGGGAAGATATTTGCTAAACTACTAACTTCTCAACTTGAACACTTAATCCCCAAGCTGACTCATTGTTCACAAGTCAGTTGTTTTAAGCATAGATCCAGATCTGTTCACTTATGTTCCCCACTCAATCTTATTTACAAAACCAAATCCCTCAAATCACCAGTGACAGCCATAGCTATTGATTTCGAGAAGGCTTTTGACTCCTTAAAAACTGGGACTCCCTTTATCAAGTTTTATCTTATTTCAGCCTCCCTCATACCTTCTGCTCCTGGATCAAACTATTATATAACTTCCCTGTAGCTAAGGTACTTACCAATTCCATCCTTTCTTCCTGCTTTCAATAGGCAAAGAGAACTAGGCAAGGTTGTCCTCTATCACCCTTCCTGTTTATTTTAGCCATGGAACCCCTGACTGCTTGCTTACGTCAATCTGCTGGCATTAACGGCATCCCTGTTGGACACTCAAGATAAGTTTCTTTCTCCTATGCTGATGACCTCTTAATTCTACTTGAAAACCTGAATGAGGCTGGACCCCTGCTGATTGATCTGCTTAACAAATTTACAAACATTTCCTGCCTTGCTTTAAATTATGGTAAGTCAGAAACTCCACCCCTTAATGACCACTGTAAAGTTTTTATGAATCTACTTCTTGGATTTCACTGATCACCACAGGTTACAATGTATCTAGGAATCAAAATATCTAGTAACTTAGGGAAAATATGGGATCGTAACCTTAATCCCTTATTAGGTAACATCAAAAAAATTCTGAATAGATGGAAGCTTACATAGAAACATAGAAACATAGAAACATAGACTTTTACGGCAGATAAGGACTGCTAGGCCCATTTAGTCTACACATTTCCCTACCTACAGGATAGGCCGCAGATCCTAGTTAACCAACAGCCTATTTCTTCCTACCCCCCACAAGAATTGCCTTATGTCTGTCCCATGCATTCTTGAATTCTCCCACAGTTTTAGATCCCACAACCTCCTCAGGAAGGCTGTTCCATGCATCCACTACCCTCTCTGTAAAATAATACTTCCTCACATTGCCCCTGAACTGCCCTCCTTCTATCTTTAAATTGTGGCCCTTGTTCTTGCAAGTCTCTTTTTCTGAAAAATGCTACCCTCTTGGACTTTGTTGATTCCACTGAGGTACTTAAAGTTTCTATCATGTCCCCCTCTCTCTTCTTTCCTCAAGGGTATACATATTAAGCTCCTTTAGTCTCTCCTCATACAGCTTCTCTTGCAGACCCTGCACCATTTTAGTTGCCCTCCTCTGGACTGCCTCTATCCTGTCTATGTCCTTGCAGAGATGGGGTCTCCAGAACTGGACACAGTACTCCAGATGGGGTCTCACCAACTGTCTGTACAGAGGGATAACAACTTCCTGTTGTCTGCTGCTGATGCCTCTCCCTATACATCCCAGTATACTCCCGGCCCTCCCTACTGCCTTCTCACATTGCTTGCTAACCTTAAGGTCATCTGATATGATTACCCCCAGGTCCCTTTCCTTTTTTGTTGTTGTTACTACCTCCCCACCCATTGTGTATTCTTCCCCTGGGTTCTTGTTTCCCAGGTGCATTATTTTGCACTTCTTTGCATTGAATCCTAGCTGCCATACTTCTGACCATTCCTCCAACCTTGCCAAGTCCCTTTTCATCCTTTCCACGCCTCCTTGTGTATCAACCCTGTTGCAGATTTTTGTGTCATCTGCAAAAAGGCATACTTTTCCTTCCAGTCCCTCTGCAATGTCACTGATGAAGACATTAAAAAGGACTGGACCCAATACTGAACCCTGCAGTACCCCACTAGTAACCCCCCTTTCTTCAGAATGGACTCCATTTACAATTACCTTCTGTGTCCTGTTGTCCAGCCACTGTTTTACCCAGACTACCACCCTGAGTCCCACTCCCAGGCTGGTTAATTTGACTTCCCAGGCTGGTTAATTTGACTATTAATCTTTTGTGTGGGACTGTGTCAAATGCCTTGCTAAAGTCAAGGTAGGCCATGTCCACAGCCCCTCCCTGGTCTACTACTTTGGTCACCCCATCAAAGAAATCTATTAGATTCATCTGACATGACCTTCCCGCTGTGAACCCATGCTGCCTTGGGTTTTGTGCCCCACTGGCCTCTAGGTATTTGACTATTCTTTCCTTCAGAAGTGACTCCATCACTTTCCCTACCACAGAAGTCAGACTGACAGGTCTGTAGTTTCCTGCCTCTGTCTTGGACCCACTTTTGTGAAGGGGAATCACATCCGCCTTCCTCCAGTCCTCGGGTACCACACCATCCTCCCATGATTTATTAAAAAGAGTAGCCAGTGGTTTCACCAGTTCCTCCTTAATTCTTTTAGAATTCTGGGGTGAATTCCATCAGGACCCATTGCTTTGTCCACCTTCAGTTTTAGGAGTTCTTGCAGAACCCTTTCTTCTGTGAAAGGACTGGGATCGACCCCCCTATCAAGAGTGCTTCTGTTAATTGGATTAGGCACTTCCCCCTCCTCTTTTGTGAATACTGAGCAGAAATATTCATTCAGTATTCCTGCTTTTTCACTGTCCCCCTCTGCCCACCCACTGTTCATTCTAATCAGCCTCACTATCCCTCCCTTTGTCTTTCTATGCTCGCTGATGTACCTATAAAAGGTTTTATCCCCCTTCTTAACTGAGTTGGCTATCTTTTCCTCAGTTTGGGCCTTTGCTATTCTGACCTCTTTTGAGAACCATAGTGGCTTTTTCTTTCATTTTGATTTGTTCATTTGCTTCACACAAAGGCTTGTTGCTTCTGTGATGGCAGTTTTGATAATTCCCCGTTGTTGCTCCACACCTCCTTCTAACCTGTTTGCTTATGCTTTTCTGAGGCACTCTCCCATCTTGCCAAAGTCAGCCCTCCTAAAGTTCAGTACCCTCACTTTTGTATGGCTTGACTCTGTAGCTGAGTTTAACTTGAACCACACTGTTTGATGGTCACTTGTCCCCAGATGGCAACCCACTTCTAGATCTGAGATCCTCTCACTGCCCCATTTGAGAGTACGAGGTCTAAGATTGCTCCCTCATGAGTGGGTTCCGAAACTAGCTGTCTAATGCCTGCCACCTGTAGGGCATTAAGAATGGCCCTGCTCTTGGATGTGGCTGCAGCAAATGTGCTCCAGTTAACATCTGGCATATTCAGGTCTCCCATCAACAGTATCTCCCCTTTCTCTGCCATTCTAAGAATGCCTTCTATCATATCCTTGTCCATTCCTTCCCCCTGACATGGGAGTCTGTACACAACCCCTGTGTGGATTGTGGTGCCCTTTCCAGTCTCCAAGCTTCTTAATCTTTCCTTCATGGGGAAAATCACAGCCATTAAGATGTTCAGTTTATCCCAAAATTCTTTACCTCTTCATCAACATGTTTGTTTCTCACAACCTCCACTTGAATACTGTGTGACTGTGAGCAAGTCACTTAACCACCCAGTGCTCCCAGGTCACCCCTGAAAACAGGCACTTGTGCCTAGTGGGCCTTAACCAGAAACCAAAGACTAAAAAAAAATCCCCTTAATTCTATCATCCTTCTTTCTTGCTAAAATTGATAAATTAATAGGCAACTTCATATGGGATGGGAAACCTCCGAGATTTAATTGCAACAAAACTTTGATCACAATGGAAAAGAGGTGGATTCAGACTCCCCTAGTTCAAAGGTTATCTTTGGGCTTTTTGGGAGGCCCAAACCATTAAATGGTTTCAGAAACCCTCCACCCACTCTCCACTTTGGATTGCAATGGAATCCACAATGTGCCTTGGAGGAGTTCCTACTTCCTTTATCTTTAATCCTCTCTCCTCTAAACTAAAATATCACCCAACTATATCATCCTCTATTCTCTATTGGAAATTAATCCACAAATTCCTGAAATCTAATCCAAAACCCTGGTAATATGCCCCCTTATGGGGCAACCCACTGCTCAGCCTAGAAAATCACCCAATTTTTTGTCATTCGTGGAAGAATAATGGCTTACTTTTTCTCAGAGATATCTTGGACCAGAACTCACTCACTATCAGAATGTTCTTGGACTTGCAGGTCACATGGAAACTTCCTAAACAGGACTTTTGGAAGTTTTTACAAATTCGATCAGCTTATAACTCTATCTCTAATTATGTGTACAAGCATACTCTTCTAGACCTGCACATCTCACACTGGGCTAATTTATCCACAAAATTGAGCAGCTCCATTTACAAAGACATTATTGACAATCTTCCTGTTCAGTCCATACCAGCTAAAAATAAATGGAGCACTCTTCTTAACTACAATATCTCAGATGCACAATGGAGTAAATGCTGGCATCTTGCACATAACACGTTTAAAGATACTTGCAGTTCTCTAATGCAAATTAAGATCCTATATCTTTGGTATAGAACTCCTTCTGTTCTTCAACAAATGGGTCTACTAAATAATAATAACTGCTGAGGCTGCAACCAGGCCAATGGGGATTTACTTCATATCTTATGGTCATGTGCTCCCATTAATAAGCTATGGTGTAAAGTCTATCTACTTGCTTCCAGAGTCAAAGGACAAAAACTACCCTTCGATTCCAAACTATTCCTTCTAGGCATCTTTATCCTGAATAACTATTCCCTTTCACATGCACATTTTAGATTGTGAAACATACTTTTTCTTTTGGTTAAATGTCTGATTCTTATGAAATGGAAATCTAGTCTTGTTCCCTCCCTTCCAGATGTTCTTCAAAGCCTTTCTCAGTATGCTTCACTAGACCATTTATCTCATATTATTCATGACCGACTCACTGTATATGACCAGTGTTGGCAGGATTACTTCAAATACATTGAATCTTCTGGATTTTATAGACCCTAATCCTTAGGGTTTATCTAGCCTTCTTTTTTATTTTGCTTTCAGATTGGGGTTTCTCTGATACTTCTGTGCATAGATATCTCTCTTTTCCCTCTTTTCTACCCTCTCTCTTTCTTTTTCCTTCTTCCCTGTCTTTTTCTTACTTCTCATCATACACTTTACTTCTATCTGTATTCCTCCACTACTGTATACTGTTTGTACCCCCATAGGTATCACTTTATGTAACTTAAAGAGTGCCTTGCTATAACCTGTCCCAGCATTTATTTTGTACTTGGTTGCCTTCTTTGAATTCATAATACCTTAATGACTATAACTCTTCTGCTCACCACTTATGACATAACTAAGGCTAATTCTTATCATCAATATGTGTATAAAAGGCATCTCCATTATATCTACTGTGCATAATGTGTTTTTTTGAGTGATTCTTTTTGTATTTCTATGTGTAGGATATTCTTTCACTGTATATGCTTGTGTGTCTTCTTATATACTCAATTTCAATAAAAAGATAAAGTGAAACTGCAGGGTTCATTTCCTCTGAGATTAACTCAGTAAATCCTGGACAGTCATTTCCAATAATCATAGATATAGGTAACTTAGATACTACCCCCACTTTCATTTGGTGCAACACACCCTTAATGGTCAAAATCACTTGGGTGATGGGATAGTATTGAGTGTCCCCATGGATGCAGATAGCACCAGTACCTGGCCTTTTGCACTGTGTTTTCCCAGCACTTCAAAATGCACTAGGGTCTGTCTGCTTCCTGAATCAGTGAGTCTCTTTACAGTCTTATCCCCCACCTTCACATCTATTAAATACTTGCCTCAATCTGCCAAGGGCAAATCTGCTCCAGTGTCACTCTTCTTGTGGCAATTTCTTGCAATATGACCTGACTTATTACTGGGCACAGTGTCATAATGTTGCCAGTACAGCATGATTTCTTGCATGTGGCATAAGTCCTTTTCTTTGTGAGGCACTCCACTCCCCGTACCCCCCATTATGGGTCCTGTTCTACCCTGTCGCACACATCCACCACCAGGACCCAAATCTGCTGTTTTCTGCAACATTTCAAATGTTTTTTAGGTCTAATCTTAGTGGTTCCACTACCGAACATGCCTCACAAGTCCCAAAATGTTTCCCAAAAAATGTTACAGTAAATTCAGACTGAAATCAGGTCACTGTCATGCTGTAATATGTTGCACGCCTTGCAACCAGACCAAAACATGTTGTGTGGCCCACTGTTTACCAATGGTTTGAGGCCTAGTCATGGTGTTGCCACTGCCTAACATGGCCCAGAAGTCCAGAAGTTTTCCCCAAAAATGTTACAGTACATTCAGACAGAAATCAGGTGTCAGACATGCAGTTACATGGTTCACATCCACCATCAGGACCCAAATCTGCTGTTTTCTGCACCGTTTCTAAAGGTTTTCAGGCCTAACCGTGGTGGTGACACTCCCTACCATGCCCCACAAGTTGAGAAATGTTTCCCAAAAAATGTTACAGTAAATTCAGACCTAGATAAGGTATCAGACAAGCTGTTATATGTTGCACGCCCTCCACCTGGACCAAAACATGTTGTTTGGCCCATTGTTTACCAATGGTTTAAGGCCTAATTATGGTGTTGCCACTGCTTAACACAGCCCAGAAGTCCAGAAATGTTTCCCAAAAAATGTTACAGTATATTCAGATAGAAATCAGGTGTCAGACATGCAGTTACATGGTTCACATCCACCACCAGTACCCAAATCTTCTGTTTTCTGCACCATTTCAAATGGTTTTCAGGCCTAACTGTGGTGGTGCCACTGTCTAACATGCCCCCATATATAGCAGGGCCATGTAGTAAACACCAGTGTTGTAGCAGGGAGGAAAGAGTTAATATGGTAAGCAAATTAAATAGAAAACCAGGAACGCTGCACTGCAGAGGCTAGATCACAATTTTAATTTCTGTGAGCAATTCAACAATGCAGTGTACCTGGATATTGACAAGTCAAGTGGTCAATGTACAAGAATACTTCCAATAAAAAAAAAAGCACAAAAGTGATTAAGCAAAGAGAAACAGGAACAGAACTACTCAGAATGAGCAATTGTTCAGATAAAGTTACTCAAAAAGGGTCAATATGTAAGAGAAATATAACAAATAAGTAGCACACCAACAAAAATATTAAAACTTAAAAGAAATTACAGAAACACATACACAACTTGTGAGAAATCTGTTAAATATTAAGAAGTAGCCTGCTCTAGTTTCACACACACACACACACACACACACACACACACACACACACACACACACACACCAACATGGTCAACACTCCCCCCACTCAACTCCCTCACAGACACAGACACAGACACAGAGAAAACTGAAAACACTACCTAAGTTTAACTAAGTATTATCCAAAGATACCAAAACAAAAAAAGGTTCACTAGCAGCACTAGGAACTAAATTGAGATTGTGGGAGCACTTAACTCTCAAAAATCACAAATAAAGAGGTTTTTGAAGGGTTTATTGTCTGATACACCACACTGAATTGCTCTCCAATTCAACAGACAATATACTGTGCAGTAAGCAGCCTACATGTGATATGTCAGCTATTTACCCACAGTGCATTGCAATTCCGCTGGCGAAATTGAAAAACATTGGCGAAATTCAGCATAATTTGTCAAAATGTTGCTTTACGCAAAAGCAAAATCAGCGAATTTTGCATTACCTGAAAGCAAAATCAGAGGTGAAATGACATTTCACCTAGGCAAAAAATGTCACGTAATGTAGAAATTATGTGAAATATTTCACTACGCAAAATTTTCCAGTTTTGCACATCTTTACTTTGAACTAGTCAAGCTTGATCTAAAACATGCTTAGCAAACCATGTATAATTCTCAACCCCTACCCTTGTGAGCCCAATTGTTGTGAGAATTCCAAGGACATACTCATCACTAAACCAGAATGCAACTAGTGAAATATTTGCAGCAAGCAACCATAATACATGTAGAAAGACTGCCCATAAACTGCCTCCCAGTAGAGGTTGTAGGAGTAAAATCAGTTACAGAATTCAAAAATGCATGGAACAGACATCAAGGTACCCTTGTTACAGGAAGGAAGGGATAAATCAATGGTCACTTTGTGTCCTTGATTTCAATAATGAATAGGTAAATTGGCAGACTGGATGAGCCAAATGGTCTTTATCTGCCATCAACTTTTATGTTTCTATTCTTCTAACTTTGTCATCAACAACAGACCTCCTCTTCCTGGCCCTACTGCCTGTGTATAGTGATTGTACAGTCTATTACTACACCTCTCTGCTTTCTGGCTTCGATCAAGTATTTAAATTGGATAGTCGAGAGGGCAAAAATTTGCTCAGGTTTTGGCAGTAAACACAGGAGTGGGTCCCTGATTTTAAAAAGATGACCAAAAGTCCAAGAAAAGTTCAAGATTGCTTTTATGAGAGGGCAGAGATTAGCAGCTCCTGTCCCCAATCCCCAACAGTGCATTGTGGTACCATACCACAGTACACTGGGACATGCGATGCAGTTGCATTATTCATTTGGGTATGGTGGGTGGGCTCTTACCGCTGCTCATGTTGATCATTCATTTGTCTTGCCTGGTTTGTTCTGACTGGACTATCCATCAAAGTAATACCCATACAGCAGCATTAATAAAAAAAATATCTTAGCTGCCTGGAGTGCTTGGTATTTCTTTGTGGTACAATAGTACTTGCATCTGTCTGTTTTTCTCTCCATCTCTCTTTCTCTCTCTCTCTCTCTCTGTCCCAGCACACTCACATCATGGGTCCAAGCAGAATATGCCATCAGTACAGGCCAACCATGAAGCAGCTCGTAGTAATTAATTATTGCTTTTATTTAGCAGTTTTACTGTAATTTTTATACAAATAATGCATTAAACTATTTCCTTTCAGTCTCTGTGTTAAATATGACTGACTTGGGCCATTTTTATGCATTTTATCAAATGTTTCACATATTTATAAATAATCAGAACTAATCAGAGCAAATCAGAACTCCACCATGTTCTGGTTCTTATTTAATAAGGGTCAGAACTTAACCGAGTTCTCCCAGCCCTAGAACATAGACTTTTCATTTATATCTCACTGTGTCTCAGTTAGAATAGTTACACCTCTTGTAACATAATATTCTTCCATGCTGGCTATAGCCCCTCCAGATGTTCCTAATGGAGGTTTCTTGGGAGACAGGAAACAGTGACATCACCCTGTCCTATAAATAAGAGGCATGCTCCCTGCCTGGACATATGACAGCCTGACAAGGAGGTGTGAGAAGGGCATTGCCGGTCACCATATGCACCCATGGTATCGAGGGGAATGGTAAGGTGACTGGGGGGAGTGTTCGGTGCTGCAGTGGGGGGGCTACTGGATGACAGGGAGTGTTTTATGGTGTAGTACAGGCTGGCAATTGGAGGGATGGAGGGGGGCCACTAGCATGGGCCAGTGATTGGAGTGGGGGACCACTACCACCAGGGATTTAGGTTAACTACAGTACACGCTTGTGATCTAAGGGGGGACCACTACCACCAGGGATTTAGATAAACTACCATATGGGCTGGCAATCAGAAGGGGCCACTACCACCAGGGATATCTACACAGCTCTAGGACTGGACAATTGGTGGGGAGGTGCCAAACTAACCTGCCTTGCTACCAATGCAAATGAGCCAATAATGGGCATGCAAATGGCCCCTTAGTACCTTGCATGCCCAAAGGACTCATTTGCATGAGTTCCTTTGAATATTGCAGCTAGTGCTCTGGCATTATGGATTCTGGTGGCATACTTTGGGATCCATGTCAGGTCAGTGCTACATGATTTAGTGCTGAGCTGACAAGGCCATATATTTAGTCAAATAACACCATTGAGCTATTCAGCTGAATATAGTATCCTTGGGATCCTAGGCAATCGCAAGGTGCAGCACAAGGTTTTGTGCTGTGCTTTGTGCTCTTTTGAATAATGGGACCCAACAGTTTTGTTATTTGCAGACCCAAATGATTTTAAGCAAATACAGTAGGGATGAGTTACAGTAGCTAGTTGCCCACCTCTGCTGGACCTGGAAGGGATTCATCTGGTTGGGTGGAAAAACCCAAGGCATTTCATATGCCAATAGTATTGCTATTTTCTGGAAGGGAAGCTTGATATCTCTCTGTTAAATATAACACTCTTGGTAGCAGGACCCAAATATATCCCTTTACCAGGATATTTGGACAAAGATTTATGTGAAAGAGATCTAGACTTTTTATATATAAAAAGTACATTATATGGGGATTCAATTTACATCTTTGAACTGGCTTTTCTACCTCCCAGTATGGTGTGTATGTTTTTTTCTGGTGGCCTCTGAACTCTGGGCTGCAAGTGTGATTCATGTAGGTCCTTACTGTTATTGTTTTTGGGTCTGCCCTAAACTGGTCCCATTCTGGTGGAACATCAGATTGGTCACTAAGGAAGTTACTGGGATCAAGATTCAGGATTCTCTGATAAGTAAATTGAGTGGGTTGAAAAGTCAAGGGGATAATCTTCATCAGTTGTTTTATCGGCTGAGCCATATTATACTTATCAGTTGTTTCATAGGCTAAACCATATTTCTTAGGTGTTGCCAGGAAATGTAATTTAAATGCGTGGAGCAGTGAAGTAGATCCCACAAGAAGGCAATAGCCTAGTTTCTAGGTGGACATACAGTACAATATTACCTTTGGAATGGCTTACTCTAGGCCTGCAGAGGAAGGAACAGCCTTTGATGCCACGTGGGAGCCTCTGTCATGCTGACTTCTGGCAATGGCTGGGGTTGTTAATTGGGAGGGTGGTGTTGGATGATGGTACATAAGGTTGTGGGGAGGGAATGCACACTTCAGGAATATATTCCTAGGCCCGAATATGTTTGAGGTCACCTCTACTGTCTTACTGTATCACCCCAATGCTACCCTAAGTTGTAAAAATGTGCCAATCTTCTAACTTTATCTTGGCTATGATTAATTGCATCTTTTTTGTCACACCTCAGGGGCAACATATCTGACTTGCTCTTATACTCAGCCTTTGGTGATTAGAGCATGGATGTCATACATCCGGGGGGAGGGGGGTCACACTTTCTCTTCTGCAACAAGTAATTGGTTCTGGTGCATGGGTTGATTGAATGTATTTATTTAGAAAAATGAATAAATATATTATAAAAAAAGACATAATCATCTGGGCAGACAATGATGATTTATCCTCTGAAATAGGCATGTAGAAAATTAAAAACAGATTTAGAATCACAATGGCTAATTGAACATATTGTATCTGATATAAATTTTCAAGAAGCAATTACTACAAAAATAAGAATCATCACAACTCACAAAGGAAACACTGTATATAAAATTGCAGCCAGCATGCACGTCTTTGGAGGAAATCTGTTTATGTGAATATATGCATTTTGAAAAATCCTCCAGTAGTTTAATTTACTTCCTTCTAAAGCACAATAGCAGCAAGCAGATTAACTAGATTTGTACTAACCTTCATGCTGAGAATGCCACTGTAAAAACTGCCAATCAAATGCATATTGTTTTCAGTATTTCCTCTGTTTTGTACTACAGAGGCATTGTGATTCACTCATAAGCAATATAATACATAGACAGAATTAGTACATACAGTAACCAGTAGCTGTCATGCAGTGTTTAAACCAATTTACAAATGTCATGCTGAGCCTGACAAGGACTGAAGAGGGCAGGGAAAACAAAAGCAAGGGCAGCAAGGGCATGGTTGAAAAATGAAAGAAAAGCAGTCCACAGCACAAAGTAATATAGAAAAGATGTTTAACAGGCATGATATTTTTTTTAAGTCTAACTGGCATAATGACTCTTCAAGGACAATTTAAATATAATACATTGCAATTACATGGTAACAGTACTGCAGTGATGACAAGACATAGGGTCCTACTTGCACATCCAAACTGCTTCACAGCAGTGTTTGTTTCCAATTAGAGTTTGGATACACATCAAAGTTAATCTGTCAGAGTGCTTCCCCTACTCATTCACTCTTCCACATTCCATCCCATTCTGCTTCAGAATGTGACTAGTCCTGCTTTCAGAACCCGAACAGTGCTAGCCTCCACAACATCATCACTAGGTAGGGTAGGCCACATGTTAACCACTTTCTTTGTGAATTAATGGTCTATAGTATATGGTTACCCCATATTATACATTGATTTCCATCCTGACAAACAACCTCCACTACAGTTCAAAGGTCATGCAGTCGGACACAGTCATACCATTCTGTGGTACAACAGCTTTTAAATCAATTAGAACTGCTTGCCACCTGTCTTTTTTTCCTGCCATGCTGTTTCTGTTTAGTGCATGTATACATATACAGTATGTCTGCCCCACACCCAAGAAAAGCTTTGTTTCTATCATAATTTGAAAAACCAAAAACATACCTTATAGTGCCCAGCTGCTAATAACCCTCGACACCAGCAATTGCAGTTGTCTTTATATAATATGTATAGAATCACATTCCTTTAAGAAGAAGATCCACCATTAGCTGGTTACTGAAATTCACCTCCATTTCAATTATGGAAGCACTTGCTCTAATTACCAGCACTAGTATTCTTTGAGGGGCTTTTGTCAAAAATGTATCCCCCCCCCAACACACACAATTAAAAAACAAATCTCACAGGTACTGCAACCCCTATGGGAGGAACTGTGAAAGACAAACACAAAACAGAATCAAAATGGTACCACTGGTGGTTACATAATGGAACTTCAGGGATCATCATGAAAAGCTGCTCCTTGGAAACCAGATTTACAAGGCTTGGAATTGACAAAATGGACTTATTAAAAAAAATTTCTAATTCATTACAAAATCCCAGACCAACTATAAAATGAATATCTCTTATAAAAAACTTTGTACAAAATATACCAGTCTGTTTTTTATAGAAGACATGTTTTAATTAAGATAAACAAACAAACAGAACCTTCTGAACCTGGATTAATAACAACTTAGAGTATCTGCTTGCCCTGACCACATACAGTGCCACCCAGTATGCAGCACTCCTTAACTGGATGTCACAGTTTCATGTGTGACAAACTGGAGTAATAGCCATTGGAGTGCATTAGTTCCCACAGTATTCTGCAAAATATCACTGACTCAAAGTGTGATAGTGTGCTTCACCCTGGGGTGGCTCTGAAATTACCTAACTAACCCTTGTCAATCAGGTTTAATTGTTTTTAAACCCATCCTCAAAGTCAAATCAAATTTAATTAGTTTCTGGTAAACAGGCTTTGATGATTAGAATTCATGTATAAAAGCTCCGAGAGGCTGGCAAGTGAAGAAAAGCCCTGTGCCAATCATTAAATTTTGTGTAAAGAGCAGTTTTCTGGTTAGTCTAATAAAAAGGTATTATTGAAAAATGACATTCTGCATTTGCCCATGACTAACACAACATCATAGAACAAAATCCACAGTGAATTTTGAATACCATAAGGGCTATGTCATTCTGAATCCTTTTGAAAATTATGAAGAAGTAGGAATCCTGGAGGATGTGAATGATGTAGTAACATTTTTGGGGAGGGATGAGAAGACAGGCAGATGTATTTTGTACAAACTAATGCCTATACAGTTGTGACTTGAAAATAACCAAAGATGATGCAACAATTATTTTTTTTGTGTGTGTGTGTTATCTATTTTTCCAGCCCCCACACCCTGGCTGATCACTCATTCTTGTCCCACATGGACTACCCCAACCTGGCAACTTCCAGACCCCACTGCCCCACATTGCAGCCTACCAGGTATCCCCAATGTATTCCCATCATTGGGTGGGTCCCTTACCTGCATGAGGGATGAGCCTTCTGGCCATACTTCATGACCCTTAGTGCTGTTGAGGTGGCAGATGGAGGTCCAGGAGCCCAGAGTTGAGGATTTGGGGAGGCCATCACCTGATGGGTCAGGTGCCATTTTCCTGTTTTTCTCCCCAGAGGAGCGATGTGCCATTGACATCAAGGCAAGCGCCAATGTCCATTGCTCCCCAGAAATCTAGGGTTGGATGTCATGCTGTGCCCCTGGCCTCCACCAGGGGTCAGTAGCCACTGAACCACATCCCCACCATCCCCCCGCCCAGAGAAAGTGAGCTGTCGGTGGATGCTCCATCCTTTTTCCCCTGGCCGGTCCTCCAGCGACCTGAGTTCATTCCCGAACCCAGGTCACCAACATCGCAGATGGAAATCCAACCACTGTGCCGATGGACCAGTGGCACTATGCTGCTTTAAAGGGACATTGACCATGTAAAATTACCAAAGCTGGGGCTGGCCCAGTAGCACAGATGGCTGAGAAGCCTTATTTTCCCTACGTCCCCCAGACTGGTAACCCAGGTTTGGGAATGAGCTCTGGCCACCAGGTGGTTGGTGGGGGCTTGGCTTGGAGAGGAGTGAGTAGCTGCTTAGCAGCTCTCCTCTCCTGGAGTGGTAGGTGAAGAGTTCCCAGCTCTTGGCTGCCACTGAGTGGAGGCTCAGTTGTAGTGCTGAGCAAATGGGGGGCTGGCATTAGACAAGGTAGGTGGAATGGAGTCTCTGGTTCTGGTGCACATGTATGTCTCCACATGCATGCTCAGCTGTGTCACTGAGGCCCCAAGGAGGTAAGGGGAGAAAATGGGGAGAAAGTCATGTCCCCCTGTCATCGTGTGTGATGGCCTTTGGGACCCCTTGGTCCTACATTGTGTAGATTCTCATCGGTGTGAAGGCAGGGGAGTGGCAGACCTGATTGAGGGTCCCAAGCAAGGGTCTGAAGATAAGAACAAGGTGGCGGTAGGCAGGCAAAAAGTTGTATGAAAAATAAATTACCAAAGTTATAAGTGTACATTGGAAAATTTCAATGAACGCTCATAACTTTGTTGTTTTGTAGTATTTTTACCCTAAATTTTCAGCATCGGCTTCTTATGACCCCACCTCATGAACTAAGATGGGGAACATTTTTAAAACCTGCCCCAAAGGTGATTTCATGCAGCAACAACATTATTCTACACCAAAGGTGTAAAAACGCATTTTGGTTAGGATGTGGAAAATGATTATGTGTTTGAGGTGATGTGAAAAAATGGCTATGTTAAAAATTGGGGGTTAAATTAGTGGAAAAATTACCACAATTATGACAGTGTATTGCAAAATTTCAATGTACAATCATAACTGTGCCATTTTAAAGTGTTTTGACCCCAAACTGTCAACATAACCTTCTTATGACCCCACCTTATGAACAAGGGTAGTAAAAATTTTCAAAACCTGTCCAAAAGGGGATTTCAGGCAGTGGAAATGTTATTCTGCATCTCTGGTATGAAAATACATTTTGGCCAGGATTCGAAAAATGGCAGTTGTCTCATTGATGAGGTGATGTGAGGAAATGGCTATTTTGAAAATTTGGGGTCAAAGTATTTAAAAAATTACCAAAGTTATGACTGTGTGCTGCAAAATTTAAATGTTTGCTCATAACTTTGCCATTTTTTAATACTTTGACCTCAAATGTTCAACGTAGCCATCTTATGACCCCACATAATGAACAAGGTTAGTGGCAGTTTTCAAATCCTGCCCAAAAGGTGATTTCGCAATGTGACTGTGAAAACTCCTTTTAGGCATGATTTTCATAATTTCACCACTATTAATCATGAGGTGGGGGTCTCATAAAGGCCATGTTGAAAATCTGGAGTGAAAATATGCAAACTGCCAATGTTATGCATCAAAGATTAAAATCCAATTAAAATAAATTGAACCACACTTACCTTAGTTTCTAATATTGCAGTCGGAGGTTCCAACAGCAAGACATGTCTTCCAGAGGAGAGTAGATCTTTGCTGTGTGACTTGTTTAGGTGAGTGAGGGTGTGTGTGTGGGGTGTGCTGGGGGTGTGGGATTGTAACTTCTGAGTGAGAGGTTAGTTTGGCAGGGGTCAGATCGGCTAGGGACCATTTTGTTTTTTACAGGTTTATTAAAAAAAACATTGAGGGATGGTGGGGGTGCACAACTAGACACCAAGGAAACATGAAGATAAGGGGACAGGGATCAGAGGGTGGGGGGGCCACTAAACATAAAGAAAACAGTAGGACAAGGGGATGGCAATGGGGCAGACATGGATATGTTTTTTTTTCTTTTTTTCATTTTCTGCCACAATGACTTTACAGGTTTATTAAAAAAAAAAAAAAAATTGAAGGATACTGCTACCACTGGGGTGGGGGTGGGGCCTCAAACAGACTACCTCTCCACCCATTGCAGGCCTCTCAGCCCTACATCCACATACAGCCCAACCTGCAGTCAGCTGCCAGCCACTTTTCACATGAGTAGAGGTACCCTGGTCCCACTACCATTCCCCCAGTAAGCAGATTACACAGCTGTTTTTTTTTTTAAATATAGACCCCCCAGAATCCACAGAAAACTGTGGAAGAGCCAGCCGAAACCCCCTGTGTGAGGAACAGAACCCTGGCCACTCCTTGGCAGAAGAGGGCAAACATCTCTTGCATAAACAGTGTTTCTAAATTCTGACCACAAAATCCTGGCCCAGTAAAGCCCACTGCTCCTATCTCAGGAATGTGAGCCCAAGCTATGATTTCTTGGCTAATCCACTATATGCATACTAGTCTTTGCACTGCATACAGTAAAATGTTTTCCTTTTTTTAGCGCTACTGACATCCTGTTCTGAAAATGCACTGTTTCCCTTTAAATTGTGGAACTGGTCTGCCACAAGGTCGGATAGTGGCTGCCTGAGGAAATGAATTAATGCTCAAGGAAATGGTCTTCTTTGTTGGCTGGATAACTCACAGTGACCAGCGGAAAACAAATAGTGGCCAAGCTGTGTTATGTATCCAAAAGCTGCACTTATCCTATAGAAACCTAGGCTTTACTATAAGCTATCTTGTAATATGTTCAATGAGAAGTGAGTGTGCTCCTACTCAGTCCTACACATCTTGACCCAAACCAGAAACTCTTTATTTCATGTTTCATATATATATATATATATATATATATATATATATATATATATATATATAATTTATTTATTTATTATATTTTTTGCTCTTGCTACCTGTGACCTGGCACCTCAACCTGGTCACGGACCCTAACCTCCACCTTCACATTAGACCCTATCCCTCGGATACCTCCTGGCTTGCCCCCTAGGGTGGGGTGCAGCTCCAACCCCCTTAATGGTGCCGCACAATGGGACTAGGTCCAAGGGTTGGTCCTGGAGGCTGATGAAGGCCAGGGCAGGCTTCATCTAGGGCCACAGGCAGGAAATGTTTTTTGGTACTGTACATGGGGGGCGGGAACATGCAATGATGTCCAACGTCCATCCTGCCCCTTCGAATGCATTCACATGTCGGTTGCTGTGGTACCCCCGGCCTCCGCTAGGGGTCTGTCGAGCACCGGACATACACCCCGCCCTCCCCCTGGAGAAAGAGAGCTGTCTCTAGGACACTCGATCCTTCTCCCTGGCCAGCCCTCTGATGACTCGAGTCCATTCCCGAACCCGGGTCACCGGAGTTGCAAACGGAAATCCAACCTCAGCACCAATGAGCTGGCTGATACATTTTTTTTTAACTTGCCACCATGTGACTGCCCCATGGAAACAGCTTTGGGACACTGCTCCACTTAGCAGGGCCACCCAGAGAGCAGAAGGCAGGCAAAGAACAATGGACCACAAAGGCCAGCTGACTGCTGTAGTCCCTTCTTGCAGTTCCCACACTCATGAGCCCTCGATCAGTGAAGAACTCACAAATCCATCACAGGGATCCATAACTGTGGAGCTGGGCTGAGGAAGGGGAGCACCTTGGAGTGCCCGACATGATCCAAGTAAACCGCCATGTGCAAAATATATATATATATATATATATATATATATATATATTTATACAACATATGTTTTGGGATAACTAAAAGTATAAAAAATGATATCTCATGTTGGCCAGTGAAGATAACATTTGTTATCTTCATGTTCCTATACGTCATCTGTTATCTCCACATTCCTATACGTCATATCAAAACTTACCTGGCTGATCCTACCATTTGTTCTGACATTTCATCAACTCACTTTCACTTTTACAGCATTTATCAAGTGTTACTGAGCCGTGTCAATGATTTCCTCACAATAACTGAAAGTACAGCGCTCCCTTTTATAAAATTATAAACTTTGTCCTCTTCCCATAATTGTACTCACTCTTTATTTGAATGAATCCTCTGACTGTGTAAAAAATCTTGCCCCTTCAGTTTTCGTCCTCATTTGTAGCGTGACTGAGCGATATAATTTTTCTGGCGAATCCTCTGACTGTGTAAAAAATCTAGCCCCTTCAGTTTTCGTCCTCATTTGTAGCGTGACCGAGCGATATAATTTTTCTGGTGGCAAAAACACTATGCACTAAGAAATTCAAAAAAACTCCAAATTTTATTCTATTTATTTGAAAGAAGCCGCCATCTGTAAAGAGATGACAAAGAGCAAGTCGGAGGCTTCAGAGTATTAGACAGAAGCACGCATAGTGTTGCTATAGCAATGTTTGCTTGCACTTTCGTCTACTACTCTGAAGCTGCCGACTCGCTCGTTGTCATCTCTCCACAGTTGGCAGCTTCATTCAAATAAACACAGTAAAATTACAAAAAGAGGAGATTCTCTTACATTTTTTTCTACAGACTGCTTCTGCCACTAAATAACTCCTAACACACTCGACCACGCTACAAAGCAACACAAAAAGTGAAAGTGCTGACAGGCGAAAAATGAAACCCATAGTTTAACAATACCACAAATTGCAACATTAACCAGATAACTTTTTATTCAAAAATTAATTTTCTTTTACATACTATGGAAGGCTTGGGGGGGGGGGTAAACATACTAACTCACCTGGGATACAGGAGGGCCAAAATCTTTGACTATGAATTCCAAACCTCTACATCAGAAAATCACCTTAGAGGGAGACATACAGGACTTGTGCTGCAGAGAAGCCCAAAACATACGTTGTATAAACAGAACATGACATGGCCTGGCTGAAGATATCATATTTATCTTCACTTGAGGCCAATGACATCAAGATATCTCACTCGTGGCTTTGCCACTCGTGAGATATCATGATATCATTGGCCTCTCGTGAAGATAAATATGATATCTTCAGCCAGGCCATGTCATATCCCCTATATATATATATATATATATATTTTTTTTTTAATATAAATGTGCCCTGATCCTGAACTGCAGCTGAATCCTCTTGAAAGGATCATTTAATCCAGCCACTGGATATGCAAGCTGATCCCTGGAATGCCAGGGAGTCCGCCACATGGCTGCCATGTGGCCGTGCAGCACCACTAACCCATTTAATACATAAGCAGTAATGCACGACAGGTTGTGCTGATAATGTGGATTAACGCACTCCTTGGGTGCATTGTAAGGCACAAGATCGAATGTCGAGTGCTCTCACAGCACCCGGGGCATGCAGTTAATCCACATTATCAGCACACTCTGGAATACATTAGGGCACTTATTACAAGGGGGGGGGGCAACATCTTTTGAAGAAAAGGATAACAAACACCTTTTGATTGAGTAGAAATAGCACTTTTGTCATGAATGTGCTTCCCCCATACAAAATAGTCTCACAGTAACAGATTCTGCAATCCAGCTGACAGAGTGATACTCCAAGTTTGGTACACCATGCCATGATCTGAACTATGGGTGCTACTGCTGCTTGAACACCTATGTGGGTGGGACTGGCTACCATCAACTGTCAGCGACCACACCGGGGGAATCACTTCATCAATAACTCACTCTGAGTACCTATCTGTTTTGCTCTTCGTTATCGCTGTGTGTCTCATATCTGCACTGCCAGTGACTGTTGCCCACTACAGCTCTGTGCACCCATCAATCTCCCAATCAGCAGCTCTCTGGCTCTGTTCTCTGCTGCACCTTTGATAGCCATACATTAGAACACTGCACTCCACCATCCCCACTCTACACAGACTCCAGACTTCTGCTAATGTGCATGTGGAGTGAAACAGTGACAGGCGACTCTGCGCGAAAATTGGTGTCCAGGTGTCCCCCCCTCCCCCCGGTACAGTGTGAACCATGCCAAAGGGCTGATGTCAGGGAACGCTTGTGGCAATTAAGGGTGCAGAAGAGAACAGAGTTACAGAGCTGCTGAGTGGGACCCTGATGGGTGCACAGAGCTGTAGTGGGCAACAGTCACTGGCAATGCAGATATGAGACACACAGCGACACCAGCGAGCAACACAGACAGGTACTCAGAGTGTGTTATTGATGGTGTCACTCCCCTGATGGGACCGCTGATAGTTACTGGTGATAGTCCAAAAAGTAAGAGCACACGACGAATTTTCAGCTTAATAGCTAATTTTTATTGCCGGAAGTGTTCAGGGCCAGAAACCCAGCACTTCGCCTGAATAGCCTTCAAAGGGGTTTGGCTCAGTGTCATAAAACAAGCATTTATAAACAAAATCTGACATCATCAAAAAGTGACATTTTAGGTTTTTACATAGATATATAAACACCACTATTTTCCTAATTTAAACATGTTATTACAAAAAATATACATATATAAAGAATTACATTTTTGCTATACATATGTTCAACTAATCACAATCTTTAATATACATTTCTTTTCCTTCTCATCCTGGGGGGGAGGGGGAGAGGTAAAGGGGAAAGAGGGAAGGAAAAAGGGGGATAGAAAGGAAAAACGTGTTAAAAAGTGAAGGGATGGGGAAGAAAAAAGAAAAGAAGTGTACCAGAATAGAAAGAAAGGGGAGAAATGGGGGGAGGAAAGGTGGGGGGAGGGGCCAAAGGGAAAAAGGAAGGGAAAGGGAAGGATAGGAGAGAATGGATTAGTGGTGCTTCTGGAACTTTTGAGGGAATTTAATACATATCTTGTATAGAGAGAGTAATAGATCTGAGGAGAACCAGGAAGACATCAAAATGTGATCACCCTAAATCTACTTCCATCCACTAAGTGGTAGAAGAAACCATTTTTAGGCTAGGAATCCACAGACATTCATTCACTAGGTGATCTGCAAAAGAAAGAAAGATAGAAATTGATTAACAAACCAATCAATGCACATAGTTGATTCATAAGAAGCATAATCTTTCTAATACTTCTTTTCTTTTAGAAAGGGCTTTAAGTCCTAAAAGGTTTCACAGTCCCTAATTTGAAAATCCACCTACTCTCCTTTTTCAGTAGTTTATTAGTTCTATCGCCACCATATCTCAGGAGTTGTTGCCAGTCTATTCCCATGAATTTAAAACTTTTTGGGTCAGAATTATGTTTTTGTGCAAAGTGTAAGCTTATAGGAGTATCTGTTTTTCCATTTATAATAGTCCTAACATGTTCTTGAATTCTCTGTTTTAAGGCCCTTGTTGTACGTCCTACATATAGTTGGTCACACCCACACCATATGGCATAAACTACAAATGTAGTATCACAATTGATAAATTCCTTCATTATGTACTTTTCTCCATTTTGTGGGTGTGTAAATTCAAATCCTGTATTACAGTAACAGCAGATACTGCATCTTTGACATTTAAAATTTCCTTGTGGTTTTGTTCCTATCCATGTACTTTTTTCAGGCTTGGTTAATCTACTAATTATCTTATCTTTTAGATTCTGTCCTCTTGAAAAGGTAATTCTTGGTGTTTCTCCTACCACTTCTTTTAAGTTTATATCAGAATGCATTATGTGCCAATTTCTGTATACAATTATAGGTGCATTCATATTTGCTAATTCTTTCTTTTTTTCTTCTAGTTGCTCCTCCCTCCTTCTGTTTACTGCTTTATTCAGTGCATGAGTGAGGAGATCATTGTTATAGCCTCTTTCAACGAATTTCTTTCTTAATTCTTCTGTTTCTTTCCAAAAGTTTAAATCATCAGAACAATTCCTTCATAACCGTAGAAACTGTCCATAGGGTATAGAATCCACGAGGGCTTAGAATCAATGTATTACCCTCTTCTGGCTATGAAAACTTTCCACTTAAAGAAGAATGGTTAGCAGCAGCCTCTACTTGCTCCAAGATATTTACAGAATTAATTATTAAGGCTGACATACAAAAACATACAGAACTTGAAACAGAAATTGAACAAGCAAAGAAAGAGGTTTTGATATTTAAAGAGACAGTAACATTTAAAGAACTGGATACATTCATGAAAGATAAATTAACTAAATATGAAAAAGACCTCATAATTAGAAAACAAAAGAAACTACAGCATCATCAGAATGATTATGAGAGTGATAGAGTGCTGAACTGGAAAAAAAGCAACTTCAGGAATAAGAGTGGAAGCAGAAGTAGGAGTAGAACCAGAGTACACCTTTCAGAAAGAAAAGGGAGTGATAATAGAGATCGGAGTCCTTTTTTAGGACGGAATCAAGAACAAGATACCCAAGAATCAAGAAAAGAAGACTTAGAAGGACCAGGAGAGGAAAGAGAGGAGGAAAACACTACAATCAACAAAAGGAAACTCAGGGGCAGAGGGAGAAGCCGGGGCAAGAGCAGCAAATAGTGAATTTATCAAAAAAAGAGCTTTCTAATGAACAATTAAGCTCTTAAAACATGGTCTTTCTTTTGTTCCAACACAAAGTTTAAATCAATTTCAAGTGCAAGTTGATTTATTTAAACGTTTTCGGAAACTTAGACTGAGAGCATTTTTTTCTAGGAAACTGTGATCAGAGGACCAAGAAGAAAACATGGGTTATTTGGAATCTACACTGCTGGAACAAAATCTCCCTGTACCATCTGACTCCAATTTAGAAGTGAATATTGGGATTCAGAATACTATGGAAGACATTGATTATGTTATTAATGTAATGGAGGAAAATCTTGGAGGATCAATGGATTCAAGTCCCACCACTGTAAGTATTGATACCGATATAAAATTACAAAGGAACAAATGATTTTCTCCACCCTCTGATTTTATACCATATGTATTCAATCCACCTATTTCTACTTTTGAAAGAGTTGTTCTGAGTGAAATAGAAACAATTATGGATAAAGCAGGTCAACCAAGGGATAGAAATCTATCAGTTACAGAGATACAAGCTCTTAAAGAATTGCAGGTAGAAAATGATATTGTAATAAAATCAGCACATAAGGGGGCAATATTGTTGTTCTAGATAGAAATCATTATTTTTCTATTGTATTAAGTTTATTAAATGATTCATCAAACTATGAAAAGGTAAAAAGTAACCCATGTTCCAGTATAAAACTGAATTAAGTTTACTACTACAAGAAGCAGTGAGACAAGGGGAAATAACAGAGAAAAAACTACAGTTTATATGGAATGAGAATCCCATCCTACCTTTTTATTACATACTACCTAAGATTCATAAAAATATGAATAATCCTCCTGGTAGACCAATCATTTCCTCCATAGGTTCCCTTACAGAAAAAAATGGAGTATTTGTAGACTTCATTTTACAGAGAGAAGTAGTTACACTTCCATCTTACACGAAAAACGCTACACATGTCTTAAATAAACTTACAGAAATTCAGTGGACAGATGATATGTTATGGTTAACCATTGATGCAGAATCCCTGTACACTCAGATAGTGCATAAACAGGGACTTAGTGCCTGCAAATATTTTTTAGAGAAAAGGGAAAATATAGATGAAATTCCTGTAGATTTCATACTATCAGCAATCCACTTTATTTTGAACCATAATAACTTTGAATTTTTAGGAGACCACTGCAGACAGAAAAGGGGGACAGCAATGGGTGCATGTATGGCCCCATCTTATGCAAACTTATTTTTAGGTAAATGGGAAGAAATCACAGTCTTTCAGAATACAAACCCTTACCTACAGAATGTAATATTATGGACACATTTTATTGATGACATTTTGGTAGTGTGGAAGGGGGAGAAGCAAAAGGCAGAACAATTTGTAGAATGGCTGAATAAGAACAATATCAATATGAAGTTTACATTCAAAACTGATTTTGAAAATATAGACTTCTTGGGTCTGACCCTACAAAAACCTCTAAAGCCTGAAAAGTCTATTATTACAAAAAATCACAGAAAACCAACAGCAACCAATACATTACTCAGGGCTGATAGTGCACATCCAAAAAACTTAAAGGGTTCTATGCCCTATGGACAATTTCTACAGTTACGAAGGAATTGTTCTGATGATTTAAACTTTTGGAAAGAAACAGAAGAATTAAGAAAGAGATTCTTAGAGGCTATAACAATGATTTCCTCACTCATGCATTGAATAAAGCAGTAAACAGAAGGAGGGAGGAGCTACTAGAAGAAAAAAAGAAAGAATCAGCAAATATGAATGCACCTATAACATTTGTAACTGAACATAACAATTGGTCTGTGCAGATATGGAATGTTGTATACAGAAATTGGCACATAATGCATTCTGATATAAACTTGAAAGAAGTGGTAGAAGAAACACAGAGAATTACTTTTTCAAGAGGACAGAATCTAAAAGATAAGATAATTAGGAGTAGATTAACCAAGCCTGAAAAAAGTACATGGATAGGAACAAAACCACAAGGAAATTTTAAATGTCAAAGATGCAGTATCTGCTGTTACTGTAATACAGGATTTGAATTTACACACCCACGAAATGGAGAAAAGTACATAATGAAGGAATTTATCAATTGTGATACTACATTTGTAGTTTATGCCATATGGTGTGGGTGTGACCAACTATATGTAGGACATACAACAAGGGCCTTAAAACAGAGAATTCAAGAACATGTTAGGAATATTATAAATGGAAAAACAGATACTCCTATAAGCTTACACTTTGCACAGAAACATAATTCAGACCCAAAAAGTTTTAAATTCATGGGAATAGACTGGCAACAACCCCTGAGATATGGTGGTGATAGAACTAATGAACTACTGAAAAAGGATAGTAGGTGGATTTTCAAATTAGGGACTGTGAAACCTTATGGACTAAATGACCAATGGGACTTAAAGCCCTTTCTAAAAGAAAAGAAGTATTAGAAAGATTATGCTTCTTATGAATCAACTATGTGCATTGATTGGTTTGTTAATCAATTTCTATCTTTCTTTCTCTTGCGGATCACTTGGTGAATGAATGTCTGTGGATCCCCAGCCTAAAAATGGTTCCTTCTACCACTTAATGGATGGAAGTAGATTTAGGGTGATCACATTTTGACGTCTTCCCAGTTCTCCTCAGATCTATTACTCTCTCTCTATACGAGATATGTATTAAATTCTCTCAAAAGTTCAAGAAGCACCACTAATCCATTCTCTCCTTTCCTTCCCTTTCCCTTCCTTTTTCCCTTTGGCCCTCCCCACCTCCCCCATTTCTCCCTTTCTTTCTATTCTGGTATACTTCTTTCTTTTTCTTCCCCCATCCCTTCACTTTTTAACATGTTTTTCCTTTCTATCCCCTTTTCCTTCCTCTTTCCCTTTACTCTCGCCCTCCCCCAGGATGAGAAGGAAAGAAACGTATATTAAAGATTGTGATTATTTGAACATATGTATAGCAAAAATGTAATTCTTTATATATGTATATTTTTTGTAATAACATGTTTAAATTAGGAAAATAGCGGTGTTTATATATCTACATAAAAACCTAAAATGTCACTTTTTGATGATGTCAGATTTTGTTTATAAATGCTTGTTTTTATGACACTGAGCCAAACCCCTTTGAAGGCTATTCAGCTGAAGCGCTGGGTTTCTGGCCGTGAACACTTTGGCAATAAAAATTAGCTATTAAGCTGAAAATTTGTGGTGTGCTCTTACTTTTTGGACTGTTGTCAAGTTACAGGTTTGCAACCTCTGTAAAGAGCACCCCCCTCACAGTAGTGTGCTGCTTTTTCTCCTTCTGAACTGATAGTTACTGGTGGCCTGTCCCACCCACACCCATGTCCCCGCAGCAGTAGCACTCATAGTTCAGGTCACAGCATGGCGTGCTGAAGTGAAATTTCACTCTGTCATCTGGCTTGCAGAGTCTGTTATTCTGGGACTATTTTGTACGGGGGAAGCACGTCCATTACAAAAGTGCTATTTCTACTCAATCAAAGGGTGTACAATGTGGTTTTCTTCAAAAGATGTTGCACCCCATGTAATAAATGCATTAACACACTCCAGGGTGTGCTGATAATGTGGATTAATGCATGCCCCAGGTGCTGTGAGGGCACACGGCCTTTGGTCTTGTGCCTCAGAACACACACCAGAGGCATGCGTTAATCCACATTATCAGAGCACCCTGTCATGCATTAATGCATACATAACTGGTGATCACTATTAGTATTAACAAGATGCAAAGCAAGACACCTTGGTTGTCTGCTGTCTTGCTTTGGGTCTTGTTAATATCAATAGCAATTGTAAGTTATTGTGTTGTATTAAACACGAACATGAAATAGGGTAGGAGATTTTGTTATACCTTGTCTGTAATATGTAAAATTTTAGCTGTAATTGCTAATACATATAATTCTGTAGTATTTAGGAAATTATAAAGGGTCCGTAGTATTGCTTTAGACAAACTGGGCTAACAATACATTGTGTTCCTTGTCTTCCTTCAGGAATATGGATACACTTGGGTTTTTATTCTGCTCCCAACTCTGTTATATATTAGTGTAGGCTCATAGTTTGCATTTTGTCCTTCCAAACAAGTGCTGTATTTAGACTCACTGTGCTCTTCCTCCAAATTTTAGAGTTATTTGGAGTAATCAACAAAACATTATGTAACATTATATAGACATTTTCTGGATGGTACAGCAGTCTAATTGCATTATGTTTGTTTGTTTTTAAGTGAACCAGAAAAAAAATCTTTTATTTTTTAAAGTAAAAGCAGCACTCCAAACCAGGAAGTGAACCAGAAGTAAGTGCAGAGCTAGAAAATAGTTTGTGGGAGAGAAGCGGGGTGAACAGCACTGTGGAGAATGGCTAGTACCACATGTGCTTCGATTCCACTGTGGAAGAACACTGTCTAGGTATCCATTCATGTGCTTCTACAGCCCCTTCTTCTGCTATGTAATAGCAATACGTCAGCATGGCTATCACCATGCAGCTGTAAAAATGTAGCAGTAGTAAAGGCCTTTATTTTTGTACAAGATATAACTGCTAGGGCCAGGGCTGGCCTTAGGGTATATGGTGCCCCTAGGCGAACTTGCCAGTGACGCCCCCCCCATTTTTATTTTTCAGTCTTCATCTCACCCCAATACAAACCATGACAAGTGGTGCCCGCCCAGATAGCAGTTTTGACTGTCCTAACTGGATCTGAAGGATAGTTCATGTTTCCAACTCCAGATCCAAGATCGTACCTGACTCCATTCATATTTTGCAATGAAGGTCAGATATGGGATCCAAGTTTGGATAGGCAGATCCAAGGTCATATGTCTGCCTCAGATCCCTCAGATCCAAGGTAGGATAGTGGAATCCAAGGTCAGATTGTGGGATATGAGATCAGATGTCTGCCTCAGATCTCTTGGACAGTCACATAACATACTTAGTATTCTTTTGGATCCTAGGTGATATGATCCAGAAATCAGATCCCAGTGTTTTCTCTGATGCCATCCGGTATCTGAGAAAATTGGTGGTACTTGATGGTATCTGATTCTAATGGACACAATTTGAGCAATATTACATTCTGCTAGGATTCAAATTCTCAATTCACACAGCCATATGCTGCAATCACTGTGCTACGTTTGCTGTTTTGCAAGTTTGGGGTTAAACATCTCTGACACAAACTTATCACAGGTCAGTTCAGCTGATGAACTGGAGGAAGCAGTATAGCACAGTGGTTTAAGGTTCTAGTTGCAGACTTGGAGACCTGGGTTTGAATTCTACAGCCCACACTTGCATACTGTGTGACCCTGAGTAAGTCACTTTACTTCCTTGTGCTCCCAGGTTGCACATGTAAACAAGCTTCAGCTTAGTGTGTCTCTCCTGGTAAAAACAAAATGATTCTGGATCTGTGGACTGGAAAACTGTGCTCAGATCAATTTTCTTGGATGGGAAATTGATTCTTGATCAGTTCAGCTGGGAAGCTGATCACAGATGGCGGGTACAGTAACAGTTAGTATGGACGCAGTCTACCTAAATCTACAACTAACCTGCCAGGGTGCCCATCCCTTCAACATCTACTGGGTCTGGGTTGTGGCTACCTTGAACCAACCAGTTAACAGAAGCAGTTCCTCTACCCAGCACATTTCCAACTGTTTACTGGTGGCAGTGGTACATCTCCTGGTACCTTGCCTGTTGCTAGTTTCCCCCCCCTCTTCCCAGGCAGCTGACACTAGCATTGATTCTTTGAACCAGTTAGCAGAAGCAGTTCCTCCACCAATGACCAACCAGCACATTTTTTTCATCTCTTTACTGGTGGCAGTGGTGCAGTCAGGAGCACTGTCTGCAGGACGAGAGAGAGAGACCCTCCCCTTACCTTAAGCTATCTTACTCTCCCTGTGACTGAGAGCAGCTGGGATGCAGTGTGGGATGGGACCAGACCAGTGAGACTCAGACCACTACAATGAATAATATACAGTATAGGCAAAAAAAGGACAACACAACTTAGGAAAAAAAACAGTAAAAGCCTAACCGCGCAAGTCACTATGCAGTGGACTAGTCCTCCTCCTGTCGCCAATGTGGACGAGCCTTCCCTGGCTGCGGCTTGCCATGCCCTTATCAATTCCTCGAGACCCCGACACATGTTGAAGAATGATTATGTGGATCCCAGCCCGCCAGGCCAGTTGATCGATTCTTCAGGCCAGACCGTCGACAACAACATGCGAGAGACTCACTCGTCGATATGGCACAAAGCGGCAATGTGCTGTGTGGATTCAGCACATACAGGCATAACAGTTGGGTTTCTGGTGAGTGGCTGGCATGCTCTAGAAAGGGGCAACAAGGTCATCAATGAGTCAATGGATGGCACTGTCAGGGGCAGTGGGCGGGGCGCTTGCATGCACACTACCACCCGGTCCGCCTCTGCAACTTAATTGGCTGCTGCTGTGCTGGGTTATTCATTGATTGATGCCATGCTGGGCTTGCTGCTGGAAGACTATACTTGGGGGGAGGGGAAATAAAAAAATATATATTTAAAGGGTCGGTCATTGGCGGAATTTGGTGCCCCCTGCTACGTTGCGCCCTAGACGACCGCCTAGTTCGCCTATCCTTAAGGCTGGCCCTGGCTAGGGCTAGAAGGCCTGTTTACAAAGTTAACCACTTACAGTGGCATTGTTGCATAAACTTATGAGGTACAAAGTTAGAATTTACATGTGTCTAAGTAAGATCCGAACAGTACATTAAGGTAGAATAATACATTGGGTAGTATACATTTTTTGTGGGTACACGATTACATATTTCATGGAAAATAAATGGTTGTGCATCAATTTAACTGTCTGTCTAAGTTCTGTGGTCAAATCTTATGCTACAAATCTTGAGAGGAGTTCATCCTGACACCATGCTCTTTTGGTGTTCATCTCTGCACTGGCTGCCACCTTGCACTGCTCAGCACTGTAGAGTTTTAGGTGCAACTTATTTTTTTTTCACAAGTGCTTGCTGTATTTCACATGTAGAGTCAGCAAACCCAAATAAGAACTATTCAGACCCCACCAGTGCTGTAATCAGCAGGAAAACAGTGGGACCCATGTCAGGGTTAACCCCGCCCCCCACGTGATGGAAAATACAGCAGTGACCTGCAGAAATACAGTGCCAAATCAGGATCGACCATGCAATGCTGCACATCATAGTGTGTAAACAGCTGTTGTCAGCAATAAAAGAAGACTGGTGGATGAACATTGCACACTGCAGCGGAATGAGAGGGTAAGTATAAATGTGCCTTATATATGACAGATTTCCTGTTTCCAAAGTAAGACAATATTATATATGATTGATGCCAGGTGATCATTTGCAAAAAGGGAAAAGAAAAAAAAAAGGAAAACACACTGGCCAGCAGGGAGCTTTCTATCTTAGTGTCCTCCCTCCCCATCCCCCCACACAATATAACAGACATTTATAAATAAAGATTTCAACGGGGTTGGGTTAAGGCACTAATGTTTAAGGGTAATGCTGTGAGCATTTTTACAGATACAATATACAATATGTGGGAGTAAGGGTGAAATGATGCTGCATTGGAATTACACAGAAACATGGAAACCGAATTTGTTGGCAGAAAAGAACTGCTTGGCCCACCCAGTCTGTCCAGATGGCCTCTACCTAGTCTGTCTCCACAGATAATAACTGGTCTCTAGTGACCCTCCCTCCTCTATGACTATTTACCAATAGTCCTCTGTGTCTACCTACCCATGCTTGAAGCCCTTTACTGTTTCTGCCTCCTTCAGTTGCACTGGCAACCTGTTCTGGGTGTCTAAAACTGTTTCAGTGAAGTAGCACTTCCTCACATCCCTCTTAATCTTCCTCCCCTCCAGCTTCATTGCATGCCATCTGGTCTGGGTACTCTTTCTCATTTGAAATTGACTTCCCTCCTACACCCTTGCTTGTTTACTCCTGTGAGGTACTTGTAGGTCTCTAACTTGTCATCTCTTGTTCTACTCTCATCCAAGGTGTGCATGTTGAGATCCTTAGTCTCTCCTCACAGAGCTATTGATGTAGCCCCTGCATCATTTTGGTTGCCCTCCTCTGGACTATCTCCAACCTGTCTAGGTCCTTTCTGGGGTGTGACCTCCAGAACCAGACACAATAGTCTAGGTGGGGTATCACCAATAGGTGATATAGTGGCAAAAACACCTCCCTTCTCCTGCTGGAGACATCTCTCCCTATGCATCCCACTAGCCCTATCCACTGCTTTGTCACATTGCCCTGCCACTTTGAGGTCATCAGATATGGTAACCCTAATGTCCCTTTCCTGCTTAGTGACTGTTAGTACCTCCTCCATCCTATATTCAGCTCCTATGTTCCAATGCCCTAGGTGCATAATTTTGCACTTTTTGGCACTGAACCCCAACTGCCATGCTCTTGACCACACCTCCAGTTTTATTTATTTATTTATTTGAAAACGTTTTACTGGGAAAGACATACAGAGCTGCAATAGCTTATTTCCAGATGCATCCTGGGGGAAAGGGGAAAATGGGATACATTCAGAATGTGAAGTATGATAAACAAAGGGCTAAAATAAACATGAAAATCGTGCATACCTGTAAGACACAAATTAAAACATGAAGGACAATAAACAAAATCAAATTGCAGCTAATTAGCAATTATTATGACATACACTGAAAGTCAATAATTCTAAGGACAAAATATATTCACTGCATGATAAAGGAAAGAAACTGCGATACCCAGGGGCAGAACCACACAACTGAGTAAACAACACAAAGCCCACTTAGCCAGTACATGGGGAAGAGTCTGCCTGAGGTGAAGGAATTGGAGGGGACAGTGATATAGAATAAAAAAGGGGAAAGAAAACGCATAGGGAAAAGGGTAAGGGATTAGGTGTGGAGAAGGTGAAGAATTAAGAGAAATAAGTAATAGGGAAAGGCATGTGTTCAAGAGCAGGAGCAGGAAGGGAAAATGTGGTTATGGAGAAGATAGGATAGTGAGTTAGAGGACAGGGCACAGTATATATTTTTAGAGAGAGGGCTCCAGATATTTGGGAAATGGCAGGAGAAGGCAGCCCATCCTGAAGTTGAAGTAAGGGCAGAGAGGGCAAGAGTCCTATAAGGAGAGTTTCGGAGGGTGTAGGAGGGAGAAGGGGGGTACAGAGGAGGGCGTTTAGGTATGGCAGAAGGAGCCAAGCCAGAACTTCCCAGCTAATGAGGCACAATGGGCAAGGCATCTATCCCCAAGAGGAGAGAAGGAGAGGGCAGAGTAAAGGCCACAGTGATGTGTACGTGCGGGACAGTTATAGGGCAAAGAAACAGAAGAAGTTTAAAAGGGTGTCCAGTCTGGTGAGGGTGGACTTAGGAGCAACACTGTAAACTATGTCTCCAAAGTCAAAGATTGGGAGGATCATCTTTTGGATGATCTCATGGAGGGCTTGAAGAGGGCATGCAGCCATGGTGTCTGTAGAGTACACCAAGTTTGGGTTGCAGTTTTTTGTGGATAGCACCCACATGTCAAGCAAAATCTAGGTTCTGTTCTATCCAGAGCTTGAGATATTTAAAACTGGAGACAGCCTGCAAAGGGGAACCCTCAAGGGTGTGAAAAGCAGGGAGGGCTGTAAGCCTGGCTAGCCTCTGCCTGGTGTCAAAAGTCATGGAGATCATCTTTTTGGCATTAAGGGACAGTTGATTTGTGTGAAACCAGCTCTGGACATTACTGAAAGTCAACTGGTGGTTGGTCACCCCATCAGAGGGGGAGGTGCCGGAGGTACACAAGATAGTATCATCCACATACATGTGGATATCAGCTGTTGAGCAGGCAGCAGGTAAGTCATTCAGAAAAATGGAGAAAAGAATCAGTCCAAGCACCGAACCTTGAGGGACACCAGTGTGTTGATATGAAGAGAAGGGGAGATGGAGTCACCAATCCTAACTGATTGAGACTTACCCATGAGGTAGGAATGAAACCAATTAATGCCGGACTCTAAGAGACCAGCCTCTGCAAACTTATTGAGGAGAAGTGAGTGAGCAACAGTGTCAAAAGCTTTGGCCAAGTCGACAAAAATGGCAGAGGTGATACAGCCTTGATCCATGCCAGAGAGAATGGAGTCAGTGAGCCAGAGCAGGGAGGTCATAGTGGAGTGGGTCTTACGAAAACCAGACTGGAAAGGGGTAATGAAGGAGGCGAATTCAGGGAAAGAGGAAAGCTAAGTCAGAACAAGGTTCTCTTGTAGTTTTGCAAGGACTGAGAGAAGGGAAATTGGGCGGTAGTTACCTGGGTTTGAAGAATTGCCTCCCTTAGGGAGCGGGACAACTGTGGCAATCTTCCAGGTGTCTGGTACAGAAGCAAGTATAAAGGAAAGAATTAGAAAGTAAGTGAGTGGGAAAGCAATGGGATAGGCTGAGAGGTGCAGGAGCTTTGGGTCAAGCCCATGTGGGCTTTTGCCCTTATGAGAGTTAAGGGCCAGGAGTGCTTTTAGGGTATCAGCAGAGGAGACTGGAGAGAAGGAAAAACAGTGAGGAGAGGGAGAGGGTGCTGAAGGGGTTGGTGGAGAAGGAGCTGCCGGGGGAAGAGGCGCAAGAAGGGCCGAAGCACAGGTGGTGAAGAAAGTGTTGAATTGTTGAATTCATTGGCAACAGAGGGGGGGATCAGAGACACCGTGATGTCACCAACCTTTAGGACCAGGGAGGGAGGGAGTTGGGAAGGGGGGAAAATAAGGCATGGACTACTTTCCAGAATTTGGAGGTGCTGTTAAGGTTCTCCTGGCAAACGGTTGAGAAATACACTTTTTTGGCAAGTCTGATAGCCTTGTTGCAGGCATTACGGAGAGTCCGGAATTTAACCAGATCCTCTAGAATGCCTGAGGCCTTGTAAGTCTTCCATGCAAGGTCACAAACTTGCTGACAGTTTCCCAAGATCCCTATGCATTTTTACCACCCCTCCTGCATGTCCAACCCATTCTATTACAGCTGTTGGTGTCATCTGTAAAAACGGTATACTTTTCCTTCTAGTTCTTCTGCAAGGTTGCTTATGAAGATGTATTAAGCCCTATGGATACTATCCAAGCATTAGAGTGAGTGCTGTTAACCACCATCCTCTATCTCCAACCCATTAACCAGTTTCTTACTCCATTGACCACTTTGGATCCCATCCCTATGCTGCTCAATTTCTCTATCAGTCTCCTGTGTGGCACAATGTCAGAGGCCTCACTAATGTCTACATAGGCTATGCCAGGTGCCCTCAACTGATCTATTTCCCTGGTTACCCTGTCAAAGAAATCAATCATATTTGTGTGGCAAGCCCCCCGTGAATACAGTTGTGGTGCTGAAATCTGGCATTTTTCACATTTGTGAAGCAGGTCTGAAAGGGCTCTGCTTTACTCAAGCATTTTGTCAATGAAATGCCATGATGTAGCACTAAGCCTATGCAAGTTACTGTAATAGCAAGTCATATGACCTGTTGCAACCAATCAGTGATGTGGGTGATAAAGAACTCCTTGCACTGTTACAACTCAGTGCCATATCCAGCTCTCTGTTTCACTCTCTCTCTCAGCAGAGAAGGACATGGCTGCTCAAAGCCCTTCATTTCATTGCCAAAAGAGTGATTTGTTTCAGAAAAAGTAATGAATCATCAGAGAATCAGGCATTATCACTCTAGTTACACATTTAACTGGTTTCAGGCACTCAAGCAAGTGAAACTGTTTGCTGCTATAGAGTAGTGTCCTTGCTACAGCCCCTCCAGCATGCCTGTCCGTGACTTTAGCAGACATAGAAGGTGTAGGGCACAAAAATCCAGCTGTGTATGTTTTATCTGAATAGGTCAGCCTGCTAGCCATTCAGTAAGTGAAAAGTGAAGTAGTCTACTATTTGATAAACTGTGTGGAGGGGGGTTCAAAAGGTTGGATGCAGATGCAAATGCTTGCTACATTTGGTTCTGCATCTACCTGATTGTGTCCATGCACTGGCAGTCCTGCTGCTATTCCTAACAAAGTCTAGACAGAGCAGATAGGGCTGCGAAGAACTACAAAATGACCAAAGTTATTTTCTTGTTGATGCCGTATGTGGCACATGGACAGCTGGTTCTGATTACACTATGATATTTTTTCTGCAATATAAAATATGTAAGGGAGTGTCTGTCAGGAGAAACTATAGTTTTGCTGAAACTGACACATCAAAATCCCCCCCCCGGGATAAGTTCAAAGGACAGGACGTAGCTTCAACTGCAGATATCTGAAATGCAATTACTTTGTTAAGTTTTCTTTTAAGCCCAGGAAATAAAATATCCATTCATGATGTCCTCAGGGAAATCCTTTGACTTGCACTAGGTGTCATAAAGGAAGGAGAATATGCATGTGTTGGGGTGTCTCCCAAGATAGTCAGTAATTTCATCACAAAGACTTTGATGTCTGTGTGAAACAGATCACAGACTGGTTCAAGAAGTCCAATATGCATGTGTTGAGGGGTGTCGTCTAAGGAAGCCAGAATTACATGAAAGAAACTTTGATGTCTGTGTGAAGCAGATCACAGACCGATTTTGGCAAGTCACATGAAGAGAGGAGATTCATTTATGTCACCTATTATTTTTTTAAATATCTTAGTAGGACATCCTGTATTATAAAATATAAATTTTAATACACCAAGGCGGAGTTAGGTGACCTCAGAGAGAAGGCCAGCTCAAGACTGCTTTTAAGTATACTGAGCAGACCTTAGTGACAGACAAATACAGATGCATTTTCTGACTGAGAAAGAAGAACATCAAAGCACTGAAAGATTAAGAAAGTAAGGAGACCCTAGATAAGACCGGTCTGAGTGTATGTGTTGTAGGAATTTGCACTTTTAAACCTGTTTTGTTTTTAAGATTGTACATGTTGGGATATATTGTTCTGTATTTACTGTTTTCCTATTTTTTACCTATTTTAAAGTAAAGATATATATTTTAAAAACAGAAACTGCCTGGTGTGCCTTGAAACTTCTTTTTTTATAAGTGAAGCTTAGATGGTTATAGTTGACACTGTGCATGAGCATATTGTGGTACCAAACTGGGAAACAGGTAAGAGTTCTCTAGGTCTTGCATAGAGTTCTAAGGGTTCATTTTGTAAAACCTGGTTAGGAGCCCATAGGCAAAGATATCTGGCCACCCCAAAGACAGAATTATCTGAGCCTGACAATTGGGTATGCTAACAAGAGGTTATCAGTTTGAATCCCTCCAGAACTTGGGACAAAAGGTGACTCGAACCCACAAAACAGACAAGAAGGTTACCTTGTTCTGTTAACTGTCCACAATTCTATGCTGAGAGGTTGGCACTTTGGGAGTAGAGGGCTGACCTGCTGAGCGGGTTTGTAACAGATTGGTTGGCAGCGGTGTGAAAAAGTTTGGTGGTATAAGCTTTATTGCTCAGTGTGTCAGCATGAGACTGTTCAGCTCACTTGAAAAAAAAAAGAAAGGCAGTGTTTTAGTTTAAAAGGAAACAGAACTATATCCCTTGGCTTACAGTCAAGCTCCTACCCATTTGATTTTATTTTCTAAAAGTGCCAGTCAGAGTAGCAGTAGTCAGGAAAGATGGCTTCCAACTACAGCAGGCACACTGGAGAATACTTAAAGCAGTTGTGCGAGGACAGAGGAGTCCCGTTTGAGGTGCCAGCGAAAAATCAGAACCTCATAGATGCCCTGATGGTAGCAGATACCCAGAGCAGTGAGTCACCGACCATGATTAAAAAGGACCAAACCTCGAGTGTGGCAGGGCTAGCAGCCAGTGCTGTGTCCAGGTCCGGTGAGGAGGACAGCAGGGTCACTGTCAGTGAAGGGCCACAGCAGCAGGGGAAGGTCACCAGTATCCTAAATCCAGAGGTACTCAGGCTGCAAATTGAGTTGTGCAGGATGGATCTGGAGTTGCAGAGAGAGAGGGGACCATGAACAAAGGGAGGCAGAGGAGAAGAAGGAGCGAGAGAACCAAGAGGCAGAGTGGGAACGATGAGAGGCAGAGAGGGAACAGCGAGAGGCAGAGTGACAACAGAGGGAGGCAGACCATGAGGAGCATGAGCGCCAGTGAGCTGCAGAGGAGAAGAGAGAGGAGAGCCAGAGGCAACACGAACTGTAGAAGATATGACTCCAACCAGAGGAACCAGAGCAGGTAAGTGGCTTAGGTTTAACTGGGAATGCAGGACTGGGTTACAAACTGAATTCCAAATTAATAGCCGGATTTAAAGAGGGGGAGGACATGGATGCCTTTTTAAATTCTTTTGAAAAAGCTTGTATTCAGGCTAACATTCCTAGAGAGTCCTGGAGCTTCCAGCTATCCCTGCTACTTACCGGGGAAAGCTTGGGATGCATTGGGTCAAATGCACAATGAGGGCAGTGACGATTATAGCAAACTTAAAGCTGCACTGTTAAAAAGGTTTGAATTAACTGCTGAATTATACAGAGCTAAATTATGTAAGCTCAGGAGAAGCCCTGATATGATCTATGAGGAGTTAGCCATGAAACAACGTCAGTTTTTAAAACATTGGTGGGAAATAATTGAGGGAAATGCTGTTGATAAAATTGAAAATGTGATTTTATTAGAACAGTTTTATTGGGCATACCCAGCCGAACTAAAAAACTGGCTAGAGGACCAAGATCCCAAAACAGTGCAAGAGGCTGCTGAACTCTCGGATTGCTATGCCAAGGGCAGACCTGCTCTGAGAGCAAATGGGGCTGGCGTGTCAGCACAAAAAGGGAAAAGCACATCTTCAGGGCAGCTAAAACCCTCACTGCCTCCACCAAAACAAGTTAGCCCAAAGTTTCAGAGAAAAGATTTCTCTGAGAGAAGAAATGAATGCTGGTTGTGTAAAGAAACTGGGCATATTGCCAGTCAGTGTCCCAGAAAGGCAAGCAATAATACACACAATGGTACTAGAAAAGAAGTGGGTTGTTTGTGTGTCTCTGGAAGCATGCCAGTGAACATGAGGGAACACATGCACCCAGTCATGGTGAATAGTGTACAGACGCAGGGGTTAAGGGACACAGGAGCATCCCTAACCTTGGTGAAGGGGGATCTGGTACAGCCTGGTCAGCTTATACCCAATAAATACATCACTGTACAGGACTTTGCGGGCAGGGAGAAAACATTGCCCCTCGCTAGTGTTCTCCTAGACTGGGGTGAAATGGGGAACTGTGCAACAGGTGGCTGTAGCCAAAACATTAGAAGTGGATGTGATCCTGGGTAATAATCTCCAACAGGGGATGGTATGTGCAGTTACCCATAGCCAAATGGCAAGGGAAAATTGTAGTCCCCTGAACCCCACAGAAAACATTGAGGAAATCACAGAGAGGCTGGTTCGGCAGCCTGTGTCTCCTGATACAGAGATTAATGAAAAGGGGGTAGAAATTTCCCCTGTAGCAAGTAACCACACAGCTACGGAAGGTTACTCCGAAGAGGGAGGGGTGACCCATTGTCAGAGGGTTGGGATTGACAGTGATCCTGAGGGACCTGACGCTAGTGTTAGGGACCCTAGTTTAGTGACTGAAGGGGACCTGTCCCATGCCTTGGGAATGTGTGAGGGGTTCGCAGCTGCTCAGAGAAGTGATCCTAGTTTAGAGAAGCTGAGGGCTTGGGAAGACTCGGATGGTGCACAGGGAGGTGACGGCCGACATAAGGTTTATTGTAAAAAGGGACTTATGTATACTCAGGTAGTACAGACAGAGGGAGGGATGCTAGGCAGGCAGCTTGTCGTTCCCCAGGGGTATCGTGAGCAGTTGCTCAAAATTGCACATGATATTTCCTTGTCTGGTCATCTGGCAGCGCGCACTATGCAGCAGTTGGCCCAGAATTTCTACTAGCCTAACTTCACCCAGCAGGTGAAGGAGTATTGCAGGTCTTGTCACCAGTGCCAAGAAATAGGGAAGGCGGGCAAGAAAACCCAAGCCACCCTGATTCCCTTGCCCATAGTGGAGGAGCCATTCCAGAGGGTGGTAATGGATATTGTGGGGCCTTTAAATACCCCCAGCTCCTCATGGAAGAGATTCCTACTAACTGTGGTGGATTATGCCACCTGGTACCCAGAGGCAGTTGCCCTATCCTCACTGAGGACTGACAAAGTGGCAGATGCCTTACCTGGGATTTTCTCCCGTGTTAGGTTTCCACAGGAGGCAATCACCAGTTGAGGGGGTTCCTTCATGTCGGACCTGATGAAATGTTTATGGGAGAAGTGTGGAGTGGTGCAGAGATGCACTACACCGTATCACCCACAAGCCAATGGACTTGTGGAACTATTCAATGGTACCCTAAAGTCAATGCTCCAGGTGTTTGCTGAACAGCATGGGAGGGACTGGGAGAAATACCTTTCCCACCTGTTGTTTGCATACAGGAAGGTGCCCCAAGAGTTGACAGGATTTTCCCCCTTCAAACTCTTATATGGACACCGGGTGCATGGGCCCCTAGACTTGATCTGGGAGGACTGGGAAGGCAAGCACACCACCCAGGGAACTCCCATTGTGGATTACATCCTTAGGTGTATGGAAAGGCTGAAGAAGCTTATGGGGACAGCCCAGAACAACCTGGCAGCAGCCCAACTGAAACAAAAAGTGTGGTACGACCGCAGAGCCAGAGCTCGCTCATACATGGTGGGTCAGGAAGTTATAATCCTTATTCCAGTCCAGAAAGACAAGCTGTAGGCTGAGTGGGCAGGAAATGGTTAGGAAGGTAAATGAGTGAACTACATTGTGGAGTTACCTGACTGAAGACAGACAGAAAGGATGTACCATGTCAACATGATGAAGCCATATGCAAATAGGACTGACATGGTGTTTGCAGTGTGTAGTTATGGGGAAGGGATGGACAAAGGAGACCCTCTTCTGGACTTGCTGGAAGAGAGTAAATGGGAGTCCTCTGTGGATGCAGTAAAATTGTCTCCGCAGCTGACCCCAGGCCAGATTCAGGAAGTAAGGGAGGTTTTAGCAGACTTTGCCCCCTTGTTTAGCACCAAGCCTAGACTAACCCCCTTAGCGACACATGATGTGGAGACAAGGACACAGACGCCCATATGACGGACAGCATATCGGGTGTCAGAGGCTGTTCAAAAGGACATTAGGAGGGAAGTGGAGGAGATGCTGGATTTAGGGGTAATCCAGAGATCCCACAGTCCCTGGGCCTCACCCCTTAGTCCTTGTACCCAAGCCAGATGGCTTGACTCATTTCTGTGTAGACTATTGTGGACTGAATGCAGTCATGAAGTCAGACACCCACCCGATGCCCCAGACGGATGAACCCCTGGACAAGTTGGGAGGGGTGACCAACCTTACGACCATTGACCTGACAAAGGGTATTGGCAGGTAGAGTTGATGGACAGAGCTAGGGAGAGGTCGGCCTTCATCACTCCGATAGGCTTATTTGAGTTTAAAGTAATGCCTTTTGGAATGAAGAACACCCCGGCCATTTTCCAAAGGTTGGTGAACCAGGTGTTAAATGGTGCTGAGGAGTACGCCATGGTGTACCTGGATGACATTGCCATCTTTAGTACCAGCTGGGAGAAACACCTATCCCACCTTAGGGAAGTGCTGGGCAGGATACAGATGGCTGGGTTCACTGTCAAAGCCTAGAAGTACCAGGTGGCCATGGGAAAGGTGGCATACCTCAGACATGTGGTAGGCCAGGGACAGCTCCGTCCTAACCAAATAAAAATAGAGGTAATCCAGGCATGGCCCAGACCAGAAACTCAGAAGCAGGTCAGGAGTTTTCTCAGGACAGCAGGGTACTATAGAAAATTTGTACCAATTACAGTGCCTTGGCTGCTCCCCTATCTGACCTGACAAAGAAAAGGATGCCCAAGAAAATTACCTGGGGCCCAGCCTGTGAGGAAGCATTTTCCAAACTAAAGGAGGCACTGTGCAATGCTCCTGTTTTGACAGGTCCTGGCTATAACAAACCTTTTATAGTTTAGACTGACATCTTAGATGTGGGTATTGGGGCAGTACTGAGTCAGACATCCAGCCAAAGGAGGGATCACCCAATAGCCTACCTGAGTAAAAAGCTGCTTCCCAGGGAGCAGGCATACTCCACGGTGGAAAAGGAGTGTCTTGCCATAGTGTGGGCCCTAAAGAAATTAGAGCCATACTTGTATGGGCAGCATTTTGTGGTGCAGACTGAACACAACCCCCTGGTTTGGCTGGCCCAGATGGGAAAGAACAATGGTAGATTGCTAAGATGTAGTCTTGCTTTGCAAGGATATGACATGACCATTCTACATAGGGCTGGAGCGACCAATCAGAACTCAGATGGGCTGTCTCATGTCTACGAGGAGTGAACTGATGTGGGAAGCTTATCCCATGCAGGGGATAGAGCCCCAAATTCAGTCTAGGTGGGGAGGATTGTGGCACATGGACAGCTGGTTCTGATTACAATATGATATTTTTTCTGCAATATAAAATATGTAAGGGAGTGTCTGTCAGGAGAAACTACAGTCTTGCTGAAACTGACACATCAACCCCCCCCCAAGGGATAAGTTCAAAGGACAGGACGTAGCTTAAACTGCAGATATCTGAAATGCAATTACTTTGTTAAGCTTTCTTTGAAGCCCAGGAAATAAAATATCCATTCATGACGTCCACAGGGAAATCCTTTGATTTGTACTCGGTGTCATGAAGGAAGGAGAATATGCATGTGTTGGGGTGTCTCCCAAGATAGCCAGTAATTTCATCACAGAGACATTGATGTCTGTGTGAAACAGATCACAGACTGGTTCAAGAAGTCCAATATGCATGTGTTGGGGGTATCATCTAAGGAAGCCAGAATTACATCAAAGAGACTTTGATGTCTGTGTGAAGCGGATCACAGACTGGTTTTGTCAAGTCACGTGAAGAGAGGAGATTTATTTATGCCACCTATTATTTTTTAATATCTTAGTAGGACATCCTGTGTTATAAAATATAAATTTTAGTACACCAAGATGGAGTTAGGTGACCTCAGAGAGAAGGCCGGCTCAAGACTGCTTTTAAGTATACTGAGTAATCCTTAGTGACAGACACATAGAGATTCATTTCTGACTGAGAAAGAAGAACATCAAAGCACTGAAATATTAAGAAAGTAAGGAGACCTTAGATAAGACCAGTCTGAGTGTATGTGTAGGAATTTGCACTTTTAAACCTGTTTTGTTTTTAAGATTGTATGTGTTGGGATATATTGTTCTGTATTTACTGTTTTCCTATTTTTTACCTATTTTAAAGTAAAGATATATTTTAAAAACAGAAACTACCTGGTATGCCTTGAAACTTCTTTTTTTATAAGTGAAGCTTAGATAGTTATAGTTGACACTGTGCATGAGCTTATTGTGGTATCAAACTGGGAAACAGATAAGAGTTCTCTAGGTCTTGCATAGAGTTCTAAGGGTTCATTTTGTAATGCCTGGTTAGGTACCCATAGGCAAAAATATATGCCCCCCTCCGAAGATAGAATTATCTGAGTCTGACAATTGGGTATGCTAACAAGAGGTTATCAGTTTGACTCCCTCCAGAACTCGGGACAAAAGGTGACTTGAACCCACAAAACAGACAAGAGGGTTACCTTGTTCTGTTAACTGTCCACAATCCTATGCTGAGAGGTTGGCACTTTGGGAGTAGAGGGCTGATCTGCTGAGTGGGTTAGTGACACCAAATAGTGCAGTTCAGTCACAATCATCAAAAACTGGCATGCTGCTAATTCAGTCCTCTTGAATTTATTTAGTCATATAACATGCTGTGTGTGTGTGTGTGTGTGTGTGTGTGTGTGTATGCATGCTTGCTTGCATGTGTGTGTGTGTGTATGAGTATGTGAGCATACAACCTGACATGCCCATAGGAATGAGATAGCTAATAAAGATGCAGCTGCACTGTGTGTAATCTGACACTGTCTGTTTCAGAGCTTCAATAAATTCCAGTGCAACAGATAATGAGTTAACCCCTAGGTTGCTGAAAGAAATAGCATACATCTATTAGACTGAGCTGGACAGATGATAGAAACAGCAGTTTAAAAAGTTTTTTTTGTTCATATCCTGACAAATTCAGAGGTACAATACAGTAGCATCCCACCTCCTTTCAGATGCCTTTAGCATAGGGCAGCAAACAGCAAAAATCAGAGGGGGAGTGCACTATTTTGCAGCTGTGGAGGAATACTTCCAAATGTCCAAAAAGGGAGTGTCATGATCAGCTGTTTTTAGAACTACAATCTGATCCCAATAGGGCTGTAGGCTCCACCCACAGACCTGAAAACTGTATTTGTCTACAGCAAAAAAAAATCTTGATTTGTACTAAAAAAAGATTCAGTTGTTTAAATCCAGTTTTGATGCACTTGTGTCTTTCCTTCGAACATGTGCATTGGACTCAGGAAGTTCATCAAATAGATGGACTAACAGTTTGGATGTATTTCTGTTGTGATAGTAGCAGAAATGCATCTTGGACAAATCAATTTGAAAATGCTGCCTTAGGTCTATCAGAGTCTAGCAGTGGGGTGTGGCCTGCTTTTGGCATTCTATCTTGTCTCCTTAAATTCCCCATTGCCCTCTGCATTATGCAGCACAGGCATATCACTTGAGCACTTAAACAACACTGACAGCTACTGCAAGTCATTATAGTTAGTGTCTGGCAGCAGCTGTGTTGGATTATTAGCTGCTGTGTTGTCATTGACACATAAAGGAAATATGAAGAATAGACAGAAGGTGAAAGGGATGAAAGGGGAATGTGCAGATAAAAGACAGAACAAGTGTTTCCCAAGTACAAGATCTCCAGGCAGTGGTGGTAGAGAAGGAGATGGTCATGGTAGGACAGGGACTGGGAGTCGTAGTTGTGGGGCTGTGAGGACTACTGCTGGCATGTCATAATAAGGTGAGAGAAACCATGGCAAGGAGTAGTGTCATCCTTGACAACGTTCAAGGGGCCATTTTCAGGCTGCTAGTCAGTGAACCCACTAGGGATGGGGCAGTGCTGTACCTGGTGCTTACTAAAAGCGACAGTATTGTGAACATCATAGCAGGCAACCCCTAGCTACCAGTGATCAATGTACATTGTGGTTTAACATTACAAAGAGAGTAGAGGAAAAGGACAAGGGTCCTGGACTTTAGGAGGGTGGATTTTAAGGAAATGGGAGACTGCCTCAGAAACTAATAGGGAGGGAATGCCTCTGGGTGTGTGTACAGGAACAGTGGAGAGGAATGAGGGCAGGCATAATTAAGGTGACCAACCTCTGTGTGATGAAAGTGAATAAAACAAATGGAAAAAAGCTACTGTTACGGTACTCTAGAGAAGTGGCCATGGTGGTGAAGGAAAAAAGGGTGGCATTCAGGAGGTATAAGGAAACGCAGAGGGAGGAAGACAGGGATGTGAGCCAGTAATACAGAGGGAAACATGAAAGACAGTCAGGGGAGCAAAGGCACAGACAAAGGAAGGGACAGCAAAAGGGGTAGCATATGGGGATAAGATAGTTCCACATCAATACATCAACAACAATGTTGTCAAACCCCCTGACATCGACTGGAACAATGCTGACTGTCTGCAGTGTTCCTGTCGGGAAGGAGTGTTTTTTTGTGGTGCATTTCACCCCCCGCATTTCCCCATGTGGGGGGCTGTAACCCCCACACCACCCCATCTCTAATTAACCAACTCCAGGTTGGAGTTGGTTTGGGGTGGGGGCATGACACCAGGAATTTTAGCATCGGTAGGTAGAAGACCATCACAGCGACCTGGCAAGATTTGTCGCTGTGGTGGTGTTCACTGTGACAATGTCATTGTGGTGGTGTGCTACCAGATAAAACTATCTTCAGGCACATAAGTGAGAAGAGGAAAGCAAGAGGAGGGATAGTGAGGATAAAGAGAGCTGCAGAGGGAGACTGTGCAGAAGAAGACCAAAAAAAGCAATCATCCTGAACAGGTACTTCTTCTCAGTCTTCACAGTGGAGGGAGGAGGGTACAAGCCATCAATGATCAGCAGGAACAAGGGGGGCAGGGATGCAGACTCAAGTCCATTTTCAGAGGAAAGAGTCCTGAAGGGACTTACAGGTCTGAAAGTGGGCAAGGCTATGGGACCAAATGGAGTACACCCAAGGGTACTGGAAGGCAAGGCAAGGCAAATTTTATTTATACTGCACCCTATCCAGGGGCTCAGAGTGCTTAACAAAATAACAATAAAATGCAGTAAAACAACCCCAGGATAAATTAATTCAGATCAATACTCAGAAAAAAACTCAGGGATGTGCTGGCTGCCCCACAGATGGCCTTATTCAACAGCTCACTGTAATCAGGTGTGGTTCCGGAGGACTAGCGGAGAGCAGACATGGTCCCTTTACATAAGGCTGGCATCAGGGAAGAAGCTAGTGACTATAGGCTGGTGAGCCTCACCTCAGTTGTGGGGAAATTAATGGAAACACTGTTAAAGAAAAGGTTGGTACAGTATCTTAATTCCAATGTGCTGCAAGGGGAAAGGCATCATGGCATCATGGGGGGGGGTCATGCCACACAAATCTGATTGAGTTTTTTTGACTGGGTTAATAGGGAAATAGGTCAGGGGAGGGCAGTAGATATGGCCTCTGTGGACTTCAGCAAGGCCTTCACCACTGTGTTGCACAGGAGACTGATTAAGAAATTGAGCAGTCTAGGGGTGGGATTCAAAGTGGTGAACTGGTTCATAAGCTGGTTAGTGGGTAGGCAACAGAGGGTGTTGGTTAATGGCACACACTCTGTTTATGGGATAGTGACCAGCAGGGTGTCACTGAGCTCACTACTGGAACCGGTCCTCTTCAGTGTCTTCATAAGTGACATTGCAGATGAACTGGAAGGGAAGGTATGTCTTTTGGCAGATGATACCAAAATTTGTTATAGGGTGGACAATAAAGAAGTGGTGGAGAGAATGCGTAGTGATCTTGGGAAACACAAGGAGTTATCAAGAGTATCACAGTTGGGATTTAATGCCAAAAAGTGCAAAATCATGCACCGAGGACATAGGAACCCAACAACTGAGTATAGGGTGGGGCGGCTAGGTGCTGTCAGTCTAAGCAGGAAACAGACCTTGGGGTTATTGAATCTAATGACTTAAAATTGGCAGGGCAGTGTAACAAAGCAGTGGGTAGGGACAGTGGGATGATGGGATGTATAGGGAAAGATACAGTACATCCAGCATGAGAAGAGAGATGGTCTTGCCACTATAGCACTCACTGGTGAGAACCCATGTTGAGTATTGTGTCCAGTTCTGGAGGTCACACCTCAGAAATGGCACAGACAAGGTAGAGGAAGTCCAGTGGAGGGCAACTAAAACGGTGCAGGGTTTGCACCAAAAGTCTTACAAAGGAACTTGGCTTGACCTACTGCAAGATATCAGCATAACCTATCTCTCCTCAACCCTTGATAACATATCTCTGTCCATCCAGCTTACTCCTTGAACAAGCCACATGAAAAAACATACAATCTGGTAGTCCATCTTTGTAGCTACCACCTGATACTGGCCTTTTTCCAAGACTTGGCTGTGATCTGATATACTTTGTGAACACAGATTACTGTTAGTCATTGCTTAACTGAATGCAGAATGGCAGTAGGCTGGAAATCTCTGATGGCCACACCCACAATAGAACAAATGTTTTCAAAGTTCCTGCAAGAATGTTCTGATGTAAATTATGCTTCCCTACATTCCTTTCAGGCTATCTTGTGATTGGAGGCTGGCTGGGACAAATGGAATGGAAAATAGAGTCCCATGAAATGACCATAGGAGCCCCAGGCACAGGTTTGCGAGTAAGGCCACACAATACACTTGCTATTAGACAATGTGAATGATGCAGAAAACTACAGCTGCCGTAATCACTTGCAGTTCATCAGTTTTCCAGAAGGGGCTAAATTAAAATACTTAGCAGTGTTCTTGCAGCATATCCTCCCCTCGATACTACAGTTCAATGGGGACCACTGTTTCATTATCATGTGGGCCCAATGCTCACTGGCTCCCCCCCAAAAGAGGTGAACACCCGAGGCCCATCCTAGTCAGATTTCATAAAGAAGAACAGTCAGCACAAAGGACCCCACACTCACGTGTAGTGCCGGTCCCAATGTGCACTTTGTTGGCAAAAACATTTTGGTTTACTTACTGTTTTCTGCAGTATAGTAGATTATATCAAACTAATTTTGCTTAGTTGTAGACTGACGTCTTCTTTTACTACAAATCCCAGAAACCCCTGCAGCTGACATCGGAGCAGTAGGCAGCAGTGGGCAGCAGTGGTAGATTCAGTAGCATGCAATGCATGTTAGAGCTGTTATAATCTCTGATCAGATATTTTTCAGGACTGCTTTTCTCCATGGGCTATGCACAGTTCTCTATGACTGTACATACCACATGTAAGGTAAGGGGACCAGCAAACAAAAGATCAGGGCTTATATAAACTCTAACATGCACTGCAGGCTATTATGTCTTCTCTTGACTGCCTACTGTTCAGACATCATTTGCAGGGGATTCTGGAATTTGTAGTAACAGAAGATGACAGCCTACAACTAAACAAAATAAGTCTAATGCAATCTATTATACTACAATAAACAGTAAATACAGTGCACCCTCTGTTATCCACCCCTTTATTATCTGACACCCTTGTTATCTGCTGCACTGACCTCATGTACCATTCTCTCTTTACGGAAATTCCCTCTATTGTCTTCTACCCTCTTTCTCCACCATCTGCCAGCACTTTCTGGTATACAGGCCATATCTGTCTCATGTTATTCTCCCTCTATTTTCTGCCACGTCACTGGCACTGATGCAGTCTGCTATGGTCCCAATTTTTTTTTTTGTTATAAATGTCTTAATAGTAAGTATTTTACTATGCACTGCAGAAGACTATGTTATCTTTGAGACTGGCTATGAGGTTTTTAACAGCATCATTGATGAAGAGATTATTGAAACTGTCAGAGGTAAATAAAAGGAAGATTTCATATTAGAAGCAAGGGTGAATTTCATTATTTTGCTTGATTGCTCTACTGTTGATCTATCTGCTTTCTCATACCTTTTTCCTAAACTTTGGTCCTCTCTTCCCTTGGCAATTTACTCTGCCTCTTCGGCATCCTCCTTAATGTCTCTCCTTCGTGACTTTTTTCTCCTTCATGCAACTGTCCGTGACTTTCCTCCTAACCCCCTCCCACACAATAGTTCTGCCCCAGCATTTTGTTTTCTTCATTAACTGTAGATATGATATGTTGATGTGTCATTAATTTTGTTTACGCTGTTATATTTTTATATATATATATATATATATATATATATATATATATATATATATATATATGTATATTTTTTCTGTATATGATTTTTCACATCCCCTACCACTGGGACAAATTGGGAAAAAGAAACTACGAGCAGCTCAGTATCTCTTTCCTGGTGAAACTTTTGAAATCAATTAATCAATATTCGCCAGCCTCTATTATCCACCCAAAAGGTGGTGGACTACAAGTGGTGGATAACAGAGGATGCACTGTAAATCAAAATGTTTTTGCACACAAACTGCACATTGGGACCAGCCCCATACTTGACTGTGGGGGTCCTTGGTGGCAACTGTTCCCCTTTAACTTTGCAATGAAAAAGACTATTTTGCATTGTTCCAGACAGCTGGGAGAGATATACTGGCAAGAATACTCAATACACATTTACAAGGACTGTTCTAAAGAACTTTTGAATAAATGGGGTTCCTTCATGGAGGTGAGATATATCATGTATAAAGTGGGCCACTTGTTCTCCAATCCACAACCCAGCCACAGTATTGGTACTACACTACAGAGTGCTGCTACACTTATCCACCCCAGATGCACTTATGGATTTCTCAAATAAATATTGGCCCAGAGAGATGCAGGACCCCCACAAAACCCATCGTATTGCCACAGATGATATGGAGGTGGACCCCATAATGAGCATCTCAATGGAGCAGTCAAGCTGATCAGTCAACCCAGAGATCTGGTATCAGCCTCCAAAGCTGTGGAGACCACCCACCTGCCACAACCATGAAAAGGACTCTCCAGGGCAGCTTCACTGATCCCACAACAACAGCAGGGAAGAGGAGTCAGAAGTTTTGTCTGATGGAATTGGGATGCTACTCACTAGAAACAGGTTCATTCCTCTGTCCTGCATCTGCAGCTACAGACAATGCAACTCCAATTACTCCCCCACTTCCAGCTTATTGCTCACCTGGCAATGCCTTGGAAGACTCTACAGTTTTACTGCTTCTACCAACTGAACCGCAGCAGAAATCCTGAGTTTTTGTAGTTGCTGTGAATGTACCCTTCCCAAAATCCAGCTAATCGGGCCCTAAGGAACATGAACCAGGAAATGCAGCATGGGACCTACCAGCCCCTCTGATGGCAGATCCAGCTGGGGACTGAATGGTTTGACCTGCAGAACTAACACGAGTAGTCTCTTTTATTCTAGAGACTTTTGGAACATCACATATCCCAGATTTGCAAAAAGGGGGATACTACATGAAGTGTCACATAGGGCTTGGGGTTGACCAGCTATGCTCCTTCTAGTTCCATGGCAGCTAGCTCCCCTATATCCTTACCCCCTCCTCCTTGGGATTCATTTGGTCATCCCCTGCTGCATAATATCCTTCAGCCTATGTCTGCTGCTGAGTAGCTGACGCAATGCACGTTGACATTTCAGGCAAAAGGTTGGACCTCTGTAACCACAGACAATCACCATCTTTGATGCTCTTCCTTCTCATTTTTGGTCCCCAGCACCACCTTTCTATACTGGAGTTTGATAGACCTCCTTGCTGCTCTAGTCTACGACTCTGCTGATAATCTGTATGGAGAGTAACTAATTAGTCACCTGGGGCCCATAGTCAGATCTGCCAGCATACCATATTCTCAGGTGAAAAGACTTGAGGTCAGTTTGACTCTTCTCTTTTGTTCCCCACTACACCATGAATGACCCTGCACAGGCTACACTATGGCAGTACAACTGTTTACAGTTGTTACTGGTTCAGTCCTGCTAAAGTGGCTGTTATTTGGGACTCTGGGGCAGATCTAATGCTACACAATATCAAGAGCTTCCTATGTAGAGATGCTGCACAATTTTATTTTGCTGGCAAAATACCACAGAAATCATGAATTTTGCCCCACGAAATATTTTGCAAAATTAAGTACTTATGGTGAAATTTCCGCATAAGCTTCACTGCTAAATGTTGCTTTTGTCGGTAAGATTCACCTTGCAGTATTATTAGGCAAAATTAGGAAAAAAAAGGCTTGTCACATGACTTATTTTCTGCAGGTCACATGGGTGACTGTGCTCAGGCAGGAAGGCACTGATTCTGCTTCCTTTTGCTAGTGTTTGAAGACAGAGAGATAGCAGTCTGAGAGCAGGCAGCAGGAAAAATGTTTATAACTTTATGCTTGATGTTTCCAAATTCTTTACTTCAAAAACAGTTCATCTTTCTTTGTAAGGACATTCTCTGTGGGCTTATATTTTTCTATCTCTAAGTTTATAGTGAGTGTGTGTGTGTGTGTGTGTGTGTGTGTGTGTGTGTGTGTGTGTGTGAGAGAGACAGAGACTCCCTCACTCTCTTTCTTTCTCTTTTTCATTTATTTTTTTTTTTAGTTGTTCAATATGGATGGGAAAGGTAGGGAAAGGGGGACTGGACAGAAGGCAGCTAAAAGTGTTCACCTTAATAGGTGAGCATTTCTGTGTGAAAGACAGGCCCTCCCCCGAGCAGGAACATGTGCCCCCTGCTCCCCCAGCAGCAGGAGCCCGTTGCCCCCCCAGCAGCAGCATGTTCTCCCCTGCCCTGCAGCAGGAGCTCATTGCTCCCCCAGCAGCAGCAGCAGCATGTGACTCCCGGCCCCAAGCAGAAGGCGCCAGCTGCCCCCAGAAGCAGCAGGGCCATATGTCCCCTGCCACTCCCCAGCAAGGGCAGGATGTTGTGGCCCCCACTGGGACATCAGCTGGTGGCTCCCCCACCAGCCAAGAGTGTCATCAGTGTGGTCCTTCACCACAAACAGTGAAGATGACAGGGTTGTTATGTGTTGCCTTTGTGGCCAGAGTGTTCAGTGGGGGAAGAAAGGGGCACACCTTGAGACTGGTGGGCAAAGGAACCATCTGCAGCACCACCACCCTACAGAGTGGCTCCAAAAATGGGCAAGAGGTGCCAGCAGAAGGAGGAGGCAGCACTAGCAGTAGGGATGAACATGCAGAAGGAGAAGAGGGCCAGCAGGAGGAAGGCAGTCAGCCTCAGCCTAGGGAGCATCATACTAGGTCCAGGACACAGCTGCAGGAGGCAGCAGTACCATCACCCAATTCACCCCACAGCCACTGGCACCATCATCATGCTGATTCCTCACAGCCCGCAGCAGCTCCAGACTAAGTCAGCATCAGCAATGAAGACCTGGAGACCATGCGCCATGAGGTGGAGGTCATACACAGTGAGGTGCAGGGTCTTAGGCAGGAGTTTGACCAGTTCCACCAGGAGGCCAGGGGGAACATGAGAAAAATAATGGAGGACCAATAAAAAGTGTTGGAACTCCTGGTGGAGCTGCATCATGGGGGTAGTGGTGGCAGTGCAAAATCGGGGTCTGGTGCTGGCACCACGTAATTTTGATTGACTTAACAATTTGTCAATGAGGCAGGCAGTGCAGCAGCTAATTGTTTTTTCTTTTCCTTTTCTTTCCTTTGTTATTGTCACTCTTCCTCATCCGCACCCCCTAAAAATAAGAAATACCCCCAAAAAAGTAAAAAAAAAACGAAAAAAAAAATATTTTCTGTTTTCTTCCTCTTCTGTATCCTCTTGTTTCTTTTTCTTGTCCAGTGGTATTGTGTGTTAAATAATTATTATGGTCCCTTCCTTTCCCCTCTCATATGAATACCCTTGCCCTCACCCTGCATGTCCCCCCTGTCATGTGTTAGTGTCAGTCACTGTAGTACTGTACTCATAAACACTGTACCTTTCTTCTTGTTTTATGTTACTCCTGCTTTATATATTTTCTCCTCCTATCCACAAATGTCAAGTATTGTAATTTGTTCCTATGAACAACATTTTTTTCCCCAAAGCTATGTAATGTCTTGGCAGTTCTTTTGGCTGTGTGCAGCATCAGTCTGAATACGTACGCAACAATAATAGAAACATAAGGATGTTTATTGCAAAAGTTAAACGTAAATATGTTTTTTGTGCTTAACAACACATGTCCCCTGGGCTTGCCACAAATGTTAACTTGGTGTCCCTCTCCTCCAGTCATGATGATATTTTATAGTGCCCCACCACCTGGTCCAAAATGTGCACTTGGGCCACAGTTTAACACAGCCTCTTGCCGCCATTCTGTGCAGAGCAGGCATGATAAGATGAGCAATATAGCAGGAAAAAAGTAGGATGAAACTGAGACATGAATCTGCCCCCAGCCATGATGTTATATAGTGCCCTGCCACCACTTGGACAAAAAAATTGCTGTGTTTTCCCCCCATTTACAAATGATTTTAGGATAAATCTTGTTACCGCTTGTTCAGAACATGCTTTAGAAATCCAGAAATGTTACATGAGAAATGTTACATAAAATTGAAACAGAAATGTGGTCTTAGTCCAGAAGTTTTATACAGCCCCCCACCTCCTGGACAAAAAAAAATGCTGTTTTGTCCACTGTTTACCAATGAGTTCAGGATAAATCTTGTTGCCGCTAGTGCAGAACATGCCTTAGAAGTCCAGAAATGTTACATGAGAAATGTTACATAAAATTGAGACAGTAATGTGGTCTCAGTCCAGAAGTTTAATAGAGCCTACCACTCCCACCTCCTGGACAAAAAATGCTGTTTTGTCCAGTTTTATGGAGATCCCTCACCACCACCACCACCACCTGGACAAAAAATGCTGTTTTTCCCACTGTTTACAAATGGTTTCGAGATGAATCATGTTGCCATTAGTGCAGAACAGGCCTTACAAGTCCAGAAATGTTACATGAGAAATGTTACATAAAACTGAGACATGAATTTGCTATCAGTCATGATGTTATATAGTGCCCCGCAAATACCTGGACAAAAAAGAAATGCTGTTTTGTCCACCATTTACAAATGATTTCAGGATGAATCTTGTTGCTGTTAGTGCAGAACATGCCTTGAGGTCCAGAAATGTTACAGGAGAAAGTTTTATAGCACCCCCACCACCACACCGGACAAAAAATGCTGTTTTGTCCACTGTTTACAAATGATTTCAGGATGAAGCATATTGTTAATAGTGCAGAACAGGCCTTACAAGTCCAGAAATGTTACATGAGAAATGTTACATAAAATTGAGACCTAAATGTGGTTTCAGTCCAGAAGTTTTATAGCGCCCCCTCCCCCACCTCCTGGACAAATAAATGCTGTTTGGTCCACCGCTTACAAATGTTTTCAGGATGAATCTTGTTGCCACTAGCTGTTGTGCTGTGATGTGCAGAGCAGGCCTTACAAGTCCAGAAATGTTACATAAAATTGAGACAGAAATGTGGTCTCAGTCCAGAAGTTTTATAGAGCCGCCCCCCACACCTGGACAAAAAAATGCTGTTTTGTCCACCGTTTACAAAAGATTTCAGGATAAATCTTGTTGCTGCTAGTGCAGAACATGCCTTAGAAGTCCAGAAATGTTACATGAGAAATGTTACATAAAATTGAGACCTAAATGTGGTTTCAGTCCAGAAGTTTTGTAGATCCCCCCTCCCCACCACCCGGACCAAAAAAAAATGCTGGTTTGTCCATAGTTTATAAATGATTTCAGGATGAATCTTGTTGCTGTTAGTGCAGAACATGCCTTAGAAGTCTAGAAATGTTACATGAGAAGTGTTACATAAATTTGAGACAGAAATGTGCTGTCAGTCCATGAAGTTTTATAGATCCCCCCCACTCCCATACAAACAATGCTGTTTTGTCCACCATTTACAAATGTTTTCAGGATGAATCTTGTTGCTGCTAGCTGCTGTGCTATGCAGAACAGGCCTTACAAGTCCAGAAATGTTGCATGAGAAATATTACATAAAATTGAGACAGAAAATGTGGTTTCAGTGCAGAAGTTTTATAGACCCCCACCACCACCCGGAAAAAAAATGCTGTTTTGTCCACCATTTACAAATGATTTCATGATGAATCTTGTTGCCATCAGTGCAGAACATGCCTTTGAAATCCAGAAATGTTACATGAGAAACGTTACATAAACTTGAGACAGAAATGTGGTCTCCATCCAGAACTTTTATAGAGCCCCCCCCACCTCCTGTACAAAAAAATGCTGTTTTGGCCACCATTTACAAATGTTTTCAGGATGAATCTTGTTGCTGCTAGCTGCTGCGCTGTGCTGTGCAGAACAGGCATTATACAGTAAGCCCAAAAAAACACATTGCAAATTTTTGAGAGAAGGGAGATACATTTATTGTGGGAATTATGAAATAGCCAAAAGGGATGCCATGCTGAGAAAATTAATTCCTCCTGTAAAATGCCACTGCTACTTGCCCTTGCTGCCTCCTGCTGCTGGTTTCTCAATTGAATGATAAATGTAGAATTATTATTTCCCAATGCTGCTGTCCTGTTTGGCTGTGGTGATGTTGAGTTTGTAACTTGTATGGTGTGGAGGGAATAAGATTTTGGGGTGCTGTAGCATGCTGCCTGCTGCTCTGACTAGTTGCCAGCTTGCCACGAGAAGTAATGTTTTGGCTGGTGTTGCTTGATTATCATCATCCCAGAGTCCATACTGCTGCACATGTAAGTATCTTTCAATAATCATCAAAATGTGTTCTTCTTTTTATCTTATTTCCAGGTACGCAGTACTTTTAGGGGAATGTGGAATCCAGATACCTGCTGCTATGCTTCCTGTGCCCTCCATCGCATGTTCCTTCTTGGGAAATTTCTGCAGTTTAATTACATTTATAAGGTATGGTAAGTATATATATTTTTTCTCTACTTCTAATTTGCTTGCTATCACCAGGTATGCAGATGGAGGAGTATTTCTCATGTTTCCTGTCATTGTTCCTGCTTAGGTCATTTTCCTGTGGTGAGTTTTCATTCCATGTCTGTGTGATGACTACATCCAGGCTTTGCAGGAGCTGGTGTGTGGAAGATAAAGCAGGTTGCTTAAACTGCGATGTAGGCCACTGGTTTCATTAACGATTAAACAGTACATCCAGGGAGGAAGTATATGTGGAAATGGATGGTGGAGACAGTGTTTAGTAATTAGGTGGAGGGGGCTAATGTCTTGTCTAATCATTTGAGGTGGCAGAGCTGGAGTAATTAACTACTGTGATGAAGTTATGGTGCCACTCAGAAGTCCTCCCTGACCAGACTGGGCACCCTCTTTAATTCCTTTTGCCAGTTAACTCTTGATGCCCCCCGACCCATCATGCAAACTCTATCATGCCCTGTCCTTTCCCCTGCTTACTAACAAGCACCTCTCCCATTGCACCAAACTCACCTCCAAATACTGGTTATGTGAACTCCCTCCTTACCTCACCTCTTCTCTCTCAACCCCACCCTCACCTCCATACTCCCTCAAATCTTCTGACACTCGTACTCTGGTGGTCCCCCACCACTCCAAACTTATCGGCCAATCTGCCTTTTCCTATCGCTTCTCTAAAGCCTGGAACTCCCTCCCCCCACAAAAATCCCATTCCTCCTCCTCCTACTCCCTCAGTTCTGCCCTACACAACTATCTCTCCTCTAGCTGTTCCTGCTATAGTCCACCTTAATCTCCCACTATTATTCTGCTCCAGTATTATCCACCCCCTCTCTCCCATTATTCAAATTCTATCTCCATTTTATCTATCCTACTTCGCCTTACCAACCCTTTATTTCTTCCTCCCCTATGTCCTCTCTATTTACCTGCTATCCCTCCTCTACCTTTGCCTTGTTACCCCCCTGGCAGGGTTCTCAGCATCCTGGAGGGTCTAGATCTTGGAAGGCCTCTCTCCTCCTTTTATCTTCCCTCCTCCACCTCTGTCTCTGCCTGTCCCAAACCATGGCAGGGTTCTCAAGCATCCTGTAGGTATTTGATCATGGTATTCCCTCACCTCCCTTCCCTCCCTTTCTTCTACCCTCTTCTGCCTCCCTCCTCCTCCTCTCCACTACCTTGTACTAAACTCCACCCTTATCTATGCCTTGTTCTGACCTCTGACAGGGTTCTCAGCATCTTGAAAGGGTTAGTTCTCAATAAGCCTCCCACCCCTTCCCCTCTCTCTTCCACCCATCTCTACCTCCCTCCCTCTTCCTCATCTCTCTCCTAGAACTCAACCCCACCTCTGTCTTTGCCTTGATTCAACCCCTTGCAGAGTTATCAGCATCCTGAAGGGGTTAGATCTTGATATGCCTCTCAACTCCCTTCCCCTTCCCTCCTTCCCCTCTTCTTCTACCCTCCTTCCTCCCTCCTCCTCCTCCTCCTCTCCACTACTTCACACTAATGCTGCTCACCCCTAAATCTGCACTGCACAAGTAATTTATTTGCACTTCTGATGTACCATAGCAAATTGTACTGTCTGTGCTACTGCACACAAGCTTGCCTTAGATAAACACTATTAGTATTCCATTTATTCAATGTCTACTTACACAGTCTACAAGCTTCTTAGTTGTTTGCATTCAAATGTGAATTTTGTGTTATTGTAGCTATCTCAGCAGTCTATCCTCTTGTTCCTTAGATCAAAACTATTAGCATTCCATTCAGTCATTGTCTACTTCTTAGTGTATGTATTCAAATATAAAATTTGTGATATTATATCAAATCTCTGTAATTAATCCTCATGTTCCTCTACCCCCAGGTCACACTGTGAGATGAGCAACTTGTTGTTCAGTATGCCTTCCTGGTGAAACATTTCAATAAATAAATAAATAAAATTAAGAAAATTTAGAAGCCAAACCGCAGGCAGAAAACACCTCCCCCATAGGGACCATCACAGTTTCTGTACAAGGAATTGGATGTCATTCAGCTTTTTTTATGATTATTTTGTAATGAATGGCTCACATCATTAAAGATGGCCGCCATTAACAATTTTACAAAATCTGTTCAGCTGGTGTTACCGGTTGTATGTGCATGTTACATTCATACTCTACTTGTACTATGAGGGTTTTTCAACATGTTGTGGATAGTAAGTGGCAGAAAATATCTATTTTTTGCTTGGAGGGCATGGGCGTGTCAGGTGGCAGGAGGGGAAGGCCGGATGTGGCGTGTGTCAGCGTCGGCACATTTAAAGATGCCAAGACAACATATCTTGCTTCAAGATGGGTTAGTCAAAGTGAAAAGTAAAATGTGTATGTTGATATTTTTGGCAGCTAAATATAAAAACTGTAATAATGCAAAATGTGTATGGTTATGGTAATTTGACTGCTGCTTTAATATAGGGTGGGAACCAAACAACAGTTAAGGGCAAAAGGTAATCAAATGAAACTGATTAACACTGCAGCAGATGACACAACCATCACAAATCCAATGATAGATAAAAATAAAAATAATTTGTAACACTATACTGATCTGAAAATGGTTGGTGGGGGGGTTCCCTCGAGTAACTTCAGCCTTGTTCCCTTTCACTGTCACATCCTCCAAGAAGTAGCCCTCATTGTCTTCAAGATTGGAGTTGTCACCAGGTGGAAATTCAGCACTGCTGCTTCATCCACCTTGCTGCTGGTGGATGACTTAGTAGAGGGATTGTCATCACCATCATCATCATCATCATCATCATCACCAATATACAGCTCATGTGGCAACACCATTGACATCACTGTGTCCTTCATTCATTTTGATGAATGTTAGTTTGGACACATTCTTGGGTAACAAATTAGTCCTCTGGTCAAGCACAATGGCTCCAGCTGAAGCAAACACTCGCTCCACACTGAAACTGGAAGGTGGGCAGCTCAGGTATTTCACAGCAACTTATGTTAGTGCTGGTCAATCAGTCATTTTGCTGCTCCAGTACTGCAATGGCTCATCAGTAATGGCAAGATGCTTTGTGTTCCCCATGTAGGCCTCCACTATTCATTCTGCTGCCCTGAGTCTGTCTGTCTCATCTATCTCCTCCTCTTTCTTCCATATCTTTCACTCCCACCTGATAGAGAACATCCCAAATGGGATTGCTTGCTGTGTACTGCTATATCTTGCCCATTTTATCAGATTGGGTTGCCTCTGAACTGCTGGTGGTGGTAGTAACACCTGTTTTCTGTGCAGTGTATGATTATGTGCAGGGCTTCATTTAACTCCATTTTGGGAGTATTTGACTTCCAAAAATAAGGCAAGAACTTCCAAAATAAAGAGGGATGAAGTCATTGACTTCCCGATGTAAAATCAACATTTAGATGACTTCCAAAAAACTGCAGGCATGGAAGTAAGCAATGATGGTTTTTTTCTAAAGGAAATTGTATTTTACCACTAATTTATTATGTTAACATCCATAAATTTGTTTGTCCTAGAAAACTTGACTTCTAAAAGTGGGATCCTGGAAATATTTTGACTTCCAAAAAATTTGAATGACTTACAGATTTCAACTTCTGGAAGTTTTAGACTTCCATTGAAAATAAATTAACTGAACCCTTGCTTTCGTGTTATTTTTATCTGTGCACCAGACACCCATTTAATGAGGTTCTCTGTCAACTTTTGCAGTCGTTAACGACCCCATTCAATTATAGAAGGCAAGCCACGTCTTTAGCATGGATCAAGCATGGTAGTGATGGCAAATTCACCCGACTGTAAAATTCTGGAAATATGTGTATTGCTGTCCAGTATGTGAAGCATGTGATCCATTAGATCAAAACTACTATGATCCCCACTTGCCTCCATCTGATGTTGGACATTTACCAGTATCTGCCTCAGCACATGTATGAGGGGTATGGATTGATTTATACAGGCAGTGTCCCCACTCACTTCCTGTGTAGCATGCTCGAATGGATGGAGAATGCATATTAGCCCATTCATTTGGCACTAATGCTCTGTTGTTAGGGCGATAGACACTCCAGCACTCTCCGTGTGGTATGCACCAGCAGGTATTCAGAAATAGCCTTATATTATTCACACAGCTGGTCAATCATATAAAGCATGGAGTTCCACCTGGTCACAACATCAAGCTTCATACGGTGCTGAGGCAGATGGTTATTGCACTACAGCTGACGTAGATGGTCATGGGCCCTTGCAGCATGGGCAAAATGCTGCACACAGATGCAACAGATGACAGACACAGTTTCCTTAATGTCTGCATGGTTTAAAAACTGCTGCATAACAAGATTAAGGCAGTTTGCCAGGCAGGGCACCATGAAAAAAAACACCATCACCAATGCACTTCACTACATTAGAGCCATTATCACTTGCAATAAATCCTTCTGTAAGTGACTGTGTGTGTAACTACTCATCAATCTCATCCAGCAGAACATTAAGCATTTTCTCACCCATGTGAGAACTAGTAACACTTCACATACTCAGGGTTGCATGCTGCCAAATTCCAGGGGTGTTGTAACCAATTTTACTTAAGGCAGCTTTTGGTAGTCCCAGCATCAGCTGCCACATCAGGTACCTGTGCCCAATTTACTGTTATGCATAGATATGAGATTGTGGCTGTTTGTCCACTGGTCCACATATCCATGCTGAGATGGATATACAGTAGAACCCTGATTATCCAAACCACATGGGCAACATCTGATTTGTTCAGATAATTGGTAGCTCAGTCTACAGGGAGTCCATGTTGTGAATAGACAGAGGTGCTCATGAAATGTACCAGTCGTGCACTGTTTTTTGGGTGGAGTTTATTTTGCTTGTGCCACAGTGGTTTTTTGTGCTTTTACTGCACTTAACTTTATTTTTTTATGTTTTAAAGTGCTTTATTTTAAAAATCCATTATGGCCTTCTGTTTCTATGCTGCCGATCTCACGGCTGAGGCTTGAGACCACAGAGATCACAGCAGCAGCAGCAGCAGATGCATTAGGTTTGAATCTTCCTGGTTCTCTAGTCACAATAAGCACTTTGTAAAACATTCTTCAGCTTCACTGTGGCTAGGAACCAGTCCCTGTTAATCTGGCATGCCCTCCTCTTCACCCTCTCCTACCTCATCGGCATCTTCATCTCACCACCCAGTCACCGCAGCAATGATCATGTCATCGTCAAGATTTTCGCAGCCTTCAACCTCAAAGTCACAGCTGACCCAGTCATTGATCTCCTTCTCAGAGATTCCAAGGGTCAGTTTGCTAGCCAGTTCAGTAAGACAGTCAATGTCTGAAGCTGGCTGCACTCTAGCTGGCTCCACAGCAACAGTGGGAATCATGGAAACAGGTTGATTTGGGGTCATCACTGGGTTCGGGATGTCATCAGGAGGAGCAGGTGGAGCTTCTTGGTTCTTCCTGGGGATGTCATCACCTCATCGGTCAATTACGCCAGATTTACTCCATGACTTTTCAATACTCTCAGGGCGTACAGCATCCCAAGCCTCCCCTGCCATGTTAATGACATCTTTGAGGGTGAGTGCTTTAACAATTTCCTGCAGTGGCGCTTTGTGACTTTTGTCATAGGGAACAGTCTGAAGCAGTTTTCTCCTGTAATTTCTTTTAAAGATTTCAAGGATTCCCTGGTCACAGGGCTGCAGCTTAATGTTGTGTTTGGTGTTTGGAGGGAGAAAGAGACATGAAATTGTGCCATGCTGTGTTTTTATGGTGAGCATTTCTGGGTGAACCGGGCAGTTATCCAAAAGAAGGATTGCTTTTTCTGGCAGCTTTTTGGAGTGGAGGAACCACCAAATGCTTGGCACAAACTTGTCGGTGTACCATCAGAGAAAGATCCTGGAGTTCATCCAAGCATTTTTTGGAGACTCATAAATAAGGAGGAGAATTTTCATGTTCACGTGCCAAAAGCATCATGGCTCCCAGGACTTTCCAGTGAGTAGGGGTCGTAGCTTATGACTCCCTGTTGCATTGGCACAGCCAAGGATCATAACTCAGTCCTTTCGTTTTTTGAAGCCCAGTGCCTCCCACTCTGAACCACCCACCAAAGCCTTGTCTGGCAGACATCACCAAAACAATCCTATCTCGTCAGTGTTATACAGCTGATCGGGACAAAGGGATTTCTTCTTCATAATCTCCAGAAGCTGCTCTGTAAATGGTGCCACACTTTCTTCAGCAGCACTCAGTTTTTCTCCACACAACCATAGCTGCTGAATTCCATGTCTCCACTTGAATTGGCCTAGCCAGCTGTCACTGGCTACAAATGGAGACTGGCAGCCAAGCTTTTGGTGGAATATGAGAGCTTTCTCTTTCAGGACAGGGCCAGAGATAGGTGTCCCTTTTTCTCTTTCTTGCCTGAACCATAGATAAATTACTACATCGTGGCTATCTTCGGCACAGGCGAGCATGTTTTTTCTGCTTTCAGTCCCATATGACCCTTCCATAGTCATAGCAAATGAACACAACTTTTCCTTTGCATCTTTGATGTCCAGAATGGTAGACTTGCTGAAGCCATACTCGGCAGCAAGGGACACAGCTCTCTCCCCATTTTCCAGTCTCTCCAGGATCCACAGCTTCTGAGCCATGGTCAGAACAGCCCTTTTCCTTTTCACCAACGTAAGGATGAACAGCAAGGAGTGTAAATCACTGGTACAAAGCTGTACTGTCTACAGCTTTGTACTCAGTGCTTGACAAGGTGTGACCTTTGTAAGTGGTGTCTGAGAGCTGCTAATTCACTGTTGAGCATACAGCATTAAGCAGGGTGATAAAACAAAGGCAGCAGTTGGGAGAGCAATCAGGAAAATTAACACTGCAAAATCAGGCGACACCTCCCTGATAGTTTAGATAGGGATTTTCACATAACTGGGGTTCAGATTCTCAGGGTTCTACTGTATTCTGATGCAGAGTGCTTCATTGCATGTCTTATGGAATCAGCAACTCTACTGTACAGCTCTGGCAAGGCACACTTAGAGAAATAGGTTCACGATGGAACCTGCCATTTGGGACAGGCATGGGCCATCAACCTACGGAACCCAGCATTCTCCACGGATCAGAATGGCAACAGACTGATGGCCAGCATTTCAGCAGTGGAAGCATTTAACTCATGTGCAGCAGCATGATTGGGGTGGTACTTTGCGTGCCGCTCAAGGACAGTCTTTAGTGTGGGCTGTATTTTCAGGGCTGTTCAACCAGAACGCAGTACTTGAGGCACCAATGTTGTTCTTTTAGTGATAACAGTAGACTCTTGGGGATGTGCAGACCCCCATGAAAGCAATTATTTTCATTGATTTTGGGTGTGGAGGTGCACTTTTCTGAGTCAAGGTACTGGGAGTGGTGCCTCCACTGCTATGCATACTACATGAGGGAGCACTGGCCATTCTGCCCTCCCTCCTCCTGCTGTATTGAACTGCTGTCAGTTACATTTAACTTGCTGAGTGACATGGAAACATAGAAAGACAGAAACATGGACTTTGATGGCAGATAAGGACTGCTTGGCTCACCTAGTCTGTCCATTTCACTACCTATAGGATAAGCTGCAGATCCTAGTTAACCAACAGCCTACTTCCTGCAACCCCCCACTATAATTGCCTTATGTCTGTCCCATGCATTCTTGAATTTCCCCACTGTTTTTGACCCCACGACCACCTCTGGAAGGCAGTTCCATGCATCCACCACCCTCTCTGTGAAAAAATACATCCTCACATTGCCTCTGAGCAGTCCCCCCCTCTATCTTCAGATTGTGTCCCCTTGTTCTTGCACATCTCTTTTTCTGAAAGATTCTCTTGAGGTACTTGAACGTTTCTATCATGTCCCCCCCCTTCCTCTTTTCTTCAAGGTTATGCATATTAAGCTCCTTCTTCGTATGGCTTCTGTTGCAGACCCTGCACCATTTTAGTTGTCCTTCTCTGGACTGCCTCCATCCTGTCTATGTCCTTGTGGAGATGGGGTATCCAGAACTGCATGCTGTACTCCAGATGGGGTCTCACCATCTGTCTGTACAGAAGGGTAACAACTTCCTGTTTTCTACTGGTGATGCCTCTCCCTATACACCCCTGTATCCCCCAGCCATCCTTACTGCCTTATCACATTGCTTGCTTACCTTTAGATCATCTGATATGACTACCCCAGGTCCCATTCCATTTTTGTTGTTGTTAATACCCCCCCCCCGATTGTGTACTCTTCTTCCGGGTTTTTGTTTCCCAGGTACATTACTTTGCAATTTTTTGCATTGAATCTAAGCTGCCATACATTTAACCATTCCTCCAAACTTGCCAAGTCCCTTCTCATCCTCCCCCCACTTGTGTATCAACCCTATTGCAGATCTTTGTGTTGTCTGCAAAGAGGCATACTTTTCCTTCCATTCCCTCTGCAATGTCACTTGTAAAGACATTAAAAAGGACCGGACCCAGTATTGAACCCTGGGGTACCCCACTAGTAACCCCCCTTTTTTCAGAGTGGACTTAATTTACTGTTACCCTCTGTGTCCTGTTGTCCAGCCAATTTTTTACCCAGACTACCACCCTGGGACCCACTCCCAGGCTAGCTGATTTGTTTATTAATCTTTTGTGTGAGACTGTGTCAAATGCCTTTCTAAAATCTAGGTAGGCCATGTCCACAGCCCTTCCCTGGTCTACTACTTTGGTTACCCAGTCAAAGAAATCTATTATATTCGTCTGACATGACCTTCCCACTGTGAATCCATGCTGCTTTCGGTCCTGTGCCCCGCTGGCCTCTATGTACTCAACATCCCACCAAGAGTGACATCTTTCTGGTGTTGCTCCTAGCACAGTGAGTGGTTGTTTTTCAGGTGGGTTTGTTGACCACCCATGCCTTTGTGTCTTCCCTTTTTTCACAGCCTAACACATGCTTGACACAGCTGACATATCAGTATGATCTCATCAACTGGATCAAGCACGTAAAAGTCCCAAACTAGGGACTTTTGACCTCTGTACTTAACATGCTGCTGGGACTAGGAGGGCTGATAAACAGGCATTGAAGTTTGTGCTTCTGGGCTGCTTTCATCATTTCCATGAGACTACTTGTTTTGGGAGGGTGGGGTGAGTTGACTGCTTGGAGGACTGCTTCTGATAGGCTTTGTGACAGCCTGACCCACAGACTGTGCATGTACATGGCCTACAGCACCCTTGACCTTTTTAAACTCAGGCTCCTATGAGGGATCATTCAAGTCGTCATCACCAGCATCGATGCTGATGATGTTCTTGTCCTCCTCCTCCCTATTGCTGTCTTCTTGCATGGCACCTTTTTCTTTCTCTACAACCATCTCCTCAGGGGGAGTGACTACCCATATTTCCAGGGTTATCAGACTCTGGCTGAACATAATTACCACCACCAACTCCAGCAGGAGCAGTCCCTGGGACAGTCACACTGACAGACTTATCCCCCTCCACCTGGACCACTGTTTCTGTGCTGTTGTCAGTGTCTTCCTTCTTCTCACTATCTTCCCCCACCAGCGTGGATGCAACAGTTCTGGCTGTAAAAAACTGAGACACAGGTATGCCAGTACTTCAAATAACTCCTTTGCTGGTACCTGCCATGCCACCAGAGCCCAAAGTGACAGAAGATACTGATGCAGACATAGGTGTGCTCTGGGGAATTGGAACTGAAGTTTTACTCTCCTCAACAGATGTCTTAGCTGCCTTGTCACCCCCAGCATGTTGCCCTGTACTGGACCATCTCTTTACAGTCATTTTTATATGCTTATTCAAAGCTTTGCCTTTCTCTGGCAGTATATCAGGAAAGGATGTATTAGTAAGTTACTGTGTGAATAACACCTCACACACCTGTAGTACTGGCTTCCAAGTCCAAACACAGAAATCAGGACAGGTAGCAACACTTCTTACAACTTATACCAACCGTATAAGGTTGCCTATTCTAGTTAAAACAAACAGGTCACATTTTTCTTTCAGCAAACAGGAATTTAGTAACATGGGTAAAAGAGGCACAGGTAACCTACTTTAAATACAAATCAGCTGTGTCTGGACAACTGAAGAACTATAATGTGTTAGTTCTTAATACTACAGTTTTGTATTATGTAAGAGTACAAAGGCCATAACACTGACAAACAAAGGCACCTATGACACTTGACGGGCTCAGCAATCTCAGACAACTACTACATTAATATGTAGTTTTTTCAGATTGGATGGATCAGGTAGCAAACAATGCTGTAACAGGGAAAGGGTAAGCAAATTCAACTGGAACAGGAACACCACAATGCAGAGGCAAGCTCCAACAACAATAATAATAATAATAATTTATCAAGAGCAATTCAAATATCAAAGCACTGTACAGATATAAAATCATAAAACTTTAAAACAGGCATTACAATCCAATGTACTCAAACCAATCAATTATTCTCAGTAATTCACAGAAGTATGATTAAATAAATGTTTTTTTAGTGCAATTTTGAAGCTCTCCATGGTCTGGCACTCTTGAACCCAATGAGGTAGAGAATTCCACAGGATAGGTGCTACAAAGGCAAATGATCAAGCACCAGATGTTTTCAGCTGCACCCTGGGAACATCTAGCAATCCCTTGTTAGTGGAATGAAGGAGGTGGAGGGGGTGGTAGGGGCAAAGAAGCTCTTGCAGGTAACTTGGACCATGCCTGTGTAGGGCTCTGTAGGTCAGCAAGTCAACCTTATAGGTGATCCACCATTGAACTGGCAGCCAGTACAGCACATGCAGCACAGGAGAAATGTGACTAGATCAAGAAAACCCAGTCAGTAACCTGGCTAAAATAAAACACAAGGGAGCAGTTTACCAAAGCAGTGAAACTGTATATGGGCAGTTGAAGAGGTCAACTAAAAGTACTTTCAACAGAAAAAAATATAACAGTGTTGCTTTTCACAGTTTACATGGCACACATGAGTTAATAATTAACAGCAAACAGAACTGACCACACACGCCCCCAAAAAGAAGGGATCAGCAGTGCACTATGAGTTCAAAACTTTGGAATTCACACTCACAACTAAAAGCAGAAGAATGGTATATAACTCAGGGTAACAGGAGCAAGAACTCTCGGAAGTAGTAATTTTTCAAGGAAGGTGAAAAAAATACTTGTCAAGATATAAAAAAAATACAAATAACTAGAACAGAAACAACAATATAAAGGCTTGAAAGAAATAACAGTAAATCACTCAAAATTTAAGAGAAATCTGTTAGTAAAAGTTCAGAAACTACCCTGAACTGCTTTTACACACCTACCCTCCCTCACTCAACTCCTTCACAGACATAGACAAAATTCAAACTAATTAAACTACGTATTATGCAAAAATCTACAATACTTGAAAATGTTCACTAGCAGCACTAGGAACAAACTGTAGATTTGGGAGGAGTTAGCTCTCAAAAACTAGCTTTTCATAGGTTTCAAAATAATTTATTGACTGTATTGCACCATAACAGACTGCTCTCCAACTCAACAGGCAACAGGCTGTGCTGGAAACAGCCTACACATGAATTTTGATCTATTTACTCACAATCTAGTGCAAATTTCACCTTTGGAGCATCATTTGCCAGTGAAATCAAAAATTTCACCAGCAAAATTTTCGCCACTAGATGAAATTTAAACATTGATGGGCGAAATTCCTCTTTAAAACCATATTACACAAAATTTTGCAATTATGTGAAATCAAAAACTCAGGCGAAATAAAATTTTGCTAAAGGTGAAACGTTTTGTGAAATTGATAAATTAAGCGAAATATTTAGCAGAGCAAAATTTTTGCATTTCACACAGCACTGTCCCTATGGTATGGGACTCTTGTAACCTCATGTGCATGGGCACCACCATAGCCATGAACCTGTGCCCTGCTGAGTGCACACATGACCACCAAGCCCACATTATCCACCTTCAGTATTGTGTTTGCCCTTTTTGTGATCATAGTAGCATCTTTCAAGAGTGGATGACCTTTGCAAGTACAGGCTGTGGCAAGCAATTGTGAGTAACACGTCCCCCTGCTGGTCATGTCTGAGGTACCTGTGGCTAATATCCATAAAATCATGCTGTGGTTTAAATTCAGTTCCGTACCCAGAATGGTAATTTCTGACCTTGAACTGAGCTCTAGGAACTGCAGGCTGGATTGGGCATCCCAATCTGTGGATTCCATGATCTATATTACTGGGTACATCCCTGCATGTCCTAAGCCTAGAGCTTTCTACTCTTGCCATTCCATCTCAGTTCAACCCCTCCAAAAGTTAGCACTGAGTCACCAGAGGCTCCTAGGATGGAGAATATTAGAGCATTCTCTGGCACCGCTCTTGGACACTAGCCTGTACTTACCACTTGCTCACAATTTGCCCTTCTTTGGAGAGCCTTAAAGATGGGATAGTCCCAGGAACATGGAGTATTAACCTATAGTTTCACCAAAGGGTTCCCTCCACCACAAGCAGTTATCTTGCACCACCAGGGGCAAAGAACTGTCACTCACTGCCTCAGGTTGGTACCTCAGCCTAGAAAACAGGGACAAACCAAATAGTAGGCAGTTAATGTGCCACTCACCAGTCTTTGGCTACCCCATATGGAACATAGATGGGTCAGAACCCTGTATGGCCTAGAGGTCCAGGGTTTGTTAGAGTTATGGGCAGACCGCATGGCCCAGTGATCTGTTTCTGCTGTCATTATTAATGTGTCCATGTTCTTACATGGCACTATCCTGTGCCCTTTTCCTCCATATGGGACAATGCCCATCCCCTGCATCCTTGGCTCCTAACATCTGTCCTCTGCCCCGGATCCATTGCAGAGGACACATGCAATATGGCACACCCCACCACATGCAACATCATCGAGTGTGTGTTAGGAATGCTCAAGGTGTGGTTCCAGTGCCTTGACTATTCTGGTGGCGCCCTACAGTATACCCCTCAGAAGGACAGTGTCATATTTCTTGCCTGTTGTATACTTCTGTACACATGGCACTCAACCAGGGAATATACATGCCATCCTCAAAGCAACATCCTGCATCAGATATGGAGCCAGAGAACAAGGGAATACTGGAGCAGATTGACAGGTGTGGTCCCAGTATGGCCAGGGGGGCTTTCTTGAATCATAAGAGACATCCACAGACATGGTGGGTGAGCACAGTTCACACAGGAGACTGTAATATGGTTAAGTAATGCATTATCCATGTTCAGCAACAGTACAGACAGTGCAGTATGCTAGGCGGAGGGCTGACAAAATGGGCAGGACACAAATGCAATGCTACCAGTCATGCGGGAGTTGCAAATAGGGTACACATAAAAGTAAGTCCATGTTAATAGGTTGTCCAAAAGGGGTGTCAGAGATACATGCCATGCATGCAGGCAGGAGTTCAGGGGTTGCATGGTAGAAGAGGCCCAACATGCATGGGATAGCACATGGGGTACATACAAACACAACCAATGGGGGGTGGGCATCAGGGACCTACACAGGGATATTTGCCAGCCAGTTGGGGTGGGGGTTGTACTATAGGCCATCCATACTGAGGTTAGAACTGCCCAAGTTGTCACAAGGGTAGATGGCAGTATCACAGGGGTACAGAGAGGGTCATTCAGAAACCATGTTGGCATGGGGTGGCCATCCACAGCCTACATCTGTCCTCTACCATCACTCCTGGTACAAACAGTGTGCCCACTCCGTCACCTGTATGGTGGGAGGGACCTCAGCCATGGTATGGGGGTATGATTGTGAGGAGGTGTAACCCACCACTGGCCACAGCCCCACAGGGTACTGCCCTCAAGGAGGTTCAGGTCATGACCTGGTGTCCTTGGTGGCCTGGGAGTGTGGGGTGTACTGGGCATTCCATCCTGGCACTGTATAGCATCAGTGTTTGCCATGGTGTCTGTTGAGGGGTGGCACTACTCCCACTGGACAGACCAGGGTTATGGTTGGCACTCACAATGTCTGCCACCATGGCTGAAGCCTCCTGCACAGTGGTACACAGATTGTGTAAGACGACCATGTGCTGCATGTGCTGTGAATCTGCCCACTGCTCAGCACACTGCATGTCCTCATGCATACAGATGCAGTGAAATTACAGCGAAATCGAGACTTTCGCCCCAACAAAATATTTTGTGAAATTCGCACATTTAGCTGGAATTTTGCCGATGCAACTTGCGGAATTTCGTGTATGAAATAAAAAAAAAATGTGTTTTCCCCCTCCCATACACCCAACATAAAAATCTTTATCCCCTCAAGACCCCACATCCCTGGTGCCTAGTGGCCCAACCCACCTGACTGATCGCTGGCCAAATATAGAATGACCCCCTGAGATTCACCCCCGTCCCCACCGTTGTAAGTAAGTAAGTAAGTAAAATTTTTATTTAAAGATGCCCATTCCCGGAGGCTCTGGGCGCCATACAATAAATTAACACATATTCAAAATCATCAACAAAATAACAACATATAATTACACTTACACTTATAAAATTATTAAAATACAGCAAATAATCAATTAAACTCTAATTAAAACCTGAGTTCAGACAATTCTGTTTAATCCAAAAATGCCTTGGTGAATAGGTGAGCCTTAAGGTGAGCCTTAAAAACCTCCAACATCTGGGCATCCTTAACCCCAGAAGGGAGCGAGTTCCACAGGACCGAGGTGGCGACACTAAATGCCCTGTCACCAGCCAATTTCAACCTCGACCTGGGAACTGCAAGGTGGCATTGTAACTGCCACACACTGGGGCCAACATTAGTCAAGTTAATACAATAAAAAAATAAAAAGAAATCCTTTCCCTGGTATCTAGTGGACCCTCTACCCACCCACCCTGTCTAGGTAACCCCACCCCACCACACACACACCCCCATCTAGAAGGACCTCCACCAATGGCACAGCCCTTCACTCACCTCCATGGCGGCAGCCCAACTGAGCTCTTTCACAAATGAGCTCGAGTCAGTGAACCCTTTCAATGAATGAGCTCACACGCACTCTTTCATTGAAAGAGCTCACTTGGGCTCATTTGTAAAAGAACTCAGTTGGGTTGCCAGACATGGAGGTGAGTGGAGGGCTGTGCCGTTGGTGCATGGGTGTCCTTCTAGATGGTAGTGTGTGGGGTGGGTGGTCCACTAGACACCAGGGAAAGTTTTTTTTTTTTTTATTACATTAACATGACTGATGTTGGCCCCGGAGGATGGCAGTTATGGACAATGGGAGGGGTAATGGGTGTGAATCTTGGGGGGGGCATTCTTCATTTGGCCAGCAATTGGCCAGGGTTGAGGGGCCACTAGAACCAGGGATTCAGGAAATTAATTTTTATTTGAAATTATGGGTTGGGGACAGGGCTGAATCTTGGCAGGAATGGTGGAATTCTTCATATTGTAGACCGGCAATCAGCCAGGGGGTGGGACCACTAGACGCCAGGGATGTGAGGTCTTGGGTGGATAAAGATTTTCATGTTGGAGTAGACAGGAGGGGGAAATCACTTTTTAAAAAAATATTATCATCCCCCCTGGCTCTCTCTAATGCAGAATTTATTTATTTAGTTTTTGTTGACCAGGTAAGTGCACTAGACAAATCTTGCCTATTTTCAGGCATGACCTGGGGGAAGGGGATACAAATGAATGCCAACTGACCTTGAACCAGATGAAACTGTTTGTGATATTTTTAGTGAATGAGGGAAATTTGGCCAGGACACTGGGGAAATTCCCCTACTGTTTGTCAGTATGGGGAGCCACTGGCCTATCATTATGGCCACTCAGCTGGAGTCGGTGAACGGTATGGACATCTCTGAGGCAGGGGAGAGGGCCTCCTCCCCTGTGATTGAAAAGCTAGAGGCTCTCATGGATTCATGCAGTTATATTGATACAGCAGCTACGCTACCAGGCAGGAAAGAACTGGAACATTTTTCAACCATAGAGTTTTCAAAGGATACGGTTTATCAGGTCTCAAGGACTGAGCAACAGATAATTGACAATTCTTTACCTAAACAAGATGTAAGCCCCTTGTTCTCTCTGGAGCAACCTATACAAAACCCAGAAAAAATTATTACCATAACTGGTAAATCCGGAGCTGTAGATGCTGCTCTTCTGACAGCCCTGTCAATTCCTGTGAAGCAGATGCATCAAAGGATGGCACTGCCCTGGATTCAGCACGTCTCCCTGTCAAACGCCTCCTGGAACCATGCTTGAAAAACGGGAAGAAACTGCTGGCAGTGAAATTGCTAACAGCAGCGAGTGCCAAAAGCCGTTCCCTTTTCTGAAAGCAGTTTCTGAAGAAGCTACACCTGGAGTTCAACAAACCTTCACCGATAAGCCTATTCTATGTGCTGTGAATTCTAGCTCACCCCAGGTACCCAAACAGATCGAGGCGAGGCAAAGGGAAGACAGGCAAGCAAAACTTTTCACCATTGGTTCCCATTCAGCTGACAATAATGGAACAAGGGCACAGGGTGGTATTAGTCATATATCACAGAGTGAAATTATTTTTCAAATGGATCCTTTAAACCAAACCCAAGCAACTAGTTTTTCTTTTCCAACTAGAGGTCAAACTGTTAAAATATCTCCTGAAGTTTTTAAAACTAAAAGAGCAGCTTTGATGGCAGCAAACCAAAATCTGAATACAGACCCCCACCACGAAAGGCAGAAAAAAGTTCTGATGCAGTACAAGGACCCTCATCTTCTGCCCTTATTCAGCAAGCCTTTTCTCTCCCTCCTAGAGTAACAGACAATACTGAAATCTGATCTCCAGATAAAGCCCTGGTAGAGTCAGGATGGAAAATGGGCCCCACAGGGATATGGATCCTGGATCTGGATTGGTCTTCTTCTTCTTCTTCTCTCTCTTCATGCCCCATTAAGTGGTCTCCTGCTATTTCAGACCAGACTAGTAGGCCTACCCCTATTCCCTCTGATCAAAAGACTGATGCTTGTAAAGGACTCTTACCATCAGATACAGGACTTGGAAAAGATAAATTACCTGAGGAAAAGGATCCTAGTGAAGTTCCTGAGATTCCCCACAAACTAGACCCCTTCTTTCTGAACTTTTGTCCCAAAAACAGAAAGAAGCAGCACCTCGGAGGAATGCATAGAGGATACAGTATAAAGGGGGCCTACATGTGAGACCAGACCGGGTATATGTGGAAAAACATCTTCTTAAAGAATCCTTACAATTTTCACCAAAAGTTGTTTTCACTTTTATTAACATTTCTGGGGAAGATAATTACGATATTGGTTTTAGATCCCCTTTTTTGTTAGATCTTTTTTGGCAAAGATACAACCAACTCAAGTTTTCCCATCTGTGGTCTCCCTTTATAGTTACACCACTAACACAATATTTAATTAAGTATGTGACTGTGATGTTTAGAAATGAAGGGGTTCACGTCGAAGATATTACTTTTTGGCTTTCACAGAAATGTGAGGTCCTGAGTGCCCCAGAGGCAGTGTTGATTCAGAGTTTTTCTGGACTGGTAGCTGGAAATATAAGGTGAAATTGAGGCAATCTGACAATGAGATTGACCACATTCCAAATTCATTTACCTTGGGGAGAGTTAGGGGAGAGTGTTTTTATGCAGGACAGCCCCAAGCCTGCTACAAATGTGGGCTCGGACACATCTCTCTAGCTCATGTGATACCTCTTGGTGTGAGATTTGTGGGGAAATAGGTCATGGTAGTTTTCAATGTGCTAATATGTTGAAATGTGACCTATGCAAGGAATCTAGGCATGGATATAGGAATTGTCCTTGGGCAGCCAAATATAAGGCCTCAGTCATTAGCCCTGAGCTATTGATTCAAAAAGCCCAAGATGAAGCCTTTTCAAAAATTCAAAAAAGAGACCTGACCCCCGAGAGAGAAGCAACAACAGGGAAAAGAATTTGCACCAGATGTAGGCCCTTCTCAAAAACATGAGACGGAGACAGAAACCCCAGATATTTATAACACAATTGATTTTCCTCCTGTATAATACCAGAAGATTAGAGCATCCAAAACCCCAAAGCTCTATCCCAAATGAAAAAAGGGTAACTAGGAGTTCAACCCCCCCCCTCACCAACTCCTGAGGATCCCCCTATCTTTGAAATGGATAATTCTTATGCCATTCTAGACACAATGGGAGGTGATTCAGACATGGATACAGGAATTACAGGTCTTTCACAATCCTCTGGCAGTAAAACATCCCAAACTGATTACAAAGGGAAAAAAAAGAAAAGAAGGAAAAAAGGTCCTTAAATAAGTTCTTCTGGCTAAACTAAGTATTGGGTCCTTAAACTGTAGCAGTTTATTGAATAAATCAAAAAGGATTGCTCTTTTTCAGTTCCTCCATCAGGCAAACCTAGATATTTGTTTTTTACAAGAAACATGGATATATACTTTAGATCAGTGCCGACTTGTATCAGCAGAATGGATTTGGGGAACCTCCTACCTGTCCTTTGGGTTAGATAGAGCAGATGGTATAGGGATTCTTTTTGGCTCTTATAATTTTACCCTTAGGAAACTGATAGATTTAATACCTGGAAGGCTATTGATAATAGATGGGAATTGGAATCAGGCTAATTTTAGATTTATAGTTGTTTATGGGCCCCAAACTAAAGCATGAAGGGTTAGCCTTTATAACACCCTTTTACCTTATTTAGCTACTACTAGTCATATTATTCTAGGGGGAGATTTTAACTGTGAACTTCCATCCTCTAGTATGAGTAAACCAGGTTAGAAAACATACTGTGATACTACAGCTTTAGAAAGCGTTATTAATTTAGCGGGTTTAAAAAATGGAAGGAACAACCAGAGGGGGGGGGGTTTATCGTATACTTTTAGAAAAGGGAAATTAACATCAACTACTGATTACCTTTTTTTTTTCAAACAATCTACCCCCCTCCATCCATAAAACCCTTATAAGTGAATTTTCAGATCACCTTCTGATTACTGTAAGTTTTGGTTCTTCTCCTTCTAGAGAAACTAAAGAAATTGATGGAAACTAGACACGTCTGCATTACAAGACCCTAGGGTCATGAAAGGTATAACTACACTGCTATGGGCACAAACATCTGTAGCAGATCTATATGATGATTTATGGGACAGGTGGGAGGACACTAAAAATGATGTCAAGAAATGGTGTCAAAACTATGGAAAACATAAGGTTACAACACACTTTTTTCAATATTTAACATTAAGAGGGAAATTGCAGGGTTTATTCTCTAGTGCAAACACCTCTAGAGTTGATTTTTCTTTGCAAATAAATCAAATTAAGTTAGCAATGACAGCGTGTCAGTATGACAGAGCACAGACACTGTGTACAGAGCTTTCCTTTGGGACACAAAAAAGCCCAATGGGAGATCCCTTTGAGGCTTTTAAGGAAAAAAGAAATTCTACGGGCTTGAAAGTCTTACAAAATGACTATGGGGAGCTTAAAACCTCCCCCATTGATATGTACAATATCGTCCAGAACCATATAAGGGAACAAGAAATTTCAGATGTTCCACAACAGAAAGAAATTATGGGATTTCTTCAAAATATTAATATACCACAGCCCCCTTATTTGGAGCTTTATAAACTAGCTGATCCTATACTGGGACCTGAAATTCTTAAAGTTATCACTTCCTTAAAATTAGGGGTTCCCCAGGTCAAGATGGATTTCCTTACGAGTTTTACAGAAGTTTTCATAATATCTTGGCATTATGCCTTGAAAACGTTTTTTTGTCCCTCCAAAAGCCCCTTGCTTGCCCTTAAAATTTACATCTGGGTTATTAGTATATATCTTTAAGGGTGGGGATAAAACAAAATGGAAAAACTGGAGACCCATTACAATCCTGAATTCTGACTTTAAGATTTTGTCTCAGGTACTTAATAGGCTTAGAGAAGTTTCTAGTGATTTGTTATATCCTCTACAATATTGTGGAATACCGGATAGAAAAATTCAGTCTGCCTTAATAATTTTTAGGGAAATTATTGAATTTTCCAATAGATACCCATCACAGAGCTGTATTTTATCCCTGGATCAAACTAAGGCTTTTGATAGGGTTTTTATGCCTTTTTTATTTTCAGTATTGAAACATTATGGAGTCCCTCTAGGATTTACAAGATGGATTAAATTAATGTACGAATCTGTCCTAGTTTACCCAGTTATTAAAGGGAAGTCTGCTCTTCCCATTTAGTTAAGTTTGGAGTAAGACAGGGTTGCCCATTATGCCCCCTACTGTATGCATTCTCCCCAGATCCTTTACTTAAAAGTTTAGCTCTTTCTAAAACCCTTCTGGGTATATCAGGAAATCTGAGAGGTGATACTGTGGTCATCCAAGCCTATGCGGATAATGTCTGTGTTTTCTTAACTAATGTGAATCAAACTTCTGCTATAATAGACTGCCTTGGTAAATATGAGAAGGTTTCAAACTCTAAATTAAACTTAGGAAAATCCAAAGTCCTCCTTTTAGGGCCAGAGACAGGGAATCAGATAAATATATCAGGAATTATTGTTTCCTCAAATCCTTGTAAAATACTTGGGGTGGGATATTCAGAAGGGTTGCGCATGGCACAACACAGGTGCTCCATATGGAACCCACTGATGCACCCCGACGCAATATTATAAAGGGGAAAGTGCATGGCACAAATCCTGATGCGCTGGGGCGCATCAGTAATGTATGCAGCGCATGTGGGGGGGGCGGCCATGCATACTCCACACATCCTGATATTCAGCCCTGGATGTGCTGGAGCAGATGCAGGTGCAGGTGTAACCCCTACCTGCGCTGCACACGGTTGATCCAAAAAAACAAGGAGCAACAGCAGACCACCCACAGGTGAGCTGCCATTGTTGCAGGGTGCAACACAGTAGCTGCCAGCTGTGGGGGGCCACCCGAGCTCCAGCAGCACCGTCCATCTTGGTAGCCCCCCCGCCTGATTGTGGGCACAAGTTTCAGGAAATAATATTCCAATATCCCTGGTGGTCCAGTGGACCGCTCGCAGCCTGATCGCGGGCAGAAGTATAAAGAAAGGGATTAAATCCCATCCCTGGTGGTTTAGTGGACCGCTTGCAGTCGATCAGGGAAGATGTATAAAAGATAGTCTCATCTTGGTGGTTCAGTAGGCTTCTCCTCACCTTCCCACTCAGCCCTGCCACCGCTTTTCCCTGAAACAGAGGTAGCTCCTGCCCGCAGCTTGCCCGCTGACCATCGATCGATCAGACATTACATACTGCACGCTTACTGGTTCAGTGTTCATCGGTGCAGACTATCAATATCGTCCCCATATGAATGAATCCATTCATATCTGACCGTGTAGTACGGCATGGTCTGCACGCCCATTGGCCCACGCCTGTGGAGCAATGGGTGTACATCTGTACTGTACGCAGTCAGTCAGCGGGTGGCTGGGTGACTTGTGGGTGGGGAGCTGCCACCCACCACTGACTGGGGGAGAGGGGTGGTGGGGCTCAGTGGTAGGGTGGGGAGGGGGGTACCACTGGACCACCAGGGATGGGATTTAATCTTTGTTTTATACATCTGCCCATGATCAGGCTTTGAGCAGTCCATTGGACCACCAGGGATGGGATTTAAACCCTTTCTTTATACTTCTGCCCGCGATCGGGCTGCGAGCGGTCCACTGGACCACCAGGAATGGGATTTACTAATTTTATTTATACTTCTGCCCATGATCGGGCTGGCAACATTCCACTGGACCATCAGAGATATTGGAATGTTATGATTTGCAACCTATGCCCGCGATCAGGCATTGGGGCACTTTGCCACTTGTGCAGGGGGCATCGGTTCCCAACGGCTGCAGCCTGGCAGGGTGCCTGGTGCAAGTCACCAGGGATCGGTGCACCTGCATGTAAATGGGGCAATAATGACATGCAAATGGCCCCATTTGCACCTTTCATGCATTATGGCCCCAAAAGCATGTTCACCGCCGAATATCGCGGTTGATGCACCTAGCACAACGGCACTTGCGCTAGCGCATCCCCCTGCCCCTCTCTGGCCACTTGCGCTGATGCAGTGCCACTGCGCCATGCGCTATGCGGGTGGCCATGGAGCGATATTCAATGGTGCTGAGCCATGGCGCAGCACTATTGAATATCACCCTGGCACATTCCAGTTGCGCTGTGCCCAGGCTTGTGCCACAGCCTGGCGCAGTCTGAATATCCCACCCCAGGTATACTTTTTGGATCCCAGAATCTCCCTTTAGAAAACTGGGAAATTGCATTGAAAAAGGCAGAACTGAAGGTTCAGAGATGGAAAGGGTGGAAACTGTCAAAAAAAAGAGGATTCATGTAATTAAAAAATTTGTTATACCAGGTTTATTATATGTTGCTATGGTATATCCCCCTCCTTTGGCTTTAGAAACTTGTTTATATGCCGGTTTCTTTTCTATATTGTGGGGAAGTAGGCTTAATCCTATCAAACGATGTTACACTTATTTACCTATTACTCAACGAGGCTTGGATATGGTGGATCCTTTAATCTTTTTCTATGCTTTATTTCTTTCCCAGAATTTTAATTTTGACCTCCTTTGTCTAATGACTTTACAACACTTATGGGAACTAAAAAACCTTTAAAAGTTTCTTTGAGATATGGGAAGACCTTCCCCCTAGGATCCCAAAATGTGTTTATGTCCCATTATTTTTTAAATCTTGTGCTCAAAAATTATTTATATGGTCTATCTCTCACTTATTTGTGAGAGATAATATAGGAGCTAAGCTGTATAACACTTTCTTGGGAAGATTTACCCAGATGAGCCTGAATTTGTAAATCCCCCATTAAAAGAGTATGCCATTAAACAGATAAATAATCCCAGAATACCTAATCATATGTGGGAAGTACTGTGGCTCTCTGTTTATGGAAGATTGAATATTAAGGGAAATGCTAAACATAAGATGATGAGCGAAAGGTATTGCCCTTATTTACAGTAAAATGCTTTAGAGGAAACTATGGACCATTTTTTATTCAAATGTACCTATGCAAAAGGTTTATGGGATTTCTTGAGTATAAAATTGAATTTTAGATGGTTATTAAAGCTGGATTATCAGACCTTGATTTTGTTTCCCCCCCCCACCTCATTACTGCTTATGATTGGGGCACGGAATAGTCTTTTTTTTGTTGTTTAAAGTTTTATTTGTGGCAGGCTAGATATCAGTGGGTTTTGCAGCAAAAATTTATGTCCTATGATACTTTTTATGTATAAATAATGGAAGCAATGAAATCAGTATACTTGAAGGATAAAGAAATTTCTACTTCCATGAAAGTTTTTCAATGGTGGAGAGGGTTGCACATTTTTATTAATTACAAGTAAAAAAATATATATAATAAAAAAGGGAGATATTATATATATATATATATATATATATATATGAGGTAAAATATATATATATGCCTTATATGACAAATTGATAAAAGATGTATCAAATGAATTACATGTTTTTTTTAATTTTTTTCTTCCCCTTTCCCTTCTCTTTAGGGTATATGTTTTAAATAAGTTTAGGAAATATTGTGACATGGATTATTGATTTACTGTTATATGTGCCTTATGGTTTTTTCTTTTATTCTTAATAATTCTTATGTATACTGACGTACTTTTGATGTGTTTTCAATAAAAACTCTCCTACTCTTTTTGAGAAGTGCCATGGGATCTTTAACATCCACCTGAACTACCACCAATTCAGGCAGATGGGACCTCGGTTTAACATCTCATCTGAAAGATGGCACCTCAGAAGTGCAGCACCCCTCTCATGCTGCACTACAGTGTCAGTACTGGGATATTAACCCAAGTGCCAGATGTGGGAACTGAACCCACAGCCCTCTGATCTCCCAGCTTCAGAGGCGAGTGTGCTACCTACTGAGCCACTGACAATAAAAAATAATAATTTATAAAATAATAAATAATAAATAATTTGCAGGTGGCACAATTCCACATTTCGCCGGTGAAATTAGAATTTCATGGGCAAAATAATTCATTTTGCCGGTGGGGGGTGTGTGTGCATTTAGCACCCTCAAAATATTTTGCGAAATGCAGGGATTATGTAAAATATTTTGTTGGGTGAAATGTTTTAATTTCGCACATCTCTAGTCTTTCAGCATTTAGCAGAGGCATGTCACTTCCTGCTGTGCAGCACTCTGTGCCTCTATGGTGGACTGCAGCAGCTGCAGTTCTCAGCCACATCCCACTGTTGCCAGGGACTGTTCCTGGGGACAGGGTTAGGCTGCACCTGGTACCACTGCATGTATTGGGGCTGCACTGGGGTATGTGTTGCGACCTGTGGTTAGTGCTGCGGACTGGCTGTGGTCAGCCCAGTGTGATGGGTACAGGGCAGCAAGCTATGGTTGTGCCAGTGGATGCATCATGGGGAGACGTTGTGGTGGCTGGTCTTGTAATATCAGCCAGGGGTGATAGGGTGATGGCCATGCTGTGGTTGTGGTTCTAGGGTGGCACAATGGTTGCTGTGCCAAGGACGGTGCTGGGCTGCACCCCTATGGCCAGCCCATTAGGCTTTGTGGGGCAGTGGCTGTGCCCCACTTGTATGGGGGCTGGTGGGGGGAGACTGCCTCTCCCTGTCTGGGGTGGGAACTGCCTGTTCCACACTCTCAATGTATGTCTCATCATCATGCTTTTCCACGTTCTCCTCACTGCTGTCTGCCAGCTGACACAGATGGGTGGGTTGCAGAGGCTGCACATGAAATGATGGTCCTGATACATCCTCCTTTCTGCCTGATCCCTTGTGCTGTGCTACAGGGAGATGAGAAGGGAGTTAAATTTATTTATTTAGTTTTTGTTTACCAGGTAAGTGCACTAGCCATATAATGACCATTTTCAGACGTGACCCGGGAGAGTACAACAAGGAAAAAACAGTGTAACAATAACAAGGTACAGTATTACACTAGGAGAACAGTACAGCAGTGCTACAACAATACATTGAGTAGAATCAAAAAATATAAAATAACAGCAGTAAAATATGTAATAAGTGCAGAAACCCAGACATGACCTAGGGGAGAGAAAGGGTTCAAGAGTCAGGACAATGAGGATTATATATACCCAACATGAATGGTTAACAAAGGAAAAGTCAGGGGTGGCAGCTGGAATAACAGCGGATGACCAGCAACAAGGCTCAAAAAGGAACGAGATCGTAGCAAATAAATGATTTGCAAAGAGAGAGAAAAATTAGGAGAGGGGACTAAATGAGCAAGGATTGGAGCAAGAATAGAGTGGGGGTGACAAATTACTGGTAAGTCTCAGGAGTTCAGGTTGGGTCAGCGCATGTGCAAGGATCAGCTAGGGATAAATAACAACGATATTCACTTTTAAAACTAAGGTGAGACTGTGACAGCCAGAGGTTAAGTGGAAGAGAATTCCACAGCTGGGGAGCAGAGTATTGGAAGGCCCTAGTGCCTTTGGTCGTATGACATCTCGGAACATAAAGCAAAGATTTGGTAGCTGATCGTAGGCCATGGGAGGTTGGTTGGGGGACCAGAAATGCTACCAGCTGGGATGGGTTTTTTTCCCCCTGATGATCGAGTCAATTAATGATCCAAGGAAGTATTGTCTACTAGCAGAAGGCTAGAGCCAATTCAGATCCTTATAGAGAAGGCAGTGATGCTTGAGTCGAGGTGACGAAGAGACAAGTCTGCATATATTGTTATAAGTTATGTCCCATTTTAGTAGGGAGGTTTTATGGGCAGAGGTAAGAATAGAAGCACCATAAGTAAGGGTTGGGAGCAGGATGCCTCTGGTGATTGCTAGTTTCACCGAGGGTATAAGCATGTAGCTCGTTTTGTAAGCTACTCCCAATTTTGAGTTTACAGTTTTGCATGAGGAATGAATGTGAAGGTTAAAGTCCAGGGATTGGTCAATCAGGATCCCAAGATACTTGAAAGAAGTAACATTTCAAGTGGAAATCCTCCTGTGTGAAAAACCTCCAGCAAACTGGAACAGGCCTATATATATATGTATGGTGCCATACTGGATGGAGTGGTATGCAGGCTGAGGCAGCATACATACCCAGTGTATGGTACCAGGTAGCCCAAGCTGTGTGTACAGTGCATCACGTATACCATGCAGGTACCAGCACACCCCTACATTCGTGAGCACACACACTGTCACTAGGGGGTACACAACCCAGCACTGTTGTGCACATGGTTCACCACCAGTGTGCTGACACCTCCACACATGTGTACATACACCCAGTACCAATAAGTACTCATCACACCACCAGTATACACTCATCCTGCACAGCAGGCACACACCCCAACAACAGGGAACACACATCCAAGCACCAGAGAGCACACAGGCAACACCACATGGGGTACATTCATGGATCGGCACACAGATGGCCACACTCTGGGTGACAGAGAAACAGTAGTGTGGCCTACATCCAATGTACTATCAAACACTGGCATAAATGTGCATCCATACCTATAGACACCCTGTCATACAAACACAGCCAACAGGACTTCGCACTGGCAGTCACTCACATGGCTTGGCTGGTCCCACTTGCCTTTCGTAGCCACTGCCTGGCACTCTCGTCTTTGCAGGCCACTGAGTGGATGCTATGGCCTCTTATACAGGATCCAAGGTACATGCAGCCACCAATACCTAGGGGCCCCTACCTGTGGCATGCAGCTCCCTTAGCTCTATTGCCATGACCTCTGTCATGTGCCTTTTCATGTCCCTGAAATGCTTTCTCACCACTTCCACAGGCTTGTTTCGGTCATCCACAGTAGTGACCTCCTCAGTGATCTTGTTCCAGGCCGGTTGTACCTTTGCATATATGCTCTTGCACTGGGCCATGACTTGCTCCTTGGCCTTGTAGACCTGTGCCAATACACATAACTCATTTGTGGTGAAGTGGTAGGACCAAAGCCTGTTTGTATCATGTATGGTACCTGCTGGACAAGGGAGTGCAAGACATGACCAGGGAGTGCACACAGTGGCACACAGCTTAATGGGCAATGTTGCAGCCCCCCATCCCAACTACGAGAAAGTTCCAGCAATGCCTGCCCTCCCACAAATCTAGACTGACTGACAGTGGGCTGTCCATATGCACCCCCAGCCACTGTGATGGGCACAGACAGCTAGGGGTGGATGGGGCATGGGCACACAGGCCACTGGGCTGCCGCAATGGGTACATGTGTGTGAGGGGGTGACTCTACTGCCAGTCTGCACCATGAACCCTGGGAGGGGGTGCCCCCTTCCAGACATGGCAGCACATCTGCTGCTTGATGTGGACACCATTGGCCAGCACTACAATATGTTCATGGTACTATTGCACATAACATACATGCAGGGGTTACATTGGGAGGGATTCACAGGACCTCCGTTTGTGCACTTCCCCAGCACACGTTTGACAGACACACCACTGCCATCATCCAGCCCCATATAGACCTGCTTTCAACCATCATCACACCCACAGTACATGATTCACCTAGAAATCAGGATGTGATGGGTATCCCACCTAATCATTACCTACATAACCGGGCCCACAGCAGTACAAGTTATCCTGTACAGTACAGGGCAAGGGGCACATGTACATGGATAATGTGTCCATGGTGGTACAGTGCGTACAAGGATAAAATGACAACAATGTCCACCATAGTACAACACCGAAGGTTCTGGAAAATGGTGGATCCCACCCTGGAGATATAGTGTAGTTCTTCCATATCACTGTGGAATGTTCCCTATGGCTCTGTGTCACATGTCCCGTGTTTTCCTTCATCATACATCATGGCCCGTGGAAGCATGCAGGCTCTGTTGTCCCATAGAATCATTGCACAGCTCTAGTAACACGTGTCCTGTACATGGCTCCATTCCCTTGTACAGTACATGACACCCCATAGATCTGCTAGTCCTGCCTAGAACATGTCTCATGCATCTGGCGGCCATGCTGAGACCGGAACATACACACAATCCACTGCACACCTGTCCTTTTCTAGACCATTCCACAGGACATTTACAGTACCTCCATTTGCCTGGAGTTCTGCTGTGGTGTATAGGTGGTGCAGTGTGCTCCCTTTTATAGTCCAGATGCAATCAGGCATGCAAATAAGATCTGTTTATAATGACATGTAAATATGGTTATTTGCCCATGGACTGCATAATGAGCTCATTTGCATATGCTTGCTGAATATTGCAGTTTTGCCCAGTGTGCAAAACCCAGTTTGCACCTGTGTACTAGTATTGCACTGTACCTGTGGTTGCACATTGTACAGGTGCAGCGCAGGCATTGATGACATGTGCCACCTATGATGTCATCATACTGAGCAGCCATGAGCATCACATCAGTGTGGAAGCGCATTGTGCAGCATGGTGCATACGTATGATGCTCCTGCATATCCCACACATGTGCTGCCTCATGCTGGCAGCATGCTCCTGGGCCTGGTTCAGCCCCATGATGTGTGTGTTGCATAGTGCAATGCACCATAGCACAGCACAACCACAGCAACATGCTGCATAACAGCAAAACAGACCCAGAACAGGAAGCAGCATGATTTCTGCCTGTGCAGTACACTGTGTGGCAACCATGATGTCAGAGAGGTGTTGCAGAGCAGTCCTACAGCACAACCACAGGTGGTCAATTGTGGAGCTGGCCAACCTGGTTGAGCTTGTCATAGCTAGGGAGGACCAACTGCTGGGGAAGGCAGCATGGGCAGACTGGCCTCACAGTAAGATCTGAGCATCGGTGAGGTGGTGCCTCACACACAGGACAGAGGTCACCCACACTGGGATTCAGTGCAAATATATATACAGTGAGGTAGGAGTTGTGCTGCCTGGGTGAACTGCAGACCATGGTAAATGGTGACACCTTGCCCAGGGCAGGTGAGTACAGATGGTTGTATGGCTGGCGCGTTTACTGTTCTAAGTGCAGCTTGTGACATGGTAGTGTGCATTAGGGATAGATCCCACTGAGACACTGTGCACATCACCTCTGTGCCCTTGGGATATGCCCCACTGCATGGCGTGCTGGACATATGCAGCTGTTGGGGCCTCCAGACCCATGTGATGTCCTTGTGCCCTGTGCATGACCAGATCCATCATGGATGTCTGAGGCTTGCACCAGTCTTGGCTGCACAGTGGTTTTCCAACACAGGGCCATGGTGGCCATGTCACAAGCCTGACAGGCCCTATATAGTGGCACTGTATGAAAGACAGGGTCAGTTAGCTGGCTAGGGCAACTCTGACATGTCAACGCCGGTCGCCATGTACATCCAAGATGAGAGTCACATGTGTCATACATGTGGCTATCCTGGGAACCATCCCCAGCAGGATGTAGCAGTGGCTCCTGGCACTACCATGTGCACTGTCCATACTAGGTTGCATGGCCACAGGTCTGAATGTGCCAGGTACGGCATGGGGTGAGATAGTACTGCTCAGGGATCTGTACATGTACTGGCTACTGTGCAGCACCACAACTAATGTATCCAGGCCCCCTGGCTGTTGCACCAGTATGATGTTTCCCTTCACCTGTTGTGTGTTACCTGGTGCATCATGCAAACCCATGACTATGATGCCTGGACAGGGTTTTGGGGCTGGCATTTATGATCTGTGATACAGTTTTTTTTTGGGGGGGCAGGTTGAGGGCACTACATGGGATGGCATACACTGTGGTAGGCCATACCCAATACAATGTAAGGTACCATACTGTATGCACATTTGTCAGAGCATGCATGTGTGTGGTGCCACAGGTGGCGCTACAGGTACCTTGCAGCCCTGCTTAGCCTGTCCAGCCATGGCAGGCATATGCAGCAGCTGTTGCATGGTACAGGCTTATGGGTGGTTATATTTGATAGTGTGTACTGATTGGAGCACTGTGTATCACTGCAGGTGACTGATCAAACCACTCTTTACCTCCTCTACAGACCTCAATGCCCAACTCACCTGGACAGGGAATGGCAGACATGGGGGGCAGCAGCACCAGACGGAGACACAGATACCTCACTGGGCCATGACAGAGCCCATGATAGCACTGCACAGGAGGGGCAGTCGAATGAGTACCCTACATTATGTGTGGCGCCCAGGGTTGCCTGTATACATATATAGCTGCCAGAATGGGTGGCTTAGCTGTAGCTATAGCCCTATTGCAGGTGTCAACCTTAACCCTTTTTTGCACTAGCCAGCAGGGCAATTTGATTCAAAATTGCACTAGACGGTAGATGGTTGCATTAGACCTTAATTATAATGGTAAATTTTGATCACTTATACAGGAAACAATGCAAGCCAAGAAATGCTCTGATTATTGCACATCTATCCTGCCCCCACATTGCTTCTAGCTCCCCAGCAGAAAAAAAAGACTGCAATACACACAGTGAGCCCCCTCCCATTGTTATGTACCATAACCTCCACTCTTCCTCTTTCTCACCCTCCCAAACCAGAAGGTACCACAACAGCAAATGTTCAATCAAGCAGTCCTAGCTCTGCACACACAATAGCTGACATCAAATAATGCACCTCACCACACTCTCACAACCACCCACAGGGAAATGAACAGTCAGGCAGAGAAAGACACTGTCAGCCTCCACCCTATAGTCAAATGAAGACCTGCACTTCTGGAAGTTTTTGTACAGTCTCAAGTGAGCCAGAAGCACATCTAAGATTTCTTTGGGGTGAGGGCTACACAAATGTAAGGGACTTGGGAAATAGAAAACTATGACATTTTTATTTTTAGAAGCATTGATTTTAATATGCTCTGCCCCTACAGTAACAGATTTTTCTTTAACATTGTCCTTTCATCAGCCAGGGGAAACAGTACACAGGCATAATGCTATACTATACTTCTATACAGAATCTACCTACCCAAGGAATGCCTATTTTAAGCTTTCAAATTATGTATTTTATTAGGGTTTATTTTTGTACCATACAGGATCCAAAACTTTGTTTTTCAATCAGTCAATCAATCTTTATTTTACCGGGCGAAACGCAATTGAGTGAACTCATTTTCAAGGTGGACCTAGGAAGTTAAGATAAGTATATGGTACAGTAAGAAAACAGTATACATAATGCAGAATATGGGTACACAGGATGAATACATAACGAGGTAAGACTTACACAATAGAGAAATCTGGAGAACAATAGTCTGAGAAGGCAAAAAAGTCCATAAAACAATATGTACAAGTAACTTGTAGTTTCCAGTATATACAAATGCCTACAAGCAGTACTCTAAGAGTAGCCTTGAGGCAACATATAAATAAATACTAGGATACCCATTGAGCGCCTCACATATGGGGAGGAAAGAGGAAGTGGGGACATTATGCATAGTAGGAGGGAGGAGGAAAGAGCAGGATGCAGAGGAGACAGGAGGAAGGAGGAGATACAAAGTGATGGGAGGCACCAACTTTATTTAGCGAGGATGGTGTCCAGTGCACCAAGGGAGGCAACTGCAGACAGGTAATACCAGGCCACAATCAGGGGAAGAATTTACATGCCTCCTTGATAGATCATGAATAAAGTGTCTTGAATGAGGCCATGCTGGGTGGGATAAGGATGGGACTGTATGAATGGTAATGGCTGGTATGGTCCATTTAGAAGAGCTGGGGACCCCTACACTTGCCAGTAATGGCAGCTATGGATCTGTGAATGGTCATTTCAGAGTCTGGTCTGCAGTGGTGTGCAGGAAAAGAATAGAGTTGAGATTTGGAGGGGAGATAGAAGTTATGGCGTGGCTGGGATAAAACTTACCACCTGCAGGGCCGATCCTGTATACCTCCTTGCATTTTGTCACTGAATCATTGGATACAGACACTCAAAATGTAGGGAAATGAGGGGCACTGGTCTTAATAATATGGGACAAATTCAGAAAACTGGAAGCTAGTGACTTAACAGCAATCTACCCTTGATCACATCTTGGACACTAGCTGAAAGTCCTAACAGTGGAGTGATAATGACTGACATTGAGTCTTTTGTGGGATCACCCTCTTCAACTGCCAGATAATTGCAGCTCTTAATAAGCTGTTAATCACACCAGGCCATCTGGAACATTGACAGAGACTGGCATGAGGACAAGAACCTACTAAAGAAGAAACTTTTTTAACTTCATTAACAACCATGGAAAATCTGCACTAGTCAAGACGGACAAGTAGAGAGTTAGCTGCACTAGCCCTGGTCAAATTGTACTAGGGTTTGGGCTGGTAAAACAATGTTAAGATCCACCCCTACCCTACTGCTATCAAAGGTGCTGGACCTGACCCTCTCTGTTGTACTCAAGGCTGTACCTGACACTGGAGGGTGTACCCATGACACTGCTGCACATGCTGTCCAGTGGGTTATGTACAGAGCACTGTCAATGTGGCATGACATGTGTCAGTGCCATAGGGGATGGTGGTGCCCTTGAGCTTGTAACTGGGGGAAGGTGGGGTCATTTCCCACTGGGGCATGGCACAGTGGGCAGATATTACCAGTGTCACCAGGCTTTGGGGGATACAATGCACATGGTGGTGCTGTTGTTGGGTGTGGGGATATGCACCACTATTGTTCAACCGCTCAAGGCAACTTTATGGGTGTTGGTGACCCTGGGCATGGTAGGGAGTATGTTACCTGACATCCCAGGCCAGACAGCATGCAGAACTGTCCACCACTTGTCTCCATTATGCTGCATGTGTCTGTGGCTGGAAACGAGTGCCTTTGTGGGGGCTGCCATGCTGAAGCATCCGTATGGGTGCATTACCTCTGGGATTGTGGTCAAGGATACTCATCATGCACATGGGGCAGTGGACCAACAGTGCCACTGCACTGTTTCAGGGTCTGTGCAGCCTACCGTGGTGTACCTAAGTGCTGCCACCATGCTGCCCTGTGTCTGTCTACAATGCTGAGCCACTGCCCCCACCGTGAGGCCACAAGCACTGTGCCATTGGATGCTTCCATGGAGAATAGTGGCAGTGCACACAACCCCAGTTGTGCCCCCCTCACAGTTGGTCAGGTCCATACTTCCTTGTGGCCAGAACTGCATATGTTATCTGTCAGCAGGTGGCTGGCATATGTTAGTGTGGTGTCAGTTCACCACCTTGCCCAGCTGTGTGCATCAGATGACTGCTGTAGTACTCCACCTGTGCTGGTGGCATATCATTTGTGACATGCATTGTGTGGCATGCCTCAGTGGCACACTGATGGTCCACAGTTGGGACATGGGGTGGCAGACAGTGGGACCACTGGTGGACAGTGAATGTACACAGGTAGGACCAGCCATACAGTCAGACGTCACAGGGCTATGAAACCAATGACCTGCATAGACCCTGAATTGGGGGATATACCCAGGGTCTGACTGGAGTACAGGTGCCCACCAGGACAATGGATACAGGGGTTCACCTGGGTAGTCAATGGGGGTGGACCCATGGTGATGCAGTAATATAATTATTTGACATATATGTCCAACCGTGGTGCTGTGGTTGAACCATAATGGTACCTACAGTGGCCCATAAGCTTCATTCAAGTAGGATATGGATGATACATGCAGTGAGTGTCAGGTTATAGAGGATGATCAGGAACCTACCAGAGGGGGGCCCACTTGGACAGTTCTGTGTATCCTGGTGGCCCAAGCCGACTCAGGTCTCAGTCTACATAGGGTTGACCTGCATCTGCTGGGACAGCGACAGCCTCCAGTCTGCACTGCAATGTGACTGGAGCAAATTGTGTTTGCATACTCACATGTACACCACCTCTATTGTAATGTGCACAAAGCTTTCTTCACACAGTGCCACCTGACAGTCCCAACCATGTTCAGTTGTGTTGTATGCACCACATGTGTGTGTGTGCCTCTGCCTCGTCCTGGCTGCATCCCAGGGAGATACCTGGATATCAGAGTCCTGCTTCCCAGGGATGGCCTGTGCACATTATGTCTGGTCAGTGTCCATGATGTATGTGGGAGCACCTCCTTCCCACTTAGAACAGGACACTGTTTGTTGGACTCTGACTTGGTGCTGCTGCTACATGTACAACAGGCATACCTCTGCCATGTTTGCCGATTGTATGTGTCCATGTCACAGCCGGGTCTTCAGCAGTGCTGCATGGCACGGCTGCTGCATGTGCACTCCTCCACTGTCCACATCCACATTGTTGTTACTGCTATGCCACATTCGGCCCAATGAGAATGACAGGCATCCATCATCCCTGTGTGGCATGGTTGCACATGTGTCACCTGGTTATAACTTGGCTGTGTATGGTAGACAACACTTCCATGTCCTGTCCTCTGTGCACAACTGGCAGAGTTCAATGTTTTTCTGTCCCTTGGTGTGTGGATGGGATCTGGCCATTGTGACTCACCAGAGGTGCATAAAGGGATGGACAATCTCCTGTGATGACTAGTATACCAGCAAAGACTAGTGATCTGCAGGGTGGCAAGAATAAAGAGGACATTTAGGAGCTAGTGGCAGCCCATCATCAACATCAGTCACCACCTCAACTATGACCACTTCCATCTGCACTGGTGCCATGAATATGTCTGGCACAGGCATCCACAGTGCTCCATGTGATTTCTTCCAACCTTTTCTATTTTTACCCAATTATTACTCCCCACCCCCATCATTCCTGTTACTGTTTGTAATTCTGCATTTATGGCCTGCTGCCTCTTGTTTACATTAAAGTTTATTTTTGATACAGAAGCAGCTGTGCTGTGTGCCTGTCACTGGTGCCTTCTTCGCCCACCCTCAGATGCCCACAGTGCACAGCCCTGCACCTGGTGCTCTGGTCTGGGCTATGCCACTGCATGCTGCCTTTGCGGTCCTCACTATCATTAATGCTATATTCAGAGCTGCACCATTGCAGTTCACTGCACACTCTGCTGTCATTTACATGGCATGTAATCCACCCAATATTCAGAGTGCTTAGCACAGGTGCTATGCCTCTGAATATAGCAGGCTATGGACGAGGCACGAGTACAAAAGGTGGTGCAGTGCAATCCCTGCACTTGAATGCACTTTTGAATATATGGCCCCTGATGTCAGTTCCACTAATGACTAGTGGTGATGACTGCGATACTGAGGTGGGAGGCCATCATTGAAGGAAATGAACACATTAAAAAAAAAAGAGAAATGAAAAAGAAAAGTGTATGTCTGTGTATTCTCGTGTATCTATGGGTACAGTATATAATGGAACTACTTATCAGAAGGGCACCAGCCTCATGCTATGCAATACCAGTGCATCTTTCCCTACCAAGTCACCACAGGTTAGAGCAGATGGAGAACAGAGGCAACATAACACATCTGAACAAGGGCACTAAGAACATGTGATCACACACATAAGCAACTGTCCATACCAGGAACTGGGATCAAGCAGGCTGCATGTTTACTGCTGTACCGATCTTAGATAGCACCAAAGGGCATTACCCTCACCAATCATTTGCCAATTCCATAACTTCATTATTTCAGGCATGATCAGTACCATTAAACATAGAAACAGAATCTGACAGCAGATGCTTAGCCCTTACTGTCTGCCCATTTTTCCCTACCTACGGTATTACCGCAGACCCTATTTAATCTCTGGCTGTTTCTCCCTCCCCCTTTTCACTAAGATTTCCTTATGCCTATCCCATGCATTCTTGAACACCACCACTGTTTTTGTCCTCACCAACTCCAATGGAAGGACATTCCAGGAATCCACCACTCTTTCTGTGAAGAAGCACTTCCTCACATCTCTGCTGAATCTATTCCCTTCCAGCTTAATAGTATATCTTAGTCTCTTATTCTTGAGCTCATCTTACTGAAAAATGTCATTTCCATTTTAATACTTCCCTCCTGTATCGTATTTACCTGTTTGAGGTATTTAAAGCTCTTTATCATATCACCCTCTTCCTCCACTCTTCCAGAGTGAACATATCAAGGTCCTTTAGTCTCGTGTCACAGGGCTTTTGATGCAGACCCTGCGCCATTTATTTGCCACCCTCTGGACTGCTTCCACTCTGTTTATGTCCTTCCAGAGATGTGGTCTCCAGAAATGAACACAGTACTCAAGGTGGAGTCTTACCAGTAATTCTTACAGAGGAAACACCACCTCCCTTTTTCTGCTGGCAGTACCCTTTCCAATTCACCACAGCATCCCACAACCCCTCCCAACTGCCTTGTTGCACTGTCTGGCCATCTTTAGGTCATCTGATATGATTACCCCAGGTATCTTTCCTGCTTGGTGGTCATCAGTACTACAGTGCCCCTTCTGTACTTTGCCCCTGGGTTTCTGTGCCCTAAGTACATTATTTTAGTTTTTTACATTGAAACCCAGCTGGCATTCCCTTCAATACTCCTTGAGTTTTTCTGGCTCTCTCCTTATCCTTTCCTCACAACCCCCCAACCACTAGAGTTTCTACCCTGTTGCAGATTTTTCTGTCATCCACAAAGAGGCAGACCTTCCCTTCCAACTCCTCTAAAATGTGACTTATAGAGACATTAAAGAGAACTGGTTGCAGCACTGATCCCTGAGGCACCTTACTGGTCATAATTCCTTCTTCTGAGTAAACTCCTTTTACCACAACCCTCTGTCATCTATCCCTAACCAATTTCTTAACCCAGTTCACCACCTTTGGACCAACTGCTAAGTTACCCATCTTGCTGTGGGATTATTTTCATCTTCACAGGTAACTTAGTTGAACAATTACACTGAAACTAGGGTTACTTGTGAAGAAGAAAACCATGTTCAACAGTATTCAAAATCAGAATTTGCGAACATATCATGTAGATAGCAACAAGTGATACAACAAATAATTTTGCAGCACACATACAGTAAAGCATGCATGATCAGGAGAAACACATTCATGGAGTTTTGTGAGGATTGAACAGATCTATTTGGGATGCCAGGCAGGTAATTTAAATGATCTACTACTAAAAAGAGAAGCATTTTGGACATTCACCTTAGGTGGTTATCAGACACCAGGTCTTAATGAAAGTTTTAAAATAACCCCTTTCTTGTAACCTTGATCCCTGTGCTGTCATGTAAGGAATCAGTACTAATTTATGTAGCTGTAGGAAGAAATGCATAAATTAATAGCTTTATGTGTAAACTCCTTTCTTGGAACGTTAAGGGTTGTAGGGCTAATTCTAAGAAATATGTAATTTTAAAACATTTGGGCAGATATAACCCTTCGATTACCTTTGTCCATGAGACACATTTGACACCAGAACAAGTAAAAATTCTCCAGAAGACTGGGTCAGCCAGGTATTTGGGGCCGGTCTTAAGTCCCGTAAAAGGAAATTAGCTATCTTGATTGCAAAAGGTGTACCCTTTGCGGTTACCCACTTAAAGAGAGATCCCGAGGGTCATTTTATTATAGTACAAAGCAAACTAGGTAATCTCCACATAGTGCTTGGGTCAGTGTATGCCCCACAACCTAGAGTCCATCTCCTTCTTTACTAATTTAGCCTCTATCTTGGCGCTTTATGCCCATCTTTCAACCTTTTTGGGTGGGGACTGGAATCTTGTCCAGGCAAATGATATCGACCGAACCCACTGTACTGGTTATGGCCCATCCCCAGCCCAGTGGGATTTACATGAGTTAATGACCGCCTTGGGTTTGATAGACCCCTGGAGGCTCCTATACCCCTCAACTAAGGATTTAACTTTTTCCCCCTGTTCACAAGAGTTATTCTCGAATAGATTTTTTTCTTATAAGTCAACAATTATTTCCTGGTATTATGGACTCTCAGATTCAAGCTAGAGTGATTTCAGATCATTCTCTGATATCAGTTTCTATAACCATCCCAGGCCCCTCGTTTAGACCCCGTACATGGTCCTTAAACAATACCCTTTTAAGAGATAATCAGATACTCTCATGATTTCAGGATTACCTTTCCCTCACTATCCAGGAGAACCTAGACTCTATCACTGAAGTGGATAGGGAGTGGGAAGCATTGAAAGCTACTTGGCAAGACAAGTTAATTTGTATTGCCACAGTGTCAAAAAAGAAGAAATAGTTTCACCTCAACCAGTATTTAGATAGGATCCGTGTCCTGGAGTCTAAAGGGTCAGATAAACTCTCCTTTAAGAAATCCCTAGAATTAGATAATCTAAGAACCCATTATGCTGGTACCCTTTTAGAGAAAGTGGAGAAAGTAGCTTAATGGGTTAAAGCAACCTATATAGGCCAAGGAAATAAAGCTGGCAAATATTTGGCTTGGGAACTGAAACAGCGTTTGGCAGCTAAATGGCTACCAGCCATTAGGAATCCTCACAATGGTTCTCTTGTTTCTAATCCTCAAGAAATGCTCTCCTTCTTTAGAGAATTCTATCAAAGTCTTTATTCCCAGTACCAGACTTCTAGTTCCCATTCCCACATGGTTAAAACATTCCTCCTAAAAGCAGATCTTCCCAGTCTGTCAAAGGAGGCCCAACTTTCCTTAGTCAAACCCATAACCCAAGAAGAAATTACAACAGCTATCGATGCACTTAAGCCAGATAAAGCTCTTGGCCCTGATGGTTATACAGGTCTATTTTATAAGACGTTCAAAATACAGTTGGTCCCCTTATTACACCGACTGTTTTCTTATTGGGATCATCACCCAGTTAACGACCCTTCCCTCTTTGAAGCTAGGATTACACTTTTCCCTAAGCCTGGGAAGGACCCTTCCCAAATAAGTAACTATAGACCAATATCTCTGATAAATGTGGATATTAAGATCGATGCAAAAATTTTAGCTACCAGAATAGCTCAGGTTTGGACCCCCTTGGTAGGACTAGAACAGGTGGGATTTGTCTCAGGCCAATGCCTAGCAGACCATTTCCGCAAATTGTGTCACCTGATTTCTGTGTCCAAGGACCCTCAACTCAAAGTCATTCTGGTGTCCTTGAATGCAGAAAAAGCTTTCGATAGGGTGGCTTGGCCTTATTTGTTTGCTACTCTCTCTCAATTTGGCCTTCCTGATGTCTTTATTAACAGAATTAGTACTCTCTACCAATGCCCTTCAGCCTGACTCTTGTGCAATAACCATTTGTCTGATACTTTCCCTCTAAAAAATGGAACTAGACAAGGGTGTCCACTGTCCCCCTATCTTTTTAACTTATACATCGAACCTCTGGCGAGGGTACTAAAGCAGGAACAAGAGATCGAGGGGTTAAGAGTTGGACCCCAAGAGTTCAAATTGTCACTATTTGCAGATGATCTGCTACTCCATTTAACCAATGGGGAACGTTCTTTATCCTCAGCTTTACAAACCATTACTGAATTCAGTGAGATATCAGGTTATAAACTGAATAGGAATAAATCTATTGTTTACCCTCTCTTGGTTTTGGTGAATATGAATCAAATAGAAGCTTTAGGCCTCCAATGGGATAAAAATTCAATAAACTATTTAGGCATAAAACTAACTAGAGATCTTGATAAGTTAAAGACCTTAATTTTGATCCCCTTTTTCAAGATATCAAGGAGGACTCGTCAAGATGGAAAAAACTTCCCATATCATTCTGGGGAAGAACTAATATTCTTAAAATGGTAGTTTTACCTAGATTATTTTACCTCCTGAACAGTCTAGCTACCTATCTCCCCCAAACCACCTTTAAAACAATTCACAGGCTATGCTCTGATTTTATATGGAATGGTAACCCCCCCCCCCATGTAGAGCCTACTGGAAACTCACGGGTCCAAGACAAAAAGGAGGATTGCAACTTCCAGACTTTTATCTTTATTATTTAGCCATACATGCAAGTAGATTTCTACATTGGATTACTTCCTGTACAGAACCCTCCTTAAATACACCCTGGCCAAAAGAGAATGAATCTCTATACAGGCCCTATTATACTGTCCATGGAAAGAAGTCCCTGCCCAGCTTCAGGAATCCCCAGTTGGATGGAGTATCAGGGCCTTCCACCAGTTCTGCAATCTTAACCATCTATATATAAGGAAGGATGTCTCCTAACCCCTTTTTAATAAACCTAACTTAAGAATTGGCAATAAAACTATCAGTGCCAAGGCCTTACCAATTCAATCAACGATTAGTCTGAAAGGGTTTTTACAAAGTACCCCATTTCCCTCTACCCATCACTTTTGGAACATATGGAAGCTTCCTATTAAAAACTTGCTCTACCTTACCTAGGTCCACCATTGTCTTAAAAGCTTCCTAGGTAAGTCCCCTGGGGTAGACAAAATAGACCCCCTCCTATCACCCCTTTTAGATTTAGCAAAGCATGCTAGGCCTATTTCTAATCTCTATAAAGTGATAGTTAATAATATATGGCAAAACCACGATCCAATAGCTTATTACTGGAAATATAATTTGGCCAGACCTCCAACTAATTCTCAATGGCAGTCTATTTGGATAGATAACTTCAAGTTAATTAAACAAGATAGAGTAAGGAATATCCATTTTAACATTCTACATAACTTATATTTAACACCTAACAAACTGTACAGAATGGGCAAATTACTTTCCCCGGCTTGCACAGATTGCAGTGCTCCAACTGCTTCACTCTGCCACAAGTTATGGTTGTGTCCCAAAATTTCTGATTTTGGGGAATTAGTTAAAAGACATATTTCATTCCATTTACCTATATCCTCATATTTTACAGAAGAAATATGCTTATTGGGACTTTACTCTGGGGTCCCTTCTCCTTACCTGAAAATACAAATAGCTATGGTATTCACGGTCACTAAATTTTTAATCCTGAGATATTGGAAAGATCCATGGATCCCTTCCTTTCGAGAATGGTGGTCTGAGTTTCTGATTGCCTTGAATGTAGAAAGGAGCATAGCCAATGCCAATAACTCATAGGCTAGATTCCAAAATTATTGGAACCCCCTTTTCTTGGACTTAAAAGACAAATTTGGGTATTAACAATGTATTTTCACGTCAATTAGGGTTACCACCTGTCCCTATTTTTGCAGGACAGTTCTGATTTGGGCAGCTGTGTCCTGCAGAAAAACAGGAAAATACTATATGTCCTGACATTATACTAGAAAAAAAAATTTCTGATTTTCCTCTACATGTTGCAAAGAACTATAATATCTTAACTAAAACACCTTAAAATACTAAGAAACAGTAGAAACAACCAAAAAACTACAACATTTAGTCTTAATTCTGATTATTTAGAGAAAACAAGTCTGCTATATTGGTCAAGGTTACAAATTGTCCTGCGAAAAATCATGTTTCAGTAGGAAATATCCCACTTTGGGCTTCTTAAAAGGTGGTAACACTAATGTCAATGAGCTATTTTATGGTCTTGCTGTTTGATACTTGAGAAAGAAAAATAAGGAGATGATTAATGGTACCTACGAGGACTAAGACCTTCTATTTTTAGGTCAACCTGGGCATGTGCTTGTGGTGGGTTCTTTTCCTTTCTTTTCTTTTTTTTAACGGGAAGGGGAGGGAAAGTTTTGGGTTTTTTTCCCCTGCCTTGTACAAGTTATTTAGTTGTGTTTCCTTATGTGAGATGCTTATTGTGATTCCCAGTAGGGGAACTAAGAATATACATAGTGTACCATGTCATGATTCCTTTCTGTACTGATTGAAACATTAAAATAAACTTAATTGCGAAAAAAATACCTTTATGTATGATTGATGCTCCATTATTTTTTGAGTCTTGTCCTTTGAAATCATTGTATATGCTGCTATAAAAGCTGTACTGCAGTCATGACTCTTTTCAGATGAGGGCCCTGCCTCTCCATTTTGATTCTTTTTTGCACCTGGGCCCGGATATTCAGAAATGCACCAGAGCCCAGCGCAAGTCCGGCACAGCACAAGTCCGATGCACACAGGTGCAACAGGAGTGATATTCAGAGAGTGCGCATGCCGTACTGCACCAGCACAACCAGGCTGAATATGGCACAGTTGCGCAATGGTGCAACTGGCAATAAGCCATGGCACAAGAAATGGTGTGCCATGGTGCAAGAAGAGCTGTGCCATGGCACAAACACACACACACACACACACACAGTTGCACCACAGTATCAGAGCAACGGGGGGGCATGGCACAGTGGAGTGACCCACAAACAGAACCAGGGAGGCACAGTGACAGGCCACAGTAGGCCACCACCAGCAGGGCACAGCAGGGTGTGAACAGGTACCCACACCCCTGCTTCCGAGCACAACAGTGGCACTGTAGTGAGGCAACAGGAGAAGCCAATGGCCAACTGAGGGCCACCAAAGGGACCCCTGCAGGCTGCATGCCGTGCCCCCCATCACAGCCAGACCAGAGCAGGACACACCCAGGACCATGCAGCCACACACACATAGGCCCACAACATACCCCTGACAGGCCACCTATGGGCATCCCCATGACACACCCATTGACCTGGGGGGGACACCACTGCAGTGGGACACACCTCGGCACACAGCAGGGACCCACAGCAGCACAACAGGAACCCCAACACATGCACACTACATGGACAGGCACTGGGCCACTGCAGCATGGGGCCGAACGCCACCTGCAAAGCAGACACTGACACAGGTAGGTAGGTAGGTAGGGAATAACAATGTATTAAGTAGCAGAACAGCCAACTATGGACAAATCAATGGGGGAGGAAAGGCATAGGACTGAGAGAGAGATGGGAACAGGGAATAAGGACTGTACAGTGCAAAGGGGGACTGGTGGGGGAGGAACAACAGGGGACACAGGGAACGGTAGGGTAGACATCAGCAGTGGCCACACCGTGCCGCCCCACATCGGCCATGGCATCTGCCATCAAACACCCGCAGGTGTATCTGGATCACCGCCTCCATCATGGTTGACATTATTAGAATTATCTGCCACAACAGACGGCAATACAGGGGCATCCTCCTCTGCCTCTGGACACCCAGGAGAAGGGACAGGACATGCCATCAGTGCAGTGTCCCACAGAAACATGCCCAACCACTGCGCGCATAGGGCAGTGGGAACACACATCCACAGAGGACCTGCACAGGCAACCCACAAGGGGATGGACCTATGACTGCCAGAAATGCAGAACACCACTACAGTGCACAACGGTGGCACCTGCTGCACAGTAGCCACCTGACTGCGCAATGCCAGTCACATGGCACAGTGCCCATGCAGCACCACAGCACCAATAGTGGTGGCCAGGTGCACGCCCACCCCACCAACAGCTGGCACATGTGAACAATGGATGCACCACAGCAGCAGGCACCAAGCACAGTGCAGCACACCCAGCCCCCATGGCACACAGCACAGGCAGCCATGTCCTGACCCATGCCCCTGCCAACTCCCAATAGATGTATGGAGGCCCAAGTCAGTGCCTACATACTCTCTGTGGTCCCACTGGTGCTGGGGCCACTTCAGCGACACCTCCAGATCCTGCAGCAGCCTGCTGCCATGCTGCGGTGGCTGCCACAGCTCTCCGCCAATCCTCAGGGCCTGGGAATGGATCAAGGACAGGAACACATCAGTACAGAGCCACTAGAATGGCCCTCCCAGCACAGTGTGGTCCCCTGCCTGGTGCGGTCTGCACAGCGACAGGACAACACAAGCAGTGGTGGGTGATGCATTCCCGAGATACACATGATGACAGCCCACCACCCTGTGGGACATGCCAGGCAGCCCACAGTACACCACAGTACAGCACCAGGGCACACATGCATGCTGGGCCAACTCACCTGGCTGTGGCACATGCCCACACCTGATGCTTGCCTCCAGGCATCAAAGACAACCAGGATCCCTCCACAGGAGGTCCCCATACAGGTGCCAACACTGTTCACTGGTCCTGGGCACCCCAGTACGCTGCACTAGTGCAGCAGCAATACCGTTTCACACAGCGACATGGGGATACTGTAATGGGGCCTGACCATAGAGCTGGGGTGTGTGGGACTTGATGCAGGCCATGAGGTTGGCTAGCTCCACCTGCATCCAGTTGCTCACATGAGTAGCCCTCCACCGTGCCATAACACTGCTGTGAGCTGTGGTGCAATATGGCACCCATAGCCGAAAGTGTTAACAGCATGCGCCAGATGCACAGGCCATGGGGATATGTGGTGTGCCCGTCAATTGCACAATGGCATGGATGCATGACATGGGCATAGCTGGGTGAGGCTACGTGTGTGGGTCGGTCAGAGTCAGATGTCAGTGCAGGGGTCGGGGCGGCACCATGGCACAGGTGCTGACTGCACAATAGCAGCCATGGTGCACACACTGCACCATAGATGCTATTGTGCAGTCAGTGCACTGTGCACAATAGGTGGCGGTGCACCACAAGGAGCATGTGCACAGCACCATTGCACTCCATGCATGCCTGCCCAATGCACCACGCTGTGCTCCGGTGCATTCAACTGACTTGCTCCATAGTATTCTCAATGCACATGGTGCAAATATGTGATATTCAGCCGCCGCATGCTAATGAGCTCATCAGCCAATGCATGGCACAATAGGGGAATTAGCTCATCATTACCGTTGAGCAAATGCACATTTGCATACAATGTGCCATAAAAGCACCACGGAATGGCACAGGCCATGGACTGATATTACATCCTTGTGAGGTAAGTTGTGCATGCTGCAGGAGCACACTGAGCACAGAGGGCACAGCATGGGGGAGGGCACTGGGAGCTGCAGCCACTGACACACTGTGCTGTCCATTACCACAGGAAGCTACATGTTGGAACCTGAGGAGGTTGGGGAGCATGGGCCTGCCTGCAAGTGCAGGTCCAACTTCATGAAAGCAGAGACAGATGCCCTGTTCAAGACCTACCTTGACAGGGAGCCACTCTAGAGCAGTGCCATGGGCACACCACAGGCCAGGGCTGGGGCCTGGGTGGAGGTGGCTGACTGCATCAACCAGTAGGGCAGCCACCAGCGATCAGTGCAGGAGTGCTGCAAGAAGGTGGGCACTGACAGGAGGTGGATAAAAGAGAAGGTGGTGGCCATCTGTGCAGCCTGGACTGCCACCGGAGGGGGGCCTGATGATACACAACAGCTTACAGCACAGGAGGAGCTGATGGCAGCCACCTTGCACCGCAGCACCATGAAGGGCGTGCCTGGTGGTGGATTCCAGACAGGTGGCAGCCCATCCCTGCATGGTACATATGGCGGCATCATACAGCATGCTGTAGCATGATGGGGGGGCATATGTGGCCACTGCTTCATTGACTCAGCTTTTTTGTCTTCCAGTACTGGCACTCCTGCATGCAGAGGATGAGGCACTGGCAGCAACCGTGGAGGCAGGTACAGCCCCGGACAACCAGCTGTCCACCTCCATGGGCATCCGGGGGCCTGGGAGGCCACAGCACATCACCACTGTCTAGCCAGATGTCCTGGGCATGGTGGCGGACAAGGCCCTGGATGTGATCCTACAGGATGCCAGACATGGTGTCCTGAGCATGGAGACACAGGTTGGGGTGGGGTCTGACACCGATGACAACCTCACCATGAACCTGGGCAGCATGGGCAGTGTTGTAGGGGAGATACCCATACCAGGCACGGGCAGCGTGTCCAGCAACCTGTTGGTGGGGAACCAGCTGCCTGCCGCCATTGCGGATGCCATCATGTGCACTGCCACAGCGGTGCCATGCAGTGGTGGTGGTGCAGCCGCACAGGTGCTGGGCATGGGTCAGCGGATGGAGGGGCAGTGGCAGCAGGCTGCTGGTGCCACAGGGCAGCCAGATGCAGGATCCGCCACCAGGGCACCAGGTAGGGACACACCCCAAGAGGACCACACTGTGCAGCATCCACCTGAGTGGTTGTCTGTGCAGCATGGCCGGTCACCACTGGAGGATCGCCGTCCTGCCCAGATTCCCCAGGATGTCACCCAACAGCTGAGCACATCTGCCTGCTCTGGGCCTCCATTGAGCAACAGGTGCAGGTCACCGCTGGGCTGCGTGCACTGCATGCGGAGGTGCGCCAGCTGGCTGAGCAACATGAGACAGGCATTGCACAACTTCTGGTGGGGATGCAGTGCATGCAGGATGCCTTGATGGCATCCATGGATTGCAGTGCACACTGCATGCAGGAGGCCATGACTGCATCCATGGATCACATTGCACAGGTGGTCTCGGGTGGCTTTGCACTGCTGGCTGCCACAAGGCATGGCCGGCCACCGTGGACCCCATGCAGTGCATCATACACCCATGTTCCCGATGTCGGGTGACACCAACACTGTTGACACCGGGCTCTGCTGTTGGTATCCAAGACACACCTGGGGTGGGCCTGTTTGGGCACCTATGCATCCCTGTGCAGACCCGGTCATGGTCCCATGGGTCGACCACTGGGGGGCTATTGCAAACACCCCCTGTCACTGGTGAACAGCCCGTGGTTGCTGATCGTCCCTGGCATGGCTTCCCCCATGGCCATTGTGGTCAGGGATCTGTATGGTGGCCCTGATGTGCAGCCCACCTAGTCCCCAGTCAGCTGCTGCTGCCCAGTACGTGCATAGGTGGCGTGTGCATGTGCATACCACAGGCGTGGTGCCTGTGTGTTGCACTGCATGCCACCTGTATGTGTGCTTGTCTGGCCAGTGGACCATGTGGCATGTGCATGATGAAGGCTGTTCTGTGCCGGATGCACCTGTGCACTGGTGCTATGCATCTGATCCTCACCACATACCAACATCTGGGAGTGTGAGTATGTGTGTTTGTGCATGTGTGTGTGTGTGTGTGTGTGTGTGTGAACATGTGTTGCTATGTGCTGCCGTGTGCTGTTGTGTGGTGGTGTGTTGCCATCCCCCAAGACCCTGCACCACGCCTCTGTGTGTGCATGCCCATCGCCATGCTCACCCCTGTCTGTGTGCTGTACCTGTGTGTGTGGCTCCTGCATGTGTTTAGCACCACTTACCTTGGTGCACCATAGGGCTCCTGTGCGATGATGTTGCGGTGTTGTCAGGCCTGCCTCATCAGCCATGGATCCCTCCACCTGGGGGGGCTGTCCACCTCCCTCTGGCACATTGCCTCCATTGTCCCCAGTACTGTCACCCTCATTAGCCTCAACAGCTATCCCACAGTCAATGGCCATGTTGTGCAGTATGCAGCAGGCCAGGAATAGGCCACAGGCTTTCTAGGAGCTGTACTGTAGGGCACTGCCAGACCTGTCTAGGCAATGGAAGAGTGCCTTCAGCATTCCAAATACATGCTCTATGATGTTCTGCATACTGGCATGTGCCTCGTTGTAGCGTTCTTCGGTGGGGGGCGAAAGGCACCGGTAGGGGGTGAGCAGCCAGGGCCTCAATGGGTAGGCGTTGTCACCTGTGTGGATAGGGACATGGTTATCTGTCTGGCTGCCCTTGCTGTGCCCCTTGCCTGCCCAGGCACCCTGCCTGCTTCCCACCCTGCCCACCCCATTCCATGGCCTGCCTTGCCCATCGCCCCTGCCCATCGCCCTGGCCGTCCGATACTCAGCCATTAGGTGGCCTGTGGGGATGTCCCCACATTCAAATCTGTGGCACAGCGCAGAGCCCTGCCAGATGAATGCATCATGTGCACTTCCACGGTTTGTGGCACAGACATTGGTGATGCGCCCCATGGCATTGGACACCACTTGACAGCTGATGCCTAGGCTCCCCTTCCAGTTGATGTATGCTAGGCCCTCGGGGCCAGGTGGCATGCGGATGCCCACATGGGTGCAATCAATGGCCCCAAGCACGCCAGGCATACGTGCTACCCTGTGGAAGTCCCGTATGGCTGCTGTACGCTCCGCCAATGTGCTGGGGAAATGGATGTATTCCGACGTACATGGCAGCAGGGCATTGAGGAACTGTGTGAGGAAGCATGACGTGGATGACTGGGTTATGCCTGTGGTATCCACTGTTGGTCTCTGGAAGGTACCCGTGGCAAGCAGGCACATGACTGCTGTGACTTTCGTCTCCACTGACATAGCATGACTCCATCTAGTGGGTGTCTGCATCTCCTCACTGCACAACTTACAAAGCTGCCTCAGAATTGCCCTATTCAGGTGGTACTGGCCCACTATTTCCATGTCAGTGAAGTTCTCAAATGTGGTGCGGGCACGGTACCACCTGTGTCGGGCATACTGCCGTTGGGCCCTTCCTAGCCTACGTCACTGTTCCGTCTGACCCCTCATACCCCTCATTACAGCCTCCATCATGTATGGTGCACTGTCCATGGCCCCTGTTGTCTCATCACCTCCTGGGTGGTTGGCTGTTGCTGGGTATGTGGCATCCTGGTGCACAGCATGGCACTGTGCCTGCCGCTCACTCTCACTATCACTGCCCCTTCTCCCTTTCCAGTGCCACTTGTGTCACACTCCCTCTGTGGCTGCATCTGTCTCTTTCTTTCTTTCTTTCTTTCTTTCTTTCTTTCTTTCTTTCTTTCTTTCTTCTCTCTCTCTCTCTCTCTCTCTCTCTCTCTCTCTCTCTCTCTCCTTCCCTCTCTCACCTGGCACAAGTGCAGGCTCAAGTCTGTTCGGCACATCGTGGATTTGCTCCCCACATGTGCCATGGTTCCACTGTTCAATATCGCATTGAGCTGGACATGCATGGGCACGCCCCCTGCAGTTGCACCTGCATTCATTATCATTGCACATTGGTGCACTGGTACTTGGGCTGCGCATTGGCTCCGGCTGAATATGGCTCCATGGCACAGTTCTGTACTTGCACCAGTGCAACTGGGTTGCACCATTTGCAACTGCTTTGAATATCTAGGCCCTAGTCTTTTAATTTATTTCGGTTTGCCTACCTTTCTCAGCTTGACTTGTTTTTCTCCCTTTTTCTTACTTTGTATTTTTCTGTTTCCCCATCCTCTTGTTCCTTCTCCTTTTTATCAAACCATTTGGTAACATTTTCTAAAGATTTCATTTTGTGAAATAGAGATATATGGCAATACACATATACATGCTTTTTGATAAAATTGAATTTTATTACCTCTTTATCTTCTTCTCTCTTTATATATTCACATCTGATATGAAGCATCTGTTTGGTGGGAGAAGCGTTTAATGTTGCCAACATGCCTGACAGTGATCTGAGCCATGCATAACCAAGAAGCAAGTCTGGTATGAAAAAATGAATGACAAACTGAAGCCAAATATTTGTCTTGAACATAATACAGTAATTAAAGTACTTTTTGGATTCTGGCTCATATTCTAACAAGAAAGGATGTAAAAGGATATAGCTATAGCAGTGTCTATAATACAAAGATGGGATTTGAACCAAACATATAAATCAGTTGATAGGGTCATCAACTTTCATTCCACAGAAATACTATTTAATTGACAACTTTAATTCATTTCATACTTGATATTTGTGTATATATTGTTAGGACAGTATTTGTACAGTAACAATAACTTATGTGCTGTTTTTTATACGATATTATCATTTGATATGGTGATCTCACTTTAATTTATATATGATATGACCCCATGTGGTAATTTCATGACCTGCAATACAATTTAAACTATCATGCTTGGGATCTTACTATGATTTTCCTTGAGAAAGTATCTGGGCAGGTATGAAATGCATCAGGAAATTTTTGTAGGCTATGTTGAGGTTGCACCCACTGCTTTTGCACTTATTTGAATTGAACTAAATATATATTTTTTATGCTGTATTTTTTTTGAAGTTCCATTATCTTTATGAGTGTGTGAGTGTGAGGTCTCCTGTTAGCTATTGCATAGTATTTCCTTGCACCATGGGGTCACTGAGTGCCCCTTCTCCTGATTCTTGTTGGCTCTGTTTATCCCTGGAACCAAAGAGAAGCAGAGACCGAGAACAGTGGCCCACCAATGGTGTGGAAGCAGTGAACAATTATTTTGGCACTGCACAAAGTGGATTATAAATAAGAAAGAAGATGGTAAGCGGTACTGGCAGCATGGCATGAGCGGTTTCACTGTATGGTGCAGAGACATTTATAGATGGCACACTGGTAGCCATGCTTATGAGTGTAAAGTAAAGCCAGATCTGGGAAAGCCCAATATACACAGGGGTGGCTCCTGTCATGGAGAGACAAACCACTGTTTTACCACTAGAGACAGAATCCAGCCCCACTGTTATTGCCCCCCACTCCTCCTCCCAGGGCAAGGAGGTGTGAGGCGGACAGAGTGGGGGTCTGTGTGCACCATAATTGGCATCCAGTTTCTCCCGATGCACCCCAGTCATCCACTGTGCCTAAAAAACCAAAAGATCATATCCAGTGGGGAAGTAATTTACAGGTAACACCACAAATCTAGTGAAAGCATGTTGTAGTTAAGTAAAAAGTAGGGAAGGGCAAAATGAGCAAATTCTTCTTTCAGGAAATTTTTTCAAAATTATGTAAATGTGAAATTTTGCAGACTTTTGAGAAATTTCCCGAATGTATTTATTTGGTGATAACTCAGCCATTTATTTGTTAGAAATCTGTGAAATGGCAAGCTTACATGCTTATGTGTTGTTTGGTGTCCTCAGAACAGGACAACGCAAATATCTTAGAATGTGAATGTGTATTTCAAAATTTTAGGTCTCAGAGTCTGGCATTTTATTTTTGTGGGAAAGTATGAGAAAATTATTGATTTGCTTATAACTCGTACACCATTGTAGCTAGATAACGACAAATTAGCCAGCATAACATTTTATGTTTGATTAAATGCATGTGCAAGTCAGACATATTGGGATCATTATACAGAGTAGTGACTAGGGAGGCCTGATAGCAAGAATTTAAAGCAGTTCAGCCAGGAGGAGGTGTGCCTCTGCACATGCAATCTAGGCAAAGTTGGTGCTGACGTTCCTCCAACTGACTGATGGGCATAAATGTCTCTTACATGAAAGGATAGATCCAGAACCAAATGATTTGATACCTTTTATTGGACCAACTTAGATATTACAAAAAACCAAAGTGCCTATGTTTTTGGACCAACCAAGTCCTTCATCAGAAGCTTATGACAGTTATTTAGAAAATCCCATACTACTTTATTAACACCCAGATCATACATAAAAAAAACAGAAAGAGTTCTCATTTGTTTAAAATACTCATTTAAACTATAACAGCAGTTTAAATCAGAGGAATCATGTTTCACCAGTTTGTTTTAAACTAAGGAACCTTTAGAGATCAAATGTCACCAAAATGAAATAAGGATTCTTCAAGCAGAAAGTTCCACTAACATAAATTATGAATGTCTCAGTGTGCTTTGTGAATACAGTCTAATAAAAGCAAGAACTTTAGATTCAATATTAACTTAAGTACATGTTAAAATGTGATATTAATGATTCAGTTGATACCTATCCCTGCCTGTCTCCTGAAAATTGTCATGAGGAAGGCTTGAGGGTTGAGGTAGCCAGAGTAAAACAAAACAAAACATTAGCAATCACTTGCAGTACAATCTTTTTCATTGGACACAGTGTACTGGTCAAGATTATGAGAAATAGTGTATACATAAGATTATGAATAATAGAGCACTCCATAGTGATTGCGTAGAGTTTTTCATTAGCATCTTACATGCTGTTTTTAGATTAAATTAAACGTTTTTTCTGTTCTCCTGCATCCTGCAACTATTGACTGACTTGCAATTTCTGTTTCTGGGATGGAGGATTGCAGCTGTAAAAAAAAATTAAGAGAGCTAAGTGTTTAACATTTTAATGATAAATACAGTGGATGGTGAATGGAGTATCATAAAGTTAAATTTAGAGCTGTATCAGCCGCTGTCACTCTGAAGTACCATGCTGTTTGTTGGGAGTGGTGACAGGAGTCTGGGACTCAAAAACCATGTTTACACTGTCACATTTGCATTGGAGTAACCCGATCACTCAGGTTGCTCGAGTGCAAATGTGACCATGTGGACACGTACCCAATAGCAGTAAGCTGCCCATTAAGCTAGTACCACATTCCCTCTCAAGCTGGGGATGCTGACCGGAGTGAATGATTGCAGCAGATTAAACCACTGTGTGGACTGTCTGTGCCATTGCAACATGTCCACTCTGTCCTTGTAGTGGCAAGTGACAGTCCAGCCCCCTGATGCATGGTCCCTCACCAGCTCAGACTGTAGAGGTACAGACAGGGGTTGTGTGGACAGGCAGTTTGCCACTTGCTGGGGGTCAGGACCACACTGTTGTGGTCAGAAAAGAGTAGAACTGCTGCCATGAAAACATGGCTATAGTCACTTGTTTATTGCACCTGCCAACATCTGCAAGTAAAGGAAAAAGGTAAAACTAAGCAACAAGTGACAAAATTGATAAACATGTACATTAAACAAAAGTATAAATACAACTAGTGAGTGGCATGCAGTCAAGACTGGGGACTGCAGATGGGGATCAAATGATTTGCTCAACCTTACTTTTTCAGTGTCCCTCAATGCAATGAAAAGGGAGATATAATGAACTTTTGTTATCTCCCCCATTTTGTTTGTTATAATTAGGGAGCACTGTACTGATGTTATTTTGCAATTTTTGGTCACTTATAACTTGGCCATCCTTTAAGCAAGAGATTATAAATCTGACACAAACTGCAGTGTTTTTAGTGTCTGTGAGCCTGCCAACCTAAATGACATTGCAATTCAGTTATAAAGTTGCAGGGGCTTAACATTTTGTCAGTTTATGTACTTGTGAAATTCCATTATACATTTCTGAGTGGCTGGCTGATTATAACTCAGACAATGCTGAAGCTAGAACTCTCAAATATGGCACACATAATCAAGAGGCATAGGACTTTACATGTGCCAAATGTAGTGAAATGTGGATGAATACTTCTACAATTCGAAGAAGGTATAGGAAAATTAAATTTCACAAAATGATGTCACATTTTCACTGAAGTTTCACAAGTTTCCTAGAAGAGAATTTGTAATTTTGCTTGAATTCCACCAGAAGATGTAACATCTTTCCAGCCCTACTAGAAAGATCAGTCAGGGTCAGTCTACTTACACTTTGTGAACCAGTGTTCATGCTGATCATTTAAAGCTGTAGTAATTTGGACAAGTTACAAAAGTCTTTATTGTTCAACAAAAGCTATTACAATATACTAAAATTATTAACATAGCTAATTAAAAACACAGTATTGAATGTTAAAAGTACATTCCAAAATCCAGAATGAGAACTTATCTGTTTATAAACTCTTTCTCAAATATTTAGACCGTTTCCAAAGTATTACACAATCCTTAATCCTTCATTCCTATTTTTTTTATTCCTTACAAAGGTATAGTCGGCAGGAATCTAACTACTTTCTCTAATATGATTTTCTCATGACAAGTAAAGAGATATTCTATAATCCCAGCAGGGGGGAGGCTGAGGCCACCCAATAGTCCACCCACTCACTTTCTTCTGTTTTGATGAAAATGAGGACACAGTAAAACAACTTATTTTAGATAATCTACAAGTGATTTTCCACACTTGCAGTATGGAGACAAAATATCTTTCCTTTGTTGCCTATGTAAGATAAACTGAGCCTTGTAATGTTCTGTTCTAAATCTAGAATAAACTCTTCTAGACTTAGGGCAGGTTAGTTGTGATAAGTACGGCTCAAAGCTCCAAGAGGTCTTAAAGTGCTTATAAATACTATGTAATTTCAATTGAGACAGTTTAGAGAATATTTGACTCATATCTAAGTCTCGTATTCTCTGTTTAACTGTAAAAAAAAGTCTCCTCCCAAGGTCTAATATAAAAGTTGTGCAAAATATGTCCCAGGCCTGAAGGAAAGATTCTGGCCTGGATATTCAAACTGCGCCAGGCTGTGGCGCAAGCCTGGGCGCAGCTCAACTTTGTTGCACAGAGGTGTGGCCTGGGCAATATTCAACGAAGCTGCGATATGGTGCAGCAGCTTTGAATATTGCACCCTGGCCACCCCCACTGTGCATGGTGCAGTGGCACTGCACCAGCGCAAGTGGCCAGAGGGGAGCATAGAGATGCGCTAGTGCAAGTGCCATTGCGCCATGCACAGCACCTGCGATATTCAAAAGGGGACATGCAAATGGGGCCATAATTTATGCAAGGTGCACATGGAGCCATTTGCATCTCTTTATGGCCCCATTTGCATGCCTTTAGCATGCAGGTGCGCCATTTCCCGACGGCTTACCTGGCGCCTGACTTGCAGCAACCATCGAGGACCAATGCCCCCTGCAGCCCGATCATGGGCATTCATCAAAAACCCCCAGCTATCCCTGGTGGTCCAGTGGGCCGCTATGTGCTGATTGCAGGCATTTGTGTATAACAATAACCCCCATGTCCAATATCCTGGTGGTCCAGTGGACGATCGCTGCCGATCGTGGGCATCTGTACAGCATAAAATATTCCTTTAGACTTGGTGGTCTAGTGTACCCTCCTCACCAAGACACTGAGCCCCACCGCCCATTCCCCGGTCAGCCGGAGGGTGGCAGCACCCACCCACTCAGCGTCCTCGCATCACCATCGATCGACAGTTAGTAGCTCAGATGTTCATTGCTCACAGCGTGAACTAATGGCCGGAGCTCATACCATATCATTAAGTCCAGATATGTGAATTAATTCATCTACATATCTGACCGAGTAGTATGGCTGCACGCCCATTGGCTCATGCCAGTGAACCAATGGGCATGCAGCCCTATTGAGCTGTCAGTCGCAGCCGGCTGATTGGGGGGAGCAGGCTGGTGGGGCTCAGTGGTGGGTGGGGAGGGGGTACACTAGACCACCAGGGTAATAGGAATATTTTATGTTGTACAGATGCCCGCGATCGGCAGTGATCAGTCCACTGGACCACCAGGGATATTGGACATGGGAGGGTTATTGTATTACACAAATGCCCGCGATCGGGCACATAGTGTTCCACTGGACCACCAGGGATGTTGGGGGGGTTATTGTTATACACAAATGCCCATGATAGGGCATGGGGGGTGCCGCCAGGTGTGGCAGGAACTCGCGTGGCCACCCACAGGTGGCAGCTGCCATGTTGCACCCTGCAATGCGGTAGCTCACCTGTGGGTGGCCATCACTTGTTCCTTTTTTTGGGGGGCTTAACTTTGTGCAGGCGCAGGTAGGGGTTGCACATGCATGGCTCTGAACATCCCCGGCCGAATATCAGGCTGTGCAGGTTATGCATAGGCACACCCCCCCACCTGTGCCTGCATACATTACTGTTGCGCTCCGGCACATCGGGATTTGTGCGGCGCACTTTTCCTTTTGAATATCATGTCAAGGCATCAGGTGGTTGTGCATGGTGCAACACTGTTGCTCCATGCGCAAACCTTTTGAATATCTGGGCCCGTATGTTTAACTAGTTGGATGAATTGAGGTGTACAACCCAATTTTGCCATCCCAATTTCCTCCTCTAAGCACATCCTTGTAAATCGATAGTCTTGTAATAGGAAAGTTTTAAGAAGAAATGTAATTTGTCTCTCCTTTAAAAGTGAAATCAAAGAATGTTGTCCCATTTCTAATTTAAGTATACGATTTGGGGTCCCAGGAGGAAGCATAAGAATATTTCGAATTTGACTTACTAAGAATGATTTCTAGTGAATTAATATTAGTAAAGCCCCACACGTCTCCTGTGTATATTGTGCTAGATTTTATTTTAGCATTAAGGACCTTCAAGATCCCTTTGATTGAGGTTTTCCCAATTTTAGCGTGAACAAGTTTACATGCATTTACTGCCAAAGTCATTTTATTTTGTATATATTCTATGTGCTTATTCCAATTAAGATTATAGGTAAAATGGACTCCCAGGTAATTATGTGTATTAACAACCTGTATTTTATTACCATCTATTTTGAATCCCAACTCCTGATTTGATTTACTTCCAAAGATTAAGATTTTAGTTTTGGTCAAATTTATCTTTAGTTTTCTATCTCTGCAGAGGGTCTCAAAAGATTTTTACTTCCTCCTCAGGCTCAGTGCAGAGGTAGACAACAAAACCAAGTCATCTGCATATGCCAAATTGTCAATTTTATAGTCATTGACTTTAGGAGACTGAAAATCAGGATTTTTAATTTTAAGTGGAATAAGGTTTATATATATGTTGAAAAGAGTAGGGGCTAAAATGCAGCCATGTATTAGTTGGGAATGTGTCAGTATTATGACCATATTGATTATATTGTATCTTGGTCCATGTATGGTCATATAATCTGATGATAATGTCCAAGAGAGTCTTCTCAAGTTTTAATTCTTCCAGTGTGGCCCATAGAATTTTTTTGCTAATGCTGTCAAAAGCTGCAGAAAAGTCCACAAAACAGCAGAATAGATTTTTTTCACATTTTAGTGTATTTCCAGGCTAAATGATGTAAGACATAGCAGTACTGGACTATAGACCTATTTCCTCTAAAGCCATTTTGGGCCTCATCCGAGACTGAATTATCTTCCAACCAATTCAATAACCTGCCAAGTATGATTTTTTATACTACTTTCTGGGACACATCTATCAGACTAATGGGTGTGTACATTTTGGGTTCTTTAGGATTTTCTTTTTTCGAATATAGGAAAGATGATACTGCCTAATCAACTCTTTGGAAATTTCTAATTTTGGGCAAATCCATTAAACATTTTAAAGAGGAATGGTACCCTCCAAGCCTTAAATGTTTTATACACATCTCCAATAATTATGTCAGGACCTGGGGCTTTATTAGATTTTAGAAAATTTAAAGAGTTAAAGATTTCTGCTTCTGATATCAATATAGGCCTTGGACAATTTACATCATATCTAATATTAATTTCTAATTCTTCTTCATAGATGAATGATACATTCATTAGAATGTAAAATACAATTTTGAAATATAGTCAATCCATGTTTGTGGAGTAATATGTGATTCTACTTTATCCAGATATTTATTATAGCCTTGTGCTACTATTTTCCAGAATGATTTACAATCCCTTTTAAGTACGGCATGTCTCAATTTTTCCCCTAAATAAAAGGAATATTTATTCTTTTCTTCTTGTAACACTTTGTTATATTTCTCTCTTTCTTTCTTTAATCTTATGTAATCCATGTTTTTTTTGTTATCTTTTGCCTATGTTATCTAAGTATTGTAGAAAAAAGAGCTTTGGCTTCTCTATATCTTTGGTTAAATCATGTTTTAGCAAAATTGTGTTGGCCCTGTTTGATTACTTTATTCTTCCTACAGAAGTCACTCAAAATTATATGAATATTTTCCCAGATAGCATAAATCTCATAGCTGGAGGTATCATTTATAACTTGAGCAGATATTTCAGTTAATTCTCCTGAATAGAGGATTTTCTCCAGCTGTGCATAATAGACTGGGCTCCACCTAATTCTTTTTTCATTTATAATTTCCACATGTTCCACCGTATCTGCCTCTTTATATACAGTCCCAGAAAAAATATCTATTGCAAGAGCCAGAGAGAGATGAACAGATTCCATATGATCTATTATTTCCAACTGATGGGTTATTTTGAGTGCCTCCAGATCTGCCCAAATCAGGTCAGGTATGGAGGAACCCAAGGAGCCCATAAATGTTAAATTTCCTGAGCAATCTCCACTGGTTCTCCAATTCAGGATACAAAAGTTTCTGCTTGCAAGAGCTGGGAATAATTCCCTTCCCCTATAATTTGACCCACGTTCTTCAATTGATCTCATTGAAGACAACCTAGGATTTATTAGTTCCAAAGAATTAATAAGAGTTGAGTATGTATTTTATAAATTTCAAGCCCTGATTCTTGCATTAAAGTCTCCTAAGATAAAAGTGGGCAAATTCCCTTCTTTTTCATTGATTTTATTCAGCTTTAATTTTAGGTTAGAAATATAGGGATCATCTATATCCATAATTTAATGAACAGAATGTTATGAGTCTTTGGAAAAAAATCTTTGACTTTCAAATTTAAACAAGTCTTGACATAAAAGGTCAGACCTCCCTTAAACCTACCAAATTTTCTATCTCTCATAGCTGGAAAACCATAAGATGCATATCCAGGAAATCTGTGGATAGTTTCTTCCATACACCAGGTTTCCTGGAGACTTATTATATCATAATTTTCCAAAAATTTAGCCACCTCTGGGTCTGCCATTTTCAGATGTAAGCCCTCGATATTCCAAGATACGACCTTTAATTTCCTCCCAATATTACTGTGTTTTCTGAAAGATATATTAGGCTCATTATGTCAGTCAGACTCTAAATTTACTAAAATTTCAAAATTGTTTATAACATTCCTTTCTCAAAATCTATTAAGGGGTGGTCTTCTTCCTTGTCAGGTTCTCTGAAATATTCCTCTTCATCCCTACTTCCAAATTCTAGAGGATGTACAATGCATATGCCCAGTTTGTCTAGATTTTCTGCCATTTCTAAAAGTATTTTAGCCATCCCTTGGTTTTTAAAGGTGACATCTATTTGATTAGACATAAATATGTCTGTATGAGTTTTAATATGATCTGCCATATTCTTCGATATTTTAAGACCAGAAATCCTAGAGAGAAAGGAAGGCAATTCCTCTCATATTTAAACTCAGAATCTAGTTTGGACATCTCCCATCCAAATATTGTGATTGGTCTACAGAGCCAACCTTTATTTTGTTTTTTCCATGTTCCTCAATACATTTAATTATTCTATCTAGATCTTCTGCATTTTTCTTTTCCTGCTCTGCTCTTTTTTGATATAGTTTTTGAGAATCTGATTTATCAGTATTAATTATATTTTTATTTTTCAAGTATTCTTGATCTCCAAATCTTGGGACAAGTAGGGGTAAAGAGATTTCAATTTCCATTTTCTCCAGCATACATTTTTTGTTCATAATATGCTTTGCTGTATCCTCAGTTTAACAATACAGGAGTACTATATCATGGAAATCCACATTTGGAGGTCTCATAGTAAATATCTTTTCTTTAGCTGAGATTGGCCTAATCTCAAGCATGTGTATCATTTTCTCCAGTACTTTCTCCTTGGTCTCAGCCATAGATCTGGGAATTCCTTTTATTTCTATTAAATATTCAACTTCCCCAGATTCTTGTCCAATCGATATATCTCTGCAAGGTACAGTTGTTCTCAACGGTGGGTCACTACTAGCCTCAGCCTCAGCCTTCCTCCCTCTGAGCTATTAATTACATCTCTGAGCTTGAAATTTCATCATATGTAAGTATATCTGACAAATGTGAATCCAGACTTTCTAGTTCATGTTTTGGTTCTGATTTGTCTTCTCCCAAAAGCCTGTTATCTGTAATAGAGGCTGTCATAAGTTTCCCAGTTTCCAAATCCTCTCTACTTTGTTCTGTAGCTTTATCTTTATCAATTTTTCCTCTTTTTTCCCCCTTGTCTTTTTTGTCTTCTTTTGGCTTTTGATTTCCCCGACTTGTTTTGGTCAGACATTTCTGCTTGACAAAAGCAAATTTTATTTTTGTCTTTATCAAAGGGCGATAACAACTTCACTTGAATCCCTCTATTCTCCTTTTCTCTAGCTTCCGGTGTCAGATTCTCTTTACTTAAATCCCCTTCTTGTACACCTGTATTTTTGTTAAGCTTTTGCAAGAGTATTTGTTTATGAAAAATGGCTGCTCTGAGACTAGTCAGTTCTTCTTTTAGTGCTGAGATATCCTCTAGAATAACTATGTCTGCATAATATCTGTTTTTAATTATCTCTAACATTTGCTTTGATAATGAGGAGTTACTTGTAAAGTTTCCCTTGTTGCAAAAATGTTCTTCCTCATGTGTAATAGTGCCATTCTGAGAGGCACTCTTTGGTCCAGAAATAGGATTTGGGAAAAAAATGTCCATTGGTTTTTCACCATTTACTTTTACCATCTTTTTTACTCCTTTAGTTGTTGTATTGAGTTCCTGGATAGTGCCCTTCAGTTCTATATTTTAATTATTCCCTTTATTCATTTTAGCAATAATTGGAGAATATAAAGATAATCCTTCAGACCTCAAATTGGGATCAATGTGAAGTCTGGGCATTTGATAATTATCCATATAGGAAAAATTAAAGAAGGGATCAGGGGGAAAGGGTACCTCTGAATAGTTTGAGCTATTGATTTCACTTCAATCCTCACTTTTTTTCTGAGGAAAGGTATCCCATTCATATTTATCAAAAGATATTTCCTTAGGATAGTCAAGTGGATTTTTAGGAGAAGGTTCCCTTTCCCAATTAAGCTGGTTTCTTCCAGATCTGTCTTCCCAATTATGATTTGGGGAGACAGAACATTTAGGGGTAGATAGAAATTTAGGATCTTTTTTCCTTTGGCCCATAAATCCATTATTTTAAGTTGTCTTTTAGTTAAGCTACATTTAGTTTTATTGATTTCCAAGTTTTCAGAAATATTAGTTAATGTAGGGAGGGTATCTAAAAAAGGAACTAGTGGTCTTACATGTGGTTTGTTACCACTTTTATTTTTATTTCTGTTGTTACCTAATTTCTTTCTTTTATTGTTCCCTTTAGTTTGAGGATCTGATTCTAAATTCAGATTCTGATCCTGAACTCCAACTCCTCTAGTGGCAGCATCTGAATGTGCCATCACCAGGACAGGATCTCATTTACTACTTCTAGTATATACCATGATGGTAAATAAATAAACCTTCAATAAATATAACTATAACTATAACTCAGCTGAAATATAATTTTCAAATGGAATGACCAGATAATATAAAGAAGTTCCAGTATAATTTTTATATGTTCTGATAAATTCTGTCAAGAGCAGAACAGGTTTCAGAGATAAAATTCTATACCACTTCTTAAAACATTTATTTCCATAGAAAAACCTGTAGAGAAGTCAAACAATTAAATACAGGAGATATACTAGATATATAAATATTCAGCAATTTTCAGACACCAGTTATTAATATTTCTGTAAGTTCAGCAATATCCTAGAAATTATTAGTGATTTAAAGGTTCAAACAAGGTTTCCAAGGATAAACTATCGAACGTTCGAGCTCCAGCTCCAGTCTGACAAATACTTTGAGATGTTCTTCCCGTTACAAAGTTATATAAACAGCCACAGAAAGTCCACTGAATAATTGCAGAAGACAGTCAGGAATTTATAGGATTAGGCAATTTTAGCAATACTCATATCACATAATATCACAGAACACAGAAAGTGATGAAGATCAGAATACCAGCTCTCTGTGTACTCCACCATATGAAGTTAAAATCTCCTAGTTCGATATCTCCAGAAAAAAAAGTTTTACAACTTCCAATAGTACCTGCCAATCCTTTAGGCCTTTTAAATCTTTTCCATTCCTGTAGTAACCTTGTATTCCCTTTAGGATGAAGCTTTATGAAAATATACCACTTAAGGACACCTTGACTCGTAGAAGTCCCGTCTTTCTTCACTAGGGGACAAAAGACATAAAGACTAAAAGCCAAGGATACTAAACATGATACTAAAAAAAGAAGCATTAGATAATACATTCTATCTCAACAATAAACACAAAAATAATACAAGTCTGAGTTTAAAATTGCTAAGGATACTAAAAGTGCTACTTACTGTTCCACAGTTTTATTTGTTGGTAGCCCAAATGCCCTCTATATCTCAAGGACCCTCAGCAAAACTGCTGTTTTCCACTTATATTGGCCCAAAAGGCAACAGAGATAGCAATTGACGCAGTCAGCGTGTATTTTACGAAATTGTGTATTTTATAAAGCTGACATGGCTTGATAAAGCCTGAAGATACTTCAGGACACTTCAAAAATGCTCACAAATACACTCAGAGTCTTAATAGCAGCCTTATCTAAATATTCAGTAAAGTTTAATTTATTTAAAATATAAATATAGTTAAGGTTTCTCTCAGCTTCAGCTCACAGCACTCAGCTGTCTTGTAAGCAAAGGCAGAAGCAGAAGCAGAAACACAAGCGAAAGCTTGGAAAAAATCCAACAGGACAACAATCGAGTAGAGGTGTGCTCAATATACTTCTACCTCTGCTCAGTTCTATAACAATTCTATAACAGACTGTGTATAGGCAGTAGAAACTTCAGCCATTAAAAATCCAATCGCCAAGATTGATTCAATTAGTAAATCCAATCTAGCAATCCGATCAGTTATACAACACATGACAACTGTGGATAATTAACTTAAACCTAATGGTCCAATCAGATATACCCATATGCAAATATGCAATGCGCAACAGCTGTGAATGATTAGTTTAGTCGACTTAGTCCCTTTTCATCAGCCTTTTATCTAATAACCTAGAGTTATCCAGGAATTATCCAATTATTCAATTTGGACAAAACCAAGAGTGCCACAAATGGAAAAATACTAGGAAATCATTCTACACTAGATTGAAAGTGGAAAGTGAAAATTAAAAGCAAGGTTTGCTGTAGCAGAATTTAAAGAAAATAGAAGGCATTTGAGAAACCAAATATCTAAAAGTAAGACACGATCCAATTTTAGTAAATACTTGACACATATACAGTATTTATGGACAAAAATGTAACAAAAAAATATATAAGGAAGGGAAGAACACAACAATAGGGCTTACATAAAACTAATATAGATTATGTTAACAATTATACCTAAACACTCCTTAGATTCCTATTATATCCAAGTACATCTGAATAATTTCAAAGTTAGGAAAAAAAAAATCAGAACAAGCAATGATTAAAAATTCAGCCTCAAGTGTTAGCAGCACTAGAAACTGTTCTAGTCTATTTGAACTTTTCCGATAAGAGGGTAATTTGTAATTTGGTGTTTTGGAAATAAAAGGAGAGGGTTAACACTGTAATACTGTAACACTGTGTGGCTACAACAGCCGAAAAGTCAGATGAACAGAGAAAACTGTTATTTCGTTATTTCACTTGTTTCCCTTCTCACAGCATGTAGAAGTACAGTTTTTTTCTGGGGATCCCAGTCTGCTCCAAACACCACTACCTCTGGTATGGATCCTTCACCCGGACTCCTGGTACTGGGGGAAGAGGTGGTGGACTCCACAGAGAAGACTGTACAATCTCGCAGCACAAGCTCACCTGGAAAGGCACCAGAATAAGGTGCTACCACAACCTCTCACAATTTCTACAATTCAGCAGACTCCAGAGACGTTTGCACAGGCAACGGTGGCATACCTGTTGTAGAATTGTGGCTAGCATTTCTCCTCAACTTCTCTAGCATGCAGCTGCGTAATCCTCACTCTGCACCCTCCTAACACACAGCACCACTAGTACCAGCAGAAGCCTTGTCCTCTAGTAATTTGTAAATAAACATATAGATTTTTTCAGCAATGTTTGTCTTCAAATATACAGTATAAAGATACACATTTTTCCTTTTATTTTCTTTCATTCATGAACTAATATGTACAGGATTTTGAAGTTTTTTAAAGTTCCCACACCTGTGCCATGCCTGTAATGAAAAAAATATTTTGGTACAGTGCTGTGCAGTTTATCATCAAGAATGTGGTAGCACCATCCAAATACATCTACAGTACGAATCTAGCATGTGCATTCAACAGGAAACCTTAGTGGAAGAGACATTTAAAAATTGCTTGTGTCAGCCATATTTAATGATGTGAGTAATTAATTATAAAATTAATTGTATAGGTAAGGCAATTTTGGGTTTGGTACCAATTCCCGACTGTTAAATTCCCGACTCCAGTTTTCCAAAAAATCTTTTCCCGACAAATACACAAACCCGACCCATGAAACCCTAACATTTGCGGTGTCTGGCTTTGTCTGTGTTTGTTTATGAAGAACCTACAAAATAAAGCATTTGAGGCTCTGTCCGTAAAAATGTGAGCTGCTGTGACCCTACAAGTAAATTGGCTAACTAAAGCAGACAGTACGAAAAACAAAACATGTAACTTAGAATTTGAAAATATTTATGTGGACACACACAATGTTATGCAGTATTCAGTACCATTTCAGAAAAAGATGTATGCACAATGACAGAAGCTTAGAAAAAGCAAACATTTTTTCAATCTTAACTTCTTAGTGTAGCATTTTTTTAGGAAGAAAAAGTGTAAACTATACCTGGTCTTTAATGAAGTCCAATTCTCCAGTGCTGTGTTCATCTCTGTCTGCAAGCCACACCATAAACAAATGCAGACAGAATGTCATGGTAGAGCTTGCATTTACCCTTTTTAATATGCATTACAGGTACAGTTTGCAGTTACCAATTCCACCAAGTTAGTCTAAAACATTCCTCCCTTGTTCAAACCAGTCGGATTATCATATGTCGGGCAATTTACAGTCAGGTTATCATATGTCGGCCGATTAAATGTTGGGCTTCTGACCCTGTCAGGACCACAATGTGGGGAATTTGTCAGTTGGGCGATTGACAGTCGGGAATTGGTATGGATCCCGCAATTTTATTTATACAGCACCAAATTCCAGAGGCTCTGGGTGCTGAACATGAATGAAAGATACAACAATAAATTTAAACATATAGTAAAACCCCATTAAAACTATAATAAAATTAATATTCTGCAACAATAAAAAGGTTCCCAGAAGTCATACTTCAAGGGACTGGCCAAAATTAAGGATGATAGCAGTCAAAAGCCAGACAGAAGAGGTAGACCTTTAGCCTCCCTTTAAACACCTCTATCAAGGGGGCCTCCCAGACTGCAGGTGGAAGCGAGTTCCACAGGATCAGCCCAGAGACACTAAAAGCACGATCTCCTGAGGTCTTGAGCCAGACCCTGGGAACATCCAGGAGGCCCCTCAAAGAGCAGTGGAGGGAGCGAGCACAGGACACCAGTGTCAGTTGCTCAGACAGGTAACCAGGACCAAGCCCATATAGGGCCTTAAAGGTGAGAAGACCCACCTTGAAAAGAACCCTCCACCTGACCAGCAGCCAGTGCAGAGCACACAGGACCAGAGTAACATGACTGGAATCTGAAAGGCCCATCAGCAACTGGGCCACTGCATTCTGCAGTAGCTGCAGTCTGCATAGGGTCCCTCCTGTGACCCTGAAGTCCAGGGCATTGCAGTAGTCGAACCTGGAAGTCACAAAGGCACACACTAGTGTTGGCAGGTCCTTAGGTGGAATGAAGGGCTTAATCCAGGCAATGTTTCTCAAGTGGTAAAAACCACTGCTGGCTATAGATGACACCTGATCTTCAAGGGTCAATTTACTGTCGAGGATCACGCCCAGAGTTCGCACCCTCGGAGAAACCATCAGTGGCACAGACCATAGAACAAGTCCAGAGTCCACCCCTGGTGGCAACCCATCATGCCTATGACCAGGCTCGATCACCAGTACCTCAGTCTTGGCCTGGTTGAGTCTCAACCAGTTGGAAGTCATCCAGTCATTGATTTTAGCCAGACAGCTGTTAAGCACATCGACAGCTCCTGATGTTCCGGGTGCAAAGGACAAATACAGTTGGATGTCATCTGCATAGCAGTGAAACTACACACTGTTTGGTCAAATGATCTTGCCCAGGGGCAGCATATACATTGCGAACAACATCAGCAACAGGATTAAACCCTGAGGGACTCCACAGGACAGAGGCATTTGGGAAGAGGAGAAATTCCCCATCACCACCCACTACACCCTGTGTGAGACATAGGACTCAAACCATTTGATGCCCATACTGGTGAGTCCAAAAAACTCACAGAGCTGATTAAGAAGCACAGCATGATCCACAGTGTCAAAAGCCGGAGAGATCAAAGAGCACAAGAATTGACCTGTCTCCTCTATCTCTAGCCCTGAGCAGATCATTATACACTCTCACTAGAGCAGTTTCAGTGCTATGTCTGGCCCAAAAACCTGACTGGAAAGGCAAATAGATATCCAAGGACACCAGGTGATCCTCAAGCTGTTGTACCACCAATTTATCAACAACCTTGCTCAAGAAAGGCACGTTGAAGATCGGACAGTAATTCACCTGATGTCTGGGTTGAGGGAAGATTTCTTTGGGAGGGGCTTCACAAGTGCTTCTTTCAAAGCAACTGGGAAGATCCCCTCCACCATTGAGCACCTGGCAATCCTGGCGAACACCGGGCCAATGGCATTGATGCATCTCATTAAGAAACGAGTTGGTGGCGGGTCCAGGTCACAAAAGGTGTGCTTTAGCTCTAAGATCACCTTAGTCACTTCAGAAACCTTCACTGGCCTGAACTCTTCCCAGACAGATTGAGTGCAATGAAACTCCCGACTCAATCACTGTGAGATAAAAGCCTCCCTGGCAGAATCCCGACCGGATGGTCGACACACTGTCGGAGAAAAACAGAGCAAATGCTTCGCATAAAGTGGTTGAAAAAGCTTTTTTTGGCCAAAGACAGGCAAGATGTAAAAGCCTGTCTATGGTCTGAAACAGGTGAGATGGTCTGTTTCTCCCCGCAACAATTTTCCTGTACAGAAATTCTGCCTTCTTACGAGAAATCGCCCCTAGTACTCAACATAGTGAACACGTAGGGCCAACCTATCAGCCTCCAGCTGGGTCTTCCACCAGAAAAGTTCCAACTTCCAACCCCTGATCTTCATCGCCTTGAGATCCCCATCAAACCAAGAGGATCTCAAGTGAGAAGATCTGGGTCATATACAAACTGGTGCGATGGCATCTAGAGCTTTGGCAACTACCCTATTATAGGTGGATAGCTGGCCACCACCTTGCTAGTGCCAATGGCACATGCTGTATCAACCCTAGATAGGTTAGCTAATGCCAACAGTCCCTGTGGGTCAACACCCCATAAGGGGCAATAGCTGACCATCTCCACAGGAGAAGGACTTTCATGGGAGCCCCAAAGTTGAACTCCACGGTGCAGTTATCAGACCAAACAACCTGATAAATCTTGAGGTTATTATTCTGAAGACCCAGATGAAGCACCAGATGAGTATGAGGCAATGCTAGTGAGTAACAGCAGCAACCACTTGTGACAGGCCCAGTAATTGTATCAACTCGAGGAGGTTGTAACCAAAACATGAGGATTCATCATCGACCCATGCATTGAAATCCTCCAGGATCAAACACCTGGGGGACTCCAACACCTGGTCAACGACAAAGTCTGCTACCTCCTGCAGAAATTCCTCCCCCACCTCAGGGAGGCAGTAAACAAGGAGAATCCCAAAACCTACACCTGTACCCCCATGCACGGTGACACACTCAAAAGATTGGATGCCACCAACTGGGTGCACCGAAAAGCCCAAACTTGATTGAAAAATGATGGCCACTACCCCACCCCTGTGATCCTTCCTTGGACAGTACACCATGGTATATCCAGCGGGGATGGTAGCCTCAAAAACTGGGCCCACATCATCACAGAGCCAGGTTTCCATGATGCAAGCCAGGTCAACAGAAGAAATCAAGTCAGCCAACTCGGTCTTCTTCCTCATTGACCTGGCATTGCAACGCACTACCCAAAGAGGATTAGAGGATGCAGCCCATCCTCTAGTTGCCTGCCCACTCTGTCCAGTGGGAATCCTGTGTATGGAAACCAAACACGTCGGGCCTCTCCCTAGGCTCTGATTACACCCAGGGCATCTCCTGCACAGGACAACCTCAATGCTGCTCACCACCCCCTCCTCAGCTGCCCTCAGCACTCGATGAACCACTCACATCCTATTAATACCAACCTCCTTGCAGTGCCTCACTGCAATGACAGGAACTGGGAGGTCAGTAAATGGGCGAAGGCCATGGAGTTGAGAGGCAGCATAAGTGATACAGGCGAGGCTGCGGCACCAACACATCTCCTGTCTAGCAGGACCAGTCCCGAGAGAACACTAGATGTTAATGCAAAAGTGCAAAAACAAGAGAGAACACCAAATGCTAATATACTAACTCAGTCACACCATTCCCACACCGACTCTCTCACTATACAAAATTATTAATTAGCCATACACACAACCGCACTCAAACACCTCTTACAAACCCAAACATAACCCCCCACAGAACAATCCACACCTCTCTCCAAATTACTCTATCATTAAAATAAAATACAATATAAAAAACAACAAAAGGAAGAGACCACAATAATTAAAACTTTAAATTTCAGGGAGAGCTCACCAGTGCAGACTGCTGAAAAGTTCAGTCCAATTCACAACAGGAAGAGGACTGTAGTTACTAGTCTTTTGATAGTTGTACAGAGAAACAGTTCTCCATCTAGTCAGATGTTGAAGTAACAAGATAAAGGAAAGGAGGAGAAAGAGAGCAGTGCTCATACCACCACAGACCAACAGCCCTTTCTACAATAGAGACCCAACCTAAACCAAAAAGGCAGTTCAACAGGGAGCACAGTCTCTTGGCATGAAACAATACTGCAAAGGCACTCCTTTCACAAGGGCAAACAGCAGAGTCTGCTAAGGACCACACACCTTCATAGCACCAGGCCGTGAATTCCAGCCTTCAGAAAAACAACTGGTCTCATCAAGTTCTCCGGTTCCCAGAAATGTCCAGCTTACCAAGGCAGAGCTCCACAAGAGCAGCGTGATACCAACAGAGGAGCCCACCACACTGGAGAAAACAGATGGCTATGTGACAACAGTGGGGTTCTCCTGGGAAGTAGTGGAGCTCTCACCTCGCACCATGCCAGTTACCCCGAACCATACACCACCAATCCGCCATAGAAGATACTTCCTGCCTATAGCAGGAACAACATCGTCCAACAAGTACACCACAAACAAGCCTCTTCCTGCGGCTTGAATGCTCCACAATGATCACAAACTCAGCCACCGAAAAAGCTCCAAGTATTCTGCAGATGTTCCTTAACTCCTTCCAGGTGCCAGAGGGGAGATGATCCAAACTGAATCCCAACGAAGAATCCAGCTATTTACTCCTGCCTCCACTGATGGATCAGGTCAGGTAGGGTAACTCTGCCCGCTGCACTGCCGGTTTTGCCCTGAAAAACAAAAGAAAAAATGCTACACTCCTACTTCTAACTCACTTCTTCAGCCCTGCCTCTCTCTATGTCCCCACACTATTTCTAAAAACTATATGTTGCTTCTAAAATAATGTCTAAAAATAGTAGGCTCTCCCAACACTCCCACAGCAATTAAAGTTTTGCCTACAGATTTTATCAAACGTAAAGCTGCAGAAATGCAAGAAAAGGAAGTTAACACAGGCTGTCATCAGAGCCCATGCAGACAGCAGCCTAACAGTACAGGCTGTTTAAACAATAACAAAATCTGAGAAAACTAAGAATACGCTGATCTGTTTTAAAAGGAAACTCCTGCAAAGGGCGATAAGTGCAACAGCTGCTGCAGAAACACCTAACTAGGGCTTTTAGCTTTAAAGTATTTTTTCATTTACCTGCTGCCTGGTCATTTTAATTAGAAAGATCCACTCTGTCCATAATGGCTGCAGAGCCCCGGGCAGACATCTCATGCATCCCAGGTGGCTTCTGCCATGAAGGCTATAATTATGAGGGCTACCAACTCTGCTATCTGTTGGTAGCCCTCATTAGCATAACCTTCATGGTGGAAGCCACCCGGGGGTGTCTTTCTGGGGCTCTGCAGCCATTATGGATAGAGAAGAACTTTTTTGGAAGGCTAGACCAGTAGTTCAATAGACAAGCAGCCAGCCATTCCCACTTCCTGAGCTATACAAGTAGTTCCTCTCAGCCTCCTTCTGAAGCATTTTTTCTTTGCGGCCAGAGGCTCTGTGGGTCTGTACTCTGCTGCTTGGTAAGGCGTACCACCCCCTGCCTTGCTTATTTCGCTTCTGCTTGTTTTTGCTGGACTTTTGTTGCCCGTTCTCCTGCATTTGGTTTGTATTTTGCCTCCGGCTGTGTGCTTCTTTGTGTTTGTTTCCTGTCCTCCTTGTTTGTCTGTTTTTTGTTTTGCCTTTTTGGGGGGCTTCTGTTTCTAAAACACTTTGTATATTGCTAATCCAGAGCTCATGTTCCTTGCTGCCATGTACTCGCAATGCAGCTGCAGTCATTATCTATGTGTTTCAGCTCAAGCGACATAGCTGCTCTCCATGTTCTGCACCTTAATTATTTAAACCTGGTTCAGGCTCACACAGAACCCTAGCTATGCATCTTAATCCTGCTTCCTCAACTCCTACCACATACCTCACTGCTCCAGTTTCACTGTACTGCCTGATGTTAGCTGCTTTCTGATTGCCTTTCTTCAATCTATGTTCATCGAATCCTACAGCTCAGTTACTTCATTCAGACGCTGCTCTCTGTGTTTGTACATTGCTATTATCGCCTGAATAAATAAAGATTTGATTGATTGATTGATTATACTCTTGAGGTCAACTAAGCTACCACTGATGCTGTAAACTAGTCTTATATCTGCATGTGGGTCTCGGCACCTTCCATCACTTTCTTGTTTTTCCTATGATGGGGGACTTGGAGGTGTTGGGGGAGTCATGGCCCTGTCTGGCATACCTACTTTATGTTCTAGTCCAGCTTCCACCACCTAAAATCCTCAGAGTATTTGTCACTTTCATTGACTTCCTTGAATGTCTAGCTGGCTTTCCCCATTATTCTTATTTGCTGCTCCTCTGAACTCCATGCAGGTCCAACCATTGCTACTCTGTTTTACAGACCTACGTGCAGGTCTGACTATTGCTACTCTGCTTAATGATCTACGTGCAGGTCCACTCATTGCTTATGCAATCATTCCTCAATGCTCACTACTACCATCTGACCTACGTGAGGTCCCAGCAATCACTGCTCCTTCAGCTCCTCTTCAGTTTTCTGGGGCATGCCAGCCATACCATTCCTGAGACAGGGCCTCCCTGCAGCCGACGGTCTTGCTGTGCACCCAGAGTCTGCAACTTGATCATGCAAAGATTGGGGCAGGGTCCTTCTCGCCTGACCCATAGCTGGAAATGTCCTCACTCTAGGTAGACCTTCAGTCATCAACCGTACCAATGGCACCTCAAGTAGTGGAATTTATGACTCAGTGATGAAGGGGTGGGGCTCTTACAGGGCCCTTTAGCTGCCCGAGCAGGTTCGGAGGCACCCTTCAAAGCAATTCTCCCCATGACTGCCTCTATTTCACCAGGTTTGTTTTTAGGGTGAGTAGGTCAGGTGAGTGCCTCAGCAGTTGCTGCTCTCCTCCTCCTGCCTTGGCTGCCCCCAATGTTGCAGAGCAATACTGCAACCTTCCATGGTGGTCCCGTTAGAGGGATCAAGCAAGAGCCTTCCTCTAATTTGGAATATTTTCCGCCTCCTTTTTATTGGGTTTCTAAATTACAGCAGCAGAGCCATCACAAAATAAACATCCCAAGCCAGGAGGGAAGCTGACCTAGGCCTTGAATCCCCAGAGATTTCCTTCTCAAAGGGGTTTTTCTCTCCTCCATGCCTCGGGTCATAACCACTAGTTAGCCGTTGTTAGTGTTCCCTAGTTCCTTTAAGTAGGCTCTGCTGTTGGATGGAGGTGGATGGTGTCCCTACTTGCCATTCCCTCTCTCCTTAGGAAGTCTCCTCAATCTCTAGTGCAACCCATCAAACTCATGTCATTGCTAACCTGTGCATCTCATTACATTATCATGCTGCCTGATGCCTTATCCACTACTATGCCTCACAGCTATTGATTGCTAACATGCTTTGTACTACTACAATTCTTTTTGGGGTTCCTTCCTAAGGTACCTTTAGCCAAGGGAATCATCCCATGGCACCTCTAGGGGTGGAATTCTCTTTGATGGTTCCTTACCTTTGGTACCCCTACAGGGTGGTAATTCCTCTGGAATAGAAAGTGCAAATGGCCAAAACCAAAGTAACACAGTTGCACAAGCATAACACTATACTAGTTCCATATGCCATTGAATTGGAAGGCTAGGTCTGTAGTTCAATGGACAAGCAGCCAGCCACTCCCACTTCCTGACCTAGATAAGCAGTTCCTCTCAGCCTCCTTCTGGAGCATTTCTTCTTTGCTCCACCATCCTCCCCTCCTCCTCCTCCTCCAGCGGCAGTGACTCTCTCCTTGGGATCCTTCCTAAGGTACCTTTAGCTAAGGGAATTGTCCCATGGCACCTCTAGAGGTGAAACCCTCTTTGAAGGTTCCTTGCCTACAGTGTGATAATTCCTCTGGAATAGTGAGTGCAAACGGCCTAAGCCAAAATACCACAGTTGCACAAGCATAACACTATACTGGCTGCGTAGGCCATTGAACTAATTAAAATCGCTGGGCAGCAAGTAAACAAACAAGCATTTATCAATGCTGAATGTTGATTGTGTTGGTCTGTTGAGCTCGTTCACTGCCCCTCTGTCACTCACTCAGTCTGTTTCTCCCGGTGCTGCAGGCTGCTCTTTTGTACTGGGCTCCTGCCTCTGTTGGCACCTTTTTCTGCCCACATAGAAATCCACAGCTGTCCCGACAGAGCTCCATTGAGGTTGGTCACTCGCCAGTCTCACTCACTCATTCTGTTTCTCCTGGCACTGCAGGTTGCCCTTTTGTACTGGGCTCCTGCCTCTGTTGGCACCTTTTTCTGCCCACAAAGAAATCCGGAGCAGTCCCAACAAAGTTCCATTGAGCTCGCTCACTCCTATTCTCTCACTCGCTCATTCTGTTTCTGCCGGCGCTGCAGGCTGCCCTTTTGTACTGGGCTCCTGCCTGCGTTGCCGCCTTCTTCTGCCCACAAAGAAATTTACAGCAGTTAAAATAGAGCTCTGTTGAGCTCGCTCACTCCCCCTCTCTCACTCACTCATTCTGGTTTTCCAGCCACTGCAGGCTACCCTTTTGTACTGGGGCCCTGCATGCATTGCTGCCCTTTTCCTAATAATAAACAAATCTGCAGCAGTCCCAACAGAGCCCGCTGAGCTCACCTACCCCTCCCTCACTCACTCATTCTGTGTCTCCCGCCGCTGCAGGCTGCCCTTTTGTACTGGGCCTGCCTGCATTGGTGGCTTTTTCTGGCCAGAAAGAAATCTGAAGCAGTCACAATAGCGCTTCTTTGAGCTCGCTCACTCTCCCTCTCTCAATCACTCATTCCGTTTCTGCTGGTGCTGCAAGCTGGCCTTTTGTACTGGGCTCCTGCCTGTGCTGCCGCCTTTTTTTGCCCACAAAGAAATCCACAGCAGTCACAATAGAGCTCCATTGAGCTCGCTCACTACCACTCTGTCAGTCGCTCATTCTGTTTCTCTTGGCACTGCAGGCTGTGCTTTTGTATGGGGCTCCTGGCTGCATTGGCACCTTTGTCTGTCCACAAAGAAATCTGCAGCTGTCCTGACAGAGCTCCATTGAGGTTGCTCAGTCTCTCTCTCTCTCTCTCTCACGCGCTCATTCTGTTTGTCCTGGCGCTGCAAGCTGCCCTTTTGTACGGGTCTCCTGCCTGCATTGGCGCCTTTTTCTGCCCATAAAGAAATCTGCAGCAGTCCTGATAGAGCTCTGTTGAGCTCACTCAGTCCCCCTGTCTCACTCGCTCATACTGTTTCTCCCACCTCTGCAGGCTGGCCTTTTGTACTTGGCCCCTGTCTGCATTGACACCTTTTTCTTCCTGCAAAGAAATCCGCAGCAGTCCTGACAGCGCTCCGGTGAGTTCGCTCACTCCCCCCTCACTCGCTCTCTTGTTCTGTTTCTCCCAGTGCTGCAGGCTGCCATTTTGTACTGGGCTCTTGCATTGGGGCCTTTTTCTGCCCACAAACAAATCCGCAGCAGTCCCGACAGAGCTCAGCTGAGCTAGGTCACTCCCCCCTCTCACTCACTCGATCTTAATCTGTCCCAAATACTGATTTCCCACAGCAACTGTGCTATTTTCCAGCAGGAGTGCAAAAACATATTTTAGCCAGGATGTGAAAAATGACAGCTGTACTGTTCATAAGGAGGTGTGAAAAAATGCCACTGTTAAAAATGTCACATGAAAATATTACAAATTTGCGAAGTTACAAGGGTGCGTGGAAACAGTTCAACTCACGCTTGTATCACAGTCATGTTATGGAGTTTCGTCACCAAATTTTAAACATAGGGATTTTAGGACCTCTGCTCATGAACAGTGCCACTGTCATTTTATTAATCTGTCCCGAACACTGATTTCCCACAGCGACCGCGTTATTCTGCGCTGGAACTGTGAAAATACATTTTGGTCAGGATGTAAAAAATGACAGCTGTACTGCTCATAAAGAGGTGTTAAAAAATGCCACTGTTGAAAATCTGGCATGATAATATTACAAATCTGCGAAGTTACAAGGGTGCTTGGAAAGTGCGCAACGCAGCCTTGTAACACAGTCATTTGATGGGCTATCATCACCAAATTTTCAACACAGGCATTTTAGGACCTCTGCTCATGAACAGTATCACTGTCATTTTCTTACTCTGTCCTGAACCATGATTTTCCACAGTGACCGCCCTATTCTGCGCTGGAAGTGCGAAAACACATTTTGGCCAGGATGGAAAAAATGACAGCTGTACTGTTCATAAGTAGGTATGGGAAAATGGCAATGTTGAAAATCTGGAGTGAAAATATTATAAATTCGCGAGGTTACGAGTGTGCATGCAAACTGCGCAATGCACGCTCGTAACACAGTCATTTTATGGAGTATCGTCACCAAATTTTCAATATAGGCATTTTAGGACCTCTACTCATGATCAGTGTCACTGTCATTTTCTTAATCTGTCCCAATCACTAATTTTCCACAACGACCGTGCTATTCTGCGCCAGAACTGTGAAAACACATTTCAGCCAGGATGTGAACAATGACAGCTGTACTGTTCACAAGGAAGTGTGAGAAAATGTCAATGTTGAAAATCAGGCATGAAAATATTACAAATTTTGTTACGAAAGGCATGTAGCAACTGTGCAATGCACGCCAGAAATAGTCATTTGATTTTTTCAACCAAATTTGCAACATAGGCTTTTTGAGAGCCCACCTCATGAACACTGGCACTGTCATTTCATTAATCAGCCCCAAAAGGTGATTCTGTGCAGTAACCGCAAAATCACCTTTCGGGGTCGATTCATGCCATGACAGTTCCAGAATTCATGAAGAGGGGTCCCAAAAGCCCCATGTTGAAAATTGGTGCCAAAATTCCAAAAAGTAACTATGATATGCATTAAAGTTGGAAAAAACCCATTTATCCCATTATACAGCTCACCGGCATTTCCTCAGTTCATGGTTGGCTTTGAAGAGTGCAGATGTTTTCCTGGTCCACCAAAGATGCCGTACAAGCTCTGGAGGTATGTATGGGGTGAGGGGGTGGGAAGCAGGTATGCAGTGGTGGGTGCGGTTGCAGGAGGGGGGCAGGAGACCGCAGAGGGACAGTTTCTTTACAGGTTAAAAAACAAAAGACATCGCAGGACCATTTTTATTTTACAGGGCATGTGGCACACTGGGGTGGGCTCCCAGTGTGCCACCGAGTCTTTCTTTGGGGGAAAGCTGTAGCTGATGGGGATTGGGCACCGTCGGCACACAACAAAAGGGGGTGAGCATTATGCTGATGGGGATTGGGCACCCCATCGGCAGTCAGTAAAAGTGGGTTTATATATGCCGATGGGGAGGGCTCCCCATCGCAACAGAAACATTGAGCACTGAAGCTGATGGGGACTAGCCCCCAGCAAATAAACATGGTGGTAATATTGTTTGTGAACATGGCAGCAAAGCGCCGCCATGTTCACAAACAATATCAGTGTGTGAAGATCCCACCCTGCAATGACGGGTCGCTCCCTCATTGCAGCAAATGGCTTATGCTGCAATGAAGAGGCGGCCCCTGATTGCAGCAGCTAAATTTTTACAAGTTGGTGGCACGCTGGCTGAACTAGTGTGAGCAGCAGCATGCCAAGGCATTGGGGGATGCTGGACAAGCCTTCAAAGGCTATGGTGGCATTGGCCACAACAGTGCCGTGCCTCCACAACCTGCTTGTGGAGAAAGTTGCCGAAATACGTTTCTTGCGCATGCGCGCAATCAACATAAAAATTACTTTGATGCTAAATGCCCTAATCGGGTGTTTCTGCAGCAGCTGCTGCACTTACCACCCTTACAGGAATTTCCCTTTAACAATAACAATATCTGAGAAACTAAAAATACACCAAACATGAGTCTTATGATGTTAGAAATACTTTTTTGCTAAAAAACTATATGATGAAATTCTTTGCTTACTAATAAATATTGCTGCTTTAAAATGTTAACATGACATCTTTTTAGCAGCCTTGTCCATTCTCAATCCTAGTGTCACTCAGGTAAAAGAGTCCAGTGGCAGTCAGGGATGTGAAGTGATGGGATAAGATGGTTCTTTTAACAAATCCAGCTACCATGGCAGCTAGAGCAACCAATAGATGCATTTCCAGGTACCAGCACTACTTCAAATGGAGTCCAACCACCAGACAGTGCCAGTCCCAGTACATGCACCAGTGTCACTTCAGAATGTGTTATAAGAAAACAAAGCACACTGCCTGAGTCATTACATGCCCACAATAAGCTGCCACATACTCATCCAAGTTCAATATGAATCACACAATTCATTCAGGAGATGATGACCCTTGATCTTAACCATTTTGTATTGTAGAAGACAATTGCTGTTAAAGACTATAGCATGACGTGATGCCCAAATACATTATTCCATCATGCTTCACATTTCCTTTGCATATTCTACCCATGTATGAGGCAGTATGTACGCAAATCATGGCACTTCTGAAGGAGGCAGAAAGGACTTATATGCATTTCACTAGCAATACCCAGAGTAATAGAACAAAAAAAGCATCCTGAGTCTCACTGCTCATTGTGTTGTCACAAATCAAGCACTACCTCCATTCCAATCCTTCCTCTGGTACCACCATGTACAGCTGGAGTTATATTGAAGCAGACAGCCTCACAGAGGCACAGCAGTTGATAAAGTACCTTACTTAACATACATACAAACATACCGATTTGCCAGCAGAAATAGGCCACCTGGCCTGTCAAGTCTGCTAGAGTATGCAGGCAGCACCCTCACCTTGCAGCTATCCCACCCCCTTCCCTTCACAATTACCCCCCTCTCACATTGTCCCATACCCTTTTGAAATGACCCACTGTCTTAAAGGCTACCACCTCCTCCGGTAGAGTATTACATTCTACCATGACCTGCTCTGTGAAAGAGTGTCTCTTCATTTCCATCCTAAATCTTCCCCCCTCCAATGTAAGACCTACCTCTCATGTCCCTCCCCCTGCTCAGCCTGAGTATCTCTTCAGTGCCTATCTTGTTTATCCCCTTTACGTACTTAAAGATCTCATCCATATCCCCCTGGTCCCTTCTCTCCTCCAAGAAGTACATGTTCAACTCTCTCTCAGCCTCTCCTCGTATGGTCTGTCCTCCAATCTCTGGATCATTCTTGTTGCCCTACATTGTAACCCTTTCAGTAATTTCACATCCTTCTTCAGATATGGGCACTAGAATTGCACACAGTACTCCAGGTGCAGCCAGACCTGTGCCCTGTAGAGAGACAGGACCACCTCCCTGCTCCTAAAGGAGATCCCTCTCACAGTACAACCCAGCAACCTGTTGACTTTCACTGCCACAATCCTACACTGCTCTATATTGTTCATCTTCCTCGGTACAGCCACCCCTAGATCCTTCTCCTGCTTGGTAGAACCTAGCTGCACCCCTCCCAACTGGTAACCTCTCCCAATGTTCTTTGCTCCAAAGTGCACGACTGTGCACTTTTTTGTATTGAACCCCAACTGCCACACTTCCGACCACTCCACCAGTTTGGTCAGGTTGTCCTGCAGCCCCTGCCAACCTGCTGTATCATCCACCACTGCCCCTAATCTGGTATCATCAGTGAATAGACTGATCTTATTCCTGATGCTATACAAGATGTCTGCTATGAATATTCCAAACAGCACTGGCCCCAGTACCAAACTCTGCGGCACCCTGCTCATCACAGCCCTTGGAGATGAGAGTTCCCCCCCACTATTACCCTCTCCTGTCTCCCCTACAGCCAATTATTAATCCTTTTAATCATCTTAGTCCCCACCCCCATGTATCTCAGCTTCCCTCCCAACCTCCCATGCGGTGCAGAATCTAAGGCCCTACTGAAGTCCAAGTATATGACATCCACAGCATGACCCTTGTCCAATCCCCTCATGACCCAGTCATAATTGTCAACTAGGTTTGTCTGGCAGGATTCTCCAGAGACAAACCCATGCTGGTGACTGTCCTGAAGGCCATTGTCTTCCATAAAGATCACCAGCCTTTCCTTAAGTATTGTCTCCATCAGCATCCCCACGATGAAAGTTAAGCTTACCAGCCTGTAATTACCCGGCTCTTCCTTTGGTCCACTTTTATGGATGGGTACCAAGAGAGCCATCCTACAGTCATGTGGTATGCACCCTGTGTCCAGAGAGATATTAAATAGTTCTCCCAGTGGTCCAACCAGGATATCGGCCATTTCCTTCAACACCCTGGGTATATGCCATCCAGTCCTGGTGCCTTATCCACCATCAGAGCCCTTAACCCCTTCAATACCCTATCCTCAGTGAACACCCCATCTGTTACCCCCCTCTCCTCCCCTGCCCATCCTTCCCACACCCCTGTGGTAGCTGCCTTCCTTTCTGCTTCACGAATACAGCACAGAATTACTCATTCAGTGCTTCTCCCTGATCTACCCCTTTCTCTGCCTACCCCCATCCTCCCTGATCATCACTAGCTGGTCCTTGTAGCTCCTTCTCTCCCATATGCATCTGAAGAAGTAATTTTCCCAGCCCCTGATGTCCTGAACCAGCCTCAATTCCCTGGAGGCCTTAGCTGCTCTGACTTCCCTGGTAACTTCCTTGGACCTCTTCACATACTCCTCCCTATTCTCCCCCTTCCCAGATTTCTTGTATTTCTTGAATGCTGCTTTTTAGCCCTCACCATTTGTAAGACCCCTCTACTTAGCCAGTTCAGTTTTTTAGCCCTTCCCTTTTTGCTTTGCAATCTGGTACATGTCTCAGTAGCCTCCAATATCCCCAATTAGATTTTTTTCCATTTCTGATTTGCATCCCAGTGTGGCTGTATTCATTCCAGATGCCCCTTTAAGATTTCACCCATCCTATCAAAGTCAGCCTGTCTGAAGTCCACCACCCTTGTCCTTGTACCCGCTGCTTCTCTGCTCATATTAAATGTGAACCACACCTAATGGTGGTTACTCCCAGCCAGCGGGTCCTCCAACTGCACCTCCCTTACAGCATTCCCATTGGCCAGAACTAGATCCAGTGTATTCCCCAACCTATTCAACTCAATGACCATCTGTGCCAGGAAGCAGTCCTGGAAGGCATCCTGAAGTATTTGCTCCCTAGCACTCGAAGTGGCTGGGGTACCCCAATCCTTTCCTGGTAGATTGAAGTCCCCCACAATCACTGTGTGCTACCTTTCCCACACACCTTCCTAATTTGCTCTACCAGCTTCCTGTCCAGGTCTTCCCCTTGAGTCAGTGGCCTGTATACCACCCCCATCCTGAGAATCCTATTCCTTGTGTCCTGGAATTGCATCCACAAGCCCTCTGTCCTCCTCTCCTCCCCCTCTGCCTTTGCACACTTTATCCCTTCCCTTACGTACATCACTACACCTCCCCCTTTCTCTTTGCCCCTATCCTTCCTGTAAATCCTATACCCTGGGATCATCAGGTCCCTGTCCTGGTATTGGTTGGCCCATGTTTCTGTGATGGCAGCGATGTCCACCATCCCCTCTGCCAACAGAGCCTGTAGTTCTGCAGTTAACTACTAGTTATGGCTTGGAAGCCCAGTAGAGAGAATGTTCTGTGGCTCATCCAACCACTACTAGACATATAGATACACTGTTACACTTTGAAGGTGGCCATGTGGTGACAGACGGTAGCAGTAACATGCTGAAAGTAATGTATTATTATAATAATAATAATAAACTTTATTTATATGGTTCCTTTCAAAAATCATGGCACCTTAACAATAATTAAAATCACAATATCAACAAAGTACATCTCAACAAAAAACAGTATAATCACGCTGGTATCATCCTTTAGTTAATCAACAAAAGCTTGGTTCCTCAAATACATTTTTAGTGCTTGTTTAAAGCCCTCTATGGTCGTGCACTCATGTAAGTGACAGGGTAAAGAATTCCAGAGGGTGGGGGCAGCATACATAAATGTTCTCACCCCAGAAGATTTCAGGCATACCTTGGAATCTCTAGCAACCCCTCATCAGCTAAGCAGAGCAATCGCCCAGGACAGTGAGGAACCAGGAGCTCTTTCAGATAGTCCTTTCCCAGTCTGTGTAGGGCTTTAAAGGTCAGTAGACTGACTTTAAAGGTGATCCACCACTGAACTGACAGCCAGTGCAGTCCACGCAGCACTGGTGAAATGTGACAGGACCAAAATGATCCCATCAAAAGCCATGCTGCCAAGTTCTGCACTAGCTGCAGGTGATGGCTTTCCACCCCTGGTAGCCCTAGGTACAGGGAGTTGCAATAGTCCAAATGTGAGGTCACAAAGGCATGGATCAGAGTAGGAAGGTCACCAGATGGAACGAGGTGCTTGATCCTGGAGATATTCCTCAGATGGTAAAAATGAGGATTTGATGACAGCCGACACCTTCGAATATAGGGTCAGCCCTTTGTCGAAAATTATCCCCAAGTTCCGCACCCGTTCAGAGGTCAAGAGTGGCATACCTACAAGGCAAAGACCAGACAGTGAACCCCCACTCAACCCCCTTGTCCGATGACAGATCCACAACTAATACCTCAGTCTTATCAGAGTTCAACTTTAACCAACTGGCATCCACCCACTGCTGGATTTCAGAGAGGCAGCTATCAAAGACAAAAACAGCTCTATCCTGGTTGGGCACAAAAGAGAGATAGAGCTGGGTATCATCTGCATAACAGTGAAACCTCAGCCCACACCTTCTTACAATGTCTTCGAGGGGCAGCATATACACTGCAAACAACATGGGGGACAGCACTTAACCCTGAGGAACCCCACATGATAGGGGAACTGGGTTAGAGGGAAAAAAAAAGACACCACCCTCTGAGATCTTCCCATGAGGGGCAATTTAAACCACCTGAAGACTGTACCCGACAGTCCACAGATGAATCTCAGGTGATCAAGCAGGACCCCATGGTCCACAGTGTCAAGTGCTGATGAGAGATCTAGGAGGACCAGCATGGAACGGCTCCTCCTATCTCTAGCCATCAGGAGATCATTGAGCACCCGAACCAGCGCTGTCTCAGTACTATGCCTCTTTCAAAATCCAGACTGGAGGGGTTCATAAATGTCATTGGTGGTCAAATGGTCCTCCAGCTGCGTGGCCACTACTTTCTCAATCACCTTCTCCACAAAGGGAAGGTTAGAGACTGGTCTGTAGTTTACAGGGCAGTCTGGGTCCAAAGAAGCTTTCTTCAAGAGTGGTGTCACCACCACCTCTTTCAGTGAACTTGGAAACTCACCTATCTCCAAAGAGCACCAGACTATCCGAGCTAGGACTGGACCAATAACATCAATACAACCCAAAATCAGGGAAGTAGGTCCCAGATCCAAACTACAGCATGTAGGGTGCACACTCTGGATGAGCCGCATGATATCCATGAAAGCTGGTCAGACAAAGGTACTCCAAAAAGACCAAGAATAAGTGATCTTGCACTGATCCACAGCAACACCCATAGAGTGTGCCGGACAGAAAGCTGATCTGATGTCAGCCACCATATTTGCAAAAAAATGAACAAGTTCATAGCATTCTTCTTACAAAAAAGCTTTCCGGACTTGTAGACAGGCTGAGTTGCACAGTCTGTCCACAGTTCAGAACACCTGAGCTGGTCGATTTTGAGCAGCCACAATCTCTACGGACAGGAACTCTGCCTTCTTATGGGAGATTGCAGATTGATAGACTTGATAATGGTCCATCAATCTAAGGTGGTCGTCATCAAGAGCGGATTTCTACCAGCAACGCTCTAACCTTCATCCTAGTCACCGCATCTCCCTCAACGTCCCATTAAACCATGGGGATCTAGGGCAAAGGGAGAGAGGACAGACACGGACAGGAGCAATGACATCCAGGGCCACCACAATGGTCAAATTATAAGCCACCACATGGGCCTCTGGATCACTGTTTGCCTCTGAGAGGGACGAGAGATCCAGCACCGCCATTAGGCCTTGAGAATTTATATCTCACAAAGGGTAGTACTGAGTCATCTCCACAGGGGTAGGTGTACATAGAGGGTGCTAAAACTAAACCCACAGTGTAGTGATCAGACCATCCAACTGTTTCCACCCCCAGGTTGGAGGCCTTAATCCCTAGAAGGAAGACTAAGTCAAGAGAGTGACCATGATTATGAGTAGCAGTGGTAACTACCTGTGTAAGGCCAAGAGATGTCATCAACTGGAGGAAGTGCTGACCAAATTGCAAGAGTTCATCATCAACCCAAGCATTGAAGTTGCCCAGGACCATCAGCCTAGATGATTCAAATGCCATGTCGATGACGAAGTCTGCAACTTCCTGAAAGAATCATTTCTCATCTCCTGGTGGACTGTAGAGGAGGACAGTCCTACAGCCTACACCTGCTACCACGGTACACTCAAATGACTCAGTCTCCCCAACTGGTACATTCGTGAAGTTATGCTTGGACTTAAAACAGACTGCTACCCCCCCCCATGATCCAATCTCAGGCAGTGTATCACTGAGTACCCAGCTGGAATTGCAGCCTCCAGAATGGGGCCGGAGTTCTCATCCAGCCAGATCTTGGTGATACAAGCCAGGTCCACCGATTTAACAAGATCTGCAATAATTGCAGTCTTGTTTTTAATGGACCTAAATTGCATAACACCACCCGAGTTGGATGAACCTCTCGGGCCGCCTGGACCATCTGCCTACCATCATTTGTAGTGCCCTTTGGTATAGAAACCAGACATGGCAAATCACATTGCAGGTTCCATTTCACCCCAGGTCATCTCCTGGATCTCACTACCCCAATGCAGTGGCCCCCCTCATTCATCCTCCGCTGTTCACACCCCCACGCCCTCCTCTAACCCCTACGCACAATAGCCAGCACCCTACAGAGCAGGTATGTTGTAAACTGAAGTGGGGGGAAGGGTCGGAGAGCATGAAGGGTGGAGAACGAGTAGCACACAGCTGTAGGGGCATGACTCCAACACATTTTGGTAATCCAGACGACACTCTTCAAACTATCCAACTGTGAATCATAAAACCAAAATCTAAATAATAAAAAAATAAACTAAAAACATACAAAATCCTATTAAAAGTAATAAATATATTTAAATTCGCTCCCCCAAACAATTAAAAAAACACAAAAACAAAAAAAACCCAACGTAAAACTCATCTCTCTAACAGCACACACCTACAATCTAAAACTCTAGAACAAAAGTAATAACCCAAAATAAACAAACAATGTACAAAAATAAATATATCAAATAAACACAGTTGGTACAGGCAGGCTGGGTAGGCTGATAATGCATTAAAACCATTTAGGAAAACATTTCAGATGTCCAAGTCCCAAGGTCCTCTCACCACCAGCAGGTATGGACAATCCTCTCAGGAGTTCACACCTCCCAAGGCCGATAGATGGAATAGTCTCAAAAATCTTTCCAAAAATAAAACAGGTTATACAATGGGGTATAAAAAAACTGTAACCTCATTGGTCAAAACACATCACATGACCATGGTATATCCTGTAATAACCCACGGCTGAGAAATTACACTTATAAAAAACATACATAAACACATTTAAAATTTATTTTACACATGGGTCCATTTATATTAGACAATAAGGCACTCAGGTGTGGGTTATTGAGACCCCTTTTTGTGTGGTTAAGTCACTCGGCTGCACCTCGTGACACACCACACAAGGCATGGGTAAATCCTCCAATAACCCACACCCTGTCGTGCCTTATTGCTTAAGTAATCCCCAGTCCTCAGGTAATCTCACTACTAGAGTCTGGGGAATTGCTTATTCGACAGTCTCACTGTCAACAAGTAAATAAAATAAAAAACAGACTGACCGTAAATAAAAAGAAAAGGAGTAGGATTCCAAGGTTCCTGTAGCAGGCCTCTTTGGGATCAGTCACAACTCTGAGACCTGGGCAACCCAGACAAAACTGACCTGGTGGATGGCCTTGGGTTGTAGCAGCTACCACAGAGTTCCCCGGTAGAACCCACCAACCGATAGGCCCTCCAGGGAACCCTAGGGATCAACTCTCACCACCGACTCCCCTGTGGATAAGACCATAAATCCCCAGATACCTGTAGGGTTTCTTTCATGTGCCATTTTGAACACATATTACTCATGTCTGGAGGTGAGTCATGTGCTTGACAAACATGCACAGTTAAAAATAATGATACTTTATGTGGTATCAGTATATATTGACCTAATTTCCCTAAATATGCTAAGCTCCTCTGTCATTACCAGCAGAAATACAATGCTCCTCAGCATAGCTTAAATAAAGGTGTTTCTGCATAGTGGAACTCTGTTTTATTATGGTGGAGAGACTTGTGGAACAGAAACTTGTTTTCTGGGCTATTGAATTCGAGGATGTGTACTGTGGGAGATATCAGTAGTAATGGGTGCAGTGGTGTGTTCTGAAAAAGCTCATTCCATATCTGCATCCATATGAACAGGCAACCAAAGATTTCAGTGCAGAATCAGTAACCCTTAGCAAGGTCATTGCCATGGGGAGTCTACCTTGAGCTCCACACATGCAGTTATTTATAATCTTTTTTCAGCAACCTGCTGAAGGAACACTGCTGGTAATGCTAGCCATGGCCACAGTGCTGACAATAACTGCTATGATGGTGGTGGAGGAGGTGAAACCACTAGTTTACCTGAGTCATTGCAGTAGCAGCAGCAACAGGACACAATACTAATTAATGGAATGGAAGAGATGTTTCTTTCAAAACTAACAGACAGATTTGACAGCATTAGATCATGCAAGCAGTTTGATGTGTCCACTTCTATTCCAGCTATAATTATATGTTTATTCTTCCCAGAAACATAGAACACATCAAAAAGAAACTGTGGCAAAAACAGTGTGAAGAAACTATCAACAATGTCCATACACAAACTCTTGGACATATTGATTCTCACAGTCTGTCTTCTTGTTGTGCAATGTATAAGCATAATGATACTGAAAACTTAGATAGTGATGATCCCGAGACAATCAAGAAGCTTTTGATTACTGAATGCCTATGCTGCTCAGATATTTTGGAGGATGACGTGGACGTGTCACCAGAGCACTGTATGTGATTAAGGCTTGTCTACCAGACCACCGTCTAGCAGAAATTCTGATCCAGTCCAATTCTGGTAACACAGTTAAGTCATCTGCACTGGTAATGTGGCTTTGTATTATCTTTGATGTTCTCCAACATCAGTTGCTTTTGAAATATATTTCAGCAAAACTGGGATATTCTTTTACCATATTGCTCAAGGCTAGCAAAAGAGATTCTTAAATTCTTAGCCTTTCTTAAACACAGCTTACAGCATGTCAACTTGAAGTATCTAATCCAATTACTGTATACAGTACATTCATCCTCTTAGTGACATCTTACACAATTCCAACTTTGAGGATCTAATCCATTCAATTGTTCATAGATACAGTGGAGCCAGCCATCATACAACACGGTATCTTGCAGTAAACAACATGTTATGAAATACTGCATGACAAAACAGCTTGGTTACCAGTAGTAGTAGTAAAATTTATTGATCAGTCATAAGACCATTACAAAAAATATAACAATCAAGAACAAATAAATTATTACATATTCATATCTAAAATTAAATAATAACGATTATGAACTTAGTAGAAATACATAAATAATACATATACATTAGTTATAAAAGCCATATCAGAAAGCTAGCCCCATAGGGCATATCAATATTGCATGATCAGTAATACTGTATCCATGTCTATAGAGACTTGATTTCTTATACTGATGAAAAGCCACATCAGAATGACCTGAACCAAGGGTTATCCTTGAGGCCATTGAGTTAGTAAAAATGAAAGAAGAAGAGGGTACTCCAGGGGTGCTGCAGACCTCTTTCTTCAATTATTTTAAGAAGGGAGACCACAGCGGCCAACACTTTTAAATCTTGTGATTTTAACAAGTAAGTCAATAGTTGTTGAGGCTGATATTGCTGTTGTTCCAGGATACTTTCTAATAAAAAGCGCTGGAACTTTTCATATAATGGACATAGAAAAACCAGATATAAGAGATTGTCTTGTCCAAGTCTGCATTTACATAGAAAATCTGAACCCTTCTCCCCTTCAGATTGTCCCCTTTTTCAATTAGTTAAAATGGATTAAAATCTGAATCTTGCCAACAAAGTTCTATGTATTGGGGAGCCACGTGATGCGTCAAGAGGAGTAGACGTAGTTTTCCGGGTCTCCCCTCACCGAAAACAAACCTGCAGTTTTAAAACTTTTTTTGGCTAAATCAACTGCTCAGAACCCTTGCTGCTGGGACCGAGACTGTAGACAGCAGTTAATTTCGGTCTTCATGTTTGGGGAACGATGGAAAGTCCCGACATAGAATCAGAAGCAAAGCGGCCTGGCCGGAGCTCCTCGCCGATAACGCCACAAGAAGAGATATCACCGGGCAAGATATACGAGGATCTTTCAACAATTGAAGAGGCACTATTTAAATTGGTGGACAAGGTGGCAGAGTTTAAACCGGCCCTGACACAGCTTGCTAGAAGGGTAACAGACGTTGAAGCTAGGGTTTCATCGCTGGAGAGGAAGCAAGAGAAAATGGGCCTAACTATCATTGATAGTAAAAGAGCTATAACTAAACTGGAGGACCGACTGGATGATCTTGAGGGAAGAAGCAGGTGCAACAACTTGGTGTTATTGAGGCTCCCTGAAGGCGAGGAAGGCCCCAATACTGTCCTTTTTCTACAGAAATTCTTAAAGAAATCAGTGGGACCATCGCCCAATGGACCAGAGTACGTGATAGAAAGGGGCCATCACGCCTTAAGAGCCAAACCTCCCACATCGCAACCTCCTAGGCCTGTGATCTTTAAGTTATTAAACTACCTAGATTGGGAATTTATTCTGAGAGAGTCACGAAAGTTAACTACGTTTCAATGGGAAGGCAAGAAGCTTCGGCTAGTCCCTGATCTAACATGGAAGGTGCGTCAGGCCCGGGCCAGTTTTAGATGTATTACCTCCAAGTTATGGGCCGCAGGAATCTGCCATTGTATGCTTTACCCTGCCAAGTTAGAGATTTCTTTAAAAGAAGGGACTCAACGCTTTGAATCTGTGGATGAGGCCCTGCAAGTCCTTGCGACTTCCCTACCTGATCTATTCAAGAAAGGATGAGAGCTCAGGACCTTTTACAATATTATGTCGTATGTAAACTAGTGGGTACACAACAGATTTTAACAAGCTGGAGAATCGCTGCTTAGTGCTGGAAGCCAGAATATGTATAACCCCCAGAAGCTGACTTATTCTCATTGTGTGGACCTTTTCTTATAATTTAGTAACCTGGGGGAAGAAAAAATAGGATCTTGGGCCCTTCTGTTCTACATTCTATAAAGCCTTTTGTTAGGATAAATGCCATAACGTTGGCAAGGGGGAGCTTCTAGTTTATTTAAATGTCTTGTTTACTTACTGCTCCCAGATAAATTTTATTTGAAAATAAAGCCTGGAGATAAGTGCTTCTAGCTGGTAAAGGGCCCCATAATATAGGTTTAATAAGATAATACAACCCTCAAGGCACTTAAGGGTCAGACTACGTTCCAGACAAGGCACGTCTAAACAAGTAGCCCGTTAAAAGATACATGGGTTATGAGAACCGTGTAGTGGCCACAGGATAAAGTTTTCCCTTTTTTTTTTTTGTTTGTAGCTTGCCATAGCGGGTTGATTCGTGAGAGTTGTTTAAACCCTTATTATGTCCTAACCGTAATATAGTTTATCTCCCATATGGTTTGCCCCTCGGTAAATTAAGGAACCTGTGGCCAAGTTATTCTACTAAGTAGTATTGACCCATGACCCCACTCTTTCTAGACCCCTTATGGGTGTATCTGGTGCCTTCTGGGTGTAGATATATTTGGAAGTTAGCTTTGGTTATCCTTTAACTTTAAGCAAATACCATTTGCTCTGTTCTCTCCCCCTTAATTAACAACTGTTTTTGTTAGCTATGGCGGTGACAATGTTTAAGGGGTTCCTTATAATAGGGGACATAAGAACTGTAGGTTTATACCCTCCGGTTCATTCTTATATTGCTTTTGGGGGGGGGGTACCCAACCTCTATGGCGTACCATGGACCACAGGTTTAGGAGTTGGCTTCGGGCCAGAGGGCCCGTCCTTGTGGCGGTCCAAGAGATGGGGTTTTCTTTTGGGGGAGGGAGGTGAAACCTGAATATTTATTTTTGTTGTTTAGGTTGGGAGGGAGGCAGCTATCCATACCCTCTAATGAATAAGCAGGTATATCCACCTGGCTAGTCAGCTGAATATAATCTCCTGGAATATCAAAGGGGAAGGGACAATCGGAAAAAATATATTCTGCTCCATTATTTGGCTCAATTCGATCCGTCCATAGTATTTCTCCAAGAAACCCATGTTCTTCCTGACCGGCTCCATTGTTTAAAAAAAAATGGGTCAGTCAGGTCTTCAGTGCCGGCTTTTCCTCAAGTAGCCGAGGAGTAGCTGTGCTGGTAGCAAAAGGGGTTCCCTTTACGTCCTCTGAGATCATCCCCGACCCGAATGGTAGATTCATTATAGTTTCAGGTAAGCTGGGAGGGACCAGTTTAGTCTTGGGATCAATATATGGCCCTAACTCGGATTCTCCATCTTTTAGATTACAATTGGTACCATTCTAGCCCCTTTAAGGATGTCTATCTCATCCTAGGGGACTGGAATTTAGTTCAATCTAACAGTCTAGACCGCTCCTGGCATAGAACTTTGCAATTTTCCCCAGCCCAACGAGCTCTGGCAGAGTTTAAAACATCTTCCGGATTAATTGATCCTTGGCGATTGTATAACCCAACCATTAAAGACTTTACCTTTTTTTCCCCTGTGCATAAATCCTATTCTAGAATTGACTACTTCTTGGTCAGCCAGCATTGCTTGGCGACAGTAGAAGAGGTCTCATTTTTACCTCGAGTTCTCTCGGATCATTCCCTTATTAAACTCAAGTGCTCCCCTCTGTTCACCCCACCAAGATCTTATTCATGGTCATTAAACAATAGCCTATTAAAGGATCCCCCCTACGCAGCTCGCTTTCAAGCGTTTTGGCTAACACTATAGCGGACAATTGGGGATCCCTCAGCATGAAATAGATTTAGTGTGGGCTGCCTTAAAAGCTACATGGAGGGGTGAACTCCTTAGAATAGCAACAGTGCGTAAGGCTAAAAACAAATATTTACTAAATAATTGCCTGAAAAAAATTTCCATTCTAGAAGCTGTAAATGAGGCTTCCAGAACTAAGGATCAAGAACAGGAACTAAGTAGTCTAAGGATTTGGTATGTAAACACTTTAAATGAGAAGGTAGAGAGCTCTGCCTCTAAACTAAAAGCAGCGTATATAGGGCAGGGTAGCAAAGCTGGCAACCTTTTGGCTTGGCAGTTAAAGCAAAGAGCAGAGGCCAAGTGGGTAGCAGCTTTGAAACATCCTGACACAAACAAATTGATTACTGACCCCGAGGGCATATTAAATATTTTTTTCAATTACTATAAGTCTTTATACTCTAGTCAACCCCTCTCCTTACAGAGTGAATCTAAAATGCGAGAATTTTTAGACAAAATTTCTTTTCCACAGATGCCCGAGGAATCTATACAGCTGCTGATAGCCCCCTTTTCGGAGGAGGAAATAGCAAATGCTATTGACTCATTGAAATTAGATAAAGCTCCCGGTCCGGACGGCTTCACACCCTCTTTTCAAGACCTTTAAGGAAAGTTGATACGCTCCTGTACCAACTTTATGCCTACTGGCATAGTAATGGGGTAAAAGACAGATCCCTTTTGAAGCCAGGATAATTTTGCTACCTAAACCAGATAAGTCTTTAGACTCGGTGAGTAACTACAGACCTATCTCTTTAATAAATATAGACATAAAGATTTATGCTAAAAATTTTAGCTAGCAGACTGAAATCAACATGGATTGGGCTTTTAAGCCCGGAGCAATCTGGTTTTGTTTTCAGGTCCGATCCTCGACAGACCATTTTAGAAAGCTGTTTTATTTAATTTCTGCATCTGAAAACCCAGACATGGAGGCTTCTTTAGTATCGTTAGACGCAGAAAAGGCATTCGATAGGGTAGAGTGGGGTTTTATGTTTGCAACATTGGCCAAATTTGGCATTCCGGAAAAATTTATTCATTATATTTGGATTTTGTATGATTGCCCATCTGCAAGGGTTCAGTGCAACAATTTGATCTCGGTGGCCCTCCCCCTTTTACGAGGTACTCGTCAAGGTTGCCCTCTCTCACCGTATCTATTTAATTTATATTTAGAGCCCTTGATAAGAGCTATCCGAATGGACTGCTCAATACATGGGATCTGTATAGGTAACTTGGAGTTTAAGGTATCAGCATTCGCTGATGACCTGCTGCTACATATTAAGAATAGTACTACTTCACTTCCCCACCTACTCTCATTAATTTCATGTTTTAGTGAATTCTCCAGCTATAAACTCAATAGGAACAAAACAATGGTCTATTCATTATCCTCCCACCTCCATAAAAGTTGGTGTTTCTCTTTAGGGTTGCAGTGGCAGTCAAATTCTTTATCCTATTTAGGCATTCAGATTTCGAAAGACCTTGGGAAGTTGGCCAGCCTAAATTTAAAGCCCTTATTTAAATCTATCAAGGAAGACCTGGAGAGGTGGACGAAGCTCCCTCTGACTTTTTCAGGTAGAGTTAATACAATAAAGATGATGATCCTACCCAGGATTTTCTATCCTCTTTATAATCTGAACGTGTACCTCCCCAGGTCATTCTTCAGCCCGCTCTATAAATATTGCTCGGATTTTCTATGGAAGGGCAAACCCCCTCGTAGGGCCTATGCCAAGTTAATTTTTCATCGGAAGGTGGGAGGTCTCCAGATACTGGATTTCTATACCTACTATCTAGCCATCCATGCAACTAGATCGGCTTTATGGCTTCGAGAAGGAGATACCCCCTCTCACGGACCCGTCCTTGACCAGGAGGTTTCCAAACTTGTTAACCTTGATTTAGAATCCCTTTTATATATACCATGGTCTAAGGTCCCTAACCAAGTTAGAAATACCCCTATGGGTTGGGATATAAGGGCATTACACCAACTATATTCAAGATTACATATCCCTTATGCCAATGACCTATCTCAACCCCTTTTCAGAAACCCTAATTTTCTAGTGGGTAATAAACCTATTACAAGGTTTGTACATGATTCTTGTATAAAACCCGTATCTCGATTTCTTCTCCGGAAGCATAATCTCCCCTTCCTGTTTGGATTGATAGGTTTGGGGTTAGCCTAGGGACTTTTTAGACTTTTCAGATCCAAGAAGTTTTTTCATATAAGTAAAAATAAGGTTTCTGAAAAAGCTGGCAAATTAATGTGGAAACTGAGGGAAATTGTGTTGTCTGGAAAGCCGGTCTCTAAAATATATAAATATATTCTAACAAGTTTAGGTCAAAAAATATCACCAGTCCCTCTCTACTGGGAAACTAACCTGGCCTTGGGGTGGTCAGACGCGACCTGGGAAAGAATATGGGTGAATGTTTACTCATGCATCAAACAGGACAGACTGAGAGATATTCAGTTTAACCTGCTACATAACTTATACCTCTCACCTGCCAAATTATTTAGGTTAAAAAGACTGTCGTCTCCGACCTGTACTGAATGTGGAGACCAGTTAGCTACTACTTTTCATAAAATTTGGGCCTGCCTAAAATTGTTAAGTTTTTATGAGCGGTTAAAGGCTGGATACAACCGCATTGTGATCTATCACCCTTTTTCAACTCAGAGATCTGTGTTTTTGGGATGTATGCTCAGATCATATCCGAACCCAGAAATACCAAATAGCTTTGGTTGCCTCGATTTACAAAGCTATTGATTCTTCGCCACTAGCTTAAGTAACTGGATTCTTCCTTTAAAGAATGGTGGGATGAATTCCTGAATGCACTAAATGCTGAAGGTCAGTCTCAAATCTCCATAGCACTTCAGTTAATTTTTTTAAAATGCTGGGGTGGCTTTCTCAATCCCTGAAAGACAGATATGGTTATTAGTTTGTGAGATCGTCTTGTTCCCTTTCTACCAAATTTGCCTTATTACCCATGCTCATTATGGAACTCCCTACCTTTTTGTCCCACAAGGACTACATTTTAGTTGGAAATTCCTTCTCCACATACATCCTACTGCTAGCCATTGGTCTACTTTCAGCTAAGATCCTTTTCTTTTTCCATTTCTGTTACATCAAAGATTTGGATAGCTGCCAAGGGGGGGTTGGGGAGTGGGGGGGTTGGAGGGTTGGGGGGAAGGTTTACCACTTTATTTTATTTGTTTGGGGGTATTGTTTGGACCTGTTTAATGTTATGTTTGTTGTTTAATGTATATGTTTATTCATAAAATAAAGTGATTTGCAAAAAAAAAAAAAAGTTCTATGTATTGGGTCTTCTAGGGAAGACAGATATTTCTCAAGTTTATGTGTTCTCTTATTTTTGGCTAGCCAAGGGCACACTTTGGAAAGCCTACAGGCCTCTAGATCCTTTTAAATATTGGTTACCATTGAGTTACACTGCTCCCCTTGGCATAATGCAGCATTTTGTGACATAGTGCATCATTACTTCATTGTATCCTGGTTGGCATCACTGTACAACTAGTAGCATCTGCTACTGTTCTCCCTCCTATACCCCATTGTGATGTGTCTCCCTTCATGTGCTCTGGCACTTGCAGCACAGTCTGGCTCTTCGGTCGCAGCAGTAAAAGCTGCATGAGCAGAAGAAAGATTACACTGATGCACACCACCACCACCACCATACATCCTCCTCCTAATGAGATTACTGTATGATAACTTTGGCATTGTTATCACTGACAAGTATGAAATGATCATATGTGCTACTCACACAGAGTAGTCATCAGTTAAGTATGATGAAGCACAGACAACAACGCTCACACACTTCCATTAGTGTGTTCCACATTTATTGCAGGTAAAATCCACATTTCAAAAAAGTCCCAGTGCTTCAAGGGGCTCTACCCCTTCCTTAGGGATTGAAAGTCATTGAGAACTGCAAGGTTTAAATAGGTAGCCAAACAATGTGCAAATGTAATGCAATACATTAATACACATGTGCTCACAATTGTGCAGTTTCAGTCTCTATTAGCAGCTTTTTCAACAATAGAGAATGGCTCTGTTTCAAGGGAGGAACAGATTTTTAAGCTTGAAGACTTAAATGCAAGTAACACGATGAATGGGCTTCTATATGATGATTTGGTCAATCTGAATTTAACTTTAACTGGTAACAGAGAATAACTAAGTGACTGTTTCACATAACCTTGATCAGTTCACTGTGTTTAACGAAAGATAGATAGTGGGAATGGAAACACCATGTACAATCATAAGTAATGGGACTGTTAGTGAAGCATCAAATGTGAATGTAAATTACATTCTAGAGCAAGTTTCTGAACCAGGTTGTTTTGCTGACCTTGATCTTGAAACTGAATTTTTTTTACTTTAAATGTGGGGACAAAAGATTGACAGGGCAGCAGTGTCTTATGTCAGAATAAAGTCCATTAGAACTTACAGTGCTTACCAAAAAAGTGTGACTTTGAAAAGAAAAATACTTGTTTCAAGGCTCGGTCCACATTTTGCCCAGAACCACAGAACCCAGCAAGTATCACTTTCCAAAATTTAATAAAAGGCAATGTTTATCACCTTTTGGCAAATGACTGGAATTTAGGACTCCACAATCTGAATAAAACTGAATGAGAAGCACTGGAATCCTTAAAAGCACTGGATAATGTTTCAGTCCATAATTCTGACGGGGCAGGGGGCCTTTGTTGTTGCTCTTCTAAGAACATCTGATAATGTAAATGAATAGAGAATACACAAACCTATGGAAAAGTAAAAGAAAACCCCACAAAAACTTTTCAGGAAAACATTTTTTAATTTTTGGATAATGCCTTGCCACAGCTGAGACCTCTGTTCAGCAACTAGAATTTTAAAGGTGTAATATTCAAGAGTACACATTTTTATCATATCCCTAAAATTCATACAGTAGTAGTAGTAAAAATTTTATTCATTTTAAATAAATAGGAGACTCCATTGAGACAAGCTCATTTCCAGTGAGGTCCTTATAGGCACAGATAATCGCATAGTAAAGTTTCATAAAACATAACAGTGCATAGATATCAAACATTTAAATATGTAAATACAGAAACAGGTATATCGCTGAGGATTTATATATAGTCAAGACAAGATCATACACAGTAGGCAGTAAGTACACACTGTTAATTCTGTTAACTCTGATTTGCACTGGCTGTGGGGCAGCAGTTTTCCGGGAAACATTCTGGAATCTGCATTGCTGTCCTATTTGTAGGCAACTGTCAGCTCTGAGAGAGGAGGTTGCCCACCTCCAGGCTGAACTAGCAAGGACTAAGGAGGCCTCCTCCTCCCAAAGAGCACCACTGCCACAACCACTGAGTCAGAGGTTTCGGAGTATGAAGAGCAGTAGGACCACAGTGGGTTCTGGGAGGGTGCGGGTGGTGGACCAGAGGCGAAGCCCCCCAGTTGTACCTCTATGCAATCAGATGCCATTCTGGCAGAGCAAGGTTCCTCTATGATGGCACCCTCAGTGGAGACCCAGAAGAATGCTGAGGACATCCACAAGGGAGACCCACCAAAGTGTGGCAAGGGACACCACAGGGGAAGGAAACAGCTACTGATAGGGGACTCAATTGTTAGGGGGGTAGAACTGGGGAAGGGAGAGAGGAAATAAGCTGCCTGCCTGGTGCCATGGCTTGAGGGACAAGAAGCGAATCCTCACAATTGTAGAAGCAGCATCACAGGAGACAGGACTAGATATCATTGTCCACCTTGGGACAAATGACCTAGCTAAGCATGGGATCAGTGCAGTGCAGAATGAATTTGTGGAGTTGGGGAGGGGCCTCAGATGGGTAGCAAGCACAGTAACCTTCTCAGAGGTGCTACCAGTCCATGGCAGGAATGAGGCTAGGGTACTGCACACCATGCAGTTTAATGAATGGTTGCAAAACTGGTGCAGAGCACAGGCTTTGGCTTCATTGGGGACTGGGGGTCCACCTGGAGAGATAAAGGTCTATACTGGTATGATGGTCTGCATTTGTCCACAAAGGGGACCAAGCTCCTAGGTGACAGGTTTAAATGCTTCCTTGGCAAGCTTTTAAACTAGATAAGGGGGGAGGTACTGATAAAAGGCAGGAAAAGTCAAGCCTCCCCCCACAAAACAGGGCAGGTAGTAGGGTAAACACTGAGGTACAGAGCTCAACACAGGGCAGGATGGGGGTAAATGGTAAAATAGATAAGAGCAATAAGAGCAGGGATGGGGGAAAAAGGATCAAGCCAACATTAAATGGAGGGCAATGACTACTAATGCCCGTAGTCTGGGAAACAAGCTCTCTGAGCTAGTAGCTTTGATGGAAGATGAACAATTGGATATTGTGGCAGTCACAGAAACATGGTACACCAAGAACCATGAATGGGATGTCAACATACCAGGGTACACAATCTACAGAAGGGACAGGGAAGGCAAAGAGGAGGTGGAGTAGCTCTATACATAAGGGAAGGATCAAAGCTACAGAATAAAAAGAAAGAGGGGAGGACAAGAGGCACTCTGGGTTACCTTGGAGATGGGTAATGGCATCATGAATCCGCACAGGGGTTGTATACAGACCCCATCTCAAGGGAGGAAATGGACAAGAAAATGATAGGACATTCTCAAAATGGCTGAAAAGGGGAGATACTGTTGATGGGGACCTGAATATGCCAGTTGTTAACTGGAGGACACTGCAGCCACATCCAAGAGCAGGGTCATTCTCGATGCCCTGCAGGGGGCAGACCTTAGACAGCTAGTGCTGTAACCCACTAGGGGGGGAGCAATACTAGACCTGGTACTCTCAAATGGAGAGAGGATCACAAATTTAGAAGTCAGTAGACATCTGGGAACAAGCGACCACTGCACAGTGTGCTTCACAATGAGCACAACCATGGAGTTAAGCCATACAAAAACAAGGATACTGGACTTTAGAAGGGCTGACTTTGGCAAAATGGGTGAACACCTGAAGAATGCACTAGCAAATGGCCAAATAGGAGGGGTGGAAGAACAATGGAGAAAAATTAAAACTGCCATCATAGAGGCAACAAGTCTTTGTGTAAAACAAATAAAGAAAACAAAGCGGAGTAAAAAACCACTATGGTTCTCAAAAGAGGTGGCAGGGAAGGTTAAGGAGAAAAAGGCTGCATTCAAAAAGTATAAGGAATCACAGAGGGAGCATGACAGGGAACTGTATCAATTAAAGCAGAAAGAAGTAGGAAAGGCAGTCAGAATGGCAAAGGCACAAACCGAGGAAAAATAGCCAACGTGGTCAAAGGGATAAAACCTTTATAGGTACATTAGGGAGCATAAAAGGTTAAGGGAGGGATAGTGAAGATTAATAAGGAGAGAGGGAGGTGGGCAGAGGGAGACAGTGAAAAGGCAGAGATACTGAATGAATACTTTGCTCAGTATTCACAAAGAAGATGAGGAGCAGTTACCTAAACCAGACAATAGAAGCACTCTGGGTAGGGGGTTGATACCAGTCCATTCACAGAAGAAAGAGTCCTGAAAGAACTCCTAAAACTCAAGGTGGACAAAGCAATGGGGCCTGACGGGATTCACCCCAGAATCCTAAAAGAACTAAGGGGGACCTAGTGACACCACTGACCACACTTTTTAACAAATCATGGCAGGATGGGGTGGTACCTGAGGACTGGAGGAGGGCAGATGTGATTCCTCTTACAAAAGTGGGAGCAAGGCAGAAGCAGGAAACTACAGACCTGTAAGTTTGACTCAGTGGTAGGGAAAATGATGGAATCACTTCTGAAAGAAAGAACTGTTGAGCACCTAGAGGCCAGCGGGGCACAGGACCCAAAGCAACATGGATTTACAGCAGGAAGGTCATGTCAGACTAATCTAATTGATTTCTTTGACTGGGTGACCAAAGTAATAGACCAGGGAGGGGCTGTGGATATGGCCTACATAGACTTAAGCAAGGCATTTGACACAGTCCCGCACAAAAGATTAATAATCAAGTTAGCCAGCCTGGGAGTGTGTCCCAGGGTGGTAGCCTGGGTAGCGAACTGGCTGCACAACAGAACACAGAAGGTAATAGTGAATGGAACACATTCCGAAGAAAGGGGGGTTACTAGTGGAGTACCTGAGGGCTCAGTACTGGGTCCAATCCTCTTTAACATCTTTATAAGTGACATTGCAGAGGGTCTGGAGGGAAAGGTATGCCTCTTTGCAGATGACACAAAGATCTGTAACAGAGTTGATACACAAGAGGGGGTAGAAAAGATGAGAAGGGACTTGGAAAGGTTGGAGGAATGGTCAGACATATGGCAACTTAGATTCAATGCAAAGAAGTGCAAAGTAATGCACCTGGGAAACAAAAACCCAGGAGAAGAGTACACAATAGCAGGGGAAGTACTAACAACAACAAAAATGGAAAGGGACCTGGGAGTAGTCATATCAGATGACCTAAAGGTGGGTAAGCAATGTGAGAAGTCAGTAAGAAGAGCCAGGGGATACTGGGATGCATAGGAAGGGGCATCACAAGTAGAAAAAGGAAGTGATTATCCTCTATACAGACAGTTGTGAGACCCCATCTGAGTACTGTGTGCAGTTTTGGAGACCTCATCTACGCAAGGACATAGACAGGATGGAAGCAGTCCAGAGGAGGGCAACTAAAATGGTGCAGGGTCTACATCAGAAACCATATGAAGAGAGACTGAGAGAGCTTAATATGTATACCCTTGATGAAAGGAGGGACAGGGGGACATGATAGAAACGTTCAAGTACCTCAAGGGAATCAACAAAGTCCAGGAGGGTAGCATCTTTCAGAAAAAGAGATGTGTAAGAACAAGGGGGCACAGTTTAAAGATAGAGGGGGGACGGCTCAGGGGTAATGTGAGGAAATTCTTTTTCACGGAGACAGTGGTGGATACATGGAACAGCCTTCCTGAGGAGGTCGTTGGGTCTAAAACAGTGGGGGAATTCAAACATGCTTGGGACAGACACAAAGCAATTATAGTGCGGGGTTGCAGCAAGCAGGCTGTTGGCTAACTAGAATCTGCAGCTTATCCAGTAGGTAGGGAAATGGGCAGACTGGGTGGGCCAAGTGGTCCTTTTCTGCCGTCAAAGTCTATGTCTCTATGTTTCTATGTTTCTTCACGCTCTTCCAATCTGGCTTTTGGAAAAAAACATTCCACCACCACCTCTCTGATTAGGCTTACTGACTCGATCCTCTCAAGGATGGACAGTGGCCAAATCACATGTGCCATTTTTGTCAATCTCACCAAAGCTTTTGGCATAGTTTCCCATACTCTTCTACTCAACTCCTTCTGCTCAGCAGGTCTGTCTGACTCAGCCACCAACTGGTTTTGTGCTTACCTAAAATGCTGGATCCAATCAGTCAGAAACACTGACTCTATATCCCCACCACTCCCTATCAACACAGGTGTCCCTCAGGGGTCCATGTTGGGTCCTATCCTGTTCTCCATCTTCCTAAATGGCCTCCCATCCATATGCATCACAACTTCTATACATATGTATGCAGATGAGTCACTCAGATCTCATGAATATAGAACCCTGGCAGTCCTTCAATGTTCCACCATAACAGGCCAGGCTGCCTTCTCACACCACTTCCCAAAACTGTGGAACTCGCTTCCGCAACAGATTCACCACTCATTCTAGCCATCCTCATTACCTGCAGCACTTCAAAACTACCTCTCTGTTAATTGCCCCTGTGCCTAACTCCTTTTAAGCTTGCCCAGATCCTATCTATTATCTGCACAAAAGTCTCTGATGTTAGTATCCTACTACTGCACTTAAAAGTGATATATAATGATTTCTGTTGTTTTGTATTTTTGAACTGTTCTCTCTTGCGAAGATTCTCTGACCACTGTGTATTTTGGCAAATGTATGCTCATGATAACTTACTTTCCTTAAGTTCTCTAGTTACATGTCTGATTTTTTCACTACTGTTAAGTACCTTATGGTCATCAAATGATTTACGATGGCTTATGTTTGCATCTTCATTAATTGTTTCTTTCCCATCACCCCTTCCCCCAGGATGCACCATGAGATGAGCAGCCTGTTGTTCAGTGTATCTTTCCTGGTGAAACTTTTCAATAAATAAATAAATAATCACAAACTTTCTATTCATTAAATCCACTAAATGTGAACTTAAATATTTCAGTACACAAAATCAGCACTGTATGTCAACCAGCATGAATGTCATGACAGCAAAATGATTTCTGAGGTACCTAAGCACTGAAACATATTTTTATTACATCAAAGATGGATTTTAACATTTAAAGGTCTTAAATACAAAGGCATCGAATTCCACAGATTTTGGCCCATATTAAAAAACATGTGACCTACCTATTTTTAAATTATTCTTGGTGGCTTGAATTTCACCCTTCCTGCAGACCTAAGGCAATTTTTATACTTGTTTGATGCAAGTTTTCTAAAGTATAATCTGGTACACATGTTGTGCAACACTTAAACACATATACTAATATACAGTATGGTAATGTCTTCTGTCTTCAAGATTTAACCAATCCAAAGATTTATACAGTTCACATCTGTGGGTCCTTCAGGGAACAGAGAAATTCATAATTGTGAAACAAACCCACCCTGCCACCCCATTATCTATGGTGTGGGTTCAGTATTTAAAACATTGTCTTAGTTTTTGGATTCTTAGTTTTACAATCTATAGTAATGTGTTTAAAGTTCTACACCCAGGATAGTGGGACCTATTAGTAAAACTCCAAAACATGAAGTGGGAAACACATTTTATGTGATTACAGGCTAACATGTCTTCACTATATTCTTGTATCTCTCAAAACCTAGGGTTGGTGGCTTTGAATTTCTTTCTCTTTCTCTAACTGTACCTGGACAAGTGCACTATCTTTAAAATGCATGTTGCAGGCTGTGGAATTCATTTTGTTACATAATTATTTTGTATGTGACAAACATTTTTATTTGGAGAAAACAGGCACAACCATGGGGGCATCTGTAGCCCCCTCTCACACAAATTTATTTTTGGGATTTGGGGAACATTTGTTCATTTTAAATGATGTTTTGAACATTTTTTTCCATCACATATAATGCACTGGCACAGGTAAAGAGACCATTGCAGTGCATACAACAAAGCTAATTTGTTTGCTGAATACATGAACAGTAATGATTTTAATTTGTAATATACAGTAACAGTACTGGACTGGGAATTTGACTTCCTGGATGTGAAATTGTATGTTCAGGATGGTAGAATTAGTTCCTGCTGTTATAGAAAACCAACAGTGAGTAATGCAATATTACATTCATCAACTGCTCACCATCCATCCCTATTACATAACATTCCATATGGACAACCTTTACATCAAAAATGAATTGCTCCTCTGAAATTGACAATGAGGTACAGGCAGCAGATCTCACAGGTCAATTGCTTGGCAGTGGGTATAAAAAAGATATTCTGAAAAGAGTCCCTGAAAAGAGAATAAGGACAGAGCAGATTTGTTGCAGACAAATTGAAAAGACCCCGCATAGGCACCACCTTTCATGTTCACTCTGGATTATAACAAGATGGCACCAAATATCAAAGATAGCATACTACATCATTGGCATTTTTTGGGAGGCTGTACTGCTAAGTGAATATTTGTTGAGAGACCCTGGACTGCATTAAGCAAAGCAAAAAACCTGCATGATATGTTGTCCCCTAGTCATTTCCAGTCCAGACTAACTAAATAAATTGTGTGGTTGTCAACCAAACCAAAGGCATTGTAAAAAGGTAGGGAATGCTTGACTTGCAAACACACTTTGGCAAGAGAATGTTTTCAGCATCCAACTCTTGATATGAAAGTTGAGGCTAAATATTTTATGGGATATATAGCTTCCTATGTCATTTATGTTCTCATTTGTCCCTGTCCCAAGATTTATGTGGGTAGGACTTTTCATCCTGTAAAAGAAAGAATAATGGAACATCTTAGGGACATAAGAAATGGTAAGGAAAGTTCATCAGCAGGGGCCTATTATGCTTCCCATCATGATCATGAGGGAAAGCTGTTAAAGTCTGGCATCCTAGAAAGCCCCCCCCCCACACACACACACAGACACAGCAGGATGAGACAGGCTGAAACTGAAGCTCCAGTATGAGCCATTCTGAATTTTTAGGTTACTTGCAATATATCCAAATGGGCTCAATGAAGAACTGGATTTGCCATGTTTTTTTTTGTTTTTTTTTCTTGTAAAGGACATGAATGGAGTCTTTTAAAAGTTTCCTATTATTACAGTAACTGCATGAAAACAGACATTAGATGACCACCTTTAAATTAGGAAATATTTAAGTTTCACACTCCTTTAACATGTTTCTTATGGGTCATCATATCCTTGAAAAAATTATCATATTGTGTACAGAGAATATAAGCCATCATAAAAAGACATTGTTTCAAGGAACACTATATGGACTAAAAACAGTTGAATAAGTACTCACATAGAAACTGTAATCTCATTGATTCAATTTGTCCTTTTTAACTGAAAGGTTTGAACCTTTTATACTGTAGTCAATGTAACCTAAATGTTGTTTGCAACCACCTTTAGTTTTCATATTCAAGAAGAAATACATTATAAGAACCACCTGCCATTTCCCCAGCATCCAACAGAAAAACCTCGACCGCAGAGGGTAGTTGGTCCAGGAGTTTAGCAGGTGGTTAGGAAGGGCAAATTGGGTGCCCCATCACTCTCTGCTCTCCAGCATATTACCTCCAAAAACCATATAAACACTACAAACAGGTATCTGCCTCTATCTCTGAAATCAAACAAAGAGGCAGAAGACACTGCAGAACAGGACACTGCAGCACAGGAGCTAGCACAACAAAACTCACCCAAATCAGGAACCAAAACAAAAAGCAAAAGGAAATCCAAAAACTCTGATCATAGGAGACTCCATGATTCGGGAGTTGATACCCATCACCAGCCAGGGTAATGGTCAGATGTCTCCCAGGTACATCAGCATGGAGAGACACTGACCCATTGCTAAAATTGTTCACAAAGCAGGAGAAAACATTGATGTCCTAGTACACATAGGGACTATGATCTCGCCAGCCAGTCAGTTGTGGAGACCAAGGAACACCTGACCAGGCTGGGACAAACTATCATCTATTTTGTCCGGCATCTCCTTCTCTGAGATCCTGCCAGTCTGGGAGAGGGGAGCAGATGGACGGAAGGTCAGAGAAGGGAGATAGGGAGCTAAACACATGGCTCAAGGGCTGGTGCCAGGAAAAAGGATACAGATTTGTAGGGAACTGGCAACAGTTCTGGGAGCAAAAGTTCTTTAAATTTGATGGACTGCATCTGACTAAGGAGGGAGTCAGTGCATTGGGGCAGAAGTTTGACGTCTTTGCAGAATATTTAAACTAGCAAATGGGGAGAGGGATGCAGCACCCCATACGTCGAATGGGAAGAACACCCCTTCCCCCTCAGCTAGTGGTCAAACCGGGATTCAGCATGTTTGTAGTTCATTTGCATCACCAGGTAAGAAAAAGGGTTTGTCTCCCCATATGACGACAGGGTAATGCCAAACCTCACCCAACAACTAACACACCAAAATCTGGCCAATGGAAAATCATGTACAAATGCTCACAGCCTGGGAAATAAGATCCCAGACCTGCAGGCAATAATGTCACAGGCTAAACTGGACATAGTAGCAATTAGTGAGACGTGGTTTACCAGTAACCACACTTGAGAGACTTCAGTACCTGCTATGTATTGTTCAGAAGAGACTGAGGTGCAAAAAGGGGGGGAAGAGTGACCCTGTATGTCAATGAAAATATCAAAGCTACAGAAATTCAGAATACACATAAGGAGCCAGAAGAACTGTGGGTCACCCTGGAAACAGAAAATGGGACAGCCATAAGAACTGGGGTTGCATACAGGCCCCCAGACCAGGGGGAGGACATAGACACATTACTCTTAGAAGATATACAAAACATGACAGCTAAAGGGGAGGTTCTGATAATGGGAGACCTCAACATGCCAGATACAGATTGGTCAATACCAGCAGGAACATCTGCCAGAACTAGACACATAGTGGATTCCCTGCAGGGGGAGGGCCTCAAACAACTGGTACAGCAACCCACAAGAGATAGAGCTATCCTAGATCTAGTACTGACTAACAAGGAAGGGATCACAGATCTCAGGTAGATGGTCACCTGGGGCCAGTGACCATCACATGGTATGGTTCAATTTGGCTACTACATCTAAATCATCCCATTCCAAGGCAAAATATGGGACTTCAGAGGAGCTGACTTTGATAAGATGGCCAACAGAGTTAAGCTAGCCCTGGCAAAAAGAAACACAGGTGAGGGGGTACAGGCAAAGTGGGCAAGCATTAAGGATGCAATACTTGAAGCAACATCCCATTGTGTTAGACAGAAAAGGAAGTGCAAGAAGAAGGAAACCACTTTGGTTCTCAAATACAGTAGCAGAAAAGGTCAGAGCCAAAAGGCTGGCCTTCAGGAAATATAAGGGAACACAGCGGGATGAAGATAGGGAGGCATAGCAAACTACCCTAAGGGAAGAAGGTAAGTCAGTTAGGCAGGCAAAGTCCCAAACTGAGGAAACACTAGCACGAACAGTAAAAGAAGGTGACAAGACTTTCTATAGATACATTAGTGAAAGGAGAAAGTCCAAAGGGGGTATTGCTAAGCTTAATGGAGAAAAGGGAGCATGTGAGGAGGAGGACCCTGTAAAGGCATCTATCCTAAATAGATACTTTTGCTCAGTATTTACTGAAGAGAAGGTAGGACAGGCCCACAGCTCAGCATCATGGACACAGGGGAGGGAGGTGAGCACTACTCCCTTCACAAAAGAAAGGGTCCTACAAGAGCTTGCTAAGCTCAGGGTGGATAAGGCAATGGGACCTGATGGCATACATCCCAGGGTACTTAAGGAGCTAAAGGTGGAACTAGCAGAGCCATTAGCAGAACTGTTTAGTGAGTCTCTGAGCACAGGAGAGGTCCCAGAAGACTGGAGAAGAGCTTATGTGATCCCTCCCACAGAGTGGTAGCAGGGAGGAGGTGGGGAACTACAGACCAGTCAGTCTTACCTCAGTAGTGGGCAGATTATGGAGGCACTCCTTAAGGAAAGGATAGTGCAACACCTGGAATCCATAGGCACAGGATCCAAGACAGCATGGGTTTACAAAGGAAGGTCCTGTCAAACTAATCTCATAGATTTCTTTGACTGGGTAGCCAGAGTGGTGGACCAAGGGGAGCAGTTGATGTTGCCTACCTTGACTTCAGCAAAGCTTTTGACACTGTTCCACATAGAAGATTGATAAATAAGCTGGGTAGGCTCGGGTGGGTCAGAAGTTGGTCAACTGGGTGGCAAACTGGCTGCTGGCAGAAAACAGAGAGTGGTGGTAAATGGTATACAGTCAGAAGAGATGCAAGTCACAAGTGGGGTACCTCAGGGATTAGTTCTGGGGCCAGTCTCTTAACATCTTCATTAGTGACCTTGCAGATGGACTAGAGGGTAAGGCTTGTCTGTTTGCAGATGACACCAAGATCTGCAACAGAGTAGATGATCCAGATGGGGTGGGCAGAATGAGAAGAGATCTGGATAAACTAGCAAAATGGTCAGAAGAGTGGCAACTAGGATTTAATGCAAAAGTACAAAATCATGCACATAGGGAGAGAGAAACCTGAAGCCACCTATAGTCTGGGAGGGAGTTGCTAGCAGTCACAAAGGAAGAAAGAGACTTGGGCATCATCATCACTGATGACCTGAAATCATCCAAGCAGACCTCTAAAGCAGTAGGTAAGGCTAGGGGGGTGTTAGGGTGTATTAGTAGGGGTATCACAAGTCATAAGAGAGAGGTAATAATCCCTCTTTACAAGACACTGGTTAGGCCACACCTTCACAAGAACATTAACCAAATTGAGGCAGTCCAGAGAAGGGCAGCAAAATGGTGCAGGGACTGCATCAGAAGACATATGAGGACAGATTAACAGAGCTCAATATGTATACCCTTGAGCAAAGGAGGAGAGAGGTGATATGATCAAGGCATTCAAACACCTTAAGGGCATTAACAAGGTGAAAGAGTCTAACATGTTTAAATATAAGAAAATAGCAGGACAAGAGGACACAGCATGAGATTAGAGGGGGGCCGGATTAGGGGAATGTGAGGAAATTCTTTCACAGAAAGGGTGGTGGATGCATGGAATGGCTTACCACAAGAAGTGGTGGCTATGAATACAGTGCAGGGCTTCAAACAGGCATGGGATAGGCATAAGGGAGCAATACAAATGACTATGAATAGATAGGCCACTGACAGAGCAAAGGCCGATGGCACATTTATAAGGTAGAAAAAGAAATGGGTAGACTGGATGGGCCTTGTGGTCCTTATCTGTCGACAACTTCTATGTTTCTATGTAAGTTGTTTAAGAGTTGTCATAGGGGTGTAGTTTTTGCAGTTGCACGTTAAAGTTGTGGGAAGCACTAATTAATTTGATGGCTACTTAAGCAGTGTAAGGTTGATGTATGCATGCCTTAAATGACAGATCAAATTTGCTGCTAGGCAATCACTGATCAAAGGATAAAACAGTGAAAACTGATAGTAGCTAAAACTGCACAATTATAAATAAATGTGTGTTGATTTATTGATTTTATATTTTTTCACTATTTTGCTATTTTAACCCTGCAGTCCTCATTCCTTGAGGAAGAGGCAGAGCACTTTGAAGTGACAGGGTTTTGAGATGTGGGGTTTTACTTGCAATAAAATATGGAACACACTGATACATGTGTGTGAGTGTTGTTTTCTTCTGTTCTTCAAAGCTGCACTCAGCCCTTTAACAGGAGCTCCATTTGGTTTGGTAGTACACTTATTGTTCTGAACTCTGCATTAATCAAGCAAGGCCTGTCAGATGGCCCACTGTGAATGAAATAGTAACAGAATGATTGACTAGTTGCACATCACTGCCGTTTTGCAGTTGGTCCACATGTTGCCAGCTGACTACGCCGCCTTTCATTGCTAGGGGACAGTGGATTGTTCAAAGTTTAATTAACAAAACTAAATGTTTATAAAATATATAAAAAAGAATAAAAACTCATCCCCAAATATTGGGAAGAACAATATAATATCCTAAATGTAATTAGATTTTTTGTGTGGTGTACTATATTTTTATTTTCGGAGGTGGGGGTTGGTATATTAAAATATAATTAAAAATCCTATGGGTCCGAAAGAATATAAAAATGGGCATGGAAGTAAAGCAGAGACTGGGGGGGGGGGATAAGCTCTGAGGTCTGCAATGACTATTAATTATTTATGTGGCTTATCACTGAGCTGCAGTGGTCCTTATGGGTTGCAGACTGTCACAGCACCACAACCAAACCAATCAACTGTAGTGGCATACCAACACCCCATCCCTCAAGGAATCTAGAGTCATATGTCTTCTTTCATGAAGTCAAAGCTTTAATTATCCCCTTTTCTAATCTGTTTTACCCCATGCCATTTACTGAATTGGGAGCTAAAGTGGTTTGGAAAATGTTCTATGTGCAACCAAATTCATGAAGACCCATTCAAAGCTGACTTGAATTTGACAATGGCCCACTTCATTCACCCTTATATGGGAGCAGAAGGTGAGATCAGTGTCATATGGCATAACCAGGTTGCAAACAAAATTGGCAAAAAGGCAAGAGGGTATTAACTTCAGATTTAGAATGTTCATCTTGTCCAAGAGAAACACTTCAGACTTTGACAGACAGGAAGATAAGGTGAGAAAGGAAGGATCTGTGGAAAAGAAAAACAAAAAAAATGTGCATATGGATATTATCCACAAAAATATTAAATCCTGAGTTGTTACTTTAGGTTAAAATTAAAAGGTATCACATTATTATAGTGACTCAAATGGAGTGACTCAGTTTTGAGTGACTCAAATTGAGAGCTTGTGATTTGAGTTACCTTGAAAGGGTAGTGATCGTGATTCGAGCAACTAGGTAGGGGGTGGAAATGGCGAAGGAGTAGGATGGTGAAGGAGAGGAAGAGGAGGGTCCAGTCAGGAAGCAGTGTCCAGGCAGAGAGCAGAGAGCAGAGGTATGTGGGCTGTAGTTTGGGGGTATGTTGCAGAGCTGGCATTCTGGTGTGGTTGTGAAGGTGGCTGACTGTAGTGAAGGAGATCCAGGGTTCAGGACTCTGTAGTGGTAATATTTTTACTTGTTTTCTGTGTGTGGGACTTTGGGTTTTTTTGCTTTCTCATTTTGCCCTTACCTGTCATGCACCCTACTGAAGCTGAGACTAATAATTTAGAAGGGATGTGGTGGGCTGCACCCCCCCACACACACACAGATGTGTTTATTTTCCCCTGGTCACTGTTGTTGGGTGTGCCGGGGGGGTGTACATTGCTGTTTTGCTTTTCAGTGATGTACACTTGCTGTAATAGTGATCGCTTTTTTTCTATCACTACAGTATTATGACATGGAACCAATAAAAATACCAAATGATTTTGAAAATTCAAACATTCAGTATGGTAACATTATTACCATAGAAGCAAGAAGTCAAAAGCTATGAAAGGTATTGAAATTAGCTGCAAACACTGTAATGGCATTACACTATTTGAAGGTGTGGAAAGCAAGAAATCTAACAATATGATCATAATGTATTAAGTAACCATAATCAAAGCGTATGATCCCTTAAACACTTCTACTCCATAGCAAATAATAAGACATGGGAAAGTCTTTCAAAAATAGGGAATAATTTAGTGAAAGCAAAAGTTGTTGAAGTAATGGCAAAATAATCTGGCTCAAAACATCATTGACAAAATAATCTAAGGCAAATACTACCCAGTAAAAGAACTAGTCAAGGGCGGTAACAAGAAAATAGTGAACATTTCAGCAGAGGAAATAAGTATTCAGAGATCAATGTACAACTTTATCAATAAAAGTCTGAAAAAACAAATTTTGGTTTAATGAAACATAGAAGAAACATCTCTCTTTTGGAGGGGTGGAAATGGTGAAATACCATTAAAAGATATTTTTGAGTCTATGCATGTTACAAGTAATGATCAGAAATGCTTAATTCCAGGTAGCTGGTCAATACTGAATGTGAATATCAGAGTGATGAAATCCACATGGAAATAACAGCATGAGTGAAAACAGCTATAGGGAAACTATAGTGCAGCCATTACAGCACTGACCCAGTAGCTGTTTTCACTCTTACCGACCACTGTAAATTCATGGCTGTCGGAGGGTGAACCACACTGCACTCATAGCTTAGAGGTTAGAGTGGCAGGATCTGCAAGGCAGTGCATGTCAAGCTGACAGCAGTTTGAGTCTGAGCCCTGCATTCTGCATTTGTGTTTTTTCTTGTTTTGGATATTTTATTTATTTATTTTAGTTTTTATTTCATTTAGTTTTTGTTAACCGGGTAAGTGCACTAGCCAAAATTGACTATTTTCAGGCATGACCAGGGAGAGTACAACAGGTAAATACAAACAGATAGCAATTCTAGAGAGCAATTACAATACATAAAGATGTAGGGTTACATTCCATGTCATCAGAAAATACACAGGAAAAAATAATACCTTTTACATAATGCTGTACACATCAGCGGTAGTATATGAGGCGAAAGGAGTAAAACATGTAGGAGCTAGAGGTAGAAGGAATGGGGTAGGCAAAAGGAAGACAGCAGGTCAGGGGTAGAGAAACATGTAAAGAAAAGTAATTGGAGGGGAGGGAGAGAAGATAGGGATAGGGGGAATCAAGTGTGGCTAAAGCAAGTGCAGGTGTCAGCCAGAGATAAATAAAGCCTCAGCTCCCTTTTGAAGCAGAGATGAGACATAATCAGCCACAAGTCTGGGGGAAGAGAGTTCCAGATTCAAGAGACAGAGTGCTGGAAGGCTGTAGTACCTTTGGAGGTGCAACACCTTGGTATGTGGAGTAAAGATTGATCAGTCGAACGCAGGCCATGGTAGGAGTTTTGGGAAACAAGTAATGTAACAAGTGAGGATGGAGTGTTCAGTTAAAGAACAGAATCAATGAGTGAGCACAGAGCATATTTCCTATGAGCTGAGGGGGAGAGTCATTTTAAGTCCTTGCATAGCTGGCAGTGGTGCGTAAGGCGAGGAGACGAGGAGGCTTACCTACAAATGTTGCTATACGTTACATCCAACTTATGAAGGTAAGTCTTATGTGCTGAAACAAAAATGGGGGAACCGTAAGTAAGGGCAGGGAGCAAGATACCCCTAGCAATGGCCAACTTAGCAGAAGGTATAAGCATAGAGCTACTCTTGTAGGCTACACCCAGTTTTGAATTAGCTGCTTTGCAGGCAGATTGAATATGCAAGTTGAAATCAAGGGATTGGTCAAGAAGTACCCCCAAGTAATTAAAGGACGTAACACATTCAATAGGTGAGCATCTTAAAACACTGATGAGTATGTCCATAGAGCGAACCTTAATCTTTTTGACCGAGCCTAGAGGCATGGCCTTTGTCTTCCCTTGAGTTCAGTACCAGCTTGTGGTCAGATAGCCAGTTTTGCACATTATTGAGATCAGTAGACAAGGAAGAGTTTATGGACTCAACATTCATGGAGCTGAAGTAGAGGACCAGATCATCTGCATAAACAATTGATGAACACAATTGTAATATTGTCTACAAAAAGTGAGAAAAGTAAAGGACCCAGGATCGAACCCTGTATCTGCATGTTTATTATATTTGTTTTTGATGTTGTGCACGCCCCTTGCTGGTCCCTACCAACCTTTCTCCCCAAGACAAAATCCCTCCACATCCCAACTTTCTCCACCCACCCCTGAGTTTGGCCCCCACATGTTTGATTATATATTGTAAGGGAGGGTTGGAGGCATAGCCCCCATATAAAATGTTGTTACTGTTTCTCAGTGAAATTCATTGTCCCTCCAACAGTGTTACCCTGACTTGCATACCCCACCCCAGAGTACACAGACCACTCTTTCATTGTCCTTTGTGTGTTGTATGGTTTCTTGTGTGGTGGGGTGTGAGGAGTTGTTTGGTGGAATGTGTGCTTGTTTGGTATGCTTTTTTCCACACCGCTGTCTTTCCCCAGGCTCTTTTGATTGCACTCTCTTTGTCCACACTATTAATGTTTAGTGGTTTTGACCTAGATCCTTAATTCCATTAGTTTGTCATTCCAAGAAACTGAAAAGAAAGAAATTCAAGCTGAGGTACTGTACTTTCTTTTCCCTCAGCTGCATCCTCAGAATATCTACAAATTTAGTTGCACATGATAATAACACACCTATTTAACTGAGAATGTTACTAAACTAATAGATCTAAACAAAAACATAAATATTTAAAAAAATTGATTTGTATTTACAGAATATGCCAGTTACCACACTAACTTCAGCAAAGATTTAAGAGAAGCTGAGAACTTTTTTGAAGTTTTAAAATATTTGACTAAATTTTCAAATTACAAAAATATCAGCAACCATAGAGATATTGACCATGAGAAGACAGTAATAATACATACACCAACAAAATTAAACACTAACAGATACCCCCCACTCTCTCCCCATCCCTCTCTTCCCCCCACCCGATAGCAGAGTGGCATCTAATTATAAACCAAAGACCAAACACAAGGTATGGCTTGATAACAGAACCAACAACCTTAGGGGAGATTGGGCCTAGCTTGGGAGGTGAAAAGAGAATGCAGTTTACCCTAAGTGTTGTCAAACAATGGTAGTCGGTTATGCAAACCTGCAATCAATTGCTCAGTTCTAAGATTAGCAAGAAATTCCTACAACCACTCATAATATAGGCTCACTGAATCATGCCAGTGGTGCAGTACCAGTTTTTTTAACTGATGAGGAGATTAGGGCTAGGAAGTATCTCCACTCCTGCACTTCCACTGTGGAGAAATCCCCATTATGCAGACCTCCAGGGAGAAGTGACCACTAATTCCCACAGCAAGTCCTATCTTATGAAACATTTGAACCTATAAGCTCTTAGAATTGCCTGGCTACCTCTTCTACTCTCGGGGAATGGTCTCCCAAACCCTGGACCTAGTACTAGTGCCTCAATACCACCAACAGAGCACAAGGCTGATGCAACAACTATTGCATCTCTTAACATATGCAACCTGATAGCAAAAGATGATGCTCTCCAGGTATGGATGGCCAACATAAACCAGATGTCATCTCAGTCATGGAGACCTGGCTCACTTCTAGAACCCATGACTCTGCCATCCAGCTTGAGGGCTACACAACTTTCAGGTGGACAGGGAAGGGAAACGAGGGAGAGGATGTGTCATTTATGTTAATGACTCAATTCAGTGCAGGGCACTCCCCATCCCGCCCCAGGGTGGAAGATCACAAATTCTCTCCATCCAGGTTTAACTTGAATTCCAGGGAAAGTGTTTAACTATAATCTCAGTGTACATACCCCCTAAAGATCAAGAGGCTGGTTTCAAACTAGCACTCTTGATTATTTATCTAGGAATTGCCTTCAATCTGAAATCATAATGTAAGGGGGCTTTAATATAAATTGGTTATCCCCAGATGCAGCACCTTACCAGGATGCAATAGCGGCCATAGACATGGTCCAACTCATTCAATCCCCCACTCATGTAAACTATCACACCAGTTCAAATACTCTTATAGACTTGGTACTAACCAACTGGCCACAAAGAATAACTAGAACCACAGTGCTAGCCGACTCTATCAGTGACCACTCACCAGTCTTATGCTCCTGGACAAACAAGATGCTGAAATCCCCCCTTAAAAATAACCTCCAGAATTATAAAAGCTTGACATCTTGCCTCACTAAAATCCTACCTCCACCAGCTAGACTGGGAGGGGATCTACGCTGCCGCTGATGTGAATGCTGCTCTTGAGTGCTTTTTCGACAAGTTTAACTTGGCCTGCAACATCTATGCCCTCTAAAAACAAGGAAAATCAAAGGAACCAGCAAATATTGGATCACACCTCAGCTCCTTGAGCTCATGGGGGTCAGGGATAACCTGTGGCATAGGGCTAAGAGCACCGGGTACCCCTCTGACATACAGAAATACAAAGCAGTACATAATAAGTACACTCAAGCCATCCGCCTTGCAAAAAGATCTCACTTTAAAAGCAAACTGGACAGCTCTTGGCATGACAGCCACAGATCCTGGGATAATATAAAAACCCTAACAGGCAGAGCAAGTAAATTACCACCATCACAAATAAACTTTGAGGGTGCGATTACCCAGGATCCCAAAACTATTACAGATGGTTTCTACAGGGTCTTCACAGACCTTAGTGGGTTCCTTCATAGAAACATAGAAACATAGAATTTGACAGCAGATAAGGACCGCTTGGCCCACCCAGTCTGCCCATTTCCCTACCTAATGGATAAGCTGCAGATCCTAGTTAACCAGCAGCTACTTCTTCCAACCCCCAACCCCTAGAATTGCCTTATGACTGTCCCATGCATGCTTGAATTCCACCACTGTTTTTGACTCCACAACCTCCTCCGGAAGGCCATTCCATGCATCCACAACCCTCTCTGTGAAAAAATACTTCCTTAAATTACCTCTGAGCCACCCCCTCTATCTTCAAATTGTGCCCCCTTGTTCTTGCACACCTCTTTTTTTGAAAGATGCTACCCTCTTGGACTTTGTTGATTCCCTTGAGGTACTTGAAAGTTTCTATCATGTCCCCCTCTCCCTCCTTTCCTTGAGGCTATACATATTAAGCTCCTTAAGTCTCTCTTCATATGTCTTCTGGTGCAGACCCTGCACCATTTTAGTTGCCCTCCTCTGGACAGCTTCCATCCTGTCTATGTCTTTGTGAGATTGGGTCTCCAGAACTGCACGCAGTACTCCAGATGGGGTCTCACCAGCTGTCTGTACAGAGGGATAATAACTTCCTGTTTTCTACTGGTGATGCCTCTCCCTATGCATCCCAGTATCCCCCCAGCCCTCCTTGCTGCCCTCTCACATTGCTTGCCCACCTTTAGGTCATCTGATATGACCACCCCCAGGTCCCTTTCCATTTGTGTTGTTGATAGTATCTCACCCCCCATTGTGTACTCTTCCCCTGCGTTTTTGTTTCCCAGGTGCATTACCTTGCACTTCTTAGCATTGAATCTAAGCTGCCATACATTTGACCATTCCTCTAACCTTGCCAAGTCCTTCTCATCCTTTCCACCCCACCTTGTGCATCAACTCTGTTGCAGATCTTTGTGTCATCTGCAAAGAGACATACTTTTCCTTCAGTCCCTCTGCAATGTAACTTATAAAGACATTGAAGAGGACCGTCTAATACTGAACCCTGTGGTACTCCGCTAGTAACCCCCTTTCTTCAGAGTGGACTCCATTTACTATTACTCTCTGTGTCCTATTCTCCAGCCAATTCTTTACCCAGGCTGCCATCTTGGGACCCACTCCCAGGCTGGCTAACTTGTATATTAATCCTTTGTGTGGGACTGTGTCAAATGCCTTGCCAAAGTCTAGGTAGGCCATGTCCACAGTCCCTCCCTGATCTACTACTTTGGTCACCCAGTCAAAGAAATCTATCAGATTTGTCTGGCATGACCTTCCCACTGTGAATCCATGCTGCCTTGGGTCCTGTGCCCCTCTGGCCTCTAGATATTCGACAATTCTTTCCTTCAGAAGTGATTCCATCATTTTCCCTACCACTAAGGTTAAACTAACAGGTCTGTAGTTTCCTGCTTCTGCCTTGCTCCCACTTTTGTGAAGGGGAATCACATCTGCCCTCCTCCAGTCCTCGGGTACCACCCCATCCTCCCATGATTTGTTAAAGATGGTAGTCAGTGGTGTCACTAGTTCTACCCTTAGTTCTTTTAGAATTCTGGGATGAATCCCATCAGGCCCCATTGCTTTGTCCACCTTCAGTTTTAAGGTTCTTTCAGAACCCTTTCTTCTGTAAATGAGCTGGTATCAACTTCTGTATCCAGAGTGTTTCTACTGTTTGTTTAGGTACCCCCTCTTCCTTTGTAAATACTGAGCAAAAATATTTGTTTAGTATCTCTGCCTTTTCACCATCACCCTCTGCCCACCCTCCTTCCCTTTATTAAGCCTCACTATCCCTCCTTGGTCTTCCTTCGCTCCCTGATGTACCTATAAAGGTTTATCCCCTTCTTAACTGAGTTGGCTATCTTTTCCTCGGTTTGGGCCTTTGCTGTTCTGACTGCCTTCCCAACTTCCTTTTGCTTTAACTGATACAGTTCTCTGTCCTGCTCCTTCTGTGATTCCTTGTACTTCCTGAATGCTTTCTTTTCTCTTGAACCTTCACTGCTACTTCCTTTGAGAACCATAGTGGTTTCTTACATCATTTTGTTTTGTTTATTTGCTTCACACAAAGGCTTGTTACCTCTGTGATGGCAGTTTTTATTATTCGCCACTGTTCTTCCACCCCTCCTTCCTGCCCATTTGTTAGTGCATTCCTTAGGCACTCACCCATTTTGGCAAAGTCAGCCCTCCTAAAGTCCAGTACTTTTGCCTTTGTATGGCTTGACTCTATTGCTGTGTTTATTGTGAACCATACTTTTTGATGGTCGCTAGTTCCCAGATGGCTACCCACAGTCTACATCTGTGATCCTCTCTTCATCTCCATTTGAGAGAACCAGGTCTAAGATTGCTCCCTCTCCTCCAGACTATCTCTGACCTGTGCCTACTGTAGCTCCTCCATTAGCTGTACCAACATCCCTCCAATACCCACACCACCTCCCTTCTGCCTGAGGGTAATCTCTACAGCTGAGGCAAAAAAATACTTGGAAAAAGTTCTCAGGAACACTAGATCCAGTGGGGACTCGACCTGAAGACTGTGGCTCTCACCCTGGATGTGTTACTCTCCCCTCTAACCTAGATCCTAAATCTCTCACTAACTATTGACATTTTCCCTCAATGCTGGAAAGCTGTGGTGGTCACCCCAGTCTTTAAAAGCAGGGACAGAACCTGCCCGGCCAACTACAGGCCAATCTCAATTCTGGCCCCCCTCTCCAAGGCACTACAGAGGATAGTATATGATCAGTTAGGTACATACCTTGATAAGTACAATCTTCAGAGCCAGGAATAGCATGACTTTAGGAAGGCACATAGTACTTCAATGGCATTGGTTGAGTTTACTGGTCATATCCATAAAGCACTTGACCGAGGGGTCTTGGTGGGGGCCACTTTCATTGACCTCACCAAGGCCTTCGACATGGTCAACCATGACTTGCTTCTCACACAACTCTCTAACACTGGTATATCCTCTGTCTCTCAAGGCTGGTTCCAGAGTTACCTCTCTAACAGGACCCAGCAGGTCAAGATTCTTGACGTTCTATCCGACCATTGGCATGTCAACACAGGGGTGCCCCAAGGTTCCATTTTGGGCTCCATGCTGTTCAGCCTGTTTCTAAATGAACTCCCCCAAGTCTGCCAGAATAAGATCCTTCTACATGCAAATGATGCTGTTCTCTACACATGTCATCTACTCTGGAAGAGCTGTAAAAAGGCATGCAAGATGACTTTATTGCTGTGGAAAAATGGTTCCTTCAGTCTAAGCTCTTGCTCAACTACACTAAGACTAAAACAATGTTGTTTGCCTCCCATCAAAACTGTCATAAGTCCCATCACCTCAATATCTACAATAACAAGTTTGATACACTCGAATGGTCACCACCTTTAAGTACCTTGGTGTCTACCTTGACAGCGCTCTCTCCTACAGCCAGCACATAGACCATGTTGCCAAGGCAGCTAGTGCTGGACTAGGTCAGCTCTACCAGCATAGGCAGTGCCTCATCAAAAGTGTCATCAAGCTTGCAGTTAACAGCTCTGTGCTCTCTATCATAGATTATGGACTGGTAGTCTATGAAGCCGGTACCGATATGGCACTTAGGCGAATCAAGATTGTCTTAAACAAAGCCTGCAGACTAGTCCTGGGTGTGGACCATTTAACTCACACTTATGAACTGTACTCAAGCACTGGTTGGTTAAACCTGAATAGCAGAATTCAGTACTAAGTCTGTCAGTTAGTGAAAAAATCCACCCTAAGTCTTGCTCCTCCTGAAGTGAGGCAACTACTAAGAAATTTCACTTCCTCCAGAATAACTAGGGGATCGAGTAAAGCTGCTTTCATTATCCCATTCCACTGGACCTCACTAGGGCAATGGTCCTTTGAATACAGGGCCCCCTGCTGGCTAAATTTCCTTAACTCTGAGCTGATTAAAGAAACAAAACTACACCCATTTAAGGCCAAGCTGATGCAGTACCTAGCCACTCTTAGGAATTGTGACTGCATCACCTGTGCATGATCCTACTTTTATTGATAGCTTCTCTGTCCTGCATAGCACCCAGTCCCCCCTACTTCCTACCATGTCTGGTGTGACCCCACTGAGCACATACCCCATGTCCCTCTTAATCCCCCCACCTCCTGCTCTCTCTTCACAAATATTAATCCCCATTTTCACCCCTCCCCCAGTTTTCCCTCATCACCCCCCACTTTAAAACCCTTTCCCTTATCCCTGTCTCCCTCCACATCACCCAGCCCTGTCCTATCTCCTGCTTACATAACCCTGGGTAGATTCCTATCCAGTCCCACCCCTCTGACTACTCAACCCCTTACTCTGTCACCCCCTTTGTCTCTGCCCCCACCCTCCCCCTGCTGTCATCTATTCTGTCCTCCCCCTCCTTTGGTCACCACAACTTATTACCCTCCATAACTCTACCTGCATGCTCTAAAGCTCAGCTACCACTATAAATTGCTTATTCACCTTAGGTATGCTCTTTGTACTGTTGCATTAAAGTTGACATCTCCTACCTGATGTGTTTTAACTGTACTTGCTTGAATCTGTATCGGTATGTACCATAATGTACTTGCCTGCTGTATATACCCCTATCTGTTTTGTAATGTCTAAGTACCTTGTCTATTGCCTTATGATGTGGAACCTTTGTAAATGAGCATTTAGCTCAAAGGTGTTATCCGAGATTCCAATAAATAAATAAATAAATAAATAATTCCTAGTAAAGGGTCTGCTCTCTGATCAATAGTTGACCACAGGGAAGCCACTTTAGTACACCCCCTGAAAATATGCAAAGGGGTGCCTTCCTCCTGCCTGCATCTCATGGAGAGAGAAGATGGAGCTCTACCCATTTTGAATAGCTTAGTCAGTGTATGATATAAATTGTTCAAGACCTGTAATTGCATAAGTTTGAAACAGTCTTGAGCAGCATTCTTATAATTATCCCTCCATAGTTTCTGCCACTCAGGGGGGGACTTTGGAAATAGCGGGTTCCAGAACTCAAAGACCCCATTCACATGTGGAAAAGCCTTAGTATACAGGCAGGCATATAGCTTGGAAACTGAATGGGGCAACCTGGCCAGTTCCATGATTGATTGCAGGAACCTATTTCCATTGAGATAATTAAACTTCACCACAAAGCTTTGGATTACTGCATGGTGGATCTGATACACCTTAAAGATAAAAGGGTTACCTATCTGGAACTTCTGCATAATGTCTGGTGAGGAGATACATTCCCCATCCCTGAGCAGATTCAGACCTTAGCTCCTGTCATCTGGGGTAGCCAACCAGGAAGGGGGGGGTCTTATCTCCAATTTTAAAATTAGGGTTCCTGAAAATGGGTTGTGAAATATCCCTCTTGTGTTTATATTTAATAAAGGCACATAAGTGAGCATGGACTTTGATTAAGACTGCAATCACAGTAGCCTGCAACTTGCTCTGTAGGTCTCTAAGGGCTACATGAAGCAAGACAGTGGGAAACACTCCAGTAGTGGCAATCATGTCCTGCTCTATGGCAAGCCAGATCAGTACGTACTGAGATAAACCCTCTCGAACAGATGGAGATAGCCATCTCAGCTATTTACTTGCATGACTGGCCCAATAGTATAGCATCAAATGAGGCAACCTGAGCCCCCACCCAGGTCTTTAGGCACTGCCATCTTATAATATGCCTTTTTCAGGTGCTTACCTAACCATATAAAATCTGAGATGACAGCATATATCAGTTTAAACCAGGATAGGGGTAACCAAGTATTTAACAGGTGAAGTGGGTAAAAGGTCTTGGGTAGTACATTCATTTTAACTAGGCTAATACAACCCCATAGCGACAAAGGTAACCCCTTCCACCAGGACAGGTCCTGTTGGATCACATGGACCAATTCTCCTAGATTCAACTCTTTCATTTCAGACTATCTGTTAGAAAGATGGATCCTCATATATTTAAGGCATTTTGAGGACCACGTCAGGCCTAGGTTAAGTATGTATACTTTCCAGACTCAAGCGTTCAGAGGCATTACAGCAGTTTTCCCTAAGCTGAGTTTATAGTTGGAAAAGGAGCTCAATCTTTTAATGGTCTCAAGTGCAGCAGGTATGGAGGTAGTGGGGTATGAGAGATGAAGCAAAATGTCATCAGCATATGCCGACAACTTCAACTTGCGAATCCCAATCTAGACCCCCTGATAGGATGCTCCTTTAGTTTAATGAGCAAGGGTTAAAGATATAAGTTGAATAATAAAGATGACAAGGGACATCCCTGCCTAGTGCCTGACTGCAAAGGAAAAGAGGAGGAGAACAATCTTTGCAGTATATATGAGCACTAGGGAAGGAGTAGAGGTACTTGATCCAGTTAATGAATTGAGCCAGAAACCCAAATCTTTGCAAAATGCAAAATAAAAATTGCCAATCCACTCTGTCAAAGGCCTTATCCACATACAGGGATACCAGAGCTATTGGGCAGACAGCATCCCTGGACCCAGAGAAGATGTGGGGCAGCTCCCGGAGATGGTCCAAGGATGAGCGAGTGGCCATAAATCCCACCTGCTCAGGGTATATAAGTGAGGGCAGCACAGCATTCAATCTAGTAGCTAAGATTTTTTCCATGAGATTTACATCATAATTTAAAAGAGAAATTGGTCTATAACTTGCCACGCTGTTGGGGGCTTTATCTTGCTTAAGAAGTAAGACAATTAAGTCTTCCAGGAGAGACCTATCTGACAGCTCGTTAGAGAGCAGGCAGCCAAATAGCTTGTATAGCCAAGGCACTAACTTGTCTGCAAATGTTTTGTAAAAATTCAGGGAGAATCCATCTGGCCCCGGTGCCTTGTCTGATGGGAGTGCCCTAATGGCCTTTAAAATCTCAACTTTGGTGATTGGAGCTATGAGAGAGTCTCTTTGTCCTTCTGTCAAGAGAGGGAGTGGGATGGCAAGCAAATAATCCTTCACTGCTTGTGGGGAGGGAAAAACAGACATCTGGGAATACAGTGCATGATAATACTGTTCAGATTCAGGCACGATATCCCTAGGGTTAATTTGAATGGAATTATCTATGGAGGATTTGACAGCATTACTAGCTTGAAATGTTTCCTGTTTGCACACTCTCATTTCCAAGAACCTGCCAGCTTTTTCACACTGATCAATATATTTGGCACCGGTCTTAAGTATGGCAAATTCAGCCTTCTCATGCAATAACTCTGTGTATTGGTCATGCAGTGCCAGGAGTTCTAACCTAGTAGAGTCAGGGGTATCTGGTGAAAGATACTTTTCCATCTCCCTGATATGGCTAAGCAAGTCGAGGGCTATCTTTTCCCACTTACATTTCCTGGTGGAGGCTAAACATATAAATTAGCCTCAGAGATAGCACTTCAGGGCCCCCCACTCCCAATCTGGTTTCCCTACCAAATTCAAGTTAATGGCAGAAAAAGCATCAATGCAGTAGTTAATGTGTGTCACCACTTGTTCTTCTATAGTCAATTAATTGTTCAATTTCCAAATGGTTTCCTTTTCCTGTAGCGGTACAAAGGAAAGTTTGCACCAGACTGTGAAGTGGTCTGAGATAACACCAGGGGCTATCTCACACTCCAACATCCCAGCCAAGAAAGATCTACTTATAAAAAAATAGTCAAGTCAGGACAAAGAGCCATGCACTGGGAATCAAATTGTGAATTCTTTTACACCCAGATTTAACACTCTCCAGGGGTCACATAAACTGGAGAAATCAACCAAGTCTTGCAGTGCACACTGAGCCGAGGACAGACTAACCCTATGTCTATCTGACCTGTCCAAGTCTGGTGCAAATGGTAAGTTCCAATCCACCCCCCCCACAATAATAGGGAGAGAAAGGAATGGGGACATCAGAGAAAGCAGCTCCGTAAAAAAGGAGGGTGTATCAACATTAGGACCATAGATACAACCTAGTAATGCCTCCACCAGGTCCAGAATTCCCTTGAAAAAAATAAATCTCCCATCTTGATCCCTAATACATAGCAAACATGTAAATGGCACTTTCCGGGAAAGTACAATGGCAACCCCTCTACTTTGCATGCTGTCTCCGGCTGCAAATACCTTGCCAATAAACTGTCTCTGAAATAAATTGCCCTCCCTTTCAAGGAGATGAGTCTCCTGCAGAAAGGAGACATCCCCCTTTAGGTGCTGAATATGCTTAATGATTTGGTACCTCTTAGTTTTATTATGTGCTCCCCTGATATTCCAATTGAGAAAAGTGTATAAATAAGCCATCTGTGATATGAAAGAAATATTTGACAAATCATATCCTGTGTAATATGATCCTTGTGTTCTTAATACCCCCACTGCACTCCTCTTCTGTCCCCTCCCTCCCAACCCCCACCCTACTACCCAACCCCCAGTAATATACCACCATAAAGAGTTTCTGCCATGACTTGAGAGTTGGTATAAGAACATTAAAATGGAAGAAACCCATACCCCCTTCCCAAATATAAGCCACTAGTACCCATACTAGAAAATACAGTCCAAAGCAAGAACGTTGGGCCCCAGACCCCTCACCCCCCCCAAATAAATGAGTTAATGCCTATGATGAAATAGCCCCAATCACCAGGTTCCTCAAAAGAAGACCCCCACCACCCCATGACAAAACACATGTAGAAGCAAGAGAAAAGGCACATAACATTGAATGATTAATACACTAACAATTATATTAAGCATGAAGTAAGCCATCTCACCTCCAACAGCCCACTTTCCAAATATCAAGTTCCAGAACAATAACCTGAGCCAGGGGGTTAAAACATTATTGCCTATACGTCACCTATACTAGAAAGTATAATGCTGTTAAACATTGAACAGGAAATACACATCATTAATATATAAATTATAGTCCAGAGGTGCAACCCCCTCAAACATAAATCAAACTATAAATTGTTAACTGAAGTTCTTAGGAATCTGGTATAAATCCAATAACAGAACTTGAAGAAACACTTGCATTGGACTGAGATGTTCTCTGCTAGGCAGTCTCAGGACACAATGGAGAAGCAGGGAGGGATGAGATGTGTTGGGATATATATGGACACTGACAGACCAAACTGAAGGGCTCAAAACTCTCAGGTCTCCAGGGCCCTCTAAAACTGGTCATAGAAGGCTCAAGAAAAATGTTCAGGCTAGTACTATCTCATCTTGAAACTTTTAGAGTCTGTCAAGCTGGAGTCTACAGTTCCCCGAGACGGGACAGACTGATGCTATATGTCCATAGCCTTGCCTCAGTTATAGTCACTATAAGGGTGAACAGAAAAAATACAGGACCCAAAAAGCATAGCACGTCCCAGGATCACAGAGGGGTCCATAATGTTGTTTCCCAGACTTACATGGGAACCCACCCTAGGGGCAGTGCACTTCAGCTAACTCAAAAACATACAACCCAGGGGGATTCCACAAAGGCATCCAACTGTCCATAGTCTGAATTGGCCCCAGAAAAGTTATACTCAACGGCATGCACCTAACATAAAACTGGGTATATACCTGCCCAGCACAGCTGATTGTGGTGGTAATCCTTCAACACTCCCTGAACAAGTCTGGAAGAGCCTGCTTCAGTTCTGCCATAGCTGTATCCAGGGAGTTGAAGGATCTCCAAGTGTCCTGAATCAAAACTTGAAGATCAGCAGGGTACACCATCCAAAATTTGAATTCCACTGCAATCACCTTCGTGACTATAAGGTGAAAAGCTGTGCACCACTGCCTAACTGAGCCCAGGAGGTCCTGTATGTTCCTGAGTTTCTTCCCCTCCCATGTAACCTCCTGGAGCTCCCTAATCCTACTCAAGAAATGCTGTCATTCCAAGTAGTTAAGGAAGTGAGGAATGAAAGGTTGTGGTGGTGACCCAGATGGTGGCATAGGGTGCAGGGACTGATGCACCCTCTCAATGATGTACATGGCCCCATAGGGTGAGGGGCCAGCCAACTTTTGAACCATTTTTTGAATAAAGAGGAGAGGGTCGGAGCCTTCTTCCTTCTCAGAAAGACCCATGATGATGACATTATTCCTCCAGCTCTGATCCTCCAAATCCTCCAGTCTCTTATTCTTCTGCCGAAGGACAACCAGTTCTGGCTCCACATGACCAGACCATGCCCCCAGCAAAGTGATCCATGATTCACTGTCTCTGGTATGTTTTCTGAGCTCCTCCAGGGACAACGTGATAGATTTTAACTCCCTGTACATTGATTGAAGCTCCTCCCGAAATGTACAAAATTCTGACAGGAGCTACTCCAAAGTAAGTGTCATCATCTCCGATGCTGAAGCACTTGGTCAACTGGTCACCACAGGTGGACCCTTGGAGCACTTAGAGGCCTTGTCTAACGTCGATGGCAGTGTGTGCAGAGGAAAAGCAGCCTTCATCTCTGCATCCATTATCAGTAAATCTCACACCCACCAGAGGCTGGAGTTCCAGTAATCTTTTTTTTTTATTTTTAATTGTTTAACCAGGAGTAGCACACTAAGCTGAAAGCTTTTTTACAGGTGTGACCTGGGAGCACAGGGAATCTAAGTGACTTGCTCAGGGTTACACAGTATGTAAGTGGAAGCTGTGGGATTCAAACCTAGGTCTGGTCTGCTGGATGTCACCAGATTTGCAGCTCAGAGCCATAAACCACTGCGCTATACTGCCTCCATATTGCTTGCCAACGAGTAACAAATTGGGGCAAAATCTAGTTAAATAGATGTTTTGTCATGGGAGAAAAGCAGGAGACTCAAGAGAGAGCTGCTACTTGGTGGCCTGCATCATGTGACTTCCCAAAGCTACTGAGAACTTGCACGTCACATCATGTAATTATGGAGCAGTTGAAAATCATAATGGATAGTGCAATGGATTTATGAGGAGATGTATTCTATAGTAGGCAAAGGTTAGAATAATGTGTTCAACATATGGAGCAAAATAGCCATGAAACTGATACAACTGTCTCATTATTAGTATGAGCCTAGAAACTTGGGGTTCCATAGAAGCAAATAATCAACAGAAAATCCAACTGTCTTTCTGTTCTCTTACTTTCATTGATCCAAACAATTCTAATAAACAAAAATTGAAACATAGAAGGAGATAAAGTATGAGGAAAGACAGTGATTTAAAAGTAAAGAGTGAGGAAAAATGATATTAGTGCCAAGGGAGAGGAAAACTCCAAAGCTAAGAAGTAAGAAGAAAATAATAACATCAATAAAGAATTGATTAAGGTAACAGAGGTGGTAGGACAATGAGGCTTGCCAGTTTAAAGGGCATGCCCTGTTGTCCCTTGGGCCATAGCCAATGGGGGTTTCCCAGTGGCAGGCAAGGGGGGGGGTGACCTCATAAGTGAGGTCTTGGAGGGGAAGGACTGGAAAGAGAGATAGTGAGAAAGAATAGGATTTTCCAAAGGGCAGGGCAGGTAGGGGATGGACTACAAGGGTAAAAAGCAACTGCAGGAGGCCTAGACCTCACTTGTGCTGCAGCTAGAAGTTAGCTTGTCAGCACATCTGAATCCTGTTTGGTTTTGCTTGCTGAGCGATGCGTGTGGGGTAGTGAGTGGATAGTTGTTGGTGGATCGATTGGCACCAAATGTGGTTTGTTCAAAACAGGAGACTAAGAGCATGAGTGATTTGTTATACTGTTTGGTAGGCAAGGGTGTTTAATATGGAAAGAAAGTGGTATCTGGTGCTTGGAGGAGGATGGAGATCCAAGGAGCAGTCACTTCACAAAGTCGTACATGCAGGTGGTTTTGTGGCCTACCAGGGAAGAGAGCAGGCCAAGCTCCTTTTAAAGAAAAAGACAATGATGCTTTGGGTGCAGTTCAGAAAAGATGACCAGGAAAGGAAAAGGGCAGTGAAAAGGGAGTTTGGGTTAACTTGTCGGGTGGGACAGGGAGCTGCATCGGAAGGGTGAACACTAAGCTAGGGTGGGAAACGAACAGGGGGAGTTATGGAGGGTGAGGATTCCCACCCACAAGAGAAAGAGAAGTGAAAGAAAATCAGAACCTTGTGGTAGTAAGGAAAATGTGGCTCGGAATTGGCAGCCATGATAAGAGCCTGACCACGTGGGCATGGTGTGTTAAGGCAATGCTGGGCTGTATTTGCATTTAAAAAAAACAAAAGGAACATCAAGAGCATTTTTCAGGGTGCAGAGTAGGCCATGGAATGGGCCTTAGGTAGGCTTATTTTAGGCTGTGGGACAGGCCACCACGCTGAAGGCCTGACCATGTGGCATTCTGTGGCAAGGTCTGGGGGGTGTTGAAACCCGCAGATGGGGGACACAGTTTGAGCAGGTGGAGAAAAAGTGTGTTTTTCACACTAGGTGATGTGACATTGTAGTTGCATTCAAAGGAGAAAGAACATTACAAACATTTTGGGGATATAGATTTGGACTTGGAAAGGGCTGCCATTATAAGAGCCTGACCATGTGGGCATGGGATAAGGCTGGGAGGTTGGGGGCTAGCGTGTTTATTCTTTATGGCTGCAACAAGGCAAAAAATGAGTGTTTATGAGGTCTAAAGGGGTGATGGCTGATTTATAAGCAAAAAAAAAAAGGAGGGAAACTTATTAATTGATTATGTTGGTTACTCGATGGCCGAACGGAGTTGGCCTGGCTAGCAGGGGCCAATGAGGAGCATTTGGACTGAATGGGGGAAGGTGAAAACAAGAAATGATGGTATGAGGAATATGAGGTCCAGTTTATAAAAAAGGGATTAGAAAGCAACAAGCCCAAGGAATATATATTTGGGCAGAAGGGCAGCAAGCACCTGACAGGGCTGGATTGGGGATTGGTGTTGGGTATATTTGGGCCTCAAAGACTTCCTTCAGCAATAAGGCCTGCATACCACATGGACAGAGGGTGACAAGCACCAGACAAGGCTGGATTTGAGAGTGGTGTTGGGTATATTTGGGCCTCATTGACTCCCTTTAGCAATAAGGCCTGCATACTGTATGGGTGGAGGGCACGGGCACTATTTTGAGGGGAGGTCTGACAATGGGTAAGACAGAGGAGAAAACAGCCTGGGGGTGACTAATAAGGGGCTAAGGTTGGCGGAGGTTGGGAGAATTATAGGCCCCAAAACTATATGCAGCATTAATTGATGATTAACTGTTGAAATTCTCTTGCAGTCACACTCGGTTTCAAGAATGGCCCTGAGAAAAAATAACATGACCAAGGAGGATGCATACAAGGCCATAGTGGACCTAGAGGACAAGGCAAATAAAATATGGTAGCTGGCAGAGTGCTAGGATGATAGATGAGGGGAAAAGTGGAAGAGTGGGAAGGGGAAGGGGAAGGAGAAGGACAAGGGCAGAAAGAAGCCTTCAAGGGAGCAGAATGTCCAGCACCAGAAAAGCCTGGGGTGCCCACCTCAATGGTGCCAGCACCAGCCCTGGTACCTCAGTCACCAATCCTTATGCCTGAGCCTGCCCCTCTGCCTTAGTCTGTCCTGATGCCACCACAACCTGAAAACCCGGTAGGACCACTCATGCCACTTGGTCCTGCAGTACCCCTGATGACAATGGACAACAATCTAACAGCTGGACCAGTTCCATCAGGGCCAGCCCCGGGTCGAGAACCTAGCCCCAATACAGGTAATGAGGCCCCCAACCTACAAATGCTAGGGGCAATGGGGGAGGACAGGGTGCCACAGTTTGAAAAGATTTTTGCTGAAAGTAAAAAAGGTGAGCAGGAGGGGGAAAGACACAATCAGGGAATGTCACAATGGGAAGGCAAGGACACAGGGAAGATAAGTTCCCCATGCACGCGCATAGGCGAGCATGTGCCTTTAGCTACAAAAGAAAAAATTTGGAAATGTGAGTACGTGGACATCTTTGCTTTGGTAAGCAAGAAGACTGTCACAAAATACAATGAGAAAGAAAGCATAGCCAAAAAGGACATGGTGATGGCAGTGGTACTGCTGGGAAAAGGGGAAGAGGAGAAGGAGAACAAGGGAAAAACGTGTGACTCCTTGTTAGTGAATTTTATGATTTATACTGCAATAGTCATCGAAAAAAACTGGAGTTGGTGATACCTCTTCTTACCTAATCTTTGATAATCAGAAAGGCAAAGATGCGGGTGGGAATAATTGTCTCCAATATGATGAGCAATTCAGACAGTGGATGACAACATTTGGAGATGTGAGATGGGACACAAGACAGTCAGGCTTGTGGCTGGATTGTTTGACCAGCAGTGGGAACAGTGAAGGTGAGGGGGAGAAAATCAAATCAAATCAAATAAAATCAAATCAGTTTATTTATATGGCACCTTTCAAATTATCAAGGGGCCGCACAACACAATTAAAGCAGTTACAGCGTAAATCACATACGTTTACAAATAGTATAGAAAAAACAGAGTTTGGTGCAGAAATGCTGCTGTGGGTACAAAAGGGCATTTTGTTCCTGGCCTCAATGCCGCTTCAGGCATGCATGTTCAAAATGCAGAGGCAGCCACACAGCTGCAAAATGTAGGACCACTCGGTTCAATCCAAGCAATGGGGGGACAGCTGGACAGATTTGGGGCTGTTGCCCCAAGGGCAGAGGCACAGAGGACACCAATACCACCATTCATATGGGAAATTGGCTGGAAGGAGCCAAAATGCTGTTTCATAGCTCCTGGGCCCCTAATACCCTAAAGGCGTACAAAGGTTCATGGCGAGTTTTTCAGGCCTTCAGGGAGGGCCACCACATGGAGGTAAGTAGGGCAGTGAGAGAGGAAGAATTAGAGAAGTTTGTGGTACATGGGTGGCAGACAGGAATGGCTCATTTTATGACAGGAGTGCACCTGGCTGCCATCAGTCTAGTGTGTAACATGAAAAGATGGGAGGACCCAACAAGGAGCATGTTAATGCACAGGATGATGCAAGGGTGGATTAGGTCTGAAGGGAGGTCGGAAGACAATCAACAGCCTATTACTGAGGCACAGCTTGAGGGCCTGGTATGGGTAATGCCATGAGTGTGCAGATCCAGGATGGAAGCACTATTATTTGCTGCCATATACATGGTAATGTGGCATGGGGCATACAGAGTAAGCGAAGTAGTAGGTTACAGAAAGTGCAACACATCAAGGGGATTGTGTTGGGAGAACCTGACTTGGAAATGGAGAGAGGTGCACCTGGTTATAACAAGTTAAAAGACAGATCAGAAAGGTTGGGGAGTCAAGGTGGTGTTAAGAGAACATCAGAATCAAAGCATCTGTCCAGTCCAGGCCTTGCAGGCATACATCACAGGGCAGGGAAAAAGGACAGGGCTGTTATTTAAACATGGGTATGAGAAGGCAGTAACAAGCATGTAGGTGGTTGCACTGCTAAAGAAAGGTATTGACTTCCTGGTAGAAGACTCTAGGAGGTTTTCCTCAGATTCATTTTGGATTGAGGCAGCATCAGAAGCCGTGGCAAAGGTGGATCCCAGGAGGAATTAATGGTGCTCGGGCACTGGTCATTTGATTACTACAAGAGATATGTAAGACCTTTGTTGGATTAAGATGCTAACTGTTTCTCTGTTTTCCTTCACACAGGTACAAGTTAGCAATGGCTAAGGGTAAGGGAGGTGGAGGGGTGGGGTGAGAAAGGGATTTATTCTCATGAATATTTTATTGTGTAACAAGGCACAAAAGGAGCTTAGAGGTCTGGATATGCAGGCACTCATTTATTCACTGAGGGGAGAGCAGCACAGAGGCCAGGGGAGTGGCAACTGTATCAGGATCCCAGGCAATGTAAGCTCACATGGAAAGGAGTCAGAGGAATGAAATGGGTCCAGCTTCTGCCTACATTACAGGAGATGGGGAGGCACACCTGGAGCCGGAAATATTGGTCATACTCCTGGGAGGGAACGACCTGGGGTCCAGAACCTGCCTGGACATTTTCTATGACATCAAACATGACATTAACAAAATTAAGAAATGGTGGCCAGGGTTTACCCTGGTTTGGTCAGATATAGTGCCCAGGAGAGTTTGGAGACATGCACTGAGCCACAGGGCTATAGATAAGATCAGATGCAGAATGAATCAAAGAATGGGGTCATGGCTCATAAGTATGGGAGGAAAGGTCATCAGGAGTAGCATAGATGAGAGGGATGACAGCTATTATAGGGGTGATGGGGTGCACTAGTCAGGATTAGGAAATGGTGTGTTTAGCACGGGTTGACAACTGCATAGTAGCATGGTGGAAGGACAGAGCCTAGTAAGGAGGGGGGAAGACCTGCCATCCATTGCAAGCTGGAGGCAGATCTAGTGGAAGAAAATAAAGAAGTGATGGGGGAGGGGGAAGGGTGGGGGAGCAGGTAGACCAGAAGGCTGCAAATATGGAAGAACAAGGGCAGCTAGTGTACACTAGTGCCTGGAGAAGAAACAAGAGCGGCCGCAACAGGTGTACATCTGGGGGGAAGAAGAAAATGAATTAAGAATTAAGAGTGGTTGATAAACATGCAATAATGTATATATGTATAAACAAAGTGGATATGGGGAAGGCTTGGAAAGAAAGAAAGCTGGTAATCAAATGTATTGGAAGTAATGATGAAGATGATGATAATTTGGATAAACACTGGAGATTTGTTAATAAACTGTTTGCTAATCTGGGCACCCACAACAGGTTTCTGTGTACATTTTTGGATGGGGTCTCATGAGACAATGAGGCTTGGCAGTTTAAAGGGCAAGCCCTGTTGTCCCCTGGACCACAGCCAATGGGGGTTTCCTGGTGGCAGGGAAGGGAGGGGGGCCGGTGACCACATAAGTGAGGTCATCAGGGAAGGACTGGAGAGAGAGAGAAAAGATGGGGACTAGTCAAAGGGTGGGGCAGGGAGGGTGGGGCAACAAGGTTAAAAAGCAGTTGCAGGAGGCCCAGACCTCATTTTTGCTGCAGCTAGAAATTCCATCCCACCCACCCGAAAGAAAAAAGAAACAGGCCAAGGCCAACAGCAAGACAGGTTGGAATGGTGCTGTAATGGAGACAGGTAATGCAATGGGTTTTGTGATAGCATGCAGGTATGACTGAAGGTGGATGGTTGGTATGAAAAAAATAAAGAGAAGGGGGAGTGGGGAAGGGTGGGGAGACAGGCAGACCAAAAGCCCACAAAGATGGAAGAAGGGCAGCTAGTCTACACTAGTGCCCAGAGAAGAAAGAATAAATGAGAGTGAACCCCACAAGTGTACATCTGGGGGGAAGAAGAAAAATAATTAAGAGTGGTTGATAAAAATGCAATATTGTACAGAATATATGTATAAACAAAGTGGATATGGGATGGTTTGGATAGAAAGAAAGCTGGTAATCAAATGTATTGGAAGTAATGATGAAGATGATAATTTAGATAAAAACTGGAGATTTGTTAATAAACTGTTTGCCAATCTGGCACCCACAACAGGTTTATGTGTACATTATTGGATGGGGTCTAGGGACAAAAGACAAAAAACAGTAATATCAATGAAGAATTGATTAAGGTAACAAATCTGGTAGAGCGAAACATAAAAAATAATTTTGAAGAACTGGCAGAGTTGCTAGAAAATGCAAAGATAGATTTTACAGATAGTAATAATGAAGATAAAAAATATAGAATTGATAGAATATATGACAAACAGCATGACTCTTTGGACTCACTGGAAGAAATATTAATGAATTTCATAACTAAGGGACCGTGCCATTTGAATACCAGACAAAAAAATAAAAACAAGCAGGTTAGAAGAGTGAGAAGATCAAAGACAAGTTCAGTTAACAATAGAGGATGAAGTGGTGGCAAAATAAATACACACATACACACATACATACATACAATCTGAAAAAAAGAAGCAGATAAGCTGAGCATAGCCAAGGCAAAATTTCACTCCTGATAAACAGAACTGGTGATAAAACAAAAGGCTGAAAAAATAGTTCATGCTATGATTCTAGACTCCCTGAGATTCCGGGAAAAAAAAGAACTCCAGTTGCCAAAAAGAAGTCACACTCAGCTTGTTTGCATTTTTTTAACTGTAAACATGAGACAGATCACGCCCTTTTTAAATTAATTTGCCATTTGGTAAAAAAAAAAATCTAAATATGGTGTTGGGCAGGAAAGTTACAATACTAATAGAATTTCAGGAATAATCAGAACTGAAATTCAAGTTGACCTAATAAAGAGAGACAATGCATCTGAAAGTAAAATATTTTAAGCAATGCCCAAGTTAGACTAACTGAGAATTCTTCTCTTATTCATGAACACTGTCTGGGGGAATAGTTAGAAGGAAGATGTATCAATTCTTCAAAATAATATCAATATGTGTGAAAAAATTCTGCCTGTCAACAATAGGTTGGAAATTCAGCAAGATCTGTCTGTAAAAATCAGATTTGTTCCTCTTCACAATTTAAAACAAGATGGACTGACTCATATTATTTTGAGTACTGTAAGAAAGAGTATTGGGTTGAGGGTGGATCTAGTCAAAAACATTAAAATCCTCTGAAAGTAACAAGCTATAATATAGCTAGATGGTTCCACCAACCCGCATCAACAACAACATTGTTGAAATGCAGCTCAGCAATGGAAACAATGTTGACAGATGAAATTTTCACCTGTCCGACATTGAGTGTTTTCTTAGCTGGGGGCTTTGCCCCCACACCCCATGTGGGGGGCTTTGCTTACTGCACCCCTTTCCTTAATGTATTAAACTTCAAGTTGGAGTTTGTTTGAAGTGGGTGAACACTTGAAATCAGTGAAAGTTTTCCCTTGGGTCCAGTACAGCAACAACCTCGAGGTTGTCGCTGGACTGGATTTTAATGTTGAAATTTCACCAAAGTAACATGATAAGTAGCTAGATTACACAAAGTCTCCATGTTAGGGCACAAAAAACATTCCAAATACTAGAATATCAGAAAGTGAAGTTTGCTTTAAAGCAGAATGTGTGGAGAATCACTTATATATGATTATTTCATCAAGCTGATGAGAGCATCTCATTGCTGAGTGTTATGGTGGTGGAAAGGATGACCCACCCAGCTGGACTATCATCCGCATTACAAGATATTCTTCAGTGTTATTTGTCTGAAAGAGATTTAGATAAAAGCAAATGTTGTATTTTCTTTTAATGATTATTTGATTGAATCTGTACTGGCTACAAAAGAAAAAGCAAAGAGGCGGTAATGTGAGGGCTGCTAACAGTGACAACAATATCAAATGAGGTTATGTCTATGAAAATACGCATATCTAACACATTTTTGTATTAATGGAAAGGGAAAAGGATAAGTGTATATCATGTAACATCTGGATTCCTCCTTCAATGGTCATTATATATTAAAACAGTCTATAGGATGAACTAGACTAGGTGATAAAATATTTAATGGAAACATGCAAGGATAGAAAAACATATATAGCAGTGGTGTGCAGGCCTTTTTTTTATTTACAAGATGACAATGTGGCTATTATGTTGTATGACAGTTAATTTTGCCAATGAAATATGTTGACAGAAGAATAAATAATAAAGAGAAAAGGTTTAGGACAATAGAAAAAAATCCCAGGAGATCTGTTTGTCTCTGCTGAAGGTCATTAATCTTAAGTCCCCTATTTAAAGTGGGATTTCTCCTTACCACAAGACTGGAGTGAAAAATATCCACTGTAATGATAAAAATACACTTACGTAGAAAATCTTACATGGAAAGAAAAGTTTATGGTACCAGCTGCTGTTTTTAAATGCATCTTATTTAACTGGTTAAGAATTTAACTATGTAAAGTAGATCAATTCAACTGATATGATTCAGTCAATTTGTAATTAATATCCAAAACATTATCAGTAGACCCACTCAAATAGTTTAAATGTAAATTTCCCTAAGGACTACCAGTTATTACAATTAAGAGATTTAATGTAATACAGAACTTAATTGTGTTTTTTATCCAATTCTACAAATGTATTCCTAACAAAGCATAACCTACTGTAGGTTTGATTAATGCAAAAATATAATACTAGAAATTATTCTTGAGACTATAAATGTCCAAGTGTAAAGAGTAATACTATTTTTTTTTTGTACAATGCTTTATACTCCTTTCCCCCCATACAGCCCCCTTCTGACCAGCTCCCCCTGCTCTGTCCCCCTGAATTACCAGGGCTTATCTTACACCTGGTCCAGGGGCAGTGCCTGCAGAGAGTCAGTTGCCATCCTGCCACTGCTTTTTTCCTCATTTTTTCCCCATTTTTAGCCGAAGACCCCAGGAGAAGGTTGCATGCCTGTGGAGGCACGCATGCATCTTACAGCAATGAAATCAGAATGCTTTGTGTGAAAGCTGCCCTGCGCCATCCTCGCAGCAGAAGCACCCTTGTGCCTGGTCGCAAGGGGGCTTCCACCATGGGTACTGGATCAATATAGAGCACCAAGAAAAGCATTTGCAAGAACCACGCTGTGTAAAGTGCGAATGGACTTACAGTGACTCTTACCGCTACCCCTGTTGCTCTCCATGTCACCTGAAGAGGGCTGAAGTTGCCATGTGCTGAGATGGCTGGCCGAACCGCTTCCATGGCGGAGTAGCTGGGGCACCAGCACTCGGTGTGGTAAGAGGCCTGGGACCATGGTTCAGTTCCTGCCAGGTCCCCTTCCTGCTGCAACATTTTTTTATTGTGGAACACAATAATTTCCCACTCCCAGCTTTTTGCCCATCCCAGAAGTCCACAAACCCCTGGAGTTCATTTTATTAAGTTCAAGTCTGGGGAGTGTGCGAGGCAATACCCCTCATGTTGAGGGGTGTGGGAGGCAGAGCCGTACCTCAAAAACAAACAGCTCCTATTCCTTTTGTTGGGGCGACACTATTCCTGATGGTTAACTGTATTTCCCAGCCCTGTTTTGCACAGTGCCTCTTTCCTTGTGGCATTCATTGCCACATGGTTTATGTATGTGGCAAGATGACCCTGTGCCTGCTCCATGGTGGGGCTACACCATTCATTTTGTTTTGGAATTTTAGAAGCCCCACTGTGGTTGCAACAGGGGACTGAGTTTAGATCAGCAAGCAGCTGGTCGAAGGGCCTGCACCTCTGCCAGGCAAGGAGGTGACTTGGGGTGGAGCCAGGAAGGTGTGGAAAGGGGACAGAGAGAGTAGTGGGGTGCCTTTGGGGGTGATGGGGGTACAGCAGCAGTGTTAGGTTATTGTAGAGGCACACAGTAGAGGTGCCATGCACTGTGAGACAGAGCCAATTTGCCCAGGAAGATGGCTTGAGCAGGGATGGACCATGACCTGGAACCCAGGTGAACACAGCCCTGCCACCTGCCACACATGACCAGCAGACCCCTGTATGTGGCAGGTGGTACTGGCAGGGAGATTTGAGATGCAGCCAGTGGACTGATACATTCTCCAGGCACCACAACATTCCCCTGATGCTCAGTCCCCCACATGGCAGGTGATGGGTGCCTTACTACTAAGGATGGGCAGATATCTGATCTAATACCATGATCTGGTCCGATATTTTTCCTTGAAATGGTTAGATTAGCACTTCGCATTGAGCACCTGTGAAGTGGGTTGATCCTAAGTAATTCATACCTTTTAACTGTGATGATCAGTCCAAAAAAGGGAGAAACAGCAAGAGGTGGTAACAACCAGCAGTGAAAGCATGCCAGTGCAGCGTGACAGCATAAGAGCTTGAGGCAGTTTGAATCTAGTGATTAGAGTGCAAGGCTAGGATTCTGCAGATTTAGATTCAAATCCCACCTAAGCAGTGTACTCACTGTGTGACTTTAGATTAGCATGTCACTGTGATGGTTCCACTTTGAGGCCATCTCTGACCTTGTACCTCCAAAATCATTCAGACTGGCCAGTTTTTCCACTCCCTGACTTCGGTGAAAGTGGCTTCATGTCAGAAGTCCTTGACCCTCTGGGCATAGTTAGGAACATGGAGTGCAAATTATTCAGTAACGAGTCTGGAGTTGAAACTGGTGCAGTAGTTCTTTAATGTTGTATACAGCCTCCTGCAAACAGTAATGTTGGTGGCCATTATTTGGTGGTGGCTGCGGGAAGAGTCCAGATACCTTGCTTTTTTAACTAGCAGCGCTCTGAGAAATCTCCACGTGCTAGCTAAACTAAACTAAGCATTTAAAGTGCTTAGCAGTGGTGAGGATTTGATGTGCTCTTGTGTAGTGGGTGGACAACTAATGATCATGGGCTGGTGATGGATGGGCAGGCAGGCGGAAAAGAAAATGTCAGCACACCGTTCACTTACCTGAACCAATAAGTACCCAGACCCAGTCGCATAGCACCCAGGGGTTATCTGGATCTGATATCCAGCACATTTTTGATATCTGCTAACCCTGATAACTACACTGCCGGGCTCTGTTAGTCTTTTGGGGCAGGAGACAGGGCTGTGTCCACTTGGGGTCCAGGTAACGGTCAATTTTTGCCCTCTCACCTCTACCCAGGCTGATTGGCTATGTGTCACTGTTCATGGCACCTCTACCATGCCTCCTTAATACCATGACACTGCTGCCATGACGCCCTTTCCCCCTGTGATACCCTCACTGCTCTCTCTGCCCCCAGTCCCCTCCTTGCAGGCATCAAACCCCTCAGGTGTGCCAAATGTCTGGCACAAACCTGTGGCTGCAGCAACACTCAGCAATTTGGTGCACGGACTCCCACTTTTATAAAATAGGGTGCAGGGTTCCTGATGCACACATAGGTTGCCACAGCTGTAGATCAGTGCCAAATGTGTTGATCTAAGGGCCAACTGAAAATTGAGCTGATGGACTTTAAAAGCCAAGTTAGAACGTGACTCAATCAGATAGATGCAGAAAAATTCTGATAACAATGCTGATTCTCAAATTTATATTTACTTTAAGAATGAGCTGATAGCTAATCAATTCATGGATAAAGCAGAATGTCTTAGTCCTTTGAGTTTCCACTTAACAGATATGGAACCTACATTCTTGAGACCTGATCATAGAAGAGATAATAACTATATTCCTATTTCTTTTGACATAGAAAAAAGTAACCCTTCAATAGAAGATATTGCTCCACTACCAACCTATTTGTTTTCGCAAACTAAATCTAAACACTTAAGAGACCATCACAATCACTCACAAAGTAATACTTGGCCTACCCAGTCTGCCCATTTCCTTACCTAATGGATAAGCTGCAGATCCTAGTTAACCAGCAGCCTACTTCTTCCTACCCCCTCCCCCTAGAATTGCCTTATGACTGTCCCATGCATGCTTGAATTCCATCACTGTTTTTGACTCCACAACCTCCTCTGAAGGCCATTCCATGCATCCACAACCCTCTCTGTGAAAAGATACTTCCTAAATTAACTCTGAGCTGCCCCCATCTTTAAATTGTGCCCCTTGTTCTTGCACACTTTTTTTGAAAGATGCTACCTCTTGGACTTGTTGATTCCTTGAGGTACTTGAAAGTTTCTATCATGTCCCCTCCTCCTCCTTTCCTCGAGGCTATACATATTAAGCTCCTTAAGTCTCTCTTCATATGTCTTCTGGTGCAGACCCTGCACCATTTTAGTTGCCCTCCTCTGGACAGCTTCCATCCTGTCTATGTCTTTGTGGAGATTGGGTCTCCAGAACTGCACGCAGTACTCCAGATGGGGTCTCACCAACTGTCTGTACAGAGGGATAATAACTTCCTGTTTTCTACTGGTTATGCCTCTCCCTATGCATCCCAGTATCCCCCAGCCCTCCTTGCTGCCCTCTAACACTGCTTGCCCACCTTTAGGTCATCTGATATGACTACCCCCAGGTCCCTTTCCATTTTTGTTGTTGTTAGTATCTCACCCCCCATTGTGTACTCTTCCCCTGGGTTTTTGTTTCCCAGGTGCATTACCTTGCACTTCTTAGCATTGAATCTAAGCTGTCATACATTTGACCATTCCTCTAACCTTGCCAAGTCCCTTCTCATCCTTTCCACCCCACCTTGTGCATCAACTCTGTTGCAGATCTTTGTGTCATCTGCAAAGAGACATACTTTTCCTTCCAGTCCCTCTGCAATGTCACTTAAAAAGACATTGAAGAGGACCGGTCCTAATACTGAACCCCTGTGGTACCCCACTAGTAACCCCCCTTTCTTCAGAGTGGAATACATTTACTATTACTCTCTGTGTCCTATTCTCCAGCCAATTCTTTACCCAGGCTGTCATCTTGGGACCCTCTCCCAGGCTTGCTAACTTGTATAGTAATCTTTTGTGTGGGACTGTGTCAAATACCTTGCTAAAGTCTAGGTAGGCAATGTCCACTGCCCCTCCCTGATCTACTACTTTGGTCACCCAGTCAAAGAAATCTATCAGATTCATCTGACATGACCTTCCTGCTGTGAATCCATGCTGCCTTGGATCCTATGCCCCTCTGGCCTCTAGATACTCGACAATTCTTTCCTTCAGAAGTGATTCCATCATTTTCCCTATCACTGAGGTTAAACTAACAGGTCTGTAGTTTCCTGCATCTGCCCTGCTCCCACGTTTGTGAAGGGGAATCACATCTGCCCTCCTCCAGTCCTCGGGTACCACCCTATCCTCCCATGATTGTTAAAGAGGGTAATCAGTGGTGTCACTAGTTCTACCCTTAGTTCTTTTAGAATTCTGGGATGAATCCCATCAGGCCCCATTGCTTTGTCCACCTTCAGTTTTAAGAGTTCTTTCAGAACCCTTTCTTCTGTAAATGGGCTGGTATCAACTTCTGTATCCAGAGTGTTTCTATTGTTTGTTTTAGGTACCTCCCCCTCTTCATTTGTAAATACTGAGCAAAAAGGAATAATGCCCTTTAAAAACTATAATAGTACTGCCTTGCAATATAGATGGGCTGTCATCCAAATTTACAGACAAAGATTGTATGGAGTTTATGTATGTACATGATATCATAATGTTAAAGGAGACCTGGAACCAGATATTCAAATATGTGCAAGGCATAGTGCAAAAATTTGAGCCATGTCTTGCTCTTGCCTGGGGCCCAAAGATGCTATATTCAGAGAAATAGCATTCTGATGCTATTTGGCTGAATAGAGGGCAATGTTGGACCAGCACTAAGCCACTTATCACTTCCCTGACAGGGCCTCCAAAGTACATTGCCAAAATGGATAGAACCAGAGCTCTATTTCCAGTATTCAAAGGCACCCGTGAAAATGAGCCCATTGGACATACAAGGTGCTAAGGGGCCATTTGCATATCCATTATGGGCTCATTTGCAAGGGTAGTGAGACAGATTAGAATCCAACTGCACGGTTCCAGCCATGTATACATACAGTGGTGTCCCCAGGATAAAATGCACTTTTAACATACTTTGCAGTATGCTGCAGCAGACCTACTGAACAAAGCAATTTAATTTCAATGGCAATTAGTCCATTTTGTCATGCAGTAAACTGTGGCATTCACTTCATCCTGGCAGTGTCACATTTTCCTGAATGACAAAGGGGACTAATTACCATTGAAATTATATTGCTTTATTCAGTAGGTCTTCTGCAGCATTCTGCAGAGTGCTGCAAAATGCTACAGAATTATGTTTCATCCTCGGGGATGCCACTGTATCTCTAATGCTAATGATACCCCCAGACAATTGCCAGCCCATTCTGTAAATTAAAAGGCCCCCTGGTGCTAGTGGTACCCTTGGCTGATCACGTGACAGTTTGTAACATTAAAAGGATCCCTGGTGCTAGTGGAACCTCCCCCACTGATTGTCAGCCCATTCCTTTACTAAATATTATCCCTGGTGCTAGTGGTAACCCCCATCCTCTGATTGCCTTCTCCAGCTTAGAGAATGGTATCCCTGGTACTAGTAGTACCTCCCCTTCTATCCCATCTCTGGCTTAAATGCATTCATCCCTGGTGCTAGTGGTAACCTCCACTCCCTTGAATCACATCACCAGCTTAAATGCATTTATTCCTGGTGTTAGTGATACCCCCCTTCCTCTGATCCCATCCCTGATGCCAATGGTGTCCTTCCTCTTTCTGATTGCATCCCAAGCTTAAATGCAGCTTAAGCCAGGGATGGAATCTGAAGGGGGGGTACACCTGCACCAGGGATAACTGCATTTAAGCAGGGTCTGGGATCAGAGGAAGGGAGTTATCACTAGCACCAGGGATAAATGCATTTCAGCTAGGGATGGAATCAGTGGTGTAGGGCAACATTAGGACCAGGGATAATATTAGATTATAGAACAGGCTAGCAATCAGCATGGGGGTAAAACTAAAACTAGAGAGGGTTTCAATTGAAAGAAGGGGCTGGCGATTGGTGGGTGTGCCATGGATCACAGGGGGCAGTTGTGCTCCCCCAGTGATCAACTGGCTAGGTGGCTGTACTACCTCCAACATCCACTAGGGTTGTCTGGAGTTAAGTCGGGATTTATTTTGTGACATTTGTGCTGCACAAAAGGACAGTGCTACACCCTTTTGTGCAGCGCACAACCTCTGAATATGGGGTAGCATGCATATTCGTGGCCATGCCTCTCCCATTACCCACATGTATACATTATATTTTGCATGGGTGCTAAACCTCTTTGCCCGTGCAAAAGTCCCTTTTGAATATGGAGTGCCAGACCAACCCTGGAAATAGCATAATAAACTATTAAATGAAAAAAAGGCAAAAATACCAAAAATAACTCTGGAAGAAATTGTATCAATCAGTAGTTGGCTAAAAACAGTAAAAGGATGTTAGTAGCCAAATGCTGCAAAAATTACTTTAGATCCTTGGATACCTGATATATAAATATTAGAGGCAAAAAAACTCAATTTAATGCATCAGTTAGGGTTGTTCCTCAGTGACAAAAGTAAGGAAATTTGGTGTTAGGGTTGAAAGCCACCCTTGGACACCCGCAGCCCACCCCAACTGGCATTGAGGGTGCGCATTGGGGTCTCGGCTAACTCTCACCCATCACATGAGTAAAAGCTGAGGTATAGGAGAATGTGGTGAGAGTTAGGACTGGCGACGGCAAAGTGCACCCGATGTCGGTGAGGGTGAGCTGAGACCCAAAGGGGCTTTCAGCCTAACCTAAATTCCTTGCTTTTTCACTGTGGAACACCCTAACTGATGCATTAAATGGAGTTTTTTGCCTCTAATTTCTCTTCTTTTTGAGAATGAGGATGATAACTAGTGAATGCAATGCGGTGGCGGGGGCCCAGCACTCCCACCATGTGATGTCTTGTCACATAGTAAGAGCAACAGCAATGCAAATGCAAGCAGCAACAGTTACGCACACAGTAACGCAAACATAAATGGCAAAGCAAACGTTAATAGAAACGCAAGCGCTAAATGACACCAAAGCAAACAGTGACGCTAACGAACATGCAAGCACAAATGAAAATGCAACTGGTAATGCACACAGTGATGGCACTGGTATTTTAAACACAAATGTTAAGTGTTACAGCAAAAAGAATGGCAAAGGGAACATAAACAAAAACACAAATGCAAGCGTGCATGTAAACACAAACCATATTGTGCACGGGCACAGTACCGCAATTGTAAACACAAATGATAAAGCTAACATTAAGAACAACACTAAATGAAACAGAAATGGAAATGGGAACAGAATCGTGTATGGAAATGCAAACCATAATGTGCATGGGCACAGTACTGCAATTGTAAATGCAAATGGTAAAGTTAACATGAAGAATAACGCCAAAGGAAACAGAAACAAAAATTGGAATGGACACATGTACAGAAATGCAAACCATAATGTGCATGGTACTGCAACTGTAAACACAAATGGTTACAGTAACAGCAACAATAATGCCAAAGGAAACAGAAATGTAAACGCAAGCACGTATGGAAATGCAAACTGTTATGCTCACGGTCATGGTACCGCAATTGGTAATGTAAATGGTAACGGTAGCAGCAACAGTAATACCAAAGGAAACAGAAATGAAATGCAAAAGCAAGCACTTACAGAAATGCAAATCGTAACGTGCATGGTCATGGTAACGTGATTGGAAATGCCAATGGTAACGGTAACAGTGACGATGATGTAAAACGAAAGACATACACAAATGAAAGTCGCCGGCAAACGCAAATGGCAATACACAGGCTGATACAAAAAACCCAGAAACATAAACAGTAATGGAAATGCAAATAGTAACAGTAATGCAAACAGAAGCGCAAACCAAAATGCAAACCGTAATGCACACTGTGACGTACATGGGAACGGTGATGCGAACGGTAATGGAAACACAACTAGAAATGCTAACTGGCACAGTAACGAAAGGGCACACCCTTCTTTTCCCCAAAAACTGCATTGAAAAAGACAGTGAATGTAAAGAATGTATGCATAATAATGTGCCTCGGAGCAGAAAAGGAGGACTTGGAATACTAAATTACTCATATCTCAGGAACCGTACAACATAGAAACAAAATTAAAATTTCATATGAATTATGACATTCCTGGCTAGTTTTCTACTTAGCCCCCATTTGAGGGGCTAAGTATTTTTCAGACGAAAAGTCAGTATCTTGCACTGTTTCCAAGATACAGGCTCCAAAAAACACGACAGACGCCATAATGTTATCCTATGGGAAAAAGCGTCAACTTTGGAGTGCCATAACTTTGCAGCCCTCCAATATTTTTTCACCAAACCACCAAAAGGCACATTTGTGGCATGTTGGCTGTCTTCCCTCCAACTTTCAGGCCAGTAGACCAAACCATTCTTTTGCAGCAGGGTGACAAAGAATTCCTGGTATTTTGGGCATAGTGTCACAAATCATGACACTTTCACAAATGAAATCATGAAAGTATCATAAGTGTGGCACTACTTTTTCCAGAAATTTGAAAAACATATTTCTGGGGTGTTGAACCCCAAAATAAAGACATGGCTAGCATCCTGAGGGTCGGACTAGATGAACACAAAAATAATTGTGTTCCTAGAGAGTCCCAATTTTAAATGGCAAGCATTTTTCTGATCACTAATTGAAAACAAAATGGCAGATTTGTGATACTACTAGGGCCATTTGCAGCACTAAAAAAAGTGCATTTGGGACACTGTCGAACTTTTTGTTAACTTTTCCCATTGACTTATAATGTGAACTTGTTTTTTGAATAACTTTTGAACCATTCAATATTTTTTCACGAAATCTTCAAAAGGCACATCGGGGACCCCAGTCGCATGTTATCTGAAGTTTTCAGACCGGCCATGCAAACCGTGCAACCTATAGGGACAAGCAAAGAATTCAAAAAAGCGTAAATGTGCACGCAGATCACACTTAATAACTCCGCAGCCGTATATCCAAACAGTACAAAAGTTAACAGATCCAAAAACATATGGTTCTTGATTGTGTAGTCCAAATTTCAGGCAAATCCATTGAACAGTTGCAAAGTTATTAAGGTGCAAATTTTTGGGTTTAATTGTTGCAACATTTGACTACTTCGATATTTCTTCAAGTTTGATGTCATGGAGACAGTTTTGCAAATGAGAAATAATAAGGCCCCTGGATCAGATAAAATAACCTCTCATATATTTACATTTATTTTAGACTACTGGACACCTCTATTACATCAATTATTCAACTGTATTCTTAAAAACCACACAAATCCAAATTATTGGAAAGGTAGCATTATTTATCACATACAAAAAAAGGTCAGAAAATGATCTGCTAATGTATACCCAATCAGCCTAATAGACACAACTCAGAAACTCCTTAATAGTATTGTTCTCTCTAGACAAAATTATTGGAAGTGGTGGGCGAAGTGGGCGGAATTCGTTTTGCGGAGACATCCATGATATTCCACCCATTTCGTATAGTGGAATGCAAAATTTTGTCTGGTGGAGTGGTGAAATTTACCTGGCAGAATGGTGAAATGTTGCCTTCAGAAGTGAAATTTCACTTTCCCCTAGAAAATTTCACTTTCCGTGATGAAATTTCACCTCTGTCCACAGGGAAAATTTTACCTTAGCAATGGTATAAGTTAAAATTAGTAGATCCCTGGTGGCTAGTGGTCCCTTCTCCCATCTGTCCCACATGCAGATAGACAAATCCCTGGTGATTAGGCAGTCCCTCCCCCAACCTGTCCCACATGTAATTAATTAAAAATAATTAAATTATTCATGGTGGCTAGTGGTCCTTCTCCTTCACCCGTTAATAACCCACCCCACCGGCCACCATGGAGATGTACAGTCAGTAACCCCCCCACCCGCATCCCTCCATATCTCCTCCTTTAGTTTAATATTATCCTGTTAAAAATAAAAAAAAAACTCTGATGGTCTAGTGTTTTTTTGTAAATTGTAAACCCTCTTGTGAATTTGATCCCCTCCTCAGTTCCCATAAATCCAATTCCCAAATTCCCAATCCCTGGTGATCCAGTGCCCCTCCACCCAGCCTCCCCAGCAGCCAGATGTCCCCACCACAACCCCGCTCCCACCCTCATCCTAAATTCCAGCAGTAGCACCAGCAGACCAGGACAGCCCTCCTCTCTCCTCCGTGAAAGACCCACTGACTGAGCTGTCAAATTGAAGCTCATTCATTGACAGCTCAGTCAGTGGGCCAGCCATGGAGGAGAGAGGAGGGCTGGGCTGGTCTGCCAGAGCCACTGCCGGGATTTTGGTTCGGGGTAGGAGCAGGGTTGTGGCAGGGACATCTGGCTGCTGCTGGGGAGGCTGGGTGGGGGGCTCTGGATCACCAGGGATTGGGAATTTTGGAATCAGATTTATGGGAACTGGGGAGGTGATCAGATTTGAGAGGGGGTTTAAAATTTACAAAAAAAAAAGTAGACCACCAGAGTTTCTTTTTTCTTTTAACAGGATAATATTAAACTAAAGGAGGAGATACAGAAGGGATGTGGGTGGGGGGAGGTTACTGACCGAACATTTCCATGGTGGGCGGCTGGGTGGGTTATGACTAGGTGGAGGGGAAGGTCCACTAGCTACCAAGGATAATTTAATTATTTATAATGAATTATGTGTGGGAGAGGTGGGGGAGGGACTGCTAGCCACCAGGGATCTACTAATTAACTTATATTACTGTAAGTTATATGCACTCTAAGGTGAAATTTCACCTCTGGAGGGAAGGCAAAATTTCATTGTGGAAGACAAAATTTTGGCCCCGGAATGCAAAATCTCACCTATGCAAAATTCCACCTTCTGTGGGAACATTTCACAAAGTGCTCCATGATGCGAATTTGCCCACTTCGCCAGCACTCTGTGGCCAAAATTTTAATTTGATGCATCTCTAATTATTGGGTTGAGACAAATAATATATTAAAAGAAGCCCAAAATCATTTTATGAGGAACTGTTCAACCATTCAGCATTGTTTGCCTCTCTCACATTATAAACTATTTTGTTGTAGTTAAGGAAGGAAATCTTTTCCATTGTTTTGTAGATTTGAAAATTGTCCTTCATTCCAATAGTAGGAAAGCATTATGGGAAACTTTATGTGATTTGTGGATTGAAATATATTTACTTGACACTCTAATCAGAATTCATGAAAACACATGGGGCCAAATTTTAGAAGGTTCACACAGGGCTTGCATCAAGCTCTGCACCCCCTGAAGTTTGCCACATGTGCACCAAATGCATATTCCACAACTGCTCCCAATTTTAGTACCTTGGGCATAGTTGTGACACTTTACTTAATATATGGCAGCTTGTGCCAAGGCTTTGGCACATGCCCCATGAATTAGATCTCCCACTGGTGCAATGTTAGACCAGGGGGGGTGAGCTGATCTAACTAGGAGCACTAGATGCAGGGGACTTGCATTTGGGTTAGCAGCAGGATTCCTTTGAAGATCATGTTCACAACACCCTTAAATACAAGTCACCACTTGCATCCAGCCCCCTGCCACAATTCCCCTGTAGCGATCAAGAGCTATCTAAAAATACAGCCCATGGTCTCAAATACAATATAATAACATTTGACATCTCACAAATAAAATAACACAAATCTAGGATTTCAGCACTGCTGACTGTTGCCCCTTTACTATTTAACTTGTACATAAATACAATCATTTTGCTATTATATAATAAGGACTATCATTCTCCAAAAGCCATAGCAATACATTATCATACTTAGCTTATGCAGATGACATTGTGTTAATATCTACTTCACTTTTAGGTCTCCAGAGGAAGCGGGATCATTTAAATATGCTGTATCATCAAAAAACAGTTAACAATAAAAAAAAAAACTAAACTATTAGTTTTGGTAAGTAGTAACTGAGATTCTTATCACCTTTTTCAGACAAAATCAAATTCCAAACATTGTCCACATATGATTATTTTGGAATACTTTATAGCAGAGATCTCAAATGATCTCTTCGTGTAAAACTACAACAATAAATTGCAGTCTGCTATGAATTGAGTCTCATGATGTATTAAAGTTTACTGTACTAAAGGTCATCACTAAGTGGTTATCTTATAACTATAAATGCTAATGTGTTAAAGCATCAATAATTTATGCCTTGGAAATCTGAGGCATGACTAATGAAATCCAATGAAAAAACTCATGAATAAATTATCTAGATATTTATAAAGTCCTCTGGTATGTGTCCTATAAACCATCTTGAGATTGGAACTTGGACAACATTCATTGGATATTCTAATTAATGCTAAGATTGCGGTTTTTATTATGGATCATCAATACTTAATGGTTTCAGGATTCTGAAAAAAATACTATGAAGAGCAAGTTGAATACTCGAAAAATGAATTTCATGTTCCACTTGCGAACTTGTTAAAGAAAAAGGTTGATACTGTTGGACTTGCTAATATACTGACAGATATTTATAGAATACCAAGAATTCATCTCATTGAATTAATAAAACAAAGATATACAGATATTGTGGCACTAAGAGATCTTGCAGCAGTTCAAAACTCTAAAATTCATACTTCATATGAATATCTCAAACAAACATTTAAAGGAAAACCTTATTTAGATTCTTTAAAAATAAAAATAAAAGATGTGTTTAAGCAAGGTATAGACTGGAATGTTTCCAAAGCAATTTTCTCTTTTTTAAACAACACAGAAATGAAGTGCCATTCCCTCACTGTAACTGTACAAATGTTGACGTGGGTGATTTGAAACATATTTTCTTGTATTGCCCCTTTTACAATCGACAAAGGTATAAATATCTTAACAAAAGTCTAGCCAAAAACTAAACATTCTATGAAATGTGACTAAACATTCTACGAAAGGCATAATAACTGTTTTGTTTTCATCTGCTAATTTGAGACAGACTGTGAGGAGATAATGCACTTTATCAATGCTGCAAATCTAACTTAGGTTTTCTTTATAATCTGGCACTTTTTAACCCAAGTTCTCCATCTCTGTAATTTTAACACAGCTATCTACCTAACCTGAAATGTCCCATCCCTACAGTGAACGTATAAAGAAAGTTAACTGATATTTAATGTGTGCACAGAATCACCAGATTCTTATGAGATAATTTTTTTGAGTTATATAAATTTTACAAATTACAATCTTATTTGAATAAGATCATGAGGAATCATGGATCATGTCCTATGGGCGGTTTTCCAGCACTCTTTTTTTTTCTCACTTGAATTCGGGATTATTGACTGCAATGTGTTATATAGAATAGTAGGCAGCCAGACCTGAATCTTGTGGTATTCTTTTCACACTCAGGGTATCCCTGAATGGGATTTGGTCAAAATCACTACACAATTACCACGCAGTAGAAAACAGGGCAAGCAAAACAGTATCGGTAAAGACAGCGGCATGTTAAAAAAAAGTGATGAAACATACTTAGCTCATTTGACCATGGAGTTCTGCATTCCCTAGCACACAAGGAAGGGAACAAGACAGAAGACAAAATGAGGGAGTGGGGCTCTGTACTTTGGGGGTTGGGGATGCAAGTTGTGGGGGAGAAAGTTGGTGGGACAGTCATCATTAAAAGTCAGGAGGGTGCAGGACAGACAGTATTAGAAACTCAGTGGACACAGCGTGGGGAGAGTAATTGAAGTCACTTATGATCTGTGCCAGAATTTTATATGGAGGGGCTACACCCCTGCACACACACACACACACACACACACACACACACACACACATGGGGGCTTCACCACCCATGACCCCCATATTACATATGAAACATCCTCCAAATTGCACCTAACACCACACAAAAAAAAAATTATGGGAAGTTGGTAGACTTGAACCTGACTCCACTGGCAGTCCCAAGCACTCGCTGTTTATCTTGCTAACCACCAAGCCACAGAGCCAGCTTGCTCACCCAGTGCACAATAGAAATGTTAGAGTGCTTGGCCTGAGTGAAAGAACTATGGATATAGCACTGTTATGCCCACGCTATAATTCCCCATTAATGCTTTTTACTCACTCTAGTTTCACCATGCATTTTTTTCTACACTGTAATTCACATGCACATTCGACTGTCTACCTCACTGAATTAGCTAAACAACTACCCATGTTTCTTCCTGCCAAATAGTAGATGTATACATTACTTGCAAGAATTACAATATTGTATATGTAGTTTGGATTCATTGTATTCAATTACTGATGTACAGGATATGTGCATCCTACTTAAAATGGATCATGTTTTTTAATTGTTTTCATTTCTTTCTAATGATCAAAAGACAATAAAAATAAACTTGAACTTGAAAGAACATATATATCTCAGAGATTAAAAACATAATTAGTTTTAAATTGTTTCATGAACTTAAAGTGATTACCTCCCTTTGGTAATCAAAACTAATTGCAGAACTAATTATGATAAAAAAAGAAGTCACAATCTAAGCTTTGGTTTGAAATATGGAACACATAAAGAATAAAATGGTGTGAAAATATTGAATAGCAATTGGTGGAGGAAACACATTTTGTAAACTGCAAATAATGCATTTTTTAACTCACACGTTTTTGGTTATACAAAGGAGGAATTATTTTATGCACAGTCATTTAATATGATTATTCCTTGGCCATATGCATCATGTGATATAAAAAGAAAGGATAAAGGATGGTCTGTTGGGGACTGTAGAGCCTATAAAAGAAAACATATTAAATAAAAATAATAAAAGTGACAAGGAAACCACCAGCAAGAGGAAAAATTCCACAGAGCTAAGTAATTATAGAAAAATACTGTATATAAAGAATTTTTAGTAAGCAAGACATTGCAGCACAGAGATCATCTGTGTGCAGAGAGGTCTGAAGCCACAGACCAAAAAGATAATACAAAAATCAAGTGGATATTAGACAAAGGGTAAAACAATTTGCAAGGGGAACAAAATGCAAATGTTGCACCTGATACTCAGGTCTCCTATTATCAAAGTGTTTACCCCAATAAAGCATCTTGCTTCTGAAAATGATATTTGAGTAATAATGATAGCATACAATTCCATGAGGGGATGTTGCAGAAACTATTTTATCATTTAAGAACTGCAAAGTCACGGAAAAAATATGCTGGATAAGGTAAATAAAATAAGTATACATTTTTGGTCACAGTTCCTTTCCCTCTTAAATAACTCTTGTATTTATTATGAAAATATTTCATATACAGTTAGCTGGAGGGAAAATATGATATTTCCAGTTTTCAAGAACTGCATCAAAACTACCCTAACCCTCTACCATCCTATAAGACTTTTAAATACACAAGCAAAAATCCATGCAAAATTACTATTGAAAAATTTGTAACAATGGTCCTTAGAAAACAGTATGCATTCAGAGTATCAAGTAGATTTTAAACCTGGATGTCAATATTTGATCATATTTTTATAACTGCATATGTGTTTCAAAGATATGTAATCATTACAAATGTTTATTTCACTTTTATTGATTTAAGAGCAGGGTTTGATTCCATTTCTAAAAGTTTGCTTTGGGAAACTATATCTATATCAAAAATACATAGATCATTATTAGCAATCATGTAACTGTACAGTCAATAATATTTTAAATAAGGTATTATAATACTAATGGAGCACTAACCAAGGATCTGAAAGCAAACATAAAAAATAGGGTGCCTTGTTATCCCCTTACTGTTTGATCTTAATATAAATGACCCACTTCAATCAGTTAACAACCCAAACTTACTGTAGACTCCCCTTCAATTCAAGGAAGGAAAATTGCTTTAATCATTTGTAGATATTCTTATTGCAGTTTGATTAACACTGGTTGGATTGCAAAAGCAGCTAAACATATTTTAAAAAGCTACTGACCAGGATCAATTTATAGTGAGTTAAATTGAGATGTGCAGGGGGAAATCTTAACTTTGTTTTACTTGTCCAGGACATGCAGTAGAGTCAATTTCCATGGACTAGTGCAGCTAGCCATCAACCTGTCCATCATGACTAATGCAGTTTTCCCATAGCTGTTAATGTACCTTAGTAGGCTTTGGTCCTCGTGCTAGCTAATCTCCTTCAGTGTTTGACATTGCCAGATATGATTAACACCTTATAAGAGCTACATGTGTCTGACAGTATAAGATGGTGACATTAAACAAGTTTACATGTGAAACATTATCATACCATTGTTGACTTTTGGTCTAGTTCCTCTGGACTCATGAAGGATATGTTTAAAAAAATATAGTTTTTTTTTGGGAACTGCAGATCAAAGGGAAGATATCATACAATAGCTGCTGTAATCACCCCAAGAGTTAACTACCAACTTGCAGTTTCTGGCATGGTTCCAAATATGTTGGTGCCTAGTTTATTTTATATATACAGTATTTATGTCTAGACACTCAGATCAAATACAGGTGTTTTTTTTTAAATTTAACATAGGACAAGGTGACAATCAGCCAGTTATGAACATATAAACATATGAAATTTGCCAGCAGATAAAGACATAGAGGTCTATCAAGTCTGCTCAAATGTGAAGCTAGCACCCCTTATTCTGCAGCTGCCCCTCCCTTCCACCCTTCCCCTTCATTAACCCTCCCCCTTGTCCTGTTCCATCCTCTTTTGAAGCAGTCCACTGTTCTACTGGATACCACTTCTGCAGGTAATGCATTCCACCCAGCCACCACCCTCTCCATAAAAAAGTGTCTCCTCATCTCCCTCCTGAACCTTCCTCCCTCCAGTCTCATATCATGGCCCTTGGTGTCCCTCCCCTCTCTTACTTTGAACAGACCCTTTGTACCTGTCTTGTTTATTCCTTTCATGTACTTAAAGGTTTCAATCATGTCCCCCTGTCCCTCCTCTCCTCCAGTGAGTACATGTTCAACTCCCTCAGCCTCCTCTCATATGATAAGTCCTCCAACCCCTTGATCATCTTTGTTGCCCTGAGCTGCACCCCCTCCAGTAACTTAATGTCCCTCTTCAGATAAGGGTGCCAGTACTGCACGCAGTACTCCAGGTACAGTCTAATCTTTGCAGTGGCAGAATCACCTCCTCCTCCCTCCACGAGGATGTACCCCTTGCAATACAACACAGCATTTTATTGGCCTTTGCAGATGCCTTCCTACATTGTGCCAAGTTGTTCATTGACCCTGTAATGAGCACCCCCAGATCCTTCTCCTCCTCCTCTGTCTGGGCTAGCTGCACTCCCCCAGCTGGTAACTCCTCCTTGGGATCTTCATCCCAAAATGCAGCACCTTGCACTTTTTGGCATTAAACCCCAGTTGCCAGGTGTCTAACCAGATTTCAAGCTTTGCCAGATCATCCTGCAACCCCTGCCATCCCCCTAGGTCACTCACCACTGCTCCTACCTTGGTATCATCAGCAAACTGACTGATCTTGCTCTTGATGTACCATGATATGTCTGCAATGAATATCCCAAATGACACTGGTCCCAGCACCGAGCCCTGTGGAATACTGCTCATCACTACCCTTGGGTGTGAGAGCTCCACACCCACCACCACCTTCTGTTGCCTTCCCTGAAGCCAATTTTCTACCCATATCACCAGCTTTGCACCCACCCCTGTGCCTACTAACTTACTTCCCAGCCTTCCATGTGTCACCGAGTCGAATGCCTTACTGAAGTCCAGATACAGGACATCCACTGCATGGCCCCTGTCCAGTTGCCTAGTTACCCAGTTATAGAACTCCACTAGGTTGGTATGTCAGGATCTGCCCCATATGAAGCCATGCTGTCTGCTGTCCTGTAGTCCTTTGGCTTCTTGGAGGGCCATCAGCCTCTCCTTCAGGATTGTCTCCATTAGCTTACCCATGATAAATGTGAGGCTCACTGGTCTGTAGTTTCCAAGTTCATCCTTGAGGCCACTCTTGTGGAGGGGCACCACATGAGCCATACTCCAGTCCTGAGGTACACACCCTGAATGTAGTGCAGCATTAAATAGGTCTGCCAAAGGTCCTGCAAGGACCTCTGCCAGCTCCTTCAGTACCCTGGGATGGATGCCACTTGGGCCTGGTGCCTTGACCACCCTCAGTGCCTTCAAACCCTCCCAAACTCTGCCCTCCATAATTTCCCCATATGTCTCCTCTTCCCCCCCATTTCTGCCATTTTACCCCCTTAGGTGTCACCCCCCTCTTCTCTTTAGTAAATACTGAGCAGAAGTACTCATTTAGTACTTTTGCCTTATCGCACCCTGCTTCCACCCAACCCCCCTCCTTCCTAATCCTTACTTCGTGGTCCTTACAGTTCCTTTTCTCCCTGATGTACTTAAAGAAGTCCTTCTCCCCCTTCTTAATGCCTTGTGCCAGCCTGAGTTCCATAGATGCTTTGGCTCCCCTTACTGCCCTTGTCACCTGCTTCGATTCTGTCAAGTACTCCTCTCAGTCCTCCCCCTTCCTGTTTTCTTGCACTTCCTAAAGGCAGGTCTTTTCCCCCTTACCTTTTCCATGACCTCCTTGCTCAACCATCTCAGTTTCTTAGCCCTAGCCTTCTTGCTCTGGGCCTTGCAGCAGGTTTTGGTTGCCTCCACTATCCCCAGCTTTATGAGCTCCCACCTCTGGTTAGTGTCCATACTAGATTGAATTCCCAGCAAGTACCCTTTACCACTTCCCAATCCTCCCAAAGTCAGCCCTCCTGAAGTCCAGCACTCTTGTGCCAGATTCCACTCTTCCTTGCCCATATCCAATGTGAGCCATACTGAGTGGTGGTCACCCCGACAGCGGTTACCCACCCCAAGTTCTCTCACAAGTCCCCATTGCCAGCACAAGGTCAAGGGTATTCCTAACCTGGTTGGTTCACTGGACCATTTGTGGCAGGAAGCTGTCCTGGAAGGCATCCAGCAGTACCTGCTCCCTTCTGTTCCTGGTTGTTGGGGTACTCCAGTCCACTTCTGGCATGTTGAAGTCCCCCACAATCACCACACTGTCCTTCTCCCAGGTCCTCCTGATCGGTCCCACTAGTTCCCTGTCTAACTCCTCTGTCTGAGATGGTGGCCTGTACACCACTCTCATTCAAAGAATCCTATTCTTGGAAACCTGGATTTGCATCCAAAGTGACTCCATACTACCCTCCTCCCCTTCCTCCCTTAAAAACTTCAGTCCTTCCTTCACATATAGTGCCACACCCCCTCCTTTCCCAATCACCCTGTCCCTATGAAATAACCTGTACCCTGGTACAGACAGGTCCCAATCATTGTGATTGGGTGGCCCCATGTTTCTGTGATGGCTGCAATGTCCACCTCTCCTCTGCCATGAGCACCATTTAACTTTGCAGTTTCTCCCAAGGCTTCTAGCATTAAGGGTAACCACCTTCCACCCTTCCCCATCCATCCTGCCCTCTTTTACTAGCATCACCAATAGTACTTGCCATTTGTCCTTTGTCACTGTTATGGGGGGGTAAGCTCATATGGTTTCCCAACCTGTGGTCTCTGCATGTCTCTTGTCCAACTGTCACCCCCTGCTCCTAGTTTAAATTCCCAACTTCCTCTATTTACTCCTCCATCCTCTGTTTCAACACTTTCTTTCCCTCCTCACTCAAGTGTAGTCTGTCCTTGGCATGGAGACTACTTTCCTCCCAGGTACCTCCCCTCCCCCCCAATAGCCCATACCCTTTAGCACAACACCAGGTTCTTAGCCATCCGTTAAATTCCTTTATTCTCAGCTTTCTTGTTGTGCTTGCCTTGGGCACTGGAAGTATCTCTGAAAAAGTTACTGATCTTCCTGCCCCCTCACATAATTGTGCTATTTCCTCAAACCTCCTCTGGACTACATCTACTGTTTTGTCAGCCAGGTCGTTCGTCCCAAGATGTATAATTAAATGAGGCTTGTCCCTACCCCTTCTAGCATATTGCAGAACAGATTGTCCCACCCTTTCCGCTGTCATTCCTGGCATGGCCTCCACCCAAATGTGACTATGCCTCTCCCCTTGCTATCCCACCTCACTCCTCTTAGTATTGAGTCCTCCAGCACTCAGATTCCACCACTCACCCCTTCAGGCTTCCATTCATCTCCTCTCATTTCCAGCTCCTTCTTCTTCCTCCTCCTGCACATTATTTCCTTTGACCCTGTTTCAATTCTCCCAACAGAACTTCCCCCCGCTCCAGTTTGGTCCAGGCATTTATAAATTACTCCTCTAATTTCGTCATTTCCCTCCTCCACCTTCTTCCTCTCTAGCAGTTACAAACTATTTTCTGAGACCCTTCACAAATGCCCGCTCCCTCTCTCTCTTAGTAAACTGTTCTCTCCTTTCCACTCCATGACTTTTGCCACTTCTTCGCCTCCCTTTCACAAGTCCCTATCTCCTCCTTCCATTTGTCTTTTGTCTCCTGACCTGGTTTTCCCTGCAATCATTCTTCCTGGCCTGGGCCCCTTTGTCTCTACTTCCCTTCTTCTGACCCTTTTCTCACCACTGTTGGCTTAAAACAACCTCCCTCATCTCCCCTTCCTCCTCCCTCCAGTATTGGGCTAAACCCACCCCCAATCTGCCTTGCCTGTCTTAGTTCCTCCTGCAGGCCATCAATCTCCTTTCTAAGTTTCTTTATGTGGTTGCACACTAAACATCCTCCTACACTCCAGGCAATTTTTCCAAAGATTGGTGCACCACAGTTGTTGCCACCTACTACCCTACCCATTGGTGTCATTGCCCACAAGTGACCCCCTACCCTTCCAGATGCAGGATACCAAATACTCCCCCAAGTCTCCCCCCTCCCCCCTCTAACAGTGCAAAACATTCTTTTCTTAATTTCTCTACCCCCTTTGTTGTACACATTTAGACAGATTGAGCAACTGCTTTTTATATTCCTATCCTTCCTATCCACTCTCAAAAAGAGACTTTAAGTAGCTATTGCACAACCTTCTTCAAACTCCTATTCCTCCTTTCCCCAATGCAATAGCAATGCAAAGAAGTAACAATGAAAGCTCCTAGATTTGCAGTTACATCCCTTCCACTGAGATAGCAGTCACCTCTTCATTTGCTGCTGTTCCTTTCCTGGATGTCTGCTTCTGCTATGACAGGTGCGTATCCTTTGCCCGTTTGAGGAAGTGATGTCAGAACCCCTAGTATAAAGGAAATAATGGACATTGAGTGGGTGGGGTGAGATGTTGGGGGTGGGACCAGCCCAAGTCTTACAGAAACAATCAGGTAGCTGACCCCCCTGGTCAGACCATTAGCACCCTTCCCCCACTCTGCACTAAACTTTGCAGCTAGTGAAGCCAGCAAAAATGAATCACAGTTCTACTCAAAGCCCCCAAAATAGATTTGCTACTAAAAGAAACAGGACTCCAATTCAAACAGCTTCACCAATAACACATCAAAATAGGCTTGAAATTAGAAGATATAGGTCTCCAATTCAAAGAAACAGCCCCAGTTAAATCACACCAAATAGGTTTTAAATCAGAAGAAATAGGCCTCTACAAATGCAGCCTGCTACACAGTGAAACATCAAACAAATGAGCCCACTTATAGCTACCAAAACAGGTTTCAAAATTCCAACAGCCCCAAACAATACCCTGCTAGCCCCTTAGAAGTAGTAAGAAAGAAAAGAAATAACCTTCTACCAAGTAGAATCCACAAGAAACAATGTAAAAACAACAAGAAGAAGCTACTGTACTGCAACAGATCTGATCCTGACCCCCTTCTAGTTCCTTCTGAGAAGCCAAAGCAACTGTTTGAGCTAATGCTTATTTTTAATGGCCTCCTGAAATGTTTACAATTAAAATGTGTACAAAGAAACAGTATAATTAAGTTCTGTTACACTACAGGTAACTGTAAAACTATATTTATAGGTATTTATTTTACACACTTTTTATTAAGTAAATGTTATTGAACAACTACTGTATGTACAAAAACAAAGCTATTCAAATACAGATCAAAGCAAGAAAACCTTACAGAATAAAACAACACCCTCCAACACAAGTCAGCCCACCCAACCCCCCACCCTCAAGCTCAGAAGTAAGAAGGGGAGAACAACACAACAAAATTAAATCAAGAATGGACTAAAGACATAGTAGCACATCCTAGGGTGGACAGCCATGCATCCAAGGGGGCCCAGCAATTGAAATATCACTGAAAGCAGTGGGCCATAGATGCCAAAGTGCATTTCATCCTCAGCATATCCAGCATCTTCTTGTGACACTTAGAAAATGAAGGAATGGGCTGATCCAAGGATAAGTTTTTTTAGCTTCAATTGTGATTAGAGTGAAGTGATATTGCCTAGTGCCCATCTGTGCATGGAAGACCACCCCCAGCAAACAACATAGCTTAGTAAAAGTGTCAGAAAGACCTAAAAAATGGATCCAATGCTTGCTGAATACTTTGCCAGAGATATTGTTCTTTGGGACCATACCGAAGAGTATGTATCAAAGTGCCTTCCCCGCCATTACATCTTGTACAAATGGGTGAATTCAGCATTCCCTAGTTATATAGCTTATGAGGTGTATGATATAAAACATGCACAATGTTAAACTGGAAAAATCTGTGGCCATCATATTTAAGATAACAGTGGATGTTAGACCACATCTCAAGCCATTGTCGCCCATCCAAAGTAAGACTCAAAGCTTGAGGCCAATACTGTGGAAGACAGCCATACCTATATGCCCAAACATGTTAAAAGGTTTGGTAAATTGTAGAGATGGTATGGGAGGCCACACTGAAATGTCTAAGTTCAGCTATGGTTAACTCATACTGGGCATGGATGGAGAGGAGCCAAATGTCTTGTGCAGTAAATGACTAAGCTGACAATTAAAAAATAGTCTTTGGGGTCCAACTCATAAAGCTGATGTAAAGTAGCAAAGGAAATCCATTTAGAATAATGGTATAAATGAGAAACCAGGGAGATTCTTTTAAAAAAAACAAGAATTTTAATGAAGGGTTTTCCCCAAAATAGTAAGTTTGGGATTTAACCAAAATGGCTGACCCAGGGAAGTACCAAGCGAAGATTTAAATACCCACTTCAATTGATTATATGTAGTGTCTGAAGTACCAATAGGTGTGTCAGGGAGACAGCTAGGTAAAGAGTTAAAATCAACATGAAAAAGAGCCTGCAAAGAAATACCCTGCTGATGACATAAATCCTTCTCCACATGCCACCATTGTGGAACATACAAGGAGATACCATCCAAAGGTGAGAGAGCCCAGTGAAAATATTTAGAACGCTAAGCTTCATGATAAGCCAAGAAGTCAGGAACAGCCAAACCACCCCTAGATTTTGGGATAGACAAGCACAAATAGTAAAGTTTAGGATGATGGCCCTTCTGTAAAAAAGTAGATGGAACAGTATGAAGGGTAGAGAACCATTTCAAAGGCAACCACACTGTAAGTATGGCCATAGGATACAAAATGTGAGGAAGAATATTCATCTTCAACACACTCACCAGGACCCACAAAGTCAAAGGCAGCCCAGCCCATTTAGTTAAATCTGCCCTAATCACTTTTAACAAATCAGAAAATTTCCATTGAACCAGCTGAGAAAAAGAAACCCTTAACTTAATGCCTAAGCAAGTCATTTCTTTGGGTGCCCAGCTAACTCCCAATGAAGAAAAATCAACATTATGAACATAAGCATTCAATGGAAGAACTTGAGTTTTTTCAAGATTCAACTTATAAAAAGATATGGCACCAAAATGCTGAATTTCAGCCTAAGCAGCTTTGAGAGAAATAGAAGGATTTACAAAATGCAGCAAAATATTCAGTTCATTTCAAATTTATTTATATGGCACCTTTCAAATGCCAAGGCACCGCACAAGCAGTAAAACAATGACAGCATAAAATTACATATATATTGAGTAATATAAAATAACAAAAGATAATCAACAATATGAATTAGTCCCCGAAAGCTCGAACCCGTAGAACAGTTTTAAGTGCCTGCTTAAATCCTTCCACAGTCGGGCAACTCACATAACTGATGGGGTAGAGAATTCCAAAGGGTGGGGGCCATATGCATAAATGTCGAGGCCCCAGAAGATTTTAAACAAACCCTTGGAATCTCTAGCAACCCCTCATCAGTTGAGCGGAGCGATCACCCAGGGCAGTAAGGAACGAGAAGCTCTTTAAGGTAGTCCGGACCCTGTCCATTTGGGGCTTTGTAAGTCAGAAGCCCAACTCTGAAGGTGATTCGCCACTGTACTGGCAGCCAGTGCAGTTCGTGCAGCACCAGAGAAATATGACAGGACTGAGGGGTTCCCATCAATAACTGGGCTGCTGTGTTCTGCACCAGCTGCAAGTGGCAAATATCCACCCCAGGAAGCCCTGGGTACAGGGCATTGCAGTAGTCCAGGTGAGAGGACACAAAGGCATGGACTAATGTAGGAAAGTCACCGGATGGAACAAGATGCTTAACTCTGGAGATAGTCCTCAGATGGTAAAAAGAGGATTTAACAATGGCTGACACCTGCGCACTAAGTGTCAAACCCTCATCAAAAATTACCCCCAGGTTTTGTACCTGATCAGAGGTCGAGAGAGGGAGACCCTCAAGAAAAAGTCCCGAGGGTGACTCCACCCTCAACCACTCTATCCGGTGGCCTGGGTCCACCACCAGCACCTCAATCTTAGCCGAGTTCAACCTCAACCAGCTCAAATTCATCCACTCCTGGATTTCGGTGAGGCAGTTATTAAATACTGAGAGGGCTCCAACCTGGTCAGGTAAAAAAGAAAGGTAGAGCTGGGTATCATCAGCATAGCAGTGAAACCTCAGCCCATACCTTCTTACAATGTCTCCGAGGGGCAGCATGTACACTGCAAACTACACGGAGACAACACCAATCCTTGAGGAACCCCACATGATAACAGACCTGGGTCAGAGGAATAAATACCAGACACCACCCTCTGAGTTCTTCTGGTGAGGAAAGATGAAAACCACCTGAGAACTGTATCAGACAGACCACATATGAACCTCAAGTGATCAAGTAGTACGCCATGATCCACATTGTCAAATGCTGATGACAGATCAAGAAGAACCAAGATGGAATGGTTCCTTCGATCTCTAGCCATCAGGAGATCATTGAGCACCCCGAACCAGCGCCATCTCAGTACTATGCCTCTTTCAAAAACCAGACTGGAGAGGCCTGTAGACATCATGGATGATCAAGTGGTTCTCTAGCTGTACAGCAACTACTTTCTTAATCACCTACCCCATAAAGGGGAGGTTCCAGATTGGTCTGTAGTTCACTTGGCAGTCAGGGTCCAAAGAAGCTTTCTTCTTGAGGGGTGTCACCACTGCCTCCTTTAGGGAGCTAGGAAACTCACCTATTTCCAAGAAGCTCCAGACTATCCATGCAAGGACTGGGCCAAGAATGTCACTACAACCCAGAATCAGGGTAGTTGGTCCCGTATCAAAACTACAGCACGTAAAAGCACATACCCTGGACAATCCTCATGATGTCCACAAGTTCTGGTTGGTTGAAGGTACTCCAAGAAGACTGAGGGACAGTGACCAAATGCCGGTCCAGAGCTTAGCCCATAGAGTGTGCCTGATGGAGTTCCGCCCTGATGTTAATCACCTTAGCCACAAAGAATCAAGCAAGCTCCTCGCACTTAACTTGCGAAAATGCTCTTCAGATCTGTAGACAGAATAGGTTGCACAGTCTGTTCACAGTTTGGAAAAGCTGAGCTGGTTGATTTTGAACAGACACAATCTCCCCGGACAGGAACTCTGCCTTCTTATGGGTGATTGTGGCTTGATAGACCTGATAATGGTCCATCAATCTAAGGTGGTCGGCATCAAGGGTGGATTTCCACCAGCAAATCTCCAACCTTCATCCTAGTCACCACATCTTCCTCAAGGACCCATCAAACCAGGGTGACCGAGGGCAAAGAGAGAGAGGATGAACTCAGACAGGAGCAATGACATCCAGGGCAATAGATATGGCCTTGTTATAGGCCACAACTAGGGCTTCTGGTTCATTATTTGCCGATGGAAGGATCGATGGATCAAGCACCGCCGCCAGGCCTTCAGAGCTTACATCTCACAAAGGGTGGTACTTGATCATCTCCACAGTGGTGGGCCTACACGGGGGGGTGCAAAAACTGAAATGCACAGTGTAGTAGTCGTACCATCTGACTGGGTCCACCCTCAAATCTGAGGCTTTGACGCCCAGGAGGAAAACAAGTCAAGAGAATGACTGTGTTTATGGGTAGCAGTGGAAACAACCTGTGTGAGGCCCAGAGATGACATTAACTGGAGGAAATGCTGACCAAATTGGGAGAGTTTGTCATAGACCCAGGCATTGAAGTCACCCAAGACCATCAGCCTGGGTGACTCAAATGCCATGTTGATCACAAAATCTGCCATTTGCTGAAGGAACCACTTCTCATCTCTGGGTGGACGATAGATGAGGGTGATTCTACAGCCTACACCTGCTACCACGGTACATTCGAATGACTGGGTCTCCTCAACTGGTACACTCATGAGGCCCGGTTCAGCCTTGAAACAGACTGCAACCCCACCCCCCGCAATCCAATCTCAGGCGATGAATCACCGAGTACCTGGTCTGAGTTGCAGCTGCCAATATAGGGCTGAAGTTCTCATCCAGCCAGGACTCGGTGATGCAAGCCAGTTCCACTGTACCAACAAGATCTGCTATAACTGCAGTCTTGTTTTTGATGGACCTGGCATTACATAACACCACTCGAGTTGGATGAGCTTCCAGAGCTGTCCCACCCACCTGCCCACCAAAATTGGTGGTGCCCTTGGGTATGGAAATCAGACATGGAAGACCACAATCAGGGTTCCATTTTGCCCCAGGGTGCCTCCTAGATCTCACGACCCCAATGCAATGGCTCCGCTCCATCAACCTCCACTGTTCGTGCCCCCAACCCCTTCCCCCTCTGACGGGCAATACCCAGCACTCTACAGCACTGGTAGATAGTAAACTGCAAAGGGGGGGTGGTAAAGGGATGGAGGACGTGAAGAACAGAGGATGAAGAGCGCATGACCATGGGGGCAGGCCTCCAACACATTCCAATAACTCAAATAAAACTAAACTATCTACAAAATAAAACATAAAACAAAATTGCTAAACAAAAATAAATAAATCTATAATCAATCTAAATAACCATAACTAGAGAAAATTTTCACAAAACTACATAAAACATAAAATATCACAATCATCAAAATCACACCAGCTCTTTCAAGTAAGTCTCAGATTAAAACATAAATAGCCGGAGAAATTGTTGATCTGTAATTCCTGACTGAGGAATTCAAAATAACTAGCCCCCAATGGTCCTCACACAACCATAGGGGGTCAGTTTATAGAAGAAGCCTCAAAGCCCTCCCCAGCTCCCTAAATACTTCTCACTAAAAAGGGGATGGGGGTGAATTAGAATGTGTCCAGCTTTAAAACTGGGTACACTCTCACTGTACCAGGCCAAAAGAAATAAAGGCACTCTCACTGCCTTAGACAGATTTAAACATGAAAACCAATGTGGATCTGACCATAATCAAAGGAAAAAGAGTCAAGATGGTCTGCTTCGATGATGGCTGCTCAGGAGTTGAACAAGGCCTTGATAATTCCTGCTAGGCAGCGAGACTGCAGGTCCATGGCCTTTGCTATTAGTCCTCCACCGAGGCTCACTTTTCAGCCAGCCCCAGGGAGAGACACAGGGAGACACTGGGCTAAAATGCTGGCTACCCAGTGAAAATAAGATCAGAACCCCCTTGCACAGCCACACACCACAGCCACCTGCCCCCAGGATCAGGACCACAACTCCAAAAGCCAAATAACGGCCAGTCTTCATGTACTCATTACTCCTGGGCATGAACAGCTGCCACCAAGATTAAGCTCCACAACAGTGTAACCAAAAATCCAGGAAGTGAGTAGGCAAATAATCCAAAAGTTCAGTCAAAGCTATAACCCTCAGTCTTCACTACAAAAGCAAATCTGCCTCCTTAGTCCAATAGTTATTTCAGTATCTGTACCTCGATCCTACAAGACATCAAGACAGTTTCTGAAGGGTCCCCAGCAATAAGGCTGAAAGAGCAATTTCTATGGGTATAACCGGAGCAAAAAGCAGCGGGCCAGCAACTGAAAAAGTGAGGGTGGCAACAGACCAAGGCCAACAGTCACAGTAAGCGCTTTGAGGCACTTTGAGATGGTCATAGTCACCCAGAAACTGCTCAGGCACTCGACTCACTCTCTGGGCAGCACTTTGCTGCACATACTCCCAGATACTGGGGTTATATCCCAACAGCCAGTAACCGAGCTAGCAGGTCCTAATCAGGATAAAACAAGCTTCGGGTTAAAAGATTAAACAATAAAACTTTAAAACTTTTTTTTTAAAATGCACTAGGAATACTCTAAAGTGCACACTCTAAGCACTCAAAAACTACTGAAAAGAAAAGGAAAAATGATTAAAAAGTGCTCTCAACAAAACTAAGCTACAGAACAATCGACGACTTGCCCAGCCCGGTGGCCATCATCAGTGTAAACCATTATCTTATAAGATTCAGAACCTAAAGGAATGCATTCTATTGTGGAATAAGACGTTATGACTAGTACTAAAAGCTCCAAATATAAATTAAAAGGAAAGGGAAAGAGCATCCTTATCGGATCCCATTCATATGGGGAAAGCTAGAAGAGAGGATTCTATTACAGCAGACCCTATTTGTAGGGTGAGAATATAATAACCTAACCCAGTAAATAGAGGGATCAAGAAAGACAAAGTTCTCTAAAACTTGAAAAAGAAAGGACCAGGAAACCCAATCAAAAGCTTTTTCAGCATCCAGAGAGACCAGGGTCACTGGGGCTGGGCTCTCCCTGGATGCAGAAATGATATGTTGTAACTTGTGCAAATGGTCAGGGGACAAACAGCCAGCCATAAAACCAACCTGCTTTGCATACATTAGAGGAGACCAGACCCACTAAAGGCAGAAAGCTAGAGCTTTAGCCAAAGTTTTGAGGTTCATGTTGAATAAAGAAATTGGTCAATAGTTAGAAGTGCTAGTTGGGTCCCATGTGGACTTTAATAAAACAGATATAAAACTCTCCTGAAAACTGGCCTCCAACTAACCCTCCTCATAAGCTTCACAATAAACACTGAACAAATAAGGGAGATGATCATCGAAGAAAGTTTTATAAAAAGAGATCATAAACTGGTTGGGGCCTGGTGCCTCATCAGAAGCCAAAGATGTTAAAGCTATCTAAAGCTCTACTAAAGAAAGGGCTTGTTCAAAAAGAGACTAAGCTGACTCCAAAAGCCAGGGTAAAGGAACCTGGACCAGAAAGTAATCAATACTCTCCAGAGTGACATCAGAATCCCCCAGGCATAACGATTAAGATCAACAAAGTCCAGGAGGATAGTGTCTTTCAGAAAAGGAGATGTGTAAGAACAAGGGAGCACAATTTATAGTTAGAGGGGGGATGGCTTAGAGGTAATGTGAGGAAATTCTTTTTCACAGAGAGAGTGGTGGACACATGGAACTGCCTTCCTGGAGAGGCTGTGGGGTCTAAAACAGTGGGGGAATTCAAACATACATGGGACAGACATAAGGCAATTATAGTGGGGAGTTGCAGGAAGTAGGCTGTTGGTTAACTAGAATCTGCAGCTTATCCAATAGGTAGGGAAATGGGCAGCATGGGTGGGCCAAGTGATCCTTATCTGCAGTCAACGTCTATGTTTCTATGACTACTATAGTAAGATTTGAATTCCTCTGTCATCTACGGGGCCTGAGTTGAAATCTCCTGACTTCCAGACTGACGAAAAAGTTTAATAGATTGGGCCACTTTCTGCTGTTTAAGGTATAGGGGAAACAATCTCCCCACCCACTCTCTGAAGAAAATATAAGAAGTCTTAGCCCTAAATAAGGCAAACATAGCCTGAGCTCTGTATAATTCATGATATTTATCCCTGGTAGAGTTAAGCTGTAAAAGAACCTGTTCAGATGGTGAGGATCTAATCTGATGTTCCAAGGTGTGAATTTAAAGTAAAAGATCCTGAGCCTGCGCTTCTTTTTTGCAATTTAGAGTGGTAGCCAAGTGAGTAATTTTGCCCCAAATAGCACACTTATAAGTAGCCTACAAAGTTGCCACCCTATCAACTGAACCTTGATTTTAAGAGAAAAAGTGGACAGTATATTCCCACAAATGAGAAATCAGGGCAGGATTTTGAAGGAGTGAGTCATTCCTCCTTCATGTCTTATCAGTATCCATGTTACGTTCCAATGTCACAGAGAGATGTACTGGAGAGTGGTAAGAGATCACTCTAGAGACATTCCCTGCCAATATCAGTCCAGATAATAATGATGGAGTCAGAAGAAACAAAGTCCAATCTAGAGTAAGACCAGTGTTGGGAAGAAAAAAAAAAGTGTATTCTCTAGCTGTAGGATGCAAAGTCTGCCAGGGCTCAACTAAAGCATACATAGAAATTCGTTCTCTAAGTGCACTTTGGTTTGCTGTTATCTGAAAAGAGGAAGGGCCAAACTTATTTAAATCGCCAACCAAAGGGACATCTCAGTCGCCTGCCAACATGACAGGCAAGACCAGCCAAACTGTGAAGTGCAGTAATAAATCAATAAATACCTGAGGGCAATCAATGCTGGGGCCATAAAAAGAAAATATGATGAGATGTGTGCAATCCAATGCACCATACATAATAACATATCTGCCAGAGGGGTGTGACATAACTTGGTGTAAGCAAAAATCAACAGATCTGGCTATAAGAATAGCGACCCCAGCTTGTTTTTGTCAACCGCCACACCATACACTTGATCTATCCAACTACTGCAAAATAACAGCAAGTCAGCCATAAGCAAATGAGTCTCTTGTAAAAAAAAAAAAAAAAAAAAACAGCTGTGGGGTGTTATCTCCAAAGGTGTGTCAGAATACGAGAATGTTTCAACAGAGAGTTTACCCCCTTAACATTCCAAGTGAGAAATGAGTACGTAATCATATGAATATAAAGAAAAAAAGCAATAGCATAAGCCTTGCTAAAAGGCTTCATGCCAGCCATGTGCCACAGTACTCCCAAAAGAAAACACTGGCAAAGGTCGAGAGGCAAAGGGAAACAGATATACAAACTAACAATGAAGAGTGAAAAAAATAAACATTGGTAAAAATTAAAACTAATAAAGCTTCAAAAACATTCACCAAAGAACCCAAATGTTCCAGAAGCCCCTGCTCCCAGCAATAGAAAACCCATATGCAAAAACAAAGATAAATGCAATATAGAGCCAGCCCCAACCCAAAAACTGAGCACCCAAACCCTCAATTCATGAGGGGGAAAAAGCCAGCATGGGGTTTTCATACGTGTGGGCTACCCTGGGTCACCCAAAAAAGATAGCGTAAAGCAATCCCCACAATAACGAAAACCACATAGCAATAACAAAAGGCTTCCGTAACGATCCCAATAAAGAATCACAAAATAAAAAATGATCAAATGTCCAAACAAAAAAAACAAACAAAAAAAAAAAAAAGTGGAGCAAGATACCCCTCCCCCCACTACTGCCCCCCCCAATAAATAACAAACTGGTGATTTACCATCCCACAAGGATTAACAACCATGTGCAAAAATCCAGTGCATGTATCAGGAACCATAGTGGCTATGAAGCCATCCAGGTCAAAATAAGTACAATAATAAGCCCTCCAGACTCTCCCCTAACACTGTGAACAAATGAACAAGAAAAGAAAATAACACACGATGGGGAACATGAAAGCCTAAAACTTATATGAACAAACAGAAACATTTTCTGTATAAAGTCACAGCTAATAATAAAAAAAAAAAATGGAGAGCCGAGTATCCAAGGCCATAATAAAAGTGCAGTAAATAACCAAACTTGTTACACTCTATCAGTAAGAAGTACAATTTCAAACCTGAACGTCCAATAATACCAAGTCCACCAGATTAACAAAAAGATCGACCACAAAACAACACAAACCAAACAGTCATTCCAGAACATTCTGTAGCTCGACTACAACAGTGTAGCTCCAAACAATATAATGACGAGGCTGTAAAAATCATAACCATTTCAGGTCCAATAGAGAATGTAAAAAGAAAAAAATCAAATTAACAGTTTAAAATTCAAGCAGCCAAATCCTGAATAAACAAGGTGCATCCTGAAGGATAAAACACTGTAAGAAAGAACAAGGTTTGGTTGAAAAATCATGTTACCTGTGGTGTTTAAGGTCAGTTTTCTTTGTTTTCAGTAGGAGAAGCCACCAAGTGTAGACCATGGAGAAGGAGTGACTCAACAGGTCCCTAAGTGAAGCATGACTGAGCGGTGTTCGTTCCGATAAAGAATATGCCACAAAATGTATAGAGTAAGCAATGTTTTGTGTAGAAATCATGTCAGCTGTAAGGTTATTGTTAGTTTTCTTAGTTTTCAGTTACTGAAGTCACCAAGTGTAGACTGAGGAAAGCGAGTGACTTAGGGGCTTCAGAAGGCTAAATGCAAGTGTGAGCATGTGTTGCATCTAGTCTTCTGAAGCTGCCAAGTCACTCGCTCTCCTCAGTCTACACTTGCTGACTTTTCTACCTGAAAACTAAAAAAAAATGGCCTTAACCTCTAGGGCTTATGTGAGTTTTTTTTAAACAAAACATTGCTCTTTCTATACATTTTGTGGCATATTCTTTAACAGAACAATCACCGCTTAGGCATGCTACACTGACGGAAAAAAAAGAAAGTGATTGCAATGCTTGAGGACAGTGCAAGTGAGAAGTTGTTTTCAGAATGCCGTAATAGCCATTTTTTTTGTTATTATGGCATTTGAAATATACCTGTAAACTCTGTGATAAAGGGGGTCACCAGTAATTATAAACCAAATTCCTTAAAGAAACAGTTTTTTGATGCAGACTCCTGATATTGCAATGCACAGATGTTAACTTGATTGTACTAAGAACTTCTGAGGTATCTAATGCTGATGCAGAATTTTGTGGACCAGGATGTGAGTAGATGTTTCCACAGAGGAGTAAAATAGTATTTAGTAAAAACAGCAGTTTGTGTCTACCTCTGTAAAGGCTCACATTTACATTCTGAATTTTGAAGCTCCTGCCTTTTGATAATCTACTCACGTATCTATTGGTTCGGAATATGAAGCAACATGAAAATGTAAAAGGCAGAAATTTAAAACCAGCACTTGTAGAAGTTGAATCCATTAAACCTGGAAATATGTCAAATGAATATGTATTAATTAATGTTGTGCATATATAGAAAGTGCTCCTTCCTGGCTTCAAGTCATGGGCAGGAAATGCCTGTCAGGTACATATACTAGTTTTGCTTGGCCAAATGTCTGATAAAATAAAGCCAAACAAAAGAGCACTCAAAGTAATGTCAAATACACTAATACTTATAAAATGCATAGTTAAAGTTTATGCCAACTCTAAATAAATATCTGTAATTACCAACAGAAACCCCATACTAACTTACTACAATTGTTGGTAGTCCTTGTCAAATCCATGGGGTTGCGACAGCTTAAGCAGCAGTGTAATCCATATGTCATATCCATATGGCAAGTCCAGCCAAAGTCCAAAGAAATACATCAGCTGAGGCAGCAGTGTAGTAAAATATAATATATTGTAAAGTGCAATAAAACATAATATGAAATCTCTGATCAGAGAGTGAAATGCACCATTGCTGCCCATAGTCTGTTCTTCTACCTGCAATCCTGCTACAGTACTGATGTCACAATACAGTCTGTTTGCATAGTGCTTAAACAAGTGACAAAAAAGTGTGCACTATGCCTGAATCTGACAGACATGGCAGAAAATGTGTGAAGGCAGAACACAGCAGGTATGTACTCGTAACTAACCTGTCATGTTGGGCTTAAAGCTTTTACAGTTTCTATTGAAATGTTGCACCTTTCTTTTTGCAACACTCAGTGCAGACAGATTGAACTGTGACCCCACACTGGGCAGACGTGGTAGACTGCAAGGCCTTCCTCTGCTGGCAAATTTCTAAGTTTGTATGATATCAGTGTAGTAGACCTCTGGGAAGATTAGTGGGTTATAAGTACAATGGGCAGCAGTCTGTCTAAGAAGACAAAATAAAAGATATCAAGCAAGCTGGCAAATTTAAAGCCATGCTAGAAACTGCTAAAGTTCAAAACAACAACTGGAAAGTAGAGCACACACCAACCTTAAAAATGAAAGGGCACCAGTCTCTAAAATTGAATACTTTATTATAATATAAAAAGAGACATATTCAGCCTGACGTGTTTTGGATGTCCATGCATCCTTTTTCAAAGGCTAAAGTTGCCTTGGGTAGTATCTCTGAATGTTAAATGCTGACTGTCAAGTCAAGTTTATTGTTACAATATATGCATAACGTGTTACATGAAAAAGAGACAAGACTTACATTTAATACATTCATAATTTAAAAACAAGGATACTGACACCATATCTGGAAAAGTATAATCTCCTATGCATTACACAACATGGTGTCTGAAAGAACCACAATACCACTACAGCACTACTTACTCTGTCAAACACAATCTACTCTTCAACTGATCATGGTAACCTCACAGGTGCTGTCTTTGTAGATTTAACGAAGGCCTTTGACACAGTAAATCACCCTATACTACTTCACAAATGTAGGTCGTTAGAAGTCTCAGATAATGCGCTATCGTGGTTTCCAGCTATCTCTCCAATAGATGGCAATGTACTAGAATTGGCTCCACCCACTCCAAGTATCTTCCCACCTCTCTGGGTGTCCCCCAGGGGTTCCATCCAGACCCCCTGCTGTTCTCACCTCACATCAACTCTATTATGCACTGCTTTAGCAAAACAACTCCCATCCTATATGCGGATGATCTGATGTTCTTCTGCAATTCCCCTGACATAACCAGCATAAACCGCGATCTTGCATCTGACCGTACCTCTATACAGTCCTGGCTCAAGGACAATAAACTCCTCATGAATTACTCCAACTCCCAAGTCATGCTTTTTGGAATGCCTCACAAACTAAAATATCTACCCACCCCTTTAATTGTGGCAACCAGGAAGTGGCACCACTCTTGATACAGTCACCACATTTAAATACCTTGGAATTACACTAGATCCCATCCTAGATTTATTGTCACAAATTCTGTCAGTGTGTAAGGGCATCAACTGTAGCCTAGGTATAATCTATCAGGTCAGAAACCCTCCCCTTCAGCACTCATCACTGTAGCTCATGGCATCCTTCTTCCAATGCTGTCCTATGGACTACGTGTGTTTTTCCACTTTTCCAATACTCTGTGTTGTAAGTGGACTGTTAGCTACAACAACATTTCTAGATTTGCCCTCCCATATCCTGTAATTGACTCACCCATTACTGCTTCCTCTACAGCAAATTTGGTTGGCCCTCCCCTACAGCCCTACTTGACTCCTGTCTAGACAATTTGGTTCATAACTTTATCTCCATGCAGCAACCTCACTCCCTGGCATCCCTGTTAGTGCCTTGGTCACACTGCTATGCCCTCAGATCCTCTGACACTAAACAATTAGTAGTCCCTAAATCACATTCCAAATATGATTCCATGGTCTTCTACTCTGCTGCTCCTAAACAGTGGAACAGTTTTCCAACTGTTGTCTGCTCCTAACCTAAACTGAGCATTTTCAAAAAGCAGCTTCTCTCCCTTCTGTTTGACCATTCCATATGAGTACATCCCTAGCCAATTTATCCCCATGCCCTCCTTCTCTGCCTTCCTCCGTCCTTGTGTTTCTTTTCTTTTCTTGTCCCTCTGACCCCTTAATCACCCTACTTCTCCTCCCCCGCCAATCTTGAACATATGTCCTGCCCAACTCTGCTACTTACCAGTCTTAGATTGTACTGGCTATTGTATAATCTATTATATACTCTATGGAGTTACCATTCTTTATGTATTATTTATTAGCATCTCTGCCTATATACTGTTTTCCAATTGGCATGTTTGTTAAACTGTACTGCTGTTTTCTGTACATACAGTAATGCTAATGTTATTCTCCTTGCTTGCTGTACGCCTTGTATCCCTTGTGATGTAATGTACTTCTCCTGGGTCATACATGAAACTAGGCAACTGTCTGCCTAGTGTACCCCAACCAGTAAACAAAAGCTAAATAAATAAATAAAATAAATATTATCATCTTTGCTTATCTGATAAAAATCCAAACCACAGACATTTCTGTTCAAGTTTACATTCTAAGCCCTTAAGTTAATATTTAAATATTTGTATTACTCTTACAGCAAAGTTGCCCAAGGCAAACTATGCTGCCTTTGAATCTGTGGATAGCAACTTTAATGTCCTTTCCCTTATGCCTTGGCAAACCATAATTTTGGTAGCTGAATGTATCCATTTGCCCCTTTCCTTGCACATGTTACTGCATTCAAAGGGAATATGAGGAACAGTATGCATGAACTTTTCATCACAAACATGTGAATATGGTGGTATATTACTTGAAAAGCCTCTTCATGAATTAGTTAAAATCTCAACTCTCGACTTACAAATTGCTTTTGTATGCAGAGCATTTTTGCAAAAAAGTAATAAAGTTTCTGTCAAAAAGCTGGTTTTAATTTCTTTCAGTATAGAAAACTCCCAAGAGTCATGAATTCTTTTAATACCTATTTAATAGCTACATCAATTGTTCTTTGACAAGCTGACTTTATAGAATAGTTATAATAGCCCCATGGTTCAAACACATTGTTTTTTTCAAGGCTGATTTTGCTAGAGGCTAGTTCTAATTTCCCAAAGCAAGTCTGTTCATTTTTAATTGTTCATCATCTTCCCAACAGTTATGTCAGGTTATCTACTGGAGACAAAGTAATCTTTAACCAAAAATCTGTGTTTCTTTTTTATGACCCTAGGGTACATAGCCAGTATTCCTGTCTCAGCTCAAATAGCAGGATTAGAAGTTGATTTGGGGACTCTCAAAATTAGTTTTAAAAGGAAACTCATTAATACATCTAATTCATATAGATTTCAGTCAAGTTCCCAATTTCAAGAATCATATAGTACCTGTGTATTGAACTTAACCTCAAAGCATCTTTTTAGTGCCAGATATGGATTTGTTGCAAAAGTGTGTGTAAAATGGTTAATTGCAAAGATAGTTTTAGTTGTAGATTCCTTGACGTTCGTAATATTGATTGTCCAGCTCACTTGTCTATTGAGCGAGATCCCTAAATAACAGAAATCTGCAGCTTTCTGGAAAACTTTATTATGTTATGTTCCAGGGGCCCAGTTCTCAAATCCCCAGATTTTATGCAAGGTGACTGTCAAACAGTAAACAGGTTCAGATTAAAGTGACAAAAGTAGGAAATGAGATGTTAGGGTTTTCAACACTAACTCCCCACAACATCCTCCAAAGCAGCCAAAGGAAAAAACATTACAGTTTTGGCTGTCCTGAGGTTTAGTGAATCAGGGGTGGGGTCTTTCTTTGGAATCTCAACCTTAAGGCTGACCTCATTCCATGAGCAAATAAGGTCACACTTGTTTTCTTCAGGCAGGGCCTACAGGTTGTTGGCAACTAGTGGGTAGACACAGTATTGTATGTTTGAAGACTAATGGTGTGAGCCTTGGGGTGTCAGTGTTGTCCTCAAGGAATTGATTTATCACATCCATTATTATTGTTTCAAACAGTTTTCCAACCATCGAGGTCAAGCGTAATAGTCTATTATTGGCCTTGTCACTTTTCTTTCCATTTTTATGTGCTGGTATAAGTACTGTAGCCCTCCATGTTGACAGGGCTTGTCCCTTTTCTACAGTGGTATTAAACCAGTACTGATTCCTGTCCTTTCAATACCCCTAGGTACAATCCATCTAAACCACGAGACCAATTAATACTTGATGATACAGAAGTTGTAACTCCTCAGCCTGCTCCACTTGAAAGTACCAGTACTAGATAAAAAAATAAGATCTGTTGCAACATTTTGCTCCCTGTGCCAAACTCTGCACTTATCTGGCAATCATTCTTGTTTTTACTGTACTATCACCCTGTAATTTGTTTTTCTTTCTTTTTGTTTGTTTTCTCATACCTGCCATGTTGAATTGGAACCCTCTATTGCCAACCACGCATGTGCATGATTTGCAATTTCATTTTCCAGTCTTTCAGCTTCTTGTGAGTTGGACACATTCACAAGAAACTGCAAGTCATAAGCATGCACGGTTGGCAGCAGAGAGTTTCGATTCAACATGGTAAGTGGGAGAAAACTTAAACAAATCAGCTGCCCTATTTCCTGTGGATTCATATTAATGGTAAACATTTATTGATACATCAGAACATACAGACGCTGTGACATTAAAAGGCATGGATACATAACCTGGAATTATGACTGCACCACTACAGCTGAAAATTGTAATTCTGAAACTCACTTCCTGGTTATCTAGTACTGCTGCTTTAAATGGTGTTTCCACTTCAGGGATATGTACTCCATTTAGTTTAGTCCCCTGAATACTGACTCAAATTGCCATTCAGAATGCCTGCTATTTCCTCCTCACCCTCTACTACTCTTTCATTTTTCTTCAGTATACCTATTGATCCATCACCACACGTTTTAGCCCTTTCATGTGCCTAAAATGTATTTGAGTTCCTCTTAGAATTTGGTGTTATATTCAATTGTTTAGCCCATTTTATGTTTATATTTGTTTTACAGATCCTTTCCTCAGTCTTACATTGTTCCCATAAAGCTGGATCTCCTATTATATCTGCCCTTTTAAACAGCTTATTTTTCCTGCTTAAATGTTGACTTAATTCCCCAGATAGCCACTCTGTAGTAGTAGTAATAGTAGTAGTAGTAGTAGTTGTTGTAGTTGTAGTAGTAGTATTTATTTATATGTGTCACTGTTTCCTGGAGGCACAGTGTGCCATTACAATCAGATGAAATCACAGCTATGATTAAAAATATACATCCAACTTAAACAAACCCAATGCATAACATAAAACTATAATAAATACAGGCAGCACTTTTTCTGATATAGGATGGCAAAGTATAACTTACACACCAAATGTCTGCATGAATAAAAAAATGTTTTCACTGGAATCTACCTTTTTTATCTTTACTTGTCATAGATACTAACCTCTCTTCTATATTTTGTATTTTATTTTCAAAAACAGTACACATGAGATCTATATTCTTCGCTTCCTAATCCTGCTGCCATTTCCAGTTTGATTGTTTCTCTATCATTGCTGTAAAATTTGCCCTTTTATAGAAGCAACTTATAGTCTTTCCATTGTCAATCCCCAAATCTCTTTTAATGGAAAAAGTGATCATTGTGTGGTCACTGTCCTGAGTGGTTCTCTTGTTTCACATTTATCTAGAGCATCCATCTACATCGAAAATATTCTTCTGTGTAGTGGACTGTTTCACATACTATTCTAGGTTATGCTTTAGAAACTTTCAAGCCACTTACCATGTGTACTGCCTCCTTCAGCTATACTGCAGTCTATGCCTGGTAGGTTTAAGCCTCTGAAAAGTACAATGCTGTTCATTCCTACCAGTTTTTCTGTATTATTAGCTAATGATTCATCAGTACTTTCCAACTGGTTTGGTGGTCTGTAACACAATCCCAGTGTTAGGCAGTTTGTTTTATTCCTTCAACCTTAACCCAGGTAGTATCACTGATATCCTATGCTAGTAGAACTGCCTCTTCTGGCCATAAAGACTTGGCTATAGAATATATGGCCACTCCACTCCCTTTTTAGTGATGCTGTCCTTCCTGAAGAGTTTATAACCTTCAGTTTCCTTATTCCATGTGTCTTCAGTAGTCCACTATGTCTCTGCCATGCCCACTATGTCTGTTTTTTTCCAAGTATAGCAGTGCTTTCAGTTCAACAGATGTATTTCTTAGACTTCTCAAGTTTGATAACAGACACAGACATTTTTCTGGTTTTAATATTTAGTTTACCTTCTGTTTCTATGTAAGCATCCTGTAAAATCTGCTTAGAGTCTGGGATAATATAAAGTCCCAGTCCCCATTTTTCCATATAACATAGTTTAAACTTTTATCCAATTGTTTTACATGCTGCCTCCCAATATCCTTGCCCCTAACTTGTTCAGGTGTAACCCATCACCTCTGTAAAGATCCCTTTTATTGTGAAAATTTTTCCAATTTTGAACAAGGCTAAAACCTTCCTTCCATGCCCACATCCGCAGTCAATTGTTGATTTTATACATATCACTTGTCCTTCTTGATCCAGCTCTCTGGATAGGCAATATCTCAGAAATAATTACTTTACTTCCTTTCTTCATTAATGCTCTGCCAATATGTTTGGATTCCTGCTTGATTTCTTCATTCCTTCAGTACCCAATGTCATTGACACCCATATCTAGAGCTGCTATAGGGTTAATGCCAAATCTCTAAAGTAAACCCTCCAAATTATCCCTTACATCGCTCACTTTTGCCTCAGGCAAACAGCTTACTGTGACCTTATCCTTCCTTCTTTTTCAAATTGTTGTGTCAGTTAATCTAATTATGGAGTCCCCTATTACCAAGAATGTCGGTTCCAGCTTTTCAGTGGGATCATATTTTTCCATATATTCCTGCTGCTCATGAGTTTCTGTTAGTTGCTGTAAGGCCTGTACTCTATTCTGAACTTGAAGCTGATAGTGTGCTTCAGCTCACCTACCTCTTTTTCTTTCCCCCCACCCATCCACAGGCATCCACGGTGGTAGTTCCTCAAATTCCCTTCACTCTCCCTGTCTGTAATATACTTTTCTTTATGATGATGTCAGCTGTTGCATGTGCAGAGTCAGGGTTGCTTGACTGAATATCTGCTTCAATTGGGATCATCAGGTTTAGAGGAGGGGCATAGAAAAAGAAAGTCATGGAGTGGTGGCACAAAACATTGGGGATGACCTTTGTGCTACAAGGCATGTCTTTTTTTGCTGAGGACAAGAAGCAATAAAGGAGCTTGATAAATGTGCAATGATCATGGAATATTACTTTATTTGTAGAGTTTTACTGCAAAAGTGTGAAAAGTTCATCATTATATTTGTTAATAGTGCAACCATCTGTGGACTAGTGCAAATTTGAATCAACTTGCCCTGCTGGTAAGTAGAAAAAGTGAGATGTGTCAAAATAAAAATAAACTTTTACTTGTTCATAAGAGATGGTGATCTGGAAATAGTGAACAACTACTGCTATCTGGGTCTTCTGGCAGACAATACTGTAAATATGAGTGGAAGTGTCACCTAACTAAGACACGCAAAAAATTAAATCAAACACTGTTGGGTCTTCACATTTTAATTATATATGGAGGCAGCACAATTGTATCTTGATATCACTGGGGCCCAGCACATGTGTAATTCCAAAGCCATTACTGGATTGGATATTTGAGGATATGTTCATTCTAAGATATGAAGCCAACTTCTAAGCAAATTTTACAAATCTATACTGGGATTTCCTCAGGGGATCCTGGGTAGTGTCATGCATGCAGAACTCAGAATTATTAAATTTCTATCACAAGTGAAAACATGGCTTATTAGCTACTAAAGTGTTTTGAAAACTACCGGCCTATAGCTATTCTGTCAGCTGTTAGCAAGCTTCTGGAGAAGGTGGTTGAGGTACAACTGTTGAGGTATGTTAAGAAATATGGCTACTGACCCCAGAGCATCATCGCTTTCCCAAGGGGCATAACACTGCCACGGTCCTCATCAAGGTTACATCCAAAATTAGGACTGTGACAGATAATGGTATGCTATCTGGAGTGATCTTTGTTGACCTCTCCAAGGCCTTCAACTTGGTGGAAATACCCTTTGTGTGCTCTAACCTAAGAAAGCTTGGCTTGTCACTCCCCCCAACCCAATGTTTCTATAATGACCTTGAAAGTAGGCAGCAGCTTGTTAGGTATAGCAAAGTTCTCTCAAAGTCTACACCTGTCAATGCTGGGGTATCACAGGGGTTTATCCTGGGTCCTATCTTATTCTCCTTATTTGCCAATGACCTCCCTATGGTGCCATCTCACAGCAATACCACTCTATATTCTGATGATCTGGTCCTGCTTGCTAGTTCAAAGCATTTAAACTATTTACTTATTTAGTTTTTGTTGACTTGGTAAGTGCACTAGACAAATTCTGCCTATTTTCAGGCATGACCCGGGGAGAGAATACAGATGAATGGCAGCTGATTTTGAACCAGATTAAGCTGTTGGTGGAATTTCAGTGAATGGGGAGCAATTTAGCCAAGAAGGAGGCATTAAAAGAGCATGGAAATCCCAGCCCCCCACAAAACAGAGTAGTTAACTAGGTAAACACCAAGGTAGAGAAGTCAATAGAGAGCAGGACAAGGGTAAATGGAGAAAAAGGCAAAGTCAGGAAGGACAGGTATGGGGCTAAAAGGGGTAAGACCATCAAAAAAATTGAGGGAGATGAGTACCAATGCCCGTAGTCTGGGTAACAAGTTCTCTGAACTACTGGCCTTGATGGAAGAGGGACACCTAGATATCGTGGCAGTCACAGAAACATGATACAGAGAGAACCATGACTGGGATGTTAACATACAAGGGTACACAATCTACAGAAGGGAAAGGGAGGGTATAAGAAGAGGAGGAGGAGCTCTCTATGTAAGGGAAGGGATCAAAGCAATGGAACTAAAGGGTAAACAGGGAGAAGAGGAGGCACTGTTTGTCACCCTGGAGACAGAATATGGCACCACAATCTGCACTGGGGCTGTATACAGACCCCCATCTCAGGGAGAGGAAATGGACAGAGAAATGGTAGAAGGCATCTTTAGAATGTCAGAAAAAGGGGAGATCTTGTTAATGGGGGACCTGAATATGCCAGATGTCAAATGGAGCACTTTTGCTGCAGCCACATCCAATAGCAGGGTCATTATCAATGCCCTTCAAGGGGCATGCCTCAGACAGCTAGTGTTGGAACCCACTCGAGAGGGAGCAGTCTTAGACCTGGTACTCTTAAATGGGGATCGAGAGAGGATCTCAGATTTAGAAGTGGGTAGCTAATCAGGGAACAAGTGACCACCAAACAGTGTGGTTCACGATAAACACAGCCATAGAATCAAGCCATACAAATGCGAGGATATTGGATTTTAGGAGGGCTGACTTTGGCAAAATGGAAGAGTGCCTCAGAAAAGCCCTAGTAAATTGGCAAGAAGGAGGGGTGGAGGAACAATAGGGAAAAATCAAAACTGCCATCACAGAGGCAACAACCCTTTGTGTGAAGCAAATAAACAAAACAAAATGAAGGGGGAAAAAACACTATGGTTCTCAAAAGAGGTGGTGGGGACGGTTAGGGAGAAAAATATAGCATTCAGGAAGTATAAGAAAACACCGTAGGAGCAGGACAGAGAATTGTACCAGTTAAAGCAGAAGGAAGCAGGGAAGGCAGCCAGAATAGCAAAGGCCCAAACCAAGGAAAAGATAGCCAGCTCAGTTAACAAGGGGGATAAAACATTTTACAGGTACATTAAGGAGCGTAGAAATACTAAGGGAGGGATAGTGAGGCTTAATAAAGGGGAAGGGGACAGAGGGTGACAGTGAAAAAGCAGGAATTTTGAATGAATAAGTCTGTTCAGTATTCACAAAAGAAGAGGAGGGGGAGGTACCTAAATCAATCAATAGAAGCACTCTGGATAGAGGGGTTGATAGCAGTCCATTCATAGAAGAAAGGGTTCTGAAGCTGAAAGTGGCAAAGCAAGGGGGCCTGACGGGATTTGCCCCAGAATTCTAAAAGAACTAAGGGGAGAACTAGTGACAACACTGACTACCCTTTTTAACAAATCATGGGAGGATGGTATGGTACCTGAGAACTGGAGGAGGGCAGATGGGATTCCCCTTCACAAAAGTGGGAGGAAGGCAGAGGCAGGAAACTACAGACCTGTTAGTTTGACCTCAGTGGTAGGGAAAATGATGGAATCACTTCTGAAAGAAAGAAAGAATCATTGAGTACCTAGAGGCCAGCGGTGCACAAGATCCAAGGCAGCATGGATTCACAGCAGGAAGGTCATGTCTGATGAATCTAATAGATTTCTTTGGCTGGGTGTCCAAAGTAGTAGACCAGGGAGGGGGTATGGATGTGGTCTACCTAGACTTTAGCAAGGCATTTGACACAGTCCCACACAAAAGATTAATAAACAAGCTAGCCAGCCTTGGAGTGGGTCCCAGGGTGGTAACCTGGATAAAAAATTGGTTGTACAACAGGATGCAGAGGGTAATAGTAAATGGCGTCCACCCCGAAGAAAGGGAGGTTACTAGCAGGGTACTGCAGGGTTCAGTACTGGGACCAGTCCTCTTTAATGTCTTCATAGGTGACATTGTGGAGGGACTGGAAGGAAAGGCATGCCTCTTTGCAGATGACACAAAGATCTGCAACAGGGTTGATACACAAGGGGGGGTGGAAAGGACGAGAAGGGACTTGGCAAAGAGAAATGGTCAAAACTATGGCGGCTTAGATTCAATGCAAAGAAGTGCAAAGTAATACACCTGGGAAACAAAAACCCAAGGGAAGAGTACACAATTATTAACAACAACAAAAATGGAAAGTGACATGGGGTAGTCATATCAGATGACCTAAAGTTAGGCAAGCAAAGTAAGGAGGGCTGGGGGATACTGGGATGCATAGGGAGAGGCACCACCAGTAGAAAACAAGAAGTTGTTATCCCTCTGTACACAGTTGGTGAGACCCTATCTGGAGTACTGCATGCAGTTCTGGAGACCCCATCTCTGCAAGGACATAGACAGCATGGAGGCAGTCCAGAGGAGGGCAACTAAAATGATGCAAGGTCTGCACCAGATCTTACTATGTATACCCTCCAGGAAAGGAGGGAAAGGAGAAACACGATATAAACTTTCAACTACCTCAAGGGAATCAACAAATTCCAAGAGGGTAGCATCTTTCAGAAAAGGAGATGTGCAAGAAAAAAGGGGCTCAATTTGAAGATAGAGAGGGGACAGCTCAGGGGCAATGTGAGGAAGTATGCTTTCACTGAGAGGGTGGTAGATGCATGGAACAGCCTTCCTGAGGAGGTTGTGGGTTCAAAAACAGTGGGGGAATTTAAGAATGTATGGGAAAGACATAAAGCAATTCTAGTGGAGGGGTAGGAGGAAGTAGGCTGTTGGTTAACTAGGATTTGCAGCCTATACAGCAGGTAGGGAAATGGGCAGACTGAGAGGGTCAAGCAGTCCTTGTCTGCCATCAAAGTCTATGTTTCTATGTTTCTATATCGGTGTCATAAACTCCCAATTGCAAATGGACTTCAATAACCTACAAACCTGGCTTCTGTCAAATAAGCTCATTCTAAACCTTAAGAAAACCCAGGCAATGCTCTTTGGCTCCTTGGTGAAATTAAAAATGAGCCCTGCTCCATTGCGCATTATGAGTACAGATGGATCCCTGGTATGCATTGCATCCTCCTTTAAATACATGGAACTCAAGCTTGACCCACAACTGGATCTCTCAATACATATTTGTAATGTGTGTAAGGTGGTGAATGCCAGGTTGTGCCCAGTCTATAGGGCAAGAGGAGCCCTTACTGTAGCTGTGCGCCTTGCCCTGGCAAATGGCATGTTACTTCCCACACTCAGCTATGGGCTTATAACCTTCCCCCTATCGGCAAAGTCTAGACTAGTAGAGTGGGATGTTGCCTATAATAATGTTTGTCACTTTGCTATTAATGCTCCTCGGCTTACTCACTATTGTGACCTGTTTAACAAACTTCGCTGGCTGTCCCCGTCCAATTACCGCTCCTTTGTCCTCGGCTGCTTTATTGATAAGATAGAACTGCCACTCCCTCTGCCTTGTCAAGACTTCTTCAACCTGCCCAGCCCATATACCTACTCAGGTTCAATGACTCACAGTCATTCTTCGTACCTAAGTCACGCTTTTTGACAGGTGACTGGGACTTTGCTGTCTGAGCTCCTAGATTCTGGAAATTTCTCTGTGTCTGTTCATTGCGCTGGCATGCATAACTGTTTTAAGAAATCCCTGTAGGAACATCTGAACACTCTCTCTTGCCTTGCAATTGCCTCTTAATTTCTATAATTGACTGTTTGTTCTCCTCTACAGTCTACAGTGGTACACGTTGTATTAACCTGTGGCCTTTATCTAGATCTATGAGCGTCTTTCTTAAAAAATGGCAACATACCAATATTTGTTAGTACTTATTTGCACTCCCTTTGCTCTGTCCTGTGGGGTGCCGAAGGGCTCTGTGCTTTCTCCCATGTTGTTCACAGTGTACATGCTACCGTTGGGAGACATTATAAGGCGTTATGGGCTGAGTTTTCACTGCTATGCAGATGACACTCAGCTCTATATGTCCTTTGTACCCGAACAAAATGATGCTGTCTCGGTTTTTAACAACTGCCTCACTGAGATTCAGGATTGGATGAGTGCGAACTGGTTGAGGTTAAATCTGGATAAGACTGAGGTTTTAGTCGTTGACCCGGGTCATTATGCAAAGAAGTTGACTCCTGGGGTCCCCTCTGATCTTTTATTAGGGGATACCCAGTTGAGACCTTCTGAACAAGTGCGAAATCTGGGCGTTATTTTTGGCAGTGCGCTGACACTAAAGATGCAGGTGTCAGCCACTGTCAAATCTTCCTTTTACCATCTGAGGAATATCGCCCGGATAAAACACCTTGTTCCACATGATGACCTTCCTGTGCTGGTTCACGCTTTTGTTTCTTCCCGTCTTGATTACTGTAATGCTTTATATCTAGGGTTGCGGGGTAGATCTCCGAGCGCCTGCAGCTTGTGCAGAACGACGGCAGCTAGGTTGCTGACAGGGCTACCAAGAACTTGTCATGTCACACCTGTGCAAGGTGCGAATTGCACTGGCTGCCAGTGTGATGAGAATCACCTTCAAGGTCGCATTGCTGACCTATAAGACCCTACACGGCCAGGGACCAGGCTACCTGCAAGATCTCCTTTGTCCCTATCGTCCTCTCCGCCTCCGCTCCACTGGTGAGGATTGCTAGAGATTCCCAGGGTTTGTTATAAATCATCTGGGGCAAGGGCCTTTTCCTTTATGGCCCCGACCCTGTGGAATTCTCTACCTCGTCAGATTAGAGAGTGCCTGTCCGTGGAAGCATTTAAGAGATCCCTGAAAAGTTATCTATTTTTGCTGGCATTTGGTTAGCTTATTTTATGGTTATTTTACTGTTTTTATGTTTTTATTTATTAGTGTTGATGTTTTATCTCTGTTTTGTATTAGCGCTTTGATTTCTTGAAAAGCGCTTTATAAATAAATTTTGATTTGATTTGATTTTTGATTATTGTTGTACTGATAATCTTCTACCATCTGTACCCTTATTACCATATCTAATGTATGCCTTTTGTTTTGTTAAAACTCCCATTTTTACGTTGGCTAGCACGATCGCGCAAGCAACATCTCGTGGTAGTAGCACATTTCATAGGTGTGTCAGTGTTGTGGCAAATGCAGGGAATGCTTTAGTGGGTGCGTCCCTCAGCCACCAATTAGTGAGCATGCTGGCGGTGACAGAACCTCTGTATCTTTTAAAGGTCTCTATCATGTCCCCCCTCTCCCACCTCTCTTCGCCTTCAGACAGAGGCGCACCCCCCATGTCACCATGTCCTGCCCAAAATGTGTTTCCACACCTGTGGCACAGAATGGCGCAGTCACTGTGCAAAATCACCTTTCAGGATTGAGTAACAAAATGATAGTGACACTGTTCAAGAGATGTGGTCTCAAAAAGCCCATGTTGAAAATGTGGCATGAAAATACCAAACAATGCCCAGGGTGTTAGGGATTCCAATCATAACACCCCACCCTGTAGAGACTGACAGGCATCGGGGGTGTGACTTGGGTTTATCGGCCATAATGCTCATGGCATTCCACTCCCACCCCCACCCTGCAGCCATTGACAGGCATTGAGGTGTTCCTTGGGGTCTTCGGCCTTAACGTTCACCCCATTCTCCTATACTGCACCCATCTCAGCTTATTTCCTTTTGGAATGGAGTGAGTATAAGGGCTGAAGACCCCCAAGGCACACTGTGACACCTCTTGCTGTCTGCAGGGTGGGGTGAGTTGGAATGGCATAAATATTATGACAGATGACCCAAAGGCACACCCCCAGCACCTTTCCATCTCTGTGGGGGGGGGGTTGGCGTTAGTTCAGTATTTCACTGCCATTCCTATTATGCAACTCTCTAACTTCTGCGCTACCAATGCCAATGCCAGCAAGCCAACATTCGGCATTGACAAATACCAGCATGAGGAAGTTAAGTGACTTGCTTAGGGTTACACAGTATGCAAGTGTGTGCTGTGGTATTCAAACCCAGGTCTCCAGATTTGTAGCTCAGAGCCTTAAATCACTGAGCCATACTGCCTCTCACCATATATTAATGCCCTGTAACTTTGCTTGTATTTTCATCGCATTGTCTGCATTTCTTATTGTAACCTTCCAGGTCGCACCTGAAAATAGGAATTTTTTGTCTAGTGTGCTTATCTGGCCAACAAAAGCTAAATGAATAAATTGGATTACATTGGCAAACTCGAATCCTGATAATCTGTTGTACCTATGTCTCATAGGGAAAATCAAGCTAAACTAACAAGGTACCATGGTCCTGCTATTCAAAAGGTTCCACATCACTAACTATGTTAGTGCTACACTACCCAAGAATAAAGAGAAATGATGAAGTGGGGGCTATATTCAAAGGCCCCCAGTGTGCCACACTGAACTGATGGCATGGTCATGGAGAATATAATGCTGCACCAATACAACTGAGGGATTCCCCATGCTTACAGAGAACAGCAGTATATTCAGAGGTTTTGGCAGTACTAAACAGCCTCTGTCAAAGGGCTACTTAATACTGCCCAAATCCTACTCTTATCCAAGTGTACAGTGGTTTACCGCCCCCATACACCAGTCAAGTGTCTGGCAATGGACAAGCAGCAGTGGCTATCATTGTCAGGTAGCATCACCCCCCTCCATTGCCACCCAGGTAGACCAATGACTACAAAATACCCCAGTGGTGGCTAGTGTACACCCCCCATCAACAATTCACCACCATAGGTGAGCAGAAGTATACAAATTACCTTGATAGTGGATTGTGCACTCCCTCACTCCCACCAATCCCAATCACCTCAGCCTTCCCAATGGCGCTACAGACCCCCCTCCCATCCTGTCTGCTCAGGGCCCTCCTCCCCACGCTCCTCTTTGCCCCCACTCAATAAGAGCATGCCACTTTATAGAACTGGAATGGTGACCAGCAGAGCCCATTCACTCTCTACTTCATCTGGCCACCATCTGAATGACAGTAAATAATCACACACTTACTGTACTTCCTACTGTGAGTGCATGATCATGCTCTGTCATTCAGACAGTGGTCAGCCGAGGTGGTGAGCGGAGGTGTTGCACCAGTTGCTGTCCCAAGACAGTATAGCAGCATGCTTTCTGTGAGCGTGGGCAAGAGAGTGTGTGGAGATGAGAGTCTTAAGAGGTCACGATAGAATGGGGGTCTGTAGCACTGTCAATAATAGTAATAATCTTTATTTATTGCAAGTGCAATTCAATAAATATCAAAGCACTTTTACAGAAGACCTAAAACAGTACAAATTTTAAAACCATTAAAGTGATAGGACTCCAAAAGTAAATGTCAGGAAAAGCAAGAGAGAATAAAAATGTTTTGATAGCAGATTTAAAGCCCTCCACACTCAGGCACCCCCTTATCAAGGGGGTCATAACAATCATGGGGGTGCACATTAGCCAACACCATGGAGATTTGTATACTTCTGCTCACCTGGAGTGGCAATCAGCGGTGGGGATGTACACTAGCCACCACTGGGGTAAATTGTATACTTCTACCTACCTGGAGCACTTATCAGAGGTGGGCATGTTAACTAGCCATCGCTGGGGTGATTTGTGTTCATCTGCTCACTTGGAGTTGCAAGCGAGATGGGGGGTATACTCTAGAGAAACAGTGAAATTTAATTTCGCCAGCAAAATCACAAATTTTGCAAAACAAAATATTTTACAAAATTCATGCATTCTGTGAAATATTTTGCAGGTGCAAAATGTGGAATTGATGTGGAAAAATGGGCCAAAAAGTTTATTTATTTATGTATACCTGAGCGGTATTTGAAAGTATCTGTATTATTCCCTTCCTTCTCCTTTTGTGTGTATGTGCTGCAGTCCTGTAGACTCTTTTTCTATGTTTCTTTCTTTTTTTTTTTTTTTTTGCCACTGATCTTGGCATTTATTTTTGTTTTGCCCTCTCTGGACTGCCCATACTCTCTTCATGTCTTTCTATGGATGAGCCCTTCTGAACTGGACACACTATACTGTCGAGGATGTCTCACCAATGACCTGGACAGCAGTGTTGATACCAATAACTATGCATCCCAGCATGTCCCCTCACTACCTTGTTACTTTTTGTGGCCACATTCCAGTATTCACAGAATATAACCACAGGTCTCTGTCATGCTTGGTCATGAATAGTGCCCCCCATGTACTCTGCTCCTTTGGTTCTTTGTCTCCTGTGGATGATGTTGCACTTCTTAGCACTGACTTTGTGTTTCCTTCTCTTTAGTACTCCTCATGCTTCCAATTATTGAAGAAAGATGCAATGTTACTATGATCATGACCAGAAGTAACAGTGATACCAATCTCATGACCAGAAGTAACAGTGATACCAATTGAGCCCACAAAAACTCTCTCTAATAAGCACTACTGGCAAACATATAGCGAGGCTGCATTGGGAGAGCAACAGACATAAGAAGGCGGAATTCCTGTCCTGAGGATTTGAGAACTGGGCCCCTGGAACATAACATATGTGGCTCAGAATCGACCAGCTCAGCTCTTCCAAACCATGGACAGACTGTGCAATCCAGCCTGTCTTCAGGTCTGGAGAGCATTTTCACAAAATAAGTGTGATGTGTTCACTCAATTCTTTGCCAATAAAGTGGCTGACATCAGGGATGAGATCCATTCGGCATGCTCTATGGGGGTTTGTGGTGGTCGGTGTATGGTTACTACACCCCGGTCTTCCTGGGATCACTTTGACCGGCCGGCAATCTATAATGTTGTGCGGATTGTCCAAAGTATGCATCCTACTTGCTGTAGTCAACACACCTCATTTTGGGGTGTGTAAATGCCATCGGCCCTGTCCTGGCAGAGATAGTTTGGTGCTCATTAGAGTTAGGTGAGTTCCTGAACTCCCTAAAGGAGGCAGTAGTTACACCGCTCCTTAAAAAATCTTCCCTTGACCCAAACTGCCTTGCCAACTACAGGCCAATCTCTAACCTTCCCTTTATTGGGAAGTTGAGAAAGAAAGTAGTTGCTCTTCAGTTGGATAACCACCTGACCATCCATGACATCTATGATTCCCCCCAGTCCAGTTTTCGGAAAGGCATAGTACAGAGACTGGTCTTGTTCTGGTGCTCAATGATCTCCTGATTGCTAGAGATCAGAAGTGTCATTCAGTCTTGGTCCTTCTCGATCTCTCTTCAGCCTTTGACACCGTGGACCATGGGGGGCTGCTTGAGTGCCTGAGAGACATCTGTGGCCTGTTAGGCACAGTCCTCAGTTGGTTTAGATCTTTCCTAGCTGGCAGAACTCAGAGAGTGGTGTTGGGGATTTATTCCTCTGCTTCATTCTCACTGCCATGTGGGATTCCTCAGGGCTCTATGCTGTCACCTATGTTGTTCATGGTGTATTTGCTGCCATTGGGAGACATTGTAAGATGGTATGGGCTGTGGTTTCACTGTTATGCAGATGATACCCAGCTCTACCTGTCTTTTGCCACTGACCACGATAGTGCAGTCTCTGTCTTTAATAGCTGCCTTACAGAGCTACAGGACTGGATGCGGGCCAGCTGGCTAAGGTTGAACCCTGATAAGACTGAGATGTTGGTGGTGGATCCAGGTCACGAGACAGAGAGGACAGGAGCATGGCTTGACTCCGGGCTTTGGCTCAGAGGTAGCCAACTCGTTTCCTCTGTTCAGGTGTGGAATCTGGGTGTGATATTTGATGAAGAGCTGAACACTTCATTTGCAGGTGTCAGCTGTAGTCAAACCCTCTTTTTACCATCTGAGGAATATCGCCCAGATTAAGCACCTTGTTCTGTCTCGCGACCTTCCAACATTGATCCATGCCTTCGTGACCTCCAGCCTTGACTACTGCAACTCTCTATACCTTGGGCTTCTGGGGGTTGATATCTGCCACCTGCAGCTGGTGCAGAACGCTGCAGCCAGGTTACTGGTCGGGGCTTCCTGGACTAATCATTTCACCCCTGTGCTGCGCGAACTGCACTGGCTGCCTATTCAGTGGTGGATCACCTTCAAGGTTGGTTTACTGACCTGTAAGACCCTGCACAGACTGGGTCCTGGCTACCTGCAAGAGCTTCCGGTTCCTACTGCCCCCTCTGACCCCTCCGCTCAGCAGATGAGGGATTGCTAGAGGTTCCCAGGGTTTTATTGAAAACTTCTGGTGTGAGAGTATTTATGTATGCAGCCCAGACCCTGTGGAATTCTCTTCCTTGCTGGATTAGAGAGTGCCTGACGTGTAGAGCTTTAAGACGGCTTTAAAAACATATTTATTTAGCCGCGCCTTTGAGGATTGTTGAAGTTGCAATACTGTATTTTTATTGATCTATTTAGATATTTTATTGTTTATTTGTGTTTTAATCCCTGTACAGTGCTTTGATACTTGTTGAATTGCACTTTATAAATACATTTTATTATTATTATTATTATTTATTATTATTGCAGGAGTTAGAGAGATGCATAATAAGAATGGCAGTGAAGTATTGAAGTGACACCCACCCAACCGCCACCCTGCAGAGACTGACAGGCATTGGGGGTGTGCCTTTGGGTTGTCAGCCATAACTTTCATGCCTATTCACCTTACCCTACCCTGCAGACACCAACAGGTGTCGCAGTGTGCCTTGGGGTCTTCGTGCCTTCCGCATACCCTATTCCATAAGGAAATATGTGGAGATGGATGCAGTATAGGAGAATGGGGTGAACTTTGTGGCTGAAGACTCCAAAGCATATGTCGATGCCTGTCACTGGCTGCGGGGTTGGGGTGGAATGGCGTGAGCATTACAGCCAATGATCCCAAGTCACCCCCCCCCAACGCCTGTCAGTCTCTACAGGTTGGGGCATTACAATTGGAGACCTTAATGCCCCAGGAATTTGTTGATATTTTCACTCCCAGTTTTTGACATGGGCTTTTTGTGACCCCATCCCATGAACAGTGGCACTATCAGTTTGTTACCTGAAAGGTGATTTTGCACAGTGACTACACCATTTGGTGACACAGATGTGAAAACACATTTCAGGGAGGATGTGAAAAATGACAGCTGTACTGTTCATGGGGTGGTATGAAAATATGGCATTGTCGAAAATCTGGAATGAAAATAAGAAAAATTGGCGAAGTTACGAGTGTGCGTAAAAACTGCGTAAAGCACCCCTGTAATGCAATCATTTTTTGGAATTCTTATACCAAATTTTCAACATGGACATTTTTGGACCTCTCCTCATGAACAGTGGTGCTATGATTTTGTTAATCTGTCCCAAAGGTTGATTTCCCACAGCGACGGCGCCATTCTACGTCACAGATGTAAAAACACATTTCAGACAGGATGTAAAAAATGACAGCTATACTGTTCATAAGGAGGTGTAAAGAAATGGCAATGTTGAAAATCTGGAGGGAAAATATAAAACATTGGCGAAGTTATGAGCATGCATAGAAACTGCGCAATGCACACTCGTAACTCAGTCATTGTTTGGAATTTTTTCACCAAATTTGCAACATGGGCTTTTTGGCACCTCCCCTCATGAACACTGGCACTGTCATTTCATTAATCAGTCCCAAAAGGTGATTCCGTGCAGTGACCGCAAAATCACCTTTCTGGACCGAGTTACGAAATGACAGTGATATGTTCATGAGGTGAGATCCCAAGAACCCCATGTTGAAAATTTGGGGCCAAAATTCCAAAAAATGGCTGACATATCAACCTAAGTTGAAACCCCCACTAAGTCCCATTATAAAGCTTACTGTCATTTCTTCAGTTTGTGGTTGGCCTTTGAACAGTGCAGACCTGTCCCACACAACAGAAGATTACTGCTCTCAACCTCCGGTGGTAAGTATGGGGTGAGGGGGGTGCGGGGAGGTGGGTGCACAGAGGGAGGGTGCTGGTTGGGGAAGGGGGATGGGGGAGACCATGAGGGACTGTTTTCTGTTTTACAAGTTAAATAAAATAAAAAGACTATGGGGGATGGTTTTTCTATTTTACAAGGGGAAATCAATTTAAAAAAAATTTAGGCACACTGGGATTGGCTCCCAGTGTGCCACAATGAGGGGGGCATGCTATTGCCGACACGGGGATTGGGCATCCCTTTGTTGGCAAAGAACATATACAGGTTTGGGGGACGGCATGTCCGACACTGGGAGTGGGAATCCCAGTGTCAGAAACAATCATTTCAGCATACTGGGGTGAGCTCCCAGTGTGTCACATTAATGATTCTATTTCATTTTCATTTTTATTTTTTATACTTGTAGATCTGATGAGCAAGAATTGCCCATTTTCACAGATGACAAGTTACAATAATACAAAAAGACAAATACAAGACAAAATAATAACTTATACAATACAAAATACAAATAACACTGAAATATGACAGTTACATAATGGTCTGTGGTCAACAGGTACATTCACACTTATTGAAAAGCCAGTGTTTGAGGTGAGTTCTATAGTAGCGAACAGTCTTACAATCGGCAGAGTCAACTGGAACACTATTATAAAAAAGAGGTGCTCGATACAAAAGTGACCTTTGGCCCACAGTTTTTTTTAAAACGTGGTATTTTAAAAGAAAATTTAGTCTGAGACCTAGTTCTGCAGGGATGAAAAAATCTTTGAAAAAGATCAGTAACTGACGCAGGAAGAGACTCATTTATAATTTTAAACAGAAAGACTCCCATTTTATGAGAAATTCTATCAGCCAAGGATAGGCAGCCAGAAGATAATGGGGGAGGGATACATGCCGACAATGGGATTGGGCACCCCTGATGGCTTTGTGGGACTGTGTGGCTGGCGGCAGGAGCTGCCATGTTTTGGCACACAGGGGTGGGCACCCAGTGTACCACATAATGGGGGGACATGCTGACAGGGGGATTAGGCACCCCGATGTCAGCTTTCCGGGGAGTGTGTGCCAGGCAGGAGGAGTCATCATTGTGGAAAGGCACGCTGCAGCTAATTTACTTACTGAAATGTTTCACCAGGAAAGGCACACTGAAACTCTGCTGGTAACTCCGGCCATGCGCATTACTGTGCATTGTAATGCACATAGCCGGAGTCTTGTCATCTGCCGCTGCAATGAGGAAACTGCACCTCATTGGGGCTGCACACTTCTGTCAAGGTTTTGGCTCTCTTTGAAACTGCTGTCATCGCCAGCATGCTCACTGACTGGCGGCTGAGGGTGCACCCACTAAAGCATCCCCTGCATTGATCACAACACTGGCGCACCTCTGAAATGTGCTACCACTGCAAGATGTTGCTTGCACATGCAAGCCAACATAAAAATAACAGGGCACCAGACTTCATATTTTCTCTTTAAACTTTATTTTACTTAAGCACACATTTATGAAATAAACATTACTATTTCCTTTTTGTGATGTTAAATCTGACTTTAGTTTAAGCATGCTACATGTATACGTTAGTCAATTCCCCTGGAATAGGAAATTATCAAAGAACTGATCAATATGATTGAGCAATGCAGAGTTTTCTATTGCACAAGGGGAAAAAGAATTGCCCCTAATACACACCTGAAAGTGCTTATATAATAAAGTTGAGTAAATCACAATAATTACCTGTTATTTTTTAGACCATAATGTGTGTTTATTATATTGAGTTTTGTATAATTTTGCTTATCATACTATACTGTACATTATAACTGGATAACTTGATGGTCCAGTGGACCTTTTTCTGCCATCATTGTCTATTTTGTGCATAGTTTTTATTGTTGATAATATTAGAAAAACAATAAATAAAAAACAGTTGTTACGGTTGTAACACTAAAAACTGTAAAGAATATTGTTGTGGGAGAGGTGATTACAGATGTGAGAAAAGATTACTTTCTCAAGCCCTTTACTGAGTAAACGAAGGATGGAAATGGGATAGAAGAGAAGGAGTTAGAGATAAGGGAGTGTTTTTAGGTGGTGCAACAGAAACATTGAAACATACACTGAAACATAAAAATTGACAGCAGATAAGGACCACTAGGCCCATTCAGTCAGTCCATGTTCCCTACCTACTACAAAGACCGCAGCCTCTCCATGATCTCCAGCTTTACCTTCTCATTCCTATCACTAGGATTCCCCTATGCCTGTCCCTTGCATTTTTGAATTCCCCCACTGTGTTTGTCCCCCCCCCACCACCTCCAGTGGGAGTCTATTCCATGCATCCACCACCCTTTCCTTGAAGAAATACATCCTCTCATTACCCCATGGTCTACCCCCTTCCAAACTCATGTCATGCCCCCTTTTTTCTGAACATCTCCTTTTCTGAAAGATGTTACCCTCCGGTACCATATGTATGCCCTTTTGATACGGTATTAGTCTTCTAGTCAGCAAAGATGCCATGGGTAAATAGTGACTGAGAAGCATAGTCATATGTGCAGCAAGGGATGGAAGGCAGATTGACACATTTGGTGATGGTGCAGGATCTGAGCAGGTGTTCTTTTAAAAGTCTGAATACAAAGATCTGATAAGGGCTGGGGAGAGGGAATGTCCCTTTCTAGAGAAGGGTCAAAAGAAGAAAGCAATGTAGTGGTTTTGGGGAGGGGAAAGAGATCTCAGATCAAATGTATAATTTGTCCTGTAGTGTAAATCTGTAGTGATTTTTCTGTGAATTGAGTTATTTACTAAAGCTGTGCAGAATTTTTAAATTCTGGTGGAAATGAATCCTGCTGATGCATTCCTCAGTTCAATTGAAAAAAAAAAAAACATACTGTTACATGCTTTCAGAATTCAACAGAATGTTACCAAACAATTCCAAAAAGCCTTTGGAAGCAGCATTTCCATTCTGTTGGAATTCACCCAGCAGAATTCTTTTTCCACACAGCTCTGTTATTTGCTATGGAACACGAATCTCTACTTCCCTGTGTTGTATATTAATATGTCCCCAGAACTACTCGCCACTGTATGAGTGGTTTCACACGTATTCGGCTTATGTGAGAGCAGCTAAGTAAAGCTGAGCTCCTCTGCCTCAAGCTGAATGCAAATGAAACCACTTTTATACAGCAACGAGTGGTGATGTGGGACATATTAGCATATTATTGATTGAGCCTGATCGAGCGCAATCAATAATATCATTTTTTTTTTAAATCTGTTCCTTGAACGTGCTAGTTTTCATGGCATCTGTGCTTGAGATGCTCTTCACAGAATAAGAATGTCTCACGCACAGAGGAAAGGAGTGCTCCAGTTGGTCAGGAGGGCTCCCTCGGTCTAAAATAGCAGTCCAACTTTATTGGAACAGCTTCCCTGTACTGTAGGCTGCTCTGCTTTCCAGTAAAATATAGAATTATCTAATGGGAATCTGAGGGAAGGTTATTTATTTATTTATTTATTTATTTAGTTGAGAAATCGGTTTACAACCTTTGAGTCAGAGGCTCATTTCCAAAGGTACCTCGTCACAGTGAGGACAATACATAACAGACTTACATATGATGCAGAAAAACAACTGAATTTTGGTTACAGCATTTGGATTAATGGTAGCAAGCACAGGAGACAACTGAATTTAGGTTACAGCATTTGGATTAATGGTAGCAAGCACCAGTGACTGCATCTGGTCAGCAGATAAGCAAGTTTGCAAGATGTAGCAAGGTCAAAGCAGTATAAACAGCAATGGCTGAGGATTAGTGCAATGTGGAGTGGATGCTGCCCAGTGGGCATTGTCAGGGTAATTGCGCAGCAACTCAGTTATATACAGGTGCAGCTTCGTGTTAAATAGTTGGCTGCAAGTGCGAGTTTGAATTTGAAATTGTGGGGCATCTGAGATGGGGGCAGGGAGGCTGAGTTATACCAGGACGGAGCTCTAAAGCAAAAGGATCTCTGTCCATGGGATGTTCTGGATCTTGGGACCAGAAGAGTGGCCTTGGAGGAGGACTGTGTGCAGACCAAGGGTTGGGCTTGTCGGAGCAAGGCTGTCAGCCCAAGTGGGGAAAGTCCTAGAAGGGTTTTTTTTGTTATTAGGCAAGTTTGGTAGCGAAGACGTTCGTCCAGATTCAGCAGATTCGCCATGTCATAGAGCTGGCAAGAGTGCATCATCCTGGGGGCCCCAGTGATTAGCCTGCATGCTTTATTTAAGATGAGGTGAATTTTATTGAGGGCGGTTGTGTCAGCAGCACCATATACTGGGAGGCCATAGTCGACCAGGGATAGTATAGAGGAAGTGACCGCTATTGAGGAGGGCAGTCAGAGACAGTTTTATGTCGGTATAAGATGCCAAGTCGCATATTAGTGGCTGAGGCAAGTGCATCAATGTGGGTGTGGTAGGTGAGTGCTGAATCAAAGGAGACCCCAAGGTACTTATAGGAGTGGACCTGCTCAAGAGGCTGTTTGGACCCGGGGAGGATATGGAGTGGGAAGTTGCTGGCTTTGTTTTGGGGGTGGGCGAAGAGCATTGTCTTTGTTTTTTTGAGATTAATGACCAGTCTGTGCTCTTCAAACCAGGTTTCAACATCATTAAAGGATAGTTGTAGAGAGTCCTGGAGGGAGATAGGGTTACGGTGGGTGGCAAATATGACGGCATCATCTGCATACAGCAGAATTTTCCCAGCGCAAGCACTGGGCAGGGTATTAAGATAGAAAGAGAAGAGTAGAGGTCCCAGGATGGATCCCTGAGGAACTCCTGAATGGATGGGACTAGTATTGGAAAGTGCCCCATTAATTCTGACACATTGGGAGTGGGCAGATAGGTAGCTGGTGCACCATGCCAGAGGCCCAGTGGCGAAGCCAATGTGGCAGAGGGCATCCAGCAGGAGGGGGTTGGAGACAGTGTCAAATGCCTTTGAGAGGTTGATGAACACTGCTCCGGCTAGGGAGCCAGAGTCCAGAAAGGAGTGTAGGAAGGTTGAGAATTCAAGTAGTGCAGTGCCGGTGCTGTGGCCAGCACGGAAACCGTGCTGTTCTGGGCTGAGGATGTTGTATTTGGTCAGGTATTCAGAGATTTGTGTGGCAACCAGCTTCTCTAGTGTTTTGGAAAGGGGGGGAGTATGGAGATTGGACGGTAGTTCCCTGCAGCGGACCTGTCACCACCTTTGTGAATGGGGGTGACAATGGCAGCCTTCCATGCAGTTGGGAATTGCCCTAGACAGAGGGATTTGTTGAGAAGGCTAGTAAGTGGGGCAAGAACCTGATCCAGAACCAGACAGAGAATTCTGGGGTCAAGCGAGTCTGCACCTGGATTATTGCTTTTTAGTGCTCTGACCAGGTGGGGTCTGGCTTCCTGGGCAGTTACCCTATGCAGGTGGAAGCAGGGGCACAGGAGGGCTGGAGCAGGTAGGGAGGGTGGCGGGTCAAAGAAATTACTGGGGAGGATGGAGCTCAGGTCCGTAAAGGCTGTGTTGAGGTAGTTTGCGATGTTTACTGGGTCCGTAATGGATGTGCCATCCATGGTGATCTGGGATGGGGGAGGGGAGTGTGCAGTCCCATTTAATTGTTTGACATTGTCCCAGAAAGTATGGGCACATCCCCAGGAGGAGGTGAGAGTGGCCTGGTAATGATCAGCTTTGGCTTTACGGATGGCCCGGGTGTACTTATTCCGTGCAGCATTATAGGCCTGTCTGTCAGCCATCCGGCCTGATTCTAAGGCACGGTGCCATAGGTTATCCCTATGCTTGAGCTGTTGTAATAGGGCAGGAGTAATCCAGGGCACATTGTGTTTTTTGGTCTGAGCAGCCGTGATGGGTGCGAAGAGGTCACAGGCTTGGTTAAAGGTTTGGGTAAAGAGGGCAAGGGCAGTATTTATGTCAGGGGCATGGCGAATGGGGGACCAGTTTATCTGAGTAAGAAGTTCCTTGAGGTTTCTCAGCCCACCTGGTCTGAAATGCCGGCACTGTGTGGGCGGAGCTGTGGGTCTGGGTGAGAGGGTTACCCAGCGGAATAGGATAGGGGAGTGGTCGCTGAGTGAGTCGGGGAGGACTTGGATGTCCAGGATCTTTTTGGGGTGGTTGGTAATGATTACATTTAGGAGGGTGCTGGTGCCATTCTTAGTGTTTACTCTAGTGGGTTGGGAAACGAGCTGGTTATGCTAAAAGGAATGGCACTAAGGCAAATTTTTTTTGGGAGAGGATGTAAAATCTTTCCTATACACTATTATTTACGTAACTTTTTTGAACTCCTGTAAAAACTCAGTTTTGCTGAAGAAAAAAAAACTGAGCCAGATATACACAGACACTGTATTTTTTTATTGATATTTTAATTAAATTGTTTTCCAGGAAAACACTCTGAACTGAAAAACAGCTCACTTCCTGGTGCACCCTGTGGAAAGAGTATGATGATTATATACAGTAGATCGTACATAGTAAATATAAAAGAAATCAAACAATACATACAGTTCAAGATTTATACAAATGATGCATAAATAATGTACAAGAACTGTACAGTATACATGAATACAGTAACAATATTCCACTATTCATAGCAGCAGGATAGGTTCATAGAAATACAGAGTCACATACATAATTAATAGTTCAAGGCTGCAAAACATATCTTATCAGGTTAGTCGTTCCAGAGACTAGGTAATTGTAGCAAGAATCAAGCCTGCTTGGTAGGCTTAGAACATTTGGAGCAAAGAGGGACTTATGATGTTGGAGTCTAAGGTCAGAAAAAGGTGAAGGTACAGGTATTAAAAGAGAGTGAACATAATAGGAAAGTGAATTAGGCTAATATTAAAGCACAGAAATTGTAACATGCATACTTTACTGCCCTTGCAGCAATGAAACAGTACAGTGGTGTGTGCCAGAAAGAAAAGCAAAATCAAATCTGCAAAAAAAGTTAAAAAGAGTTTTTAACCCAGAAATTCAGGTTTGATTTGAAGATTCATAACAATCTCACCGTTATCAACAAGCATTTGTTAATGTCGAATGTTGCTTGCTTGTATGTGCTGTTTAGATATTTGGAAGTGATAGTTCCATGCCTTCCTCCCAAGACATCCACTGTGTCTTTCCATTCAGTATTTAGAGAAGAGTGGGAAGGGCAAGGGCCACAGCAGTACAGCAGTTGCCAAGGTGGTGAAGAGGTGGACAATAGTCCATTCAAAGGCAAAAGAGTCCTGCAGGAGCTCACTAAATTGAAGGTGGACAAAGTGATGGAACCAGATGGCATATGCCCAAGGATATTAAGAGAACTGAGAAGGGAGCTAGCAGTACCTCTGGCAGCCATGTTCACTGAGTCATTCAACATGAGTGAATTGGAGGAGGGCACATGTGGTCCCTCTACACAAGTCTGGCAGCAGGGAGGAGGCAGGGAACAATTGGCCGTTCAGCCTCACCTCAGTAATCGGGAAGATCATGGAGACATTGCTTAAAGAAAGGATAGCGGGCCATCTAGAAGCCATTTGAGCCCAGAACCATAGACAACATGGATTCACAGTGGGGACATCACGTCAGACAAATCTGGTTGATTTCTTTGACTGGGTGACAAAGGAAGTGAATCAGGGTGGGGCAGTGGACAATGCTTACCTTGATTTCAGCAAAGCCTTTGACACCATCCCATATAGGAGGCTGATAAACTAGCTGGGTAGGCTGGGCATGGGGGAAAGGGTGGTAAACTGGGTTGGAAACTGGCTAACAGACAGGAGGCAGAGAATGGTGGTAAATGGTGTGCAGTCTAGGAAAGAGGGTGACCAGTGAGGTGCTGCAGGGATCGGTCCTGGGGCCAGTCCTGTTCAATGTCTTCATTAGTAACATTGCAGAATGCTTGAAGGGAATTTTTTCACCAAATTTTCAACATAGCCATTTTAAGACCTCTGCTCATGAACAGTATCACTGTGATTTTCTTAATGTGTCCCATACATTGATTTCGCACACTGACTGCGCCATTGAGCGCTACATGAGCTGAAACACATTTTGGGCAAGATGTGAAAAATGACAGCTGTACTGCTCATAAGGAGGTGTGGTAAAATGGCAATGTTGAAAATCCAGAGTGGAAATATTAAAAATTTGTGAACTTATGAGCTTGCGTAGGAACTGCGCAACGCATGCTCGTAAAACAGTAATTTTTAGGTATTTTTTCACAAAATTTGCAACATAGGCATTTTGAGAGCCCACCTTATGAACACTGGCACTGTCATTTCATTAATCAATCCTGAAAGGAGATTTTGTGCAGTGACTGCGAAATCACCCTTCGGGCCTGACTAATGCCATGACCGTGACAGAATTCATGAGGAGGGGTCCCTAAAACCCCATATTGAAAATGTGGTGCCAACATTCCAAAAAATGCCTGAGATATGCAGCAAAATTGAAAAAACCCTATCTATCCCATTATACAGCTTACCAGCATTTCCTCAGTTAGCGGTCAGCTTTGAAGAGTGCAGACGTGTTCCCGGTCCACCAAAGATCGTCGCGTAGAGGTCCGGAGGTAAGTATGAGGTGAGGAGGTGTGTGGGGAGGCAGGGTGCACAGTGGGTGGGTGTGAGTTGTGGGAGGGGGGCAGTGAGGAGCCCCGAGGGACAGTTTTTGTATTTACAGGTTTATTTTTTTTTAATAAGATGACGAGGGACGTTTGCCACGCTGGGGTGGGGTCACAGCATGGCAGCTGGAAGACTGTTCGGGGGAGCTGGAGCTGACAGGGATTGGACACCCCCATCGGCCATAACACATTTTTCCACGCTGGGGTGGGCTCCCAGCGTGGCACCTGGATCCTTTGGGGGGGGTGTGGAGCCGACGGGGGATTGGGAACCCCATGAAGCCATAACAAATTTTGCCACGCTGGGGTGGGCTCCCAGATGGCACCTGGATGCTTTGGGGGGGCATGGAGCCGACAGGTGATTGGACACCCCCTCCGGCCATACAGTGTGTGCGTGGGGGGGAAGGGGAAGGCGCATGAGCACGCAGCATGCGTGCGTGCATGTGTGTGTGTGTGTGTGTGTGGAGGGGGGAGCTCTGCTCACTGAAGTGGAGCTCTTCCTTTCAACTGTACGACCATTGCATTTTCCAATGCTGTCATAGACAGCTGCAGCAGTGATTGGGGAACTGAGGCCGCACCTGCAAACACACTGACTGAATTGGAAGACGGGTGCCACACCTCCGAAAACTCGGATGATGGCACTATGTTTCTTGCACATGCATGCAAGCAACATAAAAATGGATGGAAATGAGAAAGGAGAAGTGTGACCCACTGGGAATTGAACACAGATCCCTGGCATAAATTCCACAGCTAGCTAGAAAAGGGATGCGGGCTTTGTGCAGAGTATCTAATCATGAAAAGAGTTTACTTCAAATTGACTTAACCCTTACAAGACTACAGGAGTATATACACATCCAGAGCCAAAATATGCTCAGACACACAGCATTCAATGCTTATCCAACCAAACAACAAGATTTCTAAATCAGAAACACAAAAACAGATTTAAATGCCAGAAAGATTCCAAGAACCAATCAATGTTGTCCACTGTTTTCTGCATACAACCCCCCCCCCTCAAAGCCTAACACTGTACTAGAGTTATTCGACCGGTAGCCCTGACTGGATTTCAACACCCCTAGTCAACTCATCCCCTTTTATCAATGGTTCATTATCACTCCCTCCTGTTGTCAAGACTCTTTCCCTGTGCCTATCCCGCCTATATTTGAAGCTGGCAATGGACTCTGCATCAACCACTTCTTCTCGCAATTCATTCCACGTCTCCACCATATTTTCTGTAATTTCTTACATCCTTCTTGAATCCCCTCCCACAGGATTCCATCCACTGCTTCTTGTTATCCTGTCTCACTCCTTATAAATGTGCACAGCTGTCCACTTTATTAATACTCCTTATTAGCTTAAAGGTCTCTGTCATGTTCCCCTCTCCCTCTGGCCTCCAGTATGTACATATTAAGACTCTCCAGCCACAGTTTCTATGTTCTCTCCATCCATCTGCCTCTGAGTCATCTTTGTGGCCCTTATCTGAACAGCCTCCAAGAGATACCTATCCTTCTTCAGCTGCAGGCTTTAGAACTGTACATAGTACTCCAACTGAAGTTTTACTAAAGATCTGTACAAGAGTGGTAAAATATCATTCCTTCTGCTAGCAAACCTCCTCCCTATACTCGACAACATCCTATGCACTTTCCCTGCTGCCATATGGCATTAGGAATGGGGCTTCACACTGTCACTAATACTGATCCAAAGGTCCCTTTCCTCTGTTTCTGCTTCAGTGTCATGCCCCCTAACCAGTACTCGAGTTCTGGATTTCTTTTGCAAATGTGCATGGCTTTACATATTTTGGCATTAAATCTGAGTTGCTCTATCTTTGACATCTTTTCAAGTTTGCCCAAATCCCTTCTCATTCTGTATAGTCCTTCCACTGCACCCACGCTGCCACTTTTTTAGTATCATTTACCAAGAGACCCATCTTTCCCTGGACCCCTCTCCTATTTCACTGAAGAATGTGTTGCAAAGGACTGATCCCAGGACAGACCCCTGTGGAACCCCAATAATAATTTCCCTAACTCTTGAGTATTGCCCGTTGAAAACTACCTTCTAGTTCTTCACCCTAGCCAGCTGCTAATCCACCTAATTTGTCTACCATCCCCAGATCCCCAAGTTTTCCACAAGTCTCAAACTGGCACAGAGGCAAAGGCCTAGCTAATGTCCAAACATAATATGTGCACTGCTTTGCTTGGTTCCTATTGACTACCTTCATAACACAATCAAAGAAACCAATCAGGTTTGTCTGGCACAATCTGCTCGACATGAACCCATGCCATCTTTTCCAAAGCCCACTGACCTCCAGCTACTCCACTACATGCTCTTTATGATGGTTCCTAGCAGTTTCCTTAGGATTGGGTTTCAGGCTGAATTGTCTACACTTCCTGGATCCTCTCTACTGCTACTCTTCTGAAGTGGGAGCACATTGGTACAGCTGTGTGGAACATAGAATTTTGCTGGCAGAATTCATGCAGAATGGCAAGTCCACTTCAAAAATGCTTTTTAGAACTTCTTTTCGAATTCCATGGAATTTCAAAAAACATTCTTATATAAATGACCAAATAACTTTTTATGGATTATGTAAAGCACTGAATATAATTCCATGGATTGTGGAAAACTAATCCATGTTTTATGGAAACTACAAATTGCTAATCCATAAAAAAATTCTGCTTTACAAATGTCTGAATTTCACTATCCATGGAATGCTGCAGAATTAGGTGGAATTGTCTGAAATTCTGGATAATTCAAATCTATTAGAATTTGAAAATTCTGCACAGCCCTTAACATTTTTTTCACTATCCAAGTCACCAATCCACCTCTGTTTCTCTAAAGCAGTTAAAGAGATCAGTTTGTGGTCCCATTGTTAACCAGACCGCCTCCTTTAGTACCCTAGGGTGCAGTTCATATAGATCTGGTGGCTTGTCCACCTTCAAGGTTCTGAGCCTCTTGAGTACCCTCTCTTCTGCTATGCCTTTATCTCTAATACATTAACCCTCAACCACCCTGGCTACAATTCCACACTCTAAGAGAAGTCCCCCTCCTCTTTCATGAAGACTAAACAGAAAAATTAATTTTTGTATCTGCCTTTTTCATAACATCTTCCTCCATTTCCCCTCTTTTGTTTCATCTGATGATTCTCCCATTTTATCTTCCACATTTTAGTAACACAGTGAAAATTATCCACCTAAACTACATGGGAGGTATCTAAGGTAGTGAAGTTTGGTTGATTAATCTAATCCATTTTTTATTATGTATTGAAAAGCATGGCAGCAGTTTTTAAGAGCTGAGTAAGCTTAGTTCCGAAAATACATTGTGAACTGCATTAAACTCATTTTTTTATTTTTAATTTTTTGTGTGTTTTTTGTTTTTAATTTTAACTGATGCTGATATTGAATCTGTTATACTGAGTAACATGTCTGGAACCATGAAACAAACAACCAAAATTCCAGGTGAATGTCATTAATCATCATGAATCAACTTTTTGTTAAAGCCAACAGGTAACATTCCCATAGGTGTTATTTTTCACTTATCTATGGAATGGTAAAATGTTGCCTGAAAGAGCACCATATGATTCTCAACAGATCAGTGAACAACTGCGGAATACTGGGACACTGCTTTTTTTTGGCATTCTATGGAAGTTCATTCTCTAGTAGATGTAATATTTGCAGAAACTAGCACACACAGTAGAAATTGTTGCTGTACATGTAATCTGTAAGTGTTAATCAGTGAACCGGTGTGGCTGAGTTTCTAATAAATATGCTTTCTTCTTCTTTTCCATGTTGGAAATCCCATGATCTTAGAAAAATGTGCTATCTTCAGCTATATTGAATCAAAATGAAACAGAAATCAGATTGTCTTTCTTTGATGTTCCTCAGTATTGCTGTCATTGTAGTTTAAAGGGTTTAGTACAAGATACAAGAATGATGTAGCTTTTCAGTGTCAGATTCTTGCTCTTCCTTCTTTAAACAGTGTAATCCTTTACTTTCATAAGGGGTCAGACAACTCTTGGGTAAACTCAACAGACTAGAACTAATTATAAGAAAAATTGGAATCTAATCTTTCATCAAGTCAGCATCAGGACACATTATTTAAAAGAGAAAATGTACTGAGGGTAAAAACTGAATGGTAATTTCTTGTAACTCAGCCTCCCTCCACTGGGTTTATTTAATGAGTTACAAACATACAAGCATAACATTTGGGAAAGAAAGAAGGCCACCAACCTATTGAGCCCCCCTCCCCAACAACTGAGTGTAAATAGCGTTTTTCCAAGGTACAGTACTTATCATAGATAAGCTTAAAGGTACAAACAGTGTCATGTGATGCAACTTGTTCCCTTGAATCTTCCTCCTGCTTAAGACCTTGAGTGTCCCCTTGTCTTTTGTATCCTTGTAAAGCACATTATGAAGTGCTGAATTTAAGGTGGTGATATCATCTCTTTCAGATATCTGAATACTGTAGGATCCATGACAGCACAGTAACTACTTTTTTCCTACATGATACTACAACAACAGATTCATGTTGACTACAAGTTTCGGTCAACATAATTCTGTTGAGAAACTGCAACTTGCTGCTGTAATATACTTCATTATCGAAACATCACTGCGACATTAGCATATGACTACTGTAATCCTACCACCCCGAATCTCCTGTTTTTGCATGGAGAATTATCCCAGTTCTGCAATTCAGTCCTCAAAGCCCATGTTTCCAAAGTCTTCGACCACTTTTGTCATTTTCCTCTGCACCTTTGCAATCTTATTGATACAGTGGTAGCCAGAGCTATGTCCCACTATGTACCTAGATTCATGTAGATACAGCACAGGAAATCCCTTTGGAATGAATAGGAATTTCCTGTGATGTATCTAGATATTCCTGGACCTTTCTCTGGCCACCACTGTATAGTTCCTCAGAGACAGAGACCAGCTGTATACTCAATATGTGGTCTGAACAGTGGTATTTACTGGACATTACAATATAGTTTGATCTGCTTATGAAGTTTTCTTGACACACACACTATAATTTTATTTTGTGAGCCGCCACCCCACCCTATCACCCCATTTTCAGTTATTGCTTATCATTACCTTAGATTCTTTTCCAGCTACAGTAAGTTTCATTAATCTCTGTGAGGTTTAGGTTATATTTATTTTCTTAACTATATACAGAATTTTGTATTTTTCAGTGGTGAAGTTCATCTCATCTTTCATTTTCTGCCCGCTCCACAAGCATGTGCAAGTCCCTTTGCATTTCATTTGCATTCAAGTTAACCTCTGGCTGTGATGCAACTTCCCCCTGATATGGGTGTCATCAGCAAACCTAGAAACCCCCCTACTGTTGATTACTTTTCATTTGGCTAGATTACCATTTCATATAAGAAAGACTTTGGAGATATCCAGGTATAAAACATCTACAGAGTTCCTCCCATGATACTCCTTGGTGGCATTATCAAACAATTTGATGAGACTGGTCTGGAATGATTTTCCCTCATAGAATCCATTTGGAGCCACCACATGTGTAATTTTCCTAAAATTGTCATGCTGCTTGTTACAATCTTGTCTGTCCCACCTACATCACGAACACTATGCAAGCCATAATACTAGGGACTTTGAGATAAAAAAAAAAGTTTTATTTTTCTTTCTTATTTTATCAGTCATCAAACTAATTGCATTCATACCTGTTGAGCCCTCCCCCCGCCTCTCTGCTGCCAAAGGCTGCAATGGTGCTTACAGGCTAAGGTTCTGCATGGTCCAACATTGAATTTACATTGTCAAGAGATCACAGTGTCACTCCTACACTCTTGCTGGTCACAGTAGCTGAAATCTCATTGTTCATCCAGTGCTTTTCACTGTCTCATCATAGTTACCCCCACACACTAACAAAAAAAAATTAAATAAAAAAGAAAACAGTACCTTGCCCTGGCTTTGCACAAAATCCCCAGACTCAAAAACAAACAAATAAAACACACACACACACTCTCTCTGTCTCTCTCTGTCTCTCTCTTGCATGTGAACCTGGTGAAGAAACAAAAAAATTCCAGTCTAGGCCACTTTTCTGATTTTTTTTTTTTTGCATCCAGTGCAAGAAAAGTACATAGAAATCAATACAGTGTTTTCTGCAGGCCTCATCAAATTACCAGAGGGCCTTCAAAAACAGAGCAAATTCACTATCCTGCCACCCACTGAAATTATAGGCCCAGCAAATTGAAAGCATCAGCCCAGTGTAACATGGCATTGGAAAGGTCAAATAGAATGCTGGGATGCATAAGGTGAGGGATCAGCAGTAGGAGGAGGAGGGAGGCGATTCTCTCCTAATACACATCCCTTATGTAACCTAACTTGGAGTACTTTGTGTGGTTCTGGAGCCCACACTTCAAGAAGGACAGAGACAGGGTGGAGGCAGTACAGTGGAGGGTAAAATAAGTAATACAGGGGCAATTGAAATCCTACATGGAGAGGTTAGAAGACCTTAACATGTACACCATGGAGGTGGAGAGGAGGGATATGATAAAGACATACAAATACCTCCAAAGACAAAATAAGGTAGGCCCAATGAGCTGTATGAATTGACTTGGAACACTGGTACAAGAAGGAACTCAGGGAAGCTGGCAGCATGGGTGGATTCAGGTGGGATGCCAGGAAATGTTTTTTTTTTTGGAGAAAGCTGTGGATGGGTGGAACAAGGTGCCAAATAGGTTATCTGGGTATGTTAATGGAAGGGTACAAACATGTTTAGTGCAAATATATGAGAAGGGCAAGGATTGAGTGGACTCAGTGGCATGGAGAGTTGAGGCACTGGATGCCACATCTCCAACCACACTGGCAGTATGGGTTCAGGACCAGATTCACGCTGCTGGAGGACAGCCATGGTGGAGAGGATCGAGCATTTGACAGACTGCTCTCCTCTCCCGGTGTGGGGGAAGGGAGGATTTGCCACATTGCTTCAATTCTGCTGCCCTGTAGACCCATAGTATTAGGGCAGCAGGGACACCACCTATGTGGGATGGTCAGCAGCATGACGCATGGTGCATGTGTGCCTCTACACATATGTGCAATTGAGTCATTGCAGCCATTGGTTCAAGGGAGAAAACAAGGGAAACAGAGCCAGAGGATGATGCCTGGTTCTCTCGTGACCTGCCCCACCATCAGGTGCTCCCGACTTTATTGGATTATGCTCCAGAGGGGAAAGGATAGTCCTCTCCCTCCTGGCCTCAGCACAGGGGGCAAGCCATGAGGGAACATTGCAAGTGTGTACTGGGGGGAAGGTGGGCTTCCAGTTGGGGTTGGGCTAGGGCAGAGAAAGACTTAGTGGCAGACAAACCACTAGAGAAAAAAAGTGCAGGGGTAGAAGTGTTGGGGGGGGGGGATGAAGGAGTGAATGACAACCAGGGCCACCAAATCCAACTCTAGGTATGGCCAAGTAGACTACCTGGGCCTTTGGGCTCTTTTCTGTCATCAACATATATGTTTTTATATATGCTTGGAAAAAGCGGTTCTTGAAACATACCCAAATCAATGAATGTGACTTGCACACAATTAAGATGATGCCATATTCACAGCAATACAGTATTAGAAAATAATTTAAAAATGGATTTCTTATACTTGATTATTAAATAATCAAATTAAAGTACACCACAAAGGTAATAAGACACTGTTATAATATGTCTTAGACCTTAGTCTGTTATTGTGTTGTAGTGCAACAATCTCTCATGACACCATAGGTAAATCCTATCTATATCAGCACAAATCTACATCTAGACGGTACTGTACTAGATTAATTAAACAAAATGCTTCAAAATAACAACTTAATAAAAGTTGTGATTTTTTTTTCAAGCTGGCAAACATACACATAGTGTATATCATATTTTGGAATATTACAAAATAAACTAATGTAGTGAAGACAGGAAAACCATTTTAAGCAATCAACTGTGATGTGTTTGTCCATTCTTGCTACAGTAGTTTGTGTCTGAAGGTGCTGACTGACATGACTAAACAAGAAAGAACATGACACTGAGCATCACTGTATACTGAATGGACTTTGGAAGTGCCAACAGTTTGTTTGGTCAGTGCTATTTACTGTTTCCAAAACCCTGTCATTAAAAATATGCACAGTGTGAAACAACTCCTTAATCCCCATTTTATTTATTATTTCATGTATCATAACATATTACAGTATATCAGATTTCATCTTCTTATATATGTAATACATTATATCACATTATATTGGATTATATTCTCATATATCAACTTTTAAAAATGTTAAGAGCTAGTGATTATTTGTTGGTATCTTGATATAGTTGTAGTGTTAATCACAATATCAATCAATCAATCAGTCAAAGTCTTTATTTTGCCAGGTGGAACATCATTGAGACAAGCTCATTTACAAGATGGACCTGAGGCAAAACAATTGCCAACAGGGTTAAGGCATAACAGGTTGAGTGAACGTACATAACACTTACATAGCAATAATAACAACATAATAACATATAACCATCACATGTAACAAGATATTTCCACCAGAACATAACAGTAGGTTCAACAGGAGGTAGTGCCATTTAAATACAATTGCATAGATACAGATATATAGATGTAAGGTAATGAGATAAAGTTTATACAGTAAACATCATTGGAGGAGTCATAGTGAGCAGGAGTGGCAGTTCCTCTAGTGTTAAAGTGCAAAGAAGATTGAGATGTAAGAGTCATTTGATAAGTACTGTAAGCATGGCCTGGCAAGTGGGGTGGGAAGGGGAGTATATGGAGTGGGGAGGGAAGGTCAGATGATATAGAAGAGGGTTGGACATGATGGTCTATGGAGGAAGGACTGATATTGTTTTATGTAAATTTTTCCAGACCTTGTTCACCATTAAAAACAGGCACATGTTGACTAAGGATATTTCTAGCAAATATTATGCTATGATGCAGAACATAATATATTAAATGATAAAATAATACGATATAGTCTAAAATATTTATGGTATGATACACAGTATGAGGAGATAACATCTGACATATTATGATATAAAATGATACAACATTCAATTTGTTAATATTTCTAGTTTTTGTTTATGTGTTGTAAGACATGAATCATGAAACTGAACTCATGATGTTGACTTGCATCTTGAATTCCTTTATTCAAGCTGCTTTCAAAAGCTCACTGGGAAGCGAATGTAAGATTATTTTTTTTTAGGAGCTATTCTTTACATTTCTGGATGGATTAGTTTCATCCCAAGTAGAGGAACTAGATGTACTTGAAGGAAAAGAAGGAAACTGGTATGCTTCTGGATTGCTAAGGATGGTTTCTTCACCAGATACACTAGATGATCAACAGAGAAGGCTGCTTGCATTGCAGTTGGAGTGGAACAAGTGGATTTCAGGAGATTTATGACCCATGGTTTCTGTGGCTGTATTATCATCCACCATGTCTTTGCCATCACATCCTCATGGCCATGTATCTCATTTTTGATCCTACCATGACCAGTTCCTTCTCCACCATCACTGCTTGCAGATCATGGACTTAGGAACATTTACCAGCTCCTTCCATTCCTTCCAGCATCCCATTCTCCTCCTGTTCCTCTCTTCATGTTATTGACATGCATTAACAACACATGCATGACAGATTACATGACACAGCCACCACTGCAGACTAACAATGATGACTCACAATAGTCACCAACAATTCTCAAGATGCCCATGGCACACACACACACACACACGGCTCACATACTGCAGTTTCTCCATAAACTGGATGTGCAACATGCTCACCCTGCACTTGGACACGCCTCAGTGCTGTAGGAGTCAAGAGGTGACAGGGGACAGCAAGAGGACAGGCCACCCCCCCCAGTGACAGATCACACGCAGCTTCAGTGAGAGACCTTGTGTCTCACACAGCAGTCTACTTTACATTTCACATTTTGACTGCCCAACAGGCTCACATGCACAGACAAAAAATAAATAAATAAAACATGGATTTTGTGACCTGCTGGTGGGTCACCATTTGTCAAATAAAATTTTCAAAATCCCATTTTAAAATTTCCCAGTCTGTTAAACTTAATCTGCAACAACACAGAAGAGGCAGAAAGTTACTTTTTCTGCAAATTTATTAAAGTGACAATATGGAACAAAATGTTGCAAAAGGTTTCCCCAGATCTTCACACTTCCACGGATGACACTTCACTGGGGGGAGAGCTACAGTCTTTACATATACCTTATATACCATACAACTACAAGCTCATCAGTGTAAAATTGCAAATTCATGAATTAAAGCAGTTCAGTGAAACTCTGTATCCACTACAATCTGTAGTTCAAAATAGGAAATACATATGGGGACTTGTAGGAACAGGCTCCCCCTTCTAAACAATAATATCAGAAAATAGATTATCCCATAAGATTATCCGATAAACGGAAATATGTTAGTTTTGTTTGCATTTTGTCATCTTTTTATTCCATTTCCCCTCCCTTCATCTCTGTTTCATTCCCTTAGCTGGACTTTAATTATCTTGTACCCCCACTTTTTTCTTTTTTGTGCTTCCCCCATGCTCTTTTTGTTAGCTATGTTACTTGTGAGTCTGTATTATTTCTCTCCTTATTTGTAAAGCTATCATAAATCCCCTTGTGTATTTTTAGTTTTTCTTACCAGGTGGTTTAGATAGTTAATAAATTCATTGAAAATTGTGAATAGGCAGCGGGGAGAGCAATCAGAATGTTGGGGTGCATAGGGAGGGGCATAACAAGCAGGAGGAAAGAGGTGGTGATGCCACTATACAGATCACTGGTGAGGTGTCAGCTGGAGTGCAGTGTCCAGTTCTGAAGACAACATCTCTGGAAGGACATTGACAAAATAGATGCAGTCCAGAGAAGGGCAATGAAGATGTTATATGGAGTGCACCAGAAGCCATACGAGGAAAGATTTAAGGACCTTAATATCTATTCACTGGAGGAAAGAAGGGAGAGGGGGTATATGATAAACACTTTCAAGTACCTTATGGAAATAAACAAGACACAGATGGAAAGAATATTTCAGAGAAACCTCTGCACAAGAACAAGGGGGCATGATATGAGACTGAAGGTGGAAGGCTCAGGGGTAATGTTAGGAAGTACTTTTTCGCTAAATGGGTGGTGGAGCCTTGGAACATCCTTCCAGCAGAAGAGGTGGGTGCAAAAACAATACAGAGTTTCAAGAGTTCATGGGAGAGACATAAGGGTACCCTGGAGATGTGCAAAGCAGGAGAGCTGAAGATCAAATAGGATCTGGGACTGCAGCAGTGAGTAGGAAAATGGGCAGACTGGGTGGGCCATATGGTCCTTTATCTGCTGACAGATTCTGTGTTTCTATTGCAACAAACTATGTTAATGCAGTAGTTTGGGTTACAGTGACAGAAGTAGGGAAATGTGGTGTTAGGGTTCCTAGCCCTAACACCCCACCCCCACCCTGCAGACAGCAGCAGGAAAAACCATTACGGTTTCACCTCTCACATGTCTGCTAATCATGTGTGGTGTGTGCCTTGGGAATATAAACCCCAATGCTCACCCCATTCCATCAGTAAATAAGCTGAAATGTGTACAGTATATGAGAATGGAATGGGATGAGCATCGGGGTTGACAACTCCAAGGCACACCCCATGCCTGATTTGCAAAGACACAGGACAGGTGAAACCATAATGTTTTTCTTGTTGCTGCCTGAAGGGTAGAGGTGGGATGTTAGGGCTGTGAACCCTAACACCTCATTTAATTTCCCTATTTTTTTGCTTTAACCACCCGAACTAATAGATTATTTTTAATTTTTTTTTATTTGTACAAATCGGACTTACAACCTTTGAGTCAGAGACTCGTTTACAAAGGCACCTCGTCACAGAGAGGACAAAACAATAATACAACATTCCAGATACAGACAGCGATACATCGATTACATAGATTACAGTGTCAACTAAGTTTTTTGGCAATGAATTTCCCTACTTTTTGATATAGTGTAATCATAACCTCATTTGCCTGTGGGAGCACAGGGACTTCTCTCCATAGATGAATACATGTATGTTGGTGTGGAAGGAAAAAGCCATTTCTTTCCTTCGTTGTATGCCTTGTTAAAGTTCCAATGTTATCTTATGGGAATTAGCATTTCTTTATATTTATGCTTTTTTTTATGGCCCCTAAATCTTATTGAGGAGAGCATGTATTGTTCATGTACTACTTACTAAGGCCTTTGTTTTGACATATACATTGCCCCTTAAGTCCAAATATTGAGGACTATCCAACCAGAATGAAATGAAAAGATATATATCCACTGTGACTGTGCATGCAAAATTTTGTGGCAATCCATTGAACAGTCGTTAAACTACTAAAGTATAATGAATTTCTGTATTTCTTGTTGAAGTTCAAATCTGGGAAAAAAAAGTTCCAAACCTTTTTTTGTATGAGGGCATCCTTTTTCATATCAACAAAAAAGCTTATGAAAAAGGATTCCTTCATGGAAAAAAAGAAATGGACTTAGTTTTTTTTATCTGATTCCTTTTTTGTATGAAGGGATCTTTTTTCATATATATGTTTTTTTCAATTATTTAACCAGGTGAGACACACTAAGCTGAAAGCTTGCTTACAGGTACAACCTGGGAGCACAAGGAAGTTAAGTGACTTGCTCAAGATCACACAGTATGCAAGTGGGGGCTGTGCGATTCAAGCCCAGGTCTCCAGAATTGCAGCTCAGAGCCTTAAACCACTTCGCCATACTGCCTCCAAGATGGCAGAATTATTTTTTTCATATTGCCACACACACACACACACACACAAAAAACAGAACTGATTAAAAAAAAAAGGATTTTAAAATAAAAAAAAATATTTTGAGGGTCATTTTTCCAGCAATTAGGTGCAGAACCCACCTAAAGAGGTCCCGATGGCCAAGGTACATGTCTTAGTGTCTGTCCAGGATGTCATTTTTAGGAGTTTTGAAAATGTTTTTTGAAATAAATGGAAACAAGATGATGGCCATACAAAAAAAATGATTTTTTACTCATGAAAAATCATTACCCCCACATGAAAAAGGATCCTTTTTGTGTGGGCCATATTTGCTTTTTTGTTCCAAGCAGCTATCCAAAAGACCATACTGAGCATGCACAGAACCAAAATTTTAAAATTGAATAACTTTGGAATAGATCAATATTTTTTCACCAAACTAGTGAAAGGCACTTCTGTGGGCCTAAACCTTTCTATTCACAGACCAAAATTCCAAAACATTTGAGCACTAAGCGATGACAAAAAAGCAGCAGCAAAAAAAAAAAAAAAAAAGATTGTTTTCAATTTTTTTGCTATCTGCATCTCAGAAACTACTGCACATCCAACCAGAACAAAATGAAAAGATATATATCCACTGTGACTGTGCATGCAAAATTTTGTGGCAATCCATTGAACAGTCGTTAAGCTACTAAAGTGTAATGAATTTCTGTATTTCATGAATATACAGTGTTATGCTAATGAATCTGAAGTTTTATGGTACTGTATATAAGGCACACATTTAGACTGTAGCTCTGCCCTCTGATAAATTTTCATTTGCAGCCATAGAAGCATAGAATTTGTTGACAGAAAAGGACAGCTTGGCCCATTCAGACTGTCCAATTGTTCCTTGCCTACTCTGCCTCCAGAGATCCTCTCTGGTCTTTAGTAACACTACTGCATCCCTGCCTCTGTTCTGACATACCCCTCTATTTGTTCCATACATGCTTGAAGCCTTCCATTGTTTTAACCTCCACTAGTTCATCTGTCAGTCTGTTCCAGATGTCCACCACCCTTTGAGTGAAGAAATACTTCCTCACATCCCTCCTGAACTACTCCTGTCCAGCTTCATTGCATGCTCCCTAGTCCTGGTGCTCATTCTTTTTTGGAAGAGACTCCTCACCTGCACCCTATTCACTGCTGTGAGGTACTTGAGGTCTCAATCATGTCACGTCTTTCTTCCTGGGTGTACACATTGAGATCCCTCAGTCTCTCTTCAAGGGATTCTTGTGCAAACCCTGCACCATTTTGGTTGTCCTCCTTTGGATTGCCTCCATCCTGTCTATGTACTTTCTGAGGTGTGGTCTCCAAAACTGGACACAGTGTTCAAGGTAGTGTCATATCAGTGAGCACTACAACAGCAACAACTTTCCCTCCTTCTATTGGAGATACCCCTCCCTAAGCACCTCTGCATTCCACAAGCCCTACCCAATGCATTGTCAAACTACCCTACAACCTTGAGATCCTCAGATATGATAACTCTAAGGCCCCATTTCTGTTTAACAACTTTTAGTAATTCCTTCTCATCCTATGCTCAGCACCGGGGTTTCTTTGCCTAGCTGCATAATTTTTCAGTTCTTGGCATTGAACCCCAACTACCATGTTTTTGACCACTCCTCAAGATTCCCTTATCCCCAGTACATTTTCTCCACCTCTCCTGTGTGTTCACCCTATTACAGAGTTTGGTATTATCTGTAAAAAGGCATACCTTCCATTTCAGTTCTTTTGTAATGTCCCATATGAAGACATTGAAGAGGACTAATCCCAGTACTGAGTCCAGTGGTACGCCACTGGTCACTTTCTCCCATTCTTAGAGTGAGTGCTGTTTATCACCACTGCCCTCCGTCTCCTATCCATAAAGCAGGTTTTAACCCAAATCACCACTTTGGATCATAGAAACATAGAACACAGACTCTGTTGGCAGATAAGAACCTCATGGCCCATCAAGTCAGTCCATTTCCCTGCTTATTTCCACTATCCTTACTCTCTGTTTGTCTATGGTTAACCTCTACTCCTTAGTTGATATCGCCCCTTTATGTCTGTCTCATGCTCTCTTGAATCCTCCTATAGTGGTGGGTGAAGTGGTCAAAATTCGATCCGTGGAGAAATCCATGAAAATTCCACCCATTTGATGGCAAATACGAAATTTTGCCTGGTGGGTGTGAAATTTCACCTGGCGGAACTCAAATTTTGCCTTCCACGGCAAGAGGAAGCTCATTCATTGACAGCTCAGTCGGTGGCCAGCCATGGAGGAGAGAGGAGGGCTGTGCCTGTCTGCCACTGCCGGCCAGATTTAGGATGGGGGTGGGAGGCGGGGTTGTGGCAGGACACCTGGCTGCTGGGGAGGCTGGGTGGGGGCACTGGATCACCAGAGATTTATTTCGAACTGGGGATCAGGAGGGGTTTAATTACCAAAACCACTAGTCCACCACTGATTATTTTTTAACAGGAATTGGAAAGGAGATCACGGAGGGATGCGGGTGGGAGGTTACTCTATATTTCGAGGCAGGTAGGTTACGGGTGGAGGAGGGACCACTAACCACCATAGATAATTATTACATGTGGGACAGGTGGGGGAGGAACTACTAGCCATCGGGATTTTTCTATACATGTGGGACAGGTGGGAGAGGGACTGCTAGCCACCAGGGATCTATTTTATAACTTCAGTTATTTTTATTTATACCTTGAAATTTTGCCATAGACAGAAGGCTAAATTTTGTGCAGAAAAGGTGAAATTTAGCCTAGGCGATTTTAGCCTTCTTGGGAAAAATCTCACGTGCCGCGTTATGGATTTGACCACTCGCCAGCACCGCTTGCAAAATTTAAATTCACTCCATCACTATCCTCCTACCGTCTTTGCCTCCACCACCCCTTCAGGAAGGCTGTTCCATTTGTCCACTACCCTTTCCATGAAGAAGTACTTCCTCACATTGCTCCTGAGCCTGCCTCCTTCCAACTTCCTATCATGCCTTCTTGTTCTTGAACCCTGCTTTGCTTTGAAAATGCCCCCCCCATACCTTGTTGATACCTTCCAGGTATTTGAAAGTTTCTGTCATATCCCACCTCTCCTGTCATTCCTCCAGTGAATACATATTGAGGTCCATCAGCCTTTCTTTATATTACTGATGTAACCCCTCACCATGTTTGTAGCCCTTCTCAGAACTGCTTCCAGTTTTCTACATCTTTCTGAGATAAGGTCCCCAGAATTGCATGCAGTATTCCAGGTGTGGCCTTACTAGTTGCTTGTATAGCAGCATTACTACCTCTCTATTCCTGCTAGTCATACCTCTCCTTTGCAACTAAGCATCCTGTTGGCTTTCACTGCTGCCTTCTCACAGGATTCCACTCCTATGGTTGGTCAACCTCTTTATTAGCTTCCTGTACAGCACAGTGTCAAAGGCCTTAGTAAATTGCAAATAGGCCACAAACACTGTCCTCCCCTGATGTATTTCCCTGGTCATCCAGTCAAAGAAATCTATCAGATTCATTTGGCATGAAAGGGAAAGGGAACATTGTTTAACCAGGAGTAGCACACTAAGCTGAAGCTTGTTTCCAGATGCGACCTGGGAGCACAAGGAAGTTAAGTGACTTGGTCAGGATCATACAGTATTCACTTTGGCAGCTGTGGGATTCAAACCCATCTCCAGATCTGCAGCTCAAAGACTTAACCCACTGCACTATACTGCCTCCATGCATCACCTACCCCCATGAAACAATGCTGCCTTTGTGGTCTTGCAGCTCATTGGATTCAAGGTACTCTACCAGCCTTTCTTTCACTAGGGTTTCTATTAACGTCCCCACCACTGAAGTAATACTGAGTGGCCCACCATTGCTAGCTTCTTCCCTGCTGCTGTTCCTACGTAAAGGAACAATGTCAGCCCTTCTTCAGGCCTCCAGAAGCATGCTTGTTTCCAGTGAGCTGTTGAACAACTGTTGCAGAGAGACAAAGGGCTGGACAATCCTTTTGCAATCTTCTGTACTACATTTTATTTATTTATTATTTATTTTACAGTTTTTGGCCAGGAAAGGCACACTAGGTTGAAGCTTGTTTACAGGTACATCCTGGGAGCACAGGGAAGTTAAGTGTCTTGCTCATGGTCACACAGTATGCACATGGTGGCTGTGTGATGCAAACCCAGGTCTCCAGGTTTGCAACTTAGTGCTCTTAACCATTACACTGTACTACCTCCCGTGACTGGGGACTTGTGACTTCAATGCATTTCCAGAAAAATGAATATTCCAGTAGTGTACCTCTTGAATTGTGTTCTTGTGGATATTCTTCTTTAGTTTGCATCCTAACACACTCCAAAATGCAGGTATCTGTGTGTTTAAATTCAATCAGCCCTACTGCTGCTGAGAGAAACAAAATAAAAAAATAAATAACTATGGATCTCTGTGCCCTCTATGCTATCAACATTCAGCAAAAAAAAAGGTCAAACATGACTAAAATCTCCCCATGCACTTTAACCATTCTGCTACTGTACATTCACCTTGTCCAGTTGCTGCTCTAGCAAGGCCTGCAGCTGCAGTTCTGCTCTACACTGTGCAGTCTTTCCTCTCCTTTCATCTTCAGCATGATTTCAGTAGACTGCCTGCATGAAGCAACAGTTAAATATGGTGAATACTAGCTAACTGGAATGATGAGATATAATTCCCTGATGATGATGAAATTTTCTGATCAAAATTGGCTGCATGATCTCCGGCACTCACCACCAGCAAGCAAAACACCGCTACTGATCTAGCTAATGTGCTGCCAAACTCTCCTCCTTTTTATTTCAAGGCAATCACCAGTCAAGATGTCTTGTCACTACTAAAGTCCATCTCAGACAACACTAGCATGGGCTCTGACTTTCTTGAACCCAGATTACTTAAGCTTGCGGCTCCCCTTATAGCCTTGCCCCTGGCTAGAATTTTTACACTCTCTCTCTCTCTGTGACAGCAAGGTCCTGGATATATGGAAAACTGCTTGCATTACTCCAGTTTTCAAGAAAGGTGACCCAAAGCATATCACCAATTATAGGCCCATTGCTATTCTCTTGGTCCTCGGTAAAATCCTGGAGAAACTTGTTGCCTCACAAACAGTTGCCCATATAACCAAATATAACATTCTCTCTGTAACACAGCATGGCTTCAGGAAAGGACATAGCACGTCGACAGCCCTCCTGAAACTCACAACTGATATCCTATCAAATATGGATGGTGGTCTACTAACCGGCGCTGTCTTTGTTGACCTTATGAAGGCTTTTGATCTCATTGATCATCCACTGCTCCTTACCACTCTCCAGCAACGTAGTTTCTCAACTCCTGTTGTTGAATGGTTCAGAAGCTACCTGTTAAATAGGTCTCAAGTGGTTAAGTACAACTCCTCCCTATCTGATAGCACCACCATAAATATTGGAGTTCCCCAGGGTTCGAGCCTGGGTCCTTTGCTTTTCTCACTTTTTGTTGACAATATTACAGGCGCTCTCCAATCGTGTTCATCAATTCTTTATGTGGATGATCTGGTCCTCTACTCAAGCTCCATGAATGTTGAGTCCATAAATTCTTCCTTGTCTACTGATCTCAGTAATGTGCAGCACTGGCTATCTGACCATAAACTGGTACTGAACTCAAAGAAGACAAAGGCCATGCTTCTAGGCTCGGCTAAAAAGATTAAGGCTCGCTCTATGGACATGTTCATCAGAGTTTTAGGAGACTCAGCCATCGAATGTGTTACGTCCTTTAATTACCTGGGGCCCTTCTTGACCAATCCCTTGATTTCAACTTGTATATTCTATCTGCCTGCAAAGCAGCTAATTCGAAACTGGGTGTAGCCTATAAGAGTAGCTATATGCTTATACCTTCTGCTAAGTTGGCCATTGCTAGGGGGATCTTGCTCCCTGCCCTTACGTACGGTTCCCCCATTTTGGTTTCAGCACATAAGACTTCCCTTCATAAGCTGGATGTAACGTATAACAACATTTGTAGGTATGCCTCCTCATCTCCTCACCTTACGCACCACTTCCAGTTATACAAGGACTTGAAATGGCTCTCCCCCTCAGCTCATAGAAAATATGCTCTGTGCTCACTCGTTAATTCTGTTCTTCGTCTGAACACCCCATCCTCACTTGCTACACTGTTTGTTTCCCAAAACTCCTACCATGGCCTGCACGCGACTGATCAATCCTTTCTCCACGTACCTAGGTGTCGCACCTCCAAAGGTACTACAGCCTTCCAGCACTCTGCCCCTCAAATCTGGAACTCTCTTCCCCCAGATTTGTGGTTGACTAAGTCTCATCTTTGCTTCAAAAGGGAGCTGAGGCTTTATTTATCTCTGGCTGACACCTGCACTTGCTTTAGTCACACTTGATTACCCCACCCCTATTTTCTCTCCCTCTCCCTCTCCTCCCATTACTTTTCTCTACATGTTTCTCTACCCCCAACATGCTGTCTTCCTTTTACCTACCCCATTCCTTCTACCTCTTGCTCCTACTTGTGTTACTCCTTTCACCTCATATACTACTATAGATGTGTACAGCACTTATGTAAAGGTATTATTTTTCCCTCTGTATTTTCTGATGACATGGAATGTAACCCTACATCTGTATGTACTGTAATTGCTCTCTAGAATTGCTATTCTGCTTGTATTTACCTGTTGTACTCTCCTGGGTCTTGCCTGAAAATAGTCAGTTTTGGCTAGTGCACTTATCCAGTTAACAAAATCTAAATAAATAAATACAAAAATCACTGTTATCAAATAAAAGCAGTTTCCATAGTAGCCAGCACCACTGGATCTTCCTTTGTGATATAAAATGAGCAAGGAAATCCCTGTGTCCTGATTAACTGAGGCTTGGCTCTAGCCATGGCAGTAAGAGAGAACCACAAATAGCTAAAAAACAAGTCCCTTCCAACTAGGGCAACTCACAAAATTCATAAGGCACTCACTTCCTAATTTCTATCACAAACATGGCTGCAGCCTTTACTCATATATAAAACAAAACTTCCACTAGGCCCTAAAACTAAAAAGTCCAATAAATTAAACAAAGTAAGTAAATAATTTAATGTTATTTTTCACTCAAACACCCCTCCTTACTCACATGCACAAATAAAAAAAATCAAGTACTATTCAGAGTTTCTATTGCTGGTGTTTCTTTGATGACCATGAAAAATCCTCCTCCTGTCCATACCAGTTTGCCACAGAACTCCCTGCTCCTTATATGGCAACAGATATAATTCAGGTTCTGACTCCACTTGAGGCCTGTGTGTGTCTGTGTATATATGCCAGTGGAACTCTGAAGAATTTTGAATTCATATATTCCATGTCACCATTGTGTGTGTGTGTGTGTGTGTGTGTGTGTGTGTGAGGAGGTGGCATTTTACTACTGGAATAATGTAGAGCTTTAAATTCTTTTATTCCATGGTAAACAATCACACAATGCATCGAAGGTGAAGAAAGACAGATGCCTGACAGGTAAAAACATCTGTGGAGGGACTATTTTATATTATTTAACAACATTTTATTATGTTTTTTGTGTCTTTGAAAACTTTTAGTGTTTGCTTTTTTAAAAGTTGCCTATGGGCCCATTTTATAAGTAATAAGGCACTCTGGGGGTGTTGGTGGTACTAGGTTTCCCCCACAGTCAGGGAGCTGAAGGCACTCGGCTTTACCTCATGCCTCACCATGCCTCTGACTGTAGAGGAACCCTAGTAACACCAACACCCCATCGTGTCTTATTGCTTGAAGAGACCACTGGAAATGGCACTTAGAGGTGTACAGTAGGAAGAATTCTCAATCTCCAGCATCACTGATTTGCTTCTGCAAGTCATGTGACTTACTAAAAACTTAGCAGTGTTCATTGTGTGCTCTCTGTAAAAAGTGCTGCTTCATCACATCAAAATGCTGAAATGAAACTGGTTGTTTTTCAGCCTGCTTCACTGGTGTCCAAAATGTTGAATTTTGGCACGTTCACCAAATGGAATCACCTCATCTTTATCCTATGCTTAAAATTGCGTTTCTCATACCAGTTGGAGAGCAGTATATTTAAGAGAAAGGGTGATAAAACTTGAACATGAAATTGCTTCCTTTACCCAAGGTTTTTATTTAACATCTTAAAAATAAAGCCATCTGAACCTATTCTCAGTTCAATAGTGGATTCAGGGGGTCCCAAATTTCTACAGTCCTTAGGGGAACTCTGCCATGAGTTACAGTAATTAAGTGGGTTCAAATACCATTAAACATTTTTAGAACTTGGAATGTGATACTATATACTGTGAATGCAGCAAATAGAGAAGCTGCTAGACAATTGCAGCAGCTGACCATTTGCCTGGCCCCCCTGGACTATGCAGCAATAGAGGGGGCCTCCTCTTGGAAACACCGGGCCTGGCAATGCCCAGGAGGAGGTCCCCAGATGGCCACAATTAGGGAGGGATGACATTGCTGGAGGGAGGAGAAGACAGGAGAGGCTTTTTAAGGTGCCTTCTAGCACAGCTCCCTCTCTCTCCCCCTTCCAGTGGATCCAGGGTGGACAGATCTTTTCCCAATGATCACTACAGGTGAGGGCCTAGCTGGCCTTTTGATCAGGAGGAGAGGTGGCAGCTTGTGGTGCTCCTGCAAGAAGAGCTTACCCTCCTGGAATTTTCTTTATTTTACTGTATTCAGTCTTTTTCCTGTTAGTGGCTGCCTGTAGCAGCCTAGCTTGTCCGAGCTCCACTTTCGGGTGGGGCTGTTCTGGCTCCCTGCAGGGAGTGGCACCTTAGTTTCCCAGTCCTCCCCTCATGTCCCAGTTCCTCTTCCATGACCCATTGGTCCCCCAGGTGCCCCTGCCTCTTTGCAGGGCTAGCAGTTGTTTCCACATTCCTCTGGGTAGGGCTCCCTCTCTCCCATGCTCCTCGGCTGTCTGTTCCACTCACCTGGCTCAATGATAGTGGAGACGGCCATATGCATGCAGACTTCTTGGGTGGTGAGACTGGTCTTGTGGATTCCGGGTGGGTGCTCCTCTGGTTGTACTGGAGCAGTCCTCTGTGGTTTCGCAGGAGGTTCTGGTGGATACCTGGTCACTCTTGGGATGCCGGTGGTGGAAGTTAGGGGTCATCACTGTTGGTCGCCATCCAGGGGATTGCAGCACATTTTTCTATGCTCTTCCCCCGCATTCCTTTGCTTTCTCATGAGGCTCACATGCTCTCACAGGATTTAGGATTCCTGACAGACATCGTGGGAATGGCGGATAGCCGATGGACCTGCAGCCATCTCCAGCACTGTGGCACATCGCTGCCAGTCTTTCCCATAGCTGTGGAGGTGCCGTTTGCTGTTGGGAGCCCATGGTCCATGCAGGTGGCTTTGTGGGGTATGGCGCCCCTCCACCCTCCCTTCTCTTCCTGCCTGAGGGGTCATCCTTCCAGGTATGGCTCTGTTGCCTAGTAGGGTTGGGCTGGTGCCTGTGCCCTGGGCTGTCCCTGGAACACCTCTACATTCCAAAAAAAAAAAATCTCCCCCTTTTCTCTGTCACAGCTGTCATCTAGAGTCACGACTCTGGACCTGCTGGACCTGGGCGTTCCTCCCTTCTCTCTTGGGTAGGCAACACAGCCTAGAGGAGGGAGTATTGAACTGCATGAGCAGGATACATCCAGCAGACAGATCTGGGTTTGAATCCGTCATCCTCTACTTGCATCTGTATGACTGTGAGCACCTCACTTACCTCCCCAGTGTTCCCAGGGTGTCCCCAAAACAGGCCACTGGCCCAATGGGCCTGCCTGGCTACCTAGGATTAAAAAAATAGAAAAAATAAAAATATAAGTCAGGAAGCCACTCGATGGCTATTCCCCCCCTCCCCCTGGGCCAGGCTCCAGGGGGCCTGTGGCTGCATCTCCTTCTTCTCCTTTCCACTTCCCCCCTCCTGTGCATCCTTGGGGTGGCCCTGTCTTTCAGTCTGGCCTGTCATTTTCCATTCTGGGCTCTTTGCGCACCTACCCCACCAAAATAAAAAAAAAATTAAGTTATGCAGCTTAATGCAGTGTGTGGTATTTGCAGTCTTTTATTAACAAGATGTGAGGGATTAGTTGTCATTTTAGGACCATGGCTTCTCATCAGAAGACATCTATGGCCAAGAATCAGGCGGCTGTCAAGGAACAAGTCTGGTAGCTATACAAGAAGAAAGGGAAGGCTTGGCTGGAAGCATGCTTGGATGGACTGGATGGCCAATCGGTGTCGGGAGACACAGCTTCACAGAAGAGGACCGCAGCAAGAGAGGGTGCAGCCAAGAAGGATACCATGCCTTCTGTGAAGATTTCTAGAGTGGCAGGTAAGGAAGGACCAGGGCCTCAGATAAGGGCCCAGTCAGTCTGGGGAATGTTGGAGGCTATTTGTGGGGAAAGCTCCGATAGCGAAGGGGAGGCTGGTGACTGGGAGGGCAGTCCCATCGAGGTAGCTGAGGCCCAAATGGGTCCTCAGTTAATGGTAGAACCAGGTGGGCGGTCGAGTTAGGGCAACTTGCTCAATAGTCTGACAAAGCTGGTGGATGTGGTAGCCATGTTGGTGGATAAGGTGAACTCCTCACCACCGGTGGCTCTGGTGCCCGACCGTGAGCCCCCGAGGCCATCAGCCAGCCCCTTCGTGGATCTAGACATGCCAGCTGGGATGCACCTCTCCAAAAAGTCTGCCAACAGATTCAGTGCTGGGAGTACATTGACATGTTCACCCTTTTAAATTGAGAAGCAGAGCAGGAGGAAGGTAAGAAGGATAAGGGAGATAAGGTTAAGGTCCCCGTAAGTGTGACAATTGGATTGCGGCATTTCCGGTTTTTGCCCCAGCAGTTCTTCAAGGGAATCCATGCCACGGGTTAGAGCTGTTCAATTACATGCATCGGATTACCATGATTACCCATCGGAAAGGGGGGTTGGTTTGACTCGAGTACGATTAGGAATTTTGGTGTCGGCTGCAAGCAGACTCCTCCTGGGGGTGGGGTCACCTTGACATGGTCCTGCTGGTGGATGTCATGCAGGGAGGTGGGGTGTTTCATACAGACAGTGGCCTAGCCCTGTGAGTGTCCTCTCCTCAGCGGGCTGAGGGTGGGCCTTGGCAGCTGTGTTATATGTTTAACCAAGGGAGTTGCTCTAGGACACCGTACCGCATTCGCCATTCATGCATGGCTGGCAGCCGGCTGCACCCATTTGTGCAGTGTTCTGGCTGCCGACCCTCCTGCAGAGGATTCCAGGCAGGGAGGGGACAGGACCCCCAAGCCCCAGGGGGACAAGCCTGCCCACTCCAGTTCAGGTGGGGAGGTTTAAGCCTTGGCTAGACCAGTACCCAGACAGACCAGCTGCTGCACTGCTTGAAGAGGGCTTCACTGAGGGCTTCAGACTCTACTACTCTGGTCCCCATCGGGGCTATGAGGCAGAAAACCTGAAGTCTGCATGTGATCACCTCAGGTGGTCCAGGAGAAACTGGAAAAAGAAAGACAGCTGGGGTAGGTCAGCAGCCTGTTTCTGTCCCCTCCTTGGCCCAATTTGATGGTGTGCCCCATAGGTGTGGTGCCTAAGAAAGTACTGGGTGAATTTCGCAAGATCAATCACCTTTCCTATCCAAAGGGGAGATTCAGTGAACTCCCACATTGATTCCACCTATACATTGGTGCATTATGCTTGCTTTGATGGGGCCATTGATGTGGTCAAGGCTGCAGGCCCAGGGGCCCTTTAGGTTAAGGCGGATATTGAATTGGCTTTTCGGCTGCTGCCAGTGCACCCTGACGACAGAGTTCTGTAAGGCATGAAATTTGAGGGGGATTATTATGTTGACAACTGCATGCTGATGGGGTGCGCAGTGGCTTGTGTGGTATTCGAGCAATTCAGTATCTTTTTGCATTGGATGACCGTGTGCAGAGCTGGGAATGAGGCAGTTGTGCATTACCTCGATGATTTCTTGTTCATGGGACTGGCCTGGACTTGACAGTGTGAGACAACCCTGGAGGTTTTTGTCCACACCTGCTGGGACTTCAGGGTTCCGTTGGCCCTGGGGAAGGTCGAGCGGCCCACCGTGGTTATCACATTTCTCATTATAGAGATCGATAAGGAGCTTCAGGAGTGCCAGTTGCCCTTGGACAAACTGGAGTCCCTCAAGGGATTGCTTCAGACATTTGAGGCAGCCAAGAAGGTTATGCTGTGGGACTTACAGCAGCTGGTGGGGCACATTAACTGTGCATGTAGGGTTATTCCCGTGGGGAGGTCCTTCATGTGACACTTGGTGAACCAGGGCCAAGGCTGCAGAAAGCATCATCATCAGATTCTGGTGATGGCAGAATTCCGGGAGGACCTCCAAGTTTGGAGAACCTTCCTGGATCACTTCAAAGGTGTAGCCCTGTGGTAGGAGTCAGTGGATGAGGCATCCCTGGACCAGTTCATGGATTTGGCTGGGGCTTTGGGCTTCCGGGCATACTTCCGGGGGTGAGTGGTGCGCAGGTCAGTGGCTGCCAGAGTGGCTCAAGGTGGGATTAGGCCATCAGACCACCCTTTTGGAGTTCTTTCTGGTGGTGGTGGCTCTGTGCATTTGGGGCCCTAGGTTAAGGGACAAGAGAATCCATTTTCAGTCAGATAACATGGGGGTGGTGTACACCATTAACAGACAGCTGGGTCTAAAGGACCTGTGGGGTATCTCATGTGGGTTTTTGTGTTAAAATGCTTACTGTTCAACATTCATTTCCAGGCCGAACATGTTCCCAGAGTGCATAATGGCATTGTGGATGCGTTATCTCATTCAAAGTGGCAAACGTTTCGGGAGCTGACCCTGATGGTGGAGATTCAGCCACAGGAGGTTCGGTCCTTCCTGTGGGAGGTGGTCACCACAAAGCTAGGCGATACTCAGGTAAATCCATCGCACTCAGGACAAAGGCAGCTTACTGCAAAGGTGTACGACACTATATGCAGGTACAAGGGGTTGCCGGTTGGCTGAATGCCTAGCCTATTCTGGTGGATCAGCTCTGTGGCTTTATAGTGAATTCTAAGGAACAGGGTTTGTTTCTGGGTTCAGTGGGTCGACATCTGGCAGAGCTCTCATGGCTGGCCAGGGTCATAGGCATGGCTGACAACACTAGGGCCTTTAAGGTATGTAAAGTACTAGAAGGGTGGAGAAGGTCACTGGGGACCAGGTCTGATGACCGGCGCCCCATCACCCCAGCAATCCTGGTTCAGATTTGGGAGGCACTGCCATTTGTGTGTTGGAATGCCTATGATGTTACACTGTTTGAAACCATGTTTTTGGTGGCCTATTGTGGGGCCTTCAGAGTATTGGAATTGACACAGCCGGCGCAGGCTCCAGTGCCACCATGTTTGCTGGCGGGGGACATGGTAGAGGTGTCAGATGGGGTCTTTGTCCATCGTTGGAGATCCAAGATAGAGCAAACTGGTTCTGGCCACTGGTTCAGGCTGTCGCCTCCCCCTGGAGTGTTGTGACCAGTGAAAGTTAAGGTTCAGGCATACATTCGAGCTCACCCGGCACAGGGGGAGGCTTTCTTCCATCATGAAGATGGCAGGCCTGTGTCTGCTTATCAATTCCAATACATTCTGAGGAGAGTCATGTAGCACATTGGTCTGGAGTTATAGAACTTTAGTACTCATTCCTTTCAGATTGGAGCTGCAAAGAATGTAAGGGGCCAAGAGTTATTGGATCAAGAAATCCAAGCACTGGGGTGCTGGAGGTCCCAGGAATTCTTGCGTTATGTTAGGCCTCACTTACACTAATCTCCCTTTTCTCTTTGTTGCAGGTTCCATGGAAGGTCCCAGGGTCAAATGGGTGTGTGGGCATTCCTTCATCTATTGGGCATTGAAGCGAGCTACCGGCCAACCAGGGGAGAGCAACCTAGGCATTTCATGGAAAACAGCGCAGATGGTTTGGCTTGGCAAGGAAGGGTTGCACTGGGGGGGGGGGAGTTTGCTCCCATTGTTGCAAGAAGAGATTGGCTGGTGGGGCATTCCAGATATCCTGCTGATTCACTTGGGAGAAGAATACTTGAGCCTTTGCAAGACTGTGAATCTCCTGATGGCGATGAGGGAAGATTTGCATATCATTAGAGCCTGATGGCCTCATACAGTTCCCATCTGGTATCACCTTCTGCAAAGATCATGCTGGAAGCATGCCAGGCAGTTGGATGCTCTTAATCAGGCATGCATTACAGTTAACAGAGGGATTAGAGCTGTCATGGATTCCATGGAGGGTGAGGTTTTGAGATATTGGGACATTTATGCCTCCCACTGGCCCATTTCAGTAGGGGAGGATGGGCAAGTGCAGGCAGTGGACCTGTATACGATGTTGGTAGCTATGAAACAAGTCTTGGAGGATCATCTTGAGCAATAGGTTTGGGGGGGGCAGACAGGGTCCATCCTGTGGCAGCTTGGGAGGAGCGCAGGCCCTAGGTATTGAGGGAACCTGGGGGAAGAGGCCAATTCTCATGAAGGACTCATTGTCTCCGGTCTGCATGAGGCCAGGGGACCGCTAGATTTTGACCAAGTGGGGGTCGCTGTCCAGCCTCATCAGGTTTCCACAAGGATGACAGGTGGTGCCAGATGGGGGGGGGCGCCTGTGTCTTGACCATACGATCTTTTCCCAGGAATCAGGGGTGCGTCCTTCCAGCAGCACCTATGCTCAGAATAATGTGTTGTATACCAATAAAACATGGCTGCAGCCATTTCCTCCAAGATTTATGTGTTTTTCTTTGGGAAAGGGAGAAATAGGGAGGGTACCAGGTAATAGACAGGCTGCCAGCCAGTCACAACAGCTGGCCATTTGCCTGATCCCCCTTCCTGGATCAGGCAGAGACAGAGGGGGCCTCCACTTGGGGAACACTGGGCCTGGCAATGCCCAGAAGGAGGTCCCCAGATGGCCACTCTTAGGGAGGGATGGCATTGTTGGAGGGAGGAAACAGGGGAGGCATTTTAATGTGCCTTCTGGCACAGCTCCCCCTCTACCCTCCTTCTAGTGGTTCCCCACCCCCCCATAAAAGCAGGGTCGGGAGCCAGGGAGGTAGGGCCCCCTTTGACTCTTTATGGGTTACTGCATTAGGGGTTGGGGATTGATTTTTCCCATTTTCTTCCCACTTAACACCAGGATTTTCTGGGGGTTTTGCCTCCTCCAAAGGGATGTTATTTTAGTTAGCTGGTAGAGACAAGGATAATGTGGTTCCACAGTGGTGTTGTGCCTACATAAAATTGTCGCAGCCATGGGAGGTGGCTTGGAAGAATGCAGGCTGAGGTTTCTGGGGAACTTGGGGGATGAAGCCAGTTCTCACAAAGGACTCATCCCCAGTTGGCATGAGGCAGGGGACCATTAGATTTTGACCCAGTGGGGGTCACTGTCCAGCCTCATCGGGTTTCCATAAGGATGACAAGCATCGCTGGACAGGGTAGACACCAGTGCCTCAGCTATACAACCTTTTCCCAGGGATCAGGAGCATGTCCTCCCAGCAGCGCCTATTGTCAGGATGATGTGTTGTATTCCAATGAAACACAGCTGTGGCCATTTCCTCCAAGATTTGGTGTATGTGTTTTTTTGGGGGAAAGGGAGAAATGGGGAGGGTACCAGGCAATGTTACCACAAATTAAGGAGGCAGTAAGGTCTAGTAGCATAAGCACTAGCTTGGGAAACAGGAGATCACATGTTCAAACCTTGTTAGAGCAAAAGAGTCACTGTGTGCATTGGAAAACTCAAATAACCTCTCAGCGCTCCAGTCCACCCAGCTGCAGAAATGGGAAGAAGTGGGATCCCCCTGGAAATGAGAAGCTGTATCTCAGCTGACTGCCCTGGATAAACACATTGTACAGTAAAAACTAAATAAATAAAATGTACCTTTAGCCAAAAATAAAGCAAAAGGAATTATTTATCAGTACAGTGAAAGAGAAAGTAGGACGAACTCATAGGGTACCTGGAGAGCAAGCAGAAATAGCAGCTGTGTATATGCTTTGTGTAAATAAACAGCAATATGTTTGCATCCTTACCAACCATGGCATATTTTGAAAGTATTCAACTGTTAGGTATATCTTTTAAAAAAAGTATATCTTAAAAACTAACTAAATAAACAAACATAGCCTAATGACTATTTTAGGACAGACACCTTTTAAGAAAAAATGTAATCTTTTTGTTTGGAACCTCAGACTGGATAAAACAATAAGATATTATCAAAAAGCTCTGTATCACTAGACTTCATCCTGATGAACAAGACACTACTGGCCAGCAACAATAAAGCAGTAAAGAAAACAGATCCGTTTTTGTGGGCTACACTGCCACAGCACCTCTTCCACATACTATAGAACTGCCATTTATAATTAGTATCACATGACTGTAACATCATATGTTTACAGCACACAACTTGCATAGCTACCTGACATCACAGTTTTGCATGCAGTTTTGTATGTATTTAGAAGTATTTACAAGTCCTTGATCAACCCCACCATGTCTACAGCAGGTTTCAGAATAAAATCAGATGGGGTGCAATACCTCAGCATTTCCTAAATAAAGCAAAGCATAACTTTCTTTTGCATGTTCATATATTCCAGGCTCTTTCTCTCCACAGCTCACTGTATAGCTAGACCACACAGTCACTCCAATGCTGACATACAGTGATGGTCTCAGACCAAGCATAAAGCCTTGTATCTCTCTCGTTTGTTTCCTGACCCACTGACCACAAGCCAGCCTCCGGGCATTGCATTGCATTGCTGACTTTCACATCACCCAGACTGCTTTATATCTCTGCAGTGTCATCCTGTGCATTACAAAGGACAATCTCTCATTGTACTACTTGGAACAAATCCCCACACTGAGAGGGGCACACCACACATTTTACACCTACTTTAACCAGGACATTCACACTAATCCATGCTATCCAATAAATAACATATTGCGTTATCATGAGAACACAAATTTCCACACTGTTCTGACCTTTTAAATCTATGATTTGAGGTTGTTCCCCCATATTGTCCTCTTTATCCTAAATTATGAGGGATTATCCCTACATATGTGATAAAACGTTGGAATAGCTTGTTTTACATGTATACACTGGACTGCTTCCTAGAAAAGAAAGTTTAACATACAGGGCCCCATATTTAGAGCCGGCCATATCTCTGTGCAAAATGATGCACTGCACAAAAAAATTGGACTGGCCGGCTCTGATGTGATATTCAAACGGAATGTAGGATTGGACCAGATCATGCATCTTATTTCAATATCAGACCCTGGATGCATGGCACATAGCAGGCGGCCACCATGTATGGTGTGGCTCATTCAGGGTGCTGGGCAAAAGACTGAAGATCTTACATCTGCAGGTCTTACATCTATCGTTACTGGTCTGTGATAATACATGGTGCCACAATGAATACCTGCAAAGGAAGAAAACCCTGTATGTTGCTTATTGAAGAGGCTCCACAGTCTATCTACATAAGCCTGTTCTTGAAAAGGGAAATGAAAAAGCATCCTTGCCTGTAAAATGCACTCTGACACACCACTGATCGAAGGCCCTGTGTCACCCCCCCCGACTGACCATGCCACAGAGATACACTGTCCTCCTTTTAACAGTCTATATATTTCATTATGAAAGACCTTCATAGGTTTAGCAGTAAGGACACTGGATGCTGAAGAATGGGGGAATGTGTGCAGCATACCTGATTGTGCCGTGTCCCCCATGGTCAATATTCAGCCCAAACGTGCAAATGAGCTCATTGGGTATACATGGTGCAAAGGTGCCTCATGCATGCCCATTATGGACTCATTAGCATGGCTGCACCAGGCTGAATGCACCGGTGCAGCCTCCCCAAGTCTCAAGCCCCCGTAGCCATGGGACCTGTATAGCCCCTGGTTGTCCAGTGGACCATGTCAGCCCCGAGCACCGTGCACACCATGACAACCCCCCATCCTAGAACCCTGATCTCCTGTAGGATATTGCCATCACCCCCCTCCCTGAGCCTCGATCCCCTGTAGGATAAGGTCATCACCACTTCCCTGAGCCCCGATCCCTGGCAGAAAGAGGTCTGCACCCCTCCCCAGCACCGAACACGTGTACAGTCGAACAGTGAAATAACACCCTTTTCCATAGTGTAGTGGCCCCACTCCCCAACCTGATGTCTGTAATTAAATAAATACTGCTCAATCCCCTATTTCCATAGTGAAATGCTCCCCCAGCATCAGTATCTGTAATTAAGTAAATACGGTCCAATTCCCCATTTCCATAGTGTAGTGGCCCCCCTCGTCTGCCCCGTTGTCTGTAATTAATTGTCAAGGACAACCAATGAGTGCATAATATTTACCATTCATGCTCCGAGACTGATCAATTGGTGGTTGGCCATGGCAGGGTGAGGAAGGGTGTGCCAGTTGCTGGCATGGGTCAGGATGGGGGTGTGCAGTGTGGTGTGGTACTGCCGACTGGGGTGGGTTTGGAGGGGGACACTACACTATAGAAAAGGGAATTATTTTTCATTTTTTTCATACAGTGATGGGACCGGGGAGGGGGTTCTCTATGTTATGGAAAAGGGGATCAGGTTATATTTTTAAATTACAGACATTAAGGCTGGGGGGGGGTGCTACACTCTGGAAATGGGGAATTGGGCATTGTTTTTAATTACAGACATCGGGGCTGGGGGGGACACTACACTATGGAAATGGGAGATCGTGCAGTAGTTATTTAATTATAGACATTAGGGCCGGAGAGGGGTGGTCACTACACTATGGAAACAGGGGATCAAGCAGTAGTTTTTAATTACAGACATTGGGGCAGGGGAGGGGACTGGGGATTGTTTGACTGTACCAGTGTTTGGGGCTGGGGAAGGGTGCTGACCTCTTTTTCCCAAGGCTTGGGGAGGGGAACTATGTACCAGGCCGTAAACTATGTGTGGGGCACCAACCTTCCCTGCACATAGTTAAGGTAGGGTTTGAAAGGCATAACTATGCGCCATCATAGCCAGCCATAGTTCCGCTTGGGGGTGGCTCAATATTGTGATGCGCGGCATATGCATGAGGGACCCCTCATTTGCATAGACGCATCACAATATTGTGTGTAGGATGGCATTCAGGTTTGTGGGGTGAATCAGGAGCTTCTGAATATTGCCACGCCCCCTGTGAACACGGGTACAAATGGAGTCCAGGCAATGTTCAGGATGCAAAAACTTCAACTTAAATTTATTAATCAGCAAACAAAAATAAGAGGACTGAGTAAGGAAAATAAAGTAATAACAAAAGAAAAAGAGGTCTAATATTAGCTTCTCAAACAGCTTCTGACATTCACCTAGTAGCAAGCTAGGGAACAGGTAGGGTAGAGCTCCTATCAACAACTGACTTGTGCTACAAGTACAAGCACATTTATATCAGTTACAAGTCTCATGACCCACTAAGCACCTCCTACATTATACCTTAAACCAAAAAAATACCTTTCAAGGCTAAAACAATTATATCTCAATACATAAACATCTCATATTATACTGTTTTACAAAGATAGGAACACATCAGTACAAATAATGAGGCTTATTAAAAGAGAAACAAAGAATATGCCAGGAAGTCAGGCTCCGCCCAGCAGTGACTGTTATAAGCAGGAAGAAGACATGGCCAGTTGTCCCTGAGTAATACAGTCATTCTGCAGGGAGGTCCTGAGGTTTTACAAACAACAGTTTGCCACCTAGAACACAAGTACACATACAATTGCTTCTTTTTCACCTAAAGTTTCTATACAGTAGAGTACATTGATAAAAACCCTTCTGTACTCTGTGGCCGGGATATTTAAAAGGGTTGTGCATAGTGCAACAGGATTGCACTATGCACAACCCACTGTTGTGCCCCAGGGTGATATTTAAAAGGACAAGCTGAGCTGCCCAACTCCCGATAGCGCGTTGGATCGCACCCATAATGTGGCGGAGCATCAGAGGGGGCGTGGCCCATGCACATGCACATCCGACATTCAGCCTGGGGCTGTGTGGCATATGTCTGTGCACCCCCATCATTGCGCCCACAAAGGGGTGCAAAGATGTGCCTGAAAATACAGGGAACAAGTCGGGGACACCCACAGGTGGACTGCCATGTTGCAGGGTGCAACACAGCAACCGTCTGCCTGTGGGTGGCCACCCAACCTTCCCAAACACCATATAGGTATACACAGCTCCCTGGTGGTCCAGTGGACCTGACCCCCTCACCTGCTCATGGGCAGTAATATAAATGAATTCCCTGGTGGTCCAGTGGACCTGACCCCCTGCCTGATCGCGGGCAGTAATACAAATAAAATCCCTGGTGGTCCAGTGGATCTTACCCCCTCGCCCGATCGCGGGCTGTGCATTAAGTAAAATCCCTGGTGGTCCAGTGGACCATTCCCCCCTGCCCGATCACAGGCGTAAGTATTTCACAATCCCTGGTGGTCTAGTGGAACGCCCCCCTGCCCGATCATGGACACACACATACAAACCCTGGTGGTCCAGGTCCAGTGGTACCTCCCCACCACCCACTGCAGTCCCCATACCCGCACCCCCAGTCAGAGTGGGGGCCAGCACCCAAACAAGCCACCCGGCTGCCCACCAACTGACAGCATACAGCACGGCTGTGTGCTATTAACCACTGCGTGGGCCAGTAGAGAGTACCAGACAAAGTGTACTGCAGTCGAATTGTGAATGAGCAGCTCATTCACAAATTTGGGACTGTGTAACCTCAGATTTGGTCTGCATGCCATATCAAACCCATGCAGTGGACCAATAGGCGTACAACCAAGCTATGTCTGTTCAGTCAGCGAGTGGCCAGGCAGCTTGCGGGTGGATGCTACACCACACTGACTGGGGGTAGTAGTAGGGACTACAATCAGCCGAGGAAGAAAGGAGGATACCACTGGACCACCAGGGTTGTATGTGTGCCAGCGATCGAAGCGGTGAGTTCAACTAGACCACCAGGAGTAATAATGCTGCGCCACTGTCGGCAAGTGGAGGCAGTCCCACTTTCAGACCACCAAAGACATGACAACATACAGCCTGCGATAAGGCGTGGGAGTATGGTCCACTGACCACCAGGGATTTACTCAATACTGCCCGTGAGCAGGCAAAGAGAACAGAGTCCGCGGGCCACCAGGGGCTATTTTAACATTCGCACGTGATCAGGCAGCCGAGGAGGAGAACTGCAGGGCGTCGGTTCCCAATGGCTGCAGCCTGGCAGGGCACCAGGCGCAAGTCGATCGTGGGGATCGGTGCACACGCCACCAAATACGCTCTCCCTGCTGAATATTGCCTGGTCCCCGCCTCTGGCGCAACCCAGCTGCACTGTGCCCAGGCTTGCACCACAGCCCGGCACAGTTTGAATATCCCAGCCTGTATTTCTTAAAAGAAGTTTAATTGCAGCTATTTTATCTACATTTATCTGTCTTTTTTTCTGTCTTTTTAAAGGCAGGTCTCATACACCATGCTGTACAGCCTAATTAGTATGGTGTGTCCCTGCACAAGCTAGCACAAGTTCTGCTGCACTATTAATTCCTTTATCACCAAAAAAAACCCAAAAAGGAGTATTTGCAAGCCTCCTGTCTCCTGTGCTTCTTTAAGCACTGTTTTTGCCTTTTGCAAGGTTTCTTCAGTTTGCACAAGTGCACAAACGGCCATTCTCAATAATCCTGGGGCTTTTTACAGACAGCAAGAGGGCTACAGGAGTGACAATGACATGGAAAGGGAAAGGGATAGGCAGAATACCCACATGTGGCCAGTGTGTGGGTAGGGAAAGTACAGAAAGAGCAAAAGGGCAGAAGAAGGCTAGTGGATAACAGAATAGCACTACAAGGCACTGTTGCAACAGCTTTTACTGGAAAAGGAGAAGGAAATATCACTCCAGCAGCACAGAGGTCTTCTAGCTGCCTCTAAATAAGCACAATTTAACCAGACACACTGGTTTAAGGGCTGGACTAGCAAAACACAGCCCTCTCTACTTTCGGGTAGTATAGCTAGATGGGGGGGGGGTAACAACTAAATCTAAGCCCCTTTCTCACCCCTGACAGCCCTTGCAAGTCTAGGGATGCGCCGTTCATCTCTTCAGAATATGTGGTCACAGTATCTAAGCTGTCCTCAAATAAATGTCTCTCACCGGTACTGAAAAAAAGGGGCAATCCACTAGGATTTCAAGAGAGGACACAACACTGCCCTTAGATTAGTATTATTCATGGGTTTATTGATTCGTTTCAAAGGTTTTACCAGGAAAGACATAGAGAGCTGGTATCAACTTGTTTCCAGATGTGTGCTGGAGAGAAAGAGGCAGAGGAAGAGGGAGCACAGTTCATCAGCTAAAACTATAATGGGAAATGACAATAAATGAAGAATAAACAACAAACAAAGATACACGTGATCAAGAACAGTTCAACAGAATTAGCACTGGTACACAGTAATAAATAACACCTAAGTTGGATTCAAGGAGGCAGTAAAAGATCCAGTGGGGAGCCAGTGGGGATTCTGTGGAGTTGGTACTACCCTTCTGTTACTGTAAAGCTCTTCTTGCCCTTTCCAGCATTTTTGCACTAATTGCATAATGTCCTGCAGTACACTGAGGGGTATTACTGCTATACCAACAAAGTCTCCCACATTTTGGGTCATCTGGCCGGTATGTTTTGTGCATGTACTGAACCTTCACCTGCCAAAAAGGCTGTATCTAAGGTTGTTTCCCTTAAATACTGCTTCCTAGGTGAATCACCAGAAGATATAATGACTTCTGCTTTCAAGTTGCCACAGCTGGGCAATAATTGAGGTCACAGTATGTCTTAGGATCCCAACCAGAGTACCCTTGCCAATGGTAGGTTACAATGCAGCTGGACTTCATTAGTAAAGAATGAAATGCTTCTCAGTAATTAAGTTAGTTCTACCAAAGAACCAAACAATTTAGCCTTGACTGTATTTTTACAGATATAGAGGGACCGGAGTGAGTCAGAAGGCTGCAAGGGGAATAACTGAGCAGGAGTATATTTGTTGTTCAGGTTGACTGTTGTTATGGTATTTGGAGGGAAGCAGCAGGAAGGCAGAGGGATTTCTAGCTGATTGTTTTTTCTTACTACAGAGAACCAGAGCAGCGAAAGCTGCAGTGGAGAACCTGAGAGGCATCACAGTTCACCTAGCCAATAGGGAGCAAGTGGAGGAAGCGGGTGCCAAATTTGAATTTGGGGTTGTTTTGTTGCAGGGTTTAAATGGGGATTACACTGAAAGTCCCACGGAACACCATTTGATGGAGTGAGATGGAGTGCTCCAAAGATAGGTGTTTCTGATTGCCTTTAAACAAGTCTTTCTTTTGTTTACAGAGGGTCTGGAGCAAGTTGGAGGCTCCAGAGAGTGGATTCCTGCTGGTCATTTAAACTGAGTTGTTGTTTCTTTGCTTTTTTAACAAATACAGAATGACCAGAGCAAGTCGGAAAGCTTCAAGGGGAAGAACTGAGCAGGAATATATTTGTTGTTCAGGTTTACTATTGTTGGGGTATTTTGGAGGGAAGCAGCAGGAAGGTAGAGGGATTTCTAGCTGATTTTTTTTTACTATAGGGAACTGGAGTAGCTGCATCACAAAATTAAAGGGGAGTGTCACCACACACTAAAAAGCAATGTGTGGAAATGCATGTAGCTTTGGAAATAAAATGGCAGATCTAGAGTCCACCATGGCAGAGGCAGACGTAGACTTTGTAGCCATCACAGAGACCTGGTGCAATGAAAACCAGGACTGGGATCTGGTTATCAGGAAGGGAAAGAAGGGGGGGGTAGCTCTTTATGTCATGGAGAACATAAAGCAGTGGAAGCACAGGGAATGAGGGGGAGGGCAGAGGTACTGTGGGTCACCCTGGAGAAAAGCAAAAGGTGCCTCATCTGCACAGGGGTGATCTACAGACCCCCTACACAGGGGGAGGAAGTGGATAAGGAGTTAATGGAAGAAATCCAGAATATGGCTCAAAAGGGAGAGGAACTACTAGTCGGGGTCTTCAGTCTACCAGAATCAGACTGGAGCCTATTTACAGTGGCAACTACCACAATCAGGGACATACTCAACTCTCTACTGAGTGTCACATTATGGCAACTAGTGGAGAAACCCACTCATGGAGGGGCAATGCTGGACCTGTTACTGACAAATGGGGATAGCATTGCTGATGTTAAGGTGGAAGACCACCTGAGAACCAGTGACACTGCACAGTATGGTTTACCATAAGGACTAGGGTAGAAGTAAATAACACCAGAACTAGAGTTCTAGACTTCAGGAGGGCCAACTTTGAGGCAATGAGGAAATCTCACAAGGATGCCCTGGTAGGTATAGGGAACCTTCAGGGAGTGGAGAGCCAGTGGGCCAAAATTAAGGAGGGTACCAACAGGGCTACAAATCTCTGTACCCAGCAGGTTAGCAAGAGTAAAAGGAAAGGAAGACCACTTTGGTTCACAAGGGAAGTAGCAGAGAAGATAAGGGCAAAAAAGCAGGCCTTTATGAGATACAAAATAACTCTGAAGAAGAAGGACAGAGAAACTTATCAGGAAAAACAAAAAGAGGCAGGTAGGGTAGTCAGGAAGGTTAAAGCACAAACAGAAGAAAGGATTGTCACATCATTGAAAAAGGGGGACAAGACATTCTTCAGATACATGGGGAAAAGAGGATGGCTGAGGGAGGGATAATTAAGTTGAAGAGGAAAGGCAGAGTCTGTGTGGAGGCAGATCATCAAAAAGCAGGCATTCTAAATAGATACTTCTGCTCAGAATTTATGGTGGAAGGATCAGGTAACAGACCAGTGTTAGAAAATAAGGGCACAAGAGTGGAGTATCGGAGATGGACACAAGCCCTATTATGGTAGGAAGGGTCCTGAGGGAACTATAGCATCTTAAAGTGGATAAGGCAATGGGCCCTGATGGAGTACATCCCAGGGTGCTGAGGAAAGTCAGGAAAGAGCTGGCTACCCCCCTGGATGGCCATTTTTAACCTGTCTCTGGAGATGGGTGGTTCTCAAAGACTGGAGGAGGGATGATGTGGTCCTGCTGCACAAATGTGGAAACAGAGAGGAGGCAGAAAACTACAAATCCATCATCCTGACCTCGGTAGTGGGCATGGTTGTCGAGTCAATGCTGAAGAAGAGGTTGGTGAAGCATCTGGAGGCCGACAGGCTGTAGGATCCAAAGCAGCATGGGTTAATGGTGGGAGCCCTGCCAGACTAGCCTGGTCTAGTTCTTTGATTGATTGTCCAGGGTAGTGGATTGGGGGGGAGGTAGATGTGGCCTACTGGACTTCAACAAAGCCTTTGACATCATCCCACACAGAAGGTTAGTGAACAAACTAAGTGGTCTGGGGGTAGGACCAAAGGTAGTTAGATGGGTGAAAAGCTGGCTAGAAGATAGAAGTTAAAGGATGCTGGTAAGTGGTTTGCACTTTGCAGAAGGCAAAGTAACTAGCAGGGTGCCACAGGGGTCAGTGCTAGGTCCAGTGCTCTTCAATATATGTATCAGTGACATTACTGAGGAGCTGGTAGGGAAGGCGTGTCTATTAATGGATGATACCAAAATCTGCATCAGGGTGGACACTCCAGGGGGGGGTCAAATTAGGGAGGATCTTAGCAAACTGGTAGAGTAGTCAAGGGTCTGGCAACTGAACTTTTATGCAAAGAAGTGTAAAATCATGCATCTGGGTCACAGGAACTCTGCGGCTAAGTACCATCTGGGGGTAGAAGAACTGATAGTCACGAGACAGGAAGGAGATCTGGGGATAATCCTTTCTGATGACCTAAAGGTAGCTAAGCAGTGTGACAAGGTGGTGGGGAAAGCTAGCAGGATGCTGTGGTGCATAGGTAGAGGGATCACTAGCCGAAGGATAGAGGTCATAATACCCCATACAGGCCTTTGGTGTGACCTCACCTTGAATACTGTGTACAGTTCTGGAGGCCCTACCTTTGAAAGGGCATAGACAGGGTTAATAGGATTCAAAGGAAGGCAACCAAGATGGAGCAGGGCATGTACTTGAAGCCCTTAGAGGACAGACTCAGAGAATTAAACATGTATTGTCAGGAGGAGAGGAGGGAGAAGGGAGATGGGAGACATGATAGAGACATAAATATCTCATGGGAGTGAATAAGGTGCAGGAAGGGAGTATTTTCCAGAGAATGAACTGCACAAGAACTAGGGGTCACTTAATGAAGCTGGGGGAGAGACTAAGGAGGAATACAAGGTCTTTTTTCTTCATGGAGAGGGTGGTGGGAGCTTGGAATGGACTCCCAGAGGAAGTGGTGGAAGTTAAAATGATCACAAGCATTAAGAACACGTGGGATAGGCATAAGGGAATCCTAGCACCAAGGCAAATGTGGGGAGAATTGGAGGACTTAAAGGGGGCTGAGGAGGTGCTATAGACAGGATCAGCAGGGCAGGCTAGGTGGACCAGTTGTTCCTTATCCACCGACAACTTCTATGTTTCTATGTTTCAGCCTCTCATGGTTCAAATCAATGTTTGGAATGATTCGTCATACTAGTTTCCAGTATGTGAACTGACAAAGAAAATGTCATAATGCAGTTGGAGAATAAAGTCACAGTTCAGCTTGCAGAACACCACCCACAACACTATACCAAAACTCAGGTTTCTTCCTGCTTGATGATGCTGCAGTTATATGAACATTAGCTGCTAGGTAAAACAAATCTCTAGGAACTAGGCAGCAGAACTGTTACAAATATTGCATTTACGTGCAACGTGCCTAAATTTTACCTTTGGAGACATTTTGTAATACTTATGCAGTTGTGAAAATCTTTTGAAACTATTTGGAAGACCGTTTTCCAGAAATTCTGTAATTTACATGAAAATCAACACAATGCATATTTTGTTTTCCTGCAAAGAAAAAGGGCACCCTGTAATCAGCAGGATACCTTTGCAATATGTATGTGTATTTCATACATCTCTAATAGGCACCATGTTAGCCTATAACTCAATGGTTAGAGCACTGGGATGGGATTCAGGGACCCTCGATTTATTTCCCAGTAAGTCACATTACTTCTTGTTCACTACAATTTGTGATCTAAATTGCTTAGCAGTGGCTAATACTGCACCAAAACATCTAATTGTCATCTCTATTAGGCAGTGAGGGTTCAGAACACCATCTAGGTATATTGAAAAAAATACAAAATGCTCAGTGTTAGATTGTAACTTTATCTATGTACAGGGAAAGGTGTTCACATCTGGAGTGCTGAACAGGATGATAAACTTTATGAAATCTCTTGAACTGTGATCAACCAGCAAGCAAAAGTACGAGATAAGTCTAGGGACCTTGAAGTTTGTTTTGGAGCCAACCCATCTGGACCTAATGCAGCTGACAGATGGGGAAACCCATTCCTTTAAATTTCAGCACCAGACCAGTGACCGGGCATGGTGCCTCAGTTTGTTCTGTGCAGTATTTTGTGTGTGGGTGTACACAGAAAGAATATAATCACCTTTATATGCCATTTTTCCTTAGTTAGATTTGTAACAGTGCCAGATGTGCATTCCCTTACCCTGTGTTAACAATGTTTTCTCTTTCCAGTTGCTTGGCATTTGCAGAGAGGCTAAGGCAAGTCTGCCAGCAGAAGAGAGCTCTGAGTGATTGTATTGTGTTTTGTTGGATATTTCAGTGCTCTGGAAGTTAAAGTGAGAGGCAAAGAAGCAGAAGGTGGGAGCTGGCTGTGCAGGCACTGTGCACTCTGAGATGTAGTCCTGGAGAGTCAGTCCTCCCATAGTAGCCAGTAGGGAGTTCTGGGTATTGTAGTCATTGCAGGAGGAATATGCAGCCATACCAGTAAAGCATAATAAAATGTAAAAGTGGATGAACCCATGAAAAGTGGGGCATTGTGGAGTCTGTAAAAGGAGAGATTAATGGGGTTAGTCAGAATAGGACCTTGTGGGTAGTGAGTGCTGGGGGACACACTCAGTGTGACATCCGGTCGGTGAGGTCAGGGTGATGAAAGGAAGTCAAATTAACAAACAAAATAGTAACTGTAGGCTAATTTGGGAAAACAAATGTTTCTGGGCCTAATAATACAGTTGCAGGTCTCAGGTGGGGAAAAGTAAAATGAAAAGTGCAAGTAAATAGTCATTTTTGGCAAGGAATAGTGCTGACAACATTTCCAGTTTGTGGGTGCCTCCGAAATGGGAAGTGTGGAAGGGAGCCAGTATTTAGATTTGGACCTAGCAAGCATAGGTAAGCTCAGTGATGGTAGCTGGGCCAAAGTGATTTCACCTGCAGAGTCAGCCCAAAGATTAGGATGAGAGGCATGCCACTGTGTCAGTTAGCTGACTTATACAGAAAGGCAGATAAAAGAAGGTAGGTTAGAAACTATAGGGCAGTGTGCCATTCAAAACAAGGAAGGGTGGATAGCAGGGTGGTGGTGTGGGAAGGAGGGATAGCTACTGTATTCGGTGCATGGGTTGCATAATGTATGAGCTAGTAGAAGCAGGTAGGGAAGGGGAGGGATTTCTGTGTGCAATGTGCAACTTGGTTAGCACTTTACAGGAAGAGATTATTTATTTATTTCAGTCTAGGATTACAACAATACCTTTGAGCCGAGGCTCTTTTACAAAGGTTCCACGTCAGAGAGTAGAGTATACATCTTTTCAATTACAGACAAATGCATTTAACTAACAAGACATGTTGTATCATGGCACAAAGGAGAGCAGGGATTAGAGACAGAGGAGAGACTGGGAAAAAGGGAAGGGGAGAATAGGAAAAAGAAGTGTGGGTAAGGTTGGAGGTCAGAAGGAGAAAGGAGGTGCTAGAAGTGAGAGAGAGTACTAGAGGTGGGGGGAAGGTGGGGGCAGGAGGAGTGAACAGAGGGGAGGTGAACGAGGGAGGGTGGCAGTGCAGCCCGGGGGCCTTGTCGTGAAACAGACTGGTGCAAGCACTAGGGAGGGGCAGAGATTGTTGTAAGTGCTATGTGAGGAGGCATGGGCAGTAGAATGAGGGTACTACTAGGCTGAGCAGACACAGGAGCTGGAGGCAAGCAGTGAGAGGCACAGCTTGGACTTGAATAGACCGAGTGTGGGAGCAGTGGCTATGTCACTGCCAAGGGAGTTGAGCCAGCTGGTTGCCCGATAGGCAAATTATCTTTGTCCTTGGGTTGTGCGACACCGGGGGATTTGCAGGGAGTGAGGTTTGGACCTCCTTGTAATGACATTGCTGTGTCTAGGCGTAAGGAGGGCACAGACTCCAGGTGGAGCAAGCCCCATTGTAATTTTCTTGGCTGTAGTGCAGGTTTGATATTTTATGCGACTGTCTAGTTGTAGCCACCCAGTCTGAGAGTAAAGGTCACATGTGTGGGTGTGGCAATGGGATCCAGTGATGAGTCGACAGGCTTTATTTAGGGAGGTCTCAATACGTTTGAGAGAGGTGGCAATGGCAGAGCCATAGATGATAAGTCCATAGTCGATAATGCTTATGATGGAGCTTTGGACGGCAACTGATAGTGCTTCAGGGGTTAGGTGTTTCCTGTGCTGGAACAGTAACATTAGGAAGTTGAGGGGCAGGTTGACTACAGTGCACATCATTAGGGAGTTGGAGATGTTTGTGGATCAGTGCCTGGTGATTGTGTATGGAGAGAAAGGGAAGAGGAGGCCAGAGCTTCCATCAGATGTTGTGGTAGAATGCTATTATGTCGGGAGAGCGAATCCAGTACAGTGACACAACCCATTCTATATCCACAATGCCGAACAGGTTATCGCAGCGATGTGCTGATACACTGACTCCCAGTGTTGGCTGCTGTCCCCCAACATCTCCCCCCCACCACCAGAGCTGGGAATCTATATTTCCAGGGGGTGTGGGGGGGCAGAGCTCCCTGCATGGGGGGTATGGGGAGGAAAGCCCCCCACAAACAGTAAATGACTCCGGCACTGTTGTGGTAGGTCAGCACTTTGCCACAGTGATGTGATTGCTGTCAGCAAAGTAGTGTTGCTGTAAAGTCGTTTAACAACTTTGTTGTTGAAGCGAGTTGGTAGAAGCACACTAGAATTTGAATAAACTATGGTAGAAAGGAAAAGAGGCAATGAGAGTTTGATAAACATGATGATTCACAAGACAAGGAATAGAAAAGAATGTAGGGCTGAAGGAAAGGGTGAAGGGTGTAAAGTGGAGTGTCTATAATTGAGTACTAAGAATAGGTATGAGATGTTATCTGAGATGGATGGAGGAAGAGAGGTGGAGACCATGAAAACTGGACAGGGTGGAACTACTTGTGGTGATAAAATGGAGAGAGGTTCAAGGGGCTAAGGGTCCTAGACAGTTAGTGATCATGGGGGACTTTACTGTCAGATTCATTGCAGAGGTGATAGAGAGAACTGGATGGTGACATGTTTCCAGGATGCAAGGGTGGAACATTTAAAGCAGTGTTTCTCAAATGAGGCCACATTTGCTGCATGCAGTCACCAGCACAATTTTCTGTGACCAGATAGCCCTTTAGAGCTCCAATTACAAAGGTAGTGGAAAAGACAATTTATTACCTTTTAAGTGGATGTACAAGATAAATTGCAGGTTAAAATAAATCAGAGACTTGATTTATTGTATATTCTGTAAAAGGAAACGTGTGATATCAGAGGGTTTGGGGTACATGAGGGAGTCTGGGGTGAAAAGATAAGGAATGAGGCCACCAGTATGATCTGGTGCCCATGCTTTGTGGCCTGTTGAGGCCACCAGGATTTCAGGTTTGAGAACCACTGACCTAAAGTACCTAGCTAATGGTTTTCTTTAAGGTAGCATGGAAAAACTAGTCATGGTAGTACATATGATAACAAACAACATACTGTAGATAGAAGAACAAATGAGGATATCAGGCAGGATTTTAGGAAATGGGGGAGAAACCTAAGAAGAAGGGGTGTGACTGAATCATTTTAGATATACTATCTATACCAATAGCTGGTACAGGAAGACAGAGGACAATTAAAATGGCTAATGCCTGGTTATGTAACTGGGCAAATGATGAAGGGTTTTCCTTCTTAGGGAAAAGGATATGCTTCTGTCACAAGAATGACCATCATAGGAGAAATGGGCTACAACAGAATAGGAAAGAGCATGGGTATGGGAGAGAGGATACATAGAATTCTAAGGGACAGTGTAATGAGGAAGGGGGTACAAAGATGTCAAGTGAAATGGAAGGGGACTAAAGGTGCACACCTGAAAATATGGAAACAACAATGAGTAAGCAGAAGGAAATCATAGAAAAAGATCAGTAAAATCATGTTGTTAAAAATTAGTGCAGGGAACCAAAATTGAAAATGTATATTGCTTAATACCAGATACCTGAATAATAAAATAGGACAGTTACAGGAGTTAATATTACGGGAACAACCAGATATCATAGCAGTTTTTAAAACATGATAGGCAGGCGAGGATAACTAGAGGAAAAAGTTGAATGGGTATAACCTTTATTGAAAAGAAAAGAAAAAAAAGAACAGCATGAGAGATAGGGTTGTTGTGATATATGGCAGTCTCAGCTCATTGGAGCTGGAGGAGGACGAACAGCACAAATCTCCAGTTTTACTTAATTTGTGCCAAATAGTTGCAGCAACTGGAGCTCCCCGGGGCTCAACTTGAATTTTTACTAAGGACTTGTGTCAGTCGGGGCTCCCAACTTGAGTTTGGGACTGAGTTTCAAGTTTGAAAAATAGAAAAGGTGCCAAGTCCTCCCTGCCCTGTTTGCCCCACTGGGCTATAAAGAAAGGGGCGTTTCCTCCTGATCTGGCTGCAGTCTCAGCTCATCGGAGCTGGAGGAGGATGAACTGCACAAATCTCCAATTTCTACTAAGGACTTGTTCCAGTTGGGGCTCCTGACTCGAAATATTCCCCTCCACCCACCCCCTCCTCCACTTAAATGGGCTCTAACCCCTCCCACTCACTTGGTGGACTATTGTATTTCATTTCGGCTGAGTTGAAACACCTACCTGTCCCTCCATTTAGCTGACCCCCCAGTGATGATCACTAAATGCTGCTTCTTATTAACAAAAACTGTTACTTGATATGCCATGCTTAATAACTCTGTACCAGGCTGCTCTTACTCTCAGCTGACCCCCTTGTGGTAGCCATTTGAACTGTTTTTTTTTAAGCTAACTAGTGATACTGATTACAGCACCCTAGTTCAGAATTTATTCACTGATGTCGGCATTGTTAGTTGTGAATTGATCTGCCTGCTAAGTATTTTATCTGCTGACCACTGCATTCAAATCATAGAATTTATCCACCACCACTGCACTTTAGCTACCTGTGTGTAGCAATATTACTGTGCAGCTGTTACTGTATATGCTCTATCTGTACTTGTCTCCGCTTCCTCCTGTCTGGTCTTGCTGTTATAGCCAAATACCTGAACCCCCCCCCTTATTTCAGCATGCCTCCCCCCGTGGCAGAATGCTAAGGGCCTAAAGATTGCCCAACTCAATATCCACAGCTTTCTAGCTAACCTCTGAGACCTAACGGCCTGGGTCACCCACTACAATCCAGACATCCTGGGTATCTCTGAAACCTGGCTTAAACCTGCCCATCCTGACTCTGTCTGTGCCCTCCCTGGCTACCTTGCGATCAGCCAGGATAGAGTGGGTAACAAATGGGGGGGTGGACTGCTGCACTACTATAAACCCCACTTTAAAGTGACTGTCATACCTCACCCCCCCTTGCAAGTTCCTACATGCCCTTCTTCTATTGGGCAATGCTAAGAAGCTCCACCTGGCCTGTGTGTACAATCCACCTAAAGGTGGTGTTCGTGGCCTCTCCCATCTCCTTGACTGCCTCAGTCCCAAGGTGGGGACTAGTGAACTCTTAGTGTTCGGGAACTTTAACCTAAACTGGCTGAGTGGCAATGCTAAAATTTATGAACCCCTACTGTATGGTCTCACCCCAGGTCAACTTATCACCAAGCCCACCAGACCCTCTTCCTCTGGGATAAAAGACATTCTTCTTGACTGGATGCTGGGCAATAGGCCTGACCATATCTCAGCTTCTGGCCTCTTCTCTGATTCCATCTCTGACCATTCCCCTACCTACTGTATCTAGAAGGTCCCTACCCCCAGGGTCCCCACAAAAGTTAATCAGATGAGGGACTATTCAAAATTTGACTACAACAACTTCCTTACTGATCTCAGCCAGACAGACTGGTCCCCAGTCTATGCTAACCATGACCCCTCTACTGCTCTTGACTGCTTCCTGGCCATATTTGTCCCGTTACAAGACAGACATGCCCCACTCTTAAAAAGGAGAGTGAGAGGCACTGTCACCAAATGCTTGCAAGGGAACCTGTTTGCCCTGATGAAGCTTAGGGACAAAAGCTGGCAAAAATTCAAGGACTCCGGGGACAGATCTGACTTTGAGGCTTACAGGCAGCTCAGGAACTCATGTAAGCGGGCGATCCACTCAGCTAAGGGTGGATTCTGCAAATCCTCCCTTAAAGCATCTGTCTAGAATCCTAGGAGCTTCTGGTGCACCATCAACCACACCATTAATAGTCCTGCCTGCCCCCAGGTCTCCAACTTGCAGATCGACAGAGTCAGCCGCAACAATGCCCTAACTATAGCCAATGCCTTTAATGTCCTGTTCTCAGACCTGTCTGACTTCATCTCCATGCCTTCAGCTACAAATGGTCTGGGTCCCACTAGTGGTGCTGTGTCCCATCCTCTTTGTCCTCCCTTCTACATTAAGTCTGTCTCCTACAATGAGACACGGAAGCTCCTAGCTGGTATCTCCCCTCACTCTGCAACTGGGCATGACAACCTTGAGCCTAAATTACTCAACCTGGGGGCCCCCTCTTGGCCCGGCCAATCTCCCACATTCTCAACTCCTCTATCATATCTGGGTCTATCCCTGCCACATGGAAGGTGGCTCATGTGATCCCAGTCCTCAAGCATGGAGATCCCAAAATACTTGAAAACTATTGCCCCATAGCGATTCTATCTGCAGTAAACAAACTGCTTAAAAAGGTTGTGGCCTCATAGCTTGCTCTCTTCCTCCAAACCTATGGCCTCCTCTCCCCTGGGCAGCATGGGTTCCATAAAGGGCACAGCACCTCCACTGCCCTCGCACAGGTCACCTCTGAAATCAGAACTGCGACTGACCAAGGCAAACCCATGGGGGCCATCTTTATTGACCTGTCTAAGGCCTTTGATCTGGTTGATCACACTCTCTTGGGCACTGCTCTCCAGTCCCTCAGCCTTTCCCCCCTGTCCTAGCCTGGTTTTCCAACTACCTCACAGGTAGGCAACAGTATACAAGGTTCCAGAAAGCCCTCTCTGTACTAGCACTGGTAACCTGTGGTGTGCCTCAGGGGTCTGTCCTCTGCCCCTTACTGTTCTCCCTCTTTATCAATCAGCTGCCCTCAGTCCCTGCATCTGGACACATCACCCTATATGCTGATGGCCTTGTGCTTCTTGCTAGCTCCCAGGATATCAGAGACATAAACACTGGACTAAACTCTGATTTTGACTGCATCCAATCCTGGCTCAAGGCAAATAAGCTAGCCATCAACCTCCAGAAGATGCAGGCCATGTTATCCGGCTCACCTGCCAAGGTTAGAATGTGACCGGCCGATCTCAAAGTCATTCCTGTGTCAGTGGTCGACTCTTTCAAGTACCTAGGGGTAACCCTTGACCCTCAGCTGGACCTCTCCCTGCACATACGTAACTCCTGCAAGGCCACAAACTGTAAACTGGGTCTGGCATACAAGTACAAAAGCTGCCTCACCCCAGCTGCACGACTTGCCCTTGCAAAAAGGTTTTTTCTCCCCCTGCTCTGCTATGGGTTCACCTCATTCATGAACGCCATAAAATCCTGGCTCACAAAATGGGATACTCTGTACAACAACATGTGTCGCTTCACCCTGTAAGTCCCCCCTCTCACCCATCACTGCCAGCTCTACTCCAGGATGGAGTGGCTCTCCCATAGTAATCATCGATACTTTGTTATGTGCAACTTTACAGATAACATCATCTGATCGTCCACTCCTCCAGCATTTGCTGAACTGCTCCAGCCTGCCCCCTCCAGCTATCGGCTGAGGTCTAGTGACTCCCAGGCTCTCATGGTCCCTAAAACTCACTCCCTCACAGGGGATCGCGCCTTTGTGGCCCTTGCCCCCAGAGTCTGGAATCTCCTCCCTGCTCATGTAAGAGCTGTCCCCTCCCACAGCTGCTTCAGGTCCTCCTTCTGGGGCTATTTAAAACAAGCTTCTGCCTGCCTTCGCTCTTAGCTGTCCTATTCTCCATGGTGTGCCTGTGCCCATCTTTGACTGTGTGTGTGCATATGTCTATAGTGCACACTTCAAAAATGTCCTGCTGATCTTTGTTTTGCTTCCTCGACTGCCTCCTGTGGTTGCCATGCCTTAACACTGTATTTGCATTGTATTTGCTCTCTGCCTATACCTGTCTGTACCTTGTTGATTTCTGCTATCTTGTCTCTGTATCTGGTTATTGCCTGAGTTCTCTGCCTGTACCTGACTGTACCTTGTTGATTGCTATTACCCTGTCTCTGAATTATTATTGCCTGAACCTTTGTAATTCTCCTGGGTCGCACCTGAAAATAGACACTTGACTGTCTAGCATGCTTACCTGGTAAACAAAAGCTAAATAAAATAAATGTTAGCAAAAGCATCAAAGCCAGTGAGGAACTTAATATAAAAGGATATAATTTAGAAATCTGATCAGCATGGGTAGTGACTGAAGGGACAACCAGTAGGACAGTTCTTATTGGAATATGATACCGGTCACCTGACTAGAACAAGGAAACTGATCAGATAATGAATAAAGAGATTTAAAAGAAAACCTCAGAAAAGGATGTTCTTCCAATGAGATACTTTAACACTGGAGAGCTTTACTGGCAAAAAGATACTGCAGTTACTAGAGCAGGGAAGTTATTAATGCAAATCGCAAATGGTTGCAATTTGGAATAGTGGGCCAGATTTTCGAAAGGTTTAGATTGCCTCAAGCCCCGGGTGCACCAACCATATGGTGCACCGGGCTTGTGGAAATCTAATGGAATTTTCTATCCCAAGCAGCAATTGTCACAAGTTAGACCAACTTTTTGGAGTCTAGCTTGCAGCAATCCTGAGGGCCATTTCTATGGAGCTTGCACCAGATATTTGGTGTGAGCTGTTGTAAATTGTGGCAACTGTCGCAACTGTGCCTGAGATTGTAAAATCGGGTGCAGTTGTGGTGACGGGGTTTGGTGCACTGCCAAAACCTAAGTGTGGTGGTGCAGGGCTGGCCTAGTATGTTACCAAAGGCATGGGGGAGGATCTTGGATTTGGTATGTAGCAATATCAGTACTGAAATAAGTGAAAGTTATACAAGAGACCCACTAGCAGGAAGTGACCACAGCATGATGCTCTGTATTTTCACAGAGTTGTGATGAATGCAACAACAAGTTGTATCATTTTTGTGTTGCAAATTTCAGCTGCATCTGCATCAGAAGTTTACACTGCCATCAGAAGATGACTGTGCACATTCTGCTGTGTCTGCACTTGCATCCAGATTAGTGACCCAAAATTGACGCAGCTGTGACACAGCCTGCACTTGCACCTCAATATGCTTCAATTATGACACAAGTTTATATTGTGCCATGGCATATCAGTGTTAATGCAGCTATGAAAATACAGTGCAAATATTTGTCACATCTGTGTGACATAAATTGACAAGTTTTGACACAACTGCATTATTTTTTAGCTGTTTTAAAAATACCACTAAATGTCATTTAAAATCTTGAAAAAATGGTGGTGTAACAAGGGCAGACAATGTACTATAATTAAAATTCAGGAAAAGAAAATAACATGGGGGGTGAGGGGAGAGTTTAAAGATTTGAATTTGGGAAGGAACATGTTGGGTAAAACTGTAAACAAACAGTGGAGACTTCTAAAAGCCAAACTATTGCAACTGAAAAAAACCCAGCAAAGTACAACACGAAGAGTACAAAATTGGTCTAGCTAACAGATAAGATACAGAAAGAAAAAAGGGACAAATTAAGGCTTACAGGTAGTCAAAAACAGAGGGTACAAAAGGGAGAAAAGATGGGTATAGGAAGAAAGTCAGAAACCATTAGAAATTAATAAATATTGAAAAGAAAAGATTGGAAAAGTGTTTAACAATGGGAAACCATGGGAACATAATAGAATTCTATGGGTACGCAAATGGACAATGAAAGACAAAAAATACAGTGGGTCCACTAAAAGTGGAGGGGAACATAAATAAAAGACCAGAAAAGGGAAGCAGAGGAGGCAAATAAATATTTCTGTCTATTTATGGAGCAAATAAGATGGCAGAGGACACTTTTAGAGTCAAGAAAGGGGTAGGGTGAACGATGAAATACAATTAATTTTTTGTACCACAAGGATACTTGATAAGCTAATAGGTACAGTAGAATGGTAGATGGGTCTTCAGGGCCAGACAGTATTCACCAAATAGTCTAAAGGAATAAGCAAAATTATCAGTGGAATATTAATTAACGTACTGTATTATAGTGGCACGGTAGCAATATACTTCGATCTATAAACTTCGACCTATAAACTTTGATTGATAAACTTCAATCAGTAAATAAAAAAAAAATCAAAATTTCTGCACCTAAATAACTTTGTCTTCGTTTAATGAATTAGCATACACTTTGGCATGTGTGATCAGCCTGCCCAAGTCTGAAGATGTGAAAAGTTTCATGTCGGCATCTTGTTCAGATTTTGAGATGTGGAGGGTCAAAAAAGTGAAAAAAAGACTTTTTTCCCTTATACTTAACATGGGGATTTATGCTTTCACCTGCAGCCTAGGCAGTCTGGAATTTTTGTTCATGAAATTTTCAGGGATGATGGGGTCTATGCCAAGGTGTGCCTTTGGATGGTTTTGTGAAAAAATATCGTGCAGTTTTTGACTTATAATGTTTTTTGGGATAACGCTGAAGTTCTACTGATAAACTTCAACTGATAAACTTTGACCAATACACTTCGATTGATAAGCTTCGTTCGGTAAATTTTAAAGAAACAGTCAACATGTTTTCACCTAAAAAGCTTTGTCTTCGTTTATGGAATTAGCACAACATTTGGCATTTGTGGTCAGGCTGCCAAAGTCTAAAGATGTGGGAAGTGTCATGACAACATCTTTTATGGTTCTTGCAATGCGGAGAGTCACAAAAGTAAAAAAAGACCACTTTTTTCCTATACCTAACACTGGGATATTTCTTCTCACCTAGATCCTAGGCAGTCATGAATTTTTCCAAGAAATTTTCAGGGATGATGTGTTCTGTGCCAAGGGTGTGCCTTTGTATGATTTGGTGAAAAAATATTGTACGTTTTTTGACTTGTAACTTTTTTGGGGATAACATCGAAGATTGACCAATAAACTTCAACTGATAAACTTTGACCGATAAACTTCGATCGATAAACTTCGATCAATAAATTTAAAAAAAGGTTGAAATTTTTTCACCTAAATAACTTTGCCTTTGTTTAAGGAAATAGCACAAAATGTGGCATGTGTGGTCAGGCTCTCAGAGTCTGAAGACGTGGAAGGTTTTGTGACTGCGTCTTTTAAGGTTTTTGAGATACGGAGGATCAAACAAGTGAAAAAGTCAACTTTTTTCCTATACCTACAGTAATTCTGGGATTTTTCCTCTCACCTAGAGCCTAGACAACCTGGAATTTTCCAAGAATTTTTCAAGGATTATGAGGCATGTGCCAAGGGTGTGCCTTTGGATGGTTTGGTGAAAAAATATACAATTTTTGAATTATAAGGTTTTTTGGGATAATAGCAAAGCTCGACTGATAAACATTGATCAGTAAATTCGAAAAACAGGTCAAAGTAAACATAAGGTAAATTAGGAAAATAAGTTAAAATAAACTTCAATTGGTAAATAAAAAAGGTTGAAGTTCGATCTGACATTTTTTTTAAACTTGATTGGTTTGTGGCTCTGATTTGTGGTCTGCAGCAGTGAATGAAGAATGGATTGGGGAAGGGCTTGTGCACAGCAAAACCTTGACAGCCACTGGCCACAGAAGAACAGATTCTATATCTTAAAGTGGAGAGGCACACACTAAAGAGCTGTGAATTCACTAGTTGCATCCTGTACACCTGGATTTGATTCCCGACACCTCCACTTGCATAGTGTGTGACCCTGAGCAAGTCACTTAACCTCCACCGTGCTCCTGGATTGCCCTGGAATATAGTCAGCCACAGCAATATAAGTGTAGGGCCCGGAGGGCACTTGCTCCCACAGAAAAATAAGGATCCAATTATACAACCTGATACATAATGTATGCATGGGACCACAAGGCCCAGAGGGCCCTGTAGTCCCACAGCCAAATAAGGATTTGATTATACTTTCTCAAAAAGTAAGGACATTCGTGTCAAAAAAACATTATTAATTCACTAGTTAGGGTTAAAGCAACAAAAGTAGGGAAACATAGTATTAGGGTTTCCAATCCAACACCCAACCCCCTTCAGGCAGCACAACAGGTGTGAGGTGTCACCTAACGCTCACCCCATTGTCATACATTGCACACATCTCAGCTTATTAAGTGAAGGTATGGGGTGAGCATGGGACTTGAGAACACCAAGTGACACCCCACACCTGCTGTGCTGCTTGCTGGGGGGGTTAGGTTTGGAAACCCTAACACCACATTTCCCTACGTTTGTGTCACTTTAACCATACTTATTGCACTAACAAAGTTTTTGCCATGTAGATAGCTAGATAGAGAGATATCTTCATTGCAAAAATTTTTGTTAATGCACCAGTTAGGCTTAAAGTGACAAAAGTATGGAAATTTGGCATTAGGGTTTACAATCTTAACTCCCCATCCCTACCCTGCAGGCAGCAACAGGTGTGGGGTGTGCTTTCAGGTTGCCAACCCTAATGCTCACGCCATTCCATGAATAAATAAGCTGAGATGGGTACAACATGAGAGAATGGGGTGAGCTTTAGGATTGACAACCCTAAGGCACACCCCATAGCTGTTCCTTACTTTTCACGATAGTATAATCACATCCTCATTTGCCTCTGGGAGCCCAGCATCCTGCAGGCCCTGCGTTCCCATCCATCAAAACTTTTTGAGATAGTGTAATCGCATTCTTATTTGCCATCAAAGAATTTGGAATTGTATTTTTTCTTTAATAAACAGTTTTTTACATTGTACTGCATACTGGTGCTGGTTACCTTTTGTTTGCTACAGTGGTTTGAACAGACCAAGCTTTCCAAAACAGGATTGCTTATAGTTTTCACCCAATTTTTCTAATTCCCTAAAATTTAAAAAAAGTTTATGCAAATAAGCTCTGATAATTCAGGATCTGTGAGGTGACTCTAGGTGTTCAAGTCACACATCTTTATACAGCTATTTTGAAATGCTTACTGAGATGCTCAGAACCCAAAATTTTAAAATGTAATACCTTTGGAATGGAATAATATTTTTTCACCAAACTAGCAAAACGCACCACTGTGGGACAAGCCCTTTCTACCCTGAACATTTCAGACCAAACTATCTGGTCTCAAGGCAATGACTAAATGACAGACAAAAACTGTGATTTTTTTTTTTATGTTTTATCACTATCCGCCTCTCAGAATCTGCACATCTGACTGGAGCAGTTTTGTGGTGATGGGCTCCATCTAAGTAGAAGGGCAATTCCCTTATGGGTAAGAAAATCTCCCATGTGGTCAATCGGAATTTAAACTAACTGATAGGGGGAGAGGTCGGGGCAACAGCCTCTCTTAACGTCATATCTAATAAGACAGTAAACAACGATAGTTGTCACCTCAAGGTCCTAAGTCTCAATGCCAGATGTCTAAGCAATAAAATTGATGAGTTAAAAGCTAGAATGGCTACAGCAAAATCTAACATAGTAGCCATAACAGAAACCTGGTGGGATTCCATATCTGCTTGAGATCCTCTTATTCAAGATAACACTTTTTCACTTAACTGCAAAGGTAGAAGGGGGGGTGTGACCCTTATCATTAGTAACTCATTTTATTGTTTGAACATTACAGATAAAATAAAATACATAAAATAAATTCAGAATCCTTATGGGTGAAGATTTCATTTGCCAAAGCTCAGCCCCTATTTGTGGGTACTTGCTTGCTACTGGTCCCCCAACTCCCCCATAGAATATCTAAATGCCTTAATCCAAGAATTAGAATTGTCTTGTGAACTTGGAAATGTCATAGTGTTGGGAGACTTTAATTTTGGTGATACTGATTGGACTAACTTCTCAGCCAAATCTTCAGGCAGTCGACAATTTCTGACTGCTTGCACACAGCTAATTTAAAACAAATTGTTTTGTCCCCCACAAGAGGTGGAAACATCTTGGAACTGGTATTGCACAGTGATATACTTAATACTGGGTAACAGTGACCATAACTGTATCTCCTTTGACTTAATATATATATACATATATATGCATACACTGGACATTGATACCACTATGATACACATGTATGATAGGGCTGACATTTTGGGTATGGAACATGCCATAGATTGGTACAAAGTACATACTGAACTGTCAATACAGAAATATTGGGAATTACTATACAGCATCTTATTATATATAAAAGACAAATACATCCCAGTGAAAGAAAAATACACTAAGGAAAACCTTAACCCAAAATGGCTTAGAAAGTCAATTAAATGGCTCATTAAACTAAAATATAATAAATATGCTAGATATTGGAAATATTAAACTACACAAAATTGGGAAAACTGCATCTCCAGTCAAAAGAAATGTAAATATAGTATTAAAAAAGCAAAATGAAAGTGGGAACTTAATTTGGCCAAAAATGCAAATAAATCTAATAGTAAGTTCTTTTTTCATATAGTAATTAAAAAGAAAACAATGTAAGATTGGACTGATTCTAGTTGGTGATAATGTCATACAACATCCTATAGCTATGTATAACCCCCTTGTTACCCGGGGTTACTAGAATCCCAGTAAGACCTAGTGGTAGGCAGGGAAGGCAGCTTGTGAAACTCCAGTTAAATGGGTTTCACACTGTCTCACTCTGTTCTCAGTCTCAGCTGAGACTGAGGGACGACATCAACAACAGAACTATTGCAGCTGCATGAGCCACATTGGAATCTGCAGCAAGGGAGTTGGCATAGAACGTTGGGAGGTTTTGAAGTCATTGTGAGTCAGTTCAGTGTGAAGTTGGGAGCTTGCTGAGAAAGCAGCTCAGTGAAGGCTATAGGAGCCTCAGCCCTATCAGAGGGCTACTTTTAAGTAAAAGGGTGTGTGTCTCCACCTTATAGAGAGACACAGAAGATAATTGAAGTGGTGGAGACTGCTGTTTTCGGGTCTCAGTGCCCCCTCACCCCGGGGATGGGGTAGGAAAGGGTTCCCTGCAGATTCCTGGGGCAACCCCCTAGTTCTGCTTGTAAAGGAGAAGCTGCCTATGTGTTCCAGAGTTTATTTAGGAGAACAAGAAGACTTGTGAGTTGCCTGTGGGGCACCTGCAACGTGAGGGTGAGTGTCTGCTCATGCTAAAAGGGCCTATGTTTTTCACCCTGGGACTTGTGTGACAATGTGGGGATTGAACTTCTAAAATAGTGGAAGCCTAGAGTAATGGGCTAAGCAAATTAAAAGTAGGTTCAAGTCCAGAGCTTGTTGGGATGCAGATGATATGTAGAGGAGATGTGACAGACATCTACCCAGAATCTACATTTGAAAGTTTTCAGTAAAGGAATTGTTCAGTTTCCAGAGAAATGGCCGGGTATGGGCTGTGGGAGCTGGAGGTGGGTGGCCCCCCATCTTTAGTGACCAGGGCCACCTTTACGGATTTCTTCTGTGGATTTCTACTTTACCTCAGGCACTTGGCCAGTGATGAGGGAAGTACCCAGATGTGGGATTGTAAGGAAAATTCTCTCTAGGAGTCTAAGACTAGTGTGGTTTGGGGAGCCACAACAGGATAATTGGTTCATTCCTCAAATGGACTGCGGATCAAGTGGCCGGCAGGGGAGCCGGGCCAGTGGGGAAAACCCAAGTGGTGTACAAGTCGGCCTGTGTACCCAAAGCTGTGTGCAAGTCTGGGCTGTGTGCCTGGTGGGTTTAGAGCCTGAGGGCTGGAAATAGTGATAAAGTGTTCTGTTGTCTCTAATCTGCATTATCAGGAATGTAGCCCCATGGGGGTCCGTCTATGTTTGTTCAGCTTGGATGTAAATAAAAGCCACACTGGAGAATCCCATTCCTGGTTCTGGACATTACAGTTATTGCTTCCTGTGTTCAGATTTACTTGGGTGCCCCTGTGCAGAGTAGCCAAACCTAGGCCCCTTGTGCCGAGTAACCTCATCCTCCCTGAACCCAGTCCCCACCAGGTGCTGCTGTCAGCTTCAACAGCATGCCACCTGTCATTTTGCTAAAAAGGCAGGGGTGAGGGGTTACAAAAATGGAGGCATCGCTTTGGATTTTGTTCTGGGAAGGAAGGTGCTCGGGCAAGGGGGCTAGCATTTTGGCTATCTAGCAATGGGTAGCCCAAAAAGCTGAAGCAGTTTCCCTAGTGTGTTGCTGTGTGCTGTGGATCTTGGGCTGCTGTTTAAAATTGCCAACTGTTTACCAAGGAGCAGCAAAGCCAAAGAGCGTGCTCTTGTCCTGCATCAATTGTTTACAGCGTTTTTGCCTATTTGTAAAATGAACTGTGGTAAAGAAAAGTGTGGAAGACTAGGGGTAGCAACAGAAAAATTGTGCCCTGGACATTTGAAATGCTTTTAAAATGAACTATGGTAAAGAAAAGTGTGGAAGACTAAGGGTAGCAACAGAAAATTGTGCCCTGGATGTTGGAAATGCTTTCTGAAAGAACTGAGAGACTTGTAGGTGTAATGGCTATGTTAAATGGCTGAAATGGGCTCCCGCTGTGGAGTCAGTTGGTAAAAAAAAAGCTGCATTCTGCGGTTTAAATTTGTCTGCTTGATGATCGCCGTGAGGAGAAGAGCCCTCGTGAGGAAGAAGAGGCTCATTTGCATGGTGTCGTGTGATTGGTCAGGCTGAGATCAGTCCCGCCCCAGCCAGCTCTATGGTGACTGCCCCAGCATTCGAGAGGGAGTGTGAGTGGAGTGCGTGTACTGGCTAGTGGAGGAGCATCGCGGAGCGTTAAAATCACTGTAAACCTTGTAAAAATAGACTTTCTAGTTTAAAATCGGGCTCAACCCGCTAATCGATCATCGCAATTGCAAGTGTGGTGGTCGAGAAGACGATCAGCAGGACTGCCTTCCCATTTCTGTTCTAAGGCCTCCAAGAACTGGCTGCAGGCTGTTTTTCCCCATCGCAGCAAACTGCTACTGATAACAGTAAGTAACAACCTAAAAAACTGCTCAAACAGTGATTTTCTGCCCTATGCCATGTAAATGTGTGTGCAGGAGTGTAGTCGTTTTGCAAGTAACGACTGTGTCAAGTCCTGCCAGCAAGTGCAAGTCTGTTAAGCCATTGACTGTGTGCATAGTAATAAATTTTAAGGTTTGAAGCCAGAGAGAGACTGTGGGTTGTAGCCAATGTGCAGCACTAGTTATAGAGGCAATCCTGTGCTAAAAACCTGAAGCTTTAAGGGACTGTGAATCAAATAAATCTTTCCAGCATGTAAAGAGTCCATGGAAAATCCTGTAAATGTGTTTAAAGCAAGAACAGAGCAAGTTGTGCAGTTTGAGGAAAAGTTTTCAGTAGTTTGTGTTAATCGGGTGCACAGTGGCTTGACCCAGATTCTGAATGTTGATGCACAGGAGTGCTGCCGCCGTCATTACAGGGTGGGGTAGTAAGTAAACACAGCAGCAGAGGAGACATTTTACAACTAAAGAGTGTGTTCAATAAAGTGGGACTTTCAGTTACAGTGAACTTTTGCTTGTTTTTCTGCAGTTATGGCCTCAGGACCAGCTCATTACCCGGATCATGCCCGGGTTGCAGTAACAGCAGCAGTAAATAGACTTAGGGATATTGAAAAGTGATGCTATAGAGGACAACTGCCTCCTCATGTGATGGTTCCTGGATATCCAGTGCATGTATGTCAAATATGCTTGAGAGCTGGAAGGGACGTCTTCATGATTCCTCATTGTGCTGGATGCCTAGAAAAATATGGCTTGTATAAAGCACCTTAAATTCATTTGGCTCCCACATGGACAAAGGTTCAAGAATCTGCAGCTGGCAGCACACAGCACCAGGGCAGAGCCTGTGGAGGAAGGCCCCTCGGGGGAGTGTGGCACAAAGCTAGAGGGTGCAGAGTTAGAGACAGAACCAGAAGTTGAAGTTTCGGATGCTGGATCCCAGAAGGAAAGTTCGGATAAAGCAACAATAGACCCCTGGGGGGGGCTAGCCCAAGTCTCTTAGGTGAAGATGAGATGCGGGAGGCCTTTGAGTGGGAGGTGTCGACCTCCCCGCCTAGTGATGAGTGGATAGTCTCAGGAGTGAGAACAACTGCTCACTCTTGGGCTCAGATCCTCAGTGAAGAGGAAGATGAGGGGGAACCTATGTGGCCGTGTGAAAAAGGAACGGGTACACAGCCTCAAGATCTTGCCTCAGAGGAATGCATGGAAGAAAGTGGTGATGCCACTGCCCTGGCTTTACATGAAGAAGAAGTCAGGGATCAGTTTCTAATTTCTTTAAGGATGCAAAGCTGGCAGAACCAGGACTGGCCACCCCCAAGCCAGGCCAGCAGTCTTAGATTGACCAAATCAAGTAAAGAGGAGAAACTGGTTCATAGAAAGGCAAACAATTTCTATGGTATGACCTTTCCTACCTTTCCTCGAAAAGTCTGGGAGGAGATTGAGAACTGCAGGAAATCCTGGATCTGGGACGAAGCAATGAAAAGTGTGCATCCTGGGGCCAAAAAGCATGTAAAGAACAGACTGTTTCATGAGAAGTATACCCAGTGGAAGAGAGGCAGCACACTGTTTATAGACAGAGTGAGAATAGTGGATGGAGAGGGACATGAAATCTCCCACTGTGTGAATTATGTGCGCCCAGATGGGGTAATAATTCAAGCTCCTGACCCCCGATACTATTGGCCTCAGTGCAAGGACCTCCCAGCAAATGTGCCCATGCCTACAAAATGGAAAGCTGAGCAGTGGAAGTCAATACTGCCACACCAGACTGTGAAGTGCCTTATTGATTCACCAATATGGACATTCAGGACTCAGGTGCCCCACATTCATCAGTCTACAGTGTACTGGCCTTTTCCAGCATCCTTCAACTTGCCCACCAGATGACTTCAGATCCAGAGAGGACACCAGCCCAGCTGTATCCTGTTCATCACCTGGTAATCGGATGACGTCGGACCAGCTGTTTTCTTTTTGTTCCTGTTCTAAGGTTCCATCTCCAGTGATGACATCAGCCCAGCTGTTCCCAGATGTGCCCTCCTGTGGTTCCCAGAAGATGTCCACCCAGCTGTATCAGAAGAAATGCTGCCAGGGAGAGTCTTCGTCAGAGGTGCAGGTTGGTCCAAAAATTTCCATTCTACAAGGGGCTGGTAAGTCCGAACTTTTCTAACTTTATGACATTGCAGTACACACCCTACACTAGCAGAGTCCAAAAATGTGTGAACTGTCCTCAAAGACTCTCCCTTTCAGGACTTTGGCTTGTTAGAACTGTGCTTCACCGGGCTTCGGCCCAGGAGAGACTCTTTATTGGACTAGCCTTGGCATTGTGGTCACTAGTTGGGACTTTTAGGGCACTCCATCCCCCCAAATGTGTATTGCAAATAATGTCGTTGTTTTCTAATGTAAATACTGTTTTTCTACCTTTTTCTAAAAAAATCTTTTTGGGATTCTTTAGTGTTTTGATGGTAGGGGTTTAGGTAGACTGTGTATGCAGATTAGGAGAGTGTGTGTTGTCTTTCTTTTTCTTACAGGTGTTCCTGGGAAGACAGAAGAGAAGACAAGAAGAGGAGGAGGGGCTCATCTGAGTTCCTCATTAGTACTTTAGTGTGTACAAATTTAAAGTACTGTGGTGTTATTGTTGTTATTACTGTATTAACCCTTTCCTTTCACAGGTGTGGTTGTGGGGGTAGGGAGGAGACAGTAAAATGGTATAAAATATGGTATTTCAATGGTGTGTGGTTGCAGGTTGCCCAAGGTCGGGGAGGTCCCTGGGTTGTTTTTGTTTAGGGGTATTAGGTTAAAAGGCAGATAGGTTTTCCCTAGAAGGTTAGGGGGGATAAACAGGCTGTGGTCCTGAAAGGCCATTGGGACCGCAGTGCTGATCTATCAGGGCTATGCTCTGGATAGTTCTACCAGAGCCACTAGGTGTCCATAGTAAGTGGATAATGTAGAGGCTGATATGTCATCTAAAGGCCTCTAGGCCCTTAGTGTTGCCTGCCTGTGCTTGCACATGGTAGGAGGGGGCCTGATCACCCCCCTCCGCAGGTAGCATATAGGGTGGGATGGCCTAAGGCCGAGTAAATAATGACTGTGGACAGTCATTTTCCTGGTCAAGGGCTAGTGTAACCCCCTTGTTACCCGGGGTTACTAGAATCCCAGTAAGACCTAGTGGTAGGCAGGGAAGGCAGCTTGTGAAACTCCAGTTAAATGGGTTTCACACTGTCTCACTCTGTTCTCAGTCTCAGCTGAGACTGAGGGAAGACATCAACAATAGAACTATCGCAGCTGCATGAGCCACATTGGAATCTGCAGCAAGGGAGTTGGCATAGAACGTTGGGAGGTTTTGAAGTCAATGTGAGTCAGTTCAGTGTGAAGTTGGGAGCTTGCTGAGAAAGTAGCTCAGTGAAGGCTGTAGGAGCCTCAGCCCTGTCAGAGGGCTACTTTTAAGTAAAAGGGTGTGTGTCTCCACCTTAAAGAGAGACACAGAAGATAATTGAAGTGGTGGAGACCGCTGTTTTCGGGTCTCAGTGCCCCCTCCCCCTGGGGATGGGGGCAGGAAAGGGTTCCCTGCAGATTCCTGGGGCAACCCCCTAGTTCTACTTGTAAAGGAGAAGCTGCCTATGTGTTCCAGAGGTTTATTTGGGAGAACAAGAAGACTTGTGAGTTGCCTGTGGGGCACCTGCAACGTGAGGGTGAGTGTCTGCTCATGCTAAAAGGGCCTATGTTTTTCACCCTGGGACTTGTGTGACAATGTGGGGATTGAACTTCTAAAATAGTGGAAGCCTAGAGTAATGGGCTAAGCAAATTAAAAGTAGGTTCAAGTCCAGAGCTTGTTGGGATGCAGATGATATGTAGAGGAGATGTGACAGACATCTACCCAGAATCTACATTTGAAAGTTTTCAGTAAAGGAATTGTTCAGTTTCCAGAGAAATGGCCGGGTATGGGCTGTGGGAGCTGGAGGTGGGTGGCCCCCCATCTTTAGTGACAAGGTCCACCTCTACGGATTTCTTCTGTGGATTTCTACTTTACCTCAGGCACTTGGCCAGTGATGAGGGAAGTACCCAGATGTGGGATTGTAAGGAAAATTCTCTCTAGGAGTCTAAGACTCTAGTGTGGTTTGGGGAGCCACAACAGGATAATTGGTTCATTCCTCAAATGGACTGCGGATCAAGTGGCCGGCAGGGGAGCCGGGCCAGTGGGGAAAACCCAAGTGGTGTACAAGTCGGGCTATGCACCCAAAGCTGCATGCAAGTCCGGGCTGTGTATCTGGTGGGTTTAGAGCCTGAGGGCTGGAAATAGTGATAAAGTGTTCTGTTGTCTCTAATCTGCATTACCAGGAATGTAGTCCCATGGTGGTCCATCTATGTTTGTTCAGCTTGGATGTAAATAAAAGCCACACTGGAGAATCCCATTCCTGGTTCTGGACATTACAGTTATTGCTTCCTGTGTTTGGATTTACTTGGGTGCCCCTGTGCAGAGTAGCCAAACCTAGTTTCCCTGTGCCGAGTAACCTCATCCTCCCCGAACCCAGTCCCCGCCAGGTGCTGCTGTCAGCTTCAACAGCATGCCACCTGTCATTTTGCTAAAAAGACAGGGGTGAGGGGTTACATATGATTAAAATCTTTAATGCAGAATTCTGTAAAGTTTTTTCTTGTACAACTTCTAGTGGTCCTAGTCTTCAGATCAATAGCGAAGTTTCAATTGCCTTTGAGTGTAAAACTATAGCTGATATATTATCATCACAAACAGGTAAAACTAGCATGGGTCCTGGCAGTCTAACTGGACATTTTTTTATACTTATTGGCTGATAAATTGATGGTCCCTTTAAAACTTTTGTTTGAGTCATGTCTAATCAATAACTTTGTCCCTAATGAATAAAAAAGCGCCAATGTTATACCTATACATAAAAATGGTATAAAATCAGATTGGTTAGATAATCAACCCATAAGTCTAACTTCTTCCTGATGTAAAATATTGGAAAGACTGATTAAGGATGTAATTGAACCTACTCTAAATCTACTAGATAAGGAACAACATGGCTTTAAGAAAGGAAGAGGTTGTCTGACCAACCTTATGTTTTTACGAAGATATTATTCAATTAGTTGATCTTAAAATACCATGTGATATTATATTCATTGACTTCAGCAAGGCATTTGATATCATGCCTCATTGGGCCTTAAGGTTAAAATTACAAAATTTACGTATAAATAAATATATTATTAATTGGATCCATAATTGGCTGTCTAATTGCACACAACAGGCCATTATTAATGGATGACTCTCTGATATAGATAATGTTACTAGTGGGGTACCACAGGGCTCTGTTCTGGGCCCCTGTTTGTTTCAGGCCTTAATCTCTGATCTTACCACGAATTGTCAATCAGTATATATCAAATATGCTGACAACATTAAGACTGGTGGTCCATGCTTGAGCCCTGATGAGATAGGAATAATCCAGCAGGATCTGGATTTTATCTCAGCTTGGGTTGTTACATGGGGCATGAAGCTTAACAACAATAAATGTAAGGTCATGCACTTAGGCTCAAAAAATCCTGAGTGTGTGTATGTCTTGGATAACTGCACACTGGTTATTATCACTGATGAGAAGGACTTGGGTGTCATTATCTCCAAGAACTTGGAATAGGATCATTACATAAACAATGCAATAAATAAAAGTAATAAGATCATTTGGTCTATTAGACGTAACATCACATCCAGAGATTCCAGGGTAATGATGCCATTGTTTAGAGCTTATGTAAGGCCATATTTGGAGTCTGTGTCACAACTCAGGTGCCCATATAAAAAGACTCATATCAACCAAAATAGAGACAACATAGAGGAAATATACTAAATACCTAAAAGGTATCTATAGCTTATCTTATAAAGATAGACTCGGCAGACTTAATCTACTATCTTTAGAAACACATCAGTTATGAGGGGACATATTATTTCTACACAATATAGTACAGGATCCAGAGTTAATGGCTGAGTTGGGACTCCAATTTAAAGATGATAGATATGATACCAGAGGTCACCCACTTCAATTAATAGGGAAATCTCATAATTACTTATGTAGTAAGTTTTTCTTTACCCTCAGGACTATCAACCCATGCAATAAACTTCCCCTTCATGTTATTATTAGTAAACATAAAACCAAATTTAAAGCTGGACTAGATACCTATCTAATGTCAGATACTCAACTATCATATTATAACTGACTAGTATGGGAGCTCTTATGGGCCATGGGCTCTCTTGATCTCTAGTAACCTTAGTATGAACCTTAGTATAAAAACTTGGCACATCAAAAGATCTCCCTATGAGACCGTGCATGCACAATTTTGTGCAAATCTGTTGAATGGCTGCAAACATATTATAGTGCAAAATGTCATGCTCACTACTGCAATTTGTAGGACAGTCGTTGAATTACACATGAGTAGGGATGTAACTTTGTCATGGATGAGGTTTAAATGACTCATTGTTTGTTCATGAAATCATTAGTAAACAGTAGTAAATGCTGTGGCACTGTCATCATTGCTACATTCTGATGACACTAGTGAAAGTCATGGAAGTCCTGAATAAAGATCAAACATCATGGAATCAATGATGTATGACTGCCATGACAAACTTACATCCCTACACATGAGTTCCATTATAAATAATACACTTACCCAGCTAGAACTGATCTCTCCTGCCATCTGTAGGGCAGTTGCTAAATTACAGAAAATTCTGTTCTAAATCATACTCTTACCCAGCTAGAACTGATACCTCCTGTCATCTGTAAGCAATCATTGAATTACACATGATAATGCTCCACAGGGGGTGTGTTGTGAGATTTACACACACCTAATAATAACTTTGGAACAGATTCATAGTTTTCACCAAACCGGTGAAAGGGTCATCTGTAGGCCTATCCCTTTCTACCATGAAAACTTTAGACCAAAATTCCAGACTGTCTGGGTGCAAGGCGATGACCAAAAACAGCAACAAACAGTGCTTTTTTATATTTTTTCACTATCATCATCTCAGAATCTGCACATCTGACCTGAACAAAACTTGCCACATCAAGAATCTACCCCACAAGACTACACAAGCAAAATGTTGTGCAAATCTGTTGAACGTTTGCAAAGATATTAAAGTGCAAAATGTAATGCTCACAACTGCCATCTGTATGGCAGTCACTGAATTACATGAATTCAGTTATACATTATACACTTACCCTGGCTAGAACTGGTTCCACCAAGCTGCATCAAAAACAAAGTTGTCGAAATGCAGCTCAGAGATGGAAACAATGTCGAGAGGCAAAATTTCACCTGTCAACATTGAGTGATTTTTTATGCAGGGGGCTTTGCCACCTGCATCCCCCTTCTTAAAGATAACAAACACCAGGTCAGAGTTTACTCAAAGGGAGACCATTCAACATCAGCAAAATTTCACCACTGGGTCCAGTACAGTGACAACCTCAAGACTGTTGCTGTACTGGATTTTAATGTCGAAATTTTAACATCATAACATGATAGGGCTAGAACTGATCCCTCCTGCCATCTGTAGGGCAAATGTTAAATTACACGAGTTCTGTTATAAATTATACACTTACCTGGCTAGAGCTGATCCCTCTTGCCATCTTAGGACAGTCAGCGAATTACACATGAGTTCTGTTTAAAGGGATTTATGCAAGTCTGCCATATCAAATGAGAGTAGTAACCTGTAGGAGTTGTGAATCAGTCTCCTACCATTCAAACTACCCAAAAAGTGTTATATTTCATGAGAAAAATCGTTTTATTTCTGTGCTCTGCTTCATTTGCATAACACTGCCCCTTTTTTCCCTCAGTATTTCAGCCCCCAACCGTGACATCATGCAAGGGAAACATGTTTTTTAAAGGGACACTGTCAGTTTTTAACTGACTGTTTACATTGTTTGCAAGTAGCTGTATCTAGCATTTTAACATGTGTAGAAAAAGTCTTGTGATTTGATGGGCTGAAAGCAGCTCAGAGGTGCATAATCATTGACCCATAATTACACTCCTCAACTACTTACAGCCATTCATACCCTATAAAATAAATAGAAAGGTATCATCACACTCCCACATTCTGACAGGAACTGTCACTTTAGACCTGCCACTTCACCAGCAGGCTGTAAAAGTGAAACATCTACACAAAATGGCAAATGATCATTTTTGGACTACTTGCATCACAAAAATGTTTTTTTCCAGATGGAGTGTGGTATACCACCTTACCAACAGGGTGGAGAACCTTGAGGAGCGGTTGGAGCATATGGAGGATTACCAACTGCAGATTATGTCCATGCTCCAACTGCTGATGTCTCACCCTAATCTAGACCAGTGGTGGGCAACCTGTGGCCCATGGGCTGAATGTGGCCCCCAAAGTGTTTTTTTTGCAGCCTCCAAGAGCATTTCTGTGAAAGAAAAAAATATTTTATAAAATGCTTACTGTGCCTTTAAATCAGTTGCATGTTCTGCTTTTTGCACACTTCTTACCCTGACCATGTCCAGAGATATAAAGAAGTTTTAACTCTGGACATAATGCAGTGTCACTGTTTTTGTGGAGCTCATCCTGAGGGTTGTTTAGTAAGTGGTACTGTGCTGCACTTTGCAAAGAGAGGTCCCAGTTGGATCGGTTGATCAGTCTGCTGCCGAAGTGTTGAGCTGTTTAGTCATGCATGTTACAAGTTTCCTGAGTGGTAATCATGCTGGTAATTAGGTGCAAAGAGCTCAATTTCCGAATGTTAGGAAAAGTGTGAAGCAAGTGAATACTTCACAAAAGTTACATGCTTTGTTTTCAGTTCAGTGCTGAAAGTTAAGTGCTAGGCAGTTAAAATTTAGGTTTTCAATTTGGGTGTTGCTGGTCCTGTGTAATGCTAAATAACAGACTGTCTAAGCTTTGTTTGTGATACAGTGGATCCTGGACCCCGTCTATGTTATGCGTGTTAATGTGTGCTAATGCAGCCCTCCAGGTGGTTTGAGGGCCGCACATGCAGTCCTTTGGCAATTTCAGGTTGCCCACCACTGATCTAGACCCTTAGATTTTTTATTTGGTGTATAATTTTCATTTTGTGTTCTATCTTTCTTTTTCAGTCATAACCTTGTTTCCCCCCCCCAAAAAATTTTAAAAATACCACCTAAAACCAGTTTAAAGAAAGTAACTTAAAAAAATGTGGTCCTTAGCTTCCTTATACTTCTATTTAATAATCTCTGTTTACAAACAGGATTTTTTTTTTTTTGCAGTAATGTTTTCTTTCTGTTGTGCTGTTTGTGTTAAAGCAGCAGTGCAATAATCTGTTAAAGAGCAGGTGTGCACTGTCAGGTACCCAGCCCCTGCAAACATATAATAAATGACTTTATAATATACCATGCGATCACATCTATTGAAGTATGAACAGCCAGTACAGCTCTCAGTCCCCTACCCACAGCTTAATAATCCACAGCAATTGTAATAGAATATATTTCCCAAAAGTTTATTTTACCAGCACACAGATGGAGGTGCCCCTTTCCACATAGCATTCCAAATGTTGCTGTGGGGTACCCACGCTGTGTCAAGGTTGAGGTGGTAAATAATGTTATGTGGAATTTATCCTAATGCAATGATTGTGGATCATTAAGCTGTGGACATTGAATGAGAGCCATACTGACTGGTCTTCCTCTTCCAGTCAAACAGTTCTAGCAGCCCAAATGTGTACCCACAGAAAAACAGAGGCATTTCCTGAACCTGCTGACATGACACCATGCAGGCAGTCACCCCCATGTTAATATTATGAAGTTAGAAAATGAATGGTGAGTGTGCACTCCATTGACCTGTATGGGCGCGATCTTTCTTTAGCTGTTAGTGCTATTTATAGCTGCAATTTAGAAAACTGAAAGTGACTGCTGTAGTAAGGATGTCTGTTACTCCACTCCTGCGATTGCTTTGATTTCTGTAAATAGCATCACTAAGAGGAGATCACGTGATGCCCTGGGAAGAGTAGCAGCACAGCGTTGCAGCTCCGCTAATTTGAATTGATTAAATATAGTAAATTCTGCCAGAACTTAAGTTGAATAGTTCCCTACCTTCTCAGGAATTGAGCGACTACTGAGGGGAACAGTCAAGAAGTCAGGGGACCTGTAGAGAAACATGAATCCAGAGCCATTGGAAGAATGAGACAAGGAAGTCTTGGTGGGTCTGGAAGCCAAAAGGCCCTGCAGAAGCACTTCGCCGGAATTCCGTCTTGACCCAAAGTAAACCGCAAGTGGCACAAGATCAGCTGCAGGAGGAATTGGCACCACTAAAACAGCTTTGTTTTCCCTAATAGCTGAATTTAAGAAATGGAAGGGATCGCTGTTGGGCTTGGGACCCCGCATAGGGGACGCTGAAGTGAGAATATCTTCGGTGGAAGACCGCCTAACGAATATAGAAGTCGACAACTTGGAGTTAAAGAAAACAGTTAAAAAAATGGAAATCAAAATAGATGACCTAGAGGGGAGGTCTAGGCGTAACAATTTAGTCCTCTTAGGACTTCAGAGGGGGATGAGGGCAGCAACTCCATTGCTTTTATGCAAACGCTTTGTATACGCATTGCAGACCCTTCCCCCCAATGGGCCCATATATGTAATAGAGCATGTGCACAGAGCGATTAGGCCTAAATCTGAGCCAAATAACCCACCAAGACCAATCATATTTAAAATTTTAAACTACTTGGACAAGGATCATATTTTAAAAGCAGCAAGGCACGATGAAAAAATAGAATGGGAAGGGAAGCGCCCGAAAATGGATCCCAATCTTACATATAAGGTAAGACAGGATCGAGCTGCCTATCATCCACTCCAGTCAAAGCTCTGGGCTGCCAAAATCCACCACAGAACGCTATATCCAGCACGGTTAGAAGTTACTCTGTAGTTGGGTGTACAGCGATATGAATCAACAGAGCAAGCAAGGGCTGATCTGGCTGTCTGGCTACCGCAACTGTTCGGAAAGGGGGACTGATCAAGATCAAAGGCAAATGGAATCCTGGAGAAAGCAAGTACCAGCGTATAGGTTTCATGTGTGAGATGATAAGTTGGACTGAGCCCTGGAGATAAACAATGACAGTTTTGTGTTTCTTTGGGTAGCAGAGTTTATTTTAAGCCCCACATTCAGAGGGGAAAAAGCCTTTCATTTAAAAAGACTGGGGGAGTTTGAGAGGTGAATCGGATACTCCATTTTGCTGATTTAATTTTCTGGACTTGATAATTTTGTTTATTCCACTCCATCATTATATAAAATATGTACATGGATTTAAAACAGGGAAAAGAAGTAAACTGCTGCCGTCGTGTGGCTGCAAAGGATTATTGCAATCTTGATTACTATTAGTAGTATTGTATTTAAAACCTAAAAAGAGGCATTTGGGTCTCAGATAAGGAAGAGCTATTGTACTAACATACTAAAATGCCAGCAGAATAGGCCTAATGGTCTCTCGAGTCTGCTCGATTGGTCAGCCCCCACCCTGGGTGCTGACCTTGCTGCCCCCCTCGCCTTCTCTGGCTTCTCCCTTCCCAGTTCCAGATATTCTTGCTGCATTGGATTTTACTTCCAGAACCCTTCCCCTGTACCCGCCCCAGCCCCTCTTGAACCCCTCCACCATCTCTGCCTCCACCAGCCCCCTAGGCAGTGCATTCCATGGCTCCACCACCCTCTCAGTGAAGTAGCACCTCCTCCTTTCTCCCTGAATCTTCCCTCCAGCTTCCACCCATGCCCTCTAGTGGCCCCTCCTCCTTCCTTTGAAGCACCTGACTGTTCCTCCCTATTTACCCTCTTCATGTGACTTGAAGACTCTATCATGTCCCCCGGTCCTTCTCTCTCTCAAATGTGTACATATTTAGCTCTTCGAGCTCTCCTCATAGGTCCTGTCCCCAAGCCCCAAATCATTTTTGGTTGCCTCCCTGGAACCTCTCCAGGAGTTTAATGTCCCTCTTTAAGTGTGGCCTCCAAAACTGCACGCAGTACTCAAGGTGTGGCCTCACCAAGCAGTTATACAGAGGGAGCATCACTTCCCTCCTTCTGGAGGTGATCCCCAGCGTGCATCCCAGCATCCTGTTGGCCTTGGCTGCTGCCCTCCTACAAGTCTCTGAGTTGTTCATTTTGACATCCACCACCACCCCCAGGTCCCTCTCAGCCATCGAGACTTGTAGCATTTCCCCTCCTCAGGGTGTACACTTAGCCCGGGTTTCTGGCCCCCAGGTGGAGTACCTTGCATTTCCCTGCATTGAACCTCAGCTTCCACTTTCTAGACCATCTTTCCAGAGCCTCCAGGTCCCCCTGTTGGGCCACCCACCCCTCCTCCCCATCCACCACCACCCCCAGTTTTGAGTCATCTGCAAAGAGACTCATCTCACTGCTGATTCCTGTCCTTATGTCAGAGACATAGGCGTTGAACAGGAGGGGCCCAAGGACTGATCCCTGTGGGACCCCACTAATGACCCTCTTTGGGGATGAGACTATCCCGTCAATTACGACCCTCAGGGTCCGGTCCTGGAGCCAATTGCCTATCCATCTGATCATCTGGTTCCCCACCCCCATTTCTCCCAGCTTATCCAACAGGCCCATGTGAGGAACAGAGTCAAATGCCTTGCTGAAGTCTAGAAAGAGGATGTCCACTGGTCTACCACGGTCCAAGGCACTCATCACCCAGTCATAGAACTCCACAAGGTTTGTCTGACACGATTTCCTCAAGATGAATCCATGCTGTCTATCGTCCAGGCACCCTGACTTTTCCAGGTCCCCCCCTAGCCTCTCCTTGACAATGCCCTCCATCACCTTGCCCACCACCGATGTCAGGCTGACAGGCCTGTAGTTCTCTGCCACCTCCCTTGATCCCCCCTTGTGGATAGGCACTATATGCGCCACCTTCCAGTCCTAGGGCCACTCACCCTGTCCTCAGAGAGATGGTGAAAAGCTCCGCCAGGGGTTTCGCCAGGACATCCGCAAGTTCCTTCAGAACTCTGGGATGTAATTTATCTGGCCCCGGTGCTTTCTGCATCTTAAGGGAGCTGAGGGCTTCCCTCACTCTCTCTGCTGTGATTTCCGCTTCCAGTACCTCTTCTACCTGCTTAGCCCTTCCCCCTCCTGCCAGTGATGCCTCCCCCTCTCCCCAGACCTGCCAATCGGTAAGGGTGCCCCCCTCCTCAGTATCCCTGTCTCCTCCCATGTATGATGCAGCACCCCCATTTTCCTTGGTGAAAACTGAGGTGAAGTACTCATTTAGTACCTCAGCCTGCTCCCCCGGGTCTTGTGCCCATCTCTCCCCTGATTTAATCCTGCTAATCTGCCCCTTCACCCTTCATTTTTCCCCAATGTATCTAAAGAACCCCTTGTTCCTCTCCTGATTTCCCTGGTCAGGTTCTGCTCCTTCCTTGCCTTATCCGCCCTCACCACCCTAGTGGCCCTTCTAGCCATCAGCTCATACTCCCCTCAATCTCTTTCACTCCTTGAGCACTTGAATTGCCTATAGGCTGCCTTCTTTCCCTGCACCACCTCCTGGACCTCCCTGGTCCACCAGCAGGGTTTTCGGGCCCTACCGCATTTTCGTCTTACTCTTGCACAGGTGCTGGTAGCATCTTGCAACCCTCTCCTGATGATTTCCCACCTACTATCAGCATCCATGTCTGACCCAATCCCATCCAAATGCTCCTTAAGGATCCTTCCCATTTCCTTAAAATCCGTTCCCCTGAAGTCAGTTACCTCCATCTTTGTGCAGCTTTCTAGCTCTCCTAGGTCCAGGCAGAACCAGACCGTGGCATGGTCACTCCCGACAATGGGTCCCTTACCTCCAGGCTCCTAATCTGGTCACTGTCTGCCAGAACCACATCCAGTACCTGCGCCTCCCTGGTAGGTTCCCCCACCTGCTGAGTTAGGAACGCGTCTTGAAAGACATCCAACAACCTCTGTTCCCTGGTCACATGAGATGTCATAGTCTCCCAGTCTGTTCCTGGCATGTTTAAGTCCCCCAACACCACCACCGTTCCTCTGCCCAGTCTGCAGTGTCTCCCAACATCTGCCATCAGACTCTCCTCCAGCTCCTCTGTCAGGGCAGGGGGTCTATACACCACTCCTATTTTTACTCTCTTGCCCACCCTTGTTATCAAGGTGACCCAAATTGCTTCCACGGTTCCCTCCACCTCCTCTACTCCCCCTATGCCAATGCAGTTTTTGACTATCATTTCTACCCCTCCTCCCCTTTCCTCCCCCCTGTCCTTCCTGAACATAGTGTAACCCTCCAGGTTCAGGTCCCAGTCGTGTCCTGCAGTGGCCAAGGTCTCAGTGACCGCTGCCACATCTACTGCTCCCTCAGTTAGCATCGCCTGGAGCTCAGGCATTTTATTTCCCAAGCTTCTGGCATTTAGCAGGACTACCTTCCACCCTTTCCCTATAATTCCATTTCCCCTGCTCGTGTTCCCATGGGGATTCTGTTTTCCCCTGGTCTGCACTTTACCAGTCGGCCTTTTCTTGCAATCCTCCATCTCCCCAGGGGGGTGGAGACAGAGTCCTTCCTTTATCGGCACCCGCTTGACAGCCTTTTCTCCCATCCCTCCCTCGTTCACAAGTTTAAACCCCACTTTTCACCAATGAACCCCTCTATTTTCAACTTAGGATCTCCTCCCTCATAATTGAGATGGAGTCATTCTCAGCATACAGCTCCTTATCTTCCCAGGTCTCCCCCAATCCCCAATCAACCCATACCCTCTGGCCTCACACCACCCCTGAGCCACTGGTTTATCTCCCTAATCTTCCTTTGTGCTCCCCACCAGCCCTTGGCACCGCAGGATTTCTGAGAAGGAAACTGTGCATCCTATGTCATGACAGACCCTGGCAAGCTCCTGAATCTTGCCTGTATCTCTAGCTCCGCTATTTCCCTCAATGCCATTTGTACCCAGGTGGACCAGTATGTCTGGGAACCCCACAATCTTTTGCTAGCTGATATACTCGTGGCTAGCCCTGTGCACCGTTAGTCCAGGGAAGCATTTTGTTCTAACTGGCCAGGCTTCTCCTCCTATCCCATTTGATACTCCTGATCATAGAATCCCCAACAGGAGCACTCTGACCACTCCTTTTCCTCCATTTCTCCCCCTTCCATGTCCCTCATCCTTTCTACCGGCCCCTCCACCCAGCCGGCTCCTTGTTCCTCCCCCTATCTGGGTGCCACATGCCATCCCCTCCTTATTTACCCTGACCACCCCCCCCTCAATCCTATGCTTCTTCTCCTCCTGAGTATCCTTCTGTACCTTGCTAACTCCCCCCTCACTGCTCGCAGCTGATCCTTCTCAGTGAACCATTAACCGATAGCTTTAAAGAGCCCCTGACACCACTGTGACAACTTTGAGAAAATGTAATGCTTAGCACAAGTGAACTTATATTTCAATATTATTTCTGTATTTCTCATTTTTCTTTATTACTAAGGGCATTTACATATAAACAAGATCACTGCCCTATCTGTTCTGGCTGCTTGCCTACATATGACATCACAGTTCTGTTTATGACATCACAGTCTGTTGCTGTGGGAATAATTATGATGCCATAAATGGGGAATTATTTATTTTACTTATTTATTTATTTAAAAATTGGTGACCTAGAAAAGTACCATGACCAGAAGCTCATTTCCAGCTGCAACCCGGGTTATGATGTCATATGTAGGTAGCAGAAAGAGCAGATAGGGTCTAAGGGTCAGTAAGCCTCTCTCATACAGCTGTCCTTGGTAATAAAGAAAAACGGTAAATAATTATAGAAAATACATACAGAAATAGAAACTGAACTGTCTAAATCTCACATTTTCCCAAGTTTTTCTAACGGTGTCAGGGGCTCTTTAAGGAAAATTGCTATAATTATAGAGCACGAATTATAGAATTGAATGCTGTTTATTTTTATAGTTTGAAAAAGAGTGGAGACAGCTCTGAAAATGTTAGTCCTCTAGAGTTAATAGAAATAATTATTTCCTGTCAGAAGGTTTTAGGGAGTAAGTTAATTAGCAAAGTAGGCAAAAGAAGGGGAGGTACAGAGTTATAGGGGAGATAGCGTTGGTGTGGCAGAATTGCTTGGGCACCATTTTTGGTGCATAAGAGAACATAGTGGAGCTGCTCCTCTTGGGGCATGGCGGATAAAACATTAGGGACTGGGCATTCAGCCCAGGTAGTTAGTCAGTGGAGAAGAGAGAAAAGGGGTTGAGGGAAAGGGAGGGGTTGGAGAAAGGGATATAGGCAGGATTTTCATTTACTAAAAGTTTTAGCACCTTTCAGGATGCATATGCAGATTACAATTAATGTAATGGACATTTATGTTTTGGAAATATGGGGAGTTGGAGAGTAATATCGTGGAATATTAAAGGGAAGACAATTCAAAAAAAATATGCTATATTACGTCATCTTAACAGGTATCAACCTCACATTGTTATGCTACAGGAGACACATGTAAGCATAGGGAACTTGAGTCAGTTCCACAAATCATGTGTGGGACAGGTGTATGGGGCAGGTAACACTCCCAGAAGGGCAGGAGTAGCCATTTTAATCCATAAAAGTGTGCCTTTTAAGTAAATCAAGATATGGCAGGACCCTGAAAGGAGATTTGTTTTTGTGCATGGGCATTTAGCGGGAGTGGAGGTAATGTTAGGTTCCATCTATGGCCCGAATCAGGACACCCCCGTTTTTTTTTCACCACTAGCAACCATAATAGCCTCAGCTCCTAATATTCCGTGCCTCCTCAGAGGAGACTGGAACTTAGTCTATGCCAACGATCTGGATAGGTCGTATAGTAGATGAGCAGGTCTCTCACCTGCACAGAGAGTGCTCCAAGAATTGATGACCGATTCTAGTCTTTCGGACCCTTGGAGACTTAGAAATCCACATGTGCATGAATATACATTTTATTCAGCACCGCATAAGGTGCTCTCAAGGATAGATTTTTTTTCTTATCAGCTCTTTTGCTTTATCGGGGTAGAAGATGCTGGGATTTATCGTAGGGTCCTTTCAGATCATTCACCGATCTGGCTGAAGGTGAGATTTACTCCATATAGGAAGATCTCCAGGTCATGGTCTTAAATACCCAATTGTTGTTAGAGGAGAAGCGAGTAGAAATGATAAGAGACTTTATAAAAGTCTTATGGGAGACTAATTATGCATCTATCCAAGCAATAGATGTGTTATGGGGAGCCCTTAAAGCTAGGTGGAGGGGGGAGTTAATACGACTGGCCACAGTTAGGAAACATCAAAAGACAAAGGAAGTCGCGGGGTGGTTAGAACGAATAAAGGTTTTAGAAAACTGTCTATGCTCGTCCTCAGAAGATCGAGTTTGGGGAGCGCTTCAATCACTTAGAAGTATGCCTCTCATATGTTTTTTTTAACCAATTATTTTACCAGGTGAGACACACTAAGCTGAAAGCTTGTTTGCAGGTGCAACCTGGGAGCACAAGGAAGTTAAGTGACTTGCTCAGGGCCACACAGTATGCACCTAGGGGGCTGTGGGATTCAAACCCAGGTCTCCAGATTTGCAGCTCAGAGCCTTAACCCACTGCGCCATACTGCCTCCTATGTTAAATATGTTAAATCTCAATTTACGGGCTAATGCTAAATGGAAAGCCACATGTCTCGGACGGGGGAGAAAGCAGGGAAGCTATTAGCAAACAGACTTAAACTGCAGAGGGAGGCAAGGTGGGTGTCGACATTAGAAGACAAAAGCACAGGACAATTTACCTCGGACCCGTCATTATTTCTAAGATTTTAAGGGATTATTACCAGGGTTTGTATACAGCTTCAGATTTACCTGGAGATTATTTAAATAAGTTGGAGGAATTTTTACAGGATGTGATGCTACCAAACTTAAATATAGAACAACAAAACTGCTCGGTAGGCAATATCAATATACAAGAAATACTAGCTGCAATTGATAGATTACCAGCGGACAAAGCCCCAGGCCCTGACGGCTTCCCTTCCACCTTCTATAAAACATTTAAAAATGAATTAGCTCCATATTTACAGGAATTATTTAATTATTTATTTTTGGCCACAATAAAAGAGCCCTCTATATTTGAAGCCAGAATAGTGGTTTTGCCAAAGCCTGGGAAGGACCCCTCTAGTCCAGGTAACTATAGACCTATCTCGTTACTCAATATACAGGTCAAATTGTTGGCAAATATTCTGTCATTTCGATTAAAACAGGTTTGGAACATCTTGATTGGACCTGAACAGGCAGGTTTTGTCTCGGGTAGACATTCCAGTGACCTCTTTCAAAAACTTTGTTAGCTGATGTCCGCATCCAGGGAACCCAATGCTGATATGGTGCTGGTCTCCCTGGACGTGGAAAAAGCTTTTGACAGAGTCAATTGGAAATTTTTATTTGACCTTTTGCCTCTATATGTCATACCTTCTGATTTTATTTAATGAGTGGAGATTCTTTATTGTTCCCCATCAGCAAGAGTGCTTTGTAATGGGGTTATTTCCAATAGTTGCAAGTTGACTAGAGGTACAAGACAGGGGTGTCCCGTATCCCCTATGTTGTTTAATTTACATATTGAGCCGTTAGCCCTGAAAATGAACGCAGTTAAAACCATCAGAGGAATAAGAATAGGTGCAGAAGAATATAAAATTTCAATGTTTGCAGACGATATTCTTTTACATTTATCCTCCTGGCATCTGTCTTTGCAGTCTGCCATGGATATCATACAAGATTTGAGTGCCCTATTGGGATATAAACTGAACTCAAATAAAACAACAGTATTAGCTCTAACTTGATCGTGTACAAAGGCCATGATAGAGGAACTAGGATTGTGCTGGGCCCCCAGGTCAGTTACCTTTTTAGGTATAGAACTCCATAAGGACATGGGTAAATTAAAAACTCTAAATTTAGATCTGGTAATTTTGCAAATGCAACAAGAACTGAAAAGATGGCAAAAATTACCTCTGTCTCTCTGGGGAAGGGTAAACATCCTTAAAATGGTTATCTTTCCTTGGCTGATGTATCCTTTATCCATGTTAAATTTGGCTCTCCCTCAGAGTTTGTTTAAAACTGTGGACTCTATATGGTCTGATTTTTTATGGCAGGGAAAGAGGCCTAGAAGAGCCATTCAGAAATTAAAAAGACCGAAGGAGTGGGGAGGTCTCAGTATTCCCAATCTTTTTCTTTATTATCTGGCCTTTCAGTGGAGTAAATATTTTCATTGACAGGAACCACAAAATAATAGTACACCTAATTTGGCAGGGCTACAAATAGAGAGACACTTAACTTCCACTTATAAGGTATCTCAAACCTCCTTGTTGTTTACTCAGGGTAGGAAAATACCACAGAAGTGGTGGAATACACCCTTGGCATGGTCAGTGAAAGCTCATGCTCAACTGTGTAATAGCTTTAAACTGGATTGTTTCCATGACCTTGGGCAACCAATATTTAATAATTTAAATCTAACATTAGGAGGTAGAGTTATTACTCAGACATTTTGGGAAGGCTGGTATGTGATGAAGTTATTAGAAATAATGACTGAGAATGAATTTATTTCACCCTCTGAGTTTAAACAAACTTTCCAACTTTCAACACTACCTATATTTAAATATCTCCAGATTAAACAATGTGTATGTAAGGCCCTGAATAAATCCCCATGGTCTTTGAAGGCAGATATAGTGTTCACAGAGATGTCAGAATTAGCTACTTGACCGCGACCTATATCTTTTATATAGAAAACTGGTTTCTATGGCTGAACTCAATTTTAGGCCGACAGCTACGTATTGGCAGATGGCTGCTAATCTTTCATATGATTCAGCCCAGTGGGAATCAATATGGTCTAATAACTATAAGTTCCTTAAACAGGATAGGCTCCAGCTAGTTAGATTTAACATTCTTCATAATTTATATATTACCCCGGTTAAGAGGAATCTTGTGGAAAAACAGCATTCTTCAACTTGCCTGAAATGTCAACAAGATTTGGGCATGCTCAGCCACATGATCTGGGCTTGTCCCAAGATCCAAGGTTTTTGGCTTAAGGTTAAAGACATTTGTAGACCATTGTTCGGAGAGAGTAATTATTTTACTATTGAGACATGTGTGCTGGGCCACCTCTCAGTGGTTATTTCAAGCAAATTTAAATATTATTTGACATTAATTTCGGCTGTGGCATTGCTCCTTATAATGTGGTACTGGGTTAAAGATACTCCACCACCTTTTTGGGAATGGATTCAAGAATTGTATATTGCTATTAATGCAGAAAGAGCAATTGCTATACAGTACCACTTTCTTGGATCTTTTAGTAAGAGATGGGAGCAACTCACATCTTTTATAGCTGGGAGGTGGGAGTTGGTACAGAATGGTCAGCACTAAAACTCTTCCTGATGTAGTAGGTGGAATTAAAATAGTATGGTTAATCAAATGGATGGTATTAGTTGATACTATGATCATTTTTTCAGTCATGTGGTCCTGAAAGGTACTCGATTGATAAATGGAGGGAGGTTGGGAGGGGGGTTTGCTTAGTCCATTTATTTAGTAACATAGACCATAGGAAGAATGGGAGAGGAGAAGGAAGGGAGGTGGAATAGTTTTAGTTTTTAAGTTTTAGTTGTACTATTATTGACATTGAAAGGCTCAATGCATCTGTATATGTACTGTATGTCTTTAATTTTGTGTGTCTAATAAAGTTTATTAAATTGCAAAAAAATAAAATAAATAGCAACACTAAGTAGTACGAGACACTCTAGAAAAATCATGCCCATATATGTCAGTGGCGTGCATACTCTCAAAGTCTGAGTTCATTTACTGACATCCCCAAATTAACATTGGTGTGCCTGCCTGGGGGTTGTGTCAGCCGGTCTTGGAAACTGCTGTGTTTTTCTGTGGGTACTCATTTGGGGTACTCTAACTTTGTTACTGGACATGACCACATGGTATTATTAATATCCCTTAACACTGGAGCACGCCAGCTATCATGTATGTTTGAGGGGTGCTGGGTAATAATAACCACCTGACAATGCGCACCTGCTCTTGAACAATTTTGACTTATACAGTTTTATTCTATTTTCAGTTGTCCCTTATTTACTGACTTGTTTGTATGATTCCATTACATTTTTTCAGATATGAAATAACAGTAGTGCTCCTTTTAATCTTGTTTTGAACTGTTGTTTTAATTAGTTTACCCAGCTGTTTTTGTACACCTGCTGCTCCTTAATGTAACGGTGGTGTACCATGTCCTGCTAGATAGCATGGTACTTTTGTTGTAGTCCCCAACAGAAAGGATTTGAAATGATAGATGTACAAAAACTGGTGTGAGTACCGATGAAAACCTGCCATAAGCAAGATTAAAAGGAGTGCTGTTTATTATGTCATATGTGAAAAAACATAGTCCAGCAGATGTAAATTGTGGAAATAAGGGTGTCATACAGACAAGTTAGTCGATAAGTACTAGCAATTGAAAATTGCCTAGAAGTGACCTCTACTCTTAGCTTGAATTACTTAGCCATAGAAACTGTACTGACTCCTATTAATTACAGTGCCATTGTTTTTCTGTTCTTATTATTGTAGTACTTATTAGAGAAACCCAGTATTGGACACTTTTATTTCTGTTTTTCTTTGTGCACTGATCAGAGCAAAGATTAGAGGGTTTCCCTCTTACCCCTTCTGGTGCTCATTTAAGACCATAACTTCCCTGATATATTGTATTTTATACGATTCTGAGAATAATGTTCTAATTCCTTCTCTGCTGTTACAGATTGTCTTCTGTACCTGCCACGTGATATGCTTTTGTATGCTGAAAACTAATAAAAATTATTAACTGAAAAAAAGAAAATTGCATGGAAAAGTACAGGTAAAATTTTTCAACTGATTATTGCACTGCTGCAGTAGTTACTTGTCATGCAATATAAGATTTTGTTGATTGTGTTCTGTTTTCTTAGCATACCCACAACAACCACAGTCAAAATACCCTACCATCACACAACACAATTACTGTCTCCCCTCCGAAAAAAAATTACTATGGTATGTGAATGTAGCATGCTTAGACTGCTATCTTGCTACATCATTCGGCATGCAGTATTATTGTCCCAACCCCAGATCAAGAATAATTACATGAGAAAATGTGCTGAAAAGTCACACTTATTTCAAGACACACTGAGTAAAGCATACACCCACAGCCACAACTCTGCATAAGTGTGTCAACTAAAATGGCTGCTGTTAAAATGTCATGAAAAGGCCCAAACCCAGAATAAGAATAATCACATGAGAAAATGTGCTGAAAAGACACACTTATTGCAGAACACACTGATTAAGGCATGCATTAACAGCCACAACTCTGGCACCTGCTGCTGCTACTGCTGTTGTATTTCTGTTTCCTGCTGCTGTCACTGACTGAGCTGATGCACAGTGCACTGCCACCAAATGCTGATAGCCACAGATGACCATCACGTCAACCATACTGTGATGGTCTGGAGGACAAATAATCTGATGCACTGACTAAAACATATCGCCCTATGTCATGTATTCATACCAGCATTGCTAAGTTACTGTACGTTTCATGTTCATGTTTTTTCAGAGACCCAGACATTAACTATAGATATATATATATATATATTTTTTTCTCTCTCACAGGTTATCGAATCCTACTTTGGTTGTGCACATTTCGGCTTGCTGCTGACTTTTGCTCTATGAAAAATAGTGTCAAGCCATGAAAGGTAAGTATTTTTGGGGGGGGGGATGGGGATGGAGCATCCTTTGAAAACAAGTTTCAATCATGGTTTTGTCTTCTTTCCAGGTTTTCTGTGTATCCTCCAGATTCGTACAAGTTGCACATGTTCTGATTTGAAGAAAGCACTGATGGCAGCACACAGCACCAAAATGTTTCCTGCGAAAAGATGAATAATAAATTATTCAGACTTCATTGTACTCAAACATTCTGTTAGAAGTGTGGCTGTTGCTGTCTGTTGTATCCAGCTTAAAATACCAATATATTAGTAAGCCACTACAACACCAACTAACAAGTTTAGTGCATGTGACATGCACTGGCACACTCTATTGACTTAAGTTACATTACATGACGTGTTGTCAAGACCAGGATAAAACTTAATACAACCATGGCATGCTGATGTAAGCCAGTGACAGATGTACATGAAAAATATATTATCTGGCCTGTATGTCACCTCTGTTGTATGCTTTACACCGGCTTGAAAAAATGAAAGACAAAAAAGAACAGATGAAATACGATTGATATCTGAAAATGATATCCTTTAGGTGGTTGTGGTACTACAGTAGTCTGAGTCATGTCCTGTTACACTGTTTGTATGTGGAACCTGTGAAACAAATCAAAAATCACTGGCTGGTATTTGGTGACAAAGTCATCTATAAAATGGTTAAGGAAGCATTTACACAGTTCAAGGAAAAAACGTAGTATAGCAAATTAGTACATACTCACTATAAAATAATGATAATATGAAGAATGGTGGCTGTGGCAGGCTACGGGTTCCTTTGGGACACTGACACAGATATACATCCCATGTCTCTCACTCTCATCAAGACGGGTGGCATGGCTGGCTGGCTGCTGGTTTGTTCACTGGGCATGGGCAAAGGTACACATTCTCTGTCTCTCACTCTCATTAAGACAGGAGGCTGGATATGGTGTGGTACAGTCTTTCAGTACTCAGGAGGAGGATATCTGTCATTTAATCAGCAGGATTTAAGTGGCTACAAAAATTCAACAGTTTGTGTTTATGATGCAGACTATTTTTGCTAATGACAGCAGCACACATTCTGTTAAGTGTAGTCTGAAAATCTACCAATGTGAAGGTAAAATAGAATGATGGGTCATTATTTGTGCATATCTGTCATATGGAATGAGAGTCAAGGACACTGTTTTTCTTTTATAAAAGAAAAAAGTTAACATTACAGAAATGTGACAGCCTTTAAACCTGTTACATACTATCAGCACCATCATCCTCATCCTCCTGATCAAAGAGGAAGCTTCCCTCACAGTCATCAAGGTCTGAATTGCGCCCACTCAGGAATTATTTTTCCATGACTGAATCATGAACCTCAGTGGTAGACCATTTGACCCTGCCACCAGGATGGTCTGCTTCTCCCACATCGTCAACATAACCATCATCATGACGGGGTACAGACACAGATGTGGTAGTTCAACTTGGTATGTGACCTTGATTCATTTTTGTGAATGTCAGCATGCTGACATTTGTGGGTGAGAGGCTGGTTCACAGTCATGCACTATTGCCCCCGTAGAATTGAATACCCTCTCCACACTTACACTGGAGGGTAAGTTAGTCAGGTACTTCAGTGCTACTGGAGTCAGCTCTGGCCATTCACTGACCTTACCACTCCAGTACAGCAGAGGATTGTCAAGTACTGACAGATGTATGTTTTCTGCCAAATAGGTGTCAAACATTCTCTATGCTGCACGCAGTCCTGATGATGAGTCATCCACCTGTTCACAGGCTTCATCAAGGTCACAGATTCCTGTTTGAGGCAAGGCCCCACCAAAGTGAGTTAATGGCAACCTGTTTTGCTGACACCCCCTTGCCCCGCAGCCACCTTACTGTATGTGCTTACTCCACAGTGACCTTTAGTCTTGTTTTGATGCAATTTGCCAAACTTTGCACGTGACGTCTGTGCCCCATGAACCAATTGCACCAGCTGTCCAGTAAGGTTTTGAACCTGATCACTCCTCCCTCCAGAAGGGATGCAATCCAATGTTTGCAGCATGGGTCCAGCATTGTTGCTGTTCCAAATTCTGCAGTTTGCTGAACAGTGGAGATGTGATGATTGCAGTCGAATACTGTGAACATGTGTTTAAGTAATGCACTGCTTGACCTATCTCCGGACACATCAAGGCTAAGCTGCAGATTCAACACAGTTTGATTCAGCAACCGCAGCAGTGGAATATCTTGACTAATGGATGCAGTGTCACCACTCACTGCCTGAGGTGCATGTTCAAAAGGCCTCAAAATTGATATCACTGAGTCCATGAGGCACCACTGTTCAGTTGTCATAGACATTGAGGCCCCTGAACTGTCATGGCTAGTGTGCATTACTAGATATTCAGAGATGGCATTGTACTGTTCAGACAATCACTCTGCCATGTAAAGTGTTTAGTTCCAGTGCATGAAAACATCCAGCTTGAGGTGATGCTGAGGGATGCTGTTTTGAATCTGCAGCTGCCAAAGTTGGTCATGGGCTTTTCCAGAGCATGCAAAGTGTGCACAGATGTGGCATGCAATTGTTAGCATTTTCTTGATGTCAGGGTGCTGCAGAAACTCTTGTACCACAAGATTTAAACAGTGGGCCATGCAAGGAACCCTCACAAAGCCACCATTGCTGATATATTTAATGACATTTGATCCGTTGTTACTATCCATAAAGCCAGCTTTGAGGGACAGGGGGTTCAGCCACTCATCAGTTTCTGTCAGTGGCAAGTCTAGCATGTTTTCACCTGTGTGGGACCTTGCAACACTGTGCATTGCAAGTGTCGCAAGTTGTCTAATTCTCTGAAGTTTGCTACAGCGACAGTCTGCCTTATTACACTGCTTTCCAATCCTGCCAGCACAGACTACCTCCAGTACCTGCACCCAATGTGCAGTAATACACAAATAGGAACTACCTGCCGTTTTGACACTTACCCACATATCCATACTTAAGTGAATGTATGCTGAGGAAGAATTTTGAAGGGCATGTCTTACAGACTCTATCACAGTCCAGTATAACTCAGGGACAGCGCAGGTGGAAAAGTAGGTCCTGGATGTGACTTTCCATTTGAGACAGGCACATACTGCAAAATGCCAGAATCCAGAATTCTCCACAAAGGAGATGGGCAAAAAGTCAATTGCCAGCATTTCTATGAGAGCAACATTCAGTTCACATGACACTGCATAACTTGGTGGGTATTTCATGTTCCATGCAAAAAAAGACTGTGCAACGTGGGCTGCGTTGTTACCCGTTTTGCATGTGGCATGCCAAATGGCTCTGCTCTGTGAACTACCATGGGTGGGGTGCTTTTGCCATATGATGATGAGGTGTGCACAGGGGACAAGTCAACAAATGATGTTATTTTCCCCATTTGAAGCACAGGGGTTGATGTTGGACTATAAATACTGTGTAGACCACCGCCACTGCTACTCTGACCACTGCTTGACAATTCAAAATCCTCCTGCTCCTCATGCCTGTAGTAATCCTCAGGAGTTATTTCACCATTACTACAGATATGGCTACTTGGGCTACTTCCAATCAAGGAATAGGATACCATGCTCAATAAGGTGGATGAGGGTGAACGTCCCACTATGACATTAGCTCCCCTCTGGTGCCGAGTCCACAGTGCCATGTGCCTGCTCTTCAGATGTGTATGCTGTCCCCCGGGGCCCAGATGACTAACCTTTTTACCGCATCTCACACACACTTGGCAAAGCTGGCAGATTGCCACTGTTTCGTCACTTGCATCTTGTACAAAAAAATCCCAAACTAGGGATTTTGATGCCCTACTTTTCACATGTCCCTGTTGCTGCATATTTGATTCAAGTTTTTTTGGACACTGAAATGGGGGGTGTACTACATGATTTCTGTTGTTAGACAGACTTGGACTCTACCTGGCTATCACAATCTATGACTATTACTGGGTCATCATCATCAACAGACACAGCTACATCACAACTTTGAGGATGGGGTGATTTACAAACAGACTGTTTACACACAGCCACCTTTACTTTCTTTTTTTCTGGTTACCAATTAGGGTAGCTGAAATCATCATAATTATCATCATCATCTGCATCCACTATTTCAGCTTTCATGCTGTCCTGTGGAGAACATGTTCCAACCATAGTCTCATTATGATCATCTGCTATTTTTTCTTCAACATTTGAATTGTTGGATGACCCAGGAATAACCTCAACAGCACTGGAAACATGAGATTGTGACTGTGATTCATTGTCAGGATTAGAATCATGTTCAACTACTGTTGGGATGGGGACTGGGGGTGTGACATCAACTACACTCTGACTCATGTCTTTAGACTCCACAATATTTTGGCAGCCTGTTAACTTCTCACGGGTTGAGCTTGGGCCAATAATCATGCCATCAGCAACTTCACTACCAGCACCAGCAGAGATGGAGACAACAGCATCTCCAAACATCTTTAATTTATTTACTTATTTATTTAGTTTTTGTTGATTGGGTAAGTGCATTAGATAGATCTGACTATTTTTCAAGCATGACCTGGGGTGGGGGGGTACAGATGAATGTCAACTGACCTTGAACCAGATTAAGCTGTTGGTGGTATTTTTAGTGAATGGGGGGAAATTTGGCCAGGGCACTGGGGAAATTCCCCTACTCTGTCAGTAGAGGGACCCTCTATCTTCCAAGATGGAGAAGCTGGTAGCAGAGGAGATGGAGGTAGGAGTGGAGGTGGTGACATCCCAACCTGACTCTTGTGTACAGGAGATAACCCAAATGGAAGTAAGTCAGGACGTCTTGACTATCTCACCTGTAGAAAGATGAGAGACAGCAGAACCAGATGTGGAGCAGTTGCAAGTGCAGTCTAGTGCTCCAAAAGAAAAATACATTGGAGGATGTACCAGAGGAATGTACGGAGACCAGCCTGAACCCATCAGAGGGTTTTCAGGCACACGAGATGGCTGCTAAGTATCAGCAGTTGCTGAGAGACAACATGGGACAAGAGGCAAACGTGGTCATGCTCTCTGTGACACAGCAGATCCAAAGGCAGTTCGGGTTGCGGAAACAGGAACTGCCACTGGAGGATCTGTTAATGGAGGAGTCTTGGTCAGCAGATGCAGCCCTAAGAAATGCGGGCTGGGCATGGGACAGTACAGGGACTTGGATTCCCAACCCTGACTGGGTTAACCTGAACAACTGGAGGACATACAACGAGCATCACAGGCACAGACTATCTTTAAAGATCGCCCGGTGACCCACAACCAGAACACTGGTGGTCAGCCTAAACAGACACATCAGGTGCCGAAAGGGGTGTCAACTGGGGCCCCACAACAGACAGATTTACAAAAGAGCTCTAAACATTGTCATGATAATGTAAGGCCTGGTACATTATCGGGAAGGAGGAGGGAGGGGGGATAATGTGAATGTAAATGTGCATCATGAAAATGGTGAGAATCTAGGAAAGAAGGGATACGAGGGATGAAGGGAGGGATGTTGGAAGAACTAGGGGTAACAGAAGGGGATTTACTATGTCTGACCTATTTAAACAAAAATTAGAACAAGCACCGAGGCAAAATGCAGTGAGGCTTGGGTATAGGGGAGGCCTCCCACAGCAACCAGATAGATACTATGTGGCAAGACAGTTACTGAAAGACTCACTGCAATTCACTGCCTCAGATATTTATGCTTTAATACACATATCGAGAGAGGATACCTTTGACATAAGTTTCAAAACAAATACAGGACTAGAAAGATTTTGGTTGAAATATAATTCTTTAAAACAGACACCCCTTTGGACCCATTTTTTTGCCATCCCACTGACCAAACCCACCATAAGGTTTGTTACAATCAGGTTCAGAAATGAGAGAGTGAATGTTAGTGATATCTATCACTGGTTTCAGAATCGCTGTGATATTCTAGGCCCACCTGAGGCTATCATACATACAGAGGGCATGTGGACAGGGGATTGTAAATTTAAGGTCAGACTGTTCCAGGTCAATTCTGAAATAACACATTTTCCTAATAGTTTTTTGGTGGCAAAGATAGGGGAGTGTGTTTTTATGGAAGACAATCTAAGGCCTGCTACAAATGCAGTGCAAAAACCCATCCTAGTAGCACTTGTGATCTGTTAAAATGTTCTCTGTGTGGGGGATACAGTTAACCTAGGGATCTGTGTGAAAATATATTTCAGTGTAACCTCTGTGATGATAAGGGATATGCATTTCACCAATGCCCTTGGGCTAGGCATAATTGTATGGAGGGTTGGGACCAGGATGACCTAGTACAAAATGCCCAAGAAAGAAGACAGGAAAAAGAGCATAATACCTTCTCCAATCAAACTCCCACAGAACCAGAAAAAGTTAATAATGCAGCTGGGGGAGCAGAGGGGAATGACTCAGAGGAGGGAGATAGGACAAGGCTTGAACCCACCTCTGAGCAGACAAGGCTGGACCCCACCCCTGAGCAGATAAATCCAACAGAGGAAAATGTGAAGACTCACCCAGATGGACTGTCTAACAAGGGGGGTAGAGAGGAGATTTCTGAAGTGCAGAATGTGTTTCAAAAGGCTGGTGAAAGCACACGGGTAGCTCTTAGAGTTACCAGAGCCTCGACAAAAAACTTAGCAGGCGCATTTGTAGTGTCCACTCAAAATACTATTCCTCCACTTCAAAAAGAATAGAGGGATTCAGATCTTGAATCAGATGTTTCACATAGGTCTGAAATCCTATCAGAAGTGGAAGATGAAGACAGGAGACCCCTTGAGGGAAAAAAAAACTGAAGAAGAGGAAAATGAAAAAGCAAAAGGACGGTAGGGAAAGAAAGTAACTAGCAGACACTTATCCCTTCATAAGCATGCTACATGGCCACAATTTCAATTGCCTCATTAAATGTGTGTGGCCTTAAAAAATTATAAGAAGAAGGCAGCACTATTAGCTTATCTAAAACAATTGGACAAAGGCTTAACGTTTTTGCAAGAAACCAGATTTAATTCCATCTTTGAAGAAGAGCAAATGAGAAGGAGCTGGGTATGGGGTCCATCCTTTTGGACATTTGGGGATGATATAGCAGATGGTGTTGGAATTCTTTTTAGAGGGTCCAATTTCTCAATCACAAGGGTCATAGATGTTTTACCAGGGAAAGCTTTGATACTGGATTGTAAGTTTAGAGATTTGGGTTTTAGGTTGATCAACATTTACGCTCCACAAACTAAGATATCTAGAATAGAATTATTTGAGGCATTAAGACCATTTCTATACACACGGAAACATATAATTTGGGAAGGGGCCTTTATGTGTAGTTTGGATGTAAAATATCCAGGGGATGTGGAAAAAAAAGTTTATAGTGATTTCCGAGCTCTGAAACATTTTATAACCAGTGCTAATCTAGTAGATGCATATAGGCTTATAAAAACAGATGGAGGGGTGACATATCATAGACACACCTATGCAACCAGAATTGACTGTTTTCATCAATTCATTGTAAACCTGTTAGAATAGACATAAGACCTACTGAGTTATCTGATCATTTTGTGTTACAAGCAATCTTTAATATGGCAACAGCTCCACCAAGGTTTTTTCACAGGCACAACAATGGAGACTGAATGCCTCAACTTTAGACATACAGGAAGTGCAGAATAGAGTGGAATTATTACTAGCAGATAGGTCTTCAGTTAAGTGTCTATATGACAATTTATGGGACTGGTGGTATGACACAAAAACTGATTTAAGAAAACTCTTTGTCACTTATGGTAAAGAGCAGCCAAACTCTGACTATTTAAAATAGTTAGGATACAGGAACCAACTATACAAGCTAATGTCAGTGCCAGCAAAAGATAAAAGCAAATATAAAACACAGATTACAGAAATAAAGATACAAATGTTTGCTTATCAGCATGACAGAGCAAAATCTCTGGAGGCTGAAATGTGATATGGTACAAACAAACAACCTGCGGGTGACCCTTTTATGGCATGTAAGCAGAGGTTAGATAAAACCCTAATGGCAGGACCATACGCATCAACTGGCACAATAGTTCAGGCAGATATGGGCATATTATCAGTAGTGCAGAAACATTTGGAAACAGAATTCTCTATTGGGCAAGCAGGATATACAGATCTCGAATCAATAGTGATTGTGCCATTACCACAACTCAGTAGTATTTATCATAATGAGTTAGAAAAACCCATTATTCAAGAAGCATAGAAATATAGACTTTGACGGCAGATAAGGATCACTTGGCCCACCCAGTCTGCCCATGTCTCTTCCTATTGGATAAGCTGCAGATTCTAGTTAACCGACAGCCTACTTCCTGCAACTCCCCACTACAATTGCCTTATGTCTGTCCCATGCATGTTTGAATTCCCCCACTGTTTTAGACCCAACAACCTCCCCAGGAAGGCAGTTCCATGCATCCACCATGCATAAATAGTCACAGCGATAGGAATCTTAAAATTGGAGCCATCACCAGGTTAAGATGGAATATACTGTACAATAAATACAATGAATTTTGCAAAACATATCCTCAAGAAATAATTTTTTCCTTAGAACCAGTCTTCAATCATATTTTAAATTCTGACACAGAAATCCCAGAGTTCAGAAAAACAATTATTAATTATATTTACAAAACAGGATAAATCTGATATTAAAAACTGGAGGCCAATTAGTCTTCTGAACTGTGACTACAAAATATTTGCAAAGATACTGTGTAAAAGGATGCAGGGTATTTCAGGGATTCTAATAAATGAGGCACAAAACTTGTGCCATTCCTTAAAGGAAGATTCAATATAATTAATTTCTGCTAAGAGAATTGTTTGAGGAAGTAGGAAAAGGGACATATCAGACTATATATTAGTGTTAGACCACGCCAAGGCTTTCGACAAAGTAGATCACAGGTTTTTATTGTAAGTTCTCAGGGCATATGGTATACCAGACAGGCTGGTAGGGTGGATCTACAATCTATATCGTGGAGCATGTTTTGTACCACAGATAAACAGATTTTTTTTTGGTGACACAATAAACTTAAGGAGAGAGGTTAGACAGGGGTTCCCTTTGAGCCCCCTTCTGTACACCTTTGCACTGGATCCCATTATAAGGCACATTAAATGGGATAAGGAAGTAATAGGGGTGGCCCCACACTACTCCCTACCTACAGAATTTCTGCATATGCAGATGATGTTTGCATTTTCATTAATACATATACATCAGGAACAAAGGCATTACAGATTTTTCAGAAGGTTTCCGCAATATCAGGATCAGAAAAAAATTACCAGAAGAGCGTGGCAATCCAATTGGGGGATAGACTTGACTCAGGCGATGAGATCAGCGATATATCAGGGATAAAAATAGATTCTTCTCCCTCCCAAAAAAATAGAGATTTGGTTTTATTCAGAAGAGTCAGCTACCCTGAATTGGGAGAACCAGCTTGAGATTTATGAATCTAAAGTAAAGGAATGAAAGTCATGGAAATTGGGATAAAAAGAAAAGGGTTTTAATAATAAAATAATTTTTGCTACCGATATTAACTTACTTAATTTATGTTTTTTCACTCCCAGTAAGGTTAGAGACTAGGTTATTTAGTGCTTTCTTTCAGATGGTATGGGGAAGCCGTCTCAACCCAATCAAAAGGGACTTATTTAACTTATAGGGAGGGAGGTTTACAAATGATAAATCCAGTTGTTTTCTTTCACTAATTCTTTATATATTTTTTGTGCATCAAGGCAGGTAACCTCCATGTTACCTTTTGCAGCAGTGGTCAGCACGGGGATTACAGACTTATATGGGAAATGGGAACATGAACCACCCAAGCTATTAGCACAGTATAATGTTCCGGACTATCATTAAAAAACTGAGACAGTGGAAAATAGAGAAAGGAAGGTTGTTAACAATGGGATGGAAGCAATTATATTCCTATGTAGTGGGTACAATACAAAAAGTAATTCTAGTATTCCTTGAATGTGCTCCAACCAGAATGCCCCAGGCCTTGTCCGCCTTAATAGATAAAAGGATCCCAATACACACGGGATATGTTTGGCTATGTTGTCAAGGGAAATTAGGGGTAAAAAGTAATATGAAACATAAGGCCCTGCAGGATATATTATGCTTCAGACCAGACTGTGTTCATATTGAGGAAGCAATGCTACATTTTTTCTTTCAATGCCCCACAACAGTACAATTTTGGGATGACTTAGCAACAAGATGGAAGTGGCCTTTTCTTAAATGAATAATTTATAATACCTTGATTCTTGGGAATTTTGATGGACTATGGAAACTGTTTCATATGAGCACTTTACATGTTATCTTTGCAGTCATCAAGTGCTATTTATGGCAAAGCAGGTGCCAGTATCCAGCAAGTGCAGATAACAAATATGATATTATGTAAACAAATGGAGACTGCTATCTTGACTGTAAAAGACAGTGATAGAAAAAAGTACCCTCCAGATAAAGTAAAGAATTTATGGAGACATTTAAATAATATTTTCTAAAAAATGTTAACTCTGTTAAAAGATGAAAACATCAGTATATTACTACTGGATTTGTTGTATTACCTCTGACTTGTATGATACTTTAAATGTGATGTAATGTATTTTTTTGATTTCTCAATAAAATTCCCCTACTCTTTTTGAGAAGTGCCATGGGATCTTTAACATCTGCCTGAACTAGGAGATAGGACCTCTGTTTAACATCTTATCTGAAAGACGGCACCCCAGGAGCACAGCACCCCCCCATGCTGCACTACAGCGTCAGTACTGGGATTTAACCCAAATGCCTAATGTGGAGATAGAACCCACAGCCTGCTGATCTACCAGCCTCAGAGGCAAGTGTGCTTCCTGCTGAGCCACTGACACTGACAAATTCATTGAAGCAACTGATTGTGCTGTGAAAAACATACTTGGTGAAATCCCTTTTCTGCCATCAACTATGCCCTTAGACTGTGTATTACCACACCCATGGCCATTCTTGCCACTGGCAGCAGTGCCATGGCCAGAAACATCTCTGCATGCACATCTCTTTGCAGGCATTGTTTTGGATTACACACAAACGTAAAAACAAATTTATATTTCTGAACTTTGGGGTGCATGGGAAGCACAAAAACAGCAACTGTGGCTTGCAGATGGATATTGGGCCCTAAACAGATGCAGTCACATAGACAGATGAAGATTGTACACTCAACAGATGCAGTCACACAGGCACAAAAACACCTTAACCAGTGGTCACACAAATCCAAAAATGGAAAAATAATACCTTTTGCGGGGAGAGGGTGACAGCTGCAGTACCAGTCCACTAAGTAGACAGAACAAAATAGTAAAAAAGTACCGCAGATGGGTAAGAGACTTAAAGTGTTGCTATTACAGTGTAGCACAATAAAATGTGTCTGATTTGACAGAATGCACACACACACACACACTATAGGTAATGTGCAAAAAATTTAACAGTTCACTACATTACAACCAAATCTTTTAAACAGACAAAAAATGCACTGCACCACAGCAAACAGAAATAAATTATCAAAAATTCCTACAAGTATTACTGTGTGTAGTACATCAACACACAAATGTTAACACACTAGCTAGAAGCTACCCAACAGCAGTTAGAAAGACTGCCTTTCTCACTGTGAATCTCCCTTCACCACAGATATGCCCCTCCACCGGAGCACACTTCTACAGTGTCTGTCAGTACAGACACTGAATGTACTAAATTAACATTCAATATGCACACACAATCAAAAAAAGCTCAATGATATAAATATACAAGGGTTTCCTGCAATTGATGTACTAAATTTGGACAAAAAATTTTGTCACAAAAAAGGAACTTTTAAAGGTTTTTAGAGGGTTTGAATCTCCAACCTCTGAGAACAAATTGTCTCCACCTTTCCACTACACACACTACGATGAACTGAGGCTGTGCAAGTCAATACAGAGCCCATGTGAACTGCCATCCCACGAACCACTACAAAATTTACCTTAAAGACCATGAACAAGGTGAAGTTAGCGTAAAGTCCATTGAATACAATGGAACTTCACTTTAAAATTAGAGGTGAAGTGATATAAAAGGCAAAGTTAACGCAAATTCCTTTATAATCATTGGAACATCACATCCAAAGAGAAAGGTGAAGTTATACACTTCGCATTGCAGAGTAAAGGTCGAATTCTGCATTATATGCAAAATACTCTGCGTAGCGAAGTTTGGGGACTTAGCCCACCACTACATATTAGGTGCCATACTGCAGTCACCACTAACAAAATAAGAAACTGCACCTCTGAGTAAGAAACATGTAAGTCAACTTTATAATTTATCCAGAATTCCATGTTGCTATATGTAAAACATTGACAGCACACTTGTATGACATCATTCTGGGGGTGTGGCCACACAGAGAAAACTGGACGGCATCCAGAAATAAAGCACTGATAAAACATAAAAAAAAAAATGATTATTACAGCTTTTCATTTACAAAACAAAATGCAGCTTCAACATCTGAAGCATGGCTGGCAATGGCATACTGTGCGATAAAAGCATTTGGGAAACTTGCATACATCATTTTAAAAGGCGTAGGGCCCCATATTCAGACATTTGCACTAGTGCTACACTTGTGCCAGTACAGAACTAAAGGTATATTCAAAGGCATTGCGCTGGTGCTAATACCTTTGAATATAAGGCTGCACAAGTGCATTGTGCTGAAGCAGCAAGGATAGTGCAGTGCAAAGCATTTGTGTAGCACTGACTATATCACCGCTGATTGCAGTGAACACAGAGGGCAACAGTGGATGTGAGTAGAGAACCAATGAAAGACACACAACACAGCAGCATAGATGTCAAAAATAAACGTTACTGTGCAAAAATGGCAACAGGCTGTACTTAAAGCAGAAGTGCAACGAAAAACGTTATTCCAAAAAGCTAATTTTCTGCTATGGTTATAAAAAATATTGGCAGAACTGTTGATTTGGGTTTTCTGGATACTTCCTATGCTGTGTACTGTACATTTGCATTTTTGTCTGGACTCTTATCCTCCTCAGGTCCTCAGTATTATTTCTATGCAAAAATGAGGCAGCCATCATTTTTTCTTGAGAAATAATTACTTTAAAATGTCCATAAAATTCTTAAATGATAGTGGAAACTGAAACTTTCACCACCAAAATAAACTGGAAGGCATCTGGCATCAGTTAGGAAGAAAAAAAGGTGGGGTCAAATTTTGACTCATTTTCGTTGCACTGCTGCTTTAACAAACAACAACAATAACAAGTGTTACAAGAACAACAACAAGAAGGGAGAGGGGAATGGATAAACAACAGAAAATGGCAACCATCCATGGTGGAGAACAGAAACAAAACAAGGGCAACCATCCATAACAATTTTGGGGGAAGGGAGAACAAAACCAAAAAGGCAACCATCTGTATAAGGGGGAGGACAACAAAAACAAAAAGGGCAACACTGATTCAGAAAAAAACAAACAAATAAAGGGCACCTGCCCATTCAAAAACAAAACAAAAAAGGGCACTCACACATTACAATAAAATAAGAAGCAGGTCACCCACCAATTATAAACAACATGCAGAAAAGGGCATCTACTCATCCATCAGCAGCAGCACAAATGTCCATAATTTAAGGAGCTGCAGGTGGTGGTGATGGAGATGGTTGCTGCCTTCAGCTGGTGCTGTATTGCAGCAAGGAAGTCCTTGATGGCTTGGACATTTTTCTTCACCATCCTCACCAGCATCTGGAGGAGATGTATCTGGCACCAGAGCAGCACTTTCCTGACCTCATAGTCCAGGATGTCTTGCTGCCATCCTGCAGCTCTCTGGGCATCTATGGAAAGAAATACATACTGAACTCAACCAGCTCTGCACACAGGACAAGAGACACAGGAGTGGCACAGCATGCATAGTAGACGTATAACTGGCTGACACATGGGCCACCATGCCACACATAGGAGGAGGGATGAAACAGCTGCAGTGGAATGTGTGTGACATGACAGAGACAACCATGTGGACTCCAGCAGCAGAGGACTGCACATACAATGGGTGTACCATGCTGCAACAGAGCATGATTGAGGTGTGCAAGGGACACATGACAATGACAGACATGCCAGAAGTGGGAACACAGCACAAGTAACACCAGCACCTGATAGATAGTGTGATGGCTGAAGTGGCATGGAGCCACTCATGTGCACCCCAAACCATGCAGACAATCCATCCAACACACAGGCCAACAAAGGTGTAAAGGACAACAAATATTTATGAGTCAACCTGTTCAGTTTTAGGGGCAGGCCCAGGCACAAACATGGCTCGCACAACACAGCTGTATATGGATGGGACTGTCATGCAGCCCTGTATTTATTTTATTTATTTATTTAGAAGAGATTCACCAGGAAAGCAACATGAACTGTGAATAACTCATTTCCAGAAGCATTTTGTGGGGGAGGGGTTACATTAGGAGTAGGAGAAAACCAGCTGTCAAGAGAACAAGTGCACAGAATCATATGCATTCCTCATGCAATCCAGGTAATAAAAACAAGTACATAAATTAGAAATAGCAGGGCATAATGTGTAAATATTCTGAAATACAGTACATCACAAAATCATAATGCCAGGACAGCAATTTTTAATGGCACAACATTAGAATTAATCCTAGTGACTAACCCAGTTTTAGAACAAAGGGTGAACAGGAAGCTGAGAACAGAGCTGGAAGTGCAAGGGTGGGGGCATTCAAGGACAGTGTTAGTAGTTAAAGGGTTGGGGCAGGCATATGATTAAGTGCTTATTAAAAGGGGGAGAGGGTATCTAGGCATCAATCATTATCCCTACTTTAGAATACATGGAGGTTGACATTTAAGGAGCTGGGGATGGGGAGGAGGAGGAGGAAGAGGAGGAGCAGGAGGGGAAGGAGGGAAAGGTAACCAGGGCCTACTCCCTTTCAGGATGTTGAGAACCCTGCAAGGGGAACTGGGATCTGGCAGAAAAAAAATAGAGATCGGGATGTGGGGGAGAAGGATTGATGAAGGATGTTGGAGTAAGTGGTGGAGGGGGGTGGTAGAGGGAGTTGGGTAACCAGGATCTTCACCCCTTCAGGATGCTGGGAACCCTGCAAGGGGGATGGGGAACTGGTGGAAGAAGAAAATATGGCAAAGTGGGGAGAAGGATAGATGGGGATGTCAGAATAAGTGATGGTGCAGGGCAGTTTAGAGGAGGAAAGGTAGAGGGAGGTAGGTAACCAGGACCATCACCCCTTCAGAATGCAGAGAACCCTGCAAGGAGGAGGAGGAAAGGTAGAGTAAGTAGCCAGAACCATCACCCCTTCAGGTTGCAGATAATCATGCAAGAAGGTAGGGATTAGGCTGGGGAAAGTAGAGATCGAGAGTAAGAGGAGAAGAAGAGGGGAAGGGTGGAGGAAAGTGAGGGGTGGAGGGAAGGGATATAGGAAGTTAGAGTGTATGAAGTGGAGAGGGGTGTGAAAGATAGATAAGACAGAGAAAGGGGGTAAGGGAGGGTTAGTTGCAATTGCAGCAGTGAAATGTGTGCTTCCAAAGAAAGGGGTTAGGAAGGGGAGGGTTAGTTGCAACTGCAGCAGTGAAATTCATGCTTCCAAAGAAAGGCATTAGGAAGGGGAGGGTTAGTTGCAATTGCAGCAGTGAACTGCATGCTTCTGAAGCAGGTGTGCAAGGGATTGGTGAGATTGGGCAGAGTGAATTTGGGGGGGGGGAGTTCCAGGAGCTAAGGAATGTGTATGAGAAAGCATTGAGACCAGATGATGTATGCCATTGTGGGAGGGCAAGCATTCTGTGTGTTGAGAATTGAAGTGAGTAGAAGGAGGTGGGGGGACTGACAAGAGGGAGGACAGATTCGATGGTAGAGAGCTGAACCAGTATAAACCTACAGTACTAGTTTAGCTGTGTGGGACAGGTGCCTGGTGGTGAGGGAAGGAAAGGAGAGGGGGGTATAAAGATTGCAGTGGTGGGTGAGGGGGGGCAGCCAAGGAGAAAGCAGCAGAAGGAACTAAAGAGAGTGCGTAGCCTGACTAGGGTGGTCTTAAGGGCAGAATTGTAGATGATGTCCCCAAAGTCGAAGACTGGGAGAATCATCTTTTGGACAATTTCATGCCTGGTTTGCATGGGCAGGAAGATGCGATGTCTGTACAGGGCATCAAGCTTGGGGAGGAGCTTTTTGTGAATGGCATCAATGTGTACACCGAAGTCTAGATTTTTGTCTGGCCATAGCCCAAGGTACTTAAAAGAGGGGATGTCATCCAGTTTGGACCCGGACAGGTTTATGAAAGCTGGGGGTGGAGTCCAGTCTGGACAGCTTTTGTCTGGTGCCAAAGGTCATAGAGACTGTTTTTTTGACATTCAGTGAGAGATTTTTACCATTAAACCAGTGCTGGACATTGTTGAAGTTCAGTTGAAGACTGATAGTCACTTTGGCAGGGGAGCTCCAAGAGGGAAAATCATGGTGTTGTCTGCATACATATGTATGCTAGCAGATGAGTAGGCTTCAGGGAGGTCGTTCAGGAAGATGGAAAAGAGAATAGGTCTGAGTACTGAGCCTTGGGGGACACCTGTGTTTATTGTGAGTGGGGTTGAATTGCCCACTCTGATCAATTGGGACTGACCAATGAGGTATGATCAGAACCAGTCGTCAGCTATATCGGACAGGCAGCTACTGTCAGCTTGAAGAGGAGAAGGGAGTGGGTGACAGTGTTGAAGACTTTGGCCAGATTGACAAAAATGGCAGAGGTGATGCATCCCCGGTCCATCCCTGTGAGCATGGAGTCAGTAAGCCAGAGAAGGGAGGTGGTCATGGAATGGTCTTTCTGGAAGCCAGACTGGAAAGGGGTGTAAAAGGAGGCAGAGTTAAAGAAGCTGGAGAGTTGCTCCAGCGACAAGTGCTCTAGAACCTTAGCCAGGATAGGTAGTAGAGTTATGGGGGCAGAAATTGATGTAATTGAAGGGGTCACCCCCTTTGGGAAGAGGGATCACGGTAGCAGATTTCCAAATCATGAGTACTGTTGCGCGTGAGAAGGAAAGGTTCAGGAGATATGTCAGGTGGAGAGTAATGGTGTACCAGGTCATAATGTCGTATGCTTAACAGTGTACGCCATTATGCGCGAACCCTGGACCTATGCGCTGTCTGTGTTGGACCCCCCCAGAGTTAGAATCCTAAGTGAGGGGGTCTGGGGGTGCAGCCTCCCATAACATGGGGGGTGATGAAAAGAAATAAATAAATTGCACAACGTGATTGAGTAACATGGCATTCTGCCATGCGACATTTTGACCCTGTGCTGAGAAATGGTGTGGGCAAACAGGTGAAGAAGCTTAGGGTCAATGCAATCAGGGATCTTTCCTTTGTTAGGATTCAGGGCAAGTACTACTTGCAGGATGTCATTTGGGTGGACAGCTTCAAATGTAAAGCACAAGGTGGTGGGGGATGGTGGGTAGGGGGGACATTAGAGGGTGGGAGAGCAATAGGTGGGAGAGCTGCAAGGAGGAAGGAGGCAAAAGTAGTAAAGAAGTTATTGAATTCCACAGCCATGGTAGGTGAGTCATCAATTGAACATGGACCAATTTTTAGGACTGGAGATGGGGATTGGGAAGGTTGGGAAAACAAGGCATGGATGATCTTCTAGAATTTGGAAGGGTTACTTATGTTGTTATGGAAGGAGGTGTTGAAGTAGTCCACTTTAGTGAAGTGGATGACACAGGTACAAGCATTCCAGATTGCACAATAGCATTGAAGATCTTGCTGGGTGTGTGAGGTCTTGTATGTGGCCCACTTTTGATTATGTGCTCATTGATAAGTAAAGAGTTCAGCAGTGATCCAGGGCAGGTGGTTGCCTTGGAGCCTTGCATTTCTAAGTGGGGCATGAGGGTCCCAGTCAGATAGGAATTGCATGGTACAGAAGGACAGAGCAGTGTCAACAGAGGGAGCAGTGGAGATGGCTGACCAGTTGATACTGGACAGCTTGCTAGGGACAGCAGAGATGTCAAGGGAATGGAAAGAGTGGATTTTATAATTGTGGGAGGGTACTTTGTGTGGTGAATCTTGCACCTGCAGTAGACCATATGATGGTCACTATGGGCATCAGGGAGGGTACCAGACTTGATGACACAGTGGGGGTGTGAAGATAGAACCCAGCTGAGTAAGATATGTTTGCCGGTTTTATGGTTTAGGCACATGGGGTCACCTATTAGTTGCTTTAGGTTTAGGGACGCTGCATGGGAGCAGACTTTGGACTGTTTGCTTGGGAGCCACTTTATGTTAAAATCCCCTAGGAGGTACAATTCCCCTGGGTGGCAAGAGAAGTGATGGTGGAGAGGAGATCAGAGAGAGAGGAAAGCTCAGCAACAAGAGGTTGGGACAGCGGTAGACACCACCAACATAGATGAGAACGGAGAAGGGTAGGGATATTTTTATCAGTAGAACCTCATAGACTGAGGGGAGGAGATAGATAGGCAGATAGAATATTTGGTAGAGGAGGAGATATAAATAGTGACATCCCTAGCCCTGGACTTATGGTCTTGGCGGATAATATAGTACCTAGGAATGGAGATGTCTGTGTCTAGGATTTTATTGCTGAGCCATGTCTCAGAGATGATGAGAATGCTGGGTTTCAGTTGAAAAACTAGTGGCTGCAGGAGGTCAGTTTTGGGAAGGACTCTTCTGGTATTTAAGTGGGTTAAACTTAACCCCTTTGGAAGATTAGTTGTGTCGCTAAAGGGGAGACCAGGGTTGGGTTCAACATTGCCAGATGTGAGAAGTAAGAGTAATATTAGTGAACGAGATACTATAGCCGACCAATTCTTTATCTGTGGGCATGACTGGCTGCTGGATGGGGTGGTGACAATTATCTAATTGTAGCGCATGGTAATGGCTCATACAGTAGCCAGGTGGAGCCCTGATCATTGAGGAACCTGGCAGGTGCTTACGATGGGAAATGGGGGGCAGTGGACAGGCAGGGGTAGGCAAGTGTAGGTGTAAATGAAGGAGGGCAGTTTGGTATTGGGAGGGGGGGAAGAAGGCTCAGAAGAAGGAGGAAAGGTTGTGGGAGTGAAGAGAAGAGGGATGCAGACAAAGAACAGGAGCAGCATCCTTGTACCTGAATAATAGCAGAGTAGGTGGGTGTCAGAAGAAGGTATATGTTAGTTATGTTGGCTAGGTGGAGTAGCTTAGTGTTTATATGAGGAATTAGGATTAATAAAGAAGAGATGATAGGATAGAGATGATAACAATTGGTTTAGGTTTTTTGTTGGCCAGTGATAGTAGCTTAGTGAGAATGAAGAAAGAATTTAGGGTAGTAAGAATAGGGAGAGCTAAATGTACAGTAGCTAGTGTGCAGGTATGAGAGGCAAGGTAATGCTTGCTAGCAGAATGTATCTAAATGGATAAGATAATACAGGTTGTGGGCATAGAATTTATGCTAGATGAAGAGAATATTTTCCAGTACTTGTAAATTAAAGAATCGGAGGCAGAATGGGAGACATGGGGGGAGAGTGGATTCTCCAGCTATGGGTCAAAATAGAGAAGTAGCAGTTGCCAATAGAGGCGTGGATGGATGTAGGCAGAGTTTTTGTGTATTTAATAGAGGTCGGGTGGAGGGAGGGAAAAGTTATACAGTAAAGAGAATTATACGGTAAAGAGCTAGCAGCTAGTAAAAATATACAGCTGCAGCATGTATGCAGCAGCCAGGGTAACACATGTGTGCAGTGGTGATGTACATGAGTGGGCACTTTTTGCACACTGTACTTTAGTCAACTACCTGGAGACACCCCCCATTCCAGGAGCTGCTAGCCCTACCCTTGGAACAGGGCTCCCACTCTTACAGAACCAGTGCAAGACAGTGGGCTCTGTGAAGACATAGTTGTGTCCGAATGTATGCATGGCCCTGGCTGGTCATTACTGTGTTGGTAACTCACTACTGATTATGTATGACAATGTTGGTCACATATGGTAAAGTACATTCAGTGCCACCAATGCCTACCCTGCCTCTGACCCCATGCCACATAAGATCAGCTCTGTTGAGATGCAAAGATGTGACACAGAGTGGATATGGCACCGGAGATGGAACCACTACAGGAAGACTGCCACAAGTGGTATATGACACACATGGTATGAGACAGTGGTATTCTGGTATGACACTGGCTCGTACCTGCCTTTGCCAGTCATATACACGTACATAGTCCTGTGCATATGACACAACAGACCTGACTGATGATAGCATAACAACCAGTTCTGTGAGTAATTTCCACATAATTGTTGACATTACCACCAACTCCCTGGTGCACCAGATCAGCGACACAGGGGACATGCTACTGCTCGGTGTAAGGCACGCCATGGCACAGAATACAAACACACACAGGGTAACATGCCTGCTGCAAGGACATGCACAACAGTAGACTCCACACACCCTGATACATCACAATGTCAGTGGTGGGACAATGTCACAAGTGCAGGATGATTGTCCCCAACCACACCTGCATAAAAGCAGCCCCTATAGGCAAGCATGTCATGCTGAGGCACAGTATAGTGTAGACATGCAGCCCAGTGTGTGAAACACACAATGCAGGGTGCTGATGCAGACGTGTGTCTGTTGACTGACTCCGCTGGGCCTATAATGACCTGGTGTGTCCTGTGGATGGTTCTGTAAGCTCTGCTCCTGTTCCCAGACCCTGGCCTGGTCCTGCTGGCTGCAAAGGTCTGTGGCAAGCAAAGGAAACATGATCAGTAGCATGCAGTGGGACACACTGCCCAGTAAAATAATCCCTTCACCCATATGCTTGAGCTGTGCACCAGCTACCACAGTTGCATGGTGTGGATGAATAGGACCATTCAGCGCCACATTTTATCATTGTAAACAGCTATGACACCACACATATATAGGTGTGTTCTGGCCCGGTCAAAGCCAGAATCCTATATCCCACTGCTGTTGGTATGACCTAGTACAGGGTATGTCAGCCAATGCAGTGCCCATATCCAGCCATCCTCTCCACCCCTGTCCAGAATACCCATATGTGTTAGCTACAGGGCATGCAAACCTCATGGTATGCAGTAGGATGCATGGAGCACTAGGTCTCCTACAACAGGGGCACAAGAAACACACCTGTGCAACAGTAGGGGAGGACATGGTACCATAGGTGTACCCCGGTGCAGTGGCTGGTAGAAGACTGGCACACCCTGTGTAATATAATAGTGCACGATACATTACTTGGTGTATGTACACCATCACCCATGCTATATACATGGACGGTGTACACAAAACAGCCCTTATGAAAATGAATTATATTCTAAAATATATTATTGACAATATATTTACAAATGGTGAAATACATTCCAGTCTACTTGTTTTATAATATATTGTAATGTATTGGAAAATCAATATATTTCTATGTATTTTAAAATTTGCAAATATATTGCAATGTACTGTAAATATACACGTTATTGTCACTTTAGCATACTATGTTTATTATAAAATATATTGATTACATTTCTAATATATTGAAATAAGGATGGTAAATTTATGTTACTGATATATTGCCAATATATGTATAAATGTATATTTTTTTACATTTCAAATTTTGTTTCCTATATTTACAAATATATGTAATATACATGTGTAATGGATACTAATATAACTACTTAACCAGACCAAAAAAAAACCCCACAAATTATTTATGATTTAGTGTAGCTTTATCTGTACAACTGGAGTTCCTCTTGTTAGTAAACATGGAGCTATTTACATTGAAATTATTCTTTTACAGTGCAGCTTTAACTCAAATAGATATTGTACACCTTTATACTTATACATTAGACGTACCTCACAAGCTCATGTTTGTTTTTTAATTTTTTGAAGTTAAACATCAGATAAAACCTTGGATTACAACTTAAGCACCATACAGTTTAAAGTGCGTGGATTGCAAGGCAATATTTCTTATGTCAGCATTGCATCCTAAAGTTGGACGAAGCAGCCAGCATGCTGTTGTGTTTATTACATTAAAATGTTCTTTATCACATTAAAATTTTCTTTATTTCTTCAGGTGGTCTTATTTTCACTGTTGTTATTATCCAGGCTACCTTTGTAGTTTTCATGGAGTGTTATGACTTAAACACTGATTTACATGTGTAAGTTTTGTTTTAGTTGCTAGTAAGTTGTAAAGTTGCCCAATAAAATATGCTCTGTTATCCTAGCCTTATGTGCCAATCATTTCTTTCTGCGTTATTCTTTAATGTGTTCACTACTAAATATTCATTTATAACAATACAGGTAGGGTTATAGTAATGCATTTATACTGGCCATACTCCTTATAAATATTGTTATACTGAGATCACATGGCATGTACTTTTTATATTAGAAACATGGTATCTGTTGTAGGTAGCCAAATGTCGGCACCTTCTACATTCTACTGTTTGAACAATTTAAACTATGCACAATAGATGCAAGTGGTTGTGTGTGAGGTAAAAGGCCTCATCTGGTGACTCCTCAGCTAATTGGCTCTGTTGTGAGATCTGTAGTGATGTTGTTCTACAGCTGTGATGAGAGAAGCTGAGTTGAGCAGTGGAGGGGGTGTCCATGATATACCCTACTCTCTGCAGGTGACATGGTGAAGTCTCAGCTCCTTGTAGCTATCCTATGCCTTTTTGGGGGAGTTTGACTAAGGAGTCCCTGTGGGCAGGGGTTGGAGGGCAAGAAGACTGAATATATTGGAGTATTTTGGGCCCAGATCTTATCATAATTTATTAGGGTGTTAAAGGAGATGTGGGACAGTCTTTCATATTTTGCAAGCAGAGTACTGTTGTCCATTGGTTGCTTACAGGTAGGAATTGTTGTGGATCTCCATTTACAGACAATAAGTCACTTAACTGGCACACTGAAGAGGATCAGGAAATCTCATTGATATTTTGATATATGAATATTTGCTATGGAAGTCTTGGAACCCAACACATATAAGTCTGCTGCTAGTGGTATATTAATATTTAGAATGTGTTGTAGTAAGTTGAGAGCTAGATTCCACAAGTCTGTAATTTTGGGGCATGAACTTAATATGTGGAAATGGCCCCCATGTAAATTACCACATCTCCAACATTCATCTGAGTTAAAGTTTGCTGAGAATAAGACTGCTGATGTTCTGTACCACCAGCGTAGTATTTTATTTTGGATTAGTCTGTTGCGGGTGTCCCTAATAGGTGTATGTGCAGCCACCCAGAATGAGTCCCATTCATTTTCTGATATTTCTCTACCTAACGCTTGCTCCCATTTCTCATTTGCTTTTTTGGTTGGTCTGGGATATTGTCTTGTATGAGTGAATAAATAAGACTAGTTCTGCCTTTGGACTTAGTTAATAGATTACGGAGGGGATGTGGGTTGGGTGACGTCTGCAGTTGTTTAGCTTTCCTAATCAGGGGTGCTGTAACGTCTCTGATCTGCAAGAATCACCAAAAATCTTCTTTTGATAGGTCATATATTTTCTGCAGATCTTGAAAGGATTCCATGTTTGATGAGCCTGGAATTAGTAAGTCTTGTATTATGCTAATACCTTTCTTTTCCCATGTTTTCCAGTTAGTGTTTCCCCCTCTATCTTTATATTTTTAGCACCCCATAGTGGGTTATATTTGAGGTGAGCTAAGTCAGCTTTATTTATCCTTCCTAATTTTTTCCAAGAGGTTATGGATGAGGTTACTGTAAGTAGTGTTGGGGGGGGGGTTATATTTGGACTCCCATAAATGTATGTGTAAGGTGGAAAACCTTTTATTATTGATGATTCTGTTTTGGACCACAATGGCAGCGATGCTTCAGATGTCTCAAATCATCTTAGGGTTTGTGTGGCTCTATAAGCCAGCTAGTAGTCTTTTAACCAGGTAACTCTCATCCCCCTTTGGACCAGTGTGTTCTTAATTTATTTCTGCTGAACCTGGGTTCTTTCTCTTCCCAGATGTAGCTGCCTAAAAGTTTGTCTATTCTTGTGAACCATGAGTCAGGGATTATCAGGGGTATGTGAAGATGGCTGCTGGGCTGGGTGCGCTGTCAGCTGCTCTGTAGCTTAGTGTTCTGTTTGAATGTTTTATTTTTGTACTCATGGCTCTTCTATACATGGACTTGCCATTCTGTTGTTCATCGTCCTCTCGTATTTTTTATTGACTCCTGGTCGTTTAGTTGTTTATCTGTGAATCTTCCAATTTGCAGGTCGATCTGCCCTAGTGAGAGTTGAACTTGGATCTGGAACCCCTGGTCGTTTGCAGCTTATTCCTAAATTGCTTTTGCAGGTCCCCTTTCCTGAGCTGGAGTTAAAAGTGCAGCAAAAACTGGAGCTGGAACACATTGGAGTAATCTCTTAGTACAAGCGTGCTGAAGTCCAGGAGCGGTGTTGGGGCTATTTCACGACCGCTTCGTAGTGTAAACTGGGGCTGTCCTATTCTGGCCTGTTACCACCCCAGTCTATTTTTGGTCAGCCGGGCCACCGTTTTTACTCATGTGTGTCTAAATACCAGCCAAGGATCTAGTATTGCTGCTGTTGTGCTACTGTGTGGCTGAGATAGCCAATGAAGACTCTTGGAGGATATATTGTGGTTAGGGCAGGCGTAAAGAGAAGTTGAATTTTCCTGGAGAAGATTCCCAAGAGAAGACTGTGCATGTATTAAAGGATACTGATCCTGAGTTGGCAGTTTGTTTAGAAGGATTAGTGGGCATTCCAAGACCAGCTGGACTTGGAGCAGGGAGCTAGTGTCCTGGCCCTGTGGGTGGGCTGACTGTGGTGTGCAGCTGAGCAGAGTTCTCAGCCTTATTCATTGGGAAGCTGGTGACTTGGGATAATGTCCTCTTAGGTTTCCCCCTGGGGCCTATTAGTAAGTTGGCCTGGGCGGGGGCTGTAGCAGAGGCCATGGGCTTGAGGTTTTGCCACCGAACAGGATTTGTCAGGGCTGCTCCAGCTCCAGAGTAATCTAACCATCTGAAGCGGATCATCCGGACTTGTTTCATCTAAGCACAGTCAGACTATTCAACTATTTTTCTCTTCATTTACAAACCGCTTAGAAGGCAGTGAGAGTGCCTTCCTTTTCTTAACTCTGGTACAATGTGAGTGTACCAGATTATAAAGTGCCTGGACATATCTTTAATAACTTCACCTTCCCCCTTGTAGTGAGAGTATTTTGGGGGTTGGGGAAATTGTTGAGACTTACGTACATTTACCAGTCTCCTCTGGTGGTGTGAGGACCATTGTGGACTGGAAATTTTTAGTATTTCTGTACCTTGATTTGCACATGTACTGTAGTGACTATGTTAAGTCCTCCGACTGATCTAAATCCTGCTGGCTTGGACTGAATAAGTGTGTTATTTTATTATAATTTTAAAATATAGCTTTTTTAGGGGTTGGGTTTAGGTATTGTTTTGTAGGTTGTATATTTTATTTTAAGTTTGATTACAGATCTTATTTAATTTTTTTTCCCTCACGTGAGAACTGAGATTTGTATTTTTGTTTTGTATTTTTTTTTTAAATATTATATGTGTGTGTTTGCTTTAGGAATATAACTCGTTTAGTTAAGTGAGTAGAGTTGTTTTATAATTAGTTTTTTAGTTTAGTACAGTTATTGTGGTCACCAGAATGTGTTGGAAGCCTGCCCCCACAGTCGTGCGCTATTCACCCTCCGCCCTCCACACCCTCCGCCTCTTTATCCCCTCCCATTGCAGATTACAACTTACCAGCACTGTAGAGCACTGGGTATTGCCCATCGGGGGAGGGGGGTCAGGGGGTGAGAATGGTAGAGGGTGAATGAGCAGGGCCATCGCATTGGGGTTGTAAGGTCCAGAAGATGCCCTGGGGCAAATTGGAACCCAGACTGTGGCCTGCCATGTCTGGTTTCCATACCCAAGGGCACTACCAATTTTGATGGGCAGGCTGTTCGGGTGGCCCTGGAAGTTCATTCAACTCGAGAAATATTATGCAATGCCAAGTCTATTAAAAACAAGACTGCAATTGTTGCTGATCTTGTAGGAACAGTGGACCTGGCTTGCATCACCGAGACCTGGCTGGATGAGAACGCTGGCCCAATATTGGAGGCTGCAACTCCAGCTTAATACTTGGCGATCCACTGCTCGAGATCACGGGGGTTGTGGTCTGTTTCAAGACTGAACTGGGCTTCATGAGCATACCAGTTGAGGAGACTCAGTCATTTGACTGTACTGTGGTAGCAGGTGTAGGTTGTAGGATCACTGTCACCTACCATCTACCCAGGGATGAGAAGTGGTTCCTTCAGGAAGTGGAGGACTTTTTCATCAACATGGCATTTGAGTTGCCAAGGCTGATGGTCCTAGGCAACTTTAATGCCTGGGTCGATGATGAACTCTCACAGTTTGGACAACACTTCCTCCAGCTGATGACATCTCTGGGCCTTACACAGGTAGTTACCACTGCTACCTATAAACATGGTCACTCTCTTGACTTAGTCTTCCTCCTGGGTATCAAAGCCTCAGATCTGGGGGTGGAACCAATCAGATGGTCCGATCACTAGACCGTGGGGTTCAGTTATAGTGCCCCCTTTGAAGGCCTATCCCTGTGGAGACAATCAGGTATCGCTCTTTATGAGACGTTAGCTCCAAAGGCCTGGTGGCAGTATTTGACCTATTGATTCTTCCAGGGGCAAACAGTGACCCAGAAACCCTTGTGATGGCCTATAATATGCCCATTTCAGCAGCCCTGGATGTCGTTGCTCCTGTCCGAGTTTGTCCTCTCTCCCTTTGCTCTTGGTCCCCATGGTTTGATGGGACTTTGAGGGAGATGTGGTGATTAGGACAAAGGTTAGAGCGTTGCTGGTGGAAATCTGTCCTGGATGCCGACCGCCTTAGATTGATAGACCATTATTAAGCCTATCAATCTGCAATCATCCGTAAGAAGGCAGAGTTCCTGTCCAGGGAGATTGCAGCTGCTCAGAATCGACCAGCTCAGGTTTTTTGAACTGTGGACAAACTGTGCAACCCAGCCTGTCTACAAGTTCGAAAAGCCTTTTTGCAAGTAGAGTGCAACAAACTTGCTTGATTCTTTGAGACTAAGGTGGCTGACATCAGGGCGGCGCTCCAACCAGCACACTCTATGGGCGTTACTTTGGATCAGCGCTTGGCCACTGCTCCTCAGCTTTCCTGGAGTACCTTTGACCTACTGGAGTTAATGGATGTCATGCAGATTGTCCAGGATGCACGCCCTACGTGCTGTAGTTTGGATCCAGGTCCAACTTCCCTGATTGTGGGTTGTATTGATACCATCACTCCAGTCCTAGCCTGGATAGTCTGGTGCTCCTTGGAAACAGGTGAGTTTCTTAGCTCCCTAAAGGAGGTGGTGGCAACACCCCTCCTGAAGAAAGCTTATTTGGACCTAGACTGCCATGTGAACTACAGACCAATCTCAAATCTTCCCTTTTTAGGGAAGGTAATTGAGAAGGTAGTGGCCGTACAACTGGAGAACCATTTGACCATCCATTACATCTATGAACCTCTCCAGTCCAGTTTTCGAAAGAGGCATAGTAATGAGACAGCACTGGTTCGGGTGCTCGATGATCTCCTGATGGCAAGAGATCAGAAAAAAGTTCCATCTTGGTTCTTCTAGATCTCTCATCAACATTTGATACTGTGGACCATGGGGTCCTGCTCGGTTGCTTGAGGTTCATTTGTGGCCTGTCGGGTGCAGTCCTCAGGTGGTTTACATCTTTCCTCACCGGAAGAACTCAGAGAGTGGTGTCAAGGGTTTATTTCTCAGACCTAGTCCCTCTGTCATGTGGGGTTTCACAGGGATCAGTGCTGTCCCTCATGTTGTTCACAATGTACATGCTGCCCCTCGGAGAAATTGTAAGAAGGTATGGGCTGAGGTTTCACTGCTATGCTGATGATACCCAGCTCTACCTTTCTTTTGCTTCTGACCAGGATGGAGCTCTCTTAGACTTTAACAATTGCCTCGCAGAAATCCAGGATTGGATGGATTTGAGCTGGTTGAAGTTGAACTCGCAAAAGACTGAGGTGCTGGTTGTGGACCCAGTGCACCGGATAGGGTGATTGGGGGCAGGTTCACCCTCGGGGCTTTTACTTGGGGGCTTATCACTCCCGACCTCTGAATGGGTGCGAAACCTGGGGGTAATTTTTGATGAAGGGCTGACATTACATTTGCAGGTGTCAGCCATTGTCAAGTCCTCTTTCTGTCATCTGAGGAATATCTCCAGGGTTAAGCATCCTGTTCCATCCAGCAATCTTCCCACATTGGTCCACACCTTTGTGTCCTCATGCCTGGATTATTGCAACTCCCTGTACCTAGGGTTACCTGGGGTGTAAATCTGCCACTTGCAGCTGGTGCAGAATGCAGCGGCCCGGCTTTTGACGGGAACCTCACGATACTGTCATATTTCTCCAGTGCTACGCAGGCTGCACTGGCTGCTGGTACAGTGGCAGATCACCTTTAAAGTCAGTCTGCTGACTTATAAAGCCCTACACGGACAGGGTCCTGACTACCTGAAAGAGCTTCTGGTACCTTACTGCCCTGGGCGATCACTCCGCTCAGCTGATGAGGGGTTCCTACAGATTCCAAAGGTGTGTTCAAAATCTTCTGGGGCTCGGCATTCATGCGTGTGGCCCCAACCCTTTGAAATTCTCTACCCCGTCAGTTGCAGAAGTGTACAACCGTGTAGGGATTTGAACAGGCCCTAAAAACACATTTGTGGTACCAAGCATTTGGTGACTGATCAATATATTTTTAGTTGTATTATCTGTTTTAATATTATTTATGATACTGAAGTTTGATATGTTATTTTAAACGTTTGTTAGGTGCCTTGGCTTCTGAAAGGCACCATATAAATAAAGAATATTATTATTATATTAATATTATTATTATGTGTGAGATTAGATATAAAATCTTTGGTGCAATAAGCATTTTTATTGCCTCAGTTTTTCCCACTATTGAGAGATTCATAGGTCTCCATCTCGGCAGATCTGTCTTTAATTTGGTGATCAGTGGCTCCAGATTACTGCTTACAATTTTTGATTCTTTTGTTGTCATTTTGATTCCCAGATACATTATGTGGTCCTTTGCCCATCTCAGGTTTAGAGCTGTAAAGGGGATTCCAGGCATAGTTTGTTGAGTGGTAAGACTTCAGTTTTACTCTGATTTATCTCTAGTCCTGTCAGTTTGGTGAAGGTGTCAAGTAAATGGAGCAGTGGTTGCACGGAGTTGTGTGCATCTTCTATGGTTACTAGTAAATCATCTGCATACATTAAGGACTTGATCTCTATATCCCTGGTCTTTATCCCCAAAATGCCCTGATGCTCTCTGATAGCCTCTGCAAGGGGTTCTATGGCTAGGATAAAAAGGAGTAGTGATAGTGGGCAACCCTGGCATGTCCCGCTTTCTAGGGTGAAAGGTGATGATAGAGTGTTGTTCATCAGGATTCGAGCCTTTAGGTAAGCATAGATAGCTCTGATTATATTAAAGAAATTTGCCTTGAAGTCCAAGTGTTGCAACACTCTGTATAAGTAATGCTACTCTGCTGAGTCAAAGGCTTTTTCAAAGTCAATGGCCAGTGCAACAGTTAGCGTGAGAGAAGACATTTATATCTGCATCACATCTAGCAGGGTTCTCATATGACCAGAGCTATATCTGACTTTGGTGAAGCCCACCTGGGAAGGGTGTATTAGGATCAGAATGAGTTTATCCAGTCTGGTGGCCAGTATCTTAACATAAATTTTGCTGTCCACTGTTATAAGTGAGATGGGCCTATAACTAGCAGGCAGTTATTTGTCTTTCCCTGGTTTAGGTAGAATTTTTGTGGTTATCTCATTCATTTTGGGAGAAAAAAATGCCCATTTCTTGTATTTCTGAAAATAGTCTTTGCATGACTGGTGATAACACTGGAGCCAGAACTTAATATAACTCTGTCAGAAGCCCCACGAGTTGTTTTTTCTTTAGTGAAAGGATGGCATTTTTTATTTCATCATCTGTGAAATTCGGTTCCAATACTGTGGCTTGGGCTGAAGTTATTTTTGGGAGACTGAGTTTCTCTAGAAATACTACAAGGGCCTCAGGGTTATTTATTGTTTGTGGTAGAGGCATATAGCTGAACATAGAAATCTTTCATTAGGTCATTAATTCTGTTTTCTGCAGTATATGTTTTGCTGTTTGTATCTCTGAGAACATTTTATGTGTCTCTTGGCTTGTTTTTATTTTTAGTCTATAGGCCAGAAGTTTCCCACATACCCCCCCCTTCCCATTATTTATGTTTTAGCTGCATGATCGCCAGTTCTGCTTTCCTAGCAGTTAGGGTGTTGATTCCATTCCTTATCCTTAGTATTTCCTTATACAAAGGAGGCTTTGGTGATGTCTTAGAGTTTGCTTTAAATTGTAGCCCTAAAGTTAAAAACTTATCTTCCATGCTTTTTAGTTCTTATTCTCTCTTCCTGCGCCTGAATGCAGCATAAGAAATAATGTTTCCCCTCATGGTGGCTTTAAATGCCTCCCACAAGATGGCCATGGAGACTGCCCCGTTATCGTTTAGATTGAAAAAATCCTTTGCTGCTCTGTTGAGCCATGGACTGAACTCAGGGTCTAACATTAGCAGGGGGTCCATCCTCCAGTTAGTTGATCTGTGGCTTACTGAATCGTATAAGCTATTTAACTGAAGCAGAGCATGGTTCAAAATGATGAGTGCCTTAATGTATGCTGCCATTATCATGGCAGTGATTTTGGGTGATGTAAGCCACATATCAATTTTGCTATGTGTTCCATGCCTGCTTGAGTGGCAGGAGTAGTCCCTAACTCTCGGGTTCTGTACTCTCCAGGCATCTGTAAGTGCCATGTCTGCCATCCAAAGTTTGACCACCCTGGCAGCCTTGGTGTGGGGTTCTGTAGTGCCTTTGCTCCTCTCTATATTGTCCTCCAGTACCAGGTTGAAATCCCCCCCTAACAGCATTGGGTCATTTTTGTCATTAAATGAAGCAGTCTAAGCCGCCAGATTATCAATCAATCAATCAAAATCTTTATTTATTCAGGCGAACATCATTGAGCATAGCTCATTTATAAGATGGACCTGATTGGTAATAAACAACAAAATGGTTTAAACTCACAAATATACAAATATAGAATGAGTACAGTAACAAAGACTTTTTAAGAATAAACAACAAAGAATGAGCAAATGCAATAATATACAAATATATACAAGGCAAGTAAACAGTGGTATTGGGCACCAGAGCAAAAATAGCGAAAAAAAAAAAAAGTAATGAGTAGGGGTTTAGGAGGTAGATAAAAAAGAAGTTAATGGATGAATGCATGAACAGATAAGGGAGGGGGAATCTAATGGGGGCAGGGGTGAAGAGGGGTCTGAAGAGGCTAGGAATTGTGGAAGCAGTTGCATATCTCTGGAAAAGATTTAGGTACAGCTTTTGAAGGAGACTACAGGAATGAAAGTGTTCAGCTTCAGGGTCTTTTGTAGAGAGTTCCAGATGTGTGCTAGAAAGTAGTTGATTGCAGCCCTTCCATGTCGGGTACATGCCTTAGGTAGATTCAGCAAGATGAGGTTATTGCTTCTAGGTCATATGGCCTTGGAGTAACAAGAGAGAAGCAATCAGAAATGTAGATGGTAGTTTATTTGTCAGAGCTTTGTATCCAAGAAAGCAGCATTTTGTTCCTTCTGTGATGTAGGGATGTCCAGCCAACTGCAGCATAGAGAGAACAGTGGTGGGTACTGAAAGGAAGGTCAGTGATGAACCTTAGAGCTCTATGGTACAGGGTATCCAGTTTATTTAGGTAGAACAGAGGAGCAGTGGCCATATAGGAAGTCTGCGTAAAGGAGGGATATAAATGAAGCCTGGATTAATCTCTGCTTAGATTCTCTGTTTAGAAAATGTTTGATCCTGAAGAAAAGGCCAAGCCTTTGCCTTAGTTTTTTCAGGAGCTCTTCAATATGCTGGGTGAAATCAAGCCTGTTGTCAATCCAAACCCCCAGATATTTGAATTTATCTACATAATCAAGGCTCTCACCAAGGATGGTAGAAAGTTGGGGAAGAATGTTCGGTGAGTAGGTATTGGTGGAGATGAACATAGCTTTAGTCTTCTTGGCATTTAATAGAAGCTTCTTATCAAGTAATTTGTGTTGCAGTAAGGAGAAATCAGCTTGTAGTAGATCATAGGCCTTTTTTGGTGATGGATTGCTTACATAAAGGACAGTGTCATCTGCAAAAAGGTGAACATTAGAATTTGTGAGGCTTGAGTCAATGTTATTGATGTAGATGGCAAAGAGGATAGGGCCCAAAATGGAGCCTTGAGGGACTCCTCTTAAGAGAGGTTTTGAGGAAGAAAGGTTGCCCTTTTTACCTGCTGCACCCTACCAGAGAGGTAGCATTTGAACCATTTAAGAGAGCTAGGTCTAGGCCTAGGGAGTGCAGTGAGGAGATTAGAAGATCATGATCCACAGTATCAAATGCTTTACTTAAATCCAGAAATACAGCACAGATATTTTTTTTATCTAGTTCAGTCTGCCAGTCATTTGTAACTTTTGCTAAGGCAGAAATGGTGCTGTGCATGGCTCTGAACCCAGATTGAGCAGGGTTAAGGAGGTTGTTAGCATTGAGGTAGTCATTTAGTTGGATGCTTACCAGTTTCTCTAACATCTTGGACAGCACTGGAAGGATGGAAATAGGCCTGTAGTTGTTGAGATCCATGGGGTCCCCTGCTTTAAGGAGGAAACACTTGTGCTGTCTTCCAAAGAAGGAATAGAGCCAGTAGATAAGGACATGTTGAAGAGGTGAGTTAGGGGGCTGCAATGGCATGTAGTGCAATTTTTAAAAAGAAAGGGTCCAGAGAATCTGCACCAGCGCTTTTAGTTGTATCCAGGCGGAGCAGTAGGTCTTCTACTTTTTTTAATAAAATTGGCTTGAAAGAAAATGTAGAGGTAGCCTTCTGGGCTTCAGTGGAATGGAGAGTAAGTTGAGAGCACAGCAAGTTTGCTGGAGAAGAGTCAAAAGCTAGGCCTGCTGTAGTAAAATGATTATTGAAAGCATCTAAAATTTCATACTTGTCAGTAATGATCACATTGTTGAGGTTCACTTGAGATGGTAGAGAGGTGCTAGAGTCTTGCCCTAGGATTCCCTTGATAGTGCCCCAGAATTTGGCTGGGTTGTGGTAGGTAGCATCCAGCTCTGCTGTATAGAGGGCAGCCTTAGCATCTCTCACTTTTTTAGTGCAGCTGTTCCTGGCTTGTCTGAATTGTACCCAGTCATTTGGATCTTTGGTCTTCCTTGCCTTTTTCCAGAGCTTGTCTCTAGCAAGCAGTGCAGATTTAAGTTCAGCAGAGAACCAGGGACAAGATTTGCGTTTAATTCTGACACTGGTGACCGGTGCATATGTATTGAGAGCCCCTAAGATTATGTCATTTAGCACCTGCAGTGCTGACTCCACAGAAGCTGAGAGGTAGAATTCTTGCCAGTGTTTGGAGTGACACAGATTTTGGAGATACTCTGCAATGTTAAAGTTCTTTTTAGACCTTCTTGGGAGGAATTTTGCAGGTTAGCAGGCTTGATTGAAGATCTTATACCAGCTATGAGGCAGTGATCACTTATATCACTGAATAGCACTCAGCGTGTGAATATAGAGGGGGCTTATTAACTAATATAACATCAAGTAAGGTGCTGTTACTTTTGTTTTTTAGGTTAATCCTTGTTGGTTCATTTATTAGTTGAGTAAAGCCATGGGAGTCACAGAAAGATACTAGGGGTGCAGAAGCATTGGATAGCCAGTTAAAGTTCAAATCGCCTAGAATAATGGTATCCTCAGGACCCAGTTTAGTTATAGTCCCCAGGTGGGTAAGGAGTTTAAGTCTGGCAGAGGGGGGCCTGTAGCAGCCAACCAGTTGAAAGGCTGACATGTTGGGAAGGGATATTTTAAGGGATAGGCATTCAAATTCTTTAGGCTGAGATGAAATATTGAGGCAGGAAGCAGAGATATTTCAGTTAACATAAATGGCCACACCACCACCCCTGGATGGATGGTCTGCTCTGAAAAGCTGGTAATTAGGTATACTTATTTCACTGTCATTTGTTGCTGGTTTAAGCCACGTTTCAGAGAATACAAGAAAGTCTGGCAGGGTATGGGCAACCCAGGCTTGTATCAGTGAGAACTTTTTTAAAAGGCTGCATACATTGATGTGGAGAAAGCTTAGGCCTTCATAGAGACTAGATCTGTTGGTGAGGTGAAGCCTTCTAGGGGTCCAGGATTGAGTTCAACAGTGCCAGCACAGATAAGCAGAAAGAACAATAGTTTGGTAAGTTGCTTCAAGTGATAGGAGGAAGGAACAGACAGAGGCTTTCTTCTTACTCGGGTCCAGTGATCAGAGAATAACGGGCCTGCCTTATGGCTTGTTATAATATCATAAGTACCAGCTTGATGGACAGAAGTAGGGGGCATTGAAGGGCCATGAATGAAGTGTGGGGTAAAGGAGGCAAACTGGTCGTGAGCCTTTTTCTGGATACCCCAAGGATTTGGTAAAGCAACAGGTAAAGTACGTGAGGAAATGAAGGACATCCACAAGGGTTGCATGAGGGAGGTCAGACTGACTGGCAGCCATAATCTCTAGGTCAAGGGCTGGTGCGGCATCATCATCAAGGTGTGACATAGGCGAAAGGCGGAGGAGCAATAGCAGGAGCAACAGCATGATGGTTGGTAGCTAGGGTTAGGAATACCAAAGGCAATAGGGGGAGTGGTGCTAGGTTATTGGCTAAGAGGTGAACTAAGGGCAGAGAAATGAGATTTGGCAGGAAGGTGTGTATAAAGAAACACCCAGGAGGGGAGGGGGGCAAAAATTTGCGGCTTTCCTGTACCTTGCTGGCTGTCTCTCCGGCCTCCTGGTTCCCAAACGGTTTTCTGGTCGCTGCCCTGCCAGGGCTCTGGAGCCCCTGCGCCACTGGGTGCCTGAGGGCTGGGTCGGCTACAGTGGAGGAGACAGAGGAGAGGCCAGTCAGAAAAGCACTGTTGCAGTAATAAAAAAGAGTTCTGCAATTAAGTGCTAAAAAACTTTGCACAACAAAAGACTGTGGGGGGGGGGAATGGCGCCTTTGGTCTGGCCCAACAGAGATCCCACCAAAAGACTGTATCACTTAGTCCTTACACAAAAACAACATTTATATAGATTTTTAAACAAAAAATTGTAAAAACAGCTCCTTTTTGAGAGATTAACAATAAACACAGTAAACCCGGTCAATCTTCAGCAGTGCAAGATATAGCAAAAGTCAATGGAGAAGCAGGACCAATCGGAAGCAAGGCTGATGTAACGCTCACCTCCTGATTGGTCGCGGCCTTCCCGTACCTTGCTAGCTGTCTCTCCCGGCCTCCTGGTTCCCAAACTCGACTTCGCGGTTGCCGCCCACCCGCCGGCGGCTCGGAGCCCCTGCGCTCACTGGGTGCTCAAGGGCTGGGTCGGCTACAGTGGAGGAGACAGAGGAGAGGCCAGTCAGAAAAGCACTATTGCAGTAATAAAAAAGAGTTCTGCAATTAGGTGCTAAAAAAATGGTACAACAAAAGACTGGGACGCGCCATTGATCTGGCCCAAACAGAGATCCCCACCCAAAAGACTGTATCACTTAGTCCTTACACAAAACAACATTTATATAGATTTTAAACAAAAATTGTAAAACAGCTCCTTTTGAGAGATTAACAATAAACCCAGTAAACCCGGTCAGTCTTCAGCAGTGCAAGCTATAGCAAAAGTCAATGGAGAAGCAGGACCAATCGGAAGCAAGGCTGATGTAGCGCTCGCCTCCTGATTGGTCGCGGCCTTCCCGAACCTTGCTGGCTGTCTCTCCCGGCCTCCTGGTTCCCAAACTCGGCTTCGCGGTCGCCGCCCGCCCGCCGGTGACTCGAAGCCCCTGCGCTCACTGGGTGCTCGAGGGCTGGGTCGGCTACAGTGGAGGAGACAGAGGAGAGGCCAGTCAGAAAAGCACTATTGCAGTAATAAAAAAAATAGTTCTGCAATTAGGTGCTAAAAAACTTTGCACAACAAAAGAAGATTATGAAAGAACTGGGGTAAGTCTGTGTTAGGGGCATATAGGTTCCCAATAATAAGTGGGCCCTGAGGAGTCTGGAAGAATACTAACACCCACCGACCTTCTTCGTCATGTTTTGATTTTGTTAGAGTCCATGTTAGTGACTTATGAACAAGAATTGAACCCCCCCCCATTTAGTTTGGGAGGCACTATGACTAGTCCCACCCATTCTCGAACTAACTTAGTGGACACATTATGAGAAAGTTTTGTCACCTGCAGTAAAGCAACTTGGGTACGTAGTTTTTTGAGATGGGTCATTACCTGCTTATGCTTTATTGGTGAGTTCAGTCCCCTTACGTTCCAACTATGAAATTGCAGATCTGTCATTTTGCCTTTTAGGTTGGTATAATGAGTATATGAGTTGTAATGATTGAAACGTAACAGGTTGGTTCTGACCACCCCACCCAGCCACCACCAGAACAGTAAAAGCTCTTTTAGCTTCATAGTCACCTTTAACCACTTGCATAATAGTGTTTTCCTTTGTACTCAAAAATAACATACTGTAACATAACAACATATGTAAAAGCAATGACCTGCACTCATAATTTTATCATTATTTATTTATTGAGTCTTGGATTACAACACCTTTGAGCAATACAACTCATTTACAAAGGTTCCACGTCTGTAGTACAAATACAAAACAAGTAAACAGATGATAGGTAAATAGCGGACATCAAGTATATACTTTAAAAAGCTAATACATCGAAAGCAATCAAAATAGCACTGAATGTTACTCAACATACAGTAGAGTGGGCTAGAAGAGATGGCAGCCTGGAAGGACCTGTCAAAATCTAGGAGAGAAAGTAATGGGGCGTAAGGTGGGGGATGGGAGAAACAAGAGGGAGAAGGAGATGAGTTGCACACCAGGCAGAGCGGAGTTGCAAAGGAGGTAATGAGGGTAGATAGATGAGGGAAGGGGGAGGTGGATGGAGGGAAATGAGGTGATTGCAGAGAGAAGGGGGAGTGCTGGCAAAGTGAGGGGGAGGAAGACAAATTGATAGTAGAGGGAGAAGAGGTGGTGTTTAGCCAGGGGAATGGGGTAGCCTAACAGGACTTGTCAAAAACCCAAGAGAGAGAGAGAAAGAGTAATATGGGTGGGAGAGAGGTAAAAGAGAGAAATGTAGGGGGAAGGAGGGGATGAAGTTGTAAAAGAGGTGGCTTGAGATAAGGGAATAGGTTGGGGGGGTGAAAGAGGGAAGGTGAGGAGGAGCAGGGGAAGAGCTCAAAGATGCTCTATCAGGGAAGAAGCAGGGGTGAGGGGTGGAGGGGAAAAGGCTTGAGGGTAGGATTGAAATGAAGTACCAAGTGTTAAAAGTGCCAAAAGGTATAAGTACAATGATAACATAAGCATAAGGCTTATTAGATACATTAGATATATATATGTAACTCTTGTCCTATGTTCATGTTCATTAAGCTCCGTGGTTTCCTTACTGAAGTCCTCATAGAATGCGGGCAGGATGAAAGTAGTAGTAGTAGTAGTTAGGGCTGTGTGAATACCGAATATTACTTTCCGAATACCACGAATAGTAGGCTATCCGAATATTCTGAACTGAATACCGAATAGTCCACTATTCGGCTGGTATTCGGTATTCGGCCAGCCGCAAAGAAAAAAAAGTAATTCCCACCCTCCTGGCCAACATTAAATTAATATTTTAGCCCTGGTGCCTAGTGGTCCCATCCCATGGCCAATCCCCAGTCCAAAATAAAGAATCCCCCCTCCCAAAGACGCTCAGCAATATCCCCCAGTCCCACGTCCCCAAATATATAGAAATAAAAAAAAATCAGGTAATTTCCCTGGTGTCTAGTGGACCCCCCACCCTGTCAGGAAGTGCCTCCCTCTCTCCCCCACACCCATGACCCGGAGCGGGCCACCGGCACAGCCCTCCACTCACCTCACCTGGTCTGGGGATTGGCCGGGGGAGGTGGGACCACTAGACACCAGGGCTAAAATATTAATTTAATGTTGGCCAGGAGGGTGGGAATTACCTTTTTTTCTTTGCAGCTGGCCAGCTTGGGGTCATGAGTGGGGGGGAGAGAGGTGGAAGGCACTTCCTGATGGGGTTGGGGGGCGAGGGTTCCACTAGACACCAGGGAAATTAGGGAATTTTTTTTATTTTTATACATTTGGGCTGGGGATAATGCTGAGAGTCTGGGCAGGGGTGGAGGGATTCAGTATTTTGGACTGGCGATCAGCCGAGGGGTGGGTTGGGACCACTAGACACCAGGGATTAAAACATTTATTTAATGCTGGCCAGGAGGGGGGTGCTTTTTTATTTTTAAATACCCCCCTCCCAGCCATCCGAATGAACATTTCGGCACTGAATAATGAATATTTGGCCGAATATTCAAAAAAAGATATTCGCACAGCCCTAGCAGTAGTAGTAGTAGTAGTAGTAGTAGTAAAATTTTTATTCAACTGAAATTCATATCAGTGAAAAGGTACAACTCAACTGAGACAAGTTCATTTCCAGTGAGGCCCTAGATTACATCTAATATAAAAATAAACACAATGCAGTTACAAAATATCATAATAAATATTAAATACATTGAACATCATAATAAGACATATATCCTACAACACACATAATACATAACACAAAATCATAACAGACATTATTGCACTATAAATTTGAAGTATCCATTAAAATAACAAGAATATAACTATTCCATTCTACACATCAGGTAATTCCCTCACTAACATTCTCAATAGCTTCTCATTGAAACCAGGCTACAATTTCACCATGGTGTACACCCATTATCCTTGATCTATAACCATGTGGCACGGTGTTCCAAATCTGGGGGCCTTTGTTAAAAAAATGTGTACACCCAGATTCTGTCCTCATTTTATGTTATTTGTATTCAATACTATAAGCAGACCGTAGTCCTAATTTAACGTTCCTAATTTGTAATTCATCCAATATGTAATCAGGAACCTTCCCCTTATTACACTTTACCATAACATTTAATACATGAGATATAGAGAATAAAGGATGGGGAAGGGGTTGGTACGAGAATATAATGCACACCCAAGTTGTGGGATGCTACATAAAGCATCCCACAACAAGGGTGTGCATAAAATTCTCATAGCATCCCCTTCCCCAGTCTTTTATTTTTTATAGTACACTAGGCAGCAATTTTTTTCAGGCAGGATCAACCAAATATAAAAAAACTATGCTGAAAACTCATGTTATGGTGGCTCCTCGGTAAGCAAGAGATGGAGCCGCCATGTTTTTTAAACTGTTACGCCCGCCCACAAGCAAGACAAGAGCCAATGAGGGAGTGGCATACTTTTATTGACATGACTCATGAATGCTGTAACAACCAGACGGTTGTTATGGGAAATATCAGCTGGTCCATCCCATAGGAAAAATTGCTGACCAGTTATTATAGCCTCCTAACTTTAGGATAAACCCATCCCAGCAGATCATATAACTGCTGTCTGTGTGCCATTCTCGGAGCTCCAAGAATAAATCTGACCAATTTATTAAACATCACATCTATCTTAGATAATACTGTATTTGTTGCACCCTTATAAACTATGTCCCCATAGTCCAAAAGAGGAAGGACTAATGTTGTAACCACATTTTCTAATACACTCAGACATACACCCTTTAATTCTATATAAGGCCCCCAGGCATTTTCCCCCCTTTTTTAATACATAATCCACATGTATATTCCACTTCTTGGCATTATCCAAACACAGTCCTAAGTACTTGTAATTCTGAGTTTGCTGGAGAGGGACACCATTCAAAGTCCTGATCCTTAAAGAGACCTCCAGAGCCCTAATCCTTCTATTCTCCTGTGTCTTTTGAGGGTTCAAAATAAGTTTAGAATAAAAGAAAATGTTGAAGCTCTGTAAGTGCATCCTGTAGTGTAATTTCAATCCTCTGAATAGATGTACTGTACCTTCTGAATACATAACAGTATCATCAGCATATAAATGCCAACCAATCCCCAAATGAAAATCTTCATCCAAAGCCTTCTCTGAAGACCCGTGTGGGCTACTGTAGATTTTGTAAAACTTTAGATTTTGTGAAATGTGAAGTGTAGAGACACAGATTTGCATAGCATTGTTATACACTGTCATCATTGATATATATATATATATATATATATATATCTATATATATATCTATAGATATATATACTGTATGTATATATTTCTTTCCTATCCAGAGTACTTACAGATTGTAAGCTCTGTTTTCTAGTTCTATAGACCCTGTTGCTAAGGTTAGCTCCCTAACCCCTCATCCTTGGTATATCACCTGTAGCCATCACATCATGGGAGTATGCAGTAAAGCACTCACAGAGATAGAGGGAAAGGAAGACTATTCATTGAATCATTGTTGGTTAAGCTACTATGTTGCATTTTTTTAATTTTTTATATTACATTGTCAGTGCAGCGGAGTTGTGCAGCCTATACTGTGATCAGGATTGGTTGGAGAGGGTGATCTGTCGCATATCCGCTGCACTGGGGTATGAGAACCATTATATAGTTTGAAGAGATTATCAATCTGCAATAAATTTGAGTTTAGTTTAGTTTTTCATAAGATGTTAGCTTTAATGTTGTCTGTTAAGGTAGACCAACTAGAGCTAAGCAACCAATCATGAGGTTAAGAAATAGAGTAATGTGGAAACTGTACCTCAAAACCAGTTAACTAGTGTAACCTTATAACAATATGACATTATAATAGTACAGTAAAAAGTGTAACAGCTATAGTGCTTTTAAAACATGGGGTAACACAGCATCATCAACATCATTCCCCTGCCTCTATCTTGTATTTGACTTCTAGCTTCCTTGTCAGACTGTGAGGGATGAGACATATGTGAATAGTGTGCATGTCAGCCTTAAGAATACTTAACTAGACTTAATAAGGTAAGATTATATCACCAATGATGCAGTAATTGAAGTCCGAGAGTGATGTAAACTCTCTGTAGGAGTTCTGCAATTATCATCCTGCATCTTAGGTGCATCCTATGAACTGAGTGCTTTAATTTTCAGTTAGTGAGCCTTTCTTCTAACACTAATGAACTCATTGACAAGTAAGTAATTATGAAAGTACTTTCATTTTAGGCAAAGAAGAGTCCCCCTTTATAAACATTATGAAACTGCACCAGACACCCCTTTCACTTGAGATTGCGCTGGTTATATAAAACATGAATGAACTAAACAGTAAATAGCACGAAATTGGGAGAAGAAATAAGACATCTCCCAACAGCCAGCACCATCAGGATTAGCTCAGCGTGTGACAGGAACAGCCACCTCGAGATGTCGAGCAGGAGCAGCATGAAACTACCCTCCCTCTCCCCCCCAACCAAACATGCCACTATCAAGAGGCAAGGAAACATTGAAATGAGTCCCAAAACTCTCTTGAAACCTCTCTGCACTTTTCTTGCCTACATGCTTGCCCCCGAAGCAGATAAGATTTACTTTGCTCTGCTCCTAGGACTGAATGGCATTAAATTCTATCATGCTGTGCAATCATGTGCATGAGTTTGAGGAAGAAGCACTGGAAACCTGCATACATGGCACTCTCTGAAATATTTACAATTTTGTTGGCACATCCCATACCCAACAATCCATGGTGCTTGTAGGGATTGTTAAATCCTCTGAGATAAAAAAGCAGTGGTGCAATTCAAAATTTACCCCCCCCCGCCCCCGACATAGAGAAGCTGGTAAAAAGCTGGTAATTGCTAATTTTTTTTTAGTTATTAGTTTCTCTCCCAGTGCTGGCTATCTTTTAGGAGGGTGCATTCAGCCCCATCCACCAGTGATGCTGACCTGACCCCAGGGCTTGCCCCCACTGGGGGGTCGGCGGGGGTCCACTACTCCCCCACCGAAGTCCGGATATAGTTTGGCCAGTGTCCTGGCTAGCCGGGGGCAGAGTCTGTGAGACGCCATCTGCCATCCTGCATGGCAGTCTATTTCCTGCAGTTTTCTCCCCAGGAGTCGGGACCATCCTATATCACCAGCGGAGGGGTGCATGCACGCTTCCACACACACTTCCTCCAGACATCTGACCCGACTCCTCCCAACTTGTGGTATGGCACCCTGTCCTCCAGCCTCCACCAGGAGGGCAAGCAAGCACTGACCACCAGGAACCCCCCCTCCCAAGAGAAGGAGAGCAGTCTATCGGATGCTCAATCCTTCTCTTCCCCTGCTGACCCCCAACAGCCCATGCTCATTCCCGAATACGGGTCACCGGCATAGCATGAGGTAAGTCGCCAGTACCTCAGCCCTCAGCACCACCTGGCCAGCTCAGTAATCATTAATTTGACTACCCTGTGATTCCTGCAATTACCTGAATACCCCAAAAGGAAGTTACCTTGCCTCATTTCAAAAAAAAGGAACAAAAATGGAGTAGGCAGGGTCACAGTTCATGTTTCTTCATTGTTCCCAGAGTCTCGGTGATCCTTGTCTCTGTCCGACTGTGGAGAAATAGTCCCCTCAGAGCACCGAGCTAGAGCAGTGACAAGGTGTGGCCGGTAGACAGTATTTTGTCAATTTCAGTCAATGGCATGGTCTGCTCCAGAGTGCTTGTTGATTTCAGTTGGGATGATGCAGGGTTTACAGTCCCTTTCTTAGGACTTGGAGGTGCTTCATATGCTGTTGGGACGATTGCAGTTGGGTCTAGATCTGAGGGGCCTGCATACCTGTTGTTCACCGGGAGTTTCTTAGTAATTTCTAAGACCTCAGATTCTTCCTCAGTCTTCATTTCTGGTTCAATGTTAGGGTCGGTGTTTTGGTTCCTTGCTTGTTCTTTAGACTCCACGATGTTGTTGCCATATTTGTCAAAGAGGTTTCTTTTCCTCTGCTTTCCTCGACTTTTCAGAAGGAGGTCCCCGGGGTCTCTGATCAGTGTTTGGGGTACAGAAGGGCTCCTTGCTTGAAGATTGGCAGCAGGAGATTCGTCCCCTTCTCTAGGATGGATTCTGGAGTTAGATCTTTTAAGTGAGCAGTCCTAGTTTTGTTTTATAAAGTCCATAGCCGATGCAGGCATGTTCAATATCATTGCCTTTCATTTCACTGTGATCTTTAGCTGGACTGGGTAATGGAGGGAGAAGGGGACCCCCAAGTTGTGCAGAACATTTCTTACTGGGGTAAATTCTCTTCTTCGGTTGTTTAGGTACCTCGAGTAGTCCAGAAATATCATGACTGAGTGCCCTTGCCAATTCAGTTGTTTTAGTTTTCTTGCTGATTTTAGAATATTTCTTTTACTGGGAAGATAAGAAACTTAGCCAAGATAGGTCTAGAGCACTTGCCTGATTTTGGTAAAGGGGCCAAAGACCGGTGAGCCCTTTTGATATCAAAACGGGGATTACCAGGGAGCTTCAGGACTTGAGGAAGAACATGGGACAGGAAGTTGGCACAGTCCCCCAGTTCTGTTTCTTCAGGGAACCCGATAAACCTGAGGTTGTTCCTCCACCTTCTATTCTCAAGGTTATCTATTTTGTCTATCAGTGAGCATACCAGGCTATCTTTTTGTCGAAATCTGCTCATATTGTCCTGACAGGCCTGGGTGTTAGTTTCAACTTTCTTGGTAACGGCCTCAGACCTCTCTTCAAGTGCCGTTATTTTTTCATTTTCCCATTCTGTATTTTCATTTCTTGTAGCTCAGACAGCACTAGAGTGAACATTGCCTCCACCCAATCGATTGGCATTGAAGGCATCTTGATGGAGAGATGCCATGAGGCTCGAGTCAGGCACTCTTCTCAGATTTAGAACGCAAAATAGAGATCTTGGTCTCCTTTTTTTCTTAACTTAAAGCAATATTCTTGTTCAGTATGGTGTCCTCTAATGAGATAGATATGTGATCAGCAATAACAATAGACTTTTAATATATGAAGAATTAGCAGTAGGAGATAGAGAGCTGTCAAAGTCTGTGGCTCACTCCATGAGCATTAGCCACTTTCATCCAAGCTTGTATACTAAGGGCTCATATCTGTATTTATACCACCCTATTTTGTTTCACTTTTAGGTCAGGGTGAGATCCTGCATGCACTTGATTTCTAACTTGTACCATTCCTTTCAGTCTGTAAGCAAATGTTGTCAATTGAAAATTATTGCAAAATTAGAAATTATCATAATTTTTGCTGACAAACTATGTTTTTGAAATATGGAAATTAGTTATGTAAATATACACACTGTATGCAGTACTCCATGTGTGGGTGCACCAGCACCCTGTAGAGTTGTAACACCACATCCCTCCTGCAACTAGTGATTCTCCTGCCAATGCAGCCCACCATGCCACTTGCCTTTAGTGCTACCTTTTCGCACTGTTTACCCACTTTCAAGTCTTCTGATATAATAACCCCTAGGTCCCTCTCCTGGCTGGTGGAGGCTAGCTTCTCTCCTCCCAGGTAGTAATCCTCTTTGGGATTGTTTCTGCCTAAGTGCATGACATTGTACTTTTTGGCATTGAATTTCAGCTGCCATGTTTCTGACCACTCCTCCAGCTTCTTCAAGTCTGAAGTCATACTCCTCACACCCTTAGGGGAATCCACTCTGTTGCAAATCTTGGTGCCATTAGCAAAAAGACACATTTTACCTTCCAGCCCATTTGTAATGTCTGCTATGAACTCATTGAAGAGTAGGGGACCCAGTACCAAACCCTGTGGCACCCCGCTGGTCACCTCCCTCTCAGCTGAAAAAGCCCCATTTACCTGAACCCTCTGGCCCAGATATTCAAACTGCGCCAGGCTGTGGTGCAAGCCTGGGCGCAACTCAACTTTGTTGCGCAGGGGAGTGGCCTGGGTATCGCACCCTGGCCACCCCCACTGTGCATGGAGCAGTGGCACTGCACCAGTGCAAGTGGCCAGAGTGGAGCATAGAGATGCGCTGGTGCAAGTGCCATTGCGCCATGCACAGCACCTGCGATATTCAAAAGGGGACATGCAAATGGGGCCATAATTTATGCAAGGCACACAGGGGCCATTTGCATCTCATCATGGCCCCATTTGCATGCCATTAGCATGCAGGTGCGCTGATCATCAAGGACTTGCACCTGGCGCCCTGCCAGGCAGCAGACATTGGGGACTGATGCCACCTGCAGCCCGATTGCTGGCATTCGTGTAAAAATTAAAACCCCTCCTATTACCCTGGTGGTCCAGTGGACCTCTATGTACCCGATCGCGGGCATCTGTCCTGATGATTACGCCCCCCCAAGTCCAATATCTCTGGTGGTCCAGTGGACCAATTGCTGCCTGATTACAGGCATCTGTACCTCAGCAAATACCCCTAAGACCCTGGTGGTCTGGTGTACCCCCGCTCCACCCGCCTACTGAGCCCCACCACCCAGCTACCCCCTCATCAGCCGGCGGGTGGCAGCACCCCACCCGCCTGCCGCCCCGCCACCTGCTGACTGACAGCTCTGTGGGGCTGCATGCCCATTGGTTCACAGCATGAGCCAATGGGCATGCAGCTGCTGCTACTCGGTCCAGATATGTGAATGAATTCATTACATATCTGGACAAATAATATAATAGCTGCACACCCATTGGCTCATGCTGTGAACCAATGGCATGCAGCCTACTGAGCTGTCAGTCAGCAGGTGGTGGGGCAGCAGGTGGGTGGAGTGCTGCTGCCCACTGGCTGACGGGGTGAGCGGGGCAGTGGGGCTCAGTGGGTGGGTGGGGTGGGGTACACTAGACCACCAGGGTCTTAGGGTATTTGCTGAGGTACAGATGCCCGTGATCAGGCAGCAATCGGTCCACTGGACCACCAGGGATATTGGACATGGGGGGTTCTATTACTGATGCCCGTGATTGGGCTCAGTGCAGTCCACTGGACCACAGGGATATTGGACAGGGGATTTCTACAAGGATGCTCGTGATGGGGCATGGGCGCCACCAGGCGTGCTTGAGGCTCAAATTGGCCACCCACAGGTGGCAGCTGCTGTGTTGTGCCCTGCAATGCGGCAGCTAACCTGTGGGTGGCCATCACTTGTTCCTTTTTTTTGTGGTGTAAAATTGTGCAGGCATAGGTAGGGGTTGTGCATGCATGCATGACTCTGCACATCCCGGGCTGAATATCGGGCTGTGCAGGTTATGCATGGGCATGCCCCCCTACCTGTGCCTGCATACATTACTGATGTGTTCCGGCGCATCGGGATTTGTGCGGCGCACTTTTCCCTTTTGAATATCATTCCGGGGTGCATCAGTGGGTTGTGCATGGCGCAACACTGTTGCGCCATCCGTAACCCTTTTGAATATCTGAGCCTCTGTGTTCTTCCTCTCAGCCAGCTATTCACCCACTCAACTACCTCTGTGCCCACTCCCATGTGGTCCAGCTTCCTGACCAGCCTTCTGTGTGGAACAGAGTCGAAGGCTTTGCTAAAGTCCAGATAGATGACATCTACTGCCGCTCCCTGATCTACTATCCTTGTAACCCTGCTGAAGCAGTCGACCAAGTTAGTTTGGCAAGACCTACCTGCCGTGAACCCACAATGTTTTGGGTCTTGCTGCCCACTGGATTCCAGATACATTATGATTCTGTTTGAGTAGTGTATCCATCAGCTTCCCTACCACTGACATGAGCCTCATTGGACGGTAATTGCCAGCCTCTTCCCTGCTCCATGCTTTGTGGAGCAGGACCACTGTTGCCCTTTTCCAGTCCTCCAGTATGGTCCCACTCTTTAGTGATTTGGTGAATAGTTCTGCAAGGGGTGCTGATAGTACACTCCCCAGCTCCCTGAGAACTCTAAGGTGAATCCCATCCTGTCCCATGGCCATATCCATCTTTAGTTTATTTAAAGCTTCCCCGGCTTCAGCCTCGGTGAAGAGGCTTGTGTCAACCCCCAGTCCCTGGGTGTTGCTGCTATGCAGGCTTGGCCCATCTCCTGCATTCTCTTTGGTGAACACAGAACAGAAGTCCTGGTTTAAGACTTTCGCATTATCTTTTTCTACCAGTTTCCCTCCAGTGTCTGCTAGTCTAACTACCCCCCCGTGTTTTCCTCTTTTCCCTTATGTACCTAAAGAAGACTTTCTCTCCCTTCTTTACCCCCTGTGCAGTCTTCAGTTCAGTCAGGGCTTTAGTCTTCCTTATTTCCTTACAGCTTCCCTCTGTGCTAACTTACAGGTCTCCTTATCCTCATCTTTCATTGACACCCTAAACTTTGTGTACACCTTCTTTTTCTACCTTACTATTGCAGCCACCTCCTTGGAGAACCAGAGGTGTTTCCTTTTCTTAGTTGCCTTGCTCACCCTTCTGATGTGCTGTTTAGTTACCTCTGTGATAGCTCCTTTGAGATACTCCCACATATCAATGACTCCTTTCTCTTCCTCTGTATCTAAGACTCTCTGCCATGACTGGCCCAGTGGCGTGGAGGGCTGAGGAAATATGCCTTACCCCCACCACACCAACAACCTGTGTAAGCAGTGTGAGTGGGCCACTAGGGGTTGACTGGGGAGGGAGAGAATCGAGCATCCAAAGGACAGCTCTCCTCTCTGGGGGAGGAGTGGGGACAGAGTCTGCTGCCTGCCTGACCCCTAGCAGTAGCTGGGGGCTGGCATAGGGGTCCCACATATAGGAGACGGATGCAGGACAGATGCCCGGCATGCCATGTGTGGAAGCATGCACGCTTCGGCCTTTGGTGCCACTACACGCCACCGTGCCATGCTCAGGCAATGGGGAGAAAATGAAGGAAGAAAAATTGCCAGCTGGCAGGATGAAGACAGCCCCTCGCAGGTTCCACACCTGGCTAGCTGGCACCTCGCTAACATGAGAAGTGAGACCAGTGAATGCCAGGGTGATGGGGCAGGGGTGGCCAGATGGAAGGGGGCTGGATGTGTAGGAGCACAAAGAAAGTAAGAAAAAAATAAAATAAAATAAGACTCTCTGCCAGGCTATCTCTCATTTTCCACAAGTCTGTCTTTCTGAAATCTAAAACCCTGATCTTAGATTGACTAATGTCTTCACTAGTGTTTACTTTTAATCACATCATGCGGTGAGTATGATTATATATTTCTGGAATATATTGTTTAATGTTTTTCATCAGTTCAGTGTATTGACATACTACACATAATTTCCAGTGTATTGAAATATATTTAGTTTTTTTCTTATAAAATATATTCTTTCAATACATTTAACAAATATTAGATCATTTAAAGTTTCTTTAATTCAGAATATATAGTTCCAGTATATGCTGAAATACATTGGGCCAGATATTCAGAAATGCACCAGAGGCCAGCGCAAGTCAGGCACAGTGCGAAACCAATACGTCATGGCTCAACAAGTGCCATATTCAGAGGTTTCACAAGGTGAACTGTGCCAGCACAACCTGGCTGAATATGGCAGAGATGCACCATGGTGCAAACAGAGGTGCGCCATAGTGCAAACAGACATGCACCAAGGCACAAACAGAGCTGCGCCATGGCGCAGAAAGAGATACCCAAGCAACTGTTGGAGCAGAGGCGGCACAGCACAGTGAACAGACCCAGGGACAGAGCCAGGGAAGCACAGTGTTAGGCCAGAGGAGGCCACCACCAGCAGGGCACACACAGGCACCCAGACACCCTACCCCAGAACACAATGGTGATATAGATAGCAGGCAACAGGTGGCACCAATGGTCAATGGAGGACCACCAATGGAGTCCCCCCACATGCCGCAGGCTGTGCCCCCACCCTCTCAGACCACAGCAATCGACACCCAGGACCATGAAGCCAAGCATACACATGCCACACACCCCTGTGAGCTGCCCCATGGGCACCCCAAAGCACAGCCACTGACCATGGGGCAGAACACCACCACAGTGGGACACCACAGCACACAGCAGTGAACCAGAGATGCACAACATGTGCACCGACACAGGCACAACACACAGACATACACTGTGCCACTGCAGCATGGCTTCACATGCCACCTGCAAAGCAGACACTGACACTGGCAGGTACGTCAAAAAATATATATTTAACAATACAACTATGTACATCAACAAGAGGGTGGGAAAGGATAGGAAAGTGAGGGAAGGGAACAGGGAACAGGGACTGTACAGTGGGAAGGTGGACTGATGGGGGAGGTACAGCAGGGGAAACAGGGGAATGCTGGGGCAAAAAATGTCAGTGGCCATGCCTTGCCACCCCTTGGTACCTTCTTGGCCTCCAGTCTATCAACATCATCCGGTGCATGAAAGTGATAAGTATCAGCTGGTGGGGCAGCTGGCAGTACAGTGGTATGCACCCTCTCTGCTAGACACCTATGACAAGGGATAGGACAGGTGATCAGTGCAATGTCCCAAGGTACCATGCCCACCCATATGCAATGGGCAGCAGGAACACACACCCCTGGAGTGCCCGCCATGGTCACCAACAAGGGGATGGACCAACGCCTGCAGGCAACTCAGCACACCAGTACATTGCACTGAGGTGGTCCCTGCTGCACAATGGCCACCCAACTGCGCAATGACAGTCACATGGCACACTGCACCTGCAGCACCACAGCAACAACAGTGTCAGCTGGGCACACACCCACCCCACCAACAGCTGGCACACATGTGCAATGACCACTCCATGGTGGCATGCACCACGCACAGTGCAACTCATATAGCTGTCACAGAACATGGTACAGGTGGCCTTGCCTGCACCCACTCCCCCCGGCCCCCATATTTAAAGTATTAAGACCAAGACAGTGTCTGCCTGCCCTCTGCTACCCCACTGGTGCTGGTCCGGCTCCCGCACCACATCCATGGCCCACTACAGCCTGCTGGGCTGCTCCCACCACCCTAGTGTGGCAGTGATCCTCAGGTCCTGGAAATGGAACAAAGACAGAAACACATCAAGAATCATCCAGAGCATCTGTCCACCACCCCCACCACTGTGCACAGGGTGTGCCCCTGCCCAACATGGCCCACATGGCTGTATCGCAATGCAAGTTGCGGCTGGCAATGCCACTCAACAATGTGCATGATGACAGTGTACCCCTCTGCAGGGCATGCCAGGCAGCCTAGTCAACACCACAGTACAGCCCTAGGGCACACATGCAAAATGGGCTGACTTCCCTGGCTGTGGCACAGCCCCTCACTGGACGCATTCCTGCAGCCTTCGTAGGCACTCTGGGTCCCACCGCACAAAGTCCTCATACCTGTGGTGGCACTGCTCCCCTGATCTGGCCACCCCAGTGCATTGCAGCAGACTGTCAGCAATCCCCTGCCACACCATGACCCTTGGCTGCTGCAGGGACACCTGTCCAAAGAGCTGTGGGGTGTGTGGCTGTACGCATGTCTCCAGGTTCACAAGTTCAACCTGCAACCAGTTTCTTGCTTGCCGAAAACCATGCTGCGCCATAGTGCCAACCGCAAGGTGGGGAAGCAAAATGGCAGTTGGAGGCGCATGTGTGCACAACAGGTGCCAGATGTGCAATGCAAGGGTACATGTGCTGTGTCCAGCCATCACACAATTCTGGAGATGTGTGACATGGGAGTGGCCAGATGTGGCATGTGGCAGGGAAGTGACCGGGGTCAGGAGGTCACACCAGGGGTCAGGGGTCAGCCACCGCACACTACACATGTGCGCAATAGCAGGCATGGCACACCATGCACCATGGTCCCTATTGTGCAGTGGGCGCACAGTGTGTAATAGGTGGTGGCACACTGACCGGGTGCATGTGCACTGCGGTCCTGCACAGTGTGCATGCCTGGGTATTGCACTGCAACTTGCTCTGGAGTAATCTCAGTGCACACAGAGCAAATTCGTGGTATTCAGCCGCCACATGCAAATGAGCCCATCAGCCAATGTGTGGCGCACTGGTGAAATTAGCATGTCATTACCATTGCACCAATGCTCATTCACATGCATTGTGCTATAAAAGTGCCACGGACTGACACAGGACATGGACCAGTATTGCAACCATCTGAGGTAAGTTGCGCATGCTGCTGGGCCACATTGAGCCCAGCCAGCACAGCACGGGGATGAAGTAGGGTGCTGCTGACACTGACACAGTGTGCTGTCCATGTCCAAAGGTAGCAACATGTCGGAACATGAGGATGGTGAGGAGCGTGGGTCTGCATGCAAGTGCAGGCCCAATTTCACAAAGGCAGAGGCCCTGTTTGAGGCCTACCTCGACAGGGAGCCACTGTTGAGTGGTGCCAAAGGCACACCACAGGCCAGGGCTGGGGCCTGTGAGGAGGTGGTAGCTTGCGTGAACCAGCAGGGCAGCCACCAGCAGTCAGTGTAGGAGTGCCACAAGAAGGTGGGCACTGATAAGTGGTGCACTAAAGAGAAGGTAATGGCCATCCATGCAGCCCAGAAAGCTACCGGGGGGGGGGTCTGCTGATGCACCACAGCTCACAGCGCAGGAGTTGTTCATGGCAGCCACCATGCACAGCAGCACCGTAGAGGGTGTGCCAGATGGAGGATTCCAGATGGGTGGCAGCCAATCACTGCATGGTACATATGTCAGGCATGCACAGCATTCAGTGGCTGTGTTGGGGGGAAGCGGGGCTTACATCACTGACACTTCTGTTTTCTCTTTCAGCACCAGCAGGTCTGCGTGCTGAGGATGGGGTGCCAGCAGCAGCCATGGAGACAGGCCAAGCCCCAGAGGACTAGCCGTCCACATCCATGTGCATCCGGGGGCCTGATCAGCTGCAGCACACCACCACTGTCAAGCCCAATGTCCTGGGCATGGGGTCAGACGAGGCCCTGGATATGTTTCTACAGGATGCCAGTTTTGGCGTCCTCTGCGTGGAGACACTGATCAGGGCGGTGTCCGACACCGATTACGACCTGACCATAATCCTGGACAGCATGGGTGGTGTTGTGGGGGAGATGCCCATACCAGACACCAACACAGGCAGTGCGCCCAATGGCCTGACAGCAATGGAACAGCTGCCCACCACCACCACTGCGGGTGCTGCTGTGTGCATGGCCACAGCTGTACCATGTGGTGGTGCAGCTGCACAGGTGCTGGGCAGCATTCAGCAGCTGGATGGACAATGGCAGCAGGCAGTAGGGGCTGCAGGGCAGTCAGATGTGGGGTCTGCTGCTGGGGTGCTTGATAGGGACTTACCCCATGAGGACCCGACTGTGCAGCATCCACCTGAGTGGTTGGCTGTGCAACGTGGTCAGTCTCTGCCGGAGGATCGGTGCCCCAGCCAGGTTCCCCAGGGCACTAACACATTGGCAGAGCACACCCATTTGCTGCGGGCCTCCGTGGAGCAAAAGGTACTGCTTGCTGCTGGGCTGCGTGCACTGTGTGTGGAGGTGTGCCAGGCAGCTGAGCAGCGCGAGAGGGGCACTGTGCAACTCCTGACAGCTGTACAGCACTTGTGGGAGGACATGACTGCATCCCAGGATCGTATAGCCAATGCGATCACGGATGGCTTTGCACTGCTTGCTGCCACAGGGCATGGCCAACCACCACTGACCCCACACAGTGCACTATCCACCCCATGATCCCGGCATCAGGTGACACCCTCAGTGTTGACACCGGGCTCTGCTGTTGGCATCCCGGGCATGCCTGGGGCAGGCCTGTTTGGGTGCCTACACACAGCTCTGCAGACCCAGTCACAGTCCTGCAGTTCAACCCTTGGGGGGCTGTTGCAAACACCCCCTGTGGCCAATGAGCAGCCTGTGGCTGGTGAATGGACCCAGTGCAGCTGCCACCATGGCTGCGGTGGCCATGGTTCCACATGGCGGCCCTGATGTGTACGCTGCCCTGACCACGGTCTGTAGCCACTGCCCTGTGCATGCATGGGCAGCGTGTGTGAGTCTATACCCCTGGTGTGGTGCCTGTGTGCATGCCTGTCTGGCCACTGGCCCATGTGGTGTGGGCATGATGAGGGCAGTTCTGCACCGGTTGCACCTGTGCATTGTTGCAATGCATCTGATCCTTGCCACTTGCCAGCATGTGGGTGCATGTGTGTGTTGCTGTGTGATGCTGTATGCAGTTGTGTGTGGATATGTGCCACTACCTCCCCTACCCCTGCACCACATATCTGTGTGTGCATGCCCATTGCCATGCATGCCACTGCCTTTGTGCTGTACCTGTGTGTGTGACCTTTGAGTGGGTTTGACGCTACCTACCTGCATGCACCATAGTGCTCCTGTGCGATGGTGTCTCGATGCTGCTGTGCTATCCTTTGCAGCCAGGGATCCCTCCACCCGGGGCTGTCCACCACCCTCCAGCCCATTGCCTTAGTCATCCTCACTACTGTAGCCCTCATCAGCCTCGACAGCTATCCCATGGTCAATGGCCATGTTGTGCAGTATGCAGCAGGCCAGGAATAGGCCACAGGCTTTTGAGGGGCTGTACTGTAGGGCACCACCAGACCTGTCTAGGTAACGGAACCATGCCTTCAGCATCCCAGACACATGCTCAATGATGTTTCTCATGCTGGCGTGTGCCTCAATGTAGCGTTCCTCTGCTGGTGACAACGGGCACAGATAGGGGGTGAGCAACCAGGGCCTCAGTGGATAAGCACTGTCTCCTGTGTGGATAATGACATGGTTAGCCCTGTGTCATCCTTTGCTGTGCCCCTTGCCTGTCCCTGGTGCCCTGGCCAGCACACCCACCCTGACCTCCCACATCCCATGGCCTGCTCTGCCCGGCACCCCTTGCCCATCCCATACTCACCCACTAGGATGTCCCCACGCTCGAACCTTTGGCACAGTGCAGAGCTGTGTCAAATGAATGCATCACGTGCAATCCCAGGGTGTGTGGCACAGACATTGGTAATGCGCCCCTTGGCATCACACACCACCTGGCAGTTCACACTAGGAAACCCCTTCCTATTCCTATAGGCCACACCCCCAGGGCCAGATGGTGTGCGGATGCCCACGTGGGTGCAGTCAATGTCCCCAAGCATGCCAGGCATACGTGCTACCCTGTGGAAGTCCAGCAAGGTTGCTGTACGCTCCACCTGTGTGCTGGGGAAATGGATGTATTCTAACGCATGTGTCAGCAAAGCATTGAGGAACTGTGTCAGAAGGGATGATGTGGCCAACTGGATTATGCCTGTGGTGTCCCCTATTGGTCTCAGGAAGGTGTCCGTGGTGAGCAGCCACATGACAGCTGTCACTTTTGTCTCCACAGACATTGCATGGCTACATCTTGTGGGTGCCTGCATCTCCTCACTAAACAGCTCACAGAGCTATCTCAGAATGGCCCTGTTCAGGTGGTACCATCCCATAATCTCCATGTCTGTGTAGTTCTCAAAGGTGGTGAGGGCATGGTACCACCTGTTCCAGGTGTACTGCTGACAGGCCCTTCCTCTGCCACGTCACTGTTCCTCCTGCCCCTTCACACCCCTCATTACAGCCTCCATTAGGAAGGGTGCACTATCCATGGCCCCTGATGTCCTGTCTCCCCCTGGGCTGTTGGCTGCTGTAGGCTGTGTGCCACCCTGGTGCACTGTGTGGCACTGTGTCTGCCTGTCCCTCTCACTCTCTCTGCCCCTGGCTCATGCTCCACTGCCACCTCTGTCCCTCTCTGCCTGTGGCTGCCTGTGAAAGTCTCTCTGTCTCTCACTGGCTCTGTTTCCCTTGCTGTGTCTTTTTGTCTGTCTGTCCCTTGCCACTCTTTCTCTCTCTCTCTCTCTCCTCTCACCTGGTGCAAGTGCGGTCTGTGTGCTTGTGCCCTGTATTTATGGGCTCAAGTCTGCATGGTGCATTCAGGATTTGCTCCGCACTTGCGCCATGGTTCCAGGGTTGAATATCGCAGTACGCCGAATATTCATGGGCACGCCCCCTGCTCTTGCACCTGCATTCATTATAGCTGTACATTGGCGCACTGGGATTTGCACTGTGCAATGACTCCGGCTGAATATCGCTCCTTGGTGCAAGTCTGCACTTGCGCCAGTGCAGCTCCGTTGCACCATGCGCAACTGCTTTGAATATCCTGGCCATTGTGTATTATATTTCATTGAGTCAATGTATTTTTTAATATAGTGACATCTATTCTGCTATGAGTTAGAAATATATTATGTCAGTATATTTAAAAATATATTTCATAATTTTTAATATGATATGTTACAGTGGGACAATGTATTTCTCAGTGTATTGACATACATTATTTTTCAGTATATTGCAATATATTCCATTTTCGTAAGGGAGATGATGGCCACATCATAGAAACATAGAATCTGTCATCAGATAAGGACCATATGGCCCACCCAGTCTACTCATTTCTCTACTCACTGCTGCAGCCCCAGATCCTACTTGATCTATGGCTCTCCTGCTCTGCACATCTCCAGGGTACCTTTATGTCTATCCCATGCACTCTTGAACCCCTGTATTGTTTTCACACACCCACCACTTCTGCTGGAAGACTGTTCCACTGCTCTACCACACTTTCATTGAAAAAGTACTTCCTAACATTACCCCTAAGCCTCCCACCCTTCAGTCTCATATCATGCCCCTTTGTTCTTGTGCAGAATTTTCTCTGAATTATGCTTTCCACCTATATCCTGTTTATTCCCCCTAAGGTACCTGAACATCTTTATCATATCTCACCTCTCCCTTCTTTCCTCCAGTGAATAGATATTGAGGTCCTTACAGTAAGTCTTTCCTCATAGGGCTTCCAGTGCAGTCCATGTACCGTCTTCGTTGCCCTTCTCTGGACTGCCTTTATTTTGTCAAAGTCCTTTTGGAGATGTGGTCTCCTGAACTGGATGCAGTACTCCAGCTGAGGCCTCACCAGTGATCTGTACAGTGGCATCACCACCTCTTTCCTCCTGCTTGTTGTGCCCTTCCCTATGCACCTCAACATTCTGTTTGCTCGCCTCATCACCTTTTCACACTATTTTGTCACCTTCAGGTCATCAGATATGATAACTCCCAGGCCTCTCACCTGACTTGTGGAGGCCACAGTATCCCCACCCATCCTGTACTGCTCCCTTGGATTGCTGTGACCCAGGTGCACAATCTTGTACTTTTTAACATTGAAACTCAACTGTCAGACACCTGACCACTCCTCTAATAGGCTTAGGTACTTTCTCATTTTTCCATCCCATCCAGTGTGTCCACTCTGTTGCAGATCTTGGTGTCTTCTACAAAGAGGCACACCTTTCCCTACAGATGCTCTGCAATGTCTCTACTGAAGACATGGAATAGGACTGGCCCCAATGCCAACCCCTGTGGGACCCTGCTGGTCATCTCCCTTTCTTAAGATTTCATGCCATTTACCACCACCCTCTGAGTCTTGTCCCTTAGCCAGTTCCCAACGCACTTTACCACCATAGGACCCACTCCCAGGCTCCCCAATTATTTAGCTATCTCCTCTGTGGGACGGTGTTTAAGGCCTTGCTGAAATCCAGGTAGGCCATATCCACTGCCCCTCCCTGATCTACCACCCTAGTTATCCAGTCAGAGAAATCTATAAGATTCATTTGACAGGACCTTCCCACTGAGAATCCATACTGCCTTGGAGCCTGTGTCCCGCTGTCCTCCAGAAACTTCACAATCCTCTCCTTAAGTAAGGACTCCATTAATTTCCCCACTGTTGAAGTCAGGCTTACAGGACTGTAATTGCCTGCCTCCTCAAAGCTTCCACTCTTGTGGAGAGGAACCATATCTGCCCTCCTCCTGTCCTCGGGTACCTCCCCCATCTCTAGTGATGCATTGAAAAGGGCAACCAGTGGTTCCGCTAGCACTTCTTTGAGTTCCTTTAGTACTCTGCAGGAGATCCCATCTGGCCCCATTGTCTTATCTGCTTTTATTTTCCCAAGTTCTTCTAGGACTGTTTCCACTGTGAATGGGCTGGTGTCCACCTCCATCCCCTGAATACCTCTCTTAATGAGTCTCAGTCCCTCGCCCACCTTCCCTGGTAAATGCTGAGCAAAAGTACTTGTTCTGAATCTCAGTCTTTTCTAGGTCATCCTCCACCCTGTCTCCTCCTTCCTTCTTCAGCCTAACAATCCCATTTCTGGTCTTTTTCCTCTCACTAATGTAAGTGAAGAAGGTCTTGTCACCCTTCTTAATAGCCTGGGCTATACCTTCATCTTTATGTGCTTTAGCCCTTCTAATTATTTTCCCAGATTCCGTCTGCTTCTCCAGATATTGTTCTCTGTCGTCATCCTTTTGTATTTCCTTGTATCTTCTGAATACTCTTTTCTTTTCCCTTACTTTCTTGGCCACTACCTTCGAGAACCATAATGGCCTTTTCTTTCTTTTACTCTTGCTATGCATTTTGACACAGTGATCTGTTACTTCTGTCATGACTCGCTTGAGTCTAGACCATTGTTTTTCCACATCTTCCCCTGTACCTTCTACTGGCTCTTTTGAGATTTATATCCATCTCCTTAATGTTAGCCTTCCTGAAATCTAGGACCTTTTTCTTTGTATGGCTTTCCATCCTCCACTGTGGTTACCTTAAACAGTACTGTCCTGTGGTCGCTGGTACCAAGGTGACTGCCCACCTCCACATCTGTGATCCTGCCCCTGTTGGTCAGGACCAAATCCAGTATGGCCTCCTCGCGAGTTGATTCTGCTGCAAGCTGTCTTAAGTTTGCCCCATTCCGGGCAGTCATGAAGTCCTTGCCCCTTGTTGTACTCACAGTCTGAGTGTTCCAATGTACTTCAGGCAGGTTGAAGTCATCCATTAGTAGCAGTTCCCTTTGGCTGTGATTTTGTGGATGGTTTTCACAAGAGCTTCATCTGATTCCTTCCCCTGTGCCAGAGGCCTGTAAATCACTCCAGTGTGAATGGCTGTCCTTTTTCCCACATCCAAGGTTACCCACAGTGCCTCTACTCTTTCTTGTAACCCTTGAGCCTCTGTTGCTTTAATCCCCTCCTTCACATACATAGTAACCCCACTCCCCTTCTCCCATCCCTATCCTTCCTAAAATGTGTGCATCCCGGTATGGCTATATTCCAGCCATTACATCGAAGTACTGTTAGGTATACCTACTAACACAGTTACATGTAGAACATGTTACATCCTCCTGGGTGGTACCTAACAGTAGACCTTTACTTGGCTAGTGCACCTTACCCAGTAAACAAAACCTAAATAAAATAAAATGAATAAATACATTACCCAGTCATGCACCCTGACTCTGCAGCCATGTCACTATGATAGCACACAATTGTAATGCCAATTCAGGTACACATCTCAGGGATCCAAAGCATGTTCTATAATGTACAGGGCATGGTGGACATCCATTGGGGCAGTTTTCCCACAGAGCAGCATTGGTACCTATATACAGTTGAGAAGGTCCCATAAGACAGAGGGGACATGACAGGGAGAAAACAGTCCTGTGCAAGTTCCTCGTACACATGACCCAGCAGGTGTATTATCCTAGAAACAGTACTGAACACAGTTTACAACCAAACATATAGATAGACTTGTCTATACTCACCTGGCCTGGGCACCATGCCACTCTCCACCATCCCCCTGAGCTGCAGAAGATGGCGATGTTCCCTCCTGGACAGCTCATTGTATCTGTGATGGCTTGGTAACCTATGCGGGTGAGATCGGTCATGCGGGTGAGCCACCTGCCCACAGATGCCTATATTTCCCTTCTAGGTCTTTCATTCTCTCCATCACTCAGGACCTGGTACTTCCTGGCAACCACCAATTCCACCAGGTTGGTCAACTCAGCTGTGGTCCACCTGGTGTCCCTTTATAGGACAGGCTTCCTCCTATCTGCCATTGTTGCTGGGTCTAGATTTTGGCAGCAGCACCACAGTCCTAACAGCAGTGTCCTGGCTGTATGGGTGTGGCCTTTCTGTTTGTGCAACCTGATTTGCCTCTTGCAGTGCACTAATCTCATTTTGTGCTGGACAGTACATACTCCCAATTGGGGGTTGGATCCTTCAGCATGCAGCAGGCATGAAGTGGCAAGAGCCCAACATTTGCAGTCCTGTGCAGACCTGCGCAATACCAAAGCACAACAGCATAGTGTGCATGTCTGCACTCTATGGTGATGTCATCCATGAAGTGGATGTTGCACTAGTGCAATTACAGTGCTAGCTCAAACACAAATGCTATAGCACTTGGAGCAAACCTGCAATATTCAAACTGAGTATGCAAATGAGCTAATTTCACATTTCATTTTTATTTTTATTTTACTTTGTTAACCGGGATAAGGCACTGGAACTAGTCCATTTTCAGGCCCAGCCCAAACAATGTTTACAAACACAGACATAAAATAAGAACATTACAAGACAATGACAAATAAATTACAAAAAGCAATTACAATTATCCACACCTACTAAATATTGTTTAAGATTCATTTTAAAACATAACAATGAAGTAGATAAGTGAATATTACCAGATAAGGCATTCCAAAACATAGGAGCAGCCACAGAAAATGACCTAGAACCTGTCTTTGTCTTATGTGCACTGGTTTGTAAAAGTGTATTATGGGAGGCACATAATGAAACTGAAAAATTATGAACAGACACCAAATCAGCTAAGAAGAATTTTGAAATAGAAAAAATGGATTTGTAAATTTGACACCTAAAAAAGTATGCAAGTTTTGATTTTGGAGATAACCATTGCAACTGTGAGTATAACCTACAGTGATGAGTATGTAATGGGGAATTTGAAACAAAATGACAAATATTATTATAAGCATCTATTAGGGTATTAAGTTCCTTCTGTCCAAGATTAATATGCAGACTTGCACAGTAATCAAAATGTGGCATCAATGACCCAAGAGCGATATTTTGAACAATAAATGAAAAGTATAATTCAACTTTATAAAGTAAACCCAGTTTCTGATTCATTGTGCAAGAGGCAGCCCTTACCTGTAAGGAAAATGATAAAGAAGGATCAAGTATTAGACCTAAATATTTACATTTGAAAACCCAATCTAAGGACTCCCCTAATGCATCATGAATCACAAACTCAGGATTAGCTTTTAACATTTGTGAAGTACCAAAAAGCATTGACTTGTTTTTTTTTTTTACATTCAAAATCAATCCATTCTCAATAAACCAACTGCTAACCAAAGAAAATTATCTTTCAACAACTGAGGATAATTCCAAAATGGAATTAGATTGATGAAACAAAACCAAATCATCCGCATACAATAAATATTCACACGATTTACAAATAGAAGGCAATTGATTAACTAATAAACTAAACAATAAATGACCCAAAACTGAACCCTGAGGCACACCATATTTTACTGAAGAGATGGAAGAAATTATACAACCAATGGCACCAAATTGCATAAGTCCAGATAAGTAATCTCTACACCAATCCACCACCAATGGGGAAAACCCTAAGTAAACCAGTTTCTCCAATAAAAGGTCATGTTCAATCAAATCGAATGCCTTGGTCAGGTCCACAAAAAACACCCTAGTTATAAGCCCCTTTTTAAACCCCAATAGGGTGGTATTTATGAACCTGACCAAGGCAGTCTCAGTTCCATGATCCTTTTGAAAGCAATGCTGCTGGGATGCCAGAACATTATACTGTTCCAAATAGTCAGCAATTTGATTGGCCACTAGTTTTTCAAGAATTTTACTAACTGGATTTAAGATTGATATTGGAAAAAAGTCATCAGGGGTTATAACATTTGTTTTCTTTGGGACTGGAAACTCCCTAGCGCACTTCCAACATGATGCAAATTGACCTGATGTTAAGCAAATATTGCAAATTGCACTGTGAGGTCCAGCAACAAAGGAAGCTGCCAAACAAATAAATCTTCCATCAAGGCCCTCCCTGCAATCACTGTACTCGTCAGGGATTGTCTTTAGCAATTTCAAAACCTCTCGTCTTGTTACTTTACGAAAATAAAACTTATGCCTAATGATTAATGTTGGATCGAAAGTAGAGGCCAAACAAGTGGAATTATCACAAGCATTCTTATATCTCAAAAAATCCAAAAATTCTTCATTCAGTAGATTTGAAATATCCAAGAGATTCGATGTTTCACCCTCACTAGTTACCAATGACTTAATTGTTGCTTTCTCTCCACTAAATAACAAACCCTTCACAGAGTTCCAAAATTTTTGAGGATCAGAAAAATTGACTATAACTTGATTGTTGCTTGGCTGACCTAATCAATTTGCTAACTTTGTTTCAAAAACATAGATAAGAATGCATTAAAATTGTAGGGGGCCCATTTATAATCCGACCAAGCAGCGTCTCTAAGTTTGATCCAGTTTTGCAACTCTTTATTGAACCACCTGTTCTGGGTTCCTCTAACTCTTAATGTTTGCAAGGGAAACAACTTATTCTGAATTTCCAACAATTGTTTACAAAAAAATCAAAGGCTAAATCTGGATACAAGATAGCATTAAGGTATGACCAATCAATAGCTGATAGATGACTTTGCAAAGAAGCACTATTAGCTAACTTAAAGTTGTGAAATTGCACAAAACGGGACGGGGAGGGACACTTGGCCTTTTGATGTTCAAGACACAAAATGTAGTTGATGGTCGGAAACGTATTCACACAAAACCCCTGTTTTAGAAACAATGCTTGATCTATTAATCAAGACCCAATCCAAGAGAGAATGATTCCCAGTCTGCAGATTTAACCTTGTAGCTTTACAAATTAGTTGAAGCAAGCTAAAGGATTGCAATAAAATTTCAAAATCTGAAACTTTAGACGCTAGCCAATTCAAATTCACATCCCCCCATACGAACAGTGTCAAACCCAGAAATATGCATACTAAAAGAGGTCAGAAAATCGTTCAAGCTCTTAATGCCAATTTAAGATGGATTATAAAGATATCAAACTGTAAGGTATTTTCTACCCCCCAAGATCAAACGAAGTAACAGCCAATCTATCATCGATTCAGTTGCAACACTTGAACAAATTAGCGATACTTCCAGATGCTCTTGAAAATAAATCACTACTCCATCTTCCTTTTTCTTCCAACCCCGGTCCACTCTGAGCAAATAATATCCAGATATTTTACATAAAGAGTTGGGGAAGATGGCTTCAGCCATGTCTCAGTAATGGCCAATAAATCTGCCTTAAAAGAAGAAGCATTGCATTCCAAATCTCCTAATTTAGAAGTTAGGCTTCTAACATTCAAATGCATCAATTTGATACCATGTAAATTAAACCAAGTTTTAGGGTCATTCATATGAGAATGGCTATGCAGTGGTGGTAGAGGACCAGGGTTAGCTTCCACATCCCCTGATATTAATAAAAGAATAAGCAACACACCAAAAAGACACCCTAAACATACCTTCCCAAAAATACAATACAAATCTTTGTCCAGATGTAACAAGAAGTACATGACCACAATTTTGTAATGCACATTTTTTAGAGGCTAATAAGACAGTAGTATGCAAACCTAACTTGTGAGCAAGCAAATAATAAGACATGGAATAATCCTTAGTTTCAGATTTGCAAGACTGTGCAGTTAAGGGAACTGACACAGTAACATAATTGAGTAACACAAGACAACTGCACAGTGTGCACAGTCACGACCACCAAAGCACCAATATAGAGACTAATGTCAGAAGCAACCTATAACACAATCTAAATGTACTACAATTCTACACTAACAAACATAAAAACTGTTCCGAGCTCCTCAGCCTCCTCGGACTCCCTCTGACTCCAGAGTGCACTTGGCTGCACTTGGCAGCACTGGCCATCGCAGTAAACGCTGCTGCCTTTAGCTGGTAACAGGATTTAAACTCCCTCAACCCCACCTACTGGGCTGCCACCACCAATCGGGGAAGGGGGATGCAGCAGGACTGTAAGGTGGGAAGCAGCACACTCCATGTATAGTAACCATGGAGATACAGGAGAACCAGGAAGTCTCAGCAGCAGTTAATGAGGCAGCAGAGAACTGGCTACAAACTCCAAATACAGGAGTATTAAAGTGCAAAATGACTTAAAGGCAGTCACTCCTCCTAAAATATGATGCCCACAGAGCTTACACACTTGACTTAGTCCAGCAGCTTAAAAGGCATAAAACATTTCAGCAGCAGCAAACTTCATTAACAACAAATGTCTTGCACAAAACGGCACTGGGATTGCTAAACTGGTAAACGTTAAGTAGTATATTGCAATCCACAATCTAGGCAGTTCAGAGGCATAATCTTGAATACGGATGGACTTTTAAACAACAGCAGTAGTCACAGAAGTGTTTGTAATGGCAGCACAATTGCACATAGCAATAAAACACTGCAGTTCAATTGCACATTGCATCAAAAAGGACAGTTTAATTGCACATTGCATCAAATATGACAGTTCAATTGCACATTGCATTAAAAATGACAGATTAAATTGCACATTGCATCAAAAATGGTAGTTCAATTGCACATTGCGTTAGATCGGGAGATTCAATTGCACAGTCACTCACGGCCCTTGAAACACTGCAACACTTCACCTGAGATGACTTAGGGGAATATCAGCATCCACAGCAAAGCCCTGCTTCTCCTGGAAAATAGTAACTCAGGACCAGATGACACAGCTTCAACTCGGGGTACATGGAAGCCTCTCATACTCCCTCTGATTCCCAAGTGCACTTGGCCACACTTCATCTCACTGGCACATTCCAAGGGCAAAATCCTCATTAGCATGTCATTACTGGAATGTATTCATTCATTAGGATGCCTAAGTGTACCTGGAGCATGTACAAGGAGTAAAGTGCATCACTAAGATTCCACAGCAGAACTGCAGGCAAATAGAGGTAAGTGTATTGTGGAATGACTTACAAAGGGACATGTGTGTTCATAGCACTGTGTTTATTCTGATCTGGGCTAGACCATAGCTGTATGTGCACATGGCCAAGGCCTGTGTCAGGCAGTCTGCTGGCTTTATGTTGGGTCAAGCAATGCTGGAACACTTACGTGTCCCTGTCAGGGGTCTGTGAGGCATTCCCATTAAGGTACCTTTGTTCTGTGCTCTGCTATTTGCATGCAATGTTTACATCTGTTCTTTCTTTCCATTTCCAACTGATACAATGGAGGAATGTGATAGACAACACACCCAGAGACTTCTTGAGGATGAGATGCAGGTGTCTGCCCAGGCCTATGTCACCCTAAAGGATATGGTAGTCAGGAAAAAGGGCACCAAAAAGAGATAAAAGAGGCCTGGTTAGATATCACCAAGGCAGTGAATGTGGTTGGTGGTGGAAACCACTTGGTGGAGAGGTGAAGAAACAGCTGGATGATATAAAGTGTAATACTAAACAAGTCCTGGCCAAGGCATGGCAGGACATACAGGTCACAGGTGGTGGGTACCACGCAGTAGCAGCAACTTTAGCCCCAGCAGAGGAGGCAATAGCCTCAACCCTCTGGGCCGTGGAGGTGAGGTGTGTGCTGGGAGGTTGCTACAAGAGCCAAATGGGACCAGCACAGCCATGTGAGTGAATGACTTTGAACAATCACTTTGAGAGAAAGTGTGTGTGTGTGTTTGTGTGTGTGTGTGTGTGTGTGTACATATACATATGTATGTATGTATGCATATATCAGTGGTGATGTTGGGTGCAGGTGGGGTTCTGTTTGTCCTGGACAGACAGGCACAAGATGGAGGTATAGAATACAATGCACAGATCTGTGGTATGTGAAGCATTCCAACTGTAGGCATAGTCATGCATCCTCCACAGTTCCTGTGACATAACATACATGGGTCACTCACTGCATACCCTGTTTGTCATAGTGTACCTGTTTGCAGGGCTTGACAGGCCCACCAGGAAGCCCTGGTTATTCCATGGTGTAATTATCAGGAACACATAGAACTAATGTATCACAATTACTGTACATGTGATAGTCACAAGGGTGTGTCTCCTTGGTCTACCCTACTGATATACTATGTTGTCTACTGTATCAGCTTGGCTGTCGAGCCATCTGTACCCCTGAAAGTCCCTGACCATTGGATGTGTGACACAATGGTTTAAGGTTGTCAGCCAGTATCTATGTATCCTGGTATTTAGGCAATCTGTAGGGTTGTCTGGTACTATGCCACATGTGTCTTCACCCGTTTGATGACTGGTAATGGAGTGTGTGGCACGTACGGTCCTGGAGTGTGTGGGCACTTCACTGAAAAGGCAGCATGGATGTTGAAAGACAGTATGCTGGGCATGCATGCTGCCATGGTCATCCACGGTCATCATACAGCTATTTTTTCAGTTTAATGAACTTTATCAATTTTCATCCAACAAAATAATACAAACAACACCATAAAACCAACAATCTAGAATGCAATACTTGAAGCCATATCCCACTGTGTTAGAGAGAAAAGAAAGTGCAAAAGAAGAAGGAAACCACTTTGGTTCTCAAAAACGGTAGCCGAAAATGTCAGAGCCAAAAGGCTGGCCTTCAGGAAATATAAGGGAATGCAGCGGGATGAAGATAGGGAGGCATACCAAACTTCCCTAAGGGAAGCAGGGAAGGCAGTAAGGCAGGCAAAGGCCCAAACCGAGGAAACACTAGCACAGACAGTAAAAGAAGGTGACAAGACTTTCTGTAAATACATTAGTGAAAGGAGAAAGTCCAGAGGGGGTATTGCTAAGATCAGAGGAGATAAGGGGGCATGTGAGGAGGAGGACCATGTAAAAGCATCTATCCTAAATAGATACTTTTGTTCAGTATTTACTGAAGAGAAGATAGGGCAGGGCCCACAGGTCAGCACCATGGACACAGGGGGAGGGAGGTGAGCACTAGTCCCTTCACAAAAGAAAGGGTCCTACAAGAGCTCGATAAGCTCAGGGTGGACAAGGCAATGGGACCTGATGGCATACATCCCAGGATAGTAAAGGAGATAAGGGTGGAACTAGCAGAGCCATTATTAGAACTGTTTAGTGAGTCTCTGAGCACAGGAGATGTCCCAGAAGACTGGAAAAGGGCTCATGCGATCCTGCTCAACAAGAGTGGTAGCAGGGAGGAGGCAGGGAACTACAGACCAGTCAATCTTACCTCAGTAATGGGCAAGATTATGGAGGCACTCCTTTAGGAAAGGATAGTGCAACACCTGGAATCCATAGAAGCACAGGATCCAAGACAGTATGGGTTTACAAAAGGAAGGTCCTGTCAAACTAATCTCATAGATTTCTTTGACTGGGAAACCAGAGTGGTGGACCAAGGGGGAGCAGTTGATGTCGCCTACCTTGACTTCACCAAAGTGTTAGATACTGTTCCACATAGAAGATTGATTAATAAGCTGGGTAGGCTTGGGGTGGGTCATAAGTTGGTCAACTGGGTGGCAAACTGGTTGACAGGCAGAAAACAGAGAGTGGTGGTAAATGGTATACAGTCAGAAGAGATGCAAGTCATAAGTGGGGTACCTCAGGGATCAGTCCTGGGGCCAGTCCTCTTCAATATCTTCATCAGAGACATTGCCGATGGACTGGAGGGTAAGGTTTGTCTGTTTGGAGATGACACCAAGATCTGCAACAGAGTAGATGATCCAGATGGGGTGGGCAGAATGAGAAGAGATCTGGGTAAACTAGCAAAATCGTCAGAAGAGTGGCAACTGGTGTTTAATGCAAAGGAGTGCAAAATAATGCACATAGGAAAGAGAAACCCTGAAGCCACCTATAGGCTGGGAGGAGTTGCTGGCAGTCACAAGGGAAGAAAGAGACTTGGGCATCATCATCACCGATGACCGAAATCATCCAAGCAGACCACTAAGCAGTAGGTAAAGTCTAGTGGGATGTTAGGGGTGTATTAGTAGGGGTATACAAGTCGGAAGAGGAGGTAATAATCCCTCTTTACAAGATGCTGGTTAGGCCCCATCTGAAGTACTGCATGCAGTACTGGAGGCCACACCTTCACAAGGACATTAACCAAATTGAGGCAGTCCACAGCAGGGCAACCAAAATGGTGCATGGACTGCATCAGAAAACATATGAGGACAGATTAACGGAGCTCAATATGTATATCCTAGAGCAAAGGAGGGAGAGAGGTGATAAGAACGAAACATTGAAACACCTTAAGGGCATTAACAAGGTGAAAGAGTCTAACATGTTTCAATATAAGAAAAATAGCAGGACAAGAGGACACAGCATGAGATTAGAGGGAGGCCAATTAAGGGGTAATGTGAGGAAGTTCTTTTTCACAGAAAGGGTGGTGGATGCATGGAACGGCCTACCTCAGGAAGTGGTGGATATGAATACAGTGCAGGGCTTCAAACAGGCATGGAATAGGCATAAGGGAGCAATACAGATGAGTATGAATTGATATGCCATTGACAGAGCAAAGGCTGATGGCACATTTATAAGGTAGAAAAAGAAATGGGCAGACTGGATGGGCCTTGCGGTCCCTAACTGCCATCGGCTTCTATGTTTCTATGTTTAGTATAGGAAAATGAAAATCCTGGCAACTGAAAGACAAAACTACCCCCTTCTTCCAAAAAAATCCCATCCCTCCAGCTCCCAGAGCACACCATCTATCAAAGCAACCTAGGAGAATGGAGAAAATACATAAGCCGAATTCACAGTGCCCATGGCAGAAATACACAATACTACAACATTAAATCAGATCAATTCAATTCAGCATGCGGACCAGCCAAGGTCGATAATAAAGCATATACAGTAAGGGTTCCCAGCAGGTCTTAAAAATGAGATGTTTGTCCTGTCGGTAGGCAATCTGTTTTTCCATCTCTAAGGCCTGCAAGATCCCCTGGTGCCATTCCTTATAGGAAGGAATGGAATATCCAACCTGTGTCGGCATATTATAGTTTAGCGGTAATGGAGATCAGAGATATACATGCCCTACGAGGCCCAAAGAGCTCCACAGTGTAGTATCCAATGAGACAGACCTTGGGGTTAAAAAAGGATTCCAGTCCTAATCAGGGGTCTAGAGAGAGACGGATGGTGCTCCAAAGGGAACCACCTTCGGGCACTCACAAAGAACATGTTTCAGATGACCCTCGGCTAGTCCACAGTGGGAACAAGTGGGGGTATCACACTTACCCATCTAATAAAGCTTAGGGGGGTATAATATAAATTACATAAAATACAAAAATGCAGAAGCCTGTAGTGGTCTTGCTTGACAAATTTGTATAAGCTGTTCCAAATACCTTGTCAGACCTTAGCCTTAGCCTTTAGATTCAGCATTTGCTGCCAGTAATAACAAATGCCGTCCAAATTAGCCAGATTAATTTCTTGAAAGTACCCATAATATCTGGAGGTAGCACGGGGCTGTAATGCCAGATGAAGGAGCTCTTTTAAAATCTCATTAGGTCGAGAGGACCAATGAGGAGGGCTCAGAAAGGCGGCAATTGCTCCCGTAAGTTGCAGATGTTTAAAGGGATGGGAGGGCAAAGCGGTTTTGTACAGTCAAGGCCGGTACCACAGCATCACCTTCAAGGAACAAGAAGATAACAGCAGATCTCAGACATGGGAAAACTGGAAAGGGATTGGCTGGTTTGCTATTTGGATGTTTGAATTACCCAAGATAGGCTGGGAAAGATCTTTACCCCAGTCAAGACCCATATATGAACAAAGCTGTCTGAGGGCTTTGAGTGACCACAACAAGGGTGCCCCACGAAGTTGGGGAGGGAGTTGGGAGGGTTTAACACATAGAAGACTGCTTAGCTGGAGACCAGATTGTTCGCATAAGTGCTGTTCCAGAGACAACCAAAGGGGTCGATAATCCAAATTCTCAGGAAGGGGTAAAGAACAACCCCAATGGAAGCATCTAGAACTATGCAAAGCACATTAATATAGGAAAAAGTTGGGAGTCATAGACTGCCTCTTTCTGTAGCAAAAGTGAGTTTAAAATAGGCTCTGCGAGGGGCCCCTTGTTTCCAGAAGGAAGGCAGAGATAAGAGAATTTAGTTTACTGAACCATGACATGGGCAAAAAAACTCCCAACATACCCAGGGAGTGTAAGACCCATGGCAGAATGTTCATCTTGATAACGCTCACCCTTCCCCAGAGACAGAGAGAGAGAGAGGGAGGGTCATCCAACGTTGCAAATCAGTGTTGATCTCCTTTAAAAGTGGAGCCAGATTCTCCCTAACAAGCACTGTCAGATTACTGGTGACCTTAATGCCAAGATACGTAAGTACCTTTGATTCCCAAAGAAGGCCCAAATCTAGGATCTGCTGCTGGGCAGCTGATGCATTTAAGGGCAACACTTTAGTTCTATCAAGATTAAGCTTGAGATCTGCCACATCAGAGTACTTGTGAATCTCCTCTATTGTGGTAGGGATGGAAGTCTGGGAGTTCTTCAGATGTAATACAAGTCATTGGCATAAGCTGAACATTTAAATCTGGTCCCTCCTACCTGGATTCCCTCAATATCAGGGTTATGTTGGAGGTTATAAAGTAATGGTTCAAGGTAACGATTAAACAGAAAGGGGGAAAGCAGACACCCTTGCCGGGTTCCACGCTGAAGGGTCACTGGGGCCGAAAGAACTCCATTGCAGCGGATTCTAGCAGATGGGTTACAATACAAAATCCACACCTAATCACAGAATCCTGAGGGGAAGCCAAATTTCTGGAGAGTAGCAAAAAGGAAGGGCCAGGACACCTGATCAAAAGTCTTTTCTGCATTGAGGAAGACCAGGGCCACAGGGTATTGCTCTTCCCCAACACGGAAATCAAATACCATCATTTCCATAAGGGGTCAGCTGAAGATTGACCAGCTATGAAGCCAACCTCATGGGGCTGATAAGACCAGACTAAACTTGGAGAAGCTGATTGGCCAGGACCTTTGCCAGGATTTTCAGGTCAGAGTTAAGCAGGGATATTGGTCTGTAATTGCTAGGCAGCAATTCATTCCTACTTGGTTTAGGGATAAGGGTGATCCAGGCCTGGGTGAAGGTGGGATCTGACAAACCTGAAGGATGCAAACTATTAAACAAATGGCTAAAGAAGGGCATTACAACATCAATGCACTCAATATAAAAATTATTCAGGAACCCATCGGGGCCCGGAGCTTTATTCTTTGGAAGACCAGCAATGGTCTTCCTAATTTCAGACTCTGTTATAGGCACTTTCAGCAGTTCTCATTGTTGGGTAGAAAGTTGAGGGAGGAGTAGGGGATTCAAATAAGCCACAATTCAATTGGACAAGTCAGGTAGAGAGGAATCTGCAGTATATAAAAGATGATAATTAGAACAGAATGCTTCCGCAATCTCTTGAAGGCGGGTAAGGATCTGCCCCTACGGATCAGGTTGAAGAGAGGGTGTGGCCTTCCTCGAATCCAAGACAGTCATCAACATGGGTTTATTGCAGGAAAATCCTGCAAGACAAACCCAGTTGGCTTCTACGACTGGGTTACCAGGGAACTGGACATGGCCCATGCAGTAGACGTCTTGTATTTAGACTTCAGCAAGGCCTTTGATTCTGCGCTGCATGGGAGGCTGGGGGGAAGCTGTAATATATAGGGGTGGGAACAAAAATAGTCAATTGGATCACCAGCTGGCTGAGGGGTAGGCAGAAAAGGATGGGGGGGAACTCTCAGCACCGAGGGACATTGCAAGCAGGGTGCTGCAGGGATCGGTACTGGGACTGTTGATGTTTGGGATATTCATAGCCGATATCTCACACAGGATCTGGAGTAAGATCAGTCTGTTCTCAGATGATACCAAGATGGGAGCTGTGGTAGACGACATACAGGGGTGGAGGGGGCTGAAGAAGGACCTGACCAAACTGCAGGAGTGGTTGGAAACATGGCAGATGGGGTTCAACGCCAGTGCACTTTGAAGCTAGGAAACAGGGGAGGAAATATCAGCTGAGAGGGGTACAGTTGCAAAGCACCATGGAGGAAAAGGGTCTAGGGGTGCTTATAACGGGGAGCATGAACCACTCAGCTCAGTGCAGGAAGATGAATGCAAAGGCAAACAAGATGCTGGGGTGCAAAGCGAGGGGGATCTCCTCCAGGAACAGAGAGGTGATCCTTCCCTTGTACAGGTCACTGGTCACGCCGCACCTGGAATACATGTGCAGTACTGGCATCCATTCCTGAATAAGGACATCAGATTGTTGGAGGGGTTGCAATGTAGGGCAATGAAGATGGTCCAGGGACTGGAGGGAAAATCCTATGAGGAGAGACTGGGAGAGCTGAACATGTATTCCCTGGTGGATAAGAGGGATAGTGGGATATGATCGAAACCTTTTAATACTTAAAGGGAATCAACAAGACTAATACAGAATAGATTTTTTCAGATCAAAAGTGGGAGGGACATGAGAGGGCATTGGCTGAGATCAGAGGTGGGGAGATTCAGGAGGGAGATCAGGAGACACTTTTTCATGGAAAGGGTGGTAGACAAGTGGAATACTCTGCCCAAGGAAGTGGTATCCTCGAGAATGGTGAGTGGATTTAAGAGGGGGTGGGGAAGAGTGAGGGAGGTTGTTATGAAGAGGGGAGGGTGGGACAGCTGCAAGTTGAGGGGCTAGCTGCACAATCAAGCAGACTCAATAGACTGTGAGGCCTGTTTTTGCTGGCATTTCGTATGTTCGTATTTTCGTGTGCATGAATCAATTTGTCATAATTGCAAGGCCAGAAGCCTCCCAGCTCTCTCTCTCTCTCCTGACTCCAGGTGGTGTAGTTTTGTACATTGAAGGGCTAAATCAGCCTGTTCAGTAAGGGTTCAAAAGTACTGTGTCCATAAAGTATTCATCTGCAATCAAGTCACAGAATCAGACAAAGTGGACAGTGACTGTTCTAACAACCTGTTTTTCTGGAGCAGACAGGCCGTCCATTCCACCCTCCGTTTTTTGACTTTAGAGGCTATTCCTATAAATTCCTCCCACACAGCACATTTTGCCATGCCCCACAGCATGTCCAAAGACTGTACAGAGCCCTCATTTACCAAGAAGAAATTCTGCAGGAAACTTTTGATCGCTGTGAGAGTGCTTGGATCCCTGAAAAGGGTTGAATTGAGCTGCCAAGCTGAATCCCGTTCCTCCAGCCTGTGTAGGCTGCAGTCCAAGGACACAGCAGCATGATCAGAAATGTCCATAGGTTGAATATCGCAAGCTTGAAGACCCACCAAAATATTACTACTAATAAGGAAGTAGTCGATCCTAGACTGAGAAGCATGGGGGACAGAATATAAAGTATATTGTTTAAGAGACAGGTGTAGGAGACGCCAAGGGTCTACAAGATCTGCTGTATCTATCAGATCCCATAGGCCAAGCAGCCCCGGTGAGAGCCCCTTTCTAGAGATGCCAAGATCTGTCAAGATCTGAATTGAAGACCAAGTTCCAGTCCCCACCCAGAATAATTGGTAGATGTATAAATGGGGCCAACTGCGCTAAAAGGTTTGTAAAGAACTGGGGTAAATCTACATTGGGCCATAAATAGACCTCAACACAACCTCTGATAAACCAACCCATCCATAGGCCAGAAAAAAACATCCCTCTGGATCCCAGCACTCTCACAGAAAATGGAAGGGGACCTTCCTACCCACTAGGATGGCCACTCCCCCCCCTTTTATTACTGTTTCCCGCTCCAAAAACATGACCCACCCATTCCCTCTGAAAATAAAGGACATCATCCTTATGCAGGTGGGTTTCTTGTAAGAACACAACTCCAGATTGAAATTTTTTAAGGTGCCGCAGTACTATGTGTCTTTTCCTCTTTTTCTGGGTGCCCTGAACATTTCAGGAAACAAACGTATAAGAATTAGCCATCAATGTAATACCAAGAAAGGAAAAAAGGAGTATAAAGTGTAACCTCATAAGCCCAAAGAGACTATACCCTTTGGTGTGCTCTGGGGCTCCCCACCCTTAAAAACGTATTAGCAGTAACCCTGAGACATTCCCAGAATCGCACATCTAAGATACAAGAAAACCTTCCCGTGCCCCCCCAATAAACTGTAGCGATAAAAAAAAAAAAAGGAAAGATTACCTCTGAAAACACAACTATAATATATAAAGAGGCTAACATCATACAACTGGTCTTGAAACCAAGTGAATGAGCCCCAACCATGAATACGAAGAACAAATCCTGGCCCCCATAAACCGTAACCCTCAGCATTAGATGAGAAAAAATGAAATTCCCACAACCACCCCCACCCAGCAAACTATAAGAGATGGAAACACCCCCACCCCAAAGATGTAGGCAGCTGGAGCCCGACTCTGACACCAGTATCAATAATGTAAAGCAAAAGCAAGCCTCCATTGGGAAACTAATTATGCAGAAAATAGGGTAACCTGTGAGGTGGGCGCATGAGGCAGAGCGCTGTCCGTAATGGCGACACCTCCCCAGCGCAATCCCTCATGGCGATGGGAGGGTAGGTCGACCGGATGAGGGGGTAGGCGAACTGAGTGACAGGATGTTGCTATACATACGCACACCGAGGATGGGAGTGAGTATGGTGAGCATGGGCTAGGAGGGGGCAGAGAGGCTGTAGGGGGTGGCGCTGTAGTGGATGGCTGAGCTGCGTCGTGGTGTCGGGGGTTAGCTACTGGCTGGGGTGGCTTAGGTACCGGGTTCGGGTCCAGGCGCTGGTGTGATTTTATTGTGCCCAGCCTGAACCTTTATTTTTTTTTATGCTTTCACCCCTTGACATGCACCCCTGAGGTTGAGAATCCTTAAGTGGGTAGCAAAGCCCCCATGAGGGAGGCCGAAAACATTAAAATATCTCCTGGCGCCGCTTGTCCTGTGCGTTATTGTCAGAGTCGAAAGTTCAGCACTCTGATCAGTGATAACTGAGATGCTCATTAGAGTTTGCCGCTATCACATAGACCCAGAAAATAGGTAGGAAGGTGCTCCCATCCCCACCCTCTGAACCGATATGTAAAAAACTATATATGACATCCATTCCCCCAATCCTACAGTCTGACCTCCAGTTTGAACCCTGTCCATGATGCATCCAAAACACTACCTCCTCCCTCACTCTGCCAAAATTAGGAAAGAAAATAATAACCAATCCACTTCACCAAACTAAGCCTAGTGGGGAAATTACAATGCAGTTATCAGAAAAATCAAGATGTGTCCATCTCCAAAGTAGCGTAGGAAGCTAGAATACTTAAAGGAAAAAGTTCTTAAACCCAGAGCGTGATATATGCAATAAAAGGAAAACAGCCCCCCTTAGAGTTCTCAATGAGTCTGAATGGCAAGTGTTCCACCCGAACAAATCACAGGCACCTGAGGTTAAACGGGGCTCTCAGACTAGGGACCAAACAGAAATGAAGGTGCCAAACTTCTGGGTTGGCAGGCCGAGAACGATGCAGAGCTACTCTAACTGTAGAACCAGACTGACATTGATCAGCAGACTCCAGGAGTACACCTCAAAGGGAAAAGCAGGCAGTTAGGAAAATGAATGTGCAACAACCGTGTCCAGGCAGACCCAGAATGGTGCAGCAATTAAGGTGAGATCAAGGTAGGATTCAGGTAGAACTGCATCCACAATGTATAGAGGAGGAGGTAGCACAGAAGCCTGACAGGTATGTTCCTCCAAGCTTGGAATAAGCACCCTGAGGAGAGGTCCAGAGCAGTGCAAGGAAGTGACCACTCTAACAATGTAGGTACTAATTACAGCAGACTAGAACTGAACCTGTAAGGCGCAGTCCAGGCTCCATGGTCAGAAAGCAAGGAATACCATAGGGGCCACTCACCAAGCTGCTCAGGACTACAGGAGCAAGCCATACAATGGAAGGTCAGAACTGAAGGTTGCTTAAGGCTCCCTATATAGCCGCCAGCAAATGCCATAGGGTAGTAAGAAAAGTTACCAAAGGGTCACAACATAACCATCCCCATTAGGTAGCTAATATTTCCTGCCATAATGAAGAGAATACTGCTTGTACAGTGAGAGTGCTCGAGGAGTCCGATTGAACACAAACCAGCATATAGCAAGGAAAAAGAGTGACAGGTTAAAAGCCCAGGCAGTAAGACCATGCACAATACTGGCAGAGGTGCAGCATTATTAAATGGTCCCTTCACTTAGGGCCAGTGCCAGGTTTTTGTGGACCCTGGGCAATGGACCTCTAATGGGCCCCACACAGACGCACCTGTCTGTATACAAAAAAAAAAAGCTGACTTGGCAGAGTCTGTTACAGATGCAAGCATCACCCCCCTCCCCCTGAGAGAAGAATTAGGATTTATGCAATGCAGAATTTAATTGTACGTACAGTACCAACTAACTTCCAAACATGAAACACCTCCCTCCCTAATACAGGAATCCATGCCAACCGTCCATCACAAACACTCTCCACACTGCACAGTGTGACTCTCTCCTCTCCACACAGCAGTGACTTGAGTTGCCCCCTCGCCTCCCCCCCAGGGCTACCTTCTGTATCCCTAAACCCCAAGCCAAGCACAGTTGCAGGGGAGTATGCTCCCTATCTTAGCCAAGCCAAGAACTCGGATAGCCAGGACAACACAGCCCAACCCAGTTTACCAACGAATGGGAGGGAGATAAAAGACTCTGTCCTACCTGGTGTGGCTGGTGCGGTCACTGCAGTGCAGTGCTGCAGGTCAGGGACGGGTCGGGTCACGACTCTCACAAGGGGAGCAGGGAGCTTCATCCAAGAAGACGGTCAGTCAGACAACATCTGATCTGCAGCTTGCTGTCAACTCATCCTGGACTGTCCAGTGTCTCTGGTGCTATTAGAGTTCCAGTGGTCCAACGATGCGATGACATTGCACACATAGACAACAACTCGAACCATCAGATTTCTGATCGCTCTAAACTCAGTCCCACCTGTCAGGCCAGCCAGTGCTCTGCTCTGCCACCACTCTGCCTGGCTGCGCAGGCACCCTAGTTTGAACTCCCACCATGCTTTGCCATCTGCTCCAGTGTGCCTCTTCCCGACAACACAATGAATGGCACAGGCAGCTAAGCTACACCTGGATGGGCCAGCAGCTGGCAGGGCTATGTCTTTCAGGTCCCCCCCTCCATCACACTCCTCTCCAGCAGTTAGCTGCCTGCACATCCCACACCCCACCCCATGGAATGCAATGGATCAGGGTCCTGCCAGTCAACAAGCAGGCCTGGGCTCACATCGTAGCCTTGCACAAGCAGCCTTAAGGGGGCGGGGGGATCAATCCATTTGTTACTTTCTCAACTTGCTTGATGGCAGGCAGTGATTCAATGAATGCTGCTGCATGTGACGGCTTCACTAGCAGGAAGGCAGTGGTTGACTTGGATTGGAGAGCTGCAGGCACAGATTGTGGGGAAAAAGCATGATGCCAGCACGGTCTGCGCATTGCACGGAGCACTTTTCTTTATCTTTTTGAGCTCCTGGTGGGCCCCTCTTTCTGGTGTCAGGCCCTGGACAATTGCCCAGGTGGCCCGGGTGCTGAAACTGGCCCTGCCTTCACTTAAGTCTGGGAAAAGCTTTTGGAGCTTAGCAATCGCTCTATCCAGGATATCAAAACGCTTTCACTGGCCCTTATATTGCACTTGTAACATGGAAGGATATCACACTCTGAATTGGATAACCACTGCAATTAATCTAGTCACTAGGGGATGTAAAGTCACATGTCTCTGCCAAACAGTATACAGGAGGTCCTGGACTACCTGGATCCACTTTCCTTCCCATTTAACTTCTTTGAGGTGGCATACTTTATTCAGAATATGTTGCTTGTCTAAAAAGTTCAAAAGTTTAAAAATCAGTGGTCTGGGTGATTAGCCTGGCTGGGGTATTGGGCATAGTGACCTGTGAGCCCTCACCACAATGTAAGCATGTCTGTTAGGTGAGGGGCCTGCTAGTTGTTCCCAAAACTTTAGGATAAAAGCAATAGCTGTAGAGCCTTCCTCTCCTTTGGGCAACCCAAGGACCAGGAGATTGTTTCTGCGGAAGTGCCTTTCTAGGTCCTCTAGACAGTCCTTCATTCTCTTCATCTTTTGTGCAATGAAACAATTTCAGGGTTCAGCTGCGCATGCTAATCATCAAGGGATGAAATACATGCTTTATTTTCGCCGGTTCTATGGGGTAAGTTGTCGACTGATGCCCGCATCCACTGAAGTTCTTCCTTGAGGAGTTGAAGAGGGTCTGTAATCAGGGACATCTCTTCCAGAAATTTCTCCTTGGTAAGTGCAGCCCATGAGGTAACGTTTTGAGGTGATCCAGTTACTTTCGGCTTAGCCGGCTTGTAAGTTATTTCACACTCCAGGGTTGGTGGCGGAGTATGCCATGGCAGTGGAGACTTCATGTCCATATCCATATTTAAAATTTTAACACAGTCCAGTAGTCGCCACTGAAGAATCAGTGATCTGAAGCTACAGAGCTGCTGAAAATGCTGAGGTAAAATGGAAATTGTTGTATTTATTTCAGCAATGTTCAGGAGCTGGCTCCTAGGGCGTCCTCTCAAGCAGCCATCACATGACCTCCCCCTTGTCATCACACAGCTATATACATTACATTGCTCTGTATCATCTACTCTTCTCTCAACAGTTCAATCCATCACAAAGGACATCATCCAAGATGTCTCGGGTCCATCACAGCAGCAGTTTCTACTGCAGGCCACCTGTGCTGTACAGGACAGTGACTCCAATGAGGAGGAGAAAGTGGAGGATGAGGATGATGAGGAAGAGGAAGATGAGACTTATGTGGAGGAGTGGGGAAGACAGAGATCCACCCCAGGCCAGTATTACATAATAACAGCGAAGTTTAAACAGTGAGCACATTTGGGTGAATGCATATGAGCAATTGCCATAATAGCGCAAAGCACACATCAGCCATCTGGCAGTAACGGCACCTATGGTGCTGCCACATATCCCCGTGATCAAAGTGCAGCATGGAGTGGGAATATTAGAAATAGGGGAGGTGGGGGGCATAGGCACCTGTGGGGGTTGCTGGGGGCAGAGCTCCCCACATGCAACACAGAGGAAAAGTAATTAACAGATGTAGTGCAGCCAATAAATGGGCATATACTCAAGTGTGGGACATACCTTGCTGAAGACTGTGAGGATGGAGTGGCTACTGTTTGCTTCTGAAACCCCTACAGTGTGGCACTGGTATCAGGATTTAACTGAGTGTTTGATCCAGATCATTGGCGAATATGAAGAGCAGAGCCGCTATAATTATCTCAGGGGGCTTGCGTGCAATTTTCAGCTCCAGATATGAGCTGACACATCGCTATTTCGGGTGTAGCTGTGCTGTGGTATCTCTGTTTTGTGCATCACTATTTTGCATTCACCCATTTGATGGTCACCCTTATTACCTCACTGTATTGACATGGAACACCCCAGGCCAGGAGGGGTTGCCCGTCCCTGCTGGCCCCCATACCAATGGGGCCTAGCAGCCACCCTTTCCTGGCACTTCTATCATTGTTGGGCATCCACTCACTGTCCTCGACACAGCCACCACTGTGTCACCCCATGATCCCACAGTCAGCGCAGCCACCACCCTGCCCCTTGGCCAATCCCTTTGGCCCAGCCACTTCTGTGCCACCCTGGCCACAGTAAAACACAGCACTGACTGTGGTGCAAACCTGGGTCACACATGAGCCAAGGATGCAGACTAACCCTGTTCCTGTGGACAGTCCATGGTGACAGCAGGAGGCAGTGCTCAGCTTGGCAGCTGCTGCAGTCAGCCATGGGGACACAGGAGAGCATGCAGGAGGAATTGGTACACATATACCGCATGCCATATGACAACATGCAAAGTGCAGAGGCATGCCATGTGGAGCACATGTTGGTCATTCATGAAATGTGGCAGGGAATGTCTGCCAGCATAGATCACCTGGGTGCCGCTGTGTGGGGGCTGCAACCACAGTGGGAGGTACTGTGGGAAGGGGGCAGCCACAGCCCTGGCTGGTCCAGTGAAAGGAGTGTAATCCGACTGTGAACACCTTGTCATACCAGCATACCATGCTGTGCTGGCACCCAGATGTCCAGGACCTCCTGCAAACCCAAGACTCCCAGGACACCACGCATCCCTGGTCATAACTTGCTCTTCAACAGAGTCAGCACTCCACAAGGCCATTGCTGTGGGTGGTTAGCATCATCCCCATGCTCATCCCTCATTCCTTGGATAAGGACCCCCTTACCCTTCTGGATACAGTGCACACATGCCTTCTGAACCTGGGGAGGGGGTAAGGTACTACCTAGGGTGCATATTGCCCCCCCACTCCATTCCACATGAAACAACTCAGGACCCCGTCACATTACCCATGTTTCACTATCTCCTTTCCAGCTGGGATAAAGCTTCCATTCTTCCGCCGCCTGCCTGGATGGCATGTAATTTATTTTCGTCCTCTTTAACCCCCTCCCCACCTGGATGGCATGCTGTTGTTTTTCATCTCCCTTTTACCTCCCCCCCCCACCTAGATGGTATGTTGTTTCTTTTCATCCCTGTTTAACACCCCCCAACCTGGATGGTATGTTATTTGTTTTCAGCACCCTTTTCACAAACACACACACACACACACACACACACACACTCACAGACACACGCACAAGCACGCACACACCTATGAGGTGAGATCCTGAGCATGTCTCTAATGTGCATGCTCAGGATCTCAACTCTGTTTTTCAGAATTATTATTTTCACTTCCAGTGCTCATTTTCATTTCAGAGTGGCATTTTCTTGCTAAGAATCACATGTCCTTTTAGACTGTAGCCTGATGTTATATCACCCCCCAAAATTTTTAACTCATTCATGCTCACGGTTTGTAATCACGACAGCGCCAGTGCAGACATGTTTTCACAGGGATGAGATGCTTCTGGTGGTTCAAGTTGGGTGGACTGCTCCTTTTGATCATGATCATTGCAAATATGTTAAAAAGGTATAAAATTATTGTTACGGTATGGTCTGATCTGCTGGATGTATCAAGCTCGTTCACACCTCGTTCCTCTAACCTCAGGCTACAGTCTAACAGAACATGTGATTCTTAACAAGAAAACGCTACTCTGAAATGAAAATGAGCACTGGAAGTGAAAAAAAAGAATTCTGAAAATCAGAGTTGAGATCCTGAGCATGCACATTAGAAACATGCTTGGGATCTCAGTGTGTGTGTGTGTGTGTGTGTGTGTGTGTGTGTGTGTGTGTGTGTGTGTGTGTGTGTGTGTCTGTGTGACTCTGAGCAAGTCACTTAACCACCCAATGCTCACAGGTTGCCCCTGAAAACAGGCATTTGTGCCTAGTGGGCCTTACCCGGTTTCCAAAGACTAAAATAAAAATAAAAATGATTACATTTTGGGGTATTCAGAACAGTTTCTTTGATAGTTCAGGTAAGAGAGGGACACTGCTCATAGCTGACCAAAAATCCCACTAAAAAGCTGACAGCATCCCTTTAAAGGTTGCTGAATTAAGAGAGGCTAACAAACAGAGGGGTTTGTGTATTATAATAACAACAGACTTTGAACAACAATGTCAGAGGGAGATAGCATCTAAGAAGGCAGCACAAGTAGTAGGCTGAATTAAAAGGAACGTTGTAGGCAGGTCAATGGAACAGATGTCACAACTATATAGGACTTACATGAGGCCTCGGTTGGAATACTGCTACCAGATCTGGAATCCATATCCCAAGAAGGACATAGATTAGAAAGGGTTCAAGGATGAGCCTTTAAATAAATAACTGGGGATGGAATGGAATATGTGAAATTACTTGATTCCTGTAACATGCTTAACTTGAGCAAAGGAGGATAATGGGAGAATTAATTTATCTGTATTGGTTTCCTAAAGAGTCCAGAATTTTGCAAAGAACTACAGCTAAATATTGAATAAAACTAAAGAACAACAGGGAGCCATAACTAGTAACTTCAAGGCAAAATTTATAGGGGCGACAGGAGGAAATAACTACATCTCACAGACGGTGGTTGATATATGGATTTCATGTCCAAGCAACATAGGAAACTCAGAAAGGAAGGAAATATTTAAGAAAAAACTAGATGTATATTATGGGAGACAAAAATAGTCAGACATTACTAGAGAAGTGGTATTAGCACTAAGCCCTGTATTTTCTGATCAGGCTGTACTACTGTCTTGTGTGTGTTTTTTGTTTTGTAGTGTATAAAGTAATTCAATAAAAATTATTAACTGCAAAAAAAAAAGACAAGGGGTGGGTTGGTCTCTATAGGCAACCAGCATTCCTCTATCATACCATTTGCATGTTCATAAAAAACACATAACTTATTAGACATTTTTTGGGTAAAGTGAGGTTTCGGTCAGTGACAGATTTATACAACATTGCCCAGGTTTGGGGCGGTGGGGCTTTCCTAGACCAGTGCAGAAAATACTTAAAACATTTAATAAGGCACTTACAATGGTGGGCCAGTGCTTGTTTTGCACACCCATGTTGAATATTACTGTGGCCTTCCCAGGCATTTGTAGGGATGCAGCGAAATAAAATGTTGCTGGTGAAATCGGCAATTTCACAAATATAGCTGAATTTTGCAATTTTGCCCACAATATCACTAACCAGTCCACCACCAATGAAATTTGGCCTCACGGAAACAAAATGTTGCCCACTGGTGGTGAAATTTCTGAAATGGTGGAATTTCTCCGATGGTGGCAAAATTTCACCTTAGGTGAAATTTAACAGCAAGGGTGAAATTGTTTTAACCACGTGCAAAATTTGCATCTTGACCAGTGAAATATTTTGCAAAATGTGTTAATTACAAAATATTTCACTGGGCAAAATATTCCAATTTCGCACAACACTAGTCATTTGCGATAAAAGTATGAAAAAATGTAATTATCCATTTTTAGTTAGGTGTGGCCCAGTGCCAGTTGTACATGTCTGTATCCATGTATGATGGAAAGGGTGTACCCCTGCATCCAATATACAGAAGTTAGGAAGCAGATGTGTAAGGGAGTAACTGAGGGGAAGGCACACCTTACACTACCATCCAACAGCTAACTGAGCTTCGCTGGCTCCTGGGCTGGGAGCTTCACAAAAGATATGCATGGTGTCTTCACCCAGAGAATCCTGATGGTGGGATGGATGGCAGTCTAGCAAAACCCCTCTGAGAAGCTGCACATAACAAATTCATCTTCAAAATGGACTGCCTCCCTTTCAATACAATACTGTGCAATTGTTAGACAATAACGATAACAAGTTAGCAGAAACACAGTTTTATTGTAACACCAAACCCTGCAAAAGAAACAGGTTCGTGCAATTGTACTTCACTGTGTTCAAACCTCAAGTTACTGTATGTACCCATGTAAGAAGAGGCACTGCTGCTAGTACACTGCTAGTTGGGCAAACCCTTACTGGGTGGGCAGCGAAAACAGTTACAGGTAGCTGTCATTAACTAGGCTTGACTAGGTGCAGCTCTGCATGTTACTCAATGGCCAAATATGCTGCTCCACTACCATAGACCTCCTGACTTAGAAGTGTCTCCCCTCTCCCGCCTGGCACCTAGATCTCAGTAACATGCTAGGAGAGGGTCTCTTACAGCAGTGCCTGGATACACAGTGTTACAACATAGCAGACCCATTGATATTGCCATGGGTTGGTCAGTGTTGGTACAATTAAAATGGAAACCTGTCTTTTAGTTACCCCTAAACTCCCATGAACTTTGCAATTGCTTAAATGGCTTTTTAATCTCTAAAAGGGACATTTTTGTAATCCAACTTGATGACTGACCAACTTGTAAATCCAAACGGAGAACACACAGATTGTAGAATGCAGAACACCTCTACAGTTGCTCACAGTTACCAGGAATAGCTCTCAAGAGCTACTTTTTCTACAGGGTTCTTGGAGAGCAGGTCTGACACACCACAGTTTGGCTCATGCCAAACCAAACAGGAATCCTGATACTCAGGTTTCAAAGGATGTCAAAGTCTATACTCCCACACTAAGGGCTATTCTCTGATCTTCAGTTGTCTTTGGATAGATCAGCACACATATGCTGCTCAAACACTGTTAATTTAGACACAAGGCCTAGGGATGATGCACTTCATTCACAAATGCACCATAGCATCTGCGTGCTGTGGAATCTCTCACATATCTCCCTGACAGTAAGCCATCATTGTTTTATGTGGGGCTGTTGCCTAAGATTCCAATTGACCATGCCACATTGTTGACATCTGATTGGGATTCAGCTGGCACTAAACATAATGTTCCACCTTATTCAGCATTACCAGAAACTGTTGGACTCAGGAAAAATCTACAAAGGCTGTCCTAAATGTTAAATGTCTCAAGACAGAAGTCTCCATGCATTTCAAGCAGTCCGTCCCCTCATAATCAGAGCCTAGAGGTTAGAGGAACAAGGTGTGAATGAGCTTGATACATCCAGCAGACCAGACCTGAGTTTGATTCTCACAACCTCCATTTGCATGCTATGTGACTCTGAGCAAGTCACTTAACCGCCCAGTGCTCCCAGGTCACCACTGAAAATAGGCACTTGTGCCTAGTGGGCCTTACCCGGTTACCAAAGACTAAAATAAATAAAAATAAATAAATTGGGGCTTGCCACTAAAAGGCAAGCCAGGTTGTCTAATGATCCCTGCCAGGAAGAGGCACAGGAGGGGGAGGGGTGGGGGAGCATAGTTATAGAAGGGTTGGGGCCTGGTGACATCACCAGGCAGGGAAGTGTAAAATGACAAAGGCATGCCACAGCCCCAGGCATTGGCTTGGGGTGGAGCTCAAAAGGGGGTCCTGACCAGGGGCCTGTAGGGGTATATTGGGCCAGGACTCAGGCAGGATGGACTCTTCTGCTGGGAATTTTCCCACCCTTCCACCCTTATTAAGGAAGGCTCTGGGGGGACAATTGGTTGGCACAAAGGAAATAAATGAATGGCAGGTTGAGTGCCCCTTAGGGCCCTGGGCATAGGGACGATGTTTTTAGCTGTGGGGAGGCAGCCTTGGGCCAGGGGGCTAGGTCAGAGTCCCCTGGCAGGGAGGGGCAAGGATGCCCATGGGAGTGAGAAGAAAGACAAAGGGGGGAGCTGGGCAGGAGGGGGGGTAGGATACACGGGCTGGGGACAAAGAACCCAGATGTGGTGGTAAAGTGGGGAGGGGGATAGGTCCAAGCACTGGATTCAGAAGTCTCCAAGCCTAGATGGTGAAAGCCCAGGTAGGTGAAACCGGCTTGGTTCTGGTGTGGAGGAGGAAGCTGGATTCACAGTGTCCAGGCCCTGAAAGCCAAGATGGAAGAATGACCAGAAGAAGAACAGAGGCCAGAACCAGGAAGCATTGAAAGGAAATTTTATGTGGAATTGAATTGTGAAGTCATAAAAATATGTCAATGTAAATATATTCTTTGTGCCACAAATAAATTTGCTAATGAGCAACCAACAAGTTAAACTGTTGTAGCATCCATCATTCCTGGGAGGGAGGTGTTCAGGGGACAATAAACTCTTGCCTTCTCACTGTTGACCCCCCACTGCACACCAGGGGCCTGGTTTTCAAAAATGGGCAAACCAGAGTGCAAAGTTTTGCCCTGCAATTGCCAATTGCCCAGGAACCAAGGATGCTATATTCAGTTGGATATTGCACCAGTGCTATCCAACTGAAGGGGCATGTCAGCGCTTTGCTAAGTCCGACAGTGCTGCTCCAAAATGTCAGTGCAGGAAATAGCACCTCCAGACCCAACTGCACCGGTAGCTTGTGGCACGATATTCAGAAGTCCCCATTCAAATGAGCCTATTGGGCATGCAAGGTGCTAAGGGGCCATTTGCATGCCCCTTACGGGCACATTTGCATGGGAAGCAGAGGCAAGTTTGTGCCCCTGTGACCAGCTCCACCCCACCTTGATTGTGCAGTCCTGTAAAAAGCAGGACTTCCCTGGTGTGTAGTGGTCTCCCTTCCTCCTATCGCCATCCTGGTAGAGAAAAAAAATGTATCCCTGGTGCCCAGTTGTCCCTCCCCCTCAGACCACCATCCTGTTAGTTGGAAAATATATACTTGGTGCCCATTTTTTTGTATCTACTCCCTCCGATCACTGTCCTGTAGTGACAAGAGAGTGTCCATGTTAGTCTGTGGTCCCCTGCCCTCTGATTGCCATCCTGTAGTGACTATGGTGTATTCCTGGTGCCCAGTGGTCCCTTTGCCCTCTGATTACTGACTAGCAGTGTCTACGATGTATCCTTGGTGGCTAGTGGATTCCCCGCCCTCCAAGCAGTGTCCCATATGTTGTGTGACATATCCCTGTTGTCCAGTGGTTCCCCCAGTCTCCAATATTCATCACTGAAAAAAAGTCCTATATGCTATGGTGGCAGCACCAGTAAACCAAAACATGCTCTGAAGGCTACTGTTCCCTCCTGCACTCTGCTCACTGGCCATTTATGACAGTACTGATAGAATTGATGGGAAACCCTGCAGTTTGTAAAATGTAACTAAACTGAAGAAAATAACTCATGGTCCCTGGCATCTATTGTTACCCCCACCCACCCACCCACCAATCCCAATCCCCATCCCCGAACCAATGTAATCTGTCCTGGCATCTAGAAGCCCCCACACCCCCAAGCACTAACCTCCCACCCTCCCAACCCCATGTACCTGAAGCACCATTGCTGTGGCTGAGATTCGATGACTGGAACAGCCCTCCGTTAACCTCCTTGGCCAGCTGCATATGACAAGCAAGGGAACATGCATCCTGTGTATAGTGCAGGGCATATCTCCTCTGTACTGTACAGGCAGTGCTTGGCCAGGGGACTGTACAAGAAGCACGGGTACTTTATTCTGCAGATCAGATATATTTACCTCCGTTCTGTCAGTCTCATCTGGAGCTCCCTATCCTCACCCATTTAGCTTACCTGCACAATAAGAAAATGCATTTATCAATGCAAAATATGGTGGAACAACAACAGGAAGTACTTGAAAAGGTTGACTTCTTTACCACCTACAGTAATGCTGTTTTGTGTTATATACAGTAAGTAACACATACAGTACACTTATATGGGCTGGATATTCAAAAGGGTTGCGCCATGCGCAATAGGGTTGCACCTGCAAGTCAGATGCGCCATTCTGCCATATTCAGCAGGAGGCAGTTGCGCGCCCCAAGTCAAGCTGAGCAACAGCTCAATGCTAATGACGGCATGCTGAACCGGAGGGGGAGTAACTATGCATATACTGCACAGCCCGATATTCAGCGGGCTGTGCAGAGTTGTGAAGGCTCAACCCCTAATCTGCGCCTGCACAACTCTGAGCCAAAAAAAAAAGGAGTAAGTCGAGGGCCACCCACAGGTGAGCTGCCACATTGCGGGGCGCAACACAGCAGCTGCCACCTGTGGGTGGCCCTCAACCTACTCCCTATGCCCCACCTGCAGCCCAATCACAGGCATATAATAACCCCCCACTCCCCGACTGGCCCTATCGCGGGCATAGGTTTAAACATCCCCCCACCCCCAAACTGGCCAGATGCACGGGCATAAGTGAAATAAAACTCACCCCACCAGCCCACGATCGCGGGCAGAAAACAGTTCAACCCCAAGTACATATCCCTGGTGGTCAGTGGACCTCAAGCCCGATCCGCGGGTAGAAATGTTCAAACCCCAGGACCACCCACCCTGGTGATCAATGCATTTACCCACCCACCACGGAGCCCTACCCACTCTCCCCGTGGCAATGGTAGGCAGCATCCCCACCTACCACTGCCCGCCGCCCTCCGACTGACTGCGTGGTAGGGCTGCCGCCCCGATGGTTCAGAGCAAGAGCCAATGGGGTACCGAGCTTCCTCCTATAAAGGTAGTCCAGATATGTGAATGAATTCATTCACATATCTGGAGCAGCCCTACTGGGCAGTCAGTCAGCGGGCGGCGGGCGACAGGTGGGTGGATGCTGCCACCGCTGGACGGGGAGCGGGGTGATGGGGCACTGTGGGTGGGTGGGGTGGGGCCACTAGATCACCAGGGTAGGTGGTCCTTGGGGGTTGAACGATTTCTGCTCACGATCGGGCTTGAGGTCCACGACCACCAGGGATATGTACTTGGGGTTGAACGATTTCTGCCCGCGATCGGGCTGGTGGGTGGTGGGTTTTTATTTCACTTATGCCCGCGATCGGCCAGTCGGGGTGGGGGATGTTTAAACTTATGCCCGCGATCGGGCTGCAGGGGACGCCAGTCTCACGACGCCTGCTGCCTGGCAGGGCTCCAGGCGCAAGTCCTCGGGATTGGCACACTCATGCTAATGGCATGCAAATGGGGCTATAAATAGATGCAAATGGCCCCTGCATCTTGCATGAATTATGGCCCCATTTGCATGTCACCTTTGAATATCAGAAATTTGCGCATGGCGCAATGGTACCCTGCGCCCGCATCTTGAATATCGCTCTGACCACTGCGGTGGCGCAGAGCTACTGCTCCATGCATAGTGGCTGTGGCCGGGGTGATGTCCAATGAGTTGCTCAATAGCGCAACTCCATTGAATATCGCTTCGCCATATCCTCATGCAACTATTTGTGCAGTAGCATAGGGCTTGCGCCACAGAATAGCGAGTTTGAATATCCAACCCATAGTATTTACTGTCAGCTCTAACTTGTTCAAAGTGACAACTTAAATTATCCATTCTTATCCCTTGCAGTGGTTATTTGTAGTGTAATAAAAGAATTGTTGCTGCTTCCTGTGTTACTACTATCACATAATATTAGTTTTTAAATACCAAAATTGTTGTATTTATCACAAGGTGGAATAAATACAACAACTTTGTTGTTTAAAATATTGTTATTTGTGGTCATTTGTGCTTTTACAGGAGTGCAGCAGTTCTTTGATTTGTACTTTCCAACTGGGTAGCCGCTTCTGCTGCGAACCCTCTCTCATCGAGCGTAGTTTGTATCTTTATTTGTAAAGTGCTACTGTACAAATTATTTTATCCAGAATAAATGTTATCCATATAAGGCTCCTTGCTCAGAATTGTCTGACCATGATTGTCTAGTACCCATCCCTAGTAGTACAGCCTGCATTTTACATGCAGTTTTATCACCTCTGCTGTTGATTATTGTTTTGAATTGTGTTTAGAAAGGTATGCTTAGTGAAGGGTTTTTGCTAGAGGGTTTGCAAATAATAATGGACACCTGGAGAATGAAGGTTGTAAAAAACAAATTTTCATTTATTGATGGTATGTGAGGTTTCTTGAACTCTGAAACTTTGAAAAATCATGTAAAGCTTCCAAATTAACATGCTGACCTTTTATCTGTTATCTTTTAGTACTACTCCCTACTGTTACTGGTACTGTATTTACAAAGATTACAGCCCACTAACAGTCTCAGTGGGCTTAATTAGAAGCAACTGCTTTATATAATGGAATGTTTGAAAATTAACCCTCCTTCACCCCTGAACAGCTGCAACCAGCAAAATAATTCTCAGAGGAACAATGCAAGATCTTCAGCATGAATTACCTTTATATTATGCTAGTCACTGAACAGGAGCCAGGCATTCGCAATAACATAAACAGTATTACAAGGAAGCATATTTATCAAAATATTTTATTTTAGAACACTGTGTAAATGACTTATGGTTATAAAGCTCTATGACACTGTGTTGTGGTGTCCTCACAAATTACCATCTGAGGTTACAGTACATTTCCAGTATGATTTTGATCATTTACAAAAGTGGCTAATAAGTCATAAATTATCACTTAGCACAAATAAATCAAAATTGATCAAAACACTTGCACTAGTGCTCATACCAACTGTGGTTAACAAGCCCTGGGACAGTTTAAGGATTGATCATACAGAAGGTTACTAGGTCAGTGACTTAGCTGAAATTGCACATGTAAGGCACAGAAATGTACAATATTATACACATAATTGTAAAGTTCACCTTACCTAAATCCTGGTAGTCCCTTTATTTTTGATCTCCACTGCACATAAAATAAAAAATCTAAAGTTATTAATCAATGTACATCTCAGGCAACATATACCCTACACATGAGCAAGGGAATGTGGGTGTGACTAACTTGACATGTAGACCTGACACTCCTGCCTTAAGAGATATGAAATGATTTTTACATGGTTAATCACATCCCATCTCCCATTCCATGCCGGTAATGTATTCTGATTTGCTTTGGCTAATTTTTACTAACAAAAAAATCTAACTTTGGAATGCCCTCAGATCTACATAGTGTTCAACTCACCTTAGTAGCTACTGCTCCATCTTTATATATAGCTGGCTCAATTTTCAAAGCCCAAGAAATGATCCAAGGTGCTGGCATCAAACATAAATTATGCAAGTGGCATCTTGCATCATAAGATGTGGCATTACAATTTTCAAAAATATCTGCGTCGAAAAGAGGAGCTGTTGCACAAAAGTGGCACTGCACCAGCCTTGCAATCCAGACTGGGTGTGCCAGGTCACAAGGGGCTTGTTTCACAGTGGGGCTGCAACAACCCATTTTGAGATTTTGCAAGCCTTACTATGAACTCAGTGAGGCTTTTCAACTTAGACCAGCCAGGAGGTGGTCTAAACGATTTGCCAGTGCCACACGCTTTTGGTGAATTGTGGAGGATCTGAAATGTGAGGTTAAGGGACAGAAGTGGCAAGGAGGCGGGTATACAGGAGTCAGGAAGACAGCTGGGCATTAAAAGAGTTCTGTGGTACACAGTAGGGGTGCATTTGCATTTTATGTATCTTATTAATGTCTATCAAGTCTTAGTAGTGTACTGCACAGTACTGTAATATTCTTAAATAACACTTCAGCATATCTTTCTATATGTAATGCAGCAGACTTCACAACTTGCAATTTATATAGACTGCTACAATCATCTCTCTGCCAGTGGGATGGGACCACCAATGGGGGGTCCAGAGACAGAAAGTGACATGGCACGGTGCTATGTGATAAGGGCGACTGCAGGATGGCGACCTGCGGAAGAGCTGACAATCCCCAGGGCGACGGAAAACATAAAGTGCTTTTTATGCGGGGCTTTGCCCCCCATCCTCCTCCCCACACACCCCTTACTTAGGATTCCTACCTCCAGGGGGCGTAACTCAGGGAATGTGGGTAAATCCCGGTCACCAAATTGTCGGGCTCATTGTGCAGTCGTCTTGCATCTGGTCACCCACATACAGTCGCTTATATCACAGGCTACCACATGGCACCTGGGTGTAATGTTGAATTTCTATCCATTGACTTTTGAAAAGGGATGTATGTCCTCCTTTCCTCTGTGCCATCCTAAGCAATACATAAATCTAAAAACAGAATAATCTCTGATTTGCTTTCTGTATCTATAAATTTCAAGTTATTATTAGTGGATTCCAAATAACTACAAACTTCTATAACTCTTCCAGTGAGCCCTTCCACACAAGTATGAGATCAATAAATCTTCCATACATGCCCTGCAAATGCAAATATGGGTTGTTTTCAAAATACACATTGTTGTTCCCACTCAGCCAAGTAAATGTTGACATATGTTGGCTAAAAGTTATTCTCTGATAGTCAGATGACTGTTATCATGAAAACTACTCTGTCTGAAAATTTGTCTCAAAAGCCAAAATTATAATCCTAATGAAATACATACAGATATACAACTTCCGATATATTAGTTTATATTATTTTATCTACAATAGAACAATTATAATAATGTTATAAGTTCAAGCTAGACCTAAGCTAATATGAACATAACTCACTTTTAAAGCATCATTACTAGCTAATAACCTTTACAAACATACAATAAAAGAAGAGACACTAATAAACAAAGTCATTGTTCTCATATAGAATAGCAGTTATTTTTTGGTAAATTTTATTTATGTACAATATGTAACACAAAAACATTTGCAAACTACATTACAATGCAACTAAACTACTAAAACAAACAATACACTTGCTGAAAATAGTTTCATACTGGATCATATATGTCCTGTCAACATTTGGGGATAAGGTAGGATGTAGGAAGGTAGTGAGAAGGTTGGTTGCATAATCTGAGTCCTGGAACAAGATCACATGGTGGGGTCTAATCCACACCCCACGACCCTCCATCTAAGGGAATTTATGAATCTCTGGGTATGTTAAGCATTTAATAAAAGGGCATCATGAGTTCTCCATCTGCTTTGATATACCCACGGCATGTGACAGATCATTTTGCCATGCATAGGGCCTCAAGCATCAAGTTGTGCCACTCTTTGTAAGAGAAACCAGCCCATCCATTGAATGTTCGAGATTAGTTTCTTGACCACGGTTGCAATGAGTGAGATGTGGAACTTCCTCTGCCCCATGACTGTGTCTAGATTAAGACCTAGGAGACAGATTTGGGGAGGTGACAGCATCTTTTAGTCCTAGTAGTGATGGTATCTGGGACTTGATTTCTGCCCACAGTAATTTGGCCTTGGGGCAGTTCCGTGGGATATGTTTTAGACAGCCTCTATCTGATTTGCATCTAGCGCGAGAACACTATCAATTTTGCCCATTCTGAGGAGTCTGACCAGAGTGTAGTAGAGGTTGTGGGCAATTTTATATTACATAAGCTTCAGACCATCGAATTTGAGGTATTTGGACTCCCTTCCAGTCTGTCGCCGGGACCCCAGGTGAATGTAGTTCATTAAATTCTGAGATCCAGTATGGACTTATCATGTTGTTAGGGGTGAGCAGTGAGCCACCAATTTTTGTACAGAAGGAAGATTGCATGTCTCTTAGAGGCCAGCTGGTGAAGTTCATCCCAGATGGCAAAGCACCAGTCTGCCATGGCTAAGGGCCTAGGGTTGAGACCAACATGTGTCATAATTGGAAGAGGGGAACACTGTGCCTCCTGTCAGGACCAGGGTCTGTTGGAGTCAATGGAGGGCATGAGAGAGTCAGCCTTGGTAGGGATCCAGAGTTACCAATCTGTATTGTGTTGTATCAAGAAGTTAAGGTTCCTAGTGAGGAGTTGGGCAGGATCATGTCTGGAGTGGGTACCCATTGAGTTGTGGAGCTGTTTGTTGGCTAAAGGGATGAGCCTATAGAGGTGCTTTTCAGAGATGCAGGAGCTTGTTGTAGGAGTATTGTGGTGAGGGCCAACATGGTTGTTATCTGCTCTGTTACAGAGAGCAGGTATCCATGAGCTTCCCAATAGGAGTATATTTCCCTAATCTGAGGTACTATAGGCATTCTCCACCTGAGGAAGTTGGAGGCATGGGCCACCATGTAGTATAGTTTGATGTCTGGTAACTGCAGTCCACCCAGCTCCCTAGGCACAGTGAGTTTGTGATATGACCTGCATGGGTACTTTCCGCACCAGAGAAAATTTGAGAGGTTAGATTTTAGCCTAGAGAACCAAGTGGTTGGGAGTATATAATTTGTCAAGGTGAGGGTGTACAACAATCTGGGGAGAATTGATGTGTGCCCAAGAGTAAAGAGAAGTTTTGCCCAGCAGCCTAAGTCCTGTGTGATGTGGGAATTGGAGGAAAGTAGGTTCTGTGTGAGTGTAGTGTTTTAGGATTGGGAGAAATGAATGCCTAGGTATTCGATGGAAGAGGGGTACCAGGTGCCCCCAAAGAGTTAATTGCAATCTAAATGTGCGTCCATTGAGTGGCATGACATTGCTTTTGCTGAGGTTAAGTTTGTATCCTGAAACGTGACCAAATTCTCACAAGATTTCAATGGCAGGGGCATTGAGTGAGTTGGGTTATCAATGTGTAGCAACACATCATCTGCATAGGTAGATACTTTATACCATTGTTCCCCTACTTTGATTCCCTGGATCTTCTTTTCCTCATCTATTTTCTTGTGAGGATTCTATATATAAATTAAATAGGAAGAGGAGAGAGAGGCATCCTATCTGGTGCCTTTGTGCAATTCGATCGAATCGGAAAGGAGGCTGTTGCATAAGATTCTGGCCGTGGGGCTTGAGCACAGTAATTTGATCCATCCTATGAAGCCTGGGGAAGTTGAACTTATGTAGGGTTTTGAAGAGAAAAGGCCATGCCACCCTCTCAAATGCTTTCTCTGTGTCTAGAGATAGTAAGGCCGCTGGGGTAGGGGAGTCTTTAGCTGCGGCTAGGATGTGTGCCAACTTGTGGGTCTGGTCAGATGCCAGGCATCCCTGCATGAATCCCACCTGTTGGGGACCAATCAGGGAGCCAGACCAAGTTTAGTCTGGATGCTAGTATTTTGGCTAGGATCTTTCTGTCAGTATTGAAGAGGGAGATTGGCCTGTAGCTGTCCATTTGAGTTAAGCCTTTGTTTGGTTTCAGGATTATAGTGATGTAGGCTTCTTGCAGTCCTGGCTCTAGCTCTGAGGCATCATGTGCCTCATTGAAAAGAAGCAAAATGGGGCCAATGAAGAATGGTGCTAGGCTTTGAAGACATTGCAGGAGAAGCTTTTGGGGCCTGGGGCTTTGTCTATGGGTAGGGAGCAGATTGCCTTCCAGATCTCTTCTTCTGTTATGGGGCACCCATTCTGCTTAGGGTGGTGCATTCAACTTGGGGAGGTGGGCTCTGAAGAAACTTGCTTGTTGTCTGCAGTGGAGGGTGGGCATCTCTTTAGGTACAGATCAGCGAAGAACTGACTAAATGCCACCACAATATCCCTAGGATTTGTCATTATCTGGTCTGATTTGGAGCAGATTAGAGGATAGCTTTATGCATCTCCTGTTGCTTGAGTCTGAGAGCCTGCAATCTCCCAGCCTTATTCCCTTGATCCACATATTTTGGTTTGGCTCTAAATATGGAAAATTTGGCCTGTTCTCTTAGGAGTTCTCCATATTTGGCCCTGGCCTGGCTGAGCTGCCAGTAGGTAGCACCCACAGCCTCACCAGAGACCCTCCTCTCCAGTGCGCTTAATGGTGCACAGTATGGCCACACATTCTGCCTTCCTTTTCTTCCTAGTGGAGGGCAGGCAGATTAGTTCTCCTCCCAGGGTGCACTTAAGGCCCCAGAGGTGTATGTGTGCTGGAACTGAGTCTGTGTTTAACTGGAAGAAAAATGGACCCATTCCTTAAAGTTGGAGAGACACTTGGAGTCTTTGAGGAGGTTGTTGTTGATTCGCCAGATTTTGACCCTCTGCAAGATCCTTGGGGAGAAGTGTAGGAAACTGATGAATGGTCCGAGATAATCCTTGAGTTTATCTGGCAGATGGAGGTGATCCTGAGGATGGGCTGGTTGATTAAGAAAAATCCAGCCTAAAGCAAGTGTTATGGACTGCTGACCAGTAGGTGTGGTCCCAAGTGGCTGGGTGCAGCACTTCCAAATATCCACTACTACCAGCAAGTCCTGCATCTCCTAAAAGATCTGTGTGTGGATGTAAATCCCACTCTTCTAGCTTTGGATTTATCCAGGCTATTGTCTGGAACCAGATTACAGTCCCCAGCCAGTAAGACAGGGAGAGTGGGCATTGTGGACAAGATTGTCAGGAGGTTTGGGCAGAACACAGGCTCTTCAACATCGGGACCATACACTGATGCAAGGATTAACTACTGCTTTTCAAGGTTGCCTTAACAATAATGTACCTGCCTTCTGGTTCCACATGCTGTTCAATGGTCTGGAACAGGATGTGCCTATGAATAAGTATTGCCACCCTGCTTTTTTCCGGCTTTGCCTCGCTGAACACTTGCCCCACCCATTCCCTTCTCCATAGCAGTGCCTGTGAGACCATAGTGTGTTTGTCTCTTGGAGGAATGATATGTTGGCCCCTTAGGGATCTGAAGTGTCTAAGGGCCTGGTACCTTTTTGTTTTGTTTGGCCCCTTAATGTTCCATGAGATGCTTTTGTATGATTAGCCATACCGCTCTTCTAAATGAATGAACTTGTAGAGTGCAAGGCATGAGGGTACCACATGGGTCTCTCCATTGTGCCAGGTGGTCCAGGGAATGATATTCTGAATTGGCAGGATAAAGTGATGACTGAGGGCCACAAGACCTGAGCTGGCCCTTTAAGCTGGGGTGCACAACGCCCAAACAATGAACCAGTGCAGACATTTAGTAGTAAAAACATAACAGCATGCTTAAATCACTATCTACTTGTATAAAACTACTATATATACAGGCAGGTAGAAACCAGAACAAGAGGGATCGATGGTGAGTTCCAACTGGCCTAGATCCCGGTCCCTGTGGGCCAGTGCTTGTGCAGGTGGATGAGGGACTCCATTGCTAAAGGTCCATGAGGTGTCTGTGGAAATCCATGCCCTCTGTCTGCTGAACCCTATTGCTCTGAAAGATAGTACATTTAAGCTGTTGACTGAAAGCTAGGGGTTCTGCCTAAGCCCCCATATAAGTGCAGAGTGAGGGCGGTGTGTGGGCAGCGCTGGGGTCGGAACTAGGGGCCTGGCTGCTCCCATCTCCATCCCTCTTCCTCGTGGTGGGGTGGGCTATCTGGCTGTAGAGCCCTCTTGATTGTACTTGTACTTGCTGCCCCCCACACACAATAAGCCATGGTTATCAAGAGCAGCAAAGTCTGGGTCTAGTAGTTGCCCCTGCCACCTTTTACCCAGGGAATGGTAGCTGGGTGTGTGATGTTCTACTATGTAGTACCCAGAGCTACAGGAATCACCAGCTCTTGGGCAGCTGGAGGGAGGGGGTGGGCTATTTCATGGTGCAGAAAGAGAAACAGTAAACAGTCTTGCAGGTTGGAGGTGCTATCCTCCACCTGCCCTAAGGTCTGGTATTTGAGTACCAGACTCCTTCAGCTGGGGCAGAACACCAGGGAGGGAAAGGAGGCTAATAAATCATCAGACCAATATAACTTTGGGCTTTGATGTGGCAATTCATAACTTTTACCCAAAGAATATTAATACAGTGATTAGTCAAACCATACAGTTATGATACCTTTCAAATGTCTCTAGATGGAACTGTCCAGTTTATTCCAATAGTATCTTGAGCTGATTCATTGTTTTCACTAGGGAAGGGAGAAAGAAAAAGCATAGCAAAGAACATCAGTATTTGAACATTGCCGTGAGTGCTGCTAAGTAATAGGGACCTAGGTCCCTTCGGTCCATATGAAGAGAAGGCGAGTGTGGGGAGAATCTGAGACCATCCTTAATTTTCGCTGCTTATTATCCAATGTAAAATGACTGCCTAGCTTGTGAAAAATAAAATGGATCATTAGCACATTGAGGTTCCTCCACCAGAAAAATCAGTTATTACAGGAGACAGGCTGACAATTTCTCTGTGGATGAGGCTGAGAGCATACACAATTCTGTGCATTTTGAGAGATGTGGCTTTGCTCCTCGGCTGCTGTGTAGAGGTACTGCATTCTGTTGCTGAAGTGACTTGTCCCACAACAGGATTGCAGGGTGGACTAGGAAACCTGGCCTGAAGCAGCTGTGCAAGACATGCTTCTAAAGAGAAAGTGGTTGCTAGAGATGTCTGTGCCTCCCTTCGCTTCTGGATTGAATGCCAGCTGCTCTCTGTATGAAGCGGTCCAGGGGTGTACAGTCCATCGGGTAGCATCAGCTTCAGTAAGAGTACAGAGGCAATAGTAGTAGATGGGGGTAAAAAGCCACTCAAGGGGGGTACAGTTGTGATGGTTGGGGGGGAACTGTAGCCAGGTGTGGGCAGTTCAAGAACATAAGCTGGCGTCATTCATAGGCTCCTCGTCCCTGTCAGTCTGGTTCCTGATTTACAGCCTGTCCCAGGACAAAGACCCTGGGCATTGTGGTGGAAATGGTCAGTTTGTTTTGGGAAAGAAAGGCCATAAAATAACACACCATGTCTTTCTGCCATTAGCCCTTGTAAGAGTAGCAGCAAGCGAGAAATCTGCATGTGGAGGAGGAAAGGTTTATGGGTCCCATGACTTACAGAGTAAATGTCAAAGTTGCTATAAGCTGAGCCAGATCTTTCCCATCCTTTCTCCCTCACTGTTGACTTTTAGGACAGCCTGAGGCATTGTGTTAGGGGCGTATAAGGTGGACTGATTGTGTGACAGGGTGAGGGAAAGGGGAAAACTTGTATAGTATCAGTCATACCAAAATGATCATGGTGTGATTTGCCCTCCTTGGAGGGTGTGTGGATGTGAGTGATTTGTCATTTGTGGCCAGAATTTCAGTTAAAGCTGGGGATTAAAAGCAACAGTACTCACCCTGACCACCAGATCCATTAACTCTTCCACGTGCTACTCCATGATTATTCTGGGCTTGTGGGAAACTCTGGGTAGGAACTTGGTAAGCTGTTTGTGGGCCATTTCAGCATTCTGGAATTCCTTGTCACCCATGGGGTAGTGACTATCAGATGAGCAGGTGAAGCATCCTGTATTGATTATTGCCTAATACAAAGCTTTTTAATGTCTTAGTAAGCTTTCTGTCTATCTCATACCACCAGGGTCACATCACTGTAAGTGGATTCTTTGCCCATTCCATTGTAGTGGACCCTTTTCCTCGCTTGCACTTAGATGTGTGCCTTGTCTTGTAGGCTTTGGCACCAGATGATGATCACCTGGGCTTCTTGGTATGGAGCACTGGGGAACAGATCAATCTGTGGGCAAAGTCCAGCATGTAGTTGGAATCAGCTTCTTGCAGACCAGCCACCTCAGCAGCAGCTTTTGTACAAAGGTAATCAAGTCTGAGCCTTCTGATCACTCCAGGATGCCCACCAACACCAGATTGTTCCTTCTTAGTTTGCTTTCCTCCTCCTCTAGTCAGTCTTCTAGCTTGGCCATATTTTTTGTCTCTGCCAACTCCTTATGGTCCCTGGTTTGGTGGTCTTCCAGGAAGCTTACTAACGCTTCTGCATCTGAGACTCACATGTAAAGATGTTCCATAACAGTCTTAAAATTATGAAATCAGTGGCCATGTCATTCATGTCATTCATTGAGAGTTTCATAGCAGCTAGCTTGGCAAAGAAGAGGTCCATTTTTTCAGTAATTATTTCTGTGGCAGATGTCGACTAGAGCAGGCTATTCGGTGAGTCCTGTTTCATAGAAACATAGACTTTGACTTAGTCTGCCCATTTCCCTACCTAGAGGATAAGCTGCAGATCCTATTTAACCAACAGCCTATTTCTTCCTACCCCCACAAAACTGCCTTATGTCTGTCCCATGCATTCCTGAATTCTCCCACAGGTTTAGACCCCACAACCTCCTCAGGAAGGAGTGTCCATGCGTCCACCACCCTCTCTGTGAAAAATACTTCCTCATTGCCCTGAGAGTCCCCTTCTATCTCCAAATTGTGTCCCTTGTTCTTGCACATCTTTTTCTGAAAGATGCTACCCTCTTGGACTTTGTTGATTCCACTGAGGTACTTAAACATTTCTATCATGTCCCCTCTCCCTCCTTTCCTCATGGGTATACATATTAAGCTCCTTAGCCTCTCCTTGTATGGCTTCTCTTGCAGACCCTGCACCATTTTAGTTGCCCTCCTCTGAACTGCCTCCATCCTGTCTATGTCCTTGCAGAGATGGAATAACAACCTGTTTTCTGCTGGTGATGTCTCTCTCTATACATCCCAGTATCCCCCAGCCTCCTACCAACTTCCCACATTGCTTGCCAGCCTTAAGGTCATCTGAAATGATTACCCCCGGTCCCTTTCCATTTTTATTGTTGTTACTACCCCCACCCCCATTGTGTAATCTTCCCTGGGTTTTGTTTCCCAGGTGTATTACTTTGCACTTTTGCATTGAATTCAAGCTGCCATACTTCTGATCATTCCTCCAACCTTGCCAAGTCCCTTCTCATCAGCCTTCTTCCAGTCCTCAGATACCACAACATCCTCCCATGATTTGTTATAAAGCGTAGTCATTGGTGTCACTGGTTCTCTCTTAATTCTTTTAGAATTATGGGGTCAATTCCATCTGGCCCCATTTCTTTGTCCACCTTCAGATTTAGGAGTTCTTTCAAAACCCTTTCTTCTGTGAAAGGACTGGGATCAACCCCTCTCCAGAGTGCTTGATTAGATTGGATTAGGCACCTCCCCACTTCCTCTTTTGTGAATACTGAACAGAAGTATTCATTCAGTATCCCTGCTTTTCACTGTCACTCTCTGCCCACCCACCATCCATTCTATTCAGCCTCACTATCCCTCCCTTTGTCTTTCTCGCTCCCTGATATACCTATAAGGTTTTATCCCCTTCTTAACCAAGTTGGCTATGTTTTCCTCAGTTTGTGCCTTTGCCATTCTGACTACCCTCCCTGCTTCCTTCTGCCTTAACTGGTACAGTTCTCTGTCCTGCTCCTTCCGTGTCTCCTTATTACTTCCTAATTGCTATCTTTTCTCCTAACATTCCACGCCACTTCTTTGAGAACCATAGTGGCTTTTTCTTTCACTTTGATTTGTTTATTTGCTTCACACAAAGGCTTGTTGCCTCTCTGATGGCAGTTTGATATTTCCCATTGTTGCTCCACCCTCCTTCTAGCCTGTTTGCTAGTGCTTTTCTAAGACACTCTCCCATCTTGACAAAGTCAGCCTTCCTGAAGTCCAGAATCCTCACTTTTGTATGGCTTGACTCTGTAGCTGAGTTTATCATGAACCACACTGTTTGGTGGTTACTTGTTCCCAAATGGCTACCTACTTCAGATCTGAGATCCTCTCACTGTCCCCATTTGAGAGTATTAGGTCCAAGATTGCTCCCTCACGAGTAGGTTCCAAAACTAGCTGTCTGAGGCATGCCACCTGAAGGGCATCAAGAATGGCCCTGCTTTTGGATGGCTGCAGCAAAGGTGTCAGTTAACATCTGGCATATTAAGGTCCAACATCAACAGTATCTCCCCTTCTCTGCCATCCTAAGTATGCCTCCTATCATATCCTTGTCCATTCCCTCCCCGACATGGGGGTCTGTATACAACCACTGTGCGGATTGTGGTGTCATTTCCAGTCTCTAAGGTGACCCATAGTGCCTCCTCTCCTCCCTGTTTACTCTTTTGTTCAGTTGCTTTTATCCCTTCCCTTACATGAGAGCTACTCCCTCTTCTGCCCCTCCCTGTCTCTCCTCCCAGTGTACCCTGGTATGTTAACATCCCAGTCATGGTTCTCTTGTACCATGTTTCTGTGACTGCTACAATATCCAGACATCCCTCTTCCATCAAGGCCACCAGTTCATGGAGCTTGTTGTCCAGACTACAGGCATGGGTACTCATTACCTCCATTTCTAATGGCCTTACCACTTTTGCCCCACCCCTGTCCTTATTGCATTTGTCACTTTCTCCATTTACCCCTGCACTTCTCCCTATTGACATCTCTATGTTGGTGTCTACCTCACTTAGTACCCTGATTTTTTGCAGGAGGCTAGGATTTCCTGCTCCTTTCCAGTGCCTCCCCTTGACTAGTTTAAATGATTGCCAATGAAGTATTTAAACCTATCACCTAGGATCCTGATTCCTTCCTGGACAGATGCAGACCATCATGCCAGTATAGGCCTGCATCCGTCCAGGTGGACCCAGTCCCCAATGATGCCAAATCCCTGAGCTCTGCACCAGTTTTCAACCACTGATTGAATCCCATGATGTGGAGCACCCTAGCCTCATCCATGCCATAGACAGGCAGCACCTCCGAGAAGGTTACCGTGTGTGCTATTTGTCTAAGACCCTCCCTATCTCCACAAACGCTTCTTGTACTGCTCTGATCCCTTTCTTAACCAGGTAATTTGTCCCTAGGTGGACAATGACATCCAGCCACCTCCCTGTGCAGCTGCTCCTGTGATCCTGAGGATTCGTTCCTGTCCCTCCAAGCATGGCACCAGGGAGGCTCTTTACTCCCTCTCCCTTCCTCCTGCAGTTCTACCTTCCTAACAATGGAGTCCCCCACCAGGAGTTGTTTCTTCCCTGTGGGGTCCCATGCCACCCTCCTGTGGGTCTCCTTTGTGGAGGTTCCCAGCATCCTCCTTGGTCTCTTAGAGGGCTGCCCAGATGTGTGTGTGCAGGGCTGTGTGTGAGGGCTGCCCAGATGAATGTGCAGGCAGCAGTACAAAGATATCCCTTTGTTGGGACTCTGCAGGATCCATTGGCTCTGTTCTCTTGATTTCATTTCAGTATTGCTTTAGTAAACAAAATATATGCTTGTAAAGGCAAAGTTACAATTTAACAGTTTAAATTGCAATGTTTAAAAGGTAAGGGTTGCAGAGCTTGAGGCAAGCTGCATCTCAAGCTAAGCACATCATGTTACTCCATAGAATAGCAGTTAACATAATCCACCCCACATACCAGCATCATTAACCAGTTAGTGACATTATAGATATATGAAAGGAAAAACCTTCCTATTTAATATCAGAGCAGAAATAATAATGATTATACCATGTGTCTGGTGAGCAACACCAGCAATTGGTCAGAAACCACCACCTGACTGTAGATTAAATGCCTGTACTGGCACAGTTGGGCTGATGTTTCCTAGAGCAAAATCTCTGAGCCCAGCAGAACTTGTTATCTGGACATCAAGTGTAAGTGGAACTGCAGCCTTTAAAATCATCGGTATGTGTAGCGAGGAGCTGCAGAATTTTAACCCAGCCACAGAAGTACAGCATTGGCCACTGTTCCTCTCAGCTTCTGTCAGCAGCACAGGGCTCATAGTGCAGAATAGAAGAACCCATACATGAGTACTGAGTGACAGAGACACAGTGACAACAAGATCAGGACATTGTGGATCTGCTTCTCTCTGTTCGCTGTGTCTCTGCTCAGTTTTCATGGCATTGCCCAGTGTGATGTTCAGACCCTGCCCACCCGAGTCACTCTATGGAAGTAGGAGAGAGACAGGTCACTGAGTGTCTGAGACACAGTGACAGCAAGATCAGGAGGTCCTGGATCTGTTACTTTGTTCACATGCCCCAGTGTGATGGTTTGTCTGCTGTCATCGAGCAGAAAGAAACACGCACTGTCTGTACCTGTCACCACTGCTAATGGGGCTCCTGCTTCACTTGGTGCTGTCTTCCTATCCAATTGTCCAGTGTGGTGTGCAGGACATGATAGCAGCAATAAAGAGGCAGCACATGCCAGTACAGTATGCATCCCTGCCAGCAGAGAAAGACAGTGTCAGAGAAGTGTGCTCATGGCAAATTGTTTCAGTAATGTGAGAGAGCGAAAGAGAGACAGATACACAGTGGGCTGCTGGCAGAGAGTTAGAGAGAGAGAGAGAGAGAGAGAGAGAAAGAAAGAGAATGACAGAGAAGGTGGCTCCTGGCAAACTCTGTTCAGTGCTGCGAGTTGTTGTCTGCTGCAGAACCCTGTACTGCTTCTGATAGACAGGACAGCAAAATCTGCCACTGTTTGTCTTCACCCTCCCTCCTGTGGGCAACTACTCCTTCTCCGCACCATGAGTTGAGTCAGCTGGACAGCACCATGAGGCAAGTGACAGCTCTCTGTCTGTCTGTGTTGGTGCTCACTGTGTCCACTACAGTTCTCTCTCTCTCTCTCTCTCTCTGTCACAGACACAGACTGAGGCACACTGTCGCAATCACTATCACTGCGTTTATTTGCAGTTTTGGTGACAGTGTGCTCTTGGTCTGTGACATGCACAACATCAATCTTGTAGTGTCTGTGGTGCCTCCACTGAGTGCACCCACAGCAGGTAGAACAGAGGCAGGCTAGTGACTAGGACACTGAGCAGTGACAGTAGCATGTGTTCCTTGGTCCCGCCACCCATACACAGGACAGACTCCAAGATAGAGATCCCCGATGTAGAGAGAGAGAAGCACTACTGTGGTAAGCACCAGCACACAGTAACCTCTCAAGCAGAATATCTAGGAGCGAAGAGAGAGACAAAATCTCTGTGCATTCAGTAAATGCAGAATTCCTTCTGTCTTTCTCACTGTGTTTGTCTGGATCAGTGTGTGTGTCTGTGGTGCTGTTGGGGGATGGGCACCAGTCAACATCCTAGAAAATGGCTGACAGTATTATGCCCATGAAATGTCACAAACCATCTCATAACTGTATGTGTGACATTTCCATGTGCATAACAGGAGACACAGTCCATTATTTCGTAGAGACTATTTTGCAAGGTGGCAGGATATGGTACTTTTTTGCTCTTTCCTGTGTGTAAAACCATTTTCATGGATTTTTTCTGTATTGTGGGCATAACCCATATTATAAGTGCAATAACCCACTCCAGGGTATGAGGTTATAGGCATTTAATCCATGCCTGGGGTGCTGTGAAGACACTCGGCCTGTGGCATCATGCTCACAATGCATCCCAGGCATGGACTAAATGCCTATAACCCGTACCTTGTTGTGGGGTTATTGCTAACTTATTTCATGAAAATTCACTATATACACATATGCTAGCAGATTCTCTGCTAACTTAAGCTGTTTATAGTGTTATAGCAAAATCATAACAGAACTAAACCACTTTCTATTCACATTATTAATTTACATATTTATGTACCTAATATGCAGAGGTTATATAAAATATATACATAACTAGTGTCAGCTCACTGAGGTTACAAGTACAAAATGAAAACTATGTATAATGTTGGTGCAGATCTTCAACAGCAACAGACTAGGTGGGTTTATATGCACTTCAATCTGAGTAAGATTGAAGATACTATCCAAGTTTGAGTTAAAAAGTCAGACAACATTAGTAATAGATTAGGGGCCCAATATTCAAAATGGCAAAGTGGAGCACACGGTTTTGTGCTGTGCTTACCCATTGCCCACAACCCTAAGGATTCCATACTCAGTCAAGAAGCACACCAGCACTATCCAACTGAATGTAGGAGCATGCCAGTGCAGTGTTGTTGAGTAGCGCTGCCCTGACATGGATCCTCCAGTGCAGGGAACAGCGCCACCATACCCAACAGTGCTGGTAGCCTGTGGCAAGATATTCAGACAGTCCCATGCAATGAGACCATGGGGCATGCAAAGCACTAAGAGGTCATTTGCTTGCCCACTATGGAAACATTTGAATGGGGAGTGGCGGCAGATTTGCACTCCTATGACCAGCTCTGCCCCACCTGATTGCCATGTCTATTAACACCTAGTGGTTTACTTAGTGCTTAATCGACAATATTGTTGTCGATATTTGGCATGGCAAGATCCCCAATGTTGATAGGCGACATTTTGGCTGTCAGACATTGGTATGTGTTTTGTCGGGTGTTGTGCCCCTGCACTCCCTCTTCTTAAAATAACTAACTCGAGTCAGAGTTGTCTAGAAAGGAGTGGAAGTCAGTGAAAGGGCAAAATTTCACCGGTTACTCACAGCGATGATCCTCAAAACCTGTCAAGATTGTCGCTGTGAGGGATTTCATGGGGTTTCGCTCCTGCATTGGTACACCACACCAAGTAATCCCTGGTGTTCAGTGGCCCCTCCCATCCTCCAGTAACCAGCCCAGGTAGAGAAAATAATTCCCTGGTGTCTAGTGGCCCCCACCCTTTGATTGCTAGCCCCGTCTCATGGGTGTTCAAATTTTAAAATATTTCAGCCTCATGGCTCCATGGTCTTGGAACAAGATTCAGGAAAACCCAAAACTGACTCCTCAGGTTACTTAACAGCTTCAAAACCCTAACTTTAAATTACATAAACAATATCTGCATGTTTTAATAATAACAGGTAAGATTGGCTTGTTTCTACTTGGGATTACTTAGCAAAACCCAACTGTGCACTAAGTAAAGCACTTTAATACTGTAGCAGTGGTTCTAGCATTTGGGCAGCAGTGTTATTGCCCTGAAGTAGTCTATAGAGCCAGGCAATAGCTATGCCATACTTAGGATAGCCCGGCAATGGGTGACTGCTGGGGTGCACAAGGTGGGGTGGAAAGAATGAAAAGGACTTGGCAAGGTTGGAGGAATGGTCAAATATGTGGCAGCTCAGATTCAATGCAAAGAAGTGCAAGGTAATGCATCTGGGAAACAAAACCAAGGGAAGAGTACACAATGGGGGTGAGTTAATAACAACAACGAAAATAAAAAAGAGATAGGAGTAATTATATCAGATGACCTAAAGGTGGGCAAGCAATGTGAGAAGGCAGTAAGGAGGGCTGGGGATACTGGGATGCATAGGGAGAGGCATCAACAGTAGAAAACAAGAAGTTGTTATCCCTCTGTACAGACACATTAAAACAGTAATACTGGAGTACAGAGTGCATTCTGTTGACCTCATCTCTGCAAAGACATAAATAGAGAGGAGGCTGTTCAGAGGAGGGCAACCAAATGGTGCAACATCTGCACCAGAAGACATATGAGGAGAGACTAAAGCAGCTTAATATGTATACCCTTGAGGAAAGGAGGAGAGGGGGACATGATAGAATTCAAGTATCTCAAGGAATTAACAAAGTACAAGAGGGTAGTATCTTTCAGAAGAAGAGATGCAAGAACAGGCAAGACAATTTGAAGATAGAGGGGACAGCTCAAGTTAATGTTAGAAAGTATTTTTTCACAGAGAGGGTTGTGGATGCATGGAACAGCCTTCCTGAGGAGGTTGTGGAGTGAGGAACAGTGGGAGAATTCAAGAATGCATGGGACAGGCATAAGGCAATTCTAGTGGGAGGGGTAGGAGGAAGTAAGCTGTTGATTAACTAGAATCTGCAGATTATCCATCAGGTAGGGAAATGGGCAGAGTGGTGGCCAAGCAGTCCTTATCTGCTGTCAAATTCTATGTTTCTATGTTTCTATGTGCTCCAGGGAAGTGTAGTTCTCTAGTTATCACTATGGACTACAATCTGACACTGGCTTTTTAAAAACACTTTTATTACAATTTAAATATGCTGATTTGCACATTTCAAAAGGGAGTGTAATCCCTTACTTTTATTTGATATTTTCATTAAGTTTGTTACTCTGAAGTCCTGGGACATGGCAACACCTCCCATGAGACTTCCTGGGGCAGGGCTATAAAACTGAGCCTCTCTATGGGGAGCTGTTTGTTTCTACTAGCGATTGCTTGGTAAAACCAACTGTGCACTAAGCAAGGCACTTTTATATTCTAGCAGTGTTTCTAGAATTTGGGCAGCAGTGTTATTTCCTGAAATAGGCTACAGAGCCAATCAATAAATATTTGCCATATTTAGGATAACCTGGGCAATAGGTGACTGCTGGGGTGCTCCTGGGAAGTATAGTTTGTTAGTTATCACTACAGACTACAGTCTGACATCGGTTTTAAAACACTTTTTACTGCATTTTAAAGGATACCTAAACAAGCTTTTTTAAAACTGCAAACTCCAAAATCTGACTTCATAACAAGTAAAGTAGAGGCTGATGTTTATATTTATGCTAAAACTGCATTTATGTAAATAATATAAATGCAGTTTCGCAGCTTTTGAAAAATATAAACATCAGCCTTTCACTTTCAAAACAGCCTTGGTTTTTCCCTAAGATGTTCTGCTAACTGTGTTAAGTGATGAGTCATGATGACATCATCAGAGCCAAAGACAGAGACCCACATATATTTCTATAGTGCTTACTAGTTTTTATTTCCTCTTTGTTTTGAATTGTTGTACCAGAATGATCAAACCATGTATTAACTCATGGATTATTTTGATCAGTACACATGTTGGGCTATGATTTTGTTCATTTTGTTTACTTTAACTTATGGAAAATGTTTTGCAATCCAGCTGACTTTTCTTTGGCAAAGCATTAGAGTTATACACTTAAATTACCTGATAATCTAGTGGTTATGTGATGCACTGAATTTTGTTTTTGTTAACCAGGAGAGACACACACTAAGCTGAAAGCTTCTTTACAGGTGTGGCTGTGGCTTGGGAGCACAAGGAAGTGTAATGACTTGCTCAGGTTCAGAGAGCAAAGTTCTGGTCTGGTTCAGTTCCAAAGCCCATGCTCTCTGGTTAATCCACAAATAAGGCTTTCTTTTTCCATGTGAACCTCCTGCATCTAGCCTGCCTTCTGCTGAACACCCCACCATCCATACCCTGTCCTTAGTACTGCGTGGTGCAGCATATGTGCTTACGGTCTCATGAAGAGAATTATCATACTAGATTGCAATCTTGCACCTCAGAGAGTTGTGCACACCTATACCGATTCACTTCATCAGATGGCACTGTTAAAAATGCCTCCCAAATCACTCTCCAGTCCACATTCTCAGTGTTTGACTTCTGCTCCCACAGTAGACATTGAGTGGATCACCACTCTTCTGCACAGTGACGGTAGTATGTACAGTTCCCTGTTGTGTTTTTTCCCACCTCATTAACCAACAACTACTGTAGGTCTTCCTGGAGGGCCAAGCAATAAGCATCATGACCCACCAGAAAAACTGCTGTTCATGCCCTCATAAGGGCTGCACTTACAATGGATAAACAATATTATTAGCAGGAGAGGCATACTAATATCTTGAGCTTAATCCACCCAACTTCCAGTGTCAGTCTACTCCTTTACCTGTGATCCGCAGAACCCTGCAGGACAGTTCCCAGCAATTATTCTCCAGTACTTTTCTATGTTCTACTCCATAATGCGAGTTGGCTGGCTACCACCCTTCCAAATCTTGAAGGAGCTATACACAACTCTCTCAATACTGTCCTAACAAATGTCAACACCCCCACTACCACCCGAGGGTAATCTCCCTACACTGAATTCAAGTAACAGTTTAGGTGCAGCCTGCCACTATGAGTATTTGTCATTGCTGGCTACTCATCAACAGTCAGGTAGTGATCATGATGTTGGCAGCCCCACATTTCAGATCTCACAGTGATCTGCTCAATGTCCTCTTTCATGTCTTCAACTAACCTGAATATAGCTATACCCTGCTGGAATGGCATCTTCAGTCCTCTCTGACATTCATTCTTCTTGCCTGCTCCCCACACCAAAACTGGTGAGTTCACCACCCTTCTGCATCATGAATGTGGTTAGTACAGTCTCCCCATGTTATTTTTACATATTAATTATAAACATGATCTTCTGGTAAGCCAAGCTGATAGCTGCATTGCACAAGTGGAAAATAGGCTTTCCTACCCATGTAAGATTTAGCCACCTATGATCAGGCACTATTAAATGGTGTGCATAATGATGTGCACACCATCATTTAGCAGTGCCTAATCAAAGGTAGCCTAGATCTTTAAGGATAGGAAAGCCCATCATTCCCTTGTTCCCTGTTGCTATCAGCCTGACTTACTGGAAAGATATGTTTATATTTGATATGTCAAAATAAAATGGGATTGTACTACTTGCATTCATGATGCAGAAGGGTGATGAGTTCACCAGTTTTCGGTTTGAGGAGGAATAGCAAAAGAATGAATACCAGAAGGGGACTGAGAAGGCCACTCTGCAAGGTACTGCTATATTCAGGGATGGGGGAAGACAGAAGAGAGAAATAAGAGCAGATTCTGTGAGAAATAAATGTGGGCTGCCAGCACCTTGATCAGTACCTGACCCCGCTGTCCTGGCCAACATTCCCCTTCCCATAAAACCAGTTCATGCAATTGTCCAAGGCTGTGTGTGGATATTAATGTATGAAATGGCTGCCACTACATGTTCCGTCACTTACTACCAGTCTAGTATTGCTTGTAAAGCACTTTTGGATACAATGTGTATGAAAACTGCTATATAAATGCTGATTCTTCTTCTTGTTATTTCTCATGGAAAAGAAGATGAGACAAGATATATTTGAGTTTCAGGAAAGTATGAACTCTAACATTGGACTGAACAAGAACTTTGCTACAAAAAGTGGTGGCTCTAGGGGTGGTGAAGGTTGTGGTTGCACCTCTACACACACACACACATAGTAACGTACTTGTGTGCTACTGCTGCTGCTGCTGCATTTCTCTTTGTTTAAGAAGTCTGATTTATTGATTGTACAAATGTTTACATTCAAACTGTGGATTAAATTTGTAGGTTCCGTCAAAACGGACTAGAAAAGAATAGCAGAAAATATAAAGGTCTAATAAAATATGTAAAAAGTGCATATTAAGCATGCACACCACCCCAGTACCCCAACTGTAGCATCTTGGATCCACCAGAACCACTAGATCACCAAGTTATTCAAGATTTGTACTGCACTGTGGTTTACCACAAAGAAAGTTGGTTGGATTAAAACACAATTTCAGCATGTTAAAATATACAAAATGAACTGAACTATAGCCTAACATGTGTATTATAAAAATAATGCACATGGTTTTGACCATTTGGGTGAAACAATTCTATACAAAGGGGAAAATAACTAGTTAGCACTATAGAGCCATATACTGTATCTTTCTGACTGTGGCTCCAATGATGTCATCACATAACAAATTTGATGCCATTTTAGGAAGCAGGTAAGAGGTTTTTTTAATTAGATGGCTGATTTTACAATATTCAAATGCTCTGGAACCACATTTAGGTAAATTATATAAATGGCATTTTAGCATTAATGAATACAGCAGTCTTTCCTTCAGTCACCTACAGAGTCAGATTTTGAATAGTTTGTTGTCAAAATGTTGTTTAAGTATCCTTTAAATCTGCTGATTTGCACATTTCTAAGAGTGAGAGTGTAATCCCTTACTTTTATTTGATATTTTCATGATGTCTGTTACTCTGAAGTCCTGGGATGAGGCAACAACTCCTGTGAGTCTTCCTGGGGCAGGACAATAAATTCACATCTCTTACAAGTAGCACAAGCATAAGCAGTTGAGGGCATGTGGAGACATGTGCTCAGACAAGTACGCTCAGCATGTCTGCAGTATCCACAGAGGACAATGAGGCAGCAGGCCTAACATCTGCGCCATAGCCAGGTTGGTTGTATGAGCATTTTCTCACTCTATTTCACATGTGTATGCTAGAAACTGTTTATGGTTTACTCCTGTTTGCTAGCTTATACAAGTACAGTATCTCTAAGAATTAGGCCAGGAAAACTGAGACTGTAGGTTATAGAGTCTGTCTTTAAGTGCTTCACTTTGATAAAAGGTATTGTTTACTGATAAAGCACAGTGATGAGTACTTCAATGGGTAGCTTGTACTGTCTACATTCAATAAAAGAAGAAACTGAACATTTTCATTAGTTGTGTGTATAACTATATAATAATCGGCTTTTGTTTTGTTTTCACTGCCCTAGTTTTGATTCTGGGAAAGCTCACTGTGTGAGAAATGTGGTTAAGCTGTGAAACAACATAGTTGCAAGATTTGAAGACTTGCTAACTATTGAGTAAATTACGTTATAATTCCAGAACTAACCTCAGGTGTGACTATTAATCCCTACCCACTTGAACTGGTAATTCTGCCCAAACAAAAAATACCTTATACCCATTTTCAGTGCAACTTGTTTGAATTAAAATAAGTCAACAATAAGTATGCTCTCTTTGTCAACACTCAATTATTAATAATCTCCACTTATCCCCACCTCCTCAATTATTGTAAGTAAAATAATGATCAACACTATAATCATCCTTAATGGGGATGTGGGTTTTAAAATGCATAGATTGCTCTATGTATACACTTATAAATGATTAAATTATCAAGGGGAATTTGTGTGTGAAAAGGTGTAACAAATAGGAAGTTACTATCAGATTTACAACAGATGGTAAGACTGAAAAACTGGAGCAATTGCAAAAGCAAATGGAAACTAGGCTGAGGGGTAACAACCAAAATTTGTTAACATTGAACAACAAGGAGTTGATTCATCTCTGATTAAAAGTAGCAATAGAAAGTGTTTTGGGAACAGGAACTACAAGAGGGTGACTAGTGTTTAGTGCAGACTCCAAATAGAAAACGAATGGGGAATATCTTTGTATCTCCTAATGAAGACATTTTGGTGTCAAATAGACTCACAGTATTATGTGATATACAGGAGGATGATAGCACAATTGAGAGCAGCCTCCTGTGCCCAGACACAGAACCTTGACAAACATAGTAATGAAACAACAGCCAGAAAAACAGGATATAGACCCAACATCTGAAGCTACCTCGGATAGTACAGACTCTAAATTAGAACATAATCACCAGAGACAAACTTTTGTCCTTGGGATTCAATTATAAAAATATTGCAACAGATATATATCTAACCACTGACAAAAATAATTGTATGTGCACTTGCTACAGAGGTTTGCAATCTCTGACATAACAAGCGGTAGACGCTGCCCTAAAATGCCAAAACCCATCCCCTGGTGCTCACTAACATGGAAACTAATAATGTAAGTAGTTCAAATATAGAAGAAATAAAACAAATTTTCATACACTACACAATAAACTGCAACAAAAGGCTGTGAGACTTGTTTCTCAGAATGCTTCCAGTTCCAAGGGCAGGAAGATTAAAGCAGAATAAAGTCAAAACCATAAATAAACGGTTGAGGAAATGGATTCTTAAAAGGGTCTCAAATGTCTTACGCCTGGTAGACCTTTTAACAATAATTATGGCCTATACAGCTTGACGACCTCCATTTAAATAGACGAGGAAGTGCACTTCTAGGGAGAACAATTTTAAAATACATATCTAAGAATTTAAACTGAATTGGAGGGGAGTCAGAAACAAAGTCAATACTATGTTACAGGGTAACCCTTAGCAAGAGTTTAAAGAGTACAAATTCCTGCTCTAATGCAAGGAACCTAAACATCAAAAATCTGAACTGGAATTAATATTGTTTAGGGGTGATATAGATTTTGCTGCCATTACTGAGACAGGATGGGACGAGGCAAGCCTATGGTCAAGAGAAATCCAGGGATACAAACTCTTTTAAAAACAGATCCAACAAGAAGGAGGTGGGGTTTGTATTTACACAAACAAATGTATAACTGTGCAGAAATCACTATAGATAATAACAGCACTATTGATATCGAAAGCATATGGTTTCAAATACATTTTATTAAAAAAACTATCACCATTGCAAATTGTTACAGACCTCCATCAAGTGTCCCAGTATATAATGAACAACTACAGAAAGAGATATCTATGGAAGCTAATTCCTCTGAGTTATAATAATGAGTGACTTTAATTTCCGGCACAAATTGGACTCAGTTTACCAGTAGCTCCACCCCTGAATCAGCTTTTGAATTGTTTCCTAGCAGTAGGTCTAGAGCAAAAAGTTAAGCAACCTACCAGAGATAATATCTTAGACTCGGTATTAACTAACATAGATACAGTAATATCAGATACCATAGTCAAGGGAACCCTTGGGAAATAGTGACCACAATATGGTCACCTTTACATACTCAGCAGGGCAGATTAGTGATAACAGAACAACTTATGCCAGAAACCATAACAAAGCTGATCATAGCAAAATTCAAAATACACTAAACTCAATAAATTGGGAGGGTGCTTCAGAAACTGCCAGAGGAAGAATGTTGGACTTGCTTCCACAACATTATAAAGACTGCAGAGGTATGTCCCTAATAAATTAATAAATAACAGTAGGGTAAAGTAATCCTATGGGTGACCAAATAGACTAAAGAGGCAAATAAAAATAGAAAGAAAGAGTGTTTGCTAACTATAAAAGAATAATACAGCGATATCTAAATTAAGATACAAGAAGAAATTGAAAGTGACCAAAGAGTTGATAAAAAGGAAAGGCAAAACTTAGAGTTTAGGATTGCCTCACCTAAGGACAACCAAAGATCATTCTTTTCCTACATTAACAACATGAAGAAGGGTAGTAGATCTATTGGCCTTCTAGTTATCAATGCACCACAATGAATGATCCCACTGTAATAGCTAACATTTTTAAATGATTATTTGTGTACTGTCTTTAATATCAAAATGACATTACTGTCATCAAGGCAACTTAACTGAATCTAACATAATAGGCTTTCCAATAAAGAAGTCTTGACAGCTCCAGTCACTTAAACCAAATTCAGCACCGGGTATCGATGTTATACACCCAAGATTTTTAAAAGAACTGGCAAATTCACTCTGTACACCTCTTAGGATTCTATTTAATAAGTCCATTATATCTGGAATACTACCATCCGACTGGAAAAAGCTGTGGTTGTGAGGATACAAAAGGGAGTTGGGCTTCACTCGGAAATTACAGGCCTATAAGCTAGGGCTGGGAGAACTTGTGAAGTTCTAACCCTTTTAAGTAAGAACCAGAACATGGTGGAGTTCTGATTTGTTCTGATTTTTATAAATATTTGAAAAATACAATACAATGCATAAAAGTGGCCAAAGTCAATCATATTCAACACAGAGGGCAAAATGAAATAATTTAATGCATTATTTGTATAAAATGACAATACAACTGCTAAATAAAAGCAATAATTAATTACTACTAGCTGTTTCATGGCTGGCCTGTACTGGTAGCAACATCTTGCATATCCTGCTTGTGCCCATGACATGAGTGTGCTGAGAGAGAGAGAGAGAGAGAGAGAGAGAGAGAGAGAGAGAGAGAGACGGAGGAGAAAGACAGACAGATGCAAATACTATTGTACCTCAAAGAAATACCAAGCACTGCAGGCAGCTAAGATATTTTCACTAATGCTGCTGTGTGGTGTTATTTGATGGATTTTCCAGTCAGAGCAAACCAGGTGAAAGAAATTAATTATCAAAATGAGCAGCAGCAAGAGCCCACCCATCACACATGTGAATGATGCAACTGCATCACATGTCCCAGTGTACTGTGGTATAGTATACTACGTGGTCCAACAGGTGGTAATATTGTTCACTTAATTACTTACTACTGTTTACCATACAATACATTTATTAAACAAGAAATAAAAGACATAAACTGATCACCACCCAGGCAGCCAGTCAGTCACATCACATCAGTCAAGTGTAGTGCAGTCATAAAATAAAGGTTGCTTCTGCCACCTGAAGACCTGAAAACACAGTTACATTCTTCTTAGTTTCACAATTGCTGCCATGCCAACTAGTGCCAAATAATTTAAGTAGGTAAAATTGAAGTATAATAATCTCAGCCCAGTTACTGTAAGTGAGACGTAGTGTTGTTATAGCCAGGCTAGCATACCCCGCACACACACACACACACACAATAAAGAAATTAATTTACATTTTTCTCTGTAATTGCAGCCAAATATTGGGAACGTGAGAAATATATTATACAAATAGCATTCAGTTTCAGTATTCGGACTTCTACTAAGCCATCCGTTGTACGTAAAATTAAAACAGTAATACTACAGTACAGTCAGGTCGGTGGTAAAATAATAATTTTTAATCAGTTGCTGAGGCCAAAAAGTGAAAAGTAGTAGTAGTGAGGACAAAAGTGAAGAATAGTACACGTCGTGGACGTGAGGACAAAAATGAAAAGTAATAGTAGTAGTAGTAGAAGACCCTACCTTTCAGATCAGAGTGGTATACCTAGTACCACCAAGTAAGTGTGGCATGAAATGCAGTTGCTTACTGTTTTGGACTCTGACCCACTGATGGTATTATTTTCATGTTTCTATACTCATTGTGATCATTAAAATAATTCTGGCCTGGTCGGTAGTCCATCCTCCTGAGTCCTGACCTGACTTGTTGCAATTAAATGCTGCCTCATGTAGTAGACCCTATTCACAAAAGATTTTCACCACTGGCACAAAATAAATTCTGAAAGTATTTTGTGGATAAGGCCTGCTCACTCAGACTCTGCATTTCATTCAGGTATCATATTTGAAATGAAAGTGAGGAATGTTGACATTTAGAAATGTTAGGCTCTCAGCATTTTCTGGTGTCAAACCAGATCGTGTGTCAGTAATGACATTACAGGCTGAGCTAAACAATCATTCTGAACACATGCTAGTCGGACGGCAATTCATGTACTTCATTGCAATGTTTACAAAAGCAGGCCACATACTTTGCTTGGTTTCAGTATTTCAAAGGATCAACATTCCAGCTGATATTGGGCTCTGCAAGGTACATTTCAGCAATGGTTTGTGCTGAGGCTGTGTTACAAGAGGCAGATGAAGAAGATGTTACAGTTACATCTTCTAAGTGACTCCAGAAACATGAAGCTGAACTAAGTGACTGTGGGACAGTGCTATGTTTGGATGGTGATGAAGAAGAAGATTCAGCTGCAGTGGCTAAGGAGGAAGAGGGAGAAAATGCTGCAACAATAGAGGATGGGCCACGTGATGCTCTCCTGTGTCGTGAAAAGATTCTGAATATGGTGCTGCTGTTGTACTCTGTTCAATGACAGCATGTACCTCCTCAATCATTTCTTGTTTGTGTATCTGGAAAGAAGTATCATCATCATCACTCAATAGTTGCTTCAATTTTCATCGTGGGTCCAAGAATGCTGCTTTAATGTATTACTCAGAATGAAGCATTTTACATAGTTTGTCATCTTCTGCAACTTTTTTGATCATACATCTTGTTAGATCTTGTATTCTGGGGACAACATGTATGTGTCAGCAACACCACTGGTAGTCCGTGTAATCATGGAATTGTCTTGGTTCACTAACTTTTCCTTAATTAGATTCAACCTGAATTTTAAATTTTTATTAGTGGTATCACCTGACTCAGAGTTGCTGTGTTTGAACTAACTGCTCTGGTGATTTCCTCAAATGGCCGTGGAAGGAAAATTAGAAACTTCAGCATGGTCCACTGTAGAGGATTAATATAGACAGTTGCATCACCAATTTTATTTTCCAAAATGTATTGTCTGACAGCTTTTTTGTTCCAGCAGCCTTTGGAACATATAAAAGGTTGAATTTCACTGAGTAGAAATATCTTGGATAAGTCTGTGAAAGGTAAACTGTGCTCCTGCTGTATTTTTTCAAACAAGTGACTGGCTTTTGCTTGAGTGACTGAAATGAGTGCATATTCTTTAGCAGTGCTAACAAGAGCCTTACTATCCCTGTTGTTATTGAGAGAACTGTGAACCATTACTTTTAAGCAATGCACAATGCAGCGGATGCGTATAAAGCCCCCTTCTCCTCCAAGGCCTTCCTTATGTTGGACCCGTTATCTTCAACTATAAAGCCAACTGACAGTCCCTGTGAAGTGAGCCATTGCTGTACTGGTTTTTGGAGCTCTTCATTGATGTTGTAGGAGGTCTGTTCAGATGAAAATAAAACATTCTTAGAACAGCAAACTGCGATGCTTCACCGCCCCCACGTGACTTATCAAAACATGCCCAATGTGCCACGCCAGAGATGTAGGGTTCAGGCTGACAGCTTGTCCAGGTATCTGTTGTGAGATGCACCACCCTCCCAGCAGCACTGCATAAGACGATCTTAAATTTTTACATATGACAATGTAAAGATCTGTAATCCCTGTTGTCGAAGTATTTCCATGATGGTATATTATATCGAGGTTCGAGGTACACAAGCAGCCACCTGAATCCTACATGTTCAAGCATGTTATACGGTAGCATATCAACAGCTATCATTTCTGAAATTTCTTTGGTTATTGTAACAGCAACAGGGTGAGTCAAGGCATAATTGGCTTTACGCTCATCGCTTCTGAGATGGTAAGCTGTTTCCTTGAAGGATGGGGCTTTTGAACACATGGTCACTTTCAGTAACAGTAGGAATCCTTTGAATGGGAGGAAGTTGTGGTGGAGGTGTTTCTGTAGTGGCGCGGGCTGCCACTGCTTTCATATCGGAGTTACCCCTGAGTGTAGTGAGCTATCACTGTCACTTTCTTCGAGACTCACAACAACTGGAGTGCTCAATAGTGTTATGACATCTGTCTAGGTGCCTTTTCAGTGCTGATGTTCCCAATGCACCTTTCTTTTATCCCTTCTGATTGGACATTTACAAATGGTGCATGTGCCACCAACTCATCAGAAGCACTAATGGAGACGTATGACCAAACAAAAGATGATATTTTTCCATTTTTTTCAGGAAGGCACTGTACCTCAATTCCCTTTGAGGTCCCCTGGATTTTTCTTGGGCCTGTTCCTCTTCTGTTATTCCCACTGCCCATCTCCTCAACCAAAACATTTCTATCTGTTTCTTCCTAATCTGCAATTTCTATCCCTCCTGTTGTAAACCATCTGCTGCCTTATCATTCTTTTCACCTTTATTATTAATACCCTCCTTGGGTTTGTCCTCAGAAGAATCAGATGACATCTGTAAGGGACTGGCAGTAGCATAGTATGCAATTATTCCATACCTTTGGGTGCCTCTGCAAGTGGTATCCACAACCCTTGGTTTAACTACAACTTTTTTTTTTCAATTGTGACTGATCTGACAGATGCACATTTTTTGGGGTTCAAACATTCACTTGGAAGACACAAACCTTAGACATGAACAAATCACTTTTTGGGGTTTATTTTGTTTTTCCTTTGCAGGCTGACTGCTGTCTTTTGCAGTGGCACTGGCTGCACTGCCTTCTGAGAAGAATGCAACTCGTCAAAACTTTGATCCATTTTTTATTTCTTATTTTAAGTGTAAAAAAAAAAAGATCCCTCTACCTAACATCCTCTGATGGCTCCCACCCACACCCACAGGCCGGGATGAATTTACAGTCTGAATGTGAATTGTGATTGTAGTAGTGCACAGCATCGCAGTCCACCACCACTTCCTTCTGATCTTAGCTGACTGACTCCTACTACAGTTACTGTTCAGTGACCTACGCAACAGTGTGCCTCAGAATTTAAATTGGTGATGCAGACATCTGGCATATGGCCACATGCACAGTCCCACATGGCTGGGTTAATGCTTATACATAATGATAAACTAAGAAGGATAAGGAGGAGGAATAATGAATGAATGAGTGGTGATGATGATTAATGATGATAGCACTTGTGTGTGTACTTTTATTACTTGTGTTGTAGTGTACAGATTGATATAGGTCACAGATTCAGAATATCCCTGGGCCCCAAAACCAGCAGCACAGGTGCAGTAACTTGTCTGTTGTTTGTCAGAAAAGTGTTGTTTTTTTATTTGTAATACATGAAGTTGTGAATAAACATTAATGAGTGACCGTGATTGGGTGGCACAAGTCAAAGATTTATTTTGCCAGCCTGCACTTGCCCTGTACACACAGCCACATTGAGGAGGCCAGGAAAGAGAAAAACAACTTTTATTTGGGATTTCTGGGACTGTAAAATTTCTCTTTGGCACACAGTAGTCTCTCTCTCTCTCTCTCTCTCTCTCTCCTCTGGACATGGCTGGCACAAGTCGAATATTTATTTTGCAAGCCTGCCCTTGCTCTGTACACACAGCCACATTGAGGACAGGAAAAGAAAAACTTTTATTTTGGATTTTGGTACTGTAAATCCTCCCATAGTCAGTCTTCTCTCTCTTGCTTCCTGATCTTGGATGATACAAGTCAAAGATTTATTTTGCCAGCTTGCCCTTGCCCTACACACACTCATACAGCCACACTGAGGCCAAGAAAAGAAAAAATATTTTATTTGGTATTTCTTGGACTGTAAAATTTCGTGACTTCCATAGCCCTTTTCTCTCTCTCTCCTCTGACCTGGATTGGATGACGCAAGTCAGAGATTTATTTTCAAGACTGCCTGCCCTGTATATACAGCCACATTGAGGAGGCCAGGAAAGAAAAAATATTATTTAGGATTTCTGGGACTGTAAAATTTCTTTGGCCCCAGTAGTCTCTCTCTCTCTCTCTCTCTCTCTCTCTCTCTCCTCCTCTGGATCTGGAAGGCTCAAGTCAAAGATTTATTTTGCCAGCCTGCCTTGGCCTATGCACATAGCACAATGAGGCCAGGAAAAGAAACAACTTGTCCTGCTATTTTTCTTATATTGAAACATTTTAGACTCTTTCACCTTGTTAATGCCCTTAAGATGTTTGAATGTTCTGATCATGTCACCTCTCTCCTTCTTTGCTCTAGGGTATACATATTGAGCTCTGTTAATCTATCCTCATATGTTTTCTGATGCAGTCCCTGCATCATTTGGTTGCTCTCTCTGGACTGCCTCCATTTTGTTAATGTCCTTGTGCAGGTGAAGCTCTAGTGCTGCAAGCAGTACTTCAGATGGGGCTTAACCAGTGTCTTGTAAAGAGTTATTATTATCTACCTCCCTCATATGACTTGTGATACCCCTAACTAATACACTCCAACATCCCTCTAGCCTTATCTGCTGCTTTAGTGGTCTGCTTGGATGATTTCAGGTCATCTGTGATGATGCTGCCAAGTATCTTTCTTCCATTGTGATTGCCAGCAACTCCCTCCCAACCTATAGGTAGCTTCAGGGTTTCTCTTCCATATGTGCATGATCTTGCACTTCTTGTGTTAAATCCCAGTTGCCACTCTACCCACTATTTTGTCAGTTTATCCAGATCTTTTTTTATTCTGCCCACCCCATCTGGGTCACCTACTCTGTTGCAGATCTTTGTGTCTTTTCAAACAGACAAACCTTATCCTCCAGTCCATCTGCAATGTCATTGATGAAGATATTGAAGAGGACTGGCCCAGGACTGATCCTTAGGTATCCCACTTGTGACTTGTGCCTCTTCTGACTGTATACCATTTACCACCACTTTCTGTTTTCTGCCCACCAACCAGTTTGCCACCCAGTTGACCAACCTCTGACCCACCCTGAGCCTACCTAGCTATGTGGAACAGTAGCAAAGCTTTGCTGAAGTCAAAGTAGGAGACATCAGCTGCACCCCCTGGTCCACCACTCTGGTTACCCAGTCAAAGAAATCTATGAGATTAGTTTGACAGGATCTTCCTGTTGTAAACCCATGCTATCTTGGATCCATGTGCTCCTATAGGTTCCAGGTGTTGCACTATCTTTCCTTAAGGAGTGCCTCCATAATCTTGCCCATTACTGAGGTAAGACTGACTGGTCTGTAGTTCCCTGCCACTTCTCTGCTGCCACTCTTGTGGAGTGGGATCACATGAGCCCTTCTCCAGTCTTCTGTATCTCTCCTGTGCTCAGAGACTCACTAAACTGGTATGCTAATGGCTCTGATAGTTCCACCTTTAGCTCCTTTAGTACCCTGGAATGTATGCCATCAGCTCCTATTGCCTTGTCCACCTTGAGCTTAGTGAGCTCTTGTAGGGCCCTTTCTTTGTGAAGAGACTTGTACACACCTCCTCCTCCTGTGTCCATGGCGCTGAGCTGTGGGCCCTGCCCTACCTTTCCTCAGTAAATACTGAGCAGAAGTATCTATTTAGGATAGATGCTTTTCCTTGGTCCTCCTCCACACTCCCCTTATCCCTTTGATCTTATCAATCCCCCTCTGATTATATACCGTGAGTGCATCACATAACTATCCTGCTCTGTTGCCCGACTGGCTACTGCTGACCACCTGTACATGGAGCGGTGCTGATTGCACCCCATGGCAACAGTACACTAATGGCACTCTACGGACCCAGAACCAGACTTCTGCAGTGAAGTCTGTATTTATCTGGGACCATGGATAACTCATTCAATCCAGGGTTTGGATCTCAGGCAGAACAGTCTGCCCAGCCCTACTATAAGCCTGAACTCTATTCCAGGTTAATTGATGGAAAAACTCATTAAGGCTAGATTTGAGAATGAAACTTCCATCATGGACCATTCTTGTACTTCACTCATGGTAGGTCCTATACAACTAATTTGCTAGTATTTTATGAAAGGTTTAGTGCTACCTTAGATGTGGGTCTACCAATTGATGCGATTTTTTTTACTTCAAAACAGTGTTCACAATACCATTCCCCACTTAGAACTGATACAAACTTATAACAATGAGGTATAGTGCATATCTGGTCAAATGGAAGGAATCCTGGTAGAGGAACACAGCAAGTAAGGGTGCAGAGCAGAAAGGATCCTGTGCTGGGATATTTAGTTATCCCCATCCCTCCTTGTCAATCTGCTCACTAGGTAGCAGTCTTTTCAAGACTCACCACTGGTCAGCACTGAGCCACTCGAGCACGGGTAGTCACGGTCGGTAGGAGCACCAGAGTGTTAACGTAGCATGGTTCTGGCACTATGCCAAATGCACCAATGGGAAAAGGAAGCAGGGTTCTGAGACCATATGGCAAAGTGACTGGACCAAAGGGGATTTAAACAGCTTGTGCTTTCCTGACTTGAGGCAAACCAGGTAAATCTGAAATATTTCTTTTTTTTAACAGGTCTGCATTGTGTCCTTGAGTTTTTTGTGTGGCTGTTTCCTGCAGCAGTGGAGCACATATCAGGTACAAATGCAGGAGAGCAAATTGTTAAACCAAATAGTGAAATCTTGGTCTGCATAGATGGCAGCTGATAGATTTTATTTTAGTTTGTTTTCCTAATCTTTTTCTCCTCAGGTGTCTTCCACTCTTGTACTGCAGGGGGATGCCTCCCACCCTACCCCATTCCCACCCACCCCTTGCTCAACTCCATATATAGACCAGGCATCCTACACCTACCTTCAGCACAGCCACAGGATGAGGCGGATTCTCATTACCATTTTGTATTCACAGCAGTCCTAATAAGGGTAAAGAGACTGGGAAGAAGGAGAGGGAAAAAAACTTAGATAAATGAAATTGCTTTCCATCCAACAGAGGAAGTCAGCTGGCTCTCCAGGCAGGATATCCTCACTTCTATTTCATCCAACACTCATGTAATATAATTTTCCACTTTCTAGCATCACACTAGTGGGGTGAAGGAAGATCAGATATTAACACAATGGACATTATGAGTTGTGAACAGTGTAGGGCTCTCTTCACCAAGGTTCATACCAGGCAACTTACTCAATGTCTTACATACTGGACCATCGCCAACCTTAGGACACAACTTCAGGCAGCCTAGGACCAAATATTCCAACTGCATGGTGAAATTCGATACATCAGGCAATCACAGCCTCCAGCTCCTGACCACCAGAAACCAGTGCCAACACTTCCCAAACCACGGCCAGGGTCAGTAGGTTGGGAAGTGGTCAGAGACAGAAACCAGGAATAGTGAACAAAGTGAACAAACTAACGTGCAATGTGGAGACATCATCCCCACATCAAATTGGCAAACAAAGATCTAAAAAGCTACACAGAAGCTGCTCATAATTTGGGATTCCATGATTTGTGGTCTGGAACCCCACCTAAAATCCAACAGCAATGTTAAAGGTAAAGTGTCTCCCAGAAGCATCTGCAAAAAGAGAAACAAACCTCATACTAAACCTTGTGTGAAAAGAAGGAGAAAACAATCATGTAGTAATCCACCTTGGAACAAACAACTTGGTGAATCAAACACTGGGCGAAACCAAAAACACTTAACAGATCTAGCAAACAAAGTGTCCTCTCTTTTGTCCACCCTTGCCTTGTCAGAAGTCCTACCAGTCTGGGAAAAGAAGTAGCAAAAAGCATGTCAGAGCAGAAGAAATACACAACCTCAACACCTGGTTGCATGACTTGTGCCAGGAAAGGGGTACAACTTTATAGGGAACTGGCAAAGTTTTGGAGAAAGACATTTCTTCAGGTATGATGGCCTACACCTTAATAAAGAGAGAAGAGGGACTTGGACAGAAATTAGATGTTTATTCAGGTCATTTAAACTAGGAAATGGGAGATGGGGACTGCACACCATAGTGCTTCCACTCCCCATAAATCCAAAACAAATATAAAAGCAGCACCAAAGTAGGAGATGGAGACTGCACACCACAGTGACAAAAGTGCAGGAGTCCATGCTCCAAAAATCTAAATCCAAACTGAGCATAAAATCAGCACCAAATTGCAACACTCAAATAACAAATGAGCAGGAAACAACATCACATGGGGGTGAATGGATATGGAGAGCATTACTTACTAATGCTAGAAGCCTGTCAAACAAAATACCAGAACTAATAGCAACAATGGCACAGGAAGACCTGAACTTGGTGGCTGTGACGGAAACCTGGTATACAGAAAACCCCACCTTAGACACAATGATCCCAGGGTGCAATCTGTACAGAAGGGATAGAAAGGGAAAAAAGGAGAAGGAGTGGCAATATATGTAGGGAGGACTTAAAACCAATGAGATACAGGCCCCCAGTGAGCTAAAGCACTGTGGCTGGCAGCTGACACTGGAAATGGGGCCACCATCAGAGTGGGTGCACTTATAGGCCCCCATCATGTGGGAAACTGCAGACAAGGACCTACTGGAAGAAATCACCAAATGACAAGCAAAGGTGAGGTGATATTTGTTGGAGATCTAAAACTGCCTGATATCCAGTGGGAAACATTATCGGCAGCAGCATCATCAGGAGTAGGACTTTTGACAGCGTTGCAGAATGCAGGACTGAGGAAGCATGTGGCCCTCCAACAAGGGGAGAAGCCATACCAGACCTGGTTCTAACAAAAAGGAGAAGCTAACTGAGACAAGCGGGTGCCACCTGGGAGAACAGTGACCATCGATGGTCAGATTCAACATTATCACTACAGAGGACACTAGTCACTCCAACATCAGGGTCCTAGATTTTAGAAGAGCTGATTTTCAGAGACTGAAGCTTAGCATAGCTGGGATCTTAAAAGAAGTCAGGGGAAGGGTAAAAGAAATCTGGGAAAACATAAAGGAGCTATCAGAAAGTGACAGACCAATACACCAGAAAATTAAGCAACTCAAAAAGAAAAAGAAATCCCTATGGTAGTCCAAAGATGTGGCAACCATAGTTAAGAAAAAAAGGCAGCCTAAAGAAATTCAAAGAAACAAAGAAGCAGGAAGACCAGGAAGTATACAGGAGAAATTAAAGGAGACAGGAAAAGTATTAAGGAAGGTAAAAGCACAAACTGAAATGAAGAGTAGAAGGTATAAAACAGGGTATAAGACCTTTTTAGGTATATCAGGAAAAGGAAGATAAAGGGGAATAGTAAGACTAAAGGAGGAAGGGAGGACATAGAAGAAGGGATAGGGAAAAAGCTGAAATCCTAAATAAGTACTTCTGCTCTGTATTTACAGAGGAGAAGGAGGAAATGGCCCAGCCCTGGAGAGGACCCACACCCCAGAAATAGGGCTGATACAGACCTCTTCACAGCAGACCAAGTCCTGAAGGTGCTAAATGGCCTGAATATAGCTGCCCATGGGGCCTGATAAAATGCAACCCCAGAATCCTAAAAAGAACTATGGAAGAAACTTGCAGCACCACTAGCAAAGCTCTTCACCAAATCACTGGAGACTGGGGAAGTGCCAATAGAGTGGAAGAGGGCAACTTAGTCCCAATCCATAAATATTGTACCAGGAAGAGGCAGGAAATTATCGACCAGTGAGTCTCACTTCCATGGAGGGAAAATTAATGGAATCATTACTTAAAAGAGGATCCTAGCATTCCTTAAAGCCAACAGATGGCAAGATCCCAAACAGCATGGGTTCACAACAGGAAGTCCTGCCAAACAAACCTAATAGATTTCTTCAACAGGGTTACGAAGACAGTAGATAATGGGGGCAGTAGATGTGGTCTACCTGGACTTTGGTAAAGCCTCTCGACTCTGTTCCCCACAGAAGACTGATAAGAAGTTGGAAAACATGGGGTGGGACCACAAGTGGTGCCATGGGTGAAAAATTGGCTTCAGGGTAGAAACACAGAGGGTGCAGGTAAATGACACACTATCAGCAGAACAGAGGGTAACCAATGGGGTGCCCCAGGGTTCAGATTGGGACCCTGCTTTTCAATATATTCATAGCAGACATAGCAGGGATCTTGAGGGAAGGTGTGTCTGTTAGCAGATGCCACCAAAATAAGCAACCAGGTAGACTCCCCAGCAGGGTAACTAAAAATCAAGGCAGACCTAAAGAAGCTGGAGGATTAGTCTACAGCATGGCAGCTGAACTTCAATGCCAAAAATGCAAAGTCATGCACATAGGAGGAGAAACACCAAAAAGAGTTCTTCTTGGGGAGTAAAACTAGCAACAACCAGTCAAGAACAGGACCTAGGGATCATTATAACAGATGACCTAAAGGAGAGTAGACAATGTGAGAAGGCAGCACTCAAGGCCAGTGGCATGCTGGGGTGCATAGGAAGAGGAACAAGTTGGTGAGGAGGGAGGTCGTACTGCCACTGTATAGGGGCATTGGTCCAACCTCACCTGGACTACTGTGTCTAGTTCTGGAGACCACACCTCAGAAAGGACATAGACAGAATGGAGACGGTACAAAGGATGGCAACAAAATGATACATGGACTACACAGAATTCCATATCAGGACAGGCTGAAGGAAATACACATGTACTCTGGAACAAAGGAGAGAGAGGGGGCATGATCGAGACCTTCAAGTACATCAAGGGACAAATAAGGTCCAGGTTCAGGAACTATTCAAGGCCAATGAGGGCAGCAGAACACGGGTCATGATCTTAAACTTAAGGGAGGCAAATTCAGGACCAACATTAGAAAGTTCTTCGTCACAGAGAGGGTGGTGGACACCTGGAATAGCCTACCATCAGAGGTTGCAGGGCCAAAACAGTAGTGGAGTTCAAGAACACATGGGATAGGCAAGGTATAATGCAAATGGGGGTTAGAAAGTACATCATGGGCAGACTAGATGGACCTTGGGGTCCCTTCTGCCATCCCATTCTAAGTTTCTATGTTTCTATGAATCAATTGTAAACTTTTGCTGTAGGATTAATGACCAGTGGTGTACCAGGGGTTTGTTTTAGGATCAACATTATTTAGCAACTTCATAAAGTATAAGATCTACATCATGGGTTACAATCAAATTGTGAAATTTACAGATGATTCTAAAATCTGCTCTGAAGTTGATACAGAGGCAAAATACCTATCCCGGTAAAGGATATTCAACTTATGGAATATTGGGGGTCAATAAACAAAATGGAATTCAATTTAAAAATTGTACTGTCCTACACTTAGGTTGAAACAATCCAAGAAATTCCTTTACATTAAAATGAAACCCTATTGCCTGTACTATATGAGAATGACTTGAGCATTCTAATTGATAACTCATTTACAATGCATACTCAAGTAAGAAAAACACCTAGATGGCTAAAAAATTATCAACATTATTAGGATAGGATTCATAACCAGGAATGAGGATTGCTTAATTTTTTTATATATAGTAGGTCCTATATTCGACCACGACTGACTGTGGATTGCCATTCTGGTCACTTTACTTGAGGCAAGATATTAAACTCCCTTGAAGGTGTACAAGGTGGCTAAAAAGATAATCCCAAGATTAAAAAAATAATTCCTATAGCCAAAGGTTTGAGAAATTGAATCCATTGACACTGGAACAAAGAAGGACAGGAGGGATTTATTGCAATTATATCAAAATAAATAATCCAGGAAACTGCACCTGTGTAATATAACATTTAAAGCAAGATCCTGAACCGCAGATCACATAATAACAGGGTTACCACCTTTTAAGAAGCCCAAAGTGGATATTCCCTACTGAATCATTATTTTCACAGGACAATATGTAACCTTGACCAATGCAACAGATTTGTTTTCTCTAAATATTAAAAATTTAGACTAAGTGTTGTAGTATTATATTTGCTTAGATTGTTTCTTATCATTTTAAAGGTACTTTAGTTAAGGCATTATTGTTTTCTGCAAACATATAGAGGAAAGTTAGAAAATATTTTGTCTGCCACAAGGTTAGGACATGCAGTATTTTCATGCTTTTTGCAGGACACAATTGCTTAAATCAGGAATGTCCTACGAAAATCAGGACAGGTAGCAACCCTACATAAGCAATCAGAGGTACCAAAGCTAACACAAAAAAGAGGAGCAAATATTTTACCTTGAAGGCATCTAGGGCCTGGAATAAGCTACCACAAGTCTTGTGGATGCCTCCAACCTTTGAACTGTTTATGTAAGAACTGGATAAAATCCTGGATTGCAGCAGGTCTAAGTGCCCACTAGTTGTATGAGACAGTATCTATGGGCTCAAACTTTCTTTCTGTCTTTACTTACCAAGTTACTGAGATTCTGAATCTCATTACGCACACTATACTAGATCTATATACTGTAAATTGCATTGTTAAGTACAGTAATAATTTATGTCACATGTATCCAGGTCAACCTTGCAAAATCTCAGATTCTGAATATGAATCTCATTCTGTGCACCAAACTGTACCTTATGATATCTATATTTGTATTGTAAATACTGTAATAATTTATGCACAACACAAGTAATCCCTCTTTTTCCATTGCAGAGGGTGCGTCTGTCACTCCTAATGAGAGGGTAGTATCAACCTCTGCTGCTGGCAGACAGGAGGCCAAATGAAACAAAGATGCCCCATGTTGTGTCTTCCTGAGGCTACAGAAGCTTCATCCCAAACCTGTCCCCTGTTTTTGCAGGCATGGGTGAGGTAGGATCTCTAGTGTTGTAGATTAGGATTTATTGTTCATTATTTTTATTTTCCTTTACTTCAGGAATCATGTATCCAGGTTGTCCTGCAAAGAGTGACTTCAGACTCAGTGGGACACATCCGGTAACACAAAGGTTTGACTAAACAATTGTGTAATTTATGTAATCAAATTATATGTTCTCGGTCTGCAAGTGTTCTTTGAGAAAAACATAAAATGCACTACAAACCATCTATTTGTAAATGTAATTCTATTTCAAAATTGCACTGGTCAAACCAACCAACCAACCAACCAACTCAAACAACACATCCTCTCCCCTTTGACCAGTACAAATAAACTGGCATCTTACAGCCTGTCAAACTGCAGTGACATTTTGACTCCTTGATCCATGTTATCTGTAGCTAAACAAAGAAATTCTTAGCAAAACAATGTTTATTTAGGGACTGCACTTTGAGTGCAAAATGTTGGATTGCCAATATAATTTAATTAAATACAGGCCCTAGCTAGCTGACTGTGCTCCTTTGCTCTGCAACCTCAACCCGCTCTATCCAATCCTCAGCTAGAGGGCTCTTGTCATTCCTAGGGTTAGGCTTAAAACCTCTGGTGACCACACTCTCAGTGTCACCGTTCCTACCCTATGGAACTCATTTCCAGTGAGGGTTAGAGGAGCCCAGACAGTTAAGACCTTCAAGAAGGGGCTGAAGACCTACTTGTTCTCACAGGCCTTCCCTGAAACAACCATGTGATTACTGTATACCAACCCATCTGAGTGTGACTCTGATCTGCCTTTTAGATTATAATTTATTCTAATTTAGCCTAGCCAATCCTATTATTGCTGTAAGTTATTATAATGTTTTAAATATTTTATTTGTTGCATGTTTTTCTTGTATTTAATTTCTTGATTTACTGTCTGTGTAATGTACTTTGTAAGGTGCCCAGAGCCTCTGGGGTTGGGCACCATAAAAATAAAATTTGTCTTGCCTTGCCTTTGCCTTGCCCTTTTATATTTCTTTTTTTTGTTAACTATGAAAATCTGCAATGTGTATGTAGAACTCTGCAAATATAAAACTGTGCAGTTTTGTTGCCAACAACTTGAAAGACAGAGATGCTACAGGCAATGCAAATGAGGGTGCCAAGATGATACAGAAACAGCAGGGAGGATAGAGTGAAGGGTTGAAAGACTGCAATATGTGAACATTGGAAGTTAGAAGAGAAAGGCAGAACATGACAGAGATGTTCTAGTAACTCCGTAGCATAAACAAGATGGTCAGCCGGGAGTTTTGTACACTGAGTGGGAACTTTTTATGTTTTACAACTGTTTTGCAATCTTTTTCATTTTATGCTTAATTGTACTGAGCAGCTCACAAAGCTCCTCTTAAGAGCCCTTGCTTCTGGGTCTACCATTTAAGCTTGGATCCAGAGAGCGGTGCTGAGCTAGTTGGGTAGGCAGTATGCAGTGGAGGTGTTTGACTGCAACACTGTGCTCCCTCAGTCATTTTTGTATTCTGCATCTGTGTGTTTAAGCATTTTTCAGGAAATAAAACACAAAAATAAGGGGACTTGTGTGCTGGTATACCATGTGTTGGACTATTGCTACTGTGACAGCCCAGGGGAGTGTTGGGCTGCAGTTCCTTGCCATCTTAGGGGCTATGGTCTTCACTGCCAAATGGCATTTTTAGTTGTTTTATTTTTTTACTTAATACTAGTACAGTATCTATATTTTAACAATGCCTAGCGCTACACTGCAACATTTATACTTTGGGCAGTTTATGTTTATTGTACAGAGTAGCTCACAGAACTCCTCCCAAGAGGCCCTGCTTCTGGGTCAGCCATTTAAGCTTGGCCCCTAGCGAGGAGAGCCTAGTGCAGGCTGAGGCAATGTGTGGCACAGGCAAGCAGTATCTGGTGGTATCAGCTTCGGAAGGTGTGGAAGGTGTTAGGAATCCAGCCTCTCTCCACCAGTAAGTAAGGTATTCAGAATTAACTATGTGCACAATACTTTACAGAGAATACTGTTATGGATCCAATGAGGGCATCCCTAAGTTGCTGTGTCGGGAGAGATCAATTATACAATGCATTACATTTAAAATGTAGGGAGAAAACTGAGCTATGGGGTTTGGAGATACTGTACATACATCTGTAGTAAATGTAAAGCCTGCATCGATCTTAGAAATGAATTAACTAAAACATACAATAACCTAAATCAGGCACTACAGATAAATACAACAGAAACCTTTGTCAATAATCTGCACAAGTAAAATGCTACCTTATCAAATAAAGTGGAAATTATTCATAGAAAAAGAACTAGAAAGGAACCAGCCAGCCGGTCGGTGCAGCAATTGGATTTCCACTTATGACACCAGTCACCCAGGTTCAGGAATGGACCCGGGTACTAGAAGGCTGGCTGAGCAGAGAGGGCTTGAGCATTGGATGACTGCTCTCACCTCTCTCAGGGGAGGGCATGGAAGCAACCCGCACTTGCTGACCCCTGGCAGAGGCTGGGGCAGAGCAACACACGGAATCCCACTAAACTAATGGGGCAAGGTGAATGCCGCGATGCCTTATGTTAGTGGCATGCCACACCCTGGGGAGCAAAATGGAAAAGAGCCCCTTGACTGACCGGATGACGGTCACCAGTTTCCACTGCCATGAGACCTCGAGCAGTCACAGACCACTCCAGTAGCACCGGCAAAGAATTGCACTGGCTGCCCCACCAGTGGCTTCCACCTCAGAGGAGAGGGACCTGCCCGGTGAAGGGTTATGACATGGGGTGATGGGTGGCTGCATTGAGGCAGGGTGGCATGGAGGGGCATAGGAAAGCCTAAAGGAAAGGCCAGCCCAGAGCTGGAGGAGCAAAAAGAAAAAGAAAGGAACCAAGCATTGATAATCAAGACTGTCCTTTCAGTTCCAGGAATAAGGGGGACCCTGTATTGATAATCAAAGTGAGTGGTGTAAGGCTCCAAAAGGGGACATCAAAAGTAGAAAAGCAGGCCTAGTGGTCAAAAGGCTAATTCAGTTATTAAACAGATTTGAAAGTCTTGTACCAGTTGATGAGGTATCAGAAAATAACAATATGAACAAGTGCAAAAAGAGACAACTGGATGTGGTTGGGAACTCCATAATATGATACTGTAACACACACATGTGAAAACAACAAGGAAAACATATCTTCCTGGTGCTCGGCATATAGATGTGAAACACATGTATATCATAGAGGATAATGTATGGTTGGCTATCCATAACAAGTGTGGGTAACCATCGAGAGGTTTTCAATGGCAAACCGTTTAAACCTCGAGAGCGAAGCTTGAGAGGTTTTGGTCACCATGGCAACCTTGAAATGGCTGATCATCCTTGTTATGAATAGCCGACCATACTTTGTCTTTTATAGAGTATGGTCTGCTAACTAAAGTAAAATGAGTTCGTCCTTTGACAATGTTTGTGCTGCAGTGTCCTTAATTTTGTTTTTATCCTCAGTTCTGCTCTCCTCGCTCCTGCTATCACCACCGTGGCGCTACCTTACAGGGAGAGTTAGTGTAACACATATGTGTGAGCTGAGTTCCATGTTGTTATGCTGCAGTCTCTATGAAGCTAGTACAGCATAACAGCTATGATGACATACCTACTGCAGCATACCACCTTGCTGAAGGGATGGATTTCCATCCCTAACAATGTTCCACCATACACTATAGCATTATTAAGGAATAAAAGAAAAAGCCCAGTCGTAGTAATTCATGTGGGTGTGGGCACCAACATTGAGTATGACCACAAAACAAATATAGAAATGGAAGAGTCTGTCTGTATCTCTAGCATACTTCCTATCCTGAGAGCCAACAGAGAAAAGAATAAAACAAGTGAGAGAATAAACTCAAGATTGGGCAATTGGTGCAGAAAGAACAGAATTTACTTCATAGACAACTGTGAAATATTTTTCAACAAACCAGGATTATAGAATAGAGATGGCCTGAACCTAAATAAAGGGTGCCTATATTTTAGGAAAACACTTAAAACACACATTAATTATTTTATCTGATAAGGCTAGGGACAGGGTAAAAATCACAAATACCATAACCTTAGTCATCTCACCAATTCAAGAATGGCACAGGATGATGCAGGGCTGAATCACACTTTGCAGTGTCTTTCATGTGACACGTGGAGTCCAAAAACAAGACTGATGAGTTACTGTAAAAGCACTCATATCCACCGGAAAAATATTGACATTATCTGTGTTACAGAAATGTGGTAGAAAGGAAAGATACTGACTTGGAGTAAAAATATTAGAGGATTTACTTTGTTTTACAGGAACAGAAAAGGCAAACTAGGATGAGGAATTGATTTGTTTTAAAATGTAATATTTGAGTTATGGATACATCTGATAAGATAAGAGCACCAAACAGTTGTACAGAGTTCATATGGATCAAAGTACTTGGATACAGTAATACAAAGGATGATACAATTAAAGGTGTAGTCTATAGACTACCTGAATATAACACCTGACGAAATATTTGAATTCTTAATGAACTAGAACAGGCCAGCCAGATGGGTGACTTAGTGATCATAGGAGATTTTGATTATAGCGATTTTGATTGGAATACACTATCTGCACAAAACAAGAAAGCCAAGACTTTTTAACAGCATGTAAAGAGTTAAATTTAGTACATTATGTTAAACACCTAACCAGAGGTAACAACCTACTTGATCTTGTGTTGTTATCAGAAACAGACATTGTATCTGGATGTCATATTTTCATCCCCTGCTATTAGTGACCACTCCAGTATACTATTCAATATAGCATGCAATCAGGTAAAACACATGGGTGTACCATGATCTATGCATATAACTCAACCAGTATTAATGGTATCAACTCATGATCAGTACAATTAACTGGACGGAAATCCTAAATATAAAACAGTTGAAGAAACATGGCTACTTTTAAAAGATACCATAATATCCACATGTGATACTCACATAAGAAAAGTAAAAAATATAACCACAAAGGTCTTAAACCTAAATGGCTTACAAGAAGCTAATTACATTAATAAAGAAGAAGAAAAACGTATGCCAGATATATGTTGGCTAAATCAGACTTCTTGAAATAAATTTCAAAGCATTCAGATAAAATTTTAAATGAAATTAAAACAGCTAAAGCTTTGAAAGAACAGAAACTCATGAGCTGTGCAAAAAAACAATGTAAAACGGTTCTACTGATATATTAATTCCTTATCCAAGTCTAGCCCTATACAGTACTTATATTAATATTGTGATTGATCGAACTAATATTTCTGACCCACTAGAGATAACGAAACATTTTGAGAAACATTTTTGTTCAGTGTTCACTAATAATAATCAGTCCCATCCAACAGTGATTACAAGTAGTAATGGGGAGGCTAAGATTAGTGAAGAAAGCATATGGATAAAATAGGAAAAGTAAATCACATGAAACTCCTGACTCTGATGAAATTTTGGCTAAGATGCTGCAAATCATGAATAACACCATCTCCCTTCCTCTCAAAATACTATTAGAAAAATCCATAAACAGTGGTGAGGGTGTCGACAGACTGGAAATCTGCAAAGTGATTTCAATTCACCAAAAGGGTCACAGGCAAGATGTCTCTAAGTTTAGACCTATTAGTCTAGCATCTATAATAGGCAAAATTCTTGAGTCTATAATTAGGGATCAATTATTAGATCAATTAAAAGAGAATAAAGGATGGGGAAGTGTGTGATATGGGAATTTAATGCACACCTGAGGTGGGATGTTACATAACCCTATGGGCGAAGCCCAAGGGGTTTATTAATGTCAATGTCAATTTTATTTAAAAAGACGCCTAATCCTAAAAAGCTCTGGGTGCCGCATAAACTGTACAGTATGTCATACCGTATACATTTCATTAAAATAACATACATATACATTCAATTTCCAAAAGCCTGCATAAATAAAAAGGTCTTCAGATGGTTCTTAAAAGCCTCTATAGTGGGGTCCTCTCTCACTTCCAGTGGCAACGAGTTCCAGAGAGCTGAGCAGCAACTCCAAATGATCGATCCCCAGCTGATTTCAATCTCGCCTCGAACTTTGAGGCGGCCACTATTAGAGGAGCAGAGATCACGATAGAGGTGGACTGTACCAGGAGATCAGAAAGGTAACCAGGGCCCTATCCATGTAGGGTCTTATAGGTGAGAAACCCACCTTGAACAATACTTCCGCCTGACAGGCAGCCAGTACACCAAGCAATACTGAGTAATATGACAGAACTTACTTTGTCCAGTCAAAGCCGGGCAGCAGCGTTTTGCACTAGCTGCAGTCTGCGAAGAGAAGTTCCAGAAACCCCCAGATAGAGGGCATTACAGTAGTCAAGCCTTATTAAAGCATCCCACACAGAGGGTTTGCATTAAATTCCCATATCACACACTTCTCCATCTTTTATTTTGTATAATTGCTGAGCAATTTTTCCAGCATGAATTCTGTGTCACAGACAGATGAACACACACACACATACACACACTTACTTTAATCCTCTCATTGCCTCTCTCTCTCTCTTCACTGCTACTCACGCCTTCATCTCACTGCCACCCAGTTCAGCCTTTTGCTTTATCGTTATTTTTTTACTTGCAGTTTCCAGTGATGATCGCACTTCAGTAGCGCTTGTAAGCAGTCAGTCACATCCTGCTGTTGCTCTGTGTATTTGTCCAAGGCGATGAACAGCAGGAAGAACCATCTAACACTTTTATCCCTTCAAATAAGATGGAGGAGATAAACAGTCAAAACACAAAAAGCATTTTAGTCAGACTGATGACAAGGAGTATTTCCAAGGTTCCTCACTAAGAATCAGATACGAAGTAAACATGTCAAAGAATATGTTCAGCCCACCCACACAAAAGTTGAAAGCTAATGATGGTGCGCCATCTTTGATTGACAGAGGCAGATGGTCACTGTAATAACCCTTGATTATTACAGTGAATATCAACTGTCTGAGCCCATTGAAAATTTGATCACCAGTAACTATAAAGTAATAACAGAATGAACAAGGCACAGCAGGTAGATTTTGTGTAACTAACCTTTTGTGCTTCTATGAACAAATTAGTCAACATCTAGACACCAAAGGCTGTGCAGATGTATTCCTGCTCAATTTCAGCAAGACCTTTGATACAGTACCACATTTAGTAATCATATACAAAATTAATAATATGAATATAGATTCTTTACTAACTCATTGGGTAAATAACTGGTTTACTGATTGAACTCAGAGAGTCTCAAGTAGTGGTGGGCAAGAGGGCCAATTGCTCCGCAAAGTGATTCACGGAATAATGCGAAATTGTGAAGTACTCAACGTGAAGTGGAGTACTTTGCATCATAATGAGGAATGTGAAGTCTATTAAAAGCAATGACTTTGCATTATTCCGCCATCCCCAAACCACTACTCCACTAATTTTAAGGCAAAGTACATGAAATCAATGTACTTCATTACTTCCTCCTTGTTGGTGAGCTCCAAAGGCGAATTTTGTAGTGATTCATGGGATTGCAGGTCACATGGGCTCTAGATTGTTCTGCACAGCCTCAGTTCAGGGTAATGTGTGAGAGCTGTAGGAGACAGTTTGCTCTGAGAGCTCTCTGCTATTCAAACCCTCTCAAATCTGTTAGTTCATCGATTGTAGGAAACCTCCTGTGCTCATATCATCAAGTGTTTATTGTTTGTGTGTGGATTTTGAATGTTAATGTAAAACATTCAGTCTGTGTGCTGACAGACAGTGCAAGTGTGCTTTGGGGAGGGTGTATCTGTGCATGAGGTAGATTTAAGTTGGACAAATAGGAGTTGTTTGTTTTTGGCTATATTTTTCTTGTATAACTGTGTTGATGTACACAGAGTAATATTTTTAGTAATTGTTGAAATTTATTTGCTGATTGTGTTGTGGACCTGGTGCAGCAGTGCATAATTTCAGGTTGTTTAAAATATGTGGCGATATTGAAGTTTTCAATTTGCTTAGACAAAGTGTGTGTGTGTGTGTGTGTGTGTGTGTGTGAGTGTGTGTGGTGTATGACATCAAATAATACACTTTTATTGTGCCACAGTGTAATTGCAGTAGTGGAAACCACTCATCCACTGCACCTGCAATGATTTTGTACTGCCATTGTGGTATCTTGGTTTTGCACTGTTAATTATAATTCAGAGTCACAGTGTTCCCCCAACCGGCAAAAGGTATTCTTTCCAGATTGGATTGTGACTTGAGCACCACTGGTTAGTTAAGGTGTTGTTGAACTTGTTGTGACTTTTCGCTCTGTATCTCTTTTGAAGCCACAGTTGTTTTTTGGCTTCACATCCAGCGCCCAGAGTGAACGCTCCAAAATCTAAATTTGTTTAGAATATTCTTGCTGATCTCCCAAAATGCCTGCAAAGAGACATGCAAGCAAAGCTGTTTCTCGCCATGGCACTGCTGTCAGTGGTAAGACTGTCTATGGGCGTGGTGGCACGAGCTGCAGAAGTGCATTGCTGATGTGAGGAAAGGTATTTTCCTTCAATGTTTTTACAGTGCAATCGGTAGCTTCACCATAGTTGGAGGAGATGATGTTGTCCAGCTGGTGGTTTTAGTGCAGTTGCTGGTGGTATGAGTATTGCTACCTCAATTTCACTTCTGACCAACTGACTGTGTCCAAAAATATAGTTGAGTGTAAAGCAGTGACTGACAGTGTAGCTGATGTCATACTCCCAGTAACATCCCATTGGTAACTGAACATAAGGATTCTGATCATCGTGGCAACTGTAACACACAATGTCACATTTCTTCCACAGCAGTTCAGGTCATGCATTTGCCATGCAATGATTCACAGTGTGGTAGAAAACATCGGATGGTGGTGGTGTTGATGATGAATCTGATGATGCTGATGTTGCTGTGGTTGCAACATGCAGTCCACATGCCAGCATCCAAGCAGAAGATGTGGATGTGGATGATGTTGATGAATATGATGATGATGTCAGTGACCCCTGTTGGTAACTGGAGAAAAGAAATTCAAGGTGGTTGTGTCTGGGTCTGTCTGCATTAACCCCCGGTGAAAGTTGTGATTTACCAGTTTCAGTTGATGGTGATGATGATGACGCACCCAGTAATAATGATAAGTCGTTGTGGTTGTCAGCTGCAGTCCAAGTGTGTTCTACCTGAAAAGTCATGTAGCCCACCCCCACTTCAGGGCTTAAAAATGGAGTCCAATAAGCAGCATCAGGGACATGTTAAAAGTAGGGATCACAATCCCTTGTTTGGGATTTTTGTGCAAGATGCAAATGATGAGTCAGTTGCAATCTGCCAGGTTTGCCATGCGGTGTGAAGCGAGGTAAAAAAGGAGCCATCTGGGCACAGCAGGACAGCATACACATCTTAAGAACAGGCACATGGCACTGTGGACCCAGCACAAGATGGCAGCTAATACCACAGTGGGCGTACACCCTTGTCATCAACCATAATGAGTATGTTATCCCTTCCATGACTGTAAGATCATGTAGGAAATTAAATGTGTGCAGTAGCGATTAAATAACAGCAGAGGATTACTTCAGACATGGTGAGGTGGAGGAGCATAATGATTTTGAAATCTTGTCCAGTGGTGGTGAGAAGTGGTGGTGGCGGTGGTCAATGCAGTATGTCTAGTGCAAGTGATACATTAACCACTGTTCGTGAAATCTGGGAAAATAACTTCATTTGTGGATTTTTCATCACCTGTGCAACTGTCTTCATCACACATCCACACTCCACCCCTGCCATTCGCAGAGCAGAACCATTTTTCATCACACCCTGTGTAAACGTGTAAGTCAGCCCACATTACAGAGTGTTTTTCACATAAGCTGAAGTACCACCCAATCATTCGGTGTCACGTGAACTTAATGCTGCTGTAGCTGAAATGCTGGCAATTGATCTTGCCCTTCTCCTTCATGGAGAATTCTAGGTTCTGGTGGTTTGCAGCACATGCCTGTCCAAAATGGAAAGTCCCATCCAGGACATATACTTTCCTACCCGTGTTGTCCCTGAGTTGTACCATACTGTGTCCGACTCTGTAAGACATGCCCGCTAACATTCCTCCTTCCATTCATCCATTTAAGAATGGATAGTGTACAAGTGGCAAAACAGCAGGGAGTTCATATTTGTGTATATCTGCACATTGGACGAGGTGCCAGGTGTTGTTTGTGCTGTTGGTAGTGTGAATAATCAGTTTAGTAAGGTGGAGTGTCGTGGTAGCCATCTTCCAGGAATTCGACAGCATGCAATATTGCTATGTGCAATGTGACCTGTTCACACACACACTGGTGAAAACATGCTGGACTTGGTACTGACTGAAATTGACAAGTGGCTGAACCCCGTGTCCCTGAGAGCTGGGTTCATAGCAAGTGACACTGGATCAAATGTGGTTAAATGCATGATGAATCGTGGCTTTGTTTGGGTTCCATGCATGGCCCACTTTTAAATCTTTGTGGTGCAGGAGTTTCTGCAGCACCCTGATATAAAGGAAATGCTGACAGTTGCACGCCATATCTGTTCTCACTTTTCATGCTGTGCAACGGCCCGGACCAACTTCGCAGTTGCAGATCCGAAACTGCCTCCCGCTGCACTGCTTGAAGCTGGAAGTTGTTACCCAGTGCAACTCCACTTTATACATGGCAGAGGTTGTATGAACAATACAAAGCCATCTCGAATATCTTGTCATGTACACTAGCCGTGACAATTCCAGGGCCTCCATGTCTACGACGACTGAACAGTGGTGCCTCAAGGACTCTGTAATAACAATGTTGAGGCCTTTTGAACATGCCACACAGGCAGTGAGTGTTGAGTCTGCCTCCATTAGCAAATGAATTCAATTACTGTGGATGCTGAGGCAGACATTGGTGAATGTACAGCATAGCCTTGATGTTGCCGGAGACAGTGCTAGCAGTGTGTTGCTGAAACACATGCTGACAGTATTCAACCAGAATTGTCACATCTTGAGCATTCAATGTAGTGACAACTTTGCAATAGCAACAATTCTGGACCCACGATACAAACGTGGAACTGCCTCAGTACTGGGGTGGGCCTGAACAGGTGAAAATGTCAGTTGGCAACTGGTGCGCTTTGGTTCATGGGGCACAGAAGTCACATGCCAAGTCAGCAAACCTCAGCAGCATAATCAGGCTAAAGGTGAAACTGGAGTAGTATCAAGCATATCCTGTAAGGGGACTGCAGTTCCGGTGGTCTGTCATCAAAACTGGTTGGCCTTAACCCACTTTGGGAGGCTTTGTCCCAAGTGGGGATTTGTGATATAAATGATTCCGGAGAACAGGATGATGCAACAACCACTGGACTTATTGCAGCACAGTGAATGGTTGAATCATATTTGTCTGAAAACAGGCATCTGTCTATAACTGATGATCCTCTTTTATACTGGAGTGGAAAGGTCAGTGAATGGCCAAAGCTGACCACAGTGGCACTAAGAGTACCTGACATGCCCACCCTCCAGTGTAAGTGTCGAGAGGGTATTCAGCTCAGCAGGTGCAATAGTCTGGGATTGTCATACAAACCTCTCTCCTGCAAATGTCAGTTTGCTGACATTCATAAAATGAATGAGAGGCACATACCAGCTCAGACTGCAACCTCAGTATTTGTGTCTGGTCCCCGCCTAGTCATGGTTTTGCTGTTGTAGAAATGGACCACCCTTAGGGCACTGTCAGTGGCAGCATGAAACGGCTTACCACTGACATAGATGATGACACAATGGAGAAAGAATTTCCCAGTGGTTAGAATTCAGACATAAATGACTGTGAGGGAAGTTTTCTTTATGAGGATGATGATGAGGTTAATGTTGGCAGGTTTTAACTTAAGTGGTTAAAAGGCTGTCACATTTGTTGTGTGATACATGTTTTCTTTTCATAAAGTTAAATCAGTGTCCCACTCAGAGTTACTCAAATTCCATATGTCACGTCACATTTGTAACACAGAACACAATATATCCTGACCCCTGGACCACCACCACCATAAGACTGCTGTTAGCCACTACCATAGGGAATGTCACCGTGTCCCCCAGACCACCACCATAAGACCTCTGTTAGCCACTGCCACCAGTGGGAATGACTTTGTGTGCCCCCTGGACCATCACCATGAAACTGCCGTTAGCCACTGCCACCAGGGGAATGACTTTGTGTGCCCCCTGACCACCAACATAAGACTGCTGTTAGCCACTGCCACTATAGGAATGTCACCATGTGCCCCCTGGATGACCACCATGAAACCACTGTTAGCCACTGCCACCAGGGGAGTGACTTTGTGTACCACCCAGACACCACCATAAGACTGCTGTTAGCCACTGCAACCACCACCAGATGCAGGAAGATGTGAGAGGGAATGTCATCATGTGCCAAAGCTATGACCACCACCACCCACCACCACCATTCTTATAATGTTTTCCATTACATGTCTTGACCATGCCAAGGCAGAGGGAGTCGAACAGAGACCACATCCATCAGCCACAGGCACAAGGCTTTTACTATAAATACTATAACATGAGTAGGTGTACTAATGTTTTTCATGCTATTCAACTTCCTTTAGCTGTGTGTTTTGTTTCCTGTGGCTTTTCCGGCTGCAATGGTCAAACAAATACAGTCAACTTATTTTGTTTTTTACAGGTTAACAAATGACTTTCCTTCACTGAAGGTCTGTATCAATGGTACAGCATTACTGTGCACAGCAACCTATGGGATACCCATTTCCATACTGCTAAGTATATCAATTTTATTTAATCTGTTGCATTTTCTTTCATAAGAGTGCAACAATTCTGATTGATGATTCGTAAAGTAGGTGACATGTACGCCATAAAATATTTGCCCAACACATCATTCACTGTATTCCAAATTTGCAGCTGCAGCCATTCCAGTGTTGAAAAAGTTTGACCCAGGTCGTGTGACTTGACAAGACGTGGTTTTAAATGTAACTTGAGTTAAGATGCAGGGACATTGACACAGTGTATTTCTTACAGCCTGGTACTAAATTTAATTGTGATCTGATGATTTGGTGTTCTTGTGGCTTCACAGCTTGCTATCTGTGCTAATCCATATACCCATGGTTGAACAGACATGGCTTAAACATAATGTGTTACTGTGGCACTCAAGTTGTAATAAGTCCTTCATTTCTTTTTTAGAAACTTCCAGATGCTTTGTTGTGTCATAGTTGCCTCATCCAAAGAACTTCAACATCATACCCCGAACTTCAACATCATACCCCCGGCTGACAGACATGCAACAAGTAGAAGTTGTATGAATCGATGATGACCATCACCATCATTGCTGGACTGGAGAAGGATGCAGATAAAATCTGTGAAGAAGTAACCAACTAATAAACCACTAATGAGACATACTTGCAAGTATGATAATCTCTCCTCTCCCAAAACAAAATATGTACTCTTCATTGGCTTGAGAGTATTCCATTTCCAATTCCAATGCCACAATTTCTCAAGCACGGAATGCGCACACCAACAGTATGTGACCTGTGACAGAAAACAATACAATGAGTACATGTAAATATATTCAACCTCAAGAAAATACATATAATGAATATATGTATATATCAACTCACTAAGGCTACTACTGGTGTACACAAAGGGCACCTGCTCTGCTGAGGTGATCACAGCACACTTTGGGAAACCAACAGTTCTCTCTAGTGTCATCATTTGTGATGGTATACTGAATGGTCATTCATGTTATCTCTCCTTCATACAGTTTGGCAAAACACTGTGCATCATCACATCAGCATCACAGTAGGTCAATACACAGCAGCATTACATGTAATTGCAACAGCAGCAGCATTTCTTGTAATGCTCCCATTTCACATTGTCAGCACTGGGGAATTTTCTGGACACAAGACAGTTGCATTTTGGGGATGCACAAAAATTCTGGTGACTGTGTGTGAGCACTGTGCATATGACTGAGTGCGCCATTAATTCTGGGACACTTTGCATTTGGTGTAACACTCCATTTCACTTCAACAGCACTGGGGATTTTCTGGACACAAGACAGTTGCATTTTGGGGTGTACAAAAATTCTGGTGACTGTGTGTGAGCACTGTGCTCATGACTGAGTGTGCCATTAATTCTGGGACACTTTGCATTTGGTGTAATGCTCCCATTTCACTTCGTCAGCACTGGGGAATTTTCTGGACACAAGACAGTAGCCTTTTGGGATGCACATTATTTCTGGTGACTGTGTGTGATCATATATAATGTCATAATGTCTATTTCCCCAAAAATATTTTGGAGCCTCATAATGTTTACTTTCTGTGAAGTGTTTGCCAAAGCGCAGGACTGAAACAGCGCAAAGTATACTGGGTTAAACTGCATGTGTGCAGTCAGTGTTCTTTCCTGTGTGTGTAGACACTGTCCAGCTTCTACAAACATATATATGGTGTGACTTGTTGCAGTATTAAGAATAAAGATAAGAATATATAATGCATATTTTATTTATACCATCAGCAGCAGCGGAGTAAGTGATATATTTTTTCACAGGTCTGGGGCTAGTGTGCACCTCAGTCACTCATGGTGCACATGACTTTGCAGAGATAATAGCACAAAAAACTCATGCTTTTCAACAAACCATACCCAACAGACATTAAATATTGCTGAGGCACTCAAAATATGTTATGGTGTACAGACATTTTAAAGTCGTAATATATAACAGGTCCTGCAGTCCATTGCACCGCACTGTGCAACCACTGGCACCGTGTCATGTTATGATGTAGATCAACTTGCTAAAAATTGACACTGCCAGTCTAAACTAGAAATAAATCACTTATTCCAGAACAAAAATGAAAAGAAGAACTGTGGTAGCACAATGTGTTGGCATTTGGCAGTTAACTGGTCCTATATATTTTCTGACTTTATAGTGTCTGTACACTGTCCATCAAATATTTGGGTGCCTCACCATCACCAATACTTCATGTCTCTTGGGTACGGTTTGTTGAAAAACAGGATTTTTGTTGCTACATGATCTCCTAAAAGTCACGTAGCACTGTGTGACTAAGGTGCGCCTGGCCAGAGACCTCTGAAAAATATCATATCACTTAGTCCGCTGATGATGATGATACCAATAAAATATATGTTATATATTCTTATCTTTATTCTTTATACCATAAACACTGCAACAAGTAAGCATATATATGTTTGCAAAAGCTGGACAATGTCTGCAGTCCACACAGGAAAGAACATTGACTGCACTTCATGCAATTTAGTATATTATACTTGCACTGCTCAGTCCTGCTTTTCCACAATCACTCCGCGACAGAAAGTAAACATTACTGAGGCACCAGAAATACATCAAGGTACACATTCTTAACTTGGATTATAATAATAGGGCAATAAGGAGCATGTATGCATGTATGTATGTTTGTAAAGTCCTACTGTGTTCTTCCCTCTTACTGCTATTAGGAATTTTACTAAATTAGCATGCTTCCTTTATGGTACTGTTATGAGCAAGGCATAATTACATTTACATACAGGGATGGTGGAGGAATACATTTTATGACACAGCGGGGTAATGAAATAAAAGCTAATGTGGGATCCCCTGCTGGTCCAGCAGCACTTGGAGCATGGACACAATCTGCAATTGATGTTTCTCTATCTGCTTCAACTGCTGTTGGACAGCACTTACCCTCTCATTGTTCTCCTCAACGGCACCTCACAGAACTGCAATGTCGGCCTGAGTTACAGGCAGTTCTGTGGAGTCCCCTGGTGGTACAGCTGGTGGTGGTGGTGAGGGTGCTGGTGAGCAGCAGGTGCTGCTGTGGCCCTCCTCTTACTATGGTGATGCACTGCTGCACCCTCTGCCAGTGCCACAGAAGGGCCAGCAGATGCAGGTCGGCCCATTCTGTGGCAGCCTGCCACTCCACCTTGTGGTGATTCAGCATGTGGATGCACTGGCCCCATGTCCCCAGGCGAGTCCCCTGGGGCCACCGCACCTCCACACCACAAATACAACACCGGATCAGGCTGCTGCCCCCAACATAGTCAAAGAACTCCCAAACTGGGGAGCTGTGGGGGACCAGGCACAGGAGGGCCAGATGCACTGGCGGGCAGACTGATCACAGTGCTCAAGCTCCAAGTCCACACTTTGGCCCGAGGCACAGGCATATCCTGCTGTGGAGGACCTGCAGTTACAGCTGGTGCTGCTGGAGCTGCTGCTGAAGGTGGTGGCAGTGGTGATGTAACTGCATGAGGTGCTGGTCCTGCTTCTGGGGAGGACCCATGATTTTGACCAGTCCAACATCACCCGGCCATGCCCCCAAATGTGAGCACTCTTCCCCTGCAAGCATGCTGCCTTGCGGTCCCACAACTGCCCCCAGCACCATCTCAGACATTCCCTGACTCTGTCCCTTGTCCATTTCTGCTCTCAGCGACTCAACTGACTCGACTCAACTGCTCTCCCTCCTTCATTCCGTCAGAGCAACGAGTCAACAACATGAAGCTACACACATAACACAGGCACACACAGTCAGACACATACACAGACAAACAACAGCTCATAAAAGTAAAAAACAAAGAAAATACAATCGAGAATAGAAAGGGTAACACAAGAGGTCACCTGCTAAAATTGAAAACAACCAGGTTTAAAACTAACAATAGAAAGTACTTTTTGTTAGAGTGGTGAACCCTTGGAATAGTCTGCCAATAAATGTGGCTGAGGACACAAATAAAGAGAATTTCAAGCACAGACTAGAGAAGTTTTTAAGGAAGGTGGTCCACTAGCATACAGTATTACTAGTTAAATACAGGAGCAATAATGGGCACACAGCCTTCTTTGCTCCTTCAACCTTGTGAACCTTGTGAACACTGGCACAGGACCACTTCATGAAGCTGGCTTGGTTACCAGGGACAACTTCATGAAACTGGTTTTGGTACCAGGGACAACTCCATGAAGCTGGCTGGGGTGCGAGGGACAACTCCATGAAGTTTTTTTTTTCTTTGAACTTTCTTTATGTGCCTCTCTCACTGACCCTCAGACTATCTCTGGTTAGGACAGTTGGCATTACCTTGTCCCACCTGCCTGAAGTCCCAGCCTTACCTTCGGAGGAGGAGACCCCACTTCACTCTTCTGGCCCCAAGGATCTAAGGCCCCCAGGGCAGGACCACTGACTTCTACTGGCAATCTTTCTGCAATCTAGACAGGTTGCCTTTGGAATGAAGGGAGCACCGATGGCAGGTTGAGGACCCAGCGATGGAGGTTGGCCCCTGGACCCACCATCGGATACCGAGGGTCAGGGCTTTTTCAAGTTCAATGTTTCCCTGGAGCATGGATGTGCAATGACATCTGCGCAGGCATGCTGCCGACATCCACCACTGCTCCACCTGTTATACGCTGGCTCCTGTAGGACTCCCGATCTCCATCGGGGCCACTAAGGAGCCAAAAGAACCTGTAACCCACCCCAGGACAGGAGAGCAGTCCTACAGGTGCTCAATCATCTCCCTCCCCAGCTGACTCCTGGCTGCCCAAGTCTGTTCCTAAACCCAGGTTGCTGGCGTATGTGAGGTGTGGCATCCTGCACCTCAACCCTCAGCACCACTGGGCTGGCTAACTCCATGAAGCTTGATGGGGTACCAGGGACAACTCCATGAAGCTGGTTAGGTACTTAGGGACAACTCCATGAAGCTGGCTGGGGTACCAGGGACAACTCCATGAAGCTGACTTGGGTGCAGAGGTTCAGAAAGGACATCAAGAAGTACTACTTCAAAGAAAAGGTAGTGGGACAATGGAAAGATTTACAGAGAAAATTGTATGCAATAAACAAAACAGTTGGTGGATAAAAGGGAAGTAGGTGGGACAGGCACATGAGAAGGGTGAGTGGACAGCTGGGGAAGAGAAGGCAAATGAACATTTGGAGAGGTTACCACTAATAGACAGGTTTCTAGCAGACTGGATAGCCTTTATCTGCTGACAATGTCTACATTTCTGTTTTGCAAAGTAAGCTGGCTTAAGCAACTGGTCTGGAGTGTGGCAGTTCTGTCATTGTTTATGTTACTGCAATGAAGGAAAATTCATTTTTCTAGGTTTGACTAAATGCTTTGTCCTTTGGCTGAAAAGTACAGGTGACAGTTACTAAATTTTACTATAGAGTTTAAGATTTCCAGCATAAGAAATCATGCCTGGTGCCTACTGGTCCCCACACCCTCTAGCACCAGCCTTGCTGTCAGTAGAATCATCTCTGGTGGCTAGTGGTTCCCAACCCTCTGATTGCCAGACCCGATGTACTTTATATCATCCTTGGTGCCTAGTAGTCCCCCACTCTCTGATTGCCAGCCTTGGTGTCAGTGAAATCATCCCTAGTGCTTAGTGGTCCTCAACTCTCAGATCACCAGCCCGTGCAGTTTACATCACCCTGGTGCCTAGTGGTCCCCTGCCCTCCGATCGCTAGCCTCATATATGAAAGGAGGTGATAGGAGGGCTCTGCCAATTGCTGTATGGGATCTGCAACACTGGTGCTTAAGGTAAGGGGGGATTGGCATGGTGGGTTTGGTTAGTGCTGCTTGGTGTGGGAGGTGCCACTAGACACCAGAAATAATTTTTCATATAACGGGCTTGTGATCAGAGGGTGGGGTTGGACCACTAGCACCAGGGAATATGTGTACATGTCAGCGGGTGGTGATTGGAGGGTGGGGAGCCACTAGGACCAGGGAATAGATATACATGTCAGTGGATGGTGACTGGAGGGTGGGGTGCCACTAGATGCTAGGGAATAAACATTCATATATGGATCTGGTGATCAGAGGGCAGGGGGACCACTCTGCACCAAGGATAATTTCATTGATACTGGGCCTCATGATTGGGGGCAGGGGAACCTCTAGGCACAAGGGATGTCTTCGTGACACTGGGGCTTGTGGATCGGAGGGATGGGGACCATGGACCACCCGGAATATTTCTGTTCTTACAGGGACAGGGAATGGAGGATGGGGAACCATTGGGCACAAGGGGCATGAAAAGGGATTACTGGGCCATCGATCGGGGGTGGGGGTGAGACTAGACATGAGGGACATTTTTACTTTACTGGGGATTGCAATGGTGGTGGATGGGGTGCCATTGGATGGCAGGGGTGGATGTGTTCCTCCAACTGCCAGCTTCGTGGTTAGCTGCAGTGACCCAGTTGCCACTAAGGTTGCCTGGAGTCAGTTGGGGTTTGCACACAGTAATTGCACTGCACAGTGTGGCCTGCACTCTGCATTTTGCACAGCACTTCTGCATTTAATATTGCATTGTGCAAGTATTCCGTCCCTCTCCTTTGTTCACTGTGTACATTATTCTGTTTTATGATGCTAACCCTGTTCAAGCATACAAAGCCCCTTTGAATATTGCACAAGGGTGCAAACTCCAGGCAAACAGGACACAATCATTTTGCCCACTTGGCAAAGCTTTGAAATATCTGGCCCCATAGATTTGTTTTATATCCAGATTGATCTCCAAATTTACCCCTTCAGTGCCAATGTCAGAGTCACTATCTGCACTATTTTTATAAGCTATTTTGTTGCTCCATATGTTCTTCTCTGTTCTTGAATGTATTTCTTAGTCTGTTCTGCATCAAAGAACACTTAGTTGTGGTCAGACATTTTTACCCTTGCCTTAAGGGGAAAAGAACATATTGTATAGGGACCACCTAAATTAGTTCATCAGCTTCTCCCTGTATTGTCAATAAGGGTACCTACTCTGTTGAGTAAACAGGAGCAACATCCAGGTAAATGAAAATTCTATGATTCTTAAACATTCTGGCTGTTTCAATGATTGATTCCCTGTCCAAAAGTGATGCAAGGAATTGTTGGTATCTGATTACTGGCTTGTGCTACCATTTGAGCTTGAATGAAAGACTTTCTTACAGGATTCTGAAACACCCAGCTATTATGTGGCATATAAGATCCAGTATATTTGAATTGTTCAGACAAAAATGTTTTAATCAAGACCCATGTATTGTATGTATCTAACTCTAAGAATGGCATTCCTACAAAACGTAAGTTATATTTCTTTGAGTAGTCTCTGTTTTTGTATGCTGTACACAGAAACCAAAAGAAGGGCCTGCCAGGATGTAGTAAGAAGCAAACTTTACAGTTATGCATTCAATCCATTTTGTAATCAGATTGATGTTGTTTTGGTTCTCCTTCACATTTATGAGAAACAGAGCCAACTAGCACTGTTTCAGACATTGCTGGTACCTCATGAGAGTGCCACTATATATACATTGTCCTAACATTGGACAAGAACCTTCCTTATAAATGTGCCTCTCATCCTCTATATCCTCAACCAAGTTTCTGACATGTAAACTGAAAAAACTTTGTAATTTTGTATTTATTGTGTGATGTTTCCATGCAGAATTATTCTGAAAATGGGCTCACAACCAGGGATTGTATCCTGCTAAATATAAATAACTGGATGTATTCATGCATTCACTCATTCCATTCACTCATTCATTCTTATTTAACATCATTCAAAAGTGGTAGACATAGAAAATTAAGCTTTCATTATAAATTCAAGCATGGTTTGGCTGCTGAGGCCAAAAGGATTCTTGCAAATGAACAAACATACTGCACTTAGCTGTTTTCAGACAATTAGTAAGGTGTGAGATGCTAGGGGTTTGCAAGTAACAAATAGTACTGCCTGGATACCATGAATAATAGGCTATTCCTTAGTTGGGATTAAAAAGATTAATCTGTTTTATTCCCAGCTATTTGAGTTTGCTATTTGGTGGGAGTTCAATCATCCAAGACTTCTAGTCCAGTCAGAGGCCACTGTGGAAGTTCACTGATGGCACATCATGTGACCCAGCACATACAGAAGCTACAGGTAGGAGAGACAGATGATTGAGCTGCTGTTGTGACAGGATCTACTTGGTAAAATTAGGCAAATATCAGAAATCTTGACAGTTTTTATTCTCTCTCTAAATCCCAGTCTAGAGTAGGTTGATGTTTTACACTGTAGGGTGAAAATTTGTTTTTAAGAAAGGGAAAATAGGGCTATTTGCTGACAGAGACAAGCAGGGCCCCAGCAAACATACACAGCCTGTGTGTGTGTGTGTGTGTGTGTGTGTGTGTGTGTGTATACCAAAACAAATGAAACTTTGTTTTAAATACTGAATAGCTTAAGGGATCAAGGAAGGTTTTGAAGGGGTTTATTTTGATTAGACATTTAACTGTTTTTGTAATTTAGTTGTTTGAATCAAAGAACAAGGCAAGTAATGTAACAGAAGAGCAGTCACCTGTTAACGACCTAGTTTCTGTTGTTGTTTGTGGCCTGGTTTCGTGTCTAAGAACACATTTAATAATTATTTTTTTCAGAGAATTTAATCAGGCTTCACTATAGTGAGAGTGAGACTTGTCAGCTCAGCACTGATGCAGTGGCTTGAGTGGCTTTACTTCATAATAAATATAATTTCAATTCAATATCAGAATTCTTTCTGTGAGAAACCCATTCTCATGTCCTTGAATGGCCACTTGTGCAATTGCAAATGTAGGGTCAGGTGTGACTATTTGGCTGACTCCACTACTTCAGTTGGCTGCTTTTTGTTCTGTGTGTGTGTATATAGCTGTGTACTCAAGGCATTTTCTAAGTTTGTGGCTGTGTGCAAAGAAAAAATGTAATAAAACATTTTTCAGAGAATATTAGTTAGACTAGTGAGTAAGACATGTTAGCTCAGCATTGTTGCAGTTTGTGGTGACTATGCTTCATAATAATATAATTTATATTTAGTACAAGAAATCTTCCTGTGCAGAACTGCGGTTTGGTCCCTCCATGGCTACTTGTAGCAATATGAGTGCACCATAGCTGGTAGGGTGGGACTAGTAGACTGACACCCACCACTTCATTTAGTTGCTTTTTGTTCTGTGTACATGGATGTGCACTCAAGAAACATTTACAGGTGTGTGGCTGCATGCCCAAGAAGAAATGTAATTATTTTTTTCTGAGTATATTAGTCAAGCTTGTAAGGTTTGTCAGCGCAGCATTGCTGCAGCGAGTGGGTGACTATATTTCATTATAATATAAACTTAATATCAGAATTCTTACTGTGAGGTTACTGGGCTTAGTTTTCTCCACAGCCATGTGCAGCTGCAAGTGCTCCATAGCTGGTAGGGTGGAACTTATCAACTGACTCTCAACATTTCAGTTAGTTGCTTTTTGTTCTATGTGCCTGCATGCCTCTGCACTCAACACATTTTCTAAGTCTGTAGCTGTGTGCCTGAGAACAAATTTAAAATATTTTTTTCCTGAGAATGTACCAGTCAGGCTTGACTGTAAGTGAGCCTTGTCAGCTCAACATTGCTGCAGGGACTTGACTGACTGTAATTCATAATAATACAATTTAAATTTAAGACATCTTCTTATGAGGAATACAGCTATGGCAGACAGAGGATGTAGTACCAGAAAACATAGTTGGTCCAGCAGCCCCTGCAAAGCTGCAGTATACGAGAGCAGCAAGCAGCAGGAGAGAGTGAGCACATTGCAGAGGGATGCTCGGGAGCATTCTGCTACAAAATTTTATTTTATTTATTTATTTGCTTGAATTTTGGTGACTGGGTAAGTCCACTGAGACAATTACAGTCCCTTTCTCAGGGTTGATCCAGGGTTATAACAAGCAATGTAACACAGTGTAAATAAACAATGAAACAAATCAAGATAGCATAAAATTAACATAGAAGGTAAAAGCTACAGATATATAGGTGAAGCAAAGCATGATAAAGGATATATACTTCAAAAATCAAAAACATAGAAGGCATTAGACACTTCAAGTCACAGACTGAAGAACCAAAAAGCTAAAATGATTGAGGGTGGGAAAAGGGCAAGGTTAAAAGGCATAGGGTGGGGGTAGGGGTGATAAGTATTTTACCCCATCAAGGCCTGCAATCTCCAGCCTCAGTACAGTGTTGGCTGACACCGGAAAAAATCTGAAGTACCATTCAAACTACTAGTAGTGCTGCTGGGAGGACACTGTCATTAACTGCCACTGATACTATCAATGGTCCCTAATGGCAGGCGTGCTGAGTGGCTATGTGGCATGCATCCCTGGCATGTAGCCACCCCACACCCTTTATGCACCGTGAGTGGAATGCAAAACATAGGGCATGCTGCCCTTGCCACCTGATCCACCACCCATGCAGACCGCAACATGCAGGGGGTGGGCGGGGATGCCAGTCTCCACGCCATGCACAACAGTGCATACTGCTGGCCACGGGTGTGGAGGAGACTTGGGTTATGCCAGGAGAACCCTTCTGTAAGCCCACTACATTCCCTGTGCCTCTGTCCCTCAACAACGGGACCCAGCAGCAGAGCAGTGACAGGCCACCAAGGGCCACCCACCCCTGCACCCAGCCATGCCCCACACCTCCCTGTGCATGACAACCCCAAGCACATCTCACACACACACACACACATACACACACACATGGGGCACCAGCCCTGGACTGCAGAACCCCCTGCAACACATCGCCTGCCTGTCTCTTGTCCCTTGCCATGCTGGTGTGGTGGGCAGCTTGATCCCTTCCCCAACACACACCCTCATGCCAATGCCCTACAACCCTGTACCAACCCATCTGTTTGGGGCAATGCATGGCCAGTGGCACATCCCACCTATCGCCTCCACAGCCGCTGGCCATGCAGACATCCTCAGGGAGCACAGCCAATGTGCCTCCACTGCATATGTGATCCACTGATTGTTCCAGGGTGGGCATCCCACTGGAAGTCCACCTGGGTACACAGATCTGCCCGTGGGTGCCCCACATGAACCTGTGCCTACCCACTGACCAGGGGCAGGTCTGTGGACAGGTGGCTGGTGGTTGTGAATGCCACCAGTGCACACCTGTCCACAGGTGCAGAGCTCCACTGGCAGGATGCATGTCTTTGGCATGTATTTCCCACCCATTGAAGCACAGGCCCCAATGTGAGTCTGTTTTCTTCATTTCGTGTCACTGCCACCAATACTACCAGGATATCCTCCTGAATAACAACTACTACTCTGATCCACCACCCATCCACTGTGACTACTAGCATCCCAATGTCTGCTGCAATAGTGGCCTCTCACACTTCTGCCACTGTGACTGTGAACAGTTCTGTTTCTGTGACCCAGACCACTGTTGCCGCAGGGATTGAGACCACACCTGCCACTGTAACCATGGTGACCACCAGTACTGCCATTTTGACACTGGTCACTACTACACTGTGATCCCAGACATTTGCACAACAATTTCCAGTACTGTGTCAGTTCTATGTCATAAGGCGATTGCCAAAAGGTGATTATCCATTATAGCAGTGTACATCACTGAAATTCCAATTTGTTAATGTACACCCTGGCGAAAGAAAACAGTGCAAGAAACAGTAATATTTACTTTTATGCAGAGGCTGCCCCGCAACCCTCCAACTATTAGATTCTCAACTCCGGGGGTTCATGTCGGGGTCATGCAACAGTGAATAAAAAGTATTTACTTACCTAGCCGGGTACAACAAAACATACCTGTGCCCGGACCTGAACTCTGCATTCCAGCCACCCCAGGCCAGCACCCACCACCACACCATGGAGCCAGCTCTGCAGCTGACCATGGCACCACCCTCACAAACCCTCCCGCCCCTCGCTCAGCATGCTCGCTCCTCAACCACGCCGTGTACATAGCGACATCCCATCACCATTTGTAAACCTTCTTCATCCAGTCACCCTCCCTACTTCTCGCTGCCTGGTTATGCACCACAAGTTGGTTGCAGTTTTGGTAGGTGCCCACTTGTGAAGTGCCCAGATCGGAGGATACCACTGTGTCCACCCCTACTATGATATGTCTTGTTTCTTGGCCTGTCTCCAGTATTGTAGGACTTTTCAGTGTAGAGACGAGAAGGCGCAGTCATCCAGGTATGAGTATGTCCCCAAGGAGATGAAATGTCCACTGACACATCATCTGAGGAGGCTAACATAAGCAGCTCTGATGATGAGATATAGTATGGGAAGTACCTTGAGAGGCATAAAGCAAGAAAGTCAGGTGGCCAAAAAAACTAAGCCTCTTGACATCATCGAGACAGGAGAAGAAGTAATGTATATGGCTCCTTCCCCTTAAGAAAAATACATTGGCAAGCTACCCTTCAGCACTTTGCTCCACAGGCTCCATTCTAGCCTGAGCAGACAAACAGAGCAGGTGCAGGGGCACCAGTAGTGCCAGGGAAAACACGCAGATGCAGGTCCAGACAGAAAACAGCTAGTGCGCAAAGAAAGAGTAATGGTGGTGGTATGGTGACACTAGCTGCATGACTGGTATCAGGAGCAGTAAGGACATAGTATGGCAGCATTTTATGCTTCTAAAATAAGATAATAGAAAGACAGAGTGAACATTGTGCAGTACAACTACTCTATCAGCAGTGGAAATCTCTGGCCTCTTTAATAACCACCTCCTTAATGAACAGCTCAAGGAAAAGCATCCTCAGGTTTTTAAAGCATCAGGGTCTAATCAGACTCATCTCATTTTCATGATACAGGCAGTGGTGCTGGTAGCACTGGCAATGTTACAGAGTCTTCTGAAAATCCTGCTGCACCTGCTGCTACCACTCCTTCCCTCCAAGCCAAACAGTCCTCTATGCACCCTCCAGTAAACTGCCAGACACTGTACCTCTGCTATTTGTACATCATATGGCAAGTGTGAAACTTCCCATCAGTGGTCAGTGCTTATAGTGGAAGCATTACAGGACAGAACTATGTACCAATTATCCCATCCAAAAGCTCAGCACATCACTCTGCTCATAGGCAAAATTATGGAATTGGATCTGCAATCCTTCTAACGTGTGGAAGACAATGGCTTTTGAGAGTTCTGCAGCAATTGCAGCTATGGTACCAGTTCACACTTTCATACACTATGGTGCCAAAGATATATAAAAGTGTGAGAATGGCAATTGCCATGCTACTCTTGAAGTCTGTGGATAGAGTTCTCCTCTGTACCTCAGATATCTGGAGCAGTCAAAATCCATGTGTGCATATCTCTCCTTGACTACACACTGATTTGTACAAAATCCTGTCTCCTCTTGTGGATTCCGCCTTCTCTTCTTGTGCCACTGGCACTCCTTCATCCTTTACAATCTGGCAGTCACTTTAGGCCTGTGATTCAAAATGTTGGGCTAATGGAGAAAGACCACACATCAGTGTTCACAAAGAAGATGAGGAGGAGTTACCTAAACCGACAATAGAAGCACTCTGGGTAGGAGGTTGACACCAGTCCATTCACAGAAGAAAGAGTCCTGAAAGAACTCCTAAAACTCAAGGTGGACAAAGCAATGTGGCCTGACAGGATTCACCCCAGAATCCTAAAAGAACTAAGGAGGACCTAGTGACACCACTGACCATGCTTTTGACAGATCATGGCAGGATGGGGGCGGTACCTGAGGACTGGAGTAGGGCAGATGTGATTCCCTTCACAAAAGTGGGAGCAAGGCAGAAGCAGGAAACTACAGACCTGTAAGTTTGACCTCAGTGGTAGGAAAATGATGGAATCACTTCTGAAAGAAAGAATTGTTGAGTACCTAGAGGCAAGCGGGGCACAGGACCCAAAGCAGCATGGATTTACAGCAGGAAAGTCAAGTCAGATGAATCTAATTGATTCTTTGACTGGGTGACCAAAGTAATAGACCAGGAGGGGCTGTGGATATGGCCTACCTAGACTTTAGCAAGGCATTTGACACAGTTCCGCACAAAGATTAATAATCAAGTTAGCCAGCCTGGGAGTGGGTCCCAGGGTGGTAGCCTGGGTAACAAACTGGCTGCACAACAGGGCACAGAAGGTATTAGCGAATGGAACACATTCTGAAGAAAGTGGAGTTATTAGTGGAGTACCTCAGAGCTCAGTACTGGGTTCAGTCCTCTTTAACATCTTTATAGGTGACTTTGCAGAGGGTCTGGAAGGAAAGGTATGCCTCTTTGCAGATGACACAAAGATCTGTAGCAGAGTTGATACACAAGGTGGGGGTAGAAAGATAAGAAGGGACACGCAAGGTTGGAGGAATGGTCAGACATTGGTAACTTAGATTCAATGCAAAGAAGTGAAAGTAATGCACCTGGGAAACAAAACCCAGGAGAAGAGTACACAACAGCAGGGAGGTAACAACAACAAAAATGGAAAGGGACCTGGGGTAGTCATATCAGATGACTTAAAGGTGGTAAGCAATGTGAAAAATCAGTAAGGAGAGCCAGGGGATACTGGGATGCATAGAAAGGGCATCACAAGTAGAAAAAGGGAAGGGTTATCCCTCTGTACAGACAGTTGGTGAGACCCCATCTGGAGTACTGTGTGCAATTTTGGAGACCTCATCTATGCAAGGACATAGACAGGATGGAAGCAGTCCAGAGGAGGGCAACTAAAATGGTGCAGGGTCTGCAGCAGAAACCATATGAAAAGAGACTGAGAGAGCTTAATATGTATACTCTTGATGAAAGGAGGACAGGGGACATGATAGAAACGTTCAAGTACCTCAAGGGAATCAACAAAGTCCAGGAGGGTAGCATCTTTCAGAAAAGAGATGTGTAAGAACAAGGGGCAATTTAAAGATAGAGGGACGGCTCTGGGGTAATGTGAGGAAATTTTTTCATGGAGACAGTGGTGGATACATGGAACAGCCTTCCTGAGGGAGGTCGTTGGTTTCTAATCCAGTGGGGAATTCAACATGCATGGGACAGACGCAAGGCAATTATAGTGCTGGGGTTGCAGCAAGCAGGCTGTTGGTTAACTAGAGTGTGCAGCTTATCCAGTAGGTAGGGAAATGGGCAGACTGGATGGGCCAAGTGGTCCTTATCTGCCATCAAAGTCTATGTTTCTATGTTTCACTGAACATCCTGGCATTCATTCAAGACATGCAGCAGTCACGAACAGCTGGTAGCAATCTGCATGCTTCCTTTCTCATTATGGATAACCGGGCAAATATGGTGAAAGCAATTGCTAATAGGCATTTTATCAGCATTGTTACTTTGCACACACATTGAACCTAATGGTCACATCTGTACTACAACACGTCACAGTCCTGAGGCTTCTAGACTGTCTCCACAGGTGCTCCATATATGTTCATTTTCATCACTGTGTAAAGACTATTAACCAACTAAGAGAAGTACAACACCTTAATCTATCTCAACATCGCTGATACAGGATGTCAGTACCAGATGAAACTCATCATACCTGTTGTTGTCTGGACTGCTAGAACAGAAGCGTGAACTTCATGATAGGCCAATTGGAGTGTGACATTGGGGGAGCCTAGGCCACCATGAGCATCACTGATTGACACCATGGTGAGAAGTACTTTGGCCATTTGAGAGGAGCACCCGTGGTCTAAGGTCGTCCACTGCCACTCTGAGTAAGGTGATCCCAGCAGTGCATATACTGTGAACATCCATGAAGGGGTATGTAGAGGAACACAGGAGATTCAGATGGGGTAGCTGTACTCATTGAGCACCTGCAAGCTGAACTGGTTGCAAGGTTTCTGAAAGTCCTGGATAGTCTCTGATGCATTTTTGTTGCAACCATATTGGATCCCTGGTTCAAATGTAAAATCCTTCGCATTGCTATGGATATCCACTGAATGAATCATTTTTGACAAAGGCTGTGTGATGTGTTGACTGGTTGCATGTTTGGACTGGTGCAGACACCAACAGCTGGCAAAGAAGGTCATGACACAGAAGGAATGCCATCCGATAGGTCTGGTTCCACTGATGCAGATGGGGAGGAAATACCTGTTACTGACAGCAGCACTGATGGGAGTGACTGTGCACTGCTCAGCACATCCTTACATCAATAGCAATAGAAGACAATACAGTGCCTGCCTTTTTCTCTGGAAAATATATTGAACAGCTATTTTGTGGAGTCTCTTGAGCTGTTTCAGTTTGATCCATTAGACTACTGGGCATATAAAATGCAGTCATCACCTCATTTGATGCAGCAGGCTGTGTGATATATTTGTTGCCCCCTACGAGTGTGCCATCTGAGAGGATGTTTAGCACAGTTGGTGATGTTGTTGAGCCTCATCGTTAAACACTAGACACTGAACATATCCAACAGCTTGTTTTCATCAAGCTTAACTCATTACTTGAGTACAAATATGAGCTACCTCCATGAAATAGAAATATATATAGTGTCTTAAGTCTGCTTCTGCTGACTGTTTTTCTTCATAACATTAACCTGTGTATTTCACCTTTGATTCCTTCCTTTGGTATTTAATGCATGCAGCTTTTTATAGAGCCAGATATAACTTGTCTTCTTATTTTAATACATGTCATTATCATGTATGTTAGAAACAACAAAGCATGTTGAAAGAACACAGCTATTGTAGTACCAAGGTACAGTAAATCAATGTCCTGTGGGTGCTTTTATCATGCTATGACTTCACAGTGGTTGAGTTGAATATGTTTAAGTGGTGGGGGCTCTTAGATCTAGATTTCTGGGTGGCTGAACTGTCAATTTCTAGGTGGTGGAGCTCTCCTGTAGTGGTCAGTGGAGAAAGATGACAGAAGTGGTGGAACTGTCATACAGTTTTTGAAGAGGTGGTGGAACTGAGTTTCTGTGGGATCTTGCCCAGTTTAATCCCTGTGACTTCTTAACAATGAGGTGGTGAAACTGGATGCTCAGCACAGTGCATCACTCACCACTCTGCTTTTGCATAAAGCCTACAAAACAATGTTCTCCAAAGCTTCTTGTTTCCACATCGCACCAATGTTTCACTGATACAGCTTTTAAGGGGCTGTTTTTCTGCTTTCATCATTTTGTTATCCCTTTCTTGCTTGCAATTATTTATCTCACACATAAAAATAGTTGCATGCTATAATTGCTCTTTAAATCCTTTACATTTCATTTGCTTTCTCACACATCCACTTTCCTGTCACCTAGCTTAAGGTAGGGTGAAGCAGCAGTCCTGTAGGTGACACTGTCTGTGTCCCCACTTCCCAAGAGGACAGCCATCCCTGGGATGCTGAACCTTCCCTAGCTGGCCCCTCGCGCGACCTCAGTCAATGTGTAAACTCAGTTTGCCAGCGTACTTAGCAGTATTGATGGTACAGTAGCACTAAGAGGCTAGCTTTCTTTTCTTTTAAGAAACCCAAACTGTTTTTCTTTATTATTTGTTTTCCTCCACACTGTTGCCCACCAGGGATATACGCTGTAATCAGATTGGGATGTACCTTCATAACAGAGATAAACACTGCCCTGTTTTCAGATAGTGAATGGGAGGTACCCTGTTCAGAGCTCTATGAGTCATCATTGAAACAGCAGGAGGTTTCTTCAGTCTGACCTGTTCCACCACATGGCACCACCCAGCCTCTACTCATGAATCTGGCCACTGGGGTGTCCACACAACCAAAGCATTTTGACAGTGCCATGTTAGTCTTGTAGTGGGTTGGGATGCCTGCAAGGAGACCAACATGTTGCTTCATAAAAACAGGTTATGTGAGGCCTTGCCTTTGGCCACCTTGAAAATTAAATGAAAGGAAGTGAAAAGAGCCATAGAAGCAGGCAGACTTTGTGTGATAAATAAGTTATTGCAAGTATGAAAGTGATAGCAAAATAATGACAACAGTAAAACATTCCCTAAACCAGCCTTATTGGTGAAACTTTGGGGTCAATATGTGTGGTTTTAATGAAAAAAAAAAACTTGGAAATGTTATGTATTTTTGACTTTGTGCAAATTGCAACTGCTGATTGAGTAAGTGGCCTTTCTCTATGCTATTACAACTAATGAGATCTTCTTTAGTATTTTGCCAAAATAAGGAGGATTTGCACCAGGCTGTGACTGATTCTTGTTTGCAGAGCAGAAACAGGCTGGACCTACTATGACTCTATCTGTCTGTCTGACTGTATCTATTTATTTATTTATTGATTGATTTATGCTTGTATGTATGTATGCATGTATCTATTTATTTATTAATGCATTTATTTATTTAGTTTACTTTTAGGTGGGTAGAGGATAGCAAATGATGACAACAATAAGTCCCTAACAAGCCCTATCAGCCAGACTGTGACTGAATGCTGGCAGGGCAGAAACAGGCCTAGTAGTTCTAGTTTTCTTTCCTTTTAGAAACAAAAACACTCTAAGCAATTTTCCTAAGAAATATAGGAAATTATCATATAAAGTATTCAAAACATATGCTCTGTAGCTTGGGATTTAGAAAAGGAACCAAATGCCAAGATTTTTGCTTTTTGTCTACTTTTAATAAGTGGATTTAAGTAGATTGCTCTTTAGTGCAGTTTAGATGTCTGTCTCTCTTGCCAGTAGCTTCTGCAAGTGCTGCGTCACATGTTCTGCCTTTAGTGAGGTTCCAAATTTGCCTCTGATTGGACAGTAAGTCTCAGGATATAATGAAGTCTTACACCCTGTTCTAGTGGCGAATAACAAATAAAGCACTGAATAATGAAATGGGACCCCAATCATGAATACTCAGTGAATATTTGAAATAAGGTATTTGCACATCCCTACTAGATGCAGGAAAAACAGCAGACATGGAAAATTTGTACTTCAGCAAGGCTTTCTGTACAGTCCCACATAGATAACATTTCAGACAGTGGCTGTAGATGAAGCTAAGAAGATACAGATGGAGTAACTTAATATACCCACACTCCCTGTATCTATAGTGCCACATATCCAGCCTGTCCTGGAAACCTTTACAGAGTCATCCTGGAACAAACCAGGTTTCATTCCAGCTGTCCCTGGCTCCTGAATAAAAGGTATATGGCACCGCAGATCAAACCAGACCATCCAGCTTATAGCAGGTACTATAGTTATAGTGGCTAAGAATGATAAGTCAATTGCTTCGATGGAATTTGCAGTGCAGCCTCCTGACAAGAAGTCTCATAAGACTGACATCATGGAAAATGGGTGCTTGGTCAGCTACTCTGAGCCTTTGAGTTGTGAGCTAAGAGTGCAGTACGAAAGGAGGGTGGAGGTACTGAAATGCATGATGGAGGAAAATGACCTGGTGTCAGAATATCAGAAAGCCTAAAATCCACAGCACACTGTGATAGGGCTGTGGGAAAGGTGACCAGGATGCTGGGATGCATAGGGAGGGGATAAACAGCAGATGTATGGAGGTAATCCTCCCACTGTACAAGTCATTGGTGAGATCACATTTGGATTACTGTGAAGGTACTGGAGGCAACACCTGAGGAAAGACTGCCACAAAGTGGAAGCAGTACAGCAAAGGGCAATCAAAATGGCTCAGGATTGGGGGCATGATATACAAGGAGAGGCTGCAGAACTTGGACCTGTGCACCATGATGAAGAAGAGAAAGAAAAGGGTGAAATGACAGAAACTTACAAGCACCTTCATGGGCTAAACATGGCTGACATCAAGGCTATTTTTTCTTGAGCATAAATACAGGAAGAGGGAAATTTGCTGAAATTAGCAGCAAGGAGATTCAAGAAAGATATGTAAACACTTATTCATGGAAAGAGTGATGCATGAGTGGAGGAAGCTACCAGAAGAAAGGGTAAAAGTCAAATTGGTGAACAGTTGAGCTTGGAGTGAAACAGGCAGATGAGCTTATGGGGGGAGAAACTATGGGAAAGATGGCCAAGGTGCCATAGCAGAGTAGTCAAATAGGGTAGAAGGACTAGATGGACCAGTAGGCCTTTATCTGCCATCAATGTCTATGTTTCTATGTGCTAGACAAATTTGAGACTTGTAGTATTCATGACACAATAACAGATTAGCTTGGAATTTGGTTATGAGATAGTGTAGAAGGCAAGAGCCAGAAGAAATAGGTCCATGTTTGATTGGAAAGAAGCAACCAGTGGATTCTCACATGGGCAGTGCTGGCAATAGTGCATTTCAATTCATGTCAGTCACTTGGATGAGTATATAGAGGATGGACAGCAAAGTAATTATTAAATAGATAGGTTGCATGGTGCCTGGCACAAAGATGGCAGCTTAATCTTTGCTCTCAGCTACCCTGATCTCCATCTACTGCCATCCATTACTTCCTAGACCCTCAATCGAATCTGACTTGATGGTTTCTGACTGTTTTCAATCTGGCCTACATTTCAGTTCCAGCATTGTCTGCTTCACAGTTGCTTATAGGTGCTAATTTTCTATTTTAAAGTTTTGGGCCTATCTACACCTACACTCTCCATGACATGAAAGTGACAGCAGCTTCTGACATGGATCAGATCTCTGCCATGCTTGCACAAATCCTACAGACATGGCTGACTTCAAGGTTACATCAGCACATGCCTCAAAGGACCTTGCACATCAGTCTCTAGTTGGATGAAATAGAGACTCATATAGTGGCAGTGGAGTCATTCTCAGATCAAAAACAGGTGCACCAACAGGAATAGGACAGGCAGATCCATTAACCACTTGATAAGGTCAATGACTATGAAAATTGGACCCCAACATAACAATGTGCAGTTTGCCAGGTTCCCAGAGGAGTAGAGGGCATAGATGTTGTCTGTTTTCTTAGAGTCACTGTTCCAATGATGCTGAATGCTCCCAACTGCCCTCCACCTGAAACAGAGTGGGTCCACTACTCTCTAGCCATGAAGCCAAAACCTGGGAGAGATAATGACCAATCTTCACTCACTTTCTATTTTTCCTGTGAAGGAAAACATCCTTTGTTTGGCTTGTGAGTGGGGTCCTCTCACCTGAAAAGGACACAGGCACACTTCTTTAGGACTTCTCCACCAACCTTTCCAATTGACAGAAAGAGTGCAGGGATCTGCAAATGGCATTCAGCACTGGGGTCCTGTACTCCCTTCAATATTGCCATCCATTACTTCAATATTCTGCCCTAGGACCTGAGATGACCAAGATCGAGCCCACTAAAGCTCCTCCTCTATCAATGAGGCCCTGGACTTCTTCCAGAGTGCCTTTCACCTCTGCGGGCAACTTATTCGCCTCTTGTCAGAAAGCTAGGAGTACAGCGGCGATTTTACCAGTGGATCACCCTGAACTAAAATTGTTGATGATCCAACGTGATAAAGCCTGGCACAAACACAAGTCCTCAGGCCTCACCTCTGACTGGACTAGCTACAGAACACTATGAAACAAATGTAAGAAAATGATCAAGGTGGCAAAAGAGAATATGTTAAATCCTGCAACAGGCAAACCTAACAGATCCAAAGTCCTCTTTGTCCCAAATTAACAGCCTACTGAAAGGCAACAGCAAACCCTCCCAGGGCCCCATCTCTTACGAGGAAAATCCTTCAGTGATACCCAGGAAGTGGCTAATATCTTTAACAGATTCTTCACTGACCTAGATAAATACAAAGCTAGCCTCCCTCCCTGTCCTCAGGACAGCGGGGCTAAAATCCATCACATCAGCACCCTGAATTTCACCTAAAGTTAATATATCCAAGGGATGTGCTACTCTTATTGAAGACCATTAAGGCAAAAGGCTCAGCTGGCCTGGATGGCCTTGATCCTCAACTCCTGAGAGCCGCTGCCATAGCTATAGCCCTGCCAATATCATGGCTTATAAACAGATCCTTCACTGAAGGAGCAGTTCCCATCAAGTGGAAGCAAGCCTATGTGGTACCCATTCACAAGGAAAGCCCTAAGGAGCTGGTTGAAAATCACATGCCGATTTCCCTCCCATGCCCTCTTGCCAAAATCCAGGAGAGAATTATCTATGGTCAGCTCTGTAACTATATGGAGGCTAACCAACTACTGGCCAGTACTCAACACGGGTTTAGACAAAACATGGAACAAACACAGCCCTCATCAAATTCTCTAAAGACGTCTCATGTCCCTCAACAGCAGCACAACCACTGGGACTGTATTTATAGGTCTGACCAAGGTCTTAGACCCAGTGGACCATGCTCTGTGAGTGGCTGAGCTGAAGTGCCTTGGTCTGTATCAATACTCCCTTGACTAGTTTGCTAATTACCTGTCTGACCGCACCCAGCAGGTGAGGTGGAGGGGGTCCTTGTTGGAGAAACACACCATCATGGAGATGGTGCCTCAAGGTTCAATCCAGGGCCTCTCCTGTTCTCACTATTCATGAACAACCTCAGTAGAAACTGCAGGGACAGTTCAATAGTCCAATACAGTCCAATAATCCAGGAGGCATTATAGTGCAGTGGGCTAAGGCTCTGAGCTGCAGATCTGGAGAACTGGGTTTGAATCCCACAGTCACCTAGGTTCATACTCTATGACCCTGAGCAAGTCATTTAACTTTCTTGTGCTCCCAGGTCACATCTGGAAGCAAGCTTTTGGCTTAGTGTGCTACTCTGGTTAAACAATGTTCCCTTTCCTTAGCTGATTTGCCAGACACCTCCAAGAAGACTTGGAGAGGTGGCTCCAGGCAAATAAGCTACTCCTTACCACCTCTAAAACAAAAGCCATGGTGTTTGGCCTCAGATCACTTGGCCCAGACAGGAGCTCTCTCTTGCCCTTACCTCCTCATCTGGCTCAGGAATTGAAGTAGTAAGCCAGTTGAAATACTTTGGCCTGATACTAACATACTATTTGCCAGCAGATTAGGCCTTACGGTCTATCGAGTCTGCTTGAACCTTAGATCCTTAGTTGGGTGCCGAGGCCCTCCCATCCCTTGTGCTCCAGAAACCCCGATCATCCATCCCCACCTCCTGGGACAGGCCATCATCTGATAGATCCACTTTCTGTGTCTGTCCCACCCTCTCTTGAAGCCCCTCCACTGTGGATTCTGAACCAGCTCGCCAGGCAGTGCATTCCAATGGTCCACCACCCTCTCAGTGAAAAAACCTCCTCTTTTCCCCTCACCCTTCCACCTTCCAACTTCAAACCATGCCCTCTGGTGATACCTCCTGCTTTAGTCTAAAGATCCCTCCATGTTTACCCTATTTATTCCCTTGAGATATTTGAAGACCTCAATCATGTCTGAATCAGAGTTTCTCCATGAAACCCCACGTAGATGTAATCACTAGGACAACTCATCAGAAACTGGGACTTCTATATAGGCTGAGCCTGCAAATGATCCCAGAAACAAGGATAACTATAGACAACAGTATCCTACTCCCCAACATAATTTATGCTGCTCCAATCTTGCACTCACTACCAAAGCAGAGTTTAGCAGGATGTAGGCACTCTATAATAAGATAGATCGCTTTGCTGCCAAGTCACACGCAAGGAGGCACCACTGTGAGGTGCAAGCCTCCCAAAATGGCAATCACTTGACCATCAGCTCCAGTACCAACTACTGTGCCACACTTTCAAACTAATGCATGATCCTCTGTCTGGGAGCCTTGCCTGCCTACTTAAACCCAAGGGGACAGGCAGAGTGCTCAGGACCTCCAGCAGAAACTTACTGGAAGTATCCAGGACAAGGACAACTACTGGTAGCAAATCCTTCACTCACTCTGCACTCTTGCTCTGGAATACACTCCCTACTGTCCTGCAGTCAGCCAGCTCCTTGAGATCTTTCTGAACAGGGCTCTGAGAACACCTGTTAATAATAACAAGTGCACCTGCACCTGAAAGAGGCCAGGCTGAACAAGAATGAGGCAGGACAACAGTTACTTCATACTGCTCTGAATATTTATGCCAGGGCTTAAACCCACCAAGGCGCTTCCAAATCTGTGTATCTATTAATGTTGTGTATTAACTGCCCTGTACTAAATTACCCCCTGCTAGTGTCTAGTCATTATGTAACTATGTCCTGTATGACTTAGTTGTCTACCTATGAATGTATCTATGTATGATTCCTACTTACTGCACTGTCACATAACTGTTTATGTAACTAACTCCAGGTCACCCTGAAAATGGGATCCTCGGGTCTCAGTGGGCCTACCCAATTAACAAAACTGAATAAAAAATAAAACAAAATAAATAGTAAGGATCCTCACAATGGAGTTCCTCAAATGTTTGCCTCACCAGCAGCAGTGAAGCAGCTTCTGGCCCTGAATTTCCTTTTAACAACTTCCTCCTCTAGGATGAGCCCACCCAGATTACTACACACCTGTCCAGCCCATTGACATAGCTCCTTGACCCAACTGCAGACCTCACTGGGTCACCCACAGAAAGCTTGCTGGAACCCACTGACTCATGACCCTTCCCAGGAATAGAAGAGGATGCCAAAGGAACTGAAACAACTGTCTAGGGCAAGGCAGTTAAAGCTGCAAGATCACACAGCTGGAGCAAGAGTTTACTCTCTTCTGCTTCCTCAGATTATATTTGTGGGCTACCCATTCAACCGAACCTATATGCCACCTTAACTGAGACCTTTGGAGACAAATCTGGCCCAGTGTCTTAATTGGTGAACCTGGAGGAAGCCCTATAGCCCTGGTACTGGCATTATTCTGGGCCACTGTTGCAGATGCACACCATTGACTGGCTGCTCATGTAGCCCAGAATCACAGATGAAATTAGCCCCAAAACACCAAGCTGCAGACCTACTAACATACTAATTGCCAGCAGATTAGGCCTTACGGTCTATCGAGTCTGTGAAACCTCAGATCCCTAGTTGGGTGCTGAGGCCCTCCCTCCTTGTGTTCCAGAAACCCTCATCATCCATCCCCACCCCTGGGCCAGGCCATCTGATACATCCACTTTCTGTGTCTGTCCTACCCTCTCTTGAAGCCCTCCACTGTGGATCTCTGAACCAGCTCACCAGGCAGTGCATTCCAAGGGTCTACCACCCTCTCAGTGAAAACCTTCTCCTCTCCCTCACCCTTCCACCTTTCAACTCCAAACCATGCCCTCTGGTGATGCCTCCTGCTTTAGTCTAAAGAGCCCCTCCATGTTTACTTTATTTATTCCTTGAGGTACTTGAAGACCTCCATCATGTCCCCGTCTCTCCTCTCCTCCAATGAAAACAGGCAGAGCTCCTCAGGTCTGTCCTCATACGCCAAATCCTCTAGTCCTTGTATCATCTTGGTTTGCCTCCTCTGTACCCTCTCCAGGAACTCTATGTCCCTCTTCAAGTGTGGTCTCCAGTACTGTACACAGTACTCAAGGTGTAGTCTAACCAGTCCATTGTACAGCGCAGAATCACTTCCCTGCTCCTAGAGGTGATCCCCTTACGTTGCATCCCAACATCCTGTTTGCCTTGCTAGCCGCTGTCCTGCACTGCTCAGAGTTATTCATACATGCATCCACCATGACACCTAGGTTTTTTCCATATTGAGGCCTCCAGCTCCCCTCCCAGGGTGTACCTGTGTTTAGGGTTTCTCCACCCAAGATGTAACACCTTGCACTTGGTGATATTGAAATTTAATTTCCATGTGTGAGCCCAGCTTTCCGGTGTCAGGTCCTCTTGCAGGGCCAACCTCCCTCTTCTCCTCAACTACTGCTCCCATCTTGGAGTCATCCACGAAGATACTCATTTCACACCTATACCCTCCCTGATGTCCGATATGTATGCATTAAACAGGATCAGACTCAGGACCGAGCCTGCGGTACCCCACTACCGACCTCTAGGGTTCAAGAGCTCCCCACCGACCACTACTCTCTGGGTGCATCCAGCTAGCCAGTTTTCAATCCATCTGACCATCAAAGGGCCTACTCCCAACCCCATCAGTTTCTCCACCAGACCATTGTGGGGACAGAGTCAACGCCTTGCTGAAGTCCAAGAATAATACATCCACAGGCTTTCCCCTGTCCAGTTCTGATGTTACCCATTCGTGAGAACTCCACAAGATTGGTTTGACATGATCTACCTGGCACAAACCCATGTTGCCGACTATCCAGACCTCCCACCTCCTCCAAGTACACCCCAATCGTTCCTTTAGTATACTTTCCATTAATTTTCCCACCACTGAGGTCAAACTGATGGGTCTATAGTTACCTGGTACTTCCTCGACCCCTTTTGTGGATTGGCACCACATGTGCCTCTGGCCAATCCTAGGTACCCTCCCTGTCTCAAGTGACCTGTTGAAGAGCTCCGTCAGGGGTGCAGCCAGTATATCTGCCAATTCCCATAGTACTCTCAGATGAATGCCATCCGCCCAGGAGATTTGTCTTTCTTTAGGGCCTTGAGGGCTAACCACACCTTCGGTGGAGATAGCATCATCTTTCTCCTCCACCTTACTGGCCTTTTATCCTTATCCTGATGTGACACCCTGGGGTACCTCTCCCTCCCTCTTGCTCCATTTCTGTTGCTCCCCTGATCCCACCCACTGCCACTTCTATCCCCATCGTGCCCTTGCTTGTAGATATCCCATCCCCTCCCTAGTGAACACAGAGGTGAATTACTCATTTAATATCTCTGCCTGCTCCCTCGCCTCTTCCCGCACCCTCCTTCACATCTCAATCCGCTGAGATGGCTCTTAGTTTTCTCTGCTCCCCAAATGTGCCGGAAGAACCCCTTTTCCCCTCCATGTATCCCTGTGCCAGCCGTTGCTCTTTACTGGACTTTGCCCCCTCACTATCTGAGTGAGTTTTCTAGATGCAAGATGGTACAGTTCCTTATCCCTATCCCCTCTTGTTGTTTTATATTTTTGTAGGCCGCCTTCTTTTCTCTGACCGCTACCTGAAGTCGTTGAACAGGTTTGTGAGGTACTTTTAGGACTGCAGTTGGAGGAGCCCTGCAGTTCTATTGTTTTCAGAAAAAGGACTCCACATTCTTTGCATTCTTTCAACGAACAACCTGTTAAACATGACCAGCCACCACAGTGACTGTGGAGCAGTCTACCAACACTATTTTTTTCTTTCTCAATCACTTATTTTATCTCTCATAAATGCTCATGATTTCATTTCTGAAACAGGAATTGTGAAATAAGAAAAAGAGTTTAAAATGCAAACTAACCAACTTTCAGTTCTGAGAATGAACTGTATGTTTGTTTTATCCTCATGGAGCAGATGACTGCCAACGTTTTTAGGGAGACTTGTGTTTGTAAAATGTAGAGAAATATGCTTATTCTTTACTGGGACTCTGCCCAGGGCAAATTCATTCGTTGAGAGGAATATTTCTTCTTGGCTTGCTTTGACATGATGTGGCCCTAGGAAAACACAATTTGAAAACTTTAATTTTTGTAACAGTAAGACTCACTAGACACTCTCTAAGGCCTCACGCCATTCATGTGTCTGTCGGTTGCTAGGAATCAAAGGAAGCTACAGTAGGGTTGCAAGGCCATGTGTTTCTGGGTCCCAGCACCTTCTCAGTCATGTAAAAGTGCACAGGCTTCCCAAGAAGGTGTTCAGTATGATTTTAAAACTTTGCTGTCATGCTTTGTCAAGTGAGCGAGGGACTGCTAAACAGAGGATTGTTTTGTGCACAGATGGAAATTACAATAAATCCACCTGTGAACCCAGACCACCTGTGAGGTGTCTAGGGCAGGTGTTTTGACCAACTTTATTTGAAGGGTTACATTTTACTCATGAACAGTCATTCATTATTTACCGCTTTGGTCCTGGAATTTTAAATATTTCACTCCTGTGTTTCTTTTCTCTCCATGTGATTTTTTTTCTATTTCTAAACTTTTTGGGCTTTACTCTGAATATGTCACTTATCTTCAGGAATGAGGGGCAGGATATTAATATTCATGGGTGGATAAGCCAGAAGTGAGTTATGAAATTCAAATAAATGGTGATGATATATAAAATTAAAGTGGGATCATACCTACAGTACCTACCCAGGCGTCAGGGTACATCAGTAGCAGCATGGTTACTTGCAGTTGTCCTGATTGTCGGCACCCTCTGGATTCAACTATAATCCCTTTCACTGCCAGGGGCCATCCTGGCTTCTTTTTTGAGAAGGATAAAACGGATAACAAAACAAGAGTTCCAATGGGGGGGCATTTAATGAATGGCACAAATGTATCTCCAGATATATTTGGTCAGGATCATGTCCACAGCTAGCCTTTCTAGACTTCAGTTGCCAAAATTGCAATGGGTAATGGCCCTTCCTATCTTAATTAACTACTACTGGGTGGTGCAGCTTCAATATATGCAAGGATGGTAAAGGTGCCACTAGATTTTCCTGTCAGGACTCCTCTGGTACCTCACTCATTGTACTTATTGTTTCTGTCATAAAGACCCTATTCCCATATAGATTTCCTATTGTAAGACCACACTGCCATGGATCACCACTCAAGTGAAATTCTGAGAAAAGAAAAGTGAGGGGTGATTGTCTAGATTCAAACCCACAACCTCTTGTTTATGAGGCTACTGACCTTTCCACTACACCACAAAGCTGACACAGCAATGAAACTCAGCTCATGAGCTGTAGAGGTAAAAACTGTGCCGTGAGGCTCCTGACTGGACAATTTCCTGACAGGACAATCTCATTCCTGAGAGGAGAATGATGTTCCTGAAGGAGAATTTCCTGACAGGAAAATCTCAGTCCTGAGAGGAGAATTTCCTGACAGGAAAATCTCTTGGCACCTTACCATCATACACTACCTCAATGCACTGCAGCATGTCTAGGCCCTGGCTATGTGGCATGCTGAAAAACGTAGCAATAAATGATTTACTCTTCTCAACCACTAAGACCCTATTTGCTAATCCTTCCCACTTTTCTCTGACCAACTGAAGGAAAAGATATTTACAAAAACATTTTGCAGGTCGGGAATGACTAATTGGTGAATAAATGTCTGTGGAAGGCTCTTCTTACTATACTAGCAATCCATGTGACTCTACATTTACTCCTGCACAGGTAGATCTCTGTTTTAGTAATGGGAAAGACAGGGCTTGATTCATCTCTATCTGCTACAGGAGAAGGTCATGCCACATTCTTTTTACAGCTGCAGCTGTGTTACTGTATGCTCATGATGATGAACCACTACAGATTCCTGCAGGTTCAGAATTGCCTGATCACTAAACTGAGGGACCTCACAGAATACATAAATCATATATATATGTATATGTGTGTGTGTGTGTGTGTGTATATATATATATATTAGAGGCAAAAACTCCATTTAATGCATTAGTTAGGGTTGTTCCACAGTGACAAAAGCGAGGGAATTCGGTGTTGGGTAGAAAACCACCTTTGACCCCGTCACACCCCCAGCGGCATTGGGTGCGCGGGTTGAGTTATATTTCTTTCACCCCATCAGATGTGTGAAGAAGCAGAGGTATGGGAGAATGGGGTGGAGTTAGGACCAACAGCCCAATGCACCCTGATGCCGGTTGAGGGTGGATGGGGTCAAGGGGCTTTCAACCCTAACACCAAATTTCCTCACTTTTGTCACTGTGGACAACCCTTACTAATGCATTAAACAGAGTTTTTGCCTCTAATTTCCCTCCTTTTGAGAATGATAAAGAGAAATACTGAATGTAACGCAGTTGCAGGAGCGTGCCTGATGTGATGTCTTGTCACATAGTAACACAGTGCCTACAAACGCAAATGGTAATGCGATGGTGACGCAAAGCAAAACAGAAAGATAAACAGTACTGTAGACACAAATGGTTAAAATAACGCAAATGCAAGCATAAATGAAAACGCAAAGGGTAACGCACATGGTGCCGTGAAGCGGGAACAGTAAGTGAAACAGGTACGGAACCGCAAGCAGAAGCAGTAAGGGTAACAGTAATGTAAGCACACAGGCTGGTTTCCCCAAGCGCTGCATAGAGAAAGACAGTAATTACAAAGAATGTATGCATAATAATGGGTCTCGGAGCAGAAAATGAGGTTAGGAATACTAAATTGCTTATATCTCAAGAACGATGCAGCGTAGAAAAAAATTAAAAGTCATATTATGTATGACTTTCCTGGCTAGTTATGTACTTAGCTCTCATTAGGGGCTAAGCATTATTCAACAAAAGTCCGTATCTCACACCGTTTCTGAGATATGGGCCCTGAAAGGCGAGCAACGCCGTAATGTTATCCTTTGGGAAAAAGAGAAGTTTGGAGTGCTATAACTTTGGCTCCCTGTAATATTTTTTCACCAAACCACTGAAAGACACATATGTGGATGTTGGCTTTCTTCCTCCAATTTCACCCCAAAAGACCAAACCATTCTTTTGCAGCAGGGTGGCAAAGAATTACTGTCATTTTCACAGCCTGCTTTACGCAAATTCATCGACACTATACTTAAATGCAAAAAGTACTTTGTGAAGTGCTTTTACCAAAAATCTGAAAAACATATTTCTGGGGTGTTTTATCCCAAAGTAAAGACATGCCTAGCATCCTCAGGGTCCGACTAGATGAATACAAGAAAATTAGGTTGCTAGAGGGTCCCACATTTAAATGCCAAGCATTTTTCTGATGACCAACTGAAAACAAAATGGTGGATTTACGACAGTAAAAGGCCATTTGCGAAAATATAAGCTTCATTTGTGACACCGTGGAAACATTTATTAACTTTTTCCCTTGATTTATAATGGGAAATTGTTTTTGAATAACTTTTGAACGTTTAATATTTTTCCATAAATCTTCAAAAGGCACAGCGACCTGTAGAGATGACCAAAGAATTCCAAAAGTGTAAACTCGTGTGCAGATCACGCTGATAACTCCACAGCTGTATATCCGAACAGTATGAAAGTTGGCAGATCCCAAGATATATGGTTCTTGATCATGTATTACAAATTTCAGGCAAATCCGTTGAACGGTTGCAAAGTTATTAAGGTGCAAACTTTTAGGTTTAACATATAAATGGATCCTCAACCCTAACTATGGTAGCACGGTAATATATATATGTGTGTGTGTATATATATATATATATATATATATATATATATATAATAGTGGCACGGTAGTACCACTATAGTTAGGGTTAGTACCCCATTTAAGGTTAAACTCTGAAATTTGGCAGCTTAATAACTTCCACCATATGACAGATTTATCTAAAATTTGGCAGGCGTAGAGTGGCACCATAGATCTCAATCTGCCAAGTTTCGTAATGGTCAGATATACAGTTGTGGAGCCATAGCACTGGCAAATGTGGTAATTACGCATTTTGCACATTCTTTGCTCGACGCTACAGGTCGCACAGTCTATGCAACCAGTCCAAACCTTCAGGGAACATGCAGCTAAGGTCCCTGATGTGCCTTTCAAAGATTTCATCAAAAATGTTAAACGGCACAAAAGTTATTCAAAAAACAAGTTTCCCATTATAGTCAATAGGAAAAGTTAACAAAAGTTCAGAGTGTCGCAAATGCAGTTTTAGTGCTACAAATAACCCTTGTAGTGTTGCAAATCTGCCATCTTGTTTTCAGTTGGTGGTCACAGAAATGCTTGGCATTTAAATTTGGGACTCTTTAGGGACACAATTCTGCTGTGTTCACTTAGTCGAGGCCTAAGGATACTAGCATTGTCTTTTTTGGGGGTTAAACACCCCAGAAATATGTTTTTCAAATTTTGTAAACAGTAGTTTCAAAGTAGTGTCGTACATTCAACACTTTTGTGATTTTTTATGAAAGTGTCGCAAATCACGACACTACTTTATAACACTATGCCCAAAATAATAGGAAATCTTTGCCACTCTGCTGCCAAAGGACCGTTTGGTCTTTTGGGCTGAAATTTGGAGGAAGAAAGCCAAGATCCAACAGATGTGCCTTTTCATGGTTTGTTGACAAAATATTAGAGGGATGCAAAGTTACAGCACTCTGAAGTTGACAATTTTCCCATATGTTAACATTCGGCATCCACTGCGCCTTTTGGGTCCCATATCTCAAAACGCCGAGATACAGACTTTTCATCAGAAAATCCTTAGCCCCACTAGGGTTAAGTGCAAAACTAGCCAGGAGTCATAAATAATATGAGATTTTAAGTTTTTCTACGCCATACAGTTCCTGAGATATAAGCAATTTAGTATTCCAAGTGTTCATTTTCTGCCCGAGGCCCATTATTATGCATACATTCTTTGTATTCACTGTGTTTGAATGCAGCTTTGGGGAAAAAGGGTATGTATTTCTGTTACTGTTACAGTTAGTGTTTCCACTATGCTTCCATAACCATTTGCATTAGCGTTCTCGCTTATGCCACGTGTGCATTACCCTTTGCATTTGCATTTATGTTTGACTTGCATTTGTGTTACTGTTAACATTTACATTTCCATTACTGTTTTTGTTTGAGTTTCCTTTTGCGTCACCATGTGCATTACCATTTGCGCTTTGCGTGACGTGTTTCCGTTTGCATTTGTGTTTCCTTTGGCATCATCATTGGTGTTACCGTCAGCATTTGCATTTCCAATTGCATTACTGTGACTGTGTGCATTACGATTTGCATTTGCATACGCGCTTACATTTCCATTTGTGTTACTGTTCCCTTTGGTGTCATCATTGGTGTTACCGTAACCATTTGCATTTCAATTGCATTACTGTTACTGCTTGTGTCTTCATCACCGTTTGCATTTCTGTTGACCTTAGCATTTGCATTTTTGGTAGTGTTTCCGTTTTCAATTTCATTACTGTTTCCTTCTGCTACGCCATTGCCGTTACGTTTGCATTTCTGTTTGCATTTCTGTTTCCGTTTGCATTTCATTACCATTTGCATTTACGCTTACGTTAGCATTCCATTACTGTTTTTGTTAATGTTTGCTTTTCTGTTGCTGTGAGCATTTGCTTTACCGTTTTGCGTTACCATTTCTGTCTTCATTACCATTTGAGTTTCTCTTATCATTTGCATTATTGGGTATGTTTGCATCGCCATGTGCATTACCATTTGTGCTTGTGTTTCTGTTACAATTAGTATTACTATTTATTTTACCTTGCTGGTTCCATCACCATTTGCATTACCATTACCGTTTGTGTTTTGCATTTCGTGGTGCAGTGCAACATATTATGTTTTACCTATTTTTCTGCACTGTCTTCTGTAAACTGAGCACAGCCAGCGTGTGGCTGATTGGTCTGAAAGGTGGTAGGTAGAAAGACCATTGTACAAGGAACATGACAGTTTTGTTTGGTGAACAAATGTTGTTCCGTTCCAAGGTTTATTTATTAATTTATTTGCTTTTGTTAACCAGGTAAGCACACTAGACAGCAAGTGCCTATTTTCAGGTGCGACCTGGGAGGTTACAGAGTACATAAAAACAGATACAGAGTACAGAGTCTGGGTAACTGGCCCACAGACAGGTGGGAGGAAACAACAAACTGTACAAATGGCTATCAGAAGATACAGCTGGTAGTATGTCAACAGGATACATAACTGCAATGTGAGGTAGAATATAAACAGGTGCATCATCACAGAGAGTTGTCAGTATGTCAACAAGAATACATAAGTGTATTGAGAGGTAGAATAGTAACAGGTAACATCAAGGAAGAGAATACAACAAAGAAAATAAAAGTATGGCATGTAAATTGGTATGCCCAGAGGGCCTATCCTAAATACAGTGATCAACAATTTAGTACAGCTAGATACAAGTACTGATAAGACTGGAGCGCCTCACCTAACTGAAGAGCAGAAAGTGCCATTATGTTGTTATCAGCAGAGAAAGGCAGCAGCCAGTGAGACAGCTCCCAGTCTCCCATAGTGAATCGGGAACAGGGGTGAGGAGGGACTACTCTGGGTCTATACTGCACACAGACAGGCAGAGGCAGCTTTGAGGAAGGTCCATAGGAGGTTTTGAAGGAGGAGTGGGAAGGGAGGCATGAACTAGGGCAGGAAGAGTTCCACAGTCTAGGTGCTTGGATGGAGAAGGCCCGGTCACCTGTGCGGGTGCGGGTCTTAGGGACCAAGCAGGCTGAGCAGCACCAGATCTTAAGTGGTGGCAGGGTTCCATACTTGAGGGGAGGGCAAGTGCAGAAGAGTATTCATCCTAACTATGCTATCCACGAAGTTGCCAGGACAAAGGTGCAGTGCTTTTCAGGGGAGCCACTCCAGCGAGAGTAGAGCTCACACCGATGCGGGTGTGAGGCAGAGAGTGCGGTTTAAAATGTTGTTGTAGGCCGTATCCCATTTTGCTAGGCTAGAATTTGGGACAGGAGCAAAGGCTACAAACCTGTAGCAAAGTGTGGGAAGGAGTATACCCTAGCTATGGTGAGCTGTGCAGCGGGGGTAAGGCAGTCTTTGGCTCTGTAGGCAAGACCTAGCTTGCCATTTGCTGCTTTGCAGATATTCTGAATATGTGCAGTAAAATCCAGTTGTGGATAAAGGGTAACTCCTAGATACTTGACAGAGTCAATGACCGGCAGGAGGGAGCCATTTGCACCAAGGATAGCTAGGGAGTGGTAAGGGAAGCAGTTTTGGCCACAGAACCAAAGAGCATGGTCTGTGTCTTTTCCAGGTTTATGGTGAGTTTGCATCCCACAAGCCAGTTCTGGATGCGATTGAAGTCTGAGTTAAGACAGGAGTTTATGATAGTAAGATCCTGGGAACTAAACAGTACTACGAGGTCATCCGCGTATAGAGTAGGGTGCCCGTGCGTTGCAACTGGGGGCAGTTCATTTATGAACAGGGAAACAGGATGGTCCAAGAACAGAACCTGTGGGACCCACAGTTAATAGGGAGAGGCAGATAGGGCAAGGTTGAAGCAGGTGAATTGCTGCCTTCCCCAAGGTAGTTGGTGAACCAGGCAAGGGCACTGGGGAGAATCCATGAGAATGAAGAGTGGAGTGGAGGAGGGGTGGTTAACCCTGTCGAATGCCTTTGAGAGATCGACAAAGATGGCCCCGTCAGATTGCCCTGGTCAGTTGCTGATCTGATCTCGGAGGGACTGCAAGCGCAGTCGATGTACTATACCCTTCCTGAAGCCATGTTGAGCCGGGGAGAACATCATAACTCTGAAGGTAGTGGGAGTGTGCGGCAACAGCCTTTCCAAGGAACTTGCAGGTGGCAGAGAGTATGGCAATGGGGTGATAGTTTGTCATATCTTTGGGGTCTCCTTGTTTGAAAACAGGGACTACCTTGGCCACCTTCCATACATCTGGTATGATTCCTATATAAGCAAGGCATTAAATATATGAGCGACTGACTGAGCAAGTAGGGGTGCCCCAAGCTAAGTTGCTTTGGTTCAAGGCTGTCGTGACCTGCTCATGTATGGTGGGAGAGACCGGCAAGGAGTTCTGTGTTCTCCCACTGTGACCCATTTGAGATAGAATGGTGGTCGGGGGTTGCTCACCCAGGGTTTCAGGGCAGGGAGTGGTGGAAGGAGGAGCTGGCAGGTCTGAGAACATGCAGTTGAATGCAGTGGCAATAGTAAGGGGTTATTGCAGTTGGTCCTCTGATGTTCATATTGGAGGTCGTTTCTTGACGGACCCCCAACCAGGTTTTTGACATTTTGCCAAAAGCACTGGGGTTCTTTGCTGAAGTCAAGCAGTGCTGATTTGCAGTACTCACTCTTGGCAGAGTGTGTAATCTCTTTCAGGAGTTTCTGCGCCCACCAATATTCGAGGAGGTCATTATTATTGGTGATCTTGTGTTTCACCCAGCATTTTCCTCTCTGATTCATGAGGGACAGTAGACCTCCATGGAGCCATTTCATGACTGTCCCCTTACCCTCCTTTTGCAAGAAGAACATCTCTGTTTTGCATGGAGACAAATTCGCAAGGAAATGATCTAGGGCTGCAACTGGGTCATTGGTGGTGGTGACCCTGACCAGTCGACACATCGTAGATCCTCAAGGTAGTCATTTAAGATGAGTTTGGAAAGTCCTCATTAGGATCACTCTGCTGGGGACTTTGGTCGCGTGATGCCCCATACACAGTAGGTTGGGGAGTGATCAGAAATGGCATCGGGAGAGTTCCTGAGAGGACAATTCTGTCAAGTCGGTTGCTCATTATCCAGTCAATTAGTGACCCTTTGTCCCCTGGGGAGATTCTAGTGGGTCTAGAGATGGTCTGGCTGAGGGATAGGCCTGAGAGAAGAGGCTCATATTGCTTAGTATTAGACCCCAGCCAGTTGAAGTTGAAGTCCCCAGAATTAGAAGCTTTTTGAGCCAACCTTTCCTTTAAGGAGGTCAAGTAGAGAGGAGAGCCTTGGACACCACCCTTTGGAGGGTTGTAGGCACAGACAAGATGCACCTTTTAGTGTTCTCCAGCAGGAGGAGGAGTTAAGGAACTGCAGGTAGGGGTTTCCAGGTGTGACTAAGAGACTGACGACACATTGAGGTGTGCCCCATAGTAAATTCATAATTCCCCCCATGCTTACTGCCTACTCCTGTCCTGCCAGATGAGGCTATAGACCAGGAGGGCACAGGCAGAGTCAGGAATGCAAGGCTTTAGCCAGGTTTCCGTGATGCCCTGAATGTCGGGCTTGTAGTGGGCCACCCAGGCCATTAGTTCAGCATGGTTTTGGAGGATGCTGTGGATGTTTAGGTGCACTATTTTCAAGCCTTTGGTGGATAGCCAAGCTGAGGAGGGTTGTGGGAGTACAGGGTTGTCATGGGACCCTGGCAGCTGGCTACGTTCCTGGCCTGCGCAAGTGGAGCCATGGCCTAAGCAGGTGATGCTGCAGTGGTTCAGGAGGTTCCCAGCAGATGAGGTATCCCACCAATAAGGCCACACCATCAAAGTCAGCAGGTATTTATGCAGTGTGGGCTCTACGGCCAGGCACTGTCCAATTTGAGGGCAAAGCTGTGTACCTAGGAGCACGGATTTGAGCCCCTAGTAGTACCCAAGGAATAGTAGTCTGGAGTAGAGGAAACCAGGGACAAGGCTACAATTTGGCTCCGCTTGGCAGTGTTCTAAGAAGAATTAGGGGACTCCTGGGGGTGGTGGGGGCCACAAATTGAGCAATGCAAGGCTTGAAAAGAGCCCAAGGGCAGCTCAGATAATTAAATGAGCCTACAGCCTGGACAAATTCCAGGCATTAAACAGGGAGGACTCTAGTGGCTAAAAAGTATAGCCTGCAAATGGCAAAGTGGGCTAACTGGTTTTGCACAACACGTGATTCAAGTATAAAGCTCAGTGATGACCATGGGTGGTGGTGATCTCAAATATAAGCTCAGTGATGACCATGGGTGGTGGTGGAGGCTGCGGGGCAGCCGTGCAGCTGGCGTGGCAAAATCCTTCTTGCAGCTCCTGGAGCAGCGGAGCACCCGTGGACGTTAGCAGGCCTAGAGATCTGGCTGATGCAAGGGTAAATACAAGCCTTTACATTTACAGTCCCGCTTGCTTTCTTACAGAAAATGACTGTAGTGTTGGACTTAGAGCACCGCAGAGCTCGATTCAGCATATTACCTTAGTTTCTGCTCTGGGGGGTGGAGGAGGGCAGACTCAGCAGCCCTCACGACCTCGGGTCAGGAATCCAAACCTGTGGAGAGCAAAGATCGGAGGTGAGACTTATAATCTGAGGTAGGGGAGGAGATAGCACATGGAGTGGGGAGTGAGGAGGGAACCTATGAGGTCTGAGAAGTGCTGACCTTAGCTCCAATAACCATGGCAACACTGTAAAGTCTCACAGGATTGTACGGCACTCAGCTCCAGTAATAACATCCCCAACAATATCTACATAGCAGTTTAACGAGGCATGACAGTAATGAGATCTATTTTACACTAGAAATGGTACCACAAGTTATTTAACTAGCCCCCAGTTAGCCGAGGGAGTGGGAGTATGGCTGTTTACCCTAGTGTTCCCCACAGTGCCTTACTCTAGAAGTAACATCAGCAGAGCAGTGAAATTACAGTAAAATACGAATGCTAAGTGAGACAGGCATTGAGAGCCCATTAAAATACTAGCAGTCACAATTAAGGAGCCAGAGAGAAGTGATTTGCAGGAGAAACGGGTTACTTCACTTGATATAACCTGTCGGAACATCTACACTGAGTGGTAACCCTCCCAAAATGACGCAAGTTAAAAATCCTTCTTGCAGCCCCCGGCAGTGGGGGCCCCGCAGCATGGGCGTTAGCAGGCCTAAAGATCTGGTGTTGATGAAGGCGTAAATACAAGCTTCTACATTTACAGTCCGCTTGCTTTGTTACAGAAAAACAACTGTAGTGTTGGGCTTAGGGCACCGCGAGCTCGATTCAGCATATTACCTTAGTTTCTTGCTCTGGGGGGTGGGAGGCAGGTTCGGCAGCCCTTATGACCTCGGTTGGGAATCCAAACCTGTCAATGGCCATTTGAAGTTGGACTGTTTTACAGTCTGCCATTTTAGTGCATTTTTGGCCGTTACCAATTTTCATTTCAGTCGGTCATACAGTTTTTGCATGCGAAGTGACAAAAATCATATGGTGGGCCCCATGCTCCCACCACCACATTCCATTCACTATTTATAGTGCATTCTCAAAAAAGAGAAATTCATGGCAAAAAATCAGTTTAATGCATCATTGATTAGGGTTGTTCCACAGCAACAAAAGTGAGGAAATATGGTGTTAGGGTTGAAACCCTAACTCAGCATCTGCCCACCCCCACCACCACCACCACACACACATACATGCAAGTAGGGGAAGGACCAAGGTAACACAACCAATCACACACAACCAGCAGCAGCTAACAGGAATTACCATACAGCTATGTAAACCATGAAACCACACACCATGCTCCCCATCAGGCTGTGGCATGGGGTCATCATTGATGACTCTCATCCCAGACATTCACCTTGTCGCTAAACACACATCACTATAGACAACTGGACATCTGGAGCCAGCAGCCCACCAACACATAACACAGACTACACATATGGTATTTTGGGGTTCACAAGAACCAAAACAGGATTTTGCACAATCTCTGAAATACTTTCGAAAATCATCAAATGCGAAAGTGTCGTGCTATGACACTTTCATGTTTGCAAAAGTATTTTGTGACAGTATGTCTCTAATGACTGCACATCTTGCCATCATCTTGCAAGCAAATGGTTGGGTCCTTTGAGCTGAAATTTGAAGGTGGAAATACTTGGTCCCACAGATGTGCTTTTTCCTGCTATTGTGCTAAAAACTTAAGGATTACAGAGTTGCACTGTTCAAATTGAGCAATTTGCCACAGACTAACATTGCGGCACCATGACACCTTTGCCACCCATATGTTGAAAACAAAGTGAGGTACACCATTTTGCACTGCCAGCTTGGTTCACCTTTATGTAACTAACCTCAGGAACAGCTTTGTAAATAATGTATGATATCTGAAGTTGGATTTCTCCACTTCCTTCAGTAACACAGGTATACACCTCCTGCTGGATCTCTGTGATTGGTTGTGTTGCCTTGGTCCTTCCCTACTTGCATGTATGTGTGTATGTGGTGGGATGGGGGAAATCTGATTAGGGTTTTCAACCTTAACACCAAATTTCCTCACTTTTGTCACTGTGGAACAACCCTAACTGATGCATTAAATGGAGTTCTTTGCCATGAAAATATATATATATATATATATATTAGAGGCAAAAACTCCATTTATCGATGAATGAGTTATTCACAGCGACAAAAGAGAAATCGATATTAGTTGAAAGCCTAAGACCCCTGCCCACTCCCCACCGGCATCGGTGCGCATTAGGTTGCCGCCCTAACTCTCACCCCATCAGATGTGTGAAGAAGCAGAGGTATAGGAGAATGGGGTGAGAGTTAGGACCAACAAACCCAATGAGCACTGATGCCAGTTGGAAGTGTGGGCGGGGGTCCTAGGGGAGCTTTCAACCCTAACACCAAATTTCCTTGCTTTTTGTCGCTGTGGAACAACCCTAACTAATCCATTAAATGGAGTTTTTTGCATCTAATTTCCCTTCTTTTGAGAATGATAATGAGAAATAGTGAATGATGCTGTCTGCGGGAGTGCCCGCCACGCGTGATGTCTTGTCACATAGTAACATGGTGGCTGCAAATGCAAATGGTAATGCGCATGGTGGACAAAGTGAAACAGAAGGAGAAACAGTACTGTAGACACAAATGATAAAATAGCAAAACACAAGCATAAATGAAAGCGTAAAATTAGCACATGGTGGTAGCGTGAACAGTAAAGTGAAACAGGTATGAACTGCATGCAGAAAAGATAGCAGTAACAGTAATGTAGCACACAGGCTGGCTTTCCTCAAAAGCTGCATAAGAAAGACAGTGAATACAAAGAATGTATGCATAATAATGGGTCTTGGAGCAGAAAATGAGGAGTTGGAATACTAAATTGCTTATATCTCAGGAACCGTATAGCGTGAAAAAATGTAAAACTCATATGATTTATGACTTTCCTGGATAGTTTGTACTTGCCATTTTCCAATGAAATGTCCATATCTCACAACATTTCCGAGATACGGGCCCTGAAAAGCGCATGCCGTAATGTTATCCTATGGGAAAAAAGAGAAGTTGGTGTGCCATAACTTGGCTCCTTGTAATATTTTCACCAAACCACTGAAAGGCACATCTGTGCTATGTTGGCTTCCCTCCTCCAAATTTCAGTCCAAAAGACCAAACTGTTATTTTGCAGCAGGGCGCCAAGGATTCCTGTAATGCGCGGACGCCCATAATTTTATCCTATGGGAAAAGCATCAATTTTGGAGTGCCAACTTTGCCAATTCTGTAATATTTTTTTCACCGAAAGACTGAAATGCACATTTGTGAGATGTTGGCTGTATTGTCTCCAAATTTCATCCTAAAAGATCAAACCGTTCTTTTGCAGCAGGGTGCAAAATTGCTGTCATTTTCCCAGCCTGGAAAAATACTGTCGAACTTCTTGAAAGCTTCAAAATTTGCCACACTTTTGTGAGTGCGACAGTACTTTGTGAAATACTTTTTCCAGAAACTTGAAAAACATATTTTAGGGTGTTTAACCTCAAAATAAAGACATGCCTAGCATCCACAGGTCCGACTAGGTAGAAACAAAAGAATTAGGTTGCTAGAGGTCCCAAATTTAAATGCCAAGCTATTTTCTGATGATCAACTGAAAACAAAATGGCAGATTTGCAACAGTAAAAAGGGCCATTTGCAAAAGTAAAAGTGCATTTGCGACACTGTCGAACTTTTGCCAACTTTTCCCATTGACTTATAAAGGGAACTTGTTTTTGAATAACTTTTGAACTGTTTAATATTTTTCATGAAATCTTCAAAAGGCACATCAGGACCCTACGCATCGTTCTCTGAAGATTTTGTACCGGTTACACAAACCGTGACCTGTAGGGATGACCAAAGAATTGCAAAAAGCATAAACATGCATGCAGATCATGCTTAATAACTCCACAGCTGTATATCCGAACAGTACAAAAGTTGGCAGATCCCAAGATGTATGGTTCTTGATCGGTATTCCAAATTTCAGGCAAATCCGTTTAACAGTTGCAAAGTTATTAAGGTGCAAAATTTTAGGTTTAACATGTAAATGGCTCCTCAACCCTAACTATGGTAGCACTACCATGCTACCATAATATATGTATATGTATGTATGTATATATATGTGTATATGTGTGTGTGTATATATATATATATATATATATATATATATATATTAATAATATTTTTAATAACAACAATATTTTTATTTTGTGCCTTTCAAATATCAAGGCGCATTCCAATAAGATAAATACGATAAAATACAGAAATACAAAAATACAGAAATACAGAAATCAATATTATAAAACAGACAAAACAAATAAATGAACTGTAAAACCATAAGCCTTTTCCCACAGGAAAGATTTCAGAGCCTGTCTAAAACTCCCACGGTCATGCACTCCCTGGGCGATGGGGTGAGAAATTCAAAGGGAAGGGGCTGCAAACATAAAAGCACTGGCCCCAGCAGTTTTTAACATCACCCTTGGAATCTCTAGCAACCCCTCGTCGGCTGAGCGGAGCGATCTAACAGGTCTATAAGGAATCAGAAGTTCTTTTAATTGATCAGGGCCCAGATCGTAGGGCTTTAAAAGTCAGTAATCCGACTTTGAAGGTGATCTGCCACTGAACTGGTAGCCAGTGCAGTTCCGCAGCACCGGTGTAATATGGGAAGATTTCTGGGTACCCATCAACACCTGAGCTGCGGAATTCTGCATCAGGCTGGCGGTGGATATCAACGCCTGGAAGCCCAAAGAAGCGAGTAGTCTAGGTGCGAGTTGCAGTAGTCTAGGTGCGAGGTCACAAAGGCATGGATCAGAGTTGGCAGATCACCAGATGGAACAAGGTGCTTGATCCTGGCGATGTTTCTTAGATGATAGAAGGATGACTTAACCACTGCTGACACCTGGGACCGAAGAGTCAGCCCGCATCTAATATCACCCCAGGTCTCACACCGTTCAGAGACCTGTAGCTCGACATCCCAAAAACAATCCAGATGGGGTTCCGCCCCAGGTCCCCTATCCAGAGATCCAGATCCAATACCAACACCTCCGTCTTTCCAGAGTTCAACTTCAGCCAGCTGGACCTTATCCAGTATTGGATTTCATTTAGGCAGCTGTTAAATACCGAAAATCTCCTTCCTCTTCGGGTGAAAAGGACAGGTATAGCTGGGTATCATCCGATAACAATGAAACCTCAGCCCATACCATCTCACAATGTCTCCAAGGGGAAGCATGTACACCACAAACAACATGGGGACAATATAGACCCTGAGGAACCCCACAAAGTAGAGACATGGGATCAGAGAAAAAACCCTGACACCACCCTCTGGGTTCTTCCGTGAGGTATGAAGTGAACCATCTGAGATCAATCCCAGAGACCCCACAAATACATCTCAGGTGCTCAAGTAGGACCCCATGGTCAATGGTGTCAAATGCTGATGACAGATCTAATAGTACCAAAATGGACCGCTTTCTCTGGTCTCTCGCCATCAGGAGATCCCAAACCAGTGCAGTCTCATACTGTGCCTATTTTGAAAACCTGATTGGAGAGTTTACGAGATGCTATGGATGGTCAAATGGTTCTCCAACTGGGCCACCACTACCTTCTCGATCACCTTCCCACAAAGGGAGGTTCAAGGTATGCCTGTAGTTGGCAAGACAGTCTGGGTCCAAGGATGCTTTCTTCAACAAGGGTGTCACCACTGCCTCTTTCAAGGAACAGGGATATTCACCCAAGTCAAGGAAACCAGACTCTCTGTAGTGTAGTGATATTCGGTAGCATGGTAGTGCTACCATAGTTAAGGTTGAGTAGCACTTTTAAGGTTAAAGGTCAAATTTTGCACCTTAATAACTTTGCCACTGTTCAACAGATTTGCCTGAAATTTGGCAGGCACAGGGCGTAACCATAAATCTTGGGATCTGCCAATTTTATGCCAGTCCGATATACAGCTGTGGAGTTATTCAGTGACATCCATGTGCATATTTATGCTTTCTGGTGAATTCTTTGCTCACACCTACAGGTCGTATGGTTTGCGTGACTGGTCCAAAACTTCAGAGAATGTGCGGCTGGGATCCCCAATGTGCCTTTTGAAGATTTCGTGAAAAATATTAAAAGGTTCAAAAGTTATTCAAAAACAAGTTCCCATTATAAGTCAATGGGAAAAGTTAACAAAAGTTTGACACGTTCGCAAATACACTTTTTAGTGTTGCAAATGGCCCTAATAGTGTCGCAATTCAGCCATTTTGTTTCAGTTAGTCATCAGAAAAATGCTTGGCATTTAAAATTGGGACCCTCTAGGATGTTAGCCATGTCTTTATTTTTGGGTTAAACATGTCAGAAATATGTTTTTCAAGTTTCTGGAAAAAGTAGTGTCGTAAAAGTAATTATGCCGCCTCACGACACTTTTGCAAAATTTGTGAAAGGTGTAACCATAGTGCACGACATTACTTTTCAGACTATGGCCAAAATGACAGCAGTTCTTTGCCACCTGCTGCAAAAGAACAGTTTGGTCTTTTGAGCCGATCTTTGGAGGAGCAGACCAACATCTCACAGATGTGCCTTTTGGTGGTTTGGTGAAAAAATATTGCATGTCTGCAAAGTTACGGTACTCGAAGTTGGCATTTTTCCCATAGACTAACATGGTAGCGGACGCCACACCTACTCAGGGCTCGTATCTCAAAAGCGATGCAAGATACAGATTTTTTTGCTTGTTAAATAGCCCTATGGGCTGTGTAATAGCAAAAACCAAGCCAGGAAAATCATGATTTTGTGAAATTTAAATTTTTTTTCACGTCATTGGTAGCTGAGATATTAGCAATTAAAGTACTTCCAATGTCGTTTTCAGCTTCGATGCCCATTACAAAGTGATACATTTTGTACACACTGTGCTTTCTATGCACCTGTTCAGCAAAACAGGGTGTGCGCTTCCATTACTGTTACAGTTACTGTTTCCACTTGTGTTTATGTCCCTGTTTGCATTACGCTTCAGTGTATGCCACGTGTGCATTACCCTTTGCATTGTCATTCAACGCTTGCATTTTTGTTACTGTTACCATTTGCATTTCCACTACTGTTTCTGTTTGCATTTTGTTTATGCCACCGCGCATTGCAATTTGCATTTCCAGCACACCTTTAGTTTGAGTTTACATTTCTCTTTGTTTTGTGTCTTTCTTGCTGTTACTGTTACCATTTGCATTTGCAATTGCTACTGTGCCTGTGCACATTACAGTTTGCGTTTACATGTGCACTTGTGTTCGCGTTGCATTCTGTTCCCTTCACATTCTTTTGCTGTCACACTTAACATTTCCATTTAAAATATGGCTGCCATCACTGTTCGCTTCCAGTTGCGTTTGCATACATGCTTCAATGTCCGCTTGCATCATTGTTCGCTTCAGTGTGACTTTGCACTTACGTTTCTATTAACATTTCCTTTACCATTTACATTTGTGTTACCATGTGTGCCACTGTTGGCACTTCTGTTTGCATTGCTGTTCCTCTTACTATGTCACAAGAAATCATGTAGCGGTATACGGGCCCTTTCCGGCCACATTACATTGACTATTTCTATCATCATTCTCAAAAGAAGGAATTAGGGGCAAAAACTCTGTTTAATGCATCAGTTAGGGTTGTTTCACACTGACAAAGCGAGGGAAATTTGGTGTTAGGGTTGAAAGCCCCTGGACCCCTCCACCCACCCCCAACCCGGTATGAGTGCGCTTTGGGGTCATGATCCTAACTCTTACCCATTCTCTTATTCCTCAGCTTCTTTACACATGTGATGGGGTGAGAGTTAGGGCTGATGACCTCAACGCGCACCCGATGCCGGTGGTGGGGTGGGGTGAGGGGTCCAAGGGCTTCAACCCTAACACCAAACTTCCTTGCTTTTGTTGGTGTGGAACAACCCTAACTGATGCATTAAACAGAGTTTTTGCCTCTATATATATATATATATATATATACATATATATATATATACATATATATATATATATATATATATAGGATATGACATGGCCAACTGAAGATATCATATTTATCTTCACAAGAGGCCAATGATATCATGATATCATACAGTGGTGAAGCCACGGTGAGATATCTTGATGTCATTGGCCCTCAGTGAAGATAAATATGATATCTTCAGTTGGGCCATGTCATATTCTGTTTTATACAATATGTGTTTTGGGCCACACCTGATAGAATGTCTTTAAACACAATTATACAATGGCAAAAAAATCTTGGGCTCTGATTCGTCAGTCTGGGACTGAACCCGTGATGTTATCCCAGTACAACATCACGGATCTAGTCCACACAGAAAAGACCGCATCAAATGTTAAAAAAAAAAAATCACTCCACGGCGCAATTGCTGCCCACTACCTCCACGCTGACAGGATGATCAGTCTTACTACCTGGTCTGCCCTACACTGACAACACTGTGTTTACTGAACACGAGTTCAAATCTGCTCCTAAGATACCCGATAAAGAAAACTACATCAGGAACCCTGTAATTTCAGGCCAGCGAGTGAGCCTGCATTTTAAACAGTGACCGGCTCTACTCATAACGCTCACTGGGGTCCTCTCTTGCCATAGCCTTCGCTGACTCCTCACACTGAGCGAGTGAAGTGAATCACCACATTGGCTGAAATGCATCACCAACGTCTTTTCTAGATGCACAAGAAATGTATTTGAGGAGCCAGCGGCGTTATAGCAAGAGAGGACTCAGCAGCAGCATTAGTGAAGTAGAGCCGCTGATCACTGTTTAAAATGCAGTGTCACTCAGCGTCTGAAATTACAGAGTTCCTGATGTAGTTTTCTTTTGTCAGGTAACTTAGGAGCAGATTTGAACTTGGTGTTCAGTAAACACAGTGCTGTCAGTGTAGGGGCAGACCAGGTAGTAAGACTGATCGTCCTGTCAGCGAGGGAGTGGGGAGCCACAAAGACAAACATTAAAATGAATACAGAGAAACCATGTAGGGCAGCACCACCTCCTGCACAAGACAGGAACTGTGCACTTTTTCAATAAGTATACCTGCCCAAACAAAAAAAGAAATAAATTTATATTTCAAACAGGTTTTCCTATCTTTTTCTACTTAAAATAAAACGAGCCATTGTATATATAGCAATAAGGCACTCCAGGGTGTGTGTTGTGCTGGGATAACATCACTTCTGGGGTGATTAGTCACTCGGCCTGCAGCCTCGTTGCCTAATCACCCCCAGGCGTGAGTATCCCAGCACAACATGCACCCTGTCATGCCTTATTGCTTAATTCTCAATACCCCTCTAAGAGGCTCCAACACAAAAGATGAGCTACAGTATGTGTTTTGGAAAAAAAAAAATTGGGGGGATTTTTGTAGTTTTAAAGACATTTATCTGGTTGATCCTGCCATTATTTTTACATAAATAATCATTTAAATAAGGATTTAAAATGTGACTGGTTGATCCTGTCCCTGTGAGTTTTGTTTGCCCACTAGTAGCCATATTGGTAATTTCACTGTTTTCCTGAATTATTCCCTTCAACAGAACTGGATGACATGTATTAAAAATTTAAGTTGATCCTGCTGTATTTGTTTAGCTAAATACTGATTTCAAAAAACACTTATCTGGCTGGACTCTACATTGCACTTCGCAAGATATGGGGACTATTTTTCTGTAGCATGGTTTATGTTACCTTGAGCACTGCTCAGATTCCTCAGAGAAGTAGTGTCTATGAGTTGTTAGAAAATGGATTTATCATTTATTAAGATTATAAAGTTGCCGATTATACTGAGATGAGAGAGAGCGAGCCAGAGCTTCAGAGGAGCAGAAGGTAGTGGAGTTTGTTGTTATAGCAACACATGCTCACTCTTCCTTCTGCTGCTCAGAAGCTCGTGACTCGCCTTCATTCCCGGCACAGTCGGCAGCTTTTTGTGGAGAAATTCAATAAAATGACCAGAACTCCATATTTTTTCTAACTTAACTCATGGACACTGCTTTACTCACTAAGCTCTGGGAGCGAGTTATGGGAATCTCTTACTAGCCGCCACGCTTACATTCTGGGGAAAGTGAAAGTGTTATTACTTAAAGAGCAGAGCATCAGCGCCAGCAAGATAAGTGTTACTATGAAAAGCAAATTGTGTCACTGTTTATTGAGATTGGACATTATTTGAAATGTATGGCAGCAGATTAGCAGTAGTAATAGTGCTCTGTCACGCTACACTGGGGAACAAAAGGAAAGCTGTGACTGTGAGAATGACAGTTTCAGTTTCAGTATGACGTAAAGGAGTGTGGAGATAACAGCATGATGTATAGGAACATGGAGATATCAATGATATCTTCACTGGCTAATCCAGATATCACTTTTTATCCTGTCATTTATCCCAAAACACACATTGCATAAATATATATATATATATATATATATATATATATATATATATATATATATATATATATATATATATATATATATATATATATATATATATATATATAATGGTAGCACGGTAGTGCTACCATAGTTAGGGTTGAGCACCCATTTAAGGTTAAATAGTGACATTTTGCATCTTAATAGCTCTGCCACCATTCAACAGATCTGCCTTAAATTTTGGCAGGCTTAGGGTGTATCCATAGATTTTGGGATCTGCCAACTTTCGTACCGGTCGGATATATGGCTGCAGAGTTATTAAGCGACATTCCGGAGCATATTTATGCTTTTTGCGCATTCTTTGTTCTGCACCTACAGGTTGCACAGTGTGTGTGTGACTGGTCTGAAAACTTCAGGAACATGCAGTTGGGGTTCCTGATGTGCCTTTTGAAGATTTCATGAAAAAATATTGAACGGTTCAAAAGTTATTAAACATTTTTTCCCATTATAGTCAATGGGAAAGTTAACAAAAGTTTGACAGTGTCGCAAATGCAGTTTTTAGTGTCACAAATGACCCTGTAGTGTCATGAGTCAGCCTTTTTTTTCAGTTACTGATCACAGAAATGCTTGGCATTTAAAATTGGGACCATCTAGAGACACAATTGTTTTTGTGTTTACCTAGTCGAACCCCTAGGATGCTAGGTATGTCTTTATTTTGGGATTAAACACCTTAGAAATATGTTTTGAAATTTTTGGGAAAAGTATTGTTGCAAAGTAGTGTCGCACCTGTGATACTTTTGTGATTTTTTTTATGAAAGTGTCGCAAATCACGACACTACTTTGCAACACTATGTCCAAAATGACAGGAATTGTTTGCCACCCTGCTGCAAAAGAACGGTTTGATCTTCTGGGCTGAAATTTGAGGGAAGAAAGCCAACATCTCACAGATGTGCCTTGTGGTGGTTTAGTGAAAAAATATTGCAGGAATGCAAAGTTACCATACTCTGAAGTTGACACTTTTCCACAGACTAACATTGCAGCATCCGCCACACTTCGGGGCCCTGATCTCAGAAATGGTGCGAGATACGGACTTTTTGTTGGAAATGTGTTTAGCCCTTTAGGGGACTGAGCATTCAGTGAAAACCTAGCCAGGAAAGTCATGACTCATATAAAATTTTACTTTTTTCTACGTGCTCAGTTCCTGAGATATAAGCAATTTAGTATTCCTAGAGCTCATTTTCTGGTCCCAGGCCATTATTATGCATACATTCTTTGTAGTCACTGTGTTTCTCTAAGCAGCTGTTGGGGAAAACCAGGTTGTGTGCTCCAGTTACTGTTACACGTAGCATTTCCACTTGTGTTTCCGCACCAGTTTGCGTTATGCTTCCATGTACACCACCGTGTGTGTTATCCTTTGCATTTCTGTTTATGCTTGCATTTGCATCACTCTTACCATTTGTGTCTACAGTACTGTTTCTGTTTGCGTGTCACTTTGTGTCACTGTGTGCATTACCATTTGCGTTTGCGCCACCCTTCCGTTTGTGTTTGTCTTTCGTTTTAGCTATTGTTGTTGTTACCATTACCATTTGTATTTCAATTGTGTTCCCATGCCTGTGCATGTTACAGTTTGCATTTCCATACTGCTTGCATTTGCATTTTTGTTTCTGTTTTCTTTGGCGTTATTGTTCCTGTTATCATTACCATTTGTGTTTTACAGTTGCGGTACCATGACTGTGTGCGTTACGGTTTGTGTTTCTGTATGCGCTTGTGTTTGCGTTTACATTTCTGTTTCTTTGGCATTATTTTTGCTGTTACCATTATGATTTGCATTTCAATTGTGGCACCGTGACCGTATGCATTACGGTTTGTGTTTCCATACGCGCTTGCGTTTACATTTCTGTTTCTGTTTCCTTTGGTGTCATTGTTGCTGTGACCATTACCATTTGCATTTACAATTGCGGTACCGTGATTGTGTGCATTATGCTTTACATTTCCGCGCGTGCTTGCATTTGTGTTTCCATTTGTGTTCCCTTTGGTGTTATTGTTGCTGTAACAGTTAACATTTGCATTTACAATAGTGGTACCGTGACCTGTGCATTACCAGTTGTGTTTCTATACACGCTTGCATCTCCGCTTGTGTCACTGTTGTCTTTGGTGTCAATTTGCACCTGCATTTCTATTAACATTTGCTCTACCATTTACGTTAGTGTCACCATGTGCATAACCATTAGCACTTGCGTTTGCGTTTGCGTTGCAGTTACTGTTACTATGTCACAAGACATCATGTGGTGGGGCGCAGGGCCCAAAGGGCCCATGCTCCCTCACTGCTTCCATTCACTATTTATAGTCCTCATTCTCAAAAGAAGGAAATTCATGGCATCAGTTAGGGTTGTTTCACAGCAACAAAAGCAAAGAAATTTAGTGTTAGGGTTAAGCCCCTTGCACTCCACCAGCCTGCCTCCCAACCGGCATCCAGGGTGTGCATTGGGGTCATCAGTCTAACTCTCACCCCATTCTCCTTTGCCTCAGTTTGTTTACACATGTGAGTGGGGGTGAGAGTTAGGGCCAATGACAACGCACCCGATGCTGATGGGAAGGAGCTTGGGGTGCAAGTTTTGCTTCAACCCTAACACTGAATTTCACTTTTGTCACTGTGGAACAACTCTAACTGGTGCATTAAATGGAGTTTTTGCCATGAATATATATATATATATATATATATATATATATATATATATATATATATATATATATTATGGTAGCACGGTAATGTTGCAGAGTTATTAAGCAACATCCGTGAGCTGCAAGTACTTTTTTGTGCATTCTTTGCTCACGCCTGCAGGTTGCACGGTTTGTGTGACTGGTCCAAAAACTTCAGGGAATGTGTGGCTGGGTCCCTGATGTGTCTTTTGAAGATTTTGTGAAAATTATTGAACAGTTCAAAATTTATTCAAAAACAAGTTCCCATTATAAGTCAAAGGAAAAGTCAACAAAAGTTCGACACTTTCGCAAATGCACTTTTTAGTGTCACAAATGGCCCTAGTAGTGTTGCAAATCCACCATTTTATTTTCAGTTACTGATCAGAAAAATGCTTGGCATTTAAAATTGGGACCTCTAGGAACACAATTCTTTTTGTGTTCACCTAGTCGGACCCTCCGCTTGCTAGCCATGTCTCTATTTTGGGTTAAACACCACAGAAATATGTTTTCCAAATTTCTGGGAGAAGTAGTGTTGCAAAGTAGTGTTGCACTTGTGACACTGTCACAAATTTTGCAAAACTTTTGCAAATCAAGACACTACTTTTCCAGGCTATGGCAAAATGATAGGAATTTTGCCACCCTTCTGCAAAAGAACAGTTTGGTTTATAGGGCTGAGATTTGAGGAAGGCAGCCAACATCTCGCAGATGTGCCTTTCGGTAGTTTGGTGAAAAATATTGCACAGATGCAAAGTTATGGTACTCTGAAATTGACATGTTTTCCATAGACTAACATGGTGGCGTCTGCCATGCCTTTCAGGGCTCATATCTCAGAAATGGTGAGATAATGAAATTATGCATCATGCGAAAACCTAGCCAGGAAAGTCATGATTCAAGTGAAATTTTAATTTTTTTTACGTCAGACGGTTACTGAGATATTACCATTTTAGTATTACAACTGCTCGCTTTTCTGCTCCGAGGCCCATTATTATGCATACATTGTTTGTTTTCACTGTGTTTCTCAATGGAGCTTTTGGGGAAAAATAGGGTGTGCACTCCAGCAGCCACCCTTCCATTTCCATTGTGTTTGTCTTCTGTTTTGAGTCATCGTTGTTCTTGCCATTACCATTTGCATTTCCAATTGCATTCCCATACCGTGCACATTACGGTTTGGGTTTCCATATGCGCTTGTATTTGCATTTCTGCTTTTCCTTTGGCTTTATTACTGCTGTTACCATTACCATTTCTGTTTAAGAATGCAGTACCGTGACCATGCGATTATGGTTTCGCGTTCGGGACACGCTTGAGTGTGCATTTGCATTTCTGTTTCCTTCGCATTATTGTTGCTGTCACAGTTATCATTTGCATTTACAACAGTGGTGCTATGATCGTTCACGTTACCAGTTGCATTTCCATATGCGCTTGTGTCTCCATTTGTGTCACTTTTCGCTTACGCCACTTTCACCACTGCATTTCTATTAACGCTTGCTTTTACAATTTATGTTTGCTTCACCATGTGCGTAACCTTTACCGCTTGTGTTTGCATTGCTGTTACAGTTACTATGTACAAAATCAATGCGGTGGGAACACCACTATTTATAGTCCTCACTCTCAAAAGAAGGGAAATTAGAGGCAAAAACTCAGTTTAATGCATCAGTTAGGGATCACGCCACAGCAACAAAAGTGAGGAAATTCAGTGTTAGGGTTGAAAGCCCCTCTTGCACCCCATCCCACCCCCAACTGGCACTGGGGTGTGCATCGGGTTGTCGGTTCTCTCACCCCATTCTCCTATACCTCAGCTTCTTTACTCATGTGATGGGGTGAGAGTTAGGCTGACCCACCACCCACACCCTCGGCGTGCCAGTCAGGGGGTGGATGGGGCAAGTGGCCAACCCTGGGTCACTGAATTTCTCACTCTGATGCATTAACTGAGTTGTTTGCCTCTAATATATATATATATACATATATATATATATATATATATATATATTATAGTGGCACAGTAGATCCACTATAGTTAGGGTTGAGTACCCCATTTAAGGTTAAAGTGTGAAATTTTGCATCTTAATAACTTTGCCACTGTAAGACAGATTTGCCTGAAATTTGGCAGGCATGGGCGGTACCATGATCTCTGGATCTGTCAAGCTTTGTAATGATTAGATATGCGTTGCAGAGTTATAAAGCAACATTCCGTAGAGCATTTACTCTTTTTGAGCATTCTTTGCTCGTGCCTACAGGTTGCAGGTTTGGGTGCTTGCCAATGAAGCATTTAAACTGATTGCTCAAAAGACTTGCTCCTTCCTGGACAGATGCAGACCATCCTGCCAGTATAGGCTGGTGTCCTCCAGGTGGAACCCCAGTCCCCAATGAAGCCAAACCCTGCGTCACACCATTTTTTCAACCATTCATTAAACTGCATGGTGCAAGTACCCTCGCCTCACCCATGCCATTGACAGGCAGCACTCTGAGAAGGATACTGTGTGTGCTACTTGTCTTAGGCCCCTCCCCAACTCTACAAAGTCCTCCTGCACTGCTCTAATATCATGATGAGCCAAGTCATTTGTCCCTAGGTGGACAATGATGTCCAGCTCAGACTCCCGTGCAGCTGTTCTCGTGATCCTGAGAATACACTTCCTGTCCCTGTAAGCCATGGCACCAGGCAGGCACCTTACTTCAGTTTTCCCTGCTCCCCAGTTCTATCCTCCTAATAATTGAGTCCTCCACCAGGAGCTGCTTCCTTTCCCTGTGGTGTCCTCTGCCTCCTTCCTGTGGGCCTCCCTTGTGACAGTTGTCCTCAGCCTCTTAATCTCCTCTGTTGGTGCATCCATAGGGGAGCTATGCTCCCAGAATGGTGTATGGATTGTGGAGTGGAACAACTGACTGGGTGTTCCTCTGTTCCACCATTCTCACCCTCCCTGAGCCCACTGTGGTCCAACTGCTGTGCTTTCTTCACAACCTCTGAGGTAGTGGTGGTGGCTCTGGTGCTCCCTGGATGGGGAGGTTCCTTCAGTGTGGCCTGAAGATGGGCAACTTCCTCCCTCAGGGCAGAGAGTTGTCTGCATATAGGGCAGCATCTCAGCCTCCAGAAAGACTCCTGGAAGACTGCCCCACAACCATTACATTGCACTACTCCCCACATGTTTATCTACTTTTTGTGTGTGTGTGTGTGTTATTGGTTTGTTATATAGAAATATTTATATATATTATACAATGTGTATGCTTATATTGTCAGTGTAGTGTGCTAGAGAGGATATGACAGTGATATGCACCTAGCACTCTTGAGGAAATGATGTCAGAACCCCAGGTATAAAGGAACTATTTCCAGGGGTGGGTGGGTGAGGGGTGGGCAAGGGTTGAGCCTAAACTGTGCCCTCACTGAAACAGCTCAGACCCACCGCCATGGATGGGTGCCTTCTGTCAGCAAGATGCCCTACACAACAATTTGACAGTGAAAATACCCTGCTAATCAAACATAAAAATCCAGACATCCAAGTCAGACACAGGTAAACCTCCCAGCCCCAAAACAGCCTGGTGATTTGTGCTCTGGAAGCAGTCAGCCCCAAAATAAGTCAGCTGTGCTTTAAAACTTCCTCAGATGTAAGCAAGAGAGAGATTTGTTGCAGATATCTAGTCCAATATAGTATATCCCATGCAGCTTCTCAGTTGTTTCAAAGCACACCCTGTTACCCAACTTGGAAGAAGATGGACTTCTGTCTGAAACAGGATCACACCAGTAGTTTATAGTAATTGATCAATGCTGGAATGTTCAAACCAGAACAATTGGCTGTGATGCAGGTCTCCTGACTTGTGAAGACAATTTCCCCACCTTAGGCTATGTCTGGCATCCAATTATAAACTGCAGCCTTTGCTATTTTAAAGTACACAGCCACCACCAGTAAATGTTGCAAGATATATTGATGCAGACTGTCACAGAATACTAATAAACAAGTATCTCGGAAATGCTTGAGATATGGACTTTTCATCAGAAAATGCTTAGCCCCACTAGGGACTAAGTACAAAACTAGCCAGGAAAGCCATAATTTATATGAAATTTTAATTTTTTACTCAGTCGTACAGTTCCTGAGATATAAGCAGTTTGGTATTCCAAGTGCTCATTTTCTGCTCTGGGGCCCATTATTATGCATACATTCTTTGTATTCACTGTGTTTCTCTAAGCAGCTGTTGGTAAAAAAGAGGTGCTGCGTTACTTGTCACAGAAGAAGGCTCACTTCATGCTTCTATAACCGCTTATGCTAGCATTCCCATCTATGCCACTGTGTGCATTACTCCTTGCCTTTTGTTTGCGTTGCATTACTGTTACCATTTGTGCTTCCATTACTGTTTCTGTTTGTGTTTCATTTGCATCACCATGTGCATTACCATTTAGCGTATGTGCTTATGTTTGTGTTTCCTTTGGCATCATCATTGCTGTTACCATTAGCATTTGCATTTCCTATTGTGGTACCGTGACCGTGCTCATTACCATTTGTGTTTCCATATAGCGCTTTGCATATGCTTTCCATTTATGCTACCTTTCCTGTGTATGCCACAGTGTGCATTACTTTGCATTTTCATTTGCTGCATTTATGCATTGTTAACATTTGCATTCCATTACTGGTTTTGTTTGCTTTTTGTTTTGCCTCACCATGTGCATTATCACTTGCGTTTGTGTATGAGCTTCCGTTTGCATTTGCGTTTCCTTTGGTGACATCATTGCTGTTACTGTTAGCATTTGCATTTCCTATTGCAGTACCATGACCGTGCACATTACCAGTTGCATTTCCATGCGTGCTTGCACCTCAGGTGTTTGCATATGGGATGAGGTGAGAGTTAGGACCAATGACCCCAATGCACACCCCAATGCCTGTTGGTGGGGCGGGTGGGGTGGTTGCAAGGGGTGGAACCCTAACATTAAATGTCCTCACTTTTGTCACTGTGAAACAACCCTAACTGATGCATTAAACTGATTTTTTGCCATGAACATATATATATATATATATGTGTATGTATATATATATAAGAAAATACAAAATCACACATGCCACGAATAATGCAAAGCATCATGGGCTACATATGCAAATCACCAAACTTTTTCTGAAAATACTTTCACAAAATACTTTTGCAAATGTGAAAGTTTCATGATATATATATATATATATATATATATATATATATATATTATAGTGGCATGGTAGTGCCACTATAGTAAGGATTAGGTAGCCACTTTAATGCAAATTTTGCACCTTAATAACTTTGCCACCATATGACAGATTTGCCTGAGATTTTTCCATGTGTAGTCTGGCACCATATATCTCTGGATCTGGTAAGTTGCATTATGGTCGGATATACGGTTGCAGAGCTACAGAATGCCAAAAATGCAAACAAATTACTTTTTATGCGATTTCTTTGCTCACACCAACAGCCTACATGGTTTGTCTGTTCGGTTCAAAACTTCAGGGAAGATGTGGCCTTGGTCACCGATGTGCCTTTCCAAGATTTAGTGAAAAATATTAAACTGTTTAAAAGTTAGTCAAAAACTAAGTTTCCATTATATTCAAAGGAAAAGTTAACAAAAGTCATGAAACTTTCATGAGAGGCCATTTTACTGTCGCAAATGACCCTTTTACTTTCATGAGTCAGCCATCTTGTTACAGTTAGTGACACAGAAAAATGCCTAGTGTTTAAAATTAGACTATCTAGGTAAACACTGATTGTTGTGTTTACCTAGTTGGGTCCTGAAGATGCTAGCCTATCTTTCTTTGGGGTTAAACCCCAGAAATGTGTTTTAAACTTTTTCTGAAAAATACTTTCACAAAATACTTTTGCAAATGGAATGTTTGTGATTTATTTTGCAAAACTTTTGTGATTTGTGAAGTAATTTGTGAAAGTATGCTCAAAATTACTGCAAATCTTTGTCACCCTCCTGCAACTAAATGGTTGGGTCCTTTTGGCTGAACTTTGCAGGTAGCAAGCCCAGGTCCCACAGATGTACCCTTTAGTGGTTTGGTGCAAAATATTACAGGGTCCCAAAGTTACAGCATTCTGAAGTTCAGACATTTTCCCATAGGATAACATTGTGGTTTCCATAACACCTTTCAGGGCCCATATCTTGAAAACAGTTTGAGATGGACTTTTGTCTCACAAATCTTAGTCCCCTTAAGTTCAGAACTAGGTTGGAAGATCCTGAAACCCATGGAATTAGATTTTTTTTACCTTGTACGGTTCCTGAGATATTTGTGATTTACTGTTCCAACTGCTCATTTTCATGTCCAAGGACCACTATTACACCCACAGACTTTGTATTCACAGTGCTTTTTGCCCCTGTCTCAAACACAGTGTGTGATATGGATTCAGTTGACTCATGTTGGGGAACTAGTCACTTTCATGATTACAACCACAGTTCAATTTTTACTAGCTGCTATGGTTCTTCAGATATGGGAAAATTAATGTTACAATGTTACAAGGTTTCTTTGTCTTATAGGGCTGCTGTATGGCTCCATGCTTATGTAGAAGTGCAGGGCCAGAGGGCCCTGCACTTCCACAAACACATATCATTATGCAGAAATGGGCAGCTTGGTGGAAGCATGGGGCCCAAAGGTCCCTGCCCTCCCACTAGTACATACCGTTTACTATTTATATTACACTTTCTCAAGAAGAAGAAATTCATTGCAAAACTCTGTTAATGCATCAGTTAAGTTGTTTTACAGTGACAAAACTGTGGAAATGAAAGAAATATTAGGACCCTGACCCACAACTAATTCCCACCCCCATCCTCCACAAACCAACAGATGCCAAGGTGTGCCATGGAGTCATGTGGCCTAAGTCTCACCCCATTCACCTTTACTGTAGCATGTCAACTTGTTTATATATGGAATTAGGTGACAGCTGGGATACACAACCCCATGGCACACCACGGCATATGTTGGTCTGTGGAGGATGTGGGGTGGGGTGGTTGGGGAGTCAGGGTCTGATAACCCTAACATCACATTTCCACACTTTTGTCACTGTGGAAACAACCTCAACTGATGCATTAACAGAGTTTTTTGCAATGAATATATTTATAGACCATTACCCATTGATCATGCTACTAATAACTACCCAGAATCAGGGGATGCCTTCACAAAATATGTCCCATGCATACAAGGTGTTGAATATGCTGCCTGTGTTAATTTTTTGAAAAGATTAGCCTCGTGGAAAACAGATTTGGAGACTCAAATCCTCCTAAAAGAGAGAGTTTTCAGTCTACCAACACAACATAAGGTTTCAACCTCAGACTCCTGGAAAGAGTTCACTTGGAAAATGGTACAGTAGTATGCTACTTAGAATACCCCAACTCATGTTTAAATTTGACACTAAATAAATCAGTTCTGGGTCAAAAGTTATTTTGGACTTTGAAAATTCTCATAGAATATTTATTGTGTACAGTCCATTATTTTCCAGCTATTTGACATCACTCCTTTTTATATATCCAATGTTTCAAGCTTTGCATACCTCTTCATCAGGGAATAATGGCTCTAAATCAAACTGATAAATCCATTATAAATGGCACATTCTTTTGGCTTTTTATTGTATGCCTATTGCATGAATATTTAATATTTTTAATTACTGTTAAGAATTTAGAGTGAAAAAGTCATCAAATTACCTGTATTAGTTGAACCAAGTGCACACAAATCTTAATAATCTAGCAATTTTATTTCTCCTTTAGTCATTTAATATATTCTTCTTTCTTTATGGGGAAGTAGGGAGAAAGAAGATTACCAAATTAATTGCTTTTACTCTCTGAATAATTATCGGTTTTGTTTATGTTCATTCATAATATATTTCCACTATGTTCCCCTTCATATTTATTTACAGTAATGCAAAATTCACATTTATAAACTTTGTTATTTCTTAAAATACAAAATTTGCTTTGCCATTTCTTCTCTTGAAATTCCATTCCAAATTTATATATACTGCAACATTATCTTTAGTCACAAATAAAGAATACCAGCACTCCAGAAGTCAGTGTATCCACCAGGTTACAGGTTTATTACCAAAAAGTATCCACCATCAGAAAGGTAACAGAAAGAGAGAACAAACCCTAAGTGCCTCGACCGCTAGGTCTTCCGGGGTATGGTTCAGTAATAGCTTTTTTTCCTCTTTATATATACACAGTTGTATTCAATTAAACAATCAAACCAATAATTATATTATTGCTCATATACAGAGCTAAAGTAAATCAGCACAGAATAAAAATTCTGTAAACATTCAAATTAGTGCTGATTCGAAAGGAAAGAAAGCAATTGACATACTGTCAGGAGGAAATCAGGTTCTTGGAACTGAATAAGATCTATTTAGCCAAAATTACTAAGCATGAAAAAGAGTTGTTTCAGAGAAAAAGCATAAGTTAAATTGTGATTCAGTAGATTACGGACATGGTGAAGTGTTTCCTTGGAGAGGAGGCAAAGACAAAGATTACAGAGCAGAGGTCGCCAGAGATCCAGATATAGAAATTTTAATTCAAAACCTGATACCGTATAAATGTGATCATGAAATAAAACAAATAAAAATAAAACAATTAGATTTAATACAGAAGATCAGAGAGTGATAATACAGAAACAAGCCAAGATAGTTTGACAACACTACTTCTCCCCCATAAATCGAATTCAAGGCCAACCTTAGATAAACAACAAAACACACAGTGAGGTAGAAGAAAACAAAGAAGTCAAGATCAGCCACAAGGACAACAGTGTAATATTAATTAAGTTACAAAATTCAAAAACGAAGGTGGTTCAAGAAAACAAGACGGGAGGAGGGGTACATGTAGGCAAGAAAACAGATACCAATTCAGGAAATAAACAGATGTGCTACTACCTCACGATTAGTTCGAGCAACAAGCTGGGCATCTTGGCTGTCAGATTCTGAATTCGCTCATCGGTCTGGGTCCTCTTAATTAATGAACAGATCTCTTCTGTCGTTAGCTCACCGTCGGTTGGGAGGGTAGCATCCATGTCAATAAATTCTGCAAAGTCGACTGCTGAAATGAATTCTGGTGTCACTACGTCATCCAATGAAGATTGGTCTGATGGAATGTCAGTTTCACATACAATTTTGAATGCTTTCTGAAACAGTGCATTATCGTGACAGGTTTGACACAGTTCCATGCTCTAGTCACCATGTAAATTGCATCTAGGAGAGTAACTGCCTTTGCAATTTTGGATGCTTGTGCGTTCCCACCTTCTCAATAACTTTTTTTTCATGAGGGACTGGAGATTCTAGCACTTCTGCTAACTGCATTATTAAACCAGTGGAATAGTGCTTCTTCCACCTCGGATTCCTTTCCATCTCTCTTCCTTTTCTCTGAGGGTTGCTGTTTGCTAGCCACTCAGCCATGATTGAATCACTGATTTCGCTGATTCTGCTAGCCTGGCTTTTGAGATCCCAAAGGCAGCAGCAACCTTTGACAAGGAGGTTTTGGGTCCGTGAAGAGCTTCAAGAACCTTAACACGCTCAGCAAGGGACAGCTCATTACGTTTTGAGTCCATGTTCATATCCAGCAGCTGAAAACACTGATCACAGGATCTAATTTTATAAGGAAACTCCACCAAAATGTCCCAATTAGCGAAATTGGTATCCCTAATAAACAACAGGAGCTTCCATTAACTATAATAGGGGAACAATCAGTAACCATAGAAACATCCCAATTAAGCGGACATCCTGATTAACCGCGTGCTGATTAAGTGGTTTATCTGTATATACACATATCAATTCAGATTTGATATTGCCAAAATATCTCCCAATTCCTAACATATAAAAGCTCTTTGTTGTGTATGTGGCATGGTGTCCCTGTGGTTTACAATATATAGGATGACTACCTGCTTTCTGAAAACACGAATCCAGGAACACATTTGGGCCATATATAATCGTAATTTAGATAATGCAATTGGTGCACACTTTCACGGTAGCACATGATTCGAACTCAAGGGTTTTAAATTTATGGCACTAGAATGTGTCACTGGTCTTATTCATGGAGGAGACAGACTTTTGACCTTAAAGCAAAAAGAAACAAGATGGATTTACAATTTGCACTCCTCAATCCACATGGTTTGAATGAAGAGTTTGAGCTCACTGTATATGTAAATAAATAATGGTTCCTCTCTATATTAGAAGCATAGAAAATCCAGGCAATTCATAAAATGAGATCTTGGTAAATGTTGTACTATATGAAGATATAACCTTTATAATGTTTATTTTCAATTGTATTTTTACCATCCCCCTTCTTAGGTTGTAGAATATTTAATATACAGCTTGATGGGAATTTTGTCATGCTCGAATGGCAGCAGCTACACACCCTGACAGATCTAAAATTAAAATGTGAAGATCTTGTTGTATAAGGTGACTGTGATTTGCTATGATTAATGGTTATGGGTTTTGCCCTGTGCTTTATTTTATTTATTTTCAATAATAAAGATTTGATTATGTTGAAGAACAATTAATTTAAAAAGTTTAAAAAATATATCTAACATTGACCTTTGCATTGGTAGTGACCCCTGCTAACTGCTACAGTATATTATTAAATGAATTATAGATAAAATAACAATGCCCTAGATATAACAGGGAGATCCGATGAAAAGCAATCATAAAGAATTTGATTGATTAAAGCAACCACAATTGCCTACATGCTTGTATACTTGTTCATATTATACTAACAATATATATGGATTAGATAGCATTACTATAAATGCATTAGTCTGCAAGCTGTATTTATTTAATATTATTTTGTTGCATTTACTAGATGAAGACATCATTTTTATAATGCTTATTTTTATTTGTCCTTCTTTCTTTTTAGGTTGTAAAATACTTACATGTGGCTTGATGGGCATTTTTTCACACTAACGGCAGCAGCGCACTTGGCAGACTTGAAATTTAAATGTGAAGATTTTGCTGTATACGGTGACTGTGGTTAGCTGTAATAAATGGTTAGGGCTTTTGCCTATACTTTCTTTTCTTTATTTTTCCAAATAAAGACTTGATTATGTTGAAAAATATATATACTTAGAATGTTTTAAAGAAATATATCTAACATTGACCTTTTGCACTTGCAGTGACCTTCTGCTAATTGTTATATATATAATTGAATCATAAATAAAATAATGATGCCCTAGATACAATAGGAGACTTTATGAGAAACAATCATAAATAACTTTGATTGAAGCAACCACAGTCACCTATATGCTTGTAGATTTATCCATATTATACTAGTAAAATGTATTTACTAGATAGCATCTTAATAAATGCATTAGAGATTAAGTTATTATTACTTTTATCTACACATTGCTTAGAGACTTTCTGGCTAACTCTTCTTCTGTAAGTTGTGTTTATTTATTATTTTGTTGCATTTAAGCATAAACAAGGAATGAATATTGTTTTAAAAAGATTTTGACATGAAATACAATGATATTCAAAGTGCTTTTGTATTTAAACTTACAGACATGTGCTTTTTTCTCCCTTGTTTATTGCTTTCTTTTCTTTCTAATCAGCACTATTTTGAATGTTTAGAGAATTTTTATTCTGTGCTGATTTTACTTTTAGCTCTGTATATGGATAATATAATTATTGGTTTGATTGTTTAATTGAATACAACTGTGTATATGCAAAGAGAAAAAGCTAGCATTGAACTATACCCCTGGAAGACCTAACAGTCGAGGCGCTAAGGGTTTGTTCTCTCTTTCTGTTACCTTCCTGACAGTGCATACTTTTGGTAATAAACCTGTAACCTGGTGGATAAACTAACTTCCAGAGTGCTGGCATTCTTTATTTGTGACTATTTGGACTGGCTATCCTATCTGGCACCCACTGTCCTCAGACCTGAGCACAACAACATTTTGATTCTTAAAATTATCTTTAGTAACTGCAACATCCTTGTTCCTCTTTCCATTTTTACCTTGTTCTTAGCACTTAATTTCTTAAAAATTTTACTTTTTATAGCTGTATATGTTATATCTATAATTTATACATTAAGTTTGGCACTAGCATGGACAGATTGCTGGAGAAAGTGTGAGCAACTGAATGCCGACCATTCCATATATTCTGGCTTTGTCTCCATTTACATCAATTCTGGACAACTTTGAACATGGATTTAAAAGAGCTGTTCCTTCACTTTCCAGCTTTATATTTATATTAACAGTACCATGCAACCATCTAGACCAGTGACAATATTAATTTGTGGTCCAGCTTAAAACTATGACTGTTCAAATAATGTCTTAACAATTTTAACCTGTACTGTATCTTATGTATTCACTTGCCAAATAAAAATTGAATTAAAGAAAAAAATTCAGTGCTGCCACCTGGGATAACATTGTAACAGGTTACAAACTTGAACCCAAAACCACACTCCAGGAAAATTCTGTTTAAATCTCCCACAAATGGAAGATAACCCCAAACAATGACACTGGAGCAGCAATACCCAGTACACCAAAGGTAAAATGCATTATTGAGCAATTTATTTAAAAGTTAGAGTAAGGAAAGAACAAGAGAACATGAGGGAAAACTGGAAGCCATGGGGATTCTTATATCAATGTATTAGCAAACAGTCCTCACCCCAGCAGTTCCAGTCCCCAAATGTAGGTGCACCCAGCTTATACCCCCAAAGGCTTTATCAAGAGCTCTCTCATGGTGGTGGGTATCTCATCAGGTTGCTGGTAGCTAACCAGGCTGATGAATAACTTGCGTGTTTGAAGAAAGTTTAAAACAAGCTGGGTATCAAATTTTGGGAAATTAACAATGGGCCCCTCTTTATAATCCACAATTGGCTTGGCTGTATGGTCATGCAGGTCTTCTGCCTGAGCTTACCTAGATGATTACACAGTCCTGCACAGGGCTTCAGCTCCCGTCATAACTAGCTAACCATTAAGAAATCTCAAGAGCCACAGCTCTGAGGTACATACGGTTCAGAAGTTTTCACAGATGGTTCTCCTCTTTACAGATCTGTGAGGCAGGGCTGGATCTTGGTGACAGCTCAGCTTTCATAGGCACAGATCTGAGATGAGACATCACCCTCACAAGGGCCATAAGCTGGACTTGGCTGTGGTCACCTTGCCTTTTGTCAGCTTTGCCCTCAGAACTTTTGTCACACTCCTTGTTGGGTGACTGCTTCAGCACACAGGAACACTGCACAAGAACCCTCCTTATAGAACGATCAGACATCCTCAGCCTGGCAGTTGATGAGGGATAGCCACTGCTGCTCTGGCTCTTCTCATTGGCAGGGGTTCACACTCAGAAAGGAGCTTCCCCTTCAGTGTTGTCTTCTTCCTTTGGATTCCTCTGGAACTGCAGTGGTGTGGATCCTGTGGAAACCAGTATCTGATTTGTTGGACTTGATTCTGGCTGTGAGAGCAGATCACCTCCTTCCAGCTTAAACTGAATTTTTCTTTCTGGTGTTTCTCTCAAACACTCTCCTCCTCCTTGAAGATTATTCAATTGAAGTGTCCTTCCATCATCCATCAGGCTCCTTAGAGCCTGATCAAGGCAGTTTCTGAGAGAGCTGTCAGTGCCACAGCTCATATACTAGGTCCTTCAGATAATCCTCTGACTGACCTCAAGAGAAGAGCTGTCCCTCCTTTCAGGGCTGAAACACGACATCTGACTGGCTGTTCAGCTGATGCTGTTACCGGGTGATGGGCTGTAACTCTCCAGCCAATCAAAGGGTTCCTTGGCCCTTCCCATGGTACATTGCAGCTGACTTTCAGTCATGGGGCTGCCATATTTGTTTAAAAATGTATACAAATCTTATTTTTTATTGCAGCCCCTGCTGCATTCTGATTAGCCCTGTTGGGCTGGTCCCAGCCCTACTGCCAGTCCTTGGGCCAGAACAGCATTGTGAGAGCAGTTGCACTGCCTGGTTTGGGTTTGGAGCTCCTGCTCCATTTTGGGGCCTACCATTCATGCCTGGAGGTCTGATGAAATTGCAGTTATGATTTGATTACTCCCAACCCCACTGCCTGCTCTGGGGCTGGGAGTTACTAATTATAGCACCCATTGGCATGATTTGAGTTGGGTCCTGGCTCCACTGTATACCTTGGAGTCCAGGACTATTTTTAATGGTGGGCCCAGTTTATAAACAGAGCTCCCTCTATTTTGTGCATGCTTGCCACCCGATACTTTGGTGCATAGGTGCCAGCAACTTTGCTACCGATCTGGCTTCTGTTCCTGGAATCAGGCAGCATTGAAGAAGCACACAGTTGTGTTTGTGGTATCCAGTCATGGTTGTAACTATGCTTTTCCATCCTTGGGCCAGAATTGTCGGCTCTGGCTGGGGAACAAGACTCAAATCCCACCAGAACCACTGGCAGAAATCCTGTTGTGCCTTGCAAACTACAGATCAATCTCTAACCTCCCTTTTAGGGAAGGTGATTGAGAAAGTAGTGGCCACTCAGCTGGAGGACCATTTGACCATCAATGACATCTTTGAACCTCTCCAGTCTGGATTTTGAAAGAAGCATAGTACCAAGACAGTGCTGGTTTGGGTGCTCAATGATTTCTGATGGCTAGAGGTCAGAGGACCCATTCTATCCTGGTTCTCTGAGATCTCTCATCAGCGTTTGACACTATGGACCATGGGGTTCTGCTTGATCATCTGAGGTTCATCTGTGGACTGTCAGGTACAGTCCTCGAGTGGTTTACATCGTTCCTCACTGGAAGATCTCAGAGAGGTGTCCGGGATTATTCCTCGGATCCAGTTCTCTATGATGTGGAGTTCCTCAGGGCTCAGTGCTGTCCTCATGTTGTTCATCAGTGTGTATGCTGCCCCTCAGAGACATGGTAAGAAGGTATGGGCTGAGGTTTCACTGCTGTGATGATACCCAACTCTACCTTTCTTTGCACCCAACCAGGATGGAGCTGTCTCGGTCTTTAATAGCTGCCTCACTGAAATCCAGGAATGGATGGATGCCAGTTGGTTGAAGTTGAATTCTGATAAGACTGAGGTATTGGTTGTGGATCTGGGTCACTGGATAGGGGGATTGGGTGTGGGTTCACCCTCTGGACTCTTTCTTGGGGTGTGTCACTCCTGACCTCTGAACGGGTGCGAAACCTGGGGTAATTTTGATGAAGGGCTGACCCTGCATTTGCAGGTGTCGGCCATCATAAAACCTCATTTTACCATCTGAGGAATATCTCCAGGATTAAGAACCTTGTTCTGCCTGGCAACCTTCCTACTCTGATCCACGCCTTGTGGCCTCATGTTTAGATTATTGCAACTCCCTGTACCTAGGGCTACCAGGGTGGAAATTCATCACTTGCATCTAGTGCAGAACATGGCAGCCCAGCTTTTGATGGGATCATCTCAGTCCTGTCATATTTTGCCGGTGCTGCGTGGACTGCACTGGCCACCAGTTCAGTGGTGGATCACCTTTAACGTCGATCTTCTGACTTTTGAAGCCCTACATGGACTTGGCCCGGACTACCTGAAAGAGCTTCTGGTCCCTTACTGCCCTGGGTGATTACTACACTCAGCTGATGAGGGGTTGCTAGAGATTCCAAGGGTGTGTTTGAAATCTTCTGGGGCTAGCATTCGCGCATACCCACCCCTACCCTTTGGAATTCTCTCCCCGTCAGTTACATAAGTGCACGCACCATGGAAGGATTTAAGCAGGCAGTAAGAACTTTCCTATGGTACCAAGCTTTTGGTGACTAATTATTGGAAGATACCAGTCTGGTATACTTTTGCTGCTGAGATGTTTGTTCTGTTTATTTTGTGATTTTAATATTGTTAAGGTGGCTTGGTTTTGAAAGGCTCCATACAAATAAAGTTTATTACTATTATTATTATTATTGCAGGTCCCCATGCTGTAGTCCTGGGGATCAGAGGAAAGAAGCCAGCGGGTGGACTGAAGGGAGCCTCGGGGCCTGAGAGTTCTCACAGGTAAGCTCCTATAAATGGGGAGCTTACAGAATTATGCATAGGAGCCTGTTCAGAACAAGGTGATAATTTCATTGACTGAAGCTGGGGAAAGGATAAGCCACAAGTGTAAAGGTCCAAGTGAATGGCATTAAGAAACTAGGTTACAGTTTATGTAGATTTTATTTGCATGAGTATACAACAATTCTTGAAATTAGAAAAATAATGAAATCATTTGTTTAAACTATTGAACTGAGCTTGGCTTCCATAGTCAAACCATGTGCAGCACTAACAGGCTTAGTGCTGACACACTGCAACCATGACCACTGCTGTATTCAAAAGAACACTTAATGTGTCATTAAGTAGTTAGCATTGTTGCACTAAATACCCTCTGCCCATGTAAATGAGTTGAACCTTTGTATATGGGCAACAGCATAGCCAAAATTTGTAATTTTGTCACACAGGCCCAGATATTCAAACTGCGCCAGGCTGTGGCGAAGCCTGGGCGCAGCGCAACTTGGCTGCGAGAGGCATTGACTGGGCGATATTCCACGGAGCTGCGCCATGGCTCAGCATCATTGAATATTGCACCCTGGCCACCGCAGTGCGCATGGTGCAGTGGCATTGTGCCAGTGCAAGTGGCCAGAGTGGAGCAGGAGGATGCGCTAGAGCAATTTCTGTTGCGCTATGCACAGCAACTGCGATATTCAAAGTGCACATGCAAATGGGGCCATAATGTATACAAGGCACAAATTGGGCAATTTGCATGTCATTATGGCCCCATTTGCATGGAGGTGTGCTGATCCTCGGCGACTGGCTCCTGCCAGGCAGCAGCGGTCGGGGACCGATGCCCCGCAGCGCAGCAACAGCCCCACAGCCCGATCGTGGGCATTTGTAAAATAAATAAGAATTAATATCCCTGGTGGTCCAGTGGACCACTGTCAGCCCCATCGCAGGCTTAAGTAAAATAAATATGAATTAATATCCCTGGTGGTCCAAATCGGGCTGACAGCGGTTCACTGGACCACCAGAGAGTTAGGACGTGAGGTTTTTAAACAGATACCCATGATCGGGCATGGGGGTGCCACCATTGAGGTGCGGCCGAGCTCAGGTAGCTACCCACAGGTGGCAGCTGCCGTGTTGCGCCTGCAATATGGCAGCTCACCTGTGGGTGGCCAGCCGTTGATCCTTTTTTGGATCAGCTTTGTGCGGCGCAAGTAAGGGTTGTGCATGCATGGCTCAGCACATCCGGGCTGAATATTGGGATGTGCAGAGTCTGCATGGGCACATCCCCCACCTGCACTGCATACATTACTGATTCACTCCGCACATTGGGATTTCTGCCAGGCACAATTCCCCATTTGAATATCGTGCTGGGGCTCATCAGTGGGTTGCGATGATGCAACACTGTTGTGCCATGCGCAATCCTTTGAATATCTGGGCCACTATTTCCAACTGCTGCCACCATCTGCTCCACACCTGTTACAAAAAATCAACTACTTAGTGGTTCTGGTGTCTCATCTGGTATCAAAACAGGCTGTACACTTATCTCTATGTCCAAAATAATATAAGTTTAAAACAGAGACACAACTCAGTTTCTCACACAAAATCAGATACTTCAAATTATGATGATAATGCTTACAAAAAGCATATGGTTTGGACAGTTTATCTTAAAAAATTTGTATGTACAGTAAGTATGTCTTCCTATGCTTTTCATGCAAGACGTAGTAGTATTCTAAAAGATTTTTAAATTGCTAAAGGCTGTTGAAGTAGTGCTATTTAACACTTCCAGCAGCATGCAGCTGTCTTTCAATGGGCTGAGCACAGGTGTTTGAGTGCCGCAGGATCTTTACATACCACACCCACACTACTGCATGTCTACTGACTCCCAGGAACGGTCCCACAGATAAACAGAGAAAACTGGAGCTGGCTGAAGCAAGATGATGGCAGCCCTCGCTGGATCTGCAAGACCAACCAGGTAACCTCCTCAGTCAAGTCTGACATCTGGAGGGGTACATCCTCAAAGACCCCATCATGGGGAAGCCATAAGGGATGGAGGATGGGGTAAGTACTTGGGAAATATAGGTAGTGGAGCTGTGGGTGGGGCTGACCTGCTAGGGGCAGGCCAGCAAGTCAATAATTAACAAACAAAAATGAACAACAGAAGTAAGGCATTTGCTTGAGAAAAGAAGCATATGTGAGTTACTATATGTGCAACCCTTGTCTGTCTAGGACACACATGAGATCAAAGGGAGATTCACACACTAAACACACTGCCAAGAGCCCTTGGTGTTGTGACAGAGAGGGCCTACTTTTCATACAGTACTTAATCATGCTGCCACCAACCAGGTTACAGTTTTCTTGGAGTTGTTCCTTTGAATCCACCATAGACTCCTACTCACACAGCACAAGGTCAAGTGCTTATACAGTACATTACAGTACAGGGCCCTTTGGACATAGAAACACCCTCAGTTGCTCCAGGTAACCATATCCCCACCTCTGTATCAGATTCAGGTTTACCTATTACATTAGGTAGACATATTTCCAGAAGCAGATTGTGGACTTTCTCCAGTAAAATAGATTACCTGTGCTTATTAACACATAGCACTCACAGATTTGTATTAAATATAAAATATTTAATATTTACAGTAAGTCTGCAAGATACACAGCAAATGAAAGGTCTTAAGTACAAAGAATTACAAACAGAAAACCTACACAGGCCTTCCCCAGGAATCAGAAGCTTAGTATTTGCCATACAGGCTTTGAGATTCAAAGGTCCATTATTCCTTTCACACAGTGGATGTCTGCTCAGTATAGAAACATTGTAACATAGAATTTGATGGCAGATATGGACCGCTTAGCCCTCCCAGTCTGCCATTTTCCTTACCTACTGTAATACATAGATCCTACATGATCTCCATCTTAACCCCTTTCCCTGCCACAAGGTTCCCTTATGCCTATTCCATGCCTTCTTGAATCCCATTACAGTTTTTGCCCCACCACCTACTCTAGGAGGCTGTTCCAGGTATGCACCTACTCATTCTGTGAAGAAGTATTTTCTTACATCTCCCTTAATCTATTCCTCCAGCTTCATAGCATGGCCCTAGTTCTTGAACATCTTTTGATCTAAATAAAAGGCTTTCTTCTTGAACCTTAATTATACCCATGAGGTATTTGAATGTCTCTATTGTATCCCTCTCTCTCCTTTCCTCCAAGGTGTACATATTGAGTTCCTTCTTTCCCTCCTCATAGGGTTTTTGATGCAGACCCTTCACCATTTTAGTAGCCCCTTCTGGACTGACTCTACTCTGTCTATGCCCTTCCTGAGATGTGGTCTCCAGAACTGGATACAGTATTCTTGGTGAGGTCTCACCAGTGATTTACACAGTGGTATAACCACCTCCCTCTTTCTGCTGGTGATACCCTCCCTATGCACCCCAGCATCCCATTGGCTCTCTCCATTGCTTTGGCACACTGTTTGGCCACCTTTAAGTCATCAGATATGATTACCCCTACCTGTGGTTCTCTTTCCTGTTTGGTGGTCTCCAGTGCCACTCCCAGTTTATACTGTCTCTTTGTTTCTGCATCCCAGTGCATGATGTTGCACTTTACACATTGAAATTCAGTTGCCACACTCTTGACCTCTCCTCAAGTTTTCTTAGATCTCTCTTCATTTTTTCCACACACACCCACCCCAAGTGTCAACCCTATTATAGTTCTTAATGTCATCTAGAAAAATGACATACCTTCCCTTCTAGTTCTTCTGCAAGGTTGCTAGTAAAAACATTAAGAGGACTGGTCCCAGTACTGATCCTTGTCGCACCATGGTCACCTTCCCTTCCTTAGAGTGAACTCTGTTCACCACTACCTCTGTCTCCTATCCCCAATCACTTTCTTACCCAGTTTACTATCTTTGGACTCACCCCTAGCTGCTCAGCTTATCTATGAGTCTCCTATTACGAACAGTGTTGAAGGCCTTATTAATATCTAGATAGGCTACATTCACTACTCCTCTCTGATCTATTTTCCTGGTCACCCAGTCAAATAAATCTATCAAATTTGTTTGCTAGGACCTCCCCTTGTGGGTCTATGCTGCTTCAGATCTTGTAAGCCACTGGATTCAAGATGTTCCACAAACCATTCCTTCAGCAGTTATTCATCAATTTCTCCAGCACTGAGGTCAGCCTGACTGGCCTGTAATTTCCAGCTTCCTCTTTACTACCACTTTTGTGAAGTGGGACTACATCTGCCCTCTTCCAGTCCTCTGGGACCATACTCATTTCAGTTAGTGGTTGATCAGGACACATACATATAGTATGTAAATTGGAGAGGCAACAGGTGGAGGGAGGTTGTTGAGGAAGATGGAAAGAGGACAAATCAAGGATGGAACCTTGAGGACTCTTACTCAAATGGGGGCATCACTGTCATGGATACATTGTGCACAGTGTGACAAGAGGTAAGAGTTGAACCAGTTGACCACAGGGGTGAGAGGCTGGCAGAACTGAGCTTTTGAGGAGTAGGGGTGAGACACAGAACTGAAAGCCTTTTCTGGGTCTATGAAGATGGCTACAGTTATGTGACCTCGATCCATGCTGGTGAGGATAGAGTTGGTAACACAAAGTAGGGATGTTGCAGTTGAGTGGTTGGTCCAGAAGCCAGATTGAAAGAAGATATACAGATATCTGTACCTGTATGAGCCGTCTCTCATGGAAATGATTCAGAGAAGGTGCTGTAAACTAATGGAAGCTCTATCCCAAGGTGGCAGCTAGGCTGTGCGTGCCTCTGGCTGCAGAGCTGTGATCTGCAGTATGCTTTTAATTTTCTTTACTTTTCAGGTTTATTTTAGTTTGTTTTACTGCTTACTTTTTGTGTGTGTGTGTGTGTTTTCCTTCTTCGGGCTGGGTAAGGGACACTTGTTGTTCGTGGACTGAGAAGAGGAGCATGCTTTCGTCCGCATCCTGAGTTGGACATTGTTGGTGTCCCACTGCATGAATCAAACTGGGAGCGTGCAGTAGAGTGTGGAGTTTCTTGCCCTGTTGGCTGAACTGTTTGGGCTAGAATTTTCTTGGATCCCTTTATGATTTTATTGCAATGAGGAGAGGCGCCTATGACTGGTACCGCTGCTGAAGGTGGCACGGAAGCGGTGCAGAGTGGACTAAGGGCTCGTGGTCTTGAGGAATTCTGCAGGATGCTGTTTTTCCTCTGGACTGAGGTACTCTGATTTTATGCTGGATTTGGGCCGGGAGCAATTAGACTGCTTGTTCGCTCCTGTGGGCTGTGATTTTATGATGAAGAATTTAAGAAGCTTGTGCCCTGTGACTTTGGGAAAGGAGTGAGGAGATTTGTTAATTTGTTTTGGATCCCGAGGTGAACATGACTTTCCTTTAAGACCGGTTTGAGGTGCAACCTCCTGCTGGGCCTCATTTGATTTGTGGTCCGAAGGGGTATTTGGGAGCCCTTGGTCAAGGAGTTGACTGGGGTCTCTGCCCCTAAACCCCCAGTTTGGGCTACTGTTGTGGCCTGATTTTGGCATTGTATTGGTCCACTCTATTTCATGTGTGTTGCCCAGTTAGAGGTAAGGGCCTTATTCAAATCATGGATGGACCTGCCTGATTTGTTGGATTTGAATTCTGAACATCTTTTAATGATTTGTATGTGTTTTGTTGACTCCAAACCTGAGGACAAATCCATTTCTGGGCCTGGCAATTTGAAGACTTTTATTTGGACAATCGAGGTGGTGAGAGGACCTTGCATCCATTAATTTAATTTGAACCTTACCCTCTTCCCTAGATCATGAGAGGACTGGAGGAAGGGACACGTTATTTATTTGTTTGAAGTTTAAATTGTTTTATGATTTGTTATAATAGTTATACTTTGCAGTGAGAGTGGTAAAGTATTTCTTCTTTTCCTCTCCTTGGCTGTGAGAGCTAAGGGGGATAAATAATTTTCTTTTATTTATTTTTGGTTAAGTAGGGTGGTGAGAGAACCCTTACATTTACATTTATATATTTCTTGTATTTATATTTATTTTTATTTTATTTTATTTGTGAGTCTTCTTGTCCAGTCAGACTCAGTTTTCTGTGAGGTGAGGTTCTGTTTTATTTTGATTTTGTTTATTTGTGTTGGTTAAGTTGGGATTATTTGGTTAATTTTAGGTTGTTATTTGTTAACATTGATTATTTTAGTGTTTGGGGTTTATTGTTTTATTTTGTTTTTGTATATAGCGACGTATGTCGACCTTCAGGCCCCACGGTGATGGCTATTCATCCTCCTCTCTTCGCGCCCTCCACCTTTCTATACTCCTTCCTACAATTTGATACATACCAGCGCTGTAGAGCATTGGGGATTGTTCGTAGGAGAGTAAGGAGGTGGGGATGTGAACAGGGAGGATGAATAAGGGGGCCACCGATCAGTTATTGTTCAGAAGGCTTCTGGGGTGAAATGGAACCCAGATCGTGGTTTACCATGTCTGGTGCCCATACCCAAGGGCACTACTGAATTCAGTAGGCAGATAGGCCTGACAGCCTCAGGTTTGTCCAACTTGGGCGGTGTTATGCAATGCCAGGTCTGTCAGGAATAAGACCGCATTATTGCTGATCTTGTTGGCTCGGTGGACTTGGCTTACATCACAGAGACCTGGCTGGATGAAATCCATGCCCCATTAGAGCCATGACTCGGGTTGAGTACTCGTGATACACCCGAGATTGGAATGCAGAGAGTGTGGGTTGCAGTCTGTTAAGACTGAATTGGCCTCATGGGTGTGGTAGTGGGTGAGGCTGAGTCCTTTGAGTGCACAGTAGTAGAGGGTGTAGGTGTTCAAATTGTATTCATCTACTGTCCACCCGGAGATGGGAAACGATTCTTACAGGAAGTAGCAGACTTCATTGTTGACATGTCGTTGAGTTGCCCAAATTGATGGTTCTGGGTGACTTCAACACCTGGTCGATGATGAACTTTCGCAATTTGTAATCACTTCCTCCAACTAATGTCTTCTTTGGGCATCACACAGGTAGTTTCCACTGCTAATCATAAATCTGGGCACCTCTGACTTAGTCTTTCTCCTGGGGATTGATGCATCTGATGTGGGTGGAACCAGTCACCTGGTCAGACCACTACACCATGAGGTTCAATTTTTGCACCACCGTGAAAAGGCCTTCCCTGTGGAGATGGTCAGGTATCACCCATTATGGAATATTGCTTCCCAAGGCCTTGCGGTGGCCCTCTGACCTATCGTCCCATGTTGACGAGCAGTAATCCAGATGTTGGTGTCAGCCTATAATGTGACCATTATGGCAGCTCTGGATTTTATTGCTCCTGTTCATGTGCGCCCTTATCCCTTTACCCCAGGTCCCTTGGTTTGATGGGACATTGAGGGAGATGCGAGACAGGGACAAAGGTTAGAGTGGTGCTGGCCAAGTCTGCCAATGAAGCCAACCACCTTAGATTGATGGAACATTATTCGTCTATCAATCTGCAATCACCCATAAGAAGGCAGAATTCTGTCCAGGAGATTGCAGTTGCCTGGCATCGACCGGCTTAGCTGTTTTGAATGTAGACAGACTGTGCAACCCAGCCTGTCTGCAAGTTCGAAAAGCCTTTTCGTAATTAGAGTGCGGATCTCGCTCGTTACTTTAAATTAGAGTGGCCAACATCAGGGCAGACTTGTGTCCAGTAATCTCTAAGGGTGATGCCATGGAACAGTGTGAATTCACAGTACCTCAATTCTCTTTGAGTTCCTTTGGTCGACCTGATTTCGTGGATGTTATGAGGATCATCCATAGTAGCGCCCCTAGTTGTAGTTTGGCTCCTGGACTGACTCTAATTTTGGGTTGTAGTGATATCATCGGTCCAGTCCTGGTGCAAATAGTCTGGTGCTCCTTGGAGTCAGGTGAATTTCCTAGCTACCTGAAAGAGGCGTGGTGACACCTCTTGAAGAAAGCTACCTTGGACCCAGACTGTTTCAAAACTACAGATCTATCTCTAACCTTCCCTTTATTGGGAAGGTTATTGAAAAGGTAGTGGCAGCTCAATTCTAAGACCATTTAACCATCCATAACATCTACGAATCCTTTCAATCTGGTTTTCATAAAAGAGTAGCACCGAGACTGCACTGATTCAGGTGTTTAATGATCTTCTGAGGGCGAGAGATCAGAAGAGACTTTCCATTCTGGATCTCCTTGATCTCTCATCAGCTTTTGACACTGTGGATCACTTGGTGTTGATAGCACGCCTGAGGCAGATTTGTGGAATTTCGGGAATTGTTCTACAATGGTTTACCTTATTCCTCACTGGGAGATCACAAAGAGTTGTGTCGGGAGTTTTTCCTCTGGGCCAACTCCTTTGTTGTGTGGGGTGCCTCAGGATTCTGTGCTATCACCCATGTTATCGTGGTGTACATGCTATCCTCGGAGACATTAAAAGACAGTATGGGCTGAGGTTTCACTGCTATACAGCTATACCTGTCTTTGCACCGGACCAGGATGGAGCTCTCGCAGTGTTTAACAACTGTCTGGAAGAAATCCAGGATTGGATGGATTCTAGTTGGTTAAAGTTGAACTCAGAGAAGACAGAGGTCTTGGTTGTGGACCCAGGCTGTCAGATAGAGGTTGTGGGCTGGCATGCCCTCTGGAATTTTCCTTGGTGGCGTGTCACTTCCGACCTCTGAACGGGTGCGTAACCTTGGGGTTGTCTTAGACAACAGGCTGACTCTACAGTCTCAAGTGTCAACTGTTGTCAGGACTTCCTTTACCATCTTAGGAATATTGCCAGGGTTAGGCACCTTGTTCCATCTGACACTTGCCAATGTTGGTCCACGCCTTTGTGTCCTCACATCTGGACTACTGCAACACCCTGTACTTTGGGCTTTCTGGTGCTGAAATCCGTTTTCTACAGCTGGTGCAGAATGCAGCAGTCCGGGTTTAACTGGGACAAGTAGGTTCTGTCACATTACCCCGGTGCTGTGCAAACTGCACTGGCTCCTATCTGATGGCAGATCACCTTTATAGTCAATTTATTAACATGTACTTTGACGGCAGATAAGGACCGCTTGGCCCATCTAGTCTGCCCATTTCCTACCTACAAGATAGGCTGCAGACCCTGGTTAACCAACAGCCTATTTCTTCCTACCCCACAAGAATTGCCTTATGTCTGTCCCATGCATTCTTGAATTCTTCCACAGTTTTAGACCCCACAACCTCCTCAGGAAGGCTGTTCCATGCATCCACTACCTCTCTGTGAAATAATACTTCTCACATTGCCTGTGAACTGCCCCCTTATCTTTAAATTGTGTCCCCTTGTTCTTGCAACATCTCTTTTCTGAAAGATGCTACCCTCTTGGACTTTGTTGATTCCACTGAGGTACTTAAAAGTTTCTATCATGTCACCCCTCCCTTCTTTCCTCAAGGGTATACATATTAAGCTCCTTAGTCTCTCCTCATACGGCTTCTCTTGCAGACCCTGCACCATTTTGTTGCCCTCCTCGGGACTGTCTCTATCCTGTCTATGTCCTTGCAGAGATGGGGTCTCCAGAACTGGACGAGTACTCCAGATGGGGTCTCACCAACTGTCTGTACAGAGGATCGCAACTTCCTGTTTTCTGCTGCTGATGCCTCTCCTATGCATCCCAGTATACCCCCAGCCTTCCCTACTGCCTTCTCACATTGCTTGCTAACCTTAAGGTCATCTGATATGATTACCCCCAGGTCCCTTTCCTTTTTGTTGTTGTTACTACCTCCCCATTGTGTATTCTTCCCTGGGTTCTTGTTTCCCAGGTGCATTATTTTACTTCTTTGCATTGAATCCTAGCTGCCATACTTCTGACTATTCTCCAATCTTGCCAAGTCCCTTCTCATCCTTTCCACGACTCCTGTGTAGCAACCCTGTTGCAGATCTTTGTGTCGTCTGCAAAAGGCATACTTTTCCTTCCAGGCCCTTTGCAATGTCACTGATGAAGACATTAAAAGGACTGGACCCAATACTGAACCCTGCATTTGCCCCACTAGTAACCCCTCTTTCTTCAGAGTGGACCATTTACAATTACCTTCTGTGTCCTGTTGTGCAGCCAATGTTTTACTAGGCTACCACCCTGGGACCCACTCCCAGGCTGGTTAATTTGACTATTAATCTTTTGTGTGGGACTGTGTCAAATGCCTTGCTAAAGTCTAAGTAGGCCATGTCCACAGCCCTCCCTGGTCTACTACTTTGGTCACCCAATCAAAGAAATTTATTAGATTCGTCTGACATGACCTTCCCGCTGTGAACCCATGCTGCCTTGGGTCCTGTGCCCCACTGGCCTCTAGGTACTCAACTATTCTTTCCTTCAGAGCTCCATCACTTTCCCTACCACAGAGGTCAGACTGACAAGTCTGTAGTTTCTTGCCTCTGTCTTGGTCCCACTTTTGTGAAGGGGAATCACATCGCCTTCCTCCAGTCCTCAGTACCACACCATCCTCCCACGATTTATTAAAAGAGTAGCCAGTGGTTTCACTACTTCCTCCCTTAATTCTTTTAGAATTCTGGGGTGAATCCATCAGGACTCATTGCTTTGTTCACCTTCAGTTTTGAGAGTTCTTGCAGAACCCTTTCTTCAGTGAAAGGACTGGGATCAACCCCTATCAAGAGTGCTTCTGTTAATTGGATTAGGCACTTCCCTCCTCTTTTGTGAATACTGAGCAGAAATATTTTAAAGCCCTTCACGATCAGGGTCCAGCCTATCTGAAAGAACTCCTGGTGCCTTATTCCCGGCCGATCACTCCGCTTGGCTGATGAGGGGTTGCTAGAGATTCAGGGGTGAGTTTAAAATCCTCTGGTTGCATAGCATTCTTATGCTGCACCCACTTTTGGAATTCTCTACCACGCTGATTACGGAGTGCACCTCCATGGAGGAGTTCAAGAGTAACTTGAAACTCATCTCTGGTGAATGGCCTTTCTGGATGATTATTCACAATGCAATCTGTTGATTGTGTTGAGATTTTATTTTATTTATTAATTTTAATGCTTGATATTATCATGGTATGACTTTACTTATATGTATTATTGGGCTTGTATTTGATGTTATTGTTTTAATGTGTTCAGCGCCTTGAAAAATTGATAGGCGCTTTATAAATAAATTTATTATTATTTATTATATATGTACATACACATACTCACACATATCGGCTGCAGATTGTTTTATCAACTGAATTTAAGCCCCATGGTTTCACTTTATTGTCACTAGCATGAGCTAGGCTAGCATGTAGCCATTCCTGTCCTTATGGGAGTATGGGGACAAGCAGGCTAACTCTGAGGCTACAAAAACAAGTCAAATAAATAAAATGTGGTAGTACCATGGCATCTTACAGATTTTAAAGTAAAACACAACACAGGAATGAATATTGGGGTTTCAAGCAATTACATAATGAATCACAATACAGATTTTTAAAATAAATGCTATTTTAAAGCAGTAGTGTATGTTTATGTATTTATTGAATTTTGGTGACAGGGTAAGCTTACTGAGGTAAGCGGTCCCTTTTCAGAAGCAACACAGAATTAATTACATAGAATACATGGACAGTATACATACTAACATACTATTTGCCAGCAGATTAGGCCTTACGTCTATCGAGTCTGCTCGAACTTAGATCCTAGTTGGATGCCGAGACCCTCCCATCCCTTGATCTCCAGAAACCCTATCATCCATCCCCACCCCCGGACAGGCCATCATCTGATACATCCACTTTCTGTGTCTGTCCCACCCTCTCTTGAAGCCCTCCACTGTGGATCTCTGAACCAGCTCACCAGGCAGTGCATTCCAGGGTCCACCACCTCTCAGTGAAAACCTCCTCCTCTTTTCCCCTCACCCTTCCACCTTCCAACTTCCAACCATGCCCTCTGGTGATACCTCCTGTTTTAGTCTAAAGATCCTCCATGTTTACTCTATTTATTCCCTTGGGTACTTGAAGACCCCAATCATGTCCCCTGTCTCTCCTCTCCTCCAATGAAAACAGGCAGAGCTCCTCAAGTCTGTCCTCATAAGTCAAATCCCCAGCCCTCAATCATCTTTGTTGCCCTCCTCTGTACCCTCTCCAGGAGCTGTATGTCCCTCTTCAAGTGTGGTCTCCAGTACTGTACACAGTACTCAAGGTGTGGTCTAACCAGTCCATTGTACAGCGGCAGAATCACTTCCTTGCTCCTAGAGGTGATCCCCTTACGATGCATCCCAACATCCTGTTTGCCTTGCTAGCTGCTCTCCTGCACTGCTCAGAGTTATTCATACATGTATCCACCATGACCCCTAGGTCTTTTTCCCTATTGATGCCTCCAGCGCCCTCCCAGGGTGTACCTGTGTTTAGGGAGCTTCCCACCAAGATGCAACACCTTGCACTTGGTGATATTGAATTTCATCTCCATGTGTGAGCCCAGCTTCCAGGGTGTCCAGGTCCTCGCAGGCCACCTCCCTCTTCTCCCTCAACTACTGCTCCCATCTTGGAGTCATCCGCGAAGAGACTCATTTCACACCCTATACCCTCCCTGATGTCCGATATGTATGCATTAAACAGGATCGACCCAGGACCGAGCCCTGTGGTACCCCACTACCAACCTCTAGGGTTCGAGAGCTCCCCACAGACCACTCTCTCTGAGTGCGTCCAGCTAGCCAGTTTTCAATCCATCTGACCATCAAAGGGCCTACTCCTAACCCCATCAGTTTCTCCACCAGACCATTGTGGGGACAGAGTCAAACGCCTTGCTGAAGTCCAAGAATAATACATCCACAGGCTTACCCCTGTCCAGTTCTGATGTTACCCATTCATAGAACTCCACAGGGTTGGTTTGACATGATCTACCTGGCACAAACCCATGTTGCCGACTGTCCAGACCTCCCACCTCCTCCAAGTACACCCCAACCATTCCTTTAGTATACTCTCCATTAATTTTCCCACCACGAGGTCAAACTGATGGGTCTATAGTTACCTGGTACTTCCTCGACCCCCTTTATGGATTGGTACCACATGTGCCTCTCGCCAATCCCTAGGTACCCTCCCTGTCTCAAGTGACCTGCTGAAAAGCTCCGCCAGGGTGCAGCCAGTATGTCCGCCAATTCCCATAGTACTCTAGGATGAATGCCATCTGGCCCAGGAGATTTGTTTTTCTTTAGGGCCTTGAGGGATAACCACACCCTTTGGTGGAGATAGCATCATCGTCCCCTCCCCTTACTGGTCTTTTTATCCTTATCCAGATGTAACACCCTGGGGTACCTTTCCTCCTCTTGCTCCATTTCTGTTGCTCCCTGATTCCACTCCCTTCCGCTTCTATCCCTTCATGCCTTGCTTTGTAGATATCCCATCCCCTCCCTAGTGAACACAGAGGCAAAGTACTCATTAAATACCTCTGCCTGGTCCCTCGCCTCTTCCACCCACCCTCCTTCTGATCTCAATCTGCTGAGATGGCCTTAGTTTTCTCCGCTCCCCTATGTACCAGAAGAACCCCTTTCCCTCCATGTATCCCTTGTGCCAGCCGCTGTCTTTACTGGACTTTGCTCCCTCACCATACGGGTGACTTTTCTAGATGCAAGCTGGTACATTTCCTTATCCCTATCCCTCTTGTTGTTTTATATTTTTGTAGGCCACCTTCTTTTCTCTGACTGCTACCTGTACCTCACTGGACCACCAGCATGGTTTAGTGACCTTGCTCCCTCACGTTTCAACTTAGCGAGATCCTGACTGCCTCATGAAGTCCCATTTTATGACCTCCCATCTCCTTTTCACACACTTGTCGTTGAGGTAATCCCTTCAAGTGATCCTTGAGAATATTTCCCATGCCCATAAAGTCTGCCCCCTGAAGTCCACTGCCAGTGTCCTAGATCTCACCCCACTCCCCCATGCTTATTTGAAACCAGACAGTATTGTGGTCACTCCCAGTCAGGGGTCCTGTACAACTATGTCCCTACCAGATCCCCATCTGCCAGAACCACATCCAGGACATGCCCCTCCCTTTTGGGCTCCATCACATGCTGTGTTAAGAACACATCCTGGAAGCCATCCAGCAGTCTCTGCTCCTTGGCCACCTTAGGAGACATGGTTCCCCAGTTTGTACCTGGCATATTAGGTCCCATCAGCACCACTCCTTCCCCTTTGGACCACACTGGGCAATGATGTTGTCCAGCAAACCATCCTCTAGAACATCACTCATCCCGGGGGCCTATATGCTACTCCCAGCTTGACCTTATCTCCTGCTGGGGATCGTAAGGTGACCCATAAGGCCTCCACGCTTCCTCTGCCTCTTCTACCATAGCAATTTCTATATCATCTCTAATGAACATAGCCACTCCACCCCTCTGATCTCCTTTCTATCCTTCCTAAGCATAGTGTACCCTGTACATTTAGGTCCCAGTCATGGTTTTTGTTGGCCCACGCCTCCGTGACCGCCGCCACATCCACCCCCTAACAGCATGGCCTGGAACTCCGGCAACTTGTTTCCCAAGCTCCTGGCATTTACTAACACCAACCCCACCCTTATCCCTGATCCTCTTGTCAACCCCACCCAGATTCCTTATACTTCCATCCTCCCCTGCTCCTCCTGAAACCTCCACCTCCAGTCTGTTTCCCCTCCCCTTGGGCTTGACTACTCCCTCATCTGGAGGGAGGCTCTGGTCAGCCCTCCCTCATCCCTTCCCCCTTACAAGTTTAAACCCCACCTTTCTTGTATGTAGTCAGCCATCCCCTGTTTAAGGACTTCCTTCCCTAATGGGCAAGATGAAACCTGTCCTTGGCATATAGTCCCTTATCCTCCCAAACTCTATTCCAGTTCCCTAACAACCCCAATCCATTCTCTTCACCCCACTTCCTGAGCCAGTCATTAACCTCTGTAAGCTTTTTTCTCCACTGAGGCCTTTGGTACTGGCAATATCTCCGAAAAGGAAATGTTGCATCCATTATCCCGACAGACTCTGGCAAGTTCTTGGAACCTTGCTTGGATTTCCAAAATGCTATTTCCTCTAGATCATTAGTTCCCAAATGCACCAGAAATCGGTTTCCTCCACAATCCCTAACCATTTCATACACCATGAACTTTGCTCTGTGCACTGTCAGCCCAGAGATACTCACTACCTTCACCTGGCTATGGCATCCACCCCCTGTCCTCCCAATGGATACCCTAATCATCGAGTCTCCCAGTAACAGAACCTTAACACCGCCATCATCCTTATGGTTACCTCCACTATGCCCCTCAGCCCCCTTCCCCCTTTATTCATGATCTCAATTTCATGGGAGTCTTCCTGCCTTATTAGAGACCCCCTTGTCACCCTCCTTTCTGCCTCCCTTGCTATTTTGCCCACTTAACTCAAACCCCTCTGAATAGGTGTCCCCTTTAACCTCTCTTATCTGAACCATTTATCCTGGCCCTGATGGTTTCCCCTTCCCCACACCACCATCCTCCCCTTGTAATAGTACCCCTGCCTCCAGAGGCTTTCTGTGGGTCTCCTTTAGCTAGGGCCCCATCCTTGGTACTGACCTCCCTGCTGAAGGGGGGTCCTCTCCCACCTCCTTGTCTCCCAGTTTCTCTCCAATCATGCTCTCCTCCTCATGTCTGGAATATGTTGCATCTCCCATTTGCTTAACATATATGTTTCCCTTCTCCCTCTGGGACTATGTCTATCCTTTCCATAGCTGGTCTGTGATGCCCTATGGGTATCCGACTCCCTCCCGGCCTCTGTATAAGTTTCCTCATTTCCACCAACCCCTTCCTCCCCTCTAGGTTGCTTAGTAGCTCAAATTTATTGTGACACTCTATGTCAGCCTCCATCAAGTAACGAGTTTCCCTGACTGCATCTCTAAACTGGCCTCTTCTTCCTCTCTTGCACTGTTCACCTTAGGAGCTCCCTTCCCACAGTCTGCTGTTTTAGGCTTCCGCACAACAGCCCCTCCTGACTCTTCCCTCCAGTCTCTTTGCATTCAGAATGTTCACCCCTGCACGCTTTCCCCTTAGCATCAACTTCCTATCTAAGGGTCCTCTGTCCCAATATCCCCCTCCTGCTTGCTGTGACATAACGTCCTGTAATTTCAGAGCGTTGCCCCAGCCTCCCCTCATCCCCACCCTTCTGCTGCCCATATCCACCCCTTATCCTTGGACACCCCCAGCTCCCACAGCTTACTCCTTAACCAATATACCTCACTCCTGATACAAGATAGCTGTCTACAGAGTGGGCAGCCTCCTCTCTCAGGCCCAATTTAGAATTATTGCCCATCCCACAGCCTTGCAGCCTACAACCCTTCCGAAGATGCCTGCCATGGTGGAATATGGCCACCCTGATTATCCCCCTCTGTTTATAATAGCACACCCCTTTTCTCAGTCCCTTCCCCTGGAGTACAGTTTCTCTCTATACTGACTGTAGTTATTTATACAAACCCACTTCAACTCCACCAATAACGCTCCCAAGTCTCACAAACACATACAGTCCAGTGTGTGTTGGGTCCCACTAACAGTGTGTGTAAGCAGACATCAGGTACCATATGATGTCACAGGCCCACCAGCTCCTGTTGCTTCAATTTCAGTCCCAAACAGAAATACTCAGCCCTTCAATCCCAACCCCAGTGGCTTTTCAGTATTTAAGAAGGCATACAAAACAGGGTGGCTGGGAGGGCTCTTACCAAACACCAGGCAAACAACACATTTAAATTTCCTCTAAGTATCCCTGCCAAACAACTATCCCTGAGCCACCAAAGTTACAATGTAACAGTTCTAATTCAAGGTAATAATTTTAACACATAAAACTAATTTCACTTACAAACTATTCAAATATTTCAGTTAAAACAGAATATAACTCCAGCCCTCTTTCCTACCTGCCTGCTGCTTAAGCTCCCAAGTGAGCATATAGATGCTAGTTACATACAGTGCATAAGTAAATGACAAAATGCAGTGAATACAGTGGATTTACATTCCAAAGAAAATTAACAGGTAATGAAGGAAACAGTTTATCAGGGCAAAACTAGTGGGGTAGAGTAAGAGAATCATGAATAGTTACAGGAGGAGAAGACTAGTCATGTAGCAGAGGCTTTAAGAAGAAGTCAGAAGAGCCAGCTCGGTGACACTAAGGCTTGATGTACTGGATGCACCTCATGCCACGCTGGCGACCCATGTTTGGAGGTGAGCTTGGGCCTCCTGGAGTCAGTGGGGTGCTGGAGAGAGGATTGTAGAGGCTGTTAGGCTGATCTCCTCTCCCAGATCAGGGAAGCCAGTCACCTTGCTCAACTGACACCAAGTGGAGGCAGGATGTCGAGATCAAGGGAGGTCTGGGGAACTTATGTAGGGAGGTTGGAAGGAGTGTGGTTTGAGTGTGTGCACCTCAATGTATATGCACTCATCTGTATTTGCCACTGCTCTAGGAGGATGGGGAGAAAATAGAAAATGGGGCACTATGGCAGGTTCAATGAAACCCTAAAGCCAATACAGGGCGGATTGAAATCCTCTAAGACAGGACTGCAGCCTGCCTGCCTGGAGCTCTGACAGGAGAAAAATCTATATAAAAAGAAGAAAGAAAGCAGAAGAGGCAAAGTGAATTGACAAAGAAAGAGTGGACCACAGTTTAGGAAAGCGGTATGAGAAACAGTTTGACCAATAATAGATTTTCTTGAAGGACTAATGAGGCAATGGGAAGTATTATTGCATAGTGAGTAGTAGGAAGTCGAGGTAGCGGCTAAAAGGGATATTAGGTAGAAGGAAGGAACCAAACCAGAATTTAGATATATAGAAGGCACAATGGGAAAGGTGCCTGTCATCAAGAGATGGAATTGTGAGGAAAGAGTACAGTGAGCAATGGTAGATACAAGGTGAATAATCTAAACCAAAACAACAAAAAAGTGGAAGAAGGGCTCTAGTTTGGCAGAGAGGATGTGAGTGCTCCCCATAGACTATGTCACCATAATCAAAATAGAGAGAATCATCTTCAAAACAATCTCTTGATGTACAGGAAGCAGGATACTTGCTTTATTCCGTGTAATGCACTAACCTTGAGGTGAAGCGTTTGATGTATTGCATCAATATGAACCACAAAATCAAGATGAGAGTCAAGCTGGACCCTAGATAGTTAAAGAGGATACATCCTCAATATGCACCATCAAGGGTATGAAATGAAGGGAGCGTGGTGAGTCTGCAAAGCCTCGTATGAGTGCCAAAAGTCATGAAGACTGTTTTTTGGCATTGAGGATAGTTGGTTAGACTGAAGCCAGGGCTAAATATATAGTCAAAATCCAGCTCAAGTTGTGAGGAAAGATCATGGAAGATGAGCCATATGCAAAAATAATTGAATCATCAGTAAATGTATGAATCCATGCAGAGGAACAGACTGGGGAAAGTCATTCAAGAATATGGAAAAGGGAATAGGAACCAGGACAGACCCTTGAGTGATAACTGAGCAGACAGGGTGAAGAAATGTAGCTCCTTATCCCAACAGCTTGGGATTTTCTCTCAAGAACTAAACCTGTTGACTGTAGAATCAGAAAGACTCACAACTGTAAGCTTGTCCAAAATAAGGGATGTGCCACTGTATCAAAAGCTTTAGCAAGATCAGCAAAATGGTGGACATGATCAGACCCTGATCCTTCCCTTTGAGGATGGAGTCAGTGAGCCAAAGGAGTTAGGAGTGATACAGGACCTGATCCGACGGTGGTCTGACAGTAGCTAAGTCCACATACAGCTCATCCATACATGTGCACAGACTAAGTTGTATGCCAGTAATGATTAATCTCAGAGCCATAACTCTGCCATGGTAGTCTTTGTCCCAAAACTTGGATGGTACCTTATGAATCAGCCCCTTGAGGCCACATTGGTGTACGTACACCCCCCCAAATGGGTGCTCTGTATGTCTTCATTATACAGTACAAACCATTAATCCAGATGAGTGGTAGCCTGTAGTCCAGTGCAACTACAACATGGTGGATTATAAACACAGTAGGGGTGGAATTTGGCATGGCACCAGGTGAATGGTTTGTAGGACAAGATCCATGCAACAGGCACTTGGTGCTACCACCATAGGCATCAACACAACCCCCAAAGATCCATACCTTTGTGCATGATTCCTGTGACTGACAAGTCTGAATTTTAATGTACTGCTATGGTCAAACCTGGTGGTCCATTGGCCTATATTATGGTGGCAATTCTTTCCTTCATGGTATGCAGGGGTATGCCCTCCATAGCCCTGTTCTCATAAATTGCAATGTTCGATGGTCCTGTGCACTATGTAGCTGTCTCTGTCATGTTATGGGATGTTCTGGCTCACAAAGTAGCAAACCCTTGTAAAGTACTTATAGAACTGCTTGTGATCATGGGATTTCTGTGCCTTGTGTACTGGGTGGTGAGGTACTGTGGAGACACTTCATAGGGCACATCATGGACTTGCACTATTAATAACAAGGCCTTCCCTGCCCCTTTCCTGTGCTGTAGCACTGACCTGTGTGATAGTGCCAGTAAGAGTGGATACCCTTTGTGTTTTTATAAAGGGTGAAATACATGGGTTATGTAAAACATGATGGCCTCCATCAACGTGGACACTTGTTGATGTGAGAGATGATATACATTCTGTAGCTCCACTCTGGCTGGGTACTTCAACCCCACTGTGGTCATTCTGGCACCCATGGTGGATATTCCATTCCTCTGAGAGGGTACTGCTGCTGTAGGGTAGGCATTCTGGTTCCCAGGGTGGTGGACCCTGACTGAGTGAGCATTCTGGCCACTAGGTTTGGCATTGAGGCACAGAGTGGGTATTCCAGCCACTAGGGCACACAGAATTAGTTAGTTGCCATATTAGTCCTTGAAAGAAGAGATCCAGAAACAAATGGTTTGATACCTTTTATTGGACCAACATAGATGTAACAAAAGAAGACAGTGCTTAAGCTTCGGACCAACCAAGTCCTTCCTTGGAAGCAATGACAGTTGTTTGTAAAAGCATTCTAATAACACCCAGATCATACACAGAAAAAACAGAAATAATTCTAATTGATTTAAAATACCTTTTTAAAAATAACTGAGGTTTAAATGCAAGAAATCAGTTTATCTCAGCTCGCTGCTGTGAAGCACTTCAAGGTCAAATGTCAACAGAGGAAGATAAAAGTAATCCTTTGAGAGGCCAGGCAGTAACAATAACACATTTAAAAGAGTGATAGTAAGGCGATAGTACACTCTTAATTAAACACAAGGGCCCAGATATTCAAACTGCACCAAAAAGTGTGCAACAGCAGGAGCAAGCACAAGTCCACTGCGCCCATGTGCAAGAAGCAAGATATTCAAAAACTGCGTGGCCAAGATACACCTATGACACATGACTGAATATTGTACCACCTGTGCATAGCACAACAAGGTATCTGCAGTTGTGCATTTCTGATGTGCCATAGCGCAACAAGGATGCTCAGTGGAGCAGTCCAGAAGTGCCATAGCACAACCAGGGATGCCCTGTGGAGCAGGGCAGCAATGCAACAGCACAACCAGGGATGCAGGGGTCCACCACCCATGCCACAGATGGGCAGAGGAGCACACAGCAGAACAGACATCGTCCCCACACCCCCATACACTGCACAACCGGAGAGAGAGCTGGAATAACCACCAGCCCATGGATACCAGCAACCAACCCTGGCCGGGCCATGGTGCCCCAGCACACCCCTGGCAAGCTGTGACTGGCACACAAGGAGGGCTGACCACCTCATGCCACACCATCCCACCAATGCAGAGCACACCTGCACCATGATCACCATACACCCTTCCCAAAGTAGCGCCAACAGTGCAGGACAATTCCATGCATGCCACCACCCCACTGTGACAATGCAAGCCCTGTGCACCACGTAGCCATGAGAGGCAGCCCTCTGTGCACCCTGCAGTGGTGACAGCAGACAGCAATGCAACAGCAGCATACACAGTGCCACCCTGCACGTTCCCCGAGTACAGCTGAGAGACCGACCATCGTCGGCTGCACGTGGTACCCCACATGTGACAGGGCATGCCCCAGACACCCACCACCAGTGGTACAGCACCCTGCACACCCTCCCAAGGACACATTCCATCCCAGCACTGGCCACAACAGCCAGCACAGACACACAGTGTTGCATGGAAGCATGCACCACACAGGATGCAACACAGTGCACAGACAAACAGTCACCCATACCAAGGGCACACAACACAGGGACACAGTGGCGGGTCAGCCAAGCCACTGGGTATGGCCACGGCTGATGTGTACACATGGCCAGCACCCCTCACATTGCACAGGTGTGCCAGTCACCCCACGCAGGCACCATGAAGCTGTATGCCACCAGCATGCTGCGGAGCACAAGTGACAGATACACTGTAGCACATCCTGCAACAGACACAAGTGACAGCATGGATGGGGGACAACAACAGTGGAGGCCACAGTGCCACTGAGGCAGACATGCACCATACTGGTGATGGCAGTCAACCTGGCATTGTGACGGGTACAGTTGTTATCCAGCATGGACAGCCACCACTGACATGCCAGCAGACCATGCATATCACAGACATGCAAGGGGTGTTCAGCTGCACAGGCCATAGACGGTCTGACAGGGTGCCATGCACAATGCCGAGCCTCATGGCCCACTGCACACAGGCATCCAGTGCACAGAGTACAACACACAAACCACAGACAGTGACTTTTCCCCCTACCCACACATGGGTGGTTCACCTCTGCACACACACACACACACGCCCCATGCGTGCACCACCCCTGATGCCATGCACACCACTGCAGCTGAGCACCCGTAGCCCACTGCAAATCAGAGACCACCACAGTTGTTATAACAAAATTGTCTATGTGAAAAATGTAAAGTAAAACTATTTACAATTATATACAAGAGGGAAAGGGCCATATAACAGGTGGGGGTGGGTAAGAGGCAGGGGTGAACATATGGGAGAGGAATAAGGGGTGTGAGAGGTGGGTCAAGGGAAAGGTGGTAGTCAGGGCATGGGGACTTCAATGGCTGCCCCAGTCCTCCTCTTCCTGGCGCCGATGAGGCTCCTCCTCCTCCTCCTGACCCCGTGGCAGTATATTCATTACAGGAGCTCCAACGTCTCCCTCACCACCCACAGCAGCTCTTGAATGTCCTGCTGGATCTGCAGGAGTCGCTGGCCACCTAGGGATGAGGGAGCAGGTCAATAGGTGTGACTGTCCATCCCCTGCAGCCCACCCATTGTGCATGGCATACAGCCATGTGACACACCCTGTGATGATGTGTGACCACCCACAGTAACCATGTCCACAAGACCTGCCCACCCAGGCAGCCACAGCCATGTGGACCACTGCACACACCACCGCCCATGTCCTGCACAGCACCACCATGGCCGTACAGTGACTTGGCTATGCGGTGTGAGAGGCAGTGCACAGCCATGTGCCTGGTGCATGCATGGACCACAGTTGATCACTCCCAGACATGCAGTGCCACTGGACAGTGCTGACTGTAACAAGTTGTGTGCATGGCAGTGGTGTCAATAGATGGTGGCCATGCCCACTGCCCACCAGTTATACAGCATGCAATAGTAATCATGGATGTAAAGGTGAGTCACCATCAGCAGGGCTGGACCACTGGCGCTGGACCACCATCACCCATCCTGTCCCTCTGCTCCAACATGGGCACCTCCCTCCCTGTTGTGCCGCCGATATTCTGGCCCTAAGGTGCAAACATGGAGAAAAGAACATCAGTACAATCCGGTAGCAAGTCCCCCATCCCCATGTGTGTGCAATCCCACACAGCCAGACCCACCACCCACACCCCAATATCACCATGGCCAGCACGGGCACGGCCCCCATGTGCTGGACACATGTAACCCGTGATACCCATATGGACGATGAAAGTGTATGGATGTTGCACCTACCTGGCCATGCACCATGCTCTCCTGGCACATGCCCACAGGTGGGCAAGCAGGTCTGGGTCCCTGTGCCTCAGGTCCCCATAACGGTGGTGGCACTGCTCCACCATCTGCCTCATACAGGTGGCCTCCTGGGCATCTGCCACCTCCTGCCATACCACAGTCCTGGTCCTGTCCAGGGTGCCTCCCAAACAAAGCCCCAACATGGGGCTCAGTTATCGCCACCAGGTTGGTGAGCTCTATCTGGCTCCAAACCATGCGCCTCCGTGCCATCTCTGCTGCCGGTTCAACAAAATGGCACTCTGCAGCGTGGTCCTGCCATATGCAGATACTGCATGGTACATGGCTGTCATTCCTATCACGCTGTCACTGAACAGCATGATAGTAGGCACCCATGCCTGACACATGGCACCTAGGGGCAAAGGTCGGGCACAAGGTCAAGGGTCTCTGGGGCATGGACAGCCACAGTGTGATTGGGTGCCTGTGTGCCACCTCCTGTAGTAGCCTACAGCGCTGTTGCCCCAGTGTTCCTTGGCGGCCCCAGTGCCATGGTGCCAAATAGGTGAACAGTGCCATAGTGCCACTGGTACAAGTGGTGGCCATGCCCTGCATTTCCTCCCGCACACAGCACGTCAGCAGCCGGCAGGTGCCTGCGTCATCATCCTGGGCATGCACAGTTGAGGTGTGTACTGCGCATGTCACAGAACTGCACCCTTAGCTCAGCACGTTCAACACAATTGCCAAGCACAACAGCGTGATATTCAGCCGGCATATGCAAATCATCTAATCAGCAATTCAGTGGTGCACGACACTGCATTTGCATCCACTTTGAGATGCGCCTCACCTCATTTGCATGGGTTGCACTACAAAAGTGTAATAGTCAGGCTGCACTGGCCATAATCGTTACTGCAGGCTATTGCGGTGAGTTGCATGCTGTTTGGGAGTGTGGACTGTGGTGTTTGGGACATGCATCGGACTGCACAGTCACAGGTAACACCTGTCATTCTCACAGGAGGAATAATGACCGATCATGAGGTGTGGAAGAGGAACAGAGACATGGGCAGAAGGAGGGCTAACTTCACCAAGGCAGAAACAGATGCCCTGTTTGAGGCCTGTCTTGACCAGGAGCCGCTGCTCAGTGAACACCAGGAACACCACAGGCCCGTGCTGCTGCATGGGGAAGAGGTGGCGCATGCTGTCAACCTGCATGGCAGCCACCAGCGGTCCGTGCAATAGTGCAAAGAAGATGGGCACAGACAGGCAAAGTTAAGGAGATGGTGGCTGCCATCAAGGCAGCACGGTCTGCGACGGTGGGGACAGCTGGACATGCAACGCCTGACCCCACAAGAAGAGCGAGTTGCTGGCAGCATGCAGCGATGCACCATCAAGGGTGTTCCAGGTGGTGGATTCCAGATGGGTGGTAGCCCATCACTGCATGGTAAGTCCTGGTCTATCAATGGGGTTGGACAGGCTATGGTCACATACATTAATACTACTGTTTTCCCTTACAGCTCCTGAGCATCTACATCGGTCAGCGGTGGTGGGCTTCTCCACTGAGGGCAGTAGCATGGAGATAGAGGAGGGCCCTTCCACTCCACAGGCATCGAGGTCAGGGCGACAGTGGGCCTGCCTGGATGTCCGGACTGATGTTGGTGGAGCAGGTGAGGAGGAGGCTCTGCCCATGTCCCAGCATGCCAGCGTCCATGGCTGCCAGCATGCTGAGACTCGGGCTGGTGCTGGATCCATCACTGATGATGATGGAGCTAACGTCATGGACAGTGATACTTGTGGGCCACAAGATGGTCACACAGCAGGTGACATCTCAGGCATGGCGGTGGGTGGTGCCACCATGAGGGCCTGTGACATCACAGTCCCAGTCTGTGCCTGTCTGCACCAGTGGGGCAGCACTGGTGTGTGTCCAGGACAGTGGGGCTGTTGCGGCCACTGCGCGGCACCGTTGAGCTCTGGAAGTGGCAGCCAGAGGGCAGTGTCAGCAGTCGGCCAATGGTCGTGGGGGTACAGTGTCCGGGGCAGCATCAGTGCACTACCTGTGGACATGCCCAGGCCTGGCCCTGGTGTGCAGTGCCCACCCTCAAGGGGTGCTGACTATCAAGGCCGCCAAACACCGCGAGGGGACAGCATGCTGATCAGGCAGATGACCTCTTAGATGAGCACACCCACATACTCCAAGCATCAGTCAATCAGCAGTTGTGGCTTGTGATGGTGGTGGATGCACTCAGTGCTCCAGGCAGAGGGCGAGCGCAGCAGAGACACGCTCTGCTCCTGGCAGGGGATGGACCCGTTGGGGGAGGGTGTGACTGCTGCCATTGACAGGGACACAGGCAATCACAGCTGTCATAGCCACAATGGGCACACAGTTATTTGCCCATGCGTCACAGACACTGCGCAGTGCAATGTCCACTCCCATTCCCGACATCATGCGACACCCTTCTTGTCGACGTTCAGGGTCAGCTGTGGGCATCCTGAGCACGCCTGACGCCAGGCATGTTCATAAGCTGCAGAACCCTGCACTAGCACGGTCATGTTCATGCAGTGGAACCCCTGGGGACCGTCGGTGCCACCTCATAAGACCATTGGTCAGACTGTCACTGCAGGCAGGTCTCGGCGTGACCACCCACACATCCATGGTGGCGTGGCATTGTGGTGCATGACTGACCTGTCTCCCAGCATGGCTACTGTCTGATGCTGCCCTGTGTGCATTGTGTTGTTCAGCGTGCAATGCATGGGTGGGAGTACCGACCCTGCGCATGCACACATTCCATCTGCACACCCTCCAGCTACTGTCCACTGTGGTATGTACATGATGATGCCTGCATTGCAGGTCTGCCACTGTGCAATTGTGCCCAGCATCTGACACATGCACAATGACAGGCACTGGGCGTAGTGGTCTGTGGACATGTGTGTGAGCGGAGGTGGTCGGGGACGGGCGTGCCTCCTACCCTTTGTGCATGTCTTGAGGTGTGAATGTGTGTGACCACGTGCAATGTCTTTGACCTTGCCCATCCCTGGCGGCATGTGCAGTTCCATGCTCGGCCAATTCCCTTAAAGACATGCACCCCTGGTGTTTGTCCATGCGTGTTTGTGGGTTGCGCCTTTGCCATTGGTAGTTACATGGCCCCATGACTTACCTGGGTTGGCTGAAGTGCTCCTCTGTGATGGTGTCCCGGTGCAGCTGTGCCTGCCGGATCAGTCGGGGTCCCTTCACCCAAGGGGTGCTGCCCATCACCATCTTCACCAGTGTCCTCATCGTCTCCATCACTGTCCCCTCTTGACTATGTGGCTATCCACAGTCGTTGGCCATGTTGTGCAGGATGCAACAGGCCAGAATAGCCCACAGACCTTTGAGGGGCTGTACTGATGAGGGCACCACCAGACGTGTCCAGGCAATGAACGTGCCTTCAGCATCCTGAACACCCGCTCGATGACTGCGTGTGGTGGCATGTGCCTCATTAGGCGTTGCTCTGAAGGGTCGCTGGCTGCCGGTATGGTGTGAGCAGCCAGGGATGGAGTGGGTATCCACTGTCACCTGTGTGTAGAGGGTGGAGGTTGGTTTGGTGATCAGCGTCGCCCTGCCTTGGGCCATCTAGGCCAATACCCATGTCACCTCTGACTATGCCCCTCCCAAGCGCCATGTCTTTCTGCGTGGTTTGCATACTCACCCACCACTAAGTGACCAGTGGTGATGTCCCCACTCTTGAATCTTTGGCACAGTGCTGACTGGTGCCAGATGAAGGCATCATGTGCTCCCCAGGGTGCGTGGCACAGACATTGATTATGTGCCCCTGGCATCGCACACCACCTGGCAGTTGATGCTTGCATACCCCTTTGGATTCATGTATGCAGCCCTTCAAGGCCAGGTGGTGTGCGGATGGCCATGGTGCAGTCTATTGCCCTGAGTACGCCAGGCATACGTGCTACCCTGTGGAGCGCCTGTATGTTTGCTGTGGGCTCCATCGGTGTGCTGGGGAAATGGATATACTCTGCAGCACATGGCAGCAGTGCTCTGAGGAACTGGGTGAGGTGGTGTGGCGTGGCCGACTGGGTTATGCCTGTCGTGTCCCCTGTTGGTCTCTGGAAGGTACCCGTGGTGAGCAGGCACATGCAAGCTGTCACTTTTGTCTCCACTGACAGAGCATGGCTCCGTCGTGTGGGTGCCTGCATCACATCACTGCACAGCTCACAAAGCCACCTCAGAATTCCCAGTTCAGGCGGTACGGCCCACGATCTCAGTATTGGTGTACAGCTCAAAGCTGGTGCGGGCTGGTACTGTCTGTTGGGGCATACCGCCAATGGGCCCTTCCATGGCTGCACCCCCTGCTGCCTACCTTCTCACCCCCTCATGACTGCCTCCATCTGGATGGTGGCACTGGCCATGTCCCTGGCTTGTGTCCCCCGGCAGCTGTTTCTGTGTTCCCCGGCTGTCCTTGCTGCTGCTTCCCTGCACGGGAACACCTTCCTGTGTGGCCTCCAGTGCTGTGTGGCACTTCCCCTTTTGCACTGCACTGTGGCTGTGGCTCCCCACACCTTCCCTATTCCTGGGAGTTCCAGGTGCTCTGTCTCTGTCCTGCCCTGTGTGTGTGTATGTTGCCTGTGTGGCTGGCTATGGTTCAGCAACATGTGCCTTCCTGTAGCATTCTTGCATCTCTCTCTTGTTACTTTTTATTTTGGCTCATTTCCACTATAGCACAACTTCCAGCTTGCTCCCCTATTGCACATAAGCGCATGTTGTTGAATATCGCACTGCACCATTTATGCATGGTTCCTCCCCTTCAGTTGCACATGCATTCATTATCATTGCACTCTTAGCGTAGTGTGATTTGAGGGGCACATCAACCTCCCGCTGAATATCGCAGAATGGCGCATTTTGGACTGCACTGGTGCATCCCTATTGTGCATGAGCAACCCCTTTTGAATATCTGGGCCAAGATCTTTAGATTAAAACCCACTTAAGTGCATGCTAAAAATGTAATAGCATTTCATGTTAAAACTATAAAATAGAAATTTTCTATCTATGGCAACAGGAAGGTAAAAATAAAAGTATTCCTAGAATGAACAAACTGTTTCACAAATTCATATAGTATTAAATCTATCTGGAGACAATCTACCAACTATATACTCTACCAGATTAAAAAAAGCTATAAACAATTAAAACCTTCAGTACTGTTCAAGATGTTTGCAAGAAATATCTATTGTTAGAATTAAGTCCAATAAAAACTGCCAAGGACCCTCTAGAAAATGAGATCATGCATCCTAATATGTTTAGTGTTTGATAATTTGTCAGTAAATAATCAATCTACTATATGTACAGTAACAGTATTAGGAATCTGAATCAAAAACTAAAGGAATTAAATCCCCAAGGTAACATCATAATACAGATAACTATTAGGAAGTATAAGTTCACTATGTATGTGAACCAAGAGTCCTAACACACTGTAACATCATAATGTCATGTGCCTGAATATAGCCTTACCTCACAAAACCACAACCCCACCCCACCACCCACCTACCACCAAACTAACACCTATCACCCTACCATCCACAAAAAGTTAATAGAGAGATACCAACATACTGATAACCAGATAAAGGGGACCCTATGACCATACAATATTAAAACAAAAACAAAAACCTACTGAAGTCTCATTATATGTCCATCCTTTGTACTTAAGGACTACATAAGTTCAAGTAGGTAATGTGTCATAAAACCCAAATCAATGCTCATGCCATCTTCTGCCATATTGAGAAGTAAAATAAGCCTGACTTCAAAAGCCTGTCTCTGTTGTGTATTTCTGAAATGTCCTTTTAAGACCATTACAGACATATCTGTGATGGAATGATCAGTCTGAGAGAAGTGCTGCCCCACTGGCTTTTCAGTCATCTTCATATTAATAATATGAATGTCGAGTTAATTCTAGTGTGAAGAGGTTGCCCTGTCTCTCTCACATATCCTGTTTGTGGACATCTCTTGCATTGAATGAAATAAACAGCATTCCATGATGCACATGTATAATTTCCTTGTATCCTGAATTGTCTGTTTTGTGATGTAACTACACAATCCAAGAGGACATCTGCTCACAAATTCTACATCTGGGATGATTGCATGGTCATGTACCATTTAGTGTTATGGTATTGTTTTCTGGTGCAAGTTTCATCCTAACAATCAGGTTGGCTAAATTAGGTGGCTGTTTAAAAGATAGTAGTGGTAGTTCTTTAAAAATACAATTTAAGGTCTCATCCTCACAATGTATTGAGTCAAGATCCTTAATCTTACGATGAAGTTCAAAGTCAGAATGATATGTGACTACTAAAGGTATTCTGTTGGTAGTGGTTGTTTCTTTGTACTGAAGTAGTTGTTCTCATGGTACCTGTGTTACGTTCTACTGCTCTGTCAAATTTTCTAGAGAGTGTCCCTGCTCAATAAAGGTTTTTTCAATATTGCCAAATATGTATCTCTGTTTTCCTCATTTGAACAGATACGGCGATACTGAAGTGCTTCGACTGGACATTACAGATTTTTGTGTAGCTCAGGTGATTACTATTTCTATCCAAGTATCTCTGTCTGTCTGTTGGCTTCCAGTAAATGCATGCATGTAAGTTTCCATTCTTGATGGTAACTGTGGTATCAGAAAATTAACACTGGTGGCAGAATATTCCAGGAAAGCTTGATGGATGTGTGGAGGTTATTAAGTTCCTGATGAAACTCCTTAAGAGTGTATGTGCCCTCTGTCCACATTAGAAATAAATCATCAATGTAACAGAAATAAGGGAGTGTTATGTGTGTACAGTGCCTTACAAAACCCTACTCCAAACTCGCCATAAAGAAATTGGCATATTGTAGAGCAATCCTGGTGCCCTTTGCTGTTCCCATAGTTTGAACCTATTGTTTACCATTGAAGTTGAAGTTATGTATCAGAATGAATTCAATAAGTTTCCCCACCACTTTTGTGTAGATGTTTTGGTCTAGTCCTTTTTGATATGGAGGTATCTAAGGCAGGCTGAAATGCCATCCATGTGTGGAATATTAGTGTAGAGGCAGATTACATCCATCACGGCTAAAATGGTATTAGGTGGTAAGTCCTTATAACCAGAAATTTTAAGCAGGAAATGAGTAGTGTCCTGATGAAACTGTCCTTTTATAACCAGAGGTTTTAAAATGGTTTCTACAAATCCTGAGATCCCTCAGACAGGGTATCATTGTCAGAAAGTATGGGTCTCCCAAGATTTCTAGGTTTATGGATTTTAGACAGCATGCAGAATGTCCCTGAGGCATTAGGGCAGGCATTCTGACCTCAGGATAAGCATTCTTGCCCCAGGGTAGCCAGCCCATCCCTAGGGTGGCACAGAAATACAGAGGGTGGTCATTCAAGCACCCAGGTTGGATATTCTAGGCTGGGGAGGCTGGTATGGGGCTAGAAGGATGGTCAGCTGGGGATTGGAGTCTGGCCTTGGAAGGCTTGTTCAGCAGTTTGGTTGGTGGTCAGCTGGGGATCAGAGGCTGGAATAGTGGTTTAGCTACTGAGAGCATGGCTGGCTGGAGGTTGCAAGCTGGTTTAGGGGCTAGAAGTGTCTGGAAAGTGCTGGATGGGTGGTTCAATAGGGGAAGACTTCTCCAGGGTCAGGCACCTTTTAAAGACTTTGGATTGTTCTCATGGTCTTCAATAATCTAGTGTTGAAATCTGGAATAGCCAGAATGACCAGACCATGCATGTTGTGTCAGTCCAGCTGGTCTGTTTAGACCATAAAATCCAGTTTTACCATTGTGATCTGGTTCTAAGATTCACCAATACATTTAACATAGAAACAGAGAAACAACGCATTATGTATCATCACCATGGGAGATACAATATGAAACCGTTGTATAAAATTCACACACAGACACACACACACAAAATTAATGACAGTTTATTAGTTTATTTTAATAATGTTTAATCTGGACACACATACACACACACACACACACACACACTCAGACACACCTTTTCATATACACTGGTAACGGATATATTAGGAAAGACTTAAACTCTATATCTTGAGTTTCAGTAGCCGACACTGATTGCCCAATAGTCAATATCCCAACAGCCCATGGCAGATTGTTTTACATGTTTTGTGGGGCTTTGCCCCCACCCCACCTTACTATCGAGATCAAACTCTGCTGTGGGCAATTACTGACTGTCAGGATACTGAGTTTCAGCAGTCAGTCTCGGCTCCTGAACTCAGGATTCTGACAATTGGTCTTTCATAATACTCCCTGGTAACAGCATTAACAAAATTATATATTCAATTTCGGTGATCCAGTATACTAGCCACCCCAGCTGAGCCACGCTCAGGGTATCAGTGTGGCTTACTCAGCAGCACATCCACCTCTGGGCCAGGTCATAGGTTCTAGTCCTGTACAGAGATTGGGATCATACCATAAATGTTGGCACCTAAATGCTGTACTGGGGAATGATGTATTGTCGGGATGTGGCATCCTTCAAATGAGGCATTAAACACAGTTAAACTCCAATCTCATCCTCCCATTTCTGGGGCTACCTTGTAGGTATACATATAGAAGTAAATGAACCAAAGGCACATTCACAAGTGTAGGGCATTTCCTCAGTGTTCTGACCTAGATTCCCATAAAATGTATCATGTAATTGTCCAAGGCTATGTGTGCAGGTGTTGTTGTACAAATTGACTGCAATTACATTGTGTATAACACTAATTATTCACTGTCTTTTATGTTCACTATATTCACTAGTTCAGTATTAGAGTCAAAATAAAAAGACAGTGAATATTAGGTAGATCACTATATATATAAAGCAGCACTAGTGTTCCACCAGTGAAAATAAGATGAATTGAACAAGTGGGGTATACTAGGAGTGCTAAATATAAAGGGTGTGAATTTAAACTGCTATACAGTATTGAGTATTCGTAGGGGCTTTGTGGGTGGGAGGGGGGGACACTAGACACCAGGGAGATGTTTCGGGGGTTGATGTGACATTCTGCCCGCTGATCGGCTCTTTACGGTCCACTGGACCACCAGGAGAGATATTCGGTTGGGGAGGGTTACATTCTGCCCGTGATCGACACTGGGGGTTCATACACGCTCTGCCTGCAATCGGGCTGATGTGTGTGGGGGGGTTTCATCGGACTGTAATGCCCGCGATCGGGCGCCAGGGATATGTGTGTGGGGGTTTCTAACTGTGATGCCCGCGATCGGGCTGTGGGAGATGTGGGTGGGGGTTCATGTTACTCTATGCCCGCCATCGGGCTGGTGGTAGGTTGATATAGGTTATGCCCGCCATCGGGCCTGGAGATGTGTGGGTGGGGTTGTTTTGTTTTGCTCACGATAGGGCTGGTGGGGGGCACAGGGACTGAGTTGGGGCCAGCCAGTGGTGGCAGCTGCTGTGTTGCGCCCTGCAATACAGCAGCTCACCTGTGGGTGGCCCTCAACTTGATCCTTTTTTTGCTCAAGGTTGTGCAGGCGCAGGTTGGTTGCGTATGATAACTCCTGCACAACCCGACTGAATATCGGTTACAGGTTATGCATGGTTCCTCCTCCTGTTGAGCATGCATTCATTTGCATTGCTCTTTTGCGCAACCTGTTGTCAGTGGCATAACTGCCTCCTGCTGAATATCACAGAATGGCACATTTTTGGACTTGCGCATGAGCAACCCTGTTGCGCATGGCGCAACCCTTTTTAATATCTGGGCATTGACGTTTAAATTTGAGACCCCAAAGGTAAACACTGACTGTTGCTTTTACCTGGTCAGGTCCTGTGAATGCCAGCTCTATCTTTTTTTGGGAGTGAAACCCCCAGAAAGGCTGATTTTAAAATTGTCACCCCAGTACTTTCACAAATTGTGAAAGAAACAGCCACACCACTTTTACAAATCACGAAAGTGTTATGCTGTTTTTGCAAAACTGTCGTAATTTGCAAAAGTATTTAGTCCAAAAACTGCAAATCATTGCCATCCCCCTGCAACAAAATGGTTGGGTTTTTTGGGCAGTAATTTGCTGGGTGGCCACCTTGGTTCCACAGATGTGCCTTTTGGTGGTTTGGCACCAAAGCATTCAACAGGCCTAATGTTACAGCATTCCAAAGTTGAGAAATTTCCCATAGCATAACACTGAGGTGCCTGTGGTGCATTTCGGCATCCATATCTTGAAAACAAAGTGAGATGCGATTGTTCACTACCTGCAGCTTAAAAACAAGTTTGGAAATCATAGATGACACCTGCAGTGGAATTTTGTTCCTACTTACTACAGTTACGGAGATATCATCAAAAACATGTTACAGGGGTTCCAAGGGTGCCTTTTAAGTGTTTTTCGGTGCCCGTATCTTGCAAATGATGTGAGATGCAGATTTCATTGATGTATCTCACCTGGAGGTTACTCTGTCATGATTACAAAGGCACTTGAATTTTTTTCATAGCTGCTATGGTTGCCAAGATATTGGCAAATTAGTGTTAAAAGGGTTACTTGTCCCATAGGACTGCTGTATGGTTCTGTAGTTATGTGTAAGTGGGAGCGCATACACATACCATTACACAAAAAAATGGGCGATGTGAAGGAAGTGCAGGGCCCAGAGGGCTCGGGCTTCCACTAAAACATACCAGTTACTAGGTACATTACATTTTCTCAAAAAGAAGGGAAATTCATTGCAAAAAAAACCCATTAATGCATCAGTTAAGGTTGTTAGCACAGCGACAAAAGCATGAAAATGTGGGGTTAGGGTTACCACCCCTGCCACCCCACCCCCCTCCACACACCAACAGATGTCAGGGTGTGCCAAGGGGACATCAGGCATAACTCTCACCCCATTCTCCTATACTGTTGCATGTCAGCTTGCTTACACATGGAATAGGGTGAGTTGTACCTGATGACCCCATGGCACACCCCAATGTCCTTTGGTGAGTGGAGGTGGGTGGGGTGGGTGGTAGGGTGTTAACCCTAATGCCACATTTCCATGCTTTTGTTGCTGTACTGTCAACCATAAATGATGCATTAACAGATTTTTGCAATCAGTTTTATATATATATATATATATATATATATATATGTGTGTGTGTGTGTGTGTGTGTGTGTGTGTGTGTGTGTGTATAGGTTGCACAGCCACTATGTTAAACCCAAAATGGGGGCATGATAGAAATGTTTAAGTACCTCAGTGGAATCAACAAAGTCCAAGAGAGTAGCATCTTTCAGAAAAAGAGATGTGCAAGAACAAGGGGACACAATTTGAAGATAGAGGGGGGACGGCTCAGGGGCAATGTGAGGAAGTATTTTTTCACAGAGAGGGTGGTGGACGCATGGAACAGCCTTTCTGAGGAGGTTGTGGGTCTAAAACTGTGGTAGAATTCAAGAATGCATGGGAGAGACATAAGGCAATTGTTGTGGGGATAGGAAGAAATACGCTGTTGGTTAAATAGGATCTGCAGCTTATCCTCTAGGTAGGGAAATGGGCAGTCTAGGTGGGCCAAGTGGTCCTTATTTGCCATCAAAATCTATGTTTCTATGTTGCACTTTAATAACTTTGCAATCGTTTGTCCGATCTGCTCAAAAGTTTGCATGCATGGTATGATATCATAGATCTCTGGGTCTGGAAAGTTATATTGCAGTCAGATATTCGATTACAGAGCTACAGAGCATTGAAAAGTGTGAAAAATCCTCAACTTTTTTTTAATTCTTTACACACCTCTACAGCCTGAACAGTTTGTCTGACTGGTCTGAAATTTCACAGTGTACAGGGACTGGGTCGATGAAGTGCCTTTTGAAGATTTGGTGAAAAAAATATTAATCCGTTCAAAAGTTATGACAGTTCAAAGTTTCCCATTATAGCCTATGGGAAAAAATATATGTTGAGTTTGAAAGCTTTTTTGCTTTTATAAGCTTTCGAGCTATGCCAGTTTGTTTGCATGCTGCTACCATCCTGGCAAGCATTTAAACTAGCCAAGGGGGGGAGGCACTGAAAAGAAGCAGGGAAATCCCATCCTCCCTCCACAAAGCGCAGTAGTTAGAGAGGTAAACACCAAGGCAGAGAAGTCAGTAGGGAGCAGAACAGGGTTAAATGCAGAAAAAGGTGTTAAGGACAGGGATGAGGCTAAAAGGGGTAAGGCCATAAAAAATAAATGGAAGGTGATGAGTACCAATGCCCATAGTCTGTGTAACAAGCTCCCTGAACTAGTGGCCTTAATGGAAGAGGGATGCTTGGATATTGTGGCAGTCACTAAAACATGGTACACAGAGAACCATCAGTGGGAAGTCAACATACCAGGATACACAGTCTACAGGAGGGACAGGGTGGGTAAAAGAGGAGGAGGAGTAGCTCTCTATATAAGGTAAGGGATTAAAGCAACAGAACTAAAGAGTAAACAGGAAGTTGATGAGTCATTATGGGTCACCCTGGAGACAGGAAATGGCACCACAATCCGCATGGGGGTTGTGTACAGACCCCCATCTCAGGGGGGAGGAAATGGACAAGGAAATGATAGAAGGCATCCTTAAAATGGCAGAAAAAGGGGAGATATTGTTGATGGGGGACCTGAATATGCCAGATGTTAACTGGAGTACCTTTGCTGGAGGCACATCCAAGAGCAGGGTAATTCTTGATGCCCTACAGGCAGGGACACTGGTTTACCGGGATTGAGAAAGGGCATATTCAATTTTACACATTGTGAAAAATGGTATTGTCACCGGTGTCTGCTAAGCCAAAATCCGGTTTTACCAGTGTTTGGTTTTGTGTACTTTATTTAACAATTTTTATCTCTACTAACATGCGTCTTAGTAATGTTGACCTCCACTATTACACATCCTTCCATCCTTGTACCAATTTAAAGTTATTTTAGGTACAAGATGTGATGGCAGCAGCAACACTACAGCCTCCATCCCTAAGGTGTGATGGAAGCAGCGCTATGGCCCCATCCCTCAGTTGCGATGGCAGCACCAACAGTACTATGGCCCCATCCCTCTGGTGTGATGGCAGTAGCAACAGCACTACGACCTCCCTCCCTCAGGTGTGACAGAAGTAGCAGCACTGTGGCCCCCATCCCTTAGGTGTGATGGCAGCAGTACTACATTCACCATTCCTCGGGTGCGATGGCAGTATCAGCGCTATGGCCCCCATCTGTCAGGTGGGATGACAGCAGTACTACATTCCCCATCCACCAGTGGTGATGGCAGAAGCACTACAGCCCCCATCCCTTTGGTGTGATGGCAGTAGCAACAATGCAGTCCACATCCCTCAGGAGTGATGGCAGTAGTGACAGCACTATGATCCCCTTTCTTCAACTCCCACAACCCACATGCACAAGTTACAAATGACTTAGTCTCTTTGCTTGTTAGAACTCAGCTGTGAATTAATCTGAACCATCATCGCTAAGGTGAACTACCTTTGTTTTTTCCTATCTATAATTTAACTGCCTGAATTGGATTTCTGCCTATGACACTGCTGACAAGTTTTAAGGAACAGACTTGGGTGTTGGAGAGAGATAGCTGGTGAGTGAAGGCTTGAGTGTCCAATGACCACTCACCTTCTCTAGGGAGGGAGGATGGGTTCATGGCTCAGCATTTGCTGACCTCTGGTTGAGGCCAGAGGCACAACAACATGTCAGCCCTCACTGCAGGAGGGAGCATGATGGATGCCGGCTTGTGCCTTGACATCATGTGGCCTGTCATGCTCCCAAGAAAATGGGAAAGCACCCACTGACTAACCGAAGGATGGCTGTTGGTCCCTCCATAAGCCAGAAGTCCCAGACATTTGTCCGTTCTGACCCTACGATGCCCAGGATACACAGGAAGCTCTTTGGGGCAATTCTCCTCCCCTGGCAGCCACCCACACGGGTAGGGGCACACTCATTGAAGGGTTACTTTGGGTTACCTAGTAGCACAGCAGTAAGGGGCAGTGGATGGTGGTCAGGATGCAGCAGTGGTGGTAGGGGGCCTTGGCAGGCCTGAAAGAGTGGATGGCCAGGGGGTAGGAGGAGCAAAAAAAAAAAATGCTTGAATTTGCTTCTTTGAAATAAAGTGTCTTCACCAAAAAAAATCCACAAGTGATTAGTGGAGGACCTTCAAATGGATTCATGCATCTCCCAGACATGTGGATGCCTTTTTTTTATACTTGGTGTCCATGAAAAGGGTGTCTCCCAGTTTTCATGTTTCTGTTCAGATGTGAATTGAGCACTACTCTGCCCACCAGCATCATACAGCCCCTGGGGTCTTACCTTCTGTATGCCATTGACTGTGCTTTCAAAATCCACTGACCAAACATAAGTGCACTTAAATAATTAACATTTGCTTTTTGCTGAAGCAGTCTATCAGAAAACTTTTTGTTGTCACAAAGACTGAAACAGCAGGTGGGAGAAAAGGTGCAAATGGTCCAATTCATCTAAATGGGGTGCTAACTGTAAAGTCTTTTAATATGTAGTAAGGCAGTTTCTTCTTTGTGAACATACTTTCATTCAGACTACTTTTCATTCAAACAACTGAGGATTTTGAATGGCCCTACTGATTATAAACTTGAATAAGCTAGTTAGTAACTGTAATCCTGCATTTAGAAATCTACAACCTAGATGCTCATATGCAAAGAATACAATAAAAACCTGTCTAAAATCTAAAAACAAGCTTATAAAACACACAAAATGTATCTGAAGATTTATCTTTACCTATACAAAATCATTGCAGCCCAAGTAAAACTCAGATAAATTACGTGGTACCCTGGCTACTATTCTATGATGTAGTAAACATATATTGGTATTTTTTTTTATATTCTTTGCAAAGCAGGTAAGGCCCACTAGGCAGAACTGTCTGTTTTCAGGAGTGACCTAGAAACACTGGGGAGGTTAAGTGACTTGCTTGGAGTCACACGGTATGCAAGTGGAGGTTGTGGAATCAAATCCAGGTCTGCTGGATGTACCCAGTTCAATCACAGTTTGTTGCTCTAACCACTAGGCATGGGTGGTTAAACTGAATGGCTGATTACAATAAAGCAGTGCGGGTGATTTCCTTACTGACTCTATATGCAGCAAAACAGAAAGAATGCAAAGCACAGCAACATTCGTTTTAAGATGCTGAAATCTTGGTTGGCCCACTGGTTCATTGGTAGCAGTAATGCTTGCAATGCCAGCACCCCAGGGTCAGAAGCAAACTCGAGTTGATGGAGGTCTGGCCAGGGGAGTAGGATTGAGCACTTGGGGGACTGCTCTCCTCCTCCAGAGAGGGTGGGCTGCAGGTCCTGCTGCTTTACCACCACCTGTGTGGCCACGGGTGGTGGTGCAATGGTGCTGCAGATTGACCAGGAAGGGAGGATGCTAGCCAGCATCTGGAGCAGTGGCATGTCTCTATGTAACCTACCTCCTTGGGTCTCCTCTAGTGCCAGTGCCCTCAGGGACAGAGACCAGAAAACCAGGAACAATCACCCCACATCGGCCACTGGCAGAAAGGACCCAGATGCCCCAGACTTCATAACCAGATTCCATGAGGGACCCACTGAGCTGCCCAACACACACTAAGGGAGTATGGAGGGGTGAACTGAGGTCCCTTCCCTTCCCACCTGGGGGGGTACAATCCAGGCAGGATGGGGCAGGCCCACAGGAGCTCCTAGGGGTGAAGCTATAGGATACACAACCTAGGGATCTTTGAAAAGTAGAGACTAATGCTGTGAGAAGGGGACATAGAAAAAGAAAATAAAAAAAAATGTTAAAAGATGCTGAAATCTCAGAGATTCTGTGCAGTGACATGCAATTTCCGTGAGGCACCGTTACAAGAATTCAAAATCCGCAAACCAAGCAGGATTCCGTGATTGTTACCGGTATTACCGGTAAAAATGGAAAACCAGGGTCCCTGCCTACAGGGGGAATGCTTCAGACAGCTAGTGTTGGAACCCACTTGGGAGGGAACAATCTTAGACCTGGTACTCTGAAATGGGGAAGGAGAAAGGATCTCAGATTAAGAAGTGGGTATCCATCTGGGAACAAGTAACCACCAAACAGTGTGGTTCACAATAAACACAGCCATAGAGTCAAGCCATACAAAAACAAGAGTATTGGACTTTAGGAAGGCTGACTTTGGGAAAATGAGAGAGTGCCTTAGAAAAGCACTAGGAAATGGGTAAGAAGGAGGGGTGGAGTAACAATGGAGAATAATCAAAATAGCCATCGCAGAGGCAACAAGCCTTTGTGTGAAGCAAATCAATAAAACAAAATGAAGGAAAAAAACACTATGGTTCTCAAAAGAGGTGGCAGGGATGGTTAAGAAGAAAAGAATAGCATTCAGGAAATATAACAAAACACAGAAGGAGCAGGACAGAGGACTTTATCAGTTAAAGCAGAAGGAGGCAGGGAAGGCAGTCAGAATAGCAAAGGCACAAACTGCGGAAAAGATAGCCAACTCTGTTAAGAAGGGGGAGAAAACATTTTATAGGTACGTTAGGGAGTGAAGAAAGACCAAGGCAGGGATACAGAGACTTAATAAAGGGGAGGGAATGTGGGCAGAGGGCGAGAGTGAAAAAGTAGGGATACTGAATGAATATTTCTGTTCAATATTCACATTCACAACAGATGAGGAGGAGGAGGTACCTACACAAAACAAGGGAGAAACACTGAATAGGGGGGTCAATACCAGTCCATTCACAGAAGAAAGGGTTTTGAAAGAACTCTTGAAACTGAGAGTGGACAAAGCAATGGGGCCTGATGGGATTCACCAAAGAATACTAAAAGAACTAAGGGTAGAACTAGTAATGCCACTGACTACTCTCTTTAATAAATCATGGGAGGATGGAGTGGTACCTGAGGACTGGAGGAGGGCAAATGTGATTCCACTTCACAAAAGTGGGAGCAGGGCAGAGGCAGGAAACTACAGACCAGTTAGTTTGACTTCAGTGGTAGGGAAAATGATGGAATCACTTCTGAAGGAAAGAATTGTGGAGTACCTAGAGGCCAATGGGGCACAGGACCCAAGGCAGCATGGTTTCACAGCAGGAAGGTCATGTCAGACAAACCTAATAGATTTCTTTGACTGGGTGACCAAAGAAGTAGACCAGGGAGGGGCTGTGGATATGGCCTACCTAGATTTTAGCAAGGCATTCAACACAGTCTCACACAAAAGATTAATATACAAGTTAGCCAGCCTTGGAGTGGGTCCCAAGGTGGCAGCCTGGATTAAAAACTGGCTGGACAACAGGACACAAAAGGTAATAGTAAACTGAGTCCCCAGTGAAGAAAGGAGGGTAACTAGCAGAGTACCACAGGGTTCGGCATTGGGACCGGTCCTTTTTAATATCTTTATCAGTGACATTGGAGAGCACCTGGAAGGAAAGGTATGCCTCTTTGCAGATGACACAAATATCTGCAACAGGGTTGATACACAAGGTGGGGTGGAAAGAATGAAAAGGGACTTGGCAAGGTTGGAGGAATGGTCAAATACGTGGCAGCTCAGATTCAATGCAAAGAAGTGCAAGGTAATGCATCTGGGAAACAAAAACCCAGGGGAAGAGTACACAATGGGGGGTGAGTTAACAACAACAACACAAATCTAAAGAGACCTCAGAGTAATTATATCAGATGACCTAAAGGTGGGCAAGCAATGTGAGAAGGCAGTAAGGAGGGCTGGGGAATACTGGGATGCACAGAGAGAAGCATCAACAGTAGAAAACAGGAAGTTGGTATCCCTCTCTACAGACAGTTAGCGAAACCCCATCTGGAATACTGCATGCAATTCTGGAGACCCCATCTCCACAAAGACATAGACAGAGTGGAGGCTGTTCAGAGGAGGGCAACCAAAATGGTGCAAGGTCTGCACCAGAAGACATACTAGGAAAGACTAAAGCAGCTTAATATGTATACCCTTGAGGAAAGGAGGGAGAGGGGGGACATGATAGAAACTTTCAAGTATCTCAAGGGAATTAACAAGGTACAAGAGGGTATTATCTTTCAGAAGAAGAGATGTGCAAGAACAAAGGGGCACAATTTGAAGATAGAGGGGGGATGGCTCAGAGGTAATGTTAGAAGCATTTTTTCACAGAGAGAGTTGTGGATGCATGGAACAACCTTCCTGAGGAGGTTGTGGAGTGAGGAACAGTGGGAGAATTCAAGAATGCATGGGACAGGCATAAGGCAATTCTAGTGTGGGGCAGGAGGAAGTAAGCTGTTGATTAACTAGAATCTGCAGTTTATCCATCATGTAGGGAAATGGGCAGACTGGGTGGGCCAAGCGGTCCTTATCTGCCATCAAATTCTATTTTTCTATCCTGTTTTCAGTTACCGGCTGACAAAAACGGCCAAAATTCAATAATTACTGACTCTAGGTAAACACTGTCAGTTGTGTTTACCTAATCAGGGGCTGAGAAACATACTGGCAGCATCAGATTTTCAATCTGACCACCAGAAATGCCATTTTCATGATCGATCCCTTGTAGTGTTGGAAATTGCGGAAGAAATGGATCCAGCACTTTCGCGAAAGTGTGACAGTTTCATGAAAGTGTGGCACCCACTTCATTTGCAAGTCCTGACATTAGGATTATGAAAAAATATTATTTCTGGGGGATAGATTAATAATCTGATACCTCCAGTGTGTTCCTGAGCCCCTGTATAGGTAAACACAAGTCACAGTGTTTACCTAGGGGCAGTAATGTTCGGATTTTGGTTGTTTTCCAACGATATCCCCTAAAGCCAACTTTATTTTATTTTATTTTATTTCTTTTATTTTTATTTGCTGATGGCAGTGCCCAATCCCGCTGTCAGCAACATGCATCCCCCCCAGAAAGTTCATGTGGCTCACTAGGAGCCCACCCCAGTGTGCCCATTTATTAATATTATCTTTCTGACACTGGAATGCCCCTCTCCCAGTGTCAGATGCCCTTCCCCCAAAGCCCGTTATTTTTATCCTGACATCAGGGTGCCCAAACCCCGAGTACTGTAATGTTCCCCCACCCCCTCACTACTGTGGCACACTGGGAACCCACCCCAAAAACATTTAAGCCGTAAATAAAGAAAACCATCCCATGATGTCGTTTTGTTTTTTTAACACTACAAAAAAGAAAATGGCAAAATGGGCAGTGTTAGGAGAACGTAGGGCCCAGACGGCCCACGCTTCCACAACTGCATTCCAGTTACATTGCACTTTCTCAAAAAGAAGGGAAATTCATTGCAAAAAAACTTTGTTAATGCATCAGTTAGGGTTGAGGGTACACCAACAAAAGTGTGGTAATTCAGTGCTAGGGTTACCAACCCAATGCACATTCTGAGGCCTGTTGGTGTGAGGAGGGTGGGGTGGGGATGGGGTGGTAGAGGTTAGTAACCCTAACACTGAATTTCCAGACTTTTGTCAGTGTACTTTCAACCCTAACTGATGCATTAACAAAGTTTTTTGCAATGACACACACACACACACACACACACACACACACACATACACACACACACATATATAGATAGATAGAGAGAGAGAGAGAGAGAGAGAGGGAGAGAGACAGAGAGAGGGAGAGCACGAGCATGCATGGGCTTAACAAAAATATCCTCCTTACATCCACCAACATCCAACCCAGCCTATGGTAGATGTAAAATAAACTACAAACTCATATCAGAGAATAAACCTTTCCAATGCAGGTCCTATAGACATCACAGAGACATTGGAATAAGGCCCAATCACATAGATATGTACAGTAGTTAGTAATTAAATGTATAGAAACCAGTAATGTTTGTGCATCAGTTCTGAGGGGCCTTGTCACCACTTCATCAGGGTGGACAGGTGTCTCTAGAATAAAATTAAATTTATTCCTATTAAACTATCTGCACAACTAGTTACACATTATTATGAGATTCATTCACCAATATAAATACTCTTGAACCCCTTATTGCAATATAATCTACTCTATAAACCATAATATATGCAATTCTAGTTTATTATTTATTAAATAAATCCCTAAAATTAATTTCCTGGTGTCGTAGATCGGTAGATAGAGAGATAAATATGAAAGTAGATAGACAGATAGACACCCCCACTTTTCGACTAGGAAAGATGAACGGATGAGCTCACTATGTGCGGCAGTGCTTGTGGAGTAGTCACTGACTGCAGGACTGCATTGCAAGTTTTAGATTTATAACAGGTATGCCATCCTAGCTAGTAAGTTTGCAGTCTTTCCAGTTCAACTTACTGTGAGCTTCAGCTGGGTCTGTGCTCTTTCTTGTTTTCTTCTTGGTCTGTTCCAGAGATTTTCACCTCCTCTGAAAAATGGCACCAGAGTGAGCTAAGCGAGGGAACAGTGGAGAAGACGCCATTCAGGCCTGCTGAAGGAAAGAGTTTTGGTGCCCAAATAATAGGTTCAACTTATGAGAGATGGAAAGAAGTGGAAATGGCATCTCGGACAGACAAGTACGCCAGTCCCAAATACAGTTGCAGCTGTATCGCCATCTGTAACTTCTCAAAAGGCCCTGTTGTTTGCTGGCCTGGATCTTTTCGATTTTAATTGGTGTTGGTGGAAGCCGATGGAGAAGCTGTACCCTGATTGATTATTACGAAGAAACTGGATTATACCCCCCTCTTGGTGTTGGCTTTGTAATATTGGAGAATGGGACTTTTAATTTGCTTACTGTTGATATTGTAGCACACTGACGAGGGTGTAACAGGACAGACATTTTGGAAAATCTCTGAAAACTTCTGGACCACGTGATTAGATGTTAAAGACTTATAGAGACTTACAAGTGTTTTTTTTACTTTTATCTTATGCTAATTTGTTTCTTTTCATATTTTAGGCAATTGCTATAATTGCTGAAGGTCCTCACCAAAAACAATTAGCTATGATGGTGACTACTGAACAGCAAAAAAAAACATAATGGTTTTGCGAGGTCGCCGTGCCAAGGATAGCACTAGTAATAACAAAGGAAAAAAGGGCCATAGGGCACATAGGGCTGACTCAGACTCCTTAGTATATATCCCAAGTCAGGACCTCTCAGGTGGAGAGAATAATATCATGCAACCTAGCAGTGGCACAGTAAAAGGGAAGTAAGGAAATAAATCTGCCACTAATAAGCAAAGCAAACCCTACAAAGATAATAAAACTAATAAAGCAAGGAAAACTTAGAAAATTAAAACTAAAACAATTGAAGAGAATCCTAAAAAGTCTAGACTGAACACAAAATAAATTAAGATTAGTACATTTCCGACTAAAGCAGTCCTTAGTAATGAAACAGTTAACATGCAGAGGGTGTTGAACCAGGTAAATTTAACACTGGATGTAGCTCCGATAGATGGTAACACTGCTTATGAGAGTGATCTCGATTTCAGGCAAGATTTTTCTAGGCTTTCCTCCACACCTAAAGTCCTTATGGAGAATGATTTTACTCATTACCTAAATGAATACAGAATGGAATACAGTGTTGAGATTAGTGGGACAACCAACTCATCAGCACTGATAGTTATAAAAAACGTGGATGGGAGTACCTTGCCTAAACAAATAGCTAGGGAAGCCTCAATTGATCTTTTTTATGATACTGCATTGGATTCATTATATTCTTTAGAATTTTCACCGGAACCGGCTTTCATAGTTTCACAGATGAGTATAAGTTCAAAAGGTGTTAGCCAATAAGGAACTCGCCACCATGTTAGTGGTGGGAGATATACTTTTTATCACCCATGTAAAAATCTAATCTTTTTTTAAACTATTCCACATTTTAAGTTGTAACAATGTCTATGGGGAGTGAATTCCATATGGGAAGCACCTTCTGGGTAAAAAATCTTGAGTGCTTCGTTGTTTTGCACAAAGCAGTTTTTAACTTAAAATTATGGGATCTAGTATCATTATTAGTTAGATGTCTTTCCAGACAAATTATGTCTAACATAGATTCTTTTTGTTGAGCTTTAAAGATGTAGATCAAATCACCCCTTAGGGTTCTATATTCCAAGGAGAATAGCACAAGTGATTTAAGTCTGCACTTGTAGTCTATGTTAGCCATGTTCTTGATCCTTTTGGTGACCTTCCACTGAACTTTCTCTGTCATGATTTGGAAGTCTATTGATGTAGGAGCACAAAAGGGTGCACAGTAGTCCAGATGTGGATGCACTAGGCCAGTGTATAATGGCAGAATGACCTCGGGATTTCTGCTTTAGATATGCTTTAAGATGTTTCCCAGTATATTGTGGCACTTTTTGACTGTTTTATTTATGTGTATACTAAATTTTAGATTATCTGATTTTTTAACACCTATGCCCCTCTCTTCTGTTGTAACTGTTAGCTTTATGTTGTTCATAAAGTAAGTAGGCCAAGTATTATTCTTCCCCATGTGCATAATTTTACATTTGGCAACACTGAAGCTCATTTTGTTATCAACTGCCAAGTCACATAATTTATTTATTTTGCAGAGTGGCTATAGACTGGGCATTGTTTACCGCACACCCTAGTTTGCAATCATCAGTGTTCTTATTTATCCATACCCCGTCAGATGTCTGCATACTGGAGACCAGTATATTAAACATTAGAGGTCCCAGTACAGATCCCTTGGGCACTCCATTAGAGACAGGACTCCAGTTAGACTAATGTCCTCTGATAACCACTCTCTGTTGTCTATTGTACAGCCAAGATGCAATCCATTTTATTAGTTTAATGTCCAAATTTATATTAACTAGTTGCTCAATGAGGGTTTTATGGGAGACGGTGTCAAATGCCTTTTCGTAATCCAAAAATACAACATCCACTGGCATTCCATTATCCGGAGTATCACTGATTGGTTAAAAAAAATTGATGAGATTTGTTAGGCATGATCTGACTGGTGTGAATCCATGCTGGGAAATATCTATACATCCGGTGTTCCTAAAATGATCTACGATTTTATATTATATAAGCCTTTACATGATTTTGCTAAGAAGTGAGGTTAAACTGATAGGCCTGTAATTACAGGGTAGTTGTTTGTTGCCACTTTTGAGGATTGGCGTGTTATCAGCCTCTCTCCAGGACTGTAGTACACTTCCCTCCTTTATTGAGGTATTAAATAAAAGAGTTAGGGGACCTGAAAGTTCTTTTGAAAGTTCTTTTAGAGATTTTGGGTTGATGCAGCCTGAACCTGGAGATGTATTACATAGAAACATAGACTTTGAAGGCAGATAAGGACAGCTTGGCCCACCTAGTCTGCCCATTTCTCTACCTACAAGATAAGCTGCAGATCCTCGTTAACCAACAGCCTATTTCTTCTTACCCCACCAACAAGTATTGCCTTATGTCTGTCCCATGTATTCTTAAATTCTCCCACAGTTTTAGACCCCACAACCTCCTTAGCAATGCTGTTCCATGCATCCACCACCCTCTCTGTGAAAAAATACTTCCTCACATTGCCCCTATACTGCCCCCCCATCTTTAAATTGTGTCCCCTTGTTCTTGCACATCTCTTTTTCTGAAAGATGCTATCCTCTTGGACTTTGTTGATTCCACTGAGGTACTTAAAAGTTTCTATCTTGCCCCCCCCTCCTTTCCTCAAGGGTATTAACTTTAATCAAGCTGATGCCATCCAGTACGTTCTGTTCAGTGAACAATATGGGCGAGTCATTGGTAGGTTGCATGTCTATGTTTACGTTTTCTTTGGGTTTAAATATATTCCCAAAGTGCTGTTTGAGTTCTTCAGCCATCTCTTTTTCATCAGTAAGTATTTTATCATTTGAGTTTGATGGACCAATTCCTCTCTAACTTCCTTTTAGTGAACCAATGTAATTATAAAACTTTTTCTTGTTAACTTTAACATTTTTTGCTAGGTTTACTTCTAACCTCTGTTTTGCCATTCTAATAGCTTTTTTTTTTGGTTTTTTGGCAAGCACCTTAAACCTATACCAGTTAGTATCTTCTTGACTCTTACTGTATTTACAGTATGCGCTACATTTTTTTTGATAGTTTGCTTAATTTCATTGGTCCACCATAATGGTATCCTTTGTTTATTGTTTTTGTATTTGATTCGGTCTGGTACCCATTTATTTATACAAAATTCCAGTTTGGTTATAATTTTATCCCATATTTGTTCGAGATCATGATTTTTTAGATCCTCTTCCAAGTCCCATGTGGCAAGATAACCTTTGATGCTTTTGTAGTCTGATTTGTGATGGTTTTTGATTTTTGCTATCCCATTGTTATTCAGAGCATACCTTTGGACATTACATATTAGCATGTTATGGTCACTGCCACCCAAAGGTGGCAGTATTATGGGAGAGGAAACTATATCTATATTATTTGTGAAAATTAAATGCAGGATATTGTTATTCCTTGTTGGGTGTGTGACCTGTTGTTCTAAGCCAAGTTGAAAGGTGGTTTCTAAAAATCTCCTTTCAAATAGTCCCTTAGTCTCAAGGGTGTCACAGTTTATATTCGGGAGGTTGAAATCACCCATCAGTATCAAATCATCTGAGGCTACCCTGTTTTCTAACTGTTCAAGAAAAATTAAATTATTCTGCTGTCCTAGGTTAGGGGCCCGATAACCTAAGCCAAAGGTCATCAGATTCTATCCTGGTCCATAGAATTTCAGCACTTGTAGCATCCAAGTTTATCTGGTAGCTCTTGAGTTTAGCTGATATATAAAGTGCTATATCCCCACATTTTTTATTCTGTCTGTTTTTCAAAAACTTAGTGTAGCCTGGTATGTCCATGTTCCAATCATTGTTGGAAAACCAGGTTTCTGTAATACTACATATATCAATATTTCTTTTTGCTAAAATGTGCTGTAATTCATCCATATTACTCATTGAGCTTCTGGCATTGCTCAAAAAGATCTTTAGTTCATTTGGGTTGGACAGTGTAACTGGAGTTTGATCTGATCTAGTATTATTAGAGTTCTCTAGTATATCAGGGGTTAATATTCTTTGTTTCTTATTTTTTTCCTTTACCCTTTTTCTCATTTTTTTATTTTTGCTATTTACCCTTTCAAGTATTTTTTTGGTTTTGATTTTGACAAAGGGTTGTAAGTTTAGGTAGGATGCAAAAAGATCTTGAGAAATGACCCCCACCCCTCTACATTTTAATTTAAATAAGTCATTATGTAATTGTTTATATGTTGGCCTAGAAGCTGGAACCCTAGTTTGCTCAGGTGCAATCCGTCTTTGCTGTACAAATAGTTATTATCAAAAAATTCCTCCCAGTGTGTAATACACCCTACTTCCTCCTTTGTGCACCACTGTCTTAGCCAGTTATTAATCTGCTTTAATTTACATGTTTGTTGGTATGTGGCTCTCGGTATAGAAAGTATTTCTGAGAAGGCAAAGTCACAACCAAGATTCTCAAGTTTGTTAGTTAGATTAACCAGTCCCTGTTTAATCTGTTGGGTATGTTCCTAGGAGCAATTCCTAGTATTATGAGGACTGACACTAATTGGACCACAGATCTGCAAGATATTACTGTAGGGATGCAAGAGGCTATTGATGGGTTAAAGATGATAGACTCCAAAATTAGTAAACAATTCTCCTAAGCTCACATTGCTGTTGTAGGCTCAGGAGGGATGAGGCCAGTAAACATAATGATGAATGGATTTCCTCCTACCCATTTAGTTTTGATGATGATCTTAAGAAATTCATGCAAGATCCTTATGCTGCTCATCTTATGATTCTAGATCAATTAGTAGGAGTCACCAATGAGCTAGATACCCTCAAAGGTAATATTGCAATAAATGGTACCAGATTAGATAATGTACTTAATAAATCAGATAAATTGGTCCCTTTGACTGGGACTCCTTCTATCCTCTTTTTCGACATTGCACAACCTACTGTGTTTTCTGAGGATACTCTGGGTAGGCCAGATTTTTGCATTATTCATATTTCTGGCTCTCCTGTTAAATTAATAGGTAAAATTAAAAGGAGGACAAGAAGAGCCAACAAAACTAAAAATAAAAAAAATAATTCCTGTGAGGGACATTAGAGAAACAGGGATAGCACACACTGATAACAATATAATGGCTGAGATGGAAAATGACACTGTAGCCCAGGCTTCATTACATGATATAATGGGAAGCAATAGTATAAATTTGGAAGAAGTCCATGAAATAGAAAGATTGGAGAATTGCAAAGCATCTGAAAACACTTTAAATCAGAAAGAGATATTATGCTCTATCCAAGCAATTAATCAGCAAATGATTAATTTGAGACAAGATTTGGGAAGGTTTCAAAAAGTGCTAAAACTTGAGTACTTTGAAGGCCTTACTAAAACAGATAATACTGAAAATACACTGACAGAGATAAGCAAAATGGAAAGTCAGGATAGGTGTTCTACATCTGGAAAAGAGCTGGTTGATCTAAAAGATTGAACATTTTTGAGTCTCCACGGATATTGCTGGAATAATGGAATTTCATATGAATGGAATAAAAAATAGATTGCGCACCTACTGGTGCTGACATTGTGGACAGTGATATAGTCCAAATTTGGGATGATCAGGATTTTGATGGTATGAGATGTGTTTTTCTTTTCTGTGCCAGCTCCAGGATTGCAAACCACATTTGGCTCAATAATAGTGGTCTGCAAGCCCAGGGGTTTTCAGTTGATTTCATCAATAGGAAACAACTGAATCAATTGCCAAAAGCAATCTCCTCAGGTGCCATTAGCATTTTTGATTTAAAAAATACACCAAATGAAAATCAGGGCAGGTTAAGAAATGTGGTACACAATTTGCTTACCCATGCATTGAAAATTCCAGCCTCAGTTTTCAAACTAGCTAATGTATTCAGACATAGGGCACAATCTGGTGCTGGCCAGGTTAATGCTGTTGTATTAGGAGAAGAGGTTCTAGATATGATTTTGGACAGAGCTCCCTTACTGGACCCTGCAGATGTACATATACTTGACAGTAAAATTCTCAATTCAGTACATCATGAATCTAAAGGGAACCAGCAGAATTATAGTGAGCCACTTGTCTATAGGGAGTTGTTTCTTTTTGGCCTGTGTCATATGGAAAATGAGACTAATAAGAAGCTTGGAGTGGTTGTTAGGGACTTACTAGAACAAATTTTGAATACAGGTATTGTAAATCAAACTACCTAACATCCCGGAGATTGGGAAAGGGTTTAGAAATAGATCAAATATTAATCCAGGTTAGATGCATGAGTTTGTTTGATAAAATCTTGCAAAATGTCTCATTATTGGATGGGATGGGGCTGCATATTGTTAACTTCAACCAGAATGTGGATGGTAGTGTTGCTGTTTCTCCTGGAATGAATCAAAATCTTGAAGCCACTACAGTTACTGATCATATTAAGAACTTTTTAGATACTGCAGCTGAAAGGACTGTGTATAATGTTTCAGTCTCAAATTGATTTGATCTGCTGTGGGCCTAAAATGATTGATTGCAGATACTCTCTCCTGACAGTAAGAATGAAGAAATAGAGGGCAAAAAGAATGTAATGCTTATATCTTGGAATGTTGCTGGCCTATTAATAGAATTTGTAGATAGCGAGTGTGTTCATTTTCTGAAACAAGCCCACATAGTTTGTCTACAAGAAACATGGCATCAGTTATCAAAAGATGTCACACAGAATGGATATTTGCCCTATCATGTTCCTGGCCTTAAGTAATCCAGATTAGGCAGACTTCTGGAGGTCTAGTCACTTGGTTCAGAATTATGGATTGTTTGACAGTAGATTTGATATTTTCTAACTCCTTTTGACAGGCCTTTCTTGTTGTGTTAGGTTCTTTGGCATTCTGCTTAGTTAATGTCTACATACCACATTGCAATTCAGAGATTTTTAGAAACAGTATATGGAAGGAGTTGGACGATGTCATACATACAGCTTGGGCAATGACAGCATGTGAAAAAATCCTGCTATGTGGAGAGTTTGATGCTAGAATAGGCAGTTATGATGGTTTTGCTGATGATGAAATACAGAACTTGCGCTTTGGGAATGCTTTCTAATTCCCAAGACGTTCACTAGATCGAAGGACTAACTCTAGAGGGATAAAACTTCTTGAGATTATAACACCTTGTAATTTAATGCCTCTAAATGGGAGACTCAAGAGGATACTATAGGTAGCTTTACTCACTATAATAAGCAGGGTCCTTCTGTGATTGATTTTGCTTTTTGGAATGATAACATGAACATATGGGAGTCTGTTTGATTCTTACTAGGCCGGATAGTAACCATTTCCCTTTAGTATTGCATTTTAGACACCTAGCTCATGAACCTATGGCTACAGGCTTTCCTAACTTAGAAATCAGGAATAATGTTAAAATCAAATGGAACCAACATAGCTCCTATGGTTTAGGCTCTTTCCCACAGAGGCTTTTTCCCGATAAAGAGTGTGCTAATTGGAATTTGTTTAAATAGGCTGACCAGTTGAAGTTATGCTTTAAGGAGATAGGGGAGCTGCTTTCCACTGCTATCAAACAGTGACCAGAGTGGGGCCATAATTGGTTTAATGGGAAACGCTATCTTGCCAAAAAACACTTAAACCAAGAAATCAGAAGAGCTAGAGCTACTAAAAAGATAGAACAGTTTAAATCTCTAAATCAAATTAAAGCAACATATAAAAAGCTATTAAAAGAAAAAACTGATGAAATTTCAACATTCTCAGTGGAATAAAATGTTAAATGCAATAGACCACAGTGACCAATGTGCTTATTGGCAGATGGTGGCCCAAAGAACAAATAATTATAAAATTGGCCTAGACACATATACCTGGACACCTGTCAACAGTACTACACAGATATTTTCTTTGATCCAAAGCAAGTTGAAGATTTGCCTGAATTAGGAATTGCGTTGCCTTATGTTACATTTTACAATCATCAGGATGTATATGTAGCAATTATTTCTATGAAAAAGCATAAAGTCTCAGGCCCAGATCAGATTCCAGCAGAAGTTTTTTTTGGATTCGCCTCTGCCTTGGGCATCTATACTAATGTTATTTTTTAACTGTTCTGTCAGGGAACTGAATTTTCCCATCTTTTGGAAGGGGGCTATTATAATCTCTATACACAAACAAGCATTTGTCAATGCTGAATGTTGATTGCTTTGGTCTGAGCTCGAGCAGTGGGCCTCTGTCAGTGGATCAGTCTGTTTGTCCCAGTGCTGCAGGCTGCTCTTTTGTACTGGGCTGGTGCATGCATTGGCATCTTGTTCTGCCGAGGAAGGAATACGCAGCTGTCCCAAGAGCTCCATTGAGGTGGCTCACTCCCCCTGTGTCACTGCCTCATTCTGTGTCTTCTTGTACTGCAGGCTGCCTTTTTGTACTGAGCTCGTGCCTGTGTTGGTGGCTTTTCTACCCATGAAGAAATCCACAGCTGTCCCGGCAGAAGTCCGTCGAGGTCGCTCAGTCCGCCTGTCTCACTCACTCATTCCAGTTCTCCTGGCGTTGCAGGCTGCCCTTTAGTACTGGGCTCCTGCCTCTGTTGGTGGCTTTTTTGCCCACAAAGAAATCTGCAGCAGTCCAGACAAAGCTCCGTTGAGCTCGCTCACTCCCCTTCTCTCACTCGCTCATTCTGCTCTGCTGGCACTGCAGGCCACCCTTTTCTACTGGGCTCCTGCCTGCGTTGCTGCCTTCTTATGCCCATAAAGAAATTTGTAGCAGTTACAATACAGCTCTGTTGAGCTCACTCACTCACTCGTTCTGGTTTTCATGCCACTGCAGGCTACCCTTTTGTACTGGGCCCCTGCATGCATTGCTGCCTTTTTCTGCCCACAAACAAATCTGCAGCAGTCCCAACAAAGCCCCATTGAGTTCACTGATTCCCCCTCCCTCACTTGCTCATTCTGTGTCTCCTGGTGCTGCAGGCTGCCCTTTTGTACTGGGCTCCTGCCTGCAGTGGTGGCTTTTTCTGGCCAGAAAGAAATCTGAAGCAGTCCTGACACAGCTCCACTGAGCTCGGTCACTGCCCGTCTGTCACTCTTGCATTCCGTTTCTGCCAGTGCTGCAAGCTGGCCTTTTGTACTGGGCTCCTGTCTGCGTTGCTGCATTTTCTGCCCACAAAGAAATCGGCAGCAATCACACTACAGCTCTGTTGAGCTCGCTTAGTACCGCTCTGTCACTCGCTCGTTCTGTGTCTTGGCACCACAGACTGTGCTTTTGTATGGGGCTCCTGGCTGTGCTGGCACCTTTGTCTGTCCACAAAGAAATCCGCAGCTGTCATGACAGAGCTGCATTGAGGTTGCTCAGTCTCCCTCTCTCATCGCTCATTCTGTTTGTCCTGCGCTGCAAGCTGCCCTTTTGTACGGGGTTCCTGCCTACATTGGCCCCTTTTTCTGCCCACAAAGAAATCCCAGCAGTCCTGATAGAGCTGTGTTGAGCTCACCAAGTCCCTTGTTTCACTCGCTCAAACTGTTTCTCGAACCGCTGCAGGCTGCCCTTTTGTACTGGGCCCCTGCCTGTACTGACGCCTTTTTCTGCCCACAAAGAAATCTGCAGCAGTTGTGACAGCACTTTGGTGAGTTTGCTCACTCCACCCCCAATTGCTCTCTTGTTCTGTTTCTTCCAGTGCTGCAGGCTGCCCTTTTGTACTGGGCTCTTGTGTTGGGGCCTTTGTCTGCCCACAAACAAATCCACAGCAGTCTTGACAGAGCTCAGTTGAGCCTGGTCACTCCCCCCCTCTCACTCGGTCGATCTTAATCTGTCCCAAACACTGATTTCCCAGAGTGACCGTGCTATTATGTGGCAGGAGTGCAAAAACATATTTTAGCCAGGATGTGAAAAATGACAGCTGTAGTGTTCATAAGGAGTTGTGAAAAAATGCCACTGTTGAAAATGTGGCGTGACAGCAGTACAAATTTGCAAAATTAGAAGGGTGCATGGAACCAGTTCAATGCACGCTTGTAACACAGCCATGTTATGGCAGTCCCAACAGAGCTCTGTTGAGCTCTCTCACTCCGCTTCTCTCACTCGCTCATTCTGTTGTGCTGGCACTGCAGGCTGCCCTTTTATACTGGGCTCCTGCCGGCGTTGCTGCCTTCTTATGCCCACAAAGAACTTTTCAGCAGTTACAATACAGCCCTGTTGAGCTCACTCACTCACGCATTCTGGTTTTCCTGCCACTGCAGGCTGCCCTTCTGTACTGGGCCCCTGCATGCATTGCTGCCTTTTCCTGCCCACAAACAAATCTGCAGCAGTCCCAACAAAGCCCTGTTGAGCTCATCGACTCCCCCTCCCTCACATGGTTGTTCTGTGTCTCCTGGCACTGCAGGCTGCCCTTTTGTACTGGGCTTCTGCCTGCATTGGTGGCTTTTTCTGGCCAGAAGGAAATCTGAAGCAGTCCCGACACAGCTCCACTGAGCTTGCTCACTCCCCATCTGTCACTCTCGCATTCCGTTTCTGCCGGCGCTGCAAGCTGGCCTTTTGTACTGGGCTTCTGCCTGCGTTGCCGCATTTTCTGCCCACAAAGAAATCTGCAGCAATCACACTAGAGCCCCGCTGAGCTCACTCACTACCGCTCTGTCACTCGCTCGTTCTGTTTCTCTTGGCGCCGCAGACTGCGCTTTTGCATGGAGTTCCTGGCTGTGTTGGCAACTTTGTCTGTCAGCAAAGAAATCCGCAGCTGTCCCGACAGAGCTCTCATCGCTCATTCTGTTTGTCCTGATGCTGCAAGCTGCCCTTTTATACGGGGCTCCTGCCTGCATTGGCGCCTTTTTCTGCCCACAAAGAAATCCCATCAGCTCTGACAGAGCTCCGTTGAGCTCACTAAGTCCCCCTGTCTCAGTCGCTCGTACTGTTTCTCCCACAGCTGCAGGCTGGACTTTTGTACTGGGCCCCTATGCCTGTATCAACACCTTTTTCTGCCCACAAAGAAATCTGCAGCTGTCCTGACAGCGCTTCAGTGAGTTCGCTCACTCCCTCGTTCTGTTTCTCCCAGTGCTGCAGGCTGCCCTTTTGTTCTGGGCTCTTGTGTTGGGGCCTTTGTCTGCCACAAACAAATCCGCAGCAGTCCTGACAGAGCTCAGTTGAGCTCGGTCACTCCCCCCCTCTCACTCGGTCGATCTTAATCTGTCCCAAACACTGATTTCCCACAGTGACCGTACTATTCTCCGCAGGACTGTAAAAACATATTGTAGCCAGGATGTGAAAAATGACAGCTGTAGTGTTCATAAAGAGTTGAAAAAATGCCACTGTTGAAAATGTGGCATGACAGTATTACAAATTTGCGAAGTTACAAGGGTGAGTGGAAACAGTTCAACGCACACTTGTAACACAGTCATGTTATGGAGTTTCATCACCAAATTTTCAACATAGGGATTTTTGGACCTCTGCTTATGAAGAGTGCCACTATCCTTTTCTTAATCTGTCCTGAACACTGATTTCCCACAGTGACCATGTTATTCTGCTCCGGAACTGTGAAAACACATTTCAGTCAGGATGTGAAAAATGACAGCTGTATTGCTTATAAGGAGGTGTGAAAAAATGGCACTGTTGGAAATGTGGTGTGACAATATTACAAATCTGCAAAGTTACAAGGGTGCATGGAAAGTGCGCAACACACACTTGTAACACAGTCAATTGATGGGCTATCATCACCAAATTTTCAACATAGCCATTTTAAGACCTCTGCTCATGAACAGTACCATTGTCATTTTCTTAATCTGTCCCGAGCAGTGATTTCCCACAGCGACCGCTCTATTCTGCACCGGAAGTGCGAAAACACATTTTGGCAAGGATGGGAAAAATGGCAGCTATACTGTTCATAAGAAGGTCTGGGAAAATGGCAATGTTGCAAATCTGGAGTGAAAATATTAATAATTCGCGAAGTTACGAGCGTGCATGCCAACTGCGCAATGCACACTCGTAACACAGTCATTTTATGGAATATCATCACCAAATTTTCAGCATAGGCATTTTAGGACCTCTACTCATGAACAGTGTCACTGTCATTTTCTTAATCTGTCCTGAACACTGATTTCCCACAGTGACTGTGCTATTCTGCGCCAGAAGTGCGAAAACACATTTTGACCAGGATATGAACAATGACAGCTGTTGTGCTCACAAGGAGGTGTGACAAAATGCCAATGTTGAAAATCTGGCATGAAAACATTGTAAATTCGTGAAGTTACAAGCGTACGTAGCAACTGTGCAACGCACGCGCGTAAAACAGTCATTTTTTGGATTTTTTCCACCAAATTTGCAACATAGGCTTTTTGAGAGCCCACCTCATGAACACTGGCACTGTCATTTTGTTAGTTGACCCTGAAGGGTGATTCTGCACAGTGACCGCGAAACCACCTTTCAGGGCCGATTAATGCCATGACAGTTCAAGAATTCATGAGGAGGGTCCCAAAAACCCCATGTTGAAAATTGGTGTTCTAATCCCAAAATGCCGAGATATGCACTAAAGTTGAAAAACCCTATTCATTACATTATACAGCTTACCGGCATTTCCTCAGTTCGCGGTCGGCTTTGAAGAGTGCAGACATGCTCCCGGTCCAGCGAAGATTGTTGCGCCATGCTCCGGAGGTAAGTGTGGGGTGTGGGGATGTGGGGAGGCTGGGTGCACAGTGGGTGGGTGCTGGTTGTGGGAGGGGGTGCGGGGAGACTACGAGGGACCTGTTTCCTTTCTTTCAGGTACAAGAAAATGTCGTGGGATGCTTTCCACATTTTACAGGCATGGGGCACGCTGGGGTGGGCTCCTAGCATGCCACTGGAGTCTGGGGGGACAGCTGCAGCAGACGGGGGATTAGGCACCCCCGTTGGCAAACAACAGAGGGGGGAATTTATTTCTGCCGACGGGGATTGGGCACCCCCATTGGCAAACAACAGAAGGGGGGGATTTATTTCTGCCGACAGGGACTGGGCACCCCTGTCAGCAAACAACAAAAGGAGGGGTTCCTTTCTGCCGACGGGGAGTGGGCTTCCCCGTCAGCAAATAAACATTGAGGGGGGTACATACTGTTTGTGAATCTGGTGACAAGCCACCGCCATGTTCACAAACAATACCACAGATCCTACATCCCGCCTTGCAATGACGGGTCGCTTCCTCATTGCAGCGGACGGCTGACACTGCAATGATGAAGGGGCCCCTGATTGCAGTGGCTAATTTGTTTGAAAGTCATGGCACGCTGGCTGAACTAGTGACAGCAGCAGCATGCCATGGCATTGGGGGACGGGGGACAAGCCTTTGCAGGTGGGGGCATTGGGCACAACAGTGCCATGCCTCCACAACCTGCTTCTGCAGAAACCTGCAGCAACATGTTTCTTGTGCATGCGCTCAATCAGCATAAAAAGGAGACAGATCTCATCCTAAGATGTACCATCCAATTTCTTTATTAGACAATTGCTGCAAGATTTTTTCCAAAATAGTGCTAGCTAAATTATTGAAGGAAATAAAGGCTTTGGGGGGGGGGGGTGTCAGAATTTCAAGCAGGCTTTCGAGCCAATTTTGGTACAGTAGATAATTGCTTTGTCTCATCACATTTCTATGAAAAATATGTCAGTTTGCATAACCAGAGAGTGTACTTGGCATTTATTAATTTTAGCTCTGCTTTCAATTCTGTTTCATGTAGCATACTATGGAAAGCAATGAGGGATCGGGGCATCTCTAAAGAAATAGTTGCAATTATAAGTGAAATTTATCATAACACCTGGGTGCAGGTTAGAATAGGGGCAACTGGACCACTTTCTTCAGCTTTTTTCACTAATCAAGGGGTTAGGCAGGGATGTGTCCTAGCCCCTACTTTGTTTTGCATTTATATAAATAATCTATTAAAAACTTTGGACAAGTCAGTGACAGACTCGCCCAGAATTTTGGACAAATCGTGCCCAGTATTGGCATATGCTGATGATCTTGTTTTGCTGTTTCTCTCTCTCAAAAGGTGTTACAGAGCAAACTTGATATTTTAGATAATAATGCTGTTAGACATAATTTAAGTATTAATGCAAATAAAAGTCAAATTATGATATTGGGTTCAAATAAAATAACTAAAACATGGAGATTAGAGAAAAAAAGACTCAATACAGTAAAATCCTATCCATACTTAGGTTTGCTTTATACGTATGATGGCAAATGTGTCAGGCATATGGATACCCTCCTCCCTAAGGTAAATCAAACAGCTAATTCTCTTAAGTCTTTTAACTATAAATATGGTGGCAACTCTATCAAGCCTTTGATCACAGCGATAAAATCTAAGTATTACGCACAGGCATTATACCATTCTGAGATATGGGGATTTGTCAATTTGGGTAGGACAGAAATCCCTCTCAGTAAACTTCTGAGACATACCTTAGATTTAAATAACTCTATTCCTGCTGCATTAATCAGGGCTGAAGTAGGGTTAGTCTGACTGCATTTACCCAGACACAAATTATAAATTACTGGCTAAAACTACTTACATTAGATCAAAACAGACTGCAAGATTTGGTATTAAAAGAAAAATGTATTTGGACTGAAATGGGTTGCAAAAATTCAAAATGGCTAACTGGCTTGTACACAATCCTGGGAGAGGCTGGATTATGTTTTTTAGGAGGCTATGTGGAAAAAAATTAAGAAACATAGAAACATAGAAGTTGACGGCAGATGAGGACAGCAAGGCCCATCCAGTCTGCCCATTTCTTTTTCTACCTTCTAAATGTGCCATATGCCTTTGCTCTGTCAGTGGCCTATCCATTCATACTCATCTGTATTGCTCCCTAATGCCTATCCCATGCCTGTTTGAAGCCCTGTACTGTATTTGTAGCCCACCACTTCCTGAGGTAGACCATTCCATGCATCCGCCACTCTTTCTGTGAAAAATAATTTCCTCACATTCCCCCTTAATCGGCCTCCTTCTAATCTCATGCTGTGTCCTCTTGTCCTGCTATTTTTCTTATATTGAAATATGTTAGACTCTTTCACCTTGTTAATGCCCTTAAGGTGTTTGAATGTTTCGATCTTATCACCTCTCTCCCTCCTTTGCTCAAGGGTATACATATTGAGCTCCGTTAATCTGTCCTCCATATGTCTTCTGATGCAGTCCCTGCACCATTTGGTTGCCCTTCTCTGGACTGCCTCAATTTAGTTAATGTCCTTGTGAAGATGTGGCCTCCAGTACTGCATGCAGTACTCCAGATGGGGCCTAACCAGTGTCTTGTAAAGAGGGATTATTACCTCCCTCTTATGACTTGTGATACCCCTACTAATACACACTAACATCCCCTTACCGTTACCTACTGCTTTGGAGGTCTGCTTGGATGATTTCAGGTCATCAGTGATAATGATGCCCAAGTCTCTTTCTTCCTTTGTGACTGCCAGCAACTCCCCTCCCAGCCTATAGGTGACTTCAAGGTTTCTCTTCCCTATGTGCATGATCTTGCACTTCTCTGCATTAAATCCCAGTTGTCACTCTTCTGACCATTTTGCTAGTTTGTCCAGATCTCTTCTCATTCTGCCCACCCCATCTGGACCATCTACTCTGTTGCATATCTTGGTGTCATCTGCAAACAGACAGGCCTTACCCTCTAGTCAATCTGCAATGTCACTAATGAAGATATTGAAGAGGACTGGCCCCAGGACTGATCACTGAGGTACCACACTTGTGACTTGCATCTCTTCTGACAGTATACCATTTACCACCACTCTCTGTTTTCTGCCCATCAACCAGTTTGCCACCCAGTTGACCAACTTCTGACCCACCCGAGCCTGCAACATTTATCAATCTTCTATGTGGGTAATTAACCAGCTTTGCTGAAGTCAAGGTAGGCAACATCAACTGCTCCCCTCTTGGTCCACCACTCTGGTTACCCAGTCAAAGAAATCTATAAGATTAGTTTGACAGGACCTTCCTTTTGTAAACCCATGCTGTCTTGGATCCTGTGCCCCTATGGATTCCAGGTGTTACACTATCCTTTCCTTAAGGAGTGCCTCCATAATCTTGCCCACTACTGAGGTAAGACTGACTGGTCTGTATTTCCCTGCCTCCTAATTACAATTAGTCTTTAATGTAAATCATATGTCACACAAAATATCATGAGTCATTCTAAGGAGCTGGATTTGGATATCATTGCAAATCTCAAGATTGCTCCTTGGATTAGATAACATGATGTTAAATTTCACTATAGGGAGTATCTGCATATTTTGGATAATTTTAAGCAGAGACAGCTCTTTACCAAGTTTAGATTAGAACTGTTTCCTAGCAGGGTACTGTCTGCTAGATACAGCAAAGAAGCAGAATATAGTTCTGTTATCTGTGCCTGTACTGATAAGAATGTAGAGGACCTCTCCCATGTTTTTCTTATATGTCCGCTGTAGAATGAGGCTAGAGAAATGACTAAAGCTGTTGCTAGAGGGAATTACGACACTGAGTCAAACTCTGTTATTAAATATACTTTTCCCTTGAAATGATGAATATATAATATATAATTTGGCAAGGTATCTGGAGGCAATTTCAAAAATTAGAATGAAATATGTGAAATCTAGCTGATTATTGATTACGTTTTAAATTAGGGAACTTGGAAGTTGCTGCCTTATATTTGAAATCCCAATGTGAGTATGGCTATCCCCAATTATGTTTTGCACTATATGCACTTTCTGCATTGTGGATGGAAGATTAAGTTATGATATGATGCTCTGAAGTATATATTTATTCACTGTTATTTATTGTATTTATTTTGATATAGTGATGTGTGATCTTGTTTTTATTTTAATGGTCTTATGACTGATCAAATAAACTTACTTGAGATGGATACCATATTATTGCAAGACTAAATAATACAGTATGTGAAAGAAATATTTTTCATTCTTTTTTATGAAAAGTGTTGTGACAAAAACAATTATACATTGCATCTGTTGCGCATTCCAATTTTGTGAATATATTAACAATTATAAATCAAAATAATAAAATGTATGCTTAAGCAATAATGACCTTAGAAACAGTAATTTCCTAGAGATTAATGACCTACTTGGGGGGAAGGGTGCCCCAAGGCACAGCCGATGGCCACCTTCACCCAGACGGTCAATAATCTCAAGGAAATGACTGGATCTGAGGTCATTATTGCAATTATAAATCTAATTGTAATAATTATTCTTTTTGAAGACATTTACTTAACATTTTCTGTGACAGCAGTGGGAGTGCGACAGTGGGAAGTGCAGAGCGGGTACCGCACAAGTCACTTTTTAGAGATTTCAGACTGGCACTGCAACCAATCATGGATGGTGCTGCCATCAGGAATAATTAATTAGATTTATATATTTTTTTTATATTTTTGCATATTTATGTACTGAGATGTGTGGTATCAACTGTTAGTCACTGCATCGGAGGAAGCTCCCAATTTGCAATATGGAAATCTATAGTAAAGCCAGCCAGGATGTAATGGAATTCCTTGCAGTAAATGACATATCATAAAATACTGTGTGACAAAAGTGCTTGATTACCATTGAACTGAACTATTCCCTGCATTATACTGCAACACATTGCAGTAATACTGAATGCGCTGTGCTGCATCCTGGTTGGCTCCACTGTATGTGTATAATACTATTATAATAATTAACCAAAATCATACATGAACGTAATAGAGGATAATGGATACCTCTCCATCAGTAACAAGCATGTTGGTGTATCGAGAGGTTGCCCCTGGCAACATTAAGAACCTTGAGAGAGAAGCTTGAGAGGTTCTGTCACCAGGGGCAACCTCCGGATACAATGGCATGCTTGTTACCGATAGAGAGGCATACGTTATCTTGTATAGTGTATGATGCCATCCACAGCATGTACATTTTACATTTTAACAACACATTTTGCAATTGAAGAGAAAATCCCCAGACCTAGCACAAGCGGAGAAAAAGAAAATAGCCCACACACTCACTCTGAACATTTTTTTTACTTACGATTCAGCTTGGGAGCTTACAAGTACATGAGCGATAAGCACATCAGATATTTTAAAACAAAAAAAAAACTGCATTTAAATTTTATTAATCAAGTTCATGTCAGCAGTTACTTCTTGAAATGTGGTTGACTTCATGCCGTCCTTTCTCAATCTTCAGCCAGTGTGACCTGTTCAAAAAAAAAAAAAGACTTTGCGGAGGGTCCAGTCAGCGACTTGATTACTGTGGAGATTTGACTAGTGCCAACTGACAGATAGTGGGACGGCAAAAATGATCACAAGGGGAGTCATGTGCAGCAGGTCTATGTTGTTATGCTGCAGTAGACACATAGCTACTGCAACATAACAACATTGAATGATGTTTCTACTGCAGGTTAACAACATTTCAGCTGAGGTAGATTTTAGGCTATAACAACGTTCTATCATACTCTATATAAACTTTTTCACATTTTCTTTGCTAATGCTGAGTGCTTTTGATGAGAGTTGGTCAATATGTTAATAGAGCCTGGCACGTGTCAGCCATGGTAAAAGAGGTACATGTTGGCATGTGTGGCCAGCAGACAAACCTTGAACAAAATCAGATGGTGATCTGGGCAAAATCGGATCTCAAGCCTGATCAAGGTATTGGTATCAAGGTGCTTGGTATTGGCAGCTCCTGTTTTCAATGCCACACTGACCGTTAGGGCAGAAAAGTTGAAGGAGTTGGAAAAGGGTAGAGTAATTTGTAAGAATTTCATAACAGAGCTATGACTACTAACTGCACGTCTGAAAACGTTTATGAAAAAAGTGCAGCCTTTTTGTCATAACATGCATTTCAGCATTTTCCCTTGTTATGTACCTCTGCTAGTGAAGTTGTGACAAAAGACCCTTTTATAGCACACTCCCTTTGCTGTGCTTTGTCATACTCACAAGTTAACATTGTCAATGATACAAAATTAGAGGCAGTGGTTGATAACGAGGAAGCAACTAGAAATTTCCACCAAGAAGTAGTGGAACTGAAGAAATGGGCAAATAAAAGTAAACTTGAATTTAATATTGAAAAATGCAGGTGATGCATTTTGGTGTGAAATACAAAAGAGAAAGCTAGAAACTAATGCTAAGGGAACTATAGAAAAGTGACAAGTAGCAGGAGAAGGACCAGGGGATATTAATATCAAGCAATTTGACAATCACTGTAACAAAATCACCACAAAAGGTAATAAAATTATTGGTTGCAGTAGCTGTAACATATCCAGTAGATGAAGGGAAGTGATCATGCCATTGTATGGTGCCATGGCCAAAGCAAATCCAATGAGGCCAGGGCAGCAGCTTTGAAAGTTGTTTTGCCAAAGAGCTCTTCTCCTCCATGGGAGAGAAGAACTTCAGAACCACTTTATACCACCCACAAGAAGATCAATCAGCGACAGTCCTTCAGACCAACATTGTTGGACATGGTGGGCACTCTGAAACCAACATGAAAGTGAATATTGGGTCTAAAGATCAGTTCTCTGGTCAATGCATACAATCGTATAAAGAATGAATCAACCGAATTCTCTTAAAGTTAATACCTTGTCTTTGGGAAGGAGGCATGTTTGCCTTTGTACTTGACTGTTGAAGTTGCTGGGAAGAACAACCTGGCAAAAAAACACTGGCATGATCAATGTGTGAGGAGTATGCCACATCTTTCCAAAACTAGGTGAGGTTATTTGTCTGCAAAATAAGCACTACTTCACTAATTGTGGAACACTGGCAAGTTACGTCCCTTGCAAGAGATGGATAACATAGTCACATTGTTGCAGAAAGTACAGGGATGCAGCCAGGTGATTCCCCCTCAGAGTGTGCAGTCTAGATTGCTGGAGGAAGGAGTAGGATGTGTCTCCATTATGCTAGAAAGAACATCAGACAGCTACATAGATGTTGCTTGATTTAGTGTTTTTTTTTTATAATTTGTGTTTAGAAGGCTCCTACATGTGAATTAGAAGTAAGGTGGGTGGGCAAAACCTAGAGACTGAGTAGGGTCTGCAATGTCACTGTAAGTAAGGGAAAATAGGGCAAACTAGGCAGGCCAATAGGTCCTTATCTGCGAACAACTTCTATTTTTCTATGTATGTTTCTATGAAGAGAGTGCATGAAGATTTTTCTGAACTTCCAAGTAAGTTCCAGCAGTTTCAGGAGAAAGGGAATGATGTTTTGCATAGCTCTATACAGAAGTCCATCCTTCTGGGTCAGTTTGTCCAGTTCTCATAGTATGGGTGTGTGCAACAGGATGAGGTTGTCGCATCTGGGTTTCATCCTGCCCTTTCTCCAAGGTGATCATCACTTCTCTCATGCTAGTATCATTCTGTGGAATCTTCCTCAGATCTGAAGGTTTCAGCCATGGCAATGAGCTAAGGTCCAATCTAGAGAAATTATGATTTGGCCATAGGTATGACATCTGGTGAAGCTCCTAGCATTTTGATGACCTGATTGGGATTGACAGATGTCTCTCTCACATCAGGATCAAACTGCTGGCACACAGTCCAGGTTCAGATACATGTTTTCATGGGTCATCTGATTGCTGTACATAGTGAGGGCGCAGGGAAAAGGCATTGGTGTCAGTGTTGTTCATCCCTCAGTGGTATTGTAAGCTGAATTTGTAAATGGACAGGACAGACAACCACCTATGGTCTACAGCATCCAGTTCTGCTGTGGTTAGAATATACACTAGGTAAAGTGGGATGTAATCAGTTGTTACCATGAAACAAACACCATATAGTAGTCATGATACAGTTCCACTACTGCACACTTTAATATGAGAAACTCAAGTTTATGAAGCAGGTAATTCATTTCCAAGCTCATCTGACTATATTTGGCAAAAGCTACTGTCATTCACAAGGCTCCTACTACAATACAGCATCAATATTCTTCAGATTGGTATCTTTAAGAAGGGTGTAAAACTTGATAGGATCCACAAAGGTCTGTATGGGAACACTATGCAGATGCTGAATAATCTCCCAGAAGGCAGTTTCACAATTCAGGTCCAGAAGGCACCAAAAAGCACATTCACATGTTAGACATAATTCTGTGTCCTGTTCTTTCCAGGCTGCATCCTCTTGTGCATAGGCAGGTATCACTGCATCAGGATAAATAGCAGCTGCACCACTGCAGCAATGTTCTCCACAAAATGCCTGCAGTGCCTACCAAAATCCAATAATGATACCAACATTTTCAGATTTTGGAGTAGAGGCAAGGCAGCAAGGGTCTCTACTTTGATAGGATCTGTCTGGGCTCCATCCTCAGAGACAATGTGCTTGACAAACATCACTAAGGTTTATAACAAATTGTACTTGGAGATGGAACATTTGAGGCCATATTCCTCTAGTCTGTCTTGGACCCTTATGAGCCACACTTAGTGCTTCTCCAAGGTTTTTCTAAAGACAATCAGATAATCTTGGTAAGCCAACACCTTCAGCAGATTCATGGCACTGACTGCCTTCTCCATCAGCAATTGAAATAAAACCTGGGCCATGAAATGCCTTAGACCATCATCTCAAATTGATAGAATCTGAAAAGATAGATAAAGTTGGTCATTTCCTTGTCCTCCTTAGCCATGGGAATTTGGTGATACTCATTCCATATGTCCAAGCTTGAAAACCACTTGGTCCTTATAAGAAATTCATGGGCATCCTCTTCTTTTTGCATTGTATACTATTCTGGGATGTTCCCTTGTTAAGAGGTTGATGGTAATACACATCCAAGAGACTTCACTCTTTTCCTTGCCACCACAATAAGAGGTGTATGGCTTCTGAGACTGCTCAATATATGTAGCCATCAGCTCTTCAGGTGCCATTGTATGTCTTCCCCATTTGCTGGGGCCACATTTCCTGATTTCACTCTGAAGGGACACTTGTCACTGAACTGGATGTGATGCTTCTTTTCCTGGACATATCCCACATCCCATTTACTCAGAGAGAAAACTCACCACTTCTTGGCTAGTTTGTTGCTCAATTTCTATCAATTATCATGGAACTTCCATTGTTAAGATATCTAGGGTCAATATCCTGCTGGGGAATCAGGCAGGAATCTCATTGTTCAAAGTATCCACATGGTTGATGTGTTCCGATGCCCTACCTTTCCACAAGGTGATGTCCTTTCTAGTTTCTCTCTTTGTCCTCATTGTCACCAGTCCATCACCAGTGGGGTGGGTGGGGTCAGGAAGTAGCCTTCTTTGTACCATTTGTCCATCTGGCAAACTGTCACCCTTTGATATATTGTTACAGCTAGTAGAAAGGATGGACAATAGGTAGGAATGAGGGTTATCTAGCTGTAGAGACTGTGGAGCAGTCATCCCCTGGGCTTGAACCTGGAGGATTGGTCACTGCCCCATATGCAGGAGGTTCAAGGAGCTTCATTCACAGTGGTAGGCATTACAGGGAGAAAAACTAGCATTGTGCAAACAACTGAGTTGGGGTTCTAAACAGCTACCCTCTGCTGCAGAGACCTACTGGCACAGGGGGATAGAGGGTGGTGGGAGGGAGAGGAAGAGAAGGAACATGGAGGGAAGGGGATTGCAAGTGGCATGCAGGGCCCTTATTTAGTGACTGCACGCTATATTGCACCTCTGAATGAGGTGTAGTTTTCTGACTCAGTCAGGGGAGGGCAACAGCCAGTGACTGCTAAGGACCTGCCAGGGACTGGGGCTCCAGTAAAGGATCAGAATGTTAGGAAGGCACTGAACAGGGTTAAGGGAGTAAGGGAAGAGTACAGCAGATTCTTCAGTCAGGGATTCAATGGTAAGAGGAGTAGAGAGGGTGATGTGCAGGGATGGGTTGATAAGAGGGGTGGTCGTATGTAAGTAATAAGACACAAGGGGTATGCATTCGACATTTCCAATGCATGGTCAGGTATGAAAAGTGAGGTACGACGAGTGCCTTCAGCCCCTGGCCATGAATTAGAAATGTCTAATGCACACCCCCAGAGTGTTGTATTGCACTTATAAAATCTAAAATCTAAAAAACATTTTTAAGTTAATTATATTGGAACATTTAGCTCACAATGTAATAAAATAGTCTCTCCACTTGCATAAACTTTTTTTTTCTTATTTGGCCTTTGACCTACTGGTGTATTCCTAGCTGTTGTTTTTTCTAATAAACATGTAGTTTTAAGCCCCCCCCAAAAAAAAACTCTTATACACACACCCCTCCAACTGTTCAGTGGATAATCTGGCAGTTGTATTTAGTAGCTGTTTGTTTCTTCTTTCCTTTTTTTATTTTCAATAGTAATTTAGCAGCTAGGATTCAGGTCTGCTGGTGTATGACAGACAGAGAGAAAGCAAGAAAGCGTGAGCGTACCGGTGAGCATGATGGGGTAGGACAGAGCTGGAGACCAGAGTTTTCTAATGATGTAAGTAGAGTGGGCTGAACAGACAAAATGACTCTGATAAGATCCTTCAGCCAAACTGCTTGCAGTAAGTGGCACTGTGATGGATAGGGTGGACAGGGCAAACATAGAGTGGTGAGAAGCAGACTGTGGTTGGGAAATGTAGAGAGAGAGAGAGAGAGAGAAAAGAGAAGAGAGAAGAGAGAAGAGAGAGAGATATCTGTGGGAGAATGGGAAGTGTGACCATGATCATTCATGGATGGCAGTATTTTAATATCTTTAAAATGTGTCTGTCTATATTATTTATTTTTGTGATCACTGAGACTGGAGCAAAATAGGGCAAGCTAGTGAGTGGTGGGAGTGCAGATGGTGAGTAGGTAGTGAAGGTGGTGGGAGAGTGAGGAGACAAGGTGGGAGCACAGAAAACCTTTCACTTTCCTCCACTGTGTTCTAGGCGAAATGTGGGAGCAAGCCATACCACTCAACTGTTCCACATGTGCTCAGTGAGCTGGAGTACAATCAAACAAACATAATGAAATTATTTATTACTGATAAACTGTTTCAGGAATAGTTTTTTTTATTTTTTTTTGCTTTTATATTACATTGAAGCGGTCTGAACAACAGTCCAAGCAAGCAAGTGGTGAACGGGCGGGGGAGGAGGGGTCACAGTTTGAAAGACCTACTTGTAAATCTGTTTAAATGGAGAAAAAAAATTATAAAACAGAAGGATATTAGGAAAAATGTTGGTTATTGTACACTTTAGTTTTTGTTACATGCCACTGACTGACTGTTAAGGAGCGGGGGGAGGGGGGAAGTCACGGTAATGGCAAAATTAAATGGCTGCTTTTTTTTCTGAACATTCAGAATTTTTTGTTAACATTCCAAGAAGTGGCATGATAATTTATATCATTTCCTGCATCCTGCTGGCTACCACTTGTTTTAGCCATGCATTGGACACATGATTTTCCCTTTCCATTTTATAAGCTTTTCTGGTGTACTCACCCCAAGAGATGAATCCAAGATAGGGAGGATGTTTGATAGGATGAGGGAGGTGCAATGTGTCCAAGTGCACTTCGGATGAATGACTTGGTAAATCATAGTCTGGAGATTACTAAGTCCAACTTTGAAAGACTAGGGAGGAAACTGAGGGAGAAGGCAACCACAATGTCCTTTTTTGAGGTGTTGCCTGTATGGGATATTGAAGGTTGTAGGGTGCAGCAGGAGACAACTGAGACAGTTAATGTCTGGCTGAGGTAATTATATAGGGATTAGGGATATGGATTTATGGTGGACTGGATAGGATTCAGGGACAGAACACTTTTAAAGGGGATGGTCTTCATCTTATGAGAGAGAGGCTACTGCATTAAGGCAGAGATTAGACATCTGTGTGGACAGTCTTTTAAATGGAAGGGGGTAGCTGATGCTGGAAATCCCATTGTATGTGGTAAGTGCAGAGTGAACCCAGCAAAGGCTCCCTCAGAAGTTGAAATGTGGCTGAGGAAGGCACCAGTGGTGGGGGCAAGGACATGTGAAAGTAGTGAGTGAGGGACCAGGAATCCCATGAGCACATATTTGATGGGGTGCTGGATGAGATAGGGAGGGAGTAGACAGCATAAGGAGAGGATCGGTAAGAGGCAGGGAGTAAAATGGTGGTGTGGAAGTAGGTTTGCCTAACTGCAAGAAGTTTCAAAAACAGATCAGTGACTGTCAGGCATTGGTTGCAGTAGCTAAGTTAGATTTAGCAGCTGTCATGGAAACTTGGGCAAGTGGTAACAATGAATGAAATCTAGCAGTTCTGGCATATACATTACTGAGGAGGGGCAAGGGTAAAGGAGGGGGTTAGCCCAATACATTAGGGAAGGTATTAAGGTGACAGAGCTTAGGACTGTAAAAATAAGGGAGATGGGGAACTGGAATCGATCTGGGTACAGCTGACAACAACTGTTGGTAAGAGGGTTAGATAAGGGCTGGTCTATAGACTGCCAGGCCAGAAAGAGGATGAAGACAGAGAGCTGGGGGAAGAAATTAGAAGGGGAGCCACACAAAGGAATCTGATGTAAATAGGGGACCTGAACCAGCTGGATATTGACTGGGATATACCAGCAGCAGGGATCAGTCAGGCACTGCTAGATATGCTTCAGGATTTGTTACTGGTGCAGCTAGTCAAATATCCCACACACCAGGATGCCATACTTGATTTGGTACTCACCAAGTCTGAGATGGCATGGGGTTGACAGTTAGGGAACCACTGGGGACCAGTGACAGCACTGTATGTTTCTAACTGGTAGAGGGGAACAACTGATTGCCCTGAAAGACAGTAGTCCAGGACCTCAAACATGCATATTTTGGGAAGATGAGTGAATTAGTTAGGGAATGATTGGCAGGTGCAGACCAGACAAGAGGATGGAAGAACTGTGGGTTATGAATAAGGGGGTACCCCTGGAGGTAACCAAAGCTTGTGCAAGGAAGGTCACAGAATGAAACAGGCACACATGGCCAATCTGGTTTTTGAAGTGGGTGAGGGAGCTGTGATGGCAGAAAGAAGGGCCTCCAGTGAGTGCAAGAGAAACAAGAGGGAGGAAGTTTGGCAGGATTATAAGGCTAATCTCAAAGAGAAAAAGGTGAAGGTGAGGAGGGAACAGGCAGACACAGAGCTACAGACCTGCTGACTGCTGAGGGAGGAAAGTATGGGGAAAATATTTTTAGGTGCATAAAAAAAAAGAAAAATGATGGGCTAGTTAGGATAACTGAGGGGGAAGGTAATTGAAAATGATGAGCAAACAGCAACCGTAATAAACAATTAGTTCTTCTCAATATTCACAGAAGAGGACAACAGTCCTGAGATGGTGAGTGTTATCAAGGCTGCCACATGGGGGATCAGGAAATGTGTGTAGTGCAGCTCTTAGTTGATAGGGTGAAAAAGGGTTCAAAATCTCTCAGGATAGACAAGGCAGTAGGCCCCGACTGCACGCACTTATGGGTACTTAGAGAACTGGTCACATAATTGGCAGTACCCTTAACATGTATATTTAATGACTCACTGAAGTATGGGGTAGTGCCAGAAGACTGGAAATTCACCAGTGCAATACTACTGCAAGGGGGCTGGGAGCAGGTAGGATCCAAACAACTACAGGCTTGTCAGCCTTAATTTAGTTTTAGGCAAGCTGATGGAAAACAAAGGCAAAGAAAGCTTGGTGACCTACACAGAGGACAGTGGATTAGAGGATAACAGACTGCATGGGTTTCTGTCAGAGAAATCATTCCAAACCAAACCGGATACTGTTTTTCAATTGAGTCATTAAGGCAATCGACAAAGAACAAGCAGTAGATTTATTCTGTTTTGATTTTAGCTAAGCCATTGATTCGGTTACCACACAGATGACTGCTGAAGAAGTTGAAGGACTTCAGAGTACAGTGAGATTTAGTTCAGTGTGTAGGAAATTGGCTTGTGGGGAGGTAACTGAAGGTAGTGGTGAATGGGGCTAAATTGGTTGATGGAGGAGTCACGAGCAGAGTGCAATAGCGATCGGTCCTGGAACTGTTCTTTTTAATATGTTCATAAGTAACATAGGGGAAGGTATCCAGTGCAAGTTGTGTCTCTTTGCTGATGACACAAATCTATGTGGCAGGTTAGATCATGAAGAAGAAGTAGTAGTAGTAGTAGTAGTAGATTTTATGTCTTTAAGGTGCCCTTCCCCAAAGGTTCAGGGTGCCTTTACAAAATATAAAGAACAAATAACATGTAATAATACAATCATACACCCAATATCAAACAAATATAAAATAACAGAATTTAATAAATAACATATACCCTACAATTCTAACACAATTAGACTGCTAATCATTACTTAGTCCCCAAATACTTGTTGAAAGAGAAAAGCCTTCAACTTTCTTTTAAATATTTCTTGGGAGAGGGTCTTCCTCAGGTACCCTGGCAGTGAGTTCCACAGGATCGGTGTGTCCACCATGAAAGCCTGATCCCCAAAGACTTCAGTCTAGCTCTGGGAACCTCCGGAAGACCCTCCTCCGCTGACCAGAGAGAATGTCCAGGGGCATAAGGATACAGAAGCTCCCTCAGGTAACCCAGCCCTTGGAGGGCCTTATAGGTCAACAGACCTATTTTAAAGGAGAGGGACCAGCGCATCAGCAACCCATGTAGTTTACACAGCACCGGTGTAATATGACAAGTTCTCAAAAGACCCATCAATAGCCAAGCTGCAGTGTTTTGCAGCAGCTGCAGGTGTTGCATCGCACCCCTTTTGACCCGGAGGTAAACCGCATTACAGTAGTAAAGCCTCAAGGTAACAATCGCATGTATCAGTGTGGCCAGGTTGTCGGGGGGGGATAAGTGATCTTATTTAGGTGATATTCCGCAGATGATAAAATCTGTTCTGGACAGCTGCTGACACCTGGACATCAAGTTTCAGCTCACCGTCCAGAAGGACACTCACATTTTTCACCTTAGTGAAGTCCTCCAGTTGGCTGGGCCAATAAAAAGCCCTAAATCAGCCCCAGAGGCCCTCACTCCCCCCCTCCAACCTGGCTCAACCACCAACATTTCAGTCTTCCCCAGGTTGAGGCCCAACCAATTAGATGACACCCATGACCGGATCTCGGACAAGCATGTATTTAGCATGTCAACTGCATCTGTCCTTCCCAGTGTGAAAGACAGGTAGAGCTGGGTATCAGCATAGCAATGAAACCCAAGCCCAAAATGCCTTATGACCTCTCCCAGGGGCAGCATATACACTGCAAATAACATGGGAGAGAGGACAGATCCTTGGGAAGCTCCACAAGACAGGGCCACTGGGTTTAAGGAATTATTTCCCAACACCACCCTCTGGGAGCTGTCTTGGAGGAAGGGCTCAAACCAGCTGATGACTTGTCAGTGAGTCTGACATACTTCCTCAGCCTGTCCAACAATGCCCCATGATCCACAGTGTCGAATGCAGATGAGAGACCAAGGAGGATGAAAATAGATCACTCTCCCCATCCCTCACCCTCAGCAGGTCATTCAGCACCCATACTAATGTGGTCTCCATGTAGTGCATAATCATAAATCCAGACTGGAAAGGTTCGTAAATCTGGAAGTCCATGAGGCGACTCTCAAGCTGCTGTGCAACTACCTTCTCAAGAATCTTCCCTAGAAAGGGGAGAATTGAGACATGTCAGTAGTTTGCCAAGATGTCAGGGTCCAGAGATGGTTTATTCAACAGGGACTTCACCAGAGAGTGTTTAAGAGGCACCAGGAAAACCCCTGTCACTAAGGAACAACCAACAACCTCGGCAAAACCTGGCCCCAAAGCCCCAACGCAATCATCACATAATCGCATCAGTCTTGGTTCCAAGCTGCAGAAAGCTGATTTCAGCCTCAAAATCTCCCCACAGACCTCCTTCTTCATCACTGGTCAGAATTCTCCCCATGGAGACTGAACAAGACTGTCTCCCTGAGGCCCAACCCTGTTGGATTGTAACAATCCACCAGAAGAAACCCCAGCCCTAATGGAGGACACCTTGTCTGAGAAGAACCAAGTGAACTCCTCACATTTATGAGTTGAAAATGCTATAATAGGTTCCAGACAGGCCAGATTTAAAAGCCTGTCCACAACCCGAAAGTGCTGAGCTGGTCAATTCTTCCCAGCTGCAATAGCCCTAGACATAAAAGCTGCCTTTTTTGGTGCAATTGCATTCTGATACTCATCATAATGAGCCATCAGAACCACTCTGTCCTCCTGGGTCCTGGTCTTTCAACAATGCCTCTCCAATCTATGTCCCCTGGTTTTCAGTGCTCTCAGCTCACCATCATACCAAAGCGAGCCAAGACGAGAGACCAGCGAACATACACAGACTGGCACCAAAAGGTCCAAAGCCCCTGTGACAGCCCTATTATAGGCTGCCATGGCCTCCTCAGGACCATCCATGCATGCCTCCAGCACAGACAAAATCTCCAGCTCTGCCAACTGTCTGTCCGGCTGTAACCCTTTTAAAAGGTGAAACTGTGCCATTTCCACAGAGAAAGGGACAATTAGGGGGTTTTGAAGCTGAACCTAATGGTGCAATAATCTGACCAAATGACCGGATCAGTCTCGAGGGTGGTGCAAGAGCTCTAGAAGGACATAGAGAAACTAAAGAGACGGTCTAAGGTCTAGCAGTGGAGATTCAATGCCAAGATGTTGCAGGTGATGATCTTAGAACACCAGATCCATGCACAGAATACTGGATGAGAGGGGTTAGACTACTTACTTCAACAGGCGTACAGGATCGGGGACATAATAAGTGACCCCCATAAGCAAACCATTCAATGCAACAAAGCATTTATCAAGGCATCGAGGATGCTGGGGTGTCTAGGGAGGGTTTTTAACAGAAGGAGAATCAAGGTGACTCTGCCACTATACAGATCCCTGGTGAGACTCACCTGGACTAATGTGCCCAGTTCTGAGGTCCTCACCTGAAGAAAGACATTGACAGACTAGAATCAGTACAGCGAAGGGTAACCAAAATGAGCCAGGGTCAGCTGGACAGATCCTATGAGCATCAGCTGTAGGCCCTAAATATGTACTCACTGGAGGCCAGGCAGGGAGGTGGGACATGATTAAAACATGTATGTTTCTCAGGGGTATAAACAAAGTGAATAGCAAGGACCTATTTGTATGAAATAGGAATGCAGCTAATGGTTGAGTAGGGCGCAAGCTGAAGAGAAATATGAGGAAGTTTTACTTCACTGAGATTCATGGTGGAACCATGGAACTGACTGCCGGCCGAAGGAGAGAAGGTAGCTACTCTCAGGTTTAAATATGGTTTAGACATGTCAGGGGGCAACAAGGGTTTGAGGAGTGGAGGAGTGGGAGAGGAAGGTAATAGACAACCTGAACAGTAGGTTGGTGGGTTGCAGTAATATAATAAGGGCAGACTTGCTAGATCTTTGGTCTCCTTCTACCATCAAATTACAGTATATGTGTCTATTTCTATCAAGGTGGGCCTCCTTTCTTTCAGGTTCAACTCAGTCAATTCCAACATATCACCTGCTGCATAGCAGAAGCACACTTTGTCATCCACCTGGTGTATCACTCCCAGCAGTTTCACCTGCATGTTCATTTTTGTGGTCGGCTGTGGCTGGTGTGCTTCCCTCATTTTGGGGGGAATCAATAAGCTCTTAAATTACTGTGTGCCCTCCATTTCATGATGCAGTTTGTCCAGTTACTCAAACATGTTTACACTGGTTGTAAACAGCATGGACACAGATTTTGTAAAGTCCAGTCTTGGTGCAAACATGATCCAACATCTCCATGGTCTCCTGGTCTTCAACCACGTCTGAAGAAATTCCAGCCACACTGCTATGCACTGTATCTAGGGTATAGCTAAAGCAGCTATTTTCACTCAGCCCCCATACTGATAATTCTTCCTACTGGGACAAGGGATGATCTGTGAGGTGCTTCTTATACAACCCCCATTCAAACAGACTCCTCTGTGGCACTGCCCAATACAGCTTAACACTCTGTACATTACGTTCTTTCTTGGGCTTCCAGTGGTGGTCCTATCAATCCTTTGGCTATCCCTAACTCTAGGATGATAGTTTGGGTATTGAGTCTGCCCTTTCAGGGATCCCAGATCACTCCATCACTGAACCCCAATGAAGACTGAATGTTGCCTTACCGAGTTATACAGTCTTTAATTCAAGCTCTTGAGATCAACAAGGGCATTGCATTCCTTCCAGTAATGTCCTCAGCCTCTGCAGGGGTAGCAGAATCTTAGCTCTAGCATCCACCATGAGAAAGTACTGTTACGTAAGAACTTACCTTCATAGTAGATCTTCGAGAGGATCCATTGCAGCATGCCAAACCAGTAAGACTTAGCCATCAGGCACTAGGATTACATGGAAGCTTTCCAGCTAGATGTCTACCAGAGGGGGCCTGCCATCACCGATGTCACCCACTAATGTCAACTAACCCTATAAGAGTGGGTGGCCCCCACACCCTCCTCAGTTCTCTCACAGCAGATCAAAAGCAGAAACTGCTTGGAGAACAGAAGAGGAAGCCAAAGTAACTGTTAGAAAGAAAAGGAGGCAGAAGGCTCTCTCCAAAAGAAGGGCAAGCTACGAAGAAAGAAAGAGAAGGATAAGGAGGGTGGGAAAGCAGGGCCTGCTGCAAGATATTATCTTGAAGATCTACTGTTACAGTAAGTCCTTATGTAACTGTACTATCTTACTTCAAGGGCATCTCTTGCAGCAGGCCACACCAGTAGGACGAGTCCCAAGTAGTTATACAAAAACTGTTGGATAGTTCAGGAAGTTGGAAGAAAGGACCTCAGAAAGGAGGCCCTGAAGAACGGCTATCACAAAATTGTCTCTGTCCCAAGAGGTGATGTCCAGACTTTAGTGCCTGGTAAAAGTATGGACCGAGCTCCAAGTGGCCACTGCACAGATCTCTGCAGCAGAGACATTTTGTAGAAGCAAGCAACAGAGGTGGTCATACCTCTGGTGGAATGACTATGTACCACACCTGTAAGTTCCATACCATACATCCTATAACAGAAAATAATGCAGTTTTCCAACCTTTTGGACAAACACTGCTTAGACAATGAGACCCCCTCTTTCCCAGGGGTGAAAGAAACAAACAATTCTGAGGACTTCCTGCAGTCCTTAGTCCAGTGTGTATAGTAACGCAAAATTCTATGTGCATCAAAAATATGGAGCAATGCTTCCTCTGGATTGGCAAGCTCCAGGAAAAAAACAGGTACAGTGGCATCCCCCAGGATGAAACACAATTCTGCAGCATTTTGCAACACTCTGCAAATGCTGCAGAAGACCTACTGAATAAAGCAATGTAATTTCAATAGTAATTAGTCCCCTTTGTCATTCATGAAAATGTGACACTGCCAGGATGAAGTGAATGCCACAGTTTCCTGCATGACAAAGGGGACTAATTGCCTTTGAAATTACATTGCTTTATTCAGTAGGTCTGCTGCAGCATACTGCAGAGTGTGTTAAAAATGTGTTTCATCCTGGGGGATGCCACTGTAGGTGGATGGACTGATTCAAAGTAAACTCAGACACCACCTTGGGAAGAAACTTAAGATTGGTACAAAAGGACACCCTCTCTTTGTGGAAAACCAAATAAGGTTGCTCACAAATGAGCACCTGAAGATCGTAAATTCTTCAAGCAGAAGTAATAGCAACTAAGAACAATGCTTTCCAAGACAGATAGCATAGCTTGCAACTCATGGCCAGTTCAAAAGGAGGCAGGGTGAGTTTTTCCAAAAAACAAAATTAAGTCCCAAGCCAGGACAGGGTTGTGCATTGGTGGCTTCAGGTGCATATTGCCCTGGGGAGGAAGGATATCAAATGTGACTCTCCACAGGAGATTGCTGAGCTCCAGCCACCACAACAGAACTTTATTGACTGGATCTGAGACCTGGACTGGCTGTTTCAGGTCATCTACACTTTGGTCCCACTGGACCTGCAGAGTCCATTGAGGAATCCACATATGTAGGCTGGCTAGGGGAACCATAACAATGGCTGTGGCCATGAGTCCGAGCAACCTTAGAAAGACCCAGGCTGACATGTGTTGGCTGGAGTAAAGCTGACAGACTTTATCCATCGAATACTCTACCTCGTCCTGGGAAAGAAAAGCCATCCCCTTAGCATTATCCAATACTGCCCAACTGTACTGGAGCATTTGAGAGGGGGTCAGAAAGATTTTGGTAGGTTGATAGTGACTCCCAAAGTCTGGAAGAGGTGGAAGGTAGAGTCCAGGGTTTGCAGCAGGTGCTTCTTGGATGGAGCTGCTAGCAGCCAGTTGTCCAAGTAAGGAGAGACATAGAACCTCTGCCATCTGAGGATAGATACCACCATTGCTAAGCACTTGGTAAACACTGGGGGGCTGAAGAAAAGTCAAACAGTTGGGCCCAGAACTGGAAGTGGGCCACCTGAAAATAATACCTGAGGAGACGCCTGTGAGAGGTCCACACCTTGATGTGCAGGTATGCATCCTGCATGTCTAGGGAGAAAATCCAGTCCCCCTGGTGTAACAGTGGCAGCAGTCCCTGATGGGGGATCATCCTGAACCTTTTGTACTGGATGAAGATTTAGCTCGCTGAGGTCAAGGATTGGCCTGAGGTCAGAGGTGAGTTTGGGGACTAGGAAAAAAATGTGAATATAACCCCTGTCATTGTTGGGACATTGGAACAGGCTCTATAGCCCTTTTTTAAAGTAGAGCATGGATTTTCTCCCAAATTAGAGGAATGTGATTGGGAGGGTAAAAGGAGTTCATTGGAGGATGGCCCAGAGGCCACTCCCGAAGCTGTAATGAGTAACCATGAGCTATGAGTTGCAGGACCCAACTGCCAGAAGTGATTTCCCTCCATTGACTTAGATGGAGGGAGAAATTAACCCCTGCAACCACCTCCTACATGACTGGAGGGAGGAGGTATGACAAGGGGTTGGGGGCAGTCACAACTGGGGCTTCGGGACCCCCTCTGGAGCTTTTGCTGGTGGAGGAAGTAGTGCCAGGCAAGGCAGATGCCACTACCCTCCAGTTGCCTTGGGGCATGGCTGATGTCCGGGACTGCCTGACAGCAGCCTGGCAAAAGGGAGTTCTCTGTCCTGATCTGAATTGCTTGTGATATAAGGACTGGACGGAGCTAATGACTCGGCCCAAGGCCTGGAGCCTGGAAAGGATATCCTCCACATCTCCTCCAAAGAGTAGGTTGCTCCTGAAAGGGGCATTCATGATAGAGAACTGGACATCTTATGCAAACCCAGACACCCTGAGCCAAGAGTATCGATGCAGGCATATACAGGTAGCCACCACCTGAGCTGACGCATCTACAGCATTGTAGACCACCTTGAGCAGGTGGGTACCAATGTCGGAGGCTGACTTGAGCAAATCCAGGGCTTGATGCTTGGCAGAACCAATGGATAGGGACTGGACAGCATCCCTGGCCCTTGCCCACAGTGCATTCTGATACTGGAGCATGTGGGCTAGGTATTTGAGGGCACTGATCTCCAGAGTAGAGGAAGCAAATGTCTGTTTTCCAAAAAGGTCTAGCTGGCAGGACTCCCTGACTGGAGGGAAGGAGCTCAAGTTCTTTGGCTGCTAAGGGTAGTCATGAGCAGTATTGATAACCACCGAGTCATCATAGGCCTGCTCCCCTAAGAAGGGTTTGCCCACCAGAGCATGATATAGCCTGTCAGCTTTGTGAGACATGGCTGGGACCAAATTTGGTCTCCTCCAAGCAGCTATGGTAATGTCCTCATAAGTTTCAATGAGAGGAGGAACCACCAAAGAATGGGAGTCGGGCTGGTGAAGGTATTTTGAGATCCGATGTCACTCCAGGTCCTGCTCTTTGGTTTTGAACCCCATCACCTCCTGGATGTGCTGCATAATGGCTGAGAAGGAGGGGTCATCTATAGGGGATTTAGGGACATTTTACAGGATCTCTTGCCCTCTGAGGAGCCCGTGGAGGGGGATGGGAGACCCGCTAATGTCCCAATAGTATTTTTGCCCAAAGTCTGGATTCTTTTCCTCATTGGACAAAAGCAAGTCCAGGCAATTGTCACCTCCTTCATTGGGTGGGCAGCATGGAATGTGAGCTTGCCAGAGTGGTGGGGTAGGCCTGGAAGGATCTGGATTGGTAGGTCTTGGAGGTGGGTTTTGGGGGGCAAGGGTCACCAGACCTTGAGGTGTAGTGACCAGCATCTGCAGAACTCCCTAAAGGGAAGAAACAAGGGTCTGAATATCCACCAGGACTGGCAACATTCCAGCTGGCGCCGGGTAAGGGTACACAGGTGCCAGCCCCATGGGCACCAGTGTGAGATAGACCAGCGATGGCCTGATGGGTGTAGCCTGTGGAAGGATAGACTGAGGACCAGAAGGTGTCACCTGAGAGTAGACCAGCATAGGCTGGAGGTAAAGGGCATAGGTCCAACTAGCACGGGTAGGGCAAGACCAGCAAAGGCCCAACAGGGGAAGAATGAGGCAAAGTCAGAGGTGGTCCACAGGTGCAGACTGAGGAGAAGTGGGCATCACTATGGGAGATGCCCAGGTGGGCAATAAAGGAAGGGGACTCTGCTCAGGAGAGAAGCCAGTGTCCCTCTGGACCCATGAAGGTGGGCAATGGACCTAGAAGAGGTATCCAATGCTGGAGATGTGTGAGGCAGGCATGGAGAAGAGGGAGCCTTGGCAGAAGCCGTACTCATGCCGGCTAAGGAAGCACCAGCTGAGCCACCATGCTGTGCACCCAACATTACAAGGGGCCTAAGCAGCAAGGGCTGAGGGGCAGGGGAAGATCCCTGACCCAAGGAGCCTTTGCCAGAGACAGTGATAGAGGTGGGAGGCTGAGCCACTGGTAGCCCTGTAGAAGAAAGGGTATGTGGGCCCATCAGGGCCAACTCCCCCAGAGGAGAAGGACCTGGCATGATCGAACGATGGTGTGGTGACTGCAAGCAGGAAGAAGAGGACTGGGGCCTATCGCAGTCCTTATCCTGGTGCTTATGCTTCCCACTTGGGCTGCGAAATCTATGGGTGTGGTGTTTGTGGACCTGTCCAAAGCATTTGATTTAATGTAGCATGGATTCTTATTGAATGCTCTTGAGAAAATTGGTCTGGCCGATGAACCTTGTAAATGGTTCTGTTCTTACTTAACCAACAGGACCCAGGTAGTCACTATCAATGGCAATCAATCCAAATATTTGCCTGTGAAATGAGGGGTACCCTAGGGATCAATCCTGGGTCCCCTATTGTTCATTATTTACATAGATGATTTGTCCAACTATATGGAACATTCCCTGATAGAGGTGTGTGAAAAAAATTTCAGCTGGTGAAATTTTGGCGAAAGTGCGAATTTTACTTCCGCGAATGTTCAGAAATCATTTTCTGAACTTTTGTGGAGATTCCAACTTAAATCTGTGGGAAAAAAAACTGCAGAAAGGATCACTGCTAGTGGTCAGTTCTGAGGCTTTTTTTAACGACAGTTTAATTCATTAATCCACCCCCCACTGATCAGGGGTCCCAATAAATAAATAAATACCTCCAATCCCTTCCTCAGACCCTCCTGGTTTCTAGCACCCCCACCCACCGATCATGGCCCTCCAAAACATTTTATTTCCCTGATGTCTAGCGGCCCCCCTTCCCTGTCCTGGATTCCTTAGTCCACAAAAAGAACAGCCGGCAGTCCACTGACACATCTCCCTTTATTCCCAGTATTCCCTGGTGTCTAGTGGACCTCTGCATCCCGGATCCCTTATAAAAAAAAAATAATCCCAAATCCCTGGTGTCTAGTGGACCCCCCAACCTGACAGCTCATCTGCCACCACCCTGCATCCCCCCACCCTTCCCCTGAGTGGGCCACTAGCACAACCCTCCTCTCTCCTCCACTACCAGTGGCCCACTGAATTGTCAATGAATGACTGCATGGTTGTACAAGCAGGCGCTCATTCACTGGCAGATCATTCAACTGTGGATAGAATAAATTCTGCAGTTTATATGCATTTTTCTGCAGTTCACAAAAAAAGTCTGCAGAACTCGGTGAAAATCAGCGGAAAATCCCAGTTTTGCAAAAGGCAAAAGTTCCAAACTTTCTGCAATTTCACAAAAGTTCCGCGAAAGTGGAATTCGAAACTTTCACCCAATCCTATTCCCAGATTAGATTATATGCAAATGACACAGTACTTGTAGCAGCAGGGAACAGCTCTGAGGAGGTAGAACATAAACTGCAAACAGATTTCCTAGTGATGCAGGAGTTTTTCACTTCCCTAGGCTTGATAATTAATAAAAAAAAAAAAAACACAAATCATGTTTTTTGGTCCAAGCCAGCCTGGAAAAAACAAAACAAGTCCTAAGCTTGAAGTAAGGATACAAGATGGTAGCATATTAACACAAACTTCAGTGTATAAATATTTGGTTGTTTACTTCGACCAACATTTAACATCTGAACACCATATAAAGGAACTAATGAAAAAAAACTAGTGCTAGAATTGGTGCAATGAGACGGATCTCAAACTGCACAACTAAAAAAGTATGATTAATGACAGAAAACCAGTTAATCATGCTGGTAATTGACTACAGGAGTCATATTTACTGCCATGCTTATAAAAAACAATTACAGAAATTGGGCACAACATATAACAGACTGGCGAGATATATTTTAAAGATCAATGGCAACCATTTCACACATTGTTAGAAAAAGCCTAAATTCAAGTCCCTGTATTATGAGAAGTGTTTCCTGAAAACGTCATGCTTTTTGGTGTTGTGGTTTTCTTTAAATCAGCATTTGTTAATTTGTTTTGCACTAACTGGAAACAGTCAGGCTGTTTTTGTCCCTCTGGCTGAGCCTTTGAGAGTGACAAAGTCATATTGGACTAAACTATAATTTCAGCAGTATAAGACCCTGCTTGACTGATGAACTAAAGAGCCGTTAACTACCCATTTAGAGCAATCTGTGAGTTAATTGTTTGATGTCCAGGGTTTTTAATAGCTCAGTCTCTGGTATTTGTTCAGATGAATTAGCTGAAAATTCAGATTTTTTTTTCTTCTAAAAATCTGATCATTTGAATGTCAGTGCTAAATTGAACAGGTATGCACTTGAGAAATTAGCTAGTCTGTATCACAGCTGCTGCCTGTTCTTTCTCATCAAAACTCTGTTTTTTTTTTCTAGCTACAGTATATAACACTGGGTTGTTTAATACATATAAAATAAATCTAAAGTGTGTTAATTTATACAAGTACTTTGTCTTTGATGTAGCCTCACTAAATAAGTTCATGTAAGAACATTTTTTTTCCTCTCAGATTGACAAACAGGTGCCTGACACACTCTGCTATTTCAGGCACATGTACTATATGAACTCACACATTTCAGTTATTTGATGGCTTCTGTGTGAAAATACATCATGTATAAGTAGAAATACTATATGGCATCCTGATGCCCACATCTCCTGTCTACAGATGAGGTAGATGGACTCTGATGCTCCATGTCACCTGTCCCGCAAGCCCCTATCTCCTGCCTCACATTCACGGCTGCTGCACCCTGCTGCCCACTCTCTTCTCTCATACAGTTAGGGTTGCTCCACCCTATTATCCCATCTCCTGCCTGAACAATCAGGGTCTCTACACCCTGCTGCCCCTGCCTGAATTGAGGTTGATGCACTCTTTCTCCCCACCCCCCCATCAGAGCCACTGCTCTTGCCCCCTGTTCCTGTCACCACAGTGCTGTACTCTGCTATCCCATAGAATCCCATGTGCCCTGCCTCCATATTTGGGGCTAATGCACCATGCTGCTCATGCCACCAGAGGTGGGACTTTTATTGCACCCTGCTACCTACTTCCATTTTCCCAAATGGGCAGGGCTGCTGCACCATGCATATCCCATCCCACAGTCAGATGCTGTACCCTGATGCCCCCCATCCCATGTCCTGCCCCACAATCAAGGCTTCTGCACCATGCTGCAGTCTGTCCCCTGCCACCATAGCCAGAGCTGCTTCATCCTATTCCTGTCTACCCAGTCAGGGCTGCTGTGCCCTGTTGCACCCTACAGCCCCCATGCCTCCACAGCCCCATGGCTTCACAGTTAGGGTTGGTTCACAATGCTGTTCCCTGCCACCAAAGTCAGATTTTGTGCTACACTGCCCAAAAGAAAAAACAGAAAAATACTTTCATCTTGTGTTATGGGGGTGAAGAACAGAGGGCAGTAGGGTGCAGACACGCTGACTGTTCAGCCAGAAGTCAAGGGAGGATTTAGGATACAGCAGCCCAAACTGTGGGACAAGATGTAGCAGCCATAATGGTGTGGAACTGACACAACTATGGAGGCAGAGGACAGGGTGCAGCAAATGCTCTAACTCTTTTAGCAAGTGGCAGCATAGTGCACCAGCCCTAACTGTGGAGTCAAGGGACTCTAGGGCACATCAGGCCACAGCAGCCCTGCCTCAGTAGGCAGGAGCAGGGTGCTGCAGCCCTGGCTGTGGTGGCAGGGGACTATGGACAGCATGGTGCAAAAGCCTTGGCTGTGAGGTAGGATACAGTGGGGCATCAGGGTACAGCAGCCCTGACTGTGGGATGGGGTGCACATGGTGTTGCACCCCTGCTCATTTGGGACAATGGATGGGGATAGTAGAGTGCAGCAAAATCCTACCTCTGGTGGCATGGGGCTGCATGGCACAGCAGCCCCAGTTGTAGAGGTAGGATACATGGGACTCTATGGTGTAGCAGAACATAGCAGCCTTTACTGTGGAGAGGGGAACAAGGAGCAACAGGGTGCAATGTCCCCAACTATGAGGTTGGGGGATAGAGGACAGCAGGGTGCAACAACCCCAACTGTTTGGGCATGGGGAAGCATGGGACAGCAGTCCTGACTGTTAAGGCAGAAGATGGGGCAACAGGGTGCAGCAACCCCAATTGTGTTGGAGAAGACAGCGGGCAGCAGGGTGCAGCAGCCTCAAATGTGGGGCAAGAGACAGGGGGCTTGTGGGGCAGGGGACCGTGCAGCAGAGTGCAGCTGCCTCAACTATGGCACAGGAACCAAGGGCATCAGGATGCTATGTACTGTTCCTAGTTATGCATTTTGTATTTTCACACAGAAACCATCAAAGAACTGACATTTGTGAGTTCATATAATGTATGTGCCTGAAACATCAGAGTGTGGCAGGCACCTGCTTTTCAGTCTGAGAGGAAAAAAATTTTCTTATATGATCCTATTTCAGGCTTCATCAAAGACAAACTACTTGTATGAATTAAAGTTTAGATTTATGTTATATCCATTAAATAAACAACCCAGTGTTATATAGCTAGAAAAAAACACAGTTTTTATGAGAAAGACTTGGCAGCAGCTGTAATGTAGACTAGCTGATTTTTCAAATACATACCACATTAATTCAGCACTGACATTCAAATGATTAGCTTTTTAGAAGAACAAAATGTGGATTTTCAGCTAATTCATCTGAACAAATATCAGGAGACTAAGTTAGTGGACAGCAAACAATTACCTCACAGATTGCTCTAATTGGGAAGTTAACAGCATTTCAGCTCTTAAGTTATGCAGGGACTTACACTGCTAATGCTGTAGCTTAGTCCAATATGATGTCATCACTCTCCAAGGCTCAGTCAGAGGGACAGAAGCAGCCTGACTGTTTCCAGTTAGTGCAGAACAAGTTAACAAATGCTGATTTAAAGAAAACCACAGAACCAAATAGCATGAAATGTTCAGGAAATACTACTCATGACAAATGGACTTGAATTCAGTTTTTTTAACAGTGTGTAAAATGGTTGCCATTGATCTTTAAGATGTAAATATAGTACCCACCATTGTTCTATGTACACCTTCTTAGGGTGGGGTTACCTTGACATGAGGGAAGGGTGTATGGGCAAGTCATGTACAGGGTATATTAAAAAAATAACATACTGACTGGATTAATTAGAAAGTTACAAAAGCCAAATTATGGCATACATCTAAAGAAAAGGGGTGCTAGAGATCTGACAGTACCAAAAATAAGCATTTTAGTAAAATGATGTTCCAGTACAAAGCCACTAAATGCTGGAATGAGCGTCCCCCACTTCCGAAATTTGGAAATTTCATCAACTGCTTTTAAGACAGCAGTGAAGCAAGATCTATTCTTTCAATGTGAATGCAATAGGTGAGATAAAGGAAAGTAATACGTACTTGTTCTGCTTTATGATAACAGTGTACTGTATTGTTATTTAGGTGACAATGTTTTTATCTACTCCACATATTAATATACAGTGGTAGTCATAGAAAAGTTTCTCAGCACTGAAGTATACCTGGGTATATTGAGGCAGAATGAGGCAGGATCACATTGCAGTCAATGCAAATTGGCTCAGTCTTACCTCAGTGGTACCTTAAGGTAGAAAACGTTTAGATAACTACCACTTGTATGTACCAGTTCTATGTTTATTTATACTTGTCTACTATAACTTTTAGATTATTTATTTTAACAGGTACACCTTGTAAAAAGGGTATTTATAACTCCAATGGTGAAATCTCTGTATAAATAAAATGTTACTACTACTACTATGCTGGCCTTGTCCAGGGGCTTAGAAGAGTAAGAGCCTTCGGACCGGGCCAGGGAGGCAGAGGAGCTCCTGGCCTGCAGTTCCCATTGCATTGAGGTGAGCTTTTGCTTCAGGAGAAAGTTTTAGACTGTCTGCTGGTGGTATTGCCAGGTTGCCTGGTTGAACTTCTGGCAAAAATTGCAGGCTTGGACATCGTGGTCTGGGCCTAAGTAGCAGATGCAAGCAGAGTAGCTATCCTTCGTGGGAATTTTCAGACACAGGCACACTTTGTTGAATGCTCCATAGATGATAACAGTTTAGAAGACATAAATGAAAAAGAAACCCATTGAAAGATGGAAAAGAAATTACAGTGAGAAAATACTGTAGATAAAATAAAGAAAAAGACATGAAAATGGCGGTCGACTGTAGCTGCAGTGGTTTCCAAAGATCTGACGCGCATTGGTCAATGGCAGGAAACAACTGAGGAGGTTGAGGGGCACCCACTCTTATAGGCTTAGCTAACATCAGTGGGTGACTTTGGTGGTGGATGGCCCCCTCTCATAGACTGCTAGCTAGAATGTTTCCATGTGATCCTATTGCCCGATGGCTAAGTTCTACTTGTGTGGCCTGCTACAAGCGATGCCCTCGAAGTAAAATCAATTGGTTTAAGTGATTGAGTGAGAGCAAGTCTCCCTTCTGGCACAGAGGAAACTTAATGGAATGCTGCTATCTGTTACATAACGCTGTCAAGCCATTTCAGTATGTCTGGTATCCTGGGGATTCTCTCCTCTGCTATTTCCAGCTGAGCAGTTGCCACAGGCACTCTAGGGGCACTTTGTATAGTTTCCTGTTCTTTACATTTCAGTACTACTTGAAATAGCTCACAATAGGTGGACAACTTACTCCTGCTTTACACATACTTGGTTCTTGTCTCCTGAAGTACCTCCTTGCTTCCAGTAAGCCCTCAGTATAAATTGCTGCAGTATAATTAAATATTCATACAGATTTTCACCTTCTGTCTTGGAAGTAGTCTGCACCTTGACCATGACTTGGTTGGCTCTCTAAATGCTCTCAAATCATTTGGGCTCTATGCATCAAGCCTACATGCCTTATATCTTGGGCATGTAGGCAACCAAACATGCGAATGGCACAGAGCAGGGGTCCTGTGAATTCCCAGCGGCATTCACCAAATGTGCACCAGTCAGTTACACACCAGATTTCCCAGCTGCGTGGCAGGCAATGAGCCATGGGCCATCCGGAGGAAGTGTTTGAGGGTGTGCCCACACTACAAGCCATTCACTGACGCACACAGTGCCAGGCACAGGGGTGTGCAGGTTACGGAAGCTGGGACCCTGCCATACCCAGTGTGTGCCTCCATAGATAATGCCTGCTGGCCATGGTGGGAACAGGAATCGAGCCTTCATGTGGCCCCAGCCCACTCAGCATGTGAGAAGGGCTGGGGGCAGCCGTTTGGGTGTGTGCCCATCTTTGCAATAACATTTGGATCTGCACCTCTCACACTACCCTCCTCCCATGGTGCAAGGGATCCAATCTGGGACACAGTACAGATGTCAAATTGGATGCCTGCCTGGGTCCACAGCTCTGCACCCATCTGCCCCTAATGTACCTGCATGCCAGGGGGAGGTGGGGCCTCAGACAGGTGGCTAGCGATGGTGAATACTGGCTGGTGTGCACCTGTCCATGGGTACAGAGCTGCATGGGTGGGGTATGCACCTGTGGTGCGTACCTTACACCCTTTGATGAGTAGAGTCCTCTGTCAGGGAGGAAAAGTACAATAACACAGTTCCATCTGGTCTGCTCACTTTCAGTTCTTCGTGTCCAAAGCAAGGCCACATAGGCTCTCTATGAATTGTTTCTTTTTTTCTCTCTCTCAGATCCTGACAGTTTCTGCACCATTTTGATTACTTGCTTCATCCATGTTATAAAATCAAGCTATGCAATAACAAAATCAAGGACATTGGATGGTTGCCCAGAATCAAAAGGGAACTTCAGATGCTGAACATGTAAAAACTATAATATCTCCAGAAATTATTTTTTGATACATCTGAGGACTGAAAAGAAATATCACATTAAGGATTTTATCAATAAGGGATATGCAATGGGCTGACTCAAAATATGCAATGTATCTTCAAGTGTGAGGGGGTATTAGGGCCATAACTTAAAAGTGTCAGAGGCACGAGTGAGTTATGAAAGTCCTGCCCACTCACAAGAAAGAACATACAAACATACAAAATTGCCAGCAGATACAGGCCACTCAGTCTATCTTAGTCTGCTCGAGTGTGCAGCACACTGTGTATTAAACTGCAACTGCCCACCTTCCCTTGCACCCCTTCTAACTTAGTGCCTCCTGCTTCCGACTTCTCTTCCACCACCTTCCCTGCAATTTTGACCCTCCCTTTGGCCATATCCCACTCTCTCTTGATGCTGCCCACTGTCTGCAATGTTACCACTACTTCTGGCAGCACATTCCAGCCAACCACCACCCTCTCTGTGAAATAGTGCCTCCTCATCTATCTTCTGAACCTTCATCCCTCCAATTTCAGGCCATGACCCCTGGTATCCCTCCCCCTTTTAACTTAAACAAGCCCTCTGAATAAACTCTGTTTATGCCCTTTAGGTACTTGAACCATGTCCCCTCTTTCTCTTCTATCTTCTAGGGTGTACATGTTGAGCTCCCTCAATCTATCCTCATATGTCTTGTCACCCATCCCCAGGAAAATCTTCTTCACCCTACGCTGGACTCCCTTCAGTAGCCTGATGTCCCTTTTCAAATGGGGCACCAAAACTGCACACAGTGCTCCAAGTGCGGCCTCACAAGGGACCTGTACAAGGGTAAAATTACTTCCTCCCTCCTAGAGGTGATTCCCTTGGCAATGCATCCCAGCATTCTATTCACCTTTGCAGATGCCTTCCTGCACTGCACCAAGTGTTTCATGTCCCCTGTCACTAGCACTCCCAGATCTTTCTCCTCCTCCATAGTGGCCAACTACACTCTCCCCAACCAGTAGCTGTTCTTTTGGGTTTTTTGATCTCAAGTACAAGACCTTGCATTTTTTGGCATTGAACCCCAGCTGTTATGTGGCTGACCAACACTCAGGTGTTGCCAAATCCTATTGCAGTGCCTTACCCTCTTCCTCACTATCCACCTCAGCACAGATCTTCGTGACATCTGCAAAGAGGTTGATCTTGCTCTTTAGTCTGTTTGATATTTCTGCTATGAATATGTTAAATAGTATCTGTCCTAGCACTGACCCCTGCAGGACACTGCTGGTTACTGTCCTGGCTGCCAAGAGCTCTCCTCCAACTACCACACTCTGCTGCCTGCCCTGAAACGAGCTCTTTTTGCACCTAACCAGCTTCTTCCCTGCTCCCAGGCTATTTAACTTGCTGGCCAGCCTTCCATGGGGCACAGAGTCAAACAACTTACTGAAGTATAGGTAAAAGACATCTATTGCATGGCCCCTATCCAGTGACCTCGTCATCCAGTCAAAAAAGTCAACAAGGTTGGTGTGACATGATCTCTCAGACACAAACCCATGCTGTCTGTCATCCTGTAAGCCCTTCTCCTCCAGGAAACTCACCAGCCTTTCCTTAAGTATAGTTTTCATTAGCTTTTGCACACTGGCTGTAAGGATCACTGGCCTGTAGTTCCCAGGTTCATCTCTGGGCCCACTCTTATGGATTGACACCACACGTGCCATCCTCCAATCCCTGGGCATTCATCCAATATTCAGGGAAGTGTTGAACAAATCTGCCAGTGGTCCCACCAGGTTCCCTGCCATCTCCCTGAGTACCCTAGGATGCACCCCATCTGGATCAGGCACCTTATCCACCCTTAGGGACCTTAGACTTTCCAACATCCTTTTGATTGGGATCTCCACATTCATCACCTCCTTTCCTTCTGCCCCCCCTCCACCTTTCCCTGAGGTATAGGCCCATCCCTCTCCCTACTAAACACTGAGCAGAAGTACTCATTTAGTACTTCCTCCTGCTCCACCCCCTGCTTTACCCACCCTCCTTCCTTCCTAATTCTTACAATCTGGTCCTTGCAATTCCTTCTTTGTCCTATATTCCTAAAGAAATCATTTCCCCCTTCCCTGATCCCCTGTTCCAGCCTTAATTATTCTGAAGTCTTGGCTGCCCTCATTACTTTGCTCACATCTCTAGATTTCTTCACGTATTCCTCCCTATCCTCTTTCCCAGCAGGATCTCTTATATTTTCTAAAGGCCACTCTCTTTCCCCTCACCCTTTCCACTAACTCTCCATTCACCCAGCTAGGTCTCTTGATCCTGGCCTTCTTGCTTTGGCACTTGGTGCAAGAGTTAGTGACCTCTGACAGACCCCTCTTTATGATGTTCCATTTCTGCTCTGCATCCATGTCCAGGCTGATGTTGTCTAAGTGCCCTTTCAAAGTGATTCCCATCCTGCCAAAGTCTGCCCTCTTAAAATCCACCACTCTTGTTTTTGTATTGGTTTTATCCTTCCTCAGGTTGAGGAAGAACCACACTGTGTTGTGATCACTTCCTGCTAGGGGTCCTCCACCTCAATGTCTTGGACTAGCTCTCCATCCATAAGTACCAGGTCTAGAATGTTCTCCTCCCTGGTTGGCTCTGTTACTTTCTGTGTGAGGAAGCTGTCCTGGAAGGCCTCCAGGAAGACCTGTTCTCTGGCACTTGAGATGGCTGGCATGTTCCAATCCACCCCCGGCAGATTGAAGTCCCCTGACCACCACTGTGGTGATAAATTGTCTATTTTCAGTCAGGATATTGTATATTCAATATATACAACAGTAGTTTACAAGTTACAGCATCTAAATCTGCAGTCTGCTTGAAGATGTTGTTTTTTCTTTGATTTTTAACAGCTAGTTTCATTACTGCACTATGCATTGTGAAGTCATCTGCATTGTGTAAGCTGTCCTGTGATTGATTCAGTACTCCACTGTCATGGCTGTAACCTTAAAAATATCCATTGTGACAAGATATTATTGATATATTGCAATTACTGATCCCTCTAGCTAGGACATCTTTATTATCTTGTCATTTTTACCCCAACTCCTCTTGTTCATATTATAATATTGTACACATAATTGCTATGTTTCGATATCCTTGTGATCTTTTCTAAATGGGACATGCTTAGAGACAACTGAAAGTCAGTCTGGCAGTACACAAGATTGATATTCGAGTTTAAATTAAACTGCTGTATGCAATGACTAAACATTGTTTTAAATCAGTACATGGGTTGTCAGCAGCATTATGGTTCACTGGACTTGAACACGTGAAAATTCCTCCAAGGGGTGAAGACATCCAGAAAGTTCTGCTCCAATGAGAAGTCACAGTATTTGAGTTTGAGAGCTTGACACTATGACACCCAGAGGATTTAATTGCAATTTTAACTTAAGCTGTTATATCTAAAGCTTCCTGCAGAATTCTGTCCCATATGCTCATATTTGGGGGGAATTTTTAAACAGAATTATTTGCATTTTTATTTTCATATTTATTTTTCCTGTATAATATAGTTCCTGTTAGTTCAGGTATTGAGTGAGCTGTTCAGTGATTTATTTTTGTTTCTCTTTTTCATATGTAGGTATGCAGTACATGGTTTGTTTTTATTTAATGGCTATCTGGCCATGGATGTTCACTTCTGAAGAAGCTGCATTTGTTAAAAGCTAAGTATTCAAAGCAGCATCGAGGGATGAGGGCAGAGTAGCAGCCACGGTACAGCAGAAGGTGCACACGGGGCCTGATCCAGTGACTGTAAAGTGTAGGAGCAGTGCTGCTAAAGTACTTTGGTCTATGCAGCTAAATGCCTGTTTAACTTTACCGGAATTATATATTGCTGTGATTTTGCTGCTGTGTGCATGTTGCACATTAATCAAAAGTGTGATAGTTCTGGGACGACCATATAGTTTGTCCTGTCTACTGCATATCAAAATCAAGCATGAATACAGTGAGAATTTTGTAATATTAAGAGTGAAGATCCATTCTTCAATTGGAGTTTGGTGGATGCCCTAAAATTCTGATTTTTTTGACATCAGTGATGTGGGTCTGAAAGGGCTATGGTTCACTTTGCATTTTGGCACTTACAATGTCATGACACAGCATTTTTTACAGTGAGCACACATACAATATGCAAGTTATTGGTAAGCCACATCACCTGCAGCATTTAATCTTTTATGCTGGAGGTTGAGAATGTCTCATGCTATATGACTTTCAGTCCAATTCCCATCTCTCTCTCTCTCTCTCTCTCTCTGTCTCTTAGAGGAGAAGGGTCAGGGTCCTAAGAAATATTCCTTTCTTTGCAAAATTGCAAAATGAGTAATTTGTAAACACAGAAAGTAATACATTTTTACAGAACCATGTACAGCAGGGCCAGTCAGGCTGCAATGCTCAGAAACATAGAAACATAGAATTTTGTTAGCAGATAAGGACTGTTTGACCCACCCAGTCTGTTCATTTTTCCCTTTCTATATTATTACTGCAGATACTACTTAGCCCTTGCAGGGCCGTGGACTGATATATCAGTCCAAAATTCCTATACGTTCTGATTCTGTAGGCAGCCTAAGGGTTAATCTCTTGCACATTCACCCACCCCTGCTTCCCTTTCTCTAAGATTCCCTTGAGCCTATCTCATGCATTCTCGAACCCCAACACTGTTTTTCCCCCCTCCACCTCTGCTGGCAGGCTGTTACAGGAATCCAACACTTCTTTCTGTGAAGAAGTACTTCCTCTCATCTCTCCTGAATCTATCCCCTCAATCATCTTATCATGCCCAAGGAATGTGGGAAAGGCTGACTGCTAAGGGGCAGACCAGGGGAAAATGGAACCCCCATGGGAACACGAGCAGGGGAAATGGAAGTATAGGGAAAGGTTGGAAGGTAGTCCTGTTAAATGCCAGGAGCTTGTCCAATAAAATGACAGAGCTCCAGGCGATGTTAACAGAGGGAAGGGTGGATGTGGCAGCAGTCACTGAGACCTGGGCCACCATAGGACATGACTAGGACCTGAACCTGGAGGGTTACACCATGTTCAGGAAGGACAGAGGGAAGGGAAGGGGAGGAGGGATAGCAATAATAGTCAAAAACTGCATTGACATAGGGGGAGTAGAGGAGGCAGAGGGAACCGTGGAGGCGACTTGGGTCACCTTGATAACAAGGTGGGGGGCAAGAGAGTCAAAATAGGAGTGGTGTATAGACCCCCTGCACTGGTGGAGGAGCTGGAGGAGAGTCTGTTGGCAGATGTTGGGAGACACGGCAGATTGGTCAGGGGAAGGGTGGTGGTGTTGGGGAACTTAAACATGCCAGGAACAGACTGGGAGACTATGACATCCTCGGTGGCTAGGGAACAGAGGTTGTTGGATGTCTTTCAAGATGTGTTCCTAACTCAGCAGGTAGGGGAACCGACCAGGGAGGCGTGGGTACTGGATGTAGTCCTGGCAGACAGTGACCAGATTGGGGGCCTGGAGGTAAGGGACCCATTGGTGGGGAGTGACCATGCCACAGTCTGGTTCTGCCTGGACCTAGGAGGGGTAGAAGGCTGCACAAAGACGGTGGTAACTGATTTCAGAGGGGTGGATTTTAAGGAAATGGGAAGGATCCTTAAGGAGCATTTGGATGTGATTGGGCCAGACATGGACGCTGACAGTAGGTGGGAAATCATCAGGAGAGGTGTGCAGGGTGCTGCCAGCACCTGTGCAAGAGTAAGATGAAAATGCAGTAGGGCCCAAAAACCCTGCTGGTGGACCAAGGAGGTCCAGGAGGTGGTGAGGGGAAAGAAGGCAGCCTATAGGCAATTCAAGTGCTCAGGGAGTGAAAGGGATTGAGGGGAGTAAGAGATGATGGCTAGATGGGCCACTAGGGTGGTGAGGGTGGCTAAGGCAAGGAAGGAGCAGAACCTGGCCAGGGAAATTAGGAAAGGGAACAAGGGGTTCTTTAGATACATTGGGGAAAAATGAAGGGCGAAGGAGCAGATTAGCAGGATTAAAACAGGGGAGAGATGGGCACAAGACCCAGGGGAGCAGGCTGAGGTACTAAATGAGTACTTCACCTCAGTTTTCACCAAGGAAAATGGGGGAGTTGCATCATACATGGGAGGAGAACTGCATCATACATGGGAGGAGACAGTGATACTGAGGAGGGTGGGACCCTTACTGATCGGTGGGTCTGGGGAGAGGGGGAGGCATCACTGGCAGGATGGGGGAAGGCTAAGCAGGGGTAAGAGGTAGCGGAGTTGGAAATCACAGTAGATAGAATGAGGGAAGCCCTCAGATCCCTTAAGATGGAGAAAGCACCGGGGCCAGATAAATTACATCCCAGAGTGCTGAAGGAACTGGCGGATAACCTGGCAAAACCTCTGGCAGAGCTTTTCACCATCTCTCTGAGGACAGGGTGGGTGCCCCAGGACTGGAAGGTGGCATATATAGTGCCTATCCACAAGGAGGGATCAAGGGAGGTGGCAGGGAACTACAGGCCTGTCAGCCTGACATCGGTGGTGGGCAAGGTGATGGAGGGCATTGTCAAGGAGAGGCTGGGGAGGACCTGGAAAAGTCAGGGTGCCTGGACGATAGACAGCATGGATTCAACCTGGGGAAATCATGTCAGACAAACCTTGTGGAGTTCTATGACTGGGTGACAAATGTCTTGGACCTGGGTAGACCAGTGGATGTCCTCTTTTATAGACTTCAGCAAGGCATTTGACTCTGTTCCTCACAGGGGCCTGTTGGATAAGCTGGTAGAAATTGTGGTGGGGAACCAGGTGATCAGATGGATAGGCAATTGGCTCCAGGACCTGACCCAGAGGGTTATAGTTGGCGGGATAGTCTCATCCCCAAGGAGGGTCATTAGTGGGGTCCCACAGGGATCAGTCCTTGGGCCCCTCCTGTTCAACGCCTACATCTCTAACATAAGGAAAGGTATCAGGACTGAGATGAGTCTCTTTGCAGATGACTCAAAACTGGGGGCGGTGGTGGATGGGGAGGAGGGGATGGTGGGCCTACAGGGGGACCTGGAGGCTCTGGAAAGATGGTCTAGAAAGTGGAAGCTGAGGTTCAATGCAGGGAAATGCAAGGTACTGCACCTGGGGGCCAGAAACCTGGGCCAAGTGTACACCCTGGGGGGGGGAATGCTACAAGTCTCGATGACTGAAAGGGACCTGGGGGTGGTAGTGGATGTCAAGATGAACAACTCAGAGACTTGTAGGAGGGCAGCAGCCAAGGCCAACAGGATGCTGGGATGCATCGCTAGGGGGATCACTTCCAGAAGGAGGGAAGTGATACTCCCTGCCTCTTTAACTTGGTGATGCCGCACCTTGAGTACTGTGTGCAGTTTTTGAGGTCACACTTAAAGAGGGACATTAATCTCCTGGAGAGGGTCCAAAGGAGGGCAACCAAAATGATTTGGGGCTTGGGGAACAGGACTTATGGGGAGAGGCTCGAAGAGCTAAATAAGTACACATTGGAAGAGAGAAGGGACCAGGGGGACATGATAGAGGTCTTCAGGTACATGAAGAGGGTAAATAAGGGAGGAGCAGTCAGGGTGCTTCGAAGGAAGGAGGAGGGGCAACTAGAGGGTATGGGTGGAAGCTGGAGGGGGGGAAGATTCAGGGGAGAAAGGAGGAGGTGTTACTTCACTGAGAGGGTGGTGGAGCCATGGAATGCCCTGCCCAGGGGGCTGGTGGAGGCAGAGACGGTGGAGGGGTTCAAGAGGGAGTGGGACAGGTACAGGGGAAGGGTTCTGGAAGCAAAATCCAGTGCAGCAAGAATATCTGGAACTGGGAAGGGAGAAGCCAGAGAGGGTGAGGGGCACAGCAAGGTCAGCTCCCAGAGTGGGGGCTGACCAAACGAGCAGACACGAAAGACCATTAGGCCTATTCTGCTGGTATTTTAGTAAGACACAAAATACTACATTACAAAAGGGCTTATTTAAGCAATAAGGCATGACAGGGTGTGTGTTATCATGTAATAATGTCATTCCTGGGGTGGGTTGAAGCACAAGGCAAAGCTGAGCGCTTCCACCACCCCAGGAGTGATGTTATTACACAATAACACACACACTGGAGTGCCTTATTGCTATTATACAATGGCTTATTGTTATACAATATAAAAAACATTTAAAAAAATGTTTTTAGTAGATTTTTAGTGTAGCAATATATCTTTGTTTCTTAAGAAAAGATGAGCAAAGGGATATCATCATCATCCACACAGTGATGTTATTGTGTAATAACATCACTCTATCAGGCATACACTGACCAATCAGAGTCCAGGATTCTTTCTTGCCATTGTATAATTGCCATTGAAGTACACTGTTCCCTACAGTATACTGCAGCAATTTGCAGTAATACTGCAAAGTACCATGTGGCATCCTCGCGGGCATGGCCGTATTATGATTCTACTTAGCTAGTTCACAACATTTAACCATAGTTTCAGTGAGACAGGCCAGCAAAATTGTGATCTGCTGCAGAAAAGAGCAGATTGCTGTGTGTATGCTGCAAGCCTATAGCTATGGCAGGTCAGGGGATTAATTTATCAAACAAAAAAGTATAGAGGTACACAGAATGGCTGAAGCACAAAGAAAAACTACCAAAACAAGAACAAAATTAAAGTGCACAAAAAGATGAGAACAAGGTAACAAATGTTGCAAAACAGAGGTGTTTATTCTGAAAACAAGGACAGCACTAATTCTCAGGTGCTTCAAACCTGTGCAGGTTCTTTGTCAATGGGGCAGATCATTGGTAAAGCACAGAAATATAAATGAATGAATTAAAGGTATAGAATCAAATTAATTAGAAATTTACAAAGTACTTATACCAGGACTCGGAACAGTGCAGGCTACAAAAAGCATATAGATGAGTATTGCATTATGTAAGTGAAGCAGCAAAAACATTGTGAATAAGTGAATGCTTAAAAACAAAAAAAAGACAGAGAAAAGCAGGTGTCAAAGTTAAGTAACAGAAACAATCCACTCCAGCAGAAAGGAGCACTGTGGAGCTCCATTCAAATCAGTTTTAAGCTGGAGAAGACACTCCACAGGACCAAACATGGACAAATGGTCTGAAAGAGAAAATAAGGTGAACTAATTAATGGGAACAACAGCAATACACACAATAGTCAGAATTCAAGTATGAAGATGCAGTGTTATCCAAAGGTAGTAAAGGATAACTCAAATTAATAAAGAAGAAGAAAAATAAATAAATAAATAAATAATAAAAGGTAAACAAATAGAAGAGCAGAATGAGAACACACACCATGGAGACAAACAGCAGGGAAGTGAAGATAACATACACGAAACAAAAAATAATAAATGAAGAACTGAATATATAAGAAATAAATTACCAAAAAAAGGAGTAACATCCCAGTCTTCATTTAAACCCAGTGGTATGACAGCAACCAAAGTAAATAACATCCATCCAAATAAAGTGCATACACATAAATACCTAGTGACATATGCCTCGTAAATATAAAATGATCTGAAAAAGTGAGAAAAAGAAAAACAATAAGAAATGAGTGGGAGGTCACAAAGAGGTTCATAGGAGAGTAAAGGTTCATGAAGCCATAGGCCCTTAGTGAACTCACCACCATTGTATGCTTAATGGTTGTAAACAAATGTCTTATTGCCCATAAAGTCATCTATTCTATTTTTAAAAATATTTATGGTGTTACTCTCAACTACATGTTTCAGTAGAGTGTTCCAGGCTGTGATGACATGGGTATACCAATTACTTCTTTTAGTTGTTTTGCACCTTTCTCCTTTTAACCTTAATTTATAGGATCTTGTGTTACTGATTGTGTTGTGTCTAGCTAGACCTATCATTTCCAGTGTTTGGTCATCTTGGAGGGCCTTGTATGTAAAACAAAGATCCCCCTTAGCCTTCTATACTCCATTGAATAAAGACTAAGGTTCTGTAATCTTTCTTCATAACTCAAGTTATGCAAGTTCTTAATTCATTTTGTAGTTTTTCTTTGGACCTTTTCTATCATATCTTTCCCTTCCTTTGTGTATGGAGCACTAAAGGGGGAACAATAATCTATATGAGTCCTAACAAGGCTGGAGTAGAGCGGTGTAATAACATTTGGCTCTCTACCTTTAACGTTCCAAAAAATACATCCGAAGATGCTATGGTATCTCTTAATTACCTTTTAAGTATAATAATTAAAGGTTAGATTGTTTGTAATATTAACTCCCTGGTCCTTTTCGTTTGTCATCTTTTGCAAAATAGTATTATTCAATTTATAAGTTGAACATGGGTTATTATGCCCTAGAAGCATAACTTTGCATTTACTTCCATTAAAAACCATTTTGTTATCCAATGCCCAAATTTCAAGGTATTCTAAGTTTTTTTGTACATTTTGAGCTGACTGTTGGTTATTTACAAGTCCTCTGACTTTGCAGTCATCAGCGTAGTTGCAAAGTCAAACACTGTTTAGTGGCTGCATTGTAGAAACCAGGATATTAAACAGAGTAGATCCTAAGACAGAGGCCTGAGGCACTCCACTCGTGACACTCCCCCATGATGACAGATGGGCTCTGATAATCACTGTCTGACATTTATTTGAGAGCCATGCACATATCCGCTTGATTATGTATGGGTCAAACTGTAATTTTATCAGTTGTTCCACTATTATTTTGTGGGATATACTGTCAAAAACCTTGGAAAAGTCCAAAAAAATTATATCAACAGGCATACCACTATCCAATGCTGCACTAACAGGTTCAAGAAAATTTAACAAATTCATGAGGCAGGATCTACCTGGAAAGAAACCATGCTGTGTACTGTCAATAAGATCTTTTTATATATACAGATGATTATTCATACACTGCTATATTAGTCATTATAGCAATTTGCCAATCACTGACATTAAATTAATAGGCCTGTAGTTTTTAAATTCTGCTTTGTTACCACCTTTGTGAATCGGAGTAATCACAGCTTCGTTCCATTCGGGTAAAGTTTTACCTTCTTTTATGGATTCTTTGAATAATAAAGTAAAGGGGCCTGTGAGTTGTTATTCTAGTTCATTAATTAATTTAGCTGGAATGCCATCTGGACTGGCTGAACTAGTTAGTTTAGTTGCTCTGATTACATTTATTACTTCTTTTATTGTGAACATTTCAAACTCCTTAGCGTTTGGTAAGCTGTTAGTACAGATAACTTAATTTTGCTTGAAAACACTGAGGAAATAAGTACTTAAAACTGAAGCCTTTTCAGATTTGTCACTTATTATAACTTTTTCAGTCTGTAGTGGTCCATTTTCACCGTTGTTTCCTCTCATAGCGCCCACATAGTTATAAAATGTTTTCTTGTTATCTTTGACTGAGGATACTACATTAACGTCTAGATTTTGTTTTGCTTTTTTAATAAGATTTTCAGTTTTCTTTACATGTTCTTTATATTTATTCTAATTTCTTTCTGTGGGCTATTTTTTATATTTACTATATAGTTTACTTTTCTTTCTTATGGTTTTCTTAATGTTGTTGTTCCACCATAAAGGGATTCTGCGGTTGTTGTTATACTTCTTCCTCTCTGGGACCCAACGTTCTATACATGATATTAATTTTTGCTGAAGTATATCCCTTACCCTTTTAAGTCCTAAATTTTGTAATTCTTCCATCCAATTCCATTGAGATAGGAATTGTCTCATATTATTATAGTCAGCTTTATTGAAATCCTGAATTTTTGGTTTTCCTTGTATATTTTTATAATTTAAATTCATGTTGAGAAATACAATATTATGGTCACTGTCTCCAATGGGCTGTTAAACATTTGATTTGGTTACACCCTCCATTATATTTGTGAATATTAAATCCAAGATGCTGCTACCTCTTGTTCCCTCTTTAACTAATTCTATTAGATTTTCATGAACAGTAATATCTACAAATTTTTTTTCCAGATTTCCAGTGTACTCCAAAGTTTCCCAGTTTATACCTGGGAAATTAAAGTCACCCATTAATATGTGGTCTCCTTTAATTTCCATGTTTTCAATTTCTATTAAAAACCTATTTGTTTCAGCAGAGTCTAGGCTTGGTGACCAGTTACCTAAACCAACTGTAAAGCTTTTTGTTGGCATCTGCACCTTTACCCATATAAGTTTGTTTGAATTATTATCTTCTTGTCTTTTTTGTATCATACATGCCTTAAATTCTTCTTCCAAAAGGTAGTTGTTCAGCCCAGCCAGCCTTATAGTCTTTAATCGGGGAGGAGCCTGAACCAATTCAATGCTTAAAATTAAAGTATACAAATTGGTTATAATAAGCACACTCACCCTATCAATTTTGTTTCATATACTTATTTTTACTTGCTCTTAGATACAATGAATCAAACATAAGCAAACATTCTGGAATACATCCTTCATCAGTGCTACACTGTATCTATCATAGAAAATATAAAAGAGTATACATTTCTCAAAATGTTGTCACCATCCATGTTAACTTCTAAATCATAAATATTTTTGAACTTCAAGATAATACAGGGCATCAAGCATAAAATTCTGCTCACCAGGCTGTTCCAATTATTCCAACCAACACTACTTCCACTCTTATTAGATAATCTAAAATATGGTAAATATACTATTATGTCATTATGTCCTTATTTCTAATATTAAGTTCCTTAATCAAATTATATAGCATACAACACATAATGCCTTTTTGCTTCCCTTCCATATAAATACACTGGCAGTTGCCATACACTTGTCAGTTTTATTCTTTCTTGTTAGTTTAGTCTAAAATGGATCAAACATTATATATACTTAATTTCTTTACTCCTAACAGTTTAGTAACTCTTACCATTTTTTCTTTCAACCTACTTTTCCTAGATTACTCTATGTCATACTAGTGCATTTGTTTACCAATTTTTAATAGATTCTTGTTTAGAAACTCAGGGCCAGATATTCAAACTGCGCTATTCTGTGGTGCAAGCCCTTGCGCTGCTCAAAAAAGTTGCACTGGGGTGTGGCCAGGGCTATATTCAATGGAGTTGCACTATTGAGCAACTTCTTTGAATATCACCCCCTGGCCACAGCCACTGTGCATGGCGCAGTGGAACTGTGCCACTGCAAGTGGTCAGAATGGAGCATTCAGATGCGGTGACGCAAGTTCCATTGCACCATGTGCAAACCTACGATATTCAAAAGGTGACATGCAAATGGTGCCATAATTTATGCAAGGCACATGGGGGGCCATTTGCATCTACTTATATCCCCATTTGCATGCCATTAGCATGCGGGTGAGGCGATCCCCGATGACTTGCACCTGGCGCCCTGTCAGGCAGCAGCCGTCAGGGAGCGACGCCCCCCATTAGCCCGATCGTGGGCAGAACGTTATGTCCCCCCTGAGCAGCCCAATCGTGGCATCAGACGCCCCTCCCCCAAAGTCCAATATCTCTGGTGATCCAGTGGACCAGAAGCCAAATCGCAGGCATAACATCAACCTCCCCAAAGTCCAATATCCCTAGTGATCTAGTATTCCTCACCCCACCCACCCATGGAACCTCACCACCCCGCTCCCTCCTGTCAGCCGGCGGCGGCAGCACCCCACCCACCTGCCGCCGCCTACCGACTGACAGTGGTAGGGCTGCATGCCCATTGGTTCAGAGCAAGAGCCAATGGGCATGCAGCCCATACAGTACAAGGCATAAGGAACATAAGGAACTGTCCCCATATGGAGTGTTCATTTTTATATGTGTAAAGTAACTTTAAAATGTCAAGTGAAGCAGGATGCACAGCTAACAATTGAGGGCATTTTTTTGACTAATCTGTCTGTTCCATGAGATATTTAGACATTGCAATAACTTTATAACCATACAACCATATTGTGATCATTTTTGCCAGATTCAGAGAGGTGAATATAGTTATATAGAATATAAGATGTATTTGAATCTGCTTCATGACTATATAAAAATTATGTGAGATTTTTAAAAGATATTTACACAGTATAATTAAGGAACTCATAATAAATGTTTACTAGGTGATGCAGCTTTTTTAGACTTATGCTTATACATCCCACTTTATTTGAGATGTACCAAAAGGAATAAAATGTTGATAAGTTTAAAATATTAAACAGTCAAGGACACCATGGATTTCCCCTGGTGCTGCTCATTGCAGGTCAGGCACCAGGAGCGAGCGCTAGCATCGCGAGAATGCTCTGACATCACATAGTGATGCATTGCTTCATGCCCGATTTCCTGACTGAAGCATATAAAAGTAGAGAGCAGAGTGGGTGTGACACCTCTATATTTACAGAGAAAGCGGGTGGTCACGCCACACTCTGGAATAAAACAAGTAAGTAGGAACTAAATATAATTAGAAATAAGGCTATTTTTTTAATAGACGGCTTTGACAAATATATAAGATTTAGGTTTGAAATGAGTTTTTATGTCCTTACCCAGATGTCCACAAAACAAGGAACCTGAATAGGAATGTAAAAGAAATAAAATGCCTTACAGGTACACTATTCTTGTTTTATCTTATGTGCAAATTGAATAGATAGGGAGACCTTAAACTATGGGCGATACTTGTTTATATCAACGTATTTTAAATTATGATTCTGGCAGAACTGAATTTCTAAACAAGAATCTATTAAAAATTGGTAAACAAATGCACTAGTATAACATGAAGTAATCTAGGAAAAGTGGAGTGAAAGAAAAAATTATAAGAGTTACTAAACTGTTAGGAGTAAAGAAATTGAATATCTATAATGTTTGATTCATTTTATACTCAACTAACAAAAAATAATAAAAACTGACAAGTGTATGGCGACTGCCAATATATTTATATGGCAGGGGAGTGAAAAGGCATTATGTATTGTATGGTATGTAATTTGATTAAGGAATTTAATATTAGAAATAAGGACATAATGACTTAATAGCATATTTATCATGTTTTAGATTCTCTAATAAGTGTGGAAGTAATGTTGGTTGGAATAATTGGAACAGCCTGGTGAGCAGAATTTTATGTTTGGTGCCCTGTATTATTTTGAAAATTAAAAATATTTATGATTTAGCAATTAACATGGGTGGTGACAACATCTTGAGAAATGTATACACTTCTATATTTTCTATGATAGATACAGCGTAGCACTGATGAAGGCTGTATTCCAAAATGTTTGCTTATGTTTGATTCACTGTGTCTAAGAGCAAGTAAAAATAAGTATATGAAACAAAATTGATAGGGTGAGTGTGCTTATTATAACCAATTTGTCTGCCTTAAATTCTTCTGCAATATATAATGCTATTCCACCTCCTTTTTTTTCCTATTCGATTTTTATCAAATTTAATACAGCCCGGTATTTCATTGCACCAGTTGTCATTTTTAAATCATGTCTCAGTTACTCCACAAATATCTATCTTTCTGATGGTCATCATATGATTTAATTCATCCATTTTATTTCTTAAACTGTGGGCATTCACCAGCAGTATATTAAGGTCAAAGTCAAAAGCAGTAAAATACTGAAAAGAAAAAGCTGGAGTACATTGTTGCACCATTTGAGAACATGGTGCCATGTAACTAATACTCTGTTTAAAAACAGAAGTCGACAGGTTCCACTCCCATGACAAGTAAACTTCCCTGTCATACAGCGCAACTAGTGATGGCACCGCCCTGAGCAATGCAGAAACACACTGGTTCCTCCTTCTCCTTCAAAAATGCTGCCAGTTCCAGAGACATTTCATCAAGAGTCAGGCTAATGAAAGCAACACATAACTCACCACATCATCCTCCTCCCATTTCAAATTGATGTTTCTTGTTACACAGTTAAAGAACAAAATAGTTATAGTAATAATAATAACAATTACAGCACATTAAAATGAAAACCATGCCGGTTCGATGATATAGAGGGTTGAGGCACTGGCGCCTTACCTCAAAGCATGCCAGCAACCCGGGTTCAGGAACGGACTTAGGATGCCGGGGGCTGGCAGGGAAAGGAGAGGATTGAGCGACCGTAGGACTGCTCTCCTCTCCTCTCCTGAGGTGGGTTGTGGGTTGGTGTAGCGCCGCAGAGGCCTCTGGTGGAGATCAGGAGCTTTGCAGACGCACGTAAGAGGGAACAGCAGAAAAGCAGAAAATCTGCTTTGCGACCGACTGAATGATGGCTGCCAGTCCACTGCTGCTGTTGATGCCCTGAAGGAGACCCTTCACCTCAGCAGCACCCTAGGGCCAAGTATGTGTGATCGGTGCACCCCCGGTGCCTTCCCCCTCGGAGGAGGGGGACCCGCCTGGCAAAGGGTTACGTCTGGGTTACCCCAGGAACAGCTGCAATTTGAGGTTGGATGGCTTAGAAAGGGACAGGAGGAGCAGATGGGACCTAGGCAACCTGAAGGAGTGGTGGGTCACGAGGCACGAAGGGGAGAAAAGAAATAAGACAAAAAAAAAACACCAAAGTCATCTGGTTCTGAACACAACACATTTATTCTCCTGGCATCAAAAATATTGAATCAAGTTTTTCAGCTTATGCTGCATTAAAAATTTAAATAATAATGTTTTCTTTTTGTACAGATGAGACTACCAATATCTTTTTTCTTAGTCAATCACCATTTAAGAGACCACATGGTTTCTTAAACTTTCTTTATTTTGCATTATTTTTATAATTAATTTTTTTCTCCCATCTGTCTTTACATACATCAGCAGGATAGTGCCTCACACAGACAAAATTTCCAGTTAATCAATACTTATTGGCTCATTATCATTAAGCATCACCCTTGGGGTGATGCTTGATGATGGGCTGACCCTGCGATCGCAGGTGTCGGCAGTCATCAAGTCATTCTTTCACCACCTAAGGAACATCACCAGGATCAAGCACCTTGTTCCGACCAGTGACCTGCCTACATTGATCCATGCCTTTGTGACCTCCGCCTTGATTATTGCAAATCCATTTACTTTGGGCTACTGGGGGTTGATATCCACTGCCTGCAGCTGGTGCAGAATGCTGTAGTCAGGTTGCTGATGGGGACTCCCTGTACATGCAACATCACACCAGTGCTGCGTGAACTGCACTGGCTGCCAATTCAGTGGTGGATCACCTTCAAAGTTGGATTACTGACTTACAAAGCCCTGCATGGACTTGTCCCAGACTACTTGAAAGAGCTTCTGTCCCCTTACTGCTCTGAGTGACTGCTTAGTTCGGCTGATGAGGGATTTCTAGAGATTCCAAGGGTATCTTTAAAATCATCAGGGGCCCATGCATTTATGTACGTGGCCCCAGCCCTTTGGAATTCTCTACCATGTCAGCTTCAGGAATGCGCGGCCATGGGGAGTTTTAAACAGGCACTGAAGACATATTTATGGACTCGAGCTTATCCAAATTATTCATGTTGATTACTGGATTTTATTGAATATTTTACATACAGCTGTTTTATCATTTTGTTTTAACTTATTGTAATGCACCTTGACAATCTTGAAAGGCACACAACAAATAAAGATTATTATTATTGTCACCGATATCAAAATGACATTGTAGAGAACCAGCAGAGCAAGCAAAGAGAAAAAGGTTCACTTTGACAAATGTCAGATATTCCACATTTTCAGGCAAGAATTTGGTTGTGCAGATCCAAAAAAACACAACCAATAGTGCTGAAGATAATCTCAGAGCAGACACTGGGCAGAGGACAACAAGTATAAGATGACAATTCTGCAAAATGCAGACCAGAGTTTTCTTGTAATTTGCCAACATTTCAAAGGGTCATCACACATGCTGGGTTGCATATCTGAAGACCTAAAAGTGGCCAAACAGTGTGACAAGGCAGTTGGGAGAGTGAGTGGGATGTCAGTGTGCATAGGGAGGGTATCACCAGTAGAAAGAGGGAGGTGTTGATATCGCTGTATAAATTACTGGTAAGACCTCACTTAGAGTACTGTGTCCAGTTCTGGAGATCACATCTCAGGAAGTACATAGACATAGTTGAGGTGGTCCAGAGGAGACCAACTAAAATGGTGCAGGGTCTGCATTAAAAGCCTTATGAAGAGAGACTGAAGGACGGACCTCAATATGTATATCCTGGAGGAAAGGAGAGTGAGAGGGGATACGACAGAGTCTTTCAAATACCTCACGGAAATGAATAAGATTCAAGAAGGAAGCCTTTTTCAGAGTAAAAAATGCTCAAGAACAAGAGGTCATGCTATGAAGCGGGAGGAGGGTAGACTCAGGGGAGATGTAATGAAGTACTTCTTCGCAGAAAGAGTGGTGGATGCCTGGAACAGTCTCCCTGGGGAGGTGATGGGGCAAAAACTGTAATGGAATTCAAGCAGGCATGGGATAAGCAAAAGGGAACCTTAGTGGTAGGGAAGATGGGGGGGTAAAGCCAGAGATGAAGCAGGGTCTGCGGTGTTACAGTAGATAAAGAAAATGGGCAGACTAGGTGGGCCACATGATCCTTATCTGCCATCAAACTCTATGTTTCTATGCCTTTTAAATAGTCCTCAATCATAGTGGTAGCAGTATGGCATTGATCAACTGTCGAAGAACTACTGTCTTTATCACTATCGTGTAGCTCTGACCAAATATCACCATCTTTATCTTTTCCAATGGATATTTCTCTTACTGACACTAAGGTTTGGAAGTGTGCATGCTTAAAGGGACACTGTCAACCCCCCTTAGGCCTCAAAGTGTCCCTAGTTTCAAACACACATGTTATGATTGTTCATATTCTGTAGAGACTGCTGATGTAGCTGGGTGTTTGAGTCTGATTCTTTTTTTTCCTTTTAAAAAGTGAAAAATGGACTGCCCACCATAATGGTGTTACCATACACAAACAAAAATGTTTGTTTACACTCCTTGATCAACTGCCACTGCATTTTTCTTGGATTTGGGAATGCCTCCAACACAGTCTAACAACTCATTATGCAGTGGGAGATCAGGAGGCTATTGTGTCATGAGTGGCTGCACTGTTTGGGGGTGTTTCTAATGTTTAGGAAGTACTCAGTAAGAATAGATTCAGGATTTGGAACAAAATAAGGTTGTTTATAACTATAAATTTCATGCATTTCAGTTCTACTGAGCAAGGAGGCAGACATAACAACCAGCAACATCAATGAATTTTAGAGAAGGTAAGCAATCATAAAATGTGGGGTTTTAACTATAAACAATATGATGAAAAACAGGTTAACAGAGTCCCTTTAACTGGTTGGAAAAATCAGTATGGTATCCATCATTTCATCTAACACTTTCAATGAATAAGTCTTTATACCTGCTGATGTCTGTAAAGCCAGGGGAAAGAAAGGATGACAGGTTAGTGTTACATGATTATCTGTTTTATAAGCAGGTTTTGCAACTGTTAGCAGGTTCTACAACTTAACTTAAGTTGCATTTCTGCCTACGACTTGTGCCTGTACCACTCCTGATGATAGACTGAACCTTCATTTTAACTGTATTTATTTCTTTGGCTCCCTGGTGACTGTGTGTACATTGCATGTATTACTTTACCATAATCACCATGTTAAGCCTTTTATATTGCATAGCCACTTAATGTATGTCACTACACCAGTATGTACTGATTTCTCTGAAATATTTGTACTATGTAATTTGACCTCATATCAAGTCTATTTGTCAGTCCTGTTTTATTCTAATTGTATCTCTGTATTGTATTGATGTTTGTTGTGTTTGCCACTCTGGTGGCCCGGGTCACAACTGAAAACAATCCTCTGAATCAGTTTGCTCATGTGGTTATCAAAGACATAAATACATATATAAAATATCAAAGCTTTAAAATTATGGACAGAATATAATGTTCTGATTCTAACATCACTGATATTCTGGGGTCCTCTTCCAGGGATATACAGTAGCTAGCTTTTCTACAAGGGAAACAAAACTACATTTTTTAAGAAGTGTTGCCTTCTGCTTTTCCAGCTTGTTAGTAAGTAGGAATATCAGGGGTATTACTTGACTCAGACTGGTATTGCCTGCATTCATTTTCGGAGTGACTTTTTCAAATGACTGAAGTCTGTGGCAGAATTGGGTGATCAGGGTCCACTGGCTCAAACTGAATGATACATCCCCTTTCCCTATCGACAGATCCATAATGTACTGATGCACAGCTTAACACTGCTCAAGAAGCCCTTGTACCATGTTGAAGATGGAATTCTACATGGTAACCCCCTCCTGCTTTAGCTGATGTTCTGGAAGAATGACCTTTTGCAGTTGCTACAATATTTTAAGTGATTTAGCAAAATAACTAACATGTCTACATATTTTGCATGCAACTCTCAATAGGCCCTGAACACTTCGGTTATCTTTAAGAAAATCATGTACTACAAGCTTGAAGGTGTGAGCAAAGCAAGGTATGTTCACATACCCTCAATCCTTCACAGCACATACAATGTTATCCCCTTTATCAGATACCAAAATACCCTGGAGACAGGCCAGTTGTTTTAAAATTCTCTATTTAATCTTTACTTTTTTGCTTGGTTTTCTTTTGTTGATGTTGCCGTGACCTCCACTCTGCCTCTCATGTGGCACCCAATTCTGAGTTACACTCCAATCTTCAGCATGCTGCCTCTCTCCCTTCCTATTGAACAATCCTCCTCCTATACTCGTTCTGACTCCGATGGTGCCACACTGCAGTGCAGTCCCTTTTTATACCCCAGTTTGTACATGTCAAACCGGGGTATGGCTGGGACCACAGCTGCAATTTGGTGCCCTTTCACCTCTCCCCTTGGCCTCTAAAAATCAGTCACATGACTATCATACTAGCATGCCTGGCAAAAAGGATCGAAGGCTGGGGCAGGAAACATATATAACCAAAAAAAAAAGAAGGACATTTGAGCTGAACAAGTACTGTTTAGCTTGGGCTAACTGAAACAGAGCCACAAGAGTTTGGAGCAGCCCTTTTTATTTGGGGGGGGGGCAAATTTGACATATCCCTAATTGCAATAATAATAATTATTGCATTAAAATAAACAATAAAAAAACATACAGGCTAACAAGTTCTGAAAACCTCACATCCATCCATCATCATCCATCATGAATTAAGTTTTCTTAGCATAAAATTAATAAGTGAAAAAGTAATGTATATAATAAAAAGTAATAAACATTTTCAGTACTATTTATTTTCTCATCGCTGTTATACTGTATATCTCATTCGCTGATAAATTTTGATTATTAACTGAAATGTCAAAGTAAGACTACACATAGAAACATAGAATCATTTACATGATGGCAGAAAAATGCCTAGCAACCCATCCAAACTTCCTACCCTGCCAATTTTTCTACGCTTGCCTTGGTGACCGTCCCCTTGTTTACCATTTTCCCCTCCTCACTTACTATGGCTTTGTGCCTGTTCCACTCTAATTTGAACCCCCCTACTGTTTTATCCATCACCACCTGCTCTGGTTGTCTAGTTCACTTACCACCTTTCTGAAAAAGTGCTTGCAGACATCCTTGAATTTTCCCAAAGCCAGTTTCAGTGAATTTCCCCATGTGCATGAGTTCATACTTACGATGACTGTGTCTTTGCATGCCGCACTGTTTATCCCATGCAGATATTTGTATGTCTCTATCATGTCACCCTCTCCCTTCTAGTTTCTAGGGTGCATATTATGAAGTAAGGCAGCAGAGATGATAGGCACAGTCTACAACTAAAGTTGCAAAAAATGCATTTCTTTTTTGCAAATACTGTGCAACATCCCTGATGATGTGTGCAGGCAAAAAACTGATGAGATGATGGTGAATCCTAAGTTGTGTCTCCAACTTTGGGACTAGAGCAAATTAATTTGATTTTGTACAATATTTGCACAAAATAAATGCACTTTGTGCAACTATAGTTGTGAACTGTGTTGTCCTTTTCTGCTGCTTTAGTTCTGTATATATAGGAAGAGCATGTCTTGTAGTTGGAGTGTCTTTTTCTGTTTCTTAGCCTGTATATTTTGAGCCCTAGCAGTCTTTCCTCATATGTCTTTTCTACCATCAGCTGGAATATTTTGGCCTCCCTTCTCTACATAGACTCCATCCTCTCACAGTCCTTCCTCAGGTATGGTCTCCAAAACCTTGCACAGTAGGAGAAGGTACACAACTGATCTGTACTGTGGAAGGATCACCTCCAGGTTCCTGCTCTTATTGCCTTCCCTATGCAACCCAGCATCCTGTTTACCATCCCTACTGTCTTGTTGCACTGTGCAACAGATTTCAAATTGTCTGATATTATTACTCCAAGGTCGTTTTCTTCTGCTTTGCTTTGCAACACAACTCCCCTATAGGTATTGTGTTCTGGGTTTTTTGTTCCCTGTATGTATAACATACCTTACACTTTTTGTCAGATCTTGGACCATTTTTCCAGCTTACTTAGTTCTCCCTATGTGCCCTTATACCTTCCTTACTATCCACCCCTCTGCAGATCTCATTGTAATCTGCATAGAGCAGATATTGCACTATTTAACTACCACTATGTTGCAGATCAACATGATAAAGAGGACAGGCTCCATAACTGAGCCCTGCCGCACCCTGTTTGTTACCTTATCTGAGAACTCCTCATTTACCATCACACTGTGAGTCCTCCACATCAGCCAACTTACCTCCCTCAGCCAACTTTAAGGTCTAAACTGTTTAAGCTAAACTACTAGCCTCCTATACCAGCACCCTCTACTGATAACTGTGCCAGGCAGGGAAGGCAACTGTGCCAGACAAGGGACTACTTTACCATAAACTTCAGTCTTACTTGGAATATCATCTCCTCCAATTCAATTGTCAGCACAGATTCAGAAAGAATCATAGCACCCTCGCTGCCCTTGCCATGGTAACCTCTGATATCCTTGGCTCACTCAACAAAGGGCTTTACACCGGGGCTATATTTGTAGATTTAACTAAAGCCTTTGATTTGGTAAACCACAACCTTCTGTTACACGAGCTACACTCTTTGGGCATGGACCATCTATCCCTTTCATGGTTCCAGAATTACCTATCCAGCCGCTCCCAAGGTGTAAAATGGCCTGGGGCTCTCTCTCTTCATTTAATACTATAACCCACAGTGTACCACAAGGATCAATCTTGGGGACACTTCTGCTCTCTATTTATTAACAGCTTACCTCTGAACTGTGGTGGGTCCCTGGGGTAGCCTGTGATGTGGGCAACTGGTCACAGGGTAAATACACAACAGCGCCGACAATTTGGGTGACCGGGTTTGCCTCCTTCCCGAGACTGGACCCCCAGGTGAGGAATCCTAAGTAGGGGGTGTGGGGGCGAAACCCCATGAGAGACAGAGGAGGCAAAGCCCCTGCTTAAAACCACTTTATGTTTTTCAGTCACCCTGGGGGATTGTCATCCCTCTGTGGGTCGCCATCCTGCAGTCGTCCTTATAACATAGCACCGTATCTGGTGCAGCTTTATGCTGACGAAGCTATTTTATACTGGTTATCATACAATACCCTATGGCATAATCACAACTTGTAATCTGACTTCCATATGCTTGAGAAATGGTTCCTTAATTACTTAGTCCTTAACACCAAAAAAAACAAGTCAATGATACTTTTTAACCCCTCTGGAAGAGTGCCACACCATGGCTCACTCCATATTCAGACTACCACATGGGATAACCTTGAATCAGTGTAATCTTTCAAATACTTGGGTATCCTGCTAGGCCCCTCTCTCTCCTTCGAACAGCATATCACACAGCCTATGAAAAAACTCAATCAGAAACTAAGACTGCTCTACCACCTTCGTCCGTGCCTATCTCATGCCTCCTGTCTAAACATAGCTACCTCCTCCTTCCTCCCAATACTTTTCTATGGTGTCCCTATACTGCTGTCTGCTAAGATTACCACACTCTTCTGGATGAGAATGCCTTATCACAGGGTGGGACAATTTGCTATCGGAGCCAGCTCATGGCATCACCACTAGGAGGTTCTAGTGGCACTAGGTTGGCCTGACTGTGATTAAAGATTGCAGTTCTCCTCCTCCCTCTGTTGTCTCTACAAACATACCTTCCTCTTCTCTCCCCCCGTCTGCATGACCTATTGACTCACAAATCCTCTCCACACCTACTCTGGTCATCTTCAGCTCCTCTGCTTAACACTTCTTATCCCTGCCTGGCAATTGGCAAATGATCTTTTGCCTACTCTGCACCCTCCACTTGGAATGCACTCCCCTTATCCTCACTCTCCCTCTATTCTCTTGCTATGCTCAAGCACTCCTTCTCTGCTTACCTTTTGCACCTGCTTTGGCTAATTCCTCAAATCACCTAGCTGAATTTAAGGGGATCTGCCTTTGTAGTCTTTTCCTCTCTTCCTTTGCTACTTGCTAACCACCTTTCAGTTTTTGTATACCTGGTTAGGAACCACTCTCCTTTTCAAGGTTAAAGTGATTTGGGGGTTGGATGTATTCTAGCCTTGGTTCTCTTGCTATTGAATAACAGGGACTGTATCACGTTGTACTCTGAGATACTCTGTATTGTTATACTTTTTGGCACTGTTCTATGTGCCACAATGCACTAACGTGTATGTACGGTGTATATTTTGCTTTCTTGCTTTGTATTTTATTTGATGTATTTTTTATTTTGTTCTTGCTCACCTTTGGTTACCTTTGTCACATGTTTGTCACATGTTTTAATGAACTGTACCTTTCTCCCAGGTCACCCCAGAAAAAGGGACTGTACCATCTCAGTGGGCCCACCCGGTTACCAAAATTCAAACAAATAAATAAACCTCTTATTTTGCATTTTTGATTTTTTTGTGTGCATACAGTAGCCTGTCTATCATGAACAGAGTGTTGTTCCACCTTGTCCCAACATCCAGCTTCATATGGTGCTGAGGCAGATGGTTTTTGAGCTGAAGCTCCTTTAGCTGGTCACAGGCCTTGCAGAATGGGCAAAGTGCATACAGATGCAACGGCTAACAGTTAATATTTCCTTCATTTCTGCATGTTTGAGAAAGTGCTATACAACCAGATTAAGGCAGTGTACCAGTCAGGGCACCCTGAAAAAAAATCACCATCACTAATGCACTTAACAACATTGGAGCCATTATCGCTTGCAATAAACACTGCTGAAAGTGAGTGTGTGTGTGTGTAGCCACTCATCAATCTCATTGAGCAGCACATGAAGCATGTTCTCACCTGTGTGAGAACCAGTTACACTTTTCATATTGACGGTGGCATGCTGCCAAATACCCAGTGTGTTGCTATTACCACAATTTTGCTTCATGCTGGTTTTGCCAGGCCCCAAATCAACTACCACCCCAGGTATCTGTGCCCAGTGTGCTGTGATGCATAAATATGAGCTGCTGCTGTTTGTTCACTGGTCCACATATCCATGCTAAGATGGATATATTCTGATACAGAATGCTTCGGGTCATGTCCTATTTGACTGTTACCATTTCCAATAAAGTTCTGGCATGGCACGTTTAGAAAAATAGGCTCACAATGGAACCTGCCATTTGGGATAGGCATGGGCCATCAACCTGTGGAATCCAGCATTCTCCATGAAAGAGAATGGCAACAGATCAATGCCCAGCATTTCAGCAGTGGCTGCATTTAACTCATGTACAGTGGCACGATTGGGGGGTTACTTTGAGTGATGCTTAAAGATGCTCCTTAGTGTGGGCTGCATCTTTGTGACTGGTTGACCAAAATGTGGCAGCATTGTTGCTCTTGTTGGGGGTACTAGTTGACCCTTGGGGATGTGCAGCTCACACGAAACCAGTTATTTGTTTTTTTTTGGCTGTGGTGGTGTACTTTTCTGACTCAAGGGAGTGGCACCACCAATTCTACTGTGCCCTCTGCTAGAGAGAGAGAGACCAAAGAATTGCTCCTCCTCCTCCTCCACCCACCCACTCATCTCTCTCTCTCCTCCTGCTCTACTGCATTGCTTTCAGTAATGTTTAACTCAACAAGGGAACTGGCACCCCGGGCTCGGGCTTCCCTCTAGAGTTGCTGCCAGTGCAACGGGTGCCTGCTTTTCAAGTGTGAGTGTTGGCCACCAGATGTCTAGCTGGGTGCCCTTTTTACCCCCAACTAATACGTGCTTGACACAGCTGACATATTGCAATGGTCTTATCAGCTGGAACAAGCATGTACAAATCCCAAACTAGGGACTTCATACCTCTGGACTTCACATGGTGATGGGACTTGGAGAGCTGAGCAAAAGGCATGGAGGTTTGTGCTTTTTGTGCTGTTTTCATCACTTCCATAATATTACTTTTAGGAAGGGGTGACTTGAGTAGTGCTTGGAGACTTGCTGCTACTGTGACCCTTAGCATCTGAATGGGCTGTATCACCATTGTGCTTTTTCACCTCTGGCTCCCAATGGGGATCCAACACATCATCATCAGCACTGACAATGAAGACGTCCTCCTCTTCCTCCCTAGCACTCACTTCCTCAACAGCAACTTTTTCTTGCTCTATAACTATAACCCTCTCCTCAGGTGGCTGACTGTCCGTATCTCCCTGATGAACTGACTCCAGTGCAACACTATCACCATCACCACCACCGAAACAGGGACAGTCACACTAACAGCCATAACCTCCTCCTGGACCACTGTTCCTGTACCGGTGTTTCCCTTATTCTCACTTTTATCATCCTCCACCAACATGGATGCCACAGATTTGGCTGAAAAAAATTTCACAACACTTATGCCACTGCTGCTAACTACTCCTTTGCTGCTGGTACCTGTCACGGGACTGGAGCCCACAGAATACACTGATGCATACATACTTTGGCTTTGGGGAAGTGGAACTTCACTACTTTCCTCCACAGACTTCTTTGCTGCCTCCTCATCCCCCCTGGTAGTGGCACCTCTCCCTTTACTGGATCATTTTATCGCAGGCATTTTTATATGCTTACTCTGTTTGCCTTGCTCTCAGATGATCTGTTACTAACTGTAAATAAAGCCTGCAGGACTGCCAACTACAAATCTGTACAGGTATCTGCACTCTGTAAAACTCCTACAGTAGCCTATTCTATTAAAACATTACAATTTTTGTTCTTTTTTTCTTTCTCCAAACAGGAATTAAATAACACGTGGTAACAGGGCAGGGGTAAGCAAATTTAAAGAAAACAACGACAGGCAAAATCTCCCCCAATAGAGATCAGCAGTGTCTGGACAAGTCAACTACTGTTGTAGTAGTACTTAGGTAATTCAATTTTTTATATATATATATATATATATATATATATATATATATATATATATATATATATATAAAACAAACAGAGTAACAACATTTAGACAATAAAAAAACCCAGATACCTCACACAATCTGGATGGCACTATCCACTCTCTGTGCAACTACTATATTAAATGCACTTTTAGGGCTGCAGGTAGGCAGAGCCCATAGCCTTCTTGCATTAGCTCTAAAAATGGCTTAACGTGGAACTTCATTTTTGGACTTTTGTATGTATCCTTCCACAACTTCTAAATAGTGCACTTCTCCTCTGATTTTTGCTATTTGCTGCTCTGTCAGGCAGGGGGGATGCTACTGTGCTTCCCATCTTCTCAGGATATAAAAAAAAATCTTTTGACGCTGCTGCCATTTAACCCTTGCAGGACTGCAGAATGAGCATCTGTCCAGCTCAGTCAAATAGATCCATTCTGTTCTTCCAGCCGCCTAGGGGTTAACTCATTATCTCCTTACTTTGACTGAATACTGACTCAGTAGCACATGGCTAATTAGGCACATGTGTTATGTGGGAGACAGAGCAATATGGGAGTGAACTGCCCACCGTCTGTGACACAGGATGCCTTAAATATAAGAAAATAGCCTATGTAAGAAGTGGACATGGAATCCCCCCAGAATCGATACATATGCTAATTTCTTTAGCCTTGAAAGGGAACTGATAAGATTTCAGTAATGCATTTTAAATACAGTAGCTCATTACCTTCTTCTGGGGGTAGCCATTTGAGCACAGAAAGGAATGTTCTCCTTAAGTCAGCTATGGGAGGGAAGTGATCAAACATTGTGCTGAACAGTAGGCTAGGCAACCCCTTCAGTTTCTGATCTGCTGGCCCCAACCCCATGCTCAGACAGTTTGTGATGTCTAACCAGGCAGAACACAGAAGTGTGCCACATAGAAGTCAATGGAGGAAATTTCTGAAACAGTTTATGTATGTTAAAGCAACCTTTGTTATAAATAAAAGTTATTGCTCAACTAATAGGGCCCCTGTTAGTTGGGCAGTGACTTTCATTTAGTGGACTTAATGAAAAACTTCCTTTCTGGGCTCAAATGAGTGTCAGTGTGTCGCTAGCATAAGGTAATGGACTAATGTATTTTAAAAGCCATTACCAAAATCTTAAACATTCTCTTGAAGCTGGGAGTCATCATGTAGGTATTTCTGCTGTCTACTGCTGTCAACACTCCCACCTGTCTAAGTTATGTAGTTCAAACATAAATTAGAACTACACAACCAGTCATACAGAGAGTATAATGACTTAAATAGTATTTTTTGTTTGTTTTTGTTTTTCTATTACTTGTCCGAAATAAGTATCCGTTTATTTGTGTATGAGCCCTGTTTGATAAATGAGTCCACAGCTATGCCATGCAGCTCCAAATGTCAATACCAGAACAATGTTATCAAGTCAGTCCCTTCTGTAACTAGTTATTCTTTTGGTAACAAGATAAGTCCCACTAGGCCCAGGACCTGTTTTCAGGAGCAACCCAAGGACACTAGGAAGGTTAAATGACTTACTAAGGGTCACACAATATGCAAGAAGCAGTTGTGGGTATTGAACCCTATTCTGCTGGATGTATCAAGCTCATTCACAGCTCATTACTCTAATGTCTAGCCTGTTCTTCCAGCCCTGTGCTGTGATTTAACAGCCCCACACAGTCCCACTACACAATGCAATAACACAATAACCAAGCAATAGAAAACAGCACACAGGAGTAAAATACAAACAGAGGATATGGAATAAAGTTTATTAGGGAAGACAGGAATAAGATTCTGGGGAAGGAAAGGGAAGAGTTAAACATAAACAAATAATTGGCAATCCCTGCAATCCACTCTCCACCTCCACCTCCCCCCTCAGCCCTCATCCCTGTCAGCCCCTCACAGTCCCAACTAACAAACACAGCAATTATACTCTCCCCACACTCCCTAACAGTCCACTGTATTCTACTGGGTAACACAGTTGTTGAATTATCATAGGCCCAATGTTTGATGTAGATGCAGCTATTTAACCTGCACAGTTATTAAGTTTAAAATTTAAGGGATAACTATTTGTAATCCAAAACATGGCCAAATGACCAAAATGCAGGTCTTCTACCTGAGCAATCCCAAAAGAGACAGTCCAGTCCTGCCTTAACTACCTAACTAAAAGAACTGGGATAAAGATCTCATTCAGTACTCATAGTATGCAGATCAAATCAGACCCTGAAAGGTTTCAGATGTTATAACGTTCGGATAGTCAGGATCACTATCAATTAAATCATGTTCTGGGGAGGGAACAGGGGTGACAAATGTATGGCCAATGATAGAGCGGTGATGAGGTACAAAACAGAAGTTGGTCATAGTGATGTCACACACCAAAGGTCTATAGGTGATGGTCTGGTAACTGGTCACAACACAGTATTGTCCAACAGAGTTGTAGGTAACATGAACATGAGGAAGTCACCACTTTTTGAGCTGAACTGGGCAGATAATGGAAGCATTCATCATCTTGCTGGTGAGGCATTGTACATCTTCTTGGGAGGCATCTCTGGAGGCATTCATATTTGGCTTATCAACAGGAACAGTGACATTAAAAGTCTCATTGGCAAATAGGTCATCATCAGACGTTAATGACCAGTCCACAGAGTTTGGTAAGTAACCAGAAACTGGTGCAGTTATAGCAAAAACATCACATCTGCACAAATATTGGTAGCCCCGTTTAGCACAACAGTCTGTATGGGGGGCCTGTTTTACTATAGCGCTACAACAGAGCTGATGCCAACATCCCTCATGGTGACAGTCACAATGCTGAGTGTCGGCATTGCACTGTCAGGGATGTTGGCATGCTTTCATCCACCCCACACACCCCGGTCTGTAACTATACAACTCTGAGTGGAAGTTGTCTCAGGGAGGGGATGCAATACTGGGAAATGCACTGTCAGTGTCTGCAGGGACCAGCACAGTGACCCAATCATTTCTGGCAAAATCTGTCGCTGTGCTGGTCTTTGAGGTCACAGTGTCAAAGTACGGTCGGCATACCAGAGTCCCACCCAGGCATTGAGTTGAGGATGAAACACCAGCAAAGGAGGCATGTTGATCTGTTCTCAGTAGAGGCTGCCCTCTAGATGTCCCATGGAGTGGATGGTCACAAGCTTGTCAAAGACTGAAGAATCTTTGTCAAAAACTGGAAGAGATACTGTAACAGTAACATACATAATGTTCTGAATACTTCATTGGTTTGTAGTGTAGCAGGGTCCTTGATGCGGGTGTGTAGTCACATAACCCAAGTTCTATGCTGTGGCCATAGAAAAGGACACAGTCCTATCCATGCACTTGATAGTACATGACAGGATTTCACAATGAGGGCAGTAGCATTTGGCTATATGTCTATCTTGGATCAAATCTGAGATCCTTCCAGATTCCAGATCCTGGAAGAGATTGGTGATAGTGTTAATAGCAAAATTGCCATATGGTGAACAAATGATTTCCCTACCTAAGTGTTGCTCTTTAACCTCTTGATTGTTTAGGAAAATCAGTTCATTGAGTTTGTTTCAGTTCTCATCAAATAAAGGTGCAATATCGTGCATGTTATACACTATGAATCTTTCCTCTTGGGAAATACCCTCAATACCATGTAGCATAGGCTTGACCACATTCTGACCTAATTTGTAGTTGAAAATTTTGTTATATCTTTGAATATGGGCCAAACTGGCACTGTTCAAAATTGACATTCCTGTCCCAAACATACCTGTAACAGTCTTGCAATGCCTGTTAGCCAGCTACACCTAAACTCCTTTTCAGGCATTTAGACCTGAACAACCCTCAATGTTCAGTTGTGTGATGCCCAGCTACAGGGCCATGTACACATGCTTGATATGCTGCCATTAGATCTAACAACATTACAGTGTTTAACCTTGACATGTTAGTGGATGAACAATGGCCAAATTCAGCCATGTTCCAATGGGTGAGGTTCAAAACAACGGGAACATGCATAAATTGTATATTATTGATCAGAATCCCAGGAATGGAGGTTGTTGCTAGGCCACTGTCTGGATCAGGCTCCAGAGTGGGGCATTGTAGAGGTTCATCTTTTGATACTGGAATGACTGTAAGAAAAAGTGCAGCTGTTGCAATTGTGTGATTGAAACAAAGTTTGTGTGTGGTGATGCTATGAAATCGAGTACAAAACTCTTTCTTGATCTTTGCTGTAAGGTTGTAAAGGCCAGTATTTTGTGGGATAACTTGGTATACACATAAAGTTCCATTAGGGCAAATACGGGTACTGGGTCAACCTTGGAAAGTCCCTTTTGCAAGGCAGGCTACTGGAAGTTGTTGCACAATGAGATTGTCAGTTTCCCATTCAACCTGTAAAGTGAAATGTTCTGCAGAAACCACCATGGCATTCAGATAGGCATCTTTTCCTTCATGGACAGTCTTATGTGTGGATGGCATGTTGATGGTTACCCCTGTGCCTGGAGGAGGTTTAACAGGGGTAAGAAGGAAGTAGGCCAGATCTGAAGAATTCATGGCATGAAGGAATGCCCCGAGATGTGCCTGGTACTCTTTGGCTGGTGGCATGCTTGCCAGCGTGCATGACAGAAGGCACAGAAGAATTATCATTTTTCTGAAATTAAAGAAAACAAGAAAGTAAGCATACAGGTCTCCCTCCCCCGACAGGGGGAATGAGCCTTTTCTGAGCAAATAATCGCCTTTGTACAGCTTCAACTGATTGGCATGGTACCATGGCTTGGAGGGACAGGAAGCAAATCCTCAGGATTGCAGAAGCAGCATCACAGGAGAGGAAAGTGGATATCACTGTCCACCTCGGGACAAATGACCTAGCTAGGCATGAGATCAGTGCAGTGCAGGATGAATTTTTGGAGTTGGGGAGGGGCCTCAGACAGGTAGCAAGCATGGTAACCTCCTCAGAGGTGCTGCCAGTCTATGGCAGGGATGAGGCTAGGGTACTGCACACCATGCAGTTTAATGAATTGTTGCAAAACTGGTGCAGAGCACAGGGCTTTGGCTTCATTGGGGACTGGGGATCCACCTGGAGAGATGAAGGTCTATACTGGCCTGATGGGCTGCATCTGTCCACAAAGGGAAACATGCTCCTAGGTCACAGGTTTAAAGGCTTCCTTGGCAAGCTTTTAAACTAGCCAAGGGGGGAGGTGCTGATAGGAAACAGGAAAGTTCAAGCCTCCCCCCACAAAACATGGCAGGTAGTAGGGTAAACACTGAGGTACAGATCTTGACAGAGGCAGGACAGGGGTAAATGGAAAAATGGACAAGGGCAATAAGAGCAGGGATGGGGTAAAAGGATAAAGCCAACATTAAATGGAGGGCAATGAGTACCAATGCCAGTAGTCTGAGAAACAAGCTTCTAGAGCTAGTAGCCCTGATGGAAGAGGAACACTTGGATATTGTGGCAGTCACAGAAACATGGTACACAGAGAACCATGACTAGGATGTTAACATACCAGGGTACACAATCTACAGAAGAGACAGGGAGGGTAAAAGAGGAGGTGGAGTAGCTCTCTACATAAGGGAAGGGATCAAAGCTACAGAACTAAAAAGTAAAGGGGTTGGACAAGAGGAACTCTGGGTCACCTTGGAGACAGGGAATGGCATCACAATCTGCACAGGGTTTGTATACAGACCCCCGTCTCAAGGGGAGGAAATGGACAAGCAAATGATAGAGGGCATTCTCAAAATGGCTGAAAAAGGGGAGATACTGTTGATGGGGGACCTGAATATGCCAGATGTTAACTGGGCTACATGGACTGCAGCCACATCCAAGAGCAGGGTCATTCTCCATGCCCTACAGGGGGCATGCCTTAGACAGCTAGTGGTGGAACCCACTCGGGAGGGAGCAATATTAGACCTGGTACTCTCAAATGGAGACAGGATCACAAATTTAGAAGTCAGTAGACATCTGGGAACAAGCGATCACTGCAGAGTGTGCTTCACAATAAACATAACCATGGAGACAAGCCATACAAAGACAAGGATACTGGACTTTAGAAGGGCTGACTTTGGCATAATTGGTGAATATCTGAGGAATGCATTAGCAAATGGCCAGAAAGGAGGGGTGGAAGAACAATGGAGAAAAATCAAAACTGCCATCATGGAGGCAACAAGCCTTTGTGTGAAACAAATAAAGAAAACAAAGCAGAATAAAAAAGACACTATGGTTCTCAAAAGAGGTGTCAGGGAATGTTAAGAAGAAAAAGGCTGCATTCAAAAAGTATAAGGAATCACAGATGGAGCACGACAGGGAACTGTATTAATTAAAGCAGAAAGAAGTGGGGAAGGCAGTCAGAAATGCAAAGGCCCAAACCGAGGAAAAGATAGCCAACTCAGTTAAGAAGGGGGATAAAACCTTTTATAGGTACATTAGGGAGCATAGAAGGGTTAAGGGAGGGATAGTGAAGCTTAATAAAGGAGAGGGGAGGTGGGCAGAGGGAGACAGTGAAAAGACAGAGATAATGAATGAATACTTTTGCTCAGTATTCACAAAAGAAGAAGAGGAGGAGGAGTTACCTAAACCAAACAGTAGAACCACTCTGGGTAGGGGGTTGACGCCAGTCCATTTACAGAAGAAAGAGTCCTGAAAGAACTCCTAAAACTCAAGGTGGACAAAGCAATGGGGCCTGACGGATTCACCCTAGAATCCTAAAAGAGCTAAGGGAGGACCTAGTGACACCACTAACCACACTTTTAACAAATCATGGGAAGATGGGGTGGTACCTGAGGACTGGAGGAGGGCAGATGTGATTCCCCTTCACAAAAGTGGGAGCAAGGCAGAAGCAGGAAACTACAGACCTGTTAGTTTGACCTCAGTGGTGGGGAAAATGATGGAATCACTTCTGAAAGAAAGAATTGTTCAGTACCTAGAGGCTAGTGGGGCACAGTACCCAAAGCAGCATGGATTCACAGCAGGAAGGTCATGTCAGACAAATCTAATTGATTCTTTGACTGGGTGACCAAAGTGATAGACCAGGGAGGGGCTGTGGATATGGCCTACCTAGACTTTAGCAAGGCATTTGACACAGTCCCCCACAAAAGATTAATAATCAAGTTAGCCAGCCTGGGAGTGGGTCCCAGGGTGGTAGCCTGGGTAGCAAACTGGCTGCACAACAGGACACAGAAGGTAATAGTGAATGGAACACATTCTGAAGAAAGGGGGGTTACTAGTGGAGTACCTCAGGGCTCAGTACTGGGTCCAGTCCTCTTTAACGTCTTTATAGGTGACATTGCAGAGGGTCTGGAAGGAAAGGTATGCCTCTTTGCAGATGACACAAAGATCTGTAACAGAGTTGATACACAAGGGGGGGTAGAAAGGATGAGAAAGGACTTGGCAAGGTTAGAGGAATGGTCAGACATATGGCAACTTAGATTCAATGCAAAGAAGTGCAAAGTATTGCACCTGGGAAATAAAAATCCAGGAGAAGAGTACACAATAGCAGGGGAGGTACTAACGACAACAATAATGGAAAGGGATCCGGGTGTAGTCATGTCAGATGACCTAAAGGTGGGTAAGCAATGTGAGAAGTCAGTAAGGAGAGCCAGGAGGATACTGGGATGCATAGGGAGGGGCATCACAAGTAGAAAAAGGGAAGTGGTTATCCCTCTGTACAGACAGTTGGTGAGACCCCATCTGGAGTACTGCGTGCAGTTTTGGAAACCTCATCTATGCAAGGACATAGACAGCATGGAAGCAGTCCAGAGGAGGGCAACTAAAATGGGCAGGGTCTACATCAGAAACCATATGAAGAGAGACTGAGAGAGCTTAATATGTATACCCTGATGAAAGGAGGGACGGGGACATGATAGAAACTTTTGGCACTCAAGGAATCAACAAAGTCCAGGAGGGTAGCATCTCTCAGAAAAGAGATGTAAGAACAAGGGAACACAATTTAAAGTTAGAGGGGGGACGGCTCGGGGTAATGTGAGGAAATTCTTTTTCATGGAGAGAGTGGTGGACGCATGGAACCACCTTCCTGGAGAGGTTGTGGGGTCTAAAACAGTGGGGGAATTCAAACATGCATGGGACAGACATAAGGCAATTATAGTGGGGGGTTGCAGGAAGTAGGCTGTTAGTTAACTAGAATATGCAGCTTATCCAATAGGTAGGGAAATGGGCAGACTGAGTGGGCCAAGTGGTCCTTATCTGCCATCAAACTCTATGTTTCTATGTTTCTATTTGTCTATGGGTTTCTTGCATTCTGTGATCTGCACTAGGTAGACAGACGGGCTCAATTTTTTGATGATGTCATAGGGTCCTGCCCATTTGTTTGCATATGGATGTGAAGGGGTGGAAAATTTTAGTACCATTACTTGGTCTTCCACTTGCCTGTCAACTTCTTAGGCATTTTTATCAAAGTACATTTTGGACTGCTGTTGGACTTGGCAAAAGTTCTTGGTGGCAAACAGGTAGGTTTCAACAAGATTTTCCTTTAATTGCATGACATAAACATCCGCTGATACTCTGTCCACAGTGGGGGTGTTTAGATCAATCCACAGATGTTCTGGTAATCTCATTTGCCTGCCAGCCATCACCTTGAAGGGTGTGCACTGGGTTGGTGCAGCTGGGGTAGCTCTAATTGTCATTGGGAGTAAGGGCAACAAAACCCCCCAAATTTTGGCATTTGCTTTTGCAAACTTACTCACCATCAATTGTATGCATCTGTTGGCTCTCTCCACCTGTCCAGATGACTGAGGATGGTATACTATGTGAAACTTTTGGCTACCTGACAATAACTCCAGACATTCTTGCATTAGTTCCCTTGTGAAAGTAGTCCCTTTATCAGAGTCCACCTTGAGAGGAAGGCCCCACTTGGTGAATACCTGTTCCTCCAGGATTCTGGCAGTGGCTTTGACCATAGCAGCCTTACATGGGAAGGCTTCTACTCATTTTGAGAATAGGTCAGTGATCACAAGTGCATATTTGTTACTTCTGCTAATGCTAGGCAAAGGTCCATTGAAATCAATCTGAATTGCATTCCAGAGTCCTAATTGCCTTTGAGGAAGCAGTTTGCACTTTTCTTGCCAGGGATAGGGTTGTTCTATGTGCAGGTAATGCAATTGTCCACACAGTGTTAGACATCTGTTGTCATGCCAGGCCACCAGCCTGCAATTTTCAGTCTCTGTAGGGTCTTGTCCACCCCTTGGTGTCCACCTGTAGAGGTGTTGTGTGCCTAATGGATAAATTTTGATCAGATTATTTGGGGAATCACCCAAAGTTTTTAATCACCTGAGTGATACAGGACCAATTCCTGATCCTGTGAAAGATGGAGGTTGTCAGAATGTCTTTTAAATGGGTTATTCAAATACATTTATTTCTCTGTTTCCTTGAAGAGGTATTCATATACCTCCTTTATCTCTGGATTTGCCAGTTGTACTGCAGTTAGATCCAGGGGAACCATTTTGGTCTTTTTGTGTGCAGCCACCATATGTGTTGCATTGTGAGGATACATGACCTATATCCCCCGAGCACCATCTTTGGCTAAGGTGTCTGCTCTGTCACTGTACTCATGAAAAGGTTCAGTCTTGGAGTGGGCCTTAACCTTTTGTATGAACAGCCAAAAAATGAATTGCTCATCAAGGCTGACAGTGTAAATGAACAGGTCCCTGTATTTCACAGGGGTACCTTCTGAAGAGGCAAAATCATGGGCCTTCCAGAAAGAAAGAAACTCCACCAAGGAATTGCATACGCAGGAAGAATCTGAGAAGATGATGATATCTACTTCTCCTTGGCCATGGGTGATTTCCAGGGCACAGGCAACTGCAGCAAGTTCTGTACACTGTGAAGATTTAATAATGCAGTTCCTGAACACCTTCAAGGTGTCACCTGCTAGAAGAAGGACCAAAACCCCAAAGCCTGCAATTTGTTCTCCCTCATGGTAGGAGGAGGATCCATCTGTAAACATGTGCTGTAGTGCAGTGTCTTTTAGGCTGCTATCTGTGGCAGGGAGGAAAGGACCTGATTCTGGCAGGGTGGGTGACTCTAGACCACACTCATGTGGCTCTCCTTGGTGTAGGAGAGCATGTGCCTAAATGGAGGGCAGTGGGAAGTGCAATGATGTCTCAATCTTGTAGAAGAAGAGACCAATAGGTGAGTCTGGTGTTAGACATGTTGCCATCCTTGATTCTGCCTGTCAACAGGAAGCTGGTAGGGGTGTGGTTGGTGTGCAGTATAATAGGGTAGAACCCTATTATGTAGGTAAAATGTTTGATGGCCCAAAAGGTTGCCAGTAGATTCCTTTCAAACAGAGAGTACTTTTGCTCTACAAGGGAGAGCATCTCTGAGACATAGGCAATGGGCCTCAAGGTGCCATTTACCTTTTGTGCAAGAACTGCTGACATGCCCACCTCGGAGGTGGCAGTTTTCAAGTTGAATAGAAGTGCTGGGTTAGGATGGACCAGTGCTGGAGCAGAGGCAGAAGCCTTTTTCAGAGAAGTGACAGCAGCTGAGTACTCTGGTCCCGACTGCCAGGGAACATCTTTCTTCAACAACTCACACAGGGGTGTGGCCTTTTGTGCAAAATTGCAAATGAAGTCCCTGGAAGAGTTGACCATTCCCAGGAAAAGTCTTAGGGTAGCCACACTGTTAGGTAGTGGCAAATCCTGAAGGCCTTGGACTTTGTTCAAGGCAGGGCTGCTGCTCTCTCTCCAGTGATGCACAGGCCCAGAAAGGAAACTTCTAGTTGGCATAACTGTACCTTTGCTGGATTGCACTTGAGGCATGCCCTCTGTAAGAGCATCAGGAGCTCATCTAGGAGCTCCAGGTGCTTCTCTAGGCTAGTTGTAGCCAAGAGAAGATTATCCACATATTGCAAGAGGCATTCTGGGGTAGAGAAATCTTGTATGGCATTTCTCATGTGGATCTGGAAGAGGGAAGAGCTGTTGTGGATCTCTGTGGGAGGCTATTCCACATGTACTGACATCCTTCAAAAGTGAAGGCAAACCTGAATTTGTTCTCTGGGGCCAATGGGAGTGACCAGAAACCATTGGAAATGTCCAGTGTACTGAACCACTTGTGTTCAGGCTTCAGATGTTTGAGCACATTCGGGACCGAAGTCACGGTTGGTACACAACTAGGAGTGACTTGGTTAAGTCTACAGTAATCAATGATGGGCCTCCAACTATTGTTGAACTTCTTTACAGGCTAAATGGGAGAGAAGACTGTGGACACACAAGACCTAATGACCCCTTGTTTCAAAAGGAAGTCAATGATGGCCCTCAAAGAGGCTACTGCTTCTGCTGGAAATGGGTATTACCTCTGGCAAGGTGGTTCATCACCAGTGATCTTTATGAGGGTTTCATTCTCCCATAATCATGTTTGTGTTTAGCAAAGGGATTGCTATGCCTTTCCAGAATTGGACATAGTTGGGAGAAAAAGCTCATGATATTGGAGCATGAGGATGACATCATACTCCATGTTATTGATCTTCACTGTTGCTACCACATGAGAGTCAGAAATGAGAAGCATGCAGTATTGGCCAGGTATCTGAAGTAATAGCCTATTGGCTAAATCCAGGATGCATCTGTAGCGAGTGAGAAAATCATTCCCCAGGATGGTCAGGTGGTGGTGACATAAGACCATGAGGTCAAAACAGTGTGTCACTTTCAAAGTACCAACTCTGACTGGTATGGAATTGGACCAGTACATTGTAACTATGGTCCCCTAGAAGGTCTGTGCAAAAGTGTCCTTCCCCATTGATCAACAAGATAGGGGTGGATCTTCTTGATGTAGCACTGAATCAGCAGCAACTGTATCTAAAAGTAATTCAAGCTGGTGGCCACCAAGCAGCACTTCTATGCACGGGTGGCTGGAATCATCATTCACCGTGGTAGTGATGATGCAATCCAGGGCCTGACACCGTCAGTCTGATCCATCCTGTTCTGACTGGGGATGGGGGTCTACTTCTCATAGTATCTGAGAGCACTCAGAGTATGGAGACTTTGATTGTTCATCTCCATCGGGCTCGTCTTGCAATGGAGGTGCAGACGAGATAGTCAGTATGGACTTGTGCGGAACGGCAGCTGAAAGTGACTGGACTTTGACCTTAAACCCCCAGAGCTGGTTGTTTTTCTTTGCCAACACCTTGTAAGAAGGGTTGGACTGCTGCTTTTGCCTGTTGTTCCCCTTCTCTTTCTGCTGCTGAAAGAACTGATGCCACTCCCGGTGTTGGTTCTTGATGTTCCCTCCTTTAGTTTGGTAGAAGGGCTTTTCCTGTTGGAAATCATTTGATTTCCCTTCCATCACATACTAGTGGGATGACTTAGTGCTGTTCTGCACTGTGGCCACTTTAGCCTTTGAGCCTGAGATCAGGTCATGCGTGTAGATCTGGTATGCGCATTCCACTTTGTCCATGAAGGATAAAAAAGAAAATCAGTAAATACTGTTATACCTTATGTTGTGTAATAGGAAATGGTAGTCCACATTAGGAATGGCAGGTCTGGTAGGTCTACACTGTGAACACTAGAAATGGCAAAAGGTTCAAGGTGCTGCATTTTTGGGTGAAAAACCCAAGGAGGAATTACCAGCTGGGGGAAATGCAGTTAGCCAAGACAGAGGAGGAGGAGAAGGAGAAGGATCTGGGGGTGCTCATCAAGGGGTCAATGAACAACTCAGCACAATGTAGGAAGGCAGCTGCAAAGGCCAACAAAATGCTGGGTTGCATTACAAGGAGTATATCCTTGAGGAGGGGGAAGTGATTCTGTCACTGTATAAATCATTAGTTAGACTTCACCTCGAGTACTGCTTGCAGTACTGGTGCCCGTATCTGAAGAGGGACATTAAGTTAATGGAGGGGGTGCAGCACAGGGTGACAAAGATGATCCATGGGCTGAGGTACTTACCACACGAGAGGAGGCTAAGGGAATTGAACATGTACTCACTGGAGGAGAGGAGGGACAGGGGGGATATGACTGAAATCTTCAAGTACATGAAAGGAATAAACAGGACAGGTATGGAGGGGCTGTTCATAGTAAGGGAGGAGAGAGACACCCAGGGCCATGATATGAGACTGGAGAGAGGAAAGTTCAGGAGGGAGATGAGGAGACACTTTTTTACAGAGAGGGTGGTAGCTGGGTGGAATGCGTTACTGACTGAAGTGGTATCTCATAGAACAGTGGGCTGCTTCAAAAGGGGCTGGGGCAGGGCAAGGTGGAGGGTCAAGGGAGGGTGAGGGTGAGAGGGAGGTGCAGCTGCAGAATAAGGGGTGCTGGCTGCTGAAACAAAGAAAACTGTCCTGTGATGTCTCTGTGTTGCTTTTTTTTTCCTTTTAAAGCTGAAATAAAGAAAATGATCCCTTGTTATCTTCTACCATCCCACATACCAACCCTCCCACTCAGCTCCCAGCACCCAACATCTCACATCCCACCTCACCATCTAGTTACCCAGTCAAGGTCCCATGTCATAATCCCCTCTGGACTGGAGACACTTCTTCTCTCTTCAATGCTGAACCAGGAGCTGAGGACAACAGATGAGTGCTGTACAACATATTTCAATGGTGTTTTGAACCTATCTTTATAATTTGGTCATTTTTACATATTTTGATCATCAGATTTTCACCATGGCCTTTTTGGGACCCTAGCTCATGAACACAGATGACAAATTAGTGTTAATTGGGCCCAGAAGGTGAAGCCATGGTCTCTTTTGACATTTTGGGGTGAGAATGTCACAAGAAAAAAAAATATGAAGTAACAATGTTTGCAGGGATGCATGTTGGCCCAGTGGGGACCACACTGCCTTCCCATGTCAGTGACCTGAGTTTTGGTGTGGACTCAAAGAGCTTGTTTAGTGGGCCCGGGCTGTTGGGGAGGTACTGCAGCATGTACATGACTCCTTGTGGTGGGCTGGGGAGCCTTCCCTCACGTGGTATTGACATGCATGTCAAGAACTGATGGGCCCATGCACTGGGTCAGCATTGCACAAATGAGGATACAATTCCACAGTCAGGAAAAGAAGGAATATGAATTGCAAAAAACTACATTAATGCAGACATTAGGGCTGAAGAATGCAAAACACACAAAGTAGAGAAATGAAACAGCATTAGGGTTTTGGATCTCCGGAGTACTGGTGAATCAGTCGTGGGGTCTTCCTTGGGGTTGTCAACCCTAATGCCCACCCCCCCTCCTGAGCAAATGAGGTCAGATGTGATTTCTTTTCTTCATGCAGGGCCCAGTGTAAAGAAAGCAATGACAAATTCTGCTAGCAACATGTGGTGAGCCATACTTCTCTGTCTTTGAAGAGTGTATCACTATGAGGCACTGGCTTGCAGCTGTGCCTTGTGCTTTGGACAGCAGGCTATGGGCTGTGGGGAAGGAGTGGGTAAAGATTGTTTAATCGTTCCTTGGTGATGGGTGTCATCCCCTCCATATGAAAGGAGTCAACAATTTTTCACTTTTTAAGGTAGGGGATAGAGTAAATGCAGAAAATTATATGCCTGAATGTGTGTTGCCTGTCTTGGGGAAGGTGTTGGAAAAATGTATTTTTCATCAGTTAATGAGATATTTAGAGGTTAATGGTGTTTTAAATGAACAGCGACATGGATTCAGGAAGGGGCGGGCCACAGCAATGGCTCTGGTTGGTTTGGTGAGCACCATACTTGAGGCATATGAGAAGGGGTTGGTAATGGGTGCAGTGTTCATTGACCAAATCAGGGCCTTCAATATGGTGACCATAGGCAGTTATTAGAGAAATTAGAAGGGATTGGTATAAAGGGTTTGGATTTATTATGGAGTTTGGATGTATTATGCTTTGCAAATTGTTCGGAGCATCATACTCAGAAGGTAAGAATTGGGAAGTTTTGTCTGAGCCCAAGGAAGTAAAGGCAGGGGTGCCTAAACACAGTATTCAGTCCATTATTATTTTCAGTTTTTATAAATTATTTACCCAGAATGTTTTCTAGTGGGAAAAGTTTATTATATACAGATGATGCCATTGTTCTTAACTCTGGCCCCTCTTTATCTGAATTGCAGGTTTCTTTGCAAACAAACTATAATAATTTGTTATCATGGCTGTTAATGAACAAACTGAAAGTAAATGAAAGCAAACCATAATGCTTTTTGGTTCAGAGCAGAGGTTGGGCCAAGTTCTGAACGATTTACAAATAGTTGGGAGAAATGGAAATAAGTTATCAGTGGTCAATACTTTTAAATATTTGGGCATACATTTGGATTCTAACTTCAGCATGATAGCACATAAAGATATTGTTGGGAAAAAGATAAATCAAAAGATAGGATATTTGTACAGAAACATTGACTGACTGACTGACAAAGTTTGAATGCTTATAGCAAAACACATTTTGATTCCAAACCTAGACTATGGGAATGCACTGTTTGTAAATTAAAACAGTATATTTTTATAAAGTATCAACACATTTTAAGTTATGTATGTTGTTTTGCTCTGAACTCTCCTTGTAGATCATATCATTGCAGTCTGTACTCAGGGATGAGTATTTTGCCCTCTCGGTCAATGGTAGACTATAACACAGTATTTGCTTTTCATGTCTATAAAAATGCTGGACCTTGTATTTTATTCTCATCCTTTATTCCATATTCAAGAATGCATAATAGAAAGATCAACATATCCATGTTTCTGTTTTAGTTAAGTCAACTAAAGTAACATTGGGGAAAATGAATTGTCATGATTTGGTCCCAGTATATTGATTGACTTGTCAGAACTGGTTATATCTGCACAAAATGTTACCCATTTTCAATATCTAGTGAATAGGTTGTGCTGCAAAAATGTCAAATGCTCATGTCAATATTTATAAGTGCCTTATTTGTTTTAAATGTTGTACTTATTACTATATGTCATTGTTCATTGTTTTATGTCAGGCATGACTGAAACAGTGCTGTGTGCATTTCACGTTTTGATTAAAAATGAAAAATGAAAATGAAAATGAAAATTTGGGTTGACAATCCCAAGGCAGACCCCACCACTGATCCACAAGTACTCAGACCCAAAACTCTGATGTTTTTTCATTCCTCTACTTTGTTCTGTTTCCGTTCTTCAACCCTAATGTTTGCATTAACATTGTTTTTTTTACAGTAAATTTATGTCTATGCATTATTAGTGTGCTACAAACTTTGATGTTTATATGTGTTAACGTTATTTTTCCACAGCACTTTAGGCTTCAGTACTCTAACATCCAGGCACAGAGGAAAGAAAAAAAACATATTGTACTATAGGCAGAAATCTCTGGGAAGCCAAGGCTCTGGATGTGTACCTGTTCCTCCCAGGTGCACCATGGTTTTTGTATTCTTTATTGCTTTTAGAGTACATAGTGCTTATGCATACAGTAGATTACTATATTTGTGTGTGTCGTAGACAGTAGACACATATTGTTTTACCATCATGTTTTGGCATCTATTTAAGCTGTGTTTATCTTGTGGCTTAAGGGGGGATTTTACTGAAACATAGTTCATGAGTACATCATATTCAGTGCAGGATGAATTTTCATAATATACAGTATGGTACATAATACAATAATATCACATATTACTTTATTTATATGTTGTCAAAAGTGGCACTCTAACTTTTTTTTCTAATTCCATAACATTTTTATACCAGCATTTGCATCACATTCCTGTTGCATGCAATCCTTTAGCAACAACTACAGTCAAAACTTTCTCTAAATGGAAAATATATAGTTGGCAATAATGTGGTTTTAATGTGGACCAAAACTGTTCTGTTCCATCAAGGAGTTCCAGTTTTGTCCATGGCTCTATCTTTTGTCTGATGTGTGTTTTCATTGCATGCCAGACCATCTCTATAGGGCTCATGTCTGGTAACTTACAATACAAAATTAAAATTACTGCACAGCTTGCAAGTTGCACACTGTTATTAAAGTCATTACCATATGAATTTACCATGACGCTTACAGTTATGAGATGATATCTACAGTACAGTACTGTGGCCTTATTCAGGTGGGGTTCTGACCTAGTTAATGTCACATTCAGTAGTGAATGCTCCAGAAGCTGTGTGGGTCATTGTCTTGAAAGGAGCGGTGACCATCTGGGAACTCTGAATCAACAAACTCTGTGATGATCCATACAATATTGTTTCTGAAGAAGTTTCCATCCATAGTTCATATGGTATGATTGGGACACAACTACAGTACTGTAATACATTAAGGCAAACACCATACTACATAAACTCTGTGTGTCACTGGCAAATTTAAAATGACCACTGTGCATTACAATACCCTCAGAAATACAGACTGGGCTTGTGATGTGCTTCGAAATTCTGCTCCAGAAAGGAACCTTCACAGGGTTTCGATTTGGTTTTAAAAAGTCCTTTCCCCTTCTTTTTAAAAGCCATTGTGGTAAGACTTTCAAGCGATACCGTCAATTTGACAGGAAAGAATTATGTCATGGAATATCTCTCCTTGTTCTATCCATCGCCTGGCCTGTTCCACTCTCTTCTCCTTATTTACATCATGTATCACTAGGCAAAACCTGACGGAACAGCCATAACAAGGTACACAAAACAGGTGATTTGACACCTTTTATTGAATCAACAGAGATTTGCAGAAAATCCTAAGCTTTCATATCTACATGGAAATTGACCATTTTCTTTATGAAGAAGAACCATGTAGGTCCAAAAGTTTAGTATTTGCTGTAAATCTCTGTTTAATAAAAGGTATTAAATCACCCATTTTGTGCATCTTGTTGTACGAGGACCAGTATGGCAGCTAACGATTTTTTTTGAACAGCCACAATACATTTATAACCTCGCATACATTATAACCACACAAGTTATTTATAATACTTCAAATAATGGTACAGTAAAACTATTGTTCTGCATACTGTGCTTGCCCATAAGACCAGCGCATGCACTGGTGCATCCACTTGACCAAGTTTGCAGATGCAGTAATACCATGTTCCTTGGCCAGCAGCTCACACACTTCCCCATCTATAAATACATCATTCTTTTTCAGGATATGATCCATGAGAAACATGTTTTCCCTAAAAAACTGTGACATTGTAAACAGTGTACTGTTCAGTATGAACACTTTTTAAAAAGCGGCCCACTTAGATACTTCTACTAGCCGATTTCTGCTTGTGACGCGACAACCCAGGTTCGGGAATGGATCCAGGTCATCAGAGGGCCAGTCGGGGGAGAAGGATTGAGCATCACCAGGACTGCTCTCCTTCTCCAGAGGGGAGGGGGGGCTTTGTGCTCAGTGCAGGAGTGACACCTGGCAGAGGCCAGCATGTCACCCTGTGCCAACACAGGATCAAGACTCTCTGGGGCTGGACAGACACCGGACGTTATTGCACGTCTCTGCCCCAGCCTACAGGGGATGAACTGCCACTCCTGGCCAAGCTCTCTATACCAGTTATTTTCTCATGGTACTGGTGCCTGCTACGATGCCATGACCCCACTCCCTGGGGGGTAAGCCAGGGGTAACTGGGAGAGTAGGGGCTTAGCAAGAGGTGGAAGTCATTGGGGCACCGTGACCAGGGCAGAGAAACTGACAGCAGGTGTGGATGAAAAAGAAGAGTAAATATAAAAAAAAAGATACCTCTACTTTACCTTGTGTAGACAATGGAATCTATACAGCATGGGGGGCTACTGGTCTCTTTAAGTGACTGTCTATGATGGTGATATTGTTCTGTCTAAGGAATGCATGTCCCCAGCACACGCTTGTCCTGGCAGCATGGATTTTCCTAATTTGAATATTGACCTCAGGGCTCATCTTCCTCACTATTTCTACCCAGTTACTGCACAATTACAGAACACTGTAGGTGGGGTTGGGGTGTCCAAAAGTACTGAATTTGTGTTGCAACTTCAAAAAGTGTCACGTCACCCCAAAATGGTCCAGTGTCCAAGAACCCCTCACCTGTGATGTCAGACATTCACATCCACATCAAGTCTGACTCATCAAGTTCCCCACCTGTTAAAAAAGCAGGCTCCTCTCACCTTTAGTACCTTCTTGATGTGCAGTGTTTAATACTGTAGTGCTGTATAGTACCTTTTCCTTTGACTTTATCAATAAGATGGACAAGCCATGATTCGATGAGAAAAATATTGGCATGCTTACTCAGACAGCTGTGAGGAGTACACATGCAAAAGCAGCTGGGAAGGAGAATGAAGGTCCCACTGTTCAAAGGCACTTGGTGGTTACCAAGAAGACAAAGCTTGTTGCAGCCTTAAAAACTAAGCATCCAAAACAGTATTGTGTAAAATTAAAAAATTTCACCCAGCGAAATATTTTGCATAATCCCCGCATTATGAAAAATATTTAGCGGGCATGAAATGTGAAATCCCCCTAGTGAAATGCAGAATTTCTCCTGCAAAATACTAATTTCACCACCCACAGCTGAAATTCCAGATTTCAGACCCAGGGGGAACAGCTTGCTATAAAAAAAAATGTAAAAGTGTTTTCCTCGCTCCCAAAGACCCCACATCCCTGGTGTCTAGTGGTCCCACCCCCCCCGGCTGATTGCTGGCCCACAATAGGAAGAAATCCCCCCTCCCCCTCTGAGATTCAGCACCATCCTCCATCCACATAATTTGAAATAAAAATACAGTAATTTCCCTGATGTCTAGTGGCCCCACTCCCCTGCCGACTGCCTGTCAAATGAAGAATGACCTCCCAACCTGAGATTCACATATGTCCCCCCGTTGTCCATAAGGGTCGAGGCATCTTCAGGTATAAAAAAAAAATTCCTGGGTGTCTAGTGGACCCCCCCACCCTGTCTGGTAGTAGTAACCCCACACACACCCATCTAGTACCCCTACAGGCCACTGGCACAGCCCTCCACTCACCTCCACAGCTGGCAGTCCAACTGAGCTCTTTTATGAAATGAGCCTGAGTAAGGCCTTTTCAATGAATGAGTGCACACGTGATCATTCACTGAAAAGGGCTCACTCAGGCTCATTTCATAAAAGAGCTGAGTCAGGCTACCAGCTGTGGAGGTGAGTGGAGGGCTGTGCTGGTGGCCCTCGGGTGTACTAGATGGAGGTGTGTGGGGTGGGGTTGGATTACTACTACTGGACAGGGTGGTAGAGTAGGGGGGTCCACTAGGCACCTGGGAAAGTTTTTTTTTTATTGCATGCTGATATCTTGGTACTTACAAACAATGGGGGGGGTGAGTGTGAATCTCAGGATGAGGGGATCATTCTTCATTTGACCAGCGATTGGGCCACTAGACACCAGGGACATTACTGTATTTTGATTTCAAATTATGTAGATGGGGGACTGGGCTGAATCTCGGTGGGGAGAGGAATTCTTCTTATTTTGGGCTGGGGTGGGACCACTAGACACACCAGGGATGTGGGGTCTTCGGGAGGGGGGAAAACACTTTTTTTAATATTATGCATGAAATTCCACATTTTGCACTGGCAAAATTCCGGCAAAATGCTCAAATTTTGTGAAATATTTTGTGGGTCGAAATTCCCAGTTTTGATGGAATTTTGCCAGTGAAGCAAAATTTTGCTGCATCTCTAATCCTAAACCTCCAAAGGTAATCTTTGAATGCTTTTATTCATGTTACTTTACCAAATTTTCAGTGCTCACTGATTTATTTGGCATTTTACATGTAACTCCATGTCAATTTTCCTATGTTTTCCTGAGGCTTGCTTTACTATAGTTCTTGTGGAAGCTAAATTGATGTGTTTTGCCATATAACCAATCAGATTCAGACTGACTCACCAGGACACCTGAAAATTTCCAGGTGGGCCCCCTCTAGTGGGTACCTTTCCACGTTCTTTGCAATAACTATCCATTATCTAGGTAAATGGGTTATTTGGGGCACTACAAGTAAATGAAATATGCAGACAAATTTGCTCAGTATTTACAGAGGAGGAGGGTAGGGTTGCTGAGTTTAGGGGAAGGGGAGGGAGGACAAAAGGATGGTTCCAAGCCCATTCAGTGTAGAAAGAGTTAAGGAGGAACTAGGCAGGTTGAAGGTGGATAATGCAATGGGGCTGGATGGGCTGCATCCAAGGGTGATCTGGGAGCTGTGGAGGAGTTGACCACCCCACTGATGAGGCTATTCAACTTGTCTCTGGATTTGCAGAGGATGCTGGAGGACTGGTAGGGGGTGCACATGGTTTTGCTGCACAATGGGGGTAGTAGGGAGGTGCTAGAGAACTATTGCCCGGTCGGCCTCACCTCAGTGGTGGGGAAGGTCATGGAGGCACTCATAAAGGAGAGGTTGGTGAACTATCTGGAAGATAGTGGCTTGTAGGATGATAGAAAGCATGGTTTCTCAAAAGGGAAGTCATGCCAGACAAATTTGATTGAGTTCTTTGATTGGGTGATGCAGGTGGTTGACCGGGGAGGGTGGTGGACATAGCCTATCTGGACTTCAGTAAAGCCTTCAACACCATTCCCACAGAAGGTTGGTGAGCAAGCTGGAAAGTGTAGGGATAGGTGGGAAAATAATCAGGTGGGTGGAGAACTGGTTGGCAGGTAGAAGCCACAGAGTGGTGGTAAACCGGGTGTACTCTAGGATCAGGGGATTGACAAGTGGGGTGCCCCAGGGGTCAGTGCTGGGACCCCTCCTTTGTAATATCTACATCAGTGATATAGCAGAGGGGCTGAGGGGAAGGGTGTGCCTGTTTGCTGATGATGCAAAAATCTGCAACAGGGTGGACACTGCGGGGGGGTGGAGGACATGATGCAGTACCTGAAGACTCTGGAGGTATGGGCAGAGACGTGGCAACTGACATTCAATGCCAGAATGTGTGCTGTGATGCACTTGCAGCACAGGAACCCTAAAGCAACATACACCTTTGGTGGGGAGAACATCAAGGATACGGAGCATTAAGATATGGGGATTATAGTATTGTGTAACCTTAAGGTGAGAAACCAGTGTAGCAGGGTGGTGGGGAAGGCCAATGGGATGTTGGCAAGCATTGGCAGGGGCATCACTAGCAGAAGGGGGGAGGTACTGATGACCCTCTACAAAGCCATGGTAAGACCACACTTGGAGTACAGAGTCCATTTCTGGAGGCCACATCTATGAAAAGACATAGACAGGATTGAGCGAGTTCAGAGAAGGTCAACCAGGATGGTGAAGGATATGCAAGGGAAGACATACAAGCAGAGATGTAAGGAATTAGATCTGTACATGTTGGAGACTAGAAGGGAGAGAGGGAACATGACTGAAACTTTGAAATATGTCAAGGGGATCAACAAAGTAAAGGAAGTCTGTTTACTTAAAAGGAATGAAGGGGCTGTAACAAGAGAATATGGCCTAACACTTCAGGGAGGAAGATACAGAGGCAATGTGAGGGGCCAATTCTTCACAGAGGGTGGTGGAGACATGGAACAGGCTTCCAGAGGAGGTAGCAGGGGCTGAAATGGTGGAGGGATTCAAGACACCATGGAACATGGTACAGTCATATGGGGCTGTATAGCAGGGGGAGGTGGGTTCCAGAGGGTGATGGGACAAATAATGGGGGGGAGGTAAAGGGCACACTAGATGGGCCGGCGGGTCCTTTTCTGCCACCATGTTTCTATGATTCTATGATTCAAAGGTACTGTAATGTATGAAACTGAACCAGAACACTGAGGTACCTGTATGACTGTGTCACCCAGTTCCCTCCTCTGTTGATTTTCCAGGGTGGGTCCCTGTATCAACTTTGCAGGTGTGCCACCTAAATTTTAGTCTGACTCTGAAACCAGTTCAAGTTTATCGGAACAAGTTTCTTTTAGATGGTTACGTTTCCCTGTAAATCACAGGAATCCCTGTACAGCCGTGGGGCAAACCTTTTCCTCATTACTGTGTATTAGGGGTTGGTGGATATTTGATCCAACATCACAACCCGACTGGTATACTGAGCCAGTAGCCTTGATCCAATCCACTCAGATTTCTTGTGTGGGAACAGATCAGTTTGCTGCAGAAGCTGAGTGAGGAGATAAGGAAATAAGTTGCAAACACTAAGCACTTAAATGGGCTTTAAATCAGATTCTGAAAGGTGAGAGTGCCCTTCTGTTACTGAATACAATGACAAATAAAAGTTTAGTGTGGAATTACTCTGCATTAGAGACTGAGAGTGACTCTAAGGCAAAGTGTAATCTCTGTCCTACTCACACATTCATCTGTTGAGGCTCATCAACAAAAACATATGGCACCTCTAGTCTTTTGAACCACATAAGAAATAAACATTAATCCAAATTTGCTGAACTGCAAACACAAAGATTGCAAATTAAGAGAGCTAGACAAGAACTGTCAATGTTTGAGCCCCCCAAAAAAACGAGAAAGAATTTCAGACAATTAAGGCATGCATTGCTCATACACATCCATTCCCCAGTGACCACCCAAGAGCAAGTCCAAGAAATTCAGTAGCTGAAATGATAGCCCTAGATGAGCAGCCAATACCAATGATTGAGAATAAAGGCTTTAAGCATTTGATTACATTTATTGAGCCACGGTATAATATACCTTCAAAGAAGCGTTTTTCAAACAGTGTGATTTCTGACATGTATAACAATTTTCATGCCAAGATGCAGTGTGAAATTGATAAAGTTATGGCATTGGTGTTACTATAGACACATGGGCTACTGAGTGTTCCATTCTTTCTTATTTGCCAATTACAGCTCACTGGGTTGATAACTCATTCAATTGCAGAACAGCCCTCCTAGTTTTGAGGCACCCGAGTCATAGACACACAGGTGAGAAGCTATCAAAGACTTCCTGTGCATGCTGGATAGCTGGGGGATTAAACCAAGTATCAGGCACATTGTCATTAGAGACAATGGACCAAACGTTGTGAAGACAATGAGATTAGATTGCATTCCAAGTGAAGGCTGTATGGCACATACACTCCAGCAAATAATGTACAATTCAATATGTAAGCAAAAATCTGTTGAAGAACTGCTGGCAATAGGGCAATCAATGATTGTACACTTTAAAGGAGAAGTCCACCCAAAACTTGAAAAAATATATGTAGTGCAGAGTGTTTTAATTTGTATGTGAAGTTCTAGTGTTTCCTTCCCTCTGACTGGTATTAGGAGTTTTTCCCAAATTAGCCTGCTAGCTTTATGCTAGTTTTACGACTCCTGGGGATCTTCTTCTCTGACAGTTTAAATGTATTTCTTGTTCCCACAGTGCATCCTGTCTCATGTGACAGTGATGTAAGAGAGACCCAGCATTCAGCACACACATGCCAAACCAACTAAATTTCTTGGAAGCTTTACAAGCTGCACAAAAATTACCAGCAGCAAAGTTTTTCAGGGCAGAAAGACCTTTACAATGAAGGTGGTCACCAAGCTGAATTCTATAGATTTTAAAATATAGCCATATCTACTGTTGTGAACTGATTGCAAAGCAATGCTTTCGGCTGGAATTACTGTATGGTCTTTGCTACATCACCATCACATGAAACAAGGTGCATTGTAGGACAAAGGAATACAATTAGCTGTTTCATATGGAGATTCTCAAGGGCTCATAAAACTACCCTAAAGCTAGCAGGCTAATTTAGGAAAAACTCCTAATACCAGTCAGAGGGAAGGAAACACTAGAACTTCAATACAAATTAAAACACTCTGCACAACATATATTTTTTCAAGTTTTGGGTAGACTTCTCCTTTAAGCACTCCTTCTCACCTACTGAGAAGCCAACCGAACTGCAACAAACATTACAGGTACCAGTTCGCCGTCTTATGAAGGGTGTCCCCACAAGGTGGAATAGCTCTTTTTATATGTTGGAACAATTGTTGGAGCAACATATGGTGCTAACAGTGTATGCCTCAGAGACTGAAACTGGAAAATTTTATTCAGCACAGTAGACATTGGCAGAGAATGTGTGCTGTATGCTACTCCCTTTTGAAATGGAGACAAAATGCCTTAGTGCAGACGATGCCTGTAACTCAGGCATTAGTCCCATGTCCACTGTATTATATAATACAATTAGGAACATCAAGCTGCCAGGTCTCCAATCAATGAGAAAATCACTTTTAACAGGCATTGACAATAGACTTCTACCATGTGAATCCTCCAAAGAAGCTGTGGCAGCCACTGTACTAGATGTTCAGTATAAAGCAGATTTATTCTGGACCGACAGTGGCAAAACCTTTGCAAGGGCCATTGTTAAACAGCTTGTAGAGGAGGTTGCTGACAACAAGCCAGGCAAGCAACATCTGAAGGGCACTCTGGACACCGCAGCAATTGAGGATGATTGTGAAACAGAGGATCCCTGGGAACTGTTCACATGGAACAATTCAATACTGCATTGTAATTCCCCCCCTTCCCAAGCACTCTTTTGTTCACCTTTATTGAGTGGTGGTTAATGGTTACCTTTTTGTTATGTGGTGGTTATCTGGTGAAGGATAGAGCATGGTTTTAATACTAATTTCTTCCCCACTTCCCGCCCCCAGCTGCCCAGCTTCTTTTGTTACCTTTCATTTAGTGGATGATAGATTATGGATACAGCATGACCCCCACCCCGCTGCTGCAATGCTGTGGTCACCTTCTATTACAGTGGTCTGAGGTCATGGTTTTATAGTCCCCCGCCCATAGAACACAAATTTCCAGACCTGCTTCTTATGTCTTTTTCTTTTCAATTCAGCATCTTGTTCAAGGATACCCTGCATAGAAACACCTAGCTGAATACATCTTTTGCTGAGCACACTGTGCCTAAGAAAACATCACCAGATTCACTCTAATATTAGAAAATGTGAAAAGATAATTCTCTATCCTGATTGGCTGAGACATGTTTTTAGGTGGGCATCTATCAGAGAATAGATGCCCAGCTAAAAATGAGAGCCAGGCTACAGTGCCCCTTCACCTACTGTACTATCCTAGCACCCACTCTGCTTCCTAATTGGCTACAACGTAAATTTAATATTTAAAATTCACTGCCATTTTTTATCCCCACTTAGCGAGAGAGTTACCAAGATTCCCTCCCATTAAATCCTTTACTCACCCAGTAATGTTGTAAACAAGAATGCACAGCAGTAGTTTCCCTCTTGTCCAAAGTCAGTCAAACTTCTGTAACGAACTGACAAAAAAACCAAAACTGCAGGCTTACAGAACTGTTTGTGAGGCTGCTCTAACCCCCAGTAGTGGCTGCGTGTTTCAGTCAAATGATCAGGAAGGTCAAGTGAGGCATCCCTGGCTGTCGCTGCTCAGTCTCTATAGGAAAACCCCAGAAGATCTATTTAAGTAATGCTGCGCTCTTACCTGCATCTGTATTTGTTTGAATATTTGTGTCCCCGCCGCCCTCCTGCCTGGTGCAGCTTGTCAGGTCCTCCACTGCCCCCTCCCCCTCCTCATACCCTGGCTCTAAGTGCATACGGAGCCCGTCCCCAATGCTCTTCCCGGTCGCGCTGGACTCGTACCGACCTCCCGAGCTGCCGCTGTACTGCCTTTCACCGGGTGCTGAGACGGGTGACCCGCGACACTCTAATCATGCCGCCACTGCCTCTGGCCCCTTCATTACCATGTTGGACGGGGTGTTGTACGGTGGTGGACGTACTTAGTGTGCAAAGAGATGCAAATTTATTTTCTGTGTGTACTGTAAAAAAAACTATTAGATATCAGAACTGGCCACGAAATCACTGGCATTTTCCTGAGTTATCATACCACAGATGAGTGTCCATCTGCGGTAGAGTAAAGCAAGAAAATACCGCCAGTCTCATACGCAGTAGTATTTCTTGAGATCACGTATACTGTCACCGTTAGCAACCAACATCAGCCAATCAAAACCTCCACTGTCAGAGAGCAACATTATCTGAGTGATCCCATAAAGGGACTATTTTTTCTCTTGTTGTAATATTTTTATCAAATAAAATTGTTTTAAATGTTTAAAATTAAACACGTCACAATGAATTTATCTATAAAGGTTGTACATTTTCTAAGTGCAATAATACCCTCCAGGGTGGGCGGTATTGGGCAATACCACCCACCCTGTTGAGTATTATTGCTTGCTTAGAAAATGAATGCAGCTCACCTTCATACTTTGTCTACAACTGCAAGATTCTGTTAAGCAGCACCACTAAAAAGTGTCCCCAGAGAAAAGATGTTTAGCATTGCTGGAGACATCATCAGTGATCGACCATTGCGACTGTCGATGGGGGATGCAAATATGTTGCTTTTTCTGAACCAGAACTTGTATAGATTTTAAAAGTTAGGTTGATTGCATAGCTGAGTAAAGGTAATCTTTAGTGCTGCTGCCAAGAGAGGCAGCAAAATGCTATTTTGCTGGCGAAATTCTGACAAAATTGCCAATTTCACCCAGCGAAACATTTTACATAAGTATGGCCTTTTGGTGAAATTTCGTTGCCCACTTTCACCTTGAATTTTGCCTTGTGCTTCTAGAAGGTGAAATTAGGCAAAATTGGGCTTTTCTCTCTGAGGGTGGTCGCATGGTTGAGTCTAAATAGGCAAGAAGTGAGAAGTTCATTTCCTGTGCTACATGTCTCGAGGAAGCAGGCAGCATCTAGACTCAAAGTCAGAGTCCTGTGACTGCAGAGTGCACTTTGATACATGAACTACTTAATTTGTGCCATTTTTTTCTAACTTCATCTTGTTTGTATTTGTCCTATTTCATATTTTAGTACCTGTGGAGTGTGTGTGTGTGTGTGTGTGTGATTTCCCACCCCCGGCTCACTCTGTCAGAGTCTCTATCTTTGTTTCTTTTTTTTTTATTTTGTTTGAACTGGTGCAGGTGGTGGGCATAATGGAAAAGGGTAGACACAGTGGGGCACTTATACACTGCGTTGACAGGTGCGCATTTCAGATGTCATTAAAAATGAAATGCCACAGCAGCAGGAGGCTGTTGGAACCAGCACCCAGCAGCAAACAACTGTGACCCCTCCCCAGCTGCAGGAGGTGACCATGGCCCCTCCACCGCAGCAGCTGCAGCAGGAGACAGTGCCCCTTCCTTGGCACCAGAAGGCAAGCATGGCCCCTCCACTGCAGCAGCCACCGGAGACAGTGCCCACTTCCCAGCACCAGGATACTGTTCCTCCACCCTGGCAGCAAGAGACTGTGTCCCCTTACAAGCAGCAGGAGGAGTCAGTGCCTGGGGTATCATCTGCCTCCCCCTTCCCCCATGGCCCCATCATCCCAAAAGTTATCCTGCCTAGGATTTATTTATGAAAGTTTGGCAAGTGACCCAGTGGTCACCTGCAATCTATGCGGGCAGGAAGTGCATAACGGTAAGTCTGGTTCCCACTTCGGGACAAACGGCAAGCGGGGCCACTTTGCACCACCACACACTTCAATGGGAACTCATACTGCAGAAGATGGTGGATGCATCAACTGCAGCTGTGTGGAACAGTGCGGGTGTGAGTACTGAAGGGGGTGAGCAGGAGAGAGACATGACTGGATCTGTTAAGCGCCCTCGCCAAGCTCACCAGACCAGACAACAGCAGCAGTCTGCAGTAGCACCAAGACCCCAACCTGGCCCCCCAGTACAGAGCCAGCAACAGCAGCACAGGCAACAACCACCCCACCAGTATTGTCACATTTGGACTTATCAGCTCTCCTGTCATAAGTCCGACAAAAATACCACCAACAGCTTAATCTGGTTCAAGGTCAGTTGGCATTCATCTGTATCCCCCTCCCCCGGGTCGTGCCTGAAAATAGGCAGGATTTGTCTAGTGCACTTACCCGGACAACAACAACTAAATAAAAATAAAAATAATTTAATGATTTCAGACAGGAATTTAATGATGCCCGGGGACAGATTGCTAAACTCCAGGGTGATGACAAAATCATGGGCATCCTGTCTGAACTGCATGGCAGCCCCCCTGGCAGTTAATGTGGCAGCATGAATTAATGTGTCTTTTTTGTTATACATATAAACACAGACTTTGACAGCAGATAAGGACCACTTGGCCCATCCAGTCTGCCCATTTACCTACCTATTGGATAAGCTGCATATCCTAGTTAACCAACAGCCTATTTCTTCCTACCACCCACCAGAATTGCCTTATGTCTGTCCCATGCATTCTTGAATTCCCTCACTGTTTTTGACCCCATGACCTCCTCAGGAAGGCTGTTCTATGCATCCACCACCCTCTCCATGAAATAATACTTCCTCGTGTTGCCCCTTAGCCTTTCCCTCTATCTTCAGATTGTGTCCCCTTGTTCTTGTACATCTCTTTTCTGAAAGATGCTGCCCTCTTGGACTTTGTTGATTCCCTTGAGGTACTTGAAAGTTTCTAGCATGCCCCTCCCTTCTTTCCTCAAGGGTATACTTATTAAGCTCCTTTAGTCTCTCTTTGTATGGTTTCTGGTGCAGACCCTGCGCCATTTTAGTTGCCCTCCTCTGGACTGCCTCCATCCTGTCTATGTCCTTGTGGAAATGGGGTCTCCAGAACTGCATGCAATACTCCAGATGGGGTCTCAACAACTGTCTGTACAGAGGGGTAACAACTTCCTGTTTTTTACTGGTGATGCACCTTCCTATACATCCCAGTATACACCCAGCCCTCCTTACTGCCTTCTCACATTGCTTGCTTACCTTTAGGTCATCTAATATGACTAACCCCAGGTCCTTTTCCATTTTTGTTGTTAGTATTTCCTCCCCCTCATTGTGTACTCTTCCCCTGTGTTTTTGTTTCCCAGGTGCATTACTTTTCACTGCTTTGCATTGAGTCTAAGCTGCCATACTTTTGACTATTCCTCCAACCTTGCCAAGTCCCTTCTCATCCTTTCCACCCCCTCCTTTTCATTTTTCTATCCTCTATTATGTTGTTTGTATGTTCCCCCAAAACAAAAATAAGAACAACAAAAAATATGTTCTGTCCTCTTTAATCTACATCCTTAAGTTCTCTTGTTGCTTTATTTTGTATGTAAAATGATTTGTTTGACCACTGCTGTTGTATTTGTTACTGTCTTACGTTCTGTATATAATTCAGTCCCTTTTCTTGTTCTCTCTCTATTACTTCTCCCTGCTCATTGTTGTATTACCCTTGTCCTCCTGCTCTTGCCCGTCATTTCTTATACTTATATTGTACCATGTCCGTGTACCCCTTCCCTAATAAACACCTTATCCCCTTATTATTTGTCATGTGTGTTACATCTTAGAACTGGTTACACCTACAAGATTACTTTTAACAACATAATGATGTGTAATGCAGTTCCATTCCATATATATGGAGTTTGCAAATGAAAGGCCGTCTCCTGCCGAAGGCCATCGGCCATCTGGGCCTTGTACACAGAGTGTGTATTTTTTTTAATTCGAACACCTCGTGTGAGTTGCTTCAACTCAATGTTAGAAGTACTCACCACAGCACATGTCCATAAAGTGCTCGTTCTTTATTCGAGTGTGGCAAGTAAACAATGTAAACAGTGCTTCCATATATGAGAAAGCACACATGTGTGAAATGCATCAGGTGTGACAAAACCTTTGATGTGTCATGAAGTACTGTGCCTTGAGGGAGCGGGCGTTTTTATCTTAGTTATATGGGTGCATTTTTTTTAATTGTTTACTTGGAATAAAGAAAGAGCACTTTATGAATATATGCTGTGGTGAGTAATTCTTACTTTATGTTGAAGCAACTCACATGAGGTATTTGAATAAAAAAATATAGACTCTGCACACAGGGCCCTGACATCCTTTGACAGTTGCTGGCCTTTCCTTTGCAAACTCCATATATGTAACTAAATTGTTGGCCAGTGTGTTATGTTTTGTGAAAGTTATGTTGAAGGTGTCACCTGCTCTTTAACATGTTTCCTCCTCCTATCCACAAATGTCAAGTATTGTGCCTATCAAAAAAATTGTTTCACAATGTTATGTGATGCTGCGTCACTTATTGTGTGCAACATTCCGAAGATGTAACACAGCTGTTGCTGCCACTGCCTAACATGCCCCAGAAGTCCAGAAATGTTTCCCCCAAAAAATGTTAAAGTAAATTGAAACAGAAATCTGGTGTCAATCATGCTGTTATATGGCTCACAACCACCACCAGGACCGCAATCTGCTGTTCTCTGCACCGTTTACAATGGTTTTCAGGCCTAATCTGGCCCTGCCACTGATGAACATGCACCAGAATTCCAGAAATATTTCCCCCAAAAATGTTACAGTAAACTGAGACAGAAATCTGATGTCAATCATGCTACTATATGGTTCACATCCACCACCAGGACCGAAATCTGCTGTTTTCTGCACCGTTTTACAACAGTTTTCAGGAGTAATCTTGGTGCTGCCACTGCCAAACATGCCCCACAAGTCCATAAATGTTTCCCCCAAAATGTTACAGTAAATTGAGACAGAAATCTGGTGTCAGTCATGCTGTTAGATGGTTCATATCCACCACTAGGACTGAAATCTGCTGTTTTCTGCAATATTTGCAATGGTTTCCAAGACAAAAATAAAGCAGAAATATGAGTAAACAAAGGGAAACAGGAACAGAATTACTCAGAATGAGTAACTGTTCAGATAAATTTACCCAAGAAAGGGTCAATATGGAAGAAAAATATTACAAATAAGTAGCACACTAGCAAAACTATTAAGATTTAAAAGAAATAACAGAAACTCAGTCACAACTTGTGAGAAATCTGTAAGATTTACACACACACACACACACACACACACACCACACAGGCGGCCCTCACCCGCTCAACTCCCTCACAGACACAGACACAGAGAATACTGAAAGCACTATCCAGAGATACCAAAACAGAATTTCTCACTAGCAGGGCTAGGAACAAATTTTAGATCTGGGGAGCAATTTAGCTCTCAAAAATAACAAATAAAGAGGTTTTTGAAGGATGTATTGGCTGTAATGCATCACACTGAACTGCTCTCTGACTCAACAGACAATTTGCTGTGCAGAAAGCAGCCTGCACATAATATTTCAACTATTTATCCACAATACATTTCAAATTTGCAGGCAAAAATTGAAAACATTAGCAAAATTTATACCGTGATTACACTTAAATTGCCATCCAAGGCGAAATTACGTTTCACCTAGGCAAAAAATGTCATGTAATGTGGTAATTGAATACAATATTTAGCAAGACAAAATGTTCCAATTTTGCTAAACTCTGCTGCTGCCCCATTACTGAAGTGCAGAATGCAGCTGCACTAAACCACTTTGTTTTTAACTGCATGCTGTACATGATATTTTTTTTTATTAGCAGGTGGTCAGCACAATATACTTTTTCAATGATCATGGACCTTTTGGACCTTTGGGTGGACAGTCTCTGTTTGCTTGATTTTAGTCCTGGGTATTAAAGGAGTAGTCTACCCAGAATATACAAAAAACATATGTAGTGCAGAATGTTTTGATTTGTGTGTGAAGTCCTAGTGTGTCCTTCTCTTTCTCTGCTATTAGGAGTTTTTCCTAAGTTAGCCTGCTAGCTTTATGGTCATTTTGTGACCCCTGAGGATCTTCATCTGAGTCAGTTGTATTACTTTTTGTGTTCCTACAATGCATTCTGTCTCATGTGACAGTGATGTAGCAGAGACCATAGATTCAGATACAACTTCACACAAATCAAAACATTTTGAACGGCATATGTTTTTTGCAAATTCTAGGTGGACTACTCATTTAACAGGGATGGGATTATACTGTTAAAATACCTTTGTTTCATCACTTTTCCTTATTGACTGAAATTGCATTGTTTTTTAGTTTTTACTAAGTATGTATTTTTTTCATGAACTGGATAAATAAACATTTTTATCTGACATTCATTCGTGTCCATTGTCCACACTATACTTTACAACATTTGGTATCCAAACGAATGCATAACCTGAACTGGTACAATTGCATGCACAGAATATCTGGATCCAAAATCCAGCATTTTTTTTATATCCGCCCATCCCTACTGTGTAGGCTACTGTACTTCCTGAACTGAAACTTATAGTAATTCTCTTTAGTTTCTTAAATGTCCAAGTTTGCATTAGCATCACTAATGTTTTTTTTATTCTAATGTGCGCTAATTAAGATTTTTTCCCTGCATTTGATGATGACAGTGCAAGTTTGCTACTCCTGATACTGTGCCAGAAGACGCAACTGTTCATAACAATAGCATGACTGTGGAACAGCCAGTATAATTGGGAGTGACCCAGGGTTCCATCCTAGATCCCCTACTTTTCTCTCTCTTTATCAACTCCCTTCCCTCAGACAGCCTAAAATGCCACTCTCTCCTCTACACTGATGAACTCGTACTCTACCACAGTGACAAATCCTCCACTCTTATTTCCTCTGTACTGACCCAAAACTATAATGCAGCCCACAAGTTATTCATAGAAAACCTCCTTCTGGTTAATACTAAAAAAATAAATTGATGCTGTTTGGATCCAAGCCGTTCCTAGCAAAATCCAAAACACTCCCTGCTCTAAACATCATCTCCCCAATGGCCAACCTCTTGAAGTAGTTGTCTCCTTTAAACACCTAGGAGTCTTGCTCAACCCCTCACTCTCTTTCACCAACCACATCCACTCTCTTGTTAGAAGATTCCACCAAAAACTAGGTGCTGCCAGCAGATTCCGGCAATACCTCACCCAGGCCACCTGACTTGCCATCGTCCAGGGCAATCTACTCCCTATCCTGGACTACTGTGCCACCATCTACACTAGAACATCCACAAATCTAATGACCAAGCTCTCCTCTGCCTACAATTGTGCATGTCATTTCATCCTGTTGGCAGCGTTCTCAACCCACCATTGTGCCCTCTACAATATGCTAGATTGGCTACTGCTACAAGGCTGCTTCAACCTCACCCTTGGTAACGTGGTTGACTCTGCCATCCAGTCTGGCCTGGAGTCCCCTGTCGCTGCCATCTGCACAGCCCATACTGTTCACCACTCCCTATGTTTACATAGTATTCCCCCCCTATTTCCCCAGAGTATTTACTAACATGGGCAAAAGAGCCCAGTCAGTAGCTGCCCCTACTGTATGTTTTGGAACCAACTGCCTGCTAAGCTCCGCTCTGCCAGCTCCCATGAAAATTTCAAACCTCACCTTAAAGAACGGCTAGTGGCTACATCCAGATGCCACTGTTTCCCTGTGCTGTCAATTCCTTGCTGTACATAATATTTGCAACCCTGTGCACTGTGTCTCTCTCCTAGCAGTTCAGGCTCCAGTCATAGTAGGATTGTGTACTGCATAGCGTGTGTACATCTGTGTTAACTCTGCCTTCAAGCAACACTGTTATATCAAGTTGTACCTATGTACCTGTTATTTCAGTGATGTTGACCTATATTTATTGTAACCTTGTTCTTGTTGTTAATCTGTATACTGTATTTATGCATTCACCACTTTGTACTCTGTGTCACTGTATGGTGGCCTGGATCATGCCTGAAAATGGTCCCTGGGATCAGCGCTCCTGCCCAGTTACCAAAGTCATAAATAAACAAATAAAATAAAATAAATAAATTGAGTATATGCAAGAATGTGTGATGACAGACAATGCCCAGCAGGAAAATGTTGATGAAGATTATGTCATGGTGCCTCATACAACCTTGAAAAAGATACACAAGTAACTGTGCCTGGTCAATCAGAGAATACAGAGAACTGAGGAGCTCAGGACTCAGTTTGATCATGTGGCTAAATTTGACAGTAAGCTGGACACTCTCCTTCAGATGTTCTGTGACCGAAAGCAGCAGGAAAGCCCAATTGACAGTGTAGTGTAGCATGGCATCAATTCTTATCTTCTAATTCATACACACAGATGCTGCTCAGTGATGTCAGCAAAGACAATTTGTTCAGGAGCTGGAGCATTGTTGCAAGTTGTCACAAGCTGATTGTGGGTTTCAGAATATGGGCAACAACTCTACTTGTGAACATGATAGACAGAATAGACTAGCAGAGGAGCACTTAAATGCCATTATCTCCACCTCAGTTACAAATGTTAGCTCCATCCCATTTCCCATTGCTAATTCCAGCAGACAGCACAGTTCCTGAAACATGGTTTTTGGACTATCATAGGACTGTACTAGACTGTGAAATGTTAAGGCTCAGTGAACAATGGGAGCACAAGATGGCATTAACCACTACAGGTAAACATGACCATCTCGCTGATCTGGTGTTCTGACATAAGGTTGCACAGCAACTGTATTTATCCAGGGAGAAACAGATGAACTGGAATGGTAACAGAGGGAAACACCACGTCCCAAATAAGATTAAAAACAAAGTGCTGAAAATAGTTCACAACATTTTGAAATTGATGCACCTCTAAGGACATTGATTAGGGACAGGATCAATGAACAACTATGAAATCCCTGACTATGTTGAATTCCTAAATAAAGTATAAAAGTATGCTTGTTGTACATAATATTAATAAAATGTATTTTATTAACTAAATCTATATGATCTCTTTGATGGCTTGACCCTTGAAACACTTCAAGGGGGAAGGGTCCCTGGCCAAACAGCAGTTTTAAATTGAGCATCATGGAGCAAACAGTGCAAACAAAGGAACCTTCCAGCTCACCCCCAAAGACTAGTCTTAAAAGGCACAAGAAAGCAGTGCATAAGAAAAACAAATATACTCTTATTTAATATACCTCCACACAGAAGGAAACATATAAGTATGCTAAATAGGTGCCACCCCCACAATCCATTAGCTAGAAGCCTGATGGCATTTCATTCTCTGGAGCTTTATCAAGGCCTAATACATTCCTAGCCAGAAGTGCTTAAATAGTGATAGTTGCTATGATGTCATATTGACGTGCTCTCCCCTATTAAAAAAGTAATGCTTTAAAACTATACTAATACGTGTATTTGCTATCTATAAATACATCAATAACACAAAACCAAATGCTAATCAAATCCACCATCATTTTGCATAGCAACTCAATTTCTCTAAGTTGTAGTACAGTGAAGCAATATTTCTCAGAGAAGCATTATCCCAGTTGTTTTAATGTGCTCTAAATTTCATATACTAGCCCATAAATAATTTTAAATGTCCTTCTCTTACAGTAAGCATTTGTAGCATCTCAGTTTCTGCAGGGTCCCATTATGTTTATAACTAGCTATATATATATATATATATATATATATTTATAAAATGCTTGAGACAATCATGGTCAGCAGCACCAACAGCACTGGACAAACACCATCACATGACCGATGCGTATATCAGAGCACGACCGCACACCTGCACCTTTCCCCTCCAAAACAATTTGACATTTATAAGATAGATATACCACTCTGGGGTGTGCGGTCGTGTTCTGATATACGCACGCCTGGGCGGTTGATCGACACACCAAGCATGAGATATCAGAGCGCAACCGCAAACACTCAGAGTGGTATATCTATTACATACAGTGTATATATATATATATATATATATATATATATATATATATATATATATATATATATATATATATATATATATACAAAATCTCAAAACCAAATGGTATGCATAATATATAAGGCCTCTCATGTCCCATACAGATTCATTGTCCTAGTTGTCTTGATGAGCTCTGGACTTTGCATGTCAGTTCATAAACAACTTTAGCTGTCCTTCTCTTATAATCAATCTGTTTGTGGTTAGAGAATCGAACATTCAGTGTTACAAAAAAATATTCCCCACAGGAGTGAAAGGACCAATATCCCCAATGTCTACAAAAAATAATAAATAATAAACAGCAATGTTAGTACAAATAATAGTAACAAATTATATATAATAGCCCCATAAATATGTATTTTCCAAGAGATAGCTGGCTCAACAGTTTACATTTTATTTAATTCAATCACAGAAGGGGAATACATTTCTATTTGTAAAAAAGAGGCCACTTCATACCTAGCATTAAGACCTGGAGGATATAAGGCTCTGAGGGCCAGATATTCAAAACTTTGCCCTGGGTCTAAATTAGCACTGCCCGGTGGGCAAACTTAGCCTGGAGCACAAAGTAAGCCACATTCAAAAGGAATAGCCCAGGGCAAACAGCTTCTGAATATAGCATGGGAATGAGGCCGGGCAAACTGTGCTGGGAGTGCAGGGCAAATTTAGCCCTGTAATAAGACAGCTTTGAAAATGGCAACCAGGAAGTGCAAACCACAACAGCAACACAGTGCACAGCGATGTGAAGGTAGATAGAGGAGAACTATGTGGTCAATGTGTGTGCCAGCAAATGTGTGGACCCAGTACAGCTGCAGGCAGCAGCGTATGTGAAAGTACAGTGTGCAAAACTGTAAAATATTCCCCAAACTGTTTGCGCAGCACTAACAGATTTGCACGGATTTAGCGCAGGGCTAAACCGTTAGCTCAGTGTAAACACATTTGCCTGGCGCTAAACTTTGTCATATTCAAAAGTGACATGCAAATGAGCCTACTTAGGTAATCTCTGGGCAAACATCCAAATTAGCACTTTATTGTACTGATTTGCATGTAGTTTGCACGAACTAAAGGTTTAGCCCTGCGCTATACCCTCGTAAACGTGTTAGCGCTGCGCAAACAGTTTGGGGAATATTATACAGTTTTGAACACTGTACTTTCACATGCACTGCTGCCATCAGCTGTCCTGGGACAACATGGCATAGGCACAGATGTTGGTGGTGGTGCATGCAACTGTCACACCCTAGGTCATGCTACAGTGCACAGCAGATACTACAGTAACAAGGAGGCCAGTAGTGTGTGGACACAGCAATGCCTATGGTGTGTAGGGCAGTGATGCTGACTGCACTATATACAGTGAGAGGCCCAACCTGCAGGTGTTTACTGACAGTGGACATTACTGTTACACTATTGTGTGACCCACAGATGCTGCACCTCTGGCATGGGATGCTCACAGTGACATATACATGTCCGGCTTTGTGTGCTGTGGCAGTTGTACAGTTGTGCGGTATGTGGCCGGGGGGCATATAATATCACAAAGACACACCGGTGTTGGGGTATTCCCAATACTGGCCCTTGTGCACTGCATGATGTGTCTCAGCCTTGTGGCCACACCTGGTCTGTAGCATAGCCTGGCCACCATTGCACTTTCCCCCTCAACATCCTCCATGCCCACAGTGCTGCATGTGTATGCTGGCATCTGTTGGTGTCCACAGAAGTGTGGTCCGCAGGTGTGTGCTGTATGGCCACACTGCCATGCTGTCCACTGGCAGCAGGGTCACCATTTACTGTCTGGCATGGATGGGACTGGTGGCAGATGATGGCGTCATTGTGATGCTATCAGTGAGCAGCATGTTTCCTCTATGTTTGGCTTTGTCTATGTGTTATATCCATTTGGTAGGGTCGCACAAAGCCATGCAAAAGCCGCGCAAACACCGCGCAAAGCTGATTGCCCAGGGTTAAGACAAGCTTTTCCTGGGTGGTAATGTGCACTGCACTAAGTGTCATGTTAAGTCACGCAAAACCACTTAGTGCAGCACTAGTCACTGAATATAGCATTGAGCCTGTATTCATGTCAGTTTGCCCCTTGAGTACATTATGATTTTGCCCAGCGCTAATGCAGTTTGCCTGTGCTATTTGGCCTGTTGAATATAGCACACCCGCGCTAATCCCGTGCTAAACCTGTGCAAACGGTTTTTATCTGGAGCAAAGTTTTGAATATCTGGCCCCTAGAGTGTAAGTCCAAAAAGCTGCACTCATAAGTGTAAGTGCCTCAATGTCTCCACACCAGGTGTACCAATGCAATACCTGCAACTGACCAAATGTGCTGACCCTGGCCTTTAGTAAATTTAATACGTGCTGCTTATGTGTTTTTTAAATTCTCTGTTCAATATCTCGTATATGTTTGCCATTGCAGGTCTTAAAATATTGATTGGTCTTCCCAATATAAAATGACCCATATTTATAGCTTGCAACATAAATGATGTTCAAAGTGCCACAAGTAAATAAATTACTAATTTGATATACCCTCCCTGTACTGGGGTTCAAAAAAGTTTTAGTCTTAAGCACATATTTATCAAAATAACATCTTCCACAAAGGACGCAACCACTAGGTGCACTGTCCCCAATAAATCTACGTGTTTCTTGTCTATATTGCTGTAGAGAATGCATTATCAAGTCTTCCTGATTTTGAGCTACTTTGTATACAAACTGTTGAGGTGGGGCATTGATAACTCTACCTAGAACTGGATCTGTCTCAATAATATTGCAATGATTTAAAAGAATTTACCTAATACTACAATATTAGCTTCTGGGGTATGGGTAGTGATACATTATTTGGCTAATACTATTAGCTGCTAGGGTATAGGTAGTGATAAATTTAGCCCTGTCTTCCCTTTCTTCACTACATGGTTCCCTAGGGGTAAAGAGGCTATATCTATCCAGTTCCTCAGCCCAGTTTAAAGCATTAGCCACATCTTTTTTTATTATATCCTCTTTCCAAAAAAACATTTTTCCATCTTCTTGGCCCACTGCTGATATTGTGCCTGTGTGGAGCAATTTTGTCTTAGCCATAAAAACTCACTCCGCGAAATATTTTTTATAAGGTGAGCTGGATGACAACTGTTAGCTACTGTAACAAGACTGAATTTTTCAGGCTGGAGTGGTGCTGACTTGAATCAACTTGCTCCGCTATGCTCACACTGCCACCCTTTTCTTTTACACGCTGTAGCCATGCAGTGTTCCTGATGGCCTTCAGGTGTTTGGGGGGCATTTTTGGTGGAGAGGTTCATGAATAGTATACCGGTGCAGGCGAAGCAGAGTTTTTACATGCTTGCAATAAATGCCTGCATCAGTGCACTTTGCTCCATCCATGTACCTAACAAACCAAGGAATGTGTTTTGCCACAACAGAGCAGCTTGCAGTGTTCCAACACCTCTTTACACTGCTGGCTCTGCACTGGTGGAGCTGATCTGCACCGCTGGCACCAGAGCAGAGCAGATCCGGTACTGTAAAAGCCCCTTTTGTCAGTGGGTTTATGGTACAAGCCTGACATGATTTTGCACTCTTTTATTTACACCTGGAACAGTCAAGGATAGGGTTTTGGCCATGAGTGAGGGGTGGGATTCCTGGCAGAAAAGTAGATTTAAACTGGACGTCATACAGCAAATCAATTTAAATCTTTGAAACACTCCGAGGTGGAGGGACCCCCAGCCCCAAGACTCCCCCAAAATTATCCTCACTTGCTACTTCCAGTCATTAAATTTATCCTCCCTCCATGCTGATCTATAGTCCACTGACTGGTATCCAATCACCAATGTCACTGACATTAACACAGTCCTTCTTTACTTCAATTCCAAATTTACTCAAATATGGGATCAGCATGCCCTCTTTTCAAAACTAGGGTCAGAGGCTCCCACCTCCCCTAGATCTCAGCAGAACTTCTGGCTTGCCATCGTACTAGAGACCTGTCATGGAAATCCTATAAGGTCTCCGGTTCTACTGTAGACCTTCACAGTTATCGCACCCTGAGGAATTCTTGGCTCCACTGCCACAAGGCTGGCCAAAGTTGTGTTTTTCTCATCATCTTTCCTGAGGAATTTAAGTCACCCCTCAAAGTTCTGGAAAGTTATTCAAGCCCTATTCTCCCCCTTCAACCCAGTCTGCCTCCCATACTAAATTTAAGGTGTGGCCACTGCCTTCAACACTTATTTCGACTCTTGCACGTCTACCCTCCTATCCCCCCTTACTCCCTTGGACTCCCTCTCCCAACTCCCACCCCCCTTCACCACCCCTTCTCCCCTTTTCTTCTTTTCACCTGTTTCCCCTTCCTCTGCTCTGAAAGCCCTTCTAGTCCTCGATCCGCTTCAAAGCAATAGCCCTGATGGGCTTGTCCCTAAGCTCCTCCACTTCTCTGCTCCTGCCATTGCCTCTCCTAGTGCCTCCCTATTAAGTCTCATCTTCTATCTGACCTCTGTCCTAACATCATGGAAACATGCTGCTGTCATCCCACTACACAAAGGAAGCAACTTCTCCTCTCCTGGTAACTTCAGACCTATTGCCCTTCTCCCTACATTCTCCAAACTCCAAGAACACATTGTTCTATGCCAACTCTCTCCTTTCCATGACACCTCTTCCTTTTTCACCCCTTTCCAGTCTGGCTTTCATAAACTCCACTCCATCACTGCCTCCCTCCTCCGACTAACAGACTCTATCCATACAGTTATGGACCAGGGTCTCCACACTGCCACCATTTTCATCGATTTAGCTAAAGCACACTGTCTCCCATTCCATCTTGCCTCACAGGCTAAGCTCAGGTGGTCTTTCATCCTCTGCCACTCATTGGCTTGGCTCCTACCTCACAGGTAAATTGCAATCTGCGAGACTGGAGGAACCATATCCCCTCCTCTCCACATTACCACTGGTGTCCCCCAAGGCTCAGTCCTTGGGCCACTCTTATTTTCCATATTTCTAAATGTCCTCCCTTCTGCCTGCTTATCTGTGTCCATACACAGGTACGCAGATGACACAGCCCTATTTGTCTTTGGTTCATCATCAGTCAAGCTGATTTCCAAACTTTAATTGATTTCAACTCAGTCCAGCAATGGTTTTAGTCAAATCAGTTATTACTAAATGCCAAAAAGACAGTCTCTATGTGCTTTGGCACTAGACCAATGCTTGCTAAATTCCTGACCCTCCTTTCCTTCCACACCCTTGATGGCATCCCTATACACAACGTGTCTGCTTTCAAGTACCTAGGCATCTGGCTTGATCATCACTGCAGATATGTGAATTGAATAAAATCCTCTCCACCAAAGATTTCATGAATTGTACTCAATACACAAAGCGCAATTCGTGAAATTCATCAATTCATGTAACGGGATCATCCGCGAAGTGTAGAATTTCATAAAAGGAATTCCATACTACGAGCACAACTACTTTTCATTTTAAATCCCTGTGCTCCCCCAACCAATCGCCAGCCACAATAAATCCCTGGTGTCTAGTGGCCCCCTGCCACCAATCACCATCCACAATTCCCTGGTGTCTAGTGGCCCCCTCCCACTGCCATCAATTGCCATCCACAAATTCCTGAATCCAGAAAAAAAATTTTTTCATGAAAACCCTGGTGTCTAGTGGACTTCACCCCCACCTCTGTCAGGTAGTTCCCCACTACCCCCCACCCTGACTTGCAGTGGGACACTGGCACAGCCTTCTACTCAGCTCTGTGGCCACCAGCCTGCCTGAGCTTTAATGAATAAGTACATGCTTGTACAAGCACACACTCATTCATTGACAGCTTGCAGTCATTTTAGTTCATTTTTCAGGGGAATACAGAAGGGGAAGGGCTGCTCTGGTCACTTGCCAGGGGGGCAAGATGGGGGAATGGCATTGTGGACCCATTAGGGTCCACAATGCCATTGCCCCCTATCCTGCCACTCTGCCGGTGACTGGAGCAGCCCCCTTCCCTTCTCTACCCCCACTGAAAAATTAACTAAAATGACCATGAGCTGTCAATGAATGAGCGCATGCTTGTACAAGCTCAGTCAGCTGCCAGGCATGAAGGTGAGTGGAGGGCTGTGCCAGTGGTCCTCTCCAGGTCGAGGTGGGTGGGAGTGAGGTGGGGGGGCATTATCTGATAGGTGGTGGGGTCCACTAGACACCAAGGATTTAATGAAAAATAAATTTTTTTAATATATATTTGATTCATGAATTTGTGGATGGCAATCGGTGGCAGTGGGAGAGGGGGACCACTAGATACCAGGGATGTATTGTTGCCAGTGATCGGCAGCAGAGGGGCCACTAGGCACCAAGGATTTCATGAAAAACACTTTTTTTATATTGTGTTGGATGGAAATCAGTGGTGGTGGGGAGGGGAACCACTAGACAATACCAGGGATTTATTGTGGCCCATGATCAGTGGTGGAGGGGGGCACTAGACACCAGGGAGGGAAGTTGGGCTGCCAGTTGTTGGGGGAGGATGTAACTTCTTGCTTCGGGTTTTTTTAAGTGCAATTTACACTTTAAAAAACCCCAAAGCAATGCAAAGCCATTTTGATGAAGTTTTCACCACTGGTGGCAACTTCGCGAAATGCTTCGGGGAGGCGGATTTTGCATCACCATCCAAACTTCAAAAGCGAATAAAACTTCACAACATCTCTAACCATCACCTCCATTTCTCCCAGTACATAGACACCATTCATAAAAAGCTTCACCCTAAACTGCATGTCCTCTATAGGCACAGAAGCTGCATCCCCTTCCCTGACCACCGGGATGTCCTTATAAAGGTGATCCTCCCTATCTTTGATTACAGCGATATAGTCTACAGTGCAGCCCCTATCTCCTTCCTGACTAGATTGGATCCCCTCTTCCATTCCATTTGCTGCTTTTCTCTTAACTGCTCGTCCCGCACCCACCACTTATCTCTCTACACTGCCCTCTCCCTGCCCTCTCTGGAGGATTGCCATCTGTCCCACTGTGCCTCCTTCACTTCCAAACTCTGGCTATCCTCTCTACCCCCCTATCTTGACAGCCTACTCACTTCTATTTCCCCTGGTACCAAACTGTTGCCACTGTATTTTGCACTTACTGTATATACCAACCTGTACTAGTGGTACCCAGGTATCTAATTACTGCTGCTGTGTATTCCTCTTTTGTATGTAACTGTCACAGAGGTTCTTTATCTTATTTCTGTTGCTGCCTATTGTATATACCTGATTGTACATTGTAATTACCCAGCTTTCCAAACTACTGTAACTATATTTTAGCCATATTGTATATAACTACCTTTCTATGTATATTGTTTTATTGATTTCAATCTCTAACTCATTTACTCTTTGCATTTACAACCATTTAAATATATATATTTATTTAGTAGTATTCTTAAGCTTATCCCTCTCCCCTTCCCCCAGGGCACATCTTGAAATGAGTTATTGTGCTCAGTATGTTTTTTCTGGTGAAACTCTTACTAAATAAAATAAAACAGCAGTTTTGAATTGGGAATAATACAGCAATGCAATTCAAAACCCTTGAAACATTCCAAGGAGGTGGGACCCTGGGCCAAACAGCAGTTTTACATCTGGCCACGGGTGCTGTATGGAAATCACATGGATAATTATGCAGTTTTAAAGTGGGACACAGGTAGTGGGGATCAAACCACAAAGAACTAAGAAACACTTGAAACACTCTGAGGTAGAGGGGCCTCTTGTCAAACAGCAGTTTGACATTTGGTCACAGATGCTGTATAGAAATCACTGGGGAAACTCTATGAAGTTTTAAAGGGACACTGTCAACCTTTTTTTGCATCATATTATTTTTAGGTAAAACAAACATTTTACGATTGCCCACCTGCTCTACAATTCATTGATGTTGCTGGTTGTTTTTTCTGCCTCTTTGTTAATTAGAACTGAAATGCAAGGTAATATATTTTATTTATTTATTTTATTTATTACAATCTTGGATTAACACCTTTGAGAAAAAGTTAATTACATAGGTGCCATGTCAGAGTCAAGACAAAGCAAGTATGTTACAGGAAAAGAGTAGGCAACAGTATACAGTTGTAGTATTTCTGTTCCAGCAGAACAAATTTGTGTGTAATCATACTGAGCAGTGAATACTGCTTTGAAAGCCAGCAAGAACAGGGTTAACTATAGGAAAGAACTATTCAAGGAGGATAATTCTGCCCAGTAGGCTTCATCTGATGATAAAAAGAAGAGAGACGAAAGGCAGAGTCAGGGTAGAGTTGCAGCCGGGAGACAAAGGTGCCCAACCAGCCCGGGGGGATGGGGGGAGGTGGTAACAGGGAGTTGGGGGGGAGTGGGCAGGGATAAAGGGCTACACTCAGCCTTGTTTTGCATCAAATCATGGAACTACTCTTATTGCATAGTTCCTGAACATCAGAAGCACTCTCAACACTGCAGACACTCATGATACAAATAGTCTCCTCTACTTCCACTGCATAATTAATCAATCAATCAATCAATCAAAGTCTTTATTTAACCAGGCGATCACCGTTGAGCAAGCTCATTTTTGAGGTGGACCTGGGTTTGCTAACAAGGAACAAGTGACAATATAAGTGGGATGCAACACACAAGAAAATAGAAATAATATAAAAAAGTGAGATACAATAATACAGAATATACAAAGTATCAGCAGGTAGCATTGGCAGTAGTATATGTTTGGAACAGAAGATACAGCTAGTTTAGGGTAGGACACAATTTTTCATAAAAGTGAAGAAAATACTTTAAAGACTTTGATTGATTGATTGATTAACCCTGATAAGATTCAAGCTGGCAGACACCTTTGCAGATTCATTAAGTGACCACTCCCCCACGTTCAGTATATGAAGAAATGACTTCCCTACCTCCCCCCAAGAACCTTTTGGACTAGGGACTACTCTAAATTTGGCCCATGCTCTGGCTGAGGACAACTGGCAGCAAATTAAGTTTGCTCCTAACCTTGATACAGCTCTCAAATATTTCATTTATTTATTTATTTAAGAGTTTTACCAGGAAGGCAGGCTGAGCAGAGTACCACTCAATTTCAGATCTGTCCTACACTCTTAGAAAGGAAGTGTTAAATTTTTCTACAAATTAGTCAATTTTTAACACAGCAGTTAGTGCGGTTAGGGGAAAATACAGTGACCCTGATATTCAGAGCAGTTGCACCGACGCAAGTGCAAACTTGCACCAAGGAGCTATAGTCAGCGTGCCCCACTGCACAGCACAAAATCCACTGTGCCAATGCACAACTATAATGAATGCAAGCACAAGTGCAGGAGGCGTTCCCATGAATATCCAACGGAGTGGCATATTCAACCGTGAAACCATGGTGCAAGTGTGGAGCAAATTGAAGTTGCTCTGAGCAGACTTGTTCCTATAAATACAGGGCATAAACACACAGACAGCACTTGCACCATGGGGTGAGACTGAGAGGGAGTGAGAGAGAGAGACACAGACAGACAAAGAGACAGACAGACAGACACACCAAGGCAGACACAGACGGAGAGGGACAGAGGTGGCATTGGGGAGGGAAAGAGGGGCAGAGGGAGTGACTGAGAGAGAGAGACCCACACATTGACAGGCAGTGCACCAGACTGACACACAGCCAGCAGCAGCCAACTGCCCAGGGAGACATAGATTGTGTTGGAGGTGTTCCTGAGTCCAGGAAAGATGCAGTTGGAGTTGGTCAAGAAATGTAAACAAAAATGTTTTTGTGTGGTAACACCAGTATGGTGGGCACTCAGTTTTGCACTTTTTGAAAGCAAAAAAAGGGAACTTAATCACGCTACCAGATGCGTCAACATTCTCTATAGAATGTAAACAGTAATAAAATATGTTTTTTAAACTAGGGATACTTTGAGGCTGAAAGAAAGGGGCTGACAGTGTCCCTTTAAAGTAGGACACAGGTAGTTAGAATCAAACTGCAAATAACTTAGAAACATTTAAAACAGTCTGAGGGGTGAAGCCCCTGGCCAAACAGCAGTTTTACATCTGGCCACTGGTACTGTACAGAAATCATTGGAGTAATACTATGCAGTTTTAAAGAGGGATGCACGTAGTGGAATTCAAACTGTAAAGAACATAGAAATGCTTGAAACACCCCTATGAGGGGGAAGGGCAAACAGTACTTTCAAAGTGTGCATCATACCTCAAACCAGTTTAATACTCTGGAGGCACTCCAAGGGGATGGGCCCCAGGTCAAAAAGTAGTTTTAAACAGGGCATCATATGGCAATGGAATTTAATACCCTTGAAACACTTCAAGGGGGCAGGCCCTAGCCAAAGTGCAGTTTTACATCTGGCCACAGGTGCTGTGTAAAAATCACAGGGATAACTCTATGCAGTGTTAATGTGGGACATGGGTAGTAGGAATCAAACTGCAAAGAACTTAAAAATACTTCAAACATTCGGTGGGTGGACTTGGCCAAACGGCAGTTTTACATCTGGCCACAGGTGCAGCATAGAACTCACAGGGATAATTCCATGCATTTATAAAGTGAGACACAGGTAGCTGGACTCAAACTAAAAAAATAATTTAGAAAGAAACGCTCTGAGGTGGCGGGCCCATTGGCCAAACAGCAGGTGACCACATGTGCTGTACAGAAATCCCAGGGATAGCTACACTGTATATGCAGTTCTTTTAAAGTAGGACACAGGTAGCAGGATTAAAACTGTAAAGAACTTAGAAGCACTTGACAGTCCATGGGGGAGGGTTCCTGGCAAACAGCAGTTACACATCTGACCACCAGTGCTATATAGAAATCACAGGGGTAACTCTATGCAGTTTTAAAGTGGGATACAGGTAGTGAGAATGAAACCACAAATAGCTCAGAAACACCTGAATCTTTCCAAGCTGGAGGGGCCCCTGGCTGAACAATAGTTTTACATTTGGCAACAAGTGCTGTACAGAAATCACAAAGTAATGCTATTCAGTTTTAAAGTGGGACACAGGCATAGGCGGCAGATCCAGGGGGTCAGAAGGTCAGCTGATCCCTCACTTTCAAAAGTAGGGGTCAGGATGCACATTTTGAACCCCCACTTCTTATACAGACTTTGCTGTTTAAAGACCCTGGCACACACATTCACTAAGCGAGAGGTCAGAGCTGAGCTTAGTACACTGAGTGATTGTTACTCTTGTAAAAACAAATGTTTCTTTTTACCAAATGCATTTGCCTTCCCTCCTCTGCATTCTATCTGTCCTGATACCTTGCTGTTTTCTTCAAAGGCAGCAACTGTCTTAGTTTTTTTAAACCCCTGCATTGCCTTATGCTTTTGATTCCTGGTGTCATCCCTGCTTTCCAGCCATACACACTGATAAAACCCCTCATATACCCCCCCCCTTTTACAAATGCTAGAACAAGCCTTTGAAGCCACATTCCTCATGTTCATTTATGTGCTGGAGTCTGGACCAATCAGTAGTGGTGCTGGTATCCAGCTGTAGAAAAAAGTGCTTGAATTTCTTCAGCACAGCTTGGAGGAATGCTGAGCAGGCTGTATGCTTGGCGTTGCTGGAAAATGGATTGTATCCATTAATTTTCCAGCCTGTCTTGGTCTTCATGGCTGTAAGTGACTGAACTAAACATTTTTAAGATGAATCCTCTCTGAGATTTTTTTGTTTGTTTTTACCATTGTTCAGAATTTAGAGATGATATTCACTCTTGTGCATCTGTGAATTTCAGAATATAAGCAACACCAGAATGGAATGTTTGTGTGATTCACATGGGTAAACTCAGGGGCCTTAATTGGCTGAACTCTCATAGCTCAGTTGGTTAAGAGCTAAAGCATGGACTGCTGGGGTCCTGGGTGCAAATCCCAATGAGAGTCACACTTTTCCTTTCTTTTCTACAATTAAAATATAAACTAGGCATTTTAAAGATGCAACTGATTATGTGAGCAATTGAGAAATAATAAGCAGTATCTTCTTATTTCTATAAGGGGCCAAAAGAGGAATATAGAATTAAAAGTTAATGCCTGAAATCCTGGCCCTGGGATGGGAGATGTCTTGTTTGTGTAATAAAAAACTGGGAGTCCTTAGTTTTGCAGACAGCCTTTATTACTGTAACTCTTTTGCAGTCCAACATCAGGCTGGCCCCTCAGTGGCATTGAAGCAACTCTGTGTCTTGTTACAGCTTCTCAATCTTAACTCCCAGACTCAAACTGCCTTTAACCCTTTATTTACACTTCTTTATGTCTTGGCTTTGACTACTGTCCCAGCAGATTTGGGACACTTATCTTCACCAAAAGCATTAGTGTCCAAGCAGGTTCACTACTGTTCCAGCAGATCCATCTGCTGTTGGGACACTTTACCTAGTGCATAGACTACTGTCCCAGAAGATGTTGGCAGAGTTACTACAGGCACTAGTGTCCCATCGCAGCAGATGCAGATCTGCCGGGACACCTTACCTAGCAGAGACACTATGGGCATTTCCCCCTCACCAAATGCACCAGTGTCCCAGCAGATGCTGGCAGAGTTCCATTATTGTAGGCACTACTGTCCCAGCAGATCTGCATCTGCTGGGACACTTTACCTAGCACAGGAAATGCTGTCCCAGCAGATGCTGGGACACTTCCCTTCACCAAAGGCACTAGTGTCCAAGCAGATGCTGGCAGAGTTCCATTATTGTAGGCACTACTGTCCCAGCAGATCTGCATCTGCTGGGACACTTTACCTAGCACAGGGACTGCTGTTCCAGCAGATGCTGGGACACTTCCCTTCACCAAAGGCACTAGTGTCCAAGCAGATGCTGGCAGAGTTCTATTATTGCAAGCACTAGTGTTTATTGATTGACTCAGATGAAAGATCATATAATGTGGCATATTAAAATGCCTGCATGTCACAAGTGTCCAGCTGTCTGTGCATATATGCTGTCAAAATTCCATTATGTAAATGCTATGTATTATAATAATTAAATAGTTCCCATCTGTGATTTTATAAATGTTTATGTAAAGGTTTTTATAATAGTCATATCAGGACTCAAACTCATGACCATCTGATCTAATAGAGAGTACGTGGAAGTGGACTACACATTGAGCCATAGCAACAGTTGCAATAACTTGGAGATATCCGTAACCTCATCTAGTAATAATGTCCTTATCTCTGGCTCATCTACAGTACTAAACAGATTATTTTGCTCACTGTTTAAAAGTTATAGACTACTAATGTTTCAAGCCTGAGAAAAGATGTACTATGTATTTAGTCTCTAAGCATATTATGTACATCTGTGCCACTGACAGCCTTAGTTGAAGTGTGCCTGCTTATGCGTCTGTGTCACACACATGACTGACTGGTGTATGTGACACAGACACACACACACAGGCATGTTTCAACTAAGGCTGTCAGTTTCACGAACATTAGAAGATGGAAGACTGTCTGCTTCACTGTGGATATGGGTGGTCAGACCGCCCTAGTCTCTCTATGTATTATCATTACCCTAACTGTCTTTGACTGAATATCCTTTATACTGTGATATATATGACCGATTTACCCTAAATCTTGTGCTCTTACATTGATGTTGCTGTTATACTGTTGCCTGTACCCATTTATTGTATTCATTGTATCTATTGTATTATATTTTTGTTGTTGCCTGCCACTATGTGGCACAGAACATGACCAAAACAGTCCTCTGGATCAGCTCATTTACCCAGTTAACAAAGACTAAAATAAATAAATAAATAAATAAATTCTGAATATATAGTAGTCTTGTGCTGTTGAGGGGTTGGGGCAGTGTCAGGTCTGTCTACTGTGTCCTATAGAAAATAAATACAATCCAGCACTCCAGAACAAATTCAGAGAGATTTCTTTAGAGTATTAAGTTTATTAACTTTTACATATAAAAAAAGTACTCAAGTACAAAAATTGTGCATCATTTTCACAAATAAATTAAATGAAAAAGTATGGGGCTCCTAACACCCATCCAACCTCATCACTTCGGGGCACTGCAACCCCTTCATCAGGAGGTGTCTACTGTGTCCATCTGCATCCTCGGGGTTTATATGCTGTCAAAATTTAATTATGGAAACTCTATGTATTATAATAATTAGATAGTTGCCATTAGTGATTTTATTAATGTTTATCTAAAGGTTTTTATAATAGTTGTGACCTGGACTCAAACTCATGACCATCTGGTCTAAACATGTTTTAGAGTAAAATGCACTACCCACTAAGCCACAATCACTCACAGTAGTAGTGGTAGGAGTAGTAAGTTAAAATATCCTTAAGTTCCTGATGTGTTAATGTTCTGATCTCCATCTCATCCACAATAAAGTACTAAACAGATTATTTTGCTCACTGTTTGAAAGTTAATAATGTTCCAAGCATGAGAAAAGATGTACTCTGTATTTAGCCACTAAGCATATTTAATCTCCCTTCAAAAGTTCAATCATGGAAAATCTATACATATAGTTCCCATAAATGAATTTATTTAAATGTTTCATTAACTGGTGACCCCATAATACAGTATGCAGTATATGTTTGTGGGGTCTGAACATGCCATTCCCCCTGTGTCATGGCTAAGGCAAAGTTTAGACCATGCTATTCTTGGAAATGATTTTATGAATGTTTATGTGAAGGTTTTTATAATTGTTATGCCCCAGGCTCAAACTCACAACCATCTGGTCTAAAGAGAAATTCTCAAAGCAAATGCAATACCAACTGAGCCACCACGACTGACAATAGTGGTAGGTGTTTAAAGATAGTGGTGAAGTGACATGTCCCAGCATCTGCAGAGACCAGAGTGTCTGCGCTAGATAAAGGGTCCCAGCTAATCTGCATATGCTGGGACAGTAGTGCCTATGGTGAAGGGAAGTGTCCCAGCATCTGCAGGGGATGCCAAAAGGGAACCGACTGACTGAATGGCCAAGAGGACCTGTAAGGCCTTTGCTATATCCTCCAAAAAGGGCAGCTTAACTTTGTCTGCTGGGAGCTCTTTCCCCTCTTCAGCAGGAGGTACAGCAACATGCTTTTCTTTTTGCTTCTTTTTAGCAGGAATTGACTCTGGAACCTGCTCAGGAGGCCTTTTATGTTTATTGTGCTCAGAATCCCCCCTTGTCAGAGGATTTTAATGTCTGAGGAGTCCTTAGGGGGTCTCTCCTTCATCCTCCCATGGGAGAAAGAAGTGCCCTCTTCAGAGTGCTTTGGTGAAGCCATCTCTTCAAATGAGTAGGGAAGAGAGGGATGGAATAAGTAAGTTGAGCCTGGGATGGTCTTTTATTGGACAGTCCGTTGAGCTAATATTCAAATTAGCAGTGCACATTATGGTGAAAATAATTGACCTATACTTTTTCATTACATTTTTAGATCTTATCTGATCTGCTCTGATACCATCCTTTTCCCACTTTGAGTCTGCTTTAGCACTTCTTTGTACTTTAGAAATAAAATGAGTGCTTCTTTTATGCACCCATACCAGATTTTCATCAGTATTCTTAGCTGTTTTAGGACAACCATTATCCTATCCAGTCGGGGAGCACTGTCTGCTACATGCTAGTTAATCTTAGCCACCAGAAATTATGTTAATGAGTGTACAAAAACAACGGATTGCAAAAGTAGAACGGATTGAAAATAGTGGCTTGAGAATACTGACGAAAGCCTATGGGATGCTCCTTTTATTTTGTTATTTATTTTTATTCTTTGGTAACTAGGTACGGCTCCCTAGGTTGAAAACCTGTTTTCAGGTGCTACCTGGATCTGGGAGCAATGAGGAGGTTAACTGATTTGCTCAGGGTCACACAGTATGCAGTTGGAGGCTATGAGAATCACCACTCCTTACTCTTACCTCTAGACTATACTTCCAGCTCAGTGTTGGCAGTGTAGCCTAAAGCAGCAGAAGTGACGAAGCAGACTAAAAATGAAGAAAGGCTGCAGTGTTCTTTCAGACTGGGGGATTTATACAAGTGCCACATAGTTTTCAGTTTTAACCCACCTTTTCTTCTCCGTTGGGAACAACCTGCTTTTATAGCCAATGTAACAGTTTTAAGCTGATGTTTTACAAATCTAGGCATGGTTGAACAATATGAAATTACCTTTTTTTTCATTTAACCTTTACTTTTTATTTCCTGTGGGTCAGTGTCCCACATAAATAAGTATGTAAATTAACCCTTTAAGGGTATGGTACAAAATGGGGAAAAGGGCTGATCAAAAATGGAATCAAAGTATTGGTCAGCCTTTTTAATGCTTACATACAGTGCAGCTTTATTAGAAGTGGTCCACTCAAGCCTTTCAAAGTATGGCTCTGCTCGGTGAAACTGGGAAAATTCAGTTGCACAGAATGTCTGCAGCAGAATGACTGTAGTAATTCTACAGCCCAGATTTTGCAGAAACAGTAACATGGGATCTGTATTGCTTTTAAAAGTTTACAACCCAGCCTGTAGCTGTCAGTAGTTACTAGTGGCTGTTGATTGGACTGTAGCTAATTTATAATACCATAGCAGGGGATAACTTTGTTTAGGCATTGCAAAAGAGAGAAAATTTAATTTGTGGGTTTCAAGGAGGTGGGGGTCAACCAAATCAGCATAACTGGTGAACTGTGATGGGTACTATGGGTGTGCAAAAAAATAATTCCGTCTGCAGAACTTCTGCAAAAGTGCGACTTTCGCTTCCACGGAAGGTTCGGAAATCATTTTTGCAACTTTCGAAGAAATTGCTCCTTAAAACAGTGGAATAAATATACAGACTGTGGGTTAATTTATTAAACTCCGGGGAAAAAAATCTGCAGAACTGATCACTGCCAGTGTTCAGTTCTGAGGCTTTTTTTTACCTGCAGTTTAATTCATTAATCCACCCCCTGCTGATCAGGTGTCCCAGTAAATAAATAAATAAATAAATTCTGATCCCTCGCTCAAAACCTCCTAGAGTCTAGTGGCCCCCCACCCACTGATTGTGGCCCCCAAAATGTCATTCGCTGACAGTTCAGTGGGCCACCAGCTAAGGAAGAGAGATGAGAGCAGTGCCGATGGCCCACTCAGGAGCAGGATGGGGAGGAGTAGGGTGGTGGTAGATTATTTATCAGAGTGGGGGGGTCCACTAGACACCAGGGAACTGGGATTACTTTTTTTTATAAGGGATCGGGGATGGGGCATTCAATTAGACACCAGGGAATACTAGAAATAGAGGGGGATGAGTCGGTGGACTGCTGGCTGTTTTTTCATGGATTATGGGGATTCAGGATAGGGAGGGTTGTCTGCTAGAGACCAGGGAAATAAAACATCTTTGGGGGCCATGATCAGCAGGTGGGGGGGCATGAGACACCAAGGAGGGATTTGAAGCTTTTTTTTCTTCTTTACTGGGACCCACAATCAGGGGGTGGTGGGAGGGGATCATTAGACACCATGGATCAGGATTTCTTTTACTTAGGACCCACGAACATTGGGTGGGGGGGGGCACTAGACACCAGGGTCCAGGGATTAGGGGTTTGGATCAAAGTTTTTTTTTTTTATTTCTTTACTGGGACTCATGATCGGAAGGTGTAGGGACTACTAGATAGGGGGTGGAGGGTTGTGTTATGAGTTAGGAATCAGATGTCAATGTGAAATAATATGTTAAACTGTGGATAGAATAAATTCTGCAGTTTATGTGTATTATTCCACAGTTCACAAAAAAGTCCATGGACTGGGCAAAAATTCATGGAAATCCCAGCTTTGCCGCTGCTGAAAGTTCTACAATTTCCATGAAATTTCCAAAATTTTGCAGAAGTTCAGTGAAAGCGGAAATGGCAACTTCTGCCCACCCCTAATGGGTACTGAAGTAATGGCACCTGAGGTAAGGCTTCCTGACTCCCATAATAACTGGGAAGAACCAACAGGTCTGGAACTAGCCACCTCAATGGCCTTTTGCAACCCTAGGCACACTAATAAAGTAGTGGGGATCAGGTTAATAAAGATTACTTAAACTCTTGTGTCAGGGAAAGATGGCACATATGAAAAAACACCCCTTTGAACTGGCTAAAAATCTGAAAACAGTGGTATGCCATGAATCACTGATGGTGTCACACTTCTCATAGACTAATATTGATAACGTTTCCAAGACCGTGAAACTGTCATTTTGTGACATCATTAATTCTGACCACCAGTTTTTAAACCCCTCCTCCGCCTATGGACACAGGTAGTGGGAATCAACCTACAAATAACTTAGAAACACTTGAAACATTCCATGTGGGAGTGGCCCCTGACCAAACAGCAGTTTCACATCTTGCCACAGGTGCTATACAGAAATCAGAGGGGTAACGATATTCAGTTTTAAAGTTTAACACAGGTGATAGGAATCAAACTGCAAGTAAATAAAAAACATACTTGAAATATTCTGTTGGGTTGAGCCCCTTGCCAAGCAGCAGTTTTACATCTGGCCACAGATGCTGTACAGAAATCACATGGATAACTTTATGCAGTTTTAGAATGCGGCACAGGTAGTGGGAATCAAACTTCGAATAACATAGAAACACTTGAAATATTCAAATGGGGGTTCTCTAGCCAAACAGTAGTTTTAAACTGGGCAACATACAGCAAAGGAATTTAGTACCATTTAAAAACTCTGAGGGGGTGGGCCCTTGGCCAAAGAACAGTTTTAGATTTGGTCAAAGGTGCTGTACAGAAGTTGCAGGCATAACTCTATGCAGTTTAATATGGAACACAGGTAGAGGGAAAAAAATGCAAAGAACTTAGAAACACTTTACACACTCCAGTGGGGGGCCTGGCTAAACAGCAGTTCTACATCTGGTCACAGGTGCTGTACAGAAATCACACGGGTAACTCCATGCAGTTATAAAATGGGACACAAATAGTAGGAATCACACTGCAGGTAACTTTGAAACCCTTGAAACACTCTGAGGGGGGTGGGGCCCCTGGCCAAATAGCAGTTTTCCATCAGGCCACAAGGACTGTACAGCAGTGACAGGGATAATTCTGTGCAGGTTTAAAGTGGGACACAAGTAGTGGAAATCAAACTGTAAAGGACATAGAAACACTTGAAACACTCTGAGGGGGAGGGACCCCTGGTCAAAAAGCAGTTTTATACGTGACCACAAGTGTTGCATAGAAATTGCAGGGATAACTCTATGCCATTACAAAGTGGAACACAGGTAGTGGGAATCAAACTACAAATAACTGAGAAAAACTTCAAATTCTCTGCAGGGGGAGGAGCCCCTGGACAAACAACAGTTTGACATCTGACCATACGTGCTGTACAGAAATCCCAGGGATAACGCTATGCAGTCATTTTAAAGTAGGACATAGGTAGTGGGATTAAAACTGCAAAGAACTTAGAAACACTTAAAACAGTCTGAGGGAGAGGGACTGCTGGCCAAAAAGTAGTTTTACATTTGGCCACAGGTATTATACAGAAATTGCAGGAGTAACTCTATGCAGTTTTAAAATGGGACACAGGTAGTGGGACTCAAACTGTAAATAACTTTGAAACACTTGAAACACTCTGAGGGGGTACAGTCCCTGGCCGAACAGCAGTTTTACATCAGGCCACAGGTAAATAATGCTATGAAGCTATAGAGTGGGACACAGGTAGTGGGAATCAAACTGCAAAGACGTTTGAAACACTTCAGACACTCTGGGAGGGGGGGAGTGCATTTCTGTATTTTAGATTGTACTAAACTTATTTGCCTCTACTTGCATTGAGCACTGCGATTCTTTTGGAGAGTGAGGGGTTGACGTTAATAAAATGTGATTTTTTTAAGCTGATTTGCAAGAATGGAGGTTGACAGGCAGGAGGAGTGTGAGGGTGAGGCAGAAATGCATTACATTACACAGAAAATTTAGCACAAGAGCCAAACCAAGCAATGCAATGGAGGTATGGAAGGGGGACCTGTGTGATACATTATTTACAGTAGGCTGATATTTTTTGAGGGAGGGGTGATTGATTACATTGGATTTCTGTCCATGTATTTTGTATAAATACCATTATTCAACTTTGAAATTGGGTTGCAGATGTAGGGCACATGCACTGAGGAAAATAAAATGGCAGTGAATGAGGAGACATCTATAGGTAGCAATTAAAATGCCAGGTACCAATTGGCAGAACAATGGCAAGCATATGTATCACCATCACCTGCTGATGCCAGATTCAAGAATATGCTGCGGCCAGTCACAATGCAAAATCCAACATGACAGTGGTCACCACTGTACTTTGATTTGAAAGTTCTTTTTAATATGTGTTAAAAGCAACTTTTTTGAGAACATTACAGACAACTTTGAATGTTCAGCATAAGCTCAGCTGTGCTCATTAGCAGCACAAGCCAGAAACACAGAAATTCCACCAGTGTGGCAGAGTTTTGGTATGAACCTTTATTTCTTGTTAGAATACATCCCATAATCCTAATCTATAGAAGATCAATAAATTGCTTAAAAACATGCTATCTGCCATATATTTAAAAAAAATCTAAAAAGATAACCCAGTGGTTCACATACTGTACCTCGTGGATGCTGTGACATCAGTGAGTCACATGAGCTTTGCTGTCATGCTTAGTGATGTCACAGCACACACAAGACATTCAAACCATGTTCTTTAGACTCTGGTGATTTTCACTCTCTTTGTTATCAAATTCTGGTAGTGATCTTCTGATGCAAGAACCAGGCCAGAAATGGAGAGCTTAGAGTGTTTTGTAACACGCTCTCACCCCTACAAGTGAACTGATGAATGATGTACCTTGTACCCAAGTTTGTCTTATAGTTCATGAAATACTGTAGTGCAGAGTAAAACTATTTATTACAGGAGCATTGGTAAACTGCAGGCATAGAGCTTGGCACACATCATTTACTTAATGAAGGAATCTGAATAAACAGACATAAGCATGGCAGTTAAGTAACAACACTTAGATTCTATTAACATTGCTACCTTACTGTTTAAAAGATCACACAACACATTAAGATAAATGTCACTGCTTTTATAAATTACTTGGATGATTGCATCTTTGCATTGATGTAGTATACAAACATCCCTTATGAAAATACAAATACCAGATAAGGCTATTAGCAGTTTCTTTTTTGTATGAAAATATCTTAAGGTCACTAAGCAGGATTATTTATGCATTCAAACACAGCATTTAGACTTAATGAGAAAACAGCTGGCTCAGTTTGAGAAACCTACACTCTAATGTTTTTGCAAATGATGAGCCTTATGGATTAAGGCTATCTTAGCCCTACACACCTTGTATACACTTGCATAGAGCCAAGATATGCATATCCTGGGTGTCTGACAGATACTAACAGATGCATTTACAGATGTATTCCCACTCTGCACTTCTTGCTCAGGACCATGCACAGGGGATCCTGCACAACTATATATGGGCAAATTTGGGCAGGGAGACAATGAGTGGGCTTGCCTGAAGAGGACTGGTGGAGCATGGAGTGTGTGATTTTGTTTATGTTCCACTCAGTCAATGTCGAGGGGGATTACCATTATGCCAGCTAGAGCACTGCTGCAATGGCTGTGCACCCCCCAATCTGCCAACACAGGACAAAATGCTGCCAGGCAGCCACAGACCTCAACCTCCCCCTTATGAGCTAAGGTGTGGTGGCAGGATGTGTTGCATCAACTTTCTAAATAGTTACTTTTTTACCAGCTGTTGAAGACATGGCATCACATACATTGGCCACCATGTTCCATGCTCCCCTGCTACCATAGAGCAGGGGATCCACTATGAGGTCTGGTCAGGACTTCTGATTGGAAGCCCCTGATCTAGTCCATGAGATCTGGAGACATGGAATTCATGCCACTGTGTGCATTGGTACATGCCCTGGTAGTGCATAGCAGGCATACAGTATTTGTTAATAGAACCCTAAGTGTGTTTGGAGGGATATAAATTTCTTTGTCTGGCATTTTAAAGTACAGCTTCTGGCCAAACAATTCTTTGTCTTTTGGGACCTGCATTCCACTTTTATGCATAATGTGCGATGTGAAATACCATGTATTTCAATATGGGGTCTTATTCCTTTTTGTGTGTTATATACAAAGAAAATTATATACCTCATGAAGAATAAAGTGTTTGGAATGCCCATAATGCCCATGTCTAGGTATAGCTCACCTATACTTGTAGTACTATTGTAAACATATCAATGCAACCTTTCAAAGTCAGACTTAGAAAATAATTGTTCTGCTAGTCTTAAATGGCAATAAACCGATGGTAAACAAAGCAATAGCAAGCTTGTTTTTACTGATTAGCATTCCAAGCATTCCAAGGAAACTAGGTGATAATAATCCATAAAGTACATTCTTCAGAAACCCTGTACATTACGTAATTTATTATTATATGGTGTATGGTGGAATGTTATTATGAATGGAATTCCATGCCAGGAATATGCTTGTTCTGCTGCAGTAGTGACATCACTATGTTCTGCTGCAGTAGTGATGTCACCTCTTGATGCAGACACAGGCTGCCCATACATTATCCAATATATATTGTATGTTATTCAGTGTTTGATAGTGTCTTGACCACAGACGTCTTTGAAAATGGGAAAAATGTATCCAAAGGCCCTTATTTGAATAAAATGAACTGAAATGAAAATAAAATGTTGCCCTACTCTTACAGTATCTATAATACAATTAAAAAAATCTATATCTACAATTATGTGCAACAAACAGAAACCAGCATCTAATCAGATTATGTACTACTGCTGCTGTCTTGGCAAAGCTCAATGGCATTATCACAGATGTACTATACTCCATATAACTTGACATTTTGAAGCAGTGGGTAGACAAGATGGGCAGATAGGCCTTTATCTGGTGACATTTTCTATGTTTTGATGAAGCAAGATTTCTTTTTCAAAGAAGTGGATAGATGTACTGCATGTATCATGTTGCTGTTAAGGAGTGTAGGCAAAGTTGTACTGCAAACATACAGTATGCAATTAGAGTGGCAATAACCTAATCACAATGCAATCATATGTGTTCAGCAACAATAACAAAGAAGGCTAATGCACTACTCTGATATTCTATTTATGCAGGTAGCAGGTAGAAATAAATCTATCTCTTAACTAAAAATTGCACATCACACACTGGGAATCAGAAATGGGAATCCTAGACTAAAGTATGCAGAACATGCAAGTTATGTACAACCTTTTGCATAGTGCATGCTGCATGTTCTGGGAATAATTTGCAGGACTATAATAGGTATTTCAGTAGATGGAAATGTAATTATATAACAAATGTGATCCATTTTGTTTCCACTTTCAGAAGCAGTCCATTACTTAGTGCAGATGGGTAGGGACAGCTAAAGCTCCTCCCCCTCCCTTCCACTTTGCATCTGAGGCAGCTAAAGGGGAGGTTCCAGTGACCAGGGACAGCAGACTCAGGTTTCATTCCCAGATCCATTTTGATTCTGTTTTCAGAAGCACTGCAATAGGGACAGCAGAGGGTAGATCCAGTTAAAGCTCCCCCTCCACATTGCAAACTGGTGAAAAATCAGCACACTCAGAGGAGAAAAATACAAAAAATAATATTGTTCACTGAAAATTGATTTTATTTGCCAAATGACAAATATATGGAACAAACAATTGCCCTGCTATAGCAGACCAGATGCCCAAGTGCATTGATGAGGGGTCTTCTTCAGGGGATAGGCTTCAAGACAGACTGACAGGCCTTATTAAAATTCACATTAGCAATAGATAGTACATTATTAAATATTGGTACAATAGATGCTGCTGATGTGACTTTTAATGAAAGCGACATCTTACAAAATTAAAGCAGCTCAGGTATTCAGACATCTATCTGTGCTGCATAGGTTTTAACAATGGATTGCAAAAAAGGATAGATAGAGTGCTAAACACCAGTGAATAACCAAAATGTACACCAAAACCCTAAATTACTTTAGAAATAGCCATATTAAAATCAATGTTCAAAAAAGATCCTTATTGCATTCTATATCCCAATAGTTTTAATTCATGTATCAAAAAGGTTAGTTTTATCAAATATAAAATGCAAACATTTCATTACCATAAATCACAGGTTAAAGAAGCATAGATAGAAATTCAGAAGAGAAAATAATAGATAGAAAAATGGTACCACACTCTTGCAAAGTTCATTACCCGCTGATCCTATTCAAGGAAACATGAATAGTCATCTCCTTACTGCCAACTGCTTTTCATATCTCTTATGGGGATCTACTGACAGGTGACCCTGGCTCTAGAAGAGAAAGACATATGGGTAAAGTCAGCCATCAGTTTAGCATGATACAACACCTATACATGCTGGAAGTCAGACTTCAAAAGCTGCAAATCATCTAGAGCAAAATTAGTTTGTCTGGATGTAACCGTAAAATCCTTGACATATAACATTTTTAATGTTTTCTTAAAGGAAAGGCTTGAGGTCCTATTATTCAATGATGCTTCTAGGTCTGAGGGCCCCTAGTACAATGATCCAGTATGTTTCCCATTGTAGTAATCTTTGTAGTCTGTGCCCCTCTTCCCCCGAATACATTCAAGAGCCAAAAACCTCATAAAGTCTGGGTTACCCTGATGTTCTGTGTGGAAATGTATACTGACTGGTGTGCTCATTCTTGGGTTTCTAATGCTGCAAATATGTTTTTGGATTATTTCCCTTAGGGAATGAATGATCTGTCCCATATTCATCTTTTAGTATGGACACCATAAACATTTTGAAGCACAGACAGGAATTCTCTTATTTCTACTTTTTTAGTCTTTCAACTCAAATGTATTTGACTAATGACATAAATTATACACAGTACATGTCCCACATTTAAACATCCCTTGGGTGGTGGAGGTAACCAGTTCCTGCTCTTTATTGGGCCACTGTACTGACTGTGTACCAAATGATGTTGTAGGTCTGTGCCTCATTTAAAAGATATTCTTGGGGCCACTGTCGTGGTTTGTGGGTGTACTGATGGACACTGACACAGAGATGTAAGGTGTTAGAAAGGAAATTGCCAGACCAGAAATTTATTGCAGACAAAAAAGAACTTAAAAAAACATCAAAATCAATTGCATTTCGGCAAATAAAATACAAAATGAACAAAAACAACAACAAATAGTATTCAGCTCCTACTTTCTTGAGGTACAGGCAGCAATAGTCACCTCACCAGCATATAGAGTTGGCTACAGGTGTGAAAAGGAGCAGACCTCAACAGAGGGGTCAGTAACTGGCTGACCCCAAGACGAATCTGAGGTCTCCTGAAAAGGATACCTTGTTTATAGTAAAGTATAAACATGTGACTATTGCTGTCTCCTCCCTCAAACCAACTATTACAGCAAAAAGCCCACAGTCATTTTATTATTTTGATACCATGAGCTCAACTGAATGAATTACCTTCATACATGTTTGCTAATGTTAAAGTTCATAAAACAAAACAATATAACAGAAAAACAGCTTTGCTGCAGGAACAGGTGGCTCCTCCCCTTCCCCCAACTATAACTAAGAGAAGGAAAGGGCCTGCTGCCTCCTAAGGGGACAGCAGAAACAACAGCCTTAGTGTGAGCATCACGCCCAGTCCCTGTGTTTTCAGGTAGGAGTTAACTTCAGTTTCTAATAGTGTAAAAGGCTGTTTGTTTACAATGGGAGCAACCCTAAAATAAAAAGGGCTAAACTATCTTATGCTAACTTAACTAAAACCACAGACAGCATGAACTTTGGGGATAATATTGCAGACTGCCACACACAGTGTCTCAGAGTGTGTAATATTTAGCAGTCTCACAGCATGGAGCACACAGCTTCTGAGTTCTAACTGCCCAGTGTGCCTTAATTAATAGTCTGGGAGCAGGGTTTTCTAAACAAACACAAAACACATTAAGACCAGCAGCTACACCCACGGTCTCATGCGCAGGTTCAAGTAGCTCCAGCCCAAGTTCCTGTGCTTAAGCTATGATTTTGAAACACATTATACCTCAGTGAATGAGACAAGGAAAGGCTAGTATTTGTTCTTATGCAGAGCAGAAAGGAAAAAAAAAATAAAAGCACTTGACCGCTAGAAAAAGAATACAGTAAAGAAGCACCCATTTTGTGCTCAGGTGGCCAACCTGAAAATGGGGCACTACAGAAAGAGAAAAAGCAGAGAAAAGACAGATATGCTACTGCAGTAGACCTTTTAGAAATCAGTGAGCATATGAACAGAAATACCAGGCACCCTTCCACCGCCACCTCTACTGCATTTACAAGAACAGTGTCATTTCTAGAAAGATGCTAGTACTGTCTCACTATTGCACCAATTGTATTACTGAGACTAGCATATTGCATTACAAAGTAAATTGTTTGGGCCTTTGTACCCTCTCTGTTCCTGTTTTTGACAGAAAGTAGATATTTTTTTCTATCCATTTCTCTAGCTTTTGTTAGAGCAGACTCTAGCACATCCTACTGTAACCTCCTTGCAAGAAATGAGTTTTGATGTTCTCTGCACTGGCATCAAAATCTGCCAAGTCAGGAAAACTTCTAAGTATCCTCAGAAATTGACTGTGAAGTGTTAACAAGGTCAGTCTGTTAGGGTGATTGATCTCAAACCTGAGTAAAGTGTTATCTGCAGTAGGTTTTTGAAATACTTTAGACCTGATTTTCTTTTTATCTGCCATAAAGCTGACATCTAAGAAATGATGTGTGTTCTTTCCAATTGTACTTGTAGATCTCAGGTTTATGGAACTGGAATCAAGCCACATGGCAAACCTTTCTGACTCCTCCTCTGTACCTTCTCATGCTCAGACCACATCATTAATCATGTGAAACCAATGTTTGATGTGGTCTCTGTGTCGGTTGTTGCTTGAATTAAGTATCAGGGGTTTCCACCCAGGATCCAAATAACAGATTATCAAATGATGGGGCCATAGAGGCCACCATTGAAATTTCATGTATCTGGAGAAAAAAATAATGATTAAATTCAAAAATGTTGTGCATCAGTATGAAATAAAGTATCTCCAGGATAACATCAATCAACATTTTATCCTTAATGGAATGAGAGAATGCTAGCACCAGGAAATCGTGGTGGTGCTTCAAAAAATGGAGAACCAAACATGAAACATATGTAACACCCACCACAAGACAAAAAAACACCAGATGGAACTGAAGTGTATACCACGTTTTTATTATTTGTGCACATAGCTCACAAGTTAAAAAGCAACTAAGAAAAGAGACTAACGTTTCGCAAGGTAAACTGCGTCCTTCAATACCACATTTATATACAAGCCCACCACACCAATGATAGAATTAAAAAAAGCATGTGTTTTTTACTGCACCAACAACATGGAAATGGCAATTTAAACCATACCAGGCACTCATTTTAATTGATTATCCCAAAAGAATCAGAGAATCAAGTTTCACATTACTGGCTTCTATAGCTAGCCATACCTTTACTTGGAAAGCAACAGCATAAATCCATACCAGTTTTGCTAACAATTTGTGCAAGAAAGGATTCAAATTTGTAATATTATCTATGATGTGCTGTATTTTAATAAATAACATATTTATGGTGATTTTATTAAGTACAGTGGCCCAGATATTCAAAAGGGTTGCGCATGGCACAACAGTGTTGTACCAGCGCACAACCTACTGATGCGCCCAACACGATATTCAAAAGGAAAAGTGTGTATATAAACCTGATGCACCGGAGTGCATCAGTAATGTATGCCGGAGCAGGTGGGGGGGGTGTGCCCATGCGAACCCTGCACAGCCCGATATTCAGCCCAGGATGTGCAGAGCCATGCATGTGCAATCCCTACTTGTCCCAGCACAAAGTTGATCCAAAAAAAAAAAAAGGAACAACTGATGGCCACCCACGGGTGAGCTGCCACATTGCAGGGCGCAACACAGCAGCTGCCACCTGTGGGTGGCCACCCGAGTGCTGGCTGCATCTGGCGGTGACCCCCATGCCTGATCGCAGGCATTTGTAATAAAAAAATGAATTCCTCAATATCCCTGGTAGTCCAGTGGACCACTGCCTGCCCAATTGTGAGCATTTGTATAAATAAAAGAAGAACTCGTCCTATATCCCTGGTGGTCCAGTGGACCGCTATCTGCCTGATCGTGGGCATTTGTAAAAAAAGTCTAATATCCCTGGTGGTCTAGTGGTACCCCTCCACCCGCCCACTGAGCCCCACCACCCCACTCCCCTGGTCAGCCGTGGGGCGGCAGCACCCCACCCGCCTGCTGACCCTCCTCCCACCAACTGACACCGTCGGTAGGGCTGTACGCCCATTGGTCCACAGCGTGAGCCAATGGGCATGCAGCCCATACCATACTACACATTCCAGACATGTGAATGGGATCATACAAATGCCCACGATCGGGCAGATAGCGGTCCACTGGACCACCAGGGATATAGGACAAATTCTTCTTTTATTTATACAGATGCCCACGATTGGGCAGATAGCAGTCCACTGGACCACCAGAGATACAGGATGAATTCTTCTTTTATTTATACAGATGCCCGCAATCAGGCTGTGGAGCACATTGACAGCTGCAGGGGGCATCGGTCCCCGACGGCTGCTGCCTGGCAGGGCGCCAGGTGCAAGTCATCGGGGATCGGCGCACCTGCATGCAAATGGGGCCATAATGACATGCAAATGGCCCCATGTGCACCTTGCATACATTATGGCCCCATTTCCATGTTAACTTTTGAATATCGTGGTTGCGTGCATGGCGCAATGGAACTTGCGTTAGTGCATCCCCATGCTCCACTCTGGCCACTTGCGCTGGCGCAGTGCCACTGCACCATGCACACTGCAGGTGGCCAGGGTGCGATATTCAATGCTGCTGAGCCATGGTGCAGTTCCGTTGAATATCTTCCAGTCCACACCCCTGCGCAGCCAAGTTGAGCTGCGTCCAAGCTTGCGTTACAGCCGGGCGCAGTTTAGATATCTGGGCCAGTGTGTTTATCTCCAGGTTACCTGCTAATTTATAACAGTAACCTTTCTTTTTTTTTTATATGAAGCAGACCATAGCACCTGATATGTAAATTCAACCAGTACAAAAGGCACTGCTGTCACTATAAAAATTTCCATACAGCCCATAGCAGATAACATCTGTAAATGCAGAGTGTTATTAAAAAATGTGGCACATTGTATACATATAAAATTACACCCAGAGCTATCAATGTTGCCACGCTAGTCTGAGGTTAAATTGTAGTTTGTTTAAAAGCGCTGAAAGATTGATGGCATCATTGAGACCTCTGCCACTTCTGGCCCCCAGCTGCTACATCCAAAAGCTAGCTCTCTCTCTCTCTCTCTCTCTCTCTCTCTCTCTCTTCTCTCTCTCAGATTCTTTTTCCAAAATCTCCCCCTTCCCTGAATTCCCAGCTCAACTTTTTCAATGCCCACAAAATGAATGTTGTGAACCCCCCCCGAATGTTTTTAATGTGTTTCACTATTGCATAGTTCATGTTATTATTAGCAATGGCACATACATGGTCCCCCATTCTGTTTTTGAACATCCTAGTAGTCCTGCCAACATAAAAATGTCCACAACTGCAATTCAACAAGTAAACTGCAGCTTCAGTGCTGCAAGTTATGAAATGTGTAATCATATTTTCCTTTCCTGTGATAGGGCTCACAACATTTTTGTTTGGTTTTACATATGGACAATAAATGCAGTTTCCACATTGAAAAGTGTCTGCAGGGTGTGGGAATAAGCAGGTTTGCATGGGATTCTGTTGAAAGGAGCATACTTGGGGCACCTATGTCTTAAATGTTTTTAGGTCTTCTAAATACCTTATTAGGATCTATGTTTGTAATGCAGTTTAGTTTCCTCTCCAACTTCAAGATATTCCAGTTGCATCTAATAATAATAATAATAATTCTTTTATATTGCACCTTTCAAAAAACCAAGGCACATTACAAAACAGTTAAATGAACAACAATACCATAAATGCAATTATAAATACCATAAAATACAAATAAAATCAGAGTTGGGTCACACAGAATATGCCTGGTTCCATAAAAAAGTTTTAAGATCCTGTTTAAATCCTTCCACAATGACCTCTTGCACCTCCCTAGATCGATTTGAAAATGTAGCTACAAAAGGGCATAGAAACATAGAAACATAGAGTTTGATGGCAGATAAGGACCGCTTGGCCCACCCAGTCTGCCCATTTTCCTACCTAACAGATAAGCTGCAAATCCTAGTTAACCAACAGCTTACTTCCTTCTACCCCCCACTAGGACTGCCTTATGCCTGTCCCATGCATTCTTGAAGTCTCCCACTGTTCTTGACTCCACGACCTCCTCAGAGAGGCTGTTCCATGCATCCACAACCCTCTCAGTGAAAAAATACTTCCTCACATTACCTCTGAGCCGTCACCCCTCTATCTTCAAATTGTGCCCCCTTGTTCTTGCACATCTTTTTATGGTCTGTCTCTCGATATCTAGGGATCAGGGTTTGTTCTCTACTGATGCCAGCAACTACTGAAACTGCAGTGGCTATACAGCTATAGCTATACCCCCTCTGTCTAAACCTCACAGCTTGCACTGCAAACTCACTTGGTTCAGTGCAATTTATTTCAGTCTTAATCAGTTGCCCCTTCAGTATATTAAAAGAAACATGGCCAGGATGACAGCTGTTAAACCTCCGCAGGCTATTGCGATCAGTGTCTTTCTAGTACAGGGCAGAACAAACTTCCCCTGCAGCATTCACATATATCTTCAAATCCAAGAAAGTGATTTCATGTGGATGAATATATTTTTTGAACTTCGAACAGCTGCTGGAATCTTCCAACCAGTTAACAAACTCATCAAACTGGATAATACTACCCTTCCACACAATCAGCACATCGTCTATATTGTGCCTCCACAAATCCAAACAAGAAAAACAATGGTTTGTGGCAGCGCTATACAGAATGCCCTCCCACTGTGCCACAAATAAACTTACATAATTGGGGGCTATGGTCGCCCCCATAGCAGTACCATGGATCTGTCTGAAATATTCCTTCTAGAATAAAAACATGTTTTAGTGAGCACAGAATTTGCATTTCAATCAAAAAACAGGTGGGTGTTAATACCGGATCATCCTTTGACTGGGTGAGAAAAAAGTTTAGGGATGCTAAGCCCTCTGCATGCGGATATGACAGTACATAACGAGTCAAAGTCCAGGGTGGCAAAAAACAATCCTCCCTGAATTCTAAATTCTCAACTAAATTAATTACTTCCATGGTGTCCCTTATATATGACTGTGCCCCTAGTATGAATGACTGTAGAAAATGATCCACAAATATCAATCGTGTTTCAGTTAACCAGCCCTTGCCTGATATAATTGGTCTTCGGGGTGGGGGTTGTGCATTTTTTGAATTTTAGGTAACATATAAATTATGGGCTCCACAGAGTGTGCAACTGTTACAGTTTGTATTCACTGTCAGTAATATAACCTTTGACAAAATCATGGCTACAAAACATATTTACAGTACCTCCTCCTTGTACTGTGCAGCTTTATTGTGGGGTAATTATTCATAAAAAGAGCTGTCGTTTAGTTGTCTCAAGATTTCGTTAGAATAGTCATCAGTATTCATAATGACTGCAGCCCCACCCTTATCTGCAGCCCTGGATTTTAGCCAAACTTTCCAAAGCATTCTTTTCTTCTAAAGTACAATTGGGAGACATGTAGCAGTGTGTATTTTTCAGCTTCTCTGGATCTAATTCCCATTTTTCTAATGTACAGTACATGGAAACAATCTGATTAAAATGTGGGCAATAAGTAGAGCATGCACCCAGCCTGTTGTATTGACTATTGTCTGTCTCACCCCACTTGGGAGGATACATACACTGAAAAGTAAGGTTTCTGTTAAATTTGTGCAGGCCTACCCAGGAGTATAGCCAGAAATTTCCATTTTGTACACAATCTCCAACAGTAACACCCCCAATTAAAACATTTACACATCCCTTCCAAATGGCACCCCCTTCCAAACAAGTCAGATTGTTGTCAGATGACTGTTCTACTCTCTAAAGAGGTTATACATGTATTGGACCCTCCTCAGTGGCCTACACTAACCTAAATACTACAGATTAGAATGATAACATTAACAGAGTGGCTTATGGTTTGTGACAGGCACTCAGCAAAACTGTACACAAATGTGTACAGTGAGTATGCCTGTCTACACCCTTGCTCCTACCACATTGTTGAAAAAATCAATACCCACTGTCGGGGCAAAAGAAATTCCCTTGCTTAGTACGCTCATTTCACCAGCACCAATCTGCCTGTGTTCTCTCCAGACTGATTAGTACCACCCACATACTCAGCTGGTTTCACTTCACCCCTCCCCATTTTTTGCACAAACCAGCATGTGAATTAATTAACTATTGCTGTGCCTGATAAAGCTGCAAGCGTGATTTTGTTTTTACATTGCTTTGATACGGCATTTTTCAGTGTGTTGGAACTGTGTATCCCACTGAGACATTTATATACTAATTTGTTCTGCGCTATCAGTACCAAACACCTAAACAACAAATACAAGCAAGCAATGTTCAGCATTGACAAATGCTTGTTTTGTTTTTGTCCTGGGCCCTTCATTTGCTTCTCTTGCTGCGGGTAACGGAATGCCCCCCCTGTTTATTGATCTAGAGCATTTTCTCCAACTAAGCATTTCATCTATGGCATAATCAGTGGTGTCACTTTCCAGTTTTTTTTTTTCTCTTTCATTACCTCTTCCTCATGCTTTTTCATTTTTGCATCAAGTTCTTTATCGAGGGCAGCAAAATTAGGGTTGTTTTAATTTTTAATGCTCTTTTTTAGCTGGTGCAATTTTTTTGTGCAGCTTTGAGTATTTTTCCATGTCTTCTCTTATTAATAATTCAATAAATCTCATTGAATACTCAGCTGTGGTATTTTCCCAGTCTAAATGATTTCTAAAGTTTTCAAGTCTGCTTGAAGGGACAATCATGATGTGAAGCCCTCTTGGAGCCTGGTGTCTTTCTAAATAAGTATCTAATGCAGAGGTATTGTATATTACCAATATGCTATGCGAACAGAAGCCTCTCTAGTTTGATAGACTGTAGTTTTAAACATTGGCTTGCAGTACTTGAAATCCCAGAGTGCTGACCCACAGAAAGCTTCAGTTTTGCTTGGGATTTACAGTCTCACTGTCAGGGACTGTGCTCTAGTATTTGCCCCTTAATTGCTCATTCTTGAGAAAAATAGATATTAAGAAGACTCATTTACTCACAATGGGCCCTATGCACAAAATCTATGTACCGCATATGTGAGGCGCGTATGCAGCCATTCATGGGAAAGCTATGCAGCGGGGGTATCATGGACCCATGGCACCATTCATTAATCTGTTTGCCACCTAGATGCACACCAGATCCCCTGGCCACATGGGAAGCTACACAGCACAGGTGGGCTGGGGGTGCATAAGGGGCACACTTGTACTTTGTGCAATGTATAAAGGCATGGAAATCTCCACACAGGGGGACCCTGCCACAAGTGGTACATGGCCACCCCATGCACACACAAAGCAATGGCTGTAACACTATAGAGCCCATGGCTAATAGGAATACTATGGTCATAATGTGCCATGTATAGCGGGACACATATACAGAATGTTATGGAGTGTTACCGTCATGGAAGGTCGGTGATCTAATGGCTGTCACGTTCAGCTATAGCACTGACAAGACTACATAGCACAGTACAGTGGTCACGTGCAGTGGTACAGTGCTGTGTACAATTCATGGCACTATGTAATGGTAATAGCACCTGAGAGGTATTCCAGTATGGTGTGGCAGGTACTGTCACTCAGTAATATTAGTACAGTGCCATGGGTGACTCTGTACACCCATATGGTGGTGCCCCACTGTACACCACAGCAACAGTCACAACAACCAACTGTACACTGGTATGACTGCTGGGTGCCCCTACCTCCCATCTGTCTCATAGTGAAATGGATGTCCCTGCTATTGCCACACAATTGTCCTCCTTTCCATGTAATGGGTTTTGTTTGACTGCCAGTTCAGGACTGCAGGCACACAGTACTGTTGGGCATGCTTGGTACAGACATGGTCAGTTTCAGATGGAGCAGCATACACTACTGATTGTTCTAACAGCAGTCGGAGTGCATTTTACATTTCTTATGGCTGTGTCCCAGATGTGGAGTCTCTGTCCCTGATATGTTTCTGTCATGTTCCAGTGTTTTGAAGAAGGAGGTTGTGAGGTCTGTGGGTTCCCCCTGTGTCTCTGGCAATGGGCATGACTCTGGGCCATCCCAGATGCCCCTCCATGGGCATGTAAGGGATCCACTCCTGGATCCAGGCTGGCATCTGATTGGATGCCTGCCTGTATACTGCACTCTGCCCCTGCACAGCCCCAATCTGGCATTGCATAGCTGCATGCTGGGGGAGGGGCAGGGACATGGACAGGTGACCGATAATAGTGAACATCAGCCAGTGCACACCTGTGGCAGAGTTGCATGGGCAGAGTATGTGCCTCTCACATGTAATTTCCACCCCTTAGTGCATATCTTCTCAATGTCCATGTGCTAGGGTTATGCAGTCAGCACTTCTGTGTTGGTGTGGTTTGAGTTGCCCAGTTCCTGTGACCTCATGCTTACTGTTCTATAATGCAGTGTTGTTTTAGGTTTGATGCAGTAATTCTTCCGATTAGAGAAAACAATGAACCTGTGAGATGAAGTTCCCAAAATGCAATCAGCACTTCCACATTAGTATAGCTTGAGTTGTTCAGTTCAGTTCCTATGATCTCCCACTTGCTGTTCCACATTATAGTCTGCAAATGCAAAAGCTGTTGCTTTACATATCTGCCTATGATTGAAGGCCAAATACAGTATACATAAACTCAACCAAGGTAAGGCAATGCTCTTTGATGCAATTGAAAGGGGAGTGCTACTCCCCTGGGAAATTTTCATTTCATTTCATTTTTTTTAATTTTTATACTTAGCAAGATGAGCAAATTGCCCATTTTTACTAGCGACAAGTTTTACATTAAAACAAATTGTCAGACAGGACATACTACATAAATAAAATACAAAATATATAAACATACATGCATGCGTACATACATACATACATGCATATCATATTCAGTATCTGTCGATAACAAATACAATCAGTAAGAGAATCAAGCCAATGTACAAGCTTGTATTTAAAAGACCCAACATTTCTACAGTTGATTACAACAGAAGGGGTGCTATTAAAAAAGTTATAGCTCTATAGACCTCAGATCTTTGGTCAGTTGTCTTCTTATAATAAGGGACCCTAAACAAACTATGAGTCTGAGATCTTGTTCATAGAGACTTTTTTGATCTACTAAAAAGAAACTGAATATTAGAGGGAAGAAAAGCCTTACTACCATTGAATACAAAGATCCCCAACTTTATATTAATCCTGTTTATTAAAGAAGGACAATTTACTTCCCTCAGTAAACCACAATGGTGGGTTCTTAGTGAAATACCAGTCATAAATCGAAGAATACTGTGATAAGTTACTTGATGTTTATGTAACATTTTTTCATTTGTTCCTGAATAGACCAAATGTCCATAGTCAAATGCACTAAGCAAGAAACTATGTGCTAATAACATATGGGATTCTGGTATAAGAAAAAAATTAACTCTAAACAATATTCCTAGCCTTTGGTGGACATCTTTAGTTATTTTATTAACATGAAGATCAAATGAAAGATGTAAATCAAGGGTCACCCCTAGATAATTTTAAACTATCCACTAATTGAAACATTAATATCCCTGACTGTCCTCAGGCCAGTGAAAACCATAACTTTTGTTTTCCCAGTATTTAAAACCAACTGTTGAGAGAGCAGCCACTTTTGAAATAGTTCAAAGTCCTGTTGTACCTGGGTTAGGGCTTGATCCGAATTAACTCTTGATTTAAAAATTACTGCATCATCTGCATACAAAATCATACTAGACTCTACACAAGAAGTGGGGGCTGCATTCATAAACAGGGAAAAAAAGTGGGCTTAATTTTGAGCTCTGTGGTACTCCACAGGTGTTCAATTGAGAATCAGAACATTTCTGGGTGATAATAGACTCATGTTGTCTATTAGATAAGTAACCACCCAACCAGGTTATAACCTTCCCAGAAAAATAAACATCTTTCAAAGAGTCCAAAAACAATGTATGATTTACGAAGTTGAAGGTCTTGGTGAGGTCCACAAACACTGCTGAGAAGGAGTGCCCCAAATCTAGGGCACCCAGTACACAGCTTGTGAACCTCACCAAGGCCATTTCAGTATTATGGTTTAACCTAAACCAGTGCTGAGAGCTTGTTAATAAATTATATTTCAACACATAGTCCCGAATCTGATTAAATACAATTCTTTCATGAATATTAGATAATGGAGCCAACAAGGATATTGGTCTATAATTTGAAACAGAGTTCCTGCACCCTGATTTAGATATTGGCTTTATAAGGGCTGACTTCCAGCACTGTGGAAAAACACCATGAAACAGTGAGTAGTTAAATAAAATTGTCAGGGGTAGGGATAATACATTTATTCCCAATCTCAATAGTCTGTAGTCAAACTTATCCTGTCCAATATTAGGTTTAGGACTTTATTTCAAAACATACTCTTTGACCTGTTCTCGGGAGACAATTTGAAAATAAAATCAAAGGTGCCTAACATTATGGTCCCTTTCTAAGACTATTGTGTTATCCCGGGCCTTATTTTTAATTTGAAACTTTCCCAGGTTCCCACAGTAATCAGTAAACATTTTAGACACAATGCTTGGGTCACTCACTAATTGATCCCCATCCTGAAGGGTAATTATTGTGTCTTCCTTCCAGTTAAATTATTAAGCGTCTGCATGTTTTTTTGGGATTATCCAAAGAATGCAGTTGCTTATTTTTAAGAAAGTCTACTTTAGCTTTCCTTATAGATGCCTTACACTTACACGTATTCCTAAGTATTTTGTAATTTAATAATAGATTTGGGTCTCCATTTTTTAAAACACTTTCCAGGCTCTATCTCTTTAAGATAGAACTGGCAAAATAATCAGTGCACTCAATGGAGAGAAGTACAAAAAATAAAATGGTTCACTGCAAAATACCAAAAATAAAATGGCTCACTGCAAATCGATTTTATTTTCAAATGATAAATATACAGGACAAACAAGTTCCCTGCTGCTGCAGGCTAGATGCTCCAGTGTTTCATCCAGGGGTTTTCTTTAGGGCATGGAGTTCTAGCCAGATTCATAGTCCTTATGTACCAATTGATGTTGCTAATGTGACTCTTAGTGAGAGCGAATTCTTACAAAATTAAAGTAGCCCAAGTATTTGGACATCTATCTATGCTGAACAGGTTTTAACAATGAAGTACAAAAAAGGATACATAAAGTACCAAACACCAGTGAATAACCAAGAATGTACACCAAAACCCTACATTACTTAAGAAATAACAAAAACAAGAAAACTCAGCACTCATGAATTAGATTGTGAAATGCAGGGCTGCAATTTTATTCGGCAATACGCCTGGTCAAACCTTAAGGCCCCATTGCTTCAACCCCAATCCTGGTCTTCTTCAGGGGGCACCTATCACAATCCAGAAGAGGTCCTTATTACATTCTGTGTCCCAATAGCAGTGCATTAGAGGACAGCAGAGGAGCAGAGGCAGCTAACCTTTATAAGCATTAATTGGGCACAAGTCAGTTGCAGGGACTGTGGAGTGCACATCTCCAGGGTTATGCTTTGGAGGAGGGATTACAGTCTCTTCTGCAGGATCTTTACAGAGTGCCATGCTCAACTGGTAACAGCAAGAGAAGAGATATCATTTCTGTGGCACCAGCTCAACAAGAGCCCACACTCCCACTCCCCAAGATGCCCACTGGTCCAGTGGGTGGAGAATGGTGGGGAAGAGAAATGGAAAAGGTGGCAAGGAAGTCATTCAATCCCTCACAACTGCAACTGCAAATCACATTGCACACATTGAGGTGACTCAGACACCTGACTCCACCAGGTAGGGACTCTTGGTAAGTCAGGAGAAATTGAAGTGATGACCTGGTGGCACCCTGGGGTATGAGTATGAAGAAGAAACTAGGAGAGTGTTAGTGATCAAGAATTTATGATCTGAGGAGTGGAAAGAGTAGTAGGTGGAGGGAGGAGGGGTTGGAGTGGTCAAGGGCTTTCCTGGGGCATCAGCCATCCAGGACATACACAGAATATGGAGCATAGTAGGGAGGGAGTGGACATCTGGAGGTGCTGCTACACTTGGGTACCAATGATCTGGTGAACCAGTCTGTGAAGCAAATGAAGTGGAACTTACAAAGGCTGAGCAGAAACTGCAAGCACACTCAGCCTCCTTGGCCATTTCCAAGGTCAAACCTTTGTCAGCTGAGAGAGGCAGGAAAAGATAGAGTGAAGTGGGAAGAAACAGATGATTCAAATGGGTGGTTAAAGGGATGATGTTAGGAGAAAGGGTACTTCTTTGTGGAGGACTTGAAGGATGTCTTGGACAGGAGGATCTTCAAAGGTGACAGTCTTTACCTGCCAAGTGAGAGGATCAGTGCACAGGGGTAGAAGTTTAATGTCTACATTAGACAGTTAAACTGACTGCAGGGGATACTGAGGTTAGGGGAGCAACAGTAAAGAACCTAGCTAGTGCTGCCCTATACTGGGGACTGGTAGAAGTAAGGTGGGTAAAAATAAGGTTAAGGTTTAAAAAGGAGTAGTGGAACAGGCAAAGGGAAACAGCTCTCAGGGTCAGCAAACAATATGAAAAATAATAAGGTAAGTAGAATGGGAAGGAATGCAGTTGTAGGATCACAAAACAGCAAATGAAGATCCAGTGCTAGTTGGAAGGGGGTCTGCCTTAATGTCAACAATCTGGGTAATAAAATCAGTGAGCACCAGGCATTAGTGGCAGCAACTAAGGCAGATCTGGTACCCATCACAGAAATTTGGGCTACAAAGAATAATAACTGGCACTTGTCAGTCCCAGGTTATACCATGTGCAGACAGATATAGGGAAAGGCAAAAGGGGAAGGGTATATCCCTATATGTCAGGGAAGGGATAGAGGCTGTGGAGCATGGAAATATCTCATGAAGCAAAGTGGAAACAGAGTCACTGTGGGTTCACCTCACTGAGCCTACAGGCAAGCAAATAGAGGTGGGGGTGAACTTTAGACCATCAGGACAAGGGGAAGAGAGAGATAAGGAGCTCAGGGAACAGCAAGGGGATTAAAGAAGGAGAAGTGGTGATGGTGTGTGATCTGAACCTGCCAGATATCTACTGGGACATCCCAAAGGCCAGATGCACCAGAGGTCAGGCCCTGTTGTATACATTGCAGGACTGCCAGATGGTGCAGCTGTTTAAGGAACCCGCTAGACATGCAGCCATTCTCAATTTGGAGCTCACAAATTGGAGATGATGAGTGGAGTAAAAGTAGGGAAGCTACTGGGGTCCTGCAACCATAACTCCATGTGGTGAAGCTGTCCCTCGGGACCAGAATGCCCCAACCAAAAACTGATGTCCTAGATTTCAGAACAGCAGACTTCAACCGGATGACAGACCTAGTCTGGGACAGACTGAACATGGTAGACCGAATCAGAGGTATAGAGAAAAGATATGGGGGCAATTAAAGTGACCATTCTTGAGGTAACAGTCATTAATGAGAATTGTTACAAAATGAAACAGGTAGAAGAGATCAATATGGTTCTCGGAAAGGGTCTGAGAAGCAATGAGGGAAAAAAGGCTTTCACCAGGTACAAGTAAAATCAGAGGGAGAAGGAATGGAAGAGAGTACCGATTAAAAACTAGAGAAGCAAAGAGGAGGTCAGGGAGGCAAAGGCAGACACAGAGCTATGTATATCGGTGGGGGCAAGGGTGGGGAAATACTGATCAGATATATTAAGGAAAAAGGGGAGGGGGTATTGTTAGTTTACAAGAGGAGATAGGATACCGTAGGCTGATCACACAGTGAAACCTGCACTGTGAACAACAGTACAGCGACAACATCAACAGGTTACTGTACTGTCACCGCAGAACCCAGCACTGCTTTCTAGGGGTCTTGCACCCCATCCCCGAATCAACTCCAGCTCAAGGTTGATTAGTTTAATTTGGGGGGTGCAGGGGGCAGAGCCTCCCAAAGAAAACAAAGTCTGTGGTGAACAGTTTTATACCCACTACAACTGCGGTCGACATAAAGCCGTTGCTGTAATGTTGGTCAACAACAAAGTTGTCAAACCGGTATCATAGAGCCAGAGGATACTACAGGAATATGAGCAAAAAGCAGTCATCCTTAACAACTACTTCTGCTCTGTCTTCACAAGGGAAACAGTGAGCCCCTGCCTGAAAGTAGCATCAAGGCCACTTAAGATTATTAATGAAATGAGGCAGACCAGTATTTACCAGAGAAAGAGTCCAGAAGGGGCTTGAAGCCCTAAAGGTAGATAACACCCTAGGTCCAAATGGGATGCACTCAAGGGTGTTCTGTTGTGGGTACAATGATAGACTCACTGATCAAAGCGTACCTTGTGGACTTCCTAGAGAGAAATAGCCTACAGGAGAGTACACAGCATGGGGCTATTTATTTATTTAGTGTTTATTTATTTATGACTTTGATAACTGGGTAGGTGCACTGATCCCTGGGACCATTTTCAGGCACAATCTGGGACACGTAGAGTGGCACAGAGTAAAACACAAACAACAATGCATAGCACAGTATACAGTCTGACAAATAATAAAAGGTTACAACAGTACACAAGATATAAGGTAGCAAAACACATAAATCCACATGATATGAGGTGATATAGTACATAAATCCGATGCGTATATACATAAAGAGAAATATATATAGATATATAAAATCACACATGCCCCCACAATACAAAGCATCATGGGCTGCATATGCAAATCACCAAAGAATGTTATGCTGGTCCAACTTTAAGCAGAATTGCATGGTGCCGGAAGGCCTCTCACACAGTTTGCAAAGGGTGCTAACAGAAGACATAGACACGTGTTTCGTCCTACCAGGACTCTTCAGTAAGCCTCGTCTGTTTGACACCCCAGTGGAATGGACCAGCTACCCCTAAGGCAGTGTGCCTGGGATATATTGTGGTGAACCCATTAAAATAAAAAACTATTTAAAAGACAAAAAACCTCTGCGTAAACACTGAGGCAAGGGTTACCCCATTCCACTGGGGTGTCAAACAGACGAGGCATACTGATGAGTCCTGGTAGGACGAAACACGTGTATATGTCTTCTGTTAGCACCCGTTGCAAACTGTGTGAGAGGCCTTTCGGCACCATGCAATTCTGCTTACAGTTGGACCAGCATAACATTCTGTGGTGATTTGCATATGCAGCCGATGATGCTTTGTATTGTGGGGGCATGTGTGATTTTGTATTTTCTTGAAACTTGGCTTCCCAGCCAAATGCCCTTAGGGTAACCCTTGCCTCAGTGTTTACGCACAGAGGTTCATTGTCTTATAGATATATATATATATATATATATATATATATATATATATATCTATCTATATAGATATATACATGCAATTGACATACAGAAAGTTGCATAGGAGATAATCAACGTTCCTCAGGAGTAGCATGAAAAGGATAAAGTGGGGCTAGTAGAGGGAAGGAGAGGGGAAGGAGTATAAGAGGAAGGGGAATTGGAGGATTTACAAAGGGAGTTGCATAGGCAAGAATCTCTTGTGGTAAGGGCAGGCTAGAAATGAAGAACTACCCAGGAAAGCAGTGACAGCAGGAAGTCTCCAGGAGTCAATCTCTGAGGCAAGATTTGAACTGGCAGTGGGTGTGAATGGAGCAGAGCTCAGCAGGCAGTTCATTCCACAGCATAGGGGCTGCCACTGACAAGGCTCTACCACCCATATTGGTGGATACCCTGGGAAATTCAGAGGAGGAATGCTGTTTGAGCAGAGGCTGTGGTGTAAAGTTCATGGCACAGGAGGTTTTGTCAGACCAGCTTGACAGTTTTCTTTGACTGGATAATAAAGTTAGAAGATAAAGGCCACACTGTGGATTTTCTCTATTTCCATTTTAGCAAGACCTTTGGATTATGCCACACATACGATTGCTAAAGAAGCTGTAGAACCTGGGCACAGCTAGGGAAATAGCTAGATGGGTAGAAAACTGACTAAAGGAGAGACAGCAGGAAGTGAAGGCAACAGGATCAAATTGGAAGTAAGGGAGGTCATGAGTGGGGTGAAGCAGGGATCTGCACTGTGTCCTGTCCTCTTCCATATATTCATCAGCAATATTGGGAGGGCATCTGGGCCAAGTTGCATCTCTTCACAGATGACATGAAACTCTGTGGTAGGGTAGATATCTATGAAGGGATCAGAGAGATGCAAAAGTATCTACAAAGACTAGGGAGATGGTCTATGCTTTGACAGTTGAAAGTCAGTGCCAAAAAATGCACGGTCATGCACTGCAGAAAGAAAAAAAGAGGACAGAGTAATGAACATATGAACATATGAAACTGCCAGCAGATACAGGCCAAATGGTCTATCAGGTCTGCTTGATTGTGCACCTAGCAGTCCCTTACACTGTAGCTGCCCCTCTGCCTAACTCGCATATCCAAATTCATGCCAGTGCTTGCTGACAACCCTCACCTCGATGTCCCCTTGGTGACATTCCCCCTGTCCCTGTCCCATCCTCTCTTAAAACTTCCCAATGACTTTAAGGATACCACCTCTTTGGGCAGTGCATTCCACCTTGTCACTACCATTTCTGTGAAATAGTGCCTTCTCATTTCTTTCCTAAATCTTCCACCCTCCAGTCTCGGACTTTGCCCCCTAGTGTCCCTCCCACCCTTTAACCTAAAAATTCCCTCTGTACTAGTCATTTTTAAGCCTTTCATACATTTAAAGGTTTCTATCATTTCACCTCTATCCCTCCTTTCCTCCAGGGAGTACATGTTGAGCTTCCTCAGCCTCTCCTCATAGGGTTTGTCCTCCAGTCCTAGGATCATCCTAGTTGCTCTGCATTGGACCCCCTCTAGCAATTTAACATACTTCTTTAAGTAAGGGAGCCAGAACCGCATGCAGTGCTCAAGGTGCAGCCTCATCAATGACCTGTACAGTGGCATGATTACCTCCCCTCTCCTGTAGGTGATTCCTTTGGCAGTACACCATAGCATCTTATTAACTTTAGCTGTTGCTTTCCTGCACTACAGTGAGTGGTTCATTTGGCCAGTTATTATTACCCTCAGATCTCTCTCTTCCTCTGTAGTGGCTAACTGTACCCCCCTAGCTGATAACAATTCCTTGGGTTCCTTCATCCCAAGTGCATCACTTTGCACTTCTTCACGTTGAACCCCCATTTGACATGTGTCTGACCATTGCATAAGCTTAACCAGATCATCTTGTAGTCCCTGCCACCTTTCTGTGTCATCCACCACTGCATCAGTCATAGTGTCATCTGCAAAAAGGCTGATCTTGTTCTTAATTCCATGCAAGATGTCATCAATAAAAATGCCAAACAACACTTGGCCCAGTACCAAGTCTTGTGGTACTCTGCTGGTTACAGCTCTTGGAGTTGAGAGTCTCCCCCAACACACACACAACTACCTTCTGGTGCCTGTCCTGTAGAGAGTTCTTGACCCAATCCACCATTTTCTCCCCTGCTCCTTGGTATCTCAACTTGCTAATCGATCTCCCATGTGGCACTAAATTGAAGGCCTTTCTGATGTCCAGATGCATGTCATCCACCACTTGCCCCTTGTTGAGTGTCCTGGTTACCCAGTCATAAAAGTCCATCCAGTTGATCTGACAGGATCTGCAAGAGACAAACCCATGTGGCCTGTCATCCTGGAGACCATTCTCTTCCAGAAAGGTTACCATCCTTTCTTTAACAATAGTCTCCATTAGCTTTTCTACAACAGATGTAAGGCTGACCGGTATATAATTTCCTGGTTCACCCTTTGGTCCACTTTTGTGGAGGGGTACTATGTTCACCATCCTCCAGTCCTGGAGTACACACCCAGTTCCCAGAGAAGGGCTGAATAAGTCTGCTAGTGGCTCTGCCAGGAGTTCCATCAACTCCTTCAGAACCCTGGGATATATGCCATCTGGGCCAGGTGCCTTATCCACCTGCAGGGACCGTAGGACTTACAGCACCCTGCTCACTGGGATTGTCCTATACATTAACCCCACCCCCCATGCCCACCCCCTTCCCTGCGGCATTGATCCCAAGCCTCTTCCTGGTAAACAGAAAGAAGTAGTCATTGAGCACTTCCGCCTGGTCTTCCCCCTTCTCTGCCCTCCCTCCATCCTTCCTAATCCTTACAATCTGATCTTTGCAGTTCCTTCTCTCCCTTATATAGCTGAAGAAATCCTTTTCCCCTTCTTTGGTACCTTGTGCTAGAATAAGCTCCCTCAAAGTCTTGGCTGCCCTAACCACTCTGCTTACCTCAACTGATTTATTCAAGTACTCCTCCTTATCCTCCCCCATTTGGATCTCATAAATTCTCTGAAGGCTGGTCTTTTCACCCTCACCTTTTCTAGCACCTCCCTGCTTATCTAACTCAGCTTTTTGGCCCTGGCCTTTTTGCCTTGGATCCTTGTACAAGAGGTAATGGCCTCTGCTAACCTAGCTGACTAATTTCCCATTTCTGGTTAGCATATGTGTGTGTGTGGATGCTGGCTAGGTGCTCCACCACTACGTTCCTTACACTGCCAAAGTTAGCCCACCTGAAGTCCAATACCTTGGAATTTGTTCCTGCAGCCTCCTTACCGATGCTAAATGAGAACCACACTCTGTGGTGGTCACTCCCTGCCAGTGGATCCTCCACCCCCAGCTCCCTGATGAGCTGCCAATTAGTCAGCATGAGGTCCAGAATGTTATCTAACCTTGTTGGCTCCCTTACCATCTGTACCAGGAAGCTGTCCTGGAAAGCCTCCAGAAGGACCTGTTCCCTGGCACTCGAGGTGTCTGGAGTGCTCCAATCCACCCCCAGCAGATTGAAGTCCCTTCCCACTGTCTCTCCTTATCTGCTCTTCTAGCAATCTGTCAATGTCCTCAGCCTGAGATGGTGGCCTATACACCACCCCAACCTCCCTACTGGAGGCAGTATAGCGCAGTGGTTCATGGCTCTGAGCTGCAAATCTGGTGACATCCAGCAGACCAGACCTGGGTTTGAATGCCATAGCTTCCACTTTCATACTGTGTGACCCTGAGCAAGTCACTTAACTTCCTTGTGCTCCCAGGTCACTCCTGTAAAAAAGATTTCAGCTTAGTGTGCTACTCCTGGTTAAACAACTAAATAATAATAAATAATAACAACCTAACCCTCCTACCCTTTGAGTCCTGGATTTGTACCCACAATGCCTCCTCCTTGCCCTCCTCCCTGGTACACATTAGCCCCTCCATTATATAAATAGCTAGACCACCCCCTTCCCTTTTTCCCTATCTCTTCTGTACAACCTGTACCCTGGGATCACTAGCTCCCAGTCCTGGCAATGGGTGAACCATGTCTAGGTGATGGAGGCTATGTCCACCTCCCCCTCTGCCATCAGAGCCTGCAACTCAGCTGCCTTATTCCCTGAGCTCCTTGCATTCAAGGAGGCTACCCTCATGTTTGTCCTCCTCCCTTCCTTCCCCATCAGATCACTTCTACTGCCAACCCTATTTGAATACTCCCCTGATCCTTTCTTACTGATATTGGGGGGTAGGCTCATCGGGCACCCTGGCCTGGAGACCTTGCTTGATTTCCTCTCACTTGCCTTCCCCCACACCTAGTTTAAATTCACTCTGGTCTCTATGTAGTCCCCCAGCTTACGTTTCAAGACCCCTGAGCCCTCCTTACTCAAGTGCAACTTGTCTGGGGTATACATGGTTTTGTTATCCAATGTTGTATGTCATAACTCCACTAGCCAATACCCTTTTGTCTAACACCAAACCCCAGCCATGCTTTAAGCTCTACTATCCTCTGCTTCCTTGCAGTACTTGCTCTAGGTACTGGGATAACTTCTGAGAAAGCATCTGAACTCCACGGTTCCTCGCATAGCTTCCCCAGCTCCATGAATCTTTCCTGTATCTCTCTGTGCTTCCTGCCAAGTGATTCGTGCCCAGGTACTGTACACCATGATATGAGGGGTCTCCCTTACCCTCCCTGCGCACTTGTTAATAGACTGCCCCACCATTCCTGCCATCATTCCTGTCATAAATTCCACCCAAATGTGACTATGCTTTACACCCTTACTTCCCCATCTCAGTAGTACTGAGTCACCAGAACTAACACCCTACCTCATTTTTCATGCTCTAACCACCGACTCTTCCCATTATTCTGGTCACAGTTCTGAACAGTGAACATTTAGCATGTCCCTGATACCTCCTGCCCCACCAAACTCCCACCTTGCCCCTTCCGCCAACTTGTCCCATGCCTCCCTAAATCCACTACCCAGTTTGACATCCTCCCTCCCTACTCTGCTACCTGGATCAGCACCCTCTCTCCTTCACCACTACACCACTGCTGCATCTCCCCCTCATTAGTTTCAGCACCCTCATCAGCCTCCTTAACTTTTACTCTCCTACCTTTACCCTTCAATGCACTGATCCCACTCCCTGCCATACCACTACTCCACTAGTACTCACCTTTCCTCCTGGTCCACCTACAAGCTCCTCCCTCTCATGCTGATGCAAGTTTGCCAGAACTGAGAACTTGTTGCTCAACTCTCCTACCATGCCCAGAGCTTCTCCTGGCTTTCAGGACTGTGTCTTCCACTTACTGTCTGCTCCAGGACCATTTCTGCCCCTATTTGTGGTCCTCATCCACTCCCCTGAATCTGTACCCATAGGCTCCTGAGGTGGCTTTGATTTTGGTCCATTTAACTCTCCACCTTGTTCTCCCTGATCCTACCAGCACAGCCAAATGTAGGGGCACTTATATGGCCCCTAGGTCCTTGATGGGCCCTCTAGTCTGTCCCAAACCCTCTTCTCAGCTCCCTCTTTTGCCAACTAATCTTTTCCCTAAGCTGCTCAAGCTGCCTGCACACTAAGCACCCCCCAGCCCTCCATGCAATCCCTAGGAAAATAGCTGCTCCACAGATGTTGCAGCATACCATCCTTCCCACACACACACCCATATCTCTACCAAACATCCACCCCACCCCTGCTTCCCCAGCTAAATCCTGCCTGCCCCATCCCCTGGGAACTTCCCACCTTCTAGGTATCCCCATTACTTCCTCCCTGTAATATACCCCTTCATCAGAGTCAACCTCCAAAATCAAAAGATTTGTTATATTAAAGTATTATTATTTCTCACTTTAACTGTTGCACATTTCACCACCTATTTGACATAGGCTTGCTCTGTGAATAGAATGTTTACAATGGCACCCAGTATTCATGGCTGAACATGAAGGGAATGCTCTCTATAAATCCAAATGAGCCTAAGGTGGGTGGGATGGGGAGAGGGTGGAGTTCCTATGTTGGCAATCAGAATCAATCAGCATTAGCCAGCAGAGAACAGAACCCCGCTGCCCCAGACATTTTTACCTTACCCCAGAATTATAACCAAATAGCCAAAGAAGCCAAAAATAAATCAGGAATCACTTCTCTCTATGGTGTCCCATCCACAGATCTCCATGGCTGGCAGGACCGCTTACTCCCTTGTTTCCAGCTGCTGCAGTACAATCCCTTGTGGTTGCTAAGTTGTTCACCCTGAGACCTTACCTTGCTCCATGGTGAAATGTATAGGAAAAAGTTAAAATGATCCATACAGCACAGGAAAGGGTCTTGAAAGTCATGATTAGTGACTGCCTCAAACAATCAAGCTGGCATGACAAGGCCTATAATAAGGATAACAGGATGCTGGGTTATTTCTGGAGTCCTATCTTAAGAAAAGACAGACACAGGCTGGAGACAGTGCAATGCTGGATGACCAGGATGATTCAGCTTCAACGGCAGGTCTTGTAAAGATCATCTCAAGGCACTGAACACATACTCAGTGTGCTGATGAGTTACTAAGGTACTAGACCTAAATAACAAGTAATAAAAGTCAGGCAAGTAAGTCTCTGTTACATCTCAGTACAGGAAGGCAGTTTCATGGTCTGTGTGTTAAAACAGAGAGATCATGTAACAACAGGCCAGTCTGCTCAAAGGGTCTTTGAACTGTTAGTCTTTGTATGTGGTTGAAGCATGCTGTAATAAAGTGTTGTTAAAAATTCTAATGAACCCTTTGATTTGAATACTTCAAAACAAGACATGGTGCCAGGAGTGGCTTTTTTGGGATCTTTCTGAAACAAACAAACAAAAGAGAAGCAACAAAGATGGAGAACTCTCATGGGAGAGGAAAAGACAAGCCTCACAGTGATAGGGGTTCAAGTGAATGTAGATTTTGGTGGGCTGGTCTCAGTGATACTGGAGTCTGCTCAAATGAAGAAATTAAGAACACCACCAGAGATCAGGTTTGTGGGTAATTTAGAAGAAACATGGAAACATTTCAAGCAACATTTTAAACTCTATATACAAGCTACTTGTGCAGACAAAAAAGAGAACCCACAAAAAGTAGCTTTATTACTAACTGCAGCAGGCTCAGAAGCTTTAGTCATATATAATACCCTTCAATTGTCTGCAGATAGCAGGCAGAACTATGATACTGTAATGCGCCAGTTTGAAGTGTACTGTGTGCTAAGAAAAAAATGAGACTTATGAAGGATATGTATTTAGATCCTGAATGCAAAAGGAACAAGAACCATTAGAAGAATGTGTTACTGATTTGAAAGTAAAAACACAACCCTGCAATTACAGTATGTCACTCTTTGCCACTCTTTGATAAAAGACCAAACTGTGTTGGGCTATTCTGATGGAAAAGTCAGAGTCTTTACTAAGAGACTGTGAACTAACCATGGAAAAAGTCATACAGATTTTTTAGGCTGATGAGCAAAAACACACATCCAAATGAAAGTCCTCACTGCAGCAAAAGATACAAAATACAGCTCTGAGGTTGCTGCTATGCAAACTGTGGGGAATTTAGCCCAAAGGTCCCCTACAGGTTTCATAAAGCAAGATGCACTACAAAAAGAGACAGGAAGTGCTGCAACCACACAAAGAAAGGGTGCAGGTAATCTCTGGTGCAACTGTGGTAAACAACATGCCTACTGAAGTGCCCCATCTATGGCCAACAGTGCACATCCTGTGGACAACTCAATCACTTCACAATTTGCAGACAGAGAAATGCAGTGCATGAAGTCACTGAAATGGAAGACTCAAACAGTGCTTGTTAAAAAATGGCATCCAAATATTAAAATGCATGTTCCAAATAAGCACATCAGTATGTTCTGTAATAAGTCAGGCTGGCACCAATACTTTTCTTTTCCAGCATCTATCCTGAGATTAGGCCATGCATGCCAGCCTGGCTAAGCCAATCAGAATCCAGGATTTTATCTGCCACTTTTATAAATGAAAAAAAAATGTAAAAGATTAACCTGACATCTGCATTGCAGAGGTCACTGAAAATGTGATGCTCTGAAATGCAATGATTAGTATTCTGACTGACTTTTCTTTAATTATCAGAATTTTCTTAAAATTTCCCCTTAGAACAGGGTGACCAGATAATATAAGCATAGCCAATAATGGAATAAAAATCAGGAGTGGACCATTGTAAGTTCTTATGTAGTATTAGACCAGTGTCTAATACATTTTAGTTGACTAATTAGACCTGAGGTTCTGCCATGAAGTTAATTAATATGTTTATTATATGACTTTAAATACAGTGTCTGGTAACACAAGGAGCAGTTATGGCTGACATATCCTGAATAAGTGATCTTACTTACGTTCATGTTCCCTATAGAAGAGATATCAATTGCATCTCTGCTTCAGCTGTCTCCTTACCAATTTAGTTTTATTTCCCAGCTCTGTCACTTGTCAATAATGCTGAGGGCACTACTGGATGTGATGCTGCTGTAATCAAAAATTTCCTGTGTGGTTTTAAAGTTTCATTGGTTTCAAGTGCAAGTATAGAATACTTCTCACTTGGGAATCAATATCGTAGAATAGCAATTTTGAAAGGTGCAAGGTTTCTGTTTCCAATTTATAAATTAAGTTAGTGTATGTGTTGCTTTCCTGGCTTGCAGTCTTTTTTTTACAGTCCTAAACAAACTCTGTTAGGATAGAAAATTAATGATTCGGAACCTGACTAGCCTCACTAAGATCATGTAAAAAAAATACAATAATTTGCAACATTATTAATTTCTCAGTTTCTGTGGTGTTCTCTTGAGTAAATTAAACACAGAAATTCATAATAAATCTTGATTTCATCATACACTCTGCAACTATAGATGAAACTTGAAGACATGTTGCAATTTGTTCTCAGAGGTTCCACTTGTTCATCAAATTGCCCATTATGGCCAGGAGTGTACACAGAAATTTGAATTGGGTACACACACTGCTCAACTACTCCCCCTCCCCCCACCCAGTTCTCCGCAGTCATGTGTAATTTGGTAATTTCATATGTATAGTAGGAACCAGGTCTAAAATTAGATTGTCACTAGATTATGTTCTCATAATTCTCAACTTGCTACAAAACCCAAAATGTGTTCATCTATGTCCAGGGTGGGTAAAAGGGGGGAGGGATGGCATTGTATGTCAAGAAGACTATTAAAGCAATGAAAGAACAGGATGAAAATGGTGAGATAGAATTCCTGTTTGTCACATTAGAGAAGAGGCCTGGCACTATATTAAAAATAGAAGTGGTGAAATATAGGCCTCCAAACCAGGAGGAGGAGACAGATAAGCAATTGTTGCAGGTAATTCAAAGGGTTTAGAAGAAAGGGGAGTTTGTACTACTGGAGGACATTAATATGCCTGGCATAGAATGGGGAATCCCTAAGGCAACATCTACCAGGAGTAGGGAAGTACTTGAAGCACTGCGGGGATCGTTTCTACAACAGCGGGTTAAGAATCCCACAAGAGGGTAAAATATACTGGATGTTGTACTCACAAACAGGGACAGTGTTGAAGATGTGGTGATGGGAAACTGCCTGGGTACAAGTAATCATAACACAGTGAGTTTTGGCATACAAATGGGGAGAATAACAAATAAGACCAGTACAAAGGTTCTGGACTTCAGGGGGGTGGACTTTGAAAGAATGAGGGAGATTTACAGAGAAGAAATGGAAGGCAAAGACCAGATAAGAGGATGTGGAGGAACTGTGGAGATGTATCAATGGGCAGTACTAAAAGCCACAGAACTGTGTATAAGGAGGCTAGGAAAAAAAGAAGGCCTCATAGGGATGATATTGGGGCATTAAGGGATAGAGGGATAGCATTCAGAAAATATAAGAAAACTTAGAGTGAGATAGATAAAGTTAATTATAAAGAAATATTGAGACAGGCAGGGAAAGCAAAAGCAGAAACAGAGGAGAGAATTGCTAAACATGCCAAAAGAGGGGATAAAACCTTTGTTAGATATGTGGGGGAGAAGAGGAGAACCAGACAGGGGATTATGAAGTTGGGGGGGTATAAATGTTGAGAGTAACTTGGAGAAAACGAAGGTTCTAAATACTTATTTTTGATATGGTTTCACAGTGGAAGGGGAACGGAACTGAGTTAAAGATGAAGGGAGGGGAAGAATGTGGGATGGATCAAAGCCCATTAAGTGAGGACAGAGTAAAGAAAGATTTTGGAAAATTAAAGGTAGATGAGGCAATGGGGCCTGATGGTTTGCATCCAAGAGTTTGTAGAGTTGAGGGATGAGCTGGCATCACATCTGACAAAATTATTTAATTTGTTATCTTTGTTATTTATCTCTTCATGATGTTTCTGAAGCTGTTTGATTGAGCACTTTAGAATGTACTATTTATGGCCCAATTGGGCAGGTGAATGAAGTTTACTAATTATGTGTCTGGTACGCATAGCTTAAATGCAAGTCTGTTTTCCTGAAGCTTCACCCCCACTGAAGACTCATATGAGTTGAGGCACTAGGGGTTAGCACCAAGTTTGCAGTCTTATATTTTGTATACTTATATGCTGGAATTAAACTTGCTCACTAAAAGTGATATTTTCTACACTACTTTTGGATTCCAGCATTTTATTTGAACTCCTTGTTTGAGCGCATTGTGAACTGTGTTTTTTTATTTAATTTATCCTGGGGGGGTCCGAGTGACTGGAGGATGGTGAACATAGTATCAATTTATAAGGAGGGCTGCAGGAAGGAGGCAGGGAATTACCATCCTGTCAGCCTCACATCAGTGGTCGGTAAGGTGATGGAGGTGTTAATAAAGGAAACAGTGGTAAAATACTTAATGGATAATAAACTATTAGATGAAAAGCAACATGGCTTCACTAGTGGGAGATTTTTCCAGACAAATCTGATCATATTTTGATGGGGTAACAAAGGTTATTGATCAAGGGGGTGCAGCAGTTGATGTGGCCTGCCTTGACTTCAGTAAGGCCTTTGACTCTGTTCCTTACCGTAGGCTAGTAAATAAGTCAGAGAGCCTGGGGATGGGACAGAAAATAACTAGATTAGTGGAAAACTGGCTGAAGGACAGAAGTCAGAAGGTGGTGGTAAATGGTGTACATTCTAGGATAATGAGGGTGACAAGCGGTGTTCCTCAGGGGTCAGTACTGGGACTAATACTTTTTAACATATATATATCAGTGATATATCAGTGGGAGTTGAAGGGAAAGTGTATCTTTTTATGGATGATGCAAAGTTATACAATAGGGCTGAAATATCAGGAGGAGTTCAAGCCATGAGAAGAGATCTGAGCACCACAGAGAAGTTGTCACACATTTGGCAGCTTAAGTTCAATGCTAAGAAGTGTGCAGTGATGCATGTGGGGTGTAAAAATCCACTGGCTGAGTACACACTGAGGTGGGGGGACTGATAAAACAAACAGAACAGGAAAGGGACGTGGAGATTATAATCTCAAACAACCTTAAGGTAGGAGATCAATGTAGAAAAGCAGTCGGTAAAGCGAATAGAATGATAGCGTGCATAGGAAGGGGTATAACAAGTAGGAAGAAGGAGGTGTTGCTGCTTTTTTATAAGACCATGGTGAGACTGCACCTGGAGTATGGGGTGCAGTTCTGGAGGCCTCATTTAAGAAAGGACATAGATGGGTTGGAGAGGGTTCAGAGAAGGGAAACAAAGTTGGTGCAAGGTATGCAAGAGAAGCCATATGAGACTAGATGGAGAGAATTAAATCTATATCCACTGGAGGTAAGAAGAGATAGAGGTGACATAATAGAGGCCTTCAAGTACATGAAAGGAATAAATTGAATGAATGTAGATTATTCGAAAAGAAAGTAGGAGTTAAAACAAGGGGTCATAATTTTAAGATTTGAAGGGGGAAGATTTAAGAGCAATGTAAGGAGATGTTATTTCACTGAGAGGTGGAACCCTGGAACAGATTACCTAATGATGTGTTGTGTGCAGAAACAGTGGAGGAATTCAAGAGGGTGTGGGACAGACACAAGGGGTAGGCTGGTGGGCAGAGGAAAATATCCCTGGGAAGTGGAGACAAGGAAGGGCGGGTGGGAAATGAGCAGACTGGATGGACCAGGATGGTCCTTTTCTGCTGTCACATTACTATGATACTACATCCAGAAAATCAGAATTTAGACTGTCACATCCACTGCATAGATCCACTTTAAAACACAACAGCAACATATGCTCCTTCAGTCCAAATCAGTATGATAATGGGTAGAAAATGGTACAGTATACTGTATGATTTTGGGCAGATCCTTATAAAAGTTGCACACGCATGTTTACAGTGAGTATGCCTGCAACATCCCTTATTCTGGCAAGACAAGAAATAAATAAACTATAAACAATCTTGTGACTACATTTGTCCTGAACACAGCTGATCTTAATTTATACCGGAAAGGATATACTGTAAGTGAAATGTTAAATCAGATGTTTCTAGTATAGCAGAGGATCATAACCATAAAATCAAACAACAGATGGAAATAAGTTACCCATCTACTGTACATTTGCAATAATCAAATGATCCCTACTGTTGAGTGCTCAGATCACATAGGGGGTGGCCATCACCATGAACCACTGTATCACAGTACTGCAGAGCTTGATATTGCCCAATATGGAAAAGCCACATTTGCCTGAATGTGACTTTTCTGAGCGATATTAGGAAATGTCACAACAAACAATGCACCAAAACTTTGCATAGAGATGGCTACCACTGTACCTCACAACACGTCATAGCACTATCTTTAGATTGTTTATTAAATGGTTTTAGAGTACATAGAGTTGTGCTGGCTTAAAGAATGAAAGTAACAGCCAGGAACCGAAGGGAGCAGGTACTGCTGGATGTCTTCCAGGACAGCTTCCTGCTGCAAATGGTCAGTGAACAAACCAGGTTAGGGAATACCCTTGACCTTGTGCTGGCAAATGGGGACTTTGTGAAAGAACTTACAGTGGAGGAACCGCTGTCAGGGAGTGATCACCACTCAGTATGGCTCACATTGGATATGGGCAAGGAAGGAGTGGAATCTGGCACAAGAGTGCTGGACTTTAGAAGGGCCAACTTTGGGAGGATAGGGGAAGTGGTAAAAGGGTACATGGCCAGAATTCAATCTAGTATGAACACTAACCAGAGGTGGGAGCTCATAAAGCTGGGGATAGTGGAGGCAACCAAAACCTGCTGCAAGGCCCAGAGCAAGAAGGCTAGGGCTAAGAAACCGAGCTAGTTGAGCAAGGAGGTCATGGAAAAGGTAAGGAGGAAAAGAGCTGCCTTTAGGAAGTACAAGAAAACAGGGAGAGGGGTGGACAGGGAGGATTATTTGACGGAATCGAAGGAGGTGACAAGGGCAGTAAGGGGAGCCAAGGCATCTACGGAACTCAGGCTGGCACAAGGCATTAAGAAGGGGGAGAAGGACTTCTTTAGGTACATCAGAAGAAGCCAGAAGGTGAAGGAAGGAAACATATTCAATTCAGTGCTTTAGAGTAACTGGTAAATGGTATTTTTCTTTTAAACTTAGATTGTAGGCTTGTAGTGACACTATACTTTCTTTCTGTGTTGTCTTTACTTATAATTGTTTTTGGGCTGTTGAAAATTTAAAACATAGTGGTGGTATAATTCTGTGCTGTCTTTAAATGCTGCAAATTTTATCTTGGCTTGTCTGACTGTCCTGTAGCTGGGTGAAGGGTGTTAATTGTCTGGCCTCTGACCTCAGCTACGTGATAACTGGAGGTGGGGCTGAGTCACAGTTAAAGCAGCAAAATGAGGTTCATCTTCTCAGAAGAAGCCAGAAGGTGAAGGAAGGAAACATATTCAATTCAGTGCTTTAGAGTAACTGGTAATTGGTATTTTTCTTTTAAACTTAGATTGTAGGCTTGTAGTGACACTATACTTTCTTTCTGTGTTGTCTTTACTTACAATTGTTTTTGGGCTGTTGAAAATTTAAAACATAGTGGTGGTGTAATTCTGTGCTGTCTTTAATTGCTGCAAATTTTATCTTGGCTTGTCTGACTGTCCTGTAGCTGGGTGAAGGGTGTTAATTGTCTGGCCTCTGACCTCAGCTACGTGATAACTGGAGGTGGGGCTTAGTCACAGTTAAAGCAGCAAACAGAAGTTCATCTTCTCAGAAGAAGCCAGAAGGTGAAGGAAGGAAACATATTCACCCCTTCCCCCAACTCTTAATTATATGCCCTGATGAATCTGATTGACAGGAGCTAAACACAAGTTATAGCAAGAGGTGTGAAGTAGGAGGGGCATAAGGGGGAAGAAGACCACCCTCAGCACGACAAGTGTTTTGACTCATTTATTTATTTATTGGTTTCTTTTTCCTTAAAAAAATATATATATCTGAGGATCAGTTACAGGATTTTTAGTACTGTAAATAAATAAAAAGAGAACTAAGAGAGCTTCAGTAGCAGAGAAGTAGTGGAATTGCAGTATAATGTGGGGAGTGGTGCAATGCAGTGGCTGTGGGGCAGCCATATTCAGGCAGACCTTCTGGACACTGAGGTGCTGCCCTATCTGCATGCATCTCTGACTGGCGGATGAGGTAGCCAGACTCAGAGCGGAAGTAAACTGGGTCAGGAGTACCATCACCTATCCAGGGACCACCCAGTCCATGCAGCTGCCTCAAAGGATGCCGAGAATGAGGAACACTTAGATGACAGTGGGCTCAGGGAGGGTTAGAGCAGTCAGGCAGAGGCACATCCCAGATCCTATTCCTCTCAAGAACTCATATGCCACACTGGCAAATGAGGACAACCAAATAGAGGTACCCAGAGAAGTGGAAGGAAAGGATGTGAGGTTAGCCAAGGAGGTGACCTCAGTGGGAAAGCAGTGGACCCCAGAGGAGGAGGAAGCAAATCCTGGTGGGGACTCCATCATAAGAGGGATCCAGCTAGGAACACAGAAGGGGAGGACAGGGAGGTGAGGTGCCTACCAGTGCCACGGCATGGAGGGATGGAAGGAAGATACTGGGGATCACTGGGAAGGCAAGACGGGAGGGTGAGCTGGATGTCATTATCCACCTAGGTACTAATGACTTGGCAAATGGGGAGCCAAAGGAAGTTCAGGAAGAGTTTAGGAAACTGGGAGGGTCTCAAGCAAGTAGCTACTTCTGTCACTTTCTCAAGTACTACCTGTGAGAGGCAAGGAGGAAGCATGGGAGTGCATGCAGGAACTTTAACTCATGGTTGAAGAACTGGTGCTGTGAGGAAGGGTTGGATTCATTGGTGACTGGGGACCCACCTGGAGGGATGGAGGTTTGTTCAAGCCTGACGGCCTGCATCCATCCTGGAGGGAATCAAGCACTCAATGATAAGTTTAAATGCTACATTGACAAGCATTTAAACTAGCAAAGGGGTGGCAGGCCAGCAAGGATGGTACCTACTTGCACCCCACAGCTAGCAGTGGAACCAGTGAACCAGAGGAGTGGCTATCTCTGCAAAGCAGTGTGCAAAATATGGAGATTAGTGTCCAAAAGGTGGATAAGCAGAAAAGGGCAAAATTCAGCAGAAGGGCAGACAGCAAGGAGAACCAGGGATAAATGACAACCAAGGAAGGGGCTGGAGTAGAACAGTGAAGCAGTCTAGGAGGTCAAATCATGGAAAGCCATGTGCAAATGCCAGGAGCCTTAGCAACAAGATGGAAGATCTGGAGGCTGTCATGGTACAGTCAGACCTGGACATTGTGGCCATCACTGAAACCTGGTGTAATGATAACCATGACTGGGAGATGGCCATACCTGGCTACAACATATTCAGAAGAGACAGAGCAGGCAGGAAGGGAGGAGGTGGCACTATGTGAAAATGACATAAGGGCACACAGATCCAGGAGGAACAAAATGGGGAGAGATACTGTGGGTTAAGCTGGAAAGGAAAATGGGGCCAGCCATCGCACAGGTGTGGTCTATAGACCACCAGCCCAGGAGGAAGAAACAGATAGGGAGCTGATGCTAGCCATCCAAAGGATGGCAGACAAGGGTGAGGTAGTACTGGTTGGAGACTTAATACCAGACGTGGACTGGAGCATCCCAGCAGCAGCATCAACTAGGAGCAGATTTATCCTGGACTCCTTCAGGTGCCTTCCTCAAGCAACTGGTCATGGAACCAACTCGGCAGAAGGCAATACTGGACCTTGTGCTCACAAACAGGGACAGTGTGATGGGGGTAACAGTGGGGGAGCACCTGGGAAACAGTGACCACCAGTCATTGTGGTTTGAAATCACAGAAAGAGCAGAACCAAACCACACAAAAACACGTATCCTGGATTTTAGGGGGGCAGACTTTGGGAAAACGGGGAGATACTTGAAAGAGGCATTAAGGGGAATGGGACAGGAATCAGGGGTTGAGGAACAGTGGGCAGTATTAAAATGGGGATTATAAGAACAACAGAATTATGCCATTAAGCAGGTTAGCAGAGGAAAGGAAGAGGAGACCATTATGGTTTTCCAAAGAGGTAGCAAAGAAAGTGAAAGCCAAAAGATTGCATTCAGGCAATACAAAAGACACAGGCAGAAGGGGATGGGAGAAGTACCAGGAGAAACAAAGGAGGCAGGAAGTCAGTAAGGAAGCCAAAGCTCAGACAGAAGAACACATTGCAAAATCAGTGGGTAAAGGGGCAAAACATTTTACAGGTACATAAGTGAAAAAAGAAAGACAAAGGGAGGGATAGTGAGACTGAAGGGGGAGGATGGGAGCCACGTGGAGGATGACAACAGTAAAGCTGACATATTGAACAGGTATTTCTGCTCAGTCTTTACTAAGGAAGAGGGGGGTAATGGGTCTGAAGGGAGTACAAGGGGTGAGAATGGTGCAGAAATGGACACAAGTCCCTTTACACGAGAAAGGGTCCTGAAGGAACTGGAAGTAATAAGAGCTGATAAAGCAATGGGGCCAGATGGGGTGCACCCCAGGGTCCTTAAAGAACTAAGAGGTGGTGGCTGAACCTCTGGCTATCCTGTTCAGCCAATCACTGGAAACAGGGGAGGTACCCAAAGACTGGAGGACAGCAGATGTAGTCCCCTTATACAAAAGTGGGAACAAAGAGGAAGCAGAGAACTACAGACCAGTCAGCCTCACCTCGGTAGTGGGAAAGATCATGGAAGCACTACTGAAGGAGAGATTGGTGGAACATCTGGTTGTCAATGGACTACAGGACCCAAGGCAGCATGGTTTCACCAGGGGGAGGTCATGTCAGACCAACCTCATTGAATTTTTTGACTGGGTGACTAGGGAGGTGGATCAGGAGGGCAGTGGACATGGCCTATCTGGACTTCAGCAAGGCCTTTGACACTGTGCCACATAGAAGACTATTACACAAACTGGGGAATATGGGTGTGGGCAGGACAGTAGTGTGGTGGGTAGGTAACTGGCTGGGTGGCAGGACACAGAGGGTGGTGGTAAATGGCTGTCACTCCACAGAGGAAGAGTGACCAGTGGGGTACCACAGGGATCAGTGCTAGGACCGGTCCTATTCAACATCTTCATCAGTGACATTGCACAGGATCTAGAAGGCAGAATTTCACTGTTCGCTGATGACACAAAGCTCTGTAACAGAGACACACCAGAGGGTGTAGACAGAATGAGAAGGGACCTGCAGAAACTTGAAGAATGGTCAAGGGTTTGGCAGTTGAAATTCAATGCAAAGAAGTGCAAGATAATGCATATGGGGCACAAAAACCCAGGCACAATATATCAGTTGGGGGTGAGGATATAGCATGCACCAAGCAGGAAAGGGATCTTGGGGTTGTCATCTCTGATGACCTCAAGGTAGGGAAACAGTGTGACAAGGCATCAGGTAAAGCAAATAGGATGCTGAGATGTATAGGCAGGGGCATCACCAGCAGGAAAAGGGAGGTCATAATTCCGCTATACAAGACACTAGTGAGGCCCCACCTGGAGTACAGTGTACAGTTCTGGAGACCATACCTACGTAAGGACATAGACAGGGTAGAGAAGGTTGGAGGAGGGCAACAAAGATGGTGCATGGATTGCATCACAAGTCCATGAAGACAGGTTGAAGGAACTGAACATGTACTCCCTGGAGGAGAGGAGGGAGAGAGGGGATATAATAGAGACATACAAGTATCTTACAGGGAGGAACAGGGTGCAGGAAAACACTATTTTTAAGCAAAAAAGATGTTTCAGGACTAGAGGGCATGGGATGAAGTTGGAGGGAGGACGATTCAGGAAACATGAGAAAGAATTTCTTCACAGAACGGGTGGTGGACAAGTGGAACACCCTGCCAGAGGAAGTGGTGGGGGCTGAAACAATCACGGGATTTAAGAATGCATGGGATAGACATAAAGGAATTCTAGAGGTCAGGGGTAAGGGGAAATAGACTTCTAGGAAAACAAACTGAACTTACAAGCTCAAATGGGCAGACTAGGTGGGCCATAGGCCCTTATCTGCCGACACTGTCTATGTATCTATGTATCTATGTATCAGGGAGAAAAGGAGCTGTAAGGACCACATAGTAAGGATTAGGAAGGAGGGGGTTGGGTGGAAGTAGGGTGCAATAAATGAGTACTTCTGCTCAGTATTTACTAAAGAGAAGGGGGGGGGGTGACACCCAAGGGGGGAGAAATGGCAGAAACGTGGGGGAGGGGATGACAGATGGGGAAAGCATAGAAGGCAGAGTTTGGGAGGGTTTGAAGGCACTGAGGGTGGATAAGGCACCAGGCCCAGATGGCATCCATCCCAGGGTACTGAAGGAGCTGGAAGAGGTCCTTGCACGACCTCTGGCAGACCTATTTAATGCCTCACTACATTCGGAGTGTGTACCTCAGGACAGGAGGATGGCTCATGTGGTGCCCCTACAAAAGAGTGTCCCCAAGGATGAACTGGGAAACTACAGACCAGTGAGACTCACATCCATCATGGATAAGCTAATGGAGACTATCCTGAAGGAGAGGCTGGTGGCCCTCCTAGAGGCCAAAGGACTACAGGACAGCAGAAAGCATGGCTTCATATGGGGCAGATCCTGCCAAACCAACCTGGTGGAGTTCTATGACTGGTTAACTAGGCAACTGGACAGGGGCCATACAGTGGATGTCCTGTATCTGGACTTCAGTAAGGCATTCGACTCAGTACCGCGTGGAAGGCTGGGAAGTAAGTTAGTAGGCACAGGGGCAGGTGCAAAGCTGGTGAGATGGGTAGGGAACTGGCTTCAGGGAAGGCAACAGAGGGTGGTGGTGGGTGTGGAGCTCTCACACCCAAGGGTAGTGATGAGCGGTGTTCCACAGGGCTCAGTGTTGGGACCAGTGTTGTTTGGGATATTCATTACAGACATATCATTGGACATCAAGAGCAAGATCAGTCTGTTTGCTGATGATTCCAAGGTAGGAGCAGCGGTGGATGACCTAGGGGGATGGCAGGGGTTGCAGGATGATCTGACAAAGCTTGAAACCTGGTCAGACACCTGGCAACCGGGGTTTAATGCCAAAAAGTGCAAGGTGCTGCATTTTGGGATGAAGAACCCAAGGAGGAGTTACCAGCTGGGGGGAGTGCAGCTAGCCCAGACAGAGGAGGAGGAGAAGGATCTGGGGGTGCTCATTACAGGGTCAATGAACAACTCAGCACAATGTAGGAAGGCAGCTGCAAAGGCCAACAAAATGCTGGGTTGTATTGCAAGGGGTATATCCTTGAGGAGGGAGGAAGTGATTCTGCCACTGTATAGGTCATTAGTTAGACCACACCTGGAGTACTACGTGCAGTACTGGTGCCCGTATCTGAAGAGGGACATTAAGTTACTGGAGGGGGTGCAGCGCAGGATGACAAAGATGATAAAGGGGCTGGGGGACTTATCATACGAGAGGAGGCTGAGAGAGTTGAACATGTACTCACTGAAGGAGAGGAGGGATGGGGGGACATGATTGAAACCTTTAAGTTCATGAAAGGAATAAACAAGACAGGTACAGAGGGGCTGTTCAAAGTAAGGGAGGGGAGGGATACCAGGGGCCATGATATGAGACTGGTGGGAGGAAGGTTCAGGAGGGAGATGAGGAGACACTTTTTAACAGAGATGGTGGTGGCTGGGTGGAATGCGTTACCTGCAGAAGTGGTATCCAGTAGAACAGTGGACTGCTTCAAAAGGGGATGGGACAGACAAAGGGGAGGGTCAATGAAGGGGAAGGGTGGAAGGGAGGGGCAGCTGCAGAATAAGGGGTGCTAGCTGCACATTCGAGCAGACTCGATAGACCTCTAGGCCTTTATCTGCTGGCAAATTTCATATGTTCGTAACATCCTGTGCATTCTGAACCATTATGATGTCCTCATCAGACTGTCATGATCCAAGCTGCATACTAAGTAACCTAGTAGCCACAGTTTATAATACGTGGCCTCAACTTACAAATGTGCTGTCATTCTCAATATTTATGCATCATGCATAAATCGACTACACATCTGTAAGTGGGGGGGGGGCTGATGGATGCCTAATCTGCAATACTCATTGGCATATATACTGTATGTACAGAAGCAAAAATGGCAACCCTGACCATAGAGGAAGGTAAGATCAAAGTTATTTCCTTGTATAAATGGCACTGTGGCAATAAAGCCACCCTTTCTAAAGTAAAATGCTAACTTTTGTTTTTCTTAACAAGGAAACTGCTGCACTTGCTGTTCTTTGAGGTATCCCTTAAAATTGTTTCCCAGTACCAATAACTTAAAGAAGCTGGTGGCCCCATTCACAAAAAAAATGGTGGTGTTGATAGTTGGTGCAGCAACCACTTAACAAAACTGGACAGTGCCATTGTGCAGGTTGCAACACCATCAAGCTATGCTCTGCTGGAATGGTGCAACCATTTCCTAAGTGGTCACAAATGCGGGAATCATAGGAATGTTAATACAGTACAGATCCAAAGGTGGGTGCATGCGTGGTTGACTGAGTAGAGAGAAAGGGTAGGTTTGGAAGTGAGAGTACCAATGTGGAGCACAGTGGGGAGTGGGGTCATATATGAAAGGCTGTATTTTTAACTCTGTTCAAAGAACACATAAGTGGCACAGAATTTGGACTGTACTACTAGATATTACAGTTTGTATATGATAAAAAGATGCAGAAAGTGATATTTGCAGAGAAGGATGGCAGGGGATACAATGTTATTTGTGTGAGCTAAACAGGTGAGCAGAGAATTGGCAGATGAAGTTTAATGCACAGTGGTGTCAGCATGGCTCAGTTGGTAGTGCGTCTGTCCCTGGGTCAGAAGGCTTTAAATTCTAGTCTCGCACTGGGATTGAGCTCACACCAGAAATGCTGGCAAATGCATGCAGTACTAAGGGGATGCAGTAATGTCCGTGTGTGCCATCCTTAGGATGAAACATTAAACCAAGGCGCTGTCATCCTTTTCTGGTGGTAATAGTAGTAGTAGTAGATTTTATTTATTTAAGGTGCCCTTCTCTGAAGGCTCAGGGAACCCTTACAACATGCAGACATTATAAGCATCATAATAATATCGATGTATACACTTAACACCCAAAAACATAATAAATATAATAAATGATCTAATATGTTTTCTTTACTCTAAGAAACAGTAACAATAACTATCATTATTAATCCCCAAAGGCTTGCCAAAACAAGAAAGTTTTCAGTTCTCTTTTAATTATTTCTACAGAGAAGGCCTCCCTCAGGTACCCACGTAACGAATTCCAGAAGATCGGTGCTGCCAACTCAAAAGACCGATCACCTAAAGATTTCACTCTGGCCTTGGGCATCTCCAGGAGGCCCTCCCTCACTGACCAGAGAGAGTGTCTTGGATTGTAGGGATACAGGTAGACATTAATGAAGACTTGCCAACACTGATACATGTGTTTGTGACATTCAGGCTGGACTACTGTAATGTGCTCTACCTCGGGGTCAGTGGAGGTACCCTGTGATGTTTGAGGTTGGTGCAGAATGCAGTGGCCCAGTTACTGACTGGCCTTTTGCAGTCTACTCATGTGAATGTGACTCCAGTCCTGTGTGGACTGCATGGGTTGCCTGTGAAGTTGAGTGTTACTTTCAAGGTTGGTTTGCGAACTTACAAGCCCCTAAATGGGTTGGGCCTGAGCTACCTGGCAGAACTTCTGTATCCACTCCAGTCCTTAAGCCCACTCTGCTCCTCCAAGGCAGATCTCCTCTCAGTCCCCAGGGCATAGCTTAAATCCTCAGGAGATCATGGGCAAGATTTTCAAAAGCCTTAGATCACCACAAGCCCTGGTGCACCGACAATACTGCACATGGGGCTTGTGGTGATCTATCTGAATTTTGTATCTTGTGTGGCAATTGCCACAAGTTAGACTAACTTTTTCTGGTCTAACATGCAGCAGTCCTGGGCCCATTGTTACAGAGCTTGCACCATGTATTTGGCACAAGCTGCTGTAATTCATGGCAACTATTGCAACTGCACCTGGGATTGTACAATTGTTTGCAGTTGTGGCAAAAAGTTTGGTGCACCACAAGATCCCAAGTGCCGTGGTCTAGGGCTGGACACAAGCCCTGCACCACACTTTGAAAATCCTGCCCTATGCCTTTATGGTTGCCAACCCCCACTCTTCCTCGAGTACTGAAGGAGGCACCCTTTGGTGGAGGCCTTTAAAAGGGGGTGAAGGCTTACCTTTTCAGACAAGCATTTGGGGACCCCTGAAGATCCCATTTTCATCTTGGCTACTATGGTCACTGTTTCATTACCTTTTCACCATCTGCACTTTATTTTATTTATTTTATCTTATTTAATAATGTATTTATTATTAGAGGGCTTGTTAGAGTTGTATGGGTATTTGTTTATTCTATTTAAATGTAAAATTCTTGTATTATTTTGTTTATGACTTTTGTTATGTCTTGTAAGGAATCTGATCCTCCGTGGAAGGGTATCTAAGAAATAAAGCTACTACTACTACATAAGATCCTATGGTAGCCCCCCTGTTAGCACAGTGATAGTGATTCCTCCGGTGATGCCGACAATGTGGGTTCAGAAGTGACCCAGGTAGTTGGGGGCCAGCCAGGGGGAGGAAAATTGAACATCCCAGAGAAAACTCTCCTCCTCCTGGGAGGGTAGTTCACTGCCTCTCCTGCAGTGCTACCACCTAGGTGATGATTGGTGGCAGTGCAGTGGAGGTATGCAGTTTAAGGAAAGGGCTGTTGACTGGGAGGTCGTGTGCACCACAACCTTGAATGTGTGCATGCTTGAGCCCCAGGTACACTGGGACTCAAGGGAAAAACTAAAAAAAGGACTGGTTCTGGCTCCTGAAGTAGCAGGACCATGGGTGATATATCCAGGCCCTCACGTGTCCATCACAGTAGCTACTACATGGTACTAGGTTGTCGGAGTGTATATTCCCGTTCCCTACTCCATCAAGGGGAGCAGAACCATGGCTTCATGGATGGGCTAGACAGGACATTGCAGACATGAAGTGAATCAGCTTGTACCATTGATTCCCCCGAGAGAAAGGTGCCTGAGACCAGAGGGGTACAGAGACTGTGAGTAAAAAAAAAAAGGAAAAGATCCCATGACACTTCTTGAAAAGACCAGGGGAATTCCCACAGTTTCCTGGCCAAATTTTCTCATTCAATAAAATATCATCAACATTATAACACATTAATTTTGGTTAGTTTGTATTTGTTTTCTCCCCTCCCCTCATCTCCCTGGATGAGGCTGAAAATAGGCAATATTATAAAGCCCTCCTTTCTTGGTCAAGAAAAACTACAGTCATTAATCAATCAAACAATCTATAAATAATATTGGTAAAAATAAGGTGATGCACATTGCTAATGGCAACCAGGGAAACCCTGAAGTTCAAAGAGGATAAGGTCAGGGGTAATATTAGGAGACACTTCTTCTTGCAAAGGATGGCAAACCTATTGAACACTCTACCAGTGGAGACACTGGATATGAAGGCAATATAGGCATTCAAGGCAAGACTGGACAAAGTTTTGCTTCCCAAGGAAACCACAGGGTAGCCTGGGTAGAAAATTCATATAAAATGGTACACCTTTCTACAGCACACTTATTTCATTCACCCCTTGTTTTAGAAACAGTGGGGTGGGCATAATGGTATCCTTTCTGACCTTAAATTACTATCTTATTGTGTTTAGCAGTGAGCAAATTCAGGGGTGGATTTGGTTATGGATTTGCTAGTCCACCCAGTTTTAGGTGTCAACAAGCCTAATCATACATTCTCTTTTCTGCATTTACTAAAGATCTGTGTTACATTCACTCTGAGTGATTCGGTTTTGATGATGCCAGTGATAGGACTGGTGCAAGTCTGTAGACAATACAAATTGATTCCGCCAGGGCTTGTGTGAAGGCTTTATAAAATTGCTTTCAGAATCTGAGAATCTTTCTTGGGCTAAACACATTGCCTTACTGTTGATAAATTCCCCTCTTCCATCAACACTAGGGTTATTGAACTTCCATCTCAAGCTTTTAGTGATTTCAGTACAAAACAATCAGTACACTGCTATTTATCTAGCAACTCAGTTTGCTCCTTAATTGCTAAACTGATAGGTTGTATCTTTCCTCTCTCCCCTCCTTCCCCCAATCCCCATTTTGTCCTCTTACTCCATTCACAATGCTTACTCTCACTCTTTTGCTCTCCCTCTCCCTCAAATGAAATCTACTGCAGGCCAAGCTTCCTTCTCATTTTGTTTCCCTAAACTATGGGGTTCTCATCCCCCTTCTGTTTGCTCTGCTCCTTCCTTACATGCTCTTAAGCCTCTCCTCTGTGAGTTCTCTGTTCACTCCTGTAGTTGTTTCTGATATTGGGTTGGACTCTTCACTTGTAACTTGCTGAATCACTGACATTAGCACTTCCCCCACTTCGCTAGCATCGGTCATTCCATCCATTCCTTATTTTGTATTGATGATTACTATTTAATATTCTCTTGCCAGTTCCAAAATTTACTGTTACATTAGCTAACTGCCGTCAATTTATTCTTTAAGCATTCTTGTAATGTATATTTTTGACATACTTGTTTCTTCGTATGTATTTTATGCACTATGTTGTGGATCTGTCCTCTCTCTCCTCTCTCTTCCACTCCCCACAGGCTGCGTCTGTAAACGAGCTGATACCAGCTCAGTATGTCTTTCCTGGTAAAACCTTTGAAATAAATAAATATAAATAAACAGCACTCTGGGAACTTCTGGGACCACAGGCAATGTGTAATATTGGGGCCCACAGGACTTCACCATATGACTGGGGTTCATGAACCACCTAGGCCTCAAAACCTGAAGGGTTTTTGATAACTTAAAAATACAATTGGAGGAGTTTCAAGGTTCTGTGAATGCCATCTCTAGGGGTGAAGAATGACAATGAAGGTTAGAATGTGAGTAGTTGAACCAGCCAGTGGTACTGAGGGTTGAGGTGCTGGACACTAGACATCACTCCATGCTGGTGACCTGTGTTCGGGAGTGAGCACAGATTGCTGGGGGTCAGCTGGGGGGGAGAGGATCAAAGATTCAAGGGACTGCTTTCCTCTCCTGGTGAGGGGAGAGATGCTGGTCTTTGCTTAGACTGCCACCAGGTGGAGGCCTGGTGGCAGTGCAGTGTGGGCAGCAAGAATTGAGGGGGCTGTGGATACATCATGTGTGCACCTCCATGCAGGCACTTCACATTCTGTGGTAGGGCCAGGAAAAAACAGTGAAAATAGCAGTCAGGGGCTTAATGAAGCCTTGCCCTCTAGAGCTCAGCCTGCCCCATTGCCCGGCTATTCCATCGATGGTCCGCTCTGGATACTAAGTTCTAGGGGGAGGACAGCCCACCCCTAACCAGCCCCAACGCAAGGGGTAATTCATGAGGAACCTCTTGACCAAGGTTGTTAACAGGGGACATGGGTGCTGACTCAGGTAGCCAGGACAAGGCTGATAAGCTGCCCCCAGACTGAGGCAGATAAAAACGTTTGTGAAAAATAAAAGAAATATGTGTAGTTGTAGGCTGGAGTACATCCACATTATGCAGTCAACACAGCCAGCCCAAACTTGGTGAAAGTATTTCATGATGTCATCAGATTATTGGGTAGGTTAGGACTGATTGAGCCTGAGTAGTATGCAGTGCTTGTGCAGCTGTAAACATTAGCTTATGCTCTCTTTTTCCCTGCTACAGCGACTACTACCCTGTGAGGGTGTCACAAGTACACAGAACCCTAAAAAAGGGGTCAAAACCCTCAAGATATCACAGGGACAAGATCCCAGGACCAAAGGAACATTAGGGAAGAAGGCTCAACCCCAAGGAGAGAGAGGAGCCGCAGGAGGAGGAGGAGAGGAGTAGGGTAGCAACAAAAAGTCTGAGCATCCAAGGACACTTGGTCAAGCATGGCTTTAACTACATAGAAACATAGAAACAGAGATTTTGACGGCAGATAAGGACCACCTGGCCCACCTAGTCTGCCCATTTCCCTACCTACTTAAACTCCAGATCCTACATGATCAGCATCTTACCCTCTCTTTCCTATCACTAGGGTTGCCTTCTGTCAATCCCATGTATTCTTGAACTCACCAATTGTTTTAGCCTCCACGATCTCCACTGAGAGGCTGTTCCATGCATCCATGCACTCTTTCTGTGAAAAAATACTTCCTCACATTACCCCTCAGTCACCCCCCCCCCACAGCCTCATATTGTGACCCCTTGTTCTTGCACGTCTTTTTTTTGAAGATGCTGCCCTCCTGGACCTTGTTGATTCCCCTGAAGTACTTGAATGTCTCTATCATATTCATCCTCTCCCTCCTTTCCTCCAGGATATACATATTGAGGTCTTTCTGTCTGTCCTCATATGTTTTCTGATGCATTCCTTTCACCATTTTTATTGTCCCTCTCTGGACTGCCTCCATTCTGTCAATGCCTTCTGGAAATGCGATCTCAAGACCTAAACACAGTATTCCAGATGTGGTCTGACCAATTGTCTATACAGTGGCATCACCTCCTCCTGTTTTGTATTGGTGATGCTCCTCCTTATGCACCCCAGCATCCCTCCCCACCACCTTTTCACATTGCTTGGCCACCTTCCGGTCATCTGTTATGTTTACCCCAGGTCCCTTTTCAGTTTTGTTGTTGTTAGTATAGAAGGGGGCATGGCATGGTCACCTGCTGTACCTCTACACTGCAGGCAAAGCCTTTCAAATCAAAGGGCCATCGGGTTTCTGCATAGGTTATGATTGATTGAGACTATGTAGTATGTAGTGGTTGTGCAACTGTAAGCTTTTGCTTATGCCCTTTCTGTCCCTGCTACCGGGACTACCACCCTATTGGGGTGTCACATGGATGCAGAACCTCAAGGAAGACTTCCAACCCCTTGAGATGAGATTCCAGGACCAAAGGCACCGTAGGGAAGAAGGCCCAAAAGCATAATGGAAGACAAACAAGCATAGTTTTCCCTAAGGAGGAGAGATGTAGCCAAACTGAGACCCAGATCTGGAGAGCCACCAACCGACTGCGGGAACTGCCAAACTTTTACGACCTTTGGAATACAGGAGAGGAAGAAACCCTCTAAAGGAGGAAACTTCTGAGGAATCCAAGGACTTGGTTGCCTTCCTTCCAGACTAGGGATTTAATTAGTGACAGCTCATCTACTGCACTTTAGAAACCCTATTCAGGAGAAGTAGTTTAGATGAAGGACTCTTGCTCTATCCCTCTAACAGGAACGTATTTAGGGTGCTGTAAGCCAGTCTCTTCAGCTAAAGGATGTTCCCCACAAAAGAGGCCCACACCCCAAGGTGGAAGGAAGGAGAAAAGTAATGACCTCTGAAAGGCATTCACCTGACCTCCAGCTGATGGGTGGCCTAGAGAGGAAGCTGAACCCTTGAGGGGAAAGGCATAGGAGTTGGTCCCTTCAGGGGTAGAAATTGGAGTAGTTGTATAATCTTTGCCCTTGAGGCACAGAGGAATGGAAGTAGGTAGAGGCCAGCTGAACCTTAGGTGGCCATAAAGATGAATAGCTGTCAAAGGTGCTGCTGATGTGGTCTGCACAGCCCAAGGAGCCCCTGAGGACTGAGAGGCCCATCCCTCCAGTAGATGAAATCTTAAATGGTACATCAAGAGGTGGCTACAAGTTGATCTGCATAGCTAAAATGCCCCCCAGAGTGCAGGACATTGACAGCTAAAGGGTAGAAAGAGACGGATCCCATCCAAGTTGAGAAACCCACTGCCAAGATGCGGACTTCTGAGGAGCAGAGCAAGATCATCTGCTTACAGGGCTGGAAGGCCTGGAAGCCATGCTGTGGTCATGGCTGGCATGTGTTCAAGTGTAGGAGAGCAGTGGAAGGATGATGGTGAAGCCTGATGGGCAGGGAGTACAAGGTACAGAGGTAGAAATGGATGAAGATAAGGCTAAATTACTGAATGGAGGCTTAGAATACCAAATTAAATGGATTGAAACTGATGATTCATACCTTAGACTAAATGCCTGCAACTGAACATTGACAATGAAGAACAATGGTGGACACGTGCTAACGAATTCTGTGAGGAAAGAGTAGTGACAGTGGTTGCTGATGTAGACCAGTTATGCTGAGGCAGGAGGAAATGGAAAACAAAAGTGCTGTAAAGAACTTAGAGCATGACTGATACACTGAAAACAAAGGAGCAGCGTGTCGCTGCCCTGACAACCACTATTCAATGATGAAAACATGAAAGCCTTTAGGACTCTGCAGAGGTCCACCTCGAAGTCAGTCAACAGAACTGTCTGGCATGTCTTCTTTACCTTCAGTGGAGAGTGGCACTAGGGGAAGCAGGGATGGCTCATAACTGAGGTAATTTTCAATATTTTTAACCCAGATTTTAAACATAGCCATTTCTTTGCAGCGCATCATGAATGTGATAGCTGTCATTTTTCAAATCCTGGCCAAAATGTGTTTTTGCACTTGTGGTGCAAAAATCACCTTTTGGGCAGGATTTTTTGTAAAGCATTGCTACAGATTAATACTATGGAGATGAGTGAGAACTGGAACTGAACCATCTCCTCTCCTGGACTGCTCAGAGATGTTATTTAGCTTCAACATAAGCCACAAAATGCACCACAAAACATCTAATACCCCAGGGCTTATATATCATTGGTGAACATCCAGCATTGACAAATGCTTGTTTAATCTTAAAATGTATTAATCAAGGATGGCTCAGCTGAGAATTCTGAGATGCAACAGCTCCTTTAAGGTTAAGTGACTTGCTCAAGATCATACTGTGAGAATTAAGGGTTTGATCCTGCGATCTACATACATATGAACATGCCAACATATGAATGTGGTAGCAAATAAAGGTCTTATAGTCTACCTAGTTTGCTCAAGTGTGCAGTTCCCAATGTGTTTAGATGGTGCTGCCCCCCATATCCCCCTTGATCCCTCACAAATACTCCCTCCCCTTCCTCCCCATCTACGAACATATATATGAACATACAAATTTTCCAGCAGAAACAGGCCATAATGATCGATCTAGTTTGCTTGAGTGTGCAGCTCAGTTTAGTTCCTTGATCTGCCCCCCCACTCCCCTGGAGTCACTATCTCCCCTAGTAATCTCCCTCTTACTGATCCCAGGAACACTCACCCTAAATTTCTTCTTCAGTCTGTCCCCTTCCCCTTGAAGCTAGCCACTGTATTTACAGCAACCACCTCCTCTGGCAACTTGTTCCACCCCAACACCACCCTTTCAGTGAAAAAGTGCCTCCTCATTTTCTTCTTAAATCTACCCCCACTAGCTTCAGGCAGTGCCCCCTTGTTGTACCCTCCTTCTTTAAGTTAAAGATGCCCTCCAATCTTACTCTGTTTATTCCCTTAAGGTATTTGAAAGTCTCTATCATGTTCCCCCCCTCTCTCCTATCCTCCAGGGAGTACATATTTAGCTCTCTCATCCTCACCTCATATGTTTTGTCCCCCATATCCTGGATCATCCTGGTCACCCTCCTCTGGACCCCTTCCAGTAGCTTGATATCCTTCTTTAGATATGGACACCAGAACCACACACAGTTTTCCAGGTGCCACTTCACCAGTGACCTGTACAGTGGCAAGATGACTTCCTCCCTCCCTCTCTCCTAGAGGTTATTCCCATGGCAATGCAGCCTAGCATTGTATTTGGTTTGGCTGCTGCCTTGTGGCACGGTGCCGAGTGTTTCATGTCACTTCTGACCATCACTCTAAGATCCTTGTCCTCCTCTGAGACTGCCACCTGTATTCCCCTCCCCCATCCAGTAGCTGGCCCCTGGGCTCCTGGCACCCAGGTGCATGACCTTGAATTTCTTGGAACTGGAACCCAACTGCCAGATTCCCGACCATTTCTCCAGCCTAGCTAGATCCTAACTTAATGTCTGTCTCCCTTCCACTGTGTCCACCCTCCCACTGAGCTTAGTATCATCTGCAAAGAGGTAGATCTTATTTTTGACCCCTCTGCTATGTCACCAGTAAAGATGTTGAACAGCACAGGTCCAAGTACTGAGCCCTGTGGGACCCTGCTAATTACAGGCTGAGGTTTGGATAGTCCTCCCCCCACCACTCTCTGATTCCTATCCTGCAGCCAGTTCTTGACCCACTCCAGCAGTTTGTCCCCAGTTCCCTCAGCTTGCTGATCAGCCTGCCATGTGGCACTGAATCAAACGCCTTGCTGAAGTCCAGGTACAGGACATCCACTGCCTGTTCCCCATCCAACGACCTCTTAACCCAGTCGAAGAAGTCAGTCATGTTGGTTTCACAAGACCTCCCCCTGATAAACCCATGCTGCCTGTCATCCTGTAGACCATTTTCCTCAAGGAAGGACACCAGTCTTTCCTTTGAATGGTCGCCATTATTTTCCCCACTATGGAGGTCAGGCTGACCTGTAGTTACCTGGCTCATCCCTGGGACCGCTCTTGTGAGTGAAACCATATGAACTATTCTCCATCCCTGTGGAACACACCCCTCCTGCAGCGAGGTGTTAAACATGTCTGTCAGTGGGGCTGCTAATACCCCCGCCAACTCCCTCAGGACCCTCAGGTGTAAACCATCCAGTCCCAGTGCTTTGTCCACCTACAGTTCCCTTAGTCCCCTTAAGACTCTGTCCACCCTGATCTCCCCTTCATAATCCACTCACCCCTGGGATCCCCTCACTCCTCCCCTGTGGTATCAGCCCTTCCACTTCCTTAGTTAAGACAGAGCAAAAGTATTCATTTAAAACCTCTGCTTGATCTTCCCCCTTTTCCGCCCAATCTCCTTCCATCTTTACCCTTACAATCCCATTCCTTCTGCTTCATTTCTCCCCAATGTATCAGAAGAAATCTTTCTCCCCTTCCTTCATCCCCTGCACTAGTCTTAGCTCTTTCTCCACTTTGGCTGCCCGGACCTCTCTCCCCACCTCCCGAGATTTCTCTGTATAAGCCTCCCAGTCCTCCTCCTACAGGGTATGCTTGTACTTCAGGAAGGCCTCCCTCTTTGCTTTCACCTTCTCAGCCACCCTCCTGCTGTACCAGCTAGGTCTCTGACACCTGGATTTCTTTTTACAAATCTTTGTGCAGGTGTTTGTGGCCTCTATTAACCCCTTCTTGATGACGACCCATTTCTGCTCTGCATCCTGCAACTTTCTCCATCACCCTCTCCCATCCTCTCTTGAAGCTGTCACCATTTGTTGGAATAATACCTCCTGGTCACGTGATGGCACTGTAGTGGAAGCAGCTTGGCTGTTCATCTCCCTCCCGGAGTGCCGTTTTCACCACGACCTGGCAAATCTTTAAACTTCTTAACCAGCTGAAAAGGTAGTTATTGTTAGTCTGACTCACCATCTCATCATTACCGAACAATATTTTGAAAATTACCGGAGAGTCACGAAGCGCTTCAGCGAAGGGGTCGTCTTGGCCTAAATCTACAATGGAAGCACAAATGAGACAGGCCCCTCCACTTCACACACCTCCGTCTACACCGGAAAAAGGTCCGAAGAGATCGAAATCCCAACCGGGTGCCATACATAAGCCTGCTAGCGGTGTCACCAGTACGCAACCGAATGCTCCACTAACCGAAAAACGGTTTATTGAAGAGCTCCAGCCTTTTAAATCTGCTCTGCAAGAGCTGACCTCAGAGCTAAAATCACTCAGAGGTGACCTGGCAGAAACTAAGAGAGCCATTTCCAATAATTCGGCTTGAATAACATCTATAGAAAAGTGGATACTGGCGACTGATAGTGACATCGTAAACATTAAATCGAAACAACAGAAAATAGACTCCAAACTTGAAGACTTAGAAGGCAGAAGTAGACGAAATAATATTCTTATACTCGGTCTGCCAGAGGACACGGAAGGTGCAATGCCCATCACTTTCTTACAAAAATTGCTAACTAAAGTTGCGGGGCCATCACCTAACAATTCTACATATGTAATCGAACGGGCACACTGCTCCTTGCGCCCCAAACCCGAAGTTGGGAAACCTCCTCGACCACTCATTATCAAATTCCTGAACTATCAAGATAAATGGCATGTGCTGAAGCAGACCAAAGAGTCACATCAAGTTTTGTGGGAGGGTCAGCAACTTTGTTTCAGGCAAGATTTACCAGCCACCATTAGACAGATATGGGCAGAATACCACCCTATGGTCACGAAACTGATAGCAGTGGGGATCCGGTTCAGAGTTTCATACCCATCGCGCCTCTCTGTAAACGTTGCAGGCTCATGGCACAACTTCGAAAGCACACTGCAAGCACTTCCGACTCTGCAATCCCTTCTACCTGATCTTTTTGTGGCCCGCTGAAATCTTCACGAGTTGAAGACACATCTTGTGTCTTGGATCACCAATGATTGAAGTTGGATTATCATTCAAGGAGCTACTGAAGAACGATGTAGTTAATCATACAGCGGGACTTGAACCTCCGTCCCCGTCATATTTTAAGCACGGGCTAGCAAGCCCCGTGAATCGATAATTTTAATATGTGTCTCCTTCTTTAAGTATTAGACCATGCATTAACCCTGTTCACAATTTTCAATTTTATCAGGGACCAGCACATGGGCAGCAGTCCTTCGATTTACATTTTGCACTTTATTTTATTTCCCTCTTCTAATTCATAGACTTATGCTGGCTAATGGAGCAACACAGAAATACTAAAGCTTGGTCTAGCTATTCTGGGATCTGGAGCGAGTACTGACCAAATGAAAAGGAAGGGTCTCTCCACTCTCATAAAAGATTCCTGCGGATCAACGTCTGTGAACCCCAAAAGACTCATCAGAAGAACGGAAGGAACGCTTTATAGGGAATATCCGAAACACCAACAGCACGATGGCATGCGGGAACCTAATGCTGAGCATTACAATGGGAGGCGCAGCGGGATTCGAACTCTTTTCCCTGCTCTTTGCATGTAAGTCCAAGAGGATATCGTGCCTCTGAAGAATCTTTACCATTTGTTTGTCTTCTTTTTCTCTTCTGAGCTCACGGACCTCTGGACAGACTGCGAGATGGACTTTTATCTCCGTCAGGGATTGCTGTATTCGTAGTGACTCTTCTGATGCTCCCGTGTATTTTATTTTATTTTCTTGTCAATTTTGGGTCTGATGTAGTTTAAAGGGGTAACAGAATTTCTTATTGCTCAGTTTACTTACCCTGGGTCTACTTGTGCATGGTGAGCCCAAGATTAAGTGGGGAAGACCCCTCCGTTTTCTTATCAAGACTTGTTTCGGCCACTGCGCGTAAATTACTTGTTTTGGTGACCCAATATAACAAGGGGTCAGGTTTGTGCATGTGGAGCTATACATCCCGTGCAAGTACCAGATTATTATAATTTCTTACCAAATTAAGGCTTTGTATTTGATTTCATTGCAGTATGCTGGTTTATTTTTGCATCAAGGTGTTCAGGACATATTTGGTGATTAATCTAGTCTCTTAAAGGGGGAGACTGGTGCTCGGAGGGGGTGGCCAGTCAGCACCGGCACACTAACAGCGCATCATGTGCTGCAGACGTGCAGGGGAGAATATCACAGTCAGATTCAACCCTTCGTTTTGGTACCTGTTAGAACTAAGCTTATACATGACATATTTGTGTCAAATATCTAGCACATTTAGCAATCTTCATTTTCGACGGGTTGATGTGACTAGTGATTTTGATTTATATTATTGGACAAGTTGGTATTGTTATATTTCTGGGGATTGGGTGATATATCTATGTTTATATGGTTTAATTTCTGATTCTTATGACGTGTGGGGGATACATGGGGGGGGAGGAGGTGGGGCAGGATACTGGGGTCTGGGTTGTCTGCCACCAAGGAATACCACACTGATTTAATGCACCTTTGTTGTCTTTGGATGTTTACCTTGCTAGTCTCTATCTGTTTTGAGCCCTTAAATAAGATCCACAATGGGGATTAAATATGGATCTTGGAACATCAAAGGGGCACACTCCCCCACTAAACACTCCAAAATTTAGTTCACCTTAAAAATTTGCAGATTGACATAGCCTTTCTGCAAGAGACACACCTTAGATCTATAAATTCACATTACTTTCGTAGAAATTGGGTAGGGCAAGTATATGGTGCGGGCAAAGAAACCAAGAGATGTGGTGTTGCCATCCTCATTGCCCGCAGGGTGCCCTTTCAACTATTACAATCCATAGTAGACCCCGGAAGGTAGATATGTTATAGTGAGAGGCCTGTTGATTCATACAGAAGTCATACTGGGCTCGGTCTACGGCCCAAACTCAGATGACCCACAATTTTTTACCTCCATTATGTCCATTTTGGCTCCCTGGTCTAAGCTGTCAATCTTATTCAGGGGTGATTGGAATACAGTGCTCTCAAACACATTAGACAGATCGGGGCCCACCAGACCACGTTCATCTCCTGGTCAGAGAGCTCTACACGAATTAAGCTTCTCTTTGGGACTAATTCATCCCTGGAGGCTTGCAAACCCAGAGGAGAGGGAACACTCTTTTTATTCTATACCCCATAATACTTCTTCCCATATAGATTACTTTCTCCTATCTGCGGATTGCAACTCAGGGGTTTCCGCAGTATACTACTCAACTCAGGCCATCTCAGACCATTGCCTGGCTTATCTCCAAGTCAACTTTTTCCCAAATATTCACAGGCAACGGGTCTGGAGGTTTAACAACCAGATTCTAAGTTCGGATAAACATGTTTGTGCGATACGAGATTTTATCAGTATATACATGGAGAATAATACCATTTCCGTGTCCAAAAAAGACATTTTGTGGGGCTCCCTCAAATGTGCTCTGAGGGGTGAAATAATCCATCTATCAACCATATGTAAAAAGCACAAGAATGCGGAACTGTCTTTAAAACTAGGTCAGATCTCCGAGTTAGAAAATTCCCTTTCCCCATCATCCCCTGACGGGGATTGGGTTAAACTGGAATCTCTTCGGGCCCAATACAATAAACTACTTACTGAAAAAGCGGAGCTTATGGTTGCACACTCAAAGATCAAATATTTGATCAAGGTGAGAAAGCGGGCAAATTATTAGCCTTATGTTTACGTACTCAATTGGTCGAGAGAATAATTCCATCGGTTTATTCCCTTTCAGGTACTCTTCTCAACTCACCTTTAAACATTGTAAATGCCTTTCAAGAATACTACCAGCAGCTTTACACAGCCCCCCCAACCATCATCTCTCATGTCAAATGGAATCATTTCTTCAAGACGTTACACTACCTGTTTTATCTGACCCTCAAGTAGACTTATTAAAACGCCCCATTGTTGTATCCGAAGTTTGTGATGCTATTGATTCCCTTGCAATCGACAAGTCACCTGGGCCGGATGGCTTCACAACCAATTTCTACAAGGCCCTCAAGGATACCATTGCCCCAATATTACTCGAAACATTTAATTATCTATTTCAAAATGGTCTGTCAGACTCCTCGTTATCGTCGGCCACTGTAGTTCTTATTCCAAAACCTAATAGGGACCCCCTTAGAATGTCCAACTACAGACCGATCTCCCTTATTAATGTGGACTTTAAGATTCTAGGCAAATTCTGTCATCAAGACTTGCCCAGGTGTGGGAACATCTTGTTAGCCCTGAACAAGTAGGCTTTGTCAAAAACAGACTCTCCTCAGACCATCTTAGAAAACTGGCATATCTCCTCTCCGCGTCCAGGGACTCGGACATCTCTGCTGCTCTGGTGTCCCTGGACGCGGAGAAGGCTTTAGATAGAGTTTCATGGGAGTACCTTTTCCTTTTACTCCCCCGATACCAAATACCCCAGGAATTTATAAAATGGATTAAAATACTATATATCACTCCATCAGCCAGAATACGATGCAACGGTATTATGTCTCGCCCATTCACCCTGACACAAGGCACACGGCAAGGTTGTCCCCGTCACCTTACTTATTTAATTTATATCTAGAACCTCTTATTAGAATGATTAATCTTTCTAAAATGGTTAGGGGTATTCAAGTAGGTCATCAGGAATACAAGCTCTTTGCATATGCAGATGATCTGCTGCTACATATTACTGACCCTGGGCAATCCCTCTCCAAAGTGTTCCAGATTATAACACACTTTGAAACCTTCTCAAACTACAAGCTAAATCGGGACAAAACTGAAATCCTTCCTTTAAATAAATATACAGTGAAAGCAGATGTGACACATCTGGGGATACAATGGAACCCGGGCAAGATGAAATACCTTGGCATTTACATTCACCCCTCCCCAAAAGTTATGCAACAATTTAACTTGGACAACTTGGTTCATAGACTAATGGAGGATTTCAGACAGTGGTCCAAATTACCATTAACTCTATGGGGGCGAGTTAATGTTATTAAAATGAATGTGTTGCCACGATTATTTTATCCACTTCAAATGTTGAACCAAACCTTACCACACTCATGGTTTGTTCGGTTGCATGGTATCTTGAGTAAATTTATATGGCAAAATAAAAAGGCGAGAAGAAGTTATTTAAAAGTAGCAAAGAAAAAATTAGAGGGTGGCTTACAGGTCCCCAATTTCTATGTATACTACCTGGCAATACTTCTGGCTCAAGTCCGATACTGTTACGGCCCAGTCAAGATATTTGTCATTTACCTTCCTGGGTCAGGATTGAGCAGGACCTTTGTCTGGACACAGGGCTGGAGCCAGAAGTCCTACCATTTATTCCATTAAGAAAGCTTCCTAGAACCTTGCGAGACACCCCCTTATACTCTCTGATCCGGACCCAGCAACAACTCAGTGTCTCCCTTAAAACAGATAGATTGAAGGACATAGCCCAACCCATATTCAGCAATCCCAATTTCTATATTGCGGGCAAGCCAATAAAAGCCCAGATGTTCTGGCCTCAGATAGGTGTAGAGAGGGTTGAACAGCTGGTCCTTGACCAAAGAATGATTTATTTTCAGGAAGGCTGCTCTCTGCTCCACTGGGAGAAAAACTCAATTTTTAAATACTTGCAGTTATCACATTCATTAAGGCAGCACCTTGGGGCAGGGTTATGGCATGACTCTTTTTCTAAAAAGCTAGCCCCATATTTAGATACCATCCCTCTTTCCCATGTAATATCATTTTCTTATGATTTTATTAGATCAACGGTTGAATCAGCGGATAACCACAGTTATACCCAATGATACAAGATTTCCCGGATCCCCGCCAGTTCTATAGACAGGTCCCTTGTTTGGGCACATCTATATAAGTATATTAAATGGGATAAATATAGATATATGCAGTTTCGCATAATTCATAACTTATATTATTCCCCCCTCAAATTACTCCGATTTGGTCTCCTGCACAACAGCCGTTGCCCTAGATGCCAACAAGAGGCTGCTGATATGATTCACATGTTGTGGTCTTGTGAGAAAAGAATTACCTTCTGGCGAAGTATAGAGAGCAGGTTAAATCCCTTGTTGGCTTTGACAGGTTTCTTTCGAATTGAAATATGTCTTATTGGAGAATACACACTCATACCTGGGGGCAATCAGAGAGCCCACATGGCTCTGATATCGACATGTGCGAAAAATGTCATATTAAGAAGGTGGAAGGACTCTGTTGCCCCCACTTATCTAGAATGGTTTCATGAAATCATGTTTGCCCTGCCAGCAGAGTATACGATTGCTAAATTGTCTAATAATACCAAGAAATATGTTAAGAGATGGGAGCCTCTCTATACTCTTCTAATAAGTAACTAACGAGCTGAGGGAGATCGATTACTTGGTATAGTTGTATTCTAGTAGACTGGACAATCTCTTATATGCAAGGATTGAATCTATTATTTTGGTGGCAGACTGCGGGATATGGGGGGAGGGGGGAGGCGCATGGGAGGGGGAATTGGTAAGCTGCAGACTACGATTTGTATTATTTTGTTATATATGCACTGTAATTGCTGTTTTAATGATTGTATAATATGCTTGTCATTTGTCATCAGCTTACACTTATTTGAAAATCATAATAAAGTACATTAAATGGAATAATACCTCCTCTGGCAACTAATTCCACTTAACCACCACCCTCTTGGTGAAAAAGTTCTTCCTCATCTCTCTCCGGAACCTTCCCCCACCAGCTTTAGGCTGTTACCCCAGAGGTCTTTTTTCCACTAAGGTTAAAGAGGCACTCAGTGCTCACCCTGTTTATACCTTTAAGGTACTTGAATGTCTCAGTAAGTTCCCCTCTCTCCAGTCTGTCCTCAGGATTACATGTTAAACCCACTGAGCCTCTCCTCATATGTGACACCTTGCTGGACCCAGATCATCTTGGTTGCCCTTCTTTGGACAGTTTCCAGCAATTTGATATCCTTCTTAAGATAAGGGCACCAATACTGCACACTGAGCTCTAGGTGTGGTGTCACTACAGACCTGTTCAGTGGCAGAATGACATCTGCCTACCTGCTGCTAAGTCCCCTGGCTATGCAGTCCAACATTCAATTTGCTTTGGCTGTAGCTTTCTTACAGTATGCTGAATGTTTCAGGTCATGCATGATAATTTCCTTGATAATTGTTTTTTTTTCTATTTGGACCTCATTTGTACTGTATCATATGTCATGATATCCACTATGTATAATGTTATTGTCTGTACAATGTACGTATTGAAATTCTTTTTTTTCTCTCTGTTTTTGTGTTCTTCCAAGATCACCTTGAAAATTAGGCTGCTCAACGGTGTTATTCCTAGTAAAATAAAAATGATTGATTGATTGATTGATAATTACACCCATGTCTTCTCCCTCTGATCTGGCTACCTGCACACCTCCCGACCAGCATTTGGTCCCTGGGTGTTTCATCCCCAAGTGCATTAACTTTTCACTTTTTAACATTGAACCCCAGCTGCCAAATGCCAGACTACTTCTCTAGCCTAGCTAGGTCTTCCCTGAGTTCCTGTCTACCCCAACCCATACCCACCCTGCCACAGAACTTTGCATCTCCACGAACAGGTAGATCTTACCTTTGGTCCTATTTGCAATGTCACTTATGAATATGTCAAACAACTCTGGACCGAGCACAGTGACCTATGGGACCACACCGGTCACAGCCTAGCCTCTAGGAATCCCCCGCACCAACTACCACCTTTTGGCTTCTGTCCCATAGCCAACTTCTGACCCATGCAACAAACAGCCCCCATCCCCTGGTCTTTCAGTTTCCTGATCAGTCTCCTGTGAGGTACAGAGTCGATGGCCTTTCTGAAGTCCAGTAGGACATCAACTGCTTGGCCCTTGCCCACTGCCCTGGTGACCCACTTGAAGGTGTCACTTTAGTCTAGCAGGACATCCCTTGACACAAACCCATGCTGGCTCACATCCTGGAGCCCATTATCCACCAGAAAGCTCACCAATCTCTCTTTCATGATGGTCTTCATCAGCTTACCCACTATTGAGGTCAGTCTGACCGACTTGTAGTTCCTTGGTTCATCCCTCAGCCCAGTTTTAGGAAGAGGCACCATATATGTAGTTATCCAGTCCTGGGGCACGATACCCAACTCCAGATAGCTGTTAAGCCATTCTGCCAGGAACCCACAAGAGCCTCTGTCAGTTCGCTTAGGACCCTTTGGTGCATTGCATCTGGCCCTGGGGATTTATCCACCTTCAGATCCCTTAGGCCCTTAAGTACTCCATCAGTTTATATAATGCCATCTGTGACTTCCCCCTTCCAGTCTCCACTCCCCTGCTCCCTGGTGGCATTGGTCCATCCTTCTCTTTAGTGAAGCCAGTGAAGCCTGAACAGAACTAATTGTTCAGTATTTACACTTTCTCTTCACTACCCTCTGACACACCTCTCTCTTTTTTCAATCTGACTGTCTCATTCTTTACATTCTTTTTCTCCCTTACATATCAGAAAAAGGCCTTTTTTCCTGTTTTTTCCCCTGTGCTAGCTGCACTTCCCTAGTAGCCTTTGCCACTCTAATCACTCTGCTCACTTTCCTTGATTTAGCAAAGTAATCCATCCTATCTTCCTCCTTCTGAGTAAATTTGTAGGTCTGGAAGGCTGCCCTATTGTTACCTGCAGCTTATGCCACATGCTTGAAAAATCAGCTGGGCTTCTTGGCCTTTCATTTCTTACTTTTGACTTTGGCACACTTACTAGTGGCCTCCATCAGATCCTGCTTTATTATTACCCATTTCTGTTCCCTGTCCATCTCTATTCTGATGTTAGCAAGGTGCCTTACTAGAATGTCTCCCATCCTACCAAAGTCAGCCCCCTTAAAGTCCAAAGCCCTTGTCCTTGTTCTGACTATCCCCTGCTCATGTCCAGGTGGAACCACACCACGAGATGGTCACTACCTGCAAGTGGCTTTTCTATTTTTACATCCTTAACATTCTTACACTTGGACAGGACAAGGTCCAATATAGCCCTGTCCCAAGTGGGTTCCATGACACCTTGGACCAGAAAATCAATCTGAAATGCATCCAGCAGGACTTGCTCCCAAGTGCAGGAGGTAGCCAGGATTTTCCAGTTGACCACAGGTAGATTGAAATCCCCCATTATTACTACCTCCCCCTTACTGGACATTTCCATGATTTGGGACTGTAGTACCCTGTCCTACTCTTCATCCTGGGAAGGTTGCCTATATACCATCCCCATCCATAGTTTCCTCCATTTAGTAGATTGTACTTGTACCAACAATGCTTCAGTCTTATGCTCTGCATCTTCATCTCTGGTACAAGGTGTCCCCTCCTTCACATACAGAGCGACTCCCTTCATTCCCCTATCCTTTTTATACAGTTTATACCCATGAACTGTGAAGTTCCACTCATGATTTTGCGTGGCCCACATCTCTCTGATGACGGGTATGTCCATCTCTCTCTCTCAGCCATCAGTGACTGTAATTCTAGCATCTTATTTCCAAGCTTCTGGCATTCAGAGACATCACCCTCCAGTGCAACTCAGTACCTCTGTTACTCCTGACCTGTCCCCTCCCTCTGTCTGGCATTCCTAACTCCACCCCCTCATTTAGCTTCCCCCATCTGTCCTGATTGGGGGGAATGGGGGGGCCTATTAACCTCCTCCACAGCGTGACTAAGAGTGCTGTGCACCCTGCTGCCTCCCCCCCATTAGTTTAAATTGAGGTGTTTCCCAATTAATTCCTCCAGCTTACCATTCAGCACCCTTGTGCCCTTCCTACTCAGATGCAACCAGTTCAGTGCATACAACTGTTGTTACCCAGGTCCTTTTACAGCCACTAATGTGCCTGTGGCCCTCAGTTGTTCACCATCCTCTGAGCCATCTGTTAATTTATTGCCAATTGAAGGTCATTCTTCAACCTCACTTTCTCTTTTTTAAACAGAATCTTAAGGATTATTTATTTTCCATGGGTGTTTATAAATGTTTTGCTTAATATTGTTGTCTTTTAATGTGATTGTTGTACTTGTTATATCTATTTGTCGGGTTGGACATGAAAATGGGCTTGGCCCAATGTCCATACCTGATTATCAAATAAATGAAATGAAATTTCCTTATTCTTTCTTTCCTTGCTGTACTACCCTTGGGACCAGAAATATGATAAGGCTACCAGGACACCTTGCAGCAAATTCTCACCACCTCCCTGAGCCTTTCTTGCACCTTTCCCACCCTACATCCTGCAAGGTCATTCATCCCCAGTGCACAATGATGTGAGATTCTCCTCCGCCCCATTCCACAGTCTGTGCCACTAGAGATCACACTTATCTTGCCATCCTCCCTGGCATACATTCTGACCTCCTATGGCTTGCCCTTAACTCTTTCATTTCCCACCTCATCCCCTTCTCTCTATTGAATCTCCCAAGACTATGACCCTCCCCTCTCCATCCTGGGTCTCCACTCTGTCTGTTCTGCTACCCACCCCCACCTGTTTCCACTTTCCCCTCCTGTTCCTCTTGTATTCCCCCTGATCCCCTACCCCATCCTTCCCCTTCCCTATCTCCTCCTCCTGATCCTTTCTCCCCCCACTATGCCAGCTAGCTTCCCTTTTGCTCACCACCTAACCAGACCTCTACCCTTCACTTCTGCTCCCATCCCAGGCCTGCCCCTCATTCGTCCTGGTCCACCACCCTCTTTCCTGCTTCACCTGTCCTCCCCCTCTCACCTCAATTCTCTTTCTCCTGCCCTTGCCCCCTACTATTCCTGATGACCCCCCCACTACCTCCATTCCTTCCTATCTTGCTATGCCTCCCCCTTCCACCAGGTTCCCCTTTTTTTGCTTCATCCAGTGGGAGGAATCTGTTCTGTATCAGCAACTCTGGAGATGCAACCACTGCCGCACACCCCCCGTCTGTCTTACCTTTCCCACTTACTGTTCTCCACTCCTCTTCCCTGGGCCCTCTTTCCCATGGAAAGAAAGGGACCCAATGAATCTCCCTAGGCACCTCTTTATTCTTACTGCCTCTTGGCCACCTTCCCCATCTTTTGTCTATCCCTGCTTTCCTCCCCTTATTAAACGCCAAGCCTGCATGTCCTCTGCCCCTTCCTTCATTACCTTATGAATCCTCTCCACCAATGCTCCTATTTCTTGCGTCAGCTGCCACACTTCTGCCCTCAGATGATTTAACTTCCTGCATACTAGGCATCCCCCATCTCCCAGAGTGCTCCTAGAAACACCACTGCCCCACATCCTCTCCACCCTAAAACCCTTCCCAACTCACTGTTTCCCCACTGCATGCCTCCTCTCCACATATTAAGTTTTTAGGACCTTCTAATACTGCCTGACCTTCTGAAGCTTTTAATTTGGAGGTATTTGTAGGCCTGCTCTAGCAATGCACTATATGCCTTCCTGCTAGATTTCCTGCTTGCTAACTCCCCAGTAGCTGAACCTAGATAGGGAGTATCTAATCCCCAAATATTGCTTTTGTCCTTCCTACTAATCTCTCTATTGACTGACCCTAGATAAGGAGTATTGGAGAACTCCTAATACCACTGCTGCCACCAATTGCCTATTCCAGAGACTGATCCTAGATAAAGAACAGCTGCTATCTTTATTGAACCACTATTTACTCTTCCCTTACCCTTACTTGCCTTACCTACCCTCCTTTGAGCAGCATCACCTGTAGTTGTGGTCCTCCCAGCAGATCTCCTGCTGAAGCACCAACATATCACTTAGGCAGCTGCCACACTCCTTCTTTGTGGCACTCACGCTTCTGGGTTGCTTGGCCCCCTGGGTATTTTATAGAAGGTATAGTCACCCTACTTGCGTACTGCAGTCATGTGGTCCTCTGCACCATCAGTGGCACCTGCAGTTCCTTACAACTCCCTCATTCAGCCCTGCCACTTATGGCAACTTCTCTTCTCCCTTGTTTACCCACACAGTTCCCCAGAAATGTATTACAGTCCCATGTTCAGAATGCTCACCTGCCAAAGAGCTCTAAAAGAAAAAAAATAAACACACAATTTCCAGGAACGCTGCTCCATTACACCTCTGCTCATGCTCGGCAGAGATCAGCTAGGGAAGAGAAATGGACCAGGACTACAAGCTTTTAAATACTAAAACTACAGTCGAGCTATTGATGGACTGCAACCACGTGGTCCTCTGCACCATCAGTGGCACCTGCACTTCCTTCTAGCTCCCTGCCTCAGATCTACCACTGATGTCATCCTTCCTCTTCCCTTGTTTACCCAAACACAGTTCCCAAACATTGTATTACCGACCCATGTTCAGCATACTCACCCACTAAAGAGCTCTAAAAGAAAAAATACAAATGTACTTTCCTGGAGTGCTGCTCTGTTTCAATCTCTGCTCATGCTCTGCGATGATCAGCTCTGGTTCCCAAGCTGGTGTTCTAAGAGAACAGCTGAACCAAACTATCTGTTACTTACACCTGCTTTACACCTAGAAGGAAGCAGGTAGGTACATGATTACCTTACCTATACTAGTGTACTTACTAGCATCAGTACTGCTACTGATGTGACCCAGTTGAGCCACTAATCCTGCTCACTCTCAATGCCAATGTCCATCGCTGTTCACTGTCCATCATGATAATTATCTACCTAAATGAATCAATGTTGTTTAGTCGATAATGGTAGTCTGATGAGATGATCTGGTGCAGCACTGACAGCTCCTCCAGTGGTCAGTTCTCCTCTGGAAATTGTGGTCTCCACTGTGCTTGAGCCCACTTAGTCCTGCATAATATCCTAGGCCAGACATATACAAACAGAGTCCCACAGTGTCTTTAGGCTTATAACTGCACTGACAGGTCCAGCTCACATAACTGGACACAGTCCTCTGCAGACAAATTCAGAAATCAGAACTCCCACCAGTGATAGTGTCTGGGGAGACCACAGCATAAAACTCTGCTCACTTGCATGCTGTTGTTAGGAGTGGGGTCATGTAGTGGTGAGTGCTGCCATGCTTCAGGTTGTGATGCCACATATTTATTTATTTTATTTATTTAAAATTGGTGACTGAGAAAGGCACACTGAGCTGTGCCTTGTTTCCAGGTGTGACCTGGGTGCAAGGAAATACACAGGAGATAACATTGTTAACAATACAATTAAAATATAGGAGTTTACAATAGATTAAGGTTGATTTAGGCACAGTATTAACAAGATAAGACAATAATATATAAGGCAAGAAAACAAGGCATGGCAAGTGGTTATATAATATGACACAATTTGGCCACTAGTAAGAGGACCTGGAGCAGGCGGTATATGACTCAGGTCAACAGACCCGAGAAAACAGAGCAGGAGGCATGAGGGGGAGAAAACTGAGAAGGAAGTGAGGAAAAAAGGAGGAGGGAAGGAGGGGTTAGGAGCAATGGGGGCACAGAGGGGAGGGGAGGAGTCAGAGGAGTCTTTTGAGGGAAGAGAGAGGGGAAGCAAAGTGAAGGTCAGGGGGAAGGTTATTCCAGAGTAGAGGGAGGTGGTATGAGAAGGCAGCCTGGCCAGCAGTAGAGTGAGGATGGGGGACGGAGAAGGAGCATGAGTCCCTGTGGTGAACAGAGTAGTTTGTGGACTTGACAGGTGTAAGGTGGGATGATAGGTACAAGGGGAGGAAACCTAGTAAATATTTAGCAATGAGAGAGGAGCAGTGAATTTTTCTCCTGTGAGTAAGCGGGGCAAGGGAGAGAGGAGCATAGTGGAGACAGTGGTGGGTAAGAGGGGGAAAGACAATGCCAAAACAGCAGAAGGAATTGAGTAGAGTGTTCAGTTTGGGGAGGGAAGAAGCTGGGGCAGTGCCATAGACTATGCTGGCATAAGCCAGCACTGGTAAAATTGTTTTGAGCACTAGTTCGCATCGAGTTGGGAGAGGGAGGCTGGCTTTTTGGCATAGAGGACTGCAAATCTGCACCGGAGTTTGGTGCAGATGGCATCGATGGGAGTAGAGAAATCGAGGTGACTGTCCAGCCAGACACCCAGTTACTTGAAGGCAGGGACATCTTAAGGATGAGCTGTTTAGAGTTGTGATCGCTGGGGGGCAGGGAGGGAGGACAGCTTCTGTCTAGAACCAAAACTCATGGTAACTGTCTTTTTGGCATTGAATTTTAACTGATTTGATTGAAACCAAGACTCAACTCTGCTGAAGTCATTTTGGAGACAGGAGAAAACACTGTCATGGGATGGGCCTAGATGATAGTATCATCTGCATACATATGCATGTTAGAGGAGTGACAGATAGAGGGAGGGTCATTTATAAAGAGAGATAGAAGAGGATGGGGCCAAGGATAAAGCCTTGAGGAACCCCAGAGAGGATAGGGAGAGGGGTAGAGAGTGCTTCCCCTATTTGGACTGATTGTTTTCAGTTTAGAAGGTAAGAAGGAAACCAGTCAATGGCAGGTTTAGCAAGGCCAAAAGAAGTTAGTGTATGAAGAACAAGAGGGTGAGAGACAGAGTCGAAAGCTTTGGCCAAATCAATGAAGACAGCAGCAGTGATTTGACTTTGGTCCATAGCAGTGAAGATGGAGTCAGTGAAGCTCAGCATAGAGGTGATAGTTGAATGTTGTTTTTGATGTGGAACCTTTGCAGTTCCTGCTCAAAGGTATTTTTAATCCTAGATTTCAATAAAATAAAATAAAAATAAAATAAAAAAGCCAGATTGCACTGGTGAAAGGGAGTTATTAGAGAAGAGAAAGTAGGAGAGCTTTGCCAAGATGAGGGATTCCTGGACTTTAGCAAGGGAGGGAGAAGCTTGATGGTCCGATAATTTCCAGGGGATGATGAAGTATCACCCTTATGCAATGGGAGGACTTTGGTTGATTTCCAAGCATTGGGAACAGAAGCTGTGGAGAGAAAGAGATTTAGTATGTGTGTCAGTGAGGCGACTATGGCGGGGGTGGAGATGTGGAATAATCTAGGGTGTAGGCCATCTGGACTAGATTTGGAGGGCTTGAGTGAGATGAGAGCAGAGAAAACTTCAAGGAGAGAGATGGGAAGAAAGAAGAAACCGATGGAAGGGGGGGTAGAATCTGAAGGGCAGGAAGAACAAGGTGAGGGGGAGGTGGGGGAGTTGGGCAGAGCACAAGAGATGAAGAAATTGCTGAAAGCCTCAGCTACTGAGGCAGGGTCAGAGACATGGCAGCTGTCAATTTTAAGGACTGGGCAGGCTTGTTGGGAGTGGGGATCCATGAGGGAGTGGATCACCTTCCAGAGAGAACCTGAGGAGTTTTGGCACTGATCAAGCTCAAATTTCAAATAAGAAGCCTTGGACGGGTGAATGACTTTTTTGCATCTGTTTCTAAGTTGTTTGAAAGACTGGAGGTTGCTTTGAGCATTGGATGCTTTGTACCATCTCCAGGCTTTGTCCCTAGAATGACACATGACAATGAGGTCAGAAGTGATACAAGGGTGGTGGTAACTCTTCACTCTTACTTTCTTAAGGGGTGTGTGGAGGTCCCAGGTGCGATTAAAGATGTAATAAAAGTGGGATAAGGCAAGGTCAATGTTCAGGGTGGAAAAGACTGGCTGCTAGTTGGCTATGGTGAGGTCTTGCAGCAGGACAGTTTCATAGAGAATGGAGGGGGCTGGACCACATGAATTTGGGAGGGGAGTGGGGGAATGTGGATCTTGCGAACACAATAGGTGATACAGTGATCGCTTAGGGTGTCAGAGAGGATGCCCGAAGCAGAGATGTGGTGGGAGTGCGAGGATTGTATCCCATCTAGAAGGGAGTGGTTTTGGGGATGAGGGTTTAAAGGGATGGGTTCCTGGATAAGTTGAGAGAAGTTAAGGGCGTCAACCGTTAGGGTGGTGGGCTTGGTAGACAAGGAGAGCCAGGTTAAAGTTATCTAAGAGTAAAAGCTCACCTTTAGAGTTGAGGATGGAGACGGAGGAGATGGACTTGATGATGGAGTTAGGCAAGGCTTTTGGTGAGGTATATAGAGCACTAGTATAGAGGAGGACGGAGGAGGGAAGGGATATGTGGGCAACAATGAGTTCATGGGAGAATGGGCAGGCTTCTTTGAGGATAATGGAGCATGAGATGGATTGCTTGATGTACAAGGCTACCCTCCCACCTTGCTTATCTCTATCCTGACGGAATAAGTTAAAGTCTGGGACAGCAATAGAGGAATTAGGTATTTTGGCAGATAGCCATGTTTCTGATATATAGAGTATGTCAGGGTGATGATGTGTAAGCCAAACATTTAGATCATCCATTTTGGGGAGCAGGCTCCTGTCATTGAGATGATAAATATGGAGGCTGCTAGATAGAGAGGATGAGGATAGAGTCGGGGACAGCCCAGGGAGGGTTTAGGGCAGGGTGAAGGTGGAATGGGGCATAGGGGCACCAGTGTTGAGGTGGATGTCGCTGGTGAGAAGCAGGAGGAGGAGGAGGAGGGAGAGAGGAAAGAATGGGGGGAGTTTAGATTTACCAGAAGTGTGCATGGAGGGCAGGGCAGAGAGGTTTAAGCAGTGGTAGAGAGCCTTATGGTTTAGGAGGTTGGAGGGGAGCAGGCAGGGTGGATGATGGGGAGGAGGAGGAGAGGGAAGAGGGTGAGGACAAGGAGAGGAGAGGAGAGGGAGGGTAGGTTGTGCGAGAGCATGGGCAGGCTGCGGGGAGGGATGGGGCAGTGACTGGAGGGGCTGGAGGGCAGGGCAGCAAATTGAAGGGGAAAGGAAGGATAAGAGGGGCAAAGGAAGGATGAAAGGGAAAAGTGAGATCGAGATGGGGTGGCTGAAGGGGGAGAGGCAAGAGGAGGTGCACTGGGGGAAGGGAAAGAAAGCAAGTAAGAGAAAAAGAAGAGGGGTGAAGGGGCCAAGAGGAGAGTGGTTGACATGGTCAGGAGAGAGAGTTCCATCTAAGTTGGAGATAAATGCAGTGGAAGGAATGTATAAGTATAAGTCCTGGTAGACAGAAGGAGCAGCAATAGAGTAGTGGGGACTAAACTGCAAGGGACAAAGAGACTTAATTGCTTGGTTTATGTGCAGGCTGTAACTGAGCGAAGTGGTGCAGGGAGAGAAAAGGAGGAAGATTTCAGGGGATGAATCCTGCTGAGGTTTGATTTGTTGAGCTGCATTTAGGAAAGGAGTCGCAGGTGCAGCAAGTGGATTTAAAGAGTGACAAATGATGTGATGCCAGTCACAAATCCACAATGAAGAAAAACCTGGAACTTGCCCTGCCTGACTCTGCAGTAGTTCGACAGTCCCTGAGGCCCTGAGACTGACAGAATGAATGAACCAGTGGGAGCCCCCTGATTATCACAGAGCACACTAGGACCCTAACAGTTTATCCTGACCCCGTGAGAAAACATTGGTCATTCTGGCATACCCCCTCAGTAGTGTTGTGCAAAATTGGAAAGTTTCACACAGCAAAATATGTATTTCCCACATGTTTGTTTACTGTGACAAAAAACTGTACTCTCTTTGCCATGTCTCCTTGACTGTTGCTCCTCATGTTGTACTCTCCCGGGTCGTTCCTGAAAATATGCATAATACTTGTCTAATGTACTTACCCGGTAAACAAAAGCTAAATAAATAAAATATTTAGTGGAATTTGCACATTTCACTAAATATTTTGCAGGGTGAAATGTGCAATTTCGCCACTAAGAGGAACAGAGTTCAGCAAATCTGATCACCCCTATTAGCGATCACTGGTATTATCCCTTGGAAATGGGTACTGATTGCTTCCTTCACCCTTAAGCAGTGTCCTTGTTTCTTTCTATTTCTGAACCTCATGTACCTTCTGCACTCTTACTGCTTACCATCACAGCTTTTGCCATTGGCATTGACTCCCTGAAGTCTAGTGGACCCCCCCCGTCCAGTCACTGGCTGAATTGAAGAACCCTCCCCCCCGAGCCCTGAGTCACCCCCAGAGTTATTTCCCCTTCACAGCCATGACCCCAGCCTCCAATCTTTTAAAAAAAAAAAACAATCCTTCCCTTATCCCTGGTGTCTAGTATACCCCTCACCCTGTCTTCAGTCAGATAGCACCCACCTGCTCCCCAGTACCCCGATCAGGCCACCAGCACAGCCCTCACTCACTCCACCATGCGGCAGCCTGACTGGCGCTTCAATGAATGAACGTGTGTGCTTGTTGGGCTGCCGCCATGGAGGTGAGTGAGGGCCAGGCCGGTGGCCTGATTGGGGTATTGGGTGGAATGGGTGGTGCCATTCGACTGAAGACAGGGTAGAAGGTCCATTAGACACCAGGGACAGAGAAGGGGATTTTTTTTTCAAAGATTGGGGGCCAGAGTCATGGCTGGGGAGGGGAAGTAACTCTGGGGGTGACTCAGGGCGGGCTTCAATTCGGCCACTGATCTGCTGGGGGGGACCACCAGACACCAGGGAGGGGTATAAATAACAAAATAAAGATGCACATTTGTGGGCAAAGTTATGAGTGAAATTTTGCAATGTTGCCACAGTTTTGTGAAATATTTCATGCAGCGAAATTGCTGATTTCGTGGCAATTTTAATGGCAAAATAATATTTCACAACATCTCTGCCCCGCAATGCCAGGGCCATGGTCAACTGCCAAGTTGTGCCCTTTTGTTAATCGGCACAAAGTCAGAAGAGCACTGTCAATAAAAGTGCCATCTAGTACAGCGCTGTATTGACAGCACTCTCCACTTCAGCAGCAGGATAGAATGCCCCTACACACCAGAGTGCATATCATTAAAATAATCTATTTTTATGTGGAGGGCTCTGCCACCCACACCTCCCCCCCCAGTCTAAAGATTCTCAATCTGGGGAGGAGCAGATCATGGGGAAATACAACATTTGTGGGGCTGTGAAATATTGTTTCTATGGCCCTTTGTACAAAAAGAACACATGTCCAGAAAGAAGAAAAAGGCAAACCAGGATTAGAACCTTGGTCTCCACCACCATTCTGCCAAGCTGCTCTATGTCTCAGCCCACCTGCCATGGGAATAGCTCAGCCTAACTCCTGCATTCCTCTGCCCTTGTGCTGTCTGCTAGCACCACGACCTGGGGAGCTATTACTACATAACGCTGTTAATCCCCTATCACTGTCCATGGTAGCACTGTATAGACTGCACTGTGTTGTCTGGTGCTATTATTGTAACGCTATTCTAACCAGTTACCTTGTTAATCAAGCACTGAATACCTAGAAGAGATCACCAGGATATAATATGTACCTAAGAGGGAACAAGTGATCTGGGAATAGACAGAAAACAAAAGCCTGAGCAAGTAAGAACCAAGGTAATGTAACCCATATTTCATTTTCTTTAAAATTAGTGTATTTACTTTTCATTCAACAATTCAGAAATTTAAAGATGTGAATAATACTAAATTACTTTCACAAGTGGATGTACTTGAGACAATTTCTTAAGGTCTTCTGCATTTTAAAAATGCTTCTGTCTTTCTTTCTTTATTTTATCAATGTATTTAATTTTTATAAGTGCAGTAATCCATTCCAGGGCATGGGTATATGCTAAATTTAATTCATATCCCAGCTGCGTAAGCTGCCTCTTTCTGGAGCTGTTGACCTCATACCATACTATGTAGCCAAAGAGTGCATTAATTCAGTACAGACCCAAGCACTGTTGTGGCTTGTTGCCAACATAAAGGGCTTGATTCTAAAAACATAGTGCAAGCTGCACCAAAGGCAACTTGCACCCTGTGCTCAATTCTCTAATGGGAAGGGTCCTGCCAGCAAAATCTCACAGCTTGTGGCAACTGTGGCCATACACCAGACAGATGATACATCTGGACTGGTTGTCACAAACTGCAGGGCAGCTGTGTGCCACTCGAAGACATCCCTAGTGGCTAACATGCCCCCCCCACCTTGATCCCCATGTGTTAAATCAGACTCCCATCCCTGGTGAACTAGCAGACCCCCCCATAGCTCTGATCTTTTCAGCTATAGTACTCATACCCAAGGTGGTCTAGCATACCAACCTCAGTCCCGACCTGCCCAAATAATAACATATGTGTCCCTGGTGGTCTAATGGCTCTCCCTGCCCTGATCCTCATGTGTTAAATATTACTCATGTCCCTGGTGGTGTAGTAGACCCCCCACAATCCCGATCTGCCTGAATATTAATATATTCATTTTCTGGTGGTCTTGTGGACTCCCTCCCTATTCCCGATCATCGCATTTAAGATATATATATATATATATATATATATATATATATATATATATATATATATATATATATATTTATTTATAAAATGGGTAGGAAAAAAGTAGCTCATCTAGTGAACAATCATCACCACATGACCCTGCGTATATCAGAGGGCGACCACACACCTGCACTTTTACACCCCTCCAAAACAATTTTGCCATTTTATAAGATAGATAACCCAGTCTATGGTGTGCAGTCACGCTCTGATATACGCACACCTTGGGTGGATGACACACTCAGCCAGCGGCCTCATGCATACAATGCACACCAAGGCATGCATATATCAGAGCATGACCGCACACCATAGAGTGGGTTATCTGTTACATACATATATATATAGATATATATATATATAGATATATATATAATTTTGTTTCCCCTGGTGGCCTAGTGGACCCCTACCCCTATTCACCATCAGGCAGTGCCACACCATCCTCATCCCATCAACAAACCAGTGACTGGCGCAGCTCTGCACTCACCACCATGGCCAGCCACTAACTGTTATGCAGCATTTACTGTATACAGAACATGCTCCTTGCAGTTCAGTCAGTGGCTGGCCATTGTGGTGAGTGGAGAACTGTGCCAGTCACCAACAGAATGGGATAGTGTGTTGGGACATGTCTCGAGAAAGAAAGAGTGGGTCCACTAACTACTCAGTAAACTATCTCTCTCTCTCTCTCTCTCTCTCTCTATACATATATATTATATATTATAGCAGCGGTCGCCCACTATATTTAGGGGTTGAGATGTCACTTCTATGTTAAAGTCAAAATTTTGCGCGGTAATAACTTTGGACCTGCTCAACGGATTTGCCTGAAATCTGATATGCTCGGTGGGGCATGGTAGACCCCTTGATTTGCCAAATTGCGTTTCAGTTAGACTTATGGTCTTTGTGCACGAAAATGATGAAAAATGCAAAATTATCCATTTTTGGAGACAGCTTTTGGGATTTTGTACGTGGCCCTGTGTGGCTGTCATGTGGCATGCCACTCCGCAACATGGCTCATTTGAAAGAGCTTTGGTTGCCGAGCATGCTGCTTTTCATTTGTTGAAAAATTATTAAGGCATTCAAAAGTTATGCCACTTAAATTCCCATTATAAGTAAATGGTGACATTTATATGTATGTTTTGCGAAAAAAGAATGGGGTTCTTGCCATCTCATCTCACCTGGCTGTCAAAGACTTTGCAGTCTCGTGGTTCATAAATCTTTGTCCCCGAGAATTCTTTGACCGCGTGGTCCGCCATCTTGTTTTTAGATTTCAGATCGCAAAAACACAAATATCTTGGTTCAGGGGTTACTCCTGAAGTAAAACTTGGATGGTTTTTACTCTGGGGGCTCTGATCTATAGAGCCATGCCTTTGATTTCATCCAAAATGGTCAAAAAATAGAGTTATAAGGTTTTAAAATCTTTGATCGTGGCTCGCTAACAATCTTTGATCACGAGCCAACAAATTCTTTGATCACAAGATTCTTTGATCGTGATCTTGCATTGCAACCTAAAAACACAATTATCTCAGCTCAGGGGTGGGCTAGGGACACACATGAGGATGGGGTTTGCTCAGGGAGCTTCGTGCTATCGATGCATGGCACTGGTTTCATTCAAATTGGTCAAAAACTCGCATTTCACCATTTTTTATTCTTTGATCGTGAGCGTGCAATTTCTTTGATCATGAGCCTGCAAATTCTTTGATCACAAGATTCTTTGATCACGATCATGCATCGTGAGCGAGGGTCGAGATGGCCAAATTAAAAAATCTAATTTCTCAGCCCAGGGGTGCCCTAGGAAGACAAATGAGGGTGGGCTTTGCTCAGGGGGCTTCGTTCTGATTAACCATGTTGCTTGTTTACCGCAATTGCTTGTAATTTTTAAATTACAGTATTTTTTATTCTTTGATCGTGAACCTGTAAATTCTTTGATCGTGAGCCTGCAAATTCTTTGATTATGAGATTCTTCGATTGCAATTGTGCATCGCGAGGGAGGATGAGATGGCTGGATTAAAAATTCTAATTTCTCAGCCCAGGGTTGCCATAGGAATGCAGATGACAGTGGGTTTTGCTCAGGGGGCTTTGTTCTGTTGAACCATGGTGGTGGTTTACTGCAATTCCTTCAAATTTCTGAAATACAGCATTTTTAATTCTTTGATCGTGAGCCTGCAAATTCTTTGATTGCGAGATTCTTTGATCGTGATCTTTGATCACAAAATAGGGACAAGATGACCAGAGTTTTTATAATGGAATAGATAGGGCAAGTTTACCAATATTTAACATTGAATATCTCGGAAACGGTTTGGTCTTTTTACTTGAAATTTGGAGGGTGCTTACGGCATGTCCTGTAGATGTAAATTACGGTGTTTATGTGTCAGAAAATATTTTTTTCATGGAGATATTGTGTGGCACAGTTTACATTCTGCAGACAGCATTTTGCATTGTGCTGGTGGCTTGAAATTGATAGGATACTTAGTCTTAGTGTTATGGATGTATTTTGCAGTCGTTGTGTTCATGGGCATTAGAAACAGGAGGGCGAGGGGGCAGTGCACCTCTCTAGTTTTTTGTTCTATATAGATTGCCCTTTGTTTTATTTTTTACAAGCAATCAGCACTTGATAATGCAAAATGTATTCATCAGTGCACTGTGTTCTGTCTGCTGCCTTGCCTTGCACCCCCGCCTCCCTTCTGTTCCTGGTCTGGAGGGATTTAACACTTATCTAAGTTTGTCCTTGTTGGCTTGTCCTCGTGCCTGTGTTGGTGCCTACAGGTTTGCTCTCTCTGAGAAACTTCAAACAGGAAGATGGAAACAGCAATTTGCATTGCAGTTTGCCCAATGGAATAATTGGTGCTGTGTAGTTTAAATAATAATGTATATATTAAGTGGCCCTGTGGGAAGTTCCAACTTACCAAGTTAAACTTCAGCCCAAGATTAAAGATTTTGAACTGTGAAGCCAGGTGGCAGTAGCCAGGGTGGCTACCGAAGGGAAGGGAGGGGGTAGATAGCCTGGGCTGAGTATAAAGAAAGCCAGTTATCATCTGTATGACTAATTCTGCTGAGACTCAATTCCTGACCCACTGACTTGTGCCCGCTGCTTGCGCTGCCTCAGCTGAAAGAGAGAGAGAGAGAGAGAGAGAGATTAACCACCACCTTTGTATGGGACCCGACTCCTGGCAAAGAAGGGATAGTTTGTAAATTGTTGGGGTGAGTGAATTGTTTGTTTTTCGGAAGGACTTCACACACTTTGGTTCGGTCCAGAGTCAGACCTGAAAGAAAGTTTGTGGACTAGGGACTACAATCATCTTCTACTCAGTTGTGACAGAAGGCTGGTCTGCGTGTTGCTAGTTGCATTTATTTTTACCTAAAATTATTTGCTCATGCTCACAGCTCAGTCAGGTGTTTAAAAATTGCTCAGGCATGATGTGAGTAAAACCGGACAGCTCTGACAGCCTAGGTGGTTAGTGGACAGTAGGGATTCGGGACCGGACTGGACTGACTGACTTCAACAACCCTGGCACACACTGCTGAACATGGAAGACCTCTGCTGCTTCTGCTTGCAAGTTAATTGCAACTCAAACCAACAGCCAGGTACAATTATTTTTTTACTATTATACTTTCTTATTGTGGTACTGTGCACTCTGGCATGGAGAGGTGGTGCGGTTAAGAGGAGGCAGGAGGGAGGGAGGTAAATGAGTCAGATGACAAGTGGCATTATACAATGGCAAGAAAGAATCCTGGATTCTGACTGGTCAGTGTGTGCCTGAGAAAGTGATGATATTGCAGTATAACATCACTGTTACTGATTAGCATTAGCTTTGCTTGCTGCCATCATGGAGCCCCATTAGCTCTTTTTTCCTCTTCTCTTAAGAAACTCACTAAAAATCTACTAAAACCATTTTTTAAATAATTTTTATTTTGTATAGCATCGAGCCATTGTATAATAGTAATAAGTCACTCTAGGGTATGTGTTATTGAGTAATAACGTCACTCCTGGGGTTGTGGAAGCACTCGGCTTCTCCTCGTGCTTCAACCCACCCCAGAAGTGATGTTATTACATGATAACACACACCATCATGCCTTATTGCTTAAACAACACATGGCAGTGACTGCCATTTATTCACTAAGCTTCCGAACCCCCCACCCCTCAAAAAAATATTATATTTGAGGAGACATGTTAAAAGAACCATGCCAAAAAAATGCTCTCTGGAGAAATCAGTGCTGCTGAGTGTGCACCAAGCTTGCAATACTCATTTCAGAACTACCTGAGGTGAAGAAGGAACTAGGAACAGCATCTTCTAAACAGCAAGGCAGATGGACAGCAATTTGAGACGTTCAGTAATGCACTTCCTAAGAGACCGTCAGGGGCCGATATTCAAAATGCTAAAAATATTTCTGTACGACGATTGTTTCGACTTCCAAAGAAATTCAACATAAAAAAATGAAAGGCACAGCACAGAGACGAGACTGAACACTCATAAGGGATTTCATTTTGGCTACATAGAAATAGTCTAGAAATGTGATAGCACGGCAGATCACTCGGTTGATGTGATGACAGAAAAACATTCCAGAGCTCTGAAGTCCATCACTGCCTGAAATCCTTTATAAATCTTCAGTCTGTGCTGTGCCTTTCATATTGTACAGTGAGAGACAGCATATGATGTTCAATTGTGTAATATATGTACAAACGAGCACATTTTTATGTCGCATTTCTGGAAGTCCAAAAAGAATTATACACAGACATTTGTTTTAGCATGATTCTTACTGACATGCCTTCTCACATTATTACAATATTTATACACACTGGATTTAATTCAAGTTTAGTTTAAGTGCATGTTTGGAGAAAGATTGTTTTAAATCATTGCTATGTCTCATTCACTATTAAAAAATGCAAATAAATAAATACTTTATTTAAGCACAAAGCACACCAACAGAGACTGTACACCTGCTCGTTGACCATGGTTGTAATTAAATTGCAAGAGTAAAAAAAAATGAAAGAATTTGGCAGGGTGGCATCTGCAGAATTTATTGCAGGTGGAATTTATATATTTTCTGCAGAATGCACTGCTACAGAAATTGTAAGCCTATTGCTAACAGTGGAAAAAAATTGCAGAACCCTAATGCCATGCTAACACTGATCTTGGAAAGAATTTAGGGGAGAATAGGATGTAATTTGCTGGCTTTGCTGTATGTTAGTATATATGTTAAGCCTATTCCAACTCCCGTTAATAGTTTCTGTACTGCATTCATTGTTAGGCTTCTGCTTCTAATTAGTGTGTGTGTGTGTGTGTGTAAAAGTTTAACCTGAACTTAGCTGTGGCATAGTTGCACCTTTTAGGATTTGCCAGCTGCTGCTGCTGAGGGTATCAGGTTTATATGTAACATGTGTGAGGCAGTTAGCTGTAGTGGCAAAGTGCAGACAGCTGTAAAACTACTAGACTGGTGGACCTAGGTTTGAACCCACTCTGCACTACTTTCTTGGTGTATGGCCTTGAACAAATCACTTAACCTCCCTATGCTAAACCTCTATAGTCTTGTCTATCTATCTGATGGATAATATAAATTTTATGTTTTAAATGTTATTTATATCGGCTGTTCTTGTTTTTATGTTAAGTGCCTTGGTTTTTGGAAGGCGCTATAAAAATAAAGTTGAATTTAATTGAAAAAAATTATGTATTGTTTTAACACCTCATGAGACTAAAATGGCAGCCAAATTATTTTCATTTCTTCTCCTGTATTATAAAGTTATTTGTGATACAGTCTGCATGAAAGGAGCTATAAACAAACAGATAGGCCAATTTTCACAATCTTTAAGTTTAAATATCTCGGAAGCTGTTTGGTCTTTCTATTTGAAATTTGGAGGGTGTTGACAGCATGTTCTGTACATGTGAATTATGGTGTTTCCTTGTCAGAGAAAATATTTTTTGTGGAGATATTGCGTGATGCAATTTACATTTTGCAGACAGTGTTTTGCATTGTGTTGGTGCCCTGAAATTGATAGGGTACCTAGCCTTAGTGACATGGATGTACTTTTCAGTCATTGTGTCTGTAAAATGTCAACAGGTGTGGAATTATGCAACTCTGATGAATGAAAATCTCAAACTTTAACATGTTATATCTCTGACATGGTTTAGTCTTTTACTTTGAAATTTGGAGGGTGTTGATGGTACAGACACGTTTACAAGTTGGTGGGAGCTCAGGGCCTGAAGGGCCCATGCTCCCACCAACTTCTGCAGTTCTTAGTTTTCTATTCTTTCTCAAAAAGTAAAGAAATTCTATGTAAAAACTGCATTAATGCATCATTTAGGGTTAAAACAAAAAGTCAGGAAATGAAAAATCTTTAGGGTTGCCCTCCCACTCTCATGGACTTGCCAATCATCCCAAGGTTGACAGATGATGGGGTGTGTCATTGGGGTTGTAAGGCTTAAATGCTGCCCCATTCTTGTTCACTGTTGCTTCTCAATATGATTAAATAAGGAATGGGGTAACATTTAGGCCTCACAACCCCAATGACATACTCCATCATCTGTCAATCTTGGGATGATTGATGAGTCCACAGGGGGGCAACCCTAAAGATTTTTCATTTCCTGACTTTTTGTGTTTTAACCCTAAATGATGCATTAACACAGTTTGTTGCATAGAATATATATATATATATATGTATATTAGAGGCAAAAAACTCAGTTTAATGCATCAGTTAGGGTTGTTCCACAGCGACAAAAGTGATGAAATTCGATGTTAGGGTTGAAACCCCCTTTGCACCCCTCCAGCCCATCCCCCAACTGAATTGGGTGTATTGGGGTCATCGCCCTAACTATCACCCCATCACATGGGGAAAGAAGCTGAGGAATAGGAGAATGGGGTGACAGTTAGGACCAATGACTCAATGCGCACCCGATTCCAGTTGGGGTGGGCTGAGGGGTGAAGGGAGTTTCAACCCTAACATCGAATTTCTCGCTTTGTCGCTGTGAACAACCCTAACTGATGCATTAAACTGTTTTTTGCCTCATTTCCTCTTTGAGAATGATAATGAGAAATAGTGAATGTAATGCAGCTGCGGAGCGCGGGCCAAGTTGTGCCTGCAAACGTAAATCGTAATGCGCCTGGTGACGCAAAGTGAAACAGAAAGAGAAACAGTACCGTAGACAGAAGTGTGAAAAACAATGCAAACGCAACCACAAATGAAAAGGCAAAGGGTAATGCACATGGTGGTGTAAACGTGAACGGTAAGTGAAATGGGTACGGAACCACAAGCAGAAATGGTAATGGTAACAGTAATGTAAGCGCACAGGCTGGTTTTCCCCAAAAGCTGTATAGAGATAGACAGTGAGTAGAAAGAATGTATGAAAAATAATGACTCTAGGAACACAAAAATAAGGACTTGGAATAGTAAATTGCTTATATCTCAGTAACCTTACGACATAGAAAAAAAATTTAAAAGTCATGTATATTATCATTTTCCTGGCTAGTTTTGTACTTAGCCCCTCCGAGGGGGCTAAGAATTTTTTTGACAAAAAGTCCGTATCTCGCACCATTTTCGAGATAATGGGCCCTGAAAAGCGCTGAATGACCGTAATCTTATCCTATGGGAAAAACAGAAGTTCGACTGCGATAACTTTGCTTCCCTGTAATATTTTTTCACCAAACCACTGAAAGGCACATCTGTGGGATATTGGCTGTGTTCTCTGCAAATTTCAGCCAAAAGACCTAACTGTTATTTTGCAGCATGGCGCCAAACGATTGCTGCAATGCGTCGTGCGCCGTAATGTTATCCTATGGGAGAAAGTGTCAATTTTGGAGTACTGTAACTTTGCCATCATGTAATATTTTTTCAGTGAAATACTGAAAGGCACATCTGTGAGATGTTGGCTGTGTTTTCCCCAAATTTCAGCCCAAAACTCCAAACCGTTCTTTTGCAGCGGGCTGCCAAAGAATTATTGTTATTTTGAGCATAGTGTGGCAAAGCAGTGTCATGATTTGTGAAAGCTTTCGCAAAAATTTGCAACACTTTCATGAGTGCGACACTACTTTGCCAAAATACTTTTTCCAGAAATGTGAAAAACATATTTCTGGGGTGTTTTACCACAAAATAAAGACATGGCTAGCATCCTCAGTGCCCAACTAGGTGAATACAAAAAGAATTAGGTTGCTAGAAGGTCTCAATTTTAAATGCCAAGCATTTTTCTGATCACTAACTGAAAACAAAATGGCAGATTTGTGACAGTAAAAGGGCCATTTGCGACAGTAAAAAGTGCATTTGCGAAAGTGTTGAGCTTTTTGTTAACTTTTCCCATTGACTTATAATGGGAACTTGCTTTTTGAATAACTTTTGAACCATTTAATATTTTTTCACGAAATCTTTGAAGGGCACATCGGGGAACCCGACTGCACAATCCCTGAAGATTTCAGACCGGTCACACAAACCGTGTGAAAAAAGCATAAATGCATGCACAGATCATGCTTAATAACTCCACAGCCGTATATCCGACCGGTACGAAACTTGGCAGATCCTAAGGCATATGGGTCTTGATTCCGTATTATAAATTTCAGGCAAATCTGTTGAACAGTTGCAAAGTTATTAAGGTGCAAAATTTGGGGTTTAACATGTAAATGGCTCCTCAACCCTAACTATGGTAGCACTACCATGCTACCATAATATATATATATATATATATATATATATATATATATATATATATATTTTTTCATGGCAAAAACTCTGTTTAATACATCAGTTAGGGTTATTCCACAGAGACAAAAGTGAGGAAATTTGGTGTTAGGATTGATAGCCCTAACTGCATATTCCCCCCACCACTACCACCACCACACATACACATACATGCAAGCAGAGGAAGGACCAAGGCAACACAACCAATCACACACAACCAACAGGAGGTGTATGCCTGTGTTACTGTAGGAAGTGGAGAAATCCAACTTCAGGTATCATACATTATTTACAAAGTTATTCTATGAGGTTATTTCACATTAAGGCAAACCAAGCTGGCAATAGTGAAAACAGTGTACCTCACTTTGTTTTCAACATATCGGTGGTGAAAGGCATCATGGCCGCTGCAATATTAGTCTATGGCGAATTGCTGAATTTTGGAACAGTGTAACTTTGTAATCCTTAAGTATTTTAGCACAAAAGCAAGAAAAGGCAAATCTGTGGGGCAAGGTCTTGCCACCTTGTAAATGTCAGCCCAAAGGACCCAACCCTTTGCTTGCAGGATGATGCCAAAGATGTGAAGTCATTAGGAGCATACTTTCACAAAATACTTTCGAAAACAAGAAATTGCTGCAAACAGAAGACACAAAAGTGTCGACTTTGCAAAAGCATATAAAGTAGTGTTGCAACATACTGTCGCAAACATGAAAGTGTCACAAACGGAAGACACAACAGTGTCACATTTACAAAAGCATGCAAAATAATGTCCTAAAATACCTGTCGCTAATACCTAACTTGTCGTGACATTCATAGTACTCCATCGTCGCATTTGCGAAACTGATTTTCAAAAGTATTTCAGGAATTGTGCAAAATTCTGTTTTGGATCTTGCGAACCCCAAACTACCTTATGTGTAGTCTGTGTTATGTGCTGGTGGCAGCCTGTGATCCATGATGTCCAGTTGTCTTTACTGATATGTGTTTTGCTGTGTGTGGAATGTCTGGGATCAGAGTTAGCACTGACGACCCCATGCCACAGTCTGATGGGAGCATGGGTGTGTGGTTTCATGGTTTACGTAGTTGTATGTTATTAATGTTACCTGCTGCTGGTTGTGTGTGATTGGTTGTGTTTCCTTGGTCCTTCCCCTACTTGCATGTTTGTGTGTGTGTGATGATGGTGGTGAGGGAATGCGCATAGTTGTCAACCCTAACACCAAGTTCTCTCTGAAGTGAAATACTGTGGAATCAAACCTAACTGATTCATTAACTGGAGATTTTTGTAATAATATATATAATATATATATATATATATATATATATATATATATATATATATATATCTATATATAATATAAATATATATATATATATATATACATATATATATTTTGAGGCAAAACTCTGTTTAATGCATCAGTTAAGGTTGTTCCACAGTGACAAAAGTGAGGAAATTCGGTGTTAGGGTTGAAAACTCTAACTCCGAATTCACCCCCCCCTCAGCACCACACACACACAGACACACACACACATACAAGTACGGGGGAGGACCAAGGCAACACAATCAATGACAGACAACCAGCAGCAGGTGACAGAAATAACAAACAATTGTCTAAATGTACTACAAGACATCCCCACCCACCTGACCAGGTACTGCATGCTCAGTGGAGATCAACAGCAAAACTGAGGCCATGTACACCAAACATACACATCCCTGATTGCAGCTGCACACAACGTACCACACTTAGTAGTTGCATGGCCTTACCTACCAATGCCCCACACCACACCTGGTACTGTGCCATTAGTCAATATAAATGCTGAAGGTGTATGATCACAGTTGTGAAAAGGTTTTAACACTAGTGAGTATACATTAATTAAGAGAACTACATAAATTAACTACAAGACACAGCCATGATCAAGATAAAAGTAGTGTTGCATTTAGTATATGATTTACATAGTAGTACATTTACTGCAACTGTTTACTCAAGATAGAGAGGCTGATGTAAACGTATGGAAAAGCATTGGCTGTACAACGCTCTGAAATTCCTACTGCCAGTATCAGATGCATTCTTACTGATGAAGGTGTACTGCTGATGTAAATGTATATACCTTCAGTGTGTTTGAATACTAAAGATGCAGTAAGTATTCTTTGTAAGAAACAATGTAATTGCGTGGATCAGGCCAAGCAACTTCTAAATATTGTAGCACTACTGAGCCAACAATGACGTAGCTGTATCGGAGATGTCTATAGGATAGATTTTTCTGTAGGCACTTACTGAGTATGTTGTACCTGATAAAGACAATGCCATTGCCGCTGTGATGACTAACTTTATTGAAATAGTGATACATTTACTATTGTTGCAATGAGTGATCTATGCCACTTACGGACACAGCCAAATTTTTTTAACAGTTGTTTCATACTCAGGCTGTATGCCTAGTCTTTGGGTTTGCCACAATTCTGTCACTGATGATATCAAAGTGATAACTATGTTAATTGTGCTACAACAGGAATCAAGTAGGTATAGTGTAGATATAAATAGAATGTCTTTTAGTATTGATTTTACTCACAATGGGATAAGTGTAGTAGGACTGGAGGGGGTCATTCTGTATCACAGACTCTGTCAGTTATAATCACACTAAGGGTTCGATGGCTACAATGATCAAGTTACATTGTTCATCTTTATGAGTTCATATTCGCTGCCATTCTCCAGTAACTAGAGAGTGGATGGGGTAACTGGGTGCGACACTGTGTTGTAAAGCTCCTGCAGTGCCTAGCAGAGGGAGACTATCTACACATGAAGGTAATTAAGCAATAAGGCATGACCAATGGTTATCTTAAATGGTCTGTTAATCACCCTCTAGGGGTTTAATGTTGAATGAGGCGTAGCCAAGTGCCACATGTCACTAGAGAGTGATTAACTGACCATTAACATTATCCCTGGGAGTGCCTTATTGCTATCATAATAAAACTGTTTTTTTTAAACAACATTAAACCATGTTCATCTTATGGTTAGGCTCTACATGTATGTTAATAAAAGCTAAACATAAGGCTGTTAGAATGTTAACAGCCTATCAGAAAGCTGCATTTATCAGACCCTTGTTATAATCATAGATATTATACCTGTACAACTCCTTGGTTTTGGTCAACTCTATTGCTCAGGTGGCCCACCACATGTGGTGTGGTGTGGGGCATCGGTAGGTAAGGCCATGCAACTACTAAGTGTGGTACGTTGTGTACAGCTGCAATCAGGGATGTGTAAGTTTGGTGTACATGGCCTCAGTTTTGCTGTTGATCTCCCCTGAGCATGCAGTACCTGGTCAGGTGGGTGGAGATGTCTTGTAGTACATTTAGACAATTGTTTGTTATTTCTGTCACCGGCTGCTGGTTGTCTGTCATTGGTCATGTTGCCTTGGTCCTCCCCCATACTTGCATATGTGTGTGTGTGTGTAGTGCTGAAGGGGGTGAATTCGGAATTAGGGCTTTCAACCCTAACACCGAATTTCCTCACTTTAGTCGCTGTGGAACAACCCTAACTGATGCATTAAATGGAGTTTTTTGCCTCTCATTTCCCTTCTTTTTGAGAATGATAATGAGAAATAGTGAATGTAATGCGGCGGCGGGAGCACGAGGCCAGTAACATTGTGCCGGCAAACGCAAATCGTAATGTGCATGGTGACGCAAAGTGAAACAGAAAAAGAAACAGTATGGTAGGCAGAAATGTGAAAAACAATGCAAATGCAGCCACAAATGAAAATGCAAAGGGTAACCCACATGGTGGTGTAAACGTGAACGGTAAGTGAAACGGGTACGGAACCGCAAGCAGAAATGGTAATGGTGACAGTAATGTAAGTGTACAGGCTGGTTTTCCCCAAAAGCCGTATAGAGAAAGACAGTGAGTAGAAAGAATGTATGCAAAATAATGGCTCTTGGAACACAAAAATGAGGACTTGGAATAGTAAATTGCTTATATCTCAGTAACTGTACGACATAGAAAAAAATGTAAAAGTCATATGTATTATTACTTTCCTGGCTAGTTTTGTTTAGAATTTTTTGACAAAAGTCCGTATCTCGCACCGTTTTCGAGATACGGGCCCTGAAAGGCGCAGCTAACGCCGTAATGTTATCCTATGGGAAAAAAACAGAAGTTCAGACTGCCATAACTTTGCCACCCTGTAATATTTTTTTCACCAAACCACTGAAAGGCACATCTGTGGGATGTTGGCTGTGTTCTCTGCAAATTTCAGCCCAAAAGACCAAACCGTTATTTTGCAGCAGGGCGCCAAATGATTGCTGCAATGCGTTGTATGCCATAATGTTATCCTATGGGAAAAAGCATCAAATTTGGAGTACCGTAACTTTGCCACCATGTAATATTTTTTCAGCGAAACACTGAAAGGCACATCTGTGAGATGTCAGCTGCGTTCCCCCAAATTTCAGCCCAAAACTCCAAACCGTTCTTTTGCGGCGGGCTGCCAAAGAATTACTGTTATTTTGAGCATAGTGTCGCAAAGTAGTGTCATGATTTGCGAAAGCTTTTGCAAAAATTTGTGACACTTTCATGAGTGCGACACTACTTTGCGAAAGTACTTTTTCCAGAAATGTGAAAAACATATTTCTGGGGTGTTTTACACCAAAATAAAGACATGGCTAGCATCCTCAGGACCCAACTAGGTGAATACAAAAATAATTAGGTTGCTAGAGGGTCTCAATTTTAAATGCCAAGCATTTTTCTGATCACTAACTGAAAACAAAATGGCAGATTTGCGACAGTAAAAGGGCCATTTGCGACAGTAAAAAGTGCATTTGCGAAAGTGTTGAACTTTTTGTTAACTTTTCCCATTGACTTATAATGGGAACTTGTTTTTTGAATAACTTTTGAATCGTTAAATATTTTTTCACAAAATCTTCAAAAGGCATATTGGTGACCCTGGCTGCACGTTCCCTGAAGATTTAGTGCCAGTTGCGCAAACCGTGTGACCTGTGAGCGCAACTGTAGAGTTCCAAAGAAAGCGTAAACACATGCGCAGATCACGCTTAATAACTCCACAGCCGTATAGCCGACCAGTACGAAACTTGACATATCCCATGGCGCATGGGTCTTGATTGTTCCAAATTTCAGGCAAATCTGTTGAACAGTTGCAAAGTTATTAAGGTGCAAAAGTTTGGGTTTAACATGTAAATGGCTCCTAAACCCTAACTATGGTAGCACTACCATGCTACCATAATATATATATATATATATATATATACACACACACACACACACACATATACAGTAGGGATGAGAGCCAATGTCATGAGATAAATTCATGTATTCCTAACCCCATTGAATAAACAGAGGGTAATCTCACTACTGTGATAATATTTTACATTTTTACAGCTTCTGCTCACGTCATTGCCAGATATACGAACATACGAACATATGAAAGTGCAAGCAAAAACAGGCCTTACAGTCTATCAAGTCTGCTCAATTGTGCAGCTAGCCCCTCATCTTGCAGCTGCCCCACACTCCCCTCCCCTCCCCAGTGGTGACGTTCCATTTTACCATACCAATTCCCTAACTAAGAAAAGTTTTTTTTTTAACTCAGCAGCAATACATATAAATGAATTCACCTGTGTTGCACTTGCTGAATTCCTACATGCACCCACTGATCCTCTCTTGGAGACACTACAAGGTTTCTCAGCACATTTCACTTTAAATCAAACCCCTGACATGAGCTACAAAAAGAGAAAACATTCATGGAATAATTCTGTCTGTACTCTGCCGACAGGGAGCAAATGCATTCTCCTAACACTTCAGCTGTACAACTGGAGCTGAAGAGTATTAACAAATTAAAACTTAAAAAAGGCCACAAAACAGTAAACCTGGAGCAAGACATATTAGACCTTTGTACACAGTTTGAAAATGATGAACAGCCGCTTCTGGATCCCGCTGCTGCAGATGATGAATTTACAGTACCTGAAACACAAGAAAGTGTAATTGGTAGCCGAAACAAATTCCAACTGGACACCAGATACATGTATCAATGTATTTAGAGTTTAGAAAACGAGAACACTAGGTGGAAAACAGAAGCCGATGTTAATGCTCTGTATCAATTTCTATGGGAAGAAATGAACATATTTGACTTTGTCCATAATATTCCTCCCAAGCACCTTGACCCGATTCTTTGTCACTATTTTATATGTTGCCACCACAAGGATGGAACTGTTTATGAGCCCCTTAGCATTCATGCCCAGTTTCAAAGTTTTGAGTGGCATTTAAAGGACAAAAACTATCCAGAATCCCTGTCTTCCTCACCCATGTTTTTTAAAACCCATGAAGTTAATGTGTCCAAACAAAAGGAGTAAAAAGAAAAGGAAAAAGGGAAAAAGCCACAAGCCATGGACAAGCTAACTGTCACCATCCCGGAAAAACTCTATAATTTAAATATCCTCAGACATGACAACCCCAAAAGCACTGATAAACTTCATGTGGGTAACAGTGAGTATGTACTTTGGGATCAGAGGAAATACTGAAGCAAGACATTTAAAATGGGGTGATGAATCATTGAAGATGGATGAGAAAAAACATTAGATGTCTTGAGTATACAAAAGAACATCACACGAAAACCTGTTCTAGCACAAATCTTAAAGATACTAGACTGTTGAATCCCCGTGACTATGAGATAAATGATCTGAAAAAATGCACCTTAAAAAATTACATTCCTTATCATAGCAAATGTCCTGCAAAGGCAAATACAGAGGAATCCCCTTTTTTCTTGCAGTTAATCACCCGATCAAGTCTGAATTGCACTTATGTTGGCATAAGAACCAATCACTTGGTATCAATACCATTAGCAAAATTGTAAAATCCATGGTCACACAATCTAGCATGTCAACCAATAGGTACCTAACAAATCATTCAGTTAGGAAACATTTAATTCAGAAGCTTGCCAACAGTAATATTTCACCTACAGAAATTATCCAAGTGTCGGGACACAAGAAGGTCTAATCCATAAATGACTATTCTTGTTTAAATGAACTCAAACAAAAACAGATCTCGAAAATTCTGAGCAATAAAACTGAAGAAAGCGAACCCAAATCATCCACCTCCACCAGTAACCCATATAGTAAGCCATCTACCTACAACAAGAACCTATATGATAAAAAGAAGGGAGACCCAATGTGTAAAGTACAGACAGGATATCTGCTTGTTTTAATTATCCCACCATTACTGCCAAAAATATTACTTTTAACATAATACAAGGTGAGAGTAAACAGAAATTTAACAAGCACACACTGACATCTATTTGGAAGTATTTCAACGTGATTAACATATCTCTTTTTTTCTCAGGTGTTCAGTATGACAAGCTGTCCAGAAAGCTTGTCTGAGTGCTGGAGTCAGACATTGAAGATTCAGAATAGGGAAACGATCACAATGATCCGAATAGGGAATCGAGCACACAGTACAATCACAAGTGGAGCTGTTGCACAGAAATATTTTTTTGATAACTACCTGGGGAAATGACAGTTCTTTCCTTGTTCTTCTTGCAACAGTGGTGTTCGAACTCTGAGGAATAAATATTCCACATGAAAGTGAAAGACGCCCTGCACCGGTGAACTGAATCGGAGCAAAGTGTACAAATGAAGTATGAAACATAGTTAAAAGCATTACATAGCATCACTGATAAAAGCACTATTGACAAATAACACACAAATAAAATAAATATTTCTACTTCATACCCAGCGAAAATACCTCTATATTATCACAACCCTGTAACTCGGGTAACCAAACAATGTCCTGCACACTATGCCCAAACCACCAATCACACAACTTCCTCACAAGAAAAACAACCAATTAGAATACAGGAATGGAAACCTCAACCAATAAACAAAGCTCCACAACAACCATTGATACAACTATCCAATAACATCCTGTCATTCAGAAAAATAACCCAAAACACACAGCACAACCAAGCTTGATATAAAGCACCACAGAAACACAGTACACATGGCATAAAACTAGCAAACGAACAACACAAACACAACAGTATTTCAAAGCCCTATTGTATAAATCAAATACATGTTGTGCAGGAGTGCAATATATGGCAAATATCTGAACTCGTGAAGAGTGACATCAGGTTACACACATTAATGGCTACGCCACCAGTGTATTAACCTGATGTCACTCTCCAGTCATTCAGATATTTGTCATATTCTTCTCCTGCCCATCATGTATTATGTATATATATATATATATATATATATATATATATATATTCATTGCACAAAAACTTTGTTAATGCATCAGTTAGGGGTTTTATTACAGTGACAAAAGTTTGGAAATTCGATGTTAGGGTTATTAACCCCTATCCCCCAACCCCACTTTCCACACACCAACAGGCATCAGGGTGTGCCTTGGGGTTGTCGGACGAACTCTCACCCCAATTCATTTGTAAAGAATCTGAGTGGTACAGTATAGGACAATGGGGTGAGAGTTAGGTCTGATGACCCCAAGGCACACTCTGACACCTGTTGGTGTGTGGAGAGTGGGGTGAGGGTGGGGCGGCTAGGGTTAGTAACCCTAACATTGAATTTCCAAACTTTTGTTGCTGTAATGAAAACCTTAACTGATGCATTAACGATGTGTTTTGTAATGAATTTCCCTTCTTTTTGAGAAAGTATAATGTTACTCATACGTGGTTGTGCGCTCCCATCATGCATACATTTTGTAATTGTCTCTGATTTTCATGTGGGAGTGCAGGGGCCCTCTGGGCCCTGTGCTCCCATCTATACATAAGTATACTGATATTTTGTTTGTTTGTTTTTTTTTTTTACCAGGAGAGACACACTAAGCTGAAAGCTTGTTTACAGGTGCGACCTGGGAGCACAAGGAAGTTAAGTGACTTGATCAGGGTCACACAGTATGCAAGTGGGGCTGTGGGTTTCAAACCTGGGACTCCAGGTTTGCAGCTCATAGCCTTAAACCACTGCTCTATACTGCCTCCTAGATTTTAATGATATCACATCTCTGCCTGGGAGTCCATGGACCTCTGGTTCTTGTGCTCCCACTACTGCATAATGTAGGGCCCTGCACTCCCATTATTGCATAATGGGATCCAAATGTGGGATTGCAAGGCCCTCCGGGCCCTGTGCTCCCATGTACTCCCAAGTATTGTGAGATAGTGCAAGGCTAGAGCCATTCCAGGTAACCCTTGTGCTGCAAAAGTTGCAATATCTCAGGAACCACAGGAACTTTGAAAAAATTTCCTTCACAGTTGTATTCATGACCTGGCCACCTCCACACGTGCTTAGATATATATTATATGGGCTGATCGGGGATAGGGTTGAGGGGTTCACTAGGCCACCAGGGAAGGACTATATTAATATTCAGGCAGATCTGGGCAGGAGGTCTGCTAGACCACCAGAGAATGCATAGTGCTTTATTTGGGCAGAGTGGGGCAGGCAGATATGCTAGACCACCAAGGTCATGATTATTATATGGTTATCAGGGCTGGGGAGGGGGACTGTGGCACACTGACGCAAGTTGGTAAACCCTCCCAGGGGCAAATTTCTGAGTACCTTAGACCAACCCTCGTTGTACTTGGTGGTGTGCCTTCTGGAAGTGTTTTGGGAATCATGAATTAAGGGATTTGGCAGTCTGCATCTGCCACAAGGCCCCAGTACCATGCCACAGCCCATTTTGTGCCACAAGGCTGGCGCAAGCCCCCCTTTGGTGCATGCTGCCTGCAGTGCAGGCTGTGTTTGAGGATTGCTCCCATTGCATCTTTTGATGCAAGGGGCACTTTGCACCATTCCTTGTGGTGCAAGCCCATTGCACCATTCTGGGATCTTTGAGAATTGGGCCTAACTTATTTTTGTACCCTTTTACCCAGATCCCTACCTTGAAACAAAATTATCCTGGTAGTAGTAGTAACCCCTTCCCACCCCAATCCCCTTTGTGAAACAAAATTATTCTGGTAGTCTGAAGGTACCCCTCCCCTGATCTCTGTTGTGAAATGAAATTATCCAGATAACCAGTGGTACCCCTCCAGCCCTGATCCACACATTGTGAAATAAAATCTCCCTGGTTGTTCACAAAAAGGATTAGGGTGAGAGGGGTTGCCACTAGACTAGCAGGGTTATTTTATTTCCCAACAGAGATTGTGGTAAGAGGGAGGTACTACTACACTATCAGGATAATCTCATATTACAATGGGGATCAAGGGAGTTTGGGAGTACCATTAGATCACTGGGGATTTTTACATTAGCGTACAGGGATCCAGTCAAGTTGGGGATAAAGGACAAAGCTCTTTAAAATGTTTCAAAGCATTTATACAGTATGTGTAGAACCATTGCACAGAGCTGCTAATGGCCACCTAATGGTGTGCAAATAGACCCCCTAGTGCCTTGCATTCCAAATGTGGTCATTAGCATACAGGCCTCTGACTTTGGCATCTAAGGAGAAAAGGTGGTACCCTTTGGGATTCATTATCCCTCTTTGTACTTGGGTGTCTGTTGCCAGCAGGGGGCTGTGGTGTGCTGTGTATATACACTTTCCACAGTGCTACCAAAGCTTGATAGTCATACCAGCAGCACTTGCTAGACATAAAGTGCTGCCCGAAGGATATTGCTTCTTGATGAACGCATGCTGTATCACAGATGGTACTATGTTTTGCTTGACACAAACGGCAGTGTTAGAAGCTGAAGGCCTTGACCTTCACTTTATGCTAATTGTGATGTTTGGGTATTCAGTTAGTGTGACTGGAAAGTTAAAATGATGTGAGTATTTTTCAAAAACAAGAGGTAGCATGCTTAATGAAAGTTGCTTACACATTGACACAAAATGAATCCCAGGCATGAGGTGATCTGTGAACATGATCCTGCTCTTCAGGTATATTGATCATTTAGCTTTGTATTCCTTTTTTTGCTAAATCCCAAGCAAGTGCTATGTCAATCTGAGTAAAATTTTAATTGAAAAAAAAAGAAATACTTAATAAACAGTAATTGGGACTCTGTATATGTCTTTTGTTTGATTAAAAGCACCCCACAGTAACTTTTAGGGTCCCAGAACCACTTAACTTTGCTTTGTGGTTTCCAAAACCTTAAGATATATAAGCAGACACTCTTGATTAGCCAAGATACATTTTCTGTGCCCTTTTTACTTATATTATAAAGCAAGTCAAATATATTTCATTTATTTAACACAAATCATTTCCTTTAGGGCCTGTCAGTGCCAGTACCTTCGGCACATTAATGTTAATTATACCAATATTACACAGTATTACCATTTGTGTGAGTGAGTCAGTTGTGTAGTCTGTGTAGCTGCACTTTCAGTAGACTGAAGTACCGGCTGAGACTTTTTCTTTACAGTTGCATAGCGAGGTCCCAGCATGCATATCCAAAACACACCTGAAAGTGACAGACAGGAACCTCTTCTCACCCTTAGCTACTTACCATGCAGTTCAGATGCTATTTCTCCATTGTTTCTGCTGCCAGTATGACTTTCTGTGGTGATTTACCCACCAAGACAGTGAACTGATGGCAGTGAACAGACAGAATATTTTCAGAGTGAGAAAGCAGTCTGGGTAACTGCAGAGGAGTCAATGTAGCTGGTAGCAACACTGATAAAGACCCTTTGTGGCAAGCAGCTATTGTTGCCAGTGGCAACATCTAGAAAGTCCCCCAGGAGTGGAAGACAGTACTCCATACTGTAACATCAATGAAAACCACTCTGGTGCAAAACACTATCAGCTGCAAGCTGTAATATACGTTGTGTGTGTGTGTGTGTGTGTGTGTGCGTGTGTGTGTGTTTATGGATGTACCACAGTTGAGGCCTTCCCATCATCCAATATAGTACTTTGACACATTGATTGTATTTGGATCTCTATTTGGATTTCGATTTCGATTAGACAAAGTGATTAGGGGTGGGACCCCAAAAAGTCTGGACCCTTATTACTAGGTCTGGGATGTATAGTAGATGAGAGTTCTGATTAGTTGAGTGGTTCTGATTCAGATAAGAGCCATCAGGAAATCAAAGGTAATACTGAAAACAATCCAAAAACACATTAAAACATTTTAAAAAGTATTTTTCTAACCAGAGTATGTCAAACTGTGTTTCTGTTTCCACTCTCTGCATTCTTCAGCTCAGTGCCTCATTTTTCTTGGCTATAGATAATCCATTTTTTCTCCTTGCCAATATCCTCTAAAGATATATATATATATATATATATATATATATATATATATATTCTTTGCAAAAAAACTGTGTTAATGCAACATTTAGGTTTCAAGCTAAAGCAGAAAATGTAGGGAAATGTGATTTCAGGATTTCTAACCCCAACCCCCCCCACCAGTCATAAAACAAATCAGGGGTGCATTCTTCCTTGGGGTTGTCAACCCTAAAGCCCACCCCATTCTATACACTCCAGAAACACACACCTGATGGGGTGAGCTTTAGGGTTGACAACCTGAAGGAAGACTGCACTCCTGATTTGTTTTAAGTGTGGTGGTGGTGGGGTTTTACGGTTGGAACCCCTAAAATCACATTTCCCTACTTTTCTGCTTTAGCCCGAACCCTAAATGTTTGTTTTTTAAATCAAAAATGTTTTATTGATTTTACCACAAAATACACAGCTAATAAAAGAAAAGAAGGACATATGTCCAAGGTAAATAAGTCAGTAAACAAAGAATATTTCCCTGGATCAATCAATCTCCCTACAGACTACCTCCCTCCCATCCACCCTCTCCCCACCCCCACCCCTGGCAAAGTGTATAAATGCTTGGAACAAATAATGATGACAAAATGGATGCTGGTATGGAACAGAGTATAATCAGTGCTATTAATCTTTTATAGAATGTTGAGTAGCTCGATGCGACCAACAAGAAACAATCAGGTCATATACAATGCATATAATTTCCCCCCCTTTTTATTAAATGAGGGAGCACAGTGCCTAACACCAGCAATTAGCTGTTTGGCTCGTAGAGCAAATGACATTTCATGTAACCATTCTGAATACGTAATGGTTACTTGGTCCATCCAATGTCGGAGAACTAGTTTCTTGACTGCTAGGGAGATGAGTGTCATATGATATCTTCTTTCTGTAACCTGTATCTGAAAGAAATCCCCAATAATACAGAAAACAGGGGAGAATAAATCTTTGAAGACCCAGAAGTGGGGTAATCTGGCATTCAATTTGCATCCACAGGGGAGATATATTCTCAAAAGACTAAAAAACGTGAATTAGGGAACCTTCTTCTTTATTACATCTAGAACAAAGTGATGAGGGAAGGTGGCCCATTTTGGCAAATTTAACTGGGGTATAATACATGTTGTTTAGGATATGATACTGGCTCAGTCTGAACCTATCTTGTGTGATGTACTTATATAGATACTTCCAGAGCTGAGGCCAATTAAGTTCTATATCAAGTAGTAGAGTATCCCATATCTTAGAGCCTATCAGGGAGGAAGGCTGGGGACTAATAAGCAAAACTTTATATATTGCAGAAATGCCATGGGGAAGACAGGCTGGGCCAGAAATTTGTTGCAGAATTTCCCCAAACACAGGTGGCTATGTTTGTTGGCCAAATACTTTAATTAGTAGGTGTCTTGAGTTGATGTAACCTAAAAGAAGAAACTGATCCTAAACCAAATTTAGACAATATCTCCTGAGAGGTGAGGATGGAAATATTGGAATAGAAGTCTAAAACTTCAGAGTCTCTGGGAATTCTAAGCCAAGATGGAGAAAGGGAAAGACCTCCTATCTTAATATTGGGGTTAAGGAAAAGAGGTTGAGAAAAGTCTTTGGCAGGGAATAGTTTGATGTGCCCTCTGAGTTGAGATAAGACTCTAAGGGAGATGCCTATTGGAGTAAGATATAACATTTTTAGAAGGGTTTTAGCCGGGAAGTAGACAATTCTGGTAGGGTTTAATTTGAAATCGGAGAGTAGATCTAATTCAGTTGTGAGCCACGGGGTACATAATCTGTTTGTTGTTGGATTCGGGTTATAGACAACCATTTCCCACAGTTGTAGAAATGGCTCACCCAGTAGTAGAACAGGAAGTTGGGGAGTAAGATTCCACCATATTTTTTTGGCAAACTAAGTTTATGATATGACCTTCTGGAAGTTTTATCCAACCAAATGAAATAGGCAGTCTCAGCATGTATACGCTTAAAGAAAGTTAAGAGCAATCAGATATTAAGCATATTAAGAGGGTAGAACAATCTCGGAAGAACATTCATTTTGATAATGTTGATCCTGCCCCATAGTGAGAGTGGGAGATTTCTCCAGCGCAAAAGATCCTGCTGAACAACATTCCATAGATCTAGGAAATTTAGTTTACGCAAAAAAGAGGAGTCTGAAGTGAGGTAAATGCCAAGATATTAAATGTACCAAAGTGAGCAAAAAGCTGTCTGTATGCAATATGATTGAGGGGGTAAATTTCTGTTTTGCTCAGATTCAGTCTGTAATTCAAGTACTTCCCAAAGATATCAATTAGTATCAGGACCTCCGCTACAGAGGTGACTGGATTTGACAGGTGCAACAAGATGTCATTGGCATAAACCGATAGCTATGGATTCTGATTCTCAACAGGGATTCCAGTGACAAAAGGAGAAGATTTTAATTGCCTGATTAATGGCTTGAGATATAAGTTGAAGAGGAAGGGGGAAGTGGGCATCCTTGACATGTGCCAGTGTTTAGAGAAAAAGAAGAAGAGTATGCCCCATTACAATGGATTTTAGCTGAGGAAAAAGAATATAACGTTCAAATCCATTGAATGAACTGGGAGGGAAAGCCCATTCTTTGCAGTGCCACCCATAGAAAAGCCCAATCCACCCTATCAAAAGCTTTTTTCTGCATCTAGGGAAATTAGTGCCATCAGATGGGGATGGGCTTCCGCTGCCTGAACAATATATGCAAGTTTGTGAATATGGTCTGATGACGATTTACCAGATATAAACTCTAAGAAGGCAGGTCCAGACATGTTCTATTCTATGGGCCAGGATTTTTACTAGTATCTTTATGTCAAAATTTAGTAGGGATATGGGCAGGTAACTGGCTGGACATGAAGGGAATTTATCTGGTTTAAGAAGGAGAATGACAGTGACTTCTAGTAGGGAAGAATCCAAGACCTTACCAGAAAGCATGTAACAATAGAATCAGAGAAGAATGGGGCTTAGTTCCTTAATAAAAGTCTTGTAAAAGTTAGAGGGTAGGCCATTAGGGTCTGGGACTTTATCTAGAGACAAGGCGTTGATAGCCAATTCTATTTCTTGTTGAGAGCTTTCCCTGAACAGTAGTTCCTGGTGTTCAGGTGATAAGGAGGGTAGGGTAACAGCAGAAATATATGCTGTGAGATCTTCCTTGGATGGAGGAGAGATCTGTGGACCATATAAAGATGAATAGAACTGTTTAAAGATGGTAACTATATCCTTTGTATGTGTTTTAACTGAGCCATTGGGGCCTTAATTGCAGGTATATTTCTAGAAGCTTCTAGTTTCCATAGACGTAAGGCTAATAGATGACCAGCCTTTTCCCCATGGTCTATATATTTTGCCTGAGTTCTTAATGTGGCAAATTTGGCCTTTTCTTGAAGAATAGAAGAGTATTGATTTCTTAAGGATAATGGGGCTTTTAGGGTAGAGGGGGTGGAATTAGTGGAAAGGGACTGCTCTAATGTATGGATCTGAGCTAAAAGAGAGAGAGTTTGTGCTTCTCTCCATCGTTTATGAGTGGACACTAATTTTATGAACTCTCCTCGAAGAATACATTTCAGGGCACACCATTCATGATCTACTCTCAGTACTGAGTTGCAGTTGGTCTCTACAAAAGATTGAATGAGGGAGGAGATTCTTGAAACCCCATATTCGTCTTTAAGTAGTTGAGTATTTAGTCTCCATGATGATTCCCTGTGGCAGTTGGATTCTAAATTTTTGGAAATCCCCGTGGTTGCATGGTCAGAGAGGACTCTTGATTCTATTCCTGTATAGATATAGACCAGGAAGGAGAGAGCGACTGATTAGTATATAATCCAGCCGTGATAAAGAGTGATGGAGTGGATGGAGAAAAAGGAGAAAGAACGGGAAAGTGGATTCAGAACTCTCCATGGATCACATAAACTGAAGAAATCCAGAAAGTCAAGTAGGGCTAGTTGTGAAACCGATAATGGTTTTAGTGGACCAGTGGACCGATCCAAGTCCTGAGTTGGAGGAAGGTTCCAATCACCCCCTAAGATGATTGGTAAGGCTAAGAAGGGAGATAGTTTGTGCATGAGGTCCATAAAAAAAACTGGGGTCCCCCCGACTGGGCCATAGACACTTCCTAGTATAAGCTCCAGACATCCTAGTGTGCCCTTTATTAAGATGTATCTCCCCTGTGGATCTGCAACAGTTTGGCTTGCTTGAAAGGGTGTGGACCTGTTTATCAATATGGCAACCTCTTTACTGGCAGTCGAGTTTCCAGATGTGAAAACTATATATTTTGTCTGTGGAGAACTGTGGCTTCAGATGGAAGCAGATGGGATTCTTGGATAAAAGAAATATTGGATTATAATAGTGCAAGATGTTTGAAGATTTTGTACCTCTTGGTACACTCCTGAGCACCCCTGACATTCAATGTTAGCTGTTTAATTGCAGTGTTAGCCATAGTCATCATATAATATGGTAAACTTCAGACAATCTTGATTCAAAGAAATTGCCTCACCATACCCTCCCCCCACATGGAATAAACCCTATGCCTTCTATAATGAAATCAAATAACCAAGACAAAGCAACCAGACAGTCTGTGGTTGAAAAACACCTGAAAGGATAGTCATACAGAAGGCCAAAATTGGATATGTTAAGATGATTATACACTTTATTAGTAAATATAGTGCACCCATCCTGCCCCTCCCACCCCTTACAGAACCCCTCAATAACAACCTTATCTCTTATTAACCCCCTTCGCACTTCGCTAATCTATAACTATATACATTGGTCCCTCTTTGCTTCCATATATGTAATCTGGACGTAATAATCATAAACATAGGAGACCATCCCTTTACAGTCTCAGTGAATACTCTCTCCAAGTCTAAGAGCACCCCATAGGGATAATTGGTTAAATTTAAGCAAAAAAAATAAAAGGTGCAAACCTCACTATTCCAGTGTATCAATAGCCAATAAAGTGCTAAGAGACCAAACCCAAAAAAAACTAGTACACTGTGCAGCACTACCCAGCCCACGCTATCCAGAGTAACCAGCCCTCCTCCCCCCCCACGTTCCATTAAATGGGTAAAGATTCCCATGTCTGGGCATTAATAAACTAAGTGTGCCATGGTGGATTAGACAAAAAACTCCCAATTACTATAATAGATGAAATAGTTTCAAGGACCTTAGGTACTTCGTGGTATAACATCCCAAGTAACAATCTTGAGAGATTACCCCATGGGTGGACTAGTTCATTGTCTTTTCCTTCCTGAAAAAACAGTGCTAACCTTATGAACATCGACCACTCTGATTGAGACTGCAGAACTCTCAAAAATGGATAACTGCTAGTTACACTGACGATAAGTAAGAATCAAAGGAAACATACCCCTGCATCATATGCTGAGGGTTTTATTTGCCATTTGGGACTTCTCAGTGGAGCAAATAGGGGAAATGCACAGGGAAAGATAATAGGTCAGAACTAAGGGTGGTCCCAAGCCAAAGCTGTCCCACAACAATGTGTAACCACTTTAAGGTTCCACCTAGGTACCATGATCCCTATGCTTGTGCTACTGCCCCTAGTGCTAACCATCAGGAAATGGTTGAATGAGACATCTGAGGATCAACCCCCACTTCGAAGAGCTCAGGACCCCTGGTAAGAGCCCAATTCAATTATAAACATATATAACAGCCAAGAGGAAAAAAAAGCAGAAAGACAACAACTGCTGAAATTTTAGTGAAGATGTAAGTTCCACAGTAAATAGACACCCGAGTCTTGAATAAGACAATCAGCCAGGACTGAACAGTTCTGGTAGCTTGGTGCTTAGGTCAGACAAAACTTGTTGTGGCATTTCAAAGGAGGACCAGTTGCCCGAAATGGAAACCTGTAGTTTGGCAGGATACATCATCTTAAACGGAATGCTGGCAGCTACTAAACTGGTAACTGTGGGATAAAAGGCGGTCTGTTTCTGACGAACTTCATATGGTAGATCTTGTGAAATTCTAAGCTTGACCCCTTCCCACATGATTGCTTTTAGTTCTCATGTTTTTGATAAGACATGCTGTTTTTGTATGTAGCTCAGAAATTTAAGAATGATAGCTCTGGGTGGTTCTCCCTGCTGGGGCTGTGGTTTGAGCAAAGGATAGGCACGTTCAGTCTGGTAACTGGTATGGACTGGTGATGGGCCTACCACTTTTTCTAGGAACTTTTGAAGAAATAAAACTGTATTTGATCCTTCCTCCGTCTCCAGAATCCCCATGATTAGTATGTTATTTCTCCTGCTCCTTACCTCGAGATCTTCAGTTTTCAGTTGCAATTTTTGTATTTGCTGGTGCAACAGCACAATTTCAGGGTCTTGCTTAGCTCTCCAATTCTCCACTGATTTAATTTGGGCCTCTGTGTCACCAACATGCCGTGTGAGTTCAGTCGTATCATTTCAAATAGATTTTAACTTGGATGCAATGTCCTGTAGAGTTTCCCTGAAGGGTTTTAATTCTTTCAAGAATCATTCTTCCATCAGTGGAATCGGCTGAATTGGTGAGGTTTCTCCCTTGCTCCCCTGTGCTTTAGGTATTTTAGGGGGTATTTTTTCAGGTGAGGGAGGCTGCATGTATTTTAGTTGGGCCTGCCTCATTTCAACCTCCATCATGGGGCGAGCATCCCAATAGTGATGCAAAGTGATGCTCAATTCGATTGCTGAAAGCGGATGCCCTAATACAATTCATTTATTTCAGCCGAAGGATATAGAAAATTTAGTAAAAAGAATAACGGAAGGGATAGGAGAGCGGGAGCTTCAAATGTCTGCTGCTTCTAGGTCGCTCACAACACGTGACTTCCCTTGAACTCTAAATGTTGCATTAATGCAGTTTCTTTTGCAAAGAATGTCCTTACTTTTGAGATAATATAATCATATCCTTATTTGTTTGTGTGCATGTAGGGCCCTCTAGACCCTGTGCTCCCATGTAGCCATATTTCTTGTGCTAGTGTAATCGTATCTTTATTTCCCTGTGGGACAGTAGTGCCCTCCGGGCCTTGTGGTCCCATCGCTCCATAGATGCGTATGTGCATGTTGCTGTGGAAGTGCAGGGCCTTCCTGGCCCTGTGCTTCCAGTAGGAGAAGAACAGCAACCAAATTGTCAGCATAGCCTTGTTATTACCTCACCTCATGTACCCAGTACTGAAAATTTTCAACACCCCTCCAGAACATGATTTCATGCCATAGCAATGTCATTCCACACTACATGTGTGGAAACACAGTTTGGCCAGGATTTGAAAAATGACAGCTGTCACTTTCATGAGGTGATATAAAAAAAAAATTGATATGTTGAAAATTTGGAGTCAAAATATTTAAAATTACGAAAGTTACAGGCGAGCGTAGCAACATTTTAATGGATATGCATAACTTTGACATTTTTACACATTTTGACCCAAAATTTTCAATGCCCCCTTCTTATGACCCCACAAAATGAATATGGGTGGTTAAAATGTTCAAATTGTACCCAAAACGTGATTTTGCCAACGTTCCGCAAAATCATCTTTCAGACTTGATTTGCGAAATTCCACTGCCAGAGATCATCAGGTAGGGTCCCAAAAAGGCCATGTTGAAAACCTGTTGTAAAATATACAAAATTGTCAATGTAATGCATCAAAATTCAAAACCCCATTGAAATACATTGAACTGTACTTACATTACTTTCTCATATTGCAGTTAGCAATTCCAGCTGCAATATGTGTCTTTGATCAGAGAGTGGATCTTCACCCTGGTACATGTTCAGGTGAGTGAAGGTGTGTGGGGGATGTAGGGGATGGGGTGGTGCAGAGTGGTGGGTGCTTAGTGGAAGGTCGGGGTGGAGAGGGTCAGATCAATGAAAGATAATTTTCTGTTTTACAAGAAAAAATCTAGGGACAGGTTCCTTAATTTTAAATGGGGATGGGGCGTGGGGTTACCACTAGACACCAGGGAAATGTTAAAAACTACTGGGATGGCGATCAGAAGGTGAGGGTGCCACTAGACACCAGAGACAAAATAAATAACTATGGGGACAGTAATTGGAAGCAGGGGGTGCCAGTAGACACCAGGGACAACATTCCCATAACAATGGGGATGGTTGACTTTCTGAGCGATCACTGTATAATGTAGAACAAAGGAAACAAAGTCACTGCAGAGTAGCATACCCCAATACACCTTAATTTTTATTATTACTAACTCAAACTTCTTGAATGGAGACAGGTACCAAACAGTGTAAATAAATAAATATTACCACCACATATCTATGGAAAGAGCAACAAAAACCCATGCAACTCTTAATTAGCATTTGAAAAACTGAAGTCTCACTGCAATATTTGTTAGTAATTATATGATTTTTTTAGCAATGGAAGGGCATCAAAGACTCATACAACTGTTAATTAGATATTTATAGAGCTGAGGACACACAGTGTGTGTTCTCTTAAACCAACTTCACAGAAAACTGCTACATTCCTGCACAAACTGCAGCCTCCAATTTAAAACTTACTGTTCCAAAATTACAATTGGGGCTTATACTATAGTCACGCATTCTCAATTCTTGAGCAGACCTCCATGGCTGCTATACTAATCCTGTTCCCCTTTTGTGCTTCATAATATTTTCATACTTCTACAAAATTAAGGACACACCTTTATTGTGTTCCAAACCAAATTTAGCTCAGTTAGAACTCCATACTTGTAAGAGGAAATCGAGAAGGCACTGTAATATTTCTAATGCTAAGGACACAAATCTCATGTGTTCCTGATTACATTTATCCAAAAATTAACCATGTAACCAAACATTATTACTCCCTTATAGTCAAATCTGTTCCATAGACAGTGGTGGTAAGTAATCACCCCTGTCTATTGAATGGATTCAGCTATAAGGTAATAAATACAGTAGCAAAAGCAACAAGTCAGCTCGTTTGTCTAACTGGCCATGGAAAGGATTACCCTTCTCTCCCTGTGAAATACAGGGCTCTGTTTGGTTTAATGTTACCAGGAACACATGAGATGTGTATCCTTAGCATTAGTAATTTACAAATGTACAAAGTATCGAGCGAGTTCTACTTGGGCTCAGTTTGGGTTGCTTTCAAGTGAGGGAGGGGATGGATCTTTACCTGCTATACATTTGAATGCCTATACCAGTTTGGATTTTTATTATGTTTGTGAATAAAAATAAGCTTTTAACTTTGCAACAATGGATTGCTTCTTTTGTATGTGGTGACCAGGAAGCCGAGCTGCCTGCATTCCTGTAAGTGACTTATTTGCTTGACTCTCTTTCTTGTTGTTTAGCTACCTCCTTTGTTCGCTTTTATGGAGACATAGACTTCCATCCTAGTATTATTAGATGAGGTCAGGATAGATGGAGAAGACTATTTCTCTTGGTACCCAGCTGTCCGTGACCAAATAGCATGATCTTTGGATTTCTTTAGGTTTATGACTAGTTTGTTTTCTGTGGGCCATTGTTCAAGAGTTCTGAAGTCTGCGTTTAGGTCCAGGTTAATCTGGTTAATATCATTTCAGCTCCTGTACATAACAGCATTGTCTGCATAGAGTTGGATAACCCCCCCCCCCACAATGTTTAGTCACATTGTTTATAAATATAGTGAATAACAGAGGTATGAGAATAGACCATTGGGGGACACCTTCATTAACATGTTTCAGGTTGGACATAGTACCCTTCCATTTTACTAATTGTTTCCTCTCCCACATGTAGTGTTGAAACCAATTGCAAGCATGAGTGTTCAGTCTGAGATGGCCAAGTTTGGTAAGAAGGAGATCGTGATTCACCAGGTAAAATGCTTTTGTTAGGCCTAAGAATAGGGCACCAGTTGCCAGACCATGATCCATTGCCCTAATACATCAGTAGTAAACTGGATGAGGGCTGAGTCGATACCCTGACTTTTTGTAAATCTGTGTTGCACATCAAAAAGTATGTGATGGAGCTCCATATAATCATGGACCTGTCTATATATCAGCTTCCCCAATACTTATTCCAAGTGCATTGACTATTGGTATAAGTCTTTAATTCTCCACTAAATCTTTATCAACTCCTTTGTGGATGGGGACTACCATCAAAGTTTTACACTTGGTGGAAACTGGCCGAGAAGAAGAGACCTGTTAACTAGGTTTTTGAGTGGAGTAGCTATAATTATGGCCACTATTTTCAGAAATTTAGGTTACAGTTTGTCAGAACCTAGGGAACTGTCCAGTTAAGAGATCTCAGTAGAGTAAGTATCTCTTTCCGAGTGATAAGCAGGAAATGTTCCCAGGTCTAGGGTCTATGCATTTGTTCAGACTGATGAAGAAGTTGTTGAAAACATTGGCTAGGGCACCTGGTTCAGATATTGAGTGAATGTTGACTATGATACTCTGAGTAGTGTCAGCGGAATGCCCTTTTAGGATGCAGTTGATCTGCTTCCAAACATTTTTTGGGTCAGATAGGTTTGTGGTTTGAAGAGACTTGGGCCCAGATGTTCAAAACGTTAGCGCCATTCACAACAGGGATGCGCCAGCGCAACTCCGAAAATGCACCATTGTGTGATATTCAGCGGGAGGCAGCTGCGCCCCCCAAATCACAATGCACAAGAGTGCAATGGTAATGAATGCATGTGCAACTGAAGTGGGAGGAACCATGAATAAATGGCGCAGTGCGATATTCAACAGCATGCACCATGCGCAATAGGAGAGCAAACGGAAGTTGCGCAATAGAGGAAATGATCCAAAATAAAAAGGAACAAGAGAGAGGCACAAGAACGCTACAGGAAAGCCAGATGTGGGAGCGAGCTGACAGCTACCAGGCACACAGTAGCTGTGAGCAGGACAGGGCAGGAGCAGGACAGAGCACCTGGAAACCACCAGGAACAGAGAAGGAGTGGGGAGCCTGTGCCACTGTGCAGGAGGAAAGGGGAAGTGCCACACTGGACTGAGGGCACTGACAGTGGGCAGGACGTCGAAGTCTGGGAGGTGTTCCTGGTCAGGGGCAGTAGCAGAAAGGACAGTGGGGGGAACAGGAATACAGCTGCCGGGGGGGTAACACAAGCCAGGGACATAGCCAGTGCCACCATTCAGATGGAGGCAGTAATGAGGGGTGTGAGAAGGCAGACAGCAGGGGGGGCGCAGCCATGGAAGGGCCCATGGGTGGTATGCCCCCAACAGGCAGTACCGAGCCCACACCAGCTTCGAGCTGTACAGTGACACCGAGATAGTGGGCCAGTGCCACCTGAACCGGGTGATCCTGAGGCGGCTCTGTGAGCTGTGCAGTGGTTTGATGCAGGCACCCACACAATGGAGCCATGCTCTGTCAGTGGAGACAAAAGTGACAGCTGTCATGTGCCTGCTTGCCACGGGTACCTTCCAGAGACCAACAAGGGACACAACAGGCATAACCCAGTTGGCTGCATCATGCCTACTCACACAATTCCTCAGCGCACTGCTGCCACATGCTGCGGAGTACATCCATTTCTCCAGCACACCAGCAGAGCGCACAGCACACATACAAGAGTTCCACAGGGTAGCATGTATGCCTGGTGTGCTCGGGGCCATTGACTGCACCCATGTGGCCATCTGCACACCACCTGGCCCCGAAGGTGCAGCATACATAAAGCGGAAGGGCTATGCAAGCTTCAACTGCCAGGTGGTGTGCGATGCTAGGGGGCACATAACCAATGTCTGTGCCATGCACCCTGGGGAGCACGTGATGCCTTCATCTGGCACCAGTCTGCGCTGTGCCACAGGTTCAAGAGTGGGGACATCCCTTCTGGCCACCTAGTGGGTGAGTATGCAAATCATGCAGGAAGACATGGATCTTGCGAGGGGCATAGTCAGAGGAGACATGGGTACTGGCCTAGGTTGCCCATGGCAGGGCAACGCTGATCACCAAACTAATGTCCACCCTCTACACACAGGTGACAGTGGATACCCAGTCTGTCCCTGGATGCTCACACCACACCATACCGGCGGCCTGCAACCCCATCGCAGCAACGTTACAATGAGGCACATGCCACCACACGCAATGTCATAGAGTGGGTGTTCGGGATGCTGAAGGCTCATTTCCATTGTCTGGACACATCTGGTGGTGACCTACAGTACAGCCCCTCAAAGGCCTGCAGGCTATTCCTGGCCTGTTGCATCCTGCACAACATGGCCAATGACTGTGGGATAGCGGTACAGGTCGAAGAGGGGGACAGCGATGGGGACGATGAGGACGCTGGTGCAGATGGTGATGGGCAGCCCCCCTTAGTCGAAGGGTTCCCCAACTGATCCAGATGGCACAGCTGCACTGGGACACCATCACAGAAGAGCACTTCAACCAACCCAGGTAAGTCATGGGGCCATGTGCAACCACCAATGGCAAGGGCACAACCCACAAACATGCATGGACAAACCCCAAGGGTGCATGTCGTAAAGGGAATTGGCTGAGCATGGAACTGCACATGCCGTCAGGGATGGGCAAGGTCTAACACGGCATGCAGTCACACACACACACACACACACACACACAACCCACAAGACATGCACAAAGGGTAGGAGGCACGCCAACCCCAACTGCCACCCCTAGTCATACATACGTCCACAGACCACCACGCCCAGTGCCTGTCATTGTGTGTGTGTGTGTGTCAGATGCTGGGCACCATTGCACAGCTGTGGACAGCGTAACACAGGCATCATCATGCACACGCCACAGTGGCCAGCAGCCGGGAGGGTGTGCAGATGGAACGTGTGTGCAGGGCCGGGTACCCCACCTGTGCATTGCACATTGAACAACACACTGCACACAGGGCAGTGTCAGACAGTAGCCATGGTGGGAGACAGGTTAGTCATGCGGCACAGTGCCACGGCCACCACGGATGCGTGGGCAGCCCCGCCGAGACCCGCCAGCAGTGACAGGCTGACCAATGGCCTCATGAGATGGCACCGACAGTCCCCCAAGGGTTCTGCTGCGTGAACGCGACCGTTCTCGAGCAGGGGTCTGCAGCTCACCGAACATGACAGCACCAGGCATGCTCGGGATGCCCACAGCTGAACCCGGTGTCGACAAGGAGGGTGTCGCATGACACCAGGAATGGGGGGTGGACATTGCACTGTGCAGTGTCTGTGACGCATGGGCAAATAACTGTGTGCCCATTGTGGCCATGACAGCTGTGATTGCCTGTGTCTGCCTGTCAATGGCGGTGGTTACATCTTTTCGCAGCCGGTCCATCCCTGCCAGGAGCAGACCGGTGTCCCTGCTGCACCACTTCTCTGCCTGGCACAGGACTGAACTGAGTGCATCCACCGCCATCACAAGCCACAACTGCTGATCCACTGAATCATGGAGTATGCGGGTGTGCTCATCTAAGAGGTCATTTGCCTGATCGGCAAGCTGTCCCTCACGGTGTTCATGGCCCTGATGGGCAGCACCCCTTGAGGTTGGGCACTGCACACCAGGGCCATGCCTGGGCATGTCCACAGACAGTGCACTGATGCCGCCCCGACACTGTTCCCCCATGGCCATTGGCCGACTGCTGACACTGCCCCTTCCGTTGCCACTCTCCAGGGCTCAATGGTGCTGCTGCAGCAGCCGCAACAGGCTCACTGTCCTGGACACACACCAGTGCTGCCCACTGGTGCAGACAGGCACAGGCTGGGACTGTGATGTCACGCAGGCCTCCACGGCGGCACCACCCATGGCTATGTCTGTGCTGTAACCTGCTGTGTGGCCATCCTGTGGCCCACATGTATCACTGTCCATGATGTGAGCTCCATCATCATCAGTGATGGATCCAGCACCAGCCCGAGTCTCAGCATGCTGGCATCCATGGACACTGGTGTGCTGGAACACGGGCAGGGCCTCCTCCTTACCTGCTCCACCAACATCAGTCCAGACAGCCAGGCGGGCCCACTGTCATCCTGACCCTCGGACACCTGTGGAGGTGGATGGGCCCTCCTCTGTCTCCAGGGTATTGCCCTCAGTGGATGAGCCCACCACCGCTGACCCATGTAGATGCTCAGGAGCTTTAAGGGAACACAATAGCATTAATGTATCTGCCCTACCCTGTGGCATCCCCCCCAGTGACAGATCAGGACCTACCATGCAGTGACAGGCTACCACCCATCTGGAATCCACCACCTGGAACATCCTCGATGCATTCTGCCAGCAACCTGCTCTTCCAGTGGGGTCAGGCATTGCATGGCTGGCTGTCCCCCACCGGTCACAGCCCATGCTGCCCTGATGGCAGCCACCTTATCCTTAATCCTCCTCCTGTCCATGCCCACCTTCTTCTTGCACTCCTGCACGGACCGCTGACGGCTGCCATGCTGGTTGACGGCATGTGCCACCTCTCCCCATGCAGCAGCATGGGCCTGTGGTGTTCCCCACTGTCCACTGAGCAGCAGCTCCTGGTCAAGGTAGGCCTCAAACAGGGCATGTGTTTTTGCCTTGGTGAAGTTTGGCCTCCTCTTTCCCCACATCTCTGTTCCTCCTCCTCCACCTCATGATCGCTCATCATTGATCCTGTGGGAATGACAGGTGTTACCTCTGACTGCAGTCCCATGCATCTCCCACACACCACAGTTCACACTCCCAAACAGCATGCAACTCACCACAATAGACTACAATACCAGACTATGGCCTCTGCAGCCCAATGTCGCATTTATATAGTGCAGTGCATGCAAATGAGGTGAGGTGCAATTTTGAGTGGATGCTAATGCAGTAGCTGTGCCATTGAATCACTGATGAGCTGATCTGCATATGCCGGCTGAATATCATGCTGTTGCACCTTGCGCAATTGTGTTGAACGTGCTCAGGCAAGGGCACAGTTCTGTGACGTGCGCAGTGGACACCGAATGGTGCATGCCTGGGGTGCTGACACTGACACCTGCAGTGCTGCTGATGTGGTGTGCACAGGAGGCAGTGCAGGGCATGGCCACCATTGTGCCAGTGGTGCTACTGTGCTGTTCACATGTATGGCGCTCTTGCATTGTGCGCTGTAGGCACCGTGGAGACACAGCGCGGTAGGCCGCTACAGGATGTGCCACACGGGCTCCCTACCATGCTACATGTGGTGAGTACCAATCATGCTGTGGTGGTCCATGCACAAGGGACCCCTGATCCTGAGCCAACCTTTGCCCCCTAGGTGCCATGCATCTGCATGGGTACACCTCTATCACACTGTTCGGTGACAGCACGATGGGGAATGGCAGTGCAGTACTGCACAGCATCCGCACGTGGCGGACGTGCGCTACGGAGTGCCATTTTGATACTTAATGCTTGTAAGAAGGCATGGAAATGGGCACCAATCTGAAGCCAAGTCGAACTGACTAACCTAGTGTCCCTGGTTGAGCCCCATGCTGCTGCTCTCTTTGGGGAGGCACCCGTGGACAGAGCCAGGAGTGCCATGTGGGAGGAGGTGGCGGTGGCATTGGAGGAGGTGACGGGCATCCAGCGCATGGCACAGCAGTGCAGACACCAGTATGGGGACCTGCAGCGTAGGGACCTGGACAGACTTGCTCGCCTGTGGGCATGCATCAGGAGGGGTGCGGTTCCACAGCCAGGTAGGTGCCCCATCCATACACTGTTTATGTGCATATGGGTATCGTGGTGGCATGTGTCCAGCACATGGGGGGGCCGTCCAGTGTGGGCCGTGGCGGTGGTATAGGGGTGGATGGCAGATGGGTATGGCTGTGTGGGATTGCACATGCCCGGGGGTGTCTTTGCTACCAGATTGTACTGATGTTCCTCTCTCTATGTTTGCACCCTAGGCCCTGAGGAGCGCTGGCATGCCAGAGAGGGGTGGCTGTGGTGTGAGGCACATCAAGATGCAAGAGCAACTGTACCAGCCCAGCGCCGGGACCAGCCTGATGATGGTGAGTGCCTTACATCCAGAATTTTTTGTGCATGCTGTGTAACAGGGTGGGCGGCGGGGCATGGCCACCATCCAATGACACCACTGCCATGTACGCAACATGGTACGGTCAGCACTGTCCAGTGACACTGCATGTCTGGGATTGCATCAATGGTAGTCCATGCATACACTGGGTACATGGCTGTGCCACTACCTTCGCACCGCATAGCCATGTCACTGTACAGCCACGGTGGTGCTGTGCAGGACTTGGGTGGGTGGTGTGTGCAGCAGACCACATGGCTGTGTGCACCTGGGTGGGCAGGGCTTGTGGACGTGATCACTGTGGGTGGTTGCACACAATCACAGAGGCATGTCCCACGGCAGTATGCCATGCACAGTGGGTGGGCTGCAGGGGGCTGTGCATTCACACCTATTGACTCTGCTCCCTTGTCCTAGGTGGACAGCATTTGCAGAACATTGAGAGGGCAATGCAGGAGATACTGCAAGTGGCCAGGGCCTCCCTGGAGATTTTACAGTGCATTGACCAGCTAGGAGTCCGAAGGAGGCATGGCGGGAGGCGCCTTCAGAGCGGGGAGCGGGGCTCCCGCTGAACATCTTGCACCCCAAGATTTCTCCTTCCCCCTTGACCCACCCTCACACCCCTCTTTCCATCTACCATTTGTTCACCCCTGCCCCTTACCCACCCCCACCTGGTTTGTGGCCCTCACCCACAACCTTTTGTACATATTTGTAAATAGTTGTTTTCTATCTTTTGATATACATTTGTTTTGTTATGACTACTGTGGTGGTCTCTGATTTTCAGCGGGCTACAGGTGCTCAGCTGCAGTGGTGTGCATGGCATCGGGGTGGTGCAGTCATGGGCATGTGTGTGTGTCAGTAGGGGAAGTGACTATGGTGTGGGAGTAGGTATCAGTCACTGTCTGTGGTTTGTGTGTTGTTCCCTGTGCCCTGGATGACTGTGTGCAGTGGTCCACGGTACATGCACTGTGTACATGGTGCACCTGTCAGACCATCCATGGCCTGTGCAGCTGACACCCTTGCATGTCTGTGACCTGCACGGTCCACTGGCATGTCAGTGGTGGATGTCCATGCTGCACAGCCACTGTACCCAGCACAATACTGGGTTGCCTCCCATCACTGGTGTGGTGCATGTCTGCCTCGGGTGGCACTGTGGCCTCCGCTGTTGTTGTCCCACCTCCATGCTGTCGCTTGTGTCTGTTGCAGGGGATGTGCTCCACTATCTGTCACTTGTGCTCCGGGCACATGCTGGTGGTGTACAGCTCCATGGTGCCTGTGCAGGGTGGCTGGCACTCCAGTGCCACGGAGGGGTGCTGGCTGTGTGTACACAGTTTCCATGGCCACATGCTGGGGGCTTGGTTGCCCCGCTACTGTGTCCCTGTATGGGTGTGCCCTTGGGGTATGGGTCGGTGTTTGTCCATGCACTGTGTAGCATCCTGTGTGGTGCATGCTTCCATGCACCACTGTGGGTGTCTGTGCTGGCTGTTGTGGCCAGTGCTGGGTTGGGGTGTGTCCTTGAGAGGGTGTGCAGGGTGCTGTACCACTGGTGGTGGGGTCTGAGCCATGCTCTGTCACGTGTGGGGTACCTCGTGTGCCGACACATGGTCAGTCTCTCAGCTCTACCTCAAGGGGGATGTGCATGGTGGCACTGTGTATGCAGTCATTGCATCACTGTCTGCTGCCACCCACTGACGGGTGCTCATGGTGGGGCTGCCTTGCATGGTTCTGTGGTGCACAGGGTTGCATTGTCACAGTGGGCGTGGTGGCATGCTTGGGGTGTCCTGCACTGGTGGGCACTGCTCCTGGGCAGGGTGTCTGGGGATCATGGTGCAGGTTGTGCTCTGCATTGGTGGGATGGTGTGGCACAGGGTGGTCAGACCTCCTTGTGTGCTGGTCACAGCTTGCCAGGGGGTGTGCTGGGGAACCATGCCCCAGCTGTGGGTTTCTTGCTGGTATCCATGGGCCAGTGGTTATTCCAGCTCTCTCCCAGTTGTGCAGTGCATGGGGTGTGGGGGGCAATGTCTGTTCTGCTGTGTGTTCCTCTGCCCATCTGTAGCATGGGTGGTGGGCCCCTTGATCCTGTCCCTGTGCATCCCTGGTTGGGCTGTTGCACTGCTGCCCTACTCCACTGAGCATCCCTGGTTGTGCTGTTGTGCTGCTGCCCTGCTCCACTGAGCATCTCTGGTTGTGCTATTGCGCATCTGACCTGCCCCACTGCACATCCCTGGTTGTGCTATGGCGCAGTTGGTGTGATATTCAGTCATGTGCCGCAGGCACATCTTGACCTGTGCAGTGTTTGAATATCCTGCTTATTGCACATGGGCTCAGTGGACTTGCGCTTGCTACTGCTGTTGCGCACTTTTATGGTGCAGTTTGAATATCTGGGCCTTGATGTATAATCTTTTAACATTTCTTAACTCCTTCTTGCAGGAGTTCCACAATGTCCTGTATTTGAGCCAATCCAAGTGCTCACAAGAGTGTTTAAAATGACTCCATGACTTATCCCTGAGTTTCATTCATTTACTTAGTTCATGATTCAGCCAATATGAGCATTTGCCTCAGACCGTATGTTTTTCATGGGGGCATGCTTGTTGAGGACACTTAGGAAATTATGGATGAAGAAGTCCAAAGCTTGGTCGATGTCAGAGTGGTTGTGTAGATCATTCCAGTGTATTTCTCCTAAGCTATTAAGAAAGTTCACCTGATCAAACCTGGAAAGGTCCCGAGCAGTCAAGATCTTTGAGGGAAGGTTGGGGGAGTTATTCCTCTAGATACAAAAGACAGGGGAGTGGTCGCTATGGGAGTCAGATAATAGCTCAGCTGCTTTTATTCTATCAGGTCTGTTGACTATTATCCAGTAGAGTAGCATGGGTTTTCCAGACTTATATTTCTGTGTGTGCACTCATTCATTTACATTTCACTGGGCTGCCACTCATGGAAGAGAGTGGAAAGCTGTGCTGGTGGCCCGCTGTGTTTTTTTATCGGGGGTGAGGTGGGACACTACCTGCTGGGGTAGGGGTGGGGGGCCACTAGACTGCCAGGTTATAAGTACAACAAAAAATACTTATGTTTCTAGACCACCAGTGAAAATCTTTTTTTTTTTACCATATGGGGGATCTGGGATAGGGATGGAGGGGTTAGGAATGGGTAGTACTGGACACAGGTAATTGGATGGGGGAGGGACTGCTACTCAGCAGGAAGAGGGTTGCATTTGTTAATACACAGTGGGTGGGTGGGTGGGTGATGATCAGGTGGGGGAGGGACCGCTAGTCACCAGGAACAGTTTTTAAAACATATCGGCTGAGTGATCAAGTCAGAGGGAGGTACTGTTAGCCACCGGGTTTATTTCTTTTTTTAAAACCACATCGAGCTATGGGTGATGGAGTTGGGGTGGGAGAGGCCACTAGCCAACAGGGAGTGGGTGACAGGTTAGGAGGAAGAGACTGCTGGCCACCCATGTTATTTATTTTTTTAAAAACACATTGGGTGATGGGTGATGGGGTCGGGGAGACTGCTAGCAACAGGGTGGGGGTGTATAGACAGTGCTGGGGTGGGCACAGCAGGGCAAAATTTTGCCCTAACCATTCGGAAGTTTTACAATCTGCCACAGGTGGAAATCTGGAAGCTTACGTGAAAGTTGCCAGGTTTTCGCAAAAGTCCTGCTGAGGCAGAACTGGCAACTTCTGCAGACCTCTACCTGATGCTGTTGAAAGTTGAAGGTGGATGTGGAAATATGGTTAGAAAACAAAGAAAACTTAGGAATCAAATAACTTTGTTTATATAAAAAGTTTTTGTATGAAGCCCAAATGAAAGAAATAGGAGCGAGACATGGAAAAGGATTTAAAAGAAAAAAGAAAAAACACATTTGGTGCTCATTTGTGCAACAGTTAAGTACAGTATCCACCTAAGGGAGCCCCAATGAGCAAGACAGGTGTTTTTGATCTCTCTGCAGAATGTCATTTTTGTGGGTTTTGATTTTATTTCCCCCTCCCCCCCAAAAAAAAAACAAGATGGCAGAAAATGAAAAGGGATTTTTTTCCCTCATGAAAAAGGATTCTTTTTTTCATTTCATACAGCTATTTTGAAGTGCTTACTGAGCATGATCAGAACCTGAAATTTTGAAGTGTAATAACTTTGGGATGGATTAATATTGTTTCACCAAATAGGCTTATCTGTGGGCTAGCACCTTTCTACCCCGAAAATATCAGACCAAAATTCCAAAGCTTCTGGGTGCTACAGGGATCAGCAAAAACAGCAGAAAAAAACAACCCTGAAAACTCACTTTTTCCACTATCTGTATCTCAGAATCCACATATCTGACCAGAACGAAACTTGGAATATCAAGAAATCTGTCCCTTAGGACTGTGCATGCACAATTTTGTGCAAATCTGTTGAATGGTTGCTAAGTTATTAAAGTGCATAAATTGGAGTTTAACATTAAACTGCCTACACAACCCTAAATATAAGCCACTATAATATATATTATAGTGGCACGGTAGTGCCATTATAGTTAGGGTTGAGTACCCTATTTAAGGTTAAAGTGTGAAATTTTGCAGGTTAATAACTTTGCCACTATAAGATGGATTTGCCTGAAATTTGGCAGACCCAGAGTAGTACCATAGATTACTGGATCTGCCAAGTTTCATAATGGTTGGATATACAGTTGAGGAGTTATAAAGGGCAATAAAAAGTCATATTTACACTTTTTTGTGCATTCTTTGCTCGTGCCTACAGGTTGCATGGTTTGTGCGACTGGTATGATACCTTCAGGGAACATTCAGCCATGGTCCCTGATGTGCCTTTCAAAGATAGTAAACGGTTCAAAAGTTATTCAAAAAACAATTTTCCCATTATTATCAATGGGAAAAGTTAAATTGTTTGACAGTATCGCAAATGCAGATTTTAGTGTCGCAAATCACCCCTGTAGTGTCGAGAGTCGGCCATTCTTTTTCAGTTACTGGTTACAGAGGTGCTTGGCATTTAAATTTGGGACCCTCTAGGGATACAATTATTTTTGTGTTCACCTAGTTGAGCCCTGAGGGTGCTAGCTATGTCTTTTTTGAGGGGTTAAACACCCCAGAAACATGTTTTTTAAATTATTATAAACTGTAGTGTTGCAAAGTATTGTCGCACTTGTGACACTTTCATGATTTTTTTTGCAAAAGTGTCCTGATTTGTGACACTACTTTGCGACACTAGACCCAAAAGAATAGGAAATCTTTGCCTTCCTGCTGCAAAAGTACAGCTTGGTCTTTTGGGTTGAAATTTGGAGGGAAGAAAGCCAAGATCACACAGATGTGCTTTTTGGAGGTTTAGTGACAAAATATTACAGGGCTGCAAAGTCACGGTACTCCAAAGTTGACAATTATTCCCATAGGCTAACATTACAGCATCTGCCGTGTCTTTCGGGGCCCGTATCTTGGAAATGCTTTGAGATATGGATTTTTCATCAGGGGCTAAGTGCAAAACTAGCCAGGAAAGTCATAAATTATATGACATTTAAATTTTATGTCTACGTCATACGGTTCCTGAGATATAAGCAATTTAGTATTACAAATGTTCATTTTCTGCTCCAAGGCCCATTATTATGCATACATTATTTGTGTTCATGGTGTTTCTCAATGCAACTTTGCTGAAATAAAGAGTGTGCAATTTTGTTACTGTTATACTTTGTGTTTCCACTTGCGTTTCCATAACCATTTGTGTTAGCATTCCCATCTACTCCACCGTGTGTGTTACCTTTGCATTTTTGTTTGCACTTGCATTTGTGTTACTGTTAATATTTGCATTTTCTTTACTGTTTTTGTTTGTGTTTCCTTTTGTGTCACCATGTGCATTTCCATTTGCATTTGCATTTGTGTATGTGCTTCTGTTTGCATTTCCATTTGTGTTTCTGTTTTCTTTGGTATCATCATTGCTGTTACCGTAAGTGTTTGTGTTTCAAATTGCGTTGCCATGACCGTGCGTGTTAATGATTTGCATTTCCATATGTGCTTGCATTTGCATTTCTATTTTCATTATCATTTGCGCTTGCATTTCTATTACCGTTTGTGGTATCGTTTATGTTTATGTCACCATGTGTGTTACCATTTGCACTTTCATTTGCGTTACTGTTATTTCACTATTTATAGTGCACATTCTCAAAAAGAAGGGAAATCAATGGCAAAAAAATCAGTTTAATGCATCAGTTAGGGTTGTTCCACAGCGACAAAAGCAAGGAAATTTGATTTCAGGATTCCCACCCTTGCACCCCACCCAACCCCACCCCCACCAACAGGCATCAGGGTGTGTGTTGGGTCATCAATCTAACTCCTCACCCCATTCTCCTATACTGCACCACCTCAGCTTGTTTACACATGGATTGGGTGAGAGTTAGGCTCAACGACCTCAACGCACACCCAGATGCCTGTTGGTGGGGTGGGTGGGGGGTAAAAAGGTGGAACCCTAACATCAACTTCATCACTTTTGTTACTGTGGAACAGCCCAACAGATGCATTAAATAGAGTTTTTGCCATGAATAAATATATATATATATGTATGTACACACACCTATACATACTTGTATGGAAATGCAAAGCGTAACATGTACGGACATGGTACTGCAATTGCAAATGCAAATGGTAATGGTAACAGCAAAAATAACGCCAAAGGAAACAGAAATGGAAAGACAAATGCAAGCGAGTACGGAAATGCAAACCGTAATGCGCAAGGTCATGGTACCACAATTGGAAATGCAAATGGCAATGGTAACAAGTAAAATAATGCCAAAGGAAACAGAAACAGAAATGCAAATGCAAGCATGTACAGAAATGCAAACTGTTATGTGCACAGTCACGGTACTGCAATTGTAAATGCAAATGGTAATGGTAACGCCAAAGAAAACAGAAACGCAAACACAAGTGCATACAGAAATGCAAACCGTAACATGCACGGTGATGGCACTGCAATTGTAAATGCTAATGGTTATGATAACAGTAACAATAACTCCAAAGAAAACAGAAACGCAAATGCAATCTCAAACATGTAAGGAAACGCAAACCGTGATGTGCACGGTGATGGTACAGCAACTGGAAATGCAAATGGTAATATTAACAGCAGAAATAATGGCAAAGTAAACAAAAACAGAAATGCAAATGCATGTGCATACGTAAAAGAGAATGCAAAGGGTAATGCACACGGTGGTGTACAATGGAACGGTAATGCAAACAGGTACGGAAACACAAGTGGGAACAGTAACTGTAACAGTCATGGAAGTGCACACCCTGTATTTGCCCAACAGCTGCATAGAGAAACACAGTGTATAGAAAGAATTTATGTATAATAATGGGCCTCAGAGCAGAAAATGAGCTGTTGGAATACTAAATTGCTGATATCTCAGGAACCGTATAACATAGAAAAAAATGTTTAATTTCACATGATTCATGAGTTTCCAGGCTAGGTTTTCACTGACTGCATAGCCTGAATGCATAGCCCATATATATAGGGCTATGCATTGTCATGATGAAAATTCTGTATCTCGCACCGTTTTCGAGATACGAGCCTGAAAGGCATGGCGTAAGCGACCATGTTAGTATGTGGGAAAAAACGTCAAATTAAGAGTACCGTAATGTAGCATCCATGCAATATTTTTTTACCAAACCACCAAAAGGCACATCTGTGAGATGTTGGCTGTCTTCCTTCCAAAGTTCAGCCCAAAAGACCAAACCATTCTTTTGCAGCAACATGGCAGAGAATTCCTGTCATTTTGGCCACATAGTCTGGAAAAGTAGTGTTGCAATTTGCTAAAGCTTTGGCAAAAATTTGCAAAAGTGTTGCAGGTGCGACACTACTTTTTCCAGAAATTTGAAAAACATATTTCTGGGGTGTTTAACACCAAAATAAAGACATGGCTAGCATCCTGAGGGCTCGACTAGGTGAACACAAAAATAACTGTGTTCCTAGAGGATCCCAATTTTAAATGGCAAGCATTTTTCTGATCAGTAACCGAAAACAAAATGGTGGCTTTGCGACACAACTAGGGCCATTTGGGACACTAGAAAGTGCATTTGCGAAAGTGTTGAACTTTTCATTAACTTTTCCCATTGACTTATAATGGGAACTTTTTTTGAATAACTTTTGAACCATTTAATATTTTTTCATGAAATTTTAAAAGGTGCATTGGGAACCCCGGCTGTATGTTCCCTGAAGTTTTCAGACCATTTGCCCAAACCATGCGACCTCTAGGCGCGAGAAAAAGTTTCACAAAAAAGCGTAATTGCACACACGGATGTCGCTTAATAACTCCGCAGCCATTTAGCCAACCGATATGAAAGTTGGCAGATCCCAAGATCTATGGTGCCCCCTCTGTGCCTGCCAAATTGCAAGCAAATCCATTGAATGGTGACAAAGATATTAAGGTGCAAATTTCACTCTTTAACTTTAAAAGTGCTACTCAACTAACTATGGTAGCACTACCATGCTACCATAATATATATGTGTGTATATATATATATATATATATATATTTATATATATATATATATGAGAAAGGGACATTGTTTAACCAGGAAAGGCACACTAGGCTGAAGCTTGTTTCTAAGTGCAACCTGGGAGCACAAGAAAATTAAAAGACTTGCTTAGGGTCACACAGTATGCAAGTGGGGGCTGTGGGATTCAAACCTAGGTCTCAAGATTTGTAGCTCAGAGCCCTAAACCACTGAGCTATACTGCCTCCTAAATAGGAGTAATACACTGAGTGTGTATGTGTATATATATAGCTATGCTGTCTCCTAAATAGGAGCACTTATATATATATATATATATATATATATATATATATATATATTTATAAAATGGTAGGGAAATTGTTGTTCTTTTATTGGATGATAAGCATCACATGACCGTGCATATATCAGAGCGTGACCGCACACTTTCACTTTTAACCCCCTCCAAAACAATTTTGACATTTTATAAGATAGATAAACCACACTGAGGTGTGTGGTCGCGCTCTGATATACATATATATATATATATATATATATATATATATATATATATATAAATAATCATTGCAAAAAATGCATCAGTTAGGGTGAAAATCACAGTGACAAAAGCAAGGAAATGTGATGTTGAGTTTCCAACCCTAATGCCCCCCTCACATTGCCCACCCCTACCACCCCACCCCATCCCCCACCCTCCAGACACCAACAGACATTGGGATGTGCCCTTAGGTTGTCAAGCCCAATCTCACCCCATTCCACATGTAAACCAGCTTATACACTACAGTATAGAAGAAGAAGAAGAAGAAGAATCAGCATTTATATAGCACTTTTCATACATCCAAAGCGCTTTACAAGCAATGCTAGACTGGTAGTGAAGTGACTGAATGTGTGGTGGCAGCCATATCGCACATCATCACCCACACACAGCCTGGATAATTGCATGAACCGGTTTATGGGAAGGGGAATGTTGGCCAGGACACCGGGAATGTTCCCTACTCTTTGCGAAGAGTGCCCTGGGTTCTTTACTTCCACCTGGACACCCACCAGGACAACACCAGGATGGGCAGAAGGGACCTCGGTTTAACATCTCATCCGAAGGATGGCACACCCCAGCAGTACAGCACCCCCCAATACTGCACTCGGATGCCAGCGATTTTTAGGTGCAAGTCCAAACCCGGTGTGGGACGAGAACCCACGACCTTCTGGTCCAGAGGCGGATGTGCTACCAACTGAGCCATGCTGACACCTGTCATAGCTGTATAGGATAATGTGGTGAGAGTTAGGCCTGAAAACCCAATGGCACACCCTGACGCCTGTTGGTGTGTGGAGGGTTGGGGGATGGCGGTGGTGTCGCAAGGGTGGGAAACCTCAGGGTGGAGCATTAGGGTTGGAAACCCTAACACCACATTTCCCTGCTTTTGTCATTGTGGTATTCACCCTAACTGATGCCTTAACAAAGTTTTTTGCAAAGAATGTCCCTTCTATTTCAGATAGTATAATTGTCTCCTCATTTTACTCTGGGAGAGCAGGGTTCCTCAGACACTGTGCTCCCATCCCTCCATCCAGATAGTATAAAATAGTACAACAGTATCCATAAGTCATGTTGAGTCCAATCCCTCCATCCAGATAATACAGCAGTGTCCATATAGGACCCTGCATGCCCATCCCCCCATGCAGAGAATACAACAGTGTCTATATGTCATGGTGCGAGTGCAGGGTCCTTTGGATTTTGCGTTCCCATCCCTCCACAGATGCACATAGAGTGGCATCCCCCAGGATGAAACCCACTTTTAAAGCACTCTGCAGTATACTACAGCAGACCTACTGAATAAAGCAATGTAATGTCAATGGCAATTTGTCCCTTTTGTCATGCAGGAAACTGTAGCATTCACTTCATCCTGGCAGTGTCACATTTTCCTGAATGACAAAGGGGACTAACTGCCATTGAAATTACATTTCTTTATTTAGTAGGTCTGCTGCAGCATTCTACCAAGCACTGCAAAATGCTGTAGAATTGGGTTTCATTCTGGATGATGCTACTGTACATATCTAGCTGTGGAAACACAGGGGTCTCGGGCCCCTGCACTGCCACACATTAAGTTATGAACAGGCATACTGAAATTGCAACAAATAGTCCTAACTGTGCCATCTCAAATAATGTTCACCCCAAATGTTCAACATAACCTTCTTAGCACCTCACCACATGTACCCAATACAACAAACATTCAACCCCCCATAAAAATGTAAGTTTGTTTAACTGTAACACTGTTTTTGTGCCACAGTTGCAGAAAAAAATTTCTGTAGGATTTGAATAATGACAGCTGTACTGTTCATGAGGTGGTGTGGAAAAATTTCAATATCAAAACTCTGGACTGAAAACAGGAAAAATTGGTGATGTTATGAGCAAGTGTAGAAATTGCACAATGCAGGCTCATAACATGGTCATTTTTTGGAATTGTTTCACCAAATTTTCAGCATCATGGGACCTCCTCTCATGAATAGTTCAACTGTGATTTTGTCAATTCATTCCAAAAGTTGATTTCACACAGCAACTGTGCCATTCTGCACCTCAGGTGCGAAATTACATTCTGGACAAGATGTGCAAAATGACAGTTGTACTGTTCATAAGGAGGTGTGAAAAAATGGCAATGTTGAAAATCTAAAATGAAAATATTAAAAATTGATGAAGTTATGAGCGTGCACACTCATAAAGCAGTCATTTTTGGGATTTTTTTCACCAAATTTTAAACATGGGCTTTTTGGGGCTGTTCCTCGTGAACAGAGGCACTGTCATTTCTTGAATCAGTCCAAAAAGGTGATTCTGTGCAGTGACCACAAAATCACCTTTCGAGACTGAGAAATGAAATGACAGTGCCACTGTTCATGTGGTGGGGTTCCAAGAACCCCATGTTGAAAAAAATCCTAAAGTTGACCGAGATATCAACATAAGTTGAAACCCCCCCCTCCAAGGTGACTCCCATCATATGGCTTACCTTGATTCCTCAGACTGCAGTTCAACTTTGAATGGTGCAGACATGTCCCGGTTCAGAGAAAATCACCTATCCTGACCTCTGGAGGGTATGAATGGGTGAGGAGGGGTGCAGGGAGGTGGGTGTGATGAAGGAGGGTGGGGATGGGGGAGTGGGGAGTGGGGAGATGATGATGGACCATTTTCTTTTTTTCAGGTTTTGTTTTTTTAACAGAAGACTACGAGGTACAGTTTTCTGTAGTAACAGGATATTTTATTTTAAAAATAATTATGGGCACACTGGGATAGGCTCTCAGTGTGCCAGATGAGTCTGGGGGGGCATACATGAAGCCAACAGGGGGATTGAGCACCCCCGTCAGTAGTGAAAGTGTCAGTGGATGGGGCAGGCTAGTTCGATGCAGGATGTTGCATCGAAATGTTCACAAATCACGATGCAGGATTCTGCATCAAAGAAAAGACATCAGGGACAGTTTTCATTTTCCACAGGCTTTTATAAATATGGGTACAGTGGGGTGGGCTCCCAATGTGCAGATGAGTTGGGGGCATACATGATGCTGACAGGGGGATTGGGCATCCCCTTCGGCACTGAAAGTGTCAATGGATGGGGCAGACAATTCATTTTCCAAAATGGCCATTAATGTTACATTTTTTTGACAGTCATATCTCATAAATCAAAAAAAAAAAAACAGTCAAACAAAATGTGGCATGTCAGAGAACTACCCCTGGAGATTATGCATGCCAAGTAATGTGCCAATCCATTGACTGTTCCAGAGTTATTAACATTCATAAATTAAACAACTTGGTTTCATTTTTGCAAGCAGACATTTTTGCAAATGGTCCATTTTCATGCTAAACGCTTAACTTTTCCCATAGGAAATAATGGGAAATGTAAAACTTCACTATCTTTTGAAAGGATTAATATTCTTTTACCAAACCTTCAAAAGGCACATCTGAGACCCAAGGGCTTTCTACCCAGAACAATTCAGCCCACAACATAAAGTCATTTCTGAGATCCAGGATGACAAAGAAATGTCAAACAAATCCTGATTCTTTCTGTTTTTTAACACTTAATATCTCAGAAACCACCTGACAGATTCCCGCCAAATTTGGCTGGTCAAGAGACCTATACATAGAGATTACACATGCCAAATGCAAATCTGTTTAATTGTTCCAAAGTTATTAGTGCTCAAAATATTAACTTTAACATAGAAGTGCACTTTCACCCTAACTATACTGGTGTGACCATGCCAGTATAATATACATATATGTATATCTATATATATATATCTAGGATACATGATGGGCATGAGTGTGATATGGCAAATATTGTCTCTTCTGTAGAGTGAGCTCTTGATATCTCACGAGTGCGGAAGACAAGAGTGAGATATCCAGAGCACACAATGCAGGAGTGACAATATTTTCCATAGCACATGATCTGCACATCATGTATTTGATTTATACAATTGGGCTAGGAGTTTCAGAAGTATTGTTATGTTGTCCTGTGTTCTGTTCCTGTTTATGTGTTTGCTGATTCTGTTTATGAGTTTTTTTCAATGGGCTGGCTGTGTTATAAACTCTGGGAAACAGGTGAGTGTGTTTTGTAATGCTAAATGAGTTAGTTTTAGGTATGAGTGAGAAACAGACTATTATGTGAAGCTTTATTCTTTAGAAATCTGGCTTCAGTCAAGATGAGAGTATCACAGTAATGGTAATGGCCTGAGAGTCAGAGTGTCAGAACAGCTGAGACTTTTTAGGGGTATCTGAGTTAACTGCAGGCAGCAGTGAGGAACAGAGTGTTCTGTGAAGCTTTGCTCTTTAGAATTCTGGCTGCAGTCAAGCTGAGAGCATCACAGTAATTGTAATGGGATGAGAGAGTTTGAGGAATAAGTGAAAGTGTTTTTCAGTGGTAACTGAGTTAACTGCAGGCAGCAGTGAGGAACAGAATGCCCTGTGAAGCTGTGCTCTTTAGAATTCTAGCTGCAGTCAAGCTAAAAGTGTCACAGTAATGAGCTGGAAGTTAGAGTGGGAAGAGGTGTGTTTTGTAATTCTAACTGAGTTAGCTGCATCCAGCAGTGAGACCTCTCATGTAATTCTGCATTTGTGTTTATGTTAACAGCACAGGTGTTTCTTGCATGCTGAGGGGACAGCTGCCTAGAAACATAGAGACATAGACTTTGATGGCAGACAAGGACCGCTTGGCCCACCTAGTCTGCCCATTTCTCTACCTACAGGGTAAGCCACAGGTCCTAGTCAACCAACAGCCTATTTCTTCCTACCCCCCACAAGAACTGCCTTATGTCTGTCCCATGAATTCTTGAATTCTCCCATAGTTTTAGACCCCACAACCTCCGCAGGAAGGCTGTTCCATGCATCCACTACCCTCTCTGTGGAAAAAAGACTTCCTCACTTTGCCCCTGAACTGCCTCCCATCTTTAAATTGTGTCCCCTTGTTCTTGCATGTCTCTTTTTCTGAAAGATGCTACCCTCTCTGACTTTGTTGATTCCACTGAGGTACTTAAACATTTCTATCTTGTCCCCCCCCCTTTCCTCAAGGGTATACATATTAAGCTCTTTTAGTCTCTCCTCATATGGCTTCTCTTGCAGACCCTGCACCATTGTAGTTGCCCTCCTCTGGACTGCCTCTATCCTGTCTATGTCATTGTGGAGATGGGGTCTCCAGAACTGGATGCAGTACTCCAGATGGGGTCTCACCAACTGTCTGTACAGAGGGATAACAACTTCCTGTTTTCTGCTGGTGATGCCTCTCCCTATGCATCCCAGTATACCCCCAGCTGTCTCTACTGCCTTCTCACATTGATTGCTAACCTTAAGGTCATCTGATAAGATTACCCCCAGGTCCCTTTCCCTTTTTGTTGATGTTACTACCTCCCCCCCATTGTGTAATCTTCCCCTGGGTTTTTGTTTCCCAGGTGCATTATTTGCACTTCTTTGCATTGAATCTAGCTGCCATACTTCTGACCATTCCTCCAACCTTGCCAAGTCCTTCTCATCCTTTCCACCTCCTTATGTATCAGCCCTGTTGCAGATCTTTGTGTCATCTGCAAAGAGGCATACTTTCCTTCAGTCCCTCTGCCATGTCACTTATAAAAGACATTAAAAGGACTGGAACCAGTACTGAACCCTGCGGTACCCCACTAGTAACCCCTCTTTCTTCAGAGTGGACTCCATTTACAATTACATTCTGTGTTCTGTTGTCCAGCCAATGTTTTCTCTAGGCTAACTCCCTGGGACCCACTCCCAGGCTAGTTAATTTGACTATTAATCTTTTGTGTGGGACTGTGTCAAATGCCTTGCTAAAGTCTAGGTAGGCCATGTCCACAGCCCCTCCCTGGTCTACTACTTTGGTCACCCAGTCAAAGAAATCAATTAGATTTGTCTGACATGACCTTCCTGCTGTGAACCCATGCTGCCTTGGGTCCTGTGCCCCACTGGCCTCTAGGTACTCAACAATTCTTTCCTTCAGAAGTGATTCCATCACTTTCCCTACCACAGAGGTCAAACTGACAGGTCTGTAGTTTTCTGCATCTGTCTTGGTCCCACTTTTGTGAAGGGGAATCACATCTGCCTTCCTCCAGTCCTCGGGTACCACACCATCCTCCCATGATTTGTTAAAAAGGGTAGTCAGTGGTTTCACTAGTTCTCTCCTTAATTCTTTTAGAATTCTGGGGTGAATTCCATCAGGCCCCATTGCTTTGTCCACCTTCAGTTTTAGGAGTTCTTTCAGAACCCTTTCTTCTGTGAAAGGACTGAGATCGATCCCCCTATCCAGAGTGCTTCTGTTAATTGAATTAGGCACCTCCCCCTCCTCTTTTGTGAATACTGAGCAGAAATAATCATACAGTATCCCTACTTTTCACTATCCCCCTCTGCCCACCCACCGTTCATTCTATTCAGCCTCACTATCCCTCCCTTTGTCTTTCTACATTTCCTGATGTACCTATAAAAGATTTTATCCCCCTTCTTAACCAAGTTGGCTATCCTTTCCTCAGTTTGGGCCTTTGCTTTTCTGACTTCCCTCCCTGATTCCTGTCTTAACTGGTACAGATCTCTGTCCTGCTCCTTCTGTGTTTCCTTATACTTCCTGAATGCTATCTTTTTCTCCCTGACTTTCCCTGCCACCTCTTTTGAGAACCATAGTGTTTTTTTCTTTTGTTTTGATTTGTTTATTTGCTTCACACAAAGGCTTGTTGCCTCTGTGATGACAGTTTTGAGTGATGAAATCATTGATCTTTGTGTGACCTGTGTATGTAAATGGCTGATATCATCACAGTAGAGCAGAGGGTAAAAATATTACACTGCAGTGGATGATACACTTTTTTCTCACTCACTTATCACTCACCCCTATTGTATAAATATTGCCTGATGCGATGGGTAAATACCAAAATATTTTAATTGTTTCAGATCCCAGTGAAAGGGGAGCAGTTGCTTAAATTCTAAAGAGGGAGTAAAGCTAAAAGTCAGTGCTTCTGTTTTGGTGGTATTGAGTTTATATCCTGAACATTACCAAATTGGTCTAACATGTTAAAGAGTGCTGGGACAGTTTGAGAGGGATTGGTTAAGAAAAGCAAAACATCATCTGAACCCCTTCTATCGGATGGGAGCCCCTAATGGCCTGTGCCAATGGTTCTATAAAAATAGCAAATAAGCCCAGGAATAGGGGGCATCCTTGGTGGGTGCCCCTGAATAGGGGGAAATAGGGGGAATGGTGACCTGAGACTTTAGCACATGCTTAGGGCAAGGAGTAAAGTGTTTTGGTCATAAAGATAAGGGGAAGGGGAAGCCCATCTTTGACACAGTGGCAAACAGGAAGGGCCATGAAATCCTGTTGAATGCCTTCTCAGCATCTAAGCTGAGAAGGACTAAGGGTATTGCATGAGATTGCATTTTCTGCACTAAGTGAAGTGCCCTGCTAGTATTATCTGTAGTGGATCTGGTACTGACAAATCTTGTCTGACCTAAATTAATGACTGAGGGAAGGACTGTATCCAAAGGTTTAGCTACAATGGACATAAGAAGCTTATAGCCCACATTTAGGACTGAGATTGGCCGATAAGATGAATAGCACTGGAGGTCTTTACCAGGTTTGGGAATAAGAGACACCACTGCATATGCCCAGTGAGATGGGGGATCAGCCAGCCCCTACATCACTCCATTACAAACTTGTAAAAGAAAATGGACAATCTCCTGTCTAGAGTGTTTATAGAATTCTGTGCCATAACCATCTGGGCCAGGTGCCTTCATAGTTTTAGATCAAGAAATGGCAGCAATTAATTCTGTATACAGAATAGAGGAGACCAATGAGGCCTGCTGTGTCTCAATCAGCCTGGGAAGGTCCAGTGGGGAGAGAAAAGCATTCATAGTATCATAGTATCATAGTAGTCACAAAGCATATATAGACTTTCGTCCTTAACTGCTTGCAAAGTTTATTCTATTTAATCAATTTAATTCACTAAAAATGTGTTACTACTGTAGTCATCCAATCTTACCTTAAAAATGTCCAAAGTTGAACTATTAACTATATCATGGGGAAGAGAGTTCCACCCTGAAACAACCCTCCGACTGAACCACTGTTTCCTTTTTTGAGATTTCCACTTTTGTTGTTTAATTTGTCTACAATGAGATCTAGTATAATAATTTCTAACAGTTAATTCAAGCCCCAAATCTTCTCTGAGAGCAGTGTCTTGAAATGATCTATAAACTAAGATCATATCACCCCTCCATCTTCCATAAGCCAGCGAATACAGGTCCAGCCTAACCAATCTATCCTCATATGTCATGTTTTTAAATCCCAATACTGATCGGGTAGCCTACGCTGCACTCTCACTCTCACAATCTCACCTTAGTGTAGGGGCCCCAGACCTGGGAACAATACTCCAAGTGAGCTCTAACCAATGATCCATACAGTGGAACCACAACCTCTCTGCTTCTACTTACTGTATGTCTCAATATACAGTTAAGAGCCCTATTAGCATTTTAATAGTCTGGTCACAATGAGCAGAAAAGACGTCATTTTGTATAATAACCCCCAAGTCCCTTTCCTGTGTCACACATTTTAATTGTTTGTTATTGATAGTGTAGTTAAATTCCAATTTGTTTTTGCCCATGTGTAATACAATACATTTATCCTCATTTAGCATAAGTTTATGATCTAATGTCCACTTCTCAATATATTTGAGTGCATCCTGAAATCCAGTATAGTCTGAAGGTGAATCTATTACTGCTCCTGTTCTACAGTCATCGGCAAACTTGGTTATCCATACATTTCCCTTATTGTATTGTAACGATGATATATATATGTTGAACAGCAAGGGACCAACACTGAGCCCTGAGGGATCCCACTTGTCACAGGAAGCCAATCAGATAACTATCCATTAATCTCAACTCTCTGCCTCCTAAACTCCAACCAATCCGATATCCAATTTACAAGAATCCTATTTATATTTAGTTCAAGAAGGGATTTAATTAGTTCATCATGAGGTAATTTGTCGAAAGCCTTGGAAAAATTCAACTGGATAACATCCCCTGATCTACCCTGATCCAAAACATTACTAACTTTTTCATAAAAACTCAACAAGTTAGTTTGACATGATCGTGACTTTGTAAACCCATGTTGGCTACGATCAACAAGATCATTTATAATTACGTGGTCCTGAATATGATCTTTTATTATACTTTCGAAAATTTTCCCAAGTGTAGATGTTAGACTTACTGGTCTATAGTTACCAGGGGAATCCATCTTACCCTTTTTAAAAATGGGGACTACATGAGCTTCCCTCCATTTACTAACAACCTCACCTCTATCCGATGATTCTTGAAAAATAAAGGCTAATGGGTAAGTTATTACCTCTGCAATTTCATAAATCAGTCTAGGATGTATATTGTCTGGCCCAGGGGATTTGTTGATCTTAATTTTCTTTAATCTATCCCACACATCTTTTATATCAATGTTAATCCGTTTATCATTTTTTGTATTATATTTACTGTTAGTAGTACATTTGGAATTAAACACAGTAGCAAAATATTGATTTTGAACCTCAGCAATTTCTTTATCATTTAAAAAGTTGCCACTGGCATCCTTAAAGGGGCCTACTGTTTGTCTATTCCCTTTTATGTTATTGATATATGCATAAAAGGCTTTATAGTTATTTTTACTTCCAGTTGCTAATTTAATTTCAAAGTTTGATTTGGCAACCCTTATTAATTTCTTTACATATTTAACCTGTTTTTTGTACTTTGGCATTAGGTTTAAATCAAGTTTTGCTAATCTGTACAATTTATGTTTCACATTTATCTGTCTTTTAATTTTACAAGTTATCCATTTTGGGGAAGCACCCAATTTAGAATTGTTTCTTGTATATGGTATATTTGCATCTGCAATATCTTTTATTTTATCCACTAAAATGTACCACATTTCATCCAACATTAACCCAGCAAAGTCTGATTTCCAATCCCACAAAAGTAATGCCTGTCTAATTTTACGAAAATCTGCTTTTTTAAAATTGGGAATTTTTATATTACTTCCCTGTTGAGTAACTAATTCATTTAATTGAAAAAAATGGTGTTATGATCACTGTTTGAGATTGGAGGTCCAACCTCAGTGACATTTAGTCTAGATCCCATATTTGAAAGAACGAGATCCAAAATATTATTAGATCTCGTATTTTCTAAAACTAGTTGATCCAAGCCCAGTTGATTAAAGCTTTCTAAATAATTCCTTTCGTTTAGACTAGATGATGTCTGGTTTATCCAATCTCTATCTGGGAGATTAAAGTCACCAGTTATAATGAGGTTATCAGCTGAATCAATATGGTTCAGATAATTTAAAATATCTACATCCTGCTCCCTGTTTGTGGAAGGGGGACGATACGTGGCCCTCAACATAATTTTAGGAACATTTGGAGGCAAGATTTTAACAGACAGATGTTCGATATAAGTTTACCATCATGAATTTCCATACTTGGAACAGATTCATGTACATAAATTGCTACACCACCACCTTTTCTATGTAATCTGGATTTCTGACAAAAATTAAATCCTGATATGTTTCTGTCCCATGTATCATCCTCCTCCCACCAGGTTTCTGTAAGAATTGCTATTTTAATATTTTTGTTCCTCATAAGGAGTTTAAGTTAATCAAATTTGGCATCCAAACTTCTCACATTTGATAATAAGCAATTTACTGGTTCCAAGTCTATATTTGATGTACTAGCAGTGGAATTTATCTTAGTATATTTTCCATCCCCGACTTTACCCAGTTTAAATGTTTCTCAGTGATTTTATTATATGTATTTCCTAAGACCCTTTCACCCATCTTGTTTAAATGAAGTCCATCATTCCTATATAGTAATCCATTTTTAAAGATACAACCAGTGTCAATGAGTCCTATTTTATGTTCGACTCAGAACCTACATAGCATACAATTTGTGGAAAGAATATCATGGTTAATATGCTGATGCACTCCATAAGTAGGTAAAATACCAAATATAATGATATCGGTGGTGTATTTTTTTTTACTTCCTGAGTTAATTCAATATAATTCTCTATAATAGTCCCTTTTTTGTTTGACTTAATGTCATTCACTCCTACTTGGAGAATCAACAATGGTTGCTTTTCTTATCCCAAACAACCCTCTATTTCTTGTGTAAATTCTTGGATTTTTATTCCAGGAAACATGCTAACCATTGTATTAGAATTCCTTCCTTTACATACTATTTTGTCAATACCTCTTATTGTAGAATCACCTAATACTATGATTTCCCTTGGTTCTACTACTAATTGCTCACTATTATGGGTAACTAGGTAATTTATCCTCATTGCACTCAGAGTCAGTTGTTGAGATTTAGAAACTGTTATAGCTGAAGATTTAATTTCTCTTGTGTCAGTTTCCTCAGGACATCCAATTCTAATTTTCTGGGCCTGTTCCCTATACTGAGGTTTGGTAAATGATGAAAATGAAGATTCGATATCCTCATTCTCAACATCCCCAATACCTCCATCCCTAGTTTCTTGGGATTGGTCCATATTCAGGACCGAAAAGGAGTTTTTCAATTCCAGAGGTGTAACATTATATACTTGATTTCCTCTGCGTTTGCCCTTTCTGTTTTTAATAGTGGCCCAACTTCCCTCCTCATCCTCCAACATGTTCGTATCAAAACACAAATCACTTGCAATAGTATCAATAAAGTTCTCCAGCATCTCTATGTCATGTTTAGTTTCCCATCTGTTTTTCAAGTCATTTATTTCTTGTAATAGTTCCCCTAGCAACATACATTTACTACATTCAAATTCCTCTACATTTACCAATCCTTGTACCAACATTAAACAACTTATACACTTGGTAAAAGGAGAATTCATATTGTACCTAGATTTTCCTAGTTCTGAATGGAGTAGTTTTAAAAGGTCCCCTTACTTTGAACAGATTGCAACCGTTTCCCCCTTGTTCCTTGAGTCCACAGCGGATACAGCATTAATATCTTTATTATCCGAGGGGTGATTAGGGGTATATCATTTTTCATAATATTCACTAAATGCCTGAGTAATGTGCCCCACTCTCATACAAAGGTTGCCAGAGACAGGGTCCTTGACTGCTGCTATGGAAGAGATACAGCTTTGCTTACACAGCCAGTAGGCTAGCAGACAGGAGGCATGAGGTTCTATTACCCCATATCTCTGTTTGAGAAAGGCTAAGGCTATTTCTGTATTCTGTAGCACCAATGAATCTAGCTCTTGTTTGGTTTGCTTAAGCTGGGCTAAAACCAAATTGTCCCCTTGTTGGTGTGCAGTTTGGAGAAAATTTAGGGTATGTTCCAGGTGAGATTGTCTATCCCTGCACTGCCTCACCATGGTAGACGAATATTGTATTAGATGGCCATGTAGAACCACTTTTAGTGTGTCCCACCTAATGGCAGAGGAGACTCCATGGTCTGAGTTATCATCCTGGATCTCCTGGATCTTTTCAGTAAGGAATTCTTGGAAGGGGCACTTTGAGATAGATAGGGTTGAATCTCCAAATTGTATTCTGTCTCTCAAGCCCCAGTTCCCATTTTGTGATCACTGTAGCATGGTCAGAGTGAGCAATGTCCCCCATAGATACCTCTCTAAGTACATCCAAACATTCTTTTTTGAAACCTTGGTGCAGTTAATTCCATCCTATATACAACATGCAATCGATATTTTGACCACAGTGTATGACATCCAAATGGAACAGGAACGGTCCTTTGTTTCATTGGATGTAAAATCCTTATATCGTTCAATTTTGCACAGAGAAGGACTGGAAGCTTTGTGGTTTTTCCTAGATGAATGACCAGAACCAGATGACCCCCGAGCTACTGATAGAGTTAGTGTAGATAGTGCTAAAATTTAACATGTTTCTGTTTGGGGGTAAATACTTTCTTCAGGTTTGCGGTATTGTGATGGGGGCAACATTTGCCCCCAGCTTTGCAAATTTATTCCTCACAAAGTGGGAGCTAGATATCATTAGAATCACCTCCACAAATCCATTTTATATATATTTGGATTTGTGGCAGCACTTTATTGATGATATTTTGGTAATCTGGAAAGGGGACATGCATACCTTGAGAGAATTTGTGCAATATTTAAATAATAGCAATCCAGTACTGAAATGTGAATGCACAGTGGGTAATGACAAGATACACTTCTTGGATGTTACCCTGTATAGAGACAGTGAATGGAATATCATTTCAGACCTTTCCAAAAAATAAACAGACACAAACACTTTGACAGTTGCCACCCAAAACATACGATCAGGGCAATAATAAAAGGTCATTTAATCAGGGTACAGTGTAACTGTACTGAATCAGAAGTTTTATCTGAGAGAAAAGAACAACAGGTTATTAGATTTCTATAAAGAAGCTACAGTGAAGGTATAATTGATAAGGTTGTAAATGAAGTGAAGAAACTTGATAGGATGTCTTTGCTGATGAAGACATATTTTTCAAATTCAAAATATAGAAAAAACAATAACACAAATGACTGTCCGAGGTTTGTTACAACTGTTTCATTATATTTGGATAAAATTAAATAGATCTTATATAGCTGTTGGACTGTATTGGGACGCGATCCTAGACTTAGAGAATTAATAGGAGAAAACTCCCATTTTGTATTTAGAAGGGATAACAATATAGGTGATATGGTTGTGTCAGCTTTATATCAACCAAAGATAAATGCTAATGTGTTCTGGCAAACACCAAAAATAAATAAGCAATGTGGGAAATGTATTTATTGTGCATACTTAATCCAGGGAGCCTCTGTAAAACACCCTAGAAATAAATAAGATATCTATTGTAATAACCTCATTACATGCAATTCAGAAGGGATAGTGTATCTACTCAGATGACAATGTAATGCCTTTTATATTGGAAGAACAAGAAGACATTTCAAAACTAGAATTGGTGAACACGTCAGAGCCTGGAGAGATGGAAATGAAATGTATGCCATGAGATGCCATATTCAGGAAAAAATAAGAAAGAATACCAAATTAATTTTTGGGGGATTCAAAAAGTCACAAAAATATAAGAGGAGGTGACTGGGAATCGAAAGTTAGTTCATTTGAAACAAAATGGGTGTTTAGTACTTGGGCTTTTTTTTGATCTGGTACTTAATGATTCAACAGAATTAGTACAACTATTATAAAATTCTAGTTGTATAGTGATGATATGTTTTTTTTTTATTTAAGTTTATGCTGTGTTAGGCTCCCCCCCTTATGTCCCACAGTGGGACAGTATTTCATTAAGGTATTTCAGGCTCTGATGTTTCAATGAATTGACAATGTTGTATTAGGCAACTCCCCCCCAACCACCCCCTTTTATGTTCCATAGTGGGACAATATTTTATTGAGGCATTTCAGGCTCTGACGTTTCAATGCACTGTCATATATTTACACATCAGAATTTGCATATCAGAGTTCATACATCAGAGTTTATACAATAGAAGTAATTGTTTTGGTCATGAGGTTTGACTTCTAATAATAAGTGAAAACGCAATACTGTTGTTTGAGAGAAAGGAATATGTCTCATTTGCAATAATAAGTTCAGAAACTGTATAATGTAAAGGAAAATGTATTATTTGTTAATCCTGAGATTTGGTAGTGAAAGCACATATTTTGTGTATTTCAGAATGATGTGCTGTCTCCACTGGATAAATTGTTATATGACTGCAATGGAAACAAAGAAACAGAATGGCGTGTTTGAAAGAAAAGGATCATAGTGCAAATAAGGATGCCGAAGCAAACAGAGAAAAACAAGTAAGACTACATTTGACAAATTATGGACATTTTCTAAAGACTGTTTTCCAAATGAGCAGTTTATTATTTTAAATTAAAAAGGAATGAGTTTAAAGGAAAGCATTTTGTTTCAAGTTAATGCTCTATAATAAGCTTCAGGGGGTAATCTATGGGCCATGCTTTTTAACTTAGTTATTTTGGTAACTACCTCACTATTGGTGTATAGGTTATGAGAATGTAATTGTTTTAATAAGTAAATATATTGAAGTAACCTCATGATTGGTGCATTTAGTTAATGATATAATGGTTTGAGGAATTAAGAATAACTAATCAAAATATATAAAGAGTGATTATGGACTAGTGAGGTAACCTCTGAAGAGGCCCCACCCAGTTGGGGTGAAATGTAAGGTCTCAGTACCAGTTCACTCGTAATGCTGTTGCTTCTGAATTTGTCCCTCTCCTACTTGAATTTTAAAATTCCTGCTGTGTTTTGTACTGGGTGTGTTGTTTTAAATTTTTGAATAATACTGTGAGTATTTCTACATTATTTTCTTCAGAAGTGTGGATTTGTGGTCACAGTTAGCACACATTTATATGCATTCAAGTGGGTGAACCATTTTTTGCTACATTCACTAATTGTATTCACCTACTTGTACATTGTATGAACTCAGGTTATCTAACTGCTTCCACTATATATTGCACTTACTGTATATACCTACATATTTCTGTTATATTCTCTATATTTAATCTACCTCTGCACACATTATATTTCTCTGTATGTCAGCCTGTGCAATTGTATATACTGTATCTTTTTAGAATGTTCTTATGCTTTCCCTCTGCCATTTCCCCCATGACACATCTGAAAACAGGTTATTTTGTGCTCAGTACATTTTTTCCTGGTGAAACACTTAAATAAATAAATAAATAAATACATTCAACTAAGGACACAATTTGTGAAGATAAATTGCCTGATAAGATTATATCCCCAGCTGCCTGTTTTGCCAGTTGTGACACAACCTCTACATCAAAAGTACTACAACTCCCTTACCAGCAGTTCAGTGGCATACCGAATGTGTGTTTGCTTAGTGGACAAGGGATCAGTGTTTCAAATTCTGGCAGGAACATGAACCTTTTTTTTGTAAGATTTGAACTCACTTGACTGATGATTCATGGTGGTGTGGTGTTGGAATAGTAAATTATATGAGAAGTAAATTTAGGTAAGAATAACAATTTGTGAAGGCAAATTGCCTGCTGAAATTAGATCCCTAGTTGCTTGTTTTGCAGGTTGTGACATACCCTCTACACTATTGGAAATGTGACACACTTATCTGTAGCTCAGTGGCATACAGAATGTGGAATGTTTATCTGCCAAAGAATAAGTGGTTTAAATTCAGAAAGACATGGTTTGATTCCTGGGAGTGGCTTAAACACTTTTTTCAACTTTTTTGGAATGATGGTAACTCAGTTGAGTAGCTATGCGTGGTGGGGTGGAGTGGAACAGTAAATTATATGAGAAGTAACTTTAGTAAGGAACAACAATTTGTGAAGTTAAATTGCCTGTTGAGATTAGATCCCCAGTCACCTGTTTTGCAGGCGTACCATAACCTCTTTATCATAGGAACTCCATGGCACAAAATGGGTTAAGCAATATTTTCAATTTATTTATTTTTTTGTAAGATGAAACTCGCATGAGTGGCGAGTCATGCTAGTGTGGAGTTGGAATAGTACATTATATGTGACATAAATTTAGCTAACAATTTGTGACACACAGGAACTGAAACCCACTTACCTGTAGCTAAGAGGCACACTGAATGTGTGTTTGCTTAGCAGGCAAGGAATGAGTGGTTCAAATACAGGTAAACATAGTTCAAGTCCAGACAGAGAATTAAATCTTTTTTTTTTCAAAAACTTTTTTTGTAAAATGGAAACTCACTTAAGTGGTGATTCATGGTAGTGTGGAGTTGGAATAATAAATTACATGAGAAGTAAATTTAGCTAAGAACAACAGTTTGTGAAGGAAAATTGCCTGCTGGAATTAGATCCCCATTTTCCTGTTTTGTAGCTTGTGACATAACTTCCAGACCATAGGAACAGCAACCTGCTTACCTGCATATCAGTGGCACATGGAATTTGTGTTTACTAAGCAGATAAAGCATCAGTAATTCAAATCCTGGTAAAGACTAAACATTTGTTTCAATTGTTAGTTTGTAAAATGGAAACTCACTTGAATGGCCATTCATGGTGGTGTGAAGCTGGAATAGTAAATTATATGAGAAGTAGAATTAGCTAACAACAAGTTGTGGAGATATATCATCCACTGGGATTAGATCACTAGTCACCTGTTTTGCAAGTTATGGCATACCTCAACACCACAGGAACTGCAACTCACATACCTGCAGCTCAGTGGCACACTGAATGTATGTTTGTTAGCAGGCAAAGGATCAGTGGATCAAATCCTGGCAAAGACTTGAACTTTTTTTTTAATGTTTTTGTAAAGTGGAAGCTCACTTTAGGTGTGTTTCATGGTGTAGACTGGAATAATAAATTATATAAGTAAATTTAGCTGAGAACAATAATATGTGAATGCAAATTGCCTGCTGGGATTAGATCCCATTTACCTGCTTTGCGGGTCGTGACCTAACATCTACACCACAGAAACTGCAACTTCTTACCTACTGCTCAGTGGCACACTAAACTTGTGTTTGCTAAGCAGACAAAGGATATGTGGTTTATATTCAGGTATAGTGTATTGTATTTTAATACATAATTATTTCACAATTTACAGACCTTCTTTGGCACCTTTAGTACTATTGGTAGTTTGATTTTTTTTTATTATTTGGCAACCGGCTATAACTTAGTTTGCTATGGTATAAATATATATATATATATATGTGTGTGTGTGTGTGTGTGTGTGTATGTATATATACTTTTTTTTTTAATGGCAATTTGCATTTCATTCCTCCATCCTCATCAAAGTGTTGACATATTGTCCCCATATCTATTAAGCCCAGCTTTGCCCAGGACATATAATTTAACTTCAGGACATTACTTGATGATTTATTTAAAGCTTTCAAATGTTTCGCTAAAACACACATTATTTACTTCATACTCATGTGAGGTGCATGTGGGCAGGAAGCCACAGACTGTAAGCCCAAAAATTCAAAGGAGGGAGATGTTCATATAAACTTTAAAGCAGCTGTCCTTTCCAAGCATGAAGTCTTCTGTTTGTATTTAATTTGTGGTATATTCTGTATTCTGAATACATGATTTTTGGGCAATTTTCAGTACTCCAAAACAGCTAAATACAAATAGCCTGAATACTTTATAGGCATTCATGTTCTGTTCTGAATAAATTCTACCACTTGATAATCTTTGTGTAGGCTGAAATATTTAAATTAACTTTGCATTTGAATACAAATGAATACAATCCGTTTACCACTATTGGTATTCGGTTTGTATTTGAGCACAAACCCAAAATGTCTAGAGCTTTGTATTCATATCAAACCTTTGAATACATTATGTATTCATTTTGAATATGACTGCCTTGATAGGTCACTTACATGTATGCTTGCCTTCCTCACGACTATCCATATGTCTCTTGTCTTGGGTATCCCATGCCCCTATACCCCTGTAGTTTCCAAGTATTGACCAATACTGTTCCATATTGCTTCCCTAGTTCCACCTTTGTCTAACACATCTTTTTCCACATATGTCTCAATGTCCCTTGTCTCACCACCCTACCTCACTGGAGGATCCTTGTTTTATGCACTTTCCTGGTAGTCTTCCCGTGAATGCTATCCCCCCCCCCAAAGTCCCAACAGGGCCTTTCCTTCTAGGTATCCTATTGCTTCTTAGGGTCCTTATTTTATGCACTTCCCTGGTAGCCTTCTTGTAAAGGCTATGCCCTCGCAACAGTCCCAGCAGACCCTTTCCCTCTAGCTGTTTCATTGCCTCTTATCCTTTGGATCTTCATGTCACTGTCCCATATTGTTCCCCATAGTTTCTAGTGCAACTATATCAACAGCCCTTGTCTACATACTCACAACATCATTGGATATGTTTTGTGATCATTAATAGGGGTGGAGCAGGTAGGTTTCATGAAGGGAAGATCTTCAGTGGACCATCTGCAGACTTTGGCTCATGTTTTCTTGGTCTCCAGGGATGCTGTCTTTCCAATGGTCTTGGTCTCCCTGGACACCAAGAAAGCTTTTGACAGGGTCCATTGGAAATATCTATTTGCTGACATGGAGGCATTTGGTTTTCCCATGGAATTCCGGTAATGGATCAGCTCTCTCTCTCTATGAATCCCCCTCTGCTAGAATTTCCTGTAATGGGGTAATTTCAAACCCTTTTAAATTGCACATGGGAACTAGACAGGGATGTCCCCTATCCCCTTTGCTTTTCAATATATATTTAGAACCCCTCATTCAGAGGTTATCAATAGCTCAGGATATTTTCAGTATTCCTTTGAGTGGGCAGATAGCTAAAGTGTCAGCATATGCAGATGACCTCCTGCTTCAAATAATGCACCCAGTGATATCTATTCCTTCTATTCTTAAAATAATAGATGGTTTTAGTAAAGTCTCTAATTACAAACTTAATGTCGGAAAAATGGTGGTCTTTCCTCTTAATCATAGGGTTTATAAACATGAAATTACCGCTTTTGGGCTCACTTGGAAACCTGACTCTATTAAATACCTTATCTTAACACGGAGTACAGGTCATATTAGACAGCTCAATCTAGATTCCCTGGTTCATAGAATAGGTCAGGATTTAAGCAGGTGGACCTTATTCCCCCTTTCCCTGTGGGGAAGGATTAACTTAATTAAAATGAACATTTTTCCCTGTCTCTTTTACCCTCTCAATTTACTGAATGTTGGGCTTCCATTGTCTTGGTTTAACAAAGTTCACAGTATGATCACCACCTTTATATGGGGGCACAAAAAAAACAAGAATGGCATTTCATAAGTTAGCAGCACCCAAGGCAAAAGGAGGATTAAGACTTCTGCATATTGGTTTGTATTATTGGGCCAGTCAGGCTAACAGATATCTTAGATGGTTGACTGCGAAACATCCCTTAGCTCATTCTTTATATACTCCAATTTGGTTAAAAGTGGAACTATCTAGCATAAAAAAACACGGTTACTCTCCTAGTGCGATGTTACATACCAAATTAGGAACCCTCCCTGTATCTTTATGTAGTTCCCCTATTGTAATCTGGATCAAGGCTCATTCTCAGTTGTGTGCATTTCTGAACTATGAAAATATCAATGATTTATCCCAACCAATAAGAAGTAATCTCACATTTTAATTAGATGGTAAGCCCCTTTTAGCCAACTGGCTTCCCCAGATAGGAGATTGTCAGCTCGAAGATTTTGCCACAGCTGATGGGCAGTGGTGTTCTTCAGTGGAAATTATGCATAAGTTTCAAATTCCTCATACAAATATTTTTAAAATTCTCCAGCTTTGCCATCTTCTGTTAACGGTAATAGGGATAGTCCTGCCTCAGGTTACCCATGTCAGCTTCCAGGCTACTTTAACTGAATTGGCTGGCTTACCACATGCTGTTTCCAAATTATATAGTGCTTTATATAGTTGGGCCTAACCTGATAATTTTGCTCCTGTTGCTTTCTGGTCCTCTCTTTTCCCAGGTAAGGAGCTGGATTGGTCTCTTCTTTGGCAAAATTGTCACAAATTCTTGCTTCAAGATAGGCTTAGGCTAATGCAATTCAAAATTTTACATAATATTTATTTTTCCTCTCAGAAACTGGCTAGGTTAGGTATTGCGCCCTTTCATATTTGCACAAGATGCCAATTGGAATGAGGGGATCTTCTCCATATTTTCTGGGGCTGCTCTAAAGTAGTTCCACTTTGGACCACTATTAAACAAAGGGCTGACCCTCTATTAGGGTTGTCTGACTTGTTCACACCCCGAAATATGTCTTTTGGGTGAATTTTCCTGTATCTCGATTGTTAACAGGAAATATTACATGGCGTTAATCTCATTATCTGTTAAAAAAGTGGTCTTTAAACACTGGAAAGATTCTCTTGAACTAACTTATGTTGAATGGCTTCAGGAATGTCTTGCTAATCTTAGAATGGAGAGGACCATCTCAAGTCTCCATAACAAATTAAAAAAGTTCAATAGGATATGGGGCCCATTACAAACCCTATACTCGTTACAAGCTTAAGGTTGTTGATACTACATCATATTGTGCAGTCTGAGTTGTATAATGCTGTGTTGGGAAATAGGGAGAGATAAGGGGGCTGGATGGAGGGGGGAAGGAGAGGGAGAGAATGAATCATCACAATACTTGTATTCAAGTTGGTTGTACCATGTTAATCGTGTTGTGGATTTATTCTCTGTATTGGAAAAACTGTAATAAAATTTGAATGGAAAAAAAAGATATGTTTTGTGAAGGCACTGTGGTCTAGTGGTTATAGGGGAACAAGGAAATAACAGGTTCAAATCTCACTAGAGCACAACACTGGCTGTGTGACCTTGAGCAAGTCAGTTAAGAAAACAAGGAAAAATTAGCATTTAGAGTGCACTTTTCATACACATTGTATCCAAAAGTATTTTATAAGCAATGGGAGTATCAGTGGGTAGAATGCATGGGGGTGGTATATTTTAAACAGCCAACCCTGATGTCAGCATGATGAAAGTGGAAAAAAGTAATAATAAAAGTCAGTACAGCTCAATATAATGTTTGAAATTAGATGATAGTGTTTTTTTCTATCTGGCTACTATTTAACTGATAATGTGCTAGTTGGGTCACTATTTGAGTTAACAATGTGAATGCTGAGTGAGCGAAGTGCAAGACCAAAGACTGAGTACTTTATCTTCATAAGACAGTCACATTATTGCCAAGGACAGTGACCAAAACCTGCACATTATAACATTTATGCTTTACGTATTTTCTGCTGTGAGAATGGACAAGTCAGAATGCAAGAAAGATTATGATGTCATTACTTACATAGAAACATAGAAGTTGACAGCAGATAAGGACTGCAAGGCCCATCTAGTCTGCCCATTTCTTTTTCTACCTTATGAATGTGTCATCGGCCTTTGCTCTGTCAATGGCCTATCTATTCATACTCATCTGTATTGCTCCCTTATGCGTATCCCATGCCTGTTTGAAGCCCTGCACTGTATTCATATCCACCACTTCCTGAGGTAGGCCATTCTATGCATCCACCACCCTTTGTGTGAAAAAGAACTTCCTCACATTACCCCTTAATCAGCCTCCCTCTAATCTTATGCTGTGTCCTCTTGTCCTGCTATTTTTCTTATATTGAAAAATGTTAGATGCTTCCACCTTGTTAATGCCCTTAAGGTGTTTGAATGTTTCGATCATATCACCTCTCGCCTTCCTTTGCTCTAGGGTATACATATTGAGCTCCAATAACCTGTCCTCATATGTTTTCTAATGCAGTCCCCTGCACCATTTTGGTTGCCCTTCTCTGGACTGCCTCAATTTGGTTAATGTCCTTGTGAAGGTGCGGCCTCTAAAACTGCATGCAGTACTCCAGATGGGGCCTAACCAGTGTCTTGTAAAGTGGGATTATTACCTCCCTCTTTCAATTTGTGATACCCCTACTGATCCACCCTAACATTCTCCCAGCCTTACCTACTGCTTTAGTGGTCTGGTTGGATGATTTCAGGTCATCAGTGATGATGATGCTCAAGTCTCTTTCTTCCCTTGTGACTGCCAGCAACTCCCCTCTCAACCTATAGGTGGCTTCAGGGTTTCTCTTCCCTATTTGCATGATCTTTCACTTCTTTGCATTAAACCCCAGTTGCCACTCTTCTGACCATTTTGCTAGTTTATCCAGATCTCTTCTCATTCTGCCCACCCCATCTGGATCATCTACTCTGTTGCAGATCTTGGTGTCATCTACAAACAGACAAATCTTACCCTCCAGTCCATCTGCAATGACACTGATGAAGATATTGAAGAGGACTGGCCCCAGGACTGATCCCTGCCATTTTGTTGACAACAAAATTACTTTTCTGAGCACTTAGCAGTCATTTTATTGAGAATAAAAATGTCTGTTGTGAGTTTGCTAAGGAATAAATGGCACACGACTCCTGACTTTTGATTGGAGGAGTGAGGTCTACATGTAATATAATATTTAATAAATTTATCATTTTTTAAATCAGTTTTTCTTCAGTCCAGCTGGGCCCCTATCAGATCCAACACCCAGTCCTGTCACCCTCTGGACTTACCCCAGGATGAAATAGGGGTCTGTCCTCATGTAGTGTAATGTTGTGGATGATACATCAGTGATTTAGTTCCTCCCATTTTCAGACACAATCACATTTCAGATCCCCCCCTACATAAATGGCTTCTGTAGATGTTACCCCTATGATATATGCAGATTTGCCCATAGAGGTACCTCTTTCATAAGCCTCACTAACAACTAGGTATATGACATCAGAAATGGACTAACATGAAGAACTCCTTATAACATATACTGTATGCATTGTGGTGTTCATGTCCCACTATCTACACAGGACAGACTAGCCATCCTATAAAGGAGAGAATTAAGGAAGATGCTCATTCCATTCAAAATGGCAAATGTGAGACCCCTGTGAGGATTCACTGGACCTGGTTTCACAGGTCTCATACAGTATATGGGCAGCTTCAATTCCATCAGACTGGACTACATTCCCCCTCTTAGTGGAGGAGACAGGATGTGTATCCCATTAAGGAGACCATATAAACTTATTTACTTACTGGAAGCTCAGCTTCATTAGATTGGACTACATTCCCCCTCCTGGAGAGAGACAGGCTGTGTATCCTGTTAAAGAGGAAACATAAACTTATTTACTTACTGGAAGCCTTTCACTCTAAAGTATTATATGATAGATGGGACTTTTTTGCATGATTTTAGATGTATTTAGTAGGATTTATAGGCATGGGCTCATATTTTCATAACTGTTCTTGTTTTTCTGTTGTTGAGCAGCTTCTGGACATCCTCTGTGAAGCCCATCTATCACTGAATCATGCAATTTGAAACCTATTGAATAAAGTTGCTTATTACTGAATTAAGTAATCCCTTTAGCAGCATTGCACATTTTATTAATATTGGTTTACTGTAGCATAATCAAATTCTTTAGTTAATTATATTAATTATTCTCAGTACCTGGCAGTTTTGTTTAGGAGTCTATCACTTTAAATTCCAAAATCATATCTTGCACTTGCTAATAACTAACACTGTAAATGTGTGAACTGCTGACTGCAACTCCATCCTCTGTTGGGTGAAACTGCATGGTTTCGAGGTGTCAGCATTTTTGTGTTTCTCTTTAAAGTTTTTGTGCCACAATAAATCACTTGTCAGCACCACTGCGTGCCTGATGTTTCTGTTCAGTGCAGCCTTCCAGTGCTTTTTGTGTGCTTTCATTTTGATCACAGCTAAAGAACACTCATCTGAGGACCTTTGTTTAGTTTGTTTGATTTGGATGTATTTATATACGCAGCACATCATCATGGCTACCATAAATCTAGAGAACATTCTTTCTCAACCTTTTAATTACATTGTATTTTGAACTAGCTTGCTTTTTTGATGATACATGGTTTGGTTTACAACCAAAGCATTTACTTTAAAGACAAGTGATTGAGGCACAGCAACAGATAGCAGTGTTTTACTTTAATGGCTAATATCACACATAATATGATTTACTTTGTGTTTACAGCTCAATAATGAGTTAGGAACCAGAGTCAGAAATTGACACTCTTGTTTCTTTTGTACATAGGTTGTGATAGTATGAACTTATTGCACCATTCCCAAAAGGAAGTGTCATAGTCTCCTTGAGCTGCAGTCATCTTGTGGCCCTAAAGCCATACAGTAACTATGCATGTCAAAATGCTAAGCTTTAGCAATTACTTAACCAGGGTGCCTAGGAATGCTTTGTCTTTCTGTTATATGTCTATCATGCTAGGTAACCTATACACTAATGCATGTGTATTTTATTACAATTCTTAGTAATTTGTTATACTGCTCCATATCTGCAAAGTGCACTTATGGCCTACTGATAATGAAATGTGTTTATGTAAACTTGAATAAAATGATTATTATAATGAAATTGACCCACTGAACTTAAAGCACAAGCTGCTGTTATACTTTGATCCAAAATGAGTTTGCCAGCTTTGAGAGACCAGAAGCATCTCTCAAACACTGGGAAACAGCAGGAGACATTTTTGCAGATGACTTCAGGATATCCACAGTTACTAGATAGAACATTCTGGAACAGTTTGATCTGCTGGAATGCTTGAAATTCAGTTAGATAAATTTATACTAAGCACAGAGGAATCCAAGTATAAAAATACAAAGCATTTGCCTTGGGGTTCCATATATACAGTATAAAGCCCCAGAATAGGGATTACAAAGGAAGTGTACCAGAAGACATTGGAGGACATACTGGACATCTTCTCCTTTACTCTCATTCAGATATTTCTTACCAGGATGCAGAGAAACACAACGACATTTTAAAATGTATAGAAGACATTGAGGAGGACATTCTACAAAGTGACAATCTACCTGAATTGGATGAATTGAATGTGGGATTCACCACAAAACTAACAACTCATGAAAAGCAAGTGACTGCTAGAAAACACAACAAACACAAGAGAGATCTATCTAATTATCAAAAGAATGCAGTTCACAACTGGGATAAGTAGCCACCAAACAGGGGTCCCTCCAGACAACTGTATACTCACTCAAGCAGTGGGGGGAAATCAATAGACAGACCTCACAGCAGAACTGGTAAGCAGCAAACCTTGAGTAGCAATAAAGCAATAATAACAGCAATAATAAGATGGTGTCTTTTTTAGAGGAGGAAAAAGAAGAACAAGACAAATAAATAGCCCAAACTGGTGCCAAACCCAAAAAGCAGAAGCCACCGAAAGTCACTATAAAAAGGAGGAGAGATGGTCAGGGAGACAGATCGAAAAGACAAAGAAAAAGAAAAAAGTGGCCCACAGTCTAACCAATACTCTTTGAGGAAGAAAGGCAAGTAATACCTTAGTTTTACCAGGAGAGACACACTAAGCTGAATGCTTGTTTACAGATGAAATCTGGGAGTACAAGGAAGTTAAGTGACTTGCTCAGGGTCACACAGTACACAAGTGGGGGCTGTGGGATTCAAACCCAGGTCTCCAGGTTTGCAGCTCAGAGCCTTAAACCACTGTGCTATACTGTCTCCTTAATAAACAAATCCAGGACCACTTTGACATCAGCACAACTGAATGTTTTAATTAAAGGCTCGTGTGTCATGTCAGAGACACCTCTTGATCCCTTTCAAATCCAAGTGGAGTTGGAGAAAACTTTTCACAAGATACATTTAAGACATTATATGCAAATAAACTAACAACATACTTCCCAGTAACTGCAGTCCAACCCCTGTGTGGGGATGAGTCATGCCCTCTGGGTTCAAAGCTGATACCAGCCTCAGCTGATGAATAATCACCCACAAGGACTGATACTATAGCTGGAGTCCCTCAGGACTCATACACCAGCATCAGAAACAATGATGTAAATAACAAATATATCCCAGACAGACTCCTATCAACAACTCTCAGTAACATGTTTGAGGGACTATGACTACTGGACCAAGTTGATACAGTAACATCCTTTGAAAGCTCAAATCATGACTTTTCATTAACAAGAATGTCATTCAGATCCACATTAGTGTTCTATTGTAACAAAGCATTATCACCTACTATTACCAGCTTTGGAAGATCGGTTACCCAAGAAGTGGTGCAACTGGTAAGATCAGTAAAACATAAGACACACCATAACTTGAATGCAGATGAATCCCAAACCTTGGCTCAATTGGAATAGATGAAGGAATTTGTTATTAAGCAAGGGGAACAGGGTAGACAGGTGGTAGTCATAGATAGGAACTACTAGCTGGAGGAATCCCTTAGCCAATCATGTAATGAGTAACATGACTGTCTTCTCCAGAATGACCGCAAATTTTGGTTCCCAAAGCATTTGAATGATTTTCTGAAGACCAGTCTTTAAGCTAATGTTATTTCAAATGAGCAGCTTCTATACAAGAAACAAGACCACCTAATAGTGCTGAGATTCTATATGTTGCCAAAGGGGCACAATGACCTCCAACACCCTCTAGCAGACCTATAATTCCTGAAATAGGCTCCCTCACTGAAGGGCTTTCCAGCTTTATAGATTCTTTCCTCCAGACCATGATCTTCCTGCTGCCTTATTATCTAAGAAAACACCATGGCAGTGCTAGACATCCTGGGCACTTTCAAATGGGATGATGGTGATATGCGGTTCACAATTGATGTGACTTCACTTTTGACCTGCATCCAACATCATCTAGGCCTAAACACAATCTTTTTTTTTATGGACTTACTTGACTCTAATTCAAGGCTTTTGTTAGAATTTGTTATTAATGGCCTTGATTTAGTCTTTACATCTAACTATTTTACCTTTAGTGGTTTCAAGTACTTTTTACAGGATTTGTGAGACAGTTATTGGGTTAGCAATGGCTCCATCCTATGTCAACCTGTTTATAGGTTGTTGGGAGGAGAAGGCTATTTACAACCCCTAGCAGAACCCGTTTATTCGCAGGATTAAATACTGAGGCTGCAATATCAATGATATTCTGTGCATCTGGAATGGAACTGAAAGTGAGGTGCAGGAATTCATTGAGCATATCAATAACAATGACTGGAACCTGAGGATCACATTCTCTATGCACCCAGAAAGGGAAGCCTTTCTGGATTTCACTTTAGTGGGAAGGGCAGTGGAGGGGATGGTGGTTATTGAAACTTATAGGACAGTAACAGCTGGGAACACCATTCTAAAGTCAAACAGTTCCCATTCACACCATCTCCTGGAGAGTATACAATATTGACAGTTTCTCAGGCTTCAGCAAAATTGTTTTGAGACACCAACATTTGATGCATAAGCAATCAATTTGCAGGAGAGATTATTGGGAAGGAGACATGATCCTGATCTTTTGATTTCAGCCAAAAATAGGGCTCACTATAGAGACAGATGTAAACTCCTTAGAGCATATAAGGGCTCTGACAGCAGAACAAATCAAATCAACTTTATTATGGAGTATAACTCTAACCCCTAAAATAAATGAGGTCCTAAAGAGATTCCAAATGATCCTCATGACTAACTTGGACTTCTGAGATGAAATAGGGGACTGACCTGATATAATGTAACACCATAGAAGACATATCAGGGATTTCATTTCCCCTTGTTATTTTCAGACATGATCACCCTTCAGACCCCCCCACACACACACACGAATGGCTTCTGTAGATGTTACTTTTGTAATAACATCGGGTTTTCCCATGTGGATACCTCTCTCACAAGCCCACGTACAGTCAGATATATGACATCAGGAAAAGAATAATATGCAAAACTCCTTATATCATATATGCATTGTGGTGTTCATGTCCCACTATCTACATAGGATGGATAACTCACACTATAAAGGAAAGAATTCAGAAACATATTTGTTCCATTCAGAATGGCAAATGTAAGACACATGCGGGATCTCAGTGGACCAGGGTTTACAGCTCTGATACGGGCAGTCTTAATTTCATTGGACTGGACTACTTCCCATCTTCCAATGGGTGGATACATGTTACATATCCTGTTAAAGAGGGAAAGCAAACCTTTTTACTTACAGGAAGCCCTCCACCCTGAGGGACTAAATGATAGATGGGACTTACCCCATTTCTTTACATGTAGGTAGAAGGAATTACAACCCTGGGTTTATGTTTTTGTAATTGTTCCTGTTTTTATGTTGTTGCAGAGTTTTTGGGACATCCACTGTGAAGTACGCTCAGCACTGAATTATGCAGTTTGAAACATTCTAATGAATTACATACAGAATTGCTGAATTAAGTAGTCCCTTTAGAAACATTGTGGATTTCATTCATATTTGTTTAACATGACATAATCCCACTCTTTAGTCACTTTTTCAAATGTGTACATTCATTTTTCTCAGCATCTGGCAGCTAGAAATCTAGATCATTAAAATCAAAGTTCCTATTAAATTATAAAATTGTACCTTGCACTTGCTAATAGCTACCACTGTAAATATGTGAACTGTTGAATATGACTGTGTCCTCCTGAGAAAGAAACAGCATGTTTACAAGCCCCAGGGTTTTTGTGCTTCACTTTAAAGATTGTGTGCCACAATAAATCACTTGTCAGCTCCACTGTGCACCTGTTTCAATTTAACACAGTCTTCTAGTATTTTTTGTGGGTTTTTGTTTTGACTGCAGCTAACTGACACTCATGTGAGTGCCTTTGTTTGGCTTGTTTCATCCCACATTAGATTCCATGCTCTGTTGCAGCAGGATCATATGATACAGCAGACCATGTACGGCATATCATGTCTTCTATACATGTCCCCATTTTATATTATGTTTTTAAATGTGCCCCACATCCATCATTCTTTTCTAGTCCTGCAGCCGAAGGAGGGCAATTGCTGCAGGGCAAAAGCACATCCACCATAAAGTTGTAGGTAAAATGTACCTGTTTTTCTAAAACTCTGGTTGACATATCATCATAAATGCTGCACTCAGCCAGCTGAGCTCTTTGCATGCCTGCTCCCATCAAGACTGGCTGCACAGATGTCCATGTATAAGTGCAGTCAGGGCCTGGTACGGACTTGCAGCTGGGGATTGGTGTTAGTGCTCCTGCAGGTGTCCAAGGGACACCTATGATGCATGCATCTCAGCCCTATGCACTGTGTGTTGCATAGGCAATCTATCAGTAAGGGTTGCTTAGAATCTGTCTCAGGGAATTGGATACATTGGAGTCATTAAATAGTGTCCCAGTCCTGATGTATGGAATAAATTGTAACCTCACCTGTTCTGAAGAGGGGTCCATAGTGAGGGAAACCACCAACAGGAACTGTACCTGAGAAACAAAATTAAATATACTCAGAGTAACACAAAGCTGCCTGGTAACTGAGCAGTAAACAAGACTGAAAAGATTGCCGTACAGTACCTGTGCTCATTTGTGGATCAGGGGCTGAACAGTAAAAATGTATGATAAGAGTTTGCTGTACAGAACCTGTGTTGATTGAGGGATCAGGAGTGATCAGGAATAATCCCCTGGAGTAAGGTGCCAGGAATCAGGTACTGTATGAGGTGAGATGAGATATATCTTTATAGTGCCAAACAAACCAGCTGAATGATCTGATGAGAATTTAGCAGGCAGTTTGTAGCATGTAACTGGTTTACAGAGGAGCTCATAGTGTCCACTATACTGGGATTGCAGAATATGGTATTAATGGGATTTTTAACATTACAGGTACAGCATCTGGCTTTTGGAATGGTGGATCATTCCATTATAAGTGGGTGTCTGCTATAATGGTGTCCATTAAAAGCGGGTTCCACTGTACCCAGAAAACAAAATTAAATAAATTCAGAGGAACACAAAGAATTTTTAGAAACCAATTAGATTTTAAATAATTTATATTTATAAAGTAGATACTTATCTTACAGATAAATGTAAATGTCAGATTTGACTTCTGATCAAATTGAACTGTAGATTAGATAAACTTTCCAGGAAACAGATTTAATCAAAGTGCTAACCTTACTGAGCAGTGCAAACTTATGGAACTGTCATTTTTGTACAGTGAAAGACACACAGAATATTAAAAACTGTCAGCAGATAAGGGCCATCGGCCCACCCAGTCTGCCATATTACAGTACCACTAACAGTTGCACTCTATCATGTACTGCTGGCATTAGGTTATATCCCCCCACAACACACACACACACATGACTACCAGCAATCCTCTATGCCTATCCCAAGCATGTTTAAAGCCTGTAATCATTTCTGCCCCCACCACCTCTGTTGGCAGGCTATTCCACTTGCCCACCACCCTCTCTGTGAAGAAGTACTTCCTCATGTTCCCTCTGAATCTCCATCCCTCCAGTTTCATCTTGTGCCCCCTCTTCCTTGAGCATGTTTTTCTTTGGAATATAATATTCTCCTGTACTTTATTCTTCCATGTGAGGTACTTAAATGTCTCAATCATATCCTCCCTCTCCCTTCTCTCCTCCAGGGAGTACATATTTAATTATCTCAGTCTATCCTTGTAGGGCTTACAATGTAGTCCTTGCTTCATATACATGCTAAGCAATGTACGTGCAGATGATGCACAATACAGATAGATAGAGATAGATAGATAGATAGATAGATACACGCGTGCAAGTAAACACACCTCAGAAAATAAACAAGCATATCCCAAACAATACACAAATTCAGAACTTCAAACTTGATCAGTTCCTGCATTAGGGCCTCTAAAGTCAGTATTATCTTTTTTCTGTGGATTGAACGCAGGACCCCTGCCCACTACTTTCTGATAGCTTGTAGCTCTTCTGCTGGACTTTTTAATAGGAAATGCATGTTGTACAAAGGACATTCAGCACTGAATGCAGAACCCCCCTCATCCCACAACTGCTGTGGATTTATTAGTAAACCAATCTGTCACTTTGAAGTCACGATTCCAAAGTTTCATTCAAACCTCAGAGTCTCAGCTGGAACTTTTTATGTTATCAGCAGTATGCAGCTAAAAATCATTCTGAAACTGTATCACTAACATAAGCAATCACATCCAACAAACCATGCAACATAAATTGTAGTGAGAAAGAGAATAATGTTCCTCACAGTGGGTCGAGACCATGTCTCCTACCCACTATTGCTTGATAGTCTGTAGCTCTTCCACTGTACTAATTTTGCTCTACAGGAAATGCATACTGTGGCAAATGAAATCCTGCAGTGAGTGCAGCCCCCCCACACACACACACGGCTGCAGTGGATTTATTAATGAGGTAGTCTGCCAGTTTAAAGTAGTGAATTCCAAGTTACATTCAGACCTCAAAGTCTTAGTTGGAACTATTCAAGTTATCAGCAATGTAGAATTTCAAATCCTGCTGAAACACTATCACTAACTTCAGTAAAGAGATCATACAATTTCTTTCAAACTACATGAGTTGTAGTTAGAAAATAAATAAAGGCCACAATGGAGCTCAAAACAGAGACATTTACCCACTCTGCTTGGTAGTCTGTAGCTCTGCCACTGTACTGAAGCTTCTTCACATGAAATGTGAGCTGTGGTAAAGGACATCTAGCAGTGAGTGCTGCTCTGTCAAACTGAAGTTGTAGTCAAACCTCAAAATCTCAGCTGTAACATTTCAAAAGTTATCAGTAGTATAGAATGTACTTAGAATGTCAGTGGCTCAGCAGGTAGCACACTCGGCTCGGAGACTGAGAGATCAGAAGGCTGTGGGTTCTATCCCCACATCAGGCACTTGTGTTAATATCCCAATACTGACACTGTAGTGCAGCATGAGGGGGGTGCTGCACTCCTGAGGTGCCGTCTTTCAGATGAGACGTTAAACCAAGGTCCCATCTGACTGTTCTTGTGATAGTTCAGGTGAATGTTAAAGAGTATGGGTGTTTATTAGGGAAAGAAAATCATACAAACAAATACTTCAAAATGCAAATAGATAAACATCAGATAATCAAAAAAGGAAAAAAAATCCCCAAAACACCCACATTCAATATTGTAACAAGTGAAACATAACAGATTAAGGGCCAGATATTCAAACCTTTGTGCCTAGCGCAAATCCATAGCGCTGGAATAGCGCTGGTTTTGCACAAGGCTGCAATATTGAAAAGCCCTATTAGTGCCAGCACTGTGTGATAGTGCTGACGCTAATAGGTAATGATATGCAGGGGCATGGACAGGAGAGTCCCCATGAATGTCAGCAGCTAGGCATATTCAAATGTATAACACTGTGCTACAGTTATTAGCGTGACCTGTAGCGCTGCGCTAGATACCACTGGGAAAAAGCTGGTGATAATGCAGCACTGCCCCCCCATGATTCCCGACCCCCCTTACATGCAAAAGAGTAGTGCAACCCTGGTAGTCTAGTGGTTCCCCACCCCCTGCATGAATGCCGACCCATTTACATTAATACTAGTAGTAGTTTCCTGGTAGTCTAGTGGTCTCCACCCCCTGCATGAATGCTGACCCGTTTGCTGTAATATTAGTAGTAGTTTCCTGGTAGTCTAGTGGTCTCCCCACCCCTGCACGAATGCCGACCAGTTTGCTGTAATATTAGTAGTACTTTCCCTGGTAGTCTAGTGGTCCCCCCAACCCCCTGCACAAACGCTGACCCGTTTACTGTAATATTAGTAGTAGTTTCCCTGGTAGTCTAGAAAGAGCACCTTCCCTACAGTCAAACATGGAGGAGGTTCAGTGATGTTTTGGGGTGCTGTGCTGCCTCTGGCACTGGGTGCCTTGAACGTCTGCATGGCATCATGAAATCTGGAGATTACCAGGCCATTTTGGAGTGCAATGTTGAGCCCAGTGTCAGAAAGCAGGGTCTCTGTTGAAGGTCATGGGTCTTCCAGCAGGACAATGACCCCAAAAACACTTCAAAAAGCACCCAGGAATGGTTCAAGACAAGAAGCTGGACTGTTCTGAAGTGACCAGCAATGAGTCCAGATCTAAATCCCATTGAAAACCTGTGGAGAGATCTGAAAACAGCAGCTGGGAGAACTGGAGCAGTTTGCACAAGAAGAGTGGGCCAAACTGCCAGCAGAGAGGTGCAGGAAGCTCATCCATGGCTATAGGAAGTGGTTGATTGCAGTTATTTTGACCAAAGGCTGTGCTACCAAATATTAAGTCTAGGGTGTCAATAATTTTGTCAATGCCATTTCTTTTCATTTTCTGATTTAAAGGATATATTAAATTATGAATCAAAAACAAAGGTTCTGTAATATTAACAGAGAAATAAAGAATTGTGGAGACCAAATACTGTACTGTTGTTAATTTCAACTTATGTTTAGAGGAAATTGTGAGTCATTTGAAAAAGTGCAAGGGCGCCAATATTTTTGGCCACGACTTGTATGTATGCCCTTTAAACAAATGAAAAAAAAAATGCATTTGAAAACTGCTAAGCAAAAAAAAAATGTGTTCTAATAGTGAGGAAAAAAAGGCATTGCACATGCCACATAAATAAGGCATGTGCAGAACTACAATCTAAACTAAACCTCACAGATAGAAGTAAAAGTAAAGGAGAAAATGGAAAAAAAAAAGAAATCAAGTAACAGGAACATCAGAGTTAGTGATCCATGGAAGATTCTTCCATTTTGCTCTAATACTTAATTCCTGGTTTCCTATGAGTTCATTCCAGTAAACCCTTTAGTGATCTGAAATAATATCTTTGCCAACACCTGATAATCTAAATCCTTCTGCTGTAAAGTATATAGGCATCTGGAGTTCCAGATATGCCAACAAATAATACAAATAGGTGTCAGCATGGATTAGTTGGTAGCACATCCACCTCTGGACCAGAAGATTGTGGGTTCTCGTCCCACACTGGGATTGGACTTGCATCTAAAAATCGCTGGCATCCGAGAGCAGTATTGGGGGGGTGCTGCACTGCTGGGGTGTGCCATCCTTCAGATGAGACGTTAAACCGAGGTCCCGTCTGCCCATCCTGGTGTTGTGCAGGTGGGTGTCCAGGTGGAAGTAAAAGAACCCAGGGCACTCTTCGCAAAGAGTAGGGAACATTCCCAGTGTCTCGACCAACATTCCCCTTCCCATAAATCAGTTCATGCAATTATCCAGGCTGTGTGTGGGTGATGATGTGTGATATGGCTGCCCCCACACATTCAGTCACTTCACTACCAGTCTGGCATTGTTTGTAAAGCACTTTAGGATACACTGTGTATGAAAAGCGCAATATAAATGCTGATTCTTCTTCTTCTTCTTCTTCTTCCTCTAATGGCAAAAATCACCTGCAGAGTATTGACATCCCACGCAGCCCATGTGGATCCAGAGACTCCATAAATTAAATCTTTGTAACTCAAAGTTCTAAAAAAAGGTGCCTGCCATAAGCCAGCTATTCAAGTCTAAAAGCGTGATATGTAAATGCAGGTAAAGAAAAGATGCTGTATGGATTCTAGTTGCTGTGTACATTGTGGCCTGCTACACATTCTGTCTACCAATGGTTTGTGTTTGTGGTTCTTTTTACGTTTCACTTCTCATGACAACGGAGCCAATGGACATCCCAGACATGAGGGGGGATTCTTTTATTTTTTGGTAAAGTCTGCAACGAGGACACAATGGAAGGAGGGCATTTAATAAAGATAGTAGAGTCAGTAAAATAGCCCACAATAATGTGTTCATTTAAAGTTTTCCTATGTCCAGTTAAAACCATTCTGCTAGAGGTTTGCCTTGCCTTTAATTTAAAAAATAATTGCCGACATAAGGTGATGCCTGACCGGCAACCCCCATTCCCGTAATTGGTCCAAATCCCATTATCTGAACCATGGGCAACAAGAAGTAAAAAACAATGAAGTCCAACATTCCCCTGTGTGAAACAACAATGGTTTGAGGTTTGTTATTATAAAAATAGAATAAAAGAAAACCAGAGGATTTATCATCCCTAAACCCCCCTTGATCAATAGGTAGGTAAAGTACATTCCATTTAATAGGATTCAAATGGCTTCCCCATACTGCCTGAAAGAAAAGATTGTAAAGTGTGGTTTCAAAAGGTTTAGGAGGTGGAAATATATAACACAAATACAAAAAAGGGAATCAAGAATATTTTTATTAAATAAATCATTTTTTTCTTATTCATTTTATGTTTGTTTCATTGGGCTACAAGAGAATTTCCCTTCTTGAGTTTTAAAGACCAGTTTAGCTCTGCCATTGGTCCTTCCTCAAACATTATTCCTAAAATTTTTATAGGTATAGCCAGTAAGGTAATGCCCACTACAGATGGGACATCTGCACCATTAGACCCCAGCAATTTACCTTGGCACTTCTGCAGGTTGAGAGAAGCCCCTGAGAATGCCCCAAACTCTTGACACATGAGGATGGCTCATTCAGCAGAGGAAATATTGGAAACTAGCAAACAGAGGTCATCTGCATAAGCAGTATCCTGAAAAGGAACCACTCCATCAGGACACTGTAAATGCTTAATGGTAGGTAAGCTTTTAAACTGACGGAGAAGAGGGTCTATACTAAATACATGTAGCAAAGGGCTCAATGGGCACCTCTGCAGTACCCCAGTCTTGATAGGAAGCATAGGTCTGACACAACCATTTGCCATGGGCATAACTGAGGCACCCTTATATAAATTAATAAGCCAATTGATAAACTCACAAGGTATACCATAAAATTTAAGTACAGACCAGACGTATTTCTGGCTTACTGTATCGAAGGCTTGTTTTTGGTCCAGAACCAAAACCAGGCCTTTCATCTGTTGTTTCCTGCCCCTTTCAGAAAAGTTCCCGGAGAAGAATCAAATTGTCAGTCACCACACAGTCTTTTACTGAACAAAATTGAGATGGGTGAATTAAATATCCAGCAGTACTGGAAAACCTGGTTTGGAGGATTTTGGCCAAAATTTGAAAGTCACAATTTAAAAGACTAATAGGTCTCCAGTTCTCAACCCTGTGTTTGGCACCCTTCTTGAATAAAAAAATGAGTGTACCTTTAGACATGTCTAGTGGAACCTCAAAGGTACAAAGAATTTCAGTAAAAGCCCGGCCATTTCTACTGCCAAGTCTTTCCCCAGTAGTCAAAAAATATCAATGGGAAGGCCATCTGGACCTGGAGCTTTGCCCAATGTCAAGGTGTGAATAGCATCACCGACCTCTATAGGTGAAATATCCACTACCAAAGACTGAAGTACTTCAGGTGGGCATTGTGGTAAAACTAAATTGTCAAAGAACTGACTTTGATTAGTGGGTTCATACTGTTCTTTAGAAAATAAGACTGTCAAATGCTTTGTTAAAACAACCAAATTGCCCCATGTTGAAGTCTGCAAAGTGTCTTGTTCATCATACAAAACAGCAATGGTCTTTTGTGCGACTTTTGATCTACATGAGTCATACGGACATACTACAACTGTTTTTCCCTGTGTCCCATATTCCTGTTGCTTCTTAAGCCACTCAGCTTGTGCAGAATAGAATTCCATCATGGCAATTTTGACTGTTGTCATTTGAGCTGAATAATCTAAACCTGTAGTAACACTAAAGGAGAAACGTTTTTGAAGCTGTTTTCGGTTCTGCAAATAATTCCAATAAAGTGTATCCCTACAATTTTTTATTTTCTTTTCGTAATAAAGCAATCACATCTCTTTTGGTGTCTGTATTGAACAAGAAAATCATAGAACACCAGAAAAGACTTTCTTGCTGCAATAAAGTGTTTGAGAGGGTGGACCAACTGAACTTGCTCCAAATGAGCAGGAAAAAACCTCCATAACCAATGCCCAAACTCTGTAGGATTATGCCTACTGACTCGTAACAAAATAATTTTATGGTCTGAGAATTCCACTGGCTCTGCTGTAATAGAGTGGACTACCATGTGCTGTGAGATACAGAAGAAATCTATACGTGAAGCTAGGGGACCCTTAGAAAAGGTGGGTTCACATCTGGAATGTACTGAAAAAAAAGCATCCTTCAAATCTGCAGTTCTAAATATAGTTTTAAGACAGGTCATTTCATAATGCACTTTTCCTGTCCTAGCTGTTTTTCCTCTATCTTTAAAACACAAACCACAGTAAAAATGTCCCAAAAAAATTTAATTTCGAGGTGTAAACAAATATGGCTGAATCAACTGAAATAACTCAATATGCTCAGCTTTGGTCTGTGCTGCAAAAATATTAATCAACTTATATAATAGTCCTTCAATGTTCACATCTAAAATAAGAATTCTTCCAGGATACAAATCTACCAATTTCAGAATTGTAAACTGTATATTATTAAAAACAATTCCTACTCCTGAACAAGCAACCTGGCCAAGTGACCAGTATGAGGCCCTAACATATCATTCCTTAACCGCTTTGGAAACATCTGGTAATGTGTTAAGCCTAGTGTCCTGTAAAAAAAGATACATTGTTCCCTAGAAATTAAATTTGAGAAAGTAGCTGCCCTTTTCCAATGTGATTTGATACTGTTAACATTACAGGAAAAAAATGAAAAAGAAGCCATCATAATGCAGTTTAAGGGGCACCCTACACAAATACCTTAAATCAAGGGGATGTTTTGATTTTACCATCACATTCCTGGAATTTTTTGGTTTTAGTAAGATATGGGTTTTCATCCTCTGTCTGCAAAGGTTGCAGTTTTTCAGAGGAAACATCTTCCTGTTCCATACTATGTTCTGGGATGGAAGAGCTAAGGGTGGATTCATCTGATTCATTCCCAGACAAATCAGCATGGTGGAGCTGAATGTCAAAATTGTTAGAGAGTGACAACTCTGAGGATTTAAGTTGTTTGGGAGGTGGTTTCCTGCCATCTCTCTTACGTAGGACCATCTGATCCTTACCAAAGGACTTCAGCATAGATGGAGGAGGCATAGTTCCCTTCTCATTGAGCACATCAGATGTGTCCATTTGTACCTCCATTGAAACATGAGGAACTTCAGGTGGTTGTGAAGATGTTACACTGTCCACCAAAGTGGGTTCTGTGGGACTGACTGTAGCAATAGCTAACAGTACTTCTGGGACATGTGGGTGTGGTGGGGAAACATCAGAAACCTCTGGTGGTATAGGAACAGAGCTAGCCACAGAAAAAAAACTCCCTGCCTGTCAGCCCTAGGATCTTTTTTGGCCTTCTCCCTCTGAGCCACAGTGATCATTAATTTCTGTTCCACATCATCTGCTTGATGTGTTTGATTGTGTGCTGCCTTAGGACAGGCAGAATATGAATGACCTAACTCTGAGCACAAGCTACACACTTGACTGTTAGTGCAGTGCCCACTCAAGAATCCAATAGCACTGCAAGAAGTACATTTGAGTTTGCCACACATACTGCTGTTATGTGTGGATGAACCACATTTATAACAGGCCTTAGGTTGGCTACTGTAAAAAATCACTCCCCTGTCTCTTCCCAACTAAAAACTATTGGGAAGGTGTTGCAAACCAGTGTATTTAGAACTACAAGGACCCTCCAATCCCCAGTCCAGATATTCTCAGTGTCAAAAATAGCTTCAGAAGCTACCTGAACAGTACATCTCTGCTTCAGCCAGTATACTAGGTCAGTCACACTGACCCCCTCATTTCAGAAAAGGAGTGTAATAGTTTGAAATGCTGGTTTGGTTAGAGGGGTGACTTCAAAAGGTGCCCACAGGGGAGAAAGTCTAAGTTTTTGGTACTTTCCCCAGAATTTTTCCAGACCAGATCCTAGTTTAAAACTCAGGTCAAAGGTGGTTTCACTGGAGACATGCATCAAAGCATATATCTCTGCTGCATTAAAGCCCAAAGATCCTTTCAGTAGGGTATGAACCACATAAACCCTGCCAGGATTGGTATCCAAACCCCTTTATAATGCAGACAAACTGCATTATGCCTCTTAGCAGGCATGGTATGAGAATGGAATAAAGAAGAAAATGACCAGACTGTTACAGGTCAGGGAGTCTAAGCAGGTGACTGAAGTGGTAATATTTTCAAGAAAAAAATCATTCAAGTCACCAAAGTAGAAGCAATTGGTTCAGATCTTGAAGTAGTAATACCTATAGATGTATTAGAAACTGCTGTCTGGGGCTGTTCCAAAAAAGGCAATAAAGGATTTTGAGTTAATAGTAAGTCAATGGGCAGAGTCATAATAATAATAATAATAAACAATATTTGTTTTGGCACCTTTCAAAAAACCAAGGTGCAGAAAAGATTTTAAAACACATCATACAACTCAGTTTCATAAAACATAAAACAACAATAAAACCACTGATACAATCAGAAAGAGAGATTAACCACCGAAAGCTTGCCTCCACAGATAAGTTTTCAAGGCCTGTTTAAATCCTTCTATGGTTGGGCACTCCCTTAACCAACAGGGCAGAGAATTCCAGAGGGTAGGGGCAGCAAACATAAATGCTCAGGCCCCAAAAGATTTTAAGCTCACCCTCAGGATCTCTAGCAACCCCTCATTAGCTGAGCAGAGCAATCGCCCATGGCTGTAAGAAACCAGGAGCTCTTTAAAGTAGTCTGGGCCCAATCCATGTAGAGCATTAAAAGTCAGAAGATCGACTTTAAGGGTGATCCACTGAACTGGCGGCCAGTGCAGTCCATGCAGCACCAGCGAAATATGGCTGGACTGAGAAGTTCCTGTCAAAAGTTGGGCTGCTGTGTTCTGCACCAGCTGCAGGCAGTGATTTCCACCCCAGGTAGCCTTAGGTAAAGGGAATTGCAATAGTCCAAGTGCGAGAACACAGAGGTGTGGACCAGCGTAGGAAGGTCACTGGATGGAACAAGCTGTTTAATCCTGGAAATATTCCTCAGATGATAGAAAGAGGATTTGATGATGGCAGACACCTGAGAATGCAGGGTAATCAGTTCATCAAAAATTACCCTCAGGTTCTACATCTGTTCAGAGGTCAGGAGTGATAAGCCCCCAATGTATAACCCCGAGAGCAAACCAACCCCCAAACCCCCTATGCGACACACCAGATCCACAACTAGCACCTCAGTCTTATCCGAGTTCAACTTCAGCCAATTCAAATCCATCCACTCCTGGATTTCTGTGAGACAGTTATTAAAAACTGAGAGAGCGCCATCCTGGTCAGGTGCAAAAGAAAGGTATGGCTGGGTATCATCAGCATAGCAGTGAAACCTCAGCTCATACCTTCTTACAATGTTTCCAAAGGGCAGCGTGTACACTGCAAACAACATGGGAGACAATACTGAACCCCACAAGACAGTGAAACTGAGTATGAGGAATAAACCCCAGACACCACTCTCTGTGTTCTTCCAGTGAGGTAAGATGTAACCACCTGAGGACTGCATCAGATAATCTGCAGATGAGCCTCAGATGGTTAAACAATACCCCATGGTCCACAATGTCAAATGCTGATGAGAGATCTAGGAGAACCAAGATAGAACGTCTTTTCAGATCTCTCACCATCAGGAGATCATTGTGCACCTGAACCAGTGCTCTCTCAGTACTATGCCTCTTTTTAAAACTGGACTGGAGGGGTTCACAGATGTCATGGATGGTCAAATGGTTCTCCAGCTGTATGGCCACTACTTTCTCTAGCTGCTGGAGGTCTGACTCTGAGCAAGTAAGGAGACTACTGAGAAATATAGGAACTTCTTGTCTCAGAACAGGAAGATCAAGAGCTAAAAGGGCACAGAGGCGTACTGCGGGAGAGAACGTGGGAGAGAAAAAAAAGAAATAAACAAACAGAGGAAAGAGTAAGTATTCCAAACAATAATTAGGGGGCCAGAAATAAGACATGATTGGAGTGGTGCAGTGCAGTGGCTGTGGAGCAGCAGTCTTCCAGGAGAAGTTCTGGAGGATGTGGTGTTGTCCCATCTGCAGGCACCTCTCTGGGCTGAGGGAGGAATTTGCTCATCTCCAGACTGAGTTGGCCAGGAAGTGGGGGACCTCCGCTCCCACCCAGGGACCACCAGGGTCACTGCCATTGCCTCAGAGGTTGCCAAGAAAGAGGAGCATTTGGACCACAGTGGACTCAGGGAGGGTGAGGGTGGTGGAACAGAGGCACATCCCTCCAGTTGTACCTCTCCACAATTTCTATGCTGTTCTGGAAAAGTGTGGTTCCTCTATGGAAGCACCCACAGTGAAGACCAAGGAGGATGCTGGGAACCTCCACAAAGGAGGCCCACAGAAGGTTGGCATGGCACCCCATAGGGGAAAGAATCAACTCCTAGTGGGGGACTCCATTGTTAGGAAGGTAGAACTGGGGAAGGAAGGGGAGAGGGATGTAAGGTGCCTGCCTGGTGCCATGGTTTGGAGGGACAGGGAGTGAATCCTCAGGATCGCAGGAGCAGCTACACAGGGGAGGGAGCTGGATGTCATTGTCCACCTAGGGACAAATGACCTGGCTAAGAAAGTGATTAGAACAGTGCAAGAAGCATTTGTGGAGATGGGGAGGAGCCTTAGACAAATAGCACACATGGTAACCATCTTAGAGGTGCTGCCTGTCTATGGCATGAGTGAGGCTAGGGCGTTCCACACCATGGGATTCAATCAGTAGTGGAAAAACTGGTGCAGAGCTCAGGGATTTGGTTTCATTTGGACTGGGGGTCCACCTGGAGGGATGCAGGCCTATATTGGCGTGATGGTCTGCATCTGTCCAGGAGGAGAACCAGAATCCTTAGTGATAGGTTTAAATGCTTCATTGGCAAGCATTTAAACTAATCAAGAGGGGAGGCACTGGAGAGGAGCAGGGAAATCCTAGCCTCCCAAAAAATCAGGGTACTAAGTGAGGTAGACACCAACATAGAGATGTCGATAGGGAGCAAAGCAGGGATAAATGGAGAAAGTGACAAATGCAATAAGGACAAGGATGGGGCAAAAAGGGATAAGGCCATCAAGAAATGGAGGGTAATGAGTACCAATGCCCATAGTCTGGGCAACAAGCTCCCTGAACTGGTGGCCTTGATGGAAGAGGGATGCTTGGATATCGTAGCAGTCACAGAAACATGGTACACAGAGAACCATGACTGGGCTGTTAACATACAAGGGTATAAAATCTACAGAAGAGACAGGGAGGCGAGAAGAGGGGGTGGAGTAGTTCTCTATGTAAGGGAAGGGATAAAAGCAACTGAACAAAAGAGTAAACAGGGAGGACAGGAGGCACTGTGGGTCACCTTAGAGACTGGAAATAGCACCACAATCCACACAGAGGTTGTATACAGATCCCCATGTCAGGGGAAGGGAATGGACAAGGATATGATAGAAGGCATACTTAGGATGGCAGAGAAAGGGGAGATACTGTTGATGCGGGACCTTAATATGCCAGATGTTAACTGGCACCTTTGCTGCAGCCACATCCAAAAGCAGGGTCATTCTTGATGCCCTTCAGGTGGCATGTCTCAGACAGCTAGTTTTGGAACCTACTCATGAGGGAGCAATCTTAGACCTTGTACTCTCAAATGTGGACAGTGAGAGGATCTCAGATTTCGAAGTGGGTAGCCATTTGGAAACAAGTGACCATCAAACAGTGTGGTTCATGATAAACTCAGCCACAGAGTCAAGCCATATAAAAGTGAGGGTTCTGGACTTCAGGAGGGCTGACTTTGGAAAGATGGGAGAGTGCCTTGGAAAAGCACTAGCAAACAGGCTAGAAGGAAGGGTTGAGTGACAATGGTGAAATATTAAAACTGCCATCACAGAGGCAACAAGCCTTTGTGTGAAGCAAATAAACAAATCAAAATGAAAGAAAAAGTCACTAGGGTTCTCAAAAGAGGTGGCGGTAAAGGTTAGGGAGAAAAAGATAGCATTTAGGAAGTATAAGGAAACACAGAAGGAGCAGGACAGAAAACTATACCAGTTAAGGCAGAAGGAAGCAGGGATGGTAGTCAGAATAGCAAAGGCCCAAACTAAGGAAAAGATAGCCAACGTGGTTAAGAAGGGGGACAAAACCTGTTATAGGTATATCAGGGAGTGTAGAAAGAAAAGGGAGGGATAGTGAGGCTGAATAGAATGGACAGTGGGTAGGCAGAGAGGGACAGTGCAAAAGCAGGGATACTGAATGAATACTTCTGTTCAGTATTCACAAAAGAGGAGGTGGGGGAGGTGCCTAATCCAATTAACAGAAGCACTCTGGATGGGGGGGTCGATGCCATTCATTTCATAGAAGAAAGGGTTCTGAAAGAACTCCTAAAACTGAAGGTGGACAAAGCAATGGGGCCAGATGGAATTCACCCCAGAATTCTAAAAGAATTAAGCAGAGAACTAGTGAAACCACTGACTACCCTTTTTAACAAATAATGGGAGGATGGTGTGGTACCTGTTGACTGGAGGAAGGCAGATGTGATTCCCCTTCACAAAAGTGGGACCAAGACAGAGGCAGGAAACTACAGACCTGTCAGTTTGACCTCTGTGGTAGGGAAAGTGATGGAATGACTTCTGAAGGAAAGAATTGTTGAATACCTAGAGGCTAGTGGGGCACAGGACCCAAGGCAGCATGAGTTCACAGCAGGAAGGTCATGTCAGACAAATCTAATTGATTTCTTTGACTGGGTGACCAAAGTAGTAGACCAGGTAGGGGCTGTGGACATGGCCTACCTAGACTTTAGCAAGGCATTTGACACAGGCCCACACAAAAGATTAATAGTCAAATTAACCAGCCTGGAAGTGGGTCCCAGGGAGGTAGCCTGGGTAAAACATTGGCTGGACAACAGGACACAGAATGTAATTGTTAATGGAGTCTACTCTGAAGAAAGAGGGGTTACTAGTGGGGTACCACAGGGTTCAGTACTGGGTCCAGTCCTTTTTAATGTCTTTATAAGTGACATTGCAGAGGGACTGAAAGGAAATGTTTGCGTCTTTACAGATGATGCAATGAATGATCTGCAACAGGGTTGATACACAAGGAGGCTTGAAAAGGATGATAAGGGACTTGGCAAGGTTGGAGGAATGGTCAGAAGTATGGCAGCTTGGATTCAATGCAAAGAAGTGCAAAATAATGCACCTGGGAAACAAAAATCCAGGGGAAGATTACACAATGGGGGGAGGTAGTAACAACAACAAAAATGGAAAGAGACCTGGGATTAATCATATCAGATGACCTTAAAGTTGGAAAGCAATGTGAAAAGGCAGTAGGGAGGGCTAGGGGATACTGGGATGTATAGGGAGAGGCATCACCAGCAGAAAACTGGAAGTTGTATTCCCCTGTATAGACAGTTGGTGAGACCCCATCTGGAGTACTGCGTCCAGTTCTGGAGACCCCATCTCTGAAAGGACATAGACATGATGGAGGCAGTTCACTGGAGGGCAACTAAAATGGTGCAGGGTCTGCAAGAGAAGCCATACAAGGGGAGACTAAAGGAGCTTAATATGTATACCCTTGAGGAAAGGAGGGAGAGGGGGAACATGATATAAATATTTAAGCACCTCAGGGGAATCAACAAAGTCCAAAAGGGTAGCATCTTTCAGAAAAAGAGATGTGCAAGAACAAGGCGACACAATTTGAAGATAGAGGGGAGACGGCTCAGGGGCAATGTGAGAAAGTATTTTTTCACAGAGAGGGTGGTGGATGCATGGAACTGCCTTCCTGAGGAGGTTGTGGGGTCTAAAACTGTGGGACACTTTGAGAATGCATGGGACAGACATAAGGCAATTTTTGTGGGGGGTGGGAAGAAATAGGCTGTTGGTTAAATAGGATCTGCAGCTTATCCTCTAGGTAGGGAAACGGGCAGACTAGGTGGGCCAAGAGGTCCTTATCTGCCATCAAAGTCTATGTTTCTGTGTTTCTATGTTTCAGTCATCTTCCCTAAGAAGGGAAGATTTAAGATACGTCTGTAGTTCGCATGGCAGTCGGGGTCCAAAGAAACTTTCTTCAGGAGGGGTGTTAACACTGCCTCCTTCAGGGAGCTAGGAAATTCACCTGTTTCCAAGGAGCACCCAACTAGCTGTGCAAGGACTAGACTGATGGAATCAATACAACCCAAAATCAGGGAAGTTGGTCAGGGATCCAAACTACAGCATATAGGGCGCATACTCTGGACAATCCGCATGACATCTGCGAACTCTGGTCGGCTGAAGATACTCCAGGAAAACTAAGGAGCAGCAGCCACACACTGGTCCAAAGCAACACCCTTAGAGTGTGCTGGCTGGAGTACTGCCCTGCTGTAGGCCACCTTATTTACATGGACTTGAGCAAGTTCATTGCACTCAACTTGCGAAAAGGCTTTTTGCACTTGTAGGCAGGCTGGGTTGCACAGTCTGTCCACAGTGCAAAAAAGCTCAGCTGGTTGATTCTGAGCAATGGCAGTCTCCCTGTACAGGAATTCTGCCTTCTTACGGGAGATTGCAGATTGATAGGCTTGATAATGCTTCATCAATGTAAGGTGGTTGGCATCAAGGGAGAATCTCCGCCAGCAATGCTCTAACCTGTATCCTAGTCACCTCATCTCCCTCAAGGTCAGGTGATTTTAGACCTGAGCTGAGAGATTCCATTTCCATGTCGGAAGCAACAACATCACCACTCAGTTTAGCTAATGGCTGGGCAGCAGTAAGAAGTGGAACAATACCAGTCATAGTGATAGGTGTCATACCTCATATCCATTTCCCCATCTTGGTATCAAAGATCCATCCAGCATCCCTCAGCCTGGTTTCTACAGAGACATCTGTGATGTCCTGGAGTAGAGAATGAGCTGGAGCAACAGCACATTTGGTAGTGCCCTGACTTACAGTAGGTCAATCTGTTCAGAGACTGTAGTTGCCTTTCCGGACGGGGTCCCCGCTCGTGTAGTAGTACCAAAAACAAAAGATTATGGCTTCCACATAGCAGTGGTGAAGTCAAAGCGAGCACCATCTCTGTGATGTAACCTGGAAGGTGTTACCTCTGCAGATACCTCAGGCACAAAGGAGTTCTCACAGGGAATCTCCTCTGCCTCTGTCCCCAAGTTACGGTTGGCAAATCCATTTGTGCAAGTCTCCTGATCAGAGATGTCCTTCTTGCTCCCCTGTTTCTCTGTCTGCAGAAGTTTGGTTAGTGCCTCCTTTTTAAAAAAAAAAAAACTGTTCTTACTTATTCAAAAGATCTTTTAGTGCAGCTTCAGTTTTGTATCCATCCATATTCCCAACCTCCTGACATTGCGAGATACTCAGTTGAGGCACCACCTCCTCTATACTAAGTGGTTCTACCATCTCCTGCTGCATATCCAAATCCAGATGCCCTGCGGCATCATAGAATTTATAAGTCTCAGGCGCTTTGGAGGCAGGAGAGGAGACCATCTCCCCAGCCTTCCATACATCCATCACCATCAGCATCTCTCCAGGACTGGCCATTTTCAGACAGTCAGCGGTTCCCCCTACTGGAGTGTAGTGGAATTTCCCTTGTGCCAGAGGCCAACTTTCCCCCCATTCACTAAAAATACCACCAACAGCTTAATCTGGTTCAGGGTCAGCTGGCATTCATCTGTATCCCCTCCCGGATTGTGCCTGAAAATAGGCAGAATTTGTCTAGTGCACTTACCCGGTCAACAAAAACTAAATAAATAAATACATGAATAAAAATAGATTGTTGAAACTCTATCACTGTCATCAACAGTTTACCTATAGTGCTTCGACAGCACTAGTGCTAACATCCCCCACAGCGATGGCTGCATGGCAGACTGTCGGCATTGTAGACATGGGGATGTTGGCGCACACAATCAGGGGACAGTGCCCCCCCAGGCCCTCCAGTCTCAAGGATTCTAACTCCGAGTCAGAGTTGGACCGGGGGGGCAAACACCCAGCGAGGCAGTCCCGATCTACACACAGACCACCACAGCGACGGGAAGGTTTTGCCCAATTCCTGTCACTGTGGTGATCTTTGCTGTGCTAGAGTCACTGTGGTAATGGTATACCATGATCAGCCATAAGATCTAACAATTTCTCTCATGCTACATGTATTATATTGAGAAAGAAAATATGTCTTATACTGGGTTTTGAACTCAGGCCACTTACCCACTACTGCTTTGTAGGCTGTTATTTTACCACTGCTGTAAAGCTTTTATTACAGGAAATGCATGTTTGGACAAAGGACATTCAGGACTGAGTTCTACTCTGTCAATTTGAAGTAATGTTTCCAGAGCTGCATTCAAACCTGAAAGTCTCTGCTTGAATTTTCAAGTCATCAGCAAAATAGAACTTCAAACCTTGCTGAAACTCTAAACTGACATCAGCAAAGTCATCTAAAATTTCTTTCATGCTACATATATTTTGGTAAGAAGGAAAAAAGGTTCCACCATGGGGATCAACCCAGGTTACCTACCCATAACTGCTTGGTAGTCTGGAGTTCTACAACTCTACTATAGCTTCCTGACAGAAAATGCATGCTGTGGTAAAGGACTTTGAGTGCTGGTCTGTTAATGTAATGTAATGTTTACCAGGTTGCAATTAAACCTCAAAGTCTCAGCTGGAACTCCTTGAGTAATCATGTGGAAACTATATCACTAACATCAGCAATGACATCTAATAATTGCTGTCATTCTAAATTGTAGTGAAAAAGAAGCAAAAACACATTTTACACTGGGGATAGAACCCAGGCCCCCTACCCCCTACTGCTTGGTAGCCTGTAGCTCTACCACTATATTAAAGCTCATTGACTGGGAACACATGCTCGGTCAAATGACATCCACACTAAGTGCAGACCCCCCCCCCACATGCAGTGGATGTATCATTGAGCAGTCTGTCAATTTCATGTAATTTTTCCTAAGTTGCACTCAAACGTCAATGTCTCTGCTGGGACCTTTGAAGTTATCAGCAATATTCAGCTTCAAATCTTGTTAAAATATCTGACATCATAAATGATCTCTAACAATTTCTCTGACACAACATAAACTATAGTGAGATGCAAAAAAAATGGTATGCATAGGGGATTTAAACTAGGCCTTCCACCCACTATTGCTTGGTAGCCTGTAGCTCTAATGCTATACTAAAGATGCTAGAAAGGAAACGCATGCTGTGGCAAAGGATATCCAACACTGAGTGCAGCCCCCCCAAAAGGTGTGGTGGATTTATTAATGAGGCAGTCTGTCAATTTGAAGTAATGTTTCCCAAGTTGCATTTAATCCTCAAAGTCTTAGTGGGAACCTTTTTAAGTTATCAGCAATATAGAACTTCAGATTTTGCTGAAACACTACCACTAACATCAGCAATGAGATCTAACAATTCCTGTTATACTACATAAATTGTAGTCAGAAAGAAAAAAATATCCCACACTTGAGATCAAACCAGGGCCACTTACCTGTTACTACTTGGTCACCTGTAGCTCTACTACAGTACTAAAGCTTCTTGATAGGAAATGTATTCTGTGGTAAAGGACAGCTAGCACTGAATGCTGGTCTCTCAATTTGATGTTATGTTTCCCAAGTTGCATTCAAACCTCTAAGTGTCAGGTTGAATTTTCAAGTTATCAGCAATATAGAACATCACATGTTGCTGAAACTCTATAACTAACATCAGCAATGACATCTAACAACTTCTCATACTGTACTATATAATTTGTAGTGACAAAGAAAAAAATGTCCTACAATTGGGAATCACCAGGAGCTCTATTATTGTACTATTGTTTTAATGTTAAACATTTATTGAAACGTTTTAACAAACAAAAACAACATAACTACAGATATGCATACATATAGCCATATGGTTATACATTTGGACACAAGGACTCGATACAGATCAAACAATCAGGTTATATGCACAGTCTTGTGTATTAGGATAGGATGACAGCAATAACACTTCACTGTAGCAATATTATATGCATTATGGAGCCATCACAACTAGCAGATCTTGCATTAGCAGGTTTTACCATTATAGGTTTATCTTATGTGGGTGGGTCTTGAGATAAATGGGTGAAGTCTGAGGCCCATACATTACCATATTCTAACATTTTATGTAGCACTAATGGGGCAAATGTTCAGTGGTGGCAAGGTGACCTACTGCTTTTAACCATTTATCAAATGTAGGTATGTCAGTGGATCTCCATTGCCAGAGTAATAGTCTTTGGGCTGTTAAGGTAACTGAGATCACCTATCATACTTCAAGGTCAAGTTGAGAAAGAGTAGAAGAGTTACCCAATGGTACTAGGGCAGCATCCAGTTTCAGTTGACTGGAGAGGATTAGATCACAGTAGGAAAGGTTTGGTAGCCAGTCACTCTACTACTGTAATAAAGCTCATTGACAGGAAATGCATTCTTTGGCAAAAGACATGCAAATGATATTCAGCACAAAATACTGGTCTGTCAAACTAAAATTATATCATGAACATCATCAATGGCATGTAACAATTTCTCTCATACTACATAAATTATAGTGAGAAAGGGAAAAAAAAACTCCCACAATGGGGTTCAGACCCAGGCCACCTTCCCATAACTGCTTACATAATTGGTAGCCTGGAGTTCTACAACTCTACTAAAGCTTTTTTTTATATAAGAAATTCATGCTGCGGCAAAGGGCATCCAACACTGAGTGCTAACTTGTCTATTGGTAGCAATGTTTTCCAAGTTGCATTTAAACCTCAAGGTCTCAGGTGGAACTCTTCACATTACCAGCTATATAAAGCATCAAATCTTGCTGAACTCTCTCACTAACATCAGCAATTACATCTAAAATTATCTCTCATATTACATAAATTCTATTGAGAAAGAAAAAATAATGCCCTGCATTGGAAATAGAAGCCAGGCCTCCTAGCCAGTACTTCTTGTTAGATGTAGCAATATTGCTGTACTAAAGCTCCTTGACAAGAAACATATGCTGTAGCAAAGGACATCTAGCACTGAGTGCAGCCCTCACCACCACCAGCTGAACTGGATTCATTAATGAGGCAGTCTGTCAATTTGAAGTAATATTTCCCAAGTTGCATTTAGACCTCAAAGTCTCAGCTAGAACTTCTCAAGCTATCAGCAATGCGGGACTACAAATCTTCATGACACTCTTTCACTAATATCAGTAATGGCATCTAACAATTTCTCTAATATTACATATAGTAAATTGTAGTGAGAAAGAAAAGGCCCAGGCCTCCTACACACTACCGCTTAGTAGCCTGTAGCTATACCACTGTAGTATTGCTCCTTGACAATAAATGCATACTGTGACAAAGATCTAATCAAATCAAGCAATGAGGCTGCTCAACAGTAGAAGTGAGTAGATCCACAGGGTATATCTAAAATAGCTCACAAGGCAAGCTGGTCTCAACACTTCACTCCATGAAATTCACCAGGAAGCTGCAAGTTGCTCCAATATTTCTAACTTTATTAACAGATAGAAACACGTAAAAAGTAATATCAGCTCCACACATACACCTGCATTTTACCTCCAACGTTTCAAGCTGCTCTTGCTCTTTGTCAAGGAAATGCTGTGGCAAAGGACATTTAGTACTGAGTGCTGATCTGTCACTTTGAAATAATGTTTCCCAAGTTGCATTGAAAACTCAAAGTCTCAGATGGGACTTTTCAAGTTTTACCAATAACATCAGCAATGCCATCTATCAATTTCTCACATACTAAATGCAGTATGTTGTAGTTAAATCTAACAATTTCTCTCCTACTACATAAATTGTAGTGAGAATGAAAAAAAGTCCCTCAGTGCAGATCAAACCAGGATCACCAAATCACTTCTGCTTTGTAGCCTGTGCCCTACTGCTAAATAAGTAATGTTTCCCAAGTTACATTTAAAGCTCAAAGTCTCAACTGGAACTTTTCAAGTGATCAGCAAATTAAAAATTCTAATCTTGCTGAAACTCTATCACTAACATCAGTAATGAGATCTAACAATTTCTCTCCTACTGTATATATTGTGGTGAGAATGAAACATGCCCATGCTGGGGATCAAACCCTGGTCACCTACCTACTACTGCTTGGTAGCCTGTAGCTGTATCCTGTACTCAAGCTCTTTAACAGGAAATGTATGATGTGGCAAAGGACATCTGGCACAGAGTACAGGTCTGCCAAGTTGAAATAATGTCTCTACAGTTATATTCAAACCTCAAAGTCTCAGCTGGAACTTCAAATCATCAGCAATATCGAACTTCAAATCTTGCTGAAACTATCACTAACATCAGCAATGACATCAAACAGTTTATCTCATACGACATTTATTGTAGTTAGAAAGGAAAAAAGTCAAACAGTGGGGATCGAACCCAGGACACATACCACTGCTGCTTAGTAGCCTGTATTGCTACCATTGTTCAAAAGCTACTTGACAGGAAATGCATGCTGTGACAAAGGACGTTCAGTACTGGGTACTCGTTTGTCAGTTTGAAGTAATGTTTCCCAAGCTGCATTCAAACCTCAAAGTCTTAGCTGGAGCTTTTCAATTTATCAGCAGAGTAGAACTTCAAATTTTGCTGATCTCTATCACTATCATCAACAATGAAATGTAGCAATCTATCTCATATTACATACAGCATATTTTAATGAGAAATAAAACATGTCCCACACTGGAGATCAGACTCCAGTCACCTACCCACTATTGGTCAGTAGCCTATAGCTTTACCACTGTACAAAAGCTCTGTGGCAGGAAATGTATGCATTGGCAAAGGACTTATCTGGCAACTTCTGTAATGTGTCCCAAGTTGCATTCAAACCTCAAAGCCTCATCTGGAACTTTTCAAGTTATACTGTACTTAGTACAATACTTGGTAGTATAGACAGAAGAACGCACTTGTATATCAAGTTCATCTCCATTCCTAGTGGGAAAAATCTCTTCCTCATCATGAGGATATATTTATCTAATATTTTTTTAATTCACTAAAGGTTGTCACCTCCACAACTGCTCTGGGCAAAATATCCCATTGCCTCACTGCCCACTGTATAAAATATTCCCTCCTAATAGGATTGGGATGGGAAAGGGAGGTGGAGGAACAGTGGGCAATATTGAAAACAGGGATTACAAGAGGAACACAATCATGCATTAAGCAAGTTAGCAAGGGGAAAAGGAAGAGGAGGCCATTATGGTTTTCCAAGGAGGTAGCGTAGAAAGTGAAAACCAAAAAGATCACATTCAGGCAATACAAAAAGATGCAGGCAGAAGGGGATAGGGAGAAGTACCAGGAGAAGCAAAGAGAGGCAGGGAGGTCAGTAAAGGAAGCCAAAGATCAGACAGAAGAGCGCATCATAAAATCTGTGGTTAGAGGGGAAAAAACCTTTTACAGGTACATAAGTGAAAAAAGAAGGGTGAAGGAAGGGATATTGAGACTGAAGGGGGAGGATGGGGGCAGCGTGGAGGATGACAACAGTAAAGCAGACATACTGAACAGATATTTCCACTCAGTCTTTTCTGAGGAAGGGGAGGGTAATGGGCCTGAATGGAGTACAAGGGGTGGAAAGGGCATTGAAATGGACATAAGTCCCTTTACACATGAAAGGGACCTAAAGGAATTGGAAAGAATAAGAGTCGATAAAACAATGGGGCCAGATGGGGTGCACCCCAGGGTCCTAAAAGAACTAAGAGAGTTGGTGACTGAACCTCTGGCAATCCTGTTTAGCCAATCACTGGAATCAGGGGAGGTACCCAAAGACTAGAGGACAGCAGATGTAGTCTCCTTATACAAAAGCAGGAACAAAGAGGAAGCAGGGAACTACAGACCAGTCAGCCTGACCTCAGTAGTGGGGAAGATCATGAAGCACTACTGAAGGAGAGATTGGAGGAACTTCTGGTTGCCAACAGACTACAGGATCCAGGGCAGCATGGCTTCACCGAGGGGAGGTCATGCCAGACCAACTTCATTGAATTTCTTGACTGGCTGACAAGTGAGGTGGATTAGGGGAGGGCAGTGGACATGGCCAGTCTGGACTTCAGCAAGGCCTTTGACACTGTACCACATATAAATCTGTTAAACAAACTGTGGAATATGGGAGTGGGCATGACAGTAGTGAAGTGGTGGGTAATTGGCTGGGTGGCAGGACACAGAGGGTGGTGGTAAATGGCTGTCACTCTACAGAGGGAAGAGTGACCAGTGGGGTGCCACAGGGATCAGTGCTGGGACCGGTCGTATACAACATCTTCATTGGTGACATTGTGCAAGACCTACTAGGCAGAATTTCCATGTTTGCTGATGACATAGCGCTCTGTAACAGAGTGCACACACCTGAGGGTGTAGACAGAATGAGCAGGGACCTGCAGAAGCTTGAAGAATGATCAAGTGATTGGCAGTTGAAATTTAACCCAAAACAGTGCAAAATAATGCACATGGGGCACAAGAACCCTGGAACAACATATCAGCTGGGGGTGCGAATATAGCATGCACCAAGCAGGAAAGGGACCTTAGGGTTATGATCTCTGTCGACCTTAAGGTAGAAAAACAATGTGACAAGGTGGCAGGTAAAGCAAATAGGATGCTGGATGCATAGGCAGAGGCATCACCATCAGGAAAAGGGAAGTCATAATTCCACTATACAAGACACTAGTGAGGCCCCACCTGGAGTACAGTGTCCAGTTCTGGAGACCTTACCTAAATAAGGACATAGGCAGGGTGGAGAAGGTTCAGAGGAGGACAAATAAGATGGTACTGAAATTGCATCATGAGTCCTATGAGGACAGGCTAAAGGACAAATATGTGCTCCCTGGGGGAGGGAAGAGAGAGAGGGGATATGATAGAAACATACAAGTACCTTAAGGGGAGGAACAGGGTGCAGGAAAACCTTATTTTCCAGTGAAAAAGATGTTCCAGGACCAGGGGTATGGGATGAAGTTGGAGGAAGGGTGATTCAGAGGAAATATGAAGAAGAATTTCTTCAAAGAAAGGGTGGTGGACAAGTGGAACACCCTGTCTGAGTAAAGATGGGGGCTGAAACAATAATGGGATTTAAGAATGCATGACATAGACATAAGGGAATCCTGGAGGTCAGGGGTAAGGGGCAACAGACTTCTAGAAAAACTTAGTGATCTTATGGGCTCAAATGGGCAGACTGTGTGGGCCATAGGCCCTCATCTGCCAACAATATCTATGCATCCTACTATTTGTATTTGCATATTCTGGCTTTAGTTGCGTACTGTGTGATCTTAATGTTACTGTACTTTCCTACCTTTGTATCCTGGCCCAGTTTCTGCCATTAGCTTACAATCTCCCAGAACATTATAAAGCTATAACCATGCCTGCCCTGGTTCTTCTTTCCTCTAGTGTGAACAGCCTTAAGTTCCACTATCTTTTGTTCATATCCACCTTGTTGCCCTAAGTCACACCTTCTTCAGTAAGCCCCTATTCCTTTTTAAATGTGGGCTCCAAAATAGGGTTCCATTATTCAAATGTGGCCATACCTATATCCTGTATGGGGCACTATACTGTGTTCTCTTCTGGTTACAAATTATTTTCTTTTTTCATGCAACCAATTAATCTATTGGCAATTAGTGCCACCCATTTGCTTTGCTTTTTATTTCCTGGGAAACATTATTACAAGCTAATTAATAATTCCAAATCTGTTTTCACTTATTTAAAATTTTTCACTGTTGTGTTATACCCCTTCCTCAGGTTGTTATGCAACAGATGTAATACCACACACTTGTCAGCATTACAAATAGAATAATAGAGAAGTATGTATTAGAATGCAATAAGACCATCAAGAGATTTTGTGGACTTGGAACCTCGAGAGTGAAGCTCAAGAGGTTCCTAAATTCCCAAAAACCTCGAGATGGTCTGACTGCCTTCTAATACATATTCCTTTATTTGTTATTTTTTGTAATATATGGACCCCATTGGTTGAAAATGCACTGCTTTTTTATGTGGATTTTGTGAAACGGGCTGGCCGGTGCATTGAGCACTCGCTGTCTCTGAGCCGCCCGCAGCACTAACGACTGTCATACCTTTCATTTCTGATAACATTTTGTTTCTTTGAAGTTAGTAGGACATCCTACCTTTTAGGTTTTTTCATCATTTGGTAAATGCAGCATCCCCGACATAGTCCATTATATGTTTAAAAAATCAGAACTGAAGCAACAAACTGTACTCATTCCTCTCGCTAAGTGACAGGAAAAAGACGCCATGTTTTTCAGGCTGTTCTACCCACCTACAAGAGAAAAGCTGCCAATGGAGATGCACACTGTCAGTACAGTTGTGCATGAAGGGACATGTCACCATGGCAACTGGGTTTGTTGGCAGGCAGATTTGGACATGCGCTGTGGGATTTTAGTGATAATACTATCATTGAGAGCTGAAATTATAGTATTATCAGGTCTGAGTGATAGTGTTATCAGGAAGAAATGATGGTATTATCACTTCGGACAGTGTTCTATTACTGGGATTTTTTTGTATGGGACAGGATGGCATTATTTGACCATATCCATATATTACAAAACATTTCATTTATATTTGCCGTGTTTAACCTCTTTTAAGTCCTTAACCAAGGTATTACATTTGTTTTACGTGTCCATTTGCCCCCTAACTTCATGTCATCAGCAAATTTGTGTATTCAGCTCTTAACCTGAGCATGCATGTCACTGAGGTGTAAGGAGAATAGTACGGATCCCAGGCACCTGACCTGTCTCTGATAATGTCCCTCTTATTCTGACCTGTTGTATTCTGTCATCCAACCATGAATCATTCTATGCTACTATTCCCTGGTCTATCCCCATATTTTCTATATTTAGTATTAGCTCTAGGTGAGGTACTTTATTGAAAGTCTTTTTAAAGTACAGAAATATAATGTCTACTAAAATATTCATGTCTAAGCTGCTGCTAACTTTTTCATAAAATGCAATCAAGTTAGTCATACATGATCTTCCTGTCACAAAACCATGCTGTGTCCCATCTTTTAGCTCTGTGGACTCAATGTCACACGTTAATTTTTCCCTTATTAGTGTTTCCAAGGTCTCAAATAGGATATCTGTTTAATTGACTGATCTAAAGTTTTCAACTGAATTTTTATTTCCTTATTTGTAAATTGGAACCATTATACTTTAGTCCTTTTCTTGTCAGCTGAAACTGCTCCATCTGAGTAGGATTTATTAAAAAGCATTGTTATTGGGCCTAGTGTGTACTCATTTGTTTCTGTAATTAGACTTGGGTGCAGCACATCTGGACAGGGTGATTTATTTGTTTAGATGTTCAATCAATATTTGTTCAGTCATAAAAAGACCATTACAATCATAAAGAAACGAAAATGTAATCCAGCATGTGTACATACTGTAGTTGTACATAAAATACCACATGTACTTATAATAAATAATATTACAGCATTATACGAAAGTCCTCCAGTTCTAAAAAAATATGATTAAAAACATACAGATATACATGTCCTTATAACAATGTATCCATCAGAGGCAGATATTGAGCCATTAAGATTGTTCAGATTAGTGGTGTTTGAGTTGTATTTTATTTGCAGCTTTCAAATACCTAGAAACTTTGGTAATAACAAAGTCATCTTCAGCAGTAAACATTATTGCCAGAAGTCCATATTCACTAGTAGCTTGTATACTGTTCATTACTGGGATAAGTCAGATTTGTCTATCATTATTGTACCAGGTGCCTTCAAACATCACATGAAACACATTTTCAGTTTTGATTAATACATCTGCACTTTTTATTCTTAATAATAGAAGTATTGCTATGCCTGGCCTTTAATACATTGCTAAAACAAGATTTCAAATCTGTAGAGGGTGAACAGTCTTCTAGTACTAGGATTGATCAAGTAATCCAAATAATATATTAGGCAGTGCCTAAAATCATTCTGTATGAGGCATGTAGAGTATTTGGAGTGTCAGATTCTCTCAAGGTCTTCACTGACATGAACTGTTCTTATTTTTAATGTAAGACTTGTATTTTAGGCTGAGAGTTACACCTTTTTTTTAACAATATTTGTCCAGGAAATCCAAATCATTAAGATTCTTTGAGACACCTCTAAGCCAATTTGATTGTCTGCACCCCATGGCAACCCAACTCTGCATTTCCCTTAAACATTTATGAGGGAGCCCATGTTCCAGCATTCTAGTGATTCTGAACCAGTAGTTTATTCCGCAGGTGGAAGCCAGTGCATGAAGATTAATGGCACCCAGCTCAGCTCTGAGATAGTGAGTGGGGGTTGAATTCCTTGCTACTAGCCATGATCTATACATTTGATTCAGCAGGACCTCAAGAGGTTCAATATTCCTGAGGTCCCAAACTTCAATTGAGACGAGATCCTGAGGGATATATTTTACTCTTGATGCTTCCAGTATTGGATGCACACTATTGCTTCAAATTGCCTGCTTCAGTGCCACTGCAGTTTGTCTTCATTTTACAAGTATAATCCATTCTCTGAGAAGCTTAGGCCCAAATAAATGTATGACTTGAATGAGTTCAGTTTTTTTGTCCAATTTACCAAACCCCATTAACATCCTTCGATCCAAATACCAGGACCTGGCTTTTGGTTTCATTTATTTTGAGCTGAAATTTTTCTGCATAGTAATTCAAAGAGTCCAGTTTTTTCTGTAGTCCAGATTTTGTGAAGGCTATTAAAGCCAAGCCATCTGCGAAAGTTAACGCCAGACAGGAGAAGGCACCTATCTTTGGAGAGTCAGAATCTAAGTTGCCCAAATGAGCAAGTATGTTTTTTAAACAGATATAGAATAATGTAAGGGTCAGGACACATTCGTGCCCCCCCCCCTCCATTGGTAGGGAAGGTCGAGGAGAGTTGACCTATGAACCCTAAATGAATCTGTGTCCAAGTATTAGAATATTGATCTCTAATTATAGTAATAAGATTCAGGTCTTTTCCACATTATTTCCCATAACAGATTATGTGTCACAGTATCAAAACAAAACTAAGGTCTATGAAGGCCATATACAGCTTTTGACTTCTCAGCCTAATGCATTTCTCTTGTAAATGGGCCAATATGAAGCAGTTATCAATCATACTTTATTCAGCTCTAAAGCCAGCCTGTAGTTCTGACAGACCTACCAGGTTTTCTATTTATTTAGTTTTTGTCAACCAGGTAGGTACACTAGACAGAAACTGCCTGTTTTCAGGTACGACCTGGGACAGTACAACAATAGGAATGCCATACATGGCAATTGGAATACAATGCAATACATGACTTCTTACAATGTGTGATTGGATATAATATGTACATGAGCTGATAGTGTAGGAGAAAAGGTTCTCATGCTCTGTTTCATTAAGGCTCAAATTGATAGATACAGGTACAGTAGCACAACATTATAACATGCATCAAATTCACATCAAAAGTAGTACAGTATCCAGCATCAGAAGTTAGCAATCTACCTGTTGGGGAAGCATTTACATGTGGTGCTATCTAGGAGGTGCTTATGAAATGATTGTTTGAAGCCCATATAAGTAGTAGTTGTGTGGATGTCAGGTAGTATACTACTCCACAACCTAGGAGAAATGTTTTAGCTACTGTCCCCATATTGGTATTTATTTTAAGCACAGTAAGTAGTCTGAGGTCTGAAGATCTAAGGGGATATGGATTAGAGTATGACTTAATCCATTTTGTGAGTTGTTGAGGCTCCTGGTTATTGATAACTCTGTAAATAATACCTCCAAGTACAAAGTCATGCAGAGCATTTGGTGAGTGCCACTATAAGTTGGCATATAGATCACAGTGGTGGGCAAGTCTGCTTGAGCAAAGTGCAAAATGGCAGACGTTGTTGTAGGTAATGTCCCACTTTCTGAATACTAGTTTACATGTTGAGGATGCATATACTGCAATTTTGTATGTAAACTTAGGGAGTAATATGCCTCATGTGAGAGACAGGTGTGCATGTTGGGTAAGGTTGTGTTAGTCATCTTTACAGAATGACTTTTGATAACTATTCCCTGATATATCAAGGAAAGAGATGGGTCTTTACATTTTGGGATCTTTGCTATCACCCTTTTTATGTTGTCTTGTGCGCATGCATGCTGCGCATGCGCAAGAAACATCTTGGGGCAGTACAGCATTTTAGAGGTGTGTGAGTGTTCTGCCCAGTGCAGTTGATGCTTTATGGGACTCGTCCTTCAGGCACCAATGAATCGGCTAGCTGTCTATGACAGCAGTTTGAGAGGAGTGGTCTGCACTTAAAAGAAAAGAGCCACTCCAATCAGGGATGGTTGTGAGTCAATGCTTTATGTGACTCATCCCTGAGGCACCAATGAATCAGTGAGCTGCCTATGACAGCAGTTTGAGAGAGAGGACCGCACTTGGAAGAAATCTGTTACTGCAATGAGGGACAGTTTCAACATTGCAGTGGTACCTTACCTCTCCCACGCAACCAGACACACAGACATACCTTCTCTCTGTTGGCAGCAGCAGACAAGACTCTGGCCATGTGCATTACAGTGTACAGTAATGCACATGGCCAGAGTAATGGTTCTTGTCAGCTCCTGCCGCCGTGCACTCTGTCCCCCTTGCTCCATGAGCAACTTGTTTATTCAGTGTGCCTTTCCTGGTGAACCATTTCAGTAAATAAATAAATGAGCCATGGTGTGGCTTTCCACACTGGTGGCTCCTGCCACCCACTACACACTCCCCAGAAAGCCAAAATCAGAGTGCTAATCCCCATGTTGGCATGTATCCTCCCTCCCCCCATTAATGTGACACACTGGGAGCCCACCCCAGTGTGCCAAAATAATTTTTTATGTTTCTGACACTGGGATGCCCACTCCCAATGTCAGATGACCTCCCTACCTGCCCGAATATTTCAAGTGCTGATATCGGGGTGCCTAATCCCTATGATGGCATCCCCTCCACATACACACACACACACACACACACTATTATGGCACACTGAGAGCCCACCACAGAGTGCCTAAATGTATTTAATTTTTAACCTATAAAATAAAGAAAACTGTCCACAAAGTCTTTTTCCCCCTGTAAAAAAAAAATGGTCCCTCACCTTCTTCCCATTCTCCCCTCCCACACCTCCACCCTCCCTCTGCAGACCCACCACCCCTATCCTCCCCTTAACCCATATTTATCTCCAGAGGTTGGGAGCAGAAATCTTCTATGGACCAGGACACATCTGCACTCTACAGAGATGACCAGCAAACTGAAGAAATTATGGTAAGCTGTATAATGGGTGCCAATGGGGCATTTCAACTTAGGCTAATATCTCAGCCATTTTTAGAAATTTTGGCCCCAAATTTTCAATATAGGGTTCTTCGCACCCCACCTCGTGAACACTGTCATTTAGTTACTTGGTCCCGAAAGGTGATTTCATTGTTGCTGCATGGAATCACCTTTCAGGACGTATTAAAGACATTACAGTGCCACTGTTCATGAAGTAGGGTCCCAAAACACCCATGTTGCAAATTTAGTGAAAAAAGTCCAAAAAATGACTGTGTTATGAGCGTGTGTTGCATAGTCTCTATGGATGCTCAACACTTTGCTAATTTTTAATACTTTCACTCCAGATTTTCAACATTGCTATTTTTTCACACTTCCTTGTGAAAAGTACAGCCATCATTTTTCACATCCTGTCCAAAATGTGTTTTTGCACCTATGGTGCAGAATTGCACGGTCACTTGAAGAAATCAACTTTTGGGACAGATTAACAAAATTACAGTGGCACTGTTCATGAGGGGAGGCCCCAAAATGCCTATGTTGAACATTTGGTGAAAAAATTCCAAAAACTGATTGCATTACTGGCGTGCATTGCGTAGTTTCTATGCACTCTCATTACTTCACTACTTTTTCATATTTTCACTCTAGATTTTCAACATTGCCATTTTTTCACACCACCTGTCATTTTTCACATCCTGCCCAAAATGTGTTTTCACACCAGTGGCACCGAATAGTGCAGTCACTGTGCAAAATCACCTTTCGGGATTGAGTAACAAAATTATAGTGCCACTGTTCATGAGGTAGGGTCCCAAAAAGCCTATGTTGAAAATTTTGGAGCAAAAATACCAACAAATGCCTGGGCATTAGGGTTTCCAACCATAACGCCCCACCCTGTAGAGACTGATAGGCATCAGGTGTGTGATTTGGGGTCATTGGCCATAATGCTCGCTCCTTTCCAACCCCACTCCCACCTTGCAGTCAGTGACAGGCACTGAGGTGTGCCTTGGGGTCTTCAGCCCTAACTTTTACCCCATTCTCCTCTACTGCACCCATCTCAGCTTATTTCAATTTTGGAATGGGGTGAGCATAAGGGCCAAAGATCCCAAGGCACACCACAACACCTGTCAATGTCTGCAGGGTGGAGTGAGGTGGAATGGCATGAGTGTTATTGCCGATGGTCCAAAGACACCCCCCCAAATGCCTGTCAGTCTCTGCAGGGTGGGGGTGGGGGGTTGGTGTTAGTACCTGAAAAGAGGCAGGGTTATTGCCTAATGTACTTACCCAGTCATCAAAAGCTAATAAAATAAATAAATAACACTTCACTGCCATTCCTATTATGCATCTCTCTAAGTCCTGCACTACCAAAGCCAATACCAGTAAGCAAACATTCGGCATTGACAAATGCTTGTCATATATAGAAACCACTGTTGCTCCTTTCCATGATTGTGGTATATAGTTATCATAAATACACAGATTAAAAAATGAAAGTTGTTTGATTTAACAAATAGATGTCTGGTGGAATAAGATCTAGTCCAGGAGCTTTTTTTATCATAAGTGCAGCTATGGCTATGTATACTTTGTTTCTCTGTCGGGGAAAGATTTGGACTGTTGACCTACTGCACCACTCAAGAAAAGAAGGATCATCTCTGTTGTCATTATCATAGAAAATATTTGTATAATGTTTAACCCATACCTCAGGGGGAATATATGTATCAATTTCACACTTACTGTTGTATGTACCCTTGGCTAAAATAAGCCAGAAAGATTGAGAGTCTTTGTTTTGTATTATTATTAGCATCCTATTACATTGATTATTACAGAATATCTTTTGTTTTAATTTGTTTCCTATAAAGAGTTTACATATTTTCCTATCTCTGTTGAGTATCCAAAATCTATTCTTACCCATGAATATTTTAGCTTTCCTTATGAGTTTAGAAAGTCTTTCTTTTGATTTCCTGCATTCTTTATTGAACCAAGTAATCCTCGGCTGTAATTTATCATTATTTCTGGGAGACCTATAAAGAAGATCTCTCAACCCATTATAGCAATTAAAGAGCTTTTTTTAAGGTTAAGAAATCACCAGTCAATTATACGGCTCTTGTATTAAGGTTAAAAAATCACATGTCAGTCATGTTCTTTGAGCAAGGTGTATTAGGGAATGCAGAAAGAATTTTCCAGTTGCTTCTTGCTGGGAGTAGTTCCACCTTATTTTTGTGCAGTTCCTTACCTCTATCCCATAATTGGTAACAGGACCTTGATTTTTTGGGGTTAACGTACCACTTGATTCTAGAGTTACTTGGAAGTGATCACTTTCTTACCTTGTTATCACCATTCAAGTATCCCATAAGCCCATAATGCCATTCCATATGATTAGATCAATTACTGATACACCAAAAGGACTGAAATAGACTGAATCTCCCCTTTCTCTCTCCCTCTTCCCCAGATCTTCTGCCGATCTCCAGGGCCAGTCTTGGCCCCAGAGCGGCCGCTGCTCGAACAGCCAGCCAGCCACCCGCCCACTGCTTCCCTGTAGCCACCCAGGAGTGCTGATTCACCAGATAAGAATTCAGCCATGACCAGTGAGCTGTAAGACACTCTGATTGGCCAGCACTCTCTGCAGCCACCCCTGATTGGGCTGCCAGCTTACGTTTCTGCCACTGATTGGACCATCCTTTCTACCCACTGCTCTGTGCTGTCTGCATGGCTTGAAAAGCCATACTTTTGCACCCGCCAACCCCCCTCCTACCTTCATTAAATATATGTAAGCCACACCTCTGGCTATGTCTCCTCCCCGCTTAACACTAATTGGATCCCCTGTAGGTAACTCCCACTGCCTAACCCTTGCTCTCTCAACCTGCACTCCCTCTCACTTGCTCTCCCTCTCCCTCCCTATCCCTCGCTACTCTACAGCACTACTCTTGAACTCTTCCTCTGCCTTTCCCTCCTGCACTGGCTCTGTTGTCCAACATTTCCCTCCGTGCCCTCCCCTGTGCCCCTCCAACTCCCCCAGCCTTGACCACTGGGAACATGTCCCATACCCCCCTAATTCTACCTGCCCTCCTGGCCACTATTCCCCTTTGCTACCCCCCCTGGAGCTTTCTACCCCTTCCATCATCTTAGTCTCCAATTCGACTTTGTCCACTTCCACAGATGTATGCTGCACTCTCTGGCATACCCCCCTCACCTCCCATGATATTCGATTTGCTAATCACTAACACGCATGCCCGAAGGCCACAATCCATGTCACCCACCACCCCTCTCGTGCTTCTTACTGCACCCTGCAGGGACCAGGACCATCTGTTCTCCCCGCCCACAAGTACAAAGCACTCCTGTAAGCTTACCATTAGATACCTGCAACTGTGTACCCTGAAACTACTGCTCCTCCTACTTCTCCTCTCTGGCAACATCCACCCAAACCCTGGCCCCATAACCTAAGGATCGAATAATCATATTAATCACACTGGAACACTCTCCCTAGACTCTCTCAATATCTGCAGTCCTCTCCCGGAGCTCGATGCCCTGCAAATCTTCTCATGCCAGTACAAGCAAGACATCATTGCCATAGTTGAAAGTTGGCTATCACCAAAAGTCCCTGACTCTGCAATTGCATTATCCAGCTACAATGTTTTTTGAATAGATCGAAAAACAAAAAGAGGAGGGGTATGCACCATCTACCTTAGAGAGACGCTGACGGGTTATCCTCTAAACACCCCTCAAATGGACACATCTGCCCAGATCCTCCCCATTTGCATCATCTTAGGAGGAAAAGCCATCACTGTTGTTGCAGTATACATCCCACCAAAAGAACAATTAAAAGGCCTCAATGCCACCCTGGTCTTAGCACGTACACAACCCCCAGACTCTGAGCTAATCTTACTTGGCAACTTCATCATTAACTGGCTCACCCCTGATACAGGGAACTACAAGGATGCCCTTGACTCTGTAAATCTCATGCAACTGGTCACCACCCCAACCCACCACAACTACAAAAAAGGCACCGCTTCTCTCCTGGACTGGGTCCTAACCAGCCACCCCACCCAGATCTCCAATATCTCTGTTCTCCCTGACTGTCTTAGTGACCAATCCCCTGTCATCTGTGAATGGTCCAACAAATTCTACAAACCACCACCATCCATCACCACCAGCAGAACCATTCCCCGAGGAAAACTGAAAGTACTAAAATCTCTTCTGAAGCAACAAGACTGATCTTCCATTTACAATGCAACTAATGTGAACTCAGCCCTTGATTTCTTCATCTATACCTTCAACACAGCCTGTGACTCATACGCTCCCTTAAAAAAGTGCAAAGTTAAAATCCTCTCCAATCCTTGGCTGACCGCCGATCTAATCACACAACTAAAATCAAGGGACCGCCTCTGGCTCCTGGTTCAAGAGTCTGGCACACAGACCAACATTCAGAACTACAATTGTTCCCATAATGCATGTACCCGATCAATTCGGCTTCACAAAAGCACCTACTACAAAGAAGCGCTCCCCAACACATAGGGAAATGGGAAAGCATTCTGGAAAAATATTAAAGAAATCTCTGGAAAACAGCCCAAAACCACCCCTACCAAGCTACTCATGGATGGGTCTATTACCCTCAGTCCTGCTATCATTGCCAATACCTTCAAAATGGCCTTCACAGACCTCAGTAATGTTCTCCCCCGACTTCTTCAATGATGACTACTCCCATTCTCAGCCTACCACCACCACCACACCCATCCCTGCCTGCCCACCCTTCTACTTTAAAGCCATCAAATTGCATGAAGCTCAGAAATACATCACAAATGCCATCACTAAAACAAGACACAGGGGGAATACTCTTGACCTAAAGCTGCTGTGCCTCACCCTTGATAAAGTGATTAGCCCTCTTACCAAGATCTTCAATCTCTCCCTCAGCCTCAGCCAGTTCCCAGACAAATGGAAATCTGCCACCATTACTCCAAACCATAAATCAGGTGACCTGACCAACCCTGGGAACTTCTGACCAATCTCCATTCTGCCGCCGCTATCCAAGGCCATCGAGTGCATAGTTACTGACCAGCTCACTGATTACCTGGATAAACACAATATCCTTTGCTCACAACAACATGGCATCAGGAAAGGACATAGCACCACAACAGCACTCCTGGAATTCACTGGAGCCATTCACAGTGCACTAGATAATGGACATCTAACCGGGCAGTCTTTATAGACCTAACCAAGGCCTTTTATACAGTTCACCACCACCTACACCTTGAACAACTCATAAACGCAGGGCTCTCCCCTGACTCCTCTGTCTGGATCAAAAGTTACCTGGAGAACAGATCGCAAAGAGTGAAAATTACAGGTGTCCTCTCTGAAGCATGACCTGTCCACTCTGGAGTCCCCCAGGGTTCCATTCTGGGGCCCCTTCTTTTTAGTCTGTTTTTAAATAACCTCCTCCAATCATGCCTGGAATGTCTCATTCTCTATGCTGATGATGCCATTATCCTTGCCACCCACAAGGACCCGCTATCCCTACAGAACAAACTCCAACTCGGCTTCACCTCCCTGGAGCACTGGTTCAGCAAACACAAACTCATCCTTAACTACAAAAAAACCAAATCCATGATCTTCTGTAACTCTCACAATAGGAACAGGCAACATCCACTAACCATTACAAACCACCTTGGAGTAACCATTGAAGTGGATCACTCCTTTAAATACCTGGGGATCACTCTGGACAAAACCTGGCCTATGGAGCCCATATTGACTATGTAGCCAAGGAGGCTAACCTGCGTCTAGGCCTCCTCTACAGATATAGGGTGCACCTTACTCCTGAAGCTCTAAGGATCACTGTCCAAAGCTCTGTAGTCTCTGTTATCGATTATGGCCTTATTATTTATGGCTCTGCCACCTCAACAGCCCTCAGGCACATCTCAACTGCCCTAAGCAAATCATCTTCTAACTCGTGCCCACCGCCTAATCCACACCTGTGACCTCTACGCCCAAACTACATCTATCAAACCATATAAAATATCAAACCTGCATCATGGCCAAGAAGATAACCTTGGGTCTTCCCCCACCAGGCATCCTAGCCCTCCTCAGTCCATATAGTAACCCCCGCCACACAAGGGGATCTGATTTTCAACTTCTGCTGACCCCACACTGCAGAACATCTATGGGTCAATGCTCATTTGCCTTCAGAGCACCAAACTGGTTAAATAATCTCAACAATGAAATCTCCATCACTGTGCTTGGCCTTTCAAATCCAAGCTTCGCCTCTTGCTTTCTGCATCCAGTACCTGTGACTGCCACACCTAACCAGAAACCCATCCTACTCTCTCAATACTGCCTAACCACCCAACCTAGCACTTTACCTCCCCTGTCCCTGACTTCCTCCTCCCCTCATTCCCCCACTCCCTACCTCCCCCCTTACCACCCCCTCTGCACTTTTCCATGTTTCCTCGACAATGCCCCTGGCAGCTCATATTCCCTCCATATCCTACCCTTGTCTTGTAATGTTGTAGCATACCCCCTTTGTTTTTTGCCCTAGACCTATGTTCTCTGATGGCTCTATCCTGTGTACACCTCCCTCTACTTGTGTATCTGCTGTTTTACCTTGCATAACCATGTATGATGTAGCAATCCCGCCCACTTTTCTCCCTTGACCAATGTATACCAATATTGTTTCCCTCTTCCCCTATATGTTGATGTACCAACATTATCCTGTGTATTCTAACTTCAGATTGCTGTGTCTCTGTATTATCTTGTACTGCCTCAATTTGTTGCACTGTTTTCAAACTGATGTGGAACCTTTGTAAAAGAGCCTTTGGCTCAAAGGTATTTGTAATCTTAGAACAAAATAAATAAAATAAAAAATAAATAAAACATATATTTCTCATTCAGTGGTGCAAAATTGTATATATCCATAAGATCTATCAGTTTGTAACCTATAGTATTTATTTTTTGGTCTATTGAGCTTCTTGGAAAACTAGCAGCCTTAATGTCAAGGCAGTTTTTAAAGGAGTTGTCTGCATAACCATCAACATTGCTGATCCTTGTGTTGAGATCACCAACAGGTAATATGTTGATATTCCCACACAGATCATACATTCTGTCTAACATCTTGCCCAGTTCCTCCCAAATTGAGCATCAATAATAACTGGAGAAAGTCGGGAGTACATGTGTGTTCACCAAACAAAAGCTATGATCCAGTATCTCAGCATGAAATGCTTGTGAAAAGCTGGTTTCAAATATAGATACTGCTTTCATATCAATGCCAATTTTAACATAGAAACATAGAATTTGATAGCAGATAAGGACCGCTTGGCCCACCTAGTCTGCCCATTTTCCTACCTAACAGATAAGCTGCAGATCCTAGTTAACCAACAGCTTACTTCCTCCTACCCCCCACTAGGACTGCCTTATGTCTGTCCCATGCATTCTTGAATTCCCTGACTGTTCTTGACTCCATAACCTCTTCAGGGAGGATTTTCCATGCATCCACAACCCTCTGTGTGAAAAAATACTTCCTCACATTACCTCTGAGCTGTACCCCCTCTATCTTCAAATTGAGCCCCCTTGTTCTTGCACATCTCTTTTTCTGAAAGATGCCACCCTCTTGGACCTTGTTGATTCCCTTGAGGTACTTAAAAGTTTCTATCATGTCCCCGCTCTCCCTCCTTTCCTCAAGGGTATACATATTAAGCTCCTTTAGTCTTTCTTCGTATGTCTTCTGGTGCAGAACCTGCACCATTTTGGTTGCCCTCCTCTGGACAGACTCCACTCTGTCTATGTCTTTGCGGAGATGGCATCTCACCTACTGTCTGTACAGAGGGATAACAACTTCCTGTTTTCTACTATTGACGCCTCTCCCTATGCATCCCAATATCCCCCCAGCATTCCTTACTGCCTTCTCACATTGCTTGCCCACCTTAAGGTCATCTGATATAATTACTCCCAGGTCCCTTTCCATTTTTACTGTTGTCAGTATCTCACCCCCCATTGTGTACTCTTCCCCTGGATTTTTGTTGCCCAGGTGCATTACCTTGCACTTCTTTGCATTGAATCTGAGCTGCCATACATTTGACCATTCCTGCAACCTTGCCAAGTCCCTTCTCATCCTTTCCACTCCATCTGGTGTATCAACCCTGTTGCAGATCTTTGTGTCGTCTGCAAAGGTACATACTTTTCCTTCCAGTTCCTCTGCAATGTCACTTATAAAGACATTAAAAAGGACCGGTCCCAGTACTGAACCCTGCGGTACCCTGCTAGTAACCCTCCTTTCTTCACTGTGGACTCCATTTACTTCTACCCTTTGTGTCCTGTTGTCTAGCCATTTTTTTATCCAGGCTACCACCTTCAGACCCACTCCAAAGCTGGCTAATTTGTGTATTCACCTTTTGTGTGGGACTGTATCAAATGGCTTGCTAAAACCTTCTATCATTTCCTTGTCCAGTCCCTCCCCCTGATTTGGGGGTCTATATACAACCCCCATGCAGATTGTGGTGCCATTTCCTGTCTCCAGGGTGGCCCAGAGTGTCTCATCTGCTCCCTGTTTACTCTTTAGTTCTGTTGCTTTGATTCCTTCTTTTACATAGAGAGCTACTCCTCCTCCTCTTTTACCCTCCCTGTCCCTCCTGTAGATTGTGTATCCTGGTATGTTGACATCCCAGTCATGGTTCTCTTTGTACCATGTTTCAGTGACTGACACAATATCCAGGCAACCCTCTTCCATCAAGGCCACTAGTTCAGGGAGCTTGTTACACAGACTATTGGTATTAGCACTCATCACCCTCCACTTTTTGATGGCCTTACCCCTTTGAGCCCCATTCCTGTCATTACTGCCTTTGCCTTTTTTTACATTTACCTCTGTCCTGCTCCCTAATGACTTCTCTACCTTGGTGTTTACCTCACTAATTACCATGTTTTGTGGTGGGAGGCTGGGATTTCCCTGCTTCTTTTCAGTGCCTCCCCCCTTGGCTAGTTTAAATGCTTGCTAATGAAGCATTTAAACCTCTCTCCTAGGATCCTAGGACAGATGCAGATGCAGTCCATCGCACCAGTATAAATATGCATCCCTCCAGGTGGCTCCCCAGTCCCCAATGAAGCCAAAACCCTGAGCTCAACACCAGTTTTTCAATCATTCATTGAATTCCCTGGTGAGGAGTAGCCTAGCATCACCCTTGCCATAGACAGGCAGCACCTCTGAGAAGGTTACCGTATGCGCTACTTGTCTAAGGCCCCTCCCCAACTCTACAAACTCCTCTTGCACTCTCTGATCCCATTCCTAGCCAGGTCATTTGTCCCGAGGTGGTCAATGACATCCAGCTCCCTCCCTCGTGCAGTTGCTCCCATGATCCTGAGGATTCGCTTCCTGTCCCTCCAAGCCGTGGCACCAGGCAGGCACCTTGCCTCCCTCTCCCCTTCCTCCCCCATTTCTACCCCCAATGATTGAGTCCCCCACCAGGAGTTGTTTCCTTCCCCTGTGGGGTCCCTTGCCACCCTCCTGTGGGTCTCCTTTGTGAAGATTCCCAGCATCCTTCTTGGTCTCCACTGCAGGTGCCTCCATAGAGGAACCACTATCCACCAGAAGACCGAATGAATTGTGGAGAGGTACAGCTGTAGGGATGCAACTCTGGTCCACCACCCTCTCCCTCTCTGAGCCCACTCTGGTCCAGCCTCTCCTCTTTCTTGGCAACTTCTGAGGTAGTGGCATTGGCCCTGGTGGTCCCTGGGTGGGGGAGGAGGTTTCACGAATCCTAGCCAAGTCAAACCAAGCAACTAAGCTGCCAGATGCCCTATCAGATTTAGCCAGTTTCTTTTCTGGTACATGAGAACAGCTGTACCCATTCAGTGTCAAATCTGCACCCTTCTCATGCTAAGCTTCTTGCAAACAAATAATACTAGAAACAGTTGAAATGGTGCACACAAGAGAAACTCATTGGTGCTGGAGGCTGGCCACCAGCCCAGATTGATTTGAACAAAAGGTGCTCCACACTCTTGAAGAAAAAGCAGCAAACTCCAAAAAATAGAGCAAATAGCAGTTTAATGTGACAGAACAGTGCCTATGAGAACAAAATCACCCTACATCCCCAACTTTTAAACAAAATAAGACATCAAATTTATTGCACTAAATAATATAACAACCTGTTCCAGTATCAAAGGGGGGAAATTAAAGAAAAAATAGGGAGGCGAGGGTGGTTGAAAAAAGGTTTTACAAAATAAATTGCATATAATACATTTGTTTTAAATTACATGGAAAATATACTTAATTCTCCAAGGGGGGATGAAAATAATTTGTTTTTATGAAACAAGGTAATCAGTACTTAAGTATTTTACTGTACTCATCGTATAGGATAGAACAAATAAAAAGTTACGGGGTATCTAGTGGGAGGTCAACTCATGAAGTGCGGAGGTCAAACAAGTGGAAATTACAATGTAGTCAAACTCCAAAAAGGGTAAACTACCCAAGGTACCCCTTGGCAACTAATAAGTGGTATGGGATCAGTTCAGATCATTTGATTTCAAAGAAAACCAACACTTATTAGAATTACTGAGCCCAAGTCCATTAGTATGGATCAAGATCTGTGCTAGTAGGCATGCTGAAATTACAGCTCTCCTCTGCACCATGTGATCTAGGGTTGATGGATTTTCGTCAATGGTGTCCAATCCTTATGATAGAGATGGAAAGTAAAGAGCAGAAAGAATGCAAGCAATCAGAATATCATATGAAATTTCATACCAAAAAACAATTCATTTTATAAGTAAAGAGAGAAATCAACATCTTCATTCAGCCCTAATGGAGCATGAGTTTTAAGGTTAATAATCCGATTAGTTTCTTCCTGTGAATGGTTTTGGCATCTATTTCCATCTTTAGGGTGTCTTTTAACATGCTCTAAAATAATGAACCTCATGTAATCAGGTTTGCTATTATGTGCAAGGGCAAAATGAGCTTCAATAGCATTATTCAGATTTACATTAATAACTGGCCTTCTATATTCTTGTATACAAACTTTTGCAGGCCTTGTTGTCATTCCTACATAATAGCATCTGCATGTGCACCAACATATATACATTACAAAAGGCATTGTACAGGTCACAGAATCTTGGACTTTGTATATTTTACCATCTTTCTCAAAGGTGTCACCTGAGTGCACATATTAGCACACATTGCACCTTTCACACTTGTGCAAGCCACTTGGTTTATTGCCTAGCCACCTATTACCTGTCTGCACTGTGGGTGTGAAATGACTGCTAACTATTCTATCTCCAATACTTCTTCCCTTGCTGAAAGATACTCTTAGTTTCTGAGCAATTTCTTCTTTTAAAATAAGGTCACTTAGGAGTATTGGCCAGAGTTTGTGTACTAGGTTTTACTATTTTTCTTGCTAAATGATTCAATTCTGTCACAAATGTGATGGTATCATAACTGCTGTTACTGCCTTGGACCATACTTGTTTTTTGTGATAGAAAATCTTCCCTATTCAAAATGGTTACTTTTTGAAATGCCTCATCAAGTATTTGGTCAGAGTACCCTCTTGTGGCCAGTCTTTCTTTCAAAGATGTAACTTGTGTCAGAAATTCTCTCTCATCTGAGCAATTTCTTATTAATCTGATAATTTCCCCATAAGGAATGGAGGAAATCAATTTTTTGGGGTGGTCACTTTTTGCATGTAGGATGAGGTTGCCTCCATTCTCTTTTCCATACCCAGCTGTACTAATGGGTTCACCTGGCTTACCAGTCAGTTTCAAATCCAGAAATCTTATGGCGTGTTTGTCTGTTTCGTGTGTAAATTTTAGCCCCATATCATTAATAGTCAGGTACTTGATGAATTCTGTAATATTTTCCGGGTCACATGACCAAATGACTATTATATCATCTATAAATCTGAACCATTGGACTTCTTCATCTAGATGTATATTTGCATCATTATGTATGTATTTCACTTTAAATAGTCCCATGACTAAATTCCCTTCTGGACCTCAGAGTGCCAGCATTATGGCACCAGGCAATCAGGGCACCAAATGTGGGATGTGACCCCCTACCCGAGGTCTGCCCACCCCCGGAGTTAGAATCTATAAGTAGGGGGGCATGGGTGTTGCAGCTCCTCCCCACAAGGGGAGGTGAGGAGTGCTTTCCCCAGCAAAAAGCATGATCGGTGACATTAATGATTGCCACCCTAATTGTCTGGCGCTGGATAATGTTTGTATTCTGGTGGTGGACCCGACTAAATTGCCATATGAGGAGGAAAATGCTGTCCCTATAGCTTTTCCACAAATCTGTAGGAAGAATTCATTCTTAAACATGAAATAATTATGTTTGAGTGCAAACGTTATTGCAAAAATGACAAAGTGTGTTGGAATGTTTGTTCTATTTTTTTTTTTAATTCAAGCTTTATTAAAGTTTTAATATAAAAACCTTAGCATGAATCAATTAAAGTACAAATATACAGGAGAAAACAAGATGATCCAAGATCCATGCTAAGGACCCCCCCAGCTTGACACTACCAATTTTGGAGAGGATGGACAACATTGTTACCTTGGCATATCTATACCCTAAGGAAAAGAGGAGAAGAAACAAATAAAGGAGGGGTTTAACAGATTATCACAAAACAAAAATGCAGAGCACGCACAAACCTCAATAAAATAAGTCGAGGGCACAGGTCTTTAGATAAATATAAAAAACTTTAATATTATAAGAACGTTACACAGCCTGATGCATTTCAAATAGCATCCTTTATCAAAAGTTGACCAACCATAAAAACCCAACAGTTAAATATTCATTTTGAACCATGTCATAATGACATCACACACAGTAATACATTTCATTAGCTAAAGGTCAATGACAAAACCACATTAACCCTGTGGTGCATAGAAAAAAAACAAGAACCAGGAATAAGAAGGGGGAAGTGGAAGGGGGTAGAGGAAAGGAGGGAAGGGGATGGGAGAAAAGGGAAGGGAAGAGGAGGGAGGAGAGAGGGAAAGGAAGGAAATAAACCTATCTAAAATAACTATAAATAGACACAGCATAGATCCACAATTTACATTAATTTAAATATTCATAAAAATCCATGCAAAAATCACAAGCCGTTTACAATTACTACCTTCTTTTCTGCCAAATGAAAGGTTTCAGCTCAAAACCATAGTTTAAGCCAAATTCTTTTGAAGCATCTAAGTTAATAATCCAGAAAGCTTCCCTCCTATGTAGCAAATCATTATAATTGTCACCCCTTGGTCTAGCACTCACTTTATCAATTCCCTGAAAGTAAATATGTGTTTCTCCTTGTCAATACAATTTGCCACATGTACAGCAGTTGCATATGTAACGTCCTTCTTTAAAATTGCCCTCACATGTTCATTTACTCTGATTTTTAGACTTCTATTAGTTTTTCCAAAATAAAACAGACCACAACTACAATGTAGTTAGATGCTTCAAAAGAATTTGTCTTAAAGTATGGTTTTGAGCTGAAACCTTTCCTTAGGCAGAAAAGAAGGTAGTAATTGTAAACTGCTTGTGAATTTTGCATGGATTTTTTTATGAATATATGAATTAATGTGAATTGTGGATCTATGCTGTGTCTTTTTATAGTAATTTTAGATAGGTCTATTCCCCCTTCCCTTGCCCCTCTCTCCCTCCTCTCCCCTTCTTCCATTCCCCTTTTCTTCCCTCCCCATTACCCCTCCTTTCTCTCCCCCTTCCATTTCCCCCTTCTTATTCCTGGTTCTTGTTCTTTTTCTATTCACTATAGGGTTAATGTGGTTTTGTTATTGACCTTTAGCCAATGAAATATATTCCTGTGTGTGATGTCATTATGACACAGTTCAAAATGGATATTTAACTGTTTAGTTTTTATGGTTGTTCAGCCTTTGATAAAGTATGCTATCCAAAATACATCAGGCTGTGTAACGTTCTTATACTATTAAAGTTTTTTATATTTATCTAAGGACCTGTGCCCTTGACTTATTTTATTGAGGTTGGTGTGTGCTCTGCATTTTTGTTTTGTGATTCTAGTTCTCCTAGCATGATGCACCACTATCTCAGTGGTGACTCCTTTTTGTGATTTGATTAACAGATTATATTGGGCCAAGGGTGGGACCTGAAATCGGCCATGCACCCACTAGTTGGGCACTCCTGTCTGAAGAAATATCTCGGCATTACCTTTGATGACATGCTCACCTTTTTAAACCACTTTGACTCCATCATCAAGACTGCAAATATAAAACTTGGTGTACTTTATCATCACAAACATTTAATGACACCGGATGTACACAAACTAGCCACCAGTAGCTCAATACTGTCTACCATTGACTATGGATTGCCTATATATGGGGCGGGCACAAAAACTGCTCTTAGCAGGATCAACACACTCCTCATTAAGGCCTGTCATCTTACTTTGGGGGCTAGTCTCGACACCCACATCTGCTAGCTGTACACTGAAACTGGATGGCTCCCACTCCATCTTAGAGGGCAATATCAAACCTGCCTACTTCTAAAAAAAGTACTACTTGAACTTACATCCCCCACACTGGGTGGACACTTTAAGCTGGCCGTATCAATGAAATCTACCTGTAGTGCTGTCACTGACAAAATGATGATTCCCTTCAAAAGGATGAAACTTGCCCGGAACTCCATCCTGTATCAAGGTCCGAATTGGTACAATGAACTACCTGCTGTCTTCACTGATACTACCAAGATTAGTACCTTCAAAGCTGGTCTCAAATCTCTCCTTGACTCTAAAATGAATTGTACCTGCCTGCGCTAATGTGATGGTACCTCACCCCCAGTTTTTCATTTACCTGCCCCCCTACATCTTTCAGCTATATACCACTTTTTTTCTTAACCCACTCCCCGACCCCCAATTACCTGATGATGGCCTCACTTGGTTGAAAGCTCCACCTCTCTCCCACTTCAGACAATGCCACCTGCCTGTGCTAATGTGATAGCACCTTGCCCCCAGTTTTTCATTTCCCTACCCCCTCTACATATTTCTGCTACATACCACTTTTTTCTTAACCAGCTCTCCTACCCCAATTACCTGAAGATGGCCTTACCTGGTTGAAAGTTCCACCCCTCTCCCACCTCAAACAATGCCACCTTCAGCTGACCCCCCAACCCCCTCTTATCTAATCAGTCTATCTGTTAATATTTACTAATTTGATGTGTATATGTTCAGATTTTACTATTACTGCCTGTGTATATGTTTCAATGTTTTTTCTCTTTTTTTTTCTGTAAACCATGTATTTTTTAATGTTTGTTCAACACTGATGTGGAACCTTTGAAAATGAGTCCTTGACTAAAGGGTATTAATCCCAAACTGAAATAAATAAATAAAAGAAGATACAGAGTATGTACACCTTCCCAGATATGTTTATAATGGGGCATTGAATTCCCAAGACTTACCTTTAGTTGCTCAGCTCTAAGATTGAAAAGTAGGTCTGTCAACCAATCCGTATAATTATAATGTGACCATCCAGCCAGTGGCGTAAAACCAGTTTCTTGATGGTAAGTGATATCATAGCCATATGATAGCTGCGATTCCTAATCGGTATCCAGGAGAAATCTCTTAGAAGGCAGATTTCAGGTGTGAATAAGTCTTCTAGGTCCAACAAGGGGTCTGCTCTTGCCTTGATTGTCTCCCAGAGGGCTTTAACCGTAGGATAGTCCCAAAATATATGTTTGAGATCACCTGTTAGCTGATGGCACCTTGTGCAAAGGGCATCCAGAGACCTTTCCTGAGTTCTAAGTTTAATGGGAGTCCAATACATATTGTTTAAAAACTGGGACTGAGTAAGCTTCACTCTATCTTGAGAAACATACCTGTATGAACTCAGCCAGATTGAGCTCCAGTTTTTGGATAAAGTAGGAAATTGGGTAACCCAGTATCTGGGAGCTCCACATACCATGTCCAGTACATTCTCCTGAAGAAAAGCATACATTAGTGCAGTTACATGGGATTTTCCACTAAGTGACACCAAAAGAGTAATCCAGTTCTGTTCAACTTCAATCTCTCGTAAATCCAAGAAATGCTGGATTAAGAGATGATGAAGTTGAAACACTTTGAATATATTATTTCTATTTAACTTATATAGAGCCAAAATTGACCCAGAATCCAAGCAGGCTCCCTGTTCAAAAAAATCCTTCACTCTAAGGTTATTAAGTTGAGGAAGCCACAGTGGGGAAATAGGTTTACCACCTAACTTTAAATTGGGATTGGCCACGAGTGGCTGGCCAGGGTCCTTTGTATTCCCATATTTGAGAAAGGCATATAATTGTGTGTGGGTTCATATAGAGGACAGTATTGGGGGCTTACTCAGCTCAGATGGTAGGGCTTTGACTGGTATATATAAAATAGCTCCTATAGAGATATTTGTGTTAGATAATAACTCTTTCTCCAAAGTTAACCATTCTGGGATGTAGGGATATGAGGCAAGCTCTTCTTGTGGAGTAAACCATTTGAGGTATTTGGCCACCTGACTAGCCCAAAAGTAGAATCCAAAATGTGGGAGTTGCAAACATCTCTATGATATAGATGCTGCAAGTTTTGAAGAGGCACGCCTAGGGCATTTTCCCTGCCAGATAAAGGAAGAGATAAGAGCATGGACCTTCTTATACCAGGCCACAGTTAACCAAGAATTTAACATGTTAAAAGGATAAAAAAGCCTGGGTAGAATATTCATTTTAATAATATTAATGTGGCCCCATTGAGATATAGAAAGAAATTGCCACCTCTTAAAGTCCTGTTGAATGGTTTCCAGGAGAGAATCAAAATTCAGTTTTCTCATCAAGGTTTCACTCCTAGAAAGCATCAGTCCCAGATATTTCAGAGATTTAGGGTTCCATTGGAGGCCCACTGGGGAGATAGCATCTTTATGGAGCCTTTGATTAAGGGGAAAAACAATGGTTTTATTCAGGTTAATTTTATAATTGGAAAGCATCCCAAACTCTGTAATAAGAGACAAAACTATTGGAAAAGATTGTGCTGGGTGAATCAGGTGGAGAAGCATATCATCTGCATAGGCCAAAAATATGAAAGTATGATTTCCAATAGTGATTCCTTGTACCCCTTCATTAGCCCATAAATTAAATAATAGTGGCTTAAGGTAAATATTAAACAATGGGGGGAAAGGGGATGCCCCTGCCTGGTTCCAGAGTGTAGAGGAAATTTCTCGGAGAATACTCCATTACAATAAATTGTAGCCTGTGGATTTTTATACCAGGAGGAGACCCAGCCAATGAATTTAGGGGGAAAGCTACATTTTTGCATGGCCTGGAACATAAATTGCCAGTTGACCCAGTCAAATGCCTTCTCTGCATCATGAGAGAGCAAGCCAGCTGGAACTTCCAAGTCCCTTGATGCAGAGAAGTTGTGAGCCAACTTAAAAAATGATCGGCAGGATTTCTACCCTCCATAAAGCCCACCTGGTCTGCATGAATACTATGCGGGAGGACTCCCTTCAGTCTGTTAGCAAGAATTTTTGCAAATATTTTAATATCACAATTTAAAAGTGAGATGGAACGATAGCTACTTACTAATTCAGGGTCTTTATCGGTTTTATGTAGGACAATCACTAAAGCTTCCAGCAGAGTAGTATCAGTAGTGTTCCCTTCCAACAACCATTTGTATAAACAATGCAACCAAGGGATGATCTGCTTGCTAAATAGTTTGAAGAAACTGGAAGACTAACCATCAAGTCCCGGGGCCTTGTGGGCTACTAATGTGAAAACGGCCTCTAAAATCTCAGTCTCCGAAATAGGGGTGACTAAGAGTTCTTGCTGAGCCTAATTGAGAGTTGGAAGATGCAAAGGGCAAAGATAGTCCTCTACCCAAGTAGGGTCTGGAAGATTGGCCATAGGACTATTTAGGCCCTTATAAAACTCAGTGAACTCATCTATAATTGCCCTAGAGGTAAGGCAGAGAGAGCCATTCCCCTCAGACCTGATAGATTTTACAATTCTAGAGGATTCTACCTTCTTTAACCTTAAAGCAAGCAGGTGGCCTACCTTCTCCCTTTGATCTATATACCTAGCCCTGTTTTTAAAATTGCATACTCAGCTTTTTCTCTGAGGAGGGAGTTGTATTGGTCTTGAAGACCAAGCAACAAAACTGTGTCTGAGTCTGTAGTTGTGGGGGACATGGAGTCCTCCAGGCCACATATCCATGCCAAAGGGTAGCGGCTTTACAATCCCTCTCCTTTTTATGTTGCAATGCTAATTTAATGAGAATTCCCCACAGAACACATTTTAAGGCCCCCCCACTCTAAATCAGGTCTCGTTCTGGAGTTCAGATTAACCTTAGTATGTTCTTCAATTTCCTGGGCTATCATTTTGACAATAATATCAACTTTAAGGAGCTGATTGTTTAATTTCCAGAGGAAGTCTTTGGGCCCATCTGTTGAGATAGCGAGGGTACAGAACACCACCGAGTGGTCAGAGATCACCCCAGGTTCAATCCTCACTTCCCTAAATTCTCGTAGCAAGGAGTGGGTAATTAAGAAATAATCTTTCCTGGATGAGGAGCCATGCACGCTGCATTGGAAGATGAACTCCTTCAACGTGGGATAAAGGATCTTCCAGGGATCACATAGGCCTAAATGATCTGTGAAGTCCCAAATAGACCTCTATGCAGGGGAGAGGCCCTGCTTTTTTGAGACTGATTTGTCAAAATCTGGAGAAAAGGGAAGATTCCAACCGTCCCCAGTACACATAGAAGAGATGAGAAAGGCACCATGACTTATAACAGGTCTGTGAAAAAAGAGGGAGATTCTACATTGGGGCAGTATATGCACCCCAATACCACCAGTGATCTATCTAGTACCCCTTTAACAAACAGGTGTCTACCCTGCGGGTGTCTAAGAATTTGCTCTGGGATAAAGGCGATGCTCCAGGCCACCACTATAGCCACCCCCCTACTTTGAGTATTATAACCCGCATTAAAGATTTGACCCACATATTGTCTCCAGAGTAAGTGGCCTTCTGACTCCAAGAGATGGGTTTACTGGAGGAAAGAAATGTCACCTTTTAGTAACTGGATGTGCTCCAACACCTGATATCATTTAATCTTAGTCCTAAATCCCCAAACATTCCATGAAATGAAATTGTTATGACATGCCATATCCAATAACATACCAGTTATCCTGAAACATATTAGCCAAAATCCCCCAAGTGCCAAGCTGGGCCCTCCCCCACCACATCCCTGCCATAACACAGTACCCAGCCCCTGCATATATGTCAGACACATACGGGGAACAACTGGAGTACCCCCTCCCCCCACCAAAAATCTTCACAGTACGTGATAACTTCCACGTGACAGTCTCTGTCCCCCCCCACCATCCTCCCCTCAAAACTCACTAATATAACTATACCCAAAAATTCACATCCTAAACTCACCCCTAAAAATAATTTGGAGTGGAATGCGCTGAAGTGCACTAGGCACAGTGGGGTTTGAAAGGGGATTTCAGTGTGCCTAAGAAACGTTCTCGTAAAAAATGCTCCTTACAGTACCAAACAAACACCCCTTCTCGGAGAGAGGGTAAGCGGTCAAGTGTGTGGTAGAACCACAAACCACAATCTATAATCTGAAACTGCCCCCCCCCCCGGACTGGTCACTTTAGTAATAACAGTAAACATCACAGGAACTGAAAGAAAAGTCTAGGGAAAAAGACCAGTTAACACTGTGACCAAAATACCATTATATTATGGACCAGTAGCCTAAGGATCCCTCCCAAAAAAGGGGCCTGAGATTTGTGCTCTACACTACCAAAACAAAGCCAAAGTGGGGTTCACAGATACTACCATATTGAAGTCTGAAAAGATAACCCCCCCAAACAGTAATAGCTCTGGTGGGAGCATAATCTGGAAATTTAACTCTGAATAAAGCTCGAAAATGCGTCCTTCCTTTAAAGAGCAGCCAAAACATGCCAGCTCATTTTGTCCGTGGAAAAAGATAGAAAAAAACAACAAGAAAGAACAAACTCAGAAAAAACAATTAGTATAGTGAAACACATAGTACAAGTGGGTTTTCCCCAAGTCCAGTGCCCCGAGGTAGGAGCCAAAGTCTATACCAGAAATCAGGCTCTCCCAAAGAAAGGGGGTCTTCTGAGAACATGGGTGTAAAGTCTGTCTCAATGTTCATTTCTAGAGCCCTCTGGAGCCAAGGAATAGCACTCTATGTTACAGCTATAGCCAGCACTATCTTACATACTCACAACAAATAAACCCATTTCGAAGCATGAGTCCAAACTCTTCAGATGGAGATCTCAGCCAGCTTGAAACAGATTAGGCAGCAACTTCTTTAGCTTGGAGACAGCAGTATGGGGATCTTCCATGGGCATCCATTTACCATCGATGGAGACCTACAGATTCATAGGATAGAGAATCCTAAAATGGGTATTCGCACCCAAAAGCTTGGTGACTACTCTGTGGTATTCTGTCCTTTTTTGATGCACTGAGAGGGGAAGATCCTGTGTTATTCGTATCAGTAAGCCTTCCCAGAGAACCTCCTTTAATTCCTTAACTTTTGTCAGAAGATGTTGATGCTCCTGATTATTAAGAAATGTAAAAATAAAAGTTCTGGGCTGGGCCCCTGGTGGGAGTGTAGGTATCAGGGCATGGTGAGCTCTCTCTATTTTGTACTCCGAGTCAAAGAGCAAAGGACCTGCAATCTTAGTTACCGCCAGCTGAGTGAATCAAACCGGGTGAGTGCCTTTCTCACGTTCTGGGAGCCCGGTAATCACAACATTATTGCAGTGGCTCCAGCCCTCTAAATCCTCAATTTTTGCTTCTAGCTTCCCCATTCTTTGTCGGTTGGCTGCCATGGCTAGATCAAACTTCTCAATTCTCTTTTCCAAAGAGACAATACGTGCTTTACAACCCCCCATGCTTAGTGACAGATCCTCTAGCTTGGTCGCTATGCCTTTTACCTCCTCTGTTAGTGATCTAACCTCATCCCTAAATGGATGGAATTCCTCCAGGAATCTGTCTAGGGTGAGGGGAGGTTGATCTATAGCTGGGTAAGATTGTCGAGATGCATGCCCAGGAGGGGCATTGGCTTTCTTTGTGGCCTTTTCCGGCGTGTGGGTGGAGTGTGACGAGGAGGAGTAGCTCACATTTCTACCTCCATCACATGGCTTTTGTGTGAAAAAAAAACTGGAAAAGAAGCCTCCACTTGTTCTGGCACCCCAAGAGAGCAGTATAAGGAACAGAAATGTAGGTAAACTAATTAAAAAAGTGAGTTTGTCTGGGGAAGAAGCAGGAGTGCAAATGAACAAGCTATCTGAACTGAAGCATCATGTGATCCCCCCGTGTCTGTTCTATTTTGTAAAAAACTTTTAGCAGCATGGATACCTACATCACATAAGACAGAAGTGTACAAGTTGCTGACATTGGTTGTTAACCAACTCCAGTTCTGATCCCAAATCAACTCTTTGAATTTGCTAATTAGGTTCATACTGTCTTTTATGCATGACCTCAAAGATCAAATGCACATATTGCATAAAAAGCTTGAATTCACATCCCTGTGTCATGATTAGTGTTTCCTGAAAATATCATACTATTTGGTTTTGTGATTTTCTTTAAATCACCATCTGTTAATGTGCTCTGCAATAACTGAAAACAGTGAAGAAACAGTGAAGATGTTTCTGTCCCTGTTAGTGAGCAATGACATCATACCTGTCGAGCCTGCTGCTTCACCAATTAAGCCCCTGATTGACTGAATAAGCGGTTGCAGTTCCTAGCTAAAGCAGTCTGTAGAGCTAATTGTTTACACTCAAAGTTTATTACTAACCCATCTGGTTTATATTTATAGAGATCAGCTTGATATCATTATGTTCTCATAAACAGTTGATCATGTGGGGTTCTGTGCTGAAATGAAGTGGTATGAATGAATGTCTGTGAGAAATTACCTTTTCTGTATCATATATGTCAGTTCTCTGTCATTCAAAACTATGCATTCCATTCTGGTTATATAACACAGGGTTTTTAATGGATTTAAAATAAATCTACACTCCATTAATTCATAGAAGCAGTGTGTCTTTGATGTAGCTTCAATAAATATGTTCACTTGATAACAATGTTGTTTACATCTCAGATTGACAAACTTATGTCTGCCACACCCTTATCTCAGGAACATAGAAACATGGAATTTGATGGCAGATAAGGACAACTTGGCCCACCCAGTCTACCCATTTCTCTACCTAATGGATAAACATGTACTGTATGTACTCATAAAATTCAGTTCTTTGAGGGTTTCTGTGTAAAAATACATCATGTATGTGTATAACTAGAAATACTATATAGCATCCTGAAGCTCCTGTCTCCTACCCGACAGTTGAGGTAGCAGTTCTCTGTTTCCCCTTTTCCCCTGCCCCCAAAAATCCCTTTTTCCTGCCCTCATATGAGGGCTGCTGCAACGTGCTGTCCACTGTCTTTTCCACACAGTCAGGGCTGCTGCATCCTGCTGCCTTCTGCACAAACAATTTAGGCTGCCACACCCTGCTACCCTCTGTCCCCTGCCATATAACACAAGATTGCAGTATTTTTTTTTGTATTTTCTATCAGGTAGTTTTGGGCAGTGTACCAAAGGATATGAATCTAATGGCAGGGAGCAGCATGGTGCAACATCTCTAACTGTGGGGGCAAGAGGTTCTGTGTTGTAGCAGGGCACAGTGGTGTCAGGGGACGGAGGACAGCATGGTGCAGAAGCTTTAACTGTGATACAGGACACAGTGGGGAATCAGGGTACAGTAGCCCTGTCTATTTGATGGGGTGCATGTGGAGCAGCAGTCATACCCATTTGGGGCAATGGAAGTGGGTAGCAGGGTGCAGCAAAAAGCCCCACCTTTGGTGGCCTGGGACAGCATGGTGCAGCAGCCCAAACTGTGAAGGCAGTGGCCCAGGGACTCTAGGGCTTAGCAGAGCACAGCAGCCCATCTGTGGAGACAGGAAAAGGGGGCACCAGTGTGCATTGGTTCTGACTGTGGATATGGGGGACAGAGGGAAGTGGGGTGCAGCATCCTCAACTGAAAGACAGGATACATTGGCATCAGAATGCCATATAGTATTTCTAGTTACACACATACATGATGTACTTTCACACAGGACCCCACAAAAACTGAATTTTATGAGTTCATACAGTACATGTTCCTGAAATTGCAGTGTGGCAGACACATGTTTGTTTATCTGACAAAAAAAACAAAATTGTTCTCACATGAACCTATTTATTCAGGCTACTTTAATGACACACAGCTTCTATGAATTAACAGAATGCAGATTTATTTTATATCCATTAAACAACCCTGTGTTATATAGCCAGAATAGAATGCAGAGTTTTGATCATCTGTGATGCAGACAAGGTAATTTCTCACAGACATTCATTCATGCTACTAAAATTCAGCACTACACCCCAAATTATCAACTTCTTCATGAGAAGTGAAAGATTTTAAGCTGCTCTCTCTAAACACAAGCCAGATGGGTTAGTAACAAACTCTAAATGGAAAAAATTAGCTCTACTGACTGCTCTAACTAAGAACTGCAACAGCTTTTTCAGTCAATCAGGGATTTCATTGGTGAAGCAGCAGGCTGGACCAGTATGATGTCATTGCTTACTGACAGTGACAGAAACATCTTCACCGTTTCTTCAATGTTTCAGTTCCTGCAGAGCACATTAACAGATGCTGATTTAAAGAAAACCACAAAACCAAACAGCATGCTATGTTTAGGAAACACTAATCATGACACAGGGACATGTATTTAAGTGAATTCAAGCTTTTTATGAAATAGGTGTGTCTTTGATCTTTAAGGTGAAAACCTGTGGTTGGAGAAAACTGTCCACAAAACTTCCCAAATTCTGCGTAACTGACCCAGTTCCTGCTACAATGGGTCTCCCTACTGGATCAAAGAAATGTTTTGTGCATTTTTGGCAGGATATAAAAAGTTGGAACCATGGGATAGTCCAACTTAATGTATTCTGCTTCCTTTTGGTTTATCCACCCACAACGTAATGCTAGGTCTACAAATTCACAGAGCTCAGCTTGAAATCATATGGTGGGGTCTCCTCTTAGTCTAGAATAGTTATTTGTGTTATTTAGAAGCTTCATACATTTATCAATATACATTTGCTCACTCATAATAACTATATTACCCTCCTTATCAGATGTTTTAATCACAATACCCTTTAGGTTTTCTATTTCCTGCAGGGCTGTACATTCATGTGAGCTCAGATGTTTAGTACAGTTAAATGGTACCTAAAACATTTTCTCCATCTCATCAATTAACATTTTTTCAAATACAGAGATAGCTGGGCAAAAGACTTGGGGGCAAAACAAGGATTTAGGCTTACATTTTTGTCTCTCCAGTTCAAGTAAACTGGATTCCAGTGTTGGTTCTTCCGACTCATGTAATAGGACAGAGGCATCTATTTGGTCTATTATGTTGAAATCCAGTCCTGGGGATCCCAAATATTTATTTATTTATTTATTTATTTATTTATCTATTTAAGCGTTTTACCAGGAAAGGAATACTGAGCAGTTTACTGCTTGATTTCAGATGTGTCCTGATATCATGAGTTGTTTCAACTGGTTCTGAATCCATATCCTGGACCTCAGGGAAATTAAGTCCTACAACCGAAGATGATCCCACCTGCTCTTCCAGTATCACTCCCATGGTGTTTACCTCCTTTGAAGCTTGAGAGTTCTTTTTCTTTGTTTCCCAAAGAAATATTTTAGTTTGATTTTCCTCACCAACTTAAAAATGTCTACACGAAATTTGAAGTAATCTGGTTTCTGTTTGGTAACGAAGGCTAACCCTTTACTCAGCACAGTCTTTTGAATTTCTGTAAGCTTTGTCTATAAGATTTATGATGCCCTTTCATTGTTGTTCCTCAGTGTTCTCAGGGCAAGGTTTATTTGTTCCTTTCCCTCTTTCCCCCCTCCTTGTTTTTGGTCTCCTTTCCCTTGTTTTTTTTTGTGTGTTTTTTGTTGTTTGTTGGTTTTGTGCTGTTTTTTCTTGATTCATTTTGTCTAAAAAAAAAACATCTTTAGAAGTTGAAGGGTTACTTTGGGCAGTATGATCAATATTAATTACCTCATTTGGTGTTTGCTCTTCAAATGTAACAGTTTTCTGGTTCTGTTTATTTTTATTCCAGTAACTGTTTCTGCATGTGCGTGAACACAACCTGCATCTGCTCCAAGAGCGGGTCCTGTGTTTCCAAACAAAAACTTCCTTTACCTCAAAGTCCCTATATCCCTGTTTACCTTTGTTATCTTTATAGCTAAGTGCTCTGTTTCATACTCTTTTATTTTCTTTGAAAAAGATTTATTAAGATTGGCAAAATCCGTATTACCTTTGTGCTGGACCAATTGTTCTTGCAGGTTCTTTATGTCTGCGTTGGCAATTGTTTGCAAGCATATATCCCACTTATGGAGCGCTCTCATGAATTTGTTAGTACAATCCATTGCTGCCTCCTCCCAGTCCCATTTGAACTCCTTGTCTCCTTCCTTGTCGAATCCTCATGACGGTGTCTTGTCAATCTGTAATCCTCTAGGGGGATAGACCCAACTCCATGTGCTTTTCTATGCTTATCCTATTGTAGTAGTGGTTCAGTTCATTAATTTTCTGATGTTCAAGCTTAACAAAAAGTTCCTTCAGGGTTGCGTTTTCAGTGTCGGACTCCCCTTCATTGAAAATAGCATGCCTTTCTTGTTGACATTTGTCAACTTCCTCTGGGTCCTCGAAGCAGTCAAAAACCTATCCTTCTACCTCCTCATCTGAGCTATTCTTCGAGCTGCTTTCTACAGGTAAAACAGGTGTGGTGCTAAGATTACTCATTCTCAGCATTCACTACCTTAGTTGCAATTGTTTGCCAGTGCTTGGAAATTTTAATGTCTGGCTCAAAGACAGGAGTTATGTCTGTTATGTCCATGGCCAAAAGGTGCTATACAGTGTTCATCTTTGAGTTTTAAACACTCGTAGTGCTCTTTGGCTGACACAAAAATTCAGCAGATACAAGAAACAATTGAAATGGTGCACACAGGAGAAACTTTGGTGCTGGAGGCTGGCTGCCAGCCAAGTACAACATGAACAAAACGTGCTCCGCACTCTTGAAGAAAGAGCACCAAACTCCAAAAAGTAAAGCAAATAGCAGTTAAATGTGGCAGGACAGTGCCTATGAGAACAAAATCACCCTACGTCCCCAGCATTTCAACCCCACACTGGACTTTTCTTAGGGGGTGGGTCTGGAGGTTGAAAATTGTCACCATTTTTAAATACAGTCAATTAAAGTTATATACATCCTTTGTGGAAAAAGTGTTTAAAACTTAAGTGAAAAAAAATGGAACAAAACAGCAAGGGTATGCAATCAAGAATTAATCTTTTACATTCATTACTATAAAGGCAATCCTTTTATAAGATGCTATTTTTTTTAAATAATGAAAATATATTATACTTTTGATAATATACAGCTTTTAAACAAAGTAAGTCATCACATTTATTGCACTAAATAATATAACAACCTGTTCCAGGATCAAAGGGGAAAAGTAAAGGAGAAGCATGGGAGGGGGAGGGGTGAAAATGGTTTTACAAAATGAATTGCATATAACACATTCATTTTAAATTACATGGAAAATTAACTTAATTCTCAAAGGGGGGAGCAATAAAAAGAATATTTTTTTTTATAAAAGAAGGCAATCAGTACTTAAGTGTTTACTGTACTCATAGTATAGGACAGAACAATTGAAATATGACCCCTCATATACCAATTTAGTCATAGGATAATTTGAAGCAAAATACATCCATAATGAGGCAAATAATCATCTAGATAAGGTAGCCCAATGATTCAGATTTATAGATGACATAATAGTCATTTGGTCAGGTGACCCTGAAAACATTACATAATTCATCATGTACCTGAATAATAATGATATGGGGCTAATATTTACACATGAAACATAAACACACCATAAAAGCTCTGGATTTGAAACTGACTGGTAAGCCAGGTTAACCCATTAGTACAGCTGGGTATAGAAAAGAGAATATGGGCAACACCATCCTATATGCAAACAGTGCCCACCCCCAAAAAATGATTTCCTCCATTCCTTATGGGGAAATTATCAGATTAAAAAGAATTTGCTCAGATGAGAGACAATTTCTGACACAAGTTACTGTACATCTTTAAAAGAAAGACTGGCCAAAAGAGGGTAGTCTGACCAAATACTGGATGAGGCATTTCAAAAAGTAACTATTTTAAACATGGAAGATTTGTTATCACAATAAAACAAGTATGGGCCAAGACAGTAACATCAATTATGAAACCATCACATTTGTAATAGAATTCAATCATTTAGCAGAAAAAATGGGGAACCTAGTACACAAACTCTGGCCAATACTCCAAAGTGACACTATTTTAAAGGAAGAAATTGCTCAGAAACCAAGAGCATCTTTCAGCAAGGTAAGATGTATTGGAGATAGAGTGGTTAACAGCGATTTCACACCCACTGTGCAGACAGATAATAGGTGGCTAGGCAATAAACCAAGTGGCTTGCACAAATGTGGAAGGTGCAATGTGCGCTAATTCGTGCACCCAGGTGACACCTTTGAGAAAGATGATAAAATATACAAAATCCAAGATTTTGTGACCTGTACAATGCCTTTTTTGGTGTATATATGTTGGAGCCTATGTAGATGCCATTATGTAGGAATGATAACAAGGTCTGCAAAAGTTTGTATACAAGAACATATAAGGGCAGTTATTAATGTAAAGCTGAATAATGCTATTGGAGCTCATTTTTCCCATGCACATAATAACAAACCTAATTGCTTGAGGTTGACTATTTTCGAGCATGTTAAAAGAGACCCTAGAGTTGGAAATAAATGCCAAAACCTTTCTCAGAAAGAAACTAAATGGATTATTTATCTTAAAACTCAAGTTCCATTAGGGTTGAATGAAGATGTTGATTTCACTCTGTACTTACAAAATGTGTTGTTTTTGGTTATATAATTTTATATGATATTCTGATTGCTTGCATTCTTTCTACTCTTTACTTTCTGCCTCTCTCATAAGGATTGGACACCACTGAAGAATAATCTGACAACCCTAGATCACACAGTGTAGAGGAAAACTCTAATTCCAGCATGCCTACTAGCACAGCTCTTGATCCATACTAATGGACTTGGGCTCGGTATTGCTGAAAATGTTGTATATATGTACTATGTTTGACTTCTACTCACTCCCATGATGTTTTCTTGCATCTACCATTGCCTACATACCCTTTGTTGTATTCTCCCTGGTCATGCCTGAAAATAGGCAACTATGCTGTCTAGTGTACCTACCCAGTAACAAAAACAAAATAAATAAATAAGTGTTGGTTTCTTTTAAAATCAAATGTCCTGAGCGGATCCCTTCTCACTTCTTATTACTTGCCAAGGGGTACCTTGGGTATTTTACACTTGTTGCAGTTTGACTACATAGTAATCTCCACGTATTGACCTCCACACTTCATGAGTTGACCTCCCACTAGATACCCCCTATAACTTTTCATTTGTTCTATCCTATACTATGAGTACAGTAAATTCATAAGTACTGATTGCCTTGTTTTATAAAAACAAATTATTTTTGCCCCCCTTCTTCGAGAATTAAGTTAATTTCCCATGTAATTTAAAAATAGTTTATTATATACAATTCATTTTGCAAAAAATGTTTTTACACCCCCCACTCATGTTTCTCATTTAATTTCCCCCTTTAATCCTGGAACAGGTTGTTATACTATTTAGTGCAATAAATTTGATGCCTTACTTTATTTAAATGCTGTATATTATCAAAAGTAGAATGTATTTTCATTATTTTTGAAAAAGTATAGTATCTTATAAAAGGATTGGCTTTATAGTAACGAATGTAACAGACTAATCCTTGATTGTATGCCCTTACTTTTTTGTTCCATTTTTTCACTTAAGTTTTAAACAAGTTTTCCACAAAGGGTGTATATAACTTTAATTGATTGTATTTAAAAATGGTGGTGATTTTTAATCTCCAGACCCCCCCCCCCACTGAGGAAGGCCCTGTATCGGGTTGAGGCACTGGGGAAAAAAGGTAATTTAGGTATGATCCTGCCACATTAAACTGCTATTTGCTTTACTTTTTGGAGTTTGGTGCTTTTCTTCAAGAGTGTGGAGAACCTTTTGTTCAAACAAATAATACTGTATGTCCCTATGAATTTGCACCATCTCTTATCTGAGAATTTGGCCAATAAACCAGCAATGTTCTAAGAAATCCAAGAGCACCAGAAGGTTATGTCGATATTAAAATATAAAGCACCACCAAACTTCTTCTTTTGTATGCTCTAGTCAGCATTCCTTTCCTGCAAGTATAGCAAATTTATTGCCAGTTGGTAAGTTAAATTCTAAGGACTGTTCATTATTATAATACGCTATAGGATTAGGAGATTTCTGTGGCTCAGATTGTCTGTTCCTGCATTTTTGGTCAGTAAATTTGGCAGTTAGTGTGTTTGCTTGCTGGTCCACAAATCTCCCCACCTCACCTATATATATATACCTAATCTATGTAGGACACTTACTTTTCCTAAACCGTAAGCACTAAACTCATAGAGTTAAGTACAAGCATGGTCTGATTACTCCGTGTGTCCAGACCTGCTCTGTATGCATTCATCAACCCATTCTCCTCTAAAGAAATCTTCAGGACCTGTCCTAAAAATTCCATTAAGATTTGTACTATTCTTTGTTCATTTTCATTTGGTACCTTCTGCATACCATATAGAAATAGATACTCTTCTGCAGGTTCCCCTCTTTTTTTTCTCATTTGTCTCACTTCAGGGCATGGGTCTGTTTAGAATGTCACTGTCAACCAAACAGAGATCCATCTCTTCTAGTATTGCAACCTTTTCCATTAAGCTTTCTACTGCCTCTTTCCCTTGTAAAAGGATACCTACCTGCCCAACTTTATTCTTACATTCTCATCTGTACACATCAAGAATTTGAAGTTTCCTAGATTGGATCTGTAAGAACCAGGTAAAGAAGTTGTATAAGGCCTTTTTTAAATTCCTCCTATTTTCATCTTTAATCCTATTAAATCCAAATAAGCTTTTTTGGAATGTTTCTCTTAGTCCTTGGGAGAATCTGGAGTTTTGACATTCTCTACTGACATAAATGAGAATATAGCCTGATCTGTGTAAAGGTACACTGTTCATCCAAATGTAATTAGCCAATCTGGGTGAGTTGCAGATGTCATATGTGCAGATAATGCCCATTTAATCTTTATCCTTAATTATTTTAACAAAGTCCCTATAGATTAACAGGTTCATAGAAGTGTATCATCGACCTCCAGGCCCAGTTCTGCCCTTAATATTAGGCACACAATCCTGTTTCTCAAATCTTTTTGTGGCACTTTAGGATCTACTTTCAAACCATACAAACATAGAGTTGCACAATCATCCAGATTAATTAGTTTGTGCTGGTTTTTGTCAGACTTGTTTACAGATTCACTTAGAGTATTTATTTTCCCTGGCACATGTTGGAGTTTACAGTTGTTATCACATGTTCCAATAGCTTGATGATTAGTACTTCATTCTCTCAGCTCATATCTTAGGGTTTTTAACTCTTCTCTTAAATCTGAAATTTTATCCAATACTTCACCCAGGCATTCTGTATTTTCAGTATCGTTGCCATGGCCTGAAAGTTCCTGGATGTTTCATCATCGGTACCCTTTCCCTTAACTTTATTCATAACTTCACTCTCCCTCTTATTCTTGGTAACATCATCCTTATTTAGAGTTTCATATTCAGAACCTTTTACTAATGTGTCTGGCTCAGTTAGTTTTTGCACTTGTCTATGTCTTCCTGCTTCTTATCAGCCAGATTCCTCTTCTTGTTCTTTTTTATTTTTGGTTTTCATTTGATTTTTAAAAGTTTTTTCCCTTTCTTGTGGTTCATCTGATATGACTACAGTGCTAAATTCAGGTCTATTTAGATTTTCTAGGGGAAATTCTATGAAGGATGACTCTCTCAGGGGGTGAAGTCTATATAATTTTAACAATACATCATCAAGTTGGGCACTGTTTATGGCAATGTCCTCTCTAATGATTTCCATTTAGTTTCTAAGTATAACAAGCTGATCCATAAGCATAAGGTTTTCAGCATAAGTATTTTGGATTACTTTAATAATGTCTTTGCTCAGATATCGGGGAAATATTTTGGGGACTCACTAAAATCAAAGTTAGCCTGCTCCTCTTGTAGTCCCCCTCATTGGTCTGTAGAGGTATTTATCTTACATTGATCTGTGGAGGTGTTTATCTTACTTATCTTACATTCTTCTTTCCCTAGCGTCTCCATATTTTTCAAGCCACAAACTGACTCCTGTTAATCCTCCAATACTTCTTTAATTGTATTTTAACCCCAATTGCTTTCTACATCTCTTTTCTTGGGCATAACCTCAGCCTTATCTATTATCCTTCCTTCACCCTCCCTTCCTTGTGTTGTATCAGGAAGTGACATAAAACTCTGCAAAAGTCTTTTTTGGGGTCAAAATAGGCTGGGGTATCCCTTTCTAGAGGGGCTTAAATCAGAATTTACCTCCTCCACCCCCTTTACAGTTTCCTGCATATTCTGTACATCAGGTGTCCTTTCCATTGATTGAGTTGATGTTGAAGATACAACACGATGAGAAGTTACATTACAGAGCACCTGCAAGCTTTTTTGTGAAATATTAGGAATACATAATTTTGGGATAGAAGTTAAACAGGTACTGGAATTCCATTCTGTGTTACTTGGCACTTCAAATCATTCTGATGTTTTCTCAATGTCTGCCCTTGTTTCAGCATTCCTGTCCTCTCTATGAAAGAGTCTAGTAATTTTGGTTTGTTTTGAGTCAGACTCAGGCAGTGCTTTTTCCCCCTTTTTTCTATTTAGTATTGTCAGATCAAGATTTACAACATTTATTGGCTTGTACAGACATATCAAGTAAATCTTCATTTAATGTATCCATTTGTTTCCTTGTTACTACCATTTTATTACAAGTTGGCCATTCATAGGGAACACCCGTTACCTTCCAAGTGGAGTCCAGAAGAGCAGTAAAGTATTTAAAATATATAAAAAGTGTGCTTCAAGTACTTAGTATTTAAATCACGTCCAGTTCAGGACTATGAATAATCTATGTTGTGGAAATTATAAAACTGTGTATAAGAACCTCTGTGCATATGACTACCTTTTTTACTCAGCAGTTAACATAGTGCATAAGATTAGATGCTTTCAGATAGATGGTGAATCAATCACACCAACTTGAAAAAGGCTGCTACAAGGTACTGCCTTACTGATTCACTTGCACAATAGAAGTAGCGTGACTTTTGTGTATTCAATAAATAATTGATAATCATGTCAATAGACGCTACCTTATTTGAATGGCATGCACTGTGCTGGCTGCAAGACTATAGCTCTTAAGCTTCTCTTCTACCCAAGGCACTTATAAAAACACGTTATATAAAAAATGAAGGGAGTCACTCCTCACTCCTCAGTATCTTGCAAGCCCTTCTTGATAAAATATGACCTGTGAAGCCTACTAGATCAATCCATGACCCGATGTTCAGATTAAGTAAATGATACAGCTAAGGAATTGATCAGACTATACTTCTTTTCAATGCATATTTATACAAATTTAGGGAAAATCCCTTTAAGCAGTTAAACTGTTAGTTGTCCACTTTCACAGGACCTGCTATAAGCACTGAAATATACAAATTAATCCTTTCCCCTTACACATATCTCCTTTTTTTTAAAACACAACTATGTGGTGGGCTAGAGCTTCTGTATTAATCTTGTTACTGTCTTGTGGTTCTGCCTTTATTAGACACAATCTATCCCTTAATAATTAGAATAAAATAGCTTGTGTTTTAAGATAGTTTTGTTTTAAAAAGAACAAAGAAGCACTTACTCATCTTATCTCTGGGTTGTTTCTCAGTTGAAATTGCAGAGCCAAATTTCGATAATGTCTGGCTAGACCACCTATAGGATACCAGCCCCTGTGCTTTAAACTTCTTCCCCACATGATTATTGTGAGTGAAAAATTTAAACAAACTCTGGCCAGAGCCGATAGGACTGCAGATGAGGAATATGGGGTAAAAATATTGAAAATTACCATAGTTACAAGCCTGCATTTTCAAAATGTAACGTAGGCTCATACATTTGTTATTTTGTAATATTGTTACCCCAAAGTTTCAACATAGCCTTGTTATGAGCCTGTCTCATGAAGAAGGGCAGAGCAAATGTTCCACTTCTGCCCAAAAGGTGATTTCACACAGGGACTGTGATATCAACTCTCGTGGCACAAAAACACATTTTGGGTAGGAGCTGAGAAATGACAGCTGTCACATTCATGAGGTGTTGTAAAGAAATTGCTATGCTGAAAATTTTGAGTAAAAATATTGAATATTTCCAAACGTACGAGTCTGCATTTATAAAATTCAACATAGCCTCTTAACTTTTTTTAAAATATTTTTACATCAAATTTAGAACATAGCCTTTTTATGACTCCACCTCATGAATAAGGGCAGAGAAAATGTTCAACTCCTGCCCGAAAGGTGATTTCATGCAGGGATGGTGGAATCACCTTTCTGGTATAAAAACATTTTGGCCAGGATTTGAAAAATGACAGCTATCACATTCCTGAGGTGCTGTAAAAATATGTCTATGTTGTAAATTTGGGGTAAAAATATTGGAAATTGCCAAAGTTATGAGCCTACATTGGCAAAATTCAATGTAGGCTAATAACTTTGTTATTTTATAATATCTTGACACCAAATTTTCAACATAAACTTCTTATGACACCACCTCATGAACAAGGGCAGAGAAAAGTTTCAACTCCTGCCCAAAAGGTGATTTCATGCAGGGACCTCAAAATCACCTTTCAGGACAGAGTTACCTAATGTCAGTGCAATTGTTCATGGGGTGAGGCCCCAAAGAAGGCATGCTTAAAATTTGGGCCAAAATATGAAAAAATGGCTAAGTTATGCCACTAAGATCAAAACACAATTAAAATACATTGAACTGCATACCTGTTTCTTCAGTTCGCAGTCCGGCTTTGAAGAGTGAAGATGTTACTGCAGTCCAGAAAGGATTATGACACTTGACCCCCGATGGGTAAGTAAAAGTTTGGGGGTGGTGGGTGCTGAGTGGGAGGGGAAGGGGCAGAAATGGCCACAAAAGACATCAATGTATGGTTTTCTTTTTACTGGGTTAAAAAAAAAAATGAGGATTCCAGATCATGACACAGGGGGATTGGGCACCTCCAGTATCACTCTTATGTTTTGGGGGGGTGTTGGTGGGCACTGAGAGGGAGGGTCAGGTGGGGAAATATTAAAAAATAAGGAGGAGTCCTGGGCATGACACTGGAGGATTGGGCACCCCAGTGTCACTCTTATGTTTCTGGGGGGCAGTGCTGAGAGGGATGGTTGGGTGGGGGAAATATCTATAATAAAAAAATCAGAGGTCACGGTGGAACACGGCACACTCTGCTGTGTCCAAGATGGTCACTGTACTACACATGCACAACTACTAGCGCATGTGCAGTAGAGTGTGGTGGCCATCTTGGACATGGCAGAGTGTGCTGAGTTCTGCTATGGACCACTGACAGAGGAAAAATCATGCAGTGCTACTGCTAATGGAGACAGCAAGCAGAGTGCTTCATGGACATGGAGGTGACTGTGTTGCAACTCCAACATGTTTTTCAGTCTGAAGGAATGCACTAAGTTCTTTTTTGATAGCAACAGATCTGCAGGGCTACACTCACTGCAGCCCTAAAAATCACTTAAAGAAGTAAAATAAAATACTGTGAGGCACCACTAAGGCACCAATATATTTCTAAAGTCTGTACATTAGGTCTTAAATGTATTTATGTCCTTTAAAGTGAGAGAGAAAAGAATTTTAAAGTGGGTTATCCACAAGATAATTTTTTCTCCAAGTCCTCTTGTTCGCCCTTAGCTCTTCCACGGGCTTTTTATTGTCTATGCTTTCTGCCTCACTTTCCTTTACTTGTACTGAATCTCGTGTTGAATCTTTACATCTGTTTTTCCCCAGTCATGCTCACCTTTTCACTTTCAACTCTGGTATCTCCTGTGGTGCAAATCCTGGCACCACAGCCCCTGGCAGGGCTCTCTGCCACCTCAGTTTCAGAAGCACAGACTCTCCACTGTACAGACTCCTCTTTTCCCTAAACTGTGTATAGAAGCACACAGGAAAGTACCACATAAGCCAAGAAGGACTGCACAAGAAATTCTGGAAAGGACTGTAAACCTAAATTGTTCATGCAACAGTGGTTTACCAGTTATAAAATAAAATGAGCCTTTACAATCCCTGCTTTTGCAGCTCCTCCTCAGCTAGCCAAGTGTGCAGAAGCCATCTTGGATCAACTCCTTGTGACTATGTCCTGTTTTGATGTTACTTAGAACCATTTTTTTTTCTTTAGTAATTGGGTAAGGCCCACTAGGTACATGTGCCTGTTTTCAGTGACAACCCAGAAGCACTAGGGAGGGTAAGTGACTTGTTTAGAATCACACCGTATGCAAGTGGAGGTTGTGGGAATCAAACTCAAGTCTGCAGGATGTACCAAGCTCATTCACAGCTCATTACTCTAACCTCTAGGCTATACTGCCAGCCCCAGGACTTCTCTTTCTAAAAAGGTGTCTGTTTTTCTCTTGCTTACCTCATTACTTAGGGGCACCTGTGTTGTCTGATTTTTGTTGAACATATAAAAAAAATATTCATTTATATTATTTGCAGTAATATATGGTTCTATTAATATCACCTCATTATACAATACTGTTCCCACTGACCTATCAACCCTCTACTGTTGTTCTCATATGCAAAAAATGTTTTATTGTTATCCTTACTGTGTGCAATTTTATACTCCTAGTTTGTCCATTCTCTCTCTCTCTCTCTCTCTCTCTCTCTCTCTGTATCAGCTGTGTATTTTTCTTTAACTCCACCCTGTATTTTTGAACATTTGCTTCACTTTGGTATTTCTCTAGATATAGAATACACACTTTCCTTCTTCCTAATTTGCTTCTGTACCGTTTGTCAGCCATAAGGGAGTTTTTCCTCTATTAATATAAACCCTTCTCATTTGCACATATTTATTTTCTACCTCTAATATATATTTTTGATAGTCAACCGGCATTTCTCTACTGATTTACTGTCCAGATCTTTTTCCAGTCTCATTTAATCAGACTTTACCTGATGTTCCTATTATCTGATCTAAAATAATTTTTGATTATTGTTGTGCCTCCTGACCCGACCAGTTTAGTATTCACCTCAAATTTTATGATGTCATGATCACTGGTACTGAGATTTTCTCAGATTTCTACATTATTTATTTCAGGTAAGTTTGTGATTATTTATTTATTTATTTAAGAAATTTACCAGGAAAGACATACTGAGCCATAAAGCTTGTTTTCAGATGTGTCCGGGGCGAGGGCAGGGCATAAGTACATAATACAAGTAGAAAGTACAGTAATATGATAATACAATAGGGCAGAATAGGGTACAGTAATACACAGTATTGTATAGGCATAATGAATAAAACTAATTGATTACATCAGGAGTGTGAGGTACAAGGCACTCATAAGTAGTATGATAGGAAACAGGACAGGGTAGGAAGTGGTCTAAAAAATTAGGAAGAGCTACAGGTCTATGAGGTCTAGAGTATTACACTCTCTTGCTGGTTTCATAACCTTTTGCTGTGGTTCGTTACTTAGCAGTGTTCCAACAATGTACACTTCATAGTGCAACCTGCAGCTTACATCCCTCCCCTTTATTCCTGGTAGATTAAAATCTCTCAGTACTATAAGGTCCCCCCATCTGATACATAGAAACATAGAAACATAGAATTTGATGGCAGATAAGGACCACTTGGCCCACCTAGTCTGCCCATTTCCCTACTGAATGGATAAACTGCAGATCCTAGTTAACCAACAGCCTACTTCCTCCTACCCCCACTATCACTTTTGATTTCATCTAACATGCCCTGATTGTACCAATGATCATAGTTAGGTGGTCTGTATCACACTCCCAATATTAATTTATTTCACCTATCTGTTCTTAACTGTAACCAAACACTTTCAACCTCTGTACCCTCTTTTGTGATTTTACTTATTTTAGAGAATGCCACACCCTCTCTAATATAAACAAATACCCCTCCTCCCATTCCCTATTTGTTTCTCTAGACCAGCTTAAATCCGGTGATGTTTTTACTCCAATCATAAATAGTATCCCACAATGTTTCAGTGATTACCACTCTGTCTATATTCTCCATGAAAAATGTTATTTCTAGTTCAGTTTTTTTATAATATTAAGGATCCACACATTAGCCAAACAGCAATGAACACCATCCCTCATCTTTATGTTCCTCTTATTTAAATTCTCAGTGACATTTTTTATATCCTGAACCCCATCTACAGTAAGTTTAAAACACTTAATGCTGTCAGTTTGATTTTTTCCCAGCATAGCACTGCTATGTTTGCTTACATACAGTCCCTCCTAACTATAATAATAACAGCTGTTTTCCAATATCTCCCACTGGGTAACACATCAGTACCATTTACTGATGGTCCATTTTCTAAGCCACTCATTTATTATGTTTGCTTCTTAATATCTCTGTTTATTTGCTCTCATGTGAGGAAGTATTTCAAAAAGGACAATTTCTCAATGCATCTTCTCCAATTTTTCATAAAGCTTTATATTGTCCTTCTTTCTATCTTCTGTAGTTTGTTGTCCTACATTGCTTGTGCCCACATGAATCACCACTAGTGGATTTTCCCCTGCTTTCTTCAGTATACTGTCAGCCATTTTATCAATGTCAGATATCTTTTCCCTGTGAAAACCGCTAGTGTTCTTGTTCATCTTATCAGGCATGCAGATATACTTATCAGTATATTTCAATATTCTGTTCTAAAACTTTGTTAATGCACTAGATAGAGTTGCAGTTGATGCCACAAAAGTAGGAAAATGTGGCATTAGGGATTCCAGCCCTAACTCACCTTCCCCAACCCCAAGAAGCAAAAGGAAAAAAAAATAGGGTTTGGGGTATCCGGAGTCTTGGTGAATCAGATATGGGGGTCCACCAGAATGGACTTGCATAGTCTAGGTGTGGTCAAACATAGGCCCTATACAAGGGAAGAATTACTGATTTTTTTTTTTGACAGAAAATATTTTTTCTTATGGACCACAATACTCTATTAGCCTTGGCTATTACTGCATGACATTGTTGAGAGTTAAAGTAAGAAGTAACCAAGATGCCAAGGTCTCTCTCACATGTTGACTTGGTAAGTACTGTTGCTCCCAATTTGTACTGAGCTATGGTGTTATTTCTTCCTAAATGCATTACCTTACATTTATTCCCACCTGATTTTGTGGTCCAATTGTAAATAGTTTCCAAATCCTTCTAGATAAGCTGAGATTGGCTTAATGTAGCACAAGGACCACCTATTTTTGAATCGTCGTCAAACTTACAAGCTCAGCTGTTTAGGTCATTTTTTTAAACCAGCAATAAAAATGTGAAATCTAAGTGGACCCAGCACTGACCATTGCGTTATGCCACTAGTAACTTTGATTGGGTTACATTTATTGCCCCTTATATTGGCCCTTTGGGTTCTATCCTGTAGCCATCCCATTGTCCATCTAATAATACTAGGTTAAATGTTATATTTCATCATTTTATGAACAACTACTCAATGGGGGAATGAGGTCAAATGTCTTGCTAAAGTCCAAGTATGTTATGTCATATGGTATCTTGATTTCTAAACCTACATTTATTTTGACCCCAAATTTTCAAGGTAGTCATTTTATGTCTCCCTTTATATACATGACATGCGGCATTTATAGTATATTGTCTAAAATGTAATTTTACACAAGTGCAAAAACATGTCTTATCCAGGATTTAAAAAAAAATACACCTCTCATGTTTATGAGGTGCTGTGGAAAAGTGATTGTGCTAAACATTTAGATTTAAAATATTGAAAATATTGAAAATTAGCAATGCTATGAGTGAACATTGAAATATTGCAATGTTCACTCATAACCTTGGCACTTTACCATATTTGTACAACAAATTGTCAGCATAACTTTCTTATTACCATACATCATGAATGCAATAGGTGAACATTTTCAAATCTCCACTGAAATGTCATTCCATGTTACAGGTTTGAAAACAAATTTTGGCCAGGATTTGAAAAATGACAGCTGTCATGTTCATGAGATGGTGTGAAAAAATTACTATGTTGAAAATTTGGGGTTAAACTATTGAAAATGACCAAAGTTATAAGCGAGCATAGAAACATTTCAATGTACGCACATGATTTTGCCATTTTTAGATATTTTGGCCCCAAATTTTCAACATTGCCTTCTTATGACCCCACCTCATGAACAAGGGCAGTAAAAATGTTCAAATCCCACCCAAAATGTGATTTCATAATGACTGCAAAATCACCTTTTTGGGCCAGTCTTGCATAATTCCACCACCACTGGTCATGAGGTAGTGTCCCAAAATACCGATATTGAATATTTGGTCTAAACATATGCAAATATTCAAAACTGACAAAGTTATTAGTAAGAGTTTGAAACCCATTCCAATACATTAAACTGAACTTACCTGATTTTCTCAAATTGAAGTTACCACTTCCAGCAGCAAGACATGTCTTCGACTGGAGAGTGGATCTACACCATGGGGCATGTTCAGGAGAGTAAGGATATGTGGAGGTGTGGAGTGGTAGATGTTGAGTGAAAGGTTGGGCTGGTGTGTGTGGGGGAAGTTCAGATTGGCAAGGGACTATTTTCCTTTTGACAAGGTTAAAAAAATCATTGAGTGATTTTTTTTTTATTTCAGGGCATATTCTAACACTGGGGATTGGGAATCCCAGTGCTGTGCTGCTTTGGCAGCACCGGGATGAGGAACCTGGTGCTGCCATGTATTTATTCAGAATGGGGGGCACGTGATCTCGAGGGAGGGGAGAAAGAAGCAGTACCAGAGGTGAGCACCCCAGTCTGTTTAACATAAATAATAGAAAGATAGCTAGACAGACAGACAGACAGGCAGACAGACAGACAGACACAGAGAGAACAGGGGATCACCAGCTTACTGCTTGAACTGAAGCTGGCAGCACCACTCTAACTGCAGCTTCAGCATTCAAGAAAGTCCCACTGTTCTTATACAGAGAATGTGGGTGAATAGATTCTTTCACTAAGCCAGGCACCCTGGATTTTGAGGTGCTCAGAAAAGGTATTTCTGGGCATTTGTTTAAAAACAAATACCAGAATCAGGCTAAATGAGTCACATTTAGGAAAGCACCAAGGAGGTTGACAGTAAAATGCCGACCTCCCCGTGACGCATGGCACAATACTGATGCAGGTATGTGCCACCTATTTCCGTAAGTAGTTCTGAGGGGCTGGTGCCCAATTCTGGACTTTAGGGATCCAACTCCAGGTCGGAGTTGGTCCAGCGATGGTGCAGAACACTGGGGAATGTGAAACACTGAAAAAGGACCATTACTGCAAATGTCGTCGTAATGGTCTTTTTTCCTGTTTCACCATTGTGGTGTCGAGCTGAAGGGGTGCACCACACATTTAGCTGGGTTTATGTGAGTGCTTGTTTTTAATGACATTTTTTATATACTTTTCTTGTTCTTTAGCTCATGGGGGGGTACCAAGATGGCAGTCGTCACAACAGTTTATTTTTTTGTTTTTTGTTTTTGGTTTTTGTGATGTGAGAAGCAAGTGGTGAGAAAACAAAAGTGGCATTGAATTGTTTGTGTTGTAGCAGAACATTATTCAAAAAAACCCTACTTCGTATGCTCAAAACAGAAAAAAAAATAATCCTTGTAACTTTCGAATCTTTTAATATTTTTTCACGAAACCTTCCAAAGGCACTACCTTGGTACAGCAAGCTTAAACCCTAAACTGTTCAGAAATAAATGCCATTCCACGTAGGCTGTACGTGACAACAAAACCAAAGACAGACAGAGACAGACAGACAGAGAGAACAGGGTATTGTATCTCTGGAAATAGTTTTAGTGATTCAGTTCAGTTCAATTCAGCTTTATTTGTAGAGAGCTATTCACACCGATCATAGTGCTTAACAATAAAAACTCAATAAATATCATAATAAAACATACAGTTAATCTAGCATCCTACAGCAAAAATCAGTAGTCCAGAAAAGCCAGGTCAAACAGATGCATTGTAGAGCAATTTGAAAGCTCTCCACAATCAGGCACTCACATATCCAATGTGGTAGAGAGTTCCAGGGGTAGGGGCCACAAATGAAAAAGCTTGGGTCCCAGATGTTTTCAGCCAAACCCTGGGAACCTCTAGCAATCCCTCATCAGTAGAGCAGAGTGGTCGGTGGGGGCAGTAGGGATGAAAGATAGAGATATGTATAGGAAAAAAAATAGATGTCTGCAGGATAATGACATATGCAGACCTCAGAAACCACACAAGCTGCTTTCACAAAATGTTACACATGTTTAGACCTTGCATACTAGATGATGTATGCAAAACTTCAGCTAATTTGTCAAACACTGCCAAAGCTATTGAGGTACAAATTTAGGGGGTTAACATACAACCAGTCACTCAACCCTAACTACACTGGTGTTACCACACCAGTATAATAGAATCTCCAAGGACATAGACCTGCTGCACCCCTGCATATTTATCTGTGCTATTATTTGAATTTATCTGTGTAATACTTTCTCCCTGGGGTTCAGACGAAGATGTCATGTCAGTCTGAAGTGATGGTTCAAATCTACTATTTACTTCAGTGTCAACAGAAACATAAATGATAATGACAGAGAAAGAACACAGGTTCATCCAGTCTGCCCAAGTTCCTTATAATCCCTCAAACCTTCCCTGGAATCTACTGTTCCTCCTCAGTACTAACCCTCCCTGTCCTCTCCCCATTCTCCTCACTGGTCCAGTCACCACGAACAACCTCTATTCCCTTCATGCTATCCCAGCCCCAATTGAATCCCCTGACTGTTTTTGCACCTATCATCTCAGATGATAGACTGTTCTAAGGTTCCACCACCTTTTCTCTAAAGTAATACTTTCACATGTCCATCCTGAACCTCCTTCCTGTTAGTTTCCACTCATGTCCACATGACCATCAATTGGTAGTCAGGCTAAATAATTCTACACAGTTCACTTTGTTAATTCCTTTAAGGAACTTGAAAATATCTATCAAATCTCCCCTCTCCCTTCTGGGCTCCAGTGAGTACATATTTAGTGCCTTGAGGCCCTGCTGGCCATGAATATTTTTTTTTTTACTTTGTGCTGCACTGTCTCCAACTTATCCATATCCTTTCTGAGGTGAGAACTCCAGAACTGGGCACAGTTCTCCAAGGTAGGCCTCACCAATGATCAGTAGAGTGGAGGTATTACCTCTTTTCTTTTGCTATCAGTACCACTCCTGATACATCCCTGTTAGCCTAGGTATAGGCCTTGTTGCACTGATTCATTTGCTTGTGTGAGTTACTGATAACTCCCAGATCCAGTTCCTCAGCTTTAGTGCCAAGTCTCTCCCCTTCCATCTAGTACTCTGTCTTGTTTTTTTCATTTTTCCCCAGGTGCATTACCTTGCAGTTTTTGGAACTGAATGTTAACTGCCAGAGCTTTGACCACCCCTCTAGATTTTGTAGGTCTCACTACATTTCCCTTATTCCCTCTTCACTATCCACCCTCCCACCTAGTTTTGTGTCATCAGTGAAGAGACACAACCTGCCCCAGATTCCTTCTCCAATGTCACTAATGAACATGTTGAAGAGGACCAGACCCAGGACAGATCCCTGTGGAACCCGACTTATAACCTCCTTCTCTTCTGCTGTAACTCCCTTGACCATGACCTTCTGCTGCCTCCTCTCTAGCCAATTACTGACCTAGTTCAGTATGGATTTAGCCACACTGAGGTCTTTCATCTTCTTGAGCAATCATTTGTGAGGTACTGAATCAAAAGCCTTGATGAAGTCAAAGTACAGTAGATCCACAGTGTGGCCCTTGTCTCATTCCTTTGTCACCCAGTCAAAGAGAACTATCAGGTTGGTCTGAAAAGACCTTCCTGCTATGAAACCATGCTGTTTACTATCCTGGAGCATTTTGCTCTCCAGGTAGTCTAAGATGTCCTCTTTAATCAGTGACTCCATCAGCTCACTACAATAGAGGTTAGACTGACAGGCCTGTAGTTTCCTGGTTGCTCCTTATCACCCCCCACTTATGAAGTGGTACTACAGTATGTCCACCACATTCCAATCCCTTGGAACTTTCCCAGACCTAAGTGAGTTATTGAACAGACCTACCTCTTTTAATTCCCTGAGTATCCTCGTATGCAACCCATTTAGTCCTGGGGTCTTATCTAGCTTAAGGGCTGCCATCCCTTTCAGAAGCCTTTCACTAGTAAGCAATAGCTGTCTCATTTGCAGGACTTCTTAATGGCTGCTTTAATGCTACTCTCTGGCATACATCTGCCATTCTCCTTAGTGATTACTGAACAAAAGTAGTCATTAAGGATTGGGGCCTTTTGCCCATCATCCTCCATCACCCTACCCCCTCAACTAGCCACATGATTACCCCAACTGTTTTTCATCATTCTTGAAAAGACATAGCACTACCGTCTTGGTTTTGTGGTTATAGGTGACCAATGTTCAGTCCTCATCTGCTTTGTTTTCAACCTCCTTTTTTTACCACTGTTCACTTGTGAGTCAGCATCACTGTTACGCAATTTGGGTTGTGCAGTACTTTTGCATACATCACTTTGTTTTCTGTAGTGCTTATGGTAACACTTGTCAGAACATCATTTCCTATTGCTTGTAATAGGTTTAAGCTTTTTTGTATTCCAAGTTTCATTTCCGGCTCCATTATTTGGATTTTCAGTTCCTTATTTTCCTTACACTGACAACAGGTAAAGGCTTTGAAATCAGTAGTGGACTGATGCCTAAATAGGTTCCATGTCATACAGTAGTAGTGACTGTGGAATGGCAACATGTGATAATGACACCGAACCCACATCACGACCACATCTGGGCAAAGTGTTTTCTTGCAGGGAGACTTTGCCCCCGCACACCCATTATGGGGGACTTTGCCCCCAAACCCCCCTTATTATACATGCTAACTACGGGGGGAGTTGGGGATGGTTAGGAACCAGTGGTCACCCAGAAGTGTTGGCACTGTGTTTCAGTCTCCATTTTCATGTGTCACTGTGCTGCAGTCGCCATCTTCACTGGCTACTGCATAAATATATTGCATACTAAACACAATATTCCAATCTCCTCATTAGCTGGGGTGATAAACTCAATTTCCTTGGCAATGAAGCACTCCTCGCAATGCAAGAAAGCAGCAGCAAAGGCAAACAAGATGCTGGGATGCATATTTAGGGGGATCAGTAGTAGGAGACAGGAGGTTATAGTGCCCTTGTACAGGTCAGTGGTAAGGCCTCATCTAGAGTATGGGGTTCAGTACTGATGCCCACACCTCAAAAAGGAAATTAATCTGCTGGCAAAGGTCCAGAGGAGGGCTACAAAGATGATAGCGGGTCAGCAGGGTAAGGCATATGAGGAGAGGTTGAGGGCACTGAACATGTACTCCCTGGAAGACAGGAGAGAGAGAGGGAACATGATTGGGATCTTCCAGTACTTGAAAGGGATAATTAAGGTGGATATGGAGAGTCTCTTTAAGCTGAGTGGCAACCATAACATGAGAGGTCACAGTCTTAAGCTGGAGGGTGTGAGGTTTAGGAGGGCGGTCAGGAAGCACATCTTTACAGAGAGGGTGGTGGACACTTAGACTGCACTCCTGGAAGAGGTGATCTCATTGAAGACAATGGGAAGCTTTAAGAGAGGCTGGATAGGCATAGGGGAAGGTAAGGATCATGAGTAAGGAGGATGGGAGGTGTGGGGATGGAGGGCAGGAACAGTAGCTCAAGCTGTGTACCCTGCAATTTTAGCAGACTGGATAGACCAGAAAGCCTTTTTCTGCTGGCTTCTTCATATGTTCTTTTGTATGTTCGAATGCATATCTATATAGAATACTACACGTCAAGGTAAAACTCTCAAGTGCCTACCTCTATTCCACTGAACAAAGTGCCTGGATCCCTGGCTATTCCTGTCTAACACAGGCAGACTCAATTGCCTCTGCCAGCATCACCTACACCCAGTGCTTACCTCTGCTTGCACAGGTAGCTGTTTAAATCTTGGAATACTAGAAGTGCTTCCTGAGTCTCTTCAGCTTTCATAAGGCACTGAGGTCCAGTTTAAAACTTTTAAAAACAGCACCAAACAAGTGTGCATGACAATAAATGTGCTCATAAAATAAGCCCCCTCGGTAGACCATGCTGTATTAATGAATAGCACAGATAGCTCACTTCCTGGCTTGATCGAGCAGAGTACCGACCTCCATTATCCCACAGTGCACTGGAGACACAAACAAAGCAGCCAGAGGAGAGAGAGAACCATGGCTTTGTGTTTGAAGGGATTTGTTTTGTTTTTTCATTTTGTCTTTTTACGACTGCATGGTGATGTCACCTTGCTGATGTACTGCCATGACTAGAAGAGAGAGAAGGGACTCTGGAAGCATGTGACCAGACACCTACAATGCCTCTTTCCACTGAGTGCTTCAAGTGGAACTGAACCACATCTCTCCACCTCCATAGTGCTGTTCCTTTGTCTCCCCCTCCCCATCCCTTCTCCCACCACTGCACTAGCCACACTATTTCCTTGTTCTATCAGGTTTTCGTATAAGATATATTTCTTGTAGAGATAAAGCAACACTGGAGACAAAGCAGCAATGAAGTACTGAAAGATCACAGTAGCAGATGTGTCCTAAAGTTACAGGGACACTGCTAGTGTAAGTCAGATGTGTAGGAACTTTTTTATTTAAACTATGCACATTGCATGCTTCAAAAAACAAGGACAATAACAATGTAACCTTACTTTGCAGTTTACCTAGACATATTAATGCAGGCATCATGATTTCAGAACCACGGCTATATGGTTCTATTTTAGACACAGCACTTTATATTGCATGGTTACCTTTTTATGGCATTGCAATGAATTTAAAAGGTTTTGCCACCCAGCCAAGCAAAACAATGACATACAGAAGAAAACAACTTTCATGACAGCTTAACTCCCCAAGCTGTACTAGTACAGTGTATGCATGGAAGAACTGTCTCTCACTGTAGTGCTGGCCCTTTTCATTTCCTACAGTATAGAGACAGAGCACCACTGACAGAGCAACAATGGAGACAAAGCAGCGATGATGCATTGAAAGATTGTGGTGTAGTAGCAGCTGTCTTCTCAACCTGATGGGCTCAGCAATATTATTCTCACATAAGCAATCTAAAAGCTATGATCATCTGTTTTGATCGGATCTATGCATAAGTATGTTACTTTGCAATCTGGGCAACTTACTGTATGAGCATCTGTTTGCGCTGCCTAATCTTACTATCAGAGTAAACAATGCAGTCTAAGCTTGCTGTTGTTGACACAGGGAAATGCCACTCACTAAGCCTTTTACTGCTGGTAAACTGAGGATCTTTGAGTAAAACTGACATGGTTAATATGTGTGTTTCAAGTAAAAAATTAATAAACTGCATGTGGAAATTGAGCAATGTAGTTTTCCTGCTGCATGACAAACCAAACGCTATGTGCGCACTCAGCAGGCTGATTTTCAGAAGCCAGAATTTGACTTTTCCTGAACATTTCACACTCTTACACTCAAAACTGTAATACATAACCATATGGCCAGCTTTATACACCCCCATCCATATATTCATTATAATCAACTATCGTAACAGGTTTGGAAATTTCTCAATAGCCTGACATATCTACTGAGCACTTAGGCCCTGTTCAAACTATGGTATTTCAAACTGTTTAAGGAGCTTAAACCATTTTAGAGTGCATAGTATGGTTCACGTTCACACTTAACATTCTAAAAACTATCACAAAGAAAGCTTTCATTTCCGATGCAGTTAGCGGGTGTCACCATGTTTTTGAGAAACTGCTAGCAGCAGATAACATATCACTAGCGTAGCTGTTAGGTTCTGCTGCAAATAAATGAAAAATGCCATCAGGAAAGTAAGTCAAAAAGGCGTCATTAGCTTTTTCAATTGGGATTTGGCATTGTGGTGCAAAATTAGCAGCAGATGGCCAGCTGTCTCACAGTTCAGTGCTAGTACCAGGATGTCAGCATGAATTAATTTTGTATTTTGACCAGATTGCTCAGCACTCTCACAAAGGCTCTTGTCTGAACTGTAGTCCAGGCTCTCAAACTCAGAATCACTGCTATCAGATTCTTTATTATTTTATTTTATTTATTTGATTTACCAGGAAAGTGGACTGGATTAATGACCCATTTTCAGCCATGCCTGGAGAGGGGGGAAAACAACAGGTGCACAATACAAAATTACAATTACATTAAATCAATCATGGTAAGAACAAATAAAATAAAATGAAATATTCAATATGTACAAAATACAGCCTCAGAATAAAATATACGCACATAGGTACATCATTATCAAGTGCTGTCATAGCAGCAGCATACTAACAATACATTTAAGTAATTCTGTACACTGTTTTTAAACACGTGTTTCTTTGAGTAAACATCTATCCCCATTTTTAGTAAATCATTCAACAATTTAGGACCATAAAAAGTTTTTGAGCATTTAGCAATCTTAGTCTTAATCTTATTTTCATGATGTTGTTTTGTTGAGGATATTTGCAACACATTTGTTGTTTTAACCCATGCAAACCAGTTATCTAAGACTTTTGGAGTTTTTAGGTTCAAGATTATAAAAAACACTAATGTTGTATTTATTATTCTCTGTATGGGTGGCATAATTCCAAAATGGTGATATAAATTGCAACAATGTTCCTGTTTGTTTTCTGAAATTGGTTGCAAACCTAATATTATTATTACATTTAACTGATTATCTTTGAAACTGCAATTCTTTAAAGATTCAAGCAAAAATCTGTCAGAAGTAACTAAGGGCCATCTCAGCAGATTGAGATCAGAAGGAGGGTGGGTGGAAGAGGCGAGGGACCAGGCAGAGGTATTTAACCAGTACTTTGCCTCTGTGTTCACTAGGGAGGGGGATGGGATATCTACAAAGCAAGGCACAAAGGGGATAGAAGCGGCAGGGAGTGGGATCAGGGGAGCAGCAGAAATGGAGCAAAGGGAGGGAAAGGTACCCCAGGGTGTCACATCTGGATAAGGATAAAAGACCAGTAAGGTGGAGGGACGGATGATGCCATCCCACCAAAAGGTGTGGTTGCCCTCAAGGCCCTAAAAAAGACAAATCTCCTGGGCAGGATGGCATTCATCCGAGTACTATGGGGATGGTGGACATACTGGCTGCACCTAGGCGGAGCTTTTCAACAGGTCACTTGAGACAGGGAGGGTACCTAGGGATTGGCGAGAGGCACATGTGGTACCAATCCATAAAGGGGCCGAAGGAAGTACCAGGAAACTATAGACCCATCAGTTTAACTCGGTGGTGGGAAAATTAATGGAGAGTATACTAAAGACGATTGGGGTTTACTTGGAGGTGGGAGGTCTGGATAGTCGAGCATGGGTTTGTGCCAGGTAGATCATGTCAAACCAACCTTGTGGAGTTCTATGAATGGGTAACATCAGAACTGGATAGGGTAAGCCTGTGGATGTATTATTCTTGGACTTCAGCAAGGCGTTTGACTCTGTCCCCACAATGGTCTGGTGGAGAAACTGATGGGGTTGGGAGTAGGCCCTTTGATGGTCAGATGGATTGAAAACTGGATAGCTGGACGCACTCAGAGAGTAGTGGTCTGTGGGGAGCTCTCGAACCCTACAGAGGTTGGTAGTGGGGTACCACAGGGCTCGGTCCTGGGTCCAATCCTGTTTAATGCATACATATCAGACATCAGGGATGGTATAGGGTGTGAAATGAGTCTCTTCACGGATGACTCCAAGATGGGAGCAGTAGTTGAGGGAGAAGAGGGGAGGTTGGCCCTGCAAGGGGACCTGGACACCCTGGAAAGCTGGGCTCACACATGGAAATTAAATTTCAATATCACCAAGTGCAAGGTGTTGCATCTTGGTCGGAAACCTAAACACAGGTACACCCTGGGAGGGAGGTGCTGGAAGCCTCAACAGGGAAAAAGACCTAGGGGTCATGGTGGATACATGTATGAATAACACTGAGCAGTGCAGGAGAGCAGCTAGCAAGGCAAACAGGATGTTGGGATGCATCAAGGGGATCACCTCTAGGAGCAAGGAAGTGATTCTGCCACTGTACAATGGACTGGTTAGACCACACCTTGAGTTCTGTGTACAGTACTGGAGACCACACTTGAAGGGACATACAGCTCCTGGAGAGGGTACAGAGGAGGGCAACAAAGATGATACGAGGCTAGGGTTTGACTTACGAGGACAGACTTGAGGAGCTCTGCCTGTTTTCATTGGAGGAAGGAGAGACAGGGGACATGATTGAGGTCTTCAAGTACCTCAAGGGAATAAATAGGGTAAACATGGAGGGATCTTTAGACTAAAGCAGGGAGGCATCACCAGAGGGCATGGTTTGAAGTTGGAAGGTAGAAGGGTGAGGGGAAAGAGGAGGAGGTTTTTCACTGAGAGGGTGGTGGACCTTGGAATGCTCTGCCTGGTGAGCTGGTTCAGAGATCCACAGTGGAGACTTTAAGAGAGGGTGGGACAGACACAGAAAGTGGATGTATCAGATGATGGCCTGTCCCGGGGGGGTGGGGATGGATGATAGGGGTTTCTGGAGCACAAGGGATGGGAGGGTCTCGGCACCCAACTAAGGATCTAGGTTCGAGCAGACTTGATAGACCATAAGGCCTAATCTGCTGGCAAATAGTATGTTAGTATGTTAGTAAGTACTCACTGGGAAAAAAATAGACTCCATGCTGTCCATCTATCAAAGGCAAACTTCAGTGCAAATTATCTCAGAAAAATTCTGGAGCAGCTACCGTTGATTTTGGTATCTTTTCGAAGCTCATTTTCTGGTCTTGCATGTGCTGTCATCTGATTGGTTGCCCAGATAAGCAGAATCTTAGGAAAGCCTAGCAACTGATGGTCAAAAAATGCTGAATGGGGGCCCATAAAGCAGAACAATGTTGTTGACAAAAGTTGACCGGGGGCCGAAAGGGTTAACCTAAAGAAAATCTTATAAAAATAAATACATCAGCTGGCCCGGTGATGCTGAGGGTTGAGGCACTGTACGCCATACCTCGCACTATGCCGGTGACCCAGGTTTGGGAATGACCTTGATCATCGGGGTGCCAGCATGGAGGATGAGGGCAGAGCAGAATCAAACATGCTGATGGGCAGCTTTCCTCTCCCAAGGGTGGTGAGGGTGGGTTGGCGTGTCCCGTAGTTCTGCTCCCACTGGATGGCGGTCCAGTGGGTAGTGTAGGTGGAGAAGGAGTGGCAAACAGTTACAGAAGGTGGAAGGGGCTGAGCTGGTACCATGGGGTACATAGATTGCCTCCACACACTCATATTGCTGTGTGCTGGGGCTTCGGGGGGTCAGGGGAGAAAACCTCTAAAAATATGTATGTGTCCCTGTCACCAGTTGGGGAGAGGAGGTGACGGGGACAACACAGCTCTATAAAATAAATAAATGAATAAATACATGAGGTGCAGCTATAAAGTGGGCTCAGGAAAAAAAGAGGGAAAAAAGAAATGGAATCAGGTTGGGCCTGGGTGCAGTTGCATCCCTTGCACCCCTGTGACACCGGCACTGCTGGGGGCTACCTGCCAGAGTTCAGAGAGAAGGAGGTATTGCTTTTTGGCTTGCAATGGATGTGTGGTGGAGCTGACACACACATGTGGTTCTTTGTTGTGGGAAGAGCCTTGGATCACTGTCATCAGCATGCTTCCTGGGCATTTTCTCAATTATTCCCCACCCACATCTCCAATGTGCTTGTGCCATCAGTATCCTGTCAGTGCCCAGCAGTATGTGGTCACCCTTGTCACCACTCGGTTAGCCACAAGGAGTTGCTACAAGGTGACCCTACCCAATCCTCCTACACAGAGAGGACAGTGCCCAGTGGTCACACAAAATTCTCTCTGCCACTTTTTTCTCAAGACTGCTCAGGGTACAAATCTGGGTGGCCAGCATGCTACAGCAGTCCCATTTTTCTTGGTGCCATGGAGCAGGACTAACAGTGTTTCATTTAAAAATCATCTAGCCTGAGACTAGAGTTTTGAGGGCCTGCCAGTAAGCAAGGGCAACTTGATGAGAGGAAATGCAGGTTTTGCAGGCTGTTCACAAAATACAAATGTACAGCTGATATTATTGTTCTTCCACTGTTTTCCTCATGTTGGACCCCAGTGATCTCAGAGAACCACTTTGACCAATGACCATTTGTAGTGAGCATTCATTACTATCATTATGCACCTCACGAAAAACCCACAATGCAGGTTTAAATATTTAGTAATTACATACTTTGCCAACTGCAACAAAAAGGGTTGGCCACACACCTTTCACCACCATCAACAACATCATTTTGCAGTCGTATTGGCTCTGACTAAAATTTGTTTAGTAACAGACATAGGTTTAGTAGAGTGGTTTAGCTCTTCAGCTTTCATTCAGGAGCACCACTCACTCAAATTCTGTCTACAGGTCCAGTGCCATTGATACAGGCAGCTGTTTAAATCTCAGAAAACTGGAAGTGCTTGCTGAAGCACTTCCAGTTTCATAAGGCACTGAGATGCATTTAAAAACTACTTAAAATATCACCTAACAGGTGTGTATGCTAAAAATGTGCTTTTAAAATAGGTCTCCTTTCTAAAGTGTGTTTTATTAATGAACAGCACTGCTAGATCGCTTCTCAGCTTGCTAGAGTGGAATACTGACATCCACTCTCCCATAGTGCCATACATACGCAAGCAGCTGGGGAAGAGAGAGAACCCTGGCTTTGTTTCTGGAGAGATTTTTTTTTCTTTTTTAGTAGATAGAGATAGGTTTAGTAGAAAGGTTTAGCCCTTAAGTGCCACTCATCTAACTTCTGTTTACAGGTCTAGTGTCACTTGCATAGGTGGCTGTTTGAAACTCAGAAAACATGAAGTTTTTTTCTAAATGACCTCTGGTTTCGAAAGACAATGTGGCGCAGTTTAAAACTACTAAAAACAGCACCTAAAAGTGTATCTGCTAAAAACATGATCTTAAAATAAGCCCCTTTGCTAGGGAGGCTTGTAGAAACATAGAAACATAGAGTCTGACTGAAGATAAGGACAGCTGTCAATTTTCCCTACCTACTGTAGAAACACAGACCCTAAATGATCTCTGGCGTTACCCCCCCTTCCTTAACACTAAAATTCCCTTATGCCATTCCCATGCCTTCTTGAATCCCATTACAGTTTTTGCTTCCACTACCTTTGATGAGAGGCTGTTCCAGGCATTCACTACTCTTTCTGTGAAGAAATACTGCCTTACATCTCCCCTGAGTCTATGCCCTCCTGCTTCATAGCATGACCTCTTATTCATGATCATATTTTTCTATGAAAAAAAGCTTCCCTCTTGAACCTTATTTATACCTGTGAGGTATTTGAAAGTCTCTATCATATCCCCACTGTCCCTCCTTTCCTTCATGGTATACATATTGAGGTCCTTCAATCTCTACTCATAGGGCTTTGGATACAGATCCTGCACCATTTTAGTTACCCTCCTCTGGACCACCTCTACTCTGTCTGTGTCTTTCTGAAGATGTGGTCTCCATAACTGTACACAGTACTCTAGGTGAGGTCTCACCAGTGATTTATACACTGGTATCACCATCTCCCTTTCTCTGCTGGTGATACCCCTCCCTATGCATGCTAGCTTCCCACTAGCTCTCCCCATTGCCTTGACTAACTGTTTGGCCACCTTTAGGTTATAATATATGATTAGCCCCCAATTGGTGGTTGCCAGTACCACTTCATTTTGTACACTGCCCCTGGGTTCTGTGCCACAAGTGCATGATTTTTGCTCTTCTCCATATTGAAACTTATTTCCCACACTCTTGACCATTTCTCAAGCTTTCTTAGATCCTTATTCACTCTTTTCACTCCTCCCCAGAGTATCAATCCTATTGCAGATCTTAGTGTCATCTGCAGAAAGGCACACCATCTCTTCTAGTCCCACCTTCAATGTTGCCAATAAGGACATTAAAGAGAATCAGCCCCAGTACAAATGCTTGTTGCACCCTGCCAGTTACCCTCCCTTCCTTGGACTCAACTCCATTTACCACCACCCTCTGCCATCTAACCCCCAACCAATTTGTTACCCAATTTATCACTTGTGGACCCACTCCCAGGCTGCCCAGCTTGTTTACGAGTCTCCTGTGTGGAACAGTGTTGAAGGCCTCGCTCAAATCTAAGTAGTCCACACTCACTGCTCCACCCTGATCTAATTCCCTGGTCCCCCAGTCAAAGAAATTGATCAGATTTGTTTGACATGATCTTCCCCCAGTGAATCCATGTTGCCTCATGTCTTGCAAGCCTCTGGATTCAAGATATTCCACAATCCTTTCCTTCAGTGGTGATTCAAATAATTTCTCCACTACCAAAGTCAGGATGGCTGGCCTGTAATTGCCAGCCTTCTCCCTGCAACAACATTTGTGATATGGGACTACCTCTGCCTTTCTCCAGTCCTCCAGGACCACTCCCATCTCCAGTGAGTGGTTGAACAGGACTGTCAGAGGTGCAGCCAGCACTGCTTTGAGCTCCCTAGCTATTCTTGTATCCCATCTGGCCCCATTGCCTTGTCCACTTTCAGATTTGCAAGATCCTTCATGACTCTCTTCTCTGTAAGTGGAATAGTGTCCACCTCCCTTCTTTTGATGCCTGTGACACTTATCAGTGGTCCCTCATCTTCCCCTTCTTCTGTGAACACTGAAAAAAAGTATTTGTTCAGGTATTAATGAACAGCCATACTATCTTACTTCCTGGCTTAATCGAATGAAGTATCGACCTGCAGTATCCCACAGTGCCCAACAAACATACAAAGAAAGCAGCCGGGGAGAAAGGAAACCCTGACTTCCTTTTTGGAGGCATTATTTTGTTTCTTCTTTACGTCTTTTTAAGAGAAAGAGATAGGTTTAGTACAGCGGTTTACCCCTTCAGCTTTCAACACAGAGTGCCACTCACCCAACCGCTGTCTGCAGATCTATACTAAAGCTTTTTGACAAGACATGCCTATGGGGGCAGAGATCTTCTAGCACTGGGTGTTGGTCTGTCAGTTTGAAGCAATGTTTCCCAAGATCAGAGTCTCAGCTGAGAGTTTTCAAGTTATCAGCAATACAGAACTTCAAATCTTGCTGAAACTCTAACACTGTCATTAGATCTAACAGTTTCTATAATACTACTTAAACTGTAGTCAGAAAGAAAAATGTATCCCACACTGGGGATCAAACCAATGCCACTTACCCACTACTGCTTGGTAGCCAGCAGCTGTACCGCTGTACTAAAGCTCCTTGAAAGGAAATATATGCTGTGGCAAAGGACATCCAGCCCTGTTTGCTGGTCGGTCAGTTTGAGGTAATGTTTTCCAAGTTACATTCAAATCTCAACATTTCAGCTGAAATGTTTCAAGTTATCAGCAAAACAGAACTTCAGATCTTTCTGAAACTCTTTCACTAATGTCAGCAACTACATCTAACAGTTTCTCACATACTCAATAAGTTGCAGTCAGAATGAAAAAATTGCCCACACTGGGGATCAAACCCAGGCTTGTGCAGGGCTGAAACCCTACACCAAGACCAAAAAGCCCTATCACTGATATCAATAACATCGTGCAGCAGAATCACTCACACTGAATGTAACTTTAAACTTGACTAGATTCACAAATGAGTACACATGGTAACAATACGTGTTTACAGCTATGCTGTTGGCAGCTAAATAAGCAGTGGAAATGAAAAACATTTAAGTCAGAGTTAAAAAAATAGGAGAAAAGGAGAGTGAAAGGGAAAATAAAAACAGACTAGACTGAATGTGGGGCCGATTGAGAGGCAGTTTCCTTAGTAAGTGTTTTTTAATTCAAGTACGAATTTCTCTGGTGGGATCGTGTAGTAGTTAGTAGAGCTAGTATTGCTACAGTCCCAGTGATCCAGTGTCACTTTAAAACAAAAACTGGTGATGACCTCTCCTCCCCACACATACTGTAGTTGCACAAACAACCCATTTCTTTTTTTTAAAAACTCAGCTTTATTAAGAGATATTGATAAGTATAACCATATGTACAGTGGTGTTCCCCAGCATGAAACCCACTTTTAACGTACTCTGCAGTATGCTTCAGCAGACCCACTGAATAAAGCAATCTAATTGCAATGGCAATTGGTCTATTTTATCATGCAGGAAACTGTGGCATTCATTTCATCCTGGCAGTGTCACAATTTCCTGAATGACGAAAGGGACTAATTGCCATTGAAATTACATTGCTTTATTCAGTAGGTCTGCTGCACCATTCTGCAGAGTGGTTAAAAATGCTGCAGAACTGGGTTTCATCCTGGGGGGGTGCCACTATAACACACTGACAATTATACATTTTGATCGGGCTCCTTTGTTTGGTTACATTGTAATAAGCTAACAAGATGCTATACCCATTATTGATATCAATCCTCTTTAACATTTTATCTGCGTTTCTAAGTTTCATAGGTTGTAACCTAAGTGTGCGTCTTCAAAGATCACTATACCATTGCAACAATAAAATTTAATGTTACAGTCACTGCACTTTGTCTTATGTCATTATTTATCAAACACACTTTATCACTAAAGTAACTGATTAACACAATAGAGTGACTATCTGTCCCACATGAACCTATTTTGATCCTTGTTGCATATCCTTATGATAGAGAGAAAGGCCAAGCATGGCCAAGCTAGGTAGGAGGATATGAGTGAAAGAGAGCTCTCCTAAAACCTTGCTTCAGGGGAGCCTGCTTGAAGCCTGTCTCCTGAAGTATGCCAGGGATCACTGGAACCCAACATCCCCACCTCTCTGGCAGCCCAGCCCTTCCCTCTCCACCAAGGGCAATGTCGTCAGGGGCCCTTCTGCAACTGACAAGGGGGAGAGTCCTCAAGTCTTGTTGTGTTGTTCCCTCTGATCCCTCATTCCCTCTCATTTCATGTACTTTCCATACTCACCACTGCTCTTTAAATTGTTCTAGGTTAAGGTGCAGTGTAGCAGTAATACACTCCATACTGTAAATCTCTGAACCCTGCCATGCCACTCCACAATTGTTGGTGCAACTCCCATACACCAATGCAATGTAATCCCCTTCAAAGCTGCTAGACTGAAGGTTCAAAATAGCATTTGCTGTGGGAGATGTCCTATATCTGGGAATTTTATCCCTAGGACCAGGTTCTCGAAGGTGTGAGGGACCTCCACTCCCCATATGTTCTCCATTGCGCCATACACCTGTGTCCATTATGTCTGCAAGAAAGGGCAACCCCAGAAGATATGGTGATGTCTTACAACTTGCCCACACCCTTATCAGCAGAGCTCAGAGCACCCTGGCTGGAAGTGTTTAGTAACTGTGGGGGTATGGAAATACAGGAGGAGGCACTTACACTGAAATTCTCACCATGTAGAGAATGAAGTGGTTTGCCAGCCAGTTCTCCATATATACCATTCCTCTTCTCTAATCATGATCTGGGCTTCTTTCTCCCAGGCCTCTCTCACTGCCTGATACTCTGGATGATCTGTACCCTGCAATATCTTGTAAGCTCTAGCAATGTTACCTATTCTTCCCACCAACTTGACAGCCCAGTACAAGAATTTTTCAAGGTTAGTGAAGTCCCTATTAATTAAATTTATTCTTCCCTGCGTCTGCACATAGTGCTGGAACTGAAGGAAATGGAAAAAATCTTGTCATGGCAGGTTGAATTGTCGCTGCTGTTCTGTGAAGGAAAGACAGGATCCATTTGGAAGGAACTGCTTAAACTTTATTAAAGAACCACAGTTCTGGGGGGCATGGCTTGGACCCAGAGAAAATGGCAGCATAGTCTCTCTCCTCTGCCCCAGCCTGACGAGCAATTGAACAGAGTCCGCCACTATGCTGGATTGAGAAGCTAACCGTTCCTATGGGCTAATCCCTAATACCTCTGTCAATGCTATGCCATAGCTTATTCGAGGGGAAATCATGCTTTTGCTGTCATAATAGCACTGTACTGAAGTCAGAGCTACAGACAACACTAGGCCGCACAGGCCTTGTCAGACTGCGGATGGAGCCTTCTCCTTGTAATCAGAATCTTCTGGCTCCATGTCTGCTTGTTTTCTCCACCCATCTAACAGCGGAGAACGGCCAAGTGAATCCTAAGGCTGTAGTGACACCCAAGGATCCCCGGTGAGTGCTAGAACTCGAGTTCCTGATCTACTGCCTACGGGTTGGAGTAGTCGGCTTCACACATCTTATAGCAGTGAGATGGACCCCCTAGTGGGTAATCAGGCAGAAGCATCGAGTCAGGACAACCCAACAACAACTGATCAAGGCCAGGTAGGAGAGGCCCTGGTGAATATCACTAGAATGCTCGAGGCACTGTTAATTAGAGCAAACACAATAGGCACCTCATTAACGGGATCTGTGGCTGATGTCCATCGGCTGAAGGACCAGAATAATGTTCTCGAGCAGAGGACTGAGGAATTAGAGCAGCAGCATCTACATATGTTACAAAAGATGAGGGACCATGAGGCTAAACTGGAGTGGCTGTGGATCAGGGCAGAAGATCAGGAGAACCACAGTAGGAGAAATAATATAAGGATACTGGGAGTGCCTGAAGGGGCCAAAGGACCAAACATAGAACATTTTTTAAATGAGTGGCTTCCACAACTATTGGGGGATCGATGGAAAGAGCTAGTGGAGGTAGAGTGCGCCCATCGAGTTCCCGGCACTCCAAACAGCACCAGAGGGCCTCAGACAATCATCGCCTATCTGCTGCACTTCTCTGTTAAACAGTGCTTGTTACGAGTTGTAAGAGACCTTGGGGAGCTAACCTGGAGAGGCAACACTATTTCCTTTTATAGAGACTTTACACAGGAGGTGGCGACCAAGTGCCGTGCATATAATCCTCTGAAAAAGATATTAAATGCCAACTCTGTACTTTACCATTTTAAAGGCCTCACTGCACTTCACATATCGAAAAAGGGACAATCCTTTACAGCAGAATCACCTAAGGAAGCTTAGGCCTGGATGCAGAACCATTGGCCAGGTATGATGCCAAGAACTACCTCTCCAAGGCGCCTCTGGGACCACAAAGTTACAAAGACATGGGAACTAATATGAATGGATCCAATTCTCCAGGGAACCTGAATTATAGATGGAATGGTCCACCTAATAAGGGTTCCCCCACTCGCAACCAGCCAGAAACCACTCAGGACATGGAGAACGGGTGACACCAGTCTGGTATAGCTCTACCCCTAATAACTGAAAAGCCCAAGCAAATCCCCTCGGTCAACACCAGAATCCTGCTCCGCAACTGCTACCTGCTAGACAGAGACAGCGATCCAGAAGCCCTTGCTCGTTAGTACCGGATAATGCAAGTGCCTCTCCCCCGCCAAGCTTCTGAGAGCAGATTCACTTCCCAGGGCTGACGAAAAGAGCTCAGTCCAACCCGAAGAGGAACCCGATATGATGAGTGACCCGACTCCCATAGACTGGGCGACCACTGTGGAACTGGCTGATGACCTTGAGGCAGTGAACAATGGACTACTGAAACCTGGACCTATGACATTTTCAGAGGCACTTGCTTCACACACTACATCAGCTGGAACTATCTCAAACTGTTGAACAGGAATTGCCTTGACGAAGCATTACAGCTGCCTGTGTAGCTGCTCCCTAACTTCTCTATGCTCCTGCCATGTTCTATATCCTCATTAGGAACAGCCGATGTGAAACTTTTATCAGGAAGGTGGTGGCTTGTAAACTTACCTAGCAGTAGATACTGCTACTCATCTGGGTCTCCCTCAACCATGTGATGACCTCAGAGAATATGCCCCCTCACACATCTCTCCCCTGTCACTCGACCCTCGGCTCTAAGGGTGTTATACCCCCCACCCCCCTTTCATAGCAAGGGTTTCTTTCATCACACTGCTGGGAACTTGATTGATAGTTATCTCTGAGCACCGCAGAAACCATATCAAATCAAATCAAATCAAATCTTTAATTATCCAGGCAATCATCATTGAACAAGCTCATTTACAAGATGGACCTGCTGTTGTCCAAGACAGTTATACATACATAGATTGAAAATACAAAGTACAACATGTGCAAAGAGTTAAAAACAAATTTACAGAAAAGTGGTAGGTGCACGATATACATTCCAAGCGTTATTGTAGGAACATACATGCATCACTCAACTTTGCTGTGGTATATACATACTCCATGTATGCAGAAGTTGAGGTGGTATGTTTAGCCATTCTTAATCAAGCTTCCATTAGAGGGTACAATTCTTTGCATTTCAGCCCTCAGTGACCATTTACCATACTTGGGTGAGGGTCCTGGGCTGCATAGGGGCCCCTAATGAGGTCTGTATGTTCCGCTTAAACGGTGAGAGAGTAACATGGGAGAAGTGGTGTCTTGGGTGCCAAAGGCCACTATGGCAGCTGACTAGTGGACTTGATTTAAATAGGGAGGGGAGGAACTAGGTTCGTGGCTGGATGTGGTAAGGATACGGAGTGAACCGTCAGCAGGACAGCTAGGAACTATGGAAACAATTACAGATTTTGGCTAACGTTTTGTCATAAATGATCCTAAACAGGACAAAACTGACAAGAGAGCTGAGTCTCAAGGATCTTTGTACCCTGTTCCAGAGCGTAGGCAAAGTGTGGCTTATGGCAGCCCTGCCAAAGTGGGTACTGATCCTGGGGATTTTCAGAGAAATTAGCGAGTGGCTTCTTAGTGTGTAGCTACTGATTGGGCTCAGGGGGAGGCAGGCAACAATGTAATCTGGGAGTTTGTTGGTAAGGGCTCAGAATGTCCAGAGCGCTGCATTTCTACACCACTTATATTGAAGGGAAGGCCACCCTATGGCTGCATATAAAGAGCAGTGATGTATGGAGGATGGGAGACCAGTTATAAATCTTAGCGCTCTGTGGTACAGGACATCCAGTTTTTCTAAATCTTAAGTGGTTGGCACTGCAATCCAAAACCCTAACAGCCGCCCTTGCCATAGATTTTGCCAAGGCTTTTGACTCACTGGAATGGGTGTATCTTCATAGCGTTCTCAAACTATATGGGTTTGGGACCTCCTTCTGCTCTTGGGTGTCGACGTTGTATCACCTACCCATAACCTGCATTGTCACCAACAAGGACACCTCTCGCCTATTTATGTTGCACCGAGGAACCAGACAGGGATGCCCTCTTTCCCTCTTACTATTTTTAATTGCCCTGAACCTGTTAATCAGGAAATTTACAAATACCCCAGACATTACTGGTATCCCTGTAAAGAAGTCATCCTATTTGGCCAATGCATACACGGATGACATGCTCCTGACTCTTTCTAACCCTCAAAACTCTATACCTACTATTTTGTCCATCTTGCAAGAGTTTGCCTCCCTGTCAGGTTTAACAATATACCAAAAGAAAACTACCCTATCGCCCCTGAATGGGGCATGCACCAGGCATTGCCTGGCTGGTACCAACATCACCTGGGTACCCCTGGGATTTCAGTACCTAAGGGTACATATTCCCTCATCCTGGAAAGATATGGAGTCAGCTAATTTCTCTCCTCTTTTGATATCCCTAGCGGCCGAGGTCCAGTGATGGAGAAAGCTAAACCTAACTCTGAAAGGCAAGATAGAGGCTATTAGAATGTTTGTTTTTTCTAGAGTTTCCTATCTACTAAATAACCTCTCAATTCCACTCACTTCAAAGCCATTTATGCCCTAGATAACTTAGTCTCTCTCTTCTTGTAGGAGGGTAAGGCCCAAAGATGGGGACACACAAAGCTGCAAGCCCATAGGACCAAGGGTGGGCTCAGGCTTCCCTGGTTTACAGGCTATCATTTGGCCTTCAGAATGGCCCAGGCCACCACTTGGTTCCTTCCCTGTACTACCCCACCACCCCAGTGGGTTAGTCTGGAAGCAGCTCTATCTACAGCCAACCCACTGTACTCCTTATTATCTAAGAGAAAGCCTAGGGAACACCATCTTACACCGGTCATAATAGAAATGTGCAGGGCATGGCATAGGGCGATGTCACTAACCGGGGCCCCAGGTTCAGACTACCTCCTTCCCATTATATACGCTCTACTATGGAACAATTCTCTTATCACAGTAGAACATAAAACACTCAAGTGGCCTTCATGGGCTACCAAGGGCATTCATATAGTAGAACACCTTCTTCTCCTGCACACTAGGACCCTTATGTCCTTTGAGCAGGTCCGTGAGCAATGCGGGTTACCCTCGACGGATTTTTGGAAGTTCTTACAGATTAGTCTTAACCACCATTTTAAAGCAACCATCAGTCCAGTCACCATGGCATGGCTTAACCACTCCCCCCTATTGTAGGAAAGGCCAAGGTCTGGTAAGCTCATTTTATAAGACCCTCAGAGATGCACAACCTGATACTACTTTATCTAGCAGAGTTGCTTGGGATCATGAACTACAGCATCCCATATCCCCACAACAGTGGTTAGAGTGTCTTAGAGATGCTCACACAGCATATGTAGATGCCAGGAGTCAATTAATCCAATTGAAAAGCTATGCGGATTGCAGTGCCATTTCCTGTCTCTAAGGTGACCCACAGTGTCTCATCTCCTTCCTGTTTACTCTTTTGTTCAGTTACTTTTATCCCTTCCTTTACATAGAGAGGTACTCCTCCCCTCTTTTCCCCTCCCTGTCTCTCCTGTATGTTATGTACCCTGGTATGTTAACATCCCAGTCATGGTTCTCTATGTACCATGTTTCTGTGTTTGCTATGATATCCAGGCATCCCTCTTCCATCAAGTCCACCAGTTCAGGGAGCTTGTTGCCCAGACTATAGGCATTGGTACTCATTACCCTCCATTTCCTGATGGCCTTACTCCTTTTTGCCCCATCTCTGTCCTTATTGCCTTTGTCACTTTCTCCATTTCGCCCTGCCCTTCTCCCTATCAACATCTCTATCTTGGTGTTTACCTCACTTACTACCCTGACTTTTTTTTGGGGGGTAGGATTTCCCTGCTCCTTTCCAGTGCATCCCCACTTGGCTAGTTTAAATGGTTGCCAGTGAAGCATTTAAACCTATCACCTAGGATCCTGGTTCCCCTCCTGGACAGATGCAGCCCCTCATGCCAGTATAGGCCTGCATCACTCCAGGTGGACCCCCAGTCCCCAATGAAGCCAAATCCCTGAGCTCTGCACCAGTTTTTCAACCACTGATTGATTCCTATGGTGTGGAGCACCCTAGCCTCACGTACGCCATAGACAGGCAGCACCTCTGAGAAGGTTACCGTGCGTGCTACTTGTTTAAGGCCCCTCCCCAATTCCACAAACTCTTCCTGCACTGCTCTGATCCCTTTCTTAGTCAGGTCATTTTTCCCTAGGTGGACAATGACATCCAGCTCCCTTCCCTGTGCAGCTGATCTGGTGATCCTGAAGATTCGCTCCCTGTCCCTCCAAGCAATGGTGCCAGGCATGCACTTTACCTCCCTCTCCCCTTCCTCCCCCAGTTCTACCTTCCTAACAATGGAGTCCCCACCAGGAGTTGTTTTCTTCCCCTCTGGGGTGGGTCCCATGCCACCCTCCTGTGGGTCTCCCTTGTGGAGGTTCCCAGCATCCTCCTTGGTCTCCACTGTGGGTGCCTCCATAGAGAAACCACACTTTGCCAGAATGGCATAGGAATTGTGGAGAGGTACAATTGTAGGGATGCACCTCTGCTCCACCACCCTCACCCTCCCTGAGCCCACTGTGGTCCAACCACTCCTCCTTCTTAGCAACCCCTGAGGCAATGTCAGTGGCCCTGGTGGTCCCTGGATGGAAAAGGAGGTCCCACAAATCCTGGCCAACTCAGCCTGGAGATGAGCAACCTCCTCCCTCAGCCCAGAGAGGTGCCTGCAGACGGGACAACACCGCATCCTCCAGAATGTCTCCTGGAAGACTGCTGCTCCACAGCCACTGCACTGCACCACTCCCATATAGTCCCAGTAGAGAAGTCCAGTCACACAGCACTCCTTCCTCCTTGTGTTCTCTGCCAAGACTCTGGCAGAATCTATCTAGGGCAGTGTTTAAATCTAGCTTCCTTCTAGCTAAGCCACTCCCCCTACTTAATAGATCTTTCTACATGTAATTAAATTGCACAGATAACAATCCCCTTCAGCCACCTGAGATTTACACCTAGATAACAGCTCAGTTATCTGAGATAACTGCTCAGATAACCATTCACTTCAGCTTACTCAGACAAACAGTAACTTTTTTTTTTGTTTGTATTTTTTTTACCCTAAAGTGAAGGTCCCAATAGAAGAGTTCTACTTTTTTAGTCCCAGTAGAGAAGTCCAGTCACACAGCGCTCCTTCCTCCTGGTATTCTCTGCCAACCTCCCCCTTCTTCGGCCCCTCTCTATGTTTCCCTTGATAGCACTCCCACTCTACTTCCCTCCCTACTTTTTTTCTACACATTATTTCTCATTTATTTTGCATCACTATATTCTACCATTTTCTTGACACCTTGAATTTAGTATACCTTGTATACATTTTTTGTCATTTTTTGCACTATGTTAACTGCTCTGTATACTAACTCCAATGTTGCATTGCAAATGTTGTCCCACTTACTCTGTATAATATACTCTTATTACTGTATTTGATTTTACTTCACTGTATTATAAGTGGATTTTGTTGATTTGTAATTTAGCTACTCCCCTTCCCCCGGGTCACACCCAAAAATGAGCCTCAGCTGAATGTGCCTTTCCCAGTCAACAACTTTAAATGAAAAAAATAAATAAATACAAATGAAAAGAGCTAGAAAAACAAAAACAGACAGAGAGGAAAATGTTACAAATTTTCAGTAGTTCTTGCAACCTTTTATTTCTGAAGTATTTTTCTTTTTCCCTTTGCTCATTATGAAAGTTTTCTGTGTGATAATATAACGCTGGATGTGTGGAGTAGCTCTCAGGCTAGTAGCTGGTATATCTATTTCTAGTTCCCCCACTACATCATCAGCTATGTGATCTTATTGACAGTGACATCACAGGTGACTGACCTGGCAGCTACTGAATGGTTGTTCCTAAGCAGCAGTGATGTCACAGTCAGTGAGGTCATGATGCTGTTGACGTAATGGGGGAATAGAGCTAGATATGTCAGCTGCCAGGCAGAGAGTCGTTCCACACAGCACACCTACTAATATCAGGTGACCAATCTTCTAATTAACTGAAGAGGAAAGAAAAAGTAACTCAGATATAAAAGGTAATGACTGACTGCTTTTAAAAACTAATATTAGTTATAGGCAGTACACTAGCTCTTTAATGAGGATACATGTCTTCTTATCAGTGAAGTTTCTCTTGCACTGTCTGTCAGCCCTTTCCTGTGCCATTCATTCCTAGCTCTTCCCTGCCATCACCTGCACTGTTTTTTTTCTGACACACCTTGTGTTGTTCCCACGTGTGCATCACTTTTTATGGTATATTTTGTGACTTGCATCATTTCTGGAAAAATCGAAGCAACTCGTGAATGTTCCAGAATCGGGTGCATGATGTTTGCCATAACAAGATTTGACGCAACCTATGTGTTGATTCACCTTTCTTCAGTCTAAGCCATCTTTGAAAACTGAGCCCCTTCTCTCTATTTTCTGCACTCTTAGCTTGACTCTCCTCTCTCCAGTCTTTAGACTCTTCAGTTTTGGATCCTTCTCCTGATTCTCTCATCCTGGGTACTGTTCCACTTCCACGTCACTTCCGGGAACAGACCTCCTTAGAGAGGCTGCTCTAGCTTACATCTTTCTGGTTCTGCTCCCCCCCCCCCCCATACTTCTCCTTCACTCTCTGTCACTCTCTCTTATCTCTTTCTATTGCTCTTCAAATCATCTCAGGTTCAAACCTCTTCTAAAATTAACTTGCTTGTAAGTACTGTCCATTTGCTCCAAGGGTTTCCTGGTGCCCTGATATTCCAAGACTATACAATCTCAAATGTCTGCATTATCTATGGTTCATAGTGCAGCACTGCATGTAATATTAAAGTTCTCAGCTGACTCACCAGCGTAGCAGTAGTGCTACTGCTTGCGGTGTCCAAAACCTGAGTTCAAAAGCATGCTTGGGAGTTGGAGGGTCCACTGGGGGGTGGGTGGTGAGGAGGATTGAGTGTCCCAGAGACAGCTCTCCTCCTCCAGGAAGGGTTGGGACCAGTGACCAATGTTTGCTTTGCCCTTAGCGGTGGCTGGGGGTTGGCACACTGAGACCGAACACAAGGGAGGGGCAGAGGCAGGGCAGATGCCCGGTGTGCTACATACAGGAGCATGCACAGCATGGCCATTGACATCATTGCATGCCACTTCCTCCATGCTGGGGGGGAATATGAAATGCTAGATGGTAACATGACACCAGTCTTCCACAGGCTCCACATCCTGCTACCTGGGCAATGTCTGAGCAAACTGGATCCTGATCCCAATGGGGTTTGAGGGGACCCCACTGGGGGGGCAACCTCTGGGGGAAGTGCTGGATGGGGCTGGGAAGACCGTTGGAAGGGGGCTGCTCAGCACAGGGAGGAATAGATTAACAAAAGAAAAATAAAGTTCTTAATTCAGTATCTTCGGTAACAGCAGTTCAGTGGCTGTTAAGCCATCTGCTCAGAACTCCCTGTTCACAGCTCTCAGATGAAATATGCAAAGATATTCAAACTGATGAGTGTAAGAAAAACTAGATTATACAATGGGATCCTGAATTTCTTTCATCTGATTGGCTAACTAGCACCTTTTACCAATGATAAATCCTGGCATAACCCATGGGAAAAGGTGCCAGTTTGCTATATCTCCCAGAAGATAAATACAACACCCTAAAATAAAAACAATTCAGCCACCATATTGATTCCCCACTAAAGTGTGACACAAAAGCAGGACATTCAAACAACCACTGCAGTTTATGCCAGATAGATCAAAAGTCTCCAAACTCATGTCACATACCCCAAACCACTTTTATTTTAAATATCTCCTCCTTGAAAACTCGGACAGTGCACCTGCCTCACCTTATCTCCTAATCGTTTCAGCTATTGTCTCCATTGTTATTGACTCCGTTTTACATCCCCATGACATCGCTACATCACACCTTGATACATAACAATAAATGCCCTCCTTAACTAGAAAAATAATGCCCGATCTCCCAATCACAAATACCACCAGTGGAAAACAACCATTTCTCCCGATCGCAAAAGGCACTGTAAACTGAAACCTCTAAACTGACAGGAAACCTGGAAGCACAGGGTGGCCCTTCACAGCTTCTCCCACTCTCTGTTTAGTCCTTCACAATAAAAGAAATCCTTCCACACCTGCATGTTATTCTTGATACATCCAGTATCCATTTTAATAGAATAACATTTTAAAAAGCCTTCCCGTGAAATGGAGGTTGCTCACTGCTGACATCGCCTATCATGCCCCATGCTCCATGGGATGGCAAGTTCGTATGTTCATAAATAAAACCCATCCAAGTAAGACTACCTGTTATTTGGCTACAAACGGGTGAAACGCTTATTTGCAGAGGGATACATGCCATCCTTACATCCATCCATTAGACCACTCTCAGAGCAAAGATGCACAAGACATTTGGTGAGGTTTGTAGACTGAGGTATCTGATTGTTCTGTCCAACTCCACAACATTCTAGTATTAAAAGCAATATACCTTCTCTATAGTCAGCTACTTTGTAGAATATTTTTTAAAGAACTGTTCTGTGGGTGGGTTGTGGCTATACATGTTACCAATATGGATGATTTGGTTACCCATTTCCAAAGATTAAAAAAAAAATTATAAAAGAAGCTTCCCATGAGTGAAAGTGTGTCATATGTGTGTGTGTGTGTGTGTGTGTGTGTGTGTGTGTGTGTGGCAGCTTTCCATGTTCAAAGTAACAACCAAGGACCATTTTTCAAGGAAGGAAGGATATCACTCTTGAAAGCTATTAAAAACACTATTTTTAAAAATCTAAACTGTTTAATACATTTTTTGTTTACTTTTACTTAGTGCCAATTGTATAATTGCAATAATCCACTCCACAGGCCTCGTGATCAAACCGCACCAGGTGTTGGTAAATCCCAGCATAACCCACACCCTGTCATGGATTATTGCTTAAGGACATACTGCACACACATCTGGGTGGGGGGGTAGGATAAGGGAAACATTGAAAAAAAAAACTACTTCACATAGGTGGTGATTAACATGGAATAGTGTACCCAACGAAGATGTGGAAGTTTCAAAACAGAACGAGACAGATTCCGAAGAGAAGCTGGTGTTCCATGTTACATACCATGAGATGAGGTTGCATTCTGACTGGATATATGCTCTGAGTCAAACTGAATCTTGTCACTGCTCTTCAGAAGGTGGGGTTGGCAAAATGGTCCATATTCTCTTCCTTCATCACAACACTGTTACTAAGTAACAGATACATTTAATACATATGTGTGAAAAATGAAGTGATTTCTTTAACTGAAAGTAGCTCAGAGCAGTGTAGTTATTGACCCATAATTATACACCTGAATTACTTTCAGTCCTATGAACCTCACTACAAAGCATAGTACCTTTGTACAGTACTGCTCCTTCAAGGTGTTGACAGAAGGCTCTCCCTTGCCTAATGCCACCCTGCTCCTCCAGGATCAGTGCAGCCTCCACAGCACAAGGGCTTGTTGCATGATCAGCAACTCATGGCCACTGACTGATGCCCTGATGCTCCCTGGAAGAAAGAAGTGCAAGTGTGAGGTGATGTTCTCCCCTTCCCTCACGTAGTGGCACACAGCATGGGTCTGAATCAGAAGGGAGTACTTAATTTTTAAGCACTGAAATAATTACTGTGAATGTTCCTGGTTTCAGGAAGTTATAAGTCATTAGCTGTTTACATAATTTATCAGTTTATTTGTACACGTTAACTCATATAAGTGCAATAAAGCACTTCAGGGATGTGTGGTTATGGTCAATACTAACACAACTCTCTCATGTGTTTAAAGGCAATTGGCACAAGTGACTTGTTCCTATCAACACACTCAAGAGGCATGTGATTATTGACCCATGATCACAAACACCCTGTTGCGCCTTATTGCATACTTATAGTAGCAGTAAAAAAATACTGTACATATGTAACTATCCTCATTGATGGCACTGTGCAGTGATTGGAGTTTTGAACTGTGACTCAATTCTCCACCTATGTCAAAATGTTTTCAGGCTTGTTAGATTGCAAGTCCAGCAAATAAAGCTGCGACTGCAGAGTCCAAATCGGTGCTCATCATGAAGGGCTGCCAGCCCTAGGAAAAGTAATATACCAAATCCTGTATCGATGTCACTCGAGAATAGGAGGGCTATAGACCAAGGTTCAATGTGGGGGAATAGCTCCTCCCACATGCCCTACAAAGGCCATCCTCCCATGGCAGTTTTCCGCTTAGCACATTGTGAAACACTGCAGTGCCTGGGCTTCTGTGTGGCTTGTGGGCTGAGCCTCCTCGCCTTCCTGTTCTACTTATTGTCTTCTCCCTGCTCCCTCCCATTCTTCTTTCCCCTTTTGTTTTTTCCTCATTTTCTCTTGATCCCCTCTTCCGGTCTGGTGTCCATCCTCCCCCGTTTCCTTCGTCCCCTTCTTCCCCTCTCCTTACCTCTTTTGCCAGCCACTACATATTTTTTCCCCCTGGGTGCAACAGCATTCCCCTGTGCCTCTTAGAATTTGCCTCTCATTCACCTGCCACTACCTCGTTGCTGCACCCCTGAGTGTAGGTGATGCAGTTCTCTGCGAGCTGTCATTTTGTGCATCATCTTGGCTGGCGTTCGACCCTGCCCTGCTTGTTCACTCCTCTCCTGTTGGCATGTCTTGGAGTCCTTGCTTCCTTTTTCAGATGACCAACTGAGTGAGTACCATTGCATACAATTTCTTGTCCCCTGTTTCACTGTGCAGTGCTGCACCCAGCTAGCAGGCAACCACCCAGTCCTGTTTGTCTGCCCTGTGTCCCTTTCCCTGGCTTACCTATTTCATTTTATGCTCCCCTCTGTAGTCTCTATGCCCAGTGCCCCCACTCAAGAAACAGCTTGTCCTGTGCTGTCACTGTACTGATATGGTGAGTGCTCAAACCCTTTCACTGCTCTGGTGTTTGTAACATGCTCTGCCTGGACCGCTCCACTTTATCACTTTCCTCTGTGTAGGTTTCCTGCTGTACTAGGTTCCATCTGTCATCCCAACTGTTACAAGTCTGATGTTTTCCACCCTGACTCTGTCTTCCAGATGAGTTTCAGCTGCTAACACTTTGTCTGTCCTGTGCTGCCCCTGTCCTGCTTTGTGTGGCCCTGAGTTCTGTTCTTGTCACATTTCTTTCCCGCTCCTTCATGACCTCCATTGATGTCTGTCCACTGTATGCTACCGTGTCTGTCTCTGCTGACTGCCCAGTGCTGTTCCCTCCCTAATGCTGAGCCCCTCAACTCCTAGCTACAAGTTGCCTTTCCCTGCATCCAGTCCTGGCCAGCTGCCCCATCCTTTGCTTTCCTCCTACTGTGTATTTTATTTTATTATTGCCCTGTTTCCATCCTTGCAGTGTGCTTTGCTCTCCCTGTTCCTTGGACGCTCTCTTGCCTGGTTCACTGTTTCATGCCGGGATGGCCATATTCCTGCTATCTCTTCCTTGGCCCCCCATCCCCCATTCCCGTCCTTTGCTCCCTTGGTTTTCTTTTTGGGCCTTTTGCTCCTGATACCAGAATTCCATCCCCTTTATGCCCCATCTCCCATCCTGACTCATGCTACTTCTACACCTAGTCTGAAGCCTTCACCCCCCCCCCGCTCTTTTTGGTCCCAGCACCTCTACCCTACTACTTCCCGTCTGGTCTCTGAAGAACTTACCTCATGCCGGCCATATGATATACCCTGCCCTCCCGCCTACCTGGCTTATGCTACCCTTGTATGGATCATTACCCTTATGGCCTTCTCAGCTTCGGTCATTCATTACACCTCACCGCTACCAGCATGCTCCTTCCTGGATTATTCTAAATCCTATTTTACTGGCATTCCTGATGACTCCTTCTCATGTCCTCCTACTCTGTTTTGCTTCCTTCCCATTTATACTGCCTCACAATTTACTTACATTATCCTATGCAGCCAGCTGCCTTTTCCTTGCTCAGCCCATACCAGCAGTTTTCTGGACTCCGTCCCTAGCTCATACCTTCTGAGGTACTGAGTGAAGGTAGGTCTGCCCTGTCTCCTGGGGATGGGATTCTGTTACACTCACTGATACCTACTACTTACAAACCTGACATCCTCCATCCCTAACTCTGCCTGGCAGTATTGAGTGAAGGTCAGCTAGCCCCAACTACCAGAGATGGGAGCCATGTCTGCAATCTACCTAGTCATATTTCTGCATTCATTATACCAGATATCAGTTACTGTTTTCCTTCGGGAATAGGACCTCTTTACCCCATGTGCCTTCAATATCCTACTGATGTCTAGTTGCCTCGAGTCGCGATCGTCTTGCCTCGACTACCAGGGATGGGAGCCTTAATCTACATTCCCTTTTTTCACCTTTATGCATTCTGTACCTGATGCCTGGATGCCATTTCCCTTCAGGAATGAGACCACTATACCCCATTTGCATCCAACATCCTACCTCCACTGGGCGGCATCAACTGAAGGTCATCTCGCACCAACTACCAGGGATGAAAGCCTGTATCTGCAATTCATGGTTTCAAATTTATGCATTCTCTGCCAGAATATCCAGTTGCCTCTTCCCTTCAAGAACAGGACCGCCTTACCCCATTTGCCTTCATTATCCTACATTGCCTGGTAGCATTGAGTAATGGTCTTCTCACCTCGAATATCTAGGATGGAAGCTTGTGTCTACAAATGACTATTTAAACTTTGTGCATTTTTACTCGATACCCAGTTGCTGCTTCCCTTCAGGAACAGGACCATTTTACCCCATTTACTCTCAACATCCTCTGCCTGGTGGCATTAAGTGAAGGCCATCTTGTCTTGGAAGTCAAAGATGGGAGCCTGTTTATGCAATCAACTGTTTCCACTTCATGCATTTTCTACCTGATACCTGGTCACTGTTTCCCTTCAGGAATGGAACCCCTGTACTCTATTTGTCTTCCCCATTCTTCCTCACCAGTCTATATCCTGCACTTCCACTGACTCATCGTACTCATCGATGCCTTGACCTCCTCACACTCCGTATTTGGACTCTGCCAGCTCGTTCTGTCTGTGCCTTCATTGAGTTCAACTGCCTCCTGGACTTCCTTGCTGCTGGTCATCCCCTTTCCTGACAACCATGTGAGTTCTCTTTCTCCTTCAGAAGTGGAATCTTCATGCTTTATCTCTGCAGCATCTTCTGTTCCCTGCAATTGCTGTTCGCCATCATCCTCAGATGTAGAACTTCCATATATCAACATTGTAGTACTTGGTGCCTGGATTCACTTATTTACCTTCCATGAATCTGCCTCATGGGCTGCAGCAATTGGCCTCCATTCTGATTCAATTTGCTGTGGCGCTGACCTTGGTTCTATTCCTGTCTGCACCTGTTGAAGTCAATAGGCTGATCTGTGCTTTTTTTTCTCAGACTCCTTCTTCCAGTCCATGGGCATCCATTCCAGACATTCTTCTTCATCCTTGGACAGCTGCCTTCTACTTGCTGCTCCTTCCTGTTTGCTGTGGGTCTTTTGGGCAGTTAACATCTATCTCTGGCCAGTATTCCCACCTGGTCAACTACAGCTTCCATTCATCTATCTCATACTCCTACCCTGGCCATCCTAACAGCTCCCATCCACTACTCAATGGAGCACTTGTTCATTTCACCTGAGGAAAGCTTCTTCTAGCAAGCATCCATTGGACAACATGCCTTATAGACTCTTATGTCACCATAGAGTTATCTATACTTCCCAATCATCTCCCCAGGATCAATTCTGGAATTCCATTTGACTGCACTGTAGAAATATCTCATCCCTCATCTGACTCTACTAGATGATCCCTATGCATACTTTCAATTCAAGCACTATGACTTCCCTATGTACCATGTCTCATACCGTATCTTTTACATGGGAAAACAACCTAATTCCTTCTATCATGCAATACCTCTGTAATCATCATAACTGTTGCAGATAATGGGAACCACAACATACCTCATAGCAGTACTGACTTCATCCTTTTGCCTTTCCATACCTTCTCCTGTGAGCACTGACTCTGTTGATCACATTACTCGACTCCTACTTCCTCAATATCCATTGGATGTCCTAAGACATTCACATGCATCTCCGGTGCTCAGAAGCCTTCCTAAATGGTATTCTGTCTAAACCACTGTTTTCTAGCCTCTGGATGTCACCATACTTCATACTATCATCTACATTCCTTCATCATAGTACCATCAATCAGGTCAGCTGCCCATCCAGCGGTCCTTCTAGCTCATCCCTAATGATTCACCTCCCATTCTCCCTCCAATGAAGACTTTCACTGAGAGCAGGCTTCCATTGATTCTCAATATGCTCGTCTGCAACTGATCTGGCTGTCTCACTATCCAAGTCTTGCCCTTCAACAGATCTATATTGGACTAAAGTGCTAGGCACCCTTGGCATTCTACATTGCACTCGACTTCCCATCGCCACATCAGTCTATAGACGCTTTCATATACCAGTTTCTGGGCTTCCCACAGTATTTAGATGTTGTATCACCTGAAACGCAAAGCAGTCATGACCATCTCAGCACGTGTCACCAGCAATTATGCCACAGAGCTACCCATATCTAATTTTTTACAGGCAGATCAGCAAGAGCCTGTACAAGTATCATTCTGACATCTATACCTAAATCAACTCTCAAATTCCTCCTACTGAACTTCCAATTATTACATATACATTAAGATACCATCTCTACTGCATATGCCAATCTTCCATCATTGATCTAAATCTTCCATGTCACTATTCCTATCAGGCACATAAAGATTATGTCTGACTCCTTCATCTGCTACATGGATGCCTACATTGCTACTTATAATTCACCCCTTAACTCCTCACCTCCAGACTCCAACTTGAATGTTAAACCTTCTACAAAGTTAGATTGTGTACCTTATGACTTCATAACCCACAATATGTCCCACCGTTCAAAGTCTGGTAGCAAATTCATCAAATCATGCTCTTCCTGCTCATTAATCTCCCTAATCCCATTGGACATCATCCATCATCATCTTGGAACCCTGGACTACAATCACCCTTTTCAACTGGACTTATTCCACTCTCGAGATTTGGATGCTCCTTCAGAATAGATCTGCATCTTCAACCTCAGACTTGTCCTTTTCCAGAATGCATCATGCATGGATTTGCAGATGGACCATCATCTCTCCAAGCAGTTCATCTTCCTCAGAAAATGTGCTTGTGGTTGCTAGAATCTAGGTTCTTCTCCTCTTAGTTTGCCTGGAGGATGGGTGGGTCAGTTGCCATAGGTCCTCAGAGGTTTCCTCCACCTGGGTTTTTTTTCCCTCTCCTGTGTGCTACTGATTATACTCTCTGTGAGTTGATGGAGATAATCATACTACTTTGAACATTCACAGTTAATTCTTTTGGGCTTTCTAGTCCCTACTCACTACCCAGCTTACATACCAAGGGTGGAAATAGAGAAAAACCAAAAGTAAACTACAGTTACATAAGCACTACTAACCCCATACTCTATTCACCCAAACATTGAATATGAGGGTTATAGCCTGAGGTTCAATGTGGGGGTAAATAGCTCCTCCCGCATCCCCTACAAAGGCCAACCTCCCATGACAGTTCTCCACTCATCGTGTTGTGAAACACCCACTATCCACCCCTGCCTCCTCCTTTTCCAGCACTCTACTCACCCTTCGTGCTGGGCTTTCCATTCCCTACTCACTACCCAGCTTACCTACCAAGGGCAGGAACAGAGAAAAGCCAAAAGTAAATTACAGTTACATTAGCACTACTAACCACATACTCTTTTCACCCAAACATTGAATTTCCAAGTAAAATGAAAACTCCAAGTAGCAAGCTGCAAATAAATACATTTATTTTTAGGCAAAGGAAGTTCTAAACAGCAAAGCACTCCTTCTCGGCCACCCAGATCTTCGACTCTCATGAGTCTTCCTCAGGGGTGTGGGATAGTACAGGACTTGTTAGATTGTGGGCTGCACACTGCTGCAAACCAGAGTCTGCAATTTCAGACCAAAAGACTGACTTCAGTCCATAGTTTGAGTTAGCCTGCAAGGAGTTAAGTGGGTCAAGTATGACCTGTTTAAAGTTTATGGAATTGAACTTGCAGATCAAAAATTAAATTAATTTAAGCCTGAATTGAGTGTGTGTGTGTGTGTGTGTGTGTGTGTGTGTGTGTGTGTGTTGCTGCTAATATATTTGGTAGAGTTTTATATTCAAAAGAATCATTTGGCAGTCATAAGAGCTCTGTATAAAGCGGAGTTTAAATTCTAGGTGAACATTCTCATTTCAGTTACTTGGGAACTTAGAGTCTTCTGTAGCTGAAAAAATACATAAACATGGATTTTTTTTTGAGTGCTGTACATTGCTGTGGACATTAACATTTTTCTCTCACAGAGTTGCAAACATCAGTGGAAATTACTGAGTGAGGTAAAATACTTATCACTGGGCAGACTGAAACACTGCAGCTGCAGGTAATCCATAACACGTAGCTTTTACTGAGAGCTGTGATTTTCTGTCACTGCATCCTTTTCTTGGCTTCTTTACTTTTCCTGTAACAGAATAGTAATCTATGACTGTATTGCTTATAAAGTAATCCATTGCCTTAAAGAGATAAGGAGTTGAAAGTACAGCTCTTATTGATGTATCTACTGCTGACAGATACTCGATAATATTTATTTTCACTTGTCCTTGTTTCCCATTCGTTTCTTCAGCTTGACTGCCAAGGCACATTTTTATTGTTCATAACAGGGTGGTTCATTGTTATAAAGAGACAATGGATGCTGTACAGCCTGTTTATAAAATACTGACAGAAGGACAAAACTGAATCTTAACATGTAATCATAATGTTGCATAAAAGTTATATTAAAAGAAGTTAAAAGTATTTTTATTTTCCACAGACAGAAAGCTGAACTCTTTGTACAATACTGTGCAGATTATCTTGTACATTTCTGGTAAAGATACAAAATGTTACTTATGTTTGCAAAATTATGCAAAGCTTTAGTATTTAATAACCATCATAATCTAACTGCTAAAGTGCCTATGTTCCTGTGACATAATTTATTTTTCCTATCAATCATTTCTCAGTTCTTTCTGGGATATTACTGACCATTAAGGAAGAAAAGGAAAATAAGTTACTAGCTTTCCAGCACGTGATACCTGCTATTGCAAGTTCTGGATTTGCAGTGTGGAGCCATAGTTTTATTTGTTTGTTTATTTATTATTTATTTTACAACTTATTTACCAAAGATCGTACAGCTGAGATGCAACATTTTGTTTCCATTGGTGCAATGTTTTCTAGCTATTTCTGCAGTTTGATGAACTGGAACACTGGAAGTTCAATGACTTAGTCAAAGTTACACATTAAGTATTTGGTTCTAATGTGTTTGAGCTAGTAATCACCTAGTTTTCTTTCTTTATAGTATGTAAGTATTTTATAATTATTGCTTGACAGAGTTATTACACAGATTTTAATTCATTAAAACACTGTAATACATTGGTAATAATACACATATGTGTATTATCATGTGCATATTAAGAAGGTTAACCTAGCACACGCTATAAACCAGGCTAATGTACACAATTTAAATTTTCCTAGTGTTTTGTGTTACTCATTTCCTACTCCATTGCACAAATTGTGACAAAAAGGCTTTTTTTAGAAGTAGACATTTATACCATTTCTGAGACTTTTTTGGACAGCTGAGCTTTCACTCCAATTGTACTGGAAACTTCAACTTTTCAAAACAAAAATGAAAATTGTACAACTCTCTTGCAGCTCCATTAAGTTAAATAGTGTTAAGAACTCAACACTCCACAAGATCCAAAACACTGGTAGGCAGAACATTTTTTAAAATGTACTTTAATGTGGCAAGTTCAGAGAATTCAAATAGAATCCAGAGCCCAGGTACTTCAACCCTATCTGGTTCTTTGTCTGTTCCCCGTTGAAGACCCAAATAGGGTTGAAGCACCAGGGCTCTGGATTGTAGTCCCTAGTTCATGTCCTTGTTTCCTGCCTACCAGTGTTTTGAATTGTGTGGAGTGGTGAGTGCTTAACAGGATTTACTTAGCAAGCTGGCTTCCCTTCTCAGCACAGCTCCCGGACTTTTGTGCAAGACTGAGTCTCTTTTCCTCCAGTGAGTTAAATAAACTGTATTAAAGCTCCATTCGGCTGTAAACTGTTAATACACTTTATAATCCTCTTTATTTTTTCTTTAAAAATCCAAGAAATGAAATGAATGATACCATAAAGATACCGGGTCAAAACAGCACACCAGGAAGAGTGCTACAAGAACCACGCTGTGTAAAATGTGAAAGAATTTAGAGTGACAGGGATATAATAGTGATAGGGAATTACCACTACCCCTGTCACTCTGCATATTTCCTGTACAGGGATCAAGTTGCTGTGTGCTGGGGTGCCTGGTCAAGTCACTCCTGTGGTGTAGTGGCTAGGGTATGGTGAAGCAGGAGACCTGGGACTGTGGTTTAGTTCCCATCAGGTTTCCTCCTGCTGCAACTTTATTTAGAGAAAAAAGTAATTTCCCCCTCTTGATTTTCTCACCATACCCGAAGTCCACGATCTCACGTTATTTATTATTTTATGACTGGTCATATGGGGGGGCAAAGTCCCCCCATGTCAGAGGGTGCGGGGGGTGAAGCCCTCCTCAAAAAAAAAAAGAAATCCCATTCTTTTCAATGGGTCTGCACTCTTGCTGTTGGGTTGCTCTTGTACCCAATGTTGTTTGCAAGGTCACTGTTTTCCTTCCGGCATTTATTGCTGCATGGTTTTTGTTTCCGGCAACATGACCCCATTCCTACAATAAACTCTTCAAACAAAATACATAGTTTGTCCTTATTTGCAGTAATCTGTGTTCATTTGTTTTATTCAGACAAAAAAAAAGTACCAACCATTACAGTAATTAGAGAAAAATAAAATATAGGGGCTCAATTATTTTTTTTAAAACCTTTGGTCTGTGCTGTCTACACAAACTTCTCAAGCTTGCCTCTCATGGTTTATGGACAGCAAACACCTTGGGTCTACAAAAAAAAACCTCATAACACACTAGTCCCCATAAATTCTTGTCAGTTTAATCATGAATCATACTGAGTGCACAAAAAACTAATTTCAAAGTACCTACTTAGGGCAAAAACAAAAACCAGGGAAGACACATTGGGCTTGCTTTTCAAAGGGATCCCTAGACCAACTCAAGCTGCATCAAATGGCAGCTTGATCTAAAGCCTGATGCATCAGGGACCCTACAACAGATTTTGGTACAGGAGTTCACTGGTGCCAAATTCCACAATGATGCCACAACAGCTCCCATGCACCAATCATGAAGGGGATTGAAGTGTTCCCCCTACTTAAGGCAGGTGATCCCATGAACCTCAACAATTATAGGCCCATATCCATCCTACCAGTACTGTCCAAAATGCTTGAAAAGTTAGTGAACATCCAGTTAAGTGCCTACCTTGATATCAATAATCTCCTTAACCCAGCTCAATCTGGGTTTAGACCCATGCACAGCACCATCTCTGCCTTAGCAAAAGTCACAAATGACTGGCAGACTGACTTAGACAAAAAGAGTAACATCTGTGCTGTGTTTCTGGATCTAAGCAAAGCCTTTGACACTGTGGACCATGAACTACTAATCTCCTCTCTGAATTCCATAGGCCTTGACTCACTCTTTCTTAAATGGTTCAGATGCTATCTCTCCGGAAGAATACAACAGGTAAAAAATGAAGGTGACCTATCTACCTCTAAACCACTCCTAAGAGGTGTACCACAAGGTTCCATCTTGGGCCCCATCCTCTTTGCCATTTACATCAACAATATTGACTCCAATCTCTCACAATCCAATATTCACCTCTTTGCAGATGATACTGTCCTATATGTCAGTAATCCCTCACCATCAAAAGTCTGTGAGCTTCTACAGTCTGAGTTCTCCCTCCTACAGCATAATTTACTAGAAAAGAAACTACTTTTAAATGCCAAGAAAATGAAAGCTATGTTCTTTGCCACCAAGAGCTTCTCTTCCACTGTCCCATCATTCACCCTCCCACAATTATCTACCATCCTTGGTGAAAATCTGGAATATGTGGACAAATTCAAATATCTTGAAGTCTGGATTGACAATAAACTTGACTATACTAGCCACATTGAAGAGCTCCTGAAAAAGCTTAGACAGAGATGTGGCCTATTTTATAGGATCAAACACTACCTGACCAGAGATTCCAAACAAAGATTAATCCTGGCAAGATTCCTATCCCTCATTGATTACACTGACTTCCTTTATGGTCACTGTTCCTTCTCCCATTTAAATAAATTGGACACCTTGTATCATAGAGCTATTAGATTCATTACAGATCTTCCCTTCAGCACCCATCATTGCTCTCTCTACAATGCAGTCAGTTGGACATCCCTACACCATAGAAGAAACAAAAATGCTGCTGTCTGGATCTACAAAGCTCTGACAAACAAACTCCCTTCCTACATCTCAGATTGTTTCCACCAGATCATATCCAGGCCTTACGCCCTAAGGATCAATAAACTCATCATGCTGAAGATTCCTATTACCTGCACCCGGTATGGAAGGGCTGCAATCAGCTATTCCCTAGCACTTTTCTGGAATTCTCTTCAAAAGACCTTGAAATTGGATACCCTCATTCCATTAACATCCTTCAAAAAGCTGTACACTAGTCTCTTCCCAGAATCATGCAATTGCTTCCATAAGGCCTAGTCCTCTCACACCCCTCTTTTCCTTTTTTCCCCTACCCTTTTGTACTGCCCTCTATTTTTGTTTTTCTAGTTTTTCTCCAACCTACCTCATACAAAATGATCCCCCAAAGTCCCATCATCCTTCCTTTATCCCTCCAATACTGTTTGTTTCTTTCATTTTAGTATAACCAAGACCCAATGTCATATTGCCTTGTACATATGTAAATATTTGTATACCTGTTCATTCATAAATCTTTGTATTTGTATTCAATCAGTACCTTGTTTTTTGTGAAAATTGTAAACTTATATTGTTAAGACCAATCAGGTCCATCTTGTAAATGAGCTATGCTCAATGATGTTCGCCTGAATAAATAAAGATTTTGATTGATTGATTGTTTGATTGATTGATGAAGTCTTCTGACAAGTCAGGAATGGTTTTGTAAACTGTCCATAAGCTGCAACGGTGTTTTTTTATAGTTTACCTAGCATAGAGCTTAGTTCTCATAATATAAAATAGTAAAACAGCAAACATAGAAAGTTTGGATCAGAAATGTGCAGCACAGACCAGCGACACAGTAACCATCAAAAAAACAACAAAATGACCACAGTAACCGTCTAAAACTGAAATAATGACAGCCTCCCGGCACAGCGATATCATGCAGTATTCATGATGAGAGTCACAGGGAAAAGTACCTACATCCTCTCATCTCCAGGAAAGCACACTTTTATATGATGATGGCATTCCCAGATTTAGTATGTGTGTAGTCATTGTACATACATGTACGTTTGAATTATATGAGCATGGTTGTGAAGAATGATAATATGCCAACTGTGAAACTATGTTACAATCACATGTAAAAAAGATCATCAAGATTTAATTTTTTGTCCTCAGAGTTTTGCAAAATGTTTCTAGAAATACGGAAACTGCAGGCTGCATAGTGGATGTACAAATACACAGAAGGAAGAAATCATATGTTTTTCAATGTAACACACATCTGCTGCTCATTCACTAATATTTCTTAATGCAGTCACATTGATAACTGTCTATGCCTTTTAATATTTATTTGCATGGGAATGGCTACAGAATGTACACAATTCCCAAACAATAAAATGCAAGTTAAAACCAATAATTTATTTGAAAGGGAGGGTACAGAAAGAACAAGGAGCAGCAAGAATAAAATGGACAAAACAGGGGTAGCAGTATTTCTATGATCTATTCAACAAAGGCACTAAAAAATTCAATACTTTGCCCACAACTGTGTCCACCTCCCCCACCGTCCTCAACCCCCAACTCAGGTGCACCCATCTTAATCCCAACCCAAAGTCCATGGGTGGGAGATCTCTCAATAGTTGCAGTTGGTACCACACTGGTGATGCTGATGCTGCTCGCAGGGTGGAGCTTGGTGGCATGCTCAAACAGTTTAATGAAAAAATTATTTTAAACAATTTGTTGCCAAATACAAACATTAAAATGGTATAACTCTTAAAAGGGGGTTCCTAGTTGTTATCCAAGTAGGATTTTGTGGCTAACTGGCCTCATTGGATATTCTGCCTTTGCTTCTCATACTGGCACAGTCCTGATCAGGACTTTTTCCTTTAATGACAGAGCTCCAAAGGGACAGTTTGTGAAAATCATGGAGCGGGTAGGTGAATTGAAAGAAGAGCATCCAGCCCTAATGTAAACAAACAGGAAACAGCAAGACACCGTGCACTCCAATGGAGTAAAACTGATATCCACACATGAAATATTATTAAATTTTTCCTGATTATTTAACACAAAATAATGAAATAACAAAATCACCAAGTAGAAGCAGGAATTACTACTGACCGCACTCACCCCAAAACTTTGAGTCAGATGACTATTCCGCAGGGGGCATGATCTAATAGGAGAAATGTCACAATTTATGTATCCTTTCATGAATATTAATTACAAATTGTAAATAGATACCCAAAACGAAAAGAAAAAAATACATAAAAAGTGAAGAATTTTAAACATCAACAGAATGGCCCTATAACCTATTAAACATGCCACAAATTGATTCCAAACTTCAGAGTACCGCTGACTAAGTAAATAGTGCCATGCTGTAATTACACAGAACCTTGACCCACAGTATAACATAAGAAGAGCATGTTGCTAGTACCAGAACTGATTGATAGATATTACGAAAACCTATTAATAGCAAAAGACAAAAAGAGAACTGAAAGCTTTGCACCCTTAAATCCAGAAAGCTCATAGTACTGGGTATGCCCATTCCTTCAGAACACAGAAGGGATTGGGGGTGGGGAGAGTGACAAGAGGGAAAGGAGACGAGAAAGATGGGATAAGCTAAGGGATAAGCAAGACAGAAAGCAAAGGAAAACCTTCAAGGAACTTATGAAACAAATTAATTCAGGTGACGTTAAATATATATTTCTTAAACTTGAGAAGTTATTATATTTAGAAATTGGCCTCACATATAACATTACCATATTTGAACAATACCTAATAAAGGAACAAGCACCTAGAGGTCTAACAGTAACAGTAACCCCATCCACAGGATTAGAGAGTTTTGAATTTAAAGATGAGTGGACAGAGATGGCTAAAGAATGCTCTACAAAATTTGCAGGTAATGATCATTAAAGCTGATATAAAGTAGCATGAAACTTTGACCATTGACATAACGAGGTAAAGGGACAGGCATTTGTCAATGAAGCAGAAAAATAATATAAAGAGCTGGACATTGCATTGCAGAAAAAAATAGACAAGTACAAACCTGAGATAATACAAAGAAAACAGAACAAACTTAATATGGATGAAAAGAATTATGAAATTAGAAAAATATTAAATTGGGCCAAAGCAAGAACCAGAAGCAGGTGGTGATGCTGAGTCAGATTTCCAGAAAACTGATTTAGAAGCAAATCCAGAAAAAAGAACAATCAGAAGGTGAAGACGATAGAAGTAATCCTGCTAGAGATCAACAGAATCAGGAAGATCAAGACATTTAATTAGACAAAGAAAGAAACACTGCAAATGGAAAACAAGGGGGAGCAAGAAGGGAGGTGCCAAACACAATTCTATCCAGAGAATTGAGCAACAACAGCAAGAAGACAACCACTTATGAGTTATGAACCCTTGAAATCACCCACTGACAAAGGTACAAATATCTGTGCCCCAGAAAGGACTTTCTTTTATTCCCATACCTTGAATTAATGATTTTGCTATTTTTGCGGATTTACAGAAATTCTTCTGAAAAATCAGATTTAAATACTGTTTCATAGATAAAAGTGAAACACAAATTGACCTATGAAAACTAGGTTTTCAAGAGGAACAGTTAACTACTCAAATGCAAGGGGAGCAAGGGGATACTCAATAGATAAGAGTATCACAGGCAGACTTGGTGGACTAGATTGGTCCTTATCTGCCAGTAATTGTATGTATGTATCTACATGTAAATGGAAGATCTTGACTACATCTTAATGGCAGTGGATACAGGGACAATAGCCAGCAGAATTATTGACAAAGATAATATGCATTTTTGCATGGGAGATTTTGGTAATACTGATTCGGAGGATTTGGAAGACGAGTTCCCTACTTGAAGCAAATGATCTTCTGAACACCATGGAATTGAGTTTGGAATTTTAACAAATGCAAGGTAACATCAACATTTCTAACCTGTTACAATCTAATCTATCACTTGAAAAGAAAAGGAAGGCCTTTTTTAAAGGGAAATCTACATTTTCTTTCCACTCTATATAATACAGGCCAATCCACATTTGAAAAAATCTAATTAAACAGGTGAATGAATTGTTAGATCAGGCAGGGCCTTTTAAGTCTTACAGCCTTACTAAACAAGAACACCTAACACTTAAATAGTTATTAGAATGTAAGGATCTGATTGTAAAACCAGCAGATAATGGTAAATATTATTATAATGGATGAGAATCATTATAAGAAAATAATCATGTCCCTGTAGGAGCATAAAGAGAATTACAGGGAACTCAATTCCATCACTACAGCAGTATTTAAAAAGGAGTTACATAGAATTTTGAACCATGCAGTGGAGGCTGTGGATATTATTGAAAATAAATATAAATTCATTTTGAATAAGAGCCTTAGAGCCCCTGTGTTCTGTATTCTTGCTAAGATTCATAAAAACATATATAATCCCTCTGGCAGACCTACTGTAGCTGGGTAGGGTCAGTTACTGAAATGTGCTCTTAACTTAGATTCATATGTGAAAGATAGTACTAACATCCTGAGAAAACGTGAAGGGTTAATCTGACAACACGATTTTGTATGGTTGTCAATAGATGTTGATTCTTTGTACGTTTCCATTAGGCATGAGCAAGGGATACATGCATGTAGATTTCTTTCTTAAAAAACCATGTTGACAGTTCATGCCTGTTGATTTTGCACATGAATCCTTAGAATTCGTTTTGTACCACAGTGCCTCTGAATTTAAAAACATATATTTTTTCAAATGTGTGGGGCAGCTATGGAGGCTGCCATGGCACCCAGCTGTGCTAATTTATTCTTAGGATGGTGGGAAATTGCAACTGTTTCAAATATAGAAAGCAACCCCTCTTTTACCAGAACATCTTGTACTGGTACCTGTGGATGACATTATATGTGTGTGGAAAGGTAATCCCACTAAAATACCAAGTTTCAAAGAATGGTTTCACAATAATTATTTAAATCTTAGTTTTACATATAAAACCAGCAAGGACTAGATACATTTTTTTAGATCTTACATTAGGCTCTGTACCTAATGAACCTGTTCTCACAAAGTGGTATAGGAAGTCTACAGTCATGAAAGCATTTATGAAAGCTGATAGTGCACATCCTCCCTCACTCAAAAGGTCTATACCGTATGGTCAGTTTGTGAGGTTACACAGAAATTGTAGCACCCTTAGTGATTTTTAGACCCAGGCTAATGAGTTGAAAAACATATTTAGAAAGAGGGGATATTAAGAAGTATTACTTCAACAAGTAATGAACAGGGCTAAACAGAAAGATAGAAATCTACTCATAACAAAGAAATGAAAATATTAATTTTGAGAAAAGATGGATTTTGTACCACTGACCTTTTTCACTGAATTTAATGAAATGGAGAGGAGGATAGGCAATGTGATACTCAGAAATTGGCCAATCCTTAACACCGATGCTGAAGTAAGTATGGTGGTGGACAGCAAACCTAGGGTTACTTTTAGGAGATCCTTTAACATAAGAGAGAACTGGCTCATTGTAGACTAAGATCTGAACAGAATTGTGGGAGAGGCTGGTTTCTGGATAAACCAAAAGGTTTCTTTAAATGTACCAAAATACAATGTTTGTAAATATGCCAGTCCTGGGAAGACATTCAAACACTCTAATAGACATGATATTACAGATGATGTGAGAGAATATATTATGTGTGATACACCTTTTGTTGTTTATGCATTATGGTGTCCATGCAAAATGATGTACATAGGACGTATAGTAAGACTCTTAAAATTAAGATATATTTCTCTTTTTAGGTCTCTGTTTTTTGGGGTTTTTTTTGTGGTGCCAGAGTGGAATAGATACTCCTATATTCTGCTCTGTTTGCACCTTTTTGACGTTGATGGGACTCCACTTAAGGAGCCTAATGGATTTCAATTGATTAAGTCATCCCTTTAAGTCCAAAATGTAGAGTCAACCTATCAGACTCCTTCCATCGAGCCAACAAATTATCTGCTTTTACTAAGATATGGGTAACTTTATGATAGTCTGGATAAATATTATTTATAATTTCCTAAATGAGCATATAGTTGTAGAAACTTGGTATGTGCTTCTATCTGATTGAGCATTTAATCAATGGGAGGCCAATGATGGCCAACAATGGCTACCATAGCAGGAGATGGTCATTTGACTGCCCTGTGATTTTATGGCATCATTTGTTGGGACAAAATGCCCCATAATGGGTGGATCTACCTGTGACATGGAGTCCCATTTTATGCCTCAGGAGTAGCCAACAGGAGTGGCTGGATTGAGGATAACTCAATGAGGCATGGAGTGGCATGAGTCTCGTGGTGACCTGATGGATGTGCCTTAATCCCAGCATGTCCGACTGACCATAAGACAGGTGCAGATGAGACGTGATGTGAACGGATGCATCCTAACTGTGACACAGAGTTCCACGATATGCCTCAATAGTAGCCAACTGGAGTGGCCAGATTGGAAGGTGATCTGTGGGACACTGAGCAGCATGCACTGCATGGTGCCCCAAATGTATATGCCCCCATAGCTAGCCTGTCCCACTGGCTACAAGGTATGCATAGTTGGAACCGTGTGTGATTAGATGGGACCCTCTCATAACAAGTAGTCACATTAGACAATTCAGGAATGGCCTACTGGAGTGGCTGATTAGGAGGTGGTCTGTGGGGTATGGAGCAGCCTGCACTGCATGGTACCACTGATGGATTTGCCCCATAGATTCTGTGTGTCCAACTGGTTACCAGGTTGGTATAGGTGGGACAGGATGTGACTGGGTAAAGTAAACTCTATAGGACAGATTAATCCGACACGGCGCCACCTTGCCAAATCTCCATCTTTTGTCTACACATTTTGAAGGTTAGCCTGGACTGATTTTTGTCCAGGTCTGGAGAAGTTAGAATTAGACCTCCTCAAGTAGAAAAATGAATTAGCAGGGCCTAGTGAAATATAAAATTAAAATGATTTGCAAGAAAAAAGTAAAGTTTACGAATATATTATAGCATAGAATGCATTTAAGCAATAATGCATGACAGGGTGCAGTATTTCATAGGATATCATCACATCTTGGGTGGTTGGGCACGAGGCCACACCAGAGAAGTGATGATATCCTATGATATACCACAACCTGGAGTGCATTATTTCTATTATGGACTGGCTTAAAAGTTTTTTTTTAGTTAAAAAAAACAATAAGAAAATTTTTTAAAACCTTCTGAATATACTTCTTTGGGGATGTTGGAAGAGTATGTTTTAACAAAATAGTTTGTGGAGGGCTCTCGGCAGCAGGTGGTGCTGTTGTAACTAGCTTGACTAAGACACTAGCACTGCTCCCATACCAGCTATGTTCTCTGTGCTTTTCTCCTGGTCCGGCTGCCTGGTCTGAGACAGGGTGAAGATGTGTGTGACTTGCTATTTCTTTTCAGTAGTTAGCAGTTGGAGCTTGTCGACACCATGACTGTGGTTTTCAGGGGTTTTTATTTGAGACAAGAAAGTCACTTATTGTGACCATGTGGAAATGACGCTAGTGAGGCTCAACGTTACATCACTCACGCAACACAGTCTACGGTGGACTGTGTAACATACTGGCAGTTGGATGAGGGATGGCTTTTTTTTTCAGTTTTGGGAGTATGGCTCAGTCTATGGTTGTGTTGCTTGTACAGTTTGGTGGGAGGTGATCAAAATAGTTGCAGAGCGATGTGTGGTGCTACAATGAAGATGTTCCTGGAACTGAATTCAGGTCTGACAGTCTCTTCCCTGCAGGCAGGTGTTCTGACAAACTGAGGGACGTAGGGAGCATTGCAGTTGGAGGCTTTTATTTCCCATGAGGAGGCTGGTGGCCAGAGGTTTTTTGAAGCCTTGAGTATGTGGCCCGATATCATTATGGCTTCAAAGACCTCTTGGCCAATCAGTGTCCTTGATCTTTCCGATCCAATTCATAATTGTAATTATATAACATTACTCTTAAATTAACTTGAGATGTATATTTTAACAATTTATTGACATTTACAGATATATTTAGCATTTCTCTTGCCTGCTACCTTGCTATCAAATGCACGTAGAACTGAACAGATCTCGGCTTGCTATTCAGTATACCATAATTTGTTTGGAATACACGGATATTGTTATGTGTATTTTACTGTAAATATTGATGTGTTTTTTTATTATGTACTATGTTTGTAATGCCCCTTTTCTATGGTTGAAGAAATAAACCTTGCTTACTTAGTTACTTACTCCAAATACAGTAGGTCTCTTCAGATGCTCCATTGGCTGAGACTCTGAAACATAGGTCCACTGGTAACCGAGCTTCTCTGCCAAATATCAGGTAGAAAGGTGGCCTTTGGATGGAATCATTCTGAGTGCAGTTGTAGGTATGTACTAAGGAACTTACTTTCTGGCTCCAACTGGATTTCTGAGCTGGGTCCAGGGTGCCCAACATGTCAAGCAGTGTATGGTTAAAATATTCAGGTTGAGGAGTCCCGCTGCAGGTGGTAACAAGTGGTTCTGGACTTTCTGATACCGTAAGTTTCCAGAAATTCTTTTACAAGCTTACTTTCAAAGTCTCTCCCTTGATCTGAATGGATCCTTTGAGGGATGCCATAGTGATTTACATATTGTTGTAGCACTTTCACAACAATAGTTGCTTTTTGATTTTTTGTGGGGTATGCTGGTGTATATTGAGTGTAATGGTCAGTTATCACCAGAATGTTGCCAATGATTTTTCTGTCTGGTTCCAAGGAAAGAAAATACATACTAACTACAGGGGCCCACTGGTTTTGATATTTACCAAAGGTGCCGCTCTTTTTGGTAAAGCCATTGTTTTGATACATATGAGGCATGTTTTGCAGTGTTTTTCAATGTCTTTTGTCATTTTTGGCCAATCAAAACCTGCTGTCAATAAGCCCAAAGTGTGGTCAAACCCCAGGTGACCCATTTCATCATGTAAAAATTTGATAACAGCTTTTCTGTACTTCCACAGTAACACCAGTTGTCATTTAGGGAACTCAGTCAGGATGTGCACTGTCCTGACTGCTTCATATTAAATGTCCATCCTTTAAAGACAATCTGTTCCACTCACTTAGTAATGATGGGATATCTGGGTTTGTTACTGACACTTGATTGGCATTATATCATTTCTCCAGGGAACGCATCACTCTGCATATAACACAGTCTTCCCTTTAGGCTTCTTTTAGTACAGGCCAGCTCAGCTGGAGCTGAGACAATGGGTACAAGATGATGATGCTAAGGTAGGCTACTGGAGTGGCATCTGGGGGGCTCCCATCAAGTCAATTGCTCTGTGTGGGTCTGCAGGAGTGGCATGGTCAGTTGTGTTAAACTTCTAATGCATTGCTTTTACTGCTGTACTTGAAATTTTGTTACAGGAGGTGGGCAGATCAGGATGTGGACACTGGGATAATGTGTCTGCATCAATATTAGTTCTGTCACTGCAGTACTCTGAATTGTATTTGTATGCTGACAGGGCTGAGAGCCACAAATAGTGTTGGGCACAATTGGAAAATATCATCCAGTGAAATATTTCACAGAATTTGTGCATTTCACAAAATATTTTGCTGGGTGAAATGTGAAATTTTGCCCTCGAACTGGTAAAATTTGCCACTCACAGGAGACATTTCTCAATTTCACCAATGGCCAGCAATCTTTTAAAAAAAATCCCATCCCCCTCCCTAGTGTCTAATGGTCCTCCCCAGGCCGATCACCGGCTGAATTCAAGAACCCCCACCAGTCACCCCCTTGCCCCCGGCCCCTAATCTTTGAAAAAAAGCAATCCCCTCCCCTGTCCCTGGTGTCTAGTGGACCCAAAAGAAAAACAAGGTGAAGACTGCACAAACTGCGTGAGAGGGTGCTCACTGCGTGAGGTGCAAGCCTCAAAAGTTAAATAAATGCAAATGAAATGAGCACTAGAAAGATGGAAGTAGTATGCTCATTTATTCCAAAAAGACAAATCCAAGACCCCTGTGCTTCTGCTCATGCCTTCAAAGGGGGTATGGCAGGACTATTCTTACAAGGTGCTCAAATACAAACTAAATAGTGACATCATCTTAATGGGACAATTCAACAGGGAGAGAGGGAAGTAGAGAATTTTTTTGGAGAGATTCCCCCGCCAGTTCTGGATCCAGTTCAAGCTATGGAACTGGCAGCTCTGATCAGGGCATCTGAGATTATGGAGGTGGTACAATTGTTACCTCTGAGTAAAACACCAGGGCCTGATGGTCTTATGGCTAAATTTTATCAAGTACACCTACAAACCATACTCCCAACACTCCAGGAGCTGTTCCAAGCTATTATGCAGGAAGGAGTATTTCATCCCCTGTTGTATCAGGCTTATATTACTCTGATCCCTAAACTGGCAAAACCTAGGGACCTTCCCAGTAGTTATAGGCCTATAGCTCTAATGAATCAAGATATTAAGATTCTTACAAGAATTCTAGCAAATAGGCTGTTGCTAGTCGCCCCTAGTTTAATCAGTCATGAACAGGGGTTATGCCTGGGAGAGGGGCAAGTGATGCCCTGAGGAAACTACACCACATATTGAGTTACGCGCCTGACTCCCAGTTACCACTTGCACTGATATCGTTAGATGCGGAGAAGGCCTTTGATAGGGTCTTGCACCCCTTTCTGTTTGCTACTATGAAGCGGATGGGTTTCCCGGGGGGTTTCCTTAAGGGTATTAAGAACTTATATGCTATGCCTACTGCCAAGGTATTATGTAATGGCTATCTGTCGAGGGAGATACAATTAGGAAATGGGACTAGGCAGGGGTGTTCCCTCTCACCAATACATTTTAACATATATCTGGAACCTCTCCTGAGGGCTATTAACAAAGACGTTCACATTAAGGGAATCAAATTAAAAGGGTGGGAATTGAAGCTCTCTGTTTTCGTGGATGACATTTTGTTGCATTTAGAGGAGCCTGCAGCTAGCTTTAAGAGAGTAGTTGAGATTATAGAGTCCTTCTCCAAGGTCTCCAATTATAAACTTAACTTAAACAAGACTCAAGTTCTCCCCCTCACCCCTTTGGTTACCAGGGAAGGTTTCTTCCTGGTGCAAATACAATGGCGCCTAGATAAAATTCAATATCTGGGCATCTGGATAGTGGTGAATATCAGAGAGGGGTGGAATTTAATCTTGGGGGTATTATATCAGCACTCAAAGGGGATGTCTTAAGGTGGAATAAGCTGCCTTTAAATTTTACTGCTCGATGAACATGTTACCCCGTTTGTTATACCCGCTGTATTTGGCCCCTTATAGCATCCTGCGTAAGTGGTTCAACATAATTAGGAGGTTAATTTCAGGCTTCCAGTGGAAAGGCAACCACCCTAGAGTGAAATATAATCACTTGCATTTACCACATAAAAAGGGAGGTGTCCAGCTTCCTGATCTTCAGGTGTATTATGTAGCAGGCCAGTTGGGCTTGATGAGCTGGTGGGCTAAAGAGCTAGATGAGGGGAGCTACATTCTGACTTGGCTTCAACTAGAGAACCAAGGGCTGAGAGATGCAGGCCTTAATCCTGAAGCAATGGTGTATGCTAAATTGGGGAGCATCTTTAAAAAGAGTCAAGGGAACCCAATGGTAAAGACGGTGGAGGCGTGGTGGTCCTTATTGTCCCCAGTGCAGAGAAGGGCCCAACTGAGGGCTGGAGATCAGCCCATTTTGGGTAACCCGAATTTTGTAATCGGGAATCAGGTGATTAAACAATGGTGGGCTCCTCAGTTATCAGGCTTGTGCCTCAGGGGAGTGGCCCATGGTAATACAGTGGTTCTTCCAGCACGTTGTGATGGAATACCCTTTTTTCAGAGGTATCAAATTCAGCATATGATGGAGAAAACGTTGAATAGGTTGGGGGGTGCTGCGGATACCTTTTTATCCTGGGGGTTGCTTAGGGAGGTTGATTTAAAAGCCCACCCTCTCTCGCAAATATACAAAGTTTTACTGGATTTTCTTAGCCCATCTTCTGCTAGGAGGGTTACATATTGGAAAGAGCAGATGACCCCTCAGCAAATAAGCTGGGATGACATTTGGAGAAGCAGCAAGTATAATATTATACCTAAGTATAAAAATATGCAGTTTTTCATTGTCTCTAACTTATATTTTACCCTTGTGAAACTATGTGATAGAAACCTAAGACAGACAGCTGTGTGTTTTAGGTGCGAGGTGGGAGTGGGGGATCTATTGCATGTGTTCTGGGCCTGTAGTAGAATATACCCGCTCTAGGAGGAAATTACAAGACGGATGGACTCAATGTTAGATTACTCAGAATTTATAGTGCCTGAGATTTGTGTGCTAGGTGACTACTCCCAAATTTCGGGTGCGGCGCCTAAATACCACCTCTCCTTGATGACGCCGCTAGTCAAGGCCTTCTTATTAAAGCATTGGAAAGATGATCAAATTTATCACTATGGTCATTGGGTAAAGGATTTATTGGGGATGCTGAATAAAATAAGGAAGCATTTATATTTGGAGGGGAGAGGAGTCCTTTACTTGAAACGCTGGGCAATGCTAGATGCAGCTTACTCCGTGCAGATAACGCATGAGTGAACACAGGCTGTCTGTCGGATAGGGAAGCACAGATTCTATAGGTCTTAATCTGTGGAGAGATTTCGCTATTTTTCCTTTTTCCATTGCTGGATTCTAATTGGTGAAGAGTTGAGATAACCTGACTTTAGAGAAAGGGAGAATTAGCTGTTTAGTTGAGGTCTGCACACTATTGAAGGGGGTGGGGGACACTCTCTCTCTCTTCAGGGGACACATGGAGGGTGCTGCCCACAGAAAGAAAGGGGTAAAGGATCGGAGGTGGATAAGCTTGCTTACAGCCTATTTCTCCATTGGGCTTTTAGAATACTGCAATTAAGATTTAGGAGTATATATGTACTGTGTTAGTAGCAAAATAAGCATGAAATGGTATCCATCTGGGGGTGGGCATCCACTGTGCTGTATATAGTTGGCACAGTCAGTTTTGGGCTGTGCAACCTGGCTTGCTAGGTATTGTTCTGTTTGCTTTGGTGTGATTATTTTTGATTGTTGTATTTTGAAAAAGAATAAAGATGGTTAATAGAAAAAAAAAAGATCAATGTAACTTTCCAGTTCCCTAATATCAGTAGAAACTGGTTTAATATTAAGCAGAAATGCTATCTCTGCTTCAAGAGTAGTAATCAGATGGCAATTAGCACATACATACTTGCTCCCATACTTTCCCTCACTATACATCAAACATTCCATACACTTACTAAGTTCTTTTTCCATTACTAATGGTGTATATTTACTAAGCAGAGGATATGAGAAAATTATCTTATCCAAGTTTGTCTAATGCCAGTAGTTTCAATGTGCCCAGTGGACACTGCAGACATGCACACACGCGCGTGTCTCTGCTCACGTCTCCATGCGCGGCACCACGCACACTCGCCCCACTCGCCCCACTCACTAGAGGGGCAGGTTTTAAACCAAAAAACTGGAAGTAAGTGTCCGTTCACTTCTGGTTTCAGCGCAAAGTAAAAATAACAATATTTACTTAAATTCAGCAAGATTCTGTGAGTTGAAGGTTTACAAGCCCTTAAAAGGGCAAGAGAACCACCAGGCAACAGTGCTTTTAACAGAGATATGTTGTTTTGGGGTAGGAGATATACTAGCCTACTGCTAGTCCTCCAGGTTCCCACAATGCTCTGCTACTCACTGAAGAGTCAGTGACAAGCAAATGGTATCACACAGGGTTGACAAAACCAATGTTTCTGTATGATCCTTCCCTTCCTACTGCCAAACAAGAAGTTCCTGTTGACAGTCAAATCCAGTGGCTATAAAAGTAGGACTGGCTTAGGGTGGGTGGGATGGAGGCCAATTAGTAAGAAAAAAGGCTAGCAACAGGAAGTTGTAATTTGAGTCACCTGCTTTTATGGTGTTTAAGCCACACCCCCAATTAAGCTCTCTCTCTTACTACTGGTTAAGCAAAGTAAATTGATAAAGTACCCAAATGCCACTAGATGAAGTCTTTTCAGGTCTTCCTGATACAGGACTGCTCCCAGACCTCTTTAACCAGCATCTGTGTATAATATGTATGGTTTTGTAGGATCCGCAAAGGCTAGCACTGGCATCTCACTTAGGCATTTGATGATTTCTCACTACTTTGCATCATTTAGTTCATCTGGCACCAAAGGGTTTGTTCACATTCTAATACTTTGTTGAGAGATTGCCCCTCCCAGAACAGGCTTTCTTCTTATTGGGAATAGGGTACCCCTGGGTGAGGTAGTTAAGAGGGTGAACAACAATTGAGTACTCTTTCACAAACCACATGTAGTAGCTGTAAAATCTGAGGAATAATTGCAGGGTCTTAAGGTTGTGGGGTCTGGGCCATGTGGTTAGGGTCTCTACTTTTGTTAGGTCAGTCTGTAAACCATTGGTGGAAATAATGTGTCTTACATTCTTGACTGTTGGCTGACAAAACTGGCACTTGTCAATGGACACTTTCAGGCTGAACTCCTCCAACCTGTCCAACAAGTTAAAGATCAAATGCACACCTATTTCATAAAAAAGCTTGAATTCACTTGAATACATGTCCATGTGTCATGATTAGTGTTTCCTAAAATCAGCATGCTGTTTGGTTTTGTGGTTTTCTTGAAATCAGCATCTATTACTGTGCTCTACAGTAACTGAAACAGTGAAGAAGTTTCTGTCCCTGTTAGTGAGCAATAGCATTATACCTGTCCAGCCTGCTGCTTCACCAAGTAAATCCCTGATTGACTGAATGAGCTTTTGCAGTTCCTAGTTAGAGTAGTCTGTAGAGTGAATTGTTTTCAGTCAGTTTGTTACTAACCCATCTGGCTTGTGTTGACAGAGATATGCTTAAAATCTATCTTTCTGTTCTCATAAAACGTTGATCATTTGGGGTGCAATGCTGAATTTTAGTGGTATGAATGAATGACTGTGAGAAATTACCTTGTCTGTATCACAGATGTCAGTTCTCTGTGATCAAAACTGTGCATTCTCTTCTAGCTATATAACACATGGTTGTTTAATGGATATAAAATAAATCTGCATTCCGTTAATTCACAGAAGCAGTGTGTCTTTGAAGTAGCCTGAATAAATAGGCTCATGTGAGCACAATTTTGTTTTTATGTCTTATTGACAAACGTGTCTGCTACACTGCTATTTCAGGAACATGAACTCATAAAATTCATTTCTTTGTGGGGATCTGTGTGAACATACATCATGTATGTGTATAAATAGGAATACTCTATGGCATCCTGATGCCCCTGTTTCCTGCCTGTCAGTTGAGGCTGAGATTGTTGTTAGATGATTCCTCTAATCTCTAAAGAGGTTACGCTAATATCTGTCTCCTAAACACCAGGAGTTCAAACAGAGACACTCCTCAGTGGCCTACATTAAATTCAAATACTACAGATTAGAATGAAAATGTTTACAGAAAGGCATATGGTGTGGGACAGACACTCAACAAAACTGTACACATGTGTACAGTGAGTATGCCTGCCTACACCCTTGCCCTGCTTCCCTCTGTCCCTACCACCATTATTTTATATCCATTGAACAACCCTGTGTTATATAGCCAGAATAGAATGCATAGTTTTGATGACAGAGAACTGACATCTGTGATACAGACAAGGTAATCTGTCACAGACATTCATTCATACCACTTCAGTTCAGCGCTGAACCTCAAATGATCAACTGTTTATGAGAACAGAATGATTCTATACTAATCTCTCTAAACACAAACCAGATGAGTTAGTAACAAACTTTGAGTGAAAACATCTTCACTGTTTTCAGTTACTGTGGAGCAGATTAACAGATGCTGATTTAAAGAAAACCACAAAACTAAACAGCATGTTATTTTCAGAAAACACTAATCATGACACGTGGATGTGAATTCAAGGGAATTTAAGCTTTTTATGAAATTTGTGCATTTGATCTTTAATAAGAATTGTTTCATGTTTGTCCACTGTTCTTCCAAACACTTTAAAATTGTCAAGGTATACAAGTACTTCCAGCAAGTGCATGTCTCCTACTGCCTTCTCCATTATTCTCTGGAATGTAGCTGGTGCCCCATATATTCCTTGGAGCATTCTCTTAATCTGGTAGAACCCCAGAGGGCAGATGAAGGCTGCCTTTCCCTTATCTTCCTCTGCCATGGGAATCTGACAGTAGTCACTGGACAAATCCAGTACTGAAAACCATTTGCTCCCTGTCAGGGTAACCAAAGCATCTTTGACTCAAGGCATGGTGTACTGGTTGGGCACAGTCTTCCTATTAAGCATATGGTGATCAATGCACATCCTTATGGCTCCATTCTTTTCCTGGCCACCACTATAAGTGAGGCATAAAGGCTTATGGATTCCTTGATAATCTCAGTCATCAATAGCTCTTGTAGATGGTGCCTGACATTTTTTATGTCGGCAGCGGTCAGTCTCTGGGTTCTCTTGAGAAAAGGTAGACATCTCTAAGGAAGATGTGGTGCCATTCTCATCAGATGCATTCCCTGTCCCACTCATGCAAAGAGAACACTTTTTGGCATTTAGTTGGCTTGTTAATCAGGCTCCATCAGTAGTGATCAGGTGTGGGATAATCTCCAGAGTCAAACAGTCCAGCATCAATCTTGGTGGCAATGGCTACTTCGGGGTCCACTCCCATCACACTGTCAGCATGGAAGATATGTACTAGTACTCTGCCCTTCCTTTTTTTTTTTGCAATTTACTGTGCTTTTTCATTGCCGCTGACTCCCTAACCCCGTGAAAGGACTTGCCCTGGCCACGGCACCAGACCCCTTACTCCAGGAAGCCCCCCCCCTGAGTGGGGCCACCACAGCAGAACTATCGAGGCTGAAGGGTCGGGCACCGTGCCTGGCTCATACGCAGGGGCGGTGGAATTTTTTTTCTCTGGCAAAATTCCCCTTGGAGCTAGGATATGCAATGACGCAAGGGAGCATGCATCTGTCCTAGCTCTACCCCATGTCTCAGTGTGGCTTCCTTGTCCCCCAGCCTCCACTAGAGGGCAATCATCACCGACACTCAGAAACCTCCTGCCCCAGAGAAGGAGAGCAGTCCTTCTCCTCCCCTGCTGACCCCCGACGACCCGTGCTCATTCCCGAACCTGGGTCCCCGGTTTAATGCGAGGTGTGGTGCTCAGCGGCTCAACCCTCAATGCCACTGGGCTGGGCCAATCGGCCCTACCTTAAGATGATGGGCTTCTCCATCTCTTTCTTGACCCTTGCAGTCGCTCATCTAGGCCAGGGGGTAACAAGTGGTGGCATCACTCCTCTCTGGAACATCAATCCTTTGGGCAGTCAGTTGTCAGCTGGTGCATCAGTGATGAGTGCTGGCCCAGCTGACTGACACTTGAATCTGGCTATACCAATTAATTGGCATAGTGCATTGGGTGGCTTGACCATTTTTTTGCTGTTGACCCTGTGAATCACACCAATGGGCTCTTCTGCCACCACTGTCTTCAGGGTATCAGGTTTCAGGCTCACTTTCTTCAATATGGCTTGCAATGGCAGGCTCTGTAAACACTGTGTTCCTCCTCTCTCTCGGCACATTTAGGTAAGCCTACCAAACATGTCATCATTGCTTCCAATTAACACAGGGTGCCATCCATGATACTGGATTCAGGACAGATCAATCCAGTGGCATCATTTCTGTGTGGCACTCACTTGCCCAGTCTGGGGAACTCAAATTGCAAAATGCAGAACCCTTCATAAAGATAGCTGGTGTCACTCAGGCCCCACAGGGAAAGTCCTTTCAGAGACATAAGAGGAAGGTGTCTTAACTGGCTATTGTAGAAAGCATGGCAGATAATATTAAATAGTGACCTACCATCAAGTAACGCTTTACATGGTTGTCCTTCAGTAAGGATTGGAATGTCTTCTCTGGTGCCCAGTAGTCCTGAGGTTAAATTGTTCCTTTGAGCCATTTCTGGATCAATCCATTTCACAGAGCACTGTAATGTTGGAGACACAGGTCACTCCCTCACTGGTCTCCACTCTCATTCCCCTGCTGCTGTGGTTGGCTTTCCCACTTCTGGTTAATAAGCTGCAGATTTGGGGTCAGAATCCAACCTTAAGCTGTGTTTCCATCTTGTCCACATCAGTAGCAAAACATATTTGTTCTAGTACAAGTTGGGGCATGAGGCCCATGCTGAGGGGCAACAGGAAATCTGGGTGCACTTTCTGTACCTAGAGGTTTGGACTCAACTCTTAGCCTAGTTTAGGGTGCTGTGGTCAGTACAGTCAATTTCTCCTCCAGATACTTTATTTTCTGCTTTAACTCAGTGACATCCATCTGGGGCTTTTCTGTTGTGGCATATGTCATGAGGGGGGTGGTTTTCTATGCAGATCCTTTCATTGACTTTCTCCACTTAGCCTGTAACACTTCCTCTTGCACCTTTTACAGGAGCTATTTCAGGTTGGAGGGGGTGAGGCTTTCAGGTCTTTCAATCTAAGGGAGAACACAGTCATTTGTGAGTGTATGACTCCTCCAAGTGGGTTCAGTCAGCTTGATCGAGTGTGATTCTGCCAGCCTTGACTGTTCTTCTAATAACTCTATCTAAATGATTTAGATGGACGGTTTATCTCATTTTTCCTGTATGGTGGCTCTCAACTGGAACAGCAGGTCACTGCCACTCTCAATGGTTCTATACACACTCTTTAACATTGCTAAGCAATCTTGCAGAACACAATTTAACTGATTTGTATGCAAAGACCTGATAATATCCAAAGCACTTCCTCCCAAGCTCTCAACTACGCTATTTCATTTTTCATTCGCAGAATACTCTACTCTTAAAGCATCTGAGTGGCTTGACTCATCCAACTGTCGTAGTCATCTTCCCAACTTGGGATGGGGACAGTACCTGAGAATGTACATAATTGTTGGTAAAAACTGGTGTAACTGGACACAGGAATGGTTACACACTCATGCACCACTGGTGCTGAATTGGCAAAAGGCACTGGTGGCATCACACCTTCTGTCTGCAACAGGCCTCTCCCTTGACTGTCTTCCCCGATGCACTGAGAAATGTCTGAAATTGTACTTCAAACTCTAGGGGCCATGGGGCCATTGGGTGAAGGATTTGGGATGTTGACAGACAGCAGTGCTTGAAACTCTTTTACTGGTTTGCCCTCACTGGCCAGCAGCATTCTGACTTTTTCCACCCATTCAACTGGCTGCACTAGGGGGGTATGGTTAATGGATGTCATACTTCTCCCCCGGCCAAACAAGTGCCACATTTCTTTGGAACTTTCAGGTTTGAATGTAGCTGTCAGTCTGCTCACATCAATTTCTGAATTACTCCCAGTGAAAGTAGTCATGTTCTGACTGGCGCAGTCATACTGCTCAACATATACCATTAAATTTCCCAACCACTGCAGAGCATCCAAGGGCTCCAAAATGGTAGCCCTTTCAGTACCTTTGGGGATCTCCCATGACTAGGACTGCCTTTTCAGGTCCAGGTGCTCCCCTAATCACCAAATCTCCTGAAGTGCCATGACAACTTTCAAAAATTGGGTGGAGTGCTAACATTTTTCTCTTCAGAAAGTCACAATTTGGGAGACACACTTCTGGTGCAGAAATCCAGCAGTTCCACCAGTGTAAGCATTCACTGTTCTGGGGCCCTTAGAGTGCACCTCTCCACCTTTCTTGAGAAGGTTGGTCTGGGTTCACTAAGCAGTTACTACACTGGCCTAATGTGGCACAGTGCCTCCACCTGCAGCAGTGATATGAGGTACCTGGCTGCTGAAATGCAAAGCTATCAGCCCCCAAGAAACAATGCACAAACTGCCCACACAGTCCCTCTCCCAAAGCAAGTGACACAGTAAGCAATGACAATTCCCAAACCATAAAATGCAAGTTAAAACCAATAATTTGTTTACAAGCGAGGGTACAGAAAGAACAAGGAACAGCAAGGTTAAATTGGATTAATTAATTCCTCTCCAATGGCCATGGGTGCAAGATCTCTCAATAGTTGCAGTGGGTACCACATTAGGGTTACTGATGATGCTAGCGGGGTGGATCTCAGTGGCGTACCTAAGCAGTTTCAGGAAAAATACTTTTAAACACTCTGTTACTGAACACAAAAGTTAAACCGGTAAAAGAGTGGAAAAGGGGATCCCTATTTGGATCTGGATCTCATGGCGGCATTTGATACCATGGACCATGAGGTGCTGCTTGACCAACTGCAGTTCTAGTGTGGCATGTCCGGTACAGTCATCCAATGGTTCAAGTCAAACCATACAGGCAGGGTGCAGAGGGTGGTGATGGTGTTAGCCTCATCTAACCCAAAGCCTCTGACCTGTGCAGTTCTGCAGGGGTCAGTATTCTTGCCCTTGTTGTTTACGGTTTACATGTTGCCACTGGGGGACATTATCCGGTGGTACAGACTGGACTTTCTCTGCTATGCAGATGAAACCCAGCTGTATCTGTCCTGCACACTGGGTAGCCAGATGGTGGACACTGTGCTCAACAGCTGCCTGACTGAAATCCAGACTTGGTTGTCTCTTAACTGGCTAAGACTCAGCCCCAACAAGACTGAGGTGCTGGTGGTGGAGCCAGGTTGTAGGGGTGTGTGGGGACTCATTGGGATCCCCCCGGGTCTTGTACTGGGGAGTACCATTAGTTCCATCTGAGCAAATAAAAGATCTGGGCATGATCCTTGATGATGGCTTGATATTTGATTCTCAGGTGTTGGCTGTCATTAAGAGTGGATTCTACCATCTGAGGAACATTGCCCAGATCCAGCACCTTCTACCATCTGAGGACCTGTCTTCACTGTTACATGATTTTGTCATGTCCAGGCTGTATTTCTGTAATGCCTTATACCTAGGGCTTTCTGGAGCAACCTCCACAGACTGCAGCTTGTGCAGAACTTGGCAGCTCGATTACTGGCAGGTGTATGAAGGTATGATTATATTACGCCTGTCCTCCGTGAGCTGCTCTGGCTACCAGTTAGGTGGAGAATTATCTTCAAGGTCAACTTACTGACTTATAAGGCCCTACATGGTAGGGAACCAGTTTATCTGCAAGATTTCCTCATGCCCCACTGCACGACCTGGGCTCTTTGTTCCTCCAAGGGTGGCCTCATTAGTGTTCCTAGGGTGAGGCTGCAACACTCGGGTGATCAAGCTTTTTCAGTGGCTTCACCCACCCTTTGGAACTCTCTTCTTCAGCAACTTTGGGATGCATCCTCAGTGAAATCCTTCAAAAAAGGATTAAAAATATTCTTGTTTAACCAGGCTTTTAATGGATTTTAATTACTGAGCTTTAAGGATAGATAATTGTTTACATATCCAGCTGTCACTCCATCTGGATTGTATGTTTACTGTTGATGCTGTTTGTTGTATTGTGTTTTAATTTTGTAAAGCACTCTGCGTCCTTTAGAAATGGGTTCTATATAAATAAAATATTTATCTATCTATCTGTCTGTCTGTCTGTCTGTCTGTCTGTCTGTCTATCTATCTATCTATCTATCTATCTATCTATCTATCTATCTATCTATCTATCAATTTGTAATCCAAATGGATTTTGTGGCTAGCTGGCCTCAATAGGTCTTCTGCCTGGACTTCTCACTCTGGCACAGTCCTGTTGAGGACTTTTCCCTTTAACTGCTGACACAGCAAGCTCTTTCCTCAGTTGCAGGGTCAAACCCTGGGTTTTACTCATGGTTCTAATGACTCAAACACCACCACTGGTACAGGCTGTTGGAACAGGCTGACTGGCTACAGTGCTCCTGGCTGGGATGTTGGCTTCCAAAGACTGGCTGGTGGCTTTTCTCTGCTTCACTTCTTTTTCTGCTTGTCTCACTGACCCTTACAAAAATGAAATATATTGCAATATATTGATAAATATGTGTTAATGTATGTCAATACAATGAGAAATACAATATCCCAATGTAATATATTATATTATATACTATATTATGAAATGTATTTTTAAATATACTGACATAATATATTTCTAACCCATAGTATGCAACAATATATGTCACTATATTGAGAAATACATTGACTCAATGAACTATAATTAAGGCTGTAAGAAAATCCCGGCATGCATGGATTTCATGATTTCCATGATTTACAAGCAGTTCCGTGAAATTGACTAATTTCTTCATTTTACCTTGAATTTGTGTAATATGTTCTAAAATGTTCTAAAAAGCTCAAAAAAAGCTCACAATCCTATCATAACATGCAAATAAATTAGTTATTATGCTGCAGATTAGCATCACCTGCCTTTAATTGCATATCAACATAGTCTGAATCAAAGACTTTTGTTACCTTGATTGTAGATGTATAAAACAGCAGTCAAGGTAACAATAGACTTAAATTGCAGCTTGTTAGTAAACTTGTTATTGCCCCTAATTCGTAACTGTTATGTTAAAATAGTTAACATTTGCTGGTGTCAGTTAGTGCAGGGGATCCGAGGAGAAAGCTCTGAGCAACAGAACGCTACGATGTATGTTTCTCCCAAGTCGTTGTCAGCAAGTAAAACTGCAAAAATAGGCAATCTATATCCAAAGCAGAGATGTCAGCAGTTGAGAAGGGGACTTTCCATATATTGGGGGATATTTTATTTTGTACCAGTTGCAATATCCCGGTGGACCATCAACACAAAGCTTCTTGTGACTGCCACTTGGAATCATCTACACACCTTGCTAAGAAGAGGAAGCTTGAGTCAAAATCGGAAGGGGCAGTGGAAAAGCAGGTAACTGTTCGAGAATTATTTACAACAAAAGCAGCACACAAAGAGCCTAGACAGCTTTCATTATTTAATCTTGTCGAAGCTTTTACATCAGCAAATATACCACTACATGCCCTTGATAATACAGTGCTTCACTGCTATTTGGAAGAAAATCTTAAGTCAGTGGGTGTTATCCCCTTCTCACAATGGTTACGAGCCGAATATTTGCCTAAAGTTTTTGCATTCCATGTGGCTGAAATAAAAAGTAAAATTCAGGAAGCAGTTTCTGTCTCCATTGTCTGTGACGAGACAACAGATGTTGAAGAGCGCTACATTTTAAATATTGTTGCTGTGCCATCTCTTCACAATAGCAAGGTGTACTCTACCCCTGTTGTAAAGCTTGAGTCATTCCTCTTTGAATGCATTATGTTGGAGGCTACTCATTTTAAAACAGTAGCGCAAGCAGTTTTGAATTGTTTATTAAAATATGAAATCCCCTACACAAAAGTTGCAGCTTATGTTACTGACAACGCCATGTATATGAATAAAATTTGGGGCCACAGCTTGAAGCATGTCCGTTTAAAAACAGTCCACGTTACCTGCTCAGCTCATTTTTTAAATTTACTGGGTGACATTTGGCGTAAACACTTTTGTGCGGTGAATAATTTTGTTGTTTCAGTAAAAAAAGCATTTACTGCATGCCCAGCAAGGAAGGCACGGTTCAAGCAATATCTGTCTTCAAAAGGACAATCACATGCTTTGCCACCCATGCCAGTCTTAACTCGCTGGAATACATGGTTTCTTGCAGTATTTTATCATGCAGTTCATCTGAATGAGTACTCTGAATTTTTTCGAGATGAGAGTGCAGCATGTGTGGACATTGTTAGCTTATGTGAATGTGATGCAGTAAAGTTCGAATTAAATGAAATTGCTGAAAACGCTCCACCCCTAGTACAACTACTTCAAAAATATGAGGCAGATGACATCAAAGCTCACAATGTGTTTGATGAACTACTACATTTTGCTATGTTCCTAGAAGTTAAGTCTGAGACCAAAAAGCATCTACCTACTAATTATTGCTTGTTCCCTAAAAATAAGAGATTACATGACTGGGACTGGGAGATTTCATCAGTATGCTAATAATTATTTTGCTGCTGTGCGGTTCTTTAATCCGTCGAGACTTGCCACATTTGCTGTCACAGAGCAATCTACATGTGAGGGTATCCCCTTGTTCGAAGATAATATCATCGCAAAAGCCAAGCTAAGAAACTACATTTCAGAGATACAGCATGGCACCGAAGTAACAGAAAAGAGAGATATTTTAAAATATTGGATTGACTGCAAGGAAAGATTATAGTCTATAATACACAACATACTTCAGCATATAATGAAACCACATATTCTGCCTCACGTATTGCTTGAAAGCATGTCAATCTATATTTTAATTTATTTTAAAATATATACTGTATTCTTTGTATGTTACATATATTTTTTAAGTATGCTACATATATTTTAACATATGTCACATATATTTTATATATGTCTCATATATTTTATATATGTCTCATATATTTTATATGTTACATATATTTTTTATGTATTTTACATGTATTTTTGTAAATGCTTAGTTTTGTCCCATGTGGACATTTGCATAACTAATTTGCATATTTCAGAAACATTGTTTATCAGCCAAAATCATAATAATTTCTAATTTTACAATACTTTCGAATTTACAACACTAGCTTACAGACTGAAAAGAAAGGTGCAGGTTATAAAGCAAGTGCATGTAGGATCTCACCCTGACCTAAAAGTAAGACAAAATGGGGTGGTATAAATACCAGTCTGAGCCTTTCACAAGCATGAGCTTGTGAGGTAAGTCATATGTGTAAATATAAAATGTATGTTTGAGTTAAAGCTGCACTGTAAAACAACAATTCAATGTAAGTATGTCCATGATTAATAACAAGATAAACTTCAGTTGCACAGATAGAGGCATGTGTAAATCATTTCTTTTTGTTTTTGTCTGGGTAAGTTAATAGTTATTTTAATATCTATTACATATGTATACTATATATATTTGTAAATATAGGAAACAACATTTGAAATTTAAAACAAAATACATTTATGCATATATTGGCAATATACCAATAACATATATTTGCTACCCTTATTTCAATATATTTCAAATGTTATCAATATATTTTGCAGTATACAGAATATATTAAAGTGGCAATAATGTATATATTTACAGTACATTGCAATATATTTGTAAATTTTAAAATATATTGAAATATATTGATTTTCCAATACATTACAATATATTATAAAACAAGTAGATTGGAATATATTTTCACTTTATGTAAATATATTGTTAATATTATATTTTAAAATATATGTTATTTTTGCATTGGGAGATTTGGGACCTGTATGAAGACAGGTGCCATCTTGGACTGGAGATGGTGTAGGAGCTGACCCCCTCCCCCCGAGGGGAAATTCTGCGGAGGAGCAGGGAAACCCCAGCTCCAACTTGCCTTTTATAAAAAATTTCACTGAAAAATTCTTCTTTTTTTTCTCTCCCACAATTTAATCTGGGATCCCAATACCTCTAATTCTACCAGGTAGGTGAAGCCTGGACAGACTGTGGCACATTGGCAGTCCTCTCCTTGAGGGCTGACTCAACTGCCCCAAACTTTGGAAAACAGACCCTCTTTATGCAGGATGAAACTCAATGCCTGATTGGCCAGGCTAGTTCACAGGCAAAATGTCTCTGGTTTGAGCCACTCTCTGATTGGCAACAATTCATGGGCAAAATGGATCCAACCTTTGTCCCTTTCCCATGGGTCCCTGTGGCTCTGGTAACTAATGGGGGCCGCCATCTTTGTTTACATTTCAGACTCTTCTTTGGCAGCTCACTGCCACTTCCTTTTTGGTCTTCCAACACTATTTTTATCAAGTCCTAATGCTACTTGCAGTTCTGGGGTCAGGGCTGTGCTTATTTTACTGGGCATTTATTCCATTGCAGAGGAAGAGCTAGGAGGAGGGCAGCCAAGCTGCTCTCCCTGTTGGTGTACATGTGCACTTATTTTTTTTCTTCCCCTGCTTCTCTGCCTACCCTGGGGCCAGGAAACATTTTCTGCAAGGCCTGATGGGACAGCTTTACTGTTTCCCAACTTTGCTTACTGTTCTGGAGCTGGGATCTACATTGGAAACAGGCCCACTGTCTGATCTTACTCACAGAGCTCCAGTTCTGAAAACGCTACTGTGCATGCATGGCAACCAGCAATGCTGCTGCACTTTTCCCTGTCTTGTTCCCCTGCCCAGCTTCAGCTCCTGGGCTCAGACAACCAAAGCCATCAGTGGCTCCTTTCCTTCTGCCCTCTGCCTCAGCCCCAGGAACACTGGAGGGCCTCAAAGACAGAGGGTGATAGGCAGCAATGGCCCCGGACCTACCCAGTAGAGCCCTAGTTCACATCCCACCAGGGCTTCTGGACTGCTGCATTACTGCCCTACTGGTCACCCCTTTGGCAGTCCTGGTTGCCAGATGGTAAAGATTTGGGCCAAGAAGACAAAGGAAACACTGTGGTTTGCTCCCGATTGGGAAAGGGGGCTTACATAATAAAAACATATTTTATTTTTAAATGAAAGCTTGGAGACTGATTAACATTTATAGGCCAAAACGATACAGTTCTTCTGTGATGTTACATAATATACATGTTGATATAATATGTTGTTAAAAATGACACAGCTTTGAAAATTTAGTGAAATATTTTTTATATTGATATGAAACATTTTATGATTTTTATGCTAAAATATTGTTGCTTTAGTGATATCTTAACAATATGTCTACTTAGCCTTTGCCAAGATTTAATTTGAAAAGAAATAAGTCTCTAGCATAACAGTTTTAAAGCTATCCAATGTCTTTTGAAAGGTCTAACTCTATAACTGTTGGGGCTAGAAACTTAATTACTTTTTTAAAAGACAGCGTGGAATCCAGTCATTAAGAAATGCTGTCATCATTATATCATTATCATGCAAGAACAGTAATTATGTTACTGATATACACACAGGCAGTTTTCACAAGCTATATTCACATCTTGACAGAGGTATTTTTTTAATGAAACAAATGTTATCAACATACTTTTTCCATAACAGCAAAGTATATCGATACATATTTTTTGATATTGACATGGAAATTTTCATGATGGTTTAAAAAAATGTTTTTTATATATAATGGTATGCACATTTTCTGAATTTTGTTATTAGTCCCCATAATTGAATTATTAGCTATATTACTATGATGCCCATAAACATTTATTTTTTGCCTTCAGTCTTGTGGCAGACATTCCGGTCCCCCTTCCCAGCAGTGCCAATCCTTCCTTGCTTTCCAAAGCTTCACCTGTAAAAGCATCAGAAGATGTTAATGAAAGTGAAGTGAACTTTCATGCATGTGCCTTTTTAGAATTGTTCTTTGGCCACTGATTATGTATTAAGCATTTAAGCAGGCACTGCAGCTAATCAGTTTCTTCTGATTCCAGTGAACTGTCACTGTGATACAATTAAAACAGTATAGTTACATAAACAAGGCAATGAGATCTAATGTAATATCCCTTCCTCCCAAAAGAATCCTGAGGAATTAGCCAAGGAATTACAGTATCTGCCCCTTGGCAGAGTATTCAATTAGTAAAGGAGAACTGTATATGTGTCTGATGGTTGGAGGGTGGCCCATGTTGTATCAATATTCAAACAAACATTTGCCAATGCCAAATGTTGCCTTGCTGGCATTGGCATTGGTAGTGCAGGAGTTAGAGAGATATATAATAGGAATGGCAGTGAAGTATTGAATGATGCCAACCCTACCCCCATGCTGCAGAGACTGATAGGCATTGCTTTGGGTGATTGGTCATAATGCTCATGCCATTTTACCTCAACCTATCCTGCAGACAATGACAAGTGTTGTGGTGAGTCTTGGGGGCTTCGGGTCTTACGCTCAACTCATTCCATAAGGAAATACACTGAGATGGGTGCAATATAGGAGAATGGGGTGAACTTTGGGGCCCAAGAGTCCAAGGAACACCTCAATGCCTGTTACTGGCTGCAAGTTGGGGTGGGCATGGAACTGCATGAGCATTACAGCCGACAATCACAAGTCACACCCCTGATGCCTGTCAGTCTTTACAGGGTGGGGAGTTACAGTTGGAAATCTTAATACCCCAGGTGTTTATTGGTATTTGCTCTCGAAATTTTCAAGATGGGCTTTTTGTGATCCCACCTCATGAACAGTGGCAATATCAGTTTTTTAGCCAAAAGGTGATTTTTGCAGAGCAACTGCACCATTTGGTGCCACAGGTGAGAAAACACATTTTAGACAGGATGCAAAAAATGACAACTGTACTGTTCAGGAGGAGGTGCAAAAAAATGGTCATGTTTAAAATGTGGAGTGAAAATATGAAAAACTGGTGAAGTCACGAGCTTGAGTAGAAACTGCGCAACGCACACCCGTAATGCAATTATTTTGGGGAATTTTGTTAACCAGATTTTCAACATAGGCATTTTGGAACCTCCACTCATGAACAGCAAAACTGTGATTTGGTTAATCTGTCCCAAATGTTGATTTCCCACAGCGACCATGCCATTGTGTGCTAGATGTGTGAAAACACATTTTGGGCAGGATGTGAAAAATGACAGCTGTACTGTTCATTAGGAGGTGTGAAAAAAATGTCAATGTTGAAAATCTGTAGTGAAAATATTAAAAAATTGTTGATTGAGAGTGTGCGTGGAAACTGTGGGATGCATGCTCGTAACACGGTCATTTTTTTGACTTTTTTCACCAAATTTGCAACATAGGCTTTTTGGGAGCCCACCTCATGAAAAGTGGCACTGTCATTTTGTTAATCAGTCCTGAAAAGTGATTCCATGCAGTGACCATGAAATGACCTTTTGGGACTGAATAATGAAATGAAGTGACTGTGTTCATCAGGTGGGGTCCATAGAACCCCATGTTGAAAATTTGGGACCAAAACTCCTACAAATGGCTGAGATATCAACCTAAATTGAAACCCCCCCATTCAATGCCATTATAACACTTATCGTCATTTCTTCAGTTTGCGGTTGGCTTTTGAAGAGTGCAGATGTCCCGGTCCACTGAAGATCGCTACGCCTGACCTCCACAGGTAAGTATGAGTGAGGGGGTGAGGGGAGGTGGGATACACAGAGGGAGGGTGCAGGATGGGGATGGGGGCTGACGACAATGTTGAGGAACCATTTTCTTTTTTTTTTCAGGTTTAAAAAATAAAAAAATACATTGTGGGTCTGTTTTCTTTTTACAGAAACTATGGATTTGGCACACTGAGGTGGGCTCCCAGAATGGCAGAGAACTGGGGGGGGATCAAGTGGGGGTCAATACCGACCCAGGGATTGGACACCCCGAGGTTGGAGGCTATGTGGGAGGGTGCATCTGACACTGGGAGTGGGCATCCCGGTGTTGGAAACACCACAGCAGGTTTTGACACAATGAGGAGGGCTCCCAGTGTGCCACATTAAAGGATGAGGGGCAGATACAGGCTGACACAGGAATTAAGCACCCCAATGTTGGCAGGTGGAGGAGGGGGTCCACCAACGCGATCCATCACACATACAATAAAACTGCCTTCAGGCACTGAATACTTCCAGCCCATATGGAGCTTAGGCTGTGGCCTGTTCTGCATGGATGGGAGAAACTTTCAAGCCAGAGACAGTGAGACATGGAGGAGGCAGGCGAGGAAAGCACCTCCTCCCACCTTTCAGGCAGGGACCGGTGGGGTGGTGAGGTGGAGATGTCACAACGCAAACAGCTGTTTGCTCTCCTGCCGCCACCATGTTTAGTGAAATGTTTCACCAGGAAAGGCACATACGGGAGGTATGTCATCTGTGCCACTGCATGATGAGCTTGTCTCTGATTGCAGTGGCACATTTCCTTCAGGTTGGTGGCACTTTACATAATTCTTGTGTCAGCTCTAGCATGCTGGCTAATTGGGGAATGAGGGGCACACCTACTAAAGCACACCCTGCATTCGCCCACACTGACACACCTCTGCATTTCTTATACTACCACAAAATGTTGCTTGCGTGTGCACAAGACAAAATAAAAAGGCTTCTAGGCTGAACCCTGGCAATATAGGACAATATGTTCTGCATCACTACCAGGGAAGCTACTACAAACAATCACAAGAAACAGAATTGTTGAGCACTTACTGATAAAGTAACTTGGACTCTCGGGCTCAGAATGACTCTGTATAGAGAAAACTTGTCAGATCAATCTCATTGCATTTTTTGATAATGTCACCAACAATCTTGATGAGAGGAAGCCATGGAAGATGCCTGTCTGGACTTCATCAAAGCCTTTGACACTGTGCCACATGAGATGCTCATTCAGAAAATGGAGAAGTATGTTATAACTGATAGTGTAACTAACTGGCATTGTGATCTAGTGGTTAGAGCACCAGCTTGGAACCAGGAGATGGCAGGTATAAACCCTGCCAGAGCCAGTAATCAGTGTGACCTTGGACATGCTATTTAAGTCCTCCAGTGTGCCAGTCCACCCAGCTGCTGAAATGGGTAGAAACAGGACTCCAATGGAGATGAGATGTTTTATCTCAACTGAGATGTCCAAACTGTAATGTAATTGATTAGAAAATGGTTACAAAACACAGAACAAAAGGTTTTAATAAATAGTACTCTTATCTATTTGGAAACAAGTGGCCAGTGGAGCCCCCCAGGGTTTTTGTGCAGGGCCAACACTGTTTAACATTACTGATAATCTGGAGGTGGGCAACAGTAACTTGGTTACGAGGTTTGCTGGTGACACCACAATAGGAAGGATATTTGTATCTCAGCAAGAGGTTAATGAAATGTAGAGGGAACTGAGCATGCTCAGGAGGTGGGCAGAAAACTGGATGATGATCTTCAGCACTGAAAAATGTAAAGTAAAGCATCTTGGTGAGAAAAGTCTGAAAGCAAAATGCTTGCTAAACAACACAACGATTGCTGAAATTCTGCAGGAGAAAGACCTGAGGGTAATGATCAGCAACAACTTTAAATGGGGACAATGCTGTAATGCAGCAGCCAGCAAAGCAAATAAAATCATAGAAAAATAGAAACATAGAATTTTTCACCAGATAAGGACCGCCAGGCCCATCCAGTCTGCCCATACACCCTATGTTTTGAAAGTGTCTGCTGACTTTACTTAGTCATTTGCCTTAGCTGATCTTTCCCTTCCCTATGATTCCTTTGTGCCTATCCCATGCCAGTCTGAAACCCTGCACTGTGCTCTTTCCCATCACTTCCTGTGGCAGGTCATTCCATACACCTACCATCCTTTCTGTGAAAAAGAACTTCCTCACATCCCCCCTTAGTCGGCCTCCTTCTAATCTCATGGTCCCTTGTTTTACTACGTTGCTTAAAATGAAAGATGTCTGCCCCATTACCTTATTTATGCCCTTGAGATATTTGAATGTCTCAATCATATCCCCTCTCTCCCTCCTTTGTTCTAGGGTATACATATTGAATTTCTGCAATCTGTCCTCTTATGCCTACTGTTGCAGGCCCTGTATCATCTTCGTTGCCCTCTTCTGCACTGTCTCCATCTTGTTGATGTCCTTGAACAGATGCGGCCTCCAATACTGCACACATTATTCTAGATGGGGCCTAACCAGTGCTTTGTAGAGAGGAATCAGTACCTCCCTCTTCTAGCTTGTTACACCCCTACTAACACACCCCAACAATCCTCTAGCCTTCTCTACTGCCTTTGCAGTCTGCTTGGTGTGCATCAAGAGAAACTTCATAGGCAGATTGAGAGATATTGTAATACCCCTGTGCACATCTCTGACCAGAACCCATCTGGAGTATAGTGTACAGCCTTGGTCCCAATATCTGAGTCAACATTTTTATTTATTTAGCTATTTGGTCCCCATCACCTCCTCCCACCAACTGATGATGGGGACACATATGCATTTTTGTAGATTTTCTCCCCTATCCCCCTGAGGCCCCATCACATGGCTGTGTGAGTGTGTGGTGGCTCACTTCACACCCCATGGTGTCAGCTCAGCTCCTTTCACTTCCCAATACTTTGCCACCCCCTCTCCGCCTGTGCTACCCACCAGACCTCTACCCAGTGGGAGCAGAACTATGTGGGGCACCAACCCACCCTCAACACCCTCAGGAGAGGAGAGCTGCCTGCTGGCATGCTGAATCCTGCTCTGCCCTCCCCTAAATGCCAGCACCCTGATGAACTTTGGCTATTCTTTCTGAAAAAGAGGAAACTCAGTGGTGACATTGTTATGGTATTTAAATATTTGATAGCCATAATACAATTAGATCAAATTCAGGATGCACAGGGAGGAGAGGACAGGGAGACACATAGGAACTGATAGTCAAAGTTTAGTGCCAACACTAACCGATGTTTATGCTAGCAATCAGGGCAGGACCATATTTAGAAGCCTCTTGAGCACCCCCTAAAACCAGCAGGAGAGGAGAGCTGCCTGCTGGCATGCTGAATCCTGCTCTGCCCTCCCCTAAATGCCAGCACCCTGATGACCCAAGGTCATTCCCAAACCCATGTCACCAGCGTTGCGTAAGGTAAGGTGTCCAGTGCATCAACCCTCTGTGCCACTGGGCCAGCTCCTGTGTGTACATTTTGACAGAACCAAGAACGTGCAGAGGAGAGTGACTAAGATTGTTGAAGGCTTGGAAAATATGGGCTATGAAGATCGACTTGCTGAACTTTGGCTATTCTTTCTGAAAAAGAGGAAACTCAGTGGTGACATTGTTATGGTATTTAAATATTTGATAGCCATAATACAATTAGATCAAATTCAGGATGCACAGGGAGGAGAGGACAGGGAGACACATAGGAACTGATAGTCAAAGTTTAGTGCCAACACTAACCGATGTTTATGCTAGCAATCAGGGCAGGACCATATTTAGAAGTCTCTTGAGCACCCCTTAAAACCAGCAGCCTCAAGGTACTAAATATACTACTGTGGCTATACAAATGAGAGGGTCGCCTAATGCTTACTGGTGCAATCAAATATTCAAAGGCTTGAGGCACCGGTAAACAGACCCCCTCAGTGGCACTGTTTACCTCTGCAGAAAACCACCTCTTAACCAGATGCTAAGCTTGCTCTCCCATCCCGCAAAGGCAGGGTAGCTGTACTCCAACTGCTCACCCCTGTGCCAAACTGCCCCCACCATATGAAGGTGTTATAGACATCATTGTAATATTCCCTGGTAGCATAATGGTTCCTCACACCCCCACTCACTAATTTAGTATTATGTCAAGAGATATTCTAGTGGTCCACTGGTCCCCTCACCCCTTGATCATACAGGGACTTCCCCACCTGCCCAGCCACAGAGAACCCCTGTCCCACACCACCCTCACCTCAAGTGCCAATCCCATGAAACAGAAGCCAGCAAAAACCCTCCACTCATCTCCTAGGCTGGCTGCTGTCTGACAGTCATGGAGTATGATCACAAAACTGGCTGCTAAAGATAACAAAAGAGAATAATTTCCTGAGGTTCACCCACTTTAGGGTGAATTTATTTAGAGCATGGGAAATTAGGGTGCAAGAACAATGCCACAAGCAAAAAGAGTGACAAGTTGTGTTGCCCTCCCATAACATTGCATTACCCACCAAAGCAGTCCCTGTTAATTTTCCTTGGGGGAGCTCCACCCTTCACACACCCCTTTGTGGGGAGCTTTGTCCCCCATGCCCCCTGAAACATATATATATACAATACCCTCCATCTATTGCATCATGTGGAGGAGTGCACAACCTCAGAGAGATGGAACACCCCAAGATGTTCCTCATTGGAGATGCTCTGATATCCTGGTCAGTGGTATCCTTTCCACCCTTATCAGGATGCCCACATTATGACTCCCTATTTCCCACACCCTATAGATGGTATACCATTCCAGGATGGGTTCTCCAAAGAGGACAAGAAGGAAAGCGGATTTGCAGCAACTGAGGGAGATGTTAGAGGTTTTGGCTGCAGCATAACAAAGGAACAAAAAAGGGTACAAGTCCAAGTAGTGCTGATAGTGATACTAATGCTAAGACATGTTGTGCAACATGTGTTTCGACTTCTACAATGCAGAATGTTCCTCCTTAGTTGCAGTCCTCTCACAGTCATATTGGAAGGAAGGCAGTGCACTGCCAGTTGGGCTAGCACCTGCTAGTGGCCCAGCATTTGCCATTAAACTAACAATGAAACCAGCAATGTTGACTCAGTGTAGAAGACAGATATACAATAACAATGGATCACGTATATCATAGAACAATATGACTGAAAATAGAATGTCAGCAGTCTTTCATCCAATTTATTTCTGGCTCATACTAAGTATATTGTAAGACAATATATGGTATATCAGACACTTTTAAACAACCAGCAGTGCTGTGCTGAATTTTGAAATTCAACTAGAATAGCATTTCATGAAGCTTCTGAAAATTCTATCTAAACTTGCGTAACTCCATTGGAAGAGGAATGGCAGAATTACATTTATTTATTTATTTGTTTTTTTCAAGTCTCTGATTAATACCTTTGAGCTAAAAGTTCATTTCCAAAGTTTCCACATCAAACAAACAATAGAGTAACACTCAGATTACAAACATAAAATGGATAACACTCAGGTAACAAACATAAGGTTCGATACAGTCATAATATGGTATATAAGCTAAATACATTGGTTTACTTTAGATAACATGAGGACTTACATAAAGCAAGGTGGAGGAGTCATCTGGGCTGAAAAATGGTCTCTGAAGACTGGTAGGCTGCAACAAATTTCAGCACAATATTCAGGAGGCGTTTAGGAATGATAGGAGGGGTCAGGAATGGGGAAGCTGGGAGCAAGCCTTGGCAGGTCCCATTGTCAAGGAAAACAGGCAGGGAATGGGTACAGATTAGGGGAAAGGATGTTGGATGCTGGGGAATAAATGGAGAAAGAGATGAGGAAGGGGAGAGGGAATAAAGTTGAGAGTAGGGTCGAAGTGACGGGAGGGTGGAACAGAGCAGAAGGGATGGCAGTAGTGGGGATGTGGGGCTATTCAAGGAGGGTGGAGACAGAGGGGGTGGGGGTTGGTAGGGCAGGTTGACTGTCGGGTGCTGGTGAAATGCATGTGATAGGGGGGAGGAGACAAAGTGCATAGGGTGGTCAGAGCAGGTCCTTAGATTAGAAGGTTATGCTGGGTGGGGCAGGAGCACTGCATTTGACTTAAAAGGTGGGTGTGGAGCTTGGATTTAAATGGGCTGATTCTATTTTCAGCACAAAGGTCGCTGGGTAGGGAGTTAAGCAGATGAGGGGCATGGTACTCAAAAGACTGCTGGCCCAGGGAAGTATGGCAAAAAGGGACCTTAAAGGGGTTGTTGTGTGACCCATGAGTCTGCCTTAGGGATGCTCCAGGTATTATTAAATTCTGGACACCTGGGGATGTCATGCCAAGGGTGGACTTTCTGGCTAGCAGACCTAGTTTGTATTTTATTCTATGATCCAGATCAAGCCAACCTATGAGGGAATATAGATCACAGGTATGGATTATGTGAGGGATGTCCAGGAAGAGCCTGCAAGCTTTGTTGAGTATAGTGCCAATTTTTTTGAGGGCTGTGTCAGAGGCCACACTGCATACAAGCCTATTGTCAACAATGGAGAAAACAGAACTGGTTAAGGCAAGTTTGAGTGCATCTTCAGAGAGGCAATGCCTGTGCCCGTACAGCTGCTCTAGCTTTCTATTGGCAGATTGTGATACTAGGTCTATGTGGAGCAAGTAAGATAGGGAGCTATCCAGCATGACACCTAAGTATTTGAAATTATTAACAATGTCAAGGATGTCATTTTGTTTATTGCGGATGACTAGTTTAGCTGATTTGAGTCTGCTATGTGAGGAGGAAAACAGCATGTTTTTTTTTTGTAGTAGAGCAACAAGCGTGAGTTGATGAACCAGTTCTCAATGTGAGTGAAGTTTCTTTGCATGGTATGTTTGTGGGTTGCAATGTCCTGGTGGCTTGAAAAAATAACCATGTTGTCCACGTATAGGAGGATATGGTCATGGCAGACTTGAGAAAAATGGTTTAGAAAAAGGCTGAACATGAGTGGGCCTTGGATTGACCCGTGTAGTACCCCTGGGTTAACACCTAGTTTATCTAAAAAGGGTATGGCCAATTTTCACTTGTTGATCATGATCGGAGAGGTAGCTCTGAAATCAAGCCGATGATGTCACAGACAAGGTGGTAGCACTTAGTTGGGCCAGCAGGAGTTCATGATTCACCGTATAGAAGGCCTTAGTGAGGTTGATAAATGTGGCCCCCACTAAGTGCCCACGATTGAGCTAGTCATGGATAAAACTTGTGAACTCGACCAGTGCTGAGGAGGTACTGTGGCTCTTTATGAAACTATGTTGTTCCCTGCATTGTAGTTGGTATTTATTGAGGTGATTAATTAACTGGTCATAAACAATTCTTTTTTAGGCCTTTGAGTCTGGGGGCAATATGGAGATCAGTACAAATGGTTTGCAAGCTCTACCCCTATATTTACAATACAATTTAGTAAGATTAGTGGGGTGGCTCCTGGTGTGTGACTGAACTGAAACATAAGGTTAAGGTACCAAGGCACTACCCCCCCCAGTTTGCTCCATCATAGCCTGCACTTTTTTCAAATTCACTCCAGTGTTCTTACTTTTCATACTTTTCGGAGGGGCTCTTGGTTCTCATCATCCAGCTGAACTATGATTAAGCCTGACCACTTTGGTAAAGTGACCACCTCCATCGGTCAGGTAAAAAGCATCACATTTTAACTTGCCTTGTCAGAGTTGAGGTCTCCTCACTTCCTCTATGTTTTTGAAGAGACCACTCTCATGGCTTCATTACTTATAGTGTGTTCTGGCCAATAAGTAATGAAGCCAGGAGAGTGGTCTCTTCAAAAACATAGAGGAAACAAGGAGACCTCAGCTCTGACAAGGCAAATTAAAATATGATGCTTTTTACCTGATCGATAGAGGTGGTCACTTGGTTCAGCTGGATGATGAGAACCAAAAGCCCACCCAAAAAGTATGAAAAGTAAGAACATTGGAGTTAATCTGAAAAGTGCAGGCTTTGATGCAGCAAAATGGGGGGGGGGGGTAGTGCCCTGGTACCTTAACCATATGTTTCTGTTTGGTTACACACCAGGAGCCACCCCATTAATTTTACTAACTTGTACTGTAAATATAGGGGGTGAGCTTGCAAACCATTTGTACTGATTTGAATGTAGGAGAATTGTGGCCTTCTTCTAATTGCTAAGTTCCCTATTAGACACCTGTGAGCCTTTCATTGGCCAGAACACACTATAAGTAATGGAGTCAGGAGAGTGGTCTCTTCAAAAACATAGAGGAAGCAAGGAGACCTCAGCTCTGACAAGGCAAGTTAAAATGTGATGCTTTTTACCTGACCAATGGAGGTGGTCACTTTGCCGAAGTGGTCAGGCTTAATCATAGTTCAGCTGGATGATGAGAACCAAGAGCCCCACTGAAAAGTATGAAAAGAAAGAACATTGGAGTTAATTTGAAAAAAAGTGCAGGCTTTGATGAGCAAAATGGGGGGGGGGGGATTAGTACCCTGGTACCTTAACCATATGCAATATGGAGATCGGCTGGTAACTTGTATGGAGACTCTTGTCACCATTTTTAAAAAATGGGGTAACAACAGCTGATTTCCAGATTTCTGAGAATTTACCATTTGTTAGGGAGAAGTTTAGGATACTTGTTAATAATAATAATAATAATAATATCCTTATTTTTATGGCACCTTTCAAAATATCAAGGCACCTAACAGAGTTTAAAATCACATGTCAGACATCCCAGCATCATTAATTATATGAAAACAATTAATACAATTACACAGTCATTCACCAAATGCTTGGTGCCATAAGTATGTTTTTAAAGCTTGCTTGAATCCCTCCATGGTCGTGCACCCCCGTAACCAATGGAGTAGAGAATTTTAAAGGGTTGGGGCCTCATGCATAAATGACAGGGCCCCAGAACATTTCAGACACACCCTTGGAATCTCTAGCAGACCCTCGTTGGCTGAGCGGAGCGATCGCCCAGGGCAGTAAGGGACCAGAAGCTCTTTCAGGTAGTCTGGGCCCAGTCCATGTAGGGCTTTAAAAGTCAGAAGATTGACTTTGAAGGTGATCCACCACTGTAATGGCAGCCAGTGTAGTCCACACAGCACAGGCAAAATATGACAGGACCAGAGAGTTCACATCAAAAGCCAGGCTGCTGCACTCTGCACTAGCTGCAAGTGGCAGATTTCCACCCCCGGTAGCCCTAGGTAAAGGGAGTTGCAATAATCTAAGCATGAGGGCACAAAGGTGTGGACCAGCGTAGGAAGATCACTGAACAGAACAAGGTGCTTAATCCTGGAGATATTCCTCAGATGGTAAAAAGAGGATTTGATGACGGCTGACACCTGTGAATGGAAGATCAGCCCTCCATCAAAAATTACCCCCAGGTTTCACACTCATTCAGAGGTCATAAGTGATATGCCCCCAAGAAAAAGCTCTGAGGTCGAACCAACTCCCAGCCCCCTATCCAGCATGCCGGATCCACAACCAGCACCTCAGTCTTTTACGAGTTCAACGTCAGCAAACTGGAATCCATCCACTCCTGGATTTCTGTGAGGCAGCTATTAAAGACTGAGAGTGCTCCATCCTGGTCAGGTGCAAAAGAACGGTAGAGCTGGGTATCATCAGCATAGCAGTGAAACCTCAGCCCACACCTTCTTACAATGTCTCCGAGGGGCAGTATGTATACTGCAAACAGCATGGGGGACAACAATGAACCCTGAGGACCCCACATGACAGAGAAACTAGATCTGAGGAATAAATCCCAGACACCATTCTCTGAGTTCCTCCCATGAGGAAGAATGTAAACCACCTGAGGACTGTACCCGATAGTCCACAGATGAACCTCAGGTGACCAAGAAGGACCCCATGGTCCACAGTGTCAAACGCTGCTGAGAGATCCAGAAGAACCAAGATGGAACAGCTTTTCTGATCTCTAGCCATCAGGAGATCATTGAGCATCAGAACCAGCGCTGTCTCAGTACTATGTCTCATTTGAAATCCAGACTGGAGGGGTTCCTAGATGTCATGGATGGTCAAATGGTTCTCTAGCTGTACAGCCACTACTTTCTCAATCACCTTCCCTAAAAAGGGAAAGTTAGAGATTGGTCTGTAGTTTGCATGGCAGTCTGGGTCCAAAGAAGTTTTCTTCAGGAAGGGTGTTACCACCACCACCTTCAGGGAGCTGGGAAATTCACCTGTTTACAAGGAGCACCAGACTATCCATGCTAGCACTGATCTGATAGAATCAATACAACCCAAAGTCAGTGAAGTTGGTCCTGGGTCAAAACTACAGCATGTAGGGTGAACACCCTCGACAATCTGCATGACATCCATGAACTCCGGTCGGTCAAATGTACTCCAGGAAAGTTGAGAGGCAGTGGCCTCATGCTGATCCAAAGCAACACCCGTACAGTGTGCTGGTTGGAGTGCTGCCCTGATGTCAACCACCTTAGTCGCAAAGAATCAAGCAAGTTCATCGCACTCTACTTGCGAAAAGGCTTTTCAAAATTGTAGGCAGGCTGGGTTGCACAGTCTGTCCACAGTTTGAAACAGCTGAGCTGGTCAATTCTGAGCAGCTGCAATCTTATGGATGGTTGCAGATTGATAGACTTGATAATGGTCCATCAGTCTAAGGTGGTCTGCATCAAGGGTGAATTTCCACCAGCAACGCTCTAACCTTCCTCCTAGTGGCCGGATCTCCTTAAAAGTCCCATCAAATCATGGGGACCAAGGGCGAAGGGAGAAGACAAACAGGGACAGGAGCAATGACATCCATGGCCACCAAAATGGCTGAGTTATAGGCCATCACGAGGGCCTCTGGGTCATTGTTTGCCACTGGGAGAGATGATAGGTCAAGTACCGCCACCACGCCTTCAGAGCTTACATCTCGTAAAGGGCGATACCTGACCATCTCCACAGGGGTAGACCTATGAAGGGCGGTGCTAAAATTGAACCTCACAGTGTAGTGATCGGACCATCCAAATAGTTCCATACCCAAGTCAGAGGCTTTGATCCCCAGGAGGAAGACTAAGTCAAGAGAGTGGCCGTGTTTGTGAGTAGCAGTGGTAACTATCTATGTGAGGCCCAGAGAGGTCATCAACTGGAGGAAGTGCTGTCTAAATTGCGAGAGTTCATCATCGACCCAGGCATTGAAGTCACCCAGGACCATCAGCCTGGGTGACTTGAACACCATATTGATGACGAAGTCCACCACTTCCTGAAGGAATCGCTTCTCATATCCGGGTGGACGGTAGATGAGGGTGATCCGACAACCTACGACTGCTACTATGGTACACTCAAATGACTCAGTCTTCTGAGCTGGTACACTCGTGAAGTTAGGTTCGGTCTTGAAACAGACTGCAACCCCCCCCCACCATGATCTAATCTTGGGTGGTGTATCACCGAGTACCCAGCTGGAGTTAGAGCCTCCAATATGGGGCCAGAATTCTCATCCAGGCAGGTCTCAGTGATGCAAGCCAAGTCCACTGTTCCAACAAGATCTGCAATAATTGCAGTCTTGTTTTTAATGGACCTGGCATTGCATAGCACCGCCCTAGTTGAAGGAACCTCCTGGGCCACCCAAACAACCTGCTCACCACAATTGGTAGTGCCCTTGGGTATGGAAACCAGGTATGGTGGACCATGTTCTAGGTTCCATTTCACCCCAGGGCATCTTCTAGATCTTACCACCCTGATGTGGTGGCCCTGCTCATTCACCCTCCACTGTTCACACCCCCGCCCCGTGCGCCCCTAAGGGCAATACCCAGCACCCTACAGCGCTGGTAGGTTGTAAACTGTAATGGAGGGAGAAGGGGCAGAGAGTGCGGACAGCAGAATGTGAATAGTGCACAACTATGGGGTCAGGCCTCCAACACATTCTTGTGACCTAAATATAAAACAACACATCCTTAACTAACCAATTATATACCTAAAAACAACAAACAAAAATATTATAAAATAAAAGAAAATTAAACAAAAACTCTTACTTAAAGAAAGGTAAATAACCCTCTAACACTCATTCCCCAAATAAATAAATAACCCTCGCACAAACCTTTACTAATATTAAAACTATAGGATAAGTTAAAATTATAACAAGTTAACGGAAATTCAAACTCAAATGAGAGATAAACCTTCTTAAAATTATAAATTAAACCAAAATATGAATAAAATAAATCAAATAAAACAACAGAATCTTCACCTCCCCATGTCCATCTCACAGCCTCAGGAGGTGAGCAGAACAATATTAAACTGGAAAGTAAGTAAAATAAAACATCATAGTCATAAAATCAGGTTAACAGAGTCAGTCAAAGTTAGCTGGCAATTCTTTGATGCTGTAACTAAAAAGAAATATCAGGAGAAAAGTACTACTTTCTGGACCCCAATGATCCTCTCACTACCAGCAGATGCTGAAAAAACCCCACAGGAGCTCACACCTCCTGAACAGACGGATGGAAATGTCTTAGTAGTTTCTCTCAGAAATAAGATCCAAGTGTTTCCTAGTCCTCAGGCACTCTCACTGTCTGAGTTTTAGAAAATTATATACAGCACTCTCACTGCCAGCAGAACAATAAAATAAAAAGATCTGACTGTAGCCAAGAGCAGAGGAAGGAATCCAGAAAGTCCTCTTCTATAAATCAGTCACTCTGAGGTCAGGAGTGGGTCCCGCAAAATCTATGTAGGTGGCCGACCTAGGACTGCAGCAACTGCCATGGGTCCCCATCCAAACCCACCAGCCAGTTGGTCCAATGGGAATCCCAAGGGACCACCTGCCCCAGCCACCGACTCCCTTACGGACAAGGGCCCAGGCCCCGTACTACCACAGACCCACACTTAACCCACCCGACAGAACAGGACTGACATTACCTGGCTCCAAATCAAACCGTTGTCTTTATCACCAACCAGATCTGCCATTTAAATCCAACAATACATTTCCACCATGAGCATCTGGGATTGACAGTCCAGAGTCCTAAATCTTCCCTTGTAATCTACTGGAGCATTTTCTGCAGCTCCCCCTCCCTCACTTATGTAGTACATCCAGCCCAAAAAGAACCATGCAAGAAAGTTCAGGGTGTAGTCAGGGAGTAATCAGCCAAATCCAATGACAAGAATAAGCAGGCCTGATTGCTGAAAATGCCAGTAGTGGGGCCAACTGAGACAGCCCCAGTGCACACTTCGAGGACGTCTGAGCAATGCTCCAATAAGGCTTCCACACTCAGCATGCTCAGATCAATCCCTCCAACGGATTCGGGAGGTTTGGGAGAAAACACGACCAACAGATGGGAAAGCAGCAAGCAGACCAGTCACTGATCAATAATCCACCAGTCCAACAATCCAGACAGAACCACAGGTAAAAAACTGAAAAAACAACGAAAAACAGGCAGAATACTAAAAACTAAAATGCAGGTACTGCAGAGCAGCCAACGGTACAGCCAGCCCGGCAGCCATCTAGTGGAGCAATGATTTCATCAATGGTGAGGGAGATGAGTTTCAGGTCGAGGCTGTCTCTGCTATGTCTGGCTTTCCCTATTGCTTTCAGTAGGTATTTCTTTGCAACAGCCTTTGTGAGGACATGAAAATGGAAGGGGGGAGAACTGGATGGGGGGGTCCTTTGAATTGTTTTGATTGTGGCTGACAGACTCTAGATAGTTGTGTGGAAGGACACCACTGAGGTCAGTAAAAGCCTTGTTGAATGTGTCCGCGATGGTCTTAGAGTCCCGGGTTAACTCCCCATTGATGTTAATCATGGTTGGCAGCAAATTGCTGGGTGTGCCTGTGAGGGACTTGATGTTAGCACAGAATTCATGACCATCACCCCAGGAGCTGGCAAGCTCAGCTCTGACGTGTTGTCATTTAGCCAGGCATATGGCCTGGATACAGAGGTTGCAAGCCCTTTAATAGTTTTGCAAGTCGTTAGTGAAACCCAGCCTTTTTGTCTTTTCCCACAGAATATCCCAAGCATTCATCTGGGTGATAAGAGAGGGGATTATCCAGGATTTATGGTGGTCTTTAATCTTCCTTTTGGTGGTAGGGGCATAGATGTCACATGCAGCGTTAAACAATTTTATGAAGATATCTAGAGCAGCATTGACATCAACTGCAAAATGAATAACAGATCAATTGAGTTTACTAAGATATTCTTTGAGAGATCTCAGTTGTCCTTTCCTTAAGATACGGGATGTTATCACCTTTGCTAGGGACTTGGGCGCCTTGCATGTCCATGTACTGAAGATGGGGGAGCAATCACTTATTGCATCTGCAAGGACATGTACACTAGTGATCTGATCTGGATGACTGGTGAGCAACCAGTCTAGCAAGGTACTGGTCCCGGTGCGATAGTTGGTACACGTGGAGGAAGCTACTAGCTGTTTATAGTCAATAGCTGCTATAGCATCTCTGAAGGGTGCTGCATCACTGGACAACCAATTAATATTGAAGTTACCATCATGATAGTTTCAGAGTTTCTGTGGAGTTAATATAGGTAATCATATAGTACCCTGAACCATTCGGCCTGTTCTTTGGGGGGGATATAGACTGAGATGACAGTTATTCCCTGGCCATGAGTTCTGAGGATGATTTTAATTGGCAGGATTTGAACATTAGCACCTGATTTAATGGGAGGGAGGGTGTAGCCCCGGAGTTGTTCTTTAATATAGATTACACAACCCCCGCCTCTCTTCCCAATTCAATCCAGTCTGAATAAGGTGTAGCCATTGAGCTGGATTTCAGAGTCTGAGGTTCTTGGTGTGAACCAGGTCTCGATCACAGATAGCACATCCAGGTTGTTCTGAGCTACCCAGGCTTCCAACAAGGCAAATTTGGCTATTAGGCTGCATATATTGATGGATGCAATAGAGAGAATCCCTTGCTTCTTAGGGGGTGTGTTCCAGTTGCAATGGGCCCCAAGTTCAGGTGTATATTACCCAAGAGGAGTAACAATACCCTTATAATCATTGTTACTTGGGTACTGAGATACCTTTGGGATAGGGAGGGGCTATTGCACTTTGAGCATATTTTTGTGTATTTACCAACTAGCAGGAGCATTTTATGAGTAGGAGGAGGGCTTGGGTATGCACTGGTATTTAGGAATTGGGTATAGTCAGGATGAAGGAGACTGCCAGAGAATAGAGAGAGAGAGCTGGTGCAGATGTCGAGTTAGGGATGTAAAAAACATGTGACACTTTTGGAGCACTGCCATTGTCACTTACCATGGATTGGATAGGCAGAGTAAGGATGAAAGCCAGGATGGAATGCAGCAGGAGTTTAGTTGGGGCCATATTTCAGGTTGGGCAATGACAGAGGATGGGGAATTGAAATGTGCAGTGGAGAGGCTAAGAGGACTGTGCAGTTACTGTGAGAGGTCTTTATAGAGACCAGACTGCTGAGGACAGGTGAAATGCTGCAGGGATCCCTTAAGAGGAGTTTTGAAAATCAGTGCAATGCAGGCTTATCAGAGGGACAAAGGGTGAGCCTCTTGGGAAGCAAGTGGATTTAAATAGTGTTGGGTGGGGGAGGGGGACAGGTAAACATTTTCAGTGAAACAACTTTCACTTGGCAAGCTTTCCCTTTCCCTGTTCAGAAAATCATAAAGTTCAATGAGGCAGTGGGAGCCAATTACAGGGAATCAAGAATGGCCTTGGGCCAATAGCTGAGCAGCTGCTGGCTTGAGAGAACCAATAGAAATATAGTCTTTCAAGCCAGGCTGCCGGAGGACTGATGCATACATGGATCCATTGCTGGGTGTGTGGGCAGGGTTTGCTACTGGAGCGGCCGGCTGAAGAAGGAGCTGAGGCCACTGTGCTGAAGTGCCCAAGTGGACAGGTCTGGATCCTTTGCTGGGCATGCAGGCAGGGTTGCTACAGGAGTGGCCAGCTGAAGAAGGAGCCAGGGCTGCTTTGCCAAAGTAGGTCTGGAAGAGAGCGTACATAGCGAAATAATTAGAGAATAAGTAACCCCTGACTGTTTAGAGCAAACTGGTTCACCACACTAAGTTAATGTGGTGACATCATTGGCAAGAGTGCAAAGTTCAAGAGCCTTAATTATGTCTCCACACTAATGAGGTCTGGTGAACCAGCATGTTGTTATAAACACTAAGGTTTGTTTTGTTATTTTTGTTACATGATGGAAAGCATATTTCCAAACCAAATAAAGGTTTCTTACCTTATCTGTGAGGTCCAAAGTTACCCAAAGTTCAAAGTTATCAAAAGTGTAAGTCCAAAAAAGGAAATAAATTCTCTGGTCTAGTCAGACTCAGAATCTGAGAAGAAAGGGTTCAGTATATTCAGTGGAAGTCTAAAACTTCCAGGAGTTGAAATCTGGAAGTCATTCCAGTTTTGTGGAAGTCAAAATACTTAGAGAATCCTACCTTTGGAAGTCAATATTCTAGGAAGAACAAATTTATGGATGTTAATATAACATATTAGTGGTAAAATATAGTTTCTTTCAGAAAAATCCATAATTTCTGACTTCCAAACCTGCAATTTTGGAAGTCATCTATTTTTGATTTTACATCTGGAAGTCAATGACTTCCTCCCTCTTTATTTTGGAAGTTTTTGCCTTATTTTTGGAAGCCAAATACTGTACTCCCAAAATGGAGTTAACTGAAGCCATGCCAAGAAAAGAATGTGGCACCTTTGTTGCTTTTTGTTTAGTGTTTTGTTGACAACAATGAATCTGACAAAGCTGTTCAATATGCATTTAGGACCAACAATTGTTTGCAGCAGCATGGAATCAGCAGTCATTATAATGGCAAAAGACAGTTTTAGTGTGTGTGGTAGTTTTTAGGATAAAGAGTCCATTTTTTTTTTCAACACGAAGGTTCTGCTCACTGCTGGTGAGTGTAAATGTATCTCAGCTCACATTCTACTGTATTGTTTTGCTTGGAGCACAAGAGTGATTACTTTAGCTGCTAAGTTGATCTATGTACTTAAAAAATGGTATTAGAAAATCTAGAAATCTCATTGTCAAAGACATATCAGCTGACTGTACATTAAATCTTTATATATGCACAGTCATCCTGGTCCTAAACCACATCACACAATAAGCAAATCAGTCCTCCTAAACCAGAACTATCTTCCATCAGTCCCCCTACAACCAGAACTGATTTTTCATCACGTTAGTGTCAGTGGCTCAGCAGGTAGCACACTCGCCTCTGAGGCTGGGAGATCAGAAGGCTGTGGGTTCTTTCCCCACACCAGGCGCTTGGGTTAATATCCCCATACTGACACTGCAGTGCAACATGAGGGTGGTGCTGCACTCCAGAGGTGCCCTCTTTCAGATGAGATGTTAAACCGAGGTCCCAGCTGCCTGTTCAGGTGCACGTTAAAGATCCCATGGCACTTCTTAAAAAGAGTAGGGGAATTTTGTTTATTTAGAAGAACAAAACCAAAACAATACAATACAATGTTACAGCACACAAAAAGAAAAGACAAAGCATAAAAAAAACAAATAAGTATTACAGGCATACACAGTCTAACAGGCAGTCTATTACAAAAGTAAAACTCAAAGCAAATCATAATAGAAAAAGGATCCCCCCATGAAAACAAAGCCACCCTATACAAGAAAAGGAAAAAAATTCAAGCATCAAAAATCCATTCACAGGTAGTCCAATAGGATCAAAATCTGTTCTGAGGCAAGGAGACCAATTCTCGGTTATAAACAACAAACAAATCAGCTATTATCTGATTGACAATGTGAATCTCAGTATATGTTTTCTGTTGTAAAAGCTGAGCACATCTAGCATGCCATAAAAATTACATGCAAAGGGCAAACATAAGTCTAAGAGTGCTGGGATGATACTTAGAGCAAGCAACAGGAAATTGACCAAACACTAACATTTCATAGGAAATGTATGAAATGCGTTTATCTTTCCATTTATGGAGCCATATAGTCCAAAAACCTCTACAAAAAGGGCAATCTATAAAGAAATGTTGCAAGAACTCCAATACATCTGGACAGGTGTCCCTAAAACACATCCTTTCCTCCAAAGACTTATGGTGGTGGTTACCCAGGACACCCAATCTCCCATGACAAGATAACCATGTCACATCCCACAGTTTTGGGGGAAGCCAAGTACCAATAAGTTGATGAAAAATTAAAGTACCATCCAGTTCCACACCAGAGGTATATAAAATACAAGGGATATCAGAAAAATGAGTTTGAATGATAAACCCATATAGCTGATGTCCTGTCATAAGGAGACTGGATCGATGGGTTAAGTTCCACTGCTTTAGTTTAAAAAATGTTGAAAACTGAAAAGAGGGAATACCAGAGGACCTAAAATTCCTCGGTATCTCTGAAGGAGAACCACACCATTTGTCCCATAAAGGAGAAACCAAGTCCATGAAAACAGCTACCCATTTTTGGGAGTGCCTCAAAAAATGAAACAAACTTAAAAAAACAGGTAATGAAAGAAAACCACAGGATTAAGCATCTGCACCCCACCCATACAATAATCCCTGATATAAAAAAAAAAAAACTCCTTATGGGGTTCAACTTGAACCCCAAAAGCCTTGGAAAAATAGATTATTAAGCCTCACTTCCAAAGCAAGAGGTAAAGGAAAAAATGTAGCAACATGTAAAAACACAGGCAACACCAAAGTCTTCAAAAGCATAACAAGTTTTTGCTTGCCAATAGTTTTACCCTTCTAGGAAGTAATTAAAGTGAGGCCTTTATCAATAGCCAAATTCCAGTTATAAGCGGGATCATCAGGAGTCCCAAAATATATGCCCAGAATCTTTAATGGGCTGTGTGTTAAAGGAATCTGTGCCACATGATCAAAGGCAGAGGGAGAAACAGAACTAGGGATAAATTTCACCACACTTTTATGGAGATTCAACTTAAAACCTTTAAAGGTCTCAAAATCAGAAATCATGTAATTAAAACCAATAACATTCAAAAGGGGTATAGTGCAAATACATAAATCGTCCACATATGCATAGACACTTGGGGCATACTGACCATTGGGGAACAATAATCTGGGGATAGCAGGGCTAGAAGTAAACCGTCTCAAAAAAGGGTCAATCTGAAAAATATACAAAATAGGACTAAGGGGGCAACTTTGATGTATATCCCTTTTGTTTAAAAACTCCATACATGGGGAATTATTAATGTGAGGGGTAATCCATGCAGCATTATATAACAGCTTGGTCCAAGATACAAATTATTGGGGTACATGATAATGTAGCATAACTTGAAACAAAAAGGAATGATCCGCCCTAGCAAAAGCCTTCTCCTGGTCTAAAGAAAAAAAAATGTGTGATTGAGGTCTGAACAGGAAAAAAACACATCCCTAATAAGGGACAGTGAATGCAACATAGATCTGCCTGGCACAACGCATGTCTGTTCCTGTGAAATAACAATAGATGCAAGGGGCAGTAACCTGTTCAAAAGTATTGCAGCCAGAATCTTATAATCTACATTAAGGAGACTCAAAGGTCTCCAGTTCATAATGTCAGCCTTATCTCCTTTTTCAAAAAGCAGAAGCATAATGGTATCAGAAAAATGTTTGGGTATAGAATGCATAGTTAAAATACTATTAAAAACTACAGCAACGGCAGGGGCAAAAATATCTAAAAAGGAATGATATAATTCAGCCGTTAAACCATCCACTCCAGGAGAAGTACGCTGCCTCTGTTTTTTAATGGCACATAACATTTCCTCAACTGAGATCGGGAGTGCCAGATCATGGAGAATACCCTCCGGGACCTCCAGGATCTCTAGATCAGAAAAGAAACAACCAGGATCAAGAGTATCAGGACAAATACCAAACATCCCTTCCACATAAGACTGAACTACAGTATATGTTTCAAAAAAGGGAGAGAACCATGCTGCAAACCAGTAACAGGGTCAGTAAGTTTTTCAATAACCATTGAAGAAATCCTGTCGGAACAGTTCTTAAAAGGGTCTACGGAAGCTTTAGAAGCCTGACTACCACACTGAGCCTCAAGTTTTAAAGAAACTGTTCAGTCATACTGGTATTTCTCCATTTGGCATTTTAAGACCTTAATTTGCAGGGAAAGATCTGTTTGGGATTCATAAGCCATGAAAATTAGATCCAAGAGCTGTTTCTGCAATTGGAGTAGGTAAAACAATTAGAGCGGGCCAAAAATCCAGCAATCTTGAGGAAATATTTCTTCAAATCAGCTTTAGTATCCTCCCACCAAACAAAGGGATGTTGATAAGTGTCCAGTACAATGATCCTGGCCTGCAATAAGTTTAAACAGCCCTTAGAGACATAAGCAGCAGCAAGTAGAGAGCAGTTTAACTTCCGCCGAATGCAAGAAGCAACCAGAAAGGGGCCATCAGCAGGAGAACAGATTAAGGCCACAGCTATATGATCAGGCATTTCACAAGGAATCACAGAAGCCTGAGAAATGGTGATATATTTAGAAAGGAAGGAAAAATCAATATGAGTGGCCAGGGAACCCCTATAGTAAGTCTTAGCCTCTGATTTATGAACAGACTGATATCCATCTATGAGATGAGCAGAACAAACAACCTTAGACAAAGTAGCAGAATCCCTAAACAACTTATGGGCATTAATGGGCCGGTCTGAGGCCGAGAGCCCACAATTGAAGTCTCCCCCAAAAAACACTTGCCTAGTGGTGAACAAGTAGGGGTGAATTTTAACAAATAAAGCAGATCTAGCTGCAATACTTTATGGGTCATAAATATTAAGAAGGCAAAAATGAACCAACCCATAAGTCCCATCAACAAGAATAACTCTCCCAGGGACCACATCAAGTACCCTAGCAATTTTGAACAGGTAGCCAAAAATTAAGATACCCACACCATCACAAGTATCCTCCCCATGCAACCAATAGGAAAGTCCAACTGACCACCTATCAGTAACCTGCAAGACCTCCTGTCTAGATTTAATCTGGGTGTCCTGCAGAAAGTAAAAGTCCTGTCAGAGCATGAGCAGAAAACCAAAAGTGGAAAGCTGCTTACGAAATGACTTAATACTGCACACATTCAAGGTGCAACATTTAATATTAGTTAAGTGTACCATAGTGTGAAAAAGGCACTAAAAGAGTAAGGCAGAACAACACCCAAGAGAGGGGAAAAAAAAACACACCAGTAAGCTCCAAGAGCAATAACCACACAATCACCTATGAGGAAACTGTTTAGTTTAGTTTTGTTTATTAGTCTAGGAATTGATACCTTTGAGCCAGGGATCTTTTACAAAGGTTCCACGTCACAAAGAACATTTAACAAAGCACGATACACATTACAGGTAAAACCAGACAGGAAAGTTACATCATAAATTTGCTATTAACAGTTTAAGGCAGTAACGTTTTTAAGTTTCATAGAAAACAAGCTATAACAGGTTCAAGCCAGTAGACAATTTTGAGGTTAAGGAAACTTCCAGGGAGAGGGTGATCATTAGGCACCAAAAGGAGGCTAGAGAGGAGGGAAAGGTGGTGAGTGGGAGAGTAAGTGAGAGGGGACAGGAAAAAAGGGGGGGAGTGAGTTTGGGTGGGAGACAGGAAGTAGTAGAGGTACCAGAGGATTCATTAGTCAGGGAAGAAGAGGTCTCAGATGTGAGGATGGACATGAGGAGTAGTAGTCTTTATCTAGTGCAATCACAGTTGCTAGTGGTGGTGAGGTGGGCATAGAGCATGGATTGAAAGCTTCAAGCGAGGTTGAGGATAGAGTAGGTGGACTAAGCGCATTGAACCATGTCGGGGCCCTGTATGCGAAAGATCTTTGTCCCTGTGCTGTCCGGCATCTTGGAACCAGGAAAGGTTGGAGTTCATATCTGGTGGAGGGTCGTGAGTCAGGATTCAGTCGGAGTAGGTTTTGAATACATAATGGAGTCAGTCCCAAGATAGATTTTTTTGCCATTGTGCAGGTGAGATAAATAAGACGATTTGATAGGTTCAACCAGCCTGATTCGTAGTACAGATCATACGTGTGAGTCAGTCTTTGAGCCCCCGTGAGGAGCCGGCAGGCCTTATTTAGAGTGATTGAGATACACCTTAGAGCAGTGGAGGTAGCTGAGCCATAAATAATAAGACCATAGTCAATGATTGAGATTATGGAACTCTGTATAACTATTCTCAATGCCGCTTGATTTAGAAATTGACGGTTACGGAATAGTATTCCAAGGCATTGGTTCACTGTTTTCGCAGTGTTGTCAATGTGGGTTGCAAAGGTGAGCCCTTGGTCAAAAGTGATGCCAAGGTATTTGAAAGTATTTACTTGGTCCAGTGTAATTCCCGCAGAGGTTTGTATGGTGAGTGGAGTATGCCTATTTTTGTTTTGGTGATTGGAGAAGAGCATGGCTTTTGTTTTATTGTGGTTTAGCACAAGTTTACTATCCAGGAACCACCTTTCAACACTAGAGAAAGCAAGTTGCAGACTTTTTCGTAGGGAGTTTGGATCCTTGTGGGAAGAGAGAATTACAGCATCATCAGCGTATAAGATTATTTTCTCCTGGCAGATATCTGGGAGGGAGTTAAGGAACAGGCTAAAGAGAAGCGGTCCAAGAATTGATCCCTGTGGTACACCCGAGAGAACTGGTTTGAAGTCGGAGAGTTCATTAGAGATTTTTACAGCCTGTGACCGATTGGACAGGTAACTTTTTACCCAAGCACAAGGACCTTCAGGCTAGGCCTAGGCTAGAAAGTAGGGAGGTAAGTAGGCCATGATGGACTGTGTCGAAAGCTTTTGTAAGATCGAGCAAAGACTGCACCTGTTTGGCACCCTTTGTCCAGGGCTGAGTGGACTTCTCCAGAGAAATCAGTAAGGCTGTGTTGTACTATGTCCTTTCCTAAAGCCATGCTGTTGATTACAGAGTAGATTGTATTTGTCCAGGTAATCAGAGAGTTGGTCTGCCACTATTCGTTCAAGTGCTTTGGAGAGGGAGGGAGTATTGATATTGGTCGATAGTTTCCTGTTGAGGTTTGTCCCCCTTTGTGCACTGGCCTAACTATGGCGAGATTTCCATTTGTTGGGAAATTGACTTTGGCAAAGTGACAGATTAAGAATTTTGCAAGGGTGAATTATCATCCAGGGTGAGAGACAGGATTTTTAGATCTAGCGTGTCACTACTTGCTCTGGATTTGGAGCAGGCCTTTCTTATGTACTTGTGTGCTTCGTGCACTTTGATTTTCTTGAAGTAAAATTGTGGTTTGTCACAAGGGTGTTTTGTGATACTAGGCTAGGCACAGGTAAGTCCGAGAAGAAATCTGGGGGGAGGACCCCACTAAGGTCTGTGAATGTCTTATTAAGCGCATCTGCAATAGACTTTGGGTCAAGAGTGGTGGATCCATCAACTTTCATAATGGTAGGTGACGATTTTGATTGTTTACCCATTATGTTTTGGTGTTGTCCCAAAAGCTCTTCCATCACCCAGGTGGATTCAAGGCATTTTTGAAATAGGCACTCTTCATTTGCCTAATTTGTGAGGTACATCTCTTTCAGTGCCTGCTTGTATTTTAAGGTATCATGAGGTGAGCCTGTGTCCTGGCAACTGCCCAGAGGTGGTCGAACCTTGAGCTCGGCAAGTAGTTTGGCAGTAATCCATGGATTTGATGGCGCTTTGATTTTACGTTTTTTACTGGTATAAGTCGCATGCAGAGTTGAAAGATTTAATGAAGTATTCTAGTGCGGTATTAATATCAGTTGATTCAAGGATTGGCGTCCAGTCCTGTTGTAGGAGATGGGTTTTCAACTTGATAAGATTCCCATAAGGCAATACTCTGCTTGCTATAACTTTGGGGGGTGGCTTGAGAAATTTATTAGACCAGGTACAGGACACTGGGGAGTGGTCACTGAGGGAGTCAGGGAGGACTTTAATGTTTTTTATCTGGTCAGGGTGATTTGTGAGAACCCAGTCAATAAGGGTGCTTGTACCAGTTTTGTAATTTTTCCGGGTGGGGGAGGTTACCATCTGAGTCAGGTTTGCTGCTAGGATGTCATCTTTGTAAGAGCCAGTGTCAGAGGCGAGCCAGTTTATGTTGAAATCCCCGAGGAGGAGGAGCTCATTTTCAGAGGGCTGCAGACTAACAAAATCAAGTACAGACTTAATACTGCGGTGGTCTTTGGAGGGATATAGACTGCGGCCACTGTGAGAACTTTGTTTTGTGCACCAAGAAGCAGTTTGATAGGGAGGAGTTGCATCTGCGTATTTGTGGGGGTGAAGCTGCTGCGTTGACAGGAGAGGTTGTCCTTTATGTAGATAGCACAGCCCCCACCTTTCTTGCTTGCCTGGTTGAGTCTGAAAAGATTGTAGCCTTCAAGCGAGACCGCATGATCCGGGGTGCTGGGAGATAGCCAGGTTTCCATAATGGCTAGTATATCAGGGTTTTTTTGTCCTGCGAGAGTTTGAAGAGATGCCAATTTGGGAAGGAGGCTGCAGATATTTAGAGTGATAATGGAGAGACCACTACCAACTTTCCCTGTTTTTGTCGGCTCCAGTGCAACAGGACCAGGGTTTGGGTGTATCCCACCAGATATTAAAAGTAGGAGGAGCAGGAGTTTCAGCGATGCTATTCGTAGTTCATAATAGGTTGGAGTGAGTTTCTGCTTGTACTTTTAAGATGCTGGATTGTCTTCTGGAGTCCCAGTAGAGAAGGTGTCGTTAGTGAGTTATAATGATGTGCAGTTTCCAATTAGAAATATGGCTCTTTGCACCCAGGTATTAATTGGGTGATGTTTGTTTAAGACTTCCAGAGTAAAAGCCATGGTACAATGTTTGGGTAGTAGTATAGAAAGGTGAGAGTAGGTGGAGGGGTAGGGTAGGCGGAGGGGGGAAGTTAGCATAAAGGGAAAAGGAGGGTGAGGGTGAGCAGGAACAGGTGGTGGGGACTAAGCCAAAGCATTTTTTTAGTGAGACTGGAGAGAGCCGAGAAGTAGTGTGGGCTAGGCAGTCGGGGGGGTGAGCAATAGGAGGGTGGTGGGGTATGGATTTAGTGGGCTAAGGTGGATAGCTAAGCACTATGGCGAAGTACAGAGAAAAATGAAAAAAAAAGACTGGGAGGGTTTGGTGCCAGAGGGTTTAAGAGAAGTACTATAGTACTGTTGAGATCCAGGATCACATAATATGTTAAAGTTCCTGAAAGGTGATAAACTGTGGCCTGGCATATGCAATGTGTAAAATCCTTTTGTCTATATGTTTCCTTTGTTCTTCAAAGTCCTCAGAGATAAGTACAATACCTTGGGAGTAGGTCAGACAGTAGGCATATGCAATGTGTGAAATCCTTTTGTCTGTATGTTTCCTTTGATCTTCAAAGTCCTCTAGAGACAAGTACAATACCTTTGGAAAAGGTCAGACAAAATATTGATTCAGTCACAAAATGTGTTAAAATTCCTTTGTTCTTTAAAGTCCAAAGTGCAGTTGCTTTAAGAGTGGTCAGATGAGAATGTTGAAAATGTTGATTCAGTTGCAGGACCCAGCATCACCATGTTTGTAAGACTAGTTGTAAGGCATATGCTTCCTTGGGGAGGCTTCAAGAAAGTTGATTTAAAATTAAAAAGCTGATACCTGATGATGGTGATTTGCAGAAATTCAGTCCTGGAGACTTTCACCAATGTTGTGTGCAAGAATGGCACAGGTATTCCCAGCAGAAAAACATGTAAATGAAGAAAAACTAACCTACAGACACAGACAAGCACAGACAGCCACCCACACTGAGCTTTCTGCAGTTTACCTGGAAAAGGAACTTCCTTACTGGAGTCAGGGGAGTAATCCATATGAGAGGAGGAAGCTCAAGAGGAATCAAAGTCTTCCTCCTCACCTTCTGTGTCACCCCACTGCTGTCTCTTAGCAAGCATTTGAAATTTAGTGTGGGTTAGAATGGAATTAGTGGGCGTATGGGACTCAGATTTTCATTTACCCTTCCCTCTTTTTGATGGAGGGACAACAATAAAAGGGACTTCAGCGGGGGGGGGGAAGGGGCATACAAGTCACCATAACCGGACCTGAAGGAGAAGAGGAATCACCCTGAGATACAGGCAGCACAGGTCCTGATCCCAGATCAAGTGGCACACCAGCCACAGGAGAGAGAGAGAGAGAGAAGTAGAAGGGTTCAGAGGAAGGGGGCAGCTGTACAGCAGTGCTTTCCACACCAACACCAGAAGGAGGTCCCTGTACAACAAGAGAGAACTCCTCCTTCCGTTGTTGCACCTGAGCTTGACACTCAGCAATAAGGAGAGTGTAGTCTCAAGGAACCTTATAAAGCTGATTATGCTCAGCCCATGGACACTGAGGATAATTATGCCCATGTCATCACATAAATTACAATACTGAGCATTAGGACAACCTAAACTCACATGCCCATATTGAAGACATAAAGTGCACCTGGGTTGATCACAAGTGTAGCTTAAAATGCAGTCTGGAGCCACACTTGTGACAAGTACAGGGTTGTCCAGGATAGAAACAGATACCCCTGTCATGCCCTATAGGAAAGCTACATGGGATATGTAGAACCCCCTGTTCGGTTTGCCGAAGCTGAACCTTTATTTTCCAACCCACTGTCCAAGAAAAATCATCACTTAAAATAGGGTGAGGGGAATTCAACAGGTCACAATGTTGCCGGAGCCAATATTGAACATCATGGATGTTAACCCCCTCATTCCGAAACAACAATGTAAGGACTTTAACCTAGGGCTTAGTAAGAGGAATTAACAGAAAAGAGGACCACACAAGGGTCTGTTTCACAAGCTCATATTGAGCACAGAATTTCTCCAACATGTGGACATTCTTAAAACTGACATCATACACAGTCTCGCCCTTGATATAAATAAATGCAAACAACTCAGAAGGGCTAATGCCTATAGTGTCCCATAACATATTATGAAGAACAGTTTGTCGAGTGGGGCAGTAGAGGTGTCACCTAAAAACTTAAATCACACACCGTTCTGCTGCTGAGCAGGCTCCCCACAGATTTAAATAAATCAGTCATTCAAAAGGTAGAATCGGTAGAATCAGTTCCAGTAGCTGAAAGAGGTTGCTTACTTATTGGAGTGCACTGCTCGGTGGGGCCCTTGGATTGGGGAGTAGGTCCAAAAGACTTAGCAGCATCTTCATCAGTGAGTTGTAGAGCCCAACGACTTGTAACAGGTTCTATGATCAGAGAGAGGACACTGAGAACAGTTCTAGAGTCAGCTGAAATGTCTTTGTTAGCCATATCAGTAATAGATATACTGAGACAGGACCAGGAGAAGACCAGGGTTGTCCTTCTGCAGATTGTCACCAGCCTGTAGCATGCAGGGCAGCTTCAGGAGACCAGGTAGAGTCCAGGCTGCTAAAAGTTCAGGTAGCGGGTCTCAAATGCAGATCAAAAGAATGAGAAGCAGGTTGTGATACAATCGGTATCTCAGAACTGTGTAAAAAAGGGTCTAGGGGGCCCGCAAACATAGAATAATCAGCCTCAGGAATTCCAGCTTGTGAAGCCGTGTCTTCGTGAACAAGTTGTAAAAGAAAGCGCTTATGCTGAGAGAAAAGCTGTCTAAGTAGAGCTTCAGGAATATCAGCGTCTGTTTGGCTGACCTGTGCTTCAACATGCCCAGTTTGAGGAACACCAACAGCAGAGTTGCAAGCAGAGTTAGTAAGATTCTCAGAAGTAACCAGGCCTTCCATGACTGTCAGTTGAGCCCCAGAATCAGAAGTACATAAAGGATCCAAAGAGTAAGCAGCAACCTGAGGCAGAGCAGAACCACCACCTCCACCTCCTGCAGCAGGACTGTCGGCCATGTTGGACAGAGACAAAGATTCCCCCAGCTGACCGAGTAGGGGAATTTTTTATTAAGATCACAACAAAATATATACAGATCTGTATTACAGCATACAAAAGTTATAAAAAAAGAGGAAAAATAAAGATCAAAATTAAATATTACTTCATACAGTAATCCCATACTGAAAACAACACATTTGATCCATACCCCTCCATTACACAAGTGTAGGGGAATGTTTAGAAAAAAATTCAAAAGCAAAATACCAACTGCAGAAATCAAAACCATCTTATAAGCATGTTCACTGCACAGCCATATAGATGTTACAGAAATAAAATATCATCTTAACTAGTACAGGCCATCAAAGCAAAACAAAAATAAAAATAGGAAAAAGAAAACATCCACTAAAAAAACAATTAAACGAGGAAAGGCCAAATTAGTACAAGCTGGGTGGGATATTCAAAAGGGTTGTGCCATGCGCAATAGGGTTGCACCTGCGCAAGACCAAAAGTGCGCCATTCTGCGATATTCAGCAGGAGGTAGTTGCGCACCCGAAAACATGCTGAGCAACAGCGCAATGCAAAGGAAGGCATGCGCAACCGACGTGGGTGAAGCCATGCATAAAGAGCGCAATGCAAAATTGAAAGACTTGCGCATTGCGCAAGAGCGGAACTGCCGGAAATTGCGCAAGAGCGGAAATGAGCCAAAATAAAAAGGCTCAAGGAAGCGGCGCAAGAACGCTACAAGGATGCCAAGTGGGGTAGAGAGTGAGACAGACAGACAGACAGACAGACAGACAGTGACAGACTAGGGAAGGCAAGGCAAGCATTGTGGGCCATAGGCTTCAGAGGCCAGTGGGGGGTGCCCAGTGCAGTGGAAGTAGCAGTCAGGACAGCGGGGGTAACACAGCATCACCAGCCGGGGGCAGAAGCCAGGGAGATGGACAGTGCCAGCTTCCACATGGAAGCTGTAATGAGGGGTGAGAATGCAAGCTGCAGGGGGACGAGGCCGTGGAAGGGCCCTTCGGTGGTACGCCCCCAACAGGCAGTACCGTGCCCGCATCAGCTATGAGCTGTATACAGATGTAGAGATCGTGGGCCGGTACCGCCTGAACAGGGCAATACTGAGGTGGCTTTGTGAGCTTTGCAGTGATGTGATGCAGGCACCCTCACGACGGAGTCACGCTCTGTCAGTGGAGACCAAGGTGACAGCCTGCATGTGCCTGCTCGCCACGGGCACCTTCCAGAGGCCGACAGGGGACACCACAGGCATCACACAGTCGGCCACATCACGCATCCTCACTCAATTCCTCAGAGCACTGCTGCCACATGCTGCGGAGCACATCCATTTCCCCAGCACCGCAGCAGAGCGTACAGCAAACATGCAGGAGTTCCACAGGGTAGCACGTATGCCTGGCATGCTAGGAACCATAGACTGCACCCATGTGGCCATTCGCACACCACCTGGCCCCGATGGGGCAGCGTATAGGAAACGAAAGGGCTACTCCAGTGTCAACTGCCAGGTGGTGTGTGATGCCACTGGCGAATAATCAATGTCTGTGCCACACACCCTGGTGGAGCACATGATGCCTTCATATGGCATCAGTCCGCACTGTGCCATCGATTTGAGAGTGGGACATCCCACAGGACATCTAGTGGGTGATACGCATGTATGGAATGCAAACTTGGGCAAGGGTGGGAATGCCACAGGTGCCATGGTAGTGGCACACAGGGATATGGGCAAAATGGACCTGAACATGACACTGATCTCCACTATCTCCACACAGGTGACAGCGGGTACCCACTCCGTCCTGGCTGCTCACACCGTACCGGCACCCCATGACCCCATCGCAGCAATGCTATAATGAGGCACATGCTGCCACACGCAACATCATAGAGAGGGTGTTTGGGATGCTCAAGGCACATTTCTGATGCCTAGACACCTCCGGCGGTGACCTACAGTACAGCCTCCCAAAGGCCTGTGGGATATTCCTGGCCTGTTGCATCCTGCACAACATGGCCAAGGACTGTGGGATAGCCATACATGTTGAAGAGGGGGACAGCGATGGGGATGCCAGTGGCGCCGGTGTTGATGTCGATGAGCAGCCCCCCCAGGACGGCGAGACCCCCGACTGATCCGGCAGGCCCAGCTGCACCGGGACACCATCACAGAGGAGCACTATGCACAACACAGGTAAGTCAAGGGGACATGTGCAACCAACACTGTCCATGCGCAAACCACAGGCACACAGGGTAACACACCAGGGGTGCATGACGGCCAGGGGAGTGGAAGGGTCCAGACATACAAACACACCATCAGGGAGGGGTGACCACTCATATGGACACACAAACACACACCAGGCACAGAGCGTACATGGGCAGATGCACAGCACAGCAGAACCAACATTGCTAACACACAGCACCACCGACCACCCCACCACCTGTACTGTCCAAGTATGTGTGTCGGGATGCTGGGCACACTTGCACCTTGGTGTACAGTACAATGCAGGCATCATCATGCACACGCACCTGTGGGCAACAGTTGGGAGGGTGTGCAGGTGGTCCGTGTGTCAGCGTGTTGAGCAGAGCACCCAGCAGTGCACTGCCCACCATGACACACATTGCACACAGGGCAGCACCAGACAGGGCCCACACTGGGAGACAGGTCAGTCATGTAGCACTGTCCCATGGCCACCGCGGATGAGTGGGTGGCCCCACCGTGACCCAACAGCACTGGCAGGCTGAGCAGGGGCCACATGGGGTGGCACTGTTGGACCACCAGGGGTCCCACTGTGTGAACGCGACCTTGCCCGCACAGGGGTCTGCAGCATGCCGAACACACCTGCACCGGGGGTGCTCGGGATGCCCACAGCAGAACCCGGCGTCGACAGGCCTGGTGTCGCACAACACAGGGAACAGGGAGTGGAGCGTGAACTGTGTGGGGTGTGTGGTACAGGGTCACCTGACTGTGTGCCCAATGCGTCCACGTCAGAGACCACTGCCTGGGTCTGCCTGTCAATGGTGGCGGTCACATCCATCCACATGTGGACCATCTCTGCACGGTCCAGAGCACACTCCCTGCTGTGCTGCTCCACAGCCACACACAGTGCCTCCACAGACATTGCAACCCACCTCTGCTGCTGTACTGATTCCCACAGCAGGCAGGTGTGCTCATCCAATGGGTGCTCTGCCACAATGGTAGCCTGTCCCCCAGGGTGTTGAAGGTCCTGATGTACAACATCCCTTGAGGGTGGGCGCTGTTCACCAGGACCAGGAATGGGCGTATCACAGGGCGGCGGGCATGTGCCACCGCTGGACACTGTACCCCCAGACCTGGTGGGTGACTGCTGCTGCTGCCCCTCCAACCGCTGTGCCACAGAGTCCACTTGTTCCACGCTGTGGCCGCAACAGTGCCAGACACCTGCACAGCCACCAGTGCTGCCCCACTGGTGCTGACAGGCACAAGCCTGGGACTGTGCCGACATGCTGGCGCTGAAGTTGAAACCAGCAAGGCCGGGGCACGTGATGGCCTGCTGTGTGTCCGTCATGGGACACACACATGTCACTGCCCATTGCAGTCCTTGCATCATCAATGGTGCAGGGACGTGCTACAGCCACAGTCACAGCGTGATGGCATGCTTGCATGTCAGACTGCTGAGACACAGGCTGTGCACCCCCCACACCTGAATCACCGACACCAGAGTTGACAGCCCTGCGTGCATGCTGGTGTAGTGCATGCTGGCTGGCGACAGAGGTGGATGGACCATCCTCCATGTCTAGCAGGTCATCCTCACTGCCTTGTCCCACCACCACCATCTTCTGGAGATGAACAGGATCTGCAACAGAAATAGAGGACATGTGAGTGCATGTGACCAACCTTCCTCCCCCCCAACACCACCACCATGTCATACCGTGCAGTGATGGGCTTCCACCTGTCTGGAATCCACCTCCTGGTACACCCTCAATAGCACTGCACTGCAGAGTTGCAGCCAGTCGGTCCTCAGCCAGGGTCAGCTCCACCACCGCTGGCTGGCCCCCGCCAGTGCCAGCGCGTGCCACCCTGAGGGCCGCCACCTTCTCCTTCACCCTCCTGCGGTCTGTCCCAATCTTTTTCTTGCATTCCTACATGGAACGCTGGTGGCTTCCGTGCAGGTTCACTGCCCGGGCTACCCCCTCCCATGCAGCCGCACGGGCCTGAGGGGTGCCCCGGCTTCCACGCAGTAGTGCCTCATCCTCCGGTAGGCCTGAAGAAGGCCTCCAGTCTCTGCCATGGTGAGTTGGGCTCCTCCTTTGCCCACCATCCTCACCCTCACCCTTGTCTCTGCTCGGTCATGGCAATCTGTATGGGTGTAAGTGGACACCTGTCACTGTGCAGTCTAGCATTATCCCATGCCCATTGTCCAGAACATCCCACAGCATGCAACTCACCTCTCACCTGCAGTAACCGACTCTGTCCAGCACAGCCCACTGTCGCACTTTTATAGCGCAATGCATGCAAATTAGGAGAGGAGCAACTGTAATGAGATGCAAATCACGCCACTGCGCCTTTGAATGGCTGATCAGATGATTTGCATGTGTCGGCTGAATGTCACGTCATTGCGCTTTTCGCAAGACGGTAGATCCGGCTGAGCCAATAGCGCAGATCTGTGACTGTGCGGTACACTGCATTGCACATGACCAGGTAGCTTACGCAGGCGTCTGCCGCGCTGATGAAGTGCTGTGCACGATCGGCAATTCAGGCCATGGCCACCATTGTGCCAGTGGCGCTACAGCACTGGGCACTATATGGCGATGTGGCACTACTGCACAATAGTCCACTGTGGCACTGGTACGCAGGTGGTCAGTCGCACAGGATGCATATACGTCAGATGGCGCTGTGCGTGGCCTTGAGTCATAGACCCCTGACCTGGTGTCCGACCTTTGCCCCCTGCCGCTGTTCAGCTGCCATGTGTACGGCCCTATTGCGCTGTCTGGTGACAGCGCTATGTGGACTGATGGCGCTGTTCGAACAGCGTGATTGGAACCTATGGTGGTCTATTGCGCAACATCTCCACGTGGGGTTGCCACGCAGCGGGGCGCCATATTGCCTGCTGTAAACTTGGTAGCATGGCACGCAGGAGGGCAGTGCAATGGAGCCCCATGGAGGTGGCCAACTTGGAAGCCCTGGTGGAGCCACTGTGGGGCACTGTAGTGGAGGTGCCCCTCACCATGGCTGAGACCAGGTCTGGCAGCAAGTGGCCAATGACCTGGTGAGGGGTCACTGGGCAGCGCCTGGTCTGCTGAGCAGTGCCGGCACAGATACAGTGACCTCCGCAGGGAGGGGCCTGAAGCTGCATGGCTACGTTCATGTGCCAGGAGGGGCGTGGTGCCTAGGGCCGGTGGGTGTGCACTGTATGCACCTGTATTCTCTGTAGGGGTGTGAGTGTGTTTTGGTGGATGTGCATAGGTGATGGCTCTGACATGGTTGGCTGTGTCAGTGTGTGCAGGTGTGAGATGCATGGGGCTGGCTGTGTGGGCAGGCACTCTCACTGGGGCAGGGGAGTCAGCTTTGGAGTCACACTGATGTTTTTCTCAACATATGTCTCCCACAGGCCGGGATGTGAGGATGCATGCACATGCTGCGGAGGGCCGTGACAGGGCCCCAGTGCCAGTCGGTGGTGCAGCAGGAGGTGGGCCACAACAACAGCGGCAGCAGCAGCAGCAGACACACCTTCTTGCGGAATGTGAGTATCATTACATCATGGATGCTATTGCATGCTGGAGGGGTAGGCATGACCACCAGCCATGCACAACACAGCCATGCACGACACAGGCGACATTCATCACTGTCCAGTGTCACTGCACGTCTGTGTGTGCATCACTGGTGGTCCATGCATGCACTGGGCACATGGCTGTGTAACTGGCATCGCACCACATTGTCACATCACTTGACAGCCTTGTTTGTGCTGTGATGGACATGGGCAGGGTGTGTGTGCAGTGGTGCACATAGCTGGTGCTGCCTGTTTGTGATGGCCATGTGCATGTTCACTGTGGGTGGGTGCATGCCATCACAGCTGCGGGACATTGGCCTATATGGCTTGCAGGTTGGGTGGTGTTCAGGGTTGTGGTCAGTCACAGCCATTGACTGTGTTCCCATTTTCCTAGGCCTCAGTGTTCTCAGGAGGATACAGCGGAACTGCATGGGCTGACGCAAGTGTCCTTGGACAACAAGGTATCCTCAGGGACATCCATCGACATGGTCTGCTGGAGGAGGCATCACCAGCACAGCAGCGCAATAGGGAGGAGAGGACCAGCCTGCTGGGGCCTTTTAGGCCAGATTCCTTCCCACTTCACTCCATCCCTCCCACCTACCTTCCCTCTCCAAGTTGTTCATCCCTACCCCTTGCCCACCCCCCTACCTTGTACCCTACCCCCTTGCAAATAGTTATGGTGTTGATTGTTTTGTGATTTACATTTTTATAATACATTTATATTTTGTTATGAATACTGTGTTGGTCTCTGATTTGCAGCTGGCTATGGTTGCTCAGTTGCAGTGGTGTGCATGCCATCTGGGGTGGTATGGTCCTGGGTATATGTGTGTGTGTGTGTGTGTGTGTGTGTGTGTGTGTGTGTGTGCATGTGTGCGTATGTGTGTGCATGGGGGGGTATCTCCAGCATGGCAGTGACTTTCTTTTGGTCTTGCCTTCTCTGCCACCTACTGCTGGGTGCACAGAGTTAGGTCTGGCTTGTATGCTTCTCTGCTGCAGGGGTTGAAGTGTGCCAGGGGATGCATGGTGTTTCCTGCAGTGCCAGTCACTGCACATGGGTGGTGTCTTGGGGTCACGGTGCAGGGTGTGCTGTGCATACAGGGGGCTGATATGCACTGTGGTTGTCAACCCCCTGTGTGTGGCACTCTCAGCCTGCCAGTGGTTGTGCTGGGGTGTCATGGCTCTGCTGTGCTTTGTTGGCTTGTCCCCATGGGCCAGTAGATCATCCGTCCCACCCCCAGTGATGCTGTGCTTGGGGTGTGCAGGCGTCTTGTTGGTTCTGCAGTGTGTTCCTGTGCCCATGTGGCATGGCTGGCGGTGGCCCAGCCTGCCTCCCTGGTTGTGCACTTCCATTGCTCTGCTGGGGGGCACTGTGCTTGCGCTATGAGCACCTCTGGACTGCTCAGCTGGGCTGCCCTTGTTGCCGTTATGGCGTAACCTTACTGCTCAGCTTCCCCTTCCTGGTTGCGCTATGGCGCAGTTAGTGCGATATTCAGACGTTGGCTGCTTGCGCAATTTGTTCTGCTCCATGTTTGAATATTGCGTCTGTTGCGCATATGCACAATTGATTTGAGCTTGCTCCTGCTGTCGCGCACATTTTGAGTGCAGTTTGAATATCTGGCCCGCTGTGTATAATCTAAGAACCTGGAAGTCAAAAAGGGTCAAATTTGTTTGGTATTGGACCACCACGGAGTCCATTTATCTCTACCAAAAAGCTTAAATTCTGCCTCCTTCCCCTTTCTTAAATCAGCACGAATCATATAAAACAGTTTCTGGCCTGTTATATGTTGTTGTTGTAGAACTAAATGACAGTGGCTAATCCAAATCCAGTAACTAAAATAGGCACAAATCACCCTCAAGGTGCTATCATGTGGTTGTTTTACCAAGCCAGAAATTATACCAAAAAACATTAGTGATGGATCTGGAGGTATAGGGATTCCATCTTTCCATCTGTTCTTAACAACATCCCAAAACTGGGCAATATAAGGACAGGTGTAAAATAGCTGATCAATGGTTTCAATTTTGGAGATACAGCCATCCCTGGGACAGTATCTTTCGATAAGAGGTTTATGCTTTTGATAACTCTTCACATTTATCTTAGATTGTAACCCCAACCAGATTGTGTCCCACATATGTTCCAGTAACTGTGTATCACAAATGTACTGTGAAATAAAATCCTGGTCAATTTGTGAAAAACCCAAAAATGGATGTTCCAAAAAAAGTACCAAAAAAAATCTCCTCATACAACTGTTGTCTAAGTAGACTGAGAACTCTCCATAATCAATACCTCATTTAATAATACTATCGCAAACCCCTTCCCAATGATTCACCATCCTCGGACTTTGTTTATTTTTAAGCAAGAAGCAATTCCCTTTCCACCCTTTCAGTACTCCCTGGAGTAACAACAAGCTGCTATTTCCCCAACCTGAAACCAACCCCTTCATAAGGGGGAGCAGATTCGAATATAAAAAAATAATAAAAAAAACAATAATTGATTTAACATATTTACACCCCCAGCCTTTATATCTAAATAGAGAACATTCCACTTAACTGGGTTCAATCTGCTCCCCCCAAAACAGGAGAAAAAACAACCCATCAGCGATACCTCCAAATGTTTTGGAATTAAAAACACTACACTAATGCACAAAAAAACTGGAACTAAAAAAGTCCTAATAAAATAAAGCCTTTTTTTTTTGGATCATTTCCATCAATTCTATCTGCTCACTAATTCCTTTCCTGTAGTAAGTGCTTTGTCCCAATTATAACTCACCATATCATGTCCTCCATAATAAATGCCCAAGATTTTTATTGGTACTTCCGCTACCTGAACAGTCCCCAAATCTTCCTGTGTATCCTCAAATCCTCGTAAATTAATATATTTTGTTTTGGCTACATTGAGGCTCGCACCTGTGACTTTACCTACCCCTTGTAACAGGCAATTTGCCTTCTCAAAAGACTGTCTATCCCTCACCAAGAGGCAGAGATCGTCAGCATAAGCGAAAATTTTACAATCATTTAAAAAAAACCTCCTGCCAATCTATGAATCAAAGGTGAGTGTTGTAACAGCCACAGTATTGGGTTGATCATAAAAACATAGAGAAGGGGACTAAGGGAATAACTCTGATGGACCCCCCTCTGTATCTGACACCTAAACCCTGTATTGCCATTATCATATGGAATCACATAAGCCAGTGCATAACATAGCTTTAACCAAGTAATAAACATGTTTGGTAATCCATAAGCAGGCAAACAAAGCCACAGAAATGAATGTGAAACCTTATCAAAGGCTTTCACTTGGTCTAGACTTATCAGAAAACCTGAATCATCCTGCTCCACTGCTCCCTCCACCACTTCCCTAAGTAGAAGCAAGGCATCCTTAATCTTCCTGCCAGGTACTAAACAATATTGTTGTGGGCTTATCAACTTCCCCATTGCGCTAGTCAATCTGTTCCCCAATAATTTGGAAAATAACTTAAAATTGGCGTTAAGCAGTGTAATCGGCAGCCAATTATTAATGTCAGTCAAATCTCCAGATTTGTAGAGAAAAATCATAAGCCCTTCGTACATTGCAGCTGACAGAAAAACATCCTCAAGAAAAAAGTATACATCCCTAATAATTCAAAGGAAATAACTTCCCACAAAAGCTTATAAATTTCGCCAGAGAGTCCATCTGAGTCTGGTGAAATCCCATTCCGAAGGCTTCGCACTGCCTCTGTCATTTCCAACCCTGTAAACAGGGTAAACATGTGATTCACCTTATCCTGAGCTAATTTTGGGACATCAACTGCTACTAGTAAATGATGGGTAAATTCTGACTCCTCTACAGGGGTCCCAAACAAGCTCTCCACATGTTGTTCCAGTACTGCCATAATAACCACATTTCCCATAACCAAGTGTCCCTGAGGAGATTTTAAACCCAAAATTTGCCTCCTCTTCCTCCTTGTCTGACTGCTAATAAAGGGGTTCACATTTGCTGCCGTCCTTTGAGTGCCATACACCTGTTCTCTCTGCAATGATCGAAACCAGTCGTACTGGAAATAACTCATATCTGCTTTTATCTGGATAATTTCATCCTGTAAATTCACTTTCTCCATACATTGTCTGGTCAATAAAGTCCCCAATTTACCCCTTAAACTTAAATATTTAGCATAAGAAGTTGCCGCTCTAAATTTCCCATGATACTGAAAAAAGCTGGTCATCAGAATTTTTTAATCTTCCCACCATTTCTCAGGGTTGTCATAAAGAATCATAGTGGAAGCATTATAAACTAATAGGGCCTTGAAATCTTTCAGAATCACCGTGTCTTCCAACAGCGAGACATTCAACCTCCAAAACCCTCGACCCACCTCTCTAGGGGGGAACTGCAATATGTACACCTATTAAGGTATGGTCTGACATTTCCATTGGTAAATTAAAGGTATGAGTAACCAGCAGCAACTGCTTTACAAAAAGGAAGTCTATTCTGGAGGACAGACATCTCTTAAAGAAGGTGGAAGTCATCGCCCATTTCCCACCTTCATGAACATCCCTCAGTCCAGCACAATGAACTACCTGTCTAAGAAAAGTTTTGTCACAATATTGTTTTCCCCCTGCAATCGTCTGCTGTAAATTTATATTAAAGTCAACTCCCCAGAAAATTTGTCTGCTTGTGTGTAAATAAGGTTGAACTTTTCTTAACAATGCTATGCGTAAAGCTTTTGTTTGAGGACCATAAACATTCACCAGCCTACATGAAAATGCATGTATCATAATGTCCAACAAAAAGGCTCATCCTGGGTCAATATCAACTAAACGTAGCACTGTAACATCAGATGAATGAAAACAAAATCCAACCCCACAACAGAACTCTTCCCCCATTGACCATTATGAGTTCACACATATCCAATCCTTCATTGCTTGAGCAATTTCTACTAATCAATGCAGTCTTGTATCCTGCAATAAAAACACGTCAAAATCCAAGGATTGTAAAATACTAGAAGTAGTTTTACGTTAATAATCAGATTTGATACTACTCACATTTATACTGGATGCCTTCAACTGAAAGGGCTCAGGGAGGAAGTTTAAACACCTTCATACTAGATCTTGTTATCCACTTCTGAGGTAGTCTCTTTTTCTGAGGCCCTGAATCTAAAGGAGGCTGAACCGACTGCGAAGAGGGATATTCTCCCTCCTCCAGAAAAGTCTCCATGTCAATCTGATCTCCCCACGTGGAAAACACTGAAAAGCGATTTGAGAGTGGCAAGGGGGACAGGGATACAGTCATAGGACCGACTGTAGACGGAAAGGGGGAGTAGGTGAATCTGGTGCTGTAACTGAATTGTGGAGGTCAACTGAATTCTCAAAGGAGGCTTCAAGTATATTAGAAATAGGCTGAGAACATGTTTTCTGTGGGTGGTCCTGTGAGAGGACAGGAGGCAGTGGTACTGTCTCCCTGTTCTGTCCAGAAGTGTGATCAGGAAAGAGTGGAGAAGAAGGTTTCTGTGTCTCAGAAGACCTCTCCCTCGTGCTATAATTTCCCATTCTACTACTTGTGGAACCACTTCGACCTCTACCTCTATGTCTGGGAAGATTAAAGAAGGCCTCTTCTATTCCCAAGGACTGCCTATTAACATGTTTAGCCTGTGAAAGAATCAAGTCATGGTCCAAAATGTCCTCTGAGTTGTGTGCAGCCCAGGGACACTCCTGGAAAGTGTGTTCATCATCCCCACAAAGGTTGCAGACAAGGGAGCTGTACATTGCATAGCCAAATGGCCAAGCATCCCACAATGGAAGCATTTAACACTGTCACAGTCATTATTTAATTGGGTCAGAGATCCACATTTGTAGCAGCTTATAGGCTGACCAGTGTAGAACAGAATGCCTCTGTCTTGGCCCAAAAAAGCAGAACTTGGCAAGTGCTGAATCCCTTGTTCCGTCAGCTTAAGTTGGAACCAAAAATGCCAGCCCCCAATCCAGAAACCATTGTCATCCATAATGGGAATTGGATGATCAAAAATAGTGCAGCACTTCTCTAATTAGAAGATAATGTTTGTAACATCAACACCCTCATTACGAAAGAGCAGCGTTATCATCTTAATTGTAGGCTTAGTAATGATAATTGCCATGAAATCAGTCCAAACCTCCTTATCCTTGACTTCATAATACAACTTCCAGAATTTGTCCAGTAAATTCATAGAACAAAAACTGACATCATATACTCGATCTCCTGGAGCATGAATAAATGCATACACTTCCAAGGGCAAAAACCCCATAGAATCTTTAATGAATGTTTTTCCAACCCATAGTCTATCTGGGGGGATGGGAGCTAGCCCTTTATATCTTAACTGGACCAAAAATATTAGTTTGGTCACTTCTGCTGGTCAATGGAACAGGCCCGCATAAGGCCCTGGCCTATGTTCCTTAGTCAAGGGAGAAGCAGGCTCAGTTCATGCAGGAGTGGGCTCAGTTGCTGGTAACCCCGACCCAGGATCGTCACTGTCCCCCCTTACCTTTCCAGAGGTGTCATACAGTAAAATACCAACAGTGTTAGGTCCAGCTATGAAGTCCTTATTCTGCATCTGTACTGAAACAGGCCATTCTGACCTTTTCGCGTCTGTCACAGCATTCTGCTCTCCAGCCTTCACTTTATCCAGCGCAACTGCAGCAGCAATTGGTGAAGACTGCTGTGCATGCTACTGCACCAGTATTGAATGGAACAGAACCTGTGCTGTACTTTCCTGAGGCAATAAAGCCAATATGTCAAGAGATCCAGGTAAGGGTAACTTGGGGTCAGGGATCCATTTTACACCATTATACAACCATCCTGCCTGCATTAGTGCATCTTCAGGGGACCATTCCTCTGAGTCCACCAGTTTGTGTTCTACCTCCATAACTGTGTCAACTGCTGCCTCTCCCTGACCTTCCAGTGCTCCGTTAGGAACCGATAACTGTACCGCTGGTAAACGCTTACCTTGTCCTTGCTGTGGGCTAACTCCCGTTCATTTCCTCTTTTTCCTCTCCTCATCCAATTTAGACCAACTTAAAAGAAATTCCTGTTTGGCCATGGTAATCATTTCCAAAAGTTGTTTCTTTTTCTCAGCCATTTCCAGCTGAAGTTTTTCCTCATCATCATTCAGTGGGGAATTATCACCAAGTATGTCGAAGTGTACATCAGAGTGAACAATAAGTCCTTCCTGACACTGCACTGAGTCACCACAAGTTTCCTCTACATGATAGTCCTGAACTTCTACTGGAGCTCCTGGAGTCGAACCACACTCTTCTCCCTCCTGAGGTCTACTGAGATCCTCCATGCTCTCCTGCAGCGCTCAAGCGCCCCCTGCAGCAAGAGTAGGGGAATTTCCCCAGTGTTCTGGCCTGATTTTCCTCATTCACTAAAAATATCACCAACAGCTTAATCTGGCTCAAGGTCAGCATTCGTCTGTATCCCCCTCCCCCCAGGTCGTGCCTGAAAATAGACAGAATTTGTCTAGTGTACTTACCCGGTCAACAAAAACTAATTAACTAACATTGCTGCTACTTTTACACCGTAAAAACCTTCAACTGGGACCTAAAAATAAAACTACCTTAAATAAAAAATAAAATAAATTAATTAAATGTATTTTCCTTGATCATCACACTCTCCTTACACACATAAACAAATTAGAACCAATAAGTATTGTTTATAGTTTTCATCACAACTGTTTCTTTGCCGACAGTGAAAAATTCCCCTTCTGTCTTTACCATGCTCATCAGGGAAATCTCTTCTGCTTTCCCTGACAGTGAGATAATTGAGTCTGTGGCTTTAGAAAAGGTGTGTGTGCGTGTGTGTGTGTGTGTGTGTGTGTGTGTAGTATGTTAGGAGAGGAACTTTCTGCCAGTGGAACTGTGGAGAATTTTTAATCCCTGTATTTCATGGTAAACATTCCATAATAAACATTCAATTTCTTGAATGTGGAGAAAAACAGAGGAAAAAAAACAGAATGAAGAAAGTAAGAAATAAATACAGGATAATGCCTGAGTACCAGTGGTTAACCACAACGCAATCACCTCAAGCAGTTGCCAAGACAACCAAGTAAACCTTGAGAGCACAGCTCAAGAGGTTTACAGTTGTCATGGCAACTGCGAGAGGTGATTACATCCATGGTTGACCAATGTTACTCAGGCATTGTATTTTATAGTGTATGGAAAAACTAGCCACAGTGGGGAAACAAATACGTTTTTTTTCAATGTGCGTTTGTTCTCCTGCTCGGCTATGAAAGCCTCCTGGTTTGTATGTTGAGCAACTGTAGTCCTGAAATTAGCCATTGTGATCTATACTGCAATGGGTCAGTAACCGTCGGAATGGAATGTGTGTGTTTTTATTGAATGTCCAAGCAGCAGATCACCTTTCCTTTCCAAGAATTTTGACAGGTGGTGGCATTCTGTTCTGTAATCCCATCATTATGAAATAGTTAAGCAAGGTTTACAGCATACTGATGTCATAATGATGGGATTATATAGAGAATAATGGATGGGGAAGGTTTTGATATGAGAATTTAATGCACACCCGAGTTGTGGGATGCTACATAAACCCCGAGGGCAAAGCCCGAGGGGTTTATCTAAACATCCCACAATGAGGGTGTGCATTAAATTTCATGTAAACACCCTCCACATCTTTTATTTTTTATAATAACAGGCCAGCAATTTTTCTCCAGCAGTTTGTGAGACTGTTTGGCCCCGCCCACATACAGAATGTTGGCCAATGAGGCAGCAGCATAGTTTGACTGGCATGGCTCATGAATGTCATAACAACCAGCCAGTTGTTATGGAAAATATCAGCCTGGTCAGTACATTGAGAGAAACTGCTGACCAGTTATTATCGGGTTATAAACTGATTGAAAACAGGGGTTAATAGACACTGTCCATACATTATTACTATATAAACAAAGAGAAAAAGTGGTAATTGACTCACCCTGCTGTTTAACTTTTAGGACAGTTCATGATGCTGTTAGTGAGTGTGGCAGTTTTGAACCATGCTCATGCTTGCAGCATTGGGCAACTGAGGAGCCTCTGTTATGGCTTCCTTTTAGTTTTGTCTACAGAGTGAGGAGAATGAAATAAAGTAAGGGGGCTATGTGTCATACTTAGAATGAGGAAAACAACGTTTGTGAATTGTTGTGGCTGGCAGGGGAATATGAAGCTTAAGTGGGCAAGGAGGCACACACTGTATAACACTACTTAATCTAGCACCAATAGGCAGAAGGACTACTTTATGTTAAAAGCACAGATTCACTTACATTTTTACTTTCAAAATAAAAAAAAACTGCTTCTAAAAATAAAGGGCCATTTTATAAGTGCAATAAGACACTCCGGGGTTGTGCATTACAGTGTGATAACTGCACTCCTATGTATGACTAGCATGCGGCCTTCAGTCTTGTGCCTAACTATGCCCCAGGAGTGCGGTTATGACACTGTAATGCACACCACGTTATGTCTTATTGCTTACGTGTTCTATAGTGATGCGAACAATACATTCCAATACATGTACTGCTGCAGTCAAAGACATGATCGGATTATTTCCAGTTATATTGTGATATATCTAAAGAGATTCTCTCTGGAGGCCTTACTGTGGAACTGCAAACATGCAGGAAATTTATCTACAGATATCACAGACATTTCAGGAAATATCTGGCTATGTCTTTAGCTGGACCTATGCTTTTTTCAAACACCAAGAACACATGCTTACTGTGTATTATATATTGAAATTCTGATGTTTTGTCTCAAAATCCTACCTTTCCATCATTTGTTTATTTCTAGGAGCATTATATGTGAATTCCAGTGAAGCAAATAGGTAAATATCATAAATAAATAAATACACCCACTTGCTTTCTGATGGCCCTTAGACACTTGCCTGGGTGTTCCATCTGGTATTGTGATGCTCAGTTGTCGGTTAAGGAACTGTCTCTGAATTCACAGTTTACATTAAGTCAATGATGGAGTTTTCATTTAGTTTATGCTACAATATGTCACACCATGCTATACTACAGAGTTTACATGTAGCTGATATGAGTCACAAAATTACTATTTTACCAGGTGCAGTATTTTAGAAATGCTTTAAAAAATTACTTCCATTCTGACTTTAGTTTGTTCATATTGATACAGGGTGCCAAGTGGAATAATAGCGTGTGTGTTTTTAAAGTTTACTTTATTTTTGTTTTGAAGTGCTCACAGTTACTGAATGTCAACAACATGTTAATTGCTGACAAACACAGGTTTGTACTGTATGTACAGAAATTGACATTTCACTTATAACTGGTCTTATTGTTATACTTCGAAAAATAAATGAAAACATACCAAAAAAAAAAAAATTCAATTTGATTCCATTAAAAACATGCAGTATATCAAAACCTCCCTCTGGCCCAGTGCTAGAGCTACTGTTCATGTCACCATTGACACTGGTTTAAGAATGAGCCTAGGTCATCAGGGGCTGGCAGGTGGGAGGATGATCAAGTGTTCACGAGTTCCATCTCCTCCTCCTCCTACTTATCTGGGGAGGGAGGGCAGCTGGTTCTGTGGTGATACTGCTACCTGGGTGACACAGGTGGCAGTGCAGTCAGAGTAACTCTGAGGGGAGGGTAGACATTGGCTGGTACTACACTATGCATGCTTGCATTCATGTGCATGTGCACCCTAGCCACCAGTGTCATGATGGAGTGGAACAAGAGAAAGCACAGAAACCCCTAGGCAGTGCAGGGTGAATTCTGGCCTCTCACAGTCCCTACATTAATGACTTGGCCCTCTTTCTGTCCGGTTCTGTGTCCACAGCAGATGGTGGGGGTTCCCCTTCACCCCTGCCATGCGGAAACCATGGGGAAACTTGGAGTATGGCTGTGACTGACAGAGGCCAGGTGACGGGGATGGGGAGACTGACATGAATGGGGTATGGCTGAAGAAAGGGAGATAAAATGTGAAACATTAAAATTAAAAAGAAAACCTGTGGTATGTCATTATGAAGATAAAACAGTGAAAAGTGAAGCTAGTTAGCTAAGTTTTTCCATAGACTGTGCTTTTTCTGACAATAATCAGCTGCGTGTAAACCCTCTTGTGTGGCACATTATAGCACAGTGTAATGTCACCTACATATGATATAATCACACTATGAGACAAAAAGCACTTAAAATCTCCTTAATTTTCCATTAATTGACTCCTGAATTAATAATCTGGCCCTTAATTTAAAATTAAAAGGTGCCTTAAAATAAGTTTGTAAAATCCCAAACCCCTTAATTACCTTTAATTACTTTAACAGAATATATTTAATTAAAATTGAGGTACAAATTAATGAAGTCTATGTCTGCTTAATTTAAATTAAACAGAAAATTAAGAATAAAAAAATCTGTTGAATTAAAATTCCCTAGGAAAACCTCTTTCTCCTTAATTATAATTAATTGCTACATTAAGAAACAAAATTATGCTAAATGTTCAAATTCTGAGAAAATATAGTGAAGGTATGAATATAACGAATACCGATCTACATTAACAACAAAGTGTTAATTTGAAATTTAGGGAAACTCTATATCAATTATTTATACAAATATGATGTAAAAAATGTTTAGTGTGCCTATATTACCACAACATTTTTCAAATATGTATTATATACATCACAAAATAATTTATTGTAATACACTGAGACACATATTACCAAAATAAAAAAAAAAACAAAGAAAAAACTTGTACGTGTAATGTAATGCGGTAGTTTTTTGTTTAAAGGGTTAGTTCAAAATTTGAATAGCTCCTTCCAGTCATTGCAGTACTAGAGCATGAAAAGCTGGCAAGAAGAAATCATGCACTGTGATCAGGCTCATGACAGTTTAATAGAGATTAATGTTGGTTATTGGAATGCTAACAGCCAATCAGAATGTAGCATTTCCAAGTGCTTTTTTTTTTACTTTTTTTTATGTATGTATTATTAATCCCCCCTGCTGAGCTCTGATCCCTGTCTCTCTCTCGAGGATCCCAAAGGGCTTAGAAATGTCCCTCATGATGCCAACTCTCACTTGCCACTCCACTGAGACACATTTTGCCCCCCACTGTGGGGTTAGGGGCAGGGGGATGTACCCCTGAATTCTCATAGGTTCTTTAGATGGCCATTGTGAATACCAAGAACACATGGATAACCATGGTACAGTCACCTGTGCATTCCAGGGCTGTTCTTTTTCCTTGTTTCCACCCCACTGGATGATGGCATGCAAGGGCTCAGGTGTACACATGCACAATGGCATGTGGTGCACAAACTGGGCATCATCCAGACCCTAACCTCCTTATCTCTGTTGTGCTGCCACCCATGGTTATCTAGGTGGTAGCAGTGACATGGGGCAGTGATAAACCCTCCCACAAGCACTACTGCTGTGCAAATAGGTTGGCCCTGAGCCTGCCATCATCCAGACCTAACCTGCTTATATCTGTTATGCTGCCACTCACAGTTACCTAGGTAGCAGCAATGCAGCAGAGGAAGAGACTCAGTCTCCTCTGAGCACTATTGCTGTGCCAATGGGCTGGTCTTGAGCCAGCCATCATCCAGACAGTCACCTGCTTCTATCCATTGTGCTGCCACCCATGGTTACTTAGGTGGCAGTAGTGCAGTGAAGGCAGCAACCTCCCCTCCCCTGAGCACTCCTGCTGTGCCAATAGGCTGGCCCTGAGACAGCCATCATCCAGACCCTAACCTGCTTAGCTCTGTTATACTGCCACCCATGGTCACCTAAGTGGCAGCAGAGTCATGAGGTAGCGACCCATCCTCCACAGTGCAGTACTGCTGTGCCAATGTACTGGCCCTGGGACAGCCATCACCCACACCCTAACCTGCTTATCTCTCTTGTGCTGCCACCCATTGTTATCTAAGTGGCAGCAGTGCCACATTGTCAGGTAACCACCCACCCCCAAGCACTACTGCTCTGCTAATTGGCTGTCCCTGAGACAGCCACACCTAAACCCTATCCTGCTTATCTGTCTTGTGCTGCCACCCATGGTTACCAGGTGGCAGCAGTGCCATGGAAGCAGGGACCTACCATTCCCTGAGCACTACTGCTATGCCAATGGGCTGGTCTACAGTCAGCCATCATCTAGACCCTAACCTGCTTATATCTCTCTTGTGCTGCCACCCATGGTTACCAGGTGGCAGCAGGGAGGTGGAGGCAGGGATGCAACCTACTCTGATCACCACTGCTGTGCCAATGGGCTGACATTCAGCCAGCCATCATCCAGACCCTAACCTGCTTATCTCCATTGCGCTGCCACACATTGTTACCTAAGTGGCAGCAGTGCCATAGGAGCAGTGATCTACCTTCCCCCAAGCACTACTGCTGTGCCAATGGGCTGGCCCTGAGACAGCCATACCCAGACCCTAACCTGCTTATCTCTCTTGTTTTTGCCACCCATGGTTACCTAGGAGGCAGCAGTGTCACAGGGGCAGTTACACACCCTCCCCTGAGCACTTCTGCTGTGCCAATGGGTTGGCCCTGAGCCAGCCATCATCCATACCTTAATCTGCTTATCACCATTGTGCTGCCACACATGGTCAACTAAGTGGCATCAGTATCACAGGGGCAGCAACCCATCCTCCCCTGAGGACAACTGCTGTGCCAATGGGCTGGCCCTGAGCCAGCCACATCCAGACCCTAACCTGCTTATCTCTCTTGTGCTGCCACCCATGATTACCCAGGTGGCAACAGTGCCAAAGGGGCAGTGACACCCTCCCTATGAGCACTACTGCTATGTCAGTGGGCTGGCTATGAGCAAGCCACCATCCAGACCCTAACCTGTTTCTCTCTGTTGTGCTGCCACTCATGGTTACTAAGGTGGCAGCAGTACAGCAGAGGCAGAGACTCAACCTCCCCTGAACACCACTGCTGTGTCAAAGGGCTGGCAGTGAGCCAGGCATCATTCAGACCCTAACCTGCTTATCCCTGTTGTGCTGCCACCCATTGTTACCTAGGTGGCAGCAGTGCAGAGAAGGCAGCAATCTCCCCTCCCCTGACCACTGGGCTGGCCCTGAGCCAGCCATCATCCAGACCCTAACCAGGTTCTTTCTATTGTGCTGCCACCCATGGTCACCTAAGTGGCAGCAGTGCCACGGGGACAGTAACCCACCCCCCGAGCACTACTACTTTGCCAGTGGGCTAGCCCTGAGCCAACCATCTCCCAGACATTAAGATGCTTATCTCTCTTGTGCTGACACCCATGGTAACCTAGGTGGCAGCAGTTCAGCAGAGGCAGAGACCCAACTTCCCCTGAGCACTACTGCTGTGTAAATGGGCTGACCCTGAGCCAGCCATCATCCAGACTCATCTTCCTCACTGTAAACTGCTGAAAACTGCTCCTCTATTTAACAAACTCTGGCCAGAGCTGATAGGACTGCAGGTGAAGAATTTGGGGTAAAAATATTGAAATGTATCAAAGTTAGGAGCCTGCATTTTCAACATGTAACATAGGCTCATGATGATGTGTTTCTGTATTTTGTAATATTTTTACACCAAATTTTCAACATAGCCTTGTTATAAAAAGACACAAAATAAGGTACAGGAAGGAAGTATTCTTCAGAAAAAAAGGCACTGCGGGACAAAGGGACCTGATAGGAAGCTGGGGGGTAATTTCAGGAAAGATGTGAGGAAGTACTTCTTCAAAGAGAGAGTGGTGGCTTCCTGGAACAGCATGCCATTGGAGGTGGTAGGAGTAAAAACAGTGGTGGGGTTCCAGAATGCATGGGATAGGCACAAGGGAATCTCAGTGAAAAAGAGGAGGGAGAACTGACCAGAGCTCAGGTTGGCAAGGAAAAATGGGTGGGGGGCAAACAGTCCTATATCTGCAAGCAATCTCTTGTTTCTATGTTTCTGGTTCCAAAAGGGGGGGGGGGGGCATGATACACGTAAAGGGCCAATGTTTAGGGAAGTAGGGTAGCCAGCTCTCAAACGCAGAAGCAAAGAATCCAAAAGTTCTGAGCACTCAAAAAGGAAACTAGTAGCCAGGCACAGCATAACGCTGGACATTCTTTAATGGCAGTAATATCACAAACCCACGTTAAGTACAAATATAATCCAGTGCAAGCAAGAAAGCTGAAAATGTAGTAAAATGCTAGACGTAAAGGTATGTGTACAGGTAAAAAAGTCTTTATGGCTATAGGGAGCACAATCACTTCTGACTCTCTATGAGTCTTCCTCAGGGGGCATAGCTAGTTAGTCTTTTAAAAAAAGATTTCAGATCTCATTGCTTGTTTAAACTAGTAGATGTAATGCTTTGTAATTCATAAATCCAAGTTGATTATTTCCACAGTAGTTTATTCACTCGTTCTCCCCCTCCCCCGCAGAGGACCCACTCTCTCAATGCCTATGAACTTTATTCTCTAGGATGTGAATTATGGCAATCAAATAAATGACTACCAAGTGGGGTGTCAAGTCTCCTATTAATTATACTGCTCAATGGTCTTATGTGCTAGTTTTCAAGCTGGGCACTGTTTTCCGTACATCTATCTTATTGCAGTTACACCATAGAACATATGTGACAAAGTCAGTATGGCAATTAATAAGTTCACATGTCTCCAACTTTAAATCTTCATGCAGGAGGTGTACGAACTCTTTACCAGGCTGTGCATATGTGCACACATTACAATTGTAGCATTTGAAGAAACCTTTTGACTTGTGTGGTAACCACTGGTTATTAATCATAGCTGCCTGATTTGTCTCAAATCAGCTATGGACTAACTATTCTCTTAGGCTGCTTGCTCTGCTTAAATTCACCCACTGCTGAAGTTACGTAATTGTCACCAAGCAGGATAGGGCGGTTACGATAAATTATATTGTCAATTTTACCTGCCAAATGATTGCATTTACTGACAAAAGTAACAGAATCATGTTCATATATTTAATTTTTCTAGGGGCTTTTCACTGTTCTTTTTTTCAGTAAATCAGGTTTATCTCTAGCCTTTCTCAGTAATGTTTTGTTACAACCCCATTGAGAAATCTCTTCTCCAGTACATTAGCCTGTCTGTCATATGGTTCAGACGAACTACATTTTCTTTTTTTATCTTTTCTTTTTTGTGATTTTTTTCTCCCCCCTGTCTCCGGTGGGCCACATTCACTAGAGAGCCCCAGCCCCCTGGAAATCCACTGTCAGTGCCAACCATCTTCCCCCAGGGCTTGCTCACCCTGGCATGGTTGGCAGAAGATTCCCAGGCCACCACTGAAGACTGGATCCAGTTCCAGTCAGCACCTGGCTGGTCAGGGAGTGGGACCTGCAGGCCCCTCCATCATCCAACTGCCGGAGACATGTTTCCTCTTTTTTTCTTTCTCGGAGGAAATGGCATGCTATGACTCCAGTTGCGGTGTCACACACGATCCCATGTGTGGCACGCCGGGCATCTGCCCAACTACCACCCACATTGTAAAGCATCAGTGTGCCATCCTCCACCCTCCACTAGGGGCCAGACAAGAACCAATCACTGGTCCCCCCCTCCCTGGAGAAGAGCTGTCCTTGGGATGCTCATTCCTCATCCCCCTCCCCAGCCAACCCCTGGCAACCCACTCACATCATGAACACGGGCCACCGGTATGGCAGGAGGTAAGGCATGATGCCTCAACCCTCCATGCCACCTGGCCAGCCACTATTTTCTTTTTAATCTTAAAAATTGACTATAAGGGATATCATTTTTCAAAGGCATCAGATGCGTACTATCTGCTCTTAGGACTGCATTTGTAGCAGTGTTTTTCTGAAGCACCAAGTTTCAAATATTTCTTGTTTGTCATGTTTCTCTCATGTCTCCTGTCAGTAGAAATATCACTTCTGAAAATAGGAGTGATAAAAGCAGCTGCCTTGGAAATACCTGTGCCTTGAATTATGATACAAATCAGTGCTGCTGTGGTAGTCACTAAAATTCATAATGATATTCAGAGTTTTAGCAAGCCATGGCTAGTCATGGTCTGTTCAACATACTGGGTAATGGCCATGATGGAATATTTTTATGGACCCCACCCTATTTCCCCCTCCCCACTTTTGTACCTTTTAAAATATTCAGCTTATCAGCATCTTGTTTAGTTCTCAAGTTTGCTACCTGTTTTTTATATTTCCATAGTAATCAGCATGATGGGCTTATAAGAACATTTATAAATCCTGCAGTAGAAAGAGTTTTAATTGCATTGAACTGCACTGTTTCCTGCAGCATACTGCAGCATTTAAGCAATAATCCATGACAAGGTGTGGGTTATGCTGGGATTTACTCATGCCTAGCGTGGTTTTGTCGAGTGAACAAATCCTCACCAGGTGTGAATAAATCCCAGCGTAACCCACACCCTGGAGTTGATTATTGCGATTATACACGTGGCATTAGTAATAATATGAAGAAAAAAGAAAGTGTATTTGAGTTTTTGTGCTTATTTTTTTATTAATTGTATTTTTTTCAGCTCATCTTTATTCAAAAGATAAAAAACATCTTTGATATCCAAAACATGCATTGCCATGTCTACATCATTTGAAGAAAGGTACACTTTCTCATATTAATTATACAGGTTAAACTGTTCAGTCATATCTTACTTTACCCGTACTTGACATGGTTTATAATTCCATACATGACTTACTGTTCTAATCTTAAGTCTATTCTATATATAAACATTCAACAAGTTAATTTACCATAATTATAAAACACTATGGGCCAGATATTCAAAACTTTGTTCTGGGGCTAAATTAGCACTGCCTGGCAGGCAAAGTTAACCAGAGCACAAAGTAAGCTATATTGAAAAAGGAATAGCCAAGGGCAAACAGCCTCTGAATATAGCATGGGAATGAGGCCGGGCAAACTGGTCTGGGAGTACAGGCAAATGTAGCATTGGAATAAGACAGCTCTGAATATAGCAACCAGGAAGTGCAGACCACAACAGCAACACAGTGCACAGTGAAGTGAAGGTAAGTAGATGCGATCTATGTAGCTAATGTGTGTTCCAGCAAATGCGTGGATACAGTACTGCTGCAGGGAGCAGCCTGTGGGAAGAGTACAGTGTGCAAAACAGTATAATATTCCCCAAATTGCTTGTGTGGAGCTAATGCCTTTGCGCAGAATTAGCGAGAAGCTAGTTGTTTGCCTGGTGCTAAACCTTGCCATATTCAAAAGTGACATGCAAATGAGCCTACTTAGGTAGTCTCTGGGCAAACAGCCACATTAGCATCCCATTATGCCCTGATGTTCATGCAGTTTGCCCAGCATTAGGTCAGGGTCCCAGGCTCCACCTGTAGGTCAGTCTGAAGTACAGGGTCTGGCAGGTCCAACTGCAGCTCCACCTGCAGGTCAGTCCAGGCAGTGCATGATGATAGCTGCAGGCTACATGTGAACAGTATGGCATAGCATAGCATATCGTACCCCACGGGACAACACAGCATAGTCACAGGTGGTGGTGGTGCTGCATGCAACTGTCACACTGTAGGACATGCTACAGTGCACAGCAGACTCTATAGTAGCAAGGGGGCCAGTAGTGTGAGGGACACAGCAATGCCTATGGTATGTAGGGCAGTGACGACCACTGCACTGTACACAGTGACAGGCCCAGCTTGCAGGTGATTACTGACAGTGGACAGTACTGTTACACTGTTGTGTGATCCACAGATGCTGCACCTATGAAATGGGATGCCCACAGTGAGATATACATAGCCAGCTGTGTGCTGTGGCATCTGTACAGTTGTGCGGTATGTGATTGGGGGGCACGTATGATCCAACAGGCACACAAGTGGTGGGGTATTCCCACCACTGGCCCATGTGCACTGTGTGATGTGTCCCAGCCTTGTGGCCACACCTGGTCTGTGGTGAGGTCTGGCAACCCGCACACCATCCCCTCAATGGCCACCATGCCCACAGTGCTGCATGTGTGTATTGGCATCTGTTGGTCACCACTAACGTATGGTCTGCAGGTGTGTGCTATACGTCCACACTACCATGCTTTCCCCTATGGGTCAGATCACCCCTTGCGGCCTGTGCTTGGCAGGGACTGGTGGTAGCTGTTGGCATCATGGTGGTGCCATCAGTGAGCAGCATGTGTCCTCCATGTCTAGCATTTTCTAAGTGTCATAATCATATGTTAGGGCCGTGCAAGCCACACAAAAGCCACGCAAACACCGAACAAAGCAACAATGTAATTCAAAGCTGTTTGCCAGGGTTTAAGACCAGCTTTTCCTGCAGTAATTTGTACTGGCGCTATGGGTCACGGTAAGTCGTGCTAAACACCTTAGCTGCACTAGTCACTGAATATCTCATAGTGCTTGTATTCATGTTCACTTTTCCCCTTGAATATAATTATGGTTTGCCTGGTGCTAATGCAGTTTGCACATGCTATCTGGCCTTTTGAATATGGCAGCCGCATGCTAATCCCACGCTAAACCGGATCAAACGGTTTGCACACCACGCAAAGCTTTAAATATCTGGGCCTGAGGCTCCAACCTGGAATGTTGATATTGAGTAATTAAAACTACAACCGTGCCTGGAGATTAAAAATGGGGATATTTAAATTTCTTCTTTTAATGTACCATGAGTGCATGTTAGGGGTATGGTGGAGTGGGGGGGGGCGCAGGTGTTACCTTAGGGGTTATTAGGTCTTAAAATGGATTATCTCTCTGGGGACTACCCTATTGCACCTGTTCTGGAAATATTCAAGAGGAGGCCGGTCCAAGAGTCCAAACCCAGTCATTTGTTGTTTTGCTGACCATCTTAGCCAGGGATCCCATAATTCCCTAAACTTCTCCTCCCTGAGATGCTCGTCTTGCTGTTAGGCACTCCATCTCACATATGGTATGAACTTTACTCTGCCATTCTGAATAAGTAGGAGAATTGGCTCTAAGCCAATGTGATGTAAGGCACTTTAGTGCTGCCACCATGAAAATTTGGGAAAGATTCCTCTGAGCTGGGGGAGTTTCAGAAACTAGGATAGGCCAAGACCCACTCCATCATCTCCCCAGTATAGTCACTGCCAGGAGAGAATTTGTGGAATTCCTCACTGCATCCCAAAACTCCTTTAACTCTGGACATTCCCAGAAGATGTGGAGATGGGAGCCCACTGTTCCACAATGCCTCCAGCATCTCTCCGTGTTAGAAGTGTGGAAGTGTTTTATGATTGCAGGTGTGTGGAAGTACCTTGTCAAAATGTTCCAACAGAACTCCTGCCAGCCCAGTGAAGAAGTTATTCTCCAACCAAGAGTCACCCTTTGGTCCAAATTTCTTCTGGGATTGTGCTAACCCCATCCCTCTGCCACCTTTTTATATTAAGTAGGGACTGAGTCCTCCATTCCCAACTGTACGTGAGAGCTCTAAGACATATTTTTTGTTTTTATGGTGACAATCCCATAAACAAAGTCTTCCCAAGGAGATCTTTGTCTACTTAGTGATGTAAGCCTACCAGGTTCCCTAAATAGTGCCTCACCTGAAGATACCTAAAAAATTATGTTTGGGATAATTTAAATTAAGCCTGCACTTGTTGAAAGGACATGACAGTGCCCCCTCCATGATCTGTGCAAAATGTGTGAGCTTTTTATTTTCCCATCCTGCATATCCCTGATCCATTCTCGGGTGTAAGAAATCCTGGTTGTGTCTAATGAATGATAATGAGCCTAATGTACCTTCACTCCCATCCTTAACCTCACCCTCACAAGTATTCATATAGAATGCTTTACCCATGGGTTACTTATACAGTTTATTATATGCCTGGGGAGATCCATACCTGGTAGAGTGAACAGGGGGTATGGACAATCTCCACCTTCCTCAATTTCATACCAGCCTGACTCTAGGCGCTGTTTGGCCCAAGTGCACACCACTACCATTTGACTGGCCAGATAGTAGCATTTTAGACCTAGAAGCCCATGGCCCCCATGCCCCTTAGCTCTTTGGAGGATGGTCCATTTAATTTGGGGCTTGTGTCCCTCCATATAAATTTATTGATTCCTGTCCTGATCTTTGACCAGCATGCCATTGGGATCAGGATTGGCAAGGTGGAAAAAAGGAACAGGAATCTCTGGAGCAAATTCATTTTGACTGAGTCTATTCTGCCCGACAAAGATAATGGCAGCAATGTCCATCTGGCTATATCACTCTACATCTCATTCCACAATTTATTGTAGTTAATATCAAACAATGTATGCCTTGCCATGGAAATCTGTACTCCCAAATACTTTATCTGGTTGTTTTTTGCCTATGAAAATAGGAAATTTTTCCTGAACTCCTGGGGGCATTCCCCAATTAACACTAGAGCTTCTGATTTATTATAGTTGATCTTGTAACCAGAGACTCCTCCAATGGATTCAAGTACCCGGAGCAGATGCGGCATCATAGATTCTGGGTTTCTTATGAAAAAAATCAAGTCATCTGTGTACAATGCAGTCTTGTTCTTTGCCCCCTGTCCTTACCCCTTCAATGTGCTGGTTCTGATAGACCGCTGTCGCTAGGGGTTCTAGAAATATGGCAAATAGGACTGGGGATAGAGGGCAGCCCCGACAGGTGCCTCTGTTGATGGGGACTCTCCCTGAGTTAATACCATTAACTTGTACTTGTGCCTGGGGTGAAATATATAAGTTCTTAATTATTCTATAAATTTAGAGCCAAATTTCATTTTCTCCATTGTTTTATGTAGGAAACCCAATTAACCCTATCAAAAGCTTTTCTGCATCTATAGAAATTGCTAATTGATATTATTTTGTCCCCCTGAGCTGAAATAACATTTAATAGCCTTCTGATATTGTCTTATAAGTACCTCCTGCAATAAAACCTGTTTGGTTTGGATGAACCATTTATTAATTGTATTTTGTAACTGAACATATTCTTCCATGAGACAAAATAGTTCCCAGTTCATACATTAACTACTAGGTTTGTTAATTAACTTTGTGCTTATTATCAGGAGAAAGGGAACTGTAAGGACCACATAGTAAGGATTAGGAAGGAGGAAGGAGGAGGGTTGGGTGGATGCAGGGTGCGATACGGCAGAAGCACTAAATGATTACTTCTTCTCGTATTTACTAAGGGGAAGAGGGACTGATACCCAAAGGAGAGGAATGGCAGAAACAGGGAGGAGGGGTGAAAGATGGGAAAATCATGGACGGCAGAGTTCTGGAGGGTTTGAAGGCACTGAGGGTGGACAAGGCACCAGGCCCAGATGCCATCCACCCCAGGATACTAAAGGAGCTGGCAGATGTCTTTGCAGGACCTTTGGCAGACCTATTTAAAGCCTCACTACACTCAGGGTGTGTACCTCAGGATTGGAGGATGGCTCATGTGGTGCCCCTCCACAAGAGTGGCCCCAAGGATGAACTGGGGAACTACAGACCGATAAGCCTCACATCCATTGTGGGTAAGCTGATGGAGACTATCCTGAAGAAGAGGCTGGTGGCCCTCCTGGAGGCCAAAGGACTACAGGACAGTAGACAGCATGGCTTCATATGTAGCAGATCCTGCCAAACCAACCTGGTAGAGTTCTATGACTGGTTAACAAGGCAATTGGAGAGGGGCCATGCAGTGGATGCCCTGTATCTGGACTTCAGTAAGGCATTCGACTTGGTGCCACATGGGAGGTTGGGAAATAAGTTAGAAGACACAGGGGCAGGTGCAAATCTGGTGAGATGGATAGGGAACTGACTTCAGGGAAGGCAACAGAGTGTGATGGTGGGTGGGGAGCTCTCATCCCCAAGGGTAGTGACGAGTGATGTTCCACAGGGCTCGGTGTTGGGACCAGTGTTGTTTGGAGTATTCATTGGAGACATATCATTGGACATCAAGAGCAGGATTAGTCTGTTTGCTGATGATACCAAGATGGGAGTGGTGGTGGACAACCTAGAGGGATGGCAGGGGTTGCAGGATGATCTGGCAAAGCTGGAAACCTGGTCGGACACCTGGCAACTGGGGTTTAATGCCAAAAAGTACAAGGTGCTGCATTTTGGGGTGAAGAACACAAGGAGGAGTTACCAGCTGGGGGGAGTGCAGCTAGTCCAGACAGAGGAGGAGAAGGATCTCAGGGTGCTCATTACAGGGTCAATGAACAACTCAGCACAATGCAGGAAGGCAGCTGCAAAGGTCATCAAAATGCCGGGTTGCATTGCAAGGGTATATCCTTGAGGAAGAAAGGTGATTCTGCCACTGTATAGGTCATTAGTTAGGCCGCACCTGGAGTACTGCCTGCAGTACTGGCACCCATATCTGAAGAGGGACATTAAGTTACTGGAGGGGTGCAGCACAGGGTGACAAAGATGACTAGGGGCTAGGGGACTTATCATATGAGGGGAGGCTGAGGGAGTTGAACATGTACTCGCTGGAGGAGAGGAGGGACAGGGGGGACATGATTGAAACCTTTAAGTACATGAAAGGAATAAACAAGACAGGTACAGAGGGGCTGTTCAAAGTAAGGGAAGGGAGGGATGCCCAGGGCCATGATATGAGACAGGAATGAGGAAGGTTCATTAGGGAAATGAGGAGACACATTTTTACAGAGAGGGTGGTAGCTGGGTGGAATGTGTTACTGGCAGAAATGGTATCCAGTAGAACAGTGGACTGCTTCAAAGTGGCTGGGACAGGGAAAGGGGATGGTCAATGGAGGGAAGGGTGGAAGGAGGGCAACTGCAGAATAAGGAGTACTAGCAGACTTGCTAGACCTCTAGGCCTTTATCTGCTGGCAAATTTTATATGTTCATATGTTTAGTATTAAGTCACAGATTTCTTAAAATGTTATTAAATTTATGTAGTTGCTTTGTAATGAACTTTTAAATTAAACAAAAATATGTAAAAGTGCTGTAGAACTGATACAGATATGCTACAGAATTAATCAAAAGTATGCAGATCTTTTGTATAAGTTTAACAGATATTCTGCACAGTTATGATGCAACGCTTTTTAAAGAATAATTATTTCTGTCCTTTTAGTCTTTAAACAGACATTGATTGTTCCGTGGTTGATGAATTTGGAAAATAGGGAAGTCTCGTGGACTTTTCAGTGCCTTACGATGTCTTCTGGGAGAGCGAGATGTTGCTCTTTCTGTGGGTATTTCAGGTATTTGCTGCGTCTGCATGGTGTTTCCAGATCTGTTTCTGCAAATTGATCACTTCTTCCAGAAACGCTGCAGCTTCTTCTGGGATTTTGGGAAATCTGTCAATTCGGTGCAAGGAAGGTAACTACTGGGATTGAATGCTGCTAGTTGAAAGCCAGCTGTGTTTGCACTTGCGATTCCTTTGCTTTGCTTGGTGGCTGATATATCCTGCTTTTCTTCCTGTGCAGCTCAATTTGTAGGAGCTACTGAACTTTGGAGGAGAGCTGTGTACATTTCTGGCCCTTTTTGTTAGGGTACTTCTGGTTTTTGGGTATTGTCTGCATTGTAGGTGTTGGAATTGGAGCAGTGTTGGCTGTCAATGCTACTGCAAGGTTTAGGTTCGAGGCTAGGTTTGGGGGCTTGATGTGCTCCATTGTTGGCCCTTTTCGAGATTTGGCTGCAGTATGATTGTAGAGAAGCCTCATTTTTGTGTTCTGTGATGGACATCATTTGTCGGGATTCAAGCCCTGCACTGTTTAACATGGTTGCAGCTGTAGCTCGAGGGAATGATTTGTGTAGGTGTTGGGGAGGGCCTGCTCAGCAGATGATTGAACTGAGGTGGTTTAGGCCTATTGGCTGAAGCGTGTACCAGTATTGTATTTTATTGAGAGCTTCTTGAGGTTGTCTGTTTGGGTGGCAAAAGAGGGCAGGGCGTTTGCTGGTAATTTCTTAAATATTTCTCGTAACTCTTGATTGGGCATAGGGTTGTTGCTGAAAAAGGAACCTTTATTTCTTTATTTGGATCATTGATTTTTTTTTTTGTCTCCTTGTTGAATGTTTTGGTGAGAAATTTCAGACCATTTGCTGTTTCTTGTATCTCAGAAAAGTCCCTTTTGAAATACTGCACCCCTTAATTACCACGTCTTACCATTTGGAGCTGTAGATCTAACCAAACTCTTTTAACTAGACCTGGTGCAGTATTAAGGGAAAGAAAGGGAGAATTTCTCAGGAAGTCTAGCTCTTCTGTTGTGAGCACTTGGTGGTGGACTGCTTTGTCCTTTCCTTGCCTATGCTGTCTGTTCACCACAACTTTGAACACATTATTCGAGTTGGTGAACTCAGGGTTGTTCATCAGATTTATACATCTACTGAGTGGTGGGTCTTTCAGATGATGGTTTAGACCTGAGAGTAGGCTTATGAAACTACTCAGCCCATACTCGTTGCCTTCATTGTTTCTAACAGTGCTATAATTCTGGCATAGTATTTCATTTAGCTCAGGAAGAGGTATTTCTTGTAGATTTACTGATATTTGTTTTTCTGAGCACCAGCTTGTGAAAACATTTAATGCCCACTTGGTCTGTTTTAACGTTGTAGGCTCATTGCGCTCTATTTCAGGTCTCAAAATGTCATTATGGAAAATGTCTGTGTGTCTTATAGTTTTAGTAGTAGCTCTCCATTTTTTTGTTGCAGGTTCCAGTACTGTATTCTGAGGGAGAATGGTTTGCATCGTGCTGTCATCCTCGGTTTCTACTGCTGTCTAACTGAATAGCCTTGATACAGCATATAAGTGTCTTTTAGAATTTTTAGTGCTTTGAGTGCAGCAGTCTTATAGATGTGATGCTGATAAAGGCTAATGAAGTTATTTGATTTTTACTTAGGGGAAGTGTACTAGCAGTACTGTACTAGCAACACTGAACCACCAATATTAAAGATGTCATACAGTGACAAAATAATAATGGTGTGCTAGTTACTAACTGAATCATTTATATTATTATGAATAGTTATAGCAGAACATGACTAATTTGGGGACCATTATTTTACTGTTTTAACAAACATAACAGGCACAGCTTATGGAATGAAAGGGAATAGAACATCTACAGACATGTATTAAGAAGAGAAAGGGAAGAAACCCTCAACTTTTTGAGGGAAGCTGCCCCAATCCTTACCAGAGCTCAGCCCTGCCCTACCTACTATCCTCCCATACCCAGGCTTACCCTGGGTGGGGGCACAGGATGGGTTCCCACCTAAGAGACACTGATGACAAGCCCCAGCTTACCTCCTGGGTTGGGCCATGGGAGCGGGACCCCCCAGCAGACATTGGTGGCAGTGGAGATGATGGCAGAGTAGGGCATCATGCCTGGGAGCTGGCTATCTTTCTGAATGCTGGATCCCTGGGGGGGACATGCAATGATGTCCAGCATTCACCCAAACTCCTAAGGTGACGGTGCTGGCTGCAGTGGTATTCCCAGCCTCTGCCAGGGGTCTGTATAGCATTGGACACTCTTCCTCCCTCACACCAGAGAAGGAGAGCAGTCCTCTGGATGTTCAATCCTTCTCCCCCTTCCCCCGGCTGTCCCTATGACTCCTAGTCCATCACCAAACCCGAGTTCTTGGCACCACAATCAGATGCCATGCAACTGTGCCAGTGGGTGAGCCGGCAAAGAAAATCTCTATTAAACAAACATAAGGACATAAGAATGGAAGTATGTTCTGAGAGTATATATTGTTTAAGAATTTAACTAGTTCAAAAAGAATCAGAATAAATATGACAGTGCAATAAACAAAAGCATTTATTGTGCTCCTTGTAGGATCATACAAGATTGTGGTTCGTATTGATTAGCAACCAAGAAAATATATGAAACAGCAGCTATAAGGTATAATCTCTTATTTGTTCATATTATGTAGTTAAAAGAATAGATTATCACACAGAATAGTAGGCTGTTTTCTGAAAGTAATACCATTTTTACTTCAGACTGCAATCTCATATGAATATATGAAGAAGCCAACAGAATTATGCTTTTGGTCTATCTAGTCTGCTCATTGCCCATGGTACTTAGCTCAGGCTGGTGTTCCTGCTCCCTCCCTACATTTACATTACCTTCCTCCCCTCCTTCCATTACCTTTATCTTCCCCCTATATCTATCCCAGCCTCTCTTGAGGCTGCCCACTGTCCTCAATGAGATTACCTCTTTTGGCAGCACATTCCATTTGCTCACACCCTTTTTTGTGAAGAATTGTCTTCTAACCTCACTCTTAAACACCCACCCCACAACTTTATGCTGTGCCCTTTAGAGTTTTGCTTCAGCTTAGCCTGAAGATACCCTCCCTGTTCACCTTATTAATCTCTTTCATGTACTTAAAGGTCTCAATCATGTCTCACCTCTCCCTTCTCTCCTCCAGGGAGTAGATATTTAGGACCTCAGCCTCTCCTCGTATGATTTACCTTGCTGCCCTGCAATCATCTTCTTCATAGCTCTGGCTAGATGCATCTTTTATCTGAGAGGAGATTTTAACCTGTTATTCTTGTCATAATGATGGGAACTTTTTTCATAGAAGTGGCATCTGTGAAAAAACACCTCATTTTCCAGTTTAGATACTAAGGTGCTTCATCTTTAAATTTTTTAGGAAATTAGTTTAAATATCTTAAGGCAGACAGTACAGGTGTAATGCTTCAAAAATGTGGAGTAAGCAGCATGCCATTTCTTGCTTCCTTCCTTTCCCTCTCATTGTAAAGCAGCTGGTAAAGGTATTATTTTTCAGAAAAGGCAAGATTAATAGCACACACATGTATATACATGGGCAGCAGTCAGTGGTTTTCAGTTAACAGGTGGAACTGACTAGGAGCAGAGCATCTTCTGTGCTGTAGTTCTCCTGATCTTGAACTTGAGGAGGAAAAAGAAGATGCTGCAAGACATGGGCCCTCATCCTTTTTTCCTCTATGTGTTACAGATCAGTATTGCAAGGTATGTGCTTCATTCTGGACCCATTATCTGTAGTTGACTGTTTAGATTTTAAGAGAGATGGGGGTAATATACAGGCCAGTATTTTCAAACATTTGCTGCAGACACAACAGCAAGTTTCATCACTTTTGTATCACAGATCACAGCTGTGTCTGCATCAGAAGGGTGTACTACCATCAGAAGATGGATGACCCACAATTTGCTGCCCCTGCACTTGCATCTACTGCACTGTAGATTACTGGTGCAAAAGGTAAGAAAGACGTGATGCAGTAGTGATGCATCCCTCAAATTTCTTGCAAATTTGCTACAATTATGATGCAACTAAAAGTGTTGTTTTGATGCAGCTATGAAAATAAGGTGCACTATATGCTGCATCTGCATGATGCAAATTTAGGTGTCTTGACACAACTGTAATATTTTATGTTGTCTTGTGCACAGCACAAGCAACATTTTGTGACAGCTTGCTGGAGCAGCAGGTTGTGGAGGTGCAGCTGTGTTAGGCCAATGGCTCACTGCTTTCTTTGGCTCTTCTCTGTGGCACAATGAATAAGTACGCTGTCTATGACAGCAGTTCAGAAGTGTGACACCAACTTGAAAGAATTTCACCACTGCAATGAGGGAGCACCCCATCATTGCAGGGTGTGCTTTGCTTTCTGAAACATTTCAATAAACATGGTGGTGGCTGCCACCATTCCTCTCACAGTGCCCAGAAAGCAGACATCAGGGGTGCCCAATCCCCTGTTGGCATGCCCTCCCCAGTTCATTTGCCAATGGGGAGCCAATCCCTATTGGCATATGTTCCTCTGTTTTATTTGTTCAGCAAGGGGGTGCCCAACTCTGCATTATGCCCCCAAACAGAGACATGCTGTCTTGCCAACAGGAGCCCAATCCCAGTTGGCTTCAGTCCCCTGTCCCAAGCAACACAGGTGGCATATTGGGATCCCACCCCAGTGTGCCCAAAGCAAACCTGTAAGACAAAAACCTTCCCGTGACATCCTTTTTGTGTTTTGTTTCCCCTGTAACACAGAAAATGGTCCCTCATGGTCACGACACCCCCCTCCCCAACCCACACCCACCCTCTGCATGCCCCACCTCCCGAAATCCCCCCTCACCCTATATTTACCTCTGGAGCCTGGCATGATGATCTTCGGTGGAGCGGGAACACATCTGCATTCTTCAAAGCTGACCGCGAACTGAAGATATGCTGGCAAGCTGTATAATGGCATCAATGAGGGGGTCAACTTAGGTGGATATCTTGGCCATATTTGTGACTTTGGCTCCAAATCTTCAACATGGGGTTCTTTATTCATTTACTCAGTACAAATCGGGTTTACAACCTTTGAGTCAGAGACTCATTTATAAAGGCACCTCGTCGCGGAGGGGGGCAGACATCAAGACAGTTATTACAGTGCAGATTAAAACAGAGGATAACATTACAAGTGCAGTAAAAGGAACATTTAACATAGATACACTTAGGTTATATAATGAGTAGTTTGTATGTTACTTAGGTTACATAATGTTACAAAATTGTGAGTTACACTCATGGATATAGTAGGTCCTCAGAGAAGACAGTGGCATACATCCCTGTTTGGACCTAGTAGGGAAGGGGATCTTGGGACGCCACCTCATGAACTTAGTCACTGTCATTTTGTTATTCAGTTCCAAAAGGTGATTTCACAGTCACTGCGTGAAATCACCTTTCAGGACTCATTAATGAAATGACAGTGTCACTGTTCATGAGGTGGGCTCCCAGAATGCCTATGTTGCAAATTTGGTGAAAAATTCCAAAAAATGACTGTGTTATGAGCATGCATTGCACAGTTTCCATGCATGGTAAAAACTTTGAGAAATTTTAATATTTTCACTCCAGATTTTCAACATTGCCATTTCTTCATACCTCCTTATGAACAGTACAGCTGTCATTTTTCACATCCTGCTTAAAATATGTTTTTGCACATCTGGCACAAAATGGCGAAGTCACTGTGGGAAATCAACATTCGGGACAGATTAACAAAATCACAGTGCCACTGTTCATGAGCAGAGGTCCCAAATGCTTTCATGAGGTGGGGTCACAAAAAGCTCATGTTAAAAATTTGCATTGCAAATAACAAACGCCCAGTGTATTAGGGTTTCTAACCATACTGTCCCACCCTGTAGAGAATGACAGGCATCAGTGATGTTACCTTGGATAGTCAACTGTAATGCTCATACCATTCCACCCCCACCCCCACCCTGCAGCCAGTGACAGGCATCGAAGTATGCCTTGGACTCTTCAGCCCCAAAGTTCACCCCATTCTCCTATACTGCACCCATCTCAATGTATTTCCTTATGGAATGGGGTCAGCATAAGGCCTGATGACCCCTAGGCACAACGCAACACTTGTCAGAGTCTGCAGAGTAGGGTGAGGTGAAATGGCATGGGTGTTATGGCCAACGTCCCAAATGCACACCTCAATGCCTGTCTGTCTCTGAAGGGTGGTGTGGGGTTAGCATCAGTTCCATACTTCACTGGCATTTCTATTATGCATCTCTCTAACTCCTGCACTACCAATGCCAATGCCAGCTAGACAACATTTGGCATTGACAAATACTTGTTTGTTGTCTTTTGGAAATACTACCTGCTGTGTTCTACAGTGTCTTTAAAGTTCTGCCAAATGTAATTAACATTATAAATAATCCCACTTCTTCTGAATATAGGAAAATAAGTAACAACAATGGCAATACAACTTCAAAAATAAGAACTTGAATTTGCCAAACAGGTTTTACTTTTGTCTTTATAAATGATGCAAAAATATTAAAATGATTCAGGTCCATGGAATCTTTTGTTGAATCTTTGTAAGCTAAAGCTAACTAGGACCATTCCCATTCTTCCAGATGTAGGAACTATTTAAAAACACTTATGCTCCAGGATGCAAAGGATACAGAAAATGCACACTTCTGCTTCTTTATAGTATGAGAGATTTAAGCAGTGATAGAATCTAGCACCAAGTCAATGTTTGGAATGGCTCTTTTTAAAAAAAAAACCAAAAAATGTTATGTGTAAGTTTCTATCTATATATAAATGCACAGTATTGAGACAGTGCAACCACAGATCACATTACAAGTACAAATGACAATTGCACCAAACTTGTCTACCCTTCTTAACTGAAATCAGATGGTTATTACTCCCCCCCCCACACACATACACACTTGACATCAAAGATGTAAGAAAGCTGGGAATGTCTGTAAGGTGAGTAATGTCACACTAAAGCAGCCCAGAACCCTCCACACACTGATGCAGACATCTAAGTAAGAAAGAAAGCCAGGAATCTTAATAATGTGAGTCAGTGTAATATCAAACTACACCGCCCCACCCAATCCCACATAACAAAAAATAATACCCATGAGAAGACTACATTGACACAGTGGAGGGTTTCACAGACTGCATAGGGAACTGTGATGCAACTGTTGTCAGGAAAGAAAGAATGCAGACTTCCTTTTACTGCTGCAGTGGGTGTAGCCCTGCAGACATTTTGCTTTGAGAAAAGGAGTCCTTGCATAAATTACCTTCCAAACAACATGGTAGAGTGTTACAAATAGTGTCCTCTGATGAAGCCTCATTACTACACTGCCTGTGTGTGTATGGGATCTGGAGATCACTATTTTTCCTCTGGCTCAGGTTCCCTCCCTGCAAGGCATCAAATGAGGTAGGACTTTGTCTAAGGGCATGACCAGGACACCTGGATGGACAGGTTTGTTGGAGGAGGGTAAGCAGCTACCACCTACTAGGGGCAGACAGGTGCTCCAAGGGGGAAGAAACTTGCATCCAGGGATAGGGAGAAGATACCTCATCATTTCTACCTTTCCTAGGTTGCAAGAACAACCTCAGAGAGAACATCAAGGGTTTTGTCAAAGAAGATACCTTAAGGCAACAGCAGAAAGTAGATCTTGTGAATCCTGGAACATTTTGATAATACTGTTTTTTCTTTTAAACTTCATAGCATGACAGCATGAAGGATCCTTCCTGTACTGCACTTTTCTGCATCATAATGAGATATAAAATAAGTCTGGTGTTCACTGTAGCAAGTTTAATGTTCGTTTTCAATAATGCTTTACTAAATAATCACCTTTCTTTGTTGTTTATGAATTTCTGTATTACCTGAACTTCTTATCCTAAAATAGTGTCTTTACAATACAGAAAAAATGCTGTATTTAAACTATAAAAAGAGAAAGAACTAATCTGCTCTGCATTTTAAATGCAATCCAAAAATTGTAACTATGAAAAGAAAAAAAAATATTTTCACTTCACTAAAAATACCACCAACAGCTTAATCTGGTTCAAGGTCAGTTGGCATTCATCTGTGTCCCCCTCCCCTTGGTCGTGCCTGAAAATAGGCAGGATTTGTCTAGTGCACTTACCCGGTCAACAAAAACTAAAAAAAAAAAAAAAAAAGTTAGGCATCCAATGTCAAAATTAATATTTTTAGCACATTGCCATATATTGCAGTATGGTCAACTACTTTAGGCATTCAATGTCAAAATGAATATTTTTAGCTTCTTACCATATATTGTAGTATGGTCAACTACTGACAACATGGTGTAGCACAGGACAGTTGAGTGTGTAAAATTAGCACTGTGCTCATGCCACATGAAATGGGGAGGGTAAATGCAGAAATAAATGAAAAATCTAACAAGGGTGATGGTTTTCTCAAATAACAGTAAAGCAAGTTAATGACACAATCAGTATCATTTACACACCTGAGTATCAAATTGTCTCCCCCGATGCCCTCCGGCTTGCAGTTACATCCTCCATTCTATCCCTGGTGGACTATGGGCTACCTGTCTATGGTGCTGCCAGCATGTCGGCCCTCAACAAAATCCACCTCCTCCTAAACAAGGCATGCAGGCTAATCACTGGGGCCCCCAGGCTCACCCATACCTGCCAACTCTATGACCTTGCTACAATGCTTGACCTCGATGAACGCCTGCTTTACCACATGTGCCTCATTGCTAAAAAAACCTTACCAGGACTCTCCCCTCCTGGGCTGTCTTCCTCCCTCCTCCCTGCCCAGCCCCTAGTCAGCACCTGGACCACCTGTAAAGCCACCTTCCTGGTCCCCCATGCTAGGACCTCACTTGGGCAGAGATCTTTCTGCTATAGAGCTCCCGCTTGGTACAACACTCTTCCGCGGGCCATCACTGAAATCCCATCCATCTCCACCTTCAAAAATGCCCTCAAAAGTGAGCTATTCAGCAAGCGCTGCTGCTCCTGTGCCTAACAGATGCTCTTCCCTCCTCTGCACTGACAATGCCCACTGGGCAGCTCCATCTCCTCACTTCCTAACTTCTTACTTCTACACTACTGCTACTACCCCCACTGCCAACTGTATCTCTACTGACTTGAGCATTCCATGTGATACTGCTTTGCTTAACTTTTATTCCACCCTGTTTCCGTACAGATCATACCCCCATCTGTATTACTCCCTCCCCGCTGCCCTACCTGTAATCTGTTATCATGTGACCTGTTTTGACTGCATTATTGATTTACATGTACTATTCCTGTATCATGCCCTATGTTCCTTGTAACCTGACATAGTAGACCTGTTTGGCTGTTATCATTCTACAATGACAAACCGTTATGCTCCTAAACCATGTAATCCCCCTGTTGTCGATTATACCTGAATGTTCTGCGTGATACACTACCTATGTTTGCTGTAGCCATGTTGCCATTTATGTGTGCCTGTTTATACACATGCTCTTCTATTATTTTGTACCCTGCTTCCTGTATTATTTGTACCACCTATCTTTGTTTGATGAGGTACCTTTGGAAATGAGCCCCTGGCTCAAAGGTTGTAAACTGATTGCAATATAAATAAATAAAATAAAAAATAAATAAATTTATTTGCAGGGGCTGTTGCAAATGCCAGCATGAAAAGAAAAAGAAAAAAATTATGCTTGTATCACTCAGTTAGACAATACAGGAGAGAACAACTGACATATTGGTTTGACTAGAAAGGCATTATTACTTAAAATATTTTTTTGTGGAAATTAAAAGCTGATGCAGTACAGATTTTTTTTTTGCAAAACATTAAGCCTTGTTTGAAATGATATATAGTTGCCTGTATATATATATATATATAGATAGATAGATAGATAGATAGATAGATAGATAGATAGATAGATAAATATATCTATATATATATATATATATATAATAGATATATATAGATATATATATATATAAATATATATGTATATACACACACACACACACACACACACACACACACACACAGACATATAGAGGCAGACATACAGGAGACCAGTTGCAGTAAAAATAAATACTTAGACATGTTGTCATCTTGCAAGCCAGGAGAATGAAAGAAAAAACTAATTAAATCTTTTCACTTTAGTTAGGCATCTAATTTCAACATGAATGTTTTTAGCATTGTGCCATATATTGTAGTATGGTCAACTACTGACAACAAGGTGTAGCACAGGATACTCAGGTGTGTAAAATTAACACTCTACATCATGCCACATGAAAGGGGGGTTAAGAAAATTCAGAAATAAATGAAAAAATCTAACAAGGGTGATGGTTTTCTCAAATAACAATAAAATTACAGTTACTGACACAGCCAGTATCATTTATTTGCAGGGGTGTTGCAAATGTCAGCATGAAAAGAAAAAGAAAAACTTATACTGTACCTGTATCCAGCAGAAATACAGGACGGACACCAGCTGCAGTAAAAAAAAATTGGCATATTGCCATCTTGCAAACTATATTTTGTTCCAAAAAAGAATTTCAGATTACAAAATGCATGCAGATGTTTCAGATTGGGAAAAAGGAAAGTCCCAAGTAAGGCAAAAAAAAAAACAGCTCCCATCCTCTGTATGACTATTTTCAGTGTTGGCAGGCTATCCATGTAAAATTAACTATTTGTTGCATGCAACATATATTCTGAAATTCCTGAGTTACAAAATAGAGAAATAAATAATAAAAAAAAAGAAATCTAACAAGGTTGATGTTTTCCCAAGTAAAATGAATCAGCAGAGTTCAGCAATCAAACATTATCATATATTTGCAAGGGCCATGGCACATGGCAAATGCCAGTATGAAAACAAATTGGAAAATAATTAAACTTTTTCATGTAAAATAAACAATGCACTGCATGTTATGTGCATTAGGAAAGTTACGGGTTACAAAATACAGAAATAAATAAAAAGAAAAATAAATTTAACAAGGAAGATTTTTTTCCACATAACATTAAACAGCAGAGATCCCAAACAGAAAGAGTAGCATGTATGTGCAGGGGCCATGGCCAATGCCAGTATAAAAGAAAAAGAAAAATAATGAAACTGTTTCATGTAAAAGCAGCAAGGTGCTGCATGCCAAATGTATTAGGAAATTTCTGGGTTACAAAACACCAAAATAAATTGAAAAAAAAAACTAACAAGGATGATGTTGTTTCCATTATTACTAAAAAGGAAAATTGTGTTTTGGATAACAAATACTGATGCAGTACAGACCTATTTGCAAAACCAGTGGATCCTGTTAGTAATGATAAATCCAATTCAACAGCATGATTCCAATTTCAACTGAACCCTTCAGAAATAGTATCATGAATTAGCAGGGCCATGGCAAATGACGGTATAAATGAAAAATAATTAGAATGGTGCATGTAAAATCAACAATGTGCTACATGCCACATGCAGTAGAAAATTTCCTAGTTACAAAAATACAGAAATAAGTTTGAAAAAATTAAAAAGGATGATTTGTTTTCCATTATTACTAAAAAGGAAAATTGTGTTTTGGATTTTAGCATGTTGCTATATTTTTTGTTATGGGCAGTGTAGCTTAGTGATATAAGGCTGTGAGCTGCAAACCCAGAGATCTAGGTTTAAATTCCACAGCCTTCACTTGCATACTGTGTGACCCTGAGCAAGTCACCTAACATTTGTTTGCTTCATGAGGTGTGTGTGTGTGTGTGTAGGGGTTGGGGCATGACTTGCAAACATTAAAGTAATAGATGTTAAGATAAATAAATTACGTAGTAATATATGTTGTTCACCAACAGGGTAAAAAAAGTTTCAGGTAAAGGTAAGGAAAGCGGAAACTGTTTAGGCACAGTAAACTGAAGCTTTTTCCAGGTGTGACCTGGGAGCACAAAGAAGTCAAGTGACTTTCTCAGGGTCACACAGCATGCAAGTGGGGGCTGTGAGATTCAACCCCAGGTCTCCAGGTTTGCAACTCAGTGTCTTTAACCACTGTGCTATACTGCCTTCTGGGAGCATGACATTCAGAATCTCCCCATACAGCACAGTTCCCCATACAAACAGTATCATGTATTTGCATGGGCTGTGGCAAATGCCGGTATTAAAAGATAAAGAAAATGAACTAAACTGTTGTCAATCTGCAATTCCTGGGTTAAGAAATACAGAAATAAATTTTAAAAATCTATCAAGGATTATGTTTTCCCAAGTAACATTAAACAGCAGCATTCCTGATAGAAACAGTATCATGTATTTGTGGGGGCTGTGGCAAATGCCAGTATGAAAATAAAAATAATAATAATGATTTGTTTCATGTCGAATAAAATCTGCTGCATGCCACATGCAGTAGGAAATTTTCAGGTTACAAAATAGAAATAATTAAAAATAATCTAACAAGGATGACGGTTTTGCCAAGTAACATTAGACAGCACAGTTTCCCACACAAACAGTATCATATATTTTCAGGGGCCATGGCAAATGCCAGAATTGAAAGAGAAAGAAAAAGTATTAAACATTTCTCAATTTAGTTGGGTATATAGGGGAAAACAATTGAGATATTTTGAGTAGAAAGGCATTATTACTAAAAAGAAAAATTGGGTTTCAGATAACAAATAATGATGCAGTACAGAACTATTTCTAAAACTAACAAGCCTTGTTAGTAACTATAAATCCAGTTCAACATCATAATCCCAATTTCAACAGGAACTCTTTTAGCATTTATGGAAAGAAAAACTGAGATATTGGTTGGACTAGAAAGGAATTATTACTAAAAGCATTTTTTTGATAACAAAAACCTGATGCAGGACAGACATAGTTGCAAAACCATGGCACCCTGTTAGTAATGATATAGTTCCTGTAACAAGAAAAGATATAAAAATGCTATACTACTGTCACTGTGCTAACTGTATCTGGTAGAAATACAAGACACCAGTTGTTGAAAACATTTTCAGCATGTTGCCATCTTGCAAACTTTAAAACTATATTTTGTTGCAAAAAGAATTTCAGATTAAAAATTAATACAGATGTCTCAGATGGCTCTAAACCAAAGGAAAGTCCAGAGTAAGGAAGGTGGAAGACTAGGTTTGCTGGCCGTTGCAAGCTTCACCTGAGCTCTTTCCTTCTAGGTTGTTTGAAAGGACAGAGCAAAGAAGTTTACCAGAGCAAGAGAAAGGATTAAGGTTTATTTTGTACTCACAGTGATTGTTACTGTTTGTTGCTAACATTTTATTGCTCTGTTTTTCTCTGATTCAAATTGTTGTTGCTGGGTATATCTTCTGCTGCATTATTACAGGGTGTGCATACTGGTGTGTGCTAACAGGTTACTGCTGTAATCTTCTGATTGACATTGTCTTTTGCAAGGTATATCTTCTGTTACTGCTTTATTTTTCTCTGTAGCAAAGTGTTTCTTACAGGGTATATCTTCTGTGAAATTATTACAGGTGGTGCTTTACAGGTTTTACAGTTTTATCTATCATTAGGATAAGCTTTCAGAGCTACTACATTTGTTGCTGGCTGATTGTTTCTGCTCTTACCTCCTTATTTCTTTCATCTGTGGTTCTTCTTTTTTGGCAGGGGAAGGGCCCACACTACACTCCTTTTATAGGGTAGCACAGTCGTGACATTTCCTCTGGCAAAGCAGGAAGGGACAGATTAGTGGGGTATCCACACAGTGACCTCATTTATAGGGGCACTAGTAATTTAACTTGTTATAACAAGTTATATAAAAACAAACAAACAAAACACAAAATCAAACTTTTGCTTTCATTTTCTTCCTTCTACTTGCTCTGACCAGGTTATAAACCCAGCTACTTATCTGGAATGGATATCATTAACTGCAAGTTCTGCAGAACACTTTTCAGAAAGGCAGCTTTACAGGATTTAGGACACTGTCCTACATGCTGGGCCATTGCAGATCTAAGACTCAGCTCCAGGCAGCATGGGCAGAGATTGCACACCTCAAATTGCATATTCAAGAGGAAATACATTATAACAACCACCCGCCATTTCCCTAAAATCCCACCGAAGCACCTCGACTGCAGAGGGCAGTTGGTCCAGGAGGTTGGCAGGCAGTTAGAAGGGGCCAATTGGGTGCCCCATCACTCGGTGCTCTCCAACATATTACCTCCACAAACCATTTAAAAACTGCAAACAGGTATCTGCCTCTAACTCAGAAATCACACAAAGGGGCAGAGGACACTGCAGAGCAGGACACTGCAGCACAGGAGCTAGCACAACAAAACTCACTCAAAACAGGAACCAAAACAAAAAAAGCAAGAAGAAAATCCAAAAAACTTCTGATCATAGGAGACTCCATGATTTGGGGAGCTGATACCTATCTCCAGCCAGGGGTAATGGTCAGATGCCTCCCAGGTACATCAGCGTGGAGCGACACTGACCACATTGCTAAAATTGTTCAGGAAGCAGGAGAAAAAATTGATGTCCTGGTACACATAGGGACTAACCATCTTGCCAGCTGGTCAGCTGTGGAGACCAAGGAACACCTGACCAGGCTGTGTGACAAACTGTCATCTATTTCATCTGGCATCTCCTTCTCTGAGATTCTGGAAGTCTGGGAGAGGGGCAGATGGACAGAAGGTCAGAGAAGGGAGATAGGGAGCTAAACATGTGGCTCAAGAGCTGGTGCCAAGAAAAAGGACACACATTTGTAGGGAACTGGCAACAGTTTAAGGAGCAAAAGTTCTTTAAATTTGATAGACTGCATCTGACTAAGGAGGAGTCAGTGCATTGGGGCAGAATTTTGATGTCTTTGCAGAATATTTAAACTAGCAAATGGGGAGAGGGGTGCAGCACCCCGTATGTCGAATGGGAAGAATACCCCTCCCCATCAGCTAGTGGTCAAACAGGAGTTCAGCATGTTTGCAGTTTATTTGAATCACCAGGTAAGGAAAAAGGTCTGGCTCCACATATGATGCACGGGGAAATGCCAGACATCACCCAACAACTAACACACCGAAATATGACCAATGGAAAATCATGTACACAAATGCTTGAAGTCCGGGAAACAAGATCCCAGACCTGCAGGCAATGACAGAGGCTAAACTGGACACAGTAGCAATTAGCAAGACATGGTTTACCAGTAACCACACTTGGGAGACTTCAGTACCTGGCTATGTACTGTTCAGAAGAGACCTAGGTGCAAAAAAGGGGGGTGATGGAGTGGCCCTGTATGTCAATGATAATATCAAAGCTACAGAAATTCAGAATACACATAAGGAGCCAGAAGAATTGTGGGTCACCCTGAAAACAAGAAATGAGACAGCCATATGAAATGGGGTTGTCTACAAGCCCCCTACCAGGGGAAGGACATAGATACGTTTCTGTTAGAAGATATACAAAACATGACAGCTAAAGGGGAGGTTCTGATAATGGGATACTTCAACATGCCAGATACAGACTGGTCAACACTAGCAGGAACATCTGCCAGAACTAGACACACGGTGGATTCCCTGCAGGGAGGGCCTCAAACAACAGGTACAACAACCCACAAGAGACAGGGTTATCCTAGATCTAGTACTGACTAACAGGGATAGGATCACAGATCTCCAGGTAGAAGGTCACCTGGGGGCCAGTGACCATAACATGGTATGGTTCAATTTGACCACTAGAACTAAATCATCCCATTCCAAGGCAAAAATATGGGACTTCAGAGGAGCTGACTTTGATAAGATGGCCAACAGAGTTAATCTAGCCCTGGCAAAAAGAAATACAGGTGGGGGGGCAGGCAAAGTGGGCAAGCATTAAGGATGCAATACTTGAAGCAACATCCCATTGTGCTAGAGAGAAAAGGAAGTACAAAAGAAGAAGGAAACCACTTTGGTTCTCAAGAACAGTAGCAGAAAGGGTCACAGCCAAAAGGCTGGCCTTCAGGAAATATAAGGGAACGCAGCAGGATGAAGATAGTTAGGCATACCAAACTTCCCTAAGGGAAGCAGGGAAGTCAGTAAGGCAGGCAAAGGCCCAAACCAAGGAAACACTAGCACAAACAGTAAAAGAAGATGACAAGACTTTCTATAGATACATTAGTGAAAGGAGAAAGTCCATAGTGGGTATTGCTAAGATCAAAGGAGATAAGGGGCATGTGAGGAGGATGAGGACCATGTAAAAGCATCTATCCTAACTAGAAACTTCTGCTCAGTATTTACTGAAGAGAGGGTAGGGCAGGACCCACAGCTCAGCACCATGGACATAGAGGGGAAGGAGGTGTGCACTAGTCCTTTCTCACAAAAGAAAGGGTCCTACAAGAGCTCGATAAGCTCAGGGTGGACAAGGCAATGAGACCTGATGGCATACATCCCATGGTACTAAAAGAGCTAAGGGTGGAACTAGCAGAGCCATTATCAGAACTGTTTAGTGAGTCTCTGAGCACAGGAGAGGTCCCAGATGACTGGAGAATGGCTCATGTGATCCCGCTCCACAAGAGTGGTAGCAGGGAGGAGGCAGGGAACTACAGACCAGTCAGTCTTACCTCAGTAGTGAGCAAGATTATGGAGGCACTCCTTAAGGAAATGACAGTGCAACACCTGGAATCCATAGGAGCACAGGATCCAAGACAGCATGGGTTTACAAAAGGAAGGTCCTGTCAAACTAATGTCATAGATTTCTTTGACTGGGTAACCAGAGTGGTGGACCAAGGAGGAGTACTTGATGTCACCTACCTTGACTTCAGCAACACTTTTGATACTGTTCCACATAGAAGATTGATTAATAAGCTGGGTAGGCTCGGGGTGGGTCAGAAGTTGGTCAACCAGGTGGCATACTGGTTGACGGGCAGAAAACAGAGAGTGGTGGTAAATGGTATACAGTCAGAAGAGATGCAAGTTACAAGTGGGGTACCTCAGGGATCAGTCCTTGGGCCAGTCCTCTTCAATATCTTCATCAGTGACATTGCAGATGGACTGGAGGGTAAGGTTTGTCTGTTTGCAGATGACATCAAGATCTGCAACAGAGTAGATGATCCAGATGGGGTGGGCAGAACGAGAAGAGATCTGGATAAATGAGCAAAATAGTCAGAAGAGTGACAACTGGGGATTAATGCAAAGAAGTGCAAGATCATGCACATAGGGAAGAGAAACCCTGAAGCCACCTATAGGCTGGGAGGGGAGTTGCTGGCAGTCACAAGGGAAGAAAGAGACTTGGGCGTCATCATCACTGATGACCTGGAATCATCCAAGCAGACACTGAAGCAGTAGGGAAGGCTAGAGGGATGTTGGGGTGCATTACTAGGGGCATCACATGCCAGAAGAGGGAGGTAATAATCCCTCTTTACAAGACACTGGTTAGGCCCCATCTAGAGTACTGTGTGCAGTACTGGAGCCGATCTTCACAAGGACATTAACCAAATTGAGGCAGCAGAAGGGCAACCAAAATGGTGCAGGGACTTCATCAGAAAACATATGAGGACAGATTAACAGAGCTCATATGTATACCCTAGAGCAAAGGAGGGAGAGAGAGAGAGAGAGAGGTGATATGATTGAAACATTCAAACACCTTAAGGGCATTAACAAGGTGAAAGAGTCTAACATGTTTCAATATAAGAAAAATAGCAGGACAAGAGGACACAGCATGAGATTAGAGGGAGGCGGATTAAGGGGTAATGTGAGGAAGTTCTTTTTCACAGAAAGGGTGGTGGATGCATGGAACGGACTACCTCAGGAAGTGGTGGATATGAATACAGTGCAGGGCTTCAAACAGGCATGGGATAGGCATAAGGGAGCAATACAGATGAGTATGAATAGATAGGCCATTGACAGAGCAAAAGTCGATGGCACATTCATAAGGTAGAAAAGAAATGGCTGGACTTGATGGACCTTGTGGTCCTTATCTGCCATCAACTTCTTTGTTTCTATGTAAAACCAAATGCTATCCTTAGTGTGAATACTTCCAGTGTTGTCAGGCTACCATGTAAAACAATAATTTATGGCATGTGACGTATTCTGAAATTCCCGGGTTACAAAATCAAGAAATAAAGAAATAAAAAATAAATCTAACAAGGATGATGTTTTCCCAAGTGACTTTAAACAGCAGGGTTCCACACAGAAACAATATCATGATAGATAAAAAGTTTCATTAGTAAAGATTATTGGGGTAAATGTTGTATCTATGGGTGAAAGAAAGTAATGCACAGAAAGAAATTATTAGTAACATTGGCAGTACCCCTATCTCTCATTTAAGGAGTACTTAGGTACAAAGGAGGCAGTATAGCATAGTGGTTTAAGGCTCTGAGCTGCAAACCTAAAGATCTGGGGTTAAATTCCACAGTCCTGGCTTGCATTCTGTGTGAACCTGAGCAAGTTACTTAATTTTTTTTGTCTGTTTCATGCAGCATGAGGTGTGTGTGTGTGGGGAATAGCTAGCAAATATTAAATTAACAGATGTTTAGTTAATTAAATAATGAGTAATATTTGTCTTACACTAACAGTAATACACAAACTGTACAGAAAACAATGGCAGACCAAGGGGAAAAAAATTGAAAATCTGAAGCAGCACTATGAAGAACAGTGTTAAAGAGCAACAGAACACTAAGGTAAAAGTGATGTTACAGTTGTTAAGGAATTAAAAGTATGATGGACTAGACCTGCTCCAGCCCATATTCCTCCCTCTCCATTCCAGTTTGTATGCCCTTTAACTGCCTTTGTAGTTTAGAAAGAAATAGTAGTAAAGTAAATCCTCAGTTTGGCTATACTGGGACTGAATTTGCCGAGTTGTGATCATCTGTTGTATATACAGATGGTGTGGTTTCCTTAAAAAAAAGATATTAAGAAAGCAGTGGTAGAGTTTGGTAAAAGGAAAAGAAATGAAAAGGAGAAGCATTGCCCTGTTCAACTGTGCACATGAGCAATGGAAAACTAGGCTAACACAGATTTAAAAGATTTTTAGGATTTTTAAGTATGAAAGATTGTATGTTGCAGGGTTAGGTAGAAGGTTAAAAAATGGAAAAGTAATGGTCCAATCTTTGGAAGTTGTCACAGCAGGCAGCAGTGATTTACGAGGTTATAGTAAAATAATAGTTTGCATGATTATATGTTGTAAGTGCTGCATCAATGCCTTTCCAGAACCCTGCACATAAAGATCTTAACACCAACATTTTATGAGCAAAGTGCAATGTTAACAAGCTGAGAGAAGTATTTGTGAAAGTACAGTACCTCTCAGCTGGAAAAAAAATGGTATAATTCTTACCATGCTTGCAGTTTCAGAGGTTGTTTGCAGTTCAGTTCTGATATTTGTGACAGTCTGTCCCATATCCTTATGTTTAAAAATAGTAAACTCCTCCTGTTAATCTGTGTATCACAGGGACAAATGCAGCAGTTGCTGCATTTTGCTCTGTGTGTCTCTTTGTCTCGAGTCAATTACTGTGTTTCCTTTCGATCTTTAGAAATTAATATAGTGTCTCCTCTTTCTGTTCTATACCAGCTGCAAGACTCACTTGGATGTTTTATGCAAAATAAAGTTAAAGTAGTCAGAACTCTATGCAGTGCATTGAATTATGTTTACAGTTTAGTGTGGAAATATGGGAATGAAATTAGTGGAATAGGAAAAAAAAATCAAGTTAGGACACTTAATTAATTTCTTGTGCAGTTCTTAGTGAAACTGAAAGCAAAAAGCAGGTAATTCAAACACACACAAATTTGTTTAGGTAAACCAGAGCCCCTATACCTTGTGGGAGGTTAAACTTGGGAGACTAAAGGATCTGAGCTGCAAATCTGGAGTCTGGGATTTGAATCTCAGCTCCTCTTGCATACTGTGTGACCCTGAGCAAGTCACTTAACTTACCTGTGCATTCTGGTCAAACCTGTAAACAAGCTGCAGCTTAGTGTGACACTCGTGGTGAAACAATTTAAAAAGAGAAACACAGCCAAATTGCTGTGATCCCATTCCTGTACCCCCCCACCCCACTTTCTAGAAACAGTTACATGTCATATTAGTTGTGTTCTGTGAGGGGGCGAAAGCTGTCATGTAATAGAAATGGTAGGGGTAGGCAGAAACAGCAGCATAATATGAATTAAAAATAGCAAAATGCAGGGTTTTTGTTAGCAGCAGATACGTGAGTCATTATGAAGTGCAGAAGTTTTCATTCAGAAGTGCTATAAAGCATATAAAACAAGCAGCTCAAACTGAATATTTCAAAATATTTATTATAGCCATCTAATGTGCAGTGAAATGTGCTGAAAACTGATACAGTGTTACTGAGTGTTACAGGGGCACTGTCAGATTTGCCACTTGGTTTTCTTTCATTTTATAAAAGTGGGTCTCTAGGCACATACATGTGCAAAGGATTCTGTAGAATGCCCCTGCATAAAAGAAAAATAAATCCGTTTACCTGTTTTTGTTATTTTTAATTTTGCATTGCTATCGGTCCTCCTGCCACCAGAAACAGATCTGAGCTGAGAATGCTCCAAGAACATGTGTCCACTGGAAGCATAGTGCTGAAGTGTATATTTTAACATCCATATGGCCACAAACATGTAATCCTGCACAACAAGTTATATTTAAGTGCTCCTGGCATTTGTAAAAAAAAAATGAGCACTCATTGAACTGTGAAATGCTATTTAACTCTGGTGCTGAAATCCTGTGCATGGGCAATAGCAGGTGGAGGAAAGATCCTACACATGATTGGGAATGTGCCGCTATTGACATGTGTGGGATTTTGGCACCAGAGTTACATAGCATTTCACTGGTTCACCAAGTGCTTGTTTGTTCTTTACAATTTGGGAGGCAGTATAGTGCAGTGGTTTAAGGCTCTGAGCTGCAAATCTGGAGACCTGGGTTTGAATTCCATAGCCCCCACTTGCATACTGTGTGACCCTGAGCAAGTCATTTAACTTCCCTGTGCTCCCAGGTCACACCTGTAAACAAGCTTTCAGCTTAGTGTGCCACTTCTAGTTAAACTGTGCTGGATTGTATGTTTTTGGGGATATGGATGCTAAAATGTGCACTTCAGCACTGCGCTCCCAGTGGACGTGTGTTCTTGGAATGTTCTCAGCTTAGATCTGCTACAGGTGGGGGGGGGGGATTTTAAGTGTAGACCGACAGTAATATAAAAATGAAAAATTCCAAAAAAACAGGTAAACAGACTTCTTTTTCCTTTCTGAAGGGACATTCTACTCCTTTCGACATGTATGTAGCTAGATACCCACTAATAAAAAATTAATAAAAACCAAGCTGCAAAGCTGAGAATTGCCCTTTAATATGTGTCTTATTGTTACAAATGCACAAAATACAGAATGGATGCAATGTTTCAGGCACTGTTTGTGTACGGTAATGCTGTAGAACACTGCAGGGATAAAACTTGCAATGTTGCAAAATACGTTGTCTCCTAGTAATGGATGGAGACATTAATTTTCTAATATCTGTAAGAGATATAACCAGAAAATGTAATAGAAGCAATGCACTGTCTATATGTCTGTATTAGGTTATGTCCACATTTTGTAATGGTGTTACTTGTACACTATTGTTGGTGTATGTTTTCCATGTTTAAATTTGGTAGAGTGAACCTATTTCAGTTTTAGCAGCAAACAACACTTATTTCTTATGTGTTTGTTTAGTTGTTGATACAGTCTCCACAACATTATTATTTCACCCTGACACAGGTGCCTCTGCTGCTCGAGGCAGCTGGGCAGACCCCTTCTATCCACCGGCTGCCTTCCTTGCTGCACTGCCCGCTGATCACCAGACTGACTTCGCCTTGACTTGGGTGCCTCTGCTGCTTCGGGCAGCCAGGCAGACCCCTTCTGTCCGCTGGCTGCCTTCCTCGCTGCACTGCCCGCTGATCACTAGACTGAAGCTTCACCCTGACATGGGTGCCTCTGCTGCTTCGAGCAGCCGGGCAGGCCCTTCTGTCCGCTGGCTGCCTTCCTCACTGCACTGCCCACTGATCACCAGACTGAAGCTTCACCCTGACATGGGTGCCTCTACTGCTTCGAGCAGCCGGGCAGACCCTTCTGTCCGCTGGCTGCCTTCCTCACTGCACTGCCCGCTGATCACCAGACTGAAGCTTCGCCCTTGACACAGGTGCCTCTGCTGCTTCGAGCAGCCGGGCAGACTCCTTCTGTCTGCCGGCTGCCTTCCTCACTGCACTGCCCACTAATCACCAGACTGAAGCTTCACCCTTGACACGGGTGCCTCTGCTGCTTCGAGCAGCCGGGCAGACCCCTTCTGTCCACTGGCTGCCTTCCTCGCTGCACTGCCCGCTGATCACCAGACTGAAGCTTCACCAGGACATGGGTGCCTCTGCTGCTTCGAGCAGCCGGTCAGACCCCTTCTGTCCACCGGCTGCCTTCCTCACTGCACTGCCCGCTGATCACCAGACTGAAGCTTCACCCTTGACACGGGTGCCTCTGCTGCTTTGAGCAGCTTGGCAGACCCCTTCTGTCTGCCGGCTGCCTTCCTCGCTGCACTGCCCGCTGATCACCAGATTGAAATTTCACCCTTGACACGGGTGCCTCTGCTGCTTCAAGCAGCTGGGCAGACCCCTTCTGTCTACCAGCTGCCTTCCTCGCTGCACTGCCCGCTGATCACCAGACTGAAGCTTCACCCTTGACCGTGTGCCTCTGCTGCTTTGAGCAGCCAGGCAGACCCCTTCTGTCTGCTGGCTGCCTTCCTCGCTGCACTGCCTGCTGATCACCAGACTGAAGCTTCTCCCTGACACGGGTGCCTCTGCTGCTTCAATCAGCCGGGCAGACCCCTTCTGTCCGCCGGCTGCCTTCCTCGCTGCACTGCCCACTGATCACTAGACTGAAGCTTCACCCTGACATGGATGCCTCTGCTGCTTTGAGCAGCTGGGCAGGCCCTTCTGTCCGCTTGCTACCTTCCTCACTGCACTGCCCGCTGATCACCAGACTGAAGCTTCACCCTTGACACGGGTGCCTCTGCTGCTTCGAGCAGCCGGGCAGACCCCTTCTGTCCGCCGGCTGCCTTCCTCGCTGCACTGCCTGCTGATCACCAGACTGAAGCTTCTCCCTGACACGGGTGCCTCTGCTGCTTCGAGCAGCCAGGCAGACCCCTTCTGACACCGGCTGCCTTCCTCGCTGCACTGCCCGCTGATCACCAGACTGAAGCTTCACCCTGACACGGGTGCCTCTGCTGCTTCGAGCAGCCGGTCAGACCCCTTCTGTCCACCGGCTGCCTTCCTCGCTGCACTGTCCGCTGATCACCAGACTGAAGCTTCACCCTTGACACGGGTGCATCTGCTGCTTCGAGCAGCTGGGAAGACCCCTTCTGTCTGCCGGCTGCCTTCCTCGCTGCACTGCCCGCTGATCACCAGACTGAAACTTCACCCTTGACACGGGTGCCTCTGCTGCTTTGAGCAGCCGGGCAGACCCCTTCTGTCCGCCAGCTGCCTTCCTCGCTGCACTGCCCTCTGATCACCAGACTGAAGCTTCACCCTTGACACGTGTGCCTCTGCTGCTTCGAGCAGCCAGGCAGACCCCTTCTGTCCGCCAGCTGCCTTCCTCACAGCACTGCCCGCTGATCAGCAGACTGAAGCTTCACCCTTGACACGGGTGCCTCTGCTGCTTCGAGCAGCCGGGCAGACCCCTTCTGTCCGCTGGCTGCCTTCTTCGCTGCACTGCCCGCTGATCACCAGACTGAAGGTACGCTGCAGAAACTGGACTGTCCAGAACCATCAACTCTGCCTGCTGACGGGCTGCTGCAGTTCTTTAATTCTTTGCTACTGCTGTTTCCTCTCTGGACCTTAAGCTAATGTTATATTCTGATTGTGGTACTTGTTAGTTCTCTCCAAATTGTCTTGTAAATCCTAACTTAAACGTGAACCTAAGCCTGTTTACAGCAATTTTGCACTCTAAGGGTAGTTTGAAGTGCAAGTTCATTTAGGCTGCAGGTTTGTAGATTGTAAAATATTACAGCTCTCTTTGTTTTAAGGTCCAGTGGTAAGCTACCCTGGACCAGAGAGTAAGTTTAAAGTGATACAGTTTTTTCTGTTTAGACCAGATTCCATTTGGGTCACAGTTGTAAGCTTTGCCCTGCAAATAATTCAATTTCTCTTTCACTTTCTGTCCTTCTGTCTCCTTGCTGCTTGCCATCCCCCACTTCCAGCCTTTATTAAATACTCTCCCTCCCCCCTCAGCACCACCCCTAGCAATGTTCATCCTCCCCTCTCTCTAATATTGCAACTCCTCTTAAAGATACAGAGTGCAGCTATTAGGCCTAACACTTTGGTGACCCAAGGTGGTACCATCCCAGCAGAAAAACTGTATCAGAGCAAGCATGGGACTCATTGAGCTCCCATCAAAGCTAGTCCTGTGCCAGTTACTCATGGGCGCACTAGCCACTATAGCCACTGTGAGCCTTACTGTCTCCTGGATCCCCTGGATCTATGGGGTGACTGACCCCCTAAAAATAGCTCCATGGTGTACATATGTCCAACCAGTGAAGTCAGATTTTACCTTCTCAAACATTATAGCAGATGGCTCTCCCCTGACCATGGTCCTTGGTGGTCTGAAACTAGGGTACCTTCAGAGACCCTCTCATAAGGTCAGGCGTTATGACTGGAGGTCACAGAACAAGGAGAGACCCCCCCTTTAAGGCATCTACTCTGGCTCCTGCTGATGACACTTGCACTAGCAGGGGACATTGAACTAAACCCAGCACCGCCACCCCAGTCCATACTTACACGGGCGGGCTGGCCAGTGGCTAAAGGGCTGAAGGTGGCCCATCTAAATGTCAGAAGCCTGCTCCCAAACCTAACGGAACTTCATGTCTGTGTAATTCGGCACAGTCCTGACATTCTTGGAATTACAGAAACCTGGCTGAAGCCTTCCACCCCCAGCTCAGCATGTGCCTTCCCTGGTTACGACCTTATCCACCGAGATCATCTGGGAAGTAAGAGAGGTGGTGGCATCCTGGTCTACTACAGGAACCATCTAAAGCTGTCCACCCTCCCTGATCAACAGACCATGCAGTCCCCCGTGAGGCTCTGCACAAGGTACTGTTACTAGGGATGGCAAAAAAGATTCACATTGTATTTGCATACAATCCTCCAAAAGGAGGCGTAGAGGGACTGACTGGTCTCCTTGGTGCAGTTGGTGCTGCAACACTGTAGAATGAGCTAATCACTCTGGGTGACCTCAACCTAAATTGGTTGGGTGGCAATGCCAAGGCCTTTGAACCCTCACTTACCAGTCTCTCTCTGACTAAACTTGTCAAGGATCCTACCAGATGCCCTACTAGTGGTGGTAAGGGCTCACTCCTGGACTGGATCCTGACAAATAGACCAGATAGGATCAGCTCGTCGGGTATCCTACCAGACTCTATCTCTGATCACTCCCCGGTGTACTGTATCTGGAGGATACCACATCAAAAAATTCCCATAAAATTATCCAGATCAGAGACTACTCCAAGTTTGATCTGTCCTCCTTTCAAAATGACATCAAGTACACAGATTGGGGGGCAGTTTGGAATGCTAAGAACCCCGCATCCGCTGTCGGTCACTTTCTTTGCTCTCTAAGGGCCTTGCAGGAGAAACATGCCCTCCTCATCAGATGGAGGGTGAGGGGAATGGCTACTAAATGGCTTCATTGTAGCCTCCTGGCACTCCTCAACACTAGAGATAAGTGCTGGGCCAAGTTCCAGGCCACGGCTGACCAAGCCATCTTTCTGAGATATAGACAACTCAGAAATGAATGCAAAAAGAACATCAGGATTGCCAAGAGTGAATTTTGCAAATCTGTTTATTGAACTCGGATAGGGATCCTAGAAGGTTCTGAAGGAACATTAAACAAGTTGTGAGTGGTACACAGAGCACTGAGTCCTCTGACATGATAATCGATGGTTCGAGCTGTAACAACTTGGAAACCATCGCCAACTCCTTCAACCATTATTTTGCAGATCTGTCGGAGTACACCTCATCATTCCCAAATGATGATAGTGTCAGTGGCAATCAGCCCACAGCATCATATTCACTCCACCTGCCTTTTCTGTTCAGGGCAGTGGTAGTTCAAGAGATGCAGAAACTGCTAGCGGGACTCTCCCCCTACTCAAGTGCTGGACAAGATGGCTTAGAACCCAAGCTCCTCAGTCTTGGTGCCCCCTGGCTGGCACCTCTGGTGGCACACATTTTCAATCTGTCCCTGGCAACTGGAGTTATCCCAGACATATGGAAGGTTGCCAGGGTAGTCCCAATCCTTAAACAAGGGAACCCTAAGCTGATAGAGAACTATTGCCCTATATCTATCCTGTTGGCGGCTAGCAAACTACTGGAGAAAGTTGTGGCAGGGCAACTCTCAGAGTACTTACAGGCGCATGACATAATGACTCCTGTACGGCATAGATTCAGGAAGGGGCATGGTACCTCATCAGCCCTAGTTACTGTTACATCATGGATCAGGGAGGCCATCAACCAGGGTAAACTCTCAGGGGCCCTCTTCATTGACCTCTCAAAGGCATTTGACCTGGTCAACCATGCTATGCTGTCGACTCAGCTTAGAGCAATTGGTCTTTCCACTACTGCTCTTAGCTGGTTCGACAACTACCTATATGGTAGAATGCAGCAGGTCAAATTTGGCAAAGAGCTTTCGGGTCCCATCCCAGTAATGGTAGGGGTCCCCCAAGGCTCTGTCCTTGGACCAGTGCTCTTCTCCATTTTTATAAATAACCTCCCCGAAACCGCAGCCCACTGTAAACCAATTCTCTATGCAGACGATCTGGTTATCCTGTCTCACTCCCATGAGGTGGTGGTCATCAATCAACAACTGAGTGAAGACCTTATAAACATTTAGGCATGGATCCTGAACCACAAGCTTGTCCTTAACCTAAAAAAAACCCAGGCCATGCTCTTTGGGTGCGGGCTAAGATTAAGGCCGCCCGTGTGCCGTTCTGTGTATCCGGCAAGGGAGATGTCCCGATCCCTATCATGGACAACTTCAAATACCTGGGAGTAACGCTGGACCCACAGCTCGACCTTGGCCTTCATATTCAGAGGATATGTAAAACAGTCAACTGTAAACTGGGTCTCGCCTACAGGGCAAAAAACAACCTCACACCAGCCACGGGTGCTGCCCTTGCAAGAGGGATGCTTCTCCCCTCTTTGTGTTATGGGCTCCTGCTGTTTGCTTGCACCACTAAGGCCCATCTCTCCAGGTGGTCGACAGCTTATAACAATGTCTGTCACTTCGCCCTATCGGCCCCCTGGCTCACTCATCACTGTGAGCTCTACAACAAGCTACACTGGCTCTCGCCTACAAAGTACATTGACTTTGTCCTTGGTTGCTTCACTGGTAAGGTCCTCAACACGGGTACCCCTCCAGGGGTGTCAAGCTTGCTGGCCCAAACTACCTCCTTGTCATATCACCTTAGGTCTCAGGGGTCTGCCACACTCAAGGTACCTGTGACTAGGACCAAGATGGGTGAAAGGGACTTCACAGCATGTGCCCCTAAACTTTGGAATACCTTCCCAACCCAGGTCCATGCTGCCCCCTTGCAGGGCAGCCTGTGCTCTTCCCTATGGAGCCATCTTAAAAGAGCATCAGCCTGCGGATGTCAAAAACCCCCATGACATATGTTTAGCACTTGCACCCATACAAAACTGCTGGCCCTTAAAATGTAGTATTTCTGTACTGCCCCAAACTTGATGCAAGATGTGTAATCTTACCTGTAGTCTCTTGACATGTAACCTGTTCCTAATCATGGGATGTGTAATCTTACCTTGTAGTCTCATGATGTGTAACCTGTTCCTAATTATGTGATGTGTAATCTTACCTTGTAGTCTCATGATGTGTGACCTGTTCTTAATTATGTACCATTTTGTCCCAAGTGTGTAAATATGTAATTTCCTGTTCTCTCCTGGGTCGTACCTGAAAATAGGCAAATTGCTTGTCTAGTGTGCTTACCTGGTTAACAAAAGCTAAATAAATAAATAAATAAATAAATAGTAGCACAATAAAGACAAGTTGACATGCTCAGGTGAAATGTAACAAAACGTAATAGTTAGACACAGTGCAGGATGTATTGCACATTTGTCCTGTATTCTTTTTCCCCATTATGGTGTTGTGATATAAACTGCAGGAAAGCAGGCTATTTTATTCTGAAGAGTTAATGTTTTCCTGTTGGTTTCTCCACTGAAATCATAAGGGTCTGCTTGTGACATCACAGTTGCTCCCATGACAACACACCATGATGTTTCAACAGAGGATTATGAGGGGAAGTGGGGAGTAAGGTATAGAGCCAAATGAACTATGTGGTGTAAAGATCATGTATGCATGCAAATGTGTCAGGAATAAAGAATGTCAAGGATAAATCTAAATAATATATATGGAATGGAAGCTGAAATTAACATAAATATTATGTATTTTAAAGTTTTCTTTGAAGAGTATGCAGCTATGTAATATTGAATCTCTAAAAATAATGATCAGAGTTATAATTTGCATCATTTGCTATCTGTTTCTCTCTCTTTTTTCCTCCACTTATTTTGTTCCATATTGCTCTCCACACATCAGCATTATTTACCACAAGGCAGCATAACTTATCCACCATATGCTATGTTGCACCCACAATGAACACATGTATTATTGAGTACAGATTGTAAGCTAGTTACAGTGGTACTCAATTCATGGAAAGATATTTGCAGTGAAGGTGGGACTGAAGTGCAGCAAAATATCAAAATATGCCCATCTTATGAGAATGAAAAAGATGTCATGTAATATTAATGCAAAGTGAAGGGAGAAATAGCAGCACAATAAAAATTTAAAATTGCATGAGCAGGTATTTAGGGGTGCTTAAGTGATTGATTGTGATGTACAGCTGTATGTGGTTGAGAAGTGTTTTAAAATGTTTTAATTGAGCAGCTCAACATGAGAATTAATTTATTTATTTAGCTTTTGTTAACCAGGTATGCACACTAGACAAAAACAAATGCCTATTTTCAGGAGTGACATAGGAGGTTACAAGAAAATAAGGAGGCAGATTATAAAACAGGTTGTACATAGCTCAGTCAGACACATATACAGACATTTCAAAGATGAGGCATGTGAGGCAATTCAAAATAGCATACAGTAATATACACAGGAGCAGGTAAATAATATACAGATATTTCAAACTGTGACAGAAAGGCAAATTTCAAATACCATTTTAAATACCATAGAGTACATACACAAGGAACACTGTGGGGAGGTAAGTCTTTATTACAGGTACAGTATCTGTGATAAACTGTGCAGAAAAATGATAATGTGTTTATGTGTATCAATATGTTTGTGAGTGTAGCAAATCAGCAACACACACATAATAGAAAGCATGTGACAGGCTCACTTTAGATACAGCAGTGTGTAACAGCACTGAAGGGATAGAAGTTTCAAACTTTGAAAGCATCGGTGTTAGTAATGCATTTAGAAATACATTTTTAAATATCTTTAGAGTTAAAAATACAGTTTCATGTCAGAACAATTTTTTTGGGGGAGGTTAAATTATTTTAATTATGGGCACAGTACTTGGTGAATGAGACATTGGATGATAAAGTATATATATTTTTAAGTTTAAGAAGTATGTAATAGATGTAAGTGTAGCAATGTTATACATGGACAGGTGAATGAATAATGGTTGATTAAGTGCCTATAATATTTTTTTAATATAATCAAGTTTATAAGTGGCAAGTAGGTAGGGGATAGTGTTTTGAATGTAGCAGTATGATATATTCATTAGGATAAATACAAAATATGCTGTCTTGCAAATAAGAAACATTTGTAAGGGATACATTTGCAAAACAGTGATACTTAAATATTGTTAAAATCAAAAGTGCTTTTAAGGTAATTCAAAAGATAAAGGTATAGTAGAAAGGAATTGAATTGCTAAGTACAGCTCTCAGGCTATTAGTCTCCAAGGAGAAGTACTTTACAGTCTCTTCACAAACCTTTGATCTCATAAGTGTGAAATGCAAATGACAAGTGGAAGATATTAAGTAATGACAACTCATGTGGTTTTCTTTCATGTATTGTTGGAAGAAATAGAAAGGGGAAGGGAAAACAGGACATAGTTTTGTAGTGTGATAAAAAATTTAAAGTGTTGAGTTCATATGCATTAAAATGTTTACAGTCATTAAGATGCTGGAAGATGCACAGTGTTGAAGAGAAATTGAATATGTCTGCTTCCAACTGTGAATTTTGTATTAGCATTAAGTGATCAGTATTGTAAGGTTAGATTTGATGATTTTTTTTTTATTCTCATTTTTTAAGAGTAACATACATGTCATCCATGGGAACCTTGCCTTTGTGTAAAAAGTATATCATATTTGTAAAAATCTGGCAATGTATTTCTCAGGCTGTTTGTTTCACCATGGGGGGGGCTAACAAAGGTGCCCTGGAAAGGCACTGATCATCCAGAAGACTCGATAGACCATAGTGCCTAATCTGCTGGCTTCTTAGTATGTTAGTAAGAAAAGGTATAGCATTTGGTAATACAGTCAGTTATGTACACTGTAAAGCAAGGTTTTATGAGTGTATAGTACTGCTTATTATATGAAGCATAGAAAACACAAGGATCCTGTACCCAGCAGTTTTGCAAATAATGCTCCTTTTAAGTAACTCAAGTAAATCATAAATAGAAGTAATATCATTATAGCACAGTGTGGTATATATGTATCACAGTAAAACAAATGAGGCGCCCATATCTACATGACAGAAATGTGTTATGAATTTAAGAGCATGTGGATAATAAATAGTTCGAGATGTTGTTTTCATAATATAACATAGTGGGAAACGTGTTAAAGTCCGTCTGTGTTATCACTGAGCAGGCAGCTTTACTTAATAAGATGGTAGTATGTCAATGGCAGTTGTATCATAATTTTACAGAGGTCATGTTATTAGGAATATGTGTACACTGAAGTCAGGCTTTACACTGGCAGGCAGGATCCTTAAAAGAAGTAGCTGTAAAAGAGTGGTCACATAAAGTTTGCAAGGGAATACAGCAGTTTTGCAAAAACAAATTTGTTGACATAAGTAGTAATGTGTTAGGAAAATATGAATTATTTGATAGGTTTGGCACCAAGAAGAGGTTTTATATGATGGATAGCCGATGTATTACAGTTTTAATGTAGCAAATACTGGACATAGAAGGTGACTGGTTCATGCAGTTTTGAGGAAAGAAAGTCAGAACTAGATCAAAAACTGGCATAGAATGCATAGACTGCAGAAATGTAAGAAAATGGGCTAAAGTGGTTAATCAAAAAAATGCAAAATGCAAAATGGACCTATACATAGAGCCTGCAAAAATGTGGAAAAGGCGCTAGGGTGGAGATCCTGAAACATAGTAGGAGCTGTAGCTTAGTGTAACACTCCCAGTTCAACAATTAAAAAAAAAAGAAACACAAGCAATTGGCTGCATTCCCATTCCTAAACACACACACCCTTTCTAGAAACAGTTACATGTCATATTGGTTGTGGTCTGTGAGGGGTAAAGCTATCGGGTAATATCAATCAATCAATCTTTATTTTACCAGGTGAAACATCATTGAGTAAAGACTTATTTCCAAGATGGACCTAGGCATAGGTTCAAGTTAACAACAATAAAATAAATGATAACAAAAAGCAACGATAGCATTAACCATATCACATAAGATACAGTGTAATATACATAAAGTAACAGCAGCACAAAACTTCAACATTTGTCTGAGTTAAAATGACAGATTATAAGGCTATAGATTTGCAATAGGGATGTTAGGGGTAGGCAGAAATAGCAGCATAATAAAAATTAAAAATAGCAAAATGCAGGGTTTGTGTTAAGAGCAGATAGGTGAGTCATAATATGCAGAAGTTTTCATGGAAAAGCATGATAAAGCATGTAAAACAATCAGCTCAAAATGAATATTCAGTAACCTGTATTAAAGCCATCTAATCTGTGGAGAAATATGCTAAAAACGGATGCAGTGTTACATAGTTTCAACATGTTTCTTCTTGTTACAGATGTACAAAACACAGAATGGAAACAATGTTTCAGGCTCAGTTTACATAATGTAGAACACTGCAGGTATAAAACTTTTAAAACTGTAAAATAAGGTGTGTCCTGGTAATGGATGGAGATATTAATTTTCTAAGATCTGAAAGATATAACCAGAAAAAGTAATAGAAACAATGTACTGTCTATATGTCAGTAGTAGGTTCTGCCCATATTTTTGTAAGGGTGTTAATTGTTTTCCAGTACTGTTGGTGTATGTTTTCAGTGTCCGAATGTGGCAGAGTGAATCTATTCCAGTCTTGGCAGCATCCAACACTTATTTCTTACGTGTATGTTAATTTGTTTACAATCTCCCCAACATCATTATTTTTTAGCACATTAAAGACAAGATGAAGGATTCAGGAGAAGTGTAACAAACCATAATATTTAGACACAGTGCAGCATGTATTGCTCATTAGTGCAGTATTTTTCCCATTAGTTTTAGTGATATTAGGTGCAGGAAAACAGGATATTTGCTTCTAAAGAGGTAATTATTTTCCTGTTTGCTTCTCCATACCTGAAGTCATAATGGCTTGCTTGTTGCATCACAGTTACTCCCATGGCAACAGACTGTGATGTTTCAACAGAGGAAAATGAGTTGAAGTAGGAAGTAAGCTATACGGACAAATGAAATATGAAGTGTAAAGATTATGTATGCATGCAAATGTTTCAGTAACAAATAATTTGAGGAGAAATCTATATAATATATATGGAAATGAAGCTGAAATTAATTTAAATATTATGTATTTCAAACTTTTCTTTGAGGGATGCTCAGCTCAGTAATATTGATTTTTTGAATATCAGGATCAGCAGTATTTGCTAACTGTTTTTTTCTATTTGTCTCTACTTATTTTGTTCCCAATTGTGCTCCACATATCAGCATTATTTATCAAACAGCAGCATAATTTATTCCCCATCTGTTATCTTGAACCCACAATGAGCACATGTATTTTTAAGTACAGTAATGTAAACTGGTTAGAGCGGTACTCAATTCATGGAATGATGTTTGCAGTGAAGGTGTGGTACCATGGGACTGAAGTGCAGCAAAGCATCAAAATATGCCCATCTTATGAGAATGAAAAAGATGTCATGTAATAATAATGCAAAGTCAAGGGAAAAATAGCAGCACAATAAAAATTTAAAATAGCAAAAGGGGGGTAGTTAGTGGCAGTTACAACATGGAGTAGACAAACACAGTTACCTGATTGGTACATAGCCATCAGGTGACTGTTGATTAATCCATGATATATGCACAGCAAGTGGTGAAGGGGTCCCAGGGAACAGATCAAGAAGCAGCAGATCTTGTTTTTGTGGCCCAAAACAGAGTTTGAAAGGCAGTGATTAACACCCCTGGAAAGCAGGAGAGACATCCTCAGCTAAGCAGCACAGCCATTGCAGAAGCAGGGTGGTGGTCAGCTGCTTAGTATTCAGGCACCTGACACAAAGCACTGATGCCTTCATGGTTCTCCTAGCCCATGTTAGAAATCCTGAATTATTTCCCCCCTCATCGCTCTGTGGCTCCCCACCCTCCCACCTCGCAGACCTCTGGGGACCCAGCCAACAGTACAGCTTGCACAGTGTTACCCTGACTACCAACGATCATAACATGTCTGTCAGGCAAGTTGACCCCCCCAAGAAACTGAGACTTCACCACTAGCAAACTTGAGGCAGTGTGCTGTCTGTGTAAGATGCACTTAGCATCAGAGAAACACACATGATAGTATGAGAGGCTGTGACATGTCCCTCCCCCTGAGAACATGTATTAACCCTGAAAGTCCAGAGATCACTGGAAGACAGAGCCGAGAGGCAGTGAATGTCCTCAGGTTGACTCGGGGTCACGGGATCTGTACTAAATCCCGATGCACATTTGCCCATCTTCTATATTCCCAACACCATAAACCTGAATGCACATGTGCCTGACAATGTATAATCCCATCAATTAAAATCCCGACCATAGTAAGCAGACAACAGAAAAAACAGTTCTCATTAAGTACGGCAATAGAAAACCTCCAGTTCTCAGTAAATCAGAAATCACCTGTTTATACCTTGTTTAGTAGCAATGATTATAGCAATGAATTATACACAATTACAGCTTGTGCAGCTGTAAGAAAGGTATCATTCATCAGACGAGCCCTTACTGTGTCTGCAAATACAATTTAACCCCTTATTAAGAACAGCTGTTAATGTCTGAGGTTGTAGGTTGAAAACTGTCACCAAGAGGAGCAGCTGATACAAGTCATTGGTGAGTAAAACAGTAACCGCCATTTGTTCAGACTGAGGATGTATGTCTACAGTTGTGACTAGTATTGGGACTTGGGATTATAGAATATGGGAAATTTACAAGTCGGGCAGGTGCATAGTTGGTATTCCATCATCGGGAAATTACATGTCGGGCAATTGAGAGTCGGGATTTAGTACCTAACCCAGGGTCACGGATTCCTGCACAATGTCAGACTGTCAGCACACAATCTCCATAGCAGCAGCTGCACTTTTGCCACTGAATGGAAAAGTGCTGGCTCCAAGCCACTGTCTCTTGTCAGCCCACCACTTGTGATTCCCCTTCCCATCTGCCCCTGAAAGAGAGACTTTCCATTCCTGCTTCTCCTCCATTCTGTCATTTTCTGTGTGACCCACTGTTGTGTCGTCTCTGTATCTCTGTCTGTGCACTGGAGGTGATTGCTCCTTGTGGCCCATCTGGCCCCACTGTCCCCAGCACTCCGTGCATCCTCTGTGCCCTGCACAAGCCACCCACCCCATGGATGAGCTCATGCACTGCACAGCAGTATAGTAGTCCTGTTTTGAGCAATGGCCACTGTGGTTAGTGGTCAGTAACATCCTTCCCCCATCACAGCATGTGGCGATGTCCGTGAATTGTTCCATCTACACTCGGTTTCAGGTGACCGGAAAGGAGACAGTGATAGGAGATGGCGGAACTGGCAACTGCAGTGGTATTGGGGTAAGTGACAAACAGAAAGATCCTTGCCCTGCTGGGATAGCCATGAGTAACTGTGCACCTACATCAGGATGACAGACACAGGGTGAGGAGCGTGAGACAGAGGATTGAAGGAGTGCAGAACTGTGAGAGAGAGAGAGAGTACCGTTCATCTGCAACAATGTTCCTTCTCGCTCTCTCTCTTTCTCTCTCTCTCTGTCATTGGGAGATGTATGTCTGTAGAGAGATTGATAGTGGCAGCTACAGCACATAGGTATAGTTTTCCAGCTCCTGCAGCTTTCTATCTGATTGCAAGCCTTGTGCTGTGTTTACAAAATCTGAGCAGTGTCAGTAGTGAATATGTAGCCTGTTCAGCACTGTCAGCAGCACAGCAGTTCTGTTGGTGGCAGAACACATAAAATAGTTCCTCTGGTTTCATGACTTAATCATAGTCTTCTCCTGACTGTGTCACTTTGGCGACACCCCATGTTATAAATGCAATAACCCTCCAAGTTGTGTGGACATTGGGGATTAATCAACACCCAGGTGCAGTGAGGGCACTCGGGCTTTGCTCTCATGCATCACAATGCACCCAGGGTATTGATTAATCCCCAATACCACCACACCCTGTCATGAGTTATTGCTTACTTAAGTTATTGATTGAGATGAGCAGCTGCATGTGGTTGAGAAGTGTGATAAAATGTGTAAAATAAGCAGCTCAACATGAGGATTCAGATATCTGTATTTCAGGCACTTTATCTGTAATAAAATGTGCTGAAAACTGATATAGTGTTTATGTGTATTAATATGCTTGTGAGTGTAACAAATCAGAAACACACATAATTGAAAGTATATGTCAGGCTCACTTTAGATACAATAGTGCATAACAGCACTGCAGGGATAGAAGTTTCAAAAACGTGAAAGCATAAGTGTTAGTAATGCATGCGTAAATACATTTTTAAAAATCTAGAGTTAAAAATGAAGTTTCATGTCAGGGCAAATTTTTTGGTGGGCAAATTATTTTAATCATGGGCACAGTACTTGATGCACAGAGACAGTTGATGATAAAGTATTTTTTTTTAAGTTTGAGAAGTATGTAATAGATGCAAGTGTAGCAATGTTGTAAATGAGACAGGGGAATGAATAATGGTTGATTAAGTGCCAATATTTTTTTTAATATAATCAAGTTTATAAGTGGCAAGTAGGTAGGGTATAGTGTTTTGAATGTAGCAGTAGCATGTAGAATGTAGCAGTAGGACAGATTTGTTAGGATCAATATATGCTGTCTTGCAAATAAGGGATACATTTCCAAAACAGTGATATTTAGATATTGTAAAAATCAAGTGTGCTTTAAGGGTAATTCAACAGACAAAGATGTAGTGGAAAGGAATTGAATTGCTAAGCACAGCTCTCAGACTATTAGTCTCCAAGGAGAAGTACTTTACAGTGTCTTCACAAACTTTTGATCTCAGAAGTGTGAAATGCTAATGACAAGTGGAAGACATCAAGTAATGACAAAACATGGGGTTTTATTTCATGTATTGTTGGAAGAAATAGAAAGCAGTCAGTGATGTTGGAGGTCTGAACCTTTGTAAAAGAACCTCAGGTTCAATGGTATTTGTAATCCTAGTATTAAATAAATAAAACAGGACATGGTTTTGTAATGGGATAAAAAAAATTAAAGTGTTGATTTGTCATAAAATGTTTACAGTCATAAAGATGTTGAAAGATGCACAATGTTGTACAGAAATTGAATATGTCTGATTCCAATTGTGAATTTTGTATTAGCAATAACTGATTTGTACTGCAGGGTTAGAGTTGATGATTTTTTTTATCATTTTCATTTTTAGGTGTAACATACATGCCATGCATGGGAACATTGTTTATGTGTAAAAAGTATATCACATTTGTAAAACTCTGGCAATGCAGCTCTCAGGATGTTTGTTTCACTGAAGAAAAGGTATAGCATTTGGTAAAAACTGTCAGTTATGCACACAGTAAAGCAAGGTTTTATGAGTGTATATTACTGCTTATTATATGAAGCATATAGAACACAAGGACCCTGTACCCAGCAGTTTTTTTGTAAATAGTGTTCCTTTTAAGTAACTCAAGTAAATCATAAATAGAAATAATATCATTATAGCACAGTGTGTTATATATGTATCACAGTAAAACAAATGAGGAGCCCATATCTACATGATAGAAATGTGCTATGAATTTAAGAGCATATGGATAATAAATAGTTAGAGATGTTGTTTCATAATATAATATATTGGGAAACATGTGTTAAAGTCTGTCTGTGTTATCACTGAGCAAGCAGCTTTACTTAATAAGATGGTAGCATGTTAATGGCAGTTGCATCTTAATTTCATGGAGGTCATGTTTCAGGACTATGTGTAAGTTGAAGTCAGGCTTTGTATTGGCAAGCAGGATTCTTAAAGGGGCACTGTCAGCTTTGCCCATTGGGTTTCTTGCATTTACAACAGTTGGTCTCTATGCACATACTTGTTTTACAGATGCTGTAGAATGACTCTGCATGAAAGAAAATGTGATACATTTACTGCTTTTGCAAATTTTCTTAAATTTCATTACTGTCAGTCCAAACTTAAAATGCCAGCCCACGGAATCAGATCCTGGGTCGAGAACACATGTTGACTGGGAGCTGTGCTGAAGTGCACACTTTAACATCCCCACTCCAGCAAACATGAAAATGAGTGCATAACATTATATTAAGAAGTGGCTGGTACTTGTGAACAACAAATGAACACCCCTTTAGCTGTAAAATACTGAAGAGCTCCAGGGCTGAAATCCCACACATGCACAATAGCGATATGAGGAAGGATCCCGTGCATGCGTGAGAATCTGCTGCCATTGCACATGAATGATATTTCAGCCCCTGGGACCCTTAGTGGATCCCGCAGCATAGGGTGGTGTGGGTCCAGGGCTGTGCATGCTGATTGAAGGCTACTGGGCCCATGTGGCACGATCCCATCCCAGAGCCGCAGCACCTGAACTCACTGGGTGCTTGCCCATCCATGAGTCCCTACCACCTCCTGCTGCCCAACAGTCAGGGGCAGCATGGTGTGCCCTGTCCCAGTCCCCCGGTGACCGATGGGATGGGTCCATGGGTGCGTGCAGTGGGTTACAGCAGGATCTACTATGGTGTACCCTGTACCACCCTCCACATCCATGCAGCCAGTGCTACATGGGTTAGTGCATACCACATAGTGCTGGCACACCCCAGAAAGACCCCAGTGTGGAGCTGTCAGCAGACATGGGGGATCAGCTGTGGTGGGTCTGCATCCACCCCCTTACTGAATGCCACATGGGGACACAGTGGCTGTGGGGGTGGCTATGTGACCCAGATGTGTGCATGTATCCACTCCACCCCAATAGTGCATAGCACCTATTGAAACCTTGAGCAAGTCACTTAACTTCCTTGTGATTTCAGATTGCAAATGGAAACAAAATCTGAGGTAGTGTGACAGACCTTTTGAAAAGTACTCTCCTAACTTTAATAAGTTATGGACCCCTGAAACTTTCTGATACAGAGGCTAGAATCAATCCATTGATTAACCTTATATGGCAGCAAATATGTTTGAGAAATGGCAGAGGTAACTAGGGATAACAAGGTAGTTGTGGTAGGGAAATCATTTTAATCATGGGCACAGTACTTGGTGTACAGTGACAGTTGATGATAAAGTGATTTTTTAAGTTTGGAAGTCACAATTGATGTAAGTGGATATTGTAAGTCTCAGTGCTTAATAAGTAAATATTGTAATGCTTATAATTATCATGCTTAAGTATGTTTGTTGTTGTGATGGAAACATAAAATAGACATCATACATGAGAATAGTGCCTCTCTAGAAAAAAAAGGTTTATATCTCTGATGTTGCTGCTCTTTGGCTGTTTGTTTCAGTGTAGAAAAGTGTAGCATTGGGCAATACCAGTAAGTTATGTACACAAGAGAACAAGTTGTCATGGGATTATAATATGGCTTCTTATATGTGTCATAGAAAATACAATTACCCTGTATCCAGCAATTTTGTAAATCCTGCTCCTTTTTTACAAGTAAAGTATAGATAGAAGTAAAACCATTATAACACTGTGAATTATAGATCTATCACAGTAAAGCAACATGAAGGGCCTATACCCACATCACAGAAATGCGCTATACATGTAAGAGCAGGTGGATAACTCATAACAAGAAATGTTGCTTAAAGTGACACTGTCAGCTTTGCCCCTCTGTTTTGGAACACCTGTTTGGAGTGTGCCGCTAGGCACATGTGTGTGAATCATTTACTCTAAAATTCCCCTGTGTATCAAGAAAGTGATCTAGTTACCTTTTTCTGGTAATATTTTCAGTATTTTTTTTTTTATGGTCAGTCCATAGTTAAAGTCACCACCAACCAGAAGCATATCCACCCTAAGTTTGCACATTTGCCACCAAGTGCTGTCCTGAAGTGCAGCTTTTTACATGCACATAATGTGTTTTAAAATTGGGGCCAAAATCATGCACATGCACAATGGCGCCTGTAGCAAAGATCTTGCACATGTGCAATACTGTGCCAATCTTGTGCATGTGTGCAATTTTGGACCCAATTTTAAAATGTGTTTTGCAGCAGAACAAGTGCTTGGTTTTGGTTTACAGACACCAGGGATGATTTGAACTAAGAACATCTACTGCATTAATAAGTTTTTAGAATGTGCATGCAGAAAGTTGTGCTTTGGGACAGCGTTTGCTGGCAGACATGAGTACTCAGTGTGGATATGCTTCCAGTTAGCGGCCACTTTAACTGCGGACCAACCATAAAGAAAATAATGAAAATAACACCTGAAGAAGGTAACTAGATCACTTTCTTGATACACGGGACATTTTTGAGTAAATGATTCACACATATGTGCCTACAGGAACACTCCAAACAGGTGTTCCAAAACAGAGGGACAAAGCTGACCATGCCCCCTTAAATGGGCACTGTCAGCTTTGACCCTTCATTTTTTGACAAAAGTGAGTAGTGTGCCTCGTGGTCACACACCACTCAGAAATATGTTCAGAACGCCTCTATGGAAAAAAATAGAAGCCTTTTTACCAGTTTTCTTCTGCCACCATAAACCGAGCAGTGGAGTTTTAGAAATCCTATTTTTAAGGTGCAGCTGAAATCCCATGAATGTACACCAATGACATTTTCTTACACATGTGAGGGATCTCTTGTGGTGCCAGATAGATGTAGCATTTTAAAATTACATGCGGAACCAGTGCAATATGACTGTACTGCCTGTATACGTAAAAAATCATACTTCGATGTGCTCCCGGTATGCAGGGGATTACTGGCAGACCAAATGAACCCCTGTTGATGTAATAATGAAGAAAACTGGTAAAAAGGCACACTGCTTGCTTTTGTCAAAAAATGAAGGGTCAAAGCTGACAGTGCCCCTTTAAGTAACATAATATGTTGTTAAACATGAATCATGATCAGTCTTTGTTATCCCTGAGCTGGCAGCTTTATTTAATAAGATGACAGTATGCCAGTGGCAGTAGCATTGTAATGTCATGGAGGTACTGTTATCAGGAATATGTGTAATCTGATTTTAGGCTCTGTATTTACAAGCAGGATCCTTTAAAGAAAGTATTTGTAATAGGAAGTTCACATGAAGTATGGCAGGTAATATGGGATAGTTGCAAAATCACAGTTATGTAAATATTCTGTACCGTCATTAGAAAATAGCAATTATTTGATAGGTTTGTCAACAAGTAGTGTTATGAAGCACATCTGACAAATGACAGTTGTATTATAGCAAATATTGCATGTAGAAGTTGGCAGTATAGTGCACTTGTTATGAATGAAATGGAAGCAGAAGAAAAAGCATCAGAGTATATGCAGCCTACAGAAATGTAATGAAAATTGATAAACTAATTTCAAAGAATAATAAAGATAAATAGCACTTTACAGAGAGGCTGGAAAATGTGGAAAAGGGGACAAGCTGGAAGATTCAGAAAGGTTTTAAGAAAAAAATAGAAAATAAAGTAACAATGAATGAAGTCCATGGATGGGAGAGAAGCAGTGAAATAATGAATTGTTATTATAAAAAGCAGTGAATTATAAGAAAACAACCTCTGCATTTGGTGATGCAAGTTATTTTTTACTGTTTGCTCATAAATGTACCTTTGCTCAAGTGACTTAGGTGCCTGTTGAAAGTCCCACTACATAATAAGTAAATTATATTGATTATAATTGGAAGGCTCAGTTATGTATTCTGTCTGGAAAGAAAAATAAATTAAAGTAGCTAGGGTGTTCAATGTATTTTGTGAGATGAAGAAAAAGTCCAAGCATGTAAACAGTACTTAGTACACAGTGTTAGTTGTTAATAATGACTTTGATGCAATATGGTATCTTTATGTTGAAGTAAAGCAGTAGTACATATTAGGTTTGTTGGGTTACTGTTCATAATGTGCTCTGGTGGGGTATACAGCTAATCATCTGATTCTGTAAAATGATCAACCACAATAACTGAAGATATTATTGGAAAGAAGAAAATGTTGAATTTATGATTTCATATTGATTATATTATTTTTTATGATTCCAACTGCACAGACTCAGCTGTGCATGAGATGACAAATATTAGAGCTAGGGAGACCTACAGGAAATTGAGATGATGTTCTGTAAATAAGGCATGGTTGCAAGTAAATGAAGCTTTTCCTATCAGAGAACATTCAGTGCTTTGTAATCCTGAGTAACAGAATGTTATATTCAGTAAGCAAGGGTAGTTAGTATGTTGTAATACATGGAATGGCTCAGTGTACTGCATATTTTTGTTGCACAGGTGAAAGCAGGCTTAATTAATTCGTGTGTGTGTGTGTGTAATAAATAAGGTTTTGTAAGAAGGATTGGTAAGCAAAGTTCCAATGCTGACAGATGCCACACACATGAATATGAGTAGAAGAGATCTGAAAAAAAATTTCAGCAAACTTTATAGTGTGTTGTGTATGTAGTTTCATAAATATGGAAATCGGTAATCAGATGATAAATTTCAAGGAATCATGTTTAATTTATATAGATAATGAATGAGATCCAGCTATGAAAAATATGCTTTGCAACTATAGTGGTGTAATGTAAATCCCCCACCCCCAAAAAAAAGAACTGAAAAAAAAAACAGTGCATGACTGTAAATGACATATTATATAGCCTCAGGAAACACTGTGAGTCATATAATATTGTTATGTCTGAAGAATGTTTAGATTTTTAGCAGTAGGAAACTAATAATTCTGTTGAAACAGAAATAAGAGAATCTTGATATTGTAATATCATGTCTCTTATGTTATGTTGAAAAAAAAACCTGCCTAAATATTCAACTAGAGTTCAACCAACTGCAGAAAAACTTGCTGAACTGAAGTTGCTTCTAAATGCCAAAAAAAAAAAAAAGAAAAACACAAAGGCTATGCTTTTCTCTCCCTCTTCCCAGATGTTCTATACTACCTACCTGGGTACTGCTCCTCAGATCTTCACCATCCTTGGTGAACCCCTAAAATTTGTGGTCAAATTTAAATATTTGGGAGTATGGTTAGACCACAAACTGCCCTTCTCAGATCATATTGAGGAACTCACAAAAAAACTCAAACAGAGACTGGGCATATTTTTCCATATAAAGCACTTACTAACAGTGGAAGCAAAAACCAGACTTGTCCAGTCAATCTTTCTCTTCTTACTGGATTATGCAGATATTCTTTTTGGTCATGGCCCTGCTGTCACCTTAAAAAAGCTTGATACTTCATACCACTGGGCATTAAGATTTATTATAGGAGCACCCTAGTCTATGCATCACTGCTGTCTATATGCATTAATTTGTTGGACCTCACTCAGTCACAGACACCACAGAAATGTAGCCAGCTGGACCTTCAGAGCCATCACAAACAAATGACCCCAATATATTTCTGATTGCCTACTAATTTGATCTCCTGGAAGTTATGCATTGAGAAGCCTTTCCTACAGATCTCTAGTTATTCCTAAAGTCTGAACCCACTTTGACAAATCAGCCATAAGCCATTCCCTCCCTAGCCTGTGAACAAATTGCAGAAAACCCTAAAATCACTATCCTGCAAAACTGTCCACCTTCAAAACACTGTTCAAACAAGCCATTACTGAAATTTGTAGCTGAAGAACTTAAAAACTTACTTATCTCTTTTCAGTACTGCCATCTGTCCCTTCCTCCCCTTACCCCTATTCCTTTTCCCATCCCATTTCAACTTCTATCAGCATGTGCCACCATCCTTTAGTTGAATATGTCTATGTGTATGCTAACCAGATGACCCTAAGCATACTATTGTGTATAGATTTATATGACTATTGTTTATTTGTACATCAATTGTTGAATTTTGTATGATTTTATCCTACGTCTTTACTGTTTTAATTGTACTGTGCCCATGTCCATCTTGGGAATGAGTTCTTCTCAATGATGTTTCACCTGGTAATAATAAAGATTGATTGATTGATTGATTATGTACAGATAAGATCAAATAAATGAGACAGTCATTTGTGTCAACACATCCTGTCTGTTCATGGCTAGGTTAATTTAACACCAAATTGTCAGTCAGATAAAAAAAAATTCACATTCTGAATTGAGATAAAATGTTGTGATGGAAACGGTTATAGAGCAATGTAAGCAGTGTAGTGAAAAACTGCATTAAGCTTTACATTACAATAGAATTGTAGTAGGAATTGCTCTACCATACTACATAATCTAGACAGTCACAATATGTAACTCTGAGTGACTTGTAAGGAGATTAAAACATTTTTTCCAGATCATTTTGACACACACACAAGCATGGGTGCATAATGCACTACTGTGCACAGCTTATCTATGTGTATAATATGCAAAGATGTAAAAGTAAAATTGGAAATGGTTAATGTTCTTCTAAGGTTTACCTCTCTCTCTCTCTCTCTCTCTCTCTCTATATATATATATATATATATATAGATAGATAGACAGATAGATAGATATGTATGGATGGATATATATAAACGTATATAACCCTTCCACATGTGAAATACATGAGCAGTTAAGCATTGCATTTACAATTCCACTTTCCATTTCAAACAGTATTACAGGTCTGGAAAATGACACCCTCTGTATTCTACAATATGCAAATGCAAGTGTTAACAACATGTCAGGTGTGGGGATTACAGCGATCTTGTACACAACAGTACTTTGCTTAGATTTTATATATATATATATATATATATATATATATACACACACACACATATATATATTATGGTAGCACAGTAGTGCTACCATAGTTAAGGGTTAGTAGCACTGTTAAGGTTAAAGGTGAAACTTTACACCGTAATAACTACCATTCAATGGATATGTCTGAAATTTGGTATGCATGATTGGGTATGGTAGATCATGGGATATGCTAACTTTTGTCCTGGTTGGATGTACGGCTGAGGGTTATTAAGCAACAATCAAAATGTGCAATTACTTTTTTTTGAAATTCTTTGCCCTCACCTACAGGTCGCACAGTTTATGCGACCAGTCTAGCTTATCAGGAATGTGTGCTGGGGTCCCCAATGTGCCTTTTGAAGATTTTGTGAAAAAATATTAAACAGTTCAAAAGTTATTCAAAAAACAAGTTCCCATTATAAGTCAATGGGAAAAGTTAACAAAAAGTTCGAAAATGCACTTCTTAGTGTTGCAAATGGCCCTAGTAGTGTCGCAAATCCACCATTTTGTTTTCAGTTAGTGATCATAAAAATGCTTACCATTAAAAATTGGCACCCTCTTGGGACACAATTCTTTCTGTGTTCACCTAGTCAGACCCTGAGGATGCTAGCCATGTCTTTATTTTAGGGTTAAACACCTCAGAAACATGTTTTCAAATTTCTGGAAACAGTAGTGTCACAAAGTAATTATCGCACCTGCAACACTTTTGAAAATTTTTGTGAAAAGTGTTGCAAATTGCGACACTACTTTTCAGACTATAGGCCAAAATGACAGGTTCTTTGCCACCTTGCTGCAAAAGAACCATTTGGTCTTTTGGGCTAAAATTTGGAGGGAAGGCAGCCAACACCTTACAGATGTGCCTTTTGGTGGTTTGATGAAAAAATATTGCATGGCTGCCAAATTACGGTACTCTGAAGTTGACGTTTTTTCCCTTAGACTAACATGGTGGCGTACGCTGCACCTTTCGGGGCTCGTATCTCGAAAATGGTGCGAGATACATCATTTTCATCATGACAATGTGTAGCCTTATGGGCTATGCATTAAGTGAAAATGTAGCCAGAAAAATCATGAATCATGTGATTTTTTTTTCTACATTGTACAGTTACTGAAATATAAGCAATTTAGTATTCCAACACCTCATTTTCGGCTCCAAGGCCCATTATTATGCATACATTCTTTGTACACACTGTGTTTCTCTTTGCAGCTGTTGGGGAAAAACAGGGTATGCGCTTCTGTTAATGTTACAGTTACTGTTTCCACTTGCGTTTACATACCCGTTTGCGTTACCGTTCTTGTGTACATCACCATGTGCGTTACCCTTTGCGTTCTCGTTTGCGTTACTGTTACCATTTGCATTTCCACTACTGTTTGTGTCTGCGTTTCAGTTTGTGTCACCGTGTGCATTGCCATCAGCGTTTACGGCACCCTTTTTGCTTTCATTTGCATTTGTCTTTCATTTTGCGTCTTCGTTGCTGTTACTGTTACCATTTGCGTTTCCTATTGCGTTACTGTGCCTATGTGCATTATGGTTTGTATTTCCATATGTGCTTGTGTTTCCTTTTGCATTTCTGTTTCCTTCGGCTTTATTGTTGCTATTACCATTACCATTTGTGTTTACAATTGCAGTAACATGACCATGTGCGTTACAGTTTGCATTTATGTATGCGTTTGCATACGCATTTACATTTCTGTTTCCTTTGGCATTATTGTTCATGTTAACTTTACCATTTCTGTTTACAATTGTGGTACCGTGCCCGTGCGCATTACAGTTCACGTTTACATGAGCGCTTCCGTTCGCGTTTTCATTTCTGTTACGTTTGGCGTTCTTGTTGCTGTAACACTTAACATTTGCATTTACAATACCGGTGCTGTCACTGTGCACATTATCAGTAGCATTTTTGTATGCGCTTGTGTGTCCGTTTGCCTCACTGTTCGCTTCGGTGTCACTTTACGCTTGCATTTCTATTAACGTTTGCTTTACCATGTATGTCACTGTTGCTGCTTGCATTTGCTTTGCAGTTCCTGTTACTCTGTAACAAGACATCATGTGGTGGGAGTGTGGGGCCCAAAGGGGCGCGCTCCTGACACTGCATTCCATTCACTATTTATCATCCTCATTCTCAAAAAGAAGGGAAATCAGAGGAAAAAACTCTGTTTAATACATCAGTTAGGTTGTTCCACAGTGACAAAGTGAGGAAATTCAGTGTTAGGTTGGCCCCTTGGACCCCCAGCACACACCCCCAACTGGCATTGGGTTACTCATTGGGGTCATTGGTCCTAACTCTCACCCCATTCTCCTATACCTCTGGTTCTTTACACATGTGGTGGGGTGAGTTGGGGCCGACAACAATGTGCACCCGATAGCTGTTGGGTGGGCCTAGGGGTCCAAGGGGCTTTCTAACCCAACACCAAATTTCCTTGCTTTGTCACTGTGGAACAACCCTAACTGATGCATTAAATGGAGTTTTTGCTCTAATATATATATATATATATATATATATATATATATATATATTCCAGATCTGTAATACTGTTTGAAATGGAAAGTGGAATTGTGAATGCAATGCTTAACTTCTCATGTGTTTCACATGTGGGAGGGTTATACACATGTATATGTATATGTATATGTATATATATAGTTACGCAACATGGGTGGACATAAATGTAGTGGGATAAATCTGTTTATCTGAGCAACTGTGTGGGTAAATTCATTTATCCACACAGTTCTTATTTATCAAATAGTTGCTCCACACAAAGTCATGCAAATTCCTATGTATTACATTGTGTAAGTCATGCAAATTCTGAACTAAGACACACAAATTCAATGCTAACTCACGCAAAGCGTGCATAATCCGCACTAATGGCCAATATCTCAGTTTTCATTAAAATGGATATAAACCCAAAAAAAGTCTGTTGCATAAATGGGGTTGACTGTGTGATAACTTATTTATGCATCACCACTCATGAGGTTACTTGAGGTCACTAGCAACTGTAGCAGATAAATGAGTTTTCACAAAGTCAGCCCCACATATCCCATACATATATATATATACACACACACACATGTATCCACTGCTAACAGATATATGCATGTTTGATCCCAGTATAAATTTTAGAATGTAATGGTTCTTACAGAAAAAAATGGTGCTTCCATTGGTCTGTGCATGGAGAGTGCAAGACAGGGAAAGTGCCTTATAGCAGCCATGCAGAACGCAGGATATACTTGCACAAGTAATGTAAAATGACTGAGATTCCAGTTTGAGGAACAGGGATGGTGGCTAAACTTGCAGATCAATTTAACTGAAACTTGAGGGAAAATGAAGTGTAGCAGTTTAGATGACAGTTGTAATACATAGACAGGCATTGTACTAATGAGACAGCTAACCAGAAATACAAGTGTATTGGCAGGTTATGCTATTTTGGTCCACACAAAATAAAAAGTAACAAATAGGCAAGTCAGTGGATGTTTTTTGGTGAGAGGCAAGCCATCTGTAGCATGGAGCTGGAAATATATACTGTTAATAGATTGGTTTTAGATTTGTGGAACAATTGCACTTTTTTGTATAATTTTTTAATGCTTTGTAAAACAAACATTTCTGTGTTTTATTTGTAATAAGGTACTCAGAAGAGATCATCAGGGTAGCAGGTTTTCTTGTTTCTGCAGTGCTGTGTTTATTTGTCAAAAGTATCTGCTTGCACTTTTCCTTATTCTGTAATATATTTAGGTTCCCTTATAAGTGTTGAAACCCAATGCTGAAATATGCAGTAGAAGGAGAACTTTTTTACTTCCCATAGACCAGTCTGTCTCCCCATTCTATACTGTAAATGAACCAGAAAGTATTCTGTATTATTTGAAGTGCTAAGATAAGTAGAATAAATATTCTACTTTTTTGTATCACTATTAAAACTAGTATCATACGCATGACTTAACACCTTAAACATAATAATCATTGTGCTGTTTTGCACTCAGCAATTTAGTATTACTATATATTGCAATGTGTAAGCTATAGCATTTATTGGGGGCTCAGTATTGGGCTGCACTGTTTAATGAGGTGCACTGCAACCAAGTGCTGTAGCTATCACTCTACTGGGTAAAACAGTTTCAGTGCTCTCTAGTGTCCATCTAAACTCCTATGGACTTACCAGCTTATTAATACCCCTACCAGAAAAGATAACATTCTTGATTTACTGATGACTGATATCCCAAACCAAATTAAAAACATAAAAATACATGCACCATTACAAAACAGTGATCATTGTGTCATAACTTTTAATACTAAATTGACTATTGTACTCAACTTAGGAAAGCAAAATCTAGAAACGATAATAAGGCCAACTTTCATCAGATGAACACTGAATTAAATGCATGGAAATGGGATAAGGGTTCAAACTCTCCAGAAGAAATATGGCTTGCAATAAAAAATAAAATTAGCGAATTAGTAAATAAACATGTGCCATTTAAAAGTATATACAATAATAAAGGAAAAATTCCAATTTGGGCAACCCCATATATTTTATGCTTACTAAAAAAAAAAGAAGAAAAGCATATCGAGCTTCTGTTAGATGCAAAAGTGTTTATAATACCAATAAATATAGGGAAATACTAAAAAAGAGTAAAAACGCCATAAAAAAGGAGAAAAGGAATTTAGAATTTAAATTGGCTCATATAAAGGATGATGGCAAGAGTTTTTATGCCTATATAAATAATAAAAAACAGACTATAAATAATATAGGGCCACTCATATCTGGTCAGGACATAATCAAGTCACCACAGATTATGGCAGATGAATTTAATACTTACTTCTGCTCAATTTTCAACAAAACAAGTGATACAGTGAGGGAAGTTCAAAATACAGCTAATGCAATAGATGATGAAATCGCAGAAATCAGTAGGCAAGAAATTAGGACTAAACTTGAGACACTTAAAATAAATAAATCTCCTGGACCAGATGGACTTCATCCATGCTTATTAAAAGTAATTTCCTGTTGGTTGGTTGGTGGAGCCATTATATAAAATATTTAATTCATCTCTAAAAAACAGATATAATACCAAATGATTGGAAAAACTGCCCTAGTAACTCCAATATTTAAAAAGGGCAATAAAGGAGACATTACTAATTATAGACCAATCAGTTTAATGTGTATTCTAGGTGAATTATTTGAAACCATTCTAAAAACAAGACTAGAGGAAGAGTTAATAAATAAAAATTTGGTGGATCACAGTCAACATGGATTTAAAAGTAAAAGATCATGTCTTACAAGCAATTTGGTCTTTTACGAAAATGTTAGCAGACTTTTGCATGATAAAATACCAGTCGATATAGTTTATCTGGATCTTTGTAAAGCCTTTGACAAGGTACCTCATAGGACCTTGATTAGCAAAATGCGATCAATTGGAATAAACTACAGACTAGTAAATTGGATCCAAGCATGGTTAAAAAACAGAACACAAAAAGTATGGATAAGAGGGTATTCATCAAGCTCGGGTAGTGTGACAAGTAAAGTCCCTCAGGGGTCCATCTTGGGACCAGTGTTGTTTTCAGTATTTGTGTCAGATATGACGGCAAATTTAAAGAACATAGCCACTAAATTTGCAGACGATACAAAGATTGTAGCAAAAATGGGAGGTGAAAAAGACCTTGTGGACTTGCAAGAAGATTTAATAAAACTGGAGATATTGGCAGCACAAAATGATATGTATTTTAATGTCGATAAATGTGTAATAATGCATCTGGGAGATGAAAATCCAAATACACAATTTAAATTTAAAGGTAGATTGTTATAACCAATAACAGAGGAAAGGGATTTGGGCATTATTATTAAATCTGATTTTTCTTTCAGTTTTCACTGTAATCATATTAGAAATCATACGAACAGGCTCATAGGATGTATAAAAAGAGCATTTGTTACTAGGAATAAAAATTGTATTCTCCCCTTGTATAGAGCATGCGTACATCCCCATCTGGGTTATTGTTCACCATTATGGAGTCCCTTTCTTAGGAGAGATATAAATGCATTAGAGGGTTCAATGATGGGTTACCAAAATGATTGACGGAATACAAAACAAGACATACGAAACAAGAATTCAAGAACTAGGTTTGTATTCCCTGGAACAGAGAAGAACAAGAGGTGATCTCTTGTTTATGTTTAATTTGTTAAAGGATAAAGAGCTTATGGCACTTCTTGGACTATCATTTAATATCAGGGGTTGTAACCTTAGAAGCCATAAGTATCAGTTATTACTAACATATCCTAGAAATGACATTAAACATAATTTATTTACACACAGGATAATACCAATTTGGAATTCACTACCATAGGTTTTATTGGACACAGATAATCCTATTACTTTTAAAATTAATTTGGGCAAATATTTATTACACAACATGTAAACACTTCCAGATTTCTGGAGATGTACTAATATGGGCTATGCCTTCTGTACATCTACAGTTCTAAGTATGAACCTAAGTATGAACCTATCATGAAGCAGCCTAGTTGTGTATATAGTAGGAAAGATCCTGTGGCATAGTGAGGAAAAGGCTCCTAGCTCATGCATCTCGTATACCCTGTCCATTTCATTTTTTTAACTATCTTGACTAACCTTTAACATTTCAAGCCAGAAGCAATAGTGTGCCTACAGTGTCCTTTAAAAGGAACCTGACTCTTACCATCAATCTGTGTTTCTTTTTTTGTCTCTTTCCCTGTCTCTATCTCTTTATTGGGGAAGATGGAGGGTTTCATATTCTGGAACTGTAATATTGTTTGAAATGGAAAGCTGAATTGTAAATGCAGTGCTTAGCTGTATATACTTCAAATGTTGAAGGGCAAGTAGATGATTAAAGACAAAATGTTCAATTTGCAGCATATATTGCAATGTGTCAACTATAACAGTTATTGGGGTGAAGGTGCACTGCATTGCAATCAAGTGCTCTAGCTATTAGCCTACTGGGTGGAACAGTTTCAGCACCCTCTTGTGCATCTGCACTCCTATCATGAAGCATCCTAGTGGTGCACATAGTAGAAGGATCCTGTGGCATGGTGAGAGACAGGCTCCTAGCCCATGCATCATATACCCTGTTTCATTTTTTTAACAATTTTGACTAACCCTTAACATTTCTAGCCATAAGCAATTGTTAGCCTAATTTACCGTGTCCTACAAAAGGAATCTGACTCTTAACATGTATCTGTGTTTCTCTTTTTCTCTTTCCCTGTCTCTATCTCTTTATTGGGGAGATGGGGTTTCATATTCTAGAACTGCTATACTGTTTGAAATAGAAAGACAGATTGTAAATGCAATGCTTAACTGTTTATGTATTTCACATATGGGAGGTTAGCAGATGATTAAAACAAAATGTTAAATTTATCAGTCTTCATGGCTCTGTTTTAAAATGGGTGGCAATGACAGTTTCATTGTTTTGATGCAGTACACTTTTCAGTACTGGAAGTGAAGATTGATGTACTGCAGTTTAATTATTCAGTAGCTTCCAAATGGTTGGATAGGTCTAGGCAGGTAACAAGACAGGAGCACAGAAAGAGGTAGCAAAATTAAATAGTTACATACAAATGAATAGTATGTGTTCACTGAATGACACAGCAGAGGGTAATCTCTCTGTGCTAGTCTATCATCTGACACTCTATCTGTAAGTTTTTACAGTATACAAAAATGTAGCATTTCTTCACAGAGTGACACAGCAGAGCTTAATGTATCTGTTTCTGTCTCTCTCTTTCTCCTTCTCTCTCTCTCTCTTGCTCTCTCTGCCTCTCGCGCTCTCTCTTTCTCTCTCTCTCTTTCTCTATTTCTTTATCTTTCTCTGCAACTCTAACATGCAGCATAAGTCTGTCTTTCTGTTTGCCTTTCTGTGGGTGTCTACATTGTCTTACTGAATACAGGTCTCAGGGTGGAAACCGGGGATTGTAGTATGAGCAAAACTGGGGCTCCCTGTACTGTATGTGTAATGAACATAAGGAGACATATTTTATTGTTGTAGTTTTGGATGGCTTAATGGGGTTCTCAGCAGGCCTAATGTGTTGTGTTTGACAAACACATTGAGACAGAAAAAGGCTAAGACAGATGTCATACACAGAAAGTGTATTTTCTCAATGGTCACTGTAGGGTAAGAGCCCTAATTTCTATGGTAAAGTGGGAAGAGCTCCACAGATGTTATCCCATCATTGCAGGAGAACAGGGGATCAGCTCTGGAACATGACCCTGTGTTCTCCTACAGTGATGTGGCAATGTCAGGACAGCACTTCTGCCATAGGCGCTGTCCTCCGTGGAGCTCCCTCTGGTGGGTCTTACACCAGAACAGTATTATTAGCATGCAAAAAAAACACTGAATATGTCACCCCAAGCATCCAATGTTATTTTTCTATTATCGTCTTACTATCTGACTCAATGATTATGACACTGTCAGAATCAGAGTGTTCAGCCTCACAGCTTCAGACTGTGCTGGTACTACCTCTGCAGAGCAGCAGGTTGCCTAGGGTGATCTGTTAATGGAATATAATAGGTATAATTAATGACTGTTTTGTTTCTCTTGGTTAGTTATTGTACAGCACATTTTCTAAGCAATTGACATGATTCTGTACTTGACTATTCTCTTATTTAACTATTGCATAGTTATTGCACACACATATGACATAACAAGTTTGTACTAATTAATATTTGATCAACTGTAGATTATTACATTTACACAGCACCTCAATACTTAGAACTGCTACAGTAACAGCTATGAAATACCATTGTTTTTGAATGCAACATTATACTTCATAGTAACTCCACACTACTATGTGATAATAGTTATACATATTGATATTTTAAATATATAACACATTAAATCTGGCCTAGACAACTGATTATGACATTCAAGAGTACAATTCAATATCAGTCCATTTGATTCCCATCACCTCCACCAAATGAACACACAGCAAAATGTTAACTTACAAAATGTTGTCTATCAAGACACCATTAATAACATAATTGTCATAATATTAGCAATTAACACATATTGATACGATGCTAGAGCAACAAAGTTATCAATTCCAGAAATACTTATTTTTCCATTTGTGTAGCAATACTATTATATAATTGTATCACTGATAATTTGATAAAATAACTTCACGTTGAGTAAGGTGTCCTGGCAGCTGGATTGCCTGCTGCCTCCCACAGCTCATGAGCGCAGGTAGTACCAGCACTTGCCATTCTCTTGGTATCTCCTCTTTGTGCTTCAATACATAGAAGCACTGATGCAACAGCTTCCACTTCTTCTTGAGCTGGTCTACTTGTCTTTGTTCTTAACATGGAGAATCATATGTAGGAAGCTGTTTATGCCTCCACATTGGTGTCCAACTTCGTGTTAGTGCTGCACATTAATACACAAGCACTACCTCATCTTGACTGCCTCTGGCAGCGCACACACACCCTCTCAGAGTCCACTTTCTCATTTTGCTTGTGTTTTGTCTCTGCAATACATAGACAAAAAACAGTCTATACTTCAGAACGCCAATGTAAATTGTTAATTTAATACTACTTTTTGTTGGGGGCATGGCTTGGACCGAGAAAGATGGCAGTATAATTTTTCTCTCTGTCTCGGTCTGCGATACATCTTGTCTGATCTGCTGGAATGCCACACTGAATTTTACCACTAACCACTGGGGATTCCAGCTCTAACCCTAATGATGCTAGCCTAGCTGTTCTGATGTGGGAAGTCACGCCTCTTGAATAGTAATCCAGTCATGATATTTGAGCCGTCTGAGGAGCTAGGCTGCACAGGCCTGAGCGTGGGGAACTGTAGCATGGCAGAGCCACCCCATTAGTGTAGAAGTGCTAAGTATCGCCGAGCATTGGTCACGAACGTTGGATGCCCCCGACCACCTGGGAGACTCGCTGGAAATTGAGATATAGGTCTTCCTACATCAGTGCTACAGTAATGACAGCGAGGATGGATGCTTGGGAGACAGTGCAATGGGCAATCTCATACAGTCTGCATCCTACACAGGATCAGACCCAAGTCGGAGAGATGTCTTAGCTAATATCATGAAAATGCTAGAGGTACTCCTGGTTAGAGTAGATAACATAAGGGTGACCCTGGCCAGAATATAGCAGATGTACGCAGGCTGGAGGACCATCAGAATGTGCTTGAACAGTGGACAGAGGATACGAGAGACAGCACCTCACAGTACAAAGGTTCAAAGACCATGATGATAAACTTCTAGACTGTGGCAAGGAGCGGAGGACCAAGAAAAATGGAGTAGGAGGAACAATATTAGGATTCTGGGGGTGCCAGAGGGGGCTGAGGGTCAGAATATGGAGATGTTTTTGAATGACTGGCTGCCATGGTTACTTGGCAAAAGATGGAAAGAGCCTGTGGGGGTGGAAGGAGCACATTGGGTATTAGGCAGACCTGATGGTGCTCACGGTCCCAGAACGATTTTAGCCTATCTGTTAAAATATTCCACCAAAGAAAAACTTCTGCAGGCCACTATGGAGCTTGGGCAGATCACCTGGAGAGGCAACATAATTTCTTTCTATCAGAATTTTTCACAAGAGGTGGCAATGAAGCGAAAAGTGTATGGGCCACTAAAGAAGATTCTTACCACTAACTAGGAAGCTGACTGCCTTGCACTTGTCCAAAGATGGCAGAACATTCCTGTGGATTCACCTAGGGAGGCAGAAGCTTGGATCAACAGTCATTGGCCAGGTCTATTGTCACGGACTACACTTCTCAGATGCCTCTGGACCCCAAGAGAACACGCACTAAAAGGAACCGACAAGAGAGGGAACCGATTATAGGGAGGCGCTAACTCTGATTGGACTGGTACGGGCATAATTGAGTCCCCTCTGCTTCCTCCTTCCTCATTGCAAAAGGCAGATAGATGCTGTAGTGCGGGTTTCCTCCAAATCAAGTTGGTATCCAACCAGCTTATGCCGTAAAAAAGCGGGCAAATAGATCGGACAACCTCTACCAGCACGAGGTCGATAACGACAACAGGCCAGAAGCCCCCGGGTCACTGGACTTCAGATAACATGGAAGCCTCTGCTCTGTCAAGCTCCCAGAGCAGAAGCAGCTGTGTAGCAACAACTACAGCTTTAGCCTCCTGGGCAGAAGATGCCAAAGACTTCATGGATGCCACAGGGCCACTAGACTGGGCTGCAGTGGTGGAAGAAAACAAGGAAGAAGCTGCTGCAGAGGTGGCTCTCCTGAAATCTGGAACCAAATCCTATGTGGAGGCACTCACCTCTCCTTCAGACCTGCTTAGACCAACCTGCAAGGAGCAATCCACCCTATCGGGGACAGATGGCTTAATGGACTAACAGAATCCTAAGCTGAGCAAGCTTGACATTTTCTCCATCTGAGTATTCAGGCCTCCACTCTAGAGTTGGTGGGGGAATGGGTAGCACGCGAAGATATGTTCTTTCGCTCAGCACTCTCCCCCGGTGGTGGTGGTCCCATTTTCAGGGCTCAGTTCGGAACAGCCACCTCTCCCTCTGCTTACCACTGCTTTCTCCTAATATTCCCCAGTTCATGCTTACTTCCTGGCTTACCTTGCATTTAGACAGAGCCCCTGCAGTCAATTTAAAATTGACATATGGGAAAATGGGGCCTTGCCAGATGACTCGAGATGCACGATGTGCACTTGATGTCCATCTTCCCTTGCAACAATCCTCCTTGGCTTCCCTCTAACCTTCCAAGGAGCTTACAATCTAGTGCTAGTATCAGAATCCCTCCCACCCTCCTTTCTGGCTTGTATAATGTCCAGGAAATATTCCCCCTTCCCCTATGACTCTCTCCCCCACCTTTTTCTCCCTCTCCAGTGGATACATATCCTATGTATGTCCCACCATGAGGGTATGTTTTCCTCTCCTTCCTGGACCCTCTAGATCTCAACTTATTGCAGTGATCCACGAGGCCTGGCTGGGACAGGTTATTCATGCCTGGTATAACCTATCCCCTTGTACCTTTGGTGTTTGAAGCAGTGTGGCTTGTGAACTCCCTTATTGGACAGTTTCTTTCACACATTCACCTCAACACCATTAACTCTTACTTGTTAGTGTGTTATATTAAGGGCTTTAGCTCTATTGTTATATATTAATGTATTGCATTTTAAATTTTATATAACAGTTCTTATTTGCATGTTCTCCTCTCCTTTCCCAAACAGGTTTTATTCAGGTGGGATAACAACTGCTCATACTCCTTCTTTTCCTTTGATATTACCTCTGCTACTCTGCACATACGCAATTCAGACAGGTACTTCCCCTCACCCCGCATTTGTTGTCACTGTCATACAGCTCCTGGGTGGTACTGAGGGTGAAGGTACCCATTTTGTTTTTTTCTCTCAGTGAACCTTGGAGGATGGCAGTGACTGCTGCACCTTCATCAGGGCATGGCTGGAGGTGCATCTCCTGGAATGTTAAGGGACTTAATCATCCAGCTAAATGAACTTAGGTTGTACAATACCTTAACTCTATGGGGGTGGATGTAGCTCTTCTCCAGGAGACACACCTTACCAGCCAGACAGTACAATGGCTAAGGAAGCTCTGGGTCGGAACAGTGGTTGTCAGCTGTGCCACCACCAAATCTAGAGGAGTGGCTATTCTACTAAAGAAATCAGTGCCATGGATAATAGAGGATAAGCACACGGACTCCCAAGGGCGTTGATAGTAACTCAGCTGTCTTATCTGGGAGGTAGAATACCGATTGCTAATGTGTATGACCACAACTTGGATATAGGGGAGGTATATTTGGACCTCAGCCACGCCTTCCCGGATTTGACAAACAGCTTCTCTGATGTTCCCATTTTGTTAGGAGGGGATCACAATTTAGACTTAGACAGCTTTCTTGATAAATCCCTTCCCACCCCAAAAACCCACCCCAAGGCGTTAGCCAGCCTTACAGACTTGATGACAGAATGTAGTCTATGTGACCCCTGGAGGAGAACCAACTAATAGGGGCTAGACTCACTTTTTTATTTGGCAGTACATCATACGCATAGTAGACTGGACTTTTGGTTTACCAACTATGCTGCAGCACCAGGAATAATAGATGCCTCTATAGGCAGCATATTAATCTCTGACCATATACCTGTCTCCATTTTGTATACTCCACCAGGTGAGGGTGCCCCTTCCACAAGATGAAGGTGTAATCTGTCCTCGCTGCAAGATAAAACCTTCCAAGCCTATATTAAAAAGGAAGCCGAGTGTTACTTTACTTTTAACACCCCTGGGGAAACCACTCCTTCTACTGTATGGTAGGCATTTAAGGCAGTCCTAATGGGAAGAATTATTTCCTTCACGACCACCTGGAATAAGACTAGAACAAAGATTATATCCTCACTGCAAGCAGAGCTTGTGACCCTGGAGAGGCAGCTCAAAGTGACAACTCGAAACCCACTTAATTCTCCTTTGTCCACTATACTGGCTTAAAGTATCAACTAAACACCTTGCTAAATGAAAAGGCTGCATGGCAATTAATTTGTGCTAGCATAAGTCCTGGGAGGGAGGGACAAGGGGATAAACTTCTTGCATACCATCTTCGCAGCAGCAGCAAGCATCCTCCAGGATGCTTGCTCAAAAATCCGTGAGGGCAAAATAGTGTCTCACACCCAAGGCCATAACCGACGTGATGCAGATCTTCTACCAAGAGCTCTCACCAGTCTCAAGCCCAGTTATCAGATATGGAGCTCTCTTACCTGGTTTTCCATCATGTGTGATGGAGTTTCTCTCCCTAAACTCTCCCAGGAGCAGCTGCGGACTTAGATGCCCCGTGTACTCCCAGAGGAACTTCATTCTGCCTTATTCCAGCTGGCCAAAGGAAGGCACCAGGGCCCAGATGGAATGACGGTGGAGTTGTATCAGCTCCTTCAGGCATAAATCACTGAACCACTTCTACATGCTTTGCAAGAAGCCCAGGCCTCTACAGCTCTCCCCCCCCCCACCATGCAGGAGGCTCTGATAACCTTAATTCCTAAATAATCCTCAGACACAATGGATTGTTCCAATTTTTGGCCCATTTCTTTGCTGTCAGTGGATACCAAGCTGCTAGCCAAAGTCCAGTCAAATAAGCTAACTCCATTTTTATCAGCCTTAATACACCCCTCGCAAGCTGGTTTTTCTAAGGGAAGGTCGGGGGCAGACAATCTCCGATTGGTCCTCAACTTAAAATGGTTAGCTTTTTCACTCTGATACACCGATGGCAGCTCTGGCCATAGATTTTGCCAAGGATTTTGATTCTTTAGAGTGAGGATATCTCTGCACAGTGTTGTCCCTATACAGGTTCGGACCACGGTTCTGCTCCTGGGTCTCCACTCTTTATCAAATGCCCACAGCTAAAATTCTAACTAATCAAGATATTTCTCAGCCTTCCCATTACAGAGGGACACCAGACAAGGTTGCCGTCTCACTCTTCATTTTATTCTAGCTCTGGATCCCTTGATATGAAAACTTTTAGCACCAGCCATCACTGGGATTCCAGTGAAAGAACATTGCTTCCTGAGTTAATGCCTATGCAGACAACATATTGTTCATGCTGTCTAGTCTGGAGCTTTCCATCCCTACCATTCTACAGGTGCAGCAGGAGTTTGCCACCTCTCTGGTCTGGTAATTAATCAAAAGACGATCTTATCTCCCCTGAATGCAAGGTGTGGAAGGAACTGTATACGAGGTACAGATATCGCCTGGGCACCCCAAGGATTTTCATACCTTGGAATTTTTATTTCTTCTGCCTGGAGAGATCTCAAAAGGGTAAACTTTTCTCCCCTGTTAACAACCTTTATGGCTGAAGTCCAGAGATGGAGGAAGCTGCAGCTTTCCTTAATGGGTAAAATAGAGGCCATTCATATGTTTATTTTCTCCAGAGTGTTGCATCTCCTAAGGAACCGCCCCATTCTCTTGTCCCCTAGCCCTTCTTATAATTGGACAAACTAGATCTCCTCCTTCTTGGGAAGGCAAATGGCATGCTGGGGTCAAGCCAAACTATGGGCACATTGGACTAGGGAGGTTGGGACTCCCATGGTTCATGGGATATCACCTAGCCTTCCATATGGCTCAGGCTACCAATTGGTTTGCCCTGTCCTTATCCGCCCCCAATGGGTACACCTAGACATAGCTCTCCTGCCTATAATTCCACTTTTCTCTCTGCTCACTAACAAGAAGCCCTTGGGAGACCTGCTTACTCCTTTATGACTGAAACTTGTAGGGCCTGGCAATGGGCAGTGGCCTCACTGGTACTCCCAGTGGAGAATACCTCCCTCCGATCTCCTACACTCCATTGTGGAACAATAAGCTCTTGGCAGTGGACCATAAACCCTTATACTGGCACAACTGGGCTACCTGGGGTATTCAGGTGGTGAGGGACCTCCTCCTTCCGGGCAGTAAGACACTTATGTCCTTTGAGAAATTGCAAGAGACAAATGGATTAAAAGCACAGGATTTTTGGAGATACCTCCAAATTCGAAGCACAACTGCCTCCCTTCTAACGGCCTCAACCGTTACAGGTAAGTGGAGTTGCCTTGCTACCCTACATAAATGTGCACATCTTTCTCCACAATAAAAGTTATATACTCCAGCATATTCACAATGTCCTAAATTGTTTAGCTACTATGTCTCGCAGCGTGGTTATGTGAAGCCACAGCACAAGGCAATCATCACAAAACTATCCTGTGGCATGGTTCAACAGTATTAAAATAGTGCTATTACCACCTGCATTATGTATCCTACAGTGTGACTGTCACAGAACAAGCAGTACAAGAACAAAACAGGATGCATCACCAAAGTGTACTTACGAAATTAAATGAAACACAATATTCAGTGGTGGTAGAAAAATTATTCCATCAGGTATGTAGGCCATGAACCGGTCAATTATCATTCCATAATGGTTACATACATATGGAGCTCTTGGTGCCGTACATCAACAATTATGTGATGCTGTACCAGGCTACAACCAATGTTAACTATAAACCACTGTTCTTTCTCTGCAACATACCTAAGCACTTCATGACAGGCACTGTTAAAGCAGATAATTCACCTTTAATACTGGACCCTTCCACCCACCACAATCAGATGCACCATCAAAGGCAGTCATTCCCTGCTGGTGCACATCTACACCGATTAAATCACACTTAGCACAGTGGGAACAGCACAGAGATTGTGGGCAGTACCATGCTCACCACCTTTCCAGTCACACCTCCAGCCCACTATCCTCCGTCTCTACACCTGTGTGCATGATATGAGAACTGTTCTATTTTTTTTGACAACTGTTTTTGGTTCTGAAAATAACCTTTTTAATCTGATATCTGTTTAAACAGTTTGACATTTTAGAGAACTTTGAAGGTTGCATCTTGAAAGGTCTCCCAAGAAATGGTAATGCCAGCATACTGAGAAGTGTACACCGCCTGCTAGGTATAGCCAATTTCATAACAATACTTAATTTCAGGATAACCTATGTTGTACATTCCAGGCATGTGTAGAAATGCAGATATTTGTATGTTGACCTTTCTTCAAGCTCTGTCAATCAGGTACATATGGTGTTCTGCTTGCCAGACCCTACGCTCTGTAATATCTGAAAAAAATTATTTTACAGGTAGGCAACATACTCATACTAGAAGAGAGGTTCAATTTTGCTTCTGTTACTAAATCTACCCAGTGTTTTGTTCCCAAATCATTGCATCCAAGATGTATCAGTAATATGTCCAGATGAGCCTGAGTACTCAGAAGTTCAGGTGGTTGGCATGAGGTGCTCCCACCTCATTCCACCCCTGCTAAACCACTTTACACAGCAATTTGGGAGCTGCATGTTTCTCCCAAAATCACTGTTCTTGAGCATACTCTGATGCTCATTTTACAATACTACTGCCTACAATCCACTGTAAAGTCCTTCTGTGTTTTTCAAATATTTTGAGATCTGAAATCTAGAAGTGAACAGAGAACTACCAAAAAAGTGAGTGTTTCCTGCACTAGCTAGGCAGTAGTGAAAGTAAACTACAGGTTCCCCTCTACATCAACAGTCTTTCACTGAGCAGAACCATGAAACACAAATAAAGTAAACCATTGGCTAAAATTCTTCCTTGTATAGCTAATGCAGTGTTTGCACTCGACTATCAGTGCACTTCTGCTTAGCAAAAATATAGCAAGATTTTAAGGTAGCAAACTGCATCCTTCTCATAGGCAGATTCAAACAATTACAAGTACAGAAGCATGTCTGATTGGTTCCCTATTGTGCTAACCTACACATGCACTTTAGTTTCTTCCTCCATTTTGCAGTTGTATCTGTGCTAGTAAGTACTAATTTACAGACTGACTTTAAATGATAATAACTATGTAATGCAGTAGAGTTACTTATACTTGTATACATAGGTTAGTAGAGCAGTAAAAATCATTTTAATAAATACTATTTACATATTGGTAACACTTTGTTTCATACTAGAAAAATGTTAAAGAAAATGTTAAGTACTTACAGTAAGATAAGCAGTTTTTCTCCTCTTTCTCTCAAGATGGCTGCTATGTGCTTCTTCTTCTTCAGTGATCAGTGTCTCTGATTTGTTGTATTCCATGGCCTGATAAATGTCTCACAACATTGGTTTAAGTGGCTGTCACTCAAATGTACATCAAGCTGTCATTGGTTGAAGTCTATTGTCCTTACCCCAAATGTTATTTTGTGAAACTTCCGAATGCATGACACTATTTTTGCAGAAACTTTCAAGCGAACAACAGTTCTTTTGCGATATCTGTACAACAGTATATTTTGTAAAACTTTGAACGCTCAACAATACATGTCCGATAATCATGATCAAGTACTTTAATGTTCAATCAGTAATTTTTCTGACACTCTTCAAATGCACTACAGTGTTTTTTGTGACATTTTCAAATGCACCACATTATTCAATTTTTTTAAAACAATAGATTTGTTCAGTGAAAAACTGCTGTGCTAGCTTCATAATGTAAATTGAAATTGTGACAGCTGTGATGGACCATTTTATTAATGTTAGTCATTTTTTTCTCGTTGTATTCCTCAAGAATGTTTATTGAGTGACACTCGCACTGTGACTAGACAGATATACTGCCTACTTTTTCACAAGCAGTTCTGCACATTACATATACAGCAAGTAGTCAAATAAGCAGTCTCAAGATTGAATATTAGAAGAGAACTAAATAAACATATACTAATATCATGTTTTTCTATCTCCATTTATACAGGTGTCAGATACTTTCTAAGATTGCTGATTACTGCTGTGACATTCCAGATAGCAAGCATGCCCACAAACAGAGATGACAATCCAAGGAAAGAAAAAACAGGTATCATAGTGGTACACACTTTCTGAAGGGCAGCACAGAAGCCAGTGATATGAGTTCAACTCATGAAAATACTCACACAGCTCCTGAAATAGTGCGGGCTCATGTTGTCCCTGCAACATTAGAAGCACGCACTTGCAGCAACAACGAAAAAGTGTGAACATAAGCAACAGTTGTGTAGATCCCTGAGATGAAACACAATGACTGCTAAAGTAAACATTGCTTCACGCACTAAACAGCATTGTAATGTGAGACATGGTGACACTAGTCTGAGAAAGCAGAAATGTTTCCGATCACTAGCATCTAAAGCTAAAATTGAGAGGCTTATTGGTGCTGGGATGAGACAGGAGTGTAAAAAAAAGAGTCATCTAAGTTTCATGAAATTGTGTCTCAAAGTTCGCACATTTGTGAGTAGAGCAGTATTTGCTCTTCAACGCTTATGGCGCAAGATGTCTCATGTGCTCGAGCTATTCAGAAAAGTTGTATATGATATTAAACTAAGGCTACAATGGTATTCTGGATTGTCTGTGCACAATTTCTGTGTTGTTTTCATAGGTCAATGGCTCCATGCACAGCACTCAGAAGCATATTCTGAGAAGAATCTTACTATCCACAGAAAAGAGACAGCAACTTCAGCATAGATGAGTCTAGTAAACTGGTTAATGTACTCAGTGTTTCTGATGATAGACCTAAGGAGTCAGACGATGACACTGACTCAACTACACAGCCTCGGAAGCTTCACTGTCTCTCGTGGGCATGTAATACAACATGTAACCGCAGGGAATCATCGTTTACAAACTGGAAGAGTTTATTAAGCTATTTGTCATAACAGACCACAAAGAGAGGTATAAACATTTTACCAAAATTGACCTTTGTGACATACGTCCACATACTGGACTAATGGGTCACTCACTAGCATGCCTAAATAGTTGTGTTTGTGACAGAGTCTTCCACCACATGCGGATGCTAGGAGTACGTTATACAGGAATGCGAAACTTTGTATACAGGGTGTATGAAGTTCGACGAGTTGTCAATCAGCACAGTACTTTAAATAACCTATTGGAGTCTGGTGACATGCATGGTGCCATCCACATTTCTCAGAGCACTACGACATAGAAGTTCTGTGACAGACACAGTAATGTAAGTCTGCAACTTCTGATGAGTTGCTTGTTTCTGTTAGAAACAAACATCCTGAAACAGTTCGGCAAAGAAAGACAAAATTTGAATTGTCAAAGGCACAGAAGTTTGACTGTATGTGTCTCCATGTGATCATCTCTGTTACAACAAGCAAACAGTCACTGTGAACCTTGAAACCTTGTCACCATACAACAACATGTGGTTCTGACTCTCAGCATTTCTACTTCTGAAATCTGACTTTGAGTTACAGCCCATCACTGTGCTGTGCAAGCACTGTTTCTCCAAACTGAAGTGTAACATTCTGCCACCAAGACCACTGTTGAATAATATGGAAGCAGAAGCTACACCAAGTGAGATTGATACATTAAATATGTTTGAAAGTATTCTATTCAGACTATGAAACCTTTTCAAACCATTCTACATCTGAACACAAAAACATTGGACATTCCACAAAAAGAACTCATTAGATCTCTGAAGGGTTCTGTTCCATTATGTATCTCCCCCTTCCTCTGCAGGAAAATGTGGAGGCAATCTCCTGTGAAAATAGTTTGGTGATTCTTGTGAACGGTGTACCAACTAATGCCAAGGTCATCTGGCAAGATATTGTCAATCTACAGGAGGTGATTCTGCTTTTACTATTTGAAGAGTAATAACCTTTTACAGACCTTGAGATAGATGCTATGAGTTCTATATCAATAGAATGCAAATGAGTTGGTAAGCACTAAGCCAATGATTGAAAAGGTCAATGTGCAGACAAACAACAATGTGTGTGAACAGTACACAATCCACTCACTGCATGGCAAGGATCCAGTGGGTGACAACATTGATCTCTATCAAATGAAACAGGTGGAAGGTGAGCCTGTCAGCATATGGAAGGCAACACTAGAAGCATGTTGTTTCCCAGACTTATTCTCAAAAGGGTCAGGTGGACACCTAGATGAGAGGGAAGTATGTATACAGGGTGCTGAGTACCGCAGCAGCTCCATCCTTAGTAAAGATGTAAAATTCAGACGTAACATACAGTATCTATTTCATCTCCTCTGGGAGAGTGAGCTTAGCATACTGTCTGCATCAATTGCACATACAATTCATCTCACTACTCCACTAGATGGAATTATAGCTGTACAATTCCTTGAGAAATTGAAGCAGAAAGATGAAAATGTGCAAGTGAATTTGTCTTCCATTCTCTCAAGTCTACATGGCACGAAAGAATATTGGTACCGTAGACATTCTGAGGTGATGACAATGCTGAGAGAGTACGGTGCAGCCACATGGTTTGTCACACTCAGCTGTGCTGAATATGCCTGGGATGAAGTCATAGAGCTGTTGAAATGGGCAAACTCTGATGTTGATGGCATTTCATCAATGGTTGTCAGAGAAATGTGCTCACTTGACCCTGTGTCTGTCACAAGGCATTTCCACAAGCAGTTCCATGACATACTGACTTTCATTTTATCCAAGGACAATCCCCCTCTTGGTACTGTAGAGCATTACTTTTGGAGGATGGAGTATCAAGCATGAGGTGCCCCTCATATTCACATGTTATTGTGGATCAAGGATGCGCCACGCATAGGTGAGCATGAAGCTGTAGAAGTACTAGCATTCATCAAACGATACATCGCTTGTCGCTTTCCTGACAAGTATGACAGTCCTACACTATGAAAGTTGGTTTAGAAGTTCCAGTGACATATTTGTGCAAAATACTGCCACCGGGTAGTGCAAAACAAATCTGATTGGTACTCAAGATGTCATTTCGGATTTCCTAGGTGGGTTTGTCAGGATGGTGCCATGAATTAACTTTTTTCAGCAATACATCGCCACTTGAAAGTAAAATCGACCAAGAGGGTATACAAATTACCCAGAGATGAGAAAGAGGTGTATATCAATGACTACAACCCAGTTCTTCTCCTAATGTGGCAAGCAAACATAGATGTTCAGTTTGTGGCTGACAATTCATTAGCCTAAGTACTGGTATGTAACCTCATACATAACTGCACTGAACAGACTCAGATTGTGCAAGATCTTTTGGGAAGATATTGCCAATTCAAGCAAGAGCCTGACATCTCAGCTTTGGTCACTGGGATTGAAAACCCTCTCACACAGAGACTGTGGAGCTTATGAAGCCAGTGATCGTTTAATGGGTACACATTTGTATGGGAAATCTGATGCTGTGCGCTTTCTCAACATGAACTACAAAGAGAAGCTCAAATGAGTACTTATTTCTCATGCTGAGATTGAGGAACTAGCTGTCAATAGACCTTCTTCAAAAAAATATTTTGAAAAATAACCTTATTGACACATACTACCCCAATAGGCATGAAGACATGGATGTTATGTGCTTGTTTCAGGTGACTAATTGGTATGACTACAAGACAGATATGTCACCTGATTCAACATTCCACATTTACAAGGTTAAAGGAGTTGATGGCTGCCTTGCTAAAAGACACAAGCCTTGGCTCATAGATCACTGCAAATTACATCTAGGCACATCAGAGAGCAGATAACACTACTACTTTGCTCTCGTATATTCCTTTTTAGACCATGGAGGAATGAGTCTGAATTGAAAGGTAACTGCTATACATTCGAGGAAGAATTCAATCTCAGTTACGAGAGTTTCAAAACTCAATACTCAGAGACATACATAAAGAGACTGGAATCTGAGAAAGAGCAGCATGAGAAGGCAGAGAAACAACTTTAGGAGGATACTCCTGTCAGCTCACAAAACAACCTTAATGCAGAAGGTCAAGGTGTTATAGGTGAGCCTCTGCCTTTAAATGCTCCAAAAAATGTTAATATCAGAAGTTGAGACTGCGATGGAACATGGAACATACTGTGGTGTCAACCCAGCTGACCTGAGAGAAAGACTCAATCAACAGCAGCGCACAGTTCACTTGCAGATCACTGATGTAGTTCGACATCACCTACTTCATGAAGCCAAACAATGTGACTGTTCTGACCATTAACCACTGCTGTTGTTTGTTAGTGGCTCAGCTGGTACAAGAAAGAGTTTCCTCATTGAAGCCATCACTGCTGAATTACGTAATCTGACAGGATCATCAATATCTGTTGCTGTCGCTGCTCTTACTGGACTAGCTGCATACACCATTGGTGGAGTAACTTTGCATCATCTCTTCATGTTGCCAGTTGAGAATGCAAGACAGGAGACTCTCGTAAACTGTCATTTGAAGTTATTATCTCAATTTCGACCCATGTTCACAAAGATGAAGTTACTCATCATTGATGAAATTAGTATGGTGTCCAATGTGATGCTAGCCTGTATACACCTGCAACTACAGGAGATCTTGGGTACTGACTATACAGAAGCATTTGGTGGCAAAAGTATTCTTGTACTGGGAGACCTTTTACAGATTGCACCCAGTTAAACCAGAACATGTCTTGCAACTCTGACTGTAAAGCAGGCCAAGAGTACACTAGGCTTCATTGGAGGTGTTAACCTTTGGGAGCTGTTCACGTACATCGAGCTATCTGAAAACATGCGGCAAAATGGTGATTTGGCTTACAAATCACTTTTGGATGAAGCTTTTACTGGTTCTCTATCAACAGAATATGTGTCTATGTTAAATGAGTGGAGAATCAGAACACATACTATGTCCACTGAAACAACATGTGATGTTTTCAGTGAAGTGTACTCCACAGGCACACACATTGTGTGTCATGCCACGACTGAAGAAATGTGCTGAGTTCAACAGTGTCGTGTTGCAGAGAGAAAAACAAGAAATTGTCACCCTGCATGCTGTTGACACAGTTGATGGTGTCATTCTCAGTCGGAAACTGGTAGCAAAGATGACTGAATGACTTACTGAGCTGAAGTCAGATTTTTATGCACAGCTGGACTTGAAGCTGTTTTGACAGTTTGTAAGAATGCACGTGTTATGCTGTGACATAAACTTGATGTTGAACGTGGCATGGTTAACGGTGCAATGGGAAACATCTTAGACTTTCTTTACAATGTCCAGAAGACATTTATCGAGAGACTTGTAGTCCACTTTGACAACATGGAACAGTCTGTAGAGATACAACACACCTGTGTTAAATTTCAGGTATGCAAGGACATCTATGTAAACAGGAAACAGTTCCACTTATGTGTTACATGTGCTGTTTCAATTCACAAATCTCAGGGATTGAGTTTGAATTCAGCAATGATGGGCATAGGCAAAGACATTTTCAAAGATGGCATGAGCTACGTAGCACTTTCACGTGTAAGTTGTCTATCTGGGTTGCACATCATTACTCTTGCACCTCAAAAGATACGCGCTGTCGATCAATGTATTGTTGAGTACAACAGGTTATGTACTCTCTCTCAGCCACACATGCCTTTGTTAGCACTGCCTACATCTCTTGCTGTCTCACATCGTACAGTCATATCTACTGTACACCTAGCAACAAACAAACATGAGTTTCCACAAGTGACTCAACTGTGAAGAAGCCTAGAAAGGTCAGAGTCAAAAGAACAGGTACAGAACCACTTGCTGGTCAGAAAGCAATAGGTGTGGTTACTGTCCCAGCATTTGACAACAGCACTAGGGTTAACTGTTACGCTAATTCTGCTATGCAAGTTTTACTCCACATACCGCACTTCACACAGGCAATATCGGCTTCACAAGAGACTCCACTCTAAAAGGCAATGAAGCAGGTAATCAATATCATTTTTGAGCAGTCAAACAATGTCCACTCAGTTACACCTCTACGGTAGGTGCTAGGGACATATGACAGATGCAGTACATTTGCTGCAGACAAGCAACAGGATGCCTCTGAGTTCCTGATGGCAGTGATTAACAGCTTGGATGAAGAGGGGATTCCAATGCAACAGTATTTTACTGTCTCATATGTCACCAAATATACCTGCATGTCATGTGGTCATTCAAAGCGTGAAACCACACAAGACATGCTATAGGTTCTGTTATTGTCCTCAGGTCAAAAGTATTAAATTCTGTAGCTATTCACCAATGCTGAATGTAGTCACTTATGTACAGGTGTGAGGGGCACATGCACTCAGTCCAGACATCTCAGGACTTCATCTCAATATCTGTTGCTTATGTTGCACAGGTTTGACTCTAATGGGCCCAGAGTTGACACACCTATCACAGATTACACAGCTGGCAGAATGGCTTTTAACCAATCACTGTTTGACACTCACAGTGCTGTCTGCCACCATGGTCAATCTATGCATTCAGGGCATTACACCTGTTTGTTAAGGTACAGAACTGGCTGGGTAGACTGTGATGACTCCACAACATCTTTTAAACAGAGACTATCATGACACTTTAAAAATGCCTACCTCCTGATATTGAAGAATTATGATGATCCTCATGTCTCAGAGGAATAGTCACACAACATGTGACATTCTTGGCTGTCTACCTTGTGACACAGTGACTCATAGGATACTATAATGGTTTGCAACCTACAACTTTTCATTAAAATCACCCACGTAAAATATGATATGGTGACAAAGCATATTGATTGCAACACGACATATAAGACTTTTATGTGTGGATCAGTGACAGCGTGAAAATTGTTGTAGTGGCTTCACTTGGAGCCAACTGTTTTCACAGTCACTAGAGAAACCATGCTTACATGTCTAAGAAAGATTGTGGCATTGCAGAACACACTCCTTTCTGGTTCACCATTTCTGTAAATATCTCTTCGTGTAACAAAGCAAAATAGAAGAATAGAAAACATATAAAATAAAATGCAACCTTTGATTTAGAAAACCAGTTATTATATAAAAGAATAACTTTCCATAGTTGATTACCTACTAAAATATCACATGGTGGCAAACCATATCCTATGCAGTATGACAAATAAGATTTTTGTGCGGATCAGTGACATTGTGAAAACTGTTGTAGTGGTCTTCAGTCGGCCAACTGTCTTCAGTCACTAGAGAAACCATGTTACATGTCAAAGAAAGATTATGACATCTCTAAACACATTACTTTCTGGCTCACCATTTGTCAACATTTCTTCTCTTGTAAGTATGTAATTTTCATACAGTACAAGAACAGCTTACTAGTAGAAATGTGCAACAGTTCAATGTTTAACACTTATCAAACTGTGCAACACATCTGTCTTGACCAAGCTGAGCACTCTGTCACATGCATACTATCGCCAGTATGTCTCTGTGTGCTATTTGTACACATCTTGACCCCATCACAACTTTACTGTCATGCAAGAGTGTACTGCTAGTCCTGTTAGTTCTCAAACTGCTAAATTGTACATATCTATATATAACTGTAAATACATGGTTAACCAATTCTTGATACTGTTACATTGTTCCAACTAAGGAAATGTATATCACTATGCAAATGTAAGAATTAGCGATGCACAAGTATTGGCAAGTAACATTGCAATACATGTTTAAGTATTCAAATGACAAATTTAGTGTCTGTTAAACAGCAACACAGTAACAGATAAATGATACATTCATTTGTATTTGCTGACACCATTGCTTATCAGTAGCTAAATACTAGTGCTAGAACTAAAACCATCATAGTTAAATTACATTTTGTGGCTTTATTTAGTCAAGTAGACCACAATAGAACTAAAATCTACTTACCCTAGATTGAATAAAAAACATGCCATGTAGCATATATTAGTTTTGTATTACATTTTCAACTGAAGTGTTAAGTAACTTTATGATATGAAGATATGTTCATTGTATTTGTATTGATATTTAATTCCATGTACATCTCAGGCAAGTGAAATGTGACGTTTAGTTATAATATTTGCAATTGTAAATCAGACACTTTTGCTGATAACAACTGAGTTCTTACCTGTTCCTGACAATGTTTTTGATCGCCTCTATTGAGGTGTCAGGTGGGAATTTTCCAAATGTACTTACTCAGTAACATCTGTAACTATATTTAACTGTTCACAACAGTTATCTAATATCACTGAGAAGATAGTTTCTTACTATAGCTGTTGCTGTAACACTTAGCATCTGTTTTTTCACCCACCCTAGGAACATATGCATTATCAGTCACACAACAACAATGAAATTATCAGTCTTCAGTGGATATAATGAATGTTTACAAGGTGCTGCCATAGTTAACAATATTTTTTTTTTGTGCCCGCTAGCCACCCGAGATCCGCCCGGTCACGGACCCCTGCTCCCACCTCCAGATGAGGTGCACCCATACCTTGGGACACCCCAACTTTCCTCCCAGGGTGGGGCCACAGAACTGACACCTCTCAAAAGGCTCTGCGGTCAATGGGGTAGGGCAAGGCAAGCCACCCTGGAGGCAGATAGGAGCCAAGGGCTGCCATCATGGAGGCGGCCAGCAGTTCTGCATTTTTTCTTAATTTTGACCACTGAGGAGCCAGACGTGCACTGATGTCAGTACACTAATGTGCAGATGTCCACCGGCTCCTCCCCCATGTAGATGCCCACACCCTGCTGAACACCCAGCCTCCGCTGAGTGTCACTGCAGCACGGCGCATATCCCTCACCCACCCCAAAGGAAGGAGAGCTGTCACAGGATGCTCAATCCTTCCTTCACCCTGCCATCCCCCAGCAGCCCTAGTCCATCCCTGAACCCAGGTCACCAGCATGGTGTGACGTATGGCATCTAGCGCCTCAACCCTCGGTGCCACTGGTCCAGCTCATAGTTAACACTATTACACTCTAGAAAGTGTACTATGGTGCGACAATGGCCCACCTCAGGCTGAATTTAAGCATGAGGCATATTCAAGTTTTGATACCACTCAAGAAGGGACATTAGCCCAACATAACACACCCACTGAAGTGCTTTCCAGCAATAAAAAATGGGTCATTTTTAGGCATCTCAATGCCTTACTGTCAAATGTGTACTTTTATCTGACACATTATGCTGACAAAACAGCCCAGTTAAAAAGCTGTCCTTGGCCAGTCGAGACCCAGCATTGTTTCTACTCATTTCATTATTGTTTGTAAGCAGTTACTTATTCCATGGCGCACCATGCTTTGACCACCTGTGATACAGTGTGAAATGTTTAACAACTAATGGCAATACACATTTTGATTGTATTGTGAGACTGATTGTGTGAAATATAAATACTCCTAATTTGGCCCTTTCTAAATCTTACCAATTGACAATAACGTATTTTTTAAACATGTATACACCTGTCTTGAGTCTTTACTTAACCATCAAGGTACAATGTAATGAAATAACAGTCCTTATATGTATGCATCCAAAGGTACTTTAGCAATAAGGAACAAAAGGTAGCATCACTGGTAGTGCAGTCCTGTCCTCCCAGCACATGATATACTGTATCGATGGACTGCAGATAGAGCGGGCCCTTTGCCCTGAGTTCACACACATGTTTTCAGAATGGATACAGAGGTGGAATCACATCCCTTCAGGCCCTGAACTCCCAACACATTATTTCACTGCTGACAGCACAGGCCGTTTGTATCCTGTTCCTCACAACATCATAAGATGTATGCACCCACTAGTGGGAGCATAGATCCTATGGTGTTAGGTAGAAGCCCCTGGACCACTCCAGCCCACCACCCCCAACCAACATCATGATGCATGCTTCATCATCGATCGTAACTCTCACCCCATCACATGTGTAGAAGCTGAGGAATAGGAGAATGGGGTGAAGTTAGGACCAATGACTAAAGCGCACACCAATGCCCGTTTGGGGGTGGGCTGGAGGGTCAAGTGAGGCTTCAACCTAACATCAAATTTCTCTTTTGTCGCTGTGGAACAACCCTAACTGATGCATTAAATTAAGTTTTTTGCATCTTATTTCCCTTCTTTTTGAGAATGATGATGAGAAATAGTGAAAGTAATGCAGTGGCAGGAGCATGTGGCCCTTTGGGCCCCACGTTCCCGCCACGTGATGCGCACAGGGGCACAGTACCGAAACTGTAATTGCAAATGGAAACAGTAACATCTACAATAGCAGCAAAGGAAACAGGAAAGCAAAAGGAAACACAAGCACATATGGAAACACAAACCATAATGCGTACGGGCACAGTAACGCAATTGCAAATGCAAATGGTAACAGTAACAGCAGCGAAGATGCAAAACGAAAGAGAAATGGTAAAGCAAATGAAAGGGCTGCCGTAAATGCAAATGGCAATGCACATGGGGACGCAAACTAAAATGCAAACACAAACACTAGAGGTTAACAGTAACACAAACGCAAGTGTAAATGAGAACGCAGAGGGTAACGGACGCAGTGGCACACACGGAACAGAAATGCCAATAGGTATGTAAAAGCAAGTGGAAGCAGTAACTGTAACATTAACCGAAGTGCATACTATGTTTTTTTCCCCAAACAGCTCCATAGAGAAACACAGTGTGCACAAAGAATGTATGGTCCTTGGAGCAGAAAATGAGCTGTTGGAATACTAAATTGCTTATACAGTGGCGTGAAAAAGTATTTGCCCCCTTCCTGATTTTCTCTATTATTGCATATTTGTCACACTGGATGTTTTCAGGTCTTTAAACAAAATATAATATCAGATAAAGGGAACCTGAGTGGACAAATAACACTTTTTTTTTTTTACTTATTTCATTTATTTAATGAAAAAGTTAACCAACACCAACTGGCACTGTGAAAAGTGCACTGCTCCCTAGTTAAATCAACCCAATTAAAGGGATAATTAGAGTCAGTTGACTGAACACAGCCAGGCTTGATTACAGCCAGCCTGCTCAATATAAACCTCACTTATTTTGGCCCTTACCATCAGAGTCACATTGCCAGCACAAAGATTCAACAAGCACATTATGCCATGATCAAAGGAAGTTCCTGAAAGATCAGAAAAACATTTTGTTGCCCTCTATCAGTCTGGAAAGGGTTACAAAGCTATTTCAAGGCTCTGGAACTCCATTGAACCACAGTGAGAGCCATAATCTCCAAATGGAGAACACTGGAACAGTAGTGAACCTTCCCAGGAGTAGGCGGCTCGCCAAAATTACTCCAAGGGCGCAGTGTAAAATCATCCAAGAAGTCTCAAAGGATCCTAAAACAACATCCAAAGAACTGCAGGCTTCTCTTGCCTCAGCTAAGGTCAGTGTTCACAACTCCACAATCAGAAAGAGACTGGGCAAAATGGAGCTTCATGTGAGAGTAGCAAGGCGGAAACCACTGCTAACCAAGAAGAACATAAATGCTCATCTCTCATTTGCCAAGAAGCACCTGGATGATCCACAAGCCTTTTGGGAAAATGTTCTATGGACATATGAGTCCAAAGTGGAACTTTTTGGACAACATGGATCCCATTATGTCTCGCGTAAAGCAAACACAGCATTCCGCAGTAAGAACACCATACCAACAGTCAAACATGGTGGTGGTAGTGTGATGGTGTGGGGATGCTTTGCTGCCTAAGGACCTGGATGACTTGCCATAATTAAAGGAACCATGAATTCTGCTCACCAGAAAATTCTTAAGGAGAATGTCCAGTCATCCTTCCGTCAGCTGAAGCTGAAGCGTAGTTGGGTCATGCAGCAAGACAATGATCCAAAACACAAAAGCAAATCCACATCAGAATGGCTAAAAGAAGTAAAATTAAAGTTTTGGAGTGGCTCTAGTCAAAGTCCAGACTTAAACCCAATAGAGATGCTGTGGCAGGACCTGAAGCGAGCAGTTCATGCTCGAAAACCTACCAAATGTTACTGAATTAAAGCAGTTCTGCGAGGAAGAGTGGGTTAAAATTACTCCACAGTGATGTGAAAGACTGATATTGAATTATAGGAAGTGTTTGGTTGCAGTCATTGCAGCTAAATGTAGGCGTAACCAGTTACGAGTGTAAGGGGCAATTACTTTTCACACAGTGCCAATTGGTGTTGGTTAACTTTTTCATTAAATAAGTGAAATAAAAAAAAAACAAGTGTTATTTGTTCACTCAGGTTCCCTTTATCTAATATTACATTTTGTCTAAAGACCTGAAAACATCCAGTGTGACAAATATGCAATAATAGAGAAAATCAGGAAGGGGGCAAATACTTTTTCATGCCACTGTATCTCAGGAACCATATGATGTAGAAATAAAATTTAAATGTCACATAAATCATGCACTTAATGGCAATGTTTTTGTATATGTGTACCCAAACCACAAAAAGGCACATCTGTGAGATGTTGGCTGCCTTCCATCCAAATTTCAGCCCAAAAGACTAAATGGTTCTTTTGCAACAGAGTGGCAAAGAACCAGTGTCATTTTGGCCATAGCCTGAAAAGTACTGTTGAACTTTATGAAAACTTTCGAAAATCCATTTGAAAGTGTCGAATGTGCGACACTACTTTGCGAAAGTACTTTTTCCAGAAATTTTAAAAACATATTGCTGGGGTGTTTTACCCTAAAATAAAGACATGCCTAGCATCCTCAGAGTCTGACTAGGTGAATACAAAAAGAATTAGGTTGCTAGAGGGTCCCAAATTAAAATGGCAAGCATTTTTCTGATTGCTAACTGAAAACAAAATGGCAGATTTGTGAAAGTAAAAGGGCCATTTGCGAAAGTAAAAACTGCATTTACGACACTTTCAAACTTTTTGTTTACTTTTCCCATTGACTTATAATGAGAACTTCTTTTTTGAATAACTTTTGAACCATTTGATAGTTTTTCACGAAATGTTTGAAAGGCACACTGGGCACCCCGGCTGCACGTTCCTTGACGTTTTTGGACCGGTCACAGAAATTGTGCGACCTTGTAGGCGTGAGCAAATAATTCACCAGAAATTGTAAATGAGCACATAGATCACACTTAATAACTCCGCACCTGTATATGTGATGGGTATGAACATTGGCAGGTTCCAAGATACATGGTTCTTGATCATGCATTCTGAATTTCAGGCAAATCCGTTGAACTGTGCCAAAGTTATTAAATTGCAAAGTTTGACCTTTACCCTTAAAAGTGCTACTCAACCCTAACTGTAGCAGCACTACTGTGCCACCATAATATATATATACATATATATATGTATGCACTGGCTGCCAGTTCAGCGGTGAATCACCTTCAAGGTCAGCTTGCAGACCTATAAAAAGAGATGCAGCAAAATAAAATTTCGTTGACGAAGTGAACGCGAAGTGGCCACTTCGCATTGTCCCAGCACTACGTGGAGTGACCATTGTAAAGTGCTCACATTGCTTTGTTATTATGACTTTGCGTTGTCATTCTGCCTCAATGTGAAGTAAGGCAGAATGACAACAATATAGGCAGCCCTCTCACACATCACATGGCTTACAGTACTGTAAGTCACATGCTTATTGAGGCAGGAAGAAAGTGAGTCATAGAATCAGATACTTTCCCTTTCTCCTTTGCAGAGGTAGAGAAAGGAAATATTTTGTGGAGAGAAGAGTTCTTGGCTGCTTGTTCTGAAAGCTGATCAGATTCAAAACTCAAAAGTTTTTTAAAAGCTAATTGTTTAGTGATTTTTTTGTACTGTTTTGTCAGTTAATTTTTTTTTTTTTGGTGACTGATTTCTTTGCTTTATAAGTTCTGTTGTATGTGTGTGTGTGTGACTGTTTGTGTGCCTGTGCTGTGTGAGTGTGTGTGAGTCGGACTCACCAGAGAGGGAATGAGTGTTTTTTTTTGTAATGGAGTATCAGGGACAGTATGTGGCCCATGACAGGATGGGAGCAGTGCACATGTATGGGGGGCATAGCCGGGTGGTGTTGGACTGGTCTAGAGAGTTTGGTCATCCCCCAAAGCAGCAGCTGCAGCATCACCAGTGCTACGTCCAGTAAGTCTTCCACCACCACCACCACCACCAGTGGCAGCTGCAGGAGCTCCAGCAGCACCACCTCCACAGAAGCAGGTGGAGCCCCAGATCCGTGAACATGCTGCTGGCAGTGCATCTGCCCCTTCTGTACCTGGTCCCCCCACAGCTCCCCAGTTTGGCAGTTATTTAACTGTGTCAGGGGGACAACAGCCTATTGTTGTGTCTGCTTTGTGGGGTGCAGGTGCACTGTGGTCCCCAGAGGACACATCTGGGGACCGGGAGCCAGTGCACCAATGTGTTGAACCACCACAATTTGAGTGTAGATGCTGCCACAGAATGGGCCAGGCCTCAACCTGCTGGCCATTCTGTGGCAGTGGCAGAGGGTGCTGTTGTGCTTCATCACAGCTGGAGGAGGGCCACAGCAGCTGTTGCTCCAGTACTGCCACCAGCACCATCCTCACTACCACATCTACCTGGTGTTCCCCACCAGTGGACCCCACAATGCCTGCAACTCAGGCAGACATAGGACTTTGTGGGCCATGATAGAGAGAATAATGAGAGGGTGGTGCTGTCCAGCAGCAGTTGGAGCAGATAGAACAACAGTTACAGATTGTGTTGATGCTCCATCTGCTGCTGGACCATCAGGGATCCCCATTAGCTTTTCTTTTTCAGCACACCCCCCACACCTCTGTAGTGTTTTGTCTTTTCTTTATGTTTAATAACAGACAGAGGCAAGGCCACAGTAGTAGTTTAAAGGGAAGCAGTCAGCAACAGCAGCTCCTGCCCCCTGTAAGGCTTACCCTCCAGTTAAGCCTTTGAAGTATGTTGTGGTGTTTTTTCTCACACTGCAACATACTTTATTTTAATAGAGAAAAGTCTGTGACCTAGAAGTATGGCGAATGTTATGGGGCTCCATTATGTGTAAGGTATGTTAGCACCATGCACTTCAATTACTTTGTATTGAAGTGCATGGTGCATTGCAGCACCTTTACACATAATGGAGCCCCCATAGCATCCACCATACTTCTGGGTCATGGACTTTTCTCTATTAAAATAAAAAATGTCACAACATACTTCAAAGGCTTAACTGGAGGGTAAGCCTTGCAGGGGGCCGAAGCTCCTGTTACTGACTGCTTCCCTTTAAATATATACATACACATACATATATGCTCATTATTGCCCTGTTATTATAGTCTGGTGCCTCAGTAATGTTTACTTTCTATTGTGGAGTGGTTGTGGAAAAGCAGGACTGAGCAGTGCAAGTATAATGTGCTAAATTGCATGTGTGCAGTCAGTGTTGTTTTCTCTGTGTGTGTGTGTGTGTGTGTGTGGCATTAGACATTGTCCAGCTTCTTGCAAACATATATATGCTGACTTGCTGCAGTTTTTATGGTTTAAAGAATAGAGGTAAGAATATATAACATATATATTATTGTCACCATCATCAGTGGACGAAGCAAAATGTTATTTTTTCAGAGGTGTCTGGCCAGAGTGCACCTTAGTCAAATACTGCACACGTGACTTTTAGGAGAGCATGTGTTTTTTGTGCTATTATCTCAGCAAATTCATGTGTGCACTGTGAGTGACTGAGGTGCACGGTGACCCGAGAACTCTGAAAAAATATCATATCACTTACTTCACCAATGCTGATGGTACAAATAAAATATATATTATATATTCTTTCTTATCTTTATTCTTTACATACTGCAACAAGTCACACCATATATATGTTTGCACAAAGCTGGACAATGTCTGCACACACAGGACAGAACACTGACGGCACACATGCAGTTTAGCACAGCATACTTGCACTGCTCAGTCCTGCTTTTGACAAACACTTCATGAGTCCTGACACAAAGTAAACATTACTGAGGCTCCAGAAATATTTCTTTTTTAAAATAGTCATTAAAGCAGCAGTGCAACAATCTGGTGAAAATTTTGACCTATACTTTTGCATGCTATTTTACTTTGCCACTTTACTTACCTCCTGACTTGTATGATACCATTCTTTCCAGTATTTGAGTCTGCTTTAGTACTTTTTTCATTTCTGAAATAATAAAAGGAGTAGCTCTTTTAATACGGTGTGGACCAGGTCTTCATCAGTATTTTCCACTGTTTTTGTCCATCAGTTGTTTATATATCACTTCTGTTGTGAGTAAAATTAACAATTATGCATCAGGCAATGTTTTCTTACCTTACAGAACAATATTTGTTCAAAAACAGCTGCAAATAGTGATGAAAACCTGTTCCAAGCCATATTAAAAGGAGTGTTCCTTTTATTTTTTTCAGTCATGAGAACAAGTACTAAAGTAGACACAAACTGTGAAAAGAAGGGTATCATACAAGTCAGGAGGTAACTAGTGGCTGGCAATCTAAAATGGCATAAAAAAGTATAGGTCAGCATTTTCACCACATTGCTGCACTGCTGCTTTAATTTATCATTTATAATTTAATTATGACATTATGTGCTCACAATCACAAAACACAAAATGCAACTGTCTTGTGTCCAGAAAATTTCCAAGTGCAGATGAAGTGAAATGGGAGTGTAACACCACAAGCAAAGTACCCCAGAAATTATTGCGCAGTCACTCATGTGTGCAGTAGTCACACAGAGTCCCCATAATTTTTCTGCGTCCCCAAAATGCAATTGTCTTGTGTCCAGTAAATTCCCAAGTGCTGACAAAGTGAAATGGGAGTGTTACACCACATGCAAAGTCCCCCAGAATGTATTTCACAGTCACTTATTGGTCACACAGAGCCCCCAGAATTTTTCTGCATCCCCAAAATGCAACTGCCTAGTGTCCAGAAAATTTCCAAGTGCTGACAAAGTGAAATGGGAGTGTTACACCACTTGCAAAGTCTCCCAGAATTTATTGTGCAGTCACTCATGCATGCAGTGGTCACACAGAGTCCCCAGAATTTTTATGCATCCCCAAAATGCAACTGTTGTGTGTCCAGAAAATTAACATACTGTGATGATGATGTCATGATGCACAGCTGTCTTGCCAAACCGTGTGAAGGAGGGATAACATGATATGAATCCATTCAGTGTTCCATCAGAAATGATGACCGTGAGAAAACTGTTGCTGGTCCAAAGTGTGCTGCAGTTCCTGAGAATGCTATGCCATCACCTCAACCGGATGGAACGGTGCCCTTTGTGTGTACACTAATAGTAGCCTTGGTGAGTTATATATATATATATATATATATATATATATATATAGATATATATCTATATATATATATATATATATATCTATATCTACTCTCTCTCTCTCTCTCTCTCTCTATATATATATATATATATATATATATGTATTTTCTAGGTGGTGGTTGACATATATATACATGTACTTATTGTATTGTTTTGCATCACAGGTCACATACTGTTGTTGTGCACATTGCAGTGCTTGATGAGAAATTTTTGTGTTGAAATTGGAAATAGAATGCTCTCAAGCCAATGAAGGTAAGTATTTTTATTTTTTGGGGAGCATATTTGCTAGTAGGTCTCATTAATGGTTTATTATTTGGTTACTGCTTCACAGATTTCATCTGCATCCTTCTCCAGTCCAGTAATGATGGTCATGGTCATCAACTGAAATTCCTTCTGCTTGTTGTATGTCTGCTCCCATCCTGGGAGGGCATGATGTTGAAGAAGTTCTTTGGATAAGGCAACTATGACACAACAAAGTATCTGTAAGTTTCCTAAAAAAAGAAATGAAAGACTTATTACAATTTGATTGCAGCAGTAAGACATTAGGGGTGGGATATTCAGAAATGTGCCAGAGGCAGGTGCAAGACCTGCACAGCACAAATCCACTGCACCATGGTGCACAGAGCACGATATTCCAAGGTTGCGCAAGATGGCATGTGCCAGCCCAACATGGCTGAATATCGCACAGATGCACCATAGCGCAACCAGAGCTGTGCCAGGGAGCAAACCAACATGAACAACAGCACAACCAGGGATGCGCAATGGGCTGAGGTGCATGTGCCAAGACACAAATGGACTGGCAACAGGCACAGCAAGGAGCAAGCTACTGGGGTTGGATGTCCCTCTACCAGTGTGCCGGAGGTGCTAAGAGTGAGGCATGGTAAGCACATGCCATAACACCACCCAGTGTACTTGGGGAAGCAGCAGGCTCCCACCCATGCACACCACTGTGGGGCACAGAGGCAGGTGGTACCAATGGCTACTGGTGAACAGCCACTGGCAACCCCCCACAGGAAGGCATGCGCCATGCCACCCGGACCACAGCCAGCAACACACAGCTAAACAGCACACATTGCACATGGCACTCAACCTGAACAGAAAGCCCACGACTGGCCCAGGGCACAGCCACTGACCAATGGGTGAACAACACCAGGCACAACCCCCAGGCCACCCCAGGGTCACCACACAGCCACCATACACACCACTGCAGCATGGCTCCCAATGCCAGCCACAAAGCTGACCCGGACACAGATGAGTAACCATAGAAAAATGTATTACAATGGATAGGAAACACAACTATTTACAAATAACAATAAACAGGAGACAGGGACCAAGGAATGGGGAAGCTATGTACAAAATGGGAAGCCAGAGAAGGGTGGAAGGGACAGGGATCAGGGCTAGACAAGAGAACAAGGCAGGGCAAGGGAAGGGGGGACAAGGAAGGATAAGGGTCACAGGAATATGGGGCCTATGGGTGTCCTAGCCCCACCAGTGCCGGATGCTGTTGCCTGCACATCATCCTCTGCAGCAGCCTCACCACCTGCAGTGTGGTAGTGGTGACCGCTAGGATCCATCTCAGGAGGTGGGTGTTCACTGCAGGCTGAAGGACACCTAGGATAAAGGAGGGTACACGGTATGAGTGCATGTCTGGAACACCCTAGTCCACCCACCGTGCGCGGCTGACAGTGGTGACATGCGCCACTGAGATGACACCCAGCCACCTGCAGTGTGCACGCCCACATGTGCCACCAACCTAGCACACCACAGCCATGCAGAACATTGCACACTAACACCTCCCATGGGCCACACACCACCACCATGTAGGCAGCTGCATGGTACAGCAGCGGAATGGCAGCGGCACAGCTGGTGGCCAGATGCACCCACAGCCCACCTATGGCAGCCACATACATGCGAGAAGCCACAGCAAGACAAAACAGTCACTGCAGGCAGTGCACAGCTGCAATGGTGATGCGCACAGGGGCGTGGCCCACCCCACCCACACCACCCACCCTGCACAACAATGTAGTATATAACAGTGCCTACCAGCATGCCACAGCACACCTTGCACAAAACCCGTAGCACCACCCTTGCAGCCTGCACCCTGCACTGGTACCCCAGCAGTGGCCTGTCTTGGCCCACCTGCAGCACCAGCCAGCCAGTCATGTTCTCCTCCTGTTCTCAGGGCCTAGGAAGGAAACATAGGGAAGAACACATCAGTACCTGGCATCACCATATAGCCCCCAGCACAGCGTGCTCCCAAGCCCAGTGCCACACTAGGCTACTGGGCTCACAGCCCCAGTGCCCTCCAGCATGGTGTGTCACCCTGCCAGCCCCACAGAACACTGGTTGGGCACAGACACGAGTGATGCACACTTTACTTGGCCATGGCACGGCACCCTCTGGATGTGTGCCTGCAGTGTCTAGGGTCCCCTGCTGCAGGTCCCCATAGCAGTGGTGGCACTGTTTACTAGTACGCTGGACACCAGTGGCCTCCTCCAGCCCATCCGCCACCTCCTGCCACAGATCCATCCATGGCCTGTCAAGGGGCACCTGCTCAAACAGGCTGCCTGCATGTGGCACAACCAGGGTCACAATGCTCACTAATTCAATCTGGCTCCAGTTTGGAGCCCTGGCCTGCTGCAGTGCAGCACTGATGAATCACAGTACAGCAAACAAAATGGCACCCTGTAGCGCAAGAGCCCCACTTGCTGGGGATGCGCACTTCACATGGACATGCCGCCAACTGTTATTGTGCATCCCTGGAGATACGCATTATGGGCATGGCCACATTGGCATGTGGTGCAGGGCTCATTGAGGGCAAAGGGCATACCTGGGGTCAGGGGTCAGCATATGCACCATGCGTGACTGTGCTATTGGGTCCATTATGCAAGGTGTGCAATAGGGGCATGTGGACACCATGGGCTATGAGCCAATAGCGCCCAGGTGCCGTGGGGCTAATGGCACTCAGGCACCATGGGTCACACAGTGCCCAAGCACCACATGTTCAATAAGCGGCCGGCCATGTCACATATTGTGCAGTGTGCGTATGTACTGCGCCCAGTGGCATAAACACCGGCAGTGTCTTGTATGTGTACTGCCGGGCCTGTGCACACATGTCACAACGTTGTGCCACGACTTGAGCATGCACAAGTCCATTGCACAATGCGCAATAACGCAGTATTCAGCTGGCATATGCAGATTAGCTCATCAGCCTATCTGCGGCACATCAGGGGTATTTGCATCTCATTACAGTTGCGCATCCCCTCATTTGCATGCGATGCACTATAACGGCGCCACGGAACAGCACAAGACATGGACCGGTATTGCATCCTTCAGAGGTAAGCTGCGATGCTGAGGAGGTGATGGGACAGCAGATTGGGTGGGTGGTGTGGGTAGTAGCAGTCACTGACCACATGTCATTACCCACAGGATACAGCATGTCCGATTGCGAGGAAGGTGAGGAGCGTGGGCCTGCACAGAAGCATAGGCCCAACTTTACAAAGTCAGAGACGGATGCCCTGTTCAAGGTGTACCTCGACCAGGAGCCTATGCTGAGTGGCTCGACAGGCACCCCACAGGCCAGGTCCACAGCATGGGAGAGGGTGGCAAGTGCTATAAACCAGCAGGGCAGCCATCAGAGGTCTGGGCAGGAGTGCAAGAAAAAGGTCAGCACAGACAGGTGCAGGATTAAAGAGAAGGTGGCAGCCATCTGGGCTGCATGTGCAGCCACAGGCGGTGGACAGCCCAATGTGCCACAGCTGACTCCGCCGGAGGAGTTGGTGGTGACCACCATGCAGCGCAGTGCCATCGAGGGGTTGCCTGGTGGTGGATTCCAGACAGCTGGCAGCCCATCACTGCATGGTAAGTACAGCAGCATCTGGGGCATGGGGGCGTGGGGCCAGCTGGTGTGACAGCGGCACTAATGCGACTGTATTCCCTTTCAACTCCAGAGCACCAGCAAGTGGTGGCAGGGGCAGGGGTGTCCACCATGGGGGCAAGCCTGAACATGGAGGACCATCCTTCCACCTCCACCAGTGTTGGAGGAGCCAGATCAGATGCTGCCCAACAACACTGTCCGGCCGGATGCCCATGGCATGGTTGTGGATGAGGCCCTGGATGCGTTCCAGCAGGACACCAGCCATGGCGTACAGTATGCAGAGACACAGATCGGGGTGGGGTCCAACACCGATGATGATGAGACCATCATCCTGGTTAGCAGTGTTGCCATCGAGGGGGAATCACCCATAACACTCACCGAACACGGAAGTGCAGATGGTGCCCTGGTGATGGTTGTCTGCCCACCAGCCACCACCAAAGTAGTAGCTGTGACTGCCAGCAGTGTGGCACCAGCTGATGGTGGTGGCAGTGGTGGTGCAGCCACACAGGCACTGCATGGTGCACAGTGGCTGGAGGGGTGGCAGTTGGACAGGGACATTGGGGGGCCGGGTGCTGTGCCCACTGATGGTGTGCCAGTGAATGTGCAGCACCAAGAGGGCCCCACTGTGCAGTGCCCACCTGCACGGGGGGTGGGGCAGCAGGGTAGGATACAACCTGGGGGTAAGCGCATTGTCCAGGCACCCCTGGGTGCTGACCCCTTTCCCAAGCACACCTGTGTGCTGCAGGCCTCTGTGGAGCAACAGGTGCTGGTCATGGCAGGGGTACGCACACTCCACACTGAGATGCATCAGGCTGTAGAGAAGCACAACAGGGACATTGTGCTGCTCCTGGATGACAACAATCGACTGCAGGAGGACACGACCACAGCCCTGGATTGGCTTACTGCTGCAGTCACGGCAGGCCTAGCACCACTGTCCACCATGGTGCATCGCCGTCCACCACAGACACTGCGCAGTGCATTCTCCACCCCTCGGTCACAGTGTTGAGTGACCCCCACAGTGTCAACACTGGGATATGCTGTGGGCATTCCAGGCATGCCTGGAGTGGGCTTGTTCGGGGGCCTGCAGACCCCTGCGAGGGCTCGGTCTCATTCCCGCAGTAACACCCCTGAGGGACTGTCACAGACACCCCCTGTGGCTGTCACACAGCCTGGGTTTGCTGGGCGGTCTCAGTGGGGCCATCCACATGTCCGTTGTGGTCATGCGACCACGCAGTGGTCCTGAACCACCCACTTCCCTGTCCGCTGTCTGCTGCCGCCCTGTGTGCACATTGGTGTGGTGTGGTGTGTGCATATGCATTCCACAGACGTGGCATCTGTGGTTGTCGCTGAAGACAGGTCATGTGCACACATGCCCGGCTGCTGGCCAGTGTGATGCATGCAATATGATGCCAGCACAGCGCCGACTGCTACTGTGCACTGGTGCTCAGTGTCTGACACACACCTGGTGCCAGCCTCTGGGCACATGCTTGCAGGTGCTTGTGTGTGTGTGTGTGTGTGTGTGTGGGAGGTGTGTGGGTGGGGTGTGCTGTGCTGTGCTGTGTGTTTCCGCAGTGTCCCAGCCCATGCCCGTCCATGCTCCCCTCCAGCCATTCCTGTCACAGGGCTTACCAACATGCCTGTGCGCTGTCCCATAGTCGCTATTACGTGCATTGGGACATGTTCATCTACCTACGTGCACCATAGTGCTTCTCTGCAATTGTGTCCCAGTGCCACTCAGCCATCCTGTGCAGCCAGGGTTTCCTTCAGCCTGGGAGATTTTCCCACCACCACATGGCCCGGTGGCCATGTCGTCCCCACTGCTTCCCCCTCTTTGACCTTGACAGCTATCCCACAGTCAGTGGCCATGTTGTGTAGTATACAACAGGCCAGGAATAGGCTGCAGGCCTTTGAGGGACTGTAGTGTAGGGCACTGCCAGACCTGTGCAGGCAATGTAACCATGCATTCAGCAGCCCAACACATGCTCGATGATGTTCTGTGTGCTGGCATGTGCCTCGTTGCATCACTGCTGCGAAGGGGTTGAGGGGCACCAGTATGGGGTAAGCAGCCAGGGCAGAGGGGGTAGCCACTGTCACCTGTGTGGAGAGATATATGGTTAGCATGGTGGACTGTGTTGTGGCACCCCTACCCTGGCAGCCTCCACACCTTGCCCTCTTGTGCCAGGCTGCCCATATTCACAACATACTAACCTATTAGGTGACCAGTGGGGATGTCCACACTCTAAAACCTGTGGCACAGTGCCGAGCTGTGCCAGATGAAGGCATTGTGTGCTCCCCCAGGGTGTGTGGCACAGACATTGATTATCGCCCCATGGCATCACACACCACCTGGCAGTTGACACTGGGTAGAGCCCTTTTGTTGATGTAGCTACCCCTCTCTGGGCCAGGTGGTGTGTGGATGCCAACATGGGTGCAAGTCGATGGCCCCAGCATACTAGGCATACATGCTACCCTGTGGAACTTCTGCATGTTTGCTGTACACTCTGCCTGCATGCTGGGGAAGTGGATGTATTCTGCAGCATGTGGCAGCAGTGCGTTGAGGTATTGTGTGAAGCCATGATGCAGCCAACTGGGTTATACCTGTGGTGTCCCTTGTTGGTCTCTGGAAGGTACCCGTGGTGAGCAGGTACATGACAGCTGTGACTCTTGTCTCCACCGTCAGGGCATGGCTCCATCTAGTGGGTGCCTACATCTCCTCACTGCACAGATCACAGAGCTGCCTCAGAATTGCCCAGTTCAGGTGGTACCAGCCTATGATCTCTGTATCACTGTATTGTTCAAAGGTGGTGCTGGCATGGTACCTCCTGTTCCAGGCATACCGCCAACAGGCCCTTCCACAGCCACACTGTTCTGTCTCCTGCCTCCTCACACCCCTCAATACTGCCTCCATCTGGAAGGTGGCACTGGCCATGGCTTCAGCTGTCCTGACCCCCCTGGGCGGCAGACTCCTCAGTCCCCCCCTGCCGTGTGCTGCTGCATGTGCGTTTGTGCTGGGCGCACACCTGTGTACTGTGTTCCTAGCTGGCAGCCTGTGGGCTGTGGTCTCCACCTCCCACCTGTCTGGGCACCTCTGCTGCCCCTTCTGTGCTGAGTGTCACAGGCACACACTCTGGCTGTTGCCTCCCCAACTGTCTCACACACATACACACACACACACACACACACACACACACACACACACACACACACACACACACACACACACACACTCTGACACACTGACATGCCCACTCTCTCACTCCATCTCACTCCCTCACTGCCTCTGCCACTGTCTTGCATCCCTCCTGCCATTCAGCTTGGCCACTCTATATCCCTCTATCCTGCTCCCCTCTGATGCATGCGTCCTTCCCATGCTTGCTCCTGCTTTTTATAGGCTCAAGTTTGCTCAGCGTAGTTCCCATTTGCTTCACGCTTGCGCCGTTTGTCTGGTGTTGAATATCGCACTGTGCCACATATTCATGGCTATGCCCTCTGCACTTGTGCATGCATACATTACCATTGCACATTAGTGCATGGAGACTTGCGCTGCACAATTGCTGCTGCTGAATATTGCTCTCTGGTGCATTTTCGCAGTTGCAGAGGTGCAACCCTGTTGTGCATTGCGCAACTGTTTTGAATATCCCACCCGAGGCTTAAGCTGTGGCTGTTCCACCACGGGTGTCTGGATTAACACAGATAGCAAGCTGTCCCACTGCAATCATCAGATCACAAATAAATTTAGTACCAGGCTGTGTAATAAATACACTGTCAGTGTCCCGCGCCTCAACTCAAGCTTACATTTTAAAACCACATCTTGTCAAGTAACACCGACCGGGTCCAACTTTTTCAAAACTGTTATGGCTGCACAGCTGCAAATTTGGAATACAGTCATGATATGTTGCAGATATATTTATTGTGATGTACATGTTACTTAGTTTATGAATCATCAGTCAGATTTGTTGCACTGTTATGAAAAAAAAGGAACAGATGAAATAAAATTGATATACTTACCAGTATGGATTGGAAATGGATATCCCATAGGTTCCTGTAGACAGTACTGCTGCTGTAATGTTGATACAGACCTTCAGGGAAGGAAAGTCGTTTGTTGTTAACCTGTAAAAAAACAAAATAAGTTGACCGTATGTGTTTGACCATTACAGCTCAGAAAAGCATCAGAAAACAAAACACTCAGCTAAAGGAAGTAGAATAGCATGAAAAACATTAGTACACATACTCACTTTATAGTTTTAATAGTAAGAAGCCTTGTGCCTATGGCTGATGGATGTGGTCTCCTGTTCGACTCTCTCTTCCTTGGCATGGTCAAGACATGTAATGGAAAACTTTGTCACAATGGTGGTGGGTGGTGGTGGTGGACTGGTGGTCATAGCTGAGGCACATGATGATATTCCCCCCTCACATCTTCCTGCATCTGGTGGTGGTGGTGGTGGTGGAAGTTGTGAACAGTGGTTTTATCTCTATGGTGATGGATGGGTGGTAGTCCAGGGGACACATGGTCACATTCCCTATGCTGGCAGTGGTGAACAGGTAACAGCGGTGTAATGGTGGTGGTAGTCCACAGGCCAGGATATACTGTGCTCTGTGTTATAAATGTGACATTACATATGGAATTTGAGTCACTATGAGTGGGACACTGATTTAACTTCATGAAAAAGAAAACATGTATCATACAAGAAATGTGACAGTCTTTTAACCACTTCAGTTAAAACCTGCCAACATTAACCTCATCATCATTCATCATCATCTTCATAAAGAAAGCTGCCCTTGCAGTCTTCTATGTCTGAATTCTGACCAGTGTGAATTCTTTCTCCATTGTGTTATCATCTACATCAGTGGTAGGCCGTTTCATGCTGTCACTGCCACCAGGATGGTCCTTTCTACAGCATCAGCTAAACCATGACTATGCCGGGGTATGAATATTGAGGTTGCAGTCTGAGCTGATATGTGCCTCTCATTCATTTTTATGAATGTCAGCACACTGACATTTGCAGGAGAGATTTGCATGATGATCCTGAGATATTGCACCTGCTGAGCTGAATACCCTCTCGACACTTACACTGGAGGTTGGGCATGTCAGGTACTTCAATGCCACAGCGGTCAGCTCTGGCCATTCACTGACCTTTCCACTCCAGTATAAAAGGGATAATCGGTCACTGGCAGATGCCTGTTTTCAGACACATATGACTCAACAATTCACTGTGATGCTCTAAGTCCAGTGTTTGATGCATCATCTGCTTCTCCGGAATCATATGTCACAAATCCTGACATGGGACAAAGCCTTCCAAAGTGGGTTAATGCCAACCACTGTTGATGACAGACCACCTGGAACTGCAGTCCCTTCCCCTTACAGGATATGCTTGATACTACTCCTCCAGGTTCACCTTCAGCCTGATTATGCAGCTGATGTTTGCTGACCTGGCACGCGACTCTGTGCCCCATGACTCAAGTGCACCAGTTGCCCACTGACAGTTTTTACCTGTTCAGGCCCACCCTCAGTACTGAGGCAATTCCACGTTTGTATCGTGGGTCCAGCATTGTTGCTATTGCAAAGTTGTCACTACGTTGAATGCTCAAGATGTGATGATTCTGGTAAAATACTGTCAGCATGTGTTTCAGCAACACACTGCTAGCACTGTCTCTGGCAGCATCAAAGCTATGTTGTACATTCACCAATGTATGCCTCAGAACCCACAGCAGTGGAATTGATTGGCTAATGGAGGCAGACTAACCACTCACTGCCTGTGTGGCATGTTCAAAAGGCCTCAAGATTGTTATTACAGAGTCCATGAGGTGCCACTGTTCAGTTGTCATAGCCATGGAGGATGGATATTCTGAGATGGCTTTGTACCGTAACCTCTCTGCCATGTATAAAGTGGAGTTCCACCTGGTAACAACTTCCAACTTCAAGCAGTGCTGCCGGAGACTGTTTCAGATCAGCAACTGCCGAAGTTGATCTCGGGCCTTTGCAGAGTGTGAAAAGTAAGAACAGATATGGTGTGCAACTGTCAGCATTTCCTTTATATCAGGGTGCTGCAGACACTCCTGCACCACAAGATTTAAACAGTAGGCCATACATGGAACCTGAAAAAAAGCCACCATTTATGATGCATTTCATCACATTTGACCCATTGTCACTTGCTATGAACCCAGCTCTCAGGAACAGGGGGTTCAGTCACTTTTCAATTTCAGTCAACATCACATCCAAAATGTTTTCACCAGTGTGTGAACAGGTCACATTGCACATAGCAATCATTGCATGCTGTCAAATTCCTGGAAGATTGCTACCACGACACTCCACCTTACTACACTGATTATTCACTCTACCAGCAGCACAAACAACCCCCAGTACCTGCACCCAGTGTGCAGTTATACACAAATGTTAACTCCCCACTGTTTTGCAGCTTGTCCACATATCCATACTTAAATAGATGAAGGGAGAGGAGGAATGTTAAAGGACATGTCTTACTGAGCCGGGCACAGTACAGTACAACTTGGGGACAGCATGGGTAGAAAAGTATGTCCTTGATGGGACTTTTTTGGACAGGCACATGCAGCAAACTGCCAGAACCCAGAATTCTCCACAAGGGAGAAGGGCAAAAGATCAATTGCCAGCATTTCAGCTATAGCAGCATTAAGTTCACATGACACTGTATGATTGGGTGGGTACTTCAAGCTTATGTGCAAAAACTGTAACGTGGGCTGACAAACATTTTGCATGGGGTGTGATGACAAATGGTTCTGCTCTGTGAGTTACAGGGGGAAGAGTGTGGACTTGTGATGAAGACAGTTTCACAGGTGATGAGAAACCCAGAGATACAGTTATTTTCCAACATTTACCAACAGGGGTTGATGTACCACTTGCTCTAGACATACTGCATTGACCACCACCACCACCAAAACTGCTACTCTCACCATCACTGGACAAGATTTCAAAAAGATTCAGCTCCTCCACCTCATCATGCCTGTAGTAATCCTCTGCTGTTATTTCATCACTACTGCACACATTTAATTTTCTACTTGATGTTACAGTCATGGAAGGGGATAACATGCTCGTTATGGTTGATGACGAGGGTGAATGCCCCACCGTGGTACAGGTATTAGCTGCCATCTTGTGCTGGTTCCACAGTGCCATGTGCCTGTTCTTAAGATGTGTATGCTGACCCCCTGTGCCCAGATGGCTCCCTTTTTTACCTTGACTCACACACACCTGGCAAAGCTGGAAAAAAATCCCAAACAAGGAATTGTGATGCTCTAGTTTTAACATGTCCCCCCATTACTGCTTATTGGACTCCGTTTTTTTAAGCCATGAAGTGGGGGGGGTGCTACATGTTTTTTCAGGCAGGCCACACTTGGACTGCAACTGACCACAACAACAACTACCTGCCATTATTACTGGGTCATCATCATCAACTGAAACTGGGAAATCACAACTTTTTACTGGAGGGTGGGAATGCAAACAGACCCAGACACAGCCACCTTAAATTTATTTTTCTTCGGTTCCCACCAGGGGTCACAGACATCATCATCATATTCATCAACATCATGCACATCTTCTGCTTGGATGCAGGCATGTGGACAGCATGTTGCAACTAGAGCAACATCATCATCATCATCAGCACCACCATCACCCACAATTTTTCACCACCTGTGAATCACTGCACAGCAAATGTGTGACCCTGAACTGCTGTGGAAGATATGTGACATTGTGTGCTATCATTGACCTGATTATCAGAATCCTCATGTTCAGTTACTGGGATGTTACTGGGGAGTATGACATCATCTACACTGTCACTCACTAGCACTGCTTCACACTCCACTATATTTTTGGACACATGGTAAGCTGGTCAGAAGTGGAACTTGAGGCAGCAATACTCATGCCACCACCAGAAACTGCACTAACACCACCAGCTGGCACAACATCATCTCCTCCAACTATGAGTGATGCTACTGATTGTGCTGCAAAACATTGAAGGAGAAATACCTTTCCTCATATCAGCAATGCACTTCTGCAATGGGTACTACTATGCCTACAGACAATCTTACCACTGGCAGCAGTGCTATGGCAAGAAACAACTTTGATTGCACGTCTCTTTGTGAGTCGTTTTGGAGGATCAACAAGAATATTCTAAATAAATTTAGATTTTGGAACGTTCAGTCTGGGCGGGGCCAGTGGGAGGACACTGGATGTGAAGCCAAAAAATTACTGTGGTTTCAACAAGAGATACAGGCATAAAGTCACAACTTCAGCAACACCTTAACTAACAAGTGGTGCTCTCCAGTCTAAACAATCCAATCTTGAAAAGAATACCTTTTGCCGGTGGGGGGTGTGGGTGGGCACTGACTGCAGATTACAGAAATGCAAAACCAAGAAAAGATACCACAATGGCAGTACAAAATCATGCAGGTGCAGTGGATAGTGAGTTCACACTGCTGTGCCTGCAATTACATTGTGGCACAATAAAGGTGTATTATTTTTGATGTCACGCACCACATACACACTCACAATTTGTCTACAAGTAATGCGTAGCAAATTGAAAACTTCAGTAATATACAACATATTTTAAACAACCTGAAATTATGCAATGCTGCACCAGGTTCTCCAGACCACAACACACACAATCAGCAAAAACATGTCAACAATTACTGAAAATATTACTGTGTGTACATTACCATAGTCATACAAGAAAAATATAACCAAAAACAAAGAACTCCCTATTTCTCCTATTTAAGTCTCGCACACCACAGATATCCCCTCCCCAAAGCACACTTCCGCTGTTCTCTCAGTACAGAAACTCAATGTTGTACATTAACATTCAAAATCCACAAACAAACAATAAGCGCTCGATGTCATAAGCACAGAAGGGTTCCTATAATCGAAGAACTAAAGTTTCAGCAAAAAATTACTCAAAAGGCTTTTTAACAGCTTTTAGAAGGTTTGAATCAGAGAGCTCTCAGAGCAGACTGTCTCCAACAGCTTCCCATACACACTACCCTGAACTGAGGCTGTGCAGAACAATCTAGAGCGCATGTGACCTGAAATCCAATGAATCACTGCAAAATCTGCCTTTGGAGCTTAAAGCAATGCAAAGTGAGGTGAAGTACATTGTTTTCAATGTACTTCACCTTTAATTTTTGTGGAGTAGTGGTTTGGGGAAGGCAGAATAACGCAAAGTCATTGTTTTCAATGGATTTCACATTACCTCCTATGAAGTGAATTACTCCACTTTGCACTGCGGAGCACTCCGCGAATCCACCTTCACTCCGTGAATCACTCTGTGGAGTGAATTGAGGCCACTTTGACCACCTCTACCTATAAAGCCCTACATGGACAGGGACTGAGCTACCTGGAAGATCTCCTGCACCCTTACTGCCCCCTCCAACACCTCTGTTCATCCAATGAGGGATTGCTGGAGATTCCCAGGGTAAAGTTAAAAACTTCTGGATCATAGGCATTTTCATTCGCAGCCCCAACCCTGTGGAATTCTCTGCCTCATCAGATATGAGAGTGCCTGACAGTGGAGAACTTCAAAACTGCTTTAAAAATGTATTTATTTGGACTCACCTTTAGAAGTATTTCTTAATCCATGTTGAATTACTGTAGCTGTGTTTTTAAATATATTGATTGAATGATTGATTTTAGAATTTTGTTTTAATTGTTATTTTATGGATTGTACAGTGCTTTGATACTTTGTGATTAGCGCTTTATAAATAAAGATATTTTATATATATATATATATATATATATATATATAGATATAGATATATAGATAATATGTATGTATATATAGGCAGGTGAGTTAGGGTTGCACAGCCACTTCTATGAAACAATCAAATTTTTAACTTGAATAACTTAGCAACTGTTTGTCCAATTGGCTTGAACCTTGTCATGTGCTTTATTGTACCAGAGATCTCTGGATCTGGATGTTTGTTCTGGTCGGATGTTCATTTGTGAAGCTGCGGAATGGCAAAAAGTGTGCAAAATCCTCAACTTTTGAGAATTCTTTGCTCGTCACTACAGCCTGAATAGTTTGTCTGTCTGGTCCAACATGTTCAGGGTATCTGAAGATTGGGTCAGGGAAGTGTCTTTCTAAGGTTTGGTGAACAAATATTAATCTGTTCAAAAGTTATTAAAGTTTAAATTTGTCCATTATATCCTAAGGGAAAAAACATATGTTCCACACAAAAGTAACTGTGATGTCACGAAAGTACCCTTTTCTGTCGCAAATGCACTCAGTAGTGTCTTTCTGCCACCATCTTTTTTCCATTAGCGGTTGAGAAAAAACGTTATAGTTCAAAAAATAGTGCTTCTAGGTAAACACTAACTGTTGTGTTTACCTAAATGGGGTCCAAAGAACAGCACCCACGCTTTAGTTTTTTTTTTTTCCAAAAGACCTGGAAATGTGCATATTATGATGAGGTCATTTCTACTGTCACAAATGGGAGCATGACACTTTTGCAAATTGCAAAAATGTTGCATGGTACATTTGCAAATTTTGTGAAACTTTCTCAATTTGTAACAGTACTCTCCCCAAAGTCATGGTTTCTTTGTCACCTTATTGCCACTAAATGGTTTGGAGTTTCGAGCTGAAATTTGTGGGGTGGCTAGCCCTTGTACCACAGATGTGCCTTTTGCTGGTTTGGTGAAAAAATTAAAATGGTTCCAGAATTACAACACTCTGAAGTTGCGAATTTTAACATAGGATTGCATTGTGGAGATTGCAATGTGTTTTGACGCCTATATCTCAAAAACATTTTGAGATACAGATTTTTCACTAAACACAGCTTAGTATACATGTGGAGGTGGCTAGGTCATGAATACAACTGCAAAATATTTTTTTCCTGCACTTGCTATGGTTACTGAAATATTGGCAAATAAGCATTACGAGTTTTGCTTGGAATTCCTGTAGGCCTCTGCTATGTGTCTGCACTATGCATACAATTTATGCTAAACTTGGAGCACTACACTCATGGGTGGGAGTGCAGGGCCTGGAGGGCCCATGCTCCCATCTATGGATAACATTTTGCAAACCTGATGACATACTTATGGGTGGGTGGGATTGCAGGGCCCTGAGGGCCAGCACTCCAGCACTCCCACCTATGGATTCCATTTTGCAAACCTGAGGAGACAGTTATGGATAGGTGGGAGTACAGGGCCCAGAGGGTACATGCTCCCACCTATGCATTCCATTTGACTAACATTTTGCTTCCTCAAAAAGAAGGAAAAATCATTGCAAGAAATGTCCATTAATGCATCAGTTAATGTTGATTTCCACACCAACAAATGTGTGGAAATTCGACGTTAGGGTTTCCAACCCTACTACCCAATGCCCCACCCTGCCACCCTCCACACACCAACAGGTGCTGAGGTGTGTGTTGGGGTTGTCAGGCCTAAGTCACACCCAATTCTCCAGTACTGTACCAGCTCAGCTTGTTTAGAGATGGAATGGGGTGAGAGTTAAGATCGATGACCCCAACACACACCCCATGTGCCCGTTGGTGTATTTGGTGGGGGGTTTATGCGGTTACTAGGGTTGGAAACCCTAATCTGGAATTTCCACACTTTTGTTGGTGTGGAAATCAAATCTAACTGATGCATTAACAGAGTTTTTACAATGAATATATATATATATATATATATATATATATATATATATATATACACACACTAGACACAGGCTCACCCCATAGTTAGGGTTGGTTAGGCACTTCAATGTTAAATCTCAAAATTTTGCACTTTAATAACTTTGCAACCATTCAACGGATTTGCACAACATTTGGTATGCTCTGTCCTGTGGGGTAAATCTCCTGATAGGATAAGTTATGTTCTGGTCAGTTGTGCAGTCTCCAAATTATGGACAGATGAAAATATGTTCTTGCTCATTAACTTTGCTGTGATTTTCCTTTGAACTTGCCTACAGCCCAGTTTGCTTTTTTGATTTGAAATTTTAAGGGCAGAAAAGGACTACCCCACAGATGTGCCTTTAGCTAGTCTAGTGAACAAATAATAAGCAGTATTTAAGTTATTGCAATTTAAAAACTTGAAAAAATAATTTCTGACCATGCTCAGTAAGTACAACAATACAGCTGTATGAAACAAAGAAGAAATCTTGCTTTATATGGGGAAATTCCTTCTTCATATGGCTGCCATCTTGTTTTCAGTTTTGCCTGAAAATTTTAATTTGGAAACCTTTCAATATGATATTCTGGGGAGGAACAAACACATGTAGCTTCCTTATTGGGGCCCCTTAGGTGCATTCTGCACTTTACTGCTCAAAAATTGCCCTTCAGATGTGGTTTATATCACATTTAAAGTCTTTGTTCATTTGTTCATATGGGCATTATATAAAGTGAGATCCTAGTTTGTATGACGAGATATGAACTAGGATCCTACTTTGTGAGCTGAAACTCCCTGAATATTTATTTTAAAGGAAAAAAACATGTTTCCACTGACATCAGGGTGCCCAATCCCCGTGTTGACACTACATGCCACTATTCGCAACTGAATACAACATTCAGCCACATTGCTGATATCGGAGTGCCCAATCCCTGTGTCAACAGTAGCCCCCCCCAAGGTGGGACAATGGGGAGCCCAGTCCCTGTGTCCTCAGTTATATCATACCCCCCTTTGAAATACGTTGTTCCCCAAAACACCAGCAGTACTGTCAGACACTGGGGAGCCCACCCCCAGTGACCCAAAATGTTTGTTTCATATACCTGAAAAGAAAACAGTCCCGATGTCTTTTATTGCCCCTGAAATAAAGAAAATGGTCCTTGTCATCTCCACCATGCCCCTTCTATCCCTCTCCTCTCTCTGTGCACCCACCTCCCCACATCATCCCATTGCCCCATACTTACCTCCAAGGTTGGTGGCTGCGATCTTCTCTTGACCGGGACACATTTGCACTCTTCAAAGCTGAACCACAAATTGAAGAATATAGGTAAGTGCCGTATAATGGCTGTCTATGGCATTTTGAACTTATATTGATATTGTGGTCATTTTTCATTTTTTTCACCACATTTTCAACATAGCCTTTTTGGGACCTCACCTCATGAACACTGTCACTAACGTTTTGTTAATCGGACCAGTAAGGTGATTTCATGGTCACTGTAGAAAATCACCTTTTGGAACCATAATGAAATCACAGTGCCAGTGTTCATAAGGTGGGGTCCCAAAAAGTCCATGTTGAAAATTTGGTGAAAAAATTCCAAAGAATGGCTGTGTTACGAGAGTGCATTGTGCAGTTTCTATACAGGCACATGACTTTGGTAATTAACAATAGTTTAACTCCAGATTTTCAACACTGCCATTTTTACACACCACCTCATGACCATTACAGCTTTCATTTTTCACACCCTGCCCAAAACATGGTTTCGCTACTGTGGCACATAATGGTGCAAATGCTGTGCAAAATCATCTTTCAGGGCCAATTAATGAAATGACAGTGCCACTGTTCATCAGGTGAGGTCCCTAAGAGGCCATTTTGACAATTTGGTGCAAACATTCCTCAAAATGCCCAAGTTATGTGCATCTGTTGAATTACTTCTATGCACGTGCATAACTTTCATATTTTTCCATCAAATTTTTATTATAGCCATTTTTCACACCACCTCATGAATAGTACAGATGTCTTTTCCCACATCATGCCCAAAATGTATTTCACACCTGTGGCACTGAATTGTGTTGCAGCTGTGCATAAATACATTTTGCCTTGTATTCTACAATTGCTCTGTACGGGATACATGAGGTGGGGTGATAAAACGACAATGCTGACAATTTGGTTATTGCTGTTTGACACATGGAAGTGAAGGGCCTACATACATATGTGCATCTATGTGAGATTGGAGCACAGGATCCAAAACATAAGGTTACTATTATACTATCTAAAAATAAAGGAAATTCATTGCAAAAACTACATTAATGTATCGGTTAGGGTTTCAATTACAGCAACAAAAGTCAGGAAATTCAGTGTTAAGGTTTCCAGTCCTACAACCCCACCCTTCAACCTCCACACACCAACAGGTGTCAGGGTGTGCCTTTGGGTTAAATGGCAAACTCTCACCCCATTCTCCCTACTGACCAGATCAGCTTCTTTACACATGGAATGGGGTAAGAGTTAGGCTAATGACAAGGGCACACCCAATGTCTGTAGGTAATGTGGAGGGTGGAGACGGTGAGGTTGGGGGTCATAGGGTTGTAACCCTGATATCGAATTTCTGACTTTTGTTGCTGTATTAGAAACTCCCTAACTGATGCATCAACAGAGTTTTTGCAATGAATATATATATATATATATATATATATATATATATATATATATATATATATTACAGAAAACTTGGTTAATGCACCAGTTAGGGGTCAAGTGTTCAAGTTAACACAGGGTTTCCAAGCCTAACTTCCCACCACTACCACCAAAGCTGCAAAAGGGAAAAAACAATAACGTTTTGTGTGTCCAGAGTCTTGGAGAAACAGTAGTGTGTCTTTCTTTGGGGTTGTCGACCCTAATGCTCCCTCCTTTCCCAGACCATAGACTCCTGCCAGAAACATAAGGTACAGCTCCAAGCCAGTACCTCATAGTGATACGTTCTTCAAAGGTAGAGAACGATGCCTCACCACATGTTGCCAACACAATCAGTTGCAATTTTCTTTACACAGGTCTCTGTGGGCCCTTGTGAAGATAATAGATCACATTTGACATTGTTTGCTCAGGGAACATGGTGGGAATTAGGGTTGACAATTCCAAGGAAGACCCCATCACTGATTCACCAAGACTCCAGAGACCCAAAAGCCTAATGTTTTGTTTTCCTTTTTATGTTGCTTGCATGCATGTGCAAGAAACATAGTGCCATCATCGGAGATTTCAGAGGTGTGTCACCTCCTCCTCCAATTCAGTCAGTGAGCTGGCAGGCAGCCCCTGTAAGCCAATGCATTTTGGAGCTGTCTATGACACGCTCCAAAATGCAGTGTATGCCAGTTGAAAGGAGCTACGCTTCAGTGAGCAGAGATAAGAAGCGTAGCTCCCTCGATACGCAGGCATGCGTGCCTCACACATACTGTGTAGCCAGGGGGTGCCCAATCCCCATCGGGCTGAGCTGCCTCTCTCCCCCAGTTGTAGGTGCCACACTGGGAGCCCACCCCAGCGTGGCAATCAGTCCATAGGCCGACGAGGGTGCCCAATCCTCCGTCAGAGAGCATGCAACATCCTTGTGCCATGCTGGAGCCCACCCCAGCATGGCAAATGGTCCCACGACATCTTTTTTATTTTAACCGAAAAATGAAATAGACCCGGCTGAGCCGCTTCCTGACCCCCTCCCACAACCCGCACCCACCCACTGCGCACCCTAGCCCTCCCCACCCCCTCACCCCATACTTACCTCCGGACTCCAGCGCGATGATCTTGGTGGACCGGGAACACGTCTGCACTCTTCAAAGCTGACTGTGAACTGAGGAAATGCCGGTGAGCTGTATGATGGCCTAGATAGGGGGGTTTCAACTTTGTTGCATATCTCAGGCATTTTTGGGAATTTTGCAAATTTTCAACATGGGGTTTTGGGACCCCTTCTCATGAATGATGTCACTGTCATGGCGTTATTCAGGCCCGAAGGTGATTTCGTGCAGTGACTGCGAAATCACCCTTTGAACTGACACCACCATGACAGTGACATCGTGTGAAATGTCCCAAAAACATAATGCAAATCAAAAACTGTTTTACGAATGTGCGTTAGAGCAGTTCCTCGCAGGCTCGTAAAGTTCGTGAAATTTCAATATTTTCACTCCAGATTTTCAACATTGCCATTTTACCACACCTTCTTATGAGGCAGTACAGCTGTCATTTTCACATCTCACCCAAAATGTGTTTCTACCCATGTAGGCAGAATGGTGCAGTCGGTGTGCCGAAATCAATGTACAGGGACAAATTAAGAAAATCACAGTGACACTGTTCATGAGCAGAGGTCTTAAAATGGCTATGTTGAAAATTTGGTGAAAAATTCTAAAATAGACTGTTTCTGAGCGTATTGCACAGTTCCTAAACACGCTAAATAAGTTCGCAAATTTTCAATATTTGCACTCCAATGACTTCCAAATACCTAAACAGACATAGAAGCAAGCAACATCGGCACTGACAAATGCTTGTTTGCTTGGGGGTGGTGTTGGAGAGTTAAGGTTGGAAATCCTAATGTCACATTTCCCTATTTTTGTGGCATCAACTTGAACCTTAATTGGTGCATTAATGAAGATTTTTGCAAAGAATTTCCTTTCTTATTGAGATAGTGGAATCATATCCTCAGTCACACAGGTCCCTTTTACATGAACAGATGCAGATGTGTAGGGCCCTTTGGGCCCTGTGCCAAAGGAAGACTCCATTCACCTATGAAAGTGCAGCGATGAATGTCAAGAATTCATGTGGCTGCCTGGGGGGCTGCAGAAGTGCAGGGCCTTCTGGTCCCTGTACTTCCATGTTGCCACTGATACAGACACACACGGCAAAGAGTACCTCTGTCATCCAATGCACAGGGCCATCTGCCACTCACAGGTGCCAAGGTGCAGAGCTGTATTCCAAAAGAAGAGTTGTCTACCTTATTGTGCCTGGACATGTGCAGGCAACTCTGCAGCTTTCATTCCCTAGTTGGAGAGATGTCACATAACAGCACCATCCCCAATCCTCACCCCATGTAGCTGGGTCACTAAGCTTGCCACCAAACTCAGCTTACCAGCACAGGATCTAGCACTTACCTGCTAGGGTGAAGACCAGCACTACACACAAAATTTCTTGATAATTATAATTTTTTTTATTTTTACCCAAATTTTCAAGATAGCCATTTTATGACTCCTCTTATAAACATGACATGTGGAATTTATAGAAAACTGTATGAAACCCATCATTTCTCACCACAAGTGTGAAAACATGTTTCATCCAGGATTTAAAAAATGACACCTATCATGTTTATGAGGTGGAGTGGAAAATGGTTATGTTGAAAGTTTGGAGTCAAAATATTGACAATTAGTAAAGTTATGAGTGAATGTTGAAATATTGCAATGTTCACTCAAAATCTGGGCATTTTACCACATTTGTACACCAAAGTTTCTACATAACCATCTTATTACCCCACCTCATGAACCCAGCAGGTGAACATTTTTAAATACCCCCTAAAATTTCATTCTGTGCCACAGATGTGAAAACACACTTTTGCCAAGATTTGAAAAAATGACAGCTGTCACATTCAAGAGGCAGTGTGAAATGAAGAATATGTTGAAAATTTGGGTTAAAATATTAAAGATTACCAAAGTTATGCATGAGTGTAGAACATTTCAATGTATGCACATAACTTTGCCATTTTTACATATTTTGACCCCAAGTTTTCAATGTATCCTTCTTATGACCATACTTCATGAACATGGGCAGTGAAAATGTTCAAGTCCTGCCTGATAGGTGATTTCACAAAGAAACTGCAAAATCACCTTTTTGTTCAGATTTGCATAACTCCACTATCATTGGTCATGAGAAGGGGTCCAAAAAAGGGAATTTTAAAAATATGATGTAAACATATATAGAAATGACAAAGTTATGAATCAAAGTTCAAGACATATTGAAATACGTTTAACTAGAGTTACTTTATTTTTTTATATCACAGTTGCAGGTTCCAGCAACAAGACACGTCTTTGATCTGAGAGTGGATCTACATTATAGAACATGTTCAGGTGAGTGAGGGTGTGTGTACGGGGAGCTGGGGGGTGTGAGTACTGAGTGCTGAGTGAGAGTTGGGGTGGGATGAGTTTGAGTGTGTGTGGGGATCAGATCGGTGAAGGCCCATTTTCTTTTTACTTGTTAAAAGAAAAAATCAGTGAGGGGTTTCTTTATTTTAGGGACTTGACACAGGGAATTGGGCACTACAGTGTTGGGCTATTGTTTGTCAGCACCAGGGTGGGCACCCCAGTTCCATCATGTATATAATGGTAAAAGGGATGAGTGGCTGGGCAATAGGGGTCAAGAGAACCAGTACAGGGGGTGTGCACTCCAGTCTGCATATATTATATATAAAATATAAAATAAATACTCTTTGGGAATGGGAGGTGGTGACCTGGAGGAAAGCAGGGAGAAAGAAGTGATACTGGATGTGGGCACCCAGGTCCACTTAAAGGGAGACTGGCAACCTTCAGTGCTCATTTTTCTTACATCAAAAGTTAATAAAATTTATGTTGTAAGAATAAAGAATGATAGCTGTTATTGTCCAAAAATTCACAAGCTGCCATCACAATACTTTCCACATATTTAGACCTTGCCTACTAGACAACGCTTGCAAAATTTCAGCTAATTTTGTCAAATACTGTGAAAACTATTAAAGTTTAAAGTTAGGGTTTAACATAGAACCTGCCAGTCAACCCTAAGTATATCTGTGATACTGCGCCAGTATAAGTCATACTTGTGCAGTAGTGCTAATATAGGTAGGGCTGATCATCAGTTGGTTTGAGTCCTTTCTGACAGGCAGGAAGCAATGGATAGTTATAGGAAACTGTTCCTACTGCCAAAGCCCCTGACCTGTGGAGTGCCTCAAGGGTCAATCCTGCTGCCCATGTTGTTTGTGGTATACATGCTACCTCCACAGGATATCATTAGGCATTACAGTCTTGGTTTTCACAGTTATGCAGATGACACCCAGCTGTATATGTCCTTTGCCTCCTGGAACATCGGATGCTGTAGAGGTGCTAAACAACTGCTTATCTGTGATCCAGACTTGGATGCCTTATAACTGGCTGAGGCTCAACCTGGATAAGATGGACGTATTAATGATTGAACTGGATCTTTGGTGGGATGAGGCTGCCTCCGGAGTGGGAACAGGTTTATTCCTGGGTACTGCCACTTTGGAGGTAGCTACTAAGGCATCATTTTCGATGATGGCTTGACACTAGAACATTAGATGTCTGCTGTCATCTGGAGTGGTTTTTACCATTTAAGAAATGTCACCTGGATTAAATTCTTAATTCCGCTGGAGGACCTACCATCTTTGGTGCATGCTTTTGTTACATCCAGGCCAAATTACTGTAATGCTTTTTACTTCAGGGTCAGTGGAGATAACCTCAGTCAGCTGCAGCTGGTGCAAAACACTGCAGACAGGTTGTTGATGGGTCTCTTGAGGTCTGCACATAGAACCCAGCTGCTGCTTGAATTGCACTGGCTGTCGGTTAGATGGAGGATTGCCTTCAACATGGGCTTGCTCACCTATAAGGCCCTATCTGGCTTGGGTCCAGGCCACCTGGTCGACCTCCTCACACCTGCCTGCCCAGTGTGCTCACTCTAGCCATCCATGGAGGGCCTCTTGGTGGTCCCAAGGGCATGGTTAAAAACATCAGGAGACTGTGCCTTTGGAGTGGCTGGACCAGTTTTATGGAACTCCTTGCCAAGAGTACTGAGGGATGCATCTTCTGTGGTTGCATTCAAGCGTGGCCTGAAAGCCCATCTTTTTCATCAGGCATTTGATGTCCAATAATTTTAGATCTTTCTGATAGTTTTAACATTTATGGGTGGAAACGATTTTATTGCCTGATTAATTTGATTTTAAATTGTTTAATCTGTTTTCCTGTTATTACCTCCATGTAAAGCACCTAGAGCTTTAAGGATTAGGCATTGTATAAATAAAGTTTGACTTGACTTGAGTGGAGTATTTATTGTTAAACCCCAGTCTTTGCACCTTAATAACTTTGGTGGCATTCAAAACAATTCTGCGAAATTTGCCATGTGTGATCCAGGAGGCAAGTTCTCAATACATGGGAAGTTTCGTGATGGACACTTAACTGGATTCTGAGACACAGAAAATTAAGAATACATAAAAATGACACTTTTGTCAGGTTTTTTTGCTCTTTATCTACAAGCAGGATGGTATGGAATGTTGTTATGAAACTTTCAGTGCTGAATGAGCTTATGCCAATGGTATACTTTTGAAGGTTTCATTAAAAATATTAATCAAGTTGCAGAGTTATTAGGTTTTGATATTTGGCTTTTGATCATGCTCAGTATTGTTTTCAAGATACCCTCTGATATGATCCAAACATTTTGTTTTGTGAGCAGTTTTCAGGTCATGACGAACTGTGTTTTTGGTTATGAGAAAATGTTTTAGTTTGTGATAGCTGCCATCTTTTTTTTTCCTGGGCAAAACAGAATTTAGAATACATAAAACTAGTTATTAAAAACAGAATCTTGCTAAACTGACCTGTTAAGCTTGATTCTGTTGTTTCTTTTCAAAATAATGGGGCAGAAACACCGTTTCTGGACTTTGATAGTTATTTGGCTGTCAGCTTACCAAGATGGCTGATTCTTGTGTCTCAATCCCCAAATTATGTAACACAGCACATTTAAATGCATCACAAGAAATTGCAACACAATAATTTTTAGTGTGCCCCCAAAATGAAGCTCTTAGGATGTACAACCAAAATTCAATTTTTTGTGAACATAAAATGCTGTTGTGTTGCACTTAAATATGCGACACATACATTCCACATACCTGTGCTCATAACTTGCCCATTTTATAATGTTTAGCCCTAAATTTTGAATATACTGTTTAAATGACTCTTCCTCAGAAACAATGATGGTGGGGATGTTTTGGGCATGATTTAACAAATTCTAGCAAGTTCAGGACATGGGGTCAAAATGTAAAAAAAAAATTATGAAGAATATTGTATGCAGGGTTTGCATTTGCCAGTGGGTAGTGCATTGTGATCCAGTTCTGAGTCTGAGTTTGAGGGCAAGCTTATTTGTGCCAGATTGATGGGCCAAGACTGGGATGATAGCACTGCCATGTGGTACCACCCACTGCCTAGGGGGAAAGTGCAGTGTTGGCTACATGGGCAACAAATAACTATATAGTTATGAGATGTCTTCTCTTGGCATAGGGACCTAAGGGACCTACACTTCTGCACCCTTAGCTGCATGGAAGCATAGTTCCCAGAGGACCCTGCACATTTACAGCCAGATGGACTCAGCCTTGTGAATATGCATCTGAAGCCACAGGAATGCACAGGGTACAGAGGGCCCTGCACTTCCACAGTCACCCATCTATCTCCACAAATTGTTTGCTTCCATAGGTGCAGTTCCACAGGCAGACTGGTGGACTCTTCCTTTGTCATAGGGCATTGGTGGCCCTGCATTTCTGTATATGTTCATGCAGGTCTCAGATGTGGAGGATTTAATCATGACTGTGTGATGCCATAAAATCGGTGAAGCAGACACTGATCATTGGATAACATTTTCATAATTTCTCAAAGCATTCTTAAATATTTAAAATAGCATTTAAATATTAAAACACGTATTAGATAATACAACAAAAAAATGTTTTCTGTTGTTTGGTGGTCACAAAATAATGATCAGTATAGCTTTATTGTAAAAAAAAAAGGATTACAGGTTTATCAATGAAGGTGCTTGTTTTCTATTTGGATATCCAAGGAGTCTTCATTTATTTATTTATTTATTTATTTAAATATTTTACTAGGAAGGCACACTGAGCAGAGTACTGCTTGATTCTACAGGATTAAACATCTTCTTACCCATGATGCTAAAAAAAGGCTAGTCCAATCCACCTTTCTATCACTACTGGACTATGCTGGCTTCCTTTATGGGCAAGATCCTACCACAGCGCTCTCTAAGCTAGACACTCTTTATCACCACACCTTAAGATTTATTCTCAGTGTGCCGTATTCAACCCACCACTGCACTCTTTATTCACTTGTAGGTTGGCCTTCCCTCAATTTTTGGTGACAAAGGCATGCCACCTTCTGGACCTTCAGAGCCATGGAAACATAGAAACATAGACTTTGATGGCAGATAAGGACTGCTTGGCCCACCTAGTCTGCCCATTTCCCTACCTAGAGGATAAGCTGCAGATCCTATTTAGTCAACAGCCTATTTCTTCCTACCCCCACAAAACTTGCCTTATGTCTGTCCCATGCATTCTTGAATTCTCCCACAGTTTTAGACCCCACAACCTCCTCAGGAAGGAAGTTCAATGCATCCACTACCCTCTCTGTGAAAAATACTTCCTCCATTGCCCTTTGCCATCCCCTCTCTGTCTTCAAATTATGTCCCCTTGTTCTTGCACATCTCTTTTTCTGAAAGATGCTACCCTCTTGAACTTTGTTGATTCCACTGAGGTACTTAAACATTTCTATCATGTCCCCCATCTCTGTTCTTTCCTTGAGGGTATACATATTAAGCTCCTTTAGTCTCTCCTCATATGGCTTCTCTTGCAGACCCTGCACCATTTTAGTTGCCCTCCTCTGAACTGCCTCCATCCTGTCTATGTCCTTGCAGAGATGGGGTCTCCAGAACTGGATGCAGTACTCCAGATGGGGTTTCACCAACTATCTGTACAGGGGGATAACAACTTCCTGTTTTCTGCTGGTGATGCCTCTCCTTATACATCCCAGTATCCCCTCAGCCCTCCCTACTGCTTTCTCACATTGCTTGTCAACCTTAAGGTCATCTGATATGATTACCCCCAGGTTCCTTTCCATTTTTGTTGTTGTTACTACCCCCTCCCATTGTGTAATCTTTCCCTGGGTTTTTGTTTCCCAGGTGCATTATTTTGCACTTCTTTGCATTGAATCCAAGCTGCCATACTTCTGACCATTCCTCCAACCTTGCCAAGTCCCTTCTCATCCTTTCCATGCCTCCTTGTGTATCAACACTGTTGCAGATCTTTGTGTCATCTGCAAAAAGGCATACTTTTCCTTCCAGTCCCTCTGCAATGTCACTTATAAAGACATTAAAAGTGACTGGACCTGGTACTGAACCCTGCGGTACCCCACTAGTAACCCCTCTTTCTTCAGAGTGGACTCCACTTACAATTACTTTCTGTGTCCTGTTGTCCAGCTAATATTTCACCCAGGCTACCACCCTGGGACCTACTCCCAGGCTGGTTAATTTGACTACTAATCTTTTGTGTGGAACTGTGTCAAATGCCTTGCCCAAAGTCTAGGTAGGCCATGTCCTGCCCCTCCCTGGTCTACTACTTGGTCACGCAGTCAAGAACTCAATTAGATTCATCTGGCAGCCTTCCTGCTGTGAACCCATGCAGCCTTGGGTCCTGTGCCCACTGGCCTCTAGTTACTCAACAATTCTTTCCTTCAGAAGTGATTCCATCACTTTCTCTACCACAGAGGTCAAACTGACAGGTCTGTAGTTTCCTGCCTCTGTCTTGCACTTTGTGAGAGAATCACATCTGCCTTCCTCCAGTCCTCAGGTACCCACATCATCCTCCATGATTTGTTAAAAGGGTAGTCAGTGGTGTCACTAGTTCTCTGCTAATTATTTTAGAATTCTGGGTGAATTCCATCTGGCCCCCATTGCTTTGTCCACCTTCAATTTTAGGAGGTCTTTTCAGAGTCCTTTCTTCTGTGAAAGACTGGTGACTCCTCTATCCAGAGTGCTTCTGTTAATTGAATTAGGCACCTCCACCACCTCCTCTTTTGTGAATACTCAACAGAAGTATTCATTCAGTATCCCTGCTTTTTCACTGTCCCTCTCTGCCCACCCACCATCCATTCTATTCAGTCTTACTATCCCTCTCTTTGTCTTTCTACGCTCCCTGATATAACTATAAAAATTTTTATCCCCCTTCTTAACTGAATTGGCTGTCTTTTCCTCAGTTTGGGCCTTTGCTATTCTGACTACCCTCCCTGCTTCCTTCTGCCTTAACTGGTACAGTTCTCTATCCTGTTCCTTCTGTGTTCCTTATACTTCCTAAATGCTGTCTTTTTCTCCCTAACCTTCACCGCCACCTCTTTTGAGAACCATAGTGGCTTTTTCTTTCATTATGATTTGTTTATTTGCTTCACTCAAAGGCTTGTTGCCTCTGTGATGGCAGTTTTGATATTTCCCCGTTATTGCTCCACCCCTCCTTCTAGCCTGTTTGCTAGTGCTTTTCTAAGGCACTCTACAATCTTGCCAAAGTCAACCCTCCTGAAGTCTAGGACCCTCACTTTTGTATGGCTTGACTCTGTAGCTGAGTTTATAGTGTACCACACTGTTTGGTGGTCACTTGTTCCCAAATGGCTACCAACTTCTAGATCTGAGATCCTCTCACTGTCCCCATTTGAGAGTACAAGATCTAAGATTGCTCCCTCATGAGTAGGTTCCAAAACTAGCTGTCTGAGGCATGCCACCTGAAGGGCATTAAGAATGGCCCTGCTTTTGGATGTGGCTGCAACAAAGGTGCTCCAGTTGACATATAGCATATTAAGGTCCCCCATCAACAGTAGCTCCCCTTTCTCTGCCATTCTAAGTATGCCTTCTATCATATCCTTGTCCATTCCCTCCCCCTGACATGGAGGTCTGTATACAACCCCTGTGTGGACTGTGGTGCCATTTCCAGTCTCTAAGGTGACCCACAGTGCCTCCTCTCCTCCCTGTTTACTCTTTTTGTTCCAGTTACTTTTTCCTTCCCTTACATAGAGAGCTACTCCGCCCCCTCTTCTCCCCTCCCTGTCTCTCCTGTAGGTTGTGTAACCTGGTATGTTAACATCCCAGTCATGGTTCTCTGTATACCATGTTTCTGTGACTGCTACAATATCCAGGCATCCCTCTTCCATCAAGGCCACCAGTTCAGGGAGCTTGTTGCCCAGACTACGGGCATTGGGGCTCATTGCCCTCCATTTCTTGATGGCCTTACCCCTTTTTGCCCCAGCTCTATCCTTATTACATTTGTCACTTTCTCCATTTACCCCTGCACTTCTCCCTATCAACATCTCTATGTTGGTGTCTACCTCACTTAGTACCCTGATTTTTTTGGGGGGGATAGGATTTCCCTGCTCCTCTCCAGTGCCTTCCCCCTTGGCTGGTTCCAAATGGTTGCTAATGAAGCATTTAAACCTATCACCTAGATCCTGGTTCTCTCTGGACAGATGCAGACCATCACATCAGTATAGGCCTGCATCCCTCCAGATGGACTCCCAATCCCCAGTGAAGCCAAATCCCTGAGCTCTGCACCAGTTTTTCAACCACTGATTGAATCCCATGGTGTGGAGCACCTTAGCCTCACCTGTGCCATAGACAGACAGCACCTCCGAGAAGGTTACCATGTGTGCCATTTGTCTAAGGCCCCTTCCCATCTCAACAAATGCTTCTTGCACTGCTCTGATCCCTTTCTTAGCAAGGTCATTTGTCTCTAGGTGGACAATGACATCCAGCTCCCTCCTCTTTGCAGCTGCTCCTGCAATCCTGAGGATTAGCTCCCTGTCCCTCAAAGCCATGGCACCAGACAGGCACCTTACCTTCCTCTCCCCTTCCTCCCCATTTCTACCTTCCTAACAATGGAGTCCCCCTCCAGGAGTTGTTTCCTTCTCCTGTGGATTCCCATGCCTCCCTCCTGTGGGTCTCCTTTTGTGGCGGTTCCCAGCATCCTCCTTGGTCTCCACTGTGGGTGCCTCCATAGAGGAACCACACTTTTCCAGAATGGCATAGAAATTGTGGAGAGGTACAACTGGAGGGATGCACCTCTGTTCCACCACCCTCACCTTCCCTGAGCCCACTGTGGTCCAACCGCTCCTCTTTCTTGGCAACCTCTGAGGCAACGGCAGTGAACCTGGTGGTCCCTGGTTGGGATAGGAGGTCCCACAAATCCTGGCCAACTCAGCAACCTCCTCCCTCAGCCCAGAGAGGTGCCTGCAGATGGGACAACACTGCATCCTCCAGAACAGCTCCTGGAAGACTGCTGCACCACAGCCACTGCACTGCATCACTCCCATCATGTCTTATTTCTGGACCTGAATTGTTGTTTGGAATATTTACTCTTTCCTCTGTTTGTTTATATATTTTTTCTATCCCCTACTTACACCTCTGTGCCCTTTTAGCTCCTGATCTTCCTGTTCTGAGACAAGAAGTTCCTATATTTCTCAGTAGTCTCCTTACTTGCTCAGAGTCAGACCTCCAGCAGCTGGTGGGGGGCGGAGAGGTACTCTTGCCTTTTAGGATGGTGAGTCTTTGGTGGCTCTGTGATCATCACTTCCTGCTCCCAAACAGGAAGTTCCTGTTGTCAGTTATCATGTGCCTATAAAAGTAGAACTGCCTTTGGGTGGGGGGTGGAGGGGAGGAAGGAGGGCAATATAGTCCAAGTAGAGAAGTTTAGTTATACCAGCAGGTCCTTTCTCCTTGTGTTCTGCTTGTTCTCTGGCAAAAGCTATCTAGGGCAGTGTTTAAATCTGGTTATAATTTGACTCCTTTGAGCTAAGCCACTCCCCTACTTTTGCAAATCTTTCTACAGTTGAATTTCACAGATAATCCCCTACAGTCACCTGTGACAAGCACCTAGATAACTACACAGATAACAATTCACTTCAACTAACTCTGACATACAGACTAACTTTTTTTTTGTTACCCTAAATTGAAAGTTCCAGTACAAGAGTTCTAGTTCTTAGTCCAAGTAGAGAGGTTTAGTTATACCGGTAGGTCTTTCCTTCTGGTGCTCTGCTTGTTCTCTGGCAGAAGCAATCTAGGGCAGTGTTTAAATTACCAATATGTTACCTCAGTACATTACTGAATGTCTGTCTCTGTGTGGTAGCAACTACTCTCTAAGAGTCACTCCTACATCTCTCTCTCTATCTATCCCCAAAGTCAAAACACGTTTTGGTAGTTTCTCCCTAAGCTAAGTACTTCCATAGCTCTGGAATAAGATGCAAAAAACCTTGAAGCTGGCCATCCCTACTACCCTGTCCATGTTTAAAACTCTTTATTCACACTCATTTAATGAGTCCAGTAATTGCTGACTCTTGCTTTGTTTTCTACCTGTACACCTTCATTTTACTGCCTTCCTCCTTCCTTTGCCACATCCCCTCTGTTTCCCAGCATATACTGTACATTACATTGTAAACACTGTACCATAGTTTATTTTTCCTCCTGTATCTATCAGTAACCATTTACTTTTGTTGTTGTATATCCTTCTATTTTTGTATAGCTTTGCTTATTTATTGCATATTTTTTAATATACATTTTATACTGTCATACTGTTGTACAGTTTTTTGTGAAACTTATGAGTCCCACCTTGTAAATGAGCCTGCTCAGTGGTGTTTTCCTGGTAAAATAATGATTTCAATTGACTGATTGATTCCAGGTGTGACCTGGGAAAGGGAAGGAGCACATCAAATACAGTAGCATACAGTTACAATAGACAGACACAAGGCACCTAAAAAAAGCACTAACGATACATTATATACAAATGAATTTTGCAAACATGTTATGATTTATGCAGCCACATAGGGGAACAAGTTGAGATCCTATCTCTCAGGGCCATCCTTGGGTCATCTTTGGCTCTTTCTAGTTTGTTGACAGAGGTATAAAAGTTATTTAACTTTTAGTCACACAGGGGTGCATGATTTATGTATGTATGTATTAATTTATTTAATTATCTGTGCATGTATATATTTATTGGGTTCAGAGTACTTTTGAGCTCAGGAGCCCATTTCAAAGGTGTCCAAGTGTATCAAGTTAAATACAACAGCAGAACAAGTGATGTGCCTTTTGATTTCACTGATACTATCTGAATCATGTTGAGATGCACTGACTTAGAAATATATTAACAGAAGACCACAGAGTTAGGGTCTGACAAAGTACCACGGTCATACAATGTTGCCCATGTTATGCTACTGTGGTTTGTTATAATAAAGTTATGAAACAACTGAATCTATTGGAGTGAACATCATCCTCCATGGGTTTTGGCTAAAGCTAGTCAGCAGGGGCAGCCCCAAGAACTGAGATGAAAACTTTCTCTTGTGATAAAGGAGGGCATTCTGGATATTTTTGAGCAGTTGTATTAGATGTTGTACAATGAAGATATAGTCAAATGGAAAACAAATAATCACACAATGCAACTTCACTGAGGTACAGTAGTGATGGGTAGTTTTATATTGGTTCAAGAAGGACAAGGATATAATCTTTGGTGACTAAAAATATATGGGGCACTTTTGCAAGACTCAAGGGGTTGTATCTAATTGGTCATTATTACCACTTATCAACACTGGTGACATTGTGATTCTGTTATGCCATGCACTAATATCGGGGCACCCTCATGTGCACTGTGAGAGTGGTAAGGCTGAATCAAGCTAAGAAATAGCTTTATGTGTCACCACAAAAAAGGGTAGCTGTGCAATGGGACAACTGTTTGCCATATATTTTTGTTCCCCTACCTCTGCAACTGAGAATGGTAACCATGTTGCTTAATTTACTAGTAGCACATACTAGAGATGCAGCAATTTAAATTTCGCAGGCAAAATGACTGTGAAGTGGGCACTTCACATTGTCCCTTCGCTATGTGGAGTGGCCAATGCAAAAAGCTCACTTTGCCTTGTAATTATTACTTTGCAGTGTCATTACGCCTTAACGCGAAGTAAGGTGAAGTGACAATAATATTGGCAGCCCTTCACACACACAGTCACCTGAATTAATATGCATCTCCAAAATGCTCATGTCTTGTGTCCGGAAAATTCCCCAGTGCTGACAGTGATGAAGTGACTTGAAAGCACAAGAAATGCAAAGTCTCCCAGAATTAATGGCACACTTAGACATCATGGGTGCAGTAGTCACACACAGTCACCAGAATTAATGTGCATCCCCAAAATGCTACTGTCTTGTGTCCATAAAATTCTCCAGTGCTGATAAAGTGAAATGAGAGCATAACAAGAAATGCGAAGTCTCCCAGAATTAATGGCGCACTCAGTCATGCACTCAGTGGTCACACACAGTCACCAGAATTAATTTGTATCCCCAAATGATACTGTCTTGTGTCCAGAAAATTCCCCAGTGCTGATGAAGTGAAATGAGAGGGTAACAAGAAATGCAAAGTCTCCCAGAATTAAAGGTGTAATGCAAATGCACAGACAGATTAAGATTATGCTGCTCACTCAAGAGATGCAGATGCAAAGGCACAACAACTCCTTAACCAGTGCTCGTAAGTCACAAATCCAAATCTGGAAAAGAATACCTTTTGCCAGTTGAGGGGTGGGGGTAATGCATGGCAGTAACAGTCCACTACCAGTAAAGATACCACAAAGCAGCATAAAAAATATATGCAGGTGCAGTGGATAGCAGGTTCACACTGCTGCAATTACTCTGTGGCACAATAAAAGGCATCTGATTTAATGGCATGCATCACACACACACACACACACACACACACACACACACACACCACAAGTAATACATAGCAAATTGAAAACTTTTAGTAATATAACCAAATGTTTTAAACAAACTGAAATTATACACTGCTGCACCACAACAATCAGTAAAAAAATGTCAAGAATTACTGAAAATATTACTGTGTGTACATTAACACAGTTATGCAAGAAAAACATAACCTAAACAGGTAGTGCACAGCAGTAACAGTCCACTACCAGTAAAGATACCACAAAGCAGTACAAAAAATTCATGTAGGTGCAGTGGATAGCAGGTTCACACTGCTGCAATTACTCTGTGACACACTAAAAGGTGTCTGATTTAATGGCATGCATTGCACAGACACACACACGCACAGCCCCCCCACAAGTAATGCGTAGCAAATTGAAAACTTTTAGTAATATAACCAAATGTCTTAAACAAACTGAAATTATATACTGCTGCACCTCAACAATCAGCAAAAACATTTTAAGAATTACTGAAAGTATTACTGTGTGTACATTAACACAGTTATGCAAGAAAAATATAACCAAAACAGAAAGACTGCTTTTTTCTCCCGGTTAACATACTACACCACAGATATGCCCCTCCCCCAAAACACACTTCACAGTACACCGACTGACTGTTCTAAATCAACATTCAAAATCCACACACAAGCAATAAACACTCGATGATATGAGCACAGGAGGGTTTCCTACAATCGATGTACTAAATTGTCAGAAAAAAAACAACTCAAAAATACTTTTTTAACAGCTTTTAGAGGATTTGAATCACAGAGCTCTGAGTGGAAACTGTCTCCGTCTTCCACTACACATACACTACACAGAACTGAGGCTGTGCAGAACAATCTAGAGCCCATGAGAATTGCAATCCCATGAAGCACTGCAAAATTCACCTTTGGAGCACAAAAACAATGCAAAGTGAGATGAAATACATTGATTTCAAAGTACTTCACTTTAAAATTGGTGGAGAAGTGGTTTGGGAAGGAGGAATAAAGCAAAGTCATTGTTTTCAATGGACTTCACATTCCCATTATAACAGAAAGTACTCCATTTCGCATTGAAAGGAGATAAAGGGACATCCTTGCCTAATTCCTGAATAGAGCGAAGGCTTAGAAATGCCCCATTCATAGAAATTCTTGCAGTAGGTTTTTATAAAGTGTGGCAATCCAGGAAATAAACAGAGAGGAAAATGAAATGCTTCCAGAACTCAGAACAGAAAGTTCCAGTTCACTCGATCAAATGCCTTCTCGGCTTCCAGGGAGACCAGTCCTGCAGGGAACTCGGCATCCCTGGTAGCTGAGAAGACATGCGATAAGGTACATAAGTGGTCAGAAGATGAACGCCCTTTCATAAATCTTACCTGGTTTTTACCTATCAACTCAGGAAGAACTACTGTTAACCTATTGGCTAATATTTTGGAGAGAATTTTAATATCCTGATTTAAAAGTGAGATAGGTCTGTAACTCTGAACCAGCTGAAGATCTTTATCTGGTTTGGGGAGCAGAACAATCAAGGCCTTAAAAAGGTGGGAATCAGCCTCCACCCCAGCTAAAATATGCTGAAATAAATGGCAAAGTACTGGTAATAGAAGGTCCTGAAAACTTTATAAAATAAGGAGGAAAAACCATCGGGGCCTGGGACCTTGTCTGCTGGCAATTCTCTAATTACATTGGCAATTTCCTCCTGAGAAATAGGAGCAACCAGAAAATCCTTGTGTCAATCAGAGAGAGGTGGGGCAAATGAGAATCTTTCAGGTAACTCTGTACTCCCAGGGCAAGAGGACGTTCCATGTCACTGTACAAGTTTGTATAGTAACAGGAAAATTCTTGAACTATTTCAGTGGGAGATACTTTAAGGATCCATCAGCCATTGCCCTGATAGGAGGGATAAATCTCACTGATTCTTGTTGCTTAACACGAGTGCCAGTAGGCGCCCGCTTTTCTCCTGGTCGGTGTAACTAGCTCTTGTACGAATAATAGCTAATTCTGCTTTATTTGGAGTAACTCCAAATATCTATCTTTCAACACTAAGGGTTTCCTCATATCCTCATCGAGAGGATTAATTAAGAAATTATTTTCAAGTGATCTAATTTGGGATAGTAAAGATATTAATTCCTTCTCCTGTGCCCTTTTCCTACTAACACGCCATGCTGATAAGGATCCCACTCATGAAGGCCTTAAAGGCCCCACAAAATGTCTGGCTTTGCATTATCTAACTGGTTAGATGAAAAAGGATTCAATTTGTTCCTCTATAAGTTTTCAGTATTTAACATCCTTGAGAAGTTGTTCATTAAGTTTCCATCTGGTTTCCTGTTAGGCAAATTAAGGAATACCAATTTACATAATACTAGTGAGTGGTCAGAGATTGGGCCAGGTTGAATCAAGGAAGTTTTAACCCGGGAAATAGGCACTGAGAAATAAGTATGTAATCAATGCGGATCATGAAAGTCAAGGTCATTGACCTGAAGGTAAACTCCCTAGAATCAGGATGTAAAACACGCCAGACATCACAGAGCCCGCATTGGTCCAATAGATCTTTAAAAGCCTTCTGCCCCGAAGTGACCCCTCCCAAACCTCTACCTGATCTGTCTAAAATAGACTCAAGTACTTGGTTAAAATCCCCCCTAAAATAATCCTGATGGGAAGCATTGGGAGAATAGCAGATATAAGTCTCATAAAAAATCCTGGGTCATCTATGTTAGGGCCATAAATACTGCCAAGTAATATTGGAACAGACCAGAGAGTACCTTTAACAAGGATAAACCTTCCCTAGGGATCTTTAATAACCTGTGTAGAAACAAAGGGAATACCCTTGTTAATCATGAGCATGACCCTGCAGCTGTTTGTATATCCCTGGGCATTATAAACCAATCCCATCTGTTGTCTCCTTAACTGTAAAGCTCCCACTTCTAATAAATGGATTTCCTGTAAAAAAGTTATCTGAGAGCTAAGTAAGCTAAATGTTTGAGAGCCTGATATTGTTTGTGCTTCTTCCTGATCCCCTTAACATTCCAAGTCACAAAAGTTATCTCATTAGCCATCCAGTAATGGTAGTTAGACTTAGTGTATTCAGCTCAGCACACGGGATACATAGCCCCTGCAAATGTACACCCATGGTTACTGCAGTAAAGCCCACCCTCCTCCCTAACCCCCTCACAATTAAGTCCATCCCGACCCCCTACCCACCCCTACCCTCCAGCGATACCCTGAAACCCCCCCCCAAATCTCTAAACTGTCACAAGCAATGTTCAGCACAGTACTGGTGCTTTTCCTTCATCCCCTGCCCCTGATAATGCATCCCTGTTAATAGAACTCTTACATTCCGCTATCCTCGTATAGAAAACAAAACAGTGCTGATTATCCCAAAAAAATAGAGAAAGGTCCTGGGCTTTCACTACCACCACACCAAAGTGTAAACCTATTGGGAATATATTAGAAAAGGGCCACAGCGAAAGCCATGTACAACCAAGGTAGCCATGAAATTCCAAACAAAACTGAGAGAGAAAGTTGAAATCATCCTTGCTTTGTGAGGCAATTATGGAGGAGCTAAAACCAGATCGGGAACCCAGTGAGGGGAGTGACCTGTACCACAGACTGAGAGCAGGAATTGAGAAAAAGATAGTAATCACATTGCAGGAAGGAAGGCAGAAAAATGCATCTTCCCAGAGATAACCCGCATCCAAGTGCACTGGCTCTCCGTGGAAAGTTAACTGTCCTGCACTCGAGTCTAGTAGAAAATTGAGAGAGATCCCCTTGAATTGAGGCTGCACCCTCGTGAATTACTAATGCCTAATCGCCCTCTAGTGGCCAGTTCCAGGTCATGATAGAGTGAGAACAAGCTACAGAAAGCTCAAGACCACTCTAATTCCAATCCAGATGAAATAAATCCGAATCTAAATCTCAGCAAAACCAACTCCCCTCTCTATTATGTTTACCATACAAAAAATTCTAAAACTTGAAATATTGTTCCCCCAGTAAACAAGCCCCGAGACCCTAAGTGTCCTTTTCCCTTAACCGGCATGGTCCCTCTGCAATTGGAGCCAAGGAAGCTAGTAGCAAGTGTGGCCTGCGCTGATCACCCCAGTCCAAACAAAACAGGGAACAATTTCCCTGGCATTCACACTGAACGGTTTCTCAAAAAGGGAAAAAACGAAAGTTCCAATTCTCAGCTCCACACAGCTCTCCGTCCTATGAGCACAACATCTCAGGGATCCTTAAATAGATCTGGTAGCGTAGAGTTAAGGCTCATCAGGGTAACTGCAGGATCATCATAGTTGGACCAGGATCCATTTACTAGAACCTGTAACCTGGCTGGGTAACCCATCCTGAATATCAAGCCTGCGCTAATTATCTTGGAAACAATAGGATGAAACGCTTACCGCTTCATGTGAACCGAGCCAGGCAAATCTATTGAAATTCTCAGTTTCATGTTCTCCCAGCGAACCTCTTGCAAAGCTCTCACTTTCTGCAGAAAATGCTGCCTCTCCAAGTAGTTCAAAAACCGACAGATAATGGGACGGGGGTCCTCCAGAGAAGGTTTAGGCCATAGGGACATGTGAGCTCGCTCTATATAATATAGCCAGGGCTAAAGGGAAGGGGCTGGCAACCCACTCCACCAACTTCTGGACAAATGCCACAACATTTTGGCCTTCTTCTCCCTCCGGTAACCTGAGTATCACAATGTTGTTTCTGTGGCTGCGGCCCTCTAGATCTTCTAGCTTAGCTTCTAGACGAGATCATTTCTGATGCATAGACACCAGATCAGGATCAAGATTTTCTAACTTTTTCTCTATTGAGACTATTCGAGCTGTGTTAACGGAGACAGATAGCAAGACTTCATCTAATATTCTAGGGAGAGACTTCAGATCCATCGCCATTTCTTTCATTTTCTCACGAAAGGGCTTAAACTCTTCAAGAAACCTAGTGGCGTTAAAGGTTCCTGCTCTCCAGATTGACTCGAGGATCAGGCCTCTCAGGCCCACCAAAAGCCCTGGATTTTAGAGGCCTTTTCGGGAGTAGCGGGGGGGGGTGTGCTTCTGCGGGGCTTTCTTCATGTAAGCCTCCATTCACCAATTTTACACTCAAACCAATACTTCCAAAGTATTTAGACAGCACTGAATCTCGAAAACAGAGGAAATTGAGGAATTCGGATGTCCAAAATAGACGATTCCATGATCGGGAGGCAGGAGCTTCTTGTAAGAGCTTCTACTCAGCACTCTGCATCACGTGATCTCTCGTGAAATTGACTTTCTTACTGGTGCAAGATCGCGAGTGCATACGCCGAGCTCTCTGGCAATCAAATTGCTATGATCTGCTGATAGAACTCCTGCTGGGGGCACTTGATCTCCCTGGCCCCAGAGACAACAAATTAGCGACAGATCCTGAACCTCTGGCAACTACAAATGAGGAGAATTGGGCCCCTATTTGTCAAGCTTGGGTGGATGCTATAGTTGCTAAGGACCTGGAGTCTCCCCACCCTGCCTCACCACAGCTACTATTGAACTGCCAAATCCCAAAGGTACTGACTGATCACCTATGGATGTACTTTTTTGTAGGGTATCTGAATTGATTTGGGCTTCAATGTCAGAGGAGAGTAACTCTTTGCAGTTTTCAGCCACATTGTTTGCGCCACCCGACACTCATACTTTGACAGCCACATAGTGAAATGACTATCTTACTGGTGCAAGGTGAGAGCATCTGGCGCTCGGTGGGTCGATCTGTCTCTCCTTTCTTATCTGCCAAATTGGTGGCGTGGCACTTCATTCTGAAGCTCGACAAGGAAGATGTTGGCATCGTCCCTGTGTGTGTGTGTGTGTGTGGTTGGGGGCAGCAGAGCTATGTGGATGGTCGTGGGTGCCGCTTATTGTCTACTAACAATTGTATAGGTAGAGCAGCTGCCCACCACTCAGCCTCTCAGAATGACATCTGTGGTGAAATGCTAGGGGTCAGCAAAATACAGTGAGTGGTGGGGGATGGAGTTGAGGCAGATTAACCGTACTCTCTGGGGGAAGGGACGTCTCAAGACTTCAAGCGCCGAGCAAAATACAGTGAGTGGTGGGGGTGGAGTTGGGGTGGGTTAACCATACTTTCCAAGGGAGGGAAACTGTTAAGACATCAAGTGCCAAGAAAATAGGTCTCTTCAACTACTATACCTCCAACAGTCAGCGTAGTAATTGGGCTCTCCGCGGAAGAAACTATTTTAACACTTCATCATGTTGTAAGGATGGAAAACATGACGTAAGTCTTTTTTGGATGTAAAACGTCTGCAGGCTACACCCACTGCAGACATAAAAAAGGGACTTAGCACTCTGCGCCATAAAAATGAAGATCCTTCAGACAGTCTTTCCAAGTTATAATTTATTAGCAATACAGACGCTAACACAGGTAGCCGTTGTAGCCCAAGGAGGCTACCACAGACCTATGTTTTGCACTGCTCCAAGTGCTTTATCAAGGTATAGTGAACCCCCTTGTGGTCACCTTATGTACCATTTTAACCAATAAATCAATCAACAAAAATGTGCAGGATGCCCAAACAATTAGATCATTCCACATTCCAAAGTTTTTTTAAAAAGAGGTATATCTTCCACTTGTATGAGCTAATTATCAATCACAAACTAAAAGCAAGCTAAATCAATATACATTCTTATCAGTCAGTTCCAGTGATGGAAACATAGTGTGATTCATCTATATCCAGTTATTTCTTAAGATTACCAATCTCTATATGAACTGGCCAGACAAACTACAATACTTTAATTTATACAAGGCTGCATAATGCAGTTTCAGATGGGGAGGAGGTTGAATGGTTAGGGATCAAGAAAAACACAATTATGTTGAGTGTATATATATATATATATATATATATATATGAAGTCTTTATCAAGGGTGAAAGAAACAGCCAATATTTAAATACAATGCAGGACTTTTCAAACACTAATGATGACATTTTATTTATTATTACCAAACTAATCATAATTTCTTATTTTATTTTATTTTATAAAGTGTATATATAGAACAAAATATTATTTAAGTCCCATTGCAATTAATGTAAGAAATGGGGGGGGCAGAAGGGAAATGAGAATGATGGGGGGGAGAAGAGGAAAGCCATTTTGCCATCCAGTCTTCCTTCTTCATGAAAACTCATATAGCCCCATTATTACAAATCTCAGCTATTAATATAATAACTTGGGGACTTGGGGGAGAGCTTGCCTGGCAAGATGGTGGCAGCTTAATTAATAAGGAAGGACTTCAGGATCTACTTTCCATGACATCCTAAGTCATGTTCCTTTTCTGAAAAAAAAACTGGACTAATACACAGCCTAGGAAATACCCTTTTATTTGATACCATCCTTTCTTGGTAAGCACCAAAAATGAACTTATTATCCCTCCTGTAAAAAACTTGGGCACCAACCTCCAGGGTGCACTTTCAACCAGGACCAGCAATCAGGGAGTGGAGTAGTGCAACAGAGCATCGGGAGCAGCTGGCACTCGTATGCAAGGTTTACTGCTGCCAATTACCATGACAGTAGAAAAGGACAACATGACAGTGCAGGAACTGGCTAGTATCTCTGATCACTTAAACAGGATTTTAATAGACACTGCTCAACTAAGGACACTACTAAGAAAGATGCTCAGGAGATGCAGGCACTGACTACCAGGGTCACTGACACAGAAGACAGTGAATGCACATGAGGAGATACTTCATACCCATCAATGCCACTTCAGGGAACACCATAATCAAATACAGTACCTCCTCGCAAAAGTTGATGATATGGAGAATAGATCCCGATGGAACAACCGGAGAATTGTCGGGGTCTCCGAAGCAGTAGAAGGTTTTGATATGCTGCATTTTTTGTCATCTTTCCTCCCCGAACCTCTACAGCTGAACAATGCCCCATGGCTAGAGTTTGAGAGAGTGCACAGACCCCTAGCACTGAAGCCTTAGGAAGGGGAACATCTACGACCAATGCTGTGCCACTTTAATAAGTACCTGGTTAAAAACCTTGATTTGCGGATGGCAAGGGAGCAGGGTGCCATGCAGTGGAAAGGGCACAGAATTCAAATCTTCCAGGATTACTTGCAGGTGCTATCAAAGAAATGATGAGACTATGGGGGGTTGGGTAAAGCAAGAATTGTATAAAAGGGGCATTGTGACTTTTCTCTGGTACCCCTCCATGCTCTGGGTGCAGTTCAAGGGCAAGTTTTTGATGTTTGATAACCCCCAGCAGGTCGAGCAATTCTTGGCTGATACTCATGATGACAGCTCCATGCATCCCCAACCTCGAGTGCAGCACAAGAGACCAACCTGGCCAGTGCCTCCTGCTACTCCAGTGGATACCCAGCAAGTTCCTCTGTCTCCAAACAATGATCTAACCCCAATGGAGGCATGGTAGCAAGTCCAGGGATGTCACCAAAAAAGAAGATCAAAGGCCCAGATACCCCTAGAGATCAGAGGCTGAGACAGAGACCATGAAGCCACCAGGCCAGACAATGGATATCAGGGGCTATCAGCTCTTCTCCTATCAACACCCTGATCAAGAAATTGAATTGCTATGATCCGCTGAGAGAAATCCTGCTGGGAGCACTTGACCTCCCTGGCCCCAGAGACAACAAATCAGTGATGGAGCCTGAATCTCTGGCAACTACAAACTAGGAGGATCTGGCCCCTATTTGTCAAGCTTGGGCAGATGCCATAGTTGCTGAGGACCTGGAGTCTCCACACCTCCCCTCCACAACTACTATTGAACTGCCAAATCCCAAAAGTACTGACTGATCACCTATGGATGTACTTTTTTGTAGGGTAACTGAATTGATTTGGGCTTCGAATGCAGAGGAGAGGTAACTCTTTGGCAACTTTCAGTCACACTGTGCGCTCCACCGACACTCACACTTTGACAGCCACATAGCGAAACTGACTTTCTTACTGGTGCAAGGTCGCGAGTTCATACGCCGAGCACTCTGGCAATCAAATTGCTACGATCTGCTGAGAGAACTCCTGCTGGGGGCACTTGATCTCCCTGGCCCCAGAGATGACAAATTGGCGACAGATCCTGAATCTCTGGCAACTACAAATGAGGAGGATTGGGCCCTTATTTGTCAAGTTTGGGTGGATGCCATAGTTGCTAAGGACCTGGAATCTCCCCGCACTGCCTCACCACAACTACTATTGAACTGCCAAATCCCAAAGGTACTGACTGATCACCTATGGATGTACTTTTTTGTAGGGCATCTGAATTGATTTGGGCTTCGATGTCAGAGGAGAGGTAACTCTTTGGCAGTTTTCAGCCACATTGTTTTCACCGACCTCATACTTTGACAGCCACATAGTGAAATTGACTATCTTACTGGTGCAAGGTGGCGAGGGGCATACGAGCACTCTGGTGGGTCGATCTGTCTCTCCTTTCTTATCTGCCAAATTGGGTGGCCGTGGCACTACATTACGAAGCTCGACAAGGAAGATGTTGGCATCGGCCCTGTGTGTGTGTGTGTGTGTGTGTGTGTGTGGTTGGGGGGCAGCAGAGCTATGTGCCTGGTCGCAGGTGCCTCTTGTTGTCTACTAACAATTGTATAGGTAGAGCAGCTGCCCACCACTCAGCCTCTCAGAAGGACATCTGTGGTGAAATGCTAGGGGTCAGCAAAATACAGTGAGTGGTGGGGATGGAGTTCTGACAGATTAACAGTACTCTCTGGGGAGGGGCGTCTCAAGACTTCAAGTGCCGAGCAAAATACAGTGAGTGGTGGGAGGGTGGAGTTGGGGTGGGTTAACCATACTCTCTGAGGGAGAGAAACTGTCAAGACATCAAGTGCCAAGAAAAATAGGTCTCTTCAACTACTATACCTCATACAGTCAGTGTAGTAATTTGTCTCAATGTGGAAGAAACTATTTTAACACTTCATCATGTTGTACGGACAGAAAACATGATGTAGGTCCTTTTTGGATGTAAAACGTCTCTAGGCTACGCCCACTGCAGACGTAAAAGCACACACAGAAATGCACAGTAATTGCAGCTGACTAACTGCTAACAAGTGCCAGCCAGGAAACACATCCCTTGACCCTTCACACCATGATGCAGCCAAAAAATAAACAGGAACTGGAAGCACAGTTCACATAGGGGGAGACTGTCACTTGCGCTGGCAGTTTTCTGTAACAAGCAAGAGTGAATGACCAGCACAAGGACAGTAGTTTACCAGGTGCAGTGAGACCTATTTTTAGAACTGTGGTTTATGAAACTCCTTAATTCATACATGTGAATTATGGAATTTGTGAAGGTCTACCAGCTGTGGTTTATTGACACTAACCAGTAAATATATTCTGTTCTATACTTTCCATGATATAATTGGTATTAGAATAACACAAGTCAGTTCCATGTTGCTAGCCATTGATTTTGGAGATCATCCTTCATTTCTTCAGGCCCATTTACACTCCCTAAACTCCATCATTGAGAGGAGTGCAGATGAGTTACACTGGTGCAAATCAGGCAGTATAAATGGCTTGCAAAGCATCGTAAGTCAATCAAGTGTGGTGCAGAGCAATTAGTGTTTTTGAGGATTTGTGTACCGGTGCAGGAATTTTTGCTAGCATGCAAACACATTGCTCTGTCTGCACCAGTACATCCTGTGATACCCTCTCCAGGCCAAAATGTCCTCCACCAGTTGACAGCTCACCCTCCTACCCACAGCCTCATGATACCCCATGCATGCTTGATCAGGTCATCACAACATTAAGCAGCACATTCTCCTGGTAGCATTTCCACAAAACATTGTAAAGTTATTTGCAGGAGCTTTTTTTTTTGTTTGTTTTGTTTGTTTATTTAACCTGGTAGGTCCAAGGGTCAAAGACCCAGTTTCATGGGTGACCAGAGCAACATAAAAAACATACAAGTGCACAATAAAACAATAAATAACATATGGCACATACAGGTACGTAATAACTATAAGAACGTACACAAAATTAGCAAAGTAAACACAGACATATTTAGATTGTTAATTTACGGTACATTTACAATCAGTCTCTAAGAGCAGAGGATTTCTTAAGGCTTGCCTATAACTACACATAGTAACTTCAAAACATTCAAACATAGTCAAAAATGCATTAGAAAGAATTGGTAGATTGCGAAAAAAGTTATCTGTCCATCTGTTGATTTTATTCTCAGGACAGAAAAGTTACAGTAGAACTGATGTGTTTTTTAATTGACTGAAAGATGGTAGGACCTTATTTAAAGTTATAAAATGGGCAGAAAATGTCCTTGATCTGACTGGCTGACAGCCTCTGTCAGCCGTGTCATATCAGGATATAACTTTTCAACCTGCAGTATATGTGCCAAGTGGAATACCACACACTCAAATCAATGCATGCCACCACTCTCCCTCTGCAGTTCCTCAAGTGGCATCTGATGGAACCAGGAGAGCGGTAGCTTCTTCAGCCTTCAGAAGTGCCTGCCTGGCATCAGCAGGGAAGATGAGTTGCAACACACAGCCCCCCGCACACACACACACAGATCTAGACAGCCCACATCCCTACATATTTAAGCAACAAGCTACAAGGGGGTGTGGGTTATCAAGGGATTTACCATGGCTAGAGTGGTTTGCCCATGAGGTGCAGCCGAGTGGGTAAATCCTTGCCAGCCATGGTAAATCCCTCGATAACCCATACCCTCCGAATGGCTTATTGCGATTATACTAAGGTTCATTTTTTTTACTATAATAAAATACAAATATTAAAGAGATTGATCTGTTTTTATTTATTTTTATTGTATTTATTTCTATTCTGCAGAGGATATATTGGATTATAGTCTCAGCAACAGCCATTGGTTATCAGAGGATTTACAACGGTGGTAAACTATCAGTCTGATGAGTGCATTGGCTGTTCACTTATGACCATGGTATAACTGTAAATAAACTCAGATCTCTGCTGTGACTAAAACTGAGCATGATGATGAACTGAACGAAGCATGTCCCAAGACCTTGAAATCCTGCTAAAAATCCACTAGCACTCCACCATCAGTAATCTAGGAAATGAGGCAGCTCTTTAAAATAAAAATTGTAACTCAGTCCTCTGCCTCTACTAAAATATAATGAGTGTCCTATGTTACAATTTCTGAAAGCGTTACCTGAGCTGGTAACTACGGTGGCTGTATGGGGACACATTCGCTGTCAGTCACACTGGACAGTCACTCTCAGATAAAGGGATCTTCTGAGCAAATTTTCTTATTAAACACAACACACACACAAAAATGAATATGTGAGTGTATGTGTGTGTGGGGGGGTCTAATGGAACTTAAAGCACAAGCAAACAACATGATGACTGGGTGGCTAACCATGTAGTGCTGCTAATAAAAAAACACCACTCAATGTCAGGCATACAGATGATCTGAGCATTTCTACACAAACCCACCACAAAAAGAAAATGAATGTGTGTGTGTGTGGGGGGTGACTAATACTACTAAAAGCACCAGTAACATGCACATAACCTGATGTATACATAGATAATCCTGTAAGTACTTTAAAAGGGGGACTAATTTTTTATTATTAGAGATATTGAAACCCTGTTTTTATATTTCCTATTTTTTTTAAATAATTACTTGGGAATCCATTAAATAAATACTTTAGGGCCCATTTTATAATCACAATAACACACTCCAAGGTGTAGGTTATGTCCTGATAACTGCATACCCAGGTGCAAAAGGCACTCAGCGTAAGTTTCTCATTCCTTATAATGTACCTGGGCATGCTCTTATCAGGACCTAACACACACCTTGTCATATGCTATTGTTTGCTTATCTTTTTGCCAGTATCCCAAGTTGAAATTTGTATCTGTAGTCAAAGGAACCATCCTACCTACTGAAGCAATACACATAGATGGGTTTGGGATGATAATATGGTAGTAGAACAAGCAATTTGGTTCAGAAGAACTCTGACCCTTGATAAAAACCCTTCCCCAGCAGAGTAGTAAAAAATCAAGCCTTACACAATAACTGGTAATAGAAAATTTTGAAACAAAAGTAATCTAGTTGATGGAATTTATAGTGAATTCAATCTATAAAGTGCCCCAAGTTGTTGGTGAACCACTTTAACCATGTTTGTAATACTTTACTGGTAGTTCATACATGCATCTACAGTAAGGCGTAAATATTTTAAATATTTAATCTGCTCTATTTCCACCACGGAACACTAAACAATGAGAGAGTAGGCTCAGAATTCATTTTTTTCCTCTGATTTTGAAAGACCATAGATTTCATTTTTTTTTCCATTTAGGACAAATTTATATGTGTGAAACCAATTTTATATTTCCAAAAAATCAAAAGCCAAATCATCTTGAACGGTCTAGAAGACAGATCCACTCATAAGGATCACTGTGTCATCTGCATATAAAAAAATTGGGATTTAGAACAAACAGTGGGTAATGTATTCAAAAACAAACTAAACAAAAGACGATCAAAAAACTGAACCTTAGGGAACACCCAGTGCAATAGAAGCAGGAAGGAAAAACATCCATTGACTTTAGTGGATTGACTACAGTTAGACAGATAATTCCACACCACCCAGCAGCATCCTGGGACACACCAAGTTTGAAAAGCAAACATAAGAAGACCATGGTCAACTAGGTCAAAAGGCCTTGGTAAGGTCCACAAACAGCAGCAGAAAAAATCCCTTAATAAGGGCTGCATGGACTGCACGCCTGAACCCCAACAAGGCAGATGAGGTACTGTGTCCAGGTTGAAATGCATGCTGCGAGATGTCAGGACATCATATCTGGACAGGTTCTCAATCAATTGATCAAAACTATCCTTCCAAAATTTTAAATAGAGGAATCAATAAAGAAATGGGACAATAGTTGTGAACAATAGAAGGGTCTCCAAACTTAGGGACTGGTACCACAATTGCATCTTTCCAAATATCAGGAATAAAGAAAAATGAAGTGACAAATTAAAAATAACAGATAATGGGAAACACAGACTGTCTGTGGTGATCCTCATGAGTCTAAAATCAACTACATCCTTACCCTCTGAAGGTCAAGGATCAAACTTCAGTAGGTATTTCAATGCCTCTTTTGGGGAGAGTTATTTAAAATAAAATTTAGGATAAGCCAATTCTGGGTCAGTGTTGATAAGGTCAATTGGGCTACTGCCTTTACTAGGTGTGTCACATGAGAAAGTGAGTCAGGCAAGACTCCTGTAGAATCATTAAACAATTGTATTGTAGAGGAACATTTCTTGCCCAGAAGTTTGTTAATTAAATCCCACATAGCTATAGTATTGTTACCCTTAAATTGCCTCTGTTTCTCTATAAAAAAATCTCTCTTTAATTTCCTTACCATTGATTTACACTTGTTCCAAGCAACTCTGTATGCAACTAATGAGTCTGGATTCACTAACCTCCTATAAATCTTCCATTTTTGTCCTTTATCTCTCATTTGCTCTAAAAGTTCAGGGGTAACCCACTGCTGCTTGTTTCCCTTGATACTCAATTTTTTAATGGAACAAACTTATTACAAATAGTATTAAAGATGGAACCGAAAATCTCTAAGGCCTTATTCAAATCCATTGTACTCCCCCACACACTAGTGCACAAGCCATGGAGTGGACTGCATCGTGAGCCAGCTGAAGCAGCAAAGAAGCCCCAGGAACCCCCACACACACACACTAACACACAAGCCATGAAGCGGACTGCATTATGGGCCAGCTGAAGCAGCAAAGAGGCCCTAGGAACCCCCACACACACTAACACACAAGTCATGGAGCAGAGTGCATTGTAGGCCAGCTAAAGCAGCTGAGAGGCCCCAGGAGCCCCCCCCACACACACACACACTAACGCACAAGCCATGGAGTGGACTACATCATGGGCCAGCTGAAGCAGCAAAGAGGTAAAGTCTCCAACCTCTTGCAAACACCAATACAGGGGATTCTGCTGACATCAACTGATAGAATCACTGCCTGGACATTTTGGTAGCAGTTCCCTATGATTTACAGTAGAATCTCGTGGTGCTTTAAGAGTTCTGTGTTACTGTAAGGAGTGCTGTCTACCCACTGTATTATGAGCTATACTGCATATATTTTAAGCATTTATACTGCCTGTAATTGCAAGTCAGACTTTGCTTTAGTAGTCAGGAGTTTGGTATTTACCTGCAGTGTTGTTTTGTCCACGTTTCTCTGGTGCTTGAGGGCTAGAGGTATCCCTCCTTCTCCTGTCCCACTTGTTCTCTGATAGTTGCACATGCATAGTCGGGTGGACGACTTTCTGCCAGTGAGTCTGTAATCTGACTGCCCTCCTTTGTCTCTTCCTAACTACCAGGCCCCAGGAACCCCCACACACAAACTAATGCACAAGCTGTGGAGTGGACTTCATTGTGGGCCAACTGAATCTGCAAAGAGGTAAAGTCTTCAACCTCTTGCAAACACCCTACAGGGTGTTTACCCATTGATGCTTTGCATTGACTCTCCGCCTGCCCCAGCCTCCCTCCCTCCCAAGGTCATCCCTACAGTTCTAGGTCATCAGGTCACATGACCTGATCATGTGACTCACAGACAGATTTATCAATCAGTTTACTTTCCCACCTGCAGGTTATACTAACTGTCTACTAGGAGTCAGTATTATGCATCCCCCTTCCTGAATTTTCCTTGCTACTGAACCTCTCTCTGCCTACTCTTTCCTCTCTGTTCTTACTGCTCCTGGTCTTCACTACCAGCTTCTACTGCCTTCTTCTGGTGCTACTATACCTGGATTCGAATCTTGCACCTCTGCACCCAAGCGGACACCTTTTCTCCATGCCACTGTGTCTGCCCCATACTACCTATGTCCTTCTAACCCATAATGATGCCGCCCTCTCTTCTCTATATATTTGCCTGCTGTTGTCTTTTCTGGCTGGTACCTTTCCTCCATACTACAACCACACCCTTCCTCCAGCCAAGTTTGCCCATGTCGAGCCCATACCTTATATGAATTTAAAACACACAAGGCGCACTAGCCACCCCTATGTTGTTTAACCTAGTCCCCCTAACAGCTTGCAATTCCCTCTACCCCTCCTTCTCAGTGTCCCCACTGTTCTCTCCCTTTCTGTACCTATAACTACCACTACCCCCCCACCGCACATCCCACTGAATGTTCAGTTCTGCCAAACTTCTCAGGTCATCCCTGTTTCATTACACTCTCCTCCTACTCATTCTATCTGGTAATGTACACCGCAACCCTAGCCCACGTGTGTCCCACCCCAAGCTAAAAAACAAAATGGACTAATTATTGCCTCAATTAACATCCGTAGGCTGTTAAAAGAAATTACCCCTCCAGCCCTGGATTGCCCAACAATCTCCTGATATCCTGGCCCTCACGGAAGCCTGGCTGTCCCAAGGTACCCCCAACTCTGCAGTGTCAATCAATGGATATTCAATCCTCAGAGCTGATAGACAAGGCAAAAACAGGGGTCTGTGCCATTATATAAAGAACCCTGCAAGCCCTCCATCTAGAAATCCCACCTCCTATCCATGGTGCACAAACACTGGCTGTCAAAATACTCCTAGGTACACAGTGGAAAAGTATAAGCTTCATGATCATCTAAATTTCCCAATGGAACCAAAACTAGCTTTGACGAGATGCTAACTACTCTCTTGCCACTGCCCAACAAGCAGGAACTCATCCTAACAGGTGATTTCAATGTCGACTGGCTTGCTCGGTCATCCACTGCTTTCAAGGACTCAGCTACCACCATTGACCTGATCCAAATGGTCCAGACCCCTTTTCATATAAATGACAAAACAGGGACCTCCACCCTTCTAGACCTCATTCTCATCAACCGTCCAAAACATATCTCTTAAGTTACTGTCCACCCTGACACCCTTAGTGACCACTCTCCTGTTACTTGTCTCTGGTGAAATAAGTCCCCCTCCTCCACCCACCCCCACCTACCTCAGGCACTTAAAAAAAAATTCTCTACCAAAACTCAATGCCTTCCTTCAGGCCTGCGACTGGTCCTCCATTTTCAATACTACCAATGTGGATGATGCCCTGTCCTACTTTATCAACACCTTCAACTCCGCTTGTGACATTTTGCCCTCTAAAAACAATTTATTAAAAATTGTACCAATCCATGGGTGTCACTAGCACTGCTTGATATGATGCACCACCAAGGCAACCTCTGACTCAGTGCACACAACTCCCAACACCCCCTGGATATGCAACTCTACCGAGATGCCAGAAACAAATGTACATGGGTTATCAGGCAAGCTAAAGCAACCCAGTAGTGGAAGTACCAGTGGGAACTACCAACACATTTGAATGTATCATGGGCGAGGGTGTTGTGTGCAGGATTCTTCTTGTTTACTGTCCACCAGGTGACGGGAATGTTTTCCTGTGGGAAGTCACAGAAACATTGTCGGCCTGATGTTGGGATCCCCCAGATGGTTGGTTCTGGAGGATTTCAATTCCTGGGTCAATGATGAACTCTCATAGTTTGGTCAAGACTTCCACCAGTTAATGATTTCACTGGGCTTCACACAGGTTATTTCCTCCTCGACCCATATTGGTGGTCATTCATTGGATTTGGTGTTCCTACTGGGGATGGAGATATCCGATTTGGTAGTGGAATAAGTTGGGTGGTCTGAGCATCACTCCACTGGATTCAGTTTTGAGGCCACCCCTAGTAGGCCAGCCCCTATGGAGATGGTCTGGTACTGCCCTTTGAGGGGTGTTTCCCCAGATGGTCTGATGGCGGTGCTGTGCCTATCGGGTTTACCGAGTGATTGCATGGACCCAGGGGACTTGGTACTTGCTTATAATAAGGCGGTAGCAGAGGCCCTGGATTCCATTGCTCCAATTTGTGTTCGTCCCCTCACTCTTTGCCCTAGGTCTCCTTGCTTTGATGAGACTTTAAAGGAGTTGAGGAGAGTTGGATGAAGATTAGAGAGGCCATGAAATTGGGCCTGGATTGTCACAAACTTGGTTTGATGGACCATTATGTGGTCTATCAATCAGCAATGTCTCGTAAGAAGGCAGAATTCCTGTCCAGAGAGATTGCTGCTGCACAGAATAGACCAGCTCAGCTTTTCAGGGCTGTGGACAGATTGTGCAATCCAATCTGTCTTCAGCCTAGAAGAGCCTTTTCTCAAGAATGGTGTGAGGAGTTTGCTCAATTCTTTTCAGATAAGGTTGCCACAATCAGGTCTGATATCCGCCTGACCCTCCCAAATGGGAGTTGTGATGGTCGGCAGGAGATGTCAGACACCTGGTTTGAGTGGTCTGACTTCAGCCTTCCCACAATCAATAGCATTGTGATAGTTATCCAATCATTGCATCCAACGAACTGTGGTTTGGACCCGGGCCCCACACGTCTCCTAGTGGATTGTGTGGATAAAATCAGCCTGGTCCTTGCTGAGATAGTCTGGAGGTCTTTGGAGAGGGGGAATTTTCCAAATCCTCTGAAGGAGGCTGTGGTTCAGCCCCTTCTTAAGAAGCCCTCCTTGGACCTGGATTGTCTGGCTAACTACAGGCCTGTCTCTAACCTTCCCTTTGTGGGTAAGGTTATTGAGAAGGTGATTGTGTCACAGCTGGATGATCATTTGACCAGTCACAATGTCTATGATTCTCTCCAGTCTGGATTTAGGAAGAGACATAGTACCGAGACAGCTCTTGTCCAGGTACTAAATGACCTCCTATTAGCGAGAGATCAAAGGACTTGTTCCATCTTGGTCCTTCTTGATCTCTCTGCAGCATTTGACACCGTGGACCATGGTGTGCTATTGGAGCACCTGTGGTTTATCTGTAGGCTGTCTGGTACAGTCCTCAGCTGGTTTTGATCTTTCCTCCAGGGTAGGACCCAGAGAGTGGTGTCTGGAATTTTTTCCTCGGCATCATTCCCCCTATCATGTGGGGTACTGCAGGGCTCCATTTTGGCACCCATGTTGTTTGCCGTGTACATGCTACCATTGGGAGTGATCATTAGGCGGTACGGTTTGAGTTTTCACTGCTATGCAGATGATATTCAACTGTACATGTCCTTTGTGCCCACCAAGATGCTGCCTTTTCAATCTTTAACAACTGTCTGGCTGAAATCCAGTACTGGATGAATGTGAGTTGGCTGCGGCTGAATCCAGAAAAAACGGAGGTGTTGGTTGTGGAGCCAGGTCACTGGGTGGTGGGTTTGTTGGAAGGATCTCCCTCAGGTTTATGGCTTGGGGGTGTTCAGCTAACTACCTCAGACTGGGTGTGGAACCTGGGCGTGTGTTTGATGACTGTTTGACACTTAAATCCCAGGTATCGGCAGTTGTCAAAGCCTCTTTTACCATCTGAGGAACATCGCCTGGGTGAAGCACCTGGTTCCTCCTGGCGATCTTCCTACTTTGGTCCACGCCTTCATTACCTCCTGCCTTGACTCCTGCAATGCTCTTTATCTTGGGCTACTGGGGTTGATATTCGCTGCTTGCAGCTAGTGCAGAATGCGTCAGCCAGGCTATTGACTGGTTCCTCTAGGTCCAGTCATATAACACCTGTGCTCTGTGGACTGCATTGACTGCCAATATGCTGGTGAATCACCTTCAAGGTCAGTTTGCTGACCTATAAGACCCTACACGATCCAGGACCTGGCTACCTGAAAGATCTCCTTTGTCCCTACTGTCCCTCCCGCTCTCTAAGATCCACTGATGAGGGATTGCTAGAGATTCCCAGGGTTTGTTTGAAGACCTCTGGGGCCAGATCTTTAGCTTTATGGCCCTGACCCTGTGGAATTCTCTACCTCATCAGATGTAGAGATTGCCCGACTGTCCAAAGCTTTAAGGAGGCATTAAAAACACATCTTTGTAGCCTTGCATATAATGATTTTTAAATGTTGCAGGATTGGGTTAATTTTAATATTCTTTTAATTATATTGATTTTATTATGTTATGTGCAAGCGCCTTGGTTTTGGAAAGGCACCTTTTATAAATAAAGTTTGATTGATTGATTGACTATCACCAAGCCCTCTCAGCTACCTGGAGCTCAGGGCGGGATTTCTGGCTCAACATTAAGGAAGTCACCAGTAAAGTGGATCCCCTACCACCCCCCAACTTTCTGTTGGAAGAAAATTAGTTCATGACCCCCTAGCCATTGTGAACACCCTTAAAAAGGCATTATCTGATCTTAGCAGAGTATTGCCCCTAACTTCTTTGACCCCGTATCCTCAACTCCTGCTTCTGCAGCATTAGATGCCTTCCCCACTTTCCATCTCCATACTATCTCCCCCAGTTCAGCATGAAGCTAAATCTCCAGTTTCATAAACAAGTCTAGGCATAGTGGTGACACCCTTGAACCAAAACTCCTAAGACTCACACTGGATGAGGTTCTCCACCCCCTGACTAAAATGTTTAATTTGTCCCTCTGCCATGGACAATTCCCCTCAGTTTGGAAATGTGCAGTCATCAAACCCTTGCACAAGGGTGGTGACTGCACAGCTCCTAATAAATACCACCCTATCTCTTGTCTGCCCCCCCACTCCAAATTGCTTGGAAAAAATTGTCTCTGACCAACTTACAGAATATCTCACCAACCATAACCGCTTTTCCCCATCCAACATGGTTTCCACCGAGGACACAGCACCACTATTGCACTCCTCGAGTACATGACCTTCATACTCCAGGCACTCAACAGTGGTCAAATGATAGGATCTGTCTATATAGACCTTACCAAAGCCATTGACACTGTCAATCACTCCCTGCTGCACCTCACACTCCCATCTGTGGGGATTGCCTCTGAGGTTGTATCCTGGTTTGCCAGCTATCTAACAAACCATTCCCAATGAGTTAGGGTTGGCTCCACCCTCTCCTCCTGCCCCATTCACTCTGGTGTCCCACAAGATTTATACTTGGCCCCACCTTTTAGCCTTTTCCTAACCCCCCCCAGTCTTGGCCTGGAAAACTGCTCCTCTATGCAGATGACACTGTTATCTTTGGTAGTCAGCCCAACCCCATTACACTCCAAACCCTTGCTCCAAGAATGCTTCCACTCCATTGAATCCTGGTTTGTGGCTCATAAAGTAATTCTCAACTGTAGTAAGACCAAATCCATGGTATTCACCCACTGCCAGTCCTGCCTTCCTAATTTCTCCCTAGCCATCTGTAACTCCACCAATGTCTCCACTAAACCGGTCTCATCCTTCAAGTACATGGGAATAACCTTTGATACCCACCTCTCCTTTCATACTCACATACAAGGTCTCTTGTCTGCACTTAATACCAGGATTGGACTGCTATACCGGCACAAACTTTCCTTTCTCCAGAGACTCTTCACCTGTCAGTATCATCATTTATTCTCTCTCTAGTTGACTATGGTTTTGTGATCTATGGTTCAGCTGACCCGACTTCCCTCTGTCGGATAAAGATTACCATGAACAAGGCATGTAGGCTGGTAACTGGTCAAGACAGACTGACTCACACCCGAAACCTATTTAAATCTGCAGGTTGGCAAAATTTTGAACCAAGACTTCAATTCACTACCTGCATCCTTGCTAAAAAATTTCTGTCAGAACAACCCCTCCTGGACTTGACTCCCTGGTCTCACTTGCCCACCCTGCCCATACCTCCAGAAGTGCGTCAAGACCCTCCCATGTTGTCACATGCTGAAGAACCACAGAGTACCAAAGAGCCTTCTTGTACAGGGCTCCTAAACTGCTAAGTGATCTCCCACCATCCATCTTCCTTTTAACCACCTTAGGCCCATTCAAATCTGCCCTCAAACTTTTATTTTCTGGAACAATCTGCCTGTGACTGTCTCTCACGCATACTGCCTGGATCTCTGCATGTGGCCTCTAGACTGACTCATTTGTCTGTTATGTTTCATTAATTACCTGCTTTCCAGCATTGATGATGGGCCATGCTCACCCTTATACACACTCGACATACAATTGTACTTACTGTATTCAGCTATGGCCCACTAGGCCTGCTTAATTGCCATGTTCAACCTGTGTTTACATGACTATAATTCCTCTGTATAATTATTGTTTACTTGTTTATAACTTCAACTGCATAACTAGGGCCCTCTTGGCTGGCTTATCACTGGCTTGCTCAGGTATAAGTCAGCATAACTCTGTATAACTCTGTCTGTATTTTTGTTTGATTATGTAATGTTTGCCATCTACATAATATTATGTTTGTCCTCTATTGTATCTGTGATGAGGAGCATTCACAAAAGAGTCTTAGGGGCAAAGGTTGTATTCTGATGATTTTAATAAATAAATAATGCACTCTAAGCTGGACCAATCTACAGAAGACACGGCTGACTGACATTTACTGATGTCCAGATTCATTAAATTGCATGTAAATATGTAAATTGGAGAGTCCAATTTCTTTTTTGCACACCAGCAACAATATACTGGGCTATGGTCACTAATGCTATACGTTAAGACACAAGATTGTAAAACGTTGGTAGTATCAGAGACCATTATCCAATCAAGCAAAGATGAGGGACCAGTTTTATAATGAATCCTAGTTGGTAAATCAATAATTTGAGTAAATCTGGAATTAACTACTAATTCCCTATACTTTACCATGTACCTTCCAAACCAATTCACAGTCAGGTCACTCATAACTATTAGCTCCCTATTAGTGGGTAAAGACTCCCTATAAACTTGCATCAAGTTTAGACCCACCTCCTGTGAACCTGGTGGAGCATACAGAAGTGAGAGAGAATAATTTTTGTTTTGCCCAAAATAAGTGAAAGAGACAAGAATTAACATGAAGAGGCATGCAAAAGTGGTACAGCTTGAATCATATACAACTGATTTTTAACATAAAACATGCAGCCTCCCCCCTTAACCTTTCTATCACACCTGTAAATATTGTAACCCTCCAACTTAATCATGTCATTTGAAATTTTGTCTGATAACCATGTCTCAGTAAGAGCAATAACCTCAAATTGAAAGTGAGTTGTCCAGGCAATGAAATTGTCCTTCTTAGCTAACAGACTTTGTACATTTAAGTGAACAATATTAACTGAATGTCTAGGGAAAGAGGCAGTAGTGAAACCGTCTGTGACTGGACCTGGATTAGATGTGCGAACCAGACATTAAAGTAACAGCATAAGCAGGTTTCTCTGAAATAAAATAGAATGGCAATATGATTTAGAAACAGACAATTTGGGATATATGTAAGATTGCTTGTTATAAGAAAGTATTATAGAGTATTTGCTGGCATATACATTTCTTCACATAGTTGTTAACTGAATCAGCTTTAAGAATAGAATTTAGCAAAAAAGCAGAAGTTACCAGTAATAAAGGCTTACTTTCATTTGAGTAATGTATTTGAGTACCCAAAGCTAAGAAAGGACTGGCAATAATAGAAGACGGACCTGCACTTGAAGATTTAAATGTAATTAGTGTCCCTATCATCACTAATAAACACAAAAAAAGCCTCTATATGCAACATGTTTTGTTATTCAAAGGCAGAACCCTAGTCCCAGCTCTGGAAAATGTATACAAATTTGTCACAGCAGTGACATCACCACCTTCCTTGTGGTCATATCACTGCTGCATGATCAGCTTGTGAAGTGCTGCCTGCCTGATTTGGCGATGCTGCTACAATGCAAAGCTGGAACTCAGCCCTTGGGATTCTAAAGACAATCCTCTGGTCATCTTGTTGCCTCCATTTAAACAAGACAATCAACCTGTCATCTTCCATCATCTATCATCTGTCCCATCTGCAATATCAACATGAAATGCACAGAGAAAACCAGAAGTGACTCAGGAAGTTCAGTCACTCCACTGGACTGACCCTGCAATGATTTAAATCAGTGGTAGTGTAAATGGGTTGCGGTAGCAATCCATGCAGTGTAGCAGCCAAACAGTGCAATCTGGAGCACAACACTCAGCTTAGTATAACTACACCCTTAGATTCAGGGAAGAAATAAGACATAGAGCTGTGTGTTAAAAATTACTACTTTGAGTTAGAACTGTTACTTGGGCTATAATATTGTAACCATACCTCTCAACCTTTTTGTCCCCTAAATGTGGAACATTGCCTCTTAAAATGTGGAACAAATGAGCAAAATGTGGAACACTTAATGAAATCTTTACCTAAGAAGCTCAGAACACTGTTAAAATGTTTGCATTTATGTTCAGAAAGTCTGTTATTAATTGAATAATATTTGTTTGCATCATTTACTATAGATTTTTGCTTTAAAATGTTAACACTGAATGTGGGACAAGTCCTCACAATGTGGAACAGGAGCTTTTGAGTAAAATGAGGAACGTTCCTTGCAATGTGGTACAGTTGAGAGGCATGATTGTAACTATTGGAGCTTGGGAACATTTGTTTGGCAGTGATAATTAGAATGAAATTTAAATGTGATGTTGCATGGTGGTGGTAGAGCCCTCCCACCCACCCTGTTTTGTAGGCTTTCTTAAATACTGAAAAGCCACTGGGGGTTGGGATTGAAGGGCTGTGCATTTCTGTTTGTGACTGAAATTTAAGCAACAGGAACTGGTGGGCCTGTGACATCATACGGTACCTGATGTCTGCATACACACACTGTTAGTGGGACTGGACACACACTGGACTGTATGTGTTTGTGAGACTTGGGAACTTTATTGGTGGGGTTGAAATTTGGTTTGTAATAACTGCAGTCAGTATAGAGAGAGACTGTATTCCAGAGGGAAAGGACTGAGAAAAGGGGTGTGTGCCATTATAAACAGAGAGGGACAAACAGGGTGGCCATATTCCACCATGGCAGGCATCTTCAGAAGGGTTGTAGGCTACACAGGCTGTGGGATGGCAATAATTCTCAATTGGGCCTGGAGAGAGGGAGGCTGCCCACTCTGTAGACAGCTATCTTGTATCAGGAGTGAAGTATATTGGTTAAGGAGTAAGCTGGGAGGGCCCGGTGGTGCTGAGGGTTGAGGCACTGGATGCCACACCTCACGCTATGCCGGCAACCCGGGTTGAGAGCGGACTCAGGTGGCCAGGGGTCGGCAGGGAGAGGAGGATCGAGCATCCCAATGGATGCTCCACCTCCTCAGGGTGGGAACAGAATGCACTCATTCTGCATCACCATAGCCGGTGGAAGCACCGACAATTGAAGGGATGGAGTGACTCCATTCATCGAGCCCGGGAGGTGGACGTCAATGGTGCATGAGAGGTCTGGCGTGCTACCACTCGGGACATACGTCCTAGTGCTCGACATCCCAGAGGGTAGGGGGAACAAGGGAGAAAATGGAAAACACCTCCCGGCAGCCTAGATGATAGCCTCTCAGGTACCATCCGGACCACCAAAGAGGGACAGACCCCAATGTGCAGGATGAGGAAAGGAGGCACTTTAGGGGCAGATCCCACTGAAGGTGGAATGGGGGATGAGAAGGAAGGAAGGAGAGGACTCCAGGAGCAGGCAAGGAGAGATAAAGAAATAAAGTGAAAAAAAGGAGTAAGCTGGGGGAGTTGGGGGGTGTCCAAGGATAAGGGGTGTGGATATGGGCAGCAGAAGGGTGGGGCTGAGGGGAGGCTGGGGCAGCACTCAGAAATTACAGGATGTTATGTTACAGCAAGCAGGAGGGGGGATAGTAGGGACAGAGGACCCTTAGATAGGGATGTTGACTCTAAGAGGAAAGCGTAGGGGGTAAACATTCAGAATATAAAGAAAGTGGAAGGGGAACAGTCAGGAGGGGCTGTTGTGGTGAAGCCTAGATGAGCAGACTGTGGGAAGGGAGCTCCTAAGGAGAACAGAGCAAGAGGGGAGGAAGAGGGGCAGTTTGGAGGGGCAGTCGGGGGAAACTCAGGTTACTTGATGGAGGCCGGCATAGAGTGTTACAATAAATTTGAGCTGCTAAGCAACCTAGAGGGGGAGGAATGGGTTGGTGGAAATGAGGAAACTGATGCAGAGGCCAGGGGGAGGGAGTCGGATACCCATAGGGCATCACAGACCGGCAATGGAAAGGATAGAAATAGTCCCAGAGGGAGAAGGGGAAACATAAATGTTAAGCAGATGGGGGAGATGCAACATATTGCAGACATGAGGGAGGAGAGCACGACTGGAGAGAAACTGGGAGACAAGGAGGTGGGGGAGGGGCCCCCCTTCAGCAGGGGGTCTGTACCAAGGATGGGGTCCTAGGTAAGGGGACCCACAGAGGGCCTCTGGAGGTAGGGGTACTATTACAAGGTGGGAGGATGGCAGTGTGGGGGAAGGGGAAACCATCAGGGCCGGATAAATGGTTCTGATAAGAGAGGGTTAAAGGGACACCTATTCGGGGGGTCTGAGTTAAGTGTGCAAAATAACAAGGGAGGCAGAAAGGGAGGATGACAAGGGGTCTCTAATAAGGCAGGAAGACTCCATGGCATTGAGATCATGAATAAAGGGGGATGGGGTTTGAGAGTGCATAGTGGAGGTAACCATAAGGATGATGGCGATTGTTAGGTTCTGTTATTGGGAGACTCGATGATTAGGGGTATCCAGTGGGAGGGACAGGGGTGGATGCCATAGCCAGGTGAAGGTAGTGAGTATCTCTGGGCTGACAGTGCAAAGAGCAAAGTTCAAGGTGTATGAACTGGTTAGGGATTGTGGAGGGAAACCGGATTTCCTGGTGCATTTGGGAACTAACGATCTAGAGGAAAATAGCGTTTTGGAAATCCAAGCAAGGTTCCAAGAACTTGCCAGAGTCTGTCGGGATAATGGATGCAATATTTCCTTTTCAGAGATATTGCCAGTTCCAAAGGCCTCAGTGGAGAAAAAAATTAAGATCACAGAGGTTAGTGACTGGCTCAGGAAGTGGGGTGAAGAGAGTGGGTTGGGGGTGTTAGGGAACTGGAAAGGAGTTTGGGAGGATAAGGGACTGTATGCCAAGGACAGGCTTCATCTTGCCCCATTAGGGAAGGAAGTCCTTAAATAGGGATGGCTGACTACATTCAAGAAAGGTGGGGTTTAAACTTGTGAGGGGAGGGATAGGGAGGGGCTGACCAGAAGCCCTCTCCTCCAGAAGAGGAGTAGCCTTCAAACTCAAGGGGGGACAGACTGGGGTGGAGGTTTCAGGAGGAGCAGAGGGAGGATGGAGGTATAAGAAACCTGGGTTGGGTTTGACAAAGGGATCAGGGATAAGGGGTGGGGGTGGTGTTAGTAAATGCCAGGAGCTTGGAAACAAGTTGCCAGAGTTCCAGGACATGCTGTTCGGAGGTGGATGTGGGCGGCGGTCACGGAGCGTGGGACAACAAAAACCATGACTGGGACCTAGCGTGCGGGGTACACTATGCTTAGGAAGGATAGAAAGGAGGGCAGAGGGTGGAGTGGCTATGATCATTAGAGATGACATAGAAATTGCTAGGCAGAAGAGGCAGAGGAAATGTGGAGGCCTTATGGGTCACCTTATGAACCCCAGAGGTAAGGCCAAGCTGGGTGTAGTATATAGGGCCCCGGATGGGTGATGTTCTGGAAGATGGTTTGCTGGACAATATCATTTCCCAGTGTGGACCAAAAGGGAAGGGTGGTGTTGATGGGAGACCTTAATATGCCAGGTACAAACTGGGGAACCATGTCCTCTAAGGTGGCCAAGGAGCAGAGGCTGCTGGATGGCTTCCAGGATGTGTTCTTAACACAGCATGTGATGGAGCCCACAAGGGAGGGGCATGTCCTGGACGTGGTTCTGGCAAATGGGGATCTGGTAAGGGATCTGGTTGTAAAGGATCCCCTTACTGGGAGTGACCACAATACTGTCTGGTTTCAAATAAGCATGGGGAGGAGAGATCTAGGATACTGGCAGTGGACTTCAGGGGGGCAGACTTTGTGGGCATGGGATATATTCTCAAGGATCACTTGAAGGGGATTACATCAATGACAAATGTGGAAAAGAGATGGGAGGTCATAAAACGGGGACTTCATGAGGCAGTCAGGACCTGAGCTAAGGTGAAACGTAAGGGAGCAAGGTCACATAAACCATGCTGGTGGTCCAGTGAGGTTCAGGTAGCGGTCAGAGAAAAGAAGGCGGCCTACAAAAAATATAAAACAACAAGAGGGAATAGGGATAAGGAAATGTACCATCTTGCATCTAGAAAAGTCACCCGGAGGGTGAGGGGGGCAAAGTCCAGTAAAGAGCAACGGCTGGCACAGAGGATACATGGAGGGGAAAAGGGGTTCTTCCGGTACATTGGGGAGCAGAGAAAAACTAAGGGCCATCTCAGCAGATTGAGATCAGAAGGAGGGTGGGTGGAAGAGGCAAGGGACCAGGCAGAGGTATTAAATGAGTACTTCACCTCTGTGTTCACTAGGGAGGGGGATGGGATGTCTAGAAAGCAAGGCATGATGGGGATAGAAGCGGCAGTGAGTGGGATCAGGGAGCAACAGAAATGGAGCAAGAGGGGAGGTGGTACCCAGGGTGTCACATCAGGATAAGGATAAAAGGCCAGTAAGGTAGAGGGGACAGATGATGCTATCTCCACTGAAAGGGTGTGGTTAGACCTCAAGGCTCTAAAGAAAGACAAATCTCCTGGGCCGGATGGCATTCATCCGAGAGTACTATGGGAATTGGTGGACATACTGCCTGCACCTCTGGCAGAGCTTTTCAACAGGTTGCTTGAGACATGGAGGGTACCTAGAGATTGGTGAGAGGCACATGTGGTGCCAATCCATAAAGGGAGGTCGAGGGAAGTACCAGGTAACTATAGACCCATCAGTTTGACCATGGTGGAGGGAAAATTAATGGAGAGTATACTAAAGGAAGGACTCAGGGTGTACTTGGAGGAGGTGGGAGGTCTAGATAGTCAGCAATATGGGTTTGTGCCAGGTAGATCATGTCAAACCAGTCTTGTGGAGTTCTCTAATGGGTAACATCAGAACTGGACAGGGAAAGCCTGTGGATATATTATTCTTGGACTTCAGCAAGGCGTTTGACTCTGTCCCCACAATGGTCTGGTGGTGAAACTGATGTGTGGTTGGGAGTAGGCCCTTTGATGGTCAGATGGATTGAAAACTGGCTAGCTGGATGCACCCAGAGAGATGGTGGGTGGGGAGCTCTGAACCCTACAGAGGTCGGTAGTGGGGTACCGCAGGGCTCGGTCCTGGGTCCGATCCTGTTTAATGCATACATGTCGGACATCAGGAAGGGTATAGGGTGTGAAATGAGTCTCTTCGCTGATGACTCCAAGATGGGAGCAGTAGTTGAGGGGAAAGAGGGGAGGTTGGCCCTGCAAGGTGACCTGGACAACCTGGAAAGCTGGGTTCACACATGGAAATTAAATTTCAATATCACCAAGTGCAAGGTGTTACATCTTGGGCTGGGAAACCCTAAACACAGGTACACCCTGGGAGGGGAGGTGCTGGAGGCCTCAATAGGGGAAGAAGACCTAGGGTTCACGGTGGATGCATGTATGAATAACTCTGAGCAGTGCAGGAGAGCGGCTAGCAAGGCAAACAGGATGTTGGGATGCATCGTGAGGGGGATCACCTCTAGAAGCAGGGAAGTGATTACGAACATATGAACATGCGAAATTTGCCAGCAGATAAAGGCCTAGAGGTCTATCAAGTCTGCTCGAATGTGCAGCTAGCACCCCTTATTCTGCAGCTGACCCTTCCTTCCACCCTTCCCCTTCATTAACCTCCCTTTTCCTGTCCCATCTTCATTTGAAGCAGTCCACTGTTTTACTGCATACTACTTCTGCAAGTAGCATTCCACCCAACCACCACCCTCTCTGTAAAAGTGTCTCCTCATCTCCTTCTGAACCTTCCTCGCCCAGTCTCATCATGGCCCCTGGTGGCCTCCTCCCTTACTTTGAACAGCCCTCTGTACCCGCCTTGTTTATTCCTTTCATGTATTTAAAGGTTTCAATTATGTCACCCCTGTCTCTCTCTCCTCCGTGAGTACATGTTCAACTCCTTCAACCTCCTCTCGTATGATAAGTCCCCAGCCCTTGATCATCTTTGTCGCTCTGCACTCCTCCAGTAACTTAATGTCCCACTTCAGATACGGACGCCAGTACTGCACGCAGTACTCCAGGTGTGGTCTAACTAATGACCCATACAGTGGCAGAATCACCTCCTCCTCTCGAGGATATACCCCTTGCAATACAACCCAGCATTTTGTTGGCCTTTGCAGCTGCCTTCCTACATTGTGCCGAGTTGTTCATTGACCCTGTAATGAGCACACCCAGATCCTTCTCCTCCTCTGTCTGGGCTAGCTGCATCCCCTAGCTGGTAACTCCTCCTTGGGTTCTTCATCCCAAAATGCAGCACCTTGCACTTTTTGGCATTAAACCCCAGTTGCCAGGTGTCTGACCAGGTTTCAAGCTTTGCCAGATCATCCTGCAACCCCTGCCATCCCCCTAGGTCATCCATCACCGTGCCAACCTTGGTATCATCAGCAAACAGACTGATCTTGATCTTGATGTCCCATGATATGTCTGCAATGAATATCCCAAACAACACTGGTCCCAACACCGAGCCCTGTGGGACACCGCTCATCACTGTCCTTGGGTGTGAGAGCTCTCCACCCACCACCACCCTCTGTTGTCTTCCCTGCAGCCAGTTTCCTACCCATCTCACCAGCTTTGCACATGCCCCTGTGCCTACTAACTTCCTTCCCAGCCTTTCGTGTGGCACTGAGTCAAATGCCTTACTGAAGTCCAGATACAGGACATCCACTGCTTGGCCCCTGTCTAGTTGCCTAGTTACCTAGTCATAGAACTCAACCAGGTTGGTTTGGCAGGATCTGCCACGTAGGAAGCCATGCTGTCTGCTGTCCTGTAGTCCTTTGGCCTCTAGGAGGGCCACCAGCCTCTCCTTCAGGATAGTCTCCATTAGCTTACCCACGATGGATGTGAGGCTCACTGGTCTGTAGTTTCCCAGTTCATCCTTGGGGCCACTCTTGTGGAAGGGCACCACATGAGCCATCCTCCAGTCCTGAGGTACACACCCCGAATGTAGTGAGGCATTAAATAGGTCTGCCAAAGGTCCTGCAAGGACCTCTGCCAGCTCCTTCAGTACCCTGGGGTGGATGCCATCTGGGCCTGGCACCTTGTCCACCCTCAGTGCCTTCAAACCCTCTCGAACTCTGCCTCTCCATGATTTCCCCATCTGTCACCACTTCCCCTGCTTCTGCCATTTCTCCCGCCTTGGGTGTCACCCCCTTCTCTTTAGTAAATACTGAGCAGAAGTACTCATTTAGTGCTTCCGCCTTATCGCACCCTGCTTCCACCCAACCCCCCTCCTTCCTAATCCTTACTATGTGGTCCTTACAGCTCCTCTTTCTCCCTGATGTACTTAAAGAGTCCTTCTCCTTCTAATGCCTTGTGCCAGCCTGAGTTCCGTAGATGCTTTGGCTCCTCTTACCCTTGTCACCTCCTTTGATTCTGTCAAGTACTCCTCTCTGTCTTCCCCCTCCCTGTTTTCTTGTACTTCCTAAAGGCAGCTCTTTTCTTCCTTACCTTTTCCATGACCTCCTTGCTCAACCAGCTCAGTTTCTTAGCCCTAGCCTTTTTGCTCTGGGCTTGCAGCAGGTTTTGGTTGCCTCCATTATCCCCAGCTTTATGAGCTCCCACCTCTGGTTAGTAACCATACTAGAGTGAATTCTGGCCAGGTACCCTTTTACCACTTCCCCATCCTCCCAAAGTCGGCCCTCCTGAAGTCCAGCACTCTTGTGCCAGATTCCCTCCTTCCTTGCCCATATCCAATGTGAGCCACACTGAGTGGTGGTCACTCCTGACAGCGGTTCCTCCACTGTAATATCTCTCACAAAGTCCCATTTGCTAGCTCAAGGTCAAGGGTATTCCCTAACCTGGTTGGTTCACTGACCATTTGCAGCAGGAAGCTGTCCTGAAGGCATCCAGCAGTACCTGCTCCTTCTGTTCCTGGTTGTTGGGGTGCTCCAGTCTACTCCTGGCATGTTGAAGTCCCCCACAATCACCACACTACCCTTCTTGCAGGTCCTCCTGATCTGTCCCACTAGTTCCCTGTCTAACTCCTCCATCTGTACACTACTCCCATTCTAAGAATCCTATTCTTGGAATCCTGGATTTGCACCCAAAGTGACTCTGTAATACCCTCCTCCCCTTCCTCTCTTACACACTTCAGTCCTTCCTTCACATATAGTGCCACTACCCCTCCTTTCCCAATCACCCTGTCCTACGAAATAACCTGTACCCTGGTACAGACAGGTCCCAGTCATTATATTGGGTGGCCCATGTTTCCGTGATGGCTGCAATGTCCACCTCTCCCTCTGCCATGAGAACCTGTAACTCTGCAGTTTTCCTTCCAAGGCTCCTAGCATTAAGGGTAACCACCTTCCACCCTTTTCTGCCCCTCCCATCCTGCCCTCCTTTCCTAGCATCACCAATAGTACTTGCCATTTGTCGTTTGTCACTGTTATGGGGGGTAAGCTTATATGATTTCCCAACCTGTGCCTCTGCATATCTCTTCCCCAACTGCCACCCACTCCTAGTTTAAATTTCCAACTTCCTCTATATACTCTTCCATCCTCTGTTTCAACACTTTCTTCCCTCCTCACTCAAGTGTAGTCTGTCCTTGGCATAGAGACTACTGTCCTCCCAGGTCCCTCCCACCCCCAACAGCCCATACCCTTTAGCACAACACCAGGTTCTTAGCCATCCGTTAAATTCCTCTATTCTCAGCTTTCTTGTTGTGCTTGCCTTTGGCACCGGAAGTATCTCAGAAAAAATTACTGATCTTCCTGCCCCCTCACATTCTGCTGCTGTACAATGGACTGGTTAGACCACACTTTGAGTATTGTGTACAGTACTGAAGACCACACTTGAAGAGGGACCTACAGCTCCTGGAGAGGGTAGAGAGGAGGCAACTAAGATGATACGAGGACTAGAGGATTTGACATATGAGGACAGACTTGAGGAGCTCTGCCGGTTTTCATTGGAGGAGAGGAGAGACAGGGGGGACATGATTGAGGTCTTCAAGTACCTCAAGAGAATAAATAGGGTAAACATGGAGGGGCTCTTTAGACTAAAGCAGGGAGGTATCACCAGAGGGCATGGTTTGAAGTTGGAAGGTGGAAGGGTGAGGGGAAAAGAGGAGGACATTTTCACTGAGAGGGTGGTGGACCCTTGGAATGCACTGCCTGGCGAGCTGGTTCAGAGATCCACAGTGGAGGGCTTCAAGAGAGGGTGGGACAGACACAGAAAATGGATGTATCAGATGGTGGCCTGGCCCAGGGGGGTGGGGATGGATGATAGGGGTTTCTGGAACAAAGGGGGGGAGAAGGCCTCGGCACCCAACTAGGGATCTGAGGTTCGAGCAGACTCGACAGACCATAAGGCCTAATCTGCTGGCAATTAATATGTTAGTATGTAAGATATTTTATAAAAAGAACATCTTGAAATATGCAATAAATTGCAGACTCATTAATCCATTCCAAACTGAGTTGATATATTACAATAAGAATAGTCCCTCTACATTTCCTTTTTCAAGTTTAAACTGAGAGCAAGTGATCACACAAGCCTGGGCAATTCTAATTTTATATCATTACTTAAACAGCTTAGTTCTAAATAAATTAATAAAAAAAAAACATTTTACCAGGTAAGCACACAGAGCACATGACTCATTTCCAGTTGTGACCTGGGGGTAGGGAATGAGAGGATTTAATTATACATAGTACAAGCAGTACATCAAAAACAATTACCATATGAGAGTAAATGATACATTCAGGGCAGGAAACATATTGCAAAACAGCAGAAGTACAGTACACTGACATCACTTTTCAAGGTACAATTTGCATGATAGAAAATTGTGTTATCAAGTCTCCCTCCGAAGGATGACTGCTGAGTTCAGCGGGGGGGTGGATTTCTATGCATGGAGTAAGAGTAGGCCAATTAGGATTTGAAAAAGGACTTGACCATGGCCTTGCTAGATTTGAGTGAGGGAGGAGCAGTGACTTTGCGAGGTAGATTGTTTCAAATGTAGGGAAGCTAGAAGCTAATGGAGGCTTGTCCTAGGTTGTGCTTGTAGAGGATGACATGGAGATTGCAGCTAGCCTCTGGTATGAACAAGTCAGCTGGGTTTGCTGAGGAGAGAATTTGTCAGATAGGTATTTGGGTAGTTTGCCAGTCCATTTGTTTGTGTCCATGAGAGCAGTGTGCATCACCTGTCTTGCATGAGAAGGGTTCTGCCCAAGGTGGTGTCACATAGTACAGTGATACATGTGGAGGGGGCAGCCCAGGGCAAATCTTCACAGTGCACTGAACAAAGTGATGATTTTGTTGAGGGATGTGAGCTAGCACCTGAATAAGCTTCATCCCCATAGTCCAGAAGGGAATTGATTATTGCACTGCTTTTTTTCTCTAACTTGTTGTTGAAGACAGTTTTTAAACAGTAAAGGGCAAAAGCTCAGTGAACCTGGGAGATGTGCCTAGCGTAGTCAAGATGTTGATCTAACTGAAGGCCCAGGTACTTGCAGGTGATGACTTTGTCCAGACAGTACCTGTCCAGTGAGTGTTACAGGACAATGATGGGGAGGAAGAGCTGATCCATTACTTGGTGCCAAACAGCATGGCCACTGTCTTTTTTTTTATTCATGACCAGATGGCTGGTAGTGAACCATTTTTGGATTGCTGTGAAGTCCTACTGGAGGAGCACCTCAACTGAAGAGGAAGATGGACCTGATGAGTAAACAATGGTATCATCTGCATGCATGGGTATTCTTCTAGCTGAGATGGACAGAGGGGGGTTGTTAATAGATATGGTGAAAAGAAGAGACCCTAGCACCAATCCTTAGGGGTCAAAGGGAGATAGGAAGGGTGGGGGAAGTGTTTGGGCATAGCTGGGTGGACTGAGTGTGGTTGTCTGGGTAGGAATAGGCCAAGGCTTTTGGAGTGACAACGGAGTCAACAAGTTTGAGAAGGAGCCAAGGGTGGTCCATGGTATCAATGGCCTTTGCAAGGTCTATAAATATGGCCCCTGTGACCAGACCCTTTTCTGAACTGGAGAGTACATGATGTGTGACCCTGAGTAGAGAGGTGAAGGTTGACTGGTTGGGGCAGAAGCTAGATAGGAATGATGTTATATTGTATTCCACATAATAGCAGGATAGCTGCCCACTGACAAGCCTCTCAAGAGTTTTGGAAAGGAAATTAGTTTTAACTGTTTAAGAATTGATGACACGAAACTAGGTGGACCAGCACTTACTGGCAGTGATACCAGATGATTACAGATGGATTTGAACAGATTGTGCAACTGGGCTGTTGAGTGGGGTATGCAGTTTAATATGGATAAATGTGTGGTGCTGTATGTGGGTAGTAACAACTTTTGTGATATTTATAAGTAGGGCAGGACTGAAATAAAATTGGTCCAGGAAGAGAGGGGCTAAGAGGTATTGGTGCAATCAAACCTCACCTTTTAAGAATAACAATAAACTGGTTGTGGCAACAGCAAAAATAATTCATGGTTGTATTAAAAAAAATGTCATGTCTAAAAAGGAGGTTATATAAATAATATATCAGTCTTTGTCCAGACCTCATTTGGATTTCTACTCACAGTTCTCTGCCCCTCACTTGAAGGGCAAACCAAGCTTCAGAGAAATGGTACAAAGGAAATTAATAAAGGCAGTTTATGGGTTAAGGAACATGAATTACAAATATAGGATAACACATTTTGGTTTACATAGTTTGGAGAGAAGATGGGTACAAAGGGATTTAATTTGAATGTACAACCTTTTTTAAGAATTTCTACTTGATGGCTTATATGACCTTCGAGTTAAAACAATCAGCCTATGGTCACAGGGGGAACAATAGGCGACTTATGAATAAACCATATCAAATGAACAGAACAGGGGCCTTTTTCACTCAGAAGGTGGTGAAACTGTGGAACACATTCCCACAGGAGGCGGTGGATGCAAATAACATTGATAGTTTTTAAATTATGTTAGCTAGGAACATGAATAAATGGGGGATGTTTATGACACCACTGGCTGGTGGGGGATTTGACTTGTAGTGCAGTCAGGTACATTTCCATTCCTAACATATCCAACTATCCCAGTATGGAATTCCATTTTAAAACCTAAGTCCACATATCAGCAGTATTTCAAAAATAAGGCTTTAAGTGCAGAATAACTAATCAAGTTCCATGTATCTCTTTTTCAAGACTAAAGAGAGTTGGTTGTATTTTCAGATTCCAGTTGGTACAGTTTTAGTGTAGTTTTAATATAAACCGTAAAAGAGTTGATAGTGTTCTAATTTCAAACTACTTTGAGTAGGCAATTAATGGGACACTTTCAACCTTTTTAGCATCATATTATTTCTAGCTAAAAACCTACATTTTATGATTTCTCACCTTGTCTAAAATTCATATGTTGCTGGTTGCTTCCTTGCTTAAAGGGAATCTGTATGTTTCCTTATGAAATTATTGTGAAGGTTACTATTAGGATCCAGTATGTAAATTGATAGGTTATATTTAGAAAACATTTTCAGTAAAACAGAAAAATACATTTAAAATTGTGATGTAGAGGCATCCATTTTGTGGACAGGAAGGGTGCTGTGACAATGTCACTGCCTCACCAGCTCTAACAGTAAGTAAGGGGGCTTGCCCATGCATATGCAGCACATCCCGATATTCAGCCCGGGATGTGCAGTGCATATGCAGGCACAACCCCACCTTGCACCACTCAGGGGGGCACAATGTTGTGCCTGTACAAACAGGGAACAAGTCAGAGACACCCACAGGCAGGCTGCCATATTGCTGGGTGCAACACAGCAGCAGCCTGCTGAGGGTGGCCCCCAACCTCTCAAATCACTGACCCCATGCCCCCTGCTCAGGGAGTGGTGTTTCCCCCCTGCCCCATTGCCCAATCGTGGGCATCAGTAAAGGACCTCCCTGGTGGTCCAGTGGACTGATCCCCATCACCCGATCATGGGCATGTAATAAAATAATCCCTGGTGGTCCAGTGGACCGATCTCCCCTACCCGATCGTGGGCATTTGTCAAGCACCCTGGTAGTCAGTGGTATCCCCCCTCTCCCCATCCACTGGGTCCCTGCACTCATTTACAATTCAGGACTGTGTAGTACAGTACATGGTCTACACACCCATTGGCCCACATAGTGGACCAATAGGTGTACAGCCCTACCACTGTGGTCAGCTGTGGTCAGCTGGGCAGCTGCTTATGGTAGGGAGCTGCCACCCGCTGCTGACTGGGGGTGCAGGGTGGTGGGGTACCCAGTGGGTGGGTGAGTGGGAGGGGATACCACTGGACCACCAGGGAATCTGACAAATGCCTGCGATTGGGCAGGGGAGATCAGTCCACAAGGGATTATTTCGTTACATGCCTGCGATCTGGCAAGAGAGATTAGTCCACTTGACCACCAGGGATTATTTCATTACATGCCCATGATCAGGCGAGGGAGATCGGTCACTGGATCACCAGGGTTATTTCATTACAAGCCCACAATCGGGGACGCAATAGTGGTCCATTGGACCACCAGGGAATTTTCAATACATGCCTGCGATCGGGGCAACAGGAATCAGTCCATTGGACCACCAAGGCTTCTACTTTCACATGCCCATGATTGGAAGAAGGGGAGCATAGCCCGCCGAGGGGCAGGGGGGCATCAGTTCCCAACTGCTGCAGCCTGGCAGAGTGTCAGGCGCAAGTCACCAGTGACCAGCTCACTGCATGCAAATGGGGCCATAATGACATTCAAATGGCCCCATTTGTGCCTTGCATGCATATTGGCCTCATTTGCATACCCAGTGTTGAATATCATGGTAGATGCACCTAGCGCAACCACACTTGTGCTAGCACATCCCCCTGCTCCCCTTCTGTCACTCGCACTGGCGCAGTGCCACTGCACTGTGCACAGTGCGTGCACCCTCAGTGTTATATTCAATGGTGCTGAGCCATGATGCAGCACCGTTGAATATTGCCTGGACCATGCCCTGGCTCAACCCAGTTGTGTTGTGCCCTGGCTTGCACCCCTGCCTGGTGCAGTCTGACTATCCCACCCCCAATTCTTTTCTTGCACTCTGCCAAAAATCAAATCCTGGGTGTTCATTAGAATATAACAGAATCCCTGACAGCACAGTCAAATTGTTCTCACCTGCTGCACTGCACACTGTTAACACTGGTGAGGCAGTGACATCATCACAACACCCTTCCTGTCCATAAAATGGATACCTCCACATCTCTATTTAAAAAGCATTTTTCTGTCTTACTGAAAACATTTTCTAAATACAACCCAGCAATTTACATACTGGATCCTCATAGTAACCTTTACAATAATTTCATAAGGAAACATACAGATTCCCTTTAAAAGACCTGAAGTGCATGTCAATGTATATCTATACCCAACCTTGTTTTGTTTCAAATTCTTGTTCTACTCTTATTGCATAGTTCCTGAACATTAGAAACACCCCAAACAGTGCAGCCACTCATGATGCAGTAGTCTTCTCTACTCCCACAGCATCATGAGTGGCTAGACTATGTTTAGGGTGTTCCTAAGTCCAGGAATGATGCAGTGGGAGTTGATCAAGGAATGTAAATAAACATGTTTTTTTGTGTAGCAAAACCAATATGGTGGCCAATCTGTTTTTCACTTTTTAAAAGAAAAAAAAATCTGAACCAAACTACCATCTATATCAGTAGTCTTTACATAATGTGAACAATCATAATGTATTTTTTTTAAACTAGGGATACTTTGAGGCCTAAGGAGATTGACAGTGTTCCTTTAATGCCCAAGAATGTACAAATTACCCAGTTTGCATATTAAGCCTCTTGAATCATTTTAAAGGGGAGGTTCCATTTAGTCTGGCACTTTTGATCGTGTCAGTTCATGGTGCATTTTATTTCTGCCCATCTTTGCTGCCCCCTTCCCCAATAAATATAACCTTAAGCTATGCTACATACTGTAAGTGTGGTCATGGGTTGATACTCTCATCACTTGTTATTTTTTTGAAAGTAACTTTATTTTAGCAAAGAAGTACAGAAACACATAAGTAACACAAGTCATAAACCAAGCACTTGACTTGACTAAAAAAAAATAGTTTTTATACAGCAGAAAATAAAAATACATGAAAACTCAAAAAGAAAAGGAGAAATAGCCATAAAGCAAAACAACCCCACCCACCCACCCAACCCACAGCAGTCATCACTTGTTATTTGAATAATTTGGCATTCCTGAGCCTGCTGTTGTGTGATTTTGATATTCTGCTGCTCAAATAATGCTGCATTATTGTTAATGACATGATATGGTATGTCTCATCTGTTACTTTGCAGATTGTTACTTTCGAGCTTATATACTTCTGTGCTTATTTACATGTAGTCATATATGTAACTCTATAGCTTTGTGAATGAAGCATGCCATTAGGAAATGCACTATATATTTTTTTAGTGGTTTAATTTACATATAAAATGAGAAGGGCAATTGAAGGTTTTTCAGTAGCTCCTCCATCAGAATGCCAACTGTTAACTGAAAAGTAAGACAGTGCATCCTGTATGTAGCTTGATATAATATTGGAGCTGCTTTCTGTGGTGAACAAAGAGACAGTATTAGAATAGAAAGGTCCACTTGTGCAGACCTTTTCCAGGATAACAACAGATGGATGCTAGCCATATGCCTGTCACCATTCTGCACATAATATCTATTTCTTCATCAGGGAAGCAGGCTGTTATTTCAGATAAACCTGAAGCTTTGAACTCTCACATACTTCAGCAGTATTACCTCTGCACTCAGAAGAATAGGGCTTTTATTACTGAGCTGTAAGGGTCTGTGCCTGTATCTTAATGTTCTCAGTGCTTTGGATGATTCTATTGAATGAAGGAAAATGTCTTTCAGAAAACCATTTGTACTCTCCTCAGTAATGAATTGGATTGCAATAGCTTGTCTTTTAGCCTACATCAAATTTCAAAATAAAAAAAGAGCATGGACTGTACTTGTAAAAGTTTGATCACCTTTTCATCTTTTAAAGATTCACTGCCCATTTTCTCAATATAAAAACAGTCCTCACATTTTGAAATCAATAGCTATTCTAAAAAAAACATTAAACAAATGTACAAGCAAAATAACTGTGCTACTTTATTTAGTGTAGTATAACAAATTTGTGTGGGTTATTTTATTGATTTGGTTTACTTCACTTCAGTAAATCATTGGTGCAATCTAGATTATCGACCCAGTAGTATGCCAATGTTGAAATTACAGGTACCTTTTCAGAATATTTCCATCGGAATCAGATTTCTCTCAGCCACAGGAGAGAAAAAAGAAGGAAACATAAAATACATGAAATAACTTTGATAAATCTGTAAAATAGGGTATGTGCACCTTGCCCTATTTACATTATTTATGAAAATCAGTATAAAAGTTTAATATTATTGAAGTACTGTAGAACAAGCAATCTAAAATCTTACTTAGTTATGACCACCTTTTAGATTCTTTATGGGAATACTTTATAAAATTTGTATGCAGATTGTGCTCCTTTTTGCTTTCATAATCTATATGAAAAGAGGCACATGTACTATTTAAAAAATAATAACAAATATCATAACAATGCATGATATAATGTTATACCCTCTTTCTTTTACCCCACTCCAACTGCATTATCTGAATGAATAAGGCTGTGAATGCCTTTCATCAATATCAGTGCCATGCAGAATGCATTCTTCCTTTTGTTTTATCCTTTATCCCTGTTTTCATCCACTCCCCCATCATGTCATCTCCCCAACTTTGTCACCCAGATGCTGTCAGTCCTACTGTCACTCCATTTCCCTCATGGCTTACCCCGTGGCAGTGGGGATCCCAATTCTCAATGCAGATGCATATCCAGATTCAAGGAAGGTCAAGTCACCAGTGCAGAGCCTGTGAGAGGACAGAAATGATCCTGTGCTGTCCAGTGTTTTCTATGTTGTTCTTGCCCCCTGCTCTCTGCATGCCAGGAGCTAGGGTGTGCATGCACAAGAACACGTGTGCATGGCATGGCATAAGCGAGCATCCCTGCTCCCCATGAAGCTGCTCTGACTGTGCTGCCACCTGTGGTCTCCTAGGTGTTAGTATCACTGCAGAGCCAGTTGCCCTCCCTCTTTGGAGAAGGTCAGCATCCTCTGGATGCTTGATCCTCCTCCCTGGTCAGTGCCAGATGACTCAGACTCATTCCTTAACCTGTCGTCACAAGAAGTAACCCTACTGCTGGGCCAACAGTCCAGCTTCACGGGGCATCCCTAACATTGAAAAACAGAGTCAGAACAGATGTGTTGTGTATTTGCTGTGCACTGACCAGGGATTTCAATCTTGGTTGTTACAAAGAAAACTGGATAGTCTACTTATGGTAGTAATAGAAGATATAAGTTGTACTGTTCATCCTATCAACTCCAGCAGTTGTAGCAATGCTGCCTTTCAGTCCTGTAACATGAGACGGAGTAGGTGAAGTGATATTAAGAGCCTGAAATTCTGTACAAATACTGTAACTGGCTCTAAAACATAACATCTGCAGTGCAGCAGTTAAATAATTCATATTTTAGCATCTGTTCCAATCAGTTTTAAAAATGTCAATAACTCTGGAAAGTGCATGCAAAAATCAAATTGCTATTTCAATATTTTTTTTTTACTAACACTTAAACAAACTTTAATGCACTCACCCCACCACAAGCAGCCCAACAGAGCATTTGTAACTCTTTCCATGATCCCCAACTGGCAGCCTATGAGATTTTTGTGGTCTACACACTGTAAAATAAGTAACTAGGAGGCTAGACAGTGTTCTTTTAGACACAGAATAGTGCAGTGAGATCACAGCCTATAAGTGAGCAAAATATTGTAACATTAAGAAAAGCTACCTGCCTATAATGGGTAACATGTAGCATTTAGGCTTATTCATATCTCAACTGATTTGTGAATGTAAGAGCCCCTTATAAATCGTGGTAAAAAGAAAGAATGCAAGTATAAATAACTTTTAATTATATGCAAGCTCTTTTGGGCAACTTTTGTGGGAAGAGTACATTGGATGTTGTCACTAGCTGGGTTGGGTGACTGGCTCAGGACAAAGACTCAAAGGGTGGTCATTAATGGGATTATGTCAGGACAGGTAACAGTACAAAAAGATGAAATGACAGTACACGTGATACAGTACACGTAATACATAGGTGAAAATTAGTTCATAATACAAGTCACCAGGTGTAATCTAATACAAAGACTAGCAACAGTAGCAATAGATAAATGTTTTTCAGCAGGAAAAAACACATCAAAATGCAGTGTTTTTCAAATAGTAAGACACAGTGGACACAGTGTTTTAATAAGAAACACATTTGTCAAAACAAAATTTATCAAGGAGAAATTTGCACAATACCAAAAACATGCTGCAGTGCGGACAAGTGCTTCAGCAGATGCCCCCTTTTCTCTGCCCCACCTCTGTAACTTGGCCTTAGGCAAGCAGGTAGGGTTCTGTCCATGGGGTGCGAAGGAGCAGCCCTGGAATCAGCCCCAAGGGAGGAACCACTGGGGCTGCCCATAGGGTGAGAGACATCTCGAGCAGGTGGAGAGTGAGGTGTTAAAAACAGCAGGATCCAGGAGCTCCCCTTCACTTTCTTCACCCTCTTCATAATTGCAGAGGACCACAGGACACCAAGGAACATCAGCAGCCTGCTTGTTTCACTGCATAATTAAGGGATCTTTTGGCCTTTATGGGTACTTCCACATGCTAGTCATGCTTAGCAAGTTACAGCCTTTTTCTGAGTTTTGGCTTGTTTTATTTCAGCTTATAGTTACCTTATAGCCAAGCAGCTGTTGCTTTCTGGAAGATTTTATTATTTGTTGAATTTTGTAGCCACTGCTGGCTTGGTTGGAAAGGGTTGTATTTTGTGGTCCCTGTTGGATGGGCTAAGAGGGAAATAATCTGTTCCTGGCCATATGCCAGTCACCTCCTTTTTAGCTAACCTGAGGCTTGGAAGAGGTGCTTGCACAATGGGTGATGGTGGGGTTCAAGCAGTGATAGGAAGGGTGCTGTTATCAAGCACAGGTTTTGTCTACATTTCCTGAGGAAGCACCTCTTGGTGTTCCGACAAAAACCAAGGGCATGTCATCCTGATCACCATCCTGATTGAAGGCAAGGCCCGGGAAGATGTTACACCAGGGCACATGTAGGAAAGTGGCATGACAGGGAATCAGGGTCAAAGATCCAAGTATGGTCATTTACTGTTGCACTTCTGAAGATTTTGAGACCTAATGTATGTGTTTTCAAGCATAAACATCAAGCAGTTACCTGGGTCTTAACAGAGTGCTTTCAGCTGTAGCTGTACTGCAGCTGTGGTTAGTCTGGGGCCAGCTTGAGGAGGTAATGGTGAGGGTCCTTGTAGTCTGGTATCCCATACCACCACCCCAACAGGTAAAACTGATAGGGTAACAGCTGCTGTATGCTGGGAGTTCAGTGACATTAACCCAGTGCAGAGGGAGTTTGATTGGCATTACTGTGGACAGCAACCACCATGAGGTGGGTTGGGCAGCCTGACAATAAGGCAGCACAAGTTTAGACAGATTGGTGGACTTGTGAATCTTGTCTAGCCATGTAATCTCAGATTACAACCTTATTATTCTACATAAATAGCCATCAGCTCAAATCTGCATTTAAACTTTGATAGACATGGACCAGGTCCAAGAACCTGAAGCCTTGTAATACTGCAAACTGTATGTAGTCATTCCCATTTCTTTCCTTTATTTTGTGTTGGAAAAGAAGAGCGCAGACCACTGAGGGACTTTGCCATCCAGTTGGCCATGACAAGGCCAGCCGACCACCACAATGGTACGGGTTGCCTAGCAACCATGCAAGGTGGTTGGCAGTGCAAAGGAAACCCCATTTCAACAAGTAAGCAGGGTGACTGATATGTAAATTAGATATGAGGGACAATAATTTTCTTTTGTTAACACCAGATCTGTGTTGTCTCATTCTCAGAAACGTCAGTGGTTTGTGAAAGTCACCAAACCGCACTGAGCCATGTTGCATGTAAACTGCTCCTCCAACATGCCTTCCTTTGTCTAGGTGGAAATGGCCACCATTAAGAGCCAGCTCACCACCATGAATGAAGAATAAAACCTGAAGGGTTAGTCCTTCACTGTAAGCCTTTTGCTTAACTGCATGTGCCAAGGAAGTTACAGGAGGTTAAACTTTTCCAGCAGACCTCTCCTCACTGCAGCTTTGTGCTGAAAAATATGAAGGACTTCTGTTAGCCACAAGTCAGAGGCAGTTCAAGGCTCCTTGCAGTGCAGTGACGTTAAGGCTGTAAAAATGTGCAGTGTATTTAATTTCTTATAAAAAAATTGAGAACCAAGTCATGCATAAAAAACGCTTTGAACCTCAGTCCCGTGAGAGGGGCATACAGAGAACAAATGCATGATGATCCTACACAGCAGCAGTGCATGAAGAAGCACCATGACATCAGATACACAGACATTACTTATGGAGCATGGAATAATAAAACAAATTCATCCTGTAAGGATCTAAAAATATAGTTATTGGTCATTTTAGGTGATTATGTCTGACAAACAGGAAAGTATTTTCTGGAAACAGTATTTTACTCTTCTAGCTAACAGATTTAGCTCAGCTGTAGGTAGAGCACAATAGTGGTAGCACCAGAAATTGCTAATTGGTAGTACTGTCTCACATTTCCCTGAGTTTTTATAATCTCACATCTATTCTCCAAAGATTTCTTGATTTTTAGACTCAAGTGTTAAATGTGCTTTTGGGAATAGGGACAGTGTTATAACATGATCCCCCCCCCCCAACACCTTTTAATGAAAGATGCTAGTTTCACACCTGAGTTTATTTTGACTCTCACCAAGGGGTGAAGTGGTGGGGGGTACTAACTTACAGTATAGGAACTCTACATTTACTTATAACTTTTCTGGTTCCATACAGCACAGAACATTAACTAGGATTGGCATAACAGAAGGCTTGCTATAGAAGGCTTTTTAAGTAGATTCAGCACAAGTAGCAACCCACATCATAAATCTACTAATAGTCCCCATGATACATCAGGTTCCACATGACCTCCCCACTCCCTGAGGTTTGGGTTCCAATTCAGAGAGTTACATCATTTCTTCAATCTACACAGGGGTAATGTCCTTCACTGGAAGTGGTACAGTGGTCTGAGGTGACTGACAAGCTCTCCCAGCTGTGCAGCAACTCTGACATTGTGTAAAATCATTGCATAAACATATGTCTGCTGCCATTTCTCAAAGATTTGTGTGGTGTTTATTCTTTCAGGAGAAGGATATGGGGACTAACAAGACAATGAGGAAGGCATCTGGCAACTGAAATAAGATGTTGCTAAACTGAAGGAATGGTCTGGGGTCTGGCAGCTAAGATTCAATGCTAAAAATTGTAAGGTCATGCACATGGGAAGAAAAAACTCTAGGACCAAATACTGGATCATGTGAATGCACTTAGAACACGCAACCCAGGAAAGAGACATGGGAATCATAATCAGTGATAACCTGAAAACTCAGTGCAATGTAGCAAGGCATATATCAAAGCAAACAGGATTTTTGGATGCATAGGAAAGGCATTACAGGAAGGAAGAAAGGAAGGAAGGAAGGAAGGAAGGAAGGAAGGAAGGAAGGAAGGAAGGAAGGAAGGAAGGAAGGAAGGAAGGAAGAAGGAAGGAAGGAAGGAAGGAAGGAAGGAAGAATTTAATCCCACCACTGTATGTGCGCTGGTCAGTCCTCACTTGGAATACTGTGCCCAGTACTGGAGTCCACATCTGAAAAAGGAGAGGAACCATCTGAGGCCATTCAAAAAACAGTGACCAAGATAATCCACATCCAGTACAAATGATCCTGTGAGGAAAGGTTAGAGAACCTCAACTGTACTCTTTGGAGGTGCCACTATGCCGCGGCAACAAGAAATTTGTCGACCATCTGCACAGCAACAGCACAGCACTGCCAACTGCTGTTGTGCCATCACTGAGGGAACAAGCACTAAAGATTTCTAACTCCAGTCAGAGTTAGTTTAGGAAGGGGGGCAAACACCTACGTGGCAGCAGTGTCTGACTAGCTGGAAACCATCACAGTGATCTGCCAAAAATATCACTCTGATGGTCTTCATGATATTTGCGTCACTGCGCTGTCGGTTTACCCTCTCTGGAGACTAGAAGAGAGAGGGGGGACATGACTGAAACTTTCAAATATGTCAAAAGCATCAGCAGTGTGGACTGCCAGGGGATATTCAGGCTCAAAAAGGGAAACATCATGACGGCATAGTCTGAAGCTGAAGAGGGGTATATTCAGAAGGGAAACATGGAAGTACCTCTTTACAGAAAGAGTGATATGCAGATGGAACTACCTGCTGAACGGGCTGGTTAATGTGCAGATGGAAAATAAATTCAAGCAGGGATAGGACTCACATATCAATTTGGGGAGATGGGGAACTCAGGAAGGAGGGAGAATGAAGGGAAAGCCAGGCAGCATATCTAATCCAATATGGTCTGGCCACAAGCCGGGGGTGAATGTCTAATCATTATAATGACTATCAAGGGGCACTCAACAATAAGAAGGCAGACTTCCTGTCCAGGGAGATTGCTACTGGGAAGAACAGACCAGTTCAACTCTTTCACACTGTGGATAGACAGGTTAACCCAGTCTGTCTACAGCCGAAAAGAGCATTTTCCACCACATTATGTGAAGAGTTTGCTCTGTTTTTCTCAGATAGGGTGTCCTCCATTCAAATGTGGATCTTCCCAAAGGGATGTGATTTGTCCTGTGGTTTTCAGCCTAGTAGGTAAGGAGACACTTCTGTTGTCTGTGCTGAGTTTTGGCAGGTGGAGGTGACTGAGGTCATTGAAGTAATTTTGAAGATGCGGACCACTTGTTGTGAACAGGACCCTGGCCTGAGCCATCTTCTAGTGGGAGGGGACAAGACCATTGATCCAGTGTTCACCAAGACTATCCAGTGCTCACTCTCAGAGTTGTGCTTTCCCGATGCCTTGAAGGAGGCATTGGTAAAGCCCCTTCTGAAGAAATCACACTCGACTCTGATGTCTTGTTAAATTATAGACCAATCTCCAACCTCCCATTTCTAGGGAAGGTTATTGAGAAAATGATGGCCCTGCAGCTCAAGGCACACCTCTCGGCCTTTGACATCTATGAACCACTCCAGTCTGGATTCAGAGTCAGGCATAGCATGGGGACAGCACTAGTTTGGGTGAAAAATTACCTCCTCAGGGCAAGGGAGAGAGAAAGGTAATTTCTCATTCTCCTTGATCTCTCCTCAGCATTTGACACCATGGACCACATCTTGCTCTTGGATCCCCTTAGAGTGTATATAGGACTCACTGGGACAGTTAATAAATGGTTTGAGTTTTATCTCTGTGGCAGGAGGCAACGAGTAGTGATGGGAAATTTCTTTATACTTGGAGCCCCTGTTATGTGAAATTTCTCAGGGCTTAATACTTTAGCCGATGCTGTACATGGTGTACTGTACATGCTGTCCCTGGGAGAGCTCATTAAACATTACAGTCTGTGTTTTCACTGCTATGCAGACAATACCCAGTTGTACATGTTGTTTGCCCCCAGAACTAAGGGTAACGTTGAAGTGCTAAATAAATGCCTGGATGAGATTCAGGATTGAATATCCTTAAACTGGCTGAGGCTGAACCCAGACAAGACGGATGTGCTGGTGATTAAGCTTTGTTGCTGACATGATGGGGATGCCTCTGGAGTGGTTACAGGTTGGATCCTGGGATCCACTCCACTGTTGGCATCCCCAAGATAAAACATCTGGGCATCATCCTCTACAACAAGTTGACCTGTGAGGCTCAGGTGTCATCTGTTGTCAGAAGTGTTTTTTATCAACTGATGAATGTCAACTGAGTTAGATCTCAAACTCCACCAGAAGACTATCCATCACTAGTACATGCCTTTGTGACTTCCAGGCTGGACTGCTGTAACACTTTATACAATTTGGTTAATGGAGAGATCCTCCACAGACTGCAGCTAGTGCAGAAAGCTGTGGCGAGGTTCCTGGCGGGCCTTCACAGGTTTGTCATGTGATCTCAGTCCTGCAGGACCTGCACAGGCTGCCTGTTAGGTAGAGGATATTCTTCAAGGTGGGATTGCTCACCTGCAAGGCCCTATACAGCCCAGGTCGTGGTTACTTGTCTGACTTCCTTACTCCAGCTATACATGTACGTTCCCTCTGCTTCTCCACCAAGGGTCTCCTAGTGGTTCCGAGAGCCAGGCTGAAAATCTCAGGAGATCACTCTTTAGAGGTGGCCAGCCCAGCCCTCTGGAACTCACTGCCAAAATCTCTGAGGTAGGCCCCATTGGCGGAGGTATTTAAAAGGGCCTGAAGACCTATCTTTTAATAAAGCATTTTTAGATAGTTTTTAAACTCTCTAATTAAGTTATTGTATTAATTTATTTATTTATTTATTAAATATTGGTGACCAGGTATCCCCACTGGGCCCTGGAGGTCCCTTTTCAGGGGTGACCCGGAGTTAGATTACATAGAGTTAAGCAGATACAAAAAGATAATGCAGGGGTAGGACATAGCATACAGGAAGTTTATTGACAGTATACATATTTCATAACAGAAGATGATGACATGGGGTATACCAGCAGTGAGTCCTGCTAGGCTTATTCCAATATATTGAGAAGTATAGACATATAGTACACATAGTAAAATAGGTGAAATAGGCATTATAAGCAAGCAGGGCAACTAACTATGCAGCTGATACCGTTTAGGACATAATCAGTACAGTGTAGAACATATGGTAAGGTCAGCATATGAGAGGTTGTAGAGGTGCAGGGAGGTAGTACAGCATCATATACAAGCAAATCAGTATAGGACATTGGCAGGGGGTTACATTGGTAGAGACTGGTTTATAGACAAACTCAGCTGTGGGCAGCTCACAAATAGGGCAGGAAGATTGTTTTGTAGCCTGACTATAGGGGCGGTTTAGCTATCCTTCAGGACAGGAGCAGGAGCAGGAGCTGAGGTTTAGGAGGTGAGCGTGTAATCCCGTCTGAATAGTCGCTAGGGAGGGTGCTTCCTGGAGTTGACAAGGGACCTTGTTCCACAGTGTAGGGGCTGTGTGGGTGAAGCATTTACTGCCTGCTGCATGTCTGGTCCTGAGCACCTCTAGTAGTGTTTTGCCCAAAGATGAGAGAGGACTGCTGGTCCACTTTGGGGCAAGTAGCCTGAAGAGCCCTGCAGGAGGGTCATCAGAGAGTAGCTTATAGGTCCAGCTTAACAGGGCGCATGGAGCCTATGGTTCAAGGTGGGCCATTTGAGAAAGGCAAGGCTCAAGAGTGATGGGTCCTTGGGTGGGCATTTGTGGCTAATCAAGCAACTTTGTGGTAAAGGTTCTGCAGTCTGCCCTGCTCAAGTTTTGCAATGCTGAGTAGGGTTGGGGCTGCATAGGTGAGAATAGGTAGGAGGACACTCAGAGATTGCCAGTCGTGTCTCGGGTATCATGTTGATGCTTAGATGGTAGAGCAGCCTGAGTTTTCAGTGGATGTTTTTTGTCACCTGACCCACATGCTGCTTTAGGGTAAGTCTCTGGTCTAGAGTAATACCCAGGTATCTAAAGGATTGTACCACCTCAACTGTGGTGCCAGTCACGGTGGCCAATGGCAGGAGATGCGCCCGGGATGGAGCCATGGATTTTGGACCAAACAGGAATGCTTTTGTCTTGTTTGGGTTGAGGACCAGGTGATTCTTGACCAGCCAAGCTTCTGCCTGGGAGAGGTCTGACTGGAGCAGGGGTCCGAGATCATCCAGGTGTGCCACTGTTCTGCAGAGTACTGTATCATCAGTGTACTGCACCATGTAGCTACTGCCTGCAGTGGTGGCGGAGGTCGTTGACAAACAGGGAGAACAGGACAGGGCCCAGGATGGATCCTTGAGGTACTCCCTCATTTAATGGTAGAGGGTTGGAGGTCACACCTCTCCATTTGACCTGCTGGGAGCAGCCAGTCAGGTAGTTGCAGAACCAACTCAGGAAGTGTTGATCCTATCCAAGTGTGCTCAGCTTAGCTAGCAAGATTGAGTGGTCTACTAGGTTGAAGGTCTTAGTCAGGTCAATGAAGACTGCCCCCGTGGGGGAGCCCTTATCCAAGGCAGCCAAGACATAAATGGTGAGTCTGATGAGGGCTGTATCAGTCCCACGCTTTTGTCGGAAGCTGTGTTGTGTTGGGGCCAAGAGACAGTTGGCTTCAAGGTAATCCCTTAGTTGGCCATACACGAGCCGCTCCTGGATCTTTGCGAGGTGGCAGAGGATGGAGATGGGTCTGTAATGGCTGATTGTTTCTCTGGATCCACCCTTGTGGATTGGGACCACATGGGCCTGCTTCCAGGTTTTGGGGACTACCCCCTCCATCAGGGATCTGTTTATTAACAGGGTAACAAGTAAGGCTATGGTGGGGGCAGCAGGCTTGAGCAGCTGTGGGTCCAGCCCATCAGGTCCTGGTGAGCCTGTGGGTTTTAAAGATTGCAGAAGAGTTAGCACTTCTTTAATGTGCATGGTCCTTAGGTGGAAATGGGGGGTCAGTGGGTCCTGCATTTCAGTGACCTTTGTTATGTTGTTGGTGGCCATTTCTGAAGATGCCAAGGTCCGTGAAGAAGCTGTTGAATGCAGCGGTGGCCTCACCTCCATCGGTTAGGGTTTGGCCATTGCAGGTTATAGTGCCCTAATTTATTGAAAGTGTATTGTTATTTTATGCTCCCTTAATCCTGCTCTATATGTAATGGCATCCTGAGCCTCTGGGATTGGGTGTCAAATACAAATAAACACTTACTTACTGATTGGATATAGTCTGGCTACTAATAGACTGGATCCTGGACTCAGGTAGTGACCCAACAGACTAGATGGATCAGTGGTCTTTACTTGTCCATATTGTACATGTTTCTATTTTAAATAACTGCTATCGGAAACAGAATCCAGAGCACCCCTAGAATGCTGCTCAAAGAAGCCTGAAAATCACTTTAATGCTATTCCATTTTCTTACTCACAATGTTTCTTGATTCCATGATTTTAAAAGAGGTTCTTCATCTCATAAGTCAGCATAGTTGTGATAATCCTGACCATCCCATGGGTCAGGTACTGTGTCTTTCAATGTTAACATGCCAATTAAGGCTGTGCAAACCTCTAAAAGTTCTACCTTGCGAACTTTCTGAGTAGAACCCAACAAAGTTCTACCTGGTTCTACCAGGTAGAACCCAGTAGAATCTGGTTCTACTAACCAAACTCTATTTTGGTTTATAACCAAACTCTACCATGTAAAATGAGGTTCTACCAAGTAGAACTTGGTTCTACCAAATAAAACAAGGTTGTACTAAGTAAAAAAAACAAGTTCTACCAAGTAAAATCAGGTTCTACATGGCATAACAAGATTCTATGAAATATAACACCAAAATAAACATTTTATCTGGGTCTACTTAATTAAGAAATCCACAGAAGTATTGCTTTTTGTTTGAGAAAGTACATGTAGTTCTAAGAATGGTATGTACAGTTAAGTATTGCAAAGCTTTGGTGAATAGGATTCTGTCTCACTGCTTGAAAACACTGCAAAACTTACCATTCTTAAAGTTAGAATCTTAGTGCTACATGTATATTCCCAAACATGCAAAATAAAATATGTGGATTTTTTTATAGTTAAGTAGAACCAGGTAGAATGGTTGTATATTGTGGAACCACCTGGTTACCCAGTAGATGCTGTAAAATAATATTGAATCTGATTTAGCAAGTGATAAGGTCAGGGATGATATATGACTCATATATCATCCCTGACAACTTTAGCTTTTTAAATCTGGCTGCAAGCAGCCCAAAGGGTTAACCCCCTGAGCTACACCCTGTTACAATAATCTTCCTCCACTGTTAGACCAAGGTACTAGTAGAGCCCAGTTCAAAATGAATGGTGCACCTGGTACCTATAGCCTAAGCTGCTATAGTACCAAATAAGTACATGGACAAAAGTTTAAAGTAGAAAATGAATTAAATCCACACAATGTGTTAAAGCAAAATGCCACACTGCCCCAGTGCTTCTGCACCTTACCTTCCTCACCCCTCCTCCGAAGAAGGCAAGGTGCTGAGGCACTGAGGTAGTGTGGCGTTCTGCTTTACCACATTGTGTGGATTAAATTATTTTTCTACTTTTGTCTGTGTAGTTATTATTTAGCACTATAGCAGCCAGGCTATAGGCACCAGGAGTGCCAGTCATGTTGAACTTTTCAGAATCTGAGGGTGGTCCCCTTTCTGACTGAGTGGCTCCTGCTTGAAGCTTGGCACAAGTAGCAACCCCCTACTGAACTACTAATAGAGCCCAGTGGCTGTGGCCATGGGCCATAAAGAAATGCAGGGTTGTTAGGCATCTAGTATCAGTTTGGGGCATTCTGTTATTCTGAGTAACTGTCAATATTAGTAATATATTACCCACCCTTGTTTTCTCCTTTCCCTCTAGTACACTCTCCTGCCCTGATCTCTATACCTTACATAGGTAACTATGTCAATATTACTTCATTTGTCCCACCCTCCCAAACACCCATACCTTCCTCATCTTTACTCAGAATAATTGAAAAACCCATAACAGTATACAATCTGCAAATTGTCTTTATGATGCCAGGTTTGTGGTTTGGGGTCTAACAATGGAGGGTGAATTGTATTTGTAAGAAGGAGTGTCCCAGGGGGTTTGGACTTGGAGTTGGAGGGGTAGAGTAAGATCAGGGATTTTTTTAATGTCATGATGGTCAATTAGTGCAGTATGTGGGAACAGCATTTTTTTAAATATGTTCTTTTTTTTTCATTTTACAGGTTATGATGAAAACAGTTTCTATCTGGTAGATGGCTCCTTCAGATCAAAACATTGGATGTGTCATTGGATGCAGCATTGAAATTGGGAATGTATTATAAAGTTGGCATGTTACAGCAAAAAAAAAATATTACAATTAAATTCCCATCTGGAGTTGAACCAGAACAGTTATTTATTATTTATTTATTGCATTAATGTTTTTGTTTAACAGCCTAATAAGTATTTATTGAATGTGTATTTTGTTATAAAAATCCAATAATAACAAACTGATGAAGAGCTTTGTGACAATGTGTAGTCATTTCTGGTAGTTTTAGCTGAACCACAGTATGTAGTGGTCCTTCAATTTCTGGTGCTAACTAGATTGGGCCTCCGTGACACATGAGAACCAGCAGTGGATGTTTGTTTCAGAAATTAATGGAAGTCAGGGAACAGAATGAGGACAAGACAAGAGGACCCACCAGTTGAGGACAGACAGGTGGAAAGGCTAGTGGCTACTAATGGCAACAGAATCCCTCACCATCATCATCATCAGAATGGCATGCCATCTGGGTGCTGTCAGCCTGCATAAGTTTTGGACAGCATATGGTTTTGAACGTTGACAGGTTAATTTTAAGAAAAGTGAGTCTTTCTACATTCTTTGTGGAAAGACATGTTCTTTTGTCATTCACTATTGCCCCAGCAGCACTGAAAATTCTCTAAGAATATGAGCTTTCAGGTGGGCAATTGAGGGATTCTATTGCAATCTCAGTTAAAGAAGGCCAATAGATTTTTTCTGTTGCCAATACAGCAATGGTTCATCACCTGCAGTGAGATATACATTCTCTTCCATATAATCTTTCACCATTTTTGCAGCAGGGACTTCTGGTACCACAATAGCCAGCTGAGCCTTTCCAGCTGTCTTTATCAGACCAAAGTCTGACAGCATGTCCCACAGTGGTTAGTCCTCTTGTGGTGTAGCAGCAACTCTGGTTGGTGCTTGATGACAAAAAACATCAGTAGTGGTGGTACCACCAGAAGCAGCAGCAGCAATGGCAGATTGTGCTCGCTTCCTCTCCACTAGATCTTGTTTAGAATTTGAATGTTGTCACAAGGGCACTGATGATGTATTACTTTTCTCAACTATATGTGCAGACACTTTCTCAATTAACAGTTTGTGATGGTATTCCAGGTCCTTAAAGTCATGTGGTTTGAAGAATGTCTCAACTGTACCCTTAAACAGAGGATCGAGAAGTGTGGCCAAAATGTAATGTTCTGCTTTGCACATATTTACAATGTGCTCATCAGCCAGGAAGATTTTCAATGTTTCCCACAAGAGATGCAGCATTGATGTCATCAGTGTCAAGGAACTGTGACTCGAGACACTCCAGTCTCATTCTGATGAGCGTGATTAAGGGTAACTTCTGGCTTAGCCCAGCACCATCGGAGCTCACCACTCATGTAGCCTACTCAAAGGGTTTAAGAATACAAGTAAGATTCTCCATCAGATGCCACTGATTGGGGCTGATATTCCCATCTCCTTTCCCAATGCCATGTTGGACTGCATATTGATGGATGGCTTTCTGTTGCTCAGGCATTCTCTGCATCATATAGTAGGTGGAATTCCACCCGATTGGAACTTCCTGGATCATCTGGTGGAGGGGGAGGCTGTTTTCTATTTGAATCTGCCACAACAACTTTCTTGCTTTAACAGAATGGCTAAAGTGGGTGTACACAGTGCAAGCAGCTGCAATCAAGTTCAGAACATTTCGGTCCTCACTATTAAAGTCTTTCACCACCAAGTTAACAGTGTATGCAAAGCATGGCACATGTGTAAAATTACCAAGCCTTACTGCTTTTGCAATATTAAAAGCATTGTCAGACACTATAAAACCTGGTTGCAAGGACTTTGGAGTTAGCCACTCAGCAAACTTTTCTTCAAGGCCTTCCAGAAGATGTTCTGCTTTGTAATCTTTTTACAAACCTTAAATTCATAATGCTACCTGCTTGTGAACAGAGAAAGACCCTTGCATTTTGCTGCTGCTGCTGCTGCTACTGCTACTCCTACCAGTGGCACTAAAAAATGACGAGGAGGAAGGAGGAAAGTTTACCCAATGGCCAGTCACAGCCATATAGTCAGTTGTCTGGCCACTGGTCCACATATCTATTGTGACATGGACCTTTTTGCCCACTGTACCTTTAAGAGCCTCAGACATGCTATTATGATCAGCCTCATCCAAGTCTGGGTTGGCAACAGTTGAAAAATAAGTCCTGCTGGGGACTTGAAATTTGGGCACAGCGATTTCCATTAGTCCTTTAAAACCTGTGTTAGACACAAAGGAGAATGATAGCAAGTTGGTGGCTATCTCATCTCTCCAATTGCCTTTGTTAATCATCTTGTCTCAGGCCTGTTGTGCTTATATTTCTGTGACTGCTGTAAACAGTCTTTCAGTGACATTGGATGACTGCTACACTTGCTGATATCAGCAGATTTTCTTGGTAACTTCCCTTGACTTTTAACACCATGAGATGTGGATGTCATAGACGTAGATGGTGTATGACTCCTAGCAGGCTGTAGTGGTGGGCTCAGAGGGGTAAAGCAATGTGAAATTGAAGATGTTGTGCTTTGACTTGAAGTCAGACTTTCATCATCCACCAACTCCGCATCAAGTACATCATCACCGTGACCTTGGAAAACATCCATATCATCCTCCTCCTCAGCACAGTGCAGAAGTACAACAAATTGTGTGTGCTCCTTTTGTGCTTTTTGAAACTGATAAATATGAGACTTGTTCATATGTCTTGTTGTTGATGTTCCAATCATGGTACCCACTTTACTGTGACTTAATATTGCTTTACATAATTTGCAAGCTACATGACTGCAGGATGATTTATCTTGTGTGAAAAAATCACACACTATGGATTTCACATATTTTGTTGCACTGCTGCTTGGGGGGGGGGTATGTTTGCCACTGCCCCTGCCACAGCCAGTACTGCTGTCAGTATTTCTTTGAGATCTTTCCATTTCCATGCCAATCAACGAATGTTGATGCACAGCAACTCTTCCTGCCTCAACTGCTTCTGTTTCTACTCCTCTAGAACCCTGCCCATCTTCTATTCTTTGTTTCTCCACTGCAGGTGTGGTTGTCTCATTATGCCCCATTATTTTCTTAGCACCACCATCCTTCCTAGGACTCTTTTTGCTCTTTTTCTATCCCTGTAGTCCTGCTCATCATCCCACTCCCCAGAACTGCTGCTACTTGACAGACTGACTGCTACTTTCTCCACTACAAACTTAGGATCTGTTTCACTGATTTCTCCCTCAGTTTTATCTGTCTTCTCTCCTCCTCCTCCTCATCATCCATCACTCTGCTTACTAAGACTGGCTGCCACAGTGTGATGGCCCTTGTGCTCATCCTCTGAGTACCATGACAGGTTACTCCTGCAATGTCCTGAATTTTCTGTACTGTTGTCATTGTTGCCTGGATTGTCTGAGAAGTGCTGCTGTTTTGTTTACCACTCATGGCTGCATTGAGTCAAGTACTTAAAGTCATAAGACATAGGCATATTTGTTCCCTAGCAGGTAAATGCAGCACTGCTGACTGCATTGAGTCAAGTACTTTAAGTAGTAAGACACAGAGATGTTTGTTCCCAAGTAGGTAAATACAGCACTGGTGGCTGCGTTGAGTAAAGTACTTTAAGGAGTAAGACACGGATATTTGTTCCCTAGCAGGCACAGTAAATACTGTACAGCACCGGTGGCTGCATGGAGTCAAAGTCAGTACAAGTACAGCAGCACTAATGGCTGCATTAAGTAGCTAAGAATACAGCAACATTATCCAAAATACCAAATAGGAAAGCACTAGTTTGTGCAGTTGTCATTGTGTACTTGGGATTGGGTGAACACAGGCACCAAGTCTTTTTTTTATAGCAGCAGAGAGACAATTTTTTTTTTGCCAATAATTATACTTTATTAAAGAGAACATAACAAACCATGTGCACAAGAATAATATAGGCTATACATACTCCATCATATACAACGTGCACAGTACCCAAACTGAAAAATCAAAACAATTAGATAGTAAAAAAAAACAACCATCAAACATTTCAAATCCCTCCCCCACCCCCGCAGCTATCCGTAAAATTAATTGTAATAAAATGTTGAATAGTATAAACATAAAGACCATAGCCCTGAGAAAAGTCAAGTCTTAGATAGAGGGAGGAAAAAATATGGAGTCCCGCCACTAAGTAGGAGGTAGCCTGGATTTCAACAAGGAGAATAGTATAAATGTAATCATAAGCCAGAGAAGGGAAAACAGAAGCATAACACAGGGAAGAGTAGGAGAAGGAAAGAGATTAGCAGAAAGGATGCTAAGAAAAAGATAATAAATAGATAAAATGTTTACAGGTTTAGTAGCCTGATCTTTCTCTCAAACATTGGGCAAAACTTTTCCAATATTTATCAAATTTATGCAGGGTATGAACAGATGAATACACCGTCCTCTCAGCATACAATGCATTCAAGAACTCCTCCCACTCCTTAAAAGATGGGGTCCATACCTCACGCCAGTGGCGTAAAATCACCAATTTAGTGACCAATGCTACTAGTGCCATCCGGACCTTTAAAATGTTACTGGGATAAAATCATACATCCCCAGAATACAGATCTCTGGTTTAAAAATAAAGAAAGATCACAAAAGGGTCTTAACCCCTGTTTGACCGCCTCCCACAACATAGTGCTTTTGGGCAGGACCATAGCTTGTGAAAGTGGTAGCTAGAGAACCATTACAATTACACATACCGGGAATATTGGTGATTCCAGCGATGTAGTTTAGCCGGGACAAATAGATATTATGTAACAGCTTGAATTGAATGTCTCTTAATCTATCCTGCTTTATAAATGCATGAGTGTCAGTCCAAATTTTTCCCAAACCTTCTCAGGCCAGTCTAGGGACATATTAACCTTCCAATAGTAAGAAATTGGAGATGAGCTAAGACTCATCTTCGTAGTAATAAATTGGTAAATTTTTGAGACCAATTTACCTGATAAACAAGAACCTGACAAATTATTCCATAAGTCCCCAACCTGGACTGAACTATTACCTTTACTGAAGAAGGACTGGATGCAACTCCTGATTTGAGCCAACCTTAGCATAGACTGGGGTTTAACCCCAAATTTTACTGCTAATAAAGAAAGCGGAAGCATAGAATTGCCTACATAAAAGTCGGAAATCCGGATCTTAGGAAAGGGTGTTGAGAAAAATCTAACAACTGGTTGGTTACCAATTAAGAAATTTGGGTTCTTCAGTAAGGGCTGAGAAAAATCGAACCGTGGGTTAACTTTTAAGTCGGTGTAGAGTTGGTGAATTGCCCTAATGTCCCATCCTAGGGGTGTATTCCTAATCTTTCTGGGAACTTTGGCCCAAGGGATGTATAGGAGGGATTCCAGGTCAATCTTTATTTCTGGCTATAGCCGGTCTAATCTAGACCTGTGGGAAAGGTATCAATCTTTCCTGTCCAAAAACAGCCCTAGCCATATGAATTGCTAATAATATTTAAAAAAATCAGGTAGCTGTTGACTCCATTTTACGCTGCCGACAAAGTTTGAAGTAGGCCCTACGTGGAGGTTTGTTTTTCCATATAAAATCTGAACAGAGTCTACATAGTTTCTTAAAAAAGGATTTTGGGAGGTATATATTTAAATTAAGGAGGGGATAGAGAATCTTCGGCAAAACCACCATTTTAATTGTGTTGAATCTCGCAGACAGGGACAGAGCGAGCTTCGTCCACCTTTCCAGATCCTCTCTGATGGATTTAAAAACAGGTTTCAAGTTTAATTGGGCCAGATCCTCCAAATTTTTGGAGATTTGAATACCCAAATATACTAGAGATTTAGCTTGCCACTGAAGACCTAAGGTCGAACACCATCCCTTTGCCGGAAAAGTTGACAGAGGATACAATGTTGATTTAGCCAAATTCAACTTAAAACCTGAAAACTCGCCAAAGGCCTCGATAAGATCTAGAGCTCTGGGAAGAGATGCGGTTGTATCCCGAATGTGTAACAGGAGATCGTCAGCGAACGCCGACAGTTTGTGTTCCTGACCACCAATCCTAATACCATGGATCTTTTGATCAGCCTTAATAACTCTAATTAGGGGTTCTAGATACAGATTAAATAAATAGGGTGACAAAGGACAGCCCTGACGGGTACCTCTCAGAAGTGGGAAGGCTACAGAAATCAAATTATTACTTTGTATTCTAGCAGTTGGGCTTGAGTAAAGAATTTGAATTAATTGAATAAATTGTTGGGGAATACCGAATTTAGCTAAGGTTTCAACATAAAAGTCCACTCCACCGATCAAGGCCTTTTCCTGTCTAGAAATCAGAGAAGCTTCCATGTTGGGGTCGAGCCACAGAGATTAAATAAAATAATTTCCTGAAGTGGTCAGATAAGTACGCCCCTCAACGAAACCAGCTTGTTCGGACTAATCAATTCACACCAGACCTTCTTGAGTCTGAAGCCAGTATTTTAGCTAAGATTTTACATCCAGATTCAACAGCTTAAATGGGTCTATAAATTCCCCACTAAATCTGTAGGTTTCCGGTTTGGGTAATAAAATTATTCTAGCTTCAAAAAGGGATTTATCTTTGACTCCATGCAGGAACCAAAAGGTGAAAAGTTGGTTTAATAGCGGAGCCACTTCTAATTTAAATGACTTATAAAATAGAGGTGTAAACCCGTCAGGCCCCGGTGCCTTGTCAACCCTAAGTGAGTCAATAGCCGATAATACCTCCTCATTGGAAATAGGAGATGTTAAATACAACCTGGAATCCTGTGACAGGTAGGAAGTGGTATATCAGCCAGAAACGTCCTCATTTTGAGAGCACCTGGGAGGAAGCGGCCGGCTCTTATACAGATCCCTATAATAGGTCACAAAAATCTGCAGAATACCTTTAGGGTCGGTGATCAATTCATTTGAGACGGGGTGCTTTAAGGCCGGCACCCATTTAGATTCAGCTCTTTGTTTTAACTGCCAGGCCAACAATTTCCCGTCCTTACTGCCCTGACCAATATAAACCGCTTTAGATTTAACCAAAGAGCTCATCACTTTCTCCCTAATGGCTCCACGCGTATCATGCTTCTCAATGTGGTCAGTTCATGTTCTTGGGCTCCTGATCTCACACTCTCTTGTATATTCCTAATTCTTTAATCCTACTTAAACAATTAGACAGCTTCTGGTTATGCTTGCCTTCCTTACAGAAGCAATCCTAATGAACTCCCTTCCAAACCGCTTTAAGAGCGCCCATGATTGGTCTATATTAGAAATTGAACCCAATTGAACTTAATCGATACTTGCAAAAAGAGCAGAATCTAGCTGAGTTTGGGCATCTTTAAGGATATTATTATTTAAGGACCATGAGTAGGATCTCTTAGGAATATGAGATGGAGTCCAAACAAGTTGGACTGGGAGTGGTCCGATATTACCCTTGAAGCAAATAGTACCTCCGTAACCTCTGAAATACATTGTTGGCTCACCAGGAAGTAATCTATCCTAGAAAAGTTTTATGAACTGGTGAAAAGAAAGTGTAATCACGGGTTGAAGGATTAAGCAACCTCCACGGGTCTATTAATCCTAAAAATGAAATGCATTCAACCAGAGCTTGCTGGGCCAAAGAAGTTTGCAATTTCCTACTTATTGACCTATCCAATCTGTCTGACTGGACTAGGTTCCAGTCACCTCCTAATATAATCACCCTCTCCTTAAAAGGAGATAAAATTACTGCCAAATGGGTGAAAAAGGAAGGGGACTCTGTGTTAGGACCATAAATTGACCCCAGCACAAGACTCACTCCTCCGAGGTTACCAGAAACAATAATATATCTGCCATCTGGGTCTGCAATTATGTCCGACTGTGTAAAGGACACCCTGGCTATCAGAATTGCTACTCGGCTAGATGAAGAGTAACTAGCCCTGAATACTTGGCCTACCCATTTTTTCTTAAAATGAGAGAGGTGGTTCAAAGAACATGGGTTTCTGCAAAATACAATTGCCGGGTGGTGGTGAGCTAGATGATTCAAAATTAGGTATTTTTACAATTGTATTTCCCTTTGATATTCCACGAGAGAAAATTCAGGCTAGAAACCATTCAATCTGTCATGCCTCCAAACAGGATACGGATAGCTGCCCCCAAAACAATCCCATAGAACATCCCTTTAAACTCGCCCCAACACCTCCCCCAAACTAACCCAAAATAAACAACTTAAAAGCCACCCCCCAGGCCCGAAGCCAACTCCACACAAACCGGTTCATAGTGTGCCATAGAGGCAGGGCACCCCTCCTTCCACATTAAATTCCAACTTTACAGTTATAAACATGCAAACTTGCCAGATAGGGTAACAATTATAAAGGGTTCAACTATGCCCCTCACCCCGTCGGTAGCAAGATCCCCTTATCATCTTCATGGTAACTAAGAACGAAAGATTATCGAGGGGGCATTTATTAAACAAAAAATTCCCTCAAGTAGGAGTGACTTACTCCTTGACGCCCCCTCCAAAAGGGAAAACCCAATGAAAATGAAAGCGGAGCATAGTCTGGAAAAGGGAGAGCCCCTAGAACAGTAGAGGCACCTCCTAGGCACTCTTACACATATGAAAATGGTATTACCCAATAGAGAACCTGGACTAGGAACAGTGTGTTATCAGAAAATGGGCACATGCTGTAATAAGTTCCACGCAAAAGGGGGAAGGTCGAGAGAAAAAAAAAGGGGTGCCCTGGCTTGGTGAAACCCATAAAGGTTATACAAGTCCTCCATATTAAATGTCCATTTAACCACAACATATGCAAGGAGCATCTCATATAGAATCTCTCAGCCCCCTTCCGCATAACCATTCAGTAAATCTTTTCATTCCTCTCTCTCTCCCCGATCTTAACAACAATAACACGACCATATGTTCCTATTAATTAAAGCATAACATAAAACAAAATACAGTCTTTCAGCGTCCTCTGCTGGTCATGGTAAAAAATGACGAGCTTCCTCTAGATTAAAGGACAGCATATATTCCCGTCCGTTAGGCATAAAAGGGAAGAGAAAGGTCCAACTTATCAATGCTGCAAGTTTAAAGCAAGTCTCAAAAACATGAGGAAATAGCCAAACTGGCAAACTTCAGATTAAAACAACATAACAACTAAGGCTGTCCGAGTATGACCTCTGAATATGTCACTTATCCCTGAAGGATAGCACTGTCCACACGTAAACTCAGCCTTTAGGGAACAAGTCAGGCTTCAACCCTCGGAGCAAAGTTAAACCCTCTTCTGCTGATTCGAAACGTTTTATCCCATCCTTGGTGGAAACCTCCAATTTGGCTGGATATATCATGCGGTGGCACCCACGCCCAAAGCTTCGATGTGATGGGACAAAAGAGGCCCTGGCTTGCCTCATTTTCCAGGTCAGGTCGGTGCTAACCAAGCTTCCTTCCTTCCCATTGAAGTGAAGATAACTTCTCGCTTCCTGCAAGATGTGCTCCCTGTCCAAATAGTTTAGGAGCTTAAATATAATAGGTCTTGGAGGTTCCGATGGAAGAGGTCTAGCTCTCAGGGCACGGTGTCCCCTCTCAATCACATGCTCCGGCCCATTTGGTGAAGGCTCTGCTGTTTTCTTTAATAATTTTTGTACGAAAAGAAGCATGTTGGAACCTTCCTCCCCCTCAGGCAAGCCCAGTAAAACTAAATTATTTCGCCGGCTTCTACCTTCTAAATCATCCAGCCGGTCCTCTAACTTTGTGATCATCTTCTTGCACTCGGTGATTGTAGGCCTCGACTTCTCCAGTGCCCGTTCTATTGAAGAGATCTGAGCCTCTGTGTCAGTGACCCGATGGGTCAGCTGTGTCAAGGCGGGCTTGAATTCCGCTACATCGTCGACTAATTTGAACAAAGCTTCCTTGATGACCATCAGGTCGCTGTGAATTTTGCCTGGCGTGACTTCCTCCTCGGCGGTCGGCGGTGAAGAACTGCAGCGTGGCCGCTTTGCTTCTAGTTCTTGCTCGCTTGCATTTTGGATCGCCGAACGTTGCCAAGAACGATACAGGACTCACTTAGATTCTCTTCCAGGTAGGGAAAATTTAGGAATAGTACGCTAAAATCCCGAAATTCTGGCCAATTTGCTGTTTAGGAGCGGGAGCCCACAACTGCAGCAGCTACTCCTCCATTAGCGTCACGTGACCCCCTCAGCAGAGAGACAATTTGATTTTTTTAATTTAAACTGTTGGTAACTGTAAGTATAAGTATTTAAATTTTATACATAAGTTGTTAAAATGAAAATCAGACTCAGTCAGTCAGACCACCAAGAAAAAAACACAGCCTTGCCTCTGCCTAGGTTGGTTCAGCTGAACTGTTTGCCTTAAGCTCTCCCTCCCAGACAGAAAATACTAAAATATGTTTATTTGCCCCAAGAAAGAATAAGAAAGATGCTGCCTCTGCCTGCCTGCCTAATGCAAAAAAAATAAATAAATCTGTGCTTTGGCAACAATGAGGAGCTGTCTGTCTGTCTGTCTGGACTCTGTTACCCCTCCCACACACAACACAAACTGCCATCTGCTACTGCTACTATGCCTTGCAGCAAGTTGTTGTGTTAACTTATTTAGTTAAGATGCTGGGGTTATCTTCAATTTAAACTTTCAGGTTTCCAGTTTTTTTCAGTTTAATTCACTCACGAAACCACCATGGTCCATGAGCTCTCCTGTAGTACAGTGTGCACAATCACCCACCATGTGCTCCTGCTGGAGTTTTCCTTTCCCCCTAATGACTCCTAGTCAAATGCCCCCGCTCCTCTTGTCCAGTAAAAGAAAAAAAAAATTAAATTACATCAACTACAGCACTGCCAAAATATATTTTTGTCAGGTTTAGACTTACAGCTTTTCCTCTCACAGGGAGGATGGACGGAGTCAGATGTTTAAGAGCAGCAACAGACTGAAAGCAGTTCACTGCTCATGTCTTTCTACTGCTCATCTTGTCGAGTCGCACACCAACTGCCAGAATGAAAACTGGTGCTGCAACTCAATTCTAGCCAGCAACCCACATGACTATCTTCTCTGCTGGCCAGCAGATGAAGTTGTCTCTGCTAGACACAGCCTTTTGCAACTAATCACCCACACATTTACAAATGTTCTGGGTAGGAATATGGCTAACGTGTGGGGTTGATTGACTGCTGACTGGACTGTCATCTGACTGAGTCATAAAATGATCACTGATGAGGAATTTTTTATTTTTATTTTAGTTTTTGGTAACTGGGAAAGGCCCACTAGGCATAAGTTCCTGTTTTCTGGGCTACCTAAGAGCACTGAGTGGTTAAATGACTTGCTCAGAGTCACACAGTATGCAAGAGGAGGTTGTGAGAATCAAACTTAGGTGTAGTCTGCTGGATGTACCAAGCTCATTCACACCTTGTTCCTCTAACCTCTAGGCTATACTGCCAGCCCAAATCTAGACTGCACCCCCTAACCAGGCACTACGATATGAAATATGCAGACTTCAGTTCACCCGGTTTGACACTAAAATAACCATAAATTTAAAATTTATGAGTATTGCAGGGGCAAACTGGGTGAACCAAAGTTTGAATATTTCATCCATATGTTTGCGAATAGCGGACTAGCGCAAACATCAGGGGTTCGGCCATTCAGGCTGAATGGTCAAACCAAACTTGCAGCCCTAATGCCAATATGAGCTGTGATACCACTGCTTTCTCTATATAGCTTATGTGGAACTGGTAAAGCAAGGGAACCAGCACCTGCCAAAGGTTAGAAGTGTAAGCCAGCTGCTTGCTTTCCTTGTGCTTAGTAATCAAAACACTTGCTCATGGAGTATTTCTAAAACAGTAATTCACTTTTATCTAAGTTCCAAAGTCCAAAGTTATGCTCACAATGGTAAAAGCAGGTTCAAGCTCAAGTTCAAAGATAATCCAAGAGTCCAAGTATTTAAAACATCAGCAAGGCCCCCACACCCTAACGTGAATGGCTGATCACCTGACACGTTCCGCACATGGTGTGCTTTCTCAAGGGTTGACTCAGCTATAAAATTACCACTATTAAATAAAGAAAATTTTTAAAGCGACAGCACCATTATATGTAAAAAGTTCACCAGTTAGCAACACAGTTAACGTATACATTAGCAAAAATCTTAATACTTAAATTATTAAATAGTAACTAATAAATATCAACAACCCTTTACCAAATCTTTAAAAGGGTAAGTTATAATAACAATATCACTTATATGTGATAAGTTCATAAGTTCTCTACACATTGTCAGTACCAATAATTGGCATACATTTCTATATGTTTAAAGAGAACCACACTGACCAGTGCCCATTTCAAAACTAATATATCCTGATGGCACCTGGCTAGCTTATGTGGAGACCACTCTCTGGCATCATTTTTTTAAACACAGTGCTAGATCATGAGGGGCTCACAGGTGGCCAGTGGGGAGCATGATAAATAGGAGATGGCTGCAGGATCCAGAGCACCCCCAGAATGCTGCTCAAAGAAGTCTGCAAATCACTTTTATGTTATTCCATTTTCTTACTCACTATCTTTCTTGATTCTATGATTTTAAAAGAGGTTCTTCGTCTCATAAGTCAGCCTAGTTGTGATAATCCTGACCACTAATGACAAGGTGACCATGTCATGGGTCAGGTACCTTGTCTTTAAGTGTTAACATGCCAATATCAGCTGTGATAAAACTGCTTTATCTATATAGCTTATGTGGAGACCACTCTCTGGCTTCACTTTTTAAATATAGTGCTGGCTCACTAGGGTATCACAGGTGGCCAGTTGGGAGCATGATAAGCAGGAGATGGTCACACCTCTCCTAATCATTTAGTAAGTTAGGACATAGCAAGCTGAACCCTGGCTCAGGTGCCTGGTTAGGCTTGTCACAACTCACGACACAACTGGAGGGGGTGCTCTGTATTCTCTTTGTTTTTGATATTGTACTTCACTGACTGCAGAGTGGCCCACCTGGAAAGAAAACAAAAACTGGGAGGGATGCCCGCCACACACACACTCAAAACACATTCAGCGCAGTAGAGAAACTGATCCACTCATCGGTAAATTTATTAACTATCTTTTATTTCAAAGCAATCATTCACCGCCAGTACACTGGCATATCCTATAAAGACTATTTGTCAAACAGACAGTCTTTATGGGATATGCCAATCTACTGGTGGTGAATGATTACTTGCAAATAAAAGATACTTAATAAGTTTACTGGTGAGTGGGTCAGTTCCTCTACTGTGCTGGATGTTTCTGATACTGACCTCACACCAGTAGCATATGTACTAGCTTTAGTATAAATGTATTAGAAATGTGATTAAATCTCAGTGAATGAGTCAGAAATTAGTTTCTTCTGTATGTCCTTAATTATTGTTAACTGATATTGGTCATGTACAAGTGGCACCATTGCAAAACAACAGAATTAATAAAACAGAAAATAATATATGGGTACTGGCATGTTATAAAGATATTTTAAATACCCAAGGTGCGTGCAATCAATAAACCTCAAGACAGCAGCTTGAGAGGTTTAGGTAGACAGCACACACTGAGAGTGTGTAAAAAATGAATTTAACATCAGCCACTAAATTTTATTTTTTGTAATTACTGGTTTGTGGGAAAAAAGACTCTCCTTTGCAACAGGGCTTGTCCGGTCTGAATATTCCTTCTTACCTTATGAGGCAGTATCACTGCTGGTGCTGCTGCCCTGTGACTTTATGGTATGCTATGCAGGTGGTTTTCCTGACCAATTGTTTTTGCCATTGCAATTGGTGACTTATCTGGGCCTGAAGACAAATGACAGGGCAGAGAGGAGGTTTAAAGACAGCCAAGGAGTGTTCATGGGTAAACAGCCCTAATGATTTTTTTTAAACTGACAGTGTCAACATTTCTACTGCCTCTGTGTTCTGTTTCCACCATGAACTGTTCTAAGTGATAGTTTCACTATGAAGTGACTTACCCCAGCATTGTCGCTGGAAAATTCACTGTGTTGTTAGCTGAGAACTGCATGCTGGAAAATTTAGATCCAAATGTGTGTTGTAGAATTTCAAAGGCAGGACCAGCTGGTATTAGGCAGCATGATGTAAATGCCACCGGGGAATAGGAAGATCCTGAGAGGGACCAGTATAATAAGGGGGAGTGTGAAGTGAAAGCGGCAAAGAGGTTGTTTAAAGGGGATTGATAGTAAAAGAGAAGTGAGGAAGTTCTGCTCCCCGTGGAACAGATTGCCAGCAAAAATGGTAAGGAAAGTACTCTAAATGGATTCAATCATGGCTGGAAAAGATCAACAGGACTCAAAGTATGACTGGAGTGATCATGGGTTATTTTCATCAATTTGCAGCAGAACAGTGCTTGAAATTGCGAGGCAGTAATTCTATCAGTTTTGTGCCAAATTATATGTGTCTACTTTAGCTTTAGTAAAAGTACAGTTATGGCACATTTCTCCAGATTAGTTGCATGCAGATTCTAGGAAGCAGAGTTATCAGAGGATTATGTCTGCTGCTTTCCTGCAGTGGTGGAATTTAAAGATTGCTTTCCAGGCAAGGTATATCAGCAGCTGCTCAACTGATTGACAAAAGAGTCCTGCTTTGTATGTGTAATATTCAGCTGTCAAGGGAGACCCATGTTAATGACAACAGTAAACACAAAAGTCTGGAGGCAAGGTTCTGCCCGAGACAATGTAGAGTTCAGCAAAATGAGACCATGGCTCACATTTTTGAGAATGTCCCCATATTCCAGGTCGTTGGGCCTTTCTTGCCAGCAGGGATTACTGGGCTGTATGGGTGGCTGCATAAGGAGGGAGGAATAGTGAGCTACATGGATGGGGTAGGATTTTGAACCAGAAGAATTCATAATATGGCTTGCTAATGAAGTGTCCCTTTACATGACAAAGCAGCACAGTTTTCATCAAGTTTGGCCTGTGGCCAACATTTTTGCATAACTTTACATAGTGTGAAGTTGGTCACTTTGTTACATAGAAACACAGAAACATATAATTTGATGGCAGATAAGGACCGCTTGGCCCACCCAGTCTGCCCATTTCCCTACCTACTGGATAAGCTGCAGATCCTAGTTAACCAGCAGCCTACTTCTTCCTACCCCCAACCCCTAGAATTGCCTTAGGACTGTCCCATGCATGCTTGAATTCCACCACTGATTTTGACTCCATAACCTTCTTGAAGGCCGTTCCATGCATCCACAACCTCTCTGTGAAAAAATACTTCCTTACATTACCTCTGAGGCGCCCCCCCATCTTCAAATTGTGCCCTCTTGTTCTTGCACTCTTTTTGAAAGATGCTACCCTCTTGGACTTTGTTGATTCCCTTGAGGTACTTGAACGTTTCTATCATGTCCCCCCTCTCCCTCCTTTCCTCGAGGCTATACATATTAAGCTCCTTTAGTCTCTCTTCATATGTCTTCCGGTGCAGACACTGCACCATTTTAGTTGCCCTCCTCTGGACAGCTTCCATCCTGTCTATGTCTTTGCGGAGATTGGGTCTCCAGAACTGCACACAGTACTCCAGATGGGGTCTCACCAGCTGTCTGTACAGAAGGATAATAACTTCCTGTTTTCTACTGGAGATGCCTCTCCCTATGCATCCCAGTATCCCCCCAGCCCTCCGTGCTGCCCTCTCACATTGCTTGCCCACCTTTAGGTCATCTGATATGACTACCCCCAGGTCCCTTTTCATTTTTGTTGTTGTTAGTATCTCACCCCCCATTGTGTACTCTTCCCCTGGGTTTTTGTTTCCCAGGTGCATTACCATGCACTTCTTAGCATTGAATCTAAGCTGCCATACATTTGACCATTCCTCTAACCTTGCCAAGTCCCTTCTCATCCTTTCCACCCCATCCTGTGCATCAACTCTATTGCAGATCTTTGTGTCATCTGCAAAGAGACATAAATTCCTTCAGTCCTTCTGCAATGTCACTTATAAAGACATTGAAGAGGACCGGTCCTAATACTGAATCCTGCGGTACCCCACTAGTAACCCTCCTTTCTTCTAGAGTGGACTCCATTTACTATTACTCTCTGTGTCCTATTCTCCAGCCAATTCTTTACCCAGGCTGTCATCTTGGGACCCACTCCCAGGCTGGCTAACTTGTATATTAATCTTTTGTGTGGGACTGTGTCAAATGCCTTGCTAAAGTCTAGGTAGGCCATGTCCACAGCCCCTCCCTGATCTACTACTTTGGTCACCCAGTCAAAGAAATCTATCAGATTCATCTGGCATGACCTTCCTGCTGTGAATCCATGCTGCCTAGGGTCCTGTGCCCCTCTGGCCTCTAGATACTTGACAATTGTTTCCTTCAGAAGTGATTCCATCATTTTCCCTATCACTGAGGTTAAACTAACAGGTCTGTAGTTTCCTGCTTCTGCCTTGCTCCCACTTTTGTGAAGGGGAATCACATCTGCCCTCCTCCAGTCCTCAGGTACCACCCCATCCTCCCATGATTTGTTAAAAAGGGTGTCAGTGGTGTCACTAGTTCTACCCTTAGTTCTTTTAGAATTCTGGGATGAATCCATCAGGCCCCATTGCTTTGTCCACCTTCAGTTTTAAGAGTTCTTTCAGAACCCTTTCTTCTGTAAATGGGCTGGTATCAACTTCTGTATCCAGAGTGTTTCTACTGTTTGTTTTATGTACCTCCCCTCTTCATTTGTAAATACCGAGCAAAATATTTGTTTAGTATCTCTGCCTTTTCACAGTCTCCTCATGCCTCCTCCCCTTTATTAAGCCTCACTATCCTCCATGGTCTTCCTTCGCTCCCTGATGTACCTATAAAAGGTTTTATCCCCCTTCTTAACCGAGTTGGCTATCTTTTCCTCGGTTTGGGCCTTTGGTGTTCTGACTGCCTTCCCAGCCTCCTTTTGTTTTAACTGATACAGTTCTCTGTCCTGCTCCTTCTGCAATTCCTTGTACTTCCAGAATGCTTTCTTTTTCTCTTGAACCTTCACTGCCACTTCCTTTGAGAACCATAGTGGGTTCTTACATCATTTTGTTTTGTTTATTTGCTTCACACAAAGGCTCGTTACCTCTGTGATGGCAGCTTTTATTATTCCCCATTGTTCTTCCACCCCTCCTTCCTGCCCATTTGCTAGTGGATTCCTTAGGCACTCACCCATTTTGGCAAAGTCAGCCCTCCTAAAGTCCAGTACTTTTGTCTTTGTATGGCTTGACTCTATTGCTGTGTTTATTGTGGACCATACTGTTCAATGGTCGCTAGTTCCCAGATGACTACCCACTTCTACATCTGTGATCCTCTCTCCATCTCCATTTGTTGGGACTTCAATGGTGAATTGTTAATTTGCTTCATCTCAATGATATCACAATATGTTGCTCTGGAGATAATTATAATGCCATTAACAGGTGGTATGATGACAAGTGTAGAAAAGTACATGAAGTCTAGGGAATAGGGGTCTTATTTTCCTTTACCTCTCCTTAGTAATAAAGAAAAAGTAGGCAAGCGTTATAGATAATATATTAGACATAAACTTAACTGATTCAAAAACTTTGATTTTCAAAATTTTCCCAGTGGTGTCAGTGTCTCTTTAAGGAGCCTGTACAGTTTCTGCTTGTACAGGTTCATTATCCAAACCATTACTGTTCCCATTCACTTGTGTAGATTAATCTTATGTTCATAGAAAAGCTCAATCATTATTTTTTTTCTCTATTTATTCTGCTACACTATTAAATCAAATACCGTACATTATATGTCTAAGCAGAGCCTGCCTGCATTTGCCACAGGAGAGACAAAAAAAGGCTTTTGTTTATTGAAGACAACATACTGTAGGTGGGGTAAGTTGTGGTGAAACTTCTTTAAATTAGAGTACAGTATTTATTAATGAACAGTATTTATTACTGAGTGAAGGATACATTCAGCTGGAGGAAGCAGCGTAGCAGGTGACTGGTGGTAGACTGAGGCAAGGCACTTGTTCTCTACTACATAATAATCACTGCTGGGTAGAACATCAAAGGTAGGCCAAAACTGGGACTAGGAGCAACACCAATCTAGGGTAGGGGTATAAAAGGATTTAAACAAGGCACGGGGGAACACAAATAGAAACAAACAAAAAGGAGGAAACTAGAAACACCCTAGCATGGGTAAAGGTACAAAAGTATTTCCAGGTAATGCAGGCAGAATAGAAGCTCAGAATACTGAGAGTGGTGTAGTGTAGCATAGTGGCTGAGGGCAGCAGTTTTCAGAGAGGCCTTCTGGAGACTGCAGTGCTGCCCCATCCATACACACCTCTCTGGATTTTGGGAGGAGGTCATTAAATGGCAGGCTGAGTTGGCTAGGATTTGGAGAACCTCTTCCCATCCCTGGGGGCCACCAAGTCTGCCACTATTACCTCAGAGGATGCCTAGGGAGGAGGAATGGCTGAACTGTGGTGGGCTCTGCAAGGGTGGGGCTGGTGCAACAGAGGCACATTCTTCAACTGGTGCCACTATGTAATTCCTTCACTGCTCTAGCAGAGTAGAACTGCTAGGAGGAGGCACCCATGATAGTGATTAGGGAGGATGGGGGGGCCCTCCATAATGCATGCTCCAAGGAGAGTGGTAGAGGATGCAGAAGAGGAGGAAGCAACTTCTGGTGGGGGACTCAGTTGTGATGGGGACAGATTTGGGAATAGGAAAGAGGGGGAGAGGTAGGTTAGGTGCCTACCAGGCACCATGGCCTGAAGGAATGGGAGGCCTTTCCTGAGGATCACTAGGACAGCAGGATAGGAGGAAGAGCTAGATGTCCTTGTCCACTTGGAGACTAGTGACCTGGCTAGGGACAGGGCTGGGATAGTGCAGGGGTAGTTTAGGATGCCGGGGGGGGTCTTAGACGGGCAGCTAGCTCAGTGGTTTTCCCGAGATGCTGCCTATAAATGACAGGATGCAAGAAGAGATCTCCACACCAGGAGCTTCAACTCATGGCTGAAGAACAGGTGTAGAATGGAAAGGTTCAACTACATTGAGGTCTGGAGACCCATCTGGGAGGATAAGGCCCTATACAGGGGTGATGACCTTCAATCATCTGGGAGGGGAACTGCAGCCTCAGTGGATGGTTAAAGAGTTGCTTTGATGAACATCTAAACTAGCCAAGGGGTGCTGGTGAAAGGAACTGGGGAGTCAGAAACTGATCACCACAGGCTGAAGTAGAGAGTAAGGAGAACCAAAGGAGGAGGAATCACTCAGTATGCAAATGAATAAATGAACCAGGGTGGTAGAGATAAAGGGGAAGGAATGGGAGCATTAAATAGAAGGGGGATAAGAAGAAGGGGGCAACAAGCAGAGTGGAAATAAAATCTGGAAAGCTACATGTGTGAATGCTTGAAGTCTATAAAATAAGATTCCATAGCCAGCCCGGTGGCACAGATGGTTGAGGCGCTGGATGCCACACCTCACATGATGCTGTAAACCCAAGTTCGGGAGTGAGCTTGGGCTGCCAGGGGTCAGCGGGGAGGGGGAGGAGTCAGGATTGAGTAGCTGTGAGGTAGCTGTCTTGTCCGGGGAGGGACAAGAAGTTTCCCTGACTCGTGGCTGCTACCTGTTGGAGGCCAGATGGCTGTGCCAGGTCAGGGGAACCTTGGTGCTAGGCCGTGAGTAAAGGATGTGACCATCACCAGAGCTGCAGGACACATGCGTGCCTCCACATACATGTACAGCCATGTACCAGGGTCCCAGGAACAGGGGAGAAAATACAAATACCATGTCTCCCCCAGTGGTGCTCTAAGGTGGGAGGGGTACAGGGGGAGCACCAGGATAAGTAAAAAAAAAAAAATATATTTCCACACCTATAAGCCATCATGGCAATGGCCAGCCTGGATATTGTGGCCATTACTGAGTCATGGTGCACTGAAAACTATAACTGGGATATGGCCATACCAGGCTATACTCTGTCCAGGAAGGACCAGGTGAGAAGGAAAGGAGGGGTGTGGTGCTTTATGTGAGGGAAAGCATAAAAGTGATGGCGATACAGGGAATACAGGCAGAGGCAGAAGTGCTGTGGGTCACCCTGGAGATGGGGAATGGAGCCATAATTCACACTGGAATGATCTATATACCTCCTTCACAGGAGGAGAATAGATGAGTTATTTGGTGGCAGCCATTGATAAGATGGCAGAAAAGTGGGAGAAGCTCCTGGTGGGGGACTTCAACCTGCCAGAAGTAGATTGGAGCCTCCCAGCAGCAGCTTCACCTAGAATCAGGGACATCCTGGACTATCTTCAGAGGTTGTTGAGAACCCACTCATGGTGGGGCAATACTGGACCTAGTACTCACTAACTGGGACTGTGCTGCAGACACCAAAGTGAAAGGCCACATGCGGACCAGTGATCACTGTACAGTGCGGTTCAGTATAAAGATAGCTGCAGAATCAAACTACACAAAGGTTATAGTCCTGAACTTCAGGAAGGCAGATTTTATAAAGATGGATGAATAACTCAGGGATGACCTGGCAGGGCGGTATGGCCAGGGTGGGGTGGAGGAACAGTGGGCTAAGATAAAAGGCAGCATAGTAAAGGCAGCAAACCTTTGCATCAAATAAGTGAGCAAAAGCAAGAGAGACTACTATGGTTCTTGAAAGAGGTGGCTGAAAAGGTAAAGACAAAAAGGGTAGCTTTCAGAAAGTATCAATAAACGAGAGGGAAGAGGATAGGGAGGTGTATCAGGGAACAGAGGAAAGCAAGGAAGCAGTAAGGAGTGAAGGCACAAACTGAAGAGAGAGTAGCCCATGAGATAACAAAAGGGAACAAGACATTTTTGGGTACATAAGTGAAAAGAGGAAGACCGAGGTAGAACTGTAAGGTTAAAAAGAGAATTGGGGGACTGTGCAGAGGGGATCCAGGAAAAGACAGACATCCGAAACAAATACCTTTGTGCAGTGTGCAGAGAGGAAGGACAATGGGGAGGAGCCACAAAGTAACAGAAGTTTTGGAGGGACAGAGGTGGACTCAAGTCCACTTTTGAAGGTGAGAGTCCAGAATGGATTTGCTAGTCTGAATGTGGGCAAAGCAATGGGACCAAATGGGGTACATCCAATGGCATTGAGGAAACTCAAGGAAATACTGGCTGCACCTCTTACAGTTCTATGTAATAGCTCACTGGAAACAGGAGTGGTTCAGCAGGACTGGAAAAGGGAAGCTGAAGTTCCACTACACAAAAGTGGTAGCAGGGAGGAGGCTGGTAATTACAGGCCAGTCAGTGTGTGGCATCTGTGGTGGGAAAGTTATTGGAATCACTAAAGAAGGAAAGGTTAGATCACAAAATATCTTGAATGCATTGGGTTACAAGACCCAAGGCAGCAAGGTTTCATAGAGGGGAGGTCACATCAAACAAATCTGATAGATTTGTTTGGGTGACCAGGAACTAGATTAGGTGGAGTGGTGGATGTGGCCTACCTAGATTTCACTAAGGCTTTCAACACCATTCCACATAGGAGATTAAAAAGCAAGTTGGGTAGCTTAGGACCAGGTCCAAAGGTGGTAAACTGTGTAAGAAACTGGTTAAGGGGTAGACAACAGAGGGTGGTGGTAAACAGAGTTGACTCAGAGGAAGGGAGTGTCACCAGCAAGGTGCCTCAAGGATCAGTGCTGGGACCAGTCCCCTTTAATGTCTTTATAAGTGACATTGCAGAGGAGCTGGAAGGGAAGGTCTGCTGCTTTGTGGATGACACCAAAATCTGCAATAGGGTGGACACTCTGCTGAGTTGGAAAGGATGAGCAGAGACTTGAGAAAACTAGATGAGTGGTAAAAGGTATGGCAGCTAGGTTTTAGCGTGAAAAAGTAAAAAATAATGCACTTAAGGGACAGAAACACATGGGTGGAGTACAATATGGGTAGAGAGGTATTGAGACCACCAAGAAGAAAAGAGACCTGGGGGTAATCATATCAGATGACCTAAAGGTGGCCAGGCAGTGCAACAAGGCAGTAGGGAGGGCTTAGTGGGATGCTGGGGTGCACAGAAAGGGATATCAGCAGCAAAGAGGGAGGTGATGCCCACTTCTGGAGACCACACCTCCAGAAGGACATAGACAGAATGGAGGATGTTCAGAGGAGAGCAACCAAAATGGTGCAGGGTCTTAATCGAAAGACCAGTGAGAAGAGACTAAAGGACCTCAATATGTATATCCTGGAAGAAAGGAGGGAGAGGGGTGATATGAAAGATACCTTTAAAGACCTCGGGGGGGGGATAAGGTATAGGAGGGAAGTACTTTTCAGAAGAAAAGGTACTCAAGATCAAGAGGACATGCTATAAAGCTGGAGGGGGTAGATACAGGAATGTGATGAAGTATGTCTTCACAGAAAGAATGCTTGCTTTCTGGAACAGCCTTCCAACAGATGTGGTGGGGGCAAAAATAGTGGCATGGTTCAACAATGTATTGGATAAGCACAAGGGAATCATAGTGGAAAGGATGGAGGGGGGAGAAAGAGCTGTAGATGAGGCATGGTCTGCAGTAACAGTGTAGGTAGGGAGAACTGGGCAGACTGGATGGGACAAACGGTTCTTATCTCTCATCAAATTTTTTGTTTCTATGTTTCTTTATAATCCAGTACTGTATTTTACAGTTCCATTGATATATATCTAACCATTGTTCCCAATCTTATAATTCAATCTTGTAGAAATCCCAGACAAAAATGGATAGAACATAAACACATACAACAAAGTGCAGCCCTTATTCACTGCCGTTCCCACTGAATAAAATCCCTGCTGACAACTCATCAGCACAAGAACTACTGTATGAATATCTGTACAACTTTTTAAATTTTGTAATTTTATTTTTTTCTTTGACTTCAAATCCAAACCCATTTTATATGTGTAAGACACTCCAGGGTGGGCTTCATGCTGAAAATCCCTCTTCCAGGGGCTGTGAGACCATTTCCTGTGGCATCGGGCCTCACTTTGCCCCTCGTTAGGTGATTATCTTAGTATGAAGCCCATTCTGTTTTGTCTTATTGCTTGGATGTTCATAACCACAGTAAGACAGCCAGACTGGAATAAATCCATCTGTCCAAAATCTCCAACACAGGACCAAAGGCAGCCTGGTACCAACTTAACCAGAACATTGCCATGGTTGAGTGCTATGTGACTGGTGTCAGCTGTAGATGGGAGTAAAGGAAGGGAGATGTCCAGAGATTGGGTGCAAGCCAGTAGGTAATTTCTTCGGCACTAGGTCTGACGAGCGCTGCCAATAACAGTGCCATCTATAACAGTGCTGTATTGACAGCGCTCTTCAATACAGTGGCAGTAATGAATGCCACCAGGAAACACAGCACGAATGGTAGTGGTTGGATGACCACTACCATTCTACAATAAACAGAAATAAATCTCTGTTTTCTTGTGGGGTGCTCTGCCCCCCCCCAACACCTCCCATATTTAAAGATCCCAACTCAGAGGTGAGTGGATCATGGGGAAAAGCTAAATTTGTGGGGCCATGGAATTACTGTTTCCATGTCCCCTTGTAAAAAAATACTAGTTATCTGGACACGAAAAATGTGGAGGGGGAAGACCAGGATTAGAACCCTGATCTCCCAGTCTTTTCTGGCCTAGCTGCTGCCTTAATCTGCTCTGCCATGGGGGCAGCTCAGCCAGTGATTGCACTTTCCTCCTTCTTCACTTCCTCCTCTCAGCGGGTGAATAAAGACAGGGGTAGCACTGCTTGCTTGACACTATTCTACCCCTGTTGCTATTTCCTGTAGCGCTGTTTATACTGCACTGTTCAGGAAGCACTGTTGTAACCAGGATTAGAACCTTGATCTCCCAGTCTTTCACTCCTCTCCTGTCCTCCAGGGAATACATGTTCAGCTCTCCTAGCCTCTCCTCATAGGATTTTCCCTCCAGTCCCTGGATTATCTTCATTGCCCTACGCTGCATCCCCTCCAGCAATCTGATGTCTTCTTCAGGAAAGGACGCCACTACTGTATGCAGTATTCGAGGTGCCGCCTGACCAATGACCTGTACAGGGGAAGGATCACCTCTCTGTTCCTGGAGGAGATTCCCCTCGCTATGCACCCCAGCATCCTGTTTTCCTTTGCAGCCACCTTCCCGCACTGAGCTGAGTGGTTCATACTCCCTGTTATTAGTACCCCTAGATCCTTTTCCTTCACAATGCTTTCCAACTGTACCCCTCCCAACTTATAGTTCCTCCCCTGGTTCTTTGCTCCAAAGTGCAGGACCTTGCAGTTCTTGGCGTTGAACCCAAATGCCATGTCTTTGACCACTCCTGTAGTTTGGTCAGGTCTTCCTGCAGCCCCCTTCACCGCTCTATGTCATCTACCACAGCTCCAAAGTTAGTATCATCTGCAAACAGACTGACCCTACTCTGGATCCCATTTCAGATATCAGCTATGAATATCCCAAACAGTACCAGTCTCAGTACTGATCCCTGTGGCACCCCACTTGTAACATCCCTTGGTGATGACAGTTCCCCCCCACAACCACCACCCTTTGCTGCCTATCCCTCAGCCAGTTGGTGATCCAATTGATCATTTATGTTCCCACCTCTATGTGTTCCAGTTTTCCCCCAGCCTCCCATGCAGCACTGAGTCAAAGGCCTTGCTGAAGTTGAAATACAGGACATCCACTGCATGGCCCCTGTCCAGTTCCCTGGTAATCCAGTCATAGTACCAGATTAGGCTTGTCTGGCAGGATCTGCCTGAGAAAAAAACATGTTGATGACCATCTTGGAGACCATTGTCTTCCAAAAAGGTCACCAGCTTCACTTTCAGGATTGACTCCATGAGCTTCCTCATGATTGAAGTGAGACTCACTGGTCTGTAGCAGTCTGGATCATTCTTCAGGTCACTTTTATGAATGGGAACCACATGGGCCATCCTCCAGTCCTGTGGCATGCATCCTGTGTCCAGTGATGTACTGAACAGGTCTGTCAGTGGTCCTGCAAGGATCTCCACTAGCTTCCTAAGTATCCTAGTGTGAAAGTGTATTTCCAACTCAAACAGGTTCCCCTTCCCCCAGAGTTCTTGTGTTGATGTCTACCAGGCGTGCCATGGAAGAGGGCTGCTACTGTAGCACAGAGGTTACAGTCACACAGAGTCAATGGGCTTCTTTATGTTTTTCAGTTGTCTGTGTAATTTTTTTTGCCATGCACCACTTCAATTGCACCCTGCTAAGTTGTATCTCCCTGGACTTTACAATAGTAAACCTCCCCCAACCAAGTTTCTCCCCCACAAGTTGAATCCCCAGAGTTTTGAATAGTACATTCTCCTCCTTCAACTTTCTCCACCCCTCCACCCCTAAGTTGCATCTCCCACAGAGTTTAGAATAGTAAATCTCCCTCCACCATGTGCCCCCCAGGTGCCCCCAAAATGCAAGTCACCCGGTCCTTGTATGGTGATTACTTTGTGCTGCATTGCCGATGTGCAGTTGTCAGTGTCGGCATTTTCTCTGCAGGATAATTTACCACTGCCTTATATAGGCATCGCAATGACCTGGACCTGTTTTTACCATCATACCCCAAAAGGGTGGTAGTTTCTCTGAAACAGAGAGCGTTAAAGGCCACATATATCCCACTGTAATTTCCTCTATAGTAGCACGAGCCCTACCATCCCAGAGGGAAGTGAAGTGTTCAGATAGTCACTATATGGTGTTATTTCAGTGTTACAGTAGCAGTGTACACTTCCTGCACACTTCATTTCATAATGCAGTCCATCAGTGTTTAATCAGTGCATCTTCAGGTCTCTTTTGGTGTACATGCAGTGCTGATACAGTGTGTGCGAATTATGTTAATTAGCACTGTAATCACACTGCAAAAGTACTGCGATCAGCAGTGTTTTCAACACTGCCTGAAGCAGTGTTGCATTGCTACTTCAGTGTGTGAGAATTATGTTAATTAGCACTGCATCAACACCTGCAGTGCACTTCAGTGTGCAGTGTGATTTTGGTAGCACTCCTGTCAGCAGTGCTGTAGTTCTGTTTCAGTGTATTAGGCTGCATTAAAGATGGCGTCCGATAAAATCCAACAAAAATAAAACAGTATTCATCTGCAAGTATCTGCAACCTCAACAGAGGAAGCTTTGTTTAAGGGTTCCTGAGTGAGAAAGTCATCTGTGAATTCCAAAGAAGACGGAGATCTTGGGGGCTATGTCTATAGGAGGTCTGTTACCCCATGTTTGACTCAAAGTCACAAGGAAGGGGGTGGACATTTAGGTAAAGGAATGACCAACAATCGTTCTGGTTTGCAGAAAATGGTATGGGAGCCTCCCTGATATGCAGGTCCTCACCAGTATTTCCAGGTTTATCTTCAAAAGGAGAAGAGAGCATCTTTGGACTGGGAGCACATGCACAGTGTGGAAAATTATTTTCGGTATCAAGGGGCTGTTTGAGTGAAGTGTGTGTATGTGTATGTATATGTATATGTGTGTGTGTGCATGCGTGTCTGTGTGTGTATCTCGCTCTCTATATATCTAATATATATCTATATATCTCCATCTCTATAATGGGATTATCAATCGCATTGGACAAACACCATTAGGTGACTGTGCGTATATCAAGTGCAACCACACACCTGCACTTTTACTCCCCTCCAAAACAATTTTGCCATTTTATAAGATAGATAACCCACTGTGTGGTGTGTGGAAGCGCAGTGATATACACACGGCTTGGGTGTTTGATGCACTCGGCCTGCGGCTCATGTAACAATACACACCAAGGTGTGCGTATATGAGCATGACCGCGACACTACAGTGGGTTATTACACACACACACACACACATATGGACAGTACTATGCAAAACAAAACACTACATTAATGCAGGCATTAGAATGCAAAGCACACAAAGCAAGAAAATGAAAAACAGGGTTTGAGCCTCACTAGTCTTGGTAAATTGATTGTGTGGTGTTCCCTGGAGTTCCCAACCTTGATGCCTATCCCATACCCCCCACCAGCCCATAGTCTCCTTTCTAAAGCACAAGGCACAGCTCCAACCCAGTGCCTCCCATAGCAGCCATTCTGCACTGTAAAACAAGAACAGCAATGGGCTCACAAAGGATCTGCAGCTCGTTATGAACTATTATATGACAAACAATGTAGGGTAAACAAAAAACAATACTTATCTGATACATATGGTCAGTGTCCTCCTACTCCCAGTCAATGTCCTGTCAGAACTGTAGATATAAAGGGAAATGGGTCAGTATGAAAATAAAAATACTGATCAGCTGGGTCAGTTGGGAAGGCTATGTAGAGGTTAAAATAAAAAAGTGGTTTGGGGGGGGGGGACACCAGACCTGTACCACACCATCAACCTGGCTTTTAGAATGGACTCGGTCACTCAGGGGATGTCATGGTGGGGGGAGGGAGGAGGAGGACTCCTTGCCCGTGCCCCTAGAACTGATCTTTTCTGGGGGTAGGTCGTCATGTTGCTCCACACATCAACCAACACAGGGTAGGATAAAGACACCAAGGAACAGACATTCAAGGCACAATGAATGCTTCCCTGGTGGTGTAGTGGATCCCCCCTCCCTTTTCCCAATCTGCCTGTAGAATACACAGGAACACAGGTATGTGATGGCAGAAAGGGACCGCAAGCCCACCTAGTCTGCCCAGTTCGCCTAGATATCCACTAGGCCTTTTCTGTAGTCCCCCCCCGTGCCAGTTGACCTCTGTGCTTATCCCATGCCCTTGTGAACCCTTCCACCATTTCTCTCAGCAGCCCATTCCAGTTGTCCACCACCCTCTCAGTGAAGAAGTACTTCCTAATCCTTCCTCTAAGTCCCCCCCCAACCGATCTGGAATTTCCAACTACCATCCATTGCAGTATAGCACACCGCAGCAGGCCAACTGTGACCATCTCTAGGCAGATATACGCAGACACAACCAGTCCCAGAACTCCCTGCAGCTGGCAACAGGCAATAGAAGTTCCAATAGCCTGCAGTGCACATTTGAGCCTACACAATCTCTTATCAGATGTTTTCCACTTCTGCTCTTCTCCAGAGGATAAGTCAGTCTGTGACAGAACTTAGCCAGGGAGTTCAGTGGGGCCAGTAAACCAAAGCTGAGAGCCTATATAAACTCTTAACATGCACTGTAGGACAATCTCCCACCACAAAGAACTCCAGGATCTGCTGTAAATGAAGCAGTCAGTGCAGAATCCAGCAAAACCAGTCATCATAATCCACTACACTATAGCACACAGCAGGCAAACCAAAATGTTTCCACATGCAAAGTGCACATTGGCACCAGACCCACACTTATGTGGGACCCTTGACACAAGCCAGCCAGTGGATATTGTGGTGAGGAGGGACAAAACCTTTTACATGCAGGTACATCAGGGAGAAAAGGAAGGCAAGGGGAGATACTGAGTGTCTGAAAAGGGTGGATGGAGGGAGGGTAAAAGATGACCACCAAAAAGCAGAAATACTGAACAAATACTTCTGTTCAGTTTTTACAAAGGAAAGGGCAGGAAATGGGCTAGCATTAATAAGGATGGAGAGATCATAGAAAAGGACACAGCTCCCTTTGCAAAAGAAAGGATCCTCATGGAACTGGCAGCAATAAGGCTGTGGGCCAGACAGATGCATCCCTGGACACTGAGGGAGCTAAGGGAGGTGTTAGGGCCCTCCGACTACCCTGTTCACCCTATCTTTGTAAACTGGTGACATGCCCAGGGATTGGAGAAGGGCTGATGTGGTCCCACTATACAAAGGTGTTAACAGGGAGGATGCAGGAACTACATACTGGTCAGCCTGACCACAACAGTGGGAAAAGTAATGGAAATACTGCTGAAGGAAGGAACAGTGAAGCACCTGGTTGTCAATGGTCTATAGGGGAAGTGGGGGGAGGGAACATTGTTTAACCAGGAGTAGCACACTAATCTGAAGCTTGTTTCCAGATGCAACTTGGAGCACAAGGAAGTTAAGTAACTTGCTCAGAATCACACAGTATGCACTTAGACGGCTGTTGATTTCAAACCCAGGTCTCCAGATCTGTAGCTCAGAGCCTTTACCCAATGTGCTATACTGCCTAGGACCCAAGGCAGTTTGGTTTTATGGGAGATAGGTTGTGCCCGACAAACTTAACTGAGTTTTTTTGTCTGGTTAACAAGGAAGGTGGATGGAGGAGGATGTGGCCTACCCAGATTTCAGCAATGCCTTTGACACTTTGCCACATAGAAGGCTGGTAAATGAGCTGGAAGGCTTAGGGGTGGAACAGAAAATAACAAGGTGGGTGGAGAACTGGTTCAAATACTGAAACCAGAGGGTGGTGGTAAGGCAAATGGGGTGCATTCAGGGTGGCAGTGGTGTGTCCCCAGGGTTGGTGTGCTGGGACCCATCCTTTTAATATCTATAGCAGTGATTAGCCCAGTTCCAATCAGGGGAGGAGAGCTGTTCTTTCCAGACCGGGGCTTGTCGCTGGAAGTGGTCTGGGCAGCATTCTGGGGCTACATCGGCAGAGGGAGAAGATGGGATCACATTGGTGATTGACAAGGAAGCTCTTGCTGGCAGGGGATAGGCAATGCATACCGGGTCCACATCAGCCACAACTTTGCAAGCCGGCGACTCAGGAAGGAGCGGCCAATCAGTGAATAAGGCGCCAACCTTTGACTGTGTGACTGGGCCATAAAAGGCAAATAGTCCAGTTGCAATCAGAAGAGGAGAGCTGTTCTTTGTTCCACACCACCTACCCTGACCCCGACCTCTATTAAATGGTTGGTGAGGGCGGAGCCTTGGAGGAGGACAAGTCTAGATTGGGCAAACTGGAACACTAGGAAGCTGGATTGTTATTGATTGGGGGAAAAGGGTCCTGTACACTGCGCTGCTTGGGCAACACTGACTACTACCAGGAAGGGGCATAATGAAGCAGACTGTATAAATGACTGTGTATGCCAACTACATCTGAGGGAGTAGGCAAACTGTGTGTGAATCGATTACTGCTAGGTCTCTGAGCTGGCTAGTGTTGTGATGGGCTAATTTTGCTTGTGAACTGTCTACTGCTAGGGCTAGAAAACTGGCTACTGTCAAGAAAGAGGGAAAATTGCTGTAATCAGAGGGGCAAACTGCTTGGGTTTTAGTGCAACACTGACTGAATTATTTCTGTTAGAGGCCGATTGCTCACCTAAAATGAGGGTAGACTTGGGGGTGGCCAAAGTGAGCACTTCCTCGTGAAGTGATTGGGTGTACAGGGAGGGGGGCATATTAAATTGGGCAAGGAGGTTCAGAGGGTGCCCAGTGTGTTTTCAGTTGGCAGGTCTTAGGGAGGAAGTAGAGGGGATCAGAAGGCAGCTGGAAGGCGGGAGGGGTGGGGAGGAAAGGTGTGGAAAGGACCTCATGAGAGTACACGAGGTCAATATGGCATAACCCAGGGAACAGGTAGACAAGGATCATATGGTTACTCACGAGGGGTGGTGCACGAAACAAGCAATGTAAGGAAATCACTTCATAGGGAGGTGGCTGACCAGAAGGAGGGGGGACAGGAGAGAGCAGGTTTGGGGCAGCATCACACTTACTAATCTATTCGCCTTGCTGTATACGGGAGATAAGGTGGAGAGGCTGGTGGGAGGAGGGAGCAGACAGACAGAGGGTTGGTCAGTAAGCTGGGGAGATGGGCAGGAAGAGAGCCAGATCCACAGAAGGGAGGGGAGAGACATTAGCCTAGGTGGGAGGGAGGTGGGAGTGCAGAGTGAAGCAACGGTGGGAGGAGGGAGGACTAGGGTTGGGCAAGCATCCAGGTTAGGAAGTCAGCCAAGGATAAGGAATACTCTAGATAGGCCAGCTTCAGGGCGGGAGAAATCAGATGAGGTGGAGGGGGGAGGGGGTAGGGAGAAACACAGCAGATGGGGTGAAGGATGCAGAACTTGGAGGGGGGAGGCAAGGAGGGAAGCAGTAGAAGGGAGCCTGGGTGGGGGATCTGAGGATACCAGCCCAGAAAGAGTCCACGGAGATCTGGGTGGGGCAATCTGTGCCACCCAGGAGGTTGAGGCAGGGAGCAAGCTGGGAGCTACAGATGAAGAATGAGCATGGTAGGGCAAGCACAGGTTGGGATCCCCAGGCTGAGGGGACAAGAGAAGTAGCTGGGGTTGATGACAGAAGGAAGAGGCTGGATGGAATCTAATGGGCCAGTAAAGTGGGGGGTGGAGAGGTGATCCTGCTGGGTGACTCCAAGACCAGGGCATCCAGTGGGAGGGGCGGGAGGGAAAAAGCAGCCCAGTCAAGGCTAATGTATCCTAGGCCTCAGTCAGTACACAAGGCCAAATTCCAGCTATACTGATAGCATTGGAATGGGAGTCCCTAGATGAAACATCTGGGAACAAATGACTTAGAGGGAACAGTGAACTAGAAATCCAGGCAAGATTCCGGGAACTGGCCAGCGTTATCACTCTATAGAAGCGCAATCTCCTTCTTTGAGATTCTGCCAGTACCTAGGGTGTCCAGGAGCACCAACATAAACTTAGAGGTGTGAACCAGTGGCTCAAGGACTGGCGTACGGCAGAAGTGGTATGGGCTGTGAGAACTGAGGGATAGTGGGAGGACAAGGGTTATATGCCAGGGATAGGCTACCCAACTTGAGGGGAAGGAGATCTTGAAACTAAATCTTGCTGGATTCATGATAGTCGAGTGGAGTTTAAACTTGTAAGGGGAGGTTAGGTAAAGAGTGGCTCTAGGAGGGCTGCTCGAGGGTCCAGGTCCAGGGCATGAAAAGAAGGCAGGTAACTGCGATCTAAATCCATCCAGAGCTGTGCAAGAAAGGGCATCTAGGGACTGCTCAGGGTTGAGATGACTGGAGAAAGGAGAGGGGTCAGGATGGAGGACAGCCCTGATCAATGCTAGGAGCATGGGCAACAAAATGCCCAAGCTCCAGATGATGCTGGTTGAGGGATCAGTGGATGCGGCAGCAATTACTGAGACATGGGCCACTCAGAAAAATGACTGGGACCTAAATTTGGTGGGCTACAAAATATTCAGGAAGGATAGAGGAGAGGAAGAGGAGGGGTAGCTGATAGTCAAAATGACATAGTGGTTAGTGGGGTGGAGGAGGCTGTAGTGGGAGGTGGAGGAGATCTGGGACCCTACAAAGAGGGAGGTAAAAGATTGAAAATAAGGGTGGTGTATGAACCCCCAACGATGGAAGAGGCCTGGAGGACAAACTAGTTGAGAACATCAAGGGCACTGTGACTGTGGAAAGGGATTGTGGTGATCTATGGGTGACCCTATTATGCTGGGGACAGACTGGGACACTATGCATCCTCTGTGGGCAGGGAACAGAGACTGATGGATATGTTCCAATATGCCTTCCTGGTCCAGCAGGTGGGGAGCCTACTAGGGAGGAGCGGATACTGGATTGTGTCCTAGCAGACAGTGACCAGATATAGGCCTGAAGGTGTGCAGCCCACCGCAGGTGGGTGATCACACTACAGTCTGGCTTCTGCTGTATCTGGGGGGAGGATAACCATTTCCACAGTAGTAGTGGACTTCAGGGGAACAGACTTCGTGGGCATGGGCAGGATTCTACAGGAGCTTTGGACAAGATTAGGCCGATATGGATGCTGGCAGTTTGGGGAAGGCCTACAAGTGCAGGAGACTACTAACTCCTGTACAAAGGTGAGGCGTGGGGTGGTAGAGCCAACAACTGTGTGTTGGTGACCAGGGAGGAGCAGGAGGCAGTGAGGGGATAAAAGGCTGCTCTATGGCTGTTTTAAGTGTCTAGGGGACAGGAAGAGGGTATGAGTTGATGGCTGAAAGGCTAACTACAGTGGTGAGGGATCCAAGGTGAGAAGGGACCAAAACCTGGCTAGGATATCCGAAGGGGGGAGGGATTTCAGATACACAGGGAGAAGAGAAAAAGGGAGGGCACGGATCAGCATGATTAGGACTGAGGGAGGATGAACTAGGAGGCAGGGAAACCCAGTCAGAGAAAGCTAAATGAGTACTTTTGCCTTGATATTTACGGAGGGAGGCAGGGGATTCTCCAGCCCAATGGGAAGGAAGGGAGCCAGCAGAGTCGAGAGATCAGATGGAGTCGAGAGGACTGGAAAGAAGTTTAAGTTGGGCCAAGTCTAGAAGGGGATGGGTGGTTAAATGAGGGGGTGGGCTGGAGGAGGGAGAAATCACAGTGGAAAGGGAGAAGGAGGCCTTTCAGACACTAAAAACTGATAAGGCACCTGGGCCAGATTGGTTGCATCCGAGGGTTATGAAGGAATTGGCCGATGAGCTAGCAGCACCACTGGCAGCACTCTAACACCTCTCTGCTGACAGGATGGGTGCTTCAAGTCTGGAGGGTGGCTCATGTGGTGCCTATCCACTAATGGGGGGGTCTAGAGAGAAGTTGGGGAATTATAGGCTTGTCAGCCTAACGTCTGTGGTGGCTAAAGTAATGGAGAGTATTATCAAGGATAGGCTCAGGAGGCAGCTGGAATGGTTGGGGCAACTGATGACAAGACATTGTGGTTTGATCCCAGGAGATTCGGACAGACCAACCTATAGATTTTTATGACTGGGATCCCTGGACCGGCTAGACCAGAGGGGACTGTCCCTATACCTGGATTTCAGTAATACATTTGATCTTGCAATTCCCAAAATGGGCTGCTATTAAAGCTGGGAGTGAGGACAGTTGCTCAGATTGGAGGGGGTGGGGTGAGAGGATGGTTGCTCAGATGGGTAGAAAATTGGCTAACAGGGCAAATACAGAGGGTAGTGGTGGTAGTCTCCTTCCTCCATGAAGGTTACCAGTGGAGTCCCCGAGGTTCAGTAATGGGCGCCATCCTGTTCAATGCCAATGTCTTTGATATGGGGAGGGCGGTTAAGAGTAGGATGAGTGGTTGTGGATTACTTAAAACTGGGAGCATTGACGGACAGAGACAAAGCGAGAGAGACAGTCCAGAGGATCTGGATACCCTGGAGGGTGGTCAAGGAGGTGGGGACTGAGGTTTAATGCAGGGAAATGTTGGGTGCTGCATCCATGGTCAGAAACCCGGCCATGTAGAAACCTGGGGTGTTCTACTGCAAGCCACAACGAGGAGCGGGATCTAGGGGTGGTGGTGGCCAAAATGAACAACACTAAAAATTGGTAGAAGAACTGTGCCAAAGCAAACTGGATGTTGTATAGCCAAGGGGATTACGGGCCCAGGAAGAGGGAGGTGATCCTCCTCTGTATAATGCCTTGGTCAGACCACATCTCGAGTACTGCATGCAGTTCTGAGACCTCACCTCAAGGATGACAACACTGCTGGAGAGTGTCCAGAGGAGGGCAACCAGGATGCTTCAGAGCATGGGAGGAAGGCCCTAGTGAGGAAAGGCTGGAAGAGCTTGGGCTGTGTACTACTGGAGGAGAGAGAGATGGGGGACATGATAGGGTCTTTCAAATATGTAAAAGGAATAAAACAGGGCGCTGCAAAGAGATGTCTCAGACTGAAGAAGGTGAGAAACAACCAGGTGATAAGGAGGGAAGCTAGAGGAGGAAATTACAGGGAGGATGCAGGAGCCTTACTTCATTGAGAGGGTGGTGGAGCCTAATGCACTGTCCAGGAGTCTGGTGGAGGAAGGCAGCAGGAGGACTTGAAGAGGGAGTGGACAGGTTCAAGGGTAAATGAGAAGAGGATGACCCTCTCTGGGCTGGGGGAAAGAAAGAACCCATTAGGAGGCTGGCTTATCGAGCAGACACAACAGACCATCCGGCCTATTCTGATGGCTTTTAGTATGTTAGATATAGCTGAGGAACTGCAGGGAAGGTAGTCGGCTTTTAGATGATAATAAGATCTGCAATAGGGTAGACACCCTGGTAGGGAGATGGAGACAGTGAGGAGGTCCCAAAGATTCTGGAGAGGTGTTGGAAACTTAGCAGCTGAAATTTAATGCCAAAAGTGTACAGTAATGCACATGGGTGTAATAACCAGCAAACCATGTACACATGGGGGTAAGGAAATCAGCAGGACAGAGATCTGGGGATTATAATTTTGATAACCTGAAGTCGGAGAACCAGTGCAGCATAGTGGTAAGGAAGTGAATAGAATGCTGTGTGCATACAGAGGGTATAAACAGAAAGAGGGAGGTGCTACTGCACTTTGTAAATCTATGGTGAGGCCTCACCTGAGTATGGGGTTTAGTTCTCGAGGCCTCACCTCACAAGGATATAAGACAGGATTGAAAAGTGATTCAGACAAGGGCAACCAAGATGGTGCACGCTTATGCATAGGGCAGCCCTAAGAGGAGAGGTGGAGGCAATCTGATCTGTACCCACTGGAGACTAGTAGCTTATTTGCAAGGAAATATAAGTGCTAGAACTCAGCGATCATAAACTAAGATTAGAAGGAAGGAAGGTTTAGGGGCAATGTGGAGCATTACATCACTGAGAAGGTGGTGGGGCCCAGGAACTGACTACCAGAGAGGTGGTGTGCACAAAATGGTGAAAGGATTCATAAGGGGGATGGGACAGACACCAGGAGCTGGACCAGTGGGCAGAGTGGGGTGTCTCTTGACAAAGATGATGATTGGGGGGTAAGATGAGACTGACTCGCTATAAATGGTCCTTTTCTGTCACCAGATTTCTATGATTCTAAGGCAGTTAAGTAATTAGGACTTACCTGTTCCATCAGAGTAGGGGAGTCCAGAGTTGGGGTGTCTTTGGTTTGGGGATCCTGGTAGGACCTGAAAGGAAGAATAGAAGGCTGAAGGGATTGCAAAGGTTCGAGGTTGTAGAGAGAGATTAGAGTGTTAGAATTAAACAAAGATACTTTATCTGATTGGTATGTTTGGCCAGACCTGTAGAAATAAAGGAAATGGATCAGTATGGGGAAGTTATAGTAGCAAGAGTAGAGAGATACAAATGGTATATAGCACAGGAGTAAAGGAAGAAGTTTCTGAGGAAAAGACAAACTAGACCAAAGTAAGGAAACTAGAGATGGAATAAAAAATGCAGAGAGCTAAGAACAGAGAATAAAGTGTTTTGGGACTCAGCAAACCCACCTTAGTGCCCCTAGGTGACCTGCAGGTAGCAATAAATTTAAGAAGTAGTCCAGATGGGCAGGTGGAATGTGATTTGGCTAGTGTCCCTATATTATTTAAATAAAGGGACACTGGTGGTTCAGGAGTCTTGAATTGTCCCAGGAGGCCAGTGGTTTGAAAGGTATAGCTCTTGTGATATAATGGGTCCTCCCTGCATGGAGTGTGGCAATTTTTTTTTGATATTATCTTCCTGGAACCTAATGTTGGGGGAGGGTGATGTCCTTGGGCCAAGACTGTATGTGGCAGGCAGGAGGCTGTTCAGAAAACTGCTGACCAGAAATGCTGTGGTTGTTGATAGGCAGATGTTTAGTTACTGAACTACAGTGACAGTAATGGCAGGCACTTTTAACTGCCAATCCAGAGGAGGCAATCCAAATAGCCGGAAGGTCTGGCACCAGAAGCCATACAAAGAGAGAAGAAATGAATATGCATGCCCTTCAAGTTATGTATTGCTGCAGCGGCATGGAACTGTTGCAAAACATATTATGTCATAATTTAGTCAGTCAAGACATTTGAATAAAAAAATATGCCAGTCATTGTTGCTGGCAAAATGCATACAATTTTCTAAGATAATGCATACATATACCAACATTCTTGTTGGCAAATTAGTAATGTATATACAACTTTCTAAGATGATGCATTTTCAGCTTGATCGTCAATAAAATCTGTATTTCAGTCATATAAATAAAAAAAGTGGTTTCCCTCACATACTAACTTAAGAAACATTTTATGTAGCTGCAGCAGTTGGCATGTGATGTTTAAGGGACCAGTCTGTCAACCCTATTATGTATCAAATTATCACTACTTGTAAGTGCCAAAACACTTTATGATAGGTCACATTCTGTGAAAACTGCTGATGCAGATTTTCTTTTATTTCTGATTCCTTTATTCTTTTTTTAAAGGGACAGGATACTTGTGCTAGGTGGCAGCAGTTTGCAATATTTAATAAAAAAAAAAAATATATATATATATATATATATATATATATATGCATTACATTTATAGTAGGTTCCACAGTGGGCAGTCGGTTGTCATCTCATACCATCAGGTCTGTCATCATTCTTTTCTCTCTTAACCCCAGTCGATTACTGAGATCTGTAAACAATAGGACTAAAACAACACCCACCTTTCACTCCAGCACCCATTCCACTTTTCTTCCACCACCCTCATCTATGCAGAAGCTCCCATACCACCCTTGCACCCATGTGTTAAAACCAACCTACAATCCTCACCCCTCAAGCACATATTCCACCCTCCCTCCCTCACCCCAAATGTTTAAACTACCCCCACTTAGTCACAATTACCCATTCATGTCACCCTTCTCTGTCCCTCACCCATGTAAACCCACTCCCCCAAGCATCACCCATGTACTAACAACTATGCATGTTTCTCTCCTCCTGCATCCATGTTAAAATCAACCCCCAACCCTCACCCATGCACTAGCATCCATGCCATCTTTCTCTCTCTTGCATCCATGTTAAACCAACCTCAGCCCTTTCCCACCCTCCAGCACCCATTCTACCCTCCTCCCCCTCTCTCAAATGCTAAAACTACCACATGCTTACTCAAGAAAATGAAACTCTTGTCTCCAAATAGGCCATGCTTAACTGTTCTTTAATAAACAACACTTATGTGAAAACTGTCTTTTCAATTGCTTTCTTCTTATGGACAACATTCTGTACAGTCCTCTTCATGGAACCAGTAATTTGAGAGTTGTTGCTATTATGCCATGGTCTGTGTACAACAGAATATTAAACATGAGTTATTGTGGTATGAGACCTATGCTTATAGAATATGTGCTCAACCATGACATAGGTAAAACTCCAGATGACTCTGTTTCCGGAAGAGACTTGTAGCAGGATGCTGCCACAGAAACATAATAATACAAAATACAGTTTTCCCTATAATTTTTTATTCAGTAAGATAAGTTACATATGGATCTTTTGGTTTATGGCTAACATTTCTGTAATTGAAAAATAATAAACAGCTACCAATTAGAACTCATTGTTTTGTCCTCTTTAAAAATTGAAAATAGACCGCCCCCAGGTCCCGCCTATACTGATGCAATCACAAAGTCACAGAAGGTAAATCAAAAATACATGTTTGCACTTTAACTATAAATAACATGATACAGAAATGATTGACATGACAGTGTCCCTTTTATGCCAAATCTGGGCCTGTTCCACTGATGTTAAAATTGCCCTGTATATAAAACATGTTGACTTTAGACCCTACCTACAAGCAGTTTGCCATGAAATGGTGGAAGTTTTGTGGAATTATATAGCCCAAGATAGTAGATTGAGAAAGAAGAGAGCAACCAAAGTCATCACAGTCTGTAAAGTTTCCTTTTTGGTAGAGACTCTGTCCCACACAGTATTTACCAGTCACCACCATCTGAGTTGTCATCACCATCAACATCCACAGCATCAATCACTTCAGGATCAGTTTGTATACTCTTGTAGGGATATGAAAATCTTGACTTATTAACTTTAATAAAAGTTAACGTGTGTACATTTCCTGGCAGCAACCTATTTCTGGTGTCTGTCACAATGTTGCTAGCTGTACTAAACATGCATTCTGAAGAGACACATGTTGCAGGACAACCAAGATATTTACAGGCTTCATCATACAGCTCTGTCCATCTCGACTGACTTTTTGATCTTCAGTATTCAAAGGGCATGCATCAATAGGAACAGGCGGTCCTTGCAGGTAACTGTCTACCATGATGGATAGACACGCTCAGAAGAGGAATCAGCATAAGCTGGTATGGCAGCAATTTGGGAAAGGTTTTGCCACAGATTTGGTTTGCCACTATGGGTTGAAGAAGTGGCAGTTTTGGAACAACTACTGTTAATGTTTGGTGACATTTCCAGTTCTGTATCCCTTGTGAAGATGAACCTGCATGTTGTGGTGATGACAACCTAGGGGTACTGTGCGTGTCTGTGTTTGACTCCTGTAGTGCTGCAGCTCATCTGGCAACAGACATTTGTACTGCCTATATCACCTATTTTTAGAAGATGTAGGCTTTGAACCTGGGATCTAGGAGAGTTGCAAGGATGTAGTGTTTTGATTTTGTCATTGCAACTAATTTGTCATTGGTTTTGAAGCATTCGCTCATTCTCTATATGAGATTCCTATGATACAGGTGACATGATGTCTGAGCTTCAGATCTGTCTTTTTCTATTTGTAGATTTAGAACACTAAGATGATGTGAAATCAGTATTATGGAGTGGATAACCTGACCTGCTAGATGCACCTTCTAGAAGACATGTCCCTTGTGGCTGTCTCAAAGGAGCCAGGATGCAGCACACTGTCTCCATTAATTTCCACTGCAGCACAGACAGCATAATGCCATCTCCAATAATGTAACAGAAGCAATTCTCATGTACAGCTTGCTTTTGCCCCAAGAGGCGCTGCAGCATATAAAGCATTGAGTTCCAAAAAGTGGAAACATTTTGAATCAGCTTTTGCTGGGGCAGCTTGTGTGTTTTTTTTGCAGTTTGGACAATGTCCGTATAGCCTTGGTTGAATGTGAAAAGTGAGTCACAATTTTTTTGCAAACAGCAATCGCTACCATCCACTTGTGTTTCATTGCTGAGAAATCCCATGACAATTAAATGTAAGCAATGTGCAAAGCAAGAACCATGCATAAATCCTCCATCCTGTACTGCTTTCAAGATGTTGGCTCCATTTGTCACTTACTATGAAGCCACATTTTGACCATGAGAATAAACCCATTCATCAAGGAGGTCATTTAGTTCTCTAAAACATTTGCAGCTGTATGACTTTGCCCAAACTTCTTTATATACAACAGGGCCATCTTCTGGGGTGTCTTTGTTTTGAAAACCACAAGAAAACATGACCCAATGATGCGTAAGACACATGTAATGTATGTTTTGAGTGCTGGTCCACATGTCTGTTGTGTACATGAATAACCCCACCCTCTGCAGTTTAAGTGCAAGCATCACTGTCGCTTTTAAAGCCCTGATAAATGTTTGGTATTTCAACATAGGAAAGTACCTTCGATGAGAATATTGTAATCGAGGCTCTGCTAGTTTCAAGAGCTCCTAAAATCCTCATTATCTACCAAAGAGTATGGGAGAAGGGCTCCAGCTAACAGTTCACCAATTCTGTGATTAAGATGAAGGTCTTTGGATGATTTTTAGTAAAGGTATTCTTCCTTTCAAATGCCTGAGACAGTATTAGTTGTTTACAACATGTCCCTGCTGGTTTATTATACACCGTGCTTCAATGGGCAAATGGATGCTGGATGGTGGACTAGGACTTATACATTCAGTGCCATCACTGGATGTGCAACTGGTACTAATGGTGCTGGCATTGGTGGTAACAGTGATCCTAGGGCTGGCAGTGTTCTGTCCGCATCAAGTTCAGACAATTCAGTATCCATTTCAGATTCCTGACCCTTCTCACGTGTGGTCTGGAAGATGGAGGACATGGGTTTTGGATGATCAAGCAAAACTGAATGCTTTTTCAGATGGCATTTAAGAGCTGTAGTGCGAAAGCATGACACAACTTTACCACGGCTTACACTCTGTTTATACAGGGAACAAATTGCTCTGCATGGATCAGTTTTACTGACAGAGAAATAATTCCACACTCAGATGTGACAGATTTTGTTCGAATTGCTAGGAAGATAGCTAAAGACTGTTTAGCGCTTTTCAACTATCCTAGCAGAACCTGGGACATGCTCCTTGGTGGTAGAAGAGGGCAGAAGACTCTGATGGATTTTCAAGTGCACTACCTGATTCATTGTCAGCAGACTTGCTCATTTCACTTTGTTGAGGAAGTAATGATACATCGCAAGACACAACAGTGTCGGACTGAGACAAAGAGCTACTGTCTGAGTCTGAGTCAAAGAGGGACTCACTGTCACTTGCATTATTACTGCTAGTCACAGGGATTTTAACAGCATGAATGGTATACCTTATGGTGCCTTCTCCGCATGACCCCAGCAGCTGCACAGGTTTTCTTAAAGGTCCCTCTTACTACACTTCACTGTTGTGTTTTGCTGTTTGTTGAATTTTATCATGTGAAACATTTTGGTTATTTCTGCTAGCACCAGGATTACTACTACTATCAACACTGCTCCAACACCAGCACCAGATGCTTCATCTATGTTAGTGTCAACCATAACAGTACCAGTATACTGCAGTGAACACTACCCACACAATTCCTGTGCTAAGAAAGCAATGTAATCTGTGATCACTGGCAACAACTCCAAAATGTTATTTTTGGTTGTGTGACACTGTGATGCAGTGGACTGAAAGTAATTGAAGAATATGACGGTTTGCAACTAAAGGATCCCAGGTTCAAGGCTTATAGAATGATTGGGCTGCTGACTAGGTATACACATAGCAGTCAAGGGGCGCATAGCAGCAGGGTGAAGGGCTGACCACAAGAGACAGAGTTACACACAAACCGAGGAAAGAGATTTTTCTGTCTCTCCTCCCAACAGGAAATATATTTTTAGGCTTCTGTCGGTATTTAAGGATAATGCCACCACACAACTGGCCACTGGGCTTCACATGGTAACACACACTGGGTAAGGTACAGTGCAGTCAAAGGCGCTACAACAGCAGGGTGATGGGCCTGACCACAAAGGGCAATTACACACACAAACCGAAGAAGAGATGCCACCACAAAACTGTCCACTGGGTGCTACACATGTACACACACTGGGTAATAGCCAGGTAAGTGCAGTCAAATGGTACAGACAGCTGCAGGGTGACTTGCTGGCCACTCACAGAAGATGCAATGGAGATTTTTTAGGGAAAAGTTTACTGAACCCCGCCACCACCCAGCACAGCCCTGGCTGAGAGAACCGTGTCTTCCTTCCAGACAATTTTTGAGTGGGACTGGGACCAAATTATTTTTTCCTTTTTGTGGGCTTAGAACATCAAGTTTCACACAATCAGTAAAGTGTTTTAATTTAACCTCTTTTTTCCCAGAATAAAACACCCCTCCCCCAGCCAGGGAGCTCTCCCAAAAGTGCCACGGCTCACGAGTCACAATTGTGATTTGCAAAGAAAATGCATTTAATTCAGCAAGCAACTTGAGGTATGTGTGATTGAGCACTAGCACACAGGCAGTCTCCAGGCAGCAGTCTGCAAGTTAACTAATTCCCGACCCTGAGTCCTCCCGACTGTACTGAGTCCCAACCGTTTAGCTCCTTTCTCAGTTCCCGCCCTAGTTTCTTTCCTCAGTTCCCGATCCCGAGATTCCCAACTCCCCCCTTCCTTTTCCCCACCTGCCCATTAGCTTTTATTTTAATTTTCAGGCACATACACACTCTGACAGGACCAGGTTTAATAACAAAACAGTCGCCGTGGTCGCCACACGCACAACTGAACTGAGAGCACATAGACACTGCGGCTCCTCCTTCTCCACTACAAGACTGAATGGCAATGGAGCCACAGCTGTGCAGATGACTTCAGCAGGATCCCTCGACTCGCGAGACTGACTCGAGTCGCACTACCACCACCACCTGACTGCATAGCAGATGGTCAGGTGGTACAGTTACACTAGCGTGACAAACCGACGACAGCTGTCCCCCCCAACAATAACACTAATGGGAGAGGGAGCGAACTGAGCTGCATTATTCAGCTGGTGCCAAAATCGGGAACAACGGGAAAGGGAAGGACGCAAAGCAAAAGCACACAGAAGTGAGAAGATTCGTAGATGATTCGAATCCTTTAGCGAACCCTGCAGTGCTCGAGTTCTAAATTAGAACTCAACACCAGGGTTCCAGAAGGGTTCAAATCTTTCTCAACTAGTTCTGACAACACTAATGTCAATATAAATTGGTTGTCACCTAAAAGTACCAAAATTAAAAACAAAATCAGAGCTCTAAACCTCTCCCAACTGATCTCTGAACCCACCCTCCCAAACCACCACGACAACAACACTCCCTATTCGACTGGGACCTTACCTCCCATCCCCACCATCACCTCTGACATCCTCCCCAATGCTCTCAGTGACCATAATCCAATAATCATAGTTAAGAAAGTCCACAGAACTAAATCACCACACAAAACCATACTACTATGCTCTTTCAAGTCTCTTGACCTTGAACATCTCTTGAGTAACCTTGACACTTCTGACTGGTCCCCCCAAACCTCCTTCCCCTCAGTTGATAAGGCCCATGCCTACTTCAAAAAAATATTTTTTGTAAACTGGAACGCCTTTTCCCCACTCAAACAAACCAGAGTCAGAGGTAACCACTTACCTTGGATAACCCCTGAACTTCTGGCCTGCCTCAGGGCTAGAGATTGAGCCTGGAAGCATCATAAAGCTACCCAGCATCACAGTGACCTCGCGAACTACTGCATGCTCCGAAACGCTTGTATCAGGGCTACAAGGTTAGCCAAGTCCGAATATTTCAAATCTGCCTTCATCACCAACATAAATTCCCCTTCAATGTTCTGGAAGGTGGTCCACGCCCTATTTACTCCCTCATCACGCCCACCTCCCGTACTTAAAGTAAATAGCTCACTAGTGTCTGATACACCAGCTGTAACTGTGGAATTTAACTCCTACTATACCTCCTGCACCACTGAGCTCCTGAAATCCCTCCCTCCTACCCTTCTCCCTCCCCAACCTCCACCACTCTTCCACCTTCCTCTCTTTGCTACTGTAATGTCAAATGATGCCCTAGTGCCCTCCTCACCATCAACCCCTCTAAAGTTGCCTCCCTGACACCTTGACCCAAAACTTCCTCTCCCTCTCCTCTTGGCCATTGTCTACCCTCTCAATCCTCAATCCTTGTCAAGTTTCAAGAACACATTGTACTCTTCCAATTCACCTTTTTCTATCTAACACCTCATTTTCACCCTTTTCCAGGCTGGTTTCAGGAAAAAACACTCAACCACCACCTCTCTCCTTCGGCACACAGACTCCATCCTAACTGGGATGGACAATGGCCAAATTACCTCTGCCATTTTTGTCAACCTGGCCAAGGCCTTTGACACCATCTCTCATTACCTTCTCCTCGACTCACTCCCCAGCAGCTGGCCTATCTCCCTCTGCCACAAACTGGTTCAAGGCCTTCCTTATTGGCAGAACCCAATCAGTTAAGATCTTGGATGCCACTTCCCCTCCCCTCCCGATTAGCACTGGAGTCCCCTAGGGCTCTGTCTTAGGGCCCCTCCTATTCTCCATCTTCTTAAATGACCTTCCCTCTGTTTGCTCCCCATCCTCCGCTATACATATGTATGCCAATGATACAGTCCTGTATGCATCTGACTCCTGTCCTGATGAGGTTACAACCAGCTTACAGCACAACTTCAACAAGGTTCAGCTCTGGTTTGCTAACCATCAATTTTTTTCTCAATGCCAAGAAGACTGTCTCCATGACCACTGGCACAAGGCAGAGACTCTCTAGGCTTCCCTCCCCTGTCCACTTTCTATGTCCTTGATGGGACTTTACTTGAGGACACATCCTCCTTCAGATACTTAGATGTTTGATTGGACAACACCTAAACTTCTGTGGACATATTGACACCATACAGAAAAAACTGTGCCCCAAGCTTGATGCCCTGTTCAGGAACCATAGTAGCATCCCTCCTACGGCTAGGCATGAACTTGTTCAGAAGATGTTATTGCCCATTTTCAGCTACGGTGATGTAGTCTATGGTGCTTCCACTAAGTCCTCCCTGGCCAGACTGGACATCTTCTTCAATTCCTTCTGCTGCTTTGCCATTGATGCCTCCTCGCACCCATCACTGTGATCTTTATTGTACCCTATCCTTCCCATCTCTTATAAATAGGTGACTCTTCCACTGTGCTAAATTCACCTCCAAGCACTGGTGGTGATCTCCTTTCTAAATCACCTCCTCCTTTATAACAACCCCACCTTCCCTTTCCCTAGATCAACCGACTCCATACCCTGTTGTCCCCTCTAGATCCACCCAAATCTGCCAATCTGGTTACTCTCACTGCCTCCCAAAATTTGGAATCCTCAAATCTGGCACACTTCCTCTGCTACTCCATCAGCGCTGCCCTCAATAATTACTCTTGCACCTGGCTGGTCTTACCATGTCCCTCCCTAATTCCCTCCTTTAAGCCCTGGACAAACCCCTTCCCTCTACTGTCACCTTCATTTTAACCTGTGCACACCCACCTCCCAAATTTTAGCCCTCCTCCCTTCCCCCAAATTGCTCCTCTTACTGGCCTCCCTTGATCTCTCACAGAATGTAAAGGACCCCTGAATGCTCTCCATGGAGTCCCTCTCCTACCTCCCCAAGGGGCTAGTATCTCTCATCTACTCCCTTCCCCACCATCCCAAAGAGGTCTCTCTGGGACACTGCCTTATCCCTTCTCTCTGGTCCCCCAGTCCTCTTGCAAGGGTCCTCACATCCTAGGGGTCTCCAGGGACATGACTCTTCCTCACCCACTTCACCCTTCCTCCCTTTCCCACTTCTATTTCATGTAAGCACTTGTTTACTTATTAACCCAGCACTTATTATTGTCCACCCTTCTACATATTATGCGAACACTGTTGTAACACTGTTTGTGACACCTGCCTTACAACTGTATGTTAATGTTGATCTTGTAACTTGAATGTTTAAAGTATAATTCCTATTGTACCCTCCCCAGGTTGCACCGGAGACAAGCAACTTGTTGCTCAGTGTGCTTTCCTGGTGAAACATTTCAATAAATAAATAAATTAAAACAAACCTGTTTTTGTGTGGTTAACACCAGTATGGAGGGCTGTCTGTTTTTCACTTATTAAAAGAAAACAGAATCAGAATCAAACTAGCAGCTACAGGCACTGGAAAGGAGCAGGAAATCCTAGCCCTGCCTCCCCAAAATGTCAGGGTAGTAAGTGAGGTAAACACAAAGCTAGAGATGTCGATAGGGAAAAGGGCAGGGTAAATGGAGAAAGTGACAAAGGCAATAAGGACAGGGATGGGGCAAAAAGGAGTAAGGCCATCAGGAAATGGAGGGTAATGAGTGCCAATGCCTGTAGTCTCAGTAACAAGCTCCCTGAACTGATGGCCTTGATGAAAGAGGGATGCCTGGATATCATAGCAGTCACAGAAACATGGCACACAGAGAACTATGACTGGGATGTTAATGTAATCCCCTTGTTACCTGGGGTTACTAGAATCCCAATAAGACCTAGTGGTAGGCAGGGGAAGGCAGCTTGTGAAACTCCAGTTAAATGGGTTTCACACTGTCTCACTCTGTTCTCAGTCTCAGCTGAGACTGAGGGATGACATCACCAATAGAACTATCGCAGCTGCATGAGCCACTTTGGAATCTGCAGCAAGGGAGTTGGTATAGAATGTTGGGAGGTTTGAACAGTGTTCAGTAGTCAGTTGGTGTTAGGAGCTTGCTGAGAAAGCAGCTCAGCAGCTCAGTGCAGGCTCTAGGAGCCTCAGCCCTGACAGAGGGCTACTTTTAGGAAAAAAGGGTGTGTGTCTCCACCAAAAGAGAGACACAGAAGATAATTGAAGTGGTGGAGACCGTTGTTTTGGGGTCTCAGTGCCCCCTCCCTTCGGGGATGGGGGGCAGGAAAGGGTTCCCTGCAGATTCCTGGGGCAACCCCCCTAGTTCTGCTACTAAAGGAGAATCTGCCTATGTGTTCCAGAATTTATTTGGGAGAACAAGAAGACTTGTGAGTCACCTGTGGGGCACCTGCAACCGGAGGGTGAGTGTCTGCTCTTCCTGAAAGGACCTATGTTTTTCACCCTGGGACTTGTGTGACAATGTGGGGATTGAACTACTAAAATAGTGGGAAGCCTAGAGTAATGGGCTAAGCAACAAGTAAAAGTAGGTTCAAGTCCAGAGCTTGTTGGGATGAAAATGATATGTAGAGGAGATGTGACAGACGTCTACCCAAGAATCTACATTTGCAAGTTTTCAGTAAAGGAATTGTTTAATTTCCAGAGAAATGGCCGGGTATGGACTGTGGGAGCTGGAGGTGGGAGGCCCCCATCTTTAGTGACCAGGTCCACCTCTACGGATTTGCTCTGTGGATTTCTACTTTACCTCAGGCACTTGGCCAGTGATGAGGGAAGTACCCAGACATGGGATTGTAAGGAAAATTCTCTCTAGGAGTCGAAGGCTCTAGTGTGGTTTGGGAGCCACAACAGGATAATTGGTTCATTCCCAAAATGGACCCACGGATCAAGTGGCCAGCAGGAAGGCTGGGCCAGTGGGAAAACCCGAGTAGTGTACAAGTTGGGCTGTGTACCCTAAGCTGTGTGCAAGTCCAGGCTGTGTGTCTGGTGGGTTTAGAGCCTGAAGGCTGGAAATAGTGATAAAGTGTTCTGTTGTCTCCAATCTACATTACCAGGAATGTAGCCCCGTTGGGGTCCATCTATGCTTTGTTTGTTCAGCTTGGAAGTGAATAAAAGCCACACTGGAGAATCCCATTCCTGGTTCTGGACATTACAGTTATTGCTTCCTGTGTTTGGATTTACTTGGGTGCCCCTCAGAGTAGCCAAACCTAGGTCCCCTGTGCTGAGTAACCTCATCCTCCCCGAACCCAGTCCCCACCAGGTACTGCTGTCAGCTTCAACAGCATGCCACCTGTCGTTTTGCTAAAAAGGCAGGGGTGAGGGGTTACATTAACATACCAGAGTACACAACCCACAGGAGAGACAGGGAAGGGAGAAGAGAGGGAGGAGTAGCTCTCTATGTAAGGGAAGGGATAAAAGCAACTGAACAAAAGAGTAAACAGGGAGGAGAGGATGCACTGTGGGTCACCTTAGAGACTGGAAATGACACCACAATCTGCAAAGGGGTTGTATACAGACCCCCATGTCAGGGAGAGGGAATGGACAAGGATATGATAGAAGGCATTCTTAGGATGGCAGAGAAAGGAGAGATACTGTTGATGGGAGACCTGAATATGCCAGATGTTAACTGGAACACATTTGCTGCAGCCACATCCAAGAGCAGGGCCATTCTTGATGCCCTACAGGTGGCATGCCTCAGACAGCTAGTTTTGGAACCAACTCATGAGGGAGCAATCTTAGACCTTGTACTCTCAAATGAGGACAGTGAGAGGATCTCAGATCTAGAAGTGGGTAGCCATCTGGGAACAAGTGACCACCAAACAGTGTGGTTCATGATAAACTCGGCTACAGAGTCAAGCTTACAAAAGTGAGGGTACTGGACTTCAGGAGGGATGACTTTGGCAAGATGGGAGAGTGCCTTAGAAAGCACTAGCAAACAGGCTAGAAGGATGGGTAGAACAACCATTGGGAAAACATCAAATCTGTCATCATAGAGGCAGCAAGCCTTTGTGTGAAGCAAATAAACAAATCAAAATGAAAGAAAAAAATGCTATGCTTCTCAAAAGAGGTGGCGGGGAAGGTCAGGAAGAAAAACATAGCATTCAGGAAGCATAAGGAAACACAGAAGGAGCAGGACAGAGAACTGTACCAGTTAAGGCAGAAGAAAGCAGGGAGGGATGTCAGAATAGCAAAGGCCCAAACTGAGGAAAAGATAGCCAACTCGGTTAAGAAGGAGGATAAAAACCTTTTATAGGTACATCAGGGAGACTAGAAAAACAAAGGAAGGGATAGTGAGGCTGAATAGAATGGACAGTGGGTGGGCAGAGAGGGACAATGAAAAAGCAGGGATACTGAATGAATATTTCTGCTCAGTATTCAAAAAAGAGGAGGAGGAGGCGCCTAATCCAAGTAACAGAAGCACTCTGGGTAGGGGGTCGATCCCAGTCCTTTCACAGAAGAAAGGGTTCTGAAAGAACTCCTAAAACTGAAGGTGGACAAAGCAATTGGGCCTGATGGAATTCACCCCAGAATTCTAAAAGAATTAAGGGGAGAACTAGTGAAATCACTGACTACCCTTTTTAACAAATCAAGGGAGGATGGTGTGGAACCTGAGGACTGGAGGAAGTGGATGTGATTCCCCTTCACAAAAGTGGGACCAAGAAAGAGGCAGGAAACTACAGACCTGTCAGTTTGACCTCTGTGGTAGGGAAAGTGATGGAATCACTTCTGAAGGAAAGAATTGTTGAGTACCTGAGGCCAGTGGGGCACAGGACCCAAAGCAGCATGAGTTCACAGCGGGAAGGTCATGTCAGATGAATCTAACTGATTTCTTTGACTGGGTGACCAAAGTAGTAGACCAGGTAGGGGCTGTGGACATGGCCTACCTAGACTTTAGCAAGGAATTTGACACAGTCCCACACAAAAGATTAATAATCAAATTAACCAGCCTGGGAGTGGGTCCCAGGGTGGTAGCCTGGGTAAAACATTGGCTGGACAACAGGACACAGAAGGTAATTGTAAATGGAGTCCACTCTGAAGAAAGATGGGTTACTAGTGGGGTACCGCAGGGTTCAGTACTGGGTCCAGTCCTTTTTAATGTCTTTATAAGTGACATTGCAGAGGGACTGGAAGGAAAAGTATGCCTCTTTGCAGATGACACAAAGATCTGCAACAGGGTTGATACACAAGGAGGCATGGAAAGGATGAGAAGGGACTTGGCAAGGTTGGAGGAATGGTCAGAAGTATGGCAGCTTGGATTCAATGCAAAGAAGTGTAAAATAATGCACCTGGGAAACAAAAACCCAGGGGAAGATTACACAATGGGGAGGAAGTAGTAACAACAACAAAAATGGAAAGGGACCTGTGGGTAATCATATCAGATGACCTTAAGGTTAGCAAGCAATGTGAGAATGCAGTAGGGAGGGCTGTAGGGATACTGGGATGTGTAAGGAGAAGCATCACCAGCAGAAAACAGGAAGTTGTTATCCCTCTGTACAGACAGTTGGTGAGACCCCATCTGGAGTACTGCGTCAAGTTCTGGAGACCCCATCTCCGCACAGACATAGACAGGATAGAGACAGTCCAGAGGAGGGCAACTAAAATGGTGTAGGGTCTGCAAGAGAAGCCAAATGAGTAGAGACTAAAGGAGCTTAATATGTATACCCTTGAGGAAAGGAGGGAGAGGGGGACATGATAGAAACTTTTAAGTACCTCAGTGGAATCAACAAAGTCCAAGAGGGTAGCATCTTTCAGAAAAAGAAATGTGCAAGAACAAGGGGAAACAATTTAAAGATGGGGGGGCAGTTCAGGGGCAATACGAGGCAGTATTTTTTCACAGAGAGGGTGGTGGACACATGGAACAGCCTTCCTGAGGAGGTTTTGGGGTCTAAAACTGTGGGAGAATTCAAGAATACATGGGACAGACATAAGGCAATTTTTGTGGGGGGTAGGAAGAAATAGGCTGTTGGTTAACAAGGATCTGCAGCTTATCCTGTAGGTAGGGATATGGGCAGACTAGGTGGGCCAAGCGGTCCTTATCTGCCATCATAGTCTATGTTTCTACAATTCTCTGTTTCATCAGCAGTCTCTACAGAATGTTGGCAATCATAAAATGTGTTTTTTTAAACTAGGGACACTATGAGGCCAAGGGGGTTGACAGTGTCCCTTTAAGGAGCATCCTTAGCCAGGCTTGTCATTAAATCATAAATTTTACTGAAATACATGCTCAGAGTAAATTGCTTTTTTTATTATGCTCTTCTTTTGGGGTAAAACTTATGAATGTGTGGGGGGCATTAAATATAGATGGGCATAGCTGCGGTCAAGGTTGTGATACAGCTGTGATATAGCATGAACTATAATTTTGAATAGGAATTCATCTTTATCTCTAGCTTTTAGCTGTACTACAAAAATCACTGCAGGAGACAAGATTCAATCCTTGTATTGCTCTCTTTTCAAAAGTGTGTACCACCATTGTCCATCGATTGGGGAGGAGTTTGAGGGAAGCTCAATTTAAACAGCAAACAGCAACATTATTTGGACTGGCCTTCAGCTCTGTTTTTCTTGTTACAGGTTAAAAGAGGGAGGGAATAGCTTGAGTTAACAAGACAGCATTATATCTATGACACACCATCATCTCAATATCACAGAGGTCCCAGTATCACAGAGATTTGTCATTTCATCCCAGGCTGTGTATTTTCACTCAGGATCCTTAAGAATAATCACCTCTCATTGAGAGATCCAAGTAATTGTGATTTTAAAGTAAATTTTCACTAATTGTGGCTGGAGATTTTAGGGGACTCAAGAAAACATATGTGAGCACCTGGAAAACAGTGTGGTGCTATTTTGCATTCATGTCCAAAGATTGAAGTAAATAGATCAGCACCCACACTCCAGACAGAAAACTAGGACTCCATGGATTAATTTAATCATTCCTTTATGTAAAAAAGTGCAAATAAAACACTGGCCAAAGTGGCTAGCAAATAGACTGACGTTGCTGCAAGATCTATACTGCTATAGTAAAACATATTTCTGAAAGAGGAGCAGAAAATCATAAATTTAGTTTCACAGGTATTGAACTGGTTAATCTGGGAGGAAGAGGGGGATCTTAAGATTCTGGGACAGAGAGAAAGTTACTGGATTTTTGAACTGGGGGCATGACAGAATAAGGGGTTAAATGACAGTATAGATTTGCAGCATTTTTGAAAAAGTATAAATGTTAGCAATTACTTTAAAAAGAAAAAATTCCAGTGGATGGAATCTTGCTCGCTGTGACAAAGTTTACAGTAAGTGCCTGGAACTAGATGGAGCATTTTTTCCATAAGGGAAAAGGACCTCATTTTAAATAAAGTGCATAAGAGGCTATAGCAGCCTGAATAAAGTAATTTAAGTAATGGGGGAGTAATTAAACCTTTTAAGCCTGGAGTGTAAAATAAAATGAAGAAAACTACAGCCTGAAGTTTGAAAAGCTGAAGAAAATACAACTGAAGAGAAAAATAATGAAAGTGGCCTAAGAGACTGTTAAAAGAATATAATATAACAAAATCACTCCATCAGTTCCATGATAATTGTGGTTTAAAATAATTGATTTGCACAGGATTCAATGTCAACTGTTTAATTAATTATATAGATTGATTAATAGCACTACTCACTTTATAGGAGGTGATAGGCTGTGAGCAACATGTGATGTGAACCTGTTTGTTATAAAAAGCACTTGTTTTATGTACCAATTCACTCTGAAGAAACCTGGCAGCACACCAGGAGAAACGTCAGTCTATTTGCTAGCCACTTGGGCCAGTGTTTTATTTGCACTTTTTTACATAAAGGAATGATTAAATTAATCCATGGAGTCCTAGTTTTCTGTCTGGAGTGGGTGCTGATCTATTTACTTCAATCTTTAGATTTTAGGGAAACAAATGACAATCAGAAAACCCCACCAGTTTAATGTACATACACTGCAAAGTTACAATAAGAGTAGATCAAGGATTTGAAATGAAACAAGGTTTGATATAACTATATATTAGCATACATTTCACTTCTACTAAGCAAGGAGGCAGATAATACAACCAGCAACATTAATGAATTATAAAGAAGGATAGCAATCATAAAGTGTGTGTTTTTAACTAGAAATAATATAATGCTAAAAAGGTTGACAATGTCCTTTTAAAGTGAAAGTGCAATAATTTAGAAGTTAAATTCATTTATAATGACCCCCATCAAAGCACAATATTATATAACATATATTCAATTGTGCAAATAGCAATAGTGCATATTTGCAAAAGTGCAGAGGGGAGACGTTGGAGGGGATGGGAGATGGGACGGGAAGATAAAAAACAGACACTGGTAATATTCAGTTATAGACACAGTTAAATTACCAGAAGATGACAGCTAATACTTCTGGCTATAATTATTTCATATGGTATGTATAGCCTTACATTTCAAAAGTATAGCTAGCGTTACCTCATCTGTGCTAAAGATCTCGTATGTAAAAGGAAAAACAAGCATTTGTCAATGCCGAACGTTCCCTTGCAGGTATTTGCAGTGGTGTTTGGCATGTATGGTGCCTTACCCTAATGCCCTGTGCGATTGCTGGTATTTGCACAATAAATTTTCAGCATGACCTTTTGTTACCCCCCCATTGTGCGCTACATAGGCGGAACACGCTTTGGGCAGGATGAAAAAATGACACAGCTGTATTGCCTATAAGGAAGTGTGGTAAAATGGCAATGTTGAAAATCTGGAGTGTAAATATTGAAAATTCGCAAACCTACGAGCGCGTGGAACTGTGTAATGCATGCTCGTAAACAGTCATTGTCAGGAATTTTTTCACCAAATTGTCAACATTGGCATTTTAAAACCTCTGCTAATGAACAGTGTCACTGTGATTGTCTTACTGTGTGCCATACATTGATTTTGCACACCGACTGCGCCATTGTGCACTACATGGGTGGAAACATGTTTTGGGCAGGATGTGAAAAATGACAGCTGTACTGCTCATAAGGAGGTGTGGTAAAATGGCAATGTTGAAAATCTGGAGTGAAAATATTGAAAATTTGCAAACTTACGAGCGTGCATAGGAACTGGCGAACGCAGACTCGTAAAACAGTCATTTTTAGGAATTTTTCACCAAATTTTCAACACAGCCATTTAAGACCTCTGCTCATGATCAGTGTCACTGTGATTTTCTTTAATGTGTCCCATACATTGAGTTCAAGACAATCACTGGCGCCCATTGTGTGCTACATGGGCGGAAACATCGCTTTGGGCAGGATGTGAAAAATGACAGCTGTACTGCTCATGAGGAGGTGTGGTAAAATGGCAATGTTGAAAATCTGGAGTGCAAATATTAAAATTCACAAACGATGAGCATGTGAGGAACTGGCAACAGACTCGCAAACAGTCATTTTAGGAATTATTTCACCAAATTTTAAACATAGCCATTTTAAGACCTCTGCTCATGAACAGTATCACTGTGATTTTCTTAATGTGTCCCATACATTGATTTCGCACACCGACTGCACCATTGTGCGCTACATGGGCAGAAACACATTTTGGGTGAGATGTGAAAAATAAAAGCTGTACTACTCATAAGAAGGTGTGGTAAAATGGCAATGTTGAAAATCTGGAGTGGAAATATTGAAAATTCACAAACCTACGAGCGTGCATAGGAACTGCTAAACGCACGACTCGTAAAACAGTCATTTTTAGGAATTTTTTCACCAAATTTTCAACATAGCCATTTTAAGACCTCTGCTAATGAACAGTGTCACTGTGATTTTCTTAATGCATCCCATATATTGATTTTGCACACCGACTGCGCCATTGTGCGCTACATGGGCGGAAACACGTTTTGGGCAGGATGTGAAAAATGACAGCTGTACTGCTCATAAGGAGGTGTGGTAGAATGGCAGTGTTGAAAATCTGGAGTGAAAATATTGAAAATCTCGCAAACTTACGAGCCTCGCGAGGAACTGCATAGCGCAATTTAATTGAAAACAGTCATTTATTGAATTTTTGCACCAAATTTTCAACATGGAGTTTTTGGGACCCCTTCTCGGAATGATGTCACTGTCATGGTGTTATTCAGGCCTGAAGGGTGATTTCGTGCAGTGACTGTGCAGTGACTGTGAAATCACCCTTCGGCCCGAATAACGCCATGACAGTGACATCACTCATGAGAAGGGTCCCAAAACCTTATGTTGAAAATTTGGTGCAAAATTCCAAAAATGCCTGCGATATGCAAAAAGTTGAAACTCCCTATCTAGCCCATTATACAGCTTACTGGCATTTCCTCAGTTTGCGGTCGGCTTTGAAGAGTGCAAACGTGTTCGATCCACGCAAGATCGTCGCGCCCGAGCTCCAGAGGTAAGTATGGGGTGAGGGGGTATGGGAGGTTGAGTGCGGGTTGTGGGAGGGGAACTGGGAGACTACGTGGGACCGTTTTTCTTTACAGGTTTAAAAACAAAAAGGACTACATGGGACATTTGCCATGCTGGGGTGGGCTCCCAGTGTGGCAGAAGATGGCTGGGGGCGAGGAGCTGACGGGGATTGGGCACCCCGTCGGCAAAAAACGTTTGCCACGCTGGGTGGGCTCCTGCATGGCACCAAAGCTTTGGGGGCGGCGTGACGCGGGAGGAGCGCTGCGATGCCAGGGGGCGGCGCGATGTGCGTACCAGGTAGACAGTGGTGGTTTTTGAAGCAGAATACCACCGTTGTTTACATAGAGCTCCTGCACCCATTGGTGCAGGGACCGCCACGCCTGCTCAACGGAGCACTGAATTGCAGGGAGAGGCACACCTCCAAAGTGCTGCATTTTCAAACGTCTGCGCATGCGCTGCAAGTGATGTAAAAAGGTAATCCATCACATTCTTTCAGCCTAAAAATACAACATGTACTTCACAACATTTCGCATGTGAGCTGACATTAACCACATGAGCAAGCCATAGCTAGAGATTTTAAAGGGATTAAGTATCATCTCACAGTTTTTAACCAAGAAAGGAGACAGATGGAAGTGTTCGCCAAGCCTGGCAAGCACAGTGATTGCAATTTATACTGCCAGAAGCATTCAATGCATAAGTCAATGTCACCTCCACGTGGTCCTAGTGTGACTTTTTCTATGCCCCCAAAAGAATATGACCACCATTATTATTCTTGGCTCTATGTTGGGCCAGGGCATATGACATGTCTTCAGTTTCTATTGCCCTGATATGTTCTCTTATTCTACAAAGGAAAGGTCTGATGGTTTTGCCAACATAATATGCCTGGCCTTTACATGTTGCTAGGTAAATGACTGAGTCTGTAACACTTGTAATAAAATCTCTGGGGCACGATATTCAAAACTTTGTCTGGACGCAAAACTGAGTTTGTCTGCGCAAACCGGGATTAGCATAGATGGGCAATATTGAAAAGCCCAGTTAGCATGGGCAAACTCTGCATCCAGGCAATAGTCAGAGGGGGGCACAATGTAAATGAAGGGGCAGGGACCTGAATATTAGCACAGTGCAATATTTAGTGTGTGTGTGTATTGTGAGGCCATTTGCACGGCCCCCTTGCACGACATATAACACCAATGCCAACCCGACTTACTCCCACGCAAACCTAAGGGTTGGCAGAGAAGTCGTGGGGTCCTCCCTGATCCCCAACGCAGTGATCCCTGGCATTTAATGGTGCCCCCCTCACTGATTGCCATCACGATATGTAGTATAGATTTTCCCTGATGTCTAGCACCTCTCCACCCCGTCGATTGCTGGCCTGATATTAAAAATAGATATTCCCTGGTATCTAGTGATCCCTCCCCCACCGATCACCAGACTAATAATAAAAATAGGTATTCCCTGGTGTCTAGTGGGCCCTTCCCCGACTGTTCACTGGCCTGATAATAAAATAGATATTCCCTGGTGTCCAGTATTCCCCTCCCCACCCCTGCCCAATGTTGGAAGGTTATTCCCTGGTGTCTAGCAGTCCCTCCCTCCAAATCCTGGATCCCTTGTCTGTATCCTAAAAACTCCCTGGTGGCTAGTGGTCCCCCCCCACCTAACCCCAATCCCCTGTATATGTGGTACAGCTCCCTGGTGGTCTAGTGAACCCCCCTCTCTACTCCTAATCTGCCAGTGCAATACTCTATAACCTTCCCTTGTGGTTTAGAAGTCCCTACTCCCTATCCAGGACCTCCTGGTGTAATAATCTATAATCATCCCTGGCAATCTTGCAGTCCCTACTCCCTATCCTACCCCCCCTTATACTAAATACATCTATCTCTGGTGGTCTAGTAGACCCCCCCACCCGGGAAGGTACTGGCCTACCACTCCAATCCTCCCATCCCTCCTCTGAGCTGGGGACAGGCACAGACCTCTGTTCTCAACCACGGCCCGCTGCTGACTGAGCTGTCAGTGAACACATACTGTATACAGTACATGCTCATTGATTGACAGCTCACTCAGCTCACACAGGGTGGAGGGATCACTAGACACTAGGAATATCTATTTTTTATTATCAGGCTGGCAATCAGTGAGGGGGTAGACCACTAGACACCAGGGTAAATCTATATTTCATATTGCACTGGTGATTGGCAAGGGGGGGCACTAGACACCAGGAAACATTACTGGTAAACTTCAGGGATGGTGCCTGGTGGGAGTGAACCACTAGCATCAGGGATAGCTCTCTGGGACTGGGCTAGTGGGGTTGGCACTGTGCTAAATCATCTGGTCTACCCATGCAAATGAGCCCATAATGGGCATGCAATTGGCCCCTTAGTGCCTTGCATGCCCAATGGGCTCATTTGTATGGGTCATTTGATAGGAAATTTAGCATGGGCACAAGCCATTATGACATTCTATTACAGGAGCCATGTCTGCCCAGTGTTAGGTGGCTTAGTGCTGGGCCACAATGGTACTTATATTCAGTGGAATAACACTGGTGCTATTCCACTGAATATAGCATTTTGGGTACCAGGTGAGAGCAAGGTGCAGTGCAAATATTTGTTCTCCACTTTGCCTAGTTTTGAATATCAGGGTCCCTCGTGTCATAGATCTTGTCTGATTTAGTACACTTTAATTTATTTTTACATATCTGCAGCTGGTATAATTACTACAAGCATGTGACCCTTTGGTTGTCAGATTGTGTTGCCATTAGAGATGTTCAACATTGGCAAACTTTGCTTCACAAATTAATTTGCAAGTTTGCCCAATTCACAGAGTCGAAGTTTTGACTTTGGGAAGTTTTGGCAGGTGAAGTGTTGCTTTTTCAGGTGAAGTCATGCAAATTCCCTGGTGAAGTTGCAACTTCACTACGACTTCTCTTGACTTCGCCTGAAAAATGCCATTTCCCCAGGAAAACTCAGTAGAAAATGGCAAAGTTGGTAATTCATGAAGTTATTTGCAAAGGCAAATTTTGCAATTTTGCTGGAACTTAGCCAGTGAAGTAAACCTTTGTAACATCTCTAGGTGTTATGCAAATTCTTCTTACCATGATAACTGCTTGTGACAAAATCCCCTATATTGGAGTCTCTAAGACAGGTCATCCTAGAGCCATTCTGAACATTTCCTTTCAGTTTACTGTCTGTGTTCAGTACATGCCAATATTTTTTAACTGCTTTTTGAGCCAGGTATAAATGTGGAGAATATGTAATAATAACATTCAGTTTTTGTCCTGTTGGTCTGTTCTAATTCTGATTATAATTTAAAAGATCAGACTTATTCTTTTCCCAAGCTGCATCCTGAGCTTTGATGATAACCTTCTATCTGTGCCCTTTTGCTGCAAATCGGTTATTCAAATCAACTACACTTTTTGAAAACTGGCATCCGAGCTGCAGTTTTATCTGAGTCTACAGTACTAGTTTGTGGGGGCATTCTTTTAGTGTGCAAGAGGTGGCAACTTTGGTAGCATAGTACTGTATTTCCAATCTGTTGTTTTCTATACAGATCTGTTTCTATGGCATTATTATGTTTAGAGATCTTGATGTCCAGAAACGCTATTGTTTGCAAATCTCCACATAAAGTAAATTTTAAGTTGTCATTTGTTGACTCTAGATATGTCACATAATTATCCAGTTCATGCCTTGCCTTGTTCCAGACAAATTGTCAATACTGTATATCTTTTGAAAATGTCAATTTTGTCATTATAGGGGTTGCGTTCTGATGACATGATTGTTCTGCTTTCCCATTGTCCAAGATATACCTTTGCATAATTTGGTGAAATTTAGATTTAGTATTTGCCATATTGGTCCTTGCAAGAACAGATCCAGAAGCAAATGATTTGATACCTTTTAATGGACCAACATAGATGTAACAACAAGAACAAAGTGCTCTAGCTTTCGGACCAGCGGTCCTTCTTCAAGCCTAAACCTAGCCTTAGGCTCCTGAAGAAGGACTGGTTGATAGAAACACTTCTTGATGTTACATCTATGTTGTCCAGTCAATTAAAAGTATCAAATCATTGCTTCTGAATCTTTAATTGTGTAAATTCTGCACCCATTGCTGTGCCCTTGGTTTGCAAATATAACTTCTCCATGGAGTTAAACAAGTTATAGTGTAGAACTATTTCCATGAGAGTTAAGAGAGATTCAGTGAAGCCACTAGGATAAGTAGAGTTACTGTACAGTGTTTCTCTTAGTGCATCTATGCCAGCTTTATGTGGAATGTTCATGTAGAGTGAGGAAATATCCACTGTAACTAGCCACCGATGTTCCTCTACACATAGTTCCTCCAAAATGTTCTACATTTGACAGGTATCTTTGATATAAGAATGAAAAGGCTGAGCAAAGTTTTTGATTTGTTTATCAACAAACTGTGCAAGTGGCTCTGTGAGGGAGCTAGTACTCACAACTATTGGTCTCCACGAGGGTATTCACAAGTTTTTATGAATTTTGAATAAGAAGTCCATTGTCACCTTAATTGGATGTCTGTCTGAGAAATTCTACTGTCTATTTTCTTGTTTTTATCATTAAAATAAAATGGACTACTTTCACTATTAAAGAAGTGAATGCTCAGTTCTTTGGCAATCTAAGAAGGGGTTTCTACTCAGAAGCACCCGACAGACTTTGAGAGGCACTGGTCTGGTTCTTCATTATCAGTGCTTACAAACATAGCAAATAAGGAGGAATGATCTGGTAAATGCATGTTTGTTCTGCTAATGACAGTGGCTTTTATTTCCACAAGAGTGATTGCAACAATGCACAGCATCACATATGATAGAGAACCACATTGATTCTACTCGCAGAATGTATTTTCATTATTACTTAATCTGATATTGTAATCACCAGGCATTGTTGAAAATTTATAGAGTCATGCGATTTGTCTTTGTACTAATTGTATAGCATTTGTTGTATTTTCTGTCTATTCCTGTAACTCGATTGTGTGTTGTTGTATGGACATGGAACCTTAGTAAAGAGCATTTGCTCAAAGGTATTTTCGAACTATTGAAATAAAGAAATAAATAAATAAAGATTCTGGAAATGAGGCAGAATCTCCAGATTTTGAGTTGTAACAAAGGTTAAAGTAAGGGAGAACCCATATTCTAATCCGTAGCCATGGTATTTGTGCATGCATGGGCCTATTCTCTAATGGGCCCTGTACACATCAATAGGCATGTGTACTAGGTTGTGCAAGTGTGTGCCATGTAGCCAGCCCTGCAAGATGCACGAGGATGGTATGCATGTCCCCCTGGGTGGACCTGGGTACCCTGAGCTAAGCTATGTTGCTATACTCTCAGGGCAGGGATGGCCAGGGGCCAGACATAGGCCAGATTGGGGGCTTACATTTGGAAGGCCCAACTGGGTCCCACAGTGGATCCCTGCTCTGCAGGGGATCATTGGACTTAGTGGCCCCATACAGGGTGCATTGCCCCAATAGCAGGCAATAACATTTACAGTTTTCAAACTCAACACCCTGCAGCCTGCCATTACCCCCTAGCCCTCCAAGGCATTAAGGTGGGCTGGAGGCCATGACTGTGGGGCACCAGTGTGCCCTGTGTCTGATGGTCAGAAGGGTGCACAGCTGTTACTGCAGCCCTCTGGTTACCATAATGGTAAGCCTCCCGACACTTGCCCGGTGGAGTACAAATGGCATAATTCATGCTGTGCTTGAACAGCCCTCCTGAAACTGAACTCCCCCACCTGGACAGGCCACATAGTTGCACAGGATTCTTCCCCACATGGTTGCAGGCAGGGGTGCAGAATGAGTGCATGCTAATAGGGCATCGGTAGGTGTCCATTGGACACACAGGATGTGTGTATTATGGGCCTATGCACCATGTAAATGGAGCACAGGGCCAAGATACTGTTGATGCATAATGCCCTTAGTGAAATATAGTGTGGCCTATGGCCTGTTATCACTTCCACTGCAGTATTGAAAGAGTCATATAGCTAGTGCAGTTGCACTGAATATACCATCGCACCTATGTAAATGAGGCAAATCTCTTGTATAAAGGATGTGGTGGTGTACTGAAATGAGTTTAGAAGCATTAAAAGCCACTGTGGCATTACTGTGTAAGTGTCTCAAATCCTACCCCTAAAATGGAAACAGTGGCTGGTGAACCCTTTCCAACAAGTGCTGTGCTCAATTAAAAACACCCTAGGTCAACCCTATAAATGCATTGTGATGCCAGTGGTCTTATATGGAAAACAAAATTAATTCCAAACACCACAACTGATCACTGTTTGCTGTTAGTGATATACCCTGGTGTCCAGTGGCTAGCTCTTCCCTCACTAGAGCCTGGTTTATTAAATATCCCTGGAGCAAGTAGTCTTCACACCTCCTTCACCAGATCCCCTGTTGTCAAACACAGAAACACAGAAACATAGAAAAAAGGATGGCAGAAGGAGACCAAGGGTCCATCTAGTCTGCCCATGTGTTCCTTGGACCTTCTGAGATCCCAGGACCTAACCCCCCTTCTGCCTAACGTCTCCTACTGCTCCTGTTGCTTTTGATTGTGCTTTAGCCTTGTTCCACCCCAGCTTGAATTATGTCACGGACTTTGCTTCCACTACCTCAGCTGACAGTTTATTCCATGGCTCCACTGCACTTTCTGTAAAATAATGGTTCCTAAGCTCCTTCCTGAAGCTCTTCCCCCCTCAACTTCCACTCATACCCTCTAGTGGTAGAGTCAGAGACTCTGTTGAGCAGGTCCGAGGATGGCACTTTATTTATCCCCCTTAGGAACTTATATGTTTCAATCATATCTCCCCTCTCCCTCGTCTCCAGTGAGAACATATTTAATGCTTCCAGACACTCTTTGTTCTAGTGTCCTTGAAGGCCCTGGATCTTTTTGGTTGCTCTTCTCTCTACTGTCTCCAATCAGTTTATATCCTTTTTCAGATCTGAACTCCAAACCTGGACACAGTACTCCAGATGGGGCCTTACCAGGGACCTGTAGAGTGGCAATACTTGCCTGATAGCCTAGTTGTCCACCCACTCCTGTCACATCAATTGCTGCCCACCTCCTCCTTCACCCCCTACCCCCTGCGCTGAGACATCAGACAGTACTCACTCACCACTGCCAGATGCTGTCTCTTTCATGCCATTCAATGAATAACAAACATAATTTCTAAAGCACCTTTAAAATCTTTCAAGATGCTGCACTTAATAAAAACACAGTAAGATAATTAAGGTTTATGAAAAGCTTGTTGGAAGAAGTAAGTCTTAAGTTTGCTTTATGTTCTGTCACTAAAAGCCTCCAGTCAGGTAGTCAAAATGACAAAATGGAGGCTGTCAGAAGAGGGCCGTCAATTAATTGGAAGATAGTAGATGGTGCTGGAGACATTCTAATAGGTATATTGGGACCAGTTCATAATGGCATTTGAATGTGACAACAAACAAAAAAAGGAACCTGCACTCAGGAATCATGCAAAAATGATTTATTTAAGAAAATCTCTAGGTAACATTGTACAAAATCGGCAACTCTCTGTGACAGAAAACCCCATATGTGTTTGGAGCCACTGCTCCTTTTCAGGGGTTTGAATGTGAGCAGAGAATTTTATAGTTGATTCTGCATTCTATTGGGAGCCAATAAAAGAGAGCCAGTAGAAGAGAAACATGATCAGACTTCCTGGAACCAGTTAGAACACATGCTGCAGCATTTGAACAAGCTGGAGATGATGCAGAGTATGAGCTGGAAGACTATACAGGAGAGAGTTATAGTAGTCCAGGTTAGAAAAATAAAACTGTGAACCAGAGTTGCAGCAATTTCAGGACTTAAGTAGGAGTGAATCTTCACAATGGCGTGGAGATGATAGAAGGCGAGCCAATAACAGAACTGACATAGTAATCACATGCAATGATTGATCAAGTAGAACTCTCAAGTTACGGACAGTAATGGATGGAAAAATGATAGAAGAACCATGGTGGAGACCAATGTCAGCGAGGCTGAGAGATCTGATCATTAGTCTTGTAATGCATACTAGGAGATTGATTTTATTAACATTTAAGCAGAGAGAGAGTTTGTGGACATCCAGGATTGTATATCCATCAAATAAAGGGATAATCACAATTGAGAGGCAAATGTAGAGTGTTAGTAACTGGGTTGTAGATCTGGGTGTCATCTGTGTAGCTGTGATAAGTCAGACAATAAGCTTCTGTTATATGAGCTAGAGGTGCCATGTATAATACAAAACACTAAGGGCACCAGGACAGAACCTGTGAAATGCCTACTGTCATATCGAAGACCGATTTCAATGGACAAATAATGTCCCATGGTTGGTGGTATCAAAACAGATGAACTGTCCAGCAGCAACAGTACAGTGGGACATCCCTTACTGGTTGGCAGGAAAATGTCATTTGATACCTAGAAGAGCTGTTCCTGTGGTATGGGCACTCCAAAACCGGACAGACATTTAAATAGAAATCCACTTGATAGGTCTCATAGAAATCACATCTGCCTTTATGGCATTAGAGATAAAGTGGAGGTAATTATATAAATGCCTTCCGCAGACTTTTCAGGCAGTGGTTTAAATTGCTTCCAGCTCCAGATCATCCGAGTGCACAGCGCACTGGGCCCTACTAAACAATCACCAGTGCCCACACCCTGTTGTTCATTGTTTTAAAGTTTGGCAGTGAAACAGAAGATGTTGCTTATATTTTGGGGATTAAAAGTTATTTTGGATGAGGGCACCAGAGTATATACTGACTGCGACTATTCCCCTAAAGTCATAGAATACAGAAAAGTATATAGGCCAGTGCTGGCTGCTGTCAGGGACAAATGCATCAAATAACAAATACCAAACTCCAATTTGTGACTACCTCAGGGTACGTTTGCCCAGATGGAGCTGTCCTTTACCCCATGATCGCTGATACGGTGGTTGTCCAGAAGGCAAGAGGCATGTTAGTTGCACAGCCTCAATGCATTAGACGAAAATATGATGAGCAAGGCCACTGGTTTTGGGTTTTAATGGAAAACCCAGAAACAATTCAACAAAAAAATCAAAACACAAGTCAGGAGAGAGAAGTCACAGAGTGGGGTATCATATGGATTCAGTTATGAGGCCAATCCTTTCAATATATGAATCAATGACATAGGAGAAGGAGTACAAGGAAAGATGTGTTTCTCCACAGATGACACCATGCTGTGTGACAGGGTAGACAGTGAAAAAGAGGTTATGGTTGGAGAGTTCCAGAAGGACCTGCAATGATTAGAGGTGGTCCAGAATATGACATTTGAAATTCAGTGCTATACAGTGCAAGGTGATGCACAAAGGGAACAAACACTCTAGGGAGGAATATTGGATGAGAGGGGCTGAGATTGTCACTATCACAGAGGAAAGGGACCTGGAAGTCATCATAAGCAGCTAGGGCTAGGTGAAATTTATCTTCTGCCAGTAAAATTCTAGTGGAAGGCTGATTTCCCAAAAAAATGTCATGAAATCTCGCCAAAATTGTGATTTCAGTTATTTCCATCTAATTTCAGATGTATCAGTCTAAATTACACCAAATGTGATTTTAAAAATTCAGGGATGCCCATACATACATTTACCAAGACTCAGATCTCTGTCTTGAAAGGTGACTGAGTTATAACCCTCCAACCTTTCAGAAAGTTTAAAACTGCATGTCACAGTTATGTAAGCCTCAGAATGTCTAGGTTATTAGTCCAAATTGTACCACCTTTATAATACTGACTTTTCCAAGGCTCATACATACAGTACAGTATGAGTACCAAGTTTCAGGTTCACATCTTTAAAGGTGACTGAGCTATACGCCTTTCAAACATTTGGAAATTTTAAAATTACATTTTGCAATTATGTAAACTGCAACTTACAATTAACATAACCAAGTACCTGTCTATTTAGCAGCTTCTATGATTCTTCCAAGAAAATATGAATATGAATTTTCAATTATCTAGCTACAAAGGTGGCTAAGTTGTAAGCATAGAAATATTTTTGGAATTTTCACACAAATAAAAATTTGCCAGAAGCTGAATCCTTTAACTTCCTCTCCACTCATGCAAATGTCCAGAAGCTTCATACCCTTTTAGGGCCTCCCTAAAACAATTTGTGTCCAAATTACAGAGCTCTATCAACAGCATAACACTTACTGAGTTACAACCAATTAAAGAATTTCAGAACATTCACAAAATTTTGCAAACATTCTGTGAGATCGGAATTTTCTAATTTTGCCCAGCCCTATTAGCAACTCCCTAAAACAATCTAGACAATGTAACAAGGCCTAGAGCAAGAGAACCAAGATGCTCCAGTATACTGGAAGGGGGGGTAGACAGCAGTAGTAAGGCTGTGATACTGCCCCTTTATAGATCACTGGGGAGGTTGGTTCTGGAATACTGTGCCCAGGTCTGGAGCCCCCGCCTAAGAAAAGACAAAGACAGGCTGGAGACAGTACAACACAGGGTAACCAAAAATATTCAGGGCCAACGGGGCAGATCTTATGAGGATCACTTAAGGGACTGAACATGCACTCACTGGATGCCAGAAGGGAGAGGGGAAATATGATAGAGACCTTTAAGTGTTTGAAAGGAAAGAACAAGTTGGACTGGTGAATCAAGAACACAGGGGCATGAGTGGAAGCTAGCAGGTAGGAGTAGGTAAGGATGTTGAGTACCAGGATAGAAGCTGAGGTGCTAAAACAGATAAAAACAGTATACCCAGAACAAAAAAGCACCCACAGCAGCAGTGACTATAAATGACTCAGTGTAGATATGAGTGAGTCATTTTAATGGCAAGTAGTGCAAAGTTCCATACACGGTGATACAGCAGCAGCAATTCAAAACGGTATGGTAACTGCCAGGTTACCATACTGTGATGAATTGCTGCTGCTTCTGTATCACTGTGTATGGAACTTTGCACTACTTGCCATTAAAAAGACTCACTCATAGTTACACTGGCATTTGTAGTCACACTGCTGCTGTGGGTGCTTTTTCACTTTGGGTACATGAAGCTAGCAGGTGATGATTCAAGAGGGATGTGAGAAAGTTTTATTTTACAGAGTGGTAGAGCTTGGAACAACCTTCCAGCAGAGGTGGTGGATTAAAGAACAATTCATGGTTTCAAATACAGCTGGGACAGAGTGCAAGGCTTAATAGTTGCACAGTGGGAAGCAGAAAAGCAGAGGAAAGGGGGAGGCAAGGGCAATAATCTTGACTAAATATTAGGTCCCAGGGTAGGATAGGGCAAAACAGGCCTGACTGGATGGACCAGTGGTCTTTTTCTGCAAACATCTTTTTTTGTTTCTATGTCCCTCTACTGTGCAGTGCTTCTGCTTGTGCCTTCCTTCATATCCCTTCCAGGTTCTCCATCCTAGTTGGTGTGATCTCCCTGCTGGCCACTGCTCTTGACTACTTGCTTGCTCCCAGGGTCACTGTTTCCAGCTGCCCTCTTACAGGATACATCTAAGGAGGCTCAGGACAGTGCCACAGTCAGCAATAGGGAGCCAGTCTTTTGGTGTGCCAATTGGATGTGGGTGGCATCAGACCTCATATCAACCCAGTGGATGCTTTCCTCCCCATCTTTCATCCCCCTAGAGTAAGTGTGCCTGCCCACAATGCTCTGCGGGAGTGCCAGGCCACATTTGGTCACCATGTCACCAACAACATCTCCACTAAGCTCCACCTGGTGTCAATTTACAAATAGTGCAGCACTGACCCCCCCCCCCACCAGAGGAAAGCACTGGCACATATGCTGTATTACCTCCCTGCCAGCCTCCACTTTTCCTGAGCTCAGGGAGCAAATGTGGGTTGCCAACACACCGGAGCAGACCCCCACTGCTTAGCTTCATTGAGTTGGCTACAGGTGTGTGATTTTTGCAGCTATAGGCCTGTATCAGGGCAGTAAATTTAGCAGACAGGGAGTGTGGCAGTGTGATCATTGAAGGTTTTATTTGACAAATAATTTTCTTATTTTACTGACTGCAGGGCACAAAAATCCATATTTTATGTTATTCTTTGCCTGGGAGCAAGTCAATGATTGAAAAGTGAGGTAGGCAACCAAGAGACGCTAGATATTTCATTGTCTCTCTTCAGGGTGATGATGGTGTGCCAGTGGGGTGTTGGTGTGTGGCATGGTGGTGTCAATCTCACTCCACTCCTTGGTTCCCTGTTGCCTTGCAAGTTGGGCTGCACTGTGGTTAGTGCTTGTGCCATGCTCATCATGTGAACATCTAGAATGAGTTAACAACTACTTTGAGTAATCATGGCTAGCATTTGGCAAAGTTGTGTCATGCCATCGTCTGTTATGTGTTTGTTACTGATATGTGAAGAAAATATGAGGAAAAGAACAAGAGGAGTAGAGGATGTACGATCAGGAAAAGAGCTGATTAGGTACCACCATGCCAGTTCCAAAAAGTACTAGTTCTGCATGTGGTGGTGGTGGTGGTGCTGGTGGTAGAGAAGAAGCGGTCATGGAGTATGGGGACCGGAGTCATAGTCACAGTTTTGGGGCCATGGAAACTAGGTCTGGGTGCATGATAGTATAGCCAACAAAACATTGTTCTTTAGTCCCCATAAGTCCATTGATTTTCCCTCTCACTTTCAGCAGACTTCCAAGCTAGTCATTCAGTGCATTTGATGATGAGACAACCTGGAAGAATCCAGAAGCACACCAGTTTCCCCATCTTCCTCCTTAAAAAGATTCCAGTTCCAGATCCCCTACCCTGGATGGAAGTGATCTGTCCAGAAATGTAAAGGCAAGCCTTCCTCCTGTCCATCTCATATGAAAAATTGACATCAACTGCCCCAAGCACCTGTGCGTGGGCATCAGCTGTTGCCAGTCTGCCTTGAACCTCAGTATGATGAACCACATTACCTAAATCATGCAGCTGCAGCCCCACTCAGCCCAGTTCTGCTGCTCAGTTATCATGTAATGACGGTGACACTGAGTCTTGGTCAGACACAGACACTACAGTTATCACGTCAACAGAAGAAAAGTACAGTATTATTCTATTATGCTAAAGTATACCTTGCATAATCAAAGGCATTCGTTTCCGCCATGTTCATAGCTTGTATCTCCATGTGTGTACCACATTATGAGGGCCAGTGGCCCATGTATTCCTACATTCTGAGTGGTGATGCCTCACATTTCTTTGACAAAAGGTTGAGAGCTATGACTGCACCACTTGCTGCTGATGCTGCCCTGCCATCCCTAGCCATGTCATTCCACAGTAAGGAAGAAGAACACATTTCACAGTTGCCACCCAGTTTCTCCCAAAGTACCTCACACCTGTCCATTATTACTACAAAATAAACAAATCTTCAGTGTTTGAGTATTTTGCAGGTAATACCACAAATCCACTGAAAGGATACTGAAATCAACGTGGAAGAAAGATCAGTTGGATGCAATCTACTCATACTTTGTGAATCAGTGTTCTGGCTAATCATTTGAAAAGTGAACCTGGCATCTTCCTAACAACCATGTTCAAGCTGGAGACGAGGCGACAGAGTGACATGTGATAGCATATGCATGAGAGGAGTATAAAGAAAAATACTAAAGTCTGATGTCACTTACACAAATGACTAGTGGTAATTGTATGACACTGAGGAGCGGGGGCCATCATGGGAGGAGGTGGCAAAATTAAAAAAGGGAAATGTAAGAAAGCAAGTTTCTCAGGTAGGGAAATCTAAAGACAAGCCCCGCCCCCATGCACCATAGCATGATCAGCCCCATAGTACTGTACCATCTAGAGGTGCTACAGGTCCTGGTGGAAAGTTCCTCTGGACTCTCAGTGGCATCATAGTCTGGTTCACCACTCCAAGCAGCAGCAGCAGCAGCACAATCACTACTTGGATGCAGACCACCAGTGCATGCCCTCCTCCTCCTTCCTAATGACAATATGACAACTTTTACATTGTCATCAACAAGCTTGATATGATCATTTGTGTCACTAACACTGAGGGCCCGGTTTAAAACAGACCTTACAGCGACACATGTTGCATCACTCAGGGCTGCTGCTAACTCCAGGTGCATAAGGGACCCTGTGCCCAATTTTATGAAAGGGGGGCTCATGCGCCTAAAGGACCAGGAGTTGCCACAGCCACAGGCATATGCCAAACATTCAATGCACCTGTGGGGATTGATGAGGATCCAGCCCCACCAGGCACAACGCTAGAGAGGTAATGTAGGTGGGGGGTGACTATGCATGCCAGGAGGGAGCTGGGGCAGAGGAAGCATGGTGGTGCCTTAGGGGGTGTCAGGGAGATGGAAGAATAGTAGAGTGGTGATGCAGCACAGGCAGGGGTTCCATTTGCAATGCCAGGTAGCCGATCAGCTCACAGTACATGGAGAGTAAGCAGGGAAGGAAAATGACCTAGCCCTAAGTGAGCACAGCCCTGGCACTGGCCCTAGAGGTGCCACAATCCCCAACCCTGTAGGTGGAAGGCAGCCTGCCACAGTGCAGGGTGGCTGGGTACTAAGGAACTGTTGCAGAGCCTGGAGAACATTCCCTTCCACCACTGTCAGCCCTCATCCTGCAATCAATGCTTCCTGCCTACAGGGTTGGGGATTGTGGCACCTCTGGGGCAGCTGCCAGGGCTGTTCTCACAAGGCCAGGTCACTTTCCCTCCTGCTAACCCTCAAAAAGCAGTCTGAGCCAATCGGCTGCCTGGCATTGCAAAGGCACCCCCACCCCCGGTGCCACTTCACCACCCTGCTATTCTGCTATCTCCTGATGCCTCTAGGGCACCCCCATGCTCCTTTCCCTGGCCTCCTCCTGGCAGGTCCTCCCACTGCCATGTTGCCCCTCAGTGGTTCATGGCCCTATAGACTACCTCCTGGCTGGTCTAACCTGAGCCCCCTGTTACATCCATGGTGGAGCTTGCAATAGTCCAAAAAAGGGAAGGTGAAGCTCCACCATAGTGCAAGCCCCTTCACGACCTGGTGCAAAGACGCTTCTGTCGCAAGGGTGGTGCAGGGTGGCTTTGGTGCAAGGCATCACAATTTCAATGCAGCTTGCATTGGAAAATCAGGATTGCTGCAAACGTTGATGCAAGGTGCCACATGTGTCATACCCATTTGGTGCAGGCATCTTGCATCAAAGACTTCTATCTTAAAATTGGGCCCTGAGTCTGTCACAGTTAAGTAAGTCCTGTCACCCCACTCATGGTGAATAGGATGGCAACAGAATGAGTGACCAGCCATGCAGAGGTGCACACAGTAGTTCAGTCTGACCTCATGTAGTCAGTTAACTACAACTTTGGCTTCTAGCAAGCAGCAGATGTGTTCATAGTTCACTAAAATATAAAAAAAAAATGAAAACAAAATTAAAATAAAAAAAGAAGAAAACAAGAAAAAGCAAACAAAACTAAATCTTCATGCACAGACAATAAAATATTGTGAAGTGCAATATAATGTCAAATCTAATTTATTTGTTTTTGTTTGCTGATGCATATATTTTTTTTCGTGGGGGAGGGGGTATTATGTAATTAGAAATCTAGGCCAAGCAGAATATATAGTAACTGGCACAGATGTAAAAAGAGACCACAGGAGGCTAAAAGCACTGAGCTTAGCAATAAATATTAACTATTATTGTAGCTCTGCAATGACCCATGAAGGTCTTAGTGGGCTGTTGACACTGTCACACCACCACAAACACACAAATCACCAGCAGTAGTATGCCTACAGCACCTGCTCCAAGTAAGATAAGTAATAAATATTCATCGCTCATCTCAAGGATTTTTACCCCCATTTGTTGAGTCTTTTTACCAAAAGACAATTACTGCACTAGGAGCCATTGTGGTTCAGCCAGATTCTGAAGTTGAACCAAATTCATGGGGTGCAACTCGAAGATAAACTAAACTTGCAGTGGTCCACTCATCCTTAGACTGCAGTTGTTAATGCATGCATCTCTGTGTGTGAATACTATATTCACATGAATTATGGTATGTCTGTACGACTGTGTGTTTCAGTGCCAATAAATATGAATATTTGGGGGTTTGTGTGCACACCCTCATGGGAAAGTTACTACAACCAGCTTTTGTTGGCCTTAAATATCATTAGCTATGCCTTTGCCTGGCTAGTAAACTTAGTAAATCAAGACCTGTATGTTAAGTTTTCATACAGTATGCATAAAAAAACATTCAGTACTGTAGAAACTTGATATTGATATTGTTTTGTTTGTTCTTTAAGCCCTGACTTTCAATGATTTTCAACAGCCATTACATAGGAAATGAAGGAGGATTTATTGCATTTTCCTTGCAAATTTGTCTGTATGTTGCCTTGGTATTAAACACAACACATAGACTCCCTGGTATGTTACAGGATGCAGCACTGGCTCTCTTAAGTCCCAAGGGACCTTGTAGTACCTTTAAGGAGGCTGCACATGTTACTCTTGATAGGGGCCATACTTCCATCAAATACTGTGTATTTTAAACCAAGAACTGAGCAAGTAAGTCATTCCAGTTATTGGCAGTATTACACTGTACATGTCCTCATAAAATCCACAGAAAGCTGTAGACAATTACAGTATTTGCAAAATCTCAAGCAATGTACATATTCTCAGCAACAAATTACTTCATAACGATAACAAGAAATGTTTACAATCTGCAGAAAGCTGTAGACAATTAATGTATTAGAAAAATTTCAAAACACGTACATATTCTCAGCAAGAAATTACTTTGTAAAGATCCTAAGAAAAGATTAACAAGATCTTTGAATTGTATATTCATATTCAAGTAAAGGTTTGGTGTGTCATACATTTTCTATTAAAGAAGTTATGAGCATTTGCAAACCCTATGAATCTATGTTTAATGGGTTAATGTGATATATAAAAATACAGACAGGTACATTAAAATCTTATTATTAAAAATAAATTCTTCCATCACAAATATCTCCATAGAAAAGTGGCCAGTAATTTTACTTTTATCACTTTTATAACAGTAGTTGTTAGGACCAAAAATATGATCTGCCACTGCATAAATCATTCCTCACCGTGCTTTTGACAGCAGCAGTCTAAAACTCATTTACTCCAGCGTCATAAGAAGAACACAAATCATCACAACGTCACAGTACTGGACAATGTGGGTTTCAGTTCAGTGCTATGGAATCATTGACTTTAATCTGTATCTGTATTGAATGATTATTAGCCAATTTGGATGGCCAGAGCAATATGGAATATAACAGAGTACATATATTCATTTATCTAGTACATCTCACTAAGTAAACAGTAGGATTACAAAGCACGTGTTTCTAGAAATAAGGTTATGGTTTACACTGACACTGCTTTGAAATTTTAAAATAAAAAGTGGGGGACAGCCATATCCATGTGTTAATTTAATAAATTACTACTAATTAAGTTTAATGTTTGTGAGTTCAAATAAAATGGAATCAAAGCTGTTTAGAAAGGAAAGCAGTTCATCCAGCCTCTTGTCTAGGGAAGCGGATTGGAACCAGAAGACCCTATGTTTGAATCTCACCAATAGCCCTTGTTTCGCTATGTAAACAATAACACATGACAAGGTGTGCATTATGGTGATATAACCACATGCCTCAGGTGCATTGTTAGGCATGAGGAACAGTCTTGTGCCGTTAAATGCACTGAGAAGTGCGATCATATCACCATAATGGCACACCCTGAACTGTCTTATTGAATTTATAAAATGGCTTTTAAATATTTGACTTAAAATGATTAAAAATAAGAAGAAAGTATTTAAAAAAAGCTGAAAATGGTATTATTCATTGAAATATGCTTCCATTTTAACTTTGAAGACAACAGATATTCCATATTCTGGTAACTAAGGGTAGTTAAAAATAATAAAAGGCTATAAAAACCATGTGATGCATACATTTTGTTTTAAAAAATGTAAACTTTCTGAATTTTAAACCAATACAGATATTTTAATGGAAATGTGTTAAAAACTGATGAGCCTGCCAGTTATTTTTTATATTTACTTTTTTATTGGGGGGTAGATTTCACCTGGTAAGAAACACCCATATATGATTCCATTGTATGTACTTTTATGAGCTTCAGGAATTTATTTAAGCAGTTTGGGTCTGCTTGTGCCTACTTATATATTTGTTTCCCCCTTTCCTCTGTCTGTTTATATATCCTTTCCTTGCCCTGTTTGTTTTCTTCTCTTCCACATTTAACAGATGGAATGTTTCCATGGAATACAGGGATTCAAAATTCTGCACAATTCTGCTGGTAGAAGTTTCCTGTCATAACATAATATATTGGTAAAATGTGACTTTCCAGATGTCTCTTGGCTTTCAGATGTCTCTCGGCTTATCAAGTGTGTCATCTCATGCCTTCTTAGGGTCTGAGGACCGCAAAGTGAAACTAAACAGTTTGGGGACTATAAGGAGGCATGAAATGATGCTCTTTATAAGCCAAGAGGCACATTGAAAGCCCAACTAACCCTTTATAAATCATGTGAATAATTTAGAGATCAGGAGCAGGATTCTCAAAGAACAGCAAAAAAGCTGCAGGGGAAAGACTTGCAGCACTGTGGAAATGCAGTTGCATGATATTCTGAAACAAAATCCCGCAGCTGAGGAAATCCACAAAATGTTCTGCAGCTGCGAATTCCAGCAGCTGCGGAATCCGCAGTGATGCAAAACCACAGCGGATCTGCAGCTGTGGAAATGGCTGAGGAGGCACAGCAATAGTAAAGCCATGTAGCTGAAGCAGCAGACATTAACATTGCTGCCATTGTACGAGGCTGACAGCACCCACAAAGATATCTGCAACCAGTCCCTCAACTGAGACCACTGCAGCACCACAGGAACCAGCAATACCATGGCACCACAGTGGCCGACAGTCACTGCTGGTCATCCCTCCTTGGGGTGATCCTGTTGCCTGTGAGGGTGGCACTCACTGCAGGCTGGTCAGGCTCTACTGCCTGTGAGGCTCCATCATGGGCTGCACTGGGTCTCGTGGTTGTTACCTGTTGCCATACTGTATCATGGCAATGTGTGCTTTTGTTGCTGTAACATCAGCCACTGCTATACTATCTGAGATGCAATTACCTCTGAAACACCTCCACCTTAATTGATTTAAATCATTGGGGCACTACTGCAGTTTCCTGAGGGAGAGTTACACCTCATTCCACTGTGTTTAACATTTTTCCCACAACTGCAGAAAAAAACTGGCTGAGAATAGCCTTGCAGAACCTGTGCCTTACTTATCTCACACCTTTTTATCCTCAGGGACTTCCACAGATGCACTTTCTTCCACAGTCCAGAGTGTTTTTTTCTGCAGCTGCAGAGGTTTTTGTGAATAGCACTCGGAGTAATCTCCCCTTTTTATGTTTGCTTGCACGCGTGTGCAAGAAACATAGTGCCATCATCCGAGATTTTGGAGGTGTGTCACCTCCTCCTCCAATTCAGTCAGTTTTTTGGCAGGCGCGTCCCCTGTAAGCCAGTGCATGCTGGATCAGTCTATGACAAGCTCCAAAATGCAGTGGCATAAGTTGAAAGGGGAGCTACGCTCAGTGAGCAGCGATAAGATATCACCTGCTCATACAGAGCTCCCTCACACACACACACAGAAGCGCATGCATACTGCGTGCTGCCCACCCCCACACACGTGATAGCCACGGGGTGCCCAATCCCTCTCGGCTTGTGCTGCGCTCCCCAGCCTTTCTACATGCCACGCTGGTGCCCACCCAGCGTGCAACTGATAGAATAGCCAATGGGGGCCCAATCCCCCATCGGCTCCACTGTCCTCACCATCCCTGAGTACTGGGTGCCATGCTGGGAGACCACCCCAGTGTGGCAACTGATCATATGGCTGACGGTGGCCAATCCCCTGTCAGCTCCATCGGACCCCCAGTTATCCTTGTGCCACACTGGGAGCCCACCCCAGCATGGCAAATGTCCCACATCGTTTTTTTAACCTGCAAAATAAAAACGGTCCCACGGCGCTTCTCCCAGCCCCCTCCCACAACCCGCACCACCCACTGCGCACCCTGCCTCCCACACTCCCCACCCCATACTTACCTCCGAGTCCGGCGCGATGATCTTCGGTGGACCGGGAACACGTCTGCACTCTTCAAAGCCGACCGTGAACTGAGGAAATGCAGGTAAGCTGTATAATAGGCTAGATAGGGGTTTTTCAACTTTATTGCATATCTCAGACATTTTTTGGAATTTTTGCACCAAATTTTCAACATGGGGTTTTTGGGACTCCTTCTCATGAATGATGTCACTGTCATGGCATTATTCAGGCCCGAAGGGTGATTTCGCAGTCACTGCACAGTCACTGCATGAAATCACCCTTCGGTCCAGAATAACACCATGACAGTGACATCATTCATGAGAAGGGGTCCCAAAAACCCCATGTTGAAAATTTGGTGCAAAAATTCTTAAAAATGAATGTTTTACGAGTGTAAGCGTGTTCTCACACAGGCTCGTGAAGTTTGTGAATTTTCAATATTTTCACTCCAGATTTTCAACATTGCCATTTTACCACACCTTCTTATGAGTAGTATAGCTGTCAATTTTCATATCTCACCCAAAATGTGTTTCTGCCCATGTAGTGCACAATGGCGCAGTTGGTGTGCGAAATCAATATACAGGACAAATTAAGAAAATCACAGTGACACTGTTCATGAGCAGAGGTCTTAAAATGGCTATGTTGAAAATTTGGTGAAAATTCCTAAAATGACTGTTTTATGAGCGTTGGCAGTTCCTACGCACGCCGTAAGTTCTAATTTTCAATATTTTCACTCCAGATTTTCAACATTGCCATTTTACCACACCTCCTTATGAGCAGTACAGCTGTCATTTTTCACATCTTGCCCAAAATGTGTTTCTCCATGTAGCGCATAATGGCGACAGTCGGTGCAAAATCAATGTATGGGACACATTAAAAATCAAAGTGATACTGTTCATGAGCAGAGGTCTTAAAATGGCTATGTTGAAAGCTTGGTGAAAAAATTCCTAAAAATGACTGTTTTACGAGCGTGCGTTGCGCAGTTCCTATGCATGCTCGTAAGTTTGCGAATTTAATATTTTCACTCCAGATTTTCAACATTGCCATTTTATTACACTTTCTTATGAACATTACAGCTGCCATTTTTCATATGTCACCCAAAATGTGTTTTCACACATGTAGCGCACAATGGCACAGTCGGTGTGAGAAATCAATGTACAGGACAAATTAAGAAAATCACAGTTACACTGTTCATGAGCAGAGGCCTTAAAATGGCTATGTTGAAAATTTGGTGACAAAAGTCCATAAAATGACTGTGTTACATGAGTGAGCATTAGCAGTTTCCACGCACCCCGTAAGTTCATGACTTTGTAATATTTTCAGTCCAGATTTTCACCAGTGGCATTTTTCCACACTTCCTGGCGAACAGCAATAGCTGCCAACATGGCTGAAGTGTTTTCACACTTTCAACGCAGAGATGCGTGGTCGCTGTGGGAAATCATTGTTCGGGCACAGATAAAGAAAACTACAGTGACACTGTTCATGATCGAGGCACCAAAATGCCTGAGTTGACAATCTGTGTAAAAATCCCAACCTAATTATATTACGGTGTGTGTTGCACAGTTTCTATGTACGCCGTGACTTTCACCATTTTTTTTAATATTTGTACTGCAGATTTGCAACATTGCCATTTTTTACACCTCCCCATGAACAGTAATAGCTGTCATTTTTACATCCTGTTCGAATGTTTTGTACCTGTGGTGCTAAATGCTGTAGTCTCTGTGCATAAGCAGCTCGCTAATAAACTGATATTCCCCTGTTCATGAGGTGGGTCACAAAAAAACATGTTGAAAATTTGGAGTGAAAATACCAACAAATGCCTGAGGTATTAGGGTTTCCAACCATAACACCCAACCCTGTAGAGAATGACAGGCATCAGGGGTGTGACTTGGGATTCTTGCCTGTAATGCTTATACCATTCCACACCCTGCAGCCAGTGAGAGGCATCGAGGTATGCCTTGGACTCTTGGCCCCAAAGTTCCACCCCATTCTCTATATCGCACCCATCTCATCATATTTCCTAATGAAATTGAGTGCGCATAGGCCGAAGACCAAGGAACACCGTGACACTTGTCAGTGTCTGCAGGGTGGGGTGTGGTGAAATGGCGTGGCCGTTATGCCTGATGACCCAAACGCATACCCCAATGCCTGACACTCTCTGCAGGGTGGTGGTGGGGTTGGCTTCAGTTCAATACTTCACTGCCATTCCTATTACACAGCTCTGTAACTTCTACATTACCACTGCCAATGCCAGCAAGCAAACATTCAGCATTGACAAATGCTTGTTTCCATAGTTACAGCAGTTTTGAGGACTTAGGGAAGGTTTTGCACCTTCTGAAAGCTTTGTGAATACAGCCCCAAATTTGTACAGATCATGCTTTAACCTGGTCCAGATCATAAATTAATTAAGCTATCTAGGTGTAGGTATGGTTAAACACAGATGAAAAAAAGACACAAAAGGGATGTTTATGCTCATAAATGTTTTTATGATGTCCTCTCCCACACACACACACACACACACGCGCACACACACATGAAAGGCAGTCTGCATTAAAAGTTGGACTTAGGAAAGCCATGTGCCACAGTCACATTACCATTGCAGATGCCGTGAAATTTATTTTTCACATTCTGTTTGTGTTGTGAGTTGCTATATGGAAAATACTATGGATGTTCTTTGTTAGTTGTTGTTGAAAACTCAATAAAGTTTATTAAATTGAAAAAAAGAAAATACTGGTTGGACAACTGTGCATAACTAGTGTGCTCTGCCATATAGGGGTTCTGATTCCCTCTGAGCTCAAGAGTGAAGCTTGAGAGCTCCATGGGACTCAGAACCTCAGGATAACCAGAACATACTAGACATGCATAAACTTGCTCATCCTGTATTTTTATAGTGTAGTATTGTGTAAATGTGCACATGGTGGTTCTTTCAGTTTCAGAATGAAACTGACGTGTGCATTCTCTACAGGTTTCAGAATGCGGTTGTACCACAAAAGGGTACAATCACATTCCATGACCTTTTTGAACTGTAGTACAACAGTATTTTGAAATGGATGGAATTCTATGCAGAACAATGTTCTACTATACACTATAAATATATGGAGCACTTTACTAGATTTTAATAGTTATTTTGTGTTGCCTGGCCTCTTGACAGCGTGATTTAGCTGAGTCAGTGGCATGACTATTCTCAGCAAATCCATCTTACAGTTGAGCATGCTTTTTAACCCCAAAACTATTTTAGTGCTAGACATAATTTACCCAGCTTGGGCTGTGTAGAGTGATGAGTTACTGCTGAGAGATTTTTGTTGTTGATACATTCGCAGGTCGATGTACAGCATGTTAAGACCTCTTGGGTGAAGAAGATGCCTTCATGGGCTACAGCCCAACTAATTCACTTACCCTGAGGAAAAAAAAGGCATGACTTATAACACACACACACACACACACACACACACACACACACACACACACACATATGACCTTATGCAGAAGCAGAGCCTCAATTTTATATCTAGCAGGGTAAGCAGCAGAGATTTTCCTGTTAAACAGGTAAAATAGGAGGAAGATATGTCATTTTCAGAAAAGGAACACTGACAATGAAAACTATGAACAATGCTTCATTTTTAAAATGTGTTTATGTGTGTAAGAAGATGGTGATAATGATCCGGAAATTAACATAAATTTTTTTTTCTTTTAGGTAGTTTTTTTTTTTAGGGCATAGTTGAAAGTTTTTTATTGAGTAAAGGTGGCAACCACGTTTGTGATGGAAGGTCAGTTCTAGGTGTAGTCAGATTTATTTTCTTAATGTATGATTTAGCTACTAACAAATCCAGTCTGGTTTAGGGCAACAATGACTTTGCATCATGCTATAATAATGTGTGGTCACCTGGTTTTACTGAATTAAAGGGGAACTGTCATCAGCAGGGATTCTTAATGTCTGAAAGGCCATAAAAAGCTAATTTGAGTGCTCCATTGTGTTTATCTGTGAGTCTTTGCAGTCCAAAGTTATTCATATGTAAATCAGTCTGTAATTAAGGGCTGGGGGCAGCCATATGTTTTAGACTCCTGACAGGAAATGATGTCACCCAGGATCTTGGCCCTCCATTGACTGTAGGTTAAATAGGAAATGGTCTGTTTTAAGGTGTTATTACAATGCTTTCTACATTTATAATAATTGTTTTGTATCTGCATTGAAACTAGTGAAGTATCACCCTTACATTTCAAACTGTTAGTAAAACCAATCCATCTTTAGGATTGCTTTAACCTCTAGGCTATACTGCCAGCTGATCATTAAAAACTACATATCTCAAGGCTGTCTCTGTGATGCCAACAGGTGTTGGGGCCCCATACTGTATCAGGATTTCTAAACCATGTCTGTGTTCATGTCAGTACAGATTTCTGGGGCTGCCACAGCACTAACTTCTGTCTTATTCCATTCCCTCTCTTATAGCCTTTTCTCTTACAATTTTAGGTGTGAACTCAGGTTTACAAGATCACAGATCTCCAGGTAGAAGGTCACCTGGGGGCCAGTGACCATCACATGGTATGGTTCAGTTTGGCCACTGAAACAAAATCATCCCATTCCAAGGCAAAAATATGGGACTTCAGAGGAGCTGATTTTGATAATATGGCCAATAGAGTTAAGCTAGCCCTGGCAAAAAGAAATACAGGTGAGGTGGTACAGGCAAAGTGGGCAAGCATTAAAGATGCAGTACTTGAAGCAACATCCCATTGTGTTAGCGAGAAAAGGAAGTGCAAAAGAAGAAGGAAACCACTTTGGTCCTCAAACACAGTAGCAGAAAAGGTCAGAGCCAAAAGGCTGGCCTTTAGAAAATATAAGGGAGTGCAGGAAGATGAAGATAGGGAGGCATATCAAACTTTCCTAAGGGAAGTAGGGAAGGCAGTAAGGCAGAAAAGGCCCAGACTGAGGAAACACTAGCATGAACAGTAAAAGAAGGTGACAAGACTTTCTATAGACACATTAGTGAAAGGAGAAAGTCCAGAGGGGGTATTGCTAAGATCAAAGGGGGTAAGGGGGCATGTGAGGAGGAGAACAATGTAAAAGCATCTATCCTAAATAGATACTTCTGCTCAGTATTTACTGAAGAGAAGGTAGGGCAGGGCCCACAACTCAGCACCATGGACACAGGGGGGAAGGAGGTGTGCACTAGTCCCTTCACAAAAGAAAGGGTCCTACAAGAGCTCGATAAGCTCAGGGTGGACAAGGCAATGGGACCTGATGGCATACATCCCAGGGTACTAAAGGAGCTAAGGGTGGAACTAGCAGAGCCATTATCAGAACTGTTTAGTGAGTCTCTGAGCACAGGAGAGGTCCCAGAAGACTAGAGAAGGGCTCATGTGATACCACTCCACAAGATTGGTAGCAGGGAGGAGACAGGGAACTACAGACCAGTCAGTCTTACCTCAGTAGTGGGCAAGATTATGGAGACAATCCTTAAGGAAAGGATAGTGCAACACATGGAATCCTTAGGAGCACAGGATCCAAGACAGCATGGGTTTGCAAAAGGAAGGTCCTGTCAAACTAATCTTATAGATTTCTTTGACTGGGTAACCAGAGTGGTGGACCAAGGAGAGCAGTAGATGTTGCTTACCTTGACTTCAGCAAAGCTTTCGATACTGTTCCACATAGAAGATTGATTAATAAGCTGGGTAGACTCGGGGTGAGTCAGACGTTGGTCAACTGGGTGGCAAACTGGTTGACAGGCAGAACACAGAGAGAGGTGGTAAACGGCATACAGTCAGAAGAGATGCAAGTCACAAGTGGGGTACCTCATGCATTGGTCCTGGGGCCAGTCCTCTTCAATATCTTCATCAGTGACATTGCAGATAGACTGGAAGGTAAGGTTTGTCTGTTTGCAGATGACTCCAAAATCTGCGACAAAGCAGATGATCCAGATGGGGTGGACAGAATGAGAAGAGATCTGGATAAACTAGCAAAATGGTCGGAAGAGTGGCAACTGGGGTTTAACGCAAAGAAGTGCAAGATCATGCACATAGGGAAGAGAAACCCGGAAGCCACCTGTAGGCTGGGAGGAAGTTGCTGGCAGTCACAAGGGAAGAAAGAGATTTGGGCGTCATCATCACCGATGACCTGAAATCATCCAAGCAGATCTCTAAAGCAGTAGGTAAGGCTAGAGGGATGTTGGGGTGTATTAGTAGTGGTATCACAAGTCAGAAGAGGGAGGTAATAATCTCTCTTTACAAGACACTGGTTAGGCCACATCTGGAGTACTGCATGCAGTACTGGAGGCCACACCTTCACAAGCACATTAACCAAACTGAGGCAGTCCAGAGAAGGGCAACAAAATGGTGCAGGGACTGCATCAAAAACATATGAGGACAGATTAACGAACTCAATATGTATACCCTAGAGCAAAGGAGGGAGAGAGGTGGATATGATTGAAACATTCAAACACCTTAAGGGCTTTAACAAGGTGAAAGAGTCTAACATGTTTCAATATAAGAAAATAGCAGGACAAGAGGACACAGCATGAGATTAGAGGAGGCCGATTAAGGGGTAATGTGAGAAGTCTCTTTTCTCAGAAAGGCTGGTGGATGCATGGAGCGGCCTCCTCAGGGAAGTAGTGGCTATGAATACAGTGCAGGGGCTTCAAACAGGCATGGATGGGCATAAGGAGCAATGCAGATGAGTATGAATAGATAGGCCATTGACAGAGTAAAGACCTAGGCACATTCATAAGGTAAAAAATGGGCAGACTGGATGGGCCTTACAGTCCTTATCTGCTGTCAATGTCTATGTTTCTATGTTTCTGTGCAAGTGTGGCTATGTACCTACTGGCCTGGCATCATGGGGCCAGCCTTGAAATGTAGTTTTTGATTAACAGCTGGCAGTACAGCCTAGAGGGTAAAGAAAAGAGATATGAACAAGCTTCATTCATCCAGCAGAATGGGGTTTGATTCCAACATGTTCTACATGTATACTGTGTGACCAGAGTAAGCCACTTAACCTCCCTGTACTCCCAAAACACACCCAGAAACATGCTGTAGCAGTGTGCCTTTCCTGGACAAAGACAATAAAAACAATCTGAGCATGTGTTATGATTCTGAAAATATTATGCTCTTTCTATCCAGATTTGACTTGAAAAGAAAAAAAAAATAGGACACTAGTAATTGTTTATAAATTGCAAAAACACGTGGATGGACAACATTGTTTAAAAAAAGAATAATCTGAACTGCATTATTAAAATATAGAATAATATGTATATGTGTGTGTGTGTGTGTGTAACCACAATTTACACACACTCGAGGTGTGGGATGCTACATTAACCCCGATGCAAAGTCTGAGTGGTTTATAAAAGCATCCCACACTGAGGGTGTGTGCAAAATTCTGTTTTTTACACCCACCAACCCATATATTATTTTATTTAATTAATGGTGATAGATAATTGTTTTTTCCTTTCAGCACAGTTCAGTTACTGCAGTACTTCTGTCAGAGATACACACACACACACACACACACACACTCACACACACACACACACACACCAACACAACACACACACACCACACACCACACACCACACCACACACACCACGCTCCACATACTCACACTACACACACATATACACACCACACACACACACCACACACACACACTCCACAAACACAACACACACACACCGCACACACACCACACCACACACACCACTCTCACATACCTACACACACACACATACACACACAGCCTGTCTCCCTTTGTTTTTTCTTTTTCCATCACAGTGGGAATGGCATTCTGAAAGTTGTGGTCCATCGGGCATAGCTGGGAGTAAGACACGTCGAAGGGTATGGGGGCAGGATCAACCAGACTTGATTTTTTTCCTTTATGGTAGAAAATCCCATTCCATCCAAAGTATTTCAGTAAGAAACTATTATACTTTTAACTTCATCAAAAAGTAAAATACTCTTTTAATAATGTATTTCAGGTTATGCATGTTTTAACTGTATTGTCCAGCTATGTTTTTGCAATTAATAGACAAATGTCACGAGCAAGCGAACATACAAAATTGCCAGCAGAAACAGGCCTTATGGTCTATCGAGTCTGGTCAAGTGTGCAGCTAGCCCTCATCTTGCAGCTGCCCCCACCCCCTTCCTAGTATCCTTACCCTTACTGTGTCCCAACCCCTCTTGAAACTGCCCACCATCTTACAGGAAACTGTCTCATCTGGTAAGGTGTTCCTTTTGTACACCACTCTTTCTGTGAGAAAATGTCTCCTCATCTCCTTCTTGAATCTTACCCCCTCCAATCTCAGTTGATGCCCTCTCATGTTCCTCCCCCTTCTCATCTGAAAAATCCCTTTTGTGTTGGTCTTGTTTATCCCCATCAGATACTTAAAGGTCTCGATCATATCCCCCATCCCTCCTCTCCTCCAGTGAATACATATTCAGCTCTCCCAGCCTGTCATTGTAGGGCTTGCTTTCCAATTCCTGGATCATCTTTGTGGCTCTTTGCTGAACCCCCTCCAACAATCTGATGTCCTTCTTCAGGAATGGGTGCCAGTACTGCACACAGTACTCCAGGTGGGGCCTGGCCAATGATCTATACAAGGCAGGATAACCTCCCTCCTTCTGGAGAATCCCTCTCAGTACACCCCAGCATTTTGTTGCTTTTTTCTGCCGCCTTCCTGCACTGGGCAGAGTTGTTCATGTTCCTGTAAGGATCACTCCAAGGTCCTTCTCCTCTGTGGAGCTCCTCAACTGTACCCCATTCAAGTGATAATCCCTCCCCTGGTTCCTGGCTCCAAAGTGCAGAACCATGCACTTCTTGGTGTTGAACCCCAATTGCCATGTTTCTGCCCACTCCTGCAGCTTAGTCAGGTCCTCCTGCAACCCCTTCTACCCCTGCACATCATCAACCAGAGCTCTCATCTTGGTATAGTCTGTGAACAGACTGATCTTGCTCTGGATCCCATGTGAGATATCTGCAATAAAATCCTAAACAGCACCAGTCCAGTACCGATCCCTGTAGACTCGTCATTCACCACTCTCAATGACAAGTGGTCCCCCCACCCTTTACTGCCTCCCTTTAGTCAGTTTGTGATCCAATTCACCATTTGTTGTCCCACCCCATGTATACCAGTTTCCCCAAGCCTCCCATGTGGCACTGTTAAAGGCCTTGCTGAGTTTAAATACAGGGCATCCACTACATGGTTCTTATCCAGTTCCTGTGTCACCCAGTCATAGTACTCTACAAGGTTTGTCTGGCAGGCTCTGCCTGCTATAAATGCATGCTGTTGACCATCCTGGAGACCATTTTCCTCCAAGAGCTCACTAGCCTCCCTTTTAGTATGGTCTCCATGAGCTTTCCCACGATTGTTGAGGCTCACTGGTCTATAGTTTCCTGCTTCATCTTTTGGGTCACTTTTGTGGATGGGCACCACATGAGCCATTCTCCAGTCCTTTGGTACACATCTTGTGTCCAGGGAGGTATTGAACAGGTCAGCCAGCTGCCTCGCCAGGACCTCTGCCAACTCCCTTAGTACCCTAGGGTGAATGCCATCAGGTCCAGGTGTTTTGTCCACCCTTAATGCCCTCAACCCATCTAGTACCCTGCTCTCTATAATCCCTACCTCTGTCATCCCCTCCCTCCACTCCCCTTCACCTGGGGTATCTGCCTCCCTTCTCCTGCATGAATACATAGCAGAGTATTTGCTCTGTGCCTCTGCCTGCCCTCCCTTCTTCACCCACCCCTCATCCTTCTTAATCCTCACCAGTTGATCCTTGATCTTTCTTCTCTCTCTCTCTGATGTAGTGGAAGAAGTCTTTTTCTCCTCTTTTGATTCCCTGCTCCAGTCTCAGCTCCTTGGACACCTTGGATGCCCTGAACAGTCTGGTAACCTCCATGGATATCCCCATATACGTATCCTGATCTTCACCCCTTCCCGATTTCCAGTACTTTTGAAATGCTGCCCTCTTGCCCCTCACTCCTTCCATAACCTCCTGTGTCAGCCAACTGGGTTTTTTTGCCCTTCCCTTCTTACTTTTCTTCCTAGTGTAAGACTCTGTTGCCTCTGCCAGACCTTCCTTTATGATGTCCCATTTCTGGTTTACATCCATGTGTGGTAGCATTCCTGCCAGTTACCTGCCCTAAATTTCCCCTATCTTCTTAAAGTCCACCCCCTAAACTCACTCACCCTTGTACCCATGCCCCCTGTTTCTCTCCCCATGTTGAGCATGAACCACACCGAACAGTGGTCACTCCCAGCCAGTGGTTCCTCCACTTCCAGATTCCTTACAGCTTCCCCGTTATCCAGTACAAGGTCCAGAGTCCTTTCTAACTGAGTCAGCCATGGACCAGCTGTGTCAGCAAGCTGTCTTGAAATGTTTCTAGCAGAACCCCGGTAGGTTGATGTCCCCCACCACTACTGTGCTCCCCTTCCTGCAGACCCTCCTAATTTGTTCAGCTAATTCCATATCCAGGCCAATCCCTTGAACCTGTGGCCTGTACACCATACTCATTCTCAGTGTTCTATACTTTGCATCTTGAGACTGCATCCATAGTGCTTCTGTCTTCCCTCCTCCCATTCCTCCCTTACGCACTTTATCCCTCCTTACATAGATCACCACTCCCCTCATTCCCTTAGCCCAATCTTTTCTGAATAACCTGAACCCTGGGATCATCATATCCCAGTCCTGGTACTGGGAGGCCTACATTTCCATGATGGCTGCAATGTCCCCCCTCCACCACCAAGAGAGCCTGTAACTCGCTATGCTATTCCTTAGGCTTCTTACATTCAGTGATACCACCCCTCAGCCAATCTTCTCCATTCCTACCCTATTCTCCCCATCCCTCCCTGTGCCACTTCCCACTGCCTTTACCCATAACTAGGGGTAAGCTCACCAGGCTCCCTTTTGGACCCTTTTCCTATCAGCGGTTCCCTCACCACCACCCCCTCCTATTTTAAATCCATCTTTGTTGATATATACCCCTCTATTCCCTGTTTTATTACTGCCTTCCCCTTCCTGCTCAAATGTAACCTGTCTCCTCTGTATAAGTTACTATTGCTCCAGGTTCTGCCCCAGTCTGACACTAACCATACTTCCTGGTATGGCACCAATCCTTCAGCCACTCATTGAACTCCTGTATCCTTTTTTCCTCACTGCTCTAGCACATGGTACCAGGAGTACCTCAGAGAATGCCACCGACCCCACCTCCTCACACTGCTACCCAACTCATCGAACCTCCCTTTACTGCCTCTGCCATCTTTCCCACCAAGTCATTTGTACCCACATGCATCACTATGTGAGGTTTCTCCCTCCTTCCATGTGCACTTGAGAAGTGCCTGCCCCTCGCCCACGGTCAACCCCAAAATAGTCTCAACCTAGATACGACTGTGCCTTTCTCCCCTTCCACCCCATTTGACCCTTTTCTGTATAGAATCCCCCAGCACTACTACCCCCATCATCTTGTTCCATACCCCCTCCTCCTGTTTTTGCTGTCCACATTTCCAGAGTCCACATTGCCCTGCTCCTTATTACCTCTGTCCACATCATTTGTGACTCCTACATCTTCTCCTCCTGTTTCCACCTCTACCCTGGTCTTCCACTCCCCCTTCTTCCTTACCCAGCCTGAATCCTGACTCCTGGGCCTTCACTACCCTTCTCCTCCCCACCACATGTTCTCCTACACCTCCACTTTCATCCCCAGTGCCAACTCTGCAAACCTATTACTTGCTACCCCCGCAGTAGTGCCCATCTCCTCCTTCCCCCTGCCCTGAGTCTTCCCTCCACTTACTGCCCCTCTATTCTTCTCAGCACGACCCCCCCTTATATTCTCATGGGATTTAGCCCTGCTGTTCCTCTTCTGCTTCTCCCAGCTACTCCTCTCTGGGGTCCCTCCTGCCCCAGCCGCCCTTCTCATTATCTCCAGCTCCCTCCAGAGCCCCTGCACCTCCTCTTCCAGTCTCCTCATCCTGTAACAAATTGGACAACCTCCCAGTTTCCATAGTATATTCATCCAACTAGTCGTCCCACAACCATTGCATCCCACTATCCTCCCTGTGCCTGCCCCCTCACTCCATGGTGTCCATCATTCCATCCACTATTCTGATGTCTCCCACTACCCTTATTCATGCCCCTCCACCCCAGTGCAATCCCCCATAATGCCCCATTTTCCTTCCCCCATTATTCATACTTAACTTAAACATAAACTCAATTCCTTTTCACACAGTCTGTACAGCAATAGCTGGATACCATATGTGACTCTACTAGCTTGCTTCCGAGTCCTTCTTTACCCCAATGTCCCTAGCTTACCAGCTCAGAAACTCTAGTTAACACATTTATACATGACCTTGCCAGTTTGAACTTTAGACTGTCAACTTTAAAATATGCACTTACACTTCTTTAACCTAAGCTTGTCAGTTTGACTTTCAAACTTGCAACTTTAAAACATTTAAACTTTAAAATCCAACTAGTAAATGCTTGAGTGTCTGAACTTTCACCACCTGACTATTAGCTTAAAGTTAATTCATATGGGCAGTTTGCAGTTCCCCAAGCTCCTCCTCACAGCCTCCAAGTCCAACCCCAGTGGCTTTCCAGTATTTAAGAAGGCTACTAGAAGGGATGGGTGTGAGGCTTTTCAACAACAACAGTCCTCCAGGATATCAGTTACAGAGTTAAAGTGAGATTTATGCTTCTCCCAAACCAACAGCAACTCACAATAAAATCTGATCAGATCCACCACAACTGCATAATGAAGTTAATGAAGTTGTGTGAAATTGTTAAGGAGGTATTGTGGCAGTCACAGAAACATGGTACACACAAAACCATGACTGGGATGTAAACATACTGTACCAGGATACACTATCTACAGGAGGGACAGGGAGGGTAAAAGAGGTGGAGGAGTTGCTCTTTACATAAGGAAAGAAATCAAAGCAACAGAACAAAAGGGTAAACAGGGAGGAGAAGAAGCACTGTGGGTCAATTTGGAGACAGGCAATGACACCACAATCCGCACAGGGGTTGTATACAGACCCCTCTCAGGGGGAGGAAATGGACAAGGAAATGATAGAAAGTATACTTAGAATGGCAGAAAAAGGGGAGATATTGCTGATGGGTGATCTGAATATGCCAGATGTTAACTGGAGTGCAGTTACAGCAGCCACTTCTAAGAGTGGGGTTATTCTAGATGCCCTACAGGGGACATGCCTTAGACAACTAGTATTGGAACCCACTTGAGAGGGAGCAATCTTAGACCTGGTTCTCTCAAATGGAGATGGAGAGAGGATGACAGATGTAGAAGTGGGTAGCCATCTGGGAGCTAGCGACCATCGAACAGTATGGTTCACAATAAACACAGCAATAGAGTCAAGCCATACAAAGGCAAAAGTACTGGACTTTAGGAAGGCTGACTTTGCCAAAATGGGTGAGTGCCTAAGGAATGCACTAGCAAATGGGCAGGAAGGAGGGGTGGAAGAACAATGGGGAATAATAAAACTGCCATCACAGAGGTAACAATCCTTTATGTGAAGCAAATAAACAAAACAAAACAATGTAAGAAACCACTATGGTTCTCAAAGGAAGTGGCAGTGAAGGTTCAAGAGAAAAAGAAAGCATTCAGGAAGTACAAGGAATCGTAGAAGGAGCAGGACAGAGAATTGTATCAGTTAAAGCAAAGGAAGCTGGAAGGCAGTCAGAACAGCAAAAGCCCAAACTGAGGAAAAGATAGCCAACTCAGTTAAGAAGAGGGATAAAACCTTTTATGGTACACCAGGGAGCGAAGGAAGACCAAGGAGGTTAGTGAGGCTTAATAAAGGGGAGGAGGGTGGGCAGAGGGTGACTGTGAAAAGGCAGAGATACTAAACAAATATTTTTGCTCAGTATTTACAAATGAAGAGGGGGAGGTACATAAAACAACAATAGAAACATTCTGGATACAGAAGTTGATACCAGCCCATTTACAGAAGAAAGGGTTCTGAAAGAACTCTTAAAACTGAAAGTGGACAAAGCAATGGGGCCTGAAGGGATTCATCTCAGAATTCTAAAATAACTAAGGGTAGAACTAGTGACACCACTGACTACGCTCTTTAACAAATCATGGGAGGATGGGGTGGTACCTGAGGACTGGAGGAGGGCAGATGTGATTCCCCTTCACAAAAGTGGGAGCAAGGCAGAAGCAGGAAACTACAGACCTGTTAGTTTAAACTCAGTGATAGGGAAAATGATGGAATCACTTCTGAAGGAAAGAATTGTTGAGTATCTAGAGGCCAGAGAGGCACAGGACCCAAGGCAGCATGGATTCACAGCGAGAAGGTCATGCCAGATGAATCTGATAGATTTCTTTGACTGGGTGACCAAAGTAGTAGATCAGGGAGTTGCTGTGGACATGGCCTACCTAGACTTTAGAAGGCATTTGACACAGTCCCACACAAAAGATTAATATACAAGTTAGCCAGCCTGGGAGTGGGTCCCAAGATGACAGCCTGGGTAAAGAATTGGCTGGAGAATAGGGCACAGAGAGTAATAGTAAATGGAGTCCACTCTGAAGAAAGGGGGGTTATTAGTGGGGTACTGCAGGGTTTAGTACCAGTCCTCTTCAATGTCTTTATAAGTGACATTGCAGAGGGACTGGAAGGAAAAGTATGTCTCTTTCCACATGACACAAAGATCTGCAACAGAGTTGATGCACAGGTTGGGGTGGAAAGGATGAGAAGGGCTTGGCAAGGTTAGAGGAATGGTCAAATGTATGTCAGCTTAGATTCAATGCTAAGAAGTGCAAGGTAATGCACCTGGGAAACAAAAACCCAGGGGAAGAGTACACAATGGAGGGTGAAATACTAACAACAACAAAAATGGAAAGGAACCTGGGGGTAGTCATATCAGATGACCTAAAGGTGGGCAAGCAATGTGAGAGGGCAGCAAGGAGGGTTGGGGGATACTGGGATGCATAGGGAGAGGCATCGCCAGTAGAAAACAGGAAGTTGTTATCCCTCTGTACAGACAGCTGGTGAGACCCCATCTGGAGTACTGATTGCAGTTCTGGAGACCCAATCTCCGCAAAGACATAGACAGGATGGAAGCTGTCCAGAGGAGGGCAACTAAAATGGTGCAGGGTCTGCACCAGAAGACATATGAAGAGAGACTTAAGGAGCTTAATGTGTATAGCCTCAAGGAAAGGAGGAAGAGGGGACATGATAGAAACTTTCAAGTACCTCAAGGGAATCAACAAAGTCCAAGAGGGTAGCATCTTTCAAAAAAGAGGTGAGCAAGAACAAGGGGGCACAATTTGAAGATAGAAGGGGGCGCGGCTCAGAGGTAATGTAAGGAAGTATTTTTTCACAGAGAGGGTTGTGGATGCATGGAATGGCCTTCCGGAGGAGGTGGTGGAGTTCAAGCATGCATGGGACAGTCATAAGGCAATTCTAGGGGGTTGGGGTAGGAAGAAGTAGGCTGCTGGTTAACTAGGATCTGCAGCTTATCCATTAGGTAGGGAAATGGGCAGACTGGGTGGGCCAAGCGGTCCTTATCTGCTGTCAAATTCTATGTTTCTATGGAGAAACAACACAATGATTTGTAAGTAGTAAGTTTGGTTTAGTTTCTGTTCTAAGGAAGGCATACACATTATTAGGAAAATATATGGAAGTATACATTTTAATGGGAGGAATAGGAAGCTTACAAAAGAACCCTAGAGCAAATGCCACTAATGTATGTGTTATCCCAGATGATATTAGCCAGACAGCCAAATTTTAAAGAAAACACAATTGCACATACCCCAATAATGCAAAAATCATCAAGGGAAACATATGCAAATCCCCATGATGGTACAGAAGTTGGCAGTACATGAAAAGTAATGGCTGGCATATGTTCAGCCTTGGGATTATTTACACAGTTTATTTTGTTTTGTTTTTTGTTAGAGAAACAGGGTTTTTGTCCATGAGATGATGTAAGTTATATTTAAGCAACGTGTTGATGTCAGGAAATCAGGTGTAATGATGATGGACTGTTAGAGAAAATGTGATATCAACTTTCAGAGGGGGTCACTTTTGATAAGGGCAAGGTAGTTATGCTTGTGATAATGGGAATATTAGGAAAGTATGAGGTCTATGCAGAAGTGAAGTACAAATATGCACAGTTTCATAAGTATGTGCTCAGAGTGCAGGCAAATGTGATATGCAGGTTTGTTTTAGAAATAGGTAAAAATAGCAATACATGCAATTGATAGAAAGATAGATAATTACATAGACATATTGACTGACAGAGAGAGAGACACACACACAGACAGACAGACAAGCAGAATAGGAATGGCAATGAAATATTGAAGTGACACCAACCCCACCCCCACCCTGCAGACATGGACAGGCATTGGGGTGTGCCTTTGGGTCATTGCCATAACACTCATGCCATTTCACCTCACCCTACCCTGCAGACACAGACAAGAGTCAAAGTGTGCCTTGGGGCTTTCAAACTTTACACTCACCCCATTCCATAAGGAAATACACTGAAATGGGTACAGTACAAGAGAATGGAGTGAACTTTGGGTCTGAAGAGTCAAAGGCACATCTCGATGCCTGTCACTGGCTGCAGGGTCGGGATGGGGGTGGAATGGTGTGAGCATTACTGTTGACAATCCCAAGTCACACCCCTGATGCCTGTCAGTCCCTACAGGTGGGGTGTTATGGTCAGAAACCCCATTGCCCTGAGCGTTTCTTGGTATTTTCACTCCAAGTTTTCAGCATTGGCTTTTTGTGACCCCACCGCATGAACAGTGACACTATCAGTTCATTAGCCAAAAGGTGATTTTGCACAGTGACTGTGCCATTTGGCACCACAGGTGCAAAAACACATTTTGAACAGGATTGAAAAATTGACAGCTGTACATTTCTTGCTTCAGTAACTGCTCAGCACATCTGTTGCATGACCTGCTTATTGACATTTTACATCTGCTATGCAATATACTGCTGCTATGACTGTATGGCTGAAAGGGATCTGGGGGTGCTGGTGGATGTCAAGAAGAACAACTCAGAGACTTGTAGGAGGGCAGCAGGCAATGCCAACAGGATGCTGGGATGCATCACTACTGGGATAGCTCCAGAAGGAGGGAAGTGATACTCCCTCTGTATAACTGCTTGGTGAGGCCACACCTCAAGTACTGCATGCAGTTTTGGAGGCCACACTTAAAGAGGGACATTGAACTCCTGGAGAGCGTCCAGAGGAGGGCAACCAAAATGATCTAGTGCTGGGGAAAGGACCTATGGGGAGAGGCTTAAAGAGCTAAATATGTACACATTGGAAGAGAAAAGGGACAGTGAGGATATGATAGAGGTCTTCAAGTACATGAAGGGGTAAATAGGGGAGGCACAGTCACAACATTCTGAAGGAAGGAGGGGGACAACTAGAGGGCATGGGTGGAAGCTGGAGGGGCAGGAGACTCAGGGGAGAAAGGAGGAGGTGCTACTTCACTGAGAGGGTGGTAGAACCATGGAATGCACTGCCCAGGGGGCTGGTGGAGGCAGAGACTGTGGAGGTGTTCAAGATGGGGTGTGACAGGTAAAGTTGAAGGGTTGTGGAAGCAAAGTCCAATGAAGCAGAAATACCCTGGACTGGGAGAAGCCTGAGAGGTGGGGGCAGCAAGGTCAGCTGCCAGGGTGAGGCGGACCAAACGAGCAGACATGAAAGACTGTTGGGACTATTCTGAAGGCATTTTAGTATGTCAGTATGCTTACTACATCAACATCATGAACCACACAACAGATGACTGCCATAACTAGGGAGGCAGTATAGCACAGTGGTTTAAGGCTCTGAGCTGCAAATCTGGAGATCTAGGTATGAATCCCACAGCCCTCAATTGCATACTGAGTAACATAGAAACATAGAAACATAGAAGTTGACGGCAGATAAGGACCGCAAGGCCCATCCAGTCTGCCCATTTCTTTTTCTACCTTATAAATGTGCCATCGGCCTTTGCTCTGTCAGTGACCTATCTATTCATAGTCATTTGTATTGCTCCCTTATGCCTATCCCATGCCTGTTTGAAGCCCTGCACTGTATTCATAGCCACCACTTCTTGTGGTAAGCTATTCCATGCATCTACCACCCTTTCTGTGAAAAAGAATTTCCTCACATTCCCCTTAATCGGCCTCCTCTAATCTCATGCTGTGTCTCTTGTCCTGCAATTTTCTTATATTTAAACATGTTAGACTCTTTCACCTTGTTTATGCCCTTAAGGTGTTTAAATGTCTCGATCATATCACTCTCTCCTCCTTTGCTCAAGGGTATACATATTGAGCTCCGTTAATCTGTCCTCATATGTCTTCTGATGCAGTCCCTGCACCATTTGGTTGCCCTTCTCTGGACTGCCTCAATTTGGTTAATGTCCTTGTGAAGGTGTGGCCTCCAATACTGCACGCGCAGTACCAGATGGGGCCTAACCAGTAGTCTTGTAACAGGGATTACACTCCCTCTTACGACTTGTGATACCCTACTAATACACCCTAACACCCCTAGCCTTACCTACTGCTTTAGAGGTCTGCTTGATGATTTTAGGTCATCAGTGATGATGATGCCCAAGTCTCTTTCTTCCTTTGTGACTGCTAGCAACTCCTCCCAGCCTATAAGTGGCTTCAGGGTTTCTCTTCCCTATGTGCATGATTTTGCACTCTTTGCATTAAATCCCAGTTGCCACTCTTCTGACCATTTTGCTAGTTTATCCAGATCTCTTCTCATTCTGCCCACCCCATCTGGATCATCTACTCTGTTGCAGATCTTGGTGTCATCTGCAAACAGACAAGCCTTACCCTCTAGTCCATCTGCGAGGTCACTAATGAAGATGTTGAATAGGACTGGCCCCAGGACTGATCCCTGAGGTACCCCACTTGTGACTTGCATCTCTTCTGACTGTATACCATTTACCACCACTCTCTGTCCCTGACCAAGTCACTTAACTTCCATGTGCTCCCAGGTTGCCCCTCCAAGCAAGCTTTCAGCTTAGTGTGCCACTCCTGGTTAAACAATTGAAAGAAAAAAAACACAATATATTGTTTTTCTTGCTTTATTTTGCTGCTACAAGCTTTGACTAAAATATCCATCATTATTGATAGCTTATGTGTCTGTAACCTAGGCAGAGCTACACTTAAAATCTCACACATAAATAAATCATCAGAATAGCATTTATTTTAGTAATATATCCTTCCTTTTCAGGTGCCTATGACACTATGTATGTATATTTATGTCATTTAAGTTCAAAGCACTAAACCTATTCAAATGCAAAAAACTCAAGACTTTAATCTCTTCACACATTACTGTTAAACTTTAGATCCCAGAATGGCCAAGAAACAATTTAGACTACACTCTTGCATGCTACTGTCATGCCTACTTCTCATGCAAACAACAACCAATTACAGAAATCCTTTCATTTCTATGATATGTACTCTTACATCAGAGAGACATAAATCTTACAGAACTGCTAAAAAAACAAATTTATCAAGACTGGATTTCTGAATTAAAACCGGTCGTTTACAGCACCTATGTAAATAATAGTTTCCTGGCTACAAACAATGCTACAGACATGACATTAACAACATTTCTGTTTTACATGGAAAACATCCACATAATGAACTTGTCATACAGGATTTGTGACCTTCTGTCTGCATGCATCTGACAAAGGAAAGGGCACCTGCATGATCCTTTTTTTCTATTTTATTTTTATGCCCAACTTGCCCATACTGTAAGAGCCAAATATTGACATGCTTAGAGTTAAAAAAAAAAATCATGATGTCTATGTGTGTGTGTGTGGGGGGGGGTAGATATGCCTAGATGCAGTTTCAGGCACTCTTTAATTACTTCCCCAGGCAGCTCTGATAGTCAGTTGTTCCAACATGATAGATCCACCTCATGCCTCTCCCACATGAACCAAAAAAAAAGGTGGGGGTGGATCTTTAGGAGCTTCTCAGGTGGAGGTGGGGGTCAATCTTACTCCCCCAAAAGACTAATGCTGCGTCACACTACTCAGGTTCCAGTTCTTGTATCTCCCATTTAAGAAAGAAAATAGTGCCCTGCAACTATTGACTAACCTGAAAGCATATTGTTTTGAGGGCGGAAAACATTTCTTGGAAGAGTGTAAGCTGGAGGAGACTATTTACACCTTCAGTCAGTTCCACGGACAGAAAACATGACAGCACTCCTTTTGTATATGCAAAATGTCTGCAGGCTCGGCCCACTGCAGCCATAAAAATGACTTAGACAGTTAAAGAAAGATTTAAGCAACAGTCCTCCAGTTAAAGAAAGATTTGAGCTACTCCCAAACCAACAGCAAGCTCACAAAAATCAGTTACAGGGTTAAACTCACCCTCCTACCTCTCCACAACCCCAGCCAGCAGAATGAGCAGACAAACTGGCTCTGTGAACACTTAAATAGAGATTCAAACTCAATTCCAAACAAAGTTGATTGGCTGATCTGTCTCTTGGCAATAACCCCTCCCCAGCCAGCCAGCAACAGTCCTCCAGTAAATCAGTTACAGGGTTAAAGAGAGATTTATGCTACTCCCAAACCCACAGCAACTCACAAAAATCACTTACAGAGTTAAAGAAAGATTTAAGCAACATTCCTTCAGTTAAAGAAAGATTTGAGCTACTCTCAAACCAACAGCAAACTCACAAAAATCTGTTACAGAGTTAAACTCACCCTCCTACCTCTCCACAACTCACAACCAGAAGAATGAGCTGGTGTCCTATTTTTTTCTTTTTAAGTTAAATCTGGATATAAAGAGCATAATATTTTCAGAATCATAACACATGCTCAGATTGTTTTTACTGTCTATGTCAAGGAAAGGCACACATCTATAGCCTGTTCGTGGATGTGTTTTCGGAGCACAGGGAGGTTAAGTTACTTGCTCTGGTCATACAATATACAAGTAGAGCATGCTGGAATCAAAATCTATTCTGCTGGATGAACAAAGCTTGTTCACAGCTCTTTAACCTTTAACCTTTAGGCTGTACTGCCAGCTGATATCAAAAACTTCACATTTCAAGGCTGACCCCATGTTGCCAGTCCAGTAGGTACACAGTCACATTTGCATCTTGTAAACCTGAGTTTGCACCCAAAATTGTAAGAGAAAAGGCTGTAAGAGAAGAAATGAAAAAGACAGAAGTTGGTGCTGTGGCAGCCCCAGAAATCCATACTGACATGAACACAGACAGGGTTTAGAAATCCTGATATGAGGCCCCAATACCTGTTGGCACCACAGAGCCAGCCTTGAAATGTATAGTTTTTGATGATGAGCTGGCAGTATAACCTGGAGGTTAATGCAACCCTAAAGATGGATTATTTTTACTAACAGTTTGAAATGTAAAGGTGATAACTCACTAGTTTCAATGCACATACAAAACAAGTATTATAAATGCTGAAAGTATTGTAATAACAGCTTAAAACTCACTTAATAAAACAGACAATTTCCTGTTTAACCTACAGTCAATGGAGGCCAAGAACCTCGCGACATCATTTCCTGTCAGGAGCCTAAAACATATGTCTGCCCCAGTCCTTAATTACAGGCTGATTTACATATGAATAACTCTGGACTGCAAAGACTCACAGATAAACACAATGGCTCACTCAAATTAGCTGTTTATGGTATTTCAGGCATTAAGAAACCCTGCTGATGACAGTTTCCCTTTAAGTTTCTTTGATTTTTACACTCATTTTCTAAGTAATCCTAGAGACATTATTTGATGTCCATGTGCTTTAATCCTCCCAGATGTAAATTTGGGTACAGATAGAACCCCCACAGAAAATGAGGCACTGCAACTCACTTGATCTATGCTGGGTACATAAACTGCAAAAAAGACTTATACATTTAATATATTTACAAAGATTTTAGGTATCCAAGCTGTCACAATACACGATTGCCTTTTTTCTACTATTATCTTCTTTTTTTCTAAGGTAAGGATCTTGCAGTCTGTGTTGTGTGGTTTGTCTGTCCAGATTGCTATAAGCTTGACTGTTGCATTCCTACAGTTCTGGTAAGCAGTATACAGTATTCCTCATTGCAGGGCACTGGACTCTTCCTCACAGTCCTTCTCTAGGTTCCACTTTTCAAACATCACATAGCTAACCATTAACTTAGTAACATAGTAATTTAAGACAGGAAGGGACTATAGGTCCATCCAGTCTGGCCCTTCCCTGGTTCTCCACTTGGTGCCACATCACTCCTCATCATGCCTGCTGTTGCCACCCACCTTCTAGGTATAGTTACCATCAGGTTTGATGATTGTAGGCTACCAATATGGATTGCAGATAATATCAGCTTTTAAAATGTAATAATACTTCATCTACCTGATAGACACATATAAGTTACATGACAAAGTATGGTTTGCTATTCTGTATATACAAGCACATAAACTAATCACCAGCTTCCCAAACTTTTAGGAGCCACAGTCGTAGGGCACCCCTGTGCCCCTTCTGCCCCGTACCCCTCCTGGCAAGCATGTTTTACCACCACCCCAACCATCTCATCCCCTCTACTGTTGTGCTGGGTGGGAGGGTTGTATCCCTGCACAATTCCCACAGGTGTGCCAATTGTTTGGCGCTAGCCTGCAAGTGTGGCAACTCTCAGGTTTTTGGCACAAGAACCCCCAATTTTACAGAATTGAGTGCAGGGACCCTGACACCCCCAGAGTTCGCAGCAGCCCTAGATCATTGCAAATTGCAGCAATCTAAGGGCTCTTCAAAAATTTAGCCCATTGTGTTAAATAATTCCACGGACCACAATAGATCCTCAAGACCACAACAGAATAGTCAACCTTATTTAATAAGGGTTCATTCCATGTTTTACTTAATAAATCCCAGAATGATTTTACATAAGGACACTGCAATGGAAGACGTGACTGAGTTTTTGGAAGTTTCAGATAGCCTTCACTGGGGCAGTCTCTGTCCTTATTTTCTTACATTTGAAAGAGTCCCAAACTGCCATCCACCCATGTATTCCTACCCAAGTGGTATCCTACATCTCTTTAGGTAATCTAGGATTTATTAATTGATCAAGAGCCATTTTCACCTGTCCAGTCGGGCAACATTTTAATTCTAGAGTTTGAACAAAGCATATAGACAGAATATGCCTATATAATTGTTTCCTGGTCAGGTGCAAAATATTGTCTGGAGTTATTTTCCATAGCCAGGACACTAAAATATAGGTGAGAAGTAAAGGAAGATAATCTCTTGGTTTACTCATCCATTTCCCAGTCTACCACTCTAAATACTAAGCTAATATCCAATCTGTCACTAAGGGTACCCAAGATTTCAATTGCCCTTCCAACACCGGCATAAAGTTTTAGTGCAAAAACATGGTTATGTAAAAAACTAACAGATTAACCATATTAACCCCCTTATCATTTAAAATCAGACTTGATAAATACTTCCTAAATGCAAAGGGTCTTTAACACCCCATGTAATGGGGAGACCGACATTATGGGCTTTACAGTCTTCTGTCTGCCTTATCAACCGAGTATAGTACTGAGTATATCCCTGTAGTCCATATAAGTAATATTTCTTTTAACAGGGTTAAGATAACTATTACATAGCCGCTGAAAAAAATAGTATATAATTGTGTCTCAGGGGATACAGGAGGAGGAGGAGGAGGAAACACTACACTGACATAAAGAAAACAGGGTGTCAAAAGTGTCTTGATCAGAAACACTCTTTTTCTTTTTGGTAGTGGCCTGTTCCTCCACAAAATTAGTTTCATTTTTGCTTCCAGCACATTATCATTCAGTTACTAAAGACCACGAGCAGGATTTTCAAAATGGTTAGAATGCCACAAGCCCCAGGTGCGCTGAACACATGACGCATGGAGCTCGCGGCTTTCTCTGGCCAGCAATTGGAATATTCTATGCAGTGTACCGACTGCCGCAAGTTAGATCAACTTTTTGTGGTCTAGCTTGCGGCAATCCTGAGAGCCTTTTTTATGGCTCTTGCATCAGACATTTGGTGCAAGCTGCCATAAATCATGGAGACCGTCGCAACTGCACCTGAGATTCTAGAACCAGGTGCAGTTGCAACAAAAGAGTTTGGCTCACCACCAGAACCTAAGTACCATGTTGCAGGGCTTGTCACAAGCCCTGCATCAGGCTTTGAAAATCCTGCCCAATATCTCCTCGCCCAAATTTAATCCCTAGAATTGTTTAAGATTCCTCCGTCGTACTCATTCCTGTCACTCTGTCTCCCAATTGGTAACCATTAGGATGTCCAAGAAGTACTATACTTGCAGTTTTATCACAATTTACTTTGGCCTCTGCTATTCTAGAAAATTGTTCAGGTGTCTCCTGCATCTTATCACCCGAAGTGTTATATTTGATAGTAATATACAAATCATCCATATACACCAGTGCCTTAGCCTCCAGAATGTCAGAAGTGAACTGTATTCATCTAATTTCCTGATTTTGCTGTAGCATCTGGATTAAAGGGTCCAGAGTAAAAATATATAACAGAGGACTCAACAGAATCATTGCCTAACACACCTGTTAAGATCAACCACAGTACCCAAACTATATTTACTGTAACATATGGGGCCACTGTCACACCTTTATACAAAGTCATTACCGATTCTACAAAATGACCTGGTATATCATACAGCTTTAATATTCTAGCCAAAAAGGGGTGTGGCTCCTTATCAAATCCCTTCTGATCTACTGGTAATAAAAAACTAAAAAACTTCAATGAGACCTTTCTGACCTCTGTCCCATATTTCTCTAAATAAAATCAGGTTTTTGAAAATATTGCTCTGCTTAATGGAAGAGGTTTGTATATCAACAAGGGCTACTGCAGCAACCTCAGATAAATGCTGGGCCAAAATCTTAGATGCAATTTTAAGATCAGAGTTTAACAGGCTTAGAAGTCATTGGGGTGACATAGCACGTTCATCACTCTGCTATGAACTACTGTAGGCAGCATGAGGAAGCTCCTCTCTCCACTTGCAATGTGTTTCAGTGTTTAGAATTAGTGATCTTTTTGTAAAAGTTTGGCACACACTCTAGTGGTCATCCATGGATGCTTGCCTTTTTCTTCTGATTAAAACTTGAAGCAAGGAAGGTGATCCTATACTAGCATGTGAGAGGCCACTGTAACAGCATTTGGTGACACACAACCTCAACACCACCACTGTGCATATCACGCCCATGGCAGGCAGCACACAGTGGCTGCACCATGATGTCCGGCACAGTGTCAGTGAGAGTCAGTTTTGGTGTGCCAAGCAACTAAATGGTGGGCATCATCTTACAAAAGTTTATCTTTGATGCTTTCTTTTTGTTACCATTCAGAGGCCTATGCCATCAACCTTTGTTACCCCTTCCCTAGCCAGCAGTGGTTTAAACTGGAAAACCTCCAGTGTTTGGCCAGCAGCCTGCAATTCCACAGATGGAAAGGAAGCCATTTTTCAGAAACCAGTATCTTTGAGCAAAAACAGGACAGAACTAAAATCAAGACTGCAAAAGAAAGGAGTCATGCCAGATGATTCACGAACCCACAGAAAGGTCAATCAGAAGCCTTCAGGAAAAATAAATTAAGTATTGCCTCACAGAGACTGTTTTTCTGAGTTTTTAGTCACTGGTATTCACCTTACTTTGCTTATAACAGCCTTGTCCAGTACAATGTGAGAGCCTGGACTTTGTAAGAGACTTAATTGAACTTCAAGAAATAAACAGTTAAAAATGTTATATACAGTATATATATATATATATATATATATATATATATACACACATACATATATAGATAGATAAGGAAGCTTCTCTCTCAGACATCACCTAAAACTTTACTGAACTCCATTTAAAAAGTAAGGAGGGAGAAGGAGAAGGAGAAAAGGAAGGTAGAGAGAAATGGAAAAGGAAGGGGAATGGTCCATGATGGCACAAGCAGACTCATGTAACAAGGCTATAAAACAAATAAGGTGTATAAAATAAGGTTTAAAACACATACTAGTCAAAGTGCTCAAACTGTCACAAATTTACAGCAACAAAAGAGACTTTCTAAATTATTTAAGACTTCAGAAGTAAAACCTGATATAGAGGTTGAGGAAGAGGAGTCTTTAAAAAAACAAACAAAAAAAAAACACTTTAAAAAAGTGAACGTAGTTATCCACAGGAAAAAGTTTAATCAGTCACAACTGCCCTTTAAGAACTGCTGCAGCCCAGCAGGTTTTCATGAAATCAGAATGGGTCCAAAATCACAACAAGAGGGGGACAAGAAAAAGAAGAAATAAAAGAGTCAAAAAAACCACAGCTACTCAAGACAAAGTTATACCAACATGAATGCATACTGAGGCAGAAGGATATTGATATAGTAGGAATAGCCAAGACATGGTGGGATCAGGATAATCAACGAAATACCACCATACCAGGCTATCAGTTGTTCAGTAGGGAAAGGATGGGTAGAAAAGGAGGTGGAGTAGCGATTTATATAATGGACTCTATTGAATCCTACCTGATAGATACGGTGGGGGAGGAGGCCATGAATCTAGAGGTATTATGATTTCATGTGACTGGATTCCAGGGGAGACATGTGAAGCTGGGAATCTTTTAGAAGCCACCAAAATAGTTCACCACTGTAAAGCAGGCAACTGCAGCTGGAGGATACAGTAACCCATATAATTCAAGAACTAAAATCTCTGCAAAAGCAACCGGACCCTTTCAAACTCAAATTGGAGGACCAGAAAAACTGTTTTTGAAGGAAGAATATTAGAATTTATGGACTGCTTCCTGAATGGGAAAAATCGAATAGCTCTATGGACTATTCTGAAAGAGATGTTGCCATCATTTTTGGATATGGACAAAGACTTGCCAATAACTGACCGAGATCATTGGTTGGGACAACTTTGTAAAAATGACAGCACAAGTATCACATGCCTAGCTATTGTAAAAATGCTGATTTCAGAGGGGAATAATAGAATAATGCAGGCCTATTACAAAGCCAAAATTTTTAATTTCATGGGTCAACCAGTATATCTGAAGCATGACTTTTCCAAAGATCTCTAGCTTTTAGAAAACAATATGCACCCGTGCAACAAATATGGAGAGAGAGGATTAAAGCATATACTATTTTTCCATCTAAACTGAAGGTCCTACTGAATAATAAGAACTTCTTATGCAACAATGTTCTGGAGGCAACACAGGACCTCAAGATTTGACTACTGAAGCTTTTCACAACATTCTTACTAATAATCTTCTGTTTCTTTTCATACAAGGGTCTATATGAGAACTAAGATCCTATTAGGGCAGATAGACAGTCATATAACTAAAGAACACTGTAGACAAATTTGGCAAACTCTTCTTTCCCTTGTGGCTGTTTTCAAGAACACTATTAATCAAATACTACATAAAATGGGGGCGCAGAGGCTATTATGTAGCTATTTGAGGCTCTTAGTGAAATAGTGGGAGTGCCAGTCTTTGACACACAGGGGAGAGGGGGAAGGGGAAATTATGTTTTGGTCTTTTTTAGGATTAAGGGATTTTGGAGCATGGATATGGTTACTGGCATGAGTAAGGGGTCAAACATTTGGGGGCTTAAGTATTCCTGCCAAAAGGATAAAATATTCGGGAATGATTTCCTTTATAAACAGAGCCTCATGGAATGTGAATGGGGTGAATTCACCAATTAAAAGGTTTAGAATCCTTGTCAGAATAAAAAAAATGAAATTGGATATAGTTATGCAACAGCACACTTTCTAAAATTATAAGTAAGTCAAAAGGTTTCAAAAGAAATGGGCAGGTACTATGTACCACTCCCAAAATCAAACAGAGAAAAGTACGGGGGTAGCAATTCTGTTGAATAAAATCTTTCAAGGGAATTTAATTGATACTGTTACAGATCCCTCTGGAAGAATTTTACTGATCAAAGTTCTGTATAACTCAGAATGAATTATAATTGGTTCACTATATGTCCCCTTCAAAGGCTTTCAAAAAATGTTTAGCAGAGGTCAGCAAATTAATTAATAACTGGAATTGCTCCAACATTCATTTAGATAGGGATTTCAACGTATTTCCAGTTGTTTAACTGATAAGTCATCCTATCCATATAAATGGGATAGATATAAATCCTGTTTATTCTGGAATTTTCTAAATTCCAACAATATGACAGATGCAGGGACAGAAGCATACAATAATGTTACGGATTACACATTTTATTCAGCCAGACATAAAGGGCAGGATTCACGAAGTGTTAAAATTCTAAGTCCCACTCCGCAACTGCCATTGCGGACTGAAATCGCCCGCACCTGCGGTGGTTATGATTCACAGCTGCAGCAGTTGCGTAGAGTGATATGGCTGCTCCCACCAGCCATAGCACATTCCTGCTGCTGCGGCCATCTCCCTGGTGACACCACCCACAAGCAGCTGTAGATCATGGAGCTGGTTGTAATCTGGCTCCACCTTTGTGAACACCCACCGCTGCGGGTATCCTGCGGATCCGCAAATCGCAACCCACTTGGCGCGAGGTTTGCCTGCAGCTACGGGTATTTCTCGAGTTTTGTGACTCCTGCCCAATATGTTTTCAAGGCTCGATTACATACTGGCATCCAGACAGTTACTAATTCACTTACATTTTATATGAAGTGTAGCTAAACTACACTGTAACTGCATTATGACTGCAATATAGTTTCATGCAACCTCTAATACTGAACCATTGATAATTTCTGACCATAATATGGTAAACTATAATCTGACCTTCGAGCTTCAAAAATAAGAAACAATAGCTGGTGATTAAATAATAACCTTTTACTAGAGAATTCATTCACTTAAAAACTAAAACAGCCACACAACAATTCTGTTTGGAAAATCAGATAGACAAGGACAATATATTAAGTTCATGGGATGTCCTAAAAGTTACAATATGAGATACCATATTTTCAGAAGCATCCTGGAGGAATAAAAAAAGGAAAAATTGTTAGAAGAGATTAATGATAAACTCAAAACATTAGAACTTGCAGTTAAAACTGGAGATAAAACTAAAGTTCAAGAATACACACAGCAAAGAAAACTCATAGTTTAAACATAAATCTATCAAGCTAAGTGTAATTCGTTAAAAAGTAACAAAAATTGGAAACTTACTAGCAAACAAGCTGGAAAATTGTTAGCAAAATGGATTACAGCTTCAGAAAAAACAGATTACTTTTTTTAGAAATGACTCAGGACAGATACAGGTGGAGCTGGATAAAATCATGAAGAATTTGTGAAATTCTGTAAAATTCTATATACATCAGAATGTGACCATTGGAGGATAAGATAAAATACTATGAAAAATTTATAAAACAGTGTATTTCAAGGAAGAAAAAGGGTTATTAACTTTTGCCAATTGTGTGTCAAGAAATAGAAAAAGCATGCACACTATGGCAAAGGTAAATACCCTGACATAGACTGGTACTTTCTGGAATTCTATCTTGTTGTATCACCTGTCATTGTACCACTATTAGAAATACTTTTTTTTCCAAATTCAAAAAACCCATAAAGTTCCAGAATCATTTAATCAGGCATATATTTTTCACCTCCCCTTAGGAACTGCTTCCTCCTCTACGGACCCTCTGCCTCCTCCCTTTGGAGGATGTTACCCTACTTTCTGCAGCACCAAGAGCAGCCCTCCCCTGCAACAGAGGACAAACATTTTCCCAGACTACTGAGCCCCTGTGCAGATTGCTTCCCTGTAGGAGCTGCTTCCTCCTCTTCGGACCCCCCACCTCCTCCTATAGGGTGACCTTGCCCTGCTTTCTGCGGCACCAGGAGCTGCCCTCCCTCCACAATAGAGGACAAGTACAGTCAAAAACAGTGGGGGAATTCAAGAATGCATGGGACAGTCATAAGGCAATTCTAGTGGGTGGTAGGAGGAAGTAGGCTGTTGGTTAACTAGGATCTGCAGCTTATCCATTAGGTAGGAAATGGGCAGACTAGGTGGGCCAAGCCTTCCTTATCTGCCATCAGATTCTATGTTTCTATGTTTCTAAACACCTTCCCAGTCTACTGAGCCCCTGTGCAGCTTGCTACCCTTTAGGAGATGCTTCTGCCTCTATGGAGCCCCCGCCTCCTCCATTTGTATGACCTTGCCCTGCTTTCTGCGGCACCAGGAGCCAGCCTCCCCCCACAACAGAGTACACGCATTTTCCCAGGCTATTGAGCCTCTGAACAGCTTGCTACCCTTTAAGTAAGCTAACCGGTTCTACTGTAACCAACCACCACTCAGAAGAAAAGGCACCATTTTCAAACTTGGCCTGACTAACTTCTGTGCGCAGACACTGTTCCTCAGTTCTTTCTGTCTGATGAACTGGATCTTCTGCTTCTTTAGGCCCTCTGACAAGAGCTGTTGTTGCATTCTCTCTGAAATTAATTCCATATTGTCCTGTTTTTTATTGTGAAGTGCATGATTTTAAAGCTGAACTTAAGTTGTATTTTATTTCCATTTTGTAAGAAAACAAACTGAATATTCAGACTTTTAAAGTTGAACTGATTATTTCTTTTGACTGCAATGTTTCAAGTAGCAAAGTGCAGAATTGCACTTTTAAGCAAAATTTCATAATATCCTTGCACTGCAAGTTTTACAGCTAAACTGTTGCACCAAGCGTTAATGTTAATTGTTACACTGAAAGTTAAAGTTTAAAAGTAGCTGAACTTGGCGTTTCTGGTGCCTGCACCTACTTGTTTTAAAACTTTCTGTTTCCTATCTGGCACTTTGTTCCATACTCAGCTGGCCTCAGCAGCCATTGTTCCCTACTACTCCACCCTCTTTATCTCAACTGCTTCTAGTAACCTGATCCTCTGAAAACCACCATTCTGTGACTTGCCTAAAATGTTGCAGTCACTAACCTGAACTCCTCCTGTTTACCTTCCCTTAGCAGCTGCTTCCTCCTCTATGAACCCCCTGCCTCCTCCCTTTGGATGACCTTGACCTGCTTTCTGTGGCACCTGGAGCCACCCTACCCCACAACAGTGGACAAACATCTTCCCGGGCTACTGAGCCCTTGTGCAGCTTGCTACCATCTCTTCCTGCTGCCACTTTGTGGCAGCTCCCCACCCATCCCCCACCACACCCACCCTTGGCCAGTGTTCCTTATATAGGCATGGTTAAGAAGAGTGGTTAAAGGGTGTAGCGAGTCAATTATCACATGTGTGTTTGCGTGCTGGCTACAAGTGATCTTCCCATTCTCCCATTTGCAGTTTTACTGAGCCACCACTAGAGGGCATCGATATTATCTACAAAATTAAATATTTAACTTTCCTTCTCTGCTGATTTCAACTTAAATTACTGCCAACTTTTCCTGTGGCATTATATTCACCCTAACCTCCTACTCTTCTGTCCATACCCGGCACAGTCACCCTGCAGCACAGACCTTATTATTTTTAGGACTGGTAATAAGAAATCCCCTCATGCTACTTTACACACTCCATGACTAACCCAAGGGAAAATGAATATTCACCTTACCTAGGGACTTATAATAGTTTGCACTGTCCTAGCATGTGGTTACCAAGACACACTGTATAAAGACAATGCAAGTGACTCAGCCTTCACCCCAGGCTCTACACCACCTCACCCCAACTCCCTTCCTTTGAGCCCTCCCAAAGCGTTCTTACCATCCTGGGTTTTTTTGGCTCTAGCGTAGCATAATGAGACAACTCTAAACTTGCCTCCAGCTAAGACTATCCATAAATTACCATTTCTCCCTCTACCCTCTATTCGCTCCCTCACTTGCCTACTGTGCTTATCTGATGACATTGAGTTGAACCTTGGTCTCAGATGGGCAGTAAACCCAATCCCCCTCTCCTCATATCCTCTTCGGTCTACTCTTAAGGGAATTAAGATAGCCCATATGAACATGGAAAGTGTCAGGTACAAAATGGCAGAACTGGAAGCTTGGGTCAGACATTATAAGCCAGACATCCTATGCATCACTGAGACCTGGCTAAAGCCCTCTGTTCTCATGCATGACATTTCACTACCTGGTTTTACCACCTAAAGGAGTGTTCGACCCACCAAAAGAGGTGGGGGTGCTAATATACATTAATTCTGAGACTGCATCCAGTGAACTACTTGCAGTAAGTATTAACCCCTCAATAGAACATCTACTTGTCTCTATCACCCTCAGACAAGTCAAACAGATAACTATAGGATGTGTCTGCCTACCTCCAAGCCTAGCCTCCTCCACATACACAGAATTTGTCACCAACTTAGATAAAACCCCCACAGAGATATCATACTCTGAGGGGACTTTAACCTAGACTGGTTAGGTCCAAACAGAGCTAATTACCTAGCTACACTCTCTGATGCAAAGCTAGTGCAAATAATTGATAAGCCTACAAGATTTAATATAAAATCAGGTAACCATAGCCTGCTGGACTGGATGCTAATAAATAATGCTCAAAGTATCAAGTCAGCAGGAGTTCTCCCGATGCAGTAAATGACCACTCCCCAACTTTCTGCATCTCAAAGAATAATTCCAACCCCTCCATAAAATACTTGGGCATAGGACCTTACTAATTTCAATACCAATGCTTTCATACAGTCTTAACTCTTTAGACTGGACACCCATTAATACCCTACCTGACATAAATCAGATGCTAGACTATTTCATCGATACCTTCACCTCCATCTTTGACTCCCATGCCCCATTCAGAACAAGAAGAGCCAAAGGTAATCACTCCTACTGGCTTTCCTAGGGATTAAGGCACCTTATGCGCTCTCATGACAAAGCTTGGACTGCCTTCAAAAACTCTGGGCACTCTGCTGACTGGCTATCCTACTGTCAACTGAGGAACACCTGCAAAAACAAAGTAATAGAATCCAAATGGAACTATCTCCACTCCCTCCAAGTGAAAATCTAGTTGACCCAAAATGTTTCTGGTTCAGGTTAATGCCTTACTTAAGGGAAAGGAATGTAGTCTTCCACAATCCATGTTCTCAAGCGGCACTACTCTGTCTGACCCTGTTAAGATAGCCTCCTGCATTAATCTTTTCTTCACTGACCTGGCCAAATGCAAAACTGGACTACCCACCATTCCCAGTAACACAATGATATCTAAACCTGACAACTCTCATCCCCTCTTTCATCTAAAACTTGCCTCAAGGTCTGAAATTCTGAAACTATTAAGTGGTCTTAACCCTGATAGTTCCCCAGGATTCAATACCCTTCAGCCGAAATTCCTTAAGTTAGGAACACCTGGCATTGCCTATCCAGTATCATTGCTATTCAACAAATCCTTCCTCACACAGACTATACCTGACAAATGGAAGACTGTGATTGTTGTCCCCATGCACAAAAGTGGCCCCACAAACCTAGCCAATAACTATAGGCAAATCTCCATACTGTGTCCACTCACAAAAATACAAGACAGAATCCTCTACAATCAGCTCTACTCATTTCTTGAGATGACCAGTGCACTAACCATTCATCAGCAGGGCTTCTGCAAATTGAATGGCACTGAATCTGCTCTTTTGCAGGTCACAACTGATATTCTTCAGGCCATGGATCAGGGCTTTGCTACTGTGGCAACATTCGTGGATCTAATGAAAGCATTTGATCTTATTAATCATCAACTTCTCTTATTTGAACTCTGCAACTTAGGGCTTGCTAACCTCTCCCACTCATGGCTGATCAATTACTTATCAAACAAATGACAATGCGTCAAATGGTCAGGTGTAACATCATACCTCTCCCCATCACAGACAGGGTCCCCCAGGGATTGATTTTGGGTCCTTTCTTATTTTCCATTTTTATAAATGAGCTTCCTCTAAACTGTGGAGGGGCATCAATTTAGATCTATGCAGATGATGCCATTCTGTATAGATCCTTGAAGACCATCTCTTTTCCTCAACTCCAACCTGGAAACAGACTTCCATTTGTTGGAGGCATGATTCAAAAATAGTTTACTTGTGCTCAACATAAAAAAAAACAACACCATGTTGTTCCACCACACCTCCTTTGACCTAACTATCCATACTCCTCTGGTAGTCAGAACCTTAGAAGGCATGGTGCTTTAAGGGGTAAGCTCATTTAAATATCTAGGTATAATCCCTGAGGAGCACTTATCATTCAAAACACATATAAATAAAGTTATAAAATCCACTCATCAAGCGTGGCCTTTTACACGTATAGCCCCTACCTTACACCACATTCAGAAAGACCACAGTCTCCATGGTAACCTGTGATATGAGCAAGAGAATATGGGTGATTCAATATATGTGAGTTGGGAAGAGCAACTGGAAGATGAGCGACCATTACTAAATGCCGATGGTTATTTTAGCGATGTTGCGGGAGGGCTAGGAAGGGAGGGACTGATGTGGTGATGTATGTAGGGGGAAAACTGTGAGGGTGGAATTGAGCTGGCAGCATGGCTCAGAGGATAGGGGTGCTGCCTGTGAGTGTGGAAACCCTGGGTTTGGAACAGGGTGTAGGCATTTTACAAATTTTGCTGGAAGACATATTTTTTCTCAAGTGTCCAACCCCCAGAGTTGGTTATTTAATAGGTGGGGTGTGGGAGGAAAAGCCCCCATGCACCCCACATGAAACAGTAATACATCAGCTCCCATAGTTAGAGTGCGTGCCGGTCGGTGTTTGTGAGAGGCACTATTGCTGATCACTGCATTAGTTTTGGCAATTTGTAGTCATGGTTGTTGCAGTCGCGTATTTTGCTTTAGCTGTTATCACATGGTACCAGCCTCTACAACTCTACTCCTGGCCTCTTCTATGGAGCTCCACTCCTCAACACAGCTAAGCCCTCTATCATAAACAGACTAAGGCAAACATATCATAGGATAGGCCGATTTTCTGTAACTGCCCAAGCCCACCACTATGAAGTGCTTGCCAGCCTAAACTGGCCCTCCTTTGAAGCTAAACTGGATTTCCCAATGGTATGCATCACCTTTAAACTAGTCCACCTCCCTCCCCTAGCCCCTGTCTACCAAAGACTCACCTAGCAGTTGGCAAGAGATCCATCTCTTATGCAGCTCCTCAAAATGGAACAGACTCTCACATGGTTTACTTTCATGTACATCTCTCCCTCAGTTCAAAAATATTTCAAAGAAATATTCTTTCCCCCTCAACCTGTAACTGTTATTACCTCTACTGTCACCTTAGGTACTCCTTCCTTACCCCCTCCACTTCCATTCTTCCTAAACTGAGAGAACCCAGTTCCTCTACTATTTACCAAACCTCTCCTCCTATGATCTCACTTTATGTTAATGTTTTACTAAAAATGTATATACATTACACCAAATCTATGTATTTAAATTACCCTTGGTTGTTTGCATACATGTTGCCGTATGAGCTCTTATAACATATGCTCTTACCGGATTTGTACATATTAATTGTTCATCTATTTTTATTCTGTACAGTGTATATGAATTGTTTATGTCAATACCTCAATACTGTTTTGTATACACTGGAATGAGTAAGTTCCCCAGGTCGAACCTGAAAAAGGGGCAACATTGTTTCAGTGGGCCCACCCAGTCATCAAAACTGAAATAAATAATAAATAAAAATATTTCATTAATTACAAAAAAAAAAAAAAAAAAAAAGGAAAGATCTGAATAGGGTAGAAAATAACAGACCAGTGAATATATTTACTACAGATTATAAAATATGTACCAAAATCCTAAACAATAGAATTCTTTCTTTTCCTGGATAAAATAATCTGTATGGACAAATCAGGCTTTATTCCATATAGATCTGTTCATACAGGTATACATAAATTTCAAGTCATTATTGAACATCTAGGAAAAACTAAGAATCTGACCATTTCCTACCTATGGATGTGTGTAAAGCTTCTGACATGTTGGAATGGAAATATCTATTTTGTGTTATGGAGTGTTTGGGCTTTCTGGTAACATTCATGGAATACATTAAAGACATTCATAAACAACCACTTGCAAAATTTTGAAGGCTAACAATTGTTTTTCAAAATGTTTTACTCTCCAGCACAGCAATAGACAAGGATCTCTCTTATACCCATCACTATGTGTGATTGGACTAGAACCCTTATTATGTGAAATCAGACTTAACAGCAAAGTTGAAAGAATCCAGATAGATATAACTGAAACAAAGGTAAACACCTACAGTGTGCAGATGATTTGCTGTTATTACTACAACAACCTGAAGCCAGGATTGAAGAACAAAAAGGGATTATTTACAGATTTTCATCAATAGCAGGATACAAAATTAATGAAACAAAATCAGAGCTGATTTTTTTTTCATTATTGCCATTTTGAAATGTTAAAACAGATTTTCAGTACCCTTCATCAAGAAGACATTATACTACCCAATAATCTGGAGGGATTATATACCTTAAACCATCAGATGATGCTTGTATCTCTAACTGATAAACATTTAGAATGAAGCAAAATCCTGTTGTCTTGATGGGGCAAAGTTTAGATTGTCAAGATGTTCGCAATTCCTTTTCTAAACTATGGGCTTCAAACTATCATCACACCTATACACACCAAATGGTTCAAAAAAATTAATGCACTAATATGGATATTTATATGGAACCATAAACAATCCAGGATTTCTTGGCAGAAATTATGTTTACCCTAGGATCAAGGTGGTATGGCTTGTCCAACTACTGAAACCAAATATTAGGCTTATACAGTATGATTAAATTGGCACTACTGTGGGATTACTCTGATTCAGAAAAAAATAATATGGAAGTGGAAAATTCAATCTTAAAGGAGACAACTCAAGAACAGTTGGATATTAAACAAATTTGGTTTGCCCAAAGCAAATTTAATAATCCCAACAGTACACTAATCAAAAAAACTCTGAGATAAAAATAAATAAATCACAAACAAAACTAAATGGCCACACACACTTCTCCTGCCAATGACATTTGGAATAATACTAATTTAAAAATAAATAGGAAGATGCTGTAAAAGAAATCCTGGATAAATAAAGGGATCAAAATGGCGAAAACTTCCTATATAATGGAACATTTATAAGTTGGGAAAATGCAGAAACTTGTACAATCTGAATAATCAACATTGTCTGTACTATAACCTGGAGGGCTTTTGCATCATGAATCATGATTCACTGTTCACCTCTCTTAAAGACAAACTTTCTGGCTTGGGAAAACTTCCTTTGTCCATCTGGGGAAAGATTTTGCTTATTAAAATGGCAGCGCCCTATTTTAGCATACAGAATGCAATCTGTTCTAACACCAATTCCATCCCAATAGTTTAAAAAAATGAAATGCCTATTCAAAATTTTATTTATTTATTAATTTATTAAAATGTTTCACAGGAAGGCACACTGAGCTACAAGTCGCTTTTCTCGGTGCGACCTTGGGGGAAGGGTACAATAAGTGAGACATTAAACATTCAAGTTACAAGATCAATGTTAACATACAGTTGTAAGGCAGGTGTTACAAGCAGTATTACAACAGTGTTGTGCATAATAGGTAGAAGAGTGGACAATAATAAGTGCCAGGTTAATAAGTAAACACATGCTTACATGAAAGAAAAGGGGGAAAGGAGAGGGAGGGTGAGGTGGGGGAGGGGAGGAAGAGTCAAGTTCAAGTTACATTCAAGTAACAAGATCAACATTAACATACAGTTGTAGGCAGGTGTTACAAACAATGTTAAAACAGTGTTGTGCATAATATGTAGAAAAGAGTGGACAATAATAAGTGCTGGGTTAATAAGTAAACAAGTTGCTTATATGAAAGAAAAGAGGGGAAAAGGAGAGGAAAGGGTGAGGTGGGGAGAGGGAGAAGTCATGTCTCTGAATACCCCTTCAGGGTGCGAGGAACCCTGCAAGAGGACTGGAGGGACCAGAGAGGGGAATAGGCAGTGTCCCAGAGAGACCCCTTCAGGATGTGGAGAACCCTGCAAGGGGGCTATGGGGCTATACAGAAAGGGGAATAAGGCTGTAGGGATTTAAAGAGGGAGGAGAAAGAGAAGGAGGAGGTGTGACTTAAATGCTAAGAGGGGGAATAGGACCTAACCCAAGAGATAACCCTTCAGGATGTGAGGTACCCTGTCAGGGGGTTGGGGAAGGTCAGTAGATCGGGATTAAGAGAGTGATAGAAGAGTGAGAGAGTGAGAATTGAACTCTTGAGGGGGAGATAATTTGCACCTTTGGAGAGATGGGGCCTAATCAATAGTCCATTAGGATGCATAGATCCATGGGAAGCATTCAGGGTCTCCTGACATTCTGTAAGAGATTCAAGGGATGCCAGCAAGGAGGAGCAATTTGAGGGAAGGGGGGAGGAGAGCTAGAAATTTAGGGTGTGTGGGTGCACAAGGTAAAATGAAGGTGACGGTAGAGGGGTATGGTTTATCCAGGGCTCAGAGGAGGGAATTAGGGAGGGATATGGCAGGAGCAGCTAGGTGTAAGGTAATTATTGAGGGCAGAGCTGATGGAGTAGGCAGAGGATGAGTGCTGGATTTGAGGGGGAGGGAATTCCAAATTTTTGGGAGGCGGTGAGAGTAACTGGGTTGGCTGATTAAGGTGGATGTGTGGAGGACTACCAGGGTGTGGGAGTCAGATTGATCTAAAGGAATGGGAGGATGTGGGGGTTGTTATAAAGAAGGAGGTGAGGGAGGAAGGGAGCTCACCCAACCAGTGCGTGGAGGCAAATTTAGCACAGTGGGAGAGTCACCTATTTGTAAGAGAGGAAACAACAAAGCTCCTAGGATTTCTTGGAACAAATTATGCATGTCAAAAGTACAAGGAGGCCTCACCTGTCCAGACATAGAAATAAGTTATTATGCTTATTTCATGAAATAGGTTATAAATTGGGGTCTAAATTCAAAAGAAGAGAAGATTCTGGAATTAGAGAACTTAATGAAAGAACATTCTAGTGAATAATTAAATATAAAAAACTTGCTTTTTTAGCAACAAAATTTGTAAATTCTAACAGCATTCTTATAAAAATGTTGTGTTTAGTGATACAAAATTTCTTAACATAACAAAGTGGGCAATAAATTTCTCCTCTAAATGATATCTGGCACAACCCAAATTATAAACTGCAGGATAAAACACTGTATAAGAAATCCTAGTAGCAGTGAGGGATCAGAAATGGAAGATCTGTATGAAAATGGAACTAAACTATCCATGGAAGCCTTTAAGGATAAATTTCACTTACAAAATTCCCATTACTTCCATTTTAATCAATTTAGTAGTCTATTTACAAAGGATTATAAAACATTTGAAAAATAATTAATAAATAAATAGAGAAATTAAGTAAAATTCCGATCAAGTTTAAAAGTAAAACCCAAAGTTTACTCATGGGTAATTAAATGTTATTAAAATCTGCCTATATGGTCTATAAAATATAATAACAAAATGGGAAGGAGAGGTAAACCATCATATAACTGAGCAACAATGGAGTGTGGCACGTGATCAAATACAAAAATATAAATTATCAAGGGATAAGGCTATCTAATTTAAGATAATTAACAAGGATTAGGGATTATTATACACCTCACAGACTATGCAAAATGAATTTAATGCCCTCCTACCTATGTTGGCAATGTGGAACCCCAGATGCTGATTTTCTCCATATCTTTTGGTATTGTAAATGGAATATGGCTTGGTGGGAAAAGTCCTTTGTTTTCTTAAAGAAAATAGGTTTTGCCTATCAGTACTTGAAGGATTATACATTTCTAATTATGGAGATGTGTAACAATTCTGTTATAGATATTAATTATAGATTATTCTAAAGGTCAATATTATGGCAGTAAAAGAATAATCCTGAAGAACTGAAATCACATTTTAATTATAAAGGATTTACTGAACTGGACTGGAAACAACTTTTGTAAGTGCTCTATATAATAATAACCATTTTGTAGATTATGATCCAGTATAGTAGGTCTTTAACAAGAAAATGGAGGACTGGACAAAGAAGCCTTTATAAAATATATAAAATGAGGAATAGTTAACCAACTGATGCTCAGCAGATATATTTAAAAATATCATTAACTACAGACTTGTATATATCTAACATTACATATGTGTGACTGTATTTATAGCCCATGCTATTTTTTTGAATATTTAATATTATGGTGATAAGGTTATATTTGAATAAGTAGACAATCAATTATGTACCTTTAAATGAAATGTATTTCCTTTTTTTCTTTCTCTTTATCTGCCTAAAAGAAATTCAAATTTTATTTGCAAAAAACAAACAAAAAAAAACATTGTCTGTACTATAACCAGATATGTAGCCTCTATAAGAAAGATTGCAAATGTTGGGAAAGGCTAGAAAAGGAAATGCACACAATTCTGATGAGCAAAACAAAAACAATTTTTTTCTTGGATTATTAATCAGTTACATACCTCTGCAGAACAAGTATATAGAGACACTATTATAAAATGGGAAATATATTTGAAAGGCTCTTTCACTAGTCAGCAATGGTAATTAGCATGTGTCTCGATTCAGGACTATAAACTTTCTAAAGATAAGACTATCCAATTTAAAATTTTCAACAGGGCCTATCTTTCTCTGTACAGACTGTTCAAAATGAATTTAATTTCTAAATCAGACTGTTGGCATTGTGGATGCCCCAACATAACTGTCTTCTATCTATTCTGGGGATGCTTTCTATGTAAGAACTGGCAGCCTCATTCTTTCAATCTGCTAAAAAAAAAAATTTGATTATGATTTTTCCTATTGACAAGATCCTTCTTATGCAATTTTAGAAATGTGCAATCAAAACAACATTGATTATAAAACCAGGATTATTCTTAGGGCAAATAGTATGAGACTAGACAAGAGACTGATCTTAAAGTACTGGAAACATCCAGACACTACACTACTATTGCCCATATTTTAATGGAAACAGTTATTTTTGACTTTCCTTTATAATGCAATTTTTTAATGATATTGACAGTTTTTGGAAACTCTGTAATAAAGATCCACAGAGTTGGAGGCACAAAGATTTTGCACGACGAGAGACAGGAATCATCCAATCCATTTATAGCCTATTCCTCACAATATATTTAATGCAGGGTATGGAGAATGAGAGTACCTGGGATTCTGTCAAGAATAGGGAAGGGCACTCTTTTCTTTGAAAAATGATATTTGCACTATTTATGATGACCAGTTTCTGTATGAATTATCTACTGTATTGTATGTATCCATATTCATGTACAATTTTTATATTTCTGTCATTAAGACCAATAAAATTTATTTGCAAACAAAAGGCTTAGCTGTCCCCATTTTTGATATATGTCTGATCTAATTTTAAAAGAAAAACTCATTAATGCCTCTTTCATTGTACCTGACAAAGCACCTAAGTGTAATATTTCATTGTATATGACTTGAAAAATAGGGGCCAAATGAGGTTCAAAACACTTATAAAATTCAGATGAAAGACCATCAGTCCAAGGGGCAGTATTATTGCCTAGAAACTTTATGGCTTGCATTACTTCTCTGACTTGTATAGTCTGCAGAAGCTGTTTCTTAATATGCTCTGGAATTTCAGGTACAGATACATTTTCCATAACATCTGAGTCCCAAACCGCTTCTGCTTCAGTGTCCAAAGTGTCCCTAATATATCTACTAACTACATCTACAATATCTCTTTTTGATGTTACCACATGTCCATTTTCAGGATCATAAAAAAATAGATACATTTCTTCATTGTACTTACTCTTGACAACCTGCAAACATGTCTAAATGCTTAGATTTGCCTTGTGTTCCAAATTTTAATTCTTTCTTTAATGAAACAGCCCTTTCATATTAAAAATGATGCATCTCTTCTTTCATTTGTTCTACACACTCGCCAAAATCACCATCACCATCTTGTGCTTGTAAGATTGTTTTATGTACTGTAATTGAGCCCAGAGATATCAGTAATGCAAAGATTTGTGTTTTTCTTTTCCTACTTAAATAACAAAACAAAATCTCTCTTTGTATCCTCCTACTATTCAACTACACTATCATAAGCAGTAATCAATGTACACCTTACTTTAAAAGTTTCTAGCCATGCCTTTTGTATTTCTTCCTGTTCTAATAAAGAGATATCTAACATCCAGGGGATTTTCTGAAAAGCATTCCCCACCCTGGCCAAAGAGTGACAAAGAACAGCCACAGGATCTGAGGTTTCCATGTTAACAGTACTTGCTGTATTTACTTTCAAATCTGTAGACAAAAACCAAAAATCAGGCCTGGTTTTAAACTTCCCTTTCATAAATGTGGCAATCCTTTGATTAGGCATATTAGCAAACTCATCTTTTAACCCAGCAGTTGTAATATTTTTTTTAAATGAATCACTATATTATTTAGTCATTTGTACACCTCTATCATTCAGAGATAATTTTATTTGTATAATGAGGTGGGTAGAGTTGTTGAAACAAAGCTACTCTTGTTGCCTTAGTTTGGGGGGAATAAGTATTTATCAAACAAAATAGTTTCCCATTTTTCTTTACAGCTAACATGAGATCCCTGCCTGGCTCCATTTCAAGTAATTGTTCCACCTTAAATGTAGCACCTAGCATGTAGGGAGAGCAGTATAGCGCAGTGGTTTAAGGCTCTGAGCTACAAATCTGGTGTCATCCAGCAGACTAGACCTGGGTTTGAATCCCACAGCTTCCACTTACATACTGTGTGACCCTGAGCAAGTCACTTAACTTCCCTGTACTCCCAGGTTGCACCTGTAAAACAGCTTTCAGCTTAGTGTGCTACTCCTGGTTAAAAAAAAAAAAGAGCATATTTGAACAGAATATCCACCCCATAACACCTATCTGTCCATAGTGACCAAAAGGAGGGCCCAGAATGTCATAATCTCTGCAGCTGTAATTTTACTCAAAGATGTTAGACTGGTATCCTGTATAAACAAAATGTTACCAGGCAAAGTGTCCAAGAGTAACATGGTAGTCATTCTTTTCCTATGGGACTTTATACTATTAACATTTAAGCTGACGGTGAAACCGTGGAGCAAAACACATAGTTTAAGTAGTGGGAGCTTCCTTACATTCTGTACACACTTGCAACCTTGTCAGCTTTCTACTTTTTTAGCAGTTAAGAACTCTGAGCCTTGATCTTCCCTAACTGGAGATCGATTTCTTACTATAGAGGTGACAGAGGAAACTTCTGAGTCACCCTCTTCCTCTTCAGTGTCCCCCCCATTGTCTGCTTGAGGCCCAAACCTGAAATGTAATAGTTATAGGAATAATGTTAGATTTAAGATATTTCTTTCTTGCTATTTGACCTCTCTTCCTAGACTGAGTAACTTCCATATCGTCTGTGTCTAGGGATGGGGAGCATCTTTCTTTGGTTAGAGACTCTGATATCGACCTGTGTTGTTCAAGAATCGTTACCTTCTATCCCTGAATACTGAGCGACAGTTTCAGTCTCCATATTGCTAACCTTAGGTACCTCAGTAGTTGTCTGATTTGCTGTTTTCTGTAAATCATTAGTATTGTCCCCACTTGTTGCAGCAGACTCTGTAGGCACTGCAGAAGTTGGCTCTCAGCAGAATGCTTGTGCAGTGCCATATGCCTGACCTTTATTTATTAGTTCATCTTGGTATAGGCCTCCTGGCTTGTTGTGCGAGGTCTGTGGACACTGCCAATAGGAGAGCCCCTGTTCCTCACACAGTTTACACCTAGATGAGTTAGGGCATTGAAGGCTAGTATGCCCATACTCTAAACATATATTACAGCATGAGGCATTACATACTGCACTTAGATGGCCCTAGAACCACATTATGGCATGTACTGTTCATGGCCGTCCTGGGTAAAGCACATTCCCCTGTCTCTGCCAATATAACAACTTCCCAGCAGATGCTATTTTCCTGTATTTGTTTGAAGCAATTTAACTTTAAACTTCCATCCCCTCTCTCGCTTGTTCAATATTTATGATAGGTATGGGATTCTCTAAGTTAGTCGTTGCTTTAGCCAGAAAAAAATATCACCACCATTAACTGCCTCATTTCTACAGAGGATATTAATTGTTTTAGTAGTAGGCATTGAAAGGGGTATACAGTAGCTCAAAATGGGGACCATAATTCAGCATTTTTCCACCACTCGTATTTAGTCCAAAATCTTTCCAAACATAGAAACATAGACTCTGATGGCAGATAAGGACCGCTTGGCCCACCAAGTCTGCCCATTTCCCTACCTACAGGATAATCTGCAGACCCTAGTTAACCAACAGCCTATTTCTTCCTACCCCCTACAAGAACTGCCTTATGTCTGTCCCATGCATTTTTGAATTCTCCCAGTTTTAGTCCCCCAACCTCCTCAGGAAGGCTGTTCCATGTGTCCATCGCCCTCCCTGTGAAAAAAATACTTCCTCCACATTGCCCTGAGCCGTCTCCCTCTATCTTCAAATTGTGTCCCCTTGTTCTTGCACATCTCTTTTTCTGAAAGATGCTACCCTCTTCGACTTTATTGATTCCACTGGGGCACCTACACGTTTCTATCATGTCCCCCCTCTTCCTCCTTTCCTCAAGGGTATACATATTAAGCTCCTTTAGTCTCTCCTCATATGGCTTCTCTTGCAGACTGTGCACCATTTTAGTTGCCCTCCTCTGGACTGCCTCCATCCTGTCTATGTCCTTGTGGAGATGGGGTCTCCAGAACTGCACACAGTACTCTAGATGGGGTCTCACCAACTGTCTGTATAAAGGGATAACAACTTCCTGTTTTCTGCTGGTGATGCCTCTTCCTATACATCACAGTATCCCCCAACCCTCCCTACTGCCTTTTCACATTGCTTGCCAACCTTAAGGTCATCTGATATGATTACCCCCAGGTCCCTTTCCATTTTTGTTGTTACTACCTCCCCCCCATTGTGTAATCTTTCCCTGGGTTTTTGTTTCCCAGGTGTATTATTTTGCACTTCTTTGCATTGAATCCAAGCTGCCATACTTCTGACCATTCCTCCAACCTTGCCAAGTTCCCTTCTCATCCTTTCCACTCCTACTTGTTTATCAACCCTGTTGCAGATCTTTGTGTCATCTGCAAAGAGGCATACTTTTCCTTCCAGTCCCTCTGCAATGTCACTTATAAAGACATTAAAAAGGACTGGGCCCAGTACTGAACCCAGCAGTACCCCACTAGTAACCCCCCTTTCTTCAGAGTGGACTCCATTTTCAATTACCTTCTGTGTCCTGTTGTCCAGCCAATATGTTACCCAGGCTACCACCCTGGGACCCACTCCCAGGCTGGCTATTTTGTTTATTAATCTTTTGTGTGGGACTGTGTCAAATGCCTTGCTAAAGTCTAGGTAGACCATGTCCACAGCTCCTCCCTGGTCTACTACTTTGGTCACCCAGTCAAGTAAATCAATTAGATTCATCTGACATGACCTTCCCGCTCTGAACCCATGCTGTCTTGGGTCCTGTGCCCCACTGACCTCTAGGTACTCAACAATTCTTTCCTTCAGAAGTGATTCCATCACCTTCCTACCACTGAGGTCAAACTAACAGGTCTGTAGTTTCCTGCCTCTGTCTTGCTCCCACTTTTGTGAAGGGGAATCACATCCACCTTCCTCCAGTCCTCAGGTACCACACCATCCTCCCATGATTTGTTAAAAAGGGTAGTCAGTGGTGTCACTAGTTCTACCCTTAATTCTTTTAGAATTCTGGGGTGAATCCCGTCAGGCCCCATTGCTTTGTCCACCTTCAGTTTTAGGAGTTCTTTCAGAACCCTTTCTTCTGTGAAAGGACTGCGACCGACCCCACTATCCAGAGTGTTTCTGTTAATTGGATTAGGTACCTCCCCCTCCTCCTCTTTCATGAATAATGAGCAGATGTATTCATTCAGTATCCCTGCTTTTTCACTGTCCCTCTTTGCCCACCCACCGTCCATTCTATTCAGCCTCACTATCCCTCCCTTTGTCTTTCCACACTCCCTGATGTACCTGTAAAAGGTTTTATCCCCCTTCTTGACCGAGTTGGCTATTTTTTCCTCAGTTTGGGCTTTGCTATTCTGACTTCCCTTCCTGCTTCCTTCTGCCTTAACTGGTACAGTTCTCTGTCCTGCTCCTTCTGTGTTTCCTTAAACTTCCTAAATAATATCTTTTTCTCCCTAACCTTCCCTACCACCTCTTTTGAGATCCATAGTGGCTTTTTCTTTCATTTTGATTTGTTTATTTGGTTCACACAAAGGCTTGTTGCCTCTGTGATGGCAGTTTTGATGTTTCCCCGTTGTTGCTCCACCTCTCCTTCTAGTCTGTTTGCTAGTGCTTTTCTGAGGCACTCTCCCATCTTGCCAAAGTCAGCCCTCCTGAAGTCCAGTACCCTCACTTTTATATGGCTTGACTCTGTAGCTGAGTTTATCGTAAACCACACTGTTTGGTGGTCACTTGTTCTCAGATGGCTACCCACTTCTAGATCTGAGATTCTCTCACTGTCCCCATTTGAGATTACAAGGTCAAAGATTGCTCCCTCATGAGTGGGTTCCAAAACTAGCTGCTAGATTTCAGATTTTTAAAACTGATGTCAAATATTGTCCTCCAGATAGATGAATAACAGCATAAAGTTCAGTAGCAAAGATCCATATAATCTTTTAGTAGAGTCCTTGTAACATAAACTCTATTAGGTGGGAGTTCAAGTTTCCTCTCTATTTAGCTACACTGCATTTCTATGCTGCACAGGCTTCCCCTGTGCAGAAACAAATACACCATGCAAAAAGTTTCCTAGGGGTTCTCTCAATTGTTGCCCAGAGTGGCTTCATCCTTGGAAAAGTCTGAGTCCTCAGAGTATTCTTGGGGTGTAATCCTTCAATCTCTACAAAGGCTGCAAAACAGTCTCAGATACCTTATTTTAGGAGTTTGCATATTCTCTACAGCAACCACATCCTCCCTAGGTATCACTGCAGAGTTCAACTGAGTTTTATCTCCAGTTATTTTAGGGACTTGCTTCTGCTCCATCCCAACAGACTCAGGGTCCTTGTCTACTGCAAAGCTGTTCCATTACCATCAGCAGTAGTACTCATATTATTAAAATTACAGCCTGAAGCTGCGAAGACTCTTTAAATGTACTATTACAGTTACTAGGTTGCAAAAAAAAAGATAGACTTTCAACTTCTCCAAGTAGCCATGAGTGGCTATCAACCAGATTTCACCCAGCCTGCAGCCCCTAATGCTGACTGCATGGGCCAAATTGAGTCAGTTTTTTATGTTTTACTTAGAGCAGTACTTTTAACAGAGGCACCATATTTCATACTGAGATGCTTTCTAGTTTTCCCTTTCCCTCCCACTGTCCCAGCTCTCAGCTTAGTTGCATGGGAGTTAAAAACAGACAGAGACAGTTCCAGAAAGACCTTGTTTTTTAAACATATGTGTCCCACTATAATTACTCACACTCAGAAAGACTGCTTTTGTGATCAGGAGATCATTCAAATGGGCCAGAAGATAAAGAAACTTGAGGACAAACTTCAGGATTCGGAGGGTCGGAGTAGGAGGAATAACCTCCTAATAATTGGAGTGCCAGAAAAGGAAGAGGGCAATAATCCAATATTATTCCTACAGAAATTGTGCGAGAGGATAGCTGGACCATCCCCGAATGGCACAATTTATATTATCGAGCGAGCACATCAGGCTCTCCGCCCTCCTCCATCCCCCGGTTCTCCACCCAGGCCCCTCATCTTCAAGCTGCTAAATTTTCTCGACAAGCAGCACATATTGTCTAAAATTAGAGATCTGCAGGAGGTGCTGTGGGAAGGACGTAAGATCTGTGTCACACAGGATCTCCCACAGTCGGTCAGACAGAAACGGCAAAAAATGCACCCAACTGTTTCCAAACTCAGCTGCAGGGAAACCCTTTCGCATGAGGTACCCAGCAATTCTTCAAGTTAAAGTCAGAGAGCAATGGCATTCATTTGAATCTCAAAAACAAGCTCTTAAAGAACTTAAAACTGCTATTCCCAGACCTGTTTAAATGAAGAGGTCTATGTGAGGATTTGGGTAGAAATCACTTTAAACAAGGTGAGAGAGGAAAGATGATTGTTTTGACCTGAATGCAGCTAAACAGCGAGTGTTGATTATGGGGCTTATAAGTTACAATTTCTCCTGGATGAGATGGAGAGTCTGCCTGCTGCAGGTATGTTGCTGAATCCTTTATACCCCTAAGACAGATCTCTGCAGCTGACAACTCCATGAGTAGACTGCATTCAAGCACCGAGTCAGACCAATAGACATTTGTATGATCCCAGGACATATCGAGAAGCTGATCAATTTCCTTGAACTAGCCGTGGTTGCGATCTCTAATTGATACGATTAAAATAGCTCTCAGCATGCTAGGATCTGATCCTGATGTATTAAAGGAAGGTATAAGAAACAGGATCCTTAGGGGCTACTGAATTTCTTGTTTCTCCATTTTGTTTCCCCCTTTTTTATTTTCTTTGGTACTGTTTTCAAGAGGAGGTTCTCTACAAGATAAGACTGCTGAATCGGCACCCCAGACTTTGATTTCCTTTTTATCATGCTGGAAGTAAGGCAAATTCTGGGTCCTTCTACTGATTATGTCGTATATTATTTTTACTGCTGTGTTTTATTATACATGCGATGTTTATACAGTGGGGGAGGGTTGAAGCAGGATGGGGATGTACTGTGATGCAGACTTGCATTAATATCACACACCTGGTTTGTTAGGAAGTACGGTTGATTAGAACTGGGGTTTAGATTGACAGTGTATATAGAGTTAATAGTTAGTGATTAGTGGGTATTATGGAATATGGTTAGAGGCAATAAGTTTTCTTTTTGTGGGGATATCATGTTAAAAGTGGGGATAGAGCCAAGTGTTGTTAAAGTAAATAGCACTAAAAAGATATTAAGGTTGTTTCTCTTATTCAACATAGGTCATGAGTGGCCCTTATAATATCATCACTTGGAATGTGAAGGGCATCCGTGATCGTTGCAAAAGACAAGTTATAATCAGGCACCTCCAACATTTGAAAGTGGGGATTGCCTACATACAGGAGACTCATCTTCAATGGGAGGATGCCAGTTTGTTTCTAAAAGCCTGGGTAGGGCAGGTATACGGAGAGGGAAATCCACTAGTCGTAGTGGTGTGGCAATATTAATTGATAAAAGATTCCCTTTACATTGGAAAAAGATATGGGATCCTGATGGATGTTATGTTATATTATATGGCCTATTGGGATCTCAACAAGTTATACTGGGAACGGTATATGGGCCAAATATAGACTTCTCCCTTTTTTTACACATCTGATAGGGCTGGTGGCTACAAACCCCCCCAAACTGACTATTATAGGGGGTGACTGGAATATCACCCCCCACCCACTCAAGGATAGATCAGATTCTCGGAGATGAGGACTGTCTCCCACACAAAGGGCATTGCATGAACTCATGAAGAATATTGATCTCATAGATGTGTGGCGAGTTCTAAATTCTGAAGATCGCCAGTACACCTCTTTCTCCCCCCACAAAACATTCTCTAGAATTGACTTCCTCCTCATGAGTTCATTTGCCCTCCCAGGTGTCATTAGCTCTACTATACATGCCAGGGTTATTTCTGACCACTCGCCAGTATCACTATTACTGCTTATAGGGCCAGGAGTTAAGAGAGATGCCCTGTGGCAGTTAAACACTCAGCTACTTCACCAACCTAAATCTTTACAACACATTAAAGATTTTGTCTCAAATTTTATAGAGATCAACAGGGGTTCCGTAACTAGGGTTGACACGGTTTGGGCAGCTCTGAAATGTGCTCTGAGAGGGGAGTGTATTCGCTTGGCTGCCACTAAATATTGGCAGTCTAAGCACCATTTGGATTCCTTACTTCAATCAATTATTCAGTTGGAACGCATACTTAACCGGCTTTCCCTGGATGAGAATTGGGTTAAGCTTTATGACTTGCAAGCCAAATACCTCAACTTAATGTCTCAGAGAGCTGAGCTCTCTCTGAAGCCTACAAAGCTCCACTATCTAGACATGGGGGAGAAAGCTAACAAATTATTAGCTATGAGGTTATGACAAGTTGAAGCGTCTCGATTTATTCTGGGTATTAGGCCAGACAAAGATAAACCTGTGGTTACAGCTCCCAAGGGAATAGCACAGATTCTAAGGCAATATTATCAGAATCTCTACTCTGAAAACCTAGCCAAACGCCCCTCTGAGGCACGTATAACTAGTTATCTTAATTCAATACCCTTGCCTAAATTATCTCCTCTCAAACCTCATTCCTAGGTGGTCCCATCAATATCAAAGAAGTGGTGAGTGCTATGGAACAACTTCCACTAGATAAATCCCCGGGGCCCGATGGTATACCCAATGACCTTTACAATGTTTGTATATCAGATTTAGCTCCGCTTCTGACAGAAGTTTACAATTTCTGGTTTAATAAGGGCCTTTTGGAGGCATCTTTTCTTGGGGCAATAATTACCCTTATCCCTAAAAAAGGCAAGGACCCACAATACCCAGAAAGTTACCTACCTATCTCCTTGATCAATACTGATATTAAGCTCCTTGACAAAATACTAGCCAATAGGCTGGGACCTATACTGCCTGCAATAATTGGCAGGGAACAGACTAGCTTTATGATAGAAAGATCATTGGGAGATCACATGCATAAACTACTGCATCTCCTCTCGGTGTCCAGGGACTCAGAGCCCTATGGCTCTGGTGTCCCTGGACACTGAAAACTTTGAAAGAGTTTCATGAGATTTTATTTTTATTACTTTGCCTCATTTTGGTTTTCCAGATGACTTTCTTAAATGGGTTAGGTTACTGTATTCATCTCCATCAGCCCAAATTCGATATAATAGTGTTCTTTCTGAACCCTTTCAGCTTTACCGGGGTACCAGACAAGGTTGCCCCTTATCCCCCATTATTTAAACTCTATTTAGAGCCTCTGATCAGGAAACTAATATGTCCCCAAAACTTTGAGGAATCCAAGTAGGAAACAAGTGGTATACCCTCTCAGCTTATGCTGATGACCTGCTCCTACACTTGGAGGATCCCAGGAATCCATTCCATCTCTTTTAGTGGAGATCAAGCTTTCTCTATAGTTTCACACTATAAGCTTAATCTCTCCAAAACCAAGGTCTTACCTCTAAATAACAAAGTCTCTCGAGGAGATGTAGCTGAGTTTGCTCTTTCCTGGGAACCAAACTCTCTGCTATATTTAGGAATCCATGTGACCAGAGACATTACTTCCATGATTAAATCTAACCTTTCAGAGTTAATGATTGCACTCAAGACTGACCTTGAAAGATGGGGAACCTTGACACTGTCACTCTGGGGAAGGATCAACATGGTGAAAATGAATGTGCTGCCTTGCCTCTTGTACTCAATGGGCATGCTAGGCTGCTTTTTACCAAAAAATGGTTCACCAAGCTTCAGTCCTTGCTTAATACATTTATGTGGCAAGGTAAAGGGGTTAGAAGGTCATACCTTAAACTTACTGCTCCAAAAGGACAGGGCGGACTGGCTGTCCCATCCTTTTTTTTATATTACTGTGCTCAACACATTAGTAAATTGGCCCATTGGGTGCAGGAGACACAGGCAGTTAGCTCACAAGAATACACACCTATTTGGTTAGAAATTGAGAAATACTTAGCTGCAAAATATAATTGCACCCTGCCCTCGTTATTATACACTACACCCCATGCAATCCCTAAGCCTCTAAAGAAAACACCTTTAGGTTGGTTTATTAGATCTCTACACCAGTTACAGCTGTACATCTCCCTTAACTGGCATGCCTTGTTGGAGCAACCACTGTTGGGCAATCCTCACTTTAAAGTTGGGCACCAACCTATCTTATCTTCTTATTGGCCCATTCTCGTTGGAAGGAAAGCCTTAGACTTGTATTCTGAGGGAGAATTAATCTCTTTTCCTGCTTTCCAAGCAAGATTTAATGTTCACGAGCGAACCATCTTCAAATTCAGACAACTTAGAGAAGCCATTTTCTCCCACTTGGGAAAAGTTCAGAATCCCCTGCCCTCTACTGTAGCTTTATCAACAATTATACAATTGGCAAAGCAACCCCATGTGATTTCCATGGTTCACAAAAAAATTCAATCCCTAAATTCTAATATACCTCAGGGTGTTTGTTACTATTGGACTGAGGAATTACTTTTAAGTTCTGAAGTAGACCTGTGGAAGAAAATCTGGCTTAATTCCTATAGATTCAGTAAACAAGATAGATTGCGCCTCATGCAATTTAACGTCATGCATAATCTGTACTTTACACCAGTGAAACTCCATAAACTGGGGAGATTATCCACCCCTACTTGCCCATGATGTGGAGATGGTTTGGGTACCCTGTTCCATATGCTGTGGCTATGCTCAAAAGTGCAGGCATTTTGGCAAGCAATCAGACAATCTCTAGACCCCATACTGGGCATTGATCTTTTTTTATGCCAGAAGTCTGTTTATTGAATTATTTCTCCCATAGTGTCCTAAAGGTAATGAAAGTTTACATGGCTATGATCTCCATACAGCAAAATTAGTAATTATGAGACATTGGATGGACACGATACCTCCACCAGTTCTGGAATGGCATAGGGAGATATTACTAGCTCTCCAGTTAGAGAAACACATCTGCTCAATGTGCAACAGGACTCTGACCTATCAGAAAGATGATGGATGCTAGAGGCCCTACTTTTCATCTGGAAGCCCTGAACATTTAATACTATAGTTCCTCCTTCTTTACTGTACCAATGGGATGGTTTACAAACAACACTTGGCTCTGGGGTTGGAAGGATGTTGACGGAGGTATGGGGTGATGGGGACATGATGAGAGAGGAATTCACTCTTATTGTCTTAAAGCTATTACGAGTCTTCTTCATTTTATGATTACTGATTAGAACAATTTCATTGTATTAGAACATATTATGTTGTAATATGGGGTGACCCTCTGGTTACCCAAGTGTTACCCATCTTTAGGTTGTTTATGTTAATATTAAAACTTAATGAAGTTTATGGAATTAATAAAAAAAGAAAGACTGCCTTTGATTCCTTGTTCTCTCCCACCAAGGGGCCATGAGAACCATGGCTATGACCCTGGCATCTCAGCAGCTTTGAACACAAGCCCGCTGAACTGTGTTCGTGTAGCTGCCTCGGGTTGCAAACACACATCAAGAACTTTACTGACAGTTTGCACCTGACTGTCAGCACTGTGCTGTGTTGATTCCTTTGATGGTCCTATGACATTGGAGTGCTCTGGGCACTAAGAGGAGGATTCCAGCTGTGGTACTGCAAACTGTCCTTCATGCACTTTGGAAGTCAAAGAAACTGTTGCTGTTTCTTCTTCTCTTTGAAACCAAGCTTCCTTCTCTGCTACCATCTGCAGAGATGTCACTTCTCTCCTCAAGGCTTGTTCAGCTTTTCCTCTTCTTCCGCCAAGATAACTGGTCAGCAGCTGATAATTCCATCATTATAGGTATGCTGTTCTGCACCTTTGCATCAGTAGCCAACTCCATATTTTCATCAGGTTACTCTACATTTTCTTTTGCTGGCACAGTAACAATATCAGCATTATCAATCTCTTGTGAATAGGTTAAGGGAGGAGGTTGGCTCCCACACACCTAAGGCATCCTCACCCTCACCATCTCCAGCCCAGTCGGCCATCTTGGCCAATGAACAGACAACCAAAGGTTCCCTTTATTGGCAAGAGTAGGGAATACAGAATACAGTCACATTACTTAACAAATGATAAACAGAATGAAATACCAAACGGACTTCCGGTGCTAGTATGACTGGGTGAGCTAGCAGACAGAGAGGCTCCTGCCTATAACAAAAGAAAAAAGAGTGCTGAACCCTCTTTACAGCTTGAATTCTGATAGTTAATAAATACTATAGTTAGAGTAAGCACTCTGTCAACTAAAATGGCAAAAACAGCTGTAATTGGTTCCAGCCCTTTGCCGATCGGACCGGACGCAGAAGGCCACATGTCGGATGAGGGAGACTCACAACTCGGGTCTGCCCAAGTTCAGAGAAAAAATCCACTGCTTCAACCCGATCAAAGGGCGCAAAAAATTCTCCTGAGCCCAACAATGAGGTAATACTCCAGGTGATCGTGGAGTTCTATGGGGAAGTCCACGAGTCTTTAAAAGATATTAGAACTGAGCTGGTCACATTACAAGGCCAAGTGACAGAAGCAGACCTCCAGATTTCCTGAAACACCACTAGGCTGGAAGAGCTAGAGGGGTTAGTTAAAATTCTTGTGGCTGAGCAGTTAGCCATGTCCATTCACCAGGAGGATGCAGAAAATCGGGTAGGAGGAGGAATATTCAAATTTTTGGTCTCCCTGAAGACAAAGAGGGAATGACCCCAGAGCCTTCACTGACTACCTATTGTGATTGGTCCTTAATTTGGAGCCTGATTTCCAGATCGATGTAAAGAGGGCCCATCGAGCTCTGGGCCCTAAACCCTCTGGCCCTGGGCAAGACCACGCTCTTTTAGTAATTCGTAAGATGATAAAGAAGTCTTGATGACAGACGATTATTGTCTCCCAACACTTCTATCCTGCAACCTGGAAAATACTGACCTGGTTCAAAAGAATAGCAGGATTTAAATTAAACTTGTCCAAGATGGAAATTCTAGTATTTAATTTTATACCCTGCAACATCTTAAGAAGGCCTTTCCCTTTAAATGGCAATCCACCAAAATTAAATACTTGGGCCTACACATTCCTAAAGACCTGGTTGTTATGGAAATGATAAAATATGAGCCCATTTCATTACAAATTCAGTTCAATCTCGATAGGTGGACCTTAGGATTCTTTTCTTTTTATCAGCGAATAGAAATTATTCATACTAATATTCTCCCCCGTCTCCTACATTTGATCCAAAATGTCCCCATTTTCCCTCAACTTATTATTTCAAATCATGGAACAGAATGATAGCTGGTTTTGTATGGGGTAAGGGTCATCCAGGAATAAGGTTATCCATTCTTAAGTTATCTCCGGCCCAGGGAGGCTTTAATCTTCCAGACTTCAATTTATATGCTAAAGCAGCATTCCTGAGAATCTTGATATTGTGGTTGATGGAAACCTATGTTTCACCTTGGAAAACTATTGAATTTCATTTAAATGACTTATTTGATATTAAATGAATACTGTTTTCCTCAGACGAAGATCAGTGTCATATCGGATCTCATGAGTGTTGTCTCCCAAGGCTTTAAATTATGGAGCGTATGAGAGGCTCCCACCCAATCCACACCATTTATGAGTACTGTAAATTAATTTTGCAGGATGAAACTTTTGTTCCCATCCATGTGGATAATGCCTTCTCCACTTGGAGACAGATGGATTGTCCCATGTTTTCCAATTTCTTTCCTCAGGGAATTCTCCTTTTGAAAAACTACAGACTCAATACAGCCTTGGGACTCTGATTTATTTTGATACTTTCAGGTCTCTAATCACCTATTGCAAACAGAAACCTTCAGGTCAGAATGCCCTCCCTCCGTCTCCCAGATCCACTAAAATTATTCATTGAGGCTATGACAGGAAACTTGGGGACCCATATTATAAGACAGCTGTATAGGGGCTGAGGAGTGAACAGTCAGAATCCATTGCTTCAATCTTACGAGAATGGAATAGAGACTTGTTTCTGGAGGTTTCTCTTGAGGCTTGGTTGTGATTGGCATTACAAGTTATAAAGACCACTTCATCTCCTCGATGGAGGAGTTTGCTTGGAAGTGCCACTCCCACTATTTAGGGCTCAAGCGATTCTTCAAAATTTCTACCAGAAAATATGGGAGGTGCTGGCATGGATGTGGGTGCCCTAGGGCTTCCTTGGGTCAAGTGTTCTGGCTATGCCCTCTGTTGATGCCCTTTTGCTCACCCTTCAGATGGAACTTTCAACATTATTCAAGAGCCAGTAGAGATAACGGCCGAGCAGATTATACTGGGGATCTTTCCGGACCACATTCCCCATGGCATAAGACACTCCTCGCGGTTTGCCTCTTGGCGGTTAAAAAGTTATAACTCGTAGGTGGATGTCAACCAGATTCCTACAGTTCAAGATTGGAGAATCATCATATCTGATATATATTGTTTAGGGGTTTCAGTGCTAAAGTACTGAATAGGGTCCATCTCATATGTTGAAATGGCAGCTGTAGGCTTTACACAATCATCTGTGGACCACTCCTTCTGCCCTAATCCCCCTTTTTTGTGGGTCCCTAAGTCTGAGTTATTCACTTGGCGGATAGAGTGAGGGGTGACGTGGGTCAGAAAAGGGTCAAATTGACCTAAAATTCTCCACACTTTAACTATAACATAACAATGCAAGATTACCCCCTCTCCCCAACACTATTAATTGGGGAATAGCGTTATATGGAGATGGATCACTTATTCTGTACCATAAGCTGGACACCTGACTTGCCAGGACACCGTTTTTATCCTTGGAAATTAATGAATCTGCTGTAAATTCATTGTTAGCATTGAAAGCATTTATTAATTTACTGTAACCCTTTACTATCTGAAATGTGTGAAGAAAAAACTTCAAATAAAAGAAATTAAAAAGAAAGAATAAAATACCCAACAAAAAATATTCTCTATAGGAACAAGAACAAATTAGAAGAATAAACAATTTTTACAGCTTAGTGTGCCCTACCTGGTCAAACATTGTAAATAAGTAAATAAACAAACATATATCACACATATGTAGCAGGAGTTTTCTTCATAACTTTTATTAACAACTAAAGGTGTACAATAAACATAATATTGCAATAATGGTGAGGATAATTCTGATGAGTTACTAACATCACCACTCAGAAGGCAAAACTCAATTCTGGAATGACACCCTGCACTGTCATTTATTTTCAGAAGCCTGCCACTTGATTCAACATCGAGACAAAATTAGTCTCAAGGCTAAATCCACAGGAAAATGCCTGTTAAAGCCACAAACATGTAATGACATCCCAAATGCTCTCCAAGCCAGGAATAGCCACAGAGGTGAACAAACAGGCATGTGCTAGAACAAGAAAACTTCTGAAAATAAATCACAGTGCTAGGTAAGTTATAATTCCAAACCTGTAATTTTTGTTTTCTGTGTTAAATACAGGAGGAAACATTACTGTTAAATTCACAGACTTGTAAAGACATCCCAATTGCTCCCCAAACCAGGAGTATCTGCAAGGGTCAACAAAGGGGTGCATGCTAGAACAAGCAGACAGTTAAAAATTAAAGACAGTGCAAGGTACATGGTTCTTGATTTATGATTATTGCATTTTGTGCGTTGGTGTTTTGTCATTCATTGGAACTACCATTTCTCTATATTTTCCCTCTACATTTGACACCAAAGTAAGGGTATTGTAATGATTTTACTTAGAGCTGGTGGCATCTGCATAGGTTATTACTATAACCAGGCTCTCACTCCCTACCTGTACAAGCCTGGTGGCTATAGGGTTAATGTGTTTAGAGTTGGAGGCCCTGAGTCCTGAAGGATTTCTGACTCCCTTCCCTCAAGCAGTGCTGGGCTGCTGAGTCATTGAGCATGCCCTGGCATGTGACATGTTCAGTAACTGCGCTGCTGTAGGCTGCTGTTTGTCTCTCCCATCCCTAATATAAGGAGGGTCTACACTGCACCAGCTCAGTTTTGCTTGAACAGAGCTTTGAGTTACATCTTAGAATGGTGCAGATGCTGAGATGCTGGCCTGAGGAAGACATACACTAAAAAATAAAAAGAGAAATTAGCCACTTTCCCTACATGTTGGGGGGGGATTAGGCCAGGGGCAGCAAGGAAGATACATAGAAAGAGAAGGAAGATCTTGTGAATGCAGAAAACAGAGAAATGAACAGAGAGAGAGAGAGAGAGAGAGAGAGAGAGAGAGAGAGATAAGAGTACAGATTTCCCAAGGTCTTACAGAAAGAAAAAAAAGAGAGATCCAGATGAACAGGTGGTGGACTCCTGTCATGGAAGTCACTGGGGTTCATGAGAGTCCTCTCCAGGCATTAAAGTGGTGGATGAGAGCAGGCTGAGGTTGCACATGTAGAGCCATGGGAGAGTCAAGGAGAAATCCTCTTTAATTCTGGCCACAGAGCTCACTCAAACTGGGGGGTCACACATGTGCGCAAGAGTAGCCAGCCAAGGTATGTGTCTATGCCCTGAGTACTCAAGAAAGTCTGCTCTACAGTGGGCTGGATTCAGTGGTAGGTTGCATGGAAGCCTGGAAAGATATGGTATTATCCTTTAGCTCTTCATGTTGAAGCAGCTGAGTTGGAGCAGGTGACCACTGGGAGGAATTAATAGTTTGTAGGTTCCACGGAGTCTAGCGGAAGTCCCTTTGGTATTGGTTAAAGGTACAGCCTGTTTAAAAGTTGAGATCTGCAGTCTTGGATGTGATGGAGCCCTTGTGAAGTTGTATTTGGCCTGGGGGGGAGAGTCCCAGTTCCTATAGTTAGGTGACATCTTTTGCAGAGAGCTTCAAGTACCTATCTATAAATGTAGGTGGCACAGTTTGGGAGAAGAGAGAAATGTCTTTATAGCACTTTACCTACCACTGACAGTATAGTGTACTGTGCAAAAATACTTATATGACCCTTAGAAATGCTTCATACACTTAATAGACTGTGGAGAGTGCCCCATACAACTGAGCCCTTGAATGGAAGCCCATATTGCACTAGAAGGGTGGTGGCTGAAAGAATTTAGTGCCAGGCCTACTATCTGAGTGCTGTCCTGTAGAAGTTCATCAAGAGAGTAGCTTTCAGGGCAACTAAAATGTATGAAGAAGGATCTCAAAGTCTGGGACGAGTCTGCCCTATGTATCTTGCATGTTATTTAAGTTAGGACCTTTGCCTTTCAGTAGTGGAATAAAGGAACCAAATACTTAACTCTACTTCCCTAAGTGAACTGGGGGTGATCATATCAGATGGCCTAAAGGTGGCCAGGCAGTATAACAAAGCAGTAGGGAAGGCTAGTGGGATGCTGGGGTGCTTAGGGCATGGTATCACCAACAGAAAGAGAGTGATGTTGCTTCTGTGTAGATCACTGCGGGACCCTACCTAGAGTACTGTGTCAGTTCTGAAGACCATTGGCCAGATATTCAAAACTTTGCCCTGGGGCTAAATTAGCACTGCCGGTATGCTAAAATAGCCCAGAACCAATAGCCTGCCATATTCAAAAGGGATAGCCCTGGTGCTAAACCTGCTGATTATAGCATGCTAAGGAAGCCGGGCAAACTGCGCTGGGAGTGCAGTGCAGAAATAGCCTGGGAAATAAGACAGCTCTGAATATATCAACCAGAAGTGCAAACCACAACAGCTGCTCAGTGCACAGTGACATGAAGGAAGGTAGAGGTAGACCATGTGTGTGCTAGCAAGGAGTGGATTCAGTAAAGCTGCAAGCACCAGCACATGTGAAATTCTGAGAAATGTACCATGTTTCTGAATTGTTTGCATAAGCAAACAGTTGCCCAGGGCAAAAATTTGCTATATTCAAAAGTGACATGCAAATGAGCCTACTTAGGCAGTCTGTGGGCAAACATCCAGATTAGCATCTCATTATGTCCTGAGTTGCCTCAGTTTGCCCAGCACTATTGCAGGGTCCCACAGCTCCACCTGTAGGTCAGTCTGGAAGTACAGGGGCTGGCTGGGTCTGCCCACAACTCCACCTGTAGGTCAGTCTGGAAGTGCATGGTGGTAGCTGCAGGCTACATTTGTACAGAACTGCATAGAATATTGTGCCCCAGGGGACTACACAGCACAGGCACAGGTGGTGATGCTGCATGCAATTGTCAAACTGTAGTTCCTGCTGCAGTGAGCAGCAGACACTACAGTAACAAGGGAACCAGTAGTGTGAGGGACACAGCAATACCAATGGTGTGTAGAGCATCAATGACTGCTGCACTTTACACAGTGACAGGTCCATCTTGCAGATGTATACTGACAGTGGACATTACTGTTATGCTGTTGTGCAACCCACAGATACTGCACCACTCACATAGGATGCATTGACATATGCATGGCTGGCTGTGTGTGCTGTGGTGTCTGTACAGATGTGTGGTATGTGGCCGGGGGGACACATACCATGACACAAACACACTGGTGTTGGGGTATTCCCTATGCTGGACCATTTGCACTGGGTGGATGGTCCCAGCCTTGTGGTGGCACCCAGTATGTGGTGCAGACTAGCCACCTGTACACCTCCCCTCAACACCCTTCATCACCCAGTGCTGCATGTGTGTGCTGCATTCTATTGGTGTCCTCCAAGGGTGGTCTGCAGGTGTGTGCTGTATGGACACAATGCCATGGTGTCTTCTGGGTGCTGGGTCACCCCTTAATGCCTGGCATGGCTGGGACCGGTGGCAGATGATGGCAACATAGAAACATAGAAACACAGAAGTTGATGGCAGATAAGGACTGCAAGGCCCATCCAGTCTGCCGGACCGCAAGGCCCATCCAGTCTGCCCCTTTTTTTTTCTACCTTATGAATGTGCCATCGACTTTTGCTCTGTCAATGGCCTATCTATTCATAATCATCTGTATTGCTCCCTTATGCCTATCCCATGTCTGTTTGAAGCCCAGCACAGTATTCATATCCACCACTTCCTGAGGTAGGCCATTCCAAGCATCCACCACCCTTTCTGTGAAAAAGAACTTACTCACATTACCCCTTAATCAAAGGTGCCATCCATGTGCAGCATGTTTCTTCCATGCCTGCTTTCTTTCTATGTTTAATATTTACTGGTTAGGGTCAATAAACCACCACTGGCAGACCCTCACAAACTCCATTATTCACACTTGTGAATTACTGAGTTCCATGGACCATGGTTTTGTGTCAGGCAAAGTCACACAAAGCTGCACAAAGCTGCGCAAAGCCACAAAGTCATGCAAAGCTGGTTTGCCCTGGTTTAAGACTACCTTTTCCTGGGCGGTAATTTTCACCATGCAAAGTGTTGTGCTAAGTTGCACAAAAACACTGTGCGTGGAGCTAATGCACAGAATATATCATTGCACTTGTATTCATGTACACACACCCTCTTTTTGGCCCTTGCATACATTATGCTTTTGCCTGGCGCTAATGCAGTTTGCCTGCCCTATCTGACCTTTTGAATATAGTAGACCCACGTAAACCCGATACAAACCCTGTGCAAATGGTTTGCGCCCAGCGCAAAGTTTTGAATATCTGGCCCCATAGCTCTGGAGTGACATAAACAAAGTGGAAACAGTACAGAGGAGTGTAACTAAAATGGTGCAGGATCTGCATCAAAAGTCCTATGATGAGAGAGTAAAGGACCTCAGTATGTACACCCTGGAACAGAGGAAGGAGAAGGGGATATGATAGAAACCTTTAAATACCTCACAGAGGTAAATAATATTAAGGAGGGAAGTATTTTTCATCAGAAATGGTGCTCAAGAATAAGTAGACATGCTATGAAGCTGGAGGAGGGTAGATTCAGGAGAGATGTAAGGAAGTACGTCTTCACATGAAGAGTGTTTGATTCCTGGAACAGCATTCCAGCAGAGGTGGTGGGAGCAAAAACAGTGCTGGGGTTCAAAATTGCATGGGATAAGCACAAGGGAAACATAGTGGAAAGGTAGAGGGGAGTGAGAAAGAGCTGTAAATCAGGCAAGGTTTATGGTAATAGTGTAGGTAGGGAGAAATGGGCAGAGAGGATGGGCCAAGGTGTCCTTATTTGCCGTCAAATTCTGTTTCTATGTTTCTAAGAGAGTGAGGAAATACTTTCAGTGACAGAACTCTGAAGGAGATACCTTATTAGATGAGCAGAATTTTGTGCCATCATTCCATCTGCCATAACCAATGCTGACAGATAGCTTGTCTGTGCCGATGCATCTTCTCTGCTACCCACTCACCAATGCTCACAAGGCAGCTGTCTATTAAAATGGTGAACCAAAGGTGCTGTGCAGTGGGACCCCATTTCACCAAGAACCTTACTCTTTAGAAAGGGTTATTTCCTAAGATTACACTTATATGAGGTGTTTGTAGCTGCAAGAAGGAGTTTACAACCTCTTATTTAATAAAATGCTGCTTCAGTTGTGGCTGAAACTACAGTAAGTACTAGCAGTCCTCCAGAATCCCAGAATCGTTTGACTGCCAATAGAGTTTAATTCACATACAGGATCCAGCCCAACACAAGGATGAAGGTGATGATCTGGAACACCATACTCACCATTCCTGCTCACTAAATGTGGAGCCTTTTCCCAAACCTGTAACAAGCGCATTTTTGCCAGAACACCGTCAAGTTGAGAGCACTGCCTCAGCTCTCATTTAGGACGAATCTGAACCTCAGAGTCAAAGCTTAATTTGTCACAATATTCCATACAGAAGTACTGGACTTTGCAACTCTCCAAGTTGGTCTCAGTTTCAGACTCCATGTGCAGTAATATTTCAAAGTATGTGTGTTATTTTTTCAGTGATGTAACTGTGACTTGAAGGGATCAGTCTTACAAAGGGGCACTCATTTTCTCTGGTAGTGATCTGGGCAAACTGTTGAGAAGAATGACAGAAGAAATGTGTGTTTCAGCAGTTCTCATTGATCAAAAATCTATAGTCAGTCCCATAATTACCAAATAAGCCAAGGGAACCACATCTGTTGGGGCATTATTGTACCCTTCAGCACATCCTGAAATGAGGACCTATGGAATTTTGTGGTGACACAAAGCCGGCGAGGTATCATCCCCCCTTAATCATAGATCTGAGAACTTGACATAGGATTATTAATTTGTAAGTCACTTCATAGATAGTGTGTCTGGAAAATATCCACATTTAATGCAGTCTATTGAACTCGGTGCAGTAATCAGTTATATCAAATGTAAATGTGGCAATGGACAGGAATTGGAATTATTATATTTCTCCTTCAATCTGAAAAACGTTTATATTGTTTGCATGTGAATTCATAGGTGGAACTGGTTACAAAAATGACAGTGTCTGAAATATAACAGGAAAAACTAGCCATTTGTGACTACTGCACTGTTCTGGTGGCCATCAATTGGCCTGTTAGTAGTTAGGTGGGTCAGGAACAAGGGCTTGTCTTTTTGGCTTGCACTGGATCTCGATTCAGCATGTCCAGCCTGCAGTCTTGATTCAGGCTCATAACCATCATGAAAGAAATATGAAAGGGAACAAACTAAAGTGAGGGAGAAGGGAGTCACGAGTAACAAAATCAAGGAATTGAACAGAGTAATGGGCTAATCATTTCTTAAGGTAGTGAAAATAAAATAAAAAACAGCATCTAAAACATTGAAAAAGGGTATACTAAAGCTGACATAGACTGAGATTGCACTAATAAAAGTATGGGTCACACAACAGTGAATTACAATAGCGTTAAAGAGAAATTAAAAGATTAAGAAATGGTACAGACCTAAAATGTGCTTACTACACATGCACAGGAGTTTGGTGCTCTTTGGTGGGGGGATGGCCTGGTCCTCAATGCCAAGAATGAGGCATGGGGTCATAATGTCATAAGACATTATGCCCTCATGGCAAAATCATACTGCCAATACAAGCCGATTGCTGCTATGAGGCATGTCTTTTTCTGTGGAGGTTCCGCTCCCGACACCCTCCGTTATGGACCCCCCTCACTATAGATTCTCAACTCCGGGGGGGGGGAGGTGTCACCTTGGGGAGTGCACAAATCACTAACAAAATAAAATATTCTGGGACTGGGAATCAAACCCGGTCCCAGACACAGCGCCTGGGTTCCTGCTGCTGTGGCTCAGTCCTGTGAGCCACGGCAGCTGCTCAGCAAAACCCACTCCCAGCAGAGGTCATATCCTCTGCCTGGGAAAGCACTACTGGTGCAATACCGTGTACAGCAGTATATGTGGTATTGCACCATTAGTGATTACAGCCTATGTTGTACCCGCTTAGCCATAATGTCATACGCTATTAGGCGTGTGTCATTATGACCCAGTAGGGAAAAGGCAAAGTTCATGATCTTCTCCGGACCAAAGAAAGCCCCTGTCACCAGTCTTAAACTTTCTGATAACTCCGGCACTCACATTGAACAAGTCATTGACTCCAGGAGCATCTACCTTGACCCTCACCTCCCTTTCAACCTCCACATCAGCAACCTCATCAAAAAGGTCCATGCCAGGCATGGTCTCCTATATAGGATTAGAAAGTACCTTATCCCCAGTTCCAGACTTCTCCTGGCTAGCTCCCTACTCCTGCCTCTATTAGACTATGGATCCATTGTCTTTTCTCTTCCCACCTCATCCCTCATCCCTCCTCTACTCCAAACTCAGGGTCACCTACAACAGCATAGTTCGCTTCGTCACAGGTCTCCCCTTGAGAACCCACCACTGCACTCTTTACTCCTCCCTCAGCTGGTCTACTTTGGAAGGGAGGTTTCATCAAAAAATGCTCTCCTTCCTCCACAAGAGATATCTCAATATTCTCCCACCTATCCTCAACTCACTCCTCCCACTTGTAGCCTCCAGGTGATCAACCAGAGGTGCCTCCAGTCAGGTCTTTGACATCCCTTTCTACAGGACCAGTCATGCCCAGAACTCCATCACGTACAAGGGTTCGGAGCTCTACAACAAACTACCCCCCAGAAATTCGGGCCTGTAGATCCATTAACTCCTTTAACTCCTCCTCCTTCAAAAAGCACCTGTTGGCATCATCCACCTGCTGCTGCCCTGATATGCCCCCCTCCAGCCCACTCACTAAAACAAGTGATCCACTCCCACACGTTACCTGCACTGAACCCCATCCCTAAGCACCACAGCCTTAGACCCTTCACTGGGCCCATCCCTCTTGTTGTATATTGCCTGCCTCACATGTTTCCCCTACCATTTCCCCTCTGGGTAACAACTCGACCATGAAGTTAGTCTACTTTACCTTATCACTGTCCTTGTACCCAGAGAGTGTATCCTCCTACAGACTCAAACTACCCCTCACCATCTCCTAACACTGCTTTTCTTCTACTGCCTTTTATAGAAACATAGAAGTTGACAGCAGATAAGGACCGCAAGGCCCATCCAGTCTGCCCATTTCTTTTTCTACCTTATAAATGTTCCATCAGCCTTTGCTCTGTCAGTGGCCTATCTATTCATACTCATCCATATTGCTCCCTTATGCCTATCCCACGTCTGTTTGAAGCCCTGCACTGTATTCATATCCACCACTTCCTGAGGTAGGCCGTTCCATGCATCCACCACCCTTTTTGTGAAAAAGAACTCCCTCACATTACCCCTTAATTGGCCTACATCTAATCTCATGCTGTGTCCTCTTGTCCTGCTATTTTCTTATATTGAAACATGTTAGACTCCTTCACCCTGTTAATGCTCTTAAGGTGTTTAAATGTTTCAATCATATCGCCTCTCTCCCCCTCCTTTGCTCTAGGGTATACATATTGAGCTCTGTTAATCTGTCCTCATATGTCTTATGATGCAGTCCCTGCACCATTTTGGTTGCCCTTCTCTGGACTGCCTCAAGTTGGTTAATGCCCTTGTGAAGGTGTGGCCTCCAGTACTGCACGCAGTACTCCAGATGAACCTAGCCAGTGTCTTGTAAAGAGGATTATTACCTCCCTCTTACAACATGATACCCCTACTAATACACCTAACATCCCCTAGCCTTACCTACTGCTTTAGAGGTCTGCTTGGATGATTTCAGATCATTGGTGATGATGATGCCCAAATCTCTTTCTTCCTTTGTGACTGCCAGAAACTCCCCTCAGCCTATAGGTGGCTTCAGGGTTTCTCTTCCCTATGTGCATGATTTTGCACTTCTTTGTATTAAATCCCAGTTGCCACTTTTCTGACCATTTTACTAGTTTATCCAGATCTCTTCTCCTTTTGCCCACCCATCTGGATCATCTACTCTGTTGCAGATCTTGGTGTCATCTGCAAACAGACAAGCCTCCCTCTAGTCCATCTGCAATGTCACTAATGAAGATATTGAAGAGGACTGGCCCCAGACAGATCCCTGAGGTATCCCACTTGTGACCTGCATCTCTTCTGACTGTATACCATTTACCACCACTCCTGTCTTCTGCCCATCAACCAGTTTGCCACCCAGTTGACCAACTTCTGACCACCCCGAGCCTACCCAGCTTATTTATCAATCTTCTATGTGGAACAGTGTGAAAGCTTTGCTGAAGTCAAGGTAGGTGACATCAGCTGCTCCCTTGGTCTGCCACTCTGGTTACCCAGTCAAAGAAATCTATGAGATTAGTTTGACAGGACCTTCCTTTTGTAAACCCATGCTGTCTTGGATCCTGTGCCTATATGGATTCCAGGTGTTGCACTACCTTTCCTTAACGAGTGCCTCCATAATCTTGCCCACTACTGAGGTAAGACTGACTGGTCTGTAGTTCTCTGCCTCCTCCCTGCTACCACTCTTGTGGAGCGGGATCACATGAGCCCTTCTCCAGTCTTCTGGGACCTCTTCTGTGCTCAGAGACTCACTAAACAGTTCTGCTAATGGCTCTGCTAGTTCCACTCTTAGCTCCTTAAGTACCCTGGGATATATGTCATCGGGTCCCATTACCGTGTCCACCCTGAGCTTAGCGAGCTCTTGTAGGACCCTTTCTTTTGTGAAGGGAGTAGTGCTCACCTCCCTTCCCCTTGTGTCCATGGTGCTGAGCTATGGGCCCTGCCCTACCTTCTTTTCAGTAAATACTGAGCAAAAGTATCTATTTAGGATAAATGCTTTTACAGGGTCCTCCTCCTCACATGCCCCCTTTCACCTTTGAGCTTAGCAATAGCCCCTCTGGACTTTCTCCTTTCACTAATGTATCTATAGAAAGTCTTGTCACCTTCTTTTACTGTTCATGCTAGTGTTTCCTCAGTTTGGGACTTTGCCTGCCTTACTGCCTTCCCTGCTCCCCTTAGCGCAGTTTGGTATGCCTCCCTATCTTCATCCCGCTATGTTCCCTTATATTTCCTGAAGGCCAGCCTTTTGGCTCTGACCTTTTCTGCTACTGTATTTGAGAACCAAAGTGGTTTCCTTCTTCTTTTGCACTTCCTTTTCTGTCTAACACAATGGGATGTTGCTTCAAGTATTACATCCTTAATGCTTGCCCACTTTGCCTGTACCCCTCACCTGTGTTTCTTTTTGCCAGGGCTAACTTAACTCTGTTGGCCATCTTATCAAAGTCAGCTCCTCTGAAGTCCCATATTTTTGCCTTGGAATGGGATGATTTAGATGTAGTGGCCAAATTGAACCATACCATGTGATGGTCACTGGCCCCTAGGTGACCTTCTACCTGGAGATCTGTGATCCCTTCCCTGTTAGTCAGTACTAGCTCTAGGATAGCTCTGTCTCTTGTGGGTTGTTGTACCAGTTGTTTGAGGCCCTCCCCCTGCAGGGAATCCACCATGTGTCTAATTCTGGCAGATGTTATCTTCCCCATGCATGCTGCTACCACATTAAATACTATGTAAACTTAATTCAATCCCTGGGTTTTAGGCCTATACACTGTAAATACAATGCTTATATTATGTATTCTTACAATTTGTTCCTGTTTTCCCCCTGTAAATATGATGTATATATTATGTATTCTTCCTGCCTGTAACACTGTAACACTGTAAATGCAATGTTTATAGTATGTATTCTTAAGACTCTGTTTCAATGCTTCTAACACTGCAAATACTGTGTATATTTTATGTATTCTTCATCCCTGTAACCGTTTACCTGTTATTTCCAACACTGGATGTTTATGAAAATGGGCATTTTGCTCACATACCCTCCACTATACAAATTGATTGATTGACTGACTGATTGATTGAACTGATTGAACTGTGGGGACCGCATCCCTATGTATGGGAATATGGTTCTCCCAGGCAGCACCCCACTGAAGTCACAGAAATGCCGTGAGGAAGGTAAATGTTTTCTCTTTATTATTAAGGAAGAAGCACTGATAGCTTGTTTTTAAAAAAGGTAATGTGACCAGAGACGATTACTTGGAACAGCAGTGCATTCAGGAACACTATAGATTTATGTGCCTTACTACTAACAAAAAGATGTAACATAAAACAGTAGTAGTTAAAACTACCTGGATGGAAAAAATTATATAAAGTGGCAGGGTAAAATGATACTACTTAGTAAACACAAAGTGTTCAGCAAGTGCAAGGTTGGAGCAGTTTGATCAAAATCTATAGTCAGTCCCATTATTACCAAATAAACCCAGGGAACTGCATCTGTTGGGATATTATTGTACCATTCAGCACATCCATGAAATGAGGACCTTCAGAATTTTTCATTGATACAAAGCCGGTGAGGTATCATACCCCCTCAATCATAGAGCTGATAACTGACAGAGGATTATTAATTTGTCAGTCACCCCATAGATAGTTCGTAATTGTAGAGATCATACACCCCTGCATAAGAATCCCAAGAAAAAAACACTTACTGCAGCAGTGTTTTATTTTCTTCTGGCAGAAATAATGCAGCAAAACTGAAACAGATTGCAGCTAAAGCTGCTGTCTTACATCTTGCAATGAATGCACCTGGACTCAATGACAAAATTGAGTTAAAACTCTTTCTTAGCCCTGGCAGTCTAGTGGTACCCCCCACCCTGCCCGTATCCCCGATCGCAATAAAATAGTATTTCAAATTAACCTGGTGGTCTAGTGGTTCCCCCCACCCCACCTGTATCCCTGATCACAATAAAATAGTGTTTCAAATAAACCTGGTGGTCTAGTGGTCCCCCCACCTCTTTCATTCACATATTTGCGAAGTACAATTACAGTATGCTGAAAGCCGTTGGTCACAGTGTGGACCAATGGGCTCCCTTCTTCTACTATAAGCTGTCATTGGCAGGCAGCCATGGTGGTATGAGGGTGGGTTGTGCTGCCTCCCGTGACGGGGGCTGGGTGGGCAGGAGGTGCTGTGTGGTGGGGGGTGGGGGTGCCATTGGACCACCAGGGAGTTGTTAATAGTGCCATTAGGTGCGATTGGGGATACGGGCAGGGTGGGGGACCACTAGACCACCAGATTCATTCAAAATACTATATTATTGCAATCAGGGTTACAGGCAGGGTGGAGGGAACCGCTAGACCACCAGGTTCATTTGAAATACTATTTTATTGTGATCGGGGATACAGGCAGGGTGGGGAACCACTAGACCACCAGGGCTTGGTATTTTACTTAAATTTAGGTGATTGCAGCTACGGGGAGGAGGGGTGACCACTGGACTACCAGGAATAAATCATTTATTTGTGGTGATCGTGGCTACGAGGAGGGAGAGGGGTATCACTAGACAACCAGAGCACTATGGCAATTGTTTTTTACAGGGATCAGAGCATCAAGAGGAGTGGACTACCAGAGCACTATGACAAGGTTTTTTTATGGGGATCGTGGCTACAGGGTGGGCAGGGGGTGCCATGAGACCCCCTCTGGCAGCACCACATGCTGTGCAGGGTGCCATGGGCATTTTGCTTGCCTGCCCTGCACATCGCATGCAAATGGGGCCATAATGACATGCAAATGGCCCCATTTGTGCCTTGCATGTATTATGGCCCCATTTGCATGCTGCTGGCTGAATATCAGGAATTTGCACACAGCGTAACTCTGTTGTGTTGGCTCAGTTCCCATTCCTGGTATTCAGCCCTGCCTGGGGGGATGCACCAGTGCATCCTATTTGTGCAATGTGCATTACCTGCTATATTCAGAGGAGATGCACCATGGCTCATCTCTTCTGAATATATCCCTTGGTTGCACTGGCGCAACTCAGTTGCACTGTGCAACCACTTGCGCCATTGCCGGGCGCAATTCTGAATATCGGGGCCTTTATATACAGCTTCTTTTTTCCTTGAATATATACAGTTTTCAGGAGTGGGCTTTGTTTTTCTTTCTTATCTGGACATGCCATCACTGAAATGCTATGGGGCATGCAGACACAGTTTGCAGGAAGAGAGAGAGACAGACAGAAGGAGGGAACTGGTTTACTTGCAGATGAGTTGTGAACTCTTAAGCATCATCTGCACTTGGTGACAGTATATTATCCAGAACAGGAGTTATATGCAGAACATTTCCACAGGCTTTACTTTCATTTTGTAAATTACTGAGAGGAATGAGAGCGCCAGCATGGAGTATACCCATACATCACTTTCAATCCCTTTGGTTGAGCAGATTAAAAAAGAGCACATCATAAAATAAAAGCCTCTCTAGATCCCTTTATGAAGTACCTTCTTTTTTTAGGTCGATCATATCTAAATAAAATCTCAGCTGATGAACAGCAATGAGCAGTAATAAAAACTTGAGGGACATTCTTATGTATTACTGCAGGCTATAGATTTTATAGGCAGCTTTTTTAAATAAATTCAGTTTTCAGTTTTCAGAGGCTTTGTTTTTTTTTTCATCTGGACATGCCATTATTGAAATGATGTAGGGCATGCAGTCACAGTTCATGAGAAGGAGACAGACAGACAGACAGAGGAGGGAGCTGTTTTTCTTGTCTGTTCCACATACAGATGAATTGTGAACTCTTAATGATCATCTGCAGTTGGTGACATTATATGGTTCAGAGCAGGAGTTATATGCAGGACATTTCCACAGGCTTTACATTAATTTTGCAAATTACTGAGGGGAATGAGAACGCCGGCATGGAGTATACACAGGAGTGACTGGGGACCTGGAGTTTTATGAGAGAAATGTGCGCAGACACTATTTTCATTTTAAATGTCAGTCATCTTTCACATAGTGGGCTGCTTTATACTGAGTGAAGTTTGTTGTTTTATTTATGTTTTTTAAATGTATCTGATTGCTTTGTGAAGTCCTGCTGATTCATTTTACAAAGCTGTTTTCCTTGCTAACAATGGAGAAAATAAATGGTGGCTGTTAAAAACTTGTCACTTTCAATGCCTTTGGTCGAGCAGATTGAAAAGGAGCACATCATAAAATGAAAGCCTTTCTAGATCCTTCAAGAAGCACTTTTTTTAAGATGGATCATTGTAAATGAAAACTCAGCTGATGAACGGCAACAACAAATAACAGAAATCATGGGACTGAATAATAGGTTATTTACAGAGGAAGGAACTGGTTTTCTTGTCCGTTCCACATACAGATGAATTGTGAACTCTTACAGTGGCTTCAGGAATGGAGAAATAAATTATTCCACTGCAGTCTGCTTCTGCTCCTCTCTTCTTCCTTGGCTGCAAGTTCTGCTTTTCTTGATCAGTCAAGCTCCGACTCCCACCCTTTGCTACGATATGCAGTGTTAAAAAGGGAGGGAGTTTAATTAACTGTCTGGATTTTAGTTCAGTTCCAAATCCCATCCTGTTGTTTAAGTCAGTGCCCAAAGTTAAAAAAAAAAAATGATAGTGCTAGTGTGGCAACAGTAAAAAAAAAAGTGCATTTCCAAGTGGAGTCGTCTGTTTTTCACACTTCAGCATGTTATTGGTTCACAAGGAATGCAGAGTCCTTTTTCTCAGGGATTGTAAAAGGACTGCAGGGCTCTAAAAACAAATACAAACATACTAACATACGTGTAAAGGTGCCAGCAGAAGACAGCCATAAGATCTATCAAGTCTTCCTGATGTGAAACTCATGTCATTATGTTTACATTGGACCCCCCTCTGTACTCTTAACTTCCTCTTTACCCTGTCCCATCCACTCTTCAAGCTACCGATCATCCTTGAATTGACAGCCTCTACCAGAGGCTCATTCCATCCTGTCACCACCTTCTTCATAAAGAAGAATCTCTTGACAACATAATGCACTCTAAATAGTAAATAATGTACAAACTTCCAAATCGTATGAGATGAAGGGCAGAATTATCATAAGTGAGGACACAAATGATGTTCCCATCTGTGGAAAAAGTCATGATTTGTGGCAAAAAATGATACAAATATGATTAGCGTCATTGGTTGCTGCACTTGTAGATTTGTTTTGATACAAAATAAATTTTGGACAGAAGCCCAACTTTGAAAATAAGTGGGAGAATGTCAGATAAATCCTTTTGAAAATCCACCCCCCCAACACACACACACACACAAAAGCAAAATCTAACAATAATCCCTAAGCAGACAAAGTGAATACATTTGCAGAGTTAGTGGTTAAGATATACAGTATGAACAGCTAGAAGAAGGATGATTTACTGTATGTAGGTTCTAAATTTAGAATACAACAGGTGACCATATGAAGTCAAATAAATCAGATAATAATATTTGTCACTGAGCACGTGGCTAACACATTCAGTTAATGCTAGGTTACTCAAGTAACATAGCTAGTCTTCTACAGTGGTAGTAGAGGATTTTTCAATCAAAACAACATTCATTTTAGATATAATGCTGACATAGAACCCATATTTGTAGAGGTTTAGTAAGATATGGTAGGGATAATGTCTCTCGTAAAATAAAAATCTTAGGATAAACTGGAATCTGAGCATTAGACACAATAGGATGCATTTTATACTTCTACTTAAAAATGTTATTGAGTTTATGAAAAGACAAACAGCATACAAAATGTAATACATTGTGAAGTAAGTATATTCTCAACAAATTAAAAAACAAACAGGAGGAAGAGGACTGATATTGTTACCAGTCTTTACAGATTGAGGCGGAGAGTGCTATTAGGAAGTCAAAGGCACTGATGGAATTAAATATTGCAGGTAAAATCAAGGAAGGAGACAAGGCATTCTATCATTACAAAGGAGACAGGAGAAAAACCGAAGCTGAGATTACAAGACCGAGATGGGAGGAGGGCGCTGGTATAGAGGAGGATGACCAAAAGGCTGATATGCTAAATAAATACTTCAGCTCAGTCTTTGTCAAGGAGGAGAAGGATATAGGCCCAAGGTGGAAGGCAGGGGGGTGGGGGGGTAGACATCTCCCCCCCTTCTTGGAGGATAGAGTCAGTAACAAACTGCTGAGGCTTAGGGCAGACAAGGCTATTGGATCAGATGCTGTGCACCCTAGAGTACTGAAGGAACTCAGGGAGGAGTTGGCAGGGCAGAACCTCTGACAGATTTGTCTACCCTCTCACTAGAAATGGGAGAGGTCCCAGAGGATTGGAAGAAAGCAAATGTGGTTCTGCTCTACAAGGGTGGGGACAGAGAAGTGATGGGAAACTACAGGCCTGTCAGCGGTTGGGAAGATTATGGAGTCACTCTTAAAGGAGCATATAGTGGACTACCTAGAGAAGAGAGGGCTGGTTGACCCCAGGCAGTATGGGTTTACCAAGGGGAGATCGTGTCAAACAAAGTTAGTGGAGTTTTTTGACTGGGTAACGGGGGCATGGACTGCAGAGGAGCTGTGGATGTGGCCTATCTGGACTTCAGAAAAGTGTTTGACATGGTGCCTCATAAAAAGCTGCTGAAAAAACTGGACAGCCTTGTGGTGGGACCAGCCATAGTAAAATGGGTTGAAAACTGGCTCACTGGTAGGTCCCAGATGGTGATGGTTAACGGGGTACTCTGTAGTGAGGGAAGTGTGACAGCGGAGGTACCACAGGGGTTGGTTTTGGGCCTAGTCCTATTCAATGTCTTTGTTGGAGACATTGCAGTTGAGCTGGAGGGAAAGGTGTGCATGTTTGTTGATGACACAAAGATCAGCAACAGGATGGATACACCGAAGGGTGTGGGAAGGATGAGAGAGGACCTTAAAAAGCTGGTGCAGTGGTACAGTTTGTGGAGACAGGGGGTCAATGCAGGGAAGTGTAAAATTATGCATCTGGGGCTTAGGCACCCCAGGGCAAAATATGAGTTTGGCGGGGAAGAAACACATGTATACATAGATACAGTCAGCATATAACGGCCACCAGGCCCATCCAGTCTGCCCGTTTATGCTACCTGTCAAAGCGGCTAGTGACCCTATCTGGTCACTGGCTTTAGATTTTCTTCCTATCTCTAATATTCCTTTATTTCTGCAGTCACAGAGCAAGAAAGAAACCTCGGTGACATCATCATGGCTGACCTCAATGCAACAAGTCAATGCCAAAAGGCAGTAGGAAAGGCCAACAGAATGTTGGAATACATAGGGTGGGGTATAGCTAGCAGACAGAGGGAGATCATTGTTTCCCTATATAAGATGTTGGTCTGGCCTCACCTCGAGTACTGTGTACAATTCTGGAAGCCACACTGAAAAGGGATGTCAGGAGGGTGGAGGCTGTTCAAAGGAGGGCCACCAGAATAATTCTTAGGCTGCAGAGGAGGACATATGAGGACAGACTGAGAGATCTAAATATGTATTTCTCCCTGGAGCAAAGGAGGGAGAGGGGTTATATGACTGAGACTTACAAATATTTAAAGGGGTTTATTAGGGTATGGGGTTGCTTCTTTCAGAGGAGAAAAGGGCTCCAGGACCAGGGACACAGCATCAAGCTGGAGGAGAAAATTTAGGAGAATATAGAAGTATTTTTCACAGAGAGGGTGGTGGATGCCTAGAATGGGTTGCCAGAAGAGATTGTAAGGGCTGGAACTATCTCTTGTTTTAAGCATGCCTGGAACAGATACAAGGGAATCCTGAGGGTGGGGTGACTTAACTGGAGGGGTCAAAGGAAATCTGACAACTATCGGTTTGGGGAAAGGGGATGCACATTAGAGAATGGGTATTGTAGGGCAGACTTAGTGGGCCATGTTAGTCCTTATTTGCCGGCAATTGTATGTATGTATGAATGCAACAATGGTGTCTATGCATCGGTGTGGGCCAGATACATGTGATAGGCATGTATCTAGCCCACAGACGTCTACAGCTATGGACAGACAAACAGGGCATGGCATGCACTACTGTCAGCCTCCTCAGGCTGCCTGTCCAAGGCCCTGTACCCTCGCAGCAGTGCTGCATGGGGAGGCAGATTGGCGGAAACAGGCAGGCATCCAATCAGATGCCCATCCTGAACTCAAAGTGGATCCTCTTCTCCACATGGAGCAGGGAACTGTGGAACACCACATGTGCCAGAATGTAACATATTACAGGTGAGTGCCACATTGGCTGCCCAAACCCTTTCTTTCTGACCGGATTGCTGGGGCAGCATGGCGTGGGGCTTGGCTGTTCCACTGCAACTGGTGGGTGCTGTTTATGGTTTGCATGCAGTGGCTACAGAAGGGTCCCTGTCTGCATAGCCTGCACATCCCCTCCCCAGTGAATGGTGTGTAGTGTAGGAATGACTCCTGGCCACTCCCTCTCTCCATTCACATGGGTAGATTGTCAGAGGATCTAGAGCAGAATCGACATGCACTCCTTCCATGAATACCAGGACTCCTGATGTGCAGCTATCCAATTAAGGGCTGCTGATGCACCACAGATATGCAGTGCATAGGTTTTATGCACTTATGTGCAGAGAGCCGAAAGTGAGGGTCTGGCACAACACTAGTACAAATTTCAGCTATAGTACATACTGTAGTTCCACTATTACAGGTTCATTCAGTCCCTTTAGACGTTCCCTCATATGGGGCTATGGTGGAGAGTAAAAGAGTGTGGATACTATAGCTCAAGGGGTAATAGGGTGTGACACTGGTTACTGTACCTTCAACTACCAATATTGTGAGTACAGGGGCTACATTTTACCCATCTGTGCAGTACAGTATCTGGAGGTTTAGAAGAGGTGATGGAAGGTAGACACCCCAAGTTCTAAGATATTGATCCACCATTTGTGTAGCTAGAGTATATGACTGAGGTGTTCATTATTGGCCACAATCCCAGAACATTTTCCAGTGTTTTGCTTCTGGCACCAAGCATTAGCTATGAAAGAACTGGTTTATAAGTTTAGAATCACCAGAACCTATGTGATTTTATGCAGATAACCAGATCAGAACCTTTTCTGGTTCTCAAAAGGTTCTGATAAATTTTAAAACATTAATTTGGGAGCTTAATTTACCCCAAAGAAGGTCTTTATCTAGTAAGAAGGCTGGTGGTGGTGGTGGTAGAAAGATACAATTTTAAGTTAATTTCCCAAAACTCATAATAGCTTAAGCGTGAACAATCACAGTTAAAACAGTTTTTGTACTTTAAGCTAAAAGATTCTGAAGTTCTGATCAGGCTTGGATAACTACTGTATCAGAAATTTACATGGCTTATCAGAAACATTTAGAATCTCAGAAACCTTTGTGGTTATTCCATCCCTACCAAATACCTCCAGTTTATTAACAATAACCTCTTAGCCTCCAGACCAGCGGCTACCAGCCAGAGTACATTAGTCCCCATGATAAGCACTTGAGATACATCCCCTAGTATAACTAGGAGGGCATTGCATGGGAAAGGTTTGTCTATAATCATTTGACATGTCACATGGACCTCCTTCTAGAAATGAGTTATTAATGGGCCCGTCCATAAAATGTACATACCAGAGAACTCCTGGGAAGTTGCACCTCCAATATTTGTCATGTTTAAGTATACCAGGTGAGTGTAGCATCTGAGCTGTTCTATTCCTTCAATGCAGTATGTTGTTTTGAATAATTAACTCCTATTGTCCCTTCTTGCTGTGTAGTGCACATGCCAGCATGTCTCCTATCTTTTCTGAGAACAAGAATCCCAGCTCCTTCTTCCACTCCCTTCTGGCTTTGTCTGTCTGTGGTGGGAGGGTTTCCATCATGGCCCAGCACAGTGCCCCTGACTGACCCTAAGATATTTTAGAAGTTGCTTAAGGGGATTGTCTGGTGAGCCATCCTATTGGGTGCTGGGTCTGTGCTAAAGGAAATCTTAATGAAGCCTTTATCTGCAAGTACGGTGAAAGATTCCTAGCTAGCATGTCACACTGAGACTAGAGTTCTTTGAATGAGCATACGGTAATGGAGCTTGGCTGGAGGAGATCATGTTTCCTTTGTAGGCCTGTCATGCTCCATCCTTCCCAGTGCTCTGATTTTTATCAACAACCAAGTTCCTGTTTCCCCAGAGAAGGGCATACTGACTGGGAAGTGACTGACATTTCATGAGCTTACACAACTTCCTACACCCCTTGCATGATGCTTGTACTGATGTTGTATAGGATTTTGTTTGTTCAGTTGAATCAGTATATAAACAGAGCCTAGCCTCCCCCCCAGCCCTTTCTTAACATACATTCCAAGTGGTAGGTGATTCTCCTTGTCTGAGAACAATCTTAAAGTTTGTGCTCCTCCAAAAACTAGTCAGCTCCCTTTAATCCATGGAAGCCCCCATCCTTCCTGACTCTGATGAACTTTCAGTTTGACTTGGCTGTACTTAGGGGGAGGTTCTTTCTTATGGGAAGTTTCCAAAGAGGGTTTCTGTCTTCTTGAACCATATAAGCTGGATGTGAAGGTTTAGGCAGCTGAAATTTGGTTGCAGTGATCATCCTTATACCCTCTATTTTCCCCACCAGTCACAGCTTTAGTGCTTTCCAGTGAGTACGCTCCTCTCTAAGGTCTTCCAGTAATCGACTGAGGGTGAGGTGAGATATTTTGGCTATATCTGCTCTTACTTCAGTGTACAAATAAAGGATCCATTCTGGTACCCATTATAGCCCACATATAACTATCAGGACTACCGTACAACTAACATTTAGGGATATCACCTGGGTTTTCCCTTTATTGACTTTTCTTCCTGAAATACCATGGAAATTTGCAAGAATTTTTAACATTTCTGGGACCAACTTTTCTAGTTTCAATAGGGTTACCAAGTGGTTGTCTACATACAGGCTGGTAATATATGCTTCTCCTTCCCCTTTGATGCACTTTATCTTTGATAAGGTTCTAAGGGTAAGTGCCAGAGGTTTCACTTCAAGGACAAACAGAAGGGTGGCAGGGATCACCATTGTCTTTTACCCTTATGTAGCAAAATCAGAGGCAATAACATGTTGTTTTCTTGGTATAGTCTCTGGGTTCAGATCTCATGTCTGTCCAGTTTCTTTGTATGTAGCAATTGCCTCTTCTGAGGTCCTAAACTCATTAGGGATCCCAATTATGACTATTTGAGTGTAGCAGGGTATTGAAGGTGATATGGGATTCTCAGCAATTGAAATTACTTTTAACTTCTGTGAAGCCTTTGTGTTGCAGTGCCAGTTCAGAGAAGAAGTCACTGAATATGTAAATTTTATGTTGATTCAAGTTAGAAGACCCTGTGCCTGACCAGGGACCACATTTTCTTTGTCCAGGAAACATAGAAATTTAGCCAGTATTGGTGTAGATCACCCTCCTTGCTTGGGGATGCAGGGTTCTCTGAGCCCCTTCAGTCTCTAGGGTTGGTCTCCAGTTGTGTTGGAGTAGCTTCAGTATCTCCTGTTGTAGAAAAGCTGACACATCTTTATTCTCAGCACCCTCTGGGAATCCTATGAAACAAAGGCTATTTCTGTGATTGCGGTTTTCTGCAGCTTCAGCTCTGTTCCAAGCAGCCCCACTAGCCTTTCCAGTTCCTGGATTCTTCCCTCATGCCTGATATCCTCATCATCAGTGTATAGTAGGAATGCTGCTGTGCCTTTGGCTTATTGTGTCAGGGTCTGCACTGTATCCTCCAGTGCTGCCACAGCTGATTTAAAAGTGCTAATCTCCTTTAACACCATCTGTAGACAACCTAGACAACCTTTAATTTTAGTGGTGTCAGTGGAGAGGACTGTGTGGGAGCCACTGCCATTTCTGTGGGGGAGTTTCTGTCAGAGTCACAACAAATTGTTTGGTTGATAGCTCAGGAATGCTGCAATGGAACTGAGATGGAAGTGAAGCACAATCGGGAAATCATTAGAGTCAGTTTTTCTCTTTCACACAATGTCTGCTTTGTACAGGTTTAGGCACAGGTTCCACAGAAAAGAAATACATTTTTTAATGGGATATTGGCGCTTTCATTTCAAGCAGTCATTTCAGTCACACACTGCACATGCGCTCCTAGAGCAGAGCTGGTATTTCAGCTAATCACCTTCTACAGTGGCTCTCTAGTGTAAATCATTTTGTACTTTCAAAATAGTACATAGCAGCAGGTTTGTAAAACACATGTAGTACATGTAGCAGGTATGTAGCACACCAGTAAAAAAGTTGCTAAATTCATTTGACATGTCTGCCACAAATGTAATATGATTGTTCACATATGTGACACAGTGCATCCCCTGCCCCATAACTTCAAGGTGGGAGTATTCATTTTGTGGAAGTTGCTTTGCAGAACATAATGAGGAGTGTTGTTAGGCAGCAAACAATAGCTTGTTAAGCAGCACATAATCACTGCAGCTTGAGGGCCTACCGCTGTGGTGTATACTCTTTTGCGCACATTGTCAAAATTAGTTTTTGTTTAAAATAACTTTTATTGAGATAAACAACATGCATACATTGAACAGTACAGGTAAGCATCCTGACCATGGGGCAACCCCCTTGAAGATAGAACACTAAAAATATGTTCTTTCCAGCATTCATTTACAAGTTATGGACATCAATAATCACTGATACCATTTATATTTACTATATATAGAAAACACTTGAGGATGATTGTCACAATTGTTAAGTTTAGTGTGCCTGAGTTGGCTGTGGTGATATCTGCACAGTGACATGGTTAACAGAATGCGGTATCAATTGAGACATTTCCTAGTCAATTACCCCCTCTACAAATTTGCTTACCCGTGATGCTCTAGTCTGTGTTAGGTTTGAGGCTTTTGATTTTATGTGTGTTTAAAGAAAACACACAAATGAAGTATCTATATTTCTGTTTAATGTATGCATTTTATATATTGTTCTTCCTTCTTGTCAGCATATAAATTGTTTCACCTCTTTCCACTCACTATGAGCATTAAAAGAGTTAAAGTGTGTCTGCTTCAATGCTTCCAGTGTATTAACAACAGAAATTGCCCATCCTCAGAGAACATGTTTGCAAAGGAGTGTTGAAGTAATTAGGACAAAGAAAGGGGTAGCTTAGCACCTCTCAGTAGTATTGGTACTTTAATCAATACTTGCAGTGTGTGGCCTGTAGAAGAGTATACAGTATAAAATGCATGTCATAGATTACCACACCCAAACCACAAGTCAATGCACTCTTTTACCTTGCATGAAGCAAAAATGCTGTCCAGGCAAAATTGAAGAGTAACAGATTGAGTTTATTTATTCGTAAAACGATGAATGAGATGAACAGAAAGTGCTTCAAACTGTTCATCTCACTTTTGCCTGGACAGCATTTTTGCTTTGTGAGAGGTGAAAGAGTGCATTGACTTGTGGTTTGGGTGTGTTATGAGTAGGCTTGCAGCCAGTCAATTGCATCACCCTTTTTTCATATGCCAGTCACAGCTCTGTTTTTGGAACTCATTTCATATACTATCCTGAAGTGATTTATAAGCAATTTATTTACACATGTTAACCTATCTGAGATGCCACGTCTCCTTTCTGTGGGATCCTGCTTCTGCAAGATAGCTTGATGCCGCTCAATACTATTGGTAGACTGATTTTTTTCTTACTTTACATTTCATTTGCTAAGTATCATATCATCACTTAACTGTTATGTTCAGTACTTTCCAGTTGATTGAATGTCTGTTGTCCTGCTTGCCACTGCTGTCCATTTTCAGGTAGAGTATTTCTGAGTCCATGCCTTTGTTGTAGGGTGACCAGATATTTGTACAGACACATTTTATTACATGTATTGTACATGTGTATAGTGTAACTTGCTTCCTGGAATACCATAACCAACCTTTAATACGTGAAACCAAAGCTGGCCTACCAGTGTAGCAGTAGTCTTGTGGCACCAATGAACCAAGTTCATGAGCAAATGTGGAACATTGGAGGTCAGTTGGAAGGAGAAGTATTGAGCATCCAGAGGACCTCATTCCTCCTCTGGGGAGGGATAAGGAGGCACAGTACCCAGTGTTTGGTTGGCCTGTAGCAGTGGCTGGGGGGTATGATGCTGGAACCACAACAAGTGGGAAGAGGAGAGGCAACCTTTGGGTACACTGCATGTGGAGGCACACACAGCATCACTCTTGGCATCATTTACTGCACTCTTCTTGGGGAAGAAAATAAGAAGTTATTCTGGCTGGCATAATAAGCATCAAACGCTCACAGGCCCCACTTTGGTGAGCCAGGCACCAGCCAGAATTTGGATCCTTGACCAGCAGCTCTAAAAGTGCTCCCTGCCACCTACCATGGGAGAAAGTTGTGGGAGTACCAGCCAAGATAAGTCAGGGAGAAGCTGGATGACTGTACAGGGGTGGGGGGACAACAGTGCAAAGAAGGCCAGCCAGGACCACGGCATAAACAGCTAAAGTAAAAGTTGAAACAAAGTAAAACTGATACTATGTCATCTAGGCACAAGTCAGGAAGCATAGGAGACCAGGAGCAGATATAAAATTTGCAAATAGCATTTTTCCCCTCAATAACAGAAAATAAAAATAAGAATTTGTTCAATATAACTATTTACAAAGGCAGTACAAACAGAGAAAACTAAGTCCTTCTTCTGAGAGTATCTCTTAATTCCAAGTTTCAGTCTCTCACTCTGCTTGTCTCTCTAGCAGAAACATTGCTGTTCTTTTATAAGTCTTTGGGAACTCGTTAAGAGGCCTGCTTCTCACAGAATGTTCATGTAAGTTTGCAGAATGTTCTTGTCAGTTTCAATGCAGGTGCAGCAAAAGAACATAGTGGCCCAGAACTGACCTCTTGTTTACAGCTCTGCAAAAGGTTTAAAAACTGCATCTCAGGTAAACCCCTTGAGTTCCAAATAACTTTGCAATCATTTCAACGTTATAACTATACAGTTTTAAACAAAATGATCCCAGTATCACTTACAAATTCACAAAAGATTCACATATATTTTATAACTGCAGATATGCAAGTTGAAAGAAAAGACAGAAATAGCCAGTGAAGGCAGAGAGATAGTGAGAAGTGTAGAACTGTGAAACCATCAGAGTGATCAGTTCCTAGGTCTCACAATAACATTTGGTTGTGTGACTAGACAGACAAAAGACAGAAAAGGAGCGGAAAGAACAGATCCTTGTGTTTAAACTCTTTCTGCATAACAAATGGAGCAGGGCCTTATTCATCCCTGTCACATACAATCAAAATAGGCTCTCTCATGCAAATTCCAATCTCCAGAATAAAGTAGGTGCCCTAAACCTTACTCAAATGATCACTGAGCCCACTTGTCGAACACAAAACACTTAATCACTTTCTCCTCTACTGGTCACTCAACTCCCACCTGCACTGGATACTTGCTGCAGGCCTGCTCACTACTCCTTAGTGACTACCACATGACTTACATGGTCAGAAATATTTTCAGTCCGAAGGTACCCCCCCATGCATTCTGCTGACAAGGTCCTACAGATCCCTGGACCTCACCTCTCTTATACATGGCCTGACCATTACTGACTGGTCCTTCATCCAACAAGTTTCCTCCACTGAAGCCACTCTGGAGGGTTTCTAAACTAGGTTCCTCGCTGTCTGGAACCACTATGCCCCACTTAGATGAACCAGGCTGCATGGTGCCCACCTCCCCTGGATCACAGCTGATGTCATTGCTAACCTTAAAGCAAGAGACATGGCCTGGAAAGCTTTTAAGGAATCCAGCTTACCTCAAGCTCATCTAAAGTACCGTGCACTGCACAACACATGTACAAGGCTAATCCACCAGGCTAAAAGTCAAGTACTTCATTACTGCTTTCCACACAAACATAAACCACCCTGCTAAATTCTGGAAGGTCCTCAACTCACTTTTGACCCCTCCCAGCCTCCAATGCCCACCTTAAACATAGGCACAACCATGGTTACCAACCCTCATGCAGAGCCACAGCTCTCACTCCTACTTCACTAAATGCACTGCTGCACTGTTATCCTCTTTCCTTCCCCTCAACCCCTCCACCCCTGCCATCATACCTGGCCAACCCGCCACCACCACTCCTCCTTCTCCTTCTGTCCAGTTACACCACTTGAGGTATACAAAGCCCTACTTGCTCTCAATCCATTCCAGGGCAAATGCCCCTCCTTCATTGACACAAAAATGTTGTTCCTATTGGCCCCTGCCATTGCCTACTGGCAGTGTTTTTCAACTTATCTTTCTCTCTAGCCTCGGTAAAGCTGAGTGGAAGCACACCATGGTCATCCCACTCCCCAAAGGAGGTGATCCAACAGCCCCAGGAAACTACTGCCCTATTTCACTCCTTTCCATACTGCCCAAAATCCAAGAAAAACTTGTCCTCTCTCAACTCTTCTCCTTTCTTGACTCCTCATCTTTCTACACCCCTTACCAGTCTAGTTTCAGGAAGTCCTATTCCACCACCACCTCCTTCCTGTTGAGGCTCATGGATACCATCCTCTCTGCCATGGATAATATGCACATCACCTCAGCCATCTTTGTCAATCTAGCAAAGGCGTTTGACACAGTATCTCACTCCCTCCTCCTGACCAAGCTTGCCAGCGCAGGGCTCTCTAGTTTGGCCACTGACTGGTTCCAATCCTATTTGGTAGGCTAGACGCAGTCTGTCAGGATTGGTAACTCCATCTCTGATCCTCTTCCTGTCTCGTCAGGGGTGCCGCAGGGCTCTGTCCTGGGGCCATTCCTGTTCTCTATCTTCCTAAATGACCTGCCCTCTGCCTGCCCACACATCTCCATTTACATGTATGCAGATGATACAGTACTGTACTCATCCGATCCCTCTGCTACTGATGTGGCAACCACTTTGCAGCAGGACTTCAACAGTTTCCAGCTCTGGTTTCATTCCAATCAGCTTCACCTCAATGCCAAGAAGACAGTGTCCATGACCTTTGGCACAAGGCAGATACTTTTGCAGCTCCCCCTGACCTTCCATGCCCTTAATGGGACTTCTTTGGAGGCCTGCACCTCCTTCAGGTACCTTGGGGTCTGGCTCAACCAGCTCCTCAACTTTTCTGTACACATCAATGGCATCCACAAAAAACTTCACCCCCAGACTGGGTGCACTTTATTGTAATCATGTTTGCATCCTGCTGCCGGCCTGCTGAACAATTGTACAAAAAATGATTCTGCCAATTTTTGACTACAGAGATGTGGTCTACAATATCACCTTCAAGTCTACCCTGACTAGACTGGAAACTGTCTTCCATTCCTTCTCTCATTTCATCCTCAACTGTCCTTCACCACCCATCACTGTACCCTCTATCAGTCCCTGGGACTACCTCCTATAAAACCATAGATTGTCACACTGTGCACACCTCACTGCTAAGTTCTGGTATCAGTCCTTGCCCCCTATCTCTCTGCAGCCCTGTCCACCCCTCCCACCCAGCCTAGGAGCTTAGGCAATTTGACACTCATCTTCTACATATTCCTCACAGGTCCACCTCAACAGGCAGAGCAGCTTTCAGCTACCTATGCCCAAACTATGGAACTCCCTCCTCCAGACATTCAGCAAACCTCTCCTCCCAGCATCTCAATGGTCTTCTCACAGTGCATTTCTCCTACACCTGCTCATGCGCCTAACATGTCCTCAGCTCCTAGGCCAATTACCTAGCCCTTCGTGGACTTTCTGCCACTCTTTATAACAATCTAAGATGGCAAGCGCTTGTCTCATGCCTCACCTCTCTGTTGTGCATCATTGTAAAGGTTGCACTAGTAGCTTGTATAATCCTGTCATTGTCCTTACCTGCACTGCCATATTGTATTATGTTCCAAGTTTTACTATTGCTGTATTACTGTATTATTATTGTTGCCCTTATTTTCTTGTACTGTTCCCAGGACGCATCTGGAATCAAGAGATGCTCTGCTCAGCATGCCTTCCTGGTAAAACTCTTAAATAAATAAAACATACTACAGCACAGCAGCTGTTTTGGGGTTGTTTCTTCATTTGCCACATACAATCCAAACATAGGGCTATTCTGATCAAGTTCTGTCATTAAGTAACACTCAAGGTATCATTACATAGAAACTCAGAAGTCTGAGGGCACAAAAATGCTGAAGGTCTGTCTAGTCTATTATGATCCATGACTCCTTCTGGCTACTCTGGAGTGTGTCCCCCTGAACACCTCAATACTGTCTTGAATGTATTATGCCCTGACTTAAACCCTACCACAATGTAAGTGTTTACCACCTCAATAGGCAGGTTGTTCCAGTATCCAGTCCTCTGTCACTCTCTGTGTGATGAACTTCCTTACATTCTTCTAGAATTTTCCTCTACCAACTGATTGTTGTGCCTACTGGTGGTGGTGATCTCTTATACTATAAACAGTTCTGTTGTGTCTACCCTCTACCTCATGTAGAAACTTGTATGTTTCTGTCATGCCCCTTCCCTTCCTTCTGGTTTCCAGTGAATACATGGTTAAGATCTTTAACCTTTACTCATATGCTTTCTCCAGAAGGCTACTGATCATTCTAGTCGTCCTCATCTGGACTGATTCTAACCTACCCTTGTCATTTTTAAGATGAAAGGCCTGGAACTGGATACGGTATTCCAGGTGTGGTCTTACCAGAGGTCTATAAAGAGGCAGGATCACCTCCCTCCTTTGGTAGTGATGCCTGTCCTTGTGCATCCCAGCATCCCACTGGCCCTCTTATATGTGTTATTGAACTTCACATTTAGTTTTAGACTACTGCTGATGATTACCTAAGTCTCTCTTCTCTGATGTCTGGGTCATCCTTACCTTATCTATTTTCTGTTTTGGAATTCTTCCTCCCTTACATTTATTGGCATTAAACCTGAGTTGCCATACAGTATGTTTGAGCATCTTTTTAGCCATTCTGCATCCCTGACCATGGCCCTAACTCCTTCCACAATATCCTCACTCCTACTCAGTCTTGTGTCATGTGTAGACACACCTTGCCATTGGTCCTTTTATCTATACCTGAAATTTATATGGTGAAAGCTGTAGCATCAGTCCCAGAACAGGAGCATGAAGACCCCACAGTGACCATATTTACTCTCTCTCTAGAACATTTGCCATTTAGGGCTACCCTCTGGGTCATCTTATCCAGCCAGCTCCATCCATTCTGTCAAAAATAATGATGAGGATCATGTCTCTTCTCTGAGGGTTCTACTGATGAAAGTAGAATAAATATGTGGAGTTCTGGAGCCTTGTGCCTCCTGGATGACAGAGCGGCTTACCAAATCCAGTAGAATGTATCCAGCTTTTAAGTGGCATGATAGCACACCCTCTCATTAGCTGCCACATTTGCCATCCTTATGATCCTATCTGATATTACAGGTGGCCCTGACTGCCACTGCTTTGATGGTCAAAGTCTTTTAGCTACCATGCTCCTAATACCCACTTTTTTTGAGTCATGTTGTAGCTTTGTTCAAACATTTCACCAGGAAAAACATATTGAGCTGGTAGCATCTCATTTACAGATATGATCTGGGGAGGGGGAGGGAGGACAATGAAGAACATTAAGAACAATAATACAGCGCATGCCTTTGTCACATCAAGGCTGGACTACTGCAATGCTCTTTACTACAGGGTCAGTGGAGGGAACCTTTGTCGGCTGCAGCTGGTGCAGAGCGCAGTGGCCTGGTTGCTGATGGGTCTTTGAGATCAGGTCATGTGACCTTGGTCCTGTAGACCTGCACTGACTGCCTGTCAGATGGAGGATGCTCTTCAAGATGGGCTTGCTCACCTATATGGCCCTATATAGATTGAGCCCTGGCTACCAATATGGTCTCCTCACCCCTGCTGCCCCGCTCGCTCACTCCGCTCCTCCACTGAGGGCCTTCCAGTGGTTCTGAGGGCCAGGCTGAAAACCTCAGGAGATAGAGCATTTGAGGTGGTCAGCCCGCCCCTGGAACTCACACCCCAAATCACTGAGGGAGGCACCTTCAGTGGAGGTTTTTAAAAGTGGTCTAAAGACACACCTTTTTAATCAAGCATTTTTCAGTTAACTTATGTTATTGATTTTATTGCAGTTTATTTATTGGTGGAAATTGTTGATATATTTTGACCCTGCTATTTTACTGTTTGTTGTATTATTTCTGTATGTCATTGCACTGCCTGTAAGGTGCCCAGAGTCTCTGGGATTGGGCGCTATATATAAATACAGTTTTACTTACTTACTGACAAAAATAACAATACTACAGCAATATGTGAATAAGCATCATAAATAACAACTGTGCAAAGACAAGGATTGTAAGAAGTTAATACATAACTATGCAATAAAGTACTGGAGGATAACCACATTTGCAATTACAATATAATGACTTGCTGTAGAATAACAACATTTGGAATGTGCAGAAGCAATACTGTGTTAAGAGTAGAAGCAAAGGTTGATAGTTGGAGAAGGTGAAGAAGGGACTACATTAGTGTAAGTGTGGAGTAAATGGAGAGTAGAGCTAGGAGGATGGTGGACAGCAGCCTAGGGACTAGTATCAAGACAGATGAATGGAGCCAGCCTGGTGGCGCTGAGGGCTGAGGCACTGGAGGCCACACCTCACACCACACCAGTGACCCAAGCTTGGGAGTGAGCTTGGGTTGCTGGGGATCGGCAGGGGATGAGAGGACCGAGCATCCAGAGGACAGCTCTCCTCTTCTGGGGAAAGTGGGCTCATGACTCCCCAGCAGCAGCAACTCCCAGTGGAGACTGTGAGTGTACCAGCTGGGGGTCACACACGTAAGAGGTGGAGGAGACAGCGGACATCGGCAAGAGGGGTGTAGGAGCATGCTCAGCTCATGCTGGACATCATTGCATGTCCACGCCTCTGGGGACCATTATGCTTATGCATGCAACAAAGGAAAAAAAAGCTGCTCCTACAAGAGAAGATGGTATGCCAACCCAATGCCCACTGTTGGACTCCACCTTCCCTGGTCTCAATATCCTGCAGCCTGCAGCAAACCACCAAACTGGATTCAACGTTGGCCCAAGGTAAGTGGAGGTGGCCACACCCTGGGAACACAAGCCAGTGGGTTTCTGGTGATTCAGGGTGCCAGATCAGGTTTCAGAGGACGTGGGGCAAGGAGGGTCTCAGGCTGGGTGGGACAAGCTGGGGATGCCTGAGGATGACTCAGGACTGGCAACTGGAGGGAAAAGAGATTTAAAAAGACAACTTCAGGAATGAAGAGTGAAGTCTCAGAGGAGAAAGAAGAGAGTGGTAAAGAGGCAGAGTGGATAGTAAGGAGGAGAGGACCCATAGTTTGGGGTAATGGAAGGAGAAAGCAGCTTGACCAGTATTGGATTTCCTTCAGGGAGTGTGTGAGAGAATGATGGTCAGAATTGCAAAGGGGCTACAAAATGGTAGGGAGAGGCGAGGAGGTAGCAAGGTAGAAAAGGAGGGAGCCAAGCCAGTATTTAAAGATGAAGGAAGCACAACAGGTGAGGCATCTGTCGTCAATGGAAGGAAAGGAGAAGGAGTAGTACAGGGAGCAGTGGAGGATGCAGGGTGTGAGGGGGACAGTCCAGAGCAAAGTAGCAAAACAAGTGAAAGGGTATCCAGTATCACCAGGGCGGGCATAGGAGCAGCACTGTACACTATGTCACCATAGTTAAAAGTGGGGATCGTCATGTGTCAGTGGCTCAGCAGGTAGCACTCACCTCTGAGATCAGAAGGCTGTGGGTTCTATCCCACACCAGGCACTTGGGTTAAAATCCCAATACTGACATTGCAGTGCAGCATGAGGGGTGCTGCACTCCTGAGGTGCCGTCTTTTGGATGAGACATTAAACCGAGGTCCCATCTGCTTGTTCAGGTGGAGGTTAAAGATCCCATGGCACTTCTCGAAAAGAGTAGGGAATTTTTATTGCAATAACATCACAGCACATACAATAAACATCAGTGGAAATATGCAAAAAGAAAAACAGGGGTTATAAATCAAAAATAGAGTACAAATCAAGGAGTCATAACAAGCAGGCGTGCTTAAAAATAAAGAAAAATAAAAAGAAAAGAAGAGGAAACAAGGAGACCCTTAGGAAAAGGAAATAAAAACTTCAAAACCAAAACTTCATAATAAACTTAAAGACATATATAGGTAATAAACATTCATTTATATTTAATAAAGATACTAAACCCCTTCCACAAAAAAAAAAAACATTCTGTGAGGAATTTTAACAAGATCCTCCTTATATATTTTGCACATAGCTTGAGAGACTAATACACAAACTGTATCATAAGGCATCATTTTTTGGTGCAAAACCCATTGGCACCTACTTTGCCACAGATAATATTTAAGGCAACATAAGAACACCGATAAGGTGTCTGGGCGATACAAGGAACCTACTGCAGCAAATTGGCCTAAAACAAACAAATCATAAGTCATTTGAGTCAACCATAGCATATTCCAACATTGAGCAAAATAAGACCATAATGGTTTAACAAAGGAACAATGGAAAAAATAATGGTTAATAGAGTCTTCTAGATTAATACATTCCATATATGGGCAATTTCGTTCCTCCTGCATCTTATGTTTGTCATTTCCCCGGACATTTATCCTCCCATACACCGAGAGCCACAAATGCTCCCACATGTGAGGAGGAATCCTCGGGTTAACCAACTGGGATAGCACAAATGTATTATATTTAGGGGAGGACAATACTTATAAAGAGATTCAGTGGGTGAGATCATAATCATAACGGCAGAATAAAGCTGCCAGCCCAAACTTTGTAAGATTAATTGTTTTGAAATACCCCATTTATATAGTTTAGAAGCAGCAGGTTGAAAGAAGTCCGGAATATGTATAAAGGGAGATAACTTAGGAGGGGTTATTCTCCAGGCCTGAAAGTATCTAGACAAAATAAGCCAAGTCCAAGCACTATGAGGTTCCAAAGAAGGAACTAATCCACTTTTAACCATCTGTGATAAAAAAAATTGCATGGAAAAACACCACAGGATCAATCATAGCAAGACCACCCTTTACCCTGGGGAGGTAAGTATAACACCGCTTAATGGGGTTTAATCTATTGCGCCAGAGCATCTGAAAAAAGAGGCTATATAATTTAACATCTAAATGAACAGGTGGGGGATAAATCATGGCCACATAAAGTAAAATGTGGATAAGAAAACCTTTAATAACTTGAACTCACTTAAGTTTGGACATCTTCCAGTGTTTCCATCGCCCAACCCTGGATTCCACCTTCTGTAGTCCATTCTCCCAGTTCAGTAAAAGCAAATCTTGGGGACCAAAAATAATCCCCAAATTTTTAAGGGTCTGAAGGAAAGGTTATACCTTCTAAATTAAAGGTGGAGGGACCCAGAACCTATACAAAAACCCTACTTTTACAACATTCAGTTTGAAATTGGATAAAAGGGAATAATCCGTCACTTCACTAAGGATATATGGCAAATGGGAAGAGTCTGAAAAAGACACAGACATCATCAGCATAAGCCTGGACACATAACTCACTACCTAAGCCAGTTACAGCAGTACCTGTCCAGGAAGGGGAGTGGATCAATTTCCATAACAGGGGTCCAAAGAAAAAATGTATAACAGTGGACTTAAGGGGCACCCTTGCTGAACTCCCATAGAAACTGGAAACCCATCTGTAATTTGTTGCCTTATAACTGGATGAACTATTGTAGAGGAATACATCAATCAGTGATACTCAATGAAATCGTCAGGGACACCATAAGTTTTAAGGGTAAAAAACAAAAAAGGGGGGTATACCCTGTTGAAAGCTTTTTCCTGATCTAGGAAAAAGATATAGCCCAAGGAACCAGTTAAGGACAGATCATCAATCAGATCCCTGATTACCATAAGGGCATACTGAATTTTCCGAGAAGGAAGGCCACAAAACTGATAGGAGAAATAACCTGGGAAGCATAACATTTCAGTCGGCTATTTAAGATTTGTGCTAAAATTTTATAATCAGAATTTAAAATAGTTCTAGATCTCCAGTTGCTCAAAAAGGACTTGTCTCCAGATTTAAATAAGAAAATTAATAAGCCTGTCAAAAGGTAGGAGGTATTGTCCAGGAGGTAAAAAAATGATCAAAAACTAATGTCAAGCATGCAGCAAGTTCACTGGAAAAAGATTTCTAGAATTCAAAAGGCAGGCTGTCAATTCCTGGGGAAACACCATTTTTTTGAGCTTTATTAATGAATTATATTTCTTCCTGCTTAATTGGTTCCTGTATAGTGGGGGTATCTGGAAAAATATGGGGGGTCAATTTAATCCAAAAAAGAGCAGATAGATTCCAAGGAAGGTGGGGTCTGTGGGGTGTGAGAAAGACAAAACCCTTCAAAAGTGTGATGTATAGCTTTGATAGAATGAACAGTATTCCCATCCTGGTTCACCAAGGACTCCATCATATTATACCGTAGAGCTTTGTAGGCTGCAAATGGGTCACCTACCAGGGAAGGTCTGTGTCCCAGTCTGTAGGACTGCCTGTAGAGTCCAAGCTGTATCATACTGGAAGGACTGCATTTCTTTTTTCACTTTCTGGATTTGAGATGAATAATCATATTTAGTTGTATTAGCCCAAGTGAATAGATTAAACAATTGTTGCTGCAATGAAAGATATTTAAAACATTTTTCATTAGCAGATTTTTTCCCAAATGTCTGAAACCAGGATTTAAAGTCAGTCTTTGAATTAAGCCACCATTCCCCAAGGTCAGAATATAGAAAGAAAACTGAACATCTAGCAGCAATTAACCTCAGGATTTCCTGCGAACACCGGATCATTAAGTATAGAGGTATTCAGTCTCCATCTGTTTGATCAAACAGAAAATGCTGAGGCCATCAACCATAATAAACAAAACCATGTGATCTGAAAATTCAGTTTGCTGAATATGAAAGGAAAAAGGAGGCAAAGTATTAGAAACAAACATATGGTCAATTGAGGAGGAGAATTTATTCTCATATAGGTAAATCTAGGCCCTGACAGCTGGAATGTATTATAGTTTATCAGGTCAGCAGTATCAATAACTCGAAAAAGAGCATTTGTGTCATAATACACCTTCTTTTCTGAGGGGGTCCCCTCTGACTTAAAAGGGCAGTTGAAATCCTCACAGAAAAAAATGTAATAAGATGAAATCAAATATGGCTGAACCAACTGGAAAAGAGACACCCTCTCAACCTTTGATTGTGGGCCATAGATATTGATTAGGGGACAAATCATATTGTTCCATACCCCACCCAGTGTCAACACCCTGTCAGGACATAGATCCACCAATCTATGAAGGGAGAAAGAATACCCATTAAATAAAACTCCCACCCTATTAGCGCTGTCTAGGCCGAAGGACCAGTAGGAAGGACCCCACAACCATTCACCCTGAAAGGATCTTAACTGGTCACTGGAAAACATCCATGTCTCTTGACGGAAACAACAATCAAACCCTGATGTATGAATAAAATCAAAGGCAGCCTGATGCTTCAAAGGGTTCAATAAGCTATGAATATTGACTGATCCCATTTACAAGGGGGACACAGCTTTAAGCTATTTTTTTTCTGCTTTTTTTCCCCTCTATACCCACCAAATTCAAAGGGCTGAGAAACGGGGAAAGAGTCAGGAGGCAAGGAGCCAGACTCCCATGTTCCATATCTGAGTTCCCATCCTCAGAGGTGAGGACCTCAAAGGGGTTCAGAGACTCGACTGAGCCCTGAAGGGAGCCAGTTTTGGAGGGGAGTTTCCTAGAGGAACATCTTGGGAAGATTACTGGACACACAACAGGAGGCACCACAGGATCGGGGTCTGTATAACAAATAGGGAGTATGGAAGAAGTGTCAGTAAGCTCTACCCCAATGGGGGTAGGGGATCTGGGGTATCAATACCACCTATGGATACTTCAGTGGGGGGGGTACAGGATCAGGGTGGAGAAGAACAGTCAAGGAAGATGTAGACCCAGAGGGGAGGGCAGGATCAGATGTAGGTACCAGGTCTTGGGCATGCTGGACTAAGAGATCTGAGCTCATGCATGATACTTTATTTTTTGCTGTCCATGGGCAGACACTAAAGACATGCCCAATCTCCTCACAAAGGTCACACTTGGTCTGAGAAGCACATTGAAAAGCTATGTGCCCTACCTCTCCACAATTATCACATCTTGGCTTATCACACGTACTAGATATGTGAGTCTGGGACCCACATTTATAGCAGGCCCAGGGCTGCCCAACATAAAAGCATACCCCTCGATCCCTGCCCAACATAAAAGAATTAGGAAAATGCATAATACCAGCATCTGTCTGGCAAAGCTTCATTTTATATTTCCATCCTCCCGTCCAAAACATTTCAGCATCAAGGATAGCTTCTGGGTCACTTAAGACATCACATTTCTGGGACAGCCAGTAAGTGATATCCATGTGGACCCCCTCGTTACGAAACGTGATGGTCACAAACTTAATTAAACGTTTGGTCAAAGGAATGACCAAGAAGGGAGTCCATGTGGGTAAAAACTTCACTTGAGTGTACCTCTCCCAGAAAAGGTCCAGGGCATAAGAGATACAAAAACTAACGTCATAATTATCTTCTCTACTAATATTAATGAATGAAAAAACTTCCCTCGGGGAGACATGAAGGGAGTCTTTCAATAAACATTTGCTCACAAAATGTCTATCTGGCTGAAGGTCTAGGCCCCCTTTATAACGTATTCATACTGCGTTCCTTCGGGGTGCAGCTTCCTTCTTGATTTTATAAAATAAGTCAGACAGGAGAGGTTTCTGTGGTGGTGGGTCCCCCTGTTGGTGGCTATCCTGGTCTGCCACAGTGGCCTCCTGCATGTCGTGCCTTCCTGGATTAATCGGTCGAGTGGGAGGAACAAAGTCCTGAAGCTGGACCCCCTGGAAAGGGCTGAAGACTGAGGGGTAATGGGGGGAGAGCAGGAGTATTCTCCCCCGGCAATTTAGAAGAAGGCTGGGGTTTTTGAAAGAACTGTAGAAGCATCTTTAGGGAACCAGGAAGGAGGGTCTTGGGAAAAGTTCAGTCTAGGGTCCCATTCAGGGTCAGGAATCCAAGAGCCCGTGCCAGATTGTTTCCACCCAGTCTCACTCGGGGCAGACTGTGGAGACCAGAGATCATGAGGAGGGGGACCCTTTTGTCTAAACAAAAGGTAGCTTGCAACACTTTGGCACTGTTTTTTCCCACCGTAGAATCAGGAGTCAAAGAATTTGAGGAAGCACTCTGCTTTACCACAGTGGGCGCTGAAAAAATATGCCGGTTGGCAGTAGTCAGAGCAGTTCTATGTACTTTAATATCACCCTTAGACCCCACCATAGAAGAACCCTCTTTAGAGTTAAATGAAAACACAGTAGCCCCATCTTGAATATTGGGAGAATGCTGATAGACCACTGGAGAAATAACAGACTATGACATAGAACCATGTAAAGAAGTATTTTTAAGTACAAAACCAGAATCTTGAGACAAGGGCTGAGTAGTTAGGGAGGAGGTAGTTTGGACAGTGCTATCAGCACATATTTCAAGACGTGTGGGCAATATCACCTCCAGTAAAACCGGCAAGGGAGCAGTAGAGTTAGCAATTCTAGGAGCCGATGGCTGTAGGCACCCGCTAAAATCTGCGGTTACAATGCCTGCTGAATCTGCACAAGAACCAGGCACAACAGTTAATTTAGCAGTGTCAGTTGTCATAGCACAAGAATTCTTGCAGGATGGCTCACCCGGCCCCAGGAGGGCCTCAGCGTTTGATGTAGCTGCATCACAGATAGGAATGACAGGCATGAGATCCATAGTGACAACTGGAGTTGCAGCTTGCAACAGCGCTATTTTTTCTTGTAGCACCTTCTCAGTAGCCACATGCCTCCATGTTTCATTCAGGAGTAGCTCTTTTAAAGTAGTTTCTGCTTCAGTTAGGTTGGAAGAAAGCATGTTGGAAACAGTTGTTTTAGTAACATCCTCAAATAGACTCAAATCCTCAGTTGAATGGTAGACCTCTGGAGTTTCAACTCCAGTCTGCTGAGTATCCTTCTGTTGAACAAAACCTGGGTGAGGCTCTAGCTTTCAAGAGGTAGGAGGAGGCCTGCTCCCCCACCTCGAGACATCCATCACTTCCTGAGAGTTGCTGGAAGTGGCCATCTCACAGGCTGAGGTTCCCCCTACAGGTGAGTAGGGGAATTTCTCCGGTGCCCTGTCAAAATTTCCCCCCATTCACTAAAATACCACCAACAGCTTAATCTGGTTCAAAGTCAGTTGGTATTCATCTGTATCTCCCTCCCCGGGTCGTGCCTGAAAATAGGCAGAATTTGTCTAGTGCACTTATCCGGTCAACAAAAAATAAAATAAAATCTTTGGGATGATCTCTTAACATGTAGGAAGTGGGATACACCCTTTATTCCTGTAAAATGCAGCAAGTGTGGGATGCAATTTCTTGTGGATGGCATCAACATGTGCTGAGAAATTGAGGGACACTCCAGACAGACCCTGAGGTACTTGAATAAAGGGATATTGTGAATAACTGCCCTATCCAGGGTATGGAAGGAGGGGACAGATGTGAGCCTGATGAGCCTTTGCCTAATGCCAAAGGTCATAGAGACCATTTTCTTGGCATTGAGAGACAGCTGATTTGCCAGGAACCAGTGCTGGATACTAGTAAAGTCCAAGTGCATCCTTGTTGTGAGGTCAGAGGCAGAGGAGCCAGATGCAAAGAGCACCATGTCATCTGCATACTTATGGTGGACACCCAGGAGCAGGCAGTGAGGAGGTCATTCAGAAGATGGGGAAAAGTATTGGGCCAAAGACTGACCCTTTGGGGATGCCTGAGCAGATAGGATGTGGGTGGATATGGATTCCTCAATACAGACAGCTTGAGACCTGCTGTCAAGGTAGGAGCAGAACCAGCCAGCTGAGGAGTCTGAGAGCTCCGCAGTCTTGAGTATGTCCAGGAGTGGGGGGTGGCAACAATGTCAAGGCTTTGGCCTAGTTGACAATAATGGCACAGGTTATTAAGCCCTGATCCATGCTAGATACAATGGAGTCAGAAGCCAGAGAAGGGAGATGGAGGTGGAATGGCACTTATGGCTGCCAGACTGAATACAGGTGAAGAAGGAGGATGAATCAAAGAAGGGTGAAAGCTGAGATAGCACAAGGAGTTTATGAATATTTGCAAGACTTTGGAGTGGGGAGATAGGACAGTAGTTGCTAGGAGAGGTGGAGTCACCCCTTTTGGGAAGGGGGATGACTGTGGCCTGTTTTCAAGTGTCAGGGATAGAGGCTAAGGAAAGGCTGAGAAAGGAGGTAATAGGTAAAGCAATGTCAGGGGTAGAGAGTTGAGGGTTGAGGTCAAGACCATCATACTCAAGTGGATTCTGGCTCCTATAGTACTTCTCTGTCTTTGGACATAAAACATATTATACCCAAGGCCTCGATTTTTCTGCAGCACTTTGGGACCAAGTTCTGCAGCAAGGTTGCCATTTGTCACAGAACTTCTGCCGGAGTGGTTTGTAATTTCTGTGGAATTTAAGTGGCACCAAGGAATTGCCATGTTGCAGTGTCAGCTTGTCATCCTGACACCACTTCCATGGTAATAACTGTGGCAACAGAGATATGGGAAAGCACAATACCACTAGTTCAAAAAATAATATTTTTTAAAAAGCTAAAAAAATCTGTCACTTATGGGCCTATCCTCAGGGCCCCATGCTCACTGTGGCAAACTGGATCTACATTCTGTGGCAGAACCTCATGCTTTCAGCAGTCAGATTATGAGCAACTCTGCGGCAATTCTGCAGCAATTCTGTGATGAGTTTTACATACTCTGACAACTCAAATGAGCCCCCAAATAAAATCTTGTTACCCAGATAGAATGCTCAGAAAAAGGCAACCTGGGACAGTTTGGCAGATGCACAGGCAAGGCAATGCAAAGCAATTCTGGCATCATGATTTGGATTGGATGTAGGGCAGGGAATTGAAGGGTTATTTATTTTACTGCAGTCTGTTTTAATGTCCCATGGCTCCCTCTCACCTGCTTAGTGCTGGTTTACCCCAGCTATGCTCCTGAGTATTTTTTCTGCTGCCCAATTGCTTGAAGACCAGTATTGCCTGGTTGCAAAACAGTGCTGCTCCAATAGCTCCCTCCCACCCACTTGCTTGAAGGCTGATGGTGATGGTTTGTGCTGTAACACTGCTCTAGTTGCTTCCTCTTGCTCATGTAGTTCAACACCAGTGATGTCATTTGTATCACTGTCACTTGGCTTCCATGTCTTCTTCTTGTCCACTCTGTAAGGATTTCTGTGAACCTAGAGAGTAGCTGGACCATTTTACATTAGACAAACATCTAGAGAGCCTCCCATTTTTGTGTACAATAATTACTAATACTTTTTCATTCCTCAGTTCTGCAACTGGCAAATAGAACCACCATTTTTTCTCATGAAATAGACTTCCCTAAGTTGCCTCAGTGGTTGTAGAAGGCCATAATGGTCATAAGCTTCAGGGCTGAGTACCAGTGGATTGGAAAGGGGTGTCTCTTTGTGTGAAGCAAATAAACAAAATAAAGTAAAAAAAAACACTATGGTTCTCAAAAAAGGTGACAGGGAAGGTTAGGGAGAAAAAGATAGCATTCAGGAAGTATAAGGAATCACAAAAGGAGCAGGACAGAGAACTGTATCTATTAAAGCAGAAGGAAGCAGGAGGGCAGTCAGAATAGTGATGGCCCAAACTGAGAAAAAGATAGCCAACTCAGTTAAGCAGGGATAAAACCTCTTATAGGTACATTAGGAAGTGAAAAAAGACCAAGGAGGGATAGTGAGGCTTAAAACAGGGATGGGAGGTGGGCAGAGGGTGACAGTGAAAAGGCAGAGATACTGAATGAGTACTTTTGCTCAGTATTCACAAAAGAAGAACAGAGGGAGGTACCTAAACCAAACAATAGAAGCACTCTGGATGGAAGGGGTAGTCAATAGCAGCCCATTCACAGAAGAAAGGGTCCTGAAGGAATTCCTAAAACTGAAGGTGGACAAAGCAATGGGGCCTGAAGGGGATTCACCCCAGAATTCTAAAAGAACTAAGGGGAGAGCTAGTGACACCACTGACTACCCTTTTTAACAAATCATGGGAGGATGGTGTGGTACCTGAGGACTGAAGGAGAGTGGATGTGATTCCCTTTCACAAAAGTGGGAGTAAGGCAGAGGCAGGAAACTACAGACCTGTTAGTTTGACCTCAGTGGTAGGGAAAATGATGGGATCACTTCTGAAAGAAAGAACTGTTGAGTACCTAGAGGCTAGCGGGGCACATGACCCAAGGCAGCATGGATTCACAGTGGGAAGGTCATGTCAGATGAATCTAATAGATTTCTTTGACTGGGTGACCAAAGTAGTAGACTAGGGAGGGGCTGTGGATATGGCCTACCTAGACTTCAACAAGGCATTTGACACAGTCCCACACAAAAGATTAATAAACAAGTTAGCCAGCCTGGGAGTGGGTCTCAGGGTGGTAGCCTAGGTAACAAATTGGATGGACAACAGGACACAGAGGATAATAGTAAACGGAGTACACGCTGAAGAAAGGGACTGTTACTAGTGGGTACTGCAGGGTTCAGTACTGGGACCAGTCCTCTTTAATGTCTTTATAGGTGACATCGCGGAGGGGCTGGAAGGAAATGTATGCCTCTTTGCAGATGACACAAAGATCTGCAACAGGGTTGATACACAAAAGGAGTGGAAATGATGAGAAGGGACTTGGCAAGGTTGGATGAATGGTCGAAAGTATGGCCACTTAGTTTTAATGCAAAGAAGTGCAAAGTAATGTACCTGGGAAACAAAAACCCAGGAGAAGAGTACACAGTGAGGGTTGGGGAGGTATTCTACTAACAACAACAAAAATGGAAAGGGACGGGGGGGTAGTCATATCAGATTACCTTAAGGTAGACAAGTAATGTGAGAAGGCTGTAAGGAGGGCTGGGGAGATACTGGGATGTATAGGAAGAGGCATCACCAGTAGAAAATAGGAAGTTGTTATCCCTCTGTACAGATAGTTGGTGATACCCCATCTGGAGTACTGTGTGCAGTTCTGGAGACCCCATCTCCACAAGGACATAGACATGATGGATGCAGTCTAGGGGAGGGCAACTAAAAAGGTGCAGGGTCTGCACCAGAAGCCTTACAAAGAAAGACTAAAAGAGCCTAATATGTATACCCTTGAGGAAAGAAGAGAGAGGGGGACATGATAAAAACTTTCAAGTACCTCAAGGGAATCAACAAAGTCCAAGAGGGTATCATCTTTCAGAAAAAGAGTTGTGCAAGAACAAGGGGCACAATCTGAAGATAGAGTGGGGACTGCTCAGGGGCAATGAGAGGAAGTATTTTTTCACAGAGAGGTGGTGGACTCATGGAACAGCCTTCCTGAGGGAGGTCGTGGGGTCAAAAACAGTGGAGAACTCAGGAATGTATGGGAGAGACATAAGGCAATTATAGTGGGGGTAGGAGGAAGTAGGCTGTTAGTTAACTAGGATCTGCAGCTTATCCAGTAGGTAGGGAAATGGGCAGACTGGGTGGGCCAAGCTTTCCTTTTCTACCATCAAAGTCTATGTTTCTATGGCCCCACTGACTACTGCAGCCCAGGAGGTCTGGATGTATAACATAGAAACATAGAAACGTAGACTTTGAAGGCAGATAAGGACCGCTTGGCCCATCTAGTCTGCCCATTTCCCTACCTACAGGATAGGCCACAGATCCTAGTTAACCAACAGCCTATTTCTTCCTACCCCCCACAAGAATTGCCTTATGTCTGTCCCATGCATCTGAATTCCTCCCATAGTTTTAAACCCCTAAACCTCCTCGGAAGGCTGTTCCATGCATCTACTACCCTCTCTGAAATAATACTTCCTCACATTGCCCCTGAACCCCTCTTCTATCTTTAAATTGTGTCCCCTTGTTCTTGCACGTCTTTTTCTGAAGATGCTACCCTCTTGGACTTTGTTGATTCCACTGAGTGCCAAAAGTTTCTATCATGTTCACCCTCTCTTCTTTCCTCAAGGGTATACATATTAAGCTCCTTTAGTCTCTCCTCATATGGCTTCTCTTGCAGACCCTGCACCATTTTAGTGCCCTCTTCTGGACTGCCTCTATCCTGTCTATGTCCTTGAGGAGAGGTCTCCAGAACTGGGACGCAGTACTCCAGATGGGGTCTCACCAACTGTCTGTACAGAGGATAACAACTTCCTGTTTTCTGCTGCTGACCTCTCCCTATGCATCCCAGTATACCCCAGCCCTCCCTACTGCCTTCTCACATTGCTTGCTAACCTTAAGGTCATCTGATATGATTACCCCCAGGTCCCTTTCCTTTTTTGTTGTTGTTAATACCTCCCCCATTGTGTATTCTTCCCCTGGGTTCTTGTTTCCCAGGTGCATTATTTTGCACTTCTTTGCATTGAATCCTAGCTGCCATACTTCTGACCATTCCTCCAACCTTGCCAAGTCCCTTCTCATCCTTTTCACACCTCCTTGTGTGTCAACCCTGTTGCAGATCTTTGTGTCATCTGCAAAAAGGCATACTTTTCCTTCTAGTCCCTCTGCAATGGCACTGATGAAGACATTAAAAAGGACTGGACCCAATACTGAACCCTGCGGTACCCCACTAGTAACCCTTCTTTCTTCAGAGTGGACTCCATTTACAATTACCTTCTGTGTCCTGTTGTGCAGCTAATGTTTTACCCAGGCTACCCCCTGGGACCCACTCCCAAGGCTGGTTAATTTGACTATTAATCTTTGTGTGGGACTGTGTCAAATGCCTTGCTAAAGTCTAGGTAGGCCATGTCCACAGCCCCTCCCTGGTCTACTACTTTGGTCACCCAGTCAAAGAAATCTATTAGATTCATCTGACATGACCTTCCTGCTGTGAACCCATGCCTTGGGTCCTGTGCCCCACTGGCCTCTAGGTAATCAACTATTCTTTCCTTCAAAGTGACTCCATCACTTTCCCTACCACAGAGGTCAGACTGACAGGTCTGTAGTTTCCTGCCTCTGTCTTGGTCTCACTTTTGTGAAGAGAACAATCCGCCTTCCTCCAGTCCTCGGGTACCACACCATCCTCCCATGATTTATTAAAAAGAGTAGCCAGAGGTTTCACTAGTTCCTCCCTTAATTTCTTTAGAATTCTGGGGTAAATTCCATCAGGACCCATTGCTTTGTCCACCTTCAGTTTTAGGAGTTCTTGCAGAACCTTTTCTTCTGTGAAAGGACTGGGATCGACCCCCCTATCAAGAGTGCTTCTGTTAATTGGATTAGGCACTTCCCCCTCCTCTTTTGTGAATACTGAGCAGAAATATTCATTCAGTATTCCTGCTTTTTCACTGTCCCCTCTGCCCACCCACCGTTCATTCTATTCAGCCTCACCATCCCTCCCTCCGTCTTTCTACACTCGCTGATGTACCTATAAAAGGTTTTATCACCCTTCTTAACTGAGTTGGCTATCTTTTCCTCAGTCTGGGCCTTTGCTATTCTGACTTCCCTCCCTGCTTCCTTCTGCCTTAACTGGTACAGCTCTCTGTCCTGCTCCTTCTGTGTTTCCTTATACTTACAGAATGCTATCTTTTTCTTCCTGACTTTCACAGCCACCTCTTTTGAGAACCATAGTGGCTTTTTCTTTCATTTTGATTTGTTTATTTGCTTCACACAAAGGCTTGTTGCCTCTGTGATGGCAGTTTTGATGATTCCCCATTGTTGCTCCACACCTCCTTCTAGCCTGTTTGCTAGTGCTTTTCTGAGGCACTCTCCCATCTTGCCAAAGTCAGCCCTCCTGAAGTCCAGTACCCTCACTTTTGTATGGTTTGACTCTGTAGCTGAGTTTAACGTGAACCACACTGTTTGATGGTCACTTGTTCCCAGATGGCAACCCACTTCTAGATCTGAGATCTTCTCACTGCCCCCATTTGAGAGTACAAGGTCTAAGATTGCTCCCTCATGAGTGGGTTCCGAAACTAGCTGTCTGAGGCCTGCCACCTGTAGGGCATCAAGAATGGCCCTGCTCTTGGATGTGGCTGCAGCAAATGTGCTCCAGTTAACATCTGGCATATTCAGGTCTTCCATCAACAGTATCTCCCCTTTCTCTGCCATTCTAAGAATGCCTTCTATCATATCCTTGTCCATTCCCTCCCCCTGACATGGGGGTCTGTACACAACCCCTGTGCAGATTGTGGTGCCCTTTCCAGTCTCCAAGGTGACCCACAGTGCCTCCTCTCCTCCCTGTTTACTGTTTTGTTCAGTTGCTTTTATCCCTTCCTTTACATAGAGAGCTACTCCTCCCCTCTTCTCCCCTGCCTGTCTCTCCTGTAGGTTATGTACCCTGGTATGTTAACATCCCAGTCATGGTTCTCTGTGTACCATGTTTCTGTGACTGCTACGATATCCAGGCAGCCCTCTTCCATCAAGGCCACCAGCTCAGGAAGCTTGTTGCCCAGACTATGGGCATTGGTACTCATTACCCTCCATTTCCTGAAGGCCTTACTCCTTTTTGCCCCATCCCTGTCCTTCTTGCCTTTGTCACTTTCTCAATTTACCCCTGCCCTTCTCCCTATCGACACCTCTATGTTGATGTTTGCTACAATTACTACCGTGATTTTTTTGTGGGGGCTAGGATTTCCCTGCTCCTTTACAGTGCCTCCCCCCTTAGCTAGTTTAAATGCTTGCCAATGAAGCATTTAAACCTATCACCTAGGATCCTGGTTCCCCTCCTGGACAGATGCAGCCCATCATGCCAGTATAAGCTTGCATCACTCCAGGTGGACCCCCAGTCCCCAATGAAGCCAAATTCCAGCTCCACACCAGTTTTTCAACCACTGATTGAATCCCATGGTGAGGAATACCCTAGCCTCTCCTATGCCATAGATGGGCAGTACCTCCGAGAAGGTTACCTTGCATGCTACTTGTCTAAGACCCCTCCCCAATTCCACAAACTCTTCCTGCACTTCTCTAATCCCTTTCTTAGCCAGGTCATTTGTCCCTAGGTGGACAATGACATCCAGCTCCCTCCCCTGTGCAGCTGCTCTGGCAATCCTGATTATTTGCTCCCTGTCCCTCCAAGCCATGGTGCCAGGCAGGCACCTTACCTCCCTCTCCCCTTCATCCTCCAGTTCTACCTTCCTAACAATGGAGTCCCCCACCAAGAGTTTTTTCCTTCCCCTGCGGGGTCCCCTGCCACCCTCCTGTGGGTCTCCTTTGTGGAGGTTCCCAGCATCCTCCTTGGTCTCCACTGCAGGTGCCTCCATAGAGGAACCACACTTTGCCAGAATGGCATAGGAATTGTGGAGAAGTACTACTGGTGGGATGCACCTCTGTTCCACCTCCATCACCCTTCCTGAGCCCACTGTGGTCCAACTGCTCCTCTTTCTTGGCAACATCTGAGGCAACGGCAGTGGTACTGGTGGTCCCTGGATGGAAGAGGAGGTCCCACAAATCCTGGCCAACTCAGCCTGGAGATGAGCAACCTCCTCCCTCAGCCCAGAAGGTGCTGCAGATGGAACAACACAGCATCCTCCAGAACGTGTCCCGGAAGACTGCTGCTCCACAGCCACTGCACTGCACACTCCAATCATGTCTTATTTCTGGCACCTTAACTGTTTGCAATCCTTACTCTTTCCTCTGTTTTTTTCTCTCTCTCTCCTTACTTTCTGCCTGTGTGCCCTTTAAGCTCCTGATTGTCCTGTTCTGAGACAAGAATATCCTATATTTCTCAGTAGACCCCTTACTTGCTCAGAGGCAGACCTCCAGCAGCTAGAGGGGGCCGGAGAGCTACTCTTGCCCTTCTAGGATGGTGGGTCTTTGGTGGCTCTGTGATCACTCACTTCCTGCTCCCAAACAGGAAGTTCCTGTTGTCAGTCAAATCCTGTGCCTATAAAAGTAGAACTAGCTTTGGGTGGGAAAGAGGGCAATATAGTCCCAGTAGAGAAGTCCACTCAAGTAGCAGTCCTTTCTCCTGGTGTCTTCTGCCAAGCTATTAGCAGAATCTTTCTCAGGCAGTCTTTAAATGTAGCTTCCTTCTAGCTAAGCCACTCCCCCTACTTACTAGATCTTTCTACAAGTAATTTAAACCTCACAGCTATTAAGTCCTTTCAATCACCAAGTTTACACCTAGATAACTGTTCAGATAACCATTTAGTTCAGTTAACTCAAACACACACTTTTTTTGTTTTGTTTGTTAGTTGTTTTACCCTAAATTAAAGGTCCAAGTACAAGAGTTCTTCTTCTTTAGTCCCAGTGAGAAGTCCAGTCACACAGCAGTTCTTTCTCCTGGTGTCTTCTTAAGCTATAATGGAGTTACCAGCTCACACTAATGCCATTTAAGCTTGCTCACAATAATCTTAGCCATTTAGTTGGGGGTTCAGTGGTGACAGCAATTTTTCGGCACCAAAATATGCTGTTTTGCAGCAAAGGCTTGTTTCTGCAGCAGGATCATCTTTCTGTGGCAGTTGCTGCAACCACAGAATTGGAGAAAACACAAGGCCCTTCCCATCTTATTGCATAAAAGAAATATGCAAAGGGGTTCTTGTGTGATAAATGGTTTATCTACACTTATGCTGCTTACACCACTCATGAGGTCCCCACTTACTGTATATATTTATATGCAATCTGTAATGTAGTTTTAAAAAAAATAATTTTCCCATTTTGTGATCATGATAGCGTATCCTTATTCGTACAGGTACCTTTGCAAATGAAATAAATAGAAAAGTGGAGATATTTCAAGACTCATTTTTCATGCCAACCCACTTCTCCAGATGCACTGTCACCATGTCAGGTGGTATACCCCCTGTGCAGTGACGCTCCTACAGCAACATACGTCAATACCGACGATAGTGACATGTCACTGTAGAAGCCTGCCTGGGATCCATCAACACTTTCCCCCATACTGCACCTCCTCCCTGAACTAACTCTGATTCAGAAGTGGAATCTAAAAAGTACAGGGTATTAGAGGCAGAGCCCACTGCATGGGGAGTTCATGGGTCAAAGCCCCCCCCAGAAGAAAAAACACAGTCCGATCTGTGTGGCTTCCTGCCGACTGCAAATTGTGGTTGACATGGAGACTGGCACTGTGATGCCAGTCGATAAATTAGTTGTCGAACCAGCATTGTAGAGCCATGTCAGGTTATGACAGATGTGTGAACCCCATGTCAAAAAATTGTCTGTAGCTGTATTGGTCTTAGTACAATAAGATGCACAAAATAAGGTGATTTGATACCTTGTATTGGACCAACAAAGATTTCCAAAAAAAGGTTAAGCTTTCAAACCTACAAGTCCTTCCTCAGAAAGAAAATGTCAGGTTACTTAAAAAGAACTAACTTTAAAAATACCAGAGCATACACATTTTACACATGAATGTGACAGAGTAATGAAAAAAGGTAATGTCATGCTTGGAAAAATAAAACTTAGTTTCATTCTACACATGAATGCCCCAGGTATAGAGAAGTCATTAGCTGGGATGCACTGCTCAAGATAAGAAGGAACCTCATCAGAGATGTAGCAGTTTGATGGTCATGCAGCTGTACAAGGTTCATGCAACATAAATGTTAGCTAGAGAACCTAAAGGTACTATTAGTGTGTGTGTGTGTGTGTGTGTGCGTGTGTGTATGTGTGTGTGTGTGTGTCTGTGTCTGTGTGCAAGCCCTAGATGGAATACAGACATGCTACAATACATATCAAATGCTGACACTAATAATCTGGGGATCCAGTGCAGTGCTAGAGAGAGGAAGGGGGGGTGCTGGCCTGGCAGCAGCTGTTACACACTGTTAGGTGCCTTCCCTGTCTGAGACATAGTAGCAAATGTGTCTCATCTCTGCAGTATAGAAAGCCATTTTTAGGCTGTATTACACACTGTCTGTTAGGTGCCCCAAGTATTTTCTATAAATTAGCAACTCTGTGTGCCTCTGAAGTATAGTGAAAGCCATTTAGGCTGTATCACACACTGTCTGTTAGGTACCTCATGTGCCCTGTCTGTGACATATAGCTACTCTGTGTGTCTCTGCAATACACTTAAATCCATTTAGGGTGTATTAAACACTGCCTGTTAGGTGCCCTGAGCCCTGTCTGTCACATATAGCTACTCTGTGTGTCTCTGCAGTGCAGTGAAAACCATTTGGGCTGTATTACACATTGCCTATTAGGTGCCCCGAGCCTTGTCTGGGATATAGCTGCTCTGTGTTCCTCTCTGCAATATGGTGAAAGCCATTTAGGCTGTATTACACACTGTCTGTTAGGTGCCCTGCACCCTGTCTGTGACATAGCTAATTTGTGTGTCTCTGTAGTATAGTGAAAGCCATTCAGGTTGTATTAAATACTGTCTGTTAAGTGCCCTGAACCTGCCTGTGACATAGCTACTCTGTGTGTCTCTGCAGCACAGTGAAAGCCATTTAGGTATTATTTAAACACTGTCTGTTAGGTGCCCTTATGACATGGCTGTGACATATAGCTACTCTGTGTGTCTCTGCAGTACAGTGAAAGCCATTTAGGCTGTATACACACTGTCTGTTTTAGATGCCCTGAGCCCTGTCTGTGACATAGCTGTTCTGTGTTCCTCTCTGCAGTATGGTGAAAGCCATTGAGGCTGTACTACACACTGTCTGTTAGGTGCTCGAAGCCCTGTCTGTAACATAGCAACTCTGTGTCTCTCTGCAGTACAGTGAAAACCATTTAGGCTGTATATTTTATGCACTGTCTGTTAGGTGCCCCTGAGCCCTGCCTGTGACATAGCTACTCTATTTGTCTCTGCAGTGTGTAATAGCCATTTAGGCTGTATTACACATTGTCTGTTAGTTGTCCTGAGCCCTGTCTGTGACATAGCTACTCTGTGTTTCTCTGCAGTATAGTGAAACCCATTAAGGCTGAATTTACATTGTCTGTTAGGCGTCCTGAGCCCTGTCTGTGACACAGCTACTCTGTGTGTCTCTGCAGTATAGTGAAAGCCATTTAGGTTGTATGTTTTACACACTGTCTGTTAGGTGCCCCATACCCTGTCTGTGACATATAGCTACTCTGTGTGTGTCTACAGTATAGCAAAAGCCATTTGACCTGTATTACATACTGTCTGTTAGGTGCCCTGAGCCTTGTCTGTGACATAGCTGCTCTGTGCCACTCTGCAGTATAGTGAAAGCCATTTAGGCTATAGTACACTGTCTGTTAGCCTGTTAGCTGCCCTGAACCAGTATACCATGACACTGGCAACCACAATTGAGTGACCTGTGAAAGGGGGACTCAATTGTGGTGCATCTCAAATGGCAACCTAGAACTACAGTGACTGGATGGGGTGGGTTGGTGACCTGAGCAACAGGAAGCTGCTACAGGTACATGCGGGGGGTGGGAGCAAGCACGGTCGATGAGGGATGGAAGGGGATTTGAGGGGTGGTGCTGCAGTAGGCTGCTGAGCTGGCCCTGTGGTGTAGCAGGGCAGCTCATGGCTTTGCTGTGTAGGGTGCTGGGTTAGGGTCTGGGCACAGGTTTGTTTTTGTTGCGCCCTTCCCAAATGAAATTTTTTTACATTTTGCCCCCCCCGACATGCACCCCCTGGAGATGAGAATCCTTGTTGCGGGGTACAGGTGGAGAAGCCCTCACATAAACATAAAAAATACAAGTCTCTGGTGCCGTTTTGTTGTGTGCCGGGGAGTCAGAGTGCCAAAATTGATTTTTGGTGCTCTGACTTCATCATAATGGCAATCACCCTTTGGCGATTGCCATTATCACATAGAACCCCAGAGCCCTGTCACTAGCTACACTGTATGTGATGTCTCTCTATGGCATAACAAAACTGAAAGCCACAGCTGTATCTATTATGTCTCAGATTTCCCAGACTAAGTCTACTACCAGGAAACACAGTGCTGGTGCACATGCAACTGAAAATGATGTGGACAATATGAATCCTACCACCAAGTTAAAAGGGTACCTTGGGGCTTGAGTATCACGAACAAACCATCACATAAGACTGATGATGCTGATTTTATGTACAAATGGCATAAAAATATGGAGGTTGCATCCTTTAAAAACATTGAATTAATATTAACAGATGGTAAAACAGCCTGTGATAGTCTCACTAACGCCATTGCAGAAACCAAATTATTATTAAAAACTAATACTACCCCAGAAGAGTTCTCAAAATATAACAAGCTTCTACATGATCAAGTAACCAGATATGACATTCGCTTACAAAAACAAAAGCAAAAGAAACTCTTAAGGGATGAGAATGACTATAAATATAACCGAGTTTTTGACTGGTCAGATAAACCTGGAACATCTGCAAATGCTTCCCCGAGATCAATTTTAAAGAGACAGAACCTGGCTCAGACTGAAGTAACTGATAACAATGTACTTGATTATACCATGGGACCATCTGATACAGATGGGTCTGAGCCAGATAATAGCGCCCGTAAAGAATCAGAGGAATTAGTACAGAGACAGTATCCTGCATTGGAGCAGGGTGTTCGGTGAAGTCAATGCTGTACATGTTTTCAAATGCCATTCCAAATCAGAGGAGAAAGATGAGGAGGAGGGAGGGATGGTGTGGAGGAAGATGAAGGAACAATTATTAGTTCAAAGGTCAATCAATCAATCAAAATCTTTATTTATCAGGTGAACATCATTGAACAGAGCTCTTTACAAGATGGACCTGGTTAGAACAGGGTCGGGTAACATCCATCATAAAAACATACAAATACATGTAAAAAGTATATAAACACAAACACAATGGTGCAGTAATAGAGTCAAATGATAAAGGAAGACAAGGCAAGCCATAACAGAGAGGATTCAAATACAAGGGGCAGGTCCACCATTGAACCATTCAACTGTATATAAACCATATTCTCTGTATAGAAGTACCAGTTAATTCATTTACCAGGGGCAGTCACTAGTACTAGCCATGAAAATGGCTTGGAGAACCACCAACTAATGGCAGATGGGGTACCAGGAGGGGTATGTAATATGTAAGCGAAGGATAAACATTGTGAGAAGTGAAGTCCCAAGGATAGGTTGGTAGAACTGATGTGGTGGTGGGGGCCTACGGGGAGAGAGAAAGGGGAGTTAGGACTTTTATAGCATGATTGCATGTAGATTGTGGATGAGTGCAGTATAGAGTTGTGAAAAGAAGGCTGGAGAAAGTGGGAAGATAGACCAGTATCAAAGGGAGGACAGAGGCATCAAGGTGTTACATGAAAGGATGATGACAGACCAGAGCCAAAGAGGAGACAAGCACTAGAAGTAATTCATTCATGGTTAAATGGTACAGGTTAGCATGATAACAATTCATGGTCATGGAAAACAATTGCACTGATCATTTCTGAGACGTGAATATAAGAGCTTGAAAGATGAGATGCTGATGGGTGACCTTAGTTTCAGGTTTTTGCAATTTATTCCACAAGGAGGACAGTGTAGCTTATAGCAGCCCTGCCAAAGTGAGAGTTAACTTCAGGAACCATCAGTGAGGCAGGATCTGCAACTCAGAAGGCGTAATTACCCCTATTGGTTTATAGGAAGACAGTCTGTAATGTATTGGGGCAGTTTTGGAGATGGCTTTCAGGGTCCATAAGGCTGCATTTTATCACGCCTGAATTGAGAGAACTCCGCCACTGATTGATATAGGGAGCAGTGGTGAATGGAATAAAAGAGCAGGCCTGTGGTGAACCTCAAAACTCTATGATATAATGTCCAAGTTTGGTGAGGTAGGAAATGGGACAGTGGTTGTAGAGGATGTCAGCATAATCTATCAAGGATAGAAAGGTTGATTGTACCAGCTGTAGTTTGGCATCTCTAGTTAAGAAGCGGGCTATCCTAAAGAACAGGACAAGTCTCTGTTGTAATTTTTTGAGTAATTCTTCAACGTGCTCTGTAAAGGAGAGCCTATGATCCAGCCATACTCCAGGTATTTGAATTTAGGGACAAATTCCAACTTCTCGCCAAGAATTGTAGTATACATGTAATTAACAAATAGGTGCCTGGAAGATCCCCCCCCCCCCAATTGACTTAGGCCAAAATACTCTGAGACATCAATATGTACAATCATTACCTATTATTAATTTGTCTAATCATATACTTACTACCCTGGAATAGCAAGTGTTAATGAAAGGACTTTCCTTTTCCCACATAGCTAGTGTTAATTATTTTTCCACCGTAGTAGACTTGCATAGGTTTGCTAGAAATCTAACATTTAAATGTATGTTCAGTGGGGATGAATATGTAGGTGCTAAAGATAATGCTGCTTCTAATAGTGAAACCTTCCAACTAAGTTCTCAATATTGCCCAAATTATAATAATGTTGTAGTTATTTTATAAAGAAGTGTGAACAGGATTTAGAAAAATTGAGAAATAGCCCTGGAGGGAGGGATATATTTAACTGTAGTCAGCAAGAGGTACAAGCTTTGCATGATTTAGCGGACAACAACAGTATAGTCACAAAACCAGCTGACAAGGAAGCCATTGTAATTAATGAATACAGCTGACTATGTTTCAAAGATAGAGATGCATAAGTGATGGTGCCCAATACAGAAGGATTGAAGCAAGCAAATACAAAATTTTAAATTCAGGTGGATGAAACTCTTAATAGGGGTTATTTGAGGGGATATACTTCAGAAATAACAAATAGGGCCATGACAGTATTACATCCCATAATGCCTGGCATTTTACATAAACCCAAAGATTCACAAAAGTCTTGAAAAACCACCAGGGCGATCTATCATATCGGGTAAGGGTTGGCTCATTGAACCTCTGTCCATGTTTATAGATCAGCATTTACAATCCCTTGTACAGAATCTTAGGTCGTACATAAGAGATTCGATGGAAATAGTAAATATTATGGAAAACTTAGATATGGACCCTACCTGGTATTTTGTGACTCTAGATATTAATACACTATATATAGTGATACTATATCACGAAGGCTTGGAAGCAATAAAATATTTTTTGAATCAACGTCCTGAAATGGAACAGGTGAATGTACCCACAGATTTTCTTATTGAAATGTTTGAACATGTTTTGACTAAAAATGCATTTATGTTTCAAAATAAATTGTATCTGCAATTACGGGGAACAGCCATGGGGGCAACTATGCCCCCCAGTTTTGCAAACTTGTATGTTGGCAAGTGGGAAACAGAACATCTGCATGGTGCCACCACAAATCTGTACTTTTATAAGCTGGATTGTGGCGTGCTCATTGATGACATTTTAATTATCTGGAGGAACTTAACTTGTTTGTAAAATGGTTAGAGGACACGAGTAGCTCTCTTAGGTACAAAACTACAGTAAATGTAAATGAGATTACTTTCTTGGATCTTAGGATCTATAGAAATAAATGGGGATATATGTACAACTCTCTTCCAGAAACCCACTGACAGCAATAGCCTAGTGAGATACAATAGTTGTCATGTACTACATACTTGTTTTGACATACCAAAAGGACAGCTCATTCGTACATTTAGAAATTGTATGGAACAAGAAGAGTTTGTAGTAAAACAAAGTCAACAAGTGCAGAGATTCAAAGAAAGGTGTTATAGTAACCACAGTATAGCTACAGCAATAAATTGGGTTGTTACACTAGATATAGAACAAACCTTGCAATATAAGGAAAGGAAACAGCAACAAATACCAAATACCCAATTTGTTACCACTTATTCCAGTGAAGCGGACTTCGTGAAACAAATAATTCTAAAAAATTAGTCCATATTGGAACTTGAACCAAAACTGCAATAGGTGGTTGCTAATGGACCACAAGTGGTGTTTAGACGGAATAAGACTATTAAAGATATGGTGGTCAAAAGCATGTTACCAGCCCCAGAACCAGAATGTTCTATTCTGGCCCCTTTCCCAACAGAACCTTTAGATGTGGTCGTTGTACTTACTATAAATTTATTAGCCCATGCAAGATCTTTACTAACCCTAGAACTTGGAAAGAAATTCACATTAAACAATTTATTACTTGCAGCAGTAAAGGGTCATTTACAAACTGACCTGTATGTGTGGAGCATTTTATATAGGTAGGACTATTAGGCAATTTAAAGTTAGGATGGGAGAGCACATTAGAGCTATACAGGTAAGGATAACAGTTATGCTATAGTATAACATATTATGGACCACCCCGAAGGTCCACTTAAAATAACATTTAGTGGCAGTGAAAGAATAACATTGGGACTTAGAGGGGGAGATTTTGAAAAACTATTGGGGAGAAAGGAAAGTTATTGGATTTATGAACTAGGGTCCAGAACAGAAATGGGACTTAATGATAATATTGATTTAGCAGCTTTTTTGAAGAAGTATAGGTGTTAGGGAATTTTAGTATTATGCTTAACATAACAGTATTAAATAAGGACACCAGCATAATCAATTACCCACTAGATATCCTGAAAAGAATGGCAAAAATGTAATGTCTAGAAGAGCATAATAAATACAAATAAAAAATAAATAAAAAAATCAGGGTTTGTAACACTATACAAAATATGGGCTTGAATATTTGTGTCGACCATGGATTTGTAGTTTGCACCTAGATTTAACTCAAGGTGAAAGCTGAGGCAGTGTGTGCTATTGGAGCATGAAACATATCATTTAAATATGAGCTATTATTTCAAAGCTAGAAAATTGGAAACAAAAGTAAATTATATATAACAATGCCAATACAACAATACTCTTGAGTACTTATCTAAGCTTATATGGCTAATGTACTTAAATGTGGCCATTTTTTAAAATGAACTAATTTAAGAAAACTTTTATGATGTATATGTGAATATAGGGAACTGTGTTTTTTGGCCTTACAGATACCATATATGGTTATCTAGAAGATGACTGGATGTTACAAGTAAGGTCACATGATTTAATAGTATATAAGTAGTCAAATGGGCATGGAAGCACTACTCTGAGAATGCATGGCAGTGACCATGCGAAACATCAGTAATTAATCTTTGGCTGTACCTCCAGTGATACCTCCTGTTGTATAGCAGTATAACAGCATAGCAGTATGTATTTTACATTCAAGAATTAATTAAAGGACTTTTTATAATTTAACTATAGTCCATTGTGTGTATGTGGTCACTGGTGCTTTTTCCTTTTTGTGCTTGTGATGTCTCATATTTCCCAGACTAAGTCTACTAACAGGAAGCACAGTGGTGGTGCACATGCAAGTGAAAATGATGTGGAAAATATGAATCCTAGCACTAATGAAGAACATAGTCACATTAATAAAAATAACATCACCAGGACTGGCACCAAATTTTCACTGAACCAAAAAAGCATGTTACCAATGAATTGATAGTAGAGTTTCAGAAAGAAATAACAGGAGTTACTCATAGACATACTGAATGTTTTGTCACATGTGCCAGGAGACTTCCAGCTGCTAAAGCAGCATGCAAGAAGGGGTCAGCATCCTCCTCAAATATAACCTCAGATGCTGAGGCAGCGAATGCTGATCAACATGGTGGTGATAGTGGGCACTGTCAATGGGATAGCCCAGGCTATGTCCCACCTGATGATGACAGCACTTCCAGCTCTTCTGAATCTTGTGGCAATGAGGTTGGTACTAGTTTCAATGAGGAGGTTGGAGAGGATGCCATTGTAGGGCATGAGAGGCAAGTGCAAAAAAAAGCATATGCTAAATGTAAGAATAAGAAGATGACCATGAATGAGAAAAAAATCAAGTGAACAAGAAAATGGCAGTAAAGGGTTACCTCCAGGTCCCTTGACTGTGCAAGAAATAGTGCCAGGTACTGTATTACAAAGCACAAAGGGTAAATCTTTAGTGTGGAATTTATTTTATGTTGACCTGCAGACAACTCCCGAGCTGAATGCAGTCTGCACAAAAAGAGCATCAAGTTGTGGTGGCAAAGTGGGGCATTTTGGAACATCAGTAATGATATGACAAGCAAAGGCAAAACACCCAACTGAATGGGGCAGGGCAAGGGACAGTGTGGTTGGTGTGGGTGGTAGTGGAGGTGGTGGTGATGGTGATCATAGTGACAATGAACTGGAAGCAGGAACTGACATTGAGTCACTTGATGTGTCCTTGCAGTCTTCCCAGATAAACAGAAATTGTTTTCTTCTGACACCATAAAGTACTACAAAATTCCACAGAGTACTCCACCTGAAAAAGTTGTGAAAAGTACAATCCCCCAAATTAAAAATATCTTGTCACTCTCATCAACTAACATTAAAAGAAAGTGTTGTGAGGACATCAAAATGTACCCACAAGCATCCAACATGCAAGCTGTTAAATTGAGCCATTGCAGAGTTGTTAGCAGATTGTCAGCTCCCTTGTGCTTTTGTTGCCCAGAAAGGTTTCCTCAAGTTCATGAACCAGATTGAACAACAGTACACTGTTCTTCCCTGAACATATTTCTCAAAAAAAGGATGTTCCACAGTTGTATGACTTGGTGTGTAGTACGGTCACAAAACAGTTGAAACTCTCTGAGGTAAAGTAGGTTCATATAACCACAGATATATAGTATGTACCTGCAACCAAACAATTGACTACATGACTGTTACAGCTCATTGGGCAAGTTTTCAGACAGAAAGTAATAATTCCTGCTCTACCACAAGTAGTAGGAAGCAGGCTATATTATGTGTCACCACTTTTGAGGGAAAACCACACTACTAGGAATATTTTGCAGGAGCTGCAAAATCAGTTCCAGAAATGGCTTACTCCATATTCCCTATCTCCTGGGTTCATAGTATCAGATAATGGTGCCAACATTGTGAAGGCTGTTAGAGATGGCAACTACCAACACATACCTTGTTTTGCACCTTGTTTAAATCTTCTCATCCATGGTTTCTTAAATAGAAACAGAAATGTTGAAAATCTGTTAGGTCTTGCTAGGAAAATATGTGGGAATTTCAGTGACTCTGAAAGCTCAAAAAATCCTGAAAGGGCTGCAGAGGGTGAACAACTTACCCTTGTATACATTAAAGCAGGAAGTTCCAATCCACTGGAATTCAACATTTTACATGGTGGAAAGGCTTCCTGAACAGAAAAAAAAGCTGTACATGACTACACCATGCAGAATAAAATCCGTAAAGTAGACATCATGTTCAGTTCCAGCAGCCAGACTCTTCTGGAATCTTTGGTCACCTTATTGGAGCCATTTGAGGCTACCACACATGATGCCAGTACAGACAGTGCAACTCTGAGTCAAATTCTTCCTCATATCAGATTTCTTCACATTTTCCTTGGCAACATAAAGACTTTCAGTCAAAAGACAATGCCACTGCTGTTATGCTGGCAGACGACTTGAGTCAAAGACTGTTGACTGATCAGAGAATACTGTAAATGCCATGTTTAAGAATGATACCAATGTGTTGGCTACATTGCTAGATCCCAGCTTCAAGTGGAACATTGACGCCATCCTTCCTGCTGGGGAAAACATTGAGTATTGGAGAGATCTTCTGCTAACAAAATGTGATATTGCCCTACAAACAGCATTAACTGATGTACAGCAGTCAAACCTTGCCAAACCATCACAGTGCACCTCTGGTGCAGACAGTAATACATCTATCAATTCTTCAAAGTCAGCAGTGTCATCAGCGAGGGAAAGGACATGTACAGCTACTTCTTGGGCATCCTATGTTCAAGATCAGAAATTTATTTATTTATTTATTCTTTATCTTAGAGAACAACCTTTGAGCCAAAAGCTCGTTTACAAAGGTTCCACATCATGACAGATATCAAATGGCATACAACAGGACATCAGTAGAAAACAAGGAACATAGAATATAATACAATGAATAGAACAATAATTGCAAGTTCAAAAGAATACACAATTGAAATACAGTGATGACAGGATAGTAATAATGTAAAATTAAGTTACATCTTTGTATAGGCATAGAACAAAACAGGGCAGTCAGAGGATTGGCTTTGTCAGGAGGTGGTAGGTGGTAAGGAGAAAAACACAGGGAGGTAGCAAAAAGAGAAACAAGGGGGGTGATAGTGAAATATGTGAAGGGATAGACAATTGGGAAGGAGGGAGGGTTACAATCCCATACATGGGACAGAGAAATCAAGAGAATGGAGAATATAGAGGGCAAGCAGAGTGGGAGGGAGTTGGAGGGTGGTGGGGAGATTAGGGCTGGCAGTTGCAAGAGCTTAAGCTGTCAGAGACTGATCGAGTTTGCGCTGAAGAGACTGAGCTTGGCTCAGTGGTAACATCAGTGGGAAGTTCATTCAGCTAGCCTGGTGCTCTGTAGGTGAGAAAGAGTGTTGTGTAAGGGCTATGCAGGCAAAAGGATGTTTAGCACATTCCTGGATGCACCTCTTATCAGGTGTGGATTGTTTGTGTGAGTAAGAAAGTTTTGGATTACAGGTAGGGTTTGACCAAGGGTATATTTCTTCCCAAGAAGGCACACCTGGTATTTGATTCTTCCCTGGAGGCTAATCCATTCAGTTTGTGCATATAGGTCGTAGGTGTGTATGAGTTTATCGGCTCCAAGGACCAGCCTGCAAGCATTATTTAGTGCCAATCTTACCCTTTTTAGAGCCATGTGAGTGGCAATGCCATATATAACAATCCCATAGTCTATAAGCGAGAAGATAGAACATTCATTGCCAGAGATAAGGCTTTGGGGTTCATGCTGTGGTGGTGTTTATACAGCAGGCCAATTCCTGTGTCGACAGTCTTAACCACATAGTCAATGTGTTGTGTGAATGACAGAGAACTATCCAGTGTGACGCCTAGGTATTAAAAGGTGGTTACACAGTCGAGTAAATCTTGTTTGTTATTGAGAATTGATAGCTGGTGTGATCTGTACTTACTTTGGGGGTTAGGAATAGCATTGTTCTGTTTTTTTATAATTCACTAGGAGTTTATTCTGCTGGAACCACCTTTCAATAGTGGCAAAGCTTTTTTGTAGCCCAGTTTCTAGCATGATTTGTTGTGGGCTGCTGGAGAAGATGACAGCTCCAAGGATCAGCCTTCAAGTTTTATTTAGTGCCAGTCTTACCCTGTTTAGAGCCGTGTTAGTGTCAGTGCCATATATAACAATCCTGTAGTCCATAACCGAGAAGACAGAACTTTTGTTGCCAGGGATAAGGCTTCAGGAGTCATGCTGTGGTGGTGTTTATAGAGGAGTCCAATTCTTGTGTTGACACTCATGTGTTGGGTGTATGAGAGAGGACTGTCCAGTGTGACACCTAGGTATTTAAAGGTGATAACACAGACAAGTGAATCTTGTTTGTTGTTGAGAATTGGTAGATTCAGAAGGAGTTTATTCTACTGGAACCACCTTTCAATAGTGGCAAAGTTTTTTTGTAGCCTAGTTTCTAGCATGATTGATTGTGGGCTGCTGGAGAAGATGACAGTGTCATCTGCATATAATAAGATGTTTTCAAGGCACACTAGAGGATGATGATTGAGGAATAGACTACATAGGAGGGGGCCTAGAATGTATCCTTGTGGGACACCAGTGCTTATCTGTCTACTTTAGAGATCATGAAACTGGCAAATTTAGTCGCAAAATATTTCACAAAATTCACTGCTTCCTGACATTTTTGCAGTTGCAAAATTTGGAATTTTCCCTCGAATGTGAAATTTCACCAACATAAGGCAACATTTTGTCCATGAAATGACAAAGTTCTCCTTTCACCAGTGAAATTTCATTGCTTTTCCAGCAAAATTTCACATTTCTCAGATGAAGTTCCACATTCCACATCGGAGGCAGTATAGTGCAGTGGTTTAAGGCTCTGAGCTGCAAATCTGGAGACCTGGGTTTGAATCCCACAACCCCAAATTGCATACTGTGTGACTCTGAGCAAGTCACTTAACTTCCCTGTGCTCCCAGGTCACACCTGTAAACAAGCTTTCAGCTTAGTGTGCCACTCCTGGTTAAACAATTGAAAAACAAACAAAAAAAAAGCATTTAGCAACTAAAATATTCTCGCATAACAGGCAATTTCGCTAACATTTAGCACGGTGAAATTGCTGATTTCAGGAATTCTCACTGGTGAAATATAATTTCGCAACATCGCTAGTCTACTTACGGAGAGAGTCATTGATTTGAACTTGCTGTGATTTTGCACAAGATAACTTTGGAACCATCCTAGGTAATCAGATGAAAGGCGTGCTTAGAGTTTGCATGAGCAGGATCCTATGGTTGACTGTGTCAAAGGCCTTGGTGAGATTGATGTATATTGACCCCACTACATGGGATTTGTCAACTGCCTCATGTAGAGAGTAAGCAAACTCAAGTAATGCTGTAGTGGTGCTACGTGATTTTCGAAAACCATGTTGTTGGGGACATTGAATGTACTTGTCGAGGTATTCAGCAAGATGGTCAGAGACAATCCTTTCTAATGCTTTAGAAAGCAGGGGAAGGATAGAAATGGGTCTGCAGTTTGCGTGCAGGGCCCTATCACCACTTTTGTGCACTGGGGTGACTACAGCAGCTTTCCAAATCTTAGGGAACTGACCAAATCTAAGAGAGGTTGGGTATTTTTGTGAGAGGAAGAACAACTTTGTCGAGGGTGAGAGCAATCAGTTTTAGATCTAGGGAGTCCTTGCTGAACCTGGTTTTCTCTAGGGAGCATTGTAGGTATTTTTTGGCTTCAAAGCTAGTAATTTCCCTTAAGTAGAAAGAGGGGATATTAGAGGGGAGGTTGTCATGGCCAGGTGGGGTGTCATCGTGTTGCACAAGTCCTCGTCCAAACTGTCCTGTGGAAGAATTATTTATTTTTTTACCAGGAAAGAATTTTGAATTTGAATGCTGCTGAGGTCAGAGAATGTGACATTGAATGCATTGGCTATGGCTTTGGGGTATTGTGTGATTTCTCCATTTATTAGAAGCATGGAGGAGGAAAAGAGCAAATAATTTCTGAGTTGCCTATAACAACATGGACTGGAATCCTGTAAAGAAGGTGCAGCAGGTTCATCTGCAAGGCTGCTAACTGTCTCACACAGCACAATGATCTTGGAGTACTTGCAGACCATACTGTGATTGGTCTCAAGGAAGTCCCATTACTCTATTGGTAACAAAAGAGAAGAATATGACCAGGTCTAGCAAATCTTGTAGTAATGTACCTCAGTTGTCCACCTTCAAGCATATCTTCAGAATGCACATTTAGTGCAACTGGAGGAACAGTCACTGACAACAGGATACTGCTAAGTCCTGCAAATGTGGAATGGCTTACATTTCTCAGAATGAATGCTGTCAATTTTCCAGTTGTCACAAACACTGATTTATGAGTCTGATCCTGAAAATGAGCAACAACCTACAAACAGTGATACTGAATTTGATGATTAGGCTGTGCACAAAACAAATGGAACCATCACCACTGCCACCATGCCAGACACATGTGCCACACTACTCTTAGTTTTCTTTTTGTCAGTCATGAGTTTGTAAGTTTGATCAATACCGCCATAGGTATATTTCTTTGAAACAGCAGCAGGCTCACTAAGAGCAGCTGTGCCTCTCTTGCCTATCTCAGCAATGCTCACCTTGGGTATAATTTTGGAAACAGCAGCAGGCTCACTCAGAGGAGCTGCACCACTCGTACTTGCTTCAGCAATGCCTGGCATGGGTGTAATTTTTGGAAACAGCAGCAGGCTCACTCAGAGCAGTTGCACCTCTCGCACCTGCTTCAGCAATGCTCGCCATGGGTATAATTTAGGAAACAGCAGCAGGCTCACTCATAGCAGCTGCACCTCTTGTACCTGCCTCAGCAATGGCCACCATTGGTATAATTTTCTGAAACAGCATCAGGCTCACAAAGAGCAGCTGTGACTCTCATGCTTATCTCAGCAATGCCTGCCACAGGTATAAAGGCACATCGCCACACTAGTACTACTTGTTTTCTTTTGTCAGTCATGAGTTTGTAAGTTTGATCAATGCCCGCCATAGGTATAATTCTCAGAGCAGCTGCACTTCCATACCTGCCTCAGCAATGCCTGCCATGGGTATAAGTTTTGGAAACAGCAGCATCACTCATAGCAGCTGCACCTCTCATACCTGCCTCAACAATGCCCCCCATGGGTATAATTTTTGGAAACAGCAGCAGGCTCACTCAAAGCAGCTGCATGTCTCGCTACCTGCCTCAGCAATGCCTGTCATGGGTATAATTTTTAGAAACAGCAGTAGGCTCACTAAGAAAAGCTGCAACTCTCGCACCTACCTCAGCAATGCCCGCCATAGGTATAATTTTTGGAAACAGCAGCAGGCTCACTCACAGCAGCTGTGCCTCTCATACCTGCCTCAGCAATGCCCGCCATGGGTATAATTTTTTTTTGAAATGGCAGCAGACTCACTAAGAGCAGCTGTGCCTCTCGTACGTGCCTCAGCAATGCCCATCATGGGTATAATTTTTGGAAACAGCAACAGTCTCATTCAAAGCAGCTGCACCTCTCATACCTGCCTCAGTAATAAGCACCATGGGTATAATTTTTTGAAACAGCAGCCGGCTCACTAAGAGCAGATGCACCTCTTGTACCTGCCTCAGTAATGCCTGCTATGAGTATAATATTTGGAAACAGCATCAGGCTTGCTGTGACAGCCTGTGCCTCTCATACCTGCCTCAGTAATTCCCTCATGGGTATATTGGATCAGGGCACCTAACAGACAGTGTTACTGTATAGTCCCAAAAAACAGTCTTTCCATGATTTTTGTTATGGTCAGGGTCTGGTAATTGGCTAATAGAATGGGTTAGGTAGTGACTACCTGACCTGACCCAACAACTCTGTTTTCATCTGTTTTTTTTCTGGATATTTTTTGGGGTACTCGTGGGTTGTCTTGGTGGTCAGGTATTTTAGTACCTGCCCATCCCTAATTGATAACATCACATGTTGAGCACAGAGGGGTTTTGGATATAAAGGAAGGGGAAGGGAACCAGGAGCAATGGAAAAACTGTAAATATTAATAATTAACCACCAAGAACAGTAAATTCTATGACATTTCCGATATTCTGCAGCAGGTTGCAAGTTCTGCACAAAATTCCATGGCTGCAGAGTTTTAGGGGCCTTGATTATACCATTGCATGCATCATGGTAATGAACCCATTTGCTTGTTTTCAAGGATTTGAAATGTATAGCTCTTGTGGCCATTCCTCATCTCTGTATCACATAAACCTGTGTGAAACAAAAAAAGAAATAGCTATGCCAAACTACAATAAATATAAAATGCTGATTTTCTGGGTAGTAGTACATGAAAGATTTAGGGGCAATGATTGGCTGTTCTGTGTGGTACCATTCCATTTTGCCAGTGTGAATAAGGAAGTCACTATTAATCATATTGTAACCCAAATGGCTCTGAATGTCAACTCGCACTTGCATATAACTCTTCCTGTGTGTCAAATGCTTGCTTTCAGCAAGGCGAGAAGCAAAACAATAAAACAAACTCTAGTCTGAACCAACACAGCTGCTCTGCATTAACATGAAACCAAGTTTTATATTTTTTCTTTTGTTACAGAAGTTCTTCAAAAACATTAATGCTTTAATTGATATAGTCTACTTTGGCTGGTTTTGTTGCTGAAGTGTGATGTGTTACATTTTAGGGGTGCAATTACAGAGCTCATTTGTCCATTATGCATAGGTTTAGGTACAACACCTACTGGTTATCAGTGTTTTGCAGGGCTTGACCTCTGATGATAAACTGTACATATATCAATGTGTGACTACTGTTATATTGTATTTGGGGATAACCACAGCTTTACAGCAGCAGCAACACAAACCTACTCCCTCAGACACATTTGTAAATCTGCCACCTTCAATTCCCCATATACAATTTAACAATAGTCATACATTGATGTATGCACAATTTACCATCAGAGGTCAAGCCCTGCAAAACATCAATAACCAGGTGGTGTTGCACCTAAACCTTTGCATACTGGAACAATAGCTCTGGGACTGAACCCCTAAAATGTATCACATCTCACTGTCCAGAGATGGCCCTGATATGCCCACCAGCTCTTCTGTTCTCAGTCACTGCTTCTGAGACACCCCTATTGCCTGCCTGTAACAGTTCTATAAGTAGGGGTGTTACAAAAGTCTGTGCCCAGGTTTCCAAGGGTTATCCTGCTTTGTGCATGCACTGGCAATTTGACCTCCTTGCTCTTCCCCACATGGTCCTTATAATAATAATCATCCTAGGGGCTGTGGCTCTTTGAAGTTGTAAGTGCTCTGGCTGCAGTTGATAAATCAAACACAACATTCCAGTGTTTCAGGCATGAAGCATTTTGCGCATTAAGATTCAAGATTGGCTGGCTCCTCCTGACGTCCCTTGTGCTGTGTTATTTATGGAGATGACCTGGATCAGATCACCCACCTAAATTATAGTTAGCTGTCCATGGGGAGCCCATGAAGCTGCCCACAGGGACCCCACCAGCAGAATGATGAACTCTGTGTTGGGGTCACCTATTTCTTCTCAGATGATGAAGAGGAGATGATCAACAACAGAGTGACAATCGACTAGAAGACAGATGCATGGAAAATACTAAATGCATCACCAACACAGGCTGCTAGAATACCTCAAAAACAGCAAAAGATAAACTTTATAGAGACTTTCAATTCTCTTATTGGAATGCTAGGCACACACTGGGTGCACACATGAACAAAAATGTCCTAAGTTTGTATATTTTGCATTTTCCTACACTTCTGTAAATACCCTATCGAACTGGTCTTTGTTCAAAACTGCTGGGGAAGTGAGGGACTGCCCAAGGAATCTGCTGAGTCCATTGAGCAGACAGGTCAGTGGAACGTGGACTGCTGATAAAATTATTCCTGGAAAGGTTCAGCTGGGTGCCCTGCTGAGAATAACTGTGAGTGTTGATCAGAGGGCTGAGTGTACACATGGATACCTCTCATGAGGTTAGTTCTCCTACCTGTTAAGTCCAGTCCCAGTTCTAGACTAGTGTGCAGCTATGGGGCTTATACATTTGTGATTCTACATAGGGGTTAATGTTTCATAGGTTTCATAGGTATTTCAAGCTAGAGAACGAGTCCATAATGCTTGCCTTTTGATCTCTTGTCTATAATTATACATATTTATCTGTGTCCGACATCACTAGATCCAAGTTGGCTTTGAATATATCCACATTTGGACTCTCTACTACAAATGTAGGAAGGGTCTTCCATATTGGGATTGATCTTACACTAAACCAATTTTTCCTCCTTAATGAGTTCCATTTTCCGATCAATAGCTGTCTTTTATGTTTACAGCTACTAAGTCTGAATTTGGATTCTATTAATCCCATCCCCTTAGTAAGGGTTGAATCCTGTAGTAGGCCATAAATAAGACACAGATCTCCCCTTAGCCTTCTGCATCTCAAAGTATAAATTTAGAGTCTTTTAACCTATCTTTGTAAGTTTTCTCTTTCTATCCCTACTATTGCCCTACTAAATCGTCTGGACTGTTTCTATTTTATATATGTCATCCTTTGTATATGGGGACCATACTTGTATGCAGTACTCAAGATGTGGTCTCACCAGAGCACTCATACAACGGAAATAACACCTCCACTGTCCGACTGGCCACATGTCTGAATATACAATTCAGATTTTGGTTTGCCTTTTTAACTTGTCTGTTACAGTGCAAATTAAATTTTAAATCAGGGGTAATGAGTAGACCAGGGTCCTTTTCTTCCATAGTCTGGCATAGTGTTTCATTCACCAACTTATATGAAAGTGTGGGTTATATTTTCCTAAATGCATTACCTTACATTTGTCATTATTCAATGTTAACTTTCTCCCATGGGCCCAGTTTGTAACTTCATCTAGAAAGTTTGCAGTGTAATACTTTCATCCTTTTTGTTGCTAATAGAGCCTATATGGCAATCGTCTGCAAACTTTAGCAGCCAAATATTATCTTTGTTCAATTTTAGAGTAGAAACATAAATATTAAATAAACAAGGACCCAGCACTGATCCCTTGGGAACACCAGTAGTCACATGGGCCCATCCTGATAGTTCGCCATTTATAACAACTCTTTGTTTCCTATTTCTGAGCCATTTTAGTATCCAATTTACAATGTTTGGGTCCAATTTTACTTCCCTTAGGACGTTAATAGTTCAAAATGCAGAATCTTATTGAATGCTTTTGCAAAATCAAAAACACTAAGTCCACCGAGTTGCCTTTATCAATTTCTTAGGTTACCTTATTATAAAAGGTCAATAAGTTGGTTAGGCATGATCTTGATTTGGTAAAACCATGTTGGAAATTGTCAGTAAGTTCACTATGATGTATATGTTCCAAAATGAATTCCGTAACAAACTGTTCCAAGAGTTTCCCAATCAGTGATGTAAGCCTAATGGGTCTAAAATGTTCAGGCTTGTTTGTAGGCCATTTTTTATGTATAGGGACAACTGTTGCCACCCTCCAATCATTTGGAACTTCCCCAGTATCTAAGGAATGTTGAAATATATTAGTCAGGGGTAAATAAATCTCATTTACGAGTTCCTTCAATACCTTTGGATGAATATCATCTGGGCCAGGGGATTTGTTAATATTTATTCTTTTAAGTTTATCTAAAACACCTTTGGGCTGAATTGCAAATCTACAAGGCATAGAACCATCCAATTCTTTTATTTCACCATGAGAAATAGTATTGAAAACTGAAGAGAAATATTGATTCTGGATGTCTGCTGTTTCATGTTTATTTGCTACACAACCAGATTGTGTGGTAAATGGGCCTATGGTCTTAGAATTGCCTTTAGTTTTATTTATATAAGAAAAAAGATGTCTTGTTGTTCTTCACCCTTGATGCCAATTTGAGTTCAAATTGGGTTTTTTCCTGTCTTATTTTGGTTTTTATTGTTTTTAGTAAAACCGTATATTTTAAATTAAGATGCGTGAATCCCTTTTGAATTTGCTTATATAATTTATTTTTTTTTGTTAATTAAAGTTTTTATTTTAGAGGACATCCACCCTGGTGTAGGTTTGTGTTTTAGTTCATACTTATTTTTGGTAGGGATATTTGTTTTAATAAGGTCCTTTAATTTATTAACCAATAGATGCCATGTGGCCTCTACTGTTAAGTTTATGAATAAAACCTGCCAATCCCAGCAACTTATGATATTTTTCATATTTTTGAAGTTTGCCTTGGTAAGATTTAAAACTCTGGTAGATGGCATGGATTTGCCATCTGTAATTTGGAAATTTACAGTATTATGGTCACTGTTACCTAATGGTGCTTTGACATCAATTTGAGTTACACAGTGGGCAATATTTGTTAATATAAGATCTAATACTCTGTTACCCCTAGTATTATGTTGAATCAGCTGTACTAATCCTATTTCATTGAATAACTCCACATAACAGCAATCTACTTTAACTGATGCAGATGCATGGTCCCAAGTAACACTATTTAAATTAAAATCCCCCATGATTACATGATTTTTTGATGGGTCAAGATTTTTAAGATAATGTAATAATTTTTCATCATTATCAGGATTCATAGAAGGAGGTCTGTATACTAGACCCAGGATAAATGGTGGGCCTATCTGGGGTTTTATTCTCACCCAACAGGTTTCAAGATCAGTACCATCAATGATCTCTTCACTGTCAATTGTTTGATGGACATATATGGCTACCCTCCACCTTTTCTGTAATCTCTATTTTGAGATACAGACTAAATCCTGGATATTTTGTCCCAGGAATCACTAGCATCCACCAAGTCTCAGTAATAAGGGCAATATGATGCTATTCATCCCAAGATATAGTTTGAACTCTCAAACTTATTTGTTAAACTTTGTGCATTTATTAGGACATTCAACCATAATCATTTATTTTATCGTAGTTTCGAGATTATTTTTATTTCAGAGGTAAAGTATTGCGCTTCCTTCCCTACACCCAGTTTAAATGAAATGCTATTACCCTATTGATTTTGTTTGCCATCATCCTGGTACCAATCTGACTGAGGTGTAGACCATCCCTTTTGTAACAGTTTATATTTTTGAATGTTTGAGTATTATCCATAAATCCCATGTTTTCTATCATACAGAATTGTCTTAGCCAATAATCCAATTGTTTAGCTTATTCATTTTTGTATGTCTGATTTCCTAAAATCAGTAGAATACCAGACAAAATGATAACCCCCTCTTTCTTTAATCCTTAAGACAATTCTTTTATAATCTTCCTGGATTTCTGTCAAAGAACATTTAGACAGATCGTTCACTCCAACATGTAGGATGACTAATGGTTTATATGTATTTTCGAGTAAACCATCTAGTAGTCTGACAATATCTCTGGTTTTAACCCCTGATAATGAACTTACTGTCATGTGTGCCTTTCGCCCTTCACACACAATAGTATAAATTCCCCTCAATATCAAATCTCCTATCACTACAATATCCCTTTCTGTAGTTTTTTTTACATGTTTGTTTTGGAGGTGGGGCACTAGTGCAGACATTTTCTGTGACACATTCTCTAGGGGTCTGACTTTTTTGAGGTTTGTTATTTTCATCTGCCAGTACTTCAAATTTGTTGTATAAACTAATAGGTTGTATATGATGTTTATGCACTTCATATGGAGTGGATGTATTAGGTTCCTGAACTACATGGACATGGGGGAGTTTGTTACTTATGGTCTTCTTATGAGTGTCACAGTGTTTTATACTTGCTTCTATGTCAGTCCCATCAATGAATTGCGGTTGAGATATTTGGGTTTGGGGAGGTTTGTCTCTAGGAGTCTCTTTATTATGTGTATCAAAGTGCTTAATACTTGCTTCCTTGACTGCATCATCAATGAATTGTTACAAAGGTTATTTCTTTCTGTGTCTCCAACTTCTCTTTTAGATTGAGAATGTGTAGCCAAACACAAAAGTAATCAAGACTAGAATGGGAATTTCTTCTATGTTTGGCTGCACATAAACACTGGCAAAAGCAATCAGCTATTCTGCATAGGTGGCACTCTCACTGGAGCATGAAAAAGTGTTTTCTCTGTAGGACAGCTGGATCACTCATGGTAGGCTGAGTGATAACATCTGCAGTTTTTTAAAGAAAAAAAAGGCACACTGATTTGTGGTTTCACTGCCTAACAAAAAGTGGCATCCGCATATTAGATTGTTCGGTGTGGTGGCGCATTTCACTGTCAGGAATACACAAATGAAGTCAGCCAAGAAAATTAGCTGAGATTTCCAGGAGATGAATCCCCCCTTCTCCTCCTTGTATAGCTATGTGGGCTCTATGTGTAAAAGTACTCTGTTTCACAAACACAAACATTCAGAATAAAAAAATAAAATAGGGACAGCTGCTTTTATTTACAAATCTTGTTCACCCTGGCAAGCCTCTGAAAGAGTCATCAACTGTCACTGTGGAGATTTTTTTTTAAATCACCCTGTCATGCACTGATTCTACTGATGTTTTTCTTTTCAATTTTGTCAGTGTGTGTGTGTGTGTGTGTGTGTTATAAAACATGCTACTTTTACATAACTAGTGTTCTGGCCCAACAAAAAAACAAACTGTGATGCAGGGGCAGTACTCTTTGGAGGCTGGCTAAAACTCAAAATTGTCACAAACATCCAAGTGTGGAGAGCATTCAGGGTAGACTGTGACCATACAGTTCAACTGGGTAATTTAATGCACAAATGGAAATCCGCAATGAAGGCCGTATTTAAAAAAAAAACAAGTTCTGTGTGTGAGACTTTGACCCATGACTACTATGAGACTGACTCCTGGGTGAGAGTGCTAGCAACTGGACCTCACTAACATATAGTAGTTAATAATGAATAGATACTTAAATACAACACACTTGAAGGTAGTTTAATCGGACCATCCCTGTGCAGAGTCCAGCATGTCTGTAGAACTCAGTGGTATTTAAAAGAATTACACATAAACTGTTAGGTGTGCTTGTTTAATACAAGAAACTACCCATACAGCCAGATCAAAACATCCCTAACAGAGAACATGGGGAAGGGGAAGGTGTGTCTGTTTCCATGACAACACCCAGTTACTCAATATCCGCTAACTGTAAAGCAAAACATAAACATTCCTTTATAAGCACTCAAAAGCTGTGGATTCTGTTTCAGATCATTTTACCCTATTATTTTTTCTTCTATTATGTGATGTAAGTGGTCCATTAAACATTCACCCCATATTAAACAATATTTTATTTTTTGGTGTTAGCCAACTGAGTTTACTATATAAATTACAGTGGTGTGTCAGTTGATTTGACTGTGATGCAAACCTACACATGGTGTTATAAGCAACACCAGGTATTCAAATATACTAGACAGCAATATATTAATCTGAACATCAACACACTTCTTGCGATAGAAAGTCTGTCTTCCTTTGTCAACTGTTGTTGAATACAGGCAGACAAACCCAATATGCAGTTTACAGTACAATGTGCATTATTAATTTGGAAAGAAAATGTCAATGAAGGATTCAGGAGGATCCCTAAGCACTTGAAAGACAACATGTTTTCAATGAGAGTTCCATTCCTACTCTGAACTTTAAGCTCTCCATCTAAATGAGCAAGTTTCTGTTGTGTTCCAAACACCATAGCCTTGGTTTTTCCAGTATTCATTACAAGTTTACTATCCAGCATACATTTAGATATAGCAGCAAAATTTACATTCAGCACATGATTCAACTCATTAATGTTAGCAGAACGTTTATAAATGATTAAATAATCCACACAAAGCAAGAGATCACTTTTCAAGGCGTAGCGGTATGGCTTGAGTTTTCACTGCTATGCAGATGAGACTCAGCTGTAAATGTCCTTTGTGCCTGGCCAGGGTAATGCTCTCAGTCTTTAACAACTGTCTCACCGAAATCCAGGACTGGATCGGTGTGAATTGGTTGCAGTTAAACCCTGAAAAAACTGAGATGTTGGTTGTGGACCCAGGTTGTCAGGAGGAGGGTTTGTGGGCAGGATCACCTTCGGGTCTTTGGTTTGGGGGTGTCCAGTTAGCTGCCTCAGACCGGGTGCGGAACCTGGGTGTTATATTTGATGACTGACTGACCCTTAAATCACAGGTGTCTGCTGTTGTCAAAACCTCCTTTACCGGTCCGGTGGGGCTGAGGTTGGCGCTGGATGCTACATGCAAATGGCATGCAATGGGGCTATAAATAGATGCAAATGGCCCCCTGTGCCTTGCATAAATTATGGCCCCATTTGCATGTCACCTTTGAATATCGGAAATTTGGCATGGCGCAATGGTACTTGCACCACCGCAAGTTTAATGCTCATCTCTGGCAACTTGCGGTGGCGCAAGTTCCCTGTTACGCGCAGTGTTGGGAGTTAGAGTGATATTCAGGGAGTTGTGCAATACGCAACTCCTTTGAATATCACCCCGGCCCCACCCCTGCGCAACTATTTTGAGCAGCGCAAGGGCTTGCGCCTCAGAATGGCGCAGTTTGAATATCCAGGCCAGTGAGTATTAGGAACAAGGAACAAAGGTAATACAGACAGAAGGAAGCTTAATGCCCATCTTGCCTGTACACCAATTTCTCAACAACAAAGACCTCTAAACCCTCCCTCTTTTAAGAAGTGGTCCAAGCTGTATTTAAAGATATTCAGATTATTGCTATTATCTACTGCTTCAAGCAAGTTGTTCCAAAGTTGGGCCACCCTTTGAGTGAACCAACTTCCTTTCCTCACAGTCTTAATATGTTTAGCCTTCAGCTGGAATTTATGCCTTCTTGTTTTCCTTCTTAAAGTCCTTAGTTCAAAATACAGTTTCTCATATCCTCATTTTTTAAACCTTTATGCACTGTAATAAGATACCCCTTAGTTTTCTTTTCTCCAATAAATACAATCCTAGGCTACCTAATCTCTATTCATATTACTGATTTTCCAAACCCTTCACTATTTTCATTGCCCTCCTCATGGGCCTTTTCCAGTTTCTTGATGCACCCCACACACATTTTGTGGTGAATAGAACTAGCCACGGATTTCCAAGTGTGGCCTCACCAATGCCCTATGCATTGGCATCTCAATGTCTCTATTCCTACTCTCTAGATTCTTCCTAGTGCATCCCATTATCTTGTCACATTTAGTAACAGTCGCATTATAATGTTTAGTAAATTTTAACTTGTCTGATCCCTTTCACTTTCATTGATGTTGAGGACTATATTCCCTGGTCTATATTCTGCCTTGGTATTTTTATGGCCGATGTGCATCACCACACACTTATCTAAGTTGAAACTCATTTTGCACTTAATTGACCATTCACGTAGTTCATCCTATTTGCTCTGCAATGACCTAACCTGTTCTTCTGTATCAACTATATGTCCTAGCTTTGTGTCATCAGCTAATTTAGTTAGCCAACTCCCTCTGTCAACTTTCATATTCAATACATAAATGTTGAACAAAGTCCCAGCACTGACCCTTGCGGGACCCCACTAGCCACCTCTATTCTCCCTGAATTTTGCCATTTCACTCGCACCCTCTATGATCTATTACTCAGCCAAGATCTTGTCCATGATATAATCTTACTGTTTATTCCTACGTTTTCTAGGCATTTAGTTAGTACTGTGTGCAGTACAGTATTAAAAGCCTTCCTGAAATCCAGATAGATCACATCCATTGGTTTTCTCTCAACCAATGCTAGACTTACCCTTTCAAAAAATCTAATTCAATTTGGTGGACAAGACCTCCCTTTCCTGAAGCCATGTTGAGTTTTGTCCCCTAGGTCATCACTTGTCAGATGTTTCTACATTATACCACTTAAAATATTATTCAAACTTCCCCCAAGGTGGACATAAGGACCACTGGCCTGTAATTTCCTTTATCAGCCCTGCTCTCTTTCTTATTAATAGGGATGACAACAGCTGATTTCCACACCTGTGGTGTTTCACCTGTTTCAAGTGATTTATTAAAAAGTCAAGTAACTGATCCCTTTAGTATATCAGGTAACTGCTTTAATAATCTTGGGTGTATTCCATTAAGTCCCTGAGATTTGTTTGTATCTAAATTACTGTATTCAAAGCCTTATACACCTCTGGTTCTATAATCAATGGCATAATGTCCTGATTTACACATTCCATGGTTTTACCCATTCTATTTCCAATAGCTTTCTGGGAATGCTGTGTAGCTGTGGAGAAGCTGCAGAAGCAGGAGTGCCGACACACTTGCCTTTGACCTAGTACAGGTATGCTACCATTGCTTCAAAAGTAAAGGATACTGGTGCAAAGAGAAGCGTGCAGTAGCAACTTTTTACCATCAGCGCCTTTCCAGATGAGCTTGTGTTGCAGAAAAATACAAGTCAATAGCCTCACATTACTGCTAATCTTCACTTCCAAATGCTGGGGTCCAAACGGTAGTGAGATCCCACTCTGGGTGTGAGGAGAAATGAGGAAGCCCTGCAGAGGGCTGGACACTGTGGAGACTGAGCTGTTCTAACAAGATTAAGACACTTTTGTGTCTTTTTTGGCAGTCCTTTTTAGTAAAGGGTGTAAAGTGGTGTATATCGTACTTCTATTTTATTTAGTGTTTTTTTTTATTATAGTATATGTATGTGGGTAACGTGCACTAGTATACTAGTGGGATTTTATAAGTGACAAGTAGTAGGGAGATTATAACAAGAAGTCCAGTTTATGGGAGCTTGGATTAGTTGGAGAAGAAAAAGGGGGAATTTTGTTTGTTCTACTCTACTGTCTGCTCTGGTGACTTGGATTTTGATTTCTGTTTTCCGTTCCTTTTTTGTATGTGCCTGTTTGGCTACGTTGGGTCTGTATCTGGGCCCGCGTCTGGTTCTGTATTATTTTTATTTTTTTTAAAGCACTATTTCCTTTAATTCACTACATTGCAACAGGGCATTATACATGGTCTGGGTTTTAATTCCCAAGATACTAATTAATCATAATTAACTGTGCCTGGATTATAGGTACCAGGTTTTAGTGATTGACTGGCTGCCCAGAAGATGGGCAAAACTAATTGAATACTTAAAAGGACACGGGAAGGCCATGAGGGTATAGTAATTTTCACCCTTAGAGCATAATGTTCCTTAATTATTAAATTGCTTTTCAATTTACTGGTGATTTAGCCACATGCAGTAGCAGAAACTGGTGTGGAGATAATCCGTTTGTGTTCAGCCCCACACTTTATTCCTGCTTTTAGTCTACACGGTTGTTTTTTGAGCTTCGCCACTTATCCACACACTTGTGTGGCTTGGTTCAAGAACCCCGAACCATTTTATTTTTGTGATTCAATTTTCTTCTGGGCTTATATCCATTGCTCATTTCACTGCCCTCGTGATCGGGAGCAGTGTAGCATGGTTTTCTGGAGTAAGTTACATGCGGACGGACACTCCTTTTGAGTCTAAGATCATCTAAGAAGAAAACATTTGCATTAGGTACCTCAGTCTTATGTTTTTTTCCTATAAAGACACCAGAGTGGAATTGGAGTGATACTTTCAGATTATACATACCCCTTTGGAGTTTATGTTTTAATCTTAAACTGCTATTATGAGTAAGTAACAGTTTTTAAACAGAATTTGTTAATTACTGTGGTTCTTGCTGTGTTATCATTTGTATATTGATGTTTCTTTTTTCTTTTATGTAATTGCTAGACCTGTTTTCTCCTTTTTTCCTTTTGTATTTCTGTTGCTCATTTTTAAGTAGTTTGAGGGTAATTTTTCTTAGAATTATACAAACTAACTGTGGTCCCTTCCATCTGGCCCTATCTATCAGTGTGTTGTTTCTTTTCCCTGCTTAGTGAATTTCCCATGGAGCTGCATGCTGCAAATTGGACAGAGCACTGATATTCAGAAGAACAGGCCTAAGGACATGAGGTGGTTTAAATTCTGGCAACCTGGAATTTCATGGTTATAAACTTTGGATTATCTTCTTGACTGATAATTGAGAAAGACTGGACTTTGGAACCTTGAAAACCAGAACTGTTGCAAGTATTGTCTAGAATCCTCAGTTGTATATTTACGCATTTATAAACCGGCATTTTTTTTTTATTTCTGCCAGGAATTTCTACTAAGTGATTTTCTTTCATATATTTTTATATTACATATTGCTCAGCACTGGATATTTCAATCTGTAATGTTTTTTGTGTATAGTGTAATAGGTCCTTTTTTTGATTATATACCCTCTGCATTTATAATTGCACATACCCTTTGAGCATTTAGTGTGCTTACTGCACTTTTAGATTGATCCTTGGGGTACCTTTTAAAAATCACATTTTAAGTATGAAAACTAGAAAAAATAAGAAATCAGAAGTGGTTTGGGAAACCAGATTAATTAGGAATCAAATACAACATGGAGTAAAATGAATATTCAAAGTGTAAAGAAAGGTAGAAGTAAAGGTTCTATACAATTTAAACAACAGAGTGGAAAAAAAACAAAATAAAAAGGAAAGGCAGCAAATGGAGGATGGCTCTACCTCTCTCCCCTCCCCCCGACAGACCAGAAAGAGGACAAAGGACAAAGCAGGTAATAATAAGGATGGACAGACCTTGATTATAACTCACACAAGGGAGTTAAAAGATGTATATATAGGGGACACATCTACCCCTATATTGATACGAGATACGTCTGTTAACACTAAAGAAGTGGTCCTACGACAAACATTTTTTAATGATCTGTCTCTAGAAAAATCTTCTAATTTAACTTTTGACACAGAATGTGATGATTTTCAACATAGAGATGGGAACTGTGACAATGAAGTGGATCTGGGTGCCCCTGGGCCTGGGGGGTTGGGTCTGGGGCCCATAAAAAATTTTCTGTGGACTCTAGAGACAGCTTCCAATGCTGCCAGAATCTGTCTCTAGTTTAACTGAGACTTCAACTTGCAAGGTTTTGGTTCGGGATGAAGAACTGGCTGAAATTAGACAGGACTTGCAAGACACTGTTATTGGTATGAAAAAGTATATAGAACAAGAACAAAACAAAGGACTAACAGATACTAAGGAAAACCAGTTATCTAGTTTCCCAGACCATGCCTATTCTTCTTTCTTGGAAATTGACCTGATTAAGGTGTTGAAAGACCTCCATATAGCAAGTATTGCAATTATGGAAGAAATTATTCTGATGAAAAATGAGATGCTACAGTTAAGGGGGGAGATTGCTAGGAATAAAGAGATGCTTGAAATTCAGACAGCTCTCATTGAGACCCTGAAGAAACAGGACAGTAACTCTCTTCCAAAACAATTAAATAATGAAACTGATGTAAGAGATACAGAAACGCTTGAAACTAAACAAGTGGTTAGTGCAAAAGTGGAAAAACAGACTGTTCTGACTGGTAAAAAAAAAACAATCAAGGGCCAACAGAAAGTATTTAAAGGGGAAACAGTAAACAATAACACAAAAATAAAAAAAATATTCATTTTCTAACAATTTGGTAATGACACAAGGTAATAAAAATTAAATTATTACCAAAATCAAAATGAAGACAGAAAGAAAATAGCATACAGAAGGAAGATCATGAAATTGCTGGAAATGTAGTTAAAACAGGAAAGAAACAAGACACAAGGGATATTGTTAGGGATACAAAAATACAGGAACAGGTACAAATCTCTATATTAGAGGATTTTGAATTAGATCAGAAACAGACCATTTTGGTAGTTAGAGGAATACCCAGAAGTGAAATGGAAAATTACCAAGTCTTGCTGATACTTTGCCAAATACTGTAATATGTGATGAATGGTTACAGCTTGATACTGCCTATGAGGACATCACAAAAGCCACTATAGCCTATGACTGTATGAGCAAAGAATTAGTGGTGTTGTTTATTCAACACTCTAGAGTGGTTGATTATATTTGGAGAAATTTGATCTCATTACATAAAATGAATCTGAATATGGATTACCCAGTTCCTTCCTCTTCCCCATTAAATAAGGGATTATGAACAAAATTAGATCTTACCGAAAAACTTGCAAATGTATACACATTACAAGATACTGTGTTTTCTGATAATGTACCAGCTGTTTGTTCTAATACCACAGTTTCTATTTTTGGTTTAAATCTGAGGGGTTCAGAAACTTATGAAAATTTGACCATGATTATACAGCAAATGATGATTGATTTTCTGGGACTTGAATTTTATACAGATGACATTGCAGATCTTTATAGAGTATATAAAAGCTGGGAAAATAGCAATCAAATTGTTTTAACAGTAATTAATCATTTATTGAAAGAGAACATTTTGCATTTTAGTCACAAATTGGATAGTCTGGGTATCCATATTGTCGATTTTACTTCTTTGGAAAATAGGCTTGTAGGTCAGGAAGAGCACCACTCTATGGATCTTAATACTCTATATAGCATGGACGTGGCCAACAGATTCGAGGTCTTGAGTGAGGACAGTGATTGACTTTCTCTGAAATTGGGGTTGGTAGGATCAAGTGACAACTGCCCTCACTGAGAGTATGAACTGCTAGACACCTCCTTGAGGGTGTACATATGGAACAAAATAAACAACTAACTGGCATATTGTCTTGGAATATTGCAGGTATCATTCCTAAATATATAGACGCTGAATTTTTGTCTTTCCTGAATCAATGTGATATTATATCACTTCAGGAAACATGCTATTGTAAAGAAGATGCGGAGAAAATTGAACTTAATGGTTACACTCTTATACAATATCCAGGGTTAAAACAAAAAAGGATGGGTCGTTATATGGGTGGTCTGATTACATATGTTAGGATTACAGATCATACAAAAGTTATTACCACTAAAATAAAACCAAATTATTTGTTTGTAGTTCTCAGATCATGGAATGATATATTTCTTCTGGTTAACCTTTACAATCCTCCTTCCAATTCATCTCAATATAATAAAAAATTACTAGATGTAATGGTACAAAATATAATATCCACAATGCAGGATAATTCCTGCACTGAACTTTTGATACTGGGTGATTTTAATATTAGGTTTCCAAATGATATACAAAATTATGCTTTAAAAGAAGTAGCTTTAAATCTAGAAATTCCAGATAGGAAATCTAAGGATAAGAAAAATACAGATAAGTACCATCACATGGCAAAATTAATAGATACATTACAATTAATTATATTAAATGGAAGATTTCCCTCTGACATTGAGGGAAAGACTACTTATTTAAATACAAGGGGAACTTCGACAATAGATTTTGCTTTATGTGCTGTACAATATATGATTATGTGAGGTACTCAGATTTAAAAATACTACAAAGGACAGAAAGTGATCACATATCTTTATTGTTATATAGGATAGCTAGTCAACCCAATGTTCACCCAGAAGAAGAAGTAATACATACTAGGAACAATAGAGAAAGGTGGGATAAAGTTCCCACTGACAAATTAAATGTTGCATTTGATTACTTTAGCGAAAGTTTATCAGCAAATCTCCAAACTGATATGGAACCAGAGTAGTTATATAATCTAAATCTGCAAACATATTTTGCTTTTATGGATATATTGACAGTAGATGCTGGGAAGCCTGGGACAGCCACTAATATGAAAATTGGTTCTATAGGTTCTGTAGGCAAGAAAAAAGGAATTTAAACAAACAGTTAAGCATTACTAAAAGGAATCCTAAAAGGAAACACATACAAGAGCTTAATTCAGTCAGGAAAAATTATAAAATTCATGTTACTAAGAAAAAATTAGAACATCAAGAGCACCTTTGGGATATAATGTACAATGCAATGGTAAACAGAGACGATAAAACTTTCTGGACATTAGTTGCCAGTGGTACAAAATTAATCAAAACTAGGTTGGATATATACATTACCCCTGACGTATGGGATGATTACTTTACTAGAATATTTTGCGATAATAAAATTCAAAATGAGTCTGTCAGTAGTCAGATCACTGGAGATTTTAATTGGTTTATGGCCCACAAAATTGAGCTGGCTATTGATAGCTTTAAAAGAAATAAATCTCCAGGACCAGACAATTTCTCAATAGATTTTTTATTTATTATTTAGTTGTTTAACCAGGTATAGCACACTAAGCTGAAAGCTTTTTTACAGGAGCGACCTGGGAGCACAAGGAGGTTAAGTGACTTGCTCAGGGTCACACAGTATGCAAGTGGAAGCTGTGGGATTCAAACCCAGGTCTGGTCTGCTGGATGTCACCAAATTTGCAGCTCAGAGCCTTAGACCACTGCACTATACTGCCTTTTGTAAGCAGAATAGAGATTGGTGGTCTCAGGTTCTTTCGGATTTATTTAACAAAATGATAATGTATGATTACTTTCCTACGACTTGGTACTGCAGTTACATTATACCTATTCATAAAAAAGGAGCTAAAACTGAACCTGATAATTATAGGCATATTAGTCTTCTTGATAATCTTGCAAAATTCTTTGCAAAAGTACTCCTAAATGTACTGATTGAATGGTTAGAACAAAATAACATATTATCCCACCTGCAAGCTGGATTTACTAGAAATAAAGGAACTTATACTCAGATATTTCTATTAGATCATTTATGAGAAAAATACTGTACTATCTGAAAACATTCACTTTTTGTTTCTTTTGTAGATTTTTCATCTGCTTTTGATTTTCTGCTAAGAACACTACTCTGGGATAAAATGCATAAATTGGGCATCGATTGTAACTTGATTAGTTTAATCCGCAGACTCTATACTGATACCTGGGTACAGGTTAAATGTACAAAAGCAGGGGATTTAACTGGCAAAATCAGAGAAAACATTAACATTCGCCAGGGCTGTGTTCCAGCTCCAATGCTTTTCAACATCTGTATAAATAATATAATACTTGTGCTTCAAGACAATGATCAGCATGCACCTAAAATTGGGAGTTATAAGATTTCGGTCCTTGCCTACACAGACGATCTTGCAATAATTTCAACTAGTAGATTGAGCCTACAGAAGGCTCTGAACTTAATAGATAAACTGAGTACCTCACACAATCTAAAGCCTAATGCTTCAAAAATGCAGGTTATGGTATTTAGCAGTAGAAAAAAATATAGATCCTTATATATAGGTAATAAGAGACTTAAATACGTTAATGAATATCAGTATCTGGGGGTGTGGTTTGCCAGTTACTTATTATGGAATAAACATATAAAGTATCTTCTCAATAAAGCTAATAATACAATAAAAGCATTGAATAGATTTAACTACTTGTATGGGGATTGTACGGTAGTCCCATTTATAAAAACTATGAATACCAAAGTTATCTCGCAGATATTATATTCATCTGAAGTTTGGGGAGGTGCTAATGTCTCTTCTATTGAGTCAGTGTTAAATCCTGTGTATAAAAAACTTCTCAGACTTCCTTTTGGTACTCTTGCTGACCTGTTTAGATCACAATTGGGTCAGCCAAGTCTTAGTGTTATGATACAGGCAAAACAAATTAACCTTTGGGTAAAAATGAAGTCACAAACAACTGATAACCTCATTAAAGCATGTATGAAGGAAAAAGAAAATTTATTAAGATTCAACAAGGCTGGTTGGTTAAATAGGATAGAGAGGTTATTGGATAACAATGAATTAACATACTTAAACATATGGGGAAAACAAAATATTACCTTAAGTAGAACATGCATGGGGTATATTGTCCTCTGATCCCCGTCCCAGAAATAAATCTCTCCACAACTATTTCTGTTGGATGCACCCTGGCAATATTTATTAAAGGCACGCAAGTTATATTTACATTCTCAACTTCAATTTCAACAGATATAGTACAGTACAGTACCACCACAATAATTCATTCTGTTTCTTCTTTCTGGAAACCTTCTGCTGACTTGATCCTCTCCTCCTTGCTTGTAGCTCTTTGGGGTCTGGACACCATCTGATCCACCCCCCAATCATCACCAGAACTGAGTACCACCACCAGGTACCCTCCTTGATACCACCACTTGCAGGCCCAACCCACACGGGCCAGTTCCCAGTCCATCCCACTAGGACGGGCACATGGTCCTGCCTCAGTATCTATCCCTCCCCTCCCTCTACTTCACGCCTGGGTTCCTCTGCCCCTAGCCTGTGCTGCCTACCCTCCCCTCTCTTGCCCCTTTTCCCTTTTTGTTCCCCTTTTTCCCTTTCCCCTTTTCCTCCTTTTCTTGTCCTTTTTCTCCTTTCTGTGGGCTGCCTGTTGCCCTCCACCAGGGTCCCTGCCAGCCCCTGGTCCATAGGCTGACCTCCTGCAGCTCACCAACCCCATTCTGGGGTTCAATGAAGACCGTATTTTATACCCTCAACTTCCATGCCATGCCAGCCAGTGGCAAACCTCTCTACTTAGTGCAGGGTGGGTGGGTGGGAATCATTATCCCAGCAAAAGAAGGAGGCCCAAAGCTCTGCATGCTCTTACATAGCCCAAGCAGGCCCTATCTCCCAGCCACTTTCTCTGGCCCCTTCCCTTGACCAATTGGGAAGCTCTCCTGTCCCTAGTCATTTGACCCACTCTGACACCCTCTCTGACATCCCATTCCCCTTCCCTATCCCCCTCCCCCCTTTGCTTTTCTGGCAGGGGGACATTAGACAAACTGACCTGCCTTTTATTGGCAAGCCTGATTGTCCTCTGATCCCCCTCCCAGAAATAAATCTCTCCACAACTATTTCTGTTGGATGCGTGCTGGTAATATTTATTAAAGACACGCAAGTTATCTTCATATTCCCAACTTCAATTTCAACAGTATACAGTACAGTACAGTACCACCACAAAAATTAATTCTGTTTCTTCTTTCTGGAAACCTTCTGCTGACTTGATCCTCTCCTCCTTGCTTGTACCCCTCCCCCTCTCCTGTCTCCCCTTTTTCCCTCTTGTTCCCCCTTTTCCACTGACCCATTTCCAGCCTGCAAGGGACAATGGGGCTCCCCCCTTGCGGGCTAGCAAAAACCTAGTCCTTCCCTCTTCCTTAGCACCCCTACTCCATAGCTCCCACAGCCCTTCATAGGGGCACTTGCCCCATGCCAGGCCTGCCCCTTCTCCCTGCCACCAGCATATTCACCTCCTCAGCTATGCAGGCATACTCTTTAACCTATGCAATGCCCCTGAGATAAGCATAGACCCCTCACTTTTTCCTGGCCTTGCCCACCACCACCCAGGCCATTGTGGCCTGGCCAGCACCCCTTAGGGCATGAAGCCCCCCTGGTGCCCCCTACATGGCTGTTCATACCTGTCCCCTCTTTTTCCCCTGTGCTCCAAAACCCCTTCTCCTCCCATTATCTTGCCATCTCCATTTTGGCTGCTACCCTCTGGCAGGGCTCCACCTAGCCCCCTGGCCACCGGCTGCCCATCTGTGGCCCCACCTAGCCTGTGTTGGGCCCCATTAGAGGTCACTTTCTTCTTTGTGCCTCTCCATATCTAGTGCCTGTTCCATGCCATTGTTGCCCAAACATACCCCCCAAGATATGTGGCATGCCACCATTTCCTTTTGGGCACACCTTGCCAACTGAATGGGGCTCCGCTAGCCCCACAGCCCTCAGCTGCCCCTTCACAGCTTATAAGTATTGCCCCCCATGACCAGTGCCTTGTGGGCAGCATTCTTTTCCATGCCTGCTCCACTATGTGCCAAAACTGCCCCCCCAAGCCCCTATTCTACAGGGTGGGTGGGAGCTCCAACCCTCCCTGTCCACCATGGATCATGAATCTCACTGACCCATACCCTGTCAGCTCCACCTAACTCCAGTGCCATGACCCGGGTCCTCAGGTTTTCCTTCCTCTACTTGGGATCCCAAGTTCCTGCATGCTCCTCCATTTCTCCTTGAGTCTTCCCCAATAGCCCCCCCTGCAGTATAACTTGAAACAGTTTGCAATGGCCTGGATTCCTTAATTGCTCCTACCCTTCTGCTCAGCAACCTGTTGCTAGTGGACCTACATTTCTGGTGTGCACACCAGTTTTGCTCCTGCAGGTTACACAGCATGGGAATCAGGAGTGGTACCCTTGCTATATCCAGCTGCCAGTGCCCTCTTCCCTTCGCTTTGATAAGAGAACCACCTGGTGTAATAGATGGATCCATCTCCCTGTATTGCTGTGGCCAGCTAGTTTTACCCATGGGCAATAACCTTCATCATCCTGCTGGTCACTGCCTTCCTGACCCACCTCCAATAGGTCCCTGGTCCCATCCACTGCTGATCAGCTGGCCTTCCCCACTGAATCTCTGTTCTCAGCACATCCAGGCTCTCCTCCTCCCCATCTGATCTGCCCTCCCCTTCCTCTGGTGCATCAAACCCCTTTGGTCATCCTCAACCTTTCCCAGAGGAATACTTTTGTTCCAAAACCCCTCAGAGTCCCTTGCTTCATGGTTTAAAATCTCTCCCCCTTGCAGCGGTGGGTACCAGCCCCCTGCTCCCTTCATGAAGAGTGCCCAACCAGGTGTGCCCAACCTTGGCCCCGGGCCCACTTTTGTATAGCCTGTCCTGTCCCAACTTGAGGGACATGCCATGCCTCTGGGCCTAAGCTTGACTACCACAGACCCATGATTTCTGCCTGCTGGTACCAGCCTCCATCAGCCTGCTGCCCTTCCCTCAGCATGTATTCACTGTCCTTGATCACAAAGATGGTGGATGGTCTCCATTAGCCTATACCCTAACCCCCTCTCCCTGTCCTCCCCTTCCCCCATGTTCTTCCCACTTGGGATCCTTGGGGCCTCCCCACTTTGCTGCCCCCTTCCTTTCTACCTGGGGAAACACATGAACTTACGAAGAAGCCAGCCGAAGAAGACCATTTGGTCTATCAAGTCTGCTCGTATTGCAGGGTCCACAGTTTGAGCTAATGTCCCTGCCCTCCCCACTGCTCCCATACTCCCTACCCATGATTCTTCATGCCAAGGATTGGCCTTGATTGGGCACACCGATGCAAGTGGAAACCTTGGACCTCCCACATCCATGACTCCTGGTCATGCAGCCAGGGGCCATAAGACCGCTGTGCCCTATTGCCCCCCGAAAGTAATTACTGAGACTGTATAGCCTCTTGCCAGTCAATCCTTACTAGCTTAAGCTTTCCCTCATCTGCCCATGCTCCATACCAGCTGTTGATGTACCTGGCAGAGAGTCTGGCCCTGGCAGCGGTAGTGGTACTGTGCCCACTGGCAAGCCTGACTACTCTCTGACCCCTACAATAGCTATAATATCAGATTGCTGCTTACTGCAATACAAGTAAAATCTAATATCGGCATTTTCACTTTTTATTTATTTTATTTATTTACTTTTTAAATTGGAATTACCACATTTGAGCTAAAGCTCAACTGACCAAGGATCCTCAGCACACAGAGGGTGGGGGAAATATCAAGAACCTGGATAGTGGAGAAAACAGAAGCAGTTTTTAGGCCTTGCCAGTCCCTTTATGGCCCCTAGGTTTAGTCCTGGTCCTCTATGTACAAGTGGGAGATCCCAGCTATTCAAATCCAACATGTAGCCTTGGATTTTACCCAGTTCACCACCAGGTGTCTCAAATGGCTGAAATATTATTATTATTAATAATAATAATAATCGTTTTATTTATATAGCACAATTCGAAACATCAAAGCACTTTCCATCAAAATATTGAACAAATCACAAGAATACATCAGACTTCCAGTTAAAATTCTCCTAGATGTCAGCTTTACCTTATTATATCATCATCAACTTAAATTCTCAGAAACATCCGATATTAAAAAGGTTGTCTGAAGATTAAGCAGTCTGCCACCCACCATAACAGTAAATTTATTTTTTGACTCACCCTTTTGGTTTTGCTTTGACAGAATTCCAGAAGAAGGGTTAACTCACCCATGTTTTACAAGAGAAAGCTATCCAGGATGCTTTCAAATGTAAGCCCTCTTCTTGGGGGGAGCAAGTAGTTCCTGCTGTCCATTTTAGCTCTGGGTGTTTTCCCAAGTACCCACACCTCGTAGGATTCCTTTAATGTTGCAGGTGATTATAATCTAACAGAAGCTAGACCATACCTCAGCATTATTTCACCAACTATGCAGTTCTGGTACCCCTGTGCTGGCTCGGCCTTATTGCACCATTCTCATTAAACTCCCCCTATCCAGAAATGGCTGCTGCTGCGTGGCCTTTATCAAAATTGGTGGCCACCACACGGCCCCATGCTTGACCCACCCAAAGTGATCCCACCCCCTGTGACCACAGTATGGCATCATGAAAGCATTGCAGCATACCCCTCTTGCATTCCTTTTACTTCAACATATTTCTCACCTTTATTTGATAGCATGCTGAACAATACATTAGCCCTCCTATGTCACCATGCCTTCCCCCAAGGGGAATCAAAGACCCCTTCCTATTATGTTATTTTATTACTGATATGTGTATCCATATATAAAGAATTGCCACCACACTGCCTGTACAAAATGTCTCTGCCACGTGTCCTGAATCAAAATGGTGGCTGCACCATGGTCACTCTCCCGACCCTTCTGCTGCATTCCCACCAAAACTCCTCTTTTTTGTCCACTGTGCTGTTCTCCACATCAAACAGATGTCTTTTGGTGCCCAATACACCACCCGCACCCCTCCATACCTGCTACATGCCCCTGCTCCTGGCATCATGGACCCGTTTCTTGTCATGTGCAATGCCTCTACCACGAGGTATGCCCCCCCTTTGCACCTTTGCTCTGGGCCTGCTCAGTTAGGCCCCAGATCTGCCCATGTGTGCTCACCCCCTCCAGCATAGTCATGCATCACCGCCATACCAACACAAAAACAACCCCGTTTGTCTGAAAATGGCTGGGGGTGTCGCTGCCCTCTTATTTTTTTTTTAAACCAAAAACACACTAGTGCGGTGCCCTGATCCACTCGCGCGGACTGCTGCACCATATGCTTGCAAGGGGTGCACTCCCCTCATGCTGGCCCACTCTTGCAGGCCCAACCTTTACACTGCCCGCAGGCCCCGGTAACAAGACGCCTCTCTGCTGGTGCCCGACCTTCAGCTGCACCATTAACCTTTGCCCTTCCCCACATGCCACGTGGCTACAAATGCCCTGTCCAACACCCCCTTGCAGCAAATCCCGCTCTTCCAAATTGCATCCTTGGCTTTGCTCAGAGAATAAAGTAACCTGGACACAAAGAAACCATCTTCCCCCATTAACTGCTGACTTCCCCTCACTCCCACAGACATAGCCAAGCTCTCTCCCCTATGTGGCAAGAAGAACCCCCCCCCATCCATCTTCTGCCTGGTCACCATGGACCACGTGGCCTCTGGGGATGCATGCTGCAGAGTCAGGCCGTGCGAGTCCTCACTGGGCTTTTTGACCAAATCAGCCTGCATGCCACCAACCAACTGAATACGTGTCGTGATGCCTGCCTTCAGTGCATCACCATATAAACGCACTGGGAAGCACCACTCCCTCTGCAGTCTACTGCACAACCACAATTTTTAGATCAACAGATGAACTGCCCCTCAATTACAATGAAAAGATTGCTTATTTAGTGCTGGCTAAAAGCTCTGCCATGCATATGCTGCTATCACAAAGCTTCCAAGCATTACCCCTTGAGAGCAGGCCCTTGCGATGAGACCTCTTTGCTTGCCCCACTGAAAATGCTGAACCCTGTAATGCCCAATGACTGAAAACACAACACCCCAAGGATCCTGCCTTCTTGTGGCCATTTCATGCTTCTCTCTGCTTCTTTTATTTTCTTTCTTTTTAAGACCTGGCACAGATCATCATGTCCAGTGAAAGGAAAAACACAAATGATCCTTTACTGCAAATACCTCAGAACAACCTTTCTGTAAGGCCCCCAAGGATTAAAACCACAACCTTCTAGGGTTACGACCTGTCCCTATTTTCATAGTACAGTCCTGATTTGGGCAGCTGTGTCCCGTGAAAAAACATGAAAAATACCAAATGTCCTGACATTATCGTACATATAGACATTGTAGTACAAAAAATATTTTCAGACTTTCTCCAAATGCTGCAAAAACTATAGTACCTTAACTAAAATACCTTAAAATGATTAGAAACACTAGGGAACATCTAAAAAACTGCAATACTCAGTCTTAATTCTGATTTTTAGAGGAAAAGTCTGTTGTGTTGGTTGAGGTTACATACTGTCCTGCTAAAAATCATATTTCAGTAAGAAATGCCCCACTTTGGGCTCCTTAAAAAGGTGGTAACCCTACCGAACCTTCCTAGAAAAAATTCCTACACAGCTGAGCCACAAATAGTCACAGCTTTCTTCCAGCTAAGCATTATGCACTTGAAACAAACAAACTGCCTTCCTGTACCCTTTGTTTCTTTCAGGCCCCAGGCCTACTTCTCAGTGCCAAACACCTTGCTCCAAATTATAAACAAAAAACCTTTGCACTCACATTCAGGCTCACCCACTCCCTACTGCAAAACCACATTCAAGATCATTCCAAGTACAGGTTTAACATCAGCTTAGTCTAAGCTTCTATAAAATGTAAGCAATGAGAGGCAAAAAACACTCACACAAACTGCTCTGGGCCCAGTCACCTGTGCTGCATGGCCTAGAGGCCTAGTAGTTCTTTGTGCCTTACTTGCTGCTTGCCAACGATGTGCTGAGTTCAATCATTATACCTGCAAAAAGAGGGAGACCCAAAGCTCTGCATGCTCTTACATAGCCCAAGCAGGCCCTATCTCCCAGCCACCTTCTCTGGCCCCTCCCCTTGACCAATTGTGAAGCTCTCCTTTCCCTAGTCATTTGACCCTCTCTGACACCCTCTCTGACATCCCATCCCCCTTCCCTTTCCCTTTCCTATCCCCCTCTCCCCTTTGCTTTTCTGGCAGGGGGGCATTAGACAAACTGGCCTGACTTTCATTGGCAAGCCTGATTACAAAGCAACTCTATCAGACATCTAGGCAAAAAAACTTAGATTAAAAAAAAAAAATTCAAACTGGCTTGTGGGCAATATTACAGAACATTATTTAAAACCATACTTAAATGTAGTAAAAACACATGAACACAGGGCTATATTGACTAGATTTAGATTTGAAGCTTTTGATAGTATGATATTAGAAGCTAGATACAATAAGGAACATAATATTTCCAATCTTTGCTACTGCCATTTACAGGAAATCAAAGATCTAAAGCATGTAACATTGAGGTGCCCATGGTATGATAAACAAAGAGTTATTTTCCTGAAGCAGTGTGTTTGGATACCTGCAACATCCCAGACAAATATATGCTAGATCTATTGTATAATTCAGAAAACATAGAAATACTTACAAATTTAGCTCAGTATTTAATTGTGATTACCAAGCTCAGAAAGAAAAGAGTAGCCATGCGTACAAATTCTTGCTTATCAACGGTATAAGTCAGTATATAAATTACTTGTAATCAGAATTTATATGATATGTTGTAACTGTTGTACTTGTCAGTATATAAATTACTTGTAATCAGAATTTATATGATATGTTGTAACTGTTGTACTTGCCTGCTTGATGTGTCTGTCGGGTGAGGGGCTAGAGCTTCTTTTAGAGCTTCTCTTATTTAATTAGTATATTGAATGCTGCTTTTTAGCTACCTAACATGGTACAATTGATATTGTTGTGATGATTTTATTCTATCTAAGTTTTATATATTGTACTGCATGATCTACACACTATATGTATGTTTACTTGTAATGGCAAATTGCCAAACAATAAATTATTATTCATGCAAATTCCACTGTGTTTAACTTTGATGGCTGACATAGTGACCCAACAAACATAAGGGCCTATGCTCAATTGTGTGGAGTGGCTATGCAGTGCGCATCCCTGGCTCAGAGCCACCCTGCACCCATTATGCCCCCTGCGTTGAATGCACAAAATGGGGCATGCAGTGCCTCCACACCCGATCCCCCACCCATGTGGCCTGCAACATGCAGGGGCAGGCAGGGAGGTGTGCCAGCACTACATGTGATGCACAATGGCACGTAGTGCTAGCTGTGGGGGTGTGGAGGTGGCTGCAGGTTATGCCAGGGAGAACCCTGCCATAAACCCCTACACCCCACATATCCATCCCATCACTTGAAAGTCTGTGAGAAATATAATTTTGCCAAGAGAATATTGGCTGAATTATAACATCTATGACAATTAATGGATTTTTTGGACAAATTCCCTAAACTATCACCAATAATTAACGTAACAAATTTTAAATGAAAGTCTGTGTAAATTGCAGGATTTATGTAATTGTACATTGTACACTGAAGAATTATTTTCTCCACATGTTCCATTCTGGCTGACTCGGCTGTATATCTATGACAGTGTTTAAAAACAATTCAAAAGCAAAAACCTTTGCAACACTTTGGAGTTGACATTGAAACTGATATTAATTAGAAGGATAAAAAGTTTGCCCATTCTTAACAAACACAGCACCATACAAAATCAGTGTGTCCTTATTCCACAGCTCACATAAAACTAAAGCTCTCCTTGTCTGAGATAGCAAATAACCTCTTTGCAGAAACATTTTGAGGGAAGCAGCTTGGTCTTAGGATTGCTGCACTGCACTGTGAGACAGAAGTACACACATCTGAACACCACCACAGTGAATGGCTGTCTATGTGTCCCTGAGTAACTCATGATATTCTGCCATTTCAAACATCCTAGTTGCATAATTAGTTGAATAAGGACCCTACAGACAGTAAGTCAGTATATATTAAATTCACAAATACTGTACATACAATTATTTAAAAAGTACTATCTAGTAGTTTGGTGTATTGCCTTGGTTCCTCCATCTTTATGTAGCTAACCCTGAGGAGATGCATACTTCTCATGTACAGTCATAAGTAGAATATTTTAGAATACTAGAGAATTAAATGATAACTCATCCTTGTGTGCATTCATCCAAAAGCAGTGTAATCCTAGAAGAAAACCCTTTTTTATCTACTTGTAAAAACACTATATTCAGATGTATGTATTTAAAAGAAGAATATTACAGTGTTCTATCTCTATAAGAACATGTATATATCCAGATGTATACACAACCAATCACATTTGCAGAGTGTGAGTCAAGGGCAAGATGTTTCTTTTCGCTTCTATATGTGTGACTATTCTTTTTTAAAGTGTGGAACTTGACAATCCATGCATGTCTGTGCAGTTTGTTTTCATGATAAACACAGACAAATCGATTGGATTTGCTTCTGATATAGATCAGCATCTCCCCTTATAGTTCATGTTTAGTTACTAGTAGACAAGTGTTAAACATTACTTGTAGTTTCCAAAAGTTGAAATCAATAAATGGAATATGAACATCTGTGGGGGAGTGCAGCCAACGTAACCCCCCAACGCATAAGGGATCCACTGAGGGATCCACGATGGGCATCCCATTGGATGCCTGCCCAGGTGCACAGTTCCACCCATGGCCATCCCACGTGGACCTGCGCATACCCGGGTGCCAGGGTGGCAGACAGGTGGCTGGTGGTTATCAATGCCGCCAGCACATATCTATCTGCAGGTGCTGAGCTCCACTGGTGGGATACACACCTCAGACATGTAATTCCTGCCCATTTGGAGCATAGGCCTCATATTTAGTATGTTTGCCACTTCCGTGTTGTCATCTATCCTGTTATTTCCTTCAATTAAGGGCCCCACCATCCTTCACCATCCTTTCTTTTTATTAGCATATGCCAAGAAAAACTGTGGATTACTTTTAGCATTTCTGACAATATCCTACTCTTTCATCTTTTTTGCTTTCCTAATTAGAATGTTATGCTCCTTGGCTACAGCTAAGTACCTTTCCTATAAATCTTTATTCCCTGTGTCCTTTGCTCTTTTGAACAACCTTTTTTGCATAATTTATTTCATTACTATACTGTTTAACCATAATGGTATCTTACCATTCCTGTTATATATGTTCCTTTGCAGTACATAATTTTTTTTCTTATCCTTTATTTTGCTTTCTAATATCTCCCATGTATCATTGGCGTTTTTGTTATTCTTTTCCTCCTTCCTTCTCCAGCTACCCAGCTCCATCCTCAATTATTTTAAAGTCTGCCTTTTATACCAACTGTATTTAGTTGTTCCTATATCCGTCATCTTATATTTCTCTATTATAAAAGCCACCATCTGGTGGCCACTATTCCCTAGGGGTTCTCATGTTCTACAGTGCTTAATATCATCTCCCAAATCACTTAATACAACATCAAGAATGTTGTTACCACTAGTTGGTGCCTTAACATACTGCTCTAAGTTAAGATTTAAAATATTTATTTAGTGTTTGTTAACCGGGTAGGTACACTAGACAAGTTATATGCCTATTTTCAGGAACGACTCGGGAGAGTACAACAAGTAATACAGATACATCAGAACATAACAGCAAGTAAAGCAGGTACATTGAGTCACACAATGCATTGAGTCACAAAAACAGTTAGGCATAGAATGATCTGCTATGACAGAAATTGTTAACATACATATGAACAACAATATATAGTCTAGAACATACATAGCACAGACGAATGCCTTGGAGAGAACTGGATCGGGAGAAACAAACAATAGAACATTAGCAAGTCCTCAAAACAGTTGGGTTCCAAGTATGTGGCCAAGTGTGAGTCCAGTGCATGGGACATTAGGCTAGGGAGGCTTGGGACACTCGCATCACTGCTCACCAGTTATCATGTGAACAACCTCATTCGCAATTCTCCCAGTTTATTCCTGGTAAGTTTAAATCCCCAATTAGTATAATGTTTTTCTTATTCATGGGGTGTTCCAGATCACCTATAGGAGCTTTGTCCATAGATTGCCCTGGCAGTCTGTGCCAGATACCCATTATAATTTAGTCTCAGGCATTGGATTCTACCCTTATGCATATACTGACATTGCCATCAGCATCCTCATTTTTATCTCTTCTGCCCATAATGACTTTTTCACAAAAAGTGCCACTCCTCTTCCCTTTTCCCTATTCTGTCCCTCCTAAAGAGTTTATACCCCTCAAGTTCTTTGTTCCAGTCATCATAGTTTGTGCACCGTGTTTCAGTTACCCCAATAATTTCAAAATCCTCTGAGGTAGCTAGTATTTCTAGTTTTCCTATGTGCATTAATTAGACTATAGTTACATTTATTACAGTGACCATTCCTAACTAGTCTTGTCTTTACTACTGCATTATTCTCAGTACTGACCTTATTCAATGTTTCCCCTCCCCATGCTCTTTTGCTATTAGTTTAAATGCTTATCTGTGTACTTAAGCAGTCTGTCTGCCAAACACCTTGTCCCAAATTTGTTTAGCTGCAAACGATCCCTCCAGTACAAAATCTTTCTGCTTGTCAAATACTTCCCAGTTATGAATAAACTCAAAATCTTGTCTCTTAGCCTACTTTTCAAGCCATCTGTTAATCTGATCAGACAGGCAGCTTCAACAGATATAGTATACCTGAATAAAAACAGTTCATAAGTAGAGGGAAAAACACGCAACTCATAATACAGCAAATGAAAAGGATCAATTGAAGATATAAAGTTCCAAAGTTGTAATCAGCATATAGCAGAAGGTAAAAAATTCTCAACATTTCACTTCCCTCAATGGAAGCTTTATCAACAACCCCAAGGAAGACAACACCACTGAAGTGCCAAAACTCCAGAGACCCAAAACCCTAGTGCTTTTATATTTCCCATCTTAGTGCACTTTTTATTCTTCAACCCTAATGGTTGCATTAACATACTTTGTTTGCAATTAATTTTCTTTCTTTTACTGCTACTGGGATCATATCCTTACTCATGCAGGTTGCTTTGAAATAAATACAATCTGGAGATAGTCCCAACGCAGTACATAGGCCCAACAAGCATTGAAGCACATGTCAACCGCTTGTGAGGGAAGGCTCCCCGGCCCATCATCGTGTACCAGTGCAAGGTCAACACTCACACAGTGAACACCAGTACAGTGACAGAATTAGCCTGTCTGTGGTGAATTGCTGTGCAGGTGTGAGGAAGACACCGGCAGTGTATTTCCTGGTATTGTGCCCCCCATCCAACTCTGACTTAGAGTTAGATACTTAGAGACTGGGGGTGTGGGGGCTGGGGTTTGGGGGTGCAGACCCTCAATGAAAATGCACGGACATCTCTGATGGTACAGTGCCGACACTCGGCATTGTGTCCGTCGCTGTGGGGGATGTTGGTGAGAGTGCTGTCGAAGCATGATAGTAAAACTGCCTGCCACATGGTGTCGCATGTGTTCCAGAACACTGCCCTATCCCTTCCCAGGCTGGGACTGGTGCCACAAGCCACAGCGCCTTAACCCCATCCTCAGCCCATTAAGCCAGCTCACTAAGCTGGCAATCAAACTTAGGTCACTGGCACAGGAAGGAAACATGGTCCCGACTGGGCCAACAGCCATCCCTGCATACAATATTACTTAAGAATTATTTTTAGTGTTATTTTGAACCCAAAATGTCAACATAGTTGTTTATGACACCCCTTCCCCCTTCTGAATGTGACAGCTGTCATTTATGAAATACTGGATGAAACATCATTTTGTGCCACAAGTGCGAAAACACATTTGGGCTAGGATTTGAAAAAAACAACACCTGTCACTGTCACATTCATGAGGTGGTGCAAAAAATGTCTATGTTGAAAATTTGCTGTCAAAATACTGAAAATTATCAAAGCAATGAGCGAGCATTAGGGCTGGGTGAAATTTATCTTCTGCCAGCTCAACTTCTGGTGAAATGCTGATTTCACTTCCATAAAATGTCACAATAGTTCTGTGAGAATTTCGTAAAACTTTGCCAGAATTGTGATTTTGGTTATGTCCATCTAATTTAAAATATATTTGTCCAACTTGCACCAAATTAGGTATGGTGACTGTGCCAATGCTCATAGGTATGGTGGCTGTGCCAGTGCCCATACAGAAGTGCACCAAGTTTCATGTCTCTTTATATAAAGATGACCAAGTTGTAATCCTCCAAACATCTGTAAATTTTTTAATTACAGTTAACAACTGTGTAAACTAAAAGTGTTTGTCCAAATTGCACCACATTCACTATGTTGCCTTTACCAATGTCCATACATATGTGTGCCAAGTTTCGCAGCTGTAGATTTAAAGGTGACTGAATTGTAGGCCTCCAAATGTTCAGAAATGTTAAAATTATATGTTGCAATTATATAAACTGATGAATTTTAAGCCCCGATAAGTTTAAAGCTACAGTAGTAGTGCCAAATTTGTCAAGCAATTTTCTAAGATTACCCATTTATTCTTCGAAAAATTTAGGGAAACAAATAGTCTAAAATTATTTTTGTTATTCTTACACTTTGACATTCTGTTGTGCTGGAGGTGCCACGTAGAGCTTCTAATCACATGCAATATTTTAAACTCGGTATTGTGCTTTTTATACTGTTCCACTAGATACAACTGCATTGTGAGCCCTGCTCCAATACACAGGAAGCAGAAAGAGAAGCAGTAGTTCAGCGAGTGATCTCACAAACTACAACTGCTTATTCCAGTGGGGATTATAGTGAATTTAGTCCCTGGAGCAGTTCTCTTCAATAGGAAACAGTAGTTGTGTGCAGAAAAGGAGGTTTTGGACTCATTTGCACTAATTTTATTTACGGGCAGAGTATGACCCTAGTCTAGTACTTCTGGGTTGCTCCAAACATTTAAAAGCACACCCTGTAGTGAGCAGGGTGAGCTCAAGCAGGGCAAGCGTGCGTAGGCACACGCAAAGACGTGCACAAAGACGTGCATGTCTGTGCATGTTTTGTGTGTTTGGAGGGTGCAGAGGGATATAGGAAGCTACTGTAACTACAAAGCTGCCCACTCAGGTACCTGTATTAATCCTAGGGCCTATATTAAAGTTTGTTTTCATAGCTGTGTTTTTGTTTTACAAAAACTTAAAATGAATGATATTCTTAGCACAAGTGATGGTAAAGTCATGTATACATGTATGGGTTGTGCAATGTATAGCACAGAACAAATTGTGGGCCAAAGCAAAAACATTAATTGTAACAAATGTACACAAAATGAAGACATGACCCAAGAAATCAATCTGTTTAATGACAGATTGACAGCATTAGAGAAAAGTTATGCAGACACTGTAGCCTGGATAAATAGGTCTAATTTGCAAACAGATACATCTATTTTTATTAACAATGCTGACGCAATACCTAAAGTTGTTTTTGGAGTTCTAAGGGTACCTTCACAGGATAACCATTCTCCTTATCCATTAAACACCATACACAGAAAGACAGCTAGAGAAGAGGAGGACCTTTCACATAGGAAAGACTTGTGGTATCAAGTCCAGAGCAAGAAAATGACCAAAAAAGGAAGAAGAGCAGCAGTATTTGATGTCTCTGTTCAGAATAGCTTTGACCCACTAATAAATTTACATGATAAGGACTAGTCTCCAACTTCATGTGACAATCCACCTAGTACACTTACTGTTGTAAGTGATCAACCAACACCTGACCTGCCAGATTTTGGGATTGTGAGTATACAGGTCAACTCTGATAATTTATCAGACTTTACGAATAGGAATGTGACAGAGTCTGAAAACAACATGGAGATTAATGAAACTAATGAACCTAAGACAAGGCAAATCTTCCTTCTGGGTGATTCTATAACTAAAAACTTGGACAGAACTATATGCAGCCAGAACAAAATAAACAGAACTGTCTCTAGCTTCAGAGGAGCTAAAATCCTTGAAATTACTAAAATGACAAAGAATATTCTGAAATCCAGTGGGGGAAACCTCTGGTTATAATCCACGCAGGGGTAAATACTGTTTTCATGCAAGATGTTCAGATTATTAAAGAAGAAATTGCGGGGATATACAATCACCTAATAGACCTTGACTGCCAAATAGCTTTTTCAGAAATTCTTCTCATCCCAAGGGCATCCATCTATATAAATGGAAAAATCTAATCTTTAAATAACTGGCTCCGCAGTTGGTGTCTTAAACAAAAAACAACCTGTCTTACCCATTAGGAAGAATTTGTAAACAATCTAGAATACATATGCAGGGATGGCCTACATTTAAGCAAAACTGGCAATAGTATGCTGGGAAAGCAAATTAATAAGTTCATCTTGTCAAATTTAAACTAAATAAAGGGGTGATTGGGATAAAGCTTCCCCTCGAGTTGTCATCCTCAGAAAACATCCCGATATCTTTAGGACTAGTATTCATGATATTTCAGACATTGTAAAAAACAGCCCAGCAAATTATAAGAAAAAATATCTAAATATACTTTTACTTAATGCTGGAAGCCTAAACAACAAATTAGACAAGTTAAAATGTATTCTATGTAGAGACAACATAGACATATGTGGGGTCACAGAAACTTGGTTCACTGCCACAACTTGGGGGATCGATATTCCAGGATACTCAGTATATTTTAAGAATCATCTAAATTCTAAAGGTGGTGGAGTAGCCTTGTTTGTAAATAAGTGCCTGAGCAGTACACAAATTCCAGTACATAGCAATATAATAAATGATACTGAAATAGTACTTGTTCAAGTACAAACTGACTGAATGTTTACAATTGGATTTTGGTATTGCTCTCCTAATTTCGATCCCAGTGGCAACTACATATTTTTCCATACCCTTGAACATCTGGATAACTATGAGAACCTAATATTAATGGGAGATTTCAATTTCCCCACAATTAGTTGGCTGATTCTTAATGGGAAAACTAAATAAGACTATAGATTCATTGAATTAACCCTTCAGCATAACTTAGAACAACTTGTTACTGAACCCACCAGGAAGGAAAATATTCTTGATCTTATCCTTACAAACATAACAAATTTGGAGGAATCACCAAAACTAATTGAACCTCTAGGAGACAGTGATCACAATATGGTTTTATGGTATATAAAAAATTGCACAATAATAAATTGTGGTGTCATTAAGACAAGAAACTTCATAAAGTCAATTATGGGGCTATCAAAAATTATCTTACTGAATGGAATTGGAAATCTGATTTAAAAAATAACAGTGAGCAAATATGGTCAGCCATAAAAAATAAAATCGATCATTGTATACACACTTGGGTACCTGAGAATAAAAAATACAACCATAAGAACAAAAGAGTGCCTCCTTGGTTAAATGGGAAAATTAAAAGATTAAATAGAAAAAAGGAAAAACATATAATAAATACAAGAAAGACTCTTCTGCTGAAAAAAGACATACATTTATGAAGATATCTAATCAATGGAAAAAAACTATTAGGATAGCTAAGAAAGACTTGGAACCCAAAATTAGCGACCGTGACCAAAGACAATAGGAAACAGTGTTATAATTACATTGGATCAATACGAGGAAAGGTACCTACCATCGATCAATTAATTAAAGATAATGTGCCAATAACTAATGAGTCAGAAATGGCTAAAGAATTTAATGACTATTTCCTAAGTGTCTTTAAAACTAAGGATGTTGCAAGTCTAGAAAATGTTGTTCCCAGTGAACATTATCCAGTCATTACCCCCTGAGGAAATTAAAATAGCTATACAGGCAACTAAAGTTAACTCCTCAGCTGGTCCTGATGCTATTCCAGCAAAACTCATTATAGAATTAGTTCATTAATTAGTGGATCTACTTACTCTACTATTCAATGTATCCCTACTTGAAGGTTATGCTATAAGAGAATGGATCATAGCCACCGTAGTACCTATACATAAAGGTGGAAATAAACAGGTCACTAGTATTGTAGACCAATAAGCCTCACCTCTTGCATAGGTAAAATTATGGAAAGTATTATAAAGCAAAACATTTTAGATCACTTAGAAAACATAAACTTTCAGGATATCAGCCAATATGGCTTTCTACAGGGCAGATCATGCCAACTCAACATCATAAATTTCTTTGAACCAGCAAGTATGGCATTAGACCTAGGTTTGTCAGTAGATGTAATTTTCCTGGATTTTAAAAAAGCTTTTGATTCTGTCCCCCACAGAATCTTGATTAAGGAATTGATAAATTATGGTTTTAATCCAAATATTGTTAGATGGATCAACTCATGGCTTAATAACAGGAAACAGGTCAGCATTAAAGGGTTTCTGTCTGAATGGGGAGGAGTAAGTAGTGGCATTCCACAGGGCTCTGTCTTGGGCCCCTTGCTATTCAGTTTATTAATTGCTAGTATGCAAACCACAAATGATGTCTGGATACATAAATATGCTGATGGCAGCAAATTAGGCTGCATTGTTAACAACTTAGACTCAGTCAGGTCTTTACAATCAAATCTTGATAATTTATTTAGTTGTTCTGCAAAAAACAAAATGACCGTTAACCCCATCAAGTGTAAAGTGATGCACTTGGGAAAACGCAATATGCAAGCATCCTGTTATATAAATAATCATAAACTACAATCTATTACACATGAAAAGGACTTAAGAATAACCATTTCAAATGATCTAAAATGTATTACACATAATAATAGCATTATAAAAAATGTCATGGTATAATTTCATGTACCCTCAAACACATTATCAGCAGAGAGCCAGAAGTATTGATCCCACTTTATTGAAGCCTAGTTAGATCACACATCTATTATTGTGCTTCCTTTTGCACTCCAACTTCAATGGGAGGAATAGCCTCAATTGAAAGGGTCCAAAGACAACTTACAAAAAAAGTCAAGGATTTTTCTAACCTAGACTATAATACGAGACTTAAAACTCTAGGATTGTTCTCCCTAGAATATAGAGTTTATAGGGGTGATCTTTGCATAGCATACCAATCGGTACATGATTCTGCTTTATGTGAGGCCCTTTGTCTCCCAAAAACTGAAATAGGTTATAAAACCAGAACACATAATCTAAAATGTAAAACTGATTTTAATAATACCTCAAAAAGAAATACATTTTTCACACAGAGGTTACCTCCAATCTGGAATTTATTGCCTTAGAAGTTGTCTCTAGTAGTAATTTGATCCAGTTTAAGCTTGGACTAGATAAGTAAAGGGGAGAAAAGAAATTTGAATATCGGCACTAGGCAGCGAGTTGAAATTGGGTGTGCCCCCTGAACTCATATTATACCTATGAACCTTACAGAAAGAGGAGAGCTACTATTACAGTACTCAAGCACCATCTAATGGATTTTTTTGTCTAGATTATCAGATGGAAGCACCCTCTCCTGGTAGCAGTGAACACACAATGAAACAAAACAAATCCCTAATAAAAGGTTTCACAATTCTCAATAGAAATTTTCAAAAATTCTTAAAAATTCCTTGACTTAATTTGGCATTACTTCTGAGACTGGAATATCACCAATCTTATGTTCATTGACCCTAAATATTAGTCTTTAAGGCAACCCACATGGCCCAGCATCAAAGTATCATGCCGCCATGCTAACAAGTCAGGTTCAGAAGTGAACCTAGGAAGTCATGTTGGGAGGCAGGTCATGGCAAAAACTTTCAATTTACATAACCAATACTTCTCTATTTAGCTGTTTCTATGAATTTTCTAAGAAAGTATGCATCTAAGTTTTCAATTACCTAGCTCCAATGGTGGTTAAGTTGTAAACATAGTAATATTATTTTGAAATTTTCACATTAAATATTACATTGCCAGATTCTGAGCCCCTATACCTTCTCCATCCTTCACCTAAATGTTATGATCCCTAACGCACTTTTAGGGTCCATACCAGACAATATGTGTGCTAAATGCCAGACCCCTAGCTTCAACATGGACTGAGTTTTAGCCAAAGTAAAGAGTTTGGAACATTCTCCACAATTTCACAACATTTCAAGAAAATTCCACAAATTTGAAATTCGCTTATTTCTCCCAGCTCAAGTGAGTATAGAAAAATTACAACAAATTTTCAACAGTCTTCTTATGATCCCCACCTCATGAACCTGATATATGAAAATGTTTAAATACCACCTTAGAGGTGATTTTTGCAGAGCAAGTCCAAAATCACCTTTCAGCCCAGATTTATTTCACCTACTGTGTTCATGATGTGGGATTCCAAAAAGGCCATGTTGACAATTTAAAAGAAATATATAAAAAATTACCAATTTATGAATAGAAGTTAAAAACATATTGAAATGAGGTAAGCGCACTTGCCTAATTTGCTTAGTTCCCAGTCCGGCATTGAAGAGTTAAGATGTGTCTTTGGTCCAGAGAGTATTACAGCATTTGACCTCCAGAAGGTAAGGATAGGGTAAGTGGGGTGTGGGTGGTGGGTGATGAGAGGGTGGCGTGGTGGGGTGGGTGTTGTTTCAGGACAGAGGCACAAGACAACAAGGGACTGTTTTCTTAATTTCAGGTTTAAAAATGAAAAAAGACATAAAGGGATGGTTTTGTTAATTTCAGGTACCTACTGGCACTGGGGATTGGGCACACCAGTGTTTGGTTGATACTTGGGGCACCAAGGGTGGGCACCCAATGTCCCAGACTGCTGGATCTAGAGGGTGATGATGCTGACACCAGGGACTGAGTACCTGATGAAAAGGTATTGCACCTCTAGACCTGCAGGTACTGTTACTGTATTTCACATTTAACTTACACAGTAAAGCTGAAAAGTTTTAAACCTGATGAATGAAGTGCTGGATTTCCTTTACTCATTGGGCACCTTGGTGTAGTGAGATTTAAATGTCGGGTGGTGGGAAGATAACGATATTGATGGGGGGAGAAGAACCAGCCCTAGGGTTGGGCACCCCAGTGTCAGAATCATTGTAAATATGGCTGCTACTGGGGACTGGGCACACCAGTGTCCGGGAAACTTAATATGGCCACTCATGCAGCTAATAATGACAGGCCTGGGAGCCAAACAAGCTCACATGCACAAGCTATGTCCAGCAGGGGCAGGGCTATGCACTGACATGTAGTCCTGTCCCTATTGAACAAACACAGATGAATGTCAAACAAATGCATACAAACAGCTCTGCCACCAGATATGTGAACGCATACTCATAAAATGACCACATTAAACAATGCAGTTGTAAAAATTCAGTTATCTTCAGAATGCTGAATTTTCTAACAGCTCATGCTCAGAAACTGAACTGTTTTTCTTAAATATTTTAAAAGTTACTTTAGTTTGGGAGCTGAAAACCAGAAATGCTTACACCTTGGGACAAACTCTATCAAACCTCCAAGTTTCTGGTTTCAAATCTTTCTAGTATTTTTGTTATAGTTGAACAAAAGAGGTTTTAATTTATATAATTTTGGGTGTGTTTGCCCATCTATAACTTTGCTCTCAACAAATCAAATGCCACAAAATTTTCAGGATCTAAAGAACCATGCACCATATCTGCAATTTCTACATTTCAAGTAAAAATGGTTGAACAGGGACAACATTTTTAACATGCAATGCATGGTATGTCCCCTGAACAGCGACATTTCTATGGTGACATGCGTTGATATCGACAACAGCGCCATGCCACTGTAGAAGTGCTGCTGGGACTGGGCAACCCCTTCCCCTCACCTGCACCCCCTCCCCAAACTAACTCCGACCTGGAATTGGAATCCTAAAGTACAGGGGGCAGAGCCCCCCATGTGGGGTGTTCGGGAGTGAAGCCCCCCAAAGAAAAAACATACACCGATGTGTGCGGCTCCATGCTGACTGCAAATCACTGTTGACATGGAGCCTGGTGCTGTGATGCCAGTTGACGTGTTTCTTGTCTAACTGGCATCGTAGAGCCGCAATGCATATGTGAAACAATAGCAGACAATTTTTTTACTCCAAATTTAGTTTGTTACCTATGCTGATGCAATTTTTTTTGGTGTAATATATAATCTGAAAAGCAGGGAGGCCAGTGGCCATGACTTATGGGTTGCAGTCTCAGCCATACCACAAACACAGCAATGCTGAGTACAGCTACACCTCTACCACCTGCTGCAAGGAAGCTAGTGTAATAAATAGTCATTGATAACCTCAAGGCTCATTATATGCCCCTACGTGTAGCCTGTTTTACACCCATACCAGTTACTACTGTATATTGTGAACTGAAGTTTTGGACCTGAATTTATGAAGTCCATTCAGTGGAAAGGACACCAAACTGAACCCAAACCTATTTGCCAAAAGCCATATTCTCTCACTTCTAATAGAAAACTGTAGATTCGTTTTGCATGAAAACCAGTTTTCTTGGACCCAAAGCCACATAAACAGGAAGGTCAACAGTGTAGTTTCATCAGACAGAGAATACCCAATTTAATATCATTCAAATAAATTGCAAACAGAACAAAAGAAAAAGGATATCTTCTGAATAGGGGCACAACTTGGCAGATGTTACATGGTGCTGATAGTCCACTTGCCACCCATCTTTAATCAAACTGTGAAAGATACAACGGGGGGAAGCAATCTTGGACCTGGTGATGCCAACCAGGACATTATCAGCAATCAAGTGAATGACAACCCACTCCGACAGAATTAATGTCACACTATCAAATTTACCTTGTGCTGGATTCTCAGCACCTGAATTCCATTACTGTGTTCCTTGACTTTATGTAAGCTGAGTATAAAAAAAAAAACAACATTTAATCAAATATCAGCTGACTGAAATACAGAAAATAGAGGGGGGGGGGGCATAAAAAAGTAGGTAAAAATAAATTGTATTACATTACAGGCCACTCAAGTGTACGTACAATTAGTAAAGTAAAGAAGTTGAAGAAACCTATGTGGCTAGATAGGTACAAAAACACAGAAACATAGAAACATAGAAGTTATCAGCAGATAAGGACAACTTGGCCCATCTAGTCTGCCCTAAATTCCCTTCCTACAGTCCCACTAGAGACCCTACTTGGTCTCCAGCTTACACCACCCTCTTGCTTCTATTATTCCCTTGTGTCTATCCTATGCATTCTTAAATCCTGTGACCATTCTAGTCCTACTACTTCTGCTGGGAGGCTGTTCCAAGCATCCATCATCCTCTCTGTGAACATGTACTTCCTCACGTTTCCTCTGAACCCCCCAGCTTCATATTGTGACCCCTTGTCCTCGAGCATCTTTTTCTTGTACTTTGCTTGTTCCTGTGAGATATTTGAATGTCTCTAGCATATCGCCCTGTTCCCTCCTGTCTTCTAGGGAATACTCATTTAAAGCCTTTCTTCATAGGGTTTCTGATGTAGGCCCTGCACCATTTTGGTTGCCCTGCTTTACACCACCTCCACCCTATCCATGTCCAATCAGAGATGGGGCCTCCAGAACTGTACACAGTACTTAAGGTAGGGTCTCACCAGAGATCTGTACAGCGGTATTATTACCTCCCTCTTTCTACTAGTGATACCCCTCCCTATGCACCCGAGCATTCCAATTGCCTTTCCCACTGCCTTGTCACACTGTTTAGCTACCGTCAGGTCATCAGGAATGATAACCTTCAGATCTCTTTTCTGTTTTGTGACTGCTAATACCCCCCTCAACTTGATATGTTACCTTGAGTTTTTGTGCCCTAAGTTCATGATTTTGCACTTTTTTGTGTTGAATCTTAGTTGCCAAACACATGACCATTCTTTTATCTTCTTTACATCCTCACTAATTTTTTCAACCCCCCCTCCCTGGTGTGTCTACTGTGTTGCAGAGTTTTGTGTCATCTGCAAATAGGCATACCTTCCCTCCACTCCTTCTGCAATGTTGCTAATGAAGATATTGAAGACGACCAGCCCTAATACTGACCCCTGTAACATCCTGCTAATCACCTTGCCTTCTCCAGAGTGTACCCCATTTACCCCCACTCTTTGGCCCCTACCACTAAGCCAACTCTCCACACATTTTACTATTTTAGAACCTACTCCTAGGTTACTCAGTTTGTTTACCAGCCTTCTACGTGGAATGGTGTCGAAGGCCATTCTGAAACCCAGATAGGCTATGTCAAACAATCCTCCCTGGTTCACTTTCTTTGTTACTCAGTCAAAGAACTCAATCAGGATTGTCTGACAGGACCTCCCCCCCATGAATCCATATTGCCTCAGATCCTGTAGTCTGCTGGTAACAAGGTATTCTCCAATCCTTTCCTTCAGTAGTGATTCCATTACTTTGCCCACTACCGAAGCCAAGTTAGTTTTCATGCCTCCTCCCTATTTCCATTTTTGTGGAGTGAGACTACATCTGCCCTCCTCCAGTCCCCTGCCACCTCCCTATTTCTAGTAACAGGTTGAACAGGTACAGTAAGTGAAGGATGCAATCTTTGACAAAATGAAAGCTTAGGGGTTCACAATGGTGAGAAGAATAAGGTTAAGAGAGCAGTGGCAAAGGAAAAACTGGAGGAAAGAAAGGATATCATTACGAGGGCAAAAGAAAATATAGAACAAAGTGTAGCAGAGGGATTAGGAGAAATGATCAAACTTTCTTTATGTACATTAGGGAAAAACAATAAGCAAAAGATATGAAAGAATGAATAAATATGCGTAAAGTATGGAGCAGGCTGTAGGGAAGTCAAATATATTATATAAGTACTTCCAGCACAATCACTGCACTCTGTGGAATACGGATCAGCATCATTCAGCAATGGACCATAATATCCAACAAATGTAAACTTTATTGTGTATCAAAGTTCAATAAAAAATAGGCTCACCCACATTTAACAGCATTGGTGTCCAGCATGATACTGTACGAGCGGGTACATCCACTAACCAAATCGATACTCAGTGTTTCAACAGCCCACTATGTGAGCCAAAACTTGCAGCTGCAGGTTCAGGTTCACAAACTTTAAATCAATATTGAAAACATATTTGTTTTCATTGGCCTTCCCTGATTAATTTAATTGAACTGTGTTGATTTTAATAAGTTTTATATTCTGTTTTAATGTATTTATAATCTGTGAAAAGCCTTGGTTTTGAAAGGTGCTATAAAAATAAAAATTTAATTGAATTGAGGTACGCATTTAAACATTTAAAAACACACTGCCAAAAAAGCAAACTGGGAAATGCACCCCACTCATCAGTCATGCCACCAAGCATACTGGTGGATGGCATGCACTTATGCATTGACGTGAGTCACCACCAGAGCATGCTTAGTGTCTCTCTTGTGAGTTTAAAAAGGGTGTCTCATAAAGCGACACACCCCAAAACTAAAGTGCAGCAGTGCAACCTCATACAACCTCATGCAACAAAGTGGCACAGTGCTCAGTGCAAACAAACAAAACAGAAGTGCAGGCACTTATTCAAACCATATAGAGCTGGCCCAGTGACACTCAGGGTTGAGGCACTGGCACCTTACCTCAAACCACACCGGCGACCCGGGTTCGGGAATGGACTCAGGATGCCAGGGGCTGGCAGTGGAAGGAGAGGATTGAGGGTCCATAGGACTGCTCTCTTCTCCTCTCCTGGGGTGGGTACAGGGGTGGTATTGCTGTGCAGCAGACCCTGGTGGAGATTGGAGGCATTACAGACACAATGTAGGAGGGAATACCACTAGAAAATTGTAACTACCTGCTCCATGTTCAGCCTAATGATGGCTGCCTGGCTGTCTGAGGCCATCAATGTCCCACAGATCCATCCATTCCAGAAGTACTCTAGGGCCAAGTATTATGCTGGTCTGTCCCCTCAGCCGGTGCCTTTCCCCTCGGAGGAGGGGGACCCACCCCGCGAAGGGTTACGTCAGGGTTATCCTGGGGTCGGGTGCTATATGGAACAGTGGATCAGGGGAGTGAGATGGGTCAGATTTAGCCTTGGCTCATGCCTGAAGGAGTGGCTGAGATGGAGCACATAGAAGGGATAAAGAGATAACACAAAAAACAATAAAACCATACAGGCAGCAATAAATTACACAGGCAACAATGAATTTCAAAGAAGGAGAGTACTAGTGTGCTAATTTTAAAGACAGCAGAGCTGGCAAGTCATGCTGTCACAGATAACTATGTAAGCTTGTTATTGAGACATATAGGGGTCAAGGTATTCAATGTAAAGCTCCAGAAAGCTTCCCTTTCAATAGTTTACATTTGAGATCACCTCCCCTCACTCAGAGTTCAATTTTTTCCACTCCCACACATCTCAGGGGTACCGCTGATCCATGTCCTGCTTCTGCATAGTGTCTGGCCATTGCATATTCAAAGTTATTATTTCTAATAGTGGCTTTGTGCTTCCCCACCCTGGTTTTAAGCACTTGCTTTATATGTCCAATATAGCCCAGTCCAAGTGGGCAAGTCAATAAATATACCACACCTGTGGAACTGCAATTAATAAATTGCTGGATTTCAAACCATTTCCCTGAGCGTGGGTGGGTAAATGTATGTGTAGTCACAGTATGTGAGGAATGGACACAGCGCCCACAGCAGAAATTTCCAGTGGGAATTTTGGTAGCCAGGTGCTCAGATTTTGCATGGAGGGTAGAGTCGCATGTACCAGTATATCCTTCAGATTTCTTCCCCTATGGTCAGTGATCCATGGTGTACTGTATACTTAGATATGACCTCCCATTTGGGGTACAACTGTAATACATTCCAGTGCTTCTTGACTACTTGTTCAATTTTAGGTGCCGGTGGGTTATACTGAGTCACAAATGCTGGAACATCCTTGTTCACACTATTGTCTCTCTTTTGTTCTGTGTTCACAGAGGAGGGAAGAGGACCAGTCCCACACAGCAAGTTAAGCTTTAAGAGCAAAAAAATAAATAAAAAGAGAGAGATAAGATATGTACCTTGTCAAAGAGTGCTGAATGGTCTGTAGGACCTGAAGTAAGTCTCCAGGCCCAGGTGGGGGCACTCAATGGAGATGGAGGAGGCAAGACAAGTCATAACATCAACCTTGGCAGACTTATTTAACAAATCACTTGCAATAGGAGAGATGCAGATTGACTGGAGATTGCTGAATATGCTTACACTGCACAAGGCTGAGCACAATGAGAAGCCAAGAAATTACAGGCCAGTGACCCTTATGTCAATAGCATACAGAGTAATGAACAATATTAAAGAACAGATATTTGACTTCCAAGAGGAAAACTGCTTATGGATAGGAATTAACATGGATTCATGAGACGCAGCTTATGTCAAATGAACTTGATTGCTTTTTCAACTCAGTGACAAAAATATTGGAGGGGCCAGGCAGTTAACCTCTTGTACCTGGATTTCAGTAAGCCCTTTGATTTGAGACAGCACTGGAGGCTAGTAAAGAAGGTAGGTGACCTATGACCAGTAGTACAGGTATGTCTAATTTGGTGGATTAGGAAGTGGCTGATGGAGAGGACTAAGCAAGTAGTTCTGAATAGAAACTTCTCTGACATCAGTGGCATTTCTTGAGGGTGCTACAGGGTTCTATCCTAGGGTCATTACTCTTTTATATGTATAGTAACAATATTGGGGATGGGATGCAGAGTAAAGTGAATCTATTCATACATGACACACAGTTCTGCTAGAGTAGATTTTGAAGATGGAATAAGCAGCATGAAAAGGGACCAAGAGAGTCTAAAGAAGTAATCCAGTACCTGTCAATTAAAATTCAGTGCCTGAAAATATAAAGGAATGCACATTGGGAGCATAAATTTGCACACAGATTATTGCGTTAATGGTGTGGATGTGGAGAACTCTGAGGGGGAAAGGGACCTGGGGATGATAAATATGGATAGATTAAAAGCCTTTCTCAAATGCCATGGAGTATATGGGAAGGCAAAAAGCATGTTGGGATACATTAAGCAGAGATTCACTAGTCACAGAATGGAGGAGAACCTTCCATTACACATGTCACTGTTTCAACCACAACTGGAAAATAGCATACAATTTAGTAGCAGGTATATGGGAAGATACAGTGAGAGGTTAGAGACTATTTTTCATACAGGTTTTTATCTCTTTGGGAAAGACGGGGCAGCTACTCATTCTCGTCCCTGGGTAATGTCAACCATCACTTGCCTCTTTCTTGGTTAGGAGGTAGCTTTCCCTGTGGATAGCCCCCAAAGTAGGGCTGGGGGAGTACCATCCTTCCCCCTCAGTGTCTCCCATCCAGAAATCCCCCCTGTCAACTGTATTGGCAAAGTGTGTCACATTACCACAGCTGAGGCTTCACTAAGCCCTGGTCCCCATATTTTCGACCATGTTTTTCTCCCACAGCCCAGAGCCATGGTGGCACAGAGGACGCATGCATGTAGAGCCACACATGCATTCAGAACCATGGCTCCTTGCTCCCTTCCTTGATCAAAATATGTGCCCCAAGCACTGGTGCTACCTCCAGGCTTCCACTAAGTGGCACCCAAGCGCCAAGAAGACACACCACCCCGGCCCAGGAGAGGACAGCTGCTAGGCAGCTGCTTAATCCTCTCCTAGCCCCCAACCCCTGGCAACCCAAGCTCATTGGTAAAGGACTTACAGTGCCTCAACCCTTTGAACCACCAGGCCGGCCAGGCTAGAGACTGTATAAAGCGTGACTACAAACATGATCCAGGGGCAACAGACTAGGTTATGAGGAAAAACTGGATAGTCTAAATATGTACTCTCTCGAGGGCAGAAGGGAGAAGGCAGTTATGATATAAACATACAAATACATACAGGGATACACTGAGGTGCACGCCACACAGTCGTTGAAGTCAAGGAACCTTGCAAACAATGGGGGGGGGACACAACCTCAAGTTGGAAGGACAGAATTTAAAAAGAACATCAGAAAGTATTTTTCACAGAGCAGTGGTGGATGGGTGGAACAGTCTGCCCAGTAATGTGGTCAATGGGACTATGTCAAGGTTCAAAGCACAATGTGACATCTTCAAGGGACATGTTGGTAGGAAGAGAGAAGTGGGAGGCAGGGAGGATTCAGAGGAGTAAAACAGTTTACAGTAATGTAATGTAGGGCATCACAACAGACTTGATGGACTCAGTCTCTTTCAGCCATTACTCATCTACTGTATATATGTAAAGATACCTTTCTTTAGTGTATCCTTCCAAAGAAAACAAAATTCAAGTTGCAGTGTTTCTGGCAACAAATGTTACACTTCTATTTTTCAGTTAAGAAACAATGTTTTGAAGAATTATACTGTTTTTCAACAACCCAAATGTTTTGTGCATCATATATGCATGATTGATTATGGTCATGTTACGGGTTGAGAGAGTAACACATAGCTATAGTCTGATGTTGATTTAAATTACATAGGAACTCTTTAGAGTAACTGTGTAGGAAATATCAAGAATTCTACCATCTATGAAATGGTTGGAATACTGTTATGCAAAGCAAGTATGTTGAGCTCTGGAACTCACCCATAGGCCTAAACTGACTGTAGTTCTCTATGCTGACAGAGAGAAACTATTGCAAGGGGAAACTCTCATGTTTTCCCAGTTCAGTGTACATCATTTGTGGACCTATGCAATTTAAGAAGAAGAAGAGGCTGTGGTGTCCAGACTAGTTCAGAACACTCACAAATTGAAAATGATTTTTATTTTCTATTTCATCCACTACTGAGTCAGTCTTATTTTATCAGTCATACAGTGAAAGGAAGCTTTGGATATCTTTATTTGTTTTAGTTCGACAAGTACATACATTGTACAAAAAGATGCCTATTTTTAGGCATGACCCAGATGAATGCACTTCAGTGAAGTCAGTGGTGGCATAATGCAAAAATACATATTCTAACAAGTAAAAGAATTCAAAAGAACAAGTAAAGCACAAGGGCAGTGTCTGAGAACATGTAATTAGCATGTTGACCCCCGTATAATGAGCTGAATTTGCCACTGAATGGCTCTATTCTCAAAGCAATTCAAGAATCACAAAAAGCAGTACATACAGTTCTTGTAACTAACATTCTTTGAAGGTAGTATCTTTCAAAAATCTGTAAACCTGGGAAATGGCTGACACTCACAGTGTCAATGAACAGTTGATGCCACTGAGGGTGGCTCCCCCCCACACACACACACTATAACCAAAGAAAGATGTGGCACACACTACACAGGAGAAGGACACATAAGTGAAAAACTTCAAATTATGGCTGAATTTATTGACTACATCATTCCAGAAGTCCAGGAACAAGAGACATAAACTGGGTGAATGGAGAGGTAGTGGATAAGGTGAGGAAAAAGAAAATAGCCTTTTGAAAGTAAAAGAAATCCTGCCAGAATGAGTATAGGGAGGAGTAAGTGAAGAAATCCAGAGAGGTGAGCAAAGTAGTGAGGGCAGCCAAGGCTTCAAAAGAACTAAGGCTGGTGAAGGAGATCAGGGAAGCAAAGAAGGATTTCTTTAGGTACATAGGAGAGAGGAAGAAATACAAGGATCAGATTATGAGGATTAGGAAGGAGGGTGGGTGGATAAAGCAAGGTGCAGAGTAGGCAGAAGTACTAAATGAGTACTTCTGCTCGGTGTTTACCAGGAAGAGGGACAGCCCTATACCTCAAGGGAGTGGTGGAGGGGGGATGGAGAGAATGAGGTAATGGATGTAGAGATCACAGTTGAAAAAGTGTTGGAGTGCCTATGGTCCCTAAAGGTGGACAAGGCATCAGGTCTGGCTGGAGTGCATCCTAGGTTACTCAGGGAACTGGAGGGGGTCCTGGCGGACCACTGACAGATTTATTCAACACTTCCCTCAGGACAGGATGCATGCCAAGGGAATGAAGGATGGCACATGTGGTACCAATCCATAAGAGTGGGCCCAGAGATGGACCTGAGAATTACAGACCAGTAAGCCTTACAGCCATTGTGGGAAAGATAAAGGAGACTATACTCAAGGAAAGGCTGGTGTTTTTCCTGGAAGAAAATGGCTTGCAGGATGATGGCAACATGGGTTTGTGTCTGGAAGATCATGCCAGACCAGCTTTGTTAACTTATTTGACTGGGTGACAAGGTCACTGAACAGGGGCCATGCAGTGGATGTCCTCTACCCGGATTTCAGTAAGGCTTTCAACTCCATGCCCCACAGAAGGCTGACCAGTAAAATTAAATAGCCTGGGAGCAGGGAGGAAGCTGGTTAGGTGGATCAAGAACTGGTTACAGGGCAGGCAGCAGAGAGTGGTAGCTGGTTGGGAACTCTCGGCACCCAGGAAAGTAACCAGCAGGGTCCCACAGGAGTCAGTGCTAGGACTGGCTCTATTCAACATATTCATAGCAGACATATCAAATAGAACAAAGAGCAAGATCAACCTATTTGCAGATGACACCAAGATTGGTGCTGAGGTAGATAGTGAGAAAGGGGATAAGGTTCTGCAAGAGGATTTGGTGACCCTTGAGTGCTGGTCAGTCACATAGCAGCTGGGATTCAATGCAACAAAATGCAGGGTCTTGCACTTGGGGGCAAAAATCAAGGTACAGCTACTGGTTGGGGGAATGCAGTTAGCCACTTTGGCAGAGGAGAAAGATTTGGGAGTGCTGGTGACAGGGGACATGAAACACCTTGCACAGTGCAGGAAGGCAGCTACAAAAGCAAACAGAATATTTGGATGCATCGTATAGTAAAGAATCAACACTTCAGACACTGGATTCAGTGAGATTTGCTGAAAAAGATTTTTTTTGCTGAGCAAAAAAACTTCAGTACCTACAATGTACAAAGCCTGTAAAAACACAATTTAATATAAAAAAATCCAGCTCCCATAATGAAGATAAACTACTACTACTACTGGGATGCATCACCAGGGGAATCACCTCTAGGAGGTAGAAGGAAGTAATGTTGCCCCTGTACAGGTCCCTGGTGAGGCTGCACTTGGAGTACCATGTACAGTTTTGGTGCCCCTGTTTGAAAAATAACATCTGGCTACGGGAGGGGGTCCAGCATAGGGCGATGAAAATTATCTTGGGGATAGGGGACAGGGCATATGAGGAGAGATTGAGAGCTCAACAAGTACACCCTTGAAGACAGAAGGGAGAGAGTGAATATGACTGAGACCTTCACGTACCTGAAGGGCATAAACAAAGTTAGTTCAGGGGGCTTGTTTAAGTTAAAAGGAGGGAGGGACACCAAAGGGAGCAATCTGAAGTTAGAGGGAGGAAGGTTCAAGAGAGAGAGATAAGGAGGCACTATTTCATGGAGAGGGTGATGGCTGGTTGGAATGCTCTACCAGAAGAAGTAGTAGCATTGCAAATGGTGAGAAGCTTCAATAGAGGGTGGGTAGTGTCAAAGGGATGGTCAAACCTGGGAGGAGGGTGGGGAGGTGAAGTCGCAAGTGGGGGGCACTAAGCTGGAAAGGATTCAAGGGGAAGGGGCAGCTGCAGTCTATTAGATGGCATGCTCCACACTCGAGCAGACTAGATAGACCGAATGGCCTGTATCTGCTGGCAATTTGATATGTTCATATGGCAAGCACACCATATAACCACCAAAGGTGCCCCAGTGCTTCACTTGTTAGAGCTTTGTCAAGGGGCTAACTTTCACAAATCTGCCATGCTGGGTCTCAAGACTCCCTTCATGGGACTCAGAAGCTTGAAACTTCGGGTTTTCTTGTGCCCTGATGATTACAGAGCAGCTTGCATACATCAAGGCATAAAAGTGGCATCACAGCAACATAACCCAATACAATCAACGCTGGTGGTTGAAGGCAGAGTGAGGATTTTTAAAAGTTGCTTCCTTAAAAGAACTGTAATAAAAAGTAAATAATTTCCCTGCTCCAAAAGTAAGTATTTACAAAAAAAAAATGCCCAGCTTTTACAAGTATAAAAAGACAACAGAAAGAAAAATGGTTATCCAGAAAGAAAAGAAAAACAAGATTTTCAGCAACAACCAGTCCAAAACTGCAGGCAATATTTTTTATTGAACATATGATGCCAGCTCCACATGTCTGAATAGAAGATAGTGCAATGAGGCTGGCTAACATATTTGTCACAGTTCTTTCAGGACAGTCCTCTACTTGTCCCACAGATGTCAGCTCTCCTAGAGAATAACAAAGAGAAGAGATGGAGAGAAGGCACTTTGACACTGTGTGTTATGACACATGGACGGACTGGATGGATTTTTATCTTATAAAGCACCATTTAAATGATCTCAAAGTGCTGTACATAAGCGACTAATATAGAAATAAACAGAAGCATGACAGCAAAACAGTCACAAATTCATAAATATACTACAGCAGATAAAGTACAAGAAAGCAAATTGAAAAAATAATGTAGCAGCTATCAAGTGCCCTTGGGGCTGGGATGCATCTCTCAAAGGGGGTAGGCCAGGGTTCCTGGCTTTGAGTCCCCTGGGCTTATAGATGGTAGACTTGATAATGATGTAGTGCCTCCACCTGGCATAGTAGTAGAGGACCTGATGTCACTTTCTCAGCTGTTACCCCTAAACATAATGAACCCTGCTCCCCAGCAGGTGTACAGCACCTCCATCAGATAACCATAAGGCCACACACTCAATGCAGAAAATTGTCTAATAACGATATGACAGATATCACAAGAAGATCTATTTGCAAATAAAAGGGGAGAGTAAGGGAAAACTAAAAGTTATGGGGACATACACTCTGTGGAGGTGTGTCATACTGATGCTTTAATATGTTTAGCTAACTTGAATGTTAATATACAGTATGATTCATAGATGTTTGCTAAAGTTTGATAAGCCAGGTTTCCATTTTTCGTGTGTGAGGAAGGCCTACAGGTCACAGATCTTCTCTGTAGTGATAACTGTATGTTTCATACAATTAATGGGAAAACTAAAGGATTCCAGGATGTGCTGGGAGGTCTGCCAGGTCAAATTCCGAAAGTCACACATGTGGGCAAATGGGTTTGGTGGTCTTGAACTGGGTTTGTGAGAGGGGAATCACAAGATTTATATATTCATAAGGTGATACATTTGACACTTTTTTTTGTGGTTACTTCCTTGTCAAACACATTTGTTCCTTATGGATGAGGGACTCACTGATATTTGAGAACTGGTTCTATAAGAGTGGAGCCTGTTTCACAGACAGAGAGAGAGAGAGAAGTCAGTGTGTCATATACATGAACGTTTGTGGGCTGGAGACTGCAAGGAGAGAACTCAGCTGCAGGTTTGAGTTCCCTGAAGACAAGAGACTTTTTCTTTTCTGTGTTCATCTATATATTTTACCTTATCTATCAGGAAGCAAAGTGTGTGTTTCATGGCTTAACTCACTTTAATTTCTATGTTTTCTCCTGTAAGCACTTTTCTTCTGTTTTGGTAAATATGTAAATATATTGAATAAATAAAATAGTTATTATTTATCACTATACAGACTGGTTGTGCATTTTACCTACAAAGAGTATAGTCTGTGAATCTCTGGGGTACCTGCCACCCTGAAGAGGCACACTAAATCTGGTGTAAATAATCTGAAAACATTCCTTTCTGATACAGGGAATGGAGTGGAGATACTTTTGATAAAGACAGAACCCATACCTTCTCCTGCAGTTCAAGCTGTCAGCCTTGACTTGATCCAGAGGAACTGGTGACTAGGCTTAAAGAGTCCAGGTGTCTGGGGTGCACCATCCTTGCACACGGTTGAGTGTGGGTGCAAGGACACTGTGAGGGATGGACACAGGTGAAGGTCTGAGACAGCCAACTGTGACACGGTCACTAGTTGAGGTGTGGATCGGGTTGGCTTGTCGCATCAAGTGGCAGTATATGGGATCTCTGTGAAGCATGCAAGTACCAGCCAGTACCTGGGGTATATCCTCAGAGATTGCACAAAATATCTAACCAGTCATAAAAACAAAATGCATAGGAAAAGCAGCATTTTTTGTGCTTTTCACTTTTACTTTCTGGTGCAGACAGTGGTTAGGGAATTGGCAAAAATGGTGACAATCAAGTATCAGAAGCTAAACTCGAAATAACTACAAGAGTTGTGCAACCAAAAATAGACATTAACCATGAGTCACTTAGTAAAAAGCAGCTCATAAAAAGCTCTGCTTGAAAAGGACCAGAAAGTACAGGAGGTCCTCTGGCCACAAGCTGTGGATAAGCAGGAGTCCTCCCAACCAGCAGAGGATGGCCATCAGGAGGAGGAACTGAGTGAGGAGAACAGTCCACAGCCAGTGCTGCTGCAGCCCCCAAAGCAACCACAAGCATGGAAAAGGCATCAAACCATGAACAGTTGATTTTGAACTGGAAAAGCTGAAGTGTCAGTTTGAATGGGAAAAGCTTCAGGCACAAATCCATCTGGAAAAGATGTGGATGAATCAAGTTGAAAAAGAGGTGATGGAGTCACGGGATGCAGTCTGATAGCTAGCAGCTTCTTCACACCACTCCCACCGTCCCTGATTTATTAAACAAATTTCTGCTGTATTTGTGAGCAAACTCGACCTGCAATTCATTTTCTCAGCAGAACTAAGGTCTGGGGAACAACAAATTGGAGTTCAGACAAAGCAGAATGGAGGTAGAGATGAGGATGGCACTGCCGAAACATACGCCACCCCCGATGCCCAAGACAAACAGCAAAAAGTCAAGGTCACAAGCTACAGCAACCGGGTGCTCAAGCAGCTCAACCCAAGATCAGAATCTGCTGACTTTAGATAATTTTTTGGAGGAGTTCAGACCATTTAGACATGACCTAAAAAGCCTTACCTCAGGGGTGAAATCAATTTCCTCAGCACTGGAGGAGATTTCTCGACGCACCGGGGACAGCGAAGTTCGAATCTGTTCCCTCGGAAAGTGGCTGGACAAAGTTGACCAGAGCTCTCACAGGCTTGATAGAGGATGGCATGTCTTGAAGCTAAAGTGGAGGATTTGGAAGGCCACAGCCAGCAGAAGAATGCCGTGATTATAGGACTTGTCGAGCATGAGGAAGGCTTGGATGCTGTGGTCTTTATACAGAAATTAGTGCTTAAGCTAGTGGGTCCCTCTCCATATGGGGCCTCCTACTGAATTGAAAGAGTGCACTGTGCCCTTCACCTGATGCCTCTGGAAGGGGCACCACCAAGATCCCTCATGTTCAGATTCCTCAACTTTCTGGAGTACCAGTACTTCCTATCCAAAGTAAGGGACCTGCAAGAGGTGTGTTACGGAGAGAAGAAAATTTGTGTGGCCCAGGATCTACCGGTGTCGGTACACCAACGGCACACAGCATTTCACCCTGTGTGTCCAAATTAATCCCAGCTGGCATCAAGTTCTACATGCTGTATCCAGCGAAACTTCAAGTTCTGGTGAAAGAAGAATGGAAAAGCTACGAGGATCCTAAGGAGGCCGAGTCGACACTGGCAGAGGCTTTCCCAAACCTGTTTAAGCCCCGCTGAAATGGTAATAAGAGGCTCGGGAGTTCAGCAAGGATCTGTTTAAGTTAAGGAAACTGTGGCAATATGCTTTAGCACCTCCTGTTAAAATCTAGACATGTGGTCCAGAGACTGCATATGAAGATTCGCAACTGTATTTTTTTTCCTGCATAAGCATGCAGCAGTTTTGGTAACGGGAGCGTACCGGGAAGATAGGTGTCTGAGTAAACTGCTGCTCTTTTATTTGGCTCTGCAGGGGTGTAAATAAAGCAAGGCTCTCCCCGGTCTTACTTCTGACCCTAGGAGATTCAAAGTGGGTGTGACATATACAAGGCCTGCACTGGCAGCTCGTGTGGTACCCTGGTACTGCTTCTTTAACACCATGCCCACTTGTATTACTGGGAGAACAGTCAGAAGCTATGTTAAGCCACATGCATGTGAAAGGGACTTTCTGGTGAGTCTAAATTGATAGACTTAATTTATATTTTCCCCCAGTGGGAAGACTGAACACTAAACTGCAACAGTAGTCAATTTGCTAACAGAATAGAGGCCTTAGATCTCCTCATGGACTACTCTGCGCTCAAAATGTTTAATTGTTTGAAGTTAGCATACGTGCATGTTATTGAGGGCATTGGGGGGAGACTAAATCAGAATGGTAGTGAAGTTTATAAATGAACTTCCTTTCTTTTAATCTTCATCTTTTTTCAAGTGATACTGGTTAGCTTGACTTGAGATGGGAATCAGTAAGGTATTGAATTGTGGGCACTTTTTCTTTTTCCACTGGTTTTCTTTATAGGTCCACAAACCATGCTAATTTTCTTTAACAGCACTAGTGAATCCAAGGGAACAGAGCGCAGGAATCACAGATGTGGTAAATACTATTGGACATCAATAGAGCTCCCTGGGCAGGCAGTTCAGTTTGGTGTAACTAGCATCCCTCGCACTGGAGGGCTGAGGACAAGACCTTAAGTTTTATTTTTATGGCCAACAGGTCAGAGGTCTCTCTCTCTCTCATGGATGCCGGATGTTTTCTCATGGGATTTGTATCAAGGACCGACACCCATATAGTTCTGAACAATTTGACTATACCCTCAGTATTAAAGTTGGACTTCGTTTTTGTTCTGCTCTGACTGTATTAATAACTTCAGTTCTCATGCTTCGATTATACCTAAGTTCAATAGTTAACATGGTGCCCTGTAATTATGGGAATTCAGGGACTGGCTGGAGGGGGAAGAGATTTGTTTAGTGGTTAGGTGTATCATGGAACAAGGCACTGTTTTGTTGGTGGGTGGGGATTTGCTTTTGGGGGTACTTTTGTTTTAGTTGCTGTAGAGGAAAAGGGGAGGTGGAGGCGGGGGTCTGCTTGAGGAGAAAGCTGTGCTATGTACTTGTCACAGTCTACAAGGTGTGGGAGGGGGTAGTTTTGTGAGACTTCTCGGGGGGTGGACTGGCATCCACATTGAACTGGGTTGTTTTGGGGCATTCTGAATCTCTTACCTCAATACAAATTGACTCCTCTAAGTATGCAAGCAGATGGCAGGAGGGCTGAGAATTTTAATATGGAACGTGTGGGGTGCCAGACACAAAGTGAAGAGATACCAGATTTTAAAACATTTGAAATACTTAAAGGGTGATATATTCTGTCTGCAAGAAACATACTTGTTAGAGAGTGAGGCCCATCTGTTTTGCAGACAGTTTATAGGTCAGGCTTTCATAGCTGGAAATAGTAGTCAGAGTATTGGCATTGTGATACTTCTCTCTCATAGAACCCCCTTTGTTTGTCTATACACCATAAAATACCCTAATGGCAGGTAATCTTAGATAGAACAGATTTGATTTTGGGATGCATATGCAGCCCTAATGTTGATTCTCCGGCATTCTTTACAGAATTAGCATCAGTACTGGCTCCGTTCCTATCTCTCCCCATTGTGCTGGGGGGGGGGGGCTGGAACCTTCCCTTCATGCCATGCCTGGATAACTCGTATAGAATGTCCCAAAGGTTGTCACCAGCCCAGAGAGCAATCAGGGAGATGGTAGATCAGTTTGGTCTCTGTGACCCATGGCAGGCCCTAAACCTATTTACCAGGACATACACTTTTTGCTCACTGGTTCACAAAACCTCATGTAGAATCAATTACTTTCTTGTGAGTACACTGTTGTTAATAGGTACCCTGAGCAGTGGCATTGAACCGGGGGTGATCTCTGACCACTCCCCGGCCTGGTGTCACCTCATTATTGATACCCAACAGCATAAAGAGACCATTTAGAAAATAAACAATCAGATATTAAAAGATGCTAACTTAGTAAAACAATTGGGGACGGCAATCAAATTTTACACTGAATGCAATCTCAACTCAATGGGTAAGATAGATTTAGAATGGGGTGCCATAAAATGTTTCGTCAGGGGGAGCTGATTAAAATAGCAGCAGGTAGGAAATGCAAGCAGGAGGAAAAAGTCACCAAGTTGCTAGCCCAAATTAGAGAGATAGAGAACAACCTGTCCCCAAGTTCCAGTGAGCACACCAGGGAAATTCTAGTTAAACTTTGAGCTAGCTACAACGAGCACTTGAGGGAGAAGGCAGAGTACGCCCTGCTCAAGACATGTTCCACCTACGTAGATCAAGGTGAGAAGGCTGGTCACCTATTGGCCCTTAGGGTTAAGAGCACAGAGTCATTCAGGATTATAAAAGCTATTCAAGCTAGGGATGGTGGGTTTCTTAAAACTAAACATAAAGAAACTGCAAATGAAGTCGAACAGTACTATCGCAACCTGTACAGTACTGTGGCTCCCCTTACAGACCCTCATGAGAGGCAGATATACCTGAATTCAATCGCCCTACCTTCCCTGGGGGAGGCAGATTCAGTCTCCTTGTTAGCTCCCATCACAGAGGGTGAAATCAAAGTAGTGGTCACTAGCCTTCCTCTTGATAAAGCCCCCAGGATGAATGACTTCTCTCCTAATTTCTATAACATTTTTATAGATCAGCTGAGGCCCTGGCTGCATAAATTATTTATTTATGCATATGCTCTCCTCAGACAGCTTTGATCCCAGGTTGTTAGAGACCTTGATCATCGTACTACATAAGCAGGGGAAGGATGAGGAAGAGGTTACTAGTTATAGGTCAATATCGTTGTTCAATTATGACCTCAAAATTCTCTCTAAGATTCTGGCAAATAGACTTGGGAAAGTGTTCCCTTCCCTAATAGGTGAGGAACAAGTAGGGTTTATGTTGGGTAGGTCCTCGGCTGATCATCTCCTTAAGCTAGCTCACATCTTTTCCGCATGAAGGGAGGACCAGACTCAAGCGGTTCCGGTCTCTCTGGGCGCAAAGAAGGCATTTGATAGAGTAGACTGGTCCTTCATGTTTAGTGTGCACCGCAAATTTGGATTTCCGGACCGGTTCATATAATGGGTTGGCACTTTATATAAGGAACCGAGTACCAGGATTTATTGCAACAGGGTCTTTTCTAATAGTTTCCCCTTATCTTCTGGAACATGTCAGGGATGCACCCTTCCCCCCTGTTATTTAACTTATATCTCAAACCCCTTCTCCATAAGCTGAAGTTAAACCAGAGAATCCATGGTATTAGGTTAGGGGCACACTAGGTAACAGTATCTGCTTACTCGAATGACATACTCCTGCATCTCACCCACCCCACAAGTGCAATTCAAGAAGCTCTTGAGACCATATCAGAATTTAGCAGCACGTCTAAAGTAGCTATAAGATCAATGCAAACAAGACACAGGTTTTCCCCTTGAATGACAGGACACACAGGAATGTGTTAGGTGATTTGGCGCTGCAATGGGCCCTGAAGAATATCACATACTTGAGGATTCGCCTAGCCAAAGGGGAGAGAAAACTAAGACTCTTGAACCTGGATGCATTGCATACAGTGATAAAACAGGATTTAAATTGGTGGTGTGGGCATCCCCTGTCCCTGTGGGGGTGAATCAGCTTAATAAAAATGAATATACGTCCCACCTTTTCTAGCCTCTCAATATGCTCAACATCTGGTTACCTCTTACCTGGTTTAAAAAGGCACACAGAGTTATCACTGACTTTATCAGGAAAAGCAAACCCCCAAGAATTGGTTACCACAAATTAGCAACTCCTAAAATGAAGGGGAGACTGAACCTGCCCCACTTTGGGCTGTACTATTGGGCCAGTCAGGCTAGCAAGTACTTGCGGTGGCTCTCACCATCTGAGGAATCCCATGTGTTCCCGTATATTCCCATCTGGTTATAGATAGAAAAAGAGTTACTAGAACAAAAAGGCCTCTCCCTGGTGGTGATGTTGCACACTAAACTGAAATATCTCCCCCGAGAGTGGCTTGGGTCTCCAATAGACACGTCGGTGAGAGTGCATAATCAGCTCTGCTCTTTTATAAAATATCTGCACACTATGGATTTGGAGCAGCCCATCCTATCGAATCCAAATTTAAAAATAGGACGACAGGTCCTCAGCCTGGATTGGATGCCACAATTGTGTGATGTAAAGTTAGGTGACCTAAGGGAGGCTGTCTTATCTAATACTACAAGGGATCATGGACAAACTTCGGTGAGGTCCCAAGTAATTTTTCAAAGCTGTTCAGCTCAGGCACTGCATAATATCAAAACATTTGCCCCCAAGGCCTGAGGGCATGGTAGGCAGCCAACTTAAATCACTTACTTATGCAGCTACAGTATACAGCCCTATGCTGCTTCAAACATATACCCTATTCTTTACTCTTTGGCCTTCCCATCAGTGGAGGGATCTTCAGGGTATTGGGAGTCTTGCTTTCCTGACAAAACCCTAGACTGGGGTAAGCTATGGAGAGCATGTCACTTCTTTGTGAGCCAGGACCGGCTGAGGGTAATGCAATTTGGCATTTCACACAACATGTACCTGACCCCGGTTAAATTGCATAAAATGGGTAAGCTCCCTAGCCCAAAGTGTGTAAGGTGTAACCAAGCTGTGGGCAATCTGTATCATATTTTCTAGGACTGTCCAAGTATCAAAGTGTTATGGAACCAGATTAATCAAAGAGCAGACCCATTGCTGGGATTAAATGATCTCTTTATCTCCAAGATTTGCTTGATTGGGGACTTTTCTGGGGTAGGAGCACCCCAGTGGAAGTATCACATTGCTATGATCTCCCTTTCACTCAAAACACTGGTGCTCCAGCACTGGAAGGATGCCACAGATATCTCTTACGTGGAGTGGCTGCAGGCTAATCTGAGAGTTGAGAGAACTATTTCTAGCTTGCACAATAAGCTCTCCAAATATAATAGGATTTGGAGTAGTCTGGAGGCCTTGTTCGGCATATGATTCCTCCATTTGGGGCTGAGTCTACATGATTGTCTGATTGCTCCTTCTGAAATGTTCACGGCACTTATAGATGTTGGATGCTGGGGAGGGGGGAGGAAGGGGGTGTTTTGAGGGGAGGCGGGGGTTTGTCTTTCTTTTGTGTACTGTTAGTGAGTGTATTGTACTGTTCTTGTATTGTATTGATTGTTCTCGTTTTGCTTGTTTTTGTATGAAAAAATAATAAAAATAGTTAATTTAAAAAAAAAGTTGAAAAAGGTGCAGCAGCACAGTGCAAGCACAAATTTGAGCTGGCATAATTATGTCGTTAGTCATCTGGAATGATAAGTGGGTTTGAGAACAGGGGGTCAGCACATGGTCCTAAACCAAATTCTAAAATGTTTCTTCACTGTATAGAAGGAGATGATTTAGATGCGTTCCTTCAATCCAGATTGGATAAGGGAACGTGGGTCCTCAGCCTAGTACCTTTATTATCTGGAAAGGCTTTCGACGCAATTTCCAAAATGCATGTACAGGATAGTTGAGATTATGGTAAAGTTAAAGATGTGTTGCTGAAACATTATGAACTGACTGCTGAGTCATATACAGTAGATTGAAATTTCACAGATTTAAGAAACAGAACAAAGAAAGACATATGGAAATGTGGGTACAGCATTCCAATTTGCTCAGGAGATGGTTAAAGGGTGCTGAGCAAATTATAGAGGTGGCGTTACTGGAACAGTTTCCCAGGTGCTGTCCAGAGGACATAAGGGTGTGGTTGACTGACCAAGCTCCAGGCTCAGCCAGGCAGGTAGCCAAAATGGCTGACAGGAATATGGTGACTAGGCCTTTTGCTAGCCGTAAAAGTGCTGGGTGAGGGACAGCTGGAATTAAAGGTACGGGTAAGCCAGCTAGCAGCCTAAAGAAGTTCACCCATGCCACAGTGACAAACATGTTGCCAACACCAATTACAGCGCAGGCAACATGCCACCTGGCATTACAGCACCAGGCATTATGTCTCCTGGGTTACAGCGCCAAAATGCCCTCCCGGTAAACAATCAGCTTTTGCGGGGGCTTTGCCCCCCACACACCCCAAATCTAAATATAACCTCCTCCAGGCGTGGATGCCCAAGAGGAGGCAGAAATTGTGTGGGCACAAAGGGCAACATGAGTGAGGGGGAATCTAAAGTCAAGATCGCCTCATTCACTGTCACCCTTGTTCTGGCACCCTAATTATGGCAGCAAAATGTACTCAACAACTTGATGGGATACAGCCTAAAGAGAACCTAAGTGAACTTGAACCCTGGGGGAACACACCCATTTCTCGAAAATGAAAAGGGTTCAAGGGGAACAGAAGTGTCATGCATGCCAGCAAGTGGGACAGCTCTTCTATAACTGCCCAGCAAGGAAGACCCAGGGAACAGGAGCACCAGGAGGGAACCCTACTACCTCTGGCTTGCACAGTGTTAATTATGTAAGGGGGAAGAAAAACTCTAATTCAACGAATTACATGCTCCCTGATGAAATTAATAGGAAGCTTACAGAAGCTTGGAGGGACACAGGAACTATGTTCTCCATAATGCATCAGGATTTACTTAAACCTGAATAGGTCCTACCAGATCATTTTGCAACAGTAAATTGTGCAGAGGGACCAACTGTGCCAGTCCTATTGACTTGAATCTTCTTGAGTTGGGGGGCCAAGGGATGGAAGGAGTTGAGGTTAGTGAGGAACTTGATGTAGATATGCCTTTTGGGAATGCCCTAAAATGCAGAGGTAAGAATATGTGTGCAGTTACTCAAAGTCAGTCCATTAGATTGAAGGCTGATAGAACTGATGGCAGGAAGAAAGGGGCTACTGAAAACATGTCAGTTTGCTCAGAGTCTGTTGCAGTGCAGGCTAACACTGTAGCACTGAAAGGGGCCAAGATCATTGACAGTCCAACCTCAGTAGCAGCTGAGAGTTGCTCAGGGGAAACTCCAAAGGAAGGTGATGTCTTTCCAGGCAGAGTAAGGAGCACAGATCTAAAAAGTGCTTTATTGAGGGATGACTTCTTAAAGGAGCTAAGAGAACAGGCAGACAGTGCTGACTCTGATCCTAGGGTGGGAGGCAGAGCCGAGAGTACTGGAAGAATGCTTGCATTGCACAAAGAGCTGGTAGTACCTAAGGAGTTTAGGCAATGGCTACTCAGCATTGTATACAATATTGCACTTACGGGGCAGATGCGGGTGAAACGGACCAAGCAGAGGTTGATACAAAACTTCTATTGGCCCGGTGTCTGGGAATGCAAGGGGACAAAGGCAATGCAGCTTTGGTTCCTTTACTCATAATAGAAGCACCATTTCAGCTATTAGCTGCAGATATTGTGAGGTCTCTAAGTGTGCAGTCCAGCTCAGGAAAGAGGTACATTCTGAGGACTGTGGATTATGCCATGTGGTACCCCGAGGCTGTAGCAATGTCCTCAATAGAGTCAGAAAATGTAGTAGATGAACTGCTGGGGATCTTCAGCCAGGTTGGATTTTCTCAGGAGATTTTGTCTCATCAGGGCAGAAACTCCATGTCAGCTCTAATGAAGAGTTTGTGGGGAAAAATGTGGAGTGCAGCAGCTATGTGCGTCATCTTACTACCCACAAACTAACGGTCTTGTGGAACACTTTAATAGCACCCTTAAGACCATGCTTAGGGCTTTTGCAGAACAGCATGGGAGGAGTTGGGACAAGCATTTGCCCCATCTCTTATTTGCCTATAGGGAAGTCCCACAAGAGTCCACAGAGTTTTCATCCTTTGAACTCCTGTATGCATACAGGGTGAGGGAATCCATAGATTTAGTGCAGGATGACTCAGAAGGCAAGCTTGCTGCCCCAGGGGAATCAGTGATAGAATATGTCCTTAACTTCAAGGAGAGGTTAAAGGAGTTCAGGGGTTGGGCATGAGATAAACTGGCAGCTGCACAACAGAGGCAGAAAAACTGGTGTGACCGTATGGCCAGGGATAGGACCGATGACGTCGGATAGAAGGTGATGCTGCTCATTCCTGTTCAACAGAACAAACAGCAGGCAGCATGGGAGGATCCATTTGTAGTTGTAAAACAGGTGGACAAGGTGAGCTGTGTAGTAAAACTGCCCAATAGGAAGTGCAAACAGAGTGTTTATCATGTCAACATAATAAAACATTACAATGACAAGACAGAGGCAGTCATAATGGTTTGCAGCCAGGCAGATGAGGGAAGGGGGAGGGAGGAAGAAGGAGGAGCCACTATTAGACCTATTAGAGGAGAGAAGGGGGAATGGATCAGTGAACCCTGTTATCCTCTCAGGGCAGCTGATGCCTGCCCAGATGGCACAAATGAAGAGGTTCTGCACTCTACTATCACCTAGATCTCTGTAAAGCTGAGATACACTCCACATACATAACATGGAGTTGCTACAGAGACTCAGGCTCTGATGAAGGAGTGTTCATATAGAGTCCTTGAAAGTGTGAAACACCACATGCAGGAAGACCTAAAGGAGATGCTAGACCTCAGGGTTATTCAGGAATCCAGTAGTAATTGATCTTTGCCTTTTGTTCTCATCCCACAATGGAACAACAAGATTGTGCATGGATTACTAGAAGTTTAATGCTGTCATGGTGTCCAATGCATATCCTATGCCACAGACAGAGGAGATACTGGAAAAGTTAGGGGGAGCAAAGTGCCTAACAGCTATAGATTTGACAAAGAGTTATAGCAGGTGCCTTTAACTACTGAAGCAAGGGAGTGGTCAGCATTTATCACTCATTTTGGCCTGTATAAATTTCTGGTCATGCCATTTGAAATGAAAAATGCACCAGTTACTTTTCAGAGGCTGATTGACCTAGTGTTGGCAGGGGTAGGTGACTTTGCCGTGGCTTTCATAGATGATGTTGTCCCAATAGGAGGTGCAAACACAGGGTTTATCATGTCAACATGATGAAACATTATCATGACAGGACAGAGGCTGTCATGATGGTTTGCAGCCAGGCAGATGAGGGAGGGAGGAGCCACCAATAGACTTATTGGAGGAGAATAGGGGAAATGAATCAGTGGACTCTGTTACCCTCTCAGGGCAGCTGACACCTGCCCAGATGGCACAAATGAAGAGGGTGCTGCACTCTACCAGCACTCAGATCTCTGCAAAGCTGCAATACACTCCACATGCATAACATGGGGGTAGATAAAGGGACTCAGGCACCAATGAAGCAGTGTGCATATAGAATTCTTGAAAGTGTGAAATGCCTGCTAGCCCGTCAGCACAGCGGTGGAGCCACCATTTGCGGTGCCAGTGATCCGGGTTTGGGAATGAGCCTGGGAGGCTGGAGGGTTAGCTGGGGGGAGATGGATTGCATGCTCTCCATCTCTGGGGGAAGGGCGTCATTCCTGCTGGTGTAGTGCTCCTGGGTGACCACGGGGGTGGCTTACCGAGGGGCCATGTTTGATACTGGGAGATGTATGGATGCTAGGCAGTGCTCTGCCATTGCATCAGTGCACACCATGCTTCTGATCCCAGAAAAACTAGAAATTTAGCATAGTCCTGACCGGTCTCCTTGCTGTCACCGCCTAAAGGCCCACCCCACACCCAGATGTGTTGGGGGTCGTTGCCGGCCACCCCTTTCCCCTGCCTGGAGGGTAAACCATAGATCCATGGGGGCAGATCAGTGGTGGCGGGCTGGAGGGCTGGCTGGAGACTCAGGGGACTTGTTCATAAAATATAAAGAAAGAAAGAAAATGTGAAATGCCACATGCAGGAAGAGCTAAAGGAGATGCTGGACCTCAGGGTTATTCAGGAATCCAGTAGTCCTTGGTCTTTGCCTGTTGTTCTTATCCCAAAAAAGGATGGAACAACAAGGCTTTGCATGGACTACCGGAAGCTTAATGCTGTCATGGTGCCCAATGCTTATCCTATGCCACAGACAGAGGAGATACTGGAAAAGTTAGGGGGAGCAAAGTGCCTAACAACTATAGATTTGACAAAGAGTTATAGCAGGTGCCTTTAACTACTGAAGCAAGGGAGTGGTCAGCATTTATCACTCCTTTTGGCCTGTATACATTTCTGGTCATGACATTCGAAATGACAAATGCACCAGTTACTTTTCAGAGGCTGGTTAACCTAGTGTTGGCATGGGTAAGTAACTTCGCTGTAGCTTACATGGATGATGTTGCTATATTTAGCCAAACCTGGGAGAAACATCTGACACATGAGAGAGATCCTTGGATGACCGCAGTCTGCAAAGCTGACAGTCAAAGCTGAGAAGTGTCAGGTGGGCATGGCCAAAGTGCCATACCTAGGACATCGAGTGGTAAGGGGGCACATATGGCCAGCACCAGCGAAAGTGGAGGTCTATAAAGGAAAGGCCCACCCCAACATCAAAAAAACAGGTCCAAGTATTTCTAGGGACTGCTGGATATTACAAAAGATTTCTGGATAATTTCAGCACAACTGCAGCATCTCTCACAGATCTGTTTAAAAAGAGAATGCCTGAATGGGTGCAATAGTCAGAAGGCTGTGAAAAGGCCTTTGGTCAGCTCAAGTCAGCCCTATGTCAGGCTCCAGTGCTAACCATCCCTGACTATGGTCTAAAATTCATACTGCACACAGATGTTTCAAATTTTGGGGTGGGAGCTGTGCTGAGTTGGGGCAATCCAAAAGGGGAAGAGCACCCTATTATTTTTCTGAGCCAAAAACTCCTACCGAGGGACATGGCATACACCACTATAGAGAAGGAATGGTTGAACATAGTATGGGCATTGCAAAAGTTGCAGCCATACTTGTATGACAGAGAATTTACCATGGTCACATACCATAATCCACTAACATGGCTACAGTGCATGAGTGGCGAGAATGACAAGCTTTTCCGCTGGAACTTAGCACTGCAAGAATAGAATATGCACATACAGCATAGGAAGGGCCCACAAAATGCCAGTGCTGATGGACTGTCCCATAAGATGGCATAGCATAGCCAGTGTAATTACAGTGAGGTGTTGTCACAGAATGTCAGCACTGGACATATGAAGGGAGGTGTGGTGCATTGATGCTTTAACATGGTTCACTAACTGGAATGCTAATATATGATTCACTTATGATTTATAAAGTCTGCTAATGTGGCATACTTATGTTTTAATATGATTCGCTAACTGGGATACTAATGTACGATTCACAGATGTTTTCTAAAGTTTGATAAGCAAGGTTTCCATTGTTCATGTGTGAGGTGGGCTTGCAAGTCATCTTCTCTGGGGTTATAACTTTATGTTTCAAAAATTAATTGGCATACTAAAGGGTTCCAGGAAATACTGGGAAGCCAGCCAGATCAAATTCCAAAGGTCACAACTGTGGGCAAATGGGTTTGGTGGTTATTAACTGGGTTTAAGAGGGTCAAAATGACAAGATTTGTATGTTCATAAGTTGATCAATTTAAAACTGCTTCAAAGTATGTTGTTTTGTGACTACTTGGGTTTCTTCAATTTTTTCCTTGTCAAATACATATGTTCTTTGTGGGTGAGGGGCCCACTGAGATTTGAGAACTGGTTCTATAAGACTGAAGCCTGTTTTCACAGAGAAAGAGAGAGAAGGGAGTCTGTGTGTCACATACACAAAGGCTCGTGGGTCTGGAGACTGTAAAGAGAGTACTCACCTGCAGGTTTGAGTTCTCTGAAGACAAGAGACTTTCTTTTCCATGTGTTCATCTGTAAACTTTAACCTATCTGTCGGGAAGCAAAGTGTGCGTTTCATGGTTTAACTCACTTTAATTTCCATATTTTTTCCTGTAAACACTTTTTTTCTGTTTTGACCTATGTGTAAATTTATTGTGCAAATAAAGTAGTTATTATTTATCATAATTTGTGCATTTTACAAAAGAAAGGTATAGTTTTTGAATCTCTGGGGTACTCACCATTCTGAAGAGGCATGCTAAATCTAGTTTAAGGAATCTGAAACCATATTCCTTCTTGATACAAGGAACAGAGTGGAGAGATGTTTGATAAAGGCAGAACGGACACTTCACCTGGGGTTTGAGCAATTTGCCTTGGCTTCTTTGAGAGGGACTGGTGACTGAGCTCAGAGAGTCCAGGTGTCTGGAGTGTGCCACCTTTGCACAGGGTTGAGCATGGATACAAGGACATGGTGAGGGGTGGACACAGGTGAAGCTCTGCGACAGACATCAGTGACAGGGACACTGGTTGAGGCATGGACAGGTGGGTTTGTCACAGCAGGAAAGTGCAATTATCCTCTTGTGATTCTTTCCTGTCAGCAAGTCCCAATCCTTACAGCACTTGTAGGCCCAAAAGCAGTGGGGAGCTGGTTGGCAAGTGAGGTGGCAAAAAAAAAAGAAAATTTCAGTAATAGATAGATTACTGAGATATGTGTAACTGTGTGTGTCTTTGAGACTTGGACTTTCTGCCAATGCCCTTCCAAGGTAACCTTTGCTTATGTGCTTTTGCACTAAGGTTATTTTCCTTTTACGTTAAACCAGCTACAATTCTCAACAGAGACAGGCTCTCTGCTTCACAAACAGGCCAGATGTAAACTGTAGAAATTAACCCTGAGAAGAACTTCTGTTGTAACCTTGAGTAAATCTAAATTTAAATACTGTATATTGTATTGTACCCTGGTCCTCTCTAGAACATATTCATAAACAAATCAGAGGACCTAGTCTACCTTCCTTAGTAGCAAAGCAACAGATAAATATTTAAATAACTAAATAAATAAATAGCATAAAGGTGCAGCTCATAAACTGCTAAATGATTACAAAAAATGAGTTTTAAGAAAGTCTACTTATAAATAAAAATATTGTACTTTGATTACCCTGTATGTTTGCCTTGTCTCCCTTGGACTCAGAAATTGGTCAAAGATGCAGAATATTCTCCAAAGTAACTAAAAGGAAAATTGCAAAATAAAAAAATAAATTATGTTCTTTCACACAAGACATGATTTTAAACAAAGCTAACACTTGTTTCATAAATTTTAAGGTGAGTAGACAGCATACATTTACAAACTGTATAATTACTATTTCAGATTTGGCATCTTGTTGCCAAATAGCTAGAAGTGCATATACCTAATTACAGTATAAGTTAATTTTGTGTATACCACAGTGTTCAAATGCTTTTCAGTTATTCAGATTTTTTTTGTCTTCTTAATTATTCCACTAAGAGTACAAATAAATCTTCCATTACACAGCTTTGCGTCTTGGTTACCCCATGTTTCCCCTCTGATGGTAATCAACTGTGAAACAGCATGGCTCCTGAGCTACTTCATGTGATGATTTACTAGAGCCAAGCCTTATTCAGCAAGCAGGAAAGGTAATTATAGCTTATCTTAGACAGTAACCATATTAATGTTTTTTAATGTAGTGTAATAGTTTATTCCTCAAATTTGTTAAGCTATTTTATTTAAAAGACTTTGACTGGAGCATGTTCTGGGGAAGGTCTTGTTGAATAAACATCACTACCAACAGTACATGCTACTGAGTGTTATTCAAATAGAGTTAAATACAGACTTTTGCCTTTACAGCTTCATAAGAACGATGTCTATTGTTTCCAAAACATGCAGTTTATAAACTACAAAGAAATGCCTTTGTCAGGTAAATTTCAATGTTTTTCAAATGACCAATTTGTCATGATAAATTTGGTCACACATACACTACTGTTCTTATTAAGAAGTTAGCTAGCTGCTCCATTTATCTAGAGTGGAACAGAGCAAAACATGCTACAGGGCTGGCAAAAGTTACCTGGTGGGCCACAAGCCCAGCAAAATTATGTCCCCCCCAAACAAATAAATTCACTAAATAACCCACATTGACGTTTGAACTCACTGATGACCTGATGCGTTCTGCTGCTTCTCTCTGACATGCATTATGCCATGCATTATGCCACCGGTTAACAGCTGCTGCAGCCTCTGACACTGGTGCTAAGAACAGCATCCATTTTCCTGTCTGAAGTTACTCCCTCAGCCTTTGTGATAGCTTAGCTGGTTGATTCTTGTCCATCTCAGATTTACAGTACAAACACTCTGGGTCCCCCTCCCACGATTATCATGGCTTGCTTGCTGGACACAGTGCTGTTTCCTTCCAAGGACTGGCAGTATAGCCTACAGGTGGAGCAACAAGCTGTGAACAAGCTTGTTATAGTACATCCAGCAGACGTGGGCTTGAGTCTCACAACCTCTTTTTATGTTTGCTAGCATGCATGTGAAAAATGAGCATACTGTTATGATAAAGTAGTGGGCTGTGTAGGTGTGTACTGTATAAGCTAAAGGATGTAGAAGTGCAGGAGGTTTGTCTCTCAAAAGTCATTTCTTGGAAAGCTGATGATGACAGTGTTTAGCTGGCTGATGAGTGCAAACTTGTAGTTCAAAGGAGAAAGCCCCACCAATCACATTGGTTTTCTGCCCATTGGCCAGCTAGCAGAAATCATCAGGCATTGAAGATGAACATCAAGCCTCATGCTGTGTGTGTGTGTGTGTGTGTGTATGTGTGTGTGTGTATGTGTTTCCCCCTAGTTACAGAGAGGAAGTGCATATTTGAAAGCACTAAACACAGCTGGGGAAAAAACAGGATACAGAATGCAAATATAATAATTTTGAATATATCAACAGCATCTCAAAAATGAACAGAAAACACCAGCAACAGTTAATTTAAATGACATATTGTTTATGTTCCCTTTAAAGAGCTTCTGATACCAGTTGGATAACTTTACAAATGTGAGAGTTAGGCACAATTCAGTTATCATTCAAATGCTTCTGCAATCTTTTTTTAAGATTGGCTTTATCATCCTGCCCCTCGCCATTGGCCCCCTTCTGGTGTCGAACCTCAGTCCCTTTACACAGCTCCAGGACTAATCCCATCTACCTCTTACCTTGTAGTGCAAGTGGGTGCCATGGATGATGGTGATGTGGTGTTGTTTGGGCCATAGCATCATCCTGCAGACAGGGATTCTTTTCAGCCTGTTACTCCCCTTAAGTCAGAGCTGACAGCATGCAATGGCACACATGTAGACTGTAAAGATGGTGCACGCTTTCAGCGCCCACCTCTAACTTTCAATTCTGGTGACTGCTACTGTGCCACCTACCTTCTACTAGGTGGCAGACAAGCACCAGTACTCACTGTCCCCCCACCTCAAATTAAGAGATCCATTGAGGGACACAAAATCTTCCTTCCCCCACCAGCCCCGAGTGACCTTGGTCTATTCCCAAATCCAGGTTGCCAGTGTGGCAGGAGGAGAGGCATCCAGTGCCTCAGCCCTCTATGTTACTGGCCTGTCTACAAATTTACTGTGGCAATATTAGACAATATTGCTTGTGGCCTTGTGAGGGGCTGAAACTGCAATTCACAGTTTTACAATTCTGTGCTTTTACCCTCTATACCATTCAGTCAGAACTACATTTTATGCAATTATTTTCCCTTCTTTATTACTGAGGGAAGTGACAAAAACAAGTCTACTGTCCTTTGGACTTTATTAGCTTTGGCAGCTTGTCTACACATGGCATCATAATGCCCTGTGTATGATATAATTATCCCCACAGCAATAGATTAGTATGTCATAAACAGAACTGTGACTGTGGAAGTAGACAAGCAGACAGACCAAATAGACCAGAGATCCTCGTTCCATGCAAATGTCCACAGTAATAAACAAATAAGAGCAAAAATTACAAAAATAGGGTGAAATATAAGCAAAACTGTGTCTAGACAATTGTTTTTCTGAGCTGTCCCAACAATATCGAGGACTCTTTAAAGCCCTGTTATGTTGCAAGCAAATTCTGTAAAACTCAAAATTTTCACGGTTAGTTTTCACTATTTTTGCAGAAGCACTGAGTTGTGTGAAAATAAATTTGTGCAAATTAGGTCTATTAGTACTTTTTTCATTACAGTGAATGAGAAACCAATGACTGCACTAAATTTAATTGATGCAATCAGTAATGATTATATTTGTGTTTGTGCTAAAATTTCTTTGCGTGAAATTAACTAGTTTTACATTGTATTCGGCATTGGCAAATGCTTGTTGCATAATGTGTGACCCTGAGATTGTCACTTAAAGACCCTGTGCTCCAGGATGCACCTGGAAATGAGCTGCAGATCAGTGTCCTTCTTCAAGGAAAAATTGTAAAATAAAAATATGCATATAAGTACCATCAAAGAAAGGATGACTGCAAGGCTTCTATTTATATCAGTGACTGGGCCCCTTAGACTGATTTGCCAGGAATTTCTAGCCAAAAGCTTGATCTAGCAAACCTGCAATTGTTTATGAAATGCTCTTTTCTTGCACCCCCAAATCAGTATTTAGAAATGAGTTAACTATAGGCATAAAGGATTACAGCTTCCACCTGTTTACTAACTGATCTTCATAGATCTCTCTAAGTTACAAAAAAACAGGCTTGCACTTCAGTTTAGACACTATGCTGTGAAAATATGTTCCAATGCCTTCTTCAGAGCCCATAGGACTGGTATAAAACAGTGTGCAGTATTTAGCTATGTTTTGGGATGAAAATCTAGTGATTTAATGCCATCCTTTGTTGTAATCATAAGAAACACTCTTTGCTGGTGAGGAGTGCTTCTCATACATATTCCATGTCATATCTTTTTTTCTATTACTTATTTATTTAAACATTTAATGACTAGGAAAGGCACGCTGAGACAAGGCTCATCTCCAGGTGCTACCCAAGGAACAGGGAAAATAGGATAAACAACATACAGGATGCAAAAAAGGAAGCAAAATACAGGATTCAATAAAACAATATACCGGAATACAACAATAGCTTCAAACAATTAAGGTAGGGGGCCAAAAGTGGTATCAACAGTAGGTATATACAATGCAGACATGCAACCAGTGCAAGTGATATATGCTGTTTTGGGAGCATGAGGGGGTGGACAGGTGGTGCAGCTGAGATTTGACTGAGGTGTGAGAGAGAGAGTTACTTTGGAGGGGAGGTTGAGAGTTCCAAAGAGAGGGGAACTGATAGGTGTAGGTGGATTTGCCCATGTTAGATGATGGTTTGGGAAGGGAGCAGGAGGGGGAATCCCTAGACCATAGGGAGTATGGTGAGGAGGAAGCAGTACTGAGTTGTACAGAGAGGTAGGAGGGGAGTAAGTTGAACCAGTATTTGGAGATAAGGAAGATGAGGTGTTCGTGGGAAAGGAGAGGGAGCTCCAGGGAAGAGAGAAGAGAGAAAAGCGCAATGGTGGGTCCTAAAGGAAGAATTAGAGGCAAAGCATCAGAAGGCATAGTCAAGGAAGTCAAGTCTAGCAAGTGAGGAGGTGGGTGCGGTGACGTAAACTATGTCAGCATAGTCAAAAATAAGGGTTATCATTTTAGTCAGAAGTTCCCATCGAACAAGGAGAGGAAGATAGTCCCTGTTGCAGTAAAGGATGCTGAGCTTAGTTTTGAGACTATATAGTCGATATGGTTTGAGATCTTGTGATACATCTGGAGGCCTTTTTCACTGAGCTATTAATTTATTAAGTGTTTCCATGTTTCTGTTGCCCAGATAGACCCACTTCTCCAATCAAACATTAACAAAAGACACAGGACCCAATGCAGCAGGAAAGGCTGATTTTAATCAACAATGATATTTACATGTACAAGTTCATTCTGTTCAGTTTCCTATAAGAAGCACAATATCATAAAACACAATAATTCATATGCATATATTTACCCTGGTGCAGCCAATCCATTCTGGCCCTACCAGAAACCACAAGGTTAAGAGTCACTTATAAAACCCCACTGGGCCTGCTCGCACTCATGAACAGTTCCCTTTGTGATGGGTTCCAGCCAAAACAGAGCATTGACACCCTCACTGCCCCACCAATCACCCACCACACTCTGCCACTCCACCCCACTTTGCAAATTGATAATAAAATGTGTCCTATTGGGCCCTCACAAGGCCACCCACTTCCAACTTCAAATTACTTTTACCCTTTCTGGCCTGAATCATCCGCTACCCCTTCTAGTTTTCCCTGAACAACAATAAAACTAGGGTGGGAGGGAGGAGGGAGGCTTTTTCACCTAGTGGTCAGAATAAAGAGGATGATCCCTTCCATCTTGACCTAAAATACCTTCTTTTGACCCTCTCTCCAGCATGGGGTCAAAGATCACTAACACAACCTTCCCTGGTGTGGCCACCTGGGAAGACTGGACCTCAGAACGATATCCTGTGATAAGAGTGCTGGGGAATGGACACCTACAATAATGGCGACCCACTCCACAGCGCATTTCAGGGATGGCTATGGGAGGGTAGGGCAGTTGGACTATGGGGGTGGGCGACAATAGCGAAGGATGTCGCTATATGTACATGTGCAGGGGGGGTGGGAGCAGGCATGCACAGCAAGGGATGTGAGGGGTGGTGGCGCAGTGGGTTGCCGAGCTGACCCTGTGGCATGGTGGGTGGGTTGCCTGCATTGGTCAGCAGGGTAATGAGTTTGGGTCCTGGGGCTGGTGTGTTTTTATTGTGCCCGGCCCAACCCTTTTTTTTTTTTATGTTTTCACCCCCCCAACATGCACCCCCCGGAGCTGAGAATAGAAAACATTAAAAAACTAAGTCCCCGGTGACCTTTTGTTGTGCACCAGGGTGTCAGAGTGCCGAAATAAATTTTTGGCACTCTTGACTTCTGCATAACGGTGATCGCCTTTAGGCTTTCACCATTATGACATAGAATCCCTCAGAACTGGTGCAGTGGCACTGGGCAATAATCCTCCCAGTGATAGCTAGAAGGGGCAATACCCAGACAGACCCACTTCCCCAATCACACCTTTACAAAAGACAGAGGACCCAATGTTGCAGGAAAGGACAATTTTACTTGACAATGATGATACTTAGAAGTACAAATTCATTCTGTTCAGTTTCCCATAAGAAACACAATACCATAAAAGCACAATAATTCACACACTTGTATTTCATCCTGGGGCAACCAGTCGATTCAGGCTCTACCAGAAACTGCTAGGCTAACAGCCACTCACAAACCCCCACTAGGCCTGCTCACACCCATGACCGGTTCCCTTTGTAATGGATTTTGAAGTCACTAAGCCATAACAGAGCAGTACTGCCCTCACAGGACCTTACTGCCCCGCCGATCGCCCACCAAGCTCTATTGTTCTGCCTCACATTGCACATTGATAATAAAACGTGTCCAAGTACACCCTCACAGGGTCATCCACTTCCAACTTCCAATTGCTTTTACCCTTTCTGGCTTGAATCAGCCACCACAAGATGCATAACCTGCTTAGGCATCTCCCAATAAATGGCCCAGGGTGAACTATCAGAACCATGCTTCCACCATCTCCTGAATGCTGGTTTTTAAACAGATTGTGCCCCACATCTGACAGATGAAGCCTGTCTCCATTATGCAGGCCTGGGCAATCTGGAGTGATAAGCTGATGATAGACTACCTGGATCCCAATAGCAAGACAGAAACGTGACACCTCTTGATTCATCTCCCACCAGAGCCTGTTTAAAGGCTTTGTAGGCTCCACTATCTTCCACTTCTGATGCGGTATTATTCTGGACCAGGCCAGAGCCAAGTACTGCATTTTCAGTCTTGACCATTTCAAACCCACTGTCATCCTTTGAACCACGTCAATGGATGACATGTGCATCAAGTCATTTCTGCCCAAATGGATGACTAGCTCCACTGGGGGACAGCTAAGCAAACCCAACTTCTGCACCCATGGAGTAAGTTTCTGCCACCTCTCCAGATCCCTCCATTGTACCACTGACTTGGTAGGCAACCCCCCCCATTGAGCTCCATTTGTCCAACATACTGCTCTGCTGTGTGCTCTTCAGATGTAGGAATGTCCAAGGACCCATATTTCTAGCTTCAAGGCAGCACAATCTACAAACACTATCACAACATTAGTAAAAGCCTTATATAGCCCCTGTAAGCTTGGGATGTCCACTGGCCAATATCCTTTATCTTTCCTTCCTGACAACCCAGCTGTACCACCTCTGTGGTCTCTCCAATCCAAAATGAGTGGATATTGTATTGGCTTGTGTCCCGACCCACCACTTTTATCCCTCTTTTTAGCACCACCACCACAGACTGATACCTTGTCACTGATTTACCGTCACTAACAACAAAGAATTCAATCTCCATCTGTGGCCTATGAGTAATGTAGTCCTTAACTAGCTGCCACAGGCAGATGCTATGCCTGACCGCCCTACACAATGTCACCTGTCATGGTAGACCCTTCTGGTTAGTCTTTGACCTTTCCAACATTATAACCAGACAATCCTTCAGTAACCTCATGTCCCCTACCTTGATGTTATTGCCCATAACCCTTTTACTGTCAGCCACCAGTTCAGACACCCTAAAGGCCATGAAAAAGGCACATGCAAACAGCACCCTGAATAACTTCGCATTGTATACTGAGAAGCATATGCCATCCAGTCAAGCTAGCAAGTTGCTTAATAACTGACCATCCACCAGTTTCCTATTGTTCCACCGCTTAACTCTCATGCTGGCCCACACATCCCCCATTTAAATGCGCTGTCACATCCCTCACATCATGCAGCTTTGCAAAGAAACCTATTGCTGACAAGTGGCTCCATAAGTATGCTGGTTCTCTACCCTACTCTGCCAGGTAGTAGATGAACCTCTGAATCCCAGTCATACTCCCTAACACCCCGGGCCAATTAGACTAGTGTTCCCTAAAATCCAGAAATATCCATACGTGTGCGTCATACAAACACCATGTGCCAGGGACCAGATAGCACCTAAACAGTTCAGCCATTCTTGGGTACCCACTTGCCATAAAAAGTGCAGAACCTGTGCTAGGAACATCTCTGCATCTGGTGCCACAGGTTAAAGTGTTCAAACTATTATTGAAATAACACATCAACAATCACATCATCCTTACTGGGTATATGTTTCACTCTAAATATTAAGTTGAGATTCAGACACCGTAAAACAAAAATACACAAAGCCTCATTACCTCTACAGAATTAGAAACATAGAATTTGATGGCATATAAGGACCGCTTGACCCACCTAGTCTGCCCACTTCCCTACCTAACGGATAAGCTGCAGAGCCTAGTTAACCAACAGCCTACTTCCTCCTACCCCCACTAGAATTGCCTTGTGTCTGTCCCATGCATTCTTTGAATTCCCCCACTATTTTTGACTCTACGACCTCCTCAGGAAGGATGTTCTGTGCATCCACAACCCTCTCTGTGAAGAAATACTTCCTCACATTACCTCTGATCTGTCCACCCTCTATCTTCAAATTGTGCCCCCTTGTTCTTGCATATCTCTTTTTCTGAAAGATGCTACCCTCTTGGACTTTGTTGATTCCCTTGAGGTATTTGAAAGTTTCTATCATGTCCCCCCTCTCCCTCCTTTCCTTGAGACTATACATCTTAAGCTCCTTTAGTCTTTCTTCATATGTCTTCTGGTGCAGACCCTGCACCATTTTGGTTGCCCTCCTCTGTACAGCCTCCACCCTGTCTATGTCTTTGCGGAGATGGGGTCTCCAGAACTGTACACAGTACTCCCGATGTGATCTTACCAACTGTCTGTACAGAGGGATAACAACTTCCTGTTTTCTACTGGTGATGTCTCTTCCTATGCATCCCGGTATCCTCCCCCCAGCCCTCCTTCCTGCCTTCTCACATTGCCGGCCCACCTTTAGGTCATCTGATATGACTCCCCAAGGTCCCTTTCCATTTTTGTTGTTGTCAGTATCTCACCCCCCATTGTGTACTCTTCCCCTGGGTTTTTGTTTCCCAGGTGCATTACTTTGCAGTTCTTTGCAATGAATCTAAGCTGCAGTACATTTGATCATTTCTCCAACCTTGACAAGTCCCTTTCCATCCATTCCTCCCCACTTTGTGTAACAACCCTGTTGCAGATCTTTGTGTCATCTGCAAAGAGACATACTTTCCCTTCCAGTCCCCCTGCAATGTCACTTATAAAGACATTAAAAAGGACCAGCCCCACTACTGAACCCTGTGGTACCCCACTAGATGACTTAGCATTCAAAATATCAACCACTGCCCAGTTGTCAGAAAGGAACAATACCTTCCGATTTGCCAGCTTGTCCCCCCAGATGAACACTGCTGCAACAATAGGGAACAGTTCCAACAGAGTGATATTCTTTATGAGATCTTCTTTAACCCAGAGGTCATTACATTCCCCCACAAACCATGTCTCATGAAATTATGCCTCATAACCAACACCCCCCTCCTCGAGGTGTCCATGACTGACTGACAACCCAGTTCATTATCCTCCCTGGACTGCGATAAAGACACTTCATTGAACTGCTCAATGAAAACTTCCAGATCTACCCTCATACCCACAGTCACTCTTGTGTGGTGATAGAGTAGCAGTGTCCCCTTCATTGACCACATGAACCGTCTCACAAAGGGCCTCCCAGGAGACACCACTTTACATGCAAAATTAAGGTAACCTATCAGAGACTGCAATGTCTTCAGAGTGACCTTCCTACCTGACCTAAACTCTCTCAATTAGCTCCCTCAGTCCCTGCACTTTATCTGCTGGCAGCCTGGAAACCATCTCCACCGAGTCCAATTCTATCCCCAAGTATGTTAACCTTGTTGTAGGACCTTCCATTTTTTCAGCCACCAGAGAAACACCAAACCACATAATCAGTTCTATATAGGCTTCCAATGTTTGCCTGCATTGTTCGATCTTGGGCTTGCCAAGTCACCAGTAAACAGAAAATCATCAAGGCAGTGTATTATGTGATGATTCCCTGAGTACTTCTTTGTTGCCCACTCCAAAAAGCAGCTAAAGGTCTCAAAAGCAGAACACAAGACTGAACAACCCATTGTCATGGCCATGTCATAAGAGAAGTTACCCTCAAAACAGAAATCCAACAGGTCAAAATCCGCCAGACTGACCGGCAATAGTCAAAAAGCAGATTTGATATTACTCTTTGCCAACTGGCAACCCCTACCTGGCCAATGAGTGAAATGAACTGCCACATCAAAGGGTGCATAGGTAACTGTGCTGTCCTGAGGGCTCACGGATGAACCTTTGGGGTATGACAAATGATGTAGGAGCCTAAATTCACCAGGTGTCCTCTTGGGAATGACACCTGATGGTGATATTTTGAATGGATTCGCTGGTGGACTACTAAAAGGACCAGCCACCCTGCCTGCCTCTATTCTCTTCTGAAATTTTAGGGCCTCCATGTGTCTTAGGCGCTGAACTGATTTCAAATTATGTGTGGTGGTCGATAGCTGGGGAACCATGTATGGGATGGGGAAACCGTTCGTAAAAACATTTGTCAGGTACTGTGTATCTCTTGTTCCAGGGTAACAGTCGAGCCATGGTTGCATGCTATCAATTCTTATGGGAGACCTCACCAGACTTGTGGGTAGTACCATCCTCATGATTGCCCTCTCCAGTTTTTCAACGGCCGCTTTTGCCATGGGAGAAGCTGCCGCAGCAGGCCAATGCCTTTTGCTTGCCACCACACATGTTGCATTCGTGCTTGAATTTGCAAACTTCTCAAAAACACTTCCCCACATTCATTTAGTTTTAATTGTCTTTCTGGCCTGTCCACTCCACCTTGGGTACCATGTGCCCACTGGCCATGTAATTTATGTTAGCTGGTTTTGCCATAGTCATGTGCCGAGACCGTAGGTCATGGTCATCTTGTCCCACCTCAGATCCAGCAGTCTCATCATCTTCATCCTAAACAGATCACCATAGCTCAGCCAAGCATTCCCCTCATACACTAGGTGTGCTGTTTTTGTATTGTACCTGTACTTTATTAGCTGAGCTGTTTTCTGTGGGAACCATCCAATATATCACATGTGGATCACCAGTTCTTGAATGTGGGCAGCACCTTGGGCCTGCACCACTTTTCCTTTTCCACTTTGTCCTTATCACCCAAATTGGGAATCTTGTGGTGCAAGAGCTTGAACATGTTCACATACTCCCCCTTCCAAATCTTTCCCTTGTGGCATTCAAGAAGTGGGTGTCCATGGGGTCGTCCACCCCCAAGTATGACCAGTGCTCCTTGACCATTAATAGGGTAACCTGATTAGTTATAAATCCATCTAATCAAATGTTTTGAGGTTTTTCCTTTTGTCCTTGATTACAATATGCTGTAACTGTAAACAAAATGAAGAAGAAAAAGGTTAGTTTTCCTTGCTTAAAGTCTAGGCCTAGAATGATTCCACTCTGTGTTGGTGACTAGCCTTAGTAGTTTTTAAATAAAGGTGTAGCGCTGTTACCTGAGGTGAAAGCAGAGAGGAGTGGGAATGTTTCTCTTGATATGAAGCTCTCTGTTGTAAACATACAGCTCTGTCCTTTTCAGGTGGGAGTTGAAGGGGTCACCCATTTTTAGAGAAGTAAAGGGTACTGAGGATATCCCTGGCATTTTGAGCAGTGGGGGTATCTGTTCTGGGACCTCTTCTGGTGAGCCAGAGGAAGGTAAAAATATGCCTAAAATGGTGCAGGTGGCTGCTGCCTTGAGCAGTAAACTTCTCCCTGGATTTGGTAGAGAACATATTAAAAAAATTATATATATATATATATATATATATATATATAAGGGAATCTGGCCTAGAATAAAGGGAAGCTGAAGAAAGCATATGTGGTTACAGAAAAAAAAATGTATTTCAGTTTGTTATAAAAAGGAACCTGCTGTTGCTCTGCCTAGGTGAGACAAGCAAATAAAATAAAGAGATGAAGGTCACAGGGATTTGGGAAAATTGGGAAAACCTCAAGGACCCTTTGGGCCGTGTGAGCAAAAGGAGAAATGGGTCCTTTTTTTTTTTTTTAAATCTATATAGTATGGGTATTTGCCACTTGACCCCTTCATTATGAGGTAAGGTCTCTGCAAAAGATTTGGAGATTGTGAGACCTGCATAGCCTGTTGGAGGTCTGAGATGGGCAAATGGATGTAAGGGTTTTATGCATGGAAAAACCAATCTGGTTGCAGACCCTTCTTGAAGAGCTGGGTGCCTGATAGTGGGTACCTACTCTTTAAAAATGAAGAAAAAATGGATCCCTAAATATGGAACTAGAAAAAGCTGCTAAAATGCAGGTTGTGAAAAGTAGAGATTGTCTACCTTTGCTGGTTTGGTGCAAGCCTGGATTGGTCTGTGCACCAAGAAGTACATTTTCATTTGTATAAAGGTGGGGACTGGTTCTAAGAAACCACTGTGAGGAAAGATGGATATACGTATAGATCCCATAAGTAAGTTGGATATGAGACTCTGAGAGAACAGTTACAGGAGATGGTTGTATTCCATCTACTCATTGGCACAGGGTTCTTTTAATATAAGGCTCTTGAAAAGGGATGGATGGGAGCCCCTTTTCACACTTAGCCTAGGAAATGGTGAGTATGATATGGGATAGTGGATGCTAGTATTGGAAACCAGCTGCTGTTCAGAGCTTGTTCCCTCTTAAGGTGGGAGGTAATGTAGCAGGGTGAAATCCTCCTACTGTATTTTTGATTAATGAAATTAGAGAATCAGTCCTCAAGGGGCTGCAAGAAAGCCTTTCAGCCACAATAAGTCTGATTTAAGGTATCAAATAAAAATGAGAGCCTGCTGAGACCTGAAATATTCAGTGCAGGAATAGTCTTACAGCATGTCAAAATAAAAGTTTCTTTCCTATCCTTTTGGCTGCAGCCTTTCTTCTACGCTACTATTCTATCTTGTCTTTGCTGGACTGATCACCCAGCACTGAAACTTCAATACTCTTTCTTCTTCTCTTTCTAACACCCCCCTCACACCCACACCCACACCCACACGCACATATACACAGCTGTCTTAGCACAGTTAGGGTGAAAGAAATGTTGTGTACTTTGGTGCTGTATTCCCTTGTTAAATTTCCATGTGCAAAATAGTGAACCTGGGGAAGAAAGTACATAAAAAATGTGTTTTTGGCCCTATAAAATATAAAGTACTGAATGACTGCAATAAACCACCTTTAGTTTTGTATGGAAGGTATCATGAATCCCAAAGTTCTTACTGTTTGAAATGTACCAAACACATGTTTTACAAACTGCTACCAATGCATTAGCAATGTCTTTTGCTTTTTATTGGTTTAATTTGTATTTCCCTCATATTAGATGAAATGTTTCTTTAAGCCAAAACTGTACACATTGCTATATGTTGAAGAAAATTTACATGTTTGGGAAATGCCTGACTACATGTGCTTAAGTTTGCTGGCATCCATTTTGTAGATTACTATGGGCTTAGGCCGACTGAACTCTGTGGGCTTTATAGAGCTCTAGCATGAGGGAGTCTGGGAACAAAAAATGTGGGATTTCCTGCCAGGAAGTTCCTTTCTTTATTTTCTTATTGCTTTATTTTTTTGATTGTTTAAAAGCTGATATGTGTAAAAATCTTATTTTTCATGTGTGCTTACTTTTCTGTGTGAAACAGTCATATTTAAAATTGTTGCAAACATTTAACATTTAAAGCTATGATTGACAGGTCACATGATCTTCAGCCCTATAAAAGGAGCTGGCTGAGTAGAGTCTGGCAGATAAGATCTGAGCTGTGGAGGGAGCAGTCCACTGTGGGAGTGAGACTGCCTGATGCTAAAGGGGAGTAGCTGGTGCTGGAAGCAGTCTCAGAAAGACTGACCAGTGGTGGTGCTAGTCAAGGCTGGGATGTTTTGAACCAGAGCTGAGTTGAGCAGCTAGAGGTGAGATTGTTCTTCCTAAAGTATAGTCTGCAAAACTGCAGGCACAAGTAGGACCATCCACAGGCACTGGATTTGTTCCTGTTAGCCTACTGACTGAGTGGAAACCGACAGCCCTACTGTGTAAGCCAAGTTTTATTACTGTTGCTGAAGGTCATCCTGACTAGCCAATCAGTATGAGCAACATAGAAGTTCCAGATCTGCATTGTTGAACTGTTTATGGCATTACCAGGTGTGTGAAGTCCTTCTGTAATAAAGTGGGCTGCCCTATGGGACATTTTAAAAGAACTTGTCTCGCCTTCTGTGTCTTCATCCAACCCGCCCTCCCACAATGGGGAACCATGTATGGGATGGGGAAACCGTTTGTAAAAACATTTGTCAGGTACTGTGCATCTCTTGCTCCAGGGTAGCAGTTGAGCCATGGTTGCATGTGATAAATTCTTATGGGAGACCTTGCCAGACTTGTGGGTAGTGCCATCCTCATGATTGCCCTCTCCAGTTTTTCAACTGTCACTTTTGCCATGGGAGAAGCTGCTGCAGCAGGCCAACGCCTTTTGCTTGCCACCACACATGCTGCATTCATGCTTGAAATTGCAAACTTCTCAAAAACACTTCCCTACATTAATTTAGTGGCAAGTGTCTTTCTGGCCTGTCCACTCCACCTTGGGTACCATGTGCCCACTGGCCATGTAATTTACGTTAGCTAGTTTTGCCCTAGTCATGTGCTGAGACCATAGGTCATGGTCATCTCGTCCCACCTCAGATGTAGCACTCTCACCATCTTCATCCTAAACAGCTCACCATAGCACAGCCAATCATTCCCCTCATGCACTAGGTGTGCCATTTTTATATTGTGCCTGTACTTTATTAGCTGATCTGTTTTCTGTGGGAACCATCCAATATAGATGATGAAAAATATATCAAATGTGGGTAGCACCTTGGGCCTACACCACTTTTCCTTTTCTGCTTTGTCCTTATCACCCATATTGGGAAGCTTGTGATGCAAGATCTCAAACATTTTTACATACTCCCCCTTCCAAATCTTTCCCTTGTGGCATTCGAGAGGTGGGTGTCTATGGGGTCGTCCACCCCCAAGTATGACCAGTGGTCCTTGACCATTGTTTTCCCTGGAACCTGTGGTGCCCCCAGATTCATAGATCCCCCAATTAGTGCTTACCATCTTCCAGAGCAGTGCTTAGGGAACTGTCCTGCACCAGCACCCTGCTGTCCACTGCTGGTGCCCACAGTCCCCCACACATGTCTCATTGCCCCTTCATCCCTGCTCATATCCATTCACTGCTCTGCTGGCAGTTGGGTGGTTGCTTCACTGGGCCCACATTCTGCCCTCTGACCCCATTACCTAGAGCTGGCAAAACACCTGCTGTCTGTACAAGTGGCCTGCTCTGGCTTGTGGTTGCTTCACAGGGCCAACCCCCTGTCGGCTGACCCCCATTACTCAGTCCTGGCATGACTCCCGCAGTCTGGATAGATGACCTAGTCTGACTCACTGCCACATTAATCTTAACACTTCCTCGCCCTAAAAACTGCTTCACCCCCCCCCCCGGTGCCCACAGTCATATTGCCATGAGGGTGTGCTGTACTGCCACTGCCCCAGCTTCTGGGGGGATCTGACTGCTTACCGCTGCTGAGTTGGCAGCTTTAAAAATTGGAGGGAATCATGGGAATGGCATGGTGGCCCCCATCACCCCTCCCCTATGGTGGAGAGGGCTGATTGTGTGGAATTTCTCCCCCAGCCCTGCTGTCTGCACTGCTGGGGAGGGCCCTGATGCCCTAGCCCATCCTCTACTGGGTGCAATGCTCTCTGTTCTCCTAAGGGTCCTTCTGAAGGCCTCTGTATAAGGGAGTGTTAATGGACAAGGTAGACCTTGTCTTCGATCCACCACCACCCCCCGTGGTTCCCCCAAACTTGGCCCCCTTAACCCCTGGATCTTCCTTGCTTTTGCAGAATCATAACAGCATCCTCCAAATCATATTCATCATTGATGCAATCCAGGATAGAGGTCACCTCACTCGATTCTTCCCTGGGTGCTCCACACCTCTCAGCGGTGTCCATGGTGGCATTGCCATGCTCCAATCCTGCTTCCTCCATTCCACTGGTTGCAGCCTTTTCTGTTGCCTCTATTTCCTCCCATCAGGGCAACCAGTGCCTCAGCTAGCTTCCTTAACAGTTTCCTGAGCTGTGACCATGAGTGCACCTCGGCAAGACTCTCTGTTGCCGTCCTGGTGCTAGTTGCATCAAGGCTTGCAACTAGTTGGAACCCCCCCAACTCCATCAGGTGTTGTGCCGTCTCTCTGAATCTGGCATTTATTACATTTCTCAGTCCAGTGCTCATGGAAGCCACCACCTTCACACACACCTGAACGGTCTCCTTAGCCTTCATGTTAGAGCACAAGGGCTTACTAAATATTATGCATGTCTGTTAACACTGCTCTGCTCAAATGTACCTGTCATTGGAAAACAAGAAAGGAGAACCTTAACATCAGCAAGCCAATCACACGCTTCTGACATAGGGCTAATGTTGATGAAGCCATGCAGAGTACCAAATGAATTCCATAGCCACCATTCACAAAGAACACCCCTTTGCTGCCACAGGCCACCCTGAGGGCATACTGTGCCATGACCACCTATCAACAACAACAAAAAAATTGGACTTTGTGACAAACTTGCTGTGTGTCAGATTTCTCAAACCAGCTGAAGCCAGGCAAACTGTACCTGTAATGTTCAGCTTTTCCCGTCGACCATCCCCCACATACCTTCCCTGCCTTCCCTAGCCACACTCTGCAGTGCCACTCAACAACCAGCTGATAAAAATGGAAGATACAAATTCACAATATGCCTATGCAATGGTCTGCTTCCAGCATACCCCACAGCCAACAGCCCCCAGTTCCCCCTGCCCTTCACTAACCCCCACTGGTCTGCATGCCACCCATGCAGCCCCCTTCATTCATTCCCCTGTGTTGTCAACCCCTACATGCATTCAAATATGCCTCCTTCCTTCTTCATTTATTTCTTTGTTTATGGTTTGTCCTTTCCATTTTTTTTATTTTTTTGCAATGAATGGGGTCCGGGAGGATGATCTACTATGTCTCTGCCCCCATATCTCCATATCTTCATTCATAAACAAAGAGCAGGACTGGCCATGGGTGGGGGGGGACCATGTGGTCCACCAAAAATCCAGAAAAGCCCTACATCCCGTACCTCCCCATTCATTATCTTCTGCCCATTCCCTGTTTTTCTTTTTGTTTTGGGGTTGTTTTTTTTTGCAGGCTGCAGAGACCGGCAGCTGCAAGGGCAGCTACCCAGGCTCAACAAGGACCCGCCACCTATAGGAGCTCAGATTCTTCTCCCTCTGCCCACCCTCCTCTTGTACTTGCTGATTCCTCTCCCATGGAGGAAACTGTGCCACTCATTCCCCAACCGGTGGCTGCAAATGCTCGCTTCATCCCACCCCGAGGAACTACACACCAGCCTTCACTGATTGAGCATGGAGACCTGGAGGCAGTTGGTGCCCTCCCTCCGATCCTGAGGCATCCCTAGCAGGCAAGCTGCACACCATAGAACAAGGAGGGAACAGATGTAGATACAGCAGCACTGGCTGTGACAGCAAAGCCACCACTTCAACACCTCGACCATACGACAGCCATGGAGAATGACCTAGCCTGAGGTAGCCTCTCACCAACCTCAAGCAGAGATCCCCAGGCTGGAGCCCATTCCCACAAGGCCCCGACTTTCTTCTTGTCCCAGTAAGTCGTGGGGTCTTCCTTCTTCTTTTCTTTGCCTGGTGGTCGAGACAAAAGAGGCTGTCCTTTTGTTTCGACTTTAAATATTCTCTTTGACCCCACCTTTCCAGGGGCTATCTCCTAACACCTGTCCCAGCATGGGGTCAAACACCTTTCCAGGTGTGGCCAACTGGGAAGATCAGACCCCAGGACTGATCCAGTGGCACTGGGCAAGAATCCTCCTGGTGATAGATGGGAGAAGCAAATCCCTGCACCTACTGCTCAGTTTAGTGTTGTGTTGTTTCAAATCTTTTGCCAATCAAATCCTTAATTTTGAATTTTTTACTAAGAGCAATGGTGCAAATCTACATTTATGTATTTATTTGAAAGTGTTTTTTAATAAGGTAAACCATACAAAATACAACAGTCTTGTTTACAGAGGTGAGCTGGAGGGAGGCTAAGTAGGGTGGGGGGAAGATAGGTAGAGGATGAGTAATAAGATAAAAATAGAATGCTAACAGTGAAAATGTACAATATTAGTTACAACAGTATACAGATTTGGTAGCAGCTGGTACACCATACAATATAAGGCAGGCTGTTACTGTGTTATCTGGTTTTAATATATGGATCTTCAATGTAATAATGCATTAAAGTATACAAAAAATTATCAGTAATATCATCACTCCCGAAGTGATAATACCACACTTCAAGACTGAGAATAATGTTGTTTAGGGCCTGTAATAGCATCGTTCGGGACCCGAACAATAGTATTATGACAGAAGATCAACAGCACATGCGCCACTCTCTCTGCCCACATCTCCCAAATCATGCCTTCTGACTGGCCGCTTTTCCTGTGTGGGTGGGCAGAAGACTTTAAAAAACATGGCAGACAGTCTCTCGCTAAGCGAGAGTGTTTCTCTTCGGGTACATTTAGCTGTTTCTTTTTTTTCTAAAAAGCTTAAAAATAGAAATATCTTCTTGATTCTGCATTCCCAAACACAGAAAAGGTAGGATCTGTCCACCAAAGAAACAAAAAAATTGTCTCCAACCACGGCCTGTTTATGTGTGAGGGGGAGGGCACACTGAGACACTGAAACACTGCGGCGGTTGGCCAGCACAGATCCTTCGCTGCACATAACGAAGCACAAAAAAAGAAAAAAACCTTGCATCCATATACTAAAAAAATTAATACATAGGTCACTGGGCATTACTGGTGACATACCATCTTGAGGTTTTGGACACAGAAACCTCTCGAGCTTCACTCTTGAGGTTCCTATGTGATCAGAACCTCTCGATGGTATTACTCACTGGTAATGTCCAGTGACCTAACCATTATTCTCTTTATAATTAGATCTATTGCTAAAGTAGTAACTAACCTTGCTTATAGCAGCTCTATAGTGAAGAGTTATCTGCTTCCAGTCATGAATGTCAGAGATGGTGCCACCCTCTAGGCGGACGTACTATGTAGAGTTTGTGGGTTGGCCAGTAACAGACATTGGCCACTCCATCACCTCAGTTCTGCTCACCAGAGAGGAAAACAGATACAGAGAAAAAAAGGGTGGAGGGTGGGGTAAGGGAGCCCAAATGACAGAAAAAGGAAAGGATGTAAACTTCAAGGTATAAGTCAACCAGAGGAAGGGGTTAGGCCCTAAGTTTTGTGGGAAGGAGGCTCCAACCACTGGGCAGGCCAGAAGGGGTTTAGAGGGTGGGTAGGGAGAGAAAAGTTATGAAAGGAGAGAAAGAGAGAGAGAAAGACAGTACATTAATAAGAAGGTGGGAGGGAGGGAGAGTGAAGAAAATGAAAAGAGAGAGAGAGAGAGCATAACAGAAACATAACAGAGAGGGAGAATGGACCCCAACCAGCCAACACTGCAGGGGTTCTTCTGCTGCCTAAGGCCTAAGGGGAGGAGAGTGACTCAACTGCTCTTTTTATATGGATCCTAAGCTGGATCCAAGGAGTGACACAACAATCTACAAAGGCGGCTCAAAGAAGATGCCCGCTACTGCAGAAAAAGTACCAATTCCCTCTCTCTCTCTTTCTCTCTGACTCTCTCCCCCTTCCTGACCCACTCCATGGGGGTGACGGTAAAAATGATCCACACTGAGACATGGTCCCTCTGGCACAAGGGTAGGGGGTCACCTGCTAAATGAGCCCTTCTTGAGATCTAGTGGAGAGCTGTCTGCACCTAGATCTACCCCCAGGAGAAGGAAGGTAGGGTTTACTTCTGCAAGAGGCAAGAGATCAGAAGGACCTTGCCCCATTGATACCCATTATGTGTTCACACGAGAGTAAAGGGACCATGTCTGGCCTCAGAGACAGAGAAAAAGAAGAAGAAGGTAGGGATCCTTGGAGCCATGTTGATCAGGCCCAGGACCCAAGGGAGGCAAAGGAGGGTCCCACACAAAAAGAAAGCAGTCCCAGGACCAGGAACCCTGGTACAGAATACTGCCCCAGGGATAACCCCACCAGGTTGTACGGAGCTCTGAGAAGCCCCTGGCCAAAAAGGGTAAAAGTTAGTGCTTGCCCTTCCCACAGATGCACAGATGTGGGCCCTGTTGCTTCACAGAAGGATCAGTGGACCCAGAGATGCCAGCAGGACTATGCCAGAAACTGGCCTCAACTGGGGGGAAGGCAAGCAGGGAGGAATCACTGCCCAGGAAGCTGAGGCCCAAGAGGGGATGGTGGGTGGAAGCAGTAATGAATGGGGAAGATATACAGGAAGATCAAGAATTACAGTAGGTAAGTAATTTTCATATCTTTCCTGTATCAATCTTCACCATTCATCACTGGAGGGGGAGTACCAAGCACCTAAGTAGCACTGGCACTTCCCTAAGGTAGAAATCTCCCTGAGGCTCCTGAGGAGGAGAACAGAGAAGGCAAGGGCCCCTTACAGGCCTGGTGAGGCCCACAAGTGATCAGGGTGAGATGGGGACTCCCATTGCCTGGGACAGGGAAGGAGCCTCATGAACTTCCATTGCACCCTGCGGGAGAAAACGTGGGCCCCCTGGAAAGGGGAGGCAATCACCCTACACTGGGCCAAGAGTGACAACCTTGATAGGCAAAGCCATGCCATCCCATGAATGCAGACCACAGGTCCTGCTAGTCTGGAGGCCACCTCATTGGTGCCATAAGACGCCCTTGTCTAGTATCTTGCCAGCTCCAGACCACATGCAGAAAGGCTGATGGCCTGCCTGGTTACCTACAAATCAGGCAAAGATGCCAGGAGTTGGCCCAGCATCGTCCATATGTGCCTTGAGTAGGTAGCCTGATAGGTCTGGTGCACAGCCACACACAAAAGGAGGTGCGCCGCCAAGAAGACCCTACAGTCACAATGGTCAAACTCAACTGAGTTTGATTCCAGGGGGGTGGTGGTGCCTTGGGAGACGGTGCCTGGAGGTAGTGTCCAGAGCTCCACTCCCTAAGAGGGATGGGGCATGACACCTGGAGTCTCTAGGGGTGCACAATACCTGCTCTGGCAGTCCCTAGGTGCTGGGGATGGGGCAGAGGGATGCTGCCAGACCCTGTGCGACACCTCTTCAGAGAGAACAGGCCATGGAAGAATGACAAAACGGTCGGTGCTGAACTCGCCAAGGAAGGCGCGTATCTCACGGTCAGGATTGCATGAACCAAAATGGGATACATGGAGCTCCTCCAGCATCCTCAAAAGGAACCGCTGATGGCTGGTGAGATCAGTGAGATCAGTGTCAGATGAGAGATGGATGGAGGAGTTCTGTTCCTTGGGGGAGGAAGACAAGGAGGCCGAGGCGCTCAACTCATATCTCAAAGGAGCAGCTGTGGGCTCATGTCAGATAACGACCTCATCCATGGGTCTAACATAATGGGGAAATGCAACTTCTGAGGCTCTGAATTGTTCCCAGGTCATGGGCCCCGAGGAGCCAAAGTGGTCTGGAAGAGGAGGGAGGAGGCAGAGGGGTAGAGGAAGGAGATTTCTAGCTAGACAGAGCTGACCCTCTGCTCAGGGTGCAGGAACACACAGGGGACCCTCATGAAAGAAGTGGCTGCTGACCCCGTCCGGCGAAGGATGCCCAATCTGACTGGGCAACCATGGCGTTGCCCTTGGAAGAATCCCCCAAGTGTGGCAAATGGAGCCATACAGGCCCTTGTGGGTGGCCCCGGACCCCACCAACTGCAGACCTTCTTGAGGTGGAAAAGCCAGGAGGAAAGGGTCAGAACTTCTGCTCCTCCCAGGGCTACCAGCTGCCTAGATAGGAGCCTCCGTGCCTCCCTCGACCTCCCCACCACCACCACCCTCTCAGAGAGGAATCTGCTCCTTGGAGGAACCTCTTAGCCTGAGGACTGGAGGCATGAGCCATCTCCCACACCCAAAGTGGTGCTGGAAACTGCCTCGGACCCCCAACATGGTACTGGGGTCCAAAACAGCGCCACTAGTGGCACTAATATTGGACTTGGCACTGGCATCAGTACCAGATATAGAACCAATGCTGACCTCCCCACTGGCACAGGAAACTGTGCCATCACCATCCCCAGCACCAATTGTGGCACCAGAATTTGCCCTGGTGCTGACCATGGTGCCATCCCCGGTGCCATCCATAGCACCGGCATGAGGAGATGAAGCATCGGTTCCCACAGAAGATTCCTGAGGCTCAGAGATCCTGGAGCTGGGCAGAGGAGAGCCTCATACATCTGATGAGTCGGGTTGTCAATCCGGGTCATCATGGTCATCCTCCTCTGAAGAGGCAGAGACCAGGGAGACCACCAGTAAGGCAACCCCTGAGACCCTCCCTCCTACAGCACTATGAATGGAACCAGAGGGAGACCCAGCAAAGACCCTGGAGGTAGTATCCAGAGCCAGCACAGAGACAGAAGGCAGCACCGAGGGCACCACTGGCTCAGGCCACCCATATGGCAGAGGCCATGATACCAGGAGCATCCGGGCCTCCGAGGAGGCAATGGACTGTGAGGGGTGCTCAGCCAACCCCCCCAGAGGAGGACAACTGTCAACCGGACACCTCACACAGGCCCTCAGTCTCAGTGAGACTAGAAATGGAGGCCTGCTCCCCCTCTGTACATAGAGTACTGGGGGGAGACCCAGGGAAAGGGGCCCAAAGTCCTGGCCTTGGAGTCCCGGGACCAACGGCATCCTCAGAAGGTGGGAGGAGCCCGACCCACCTTCAATGCATGTGACTTGAGGACCCGGTGATCCATGGAGAAACAAGCATTGCAATTATCCATATCGTGATTCAGATCCAGGCAGGATAAACAGTGACTATGGCGGTCCTTCATGGTCATGGGCTTGCAGCAGGGGCACCGTCGCATAGGGGCATGCCCTGCCTTGGATTTAGAACTAGGCCCTGAACCAGACATAATCACGTGGCTATAAATAAAATCAAACAAAGCAATAGACTTGGAACAGTAGAATAAAAATTAAGAAATAAAGAAAGAAATAAAAGGAAGGTTTTAACTGGTTCCTGATGTCTACAGTGTCTAGTAGCAGTGGAGGCAGAACTCAGAAGGCTTCTTCAAATGCATAGCATAGGATGGCTGCAGCTCCCATGGGGTGATGCACACTCAATGGTGAGAAAAGAATAACTGAGGTGGTTGAGGGGCCGATGTCCACTACTGGCCAACTGTCGAATGCCACGTAGTATGTCGGCCTCAAGGGCATCACCATCTCCAACGTCAGCCCCTCCTCCAGAGAGAAAGCTTTTAGCTAAAAAGCTTCCTGTGGGGTCCTCGCACCTCCGGCTAGTACCCACCAGTGATGAATGGTAAAGATTGGTACAGGTAAGATCTTAGGATATTGCAGCCTATGCTGAGTGGCACCATGCCTCTACTCACCACAGTAGTCAAAATATTACTTTTTTGATACCCAGGTCTTCTTTTAGCTGCACTTCTTCACACTTCAACACTCAGTGATGACAGTGACAGCTATGCTGCAGTAACTATCCCCCCCCCAGTGCACCAACTGGACATAGATCCCTGAATTTTTGCCTCCTCTAACTTTTCCACTCCCCCAGCTGGTTATCTGCTAAGGGATTGAAAGTGGCCCACTTAAATATTCATAGCCTCATGCCCAGTCTGGCTGAACTTACCACCTGGGTTGAGCACTATAAACCAGACATCCTTGGTGTCACTGAAACGTGGCTAAAGCTTTCAACCCCTGACTCTGAATGTCCTCCTCCTGGCTTCAACCATATTAGGCTCGACCGCGCTGGGAAAAACCATGGTGGTGGACTACTGTTTTATTCCAAAAATCACCTAAACTTGATCATCATACCACACCAGCAACCTCCCTCACCCCCAAGTGAGTTCCTTAGTGCACTTCTTCTGTTGGGTAACGCTAAAAAGTTGCATTTAGTCTCCACATACAATCCCCCAAAGGGTGGTGTACAAGGGCTAACCTACCTTCTTGACTCCATCAACCCTAAAGTCTGTGGAAATAAGTTGTTGATTCTAGGTAACCTTAATCTAAATTGGTTTGGTGGCAATGCTAGACAGAATGAAACCCCTGCTGGGAGGCCTCATCTTCTCTCAGCTTATCCGTGAGCCTACCAGGCTGTCTGCAACTAAACTGGTAAAAGTATTCTACTAAATTGGGTGTTGTCCAACAGGCCTGAGAGGGTAGTCTACTCTGAAACATTCACTGATTCGAACTCAGATCACACCCCCATATACTGTGTCTGGAAGGTCTCTCCCCCAAAATTCTCCTTATTAGGGATTTCTCCAACTTTAATCTGGAATCTTCCATGCAGACCTGGGACATACAGATTGGTCTACAGTGTTAAATGCTCCAGATGTTCCTACTGTCCTGAACAACTTTCTTGCCATTTTTTCTGCCCTGCAAAACAAACATGCCACTCTTATCAAAAGGAAGCTAAGGGGCACCATCACAAAATGGTTCCATAGTAGCCTATTTGCCCTCATGAAGATTAGGTATAAATGCTGGGCTAGTTTTAAGGCCTCAAATGACATGTCTATATTCCAGGAGTATAGACGCCTCAAAAATGTGTGTAAGAAAGCTATTAGGTCTGCAAAGAGTGAATTTTACAAATCTGCTCTGTTGACCTCAGCCAGAGACCATAGGGATTTCTGTCGTAATATTAAAAATATAGTTAGTGGTTCCTCAAAAGGGGATATCTCAGACATGATTATAGATGGTACAAATTACAATAATGCCTTAACGATTGCTAATGCCTGTAATTCTCATTTCTCAGACCAGTCAGCTTATACCACCCTGTTTCCGGTTCCTGTTCCTGATAAGCAAGCGATGCCTCGTACTGTAGCTCCCAAGTTCAGTCCACCTCTCGTCCTCCCTTTTATTTCAAGGCAGTGTCCACCAGGGAGACACAGAGACTTAAAAAGGCGTCTGTACACCAATCACAGGGAGTCCAAGCAAAAATTATGCTGAAGAAGTAGAATTTAATTGTGTAATACAAATTAAGGTAACAGGCAAAACCTTGAAAACAGTAGCCCCTGTGTTTCAACAGTTAGGTCTTTATCAGAGGGCAGGCTCAGGTAGTTTGTGAAGCACTTCAATAGTAATAATTTCATGACATCATGATTCATAATTACTTTCAACTGATTCAAGCTTGAAATTCAAACATGGATATCTTAAAGTGCTAACACCAAATTTTAAAAGGAAAACATCGAACAATATAACGATATACAATTACATATTTCAGACTATGATTAGCACTATTTTATAATCAATGCCATCAAAAACATTTTGTGTAAATATATACAATTTGTACAAAACCTCTAAGTGCTATCGGTTTAGAAAAAGGCACACCACAATGAAATATAAACAGTTTCTAATTACAACTTTGCTATTTTGTTTCAGATGCAGAGACTTCTCTCTGGTCTCTCCCCATATTCTTGTGTTAGTCACGACAATATGGAGCCCAAACTCCTTGGCCTTAATGCCCCTTTCAGTGCCCTACCCATCTCCCACATTTTTAACTTGTCGCTTACCTCAGGATATATCCCTGACTTCTGGAAGGTGGCGAGGGTTGTCCTGGTTTTTAAACAAGGTGATCCTGAAAACCTTGAAAACTACCGGCCCATAGCCATCTTATCAGCAGTTACCAAACTTCTTGAAAAAGTTGTTACTTCACAGCTTACTGAATACATCCAGACTCATGCGCTGCTGTCACCTGCACAGCATGGCTTCCGCAAGGGTTATAGAACCTCCTCTGCCCTTGCCAAGGTTACCTCAGAGGTCAGGGTTGCCATGGATCAAGGTAAACTCACTGGCCCTATCTTTTTTGATCCTTCCAAGGCCTTCAACCTGGTTGATCATGCGCTCCTGTGCTTGCAACTCCAGCCCCTTGGCCTGTCACCCCTGTCCTTGGCTGGTTTTCCAACTACCTCCAAGGAAGGCAGCAACTCAGAATTCAACAAGGGTCTCTCGGAACTCACCCCGGTTATATCTGGAGTCCCTCCAGGATAAGTCCTAGGGCCCATTCTTTTCTCCACATATGTAAATAATCTCCCCACTGTACCATCTCATAGCAGCACCCTGTTATACACGCTCAACCTGGTGATCCTTACCCACTCTCTTGACATCAGTGTTATTAACTGTCAATTTAATGTTGATGTTAGCAATATACAATCCTGGTTTAGGACAAATAGACTTGCCCAAAATCTCAAAAAAACCCAGGCTATGCTTTTTGGATCCCAGGCAAAAATAAAAGCATCCCCTGCACCCTTGAATATTACTGGCACTGATGGCTCCCCTGTGAAGGTTGCTGACTCCTTCAGATATCTGGGAGTTAGCCTTGACCCTCAGCTTGACCTCACCCAGCATATCCATAATGCATGTAGGACAGTAAATAGTTAGTTGGGCATGGCATACAGAGCAAAAAATAATCTCACACCTGTTGCTCACCTTGCCCTGGCAAGAGGTGTGTTCCTCCCCATGCTCTGTTATGGACTCATCTCGTTTGCACAAGCAGCAAAATCTCACCTCTCCATCTAGGACATGGCTTATAATAACATATGCTGCTTCACACTTGCAGACTCTCATCTCACCTGCCATTGTGACCTCTACAACAAACTGACTTGGCTCTCCCCAGGCAACCATCGGAACTTTGTCTTAGGATGTTTCACTGACAGTGTTATCAGAACTGCCACCAAACCTGTCCTGGCAAAGCTCCTCAAATCTGCCTACTCCTCATAATTTCTAAGGTCACATGGCTCCGCAATACTTCAGGTGCCATCAACTCATACGCAAATGGGTGACAGAGCATTCGCTATGTGTGCACCTGGACTATGGAACTCAGTTCCAGCCCATGTTTGTACTACTCTCTCCTGCACCTGTTTCCAAAACTCCCTTTGGGATCATTTGCTGCTCCCCTTGGCATACAGTTGCACTTAACTGACACCAGTGGCCTTCTCCACAAGTATTACACTTGTTTCTAGCTTTCCATGCTGGGCATCTTCCAGAGCTCTGCATTGGTGCCCGTTTCAACCATACCTGTTCATATTGTTTCTTGGGTTATATATTTTTATATTTTAAATTGTCTACTGTTCATGAGGGAAGGTCCCAAAATGCTCATGTTGAAAATTTGGTGAAAATATTCTGAAAAATGATTGTTACAGGCGTGCATTGAGCAGTTTCTATGCATGCTCATAACTTCCCCAATTTTTCATATTTTCACTCCAGATTTTCAACATTGCCTTTTTTTCACACCTCCTCATGAACAATACAGCTGTAATTTTTCACATCCTGCCCAAATTGTGTTTCCACACCTGTGGCGCCGAATGGCACAGTCACTGTGCAAAATCACCTTTTGGGATTGAGTAACAAAATTATAGTACTATTGTTCATGAGGTGGGGTCCCAAAAATCCTATGTTGAAAATTTGGAGTGAAAATACCAACAAACACCTGGGGCATTAGGGTTCCAACTGTAACACCCCAGCCTGTAGAGATTGACAGGCGTAGGGGGTGTGACTTGGGGTCGTCAGCCGTAATGCTCATGTCATTCCATCCTTACCCCCGCCCTGCAGCCAGTGACAGGCATTGAGGTGTGCCTTGGGGTCTTCAGCCCTAACATTCACCCAATTATCCCCTACTGCACCCATCTCAGCTTATTTCCTTATGGAATGGGGTGAGCGTAAGGTCTGAAGACACCAAGGCACATCACAACACCTGCAGGGTGGAGTGAGATGGAATAGTGTGAGCATTATGGCCAATGAGACAAAGCACACCACCAAATGCCTGTCAGTCTCTGCTGGGTGGTGATGGGGGTTGGAGTTAGTTTAATACTTCACTGCCATTCCTATTATGCATCTCTCTAACTCCTGCACTATAAATGCCAATACCAGCAAGCAAACATTCAGCATTGACAAATGCTTGTTGATATGAGAGATGTTGTGTTTAGGAAGTATTGATTTTTTGGGTTGTGCAGTCCCATGTGTAGGATACTACATTTTGAATGATTTAGTGTCATGCCGCATTTTTCTGCCCAAGAAACCAATCGGTCAATGTCACTTTGTATGAGTTTTTGTTGTTCCTTGTTCTTACATACTCCACCAAGTTTAACATCATCTGCATATTTACAAATATGATTATGAATACTGTCATCCATGCCTGCTCTGAATAACTGAAATATGAGTGGGCCCAACACTGACCCTCGTGGAATGCCACTTGTCACTTTTCCTATTTTTGGTTTGTGACCCTTTATTGTGAATACCTGTGATCAATTTCAAGCCAATTTAGTATCCAACTCATGATGTACTTAGCAATGTTTTATTTTATTTATTTAGTTTTTTATTGCCCAATGTAGTACTAAATTGAAGGCCTTATTGTAGTCAAATAGTACAACAGCATATGTCTCTCCTCTATCTATGTTTATTGACATTTTCATAGAAACATATTAAATTAGTTTTACATGAACATCCTTTTTTAAAACCGTGTTGGTTACTGTCAAATAGTGGATTTTTTTAAACAGAGATAATTATGTCCTTAATTGTAGACTGCATTATTTTACATAAAGGGACTTGGCAAGATTAGAGGAATGGTCAAATGTATGGCAGCTTAGATTCAATGCTAAGAAGTGCAAGGTAATGCACCTGGGAAACAAAACCCAGGGAAGAGTACACAATGGGGGTGAGATACTAACGACAACAAAAATGGAAAGGGACCGGGGTAGTCATATCAGATGACCTAAAGGTGGGCAAGCAATGTGAGAGGGCAGCAATGAGGGCTGGGGGATATTGGGATGCATGGGAGAGGCATCACCAGTAGAAAACAGGAAGTTATTATCCCTCTGTACAGACAGCTGGTCAGACCCCATCTGGAGTACTGCGTGCAGTTCTGGAGACCCAGTCTTCGCAAAGACATAGACAGGATGGAAGCTGTCCAGAGGAGGGCAACTAAAATGCTGCTGGGTCTGCACTGGAAGACATATGAAGAGAGAGACTAAAGGAGCTTAATATGTATAGCCTCGAGGAAAGGAGGGAGAAGGGGGACATGATAGAAACTTTCAAGTACCTCAAGGGAATCAACAAAGTCCAAGAGGGTAGCATCTTTCAAAAAAAGAGGTGTGCAAGAACAAGGGGCACAATTTGAAGATAGGTGGGGGGCTCAGAGGTAATTTAAGGAAGTATTTTTTCACAGAGGGTTGTGGATGCATGGAGCGGCCTTCGGAGGAAGGTCGTGGAGTCAAAACAGTGGTGGAATTCAAGCATGCATGGGACAGTCATAAGGCAATTCTAGGGGATGGGGGTAGGAAGAAGTAGGCTGCTGGTTAACTAGGATCTGCAGCTTATCCAGTAGGCAGGGAAATGGGCAGACTGGGTGGGCCAAGCGGTCCTTATCTGCCATCAAATTCTATGTTTCTATGTTTCTATTACCAAAGTTAGACTTATTGGCCTGTAATTCAGTATATCCTGCCTACTTCCTTTTTTATGTACTGGGGTAACTAGCGCTGTTCCATTATTGTGGTACTTCTCCACTGTTAAGTGACTTTTCATATAGTATTTTTAATGGTTGCATAATGTTGTGTGACATAATTTGTAGAATATGTGCAGATATGTTGTCTGGCCTGGGTGTCCCATGTGTTTTAAGGTTTTACATTCTATGCTTGATTTCTTCAAGTTTAATTTTGTGATTACCTAAATCAGAATGTGCAGTATGTCCAATACATGTTGTGTGCATTTTATACACTGAGCAGAAGTAGTTGTTAAAGATGCTGGCCATCTCACCTGGTTCAGAGACTAATTTTCCATCTGAAATTATGGATAATAACTCATTATTTGATTTTTTAAATGAGTTTATGTAAGCGTAAAACTGTTTGCAATTTTTTTTTTGCTCTTTTTGCTAGATATTTTCTGTGTTCTGTTTTGCTCTGTTAATCTTGTTTTTACACATTTTTGTAAGTCTTTTAACGTTATCCAGCTTATTGCAGTGGTGTCTGATTTAGCATTGCCATATGCCGTCTTCTTCTTTTTTTTATTAATTTTAGAATCCCTTTTTTAACCATTTTGGTTTGGTGTCTTTAGGGTTGTATTTCTTTTTATTTTTTTCACATATTTTTCAGTGAGAGTGACTATTGTATTTTTTATGTATGTCCAACAGTCTTCCACTGATTTATTTCCTAGCTCTTTATTCCAGTCTATGCTCTGTAGGTGTTCATTGATTGTATTTTTAACTGTTTTGACTAAATATAACTCTGTACATCCCTTTTGTTTCCTACATATATTTTCAACTGTAAAAAGGACACAGTCGTGGTCACTAGAGCCAATAGGTGAGGTAACCGTACAACTAGTTACAGTTATGGTGTATTTTATGAGAACCAAGTCTAATATATTACTTTCTCTAGTAGGAGTGCTAACAAGTTGTACTAGATTATTTTCTAAGCATGCTTTTATGAATTCTTTGCTTTGCTTTGTGTGCACTATATTGTTTGCCCAGTTAATATGAGGGAAATTAAAATCTCAGCTAATATAACACTGCCATGTCTGATGTTTTTGTAACCTCTTCTAAGATTGTATTGCTTTGTTCCTCTGTTGTACCTGGAGGTCTGTAACATAGTCCCAGTATATAATCTTTGTTCTGATTTATGTTGATTTGTACCCATATAGTTTCAGTAGTTGATGAACTAGATTTTATTTTCCAAGATATATTATTGGCAACACATTGGCCTGTGATATATATTGTGATTCCTCCTCCTCTTTTTCCTTTTCTATCTAACCAGAATAGTTTGTAGCCTGGAATGTCCTTACTCCAGCCATCAGTGTCTGACCACCAGGTTTCAGTCAGTAAGGCTATTTTAATATTTTCAGATACTAATCTTGCCTGTAATTCATCCATTTTGTGGTGCATACTTTTGGTATTGCTTAAATGTAGTTTTATATCTTTATTGTCTGTGTGGCTGGGACTTACTTTATTATGTTGTTTTGTGATCCTATGACCCCCCCCTTTTTTTTTAGTTTAAAGGCAAGGATTCCATTTTTGATTTAATTATATTTCCTAAAATCTGGGCCCCTTTTTTATTAAGATGTAGGCCATCATTACTATAAAGGGTCTGTTGCATGTTGAAGTGGGCCCTAGAGTCACTGAAGTCAATTTTGTCTTGTTTACACGTTATATAATCTTCCATTAATTCGTTCAATACTGTTTTTTTCTCTGTTGGCATTTAGTACTGGGATTAGACTAGAAATGATGACATGGGCACCTAAGTGTTTTAGTTCTTTTGCCAATTCTATTAAGTCTAAGCAGATATCTTTTTTGTGATTGTACCCTACATCATTTGTACCAATGTGCAGAGTGATAATTGGGTTCAGCCCTGATTCTTTGATAATTTGGGGGGCTATTTTCTTCAGGTGTTTCACTTTTGCCCCCGGGAAACATGATACCATTCTGTTTATTTTGTCAGGGTTACATAACACATCATCACAGTTTCTTATAATTGAGTCTCCTAGTAAAATTAACTCTCTTGTTTCTTTGTTAGTGTTATTGATGTCTGATGCTTCCAGTCCTGTTTCCCCAGTACATTATATCTATTTTCAAGTCTTATGCTAGAAGACACAATTGCCCTCCTGTTTTTTATGTTTGCTTGCACGCATATGCAAGAAACATAGTGCCACCATACAAGTTTTCGAAGGTGTGCCTCCCCCACTTCATGCCCTGCTCCCTTTTCCAGGCACAGCTGCACTGCGCCAATGAATGTCTGAGCAGTCTATGACAGCCGTTCAGACGCAGTGGTGTACAGTTGTAAGGAAAACACTGCTGCAGGCAATTTGCATACTGCCGTCGGAAGTATGCAAATTGCCTACATCAGCACTGCATCTGAACTGTCATAGACAGTTCTTTCCCCGCGAACATATATACATGCACACTGGGAGCCCACCCCAGAGTGTCACGCGCGCCCTCCTCCCACATCAGAGTGGTCGATGGGGGTGCCCAATCCCCATCGGCTCTGCTGCCCCCCCCACACTTCCAGGTGCCACACTGGGAGCCCACCCCAGTGTGGCAAACATCCATCTGCTGCCCCCAAAAAGACACTTCCAGCTGCCAAGCTGGGAGCCCACCCCAGCATGGCAAAAGTCCTGTGTCGTCTTGTTCAAAAAAATAAACCTATAAACAAAAGACGGTCCCTCATTGACTAGCTTGCCCCTTCCCCAAACCCGCACCCACCCTCTGCTCACCCACCTCCTCACATCCCCACTTCACCCCATACTTATCTCTGGAGCCCAGCGAGATGATCTTTGGTGGACCAGGAACACATCTGCACTCTTCAAAGCCGACCGTGAACTGAAGAAATGCCAGTAAGCTGTATAATGGCATACATGGATTTTTTTCAACTTTGGTGCACATCTCAGCCATTTGAAATTTTTCACCAAATTTTCAACATGGGGTTTTGGACCCCCCACCTCATGAACTCAGTCACTGTCATTTGTTATTCGGTCCTGAAAGGTGATTTTGCAGTCACTGTGAACCACCTTTCAGGACTGAGTGAGAAATGACAGTGTCACAGTCATGGTTATGCCCAAAGCCTATGTTGAAGACTGATGGGCTTTTTAACAAAATGACTGTTCAAGAGCGTCTTCTGCGCGGTTCCTACGCACTGTCGTAACTTCCCATATTTTACTATTTTCACTCCAGATTTTCAACATCACAATTTTACCACACATCCGTATGAGCAGTACAGCTGTCATTTTTCACATCTCTCCAAAATGTGTTTTCACGCATGTAGTGCACAATGGCGCAGTCGGTGTATGAAATCAATGTTTGGGACAGATTAGGAAAATCACAGTGACACTGTTCATGAGCAGAGGTCTTAAAATGGCTATGTTGAAAATTTGGTGACAAAAGTCCATAAAATGACTGTGTTATGAGCGTGCATTGTGCAGTTTCCATGCATGCTCGTAAGTTCACGAATTTGTAGTATTTTCAGTCCAGATTTTCAACACTGGCATTTTTCCACACCTCCTTATGAACAGTAGAGCTGTCATGTTTCACACCCTGTCCAAAATGTCTTTTCGCTCTTCCGGTGCAGAAATGCGTGGTCGCTGTGGGAAATCAGTGTTCAGGACAGATTAAGAAAATCACAGTGACACTGTTCATGAGTGGAGGTCCCAAAATGCCTGTGTTGACAATCTGCTGTAAAAAATCCCCAAACTAATTACATTACGGGTGTGCGTTGCACAGTTTCTACGAACGCTCATGACTTCACCAGTTTTTTTATATTTTCACTCCAGATTTTTAACTTTGCCATTTTTTACACCTCCCCATGAACAGTACAGCTGTCATTTTTCACATCCTGTTTGAAATGTGTTTTCACACCAGTGGTGCCAAGTGGCATAGTCGCCGTGCAAAATCAGCTTTCCGCTATTGAACTGCTATTGCCACTGTTCATGAGGTGGGGGTCACAAAAACCCATGTTTAAAATTTGGAGTGAAAATACCAATGAACTCCTGGGATGTTAGGGTTTCCAACCATAACACCCCACCCTGTAGAGACTGACAGGCATCAGGGGTGTGACTTGGGATTGTCGCCTTTAATACTCCTGCCATTCCACCCCCACCCACACCCTGCAGCCAGTGACAGGCATCGAGATGTGCTTTGGACTCTTTGGCCCCAAAGTTCACCCCATTCTCCTATACTGCACACATCTCACCGTATTTCTTATGGAACGGGGTGAGCATAAGGCCTAAAAGCTCCAAGGCACACTGTGACACTTGTAGGTGTCTGCAGGGTAGGGTGTGGTGAAATGGCATGGCTGTTATACCTGACGACCCAAAGGCACACCCCAATGCCTGTCAGTCTCTGCAGAGTGGAGGTGGGGTAGGCTTCAGTTCAATACTTCACTGCCATTCCTAATATGCATCTCTCTAACTCCTACACTACCAATACCAATGCCAGCAAGCAAACATTTAGCATCGACACATGCTTGTTTTTATACTGTTTCTATGATTAACTGTGCATCATGAGTCAATGTTTATTTCTGTGGTTTCTTTAGTTTTTTATTATTACTTTCTACTATTTCGTGGTCTGCTTCAAGGTCTCTAGTTCTTTTCTGACTCCCACATGTATTTTTATTGATGTTAGTTTCACCCACCTGTGCTAGTTTTAGTACATCTTTGAGTATTTTTTAAATCATTTGTAACGTTGTTTAATTTGTACATAGCAGTTTCATACGCCAGACAGCAATTACATTCTAGAAGACCCCAGACTGCAGAAGTCTTATTTCCATACATACGACATTTGCTACATTGTAGCAGCCTCCCTTCTACACAAAGTTTTTGCAGGGTAATATTAATATCCTCCATTAGTTTTTACTCAGCTTGGTTCATATTTCTTACAAAGATTATGGCCCTTCAGTCCCTCTGTCCCACCTGATACACCGGACATGTGCCACACACAGTCTCTGTGCATGTCTCCACGTGTCTGGATGCTCGCTTGCCCCACTAGAGCTTGCCCCACTTGCTGTCGGCTAGATTTTATAGTAAGCGCAACCTGAAATTATGCTGAATGGGTCAAGTGACTCTAGCTGACTACTCGGCAAGACACAATAGTCATGCAATAAGTTTCTCCTTTTAAGGTCTGTGTAGAATTAATATAGTATGCTGCTGCTTGCTGAGGTGTGTTATAATAAAAAAAGAATCAGTGTTTCTGTGCTAGTATTTCTAGCTGGCTCTGCCAGAACTACATAACCCCTCCTTCTTCCTGAATAAAAAGGGCTTATTCACCCACATACCCCAAATTACAGTACACAGCAAAATTAGCACTCTTGCAGTAGTCTGCCTCGCAGAATAAAATCTGTCACACAGCACCTAGGTCAATTTCAAGTAAAACAGCCCCACTCACTCTCAATGAGTTTTTATAGTAATTTGACCTGAAAGTATGCTGAATGGATCAAGTGACTCTAGCTGACCACTCAACAAGACACAATAGTTGGGCAATAAGTTTTAAAAAATAAGTTACTCCTTTTAAGGTTTATGCAGCATTAATATACAGTAGTATGCTGCTGACTGCTAGGATGTGTCATAATAAAAAATATTCAGTGTTTCAGCACTAGTAGTTCTAGCTGGCTCTGCCAGAACTACACAACCCCTCCCACTTGCTAGATAAGAAGGGCTTATTTGCCCACATACCCCAAATTACAGTACACAGTAAAATTAGCACTCTTGCAGTAGTCTGTCTCATAGAATAAAATCTGTCAGGCAGCACCCAGGTCAATTTCAAGTAAAAAAAAAACTATCAGAACCACTCACCTTTGATTCACAGGCATCTTACCCACAGGAGGGTGGCATGAGACCACACAGGGGAAGGAAACAACTCCTGGTGGGGGACTCCATTGTTAGGAAGGTAGAACTGGGGGAGGAAGGGGAGAGAGAGGTAAGGTGCCTGCCTGGTGCCATGGCTTGGAGGGACAGGGAGCGAATCTTCAGGATCGCAGGAGCAGCTGCACAAGGGAGGGAGCTGGATGTCATTGTCCACCTAGGGACAAATGACTTGGTTAAGAAAGGGATCAGAGCAATGCAAGAAGCATTTGTGGAGATGGGGAGGGGCCTTAGACAAATATCACACATGGTAACCTTCTCAGAAGTCCTGCCTGTCTATGGCACGGGTGAGGCTAGGGCGCTCCGCACCATGGGATTCAATCAGTGGTTGAAAAACTGGTGCACAGCTCAGGGATTTGGCTTCACTGTGGACTGGGAGTCCACCTGGAGGGATGCAGGTCTATACTTTTGTGATGGTCTGCAGCTGTGCAGGAGGGGAACCAGTATCCTAGGTGATAGGTTTAAATGCTTCATTGGCAAGCATTTAAACTAGCCAAGAGGGGAGGCACTGGAGAGGAGCAGGGAAATCCTAGCCCCCAAAAAAATCAGGGTACTAAGTGAGGTAGATACAAACATAGAGATGTCAATAGGGAGAAGCGCAAGGGTAAATGGAGAAAGTGACAAACGCAGTAAGGACAGGGATGGGGTAAAAAGGGTAAGGCCATCAAGAAATGGAGGGTAATCAGTACCAACGCCCAAAGTCTGGGCAACAAGCTCCCTGAACTGGTGGCCTTGATGGAAGAGGGATGCCTGGATATCATAGCAGTCACAGAAACATGGTACACAGAGAACCATGATGGGATGTTAACATACCAGGGTACACAACCTACAGGAGAGACAGGGAGGGGAGAAGAGGGGGAGGGGTAGCTCTCTATGTAAGGGAAGGGATAAAAGCAACTGAACAAAAGAGTAAGCAGGGAGGAGAGGAGGCACTGTGGGTCAGATTAGACACTGGAAATGGCACCACAATCCACACAGGGGTTGTATACAGACCCCCATGTCAGGGGGAAGGAATGGACAATGATATGATAGAAGGCATACTTAGGATGGCAGAGAAAGGGGAGATACTGTTGATGGGGGACCTTAATATGCTAGATGTTAACTGGAGCACCTTTGCTGCAGCCACATCCAAAAGCAGGGCCATTCTTGAGGCCCTTAAGGTGGCATGCCTTAGACAGTTAGTTTTGGAACCTACCCATGAGGGAGCAATCTTAGACCTCATACTCTCAAATGGGGACAGTGAGAGGATCTCAGATCTAGAAGTGGGTAGCCATTTGGGAACAAGTGACCACCAAACAGTGTGGTTCACGATAAACTCAGTTACAGAGTCAAGCCATACAAAAGTGGGGATTCTGGACTTCAGGAGGGCTGACTTTGGCAAGATGGGAGAGCGCCTTAGAAAAGCACTAGCAAACAGGCTAGAAGGCGGCATGGAGCAACAATGGGGAAATATCAAAACTGCCATCACAGTGGCAACAAGCCTTTGTGTGAAGCAAATAAACAAATCAGAATGAAAGAAAAAGCCACTATGGTTCTCAAAAAAGGTGGTGGTGAGGGTTAGGAAGAAAAAGATAGCATTTAGGAAGTATAAGGAAACACAGAAGGAGCAGAACAGAGAACTGTACCACTTAAGGCAGAAGAAAACAGGGAGGGTAGTCAGAATAGCAAAGGCCTAAACTGAGGAAAAGATAGCCAACTCGGTTAAGAAGGGGGATAAAACCTTTTATAGGTATATCAGGGAGCATAGAAAGACAAAGGGAGGGATAGTGAGGCTGAATAGAATGGACGGTGGGTGGACAGAGAGGGACAGTGAAAAAGCAGGGATACTGAATGAATACTTCTATTCAGTATTCACAAAAGAGGAGGTTGGGGAGGTGCCTAATCCAATAAACAGAAGGATCTAGAGATGGGGGTCGATCCCAATCCTTTCACAGAAGAAAGGGTTCTGAAAGAACTCCTAAAACTGAAGATGGACAAAGCAATGGGGCCAGATGGAATTTACCCCAGAATTCTAAAAGAATTAAGCAGAGAACTAGTGACACCACTGACTACCCTTTTTAACAACAAATCATGGGAGGATGGTGTGGTACCTGAGGACTGGAGGAAGGCATATGTGATTCCCCTTCACAAAAGTGGGACCAAGACAGAGGCAGAAAACCACAGACCTGTCAGTTTGACCTCTGTGGTAGGAAAAGTGATGGAATCACTTCTGAAGGAAAGAATCGTTGAGTACATAGAGGCCAGTGGGGCACAGGACCCAAGGCAGCGTGGGTTCACAGAGGGAAGGTCATGTCAGATGAATCTAATTGATTTCTTTGACTGGGTGACCAAAGTAGTAGACCAGGGAGGGGCTGTGGACATGGCCTACCTAGACTATAGCAAGGCATTTGACACAGTCCCACACAAAAGATTAATAGTCAAATTAACCAGCCTGGGAGTGGGTCCCAGGGTGGTAGCCTGGGTAAAACATTGGCTGGACAAAAGGACACAGAAGGTAATTGTTGGGTTACCGCAGGGTTCAGTACTGGGTCCAGTCCTTTTTAATGTCTTTATAAGTGACATTGCAGAGGGACTGGAAGGAAAAGTATGTCTCTTTGCAGATGACACAAAGATCTGCAACAGGTTTGATACACAAGGAGGCGTGGAAAGGATGAGAAGGGACTTGGAAAGGTTGGAGGAATGGTCAGAAGTATGGCAGCTTGGATTCAATGCAAAGAAGTGCAAAATAATGCACCTGGGAAACAAAAATGGAGGGGAAGATTACACAATGGGGGGAGGTAGTAACAACAACAAAAATGGAAAGGGACCTGGGGTAATCATATCAGATGACCTTAAGGTTTGCAAGCAATGTGAGAAGGTGGTAGGGAGGGCTGGGGGGATACTGGGATGCATAGGGAGAATCATCACCAGCAGCAAACAGGAAGTTGTTATCCCCCTGTACAGACAGTTGGTGAGACCCCATCTGGGGTACTGCATCCAGTTTTGGAGACCCCATCTCTGCATGGACATAGACAGGATGGAGGCAGTTCAGAGGAGGGCAACTAAAATGGTGCAGGTTCTGCAAGAGAAGCCATATGAGGAGAGACTAAAGGAGCTTAATATGTATACCCTTGAGGAAAGAAGGCGGGGGGGGGGACATGATAGAAACTTTTAAGTACCTCAATGGAATCAATAAAGTCCAAGAGGGTAGCATCTTTCAGAAAAAGAGATGTGCAAGAACAAGGGGACACAATTTAAAGATAGAGGGGGGACGGCTCAGGGGCAATATGAGGAAATATTGTTTCACAGAGAGGGTGATGGACACATGGAACAGCCTTCTTGAGGAGGTTGTGGGGTCTAAAACTGTGGGGCAATTCAAGAATGCATGGGACAGACATAAGGCAATTTTTGTGGGGAGTAGGAAGAAATAGGCTGTTGGTTAAATAGGATCTGCAGCTTATCCTCTAGGTAGGGAAATGGGCAGACTAAGTGGGCCAAGCAGTCCTTATCTGCCGTCAAAGTCTATGTTTCTATGAATGCATATCCGTCCATGTGGGGTTGAAATAACATATTTTTGAGCCCCTTTCTGTTAAATTGGCAAGGTCTGACTATCTTTAAGGGAAAAAAATAAGGATGTGGATCAAAGTATTATGAATTAAGGATTTGTGGTGGCCTGAAAGTATTTAAGAGAAATGAAGAATTGCGTAAAAGAGACACCCAGGTGTACATCCTGAGAGTATTTTAAAAGTTTGGAGCTTCAGTGCTGTGATCTCCTTTAGTTTATATTTGGGGTTACAGTTTCCCTTCCTGTTGGATCATAAATAGGTTTAAACAGTACCCAATGAGTCTTCAAGTTTCCTGATTTGGGCCCCAGCTGATACCAGAGGCAGCTAAGCTGTATCTAGACACTGAGGGTGGTGGGTTGGCTAACATGCTAGATAGCTATGGAGTACTGCATTGCTATTTACCTATCAATCCTTTTGAATTTTCTTTATTCCCCATGTTGTCCTCCCCCAATAAATGTGATAACTGTGCAGCTTGCTTCAAAGGGTTTTCTTTGTGTATAGTGTATGTTATTCAAAGTGCTGTGCACTGTTATTGCTGTTACTATTAGGTATTGTTATTTTTCAAGGGGCAGTCCCCTTATACTTTTAGTACAGAAAGGAGTCTCCCTGAGTAGAAGTGCCATGCCTGATGGGAGAGGTTATATCATCATTACAGTGACACCGGTACACCAAACCCCCCACAACGAAACCCCCAGCACTTCTATATCAGCAGTGACAAGGGGTTTGCATTGAGACATTGTAGGGTGACGGGGGTAAATATCTAACTCCACTGTCTGTGCGACGTGGAGTTAGATATCTTTGATAGGGGGTCCAGGGGGGCACAGCCCTCCCCCATATTGTGTGTCAGGATTGTGCCAGTAGGTTTGGGGTCACATCACAGTTGTGGGTGTCGGCTGGTTTCTGTCATGGTAGAGGACGTAGTTTCTTTTCTTGTTGCGCTGGCATCATAGATCCATGGGAGAGAAATCATTGAAGATCATAATGGGTTGTTCTCCAACTAAGGAAACAAAGGGCAACAACTACATCTGCACCATAGATTTCACTACACCCTGTCAAAGAGAGGTTACAGAAAAATGGGGGTTGAAAGTTTGAAAGTGCTAGTAGCTTTTAAATTTGCTAGTTGTTTGTGGTGGGTTCCTGTATGATCATGAAAGCTTTCAGTCATTTCTGCTGTTTAAATAAATTACTTTAGAAATTCACCTTTGAATTTTGGAAAGTAGCAATTGATGATAGTGGGTTCAGTTTTCATTAAGCGATTGGGATTCTGGAAGGAAATTATATCCTAGGAGGTCAGAATATTTCTCAGTGTAGTTATGCTTTAAGTAATAATGACAAAGCAGCTGGTTAATTCCTGGTGATGAATGACCGGATAGGGGACTGGAAGATCTGACAAGCAGCGCAGGAGGGCTGAGTAGACTTGATGGGCCACACAGCCTTTTTCAGCCAACAAATTCTATGTTTCTATGCATCTCCCATCAATTCCAGGAAATGAATGGTTCTGAGGATATTCTTGAGATTGTAAATTTATTCACAGTAATGCCTCACTTATGGAGTTTTCTACTTAATTTTCTGTTCTTTTTTCAGCTGAGCGCAGTGGAGTGAGCAAAGTGGCAAGGTGCTGTCCCATATTTTTATTCTTGGATGCTATAATGTGTGGCTGGAATATGGATCAGTCATTTCCTAAAGAGATAAATGACCAATCCAGTAGCCAATCACAAGCTTAATAAGGCTCATAAATGTTCATTTAGACTGATAATTATTTTACTCACCTTCTGGGATCATACTGGGAGTTATGACACAGTCATATGGTAGTTATGGTCAAACTGAACTAATGAAGTTGTTGAATTTCTTATTACAACCATGTTACAATATGAGTAAGGGGAGCATCAAATTGTCAGCTATTCTAATTACTTTTTTTATAATGAAAGCAGATTTCAGCAGCAGAACAATACCCTGTTGAAAAGAAGATCACTTAATCATGATGTATAATAAATTATCGTTAACAATTAATGTATGTTCGAGCCAGCACACTGGCACAGCTGTAGCACCACCACTTGCAATGCTGAAGATCTGGGTTCAGAAATGAGCCTGGGTCATCAGAGATCCAGCCGAAGGGAACAGGAGGGTTGAGCATTTGCTGGACTCCTCTCCACCTCCAAGGAGGAGGGAGGGCTGTGGTGTCTGGCAAAAATGCCTGACCCCTAGTGGTGGATGTGGATCAGGGTTCCTTGACCCACTTGATTGGGGGGGGACTGCACACATCAATGTTACATATGCAGAAGCATGCAAGCTTGCATTATGATACCCGTCTACTTCTCCAGCTGGAAAAAGAGAAAGAGGAAATCTGCTGCCAAGCCTAGGGGAAATGAGGCACCACTCAGCCCCTCTTGTCTATACTGAGTCGTACATGCCTGTTACTGGATCTTCCTCACTTCACCTCAACTCAGTGGGGTGCATAGGCAGGGGTATCACCAGCAGAAGGCGGTAGGTAATGATGCCATTATATAAAACCCTGGTCAAGCCTCACATGGAATACTGTGTGCAGTTCTGGAGGCCTCAGCTTTGGAAGGGCAATAACAGGCTGAAGACTGTCCATAGAAGGGCGACTAACATGGTACAGGGCTTGCAACACAAAACCTATGAGGAGAGATTAAGGAACCTCAGTATGTACTCGCTGGGAGAGAGGAGGGAGAGAGGGGACATGATAGAAATATTCAAGTACCTCAAGGTCATAAACAAGGTGTGGGGGGAAGGACATATTCCAATATGGAGGCATACAAAAATGAGGGGGCATGACATGAAACTGGAAGGTGAGAGGTTAAGAGGAAATGAAAGGAAATTCTTCTTCACAGAGAGGGTGTTGGAATCATGGAATGGTCTGCCACAGGAGGTGGTGGGAGTAAGCACTGTGGTTGGATTTAAACATGCATGGGATAGGCATAGGGGAACCATAGAGGTAAAGCAGGGAAAGGATCAAAAGCTGTAATCAAGTACAAGGCTTACTAGCAGACTAGATGGACGTAACGGTCCATATCTGCCAAACATTTCTATGTTTCTATGATACTATGTAACTGAGGTCAACTAGATAGTGTGGGGAGTCCACTGTGGTGCTAAAAACAACTCCATCCTGGTGATGAGCCAGAAGAGCATGGCCTTGACACGTTATGGGTGGCATGATGTGCTACTACTCATTCCCTTTTGATGCACTCCAGCTTTCTGCTGGTCTTCTTGAGAACCACTACATACTACTTGTCCCCCTTCCTCCTTTTTAGGGCTGCAGTGGGCAGAGTCCTGCAGACCTCCTGCAATTGGAAAAAGGAGATGTTTTCTAATGTAACAACAGTGTGGAGTTGCCTCACAGTCACCTCCGTGACAGTGAAGCACTCTGCTCTCTCCATTACCAGTCGCACAGCACTATTTTGTGGAGGTCACGGCAGAACACGGCATAGTTTGCTGTGTCCAAGATAGCCACAAAACATGTATTGCGCATGTGCGACTACTTGCACATGCACAGTATAACCTAGCAGCCATCTTGGACAGGGAGGACTGTACTGTGATGCGCTGTGACCTCCTTTTCGTTTTTTATTATTTATATTTTTCTTCCCCCCACCTGATTCTCCCTGTTAGCACCCACCACCCAATCCCCCAGAAACATAACAGTCACACTGGTGGTGCCCAATCCCCCAGTGTAATGATGAGGAATCCTCCATGCTTTGTTATTTATTTACAACCCTGCAAAAATAAAACAGTCCATTGATGTCTTTTATGGCTATAACTGCCATCTACCTGACCCTCCAACTCAGCACCCACCACTCTGCACCCCCCAAGCCCTTACTTACCCATCGGGGGTCCGACACCATAATCCTCTCTGGACCGCAGACACATCTTCATTCTTCAAAGCTGGACCATGAACTGAAGAAACAAATATGCAGTTCAATGTATTTGAATGGTGTTTTGAACTTAGTGGCATAACTTGGCCATTTTTCCATATTTTTGGTCCAAATTTTCAACATGCTATTTTTGGGACCATGCCTCATGAACAGTTGCACAAACATTAGGCAAAGATGTCCTGAAAGGTGATTTTGTGGTCCCTGCACAAAATTCCCTTTCGGGCAGGAGTTAAAAATATTCTCTGCCTTTGTTCATGAGGTGGGGTCATAAGAAAGCTATGTTGAAAATTTGGTGTAAAAGTATTACAAAACAACAAAGTTATGAGCCTACGTTGAATTTTGTGAACACAACCCCAAATTTTCAACATAGCCATTTCTTTTCAGCACCTCGTGAATGTGACCGCTGTCATTTTTCAACTCCTGCCCAAAATGTGTTTTTGCATCCCAAAAGTTGATTTCACTGTCCCTGTGAGAAATCACCTTTAGACTAGAAGTTGAACATTTTTTCTGCCCTTCTTTGTGAGGCAGGGTCATAACAAGGCTATGTTGAAAATCTGGTGCAAAATTATTAAAAAACAACAAATTTATGAGCTCATGCTACATTTTGTGAACGCAGCCTGATAACTCTGGTAATTTTCAATATTTTTACCCCAAATTCCTCAGCTGCAGCCCTATCGTCTCTGGCCAGAGTTTGTTTCTCTTATAACTGTAGGTTCTGTCCCCCTCCTCTGCAGCAAGTGAAGCCTCACACAGTATGTTTTTCTGACCTCTGTTTTTTCACCCACACTGCAGCACCTTGCATTTCATTACAAGAATCAGACATCCCAGGATAACAACCAATCACTCAGCTTGTTCATATCCTCCTGAAGTTTATCCCTTTCATCAAGGGAGTCCATCACCCTAGCCAGTTTACTCAAGCATCATCAGTAATCTTAAGCCACCTACAAGACAATCCAGCTTCCAAACTTGGTAAAAATGTTGAGCTGTAGCACCCCTAGCATGTACAGTGGTGTCCCCAGGATGAAAGCCACTTTTAAAGCACTCTGCAGTATGCTGCGGCAGACCTACTGAATAAAGCAATATAATTTCAAAAGCAATTAGTCCCTTTTGTCATGCAGGAAACTGTGGCATTCACTTCATCCTGGCAGTGTCACATTTTCCTGAATGACAAAACGGACTAATTGCCATTGAAATTATATTACTTTATTCAGTAGGTCGGCTGCAGCATCTGCATAGTGCTGCAAAATGCTGTAGAGCTGGGTTTCAGCCTAGGGGATGACACTGTATCCCTGAGGAATGCTGCTGAGTATCCCTTTCCACTAACAGTTGTGCCGCCCCCAACTAAAATTCTGTGTTTCCTATCCCAAGTCAGTTAGTAATTCCCCTTGTGTCTAATCTTTTGTTTGCAGGTCTCATTGTCCTCTTGGGGCTAAGTACAGTCACAGAAAACTGTACTTAGACCCCAGAAAACAGTGGGACTTGCAAATATCAAATAAGTGCTTGTAAAATCTGTAACATGAACTGTGGGCTATTGAATCTCCCACTGCTGCAGACCTGCTCTGATGTCAGCTACAGGGGATTCTGTGATTTCTGGTGACAGCAAATGTCATCTTAGAAGTAAGCAGAATCAGCCTGATGCAATCTACTATACTGCAATAAGCAGTAGGTAAAAAAAAAGAGTTTTTCCATACAATGTACACATTGGGATCAGCCCCATCTTAATACTGACTGTTTCCCTTTAAAGCCTCCCTTTTTGCTCAGCATGCTTGCCAATAACCCACCTCCTGGTGCAGATACAGATGATCTATGGAAAATAGGTGTGTCTCTTTCCCCTGAATGTCCTCCATTTAATCAGAAAAATAGAAACCTCCACCTTGCACCAGATCATTATACATGCATTAGCCTGCCTTGTAACATGGCAAATAATGTGTGCCGTGAATCCGGCATAACGATAGGTGGAAACACACCCGGTGGTACAAAATGAAGTGGTCATTAATTCCCTAGAAATGACCACTTCATTTTGTAGTACAAACACTGCCCACACGAAAAGCGCTACCTGAGCACACAAAGATACATTTTCCAGTCACTCACTGAGCCGTGATGATAGTTATGCGGTTTCGAGCAGCAGCGCAAATGGCGTCTTACTCAACAGTGAGACATGGGCAAAATATCCAGCAATCCAAATGGCTGATCTTAGTAAAATGATCAGAAAAGCAGTTTGTGCAAATAGTTTTATTGAAAGTCGCACACTGTTCTTATCAAACAATACATGAACAAAACCTCCCATAATCCTTCGCAGCACAACCCACGGAAAACAAATGAAGTTACGAGGAATGGTTATAACTAACCACCGTTTAAAAAATGAAATGCATGTTATAGCATTTATTGAATGACAGTACAGATCAACAATCTAAATGCTGAACTTGTAGCAGCCACAATATTAACTGATGTTAGATGTTCGAAAACATATGGTGCTGAGTTGCACACAGTAACTCAGACAAAAATGCGTGTCTCTGCGTTTTAAATAATAATGTTGGCAGTCAATTTCTGTAGCACTTCCATGTTACAAGTGCATTAATCCCCTCGACAGGAGGCCATTTCCCAGAAATTAATGCATGGTTGGGTGGTGGGAAGCACTCGGCCTGTGGCCTCGTGCACCCACCCACCCCCAACCATGCATTAATTCCTGGGAAATGACCTCCTGTCTCAGGGATTAATGCCTACTTATGGTCTACTGCCACACCTCACTAGTTCACAGGTTCTAGGGGATCTCAGAAAAGATTTCCCTGACTACTGTACCTTTACCTTAAAGAACATGCCTGGCCCCATTAATGACTCCTCCAGACTTGTGCTCTATATGTTGTTTGTGAAAACATTTATAACAGATGCTTACTCCTCCCCCTGCTGCACTGCTTGACCCTAAAAATAACTCATTTGACCTGAGCTCCAGGAAGGCATCCCACCTTTTATTTTACTTTTTAGTTTAGAATTTTTGGCCAGGAAAGACAACTGAGCTGAGGCTTGTATACCCGGTGCATACTAGGAGCACAGGGAAGTTAAGTGACTTGCTCATGGTCACACAGCACGGAAGTGATGACTGTGGGATTCAAACCCAGTTTTCCAGGTTTGTGTTTTGTGCTCTTAACTCCTACACTATACTGCCTCGCCCCTCTTGCCCGAGCTACTACCCTGGCCTAGCAATGCCCCTTTCACCTCACCCACTTACCTGGCATAAAGTATTTGATGACTACTACCTTCTTGCCTCTCCTCCAGTTTTTCTTCCTCCAACCTGTCAGGTTAGTTATCCTGGTGCCTGAACTGTCCCCACCAGAACTTAATCACCTATTGATCCCTCAGCTTGGCCAGCTAGAAGTTGATAACTGTTGCCTGTGTCCCTTGGTGATGGTGCTCCCTTATAATGCCTTCTGTGTCCCCTGTCCACTTAGATCCACCCCATCCCCCATCCATTCCCTAGACAGTACAGTTCCAGCTACCCTCCTCCCTAGCCCTACTTGTCCCCATCAAGAACCCTCAGGCATATAAATCCCTATCCCTCCTTCCTTCCTAGCTGCATTTTCACCTCCCTGCTTCCCTGTGGTTCCACTCAGCCTAAGCTGTTTACCTCCTCAGAGCACTGATTGCCCACAAGGGCCACAAATGCATCCCTCCCATCCTCCTAGGCAGGATGGTGTATAGTACAGAAAGTGTGCTTTCTCACAGTTTATGGATGCTATCTTGCCCACCCCACCCCAAACCCCCCACCCAGCTAGTATCGCTCTTTCCTGTGCTCCCCATGGTGCAGCCATTTGCTACTACAGACTGATTAGACCACCTGTAGAAGCCTTAGTGCCAGTGGTAAAACACTGGGTATGTAGTCTGGCTGTTGAAGCCCTCCTGCTCACAGTGATTAAAAAAACTTGTAAGTTGCACTAATGTGTTTTCTTTGCACTGTGCATTAAAAGTATCTTCAGCTTTAAGTAGCACCATACACATTTCAGCTCCTTACTAGATGACCTAGCCCCAGTTGTTGTCATTCTGGTCATACAGGTAGTGCTAAATGCATTTATTTAATCTTTAACTACCCCTTAAGCACTGCACCATTCTACCAGTGTTCTTATTGCACATTAAAATAAATGTATTGAGCATAACCTATATTGTATAGTCAGAATGATAACATATGGTACTAGATCAGATGGCAAGGAGTTGGTACTGTATGAATAAGGTGTTGATGACAGGAAAAGTTTTCCTTCAATAAAAAAACTCTTGGAGCACTTTAAATTATCACTGTGAATCATTCTGTGTGCAGTTCAGTTCATTTTTGCTCTGCCATTCCAGACCGGCAACTTGTCTCTCTAAAACAGTAACCCACTGACACAGACTGCACATGAACCCCCTTCACTCAGCCAGCAGGACGGTATACAGCATGCAGCCTTGACAATGCTCCCAGTATATTTCCACCCTCTCTGGTAAACTACACTGTTAGAAACTGTCATTATCCCCCTGGCCTACTTTCTCTCAGCCCAATTCTATTGACCTTATGTAATTATCTTAACAACAATCTTATGGTGGGAAGGAGAGGGGATAACAGCTTTTGTTCCTGTAGAGTGCTCCATGTTTGGGGAGGGGCTGCTTATGGATGGCGTCAAAGTGGCAAGAGAATTTAGGATGACTGTTCAGTTAGACATCAGGCATTTATAGGAGGAAACTTATAGGGTTGTGTAGACCAAAGCGGACTGAGTTAAGGACAACAATACTATTGTTTTCTTGGCAATACCATATTACTTTGGAAAAGTCTTTATGGAGAATGTCTGTTGAATCATTCTGGGAAGGCATACTATTTATTTATAGCACCTAGCAAAGAAGTATAGTCTTCCAACAGTTTTCAAGCAGATTCTGTAGAAGAATGACTAAAAATCCCTTCTCAGAAAATCTATAAGAGAAGGCTGGGACAAAGGGAATCAGGCACTTGCAGGTATACATAAGCTTTTCTAGGCTTTATAAGCCATCACTAAAACTTTAAAGTAAATCCAAGATCTGATGGCTGTCAGTGCAGCTCACTCATAATCAAAGCGATATTTATTTTTTGTTTTCTACACCATGACAACTTCATTTAAGTGCAGCACCTAATTTGCACAGTGGAGACAGAGGGCACGCTAACGTGGTAGCAGCAGTTGTTACATAATATGTAAAATGTCAATACAGTTACATGATATACTGTAGACAGGGAAGGTATTTTATCTAAACACAGATGAATGATAAAAAACAGTGCATGTGTTCCAATGTGATAGGTACTCAGTTTCAACAGTGATATTTAGTTATACAGTATTATTTCATATAAGATATCAGCATGTACAGTAGGTTTCAGCAATCCAAAGTCAGCATATTTGAAGCAATAGCAGTGTGCAAATGACGTTTGTGTTGTACAAACTGAGGTTAGTGCCATAAGTCTGGACTTAGGGTTGGACTTTCTGTATTTGATGTCTTAGTTTGTGTGGTTCAGAGTCCTTTGGGACAGCATACATGCAAATGAGTGAGGAGGTCCTGCATACATTGAAACATAGAATATATCATCAGAAAAGGCCCGCTATGCCCACCCATTCTGCACAGATAGTCCCTGCCTATCTGCCTCCACAGACATTATCTGGTCTGTGGTGGCCCTGCAACCTCCTTGCTTCTTTTCCAATTTACCCCTATGTCTAGCCCACACATGCTTGAACCGCCCCCCCACACACTGTTTTTGCCTCCACCACTTCTGCTGGCAGGCCATTCCAGCTGTCTACCACCCTTTCAGTAAAGAAGTATTTCCTTACATCTTTCTTGAACTCCCCCCTCTTCCCGCATCATAACATGCACCTCCTGGTCATGAGGCTCTTTCTTATTAGAAAGAGATGTCCCCAGTACGCTGTTCATTCCTGAGGTACTTGTAGGTCTCTATCATGTCACCTATTGCTCTCTTCTCTTGCAGGATATACATGTTGAGATCCTTCAGTCTCTCTCTTCTTAGGGTTTCTTGTGCAAACCCTACACCATTTTAGTTGCCCTCCTCTGGACTGCCTCCACGCTGTCTATTTCCTTTCTGAGGTACCATCTCCAAAACTGGACACAACACTTCAGGAGGGGTCTCACCAGGGATGAACCCAGTGGCAACACCACCTCCCTATTCCTGCTAGGAAAACCCCTCCCTATACACCCTAGCATCTCACTAGCCCTACCCACTGCTTTGACACACTGTTCTGTCACCTTGAGGTCCTCAGATATGATAACCGCAAGGTCCCTTTCTGGTTAATGATGGGAAGTACTTCCCTCATCCTATACTAAGTAAATGAGCTAAGCTACTGTATATTCCAAGCATTGTGAAGGCACTAAAGAGATTTTTGCACAGTGCAAATTATTGCTTTTTAAAGGCAAATTTCAACTTGTCCTGGTCACCCATGAAAATGAGCAATTGTTCTTATTGGGTCAACCAGGTTTATAAATCCTTTATATCAAATCAGATCAAACTTAGTGCTAATTTTAAAGGACACTTTGAAACAGCCCAAAAATGGTATCCAACCAACACTTATAATGCATTGGAAAGCAAATATGTAAGTTGATATGTATCAGTCCTTACTGCAAGTAAGGTGTTTGAGTAAATATGCATTGAAAAATTGATTGCATATGATCTGATGCGCACCTGTCATGGGGATTATTTACCACAAGACAGTCATCCCTCACTTAAAAGACAATATAAAATGTGTCAATGGCATGAACTGTACTCTAAAAAAATGACATTTTTCCTTTCTGAACTTAGTAATGTAAATTTATGTATTATCTTCTGTCATATGTTTTATCTCTACAGAACCTTTTTCCTTCCTGTAGATCACAAAGCCCCATCACCCGACTTCTCTCAGGACTTACTTTAACTACACAGTACCTTCAGGGCTTATTCCCCTGGTGGGATCAGTAGATTTCTCCATGAAGATATGGATCCAGTCAGTGAGTGCAGCTGAGTTGTTGGGTGAGGGGCCTGTAGGTGGCTGGATTCATCCTGCCAGTTTGGGGGTATTTCTGCCTTGGATTTTGTTTCCCTGTTTGTCCCTGAGGTTGGTTTGCATGTACTGGCATTGGGGCATGATGCTTGAAGATGCCAAACATACTGAGACACCTGTGCCCAGCCCTGTCAGAGGCAGCCACTTGCTGCACCACCCAGCCTCTGCTGGGTAGCAGCCAAGTGGTTGCAAGCACTGTCCCCCCCCCCAAAGGAGGAGAGCTGTCTGTGGACACTCAGTCCTCCTTCCCTCAGCCAGCCCCTGAGTGCCTTTGGTCAGCTCCACAACCTAGGTGTCTGATGTGTTAGTGGTAAGGCAACCGGTGCCTCAGTGCAGTGCACCACTGGGCTGGCTTCTCTTATACTGTGTGTCTGACAATGTTTGTTTGCTTGACTGTCGCACTTTAAAAAATTCAGTTAAATTTTATTCATAAAAAAACTGCACTCTAAATACAGCACGAAAGTACCTGTGCTCCAGTGCTATCAAGTACAGTGCTGTACTACAGCTCCAAAAAGCATCTGTTGTCATTGGACACAGCCTCCACACAATCCATGGAGCAATGTAAATTACATCATAGTGAGCTGGTAATGGCTTTTTAGTGTCTTGAAGGAAGAATAAGCTCATTTGCAAGGAGGCACTTGAATACAGCAACTTAGTCCAACAGTGCTAACACATTCGGGACACCCAAACTGAGACTTTGCTCCTTGGCTGGTAAATGTGTATGCAGTGTCATACCTTCTGTGCCCATCAGGGTGTTATGCTTCGTGACTCTGTAAATCTGTTAGTGCCTTGCTTGGCACTGCACGCTAGGGGTTATTAGCACATGCCTTGCACACTCAGTGTGCTCTGTACTTGTACAAATATACCAACTTTTGTGCATCTCACAAGATAAAGCTATAATACAGGACTTTAACTGAAGCAAAGTTTGACCTTCGAATATGGGGCCCTATAAAATCGATCCCAAAATTTTTTTTTTTCAGTGATCCATAACGTTGTGGAGTAATACAGCTTTCTGTAGATGAGTTCATGGCATGTCGCTAAAAGCTCTGGTCTCCATTTCATTTTTCCTTATTGTCCAACAGCAGCTAGGAAACACATGGATTCTATGTGCTACACTTGGAAAAGATTAAGCACAGTTCATTTTATTAAAAGGTAGTCAAAGCATTACTTACGGGGTAATATTCTATTTGTGGAAATATTTATTTGTCAAATCAGTTTGTTGCATGAGCTCATGTTGAGCACATGGCAATTACTGAGCAAAAATATACTGAATCTAAGCATGGGGTCATAACGTTGTGGATGAAACCGCGCAGGGAGACATCATGCATAGAAAACAGCATATGGCAACATAACGGTGGTACATAATGCTGACCCAATGACAATGCCGCACACCCGATGGATTCTTTCATTTTTGTGGGGGACTCTGCCCCCTGCACCCCCCCGACATGGGGGGACTTTGCCCCCAACACCCCCAGAAATAATTGTAATTGACTCAGAGTGAGTGTGGACAGATAGGCAAGTTAAAATTCCAACTGTGGTACTCAGTCAGAGCCGCACAGATGAGAATCAAAATAAAAATTCCCTCAAGCAGGGTTTCAAACCCTGGACTCCCCCCCTCACCTACTGCTGGGTCAAGTGCCTTGGTCACTCTTCCATGGGAGCGGCTCGATCTAACACTCGACTAGCAGTGCTCAAATCCCCTTCCCCCACTTCCATTTCCTGTTTGACAGTGACAGGGGTAGCGATATTTTCGTATTGCTGTAATATCCCTGTTGCTGTACTTCCTTACACGCTTAAGACAGTGCGGTTCTTCATGCACGGTTTTGTCCATGCTATAGTGATCTGGTACCCTGAAGGCATACACAAATGTGGAAAGATCACTGGTACGCATGTATGAATGTGGTTTGGAGATATTTGTCAGATGAAAAAGCTATTACTGACCACAGCTGAAACCTGACCTGAAAATGTCAGGGCTTAAGATCAAGAAGAATACTAAGAATGCAAACCAGTAAACCCTTTGTCTTCACAGTTTCAACTGACTTCTGAACATCCATGTCATAAGTTCCTCTGTGCAGTATGACATGTACTGGACAGCAATGTCAGTATCAGATGGTAAAAACAGGTTAGCTGAGCCATGAATTTAAATGACTGATGCAAAATCCACAATGTAAGGCTAGAGGTGTGCAACTACCTTGTGAGTACTGACAACATACACACACTGGATCCCAACACGCTATTCTTTACTCAATATTTGTTAATTGGGCCACAGTTAGTCCTCCCTCAGGTAGCCAGGGCTTTCCTATGGCCACACCACCAGTCATCTCCCATGCCCATCCCCTCCAAACAAGTCCTCTGTGCATTACAAACTATACAGTATCTGGTAACCTGCAGCTCAGTTGTGTTCCCCCTCAATGCACTGCCAACTCTCTCCTGTCAGCTGACAACTCTCTGAGGTCCACAGAGGGACTGGAAGTACTGTCTGCCTAGCATCACTGAGGGAAGCTGAACAGACTGTTATACAGGATGCATACAGTAGGAGTTCATTGATGCATTACATAAATGATCTGCTGTGCAATCCTTTTTGATAGTCTGCCAAGAGTCCTTAGGTGACACAAGACAGACTGTAATAACCTCCTTCACATGTTTCAAGAGAGCTGTCAACTGACATGTGACAACTGGCACTGCAGGGATGTGGATCCAACAAAGCTACTGGAGTTTTACCCTTTAAAACTGCTGGCTCACGGGGGCCAAAAAATAAATTGTTTTGGCCCTAGAAGGCTAGGGGATTAGGTCTGGGAGGGGGTTATTAAAATAATGTCATAGGGCAGGAGAGAGGGATCTGACTAATCTGAGAAGGTTTACCTCATCCCCATTTATGGATCAGCAGTCAGGGCAAACTATGCAATATTGTGATTTTTTGTGGGGGCCACCAAGGGCCAGGCTGGAGATTTAAAAAGACAGTGCTAGGTAGGGTGAAAGGGCTAATAGGATGCACAGTATAGAATTTAATTCACAGAATGATCAGGGGAGAGAGATTATTGAGGGGGTGGGATGGCCATTGGACTAGCCTGGGTTGTTTGGGGAGGGGGAAAGTTTTTTCCTATTTTTAGCCTTTTTTTCAACCTTAAAGCAGCAGTCATTGTTAGACAGCAAAAAAGTTCACCATATAGTTTTTAAGCAAAAATTTATTTCTGACATCCTTAGATTCATCCTCAGTATATTTATAGTTTTCTCAGATATTGTTAAAACAGGGTTTATAGCTAATTTTGTAATTAATGACTCACGTCATTAGAGATGGCCACCACTAGCAATTTTTAAAAAGCTCTTCCGCAGTGGTTACTTGTTGAATGTAAATGCTAGATTCCTACTGCAGCTGTATTAGGGCAGCACTACCACATGTTTCTAATGGTAAACAGCACAGCACTGTACTAAGATATTTAATTTTTTCATGACTGGCATGGCACAGAAGTAGGAACTTTTAAAAAGTTCAAAATCTCATATCTTGGTTCAGGAATGAATGCTAGACAAACATTTTTGCTGAAAAAAAAAACAACTATACAGTTACTGACAAACACTGCTGCTTTATGTAGGAATACCTGAATATTATTTGGACTGAGTAATGAATAACAAATTAACATCATAAATTTCAGATTAGAAGGGACTCCTAGGCCAATAGGTCAGATCCCCCCACTTCATAAGCAGAGAATAAGAAGTATGCTTTATATGCATGTGGTAATTTATAGAGACACTGCACCCCTTTTCTATTTAGGTTTCCCAGTTATCCCCCTGGTAATGAGAATTTTGACCATGCTTAACTTAAAGGCCTATATTGCCATATCCACTGTCTCCACTGGTAGACTGGTCCAAACTGCAGGGTCACCATCTTTTAAGATGAGTGCATCCTAACATTACCTCTGGATTTGCTAGCGTTGAATCTCAAGGTGTGCGCCCCCATCCTGCTGGAAGACACCAGATCAAGCCTATCTAGCTTTTCAGTCTTGCTGAGTCAACTGAGATAATGTCCAGTCTCAGCCTCCTTGTTTCGAGGGAGAACATGCTAAAGGTCTCCAGTCAGTTGTGTGTGCAGAGCCTATGGACAACGGGGGCTGACATAGTAATGGATAGAGTTGTTAGTGTTAGGGCGCCTGTGAGCATGCTCCTGCTGGAATAGTTTTTAGAAAGCATTGTGAATGGCATATTGTCATGTGCATTAGAGCTTGAATAAAGTCACCAGCCTCTTCTTAAAAAATACCTTTCATTTTCAATGTTTAACTTCCAATAAAGCCCCTTAGTTTAAAACCCCTTTTAATTTCCAGGTTTAAAAAAAAAAAAAAAAGGATAAACAGAATGGCTTTATAAATACAATGGCATGACTGCATAGTATTCATTAGATTTAATGTACTTAAATTGTACTAAAGTCTTGCCATATTAGAACATAAGAACATAAGAAAGTGCAGGCAGAAGGAGACCTTGTGGTCCATCTAGTCTGCCTGTGAAAGCTACCCCCCTCCCAGTTTCTTTACTGCCTGGTTTCCACAGTGCCTATTCCATGCTAGCTTGAACTCCCCCACTGTCTTTGCTGCCACAACCACTAGGGGCAGACTGTTCCAGGGTTCCACCACCCTTTCCATGAATAAAAACTTCCTGTTGTTTTTTGAAACTGCCTCCCTTCAGGCACATGTTGTGCCTCCTTGTCCGTGTATTCATGTTTTCCTTGAAGAGATCATGTGTTTGTACTGAGTTGATACCTTTGAAGTATTTAAATGTCTCTATCATATACCTCCTGTCCCTTCTCGTCTCCAGTGAGTACATCCTATTTGGTTTAATCTTGATTCATATAGTTCTTCGTGTAGTCCACGTATCATCTTCATAGTTCTCCTCTGCAGTTTCCAGGTGATCCTTTTCCTTCTTGAGGTGCGGTCTCCATAACTGGATGCAGTACTCCAGGTGAGGCCTCACCAAGGACCTGTTTGGTGGGACTCACTTTGCTTTTAAAACTCGTGATACCCCTTCGTATGCATCTGAGAATGCTGCTAGCTTTTTGAGCTGCCTTTTCACACTGCCTGGTTGTCCTTAAATCATCAGATATGAGTACCCCTAGATCCATCTCTACCTTAGTTTCAGTCAGCTGCCCCTCCCCAGGTATATTACCAGCCTAGGTTCTTCCTCCCCAGGTTCATAACTTTGCACTTCTTGGCATTGAATTTCAACTGCCACTGTTTTGACCATTCCTCCAGGTTTTTTTTTTAGATCAGCAATCATTTCTGTGACCCCCCTTCCCTTGCGTGTCCACTCTGTTGCAGAGCTTCGTGTCATCTGTGAACAGGCATACCTTTCCTTGCGAACCCTCCATGATGTCACTGATGAATATGTTAAATAGAATTGGCCCCAGCACTGATCCCTGGGAGACTCTGTTGGTCATCACTCCTTTCTCTGACAGAGTGCTGTTTACTAACACTCTCTGGGTTCTCCCTTGGAGCCAGTTTCTAATCCTGCCTACTATTTTATGTCCCACTCCTGTGTGTTCCAACTTGTTTATCAGCCTCCTATGTGGAATGGAGTTGAATGTCTTACTGAAGTCCAGATATCCTATGTCTTCCGCTTCTCCTTGGTCCACTGTTCTGGTCACCCAATCAAAGAAATCAGTCATGTTTGTCAGACATGACCTCCCCACTGTGAAACCATGCTGCATTAGATCTATTTGGCTAGTTGCTTCTAGATGCTGAACAATTCTTTCTTTCAGTAATGTTTCCATGATTTTCCCCACCACTAAGGTGAGGCTAATTGGATGGTAGTTTCCAACATCTTTGCTGCTGCTTTTGTGCAATGGTGCCACTGTGGATTTTTTTCCAGTCATCCGGTACTGTGCCACTCTCCAATGACTTGTTGAAGTGGTCTGCTAATGGGGTGTCATGTTCTTCTCCGAGTTCCTTTAGTATTCTCAGGTGGATACTGTCAGGTTCCATAACTTTGTTGTTTTTTAATTTTGCTACTTCTTTTGGACCCTTTCAGTTGTGAATGAGTCAGTGTCAGCTTCACTGGTATGGTGTTCTTCATTCTTTAGTACTGGTCCACGTCCCTGATCCTCCTTGGTGAAAACTGAGCAGAAGTATCCATTTAGAACCTCTGCCTTCTGTTAATCGGTTTCAACATTCTGGCCCTCGCTCCCTAGTTCTCAACCTTATGATACCTCCCTTACTTTTTCTTTTCTCCCTTATATATCTGTAGGTCTTATCCTCCTTTTAACCCTTTTTGCTATTATTTCTTCTGTGCAAGCTTTGGCTAACCTAATTGTCTTCCCTGCTTCCTTGAGTCTTGCTCTGTACTTCTCCATGTCGCTTTCTTAGTTTCTTTGCATTTCTTGAAAACTTTTTTTTCCCTTATACTGGAAGCGACTTCTTTAGTAAACCAAAGAGGATTTTTCCTCCTTTTAGATTTACTTATCTGTTTTGTGCATTCTGCTGTTGCCAGATTGGTTGCACTCTTTTTGGCTTTCTGGGTTTCCTCCACATCTCCCCCAGCTGCAACTCTGAGATTGTTCCTAATGCATGTTTTCAATTTGTTAAAGTCAGCATTCCTGAAGTCTAGGATCTTCAGTTTTGTGTGATATGTGTCCTCGGATCTTTTGACTGTGAGCCAGATAGTCCTATGGTCACTTGATCCTAAATTGATTCCTACCTTGATGTCCGTGATCCTGGTAGTGTTTGATAGTACAAGGTCCAGGATTGTGTTTTCTCTGGTGAGTAACTGCACCATCTGTTTTAGTTCTGCCTGTTTAAGAGCCATGAGGAATTCATTGTCCCTGTCTGATAATGCCATGAAGGAGGACCAATATTAACCTTTATTACTGGGTTTTCAATGTTTAACTGTTTGTCCTTACTGTTAGTTCACTGTCCAGAGTGCACAGCTTTTAATGGTTACTGTTGTTAGTAGCGTAGATGACTTAATGAGTTGTGATTGATTGAGAATGTTTTTTTTTGTGACATGCTGATGCTGTGTAATAAGAGATTTTTTTATAGAGGTCAATGCCTGCTGTTAACTCATCTTACACTTCTGTTGGTTCTTTAAATATTATTTAATTGTGGCCCCCTGGCTGCACTTCTTTTTCTCTTATATCATAGATTCTTCCTTCATTTCCTCCACGTATTATTCCCTGTTTACAGAAGAGGCTATTCTGTTCTGACTATTGTTGGGATTACAATGATTGATTACATTTTTTTGTCTTGTTGTTGTTATTGTATGTATATTGTTTGGAGGCCTGTTTTGTTACAGCAATACGTGGTGCAGCATTTCAGCCAGTGTTTGATATTTATATCCCTAACAAATATTTTGTAATGTAGCATCCAGAATGGCTATGTTCCTTTACGACTAATTATGAGGACACCTTTCATTGGATGTTTTATTCAGCTTTTGCTGAGTTTATCACAAGTTTGTATATATAGAACATATGTTGCTATACACTGTATATCCATAACATTGTTGTACTCATTTTTATTTTGTTCTTGTTATTTTTTGTTTTCTGATGTGTCTGAGACAGTTTTTATCCTAGTTAAGAGACATTTCCCAATATGATTGTCCTCTGTGGATTATTATTATTTAATAGCTTTTCTACCAGTTGCTCATAGAATTCAGGGTAGAGAATGTTTTAGGGTGTACTTCATTAAAAGGTGCTTCTGTCTTGTAAGCCTTTTTTGGCTTTATTTTTTGGTAGAAATTGCACTCTTGGTTGAAGGTTTGTGGGCATTGGCATATTTTATTTGTGCCAGCTGACTGCAGCCTTCTTCCAATATCTTGCTACCTGTTTGACTCTGTATATAGTTTCTAATAACATTTATAGTGTTATTAATGCCAATCAGCACAGTGAACCTGTTAAATTTATGTGAGAGACTTTAGATATGCTCCTTTCAGGTCAGGGATATTATTTTGTAATCACTTTGCATTGGGTTAGTCTGTTTTATATCTGTATGGGAGATTGATCCTCTGGCATTTTATTTGTAACTTTGTTTTTAACCAATATTCGGTTACATTTTTCATAATTTTTTAAGGATCATGGCTGATTTGATATGTCATACATGGAATGTCAGAGGTCTGAATTCTCCTATCAAAAGAAATAAGATTCTGTCTCATCTTAAAAAACTTCATACACAGATTGCATTTTTACAGGAAACTAAGCTTGACAATGCAGCCCATGCTTGGTTAGTGAAGGACTGGGAGGGTCAAGAAATCCATGAAGTGGCCCCATCCCATAGAAGAGGAGTGGTAATATTACTCCATAAGTCTCTGTGCTGGACATTGGTTTGATTTGAACAGAACTCCCCAGGGTCGTTGGGTTTTTGCCCTTCTGGATACCCTTTTGGGTACTATTCTTTTATGAAATGTCTCTGCTCCCAATGAGGTCAACCCTTCTTTTTTCACCATTTAGCTCAAATATCAATGGAACTAGCTCCTTTGGGTACACCATTTCATTTGGGTGGGGATTTTAACATAGCATTAATGCCTTTTGTAGATAAAACTCAGAGCCCCATGCAATCTCATCCCCATAGTGCTGTTGCATTGGTTGAATTTATCCAGGATCATGGCCTGACTGATATTTGGAGCACACTTCATCCATGGGATACAGATTACACTTATCATTCCATGGTTCATGGATCTTTAAGCTGAACTGAATATTGAATCACCTCCAATGGGATAACACAAAAGACAATAGACTCTACTATCATTCCTTGGATTTTGCCAGATCATGCTCCAACTCAGTTGTATTTTCTTTGGAGAACTCCCTCTTTTACATCCCCTATTTGGAGACTGGATCTTCTCCTGCTTAAAGATCCTGGATTTATACCCTGGGTTAAAAAGGAAACTGCTCTTTTTTTGAGGAAAATCCAATGCAAGACACATCTACGACCATTACTTGGGAAGCCTATAAGGCAACATTGCATGGCAAAATTATTGGGCATGCCTCAGTGTCATGTTGTAAGCAAGAGCAATGTCTCCTTGAATTGGAGAATAGAGATACAGTGAATTTAAATTTTGCCAGCGAAATCCCTGTGAAGTGGGCACTTTGTGTAGTCACTCTGCTTTGCAGAGTGGCCAGTGTGAAAGGCTCACTTCGCCTTGTAATTATGACTTCACATTGCCATTCTGCCTTAATGAGAATTAAGTCAAAGTGACAACAATATAGGCAACTCCCAGGGCCCCCACACATCACATGGCTTACAGTACTGTAAGTCACATGCTTTAGCCAGGAAGGAAGTGACTCATGCAAAAAGATACTTTCACTTTCTCCTGTGCAGAGGGAGAGAGAGGAGGCAGGTTGTCTTAGTGGGAGCAGAGAGAGATCATTTTATTATAAAAATTAAACCCCAACAGCTTTTCTGAAAGCTATTTTGTTGACTGTTTAGTGTTTTTTGTACTCTTGTTGTAGACAGTTAATTTTTTCTTTCTGTGATTTCTTTGTTTTTTACTTTTATATATTTTTGTTTGTCTGTGCGTGTGTCTGACTGTGTGTGTGTGTGTGTGCCTGTGTTGGGTGCATGAGTGTTTTGTCAACTGTCTCGACTCATCATCATTGCACGGACAGAGGGAAGGAAGGAGGGACGGCATGTCTAGGACTGTGCCGGGAGCAGTGGGACCACATTTGTATGGCAGCATGGTTAGCAGGGGAGAAGTGCACACCCGTGGCAGGGGGCATGGCGGGGTGCTATTGGAAAGTTCTAAAATCTTGGGTCCTCCCCCCCCCAGAAGCAGCAGCAGTAGCATCACCACCACCAAGTCCACTACCAGCAGCAGCAGCTCCAGCAGCACTGCCTCCACAGCAGGATGTGCTGGAGGTTGATCACCACTGTGTCCAGGCTGCTAGTGCATCTGGCCCTCCAGTGCCTGGTCCCCCCCCACAGCTCCACAGTTTGGGAGTTTTTTGACTGTGTTGGGGGGACAGCAGCCTAGTATCTTGCCACATCTGTGGTGTAGATGTGTGCCGTGGCCCCTGGGGGACATACCTGTGGACTGGGGGCCAGCACACCCACATGATAAATCACCACAAGGTGGAGTGGCAGGCTGCCACAGATCAGACCAGGCCTCCACCTGCTGACCCTTCTGTGGGAGTGGCAGAAGGTGCTGCTGTGCGTCACCACAGCAGTAAGAGGAGGGCCACAGCAGCAGCTGCTCCAGCACCACCACCACTACCACCGACAGCTATACCACCACCTGTTACTCATGCTGACCTTGCTGTGTTGTGGTCTGTGGTGGAAGAAAACAATGAGAGGGAGAGTGCTGTCCAGCAGCAGTTGGAGCACATAGAGCGACACCAACTGCTGATTGTGTCAATGCTCCATCTGCTGCTGGACCATCAAGGGATCCTACATTAGCTTTTTCTTCAAGACACCCCCCCCCCACTGTTTCATACTTATAATCCAAATTAAGAATGTGTACCCTCCCTGATGTATTTCTGGTGCCTCTGTAATGTTTACTTTCTGTTGTGGAGTGGTTTATGGAAAAGCAGGACTGAGCAGTGCAAGTATAATGAGCTAAATTGCACATATGCACTGTGCAGTCAGTGTTCTTTCCTGTGTGTGCAGACCAGACACTGTTCAGCTTTGTGCAAACATATATATAGTGTGACTTCTTGCAATATGTAAAGCATAAAGATGAGAATATATAACATATTTTATTGGTACCATCATCAGCAGCAGATTAAGTGATATGATATTTTTTCAGAGGTCTCTGACCAGAGTGTACCTTAGTTACACAGTGTACATGACTTTTAGGAGATCATATAGCAACTAAAATCCTGCTTTTCAACAAACCGTACCTAAGAGACATGTATTATTGGTGATGGTGAGGTACCCAAAATATATGATGGATGGTGTACAGACACTGTAAAGTTATAAAATATATAAAGTCCAGTTCACTAACTGCCAAATGACAACACACTATGCTACCACAGTTCTTCTTTTCATTTTTTGTTCTGGAATAAGTGATGTCTTTCTAGTTTAGAGCAGCATTGTCAGTTTTTTAGCAAGTTGATTTACAGTTGTAGCCACATACATTGCCAGCTATTTCCAGATATTTTGTGAAATTTATGAAGAGTTTCTCTCTGCTGCCCCTACTGTTTAAATGCAAAAAGCATCAGATATTTCTGGAAATATCACAGAACTTTTGAGAAATAGCTGGCAGTGTCTGTGGGTACTACTGTACACCACAACATGACACGGATGTACACCATAACATGACATGGCACCAGTGGTTGCACAGTGTGGTGGCAGTGGACTGCAGGACCTGTTATATATTCTGACTTTAAAATGTCCGTACACCATAACATATTTTGGGTGCCTCAACAATATTTAATGTCTGTTGAGTATTTTTTTGTGCTGTTATCTCCACAAAGTTATGTGTGCACTGTGAGTGACTGAGATGCACAGTGGCCCAAGACCTATGAAAAAATAACATATCACTTACTTCTCTGCTGCTGCTGATGGTACCAAGAAAATATACATTATATATTCTTATCTTCATTCTTTACATACTGCAACAAGTCACACCATATATATGTTTGCATGAAGCTGGACAGTGTCTGGTCTGCACATACAGGAAAGAACACTGACTGCACACATGCAGTTTAGCACAGTATACTTGCACTGCTCAGTCCTGCTTTTGGACAAACACTTCACAACAGAAAGTAAACATTACTGAGGCTCCAAAAATATTTATTTTTTGAAACAGACATTCATTTATCATTTATGACATTATGTACTCACACATAGTCACCAGCATTAATGTGCATCTCCAAATGCAAAGTGTCCCAGAATTAATGGTGCACTCAGTCATGCATGCAGCACTCACACACAATCCCCAGAAGTTTTGTGCATCTGCAAAATGCAACAGTCTTGTGTCCAGAAAATTTCCCAGTGCTGATGAAGTGAAATGGGAGCATTACACCAAATGCAGTGTCCCCAAATTAATGGCGTGCTCAGTCAAGTATGCAGTGCTTATACACTGTCCCCAGAAGTTTGTGCATCCCCAAAATACAACTGTCTTGTGTTCAGAAAATTCCCCAGTGCTGATAAAGTGAAATGGGAGCATTACACCAAATGCAAAGTGTCCCAGAATTAATGGCGCACTCAGTCATGTGCGCAGTGCTCACACACAGTCCCCAGAAGTTTTGTGCATCCCCAAAATGCAACTGTCTTGTGTCCAGAAAATTCCACAGTGCTGTTGCTGTTGCAATTACATGCTGCTGTATATTGACCTTACTGTGATAATGCCCAGTGTCTTGCCAAACCGTATGAAGGAGGGATAACATGAATGACCATTCAGTGTACCAGGTCCATCACAAATGATGACATTGAGAGAACTGTTGGTTGCCCAAAGTGTGCTGTGATCACCTCAACAGGATGGATGCCCTTTGTGTATAGACCAATAGTAGCCTTGGTGAGTTGATATATACATATATACATATATGTATTTTCTTGGGGAGAGGTTGACATAAATATACGTGTACTCATTGTATTGTTTTCTTTCACAGGTCACATACTGTTGGTGTGCACATTCCTATGCTTGAGAAATTGTGGCGTTGGAACTGGAAATGGAATACTGTCAAGCCAAAGAAGTTAAGTATTTTTGGGGGGTTAATTATCATATTTGCAAGTAGGTCTCATTAATGTTTTATCGTTTGGTTACTTCTTCACAGACTTTATCTGCATCCTTCTCCAGTCCAGTAATGATGGTCATGGTCATCATCGATTCATACAACTTCTACTTGTTGCATGTCTGTCAGCCCCGGGGGGGTATGATGTTGAAGTTGGGGGGTATGATGTTGAAGTTCTTTGGATAAGGCAACTATGATACAACAAAGCATCTGGAAGTTTCCTAAAAAAAGAAATGAAGGACTTATTACAACTTGAGTGCCACAGTAACACATTATGTTTAAGCCATGTCTGTTCAACCATGGGTATATGGATTAGCACAGATAGCAAGCTGTGAAGCCACAAGAACACCAAATCATCATATCACAATTAAATTTAGTACCATGCTGTAAAGAATACACTGTCAGTGATCCTGTGTCTCAATTCATTACATTTTAAAACCACCGCTTATCAAGTCACAAGACCTAGGTCAAACTTTTTTCAACACTGGCATGGCTGCAGCTTCAAACTTGGAATACAGTGCATGAATCATGATGCGTTGGGCAAATATTTTGTGATGTACATGTCACCTACTTTACGAATCATCAGTCATATTTTTTGCACTCTTATTAAAAAAAAAGAACAGATTAAATAAAAATTGATATACTTACCAGTATGAAAATGGATATTCCATAGGTTGCTGTACACAGTAATGCTATACTGTTGATAGAGACCTCCAGCAAAGAAGAGTCGTTTGTTAACCTGTAAAAAAAAATAAGTTGATCATATTTGTTTGACCGTTGCAGTTCGGAAAAGTAACAGGAAACAAAACACACATCTGTAAGAAGTTGAATAGGAAAAACATTAGTACACATACTCACTATAGTATTCATGGTAAGAAGCCTTGTGCCTGTGGCTGATGGATGTGGTCTCCTGTTCGACTCCCTCTGCCTTGGCATAGTCAAGACATGTAATGGAAAACATCATCAGAATGGTGGTGGTGGGTGGTGGTGGTCATAGTTTAGGCACATGATGACATTCCCTCTCACATCTTCCTGCATCTGGTGGTGGCTGCAGTGGCTAACAGCAGTCTTATGGTGGTGGTCCAGGGGGCACACGGTGACATTCTTTATGGTGGCAGTGGCTAACAGCGTTTCATGGTGGTGGTCCGGGGGGGCACACGGTGACATTCCCTACGGTGGCAGTGGCTAACAGCGGTTTCATGGTGGTTGTGGTCCAGGGGGGCACACAGTGACATTTCCTATGGTGGCAGTGGCTAACAGTGGCTTCATGGTGGTGGTCCAGCAGGATACATGGTGACATTCCCTATGGGGCAGTGACTAACAGCGGTTTCATGGTGGTGGTCCAAGGGGGTACGTGGTGACATTCCCTATGGTGGCAGTGGCTAACAGTGGTTTCATGGTGGTGGTTCGGGGGGGGCACACAATAACATTCCCTGTGGTGACAGTGGCTAACTGCAGTCTTATGGTGGTGGTACAGGAGCCAATATATATTGTGCTCCGTGTTACAAATGTGATGTGACATATGGAATTTGAGTCAGTCTCAGTGGGACACTCATTTAACTTTATGAAAAAGAAAACATGTATCATACAACAAATGTGACAGCCTTTTAACCACGTAAGTTAAAACCTGCCAACATTAACCTCATCAGCATCATCCTCATAAAGAAAGCTGCCCTCACAGTCATCTAGGTCTGAGTTCTGACGACTGGGAAATTCTTTCTCCATTGTGTCATCATCTACGTCAGTGGTAGGCCGTTTCATGCTGCCACTGCCAGTGCCACCAGGATGATCCATTTCTACATCAGTAAAACCATGACTAGGCTGGGGTACAAATACTGAGGTTGCGGTCTGAGCTGGTATGTGCTTCTCATTCATTTTTATGAATGTCAGCAAACTGACATTTTCAGGAGACAGGTTTGTACAATGATCCTGAACTATTGCACCTGTTGAACTGAATACCCTCTCGACACTTAAACTGGAGGGTGGGCATGTCAGGTACTTTAGTGCCACTGCCGTCAGCTCTGGCTATTCACTGACCTTTCCACTCCAGTATAAAAGAGGATAATCAGTTATTGACAGATGCCTGTTTTCAGACAGAAATGACTCAACCATTCGCTGTGCTGCACTAAGTCCAGTGGTTGATGCATCATTCTGTTCTCTGGAATCATTTATGTCACAAATCCCCACTTGGGACAAAGCCTCCTAAAGTGGGTTAATGCCAACCGGTTTTGATGACAGACCACCTGAAATTGCAGTCCCCTTCCCCTTACAGGATATGCTTGATACTACTCCAGGTTCACCTTCAGCCTGATTATGCTGCTGAGGTTTGCTGACCTTGGCACATGACTTCTGTGCCCCATGAACCAAGCACACCAGTTGTCCAGTGACATTTTTTACCTGTTCAGGCCTGCCCTACTGTACTGAGGGCAATTCCACATTTGTATCATGGGTCTAGCATTGTTGCTATTGCAAAGTTGTCACTACCCTGAATGCTCAAGATGTGATGATTCTGGTCGATTACTGTCAGCATGTGTTTCAGCAACACACTGCTAGCGCTATCTCCGGCAACATCGAGGCTATGCTGTACATTCACCAATGTCTGCCACAGCACCCACAGCAGTGAAATTGATTGGCTAATGGAGGCAGACTTGCCACTCACTGCCTGTGTGGCATGTTCAAAAGGTCTCAAAATTGTTATGACAGAGTCCATGAGGCGCTACTGTTCAGTCATCATAGACATGGAGGACCCGAAACTGTCACAGATAGTGTACATGACAAGATATTCTAAGACGGCTTTGTATTGTTCCTACAGTCTCTCTGACATGTATAAAGTGGAGTTCCACTGGGTGACAACTTCCAGCTTCAAGCGGTGCTGCGGGAGGCACTTTCGGATCTGCAACTGCCAAAGTCGGTCATGGCCTTTGCAGAGCGTGAAAAGTGAGAATAGATACGGTGTGCAACGGTCAGCATTTCCTTTATATAAGGGTGATGCAGAAACTCCTGCACCACAAAATTTAAACAGTGGGCCATGAATGTAACCCGAACAAAGCCACCATTCGTGATGCATTTAACCACATTTAACCCATTATCACTTGCTATGAATCCAGCTCTCAAGGACGGGGGGTTCAGTCACTTATCAGTTTCAGTCAGTACCATGTCCAGTATGTTTTCACCAGTGTGTGAGCAGGTCACATTGTGCATAGCAATCATTGCATGCTGTTGAATTCCTGGAAGATTGCTACCATGGCACTCCACCTTACTACACTGATTATTCCACTACCAACAGCACAAACAACACCTGGCACCTGCTTCCAATGTGCAGTTATACACAGATATGAACTCCCCACTGTTTTGCCACCTGTCCACATATCCATCCTTAAATGGATGAATGGAAAGGAGGAATGTTGAAGGGCATGTCTTACAGAGTCGGACACAGTACGGTACAACTCAGCGACAGCACAGGTGGAAAAGTGTGTCCTGGATGGGACTTTCCATTTTGGACAGGCACATTCTGCAAACTGCTGGAACCCATAATTCTCTATGAAGGAGAAGGGTAAAAGATCAATTGCCAGCATTTCAGCAACAGCAGCATTAAGTTCATATGACACTGTATGACTGAGTGGGTACTTCAGCTTATGCACAAAAACACTGTAATGTGGGCTGACAAATGTTTTACAAGGGGTGTGAAGACAAATGGTTCTGCCCTGCCAATGGCATTGGCTGGGGGTGGATTGTGGACATGTGATGAAAAAAATCCACAAATGAAATTATTTTCTCAGATTTACAAACGGGTTGATGTACCACTTACACTAGACATACTGCTTTGACCACCACCACCACTGCTACTCTCACCACCACTGGACAATATTTCAATATCATTATGCTCCTCCATCTCATCATGCCTGTAGTAATCCTCTGCTGTTGCTTAATCGCTACTGCACACATTTAATTTCCTACATGATCTTACAGTCATGGAAGGGGATAACATGCTCATTATGGTTGATGACGAGGGTGAACGCCCCACTGTGGTATTAGCTGCCATCTTGTGCTGGGTCCACAGAAACATGTGCCTGTTCTTAAGATGTGAATGCTGTCCTCCTGTGCCCAGATGGCTCCCCTTTTTACCTCGACTCACACATGCATGGCAAACCTGGCAGATTGCAACTGACTCATCATTTGCATCTTGCACAAAAAAATCCCAAACAAGGGATTGTGATCCCTTACTTTTAACATGTCCCTGATGCTGCGTATTGGACTCCGTTTTTTTAAGCCCTGAAGTGGGGTGTGTGCTACTTGATTTTTCAGGCCGGACACACTTGGACTGCAACTGACCACCACGTCTACCTATCATTATTACTGGGTCATCATCATCATCATCAACTGAAACTGGTGGTAAATCAAACCTTTTTACGGGGGGTGGTTAATGCAAACAGACCCAGACACAGCCACTTTGAATTTCTTTTTCTCTGGTTCCCAACAGGGGTCACTGACATCATCATCATATTCATCAACATCATCCACATCCACATCTTCTGCTTGGATGCTGGCATGTGGACTGCATGTTGCAACTACAGCAACATCAGCATCATCAGATTCATCATCAACACCACCACCACCCGATGTTTTTTCACCACACTGTGAATCATTGCATGGCAAATGCATGACCTGAATTGCTGTGGAAGAAATGTGACATTGTGTGTTATCGCTGCCATGGTGATCAGAATCCTCATGTTCAGTTGCCAGTGGGAATGGGATGTTACTGGGGAGTATGACATCATCTACACTGTCACTCACTGGCACTGCTTTACACCGAACTATATTTTTGGACATGGTCAACTGGTCAGAAATGGAGCTTGAGGCAGCAATACTCATAACACCAGCCACTGCACTAACACCAGCAGCTGGGACAACATCATCTCCTCCAACTATGAGTGAAGCTACATATTGTACTGTAAAATACATTGAAGGAGAAATACCTTTCCTCACATCAGCTATGCACTTCTACGACTGTGTACTACCATGCCCACAGACAATCTTACCACTGGCAGCAGTGCCATGGCAAGAAATAGCTTTGCTTACATGTGTCTTCGAGGGCATTTTGGGGGATCAACAAGAATATTCTAAACAAATTTAGATTCTGGAACGTTCACTCTGGGCTGCTGAATGTGAAGCCAAAAAAAAAACAACTGTGGCTTCAACAAGAGATACAGACACAAAGTCACAACAAGTTCAAGAACACCTTAACTAACCAGTGGTGCTCAAGTCACAATCCAATCTGGAAAAGAATACCTTTTGGCGGGTGTGGGGGGGGAGCACTGTGACTGCAGATTATAATTAACAGTGCAAAACCAAGATACCACAATGGCAGTACAAAATCATGCAGTTGCAGTGGATAGCAGGTTCACATTGCTGCAATTACACTGTGGCAAAATAAAAGGTGTATTATTTGAAGTCATGCACACACACACACACACACACACTCACACACACACACTTTGTCTAAGCAAATTGAAAACTTCAGTAATATACCACATATTTTAAACAACCTGAAATTATGCACTGCTGCACCAGGTCCACAACACAATCAGCAAAAAAATGTCAACAGTTACTTAAAATAATACTGTGTTTACACTAACACAGTTATACAAGAAAAATATAACCAGAAAACAAAGAACTCCCTATTTCTCCAACTTAAAACTACCTACACCACAGATACGCCCCTCCCCCAAAGCACACTTCCACTGTCTGTCAGTACACAGACTGAATGTTGTACATTAACATTCAAAATCCACACACAAACAATAAACACTTGATGATATGAGCACAAAAGGGTTTCCTACAATCGTTGCACTAAAGTTTGAACAAAAAAAAATTACTCAAAAAGGCTTTTTTAACAGATTTTAGAGGGTTTGAATCACAGAAAGCTCTCAGAGCAAACTGTCTCCTACAGCTACCTACACACATTACCCTGAAGTGAGGCCATGCAGAACAATCTAGAGCCCATGTGACCTGCAATCCCATGAATCACTGCAAAATTTGCCTTTGGAGCTCACCAACAAGGCGAAATGATGTGAAGTACATTGATTTAAATGTACTTCACCTTAAAATTAGTGGAGTAGTGGTTTGGGGAAGGTAGAATACTGTGAAGTCATTGCTTTCAATGGATTTCGCATTCCTCATTATGATGTGAAGTACTCCACTTGGCATTGCAGAGTACTTCACGGATTCCATTTGCATCTACAACTACTGCAGAGCGAATTAGCCACTTCGGCCCATTACTTCGTTGGGGAATGATCTCTTCTCTACTGAAGCACAGCTTAAGGCTTAGCTTCACAAAGCACCTATCTCCATGTTGCAGCAACGTATCTCTCAACTAAGAATGGAGATTGATACTTTATTGTCCCATAAAGCAGAAATTCTGATTCTTTGGCTTAGACATAAATATTGGGAGGGAGGTGAACATGGAGTGAAGCTTTTAGCTTATTGTATAAAGAAACAGCAGACAGAGCACTTTATTGCTGGCCTGAAGAATGTGACAGGTGGGGTGTGAACTGCCCCTCAAGAAATTAATTCAATAATGCACTCTTCCTATGTTTCCCTTCATTCTTCACCTTATAAAAGGGATACTGTTGCCATTCAAACTTTTTAAAATTCTTTTGGTCTTCCTAAGCTTACTCCACAGCAAGCCACTCAACTGGATGTACGCCTGATGGTACAAGAGATTTCACATGCCCTTCTGTCTCTTAAACCTGGCAAAACTCCTGGAAGTGATAGTTACCCTGCAGAAATCTGGCAGGTGCTTGATCCTTCGATCACTCCCATTGTTCAACAGGTCTTTCATGAAGCTGAATCTTCTATTATCTTTTTCTCCCACACTATTAGAAGCTGTTATAACAGTGCTCCCTAAGATGGGAAAATACCCCACATTAGCTACAAATTATCATCCTATATACTTAATCAGTGCTGATGGTGAAAGTTTTGTGAAAGCCTTCACCAATCGTCTGGACCCTTTCATGTCCCAGCTCATCCACCCATCCCAGGTAGGTTTTGTTGAAGGCAGGTCCAGTGCTGACCACAGTCAATCTCTTATTAATCTTATATATATTGGTAAAGTCTTCATACTCCAGCAGCTGCGGTAGCCTTACATTTTGAGAAGGCTTTTGATTCTCTTGAACGGGAATATTCACACATGGTCTTAGCCCACCTGGGACTGGGGGATCATTTTCGAGCCTTGTTTCATTCTATATACTCTTGTTCAACTGCTAACGTTCTCACAAATTCATTCCTGTCAGAACCCTTTCTCTTAGCTCAGAGCTCAGGGATGCCCTTTATCTCCCATTCTTTTTTTATTGGTGGTAGAGCCCTTAGCAGCAGCTATTCGGCAAAGCAAAGAAATTCTCGGTAATAAAGTCGGTTCTACTCAATATACCACCTTTATGTATGCAGATGATCTATTGGTTACATTAGCTGATCTAAATATATCCCTTAGTCCTTTTATTTCTTATTAATCATTTTACTCAACTCTCTGGTCTGCAACTTAATTATGCTAAATCTGAGGTTCTCCATCTTAATTCATATTGTGTACCATCAGTAATATCCCCAGATGGCTTAACTTGAGTGAAACACAGTATTACATACTTATGTATTACAATTACCCCTGATTTATCTAAACTATGGGAAACTAACCTTCGCTTTCTATTGCTGGAGCTTAAGACAGAGTTTGATTGATGGCAGTTACTTCAGCTTACTTTGGCCAGGAAAATCATTGCTTTTGAAATGACTGCTGCCCCAAAATATTCCACTTTTCTTGTCCACTCATACCTCTCAACCTTTTGTCCCCCAAATGTGGAACATTGCCTCTCAAAATATGAAACAAATGAGCAAAATGTGGAACACTTAATCAAATCTTTACCTAGGAGGCTCCGAACACTGTTAAAAGGTTTTCATTTATGTTCAGAATGTCTATTATTAATTGAATAATATTTTTTTTGCATCATTTACTACAGATTTTTGCTTTAAAATGTTAATACTGAATGTGGAACAAGTCCTCACAATGTGGAACAGGGAGCTTTTGTGAAGTAAAATAAGGAACATTCCTCGTAATGTGGTACAGTTGAGAGGTATGTGTCCACTAACTGGTTAGTTATGATCGATAATCTTTATGGGTAATTTTCTGTGGAATAGAAAAAGACCTAGATTTAGCTGAAAATTATTTTTCTGCTTTCAGAGCTGTGCAGACTCTACACGGGTTTCACCCCTTAACACCTGAGACATCTCAATGGGTTACAACAGAAACACAATTTGGACTATCTTCTCTGTTTCCTTTTCTTTTTCTTCCCCATATAAAGATCTCACAACACATTCCATGATTTGTCCTACCATTACATATTGGCATAAATTACATACTAAACAATTTACTCCCCTTTGGGGCAATTCAGGAATACAAAATAAATCATAAACCTCTACATTTCCTCTCTTGGGAAGCTCATAGTATTCACTAGCTACAGGATCTTCCTGTGCCCCATACTCAAACTCTAGACTCCTACAAAGGATTATGTACTCACTGGGGCCTTCCCCAATCTGAGTTTTAGAAATATCTTGAACAATATACTGCTATACTGTATATCCTACTCTACATATTTTGCATTCCAATAATATTAATGATATTATTTCCTGTTGTCTCTCTTATAAAACTGGTATAGCTCCCAAAATATATTCCCATATTATAAATACTATTCCTACTCAATCTTTACAGTCCAAAAAAGCAACACAATATATTGCAGATTAATATATTAGAATCAGACTGGAAGACCTGTTGGATATTTAGCCATAAGGCTTTTAAAGACACCAAGAGGAGACTAATTTAAAATAAAATATTACACTCCTGGGGCCAGATTCTAGAAGAGTTACACCTGGCGTAACAGCAGTTGCGCCAAGTAGAATGGCGTAGGTAGCAACTTACACCAGCAGTTGAGACATTCGCGATTCTACAAAATGACTTGCACCAAACAGCAGTTATGCTGGCAGTTGCGGCCATAGGGACCCCCAGCGCCATGGCGCTAGGGGGTTTACGGCAGCAGTTGCGCCCCATTCTAGAAGGGCAGCCACAAAGTCCCCACCATTGGGATTCTACAAGAACCCCCGGAGGAGAACTGACATCGTAAGTTACACCTGCATTTAGCTGGCGTAACTTACATACTACCACTGAGGGTTCTGTAGAACCCAGTCCATGTGCTCTCCCATGCCCAGACTGCACCTGTTGTTGCCCCACTGGGCACCGCACAACCAGTCCTGGACTCAGGACCACGATCCTGCCCCATCCCCCTACTGTACAGCCCCCATACAGTACGTGCCCCGCAAGGCTGCCCACACCAACTGCCCTCCAATCTCTGCATATATACTGCTCTGCAGGGCTTCCCACACCCCCAGCCCCCCAGATCCCCTGTTGTAATATGCCCCATAGGGCAGCGCTGCCATCCCCCCCACCCGTGCCCCGATCCCCAAGTCGCTGGCTGCATATGCAGCAATTACCCTTCCCTGGTAGTCTAGTGGCCCCTCCAATCATTATAAAATATATAAACATCCCCAAGTCCCTGGTAGTCTAGTGGCCACCCTGATCATTGTATATTAAATACGTAACTCCATATCCCTGGTAGTTTAGTGGCCCCCACCCAGCCATGCCAGCCCACCTAGCACCCCCCACCCATTCCCAGCCAGTGACTGGCGCAGCCCACCTCTCACCACCATGGCCAGCCACCGACTGAGTTCAGTATCAGCACATACTGAAAATATGTGCTCAGAAATTAATATCTGGGTAGGGGGTGGCGGACCACTAGACTACCAGGGATATGGAGTTACTTATTTAATATACAATGATCAGGGGGGACACTAGACTACCAGGGACTTGGAGATGTTTTTATTTTATAACGATCGGGTGGGGGGCCACTAGACTACCAGGGACTTGGGGACATTGCTATATTTTATAATGATCGGGGGGCCACTAGACAACCAAGGAAGGATAATTGTTGCATATGCAGCCGGCAACTCGGGGGTCAGGGCACGGATGGGGGGATGACAGCACCACCTTGTGGGGCATATTGCAACAGGGGATCCGGGGGGCTGGGGGTGTGGGCAGCCCTGCGGGACATATCTATGGGAGTGTCTGGGGCCACTTGGTGTGGCCAGCCCTACGGAGCTCATATATGGGGTGTCAGGGGCCTGTTGTTGTGGCCAGCCCTGTGGGGCACATACAGGTGACTTGGAGGGGCAGGGGGTGTGGACTGCCCTGCGCGGAAGCTATTGTGGCTTGTTGGGTGGGGGGGTGCACTTGCACCCTGCAGCAGCGGGTTACGACATGCTGGCCAGGTATGCCCTCTGTGTGGTGTACCTAGCTGCATGGAACAAGTTGCAAGACTTTGCTGTGGAGACCCTGCACCTTCTAGAATAGGGCACAGGATCAATGCTGCAGTTGCTGGTGGCGCAAGTTGCATTCGGCGGCAACTTGCACCACCCTTCTAGAATCTGGCCCCTGGTGTATGACCCATTCATTATAATGCTAAATGGATTTCTTCAGATTCTTGTTGGCATTGTGGTGCATCAGGAGGCAACCTTCATCATATTTTGTGGTCTTGTCCTATTATTAAACCTTTTTGGCAACAAGTTCATAACTTAGCCACTTTAGTTGTTCATAAACACCTTCCTTATGTGGCTACTTTTTTAGTTCCGGGGGTGTATCTGAAGCTCCTCATGTCTGAACATTGATGGCTTGCATTGTTATTTATGCAGGCCAAGAGACTAATTCTCAGTAAATGACATACATCATCCACTCCTACCCTTTTAGAGCTTTTAAATACTCTGACCCAATTTGCCACCCTGGATCACTTATCACATTTGTCTACTAACTCCTTAGATGTATATTTGACATGTTGGCTTCCCTAATTCAAATTTCATCAACCTATACTTTGATACTGGGTAATTAGTACATCCACTTGGTTAGTGATTTTCTCTGACCTACCATTGTTTCTTTTAGTATTAGTCTGAATTTAAAGTACAATTTGATATTTTGTTTAATCCCCCTCTCCCTCCTGTGCTGCTTTTGGCTTCAATTTTGGAAACTGGCTCTGCTGATGCTAGTAATTTATTCATGTAAGTTTGCCTGTTTGTTATTATATTTAGGGATACATTCTTTAAATTTACATTTGATATTAATGTTTCTGTATTTGAAGATTTTCATTATTTATTGGTTGATGGTCTTTTTTATGCTGCTGTTGTTTGTGTAATGTTTGAATTGTTGGTTGTAATTTCCTTAAAATTCAATCATTTGTTTAACTGCGAAAAAATTAAAAGGATAAACATATATCCTGCTCACACCCAAAAAAGAATTGTCACATTAAACACGAGCATCAGTCTGCAAAGCTCTGCATCACTCTCACACTGCCAGAACACTAAGCTCTGTAGCTTGCCAAGTGCTGCTAGAAGAGACACTAATTGAGTGATGATACTGCCCTTCAGAAATATGATCCAGAATTGGCTCTGCATTTGTGTCACTGCTGCCTGGATGCCAGCTCAGCCTGCCTTGTATGATCACATAAATTGTCTGCAAAGTATTTTTTTATTCATTTTACCAGGAAAAGTGAACTGGGACTCAAAATCAGATTAGTATTGATATTTCTTCTCCCTTCTATTTTCTGTTAGCCTTAAATATAGAAGGCAATGTGTAAAAATTATCTCAGGGGAGAGTATTCTTCTTGTAATTCACATTTTAAAATGTTGTTGTTCTTTAAATCTTTTTGCTAATATGCAGTAATCAAATGTAAACAAACTGGTCACCTGTAAGTATGTTGTCATCCTTTTTTTTTCTCTTTCATTGATGTAATACAGCTGAATGTGTTGTTGTTAAAAAATGTAATTTAATTGGGAAGAAAAGTCCTATTTTCACCCATGTCACTCATATCTGAAGTGCAACAGAGATTGCATTATTGTGAAAAACTACTGGCTCAAAATACATTATAGGCATAGCACTGGCAACTCTCCTGTCCATGACCTAGAAGTGGGCCATTTTGCCAGATTATAATTGAAGTTACTGACAGTGGAGCTAGTGTTGCAGCCTGCCTCCCCCTCTTAGTGAACGAAAAACACTGGACAACAGACGTTGAACAGGTTGGGCCCTGGCTAGGGTCTGCCACCCTCTGTGCAAACCTACGCATCCAGTCTCTTCCCATAGTTTCTGCCCCATACCACTGCTAATTTTGGTTGCCCTGTGTTGCACACTGTCAGATCTTTTAATGTCCTTCTTGTATCGAGTGCTGCAGGTAGGGTCTGTCCAGGGCCTTCTAGTGAGACAGGACTATTTCCCCTGCTCTGCTGGTCACCATCCTTTTGATGCAATTATGCTGGCCCCCTTTGACAGCAGTTGCACTTTGCATGTCACATTTTATAGATACTGTACATGCAGTGCACAATGACGGCAAAAAAAGTCTTATATGCCCAGTCAGTCTGCCTACCGTACCTAACTACTTTGCACTGATCATAGTGGTCAACCCTTCCCTCTGTTTCTGCCCCCCTTTCTAGCTGACCCCACATGTCTTATCCACTCCTGCTTGAAGCTGTTCACTGATTTGACCTGTAACACTTCTCCAACAGCTTGTTCCATTTGTTCACCACTCTTCCTGAGAAAATGTGCTTACAGATGTCCTATTTACATGTCCCTCTATAAGTTTTAGTGAGTTCCTTCCCATCCTTGTAGCTGAGCTCAAGAAGAAAATGTCCTTGGCATTCACCCTATTTATCCTGTGCAGGTACTTGTATGTCTGGATCATTTTTAACCTTTCCCTCCTTTTCTCAAGGGTTTCATAGGTTTATACAAGTGAGTAGACTAAAGTCCATAATGCTTGCCATTTAAAATTACTAGAGATTTTGGCAGAATTTAGTTGGGTCAGTCATCACTGAATCCAGATTAAATTTAAAGTGGTCCATGCTTGGACTATCCACCACTAGAGCCGGGAGATTATTCCAAATTGGAATGGATCTTATACTGAACCAATTTTTCCTTCTTAGAGTATGCCACTTACTCATCAATAGTTGTTTATAATGTTTCTGATTACTGACTCTATATTCGTACTCAGTTAAACCTAATTCTGTTCCAAGGACAGAATCCCTTAGTGCACTGTAAATGAGACCAAGTCTCCCCTCAGTCTCCTATACTGTAAAGTATACATGTTCAGAAGCTTTAGCCTTTCATCATAAGTCTTTCCCTCCATGCCCATAATAGCCCTGGTGAATCTTCTTTAATATAAGGGAATCACACTTGAACACAGTATTCAAGGTGTGGCCTAACCAAGGCAATATACAATGGTAATAGTACATCCTTTGAGCAGTTGGCTAGATGTCTAAAAATACAATTTAGGTTCTGGTTTGTTCTGTTTACTTGGGTGGCACAATGGGATCTAAATTTTAAATCAGGAGTAACTAATATTCCTGGATCTTTCTCTTCTGTGGTTTCTTGTGATATTTCAGACCCCAATTTATACTGAAAATGTTTGTTGTGAATACCCAAATGCATAATTTTTCATTTAGCATTATTCAGGGCAAGCTTACTAGCACAGGACCAACTTGAGATTTTGTCCAAAAAAACCTGGAGAGCAGATCTTGCATTAATGTTGTTAACTATGGTGCCTATACGACAATCATCGGCAAACTTCAACATCCATATACTATCGTTATCAGTTTTAAGGGTGGAAACATATACATTAAATAGACAGGGACCCAACACAGATCCCTGGGGAACACTGCTACAGACTGGGGCCCAATTAGAAAATTCTCTATTTATAATGACTCTTTGTTTCCTTCCCTCTAGCCAATTAGAAATCCAATTTATAATATTATTATTAAGTTTGGATGCCCTTAATGTGTCAAGAATCTCAAAATGTGGTAACATACCAAAAGCTTTGGCAAAATCTAAAAATACCAGATCCACTGAATTACCATGGTCAATTCAGTAAGTGACCTTGTTGTAAAAAGTTAATAGGTTAGTTAGGCAAGATCTAGACTTGGTGAATCCATGTTGAAGATTGTCAGTTTGCTCACTATGACACATATGGTGCAGGTTAAAGTCTTTAATGACATTTTCTAAGATTTTCTCGTTGAGTGAAGTAAGGCTAATAGGCCTGTAATTTCCAGGTTTATTTTTTGGTCCTTTCTTGTGGTAAGTACTAAGGATGCTACTTTCCAGTCATATGGAACTTTCCCAGAATCTAATAAATGCTGAAAAATATTAGAGGAAGGTAGATGAACTCAGCATGTTCTTTTAATACCCTGGAATGGATTTCATCCGGGCCTGGATATTTATTAACATTAACTTGTTTTAATTTATCCAGTACATCTTTGAGTTGAATATTAAACTGCCCAGGTACAGAAGTCCCAAGTTTACCTATTTTACCATGTACATTTTTGGTAAACACTGAAGAAAAATATTAGTTCTGTATGTCTGCTGCCTTCTGGTTGTTGGCTATGCTGCCTGAATTTGTGATAAATGGTCCTATGGTATTTGTTTTCCCCTTAACTTTGTTAATGTGAGAGAAAAATACTTTTTTTGTTGTCTTTAACCCTTGATGCCAACTGCAACTCGAATTGAGATTTTGCTTTTCTAACCTTAGACTTGATATTTTTTAATAGCTCTCTGTATTTGATATTTAGGTGGGAGAACCCCTTTTTTATTTGTTTAAAAAGTTTGTTTTTCTTATTAATCAAAGCTTTTATTTTAGGGTTCATCCAACCATGAGTTGTAATATATTTAGTGCCAATTTTTTTTTTTTGTTGGGATATTAACTTTCATTAAATTGTTTAATTTATTTGCAAAGAGGCGCCATTTAGATTCAGCTGAAAGATTGGTAAATAATTTGGGCCAATCCCAATGATCTAAGCTGTTTTACATGTTGTTGAAATTGGCTTTATAAAAATCTGGAATTTTGGTGACATGGGTAGCAGTTTGGCATTTACTAGCTGAGATTGAAAAATGAACAGTATTATGATCACTATTTCCCAGTGGTGCTTTTATTTTGATGTTAGAAATGTAATGGGTAGAACTGGTTAACATAAGATCTAATATATTCATGTTCCTCGTAGCATGTTGGACCAATTACTCAAACCCCATTTCATTGAATAAATCCAAATAAAGACTATACATTTTGGTGGTTGCTGTTGCTGATGCCCAATTTAAACTGGATAAATTGAAGTCCCCCATAATCAGGATGTTGTTTGATGGACCAAGATTCCCAATATGTATTAACAATTCAGCATCATTATCAGGAGTCATAAAAGGAGGTCGATATACTAAACCTAGGATAATAGGGGATAGGGGAACCCATATAAGGGGTTAATTTAATCAAAGGGTTTCTAAATTGGTGTTAACTACTAAAATTTCTTCACTCGCTATTGTTTCATGAATATACACATATATATATATATATATATATATATATATATATATATATATATATATATATATAAAAGCTCCTCCTCCTGGGGCTGCGTGGGTGGCTGTTTGTGCTTGTCTGTGTCTGTGGGTTAGTTTTTGTTCACTTACATGTTTTCTGTTGGGAATACGTGTGCCATTCTTGCACACAACATTGGTGAAAGTCTCCTGACTGAATTTCTGCAAATCGCCATCATCAGGTATCAGCTTTTAATTTTATATCAACTTTCTTGAAGCCTCCCCAAGGAAGCATATGCCTTACAACTAGACTTACAAACATGGTGATGCTGGGTCCTGCAACTGAATCAACATTTTCAACATTCTCATCTGACCACTCTTAAAGCAACTGCATACGTGGACTTTAAAGAACAAAGGAATTTTAACACATTTTGTGACTGAATCAACATTTTGTCTGACCTTTTCCAAAGGTATTGTACTTGTCTCTGAGGACTTTGAAGATCAAAGGAAAAATACAGACAAAAGGATTTCACATTGCATATGCCTACTGTCTGACCTACTCCCAAGGTACTGTACTTATCTCTGAGGACTTTGAAGAACAAAGGAAACATATAGACAAAAGGATTTTACACATTGCATATGCCCAGGCCACAGTTTATCACCTTTCAGGAACTTTAACATATTATGTGATCCTGGATCTCAACAGTACTATAGTACTTCTCTTAAACCCTCTGGCACCAAACCCTCCCAGTCTTTTTTTTTTTCATTTTTCTCTGTACTTCACCATAGTGCTTAGCTATCCACCTTAGCTCACTAAAATCCGTACCCCACCACCCTCCTATTGCTCGCCACCCTCCCCGACTGCCTAGCCCACACTACTTCTCGGCTCTCTCCTGCCTCACTAAAATAACGCTTTGGCTTAGTCCCCACCACCTGTTCCTGCTCACCCTCACCCTCCTTTTCCCTTTATGCCAACTCCCCCCCTCTGCCTACCCTACCCCTCCACCTACTCTCACCTTTCTATACTACTACCTGAAACATTGTACCATGGCTTTTACTCTGGAAGTCTTAAACAAACATCACCCAATTAATACCTGGGTGCAATGAGCCATATTTCCTAATTGGAAACTGCCACATCATTATAACTCACTAATGATCACCCTCTACTGGAACTCCAGAAGACAATCCAAGCATCTTAAAAAGTACAAGCAGAAACTCACTCCAACCTATTATGAACTACGAATGGCATCGCTGAAACTCCTGCTCCTCCTACTTTTAATATCTGGTGGGATGCACCCAAACCCTGGTCCTGTTACACTGAAGCCGACAAAAACAGGGAAAGTTGGTAGTGGTCTCTCCATTATCACTCTAAATATCTGCAGCCTCCTTCCCAAATTGGCATCTCTTCAAACTCTCGCTGGACAAAAAAACCCTGATATACTAGCCATTGTGGAAACCTGGCTATCTCCCAGCACCCCGGATCATGCGGTCTCGCTTGAAGGCTACAATCTTTTCAGACTCGACCGGGCAAGCAAGAAAGGTGGGGGCTGTGCTATCTACATAAAGGACAACCTCTCCTGTCAACGCGGCAGCTTCACCCCCACAAATATGCAGATGAAACTCCTCCCTATTAAACTGCTTCTTGGTGCACAAAACAAAGTTCTCACAGTGGCCGCAGTCTATATCCCTCCAAAAGACCACCGTGCCAGTATTAAGTCTGTACTTAATTTTGTTAGTCTGCAGCCCTCTGAAAATGAGCTCCTCCTCCTCGGAGATTTCAACATAAACTGGCTCACCTCTGACACTGGCTCTTACAAAGATGACATCCTAGCAGCAAACCTGACTCAGATGGTAACCTCCCTCACCCGGAAAAATTACAAAACTGGTACAAGCACCCTTATTGACTGGGTTCTCACAAATCACCCTGACCGGATAAAAAACATTAAAGTCCTCCCTGACTCCCTCAGTGACCACTCCCCAGTGTCCTGTACCTGGTCTAATAAATTTCTCAAGCCACACCCCAAAGTTATAACAAGCAGAGTATTGCCTTATGGGAATCTTATCAAGTTGTAAACCCATCTCCTACAACAGGACTGGACACCAATCCTTGAATCAACTGATATTAATACCGCACTAGAATACTTCATTAAATCTTTCAACTCTGCATGCGACTTATACGCCCCAGTAAAAAAACGTAAAATCAAAGCGCTATCAAATCCATGGATTACTGCCAAACTACTTGCCAAGCTCAAGGTTCGGACCACCTCTGGGCAGTTGCCAGAGACACAGGCTCACCTCATGATACCCTAAAATACAAGCAGGCACGTAAATAGATGTACCTCACAAATTAGGCAAATGAAGAGCCTATTTCAAAAATGTCTTGAATCCACCTGGGTGATGGAAGAGCTTTTGGGACAACATCCGAAACATAATGGGTAAATAATCAAAATCGTCACCTACCATTAAGAAAGTTGATGGATCCACCACTTGACCCAAAGTCTATTGCAGATGCTTAATAAGACATTCACAGACCTTAGTGGGGTCCTCCCCAGATTTCTTCTTGGACTTACCTGTGCCTAGCCTAGTATCACAAAACACCCTCGTGACAAACCACAATTTTACTTCAAGAAAATCAAAGTGCAGAAGCACACAAGTACATAAGAAAGGCCTGCTCCAAATCCAGAACAAGTAGTGACACTCTAGATCTAAAATCCTGTCTCTCACCCTGGATGAAGTAATTCACCCCTTGCAAAATTCTTAATCTGTCACTTTGCCAAAGTCAATTTCCCAACAAATGGAAATCTGCCATAGTTATGCCAGTGCACAAAGGGGGGGACAAAACCTCAACAGGAAACTATCGACCAATATCAATACTCCCTCCCCTCTCCAAAGCACTTGAATGAATAGTGGCAGACCAACTCTCTGATTACCTGGACAAATACAGTCTACTCTGTAATCAACAGCACGGCTTTAGGAAAGGACATAGTACAACAACAGCCTTACTTGATTTCTCTGGAGAAGTCCACTCAGCCCTGGACAAAGGTGCCAAACAGGTGCAGTCTTTATCGATCTTACAAAGCTTTCGACACAGTCCATCATGGCCTACTTACCTCCCTACTTTCCTAGCCTAGGCCTGGCCGAAGGTCCTTGTGCTTGGGTAAAAGTTACCTGTCCAATCGGTCACAGGCTGTAAAATTCTAATGAACTCTCCGACTTCAAACCAGTTCTCTCGGGTGTACCACAGGGATCAATTCTTGGACCGCCCTCTTTAGCCTGTTCCTTAACTCCCTCCCAGATATCTGCCAGGAGAAAATAATCTTATCGCTGATGATGCTGTAATTCTCTCTTCCCACAAGGATCCAAACTCCTACGAAAAAGCCTGCAACTTGCTTTCTCTAGTGTTGAAAGGTGGTTCCTGGATAGTAAACTTGTGCTAAACCACAATAAAACAAAAGCCATGCTCTTCTCCAATCACCAAAACAAAATAGGCATACTCCACTCACCATACAAACCTCTGAGAATTACACTGGACCAAGTAAATACTTTCAAATACCTTGGCATCACTTTTGACCAAGGGCTCACCTTTGCAACCCACATTGACAACACTACGAAAACAGTGAACCAATGCCTTGGAATACTATTCCGTAACTGTCAATTTCTAAATCAAGCGGCATTGAGAATAGCTATACAGGTTCCATAATCTCAATCATTGACTATGGCCTTATTATTTATGGCTCAGCTACCTCCACTGCTCTAAAGCGTATCTCAATCACTCTAAATAAGGCCTGCCGGCTCCTCACGGGGGCTCAAGACTGACTCACACGTGTGATCTGCTATGAATCAGGCTGGTTGAACCTATCAAATCGTCTTATTTATCTCACCTGCACAATGGCAAAAAAATCTATCTTGGGACTGACTCCATTATGTATTCAAAACCTACTCCGACTGAATCCTGGCTCCGACCCTCCACAGATCTGACGCCAACCTTTCCTGGTTCGAGATGCCGGACTGCACAGGGACAAAGATCTTTCGCATACAGGGCCCCGACATGGTTCAATGCGCTTAGTCCACCTACTCTATCCTCAACCTCGCTTGAAGCTTTCAAATCCATGCACTATGCCCACCTCACCACCACTAGCAACTGTAATTGCGCAAGATAAAGACTACTACTCCTCATGTCCATCCTCACATCTGAGGCCTCTTCCTCCCTGACTAATGAACCCTCTGGTACCTCTATTACTTCCTGTCTCCCACCCAAACTCACTCCCCCCCTTTTTTCCTGTCCCCTCTCACTTACTCTCCCGCTCACCACCTTTCCCTCCTCTCTAGCCTCCTTTTGGCGCCTAATGATCACCCACTCCCTGGAAGTTTCCTTAACCTCGAAATTGTCTACTCGCTTGAACCTGTTATAGCTTGTTTTTCTATGAAACTTAAAAACGTTACTGCCTTAAACTGTTAATAGCAAATTTATGATGTAACTTTCCTGTCTGGTTTTACCTGTAATGTGTATCGTGCTTTGTTAAATGTTCTTTGTGACGTGGAACCTTTGTAAAAGAGCCCTGGCTCAAAGGTATTAATTCCTAGACTAATAAACTAAACTAAACTATATATATATATATAGCCACACCTCCACCTTTTCTGTGATCCCTGTTTTTAATATAAACATTATAGCCTTGAATATTTTTATCCCAGAGGTCATTTGCGTCCCACCAAGTCTCTGTGACAAGAGCAATGTGTATGTTGTTGGTGACAAGAAGAAGCTTGAATTCATCAAATTTATTGGTTAAACTTCTGGCGTTAATTAATACCCCTTTCCATCCATAATATATGTTATTTTGAAAGTTATTGTCAGTAGTGTTTAGGTTACTAGTGAAGCAGTGTCCCCCATTCCAGTTTAAATGGAATTTTATAACTTTGTTAATTTTTTTTACCCATAACCCTAATACCAAGATGATTTAGGAGCAAACCATCCTTTTTATAAAAAACTAAGGCCCAGATATTCAAAAGGGTTGTGCATGGTGCAACAGCGTTGCACCATGTGCAACCCACTGATGCGCCTTGGTGCGATATTCAAACGGGAGTTGCGCCTGGCACAAATCCCGATGCACCGGAGTGCATCAGTAATGTATGCAGGCACAGGTGGAGGGGTGCCCATGCATACTCTGCACAGCCTGATATTCAGCCTGGGATGTGCGGAGCCATACAGGTGCAACCTCTACCTGTGCCAGCACAAAGTTAAGCAAAAAAAAAATGGAGCAACGGACAGCCACCCACAGGTCAGCTGCCACATTGCAGGGTGCAACACAGCAGCTGCCTCCTGTGGGTGGCCACCCGAGCTCCGGCTACACCTCTGTGGTGGTGACCCCCATGCCCGATTGTGGGCTTCAGTAGAAAAAAGATAAATCCTATATCCCTGGTGGTCCAGTGGACCACTGCCCGCCCGATCGCGGGCTTCAATAAAAAAAGATTAATCCTATATCCCTGGTGGTCCTGAGGACCACTGCCTGCCCAATCACGGGCTCAAGTATGAATAAAAAGATTACTCCTATATCCCTGGTGGTCCAGTGGACCACTGCCCGCCTGATCGAGGGCTTAAGTATGAATAAAAAGATTAATCCTAAATCCCTGGTGGTCCAGTGGACCGCTGCTCACCCGATTGTGGGCTTAAATATGAATAAAAGGATTACTCCTATATCCCTGGTGGTCCAGTAGACTGACGTCTGCCCAATCGCAGGCTTAAGTGAACTAGTACTGACCCCCATATCCCAGTTGGTTCAGTGGACCTCCCACCCACCCACTGATCCCCACTGCCCCTCTCCCCCAGTCAGCGCAGGCGGCAGCACCCCACCCGCCTGCCACCCCACTGCCTGCCGACTGACACTGTCGGTAGGGCTGTACGTCCATTGGTCCACAGCGTGAGCCAATGGGCATGCAGCCCATACCGTACTACACATTCCAGATATGTGAATGGATCCATATTAGCAGATTCAATGTACATTGTGCTTCCTTCTCCAGCTGATTCATCAATAAAATTTTCCCAAAGCGTTATCTTCTTTTCAGTTTCTAGTCTCCTATGTAGCTGGTGAATCTCTTCCTGCAGCATAATAATTAAATTACACTTCTCACAGACAAATTCCTAGTTTGGTATGTCATCTGAAGACATTTTACACTGGGAGCATGCCTTTTTCCTAGTGTTTTTACCTTTTTTTGCTTTTACCTGCACCATTATAGGTATGAAAGGTTTTGTTCAAATGGTATTAGTAACATGTACCTAAGAGCTTACTCCCTCGAAATACTAATGAAATTCACAGCCTAGGTCCCAGAGTCCTCAGCAGACACATGCAGACGCGTGTGTCTCTGTGCATGGCTCCACGCGCTGTGCCGCGCACCCTGCTCTGCTCACCCCGCTCTCAGCAGGGCTCGTTGAAATAGTGTAACCTGACCTGGAAGTACAAGGCAAGGGTCAGGAGATTAGCAAGTGACAAAAGGCTCTAATTAATAAAATATTCACCCTAATATCCTGGTATAGTGAGTACCAATAGCGTAGGACACCCCCAGAACCTTCGGGCTAAAAAAGACCAGCAGCTTTAGACTGCCAGACGTCAGACTGCAAAGCAGTCTCTCTTCCTGGATACCATTTAGGTAGCAACTAGGGCTCAATATACGCAAGTGCTCGTGGAGCTTAAAGGGTGTGCATTTTCAAGTCCTGCAGACTCTCCTCTTATGTTTTGCCCCAAGTCTATGGACTATCTTGGTTGCCCCGTGCTGTACTGCTTCCACCTTGTCACAGTCTCTATTCAGGTGTGCATTCTAGTAATTATTCTACATGCAGTCACAATAGTGACCTATAAAATGGGAGGATCATCTCCTGACATCTACTGCTTATCCCCCTTCCTATGCAACCCAACATCCTGTTTTTGCTTTGTCCACAGCTCCATTACAATGTGCTGTTATTTTTAGGCTCTCGGATATCATGACCTCCATGGTGCTTTCAAGCACCACTCCCCTATTTCATATCGCACTCTATCATTCCTCTTCCCAATGAGCATCACTTTACATTTTCTTGCATTGAATGTCAGCTGCAAGATCTTAGACCAGCTCTATAACTTTTTAAGTTCCACCATGACTTCCCTCATACCTGCATCCATGTCCACTCTTGCACAGATCTTTGTGTCATTTGTGAAGAAGCAGATCTTGCCCTTGGTGCTTTCCGCTATGTCACAAATGGATACCTTGAAAAGGACTGAGCCCACATCCTTTCTTTTTCTGTGGTGTAGCAAGAATACATTAGCTGTCCTCCAGTCCCTTGGTACCACCCCTGTGGCCAGCAAGCTGTTGAATACATCTGGAAGTGGTACTGCTATCACTTCTGCAACCTCCTTTCTGTATCCTCGGGTATAAGCCCAGAGGTCCCATGAATTCCTTTACTTTCAACCCTGAAATCTTTTTCAGCAATCTTTTCACCATTAATTTGATTATGCCGCTTGAGCCGTTGCTCTCCTTTCTTCCCCTCTTAATCCCACATTCTGGCAGTGGCCCATCCTTCTCTCTAGTAAAATCAGAACAAAACTATTTGCCCAGTAACTCTGCTTTCCTTTTGTCCTCATCCTCCAATCTTTCCTCAGTTGTCAGTCTCACAATTCCCCCTTTGCACTTGTGTTTTGATATCTTATGATTTCTATAGCAACAGTTCCCATGGTAAATCCTACAGTGATACAATATACAATTTTATGTTGTAACTGTTTAGAGAAATAATGAGTGGTTGGCACCTGTGGGTAGTGTTTTTAGAAATTTACATTGTATAAGTCTATTTTACATTATTACCAGCACTTTTTTCTGACTAGCCCTTTAAAAGTAAAAACAAATTGGAGCTCCTGTTATTCCTCAGTTGTTGACTGTGAGTAATTTAATTAAGTATGCACATGCATGCTAATAAGTCAGCAAGATCAGTTAGGTTTTGAGAGATAGCCTAATGAAGCTCTAATGATGCATTTGCTGCCATACCTCTGCAAAAAGCCACTCACAGGCTCTAATAGGGCATTGATTAGGAAGCCACACTGAGGCAAGTTAGTGGCCATAGGGTCTGAAGTAGGGCAAAATATCTGATCATATGGAAGCACATACAGTCTGCAGTATCTCGTACTATATATTGTTTTCAAATTGTATCTGAAATATAATTCCTGCTATGACCAGGAATTATTGTGGCAAAAAGCAGTATGCATTGCATGGTGCCCTTTGGATTCAATCAAAGATGGCAGGTTTTACTGGCAACATGGAATGACCTAATGTGGAGCTAGTGACTGTTGTGTTTTCTTCTGTTTTTGTCCAGGCCAAAGCACACCTGGGCCTAATTATGGGGCCTGGACACAGTGACTCAATTTCATCCTCTAGTGAGACATTGGGATAGTTCCTTGCATGATGGATAACATAGCTGGTTGAACTTCAGGAATACCCAGATGGCCCTCTCTATACTGAAGCATTTTAGGCTAATGTGGGTACCTAGCTACTGCCCTGGGAGATCATAACTGTATAAGGTTAAGGGATGGTCCAAAAAGGTATGTAGATGTGACATCTTGTCTAGTAATATAGGAGCAAGTCTATTCTACAGGGCCTTATGCTGAGTGTAATTAGTAGAGTTTTATGTCTGCTACAAATCCCCTATCATCTCTACTGCCCATCCCGCTGGCTCTGATCCACTGATGAGGGATTGCTAGAGATTCCAAGGGTCCATTTAAAGACATCTGGGGCCAGGTCATTTAGTTTTATGGCCACAGCCCTGTGGAATTCTCTTCCTCATCAGGTGCGAGATTGCCTGACCTTCCAAAGTTTTAAAGCTGCTCTTAAAACCTTCCTATTTAATCTAGCCTATCCTGATTTTGAATGCCACTGTGGTATTTATTGTTTTAATCAAAGTGTGTTTATTTATTGATATATTTATATTTATTGTGTCGTATAAGCACCTTGATTTTAGAAATGCACTTTTTATAAATAAAAATTGATTGATTGATTGATTGATTGACAAATAGATTTCATAGGGCTTTGCCCTTATGTGTTTATTAGGTTCATATAGGGTCTTTTCAGGGAGGCAGACTCTTTTTTTAACTACTTTACTTGACTGTTTTCTTTAGCCATGGGACTGATACCCTGCTAGTTTACTGACTGTATTAGACTAGTCCTGTGTATTAATTCTCGGTCTCCTTGAGGTTAACCTGTCTTGACATAAGTACATCTCCTCCTGAAGAGAAGTTAAGGTCTGTTGTGGGTAGCTACAGAAGTTATGAAAAGCAAGAACTCTATGTAGTGCCCTGTTTGACTGCACTTTCTCGGTCTCCTTTCACTATTTGTGCTGCATTCATTCTATATTGGACTGGTTGGCCTGCAGACTTACTGTTCTTTTAATGAAAAGATATAAAACTTTTATCACAAAATAGACTGTCCTTCATCTAGGTATTTTATCCAATATTAACTGCTCACCTTTGCTCATTCATAAACTATAAATGGGATCGTAAATGAGGGGTGCTACTGTATATGGCATACATCAACAAAAACAACAAATCAGAGCACACCCTGACCCCCCAAAAAGGTAAATGTAACAATAAACATATATTTTCAGCCTGGATTGGCAACTTACTATTTTGATTTCAAAAGGCCTGGGGCTCTCTTGGTATTCACCTCAGGGTCCTGCTGTGAAGTCACCCAGCAATCAATTTTGAGGTAGACCAACCATCAGCCTGGTCCCTACTCTAAACTGCATCTGCGAATACCAAGAGTCCCCCACGCCTTTTGATTTGTTGTTTTTGTTGATGTATGCCATATACAGTAACACCCTCATTTAAAATCCCATTTATAGTTTGTGAATGAACAAGGGTGAGCAGTTAACACTGGATAACGTTTGTAAATGGAGAAGAATGGCTTTCTCATTTAGCTAGCTCCCCACCAGTTACCTGCACATTGGCTGGGGACCACATCTTAATTAAGCTAATTTTAGGCTGATGCACCCTATAAAGGTAAACCACTTGAGGCAGATGCAGTTTAGAGTAGGGACCCAGCTGATGGTTGGTCTACCTCAATGTTGGTAGCTGGATGACTTCACAGCAGGGTCCTGAGATGAGTACCAAGAGACCCCACAACTTTTGAAATCAAAATAGTAAGTTGCCAGTCCAGGCTGAAAAAATATGTTTATTGTTACATTTACCTGGGGCAGGGTGTGCCCTGACTTGTTGTTTTATTTTCCTTCATTTAGGTAATCTGGAAGAATCTTGGCCATTTTTAAAGAAGCTGGTTCTGTTATGTATTTATGAATTTTTTAGTATTGTGATATGGAATGTATGTTGCATATTTGAATTTTTTTTTGTATAGTGTTTTTTATTGAAATAAGTCATAGGTGACATTACCAATAACATTAATTACAGGATACAGGTTCAAATCCACAGCAGCTCAATTCTCATCATATTATTATAGAAAAAAAGGCAAACCTGAATTATGATCTTTGTTTCTTGAGCACCTATTTCTTAATAAAAACAGTAAGGCTTCAATGTAATATTGTGATTGTCCCATTAGATCAATACAACAACTTCATTGATGCTCTGCTTTAGACTGTTTTCAAGTCTCTTGCATTTAGTATAATAAGAAAGATGAAAGATAATTTAAGTTAGGTTAAACTAAGTAAATACAGAATAGATTGTAAGTAAGATTAAAGTATAGAAAATATGGCTGTGCTCTGTATATTTACCAGTCATATGGGAGGTCCATATGCACCGTATCTAAGGTGCGGTGATATAGCAACATAGAGGCGAGTGAAATAAAGTACTTGTTTTCTGATTCTTGTCTCCTGTGTGGTTATTGTACTCAGGTTATACTTCCCTCCTGTTATACGGCCAGTTCTCCAGGGGAAAGTACACTCCAGAAGCCCCCCCACATGTATCCAGAAAGGCCTCCTCCCTACCTCGGAGAGCATATGTCAGCCTATTAGTCGAAAGGGTCTTAATAGCTAAATTTCTCCACTGGTTCATTGTTGGGGTATAGTTCGTCATTCACATGTTTTGTATTGCCTGTCGGGCTATAACCAGCAGAATTCTAATCCATCTGGGGTATAATTCCCACTCTTCCTCCTCCTGGTCAGCAATTCCCATCAAAAGGGAGCATGGAGAAAACTTCACTGTGCCCCCCTCCTCATTTTAACAAGTTCTCCCCAAATTTCTTTCCAATATTTCTGGATTCTTGGGCATTCCCAGTAATAGTGAATAATTGTACCCCTGGCTTCATCACATGTTCCACAAAGGGGGATATTCCTGGGCAAAAACTGTGCACTATACTCGGTGGGCAATAAAATCTGTGAAGGAATTTAAACTGCAATTCCTTGAATTTATTGCATAGGAGCAACCCCATATGAGTTCCCAGGACACATTTGAAATTTGCTATGTATGTACATGTCTGCAAATATTGTAATGACTTGCTGCTGATCAATTCAACTTTTCAACAACAGCTTAATTAAGGAAACATAAATTGGGAGAACTATATTAAACAGTTATCAGAGTTTCCAAGTGAAATTACATTACTTTTGTCAAAAACAGCCTTATACTTGGTCTTGTCTGAAAATGTTTCTGCAAAGATCTTACAGATTCTGGCTGTGTCTGAGACAAGTTGTTCAATGTAAATCATAGTGTCAATATGTTTCTTTTCAGCTGGACTGGTCAACTCCCAAACAGAAATCCAGAATTGTTTTCAATTACTCAGATTTTCTTCATGCATGGTTAAAAAGTAATTTGATTTACATTGTTTATTTTTTGAATTACAAAGATTCCTAAGATTTCCATATATGTTCCAATCAGACACATTTTTGCTTTTTTTCCCCTGTAGCAGTTTCATCAATCATCTTGTTGTTTCATCCAGAGATAGTTCCTTTAAAACCAATTGTTCTTTTTTGATCGTATTCACTTAGGTTTCAATGGGAAAAATTGATTATGAATCCCTGTTGAAGTGCCAACAAAAAAAACCCCACTGCAACATCTACTATGGGTATCACATCTATACAAGATCAGTCAACTGTGCTAACCTGACTCGTTAATTCATCCTGGATAACATCCTTAAAATTTATAAAGGAAATAAAAATAGGTTATGCCCTGACATCTTTGCTGCTCCATGTGCAAAATATAGGTAGATGATTGCTAATATAGTCAGAAAAGTTGCCATGGCTTCTGACATTACAAATATTATTAATTAGGATTCCATCCAAAATAGCATGAATATTGCTCCACTGATTCATGCATGTAAAAGTAGAAACAAGTAGAGAAAAGCCAATGCTAATTACAGGGGCGTAGTTTTTTTTACAGGCGTGGCAAAGTACTAAAAAAGTCCTGGTTTTCACGTATCAAGACAGTGAAGCAGTCCAGGGGTCTGGAGGCCACCTAGGCCCCCAGAAACCCTTGCATATATAAGAGTTGTTCTGGAGTATTATAGTTGTGTTTTTACAACTCACAAGTACTAGGACAGACCAGGGAGTGCCAGTGTGGCAACAGGCAATCTGCACTGTTGTGTGGAGGAGGATGGAGGTGGATAACTTATATCCATATGCACAAAACCTGCTGCAAAAGGGATGAAAAAAGCCCTGCTTGTGTTAGCAAATCCAGTACAAGTGTGAGCAACATCGTCTGTGGGGGAAAAAAAAATGATGACAGTACTATCTGCCAATAACCAAGACTGTGCCCAAACCAAACCCCACAACATAAAACAGAAGGGAAGACTGTGGAAAATAATAAATACTAGAAATACCACCAACAGCATAATATGATTCAGTGTCAGCTGGCAACCATCTGATTCCCCCTTCCCAGCCCCTTGGGATGGCAGGCAGCAAAAAAAGGCAGAATTGTCTAGTCCTCCTTTCCCAGTCAACAAAAACAAAGGTAGACAGCACAGTCAGCCTATATATACAAGGTACAATTGCATGGTGCACCCTTAATTTCTTTCAGGACTCTCCTCCAAGTAGCAGTATACAGAGACAGGCTTGGAACCACCTCACCCTACCCACCCACCATGGACTGATGGACTTGAACAATTGAAAGAATGGAGCATTGTTGGACTCACAGTTGAGGGTCAACTGTGCTAAAATAATTAGGACTACAATGCTGCACTTCAAATACTAGACTAAATATGATGATACATTTAATTTACAAATTACAATTGACCATCACCACACCAGCTAATGATCCACGTAAGCAATGCTGCAGCGAGCAAGCACAACCACCACCTTAATAAAATATTTGGAAAACAAAACCCTGTTGTTGGAACTGTAAATAACCACCACCAGCAGTCAAGCAGTGCCATTTTAAAATGACAGGAGAGTGAGGCACACAGAAAATGGTGACAGAGTCCATGGCCAGATTAATGGATGTGGGGGCCCTACTCCAAGTCATATTTTGTAGCCCGTGGGGCCCCTAAATGCCAACATTCCACTCTTCTGCAGTAACGACCAGGGTACTCAAGTAGGATGTGGTTTATAATGCTATGTGTTATGCCACATGACTTGACAGGTCACATGCCCTTGATTATAAACAACACAATTCAGAATGACCAATTACTGCACAAAGAAACATTTTTTCAGTACAATATTAATATTTTGTAAATTTTCACTTTTTATTTACCTTTAACTCGTCTTGTTTTTCCCTTGCCACTACTGTACCTTGTAACTATTTTTGTTATTATTAGTTATGGATCCTCTTTTCTTCCTCTTTTTTTTTCCCTCCCCTGAGACACACCTGGACATTAGAGTTCAATTAGTGTGCCATGCCTGCACAGATATCAAATTCAAATTCCACATAAATAAATTAATAAAAATGTGGATTGTAGCTGCCATGAACTCCCTGCACATGCCTCCTTGAATACCTATTCTCTCTGCCAAAACCAAAAAACTGAAGCATGTATTGAAGCAGTTAGTGGGGATCACAGCTCCCTCCCATTATTTCCTTGCTCAAGACTCCTTCGAGCCCCAAATCTGAGACATGCTCAAGCTCCTTGCCTCTGCAATGCATCTGCCACAATCACCCTCTGTGCAGCTATCTTTGTCCTCAATTCTGTCTGTTCTCCCACTGTATCCTCCTCCATCTTCATTGTCATTTATAGTTTTGTTGTCAACCTAAAAGTTGTTTTGCTGCCAATGTTGAGTTGCCACATCCTTGCCCCTACTCCAAGTCATTGATGCCAAAGCAGCTAAACAGAGTTGTGCCAAAAAGACTGAGCCTTAAGAACCCTGCAGGACCTGCAGGTGTTGACTACAGTCACTTCAGAAATTAAGTTTCCTAGAGCAACCTGCTACAACTTCCCAGTAATGTATATGGCTCAAATGAAACCAAGACAAAACTGTGCCAGCAAGAGCAAGTCGCACAAGTTAGTTCCCCTCAGGTGACTTATTAGCATCCCATGGTCCACTCAGTGCCAAACTCAAATCTTATTAAAGACTCAGTACACTACTCAGCTTACTGAACACTCACAGATAGACCATAACCAGAGGCAACCACAGCTTAGTTTCTTTCTCCAATGCAATAAAACAAGTTATTTCTGCAGCACAAATGACTTGGACACTGCAGCACGCAGAAAACTAGTCAACACAACATACCTGGTGTGGCCTGACTGATGTGAATGTGAATGTGATGAGTCCAGTCTGTCCTCTTGATTGTTTTCTCAAGATCACACAGGCAGTGGTGACATGACTCAGCCTTGCAGCATGGCCCAGCATGGGAGGACTCCTCATAGTCACAGGAGGACCAAAGGCCAAACTAGCAGCAGCACTGACTGACCCTGGCTAGTGGCTACACTGAAAACACCAGCAGCACGTGACACTGCACTGAAGCCAAATCTGACTCCGGGTGACCCCCTGTGGCCTACTTTTGTGTCTTTAGACAGATACTCTTCTTCTTTGATAGATGAGACCAACAACCGGCACCGACAACTGACCACCACAGCTCTCTCTCATTCTCCTCCTCTACTCCTCGTTACTGCCTGGCCACATGTCCTGACACCATGCACATGCACACACTGATTCCTGCTCCCCAGTAGCCACACCTCCAGAGGACCTCTGATAGACATGATTGGTTGTGTGTGGTGGGGTCAGGGTGGATCAGAGGTGAAGCTGGAACAGCCATCAGAGAAACTGAGAGGCTCACTTGCTCAGAGCAGCTGTGGGGGAAGGTAATCATTCACCAGGCTGACTCAGTGAGGTGGGGGGGCTGACTGACTGCAAGGAGGGGGCTGTTTTTGGGAAATTCGGTTTGTCAGCAGTTGTCCAGTACAGCCAGAATTAAAGAAAGTAGCTGTAAATAAATTAACTGTGGGGGCCCTCCTGAACCTCAGGGCCCTACGCCATGGCGTAATTAGCATACTGGTTAATCCAGCCATGACAGAGTCACACACACATGCAGTCTACCCCCTCCAGGTTTATCCTTTCCAAGCTGGCTAGCTGGCTTGGCTTCCTTAGTCTCCCAGTCTCTCCCACCCAGTCATGACCGTATTACAAAAAAATGTTGCCACAAACAACTTCTACTGTCTGCTGGATACACAAATAATAACATACACATTCATAAATTGATGAGCTATCATTCCTTTACAGTTTGTTTTTAAGCTTGTTAAGTCTCCTTTCTGTTTTGGTGACGGTCCTCCATCCATGGAACAGTCAGTGCCTGCCACCTGGACACACAGTCACACACCACACACACACACACACACACACGATGACCCCCCCAAACGACTACAAGTATGCCAGCTTCTTCAGATCCCAATCATCCCCTGCCACCTTCATTGACTTGATATATTTGACCCTACCCTACCCTGCTGCCTGGCTGCTGGCTGGTATCTGCTGTCTGTATGGTTCCCTCACTCCCGCTCCCTTCCAGTTCAATTCCAGAAAGTTCCAGTGACCACTTCCATGTCCAGACCATGTTTACCAGTTTACCCATGTTTTACCTTGTTTTGGCAGAAGTACAATAAATTACACATCATGTTTAAAACCTGGTCAAACACAGTCAAAAACAATGTTAAATCAAGGATTACCATGTTTAATAAACATGTTCCAAACATACTACAACTCAGCAGAATAGAAGTGGTTAAAATGTTGGAAGTCCCTACCTGCCTTCTTAAGGCTTAGCTGTCCCCCCGCCACCATCGTTGTACTAGATACCAACCTGAATGGTTGGTTATCTCTGGCTTGCTCCTCCAAATGTACTGGATGCTAGAAAATCAGCACACAGACACCACTGGTATTCAAAACCTTTCAATCACTATAGTAATGTCACTAAAATGTTAATGGCAAACCTTGCCCTCTCACATACTGTAAAACTGCTATGCTGTCTAATTTACTGTACATGACTGTAGTGTACTGTGGAACTCTGTATTATCTGTGCCAGCAGCCATCCATTGACCCAAGACAAATGTATGCAGCCCATTTTCAGTACTGTCTGGCACCAGGGACACCGACACTGTGAATGAGCTCCACTCAGTGGTCTGTGTCTGCCCTTTTAAAATACATTTGAATAAACTGAGTGACTGAGTGACTGACTGTAAATATAATGTTTCTAGCAGCCAACCATAAACACATTTAGTAACAGTTTGCTTTGCTCCGTGATGGGCTGTTAGGCCTGGACAGGCTGGTACTCGCTGGACTCTCTGGACGGAAGCTTGCCCTGAAACTGCTGCTATAAACTCAAGGCTCAGGTCAAGCAAGAAGGCAAATGAGGCCTGCATGGGCAAATAGCCGTGAACTGCAAAGCACAGATCAAAAGACCAAAAACATCCAGTCACTGAGTCGGAGGATTCATTCAATTCAACAGTACACAGCCCACCCTACCAAACAGAACCAAACTACTGAGGTTGGAAGCTACAAGCTTGAATGAAGCTGAAGCCTTAGGTTAGGAGACAAGACAATATAGACAAAGTTAGACTAACAAAACCAAGTTGCGATCTACTTCTCCAGTCCTGACTCCTCCCGGAGGAAGAATTTTTGGGACATACACAACCACACCTTCCCCAGTCTTGACAACATTTTGGTTTTCCTGTTTTAATTATTTGGCTGGGCTGGCTCTCCAACAACTCCTCTGACAGTCCCAGGCCAGTGCGGTCTGACTTCGCTCCTCCCTCATGATGGGTCCTGACTCCTGCCACTGTGGCCCAGCATTGGTGCCCGCCGCCAACACAACTCTCCGAGATGACTCCACTGATAACTCCATGAAGTCTCCAACCATCCAACATGCTCTTCAATGGCAAATGGCACAGAAACAGTTGGTTTCAGCTCCTGCAGGTGCCTGGCACGCACTCGACTTTGGCTGCAGTACTCTTCAATTGGTTGTAAAATGAATGTTGATATGGTTATCACATGCTTGCAGCCAATAAAAACTGGGGAAATTTGGGACCAAATTACTTAAAAAAATGCACAGCCAATCCTCTATCCTTAGAGCTCCCGCCCACTGAAACTAAGTTCCCAGTCCCCAGCTCCAGCCGAAGAAGCAAAAAAAAAAAACAGAACCCGGGAACCGTGATCAAACAAAGTCCTGGTCTCTTTTGCTCGGGGGGGCAGCTTGCCCTCTCTTCCCCCCGTAATCTACAATCTATGCCACTGGCTAATTAGTAGTTGTTTGTAATGGTACCAGGTTAAGATAGTGCAGATAAAACCGCACATGAAATACAGCGCTGAAAGAAGTACTAATGACTCTACAGAGACAGGGTTTTAGGGCATGTGGTAGAAACCGCTACCCCCTGTCGCTGTAGGCTGCCAGCAAGGGAGGTTACAGATGCTGTCAGGACAGTGCCTGGCCATGCTGTTCCTGTGGTGGAGCGACTAGAGCACCTGCCTGTGGTGGCTTTGGGGACCTGGGGCTGTGGTTTGGTTCTCCCCAGGTCCAACTATGCTGCAACATATTTTTTTTGCAGAAAAAAAAAATTCACTCGAGATGAGTTTTTGTTTACCTCTGATGTCCATGACCCCCCCCCCGAGTTGATTCTAATTAGTCCAAGTTGTGTGTGGGGGGGTGAAGCCCCCCAAGTCGGGGGTTGTGGGTGGTGGAGCCTCCCGCAAAAACGAAGTTGTTGCTGTGGTGTGCACTGTTCTGCATATTGTGCCGACGTTGTTTTGTAGCACATTGTTTGCATGCGGCATTGTTGCAGTGCATGGTTTTGCCAGCAACATTACGACCCCCATGCCATTTGTAATTTGTCACATGATGAGAATCCCAGTCCAAATTCATCACCCATGACCAATAAATCACCATAAGATGTGTTACCTCCCAAAAAGTCAACCAGATCTTTTAATCCCTCAATACACATCTTTGGTGGATTGTAAAGTGTACAGAGGTATAGTTCATAGCCCCACCTCATTCAAGTTCCTGTAAGAGCCACTCACTAGATGTTTAGGTACAAAGCTAGTTTTGGGTTTAGTGAGGTGGATACCATCTTTGTGAAAAATTATAATACCACCCCTTTTTTCTTTGCTTCCCTTCCTATGACTATGAAAAAAAGATATATTGCCATTTATTTCACATTGGATATCAGGATTCTTTGGCTTTAATCAAGATTCAGTAAGGCTCAAAATGTCTGGATGATAAACTGAACCCCAAGCTTCTAACTCTGATTTTTTTAGACAGATTTTATAAAGGCATTTGACACTGTACAAAATAGGAGACTCATAAGGAAGCTGGGCAGCTTAGGAGTGAGTCCTAAGGTAAAAAGAAATGTGGTAGTCGTGTTAGCCAGTCAGCAATGTAGAGGGAAAAAACAACAAATAATGTTGCAGCTGATATCTTTTATTGGACTAGCAAAATTATTTCTGAGACTAGCTTTCGAGAGATAATACTCTCTTCTTCAGGTCAGGTCAGTGACGTAACCTGAAGAACTACAGAATTAGTTTAGTTACTGCATTGGTCCTTTTAAGAACAGATCCAGAGGCAAACGGTTTGATACCTTTTATTGGACCAACGTAGATGTTATAAAAAGAACAAACATCTATGTTGGGCCAATAAAAGGGATCAAGCCATTTGCTTCTGGATCTGTTCTAACCTGAAGAAAAGAGTATTATCTCTCGAAAACTAGTCTCAGAAGTAACTTTGTTGCCGGCCCAGTGGCACTGAGGGTTGAGGCACTGGATGCCAAACCTCATGCCATGCCGGCCACCTGGGTTCGGGAATGGACTCAGGCTGCCAGGGGCTAGCAGGGGAGAGGAAGGATTGAGCATCCGATGACTGCTCTCCTTCCTCTGGGGTGGGTAGTGGGACTTGCATCACCCTGCAGTGATGACTGTTGGAGGTCAGCTGCACTACAGTGGCATGCGTAAAAGTAGGGGGAGAGCATGGCGGGCTTCAGCACTATGTGCTCAGACGTCATTGCACATCTGGCTCTCCGTAATAGGAGAAAACATGGAAGAAGGTGGGGGGCGATCTCTGCGGCTGATGGCCTAGCCTTGCACCCCCGGTAAGAAACCTGAGAGAGGCACGTACCCAGGGGTGCAGAGTGATGAAAGGCTGGCCCCTGTGGGTGTGGGTTCATTTGGCCCGCACACACAACCGGGTCCAGGTGCCTTCAGCCGGAGATTGTGGAGGCCGCTCTGCCGAAGAGGTAAAGAAAAAAAAAAAGAAATAACTTTGTTAGTCCAGTAAAAGGTATCACCTGCAACATATTTGTTGTTTTTTTCCCTCTACCGTCCTAAGGTAATAAACTGTGTAAGGAATTGATCAAATGATAGGAGACAGGGGGTGGTGGTAAATGGAGTTCACTCCAAGGAGAGGAGGGTGACAAGTGGGGTGCATCAGGGCTCAGTACAGAGACCAGTCCTCTTTAATGTATTTATAAGTGGCATTGCAGATGAACTGAAAGGGAAGGTATGCCACTTTACATATGACACCAAAATCTGCAATAGGGTACACACTCGGGGGGGGGGGGCAGTGGAAAGAATGTAGAGAGACCTGAGAAAACTTGAGGAGTGGTAAAGGGCATGACAGCTGAGTTTCACCGTGAAAGAGTACAAAATCATGCACCTAGGACATAGAAACCCAGAGGTGGAGTACTAAATGGGTGAAGAGGTATTGATGGTCACCAAACAGGAAAGGAACCTGGGGCTAACCATATCTGATGACCTGAAGGTGGCAAGATAGTGTAACAAGGCAGTAGGTAGGGCCACTGGGATGCTGGGGTGCATAGGGATGGGTACTGTGATCAGAAAGAGAGCAGTAGTGTTGCCACTGTATAGATCACTGGTGAGACCACACCTGGAGTACTGTGTCCTGTTCTGGAGACCACATCTCAGGCACAACATAGACAGGGTGAAAGCTGTCCAGAAGATGGCAACTAACATGGTGTAGGGGCCATATCAGAAGCCCTATGAGGAGGGACTAAAGGACCTGAATATGTACACCCTGGAAGACAGAACAGAGATGGGGCATGATAGAGACCTATAAATACCTCACAGGGTTAAATAATGTACAGGAAGGGAGTATTTTTCAGAAGAAAAGACACACAAAAACAAAGGGACATACAATGAAGCTGAAAGAGGAAAAATTTAGGAGAAATACAAGGAAGCACTTCTTCACTGAAAGAGTGGTGGGTGCCTGGGGGAGTGGGAGCCAGAGATCAAGTAGGGTCTGTGGTGACAGTATAGGATAGGCAGGGAAAAATGGGCACACTGGATGAGCCAATCAGCCCTTATCTGTCACCAAATTCTATGTTTCTATGTTTCTGCTGCCCCGCCACCTATTGTACACTCCTTGTGCTTTTTTCCAGCTGTTCCCATATCTTGCTGAAATCTGCTGTTTTTAAAGCCTCATACCCTTACTGTGTTTGCCCTGATGGTGGTCCCTATCTGGATTTAAAGTGCCACTGTTCTGTGAATACTGGAACTGAGTGAATCCAAGATTTCTACATTTTGTATCCTATTATGATTAGTGAGCCACAGGTCCAGAATAGCCCCTTCCTTTGTCAGGCCCTGGAGCAGCTGAACTAGGAACACTTCTTGGCAAGCATCCAGCTGGCACTGATTCCTAGTACTTGCCACAACTGACACTTTCCAGTCTTAATCTGGCATATTAAAGTCCCCTACTGCCACCACCACCTCCCCTAAATTGGCCACCATCCTAAGTATCTTTTCCAGTTCATTGCCTGCCTCCTGTTCCTGGTCAGGGTGGTCTTTATACTACCCCAATACTGATTGATTTCTCATTTCTTCTTGCTCATAGCACCCCCAGGGTTTCAATCCCTGTGGGTACAACTTAGTTTGGAATCAGGAAAAGATCTGCATTGGGGTAGTATACTGACCACCAGGACAGGCCAAGGGCATGGACAAAGAGCGTCTTGGAAATCAGAGGTGTAACTCACAAAGGGGAAACAGTTGTGGTAGGAGATCTAAACATGCCAGATGTTGAGTGGGACATCCCAGTGGTGGGTTCTTCCAGAGTCAAAAGGTGATTAATACTCTACAAGATTGCTGTTAGGCTTGGTCCCTGCACCCATACTGGCAAACCTCTATGCACTGCTGACAATATCTATAATGTTACATACAGTATTATATATAATCAGTACTAATTTATAGGGCACAGGTGCTTACCATATAAGAGTAAGTTACCAGGGACATTATTACTATGGTTATTATTGGAAACATATAAGTAATGTGCAGAGAATACATTTCTGTGTTCTTTGTTTAATTCATGTTATATTCTTCCGAGAAGTAATTGTATAGCCTGCTCTGCCATCGTGCAGATTTATATAACACTGGACTTATTTTCTGTATTTTGTATAAGTTCTTTGTTCTTAATTTAGCTGATTTGGCATTTTGTATATTTCTAGATACACTGTGGAGTCATGTAACTGTTGGCCAATAGGGCCCGTTTTATGTATCTAACTCACGTATGAGGTAATAGTTTCCATAGTGATTATCATAGTATATAAGTTACTGCATCACGTATTCTCTCTGAGACCATCTTCACACCCTGGGGTATTGGGAAACTCTGGCTCCCAGTGTCTATTTGATAAGACCTGTTTTTAGGGCATAAGTCTGATTTATGTAATAACAAGTTTATTACCACATATGCCACTTATCTGTTGTTTATTCTGCTGGTTTATTACCACCAATAACCTGAGAAGGGCTTATTCCCCTGACAATTGCCTACTTACACAACTTGTTAATACTCTAACTAGAATGGACACCATCCTGGATGTGGTCCTTACAAATTCAGAGGTAGTAAGTGTCACTGGGGTTAGGGAGCCACAGGCCAACGGTGACCACAACACTGCGTGGTTTTAGTTGGCCTTTGGGGCTTTAAAATCTCAGTCCAGGACTGAAGTTTTAAACTTTAGAGAGGATGACTTCAGCAAAATAAAGAATAAAGCATAAAGGAATAAAGGAGTCACCATTGCGAAGGTATACGAAAAAGAACAGACATAAAAACCCCATGTAGTTCACAAACTAAGTCAGGACAGCAATTAGGACCAAAAGGGAGGCATTCAGGAATCATAAAAGAACCATGGGGAATAGTGAATGGGAAGTGTACAATCAGAAGAATAAGGAGGTGAAGAACATGGTTAGAGCAGCTAAGGCTGCAACAGATCTTGGGCTGATAGGGAGTTAATTCAAGGCATAAAAACCTTTTTAGATATGTACAAAATAGAAGGAAGAGGGGAGGAATAGTCAGACTTAAGGACGGAGACAGAATCATAGAGGAGGACAAACAGAAGGCCACTGTTCTAAATAACTTTTTCTACTCTGTGTTCACCAAGGAACACATAGGCAAATTACCCAACAGTGGTATCAAGGATGAGGTAATAGGAGTCTCTCAAATGGACACATCATCAGTCACTACCAGCAGGGTTAAGGAGCCCCTAGAAAAAAATCAAAGTAGACAAATCACCAGGGCCAGATGGAATTCACCCAAGAATACTAAAACAGCTGGCCGGAGAGTTGGCAGGTCCATTGGCACATTTGTTCAACAGTTCACTAATACTGGAAGTAGTGCCAAGGGACTGGAGGACAGCAGATATGGTTCCCCTCCACAAGGGTGGGAGTTGAGAGGAGGCTGGCAATTACCTACCAGTCAGTTTCACTTTGGTGGTTGGGAAGATAATGGAAGCCATAATAAAGTAAGACTTGGTGGAGTACCTGGAGAAGAATGGACTTTGGGATGATAGGCAAAATGGGCTTGTAGTGGGTAGGTCATGCCAGATGAGCCTAATCACATTTTTTGACTAGGTGACTCAGGAAATTGACAGAGGCCACCCAGTGGACATCCTCTTCTTTGTCTTCAGTAAGGCCTCTGACTCTGTGTCTCACACCTGCCTGCTGAAAAAGCTTGATGACCTGGGAGCAGACAAGAGCATAGTCAGGTGGATAGGTAGTTGGCTGAAGGGACAGAAAGCAGAGAGTGGTAGTCAATGGGGAGAGATCAGAGGAAGGAGAAGTTACTAGTGGGGAGCCACAGGGTTCAGTGTTAGGGCCAATCCTGTTTAATGCATTTATCAGTGATATCAGTATTGGTATACAGGGAAAACACACCCTGTTCACAGATAATACCAAGCTAGGAGGAAGGGTGGACTGCGAAGAGTCCTTCAGAGGCTGGAAAGATAGTCTAAGGTCTGGCAACTGAGGTTCAATGCTAAAAAGTACAAAGTGATGCATCTGGGTAAGGGGAACCCGAGGACAGTTTACAGGCTTAACGGGGTCCAACTAAATGCCTCTCAGGAAGAAAGAGATCTAGGGGATATCATTTGCAGTACCCGCAAACAGACTAGCCAATGCAACACAGTTTACAGCAAGGCCAGGAGAATGCTAGGGTGTATAGGGAAGGGTTGTGACAGCAGAAGCAGGGAGCACTGTGTCCAGTTTAGGAATCCTCACCTAAACAAGGATTAAATTAGGTTGGAGACCATCTAGAGAAGAGTGGCCAAAATGATTCAAGGCCTCCGAGGTATCTCATATGATAGGCAGTTAGAAACATTAAATATGTTCTCACTGGAGGATAGGAGGGAGATAGGGGACATGATTGAGACATACAGTACAGGTTATTGAAAGGAATAAACAAAGTGCCCTCATCAGATCTGTTCTGTAGAATCACCAACTCCAGCACCAGAGGTCACGAGTGGAAGCTGGGGGGGGGGGGCTCCAAGAGGGAGCTTAGGAAACACCATTTTTATGGAAAGGGTGGTAGAACCATGGGATAGGTTGTCCACAGAGGTGGTGGAAGCTAAGACAGTGACATCATTCAGACTGGGTTGGGACAGAGCTATTGCACAAATAGAAGTAGGTGGAGCAGTTGGGAGTATGGCTCAGAAGGTGGGGTTAGGTCCTGAGATCAGAGTAGCTCTCAGGTACACTTGGGCAGACTAGATGGACCTTGATCTCCTTCTGCCATCATTGTGTCCATGTTTCTGTGTTTCTAGTATCACCCCCAATCATTTTTACTCCTTGACTACAAGAAAAGGCGCCCCACACAGTGTGTCTCTCCTACCTTTGTTTTCCCTCCCCAGGCATAGCACCTTGTATTTAAGTACATTGAATCTGAGACCACAGGAGTTTAATCAATCACCCATCTTAAATAGCCCATTATCTTTAGAATGGCCTCTTAATGGGGATAGCTGCATGTAAGTATTGTTGTCCTTATTAGAAACAATTATCACTATTCCAATGTGAGTCTGAGCATCTACCCACACTTGCATGTCCTGTTTTCCTCTCCATCTAACATACATAGGGCCAGATATTCAAAACTTTGCCCCAGGGGTAAATTAGCACTGTCCGGCAGGCAAACTTAGCCCAGAGCACAAAGCAAGCCATATTCAAAAGGAATAGCCCAGGGTAAACAGCTTCTGAATATAGCGTGGGAATGAGGCCGGGCAAACTGGGCTGGGAGAGCAGGGCAAACTTAGCCCTGGAATAAGACAGCTCTGAATATGGTGACCAGGAAGTGCAAACCACAACAGCAACACAGTGCACAGCGATGTGAAGGTAGGTAGAGGTGAACTATGTGACCAATGTGTGTGCCAGCAAATGTGTGGACCCAGTACAGCTGCAGGCAGCAGCGTATGTGAAAGTACAGTGTGCAAAATTGTAAAATATTCCCCAAACTGTTTGAGCAGTGCTAACACGTTTGCGTGGGTTTAGCTCAGGGCTAAATCGTTAGCCCAGTGCAAACACGTTTGCCCAGCGCTAAACTTTGCCACATTCAAAAGTGACATGCAAATGAGCCTACTTAGGTAATCTCTGGGCAAACATCCAAATTAGCATCTCATTATGACCTTATTTGCATGTAGTTTGCACCGGGCTAACGGTTTAGCCCTGCACTAAACCCGCACAAACGTGTTAGGGCTGCATAAACAGTTTGGGGAATATTATACAGTTTTGAACACTGTACTTTCACATGCACTGCTGCCTGCAGCTGTACTGGGACAACATGGCATAGGCACAGATGGTGGTGGTGCTCCATGCAACTGTCACACTGTAGGTCATGCTACAGTGCACAGCAGACACTACAGTAGCAAGGGGGCCAGTAGTGTGTGGACACAGCACTGCCTATGGTGTGTAAGGTAGTGATGATGACTGCACTATACACAGTGAGAGGCCCAACCTGCAGGTGTTTACTGACAGTGGACATTACTGTTACGCTGTTGTGTGACCCACAGATGCTGCACCTCTGGCATGGGATGCTCACAGTGACATATACATGTCCGGCTTTGTGTGCTGTGGCAGTTGTACAGCTGCACCGTATGTGGCCGGGGGGAGCATATATTATCAGAAAGGTACACTGGTGTTGGGCTATTCCCAATACTGGCCCATGTGCACTGCATGATGTGTCCCAGCCTTGTGGCCACACCTGGTCTGTGGCACAGTCTGGCCACCCATACACTCTCCCCTCAACATCCTCCGTGCCCACAGTGCTGCATGTGTGTGCTGGCTTCTGTTGGTGTCCACAGAAGAGTGGTCCGCAGGTGTGTGCTTTATGGCCACACTGCCATGCTGTCCACTGGTGGCAGGGTCACCACTTACTGCCTGGCATGGTTGAGACTGGTGGCAGATGATGGCATCATTGTGATGCCATCAGTTAGCAGCATGTTTCCTCTATGTTTGGCTTTGTCTATGTGTCATATTTATTTGTTAGGGTCGCGCAAAGCCATGCAAAAGCCGCGCAAACACCGCGAAAAGCTGATTGCCCAGGGTTAAGAAAAGCTTTTCCTGGGCAGTAAAGTCACACAAAAACACTTAGCGCAGCACTAGTCACTGAATATAGCATTGCGCCTGTATTCATGTCAGTTTGCCCCTTGCATACATTATGATTTTGCCCACGCTAATGCAGTTTGCATGTGCTATTTGGCCTTTTGAATATAGCAGACCCGGGCTAATCCTGCGCTAAACCTGCGCAAACAGTTTTTGCCCGGTGCAAAGTTTTGAATATCTGGCCTGTAGTATCCATCTTGGCCTCCCTACTTAACTCTTTGGTAGAAATGCTGCCTTCCCTTCTTGAACACAACTAAGTCACTGCAGTGCAGCATGGAGTCAATTTGAGCACTGCCATGGGCCATACAGGATGTAAATAGGAAGCTTTATCAAGTATAGAGGTGTCTGACAGGTTGACAAGCTGAAAATATGAAGTGAGTAACGGCTAGAATGACAGAGAGCACTCAGAAAGACAGGGCAGAGTTGTAAGGATGGGAAAAGGAGTCCCTCTACACTGAAAGTCCCATTGATGTTAGGTGATAGAGATGCCATTAAAATGCATTGCCTCTTAATAGCTTCACAGTGGAATATCCCAATAAAGTGGGTGTCCCTTTTAATTGCATCTCAGTTAAATAGATTCTGCTTCTTAGTCCTAGAGCAGTCTTCGAAGGCAAAGCAGCTCTAGAAACAGCTAAAAATTATCCAGTGGTGAGTGACTTGAGGATGATTTGTAATCGAACTGCAAAACTGAAAAAGAAGAAAATGACATCTGTAACTATTGCTGACATTTTGAGACTAGCTGCCTGTCAGAGTGAAATAATACTCTGATAAAGAAAGAGTCTTGCAGTGTCTTTTTCCACTGTTTGGCAGTTTCCCTACATATCGATCTAAGAGTGATCTCCACAAGCAAGCCAAACAAAATGGAAAGCAAAAATCTATTGAGAGAATCATAGACCTTGTTTACCAGGTTTAACCACTGGAGCAGTACTACATCTTAACTGATGTCATTTAATTTTTTTAAAAGATGTTCTTCTGCATGCATTATAAGTTCACATAAAAACTTTCATGAAGAAGTACTGGAACATTATCAGCATCTCCTATTTAGATTACACCTTTTGGGTATAATCATAGTGCTGCTAAAATAGTTGTTTATTAAAATATGCATATTTCTGAAACTATAGAATACAAAGTCTGACATTTAATGATGTGGGCAAATTTCACAGTTCAGTCGTTGCTCCTAGTTTCTACCTTAAACGGCTACATCATTGTCAATACTTATGCACTTTGAAAATCTACATTACTGCATGAAACTGTTCTTCAAAGGGGCAGCTAGTGATGCCAGTAGATATACAATCTAATGTGAAAAATGCTGAGCATTTACATGAACTGTCATGTTGATGCACAACTCCATGTAACCATGTAACAGAATCACAGTGTTGACAAACTAAGTTAAACAGAATGCTGCAAAAATGTAAGCACCTATGTGGTATGTCAGGAATGAAACATTGCTTAGTCACTTATATGTAGAGGTTATCTAAGAAGAACCTCATATTTCTGCCAAGAAGGTTAGTACATTGAACCTCCAAAACTCAAGCAAAGTGAATGTCTGACAAAGTTTGAGACTGATCATAATTCCAGATACTACTGTATACTGCTCTTAACCTTGAATTTACCTTTTGCATCTACATGTTCTCTATCCCTCTGAGTATATGGTGCATTATTCTAAGCAAAGTGTCTGCCCCAGTAGGGCAAAAGCTTAATGAGTTTCTAAATTTACCCATTAATGGTCAAAAGAATGACCCATTTCTGAGGAAATGGATAGAAAACGATGAGGAAGTAAAGTACTGTATGCTAATCATAAATGTTGTAGCTTCACAATAACACTAAGGGACAGTTTTCCATGGCCCATTTCTGTATACAGTGGAACTGAAGTATATGTTTGCCACAGGTATGTCATTTGTAACAAAAAAAAGGTGTTTTAAAAGTAGATATTTTGTCTCTCCTGTACACTATTTTCTGGCATTCTACAGGCCTGTTGTTCAACAAAATGTGTACCGTGGCTAGAATCATCATGATTTTGATAACTCAGTTTAAATGGCAAACATAGGGTGGAACAATCCCAGCAAAAAAGGTGTGAACCACTACAGAGGGCAAAAAGTCTCAAAAGGAAAAACAGCTGGTGCATGAACATCACAGAAGAAAGCTCAAGAAATGAAACAATAGAATGATACTGACCAGAAGTTGAACAAAGTTATGTTTCATATAGCAAACAAACAAAAAAGAAAGATCTCACTTAGGACCAGGAATTCAATAGTTAGTGTTACTGTAAAACTAATGGGTTTTTGCTCGTGCTACCTGGGTTTATGCCTGTTTTTCAATATCTGGGGCAGGATTCACAAAAAAATGCAAAGTGCCCTGAAAAAGTTTGCCCCACACCTCACGGTTGAGCTGAAGGACAATGGTGCTATTCACACTCAGATAGCATTGTGCGCTGTCTGACTGTGAATATGGGCCAGCAGGGGCAGCGCTAACCCGGGAAAAGCAGTGTGATACCCATTAGCCCTGTTCCCACAACCAGCCAGGACAATGGCCCCACAGCCAATAGTGCCCAGGTGCTAATGTGCTATTCACAAAAGTTGCTATGTAAATGAGTTCATTGGGCATGCAAGGCTCTAGTGGCCATTAGCATGCCCATTATGAGCTCATTTGCATGGTATTAGTGTGGCATTGTGCAGCTCCCCCACCAGCCCATGCCCCACATAGCCTCAGTGCCCAAGTGTAGTGCCCTTCCTCCTCTGTTGGCCATCCCCTGTGACAGTAATGAACCCCAGTAGTCCAGGGTCCCTCCCCCTTCCCAATCGCCAAATGCAAAATGAAAAAAACCCTTTCCATAGTGTAGTGGTCCCACCTCCACTTCCTGATTCCCCACCCAACAGTAAAAAATATTTTTTACATAGGGTAGTGTCCCTCCCCCCTCACCTATCTGCCACCCCGACAGTAAAAAATCATTTTTCCATAGTGTAGTTTCTCTTTCCCCTTCCTGATCTCCCACCTGACTATAAAAAATCACTGTTCCATAGTGTAGTTGCCCCTCTAGCCTCCCTGGTCCTGATCCCCCACCCAATAACAAAAACCCCTGTTTCCATAGTGTAGGGTCCCTCCCAAGCCCCCAATCTCCCGCCAGAAGTTTTCAAATATTTTTTCCATAGCGCAGTGATCCCTCCTCCCTGCCCAGTCACCGATTGCCATCCCCAAATGAGAAACACCTATTCCCTGGTAGTCTTAGGTCCCTTCCCAAAAAACCCCACCCCATCCAGTGTGACTCACCACCCCATTTCCCCCATCCCAATCTTTGGTCAGCAACCAGCACAGCCCTCCTCTCACCACCACGGATGGCTGCCGACAGAGCTCTCTTGGAGTGCATACTATATACAGTATAGCTCCTTGCCTGTGACTGACCAATCACGGTCAAGGAGCTGTACTGTATACAGTACACAATCCAAGAAGGCTCAGTCAGTGGCCAGTCGTGGTGGTGAGAGGAGAGCTGTGCTGGTCGCTGACTGAAGATTGGGATGGGGGAGATGTGTGGTCGTGGGTCACACTGGAGAGGGTGGGGTGAGTGGGGAGGGACCCTAGACTACCAGGGAATAGGTGTTGCTCATTTGAGGATAGCAACTGGTGACCAGGGAGGGGGGATGACCATAACACTATGGAGAAATTATTTGAACACTTCAGGTGGGAGATCGGGGACTGGGGAGGGGCTCTACTTTCTGGAAACAGGTTTTTGTTTATTATTGGATGAGAGATTGGGGACTGAGGAGGGACCCTACACTGTGGAAACAGGGGGTTTTATTATCAGGTGGATGACTGGGATTGAGGAGGGGCCACTATACTATAGAACAAGGATTTTTGACAGTGGCGTGGTTGATCGGGGAGGGGAGGACACTACACTATGTAAAATGATTTTTTACTGTCAGGTGGGGGACTGAGGAGGAAGGGATACTACACTATGGAAAAATTATTTTTTACTTTTGGGTGGGGGTCAGTGACCAGGGAGGGGGGTTGGGGGCTGCAGTACCTGTGCCAACCACTAGGGTTGTGCGGATTACCACAAGGTTTTTATCGGCAGTAATTTGCTCCACACAAGGGCCTTCGCAAAGGCCCTTGCGTGGAGCAAAACCTTAGTGAATGGGAAGGTGGGGATATGCAGGTCCCCTTCCCTTCATTAGTATTGTGGGCCCCCCCTCACTACTTTGCCTGGACACAAACCCAGTTTGTGGGGGCAAACTGGGCTTTGTGGACATGGACTCTGGGCAAACTGGGTTCGCGCCTGGGCAAAGTTTTGTGAATATGTCCCCTGGCCCATGATGGGTAAGTAAGATACTTTTTTGTGAAGCATGTGCATTTTTTTAGTCTGCCTGCTCCCTCCCATACTTTGTATTTTGCTGACTTTTGGGATTAGGTATTCAAAACATTTAATCCATGCAGTTTGGTTGCTCAGTCAGATTTCCTTTTGTTGATTTAGTTATGTAAGGAAAAGTCTAACAATACTACGGTCGGTGCTTCTTACTCATTTTTTATTTTATAAAATTCATCCCTTAAAGCAAAATTTTGCAGCTACGGAAAATTCACATTTTAAGACAAACAGTAAGAATGTTCATAACTCCAGCTATTACTGATTATAGCACTTTCATGGCTAAAGACATTGGTGTAGATGAATTTTAGCTTGAGGCACAAGTACTGTATGATGAATTGTGGCTCAGCTCCTCCTTAATTATATCATCTTACCACACTTTTTTACAGGCTGAGCCTGCAAAAACAAGGACAATTATGAGTTACTGGAAAGAGAGAGGAAATGTTTACAGTGCCATTAATGTCATACTAACAATGTATAGTGAGTTGTAAATGTCAAAATTCCCAATAAAATTACTCAAATGAAGCACAGAGGGACTTCGGTCAACACTCAGACTCTCAGCCAATGGACAGTGAAATGTATAGTACCAAAATTCATAAAAAGTATAAAATAAAATGTATAAAACATATACTTTAAAATCATCTTGATATTTTATATATCAATGCAAAGCATTGTACAATCTGTCCTTATACCAAATTGTATCTTTGTAATGTGTTTAATGTTTGCTACTGTAAATACGTCACAACAATAAATCAGTGTTGATATTACAGCACATTCAAAAAGGAGGTTCAAAATATAGTAGCATTGTAACCATATAGTATACAGAATACTGTAGTATTAACACAGACAAACAGCATTGATATGACTTATTCCTACTGACCTTATATCAAGCTTTCATTAAGACATAAATAAGATTCTAACCCTAACAAAAATAAAAGCTTGGAGCTAGCTAAGCTGATATATTAGAAACATAGGAACAGAGAAAATTATGGTAGAAAAAGATCCAAGGTCCATCCCATCTGCCCAGATTTCATACCTATTTCCCTATTGCCCAATAGGATTTAACTCTTTACCTCTGAATTTCCTCAGCTGTCCCTCCTCTGCCTATTCCCTACCTCCATACCCCACCTATCTGCACCACTAAACTCCTGAATAAGTCCTAACCAGCCTCAAACCTATTAAAAGATCTCCGCCACTCCAGGAGCACAGCGCACACACTGATGCATGCTGCAAGGGATCACGAGGGGCTTCTCTGCCAGCACCCCCTCCACTGATTGCCTCTTACCATCTACGGATTGCTGCATCCATTCTCTCCCCCACCAAGACTCTACCAATGGTTGGGCTGCAGAGATGGGATTTTGCTGCCTCAAAACTTTCCCAGGCTGCAGATCTAGAAACAAAGATCTCCACCACTTCAGGACCATGGCACACACCACAGCACACTGCAAGGGGTCATGAGGGGGCTTCTCTGCCAGCACAACACTCCTCTCCCTCACCGATCACCTTTCACTGTCTACAGAGTGCTGCACCCACTCCCTCCCCCAGAAAGACTCTCAGCCAATTGGAGGGTTGCTTACTGTATTTCATTGCAGTTGGACCAAGCAGCATGTCCACGCAGTGGCCCATTCACGCAAAGCACTAAGGACAGTGTAGTTGTCTGCCTTGAGTCTGCCAGAGCCAACTGGAAGTCAGATGGTCTGCCAACCACTCTGCACCACTTTCCCCAGGACTCCAGTTATGTCACAGTAAATGTAAGGACACAACAGTTCTGTAAAGAGCTATTATATTGCTGTGTGGGTTATTGATTCCCCAATTTTCTAGTCAGCTTCTTGCTTGTAGCAGCTGTAACTCTGTTCATTTGATACAATTGTGTTCTAAAGTTTGTATTGCTCCTGTTTACCATGATATATACATATATGTAAAAGGAATTTGTTGCTCTTTATTTCCATGTCTGTTTCCTGACTCCCTATTTTAGGTCCCCTACTTTTCTCTCTTTGTACTGCTCACACTCAGCTCCCTAAGTGCTTGAGCTTACCCCCAACCTCTTGTCTGCGTATTCCTCTTTCTCTTCGCCCTCAGTGCTGCTCTCCCTCTTCCCCTTCCCCATATACTTAGACAATATTGTGGACTCCCTATATTGGGTCCCCCTATGTTTCTCTCTCTGATCTGCTCACATCTATCTCCCTAACTAGCTCTCTAACCTCTCCTATTTACTAGTAGGTTCAGGGATATCACTCCCTACTCTCTTTCTACTATGTTTCTTATTACCCTTTCTTTTCCTTCCCCTCCTGTTTTCCTTAGCTTCCCTCCCTCCAACTGGCTTTACTTCACCTCCCCCTTCTTCTCCTTTCCCCTCCCCTTCTTCCACCATTCCCTCCTCCAGTCTTCCATCTCTCCCCCATTCCCCCTGGCTTCCTGGGTGCTACATCCTCCCTTCTCTTGCCTCCATCTTGAAGGTCTCAGATGTCTTCTTCCTCCTGTGCCACTGCACCCCATTCCCCCTCTCCTCCACACCTGCTTCATAAACATGTCTTAAGCTCCCCCAAGCTGCTTGTCCTTCTGCTGCTTTTAGTGGCAGGTGATACTGAGCCCAATCCTGGCCCCTTATACTCTTCTCCCGCTCATCTCCCCAAAGGACTGAGAGTGGCCTCCTCCCAAAGATTGATAAGCTGCATCCATTTATGGTTAATCTCAAACCCGACGTGTTGGCTATCTCAGAATCTTGGTTATCCCTCAAGATACCTGATACTGCAGTTGTCATCCCTGGGTACACAATCACCCAACAGAATTGCGCTGAGAGGGGTGGTGGAGTTGCCATATACCTCTTCTAAAATCCAGTTTGAGCCTGTACTCTATCACCTCCCCTCTGCCTATGAACTACTCCTCGCCAAACTCTTTCTCAATTTCTCTGTCCCTATCTGTGTGGCTGGTATCTATTGCTGCCCTGGTTTGTCTCCTCTGTCAGTCACCTAGCTCCTTACCACAAAGTCCTCACATGCCCCATCTGGTGAGCTACTCATCCTTGGTGATTTTAACCTTAACTGGTTTCCCCATCTCTAACTAAATTGTGCCAAAACATTAAGTCCCTCCAACTTACCCAAATGATCTCCTACCCAACCCTTTTACAATCATATGTTGTTCAACCACTCCTTACTGAAGTGGGTTCTTATCTCTCACCTCTATCATTGATGCTGGCACCATCCCCAACACCCTCAGTGGCCACCATATGGTCTATCGTGTGCTTAAAATACACCACCCCAAATAACCCCCCCAAATTCCTCCAGATCCAGTCCTTACAGTCGCTGGACTTGTCCTCTTTCCATGCCAACCTGGTAGCTACTGACTGGTCTCCCATCACTTTTGCTAGCAACATCAGTACTGCCCTCCATTACTTCAGCACCAAATTACTGTCAATCTGGGATCTTCATGCCCCCGTTTGGAAATCCAGGGTCCATGGTTCCCACCTTCCATGGATCTCAGCTGAATTGCTGGCCTGCTTCCATACACATGACCTGGCCTGAAGGACTCAAGTTCTCTGGCTCCCCTGCTGACCTACTCGAGTACCGGCGCCTTTGCAATGCCTGTACCTGAGCCACCAGGCTTGCCAAGTTTGAGTACTTTGCTGCCATGATCCAGAACAACCTTCATCACCTCTCTAAGTTCTGGAAAGTTATTCACACCCTCTTCTCCCTACCAATCAAGTCCTCCTCCCTTGTCCTCATAATGGGTGACACTCTCATTTCTGATCCCTTCACTGTTGCCTCAATGTTCAACTCATTCTTCATCTCCTGTGCCTCCTCTCTTCTCTCCCCATCCCCTTCCCCTTCCTCCTGTCCTTATACTCTATCACACACCTTTGCCTTCTCTCCTAACACTCCTGCTGCTTCCCTTAAGGCTCTCTTGGCTCCTAATCCTCTCAAGGGCAAGAGCCCTGATGGTCTTGACCCCAAGCTCCTCCATATCTCTGCTCTGCCATTGCTCTACCTATCACCTCCCTTCTGAACCTCTCTTTTATCCCATGCCTCTGTTCCTGACACTTGGAAACAGTCCACTTTCATACCCCTTCCCAAATAAGGAGATCAGCCCTCTCCTGGCAACTACCACCCTATGTCCTTTCTTCCTACTTTGGCCAAAATCCAAGAATGCCTTGTATTATTTCAGCTCTCCCCCTTCTTTGATTCATCCTCTTTCTTCACTCCTTTCTAGTCTGGCTTCTTAAAATTCCACTCCACCTCCTCCTCCCTCCTCTAGTTTACTGACTCCATTCTCTCTGGCATGGATTGTGGCCTGATCACCCCTGCCATTTTTGCTGATTTCGCTAAAGCCTTTGACACTTTTGTCTACCCGCTTCTCCTAGATAACCTTAATGCAGCAAGGCTCTCTGATTCCTCAGTTACTTGGTTCTGTTCCTACAGTACCTCGAGGGAAAGTCTCTAAAAATGTTTGAATTGGAGATTCCCTATCTTCCCAACTTCCTATCAGTTCTGGTGTCCCCCAAGGGTCCATCCTTGGCCCAATTCTGTTCTCAGTCTTCCTGAATGACCTCCCTGCTGCCTGCACCTCTATGTCCATTCATATGTATGCAGTTGATATGGTACTGTTTGCCTTTGACTCCTCCCCCTCTGATCATATGGCCAGGCTTCAGCTGGATTTCACTAACATTCAGCAATGGTTCTGGGCAAATCATCTGTCCCCCAATGGCAAGAAAATGGTATCCATGACCTTTGGCACTAGGCAGAAGCTTGCTAGGTTAACCTCCCTCCCCTTCTTCCACACCCTAGATAGTACTGAAATTGAAGATGTTCCCTCATTTAAGTACCTCAGTGTCTGGCTCAACTGGCACCTCAACTTCTCAGTGCACATGGATGCCACCCACAAAAAACTACACCCCAAACTCAGTGTACTCCACAGGAATAAAGGCTGCATTCCACTTCCTGCTCGCCAAGCTATTGTCTTGAAAATGATACTCCCCATCTTTGACTCTGGTAACATAGTCTACAGCACTGCTCCCAAGTCCACCCTAGCCAGACTAGATCCTCTCTTTCACTCCTTCTGTCACTTTCCTCTGGACTGTCTGCTCTGCACCCACCATTGCTCTCTGTACTTCTCCATCTCCCTTCCCTCCCATGAAGCCAGTTGCCTTACTCATTGTGCCTCCTTCAACTATAAATACTGGCTAGGCTCACTCCCCTCCTATCTTACCTCTCCCTCTCCTGCTCCCTCTCCTCTTACACCCTTCACAACTCTGGCTATCATTCTCTCGCACTCCCCTCAGGGAAATCCTTCACTGGTCAGGCTGCTTTCTCCTACTGCTTCCCTTAGCTATGGAATTCCATTCCCCTAACCATCTGCTCTGCCTGTTCCCAACACTCACTCTCTTCTCTGTGACTTCACTTCTCACTGCTGCAATTGCTCCTAATACCTCTCCCTGCTCCGCTACTTTCTACCCATTACCCCTTCCTCTTCTTCCTTTCTCCCCATTCTGCACGTGACTAGCCCCCTTCATGCTCCCTATAGCATCTACCCTTGCATCTTCTGTTAACCCTTCAACACCTTTCTGCATAGTTTACTTTTCCTCATCCTTACATAAATTGCCTATTTATGATGCTTATTTATGATGTTTACTTCCTATTCTACCTATTATATAATTTTTTTCTCTTGATTTTTTCATTGTCCTGCTTTTCTCCTCCCACAGGACTTATATGGAAATTAGCTGTTATCAGCTCAGTAAGTCTTTCCTGGTGAAACTTTTGAAATAACTAAATAAATTAATAGCCCCTGCATCCACCTCCTTGTTAGGCAATCTATTGCATTGTTCCTCCACCCTCTCAGTGAAGAAGAACTTCCAGATATCATTCAACAATTTCTCCCAAACTAGTCTTCACTCATGCAAGGCACCAAGAACTGCACTTCAGAGTATAAGCAGTGTCTTGAGTGAAAGGCAAATAGATCAGGTCTGGAAGCTGAATACTGCAAAAATAGAATTTTATTCCAACACCTGCAAACACGAGCAAGCTAACCCCAGTGCTTTAACTGCAAAAGAGTCTTTGTCATGGGGTGGAGCCCCAGGTACCTTGCTGATAATTTATACAACACCACATTAGAAGCAGGTAACAGTGAAACTTGGCTGTCAGTAAATCAATTACTATCAGAAAATGGGGGTTGACCAGAAGTGGGCCACTACCAAGGAGGGGCTGTTGGCAGCCACTAATGAGGGAACTAAAATAGTGAGCAAAAGATCTACAGCCAAAAAGTCCAGCTGGTTTGATGGGAAACTAGCCCAGGCAGTCAGGAGCAAGAAGGCAACCTTCAGGAAATACAAATGCAGCCAGAGGGATGAGAACAGGGAAAAGTACTGTACTAATGCAGGAGATGCGGGCAGGGCAATAAATGGCCAAGGCCAAGAGAGAGCTCCAGCTAGCAGAAGGGGTGAAGATGGGGAGAAAGCCTTATTTCAGTACATTAAGGAAAAGCAGGACATCAAGGATATGATAGTCAGGTTGAAAAGAGAGGGGTTGGGTGGATGGTGGTGAGGAGAAAGCAGAAGTACTAAACAAGTACTTCTATTCAGTTTTCACTATGGAGAAGGATAGTCCAGTACCCCAAGGGAAAAAGAGAGGAGGAAAAGGGGAGGGAGGGGTTACAGACATGGAGATTGACGCTGATAGGGTGAGGAAAAACTTGAAAGCCCAGATGGTGGACAACTCCATGGGACTGGTTGGCATACACCTGAAGGTGCTGAGGGAACTGGCGGAAATGCTGGTGGGTCCCCTGGTGGACCTGCTTAACAGGATCACCTGTCTGGGGATGGGGGAAGTGCCCCTGGACTGGAGGACAGTGCATGTGGTGCTGCCACACAACAGCAGGCTGAGGGATGACTCAGGTAACTATTGGCCTGTCAGTCAAACCTTGATAGTGGGCAAACTTATGGAAACCATACTGAAGGAAAGACTGGGTAAGCTTTCTGGAAAACAATGGACTCCAAGATGAGACACAACATGAGTTTGTGTTAGGATGGTCCTGCCAGACCAACCTGATTGATTTCTTTGACTGGGTAACCAAGACAGTGGACAGAGGCCAAGAAGTGAACATGCTGTATCTGGATTTCAGTAAGGTCTTTGATTCTGTTCCCCACAGGAGATTAATTAGGAACATGGAGGATATGGGGTAGGAGCAAAACTGGTTATGTGGATTAGAAGCTGGCTGCAAGTCAGATGTCAGATGGTAGTGGTTGGGTGGGTTCTTGGAGGCTAGTTCAGTCACTAGCAGGGTCCCACAGGGCTCGGTGCTCAGCCTGGTGTTATTTAACATCTCCATCAGTGACTCTGCAGATGGGATAAAAGGTAAAATATGCATGTCTGGGGATGAGACAAAGATCTGTATGGACATGGAAGAAGAGAGACAAGACATTAGATAAGATATGGCCAAACTAGAGATGTGGTCTGGTATGTGTGAACTGGGATTCAATGCCAAAAAATGTAAGGTAATGCACCTGGGGGGAAGAACCCAGAGACCAACTATGGGCAGGGGTGTGTGTAAGTTACCAAGTCAAAGTAGGAGAAGGACTTGAGGGTAATCATTATGGGTGACCTAAAGCGCTCAGCACACTGCAAAAGAGCAGCAGTCAATGGAAATCAGATGCTGGGCAGTACAACCATGGGGATTACCAGCAGAAGAGTGGAGGTAATTCTTCCACTGTACAGGTCACTGGTTCAGCCACATCTTTAGTACTGTGTGCAGTTTTGGTGCCCTTATCTAAGAAAAGCCATTAGCATGCTGGAGGCAGTCCAAAGGAGGGCTATAAAGATGATTCAGGGTCAGCAGGGCAGACTATGTGAGAAAAGAAATACAGATCTCAACATGTACCACCTGGAGGATAGAAGGGGAGAGGCGAGACTTAATTGAAACCTTTAAATATCTTAGAGGTGTCAATAACAAGAGCTTTGAGGATCTCTTAAATCTTAGTGGAAACTGGACCACTGGGGGCACTGCCTTAAACTGGTGGTGGTGGGGGGGAATTCAGGAGTGAGATGAGGAGACATTTTTCATAAAGGGTAGTGGCAACATGGAACACATTGATAGAGGAAGTGAACATCATCAGCAGAGACAGAGACAGAGTAAAAAGGAAATTGGGGAAAGTTGCATGGAGAGGGGGACCCAGGGGGAGCATCACTGAGGGGGAGACGACTACAGGGGGGGTACCGGATCCCTCAGTAGGTGTTAAGGGGTCTGTAAATTCAAAAAAACATGATGGACTGCAAGGTCATTTTTCTGCTGGCTCATTCATATGTTAATATATTCTTAATGTGCACACAAACAAAACTATCCTGGCTGAATGTTGAGCTGAAATCAGCTCCGGGTCATAGGTGGTTGCGAGGACCACATCGAAGCCTGCCCTCCCATGGCCAAATGTTGAGTTGAAATCAGCTCTGGGTCATAGGTGGTCACAAGGGCCACTCCAAATCTTACCATCCCCAGCTGAACATCGAGCTGAAATCAAGTACCAGATGGAGCGCCCTTTTCAAACTCCATTTCAAATACCTAACTGGAGGAGAGCCAGAGCTGCTGGAACTTTTGTAGTCAAAACATTTTGAACTTTAAACTGGACTCTGCAGACTGTTTGCCTTAATTTGGGCTGATGCTTTAATTAATTTTAATTCAGACTGCCTGCCTTAATTTAATAGGTGTTGGCAGAGCGGTGTAGATAGTTTAATTAAACTGCATTTGCTCTGCCGCTAAGGGTCTTTCTATGTAGTTCTGATGTACTTTAAGATAAACTAATTCTACTCTAGCAACTGAGTCTCATGCTATCAAGCAGACCAATTTTGGCAGAGCAGTGCACTTTTACTTTTATTTTTATTTATTCTACCATTTAAATGAACTGCATTATACTCAGCTGCTACTTTTTAGTGAAACTAATTTTACTCCAGCAATCGGGTCTTGTGCTCTCTAAGTAGATTCAAGTTTGGCAGAGCAGTGCACTTTAATGTGGTGTGACTATATGAAAGCTCACAAATTTGGGTTAGCCCTTCTCAGAGCAGTTCCTTTCATTTATCTTATTTTAGCCCGAGCAGCTCTTTCAGTGTAGTGCTTGTAACTTGTAGCTCCTTTCATTTATTTTTATTTTAGTCCAAGCAGCTCCTTCAGTGTAATGCTTGTAACTTGTAATTGTAACCCTAGTTTTAATTGTAGTCCTGGTTTTTGTGCTTCCCCAGCACTGCGGCTACCTTTTCTCCCCTCCCCCCTGTGTAGTTCCACCTCCTCTTACCTGTATTAATGCTGCTCTCTTTCTGCATTTCTCCTCACCTCCGGGACACAGGTGATCACGAGAGCCACTCTGAAGCCTGCCTCCTCCGGCTGAACTTTGAGCTAAAATCAGGTGCCAGACAGAGTGCCCTTTTCAAACTCCATTTCAAATACTTAACTGGAGGAAGCCCCACCAACACTTCACGTCGGCTGCACCCCCACCCCCACCCCCACCACCATCCTTGGTGAACTTGTTAATATATAGGATGGACCACATGACATGCTGAGCCTATCAGCCAGGTTTTCCCTCTGCAGCTCATTGTCTCCCTCCACTAGAGGGATCTTACTTCTGGCATGCACCCTGGAAGGCAGGCTCACCATGTCGCCTTTTTACCTAACTCGAATCTCTGTCCTTGTCCCTTTGACATCTCTCCCTCCATCCTCCTATCCAGTGATGCAGATTCATCACCTGGCAATCAACACCCTGTCTGCCTCCCCATCTGTCCCTCCCCCCACCTTCAGGCCACCCCGTCTGCCTCCTAAGCAAATGGAAAATTGATCCTTCTATATTGCCGCGCAGCTTTCACAAGAGCTACTAGCCCTGAAAGTCTCAGCTACGTAACCTCAGTGAACTATTTCCAGACATATGCAACCACCAGCAAGCTTCAGTGGGCAATGCACAAAGCCAAGCAAATATAAAATATTACTGCTCCTAATAGCTGGTGATGTGAGCTAAACCCTGGGCCCATCCCCCCCTCCCCCTCCAACTCCTTAGGGGTTTAAAATTGGCTCAGTTAAATATCTGCAGAATTTCTCAATTAAGTATCCCTGCTCTAGATGGTAGGTTAATTCCATGATCTGATGTGATAGTACTTGTTTTATTGTACTTTAGATCTAATTGTGCATGTTACATGAGACAGCTTATCTAAGACTTCCTCGAATGATCCATATCTGTTTATACAAACTTTATGTTCTTCTGTATGGTCACTGAGATGCAGGTCTATGTAAAATGGAATAACAATAAAAAACTTTTACATGATAAAAAAAATAAAGTATCCCTGCTTCAACCTATAATTTTGTCACTCATACCTGACGTTCTGATTATTTCAGAAACCTGGTTGAAGCCTCACATACAGGATGCTGAAATCATAATCCCTAGGTACACAGTCATCCGGCATGACCACCCAGGCAGCAAAAGGGGAGGTGGTATAGCTATGTACATTGCATCCTCCCTGCAGTTTACTCTCATCATGCTATCCCAGCCTTTGCAGCCCCTAGATGCCCTGCTAATAAAACTCTCCCTCCCACACACAAGTCTAGTGTTTATAGCAGGTTGCTACTGTCCACCCGACTCCCATATGCCCACTATCTTGGATCACTTAGGCATCCTAAAATTCTACGTGATGGGGGTGAGCTCTATATCCTTGGTGATTTCAACTGGAACTTGCTATCCAAAGGTAGCTCCAAGCTTTGGAACCAGGTTGCCACACTAAACCTATCTCAAATGATCACAGTCCCCATGCACCAAAATCACAAATCTCTGAACCACTCACTCCTAGTCTGGTCCCTTACTCTGCACCCACATTGGATACTGTCCTCAGGCCTCTTACCTGATTCCTTAAGTGATCACCACATGATCTACTCAGTCAGGAAGATCTTTCAACCCAAGCCCTCCCCCAAACACTTTGGTCTTGCTACTACAAATACTTGGACCACACTTCTCTACTAACTGACCTGGCCAACATAGATTGGTCCTTCATCCCTCAGGCTACCTCTACCAACTCTGCACTAGAAAATTTCAAGTCGATGTTTCTAGCAATATGGGACTGCTATGCCCCTCTTAGATAGACTCGGGTAAGAGGTGCCAACCTGCCCTGGGTTACAGCTGAAATTCTGGCTCATCTCAGGGCCAGGGACCAGGCTTGGAAGTCATTCAAAGCCACTGGCTCCCATAAAGCCCATGCTAAATACCGCACACTGTAAAATGCTTGCACTAGGCTACTCAGGCAGGCCAAAGGTAACTACCTTAAAGCCTCCTTCTATAACAACTTAAATCACCTTGCAAAATTCTGGAAGGTGGTCAACCCACTATTCACCCACCGGCACAGCCCCCCAACCCTGCTCTAAACCTAGATGGCACTATGGTGACTGCACCCCTCACAGTAGTATCAATATTTAACTCCTTCTTCACAAACTGTATTTCATCCCTTTTGTTCACCCTCCCACCTACACCCCAAAATCCAACTCCTTCAACTACCTCAGCCAACTCTGCCCCTCCCAACCCCTCCTTTTTCTTCCATCAGATCTCACCGTCTGAAGTTTTCAAAGCCCTACTCACCCTAAATCCATCCAAGGGTAAATGCCCTGCCGGGCTAGATGCCAAAATGCTTTACCTGTCTGACCCTGCCCTTGCCATTCCCCTGTCTGCACTCTTCAACCTATCTTTCTTGTTTGCCTCTATCCCATCCACCTGAAAGCATGCCACTATCATCCCCTCCCAAAAGGCAGTGACCCCTCGTCCCCTGGTAACTACCACCCTATCTCCCTTCTTCCTGTTCTTGCAAAAATTCAGGAACATCTAGTCCTCACTCAACTTTTTGCCTTTCATGAGTCCTCATCATTCTTCTCACCTTACCAGTCTGGTTTTAGGAAGTCCCACTCCACTGCCACTTCCCTCCTCAGTCTTTCTGACACCATCCTTACTGGTATGGATAAAGGCCACATCACCTCAGCTAAATTTATAGATCTAGTAAAGGCATTTGGCACAGTCTCACATGCAGTCCTCTTGTCTAAGCTCTCCCTTGTAGGGCTTTCTAGCAAGACCACCAGCTGGTTCCACTCTTACCTAGTATTCAGGTCCCAATCTGTCAGAATTGGTGACTCCATCTCTGCCTCCCTCCCAGTTACCTCTGGTGTACCCCATGGCTCGGTCCTTGGCCCGCTACTGTTCTCCATTTTCCTTAACGACCTGTCCTCTGCCTGCCCCCACACATCCATTCACATGTATGCAGATGACATGGTGCTGTATACATCTGGTCCCTCACCTGCTGTTGTGGCATTCAGTCTCCAGCTGGACTTCAATGCTGTCCAGCTGTGGTTCTGCTCTAATCAGCTTTTTCTCAACGCCAAGAAAACTGTCTCTATGACCTTTGGCATTAGGCAGAGGCTTTCTCAGCTTCCCCTACCCCCATTTTCCACACCCTGGATGGGACTCCATTAGAGGTCTGTGCCTCCTTTAGATACCTCAGGGTCTGGTTTGACCAGCACCTTGACTTTTCTGTACACATAGATGCCATCCAAAAAAGTTACACTCCAAGTTGGGTGCCCTATACCGCAACTGTAGATTCATCCCTCTGCCAGCTCGCTGTGCTATTGACTTGTGCAGAAAATGATCCTCCCTATCCTAGACAATGGTGAAGTAGTCTACAGTGCCACTCCCAAGTCCACCCTAGCCAAACTGGACCCTCTCTTTCACTCATTCTGTCGCTTCACCCTTGAATGTCCTCCCTCCACTCACCACTGCATCCTCTACCAGACCCTTGACCTCCCCTCGCTCTACAATCAGAGACATTCTCACTGCACTAGGCTAATGGCAAAGTTTTGGTCCTGGTCACTGCCATTCTACCTAACCTCAGTTTTAACAGCTGCCCCCACTCCAGCTTATCAAATCAGAAACTTCGACTCTCACTTCTTGGCTAACCCTCACATGACTACCACAGCAGGTCAGGCAGCCTTTAGGTTTCACATGCCTAAACTGTGGAACTCCCTCCCCACGGATGTTCAGCATGCCCCCTCCACCCAGCACCTTAACTCCCTTCTCAAAACCTATTTTACCTCTGCATATGCATGTGACTAGGACCTGCTCTAACACTAGCCATGCTTCTCCTGGAGATGATTTTACATGCACTGCACTGAACGTGTATGTACTCTAGTCCTTTGCACAACAACTACCTACCACAGTAGTGCTCACCTTACCCTAGCAATTGCAGGGTTGCTCTTCTTTACTCATTGCCTTATAACATGGGTTATGTACATGCTCTATATCCTCTGCAACCTTTCTCATAAACTTTGATATATTACGTACTCTCTATAACTATGTGTATCTCCTATTGCCCCAGAACTCATTTGGAATCGAGCACTACTCTGCTCAGCATGCCTCCTGGTAAAACTTTTAAATAAATACCACTTCCAAGAATCAGCTTTCCCCATTGATTCCCATTTATGAATCTGGACCAGATGCACTAGGATCCCATGGAAGCAAAGCTTTTGACAAGGATCTGGCCATGGCTACTGGGTATGGCACCTGCACACCCCCAATGTAGTTCCACATGCCAGCCAATAACTGCTGTGTGCTCCCTAAGTAACCTCAGTTCTGTTAGCCAGGAACAACAAGAAGAATGATGAACTCCTCTAGTGCTTCCCTTCCATCAGAGTACACCTTCTCTTCACAGGATCATCACCAGTAACTTTCCTATTTTACAAACTGACCCCAACATTGGTGCTTCCTTTACAGAACCACCTATTGCCTCCTACTACTGGCCACCCAACCTGTGGAATCTCCTGGTAAGAAGCAGCTTACCTACTCCTAAAAGTTCCTCCTACCAGGTACCAATCCTTGCAACAGAACTCGCTGCTACACCTGCAAATTAATTTCTAGTGTGACTGAAATTCAGGGGCCCACAGTGTTTTTTCACATCACCAAGGAATTCTCATGCACCTCCACTAATGTGGTATATTGTATTCTTTGCAGGAAGTGTGGAGCTATTTACATCAGAGAAACTGGTAGACACCTTGCTGACCATTTCAGGGAACACTACATGGCAGTCAGGAATGGAGACACTGATAAACCCATTATATCCCACTTTATCTCCAGGGACCACAGTGTCAATGATCTTTCTGTTTGTGTCCTTCAGCGGGGCTTCTGGGACAGGGGTGTAGCCAGGGATTTCAGATTTGCACACCAAGTGGACTCACTGCTGAAGGACACAAACAGAAAGATCATTGACACTGTGGTCCCTGGAGATAAAGTGGGATATAATGTTTTTTACTATGGTCAGAATCCCAGAACATGGGTGTAGGCAGGCATACTTCAAGCACTCCATAGTGTGCAATTTTATTTAAGGGGGGGGGTAGCAAATAGGCTCTGAACTGCTTACTTTTTCAACGAAAACTAACAAAGAAAATACTGATCCTTTCTGTAATTTTATTCATAGCAGTCAAAACTAGAAGGACTGGTCACTAATACTCTCTTTGCATCCCAAAGACAATACAACTTTACAGGCTCTGGGCTGGTATGTGGGTGTCTTAGGGAACAATGCATGGCATTTGTATTTACCCATGCATGGCAACAACCACTGCCTGACCATAGTAAAAAACATGGAAACCAAGCTGATCATCCGCCTTGGCTCCCAGCAGCCCTCCAGTTTAAATGACATACTTATTTTCTACTAATATCTTTCAGCTTCCCCTTCTTTTCCCTAAAGTCTGTTTGTATCCATACACATCTGTTTTCTTTTGCCACAGATGCCTCCATCCCCCACATTTGTCACTTTTCAGCCTTCTTACTAAGCCCTGTTAATCAGTCCCCACCTAGGGACTTCTCTAGCTCATTCACTGCTATTATGTCTTGCCACTCCCATCATCGCCTTTTGGTTTCCAGATTCTGTCTTTATCTTGTCATTTATCACTTCTTCTCCCAGACTCTCCCCCTTTTTTCTTTCCCCAAATACATATTCCTTATTTTACCTCTCCTCTGCACTATCTTTGTTTTTTTTCTTTTAGCTATTTCCTGAAGAAGACCTATAGTTGAAACATTGATTTTTAAATCTATTTTCTATTTTCAGTGTGCATTTAGTATAACTATTTTGTTTTGCATGTATATATATATATATATACATATACATATAAAATGGGTAAGAAAAAAGGAATCCTTTGGTTGGTTGAAACACATCAGATGACCGTGCGTATATCAGAGCATAACCACACACCTGCACTTTTACCCCCCTCCAAACCAGTTTTGCCATTTTATAAGATAGATGACCCACTCTACGGTGTGCTGCCGTCCTCTGATATACGCACACCTTGGGTGGTTGACATCAGAGCGCAACCGCATACCTAAGAGTGGGTTATCTATTATATAGATATATATATATACATATATATACTGTATATATATATATATATATATATATATATATATATATATATATACACATACATATATATATATGTGTATATATATATATATATATATATATATAGTAGCACGGTAGTGCTACCATAGTTAGGGTTGAGGAGCCATTTACATGTTAAACCTAAAATTTTGCACCTTAATAACTTTGCAACCATTCAATAGATTTGCCTGAAATTTGGAAAACACAATCGAGAACCATACATCTTGGGATATGTCAACTTTCGTACTGTTCGGATATACAGCTGCGGAGTTATCAAGCACGAGCTGCGTGCACATTTATGCTTTTTTGAGTTATTTGCTTGTCCCTACAGGTCACACGGTTTGTGCGACTGGTCCAAAAACCTCAGGGAATGTATGGCCAGGATCCCCAATGTGCCTTTTGAAGATTTTGTGAAAAAATATTAAACAGTTCAAAAGTTATTCTAAAAACAATTTCCCATTATAAGTCAATGGGAAAAGTTAACAAAAAGTTCGACAGTGTCGCAAATGCACTTTTTAGTGTTGCAAATGGCCCTAGTAGTGTCACAAATCCACCATTTTGTTTTCAGTTGGTGATCAGAAAAATGCTTGGCATTTAAATTTGGGACCATCTAGCATCACAATTCTTTTTGTGTTTACCTAGTCGGACCCTGAGGATGCTAATCATGTCTTTATTTTGAGGTTAAACACCCTAGAAATATGTTTTTCCAATTTCTGGAAAAAGTAGTGTCGCACTCACGAAAGTGTCACAAATTTTTGCGAAAGCTTTTGCAAATCACGACACTGTTTTGCGACACTATGCCCAAAATAACAGGAATTCTTTGCCACCCTGCTGCAAATGAACGGTTTGGTTTTTTGGGCTGAAATTTGGAGGGAAGGCAGCCAACATCTCACAGATGTGCATTTTGGTGGTTTGGTGACAAAATATTGCATAGATGCAACGTTACGGTCCTCCGAATTTGATACTTTTTCCCATAGACTAACATTGCGGCATCCGCTGCATGACAGGAATTCTTTGTCACCCTGCTGCAAAATAACAGTTTGCTCTTTTACACTGAAATTTGGAGGGAAGAAAGCCAACATCCCACAGATGTGCCTTTTGGTGGTTTGGTGAAAAAATATTACAGGACTGAAAAGTTATGGCACTCCGAACTTCTCTTTTTTTTTCCCATAGGATAACATTAAGGCATTCGCTGTGCCTTTCAGGGCCCGTATCTCAGAAATGGTGCAAGATACAGACTTTTCATCAGAAAATGCTTAGGAGGCTAAGGACAAAACTAGTCAGGAAAGTCATAAATCATATGACTTTTAAATTTTTTTTCCACGTCGTACGGTTCCTGAGATATAAGCAATTTAGTATTCCAACTCTTCACTTTCTGCTCCAAGGCCCACTATTATGCATACATTCTTTGTACTCACTGTCTTTCTCTATGCAGCTTTTGGGGAAAACCAACCTTTGCACTTACATTACTGTTACCCTTACCACTTCTGCTTGCGGTTCCGTACCCGTTTCAGTAACCGTTCCCGGCTATGCCACCATGTGCGTTACCCTTTGCATTTTCATTTGTGTTTGCGTTATTTTTACCATTTGTGTCTACAGTACTGTTTTTCTTTCTGTTTCACTTTGCATCACCATGCGCATTACCATTTGCGTTTGCAGGCACCATGTTACTATGTGACAAGACATCACGTGGGCCCTGCACTCCTGCCACTGCATTAAATTCACTATTTCTCATTATCATTCTCAAAAAGAAGGGAAATTAGAGGCAAAAAACTCAGTTTAGTGCATCAGTTAGGGTTGTTCCACAGTGACAAAAGAGAGGAAATTTGATGTTAGGGTTGAAACCCCCCCTGCACCCCTCCAGCCCACCCCCCAACCAGGATCGAGGTGTGTGTTGGGGTCATTGGTCCTAACTCTCACCCCATTATCCTTTTCCTCAGCGCCTTTCCACATGTGATGGGGTGAGTTAGGCCGATGACCCCAACCGCACCCCAGTGCTGGCTGGGGGTGGGCTGGAGGGGTGCAAGGGGGGTTTCAACCCTAACATTGAATCTCCTCGCTTTTGTCACTGTGGAACAACCCTAACTAATACATTAAACTGAGTTTTTTGCCTCTAATATATATATATCTATCTATCTATCTATATAGATATATATATATATATATATATAGACACACAGATATACAATATATACACAGATAGAGTGATAGAGTGATTGATTTATGCAGTGTGGTGGACATAAATGAGTGTGATAAATCTGTTTATCATAGGTACTGTGTATGCATGTATCTATATATATATATATATATATATATATATATATATATAATGTGTATATATATATATATATATATATATAATATATGTGTATATATTTATTATATAGGCACGAGAACACCTCTATAGTTAGGGTTCAACCGTCACGTCTATGTTAAACCCAAACATTCGCACTTTAATAACTTTGCTGCTGTTCAAACGAGTCACATGAAATTTTGCATGCGTCATTAGGTCCAAAGATCTCTTGATGTGGCAAGTTTTGTTTCTGTCAGATGTGTAGGTGCAGAGATACGGAGCGTCCAAAAATGTGAAAAGTACAATTTTTGTGTAAATTCTTTGTCACACTATTCCTTAGAAACTGTGTGGAGTTGTGGTCTGCAATTTGCAGGATATACAGGTGTTGGGTCACAGATGTGCCTTTTGAAGGTTTGGTGAAAAAAGTATTAATCTGTTCAAAGGTTTAAATTAAAGTTAAAATTTTCCCATTATTTCCTAAGGGAAAAGTTAGATGTGCCATGTGAAACAGCTGTTTTGTTCCCATGAAAGCGGCATTTATTGTTGTAAATGTGAAATATTGTGTTGAGATTCTGCCATCTTGTTTTCAGTTAGTGAGGCTAACAAATTTAAATATTTCATAAAATACTGACAGATGGTTAACATCAACAGTTCTGTTTACCTAATTGGGGCCCACGTAATCTGATTCTGGGGCCAGTCTACCCACAATATGAGCAGAAATGTATTTATTTTATTCAGTGAGTTTTTAGTGTCACAAATTGCGGCACTATTTTCCCAAAATAAGGGGGGAGTTGCCACAATTTGTGGCACAACTTTGGTTATATGTCTGTAGCACCTGCAGGGGCATTCCGTGGGGGGGGATAGCCCTCCTGAACTTCATAGGCTGAGACACAGAGGGAAATACCAGTAGTAATTATGGCTTGTGCCAGTTCTTATGTGAAGATTTTCCAAAACAGAAGTGGCAGCCATGAGCAGTGCCTAGTAAGGCAGCCATACTGCAGCAGCCGTCATATGTGAAATATGAAACTGTGCCACCTGTAGAGGGTAGAATGTGTCCATTAAGTGCTACAAAGCACATAATCCAACACAGGAAATGTGTTGTGAAGCTCTGTGCAGTGTTCTGCACTGTTGCTGTGATTGCTGCTGATGAGTGTTGGTATTACTGTCTGAGCGAGAGAGCGATCAAGAGAGAGACAGAAGCACACTGTGACACCTGTACGCAGAGTATTGATTTAATACACATTTTATTTATTGTTTTTTATTTAATACATAATCGGAATTACAACCTTTGAGTCATAGACTCCTTTGCAAAGGCTTCATGTCAATATTACAGAGGTGAGAAATGTACATACTGTAGCAGTATGGTGAAGTACACAACAACACAGGGATACAATAGAGAAGAAACAATATAATAAAATGGAGAAGAACAATAAATCAATAAATCTAGGGCCTGGTAAACCAAGAGTTCACAGTGGATTTATACAATATTACACAATCTAGGGTAGGTATTTTACCCAGCATCAACAAGGTGAAGTACCTTCTAGACATACAGTATCATAAGAGAACCAGAGAGGGATTTCAGGGTGTATGGGGTCTAGGGGAGGGCTAGGTACAGTCACAGGAAGTTTGCTCAAGGAGACAGCTTTTGAGAGACATTTTGAAAAGACCAAGTTTGGGTTCCAAGGTGATGGGGGCAAGGAGGCCATTTAGCCATTGAGGGGCCCAGTGAAGGAATGCCCTTTGGCATAAAGAGGTCCTGCAGCAGGTCACGGAGAGGGAGGACCTGGAGGTGCTTCTAGAGGCTCTGGTAGGAGGGGCTGGTTTGATGAGCAAGTGAAGTCCTGGGGGGGCTTGTTTGAGAAGTATTTTATTAGCAAGGAGACAAGTGTGATATCTTAGTCTTCTGTCAAAATTTAGCTGGTTTGTAGACTTGTAGAGATCACATGTGTGCGTGAGTCTGTTGCAACCTGTAATCAGATGGCAGGCTTTATTCAATGTAGTTTTGACATGGTGAAGGGCAGTCGGGTCTGCAGTTTTGCAAATCACTATACCATAGTCCAGGAGGGAGAGGAGCGAGGAGAATATTGCAAGTTAGAGTGCTTCGGGGGTGAGGCAGTGTTTGAGATGATACAGGAGACCAAGCCTGGAGTTAAGGGCAGAGGAGAGATGCTGAATGTGAGAGTGGAAGGTGAAGGATGTGTCAAGGGTTATACCCAGGTACTTGAAAATTGCGACTTGCTCAAGTGGGGCACCTATGGAGTTATGGATGTTCAAGCGGTAGTCACAGTGCAGGTTTTGGTGGAGAGTGAAGATCATGATTTTGTTTTGTTTTTTGTAATTGAGGATTAGCCTGTGGGCCACAAACTAGGATTCTACTTCTTTAAACAGGTCCTGGAGGGTGTGTTGTAGTGTGGTGGGGTGAAGATGGCTCTCAAAAATAACGGTGTTGTCCATGTAGAGAAGCAGTTGCCCTGGGCAGGAGTTGGGAAGGGAGTTGAGAAAGAGACTAAAGAGGAGGGGGCTGAGTATAGAGCCTTGGGGGATGCCGGAATGAACAGGGTGGCTGAAGGATATAGTTGTGCTACTCTTAACATACTGGGTTCTACCAGATAAATAGTCTGCAAACCAACTCTTGGGAGAGGCCTAAGGAGTTAAGCAAGTTGAGGAGTAAGCTGAAGGATATAGTTGTGCTACTCTTAACATACTGGGTTCTACCAGATAAATAGTCTGCAAACCAACTCTTGGGAGAGGCCTAAGGAGTTAAGCAAGTTGAGGAGTAAGATGTGATTAACGGTGATGAACACCTTGGTTAGATCAATATAGACTGATTCAACCAAGTGTCCAGGGTCAAGGGTGTGGTGTATAAAGGATGTATACTCGAGGAGAGCAGTGGTAGTACTGTGACCCCTATGGAAACCATGCTGTGTGGGGGATAGCAGGTTATGCTTAGAGAGGTAGTCTGTAAGTTGATCCAAAATTATTTTCTCCAAAGCCTTAAAGAGTGGGGGGAGAATTGAAACGGGGAGGTAGTTATTGGGTGTGGTGAAGTCACCACCTTTCAGAATGGGGGTGATGACTGCACATTTACAGGGAGTTGGAAACTGTCCCAAGAAGAGGGACATATTTAGAATTTTGGTTAGTGGGAAGAGAACCTCGTCTAGGGTGAGGCAAAGGAGTTTTAAGTCCAGGGAGTCACCACTGTGGTGGGACTTGCTCAGAAATTTTGAAAGATATCTTCTGGCAGTGCATGTGGAGATGATCTGGAGATGAAAAGGGGGGATATTTTCCCATTGGGTGTGTGCAGGTGTGCATGCCCGGGGGGTTCAAAGAAGTTGGTGGGGAGGACACTACTGAGGTAAGAGGTGTCATTGAGGGTGCTTGAGATGGCTAAAGGGTCCCGGATAATGAAGCCATTGACGGTGAGCTGAGGGGGGATACCATTTTCCCACTGAGTTCTTTAATATTTTTCCAGAAATCACAATCCAAGCCCCATGTGGATGTGAGGGCATGGCGATAATAGGTTGCCTTGGCTTGGCAGATAGCCCAGGTGCATTTATTCCTAGCCTCTCTATACAGTTGTCTGTCATGGAGAAGTCAAGAGTCCAGTGCCTTGTACCAGAGATTGTCCTCATGATGCATCAGGTCGAGCAGCACTTGGGAGATCCAGGGGGTGTGTGACAACCCACCTCTCCCTCTGGGCTGGAACAGTTTTTAGAGAGGTGTCTATCCTCAGGTATTCACTGCCACCAGCTGGACTAACTTCCAGCACCATCTTCAGGTGTAAAAACTTGAATAATTAAATGTGCAATTGCACAAGTTAAAGTCTGGTAGTGTGTCTCTCTCTCAGGTGGTGGATGCTACACAGAGTTTACCTCAGCCTATGGAAACCAAATATTACTTTAGAAAAATGACATCACAGTCACAACTGTTGAGCAAATAAATAGCTTTTTACTTAACAGAAAGTGCACTGAGCATTTACAGGATATATATTTACCACACAAGAGAATAACACTGATACAGGAAAAGTAAACAAATGTTTTTAAACAACAGATGGCAAAAGAAAAAGGCTATTACTGCAATATGCTACTACTAAACTTACCCTTCCCTGTCCTTTCAAGAGACCACTGTGCCCTATGCTAACTGCCAGCTCCCACGGACATAGCTAGAAGGGTAGACTCTAATCTTAGTTGCTGCCTCCAGCTTACAAAGAGGAACCCCCTTCATTGTCTTTCAACCTCTTATACATTCCCCTTTGAATGCACCAACCATCTAAGATGTATGTATTTAATTGTCCCAATTAGACTGAACACCTATCAGTGACCAATTATATTCCCTTTTACCCTTAAGTTTATATTTGAGTGAACCAATCCCTTCAAACTGGCCTGTGTGTATGGACATGTCCACTCGAGATTTATGACCCAACTCTTATCTAGCAGCTAGGGAGGATGGTGCGAATTCCAGCTTGAGTGAGTGTTTTTTTTTTCAGACTGCTGAAAAAATGTGTTTGGAAAATCCAAACATTAACTCCTTCTTTACCATTTCTGTCACAGGGTGTTCCTATTTTTTGTATGCTGTTTTGAGAAAGGGGCAAAGATGTCACAGGCGGTATTAAACATGTTGATGAAATAGGAGAGGGCTGAGTCTGTGTTGTGGGCAGAATCAATAGGGGACCAGTCACAGGCTCTGAGGTAGGACCTGAGTCTAGTGAGGGAGCCTTGTTTTAGGCACCTTTGGTATGAGCTTACGAGGGGTGTAGTAGGGGCCTTGTTTGACCACTGGCAGGTAACGGGAGAGTGGTCAATGAAGGTGTCTGGAAGGACCTTGACTTGTGAGAGATTAATGGGGTGGTTAGTGAAAATGAGATAAAGCAGCGTGGAGGTACCCATTTTATCATTAAACCAGGTGGGGGTCTGGACAACTTGGGAGAAGTCTAGTGCTGTGGCAGAGTCCTTGTAAGGGGAGAATGAGGGGGATATCCAATTATTATTGAAATCCCCAACAATGATGATTTCACTGTTGGAGGGAAGTTGTGCGATAATGGACATGATTTCTGCAAATGCAGGTTTTTGGTTGCATGGGGGAATGTAGGCGACCATGAGATACAGAGTTTTGTCTGGGTTACCCAGTAGTAACTCGGCTGTGAGAGTTTGGGCACCATGGGCTGGGGAGGGGAAGGGAGACAGGGAGGGCTTGTAAGGAGCCCTTTATGTAGAATGCACAACCATCTTCCCTTTTGCCATGCCTATCAGCCCAGAAGATCGAATAGCCATTTATTGCTACCGCTGAATCAGGGGTGTCTTCTGAGAACCAGCTTTCAGTCAGACCCAGAATATCAGGAGAATGTTGAGCAAGCCAGGCCTGGAGGGGGGTGAGTTTTTTCTGGAGGCTGCAGAGGTTGAGGGAGGCAATCAACAGTCCATGTGGATTCCCACTGTGGGGGGGGCAGATGGGGATGGGACAGGGTTGGGGTGTGCATTACCCGATAGGAGGAGTAGAAAGATGGTGTGGTGCAGAAGACAGCCTTAAGTAGTTTAGGTGTAGTGTGGTTGGGGTGGGGTGAGGTGAGCTGGGTGGACTGATGGTTGCTGAGGGGATGGAAAGGGAGTGCAAAGAGTAGGCAAGTAGTTTATGGGGGGTGATGTGAGGGGATTGTTGGGCTAGCTGGGGATGTGTGGTGGATAACATGCAGGGTCAGGCAGGAGGTGCATGGAGTAACATGGTCAGGGGTCTGTATGCGAGGTGTTTCCGTCTGACAGGGTTGCAAGATGCATAGAGGTGTGAAAAGGGGGAACATACAGCCTAGTATGAGTAAAGAACACCACAAGCGATCCATAGTGTAATAGCACTTCACTGAAGAGGTATGCTAGCAGAACAACATGGGTAGGCACAGTAGCACAACGGAAAAGTGATCACCTCTGGTGTGAGAGGTACAGGGTTTGAGACCCATGCAGGGAAAGAGGCAGGCAGGCTGAGAAATAATGCAGAGCAGATAGAGTTCAGATTGGCAGCAGTGAAGCAGGGTGCAAGACTTGACTCCTAGTGGTCAGAAACTATAACCTGCAAATGAGAATTCAGAAGGACAGGGAGGTCACATGACCTAATTTTATTTATTTTTATTTAGTTTTTGTTGACTGGGTAAGTGCACTAGACAAATCCTGCCTATTTTCAGGCACGACCCGGGGGAGGGGGATACAGATAAATGCCAACTGACCTTGAACCAGATTAAGCTGTTGGTGGTATTTTTAGTGAATGAGGGAAATTTGGCCAGGACACGGGAAATTCCCTACTCTTTCAGAAAGCCATAGGATCTTTAACATCCACCTGAACTACCACCAATCCAGGCAGATGGGACCTCGGTTTAACATATCATCTGAAAGATGGCACCTCAGAAGTGCAGCACCCCTCTCATGCTGCACTATAGTGTCAGTACTGGGATATTAACCCAAGTGCCAGATGTGGGAACTGAACCCACAGCCCTCTGATCTCCCAGCCTCAGAGGCGAGTATGCTACCTACTGAGCCACTGAAACTGGTAATGATGTCATTAAACTGAGGGCCAGACGTAGGTGGGTGGTTAAGGTACCCGGTCCATTAAACACCCAGTCAAACTGTGCAGAGAAGGGAAACAGCCTTTACCTTTACTTCCCCAACAGTCCGCTCCTGCCTGAGATGTCAGCGGTGAGTGGTCAGTTCAGTGCAGTTTGTGAGGGAAGGGGTTCCTGTGTAGTCAGGCATTGGCACAGTAGGAGAGAAGTATAACTGAGTGAGGTTATTTGTCCTGTAATGTGCTATTGCTCTGATTGTTCCTGATGATTGCTGGGCAGGCTGTGACAGAGTGAAAAACCACATAGAAGTTTCCCATGTCTTGTGCCATGCTGATGTGTGTGCCAAGAGAGAGACTGAGAGGCAGTCACAGCCCGATGTCATAGCAGAACAGTGTTGTGCCACAATGAGACCAGAAGCAAACAGTGGTGCACATCTTCTCCTATCTGGAGACACAGTATGGGGCTTGTGAAAAACCGCATAGAGGTCTTCCATGTCTTGTACCTTGCTGAAGAGCGTGCCAAGAGGGACACCAAGTGGCAATCACAAGCAGATGTCACAGCAGAGCAGAAAACTGTTATGCCCCAATCAGGGAACAGCAAACAGTGCTGCACATCCTGTCCTATGTGGAGTGACACAGACAGGCATTACATTGCTTCCTTCACAGACAGTGAGCAACTGTGCATGTACCAAGAGGAAGAGCAAACAGCCGTCACAAACCAATGTCACAGCACAGCAGAAAAGTTCCAGATCAGGGCAGTATTGCACTATACAGAACTCGTGGTAACAGGTATGTCATGAAGTGCAATTACTGCAGTATGTATACCATGTACATGTGTGTCACAGATGCTGGTATACAGGACCTCCAGTAGAAACAGCTCACACAAGCTGCTGTACATGAGTTTGGGAGGGAGCAGAAAGTGATGCACAATGTCTGCACATTACGAGTAGTTTCCACACTGTAGTATTCATCACCACAGTTGTGACATAAAGCAGGAATGGCAGAAATCTCCATTATGGAACAGTTCTAGCATTTCTGTTTACATACCATCAGTGTGGGATGTATTATTTGCTGAGCACTACTTTTTTAAGCAGCAGGATAAGTTAAATTTCATAACATTCAAGAGGAATAAAAGTGGTTTTATACAATATTGTCCTATGAACTTAATGTTAACATCTGAAATAAAGAAAAAAGTCCCTCAATGTTTTTTTTAAACCTGTAAAAATAATTGTCCCTCACCGATCAGCCCCCCACCCCCCCACTTCCAACTTAGCACCAACCTCCCCACAGCTCCCAGTATACCCCCACACACTCTCACTCACCTGAAGAGGTCCCAGGTTTGAGATCCACTCTCCCGATTGAAGACATGTCTTGCTGATGGAACTGGCGACTGCAATATGAGAAACTAACTGAACACCACAAGAGTAGGGAAATGTGGCATTTGGGTTTCCAACTCTAACGGCCCACCCACCAAGGAGCAAAAGGTAAAAACATTAGGGTTTTGGGTCACTGGAGTCTTGGCAAATCAGTGGTGGGGTCTTAATTGGGGGTTGTCAACCCTAATGCTCAACCCTTCCTCCCAGTCCCTAGCCTCTAATCTGAAGCACAATGTACTGCTCCAAGTCACTGCCTCTCAGTGATACACTCTTCAAAGGTAGAGAAGTATGTCTCGCTACAGGAAACCCTAACATCAAATTTCCTTATTTTAGTGGTGTTAAGTTACCCTAACTAGTGCATTAATACAGTTTTTTGCAAAAACAGCAAAATACTGTAAAACTCAACTACCAGCTTAAATGAAATATAAATAAACAATAAAATAAAACCTGACTACCAACTTTTGAATAAAGGATAAAAGGGACACACTAGGTGGCACCAGGGTCAGCTGGATATGGAACTAGAGCCTTAACACCACTAGTCAGATAGGATATGGGTAGCTGTTTCTGCAGTCGCAGCCATGAAACATCTGGCTTTGACAGAAAAGCAAGATGCCCAAAACTGGGACTTGTTTGCAAGTATAATGGCACAATGCACCAAAATAGGAATTAACCACACAGAGTCCTGGAAAAAACAAACCTCATACTACCTGATGGAGGACTGACTGAATGGAGTTCACCCAAATGGCAGCAACATGCATTTTGTTGACGCTAATTATGGCACCGGCAAAATGCCATCTGGTATGACAGCACCAGGCATTTCATCTCCTGGGAGTTACAGCGCCAAAGCATTCTCCTGGGAAATGGTCACTTTTGCAGAGGGGGTTACACCCCCTGCATCCCCCAATGTGGGGGTCTTTGCCCACAGCACCCTCCAACAAAATATAATCTTCACCAGGGTGGGCATCCCCCAGAGGGGATACAAGCTGTAGGGGCACAAAGAGCGACATGAGTGAGCGATGATCTAAAATCAAGATTGACCCTTTCACTGTCACCCTTTTCACAGTGCCCTAACCACAGCCACCAAATTTACTCATCAGCTTGATGGGATTTGCTGAATAGGTAGTAAAAATATGTCCCATTTTTTCCCATCAAGGAAAAAAGGAAGGAATCTCAAATGTATGTGAACCTGTAAGGAGCTGCTGGCATAAGAGAAGAAGGAGAGCATATCAACCAAAAAGATAGTCTGGCATAGACAGAAGAAAAAAAACACCAGAGAAAATAAAATTGCTTCTCCTGCAGCAATAGGGATTTACCTGTGTAAAATCTTGTGTTCTTGAGCCAGACCAGTGCACAGCAGCATTCTACAGAAAGTGCAACTGCAAGTGAAGCTAGACTAGCTAGAGTCCAGAGGCACAGAGTGCATTTAGCAACTAACAAGGATATATCCTAGGAAAGGGATATACATATGGTAGGGAGAAGGAGGACAGGAAGGAAAAAGAGGAAGAAAGTTGTCTTCTCTCACTTTTGTTTTTTTTTTGGTTGGTATGAGGGCCCTAAAAGTACTCATCCCCAATTTTGAGAGTTTTTTTTGTGGGAGTAGAAGCTCAGCAATGAGTCCCAAACCCTTTGTTTTTTAACAACCATTTCACAGGGAGTATCACTGGGTAGATGCCAAGGCATTAGATGATGTCGGCCAGTACTATCAGGGTGAACTGCTTACAAGTCTGGCATGAAGTGAGACTAGTCAGGGACAAGCAGGGGCTCCTGTGACACAGATCAGCAGGGTTCCACAACAGTTCCCACCTGACCCTAGGGGACAAGAAATGAGCCCACGGGAAGTGCGAGTTAAGCACCTTACATTGGGCCAAAGCTGCCAGTTGGCAGATACAAAATCATGTTAACATAGAAACATAGAATTTGACAGCAGATAAGGACCACTTGGCCCACCTAGTCTGCCCATTTCCCTACCTGATGGATAAGCTGCAGATTCTAGTTAACCAACAGCTTACTTGTTGTCCGTCTGATACAGACTGCAGTTCCTGTTATCCTGTATGTTACCTTGTTGGCATTGTAAGATGCTTTTGACTGGTGCTGAGCTACCTCCAGGCTGCGGCAGAAAGGTCAATGGCCAGACTGACTGTCTCACTCTGCAGCAATGTAACTCAGAATGTACTAAGCTGCAATCATAGGCAATGATTGTACATCACTATATGTGCCTAGTGTGAAAAAATGCATACTACAGGAAAAAGTCTTCCTGTCTGGGCATCCATCTTAGTGGAATCTGCCTCTGGAGATTGGTCACTCACAAGGCAAAATTGCTCCCAATGGCATCTGCAGTACTTCAAACCTCGAGGATAGGTGAAGTACCTCACCTGCAGACACTGAGGATGCACAATACCATGTGAGGAGGTCCCTGGTGATGGCTGAGTTGGAGAAGGGATATCTCCACATTGCACTGGATGCCTCCCCAACTGCTCTAGGCCATAAAGAAATGATAGAAGTATCGAGATTGGGAACTCAAAGGAATCGCAATGGCAGGGCTGCCGGATCACAGCTTTTAAAAGCATGTAACCACATGGAACATCTCCACCAAGAATTCTGGATAAAAAGAGGTACTCAACAGCTGAAGTAAAGTGGGAAGATGATTCATTGTCTTCTGAGGAGGACATCAGTGGAGATGAAGCAATGACTACTTGCACTATTGGCACTTGGGAGAAAGTCCTGTACTGGATCCTGTCAAACTCCCTATGCCAGCTCTCTAAGGCACCAATAAAATCCTGCTGATGCTTGCACATTATCAGTCCCTCAGAGCCTATGAACAAGGGCTACCTTTCCGTGAAATGGCAAGGCCCTGCTAGAGGAGACTGTGACTCCTTGTCTTGAGGGCCTTGTCCTGGGCTGTTCAGCTGCATGGGGAGGAGGGCTCTTGCCCAAAGGGAGGGCCTAGCAGATTCATCCAAAGGGTGTCCTCCAACATCAGATGAGTGACCTGATTGGTTCTGGAAGGGGGGCCCTGGTGAGCAGAATGGAGCCACACAGGTCCCACAGGGCAACCCCATCCTCACTGGTGATGGTGACATCCAGCAGCTCTGGAGAAATCTCCATCTCCACAATATGACCCTGATTTGGTGCTGCTTTCCAGCACTGGGCTCAGGATCAGCAACAGTGACAGTACTGGAGACAGGGTGATCCCATCACCATGTCTGGCATCACCCTCTGCACCATGCTGGGTGCCGTCTTTGATGTCATCCCAGGAGTCATCACCTTCTTGATGTTGCAAACAACACCAGAGTAGGTGATGACCTCTGGGACAACATCATTATCAGCCCACTGCCTGGAGACAAAGCCAGGACTGACATCATGCCTATCACCGCCTCTGTCACTGTGTCTGGAGTTGTCACTTTCCTCAGTGTTTCTAGTGACAACATGGATGATGACAACATCTAAACTGACAATAGTGGTATCACTCATCACAGTGTCACTGTGAACAGTGACAACAGCATGGGCAACTCCAAAGGATGATGTTAAAGTGTCCACTGGTGTAGACAGACCACATAGCTGTGGCCTCACCACCAGAGACGTCTGCTGAACAGGGCAGGCAGACTGCGGCAGGTTCATAGTTGACTGCTGAGGAGTCAACTGTCCACCAGACCCATCCACTGGAGTCTCTGATGCCTCACTATGGTGAGGTCGAGGAGAAGTCCATACTTCCACAAAACCATAGTTCCCAGGTAGAGGCTCAAGGGAAAGGTCTAACAACCTGATCTTGGATGCACATGTGCAACACCAGCCTCTGAAAGTGGGTGTCGGGCAACCCCACTTCAAAGCACAGTTCTCGAGGGTATGGAAGTCCATGGAGAAGCAAGCATCACATGCATCCATATCGCATGCATGTCCAGGACAGGCTGCACAGGTCTGATGCCAGTCTGCAACAGCCATAGGTTTTCCACAGGGGCAATGATACATGATGGGCTGCTGTCAGATTTTGTTTGATGATTTCACCCCTTTTTGAATAGCTATTCAGTCAGTCCTCCATTTGGTAGCATGGGATTTGGTTTCTCCAGGAGTCTATGTGATTTATTCCCTTCTTTTTTGTTACATTGTGTCATCTTAATTGCAAGGGGTCCCAATTCTAGGTATCCCCTCTAGCTATTCTGCCAGTGCCACATGCCTCTGACCTAGACCCATAAATGGTAATCAGTGGTGAAGATATTCTGGAAAATCAACAGTTACATAAAGTACTGTATATAACTTTCATTTTTTAGTTGTTGCATTAGACAACTCATTTTAATGTATTTGATATCATTCAGTTTTTTTCTGTGTCTTATATTAATACTTGAATTTGACGTTCATATACCTCTTTTGACCTCCTACTCCATATCCATTACATTCATATTTTTGCTTAATATTTTTTTTAATGTGTAATGTATTATTATTATTATCTTTTTAAATTTTTTTGGGGGGGTATTATAGTTTTGCTTGTGTGCTCATTGAATATTAATGTATTCTCTGGCAGCCGAACTCCACTGCTACCTGTTTCTAATAAGGTATTGTATCTTTAAATCAAATTGCATAAATGACTAGCAAGGCAGCTGGAGCCCCATCCCCTGACAAAGAATCTTTTGTAGTCAAAGTGCTGGGGTTAGTATTCCTACTCTCTCAGGTGCAGGAATAGCATTTTACTTTTACAGTATTCAACTTCCAGAACTGGTATTTTTGCCTTTCACTCGAGACACTGCTTATATGGAGTGCAGGTTTTGGTGCTCTGCTTTGAATTGGTTTACAGACATGCACCCACTTACAATACCTGCAGCATATGGTCTCCAGTGTTATCTTCACCCTTGCATTTACATCACTTCACTTCCTTTCCTAATGATAAGGTCCTCACTGCCCCTTCCCCAATTTTTCCCCATCAGGAACTTGACTCAGTTATATCTGCTCTCACCCACCTGGTCTCCAACATGTATATCTTCAGTTCTGCCAGCCTTCCCTTACATGTTCTGCCTTGCTGACCCTAAACAATTCTGAAGACCCTTTGCTGCACTGTTTCCAGCCTGTCCCAGTCCTCCCCCAGATGTGGGTTTAAGAACTGAGCATAGTACTCTAGATGGGGCCTCACTGGAGTCCTGCATAGGGGTAATATCCCCTTTCTCCTCCTGCTATCGAAACCACTTTCTATACATCACAATATCCTGGTTCCTTGCTATACGCCTTGTTGCACTGACCTGAGATTTTGAGACTATCACTAATTAGACCCCCCCCCCGGTCCCTCTCCTCTGCTGATTTTGCTAACTGTGGTCCCCCAAGTACTCCATGTCTGGGTTTTTCTATCAGTGTGCATCTCTTTACAAATTTGGCAGTGAACCTCAATTGCCATAGTTTGTAACATCTTTCCAGTATATTCAGGTCCTTCTACAATTCCCCTGATACCTTCTTCACTGCCTACCGTGTGATAGAATTTTGTGGCTTCTGCAAAAAGCCCCATCTTGCCCTGTATTCTTTTCCCAATGTTGTAGATAAACATGTTGAACAAGACCCAGGATTGACCCCTGCAATGCTTCATGTGTGATCACCCTGGCCTCTAATTTAGTCATGTTCTCTAACATCCTTTGTTTCCTTCCCATCAGCAGGGATAGATGTTTACCATGATTGGTAAAGGACAAATTCCTTTTTTCCATTTTGCAGATGGGAAGAAAAAACAGTATCGTCATCAGTGCCTGCAACACCAAAATCAGTTTTTATCCATGTTCTATCCTTGTACCCTTTTGGTATGTGTATAAATCTTCAGAATAAAAGAAGGCTAAATGTGCTGTGCATTGTTTCCATGTCATAATAGTGATCGCAAACAGCGATCGCTGTTATGGCTAGTGTATATGTATATCGCCCAAAAAGTAAATCGGTGATATACACTTCCCAGCAACCCGACATCTGGAAACAAAAAAGTATTTTTTTGGGGGCTCTACTCCCCACCCCCTGATTTAAGATTCTCAACTCCAGGGGGGTGCATGTCGGAAGGGCACCCGTCCAGATAAAAAAAATAATTAAGTCCCACAGCCGCGAGGCAGTGGCAAAATTTCTACTCTCCTAGTCCCAGCCCCAAACCCAGTACCTGCTGAGACAGAGCTAGCCACCCACACCACTACACCACATGGCTAGCTCAGTGGCAGCAGGCACACCAGTCCCTTAAAATCCCTTCCCTGTCCCTCCCCTTCCCCTCGCTATCCTCCCTTCCAGTCACCCTTCCCTACGCTCACTTTTGCTTAGGGTCTCTACCTTGGAGAGTAGCCCACGAGGAAAGCACTGAATATGAGTCACCATTTTGACAGTCACCCATATTCAGTTACTATTCTAACTGGATACTGCGTACATCAAATTAAATAAAGCAAAATGAAAATAGCACAGGGAAGAATTTATAGAAAAATACAATTTCTGAAGACTCAATGATCCGGTAAAAAAAGAAAACAATGGTAAATTCCATGAAATACTTTGTATTTATGGGTGTACAGAAAGACCAAGTTACAGAATTTTACTAGCTTTTCTGGTAAAATACAAAAATCAGTGTCCTAGCCCATCAGTTTCCTATCCACCTTTCTAGTCTTTCTGTTATCCCCAAATCCTCCAGATTTTTTAGAAGCCTCTTATGTGCAAATGCATCAAAGACTTTGCTGAAGCTGAAATAAAGCACATCAACAGCAGTGACCCAATAAAAAAAATACTGTGAGGTTAGTCTGGCATGATTTCCTTACTGTCCTGTAACCCATTAGCTTCCAGGAATACCACAATCTTTTCTTTACAGTAACTAAGGTCTCCAGATGCTTACTAGCAGTCGAGGTAAGACTAACTGTACTGAAATAACACAGGCCTTCCTGCCCAAACCCTTGTGTCCTTTTTTTAAAAAAATAAACAATTAAGCTTGTATAAAGCAACAATCACATAAACAGCAAATTGAAATCCGGAAAAACAATTCCCATAAATGTAAGCGTGCCCAGAAAGCTAACAAAAATTAGTTTTAAGATATACACTAACTAGTAGGAAAGATATTGAGTTCAGAGTAAGGGGTTCAGGGAGATCAGGCTGAATAAAGGGCATAAAGTTTTCCCCATTTCATGTTGAACTGGGAAAGACGGTGATGCAGACTAGCAATCATACGTTCGCTGTGCAGAGAAAAGGAGAGTTCCTGTAGCCATTCAGCACATAAGATACATGACTGGTCCAACCAATGTCTGAGAATTGTCTTCTTGACTGCCAGGGAGATCAGGGCCATGTGATATCTTCTCTCCCTAACAGGGATCTGAGAAAAGTTGCCAAGGATGCAAATTTCAGGGGAAAAGAGGCCAGCTAAAGCCAGTAATGGGTCACTCTGGTTCTCAATGTTTCCATAGGAAAGACACTTTCTCACAGGTCCAAAAGATGTGCAAAAGTGTTCCGTCCATGTTGCCACATCTTGTGCAAGTGGGAGAGGGGAGATGACTCAATTTGGCTAGCTTAACAGGTGTATAGTACATATTGTTAAGAATATGACACTGAGTAAGTCTGAGTCAGTCCTGAGAGACAGAGATAAGTGTGGAGATCTTTCCACAAGATGAGCCAATTAATGTTGGCCTCAGGAAGCAAAGTATCCCACACCTTTGAGCCTTCTGATGAAAGGGTGGGATGAGCAGAGAGCAACAATAGATAGAGTTTGGAAGTACCATGAGGTTTAAAGACCTAATCCAGAATCAGCGTACGAAGGTCACTGTAACCATATAGGTGTACCTATGTCATCATCCACTGGCTCCAAACTGCCTAACTGCTCATGTGTGCACAGTGGGTCAACTTGACCTAGGAGAAACAATGAGTTTCACTCACACCATAGCAACATACAACAGCATGAGCCTGCATGTCCTTATATGGGTCTAGCAGAAACCAATGTGTAGAATGCAATACCCAAGAATGCCCAAACATGTCTAGATAAGTTCTGCCTAGATGCTAATAACAAAATGATTTTATTGGTACATGGGTGATTTTATGCTGAAGAGGGAGAGATGATCTGTATATATATATATATATATATATATATATATATATATATATATATATATATATACATATAAATATGCTTGCTTGCTTTTCCTGGGAGAAGAGAAAATGTAACATCAACGGCTGTATAGCACCACGCTAAAGTAAACATATCTTTTACTCCTCCGACTGCGTCTGTGTCATCTGTATCATAAATGTACAACTAGGTCCTGAGGTGATACGTAGCCTGGAGGACCCACAGCTATAATTCCTCTGCTACAACTGGTGCCGTGACTTGGATCACTTTTAAATGAGGGAAAACCGACCCGGGACCTTGATGTAGTCTGTCCATGCCATAAGAAATTGCCCTGAGCGCATTTAATCCTTGGAAAGTTCAGTGCCACAGGAGAGACTGATCATCTCAACCAACCATGGGGCTCCACAAGGTAACGTATGCTCAGAGATTTAATAAGTAAGCAACTGTTAACTGTTAACTAGAGATTACTGTTTGAACTCATGAGGCAGAACCCTAGGGAACAAAATATAGGTTAGAGATCACTGTTACTTGCAAGACAGGGTTCTAGGGGGGGTCGTAAGACTAGCCCATACAGGGTCACCACTGGTGCACAAGGAGGTGATAATTTGTCAGAGTTAGCAGACGGATAAGTATCAAACCATGGGGATAGAACCCCACAGAATTAATCTGTAAACACAACACAATATAGTTAGCAATGGAGGTAGAGATACACAAGTATCTGGGAAAAAGATGCAAGTTAGGGGCATACGATGCCCCTCCAGAGGACAAGTCAGTCCGAGAGTATTTTAACAGGCTAGTGCTGGATCGTAATTCAGCAACCAAAAATGAAAAAGAGAAGCTAGCTAATGCTGTAGAAGGTCTGTGGCAATACAGCCAGGAGGTAACTCGTCAACACATGAGACTTTTAAAGAAGCTGCATGAGCAGCAAGATATAGTAACCCAGCTACAATCTGTCCGTCTAAAAAATGAGACTCTATTTAATGAGAGAAGCGACCATGACTTGCATGCCTTAAGAGATAACGCTAAAAAGGCAAAACTTAAAAAAAATGTTTTTCAAACAAATGATGTTCTGGCTAGTAACACTGATTCCTTACGTTTTGAGAACAAGAAACTTAGAGATGATAAGTCTGAAGTAATTACTGAAAAAGTTAACAAGCTAGTATTTCAACACCAGTCCTTGACGGTACAGCATGATTCAGTATGTTTTAATTACAGCAGACTTGAAATGAAGGTTTTCAATATAAACTATGACACAGCTTCTGTCAATAATAAGCATGTTTTACAAGATGGGAATGTCTTGAAATCTGAAAACAAGGCACTTAATAGCGTGCTTACTCCTGTATCTAAGTTAGAATGTAGGAGTAAAAAATCAGATATGGCTAACTTGCGCCATCAGCCAGAGGTATTAGCAGGGCATACTGACTTAATGCCCACAGACCTTGCCTCTTCTCATGTTGAAGAGTTTGATTTTGAACACTCACAGTATGCTGTGAGGTGGACTAGAGCAAAAACTAACCACTTGTTTTTCTGTGATTCACAAAATGGAGAATTGTTAGAGTCTCAAAATGGTGGACACACATATGATCAGGTTGCATCCCCATACCATCCCCAAGATGGCCGCTTATGGTCATGTGATGATGATCATGACACAGTAACCCATGATGCCCATGAGGTAATCCAAAATGGCCGACCACCATCTCATGGAGGTTTGATCTTGCAGTCACAGGGACCTGTGATTGCTGCCATAACCAAACAAAACAACCTGGAGTTGTTTGGCATGATTAATAATGTTATCAGTAACACTAGTGTTTCTGAGGGACAAAAGATTCTCATTAAAAATTATGTTGATGTACTTTTGAATAAGGTTAATATGCAATCTGTCATAAAGTCAGCATCTGATGCTAAAGAAACAGCTAATGCTGTTAATGTTTGCTTTATTAACATAGCCTTGGATAAAAAACACATTGCAGTTAATTACATAAAAGGTTGTTTTCATTTCCTATGCAATTTAACATCCGCTTCCCTTGAGAAGACTAAACGTACTGCTTTTCCTATGCAGTGCATCAATACCTTAAGCTGTAATGTTAAAAATAATGTTGCTACCATCCAGCAACATTCCGGTGGGGAAACCCACTTTACATTTGATGGGAGAGGGGACAACCCTGATCCTGAAAGCCCCGTGGCTGTGATATTTTCAGCATCGCAGGCCACGTTGGGGGGGAGGGTTACAGGTTTGATTTCTGAACCTGAGCTGACAGCTGTCTCAGCACTACTTCCTCCACCCCTGATGGCCACTGAACCGCAATCCATAGCTGGAGAACTACGTGCAGCTTAAGCACTCATAGACACCGGAGCAGCCATATCAATTACAAATATTAGCATACCCTTAGACCTTGAAAGACCACCAATGTATATAGAGGGATGTACAGGACATACCACAGAGAGGTATTGGTCCCAACCACAACACATAAGGCTGGGAGGTACACCCGTGGGCCGCCAAGCCTTTGCATGGGCGGAGGGGGGGCTCACGGAAGACAACATCATTGGTAACGATTGTCTAACTAAGCATCAGCTTGTTGTAGATCTTAGTAATAAGTGTCTATGGAAAGTCAATGTTAAAAGGTTTAAACCAATTACTGTTGTGCAAAGTAATGCTTTAGCCTCTGTAAAATCAAGTGCTGCAACAAGTGTTAAAAGTTTAGAGACACGATTAAAGCACCCTGAATTTAAGCAAGTTATACAGAATTATGAGATAGTATGGGCACAAACTGGCATGGATTGTGGACAGGTAAGTGACATAAAAATAGCTGTAGAAGGTCCATGTCTGGGGCATACTAAACAGTACCCGATACCAAAAGAGGCTGTAAAGGGAATCAAACCAGTCATCCAACAGCTGTTGCCACAGGGAGTCATTAGGCCCGTGTGCTCAACAGCTAACAGTCCCATCTAGCTAGTGTTAAAGCCAAAAGGAAAATACCACCTGACCATCGATTACCGTAATTTAAACAAGAAACCCCTCAGGTTAGCCCTGTTACTAGTTCCAGTACTGAGATTTTTAACAAATTACAGCCAGAGAGCAAATTCTTCTCTGTCCGAGATTTGGCTAATGGGTTCTGGTCCCTGTCCTTCAAGGCAGAGGACCAGTATAAATTTGCATTTACTTTTGAGGGTAGACAGTACACATTTACTCGATTGCCATAGGGCTTCCACTCAGCACCAGCCTTGTTCCACAGGTACATAAAACAAATTCTGGAGGAGGAAGGGTTGGGAGACTCAGTAGTTCAATATGTAGATGACCTCCTGCTGCAAAGTTCAACAAAGGAGGACCACCTAGTGCTGCTGGATAGGGTACTAGGCTTATTGGAAAGAAAAGGATTAAAGGTAAATCCAGACAAAGCACAAATTGGTGACCAAAAGGTCACCTTTTTGGGAACCATTATTTCTCCCCAGGGGAGATGAATAGACCCTGCCAGAACAGCACTAATCCAGACCCTACCATTACTAACTACCATTACTGTCTTAAGGAAATTATTGGGTATGACAAATTTCTGTAGGGATTATATCGAAGGGTACTCAGAGATTACAAAGCCATTATATAGTATGTTAAAGGATAACCCAAAAGGCCAGTATAAGCTCACCTGGGAGGGAGAAGAGTTATACTGTTTTAATAAGTTAAAAAAGCATTACAGACAGCGCCAGCCTTAATACAAGCTGATTACTCAAAACCATTTATTTTACAAGCCAATGCAATTGATGACACCATCGTTGCGGTGCAGTTACAAAAACGAAATGGAAAGCCAGTACCAGTCACCTACCTAAACAGACAACTATCAGAGGTAGAGAGAGGCTTTAACATATGTGAGAGAGCAGTCCTGGCCATTGCTTGGGCTGTACAAGCAAGTGAGGCAACCACTAGGTTTAACCCCATCATAATACAGACTACACACACCCCTTTAAAATTATTGTTAGAAAACAAAGTCAAGGGAGTTAGCCTAACCCGACAAGCAAGGTGGCTGTTAGCCATGCAAGATAAAAACATTACCGTTGAGAAATTGACAGTATCACATATGTTACAATACCTGGATTACCAGGGAGAGCCACACAATTGTGGGGAGGTTCAGCAAATAGCAGCCAGAGAGTCAGCTTTTGTGGATGGGCATGGTGCAAATGGCTATAACATGGCTTACGTGGATGGGTCAAGGTTTTGGGAACAAGGAGTCCCATACGTAGGTGCAGCAGTGTATCATGACACCGGGTGTTACCACCGAGAGGATAAAAGTCCCATACACAAACAGGGAATACTCATAAAGCTGTCACCAGGGGACTCCTCCCAGTTTGCAGAATTAGTAGCAATTTACGAGGCCATCCTGGCAAACGCCAAAGGCAGGTTAGGCATACATACAGACTCACAGTTTGCAGTGGGATCACTTACTACCTGGTTACCCACATGGGCTAACAGAGGTATGAAAACAGCAACTGGGGAGCACGTCAAACATAGAGAACTATTACAGGCCATATTAAGGAAGGGGGATGCCATGCCAAGAAGAACAGCCATCATAAAGGTTAAAGCCCATGTTGACTCTAAATATGCCACCCCAGCAGAATTAGGAAATGATAGGGCAGATAAGCTCACCAAAATGGCAGCAAAAATTGGGGACCCCTGGAAAGGGATTCAAGCAAAGCTCCCATTCACTCCGTACAAATTAAACCAACCATCAAAGTACTACTGCCAACTCACAAACTGTTACCCAAAGCAAATTTGGGAGATTTGCAAAGCCAGGACCCCTGGATTGTAAATAAGTGTACACAAACAAAAGAGGACCCCCAAAATAATTATAAATTTGAAATCAGAGACAACATCCTGTTTAGACAGGAGGAGGATAAAACACTAAAATGGATACCTCCAAGTCAATTATATCATGATATTGTAATGGAAAACCACTGCTGGTGTGGCCATGGGGGGGTCCAACAAAACCATGCAAATTATCAAATCTAAATACTGGTGGCCTAATACAGATAATACCATTGCAGACAGCCTATGTCACTGTCTTATATGTTTGCAACAAGACCCAAGAGGGGCAAATCAAAATAACAACCATTGCCGCTGGCAGATGGCCCCGGGATGCATTACAAATTAACTGTGTGGGGCCACTCCCAATGGCAAAGGGGGGATATAAGTACATGCTGGTTATTATAGACATGTTTTCTAAATGGGTGGAGGCATTCCCCACCAAAAACAACACAGCAATAACAACAGCAAAAACTCTATATAACCAAGTGTGCACTAGGTGAGGCTTCCCCAATATCATCGAATCAGATAGAGGCACACACTTTGTAAATCAAATAATGGCCATGATGTGCCAAATAATTGGGGTCCAACAAAGATACCACCTACCATATCATCTCCAGTCATCGGGAATGGTGGAAAGAATGAATAGAACGCTTAAAAATGCATTTAAAAAGTGTGTTAGATGCAGGAAAAGATTGGGTAGATCACTTGCCCGATATTCTAATGGCAGTCAGAGGGACTGTCCAGGCAAGCACTGGATTATCATACTACGAATTAATGATGGGGCAAAAAATGAGATTAACGCACCCGGCAGATGTGCCTTCCCCAAGCGGCCCTATTAGTGATAAGGTAAAACATGAAAAGTTTCTGTCCGGGGTACAATTATAATTGGAACAGTACCTAGGATTTGCCACTCAAAACATGGCCAGGGCACATGAAAAGAATGTTAACTATAGACAGCCCTGTATGGGATGGGCCACCCCAATAAAAGAGGGGGACACGGTCATGGTCCGAAATTGGGAACAAAAATCACCTTGGAAAGATGCCAGTTGGCTAGGACCCTATACCATGCTAAAGAAATTGGGAGAATATGCAGTATTTGTAAAGAGAATTACTAAAGAAATCAAACCAGTGCCCCAAGCTGTGCAACAACATATGGGGGACAATTAGCTTTTGTAAACAAAAAGAAAATACAAAAGACCAGGCCAGAATTATGGGTCCATGTTGACCAGTGTAAAAAGGTATCAGATAAAGCTGACTAAACAATGATACTGCATTTGATTTGTCTCTCTAGGTTGACACCATGCTTACTATTGACGGTGGCGACCTACTATAAAGTGTCTTCTGACATACAAGTATACATCGAGACCAATCATGTAGCCATAGATTATGAGGACACTGCCCACTTGAGAATAAACTATACCAGAGACCGCAATGATGCTACAACCTATGTCCGAGATATAACCTGGACGCTAAACAATACACAGATCAACATCTTGAGGTTTTACCCTGTGAGAGGAAGTGGGCAGATCAATGAACTATTAAAATGGAAAACACCCTATTGTGACCTGCCTTGGTCACCCCACCAAGGATGGATTAAACCAGATACTGGAACCCTGGTGTTGGAAAAGGTATCCCCTGAAGATTCAGGCACCTACACAGTGACTATTTCAACCTATACTTTAGTTACCCAGGTAAATGTTACTGGTATCCTGGGGGGAGTTATCTCCCATAAAACTAACCCTCGAGAGACTAGTGCACAAGTAACACTAACTGTTAACCCTGCCACATGTCCTAACCTCACTGCAGGGCCAAACAGTGGGCTTACATCAATACCCACTGATCAAACTCTTGTAAATAACGTACAATACATTAGATTACCTGTTAGGTTTGATTTTTCTAGTTGGGACTTAAATAGTACAAGTGACTGTGCCAAAACAAACGTATCAAAATTTTATGCCACCATGCTATTGAATATGGTCAGTGCTTTCCATGCTCAAGGGGGGGGGTTTGTGACTATTAATCAGACCCATAAATCACCTAAAAGGAAAAAGAGAGGCCTGTCGGGTGACATAACAGGACTCTTTGGCTCTAGAATGAGTGTCTGGAATCGAGCCGATCTGGAAGTCATTAGAGAACACCAAAATACTGTAAACCTACAGGAGGAGAGAGTGGTTCTCCTACCATTAGCAATCAACCAGGCTGGACTGGCAGCCGAGGAACGACTGACCGTATATAATATGCATGAGATAGCTAAGCTTTTTAAATAAATGACATTATAAATGGGCATAATGAGGAAGTAGGGCACCGTACTATAGGGAAAACTATAACCTGTTCTGCTTATGGATCTTATGTACTAACCACTGTAAATAAGCTGTTACAACAACTAAGCAACAACAAGTTGCCTGATCAAATGTCAGATGCCCAAATCAAATTATGGTATTGCCCCATGTGTCGGGATGTCAATGACTCCCACTGTTTAAACCCTTGCGCTTACAATAGAGCCCCACCCATTTGGTGGGTAAGAAAAGTGGCCAAAGTGTATACAAGACCACAAGGGTTCAGGCCAAATAGCATGCTAGCAGACACAATGAAGGTACTCCTCACTGTAAAATTACCCCAAGTACAGTATGCCAAGCGAAGGTATACTAGTGTTGTCAAGGTCCATTCTCTAGGTCAACTCCAGGGGGATTACTACGCATACCATGTGAACCCACCTAATATACTAGTGCAGAACAAGAATGGGTCCTGGGTAGCACCAAATTTACATTGTTGTGAGGAGATAAACAGCCAGTGGATCTGCCAGTGCAATGTTATGTCACAAATTCAGCCAGTTTGTGGAGAACTTTCAATGAGAAAAATAAACAATAATACTGTCTGGTGTCAAATTCAAATACAAAAATGGACCACCCAGCATGTAATCTCCACTTATAACTCTACTAACCAATATTGTATTGTAACAAATGTTAAAACATCAACACATCAAGGCAAAACCTGTCCTATTACCCAACCTAACTTCTGCTTTGTACCCAATGGTGATGTACAAATTGGAGACTATACCTTCCATCCTATATCACATCATAAGTCATCTCAAATTAATATTTGGACTCAAACTCCCCATCAGGCATATCAAATTAATAACTATGCACCTGCATGTAATGCACCAATACCACCACTTACTCTAAATTTACAGAACCTGCTAGACCGTAAGGACACACATCTGATTAACATTGAGAGTTCAGTACATAAAATACAGCTTAAGGTTCAATAATTACTTAGTGATGCTGATAATGAACACAACTGGTGTTGGTAGCCATTTTAATGCTTAGTGCATGCTGCCTAAGACGTACCATCAGAGGCATGAGGTGGGAACTGCAAACACTGCGTGGCGCAGGACTGGTGAGAGCAGCCATGTCGTAATTAATAAATAGTCTCTGAACTGCATACTTATAGGAAAAGCCACCCAGAGGGTCCCTAATAGGGCCCCCTATCGGAGGACTTCCACTATTGCACAGGAGACCTAAATTTTCCAAAATTGACTGGCTGTCTCCATAGGTACAAGGGGGGGATTGTAACCATATAAGTGTACCTATGTCATCATCCACTGGCTCCAAACTGCCTAACTGCTCATGTGTGCACAGTGAGTCAACTTGACCTAGAAGAAACAATGAGTTTCACTCATACCATAGCAACATACAACAGCATGAGCCTGCATGTCCTTATATGGGTCTAGCAGAAACCAATGTGTATAATGCAATACCTAAGAATGCCCAAACATGTCTAGACAAGTTCTGCCTAGATGCTAATAACAAAATGATTTTATTGGTACATGGGTGATTTTATGCTGAAGGGAGGAGATGATGTGTGTGTGTGTGTGTATATATATATATATATATATATATATATATATATATATATATATATATATATATATATATATATATATATAGCTTGCTTTTCTTGGAGAAGAGAAATGTAACATCAATGGCTGTATAGCACCATGCTAAAGTAAATGTATATTTTTCTCTTCCAACTGCGTCTGTGTCATCTGTATCATAAATGTACAACTAGGTCTCAAGGTAATACGTAGCCTGGAGGACCCCCAGCTATAATTCCTCCGCTACAGTCACTGAGACCAGAAGGTAGTGGAACGGAGCCAAACATTTGTAAGAGCAAGTGGTGAAGCTGATACATTTTAAAAATATGATCTGGGCTCAGCTGGAATTTTTTCAGAAGTTCTGGGGATATTAAGAGGGAAGATTGAGAGTAGCAATCAGCCACGGTAGCATCATGCAGTAGGGGAAGCCAACTCGGGGGTTAGGGGCTTTCGCCAATCCTAATGTTTGAGTTAGAGAAGATAGGTTGTGCATGGTCTTTGACTAAGGGGATTTTCAGATGGGAGAAGATCTGTGAAAAAACTTTGGGAGAGACACCGATTGGAGAAGTGACAATCCAAGCCAGAAGACCTTTCCAGGGAGTGTAGAGAACTGTGGAGGGTGAAAGATTGTTTAGTGCAAGGAGCCTGGTTTCTATCTGCAACCAGATCGGTGAATAATCAGAGTCAGGAGTAAGATAGGGGTAGGATAGCCATTTTTCACATTTGTAGAGATGGCTGGCCCAGAAATAAAGCTGGAAATTGGGAAGACAGAGACCACCAAGATGTTTGGGAAGCCCCAATTTAAGATAGGAGTGCCTAGGTGCTTTATCCCGCCAGATGAATGAGGTGATCAGTGAGAGAATACTTTTAAAGAAAGGGAAGGGGAGAACGACATTACGCATACTTAAGGGATAGAAAAATCTGGGAAGAATATTCATTTTATCTATGTTGATGCTGCCCCATAGTGAGATAGGGAGGTCTTTCCATCTACCTAAATCTTGCCGAACCACTACAAAAAGATCTTTGAGGTTCAATTTCATCAACTGGGATGGGTCAGAGGTGAGGGAGATACTGTACCCAGGTATTTCACAAAGGGGCAAAGTCTTCTCCATTGGTAAAGTGATTGAGTAGGTATATTTCAGCCTTATTAAGGTGGAGTTTATAGTTAGAGTACCGGCTGAATTGTTCTATCACATGTAAAGCCTCAGTGCGGGAGTGAATCGGGTCAGAAAGATGAAGGAGAATATCATTGGTGTAGACCAAAATCGATGGGGACAAATCCTCAATGGTAATGCCCTTTATGTTGGGAAAGAATTTGAGCCATCTAATGAGCAGTTCAAGGTATAGGTTGAAAAGAAAGGGAGATGGGGATAGCCCTGGCGTGTACTGGAATATAAAGGGAGGGTGGAGGAAAATATACCATTACAGTGGATCTCGGCTGATGGGGAGGAGTAGATCATTTGAAGCCATTGAAGAAAAGAATCTGGGAATCCCATTTTTTGGAGGGTGAGCCATATAAATGACCAATCCACCCTATCAAAGGCCTTCTCTGCATCGAGAGAGATTAAGACCATTGAGAGAGGGGAATACTGAGCTACCTGGAATAGGTGGCTTAGTTTACATAAGTGATCAGTTGGAGATCTCCCAGGGACAAACCCTACCTGTTCTGGGCTCAGGAGTCCCGACCGTACTGACCTAATATGGGTAGCTAGGATTCTCGCTAGGATTTTGATTTCACAATTCAATAGGGAGATAGGACGCTAGCTTGAGGGACTAAGGGGAGATTTATCCAGTTTGAGAAGGAGTATTATGGTGGCCTTGAGAAGTGAAGGATCCAATTCGCTGGCTGAGAACATATATTGGTACAGACGGAGTAATATAGGGGATAGATCTTTGATAAAGGTTTTATAAAAGTTAGAGGGAAAACAGTCAGGGCCAGGAGCTTTATTTAGTGTGTGAGACTGTTTATAGTGGCTTCCACTTCCCCAGTAGAGAGGGGGCAGGAAGGATAGTGCAGTGAGGTTCCGTGAGGCGGGGTAGTGGAACCGAGTGTAATTAGGATGACATCTCCGAGGTTGACGGGGGGAGGAGCATTTGCTGTATAACGTGGAGTAAAAGTTCTCAAAAACTACAGTCACATCCTTAGGAGTGGATTTTATAGAGCCATACAGAGCAGTGATTGAAGGAATGATCCTGGAGGTTTCAAGTTGCAGTAAACAGAGGGCGAGCAATCGGCCTGCTTTTTCGCCTTGCTCGATGTATTTAGATCTCATTTTGAGAATAGAATACTCTACTTTCTCTTGGAGGAGGGTGGCATATTTGTCCAAGAGGGACAGTAGTCTGTTCAAAATCTCAATGGAATTAGTAGAACAGAGAGACTGTTCTAATACACAGATTTGTGCAAGAATTGATTAGACCTCTGCTTCCCTATGGCACTTCTGGGTTGAGGCTAACCTGATGAAGTCACCCCAGAGATAACATTTCAGGGCACATCACTCATGATCCTGTCTTTTAACGGTGTTCTGATTAGAGGCAATAAAGGATTGGATAAGGTTTGAAACCTTGGCAACCACATGGTTCTCCTTGAGAAGCTGGGTATTAACTTCCAAGAGGTCTCACATCTCTGGTTAAAACTAAGGGTGAGAAGTAACCTGGTTGCCGCATGATTGGAAAGTACAATGGGTTCAAGACCAGCATTACACAGACCAGGGCGCAAGGTAAAACTGGTGGGTGTGGTGATGCAAAACGCTGAAGAATGAGCTAGGCAGCAAGAAGCGTGCTGCTCCCTCCCACTCCCTTTAAGATTAAATATTGCCATATCCCTTTTCAAGCTGCAGTAAGACTTCTAGTTGTGCTGAAATCTTTGGGGCATCCATGGTCATCCCCCTTCTTAATCCACCAGTAATAATTAAATGGTATGCAGTATTGGGGAACCTGTGAAAAGCAAAAGTAAAAGGAGGACAAGGAAGCATACAGCAGAGTTTCAGCATGAGCTTTCATTTTGAATTTGCAGTAGTAGCGGTCTGGTCAAGTTCGGGATTCAGAATTCAGTGAGAACTCAGTGAGAAAATCACTTTAAGGGAAGAAAGACTCCTTATGCGCTACATGTGCAGATTGCTTGAAAAAGACTTACTGGAAGTACGGAAGAACAGGTCAATGCTAGAATGCCAGCATGCTAGGACAGTGGAAGAAGGAGAAAAGAAGGTCTTGATTGAACATGATGAACCAATTCATCAATCAATCAATCAATCAATCAATCAATCAATCAAAATCTTTATTTAATCAGGTGAACATCATTGAGCATAGCTCATTTACAAGATGGACCTGAGTGGTCAAGAAGTGCCAGTGTTATTACATTGACAAGGGTAGCATAAACAGTAATACAATGACAGGGGTAACATAAACAGTAATACAATGCCATAATTGCTAATATATAACAATATACATATGTACACGGCACATTAAAACTTTTAATCTGTGAGACAGAAGGCAATGGGCACATCAGGAGTAATATGTAGATTATAGGACCTAGCAGGCATTTTGAGGGTGAATCTTGGGACTGGAAACGGGAGTTTTATCAGCATATAGGAACACGAAAAGGGGGGTAGGTAGGGCCGGGGTTTAGACCTTGTGGAAGCAGTTGCAGAGTTCTGGGAATAGGGTGGTGAATAATCTTTTGAAGGATATTAAGGGTAGGAGGTTATTTAGCTTCATGGTTTTTTGGAGTGAATTCCAAACAATTGCTAGTGAGTAGCTGATAGCAGCCCTCCCAAACTGGGTGCAGGCATTAGGGACCTTAAGAATGATAATTTTGCTGATCCTTAGGTTGTATGGCCTAGAAGTAATTTGAGTAAAACAGTCTGAGATATAGGTAGGTAGCTTGCCTGATAAGGCTTTGAATATCCAAATTGCAGCATTCCTATTTCTTCTGTGTTGTAATGATGTCCAGTTAACTGCCTTATAAAGGGAGCAATGATGGGTGCTGAAGGGAAGGTCAGTAATGAATCTGATGGACCTGTGTTATAGGGTGTCCAGTTTATTTAAGAGGGGGAGTGAACAATGTCCATACAGAAAGTCAGCATAGTCAATGAGGGATAGGAATGAAGCCTGGATTAATCTTTTTTTGGAGTCTCTGTTGAGGTAGTGCTTTATTCTAAAAAATAAACCAAGTCTTTGTCTCAGTTTCTTTAGTAGCTCCTCAATATGGACAGAATAGTCAAGCTTGTTATCAATCCAGACTCCAAGGTATTTGAAGTTATTAACGAATTCCAGCTTCTCTCCAAGTAAGGTGGTTAGTTGTAGGGTGGTGGATGGTGGGGTAGTGGCAGAGCAACTCTTTGAGGTAAAGAACATAGCTTTTGTTTTTGCATTTAGAAGTAGTTTTTTATCCAGTAGGTTGTGTTGTAGGATGGAAAATTCAGATTGTAGCAGTTCACAGGCTTTAGATAATGAAGGACTGCTAACATATAATACAGTATCATCAGCAAACAGATGGATGTTGGATTGAGTGAGGTTAGCATCAATATTATTAATATAGATGGCAAAGAGGATGGGGCCAAGAATAGAGCCTTGTACACCTCTTAACAGTGGTTTTAAGGTGGATAGGTAGTTTCCATCTTTTACCAGTTGAGACCTATCTGATAGATAGCACTTGAACCAACTGAGTGAAGGGGAATCCAACCCTAGTGAGCCAAGGGAGGTGATTAATGATTCATGATCCACTGTGTCAAATGCTTTGCTCAAATCCAGGAACACAGCACAGGTACTGTTCTTCTTATCCATAGCAATCTGCCAGTTGTTGGTTACTTTGGCTAGGGCCGAAATGGTGCTATGCTTTGATCTAAATCCTGATTGTGCTGTATTTAGGAGGTTATTGTTCTCCAGGTAGTCCCTTAATTGTGAGTTTACTAACTTTTCGAGCATCTTGGATAGAACTGATAGGATGGAAATGGGCCTGTAATTATTGAGGTCCATGGGATCACCAGATTTGAGTAAAGGAACTACTTGAGCTGTTTTCCAAGTGGAGGGAATGGATCCAGTGGTGAGGGAAAGATTGAAGTGATGAGTGAGGGGGGCAGATAAGACTTGAGATGCAATCTTGAGGAAGTAGGGGTCCAGGGAGTCTGTACCTGCACTTTTTGAAGTATCTAAATTGGAGACGAGATCTTCCACTTCTTTCAAGGATATTGGGTTGAAGGAGAAGGTTGATGTAGCCTTTGACCCACGGTGGATTGAAGGTTCAAGGAAGATCTCAGGAGATTTGCAGGTGAAGAGTCAAATGCTAGTCCAGCTGTGGTGAAGTGGTCATTGAAGGTATTTAGGATTTCTTGTTTGTCCGTAATTTCTGTGTTATTTAGTAGCAGTTTGCAGGTTAAGCGGGAGTAGAGTTTTGGCCCAAGATACCCTTTATAGTTCCCCAGAGCCTGGTTGGGTTATTGTAGAGGCATCAATTCAGCTCTATAATAGGCAGCTTTGGCAATCTTATTTGTGTTGTACATGAATTTCTTGCTTTTCTGAAATTTAGCCAGTCTCTGGAATCCTTAGTTTTCTTGCCTTTTCCACAGTTTGTCTCTGGCTAGCAAGGCTGTTTTAAGATCAGTGGTGAACCAGGGCAGGACCTTGCTTTAGTTCTGATATTGGTGAATGGTGCATGAATATTGAGAGCATTAGTGATAATGTCCTTTAAGATCTGGAGAGCTGTTTCCACTGAGGTTGTAAGGTAGAAATCTTGCCAATATATTGTGTTACTCAGGTCATGGAGGTATCCTGGTATGTTGAACTTCTTTTTTGACCTTTTGAGGACAAATTCAGCAGGGTTGGGTGGTTTGAGTGAAGATCTTATGCCAGCTATGGGACAATGGTCACTTACATCATTCGGTAGTACTCCTGCATGCGTATATAAGTGAGGCTTGTTTACCAACATAATATCCAGGAGTGAGCTGTTGCTAGAATTTTTAGGTTAACCCTGGTTGGGTCTTTAATTAGCTGTGTAAAGCCATAGGTGTCACAAAGGTTACCAATGGTGCAGATGCATTAGATAGCCAGTTTAAATTCAAATCACCAAGGATGATGGTATCTTCAGGGCCTAGATTGGTTATTGACCCCAGGTGAGATAGTAATTTGAGGCCTGCTGAGGAGGCCTATAGCAGCCAATCAATTTAAATGAAGACAAGTTAGGAAGGGATATTTTGATTGACAAACATTCAAATTCCTTTGGTTCGGATGTGTTGATGAGGCAGGTAGCAGAGATGGTGTCCTTAATGTATATGGCCACCCCACCACCCCTGGAAGGGCGATCTGCTCTGAAGAGCTGATAGTTGGTAAGGTTTACAAGACTGTCTTTGGTCGAAGGTCTGAGCCAAGATTCAGAGATGACCAGAAAGTCAGGCAGGGTATGTGCCACCCAGGCCTGAATTAAGGAGAATTTTTTTAAGAGGCTGCAGGCATTGAAGTGTAGGAAGCTTAGTCCATTTATAGAGGATAGATCAGCAGGGGAAAATAAACTTTCAATGGGGCCAGGATTTATTTCAATGGTACCAAAACAGATCAGAAGGTAGAAGATTAATTTGAGGAGGGCACCAAGGGACAGGGATAGTGAGTGGTCAGAGCGTTTCCTCCTAATCCTGGGTGCCTGCTGTGAGATGAGTGATGGTCCTGCTATATAGGTGCAATTTTATCATAGTATAATAATTTAATGGACAGGCATAGTGGGTTAATAAAAAGCCATGATACAAGTAGGTGCCAGGGCTGTGCTGAATTGTTAGGGTGGCCTTATGGGATATCCCAGAGGTTGCATTGTAAACGTGGTTCGAGGTGAATAAGGAATTCGTGGTTGGCCATTGTGGATGGCAGAAGTGGGCAGGTCGTATTAACTGAGTTATTTATCTTGACACTGGGCATAACATTAATATCATAAGGGATTGGGTGAGATGCGAGGACCAGGAGCAATAGGAGGCAAAGTAGCATTGTGGAGGTTAGGTATGGGTTAAGGGAGGAAGGGAAAGGGATGTGGGCATGGATTAAGAAATGGCGGGAGAAAGTGTATAAAAGGAATCAACCAGGAGGGGGGGTGGGCAAAAATTTTGCGGCTTTGCCCGTACCTTTCTGCCTGCTTCTCCCGGCCTCCTGGAACCCTTGGTCGGCTGCACAGGTGCCACCGACCCGCTGGTGGCTCGGAGCCCCTCTGCTCCCTGGACCTCGAGGGCTGCGCCTTCTACAAGGTGGGGGACAGAGGAGAAGGCAGTCAGCAGGGTACCTTTATTGCAGTAATCTGCAATAAGGTGCTAAAACTTAAGATTTGCACAACAATAGACTGGGAGGGTATGGGGGTTAGGCGCCTAAGCGTCTAGCCCACACAGCATTTCAAAAGACTGTAACACTTATTTTAAAATACAGAAAAACAGCCCATAAATCAGGCACAAAGTAAGAGAAAACAGCACTTTTTATGAGGAATTCAAAATAATTTAAAGAAAAGCAGAAATCCCGGCCAGAATAGTGCAGCAAACCCCAGTTTAAGTCTATGGGGAAGGCGCACCAATCGGAAGCAAGGCACAGACTGCGGTCGCTTTCTGATTGGTTTGTGGCTTTGCCCGTACCTTTCTGCCTGCTTCTCCCGGCCTCCTGGAATCCTTGGTCGGCAGCACAGGTGCCGCCGACCCGCTGGCGGCTCGGAGCCCCTCCGCTCCCTGGACCTCGCGGGCTGCGCCATCTACAAGGTGGGGAACAGAGGAGAAGGCAGTCAGCAGGGTACCTTTATTGCAGTAATCTGCAATAAGGTGCTAAAACTTAAGATTTGCACAACAATAGACTGGGAGGGTATGGGGGTTAGGCGCCTAAGCGTCTAGCCCACACAGCATTTCAAAAGACTGTAACACTTATTTTAAAATACAGAAAAACAGCCCATAAATCAGGCACAAAGTAAGAGAAAACAGCACTTTTTAAGAGGAATTCAAAATAATTTAAAGAAAAGCAGAAATCCCGGCCAGAATAGTGCAGCAAACCCCAGTTTAAGTCTATGGGGAAGGCGCACCAATCGGAAGCAAGGCACAGACTGCGGTCACTTTCTGATTGGTTTGCGGCTTTGCCCGTACCTTTCTGCCTGCTTCTCCTGGCCTCCTGGAACCCTTGGTCGGCTGCACAGGTGCTGCCGACCCGCTGGCTCGGAGCCCCTCCGCTCCCTGGACCTCGAGGGCTGCGCCCTCTACAAGCAACTGTGATTCATGAGCAGAGATTTGCTGTAAGAGCAGCAGGGATAAAGATAAGTACTTCTTTTTCATAACTTGAGCACCCGCAATATGCTGGAATACGCTGATATTACTGCTAATGGTGAAGTCTAGGTTCTATTTTCTGCTCACTCAATCATTAATAAAGGCTGCTGTTATGCTTTAAATCCTGCCACAGAATGAAGGAATAGGGGAATGGAGTTTGGAACTTATCAGGCGTGCATGGCAGGAGAATTGTTTTTCGAGCAAATTGGTGCTTTTACATGAGAGAACTGTCATTTGTATTGCATCTTGGATTTCAAGAGTACCGGGGGCAAATTTCCTACTGTTTTTTCTCCCTTGGCTTATGGTAGAAACATAGTATAATGCTGAATTGCGGAGGAAAAGACTGTCAAAGCCTTTTCAGGTCTCTGAAAAAAACAAAACCTCTCCAAACAGAATTGCAAGTGTTAAGTCAGAAGTAGATTTTGGAACAGAATTAAGAGCCAGGAAATAAAAGCAACTGTGATTACCTTTCATAAACTGCTGTGATATAATGGGCCTTAAAGCAAACATGGCCTCTAAAGTAGATGCAAAGGAAAAAAAGGAAAGGGAAGAATTTCAACAGCAGTACTAGAGCTATGCACTCTCCTGGAGAGACAGAAACAGCTTTTTCAAAAGAGAACTCTGGGATTTTATCAGACCCTCCAATAGAACAAGCATCTGCTTCAATTACCAGCCCAGGAACATGGGAACCCCCTAATTCTCCTACTCCCTCAAGCTCCAAAAATTTAAATAAAGATTTAACAGATGCTCCTACTAGATGGGCCACACAGCTAATCCAAAGCAAAGCAGAACTTCAAAATTCAGTGGAGAAACTGCAAACTCCACCAGAGCCTATCAAAAAACTTTCTGATAATGTTACCAGTTTGGACAGTAAATTGGAAAACTGTTTAAACAGAATTGCTGAACTAGAAAAAAGACACAGTGACCTAGAGGATACTGTAATTCTATTAAGTAAAGAAGTAGAATTTTTAAGGAAGCAGCAATCAAGCATGGAAGAAAAAATTGAAGACCAAGAAAATAGGGCAAGGAGAAAAAACATTAGAGTATTTGGAATTATGACCGATTAGGAAAAAGAACTTCCATTAAGGGACATCATTAAGGATATTTTTTCCTAAAATATTATTGACAGATCAAGAAATTCCAGCAATAGATAGGACCCATTGGCTAGGGGCTCCTAAAGACCTTAAAAGATCCAGACCCACTATTGTAAAAATGTTGACTTCAGAAGGGAAAGATCAGATCATGCAGGCCTTCTACAAATATAAAAATTCTTTGTGCAAGGACCAACCAATTTACTTGAAGAACAATTATTCTAAACAGCTATGGGAGCAAAGAAAAATATATGGGTGGTTGCAAGAGAAATTATGGGCTGAGGGAATAAAAGCATATATTATTTTTCCTGCAAAACTCAAAGTGCTGTTAAATAATCAAACAATAATCTATAATTCTGTGGCTGAGGCATTGGCATACTTAAAGTTATGCCTACCAACTTTTTTTGCAGGATATGAGAATGGCTATATTCTTATTCTTTTTTCTAGGCAAAAGTAGTACTAAGATTATGATGCATGGGGGGGGCTAGCTCCATTAAGTTAATTGCACCAAGTGGTATGGGGGATGCCTGTTCTGTCTTAGGCATCAGGGAGGGGGGTTGGGTGGGAACGTTTTTCTCTTTTTGGTTGATGGTAATTTTAATAAGGGCACTGAGGTGGTTACTTAATGATATACAGAAGGGCATTGATAGGAGAATTTAGTTTGGTATGATGGGATCATTGACAGGTTGTACCTGGAATGTAAATGACATTAATTCATTTATGAAAAGGTCCAGGGTTTTGTCCAGAAGTAAGAAACTGAAGTCTGGTATATCCGTGCTGTAAGAGACCTATTTAAATGGAAAAGAATGGAATAGGATGGTGAGCAGATATCCAGGGAGACTATATTTTTCGTCCACAACTTCTAAAAGAAGTGCTGGAGTTGCCCTCTTATTTGACAAAAGTTTTAGGGGAGAGTTATTGGATTCAATTAGTGATAAACAAGGTAGGATTATTTTAGTTAAAACAAAAATTGCTGGACAAATTATTATTTATGGGTCAGTATATGCCCCCTTTAATGGCTATAATCAATTTCTAGCAGAACTTAACAAGCTTTTGTACATTTGGAATGAGGGGTGTTTTATACTAGGGGGAGACTTAAACTGCACCTTGAATCCAGAGTCAGATAAGACTTCTAGGGCACTGGGATGGAACAAGTATAAAGCAAATTATTGCAAATGTTTTGAATCTTAATGATTTGGTAGATATCTGGAGGGAATTAAATGGATATATTAAAGATTATACTTAATTTTCCCCAAGTACAAAGCTCACACTAGATTAGACTATATTTTTATGTCTAAAGAAATATGCATTAACAGTGAGAGGGTATGGGCAAACATTGAAACTAGATTAATCTCTGACCATAATTTGGCAATTTATGGCCTTCAGCTGGGAAAAGAGGGAAATGTGAACAATAGATTGTGGCAGTTGAATATTAGTATCCTACAGGATAAGTAATTTCTGAAGAAATTATCCCAGGAAATTGCATATTTCATTACAGAAAATAAAGTTTTCAAAATTAATATAATAGACAGCTGGGATGCTTTAAAAGCTACTATATGTGGGCTGCTGATCTCAGAATCTTCTTGGAAGAACAAAAGGAAAATAAAACAAAAAAGGAAGTTGAAGAAAACACTATTAAACTTAAAAAGGGCAGTGAAGCTAGGCGATCTATATAAAAATGAAGAATTAGGAAACCTTAGGAAACTGATTGAATCCACTGAATATTTCAGGGTAAAAAGAGGTTGGGCTTCACATAATAAGAACTGGAAGACCAATAGTGAGGCAATTGTGAAAATTCTGTCTAGTAGAATTCAAGCTAGAGAAAAACAAATATCAGATATTGTTTTCTTGATAAATGAAGAAGGTGGGATACTTTCGAGTCAAACAGATATTTTGGGAGAATTCAACAATTTTTATTCTGAACTCTATACCTCAAAATGTTCTCCCTCCTTATAGGAAATTGATTATTACTGTCAGTTTATAATGTCCAGATTAAATTCTGAAGAAGCCAAGGCTCTGCTGAGTGAAATATCAGAGGTGGAGATTAAAAACACGATACACCAGATGGCAAAGCATAAAACTCCGGGAACTGACAGCCCTCCATTGGAATTTTATTTAGTCTTAGAAGATACATTCATATCAGTTTTACACTTATTACTAAATCAGGTTATGAAGAGCAAGAAACTACCCTATACATTTTCCCAAGCATTTTCATCAGTAGTATTAAAGCAAGGTAAATCTAGTAAAAAAGTTGCAAATTATAGACCTATTGCAATACTAAATACAGACTATAAAATATTGGCAAAATTCTAAATATCAGACTACTCCCCCTACTTCCCAAGCTAATTCATAGCAATCAGACTGGGTTTATACCAAACAGAACAATTCAAATGGGTTTAACCAAAATTCAGTTTATAATAGAATATTTACAAAATGCTGATTTTTCTTCATTTTTTTGGCCCTTGATGCAACTAAGGCCTTTTATATGATGGAATGGGGTTGCCTACTCTGGATATTAAAGCCTTTGGTTTCCCAGATGATTTTATTTCCATTATTGAAACATTATACTCTGCACCTAAAGCCCAAATTAAAGTCAATGGGAACCTTTCTGAAAAAATCTTACTTCATAGAGGAGTCAGACAAGGCTGTCTGTTATCTCCCTCCCTTTTCGTTTTGGGATTAGAACCCTTTTTAGAAGAAATTAGAGAGAATCAAGGCATACAGGGAATTAGAATATGCCCAGTAGAAATACAACTTAATGCCGCCACAGATGATGTTCTTTTAATGCTTCAGGACCTGGTTTCTAGAACCCAAGAATCAAATCAGGTCATTAAAAGATTCTCAAGAGTGGCAGAATATAAAATGAATGAGGAAAAATCAGAAATAATAACTTTTCATGTTCAAGATCTGAGACCAATCCAACAAACAATTCAGGTGAATGTAAAAAATCAAGGCATGAGATATTTGGGTATAAACATTCATAACCAGATTAATTCTATGTTTAACCTCAACTTTAAAGAGCTAGGGGATTCAATGAGAATCAAATTACAGTGTTGGTCTAAAATTCCTCTCTCCCTTAGTGGCAAAATTCAAATAATAATAATGATTGCCCCTCTTTTGTGACATAGGTTACAAACATTAATGGTTCCACTACCAGGTACTGGTTTAAACAAATTAACAGGTGTTTTAAAAGTTTCGTATGGAACAATAAACACCCCAGAATTTCATGGGAAAAATTTTGCTTCCCAGCTGAATGGGGGGGGGGGGCTGGCATGCCCTGACATGGAAAATTATTGCATATCCCATCAAATGAAAAGGGTTCTGCAGTGGGTGTTGCAAGAAGACCAGGATATAAAAATGTTAAATCTTCTGAATGAAATAATATCTGCTTCATGTTTGGAGTGGATTGATTTATCCCAAATGGCTTTTACTGCAAAAAAATTATAAATTCAAAATCTATTATACTTAAATACTTGGTGATGGCAATAATCAAATACACTAACAAAGTTAAATGGGATTTACACCTTTCCCCAGATAACCAAATTTGGAATAATCCCAATTATAAAATTGGGGGAAAACCTTTACGGAATAGGGTTTGGGAAAAATAGGGATAGACAAGTGGAAATGTCTTTTGGACAATGGGAAACTTACATCATGGGAAAGGTTTAGAAAAAATATCAGTTGGATTCAACACATCAAGGCTCTTGGTTAACTAGGATCTGCAGCTTATCCTGTAGGTAGGGAAATGGTCAGACAAGGTGGGCCAAGCAGTCCTTATCTGCTGTCAAAGTCTATGTTTCTATGTTTTAACCATAATTGATAAGCCTTTATGGGAAGGATTATTCGAGATGGGAAAGAGCACCTAACATCAAATCTCTTGAATCTAAACTGATTAACATAAAATACAATAAATTCATTTATATTTTTGCTTGATTGAAGAGTAATTTACAAAAATCATATTTACAGTTATACAGAATAACTATTAAAAAATGGGAAGAAGAGTTAAACTCTTCATATACTGATATACAATGGGAATTAGCATATAATACAACAACACATTACAAGTTATCCAGAGATAAGGTGATACAATACAAAATATTAAATAGAGCTTGCTATACACCACACAGATTGTATAGAATGAAATTATTGCAGATTGATTTCTGCTGGCATTGTGATATGCCATCAGCAGATATGCTACATATGTTTTGGTATTGTCCAGTGGTGGAATAAAGCATTTGAAATCCTAAATCAGATAGCAGTAAAGATTCCACACTGGAATGACCCAAGAAATGCAGTATTGGAGATGTTTAACATCCAAAGTATAGAAAAAAAAACAGAGATTAATTCTTCAAAGTAATATTATGACTATCAAAAGACTTATAATAAAATATTGGAAACAAAACATCCCTGAAGGTGTCTTTCTAGTTCTGAATGGTGACAAGTTATTCTTGTCAACACTCTACGGTCATGGCCATTTTGATGATTTCCTTCCAGTGTGGAATCTTTATAACAAGGAGCTAGGAAGCTGGACAGCTAATGTTTTTAATATTTAAAAAGCAACTTCAATCCTGAGTATTAGGGATTCTATTGATCCCTCCTGATAGCCTGATAGCACAAATGTGTTTTCACATATTTATGTTTTCATATCCTTCATGTTATTGTAATTAACTGTGTCCTTATTAATTGAAACTATTTATTGTATAATATTGTATATTAATAAAATATTGATTAAAAAAGGGAGCAAGGTAAAACTAATAAGCAGGTAATCAGTTCTAGAGGACATATGGTGGAGCATAGAGTAGAAGGAGTAGGTACAGGACAGGGGATTGAGAACTCTCCATGGGTCACATAGCCCCACTAATTCCATGAACTCTCTCAGGGCTAATTGAGCAGAAGAGAGAGGCTTGAGAGAAGAAGACGAGGATCGATGAGATCTTGAGTAGAGGAAATATTCCAATCCCCACTTAAAATAAGGGAGAGGTTTAGGAAGGGTGAGAGCTTGTCCACTAGCTCCATGAAGAAACTTGGGTCACCTCCCACCAGGCCATAAATACCACTCCTGTGTAATGGTACCACATCTGGAGACTTCCAGTCCCCAGGGCCTCCCCATTACCAGGGAGCACCTGAACAGGTTCTTCAGGGTTGCTGCTAATTCTGGCCATAACTTTTAAATCTGTACTCCATCTATGCATTGACACCTGTCTCTGACTGAATGCCACTGTGATTGTTTATATCATCGCTGATTGCCAGAATTGCCTGAGGATGCTGTGATATACTTTAATAAATGCAGATGTAGCAGTTGCTGCTTTCATCTGTCTCCATTTGTGTCCTTTTACTATATACCCTGCAGTACCCTTCAGAAGAAGAGATGGTTACTGAGGTGCTGAAACCATAAGTGTAAAATGATGCACAGTACAGGATTCCCCTGACACATAGAACCTCTACCCCTTAGTACTACATTGAAGGGTCCTCCTGGGATTGCTGTTCACTGTTTCTGTGGCCCCTTATTTATATCCTTATACATAGATCTATCAAAGTTTTCACTGTAAATGGACTCTGCATTGCCCAAATACTAATGTTTTATTTAAGGCAGGTAAGTATCATTTCTTTTTCTTATGGGATTCTGTTTACAGTTGAAAGTGACACCATGTTTGCCTTGAACAGCTCTTGCTTTTTATTCTCATTTAGAACACTTGCTTTGCCCATGGCAGCCTTAACGCTCTCACTATTCTTCAGTGTCCATTACCCCATTACCTGTCTCTTTTCTCTGACAAACCTGAAGAAAGTCTGATCATTTTCCTTAAAGTAAAGGTGTAAAATTAAGATATGGGCTTCATAGCCCATTACCCTGCCACAGTTATAGTCTGTGGGTGGCAAAATCTTGAGTTTTAATGCAGTTCTGTAAGAGAGAGAAGGATCATAACTCTGGCTGAACTACCTACCAGCCAATCCCTTCCAACTTCACAGTGTTCTGACCACACCCAGCTGCTCAGATGTTTTGTGACATCCTACAGAGGAGAGCGTGAGGGCACACCCCATTGAATGCAATAATGGAGATTTTAAAAACAGTACTATGCATATTTAAGCTACTGTTTATGCAAATTAATGCCACTGTTCAACTAATTGGTGTCCTATTTGTTGAGCAGTGGCTTTCATTTGCATCCAAGGTAGCTTAAATATGCATAGTAATGTTTTTAAAATCTCCCCCATAAGACTTAATGGGGCATGTACCCTACTCTCCCTGGTAGGATGTCACAAAACATCTGAGTGCAGGGGTGTGGTCAGCAGACTTGGAAGTTGGAAGGGACTGGCTGGCAGGCAGTTCAGCCAGAGTTACGATCCCTTCCCTCTGTTACAGGACTGAATTAAAATGTAAACGTTTGCCACCCACGGACTACCACCACAGCAGGGTAACAGGCTATGAAGCCCCAAACTGTAAGTAAATAATATCACACCTTTATTTTAGCTACCTCCCTCCTCTTTAATTCAGTGCTTACTTTTGCCCTCCTAAGGAATTGTTTGCTTTTCTCTAGTATTTCCTTTTACAACTCTTTTTGGCCACTGAGTGTTCTTCCTTACAGGTCCTAAATGCCATCTTTTTCCCTGATTGCTTCCCTCATCTAACCATTGACCCAAACTGGCTTCCTATGCTTTTTTGCCTTTTTAATGCACATAATGTACTCAAGAGAAGCCTCCTGTAGTATCCCTTTTATGACTGTCCATTTATTTTCCACCCTTTTATTTAATCTACATAAGTCCTTCAGTCTATCAATCATCTCCCATTCTAGTAATTTCCATTTTTCTAAAGTTAGTGATCATGGTGCATAAGGTAAGATGTTGGAACTCTAACACTATGCTTAATCTCATAGAAGTCTTTTTTTTATTTTATATATTTTTTTTATTATTAATGTTATGGTCACTGTGATCTACACAGTCCTCAACCTTGAAGTCACTGGTATTTTTCTTGTTGTAAATAACGAAGTCTAAGATGTTCTCCTCTCTGGTTGCTTCTCTTACAACTGGCTGAGAAAGCAGTCCTGTATCACCTTCACCAACCTCTGACTTCTTTGACTACTGGGGCTTGAGTTTCAAGTGCTGATGCAGGGCCTGCATCAAGCCTTCCATCAGCAGTGAGTCCAAAGATGCAATTGCACATGAGTTTATAATCTCAGACACAACTGTGACATGTCAACACTTGGACCTCCTTTTCTGTCCCAGTAATGAACTACGCTAAATCACAGAAAAGTAATCTAGCAGGTGTCAATATGATGCACAGGATGGAAGATCCCATTCTTTTGCTTCAAGCCCAGTGCACCATTTCTTGTGGCAAAAATCACTGTTTGAAAATTAGGTCCCTTGCCTCAAGAATTTTCCTGTTAATATCAGGGAGATCAAAATCTCCCATGAGTACAAGACTGGCCTGTTTTGCTGCCTTCTTAATTTTCCTTATCATTACTTTGCCCATCTCTGCCAGCTGACTTGCTTGCATGTAGACCCTTCCCATCCTGAGTTTCTTACCCTTCCCTTTCCATTTATCACAAGCCAAGTGGCAAAACATGGCTTCTGATACCTGAAGGGAAGGTAAGAAAAAGGAGGTGGGGACTGGGAGAAGGTATGGAAGGGGAATAGGACTAGGGGTGGTGCTGACAGGTGGTGCCTTCAGGATAGAGAGGACCAGGAGATGCCCTGTGGTGAAATGGGAACTTTAGAAAGGACAGACATGTTTACTTCCCATACCCAGTGATCTCACTGGACTTAGTGGGCAGGCAGCTGGAGGGCCTGCCACCACTACTCATCCTCTTTGGACAGTCATATGCAATGCCAGACTGATGAGGAATAAGACCACTATTATAGTAGACAATTTATCATTTCTCTGCCAGTCTGATGTGCATTGCAGGCCCAATATTAGAGTCAGCCATCCCAGCAGGGGGTTCCATTGTACAGTGCCTAAGGGAGGGTTGTGGTGGCAGTGATGGGGGGGGGAACTATCTGTTTTAGAATTGAATTAAACTTAGTGGTACACCCAGTATAGAATACTTCATCATTTGAATAGGTGAAGGTTGTAGAATCCTACTCATGTAGTGACCTCTGTGGCATGAGGGAGATATTTTGTAGGAAATTGCATGCTTTATTGCCAACAGGGTGTTGGAGTCACCCAGATGACTTTTTCTAGGGATTTCAACTGTTGGGTCAACGACAAACTCTCACAGCTTGGGCAAGATTTCCTCCATTGTATGGAGTCCCTGGGCCATGCACAAATTATTCCTTCTGCAACTCACCAACATGGCCATGCCTTGGACCTGGTATTTACTCTGGGGCTTGAGGTAGGGAGTCACAAGATTGATGCCGTCAGTTAGTTGGATCACTGCACTGTCAGGTTCTCTTTCAGGGCCCCATCTTGTAGTCCACCCATGTGGAGATGGTCCAGTACTGCCATTTGTGAGGACTGTGGCCAGAGAGACTACTGGCAGTGCTGGATACTTTGGGTGTGTTGGCAGCATGCACTGTGGGATAGAAAGAAGCCATGGTGACCTATAATAGAGTTTTCAGAGTGGCCTTTGATAATGTGGTGTCAATTCATGTATGCATGCTGGAGTCACACCTTAGCTCAACATGGTTTGATGATGAGCTAAGGGAAATGAAGACAAAGGGTTGGAGGTTCGACCATTGTTGAAGGGGATCCAGGGTCCAGAAGGACAAACTGGCTTTGATCGTGATTTGAATATCAAATGGCAATCACACAGAAGACAGGTTTTCTGTCCAGGGAGATTGCTGCTGGGAGGAATCAACTGGTTCAGCTCTTTCAGACTGTAGACAGGCTTCTTTTTCCTGTCTGCCTGGTGCCCATCAGAGTCTTTTCACCTGCAAAATTTGAGGGGTTTGCTTGGTTCTTTTCTGACAGGGTGTCTTCTGTTGGGGCTGGGATCTTTCCAAGTGGGCCATCACAGTTCAGCAGAGTAAAGCCTATGCATCACAGGTACATTCAGCAGTCATGGGATGAGTTTAAACAGGAGACAGTGGATGAAGTCAGTGGGGTGATCTCTGGGTTACGCTCACTATTTTGTGAACTGAACCCAGGCCCAGCAAGGCTACCAGTGAGCTGTGTACATCAGCTGGGTTCAGTGTTCGCTGAAATCATGTGGTGTTCTCTATTAGAAGAAGTGTTCCTGTCTGCATTGAAAAATGCACTGGTGAGTCCCCTTCTGAAAAAAAAAGTTTGACCCAGATGTTTTAGCAAATTACCAACCTGTCTGTATGTTTCTAGCCTGTTCTTTTTGGGCAAAGTTATTGAGAAGATAGTTAACTGCAACTTGAGGCACATATCTCAGCCTTTGGCACCCTTGATCCTCTCCAGTCTGGTTTTAGGGCAAAACATAACACAGAGACTATGCTAATCAGAGTTGACAATGACTTGCTCAAGGCGAGAGATGGAGAGGAATGGTCAATTCTTATACTCCTTGATCTCTCTCCTCGGCCTTTGACACTGTGGACCATGGGCTATTATTGGACAGGCTCAGGAAGTATGTGAGGCAAACTCATCTGCTGGTTTGAGTTCTGTCTTAGTGGCAGGACACAGAGGGTGATGTTGAGGATTCTCATTATCACCAGTAGCAGTGCCCTGTGGTGTGCCCCAGGGCTCAGTCCTTTTGCTTATGTTGCTTGTGGTTTATATGCTGCCCTTGTCGAGGATCACTGGACAGCATGGACTTGTGCTTCATTGCCTTGCAGATGATAACCAACTCCATCTATCTTTTTCACACAGGGTGGGTGCATAGTTGATGTGCTGAATAGGTGCTTGACTGAGATCCAGGACTGGATGTCATTGAGCTGGTTGAGACTTAACCCGGACAAGACTGAAGTACTGGTTGTTGAGTCAGGTCAGAGTGATGGTGTGGTGGCTGCTGGGCAGGAGACAGGATTTCAGCTTTGTTCTGCTGGTTTGGTGACTGCGTCACAGGTAAAGAATACTGGCGTAATTGTGGGTGAGGGGTTGACATTTGAGGCTCAGGTGTCAGCAGTTGTCCAGAGTAGTTTCTACCATCTCAGGAACATCAGCCAGATAAAATCCTGTATCCCACCCACCCACTCCCACAGAGATCAGGCAGTGCTAATGCACACATTTGTAACTTCTAGGATCAACTACTGCAATGCTCTGTACCTCAGAGTCAGTGGAGGTATGCCTCAGTGTCTGCAGCTGGTGCAGAATGCAGCAGCTAGGTTGCTGAACAGCCTTCTATTTGAGGTTGTGTCATGTATCTCTGGCACTGCATGACCTGCATTAGCTGCCAGTTAAGTGGTGAATCTCCTTTAAAAGTCAACTTGCTGACTTACAGGGCCCTATACAGGTTGACCTCAGGCTACCTGAGTGAGCTCTTGTATCCTCATGTGTCCTTGTGCCCTCTCGCTACACTGAGAAGGGCCCTTGTGGTATCCAGGGCAAGATTAAACACCTTGTGGGACTGGATATTTGAGGTGGCAGGGCCAGTTCTATGGAACTAATTTCCAAGGGCCCTAATGGAGGTTCCTTCGATGAAGGCCTTTAAAAGGAGTTTTTAAGACATCCCTGTTTCTCCAAGCATTTGGGGAATAATTTACTGCTTGTTATTTTATTACCCATCCTGTCTGTGTTATTTATTTATTTATACATATATTTTATTTATTTATATAACAGATAATAAGCTGTTTTAGTATGATTGTCTTTATTAGTAGGGCTATCATATTTAATTTATTTAAATATTTGTTTTATTGTACTGTCCTACTGCATTTGTTGTAACAGTGCTCTGATTCTCCTGGGTGAAGGGCACCAGATATAAACCCTACGACGACTACTACTAATAATACTCACGGGCATGCCGACCATAAGTTGATACTGCCACCGTGAAGACTATCACAGTGACTGAATTCGACGAAAAGCATTGGGTCACTGTGATGGTCCCTGCGGACACTGGCGGTGCATCTCCCAGTGTTTTGCCCCCTCCCTGAGACAACTCCAACTCAGAATTGAATATTTACAGACCGGGGGTGTGGGGGGGCAGATTCCCCTCATGGAGTGTTTGGGGGGTTGTGCGCCCCAAAGAAAGCACACTGACATCTCTGACAGTACAATGCTGACACAGCATTGTGTCTGTCGCTGTCGGGGATGTCGGTGTACTGGATGTTGCAGCGCTATAGGTAAACCATACTCACGACCTGCAAATATGAAATGTTCCTCTAACACTGCTGAAGACTTCTTTACATACACTGCCACCCCGTTCCCCTGGCATCCTCCCTATCCTTCATATACTGTATAGAGGATAACCTGGTTGCTAAAGATGCATACTGTTATTCTGGATTGCCTACAGTTCTATAACTGTCATCCTGTCCATCTCTTTATCTGCCAAAACTGTCTGCATCTCATCAATCTTGTTCCGTAAGCTCACTGCATTTATATACAATACTTTCCACTTGTCTCTTTCTCCTTTGCACCCTGTTTTTCCTTACTGGAGGTACCTTTTTCTACAAATGCCTACCTGTTTTATCCCCCTATCATGCCCCAAGTGGCTGAGGGAGAGGTAGTTTTGATATGTGTGTGTGTGTGTGTGTGTGTGTGTGTGTATATACACAACTGTCAACTAGCACTGCTCTTTCCCTTCTAGTTAAAACATCTGCTGATTATCATATATTTCTTCTGCTTTAACACACTGGTGCTCTGCTCAGACGTAGACTATCATTTGCAAACAGCCTGCCCTCTTTCCAGATAAAGCCACAGTGCTGAGAAATGTAAAAGCCTTCTTCTCCATACCAGCTCTTCCCCAATGTGTTAAGGCAGCAGTGCAGTGAAATTAGGCAAAAAAAAATGACTCTACATTTTTCATTATGAAAGATTCCAGGCATGTTCCAGTTTTATTTACTGGGAACATTTTCTAGATCCTTCAAAATCTGAGTCTTTTAAAAATGTTTTAATCTAGTTTTTTTCTCAAGAATACAAAAGATGGCTGATACATCTGGCTTAGAAAAAACACTGTAGACTTGGCAAGGGTTAGGATCAAGAAAATAAAAAAAATAATGATGCACAGCATAGGATATGCATAGAATAGTACATTCGATAGGTACTGTATATTAATATGTTTTAATTGTAGTCCTGACTAGCTTTTCAGAAAAACATTTCTCATTGCACTGCTACTTTAATTTTTTTAAATTTCTCCTGCCTACGTTGTCACCCATGTGGCACCAGTAAAACCTCAGTGATTGTTACTACCTCTGCTGCTGTTTGCAAGTTAATACTTAGGTTCCTGAAGTGATCCTTGGCCTTGTATAGGCATTTGTTTTTGGCAGGTTATTGGTACCAAAATGTATCACAATGTCTGCCCTGCCCTCCCGGTGGTGCCACTCTATAGTCAATAAGGTATGCATCCGCGTCTGCCAAAACAAGGAAAAGAGGTGTTTTTTATTGGTAGATCGTGGATACATTACTCCATGTTTCAATAGACTGGGTGTTTTTTTTCATGTGTAATGATCAGTGTTTTTTACCCATAAGGGGTGGCCAGGGAGCAGGGAGCTGTCACCAAGCTGTCTATTCCAATCTGGGATTCCAATGTCCAGGGGCACTGGTTTTTCCCCGAGTTTTCCACTTTACTGAAAAAATGGCAAGAGAAACAGATTTCCTGATATGCCCATGGAATTTCCATGCCAAACTGAAATAGCATTTGGTCACGGAGTCTTCAAGATCTGTACACAATGCAGCACATTGCATGTTCTCCGGGCGTGTTTTCTTGTTTCTGCCTGTTGACCCAGACTCTGCATTTAGAATCTGCTCTGCTCTGCTAGCAATGGAGGGCCTACTGCCCAGACCTACTGTTACTGCTGCTGAAAATATTTCTTGTAAGTCTTAACTTTGGGAGATCTTTAGTTTGTTTTATGTGGCAGACATATTTTCTGTAGACACACTGACACACTAACATTATAGCCAGAGCAGTGAGATGCACAGGGAGATGCATCTACACCCCAGTTCCGGGCATCAGCCCGAGCTACAAGCTGTCTCCCCCACCCCCCACTTAGGATTCAGGGTTTAAACTGGTGATTAAGTCAGTTACTTTAGTACAATTTTTACAATTTTTGAATTGTGGTTATTGTGGGTTACAGGGTTAACAGTGCTGCAAGCCAGTCTGTTTGAGTGGAATCGGGAGTGTGACATGCAGACTGAAGCAACAAAACTAGCTGACTGGAGTAATAAGTCTGCTCCTCTTCTCCTTCACTTTAGCAATTATATTTGTTATAGCTGGGTTTTAGATGTGCTCTTGAGGGTTCACCCAGAACCAGGGAAAAAGGGCAGAATGGGGGACCGGAGCAAGTTAAGCGTGAGTTCACATTGTAATGTATTATTGCATTTATTTATCTATCATGTAAATGTCTCAGTCAGAAATGTTCAGATAGTTCAGATGATGTTGCAGCATGTCAGCATGTAGGGGGCTCTGTTTCTGGTGTGTGAGGGCATGAAATTGTATTTGCAAGTTTGACTTCAAACTACAGTACAGTGGTGCAGTCAAGGACTGAGTTGCATGAGAAACACAGCATAGGTACAGTACAGTAAAACAGCACCTTCTATCTAACTTTTGAAAAAGATACCACACCAAATTTTCATGTTATAGCTAAAGTGGGTAGAGACGTGAAGGTGGTCAAGTTGCGTGTGCAATATATCAGGCTGTTGGAAAAAAACAAAATAAATAAATTAATGACTTTAATACTAAAAACTGAATACTGAATAAGTGTGTGTGTGGGCAGATGTACATGTCTGTGGAGGGGGTAGGGGGAGCTGCCTGTGTGGGGTGGGGGGCTGGCTGTGTGTGTGTGTGTGTGTGTGTGTGTGTGTGTGTGTGTGTGTGTTGAGTGCTGGTCATGTGCGTGGGGAGGAGGAGCTGGCTGTGTCTGGGGTGGGGGTCTGTCTATGTGTGTGGGGAGGGGGGCTGGACTGTGGTGATGGTGCGCTTTGCACATGTGTTGGGGGGAGATTGGTGGAGCAGATGGGTGTCTGTGTTGTAGCGTCAGCTTTTCAGAGATCCCTAATCAAAAAGTGGAGGACCTATATTTATTTATTTGCCTTCCAGGAACTTTACTGTGTGTAGTTAAATTATATTTTTGTTTTAATCATGCAATGTTTATGTGACTGGTGTGTTTTTTTTTTGGGGGGGTGGGGCATGGGTTACTTGTAGACCTACCAATATTACCATTGAATCTGGCATCCTTGAGTTAAGGGTAAAAAAGGGAGCAGGCTTCATTTTATTTTTAAAGGGTAATTTGAAAAGGATTTTTATTAATTAAGACTTAGAAAAGTATTTTCCTGAGCAACTCTCATATGTTGAAGTCAGGTAAGTGCATAGATCAGTAACATGAAAGAGACTGGTGGTGAAATATGGAGAATCAAAGAAGGATAGGACTCTGGAGCTGAGATGGATTAGATTCAGACCAGGATCACACCTGTATTATGCCATTGCCGTATGTGTACCATAATCTGCCTCCTCATGTGATGCTAAAAGGATGTGTGTGTGGGGGTCCAGAATGGACTCCTTAAATTGGTATTTTAGGGGTGCAAATTTATAAATCCAAAACAAGGAAAGGGGTCATTTTGAAAAAGTCCAGATGAGCATGGGTACCACTTTTTATATAGAGTGCCACTACCAGGCCTGCCCTCTTCTATGCTAGTGAACTTCTACAGGTGGGGAAGTACCTTTTCCATAGTTCTCCCTGGGAGACAGCGAACAGTTATTTCCCTCAGCTTAGAATTGCAAACCAGACACCCTGTACCTCTACCTATAGATTCTCCAAGACAAAATATGCCTTTTCCTCCTGTTATCCCTCTCAGAATCCCCCTATCCTTGGCGCATCTCTGCCTACTGCAGCCACATGCCCTTGGGTTTTAGCTGGTACTTTCTCATCAGGGCTGGCAGTTTGGTCCAGTTTTGCCAGTGGGTGAAATTGGTTCATAGTTTCCACCTCGGGAGTTCCCTCTCTAACAGTGGTGGCACTCCTCCCACGCTTCATATAAGAAAAGCAGATGAGGTACAACCAGAATCCACTTAAGGTGCCATTGACAATGAAAGGCTCAAAAACAAAGAAAGAAGTCAACACAGTACACCAGTGATCAAAATTATCAGCTTTTATTAAGCTGAGTGAAACTTGGCTATATGGGACGCAGTACTCTTCTACCTACCTGAGTTGATATGCTAAGTATGTACCTATTCTTAGCTCAACAAAAGGTTTTGAAGATGTCCCTAAGTGCACATAGCCAGTAGTATTAGACAGTAGGTGAGACTGTGCATACGTTACTTTATCTACATGGACTAAATTACCATTACAAACCTACAATGAGCAGAGTTCTCTGTCTCCTGCCTCTCTTCTTCCTCAGTAACTCTTTCCTTTAATCTAGGCACTTAATCCTGTGACACATACTTGAGTGGCACAACACAGTGCTGCAAGACTCACTACTGCTAGCAGAAAATTTGCAGTTATACTTTTTTGTCTCCTAGCTCCGAGCTCTGGTGTAGAAAATATTTACCTATCTTTCTCCAACCTCAGGGCAACACACAGCTCTGTGTTAACACACTTCAACTATAATCTGTCCTGGCTTGTCGAGTATTAACTTATAGACTCTATCTTTACAGATTTCTTTCTACTACTTACCCTCCTAGAGTAGTTAAATCTTCAACTTTCCCCTTTATTATGCAGCCTCCATGCAATGTTAGCAGCCCTTCTGAGTTTTGTAATAATTCTATGACATTATGAAGTGGCACACCCGGTAAGCATTATTACCAAGCCTTCTTAACTCTGTAAAGCTTCTTTTGTGTATGGTGACTCAGCAGAGGTGCAGCAGCAGTGTCCTCTCCTGCCAACTGTGAGATCTGAGTTTTGGAATGGAAATCAAGCCCTAGATCTGGACAGACAGAGGATAAACATATCACAATTACATGATCTGTGTCAGGGAGGAGGGAACAGGTCATCTAATGAACAAGTCTCCCATGATGATTTGCCAAGGAATTCCACTGGCATCAGCTTCTCAAGCAGCAACTTGCTGGACTTTCCTTGTAGAGGTGTAGCCTAGTGAATTATAGGATGGGGGAGAGAGAATTTAAAAAGAGGTCCAGCATGACCTTTCCCCCATGCAAATATTGCTATAAATATCACATTACTCTGCAAGCTCACTGTTCCAGCTGTTCACATATGAATACTGGTACTTTACCCAATGCATACTCTCACCAATGTTCCAACAGCAAAAGTCAGTTATAGCTTCAGAGACCTCTTCATATTTGAAATGTAATTTTAAACCTGATTTGTCCTTAGCATAGTTCTACTGATCCGGAAGAAAAGGCCCAATTAAAGGTCATTAGAAAAGTTGGGTAGCTTCTAATTTAAAAGTACATGCCCCATTACATATTTCCATTCTGTAGTCACCCCAGATTTTGTCTTTATTTAGCTTGACTGCAAACAACCTGACCTTTTTTATATCATGTTCTAATAGATCCAAGGTTAAATCTGGAGCATAAATAAAAGTTATATAATTCTACACTATTTATGCCTATAGATGCAAAATAAATGCTGAACATGCCCTAGTTCTTGCACCTGGTATATATTACTGAAAGAAACAGAGATACTGACAAAACAGAACTCTGTTTCAAAAACGACATCTAACTGTAACCATCCCTATCCATGAAATGTGAGACTACACCTGTCTCTTGGTACCTGGACACAGTCCAGAAGGAGATTTTGTGTATGGTGCCTGAGTTTGGTTGGTATCTGAGGCAATTTTGAGGTGTTGTGGTGTCTCCACTTGTAGATATCCTTTTAACAGGTGGCTACCAGGGTGCTTTCCCACTGGAAATAAATGCAATTCCCAACCCCAGTGAAAGGGGACCTTTTCACTAACACAAAAAAAAAACAAACCTCAACTTATACCCTAAGCATTCATAATAAGCAGACAGTAATGTGCAGAACACAAGAAATTGCACTTCAAAACAGTGGATATTTATTAGGGGGAAGGAACAGACTCTGGATAGGGAAAAACATATTAATGGCAATCAGAACAATTATGCCATTCACGCTTCACAAAGCCCATTAGCTACTGACGAGGCTTACGCAGTCTTTATTGTTTATCCCAACTTGTGTACAAGTACCCCAAAGTCCCTTGGTAGCTCCTGAAACAGTCTACTAGATGTGTGCACACACACACACACCACATACCAGGGGATCCAATGTGGCTGAACTGGCAGCAGTCTAGTTTCTGAGCTCCAGTAGACGTATTGTGGATTGTGGCTATGTAAACTGATTACACTGCTTGATAATGCTTGGCGTTTATTCATGGATTCAGACAAGTACTCATCCCAGGGCAGGACTGAAGAATTTGTTTCCGCAAGGTTCATTGAACTGGAAAAATGTTTTTTTTCCCATCTATCAGATCCTGGAGTGTGGCAGTGGTGCTGGTAGCACACCAACCTCGCCAATGGCTACTACCAAGCAAGGAGCTCTTTCCCCAGCCAAACTAAAGTTTGTCACCAATCCTACAAAGCAGCAGCAAAGTTCTTTTGAATCAGGTGCCTCTCTTGTGGCTCAGTCTCCTCCACAGGAGCCAGGGGAATATATGTTGGAGACCTTGGGCTGCTCAATTGATAAACTTCTGTTACTGTCTGAGTGCACCAACAAGAGATTTGAAGCCCTGAGGAAAACAAATGAGTTTTTGCAGGCTAAAAATGAATCAGATGTGCTCTGCAAACCAGGTTACAGAGAAAACTGTGGTTGAGCACAGTAGCTTGCTGAGACTAAGAAGCTAAGATTTAATCTCAGTAGACAATAACCAACAGTCCAATGAAAGACAATTACAGTACTATTCAGAAACTGGAAAACAGTGAAAACTTGAGGCACAAAAACATTTATATAGGCATAGTGTCAGACCATCATGACTTAGAATTTTCAGATATTACTGGCCTGATGGCACTGAGAGTTGAGGCGCTGGATGCCTTACCTCGTGCCACGCTGGTGACCCGGGTTCAGGAGTGGACTCAGATTGCTCAGGGATTGGCCGGGGGAGGAAGGATTGGGTGTCCAGAGGACTGCTCTCCTTCCTCGGGATTCGCGCTGCCCACTGTTGGCTGACACCTAGCAGTGGCTGGGGGTCAGTGCAAGCTCACAGCCATGTAAGGAGTTGGCCCACATCCAGGGTGATTGGCTGCCTCCACAGAGGTGGAGACTGCCTTCTTGCCCATTGCACAGATGTGGGTGTGGGAGAAAATGGTGGAAAATTCAAGGACCTGACAAGACCCATGATGGCCAATCACTCCAGTGGGTCCTCCCCGACACCAGATCTGATGTACCAGGGGGACCATGCCAGGACTCCTTGCCCTGACCCTGCCACAAAGGGGGAATCTGCAGAGGAATATTGGGGGATGGACTTGCTGGGGGGATTGTGGGCCGCAGGATGTACCCCTCTGAGGGAGGGTCATAGCCCAGTTCGGTCTGTGGCTGAGAAAATACATATGGAAAAAAAGAAGAGCTTTCGGATATTCATGAATTAGTAATAGATACACTGATCAAAACATGTGATTTACGGACTTCTGGTGACTTCATGCCCACGGAAGCATCTTGAGTCAACAGCTCTGTTTCCTACAAGATAGAAAATAATGTTATTTCAGCTCATAAAATAATCAAAGAGGGTGAACTCTGCTTCAAGCAAGCTATATTATGTCAAGAGGAAGACCGGGTAGGAGCAGATCACCCATGGACCCCACGGATCTTGAGGAACTGGGCTCAGACAGTAACAACTCCCAGCTCTCTACCTATCGTGGCCACATTTGGGCCATGGCCCAGGAAAGCAACAGCCTCAATAAACAAATGGATCTGGTGTTGCAAGAGCTTTGGGACTTCAGGAAGGAGACCCAATCAACTTTCACTGCTGTGCAGACAGTCATCAAAAAATTGAAACGATACTGGACTTGATGGAGGAACAAGTCTCCCAGGCAGATTCCTGCATAGACATCGCAGAGCGTGCCATCACCCAAATGCACCAGGCAATTCAGGAGCTTCAGACACAAGCTGAGGATGTTGAAGCCCCAAACCACCAGAATAATCTTGAATTTCTGGCGAGGGCAACAACCCAGTCTGATTCCTGTAGCAATTCTTCCTAACTGCACTTGATCTACCAGAGAGCTGTACACTTGAGATGGACTGGGCTCATTGGGCCCTTGGACCGCAACCATCCCAGGCCAATCACCTGCACTCAGTGGTCCTCCGCTTCCTTCAATTCCAGGAGAAGGAGCTGTTGTTACATAAATCATGGCAAAAAGGGGAGCTGACTTTCCAGTCACAATGAATTTACATTGACAATGACTATCCCCGCCTCAACTGCCGCATGCCACAGAGCATATGCCCAGCTACTAAGAAAACTGAGGGAGTCAAAGATTAAATTCAAAACTCCCTACCCCTCCAGGCTGGTGATTCACTTCCCCGATGGAACCAAAACCTATAAATCATCCAAGGATGCCACCCAGGAAATGAACCACTGAGGCATGGAAGTATCATTGAAAAAGACTCCTCAACCAACGCTTGCAGCTAAGCTGGTGCAGAGGGTCTGACACCAAGCACCACACAAGGAGAAACGCTAGAGAGAGGGAGTGTCAACAATACAGCAGATTGCAGAGGACCTTAGGAATCAGGCAGTAGGACCACTCACCCAGGATTCAGACCTCCAGCCCGAGAAATGAATGGACCATCTTTTTTACTCCCTACAGGTAAATCCACAACTCTCCACCTAAAGCAGTTTCCACGTAACCATTAGTTTCAAAGTCCCCCCTCAGCTGCCCAAAAATTTCTTCCCCTTGCACTTGGGTGCAGTATGCTCAGATGCAGCATTACTTTCTTCCTGCTCCTAGTTTCCCTCCCGTAAGTTGGCCTCATGCTTCCCTTGTGGTCAATCTTACTAGGGGCTGAGACTGTGGGTGTAGTGATGAGGCCTGAGGAGGAGAAGGGGAAGGGAGAACTGCACCAGAGGGGGGATCGAGGAATCAGGGGGAGATGGCTGGGACTAACAAAATGACCCCGGATGTCATGACGGAGGGGGGTGGTCGGACATCAAAGCAAACCCTGCAGAGACCCTCAGAATGAAGAAGGACTGTAAATATGAACTTTGAATTGCTGGTCTTTTAGGATGTGGGGAGTTTTTTTGGGGTGGTATGGGGAACCCCATTGCTAAAAGCAGTACTCCACTCCATAAGCATTGGGGGTCTCCCCCAATCTCACTATCAGGTTCCCCCACTCATCATTGTCAGCCGCTCCACAGTTGAACTGCAAGAACTGCTGACATGCAGTCGGCGAGGTGGTACTTCCATCTGCTGATGCTGCCAGAGTCAGTTGACAGCTAATTCTTTAACTGGGGAGAGGATACATTGACTCCCAGGATGCCTCTTAATGAGTCCTCGGGGGGTTGGGGGTGGGGCGCTGGGCCCCCCTCCCCCCCCACACACACACTTTTCTGCTGTTTTCATTTTCTTTCCCTGCCAGTACTGCTCGCCCCCCATCATGTCTCACCTCGATCCCTGATCCGACAGGCACAGGATTGCACGCACAACATGGGGACTCAGAGGATGGGGGCTTCCACCCGGACAAGGTTGGCTGGTCGATCTGACTTCCCCAGTCCTGATACACCCTAGGAGGGAATCCCCTCTTTGCCTGCCATTTAGTTCTCACAACTACAAGCGAAGAGCTGAAAGTTTCTAACCTCTAAAACAATAGTAGCTGTCCTTGGAGGAGTGACAGCATGACCCCCCCCAAGACATTTACATCTTGTGCCCTATGTTAGGGACAAGCCAAACCAGGCATTCACTAGGGTCCCAGAGCATACCTGCCCCAGGCCCCTTGGAAGCCACCCATAGTTCAGCAGATTCCACACAGATGACAGACTGCTGCTTCCTAGTTTTCATCCAAACCCTCACTGTTGTCCCCCTTGTATAGTTCCCCAAGTTCACAATTGGAGAAGATGTTCTCTCCTATGTTACTAAGCAGTCACAAGATGAGTACAAGGGTTACAGTTAGCAGGCTAACAGGTCTAAGCATGATGATGTGGTGTTTCTGGTACCCCACCTGTTTTAAGTTTGTATGATGGCTAATAGACATTAAAGTTATACTCACTGAATGTAAATGGACTAGCCAACCTCATAAAAAAGGTCTAGAATACTGACACTACTGAGGAAAAGTAAGGCTTAGTTGGTATATATTTATATATATATATATATATATATATATATATATATATATCTATATCTATATATATATATATATATATATATATATATATAGATAGATATATATATATATGATATAGATATATATATATATATATATATATATATATATATATATCCAGAGACACATATGACCACCAAGGAACATGAGAACCTAGCAAGAGGAGGATTTGACAGGTTTACTCTTCTATGGAAGGGGAAGAAAAAAAGGTGTTGCCATACTTATCCCTTACTGGACCCACTTCCAAGCAATAACTGAATGGGCAAACCCTGAGGGAAGGTTAGTTATTGTACAGGGAACCCTGCAGGGCAAGGAGGTAACTTTAGCAAACATACAGTATACCTACCCCGTGGGATGAATTCCCCAAGCATTAGCTCTCTACTTGACAAGGTGGTTGAAATGACAAAAGGGCTTCTCCTCCTTGTGGGAGATTTTAATATTGCCTCTAGCCCTGCTCTTGACACCACTAGTGCATCTTAGAGCAGGCAACCAGCCCCGCACAAACTATTTAAACAATTTATCCAGGAGGTGGGCTTGATGGGTGTATGGCAATTCCTACACCCAAGGGATAGAGGGTATATGTTCTGTTCAGCAGTGCATGGCACGTATACCCATACTGATCACTGCTTCACCCAGAGGGGGCATCTAGGGTCTCTGGTCAATTATACAATAGATGACATAACCCACACATATCACGCCCCGCTGACCAGCAGTTGGGACTTAGGGCTAGAACAGGGAAACACCCTATGGAGGTTCAACTCAGCCTATCTAAAGAGTGAACATTTCCAGGAGTTCCTCACTGATAAATTGAGGGAAATCATAGCTGACAACTCTGACAAAGAAATTTCATATTCTGTCAGATGGGACGCCCTGAAGGCAGTCCTGAGGGGGCACCTGATAAAATATACAGTCACTCAGACCAAAATGAGAAAGGAGAGGCAGACTAGGCTAGAACACACCCCCTCCATTTCCTGAAATCTGCCCACCAGCAAGGGGATCAATCGATCCTTCCACAACTTAAACAAACCAAGAAAGACCTCACTGTTCTCTGCCTACAGCAGACTGAGATAGCTCTGGCTTATCTGCGACAGAGATATGGTGAGGTAGGCACCCTGGCCTCAAGCCTCCTGGCCTACTGTCTCTGGAGACAATGCAGACTGTCCACCATAACAGCAATAATAGACCCTCTCACTGGGACCTGCCATACTAAACTCCAAAAAATATCCCAGACTTTCTATGAGTACTACCAGAAACTATACACCACAGAGGGGATGCCAGACACTGGGGCTATCAACACTTTTCTGGCTAACTTGTAACTACCCAGACTTATAGAAGAGCAGCAGATAAGCCTGGTGGACCCCATCTGACCAATTGAGCTCTCAGTAGCTAGCTGCAGGTCTAAAACCCCCAATGAAAGCCCCAGGCCCAGATGGTTACAGGGTAGCATTTTATAAATTTGCTTCACAAACCTTGAGCCCACTGATGTTACAGACCTATAATGAGGTTACTCAGGGTGAGTTGCCTCCCCTCAGCTGGTCTTATGCAGCAATATAACTCATTCTGAAACCCGGTATAAAAACCCTGGCCTGCGACGTGCTTGCTCCCACCCCCTGTGTGTGAGCGCATGTACATATAGTGACATCCTGTTGCAAGGGTTGTCCACAACCCTACATCCGGTCACCCTCCCTGTCCCCTCAACTTTTGGACTTTCACCCATATCGCGTCGCCATTTCGGATGGCACCGACTTTCAGGCACCAACCTCACATGCTACCTGGCTAATAGCCAAGAAGTGTTAGAAATTGTAGATGACATACAGAATTAGTTTAGTTGCCGTATTGGTCATTGTAAGAACAGAAGCAAATGGTAAATGGTAGCCACTTAGGCAATAGGAGAATGACTAATGGGTCAACAGTGCCTAAGCTTTCAGACCAACCAAGTCCTTACTTGGATGTTTATGACTTCATTGGCCAGAAAGCTTAGACACTGTTTCCTTTTTGTAACATATATGTTGGTGCAATTAAAGGTATCAAACCATTTGCTTCGGAAATTGTAGCTGAGTTTTCCCTGTTACCTCCCACTTAAGTGAAGGTCACAAAGGATGACAAGGTTCATATTTTCTTTGAGGTGGACCAACTGGTTGCATGTCTCTGCAGCTATTATTCTGCCTGAGAGTCCACCCGAGAATCAGCAGGCTCCTCCACCTGGGCTTGTGGCACCCTTGCCTGACATCATTGCTGTCCGGCAAGAAGCTGACAGCAGCCCCTGCTGAAGAGTGGGGAAGTTTCCTCAGTGTCATAGTCAGCATTACCCCATCAATAAAATAGGACCATACCCCCAGACACACCAGGAAACAAGCTATCGTAACTTAGTGTGCCTTTTCTGGTCAAAAATTACAAACACATAAATTCATAGAAGTAATGCTAAGAATTTCTTTTCCAAAACCTGGGTATCTCTTTTGACTTGAAATGTCCCATTTCACAGATACAGTAACAAATGTTTGGTTACCAGCAGTTTGCCTGTGAAGAAGGCGGGTAACATTTCAGGCTAAAGATTAATTTGCTATAATCTTCATGCAAAGCTAATAAATAAAAGATGATTATTACTGCTCAATCATTAATCACAATTGACTTCTTAAAATGTATTATTATTCAACAGCGGGGACTAGACACAAGTCCATTCTCAGTGGAGAGGGTCCTGAAGGGACTATAAGGCTTAAAGAAAAATAAAGCAATGGGGCCAGATTGTATTCATCCAAGGGTCATAAAGAAACTGAGCACAGTGTTGGCCACTCCTCTGGCAGTGCTTTCTAGCACCTCATTGGAGATGGGGACATTCCAGAGGAATGTAGGAGGGCCAATGTGGTCTCTCTACACAAAAGCAGCAGTAGGTAGGATGCTAGCAACTACAGGCCAGTTGATCTCACATCAGTGGTGGGAAAGTTAATGGAGAAACTACTCAAGGAGAGGCTTATAGAGCACCTGGAGGCAAAAAGGCTGCAGGACCACCAGCAGCATGGACGCACAGGGAAAGGTCATATCAAACTAATCTCATACATTTCTTTGATTGGGTTACCAGGAAAGTGGATCAAGGGAGAGCCAGTTGATATGGTCTATCTGGACTTCAGTAAGGCTTGCGATACTGTGCCACACAGGAGGCTAGTTAAGAAACTAAGCAGCCTGGGGTGGAGGAAAAGTGACAAGTGAGTACTGGGTGAGTATCAAACTAGTTAAGGGATAGGAGGCAAAGGGATGTAGCAAATGGTAGCCACTCAGACAATAGAAGGGTGACTAATGGGGTGTCACAAGGTTTGGTGCTGAGACCAGTCCTCTTTAATATCTTATAAGCAATATTGCAGAGGGGCTTGAGTGGAAGGCATGTCTCTTTGCAGATGATACAAAAATCTGCAACAGGGCTGACACTCTTGAAGGAGTGGAGAGAATGCAAAGGGATCTAAGAAAATTAGAGGAAAGGTGTAGGGGTGGCAGCTGAGTTTCACTGCAAGGTCTAGGGGTGGCAGCTGAGCTTCAATGCCAAAAAGTGCAAGGTTATGCACTTAGGGCTGTGGACCCCAGAGGCTGTGTATAAGATGGTGGAGTAGAACTTACAGACACCATGAAAGAAAGAGACCTAGGGGTCTTAATATCTGATGAATGTAGAGTTGCTGGGCAGTGTGACAAAGCAGTGGGAAAAGCTAGCGGGATGCTGGATGCATTGACAGTGGGATTTCTAGCAGGAGGAGGGAGGCAGTGCTACCATTATTATCACTCACTAGTGAGGCCCAACCTGGAATATTATGTCCAGTTCCGGAATCTGCACCACCACAAGGACATTGAAATGGTGAAAGCAGTACAAGCGAGCACAAACAAAATGGTGAAGGGGTTACACAAAAAGTCATATGAGGAAAGGCTGCAGGAACTTAACATGTACTACTTGGAAGACAGGAGAGTGAGAGGGGACATTACTGAACACTACAAGTACTTCACAGGAGTGAACAAGGTGTAAGTGAAGAGTCTGTTTCAGAGAAGGAAGGCACTAGGGCATTGGGAAATGCATGAAGCTAAAGGGGAGAAGTGGAGGAGAGCTGTGCGGAAATAATTCCGATGTGGAGGTTAGCCAAGGAGGTGACCTCAGCGGGGAAAGCAGTGGACCCCAGAGGAGGAGGAAGCAAATCCTGGTGGGGGACTCCATCATAAGAGGGATCCAGCTACGAACACAGGAGGGGGAGGACAGGGAGGTGAGGTGCCTACCAGGTGCCACGGCATGGAGGGATGGAAGGAAGATCCTGGGGATCACTGGGAAGGCAAGATGGGAGGGTGAGCTGGATGTCATTATCCACCTAGGTACTCAATGACCTGGCAAATGGGGAGCCAAAGGAAGTTCAGAAAGAGTTTAGGAAACTGGGAGGGGTCTCAAGCGTAGCTACTTCTGTCACTTTCTCTGTATGCTACTCACCTGTGAGAAGGAGAGCATAGGAGTGCATGCACCAGGAACTTTAACTCATGGTTGAAGAACTGGTGCTGTGAGGAAGGGTTTGGATTCATTGGTGACTGGGGACCCACCTGGAGGGATGGAGGTTTGTTCAAGCCTGACGGCCTGCATCCATCCTGGAGGGGAATCCAAGCACTCAATGATAAGTTTAAATGCTACATTGACAAGCATTTAAACAAGCAAAGGGGGTGGCAGGCCAGCAAGGAGGGTACCTACTTGCTCATCCCACAGCTAGCAATGGAACCAGTGAACCAGAGGAGTGGCTATCTCTGCAAAGCAGTGTGCAAAAGATGGAGATTAGTGCCCAAGAGGTGGATAAGCAGAAAGGCAAAATTCAGCAGAAAGACAGGCAGCAAGGGGAGAACCAGGGATAAATGACAACCAAGGAAGGGGCTGAGCAGAACAGTGAAACAATCTAGGAGGTCACATCATGAGCCATGTGTGCAAAATGCCAGGAGCCTTAGCAACAAGATGGAAGATCTGGAGGCTGTCATGGTGCAATCAGACCTGGACATTGGGCCATCACTGAAACCTGGTGTAATGATAACCACGACTGGGAGATGGCCATACCTGGCCAAGCAACATATTCAGAAGAGACAGAGCAGGCAGGAAGGGAGGAGGAGGGCACTGTATGTGAAAATGACACAAGGGCCACAGAGATCCAGGAGGAACAAAATGGGGAAGAGATACTGTGGGTTAGCTGGAAAGGAAAATGGGGACAGCTCATCTGCACAGGTGTGGTCTATAGACCACCAGCCCAGGAGGAAGAAAGTTGATAGGAGTTGATATTAGCCATCCAAAGGATGGCAGACAAGGGTGAGGTAGTACTGGTTGAGACTCAATATTCCAGACGTGGACTGGAGCATCCCAGCAGCAGCATCAACTAGGAGCAGATTTATCCTGGACTCCCTTCAGGGTGCCTTCCTCAAGCAACTGGTCATGGAACCAACTCGGCAGAAGGCAATACTGGACCTTGTGCTCACAAATAGGGACAGTGTGATGGGGGTAACAGTGGGGGAGCACCTGGGAAACAGTGACCACCAGTCATTGTGGTTTGAAATCACAGAAAGAGCAGAACCAAACCACACAAAAACACGTATCCTGGATTTTAGGGGGGCAGACTTTGGGAAAATGGGAGATACTTGAAAGAGGCATTAAGGGGAATGGGACAGGAATCAGGGGTTGAGGAACAGTGGGCAGTATTTAAAATGGGGATTACAAGAACAACAGAATTATGCATTAAGCAGGTTAGCAAGAGGAAAAGGAATAGGAGACCATTATGGTTTTCCAAAGAGGTAGCAAAGAAAGTGAAAGCCAAAAAGATTGCATTCAGGCAATACAAAAAGACACAGGCAGAAGGGGATAGGGAGAAGTACCAGGAGAAGCAAAGGAGGCAGGAGGTCAGTAAGGGATGCCAAAGCTCAGACAGAAGAGCACATTGCAAAATCAGTGGGTAGAGGGACAAAACCTTTTACAGGTACATAAGTGAAAAAGAAAGACAAGGAGGGATAGTGAGACTGAAGGGGAGGGATGGGGGCATGGAGGATGACAACAGTAAAGCTGACATATTGAACAGGTATTTCTGCTCAGTCTTTACTGAGGAAGAGGAGGGTAATGGGTCTGAAGGGAGTACAAGGGTGAGAATGGTGCAGAAATGGACACAAGTCCCTTTACCGAGAAAGGGTCCTGAAGGAACTGGAAGTAATAAGAGTTGATAAAGCAATGGGGCCAGATGGGTGCACCCCAGGGTCCTTAAAGAACTAAGAGAGGTGGTGGCTGAACCTCTGGCTATCCTGTTTAGTCGATCACTGGAAACAGGGAGGTACCCAAAGACTGGAGGACAGCAGATGTAGTCCCCTTATACAAAAGTGGGAACAAAGAGGAAGCAGGGAACTACAGACCAGTCCAGCCTCCACCCGGTAGTGGGGAAGATCATGGAAGCACTACTGAAGGAGAGATTGGTGGAACATCTGGTTGTCAATGGACTACAGGACCCAAGGCAGGATGGTTTCACCAGGGGGAGGTCATGTCAGACCAACCTCATTGAATTTTTTGACTGGGTGACTAGGGAGGTGGATCAGGGAGGGCAGTGGACATGGCCTATCTGGACTTCAGCAAGGCCTTTGACACTGTGCCACTAGAAGACTATTACACAAACTGGGGAATATGGGTGTGGGCAGGACAGTAGTGTGGTGGGTAGGTAACTGGCTGGGTGGCAGGACACAGAGGGTGGTGGTAAATGGCTGTCACTCCACAGAGGGAAGAGTGACCAGTGGGTACCACAGGGATCAGTGCTGGGACCGGTCCTATTCAACATCTTCATCAGTGACATTGCGCAGGACCCAGAGGCAGAATTTCACTGTTCACTGATGACACAAAGCTCTGTAACAGAGTAGACACACCAGAGGGTGTAGACAGAATGAGAAGCGACCTGCAGAAACCTGAAGAATGGTCAGGGGTTTGGCAGTTGAAATTCAATGCAAAAAGTGCAAGATAATGCATATGGGGCACAAAACCCTGGCACAATATATCAGTTGGGGTTGAGGATATAGCATGCACCAAGCAGGAAAGGGATCTTGGGGTTATCATCTCTGATGACCCCAAGGTAGGGAAACAGTGTGACAATGCAGCAGGTAAAGCAAATAAGATGCTGGGATGTATAGGCAGGGGCATCACCAGCAGGAAAAGGGAGGTCATAATTCCACTATACAAGACACTAGTGAGGCCCCACCTGGAGTACAGTGTACAGTTCTGGAGACCATACCTACGTAAGGACATAGAAAGGGTAGAGAAGGTTCAGAGGAGGGCAACAAAGATGGTTCATGGATTGCATCACAAGTCCTATGAAGACAGGTTGAAGGAACTGAACATGTACTCCCTGGAGGAGAGGAGGGAGAAAGGGGATATGATAGAGACATACAAGTATCTTACAGGGAGGAACAGGGTGCAGGAAAACACTATTTTAAGCGAAAAAGATGTTCCAGGACTAGAGGGCATGGGATGAAGTTGAGGGGACGATTCAGAGGAAACATGAGAAAGAATTTCTTCACAGAATGGGTGGTGGACAAGTGGAACACCCTGCCAGAGGAAGCAGTGGGGGCTGAAACAATCACGGGATTTAAGAATGCATGGGATAGACATAAAGGAATTCTGGAGGTCAGGGGTAAGGGGCAACAGACTTCTAGGAAAATAAACTGAACTTACAAGCTCAAATGGGCAGACTGGGTGGGCCATAGGCCCTTATCTGCCGACACTGTCTATGTATCTATGTATCTATGTAATTCTTCATGGAAAGGGAGGTTGATGACTGGAACAGCCTGCCAGAGGAAGTAATGGGAGGCAAAGACTGTGGGAAGTTCAGGTATGTGTGTGGTAGGTACAGGGGTATATTAGGTAGAAAAGGGGGTTGGAATAACACCTATAACCAACGGGGGTCAGCAGTGATGGAATAGGCAGGGACATGAGGAAGACTGGGTGGTCCTAAAGGTCCTTTTCTGCCAACAAAAAAAAAATCTATTTAGTCCTAGAAACAAACATGTATTCAATATATCACATCAAGTGGTATAGAGCATGTGTAATCCTTATAGTACTTTCCTAAACAATGCATGTTACAGTAGCATAATCATCTACATAATCAGCTGCTGTTTTTGGGTAGTTGATACAGCAACAGTTGTAAAACTGAAATGTAGAATGGAAAACTACTCAACAGTTGACATTTCCAAATTATTCTGTATATTGCAGACATTCCTGTAAGGCTACTATACATTTTTTCTTAATGTATGGTATCTGCCTTCAGCATTCTCTAATTTGCATGACAAACAATCATGTAATGCCAATTATCTTGTGTCTTGTTGAGTCTGCATTTTGGTTTACTTGGTCATTATTCCATGCTGTATTTGATAGAACTGAGAAATGGAAATGATTGGTGTCTAATTATAAACTCCGTAAGCTAGCCCCTGCTGGAAACCTCCAAAGAGATGAAAGTAAAATGCATTTGATGTTTACTAAAACTGTACATGTGATGCCTGTCTCTTGTAGGAAAGCATGCTATCAGCAGCTAATCATATAGTTCTATCGGGACAAGCAAATGAGCAAATTTATCAAAGTGCCATTCCTACCTGCAGCTTGAAACCTGCCACAAAATGAAAGATAAGCAAAACATGTGAGTAGCTTTGTAGAAGCAGATTCAGTTATAACAAGTCCATTTGGGAACTTTTAGAAACCAGTGAGTAAATTCATCACTAAATGCCTTTAATTTAGCCACCAGTGTTTCAGAGCTAAAATGCAATGTATTTTATATGGCACATCCCATTAATAAACTCAAAATTCACAAACTGCCATTACTGCAGAATCATCTCCTCCAACCTATTTTAAATAAGTAGATTGACTTAATAAGTCTGTGCTGCACAGTTTGTATTGTCATGCTTATTTACTGTTAATAATAAAACTGTTTCTGCTTAGAATATATCTTGGCAATTCATAGTTTTTCAGGATCGACTGATGCCTTTGAAAAAAACTTTGGAAAATATAGTATTTAGATACATTTTAGCTTGTGTTTCGTATTTCTCCTATAGATTGCTCCTCTCATTTACTACTGAAGAAATCCCCCCAAAAAATATTTATCCATTAGAGTGCATCTGCTTCTATAGCTTATTCCCTACTTGAAATTATAACGCTCTGTTGCTCTGTTGTGACATCACTGTACATTGCCATGGGAATAACTGTGATGTCACAAGCGGAATATTAAGACATCAGGGGCCCTGAGTTTTATGCTGGAGCCCAATATTCAAAAGGTGCAACTGCGCCGGCTAACAGTGTTAGCAGCCAAGCAAACCAAAATGGGTGAGTATGTAAATGGGGAGCAGGGACAGGAATATTGGTGCAATTTGATATTAACAGATTTGCACCATGTAAAAGGGTTCAGCATGATCCTTTTGCACCATGCAAATAACACCAAACAAACCCCCCTTTTACTCTGCAACCCTAGCAGGTGCTGGAGGTAATGCAGCCAACTAGTCAGTTGTTTCATAGGACAGGGTGACTCATGGTGGGAGGGGTCACTGTACACCAGGGATTATGAACTTGTGACTGGAGATATCATGGATCTGTGCCAGGGGAAACACCTGGACACCAGGTGGGGGGTCAGTTATACTATAGGCTAGCGATTAGAGGGAAGGGGGCCACTAGTACCAGGGAGATTTTTATTCAGTAAAGGCTAGCTATGGGGGTGGGGGCCACTAGCACCAAGGAGATTTTTTGTCTTGTAGGCTGGCAATCTGTGGGTGGGGGCAGAACTAGGTGCCAGAGATAACTACAACTGTCTAGGACCAGGAACGGGGGCAATGCCACACTAATCTGCCTGTGGCTTGATGGTGTCCAGCTCACTACCTCAGATCGGGTGTGGTTCCTGGGCATTATTTTTGATGAAGGTTTTACCCTGAAATCTCAGGTGTCAGCTGTAGTTAAATCCTCATTTTACCTTCTGAGGGATATCTCCCAGGTGAAACACCTAGTTCTGCCAGGTGACCTTCCAGCATTGGTCCATGCCTTCATTACTACCAGTTTTGACTACTGCAATGCCCTCTACCTGGGGCTGTTTGGGGTAGATATCTGTCACTTACAGCTGGTGCAGAACGCTGCAGCCAGGCTGTTGACTGGTACTTTTAGGTCTAGTCACATTATGCCTCTGCTGCGCAGACTGCACTGGTTGCCGGTTCAGTGGTGGATCACCTAAAAGGTAGGCTTGCTTACATTCAGAGCCCTACGTGAACAGGGACCCGACTACCTGAAAGATCTGCCTCGTTACTCCCCCAATTGTCTCCTCTGATCCACTGATGAGGGATTGCTAGAGATTCCCAGGGTTTGTCTAAAATCATCTGTAGCTCATGAATTTTCATTTGCAGCACCAACCCTGTGAAATTCTCTACCTCGTCGGTTAAGAGAATGCCTGACCGTCAGTAGTTTTAAATCTATACTAAAAATGTATTTATTTCCACTGGCTTTCCCAGACTAATTTTAATGTAATTTATATTGCTGTCTGTGTGTATATTTATGGTTTATACTCAGTAAAGTGCCTTGATTTTGAAAGGCGCTATATAAATAAAGACTTGCTTGCTTGCACTACCCATGCAAATGGGCCCATAATGGGCATGCAAATGGCCCCTAGTACCTTGCATGTCCAATGGCCTCATTTGCATTGGTCCCTTTGAAAACTGTAGATAGCACTCCAGCGCTATCCACTCTTGAGGCCCACTTCGGGAACCATGTCTGGGCATCGCTACTTGACTTAGCACTATGCCGACATGGCTCAATATTCAGTTGGTTAGTGCCGGTGCGCTATGCCACTGCATATAGCAGACCCCAGAGCATTTGCAAAGCGCAATGCAAACCTTTGTGTGCCACTTTGCACTTTTCTGAATATTACGCCCAAGACTGTGAAGTGGTAATAAGAGCTAATGAACCTCAAGAAACAACTACATGCATATGACCTTAGAAAAAATAATGGGGATAATAAATACAACTTCCTCTTAGCCCCTGCCTCCGCCAACGAAGTACTGCTCACCCTCCTATCCCTCAACAAGTGAAAATCCAGTCCAGATGGTCTGCATGCTAGTCTCCTACTCCTTTCTGCTCCTAGAATCGCAATCCCTCTTACTTTCATTATAAACAAGTCCTTCTCCTTGGTTGTTATTCCAAAAACCTGGAAATCTGCGTGTGTTGTTCCTCTCCACAAAGGAGGTGACACCACCTTACCCGAGAACTGCCAACCAATCTCCCTCCCCCTCCTTGCTCTGGAAGAACTCCAAGAACGTCTTGTGCAATCCATGCTGACTGAATTCCTCTCTGCCACCAACTTCCTATCCCCCTGCCAGTCAGGTTTCAGAAAAAAACATTCCACCGTATCCTCCCTTCTCTGTGTCACAGGTCACATTCAATCTGCTGCTGATAAATGCTACCTCACTGCTGCAGTCTTCACCGACCTGGTAAAAGCTTTTGACTTGTTATCCCACCCTCTTCTCCTGGACACTCTAGAGGATGCAGGGCTTGCTCATCCTACCATACAATGGTTCAAATCTTATCTCACTGACAGACACCAATCAGTAAAAATCTTAAATTCCTCCTCTCCCTGCCTCCTAATCCTAGCTGGAGTCACTCAAGGCTCCATACTCGGCCCCATCCTATTTTCTATATTTATAAACAATCTCCCATCTGCCTGTTCCTCATTCCTCATACATATGTATGCGAATGAAACCATTCTGTATGTCTCTAGCCCTGACCCAGTCACTATCCACTCCATGCTGCAACATGTTTTCCATGCAGTTCAATCCTGGTTCCAATCAAAACAACTCAAGCTCAACACTTCCAAAACAGTCTCTATGACTTTTGGAACCACTCAAAGATTAGTCAAAGCTATCAGTGCCCCTCCAGTCACCTCTCTCAATGGCACCCCTCTAAAGATCGTCCCCTCATACAAGTATCTAGGAGTCTGACCAGACCTACAGTTAAATTTCACTATCCACATTGATTACATGGCCACTAAACTCCGACCTAAGCTTGGTGTACTATACCATAACAAAGATTCTCTCCCTCTTCCCGTACATAGAGAACTTCTAATAAAAATGATTATGCTAGTCTTTGATTACACTGACATTGTTTACTTCACTGCACCCTCTATATCACTCTTTCAACTTAATTCCTTCTACTATGCCTTCTGTACTCTTCATACAGATCTCACCACTGTTCTTTACTATCCTCTCTGAACCTCCCTCCACTCACACATAGGTATGTCATCCACTCTCTATCCTTCATTTCCAAATTCTGGTTCAATCTGCTCCCCACATGCATCACTTCCCTCCTTTCCCCTGCACCAGCCTCAACATACTCCCTTTGTTCTAGGAACTGGTATACCTCCCCGACAGGTACACCATTACAGCGAACAATATCAATGCTGACAACATCGACAGTTCACTGTAATGGTGCGCCAGAGACCTGGGCACACTGTCTTCCGGTCCTGCACCTCCTCCCTGAATCAACTCTGACTTGGAGTTGATTATATTTAGTATGGGGTCTGCTGGGGCAGAGCCCCCCCACATGGGGGGGTTTGGGGGGTGAAGCACCCTGATAGAAACAAGGACTGGGTTCCCATACAGATTTATGTCAACCGCAACTTGCAGTTGATATAAATTTCATTGCTGTGATGCCAGTCGATGAAATTGTTGTCGAACCAGCATCATAGAACCCTAGGGACTCATGCTCTTTCTCACTCCCTACTCCATTCTTGAACATGGGCAAATCTACTTTCCACTGTCATCTCCCTTCTCTGTGAAACACTCAGTGAACTCTCCTCTCTTATGCAACTCTTCCTCTCTCTTCTGTCAAATCACTGCTCCATCTACTGCCTTTCTCTACTTGCTCCCATAACACCTCTTAGCACTTGAAATGTTTGTCCCCTGTTGTAACAACACTGATTTTGAGTTACTCCGTACCATGTACAGTTGTTCCATTTCACTTAAAATGTTTGCCTCTTGTTATAACTACTTCGATCTGTGATACTCCACTCCACGTACAGTTGTCTCACTATGTAGCCTATTTTGCTGTATTGTATTGATTGAAATATTTTATTATGCTTGCTATTGTGCAATTTTGTGCTGAATGCCTTGTACTATATACTATAATTCCCATGAACCATGTCCCCTTGGTCACACCTGGAGACGAGCCTTGGCTTTTTCCAGTCACCAAATGTTTAAATAAAAAAAGTTAAAATAAAAATAAATACAGAGCTAGTTGGAAATATAAACTGATATGTGTTAAAATATTATGTTTTTCAAAATTCTTCTTGAGGTGTGGTGGCTCTTCAAAGAGCAGTTGATGCTGTCAGGAGAACTTTAATAAAACATAAAATTTAGACACAGTTCAACTTGTATTTCACATTAGTTTTGTATTCTTCCTCCCAATTATTTATTACTGAGTTCATTTGCATGACAACAGGATCTTTGCTCCTGAAGAGTTTATCTATTCCTCTTGCTTTCTCCCTACCTGAGGTCATAATGCACTGCTTGTGACATCAGTTCCTCCCATGGCAACAGATTGTGATGTCACTACACAGGATTATGACTTGAAGTAGGGAGTAAACGTCAGAGACAGATCATGTCTCATCATGTACAGTTACTCAGTAATAAATAACAAGGAAGAGAAGTATATGGAATATATATGGAATGCAAGCTGAATTGTACCTAATTATTAAGTTTTTAAAAGTTTTCTTTTTGGCATCAGTAGCTCTTTAAATATTCACTGTTTTTCCTAACAGTAATTAATACATATTACATATTTGGCTAGTATATTTTTTATACAATCATTACAAAAATGGATTGACAAACAAATTTGAAGCTTGTTGTCCTTTATCCCCTTCTTTTGCAGTTTTAGCCCTGCTTGACATCTGAACAATAACTACTGAGAGCTAATACATTATCTTTAGCTAGATAAGCAATAAGGGAACACAACGTGAACCAAGAGAAGACAGACGGTGTCTGACCACCAAAGACACTTAAGTATAATCCAATCAAAGCACTTACATGGCTCTATGATTTAAAAGCTAATACATTTTAGAGCCTCTTGGGTACTAGTTAACATTTTTGTAATGGCTATGTTTACACGCAATGGCAAACTCAGGATTATTCACACTGCAGTGCACACAGCCAGAACCTGATATAGATCACTGTATATAACACATACTCATTCCCATGAAAGCTTAACACTGCTGTGAAACAAGAATTGGAAGTTTGTTGGACATGTTTTGACTGATAATATCAATACTGTCTACACAAGTTTTAACATACTGTATACAATAGATGTGAATGTTAGACATTTGTAATTGAATATATATATGCTTTTACTAATTTCTTTACCTAATTTTGTATTGTGTATTTGTTTTTTGCTGCAAATTTTAAAATTCCCTTTGTATGCAGGAACACCTTATAAATAGGATTCATTTTAATGGTGTATTTCTGCCATCTTAAATCCTGTCAAAAAATAAAGCTTTTTACTACTGCTATTTCTCCCCCTCTCTGTCTAAATATCTATTTAGCTACCTATCAATCTATAAATATACAGTATATAAATATATTTACATACATACATACTGTAGCTTCACCACTGATGAGGTCAGGTGGTCAGATATAGCTTGTGAAGAAATTTCTACTGTCTCACTGCCACCTATGTCATATTTCATTTGTACATCTGGGGCCTGATTTTCAAAGCTGCCTATGTCAGACGCAACTCACAGCAAAGTAGGAGGCTGTGTCGAACACAGCTGTGACAAGTGCAAAAGTAGCTATTTTAGAAGGTTTGCCACAATTTGCCACTTGCAGCAAACCTTCTGGATTAGCCGCAAAAGGTGGACCTGCACCGGGATGAGAAGCCAGTAAAAGGCTATGGCACAGGCCAGGATGCATCCCCTTCCAACCCCAGTGTTATAGCGCCCCTGTCGCAGGGTCTGTGTACACTGTGTGACCATTTTTGAGCCTCTAAGTCTGTTGCAACAGCACCTGCTAGCTCTTTTCTATTACCATTTCTCTTCCATCTACTGTATTTGCTTTCCCCCATCCACAGGCAGGCCACCTGTAGATGTCCCTTACTATCCCCATTATTCTCTGTTGGTCATTATGCTGTACACATGAACCCCCCCCCCGAATAGCTCGAGGTGAATTGGTAAAAACCAAGGAAAACACTTTGAACAAGTTAATAGTGGTCTCTGTGTAGTAAAGAAACAAGGACACGCAGGAGACTGTATGGTTTCAGAAACAGGGAGCCAGAAAGTGGGTCTTGATAGGTAAAATGAATTAATGACACTTGTATTGAATTAATATATGCCCAACATTGGAGAATGTTTTCTTTTTTATCAGTTCATGAGTTAACCTAGAGTGTAGGATGACTATTCAGTGTTCAAGTCAGCCTAATGAATTTATACAACCCACTTCTGCACACCGCTAGCCTGCCTTTGATATTCAGGTTATTTGCAGGCTGTGCGGTATGGTGTGGGTCTTACATGTAAGTGAAGGGAATCGCAGGGTAATTCAGGAGGAGCAGCTGCAGGCTAAACGCAGGTATGTTTAGCGCCACACCCTTTTTTGGCTCAGACTTAAAGCTGGTAGAAGCTGTTGTGTTGTAGCCTGTAAAACACAGGGAACTAAATATACATAAACATATGCAAGTTGTAAAAAGTGTTTACCCATTCTAGCATTGACAGGCGTAGTGAAAGAAAACTGTGTCACACTTTTCTTCCGGTAGGCAGAATACTTCACAAGTCTCCTGTACAGCTATAGAGCCAGCCAACCCTTGCCTTACCTCGTTTATGGAGCAGGAGGCTTGTGGGAGGAATCTGTCTTTGCGGGAATTGTGTGAAAAAGGCTTTTGCTTTGTTTATTTCGATTCTCTTTGTAGCTATTGTGTGTCTATACATCACAGGATAATATTCCACTGTTATAGCGCAGAAAATAGAATGAATTACTGATTTATCACTGTATTTCTGTTTAATGCTGGGATAAGGGGTGACGCTTAACCCAGTCACATGGGGAACTTAAGCATAAACAGAGTGCTGTTCCATTCTAGAGTCAGTCTGGTGTAGGGTTTGTTGAGATGCTGACCCTAGAAAGTACTCTACAGTGCTTCTGATGGTGCAGTGCACAGTGCTGTTAACTGTGTTGCCTTTTATTTTTCAAGATACGTTTGGCTGTTTTGTCTTTATTTTGTCATCCAAGTTCACTTTTGTTATTATACCACTGTAAGAATAAAACTTATTTGCATTCTGACAAAGTGGCTTCAGAGTCCATCACTACCCACAGTCTCACACTTGGTGTTAGAAGTGGGATCTTGGAGCACACAGTCGGTGCTCCAACTGGATATTGGTGAAAGTATCCTGGTGGATTGTTTATGTAGTGGGACAAAGTGGATGTGCCTAAACCCAGTCGGGTCCTGACAAGAGCCATGACCGAACAATTGCAAATACCTCTGGTGCCAGGTTTGGAAGATGTGAGGTGACGGACAATGAAGACAAAGGACCAAGAGGACAAAGAAGATGTTGAAGGTGCTACAGGAGGTGAAGAAAACCTTCCAGAGGAGGAGCCATCTATTGATATGCAAGACCTCCTACACTGGTTATGCATACGGCAGATGAACATGGAGAAGCAAAGGGAGCGGGATCGGTTACAAAGTGAGGCAAGGTGGGCTGACACCCTCAGAGCCATCCAGGCCCTTGGTACTACCAGACCCCCTTCCCCGGTGGGTTGCCCAGGAGAAATTAAACTATTGAAACTTTCAGACTCTGATGACATTGAGGCATATATTATGACTTTTGAAAGGGTGGCAACAGCTTGTGGATGGCCAAGAAAGCAGTGGGTGGTACGCTTAGCCCCTTATTTAATGGGGAAAGTGCAGCTAGTCTATAGCCCCGTGAACAGCCATCACACCAACAATTATGATCAGGTGCACCAGGCTATATTGAAACACATCAGTGTAGAAACTTACTGACAACTGTTAGGACTTTTCGGCATCAGACCACAGACTCCCCTCAAGAGGACTATGCACAGCTACAGGACTTGTGTAAGTAGTGGTTGCAACCTGCTATCAGAACTGTGGACAAGATATTGGAAGCCATAATATTGGAACAGTTCATAAAAATTCTTCCTCAAGACGTACAGATGTGGATTCGGGAGCACCACCCAGAGACGGCCGAAAAAGCTATCAACTTTGCGGAGAATTATCTGACAGCTAGACCCCAATGCCAGAAAGAACACTCTGGGGCAGGTGCAACCCCAACCACAGTAAGAACTTTTACATCTAATTCTACTATTGATAATAATAATGCTACTAGAAATGCTAGCAATGGGAAACCAATAAGAATCTTTAATCCAGACATTATCTGCCGAGAGTGCCATGGGAAGGGGCACATCACCAGGTTCTGCCCTTAAAAGAAAACAGACCCCATTCATTTGGCATTAGCAAACTGGGGGACAATACTTAACACCTGTACACATAGAGGACCAAGAAGTTTCAGGACTGATAGAGAGTAAACAAACTCTGGTAAGGGCTGACTTGCTTTGGGGAGCAGACAACACAGGGGTTGAGACTGGTGTGACTTGCATTCATGGTGATGTGCATTATTAACCCTTGAAAGAGGCAATATTACAAGTACAAGGTTTGACTGACCAGCTCATGGTTGGTTTGATCCCCAGTCTACCAGTACCTGTGTTAATTGGACATGATTATCCTGCCTTTGGGACTTTGCTATCCTCTGTGGAAAATGTATGTGATGTCACTACCTGGGCCCAGGTGAAGCAGGAAGAGACATTGTCTCAGGTGTTCCCCTTTGATGAGGAACTGTTTGAGGTTATTGGCAAACAAAGAAGACAAAAAGATAAAAGAGGCTGGCAACATTACAATGGACACAGAAACCCATTGACTCTAATGTGAACTTGTTGCACTGTGTAGAACAAAGTAATTTTGCTGATGAACAAGAAATGGATATAACCTTGCAACCTCTTTTCTTACAGGTGGATAAAGAGGGGCCTGGACAGACAAGTCCCATGTACAGGGTAAAAGGGGTATGTTATATAGAAACTGTAAAAACCAAAAGACAGGAGAAGTTGTTGATCAATTGGTGGTACTAACCCAGTATCGCATACAACTAATCCACCTAGCACATGATGTTCCATGGGCAAGGCACTTAGGTAGGGATTGAACTCTCAGTAGACTGCAACATCACTTCTTTTGGCCTGGCATACATAAGCAGGTAGCAGACTACTGCAGAAGTTGTCACCAGTAGAAAACAGGAAGTTGTTGGCCCTCTGTACAGACAGTTGTTAAGACCACATCTGGAGTACTGTGTACAGTTCTGGAGACCCCGTCTCCACAAAGACATAGACAGGGTGGAGGCTGTTCAGAGGAGGGCAACCAAAATGGTGCAGGGTCTGCACCAGAAGACATATGAAGAAAGACTAAAGGAGCTTAAGATGTATAGCCTCGAGGAAAGGAGGGAGAGGGGGACATGATAGAAACTTTCAAATACCTCAAGGGACTCAACAAAGTCCAAGAGGGTAGCATCTTTCAGAAAAAGAGATGTGCAAAAACAAGGGGGCACAATTTGAAAATAGAAGGGGGATGGCTCAGAGGTAATGTGAGGAAGTATTTCTTCACTAAGAGGGTTGTAGATGCATGGAACGGCCTTCCTGAGGAGGTCGTAGATTCAAAAACAGTGGGGGAATTCAAGAATGCATGGGACAGACATAAGGCAATTCTAGTGGGGGGTAGGAGGAAGTAGGCTGTTGGTTTACTAGGATCTGCAGCTTATCTGTTAGGTATGGAAATGGGCAGACTAGGTGGGTGAAGCGGTCCTTATCTGCCATCAAATTCTATGTTTTTATGAATGCCAGAAAGTAGCCCTGATTAACAAAAAGAAAAGGTGCCTCTGCAACCCCTCCCCTTGATTTCCACACCATTTGAGAGGATAGCCATGGATATTGTGGGACCCCTGCCCATGAGCACCATGAGTAACAGATTTATCCTTGTGATATATGATTACACCACTAAATATCTGGTGGCTATCCCCTTGTGGACCATAACTGCTGAAAAGATAGCAGATGAATTAATGAAGGTTTTTAGAAAGATGGGAATTCCAAAAGAAATATGGACAGGGGTAGCAACTTCTGCTCTGTACTGTTAAGGTGTTTGTACCAGACCCTGGGTATTGGAGCCATCCATACCTCACCCTAGCATCCCCAGACAGATGGTGTGGTTGAACGCTTCAATCAAACAATGAAAAAAGTGCTTCAGAAGTTCGTACAAGACGAAGGTATAACCTGGGATATCTATCTCCCTTTCCTCATGTTCGCATACAGGGAGGTACCCCAAGCATCAATGGATTTTTCCCCATTTGAATTATTACATGGGAGGAACCACAGGGGTCCCCTAGATGTTGTAAAGGAGCATTTGGAGGATGGCAAGGGGGTGGGTATCCACACTACTTTTGATTACTTGACTCAGCTATGGCAGAGGCTGTTAAGATGTATCCAGTTGGCCCATCATCAAAATCAAGAGAGGCAGAGATATCAAAAGGAAAAATATGATCAGGGTGTGGGCAACAAGGTCTTTCAGCCATGAGATAAAGTTCATAGATTCATAGATAGATACGAGTTCAAAAGGCTGAAGCCCATGAGGAACTCGCCACTATTATAATTAATGGTGGTAACTAAATTTCTTATCACCCATATAAAGATCCAAATGTTTTTTAAATTGTTCTACATTATCACTCATAACAATGTCACTGGGGAGTGAGTTCCAGATAGGTGGAACCCTTTGAGTGAAGAATCTCTTCTGCTTTTCTGTTTTACACACAGAGGTTTTTAACCTAAGATTGTGTGGTCGTGTGTTATTGTATGCCGTTTGTCTTTCTAGACAAAAAGTATCCAACATAGATTCTTTCTGAAAAGCTTTGAAGATGTAAATTAAATCTCTTTGTAGGGATCTATATTCTAGAGAGAACAACTGAAGTGATCTTAATCTGTCATCATAATCCTTGTTAATCATATTATTAATTTTCCTAGTGGTCTTGCTCTGAACCCTTTCAATCATTCTTTGGCAACTTATTGATGTTGGACTGCAAAAAGGCTCACAGTAGTCCAGGTGTGGTCGTACCAGGCCAGCATACAGTGGAACAATAGCCTCAGGCTTTCTACTTTTTATGTGTTTATAAATACAGCCCAATATGCTATAGCATTTTTTTACCATTTTATTTGTATGTGTGTTAAATTTTAAATTGTCAGATATAATTACACCTAGATCTTTTTCTTCTGATGTTACTGATAGCTGTATATTGTTAATCACATATTTGGCCCTATTATTATTCCTCCCCATATGCATGACCTTACACTTAAACTCATTAAAGTTCATTTTATTATCAGCTGCCTAATTACAGAGTTTATTTAGGTTATATTGTAGTGAAGATACAGACTTAGCATTGTTCACAACACATCCTAATTTGCAATCATCTGCATATTTATTTAACCAGACATCATCTGTAGTCTGCATACTAGACACAAATATGTTAAATAGAATTGTGCCGAGTACAGAACCCTGCGGCACTCCACTTGTAACTGCACTCCATTTTGACTCATGGCCTTGCATAACTACCCTCTGTTGTCTATTATACAGCCATGAGGCTATTCATTTGATGATTTTTATACCTAAATGTAGTTTAACAAGTTGCTGTATAAGGATTTTATGGGAAACTGTAACAAATGCTTTAGTATAGTCTAAAAATACCACATCAAAAGGCAGTCCATTTTCTAATGCATCACTAACCGGCTCAAAAAAATGAATGAGATTAGTTAAGCATGATCTGCCAGGTGTAAAGGCATGCTGTGAAATATCAGCGGAACCCATGCTGTTAATATGATCAACTATTTATGTTGTATAAGTCTTTTGAGTAATTTACCTGTTGAGGGTGTGAGACTAATGGGCCTATAGTTACATATTAATTGTTTACAGCCTCCTTTCAGAATGGGAGTGATATTAGCAACCCTTCATGATTGTAATACTTTCCCCTCTTTAATGGAAGTATTAAATAAAACCATAAAGGGCCCTGAAAGTTCTTTAGACGGTTCCTTTAGGAACTTTGGATTGATGCCATCCAGTCCAGGTGTTGAATTTACTTTTATTAGACTAATGGCATCAACAATATTCTGTTTCAAAAATAATATTGGCAAATAATTACTATTTTTTACATGTATTTCAGTGTCTTCCTTTGGTTTGAAGACATTCGCAAAGTATGAGTTAAGTTCTTCTGCCATCTCATTTTCATCGCTGATTATCTTATCATTAGTTTTTAAAGGACCAGTTCCACTCTGATTCCCTTTAAGTGATCCTATATAATTAGAAAATCTTCTCTTATTATCCTTTGCATTTACTGCTAATTGTATTTCTAGCCCTTGTTTGGTGATTTGGATGAGTTTTCTTTGTTTTTTTAGCTGACATCTTGAATCTATTCCAATCAGCAGTTTCATGTTTTTTTTTTATATATTTACAATAGGCTCTCTGCTTCTTATTTATTGTGTGCCTAATTTCATCATTCCACCAAAGTGGAATTCTTTGTTTATTATTATTGTATTTAATGTGCTCAGGAATCCATTTATCTATACAGTGTTCAAGTCTAGTATTATTTTTTTCCCATAAGTGTTCAAGATTTAGATTTTGTTTTAGTTCATCCATCCATTTCCATGATGCCAGATAAGTTGTAATATTTTTATAATCAGCTTTATGATAATTTTAGACGTTTGTAATACCTTTGTTATTATTGAATTGTCTTTGTATATTACATTCGACCATGTTATGGTCACTAACACTGAGGGGTGGTAATATTATTGGGGGGGACACTATATCTGTAATATTTGTAAATATTAAGTCTAAGATATTATTCTGTCTCGTGGGTTGTGTAACCAATTGCTCCAGGGCAAGTCGGAAGGTAGTTTCTAAAAAACATTTTTCAAATAACCCTTTAGCCTCGAGGGTTGATCAAATTTATATTTGGAAGATTAAAATCCCCCATTAATATAACATTATCTTTACCCTCCATATTTTCTAATTGTTCAATAAGCAGAAAGTTTTTCTCTGGACCTAAATTAGGGGGATCGATAGCCTAAACCAATTGTCATAGAACTATTGACTAATTCTATTCTTACCTACAAGATATCAATACTCATGATCTCCAGACATATTTGATAACTCTTGAGTCTTCCATATATATGTGTGTGTGTATATATATATATATATATATATATATATATATAAAATGCAATACAGCCACCTTTTTTATTTTTTCAGTTTTTTAAGAATATAGTATATCCAGGTATATTTGTATTCCAGTCATTATCTGTGAACCATGTCTCTAAGATATCACATATATCAATATTTCTTGATGTTAAAATATGCTGTAGTTCATCCATCTTACTAGTTAAGCTTCTTGCATTTATCAATAATGTTTTCAATCCATTGTGGCTGTAAGGTTTTCCAGAGATTGTATCATGTCTGTTCTTAATTGAATTTATTTCCTCATCATTTACCTGCTTATTTTTATTCCTGTTCTTATTTTTTTTACCTTTAGTTACCTTTTTGTTACTAACTGGGTTAATACATATTTGTGGGACAGATGGTTTGACGTTAGTACTGCCAGAGATGACACCCTCCCCCTCCAGCATTTCAGCTTAAATGAGTATTAATAAATCCATTTAAGTGTTGACCCAAAAGCAAACTTCCTTGTTTGCTTGGATGTAAGCTATCCTTGCAAAACAGGTAGCCATCATTTATGAATTCCTCCCAATGTGTAACACATCCAACTTCTTGCTTTACACACCATTGTCTTAGCCAGTTATTGGTATATTTTATCTTACATATTTGTTTATAAGTGGCTTTTGGCACTGGTAGGATTTCTGAGGAAGGCAAATTCGCACCCTAGGTCCACTAATTAATTTGTTAGATAGACAAATTCCTGTTTAATCTGTTGTGTATGTTGCTGAAATATATATTGACACCAGCATGTACTATTACCAGGTTTTTCTCATTCCCTTGGCTAATTATATTTCCAGCCATTTTTGTGATGTCAGATATTTTGGCACCCCTAAAACATGACATGGTCCTATTCTCTTTGTCTTTATTGCAAATAGCTCTGTCTAGTCCCTTCACCATTGAGTCTCTCAAAAGATAAATTTGTGTTTTACTTTGTAGTATTTCTTCCATTTCCATACCACTAGTAAGTAGCTCATTAGTACCATCCTGTATTAGATCCAAAGCGGTAGCTATCGTGCTGGTTTGAGATGGTTCTAACATTATTAAGGGTTCTTCTGATGAACAATATTCACTATTGTAACATGGCATAAAAAGAAAAACGAAATGAAGCACTCAGATAGGTGCAAACACACCATGTGGTAGAGTAGAAACACTGGTCTAATACCATAGTAGATCATGGTTTGTATTGTAATACCTTGGCAATCCACTACAGGTAAGAAGCAGTATACAAGTGAAAGCAATATGCAAATAGCTTGCAGTGTGTAGTTGTCCCTAGTTGTATTTACTAAGAATTTTCCTGGCACAGGGTTTTTGACTTTTTCAAGATTGTTCTATGTTGTAACTACAACAGAAGTTCATAAGTTACTAAAGATTGTACATTTAAACTCCACATATACTGTTAATTATGCTGCAGCAATATTTCTGTAGAAGTGAACAGCTACATACTGTTACCATCCCTTCTGATCTACTGCTTTCTAAGCAACTGTGGGTGCAATGCATTGTGGATGAATGAATAACATTATCTGGCCTAGCCTTTTCTTGGTGAATACACAGTGGTAAGGATGAGCATGCAGCTTCTATAATCGAAAGCAAAAATAACAGACACTGAGATAAACAAAGCAAAATTAAAGAGAGAGGATACTTCGAGGGTGAAAAGAAAAATAAATTGAGAGAAACAAAAAGAAATCAAAGAAACAGACTAACAATAGTAGTCAAAACAAGTATTTGAAAGATGAAAGCAGTAAATATTATGTTGTTCTATGTCCTGCTGAGTTAAGTAGTTTAGAGGGAAAAAAAGTGAAAATTATATTTCGCAAAATAGTAGTTGTTCAATAAAGTGTTTTTCAGATTGGCTTAGTTCAGTACATTTGGAGAAAAGGTGCTTGTGCTACTAGGATTGTGTGACAGCCACCTATTGGTCTGCAAAGGAACTGGAGAAAGAGAACTAAAATGTACCATAGCACACTCCCATCATGCAGTGCAGCCCACATCTTCTAATACATAGAGAGGAAAATCAAAGCACCTAGAATAGAAAGTGAATTGCAAGTTTTTGAAAAGTTGTAAAATATGTTTTGATGTTAGAAAGCTTAAAGCTTGTAATGAAAGTTATTTTAACAAAAGTGAAACAGTAGCCACGATATTTCCAATAGGTGTGTTCCAATTGTTTTCAAGTATATGTACATCATGTTTAATAACTCAATTTATAGTATTTTGAAAGTAAATCAGTGTGATTGTACTCATTTATTCAAAGACTATTAGTCATGCACTCATTGCCATGTTACAAGCGGATTAAGCCACTCGAAAGGATGGGTCTACAGTGGAATTAATCCATGGTTGGTTGGTTGGACCCACTCGACCTTTGGCCTCGTGGTCCAACCCCCCCAACCATGGATTAATACCACAGTAGACCCATGCTTTCTCATGGCTTAATCCTTACCTATTTAAGTTCTGGCTATTAAGTTCACTATTTTGAGGCACATTTACTGATTCCAAAGACTGTACAGTAACATTAATCATTGTGCCCTCACATTCATTCAGTGTTTCCTTCTGGATAAGTGGATAAAATGACTTTTGTACAGCTATTGTAAATTGATTTGCTTTTCTGCCTTTTTTATATTTTGGTATTTTTTAGTGTTGTACCTGGTACCATAAATCTTCAGTATTATTAGGTTCTTCTTCCTATTTCTTTTTTTATTTTCCAGTATTTGGGTTTGGACAGGTTATGTTGGAGTCATAGTGTAGTTTAGTTTTGTTTAATATAAAATCTTGAGTACTTAAAGTGCTTTTATCACTTTGTGTCGACAGGGCTTCTAGCCTAATTTGGTATTGAATAGCCATGTCTTTCTGGCTTTGCTCCAATTCTATTAATCTTTTATTGAACTCATCTATTACTCTCATCTGACAATAAATTAATGATGAAGTTGCAAGGCCTCTACAGTATGTAATAAAAAGACAGACAGGACCTGTAAATTATGAAATAGAACTATCAGACAGGTGACATAAACAATGGATTTATCACGCCAATCTCTTAAAAAAGTGGTGTGAGAGATCTGGGCCTAACCCCACCCCAGTCATGTATGTACACCCCTAACAACCAGATAGCGAGATAGACCTGGCATATTAAAGGCTAGAAAAGACTGGAGTGAGCCAAGCTGTGTGCATTAACCCAGAGTTGGAGTCAGTGCAACAGAAAGCATGAGACAAGGTTCTGCAGAGGTTTCAAGAGACCTTTACATGTGAGCCTTGGAGAGCCCTGTAAAAGGGTCCAAGGACTCCAGAGATCCCTACTTTTCTATTTTTCTTAAAGTCTGTTGCAACACCACTTTGAACCCCTATCCCTGTAACTATTGCTTTCTCTTTTCTGTGCTATCTAACTTTTTCACCATCTACAGGCAGGCCTCCTGTATGATGTCCTTACTTTCACTACCTTCTTATTTTGTCTTCTGGTCTCCATGAGCTCCTGTGACAAAACGATTCTTCTTGGGTTTTCAGACCCTGTACGAATGTGTGCACACTCGCATGCATGAACATGCGCAAGATTCCCTCGCGAATGTGCGACTATGTACTAACGAGTTAGCAATTTTTATAAAACAGTCTCCACGCTGGAAAAGGGAATAATTAGTAAGACAGAGTTGGTATATATTTCATAATTGATGAAATTTTCCTCCTTTACCCAGTGAAAGACATTGCATAATTGCTATGTTTAACTTTCCGTAGTGCAACACTCTGCAGAACTGTGTTGCAGAGCTGTGCTGCCGAGCTGTGTTGCACAGTTGGAAAAGGTTATGGTTATCTTTTCTCAATTAATGCTGGATGCCTCCAGGTTCTGTCTTTTCTTGCAATTATAATGCCTTGCACATCGCTAACCCCTTCAAGTTTGTTTTGTCCTAGATATTGGAATTCAATACAGAACCCCAGAACAGACATAAACAGAGAAATTATCTTTGACACCTGGGCGGCGTTTTACAGAGCTATTCAGTGCTGCAGCTCTGTACTGCACCCTCACTCTAATGACATGTCTAAACAAGGTTCTAACTTAAACAATTAACAGTTACATAGCCTATGTGGAAGTTCCACCCCCTCTCCTGCTCCTCTCCTCCTGTCTCCCCCTCCCTATCACCCTATCTCTTGTTGCTCCACCCCAGACTACCTAGCACTTATCTTTCTGTTTTTGCACTTATGACAATGTCAAATCCTTGACTGCCTACCCTCCTTTTCCCTACCCCTCCCCCTCTTATCCTCCACCCTTTGCTCCAGTTATGTCACCCCTAGGATGGTTTTCATTTGTACATATACACACCCATATTGTTAATTGTGCATTGTTATTTGCCACTGACTGTTTGCTACTGTGCTAGTCTATACACATGTACTGTCTTTTGCTACTAAGTTAACCACCTGCCCTATATTGCATCTTACCACTGTTTTGCTTACACCCACTGCTGATGCAGAACCTTTGTAAAAGAACCCTTGAGTCAAAGGTATTTGTAATCCTAGTAATAAATAAATAAATAAATAAAAATAAACAAAATAGGGGTTTTTGCTGGCGGTTCCTTGTGTTATTTTTTCTTTCCAGGCTTATCTGTTACCAAGAAGAAAGTAATATTTTGTTAAAGAGTTTCGTGACAAGATCTGGCTCACTTTTCCTCCCTTCCAGGACCCTCTCAACCCTCTGCATTGTTTACTATAGTACCAGCTGGCCCATTCTATCTTCTTCATATGGGGCAGAGGACTTGTAGGAGCAGCCTGTTTGCCGAGGAACTGCCCAGACTAGGGATTTTTCTTTCTTGCTGTATTTAAATACTGTTATGAAATCAGATAAGTATTGCTCTGATTTAAAAAAATTGCAAGGGTGTACTAATGAATAAAAAGAAAATCTGTATCATGATTTTTGTCGTAAAAGTCAAAAAGGGGCAGAGCTTAGCTCCACCACCTGATCCTTTATGGATACATAAGAAGCTTTTATCTGTATGTTCTTCTGTGAGCTGTAGGGTTCAGCAAGGAGCTGACCCAACACAGACCCTAGTACTTACTAGTAGTTGTAACTACTGAAGTTTGAGAGATCTATTTGGTAAATGCCCTCTTTTATTTCTTTTTGTCATGTAAAGTCTGCTAAATTTTCATTTTGGTTTTGCTGAATAAAGCTGCTTTAAGTTATGGAACCTGGTGTCTGTGTCCATTCATTCCCATAGCCTCTTACAAGCCCATGGGGTGGAACATCACGTCCATGTAACCCAAGAGTCGCCTGTACAGCAAAAACCATATCGTTTGCCAGAAAAGGTGAGGGGTGAGGTTATTAAAGAGGTCCAAAAGATGCAACAATTGGGAGTGATAGAGGAATCCAAAAGTGAAAGGTGCTTTCCTATTGTAGTAGTAGGAAAGAAAGAGGGGGGGAATCAGTTATGCCTGGATTTCTGACGTCCGAATGCCAACTCAAAGGTCGAAGGATATCCTATGCCCCGCATAGACAATATCATCGACCGTCTTGGCAATACACAATACATCAGCATGTTGAATCTCACTAAAGAATACTGGCAGATTCATTTAGATAAAGAGGCCAGAGAGAAAACCACCTTCCATACTCCTGTATGGCTGTTTCACTTTGTTATGATGCACTTTGGATTACATGGTGCCCCTACCACGTTTCAAAAATATATGGATGGACTTCTTAGACCACACATGTCCTATAATGCAACCTACCTCAATGATGTAGTAGTGTTTAGCCCTAGTTGGGAGGAGCATATACAACACCTCACTTAAGTACTAGATGCCATCAAACAGGTAGGCCTTACCATAAATCCTGCTGTGTTACCTGGCAATAAGGGAAACTAAGTATTTAGGGTTTTTAATTGAACATGGGCAAATTAAATCCAAGATAGGAAAGGCTGATGCTGTGGCACAGAGTCCCTGTCCAGTCACTAAAAATCATGTCAGGTCCTTTTTGGGATTGGCTGGATACTATAGGCGATTTGTGCCTAACTTTGCAACTATAGCCAGTCCTCTAACTGACCTAAAAAGAAAAATAAGCCTACTAAGGTTGTTTGGACTCCAGCTTGCGAAGAGGCATTTTGTGCCATAAAGGCAAGTTTATATTCCTCATCCATTTTAAGAAGCTCTGATTTCTCTATGCTTTTTATAGTACAGACTGATGCTTCCAACACTGGTATTGGTGCAGTTCTGTCACAGATTATTGAGGGAGAAGAGCACCCTATAATCTACATAAGCCGGAAGCTCCATATAAGAAAAAACAAGTATTCCACAATAGAAAAGGAATATCTTGCCTTAAGATGCACACTGGAAACTTTGAGATTTTATCTGTGGGGATCAGAATTTGAAGTATGAACAGATCATAGCCTGCTTTGTTGGTTGCAGGTTATGAAAGGCAAAAATCTCCGATCATGTGGTAGTACCTTGCCTTGTAAATGTACAGATTTACTATCAGACACAGGTTGGGTACCATAAACTGCAGTGCAGACTTTATGTCTCAGTATGGAGCAGATCCTAATTATCAACCAACATCAGACCTTGGGGTATAGCATGCCAATGAGTCAAAAGACAGCCTCTGATTCTCTGTTTCTAACCATATGTCGATTTATTGTTTTAGGGACCCCGAGGTGGAGCTTTGGGAGTGGGTGGGCTGAAGCTCCATCTCTCCAAGTGAGAGATCTGATGTGGTCAGGATCCGAACATAGTGACCAGCGTATTAGTTGTGTAAAGGAAAAATAAAAAAATAAAAAAAACACAGGTTTTTTTCTTAGGTGAGAAGGAGTATGTCGTAGGGTCTGTGTACACTGTGTGACCATTTCTGAACCTCTAAGTCTGTTGCAACAGCACCTGCTAGCTCTTTTCTATTGCCATTTCTCTTCTATCTACTGTATTTGTTTTCCCCCTTCCACAGGCAGGCCGCCTGTAGATGTCCCTTACTATCCCCATTATTCTCTGTTGGTCACTACGCTGTACACATGACCCCCCCACAAATAGCTCGAGGTGCATTGGTAAAAACCAAGGAAAATGCTTTGAACAAGTTAATAGTGGTCCCTGCGTAGTAAAGAAACAAGGACACAGAGGAGACTGTATGGTTTTAGAAATAGGGAGCCAGAAAGTCGGTCTCGATAGGTAAAATGAATTACTGAGACTTGAATTAATGTATGCCCAATGTTGGAGAACAAATGTTTTCTTTTTTCAATTCATGAGTTAACCTAGAGTGTAGGGTGACTGTTCAGCGTTCCAGTCAGCCTAATGAATTTATACTACCCACTTCTGCACACCCGCTAGCCTGCCTTTGATGTTCAATACATTTGCAGGCTGTGCAGTGCAGTGCGGGTCTTAAATATAAGTGAAGGGAATCACAGTATAATTCAGGAGAAGCGGCTGCAGGCTAAATCAGGTATGTTTAGCGCTGCACCCTTTTTTGGCTCAGACTTCAAGCTGCTAAAAGTTGTTGCATAGTAGCCTGTAAAACACTGTATAAAACTCAGGGAACTAAATATACATAAATATATGCAAGTTGTAAAAAGTATTTACCCATTCTGGCATTGACAGGCATAGCGAAAGGAAATTGTGTCGCACTTTTCTTTGGCAGGCAGAATCCTTCACGAGCCTCCTGTGCAGTTATAGAGCCAGCCAGCCCTTTCTTTACCTCTTTTATGGAGCAGAAGGCTTGTGGGAGGAGTCTGTCTTTGTGGGGATTGCATGAAAAAAGGCTTTCTATTTGTTTATTTTGATTTACTTTGTAGCTATTGTGTGTCTGTATATCACAGGATAATATTCCAATGTTATAGAATAGAAAATAGAATGATTTATTGGTTTATTGCTGTATTTCAACAGAATGCTGGGATAAGGGATGACGCTTAGCCCAGTCACATGGGGAACTTGAGCATAAATAGAGTGCTGTTCCATTCTAGAGTCAGTCTGGTGTAAGGTGTGGTAGGATGCTGACCCTAGAAAGTACCCTAGCATGTTTCTGGTGGTACAGTACACAGTGCCATTAACTGTGTTGCCTTTTATTTTTCAAGATACGTTTGGCTGTTTTCTCTTTATTTTGTTGTCATGTTCGCTTTTGTTATTATACCACTGTAAGAATAAAACTTATTTGGATCCTGACAAAGAGGTTTCAGAGTCCATCACTACCCACAGTCTCACAGCCCCCCATGATCCCCAATCACCCCCAATAACAATCTATAGTGTCCCCTGTGTGACAGTGCCATCCCATCCCTGATCTCCCAGAATACAATAAGAAAAAAAAAGCACCAGTATTTCTGTCTGGTAGTCTAGCGGCCCTTCCACCCATCCCACCCCAACAGGCAGTGGTCACCCCCCCACCGCTCCCTCCCATCCTCCAGCTGTGTCTATGACTGGCACTACCCTCCACACACCACTGCAGCTGGCCGTGGTGGTGTATGGAGGGCAGTGCCAGTCACAAAGTGGCTCAAGGATGGGAGAGCGAGACTCACTGTCTGTCAGGGGTGGGGTGGTGGAGGCCACTAGACTACCAGGTACTGCCTTTGTAATTGTGTATGGGCATGGCAGTAGTATGGGGTGACAGACTGGGATGGGGCTTTATGGTGGATTAAGTTTCCCCTGCAGGACATCACGGATTGGGGGTGGAGGTGCTGCTATTCCACAAGGACATGTCCTCCAGTCCTCATGGGAGTGATCAGGGATCATGGGGGGGAGGACCATAGCACCAGAGCTTTTAGAGAGCCTCAGGGTGAGAGGGTTCACTACCAACAGATCTGTGATGCCCTCTTGGTATACTAGAGTGGCACCCCATTGTGTGCAAAGGCACTCCAGAGTGATGAGTAACCATGGTAACCATGCTTGTCACCCCCCCTTTGCCCATCCTGCATAGTACTGCCTGCTGTTCTCTGGGGTCCCACTGCTGCAACCACTTAGACCACCTTCTGGCTGGTCTAAGTGGTGCCCTCAGCTGCGTCCATGGTGGGGCTTTGAAATTTGGAAATAAGGGGATGTGGCAGCCCCACCATGATGCAAGCCCCCTTGCTACCAGGTGCACTGGGGTCTTGGCTACAACTCTAGTGCAAGGGGTCTTTGCCGCAGCTGTCCCTGGCTCCGACGCAGTCGAAACTGTAAAATCCCATTTGCCGCAAGTGTTCCTGCAACTCACCACTTGCACAAACTCCTTTCCTGCAACCTCCCTGCATCGGTGAAAACCTCACTGATGTGTTTAGGTGGTTTTCTGATAGAAATGATAAAAAGTTACAAAAGGAAAAAAGTACAAAATGTAAATTCTACATTCAAATCAGCTCATTCTCACCCATGTCAGTTTGATTTGTGCAACATGTGTTTAGGTGGTTTTCTGATTAAGTGATAAAAAAAAATCACAAAATAAAAAAGTGGAAAATTTAAATCGTGCCCTGCAAAGCATATCACATCTGCGGGCTTCAGTGCCTCACATGGCCATTGTGATGTGAACAGCTTTGTTAAAGCTGCTCACTGATTGGTTGAATATTCAACTGTTTGCCTCTTTACACACACACACACACACACACACACACACACACACACACACACATTATATTACATGGATGGGCCCTTTTATCCCTTGAAGAAGCTGTAATTTATTTCTCTAGATACCTACTCAATTAATTACCAATCAACCACTTATGTGCTAAATACCAATGCAATTAAATGTCATATACAGTGCCCACCTAATTACCTGCTACCACTTAATGAACAACCTACTGTAAAAAAAAAACTATAATTACACATTAACACCTAGCAAACACACCAGCAAGCATCTTATTCCAACCTTAACACATGCAATAGCCAGCTTATTAAATATGTAACAGCCACCTAAAACATATAACAGCTACCTTATTAACACATGTAACAGCCACCCTAAATATCTCGCAAACTCTCACAAATAAAGTCCATGAAAAGCAGCACAAAAGCAAAATCTGCCTACAAGAAACTGACCTAGCCTAAAAGCCCTGTCACTTCCAGCACCTTCCTCCTACCTCACTCATCAAACAGCCATGTCTCTCGACTCTCCAGATCCCTCACAGGAAAACCTTTCATATAACTGCTGCCTCCTTCATGCTGATACCTCTGATACCGTGATGTTGCTAACCACCACTTAACATGACACACACCATGCTGCTTTTAAGCACCATTCTGAATACAAATATAAAGGCTCCTCAGTGTGGCGTCAGCATGGCTCAGTTGGTAGCACATCAGCTTCTGGGCCAGAAGGTCATGAGTTCTTGTTCCACAACAGGATTGGGCTCATATCTTAAATGCTGGTACCCAAGGACAGGGCTAGGGAGTGCTGCACTGTCTTAATGTGCCGTCCTTCAGATGCGATGTTAAACTGATGTCCCTTCTACCCATCTCTGGTGCTGTTCTGGTTAGTGTGCAGATGCAAGTAAAATAACCAAAGACACTTTTCACAAGAGATGGGGATTTTTTATTGGTGAACAAAACAAACAAATTAAGAAAGCAAGGAACAAATCATATCACATGAACTAAAAATGAAACAATAAGAAATTAAAGTTCAGTGATGGCAATAAACATTGGAGTGTAATTTTATTATCAAGATCACACACTTTGTGTAATTCACTGCCTACGTTCAACAAAATTCCTTAGTAGAAAACATATTTTTGCTGCAGAACCGAGGAACACCTGGACTGCCAAATGTGATACTTCAGGAGAGCGCCAATGACTTGCAGAGTACTAGAATCGTAAGTCAGCCACCTCCCAGGGAAAAGACCCAGTATTAATTCCTGGTAAGTAAAACTCAAATACAGGATCTTTCCACTGAGCAGCTACATAACGCCAAAAGTGGGTAACATAGGGACAGGTAAAATACAGATATAATCAGGCACAAAAGTTGATTTTTTTGTTTGTGAGATGCAAAGTGCACCATTCTGGGACATACAATAGATAATCACTCTCCAGTAGCTGCAGTCCATAGCTTCTCTTCCTGTCTAAGAAATGCAGCAACATTCATCATTATAAAAAAAACAATAATAAAAAAAAGACAATGGGTTAATCACACCCAGTCCACCCTTTTGTAAAGACCTATATGTAGCATCCCATTTCATGGGGTTCAAACAGCTCCCCCAGCACCTGAAAGAAAACACTATATAATCTAGTTTCAGAAGTTTTAGGAGGAGGGAAAATGTAACAAACATATAAAAAAGTGGCATTAATAATGTTTTGCTGTATAGGATCCTTTCTAATTTAGAGATAATTTTGTTTTTCCAGTTATTAACTTTAAAATTAACCAAACAAAAAAAAAGTCCCAATTCTTCTCAGTCATGCAATGCTGTCCAAACACGATTCCCCAAATTTTTACATCAGTAGCAGTAATGGCATATGGTCAGAGCAGCACAGCAATATGAGTGCAGTAAAAACTATGAAGGGAAAATAGTGTGAGCGAATACAGCATCAAGGAAACTATAGCGCTGAACATTACATTGCTTACCTGTAGCTGTATTCACTCAGACTGAGCACTTCAAGTAAGCAGCTGTGGGGAGAATAAGCATGCTGCCATCATGTCTCAGAGGACAGAGCCACAGTCTGCTAAGGTAGTACAGATTGGAGGATCACGGGTTTGAATCCATCCCCTGCACTGTATGTGTATGTTTTTTCTGCTCTTATGTTTTCCCTTTAGTGTTTTTCTGCTCTTGCACCTGACCCATTCTGACCAGATTTTCCCCCTCTCCAAGTGTGGCCCCCCCCTTAGAGTTGATTATATTTATTATGGAGGGTGTGGGGGCTGAAGCCCCCCAAGTAGAGGTGAGGGGGGCATAGTGCCTGCATTAAAAATGGTATTCTGTATTGTGTGCTGTGTGCTTTGTGGTGTCAGGGAGCGCTGAATCATGAGGTTGTTTGCCTCACTGTTTATCACCATCGTGGTCTTTTACTGTGCAGTTTTACTTGCATTGTGTCCGACTGCACTGTTGTATTTTGTCAGTTATAAACCTGATCCAGCAGTAATACATATGGAAGCAATATCCATCGAGCGATTGTTCACTTTTGATCCCAAAGGGTAGCCACTACTGTTAGCGTAGTTTACTCTAAGAGCTGAAACAGCAGAAAACTGATCCATAATGTGCTTTAATTCTGTACCAGATGTTTTGTTTTGGAACATCAACACCATGTCATCCACATAAGCCATTATTTTGAGAGGTGGAGCCCTAGATGTCAAAGAAAGACCAACAATCTGTGGGCTAGAGTATATGGTGCGTAGTAGTGGGTCTACACAAAATATATACAATAGAGGACTAAGTGGGCACCCTTGTCGCACACCACATTTGAGAATGCAGGGACTCTCTAACTATACATTTATAAGCGGAGTAATAACAGCTGTTTGATATAAACACTGTATCCCGTTTACAAATGGAGCTGGCAACCCAAAGGCCTGTAACACATGAAACAAATAATCATGCAATATCCTATCATACGCCTTCTCCTGATCAATACTTAAAATATAGCCATTAACTAGAGATTCCACTCCTTTACTAAACAATTCAAGTAAAACAATAAGGTTGTCCTGTACTCGCCTGTTCCATATGGAACAAATCTGATGATGGCTGATAAGGAGATGTGCAACATTTGCCAGTCTGTCTGCAAGGATATTGGCCAGTATTTTATAATCAGTGTTGAAAAGACATATTGGTCTCCAATTTGTAATGGCCGCTTTTTCACCCTTCTTGAAAATAGAAATCAAAAAATCCTGAGACATTTTATTGGAGAGAACCCCTTGTAACAAGCAGTGGTTAAAAAACTCAGCAAGGGAAGGAGCTAAAAGTGTTTTCAATTTCTTGTAAAATTCAGAACTTAAACTGTTCAATTCTGGTGCTGTATTCTGATTTAAGGAGTCAATGCTCCATTCCACTTCAGCAGGTGAAATAGGGGAAGACAAGCAAGCTTTTGCAGAGGCAGCCAAGCTCGGAAGATCTAGTTGTGTTAAAAAAGTATGGACAGGCTGTACAGTCAGTGCAACACCAAAGGTATCAATGGTGAATCTAGAGGCTTCCTGCAAAATTTCTGCATTGGTGGTTAGAAGTTGACTAGACGAGTCATACAGGAAGTCCATTTCCCTGCTTTCTACTCTGCTTCTACAGTCATTAAAAGGGTCAAAAGTCTGTTTAGTGTTTTGGGTATTGAACCTTATCTCTTGATGGAGTGATTGAGCCCTGTTCTACTGTAACTGTCTCATTTCTTTTTGTAGAATGGATATTTGTGAAGCATAATCAGCTTTTTCCAGTTCAGTTCTAGAAATAACTCTCTGCAGCTGTGCCCCTAATTGCAAGAATTTCATATATTCCGTAGTGGACTTTCTGTCCTGTGTAGGGTTTGAAGAAATTGCAGAAATCTCTCTTACTACCCTCACACCAGAGAGTCAAGTCATCATAAAAACATTGGACAGAAAGCCTGGCTTGCTACAAGGAGTCCCATTTAGATTCCAAAAGCTAGTCAGACAAAACAGTACTGTTTAACCTACAAGGCCCTTTCCCATGAGTATCCCCCCTTCCCGTGACAGATCACGTTGTAACATTTTGTGATCAGATGCTTCAGTGCTCCATGTTGTGGCCTTTGAAATGGACATGAGTGTAGAAATAAACAAGAAGTCAATTCTGGGTGATAGGGAACCCCGAACATAAGTATGGCCACCCATCGGGTGTTTTGCATCTTATGCATCCTGTAACAATGCCCATGTGACTACAGAGTTCAAATAATTAGAATCACAGAACATTTTATTGGTCTGCAAGCCCCTGTCAGATCGGTCAACCCCACAATTAAATCAACAATCTTGAAGTGTGTAGATAAGGTTGAATAATTTGAAAAAAATCAACCCTTGCAGCCTCAGTTTGAAGTGCATAAACCATAATATGACGCAGTCTAGTACTGTTGTAAGAAATATCAAGAGATAACACTCTACCTGGGTGACTATCCACCAATTTGGTCACTTGAAAATGAGCGCCTACCAATAAAATTCCTACCCCATCACATCTATCTACACCAGTGGACCAGAAGGAGGGGCCTTTCTGCCACAGTCTTGTGGCTTGTGCAAGTTCAAACTGGGTCTTCAATCTGGTGTCTTGCAAAAGAATGATGTGAGCATCACAGGCCTGCAGAACTATAAAAGTAGAAAAACATTTCCTCGGCTTTTAATGCTATTCATGTTTAGAGTATATACAGAAAGAGACCCCATTAGAAATGATAAAAGGGAGACATAAAGAACACACATTATCTTATCTTAAAGATCATATGCAATGAAATTTTCAGAAATTAAACTGTCATCATCATTCATTAAATATTGTTATAACAACAGTGAAGCCAGCCTGGTGGTGTTGAGGGTTGAGGCACTGGATGCCATACCTCGCACCATGCTGACGACCCGAGTTTGGGAGTGAGTTCGGGCCGATGGGGGTCGGCAGGGGAGGGAGAGGATTGAGCATCTGATGGACAGCTCTCCTCTCCTCTCCTGGGGGGAGGGTCGGGGATTGTCTGGCGTACCAGCGGCTCCCCGTGGAGATTGGGGGTGCTGCAGCATGCAGACAGCAGAAGTAGAGTGGCTAACTCTGGCAGGGTTGCTATTCGCATGGCATCAGGGTGCCCATGCAAGGGTGGGAGGAGGGGAGGGACATAAGGGGACAAGAAAATGGAAACTCTCACCTCTGCGGGGTAGGCAACAGCACATGACCCCCTTGCCCACTGCTGGATCCGTCTAGCCTGGCCTATCATATCCCCACCCAGGCCCTCACCTACAGCCAGGGTCTGACTTTGAAGAGCACCCAAAGAGGAGGGGTGGCCCCACCCCTTAGGGGTTAAGCTGGTGGTACTGGCTGTGGGAGGAGGGGGGAGAGAGGAGGCTTAGGGCTGAGAGGACCTCAGACGGGGCACGACCAGGCAGGATGCCCGAGAGAGGTACTGCAGGCCATGACTAGAACGAAAAAGAATGTAACCCCCCCCCCAAAAAACAAAAAAAAAAACAACAGTGTCTGCCTAGTGTTTTATATGAAAATCTACCATTTCATACCATTTATAGCTATTTATTGTGTGGTGTGTTTCAACAACACTGCTAGATGCTGAGACTTTCTGTTCCCTGTGGTAATCAGCATGTCTCCGCCCTGGTGATGGCATTTGGGGTGCTATTCTCTTTCTTCAATACAGAAGCTATGGAGGCAGTCACATTGCTGAGGTCTGTAAAGACTTCTCATTCCTTGCACTGTGCCTGTTGCAAGAATCTGAAAGTTGTTTGATTGTGGTTGTGTCATGCTCAATGCCAGTAATGCACAATAACAGTTTAAATTTAATTTTATAGCCTTTTTAGAAGTCAGAGAGCACATTGATGTTAAAGTAAATGTTGAAGGTTCCCCAAATGCCTGTTACACATGGCATGCCAATGCCAGGCATGCTTCAAATGTTGAAGCTGCAATTTGTTTTGTGAAAAAAATCTGCCAGTCTCATTTTTTTACTGTTTTATCATGGTTTTGTTCTCCAGTTTCTTGCGTGTGGCCACACCCCCAAAATGATGTCATACCAGGGAGCTGTCATTGTTTTACATAGAGCAACAAGGAATTCTGAGTAATTTATAATGTTGCCTTAAATGTGCCTTACTCAGATGCACAGTCCCTTATGCTGCTGGTGGAGAGCACTAATTTGTAAATAACTGTAGCAAGGCACTGTGGGTAAAATACTAACCTGTTTTTCAATTTCCATTCTTTCAGATGCTGTCGCATATTTGTGCGGTAGTGTCAACAATATAAGCTTTTGTTTGCTTATTTTCACAACAATGCATTGTACATACCGTATCTAGCTACAAGACTTCTATACTGAGAGATGTTGGCTCTTATTTCTTCAGTGAGCACAGAAAAATAAAAGCCTGTATAATAATTTACATAATGAGGCATTGTGGATACAGTAGAGTACACTCCTACAGGTCACTTCTCCTATTTTCTATAGCAAACCTCAATAAATCACTTAAAAATGATCTTTTTACCAGGACTAGCATAGCCATCCCTGGTAAGAATTAGTGCAGATAAGGTCTCTATTAAATCTAAATTATTGTAAAGCAGACACTGACCAACAGCAGTGAAGTTACCAGCATTGTATTACTAGCAGCAATACGACTTCCTAACAGGCAAGCACCCCAAATGACATCAACAGCCTGGAGGCATGCTGACTCCGCATCCAGCAACCTTGGGGTAATGAACCACAACAAAAAGACACTAAAAATGCATTCATTTGTTGACTTTTGTTACAAAACCTGAAACACAAATAGGTTTTATAGCAGTGTTTATTGAATGGTGCTGTTTCTTTTAGTTAAAAAAACCTTTGCATATGACTTTTAAGTTGTCACCAGACCTAGTGACCTATTTCTTTTGTTTAGAACTTATAGATTCTGATTGTGACTCATCCAGATCAGAGCAAAAGTCCTGAAGGGAAGACGGGAGTGAGGACATCTCAGAGTCACCATCTTCCACTTCCAAATCCCCCAGTTCCTTCCCTTGAGCAAAGACACTGTATTTATTCTGCAAAGACAACTCACATTTCTTCCCCTAAGTTTAGACAGCACTGTCTTTACCTGGTTTCTTTTTCTTCCCTTAAGAAAGAACAGGTTCAAAGACCTCGGGGGTGGCATTTGTACAGGGGATTGAGAATCCTGAACAAGTTCTACAAATTCTTCCTTTATTTCTAAATCCATGACCATCTCTATGTGTGAAACATGGTCAGCATTCTGTATTTTGGGGTTAGAAGTGCTTTCAATGGATGGAGTCAGTGTACACTGAGCAGGATCAGAAACCCCTGCTAGGTCATGTATGTTCAGTAGATGGGATAGGTTGCATCGCAGCCATCTGGATTTCTAAAGCTTAAGCAGCAACTTTTGTTTTGTTCTGTACAGAGTTAAAGATGCCCCTACCAGGCACACATCTTAATAAGGAGATTCTCATGGCTGGACCAACTACTAACCCCAGACTTCATTATCCAGTGAGAGATAAGTATAAGTTCACAATTTTTTCAAGAAGGCTGACAGGTCAGTGCTGTCATTGATGCCTCCCTCCTCCCTGGCTCCTAAACTGTATATCCAGAAGCTCTCTCTCTCTCTCTCTCTCCTCCTTAGTTTATCTAAGTCCCCCCCCCCCCGGTCCCATACAGTATGAACATGTTCTATCCCAATAAATTCAACACAATGCTATGATTGTGGTAGACTTTTAGCATATTTAACTATGGTGTAAGATTCATCCCCCCTCTCCAGTGCTTGCACGTGTTCTTCCACTCCTGCTTTAAACTGTTGAGTGGTACGTCCCACGTAGAAAACCCCACAACTGCAGGTTAGCAGATATACTACCCCAGGGTATTGCAATTTATAAATTGCTTTATAAAGATTTCTTGTTGATTCCTCAGGTGTGTAAATTTGCTACAAGTTTTTCTGTATTTACAATACTGTACATACACCTGCCACATTTAAAGGTCCCTTGTGTGTGTGTGTGGGGGGGGGGCAGCCAGCTTTCTCTCATTTGTTCTGACCCTGGTGTGACATTAGAGACCATCATATCTTTAGTGAACCTAGGGTGTCAAAAACTATCTCTGGACCTGATTCTACCATGCTTCTCAGTTTAGACTCAAGATTTTAATAAAGTGGAGAAAAACAGGGTTGTTTTTTTTTTGCTTTTTTTTTTTTTGTTTGCTCTCACCTACAGCCCAGATGGTTCAGAATTGTGTTTTGAATTTTTCAGGGTAGAAAGGGCTTGCCCTAGAATGGTGCCTTTCATTGGCTGGTGAAAAAATATTAATCCTTTGACAGGATCAAAGGATTTGAAATTTTGGTTCTGAGCATGATCAGATCAGTATGGTCTTTCATTTATATGATTGATACAAAAGAGGAATTCAAACTTAGTTTTTATTCTCACAAAAGAAGAATCTACTTTTGTAAGCCAAAATTCTTATTTCGTATGGCAGCCATCTTTTTTTTATTAAAAAAAAAATTTAAAACCCATAAAAATAATCCCTGGAGAGAAATGAAGACATGAATCTGGCTAAATGGGAGCTGTTCAGCCAGATTCTGGTGTTTATTTTTTTCAAAACAGACCCTGAAATGTGATTTTGGGACATCCTGAAATTGCTAACTGGATGGCTTAGTGAGGGATCCTGATTCTTCTTTCATGAGCCAAAATTCTTCTGTTATAAGTCTCATGAAAGACGAATGTCAGCTCACAAAAGGAGCATTTTGGCTCATGAAAGAAGATGGTGGGACATAGTTTTCTTTTTATAGATCTTTCATGAGCTGACCTTTTTCTTTCATGAGTCATGAAAGACCTCACAAAAGATTAAGGCTGGCTCTGAGTTTTGTACTCTTCTGACATGGACCATGGTACCCACCCCCAATACCACTACTTTCTCCCCCTCTCCTCCAGGTCACCAGTCCCCCAATTTTTTTTAAAGTAATAAGCGGACCTGGGTGCCCACCTCTCATACTGCTTCTTTTGCCCTCTTCCCCTCCAGGCCACCCACTCCCCTTCATTTAATAAATGTGGTGGCACCAAGGTGCCCACACCCAGTGCCACTGAAGATCATTCCAGCACTGGGGTGCCCAATCCCCAATGTCAACTTCTTTCCCCCTACAATAAAGAAAACTGTCCATCATTGATCTCTTTTTAGCTGAAAACAAGAAAACAGCCCAATGGCAATCTGACCTCCTCACCACACCCCACCGTCCCAACCTCCTCACCCCACTGAGCACCCACCAGCACCTCAACACACACCCTCACTCACTTGAGTATGTCCCACAATGCATTCACCCACTTTCTTATTATGAGAACAGTGGGATTTTCTTAAAATGTGAAGCCACAGCTGGAGTCGTGCTGCTGGCTTCAGTTAGAGCAATGAGCTGCAGATCCCCTGATGTGTGTCTTTCTCTCTCTCTCTCTGCTGCTCATTCTATGTATACATATATATGTGTATCTATCAGTCTATCTGTCCGTCCATCAGGTTGGCTGTCTGTCTATCTATCTATCTATCTATCTATCTATCTATCTACAGTATCTATCTATCTATTCTTTTTGCTAAGTAGACCACAGTGCCCACCCCCAGTACCGCTGAAGATCATCCCGACATTGGGGTGTCCCAATCCTCAGTATTGGCTTCTGTCCCCTAATGCTAAAGAAAGCTGTCCCTCAATCCTTCTTTTTTTTAAGCTGAAAAAAAGGAAATGATTCATCAGCAATCTAACTCCCCACACCCCACCCCAATCACCCACTGAGCACTATCTGTATATCTGTAAAAATATCTATCTATCTATCTATCTATTTATTTTTGTGATAAGCAGACTAAGGTGCCCACCCCTGTACTGCTTCTTTCTCCCCATCTCCTCCAGTTCACCCACCCCCTCAGTGTTATTTTCTTAAATAGTAAGCAGACCAGAGTGCCCACCCCCAGTACTGCTACATGGCAGCACCAGGGTGCCCACACCCACTGCTGCCAAAGAGCATCCTGACCATGGGGAGCCCAGTGTCAGGGTTCAACCCGTGTCAGCTTCTGTCCTCCTACAATAAAGAAAACCATCCATCATTAATTTTCTTTATTTTTTTGTTTGGTAAGCTGAAACAAAGAAAATGGTCCATTACTGATCTGACCCTCAACACACCCACCACCCCGACCCCCCACTCAGTACCCCCATCCCCCATGCACCGTCACTCACCTGAACATGCCCCATGGCATATATCCACTCTCCAATTGAAGACACGCCTTGATACTGGAACCAATGACTACAATATGAGAAAATAAGGTAAGTGTGGTTTAATGTATTTCAATGGGGTTTGAACTTTTATTCATAACTTTGTCATTTGTGAACATTTTTACACCAGATTTTTGTTACGTCCTTTCTGGGACACCACCTCATGAACAAGGTGGTGACATTATTCAAATCTGCCCCAAGAGGTGATTTTGCGGTTGTTGTATTAAATCACCTTTAAGGCAGGATTTGAAAGTTTACTCTGCCCCTGCTCATGAGGCAGGATCATAAGAAGGCTATGTTGAAAATTTGGGGTATAAATTTTAAGAAAACAACAAAGTTATGAGCATATGTTGAAACATTTCTACACAGGCTCATAAGTTCAGTAATTTTCAATGTTTTGACCACAGATTTTCAACAGAGCCATTTTCTCATGCCACCTCATGAACGTGACAGTTGTCCTTTTTCAGATCCTGGTCAAAATGTGTTCTCTCACCTGTGACACAAAATAACATTTCAGCAGGGATTTTAACATTTTCACCTAGTGGGTTCATGAGGTGGGGTCATAAGAAGGCTATGTTGAAAATTTGATATAAAATATCATCAGATGGCTAAGTTATTAGTGATCATTGAAATATTTTCTGCTTTTCCATAGCCTGATGGACTCTCCATTTAGCACAGGACCCAAAAGGCCCTGCACATCTGTAGCCACACAGAAGCACAGGTCTCCTTCCATAGCCAAATGGACTACTCACTTGGTGCCAGACCCAGGCCCTGCATGTCTACATTTGTAGCCACATGGAAGCACAGGGCCTCCTCACTTGGCATGGAAGTACAGGACTCACAGGGCCCAGCTGCTAAGCCCAGACAGACTCCCCACCTGACCCAGGGCCTGGTGGGCCTTATGTGTCTGCATTGGTAGCTGTACAAAAGCACAGGACTCTGTGCTTCTGCAACCAGACCTATCAAGGATACGATTCCTCTGTCTCAAAAAGAAAGGAAATTCATTGCAAAAAACTTTGTTAATGCACCAGTTAGATTTCAACTTGAAGCAACAAAGGTAGGGAAATGTGGTGTTAGGGGTTTTAGCCCTTACTCCCCACCCCCACCCCCAAGCAGTAAAAGGGCTACACCACACAAGCAACCACTGGCATCCATAATCAGGTATGACAAACAACATGCAACTGTTTCCAGATGATTCAAATGCTGTAGCACTGATGTGCTACCTTCATGGATTTCTTTCTGTGGCTGCATAAGCACAGGCCTCACAGGGGCTTGTGCTTATGCAGTCACGCCTCTGTGTATGTCATACTGCGTGTTCTGCAGACAGAAGGCCCCAATGAAAAAACAGTCAGGGTCTCCAGTCAGATTTTTGTCAACTGCAAGTTGTATTCGACATAAATCCATCACTGTGATGGTGGTCAACAACTTAGTTGTCAAACCGGCATCGTAGAGCCAAATCCATGAAGGTAGCACATCAGTAGTACTGCATTTGTGTCATCTTGAAACAGTTGTATGTTGTTTGTTTTATCTGGCTATCACTGTCTGTGGATGCTTGTGTGGCTTGTTCTTTTGATGCTTGGGGGGTGGGGGGGTTAAGGTTGAAAACCCTAACACCATTTTTCCCTACTTTTGTTGCTTGGAGATGAACCCTAACTGGTGCATTAATGCATTTTTTGCAGTGGCTATAGATATAGATGTAGATATATATATATATAGATATAGAAATAGATATAGATATAGATATATATATAGATATAGATATAGATATAGATATAGATATAGATATAGATATAGATATAGATATAGATATAGACTCCACATCAGTTCATCGAGTATAAAGGCAGGGCAGCACACATAGCACAGACATAGCTGCAAAACTTGAACCCATGCATCCAAATTACCAGTGTGGATTTCCAGGATAGTATGATTTACTATTCCAACGCCACACTGCCATGGACCACCACTCAAGTGAAATACTGTACCTTACATGTGTTTCCTTCCTCAGCTGTATTCTGGATGTGTGGCGTTCAGTTTCATGGCTTTGTCTGTGATGTTTCCAACCATGACGGCTTTACACTTGAGGACTTGACATGATATGATATAAATATAGATGTATATCAATATACAGTGGAACCAACCATGATGCAATATAGTAACTTGCAGTAAATGACATGTCACAAAATACTGCATGACAAAGGGGCTTCATTAACACTGAATTACATTGTCCTGCAGTATACTGCAGCATTTTATGTTATACTGCAGCATTACCGCATTGTATCTTGGCTGGCACCACAGTATAAATCAATATATAGGAAATGCAATATGCTGACTCAAAATATGCACTTTATCTTCAAGTGTGAGGGTCAGGAGTATAACTCATGAGTGCATGTAAGTGCACCACTAAGATCTGCAACACTAAAATTTATGTGTTGCAAACTTTAGTGTCACAGTTTAGTATCACACTTAAATGTTCTTGAAAATGTCCACCATCCTTGTTCATGAGGTAGGACCATGTAACAGTATATTCAAAATTAAGAAGTAAAATATTTTAAAATGGCCAAGTAATAAGTAAAAGTTTGTAAAACACAAAAATGGAATTTTAGTGTTGCACATGCTAATGTCACACATTTAAGTGCAGCTCTAAAATGTAGGACACTAAAATTTATGTGTCACAAATTTTAGTGCTGCAGTTTAGTGTCACACTTAAATGTATTTGAAAATTCACACCATCCTTGTTCATGAGTTAAGGTCATGTAAATAGTATATTCAAAATTTTGTGAATAAAATATTGAAAAATGGACAAGTTATGAGCAAAAGTATGCGAGACACAAAAATGGAATTTTAGTGTTGCACATTTAAGTACAAGACTAAAATGCACAACACATAAATTTATGTGTCACAAATTTTAGTGCTGCAGTTTAGTGCTCCTCTTAAATGCATTTTAACATTCCCACCAGCCTTGTTCATGAGGTAAGATCATGTAAACAGTATATTCAAAATGTGGAACTAAAATATTGTAATATAGCCAAGTTATGAGTAAAAATAAGCAAGCAAAGGTTTTATTTTTTAAGCACCCTTTCCCTGAGGCTCAGGGCACTGTTCAGAATGCAGTCAGATGAAGAAAAATTTAATGCAAAATTAAAAGGCATCATTTTTTTTTTTTTTTTATGTTTTTATTTTATTTTATTGTTTTTATGAACTAGTATTTATTGTATGTGTGTTTTATTATATTGTTTATTTGAATTTTTTGTTAAAGCACCTTGATTTTTAGAAAGGCTTGGTATAAATAAATATTATTAAATATTATTATTATTTTTAATAGTAAAAGACAGTATACTAAGCTCCGATGGCATCTCTAAAAAAGTTCACCTTCAGACCCTATTTGAAAGCTTCCACTAGGGGGCTTCCCTCAAGGACCTGGTAGCGAGTTCCACAGGATCAGTGCCACCATCTTAAAGGCACAATCTCAAGATGCTTTTAGCCAGGCCCTGGGAATTGTTAGGAGGCTCTCCTTGGCAGAATAGAGAGAGCGTAGGTAGTGGGCAGGAGTCAGAAGGTCTTCGCAGATAGCCTGGACCCAAACCATATAGATTGATAGATAGATAGATAGATAGATAGATAGATAGATAGATAGATAGATAGATAGATAGATACTTTATTTATACAGCATTCCTTTCAGGAGGCTCAGAGCACTGTACAATTTATTAAAAACAACACCATCCAAAAACTCCAACAAACACAATGCAGAATATAAAACATCAAAATCTATCTGTCACATAAAACACGGCAGTCAGTACAATATAAGACCCTCAGTAATTATATATTATATAGGTCATATGCTTGGTTAAAAAAAAATGCTGTAAGCCCTTTTATAAAGGTTTCCACTGAGGATGCCACCCTCAGATAGCCTGGCAGTGAATTTCACAGGGCTGGCACGGCAATGGAGAAAGCATAATCTCCAGATTTCTACAACCTAACCCTGGGGAACACCAGGAGGTAGCCCTCTGAGGAACAAAGAGTGTGAGTGAGGCAGTGAGGAACCAGGAGGTCTTACAGGTAGTCTAGTACCCGGCCATGCAGGGCTTTATAGGTCAGTAATCCAACCCTGAAGGCAATCCTCCACCTTATCGGCAGTTTGCAGAGGACAGGCATGATATGATCAAATCTTGAAACAGCAGTCAACAGTCTGGCCACCACATTCTCCACCAGCTGTAGATGACAGAGATTGTTTCCAGATGGCCCCAGGTACAGAGCATTGCGGTAATCTAACCTGGATGTGATGAAGGCATGTACTAGAGTGGTAAGGTTGTCAGCTGATATCAGGGCCCAGATCTGGGCAATGTTCCTGAAATGGTAAAAGCCACTTTGGATGATGGCCGACACCTGAGTATCAAGTGTCAGACCATCATCAAGGACAACACCCAGATCCCTAACCTAATAGTGGGGGCCAAGGGAACACTTCCCAGTATCAAACCAGGATCATTTCCCCACCCTCCTCCATCCTGCCAATGACCAGGATCCACCACCAGTACCTCCGTCTTGTCTGGGTAAGTCATAGCCAGTTTTGAGACATCCAGCTCTGGATCTTGTCCAGGCAGGTGTTAAGCACAGAGGCCGCCATCTGGTTTCCAGGTGCACAGGACAAATTTAGCTGGATATCATTGTCATAGCAATGAAAATCCAGCCCATACGATGTGATAATTTCTCCTAACAGCAACATGTACACCATGAACAACAGCGGCAGAACTCCACAGTGTAGGGACATTAGGCTAGATGAGAATATCTCCATTATCACCCTCTGCACTCTGCCCATGAGGTAGGACCAAAACCAGTTGATGACATTGCCAGTTAGTCCATGCCAGTTCAGCAGTCAGTCCAGTAACACTTCATGGTCCACGGTGTCAAATGCCACTGAGAGATCCAGGAGGACAAGCATGGTAAGCTCTCCCTTATCTCTCACTATAAAGAGATCCTTCAGCACCTTCACCAGGGTAACCTCCATGCTGTGTCCAGATCTAAATCCAGACTGGAAATGCTCAAAAGTGGCAGAGGAAGTGAGATGAGGCTCAAGCTGAATGGACACCACTTTTTCTAAAACCTTTCCTAAAAATGGAAGGTTTGAGACCAGTCTGTAGTTGGTGAGAGACTCCAGGTCCAATGAGGGTTTCTTCAAAAGGGGTCTCACCAGGCCTATTTCAAGGCCATAGAAAAGACCTCACTCCCCAAGGAACACCGGACAATCTCAGCAACCACAGATCCAATCAGGCCAATGCAACCAACCAAAAGTCAGGCTGGACGTGGGTCTAGATCACAATAGGTTGGTTGCAGACTTGAAACTATCTCAACTGCCTCATCCACTCCAACTGGATCAAACTCACCCCACACAAGAGGGGTGCCCTGGCACATCACTGGTCCAATCCCGCAAGTTCTTTGGGTAGCACTGGAGGAGACCTCAGTCCTGATAGAGGGCCTTGTAGGTGAGTAAACCCACCTTGAAGGAGACCCTCCACCTAACCAGCTGTCAGTGCAGGCCATGCAGAACCAGGGTCACATGACAGGACTTTGAAAGGCCCGTTAGCAACCTGGTTGCTGCATTCTGCAACAGCTGCAGGTGGTGCAAGACCCTTCCACTGACCCCGAGATATACAGTGCTGCAGTAGTCTAGTCTAGATGTCACAAAAGCATGCACTAGTGACAGTAGGTTGCCTGGAGGGATTAAGGTTTTTCATCTGGATGATGTTCCTAAGATGGTAAAAAATAATCTGGACAACAGACAACACCTGAGCGTCAAGTGTCAATCCACTGTCTAGGATCACGCCCAGAATTTTCACTTTCATGTACACTAAAAGAGGAACTGTCCCAAGCATCAAACCTGTTTCAGCCCTCATGGAATCCGCCTCCCTCCAATGACCCGGCTCAATCACCAGCACCTTTGTCTTCCCTGGGTGGAGCCTCAACCAGTTAAAGGACATCCAGTCCTGGATCTCAGACAAACATTTGTTTAGCAATGCCACTGCATCATGCATCCCAGGTACAAAAAATATGTACAGTTAGATATCATCTGTATAGCAGTGAAACTCCACACTGTAACATCTTATGATCTCACCCAGGGGCAGCTTGAACACTGCATACTACATGGGTGAGAGGACAGACCCTTGAGGAACTCCACAAACTAGAGGCTTAGGGGAGGAGGAAAAACTTCCCATCACCACCCTCTGAGTCTGCCTGTGAGAAAGGATTCAAACCAGCTGATGACAGTGCTGGTGATTCCGCATAGCCCCTCTGGTGACCCAACAACACCACATGTTCCACAATGTCAAATGCCGATGAGAGATCAAGGAGAACAAGTATTGACCAGTCCCCTCTATTTCTAGTCCTAAGGAACTCATTCTGCATCTTGACTAATGCAGTCGCGGTACTATGCCTGGGCCTAAAATCTGACTGGAGGGGCTCATAGATGTCAAAGGCCGTGAGGTGTGCCTTGAGTTGCAGAGCCACAATTTTCTCAGTCACATTCCCCAGAAAGGGGAGGTATGAGACTGGTCTATAATTCGCCAAGATGTCCAGGTCGAAGGATGTTTTTATCAGAAGGGGCTCTACCAGTGCATCTTTCAAGCCAAATGGAAATAGTTCTTCTGAAAGCAAGCACAGACTATCTTGGTGAACACTGGACCAATGAACTCCACACATCCCACTAGAAGATGGGTTGGGCCTGGATCCAGTTCACAATATGTTGGCTGCAGCTTCGAATTCACCTCACAGATTTCTTCAACTCCCACCAGTCTGAACTCACTTCAGACAAGGGGAGTGCTCTCAGGGATGTCCATCGTGCCACCACAGGACCGAAATAGCCCAGTTGGGGAAATTGCAGTCCTGATGGAGGACACTCTGTCAGAAAAGAACAGAGTGAACTCCTCGCATATCGCTGCTGAAATTTCTCTAACCAGCTGAAGACAGGCCAGGTGAAGCAGCCTGTCCGCAGTCCGGAAGAGCTGAGCTGGTCTGTTTTTCCCAGAATCAATCTCACTGGACAGAAAAGCTGCTTTCTTATAAGAGTTTGCCCTCTGATACTCATCTTAGTGAGTTCTCAGAGCCAGCCTGTCCTCCTCTGACCATGATTTGTGTCAACAATGTTCCAATCTCCAGTCTTTGGTTTTCATCTCCTTGAGCTCCTGATCAAACCAGGGGGACCTCAAGAAAGAGGACCTAAGTCATATATGGACTGGCACAACAGAGTCAAGCACTGAGGTGACAGCCATATTATAGGCCACCTCCACTTCACTTGAGCTGACTGCACAGGCAGCACTTACTGCCAAGAGGTCCATTACCACCATAAGACCCTCTAGGGACAATTCCCTTAAAGGACGGTAGCATACCAACTCCACAGTGGAAGGGCTGTCGGGGGGGCCCTGAATGAGGACTGCACCGTGCAATGATCTGACCAAATGACCAGATCAATCTTTAGATTACCAATCTCAAGCCTCAGAGAGAATACTAGGTCCAAGGCATGACTGCGGCTGTGGGTCACAGAAGTAACTGCTTATGCAAAGCCAAGCAATGTCATCAACTGGAGGAAGTCATGTCCAAATTGTGATAATTCATTGTCAATCCAAGCAGTGAAGTCACCCAGGACCAACCACCTTGGCAACTCCAATTCTATCTCTCAGCGACAATATCCACAATTTCCTGCAGAAACTCCTTCTCACACCCTGGGGGCCGGTACACAAGAAGGATTCTGAACCTGCACCTGGACACTTATGCATGGCCATGCATTCAAATGATGAAGTAGATCCCACTGGTTGCACAGAGAAGATCAGGCTGGATCTAAAACAGATGACAACACTCCCACCCCTGCATTCCCTCCTTGGGCAGTGTACCACAGAGAATCCAACCAGGACAGATGCTTCTAAGTCTGAACTGGTGTCATCTCCTAGCCAGGTCTCTGTCATGCAAGCCAGATCCACCAAAGAAATCAAGTCTGCTGTTACTAAGGTCTTGTTCCTGATTGATCTTGTGTTACACAACATTGCCTGAAAGGGATTGGCAGAGGCTGCCAGCCCAATGGCTACCAGTCTGCTCGGTCCAGCAGAAACCCAGGGAATGGGTACCAAACAGGTCTGGCCACTCTCATGGTCCCATTTTGTGCCAGGGTGCCTCCTGGTCTTGACAACTTCAATGCAACTCTCTCCCACTACAACCACATGACCCTACCACTGATCATTCCATCTTCGCACAATCCTTACCTCCCTACAGAACCTAATAGCTGCAGGTGGCAGAGGGGGATCAGTGAAAGGATGGAGGTCCTATAGTAGGGATCCCAAGTAAGTGATCCTGTGGGGTCTGAATCCTACACACATCCTCTTCTACAATATCAGGGTAAAAACAATAAATTACCCCCTTCCTACCCTAAAATCAACAGCAAAACAAGATAAAATAACACAACATCTCTAATCATCAAACACACAGTCAACCACTCAACCACACTAAAACAAATATAGCCCTAACCCATACAAGGCCAACTACCCCTGCCCCACCACCTCTCCAATACTCAACCCCCTCCCCACCCAGAAAGTTTTTTTTTTACTTAAAATAATAATATTGCAGTAAAACAATAACAAGACAATAACAGGAGAATCCGAGTAAGGTGCTGTTGAGGAGCAATGTTCCGAAAGTTGGCTCCTGTTAAGGAGCAATGTCCCAAAATTTTGCTTCAAATATATATCCACAGGTAAATTAATGAAACGCTCAAGCCCAAGCATTTCGCTGACAGGTGCCTTCCAGAATTGCTCTCACCAATGCAGGAGGTAAGGAATAATGACCGATAAACAGAACATTATAGGGAAATGGTGCTGTCACCACCATATTCCAGAAACTGTGAAACAAGTCAAGTAGTAGTCAGCTCCTCCAGTCAGACAGAGTTCACCAAGTCTCCAGAGAGTTCAAGGAAGATGTTCCCAAAGCACATCAAACACCACTGTCACCAGTGTTGAAGCTGAGCAGATCCAAAATGCAGCACAATTCCAGTATAAACCAGGAAATGGATCTCTCGCCCTCAGAATCCTGAAACTGTAAAACTGTAGAGCTGCTCAAATGCATAGAGTGGCGATGTCCCTGTAATTTAGTTGAAATCATGCTGATGGCTCAGATCCTGCAGCTGGGGCTCACTGAAGCTGCCACCAGCACAGGTAACAGAACTGCTATGTGCTTACTGCATCCAGCCAGGAATCGAATACACAGCACACTTGCTACGGGGTCTCAGCAATGGCTTTCTCATTCAGTCCAACAGTGGTTGCTCAAGTAGACTCTCTTCTTTCACAGGTAAGATCGCTTCAGATGAATGCAACTATATGCTGTGCTCCAGGTGAGCTCTTTCCCAGTAGCTGGAGAAACGTTAATACTGTATAACAGCAGCAGAATGTAAAAACATGTGAAAGCTCCTCAACAGAACATTAAAAGCCCTCTCTAAAAATAAAAAAAGCTAAGCTCCAACACTACCTCACTGCCCAACCCAGCTAAACCTTAAAGCCTTACTCCTCCAAGCTGGCTAAGACTTACTATAAGTAAATAAACATACAATTACTTAACTAAACTTAATTCCAGATGCTACATCAAGCATTTTGATACCAGAGTACACAGATTCTCCTGAAACCACAGTAATGTAGCAGTCAAAGGGAACAAGTATATGAGATACAAAAATGGAATTTTAGTTTTTCACATTTAAGTACAACATTAAAATGTGTGACAATAACATTTATGAGTCGCAAATTTACATGCTGCACATTAGTGTTGCATTTAAATGTGTGACACAAACATTATTTTGACCCTATGTGATTAATATGGTGCTACAATGTGTTAAATCCTGCCCAACAGGAGGTTTTGCAGAGCGACTGCACAATATCTTTCTGACCTGTACTTTTTTTAGCATTAAACTTTTTAGTAAAATTTTTCAAACACAGAACAAAACAATGCAAATACAACAAACAAAACCTAATGAACTACTGTATTTGCAACATAGAACACAGTAGCGGTAGTAACATGGATAGCATCACTAAGAGAGTAACAGACAATCCAGTGATCCATGCAATTACGTGTCAGCTTGAAATAAGTTCTACACGTCTGCAATCTGTCCGTATCCAGGAGAGTCAATTCATGTGAGGAACCCTTGTTGTAGGAATAATGTGGGCTAAGTAGCTGGTACAACAGAATGGGAGATAGGGTACCTTCTGAACTAAGAGAGGTTAGGTGGTGTCTGAAGTGCCAAGAAAGGTGACGAGACCTTGATGTAGGCCTCTAGCATACCCAGCGCTATGTGGGAAAGGCGCTTCACAGTGGAGTCATGTCACATCACCATGAACCATTCTCGATATGTGGGGACCTCTGTTGATCTGGCAGTTATTGCCCATTTCAGTGAATGATGCGACTTGGGTATTCTGTTTTGTATCACCAGCAGGAGCATAAACACAGGGTCAAACCTGATGTCAGGAGGGAAGGTAGTTTTGCAAAATGGGAGTATAGCCTTCCAGAATTTTGAGGTGGCTGGGAAGAACCAGAAATATAGAATAAAGTCCCAGGATGGGAGTGACACCTCCAGTAGTTGTCTGAGGAAAGAAGACACAGACATCTGAGGACACTGGGGATCCTATACCACCTGTGCAGTACTTTTAGTTGAAGGAACTGAGCCTTCATATCTCTGCATTAGGTGTGAGTTCCATGCCACAACTATGTCCACTGTGCATCAGTGATGGCCACCCTGATTCCTCAATCCAGTTCTGTTTAGTATGACAGTGGGGTTTGAACTTGCCTTATTCAAGGCACATTAGATGTCTCCTGCCACCCCTTTAGACATTAGAAACCATCTATCCAAAGGGTGTTAGCTCCCCTTCTGCTAAGAATAGTTAGTGTGGTGCTAGGAAAGACAAGGTTTGGAGGTACAGTCAACAATAATTTCTTGGGATATGGAAGAGGGTCCTCAGGTGCTCTAAAGAGTGCATGTACAGCTGCCCCAAAGGGCAAAGATACAGCACAAAGAGCATCCCAGCTCTGTCCCATGTCCCTCATAGAATAGGGGACCCCTGATCTGGAGAAATTTGTTGTCCCATAGGGGACATATGTAACAGGAAGAGCAGGGAGCCAGATTATGTCAGTCATAGGGCCCAGTGCTTGCACAAGTCAGAAATAATGGGGTGTTGCAGATTCAACTTAGTCTTGGCATATAGAGCCAATCTTGGAGACTGGGAAGCACACGCAAGTCCCTCTAAGGCAACCCACAATAGAGAAGGAACTGACTGTGCTGACTGTGGGAGGAACCATTTGATTACCTAGGCAAGCACAAAGGACATGATTATGTGAAAAGTTGGGAAGGCCCCACCCCCTTTGGCCAGTGCAGTCTGAGTTTGGCCATGCTAAGTCTGGGTTATTTACCTTCCCATAAAAAGGAACCTACAAGTGTATCAAGCCTGGCAAATTATCTGCTCAGAATTGCTATTTTTTTTTGTCTTTGGTGACCAGGTAAGACCCACTAGGCACAAGTGCCTGTTTTCAGGGATGACCTGGGAGCACTAGGCAGTTAAGTGACTTGCTCAAAGTCACAGAGTCTGCAAGTGGAGGTTGTGAGAATCAAACCCAGGTCTGGTCTGCTGGATGTATCAAGCTCATTCACAGCTCGTTACTCTAACCTCTAGGCTATATTGCCAGCCCAGGCCTATGGGAAAATGCACTAAGAGGTGAAATATTTTAGGGACAAACACCATTTTGAGAGCTGTTATCTTCCCAGACAGGAACAAATTAAGCACTTTCCATCCATCCAACTCACTCTTCAGTCCTTCCAGAAGGGGGGAGAAATTGGCTTTATGCAAGTCTTTAAGCTTACCTGTGAGCTTCACCTCAAAATAAATAATGCCGGACTCCTTCCATAACCAGGGTGCCCCAACAGGGTTTACCATGTGCAATGAGACTGCTTAATATGCAGGCTCAACACTGCAGTAAAGGACTTAAGGATACGCTGCAAGAGGGTAATAGTGGAGGGGCCATCTGCCAGGAGAAGCATGATATTGCCAGTGTATAATAATGCCTAGTGTTCTGCATCCCCCCAATCCCTGAGAGATGGGGATATGTCCAGATGGCCACTGCCAGGGGTTCAATGGCCAGCAAGAAAAGAAGGGGTGAAAGAAGGCAGCCCTGTTCAGTTCCCCTTTTGGAGAGAGAGAAGAGTTTAGAGAGGGTGCTGTTAGCAAGAACCATGGCCATGGGCCTCTTGTAGAGTGAGCCCACAGCTTTCAGAAAGAGAAGGTCAAACTACATCTGCTTCATGACCTCGAAAAGGTATACCCATTTGACCAAGTCAAACACCTTCTTGAAATCAATGGTGAGGGCTGCAGCAGGGAACTGTAGAAAACTGGCCAGGTGTTGAAGGTCGAGGGTAGTCCTAAGGTGATCAGCTCCTCTTCTCCCTTTCACAAAACCAACTTGTGATGGGTTTATTGTAAGTGGTAAGGTAGGTTCCAGCCTCCCCGCTAATATTTCTGCCAGTGGGAGCAGCCAAGATGACAGACACATTTTTCATGGCTCTGTATCATGCTTAGCAAAAGTCTGTCAGGTTTGTTAAACTGCTCGTTTGGCTATTTCTGACACAGTATCAGACTGTGTATTACTTTGTCCCCACAATGGGACTGAATAAACACCAGAAGCAAGTGGCACTGGGGCCAAACACCTACTTTTCTTTCCCAGGGACTAGTGCATCAATGAAATCCAGCTGGCCAACACTGACTAGCAACCAAGATCTTTTGCAAATCTTGCCACTCCTTATCAAATTGCAGGTGACCGGAGATGAAACAAACAAACACTTCACCTCCTTGGAGCAGAAACTCACCAATCTTGATGGTAAAATTACAGAAAATAAGACTGCAATAACTGACCTCACTATTGCTTTGGAGCAACAGGATGAAATTAGTATGGGCCTTATTGGGGATGTTGGTTTCCTTTGGGCCAAAGTGGAAACTTTAGAAAATGGCCTACGACAGTGCAATGTGTGCATAATCGGCTACCCTCCTTGGCTGGTGGGGCGTTCACAGTTACTGACTTCTCTGGACCGAATGATCTTCAATGACTTAGCCCTTCTTCCAAGAGACTCTGGAGTCTGTCTGGTCCATGCTTTTGTCATCCTGATTCTTCCCAGGCCCCAGGGAGGCAATGGGGACCGACTGCTCACAACCATTGCCACACTCTCCATGCCAGAGGCCAGAATTCCACTGCTGCAGGCAGCACACCACAAGGACGACATTGTGTGGGAAGGCAGCAGGTTGTTTTTTTTTCCAGATCTATCAAAACAGAAGTCTCAAAATTTTACAGACCCTGATGGAGCCTCTTGTTTTCTGGACAAACTGGTCACTCAAATGGACTCAGAGGCTGAGGGGACTGAATTAGAGGGGGTCCCTGAGTGACAGAAATTTGGAACTTATTTAGTGAGTCATACTTAATGGGATACTGAGTTGGGTCTCTTGGGCTATTAGACCCCTTGTTAAGTGCCAGTGGCTCTCCATATTTTGTATTTCCCACAGGCATTCATGATCAAATGTATGATTTATAATTCTGTTTTTTGGTATCTATTTTGACTGCCTGATAAGTTCTCACCTGTTGTAATGGGGCATGTATAATGTTTGTGTGTACTGAGGTGCACTGCTCAGTTTGTGAACTTTAAGAATATCCTTTGTGCTAATTGCCTACAATTGGTTTACTTCCAAAAAGCTCCTGGTAAATGAAAAAAAGAGACAAAATCATTTGGCTCAAAACCATTCCTTACCAAGATCTCCAAGGTGGGGTCCTCTCTACTTGTACTCACACCTGTTGTTCCCCCCGATAATGTCTCAAGTTTCAAATACTTGGGAGTCACCCTAGACTCCTCCCTTACTTTCACTTTCATGTTAATATTTACATGTGTAGAGTTAACCAGAAACAAGGGTCCGCCTACTGGCTAAGACAATTCCTGTCCCATGAAGCACGCCTTGCAATTCAGCAAGGCAACCTTGTATCCCTTATTGATTACTTTTCCCCCATATATTCCCCCATGTCATCAGCTGTGCACTCCAGGTTGACATCAGTTAACAACAGCATCTGCCGCTTTGTCCTTCTCGCGCTCTTTTCTACCATTCATTGTGACTTATACAAATCACATGGTTGGCTCCCACTTCAAGGACATGTTGACTAAGCCTTGGGCTGCCTAATAGACACTACACTCTGAGATGGTCCCCTGTTCCCTTATTCATCCCTAATCTTTGTCAAAGTGGTTACTAGGTGCCTCCATGAATCATCCATCCTCCCCCTGGTAGTCCCCAGAATCTCCCCTACCATTAGCAGCAAAGCCTTTTCCATCTCTGCCCCCTCCATATGGGACAAGCTCCCTATATCACTCCACTCGTCCTCCTCCCACTTATCATTCAAAAGTCACTTTAAAGATTGTCTACTACTGCAAGCCAAATGCTGCTGTCCATCTGTGTAAGCTGGGATGATCCCCCTCCCTCACCTTTTGTAGGATCTCCCCCGACCAGTTCCATGTGACAATGGTGACTGCGGAAAGGTGATCACCGTTTGGGCGAGTGTACATCGCCAAAAATCAATTTCAGTGATGTACACTCACGGTGAACATCAAGAATAATAATAATAATAATAATAATTTTATTTATAAGGCACCTTTCGATTACCAAGGCGCCATACATAAATAACAAATCAAAACAATAAAAATCATTAAGAAATACAATTAAAACAAGACAATCATAACAATCAGTGTTCTAAAAATGCAGTTTCCCATAAAAGAAGGTGCCAGAGACTTAGGTTTTCATTTTTACCCACCCCCCACAGGGGGATTTGCCACCTGTACCCCCCTACTAAAGGATTCTCAACTCCAGGGGGTTGCAAAAGTAAAAAAAAAAAAAAAACCCACGACCCACGCAAAAACCATGAGCATGCCCATAACTGAACCCGGCAACCTCCCAACACCAGCCTGCCACCAACCCACCATGCCACATGGCCAGCTCAGCAGCCCACTGCTGCACTACACCCCACAAACCCTTCCTCTCCTTTCACCTGTCGCATGGTGTGGTCCCTCCCTACCCCCCACATGCATGTGTATACATAGCAACATCCTGTTGTGAGTTATTCACCGAACCCCCTATCTGGTCACCCTCCCTGCCAGGAAGCCCTGTGCACAGGTGCCATGACTGAGTCGCTCTTTTTGAAAGCACTCAATCATGGTCACCATCATCACAGGCTACCCCCCCACCCTTGCAACACCCCTTTCTCCCCTGCTTCTTTCCCTCCCCCTCCTGGCCTTCTCTCCTCTCCTCTCCCTGTAGTGTACTCCACTGCACTTTGCTTATTTGTGGACTATCACACTGAATTTTGAATATTATTGTTACTTGATTTTGATATTGGCATGCCTTTTTAAAATTGCACTTTATATGGTTTACCTGGTGCGTTGTCACCTTACTGTATTGTTCTCCATGTTCCTGTGATGATGTATATGGACTTGTTGCTAGCCTACAACTTCACATTGTACCTTACTGTTTTCTGATTTTTGTGTTAATACCCTCTGTACTGTAATTCCCTGCACCTTATTGTAAATGGCCTGCATTGCAGCCATGTTACTCCTCCTGTATTCTGTTATGTTGAATGTGCTATTGTTTATGGCCTGGGTCATGCCTGAAAATGGTTCCTTGGATCAGCGCACCTACCTGGTAACCAAAGACATAAATAAATAAATAAATAACTCACTCATCCCCCTACATGGTGTCTGATTGGCTAGCTGGATGTGCAGGGTCTAAGATTAACTTAACTGAGCCCAGATATTCTTAAGTCTGTTCTGTGTCCCATCTACAAGGGTTCAGCCTCCACCACTTTTATCATTCCTGTGAGAGGGGGAGAAATCTGGTAAATTGACTGAATTTGCTATTTCCTGTGGTGAGAGAACCATATCCTGTGGTTTTACTCACCTGGACCATCTACTCCTGGAAATTCTCTGAGGTAGGCAGACTCTGTCTGAGGATGCTAGTCTGCTATAATTGTCCTACATAATTTAATTTGAACTGATAGAACTGGAATCCTATTTCATCTGCATATGTACTTTCATTTTATGTACATGTTGCTTTCTGTTTGATGAATAATCCTTAAATAAAATTTACAAAATATATACATGTATTTTTGCCGGCACTTTGGTGTCAGCATTAAGTAGGGAGATGGGGCTATAGCTGCCAGGTGGTGCTGAGTCCTTCCCTTTTTGGGGGGAGCACTGTAATGACCACCTCACACATTGATGGGGGAAGATAACCCTGCAGGAGTGTATCCTGAAAGGTCTTTAAGCAGAAGTGGACTGAATTATTCCACAAGATGTTGGTGCAGATCTATTAGTAGGCCTTTGCCTCCCAGAGCGTTGTTCTTATTCATGGACAAGATCACTGTCTTGACTTCCTCTTGTGTAATAGGATCCTTTAAGTTAGCCACTTGAGCTGGTGACACTGACCATAGCGGCAGGTTCAGTAGGAACTCTTTAATCTTTTCAAAAGTATGGCAGCTTAGATGTCAAAAGTATGGCAGCTTAGATTCAATGCAAAGAAATGCAAAGTAATGGACCTGGGAAACAAAAATCCAGGGGAAGAGTACACACCTACTGGGTCATAATGTCATATGCTTAATAGCGTATGACATTATAGCTAACCTGAAAGAGAGCTGTCCAGGACAGTGAATGGTGCAATACTGCATATACTGCTGTACGCAGTATTGCACCATTCACACACTCCCCGGCAGAGAATAAGACCTCTGCTTGGAGTGGGTTCTGCCAGGCAGCTACCGTGGCTCACTTTTCAGAGCCACATCAGCAGGAATCCAGGTGCTGCAGGTGGGACTGGGTTTGATTCCCGGTCCCAGACATTTTTTTTTCACTATTTGTGCACTCCCCGAGTTGGACCCCCCCTTGCAGTTGAGAATCTTTAGTAGGTGGGTCTGGGGGGCTCAGCACCCCATAACAGGGGGTGTGGGGGTGGATCCCCCCACAGAAAAAAGGATTATGCTGCATGGCAATGTTGCACTGTATTGGCAGAGCAATTTTGCCATGCGGCTTAATATCTTCTTGTTTTAATGTGACACTGCCAAGTACACAGCAAGGGGATGAGGTACTAACAACAACAAAAATGGAAAGGGATCTGGGGGTAATCATAGCAGATGACCTTAAGGTAAGCAAGCAATGTGAGAAGGCAGTAAGGAGGGCTGGGGGGATACTGGGATGTACAGGAAGAGTCATCACCAGTAGAAAACAGGAATTTGTTAACCCTCTGTACAGACAGTTGGTGAGACCCCATCTGGAGTACTGTGTGCAGTCTGGAGACCCCATCTCTGCTAAGACATAGACAGGATGGAGGAAGTCCAGAGGAGGGCAACTAAAATGGTGCAGATTCTGCACCAGAAGCCATAAGAAGAGAGACTAAAGGAGCTTATTATGTACACCTTCAAGAAAAGAAAGGGGGGGACATGATAGAAACTTTAAAGTACCTCAAGGGAATCAACAAAGTCCAAGACAGTAACATCTTTCAGAAAAAGAGATGTGCAAGAACAAGGAGACACAATTTGAAGATAGAGGGGGGAAGGCTCAAGGGCAGTGTGAGGAAGCATTTTTCACGGAGAAGGTGGTGGACGATGGAACGGCCTTCCTGAGGAGGTCATGGGGTCAAAAACAGTGGGGGATTTCAGGAATGCATGGGACAGACATAAGGCAATTCTGTTGGGCGGTAGGAAGAAGTAGTCTGTTGGTTAACTAGGATCTGCATCTTATCCAGTAGGTAGGGAAATGGGCAGACTAGGTGGGCCAAGTGGTCCTTATCTGCCGTCAAGGTCTATGTTTCTATGTTTGTGAACAGTGGGTGGGCTTGGGAAACTGTATTGGGAAACAAAAATGTCTCTCATGACCTTGTTAAGTGAGGTGGCTCTTGTGTGCAGTGTGCCCAAAGAGTCCCTGAGCTCTGGGATATGCCTCTTGACCTGCATTTTGCGGAGTCAATATGAAAGTATTTTGCTCAGTCTTTCTCCTCCCCCAAAAAATTTGTGATAGGACCTAAGTAAGGCAAGCTCTGCTTTCCGAGAGTACAGCTGGTTAAGCTTATCTCGCAGCTGGAGATTGGTGTGGGGGTTTGCAGAGCGATCCGCTTTTAATTTTGCCTCAGCCACCCATAGTTTCCCTTCCAGGTCCTTAGTCTTGGCCTCTCTAAGTTTCCTCTTGTGGGCTACATATCCTATCATCCTTCCCCTCAGGAAGGCTTTCCAGGTTTCCATAGGGTTGCTTGCAAGACTTCTCCATTATCAGTGTGAAGCAGGAGGTCCTGTAATTCACATTTTATGCAGGGGATAAATTTAGGGTCTTGAAAAATTAAGGGGGTCAAATCACTAGCCTGGCCAACCTAGGTGTGGAGAGGGGGCATGGTCATTTATCAGGACTGGATATATGAGTTTATGAGTAGTCCCTTATTCTAGGATTCACCAAATGCCAGATATCAGTAAGAGCAAACTCCTGCCTGGCCTTTAATACTACTGCCTGAGAATGTTGATGAGGCTCCATTTGTACCCCATATCTATCCAGTGCTGAATTCAGAGTGACATTATTAGCCCCCCATATGACTGGAGTTGCTGAGGTATCCCAGTTCTCCAGGAGCTGATCAATTTGAATAAAAAAGGTCAGAGTAGCCTCATTGGAGCATAGCTGTCAATCAAGATAATGGGGCCCTGGGGAATGGAAAACTTGCTGCCACCCCCTTCCCCTCTGTGTCTGTTTGTTTAGCCAATGGAAGCCACTTCAGAGTTTTGTGCCAGTGAATGGAAACCCTTGTTTAAGAGGTCAAGCAAACACTATGAATGCCCCCCACACACACACACACATTCTCATTTCAGCTTTAGCTTCTCCACCTTCAAGTTCAGAAATCTGGCCTCCTGCAGGAAATCCAGCTTGGTACCAAGTTTTCTTAGATGGGCCATTACTTTTTTCTCTTAATAGGGGGAGTTAAGCCCCCTCATATTCCAAGTTACTAAAGTAGTATCAGCCATAGCTACATGAGGTGTCCTCTAGAATATAGATATGTGCAGCCAATTCCACCTGCCCCCCATGTGAGTCTACCCTTCAAACATGGTGTTCAGGTAATCCCTTATAACCAAAGTGGCATGTCCTGTAACACTTCCGACTATAGGCATATTCAGCAAGTACAACCTTCATACTTCAAGCTCTAGCAATCAAACAGTAAGCCAAAAAATATACACTACAATTTGCCCAGCTGGGGCAGAAAAACACTTGCCAATAGGTAACTGCATAGGGATATAAGAAAAAATGACAGTCCAGTATGACTTTCCATTAAGATCATGCATCTTGTAGTCACAGACAGCTAATCCCCACAGCTATCCAAGTGGGAAATACTAGTCTGGTAACTGTGACAGGGTGGAATAGGACCCTGTCCCAGTTGTTAGAGAAAGTGTTTAAAATGCATGGATCTGTCCTTTAATATCTCTTCTCTGTCTGGTTGTGCAACCCAATTTTCCTGTGAGACTTTGGATTTGATCAACCCCACCAATCTTGCAATCCTTTGCCTCTCACTGTCTCTCAGTTTTCTCTTGCTGTCTGTTTGTTCCTCCCTTGCATATCTGCTAATATAAAAATATGTGCAAATCATTGTATGGAAATGTAACTGATATTGGGATCTCTTTTGTTTAGAAAATATATAGTGTTACTGTTGAAATGCATATAATTATATTTTGAGATTATTGTAGAAAGCTAATGGAAAACTTCAGCGGTCACCTGAGTGCAAATGATTAAGCTTTTTGAAAAAGCTGCAGAAGGGGCCTCAGCTCAAAGCATACTATGTTCTATTCTAGCAGCTCCTGAAACTTACAAGAACAGGATACTTGCTAAGAATAGGGTTGAAAAGACTTATAAAAGAGCTAAGATGCAATTGCAAGAGAGATTAAGAGAAAGGGACATAGAGACTGAAGGAAAACTTTATGTTATTTTGCCTGTGTACATAGTTATACTGAACAAGTTTTTTTTTTATGTTATTGCTCCTGTAAATAAATATTTTTGGTGAATTCTACAACTGCTTCAGGTTTTCCTATGCTTCCTGACCTGTGTCTCGATGACAGATGGTGTCAACCTAAGTGGGATTTATGCTGTGCATACCCTAAGACGGAGTTTTGTATGTGGGTACTGGACCTAGTATCAGGGAAGCACAGAGGAAGTTATGGATTCTGCAGCAGCAAATCCAGGAGTGGTTATCAGGAGAATGGCAGCCAAACAAGCAGAGACAGAAGTCTAGTCTGGGATTGTATAGCCATCACAAGTTATGGAAAAATAACAGGCAGTGACAGAACCTGAAAGCCTGATGGATTTTTCAAATGGTGGGCTATACAACAAAAAGAGACTGAGAAGCAGAGTGAAAAAGAGATGCAACATTTAGAAGTGCAGAGGAGAGATGAGATGCAGCAACAGGAGCAGCAGATGACAGAAGAGATGCAGCAACAGAAGCAGTGATGGATGACTTGCAAGCTATCAAAGACAAAGGATACAGCAAAGACCCAGATGAGCAACAAAATGCAAACAATGTAAAAGCCATTAAACTTACAAAGTTGTACCCCTCAGATGATATTGAGGCATACCTGACAACTTTTGAAAGAGTTGCCACAGCCTGCCAATGGCCAAAGCAGCAATGGATAATCAGACTGGTACCCTACCTGACATGGAAAGCCCAACTTGCCTACATCAGTAAGGACACTGCACAGTCAGAAAACTATGACCCAGTGAAAAGCAAAATCTTGAAAAAATATGACATCTCCAGGGAGACATACAGGCAGGGATTTCAATCTCTGAGGTACAACTTGTTCAATGAGCCTAGAGAAGCCTTCACCTGACTCAAAGAACTCCTGATAAAATGGATCCAACCAGAGAGCAAAACAGTCCCATAGATTATTGACACATTTACTATGGAGCAGTTCATCAACATCTTGCCTACAGATGTGCAGCTGTAGGCAAAGGAACACTGACCAGAGAGTGGAAAAGGCTGTTTCTTTGGCCGAGGACTACCAAATGGCCAAACAGACATCACAGCAGCGAGGTAACAGCCAAGCACCTGTAAGACACTCTTTTTCCAATTTAAACTTCAAGCCGGATAAGAACTCTGGTGGGTGTAACAAATCTGAGCCCAAAGACGTTATGTACTATAACTTTAATAAGCCAGGCCATTTTGCAAGAAACTGCCGTTGTAAAGAGAGTGGCACTGAAGCAGATTTGTCCTTGGCAAATTGGGGCAAGTACTTAACAGATGTGAAGGTTGGGGATAAGACTGTGAAGGGACTCATTGATTTGGGAAGCAGACAGACCCTAGTGCATGTTAAAATGCTGGGTAAACACTGTGCAAAGGAACCAGGTACTGGTGTCATCTGCATCCACAGGGACACTCGATACTATCCTACCACCCAAGTGACTCTGACCATTAAGGGTGTGTCACAACAAATGAAAGTGGGGGTAGTACCTAAGTTACCTATACCTGTGATTATTGGAAATGACTTCCCAGGATTTACTGAGTTGATCAAAGAAGGAGTAAATCCTGATGTTTCAGCAGCTGTGGTGACAAACACTCAGGCAAAGAAAATTTCAGATGGTGGGGACACTTTTTCTTTCAGTGATTTTGGTTCGGACTTGTTTGAGCATAGCTCCAAGATCTGGAAATCCAAGAAAGAAAGACAATGCCTGAAGAAACTGTGGCAACAAATGACTGATGGACATTAAGGGTTAAAATATGAAAATGGTGAAACTAAATTGATAACTGATTGTGATTTTCCTTCGGAGCAAGCTAACAATGTTTTTCTCCAGAGTTATTTCAAGCAGCTGTGGGTGAAACCAAAACAGGGTGGACCAATGTTTAAAAAATGTAGTGGGTTACTGAACAGAGTTTGGGTTAAACCTCAGACACAGGAACAGACAGAACAATTGGTTATACCACAGAAGTATAGAACAGAACTGTTACAGATAGCACATGATAATCCTATGGCTGGTCATTCAGTGAGGGAGCGTACCCTTGCCAGACTGCTGTGTAGATTTTACTGGCCTGGAATTTATGAAGATGTTGGTACCTATTGTAATTCCTGCGCTGAGTGTCAGAAAGTAGCCCCAGTCACTAGAAAAGACAAGGTGCCCCGGTGAACTACCCTTGATAGGTGTGCCTTTTGAGAGAATTGTAATGGATATGGTTGGTCCGTTAGACAAAAGTAGTAATGGTAATAGACTTATCCTGGTAGTGTGCGACTATGGTACTTGATATCCAGAAGCAGTTCCAATGCGTACTGTTACAGCTCCAAAAGTTGCAGCAGAGCTTGCCAAAACTTTCATCAGAGTGAGCATACCCAAAGAAATTATTACTGATCAGGTAGTAATTTTGGTGCTGCATTACTCAAGGAGCTGTACAGACTACTTAGTATCACTGTCATAAGAACCTCCCCCATCACCCTCAGACAGTCAGTCTTGTTGAGCATTTTAACCAAACCCTAAAATGCATGTTAAAAAGATTTGTAAAAGCAGAAGGGAAAGATTGGGACCAATACTTGCCTTACCTACTTTTTGCTTACAGAGAAGTGCCACAGGCATCAACAGGGTTCTCACCATTTGAAATGCTGTATGGTAGGCAGCCAAGAGGGCCACTAGATGTGATAAAAGAAATGTAGGAAAATAACCCCACTCAGAAACAATCTGTAACATCTTATATGTGTGTCCTAAGAAAGAAGCTGGCAGAATACGTTGAAATTGCCCATAGTAATCAGGAAGAGGCCCCAAATCAGTAGAAGGTATATTATGACCGTGGGGTAAAAGAAAAGATTTTTGAGCCAGGTAAAAAGGTTTTGCTACTGTTGTCCACAACAGAAAATAAACTGTTAATGAAGTGGCAAGGGCCACATAAGGTTCTTAGATGTGCTGACACTGTTAACTAGGAGACTGAGACCCCTGACAGGAAAAATCCTACTAAGATATACCATGCTAACCTCCTCAAGAAATGGGTTGAAAAAATGTCAAAAGCTGCCTTGCTAGTTTTACCAGAAACCAATAAAGAAGATATTGATGTAGCTTATGATAGACTGGAACAAACAGTAAATGCTGATGCTGTAAAGGTGAATGTTTCCTTAACCTCAGAACAAATTGCAGACATTCATAATGGACTAAAGACATTTAACAGTACTTTTACCATGGTACTAGGCCAAGCAAAAGGGGTTGAGCACGTAATAGTGACAAGGACTGCTCGTCCTATTAGGCAAAAGACATACAGCTTGCCAGAGTGGTTAAGAGCTGATGTGGTTAAGGAAATAAAAAAAATGAAAGAATTGGGTATCGTAGCAGAGTCAAGGAGTGCTTGGTCATCTCCCATAATTGTAAACAAAAAAGAAGGAAGTGTTAGAATCTGCCTTGATTTTAGGAAGCTTAATCAAGTGTCAGAATTTGACAGTTGTCCTATTCCCAGAATAAATGGTTTGGTGGACAGACTGGGGTGTGCAAAGTATATCAGTACCCTTGATCTCACCAAGGGTTACTGGCAAATACTTTTAGCTAAAGAATCCAGAGACAAAACTGCATTTGCAACCCCTATAGGATTCTATCATTTCACCACCATACCATTTGGTTTACTTGGTGTGCCAGCTACATTCCAACAGTACACAGATGTCATTTTATCCCCTCACACTGGTTATTGTGCTGCATACCTGGATGATGTCGTGGTGTACAGTCCAGACTGGAAAAGCCACCTGGAACACCTACGAGCAGTTATCCAAGCTATCAAAAATGCAGGTCTGACTATTAATCCTACCAAATGTGCATTGGGCATGCAGGAAACCAGATATTTGGGCTATGTGTAGGGAAATGGAGAAGTCAAGTCAGAGGTTTCTAAAATAGAAGCTGTAGCTAACAGCCCTGTTCCTAAAACAAAGATACATGTCAGGTCATTTTTAGGGCTGGCTGGTTATTATCGAAGATTTTTTCCCAGTTTTGCAGAGTTAGCTACTCCCCTCACTGAACTCATGAAAAAATGGTACTCAAATAATGTGAAATGGACCCCAGAGTGTGATGAAGCTTTTCAAGCCATAAAGGCTGAATTATGTTCAGCTCCCGTTTTAAAAAGTCCAGACTTTGAGAAACCATTTTTGCTATAAACAGATGCATCAGAGGTAGGCCTAGGTGCAGTACTGAGTCAAAATGTTGATGGGACAGAACATTCTAGTCTGTACATAAGTAGGAAATTGCATGACGGAGAGAAAAGGTACTCCACTATAGAACAGGAATGTTTAACAGCAAAGTAGGTCATGGAGTCCCTTAAGTTTTATTTGCTAGGAACTGACTTTGTTCTTGTAACATATCACAATCCTCTCTGTTGGTTTAACCAAATGAAAGATAAAAATTCCAGAATCACAAGGTGCTACCTGGTACTGCAGCTATTTTAATTCACAGTGATACACACATTTGGTAAAGAGAATAGTAAGGCTGATTTTCTGTCAAGATATGGATCAGGACTTGAGGGTTCTGGAGGTTGAAAATCAATGTATGAGTTTAAACTTTACTGCTTGCTGTACTGTTGGAAAAAAAACTGATAATATACATGTGCTTAATTTTTGAAAGTTAGCAGCAATTGTTATTAGAAAATAGAAAGTTTTGAAAACCTATCTGGGATACTGGGATGCACAGGAAGAGACATCACAAGTAGAAAAAGGGAAGTGGTTATCCCTCTGTACAGACAGTTGGTGAGACCCCATCTGGAGTACTGTGTGCAGTTTTGGAGACCTCATCTACGCAAGGACATAGACAGGATGGAAGCAGTCCAGAGGAGGGCAACTAAAATGGTGCATGGTCTGCATCAGAAACCATATGAAGAGAGTCTGAGAGAGCTTAATATGTATACCCTTGATGAAAGGAGGGATGGGGACATGATAGAAATGTTCAAATACCTCAAGGGAATCAACAAAGTCCAGGAGGGTAGCATCTTTCAGAAAAGAGATGTAAGAACAAGGGACACAATTTAAAGATAGAGGGGACGGCTCTAGGGGTAATGTGAGGAAATTTCTTTTTCACAGAGAGAGTGGTGGATGCATGGAACTGCCTTCCCGGGGAGGTTGTTGGAGCTAAAACAGTGGGGGAATTCAAATATGCATGGGACAGACACAAGGCAATTGTAGTGGGGGGTGGCAGGAAGTAGGCTGTTGGTTAACTAGAATCTGCAGCTTATCCAGTAGGTAGGGAAATGGGCAGACTGGGTGGGCCAAGTGGTCCTTATCTGCCATCAAAGTCTATGTTTCTATGTTTCTATCTGATAAAACAGGTTCCCTCTTAAGGAGGGGGGGTGTATGTGATAGGGTAGAATAGGACCCTGTCCCAGTTGTTAGAGAAAGTGTTTAAAATGCAAGGATCTGTCCTTTTATGTCTCTTCTTTGTCTGGTTGTGGAACCCAATTTTCCTTTGAGACTTCAAATCTGATCACCCCGACAATCTCGCAATCCTTTGCCTCTCACTGTCTCTCAGTTTTCTCTTGTTGTATGTCTTTTCCTCCCTTGCATATCTGCTAATATAAAAATATGTGAAAATCATTGTATGGAAATGTAACTGATATTGGGATCTCTTTTATTTAGAAAATATATAGTGTTACTGTTGAAATATATATAATTATATTTTGAGATGATTGTAAAAAGCTAATGGATAACTCCAGACATTACTTGAGTGCAAATGTTTAAGCTTTTTGCAAAAGCTGCAGAAGGGGCCTCAGATCAAAGTAAATTGTTTTCTAGCAGCTCCTGAAACTTACAAGAACAGGATGCTTGCTAAGAATGGGGGTTGAAAAGACTTATAAAAGAGCTAAGCTGAAACTGCAAGAGAGATTAAGAGAAAGAGACACAGATACTGAAGGAAAACTTTATTTTGTTTTGACTTTGAACATAGTTATACTGAACAAGTTTATTTTTTTACATTACTGCTACTGTAAATAAATATTTCTGGTGAATTCTACAACTGCTCCTGGTTTTCCTATGCTTCCTGACCTGTGCCTCAATGATAGTAACCAACTTGATCGCCCCCATTGAGTTACCTACCGCATACTGCTAGTGAAACACACAGTTCATAACACAGTAAACATGAACAGCCATGTACAATTTGCAATTCGGCCCTTGCCCTAGTACTCCAGAGTACCTGGGAGTAAGAGAACCCTTTCTGAGCTCAGCCTCCAGTCTTGGGGATTGTTGAATGAAAAAAAAAACCCTACCAGTCACCCCAGAAAAGCAGAGTAGGACTTCACTTGAAGACCATGTAGTTGCTGAACTCAGATCCCCTCAGTGCAGGTACAATACCCCCCCCCCCCAGGGATCTCCTGTTGAGTAAGGCACTTAACAGGAGTTTGGGATAAAAGTTGCTATTACGCCCCACTTTGCACAGCGGGTCTTTCTCTCCCAACAGTGAGAAGGCTGAAAAAGAAGCTAGTGCATGCCCCACCACTAATAAACCTGTAAGTAAAAATAAAAGAGGAAACAGCAAGTGAAAATTGTGAGACACCAATTCATAGAGTTAAACTGTATGAAAAGGATTGTCCTGGTAGCACAGAAAAGCACGTGTATGTCCACACAAAGAGTTGTAGTCTTCCATCAGCCTAGTTTGGAGAGCTGTGATGCAGCTGGCAGGTGTTCCTGATGCCTACTATTCAAAGCAGAAGCTACTGCACATGATCAAAAGGCCAATATCCCTTTGGCTGCAGAAGTGTCCACTGGCAGGGGGACATCTTGCAGGAGCCCTGCTAGATGGCCTAGTATAGGTGAGCGCTGCATTGCTGGCATTGAAGACATATATGGAGATTTACCAGCTGCAGGTTTCACTCGAGTAGTTTGGGACAGTGGAAGAAGCAGTAGTGGAACTGAGGAGAGGGCCTTGTCCTTCACTTGAGCCAGCAGTGCAAATCTGTTGCCCTGGTTGTTATCTGTAGAACTGTCTGACAGGGCCTCTCAGGTCCAGCTTCTAATCTTGCTCTGATGTCTTTGCAACTGTGAAATGTCCAGGTGGGTAGCTGTTGTTTTATTGCCACCCAGCCCCTTGCTGCACTTATAGAAGGTGGCATGCCATTTTTCCTGTTTGTTCTCTGCCTGCTGTGTGTCAGCTGTCCCAGGTTCTTGCTCAGTGAAGCCTGGAGCTGGAGTGCTGTCCTTTTGGGATGGCTGGGACTGATGTGGGGGCTTCTTAAAGACTGCCTGCAGCAACTGCCACTCTACAGTGTCTGTTGCTGACTCTGGGGTATCAAAGTAGACTTTGCAAGATGGAATATATTTTGTTTGAATCCTACAGTGACATAAAATGCTGCTTATATTTATAGAAAGTTAATCTTCTTGCTCCTGTTGTATATTTAACAAGAGTCTTTATTATATTGTGCTGTATGTACTGACTGTGTGTTATTTTATGTTTTATAAGTTAAATTGGGGGCGTCTTTGTTTTTTAATATTGGGCACCTGTGATGACATCATGATTTGAACTATTTAAACAGTTTAAACAGCATCCATGTATGAACTAGTTACCCTTGACAAAGTGCTGTATTAGGGCACGAAACGCCTTACAGTAGTTTTTTTTTTTTTTAGGCTGTGGGACACTTTCACATCTTTAAGCATCATAATCTTGTAAGTGTAAATGTAAATAAATGATTTTTGCATTCTTGTACTTCATTTGTAATGGATATTTTGTGACTGGCTTACTTGATGTGTGAGCCTCTTTTGCTGGTACTGTTCACTTTTCAACAGCCTTGCTTCAATTTATTAATTTGTTATATTTTAAAATGTTTCAGTGAGTTGCAAAATGAGAGTCTTCATGCCATTCAGTGGAGCTTAAGTGATGGCACACAGTGAGAAACCAAGAAAAAATACAAAGAAGCAGATGAAATAATATCACTTCAGTCACTGAGCACATTGTAATGTACAGTACTCTGTCATGTGCAGGATAAAAATCATTCTGCTTGCAGTATGGTTATCTGTGCACTTCTGATCTTTTAAGCAGCTTTGAAATTCTAAAAGAACAACATTGTTTGCACCAGCATCAAACCATCTGGATCTGCTGATAGTGTGTATTTTTCAGTTTGCTGGTACCTGCATTTAGCTATTTTAATACAGCTAAACTGTAGAGAACATCTGCTATGCAGAAAGTATGTATCTTCTCATGCAACATCTGACCTACTAAATACATATTGCATGACTCAACAAGATAGTTTACTTCAAATGTGCTTATCAGAATTTTCCAATAAAAGACAGTGAAATGAAAAGATTAAAAAAGAAAAAAAGGAGTGCCAAATCCCCATTTTAAGAAATTGGTCAGTGTTTATAAAACAAAAAGAATTTTCAGGACAAAGCCAAGTTAAAAACTGTTGGCAACAACCATTTTGTTTAGCCTGTTAAATTTGGCCAGTTGTTACAGATCTAGAGAATGGTGTACCTTACAGTCTGGTGATCAGAAGTAAAAGCAACAGAATGGGTATTAGCTGCACTCCATCAAACATTTACATAATTAAAAAGTGTCTTTCTTTTCTGCTGTTTTTACATATGCACTGAACACGTAACTTCTCATCTCCATTCTTCATATTACATACAGTACATTTTTACAGTAGACACCATCACAGTATAAAATGGGAACCAGCCCATTCACCAAACACCATAACTGCTTGCAACCTTCAAAGCCTTCCTCATGGGTGTTCAAATAATAGAAAACGTGAAGTGTTTGCCATCACAAACAGTGAAGCAATTATTTAAAAACCAAACCACATGCATACATTTAGTATCATTTTGATTACTGCCTAATTTTAATTGTGATCACTTGATATTGCAACAACTCATAATATCAAAATTGGTTACTATTGCAGGATTCCTAGCAACAGACTCCATTAATTACAGATAAATAAGAACCAAACAAATGTTTCTGAATGTACTGATGCAGTTGTTATCAGCTCTTTCAGTGAGAAACTGCTATCTCAGTTCCAGCTGTGATTGCCATCATTGCCTTCTACCATCTACTCCCAGTTTTGTCATTTATTAATGTAGTGCATATTTTTAATCAGTAATTAATGATACAATTAAATTAAGGCCCTGGACACACTACAGAACTGTTTTTGAAACCATTTTTAAAACCAGTTTAGCTAAACCATTTCAATGCAGCCACACTACTCAGTAACCATTTTTGAAAACGGTTTAGTGTGGCCACACTGCTAGTGTTAAACCTGTTCTCCTTGTAACTATTTTGTGTGAAGTCCAACACACAGAACTGTGCTTGCCTGGATACACTGCAGCTAGAACTGTTTTAGTTAAGCCATTACAGCTTAAAACACTTTTACTCCTGGACAGACCTGTAAGTAAAACCATGCTAGCTCCAAAACATTTTCAAAAATGGTTTTAAGACTAGGTATCTAGCAAGGTTTAAAAACACTTATGTTGAAATGTTTTAAGGGGCTTGTAGTCTGTCTGCAAATAGTGCTAGGGGGATTTAAACTATTTTAAGGCACTTAAACTGTTTTAAGTCCCCCAGTGTGTCCAGGGCCTAACAGTCTGTTAGTTACCACCTAGGGTATACACCATGTGCCATATTGCCCCCAGGGGGTGACTGAATGTTAATCTAACTCCGGGGAGTTTCTTATTGCTATCATAAAAATCGACATCAACAGAAAAGTGTTAGACGTGTACCTTTTGAATGTTTCTTTCATTGCAAGGGAGAATTTTAATAAAATGGTTCATCCACCAACTGTTTAAGAATGCTGGTTCAGAATCAGAATGCATCATTCCAGTCATTCAGCAATGCTAGAGAATGGAATGCTGACAGAAATAATTCATGTGCTTTGGTGATCAGGCTGTACATGATAGTGTAATACAGATTAATGTAAGGCTGTTGGAATGCTGCCAGCCAATCAGAATGGAGCATTCTGAGACCCTTTTTATAATTAAGCTATAATACACAAGAAGGTGCTCAATATCACAGAATATCATCCCACCTTACATGCATTGTGAGGCATGAGGCCATTGGCCAAGTGACTTCAACCACCCAAGACGTGATGATATCTGATGATATTGCGCACCTTGGAGTGTATTCTTGTGATTATGAAATGGACCCAATCTGATTTCATGACTGAGGGCATGTATTATTTTCAGACAAGAATTATGTACTGAGTCTCAGCCAATCAGATTTGAGGATTTTGACCACCAATTTTGCATTTTGTTTTATAAAATGCCATGGAATTTCCTAACTTCTGGTTGGTTAAAGACCAATTTAAACAGTGATTTTATCACAGTACAAAACCACACTTCATTAAACAACCCTAGACATAAGCCTTTTGACACTTATAAAATCACTGAGTCTCATTAGCCACAGTTTTTCATCACAAACATGGCTGCAACCTTTACTCACTTAAAACCTTCAACTAGGCCCTAAAAAATAAAAGTACCTTAAATTAAAACTAATAATAAAATGCTATTTGCCATCATAATCCTCTTCTTACACACACATACATAAATTATTAATGAAATTTATTTATTGAAATTGTTTCACCAGGAAAAGCACACTGAGCAAGAACTGCTCATATCCTGGGGGACAGGTACAGTGGGGAAGAGGACAAAGGTAGTCCAGGTCCTGACATATATATATATAATATATATATGTATATATATATATATATATACAATTACAATACAGGTGAAAACATTTGACAGATATAGTTGGGCATAGAAGACAATTTACTCTTACTTATAGTATAGTAACAATTACATGGGGAAGTCATGCTGTATACTTTGAAAACATATAATTAGACAATACAGCTGCATATGTTTGACAGTAATAGGTGAGTGTGGAGTAATACATATACCCTAATAGTCAAGAGTAACAGTTACAGTGAAGAAATCCTGCTAAGGTATTGGGTTGTGGTATATAATGAGATTGGGGTAAGTGCAAGCTAGCTAGCTCAAAAGTTGGGATCAAGTGCAGTAGTTGGGTGTGGTTAGAGAAGTAGCACCATTGGGCCTACTGGAAGAAGAAACATAGAAGTGTCTGAGGTAGAATAGACTGGAGAGTTAGCTGCAGGAGCAGTTTACTGAACAGTGGTTGGCAAGGGCATAGAATAGTGAGTGGATAGAGGAAGAGTGGCAAATTTCAGAGGGGAGAGAGTTCTAGAGTTGAGGGAAGTGGTGAGAGAAGGTGGCCTTGCTGTCTGGGGACTAACAAGTGCCGGGAGTCTAGGGACCTCAGATCATAGGTGGGTGCCAGAGGGGGTGATAGTACAGAGGTCAGATACACTGGGAGGGTACCAAACCAGTTCTTCGAGATAAACTTCACACAGTGTATTAGGCGGCAGTTCTCAAGGGAAGGGAGAGCAAGGGAGTGGTATAGCTCGCAGCGGTGGGTGCGAGGAGGAGCGTCAAGAGTGAACCAGCAGAAAGCATTAAAAAGGGTATCCAGTTTGGATAAAACTGACTTGTGGGTGGCACTGTAAACAATATCACAATAATCGAAGGATGGAAGTATCATCTTCTGGATAAGCTCACGGCGGATCAGATAGGGGAGGCTAGAACAGTTCTTATATAAAGCTCCGAGCTTGGGGTGGAGTTTTGTTAGTATAGAGTCAGCAAGGACTGTGAAGGTGAAGTGGCGGTCAAGCCAAACTCCAAGATACCAGAAGGAGGTGACGTCCTCCAGCTCTGACCCATCAAAGGTGTGGAAATGTGGGAGGGAGAGGAGCCTGGCTAGTCATAGGGATGCACCAAAAGTCATAGTTACAGTTTTTTTAGCATTTAGAGAGAGCTGGTGAGAGTTGAACCAGAGCTGGACTTTGTTAAAATCTGCCTGGAGGGTAGAGGCAACTGAGGCTGGGGAGGAGCCAGAAGAAAATAGGACAGTACCGTCAGCATACATGTGGATCGAGGAGGCAGAACAAGTTTGGGGCAGGTTGTTTAGAAAAATAGAGACTAGGATAGGCCCAAGCACTGATCCTTGGGGGACACCGGTGGACATGGAGAGGGGAAGGGATATGGCATCCACAATCTTGACAGATTGAGTGCGGTCTGTAAGATAGGCACTGAACCAGGCAGTAGCAGATGTGGAGAGGCCACAGTCAGAGATGTTAGATAGTAACAGAGAGTGGGAGACTGTATTGAGGGCCTTGGCCAGATCGATGAAAATGGCAGAGGTGATGAGACCTCTATCCATTCCTGATTGGATGGTGTCAGTGAGCCTTAGTAAAGAGGAGGCAGTGGAGTGATCTTTCCTGAATCTGGACTGGTAGTGTGTAGAAATTTGAGTCGGTGAGATAGGAGGTTAGCTGGCTAAGCACTAAGTGTTCTTGCAGCTTCACCAGAGCAGGGAGGAGGGAGATTGGCCGATAGTTTGAGGTGGAGGAGGAGGAGGTGCCCCCTTTGTGGAGAGGGATGACAATGGCATGCTTCCAGGACAGAGGGACAGATGCAGTGCTGAAGGATAGATTTAGGAGGTAGGCAATAGAGGTGGCTATGGCAAAGGCCAAGAGGAACAGAAGTTTGGGGTCTAGTCCATCCGGGGAATTCCCATATGAGGGACTTAATGTTAGCAGGGCTTCTAGAGCTTCATCTGGAGAGATTTCCCTGAAGGAGAAAATACCTGTATTTTGAGGTAGTTTTTGCCCAGTAGGTGGTGGAGATGGTGACATGGTGGGTAAGGAGGAAAGGAGAGAGGAAGTGCAGGTGGAGAAATATAAGTTAAACTGAGCAGCGACTGAGATAGGATCAGGGAGTGTGGAGTTGTTTACACTAAGGAGAGGCGAGGACTTGGCTGCTGGGGATGAGAAGAGGGAGTGTATGACCTTCCAGAATTTGGAGGGGCTAATAAGGTTAGATTGGAGGGAGGATCTAAAGTACTCTGCTTTAGCTAGCTGAGTTGCTCTAGTGCACATGTTGCACAGATACCGGTAGTGGGAGAGGTCTTGAGGTAGGGCTGAGGCTTTGAAGGCTCACCATGCTGAGTCACGGGCATTCATGCAAGCTGTGAGCTCTTGGGAGATCCAAGGCAGGTGGGTACTGCGTACCCTAGTACGTCATAGTGGTGTGTGGGAATCCTATATCTTAAGGAACTTGTTTTTGAAGTGAAGTAGGGTGTCATCTATCAGGTTGAGGGGGAAGGGAGCCAGTTAGCTAGGACAAGGTCATTTAGGAGGGAAGTGACATTTAGGGATTTGAATGACCATTGGACTAAGAACTTAGGGGGGGATTTGAGACAGTGGATTTTGTGAACAAGGTAGCTGACATGGTGATCACTCATAGAATCAGGAAGTAGGCCTGTTTGGATGACTCTGTGAGGATGGGAGGTCAGAGTACTTAGTTTTTAATGTCTGGTATTTCTTTGCTGAACATGAAAAATCCCCCTCCTATCCTTACCCGCTTACCAGGGAAATCCCTGTTGTTTTATCTGCTATAGGTAAAACAAAAGCCCTTAAATGAGGCCTTTAGTTGCATGATTGTGGGGATGAAAATTACAGGATGGGAGTATTTTGTGGAGGAAAAGATGCATGAGAACAATGACACATGCATTGCTGCTGGAAGTGGGTAAATTCAAGACAGATAAAAGGAAGTACAGTCAGACCTGGTTAATCCATAAGCATTTGTGTTAGCTCATTTTCTTATGTAATCAAAATCTACGTAGTAGCCAGACAAGTAAAACATGAGCAATTTTTTCAGAAAGATTTATTACTGTACAGTGTTGTTACAATGCAGTACTGTGAAGATTCTCACTTTTTAAAATACAGTGCAAAACATGTGTACTGAACATTACTTTGCCTCAGTTACATTTTAGTCACTTTTTAACAATTCAGTTACATTTAAAATAATCCAAGATTCCCTTTTGTTTAGCACTCCCTGCACCTTTTGCATTTACAAATTTTTTCTTATCAAGAGCATAGTCCACAAATTTCTGTGTTTCATCCGATGGGTTTTGCTCCAGGTAGGAGATAATGAAATCTAAGCATTTTTTTGTCTCTAATGATGTAATTGGAGGTGTTGGTGCTGCCGGCTCAAGGTTAGAACCCTCATCCTCAGTTTCAGGCATGATTAGGGATGATGCCCATAATATCGGAATCAGTTAAGGGGGTGAAGTCTCCAACTCTTTCTCAGCTGCTACATATTGTTCAGCTGTCATGGCAGTTCCTACTTGTGGTACTTGCTGTATCAAGGTTTGCAATTCACTTATGGTGCCCTCTAATGAAGCTGTTGAATGCCTTGGTGCATAATCAGCATGAGGCAAAATGCGGACATGTCTCCAGCAATTCTTGATTGTTTCCTCTGTCACTGACCTCCAGGAACTATGAATGAACTGCAGTGCTTGGAGTACTGTAACTTTCATATTGGCATCACTCTCAGCACACTGAATGAAGTGACGACAAAGTTTCTTCTTATAAAAGCACTTGAAATTTCGTATAATCCCTGCATCCATAGGCTGTATGTGTGATGTGGTGTTAGGTGGCAAGAAATGAAATTTTACATTTGACAGACCTGTTGGTGGGGTATGGCTTGTGGCATTGTCTGCAAGCAGGTTAACATGTTTTCGCTGTAGGCACATTGCTCTGTTGAAGTCAATGAGCCATTCTTTAAATTCGTTCCCGGTCATCCATGCCTTTGAATTGGCTCTGTACCTGGCATACAATTCTGGGTCAAAATTGCCTGAGAAACAACGAGGTTTACGAGCCTTCCCAATTACAAATGGCTTCCACTTATCTGAGCCATCAGCATTGCAGCATAAAGCCACAGTCAGCATGTCCTTTGATTTTTTTATCCCTGCCACTGGAGCTGAGGCAAGAGTTGCACTGGGACCTAGTCTATAAAATAGACCGGTCTCATCAATATTGTAAATTGCACTGGGTGTGAATCCTGACAGCACCTCCTGTAAGTTTACCCTCCCTGCAACAACTGCTGAATGGTCTGCACTTGCTGCCTCCCCATGGTACAGTTTATGACTAAGCCCATGTCTTTTTTTAAATCCCCTCTCCAAATGTCACTGCAGGTTGAGGCTCCAAGGGTAAGCTGGAACTCTGACATTGCATACAGTGCCATATCTTTGTAAGTTGCCTTTGGATTACTCTGCCTCCAAACACATAATGACCTTTTCTGTGATATTGAGATCTCTGTCTGGCCCCTCTTTGTAGGTGTAGACGACATTGTGTCTGAGGAAAAAAAAAAAAGGTGATGTGAAATGATACAGGATACTGTACTGTACTGTAAAATCTCATTCATATGCTTTTAATCAGCATGCTCAGTTTAAAGATGAAATAAACTAAAAATTCAATTTTTTTTTTTTAAATTGATCATCTTGGTCTGAGAAAATAAAAAAAAAAAAGTTTGTTAGCCAAAAGTTAATGTGAAAAAATATAGGATACTGTACTGTAAAAGGCAGGGTCTTTGAAAACAGTAAGCTGAAACACACTGAAGGGAGCAAAAAAGAGATCGTGAGCTATTAAACTGTATGGGCAAAAAAGGAGCTTTTAAACTGTATGGGCAAAAAAAAAGGAGCTTGTAAACTGTATGGGCAAAACAGTAAGCTAAAACACACTGAAGGGAGCAAAAAAGAGATCGGGAGCACAACGGGAGAAGGCAGGGTCTGGACCAGGAGCAAAAAAGAGATCGGGAGCCGAGAGGTTGGGGGGGGGGGGGACTTGTGCAGTTTTTGTGTCTCAGAATCAGCGCCTTTGCCATTTGTTTTGAGCTCCAAAGAGAAAGGTTGTCTCAGAGGTGAAGTTATGTGGCAGTTCAGTGTAGCGCGAGCTGACAATGCGAGGGAAGGTAGCCGCAGAGCTTGTCACATTACTGTACATCTCAAAGATTCGGACAAGCTTTGCGGTGTTAATTTTGCTTTTGTTTTTCTTTTTTGTGACTTGGGATCTGTACTTGGTTACTGCAGCAGGAGAGAGAGGTTTTCTTTTGGTATACTGCTTGTTTTTGTGTTTTGCCAGTCTGAGTCAGGCTGTCCATTTTAATTTTTTTTTTGTACGAGCCTGTGGAAGGAAGTGCAAGGTAAGAGAGCTGGGCAGCTTCTTATTTTACAGGACTGTTTTGGAGGTTCATTTGTATTTTTGGAGCAAGTTTGATTTGGTGTTTGCTGAGGATTGTGCTGTGCATGGTCAGACCAGGACTGGTAGCTGATGAGTATGGCATGTTAACCGGAGATGAGAGGGCAAAACAGGAGAAGGACACAACAGGAGAAGGCAGGGTCTGGACCAGGAGCAAACCAGGAGCAAAAAAGAGATCAGGAGCTGAGAGGTTGGGAGGGGGGGGACTTGTGCAGCCCGATATCATGGTGTGCTGAAGGGTCACAACCAGAGATGAGAGGGCACAACAGGAGAAGAACACAACAGGAGAAGGCAGGGTCTGGACCAGCAGCAAAAAAGAGATCGGGAGCTGAGAGGTTGGGGGGGGGGGACTTTTGCAACCCAATATCGCGGCGTGCTGAATGGTCACAACTGGAAATGAGAGGGTACAATGGATGATCATTTTACTGTAACAACAAAGAAAGCAGAGCTTCACTAACCTAGTCAGGAGGAGAAATCAGACGAGACGCCAGTAGATGAGACGGCAGTGGAATCTGTTAGGGAATCACAGCAGAAAAGTAAGAGAGAAGGGTCATTATCGAAAACATTAAGTTAACAGTTTGCTAAAAAGGGTATTCGATGAAATATGAAGCTTTACACTTACCTAGCCAGCGGCAGGAGAACAGTCTATAGAAGTTAAGAGGGAATGTCACATTCAGCACTGTATCAGGCAACGGTAACACGCCTAAGCATTAGCAGGGATTATAAAGCACCAGCAATTATCACTCAGTTAAGGCTGATAACACCTCCACCTGAGCTCACTAAAAACGGATTATAGAGGTCAAATACAATGTGAACTAATGAGCCTGTTTAAAAGAACTGCAAACGGATTCGGATTCTCAGTTTTCCATATTAAAGAGGTCATTAACCTGAGATGAAATCCATTTGCATTGATTCTGATTCGTAATGTGAGACATACGGACTAATGAGGCACGGATTAAACAGGTCTGACTGTACATCTTCACCAAAAGCGTGGAGGATGCCTGGAACAGTCTCCCAGATGAGGGTGGTGGTGGTAAAAACACTGGTGGGCTTCAAGTATGCATGGGATAGGCACAGGGGAATCTTAGTGGGAAGAAGTTGGGAGAGGGAGTCAGACATCAAGTGGGGTCTGCGGTGAGAATATAGGCAGGGGACAAAATGGACACATGGGTGGGCCAAGTGGTCCTTATCTGCCATTGAATTCAATGTTTTTATGTGAACATTCTGCCAGTAGACCTAAGCAGAGATTTGAATTTTTGCATTTCATCCCTAGTAAGCATTCTGTCCAATGAACATAGCAAAGAGGAAAAAAAACACTATGAGGAAAAAGGGAGGAAATAATATAAAGAAGGAGGAGGAAAAGCAAAGAAACAGGTAAATGGGGGTGCAAAGGCAAAAGGACTGAGTATACACCAGACTGGAGGTAGAATAAACTGTTTTACATTTTATTAAATAAAGTGCATGACAAAAAAACTATCTCCAGTCTGGTGTGTGTCTAGTCCATTTGCTTTTGTGCTTTAGATTGTCTGTAACTGGTGGCAACTTAGAGGTTGAGGTGTGCGCTTCTTCAGCATTGTTTTTCTGAGGTAAATGGGGGTGATTGGGGGGAAAATAGAGGTTTATGGGCTAATTTAAAAAAATGCATTTTGTTGTGCATAATATTTGAACCTGAGATGGTAGGCCAGTGCTGAGATGTGCTGGAACTATTTTGTTGGGGTGGATGAATGTAAAAAATCATTAAAGTGTTCAACATTTTTGTGCACCTTTTTACGATTACGCCCCCACCCAACAATCTTGCACCCATTGCATAATTGCAATAAGACACTCTAATAAGGGCTTTGTGGTGGGATGGCAGCACTTCTCCATGTGATTAAAGGTACTCATCAATGCCTTGTGCTTCACAAAACACCCAAGGTGTGCCATTATCTCACCACAGCACACACTCTGTCTTGTCTTATTGCTTAAATAATAAATGGATTAAGTAGTCCAGATGCAGAAATCCTGTATGAGTCTACTTTCTGCATCTGTTCTGCTTTTACATCACAATATTTCTGCTTAAAGCTACTGTATGTACAAAACAAGGTCCCTTAACTCTTTATTGTAATGGTGTTTATTCAAGTGATTATACATCACTGTTGTGGTTCTAGCCCTTCAGGAAAGCCCATTCTCCTTTGTGTGAATCACTGTTATTGCCATACGAGTATTTCTTACACTATACCTCAGCGCTGCTGTTAATGCGTTGTAACACTTGTTAGAAATGCATCCTCAGCAGCCATTATAGAAAAGGCACTGGGATTGACAACGTGTATTGCAACATCAGGGATGCACATTAGCATGGTTTTTGTCAGCACATGTTCCTACAGCAACCAGTAGATCCCCATAACAACTATCAATTCCCTGCTTGTGCCTGCACATTCAACTGTGAAAAACACAAGGAAATTCTATCTAAAAAACAAAACGCAGACATATCCTAACGCTGGTGCTCTATAATAACTTTATTTTGCTGGTCAGTGAGTCTCTTATGGATCTAAGAACTTTGCATCTTGTGCCCTTAGGATGCCAGAACTTCTCTCATTCAGTTTGCAGTTCTCGCATCCTAAGAACATACAAGAAGACATTCATATCCGTAAATAGCTCTCCAACCAGCCCAACAAACTTATATGAAATGTTTACTATGTTTGTGATATCTGTTGCCTCTTAGTGATGGGCCTCTGTAGTTGCACAGAACCTGCCCCTTCAGTTCCCACTACCTCTTCCTCCTTGATCTCCTCTAGACATAGAAAAAGTATTGGGTCCTCAGGTGATCCCTCCACTGTGACTGTGTGGGGTAGGAGTAGAGGTTGCCATGCAAATTCACTAAACATTGTGACGCTTGCAATCCCAGTTACAGCTTTGGTGACACTCCTGGCCTGTAAAACTGTTACAGTCAGGTATAAGGGTATTGCTAAAGTGAGGTCAGTACCTAAATAGCTGGCAGTGAATTGAGATCAGTGAGGGACTGGAGCACTGGAAAAACAGTGCAAGGAAACTGGGCTAGAAAAGGGGATTCCATTGACTGGACACCAGGGACATACTACGTGACAAGAAGTAAAAGGTAGGCCGATTGACCACTGCTTGAAGATGGTCAGACATATTGGTCCAGAAGCATTCCAAAAGGCATGGGTTGGTCATGTGGGGGTTGACTAAGGAAGTAACATCTGTGCCCATGGCCTCTGTGGTTGGCATAGCACAATACAACTAGCACTGTGCCATGCACAGAAGTTTGTAAGGATGTCACTTAAGGTGCTAGTGTTTTTTGCACACTAACATTTGGCAGAACTAATTTGTATTTAGACTGAGTTGTATGGACACTGGGAACACACATTGCCTGGCAACTATGAATTATTCCCTTATGGAATATGCTCCCTGCCGATATTGTCAACATCAGTAACTTTGAGACTTTCAAATGTAGACTGGACAATTATAGAATCTTTTATACTGTTAGTCAGTACCCTATGCCCCAATTGGGAGACAGGTCCAAATGGGTGTACGTCTTTTGCACTGAGTATAACTGGGGTCCAAAATTGCACTCCAACTGATCAGTCTACAGAACTCTGGAAAGGGAGCCACAAGGATCTCCAGGAACATAGGAGAACTTCAGGAATCCTGGCACAATATGTTAAGCCAATGATTTACTGATTTATAGACCTTCAGCTTGGCCCCAGGGTAACTGACAGCTATATGGACAAGTCAGAGCTGGCATTTCCCACAAAACTTCAGATGCTGTGCCAGGACTTAGTCTGTCTGCATGTGACTGCAGAAAAAAGAAGACTGGTGCCTGTCTGGAGCTGCTGAAGGAGACAGGCCTCATGTCTATCTGACAGACTAAGAGAAAAGGAGAGTGAAGCAGAACTCGCTCCTACCAAAAGGAGGTACGTGTGTGCTAGTTAAGCATGAATATTGAAGCTAAAGACTGCATGAATTGGGCAAGAGGCTTTTGCTGTGCTACAGCAAGAGTAAATCAAACTATGAATGCATCTTGTCTGGTAAGCCACCTAACCAGACCCACAGCTCAGTGCTGGTTTTGCTACACACTAGGGACTGTATGAATGAATGTGGTGTGGTGTGGTGGGCAGATGTAATTTTTTTTTTTGACAGGGTGACCTTTCCTGCATGCGTCTGAGGATTGTTTGTTGAAGATGGAGGTCAAGAGAGGTCTGAATGGGATGAGAAACAATATCCATCTGGCAGCTAAGGAAACTAACACTACAGGCCTATGGAAAAGGAAACATAGAGCAAAACCAGCCAGAGAGGGACTCACAGCAACTGTGCCATTGCCCCTGGGCATCAAGGAAGACCCCCTGGTCTGGGAAAACCATGAATAAACCAGGGCTTGCACTGCACCTGCATCTTTGTACTACAGCTTGGATAGTAAGTATTTAATACTAGGTCATCTGGCTCAGATTTACAACTACCTCTTGGGGATTAAAGAACATTAAGGTCTGGAGTTTTAAGTTGCAACTATGCACTGCTTGTATTTGTTTAAGTTGCAACTATTTTATTTATTATTAATTTTGGTAACCAGGAGGGCCCGCTGGAACCATTGCAGTCCCTTTTCAGTGGGGACCCAGAATTAATTACAGATAGAAGTACAAAGACATTTTACAGAGTACAATCATTGTTTACATTGCAACATACACTAGTCAGTGACATTTGTTAATACACTCAAGACAGTTGTGCATTTTTTACAACTGGGTAGACAAATGTTTGATGGACTATCAAATTAACGACAACCACATTAACATGAGTAGGTGGTATTAGTCATAAATCACAGTGCAACAATAAGTCCACATTAATACATACAGGACTATTTTGGAGAGTTAGTGGTAACAAGTGCATAGGCTCTGCTCCATCAGGTGAGCCGTGAGTCCTCTCTTAAATTCCCCTAAGGAGTTGCATTCCTCAAGTGTTCCTGGCAATGCGTTTCATAGGTATGGAATATAGGTAGAGAAGGATCGTTGCCCAGGGGAGGACCTGACTTTTGGAACTTGTATTAGGTGTAGGCTGGATGACCTGAGACTCCTGCTGCTTCGTTTGGCCATTAATGTATCAACCAGGCTGGGTGGGGTATATTTAAGCTGGAGTTTATAAGCCAGGCACAGAGCTGGGTATTTTAATCTGCCTTCAAATGAGGGCCAGTTTAATGTTTGAAGCACTTGACAATGATGCTCCCTAGGTGGGGCCCCTGCAGTGAACCAGCTTATCCTATTGTATAGGGTTCTAAATTTTGAGGTCTCAGGTCCATTGGCTGAGTATATCACCAGCGTCCTATATAACAAGGATGTAGCAGGTGCCTGTTGCCACCTTTAGTCACGAGTCCCTTGTGAGGTAAGGACTGAGGCAATAGAGTAGACCAAGCCTCTGGTTCAAGGTCTTGTTTAACTGGTCAAAATGTGCCTTAAAGGTACATTCTTGATCTGGGATGACCCCTAAGTACATAATGGCTTCAACCACTTCGACCCTAGATCCATTCATGAGAGCGGGTCCAAGATGTTTTCTCTATAAGATCCTAGGCTTTGGGGCCAAATAGTATAGCTTTTGTCTATTTTCATTCAATATAAATTTATTGCTCTCTAGACGGCGGCGGGCGGGCGGCCACCGCACAGCCGAGAAGGGAACCAGGAGGCCGGGGGAGAAAGCCAGAAAGGTACGGGATAGCTGCACAGCCAATCGGAAGGCGACCGCCGACTTTGCCAGCCTCTGATTGGTGCGCCTTCTCCCATTGACTTTTGCTGTATCTTTGCACCACCAAAACTGGTCGAGATTACTTGTCTTTTATTGAAAAGTTTAATTTCTCTAAAAAGAGCTGTTTTTGCTGTTTTATTGTGTACTTCTGTGAAATGCCTACTTACCTGTTTAACTAGTGATTACAGTCTTTTGGGTCAATTTTGTGTTGGGCTAGACGCTCAGGCGCCTAACCCCCCACCCTCCCAGTCTTTGTTGTGCAAATTTTACAATTTAGCACCTCTTGCAAGCCACTGCCTGCAAGTGCTACTTCTGATTGCCCTCTCCTCTGTCCCTCCTTCTGAGTCGGCCTGCCTCGAGGACACACAGACCGGAGGCTCCGAGCCGCCAGCCCAGGCGGGCCACCGCACAACCGAAGGAACCAGGAGGCCGGGAGAAAGCCAGAGTTGTACAGGAAAGCCGCAAAATTTTTGCCCGCCCCCACCCTTCAGGGTGTTTCCTTTATACACACCTTCCCGCCAAACTCATCCTGCCCATAGCTATTCTCCTAGCCAATTCCCGAGCTCATTTCTTCACATCTCCTTAGTTTCTTTAACCCTTCCTACCCTCCACCATGCTACTGCACCTAATACTATTGCTTTGCCTCTCACCTTCCTTGGATCCAGAAGAGATAACTGTTGGAACCCATACCGAGGTGCTTAGGGTGACCACTCAATACTGTCCCCCTCTACTGTCCCCAGTGGATGCCCCTAAACTCTACATACTTATACTACCGCTTCTGCATACTAATCCTTGGGGAATCCCAAAAAAAGGCTCACAACCAGTTTGGAACCCCTCTATCCCTTGCTATCATACTGGCATTACAATTACTCCCTACGCCTCGTCCATTAAGCTGGTAATCTATGATAAAATCATAACCATGCAGCAGGATCATCACCCACTATATATTGGATCCCAAGAAAGAAGAAAAACTGCCTGACTGCTCACTACTCCTATCAGCTTGGTGCCCTCATCAAGCTAATCTTCTTTCTGCTGGTCTGTGTTGGCACTGTGGAAATCAACCCTGGCCCCACTGAAAGCTCGATCTCCAACTGACCTAACCTCCATAAATGGATTGAGTTTTCTTCACATCAATGACTGCAGCCTCCTAAAAAAGTTCTCATCAATACAGGCCTGGGTTGCACACACCCTACCTGACTTTCTGGTTATATCTGAAACATGGCTCAAATCAGCAACAAAAGATAGTGAAATAAACCTTCCCAACTACCAGCTCTTCAGATCTGACCGTCTATCCAGGGGCGGTGGGGTAGCCATCTATGTCAAAGCAAACATCTCTGCATCCTGCCTCAATTCTACATCACAACCAAAGGAATTCGAATGCTTGTCAATTAAAATAACCCTTCCCAACACATCATCCTTTCAACTGATTGGTTGCTATAGGCCCCCCTCTGCAGGCCTCAAACTCCTATCCCACCTAGGATCTATACTTAATCTGGGCCCTGAAGACACCATCATCTTAGGAGACATGAACTTGAATTGGCTGACTAATGCATCTGCACCCTGGTAACCTTCTGTGACACCTATGGATTCTCTCAATTAATCAAAGAACCAACAAGGATCAACCCAAAGAATATTCTCAACAGCACACTCCTGGATATTATATTGGTAAATAAACCTCATCATTATCCCTGTGCAGGAGTACTATTCAGTGACATAAGTGACCACTGTCCCATAGCTGCCATTAGATCAACAATCAAGCCACCCAATCCTGCAAAATTCCTCCACGAAGGTCAAAAGAACTTTAATATTTCAGGATATCTCCATGGTCTGTGCCACACCACATTGGCAAGAATTCTATCTCACAGCCTCATAGAGACAGCTCTTCAAATCTTAAATGATATAATCACAAGTGCCCTCAATTCACATGCACCCTCACCAGTGTCAGAACCAAACTCAAATCCTGTCGCTGGTTCTCTGCGACCTTAAATCCACACTGCTTGCCAGAGACAAACTCTGGAAAAGGCAAGAAAGACAAAGACCCAAATGACTGGCTTCAATTCAGAAAAGCCAGAAACTCCTGCACAAAACAAGTAAGAAAAGCCAAGGCAGCCTTCTACACAGCTGAACTAGATGCCTCCTATAACAACCCTTCCAGGTTCTGGGGTACCATAAAGGGCATCCTAGGTCAAACTTCTACCCTGTCTTACCACCCAAAATTCAATTAAATAGTATTGAAATCACCGATGAGCAAAATATCTTGAATGCCTTTAAGATCATTTCACTACAGCTGGCCTGGCTTTCACTCCTCTCCTGCAAACCTATTAAGATCATCTCTAAACCTACAATCTACTGAGGGTCAAAAGGTTGCTTCCACATTCTCATTCAAACCAATATTCTTCAAAGAAGTAGAAGACCTTCTACTCAGCTAGATACCACCAAAAGTGCAGGTGCAGACTCCTGGACCCCTACTTTCTAAAAGTAGCTCTGCATGCCTTAACCCCCCTCACCCACCTCTTCAATCTATCACTTGCCACTGGTTCTATCCCCTCAATATGGAAAACAGCTCAAGTGTTTCCATTACTTAAGGCAGGTGATCCCATGGACCTCAATAATTATAGGCCCATCTCCATCTTACCAGTACTATCCAAGATGCTTGAGAAGCTGGTAAACTCTCAGTTAACTGCCTACCTTGATACCAACAATCTCCTAAATCCAGCTCAATCTGGGTTCAGATCTATGCATAGCACCATCTCTGCACTAGCAAAAGTCACAAATGACTGGCAGACTGCCCTAGACAAAAAGAAAATACCTGTGCTGTGTTTCTGGATCTAAGCAAAGCTTTGACACTGTGGATCATGATCTTCTAATCTCCTCTCTGAACTCCATAGAGCCTTGACTCACTCTCTCTTAAATGGTTCAGATGCTATCTCTCGGAAGATTACAACTGATAAAAATGAAGGTGATCTATCTACCTCTAAACCACTCCTAAGAGGTGTACCGCAAGGCTCCATCCTGGGTCCCATCCTTTTGCCATTTATATCAACAATATTGATTCCAATCTCACTTTCTAATATCCACCTTTTGCAGATGACACTGTACTATATGTGAGCAATCCCTCACCATCAAAGCCTGTGAGCTCCTACAGTCTGAATTCTCCCTCCTTCAGCACAACCTATTAGAAAAGAAATTATTACTAAATGCCAAGAAAACCAAAGCTATGTTCTTTGCCACCAAGAACTGTTCTTCCACTATCCCATCATTCACCCTCCCACAACTCTCTACCATCCTTGGTGAAAATCTGGAATATGTTGACAAATTCAAATACCTAGGAGTATGGATAGACAATAAACTAGACTATACTACCCATTGGAAGACTCCTAAAAAGCTAAGACAAAGACTTGGTCTATTCTATACGATCAAACACTACCTGACCAAAGATTCCAAACAAAGATTAATCCTAGCATCATTCCTGTCCCTCATTGATTATGCTGATTTCCTCTATGGTCATTGCTCCCTCTCCCATCTAAACAAATTAGACACCCTGTATCATAGAGCTATTAGATTCATTACTGACCTTCCCTCTAGCACCCATCATTGCTCTCTCTACAATGCAGTCAGTTGGACATCCCTGCAACATAGAAGAAAAAAAAATGCTGCTATCTGGATCTACAAAGCTCTGACAAACAAACTCCCTTCCTACATCTCAGACTGCTTCAACCGGATCACATCCAGGCCCTACACCTTGAGGATCAGCAAACTGATCCTGCTGAAGATTCCTATCACCTGCACCCTGTATGGAAGAGCTGCAATCAGTTATTCCCTGGCACTTATCTGGAATTCTATCCAAAAGTCATTGAAAATGGATACACTGATTCCTCTTACATCCTTCAAAAGCTGTATACCAGCCTAATCCCAGATCCGTGCACTTGCTTCCACAAGGCCTAGTCCTCCCACACCCCCAACCCCTCCACACCCCTATCTCCTCCACCCTTCTTAAAGCTCCTTCCTATTCTTCTATCATTCATCTGGTCCTTTCCCCATCAAACCTCATACATATATGCCCACCCATGTACCATTATCCATGCCTTATCCCTACTAGACTGTTTGTCTTCTCTCCTTTATTAGGTTTTAGGTTTATTGTCCATTGCCTTGTATATATGTAAATATTTGTACATCTATCTCACTCATAAATGGTTGTATTTGTGCTTATTCAATATCATGTTTTTGTATACAATCTGTAACCTTTTTGTTATGACCACTCTTGTAAATGAGCTATGCTCAATGATGTTCGCCTGAATAAATAAAGATTTTGATTGATTGATTGATTGATTGATAGACAACCCTCAAGAAGTAATAGATCATTTGACAAATAACCATTGCTTTTATTTGTCTAAATGTACCACTATTGGCTAACAATGTCTAACATCATTGGTCCTACACCGTTTCAATGGCTGAGTACCCTGTGGAGCACTGTGAGCTCCTTGGTAGTAACTATGGGTTATTATACTAGTACCAAGTAGGAGAGGGAAGATTGGATGGGCCTTGCAGTCCTTATCTGCTGTCAATTTCTATGTTTCTATGTTTCTATGGAAGCACCCACCAGTGTAGTTACACAGAAACATAGATGATGATGCAGAAAAAGACTGATTGACCATTCAGGCTGCCCACAGTACCCTATCATTCTCTACCCTACAGCTGGGCAACAGTAAACAGTACAATGCACTGTGTGGCTTAGGGTGGGCATTGTTATTGAGCTGAGCCTGGAAAGGCAATAGAAGCACATCACTAGATCACTGTTTATTTGGCTGCACCTAGAAGGGTGACTGAAGAACAGCCTGGTGTGCACTGCATATAGCCTTGGCCTGAAAGGGCACAGAACACCCAGCATAGGGTTTATACTGCTGCCTCAGTTCACTAACCCTGTTTTATGGGGGGCTGTGCAGTGACCCAATATAAAGATCTTGTTATTTTTGTTTGTATTTAGTGTTAGGATATACAAAATCTCATTTATTGAGGGATGGAGTAGGATCAATAATAAAACTGGTAATGCCACATTAATAAACTGGATTTAGACCACCCTCCCTGATTAAGTAATGTTAACAGGTATATTCTCTGATATACAGTGCCAAGCAATTATTGTCCCCTACTCTTTAGAAAATGTTTTTTATTTCCTGGTGTCTGATTGGCTGGTACCCCTGCCAAGGGGATTGCATTAACTTACAATAGATGACCAAGGAATAAAAAGTGCCAGCCTGCCATGCCAAAAGGCCAAACTGATATCCATGTGCCACTTCAAAATCCAAAATTCAATTGTCAGCATTTTTTTTTTCTGCTCACTTAGCCAGAGAGAGAGTGAGAACTCCCCACCCCACAATCAGTACTCAAACCAGTCCACACAAATAATAATTAAAAGAAACACATCAGTGTTTTAAAAAAATAACTTAAAAAAACTTCTTTTTATTAGTTTTTGACTAAGCTGGACCCATCGATGGTGGTGGCATGACACCTGACCTCCGATCCCTGCTTCAAATTGCCATCACATTGTTGTCTCGCTTAGAGATACTTGCAAGACCCTCTCCCCATCACCTGATTTCACATTACCCCACTCTCCTGTCAGCATTCATGAGCTCCATTAGGAGAGTAATTTCTTTTTTTTTTTGTTTCTTCTGACTCTTTTTTGGGAGGCTTACAACCCCACATTGTAACAAGCCTCCCTCAACCACAAGCAAAACCCCAACCTGACAGTAGTGTCAATTTGCCAGAAAAAGCGTAATGGCTCTGGGAACAGCTGTCATCAAAATTTTTGTTACTAGTGGCACCTAAGCAGTATTTAACTTTTCTTTTCTTGCCAGTAAGAAAATGTTGAGGTTGCATGCTTACCTTAGCGTTAGATTGACACTTGCGCTAATTTTACAACGAACGACTGCTTTCATCGATGTACCTCAACCACCTTATTTTTTTTAAATTGCCAATTTTGTAACATCTTTTTTTAATGTAAATTTTATTGATTTTTGTATAGATCAAACAATATAATCAAGGCCACTGGTTTTCAGTTTTTACTGGAAAACCTGGTAAAATTCTAGAATTTGGACTGCCTGTACACCAGTAAAAACAATTTCATGGAATTTTTCATCATATACGTGATAAGTAAATCTGCAGAACTGGTATTTTTCTTATAATTGATTACTGTACTATTTTCAGTTTGCTTCACTTGTTGCTCTGTATACAAAGCCATCTTGCATTCTGATAATTTATACACATAATAAAAGAAAGACAATAGAATCCTGGTAAAATACAACAATTAGACTTACAATCACCAGTGCAACTCCTGGAATTTAAACTCTTGAAAATGGCATTTCATTACTTTAATCACTGTAAATCAGCGGCCTTGAATATAATCGCCAGTGTACAAAATCTTCAATAGACAGACCTTACACTAGTACTGTAGATAGTAAAGGATTAATTCACATTATATATCAAGAAATAAAATTAACAATAATGCAAGAGTGGAAAATAAAGAGGTGGACAGCAGGTGGTATAGCAGCGTCTTTGCATACCAGGGATCTTAACCAGGTAGTGGAATCACAGCTCCATCCATGGTCGCAAAGGCCCCTGAAGCTGCCCTCCCAGAAATTTGGAGCGTGTCCCCCCACTTGCACAGTGCTCCCCACAGCTCCATCTGTGGTTGCAAGGGCCCCTGAAGCTGCCCTCCCAGAAATTCAGAGCTTGTTCCCCCGCTTGCTAGGAGCTCCCCACAGCACCATCCATGATCACAAGGACCCCTGAAGCTGCCCTCCCAGAAATTCAGAGCTTGTCCTCCCGCTTCAAGGAGCTCCTCACAGCTCCATCCATGGTCACAAAGGCCCCTGAAGCTGCCCTCCCAGAAATTTGGAGCTTGTCCCCCCACTTGCAAGGAGCTCCCCATAGCTCCATCCATGGTTGCGATGGCCCCTTAAGCTGCCATCCCAGAAATGCGGTGCTTGTCCCCTCGCTTGCAAGGAGCTCCCCACAGGTACAGCATTACAGCAACCGGACGCTCACTAGTGGCAAGGACTGAGGATTTTTTGGCACCAATTTTTATATTTTAAGTTCCAAACAAAAGACTGTTGCTGGATTAATCAGTCGATGTAGCAAAAGAGATAGAATATTCCTTTCAGAATGCCTCCTAAATCCTGTCATGTTTTTGATGCTACTTTGAGTTGTTTTTGAGAATACCTCATTATTCTGCCTTGTTTAGATGTTCTTTAAGCACATTTGTTTCAGAATGCCTCCTACATCCTGCCATGTTATTGATACTTCTTTATTTTAGTTGCGTTTCTTAGAATTCATCTCCTACTGTCATGTTGTAGAATTAGTGCCATGTTTTAGCCCTGTAACAGGATTCCACGGAGTTACCCTATCCCTCTGGCAGCTAGGTCAGCCCCTCGTCCCCTTACCTGGTTTTAATCAGAGATTCCTCTGCTCTTCTCTCCACAGCTCCATCCGTGGTCGCGAGGGCCCCTGAAGCTGCCCTCCAAGGATTTCAGAGCTAGTCCCCCCACTTACAAGGAGCTCCCCACAGCTCCATCCATGGTCACGAGGGCCCCTGAAGCTGCCCTTCCAGAAATTCGGGGATTGTCCTCCCCCCTTGCAAGGAGCTCCCCACAGCTCCATCCATGGTGGCGAGGGCCCCTGATGCTGCCCTCCCAGAAATTTGGAGCTTGTCCCCCTGCTTGCAAGGAGCTCCCCACAGATACGATATTACAGCAACTGGACACTCGCTACTGGCGAGGATTGAGGATTTTTTGGCACCGATTTTTAAATTTTAAATTCCAAACACAAGACTGTTGCTGGATTAATCAGTCAACATAGCAATGGAGATAGAATATTCATTTCAGAATGCCTCCTTAATCCTGCCATGTTTTTGATGCTACTTTAAGGGTTGTTTTTGAGAATACCTCATTATTCTGCCTTGTTTAGATGTTCTTTAAGCATATTTATTTTAGAATGCCTCCTATATCCTGCCATGTTTTTGATACTACTTTAAGAGTTTGTTTTTTAGAGAATACCTCATTATTCTGCCTTGTTTATATGTTCTTAAGCATATTCTAGTCTTTCATTCTGCCATTTAATATTTGTTTAGTTGTGGTTCTTAGAATTTATCTCCTACTGCCATGTTGTAGCACTGCTGCCACGTTTTAGCCTTGTATTAGAATTTGACTGAGTTCCCCTATCCCTCTCCCTGTTAGGTCAGTCCCCTCCTTCCCTTGCCTGGTTTTAATCAGAGATTCCTCTGGTCTTCTCTCCACAGCCCCATCTGTGTTTACAAGGGCCTCTGAAGCTGCCCTCCCAGAAATTCAGAGCTTGTCCTCCCGCTTACAAGGAGCTCCCCACAGGTACAGCATTACAGCAACTGGATGCTCACTAGTGATGAGGATTTCCCAGCAGACACTATGCATCAGCTACCCCTCCACTCCCGCCACAACCCTTGGTGATCCACTTCCTTTATAGTGTGGGGTCACATGTCACAAAAACCTATCAGCCAACTTTCCCCCCTTGCATATTATCTTCTCCCACCACTAGCGGATGCTATTTACAAGTACCCACTAGTAACCAGCCTAATTCACTGGACCACAATGCTGCCTCTCTACCTAGCAATAGCCTCTTTTTCCTACCTTCAATGTCAATCCCACCAACCATCTACCCCAAGGAGCACACAGGAAACATGGTATGCAGCATCCAGTCAGTCCTGCCATCAAACTTTGTAACTTCATCCACCAAGATCCCCCCTGCACCCGAACAACACATATGGAAGGTTGGCCCCTCAATTCTACCACCCAGATTTCATGCTGGTCTTTCAGCCCTAAATTCATCCACCCTGCATCCCCCTGCAGAGGCCTCTCAGCCCCCCCTTCCACTAGCCACAAGCCTCAGTGGCACACTCCATTCAACAAACTCTTGGTAACACTATTACTCCTATTATCTGGGGATGTCAAACCTAACCCAGGGTCTACCCCTTCCCCCCATCCACCAACTTCCACGGGACCTAAAAGTAGTACACCTTAATATCCGCAGCTTGCTGCAAAAACTAGCCTTGCTGCAACCAACTGTCTTATCCCTAAAGCCTGACATCTTGATCGTTTCAGAAACCTGGTTAAAGCCTTATAACATGGATGCCAAAATCACTATCCCAGGTTACACAGTCATCTGCCATGACTGCCCAGGAAGCAAAAGAGGCAATAGCATAACCATGTATATCTTCTCCTCCCTCCAGTTTATCCCTGTCAAACTACCCTTGCCCATGCAATCCATCGACACCTTACTAATCAAACTCTCCCTCCCCCACACTATCCCCATATTTATAGCTGGATCCTACTGCTTCCCTGACTCACTATTGCCCTCTATCCTGTATCACCTGGTCACTTTGAAATTTAGTGCTTCAGGGGGTGAGTTCCATATCCTCAGTGATTTAAATCTGAATTGGCTCTCCTGTGCTACCTCCAAGTTTTGCAACCAGGTGGCTGCCCTAAACCTGACCCAACTGATCACTGAGCCCACACTCCTTAACCCCAAATCACAGAACCACTCTCTGCTAGACTGGGCCCTTACCTCACACCAACACCAGATAATTATCTCAGGCCTACTTCTGGACTCACGAAGTGACCACCACATGATATATGTTGTATGGAAAATATTTCTGCCCAAGGCACCACCTTCCAGATCCATCCTTACCTAGTCATTCAAACCCCTGGACCTTTCCTCACTCCTAAATTACCTGGCTGCAACAGACTGGATCTTCATGCCCCAGGCTACATCTATAGACTCCACATTGGAGTATTTCAAGACAAGTTCTTAGCCACCTGGGACATATATGCCCCACTCAAACGGACTAGAGTGAGGGGCATTCACCAGCCATGGATTTCAGCCGATATTATGACCCACATCAGAGCCAGAGACCAGGCATGAAAGTTGCTCAAAGCCTCCAGCTCTCCCACAGTGCACGTCAATTACCGCTCCTTACGCAACACCTGCACTAGACTAATCTGACAGGCAAAAGCTAACTACTTCAAAGCATCCTTCCAATCTAACTTAAATCACCCAGCAAAATTCTGGAAGGTGGTCAAATCGCTTTTCTTCCCTCCCTCCCTCCCAGCCTCCAACCTGGTCTTAAATGTAGGTGGTACCTCTGTAACAGACCCACTCGGAGTGGCCTCAGAATTTAACTCTTTTTTCACAAACTGTACCTGGTCACTTTCATCCTCACTCCCACCTTACCATCAAAATGCCACACCCTCTACTTCCAACGAGTGGGCCAAAGCTCCTGCCTCCAACTTCTCCTTCTGTCAGGTCACCCTGATGGAAGTTTACAATGCCCTAACTACACTAAACCCTTCTAAGGGCAAATGTCCCTCTGGGCTGGACACCAAAATGCTATACCTGGTGGCTCCTGCCATCACTAACCCTCTGGCCACACTTTTCAACCTCTCCTTCTCCCTAGATTCTGTCCCATTGGAATGTAAACATGCAACCGTTATCTGGCTGCCGAAGGGAGGTGACCCCTCTGCCCCCAGTAACTGCCATCCAATTTCCCTCCTCCCCATACTGGCAAAACTCCAGGAGCACCTCGTACTGTCACAACTTTCCTCATTTCTCAACTCCTCCTCCTTCTTCTCACCCTACCAGTCTGGCTTCAGGATGTCCCACTCCACCATAACTTCCCTTCTATGGTTCACTGATTCCATTCTCACTGGTATGGACAAAGGCCACATCACCTCAGCCATTTTCATTGACCTGGCAAAGGCCTTGGACACTGTATCCCATGCACTCCTCCTGGACAAGCTCTCTCTCTTGTAGGGCTCTCTGCCGAGGCCACCAGCTGGTTCCACTCCTACTTGGTAGGCAGGTCCCAATCTATCAGAATTGGAAACTCCACATCAACCTCCCTCCCAGTCACCACTGGAGTCCCCCAGGACTCAGTCCTCAGCCAGCTCCTTTTTTCCATCTTTCTAAATTACCTGCCCACTGCTTGCCCACACACATCCATCCACATGTATGCAGACAACATGGTGCTGTATACATCAGGCCACTCAACTACTGATGTGTTGACCAGGCTACAGCAGGACTTCAATGATGTTCAGCTCTGTTTCACGCAAATCAACTCTTTATCAATGCCAAGAAGACCATCTCAATGACCTTCTGCATGAGGCAGAGACTCTCTCAGCTTCCCTATATCCCCTTCTTCCACACCCTGGATGGGACTACTCTGGAGGCTTGCTCCTCCTTTAGATACCTTGGGTCTGGCTTGACCAGCACATCGACTTTTCAGTACATGTCGATGTCATCCACAAAAAACTCCACCCCGAGCTGGGTTCCTTATATCGCAACCATAGTTGTATCCAGCTGCCAGCCTGCCTTGCACTTGTACAGAAAATGATCCTCCCTATACTCGACTATGGGGATGTAGTCTACAGTGCTGCTCCTAAGTCCACTTTGGCCAGATTGGACACCCTCTTTCACTCTTTCTGCCATTTTGCTCTTGATTGCCCTCCCTCTACACACTACTGCACTCTCTACCGGACTCTCAACCTTTCCTCTCTACAGGACCGTAGACAGTCTCTCTGCATGAGTCTCGTGGCCAAGTTCTAGTGCCAGTCCTTGCCACCTTATCTTGCCTCTGCCCTAATGGCCCAGACCCCTCCAGCATACCCCCTCAGATACTTTGACTCCTGCCTCCTGGATGTGTCACACATGTTCTTCTCTGCTGGTCAGGCAGCCTTCAGACATCACATGCCCAAACTGTGGAACTCCCTCCCTGCTACCATACGGCTCAAGCCCCCAACTCAGCACCTCAACCCTCTCCTCAAAGTGCACTTCTCCTCCACTTGTGCCTGTGGCAAATGACTATGCTGAATGTATGTCAGACACTGTTAAGTTTCTACTATGTATAAGTACCTAGTCCTCTATCTTGAAGCTTGACTTGTTAATTTTGCAGTTAATATGCCTATTGTGTCTCAATTATCCCTGCACTACTGCTGTATCAGTTTTAACTGTTCTGTTCTTTGTATTATCATCCTGATAGTATATTCTTTATATGTACCTCCACTACCAGTCTAGCATATCTTGTAAAGCACTTTGGGATACTGTGTATGAAAAGCACTATATAAATGCTGATTCTTCTTCTTCACTGTCCCCCTTCCCCAGGACACACCTGGAATTAAGCAGTACTCTGCTCAGTGTGCCTTCATGGTAAAACTTTTAAATAAATAAATAAATCATCTCAGGTTGCTAGTGGGTACCTCCAATCTATACTATCTCCCTTCATTCAGTGATTGTGCTGCCTGAAGATGGGTGATTTAAAAGTTAAGCCTCCCATCTAGCCCACATTGTTAGAGGATTAAGGTTGGTTCCATCATACTGGATATGTAGTTTCATGAACATTTCCTCCATATTATGTTTGTCGTTCATGATGACTACCCAGTCCTCGACTGCAGGGACTGCATGAGCCAACCATTTCTTTGTGATGGCTTTCATGGCTGAAGCCACTAAAATATGGTGCAGGCAGTTGTTCTGGGGGAACCCTGCCTCCTTTGGGAGTATGCCTAAAAAGAATATTTCAAAGGAATGGGGAAAAGCAACCTCCAGAATCTCAATGATAGCTGCTGTGCTATCTCTCTAAAAGTTATACAGTTTGGGGCAGGACCAAAAGATATGGAGTTGGTCTCCTGTAGCCCTACATTGTCTCCAGCATCTTTCAGAGCCATGTGGTGTGTAATGTTGGGTAATGTTGGGGGTCTTAAAGAACTTAACTAAGACTTTCCACCAGAATTCCCACCATTGGAGTGAGCTTGTGGTTTTGTGGACTATCATCCAGGCTTTGAATTTTTTCTGGGCATCAATTTCCACTCCAAGAGCACTTTCCCATTTATCCCATGCTGGATGGGGGTCTTCTTGTCCCTTATGTCACAGAAGGATGTATAAATGGGAAATTGTATGCGATTCTATTCTTACCCACCACTCTTGAGACAGATACTGTTCTAGGGTGAGAGGGCACTTGCCTATGGCTTGCCCTAATGGGAGGGAGTTAATGCAATTTCTCAGTTGCAGATAATGAAAACGTTCTGAGTGTGGGAGGTGAAATTTGAGTCACAGCTGTTCGAAAATCATCACTGAGTTGTGGTCTAGGAGATCACCCACTGTTAGGATACCTCTGCGGGACCATTGCTAAAAGCCTGAGTCTGACATATGTGGTATAAATTCCCTGTTGCCCTGAATAGGGCTGAGAGAGCCCAAGTGCTCCTAGTCTCCCACTGTCCTGTGAAACCTGCACCACTCAGACAGGGTGTGCCTTGTCCATGGGTTTTCTGCATTGATAAGCCAAAGTTGAGATAGTGGTAGTGGGGGGGGGCATGTTAAATTGAGCACCTGGGAGCTGCTCCTCCTCTCCCTCAAGCCATCCAGTGTCAGTCTTACCTTTCAGGATGGTCAGCATTCGGGAGGCCCGAGCTGCTAGATAATAGTCCTTTAAATTAGGGAGGGCTAGGCTGCCAAATAATTTTCCTTGTTGCAAAATGTTTTTCTTATATGTCTCTTCTATGTGGCAACATTTTACTGGCCAGTGGTTGAGCTGTCTCTTTCTTCCCAGTTACAATTCACCATTGCCAGTCAATGGCAGAATGAAAGGGAAGGGGGATGTGATCACTCCTGAATAAATGACCATAGTTTGAAATGGCACTCAGAAGAGTACACTCCATTCCCAATGTAATCAAAAAGATGTTTTAAAAATAGCAGCACCCTCCAGTGGCAACTGAGCCAGGCAGGGAAGGCAATTGTGCCAGGCAAAAATTATTTTACCATACAAGGTTTTTTTTGTATTTATAAGACTTTTTTTTATTTTATACCTATTTGTAAATAACTGGATACAAATTTAAACAGATGACCATTTTCTAAGCACAGTAATACCCTCCGGGTGGGTGGTATTGGACAATACTGGACCTTCCAGGGGCTATAAAGGGCCTCCGCCTGCATGTTGAGCCTCATTACACCTCTGGGCAGCCTGGTATTGCCCAACACAGCCCACCCTGTCAAGTATTATTGTTTACGTATGTGGAGTACCAGGAGAACTTATCCAGCTCCTGTTGCAATTCAGTCTAGGAGTCTGTTTAATTTAGATAGTGACTGCATTATAAGAGCTGTGGTCCTCATTAATTGGTCCCCACTAAATTCTGTACTGGATGAGGGTTTAGCCTTTGATTTTTTAGTACTATGTTTGGTGAACTCTGTGATAGGTTTACAAGTAAACAAAAGATGAGAATTAAGGGGAGCAATCAGGAATGAGTGTCATATGCCTTGCCCCACTTGATGCCTTCTCATTAAAAGGCATAGAAGAAAAGATAGGACTAGTGTTGATTAAACAGGAAGTCCTACATAACTGCTTAAAAATAATAAGAAAACTAAAGCAGATTATTTTTGTCAGTTCAAGAAATTAGGTGTTGCTAGCTCTAGGAAAAGTTGGAAAATAGATAATTCATTATTAAATAAGAAGGTTGTACCTAAATGTACCTAAAATAAAGGCTTTGGAGGTTTAGTTTGGCTTAATCATGTATCCCATAGAAATGTTGTTTACTTATTTATTTAGTTGAATTTTAATGACTGGCTAGGCTCACTGAGACTGGATTGGACTGTCACATTTGTCAGGGGTGACCAGGAATTAGTTACATACATTAAGTAGCCCACCTCCAGGCTGAACTGGCAAGGACTAAGGAGGCCTCCCCCACCCAAAGAGCACCACTTCCACAGAGGCTGCCAAGTATGAAGAGCAGGTGGACCGCAGTGGGTTCTGGGAGGGTACAGGTGGTGGAACAGAAGCGAAGCCCCCTAGTTGTACCTCTACACAAGCCATATGCCAGTCTGGCAGAGCAAGGTTCCTCTATGATGGCACCCTCAGTGGAGGCCAAGAAGAATGCTGAGGACACCCACAAAGGAGACCCACAGAAGGGTGGCAAGGGACACCACAGGGGAAGGAAACAGCTTCTGATAGGGGACTCAGTTATTAGAGAGATAGACCTGGGGAAGGGAGAGGAGAGGGAAGCAAGGTGCCTGCCTGGTGCCATGGCTTGGAGGGACAAGAAGCAAATCCTCAAGATTGCAGAAGCAGCATCACAGGAGAGGGAACTAGATATCGTTGTCCACCTTGGGACAAATGACCTAGCTAGGCATGGGATCAGTGCAGTGCAGGATGAAATTGTGGAGTTGGGGAGGGGCCTCAGAGAGGTAGCAAGCACAGTTACCTTCTCAGAGGTGCTGCCAGTCCATGGCAGGGGTGAGGCTAGGGTACTACACACCATGCAGTTTAAAACTGGTGCAGAGAACAGGGCTTTGGCTTCATTGGGGACTGGAGGTACACCTGGAGAGATGAAGGTTTATACTGGCACGATGGTCTGCATCTGTCCATGAAGGGAACCAAGATCCTAAGTGACAGGTTTAAATGCTTCCTTGGCAAGCTTTTAAACTAGCCATGGGGGGAGGTGCTAATAAGAGGCAGGAAATTTCAAGCCTCCCCCACAAAACATGATGGGTAGTAAGGTAAACACTGAGGTACAGTGCTCAACAGAGGGCAGGACAGGTGTAAATGGAAAAATAGACAAGGGCAAAAAGAGCAGACATGGGGGGAAAAAAGGATAAAGCCAACATTAAATGTTGGGCAATGAGTACCAATGCCCGTAGTCTGGGAAACAAGCTTCCTGAGCTAGTAGCCTTGATGGAAGATGAACACTTGGATATTGTGGCAGTCAAAGAAACATGGTACATGGGGAACCATGACTGGGATGTCAACATACCAGGGTACACAGTCTACAGAAGGGACAGGGAGGGGAAAAGAGGAGGTGGAGTAGCTGTATACATAAGAGAAGGGATCAAAGCTACAGAACTAAAAAGTAAAGAGGGAGGACAAGACGCACTCTGGGTCACCTTGGAGACAGGGAATGGCATCACAATCTGCACAGGGATTGTATACAGACCCCCATCTCAAGGGGAGGAAATGGACAAGAAAATGATAGAGGACATTCTCAAAATGGCTGAAAAAGGGGAGATACTGTTAATGGGGGACCTGAATATGCCAGATGTTAACTGGATGACATGTACTGCAGCCACATCCAAGAGCAGGGTCTTTCTCGATGCCCTGCAGGGGGCAGACCTTAGACAGCTAGTGTTGGAACCCACCCGGGAGGAAGCAATACTAGACCTGGTACTCTCAAATAGAGAGAGGATCACATATTTAGAAGTCAGTAGACATCTGGGAACAAGCGACCACTGCACAGTGTGCTTCACAATAAGCACAACCATGGAGACAAGCCATACAAAAACAAGCATACTGGACATTAGAAGGGCTGACTTTGGCAAAATGGGTGACTACCTGAGGAATACACTAGCAAATGGGCAAAAACGAGGGGTGGAAGAACAATGGAGAAAAATCAAAACTGCCATCATATAGGCAACAAGCCTTTGTGTGAAACAGATAAAGAAAACAAAGCGGAGTAAAAAACCACTATGGTTCTCAAAAGAGGTGGCATGGAAGGTTAAGGAGAAAAAGGCTGCATTCAAAAAGTACAAGACATCACAGAAGGAGCATGGCAGGGAACTGTATCAATTAAAGCAGAAAGAAGTGGGAAAGGCAGTCAGAATAGCAAAAGCCCAAACTGAGGAAAAAATAGCCAAGTCAGTTAAGAAGGGGGATAAAACCTTTTATAGGTACATTAGGGAGCATAGAAAGGTTAAGGGAGGAATAGAGAAGATTAATAAGGGAGAGGGGAGGTGGGCAGAGGGAGACAGTGAAAAGGCAGAGATATTGAATGAATACTTTTGCTCAGTATTCACAAAAGAAGATGAGGAGGTGTTACCTAAACCAGACAATGGAAGCACTCTGGGTAGGGGGGTTGACACCAGTCCATTTACAGAAGAAAGAGTCCTGAAAGAACCCCTAAAACTCAAGGTGGACAAAGCAATGAGGCCTGATGGGATTCACCCAGAATCCTAAAAGAACTAAGGGAGGACCTAGTGACACCACTGACCACACTTTTAACAAATCATGGGAGGATGGGGTGGTACCTGAGGACTGGAGGAGGGCAGATGTGATTTCCCTTCACAAAAGTGGAGAAGGCAGAAGCAGGAACTACAGACCTGTAAGTTTGACCTCAGTGGTAGGGAAAATGATGGAATCACTTCTGAAAGAAAGAATTGTTGAGTACCTAGAGGCCAGCGGGGCACAGGACCCAAAGCAGCATGGATTTACAGCAGGAAGGTCATGTCAGATGAACCTAATAGATTTCTTTGACTGGGTGACCAAAGTAATAGACCAGGGAGGGGCTGTGGATATGGCCTACCTAGACTTTAGCAAGGCATTTGACACAGTCCCGCACAAAAGATTAATAATCAAGTTAGCCAGCTTGGGAGTGGGTCCCAGGGTGGTAGCCTGTGTTGCAAACTGGCTGCACAACAGGACACAGTAGGTAATAGTGAGTGGCACACATTCCGAAGAAAGGGGGGTCACTAGTGGAGTACCTCAGGGCTCAGTACTGGGTCCAGTCCTCTTTAACATCTTTATAGGTGACATTGCAGAGGTTCTGGAGGGAAAGGTATGCCTCTTTGCAGATGATACAAAGATCTGTAACAGAGTTGATATACAAGGGGGGGTAGAAAGGATGAGAAGGGACTTGGCAAGGTTGGAGGAATGGTCAGACATATGGCAACTTAGATTCAATACAAGAAGTGAAGTAATGCACCTGGGAAACAAAACCCAGGAGAAGAGTACACAATAGCAGGAGGTACTAACATCAGCAAAATGGAACGGGACTGGGGGTAATCATATCAGATGATCTAAAGGTGGGTAAGCAATGTGAGAAGTCAGTGAGGAGAGCCAGGGGATAATGGGATGCATAGGAAGGGCATCACAAGTAGAAAAAGGAAGTGGTTATCCCTCTGTACAGACAGTTGGTGAGACCCCATCTGGAGTACTGTGTGCAGTTTGGAGACCTCATCTACGCAAGGACATAGACAGGATGGAAGCAGTCAGAGGAGGGCAACTAAAATGGTGCAGGGTCTGCATCAGAAATTATATGAAGAGAGAGACTGAGAGAGCTTAATATGTATACCCTTGATGAAAGGAGGGACAGGGGGACATGATAGAAACGTTCAAGTACCTCAAGGGAATCAACAAAGTCCAGGAGGGTAGCATCTTTCAGAAAAAGAGATGTGTAAGAACAAGGTGACACAATTTAAAGATAGAGGGGGATGGCTCAGGGGTAATGTGAGGAAATCTTTTTTCATGGAGAGTGGTGGATGCGTGGAACTGCCTTCCTGGGGAGGTTGTTGGGGCTAAAACAGTGGGGGAATTCAAACATGCATGGGACAGACACAAGGCAATTGTAGTGGGGGGGGGTGGCAGGAAGTAGGCTGTTGGTTAACTAGAATCTGCAGCTTATCCAGTAGGTAGGGAAATGGGCAGACTGGGTGGGCCAAGTGGTCCTTATCTGCCATCAAAGTCTATGTTTCTATGTTTCTAAGTGAGAAAAAAATATATAGCCTTTACATAGTACACAAATAAATGGAGGAGAAGTCATCAAGCATACAAGGTACAGCTTATTAGTTACAATCAGGAACATCAAGACCTGTACATTCAGAAACAAGTCACAGGATGAAGCAGGCATAATTGGAGATATCCAGGGTCCATCCGGAGGTTGGTGAATGCCCAGGAATGTTCCAGGGAGAAAATTCTGCTGAGGATGCAACTGGTCATCAATCACACTTGCAAGGGGACACTCCATTGGAGAAGGCTTTGAGCCTCCTTTTAAATTGTGTAAGAGTAGAGAACCTAAGGATCTCATATGGGAGTGAGTTCCAAAGAGGGGGGCAAAGAAAGAAAAGGATCTCCTTCCAGATGCTGATTGTGTCCCGGAGATTTCTAATAATGGGCCAGAAGTGTATGTCAGGAGCATTGTATGCTGCCTAAGCCTCATTATTCCATCAAGGCTAGGGGTGTTGAAAGTTTCAGTAGCTTGAAGGTTAGGCAGTATAGTGGCTAAAGGAGTCTTAAATTAAATGACGGCCAACCAAGTGCAGCAAACACACAGCAGTGGTGGTCTCTGGAGCGGGCACCAGCTGCAAAGCATCCCATTCAGTTATAGAGTGTTTTTATCCTGCACAGTTCAGAGTCTCAAATGAACTGTAATACAGGAGCACCATAGAAAAGTAATGTTATTAAGGTATTGCTACCAGTTGCTACATGAGCCTTCTCAGAATGATGGGGGAACAAGTCTGTAAAAGAGGCCAAGCACACACCCTGCAGTGGTGGTCTCTGGAGTGGGCACTAGCTGCAAATCATCCCATTCTGTTATAGAGTATTTTTATCCTGCACAGTTCAGAGTTGCAAATGAACTGTAATACAGGGGCACCACAGAAAAGTAATGGTATTATGGTACTGCTACCAGTCGCTAGACTAGCCTCCTTAGAAAGATGGGGAATAAACCTGTAGAGGAGGCCAAGCTTCTGGTGTATTGTTTTGACTACGGTGTCCACATGAGTTGCAAAGGTCATATTTTGGTCTAGCACTACCCAAGGTATTTATGTGACTCCACCACTTTGAGATGAATGCCACCAGTGGTGGACAGCTTGGGCAGGAGTTGTCTCTCAGTGCCTAGCCTCCTCTTTCCAAACAGCATGGCTTTGGTATTTTTAATGTTGAGGACTAGTTTGTTTGTCAGGAACCAGTTTCCCAGTTTCTGGAAGTCATTTATATGGCTGAACACATTTGAAATTTTTTAATTGTACATCCACTATTGAGTTCTGCTTTACCACTGATAGTAACTCAGTGACTCAATTCCCCTGCCTCATTCATTTGGAAGGGCATATCAATCAGAGATGGCAACCAGTCTTTTGGAGCTCTGCTGAGTTCTGAACTTTTAAATAGGAATGGGCCAAAGCGTTCCCTTGAAAACCAAGCCACTTTGAATACAAATAGCTCGATTTTTGCAAGACCTGAACTGAGCACAGCAGGCTTGTCTAAGATCTCGCACTCCCCAGCCATCCTGTCATGTGGCAGGCTTACTCCTTGTTGTGTGAAAGGCTCAGAAGACTAGGGAAAAGGTCAGAGGACATCTGAGCAGTGCACCACTCAGCTGTCAGTGTCAGTGGCTCAGTAGATAGCACACTCGCCTCTGAGGCTGGGAGATCAGAGGACTGTGGGTTCAGTTCCCACATCTGGCACTTGGGTTAATATCCTAGTACTGACACTGTAGTGCAGCATGAGAGGGGTGCTGCACTTCTGAGGTGCCGTCTTTTGGATGAGATGTTAAAACTGAGGTCCCATCTGCCTGAATTGGTGGTAGTTCAGGTGGATGTTAAAGATCCCACGGCACTTATCGGAAAGAGTAGGGGAAAGTTTTATTGCAACATAAATCGCACATTAATACACAAAACAGTCTTCAAAAAAAAGAGAAAACATGGAATAACTAATTTACAAACATTCACGTCACAGCGAAATCAGAGTCTGTTACTCAAGGAAGGGCCTTCCAAAGTTCCAAAAGTGCCGCCTCAGATAAGTAAGTACTTTCTTGCAGATAGATATTCTTCAAGTCTTGTACAATTTTTTTCTCCAACTCAAAATAAGAGCATTCTTTTTGTTGTAATGTAAACAGACACCATGCCATCCAGGTATTCCACTTAATAATAACAAATACAAAGATTCAAAGTGTCAGTATGCCAAAAAGACCACTGAGGGGGAAAAAATCTCCATAAACAATATTCAAATAAGAAACTGTCTGAAACAAGGGAATATTCCATACATGTGCCAAAAAAGACCACCAATTCTTAATGAAAGAACAGTCAAAAAATAGATGAGAAATAGTTTCTGGTTTAGTAATACATAACAATCTAGAGCACATTCGGTCTTGGAATTGCTTGTGTTTATGATTTGCCTTTACGTTGATTCTTTCGTGGCAAGACAGCCAATGAAAGTCCCACATATGGGCTGGCACCCTCTTACAAGCAGTAACAAAAACAAAAGTGAAGGATATATTGGCTTGGGCACTTTTCAAAGGGCACCTGTACAGCACAGACCATCGAAAGTAAATTATTATATAATAATTTATGAGAAGAATTCAATAACATCTGAGCCGATATCTTCCATTGTTTCAGGCGTAAGAAAATATGTTTAACATATATTGGTATACCAACAGTATGTCGTAACACAGTCAGAGTATTACATTCCCAGTGGTGAAACCACAATCTACAAGAATCATAAAACCTAGGTTCCCACCCCCTCTGGGTATTAATCAACAAAGGCCTAAAATTTGCTGTGAGAAAAATACATGTAAAAAAAAACAAAGGATTAATCATATGCAAACCACCCTCTGCAATTGGCAAGTATGTCACATTCCTTTTGATTGGGAACAGCCTACTCCCCCAAAATGCTTGAAAAAACAGGCTAAGAACTGCAGTTTCTAATTGTTTAGGAATAGGGAATATATAACTCAAATAAAGGAAGGTTGGTATCAAATAAGATTTAGTCAAAAAAACACGCTTCTTTTTCCCAATCTGCCCTCTATTACAGTAAGCCACCTTAAGTTTACCCTGTTGCAGTTTAACATCCCAATTGTAAAAATCAGAGTCCAATGTCCCCAAAAAAAAACCAAAATACGAATAGGGCCTAAAACCATACGTAAAGGGCCTATATGGTCTGAAGGGGCTAAAGCAGAGCCTAACCGGATACCCACACTTTTATTATAATTCAAAACTGCGCCAGAAAATATGCCAAATGTAGAACACACCTGAAGAGACATAACCACAGAGGGCTCATTGGCTACAAGAAAGCAAACATCATCAGCATACGCAATAGCCTTATAAGGCGAGCGCAGGACAGAACTAGAAATAGCATGAATCTAAGGATGGGCATTCAACCGTCGAAGCAAGACGTCTAGAAAAAAACATACAATATAGGGCTCAAAGGACAACCTTGGCGAACCCCTCTCTTGATGGGGATCATTGGTCCCACCCAACCATTCACTACTGGTACAACAGTAGCTGTTCTATAAAAACCACGAATCCAGCAAATTAAAACCGCCGATACATGTGACAAACGAAGTGCTTCCCATAAAAAATCATGGTTGACTGAATCAAAAGCCGCTTTCTGATCCACAGAAACCACTAGTCTCTAAACCACATCTGCATAACCATGAGAAAATAATTCCCTAAGAAGAATCAGATGGTCAGAGATTCTTCTATTAGGCACCAAACATGACTGTGCAGGATGCAAAACCACCTCTGCTATCATCACAAGACGCTTCGCAGTAATTTTCATCAATACCTTAAAATCAGTATTCAACATACATAAAAGGGGCCAATTTTCAAGGGAATGTAAATCCCCTTTTTGTTTATATATATAAATAAAAGTACCCTTCATAAAATCCAAAGGAAGAATTTCACATGTCACCAAGGAATTAAACACTGATGTCAGTTCTGGAACCAAGTGGTCACCCAGCACCTTATATAAGGCAGCCGGGAGACCATCCGGACCAGGAGTCCTCTGTAAAGGTAAAGAGGAAATGGCCAATTTCAAGTCCAGCTCTGTTATTGGTAAACATACTTGGTCCAAAATTGACTGTGAAGGGATTGGGATATCAAGATCATTATATAAAATCGCAGGATCAACAGCTACTGCTGGAAAAGAAGAAAATAAAGCTAACGTATGGTCTGTTACAATTTGACAAATATCTGACTGAGAAGTACATAAATTACCTATAGAATTAACTAGACACGTCATAGTTTTTTGGGAAATTTGACAGGAATTTGCCTCAAAAGGGCATACAACATCATGTGTTCCTGCCATACTAAATTTATGTTGATAATAAAGTTGTCGTGATTGCCGGGATTGGAAATTCAACATATCATCCTGTACCAATTTTAATTGCTGAGAAAGGTCTTGCCCTGTCGTATAAGCAATTGTTAATAAAGACTGGAAATGAACTCTCTTTTGCAAATAATCCAAATACTCCCTTCTACATTTCTGGTGGCTATAATTTTTCAAGAAAACAACCAAATCATGCTTTGTATCCGACCACCACTGAATAGGGTCCGTATAACATATAAAAACAGATTTACGGGCCCGGAGGAAGGATAACAGAGACTGCATAAAGGCCGGGACTTGTAACAGGGATGTGTTGAATTTCCAAAGTCCGGGTCCTTTATGAAAATGAGCAACAGACCCTAAACCAACAGACAACAACTTATGGTCTGAAAATGTAACAGCTTGTACCGTGGCAGAAGCAACAGTTAAAGTACGAGACAAAAACACAAAATCAATCCGAGCTGCCAATTTACCCTTCTGAAATGTAGGGGTATGTTGTTTAGTAAAGGACAAATAAGCGTCAGTCAAATGGGCAGTACGAACCAATTTCCCTAATTCCTGAGAATCACAAAACAATTTTCTAGTAGTTACAAAAGAACTCGTATCATGAAGACTTAAGCCACAGTCAAAATCACCAAAAAAAATAACTTGAAAAGAAGTGTGCAAAAATGAACGAAGTAAAGAAAATAAAGCTATTCGCGACGTTTTAGTCTGAGGGGCATAAAGATTAATCACCCGATAAGGACAGGGCCCGAATCACAAAATCTAGAAAGAACGCTCTACCTGGAGCCACATCATATAATTTTAACAAACTGAACACCGGGACATTAATCAAAATCCCCAGACCTGAACAGGAATCCTGGCCTATGGACCAAAAGGAAGGTCTCAGCAACCAGTCCTGCTGTGCATGTCGGATTTTCTGTGAGGTATGAAATCAAGTATCCTGCAATAAGAAAATTCCCAAAGGCAAAAGCCATAAAAAGGAAAAAAACAGTCGCCTCTTTGTCATACGCTTCACACTGTTTACATTAATAGTATGACAAGCAAAATGAGACATAGCATTTAAACAATGCAGGAAAACTCATCACGACTTCCTTTTCCCAACCACCTTTTTCCCTTTAAGTTTCACCCTGGCCTTCCTCTTCTGAGAGAGACCAGTACCAAGTTGAAAATCAGAGTCAGTGGTTCCATCAGGGAGAGATGAAGCAATGGAGGAAGAGTCTGACTCGCCTCCAGCATCATCTGAGACAGGTTGAAGTAGCTCAAAAGGGTTAGACAAAGGCACAGGAGAAGGCTCCAGTGCCACTGGAGGGGAAGGTAATACTCGGGAATTGTTCCTCATAGACCTCCGACATCCAGTACTGGCAGGTACTCGAGGAGGGGGAGGAGAGGGCATAGTGCTTGGACCTGGAAGAGGATCAGGCACTGACAAGACAGGCTGGACAGGTATAAAGGTAGCAGAGGTCTTAACCAGAGTACTCTCAGAAAAGGAGACTACCGAGGGCTTTATGCCTGGTTCTTCAACAGACACAGAGACCTGCGGTGAAGGCTGTAAAACCGCTGAGGGCGGTACTGCCGATGTGGCTCAAATATGAGCCTTCTGTGCTTGTGTAATAATAAAACACTGATCAACCCCACCATCATGAAAATCCTGACTGTGAGCAGCCCAGTGACAGTTCTGAAATGTATGCCCCAGTTCATCACAAAGGCTGCATTTGCACTCGGTCAAACAATGGGCCCCCACATGACTCAATTCACCACATATATTGCATTTCATCTTGTCACACACATTACTGAGATGTGTAGGGTCACCACACCGCTAACAAGCCTTCGGCTGACCCGGGTAGAACAGGACCCCCCATCCCGATCTATAAAGAAAGAATTAGGTAAGTGTACAGGACCTGACTCAGTAGTGTTCAACAAAACCCTAATCTTCCATCCCCCTGTCCAGATATTTTCAGTATCCAGGATGGCCTCCGCCTGACCCTGGACATTACAGTACTGTTTCAACCAATAAATAACATCAGCCACATCAACATCCTCATTTCGGAACAAAGCAATGATGGTTTTAAAAGTGGGTTTTGAAAGGGGGATTGCCTGAAATGGGGTCCAAAGAGCAGTGTTCCTCAAAGCATGGTATTTCGACCAGAAACGCTCCAAGCCACGAGCCGTTTGAAAGCTAATATCAAAAGAAGATTCACCAGAGATGTGACTCATCGCATATATTTCATGAGAAAAACACTCTAACGAGTCCTTAAGAAGTGTACGTGCAACATATACACGGTCTGGGAGCTCAGGTAACCCCCCCCATAAACTAAATTAACTGCATTATGTCTCTTTGCAGCTTGGATCGGGAATTTGAATAAGGATGAAAAAGAGCGACTCGGCTCAGTCTTTTTAGATGTTGATTGTAGTAAAACTGTACCTGGAGCTCCCTGGGATGTAACAGTAGAAGAAGCCAGTAGTTCTGATCCTTGTAAATGTTCCAAAATAGGGTTCTTAGTCAATTCCAATCCCTGTGTCAAGCGCAAGGGGTCAGGAGAAACTGCAGCCTTGCCTGATTCATGTTGCAACTCGGGGAAGTCGTCAGGACAGGGGGACCTCACAGGAGATGGACCGGAAAGCCATTTCCCTGCAACAGGTTCCTGTACCCAGCCAGCAGCCCACAGAGCCGAGTCTACAGACCAGGGAAGCTTTGCAGGGGAAGCCACAACCTGGGGTGTTGCCAAAGAAGGAGGTGAAGCAGCGGTCTCCATGTCACACACATCACCCACCACAAACGACTGGGAGGCAGGGGGCACAGCAGCAACAACCGACACACTCGAAGCTTCCAAACACACCTGGATGTCAGCCGACGGGTGAGTCTCCGTAGTTTGTCCTCCGAAACCTCTGGTCACAACAGGAGGAGAAGTAGCATTCATTTCAGCGTTGTGTTCTCTTAAAGTTTGAAGTTCTTGACGGAGTTTCATTCTAGTGATCGCAAAACTATGTTCTGCTTTAGCCAAACGTTCATGTATCACCTTCTCCGCATTACAAGCCACTTCATGATCTAGGGAGGAAAAATCCTCCATTATGTCACCATTAGGCAAAGAACGAGAGTCCATACCAGTATTAGGGAGCTGAGATTCAGGCACTGTATTCAGGACATGTAAGTCAGATACTGAAGTAGTACAATTCTGTTGTAGATCCTTTGTGAATTCAATTGCAGTCTCCACTAAATCAGAGGTGGGAGCCGGGACCAGAACTCCCACCTCCATAGCTTCCTCCACAGCAGGCACTGGGACGTCCGCCATCTTGGACAGAGGTTTCCCCTCTGAAGAGTAGGGAAATTTCCCTGGTGTCCTGGCCAAATTTCCCTCACTCACTAAAAATACCACCAACAGCTTAATCTGGTTCAAGGTCAGTTGGCATTCATCTGTATTCCCCCTCCCCCGGGTCGTGCCTGAAAATAGGCAGGATTTGTCTAGTGCACTTACCCGGTCAAAAAAAACTAAATAAAAAAAATTAAAAATAGACCAAATTTGCACATGTGCACAAACTCAGTATATAGTAGATGGCGCAGCTGCTCAGCATGCCATTCTACTAGGGAAGTCGGGGGAGGAAGGGATAGCGTCTCTTGGCAGCCACAGAGGTGTCAAGATACAACCTATTTTTTTTTGCCACATTGTCCAAGCCCCATAGCCACAGAGAAGATGCCCTCCATGCCCCTGGCCCCCTAGTCTCAGCTTGGGGCTGGCAGTATAGCTTCAAGATTAGAGTAACAAGCTGTGAATGAGCTTGGTACATCCAGCAGAACTGGGTTTGATTCCCACAACCTCCATTTACATACTTTTGTTTTTTTTTTTACTCATGAACATATGAATTTTGCCAGCAGAAAAAGGCCATTTGGTCTATTGAGTCTGCTCAGTTTTGCAGCTAGCAGCCCTATTCTGCAGCTGCCCCTCCCTAAACACTCCCCCTCCCCTTATCCTCCCTCTTGCTGTGTCCCAGACCCTTTTGAAGCTGCCCACTGTTTTACAGGCTATCACCTCTGCTGGTAATACATTCCACCCTGCTACCACCCTTTCCATAAAAAAGTGCCTCCTCATTTCCCTCCTAAATCTTTCCTCCTCCAATCTCATCTCATGGCCTTGAGTTTTCCTCCCCACCCTTACCCTGAAAAGCCCTTCCGTATCAGTCTTGTTTATCCCTCTCATGTACTTGAATGTCTCGATCATATCCCATCTGTCCCTCCTCTCTTCTAGCGAGTACATGTTCAACTCCCTGAGACTAATCTCATACGATAAGTCCCCCAGCCCCTGGATCATCTTAATTGCTCTGCGCTGCACCCCTTCCATTAATTTAATGTCCCTTTTCAGGTATGGGCACCAGTACTGCACCCAGCATTCAAGATGAGGTCTAACCAGTGATCCATACAACGGCAGAATCACCTCCCCCCTCCTCGACATTATTTCCCTTGCGATACAACCCAGCATTTTGTTGACCCTTGCTGCCACCTTCCTACACTGTGCTGAGTTGTTCATTGATCCTGTAATGACCACCCCCAGATCTTTCTCCTCCTCAGTCTCTGACAGCTGCACACCTTCCAGTTGATAGTTTCTTCATGGATTTTTTGCTCCAAAATGCAGGACCTTACACTTTTTGGCATTGAACCCCAGCTGCCAAGTGTCCGACCAAGTCTCTAGCTTATTCATATCTCCCTGCAGACCCCTCTATGTCATCCACCACCACCCCTATCTTGGTGTCATTGGCAAACAGGCTGATCCTGCTCTTGATGCCCACAGAAATGTCTGAAATAAATACCTCAGATAACACTGGTCCCAGCACCGAGCCCTGTGGGACCCCACTCGTCCCTTCCCTTGGGGATGAGAATTCCCTCCACCACCACCCTCTGCTGTCTTCCCTGTAACCAGTTTCTCACCCATCCCACCATTTTTGGTACCGCCCCTGTGCCTTCAAATTTTGTTCCAAATCTCCCATGTGGCACCAAATCGAATGCCTTGCTGAAGTCCAGGTACAGGATATCCACTAGATGGCCCTTGTCCATCTGCCTAGTTACCCAGTCATAGTACTCTACCAGGTTGGTTTGGCAGAATTTTTCCATGACAAAGCCATGATGCCTACTATCCTGCAACCCACTGGACTCCAGCAGGGCCACCAGCCTCTACTTCAGGATCATTTCCATTAGCTTCCCCATGATGGCCGTGAGGCTCACTGGTCTATATTTCCCTGGTTCATCTCTGTGGCCGCTCTTATGCACAGGAATCATGTGAGTCAACCTCCAATCCCTGGGTATGCATCCCGAATTCAGTGAGGCATTGAATAGGCCTGCCAAGGGCCCCGCCAGTATCTCCATCAGAACCCTCAGCACCCTGGTGTGAATGCCATCTGGCCCCAGTGCCTTATCAATCCTCAGCACTCTCAAGCCTTCCAGCATTCTACCTTCCATGATCACTCTGTTCGTTACCCCCACACCCTCTACAGACTCCCCACCCCCCTTGGGTAGCACTCCCCCTCTCTCTTTCGTAAATACCGAGCAGAAGTAGTCACTGAGCACCTCTGCCTCCCCCCCTTTTCAACCCATCCCTCTTCCTTCTTAATCCTTACTATCTGTTCCTTACAGCTACTTTTCTCCCTGATGTACCCGAAGAAGCTCTTTTCCCCTTCCCTTATGCCTTGCGCCAGCCTGAGCTCTTTGTTGGCCTTTGCTTTTCTTATGCCCTTGTCATCTCCCTTGCCTCCTGCAGGTACTCCTCCCAGTCTCCCCTCCACAATTTCCTGTATCTCCTAAAGGCCACCCTTTTTCTCCTCACCTTTTCCACAGCCCCCTACATACAGGTTGACTTTTTTCCCGTGGCCTTTTTACTCCAAGTCTTGCTAAAGGAATTGGTAGCCTCTAGTATCCCCCTCTTTATAAGCTCCCATCTTTGGTCCGTGTCCATACTAGGATGGATCCTGGCCAGGTACCCAGTCACTACCTCCCCCATCCTTGCAAAATACACCCACCTGAAATCCAGCACCTTTGTGTTGGATGCCACCCCCAGTTTGCTCATAATCAACTTGAACCATACTGAGTGATGGTCACTCCCCGCTAATGGTTCATCCACCTTGATATTCCTCACAAACTCCCCATTTGTGAGCACTAAGTCTAGGGTATTCCCTTCCGCCCTTGTTGGTTCACTGACCACCTGCATCAGGAAACATTCTTGAAAGGCATGCAGCACTACCTGCTTCCTTTTACTACTGGTGGCTGGGGTTTCCCAGTCAGTCCCCAGCAGGTTGAAGTCCCCCTCCACCACCACACTCCCCTTCCCGCATGCTCTTCTAATCTGCCTCCCAAGTTCTTTGTCCAACTCCTCAGTCTGGGAGGGTGGCCTGTATAACCCCCCCCATCCGGAGAGTCCTATTCCTGGAATTCTGGATTAGAAGCCATAATGCCTCTGTTTCTCCCTCCTCCCTAATGCACCTTATCCCCTCCCTCACATATACTGCCACTCCCCCCTCCTGTTTTCCCTATCCTTGTGGAATATTCTGTACCCTGGGACCACCAAATCCCAGTCATGGTATTGGGTGGCCCATGTTTCCATGATGGCTGCCATGTCCACCTCCCTCTCCATCATGAGAGCCTGTACGTTATTCATTTTATCCCCCAGACTCCTAGCATTCATAGAAACATAGAAACATAGACTTTGACGGCAGATAAGGACCGCTAGGCCCATCTAGTCTGCCCATTTCCCTACCTACAGGATAGGCCGCAGATCCTAGTTAACCAACAGCCTATTTCTTCCTACCCCCCACAAGAATTGCCTTATGTCTGTCCCATGCATTCTTGAATTCTCCCACAGTTTTAGACCCCACAACCTCCTCAGGAAGGCTGTTCCATGCATCCACTACCCTCTCTGTGAAATAATACTTCCTCACATTGCCCCTGAACTGCCCTCCTTCTATCTTTAAATTGTGTCCCCTTGTTCTTGCAAGTCTCTTTTTCTGAAAGATGCTACCCTCTTGGACTTTGTTGATTCCACTGAGGTACTTAAAAGTTTCTATCATGTCCCCCCTCTCCCTTCTTTCCTCAAGGGTATACATATTAAGATCCTTTAGTCTCTCCTCAGATGGCTTGTCTTGCAGACCCTGCACCATTTTAGTTGCCCTCCTCTGGACTACCTCTATCCTGTCTATGTCCTTGCGGAGATGGGGTCTCCAGAACTGGACACAGTACTCCAGATGGGGTCTCACCAACTGTCTGTACAGAGGGATAACAACTTCCTGTTTTCTGCTGGTGATGCCTCTCCCTATACATCCCAGTATACCCCAGCCCTCCCTACTGCCTTCTCACATTGCTTGCTAACCTTAAGGTCATCTGATATGATTACCCCAGGTCCCTTTCCTTTTTTGTTGTTGTTACTTCCTCCCCACCCATTGTGTATTCTTCCCCTGGGTTCTTGTTTCCCAGGTGCATTATTTTGCACTTCTTTGCATTGAATCCTAGCTGCCATACTTCTGACCATTCCTCCAACCTTGCCAAGTCCCTTTTCATCCTTTCCACGCCTCCTTGTGTATCAACCCTGTTGCAGATCTTTGTGTCATCTGCAAAAAGGCATACTTTTCCTTGGTGACCACCTTCCATCCCCTTGCCCTTCCTACCCCCATTTCTCTGCCCTCCACTTCCAGCATCCCCAGTGTGGTGCTCCCCCATTTCCCCTCCCACCTTACAGTAATGAGGGAGACATGGTATTTGTATTTTCTCGCAGTTATTCCCGGGACCTGAACGTAGTCACGAGATGCGTGGAGGTGCATGCACCTTAGGGCTCAAGTGACAGCCCCATCCACATTCCCTGCCTAACTCCTAGGTTCCCCCCAGTCTGGCACTGCTACCTAGCCTCCACTGGGTGGCAGACAAGAGTCAGGAAAACCTCACCACCCTCACTGGAGAGGAGAGATGCCTAGTGGCTGCTCAATCCTGGCTTCTGGCCCCCCCCACCTGCTGACCCCTGGTGGCCTGTGCTTGCTCCCAAACCTGGGTCACCAGCATGGCGCGAGGTGTGGTATCCAGCACCTCAAACCTCAGTACCACCAGGCCTCCACCTGCATACTTTGTGACTCCGAGCATGAGCAAGTCACTTAACTTCCCCAGGGCTACTGGGTCACCCCTGAAAACAGGCACTTGTTCCAAGTGAGCCTTACCTGGTCACCAAAAGAATAAAAAAAAACACATTTTTGGCCAAAAATTAATGCTTTAAATAGAAGGATGCAATGCATCTCAGGCTGTGGACCCCCTTTTATTGTTATTGTCACTTCATGGACATTTTCTGATGCTTTTCTCTTGATAACACTCTTTTTCTTTCAGTTGTACATATTGGCTGAATCTGGAAAATCCAAATCTTTTGCAAATCCAAAACCAGACTCGGCCCAGATTTGTCAAATTCAAAACCAAATCCAGATCCACCCTGGCTTTGCCCATCCCTACGTTTAAAGATTATAACTTTTGTTTTGGGTCACTGATAGCAGAGAAGTATCAGGGAACTATTTTGTTAAAAGTGAAGCAGGTTACTGCTTCATATATAGTTGTTAAATGTTAACATAAGCACTAATGTTGTTATAACTTATTTTAGTAAGTGGCAGTGGTTAGGTAAAAGAATAATCAGTGGGTAAATGACGTACATTTGGAGTTCGGTTTGTTGTTTTTAGCGAGGACCATTCAGTTTGTGCTGCAGTGTGTGATTACCTAGTCAATTTCACACGGCGTGACTTCGGTTTGGTAACTGCCATGCTGCTTTGCGTGTGCTGGAAGTAAACAACACTGATTGCCAGTGATTCTGGTATGAAGTGTAAGGTGTTCTGGTGCAACCTGCTGAGGATTCCTATGACTAAGTTAGCTGACCAAAGCAAAGTCACAGCTGGAGAAGTAGAGTTGAGCAGAGCTGTATCTGCACATGGGAACTACAACGTACTGCCTGGACTGGAATGCTCAAGGAAGATACTGCTGTGGACTTGTTTAGCCACACTGGTCAAAGCAGTTGTTTTTGGACTTAGCAAGTATTTTCTTGTTGCCTGCTTATGGTGAGAAATGTTGTATTGAGGGCTGTCTCCCTGCGTTGTGGTAAAGTCATTGTGGTTAGGGATAGATTGGGACCTATCTGTGCCACAGAGCTGTGTGCTATGGGTGAGGGTAGAAAATTATTAACTGTGACTGTTACCTTATTATTTCATCCTGACTGGTAATGAGAGCAGCACTGGAATTATGCTCTAGTTTTGCTTTAGTCAAAAAATCTCTTTCCTCTTGTGAGAGAAGAGGATAATTCAATGACTACAAAGTTTGCTTTGGACTGATTGTCATTCAACATCTGAAACAATGTGATTGTAGTATGGACTAAATTGTGGATCCTCCCCATTTTATTGTTTAAATTGTATTTTTAAGAGATTTGTTTATTGGTGGGCGGTATTTTAGGGGAGGGATGTTGCGTGCCATAGGTTAAGTATGATCGCTGGAGTGTGTGCATACAGATAAATTTATATTAAGGTATGAATGATTGTGTGGGTGTGTGATTAGGGATTAAGGGTGATTGAGTGGCTTACTGTCCTTGTTTTTGGATGGAGGAAATTTTGGTGTGTGAGGGTGTTTTGAAAACTGGTATTAGTGTGGTTTGGGATGTGCTGCCTTCAACTGACCCCAAGGCTAAGTTGCACCTCATCTCTGCTCCGGGACCTGCACCCTTTCTGTGACCCCCCTCCAAACTATGTAGCCTACCAGCAATGCAGGGAAGTGGGGATTGGAAGGAAGCATGGAGGGGGAGTAGGTGACTTGAGGAGAGCTAATAGGGAGGGTGGTATTAGGGCTGTAAGGACCAGGAGTCACCCTGGGGTAAAAGGGGGGGGCTGACAGAGGCCTGACGTGTTTAGTCCCCATACTCAGTGAACTCAACAGATCGAGTGAGCAGGTAGCTGAGGGGCCAGCTGTCACCACTCATTCACTTCAAGTGATGCTGTGCAATGCTACGTCAATGAGTAATAAGTCTTCCATTATGGCAGATCTTATTGCCTACCATGTCTACTAAATTATTTATATATTGACTTGTAAAATTCCACATTTCATCTATGTCTATTTGTTGCAATTCTTTCATATTGTCCTGTAAAATACCACATTGTAATTAACTAAAATTGTTTTGTTCTACATATGTATCCCCTGTTGTATCTCTGTACCATTGCTATGTAATTGTAGTTGAATGTTGTCTGTTATGTAACTAATCCCAGATTATCCATAAAAAAGGGATGCTAGTCTCAGTTGGCTTACCCGGTTAATAAAATTCAAATAATTAAATAAATAAATACATTTCTTCTGTCTATGTCACTTGCATTATTGAGGACTGGCTAGGTGATGATGCAGGTCCCGTCTTGGAGTCCATGGTCCTGGCTGGGTTCTCCATAGTGCACTGCCCAAGGAAGGACTGTTGGGTAGGATGGCTATCTGTTTTATATCTGAGCTGAAGATAGTGGTGCACCAGTGGAGGATAACTCATTGTTTCAATGTGTGGCTGTGCATGGGGGTGCAGGCTGCAGAATCTTCTTCTTCTTCTACAGGCCTCTAGGGTGTGAGGGGGAATTTCTGCAGGAAATCACAGACTTTATAGCCAACAGGGTGTTGGAATCACCATGTGGCTTATTCTGGGTGACATCAATCCTTGAATCATTGATTATCCCTTGCCATTTTTTCAAGATTTCCTCCAGGGTATGAAATCTGTGGGCTTTGTACAAGCTGTTGTTCCCATGATCCACCAACATGGCCATGTCTTAGACTTGGTATGCTCTCTGGGGCTCAAGACTGGTAACTTTGAGACTGATCAAGTCATCTGGTCAGATCAGTGTACCATCAGGTTCACATTCAGAGCCCCCCTTGTAGTCCACCCCCTGTGGAGGATGTCCAGCTCTGTTCTTTTGCAAGGGCTGCAGCCAGAGGGACTCTTGGCAGTTCTGGCCACTCAGCTATGTTTTCAGCATGTACTAGGGGACCAGAAGAGGCAGCGGTGACCCGTAAGAGGGCAGTCTCTGGGGCTTTTGATCTTATGGGCTTATTCATGTATGCCCCTTGGTTTTACACCTGTGCTCGACGGGGTTTGATGGTGAGCTGAGAGAGTTGAAAGCAAAGGGGTGGAGGCTGAAGTGTTGTTGGAGGAGATACAGGGCCCAGGAGGATGGACTAGCTTTGATGACTCACTATGGTGAGTATCAGTGGGCAGTCTCCCATTAAAGGCAGTGTTCCTGCCCTGACTTATTGCTGCTGGGAAGAACTGACCAGCTCAGCTCTTTCAGACTTTAGACAGACTTCTCCATCTGGCCTGTCTGAAGCCCATAAGGAGTGGTTTCAGCCTCTAAATATGAGGCATTCACTCACTTCTTCTCAGACAGGGCGCGCTCTGTTAGGGCTGGTATCTCTCCATGTGGGTCATCATAGCCTAGCAGTGTTGGACCAGGGAGTCTAAGATGCATTCAGTGGTCAGGGGAAGAGTTTTTCACCAGTGACAATGGAAGAGGTGAGTGAGGGGATCTCAGAACTGCGATCCACGTTCCGTTATTTGGATTAAGACTTGACATGTCTACTGGTGAGCAGTGTTGGGCATCTGGGCCCATTATTTTCTGAAACTGTCTGGTATCCCTTGCCAAAGGCAGTGTTCTCAATGTCTCTGAAAAGCATACTGCTGAAGGCTCTTGTGAAAAAGCAATCACTGATCCCAGTTATCCTAGCTAATTTCCTGACTGTCTCTAACCTGCCCTTTTTGGACAAGGTTATTGAAAAGGTCATGACGCTGCAGCTTGAGCCACATCTCACTGCCTATGACATCTATGAGCCTCTCCAGTCTGGCTTTAGGTCTAGGCACAGCACAGAAACAACACTAGATAGAGTGTATAATGACTTGCTCATGGCGAGAGACAGAGGTGAACAGTCAGTTCTCATTCTCCTTGATCTTCTCTGTGTTTACACTATGGACCATGAGTTTGCTATTAGAACAGCTTAGAGAGTGTGTAGGACTCACTGGCATAGTCCTCTGCTGGCTTGAGTCCTATCTTAGTTGCAGGATGCAGAGGGTGGTGGCAGGAGGGTTCTTCTTACCCCCGGTAGTCCTGTCTGGTGGCATGCCCAGGATTTTGTCCTTCCACCCATGTTGTTTGCAGTGTACATGCTACTGCTGGGCAAGATCATTAGATAATATGGTCTTGGGTTTCATTGCTATGCAGATGATACCCAGCTCTATATGTCTTTTGCATTTGAGACATCAGTTGTGGTTGATGTGCTGAATAAGTGCTTGGCTGAGATCCAAGACTGGATGTCATTGAGCTGGCTGAGACTTAATCTAGATAAAATTGAAGTACTGCTGGTGCAGCCAGGTCATAGGAGGTGAGTGACAGCTATGAGAAGGAGACAGAGCTTCAGCATGGCCCATCTGGACTTTTGGCTACCACAAAGGACAGAAATATGGGAGTTATTCTGGATTATTGGCTGACACTTGAGGCTCATGTGTCGGCAGTAGTCCAGAGGTGCTTTAACCATCTTTGGAACATCAGCAAGATTAAATTCCTTATCCTCTGGCCACCTGGCCACACTAGTACACACGTTTGTGACTTCCAGCGTACCTTGGGATCAATGGAGGAATGTTGTGGCACCTGCAGCTAGTGAAGAACACAACTGCCAGGTTGCTGACTGGCCTTCTGGGGATGTGTCATGTCTTCTCAGTGCTGCATCACCTGTACTGGCTGCCGGTTAAGTGGCCTTTCTCCTTTAAAATGAGCTTGCTCACTTATAAGGCCCAGCACGAGCTGAACCCGGGATACCTGATGATCTCCTGACTCCTTACACACCCTCTCACCCTCTCCATTACACCGAGGAGGGCCAACTGGTAATTCCAAGGACTAGGTTAAAAGCCTTAGGAGACTGGGCCTTTGAAGTGGTGAGCCCATTCCTTTAGAACTTTCTTCTGAGAGCCCTGAGTGAGGCCTCCTCAGTGGAGACCTTTAAGAGGGTCCGAATACTTATTTATTTATTTACTCAGGTATTCAGGGACTGATTTACTTAAGATGCTATCATCCCAACCTGTTATTAGTTAGTTATTTATTTATAATTACTGGTTCACGTTTTTCCCATAGTAAAAGCCGGTTATAATTTGCCATTATAACCAGCTGGGCTGGTTATAATGGCAAACATGCGTCGCTTTCACTATGGTAAAAGCAAAAGCAACAGCAGCTCCACTTCTTTGGAGCTTTTCTTTTTTGCACTGTCTGGGGCTGTAAATGAATTTAATTCTCTCTATTTTTTTTTTCTTTTTTTTTTGTTAAACAGGTTGCATGTACTTTTATGCTGGCATAGTAAAGGGCAGCTGGGCTCACTCAGGGGTCTTTCTGTTGTGCCTAACACTGTCATCCATTTTTATTCACCGCCGCCACTCCGCTACTGTCTGTACCTCTTCCTTGGCTCCATCTATATCTTAAGCAACTAACAGCGGAAATCACCCAAATAGCAGAAGGGTCGGTGATCATTCTGGGTGATTTCAACCTCCCTACTATAAATTGGGATATATTATCAGGTACCAATCAATATGATTTACAGTTAATTTCAACAGTCACTGTCCTTGGCCTCACTCAACTAGTTAGAGAACCCACACGTGGGTCCAATATATTAGACTTAGTGATAACCAATATGGAGACCTCCTTGTCTAACCTACAAGTTTTGGGTCCATTAAGCAATAGTGATCACTTGATAATTCTATTTTCTATCTTCATGACTAATAATATCCCTATAAATAAATATACAATAAAACAATATGAGAAGGCAAACTTCATAAAAATGAATGAACAGTTGGCAATAATACCATGGGACTCACTACTTTCACCACTTAATATTGAGGATGCATGGAATACATTTAAAGACATTGTATATGATCTAGAAAAACAATATGTCCCAGTAAGAAGGAAATACAACAATAAAGGCAAAATTCCTGCTTGGTATAATAACAAAATAAAAGATTAAGTAATCATAAACGCAAACTATTCATTCGTTTAAAAAAATGTCAATCCGAATCAATTGAGGGGAAGTTATTAGAATATAGGAAAGCAGTTAGAGACCTTAAAACGTTAATTACTATATCTAAACGGAATTTAGAATTTAGAATAGCTCACACTAAGGACTCACACAAGAGTCTATACTCATATTTAAATAATAAAAAGGGAGAAACTAAAAAAAAAAAAAAAAATAGGCCCATTAATGGTAGGCAACATCACTATTCTTTCTGATAAGGTTACTGCATCCGAATTCAATAAATTTTTCTGTTCAGTTTTTGAACAAGATACTGAACCTATAACATATGCAAAGTCAGGTGATCTACCCAGTTATACTATTACTATACCTGATATTATCAAGCTTTTGGATACATTAAAATCTACAACAAGTCCAGGACCTGATAACATAACTTCCATATTTCTTATGGGAACATATAACTATATTGTTACTCCACTCTCCATCATCTTCAATAAATCTCTTAGTGAGTCCTATGTACCCTTAGACTGGAAAACTGCCACTGTCACACCAATCTTTAAAAAAGGGTCACAACACAAAGCAAATAATTATAGACCCATTAACCTTACCTCTATTCCATGCAAGCTATTAGAAAAACATATTAAAAACTTGATTGAAGAGGAGATGTTGGTATTGAATTTAATTGACACTACGCAACATGGGTTTAAAGCTGGGCATTCCTGTACCACCAATCTGCTAGCCTTTTATAACACAATCAGCTTGAACCTTGATTCAAATATTCCAGTAGACGTTATATTGCTTGATTATAGTAAGGCTTTTGACAAGGTTTCACATTCCTTACTAATAAATAAACTTACATCACTAGGTTTTTCAAAATGTATTGTGTCCTGGGTCAATAATTGGCTCTATAAAAGAACACAGACCGTTAGAGTTAGCGGGGAACATTCTGATGAAGGGCTGGTGTTGAGTGGTGTCCCTCAGGGCTCAGTGTTGGGTCCCATACTGTTTGGGATATTTATTAGCGACCTTTCTATTTTATCAAATAATATGCTGTCAAAGTTTGCAGATGACACTAAACTGGGCGGTCCGGTGGACAATGACTCAAATAGGAATACCCTCATAAATGATCTTAAGAGAATTGAAATATGGGCAGCAAATAATAGAATATCATTCAATGTATCTAAATGTTCAGTGTTACATATGGGTAAAAATAACATTAAGCAAACTTATTATATTAACAATACAATAGTTAGGGAATCTCTGATTGAGAAAGATCTGGGTATTCTTGTAAATAACAAACTATCTTTTTCCAGTCATTGTAATAAAGTTGCTAATCAAACTAACGCTTTTTTGCGCAGAATAAATAATACATTCACTCTTAAAACCGAGGAGTGTATTATGGCTTTGTATAGGACCCATGTTAGACCTCATTTGGACTATGGTTCACCTTTCTGGAGTCCTTATTTGGCTATGGATATCAATAGAATTGAGGGGGTTCAGAGAAGGGCAACAAAAATAATACCACCTCTTTCCTCACTAGACTATGTTACTAGGCTTCAAAGAACAGGGCTTTATTCTCTTGAGTTTAGAAGATTAAGGGGTGACTTACTCCAGTTATTTAAGATTATGCATTCACCAACATTAATGAGTTTATGTGGATTAGCTTTCTCATCTAGAAAGATTATAGCTAGAATACATGATAAACAAATAGTGATTAATAGAGCTAGAACAAACAAAAGACAACAGTTCTTTACTGTTAGAGCCCCGAGAGTTTGGAATGCTTTACCACATGACATTATTGCATGTCAAAATATAAACACTTTTAAAATTAAACTCGACAAATGGCTTCTGGAAAGAACATAATCAACCAATGATCCACATGTGTGAAGGACATCCTCGATGGGCTTCGGCCTTCTTTTTGTCCACTCTACCAAGTACAAAGTACCAAGTATCTCCCTTATGCTCCAGCTCTTTGGCAGGCTACTGCCAAAAACTGACCAATTTTAACTTAAAAAATGAGATGTTCAGCACCCTCACTGTTGGATCACTGTCATCATGGAACCGCCTTACAGGTACTGCTCCTCCCCTTCCTGTCACTGCTTCTCACCATATTTTATATAATTGCTCAGGCAAAAAAAGGGGACCCCAGCAATTATAAAAAATAAAATATGGAGTGATGTGTGTAAAACTCGATTTTTACGCACACCTTCATTGTGGGATACATTTCATAAACCCCTCGGGCTTTGCCCTCAGGGTTTATGTAGCATCCCACAACTCGGGTGTGTGTAAAATCTTGTTACACACATCACCCCATATATTATTCTTTATATTAAGAGAGGTTTTATATGTTATGGTTGTTAATTATGAACTGCATTTATTGTTTTTACATGTTTAGAAATATTTTACTATATCATGTTTGTAATGGCACCCTGAGCCTCCGGGGAAGACACCAGCTAAAAGTAAAGACTACTACTACTGCTACTATTAATACATTTCATTTTACAAGTTTGACTGTAAATTAGACTTTAGATTAATGGAACTATAAAAGATACAGACTAGGGCAGGTGATGATGACATGGGCATGAGGTTATAATTATTGGCTCAGGATGAATTGGTTTATCACATAAATGTTTTGTTTAATTTATCAGTCTGTGCCCATTAGATTAATTGGTGTCTGGAAGTAGGTGACTGTGGTTCCAATTTGTAAGGATGGCAATTAGGCTAAGGACAACAATTACAGACCTAATGTGTGTCTTTGTTAGCCAGTGTCAAAAATTTTGGAACAAGTTGCATATGACCAGCTCATACCATATTTACTGGATTAGAAAGTACTGACTTTGGTCCAACATGGTTGTTAGAGCTGGTCATAGTGCCCATATTTCTTTGATAACTTTAACTGCTTTACATGCAGCATTCAATTTAAGATACTTGGCTGTTGCCATATTCCTGGATTTAACCAAGGCTATTGATTTGGTGAAACATGGTCTCCTACAGTTCAAGCTTTAGGGATTTGAGTTGTCACATAATGTGACTGAAAGGCTTTCAGATTATTTGTATGGCAGGAGAAAATGTATTAAACTTTGGAGCATAATGCCATCCTTTTCTGATATCAGATTAGGTGTCCCACAGTGGTCCATATTTGGTCCCTTTTTATTTAGTATGTACCGTATGTCAATGATCTTCCTGAAGTCTTATCTTGTTCACCAGGGGTTGTAATTTGAATATCACTGAACAATATTTACAAGAACATTTTGGAGCATACATTCATGGCTGATCAAAACAATGTGTTGCTAAATGTCAATAAAATGAAATGTATAGTCTTCCATAGCAAAAGGAAAATGAATTCCCTCTCCCAGTGATCAAGACAATGCAAGATCAAGAAATAAACATTGTTCAAAGATTTAACTATATGGGGCTAGTATTAGACAATAATTTGTCTAATTCTTGTCACATTGATTCTCTAAGAAGTTGTGTTCTTACTCTGGTCACTTATATAATAGGCATACTTGTTTAACTTTTGAATCAAGAAAGCTGGCTACATAGCATTTGATAGTTTCTCAACTTGAGTATGGACTTGTTATCTGTTCTATGCCAAAGATACATTTTGGCTGTACTGCATGTTCTTTATAACAGAAGCTGATGGTTTGTACAGTATTAGATGTTGATCACAGGACCCCCCACTGCAAACCCCATTATCATTTAAATTGGCTATCATTTCAGTAAAAGTGCAAATTATTTTGCATGACTAGCCTATGGCAATCTCTGTTCCCATTCAGTCTATGTTCTGTAAAGAAATTATTTACATTATCCACTTCTTCACACTGTACTCATTCTAAAGATTGGTTATCTTAATTTGTTCCCGTAAAGCTCACGCAGCCCTGCCAAAGAATCTTTAGATTCAAAGCTATTAAACTTTACAATGCTCCATCCTTTCATGTATGTAATATTGCTTTTTAACCATTTTTTTAAATCTTGTAAACATGATATATTTTACTTTGCTAAATACAATTTTAGTGTATAACTTTTAAGCAGTTTGTATATGTTGTTGCCTTATCCAGCACCTCCCCACAAAAATGGACAGTTGTCGCTCTTGGGTTCTTTCCTGGTTAACAAAGTTTTAAATGAAAAATAAAATTACTGGATCAATTTACATTTATTGTATAGCACATTATTGCACTATGTTGATTCATGATTTGGTTGATACTCAGGGGAAGTACTGCATCCCAGCGAGTGGTACCATACTTACACCAGGCCCACTATACCTTTTTCTGAGTGGAGGCACTGCAGTGTGCACTTAATTAAAACTCTGGCTACAAAACCCTCAATCAGGAGTTAATCAACCCAGGCCCCTCAATCTTCTTTGAACCTACAAAGCACAATTGGGACTGTGTTAGATGGAGTTAATTGATTATAAAGTACATGAGGATTCCAGTGCTATTAGTGATAACAGATGAATATAGTTATTTCATTAGTTAGTTAGATAGTTATTTTGTTAGTTAGTTAGTTCATTCATTAAATTTATTAAAAACACCCCTCCAGTGCTCAGAGTGCCTGCACAGTAAATACAATAAATATATTTGTTATAAATAATATAAAACATGATTTCACAGTACAAATCACATCCAAATATCAATATAAACTAGACCTGGCCCTAAAAAAGTGCATAGTGATAGGCAGACCGGTAGACATGGTATTTTCCAGTCCTAAAAATGAATACAGAGATGTACCTTAGAAAATCTTTTTCAATACTATGACTTAAACATTTAAGATCCCATTTTGGTCAGTTTAGAATGGGGACTTTATGGGGTTTGAAACTGTGCAAGTCTTTTGAGGGGGTATCTAGTACTGTGCAGTTGAAAGTCTTGTTCTGGGTGTTAACAGAAGGGGAAGTTGGATAAGTTTAAAATAGAAAGTCCCCAAGAGGTCATATAAGATTAAAGACTTTAGCAGTGTCAAGCTGTAGGAGTGGGCAATATGATATTGAGTATTTTTGAGGAGTGAGTTGGTATAAATGGAAAAATCAAAAATGATAAAAGAGTGGTCAGTAAAGGTAAGGTCAAGAGGAAAATGAGTAGAGGTGTTAGGAAGTTACTGATAATAAGGTCAAGGGCATGGGCATGACTGTGGGTAGGAGAATTTGATTGAAGAAAACCAAGGGATTCAAGTGTTGAGAGAAAACTGGAGGCAAGTGACTCTGTAAGCTCATCAACATGATTGTTGAAGTCATTAGTGAGAGCTATATTTAAAGAAGAAAGGCTGATTGAGGAGAGATGATCTGAACAGTGGGTGAAAAAGAAAGGGTCAGATTAAAAAGAAGAGTAAATGACACAGAGTCTGAAGTTAGAAGGTAGTGGAGATAAAGGGTTGGACTTTCATAAGGACACATAAAGAAGTTGAGAAAGGGAAGAACATTGAAGGTGTGATATGGCAATGATAGGAATATGTCCACCACGCCTGGTATCAAATTCTTGTTGTAAAAGGATTTAGCCAGGGGGACAGCCACATTTAATGGGACATAGTAAAACAGCTGTACAGTAAACATAATGGGATTGTTCCAAATACAGTACAATGTGCTTTATGCTGTCACAGCAAGTGGCTGCTTTTGTAGTCCAGTGAATTGTATAAGTGTTGTTGGATCCATCACAAAGTCTATAAAAAGCTGTTGCCAATGAGTTGCAACTTTGTTTTGCATTGCATTATGACAGACCTGAGGATATATACCAACTGATTTGCAAAAACATTTCATAAAAGTTGGTTTTCAGCTGGTTAAGTCATGAAAACTCAATGCATTGCCAACTTTAAAAAAAAAATGCTGAACTAACTCATTGGTGTGACAGTGTCATGTGAATCGTACTGTCTAAGGATAAAAACCTGTCTGCCAAGTCAGCCCAATTTTGTAGAATAATGAAATAGTTCATGATCCTAAATCCATGGCTGACTTATTTAATAGGGAATTCTGTAATATATTCACAAGTACTAACCATAATCCATCAAAATCTATTAATAAAGATGAGGATATTGTTATAACTTTTCAAGAAAAAATAATATTCGATAAATTGCTTACACTTAAGGGTAAATATTGCTCTGGTCCTGACAATTTGGTAGGGCATTTATTATTTATATTAGCTAAACATATTTCTCTCCCATTAAAGATCATATTCGAAAAGTTCTTGGTAGAAATATATGTACCAGATGATTGGAAGAAGGCCAATGTCATACCAATACATACAAAAGGGCCATAAAACAACTGGGAAAATTATTGCCCCATAAGTTTGACATCCTCTGTGTGTAAAATGCTAGAGATTCTTATTAAAGATATTATAACACCAACGTTAAACTGTCAAGACTTAGAGCAACACAGATTTCAAAGTGGTAGAAGTTGTCTCACTAATTTATTGTGTTTTTATGAGAATATTAGCTCCTTTCTTGATTATAATATACCTTGAAACATTGCCTTTATTGACTTCAGTAAGGCATTCAATGCCATGCCTTATTGGTCACTTATTACTAAACTTCATAACTTAAATATAAATAGTCATATCTTTAATTGGATTAGTAACTGGTTACAAGATAGAACACAAAATGTTGTTATTAATGGTTCTTCATCGGAGGTAAGTAATGTGTCTAGTGGGGTACCACAGGGCTCAGTTTTGAGCCCGTGCTTTTTTGAGGCATTTATTGCAGATATGACTAGTGATTGCCAGTCAATTACCATCAAATACACAGACAATGTTAAAATAGGTGGTCCTTGCAGTGATGTAGCACAAGCCATAGCCATTCAAAAGGGATTTGGATACTATTACATCATGGGTAGATAAGAGTGGTATGAAATTAAATTCAAACAAATGTAAAGTCATGCATTTAGGAACTAATAATTTCAATTATGTTTACCAACTGGGTGATTCTAACTTCAACAGTACTTCAGATGAAAAAGATTTGGGAATCACCATTTCACATGATATGTCGTACAATAAACACATTCACGGTATCATTAATAAATCTAATGGGGCAGTTTGGTCTATTTTGCATAATATTAGATCATGTAAGTCTGAGGTTTTAATGCCCCTGTACAGATCTTATGTTAGACCACATTTAGATTTCGTGGCCCAGTTGTGGTGCCCATACAAAACAACTATCAGGAAGTCACTCAAAAAGGTTCAATGATGTTTTACCAAATAAGTATCAGGTTTAAAAAATGAAACATATAACAATAGACTACAAATATTAAACCTTGTGTCCTTATCTACCCATCGTTTAAGAGGAGATTTATTACTCCTTTTTTGATATTGTTCAGGATGCTTATCTTATGACTGAGCTAGGTTTACACTTTAAAGATCATACCTATTATGCTAGAGGTCACCCTCTACAATTAATAAGGAAACCGTGTAAACAAACTAGCTGCAATATTTTTTTACACTTAGAACTGTGGGCCCTTGGAATAAATTACCTCTTGATGTTATTACCAGTGAAACTAAGAGTATTTTTAAATATAGGTTGGATAAATTAGTCAGTACAGGTGATGACCTTTCATATTATCATTTGGCTTAGTATAAGAGTGTTATGGGCAATCGCCTTCTTGCTCTTTCAAAAACCTTAGTATGAACCTTAGTATGGAGTAAGAAGGATATCACATTAATTGGGGAAAGAGATATTAAGAAGTAAATGTTTACATTAGGCCAGATATTTGAACAGTTCAGGAAGCTTAGGATCACACTGTTTGCCTATTAATAAGGTTAGAGGACATGGTGGTGGTGAATTTCTGGAATAGAGTAAATAGAGCTGCAACAGGATGCCAGAACATGGTATACACCCCCCACAGTGACAAGTCGACAGCGACCAACACTACACAGACAACAGCACCAGGTCACTGTAGTGTCAATGCTGGACCCCTGCACTGTTTTCTGGGGATCTTGCACCCCCTCCTCTAATCAGCTCCAACTCAGAATTGATTATTTTAATGGGAGGTGTGAAGGGAAAAGCCCCCCTGAAGAAAACATGGGAGGAAGTGACCACCTTTATGCCCACTGCAAATGCAGTTGACATAAAGCTTTGGCTGTAACGTCGGTTGACAACATTTTTGTCTTGCTGGATCCCCAGAACAGGGGATGCTGTAGCCAAAAGCAAGCATACAAAAAACACAATCTTATGCACGCTTCACCTTTCAGGGGCCAACAAACAAATGAAGATAGTGTTCTGCTTTCAGTTTACTCTGTGGACAAAACTAAATGGAAATTTAAAGTAAGGGTTGGGAAACATAGATAGATAGATAGACAGACAGACAGACAGACAGACAGACAGACAGACAGACAGACAGATAGATAGATAGATAGATAGATATTTTATTAATTAAGCACCCATTTCCATAGACTCTGGGGGCTGCACAAACAATTCAATAACAAAGTATATATAGGCAGCAGCTCAACACAAACTCAAATTCTATCCATCCTATTAAAACCAATCAGTCATTAAAAGCCTGCTGGAACAGATATGTTTTTAATGCTTTCTGTTAGAGTGATTTAGGGTAAAGATGATAGTTATGCTTTTGCTCAAAACATCAATGTCTCCAACAGTCCAAAGAAGCATGTACCACCCTTTGTGGGAACAAAAAAAGTGTCAGCATCAAAAAGAGGGGCTCTCATGATACTGTAATGCCCTTGATAAATGTGATACCTGATGGATTTCCAAACTGAAGTCTATGAGTTGGCCTAGTTTAACTGATATATTTTAATTAGATCCATTTGTGGGAAATAATTTGTATTATGATTTAATCAATATTAGTCTCATATTTTCATTTTCCTCATATTTGAAAAAAGTTTTAGTTTTGTAACTTTCATATTGTAAAGCCACTGGGTTGCGGCTGAAAATAGTAATTGTCATGGCAAGTACACCCTACCCAGTAAACAAAAACTAAAAAAATTAAAAATATATAGATGTCCACAAATCTGAAGAAATCTATTATCCTTTCTCTATGATCAACATAATTTTTGTATATAATATAGTGCTGGAGGTAGTTGTAATAATTTTCATGATGTATACCTATGATCAATTATTTTAGTAACATTAACTGTGACTTTAAATTGGCATCTTTAAGATATGGTCTAAGATATTCTCTAAAAATACTATCTAGCAATAAATAACTATTTTAATAGGCAATGATTTATTTTTGGCAGCCATTGTAAGAATTTTAATGGCCAGATATTATTTTTTATTTATTTAAGTCTCAGATTACATATACCTTTGAGTTAACAGCACTTTTACAAAGGTCCCACATCAGTAGAGAAGACAACAAATTAAACAGGACAGTAAAGTACGGTACAATAAAGTGTAAATAGGAGGTACAAAAATCATAATGGACCCAAAATCATAATGGACACAAAATCATAATGGACAGTCAACATAAAACAACAGAGACACGTTATGCTAATCAGTTTTAGGCACAGGAAAATGTATACAGTGCATTGATATCGGCCAGCAGGCTTTATTTATTTATTTAATTAATTAATTTATTTATTAAAGTCTTGGATTACAACCTTTGAGCTTGAAGCTCATTTACAAAGGCTCCACGTTGATTCACACATAGAAAGACAAGTAGAAGCAGCATATTTACAAGAGATTACACTAAAGGAGGTGGAGATAGATTAAATTTATTAAGAACATTTTTGACATGGAAAGCTAAAATACATAAGAACAATTTTGAACATATGAAAAGTGGGATAAATTACAGTGGTTCTGTGTTACTGGCAGTTAACAAGCACAGCATACAGGTAAGACAAATTCATAAGACAACAGTATTCTGAATGTTGATTCCAAGAATGGGATCCTAGGGGAAATAGTAAGGGGTTAGGACATGAAGGGTTGGGAATAGGGAAGGGGGTGGGCCTTGACTATGGGTGAGTAAGGTTGAATAGGTAAAAGAGGCTGAAGATTAATAGCCAGGGTCTCAGGTTAAACAAGCCCCTTTGTTCAGGGGTATAAAAGATAGTGGGAGAAGAGGTTGCAAGAAATTGGGGCTAGTAGGAGGCTGGGAGGAGAGGGTGAAGTCAGAAGATGGAGTGGGGAAGGGGAAAGTTGGGTATGGGAGGTGGGGGGAGTTGAGAGGGCCAGAGGAAAGAGGAATGTGGAAAGAAAGAGAGAAGGAGGGAAAAGGAGATAGGTTTTGGTGGAGTGGGGAAGCAGGGTGAGGTTTGGGGAGGGGTGTCAGCTTTGTCAAGACAAACAGGGTACAGGGTGTAGGAAGGGATGTGGGATGGTGGGCTGGGAAGAGTAAGGGGTGGGACAGGAATGAAGGACATGAGAAGAGATTGGTCTAGGAGAGGGGAGGAAGGTGGCGGGGTAGGGGGATACAGGGGAGGGGTAAGTGGCAAGAGGAGGTTACTATGAAAGAGGTTGAGTGCAAGGTCGAGGTTTGGAGAAAACATGGTTAAGGGAGACAGTCACAGGTGCTAGCTGTAGAGAGTAGTGACTGAAGTTTGGATTTGAATGGGCCCAACTTAGTTTCAGGGGCAATGTCACTGTTGAAATCATTCATCCAGAGGAGGGTCCTGTAGGTGAACGATCTTTGCCCCTGGGTGGTTCAGCAATGAGGGACCTTTAGGAGCTGAGACTCACAACCTTGGGTGTGGCGTGGATTATGAGGAGGGCTTAGAAGATCTTGTATGCCAGGAGGCAAGAGGCCTAAGGTTATTTTCTTGGCCATCAAGCACATTTGGTATTTGATACAATTTTTAAGCTGCAGCCGACCAGTTAGGGCATAGAGGTCACATGCATGGGTAAGATGGTGGGCTCTTGAAATGAGATGACGTGCCTTGATAAGAGCAGTGGAGATAACGCCAGAGGGTGATATCAGTCACAGAGCCATAGATGATCAGTCCATAGTCAATCATAGAAATAATAGAGCTCTGTACAGCTATCCTTAAGGCTTCAGGGGTCAGAGATCACCTGTGTCTGTACAGCAAACTAATATGAATATTTACAGCTTCAGCAATGTTATCTATATGCACCCCATATGATAGGTTGCTGTCTATGGTAACTCCAAAATACTTAAAGAATTGTACCACTTTGAGGGCAGTACCAAGGCAGTTAGTGATAGTCAGAGGATCTTTCCTGTGCTTGTTATGGGAGCTGCTGAAGAGCATAAGCTTAGTTTTTTTATAGTTTAGTATCAGCTTATGATGACTAAACCATTTCTCTACCAAGGCAAAACCGAGTTGTAGCTGGTTCTCAAGAGGTATAGGCTCTGGGTGAGTTCTGTAAATTAGGCCATCATCTGTGTAGAGTAGGATTTGTTCAGGGCAGGAGCTTGAGAGACTGTTTAGAAAGAGACTAAATAGGAGTGGGCCCAGGATGGACCCTTTAGGAACCCCAGAGTGAACAGGTCTTGAGTCAGAGAGGACGTTAATAATTTTCACTTGTTGAGTGTGGTTGTCCAGATAACTTTTAAACCAGGCAGTGGAGTCAGAGGAGAGCCCTGCATTAAGTAGTTCTTCCAGTAGTAGAGTGTGATGAACCGTGTCGAATGCTTTTGTCAAGTCGATAAAGGCAGCACCAACTAATTGACCATGGTTCAGGGAGCTGTGTATAGAACTGATGAATTCCATAAGGGCCGAGGTGGTGCTACGCCCTTTTCTAAACCCATGTAGTTGGGCACATTGGATCTTATGTTTGTTAAGATATCAGTAAGCTGGTCAGATTCAGTGCATTCAAGAGCCTTAGAGAGAGGTGGTAAAATTGAGATAGGCCAGTAGTTCACGTGAACAGTCCTGTCTCCACTTTTGTAGACCAGGGTAACCATGACTGATTTCCATTTATTGGGGAACTGTGTGAGTCCGGGTGTGAGGATAAAGATCCTGGTTAAAGGCGCTAACACTTCCTCAAGGGTGAGGGACAGCAGTTTGAGGTCAAGGGAGTCCCCACTGTGTCTTGATTTACCAATTGCTTTACGGATACATTTTCGGGCTTTATGCAATGAGACATCTTTGAAGTAGAATGGTGGGTGACTGGTCATTGGGGGAGAGCTTACAGGATTAGCTGTGGTGACATCTGCATCAAAAAAGTCAGGTGGAAGAACACTGCAAAGGGCACTGAATGCATTAATAAAGGTATTGGCAATAGTCAGGGGGTCCAGAGTTGTAGTCCCATCAACGTCAAATAAAAGTGGGTGATGTTTTTGGGTTTTTCCCTATAATCTCTTAGACATTATTCCAGAAAGCTTTACAATTGTCCCATGTGTCAGTAAACACTCCCTTGTAGAATTTATTTTTCTCAAGGTGGTTGGACCTTGTGCAATCACTCCATGCTTCTTTGTATTTTTGAATGTCCTATTGCGTGCTGTGGCTTGAGCCCAATGCCAGAGGTGGTCCTTAGATTTCATATGAGCTAATAAGTCTGTAGAGAGCCAGGGGTTGCAAGAGCCTTTGATTTTCCACTTTTTTAAGAGTGCATGGGAGTCCCTGGCAGCAATAAAGGTGTTGATGTAATAATCAAGTGCCGTGTTGACATCCTTTGCACTGTTGATGGAAGGCCAATCTTGCACTCTAAGAAGGGATTTAAGGGGTTCAAGTTGACCCCGTGCTATTACCCTGCTGGTGATTGTCTTTGGTGGAGGTTTGCAGAATTTGTTTGTCCATGTGCAGATGACAGGAGAATGGTCACTGAGCATGACTGGGAGGACTGTAGTGTTAGTAATGCAATCAGATGACTGGTTAGAACCCAATCCAGTAGGCTGCTTGATCCCATTTTGAAGTTGGATCTAGTCTGGGAGTTCATCAGCTGGGAAAAGTTTGTGGCAGAGATGGCATCCCTAAAGCTCCCATTCTCAGGTGCAAGCCAATTAATATTAAAATCTCCCATCAGTATTAATTCCGAGCCAGGGGGTTGGTTTCTCATTAAATCCATGATAGAATTAAGACACCTCCTCTGTTCTTTAGGATGGATGTACACTGATGCTACAGTAAGTGCCTTACTATTGGCACCTAGCAGAATTTTGATGGCTAGTATTTGTGTGGTTGAACAAGCAGTAGGTACCGGTAGGGGGTATCCCATGAGTGACTCTGAGATAGACTGCACATCGCCCTTCCTCTCTATGTAGTTCTGTCCAGTCTGAAGATGGTGTAACCTGGCAGGGCAATAGCCATGTCAGGGATTTTTGGTGTGAGCCATGTTTCAGCAATTGTTAGACATCCTGATTGTGTTGGTTAACAAAGATTTGTAGAGCATCCAGTTTAGGGAGAAGACTGTGGATGCTCATAGCTGCTAAAGTAAGTAACCCCAGCCACATTAAAGAGGCTGCCTTATATGGTGGGCTGGGGCTATTGTTTGGGTGAATATTTCCAAACAGCAGTAACAACATAAGTATAAGGTTGAGCAGGCATAATCTTAACTGCCCATAGGTAAGTCTTGCCGTCTTCCTCCGTCTGTTGTCTCAGCTTAAAAAACAGGTTAGGAAAAAATTTAGACAGCAGAGAAATGAGCTCCAGGGGAAGGTGCCAGGCAGTTCAAATCCCCAGGAGCTGAAACCAATCAGGGAGAGACAGAGTGCTGAATCAGCCTATAGTAGACCCAAATTCAGGCACCATCCACCAACTGAGTTCATGGCTAGCAAGCTGGGCTGGAGCTGCTTTCCAGAAGCGTACCTGGATCCTTGCTGTTGAGGGTGGGCTTGGGAGCACCCTGTGGCCAGCTGTGTTCAGCACCTGACCGCTAGCGCAGAAGATGGAACTCCCTCAGGGAATCCTGGATCCTTACTCTGGATTGGTTTGAATGTCTCTCTTGGCTATCAAATGATACATAACATATCACAAACTTTCAAAAACTTTATTCTTCTTCACACTTGTCACTTTGTGAACTAGTCACTTCCTATCTATAAGAAAATAAGTGCCTATCTCTTTAACAGATGTATAAATGCTTTGCTAGTTAAGTCAAAACGTATGCCCTTGAAAACAATATGCCCCCTCCCACCCAACACACACTTTGAACACCAGCCTGGCACCTTGAGCACACTTGCACTTTGCTGGATAGAGGGAAGGTACTGTATATTGAGCAGGAAGGATGGGGACGATACAATGAAAGAGAATGGGACAAGTTGAGAGGTGTAGAAATGGTGTACGGGGAGAAACTGGGAATACTGTAGAAAAATCAGAGTAACAGTTGGAATGGGAGCCTTGGTACTTTCAGTATATAATATGTAGGGTCACAAGAAACTTGCCAAAAATGGTACATCAAAATGTGAAGATATTTTGCAAAACTTGCAGATAAATTGCAGAGGTCTTACTATATACATCCCCTGTGCTCCACAATACTTATTTTGTGGTTTCCTGCAGCATAAACTGTTCAACATAAATTGTTAAATAACTCTGTTGCCACTTGTAAATGCTTTCAATATGAAGAAAGGTTTGTGTTCATGTATTGAACAATAAATGGCGACTTGATAAATATTAAATTCATCAATGTGCAGTAAATTCATTAATATGGAGCATATCTTCTAAAATCTCAAAACAGCTTTCTTGTCTACTGCTAACTAGATGTTATTTAGTGATTTGCAGCCGAACAATATTAAATAAATCCAGAAGCAATATATTTTGTGAGTTTCTAGATGTAATCTAATGAAGGCTGATCATAAACCTCTGTAAAGTATTTACAGTGCTCCCTCAATTACTTGCACACTTTGTGCAAGAAAAAATAAACAGATAACTGAGGATGCTTAACTGTGTTCAAGTGAAAAAATAACATTTAGTGTATTTTGTTAAAATGATTGCTAGTTCTTAATTTCCAGTGTAGTTAACAATATGTTTAAATTCACATATCAAAAGCATTCAAATATTAATATCATTCCATTACATCAAACAATAGCCTGCAATGCATATTTGATTTACACTGGCTAAAATGACTTTATTTTAAGGTAAATGTTCAAATACAGTTTACCTGGATTATTAGCTTTTTTTCAGGAATATTAGGGCCCCATATTCTGAGTCGGCAGTGTGTTTTGCACTGACTGGAGTATTGTACTACAATCAGCACAATCCCAGCAAAGGGGCAATATTCAGATAGTTAGCATGCTCCAAATGAAGTGAGCTAACCGAGCTAACCCTTTGAATATAGGGTCATGTCAGCACAATGCATAGTGATTATGTGCTGTGCTGACACAGCCCCCAACACAACATACCAATATGAGCCCAATGGAAATAGCACAGACCAAACGGGATAATGCTAGGGCTCCTGTGCACCATATTAAGCTTTATCATACTAATGAGCCTATTTGGCATGAAAGGTACTATCAGCCATTTGCATGTGCACTATGGACTCATTATTATGCACGTGCACACCCCCACCCAGAAGTATCTGTCCTCAAATATGTATCACATTCCTGGTGGTCTAGCAGCCAACCACCTCCTGATTGCCCATCCTCAATTAATAGCTACATGTGCCAAAACCATGGAATATACCGCTGTGCCCAGTATGCATGGGCACAGTGGTATAGTCTGTGTGGTAATGCTGTCGGGTCTACGTGGCACACTGGGAGCCTTTGAATATGGCCTATACCTTGTTGGCCAGCCCTACTGATGTTAGCATGGTAGTAACCCAGTTAGTGCTCTTCCACCCATTTGAATATGGGAACAATAGTCCCTTCTTTGCCTGAGAACATGTCTGTGGTACTGAAGATGGTCAACTGAGGGACCATTGTCATGAACTCCCACAGAAGCACATTGAAGTTTATAATCACCAGGGTCATTGAAAGTCTTCTGATGTTTCAATCAAAATGTATCCATTATAAAAGTATGTATACAAGGAAATCTCTCCCTTACCACTCACAAAAATATGTTGTAGTTAGATCTCCACTTAAGTGAATGGCATCATTTGTACTTGCACCCCCACCTATTGTTTTAGTCTCTGTAGCAACAAAAGGTTTTCTGACAGACTGATTCAACAGAGATATGAAGATAGTTAAGAGTATGAATGCTTGGCTACAGGATTTTGAAACAAACCCAAACCAGAAAATGAATCAGCTGAAGCAATATCATGTAGCACCCCTTAGAGCTCCCCCCATCCCCAATGGTATCCAGTGAACAGGGCGACTGAGATTGAGTGACTGCAATAATGGTGACTCAGTCTCAGTGCCTGTATTTTGGGCTACTTGACAGGATAGCAAAGAGCTAGGAGGAAGGGCGAGGGAGGGTGACAGGAACATCAATGTATGAGGGATGGAAGGGGAGGGAAGGCATGTGGGAGGCAGAGCAGCGGTAGGCTGCTGAGCTGGCCTTGTGACGTAGTGGTGAGGGTGGCTGGCTGCGGTAGGAAGAGTGGAAGGTTTGGGTCTGGGCAGCGTGATAATTTTTACAGCGCGTGGCTATTTTTGGTTTCAAGTTTACTCCCCCTCGACATGCACCCCCTGGAGTTGAGAATCTTTAGTTAGGGGAGAGGCAAACAGTGTAGGCATAGCCCCCGTGATATATTTGAAAGCCATTGCTGCTGTTGTCACTGTAAACGTACATTGCCGTTCTTTATTTTCGCTGATTTACACTCGACCTAATGGCAATTGTCCTTTGGCCATCATCATCATCACATAGAACTGCCACCATCACATCCTTTATTGTTTTGGGTAAACACAAGTCTGCATGTTAAACTGTTAGCACCTCTGAGTGTCTTTATTTGAAAATGATAATATATTGTGCACAACTTGAAATTAAAACTCAAAGAATAGCTAGAAATCGCATAAAGTTACAATTTTTGCATAGACTAGTGAAAATTGCAGATTCTACAATAAAATTGCAGATGCAATTTTCCAGTGACCCTTGTAACAGTGAGTGTAGGATTTAAAGGGGTTTGCAAAGGGAAGCTATAGAGCGTGGTCTAGTAGAAATGCAATTCTTGGCAACAGAACATGTGAAGAAAAACAGACATACTGTATTTGAGGAGGAGTTGTGAAAAACATACAAACTAATTTGGAGAATAGGAGAAAAGTTGTAAAATCATAGAAATATAGAAACATAGAAGTTGACGGCAGATAAGGACTGCAAAGGCCAATCCAGTCTGTCCATTTCTTTTTCTACCTTATAAATGTGCCATTGTCCTTTGCTGTCAGTGGCCTATCTATTCATACTCATCTGTATTGCTCCCTTATGCCTGTCCCAAGCCTGTTTGAAGACCTGCACTGTATTCATAGCCACCACTTCCTAAGGTAGGCCGTTCCATGTATCCACCACCCTTTCTGTGAAAAAGAACTTCCTCACATTACCCCTTAATTGGCCTCCCTCTAATCTCATGCTGTGTCCCCTTGTCCTGCTATTTTTCTTATATTGAAACATGTTAGACTCTTTCACCTTGCTAATGCCCTTAAGGTGTTTGAATGTTTCAATCATATCACCGTATCATATCATATCATATCAAATCGTGCACCTCTGTCCCTCCAAAGGTGCCACCATTACTGAAACACTTTAAAAAAAATGACAAAACAGCCCACATACCAGTGATGGGTGATGATGATGAATTTATTACATAGTGTACGGCAAAGAAAGCAGCAGAATGAAATATGATGCTTTTTTTAGTGTATATTATTTAGTATTGGGGCTGGCAGTATGGCCTAGAAGTTAAAGTCATGAGCCGTGAAAGCACTTGGTACATCCAGCTGACAGACCTGAGTTTGATTCCCAGAACCTCCACTTGCATACTGTGTGACTCTGAACAAGTCACTTAATCTTCCGAGTGCTTCTGGTTCACCCCTGAAAACAGGCACCTGTGGGCCTTACCTGGTTAACAAAGAATAAAATAAAATATATTCCTGTTCACCTGCTAGTGGTGCTGTATTTGTACCATTTTGTTTGTTATTTTCTAGATTTGGAGAATAAATTGAAGAAAACAAATCCCAAGAGATAGTAATGTATAAGTGGTATAAATAACAGGCGAAGAATAGAAAAAGAATATATAATGAATATTTATTAAATGCCAGCGATGTGAAATCTGCAGATAGAGCAAAAAATGTGCAAATATGGGAATATGTATGTATGTATGTATGTATGTATTTATTTATTTATTTATTCTAGGATTACAAGTACCTTTGAGCCAAGGCTCTTTCACAAAGGTTCCACATCAGAAATAACAACCAACAAGGTAGCAACAGTGAAATAACAGTAAACAATTCATGTACAACAGTGCTATTGAAAGGGGTCAATTCTAGTAAGAATAAGGGGAAGAGGATGAGGAGAAGTGTAGGTAGTTAACAGAGGCAGCTATAGTAAGATGGTGAACACAGCTAGGACGCATATGCCCACAAGGAATGGGTAGGGTCAGGCAACCGGGGGTGGCAGAGAAACAGGGATGAGAGGAGAGAGGGAGGATGAAGATGCAGCTGGAGGCATCTGTCGAAAAATAAATGGGAAGGAGTGATAGAAGAGAAAAAGGGGGTGGGGGGGTAAGTGTTGTAAATGGGCAAGAAGAGAATAATGAGGTGGTACGAAGACCTGAGATTCGAAGTGGCACCTCAGAAGCTGGGGGGGATGGTGACTGGGGGGCCTGGGGTTAAGCAGTATATAAGTTAGGATTTAAGCTGTGTAGGTCATCATCTAGGAGAGGCACTAACAGGAGCGAGAGGCAATGAGATGGGCCCGGAGTCTGGTTTTGAACTGACCTAGTGTTGAGGCAGAGAAGATGGTGTGGCTGAGACCATTCATCCATAGAGGAGCCCTATAGGCAAAGGAGCATTGGCCTGCATAGTTCGACAGTGAGGAACTTGTAGAATCTCGGTTGTTGAGTTCCTAGTGTTCTGTCGGTTGGTGTTTTGATGTAACAAGGCAGTAATACCAGGGGGTGTGAGGCCAAGGTTGATTTTTCCCACCATAGCACATGTGAGATACTTCATATGGTTGGAGAGCTGGAGCCATCCGGATTGTTCATAAAGGGCACAGGTGTGGGTGAGGCGGTGGGCACCAGTTGTGAGTTGACTTGCTTTGTTAAGAGCAGTTGTTTTACGTTGGAGAGCGGACGTCGTGGCAGAGCCGTAGATAATGAGGCCATAATCAATAATTGACACCACAGAGCTCTGGACGGCAATCTTTAGGGCCTCTGGGGTGAGGTGCTGCCTGTGTTTGTAGAGTAATCCAAGGCATGTGCTGGCAGCTTTTGCCACACTGTCAATGTAAGTCATATTGGAAAGATTGGGATCAAGCAGAATCCCTAGGTATTTGAAAGAGTAAACTTGTTCAAGGACAGTCCCCTGCTTGGTGGAGATGGCAATAAAGAAGTATAAAACTGTTAGAACAATAAAAGCTGTGCAGTGAGTACCAGAAATATAAAACTAGGGCCCACTCCACAGGGGTCTGGAGTAACACTATCAGGATGCATAAACTGAAGGTGAATCTCCAAGCCTCATAAATGCTATGCATATTGTGTGAGACTCAGTACTGGTGTGCAGCAACCACACATAGAGAGCCAGGTGCATAGATGCATGTACGAAGCCAGAGTAGCTTTGGAAAAACATAAACATGCCCACAGAATTGCCATTTGACAACACTATTTGAGGAAATCTTAATGCATGCACATTACTATGCAAACAGAGCCACTGCAGATAAAAGTGTGCAATGTAGCAGCATAGGGCTGTGTAGAGCATGACTGAAACAGAGCCAAGTAGACTACATCAGGAGCAAGAAATGGAAACTGTCGCAGATACTGGCAAGCATATCTTCTCATCTACTATTTCCAAAGTCTCTAGAATGCCTACACCAACCTGTTAAATAAAATTCACAAAATATCAGACTGCTCACCAGTCTGTTCCAGCTGTTTCAGTTGGCCAGTAGTGGGACTGTCCTGATGTGTTGGTGGGCAGTTCGATTGCCATTCTGCCAGTATGTTTGTGGCACACGATATATGTTAGTACTCCCAACCCAATGCTGTTGTGTATGGCCATCAGTTTTTACTTTCCCCAACACACACAAGCTGGCCAAGAATGCTACCCGAACAGCATGTCTGCACTGTAGTGTGACACTAGTATCACACAATGGTGCAGGCAGGGGTACTGCTTCACGTGTCTCTGTCCCCGATGACTGTGATGGACTATCCCATGGACTGGGATGGTGGCTTGGCATATGTGGCAGTCAAGTTCTGCTACTTCAGTTTGCCATGGTGAAGATCAGAATGGCTAAGCCCAAACTTATCCAGAGGTACTGCCAGCCAGCAACACTCATCCACAAAGGGCACAGCTACACAGATCAGAATGGGGTGTACTAGTGAATGGTGGATCCTCCATGGGTACATGCACATTTTTGTCATTACATTCATTCTGTTCCACCACTTGTGTGGTCAACCTGTATAGTGATGTCACCCTCTCACTCTTATTTCAGGATGACATGTGAATGGCTCTGACAATGGTGCTCAGAGGAGTACATCCCCAGTGCCAGACTGAGTTGAAGAGTATAACCCTGCCCGGGACAGGGATATTGAGGACTGACCAGGATTGGACTATAGTTGTTTGCTGTGGCCCAGGTCCTAGCTGTATCTATCTGGCAACCCACCATGGACGGCAGCAGGCAGTGCTTGAATTCCGGCACACTGTGTGTGTGGCAGAAGTCTGGGACCATGGTGTTATTTGTCCCAGCCACCGGAAAAAAACACCATGGGCAATACTTTAATTCCTAGATACTGTGTAGGCAGTACCTTGGTGTGACAGATCCAGGGAGTCAAAATAAACATCTGTGTGCTATCAGAACCAGAATGTTGTAGGCAAAATATGAATAAAGACCACCCCCGAAGCTGTAGGAAAGGAAGATCCAGCTGATAAACTTGACCATTTTTTTTAACTTGCACCATCAAAATCACCCTGCTAGAGCTGAAAGGGCACTTGAAAACTTTAAAACCAGTGTATGAAACATTAACCCAGGGTGTCAGCAATACGGAAGTCCAGATAATCTATGTAGAGTAGCAGCAAAACAGGGAGGAAGCAGAGATAAAGGAGCTGAGAACCAAGGTTGCCAAGCTGGAGAACCGAATCAAGGACCAAGAGGAAAGGAGCTGGAGAAACAAGTTGGTCCTCATGGGCATACCAGAAAAAGCTGAAGTTAGTAATATGCTTTTCATTATTCAAAAACTGTTACAAGAGATAGTGGTACTCCAGGAGGCTGGCACTATCTACACTACTGAATGTGCTCATCATTCACTATGACCACAGCTCTCCCCTACTGTCAAACCCAGAGACATTATACTATGCTGCCTAAATTATCAGAAGTTGTTATACGGTCAATCCCAAGTCTGCAAGCAAAACACCCTGCTCTGAAATTGACATTGCTTTCATATCTTTTTGGATGTCACCCCTGCCATCAGGTATAAAAAATGGCAGACAAACACATCAAAAAGTCACTCCATGCAGCCCAGATCAAATTCAAGATGAGCCACATGGTCAGGTTGATAGTCACATTGACCCAAGGCACCCACAAGTTCCCCAGTGTGGGCACAGCCCAGGGAGGGCTACCAACATTACAGTATTTCCCAATTCTTTTAAACAAGATCCTGGTCACACTTCAAAGAGAAACCAGAAAAAATGACCCCCAGGCTGGACTCTGGTATAAATGAATAGAAGTAATGTGTGTAACAGGCAGTGATATATGTGTTACTGGCTTACCCTATCCTGATGACTACTGACCAGTCACTTGTGATTCTATTTTTTGTGCTTTCTCAGATACAGGAAATTCCCCACAGATTCAGTGTTTTTCTACACAAGACCTGATAAAGGTAATGGGGATTGACTGCTGATATAAAACTGAACGGCTGGCAAAATGATAGTGGCTTATGGCTATTTCAACCATGGTAACCACCTCCTTCAACACAGATACACAGATGTTGCCAGTAGCTAAAGGCCTACAGCCCACCTAGTCTACCCATTTGTGCACGTAACTATGTTTCATTTGTGCAGGCACCTGTGCATCTTCAAGCTTCCCTAGAACTAGGCTGTCCCCTTCCCCCAACTACCAGGATCACTTGATGCCTATCCCATGCATTCTTAAATCTTGTAATCATTTCTGCCCCCACTGCATTCCATTTGTCCACTACCCTCTCTGTGAAGATTTACTTCCTCATGTTCCCTCTGAACCTCCCTCCCTCCAGTTTCATACCATGTCCCCTAGCATCTGGGTTTTCCCCAACAAACTTCATCTTGTTGCCTGTATTTTCTTGCCACTGGCTGACAACAGCAAGGTGCAGCTATGGCTTTCTGACAGTGCCTGTCAACCCGTCAAACTTTGACAGCTGCACTATCCCACACTGACCTCACACACCACCAATTGACTGTGGAATAACACCTCCCTCTGAAGCAGGCAATGCCAGAACCACGTTCAAGATCAAGGAACCACTGTGTAGCAACATGCAGGTGATCACACAGTCACGGAGGATCGCTCACCAATCCACCTCATATGAACTGTTTCACCTTGCACAAGTGTTTTGTCTATCCTCAGTGAACAACTCTCTGAGGGACACAGAAGTGGATCAGTCATTATTGATCTAGGCTGCTGTACTAAACCACTGGCATCCTGCCCATTTGATCAGTATTATGGCACTCGTCGAAGACTGAATGTCCTGTGGGAAGTATCGAAAAGTAGTGTTTTTCTGGACTTCAACACCAGACTGCCAAGCTACCCTGGTAACAGATTCTGGGCTTGATTTTCAGAGAACCCTTAGAGCGACACAAGTTGCATTGCTCAAGAGCTGCTGCAAACTCTGGGTATGTCAGAGACCCTGTCCCCAAGTTTAGAAAAATCAGGGTCCTGGTGCAAAACTCCCCAGGTTTGCCACAAGACAACAGCTGCACCAAACAGTTGAGCACCTGCAGAAATTGCCGCAGGGATCAGTCCCCCACCCGGCATGACACTAGAGGAGCCGGGATGGTTGTGGGAGTGGTGAATCAGCTGGACAGGAGGGAGCTGGGGCAGTAGGGGCAAGGAAGGTGGCATGGGGGAGTCAGAGAGACAGCTGGGTGTGGGAGAGGGTGATTCTGGACCTGGCGGGGTGCTTTTTTTTATGTATTCCTTATTGTCTAACACCTATTGTATGCAGTTTTCTTTAATTATATCACACGTCTATAGTCTTTTCTTACAGATAACAGTGCTTTTATATACTCCAGTGTATTTAATTAAGAGTTGCCTTTACCATAACACATTCTTTGTCAAACTATGGGGCTTTAGTTGCCAGTCTATCTCATATTATTGTGCTACAGAGTACACAACCAATACTGTACACTCCAAATAATAGAGCAAGTCCAACAAATCCACGGAGGGACAAATGCTAAGTCTGAATATCAACTTCAGCATATATATATAGTACCTCAGCAGACCTCTAAACTGTCACAGTATAGAGACCATAAGAATCAGCAACTATATACCTAGTAATGGAGGTGCCATTTTCATATCCTCAGAGTCGATAGAATGGGATCGCCAAGGGGGGTGCCAGGGACAGAAAGTTACATGCCACCACTGGTGCCACATCACTTTCTGTCCCTGGCATGCCCCCCCAGTGGTCCCATCAGCTCTGAGGACATGCAAATGGCACCCTCATTACTAGGCAAATAGTTTCTGATTCTTATGGTCTGTACACCATAACAGTTTTGAGGTCATAGATACATAGATACTAATGGCAGATAAGGGCCTTTGACCCACCTAGTCTGCCCAATTGCACATGTAATGTTGCCTCTTCAAGCTTCTCTTGAACAGATCTGCTGAGATACTGTACATATGCTGAAGCTGATATTCAGACTAAGCACTCACCCCTCCCATACAGTAAGAATCAGTAACTATATATCTATTAATGGTGTTTGCATTCCTCAGAGTCGATGGGATGAGACTCACCAAAGGAGGGGCATGCCAGGTGCAGAAAGTGACATGGCACCAGGGTATCATGTAATTTTCTGTGCCTGGCCCCCCTCTTGGCAGTCCCATCCCATTGACTCTGAGGGTATGCAAACAGCACCCCCATTACTAGGTATATAGTTGTTGATTCTTATGGTCTGTATACCATAACAGTTTAGAGGTTTGCTGAGGCACTGTACATATGCTGAAGTTAATATTCAGACATATCACTTGCCCCTCCCTGGATGTGTTGGACTTGCTCTGAATATTATTTTGGGTATACTGTATTGGTACTGTACTCTGTAGCAGAATAATACCACATGGACTGGTAGCTAAGGCCCCATTGCCTGACAAAGAATGTGCTATGGTAAAGACAAATCTTAACAAGATAGCCAGAAAGTTGAGAAAATAAACACACTGGAGTATAAAAAAGCACTGTTATCTGTAAGAAAAGAATACAGAAATGTGATACAATTAAAGAAAACTGCACTCTATAAGTATTAGGTGATAATGAATTTATATACATAACAAAAAATGCACCCCACCAGGTCCCGAATCACTCCTTCCCATGCTCAGATGTCTCCCCAACTTCCCCTATGCCATCTCACCATTGCCACTTCTGTCCCTTGCAGCTCAGTGTCAGAACCCCTCCGCCTTCACCACAGTGTGTGGCACTGATTCACCTCCTTTAGACCACCTCCTAGCTGATCTAAGTAGAGCCCCTTGCTGCATCCATGGCAGGGCTTGCAAATTATCAAAAAATGGGATGTTGAAACCCTGCCATGGTGCAAGCCCCCTTGTGACCTGACACACTCCACTTAATGGTATAAAGCTGGTGCAGTGCCACTTTGACACAATGGCTCTTCTTTTTGTCTCAGACCGCTTAAGAAAATTGAGTTTGCCACACCTTTTGATGCAAGGTGCCACTTTCATCATTTATATGTGATGCAGGTACCTTGCATCATTCCCCAGGCTTTGAAAATCAAGCCCTCTAAGTCAGTTAAGTGGTTGAGCCCATTCATGTGGGAGTGTTGAGGGGAGTACCTGGGATTCATAACTTAACTTAAGTTTGGGGGGGGGGCAGGGTGAGACCTGTCTACGTGCTATACCACATTGGACAAACTGGTACAGCTGGACAAAAGTCAATCTATAGTGCTTACAGAGATGTAGTGCCCATGTGTGGATGGCGGGGATACAGGTGGGCTGGTTTTGGGGGACTCACTACACAAGTTCTACTGGCAAGCCTAACGCGTTTAATGTTTCTGCCATTACAGGTACTACTGGTCCATAAGCTGGGGGGGGAGGGGAGTCCCCTGGGTGAGTCCAGAATGGAACATATTGTCCAGGTAGTGATACTGGTCGATTTTGAATCAGGACTGATTCCAGTAACTACTGGTGTCCCACAGAGCTCAATTTTGGAACCACTTTTGTTTAATGTTTGTATAAATGATAGTTTTAGTGATCCGACAATCAAATATCATCTCTATGCAGATGGATATCATAATACGTGTAGGTGGTAACACAGTTGAACAGATATAGCCTAAATTTCAGAAAGCACATGATCAGCTTCAGTATTTTTTTAAGGAACACAAATTTACATATTAGTAAACTCAAAAAACAACCTCAAATACTTCTTTTTTGTAGGAACCTAAAGACTGATGCAAATGTAACTTTGATGATTGTTACATTGGAAGGAATTGTCTTGTAACTAGTTAATTCATATCATTATTTAGGAATGTGGTTGGATGAAAAATTTAAATGGAATGCACATAAAGTTGAGAGTAATATTGGACGATGGCTGTACATGTTATATAGATTGAAATCTTGCTTTTCTAGGGAGATTTGTAGATACATTGTAAATGTAATGGTGCTACCAGTTTTGTATTATGGTGATGTGTTGTATGCTGAGGTGTCAGGGAGGAAGGTTGGAAGGTTATATGTTATATATAACAGGCCTGCTCACTTTATCCTTGACACCTCCCGTGGTACACACCACTGTAACTTATAGGTGGACCAGAGCTGGTTAAGACTGAATGATCTTAGAAATATCCATATTTTGATATTTATGTTTAGGTGCCAAAAAGGGAAATTCCCACAATATACTGTATTCTGGAAAACATTGTAAAAAGTCCACGAAAGAAAAATTTTAAAACTGCTAAAGGCTTGGAATTTATGGTACCTAAATGTAACTTAAAAGTGGGAAGCGATTCTCTGTACTATTTAGGAACAATTTTATGAAATACAGTTCCTTACACTTTAAGATTGGAGGATGGCAATCTCCATTTATGGGAGGTAAAAAAATGGTTTACACAACATGGCAGTAAAACTCTACCTTGTTACTAATAGCCAGCTATTGCCCACTTCCTACAACATCTACTTTTAATTTGTGGCATATTTGTGTCACATATATGTATGGTTATGGTGTACTCCTTGTATGTGTATGCATTTGTTTCTATAAATTGTAATGTATATTTTGGGATACTTTATAAATAAATGACCAGTGTAAAGTTGATATCATGCTATGAAACATACTAAGGGACCTCATTATAAATGAGACTGCAGCTCAATTAAGTGTAAAGATCCCTGTTCATTATGAAATGCAAGAGAAGGAAGAAACCACTATGGTTCTCAAAATATGTAGCAGAGAAAGTAAGAGCCAAAAGGTTGGTTTTCAGAGAATATAAGGAGACACAGAAGGAAGAGGATAGGGTGGTGTACCTAAATTGTCTGAAGGAAGCAAGGGAAGCTGTTAGGAGCACAAAGGTGAGAACAGAGGAAAGATTAACACAGACAGTAAAGAAAGGAGACAAGACATTCTATAGGTACATCAGTGAAAGGAGGAAATCCAGGGATGGGATTGTAAAGCTTAGAGGGGATGAAGGGGAGTGTGTGGAGGGGGACCTGGAAAGGTGTCAATACTGAATAAATACTACTGTTCAGTATTCGCTAAGGAAGGGAATGGACAGGGACCACAGCTAAGCATCAGATACAAAGGGAAGAGGGAAGTGAACACCAGTCTATTTAGAGAAGAGAGAGTTCTAGAGGAGCTCACAAAACATAGTCTGGGCAAGCCAATGGGACAAGATGGCATACATGCCAGGATATTGAAGGAACTAAGGATAGAGCTAGCAGCGCCACTCGCAGTCATGTTCAATGAGTCGTTCAATACAGGAGTGGTTCCAGAGGACTGGAGGAGGCACATGTAGTCCATCTTCACAAAAATGGAAGCAGGGAAGAGGCAGGAAACTATAGGCCAGTCAGCCTCACCTCAATAGTGGGTAAAAGTATGGAGGCACTGCTTAAGGAAAAGATTATGAAACACTTGGAATCCAGTGGAGCACAGGATCTGAGGCAGCATGGATTCACAACAGGAAGGTCATGTCAAACAAACCTGACAGACTTTTTTGACTGAGTGATGAAGGAGTTGGATCAGGGGGAACACTGGATATTGTCTACTTTGATTTCAACAAGGCCTTCAACACCGTTTCACATAAAAGACTGGTTAACAAGTTAGGTAGCCTGGTAGTGGGCCACAAGGTGGTGAACTGAGTTAGAAACTGGTTGAGGGACAGGAAGCAGAGGGTGTGGGTAAATGGGATCCAGTCCAAGGAAAGGGGGTGACCAGTGAGGTACCTCAAGGATCAGTCCTAGGGCCAGTCCCTTTTAATGTCTTTATTAGTGACATTGTGAAAGAGCTGGAAGGAAAGGTCTGCCTGTTTGCGGATGACACCAAGATCTTCAACAGGGTAGATACTCCAGAAGGAGTGGATAAAATGAGAAGGGACCAAGAAAAGCTGGAAAAATGGTCTAAAGTGTGGCAACTGAGGTTCAAAGTGAAGAAATGCAAAATCATGCAGCTGGGGTGCATAAACCCTGCAGAGAGCTACAGGATGGGGGGGAGCTGCTGACGGTCACCAGAGAAGAAAGGGATTTGGGGATTATCATCTCAGATTAACTAAAGGTGGCCAAGCAGACTACAAAGGTTGTAGGGAGGGCCAGTGGTACATTGGGGTGCATTGGAAGGGGCATCACTAGCAGAGGAAGGGAGGTGGTAATACCACTATACAAAACATTGGTGTGGCCTCATCTGGAATTTTGTGTACAACTCTGGAGGTCACATCTTTGTAAGGATGTAGACAGGATAGAGGTAGTTCAGAGAAGGGCAACTAATATGGTGCAGTGCTTGCACCAGAAGACATATGAGGAGAGATTAAAAGACCTCAATATGTATACACTGGAAGAGAGGAGGGAATGGGGAGATATGATAGAAACCTTGAAGTATCTTAAGGGCATAAACAAGGTATAAGTGGGAGACATATTTCAGCATAGGAGAGGTACAAGAATGAGGTAGCACAACATGAGATTGCAGGGGGGCAGGATAAGAGGAAATGTGAGGAAATGTTTTTTCATGGAAAGGGCAAATTGATGCCTTTTATTGGACCAACAAGAGATTTACATAACTTAAGCATTTGAGCTACACAGAGTTCTTCATCAGAAAATTACATACTTTGAAAATAACCTACATTAAGTACATAGAGTAGAACTGGTGTCATTAAGAGACTAAGAAACAATCTTTGGAATCTATTAGGGTGTAAATCAGCTATTCCCCATGAATAGAATGACAGCAAAAGGTCTATAAATTGTCAAGTGCTTATTTGTCTTCCTGAAAATGGACAGCAAACTCTGTGTGTGTGTGTGTGTGTGTGTGTGTCCTCAGAACCTGGGAATCCAGGGATACCTATAATACATTGGAACAGTACCCTGACAGAAGGGATATCTGGTTTAATAGAAACCATTTTAGAACTGCTTCTTGTACAAACATACAGCTGTATTCATGACACTACACACTTCTTGAGTAAACTTTCTGCTTTTAGGGATTTACCACCTAATACTATCTTAGCCACAATGAATGTGAACTCCCTCTACACTAATATCTCACTTACTGATGGGATTTCATCCTGTCTCAAATACCTACAAGAGAAAGGACAGCACCATGACATCCACCCAAAATTTATTGTGAGACTTATCAAATTTATTCTGACCCACAACAACTTCAGTTTCAATAGAAAACACTAATGTCAGACTATAGGAACAGCAACGAGCATCAGCATGGTTCCAGAGTATGCTAACCTATTCATGAGGAATTTGGAGGAGGATTTCCTAAAACAATGTACACGCAAACCACTCACTTATTTCCGATATATTGATGATTTATTTATCATTTGTACAGAAGGTACTCACACACTTAAAGAATTTCATCAGGAGCTTAACATCCCCCTTCCATCCAGTAATACCTTCCATAGAGTACTCAGACATCAGCATCAATTTCCTGGACACCACAGTTATCATTGAAGATGAAACATTGTAGAGTAATAGCTTCATGAAACCAACAGACAGACAGAGATACCTACACAAAAACAGCAATCACCCTAGGCACACTAAAAATCTGTAATGTACTGTCAAGCACTACAATGTCACCAAATTGTCTGAGTCTGCAGAACAGAGATAAACACCTAGATATTGTCATAGCTGTGGAATGTGACACACTTGTGCCAAAAGAACAGCCACCACAATATAAAGGAAAGACCACAACCAACCAGATACCCTTGGTTTTTACATACGACTCAGATCTGGAGCATCTACGTAAAACCATTAAGGATCTACAACCAATATTCAGTGAGGTTGGTATCTTCCAAGAACTATCTTAACTGTCTTTCAAACAGCCACCTAATTTATCCAACCTGATTTTCAGGAGCAAACTTATACCTGGCCAGAACAACAGAATACTAGGAGGCACTAAACCCTGCAATATTCCTAAATGTAAGATGTGAGCACATTTCCACTTCAGACGTTATCAACATGCCCCAAAACAAACAATTTAAGATACACGGGAATTATACATGTGTATTCCAGAATGCTGTTTATTACATCCAGTGCATGAAGTGTCTACATAAAGGCTATGTAGAGGAAACCAGACAACCCCTTCAAACCGAAATTAACTCACACAGGCATGACATGAAAATGAAAAGTGCTGTAAGACCAATGGGACAACATTTATCTCAATCTGATCACTCCATCTCTGACCTCTCTGTCCTGGTTCTCAAAGACATTTCAGAAATACAGAAGAAAGGTGGGCTTATGAGGTCAGACTTCTTCTTCTTCTCAATCCATTTATTGATGGAATGAATATGGACCTTAGTTTCATGTCCCATTGCAGAATTTAAACTGGAAACTGCCTTTTTATTGCCTCAGGTATACCACGTGGCCATTTCCTGTGCATATTATGTATTTTATTTTACCTATTGCCTTATTTGTTTTATAGATATATATATATTATGGTAGCACGATAGTGCTACCATAGTTAGGGTTGAGGAACCATTTACATGTTAAATCAAAAATTTTGCACCTCAGTAACTTTTCAACCATTTGACAGATTTGCTTAAAATTTGGAATACATGATCAAGACCCATACACCTTGGGATCTGCCAAGTTTTGTACCAGTCGGATACATGGCTGAAGAGATATTAAGCGTGATCTGCGCTTGTGTTTACACTTTTTCTGGAATTCTACGGGTCGCATGGTTTGTGCAACCAGTCCAAAATCTTCAGAGGACATGCTGCCAGGGTCCTCAATGTGTCTTTTGAAGATTTCGTGAAAAAATATTAAACGGTTCATAAGTTATTCAAAAAACAATTTCCCATTATAAGTCAAAGGGAAAAGTTAACAAAAAGTTCGACAGTGTCGCAAATGCACTTTTTACTGTCACAAATGGCCCTTTTACTGTCGCAAATCTGCCATTTTGTTTTCAGTTAGTGATCAGAAAAATGCTTGGCAATTAAAATTGGGACTCTCTAGCAACTTAATTCTTTCTGTATTCACCTAGTCGGGCCCTGAGGATGCTAGCCATGTCTTTATTTTGGGGTAAAACACCCCAGAAATATGTTTTTCAAATTTATGGAAAAAGTACTTTCACAAAATACTGTCGCACTTGTGACACTGCTGAATGTATTTGCGAAAGCTTTCGCAATTTGCGACAGTGCTTTTCTAGGCTGTGGGGAAATTACAGCAATTCTTTGGCACCCTGCTGCAAAAGAACGGTTTGGTGCTTTGGCCTGAAATTTGGAGAGAACGCAACCAACATCTCACAGATGTGCCTTTCAGTGTTGCGTTGAAAAAATATTACGTGGCGGCAAAGTTAAGACACTACTAATTTGACACTTTTTCCCCATAGGATAACATTATAGCATCCGAAGCATTGCAGCAATCCTTTGGCGCTCTGCTGCAAAATGACGGCTCGGTCTTTTGGGCTGAAATTTGGAGGGAAGACAGCCAACATCCCACAGATGTGCCTTTTAGTGGATTTGTGAAAAAATATTACAGGGAGCCAAAGTTATGGCACTCCCAACTTCTCTTTTTTTCCCATAGGATAACATTACGGCATTCGCCGCGCCTTTCAGGGCCCGTATCTCGGAAATGGTGCGAGATATGGACTTTTTGTCAAAAAAGTGCTTAGCCCCCAACTAGCCAGGAAAGTCATACATCACATGACTTTTAAATTTTTTTTCTACGTTGTACAGTTCCTGAGATATAAGCAATTTAGTATTCCAATTCCTCCTTTTCTGCTCCGAGACCCATTATTATGCATACATTCTTTGTACTCACTGTCTTTCTCTATGTAGCTTTTGGGGAAAACCAGTCTGTGTGCTTACATTACTGTTACCATTGACCTTTCCATTTGTGGTTCTGTATCCATTTCACTTACCGTTCACGTCTACGCCACCATGTGCGTTATCCTTTGCATTTTCATTTGTGCTTGCGTTTCCATTATTTTTTGCCATTTGTGTCTACAGTACTGTTTCTCTTTCTGTTTCACTTTGCATCACCATGCCCATTGCCATTTCCATTTGCTGGCACCATGTTACTATGTGACAAGACATCACGTGGCGGACCGTTCCCGTCTACGCCACTGTGTGCGTTACTCTTTCTGTTCTCATTCACGCTTGCATTACCATGTGCGCCACTGCTAGTGCTTCTGTTTGTGTTGCTGTTCCTGTTACTATGTCACAAGACATGACGTGGCGGGAGCACGGGGCCCCCACCGCTGCATTACATTCAGTATTTCTCATTATCATTCTCAAAAAGAAGGGAAATTAGAGGCAAAAAACTCTGTTTGATGCATCAGTTAGGGTTGTTCCACAGTGACAAAAGTGAGGAAATTCAGTGTTAGGGTTGAAAACCCCCCTTGGACCCCCCAGCCCACCCCCCAACTGGCATTGGGGTGTGCATTGGGGTGTTCGGTCCTAACTCTCAACCCATTATCCTATACCTCTGCTGCTTTACACATGTGATGGGGTGAGAGTTAGTGCCGATGACCCCAATGCGCACCCGAATGCCAGTTGGGGGGTGTGTAACCTAGGCGTTATTTTTGATGATGGTCTGACACTAAAATCTCAGGTGTCAACTAAGGTCAAATCCTCTTTTTGCCATCTGAGGAATATCACCTGGGTGAAACACCTGGTTCCCCCTGATGATCTTCCAACACTGGTCCATGCCTTTGTCACTACTCATCTTGATTACTGCAATTCCCTCTACCTAGGGCTATCTGTGGGTGATATCTGCCACTTGCAGCTGGTGCAGAACACAAAGGCCAGGTTTTGACTGGGACCTCTAGGTCCAGTCATATTATGCCTTTGCTCTGCAAGCTGCACTGACTGCCCATTCAGTGGCAGATCATCTTTAAGGTTGGTTTGCTAACCTTCAAAGCCCTTCATGACCAGGGACCCAGTTAATTGCAAGACCTCCTGGTCCCCTAGTGTACTCCCCTAGTGTACTATCTGCCCTCTCTGATCCACTGATGAGGGATTGCTGGAGATTCCCAGGGTGCAATTGAAGACATCTGGAGCCCATGCCATTTCTTTTTCAGCTCCAACCCTGTGGAATTCTTTACCTCATTGGTTAAGAGAATGCCTAACCGTTGACAGGTTTAAAATTGAGTTAAAAACATATTTTTGTACTCTCGCCTTCCCTAAATTTGGCAAATTTTATTTTATGATTGTTTTAACCTATATTTATATCTGCCTGTATTCTATTTTTGTACAGTGTCTTGGTTTTGAAAGGTGCTATAAGAATAAAGCCTGATTGATTGATTGATTGATTGATTGATTGATTGAATGATTGATTGAAATCTCTTGTTGGTTCAGTAAGATATATCAAATCACCCACTTTGTTCTTCTTTTTGTACAAGGACCAGTGTGGCAACAATCAAGTTTTTAAGGAGCATGGTGACGTATTTGGCAACTAAGCCCATGTTTGGGGAACTTCAATTGTACAGTAAGGGTGAAATCACAAGACTTGTATCCACTAGGAAAAGGGTAAAACAGGAAGCCTGTACCCAAGTCCTGACAGAAATAAGACATTTGGAAAAGAAAATTTCCTCACCCACACCAGCACAGGATTGACTAAAGTGGAAGGTAGCCAGAGTCAACCATGGGGCCCTGCTCATGGATCAAGCTGAACTTGCTATTTTCTGATCTAACGCCAAATATGTGGATCAAGGGGAAAAAGCAGTGAAACTACTGGCCCTTAGACTTAGACAGCAAAAAATCGCTACAGTGGTCAGGGTTGTCAATACTGGCCAACACAGCCTTCCTATCATGATGTCTAGGGGGAAACTGTGGAGGCTTTTAGCTCCTTTTACAAACACCTGCCATAGCATTAGCCAGGCTGCAACACAGTAATGCTGCAATATATCATAAAATGCTACAGTATTCTGCAGGAAGCAATGTAATTCAATGACAATTAACCCTTTTTACTGCAGTATTTTGTGACATATAACTTACTGCAAGTTATTATGTTGCATCATGGCTGACTCCACTGTAGATATACCAGAGGTTGATCCTCCTCCCCAAGCCTTTCAGCAATTTTTGAAAGAAGCCAAACTTCCCATACTCAGTCCAGAATCAGTTGCTCCATTGGTCACTGATATTATAGACCACTGTGTGATTAGGGCCATAAGGAGCCTAACTTTGGATATGGCCTGGGACCAATGGGTTCTCCCCCTAACATATACAAGGCACAGATGTATCTGGTACCTAAACCTCTGGCCAATCTATTCAATGCCTCCAAGAGGATTGGACAGATGGATCCAACAATGCTACAAGCACATATCACATTCTTTCCCAAACCAGATAAGGACCCAGAGATGTTGATCAACTATAGGCCCATCTCTCTGCTCAGCTTGGACATCAAAATCTTGGTGAAAATAATGGCCACTAGGGGGAGCAGAGAGTGAACCCCTTTAGTGGGTCCAGAACAGGTGGAGCTCATGCAAGGAAGACTTTCTACAGACCACCAATGTAATCTAGTCCATATCATTTCCACATCCAGGGATTCCAAAATGCCTGCAGTGCTGATGTTCCTGAGATATCAAAAAAAGCATTTAATAGGGTGGTCTGGCCCTATCTAAATAGCAGCCAATGTAAAACACCCAGGTGGCCTGGCCCTATCTATATGGCAGCCAATGTAAAAAAAAAAACAGTACCTACACCAAAAATGGACTGCAATTAAAAACTTTGCTTCTGTGCTACATTTGCAACTTCCAGCACCATCAAGTGGAGTCAGACAACAGTTGGCAATTATTAACTGAGTGCTGCTGATAGATTGTTGTTTTTTCACTTTTTAACTGTTGTATGTACTTAATTTTTTGTTTCAATTAATTATGGAAACCTGTATGTTTTAATACTGTAATTAAGTTGTGCAATAAATTTGACAGTGGGCACATGTGAACAGCCTCCCTGAGGAAGTGTGCATATGTGAAACAGGTCGGGGCTGTCTGTGAGCATTGTCTGACTCCTCTTGATGGTGCTGGAAGCTGCAAATGTAGCACGGAATAAAAGTTTTTATTCTCAGTCTGTTTTTGGTGTCGGTGCCATTTTTTTTACATTGTCTGCATTTAACTAATAACTGTGTATGACAGTGAGCAGAGCACCTTTCCTCTTTGTTGTCCTAGCTATATAGCACCCTGGAGGAGCACAGCTTCCCTCCACCCTTCATTGACTGAGTTAGTCTTCTGTATTCACACCCATCAGCCAAGATTACATGCAATGGGGTACTTTCATGATCCTTTCCATTGGGGAGGAGAAGAAGATAGGGTTGCCCCATTCTCTTATCCGTTCAACCAGTAATCAGAGCCACTGTTCAGAAAACTCTTAGTTAATGAGAACATCAAATGGGTTCAGATGGTGGAGCAGAGATACACAGTTTCAACATACACAGATGATGTGCTTTTGCATGCAAGAGGTACTTTTTTAAATGAAACTTGCCTCCAAGGCAGACCTGCCTTCAATGCAAACTAATGTTGCACTTATTCGTTCTCACATCTAAGTACCTTCTCTTATATATTTACTATTCTAATACCCACAACCATTGATCATCACTCAAGTGAAATTCTGACAAAAGAGAACTAAAAGAATCTTTATGTGGATTCAGATTCTTAACCTCTTTTTTATTAGGCTGTCGACCTTTCCACTACACAATGAAGCTAGCACAGCAGTGTAACTCAGCTCTTTAGCTGTAAAGGTTAAAGGTCTGCCTCGGAGGTAGCCCTATCCATTATGACTGCTTCAGAGACAGCCCTACATCCAAGGCAGGTCTGCCTTGGAGGCAACTTTCATTTAAAAAAGTGCCTCTTGCTTTTGCACCTGAAGGACCCTGAAAACTTGATCTCATGGCTCTAGACACCCTATAGCAATTTGTCTAACTATCTGACTATAAACTCAACCTAGCTAAAAATAACTCTAATACTTATAGCTAGGAGTTAAGAATGTCATGTTCTTACTAAAGTTTACTAAATTGAAGAAAAAAGAATGTCATGTTCTCTAAAGATTTTGAACACCTAATTGTGCTAATCAGGCAAGATGCACATCAGTTGTTGACCCTGCCTCTCACACTGTGGACCAAGACTGACATCATCAAGATGAATGTGCTTCCTAGACTGCTCTACCCCTCTCCCAGCACTGTGGGTCAGGTTATCCCCAACCACTGGTTTGATGGCTTAAGTCCTTCCTCTATTCCTTTCTTTGAAACAACAAAGCACCCTGAAGCTAACACCATCCAAAGCCCAATGGGGTCTTCAGTAACCTGACATTAGGCTCTATTATTTAGAAACATAGGCTAGTCAATTACTCAGGTCAAAAAGTGACACTTCACACATGGACACAAACCCCTAAACGTTCCAATGGAAAAAAAATGATGGAACTGGACCACTGCTGTAGGGCAGGAGATAACACTGAAGCCTTGCTACGTATGCCATATAGCAAACTGCCAAAAGCTCTTAAAGCAACCTCAGTAGGAGTCTCCCTACTGGTCAGTTCACAGCTACACAGATTGCTGGGTGCAAAACCCCTACTATTTTATTTATTTATTTTATTTAAACTTTGTTAACCAGGAAAGGCATACTGAGCCAAGGCTTATTTCCAGGGGGAATTAGGGTAAGTAAGTAACATTACAGGGAAAAATGAATATGACATTGGATAGAAAACATTTACAGCATTTTAAGAGTTAACAGTGCAGATCATAATAAACACCAATAATTTATTTCATTTGTATGAACATTTAAAATACAAAAAATCTGAACTTGAGTAATCAGAGCAGATTTAGAGGCTGCTAAGGGGAGAGGCAAGGGGGGTAGGAGTATATTTGAGCATTCATTTAAAGCTGGGAGCAAAGTGGCTTGCCAGCAGCTGGGTATGAGTTGGTTCTAGAGGGACAGTAGATGGAAGGAGAGAACAGACTGACCAGATATTGTGTGAGGATGGCAGAGGGAGAAAGATCAAGACACCCTTGTGCGGAGATGTTAGGAGGAGATGAATGAGGTGAGGTAAGAGAGAAGGAGTCCAAACCTGTATTTTGCAATAAAAGCTAGAGAATGGGCCTGCTGGCAGTGGGAGAGGGGAAGGGTGGATAGGGAGGAGTAGAGGGAGCAATGGTGGGTCCTGAAAGTGGAGTTTGTAGCAAAGCGGTAGAAGGCATTTAGGAGGGTGTCTAGTTTGGTGAGAGATAAGGTGGAAGCAGTGCCATAAACAATGTCCACATAGTCGAGCACAGGGAGAATAGTTTTAGTGACAGTTCCCAACACATGGGAGGATAGTTTTAGTGACAATTCCCAACACATGGGAGGAGAGAGGCGTTCTTTATTACGATACATGACTCCAAGTTTTGGTCAGAGTTTTTGTTTGTTTGTTGTCTAGCCTGGCCTTGAGGTATTTATATGCAGAGACAGTTTCAAGGGGGAAAACCGACAGGGGTGGTAAAAACAGAAGGGGATGAGATAGTTGAGAGTTTTTGTCTTGAGCCAAAGGTCACCGAGATGATTTTCTTTGTGTTTACCCTCAGTCGGTTTGCCTGGAACTAATTTAGTATGTTGTTAAATTCCCACTGAAGAGGGGCCTCAACATCAAGGATAGAGCAGCCAGAGGAGTAGATGATCATATCATCAGCATACATGTGGATATGTACATGTGAGTAGACTGAGGGGAGGTAGTTGATGAAGATGGAGACCAGGATGATGCCCAGGATGGAGCATTCTAGGACTCCAATGAGAATAGGGAGGGGTGATGACAGGGAGCAGCCCACATGAACTGACTGATATCTGTTCATGAAGTAGGACCTGAACCAGTTTACAGTTGGTGCCACAAGGCCAACTGAGTGCAGCTTTGTTAACAGGAGAGAGTGGGACACCAAATCAAATGCTTTCACTAGGTCAATGAAGATGGCTGCAGTGATGTGATCCAGATCTATGCCTGAGAGAACGGAGTCTGTGACACACAATAAGGAGGAGGTGGTGGAATGGTGCTACCTAAAGCCAGCTTGGACTGGGGAGAGAGTGTTGGAGACAATAAGGAAATCATCAATCCTTGTAAGGACTAGGGACTCCTGTAGTTTGGCAAGGGAGGGGAGGAGGGAAATGGGGTGATAGTTCTTGGGGCAGGAAGGGTTGCCCTGTTTTATGGAATGGCAGGACCTTGGCCATTTTCCAGACTTAAGGGACAGTGCCTGAGGAGAGGAAAAGGTTTAGCAGGTGTGTAATTGGGAGGAAAATAGCAGGGGCAGAGATACGAAGGAGCTTGGGGTCAATGCCATTTGGTCTACTTTTGGCTGAGTTAAGAGACCACAGTGCATGCCAAACCTCTTGCTGGGAGATAGGGGTAAATAGTAGTCACTATAGGAGTGCAGGGTGAAAGGTTCAGTGTTGGCCATAGCGAGGAGGTCAGATAGTGCACATGTGGTAAAGAATTTGTTTAGGATATCTGCTACTGAGGTAGGGTCTGAGACTAGGGAACCATCAATTGAAAAGACAGTGGTGGTGGAGTGGGAAGGGAGGGGTCAATGAGGGAGTGGATGATCATCCAGAAATTGGATGAAGAGCCCTAACTGTAGGGGGGGGAGGTGCTTGGGGTAGTCTGCCTTAGCTGACTGGACTGCCTTCGTGCATTTGTTTCTTTGTGTCCTGTACACTTGGAGGTTGGCCTGGGTCAGGGAGGCTTTATAGGTGGCCCATGCACAATCATGCATTTTGCACTGGTCAGTTAGGCTAGTGTGGATCCAGGGGTGGTGGATACATCTGATCTCACTACTACTAGATGCATCCCAGCCCATAAAAGGTAATACAAATTTTAGAATGCAAAATAAGATACTACCAGACACCCTCCTGACCATAACACTCTCAGCTGCCTACTGAAAGATAATATATTCATATCCCTGAAACACTTTAGGTGAAAAAAACACAGCAGCTTAGATTCTAGTCTTTCCCTTGCTGCAATTACAACACATGATTGTATCATCCCTCTGCCCAAGCCATGGCAGTTTTCATCCCTAACAGTTTGGTAAGACCTCAGAATACTTTCTATGAAAAAACACTCCACCTTACTTCTATATAAGAAGCTTTGCCAACTCTCTATCCCAGAGAATCGTGATGTATGTACATAATGGCAAAACAAATTTAGCACGCTGGCTAACCTAAACTCTGGAATAATTTGCAAAAGTATTTGAAATTTGATGGTGCCAGACTTATGCGGTATAAAATAGCCAACAACCTATACTACACACCTGATAAGCTACGTAAAATGGGACATCTAGATTCTGACTAATGTTCCAGATGTAAACAGCAGCAAGGCACTTTAAAGAACATAGCAGAGGATTGTCCCAAAGCCAAATCCCTATGGGAAACAATCTACAGCAAAATGGATCCCTTAACGGGGTTCAAGACAGCCTTTACACTATAGGTCTGTGCATAAGGCCTAGGTCTAGCATCAAGTGATGGGTCAACAGAAATACCATATAACATTAATAGCAACCATTGACAAAAAAGGGCCCTTAGGTACTGGACAGATGACAGTGTTCCCACCTATCAGGTATGGTATGGTGATATACTGGAGGCCCTCAGAATTGAACGCATGATTGCCAACATTCGCAATGCACATAACTCTTAATGACAGGAAGTAGAACAACTTATGTACCCTCCTCTGCTTACCAGAGTATCAGGCAACTTTATGCCGAATGTAATAGATACAGTCTGTTCTCTGAGTGAGCAGTTTTATCATACTGTTGTGAAAGCGTGCTCTGAAAAACATAATCTTTACCTGTATTCTGTATCAACTTTTGCAGCCCTGTCACAGGCCTGAATGCTGATGAGCTGAGCTGATGAATGCATCCTTGCTGTTGTTTGGTTTTGTTATTGTTCTGTTCTGTGTTATGAAGGTTTCAACAATGTATGCTTATCTCAAAGAAAGACTTCTGTGACTCTGGAGTGTAAGTACCTATGCACTTTTATTTCACAGCTACATAAGCCTCAAGATGTTTCTGTGGATTGGTCCCACTACTAAATTCATTATAGTGGTAACTAGAAATGGATGATATGGGCATCAATAAGACGATAAAGGAGTTACAACAATAAAAATAAAAATAAAATAGAAAATGACACTTACAAGAGGGAAGCAGCTCCAGTACTGGACCCAGTGTTACTGTTGGGAGTGGGTCCAGGTCCCTGGTCTGGGACGTGAACCTGTAATCTTCTGCCTCAGAGGGATAGGTCCTACCACCTACACCATAATGATATACAGTACTAGTCAGAACATCTGCTTTACTTGTATATACAGTAAACATCAACAGTAGACTATAATTATAATCAAACTGAGTAAAGTGAAAACCAAGTCAGTGCACTCAGCTACCCAGCCTGTGTATATATGCAATAATACATTTTCAAATACAAGCATCTTGGCAGAATTATATTTTTATAATAAATAACATCCTCAGTCTGTCCCTAAACCTATATTCCAAATTGAGGTTCCAAGGCTTTTCTATGCTTATAAGGTGAGTGGGGTAGGGGAGTGGGGAGCTTATGCTATAAATATTAATAAAAGATGCTTCAGAAATGTTTTAAATAGAGATGCAACGACTTTAAATTTCGCCAGCGATGCACCTGTGAAGTGGGCACTTCAGGTTACCATTCCACTACACGGAGTGGCCAATTTGAAAGGCTCACTTCGCCTTGTAATTATTACTTCACATTGTCATTCTGCCTTAATGCGAAGTAAGGCAGAGTGACAAGTCTATTGGCAGCCCTCCACACATCACATGGCTTACAGTACTATAAGTCACATGCCTTAGCCAGGCAGGAAGGAAGTGACTCATACAAGCAGATACTTTCACTTTCTCCTGTGCAGACTGGAGAGAGGAGGCAGTGAGATTGTGAGAGCAGTTAGGAGATTTAGAGAAAGAGTAAGAGAGAGAGAGAGAGAGAGAGAGAGAGAGAGGCCCAACAGCTTTTTTAAAAGCTACATTTGTTTGTGGTTTGTGTAGACTATTTTTTTACTTAATTTGTTCCAGCGGATTTCTTTTTTTCTTACTTTTAGAAGTTGTTGTTTGTCTGTGTCTGACTGTGTGTGTGCCTGTGTTGTGTGTGTCTTGTGTGTGATTGTTTTGTGTCATTGTTCAGACCGAGGGAGGGCAGTCAACTGAGTCAAGTCGAGTAGAGATGGAGCAGGGTCAGGGAATGTCTGGGGTGGGGGCAGTTCCAGGACCACAGCATGGCCAGGGAGGAGTGCACATGCGTGGGAGGCATGCCCGGTTTAGGCAGACTGGACAATTATCTTGCAGGTCCCCCTTGGAAGCAAGACCACCACCTCCTTAGGCAGTGGCACCACCACCAGGTCCAGCTCATCCTGAGCAGGATGTGCCTGCACCCCGGGCCCCAAGTGTGGAGCCGCAGCACCATGACCAGGCTGCCATTACATCTGCCCCCCTCCGCCTGTGCCTAGTCCTCCCTGCACCTCCATGGTTCGCAAGTTTTTTGATTGTGTTGAGGGGGACAACAGCCTGGTCAAGTGCCGCATTTTTAGGGTGGAGGTGTGCCATGGCCCCCAGGGGACTCACGTGGTCACTGGGGGCCAGTCCACCCACATGATCAACCATCACCTAGTGGAGTGACAGGCTGCCACAGAACAGGCCAGACCTGCTCCTGCTGGCCCTTCTGTGACAGAGGGTGTGGCTGTGCATGGCCCTAAGACAAGGAGGAGGGCCACAGCAGCACCTGCTGCTCCACCAGCACCACCCCCACCACCACCACCACCAGCTGCAGCATCTGCAGACCCCAGAGAAACTGCCTGTAAGTCAGGCAGACATTGCAGTTCTCTGGAGTGCTGTGGATGTGACAAATGAGAGGGTGACTGCTATCGAGCAGCAATTGGAACGGATTGAGGTCCATCAATTGCTACTGATGTCCATGCTCCAACTGCTGCTGGACCACTACAGGATCCAGCACTAGTTTTTTTTCCTCCCACCATGTGCCCCCACCCTCCCTTCTGTATCATGAAAATGTATTCCCCCACCACCCCCTGTATCTAATTATGCACTTTTTTCTTGTCTTCTGTATGCATGACACTTTGTATCCTGACACCCCCTTCCTTCTGTTAAGTGTGTGAGCTGTTTTGGTTTTCCTTGTTTTAAGTTAAAATGGTTTGTCCCTGCCATCATTATTTCAACTTAATGGAGTAGTCCAACCCACATTTGAAACAACATGTGTTATGCAGAGCATTTTGATGTGCATGTAAAGTTGCTCCCCTAGTGTGTCCTTCCCTCTGTCTGCTATTAGGAGTTTTTAATAAATTACTACATTGTGTCTTCATGTTAAACCGCTTTATTGCCTTTATCGCTCTGAAAATGCACCCTGTGTCATGTGACAGTTATGTAGCATAGTCCATTGATTTACCTAATGCACAGTTCACAATAGCAGAGCTGTGTAACTGACTAGCAGTTTTCGTACAGAACCCCCACTCACCTAGCTCTGAGGTGCATGTTAAACTGTAACAGTTGCCACTTGGTGTCACTGCGTAAGAACAGTTGTATGTGGTTCAGAGCTCAGTAATTATGTTACATACTGTAGCTGAATAATGTAGGTTGTGCTTGGATACAGATGCCAGATCAGTAAGAAGAACAATGCTCATCAGGTATAAGCAGTTTGAACTGATCAGTGCTTAGGTACTTTGAACATAGTTGCAGTCAGAGATTATAGTACAAGTAAACTGATAGTCTATGCAAGGTGCTTAGATGCTTGAATTGATGAGTAACGTGTTATGACTTGATATTGGTTTGGCTTAACTCTTTATTCCACCGTACAAAGAATGCTTAGACCAGTAGTATGAGACCCCCCACAAAAGAATAATGATATCAAACGATTATCTCCTCCAGCTCTGGAGAGTGTGACCAGTAGCACACAGGAGAGGAAAATCTCCCTTTTGGGGAAACCTCTGAGAACCAATGGCTACTGACCTGCCCGTCCTTCTGGGCATACTAAGGGAGAATAATCCTAAGTAACAATATAAAGCTAATTCGAATTCCAAGGTTATAGATCCTGATCCAGTAAAGTGAAAGCTGAATAAAATACTGAATATTCCAGTTGGTGAATGTAGCAGCATCCTTCTAGCAATTCCTAGTCTGAGAATCCATGCCTGGAGCAGAATATAGTAGATTGGAATCCATGGTTGATAATAATTCAAAGCGTCGACGTTACATTGATGAAATGTTGCAGCAGGTGAGGACGGCTTTGCAAGGAGAACCAGTAACCTAAAGGCTAAGTGTCCCTGTCCGGAGTAGGATGACAGGTAGTTCATGTTTGCTTGGCAAGCTTTGCAAATGAATGCCTTGGTGATGAAGCACAAGAACTAGGCACATGCTGCATTATCTGGAGAGGGCTGAGCAGTAGGAATCTCCAATCCAGACTGGGAAACAGGTAAGAAATTAGGTATAGATTTTAAAATGAATAGGTAGACATGAGTTAAATGTACCTCCAAATCCCGATGGGCGAAGTAGGTTGTAGACTAAGGGAATTCGGTCTTGATTAACCTCTAGGCCCTGTAAGGGCGAAGCAGGTAATATGAGCAAAGTGTAAATACGTGGACCTGTACGTAGGTCAGTTGTAGTAGTAAAGACCCACCATCCTAGAAGGGCAAGAGTAGCTCTCCGTCCCCCTCTGGCTGCTGGAGGACTTCCTCTCAGCAAGTAAGGGGTCTACTGAGAAATTTAGGATATTCTTGTCTCAGAACAGGACAATCAAGAGCTTAAAGGCACACAGGCAGAAAGTAAGGAGAGAGAAAAAAACAGAGGAAAGAGTAAGAAGTGCAAACAGTTAAGGGGCCAGAAATAAGACATGATTGGAGTGGTGCAGTGCAGTGGCAGTGGAGCAGCAGTCTTCAGGGAGACATTCTGGAGGATATGGTGTTGTCCCATCTGCAGGCACCTCTCTGGGCTGAGGGAGGAGGTTGCTCATCTCCAGGCTGAGTTGGCCAGGATTTGTGGGACCTCCTCTTCCATCCAGGGACCACCAGTGCCACTGCCGTTGCCTCTGAGGTTGCCAAGAAAAAGGAGCAGTTGGACCACAGTGGGCTCAGGAAGGGTGAGGGTGGTGGAACAGAGGTGCATCTCTTCAGTTGTACCTCTCCACAATTCCTATGCCATTCTGGCAAAGTGTGGTTCCTCTATGGAGGCACCCGCAGTGGAGACCAAGGAGAATGCTGGGAACCTCCACAAAGGAGACCCACAGGAGGGTGGCAGGGGACCCCGCAGGGGAAGAAAACAACTCTGGGTGGGGGACTCTATAGTTAGGAAGGTAGAACTGGGGAGGAAGGGATAGGGAGGTAAGGTGCCTGCCTGGCGCCATGGCTTGGAGGACAGGCAATCCTCAGGATTGCCAGAGCAGCTGCACAGGTAGGGAGCTGGATGTCATTGTCCACCCAGGAACAAATGACCTGCCAAGAAAGGGATTAGAGAAGCAGAAGAGTTTGTGGCATTGGGGAGGGGCCTTAGACAAGTAGCACGCACGGTAACCTTCTTGGAGGTGCTGCCTGTCTATGGCATAGGAGAGGCTAGGGTGTTCTGCACCATGGGATTCAATCAGTGGTTGAAAAACTGATGTGGATCTCAGGGATTTGGCTTCATTGGGGCTGGGGTCCACCTGGTGATCAAGCCTATACTGGCATGATGGGCTGCATCTGTCCAGGAGGGAACCAGGATCCTAGGTGATAGGTTTAAATGCTTCATTGGAGCATTTAAACTAGCCAAGGAGAGGCACTGGAAAGGAGCAGGGAATCCTAGCCCCCCAAAAAAATCACGGTAGTAAGTGCGGCAAACACCAACATAGAGGTGTCGATAGGGAGAAGGGCAGGGGTAAATAGAGAAAGTGACAAAGGCAAGAAGGACAGGGATGGGGCAAAAAAGAGTAAGGCCATCAGGAAATGGAAGGTAATGACTACCAATGCCCGTAGTGTGGGCAACAAGCTCCCTGAGCTGGTGACCGTGATGGAAGAGGGATGCCTGGATATCGTAGCAGTAACAGAAACATGGTACATAGAGAACCATGATTGTAATGTTAACATACCAGGGTACATAACCTACAGGAGAGACAGGCAGGGGAGAAGAGGGGGAGGAGTAGCTCTCTATGTAAAGGAAGGGATAAAAGCAACTGAACAAAAGAGTAAACAGGGAGGAGAGGAGGCACTGTGGGTCACCTTGAGACTGAAAGGCACCACAATCTGCACAGGGGTTGTGTACAGACCCCATGTCAGGGGAAGGAATGAACATGATATTATTGAAGGCATTCTTAGAATGGCAGAGAAAGGGAGATACTGTTGATGGAGACCTGAATATGCCAGATGTCAACTGGAGCACATTTGCTGCAGCCACATCCAAGAGCAGGGCTATTCTTGATGCCTACAGGTGGCAGGCCTCAGACAGCTAGTTTCGGAACCCACTCGTGAGGGAGCAATCTTAGACCTCGTACTCTCAAGCGGGGGCAGTGAGAGGATCTCAGATCTAGAAGTGGGTTGCCATCTGGGAACAAGTGACCATCAAACAGTGTGGTTCATGTTAAACTCAGCTACAGAGTCAAGCCATACAAAAGTGAGGGTACTGGACTTTAGGAGGGTTGACTTTGGCAAGATGGGAGAGTGCCTCAGAAAAGCACTAACAAACAGGCTAGAAGGAGGTGTGGAGCAACAATGGGGAATCATCAAAACTGCCATCACAGAGGCAACAAGCCTTTGTGTGAAGCAAATAAACAAATCAAAATGAAAGAAAAGCCACTATGGTTCTCAAAAGAGGTGGCTGTGAAAGTCAGGAAGAAAATATAGCATTCCAGAAGTATAAGGAAACACAGAAGGAGCAGGACAGAGGCTGTATCAGTTAAGGCAGAAGGAAGCAGGGAGGGAAGTCAGAATAGCAAAGGCCCAAATTGAGGAAAAGATAGCCAACTCAGTTAAGAAGGGATAAAACCTTTATAGGTACATCAGTGAGCGAGAAGGACAAAGGAGGGATAGTGAGGCTGAATAGAATGAACAGTGTGGTGGGCAGAGGGACAGTGAAAAGCAGGGTTACTGAATGAATATTTCTGCTCAGTATTCACAAAGAGGAGGGGGACGTGCCTAATCCAATTAACAGAAGCACTCTTGATAAGGGGGTCGATCCCAGTCCTTTCACAGAAGAAAGGGTTCTGCAAGAACTCCTAAAACTGAAGGTGGACAAAGCAATGGGTCCTGATGGAATTCACCCCAGAATTCTAAAAGAATTAAGGGAGGAACTAGTGAAACCACTGGCTACTCTTTTTAATAAATCATGGGAGGATGGTGTAATACCCAAGGACTGGAGGAAGGTGGATGTGATTCCCCTTCACAAAAGTGGGACCAAGACAGAGGCAGGAAACTACAGACCTGTCAGTCTGACCTCTGTGGTAAGGAAAGTGATGGAGTCACTTCTGAAGGAAAGAATAGTTGAGTACCTAGAGGCCAGTGGGACACAGGACCCAAGGCAGCATGGGTTCACAGATGGAAGGTCATGTCAGATGAATCTAATAGATTTCTTTGATTGGGTGACCAAAGTAGTAGACCAGGGAGGGGCTGTGGACATGGTCTACCTAGACTTTAGCAAGGCATTTGACACAGTCCCACACAAAAGATTAATAGTCAAATTAACCAGCCTGGGAGTGGGTCCCAGGGTGGTAGCCTGAGTAAAACATTGGCTGCACAACAGGACACAGAAGGTAATTGTAAATGGAGTCCACTCTGAAGAAAGAGGGGTTACTAGTAGTGCACGCAGGAGTTCAGTGATGGTCCAGTCCTTTTAATGTCTTCATAAGTGACATTGCAGAGGACTGGAAGGAAAAGTATGCCTTTTGCAGATGATACAAAGATCTGCAACAGGGTTGATACAAAGGAGGCATGGAAAGGATGAGAAGGGACTTGGCAAGGTTGGAGGAATGGTCAGAAGCATGGCAGCTAGGATTCAATGCAAGAAGTGCAAAATAATGCACCTTGGAAACAAGAACCCAGGGGAAGAATACACAATGGGGAGGAGGAGTAACAACAACAAAAAGGAAAGAGACCTGGGGTAATCATATCAGATGACCTTAAGGTTAGCAAGCAATGTGAGAAGGCAGTTGGGAGGGCTGGGGTATACTGGGATGCATAGGGAGAGGATCAGCAGCAGAAAACAGGAAGTTGTTAACCCTCTGTACAGACAGTTGGTGAGACCCCATCTGAGTACTGTGTCCAGTTCTGAAGACCCCATCTCCACAAGGACATAGACAGGATAGAGGCAGTCCAGAGGAGGCAACTAAAATGGTGCAGGGTCTGCAAGAGAAAGCCGTATGAGGAGAGACTAAAGGAGCTTAATATGTATACCCTTGAGGAAAGAGAGGGGGACATAATAGAAACTTTTAAGTACCTCAGTGGAATCAACAAAGTCCAAGAGGTAGCATCTTTCAGAAAAAGAGGCGTGCAAGAACAAGGGACACAATTTAAAGACTGAAGGGCGTTTCAGGGGCAATGTGAGGAAGTATTATTTCACAGAGAGGGTAGTGGATGCATGGAATAGCCTTCCTGAGGAGGTTGTGGGGTCTAAAACTGTGGGAGAATTCAAGAATGCATGGGACAGACATAAGGCAATTCTTGTGGGGGGTGGGAAGAAATAGGCTGTTGGTTAACTAGGATCTGCAGCCTATCCTGTAGGTAGGGAAATGGGCAGACTAGATGAGCCAAGCAGTCCTTATCTGCTGTCAAAGTCTATGTTTCTATGTTTCTATGATGCAGAGGTAGTAGCAGAGGAATAGTATTGCATAAGTTATATATGGTACACAGCAAGGAGCATGAAGAAATGGTACTAGGACAGGAATCGAGGAGCTTCATCTGGTGATCCAAATAATTGCATGATGAGTAAGATATCCACTGTCCAAAGCCAGAATGGTATAGTAACTAGAATTGACTTGGTGAGAATAGTCTGACAAGTCCTGAACTCGAGCTTATGAGTCATAATGGCGATAACTGAAGAGGCTGAACTTAATGAAGTAGCGTTGTCACAAGTTCCAAGAGGCCCCAAAGCACAATTCCTGAAATTGAATCTTATCCTGGTAGGAGTGTAGTAATAGTAATTCATATGACTGAAGCGACAAGGTAAGGCATTCAAGAACAGATGATGAATAGCTAAAACAAATTCAGATGAGTCCATAGTAAAGAGCTGCAAGGCTGGCAGACACTGCAGCAAGGCATAAGTACAAAATGCGAAACTCGAGGCACCGAGCTGGGCAAGGCAGGTGTAGAGTAGAAGTATTTAAACCTCCCAGCCCAAAGGGCAAGGCAGGTCATAGAATCAGGCTAATATGGTGTAGTAAATAAGTTCAAGGGACCTCCGGGCCCATAGGGTTGCAGGTCTTTGAAGTGAGATATGGTGAACCTCTGACCCTGAGGGGGTGAAGCAGGTTGTAGAGCATTGGTAGATAGAGTAATAGTAATGTCTAGCTGCATGCAATGCAGAAATAGTAGCAACGTAGTAATGAATAGTAAATGGTAGCATGATCCTGAGCCTATCCAGTGCAGCATAGAAATATAATCTGAGGCATACTTATGAAAGCAGTAGAAGGGTGAAGTAGCTGTCATTTCCTGATGATCGAAGATGGTATGCATGCAACAAATTGACCTGGGTGGATAAGTTGGTGACTCAACCAGAAGTAAACATCCAAAAAAAAAACAAAACTGTAGGTTATGTCTTAGGCTTAGGCTATGATAGGAAAGGCATTATGAAACAATAGTAGGTTCGAAGAAGTTGAAGCATTATGGCAAGAAGCAGTCCAGGAAATTGAGGCGAATGTCCGATGTAATCCAGAATTAAATCCAATGGAATATAGAAGGGTATCTTGACAATGGAAGTAAGCGTGAGCAGCAAGGTAAGGGCTGCTAACTCCAGGATCCGGGTAGTACAACTGAGGAATAACTGGCAGCACATCCCAAACCTGAGAAGTAAAGTGAATGGAGAGTGGAGGCTGAACCACGAAGGCTAGCATGGCAACTGGACCACACGTAGGTCAGTCAGGATTCAGTAGAGTGTGGCAGCTAAACCCCACGAAGGTTAGCATGCGCGGCTGGACCACACATAGGTCAGCCGGTAAGTGAGAAGAGTGTGGCAGCTAGACACCATGAAGGGTAGGATATGTGGCAGAACCACACGTAGGCAATGCTGATACATGAAAAGCCTCAAGGCAAGCATCTGGGAAAGTTGAAGGAAATTCCCCGACATAGTCCAATAGCAAATCCACGAGACCTGAGGTGGATATCCTAGACAAACAGAAGTGTGAGCAGGTATGACGAGGGCTGCAGCATCCAGAACTTGATGAGCATGACTGAAGGAGTAACATACTGGCATGCATCTAGTGTTGATAGAAGGGGAGTAACCCACAGCAGTTAGTAGACAGCTGTAAAGGGAGCGACATAATAGTGTCTGATATGTTGAAGTCTGCGTAGCTGGGGAGACTGAAACTTGGATAGGAGAAGAGGGAGCCATCATTCACTCCTAGTATGGTGGTATTTGCTGTACAGTGTAGGGAGCAGTAATCCTTCATATGTGGTACAGGTAGATAGTGTAATTGCTAGGTCATATCTCGAAGCTAACATTAGTAGACAGAACAGAGAGTAATAATGGAGAACCAAAGCAGTGAGGACTGCTGCAGGTTTATCCGGAGAGTAGAGATGCGGTCCAAGCCATCCAGCTCCCAGAGCAATATGCTGTACCAGAAAGCAGCCAAGTACATGTTAGCAAGCTGTTATCCCAGGTACATTTAATAAGAATATGTAGCTAAGGACAGACTTCAATCGGAGCAAGGCACACCCCTTGGCTGTTAAAAATACTGAATAGTGCTATGAGCTTAGCATTCAAGTCACCTTGCTCCACATGAGTGTACTGATGAGACCCGTAATGCTAGAGCGTGTCAGGATACAAGCAAATAGTAAGTAGGCTAAATGAATATCATATTACCACCTAGGCCCACAATCAGGAGCCATACGAACGATGTAAGCTGTCAGTATATCTCTGAGCAGGGATGTTTCCATAATCCATGACAGCCCTGCTGTGTGCACCGATAATCGGTGCCTCCGTTCAGCAAAAACAGGCAGTGCAGGGTGCATCTAGTACATCAATGTTGTTGGGAAAGGTAGGCTAGTAAGGTAGGGATACATAGGTGCATGTGTATGAGAGTCAAGCAGGTGGCGCTGGAAGCTGCAGAAAGGGCAAGTTAGGAGCTGCGAAAAGGCAGCACACAGGAGCCAAGCTCAGAGGTTACTGGGAAGTGCTGAACGTGCAGTGTGGCAGCTGAATTGCCCAAGGAGATGTAGCTACGCAGAGGCAATAGTAAAGCTAGGGTCGAGTCCATGGTGGTTCCACTACGTAGCACATAAAGTAAGTGAATGTCTGGATCTGGCAGAGCAAGTGAAGAAGCCCTAGCCTACAAACGTGGCAATGAGGCGGTAGCACGGAGAAGGGAAAACAGCAGGCAGAATACATAGCAGGCAGATAACAAAGCAGAAACAAGCTTCCCCCCCCAAAAAAATAGGAAACCAACACTGAGGAAAAGAACAAGCAAGGCAAACAAATTGAGGGCGAGGGCGAGGCAGGACAGGGAGAAGAGCAGCCACACACCAGGACCTATAAATAGCAAGTGCAACTCGCTCTAAGCAGAACTGTGGTTAGCTTGTTGATTTAAGTAGGGTATGGGGGAGGAGCTCTTCCCCCATACAACCACAGGCATGTGCCTTTCAATTACATAGCTATGCTGTTGTGCATATGGTAATTCTATGGGCTATGCTACATCACTGTCACATGACACAGAGTGCAATGTCAGAGTGACAAAGGCAATAAACTGATTTTACATGAAGAATATCCACAGGGCTCATAAAACTACCATAAAGGTAGCAGGCTAATTTAGTAAAAATTCCTAATAGCAGACAGAGGGAAGGACGCAGTAGGACTTTACATACAAATCAGAAGTGCTCTGCATAACATATTTTTTTTTTCAAATTGTGTGCTGACTACTCCTTTAACAAAACCGAAAATCCATAACTCCACATGAATAGATACCACTAAACAAGTTTCACTGCTACAGCAGCTGTATTTTGACAAAACAAGGCACACAGTAATGAGACTTGTGTTTTGCAGGTTAGGCCTTCAGTGGTGTGCCTAATGAAGCAAGAGCCTTAAAGCACGATGGTCATTGTGTGTGCCTTGTTTACCCATCAATAAAGTTGCAGTATCATTTAACATTTTTTTGTGGCATGTATTCATATGGAGTGGTGGCTTTGTGTGTTTGTCTTGCACTTTTGCAGCCAGGTATTGTGTACCAGCAGCCATCCACATAGTGCAGTGTGCTCCTTATGGCCCTGTTATATTCCAAGTTAAGAATTGTTACTCTGACATATTTTAGGTGCCTCAGTAATGTTTACTTTCTGTTGTGGGGCGTTTTTTTAAAAAGCAGGAATGAGCAGTGCAATAATATTGTGCTAAACTGCATATGTGCAGTGTAATGTCCTGTGTATGCATACACTGTCCAGCTTCTTGCAAACATATCTATGCTGACTTGTTCCAGTGTTTATGATATAAAGAATAAAGATAATATATAACATATATTTTATTTATACCATCATCAGCGGTGGACAAAGCCATATAATATGACTTCAGAGGTCTCGGTGCAGTTGGTGGGCAGTGTGCACCTCAGTCACAGTGCACACATGACTTTTAGGAGATCAATTCATAGCACTGCGCACTCCTGGTTTTCAACAAACCATACCCAACAGATATGAAATATTGCTGAGGCACTCCAAATATTTTATGGTGTACAGATATTATAAAGTCGGAATGTAAAACAGGTCCAGTCCACTGCTGCCACACTGCGCTATCACTGGTGCCATATTGTGGGGTACAGCAACTTGCTGCAGAACTGCCACTGCCAGTCTAAACTAGAAATACATCACTTAGTCCAGAACAAAAAATGCAAAGAAGAAATGTGGTAGCACAGTGTGGTGGCAGTGGACTGGGCCTGTTATATATTTTCTGACTTTATTATGTCTGTACATTATAAAATATTTGGGGTGCCTCAGCAATATTTCATGTCTGTTGGGTATGATTTGTTGAAAAGCAGGAGTGACCAGTGCTATGAATTGATCTCCAAAAGTCATGTGCACTTTGACTGAGGTGCACACTGCCCACTGACTGCACCAAGACCCTCTGAAGACATATTATATGGCTTTGTCCACTGCTGCTGATGGTACAAATAAAATACATGTTATATATTCTTATTTTTATTCTTTATACTATAAACACTGGAACAAGTCAGCATATATATGTTTGCAAGAAGCTGGACAGTGTCTGCACTCACAGGACATTAAACTGCACACATGCAGTTTAGCACAGTATTATTGCACTGCTCAGTCCTGTTTTGTAACAGACACTTCACAATACCATGACAAAAAGTAAACATTACTGAGGTTCCAAAAATATTTATTTTTGGAAATAGACATTTTGAAGTTGGAACATAACTAAGAATGGAATTAATTAATGGTGAAGTCAGTGTTTGGTGCAATGTTCGCACTCACAAACAGTCACCAGAATTGATGCGCATCCCCAAAATGCTACTGTCTTATGTCCAGAAAATGCCCCAGTCCAGACAAAGTAAAATGAGAGCATAACAAGCAATGCAAAGCCTCCCAGAATTAATGGTACACTCAGTCATGAGTGCAGTGGTCACATACAGTCACCAGAATTGATGTATATCCCCAAAATGCTACTGTCTTGTGTCCAGAAAATTCCCCACATCAGACAAAGTGACACGAGAGTGTAACAAGCAATGCAAAATCTCCACACTCCAATAAGAACTAAGTGCCCTGCTGCTGCTGTTGGGATCACATGTAATGCTGCAGTTGATCTGACTGTGATGGGATGATGCAATGTCTTGTCAAATGGTGTGCAAGAAGGATAACCTGACCTGACCATTGAGTTTACCATCCAAGATGATGAGACTGACAATGCTGTTGGTTGCCCAAAGTGGGTTGCACTTACCCCAACAGGAAGGATGCCCTTTGTGTGTACACTAATACTACCCTTGGTAAGTTGATTAATGTACCTGCCTGACACCATCATTGCTTTCCACAGAACCTGACGTTAACTGTATGATGTGATTTATATAAATATATATATGTTTATTTATTTATTGGAAATGTTTAACCAGGAAAGGCACACTCAGCAAAAAGAAGCTTGTCTCATGGTGCAACCTGGGGGAGGGGGGTTACAATGGAGGAAGGTATGCATACTATAGTTGAAATTAGGAGTAGAGCAATACAGGCAAATGAAAATAATTGAGAGTGATTACTTTAGAACGTGTTACATGAGGAGAACGGTACAAAACATGAGCCTCAATGAAAATGATATACATAACTTGAGTACACATCTAGGGCAATACATGATTACATAAGTGCCAGTAACAGAACTTGAGCTGAAATGAGATGCACCAAGTTGGCAGCGGGAAATGGAAATTGAAGATGGGGGTAAAGGAGAGGAGGAGGAAGGGTTGTATAGCAAACACTAGGGTGTTTAGGGAGGGTGCTTTAGGGGAGATGGAGGGGGAAGAGAAGGGAGATAGTAGCAGTGAATAAGACTGTAAGTGCATAGGGTATTTAGAATGGTGCGGGAAAGAGAAGGGAGATAGTAGCAGTGAATAAGACAGTAAGTGCATAGGGTGTTTAGGGCAAAGTATAAGCCAGACAATTAGGCAAAGGCCGAGCCACTGGTCAGGCACTTAAGAGGGAGGGGGAAGAGAATCCATCAGTGGGTGGAAGGTCAGGGGCAGTTACAATTTGGTGCAAGGAAGTTAGTGAGGGCAGAGGGTAGAGAGTGTTTGGATGAAGAATGGTGGATTTGAGCCTGGCAGACTGTTCCAGAGCTTAGGAAAAGAGGTAAAGAAAGCCGATTGGCCTGGGGTCCCGGTGGTATGACTAGCCTAAGTCAGTAGACCTGAGGCAGGGTGGGTAGTTGGGGTGAATGGGGAGGACACAGGGCAGAGTGAACCAAGCCAGAGTTGCAAACAATTTGCCTGTGAGTAGGTGCAGTTACTCAGGAGGAAGGGCCAGGAATGGTGAGCCGCACGATGGGAGCGGGGAACATCAAGGCAAATGGCAGAAGCATTAAGGGGGTCAGTCTGGCCAAGGTGGACCAGAGGCAGAACTGTAAACAACATCTCAGTAGTCAAGGAGGGTAGAATCATTTTGGACTATTCATCTCACAGGAAGTGGAGACTAGCTAGAACCACTAGAGGGCACCAAGTTTTGAACACAGTTTGATGTGATAAAGCCCATGTGTGGAAAAGGAGAGGTGGCAATCAGCCAAACCCTAGGTACTGAAGACACGTCATCAGGATGGTGTTATTTGGGTATGGAAGATCAGTGGAGACACGAGAGTCTGGATAGAGGCTATTAGTGCTGAAAGACATAGAGACAGTTTTCTTGGCATTTAAGGAGGTTGGTAGAGTTGAACCAGTGATGTATTTTTGAAATCGGACTGAGATTAGAGTGACTTCTTAATGAAATACGGCGGAGTAAGGACTGTGTCATCAACATAGGTACATATGGACTGCGGTAGTGGAAAGAGTTAGGCAGATCATTTAAAGGATGGAGAAGAGGATGGGGCCAGAACTGAGCCCTGGGGAATGTTAATGGTAATGGAGGAGGTGTATCAACTATTTTAGTGGATTGGGTTCTATTTAGTAGGTAGCACTGAACAGTTTGTGACAGCTAACCCACCCTGATAGGCGGGATGTAGGGGGAGTGGGATACCATATCGAAAGCTGGCTGGTCACTGAAAATAGCTGCAATAAGGTGCCTTTTGTCCATCAATGGGATGGGTTCATGAATCTAGTAGGGAGGTGGTGGTGAGAATGTTTTCTGAAACCGGACTGAAATTGAGTGAAGAGATAAGTATCTGAGAGAAAATGGGAGAGTTGAGATAGTACTAGGTGTTCCTGGGTTTGGCAGAGTGGGGAGAAGGGTGGGATGGTAGTTAGTTGTGGAGATAGGATCCTCCTTTTGGTGAGGTAGGATGGTGGCAAGCGCCATTCAGGGGAGTGACTCGGTGATGAAAGAAGATTTAAAGTGAGGGAAGTAGTGATGGTAAGCCCAGATAGTAAGAGGTCTGTATCAAGACCATGATTGGATTTGCCTTGGAGGTTCAGGGAGCGAGGCATCAAGTTTGATGGGGAGATGTCTGAAGGAAGGTTCAGACAGGCGGTGGGGATAGCTGTCTATGGAGTTGGTGTGGTTACAGGAGGTGAAAGAATCTAGGAGGTTGTAGCACAAGTAAGTAGTAGGAATTAAACTCGGAGGCTACCTTCAAGGGGTCGGAGAATAAGTCCTAGGTGAGGAGGGGGTAGGGATTTGCTGTTTGGGGGAAAAGGAGTTAATGACTTAAGGTAGAAGGTCTCCCAAATTTGCGTTTAAGGTGTTGTTAAAATATTACGCCAGGCTAAGCGGATGCCTTTGTACACTTGTTGCGAACATCACGGTGGTGATATTGTCACCTGGGAGGAAGCGTGGATGTAAATCATGAGCCTTGTCATGGGCTTGTTGGCAAGCTATCAGCTCAGGTGATCCAGAGTGGAGTGAGACCCCGGACTCTGCCCCGGTGCAGGGGCGTGTTTGTCCGAGATGAGAAGGTGTTCAAAAGTGCGTAGGGCAGAGTCCGTATTAGAGCAACCAGCTCGGGTCCTAGTTAGGTAAGCTATATTTTTCAGGAAGGGAGAGGTTAAGAATTTATGACCTTTGGATATAAATTTGAGAGATTATCTCTGTGGTTTTGCGGACCAAGTAGATTAGGTGGTGGTACTAATGATTCGAGAGGCGAGCTGACATACATTAATTATGAGTGGGATGTAGCACCAGTCAAGATAGATGGTTTCAGACTTATGGTTTAACAGTATAGGTCCGTAATAGTTTAATTAAGTTGAAACAGTTATCTACGTTCGGGTTTGTTAAAAGTAGGTGCTAGCCAGTTGTGGTTAAGTCACCCATCACATATAGTTCACACGGAGCAAGAGACATGAGTTGGCACGGTCAGTGACTGTTGTGGTTGGCGTGCCCAGGCAACAATAAATACCAGCCACAAAGATAGGTAATGAAGAGGCAGAGGACAATTTCACATAAGGCTAGTAGCTTTGGGTTCAGCTTTTGAAGAGAGAGTGTTGGGCCGGCACAGTCTAGATAGCCACCCTCCTCCTCTGGAGGCTGGTCCCAGGTGATGGTGAAACCTGGAATAGCATGGTATGATCTGGGAGACTGGGGTTTAGCCAAGTCTCGGATAGGATGATTATGTCAGGGTCATGGTGGCAGCTGGAACCTGGGCTAATGAGCCAAGGGCTAGCTACGAATATTAGATGGGCGTAAACCACAGGAAGGAGCCAGAATGAGTGTCAGTGGTGGCCTTGGTTGAGGTTAGGCATGGGGAGCGGGGGCCAGAAGTTGGAGATGGGCTGGGATTGAGTGTATATTCCTGCAGCCAGTAGTAATAAGGGCCATGGTTGGGTGGTAGCACAAGTCTTGGAGGGACCAAGTTCATGACATTTAGGGGAGTGGGAAGGCAGTGTGGAGGAAGTGGGTACTGGAGAGAGGAGAGAGAGACCAGGAGGCAACCAGGAATGAACCCAGGAGGAGGCGCGTGAAAGCAGGACCACATGGCAGCTGGGGAGTACTGTGGACTATAGAAATTTGTAGGATGAGTCAGTATGGCAGGGGTGGGGTAGCAACAGAGGGAGTTAGAGGGAAGTAGGTAGAATGGAGAAGATCAGAAGTAGAAAGGTTATTGATTGTGCCATTTACCAGGGACAGGAGGCACAGATATGGGTGAGGCGGGGTCAGTCTGAGTGTGGGAGTAATGTAGATAGAGAGAAGTGGATAAGGCACGAAGCGTTAGGTAGAGTAGCTGGGAAGGGAAAGGGAGGAGTAGAACTTGTGGGAGAGATTGGAGTAGGTAGAAAGGGCCAGGTAAATACTGTATTAGTAGGTGGCCTGGGAGAATTGGTGAGGGCAGGACTAAAAAATAGCCATGCAGAAAGAAGAACGAATTCCCAGGTAATGACCGCTCCAGTAAGCCAGGAGTGCTCCACGAGTCGGGCAGCAACAGCTGGCTCAGATGAGCAGGCGCTCAATCAGAAGGAGAGGCACAATCTCGGTCAATCAGGGAGCCGTCAATGGGGGGCGCACCAATCGGAGGAGGTGCTGAAACTGGGCAGCTGAGATTGGTTAGCGGTGTTTACCTTGAACTGCTGTGCTGGAGGCAGGATCAACGGGAGGCAGTAGGGAAGCGTCGGGTGCGAGTCATTGAAGGCGGCTGATGCCCCAGGCTCATGGGTGCTACTCAGGGCGGTAAGCTCCTGAGGAAGCAAGGAGATATTGGTGATTAAATAGTTGAAGGAACAAGGAAGGCAGGGACAGGCTGGAACTGAAGGGGTGGAGGTGAGAATAGGGACAAGGACAGAATTCATAATTGTAGAGAAAGGGCTGTGGGAGGCAGAAATTAGATGGGTGGGGGAGGGGACAGACACCAAAATAAACAAGTGCAGGAGAAGGGGAAAAAAGGCAGAGACTGGAGGCACCAAGTACTGTGGAAACAGTGTTTTAGAGTTGAGTGGGGAGAAATGGAGTTTGGTAGGAAGAAAGAGAGTACACAGCAGGAGTGAGAACAAGCACAAGTTAAGGTAGGAGTAGGTAAATAGCTGGTTATCTATCTATACAGCTATCTATCTATCCTATCTATCTATCTATCTATCTATCTATCCTCTATCTATCTATCTATATATATATCTATATATATATATATATATATATATAAATATATATATACACATGTAATCTTTGTTTTGTTTTTGTGTCACAGATCACATAGTCACACTTAGTGTGTGCATTTCTGTGCTTGATGAGAAATTTTGGTGTTGGAATACTGTCAGCAGTGAAGGTAAACATTTTTGAGAGGCATTTCAATTTCAGCACATTTCATGAATTTGGTTTATTGTTTGGTAAATTCTGTACAGGTTTATCTGCATCCGACCCAGGTACTGATAGTCATAGACATAGATTCATATAGTTGTTGCATCATGTCTGCCGGCCAGGGGTATGATGTGAACTTGCTGTTGGAAAGCAACAATGACACACAACATCAAGATTTCCTCCAAAAGGAATGAACAGGAGTTATTAGTATGTGACTGTAACACATTATGTTTAAAGTGTGGCTATTCCATCCTGTCATATATGCCAATTAACAGATAACAACTGTGTCACTAGCCAAAAGCCACATGAAAGCCACCGTCATCACAATCACAAATTCAGTACCTCTAACCCATACATTGTGTCCTGCTAATTATGTGTCTTAACCAAGTTATTAAAACATCTTGTGAAGTCACATCTGGATCACACTATGTTCACAGTGGCATAGCTGTGCAGCAATACAGTGTGTGATGTGCATGACAAATATATTATATGCGTACACGTCATGACACCTACTTCAAATGACTCATCAGTCAAATTTACTATTTGAAAAATGAAAACAAAGAAATGATGAAATAAAACTGATATACTTATCTGTCTGAAATGGATATCAATCAGAAAGTGGCTGAACAATACAGTACATAGTCCTTCAGTGAATGAGAGTGGTTGTTTAACTGTAAAAAAAAAGAAAATAAGTTGACTATGTGTCAACCACTCCATAACAAAAATCAACAGGACACAAAACATCAAGGAAGTTCCACGTATGAAACATTAGTACATACTCACTTTAAAGTATTGATAGTAAATAAACTTTTGGCTGGTGGCTGATGCATGGTCTCTCCTGTCCTACTCCGTCTGCCATGGAAGCTGGGACAGAATGGAAAAGCATTGGTGTACTGGTGTTGGTGGTGGGTGGTCTTGGGCACATGATTTGACATTCCTCACACATCTCTCATCTGGTGGCTTTGGCTGACAGTGCTTTTCTATGGTAGTCATAGAAACAGCTGCAACCTGCAACACGTTCTGTCACTGTCCAACACACACAGGTGGGTGGCGAGTGGGATATGGTAGCACTGTGTTACAAATAATTTGAGTCATTGAGTAGACACTGCTTTAAATGAAAAATAAAACATGCACCATAGAAAAATGTGAACCTTTAACCACTTCATAAACCTACAACATCAACACATCCCAACCTCTTAGAAGGCTGTCCTCATGATCATCAGTCTCTGAATTCTGCCCACTAAATTCTTTCTCCATCGTGTCATCATTTACCTCACTGGTAGGCTGTTTAATGCTGCCAGTGCCAAGAGAGTCCATTTCTGCAACAACAGAGTACAATCATGACCATTCCGGGCAGAATACTGAGTTGCAGTTCAAGCTAACATGTGCCTCATTCATTTTATGAATCAGCAAGTTGACATTTACAGGACCAGAGTTTGTGCAATGATCCTGAGCTGTACCCACTGACTGAATACCCTCCTGAAACACTTACACTGGAGGTGATTGTCAGGTATAGTGCCTGAGGTCAACTCTGGCCATTCACTGACCTTTCCACTCCAGTATAAAGGGGATCATCAGTTATTAACAATGCATTTTTCAGCGAAATATAGAGTCAACCATTAGCTGTGCTGCACAACATCCGATGGTTGATATGTCATCCCATTCTCTGAAACATTTATTTACAAATCTGACTTGCAACAAACCCCAAAGTAGGTTAATGAACAGCTTTCACGACAACCACCTAGACTCCAGACCTTACAGGATGCTTGATACTACCGAACTGACCTTCAACCTGATTATACACTGAGGTTGCTGACATGACTCTTGACTTCTATAACAACAAAGTGCACCGTTGCCCGTGACATTTTTACCTGTTCAGGCCTATCTCCATAGTAGGCAATTCTTCATTTATATGGGTCCAGCACTGTTGCTATTAAAGTCATCACTCTACTGAATACTCAAGATGTGGTGTGCTCAAATACTGTGCATGTGTTCAGCAACACACTGCTAGCACAGTCTCTAACATCAAGGCTATGCTACAGATTAGCAATGTCTGCCTAACACCCACAGCAGTGGAATTGATTGGCTACTGGGCAGACTCCTCACTACCGTGTGGCATGTTAAAAAGGCTCAAATTGTTATTACAGAGTCATGAGCACCACTGTTCAGTCATGAGACATGGAGGCCCCAGAATGTTTTGGCTGATGGCTGACAGATATTCTGTGATGGCTTGTATTGTTCATACAACCTCTCTGCATGTATAAAAAGGAGTTACAGTGACAACTTCCAGAAGCGATGCTGCGGTAGGCTTTGGATCTGCAACTGCTGAAGCTAGTCACAGGCCTTTCCAAAAGCATGAAAGTGAGAACAGATATGGTGTCCAACTCAGCATCTCCTTTATATCAGGGTGCTGCAAAACTCATACAGCACAAGATTTAAACAGTGAGCCATGAGCCAAAACAAAGCCACCATAGAAATACATCACTTAGTCCAGAACAAAATGCAAAGAAGAAATGTGGTAGCACAGTGTGGTGGCAGTGGACTGGGCCTGTTATATATTTTCTGACTTTATTATGTCTGTACATTATAAAATATTTGGGGTGCCTCAGCAATATTTCATGTCTGTTGGGTATGGTTTGTTGAAAAGCAGGAGTGACCAGTGCTATGAATTGATCTCCTAAAAGTCATGTGTGCACTTTGACTGAGGTGCACACTGCCCACTGACTGCACCAAGACCTCTGAAGACATATTATATGGCTTTGTCCGCTGCTGCTGATGGTACAAATAAAATACATGTTATATATTCTTATTTTTATTCTTTATACTATAAACACTGGAACAAGTCAGCATATATATGTTTGCAAGAAGCTGGACAGTGTCTGCACTCACAGGACATTAAACTGCACACATGCAGTTTAGCACAGTATTATTGCACTGCTCAGTCCTGTTTTGTAACAGACACTTCACAATACCATGACAAAAAGTAAACATTACTGAGGTTCCAAAAATATTTATTTTTGGAAATAGACATTTTGAAGTTGGAACATAACTAAGAATGGAATTAATTAATGGTGAAGTCAGTGTTTGGTGCAATGTTCGCACTCACAAACAGTCACCAGAATTGATGCGCATCCCCAAAATGCTACTGTCTTATGTCCAGAAAATGCCCCAGTCCAGACAAAGTAAAATGAGAGCATAACAAGCAATGCAAAGCCTCCCAGAATTAATGGTACACTCAGTCATGAGTGCAGTGGTCACACACAGTCACCAGAATTGATGTATATCCCCAAAATGCTACTGTCTTGTGTCCAGAAAATTCCCCACATCAGACAAAGTGACGAGAGTGTAACAAGCAATACAAAATCTCCACACTCCAATAAGAACTAAGTGCCCTGCTGCTGCAGTTGGGATCATAATGTAATGCTGCAGTTGATCTGACTGTGAGGATGATGCAATGTCTTGTCAAATGGTGCAAGAAGGATAACCTGACCTGACTCATTGAGTTTACCATCCAAGATGATGAGACTGACAATGCTGTTGGTTGCCCAAAGTGGGCTGCACTTACCCCAACAGGAAGGATGCCCTCTATAAGTACACTAATACTACCCTAGTAAGTTGATTAATGTACCCGCCTGACACTATCATTGCTTTCCACAGAACCTGACGTTAACTGTGATGTGATTTATATAACATATATATGTTTATTTATTTATTGAAATCGTTTAACCAGAAAGCACAACCTTCAAAAAGAAGCTTGTCTCTGATGGCAACCTGGAGAGGTTACAAAATGGAGGAAGTATGCATACTATAGTTGAAATTAGGAGTAAGAGCAATACAGGCAAATGAAAATAATTGAAGCGATTGACTTTAGAACGTGTTACATGAGGAGAACGGTACAAAACATGAGCCTCAATGAAAATGATATACATAACTTGAGTACACATCTAGGGCAATACATGATTACATAAGTGCCAGTAACAGAACTTGAGCTGAAATGAGATGCACCAAGTTGGCAACGGGAAATGGAAATTGCAGATGGGGCTAAAGGAGAGGAGGAGGAAGGGCTGTATAGTAAACACTAGGGTGTTTAGGGAGGGTGCTTAAGGGGAGATGGAGGGGGAAGAGAAGGGAGATAGTAGCAGTGAATAAGACTGTAAGTGCATAGGGTATTTAGAATGGTGCGGGAAAGAAAAGGGAGATAGTAGCAGTGAATAAGACAGTAAGTGCATAGGGAAGTTTAGGGCAAAGTATAAGCCAGACAATTACAGCAAAGGCAGGAGCCACTGGTCAGGCACTTGAAGGAGGGAGGGAGATCCATCAGTGGGTGGAAAGGTCAGGGAGCAGCAGCTCGAAAAAGGGAAGTTAGTGAGGGCAGAGGTGCAGAGAGTGTTTGGATGAAGAATGGTGGATTTGAGCTGGCAGACTGTTCCAGAGCTTAGGGAAGAGGTAAGAGAAAGCCGATTGGCCTGCAGAGGTCCTTCGGTGAGGTATGACTAATAGCCTAGAGTCAGTAGAACCTGAGGGCAAGGGTGGGGGTAGTTGGGGTAGATAGGAGGACACGAGGCAGAGAGGGAGGAACCAAGCACAGTTGGAAACAAATTTAGCACTGTGAAGTAGGTGCCGGTTACTCAGGGAAGGAAGGGCCAGGGAATGGTAGAGCTCGCAATGATGGGAGCGGGGGAGCATCAAGGGCAAAATGGCAGAAAGCATTAAAGAGGGGGTCCAGTCTGGCTAAGGTGGACTTAGAGGCAGAGCTATAAACAACATCTCAGTAGTCAAAGGAGGGTAGAATCATTTTTTGGACTATTTCGCGTCTCACAGGAAGTGGGAGACTAGCTCGGTTTCCATAGAGGGCACCAAGTTTTGGGCGCAGTTTTGATATGATGGCGTCCACATGTGTGGAAAAGAGAGGCAGCAATCAAGCCAAACCCCTAGGTACCTGAAGGAGGGCACGCCATCAAGGATGGTGTTATTTAGGTATGGAAGATCAGTGAGACGTGAGTTCGATAGAGGCTGTCTAGTGCTGGAAAGACATAGAGAAGTTTTCTTGGCATTTAGGAGAGTTGGTTGGAGTTGAACCAGTGCTGTATTTTGTTGAAATCGGACTGAAGATTAGAGGTGACTTCTTCGTAGGTACGGCCGGAGGTAAAGAGGACTGTGTCATCAGCATAGAGTACATATGGACTGCGGTAGTGGAGAAAGAGTTAGGCAGATCATTTAGAAGGATGGAGAAGAGGATGGGGCCAAGAACTGAGCCCTGGGGAATGTTGGTGGTAATGGGAGGGGAGGTGTAGTCAACTATTTTAGTGGATTGGGTTCTATTTAGTAGGTAGGCACTGAACCAGTTTGTGGCAGACGCTGCTAACCCCGCCCCTGATAGGCAGGATTGTAGGAGGGAGTGGGATACCATATCGAAAGCTTTGGCTAGGTCACTGAAAATAGCTGCAGTAATTTGCCTTTTGTCCATCCCAATGAGGATGGAGTTCATGAGTCTTAGTAGGGAGGTGGTGGTAGAAAGTTTTTTTCTGAAACCGGACTGAAATTGAGTGAAGAAGTTAGTATCTGAGAGAAAATGGGAGAGTTGGGATAGTACTAGGTGTTCCTGGAGTTTGGCAAGAGTGGGGAGAAGGGAGATGGGATGGTAGTTAGTTGTGGAGATAGGATCACCTCCTTTGGTAGGGGTAGGATGGTGGCATGCTTCCATTCAGAGGGGAGTGACTCGGTGATGAAAGAAAGATTTAGTAGGGCCGCGAGGGGAGTAGTGATGGTAGGGGCAGATAGTAAGAGGAGTCTGTTATCAAGACCATCGGTGGATTTGCCTTTGAAGGGGTTCAGGGAGCGAAAGGCATCTAGAGTTTTGATGGGGGAGATGTGTCTGAAGGAAAAGGGGTTCAGACCAGGCGGTAGGGGGATAGCTGTCTGTGGAGTTGGTGTGGTTACAGGAGGTAGAGAATCTAGGAGGGTCGTAGCACAAGTAGTGAAGTAGGAATTAAACCTGAGGCCACCTTCAGGGGTCGGAGAATAGAGTCCCTTGGGTGAGGAGGAGAGGTGGCGGATTTGCTGTTTGGGGGAGAAAAGGGAGTTAATGATTTTCCAGAATTTAGAAGGTCTCCCAAAATTTGCGTTTAGGGTGTTAGTAAAATATTCGCCTTGGCTAAGCGGATGGCCTTTGTACACTTGTTGTGGAGCATGCGGTAGGTGATATTGTCACCTGAGGAGCGTGGATTTGTAAACGCGCCAGGCTTGTCATGGCTTGTTGGCAAGCTATCAGCCTCAGGTGATATCCAAGTGGGTGAGACCCCGGACTCTAGCCCCGTTGCAGGGGGCGTGTTTGTCCGAGTGAGGAAGGTGTTCCAAAAGTGCTGCAAGGGCAGAGTCCATGTTAGAGCAGCTTGAGCTCGGGTCCTAGTTAGAGTGAGCTATATTTTCCAGGAAGGGGGAGAGGTTTAGGAATTTATATGACCTTTGGAATATAAATTTGAGAGGGGATTTATCTCTGTGGATTTTGCGGACCAAGTAGATTAGGTGGTGGTCACTAATGTATTCAGGGAGGAGGCCCGAGCTGACATCGTGGTGTGAGTGGGATGTAAGCACCCAGTCAAGATGGAAGTGGTTTCCAGACTTATGGTTTAACCGTGTAGGTTCCGTAATGGTTTGGTTAAGGTTGAGAGCAGTTATCTCGTTTCGGGTTTTGTTAAAAGTGGGTGCTAGCCAGTTGTGGTTAAAGTCACCCATCACATATAGTTCACCCGACTGAGCAAGAGACATGAGTTGGCACAGAAGGTCGGTGACTGTTGTGGTTGGCGTGCCTGGGCAGCAATAAATACCAGCCACAAAGATAGGTAATGAAGAGGCAGAGGACAATTTCACCATAAGAAGCTCGTAAGCTTTGGGTTCAGCTTTTGAAAGAGAGAGAGAGAAGTGTTGGGCTGATCTGATGTAGATAGCCACCCCTCCTCCTCTGGAGGGCTGGTCTTGCCGCGTGATGGTGAAACCTGGAATAGCGATGGTATGATCTGGGAGACTGGGGTTTAGCCAAGTCTCGGATAGGATGATTATGTCAGGCTCATGGTGGGCGGCTAGAACCTGGAGCTGATCGAGCTTAGGGGCTAGGCTACGAATATTTAGATGGAGGAGGCGTAAACCACAGGGAAGGGAGCCAGAATGAGTGTCAGTGGTGGCCTTGGTTGAGGGGTTAGGCATGGGGTAGCCGGGGCCAGAAGTTGGAGATGGGCTGGGATTGGGGTGTATATTCCCTGCAGCCAGTAGTAATAGGGCCATGGTTAGGTGGTAGCTTTACCAGAATCTTGGAGGGACCAAGTTGCACCATAGCCATTTAGGGGTGGCAGTAGGGAAGGCAGTGTGGAGGAAGTGGGTACTGGAATGGGAGAGAGAGACCAGGAGGCAGCCAAAGGAATAGACCGAGGAGGAGGGGCGCGTAGAGAAACGGGACCACATGGTAGCTGGAAGGGATACTGTGGACTTATAGGAGACATTTGTAGGATGAGTCAGTATGGCAGGGGGGTGCAGGGTAGCAACTTAGAGGGGGAGTTAGAAGGGGAAGTGAGAGTAGAATGGAGAAGATCAGAAGTAGAAAGGTTATTGATTGTGCCATTTTACCAGGGACAGGAGGCACAGATATGGAGTGAGGCGAGTCCAGTCTAGTATGGGGTAATGTAGATAGAGGGAGAAGTGGATAAGGCACGAAGAGTGTAGTAGAGTAGCTGGGAAGGGAAGAAGGAGGAGTAAACTTGTAGGAGAGGGATTGGAGTAGGTAGAAAGCGGAATGAAGTACTGTATTTAGTAGGTGGCCTGGGAGGAAGTGGTGGGGCAGGACAAAAATAGCCATGCAGAAAAGAAGAACGACCCGTGCCATGGCCTCAGTAAGCCAGCAGGAGTGCCCACGAGTCGGGTAGCAGCTTGGCTGGCCTGGCTGAGCAGGCGCTCCAATCAGAAGGAGAGGGCTGAATCTCCGGTCCAATCAGGGGCCGTCAATGGGGTAGGCGCACCAATCGGAGGAGGTGCTAGAAGCTGGGCAGCTGAGATTAGTTAGCGGTGTTTACCTTAGTGCTGTGCTGGGAGGCAGGATCAGGAGGGCGGTAGGGAAGCGTCGGCTAGAGTCACTGAAGGCGGCGCTGATGCCACCAGGCTCTGTGGGTGCTGCTCAGGGCACGGTAAGCTCCTGAGGGGGAAGCAAGGAGATATTGGTGATTAAATAGTTGAAGGGAACAACGGAAGGCAGGGGACAGGCTGGAACTGAAAGAGGGGGTGGAGGTGAGAATAAGGGACAAAGGACAGGAATTCATAATTGTAGAGGAAGGGCTGTAGGGAGGCAGAAATTAGATGGGTGGGGAAGGGGGACAGGCTACCAAAATAGAGCAAGTGCAGGAGAAGGGAGGGGGAAAAAAAAGGCAGAGACTGGAAGGCACCAAGTACTGTGGAAACAGTGTTTTTAGAGTTTAGGTAGAGGGAGAAATGGCAGGTTTGGTAGGAAGAAAGAGGAGAGTACACAGCAGGAGTAGAGAACAAGCACAAGTTAAGGTAGGAGTAGGTAAATAGCTGGTTATCTATCTATCTATCTATCTATCTATCTATCTATCTATCTATCTATCTATCTATCTATCTATCTATCTATCTATATGTGTTATCTATCTATCTATATATTTATATATATATATATATATATATATAAAATATGTTATATCTATATCTACATGTAATCTTTGTTTTGTTTTGTGTCACAGATCACATAGTCACACTTAGTGTGTGCATTTCTGTGCTTGATGAGGAATTTTGGTGTTGGAATACTGTCAAGCCAGTGAAGGTAAGCATTTTTTTGGGGGGGGGCATTTCAATTTCAAGCACATTTCATTAATGGTTGGTTTATTGTTTGGTAAATTCTGTACAGGTTTTATCTGCATCCTCCTCGAAGCCCAGGTACTGATGGTCATGGCCATGGATTCATACTAGTTGTTGCATCATGTCTGCCGGCCCAGGGGGTATGATGTTGAACTTGCTATTTGGAGAAAGCAACAATGACAGCACACAGCATCAGAAAGTTTCCTCCTAAAAGAGATGAACAAGGAGTTATTAGTATGTGACTGCTGTAACACATTATGTTTAAAGTGTGGCTATTCCATCCTGTCATATATGCCAATTAACAGATAACAAGCTGTGTCACTAAGCCAAAGCCACATGAAGACCACACCATCATCACAATCACAAATTCAGTACCTCTAACCCATACATTGTGTCACTGCCCCAATTATGTCTTAACTCAAGTTACATTAAAAACACATCTTGTGAAGTCACGATCTGGATCACACTATGTTCACAGTGGCATGGCTGTTGCAGCAATACAGTGTGTGATGTGCATGACAAATATATTATATGACGTACACGTCATGACACCTACTTTAAATGACTCATCAGTCAAATTTGCACTGTTTTGAAAAAATGAAAAACAAAAGAGAAATGATGAAATAAAACTGATATACTTATCTGTCTGGAAATGGATATCCAATCCTGTAGGTGGCTGTAGACAATACTGCAGTACCATAGTCCTTCAGTGAATGAGAGTGGTTGTTTAACCTGTAAAAAAAGAAAATAAGTTGACTATATGTGTCTGACCACTGCATCTCATAAAATCAACAGGACACATAAAACATCTAAAGGAAGTTCCACAGTATGAAACATTAGTACACATACTCACTTTAAAGTATTGATAGTAAATAAGCCTTTTGGCTGGTGGCTGATGCATGTGGTCTCTCCTGTCCTACTCCGTCTGCCATGGAAGCTGTAGGACACAGAATGGAAAACATTGGTGTACTGGTGTTGGTGGTGGGTGGTCTTGGGGGCACATGATTTTGACATTCCCTCTCACATTTCTCTGCATCTGGTGGCTTTGGCTGACAGTGCTTTTCTGGTGGTGGTCATGGGGAAACAGCTGCAGCCTGCAACACGTTCACTGTCACTGTCCGGCACACACAGGTGGGTGGCGGGTGGGATATGGTATGCACTGTGTTACAAATATAATTTGAGTCATTCAGAGTAGGACACTGCTTTAACTTTATGAAAAATAAAACATGTACCATAGAAAAAATGTGAGAGCCTTTAACCACTTCACTTAAAACCTACCAACATCAACCTCATCACCAGCCTCATACAGAAGGCTGTCCTCGCAGTCATCAGTGTCTGAATTCTGCCCACTAGGGAATTCTTTCTCCATCGTGTCATCATTTACCTCACTGGTAGGCTGTTTAATGCTGCCAGTGCCAAGAGGATGGTCCATTTCTGCAACAACAGAAGTACAATCATGACCATTCCGGGGCATGAATACTGAGGTTGCAGTTCAAGCTGGCAAGTGCCCCTCATTCATTTTTATGAATGTCAGCAAGTTGACATTTGCAGGACAGAGGTTTGTGCAATGATCCTGAGCTATTGCACCCACTGAACTGAATACCCTCTCGACACTTACACTGGAGGGTGGTTATGTCAGGTACTTCAGTGCCACTGAGGTCAGCTCTGGCCATTCACTGACCTTTCCACTCCAGTATAAAAGGGGATCATCAGTTATTAACAGATGCCTGTTTTCAGCGAAATATGAGTCAACCATTCGCTGTGCTGCACAATGTCCGGTGGTTGATATGTCATCCCATTCTCTGGAAACATTTATTTCACAAATCCTGACTTGCAACAAAGCACCCCAAAGTAGGTTAATGAAACAGCTTTTCATGACAGACCACCTAGAACTGCAGACCCCTTACAGGATGTGCTTGATACTACTCCGAACTGACCTTCAGCCTGATTATACTGCTGAGGTTTGCTGACCTTGGCTCTTGACTTCTGTAACTCATGAACCAAGTGCACCGGTTGCCCATTGACATTTTTTACCTGTTCAGGCCCTGTCTCCAGTAGTGAGGCAATTCTTCATTTGTATCTTGGGTCCAGCACTGTTGCTATTGCAAAGTCATCACTCTGCTGAATGCTCAAGATGTGCCAATTGTGCTCAAATACTGTCAGCATGTGTTTCAGCAACACACTGCTAGCACAGTCTCTGGCAACATCAAGGCTATGCTGTAGATTTAGCAATGTCTGCCTCAACACCCACAGCAGTGGAATTGATTGGCTACTGGAGGCAGACTCACCACTCACTGCCCGTGTGGCATGTTCAAAAGGCCTCAAAATTGTTATTACAGAGTCCATGAGGCACCACTGTTCAGTCATGAGAGACATGGAGGCCCCAGAATTGTTTTGGCTAGTGTGCATGACAAGATATTCTGTGATGGCTTTGTATTGTTCATACAACCTCTCTGCCATGTATAAAGTAGAGTTACACCAGGTGACAACTTCCAGCTTGAGGCGGTGCTGCGGTAGGCTGTTTTGGATCTGCAACTGCTGAAGCTGGTCACGGGCCTTTGCAAAGCATGAAAAGTGAGAACAGATATGGTGTGCAACTATCAGCATCTCCTTTATATCAGGGTGCTGCAAAAACTCATGCAGCACAAGATTTAAACAGTGGGCCATGCATGGAGCCAAAACAAAGCCACCATTCGTGATGCATTTAACCACATTTGACCCATTGTCACTTGCTGTAAACCCAGCTCTCAGGGACAGGGGATTCAGCCACTCATCAGTTTCAGTTAGTGGCAAGTCCAGCATGTTTTCACCAGTGTGTGAACAGGTCACACTGTGCATAGCAAGCTTTGCATGCTGTCGAATTCCAGGAAGATTGCTACCACGACAGTCCATCTTACTACACTGATTATTCACACTACCAACAGCACAAACAACCCCCGGCACCTGCGTCCAATGTGCAGATATACACAGATATGAACTCCCCACTGTTTTGCCACCTGTCCACATATCCATCCTTAAATGGATGAATGGAGAGGAGGAATGTTGAAGGGCATGTCTTACAGAGTCGGACACAGTACGGTACAACTCAGCGACAGCACAGGTGGAAAAGTATGTCCTGGATGGGACTTTCCATTTCAGACAGGCTCGTGCCACAAACTGCCAGAATCCAGAATTCTCCATGAAGAAGGGAAAAAGATCAATTGCCAGCATTTCAGCTACAGCAGCATTAAGTTCACGAGACACTGCATGATTGGTTGGGCACTTCAGCTTATGGGCCAAAACACTCTGCAACGTGGGCTGACTTACACATTTTGCATGGGGCATGACAAATGGCTCTGCTCTGCAAATGGACATGGAGGTGTGTGTGAATATGTGATGAAGAGGGCTGCACTGGTGACATATACACAAATGAAGATATTTTCCCAGATTTATTCACAGGGGTTGATGTACAATTTGCACTAGACATACTGCATTGACCACACCACCACTGCTACTCTGACCACCACTTGACAAGATTTCAAAATCATTATGCTCCACCTCATCATGCCTGTAGTAATCCTCTGCTGTTATTTCATCACTTCTGCAGACATTCCTACTTGCTTTTACAGTCATGGAAGGGGATAACATGCTTATTAGGGTTGATAACGAGGATGAACGTCCCACTATGGTATTAGTTGCCATCTGGTGCTGGGTCCACAGTGCCATGTGCCTGTTCTTAAGATATGTATGCTGTCCCCCATGCCAAGTTAACTCCCCTTTTTACCTCGACACACACACGCATGGCAAAGCTGGCAGATAGCAACTGAGTTATCGTTTGCATCTTGAACAAAAAAATGCCAAACAAGGGACTGTGAGCCCCTGCTTTTAACATGTCCCAGATTCTGCTTATTAAACTCTGTTTTTTAAGCCCTGAAATGGTGGGTGTGCTACATGATTTTTCAGGCGGGACACACTTGGACTGCAACTGACTACCATGGCTACCTATGATTATTACTGGGTCATCATCATCATCATCATCATCAACATCAACTGGAACAGCTAAATCACAACTTTTTTCAGGAGGGGGGATTTAACACCAATGAACCCAGACATAGCCACCTTGACTTTCTTTTTCTCTGGTTCCAAACAGGGGTCACTGATATCTTCATCATATTCATCAACATCATCCGCATCCACATTTTCTGCTTGGATTGTGTCATGTGGACTAAATGTTGCAACCACAGCAACATCATCATCATCATCACCTGATATTTTTGCACCACACTGTGAATCATTGGATGGCAAAGGTATGACCTCCACCATAGTGTAAGAAATGTGACACTGCGTTTTCATCACCATGATCAGAATCATGTTCAACTACCATGGGAATGTTACTGGGGGGAGTATGACATCATCTGCACTGTTACTCACTGCTGTAGACTCAACTATATTTTTTGACACAGTTAAATGGTCAGAAGTGGAACTTGAGGCAGAAATACTCATACCAGCAGAAACTGCACTAACACCATCAGCTGGGACATCATCATCTCCTCCAACTATGAGTGAAGTTACAGATTGCACTGTAAAATACACTGATGGAGAAATCCCTTTCCTCGCATCACCTATGCACTTCTGTGTACTACCACACTCACAGACAATCCTACCCCTTGCAGCAGTGTGATGGGCAGAAACAGCTTTGCTTGCACATCTCTTTGCGGGCATTTTGGGGGATCACCAAGAAAATTTTAAACCTATTTAAATGTCAGAACTTTCACTCTGGCATGGTGGATGTGATGTGTGAAGCCAAAAACAACAACAGTGGCTTGCAGATGTAGATTGCGAACTAAGCAGATGCAAAGGCAGGCACAGACAGATTAGACTGCACTGCGCAATCAAGAAAAAGATGCAGATGCAAAGTCACACCAACACCTTAACCACTGCTGCTCACAACAGTCACAATCCAAATTTAGATATGGAAAAGAATACCTTTTTGCTAGTTGGGGGTGGGGCAGTACACTGCAGTAACAATACAAAATCAATATACCACAATCCCGACCACAGAACAGTACAAAATCATGCAGCTGTGGTGGATAGCATGTTCACACTGCTGCAATTACTCTGTGGCACAATAAAAGGTGTTTGTGAACTATGATTTGATGGCACACGTGATGTCACGCACTCACACTACAAGTAATGAGTTGCAATTTGAAAACTTTGGTAATATAACCAGATCCTTTCAACAAACTGCAATTATGCATTGCTGCAACCCAAAATTCAGCAAAAAAAATCTCAAGAATTACTGAAAATATTACTTTGTGTACATTAACACAGTTATACAACAAAAATATAACCATAACAAAAAGACTGCCTTTTTCTCCCAGACAGTTAATCTAAATCTGTCTGCACCACACAGATATACCCCTCCCACAAAGCACACTTCAACTGCCTCTCAGTACACAGACTGAATGTTCAAAATTAACATTTAAAATCCACACACAAACAATAAACACTCGATGATATAAGTACAGGAGGGTTTTCTGCAATTGATGTATTGAGTTTTAAGCCAACAAAATGGCTCAAAAAGGATTTTTTAACAGCTTTTATAGGATTTCAATCACAGAGCTCTGACAGCAAACTGTCTCCATCTAGTCTACCACTACGCACTCTACATAGAAAGAAATGAGGCTGTGCAGAACACTCTAAAGCCCATGTGACCTGCAATCACATGAATCAATGCAAAATTCATATTGGAGCCAAAAAACAAGGCAAAGTGATGCAAAATACATTGTAATCAATGTACTTCACCTAAAAATGGGCACAGAAGTGGATGGGGGAAGGCAGAGTAACTCAAAGTGCATTAAAATCAATGACTTTGCGATCCTCATTATGATGAAAAGTACTCCACTTCGCATTGTGGAGTACTACGCAGATTCCCCACTACTCCATGAATTGCTTTGCAGAACCAATTTCGTCCACTTTGCCCACCACTAGTTTTAAAGCACTGCTTTGTTTTTTTTTTTTTTTGTTTGGTCTTTTGGTTGGAGAAAGGTATTCAAAAACTATTGATTTCATTACTGTACTATACATTCTACAAGTTATATTGTATACTGCAGACAAAGATGATATATGATTTAAGGTACCTTATGGTCTAAATTATGTGTCATATTTACTGCAGAGCCAGCTATGATGCAACACAGTAACTTGCAGTAATGACATGTCACAAAATACTGCAGTAAAAATGTGCTTAAATGTCGAGTTACACTGGTATCTGCAGCATACTGCAGCATTTTGTAATATACTGCAGCATTTATTGTATTTGATTTGATTGTATTGTATTTATTGAAAAAATCATGTCAAATACATAGTCACAATAACATTACAAGTACAGTAAGCAGTTCCAGGGGAAATGCAGACAAGTTGCGTTCAAAGCACTTGAAACAGATCAATTACATACAGTTTTGAAAAACTCCAAATACTCTGTTGCATCCTGACTGGTGCTGCTACATAGATACATTAACGCTATTCAGACTTTGACAAATGCAGTGGTGTTAGGCGAATTGTGTGTGTGTGGGGGGCATTGCAAAACTGTATGAAGGTATCTGAATTAATTAAGCACTTGGTACATTATCTTAATAATGTTTCAAATGCAGTTATATCCAGTAATGTACTGCATATGGTTTCTATTAAACTTATGCACAAAAATACTTAACATACACATTACAATTTTTCTTTTGGATATCCAATGTGAAATTAGCGCTGTAAACAACAAATGGTTCATCAAATATTAATTTTTACATTTTAGAAGTAGCCAAAGACAATACTATCTGCAAATGAGAAAGAAGACATAAAATCTGCAGATATTTTAATTCAAACAAATGATTTTGTTTTCAGACTTACAACCCAATGAAATGTGAGGGCTTTAAAGGTTAGCATCATGCTAAGGTACAACAGAACATTAGAAAAACCACTGTAGCATGGTCTTGTAATTACCCACAGCATGGTTGAATAAGCAACTTATAACTATTTAGACCTCTTCTGTTAATATATCAAAGCAATAAAGATCCATTTTAATTATAAAATGAATAACATTAGAAGCAGTGAAGTAAACAGTGTACAGTATTTAACATTACATGAATTGTTTGCATGGGATTCCATAATTTCTTTGCAGTTTTAAAATAATTAACATTTGCTTTCATGTCAAGCTACTATACCGGTAAGCAGAGTAACTTTTGGTAAGTTCTCTTTTCATATCCTTTACTACAGTACATCCATCTAAACTGAGTTTTTTTTTCTTCTTTATGACCTCTACATTTCATAATCCATTATTGTTACCCATATGATTGAATTTAATGTAAAAATGTGATAAGGTTTCATGTGAGAATATTTCCATCAACTTATGAATATTTACCTTAATATATAATGTGTAAAAAAGAAAAAAAATGTAATACTGCCAGCTGTGAGATAGCTGCTCATGTTGTAGGATTTAAAGGCAAAAAGAAAATAAATCCAGTTACTTGTCTGAGTTATAGAATTATGTTTACATTTCCATCCATTATGAGGGCAAAACGTGACAAATGCTTCCAAATGTATGTGATATTATTCCACTACTATAGCTTGCAGAATTTATATATCTTTTTGGCTATATCAACTTACGTAAATATTTCTTCCACAAATTTTCTGAGGAGAATTTTGGGACAAGAAATTTATCCTGCTAATATTTAAGGCAAACCAAGTATGTGGACCCAAAGAAATGACAAAACACACTACTAAGACCACTGAGAAGAGGAGACTGTGACTGCCTAGAACTCCAATTCAACCTTTTCTTGACTCCCTTGCCAACCTGTTTTATCACCCAAAGCTTGAGTGCCCTTCATGTTTATTGCAGCCCTCCAACTGGTGCTATAAACTGAAATAAGTTTAAAGCTATGGTTTTGATGAACATAAGTTTAATGTGATGTGACCTTACTCCATTTTCCTTCCAACAAGACTGAATCTGAACAAAATGGTTTTACTGGCAAGTAGCAGTCTGTATGGCAGCAATTTATGGCATGATGCTTTCCAAAAAATATAGGTACAATAACTGATAACCATAATATTTATTCAAAAACAAAACATTTAAAAAAGTTCACTATTTGGAGTCCAGAGATCCCCTCTGTGAACACAGTCATGTAGCAACATTTTGACACAGGTCTTCTTCCAACAACTGACCAAGACAGAATTTGATTTATTTTGTTTGTTTCTTGGTTTTTGTTGACTGGAAAAGGAGGGCTAGGAAATTATTCCACTTCCAGTCCCTTCCCAGCCCTTAACTTGGTTAAAATTAAGAAATTGCTTTATGGCATGTACTGATTGTTAGCTATATTTTCAGTACATACTGCATCATACAGGAAATTACTGTAACAAGAAAACTGTAAGTGTATCTCATACTCTGGTGAATGGTCTCTATCCACTTCTGCATGGGAAGATAGCATGTACCCAATACCTTAGATAGGTACTGTAAGCATAAGGAACCCATAAATCAAACTGACTGCTGCCACATTCCTCTTCTTAATGTTTTATTTATCTGAAATGTTGATAACTGGGTAAGTGCACTGCATCACATGACCCATTTACAAGCATGACCTGGACTAGAGACACAATATACAGAAGTACAATGTAAAAAAGTAAGTAAGGATTAACCCACTCCAGAATGTGGGTCTACTTGGGAAATAATCCATGACTTGGGGGAGTGGGGGATTGGAGGTTCTAACTAACCAGCCATGGATTCATTCCCAAGTAGACCCACATTCTGGAGTGAGTTAATTCACTTGTAACATGGGGAAGAGAAAGGGTATGGTACTCTTTTGTTTTGTTTCTCTTCCCCATGTTGCAGTTGTATAAAACTTATTTGAGTGCACAAAAATGGCAAAGTTTCCAGCATTCCAGGGAGGACAATTCAGTTCCTAGCTGTGCTGCCATTGGACATTTCATGTGATAATTGTGATCTGATGTTGCAGCGCAGTTGAACTTCTGTTGGGATGCCCTGCAGGGAGTAACTGTCTTGTGACACACCACAGTTGCAGATGATGGGAGGCAGTGAAAAGTTACTTTTTTCAAGGGGTCACTGTACATTCCATTGAGCCATGGCTCATTTCCAATGGTGTCCTGGCAACCACATACATTTTATAAATACACTGTATTACATATCCATAAATATCCATTGAACAATTAATTAAATAAGGTTACTAAATACAATAATTCAGACTTGAGATTCTTTAAAACATACATGTCTGCCAGCCCGGTGGAGCTGAAGGCTGAGGCACTGGACACCTTACCTCATGCTACACCAACAACCTGGGCTCAGGAAAGACCTCGGGCCATCAGAGTGCCAGCACTGGGGGGGGAGGTGGAAGCAGTACTGAGCTCTGGCTTTGCCCTCCTGGGAGGGTGGGTCACCCATCTGCAGTCCTGCTGTCACCAGATGAAGGTCCAGTGGCAGGCATAGGTGGTAACGGAGTGGTTGGTAGTGTGCGGCATCCTGTAGTGTGTGACGTGTTAATGCTTCCACATGCACATGCTACGCAGGGATGCAAGGGGTCAGGGAATAAATGAAAATGCCTACAAAATGCATATGGAAAAAGCATACATGTGCAACAACTGCACATATCAAGTAACCAAAGCATTATACTGACATCTACCACAGGACGCCCAATTAGCCCTAGTCCATTTGTCCAACATGCCAATGGAAGGAAGGGGCCCACACCTAGAATTCATGGCTAAGGGGATCTGATTCCCAGGTTGGGCACCTATAAATGAAAAAGGTTATCTGTCTTTTGTTGTTATGGACCTTACAAAATCAAATTCTACTCCACAGGCTGAATGTAGACCTAGATGTTCCCATTTTACTTGTAGTAAACTGATGATATATTGTAGGTCTAGAAGGTTCCTTATTTTTTATAAATCTTTACAAAAATTGCAATAGATGTAGTTCTTGTCTCCCTCTGAGTGACAGCCAGTTTTGATGGGCATATATATCACCGTGGTTGTGCACCCTAAAGCTGTTCAAAATAAAGCATCCCTGTCTATTCATCAAGCTACCCAATTTCCGATACAATGTAAAGGGATAACTGCCTGACCCACCCTTCCCTCCCTTACTGCAGTAACCTAGCCTATTGCCCCTCAAATGCCAAGCTCTTTACTTAAGGTCTTACATGACAGTGTAGCCTGAGATATACTTAGACCTGAGCCAGAGAAATTAACATCTTTCTTTCACACAAAGGTAGCCTCCGGTTGCAATTTTATCCTGTCCACGCTGAGAAGGAATCACTTCACAAATGACCAGCTTAGCCATAGCTGCGAGTGTGAGGCAAGCAATCAGGGTAGGGCTGGGGAATACAACATTAATAGATTCCAATTAGTGCCTCACTGTCCCTCAACACATCGCTATAAAGGTCATTGGTATACCAATTACATACAATTACTGCTTTTAATACTCAGTAAAGACCATTGCGCATTTCAATGTTATTTTTGCAACGTCCCCTTTCAGTGTGACTTAACAAGCAGCAAGCTTATCCTATGAAATATTGTTCCCAATATTGCCTATGATTCTATAAAATATTGGAGTACTCTCCTGTTGAAAGGGGATGGAGACGGAGACGGAGGCAGCTGTACTCTATTCACTTGAGGAAGAAGAGAAGAAGCAGGAATGCTGAAAAGCTTACCCCAAGTTTATAACAGGTATGCCACCGTTGCCTTTGTAAACTGCAGTAATTTCTGCATTTCATATTATATAAACCTGGGAGGGTTTTTCCTACTTCGGCACCTTTCCGGTCTTTCCTGCGCTGCTGTTTTTTCCTGACAATCTTTTTGTACTCTGCATATTGCCCCTGGAAGCTCGGAATCCTATTCAGTGGAGGAGCCCGTCCTGAGTCAATATTCTTGGGGGGAGGGGCACCCCTCGGGGGGCAGCCGCATTAAGGCTGATCTGATATTCATGCTGGAAACAGCGAATGACTCCTGTTTAAATAAAACTAGACATCATAGGCACTTTGGTTTTAAACAGGACATACTGGATACTCACACAAAAATAAAATCTAATAGTATCTTATAAGTTTCCAGTTACATAAAGATATAGAAACACTCTATTCCCTGTATCAATTCAGAGGTTAATGTGCCAATATTTCGATGATTGCAGTGAAAACTTACTAGCCGGTGTTCTGGCAGAACGGATTAGCTGAGATATTTTATTATATTTTATTTTGGAAGATTTGTGGCAGTGTTACATATACTGCTTTTGTGTTTTTATTTTTGGTGCACGTTCTCAGCTTGCCCATTTTAGACTGTGGTCAAAATTATTATTGTTACGACCGGTGTTGGTCAGGAAGAAATTCTGTCGGCAAATGCTACCGACCAGGAAATTAGTTTGTGGGAACTTGCAGGCGGGAAGTACATAGTCGGGCAATCAACAGACGGGAAGTCATACCAGACCCAAATAATCACCTTCATGCATTCTACTGTGTGCAATTGATTGTGAGACTGCATTATAATTATATTTATTCTATGATGATTAGATAGGCATCACTATGTATTTCACATCTATTATTTACCAATCTCTATTGTACTATATATGTATATATGAGCTGTACTGTAACTTCTTACTATTGCCCATTACTGTATCTATATATTTTCATTGCATGCTGTCCTTCCCAGGACCTCCTTGTGAATGGGCTTGCTCAACTGATTCTCTTCCTGGTGAAATAAAGTAAACTAAGCTAAATTAAACTTCAAAGATTTGGTGGGTTACAGTACAGCTTTAGTCATAGAATATGGTATTCAACCTGTGTGTAGCTCTTAATAGAAAACTGTCTCTGAATCCTCAGTTGTTTGTGGTGGTACAGGGCAACTGCCACATCTGAATAACATTGCCAGGTTGCACCCATACCTTGGTAATAGGAAACTCAGGACTCTGGTGCAAGCTTTTGTTACCTCATGTGTCATCCATCCAAACATCTATTTATCTATCTATCTATCTATCTATCTATCTATCTATCTATCTATCTATCTATATACAGTGGTAGCCAGTGATGAGATGCACTATACAGTGTATTTGGATATATTGGATATTACATAAATCCCATTGGAATCAATGGTGATTTCATATCATATATCATGATCTACAGTATCTGAATATTCTGCATCGTGCTATTGGCTACCATTCTGTCTGTCTGTCTGTCTGTCTGTCTATCTATCTGTCTATGTATGTATGTATCTATCTATCTAAGCTAGAAAGTGATCAAATCTAGGCATCACTGCTAATGGAAAGGGAGTTTTATGGAACATACAATGGCATCAACTCAAGTTTTTTTTCCTTTAAATCCAAGATGTTGGGCAGAATTAAAATACAGTACAAATCCAAGCAGAACAGTTTTAGTTGGCTTGCTAATCAAATATGTTGGCACGGGTGGTAGTCAGAAGTGTCAATATAGCCTTAATTACTCCTTGAGTAAAGCTTCCCTAGATGAGGCACACTGATAACACCAAAGACTTCTTCCAGGAAATAAGCTGAATAATGAAGGTGAATGAGAGACTGAGTCACTGAAATTAGGAGGAGGATGGAGAACCTGCAAGAGAGCCAAGGGCAATGGCTGAGATGAAGAACGAATACTTTCTTTCAGTGTTCACCAAGAGTCCCCCCATTGGAAAAGGGGCTCAGTGGGAGGGCCTGCGCATCACAAGTAGCCACAATGCCACCAGAAGACATCATGTGTGCCCTGGTAGCTGACTATCTGAAATAGATCAGGTCAGGTAAGTGCCAAGCGGAAGTCAGGATACGCATCAGGATTATTGTGGAGTCAAGGGAATATCTGGCAAGGCCACTTGCTGTAATTGTTCTGGAGTCTGTCTGGACAGGTGTATTGCTGAAGGACTGGAAAGTGGCCCATGTGGTCCCCCTCTTCATGAGAGGGTAAGGTTGGACTTGATAACTTCAGGTCACTCGGCCTGACATCCTAGAAACTTTGAAACATTCACTGACCCAGTGGTGCAGAGGGCTGAGGCACTGGATGCCTTACCTCATGTCATGCTGGTGACCCAGGTTTGGGAATAAACTCAGGTTATCAGAGATCCAGCACGGGGGGAACAGAGCAGGATCGAGCAACTGAAAGGCAGCTGTCTTCTCCCAGGAGGCTTTCACCCCCCCCCCAGTTCCTCTGCCATCAGGTGGAGGTTCAATGGTCAGTGAAGGTGGAAAGGGGTGGCAAGTAGTGGGAGGGGTGTCCTGGTACCATGGGTTTATTTTATTTAATTTTTTTTATTAAATATACTTTATTGGTTTTTCCTAGGTACAGACATCTTACATACAGGAGGTCATACAATATTGTATATATGTTTGTTGAACAGATCTTCTGACCCCCATACAATATTGCGTTATCACATTTGTTGTCTGTAGCCCCCCCTTTTGCCCCCCCATCCACCCTTACCATTGGTACTGTGGGTTTATGTGATAATGGCAAAAGCCTAAAGGTGATTGCCATTATCGTGAAGTCAGAGTGCCGAAAATATATTCTGGCACTCTGACACCCCAGTGCACAGCAAAATGGCACCGGGGACTTAGTTTATTTAATGTTCAGCCCCTCACACCCCCCTACTTAAGGATTCTCAATTCCTGGGGGGAGTATGTCGGGGATGTGAAAACATTTAAAAAAAAAAAAAGGTTTGGGCCGGACACAGCAAAAACGCACCCGTGTCAGGACCTGAACCCAGAACCCTGCTGACCAATGCCACCAATCCACTCACCATGCCATGGGGTCAGCTTGGCAACCCACCATGGCATCACCCCTCACATTCCCTCCTGCCCCTCATTGTGCATGCTCGCTCCATGCTGTGCACATATGTATAGCGACATCCCGTCGCTATATTCGCCGACCCCCCCATCCAGCTGCCCTACCCTACGGTAGCCCTGGAGACATGCACTGGGGATTGCGTTGCTGTTGTCATAGGGACCCAGTCCCTAGTGCTAATATCTTGCGCTACCAGTACCACAGTGTGTGCATGCCTCCACATTTGCGTGCACAGCTGGGACAGAGGCAGGGAGAAAATGGGGAAAAAAACAGGGGCATAAAAACTTATATAAAAAAAAAACAAAGGAACATTCAGACAAGAAGAGTCACATTGCCCTTCAAGTTTGTCCACTGCTTTTCAATTGAAATAAATACTGATGCCCATATCTATTAGATGTTTCTCTAGCTGTACCTTAAAACTGCTGACCATATCGCTTTCTATTACCCCAATGGTAAACCATTCCAGATTCCCATGACTCTCAGAATGAATCATGATCTTCTCCTTTCAGTCCTAAAATCCCTGCCCCTCAACTGGTGTTTATGTCCACTATTTATCTTATTATTATTTATAAATGTCTGCATATTTATAAATTCAATATTTTGACTTAATCTCACATACTTATTTGTTAAAGCTTTAAATATCAGTAACATGTCTCCCCTAAGCCTCCTCATTTCAAGTTTCCACAACACCAGTTCCCCTTAATCTCTCCTCATAACTCAGTCCCCCATCCCCTCAATCATCTCCAGCAAGCTTCTCTGCACCCTTTCCAGTTTATTGACATGTTTTTTGTTCACTGGGTTCCAAAAGGGGCCACAGTACTTCTGATGTAGATTAATCAATGAAGTGTACAATGACAACACTATCTTGCTATCTCTACAAGTTAAATTCCTTCTCATACAGCCAAAGATTTTTAAACATTTCACACTATCTCATGACAATGCTTTGAGTATTTAAAAGTTGTGTTTACCATAATTCCCAAATTATTCTCACATTCAGATGTTCTTAGTAATTTTCCATCCATATAATACTTTGCCTGCTTATTACTGTTACCAAAGTGAATTAACACACACTTTACCAGATTAAAGTTCAATTTGCTCTCAGTCAACCATCTGCATTGGCTATCTAAATCTTCCTGTAGGGCTGTAATACCATCCCCTGTATTAACAGTGTGATCTAATTTTGCAACATCCACAGACTTTGTCAACCACCCCCGGCTCACTTGCATGTCCATGATAAAAATATTAAATAGGGTTGGCCCTCGAACCAACTCTTGCAGAACTCCACTTGTCATCCGTGTCTCTCTAGATTCAAAATCCTTTATTTTAACCATCTGCAATCAATTTCCTAACCAGGATTTAATCAATTGTATGTCTTGTGTTACATTTGGTTCTTAGTATACTTTTTACTAGCCTCAACATGTGGTACCTTACTGAATGCTTTTCTGAGATCCAGGTGGATCACATCCACTGGTTTCTCCTCATCAAAAGCCATACTCACTTTTCAAAAAAATTCCATTAGATTGGTTAGACATGACCTCCCCTGCCTAGATCCTTGCTGTGTTACATCCTATAATTTGTTTTCGTGCAGTAGTTTGACAATTCTATCCCACATTATGGTCTAGAAAAGTGTACCTACCACAGCGGTTAAACTTACAGGCCTTTAATTTTATTTTTCACTCTTTTTTTCTTTTTTTTTAATGGGTATAACCATTTCTTTCTTCCATTTGTATGGTGCTTATACAATTCCAAATAGTTATTAAGACTGTCTGTTAGTGGATCAATTATGAACACTCCCAATTCCCTTAATATCCTCAGATGTAAACCATCCAGTTCCTGAGCTTTATTCACATTCATGCTTTACAAGAGTTTTAGTACGTCTGCCTTCTCAACTATAAATAGAATGTCACCTTCTGGAATATTTATATCAGCTCATTCTGATTTCTGGTATACTGTCCTAAAAAAATACATTCAGTATGCTAGCAATTTTCACTTCATCCTCAATTTTCCTTTCATTCTCTGCTAATGGTCCAGCTATCCTATCTCAAGCCTTTTTTGCTCTCACATAATCCAAAAATGCTTCTGTATTATTTTTAGAATGTTGTGCTGTATTTAGTTATTTACTCCACTAGGCATTTCTATTATCTTTTTACACCTTTCTGCTTCACCCTTATACTGTTCCTAGTGGTCTGGATCTCCTGTTAATTTTACTTTTTTAAATAATCTTCTATGTTATTTATTTGTGATAAGAGATTTTTTTGATAGCCATATTGGTATTCTGCCATTCCTATTATATTTGGACACCACAGACACAAACTTCTCCTCAAGTGCTTTTATTTACAAATCTTTGCCACATACCGTCCATATTGTTCCCCTCCAGCTCCATAATCCAGTCCCAACTTTGTATTTCATTTTTGATTGCTGCAAAATTTGCTTATAGCATCTCCTTTTTGATATTCCCTTATTTCTCTTTTTTCCTATTTAATATTGAATGACACCATATAACAGTCTTTGTTACCAAGTGGTCCACGTACATCGCATTTATACAAATCTCCAGCAAGGTAACTCAGGACAACATCCAAAATATTTTTGTCTCTTGGATGCTGTACATATTGTTCCATATTCAAATATAACAGGCTACCAGCTAGGTGCCTAGTCTGGTTACTCTCTCCTGCTGCTGACACCCAATCAACACCCAGAATGTTTAAATATCCCATGAGTACCATTTTATCTTTCCCAGTTGTTTTCCAACCACTTTAAGTAATAATATGTCTGTGCTTTCTGTCTGGTTTGGTTACTTGTGGTTAGTCCTGAATTATATAACATGAGTTGGTATTTCCCTGAAACTCAAATAGATTCTGTATCCTCCTATTCCAGCTGTTCCACTTCTTCTGTCCATAGGAAATTTTATATATATATATATATATATATATATATATATATATATATATATATTATATATATATATATATATATATATATATATATATATGTATATGTGCACTAAAAAAAAACTATGTTAATGCATCAGTTAGGGTTACTATTACAGTGACAAAAGTATGGAAATTCAGTGTTAGGGTTCCCAGCCCTACCATAACACTCTCCACCCACCACATACCAACAGGCTTCAGGGTGTGCCTTGGGGTCATCATCTCTAACTCTAACCCCATTCCATGTGAAAGGAAGCTGAGATGGTAAAGTATAGGAGAATGGGGTGAGAGTTAGGCCGATGACTCCAAGGCACACCCAAATGCCCGTTAGTATGCAGAAGATGGGGGGGTGGTAGGGTTGGGAACCCTAACACTGAATTTCCATACTTTTGTTACTGTGATAGGAACCCTAACTGCTGCATTAATGGAGTTTTTTGCAATGAATGTCCTTACTTTTTGAGATAGTGTAATAGTAACCTTATTTTACTGTGGGATGCAAGGTCTTTTGGACCAAGGACCCTGAGCTCCAATCCCTCCGTAGATGTGCATATGTATGTAGGTGTGGAAGTACAGGGCCCTCCACTTCCATGTGTTGAATGACAGTGTCCAAATTGTCAGCATAGCCATGTTATTACCCCATCTCATGTACCCCGGTACAGAAAAATTGTGAAATGCAAGGCAAAAAGTAATTATATGCAACTGCAGTGCCATTCTGCACCACAGGCGAGAAAACACATTTCAGGCAGGATGTGAAAAATGACAGCTGCACTGTTCATTAGGTGGTGGGAAAAAATGGCTATGTTGTAAATTTTGTGGCAAAATATTGAAAAGTACCAAAGGTATGCACGTGCATAGAATAAATTCAATGGATGCACGTAACTCGGACATTTGTAGGTATTTTTTTACCAAATTTATAACATGGCCTTTTTGGAACCCCACTTCATGAATACTGGCACTGTCATTTCAATCATCATTCTGAAAGGTCATTTCAAACAACAAAATCACCATTCTGCGCAACAGGGCAAAACCACATTTCAGGCTGGATGTGAAAAATGACAGCTGTAATATTCATGAGGGCTTGTGAAAAAATGGCAATGTTGAAAATCAGAAGAGAAAATATTAAAAATTGACGATATCAACATAAGTTCAAAATGCCATAGACAGCCATTATACAGTATGTCACTTACCTTGATTCTTCAGTTCATGGTTTGGCTTTGAAGATTGCAGATGTGTCCCAGTACACAAAGGGTGACAGAAGAGGATCTTCAGTGGTATGTATAGGGCAAGGGGGGGTGTGTGGGTGCTGAGTTGCTCAGTGGGAGGGTCGGGATGGGGAGGGGAGATGGGAGACAATGAGGGACCATTTTCTTTTTCACATTATTAAAAAAAAAGACATTGGGGAACAGTTTTATTTTTTCTGGGCACTGGGCATGTGCTCCTCAGTGTCCAACAGTGCTGTGTGTGTGTGTGTGAGTGTGTGTGGGAGGGTTCTTTATAATGCCAACACAGGGATTTGGCAACCTGATGTTGGCAAACACAAAGGCTGTAACAGGCTTTGGGGGGGCATCCAACACTGGGGGTGGGCATCCCAGTGTCAGGAAAAGCATTACAAAAATTTAAGTATTTTGGGGCACTGAGGGTGAGATCCCCAGTGTCCCACACTACTGGGGGGGAGTAAATGCTGACATGGGGATTGAGCACCCCAATGTCAGCAAACAAAAAATTACAATGGGCTTGTGTGGGGTGGGGGGTATCTGACACTGGGGGTGGGCATCCTGGTGTCAGAAATAAACATTTAAAAAAATAAGTATTTTGGGACACTGGGTGTGAGCTCCCCAGTGTCCCACACTATTGGGGGGGAGTAAATGCTGACACAGGGATTGTGCACCTCAATGTCAGCAATACATATTTTAGTATTGAAACATGCCTCAGCCCACTTAGAGGCAGTAAAAGGAGAAAACCTCCTTTTATTAGGTAAACACAGGGACCGAGGAACATGATTTTGTGGTTATTTGGCCCAAAAAGTGGCCAGAAAAGTTTTTTGCTTTTTTGCAGAGGCCAGTGTTTATTTTACATAGAAGTGCCACAAATTTACAGCAAATCTGTGGCAGTTTTCACTCAACGGTACCTTTAGTTGTGCAAATACTGCCACAATTTGGAGCAGTTTCACAAAAGAAGTGCCACAAATTTGCGGCGCTACCAATGGCTGAACACATAAAACATATTTCCGGCCACTATTTCCAAAAAATAATAGCAGGATTGTGTTCTTTGGGCCCCAATTATGTAAACACAACTGTTGGTGTTTACGAAGTGGCATTATTTTTTGAATAACAGTGTTTTTTACCCATTACTAACTGAAAGCAAGATGGTGGCAGCACGGCACTACTAAACCAATTTGTAGCAGTAAAACGGGCTTTCACAAAAGCAAAAAGTGCTTTTTCACCAGACATCTAATTTTTCCCATAAGCAATAATGGGAAATTTTAAACTTTAATAACTTTTGAATGGATTAAAATTTTTTCACCAAACCTTCAAAAGACACATCAGTGACCCAGATCCCATATACCCTAACAGTTTCAGACCAGACCCCCAAACCATTTCAGATGCATGCCTGAGCAAAGAATTTGTACCTAAATGGTACATTTCACATTTTTTGGCACTCTGCAGCTCTGCAACTGCACCACCGACTGGAACAAAACTTGCCAGCTCCAGGGCTCCATGGTACCAGACAGCACATGCAAATTTTCAGGCAAATCAGTTGAACAGTTGCAAGTTATTAAAGTGCAAAATTTGGGGTTTAACCTAGAAGTGGCTGTGCAACCCTAACTGTAGGGTACTAATGTGCCATATATCTATATCTACATCTACATCTACATCTATCTATCTATCTATCTATCTATCTATCTATCTATCTATCTATCTATCTATCTAGCCATGTGTGTGTATGTATATATATATGTGTGTGCATGGATATATATATATATTACATATATATATATGTGTGTATATATATATATATATATATATATATATATGTAATAGAGGCTCAGTTGCACCCTATAGTTAGGGTTGAGTAGGCACTTCAATGTTAAACTCAAAATTTTGCACTTCAAGAACTTTGCAACTGTTCAATGAATTTGCACAAAATTTGGTATGCTCCTTCCTGTAGAGTAGATCTTTTGATTTTTCAAGTTATGTTCTGGTCAGATATGTGGTTGAGTGTCTGAGTCACAGAGAGGTGAAAGAACCATGTTTTTACTCATTGAATTTGCTGGGATTTTTCTTTGAACTTGCCTACAGCCCAGATGCTTTGGTTTTTTGGCCAGAAATTTTCAGGGCAGAAAGGGACTACCTCTCAGATGTGCCTTTTGCTAGTCTGGTGTAAAAATAAAAAAAATCCATTTTTAAGTTATTGCAATTTAAAGATTTGAAAAAATCATTTCTAAGCATGTTCAGTAAGCACTACAATATAGCTGAATGAAACAAAGTAGGAATCCTGATTTGTATGGAAAAATTCCTACTTCATGTGACCGCCATCTTATTTACAGTTTTGCCTGAAATGCAATTTTGTAAACCTCCCAAAATGATATTCTGGGGAGGACCCAACTCATGTAGCTTGCTTATTATGACCCATGTGCATGCTGCACTTTACTGCTTGGAAAATATATTTAAAATGTTCTTAATTCATATTGACATACAGATTTAGCCTTTGCCATATTGGTCCTTTTAAGAACAGATCCAGAAGCAAATGATTTGATACCTTTTATTGTACCAGCATAGATGTAATAAAAAGAACAGAATGGGACTTCCAGTTCCAGTGTCACCTCCGATGGCAGCTTAGACTTACAGCTTTCCCCACCAGGTTGTTTAATTACTGGAATCAAGTGCCATCTGATGACAGGTGTGGTAGAATCAGCAAGAGATACGTTAGTGCTGGCTCAGGAGAGATGGGGAAATCTAAAAAAAGGACTTAGCTACAATGGAACGCACTCCCAGGCAATAAACGATCCCTAAGCCTTCAAGCCCCACCATGTCCCACTCCTCTATACTCACTGCCTCAGCAGACAAAGAAGACTCTGGCTCTGACTCGAATTCCAACTCTGCCACTACATTCACAAAGGCAGACAGCAATAGAATGCTCAAAATATTGCACCAAATAGATGCAAAAATTTCTGGATTACAAACGGATTTCAAGAAATTAGAAGCACTGAAGACTGTAGTGGAATTTCATCTGGATCTTGTACAAAATGAGCACATGGCTTACAGGCATTCCCTGGCATATCTCCATTTACAAGAAAAAGAGCTTACATATCGGGCAGAGGATGCTGAAGCATGGGCAAGCAGACAAAATATCTGAATTGCAGGATCGTGGAGGGTGCAGAGCAAGGAGACGTGGCTGCATTTATTGATTCTTGGCTCCATCAGGAACTGGACATACATGACGATGTTCCCCTGGACATTGAACATGCACATCATACCCTGACCCCCAAGCCAAAACCTGGAGCCCTCCAAGAGCCATTCTGGTTCGCTTTCTCAAACACACCATGAAGGAGAAGGTCCTGAAATTAGCTCGGGACAAGAAAAACCTGAATATGGATGGGCAAAGGGTTTATATAAATCATGATTTCCCTCTCCACATGATGACTAAGAGGAAAAAGGTACTGGCAGTGGTAAAAGTGCTCAGAGAGAAAGGTTTTAAGGCATACCTCAGCTTACCATTGCGATTGGGGCTGCAGGACTCAGAGGGGGTTCAGGTGTCCAAGTTCCTCCTCCATACAGTGCCTAAATTGAATGCTTTTAATATCCCAGTCCCTGATGTAAGTGAGGAGATGACAGATCAAGAAATAGAGGAAAGATTGTGGCAGTTGGCTCCAGGGGCGAGACGATCAGGTGGAAGACGAGTTAACACATTACTTCCTTTACATGCTGATCTTATGAAATGGCTACTCCCCAAACACCCAAATCAATGAGGAATATGGAAGGGGTAGCTCACCAGAATCAGACTGTGTTTTCATTGGAAGGGGAAGCAGCTCCCCTGAAGAAAGGGATGCTGGGACACTCTCCTGAACTCCCAGTGTTTTCTGGCTGGGATTATGAGTGGACATTCCCTATCCACGTCACAGACTTGGAGGCTAAGGTCTGGGGGATTGGTTCCCTGGGGACTTAAATATCTGAACACTTCCTAACTGTTCCTCCCTGTGATTCTTCCCCCATATGTATGAATAATGCCTCTGTGGGGGTTTCATGGCAGTTTGCAGAAGCTCCTACCAGAATGGGCCAGATATGATCAAGTACTGTAAAATCCTTTTTGCTTTATCGTTTTTCTTGCTTGGCCAATTACACGAGAGACAACAACAGTATGTAGTTTTTTCAGAGTGCATGGAGAATTGTGACATGACTAATGAGGGGGTGTTATTTTCTTTTTTTCTTTTTATTTCTTATTTATTTAGATTTTGGTAAGCCCACTGAGACCAGAGGTCCCTTTTTCAGGGGCAACCCAGGATTAGATACATATAGCAGCAATTCCATACAGTGAATGATTATACAGTGGTTAAAACTGAGACAAAACATTGGAGAGACAGCAATTACAGGTTGACAGTCCAGAAATCACAGTAGCACAATGCATAGAAGTAACAGGAGTCACGGTAGACACATTCACCAAATAGGGCAGTTATAGTACAGTGGTCACAGTTGATTAGGAGGAGAAATTCTTATTTTTTGGAGTGATGGCCATGTGAAGTAACTAGGCATCAAGGGAACACAGATCTTAAACCTGATTCTTTGCAGGGAATGGGATTAGTATAATTTGCTCTGTTATTATACACATTGTCCTGCAGCTTCATCTTATGGTAACACATTGGCTCTATTTTATGATGGCAGACAGTTAATTAGAAACCCTGTCTAATATGATTTTTCTAAGATTCCATGGTTCTTAAGCTAGCACGATTACTTTGAGGTTAAGGTTTATGATTGGTATTTAACCTGGTGGGGCAGGACTAGTATAGGCAGCCAGAACCACAACAAATTTAGATGGGGAGTGGGAGTCGCCCAGTGCAGGTAGCGGCCTCTGTCTCAGCACCTCGGTGCTTTACTCTTCTACCTCTCGCCATAGCAAGAGACCTACGTGTGTAAGGTCCCTTCCCTTGGTGGGGAGCCACACGTGGGGCCTTTTGTAACACAGTTGGTGTTAGCTAGGGGCACACATATGTGCCACAGGCTGGGTATCATTAATTTAGTTGTTAGCCCTGCAGTTCTAAGCAGGGCAAGTGTTGTATTATTGTTATGCTGTTCAGATTTCTCTTACTATGTTTCTCTACTTTTTTATGTCTGGGGTATGGGGGGGCGGGACAGGGTGAGATTGCTGAATGATAAAAATCACATTCATAATGGGTACTCTTAATATTTGTACATTGAATGTAAAAGGCATTAATAATGTTGTAAAGCGGACAAAAATCTTACAGGAACTCCAGAGAGTAGGTTGTGAAGTAGCCTGTTTACAGGAAACTAAACTGTCACATAGAGAACATGAGAAACTACGTTGAATGTGGGTGGGGGCCATGTATGTGGATTCTCATCCCACTATGACTAGAGTAGGTACTGCAATTCTGATTAGAAGGGGAGTACCTTTTAAGGTTACAGGGGTGCAAACAGAGAGTACGGGCAGATGGGTTATCCTCTCTGGTGAACTCAGGGGGAAACCCCTTAATATTATTTCAGTCTATGCCCCCACCCCCTCATTGGGAGCCTTTTTCAATACGTTATTTGACTGTATAACTTTGCTACCCCCCACAGAGCTGTGCTTGGTAGGTGACTGGAATGTAGTGGAGGACTCAGGTTTTGATAAGGACCCTCCGAGATGTGTGTGGGGGGGTCATTGGTACCTCCAGACACCTCTGCACCCTGGATGAGGAACAGGGGATTCTGGATGTTTGGAGATGACTATACACTAGCTCCTGAGATTATAGTTTTATTTATTTATTTATTTTATTTAATTAGTATTTTGGAAAGACCTTTGAGCATGAGCTCTTTTACAAAGGTTCCACGTCAGGGTGGACAATAAGACAATACACATATTTAGTGGTTACAGAGGCCTGATCATTAGGCATTAGAAAGTGATTACATGAGAATTAGACAAATAGGAGAAAAACAGAGCAGTTTTAATAGAATATTAAGCTATTTTTAATTGGTTGCCCTGGGTAGCACACCCTTGGAAACCTCCAAATCCACTGATTGACTATGGCAGAGTAACTGCATAGGGTTTAACGCTATCCCAGATGGTGAGAGGTTGGGTGACAGTGAAACAAGGGGGAATGGGTTTGAACCTACCATAGAGAGTGAGAGATGGGAGGATAGTGAAATGGGAGGGCTATGATGGGGGGAGCAGCTCCAGAGGGCTTTGTCGAGTAGGGTCTGTGTGTGTGTGGGGGGGTTAGGGAGGGGCAGTACCAAGAGCATTTAAAGAGGACTGATAGCTTACTTAAGCCCTTGGCTAGGCTGAAATGGAGGCAGGGTTCTCTAGGTAGCCCTGCTGGGTACTACCTTGGGGGTAGACCTGTCTATCAAGTGGGGCCTGAGAAGCAGGTGCATTTTGACCTAGACATTAGGTGCTGTTTGAGGCCTGCTTTGAATTGAGACAGGCTGTTGTTTGTTTGTAATTTCATTGGTAGTTAATTTTTCCAGAGGGGGACCCAATAGGAGTAAGCGCGCTGCCCTAGTGAGGTTCGGCAGAATGGTATGGACAGTGCTCCATTCTTCTTCCCTCTGGTGATGTGTGATGAGAGAGAAGCCTCAAGCAGGTGTCCTATACAGGGTGGGGTTTTTCCTAGGAGTGCCTTCTTTCCTAGGAGGCAAGTTTGGTATTTGAGTCTGTCTTTTAGGTTAAGCCAGTTTGTGCGCTCATACAGGGTGCAAGTATGAGTGTAGTGATCTGTGCAGAGGGTGAGGTGGCATGCCTTATTGAGTGCAATTTGGACCCTTTTGAGCACTGCATCAGTAGCAGCTCCATAGACCACCAGCCCGTAGTCTACCGTGGAGAGTATGAAGCTGGAGACTGAGATTCAGAGTGCTTCCGGGGTGAGGGAATTCTTATGCCTATAGAGGACCCCGATCTTTGTGTTTACCACTCTGACAAGGGAGTCTACGTGGTGCGCATAAGTGAGAGAGTCATCAATGGTGACTCCAAGGTACTTGAACAAGTGCACCTGCTCAATCTGCTCACCAGCCTTATTGGTGATTATGAGGGAAGCATGCCTGCGTTTGTTGTAGGGGCTGGATTATAGCATGGCCTTGGTTTTCTTGTAATTTAGTGGCAGCTTTTGCCTACTGAACCAGTCCTCGAGTTTATTGAAAAGTTCTGTAGTTCTGTTTGTAGGGCAACCAGAGAGGTGCTGCTGCTCAGCAGCATGGTGTCATCCGCATACAGTATAAGTTTGGTGTCACAGGCTGTGGGTAGGTCATTTACAAAGAGGCTGAAAAGCAGAGGCCCTAGAATTGATCCTTGAGGGACTCCTAGGAGTCATCTCTGGAGCTGGATAACGTCTGACCGATTTTGACTCGCTGGCTCCTGTGTGTTAGGTAGTCATTGAATCAATTCAGGGCGTTAGGTGCCACACCCAATCTTTGGAGCTGGAGTACTAGTAGAAGGTGGTTGACGGTGTTGAAGGCATTGGTGAGGTCAATCCCTCTGCAATGTTGCTTATAAAGACATTAAAGAGGACTGGTCCTAGTACTGAACCCTGTGGTACCCCACTAGTAACCCCCTTTTCTTCAGAGTGGACTCCATTTACTATTATCCTCTGTGTCCTGTTCTCTAGCCAATTCTTTACCCAGGCTACCAACTTGGGACCCACTCCCAGGCTGGCCAACTTGTATATTAATCTTTTGTGTGGGACTGTGTCAAATGCCTTGCTAAAGTCTAGGTAGGCCATGTCCACAGCCCCTCCCTGGTCTACTACTTTGGTCACCCAGTCTAAGAAATCTATTAGATTTGTCTGACATGACCTTCCCACTGTGAATCCATGCTGCCTTGGGTCCTGGCCCCTCTGGCCTCTAGGTACTCAACAATTCTTTCCTTTAGAAGTGATTCCATCATTTTCCCTATCACTGAGGTTAAACCAACAGGTCTGTAGTTTCCTGCTTCTGCCTTGCTCCCACTTTTGTGAAGGGGAATCACATCTCCCCTCCTCCAGTCCTCAGGTACCACACCATCCTCCCATGATTTGTTAAAGAGGGTAGTCAGTGGTGTCACTAGTTCTACCCTTAGTTCTTTTAGAATTCTGGGATGAATCCCATCAGGCTCCATTGCTTTGTCCACCTTCAGTTTTAAGAATTCTTTCAGAACCCTTTCTTCTGTAAATGGGCTGGTATCAACCCCCATATCTAAAGTGTTTCTATTGTTTGGTTTAGGTACCTCCCCTCTTCATTTGTGAATACTGAGCAAAAATATCTATTTAGTATCTCTGCCTTTTCACAGTCACCCTCTGTCCACCTCCCTCCCCATTATTAAGCCTCACTATCCCTCCCTTGGTTTTCCTTCACTCCCTGATGTACCTATAAAAGGTTTTATTTTATCCCCCTTCTTAACTGAGTTGACTATCTTTTCCTCAGTTTGGACCTTTGCTGTTCTGACTGCCTTCCCTGCTTCCTTTTGCTTTAATTGATACAATTCTCTGTCCTGCTTTTTCTGTGATTCCTTGTACTTCCTGAATGCTTTCTTTTTCTCCCTAACCTTCCCTGCCACCTCCTTTGAGAACCACAGTGCTTTCTTACATTGTTTTGTTTTGTTTATTTGCTTCACACAAAGGCTTGTTGCCTCTGTGATGGCAGTTTTGATTATTCCCCATTGTTCTTCCACCCCTCCTTCCTGTCCTTTTGCTAGTGCATCCCTTACGCACACACCCATTTTGGCAAAGTCAGCCCTCCTGAAGTCCAGTACCTTTGCCTTTGTATGGCTTGACTCTACTGCTGTGTTTATTGTGAACCATACTGTTCGATGGTCACTAGTTCCCAGATGGCTACCCACTTCTAAATCTGTGATCCTCTCACCATCTCCATTTGAGAGTACCCGGTCTAAGATTGCTCCCTCTCAAGTGGGTTCCAGTACTAGTTGTCTAAAGCATGCCCTCTGTAGGGCATCTAGAATGACCCCACTCTTAGAAGTGACTGCTCACAAATGCACTCCAATTAACATCTGGCATATTCAGATCCCCCATCAGCAATATCTTCCATTTTTCTGCCATTCTAAGGATACTTCCTAGCGTTTCCTTGTCCATGTCCTCCCCCTGAGATGGGGGTCTCTACATAATCCCTGTGTGGACTGTGGTGCCATTGCCTGTCTTCAAATTGACCCACAGTGCTTCCTGTCCTCCCTATTTACCCTTTTGTTCTGTAGCTTTGATTCCTTCCCTTATGTAGAGAGCTACTCCTCCACCTCTTTTCCCCTCCCTGTCCCTCCTGTAGATAGTGTATCCTGGTATGTTTACATCCCAGTTATGGTTCTGTGTGTACCATGTTTCTGTGACTACCATGATATCCAGATGTTCCTCCTCCATCAAGGCCACTAATTTAGGAAGCTTGTTACCCAGACTATGGGCATTAGTACTCATTGCTCTCCATTTTTGATGGCTTTACCTCTTGTAGCACTATCCCTGTCCTCATTGACTTTGCGTTCTCCATTCACCCCGTCCTGCTCCCTACTGACCTTTGTACCTTGGTCTTTGCCTCATTTAGTTTTGTAGGGGGAGGCTGAGAATTCCCTGTCCAATTTCATGAACGGGTGGGCCTGCCCACCCTAACAGATGATCAGAGCAAGGCTCTAGAATGCCCTTTTACAGAGGCTGAAGTATTAATAGTGATCAAATCCCTTCCGATCGGGAAGTCTCCCGGGCCTGATGGCTTCTCTTCCGAGTTCTACAAACAATTTGCAACAGAGATTGCACCCTTGTTGACCAAGGTCTGTAAGTCCACCCATGAACTCGGGGCCACCCCAGATACCTGGAACGAGGCTTATATCTCTTTGGTCCCTAAAGAAGGGAAAGACCTGACAGATTGTGACAGGTACTGCCTGGTGTCCCTCCTTAATCAGGATGCTAAGGTTTTTACCGAATTACTCAGTAATAGATTGCAAACTATTATCCCTATGTTGGTCCACCCTGATCAGACTGGTTTTATTCACCACATCCAAGATAATATTAGACTTCTCCTCAATACTGTTTCTACTGCAGTCCACCTCCCCCTGATACCCTTAATGCTATTATTGCACTAAATGCAGAAAAAGCCTTTGATCGGCTAGATTGACTTTATTTAAAAAGTACTCTTAACAAATTCGGGTTTGGGACAAAATTCTTGGACTGGATGGCTAATAGTTATAGTAGTCCAAAGGCTAAGGTGAAGGTTAATGGAGTGACATCAGATCCTGTGGGAATTAGGAGGGGGACTAGACAGGGTTGCCCGCTCTCTCCCCTTCCTGTTTGCTCTGAGTATGGAGCCTTCAGCTGCCTTGATTAGGCAATCCCTGGACTTCAGCCAGATCAGGGTACAGGGTACAGAGGCCCAGATATCTATGTATGCAGATGATACAATCCTCTATATATTGGAGCTGGATCATATGGTTCCCCTGCTGGAAATTATGTTGAGGGACTTTGGAGAAATTTCAGGTTTCAAAGTTAATGATACAAAGACTGAGATGTAGCCTGTGTGGGCTAAGGACACCTCACATTCCCTCCCCTTATATGGCAATTACAAATGGGTTAAAGACATTTTCTGGTACCTTGGTATTCATATTCTGAGAGATATTTCTAGATTGTACAAGATTAACTATGGTCACCTCTTGCAAAAAGTGTAGGAAGATTGTCATAGATCGAACTTGCTTCCACTCTCTCTCTCGGGTAGACTGGAGTGTATTCGCATGAATGTTCTGAGATTTCTTTTTCTTTGCTCTGCTCTCCTTTTGATGCCCCCAAACTCCTTTTGGAAGGAACTAAAATCCTCCACAACCTGTTTTGCTGGGCAGCATCGACCTCCCAGAGCCAAGTGGTCCACTTTACTGAGAACAAAGAGGACAGGAAGTTTAGGTGTCCCAGATTTCCAGATGTACTACTAGGCTGCTCAACTGAGTGCTGTAATGCAATTATACAAAACAGAGGATCCCCCTTTATGGACATTGATGGAAGGTACCATGACCCATCAATTACAAATCCCAGATCTCTTATATATGGATACAGAAGGGTTGTCTAGGGTTACTTTTAATAACCCTTGGACAGTGGGAATTAAGCAGACTAGGCTAGATATCTCTAGAAGATTGAGGGTGCCTTTGCTCATAGGTCCATCCACCCCCCCGAGAGCATGTTTAGACTTCGCCCCCTTACATTTAGATAATGGATTTGCAAGGTGGTCCCAATAGGGTATAGTCAGAATAGAACATCTCTTGGAGGGTGGTATAATAAAATCATTTACACAGTTAAATACAGCATTTAATCTACCCAGACAAGACTTTTTCTGATTTCTACAAATCCAACATAATTTATTGGGGATGGGGATGGGGATTCAGGGAGTGGGAAGCACACCTTCTCAAGTGGAATTACTGCGTTTGACACTTGAGAAAGGGGGAGAGAAGGGATTAATCTCCAGACTGGTACAGGATCTGGAGATACAGGATTCCACCCATCCGGTAGAGCTAGCTGAAAAATGGGAAAAAGTAGCTAATATTACACTGCAGGAGGAGGATTGGTTGAGGATCTGGGCAAGGATACATACTACCTCAGCCACTTTGTGGCTGAGAGAATTTTGATAAAAGGTGGTCTCCAGATTTTTCCTAACCCCAACGATTACACAATATATGAGGACGTCCAACACCAATTTGTGTTGGAGACACTGTGGAGAGATTGGATCTCACATACATATTTTTGGGAATTGTGTTAAGATAAAACCATACTGGGACCACATGCAGTTGGTTTTCAACCAGATCTTTGACCTTCATTTTCTGGTTTCACCAGAAACCTGGTTATTTGGTTTTACACCCAAAACTACACTGACTACGTCTCATACGCGATTGTTCCATATGTTGTTAGCAGCTGCTTTGAAAGCTATAACAAGATGTTCGCTTCCCCCAGTATTCCCACTAAACAGTTATGGTACACTATTTCCTTAAAGATACTTATAATGGAAAACAGAACAACAAAGCTGAAAACTAATCTGGATAAATTTAAGGCTAGATGGCTACCTTTTTAGCATTATAAAGCCCAGAAAGAACATAAGGATAGTTTGCAGGTTTTAGCAGAATTACTCTGATCAGATACTTAGGATTATGTGTGGTCCCTGGCTAGAACAGAATGCTTTAGCTTTTGGACCAACCCAGTCCTTCCTTTGAAGCTTCCCAGGAAGGACTGGGTTGGTCCAAAAGCTGAAGCATTTTGTTCTTCTTGTTACATCTATGTTGGTTCAATAAAATATATTAAATCATTGGCTTCTGGATCTGTTCTTAATTCATATTGAAATTCTCCATTCATATCCATGTAATACAAACTACTGTAGGATCTTACTTCGTATGACGAGATACGAAGTAAGATCCTACTTTGTAGTATGAAAATCCCAAAAAGAACTGATAATGCTGACATTGGGGTGCCTAATTCCCATGTCGGCACTAGATACCCACACCCCAGAATGGGACACTGGGGAGCCCACTCCCAGTGTCCCCAATAGAAGAAAACCCTCCCACATATTTCTCAACAATGGGGTGCCCAATCCACACATTGGCAGTTGACCCTCCCAAGGTGGGACACTGGGGAGACCACTTACAGTGTCCTCAGTTATACTATACCCCCCCACAGCCACCAGTACTGAGTAGCACTGGGATGCCCACTCCCAGTGACACAAAATGTTTTTTTTAATTCTTGTATACCTGCAACAAAGAAAACAGTTCCCCGACATCTTTTTGTTTGTTTTAATCCAGTAAAAAGGAAAACATTCCCTAGTCGTCTCCCCATCCCCCCTCCATCCCCACCCTCCATCTGTGCACCCACCTCCCCGCGCCCCCCCGCACAACATACTTACCTCTGGAGATCAGTGGCTGTCATCTTCTCTGGACCGGGACACATCTGCACTTTTCAAAGCCAAACCGTAAACTGAAGAATCAAGGTTAGTGCCATATAATAGCTGTCTATGGTGTTTTGAACTTACGTTGCTATCTCAGACATTTTTCAACATTTTTGTACCAAATTTTCAACATTTGCTTTTTGGGACCCCACCTCATGAACACTGTCCCTGTCATCCCATTAATCAAACACATAAGGTTATTTCGCAGTTGCTGTTCAGAATCACCTGTGTTATGAGTGTGTGTTATGCATGCTTGTAACTTCACCAATTTTTAACATTTTCTCTCCAGATTTTCAACATTGACATTTTTCACACCTCCTCATGAACAGTACAGCTGTCATTTTTCACATTCTTCCCAAAATATGATTTTGCACCTGTGACACAGAATGGCGTGGTCGTTGTGTGAAATCAACTTTTGGAACTGATTAATAAAATGACAGTGCCAGTGTTCATGAACTGGGGTCCCCAAAAGGTAATGTGGAAAATTTGGTGAAAAAATTCCTGAAAATGCCCAAGTTCTGTGTGTCCATTGAATTTATTCTATGCACGCACATAACTTTGCTACTTTTCGATCTTTTGACGCCAAATTTTCAGCATAGCCATTATTTCACACCACCTAATGAACAGTACAGCTGTCATTTTTCACATCCTTCCCAAAATGTGATTTTTGCACCTGTGACACAGAATGGTGTTGCAGTTACACATAATTATGTTTTGCCTTGCATTTCACAATTTCTCTGTACATGAGGTGGGGTAATAAGATGGCTATGCTGACAATTTTGTCACTGTTGTTTGACACATGGATGCACAGGGCCCAGAGGGCCCTGCACTTCCACACCTACATACATTTGCGCATCTAAGGAGGGATTGGAGTGCAGGGTCTGAAAGACCCTGTGCTCCCACGGTAAAATACGGATACTATTATACTATCACAAAAAGAAGGGAAATTCATTGCAAAAAACTCTGTTAATGCATCAGTTAAGGTTCCTATTACAGTGACAAAAGTATGGAAATTCAGCATTAGAGTTTCCAACCCTACCACCTGACCCTCCACACACCAACAGACATTGGGGTGTGCCTTGTGGTCATCGGGCCTAACCCTCACCCCATTCTCCTATACTGTACCATCTCAGCTTTCTCACACATGGAATGGGGTGAGAGTTAGGGCCAATGTCCCCAAGGCACACCCCGATGCCTGTTGGTGTGTGGAGGATGGGGTGTGGGGTAGTAGGGTTGGAAACTCAAACACCAAATGTCCATACTTTTGTCTCTGTAATACAAACACTAACTGAGTTTTTTGTAATGAAGAGATATATATATATATATATATCTTCATTACAAAAAATTTTGTTAATGCATCAGTTAGGGTTGATAGCACATCAACAAAAGTATGGAAAAGTGATGTTAGGGTTACCCATTTACCATCCCACCCTCCCCCACCATTCACACACCAACTGACATCGGGTGTGCCATGGGGTCATCAGGCCCAACTCTCACCCCTTTCCATGTGTAAGCAAGCTGACATGCTACAGTATAGGAGAATGGGGTTAGAGTTATTTCTGATGACCTCATGGCACACCCCAACATCAGTTGGTGTGTGGAGGGTGGCGGTGGGGTGGTTGGGGGTGTAACCCTAACATCACATTTCCATACTTTTGTCACTGGCACATTAACAAATTTTTTGCAATGAATTTCCCTTCTTTTATGAGAAAGTGTAATGTAACTGGTAACTGGCATGTGTTTATGGGAGCACGGGCCCTCTGGGTGCTGTGCTCCCTTCATGTTGCCCATTTCTTGCATAATAGTATGCATCTGTGGGAGCGTGGGCTCTCTGGGCCCTGCACTCCCACTTACACATAAGTATGGAGCCATACAGCAGCCCCATAGTACTGAAAAGGAACCCTCATAACACTTATTTGGCAATATCTCAGTAACAGTAACAACTATGATAAAAATTCCACTGCAGTTGTAATCATGACTTCAAAACCTCCACGTGTGCTTAAGCTGCAGGTAACAAAAAATCTGTACCTTGAATCGTTTTCGAGATACGGGTGCCGAAAAGTGCCGCATGTGCCTCAATGTTATCCTATTGGAAATTTCTCAACTTCAGAATGCTGTAACTATGGGCCCGTTAAATGCTTTGGGATCAAACCACCAAAAGGCACATCTGTGAGACCCGGGCTTGCCACCCTGCAAATTTCAGCCCAAAAGCACAATCCACCTTGGCACAATGAAGCGACAAAGAAAACAACACATGGGACAATGTTTTCGAGCATTGTTTATGTGAAAACAAAAATGTTTCCATGACACCCCATATCTTATAATGACATTTTTTGTGCACAAAAAAAAATGTTTGTGAAAGTTTTCACAGTGCACATATAAAGTTTTCCATAGGCTAAAATGGGACATGAAAATTTTCCATAACTTTTGAACGGATTAATATTTTTTCACTAAATCTTCAAAAGGCACCACTTTGACCCAGGCCATATACACACATGTACATTTGAAGCCAAACAGACACATCTTTCAGTCTGTTAAGCCTGATGAAAAAAATTCACAAATATTGAGGATTTTTCACATTGTTGACACTCTGCAATTCCGCAACCATACATTCGACTGAAATGAAACTTTCCAAATCCAGAGATCTATGGCTGGACACTGTGCTTGAAAAATGTCAGGTAAATCAGACAAATGGTTGCAAAGTTATTAAAGTGCAAACTTTGGGGTATAACATAGAAGTGGCCCACCAACCTTAACTATAGCTGCACTACCGTGCAGCTATATATATATATATATATATATATATATATAAATTCATTGCAAAATACTTCATTAATGAATCAGTTAAGGTTGTTACTAAAGCAACAAAAGCAGGGAAATGTGTTGTTAGGGTTTCCAAACTTAACATCCCACCCCAACCCCACAGACATTGACAGGCAACAGGGGTGTGCCTTGGGGTCATCAGTCCTAACACTCACCCCATTCCATAAGTAAATAAACTGAGATGGGTACAGTATATGAGAATAGGGTAAGCGTTAGGGCTGATGACCCCAAGGCACACACCTGACATCTGTCAGTGTCTGCAGGGTTAGGGGTGGGGTGTTAGGGTTGAAAACCCTAACACCACATTTCCCTGCTTTTGCTGCTTTAGTAACAACCTTAACTTGATGCATTAACAAAGTTGTTTGCATTTAATTACCTTACTTCTTCAGATAGTATAATCATATCCTAATCTGTCTGTGGGGGCCCTGCACTCCCATCCCTCCATAGATATGTATATGCATGTAGCTGTGGAAGCACAGGGCCCAGAGGGCCCTGCACTTCCATTTATAGGACAACAATGACCAAATTGTCAGCATAGCCATCTTATTACCACACCTCAAGTACCCCAGTACAGAAAATGTTCGAATCCATGCCAAAATGTAATTCTGTACAACTGCAATGCCATTTCATGCCACAGGTGTGAAAACACATTTTGGGAAGGATTCCAAAAATGACAGCTGTGAAATGCATGAGGTGGGGTAATAAGAAGTCTATGCTGAAAATCTGGGATAAAAATAGTTAACATTTCTGAAGTTACATGCAGGCGTAGCAAAATATGAATGAATGGCCAAACCTTTTGCATTTTTTTATATTTTCACCCCACATTTTCAATAAAGTCTTCTTATGACACCACCTCACAAACTCCAGAGGTTAAAATTTTAATATCCTTGAAAATACACCATTCCATGCCACAGGTGTGAAAACACCTTTTGTCAGGATGTGAAAAACAGCAGTTGTACTGTTCATGAGGTGGTGTGAAAAAATGGATATGTTAAAAATCTGGAGTCAAAATATTAAAAATTACCTAAGTTCCATGCATGCACAGAAAAATTTCAATGAATGCGCATAACCCACCATGTTTAGGAATTTGTTTACCAAATTTTTAAATTTGGCTATTTGGGACCCCACCTCATGAACACTGGCACAGTCACTTTGTTAACAGGTCCCAAAAGGTGATTTTGTTCAGTGACTGTGAAATCACCTTCTAGGCCTGAAAAATGATATGATAGTGACAGTGTTCATGAAGTGGGGTCTCAAAAAGCCCATATTGCAAATCTGATGAAAAAATACCTAAAAATGGCAAAAATATCAACACAAGTTCAAAACGCCATTGAAATACATTATACAGCACTTGCCTTGATTCCTCAGTTTGCGGTTCAGCTTTGAAGAGTGCAGACATGTTCCGGTCCATAGAAGATGACAGTGGATGACCTCCGGAGGTAAGTATAGAGTAAGGGGTGTGGGGTGGTGGGTGCTCAATGGGAGGGGGATGGTGGGGATGACAAGGGACTGTTTTCTTTTTTCAGGGACATAAAAAGACATCAGGGGACAGTTTTCATGTTTACAGGGAAACATAATATACATATTTGGGGACACTGGGAGTGGATTCCCCAGTGTCCCACACTGCTGGGGGGCTTCCATTGCTAACATGGGGATTGGGTCCAGTGTCAGCAAACAATAAATCAGGGGACTGCTTGGGGGGACATCTGACACTGGGAGTGGGCATCCCGGTGTCAGATTATATGAATATAAAATAAAATTATGACAATGGGAGGGTGGAGGGTACCACTAGACACCAGGGATAGCAGACAATGATTGGTGGGTAAGAGTGTACCACTAGACACTAGGGAAAATGGTGGGTTACAGAGAAACCTGCAGCCAGCAGCACGAGTTGCAGCTGCAGCTGCAGATGTGAAGAAAATCCAGTAGTTCTCATACACAGAAAGTGGCAAAAGCAGTCTTCTCACTAGCCTCAGCACTCAAGATTGTGGGTGCCCACAAAAGGTGTTTCAGGGCACAAACAAATCCATCAGAATGTAGCTAAACAGATTCCATTTAGCTAAGTTCTGATGTTTTTGTTTTTGGCACTACATTCATATTTACATGTTTTATTTATTTTTCAGCCTCTCACTAATGGAAAAAACAAGATGGCAGACACCACACAACTCTGCAAAAATACACCAGGCTGCCTGCAACACTATGTGACCCTACCTGCGAAAACAAGATACCTCCTGTGAAAACAAAAGTATTTTCATGTGGGACATCTAACTTTTCCCATAGGAAATAATGGGAAAAATGAAAATTTAAAAACCTTTGAACAGATTAATATTTTTTCAACACACCTTCAAAAGGCACATCTGTGAGGCAAAGGTGTTCTACCCTGAAAATTTCAGACCACAACCTAAAGCCATTTCTGAGAAACAGCTGTAGAATACAAACTCTGGCCAGAGCCAATAGGGCTGCAGCTAAGGAATTTGGGGTAAAAAATATTGAAATGCAATCATCATAGTGACAGCAGAAAGAACAATGGAGCTGCCAAAAAAGAGAGTGATCCTGATGTTACTGCAGATTGGTATTCTGCAGAGCCTAACAAAGAAATGGGAATTACAGCAAGTAAACCTGATTCTGAAACATAGAAGGGATCTGATCATGGTAGCAGAACTGTAGTAAACTGATTTTTAACATCAAAGTAAAGTCCTAAGTTAACCAGTTTGGTATTCTTAAAAAAAAGTGATGCCATCCTAAGCCTAAGTACAATCTTAATAAATATCTCACCCCATTCCTTTTTCTTTTATCTACACAGTACAGTCCCCATCTTAGTATCTATCTCCCCCTCCATAAAATCCTCATGTACAGCTTTAACCCCATCCCACCCCACCCCAATATATAGAAAAGGCCAATCCTGGTGTGCATAATACTAAATGGGAATACAAGTAAACCTGAGGACTCTGAATTCTCTAATGCCCAGTCTGAGACCTTTGCAAAGGGTTTGCAGCTCAAAGAGGCTATACATTACATTATATGGGCATAAGAAAGATGGAAGCTTGCAACTGTCCAGAGATTAACTAAGAAGTAACTAAATTATTTAAATTGATGAGAGTCTCCTAAGTGGATTCGGCTTAGTGTGTCCACCTACCTGTGAATGAGTGCATATGAACAAATGCAACTGTGGATGCAGAAGTAATTTTCTCTGTTTGATTAGCAGGGTATTTTCTCTGTCAAATTGTCGTGTATGGCATCTTGCTGACAGGAAGGCACTCATCGCAGCGGTAGGTCAGAGCTTTTAGCTGATAGTTTTGTGATGGCATAGTTTAGGCCCAAACCCTACCAACCCCTCACCCCACCCACCCTTGGAAATAGTTCATTTATACCAGGGGTTCTGACATCATTTCCTCAAGAGGTCAAGGTGCATATCACTGTCATATCCTCTCTAGCACACTGCACTGACAACATAAGCATACACATTATATAAATACATATATTTCTATATAACACACCAATCACACACACAAAAAAAAACTAAACAAGGTAGACAGTTATGTGGGGAGAAGTACAATGTAATGGCTATGGAGCAGCAGTCTTCTGGGAGTCTTTCTGGAGGCTGAGATGCTGCCCTGTTTGCAGACAACTGTCTGCCCTGAGGGAGGAAGTTGCCCATCTTCAGGCCGCACTGGACAGTAGCAAGGGAACTTCCCCCATCCTTGGAACACCAGAGTCACCACCACTACCTCAGAGGTTCCAAAGAAAGCACAGCAGTTTGACCACAGTGGGCTCAGGGAGGGTAAGGGTGGTGGAACAGAGGCACACCCAGTCAGTTGTTCCGCTCCACAATCTATACATCATTCTGGGGAAGCATAGTTCCCCTATGGATACATCCACAGAGGAGACTAAGGGGGGTGCAGACAACTGTCACAAGGGGGGCCCTCAGGAAGGAGGCAGAGGGCACCACAGGGAAAGGAAGCAGCTCCTGGTGGGGCACTCAATTAATAGGGGGATAGAACTGGGGGAAGCAGGGAAAACTGAAGTAAGGTGCCTGCCTGGTGCCATGCCTTGGAGGGACAGGAAGCGTATCCTTAGGATCACGAGAACAGCTGCACGGGCATCTGAGCTGGACATCATTGTCCACCTAGGGATAAATGACTTGGCTCATCATGAGATTAGAGCAGTGCAGAAGGACTTTGTAGAGTTGGGGAGGGGCTTAAGACAAGTAGCACACACAGTATCCTTCTCAGAGGTGCTGCCTGTCAGTGGCATGGGTGAGGCAAGGGTACTTTGCACCATGCAGTTTAACGAATGGTTGAAAAAATGGTGTGGAGCACAGGGGTTTGGCTTCATTGGGGATTGGGGTTCCACCTAGAGGGACACCAGCCTATACTGGCAGGATGGTCTGCATCTGTCCAGGAAGGGAACAAGTCTTTTGGGCAATCAGTTTAAATGTTTAATTGGCAAGCTTTTAAACTAGTCAAGAGGGGAGGCACTGATAAGCAGCAGGAAAATCCCAGCCTCGCCCTACAAAACAGGGTACTAAATGAGAAAAAGGCCAAGGTAGAAAGGTCAGTGGGGGATGCTGCTACAGAAGGTAAAGCCATCAAAAAATGGAGAGCAATGAGTACCAATGCCGTAGTCTGGGTAACAAGCTTCCTGAATTAGTGGCCTTGATGGAGGAGGAACATCTGGATATCGTGGCAGTCACAGAAACATGGTACACTCAGAACCATGACTGGGACGTAAACATACCAGGATACACTATCTACTGGAGGGACAGGGAGGGTAAAAGAGGAGGAGGAGGAGTAGCTCTCTACATAAGAGAAGGAGTCAAAGCAACAGAACAAAAGTGTAAACAGGGAGGAGAAGAAGCACTGTGGGTCAATTTGGAGGCAGACAATGGCACCACAATCCGCACAGGGGTTGTATACAGACCCCCTTCTCAGGGGGAGGAAATGGACAAGGAAATGCTAGAAAGTATACTTAGAATGGCAGATAAAGGGGAGATATTGATGATGGGTGATCTGAATATGCCAGACCTTAAGTGGAGTGCAGTTGCAGCAGCCACTTCTAAGAGTGGGGTTATTCTAGATGCCCTACAGGGGGCATGCCTTAGACAACTAGTATTGGAAACCACTCGAGAGGGAGCAATCTTAGACCTGGTCCTCTCAAATGGAGATGGAGAGAGGATCACAGATGTAGAAGTGGGTAGCCATCTGGGAACTAGTGACCATCGAACAGTATGGTTCACAATAAACACAGCAATAGAGTCAAGCCATACAAAGGCAAAAGTACTGGACTTCAGGAGGGCTGACTTTGCCAAAATGGGTGAGTGCCTAAGGAATGCACTAGCAAATGGGCAGGAAGGAGCGGTGGAAGAACAATGGGGAATAATAAAAACTGCCATCACAGAGGTAACAAGCCTTTGTGTGAAGCAAATAAACAAAACAAAATGATATAAGAAACCACTATGGTTCTCAAGGAAGGTGGCAGTGAAGGTTCAAGAGAAAAATAAAGCATTCAGAAAGTACAAGGAATCACAGAAGGAGCAGGACAGAGAATTGTATCAGTTAAAGCAAAAGGAAGCTGGGAAGGCAGTCAGAATAGCAAAGGCCCGAACTGAGGAAAAGACAGCCAACTCAGTTAAGAAGGGGGATAAAACCTTTTTTAGGTACATCAGGGAGCGAAGAAAGACTAAGGGAGGGATAGTGAGGCTTAATAAAGGGAGGGGTGGGCAGAGGGTGACTGTGAAAAGGCAGAGATACTAAACAAATGTTTTTGCTCAGTATTTACAAATGAAGAGGGGGAGGTACCTAAAACAAACAATAGAAACACTCTGGATACAGAAGTTGATACCAGCCCATTTACAGAAGAAAGCATTCTGAAAGAACTCTTAAAACTGAAGGTGGACAAAGCAATGGGGCCTGATGGGATTCATCCCAGAATTCTAAAAGAACTAAGGGTAGAACTAGTGACACCACTGACTACCCTCTTTAACAAATCATGGGATGATGGGGTGGTACCTGAAGAATGGAGGAGGGCAGATGTGATTCCCCTTCACAAAAGTTGGAGTAGGGCAGAAGCGGGAAACTACAGACCAGTTAGTTTAACCTCAGTGATAGGGAAAATGATGGAATCACTTCTGAAGGAAAGAATTGTTGAGTACCTAGAGGCCAGAGGGGCACAGGACACAAGGCAGCATGGATTCACAGCAGGAAGGTCATGCCAGATGAATCTAATAGATATCTTTGACTGGGTGACCAAAGTAGTAGATCAGGTAGGGGCTGTGGACATGGCCTACCTAGACTTTAGCAAGGCATTTGACTCAGTCCCACACAAAAGATTAATATGCAAGTTAGCCATCCTGGGAGTGGGTCCCAAGATGATAGCCTGGGTAAAGAATTGGCTGAAGAATAGGACACAGAGGGTAATAGTAAATGGAGTCCACTCTGAAGAAAGGGGGGTTACTAGTGGGGTGCCGCAGGGTTCAGTATTAGGACCGGTCTTCTTCAATGTCTTTGTAAGTGACATTGCAGAGGGACTGGAAGGAAAAGTATGTCCTTGCAGATGACACAAAGATCTGCAACAGAGTTGATGCACAAGGTGGGATGGAAAGGATGAGAAGGGACTTGGCAAGGTTAGAGGAATGGTCAAATGTATGGCAGCTTAGATTTAATGCTAAGAAGTGCAAGATAATGCACCTGGGAAACAAAAACTCAGGGGAAGAGTACACAATGGGGGGTGAGATACTAATAACAACAACAATGGAAAGGGACCTGGGGGTAGTCATATCAGATGACTTAAAGGTGGGCAAGCAATGTGAACGGGCAGTAAGGAAGGCTGGGGGGATACTGGGATGCATAGAGAGAGGCATCACCAGTAGAAAACAGGAAGTTGTTATCCCTCTGTACAGACAGCTGGTGAGACCCCATCTGGAGTACTGTGTGCAGTTCTGGAGACCCAATCTCTGCAAGGACATAGACAAGATGGAAGCTGTCCAGAGGAGGGCAACTAAAATGGTGCAGGGTCTGCACCAGAATACATATGAAGAGAGACTAAAGGAGCTTAATATATATAGTCTCGAGGAAAGGAGGGAGAGGAGGGACATGATAGAAACATTCAAGTGCCTCGAGGGAATCAACAAAGTCCAAGAGGGTAGCATCTTTCAAAAAAAGAGGTGTGCAAGAACATGGGGGCACACTTTGAAGATAGGGGGGGTGGCTCAGAGGTAATGTAAGGAAGTATTTTTTCACAGAGAGGGTTGTGGATGCATGGAACGGCCTTCCAGAGGAGGGTGTGGAGTCAAAAACAGTGATTGAATTCAAGCATGCATGGGACAGCCATAAGGCAATTCTAGGGGGCGGGGGTAGAAAAAAGTAGGCTGCTGGTTAACTAGAATCTGCAACTTATCCATTAGGTAGGGAAATGGGCAGACTGGGTGGGCTAAGCGGTCCTTATCTGCCATCAAATTCTTATGTTCTATGTTTCTTACTGGGTGCAAAATTGTTCAGTTCAGTGCCAAACTTTACCCCTTCCCACTGTACCCTGTTCACCTTCCCTGCTCACATTGAAGATGTGCCTCCCCAACCCCTGGCATTTCCTTTTTAATTTATATGGTGTCCCTACTTTGTACTTTGCATTCTTCCCTACCTCACACTTTCCTTTATTCCCCCAACCAGTGATAAAGCTAATAAGGCTTTTGGAAATGCATTAAGTAAAACAAACTATATGACTGTGAAGTAAACCATCATTAATTATGAAGTTAATGAAAATATATTCTTCATTTACACATGCTATATCAACCTAATTTATCATTGTAGGTCAGTTTATTTGTTTCTCTTGCTTCTAAGGCACTAATAGGTAGTTTGAGTCTAAGGTTGCTCTTCTAGTTTTTTCCTTTTTTTCAATTTTTTTAAATTTTAAATTCTTTATAACAATGCGATACATTACATTGTTATTTCATGTGGATGTCTTTAACTATTGTAGAGTTAAACCGTATTTTATTTTTGGGAGGTTAGTTTGAGTTTACTACTAAAGTTAATTTGCTTTAGAACATAGGAGAGCAGATTGCTTCTAGCTGGAGTTGCAATGCTTGTACTTTGTTGTGTTCTTGTTTTCTCTTTTCTTTTTGTAAATAGTTTGTCTTTTTTTGTTAGTAATAAAGACAACCTTTCTGTTTGGGAATTTATCCATCTTAAGTACAAGATGCTATGGTACATTTTTAAACTTGTGAGAAATGTTTTTTCCAATGTCAGTGTATTAGAGGTGTTGCAAAGTTAAACTTTGCCCATGAAGTTCATGCAAATTGCCGAAAATTTGTGCTTTGTGGAATTTGCAGAGTTTTCTGAACACTCCGAAACTTCCGATTTACAAATTTTGGGTGTAAATTTCAATGAAAATCATGTTTTTCTAATGCAAAGCATGAATTTTGTGGGTGAAGTGTGAAATTTGCGTCCATGAATTTCACAAAATCGCTCAGCAAATTCCACGAAATGCACAAATGAACTTGCGGAGCAAATTTCGTAGACTTCACACACCACTACAGTGTATTATTCTCAAAATATTTGTACATCCACAGTAGTGGGAAGTTAAGATCAAACTTCTTTATGTTTATCGTTCACATATTAGAACACGTAACAGGAGGGTATAGGTTTTCTTTCATTTTAGCTAACTTTGGTGACCCATGTAGCATACTGTCAGATCCTTTTGTTTATATATTTATAAAGGACCATGAATAGTTTAAAAATTGCATCTTGGAATATGAAAAGTTTAGGGTTACCGATTAAAGAAACTGAGTGTTGGTACAGCTGAATACTATTAAAGCTGACATTATATGGGGGTATGGCTAACGCTCAACCAAGATGGCCACCTAGCTCTACAGTTCCACTCGCTTAAGAGCCAAGAACCCTAAATTGATACTGTTGCGGGTGGATTTTTAAGGAGGAAAATGAATCTCAAGTGATCCGAAGGCTCATTCTAACAACAGGCCAACTCCGAGTCAAAACTGACCACAACTGAGCTAAATAAGAGCAAATGGAGCTGCAGCTCCAGCAGTGAGGCAAACAGGATGGTGCACTCACTAAAAGAGAAAGAAGAACCTTCGATCTGAGAGATGTTTGCGACTATTATGGCTAGCATTGATACGCTTACTCTGGCAGCAAATAATTCTGCTTTTTCCATACAACAGATAAACCTCAGAGTCGATGGAGTAGAACAAAAGGCCACTGGGCAAGAGGATACACTCCAGAATCATGCTTCAATCATGAGGGAACAGGCAGCACAAATTCAGTCTCTACAAGAAAAAGTAGATGACTTAGAGAATAGAAGTTGTTATAACAATTTATGCTTTCTTGGATTTCCGGAGGGTTGTGAGGGTGTGATGGTGCTACCATTTTTACAACAATCGCTTCCAGAGATTCTGCAATTACCCCAGGGCACTAAGATCATGATGGAACAGGTGCACCATACGCTACAACCCAGGCCGGCTCAAGGGGAAAGGCCTCGCCCAGTCATAGTTCGAATTTTGAACTTTGCCAAAAAAGAAGCAATCCAGACAAGGGCTAGGGAGCTGGGGCAACTCCAATGGAAGGATCATAAGATTATGATCTTCCAGGATTACTCAAGAGAGCTAGCAGCTCAACGTAAGGCTTTCTCCCAAGCACGTAGGAAGCTACACGTGCTGAATATCCCCTTTACCCAGAGGTATCCTGCAACATTACAAATATCTGTAAACGGAGCGGCCCACCAACTCTCGTCTCCAGAAGTGGCGTTGGCCTTCATTGTTACTATGTGGCCAGCTGGCCCGAACTCCTTGTCTTCTGACCAGGCCGAGAATATTTCTCAATGGCATTCGCCTAAAGGGGATTCTTCTGATACCTCTCTCCTCCCCACTCCCCAGGTGGGACTGGTACCCAGAAATATAAAAGTCAGGAAAAGGCCTCCAACCTCACCACATTCCAAACAGGGCCACCCACAGGAGAGGAAAAATGCCCCTGAAATATAGGCCCAAACCTTTTCGGCCTCTGCTGATCCCAAAATAGAGTATGTAAGCCCATATTTTGACCACAACTGGTTTTTGATTTGGAGTGGTCTTCCCAATGCTGAGATATCTGCTGAAATGGACACTGAGAATGGAGATCCGGACCACGATATCCGCGAGGAAACACATGCAATTTGGGCCCATAATGTGGAGACAGAGTTGGCATTACCTCTGCCAGACCTTCAAGTTCCAGGCTGTCCCTCAGACTGAAACTCTGAACGAGACCCCGCAGAGGCAAAACAACTAAACCCTCCATGAACTATGAGAATCCTTAATAGCCTAACTGTTTAATTGTCAGATAAGTATCTGGGGGCTGTTGGTTTAAAGGCCTTAAAAAATGTGGGGTCGGATGTACTCGGGGGGAACTGAGGCCTATATGGTTAAACATAGGTCACTCCAGTTAATTACAGCGGGCTGGCTTTAGTAGCAGATAACATAGCTGATATCGTTGTAGCCCTAGTCGCATGTCTGCTGGTTTGTTTTGGGCTGAATGTTTTTATAGATTGTAAAGACTATAAATAAGACAAAGCAGATTAATCTACCAGGAGGTGGATACCCGGGGACCTATGTTGAGTGGATAAAATTGCCAGACAATATCACCAGCTAGGTCATTTTCCTGTAAGGAACTCATTGTTACTCCCCCCCATTGCACTCCTACAAGGCTCACCACTTCCCATTAAGACCCGAAGGTCTTCTTTCCGATCTTTCCCCCTACTGTATACTGGCCCAGGAGTGAGCTTTGATTAGTCTGTTTGATATAGTACCACTGGGAGCACAGTTTATCCCTCATGGATCCCATTTACGCACATTTCATAGTTTTCACGAATGCAGTGACTTGCCTGTTCATCGCTCTTTTTTTCTTGGTGTGCATTCACCTGGAATTTGTACTGGACAATTTCTTTGGTATTTGGAGTAACTTCTGCCAAACAATGGTGCAATAAAGGGAGAAGAAGTGCTGTAATAGAGCATAGAAGTTGGAGCTGATTCAGTCCTAATGTGTGCGAGTGGGCCGTATTCAACACTGTGCTCCTAAATAGCTCTATAGCTCCTGCACCTACCCTCCAGGGTAATATTAAGCTACCTCATATATCAGACACTTCTACCTGGTGCCGAACTTTAGTGCTGTGAAGGACAGGGCGGTAAAATAGGTTCGCTCTCAAGCTGCCTGCCACAAACTTATGACAGAAAGGCTCTAAACCTGTAAGGTGATAGATGTTTGTACTCAGTGGCTGTTACAGTTATAAGAGCTGTTTCTTTTTCTGGCTGATTTTGGGGTCTTTTCTTCTTTCATCTTCTGGCTTTTTTGAAGGATGTGGTTTTACAGGGAAGACTCAGAGACCAGTCGGCTGACACCTCTGGCGTTTGCATTATTTTTTTTCTCTTTCTGGTTTATACTAACCTCTGCTTATGGCAGATTGTTGCTAATAGATTAATGACTATTAAGAAGGTTAGGTCTACTGATATAACTGAACTCTGGTCTTTATTTTGTCATACAAATTGTATACCAGTTTAAGAGCTCTTGATATGCTTTTTACCTCCCCACCTGAAGGGTTTGCAGGTATATCCGGATATGGCTCTTGCAAGAGTTGGATAGCTGCTCTCTCCGAATTTCACCTTGGTGCCAGATAAGCTAGTACAAGCAACTTAGTAATAAGGTGTTTTCTTCCCTTTTGGGAAGCTTTGTTCCCAACCCCCAAGGGCATTAGGGCATACCATTGGCTAGGGCACTAGCCGGTTTAGTCCTTCTGTACCTCCTTTAATATTTTGTAGGATAAGTTAGTTAGTTAGTTAAGACTTTTAGACAGTATATAGTCTCTAGAGTGTTGATAGATAAACCCACGGCCACTAGTAAAGTCTCCTTCATAGGGACCGGTTTGGTTAGTGACCCTTAAATACCGAACAAACAAAGGTACCCCTACTGTTTTGCTCCTTGCTTTTTCTTCCCTTTCTCTGTGTCTTTCTTTCTCTGTTATACCCCAGGGGCCCTTAAATGAAATGTCTGATTTTGTGATACACACATGGAATATCAAGGGGCTAAACTCCCCCAAAAAAAGTAAGGTTCTGACTCACTTGAAACGTAATCGTTCCCAAGTGGCCTTCCTGCAGGAAACTAAGTTCTCCGGGGATGACCATACTCGTATGAGGAAAGATTGGGTCAGTCAACAAGTTCACTCCAATGCCCTGACTAGGAAGCATGGGGTTCTCATCCTTGTCCATAAATCTCTCGCTTGGACACTAAAATAGACCTTTTCAGATCAAGATGGCAGATGGATAATAGCTACTTATAGTATGCCCACAGGCCCACTCACCCTGTGAAATATATATACTCCCAATGAAGACACCCCTCAGTTTTTTCAAAATCTGGCAGAAACAATTCTGGAATTTACCACCCCAGACTGCCCCCTGTTAATTGGTGGGAACTTCAACCTCACATTGGTACCTCTCCTGGATAGGAATGATGGGGGGAAGGAAACACACCTTAGAAGTGGGAGGGCTCTCCAGCAAATGATCTCTGACCAGAGCCTTACAGACTTGTGGCGGCTATTCCATCCCAGGGCAAGAGACTATATGTTTCATTTGGCAGCAAATGCCTCATACAGCCACCTGGACTTTTGGCTCTGCTCACCCAATTTGACAACTAAAACCCTTGATGTCTCAATTCTTCCCTGCTATATTTCAGATCATGTCCCAGTCCAGCTCCTTATGCAATGGCATCTGGTGGCTCCCCCGACTAAACAATGGAGATTGAACCCACTTCTAGTGAAAGACCCTGACTTTATTCCCTGGGTTAATAAGGAGGTTTCCTTTTTTTTAACTGAGAACCCTATAAATGACACCTCTGCTGGTACAACGTGGGAAGCTCTTAAGGCCATGGTACGAGGTAGCATTATTGGGTTTGCTGCAGCCAAACGTAGGCAAAGGGAATTGCAGCTGGTCATTCTTGAACAGAGATTAGCAACAGCTGAGAGTATTTTTAAGGCTATGCCCTCACCATCTATTCAGTCACCTATAGGTAAATCCATTTTGAGCATTCAGTTTGAAATTAACCAGCTTCTAAATAGGAAAGCCAAAGCTGCTATCCTTCACCTTAAGCACACCTTTTGGGAAGGTGGGGACAAAGGGGGTAAAGTACTCGCATATCAACTTCGCAAACAGCAGGCCAGCAGATACATCCCGGGGTTGAAGAACAAACATGGGGTGTTGAGTACCTCCTCTAGAGGTATTAATGATACTATGTCCTCCTTCTACAAAAACCTCTACTACTCCACACATACTGGCCCTAACAGAGACACACAGGGCTTTTTGGATACTCTAGGTTTGCCTAAACTACAGAGGCAACAAGTACAACTTCTCAACCTCCCTATTTCAAGAGAGGAAGTGGTCGCAGCCATCCAAGACTTGAAAAAAGGGAAATCTCCAGGTAGTGATGGTTATACGGCTGACTTCTACCAGATTCTGGTCCCTACTATTTCACCCCTTCTAACCCAAGTATTTCAGGAGATAGAACTTAAAGGTGCCTTACCGCCCTGTATGAGGGAGGCAATCATAGTGGTTATTCCCAAAAAAGGCAAAGACCCCACCAACCCTGGAAATTATTGCCCGATCTCACTTATAAATCTGGACAGTAAGCTCTATGCCAAAATTTTAACACCAGTCTTAATCCCTTACTGAACGTTCTTGTACATCCATCACAGGTAGGATTTATACCCAGACATCATAGTTCAGACCACTTAAGAACTCTGCTGAACTTGATCCCTCTTGCCAAGTCCCTTCATACACCTACAGCTGCCGTCACGGTTGACTTCAAAAAGGCATTTGATTCTGTGGAATGGGATTATTTATATATGATGCTTTCCCATTTTGGATTAGAGGAAACATTTCTTTCCAGGATAAAAGCCATCTATGAAGGCCCCTTAGCTAGGGTTAACACAAATTCAATGCTTTCCGCCCCATTCCCTTTGGGCAGAGGTATGAGGCAAGGATGCCCACTCTCCCTCCTTCTTTTTGTGTTGGCCGTCGAACCCCTGGCTGCAGCTATTAGAAACCACCCAGAGATAAAAGGTCTGTTAGTGGGGAATACCCGCTATACAACCTTTATGTATGCTGATGACCTCCTTCTCCTTCTGGAAGATGCTTATAATGCTATCTCTCCCCTTCTTAGACTCCTAGAAACCTTCTCAACTTATTCTGGTCTATGAAAGAACCAGAGTAAGATGGAAGTACTCCCTCTTGACACCCATAGTGTACAACAAATGATAGCTGCACATACTTTACTCTGGGCACCAGAAGGGATTACATATTTGGGGGTTTTCCTGACCCCATCTCTGGAGACAAAATGGCAAGCTAACGTACATCCCCTCCTCTCCTCCATTAAGACAGACTTCGATAGATGGAGATTCCTTAAGCTTACCCTAGCAGGGGAAAGTTGCAGTGGTGAAAATGATCTCAGCCCTTAAAATCTTTTATCTTCTGATGCATCCGCCTGTTCCCTTACCAAAACAATGGTTTCAGATATTTGATAAATTAATTGGGGGGTTTCTATGGGAGGGATCTAAACCCAGATTCAGTCAATCTAAGCTGAGGTCACAGTGGAAGAAAGGCAGGTGGAATCTCCCCTGGCCAGAGGGATACCGTCAGGCCTTCCTTATGGCTCAAACTGTCAAATGGGCGTGTTCCCCCTCCTCCCTTTCACCACAATGGATACAATTAGAAACAGACATTATGGGCCTGTCTCATCCCTCTTCCCTTTTTGTACAAAGGAGCAGCCCTAAAAGATCCATGGCCAGTAAAATAAGTGTAGACAATACTTCGCCCATGGTAAGTGCATCTAGAGACAACTGGTTCAGCTCTCACCGTAAAATGAACTTAGACCCCTTCCCACTTTCTTATGTACCAATTTGGCAAAACCCAGCTATTACTATAGGAGGAACTGAAGTCCTATGGAAACACTGGGTGGAGTTGAGTATCACTAAAATGAGTGATCTGTTAGCCCCTGAACATAAAGCCATGCAGACGTTCCACTCCTTGTGACAACTATGAGGTATCCCGCACTCAGACTTTTGGAGATATCTCCAACTCAGGGACACCACCCAGCATCTTTTATCCCCCAGCTTGAGTCATGACAAAAGTTCTCCCCTGGCTAAGTGGCTACTTTGTTCTAAGGGCCTTGCAGGTCATATATATGCCACTCTTAGAGATACTCTTCCATCTCAATCAGATGAAGCAAGACAAAGATGGGAAAGGATGCTGCAGACCCACATACCATCTGAGGCTTGGGATAAAGCATGGGTGGATACACATACTTGGTATACAGATGCCGAATTCAGACTAATCCAAAATAAATTGCACACTCCTGGTACAGAACCCCAGTCATCCTTCATAAAGCTAAAGTACTGGAACAGGATAATTGCTGGAGATGTCAGGAGCCGGCGGGGTGACCTAGTGCATGTATTGTGGTTTTGCCCAAAACTCCAACACCTATGGCAAGAAATACAAAAATCTGCCTCTAGGGTTTTGCAACAATCAATTCCTCTTAACCCTCTCTTCTTTCTTTTGGGGATCTGTGTGGATATGCCCAAGTTGACCCCATTGAGGTACAGGTGGTAGGCTTTTTTGGCTTTACAAACAAAAAGAGCTATCCTATGTAATTGGAGAACTCCCCTAAATCCTACAATGTCAGAAATTTTGGGGTCCCTGTCCACCTTGGCCAAACTGGACAAGATATCTTAGCTACAGAAGACCAAACTTTCCACCTTTGAAGCCTGCTGGGAACCCTGTCTTAAATATCTGAGAGTGGTCCAATCACCAACAGGGGTAGGTTGAATACCCTTATAGCCTCATATTGGTACAAAAGTAACACCGAAAGGGATCTTCATAAGAGGACCCAATAGCATGAGAGGAGCCCATGGTACTCCTCTGCTGGTTTGGAGATTATAACTATGAGTCCTGTCCTATAAATACTTGGATGGTTGTATATACAATGTTATATAGAGTGTTTAACTCACCCAGTACAGACTCAAGCTTGGGATACATTTTGTTTTTGTTCTAGGGCCAGATTGGTCTCTTGCAGAGCATATGCACACTGTTACCCAACCTCCTCTAGATGCCATGAAGAGGGATAGGTCTGGCTTCAGATATACAGAGTTTTTGTTTGAGGTGTTTATGTCCGGTAAGATAACTTTCTGAGATGGCACCTTGTCTTGGTGAGTACCCTTATAGGTTATTTACTTGGCTTTGGGGGAAGCTAGGGTAGAATACACCCACCGTACTTAATACTTTGCCTCTAAGTGCCAGTCTTTGATAGGGGAATCCCTTTAGTAAGAGGTGAGTTAACTCCCCTTTGAACACATAGAAGTCATTGTTGCATCTCTTATGTTTACTGTCAAATGTCTGATCAATGTTTCCCACGCTTTTTAAGTAGAGGGTTATACCATTAGGAAATATACTAATGCAGATCTAGCAAATAAATTGATAGAAGCATGTACCCCTCATTTTCCCTCTCTTACCCACTAAACCTTTTCTCCTGTCTACTGTTCTAGCACTTTGTACTTATATAAAGACGTAAGGTGGCCAAATGTATCTATGTACAGATTATGTGACTGTATACTGTAGTATGTCTTCCGTCTTGTCTTTTATTTTATCTGAAAACAATAAAAATTATTATCAAAAAAAAGCTGACATTATATTGTATTGTTACAAGAGATTCATTTTATCAGAAGCAAAAAACCTACAGTACAAAGAATGTGGGCACACAAGGTCTACCATAGTTGTTGCAGTTCCAAACAAGTTATTGCACTAAGTTCAAAACCTTCAAAACCTCATTGGAATACATTAAAGCACATACCTGTTACTTCAGTTCGTGGTCCGGCTTTGAACTGTGAAGACGTGTCTGCAGTTCAGAGCCGATTACAGCATTAGACCCCGGTTGGTAAGTAAGGTCTTTGGGGGGTGTGGCACCACCTCAGCTTGTTTACACATGGTATGGGGTGAGAGTTAGGACTGATGACCCCAACGCACACCCCGATGCCTGTTGGTGGGGACTGGGTGGGCTTGGGGTGCAAGGGGTGGCAACCCTAACACCGAATTTCCTCGCTTTTGTCGCTGTGGAACAACCCTAACTGAGGCATTAAATGGAGTTTTTTGCCATGAATTTCCCTTCTTTTTGAGAATGAGCACTATAAATAGTGAATGGAATGTGGTGGTGGGAGCACAGGGCCCAAAGCCATGTGATTTTCTGTGACTTAGTAACGCTAACGGTAACGCAAATGCAAGTGCAATCGGTAACACACATGGTGACTCAAACGTATATGATAATGCAAATGGTAAGAGAAACGCAAGCACAAACTTTAATGAAAACAGAAATGGTAACGCAAACAGTAATGCAAACGTTAATGGCAACAGAAACGCAAAGGGTAACTAAAACAGTAATGTAAACGCTAACGCCACTGGAAATTAAATCTGTAAGAAAAATGAAAACAGTAACACAAACACAAACAGAAATGCAAATGGTAAAGGCAATGGCACCGTAGAAGGAAACAGTAATGCAATAGACAATGGAAATGCAACCAAAAATGCAAACGCAAAGGCCAACAGAAATGCAAATGGTGAGGAGCATGCAAACAGTAATGGTAACGCAACTGGAAATGCAAACAGTTACAGTAACAGCAATGATGACACCAAAGTGAACAGTAATGGAAATGCAAGTGCAAGAATGTACAGAAACACAAATGGTAATGCACACAGTCATGGTACCACAATTGGAAATGCAAATACTAATGGTAACACCAACGATGATGCCAAAGGAAACACAAACATAAACGTAATCGTGTACCGAATGCAAATGGTAATGCACACGGTGACGCAGAATGAAATTCAAATAGAAACAGTAATGGAAATGCAAATGGTAACAGTAACACAAATGCAAGTGCAAAAGAAAACGAAAAGGGTAACGCACGCGGTGGCATAGACTAGAACCCTAAAGCAAACTGTTACGGAAACGCAAGTGGAAATGCTAACTGTAACAGTAACGGAAGCACACACCCTTTTTTCCCCAAAAGCTGCATTGAGAAACACAGTGAATACAAATAATATATGCATAATAATGGGCCTCGGAGCAGAAAATGAGCACTTGGAATACTAAATTGCTTATATCTCATGAACCGTATGACGTAGAAAAAAAAAAATAATTTCATATAATTTATGACTCTCCTGGCTAGTTTTGAACTTAGCCCCCTGGTGGGGGCCAAGTGGGGGCAAAGCATTTTTCTGATGAAAAGTACGTATCTTGAAACATTTCCGAGATACTGGCCCCTAAAGGTGCGGCGGACGCCATATTGTTAGTCTATGGGAATAATAGTCAACTTTGGAATACTGTAACAGTGCAGCCCTCTAATATTTTGTCACCAAACCATGAAAAGGCACATCTGTGGGATATTGGCTTTCTTCTCTCCAAATTTCAGCCCAAAAGACCAACCCGTTCTTTTGCAGCAGGGTGGCAAAGATTTCCTATTCTTTTGGGCATAGTGTTGCACAGTAGTGTCGCAAATCACAACACTTTTGCAAAAAAATCACAAAAGTGTCACAAGTGTGACACTACAGTTTACAACAATTTGAAAATCATATTTCTGGGGTGTTTAACCCCCCAAAAAAGACATGGCTAGCATCCTCAGGGCTCAACTAGGCGAACACAAAAAGAATTGTGTCCCTAGAGGGTCCCAAATTTAAATGCCAAGCATTTTTGTGACCAGTAACTGAAAAATGGCTGACTCACAACACCACAGGGGTCATTTGTGACACTAAAAACTGCATTTGCGACACTGTTGAATGTTTTGTTAACTTTTCCCATTGACTATAATGGAAAACTTGTTTTTTGAATAATTTTTGAACCGTTTAATATTTTTTCACAAAATCTTTGAAAGGCACATCAGGGACCCTGGCTGCATGTTCCCTGAAGGTTTTGGACTGGTCGCTGAAACTGTGCGACCTGTAGGCATGAGCAACGAATACGCAAAAAAGCATAAATGCGACTTTCTATTGTGCATTATAGCTCCACAACCGTATATCCGACTGTTATGGAACATGGCAGATCCAGAGATCTATGATGCCACTTTGTGCCTGCCAAATTTCCAGTCAAATCCATCATATGGTGGCAAAGTTATTAAGCTACACAATTTCACACTTTAACTTTAAATGGGGTACTCAACCCTAACTATAGTGGCACTACCGTGCCACTATAATATATGGCAACACCACCTCCTTTTTTGACCACTCTCTCCTTTCTAAATAGTTTGTACTCATCTATTTCCTTACTCCAATTTTTCTCTGATGTCCACTGTGTTTCTGTGCTGCCTACTGCATCAGGCTTTTCTGTGTGTAGCAATACCTCTAACTCTCTGAACTTGTTTCCAAGGCTTCTTTCATTCAGTAACAGACATTCCCATTCCGTTTTAATCATTTTGCCATTTTTAGTAGCAGTCTTCTTCAATAAGTGTGTCAATGCTTGCTTCTGCTGTTTCCTGTCTCCTTCTCCCCATTCCCCTCACTAGTCAGATTGAACACCTATCCAGACACTTATTAAGTCACCTAGTAATCTGGTCCCATTTTTATTCAGGTGCAGTTTGTCCCATCTGTAAAGATCAGGCTTATTATAGAATTTATACTAATTATCACCAAAAGTAAATCCTTCTTTCTTCACCCATGCTCTTAGCCACTTATTTATTTTGCTCATGGCCCTTGTTCTACCAACCCTTGCTCTAGGAACAAATAATATTTCTTATATTATAACTCTGCTTTCTTTCCTCTTTAATTTTTGTCCTATGTATTCAAAATCCTGCTTGATGTCATCATCAAGTCTCTAACCAACATCATTTACACCCACATGCAATACTACTATAGGATTTACACCAGAGCCTTAAGTAATCCATCCAAGTTTTCTCTTATATCACACACTTTTTCTCCTGGTAGGTAGCTCGCTGTGGTCTTATGTTCTCATCTTTTACAAATAGACATGTCCATACTGTATATCTTAATTTGGAGTCCCTTGTAACCACAATTTCTGGGTCCAAGTTTCCTCTATTCTCTGCCTGCTCCATACACTCATTTTGTCCCTGAGACTCCATTAGGGGCTGAAATCTGTTTTCAAAGTGAATAGGGTTAAGTGCATCCATTCTCCTTCCACTTTCCTTCATCTCCTTCTCCCTATCATTGTCCAGGACAGTAATTCCTAAGGCTCCTCCTCCTCCTCTGCATCATCACTTAAGTTTCTTCTTCTCTTTTCACCCATGCCTTCATTAATATTTACCAGGGCCATATTCCTCAGCAGATTCAACATCACAGTGTACTCTCCTGACATTTCTTTGAACATATACACAAATTCCTCCAGTTTCTGAATACTTTCAATTTCATTATCATTCTCTCTTAACCCCCTGATTTCCCTCCTCCAATGCTTTGATATGGTTACACTTAGTATGGATAAATTCCTCATATCTTTCACCTTCCCTATCCCCAAATAAACATCTTGCTCTTGATGCAAGTTATTCCTACTTTAGGCAGGGGCATCACAGGGGGCGGGCATTTGAGGCTGCAGCTCCTACCTAATGATTTGTGATACACATGCTTTTTTTCTCTTGTGGATTGAAGAAGCCAAGTCAACCCTCCACTCTGATCAGCTGTGTGGCTTGTCAGCAGCAGTCTAAAGCCTATAATGTAGTGCACCATGTGTGACTGAGAGAGATGCCGGGGGGGAATACCTCTTAGAGAGAAGTGCAGATGTAAAATTTTTTAGTGTGAGATATTGAATTAATAATTTTTACAAAGATAATGCTTGTTTCAACTGTGTGAAACCGAGAACAAAAATTACACAAACTTAAAGAGCTGGACAATAACACTGAATAGACATTAGGTCCAGGGGTAGGTCAGGGTACAACAGAGCAGACTGATTACCATTTATCAGCAAACAGCAGTCTGCAGTGTCAGTTCATACAAACTGAGGAGGGGAAGTGACATGTGACAGGCAACTGAACTAGGAATTTAATTATCACTAGTAGATCAGTTCTTAATATTACCAGCTGAGCTGTGGATGTTTTGGAAGACTAGAAAATAGCATTGGTTTTATTCTTAAATTCTGTGTGTATAGTATTGCAAAGGCTGGAGTTATTTTTTACTTAGTTTTTCCTTTTTTTTCTTTTGACCAGAAAAGGAGGACTAGGCAATACTGTCTCTTTTCAGTCTCATTCTGGGGGGGGGGGGTACAGATGGAAATCAACTGACACTGAACCCGATTAAGCTGTTGGTGGAATTTTTAGTGAATGGGGGAAATTTGGCCAGGACACCGGTGAAATTCTCCTACTCTTCAGCAGAAGGTGCTGAAGCTCTACATTACAGAATGGAGGATCTCAGTCTTACAATGGACAGTGAATGAGTGGGAAGTCAGCCTACTCTATTGGGTGGGTTTGACACTGAACTAATTTCAAATGGAAATATGACTGGATGTAACCCTAGAGTCTCAGCAAGTGAGAAATCCCAGAAGAACCAGGACCTGGCAAAAGATGTAGTTTCAAATCTTTCTTTATCAGAAAAGAAAGTCATACTGGAAGCAGAATTTAAAAAGCTTGACCAACAACAAAAAGAAGATGAAGAGAAAAAGAATGTGCACTGGAGTGTGCCTGGTGGACCGGAGAACTGTACTCAGCAGATCTTCATTTTTGGCACTCAGTCAATGAGTAGCCCAAGAGTACAGGAGCCAGTTGAGAAGCTGAGTGTCACAGCAACAGAAAGGGTGGAGCAAAGGATGTCAGTGGTAGCACTGCAAAATGTAGGTTGGAAGCAGCTTGCATCAGGACAGTGGGTTGTGGATCCTGAATTTATGGCAGTTGCACCGCCAACGACATTATTATAGGAGGGAACTAATTCAATGGCACAGATACAGAAGAATGCAAAACACATCATGACACAGCAGGAAGCAGGTAACATTTCTTTTAGCACCATTGGGGTCTCAGCTTGAGCTTTTTTTTGGCACAACCCCTGGGGACTATACAACTGAGAAAACTCACTTGGGTCAGCCTGAAGAAACTACTAAAGCAATTGAGCAGATTCAAACCCCAAAAAACAATGAGGATGAAGAACGTCCCCATCCTAGAGCTCAGAATTCTAATAGGTTTGCCAAACTAATTGAACTTGCTAAAAGAAGGAATGCCATAAGAATAAAATATATCAGTGGCTTGGAGGATCCCCTGGATAGGCAATATGTGTGGCAAATATTGTTAAATCAATCCCTGGGTCTTGCACCAAGGGATCTGTACATTTTGATTCATGCCACAGGAGAGCTTTCCTTTGATGTGAGTTTTTGAACCCCTGATTACTGGAAAGATTCTAGGCCAAATGTTCTCTATTAAAAACAAACCCTTTGTGGACACCTTTTCAGGTGATTCCCCTCACTTACCAGCAGCACATTTTATTATAGTTCTTTTCAGAAATGAAGAGGTGAAAATAGTAAACATACTTTGTTGGTGGGAGAGGCACTGTGAAGTAGAAGGGGTACCTGAATCTATTTAAGACAGTGAAGGTTTTTGGAATGGGGGCTGACATATAAAAGTGAAACTCTTTCAACAACAAACTGATTTTCAACACCTACTTAATCGTTTCTTTCTTGGGAGAGATGAAGGCTTTATATTCTATCTGGGCCAACCAAGGAAATATTACAAGTGTGGTTCTAGTAGATATATGAGTAATTATTGTGATGAGATTCAGTGTGCAAATTATGGGACATTGGGACACACAAGCTACTATTGCGATAAAATCCCCTCATGTCATTTTTGTGGGGACTCTGGACATAACTTTACAGACTGTCTAAAAGCAGCACATAATACAGATGATGCTGATTATGGCATACAGGATTTTTATCTCTCCAAAACATCCAGAGAACCTACAGGGGTTTTCTACCAACAAAACAATACAGTGCCTACTACAGCAAACCATACCACCCCCCCAACCCAGCTTCCAGAAGCATCTATGAAGAAGCTGCACAAAAGAACAACCCTTCTCACCTTTCTTGATTACCAACACTGGATCAGAGGAAAGGTAATGCCCCCCAGCCACAGCAGAAGATCCCCCTTAGACTTCTTCAATTCCACAAGTGGCAAGCAGTTCTGTAATGCCCCCACCACCAATTCCAGAACCTGAGTTTCAACAAATCCCAGTAAAAGGGAAAAGGTGAATTAATGAGACAGAATAAAACCCCATCACTGAAGAAATCTCACTTTCAAATCAATATGGGATACTACAACAAGAACAAATGGAAGAAGGGAGATTTTCAGGTGACCTATCCTGTATATCTTCACAGATGAAGTTAACCTCAGAACAGGATAACACCCCTGAAGTGGTCAAAGCACCAAAAAAGAAAAAAAAGGATGGGATTATGGTTAGGGACAAGGAAAAGTGCCCGAAAGGAAGCTCAAGTAACAAACTACTGGGCAAGCAAATATTTCCAAATATGATCTAACCGTAGCCAGTTCAAATGTCAACAGTATTAGATCAGAAAAAAACAGTTAGCTACCTATGCTTTATTCTCTGATTGTAAAATGGATAATGTTTTCATACAAGATACCCGGCTGTATGATTTAAATGATTTTAACATCGTCTCAATCTCATAAATTTGGGGTCTGAGTTATTGGTCGGGGGTTTAGATCTGTGTTGTGGTTTGGGGATCTGTTTCACTACATTGGACTTTAAAGTGGTTTATCTGGTGGACATTACACCAGGAAGAGCTTTACTATTAGATATTCTAATACAAGGGGTGAATTTTAAGCTGATCAATGTTTATGCACCGCAAAGTAATGTTGCAAGGATAGAACTTTTAAAATGAATTCAACCTTATTTGTATATTAGTAAAAACATAATTTTGGGGGATGACTTTAATACAAGTAGGCTACTTACTGACAGAGGTTTGGCCACAAATAAAACTTACTGTAATGCAAAATTCTTAAATGATTTATTACATAATACAGGATTTACAGAATCCTTTACACATCCAAATCAAAAAAAACCTTCCTACTTTTTTTCCAAGGAAAAAACAAAGAAGAATAGCTGTTTTTTAACCCCCTCATTAGCATTTAGAGATACAAAGGTTCAACCAGTTGCCACTTCAGACCACGGAATGTTAACTATAGGAATTTCAAATTTTCATGATACATCAAAAGGACCAGGATTTTGGAAATTAAATTTGTCCCTCTTAGAGATCCCAGAAGTACTTGAGGGTTTTAAATCAGTCCTGGAGGCAAGAAAATCAGTTTAGTTTTTGTATGATTCAAACCAGACATGGTGGGTGGATACAAGAAATGACATTAGGGACTATTTTAAAATAATAGGGAAAATTCAGGGTAAATATCATAAAGACACTTATTGGCATCTTAAACAAGAACTAAATTTATTACATACACAACAGAATAGTGGTGAACATATTTCACAGGAAAAAATTACAAAATTGAAACAGGTTATGACAGAAATACAATATAACAGGATGAAATCCCTGGAAAAAGAACAAAAATGTGGAACAATGGGCAGACAAGCTTTTTGCAATCCTTTTGAATACTGTCAATATCAATGGAAAAGAAAGGATATAAATCAGATCAAAACTTCAGAAGGACACATTCTAAATAATAGTAGAGAAATAATGCAGGAGATTGAGGCACACATTTTAAACACATTTTCAGCAGATACACAATTAAAGGAAGTACATATTGAGGAGTGGCTACAGAACAGCACCCTTCCAACAGTACCAGAGCATTTCTTTCTGTCTTTAATGACATCACTCACAACTTTAGTAGTTCAAACTGTTATATCAAATTTAAATACTGGGAAATCCAGTATGGATGAGGTCCCAAATGAGATATATGTACAAATTGGACAGATTATTTTACCTGAATTGACTCAAATGTTTACAGAGTGTTTAGTACTGTACAACATCAGATACCAGAAACATTAAATAGTGGCTTAGTAATTGCATTATATAAATCAGGGGAGAGAGCTCTTTTATCAAACTGGAGACCTATAACACCACTGAATTCTGATATAAAACTTCTCACAACACTTCTGACAAATAGGATAGCTATGGTCCTTCCAGATATCATTTCACCAACACAGTTTTGTTCAGTACAGAGTAAACATATTACAGATGGCATAATATTGTTAAGAGAAATAATGGAAAAAGGAAATAATGAGGAAGTAACAGGAATTTTGTTTAGTCTGGATCAAACAAAAGCTTTCAATAGGGTGGCACACTCTTATTTGTGGAAATGTTTTCAAAGGTTTACATTTCCTTTACCTTTTATACAGTCAATACAGTTGTATTATACAATAGCATATACAGCTCCTTTAGTAAATGGTTGGGTGGGAAAAGCTTGTTGAATTACCAGAGGGGGTCACCAGGGTTATCCCCAAAGCCTCCTTCTTTTTATTTTGTCATTAGAACCATTATTACAAATGGTTTCATCAAATTTAAATATTAATAGATTATCAATTGCTAGTACAGATAAAGAGATTAAATATATTGCTTATGCGGATGATTTATGTTTTGTTCTAGCTGACCTGCCCTCCAGTGAAGTGCTAAAAGTGGTGTTGAATGACTTCACTCAAGGAACAGGAGCCCGGATTAACCTGGAAAAAAAGTAAGTGTCTTCCTCTAGGGAATGTATCTATGTCAGTTCAGGAGATAATAGGGGTACCTATTTCTAATACACCGTGCAAAATACTGGGAATATGCTTTGGTCCAGGTGATCAGAGTTTTTTTTAACTGGGAAGTTATTATAACAGAAGCCCAAACGAAGGTAACTATACAGAACAGATGGGTCCTATAAAAAAAAAGAGGGTTTATGTGTTGAAAACATTTTTATTAAGTATGTTTCTGCACCTGAGTACTGTTTATATGCTTCCAAAACAGCTAGAGACTAGGGTTTATAGCGTTTTTCTTTTTCAGGGGATTTGGGGCAACCGCCTTAATTCAATAAAAATGGAGATAACATATTTACCAATTAAAAAGGGTGGTACTGGGATGATGAATCCAATATTATTCTTTCTTTGTATGTTCTTTCATTAAAATATTCAACCTATGTTACAAGGTTTTGAAGGTATTTGGAGTATATGGGTATTGGACTAAATTGATCCATGGTTACAGTCATGGGACTTGAACAAAGCAATCCCAAAACAAAAATCTATAATAGGCCTTTCATCTTATATGCAGAATTGTTTTGGCAAAATGAAACTCTGGGATTTAAAGAAATCTATGTGTATTACAGTATCCCGAAAAGAACTATACCAACAGATCCTTCTGGATTTTTTCTGAAAACCCCTTCTTTTTATAACAAAACCCAGACACATATTTCTCATATACTAAATGTTAAAGGAAATCTTAAACACAAGGACAGAGTGAAAGGATTTGTCCTACACTGGAATTTTGTAAAGTACAGATGGAAACAATGGAACATTTATTTTTTGAATGTCCATACATCTTACAGCTTTGGACATGTGGGTACAAAACTTACGGAAATTCTCCAGGGAAATTCTCCCTTTACAATATTGACACCAGAATTTCTTTTTTTAGGGATTATACCACAGAAATGGAAAGTTTATGACTTAAGTATGTTGCCTTTAAGTTTAATTTGTATGAAATATTATATTTGGCAGAGTAGATGCAAGTGGTCTTTGTAGAAATTGTATATTTCACCTGATCAACTATTCTGGACATTACAAAACAACATTATTTCATTAAGGAATATTAAAAAGTGGACAGTTTCAGTAGAAACAGATAATCGCTGGTGGGGCAATATTCTATGGTTAGATACTGGATAATGGGACATTTGGGATTTATTTTGATAAAGCGGTTTTGAGACAGATAAATTTATGAATCATTTTGAGAGGGATATAAGAGGAATACTTATTTTGCAATATAGGTTTGTGTTTTCTTTTGAATACAATGTAATTTTGATTTGTTACAGTTGAATAAAGAATTCCCCTACTATTGTGGGGGTGGAGTCTTATCTAGGATGTATGAATTAAGACATAGTTTATTTTACTTAAAGAGGTTGTTTATAGAAAGTTACAGATTTTTATGGAGTTTTCAAAGAGGGGACTATTTATGAGGTAACACTTACTTATGCTTTACAGTTATGTTTATTCTATTTAGTAAGATGCAAACAGTGTTCTGTATTATGCTTTTGTTACAGTTTGAACAAATTCCCCTACTTGTAGGGAAGGGGGAAGGAGGTTTTCTGTTAGATGTATGAAATTAATACATGATGTGCTGTAGTTTAAGGATTTTTCAGTTTTAGGTTGCAAATTTGAATACGTTTTCTTAAATTTCAGTGGGAACAAGTATGCAATAATACTTAGTTTGCTTTAAGAGTTTTTCATTTATGGTACAAATGAAGTAATGTCTTATGTTTGTTTTGAAGTTGTAAAAAAATCCCTATGCTTAGGGGTGTGGGGGATTTGTATGAATTGTATGAAGTAATAGGTAATTTGTTTTAGTATAAAGGTTTTCTGATTTATATTACAATTTAGAATATGTTTTAATATTTTTAGAAGGGGATGTATGCTTTAATACTTATTTTGTTTCAATGGTTTGTTTTCCATTATTCTTGTAATATACTATGAGTTCTTAAAGTCTGAATAAAAAATTCCCCTACTCTTCTGTAGGGGGAACTTCTGTCCAGTTGGATGGCCACTTTCTTGCAGCTGCCGATGGAGCTGACTGTGTGGGAGGTAGAGGAGATGGTCTCCTCTTCTACCTCTGCAAACATAAAGACCGACAACTTTTTAGATGCACCAGCATCTCTTGACATGGATATTCACCAAGTTCCTTTGAATACAGCTGACAATTGGACCCCAGAAAGCATGGCAAGTACCGAGGAAAATGTTGTTAGGGACAACAGGCCTACCTTATTGCTGAAGCCAGTGGTTTCCATGAACAAAAGTATGGAGTCCTCAGCAGACTTGGAAGTGCTTCTAAGCGCAAAGGAAGATTTTTGACAATGCCAAGCAGAACCAAAAAGCGCTATTGCACTGAAAAAATTGCAACATGATGCTACCGAAGCCTTGCCACAGCCACAGAACAGTACAACTCAGGCCCAGCTGCAAACCTCTGATGCAGCTGGGGCTGTCCTGTCAAAACAACCCCAGCAGCAACCTTAGGGTGCAGCATGGACTGTAGTGGAACCACAGTCTAAGGATTTCTCCCTCGTGCAATTACATTGGCTATCTCTCTTTTTGCATTCAATGACAATAAAAATAGAACTGCAGTGGGGGTCAAGCCGGGAATGGCAGAAACAGATACAGTAGTATCTGGCCTAAGATGTGACCCTTGTGTAATGACTAATAATCCAGGGGACTGGTCTATGGAAACTGCGCTACTAGGAGCAGGATGAGAAAAAGGGAAAAGATGGTCAGTGGGTTTCTGGCTCCTCTCTGCTTACTATGTCTAGCAGAGAGGAGCTAAAAGATACTGTGGGGCCCCATAGAAAAATACAAAGTACAGAACCTTCTGAGATGGAACAAATAGACGGGACTGATTCTGTTTTACAAGTCTGCCCATTGTATTTGCCCGATGCACTGCAGCTTACACAAAACCCATAGATACAATTTCTGAACAATGAAGCAGCAACAACTAGTAATTCACTAGATGAAAAGAGAAGCAGCTCACAACCTCCTTCAGATAACACTGATACCAGGCCTCCAAGGCCCACTAACCCTGATCAAACATCCACTAACAATTCTGATGGGCCACAAAATAGAAGGGATAATAGGTCCTATGCCTCCTTCTTTAGAGAACTAGTGTTTCCAGCCAAGTAACACAATTTAGTGTGCTTAATCTATAAGATGGGCATGGATGTCTTTACAGACCAACTGTTCATGACAAAGACTCTGCTCAAAGTATCAAGGAAGTACTCAGCAGCTGAAATATATGCCCTTATATACATATCAGGAGAACAAACTTTCGATATAAGCTTTAAATTCAACAGTGGTTTATAGACATTCTGGGATTTATTTCAAATTCTGAAAACAACACCATTGTGGGCCCCTTCTGAGGTCATACCTCTCACTAAGCCAGCCAATAGAACAATAACAGTCCTCTTTAGAAATGAAGGGGTGAGTGTGACTGACCTACTATACTGGCTCAAACGAAGGTGTACTAATGTGGAGAAACCCAAAGCTATCTTTGATGAAGAGCAAATTTGAACTGGGAGATGGAAAATACTGTATGTGTAATTTTACATACTACAGAAACTAGACTTCAACATCGCCCTAAATGTTTTTTTCTTGGGCATGACAAGGGTGCCCTGTTCTATGCAGGGCAGCCTACAGCATGTTACAGATGTGGGGAAATGGGTCACATTAGTAGTCTGTGTGATAAATTGGAATGTGTATTGTGTGGCGAATAAGGATACACTAGTGGCCATTACAGGAATGCCCAAATCTGCAACTTATGCGATACTAAAGGCCACTCCTACCATTCATGCCCCTGGGCGGCCCACAATCATCCCAATCAAACAGATAGTGAGGAGCAGATATTACTCATAGCTATTGCCCAGAGAACCAGAGATAGAACCTTCACTTCTGCCCCCCCCCAAAAAAAGAGGCCCATGGTGTCATGGTGCAAGAAGCAAGACCCACCGAGGAAACTCCTCAACCTAGCTCATCTGCAATTCAGCAGGTTGCCCTGACAGACCCTCTCCAAGAAACAGAAGTGACAGACCCTCCAGTCACATTCCCTGAATCAGACTCTTCTATGCAGATAGACATGCCCCCTCAAGTGACCAAGGAGGTAGAGAAAGTCAAACCTGCCACTAGACAAAGGCAAACATGGTCCCAATCAAACCCTAAAGTACTCAAGACCATAGGAATCCTTCTTATCAACAGATTAAATGTCCTTTCTGAAAACCCAAATGCATCCAGGAATGGCTCAGACAACTCTTCAGTCTGGTCTTCTCTACCAGATATAAGTTCAGATAGAGAAGAGCCCCTCCCTTTTGAAACCCCAAACCCCCTCGAAGCCCAAAACCCCCCTGAAGAACATCTCCCCTCCAATGCTAAGGCTAAACACAAACATGCCAGACTGACTAGGAGCTTGAAAAAGCAACCCCCCTTAAGTGAGCTCCAAAACACTCACCTAATGAATGGAACCACACATCCTCTTATATTCCTTCAATGGACCCAATGAAGTAATGGGTGGGTAATATATTCCAGAGGCATGTTACCCACCCATGGAGCTCCACACCTGTGGACAGGTGCGCACTGGCTGATATTCACTACCATCCACCACCTGCCCACAGCCCCAACCCCCCAGCTCACAAGACACCGCAGGGCAGCTGGAGGCAAAGTCACGGACCCAGCCAAGCATCCAATTGGATGCCTGGCACAGGTCACAAAGTGGATCCCCTGCATGGTGGGTTGCACATTGGCAGCGCACCCCGTGGACAACCGATGGCTGGTGGCTGAAGGGGGGGGCCGAGTGGAGGGCAGTGCTGATGGTTGTTCCCTGGGCACCGCCTTGCAGGCATGGGGTTTGGGGCAGTGGGGGGATAATGGTGCCACACACGTGGGGTGGGCACTGGCCACCACAGGAACTGTGGGATACAAAGAACCAGGCTGCCGAGCGTTGGTGTGGGGGTTGTACAGTATCATGACTGGGGTCTGCAGAGATGGGTCGGGTGGTGCCTGCCAGCTTTGTGTTCGAGGATACTGTGCAGGGAGCGGAGGGGTGCCTCCAGACATATGGAGAGGGTGCTGCCATGTATGCAAGGGATGCATGGGGGCTTATGACAGGGTTTTCCTTGGCATACCCTGCACTCCCTCCGCACATCACAGCCAGCACTGAGTGCCTTTGTGCATGGCACATAGTGCTGGAATGCCCCCAGCCCACCCTGGCATGATGTGGTCCCTGAACCGGGAGGATCGGGTGCATTGGTCCTGCATGACCTCTCTTAGTGCATCCAGCATGGGGGGCACAGTAGGTGTGGAATGGCTATGCACTGCAGATACGCAGTGTGTAGCCATTTTACCCATTAGTGCATAGGGCCCAATGTGAATAGTATCAAAAATCACAAGAAAAAGATAGCAGTATTTTCATACTTAAAATCCTTCCATGAAGGGATTTTCTTCTTACAAGATTCTAGACTTAATACTTTAACTGATTTAAAAGCAGCAATTACACAGTGGTATGCTGATCCATCTTACTGGTCCATGGGTCCTGATCGATGCTCAGGAGTAGCAATTTTATTCCTGAATATTCCATTTCAACTCATTAAACTAATAGATCTGATACCAGGTAGGGCACTTATAGCATAAACCAAGGCTGTGTTATATGTTATACAATGTATTATATAGATTTATTAACGTATATGCTGCACAAACAAAGACAGAGAGAACTGGGTTATTCCAAGCCATACAGCCCTACCTATATTCTGCACAAAACATTATTTTAGGTGGTGATTTCAATTGTGGTATGTCCTTATCGGACAGAGGGAAGAATGCCAAAACTAAAGAAACAAATTGTGACATGGCTTATTTAAAACAAATGATACAGTCTCCCAATCTAGTAGATGCATATACCAGCAATAAGATGCAACGAGGTGTGGGTTATGGCCTGATAAGAGTACACCCCAGGTGCATTATAAGGCATGAGGCACTTGCAACGAGTGCCTTTAGCACCTGGGAAGTGCTCTTATCAGGCCATAACCCACACCTCAGAGTGTCTTATTGTGCTTATAAAAAGGGCCCCCCTCCTCCATAAGCCATCCTAGTTAAAAAAAAGAACAATTTAAAGTCTGCTAAAATCTGTTAGATACACAGAACGTAGAAAATAGTCCTTCAGGAATGAAAGTTGCAGAGCATACATATGGAACCACTACAGGGTATTAGTGTATGTCATTGTCTTCACAACTCTGTGTCTCCTTTACCAAATATACACTTTGTTTTTGTCTGCAATTTATTTTCATTTGATTTAAGCTTTAAGTTGCATCCAGCCTTGTGCTTCACTGTCAGCCCATATGCTATTTAGCGGACACCGTGGTGTTGGTGTGTATCTCTCTCACTCTAACTGTGTGTGTCCTCCAACACACAAAACCTTTTTTAAATTTATTTTTAACTTTTAGTTACCCTTTGTGTTTATGTTGCAGGCAGCGGTGTACTTATCAGTGGGCAGGGCATGCATGTCCCTTGGCAGACAACGTAGAGAGTGCTTTCCAATTTCCAGTTTTGAAACTGTCTGGTCTGGGGAATGTTGTTTTTTTGGGTGTAAACTTTTAAAAACATTAGAGGCAGAGTAGTGGCCTGTTATTCCCCAAAAAACTGGTGCCATGCTCGGAGGATCAGTAATGGAACATTTGAAAATCATGCCCCTTGGTTGGTGGAATTGATTGCAGTCCACAGCGAGGAGTCCAAAGATTGAATAAATGGTTTGTGTTTGGCATAGTCTGGAGCAGCAGGAGGGAGAACTGAAGCCTGGAGCCATGATGGAAAGAATGCGCAGTGAGTAAAGAAATTATATGGTTGTGCAGGATTGGGAATGTTGGAACCCATTACTCTGTATTTGCCACCACTCTCCCACAGCAGTTTCGTCAATGCCAGCTAAGGAGCCGCAGTGGGAGACTGGTGCCATAAACTGATTTCTTCCTGTTCTGGGGCTTTGGATGGCCAGAGTAGTGCACGTTGAGACGATATGTGCTGATAAGGACATGGCAGGAGAGACCGTCCATCCAATCAACATTCGAGATTTTGTTTGCCCATTTTATAAGCATCTGTAACAGGGAAACCAGAAACAACTTTTCATAGAGGGCCATTGGCCACTAGAACTGACAATTTTTCATGTCACCCTCCTTGCATATTCCGGAAGCCAAGGTGTTGGTGTCCGAATTCTCAGATCAAAAGATTTTACAATTAATAATTGACAGAACTAATTTTTCCCCTCATGGACCAGGAACGCGGAAATTTAATTCCTCACTACTGAATTCAAATGAACTTAAACAATCCCTAACTTTTATTTTTTCACAGCAAGAAAATCAGTATACATTCTGTACGATGATCCTACACTATGGTGGGAAGATACAATTATAGAAGTAACTGCTCTACTAAAATCTTATAGTAAAATCATTAGGAATGAAACATACTTCCAATATCTGTAATATAGACAGAAGCTCCAAAAACTATTATCATTATCCTATATTACAGGCCAAGACTTCAACAGATACATAATATCAAACAGCAAATGTCTAAATGTCATCAGAATCAGGCACAAAATCTACAAAATCAGCAGCATTTTGGAATACAAGGAAAGAAAAAAATATACTTACATAGATACATAGACAGTGTCGGCAGATAAGGACCTATGGCCCACCCAGTCTTCCCATTTGAGCTCGTAAGTTCAGTTTATGTTTTCCTAGAAGTCTGTTGCCCCTTACCCCTGACCTCCAGAATTCCTTTATGTCTATCCCATGCATTCTTAAATCCCGTGATTGTTTCAGCCCCCACCACTTCCTCTGGCAGGGTGTTCCACTTGTCCACCACCCATTCTGTGAAGAAATTCTTCCTCATGTTTCCTCTGAATCGTCCTCCCTCCAACTTCATCCCATGCCCTCTAGTCCTGGAACATCTTTTTCGCTTAAAAATAGTGTATTCCTGCACCCTGTTCCTCCCTGTAAGATACTTGTATGTCTCTATCATATCCCCTCTCCCTCCCTCCTCCAGGGAGTACATGTTCAGTTCCTTCAACCTGTCCTCATAGGACTTGTGATGCAATCCATGCACCATCTTTGTTGCCTCCTCTGAACCTTCTCTACCCTGTCTATGTCCTTATGTAGGTAAGGTCTCCAGAACTGTACACTGTACTCAGGTGGGGCCTCACTAGTGTCTTGTATAGTGAAATTATGACCTCCTTTCCTGCTGGTGATGCCCTGCCTATGCATCCCAGCATCCTATTTGCTTTACCTGCTGCCTTGACACACTATTTCCCTACCTTGAGGTCATCAGAGATGATAACCCCAAGATCCCTTTCCTGCTTGGTGCATGCTATATCCTCACCCCCCAACTGATATATTGTGCCAGGGTTTTTGTGTCCCATATGCATTATCTTGCACTTCTTTGCATTGAATTTCAACTGTCAAACCCCTGACCATTCTTCAAATTTCTGCAGGTCCCCTCTCATTCTGTCTACACCCTCTGGTGTGTCTACTCTGTTACAGAGCTTTGTGTCATCAGCGAACAGTGAAATTCTGCCTTCTAGGTCCTGCGCAACGTCACTGATGAAGATGTTGAATAGGACCAGTCCCAGCACTGATCCCTGTGGTACCCCACTGGTCACTCTTCCCTCTGTGGAGTGACAGCTATTTACCACCACCCTCTGTGTCCTGCCACCCAGCCAATTACCTACCCACCACACTACTGTCCTGCCCACACCCATGTCCCCCAGTTTGTGTAATAGTCTTCTATGTGGCACAGTGTCAAAGGCCTTGCTGAAGTCCAGATAGGCCATGTCCACTGCCCTCCCCTGATCCACCTCCCAGTCACCCAGTCAAAAATTCAATGAGGTTGGTCTGACATGACCTCTCCCCAGTGAAACCATGCTGCCTTGGGTCCTGTAGTCCATTGACAACCAGATGTTCCACCAATCTCTCCTTCAGTAGTGCTTCCATGATCTTCCCCACTACCGAGGTGAGGCTGACTGGTCTGTAGTTCCCGCTTCCTCTTTGTTCCCACTTTGTATAAGGGACTACATCTGCTGTCCTCCAGTCTTTGGGTACCTCCTGTTTCCAGTGATCGGCTAAACAGGATAGCCAGAGGTTCAGCCACCACCTCTCTTAGTTCTTTAATGAGCCTGGGTGCACCATCTGGCCCCATTGCTTTATCAACTCTTATTACTTCCAGTTCCTTCAGGACCTTTCTGTAAAGGGACTTGTGTCCATTTCTGCACCATTCTCACCCCTTGTACTCCTTCAGACCCATTACCTTCCTCTTCCTCAGTAAAGACTGAGCAGAAATACCTGTTCAATATGTCGTTTTACTCTTGTCATCCTCCATGCCCCATCCTCCCCTTCAGTCTCACTATCCTCCCTTTGCCTTTCTTTTTCACTTATGTACCTGTAAAAGGTTTTGTCCCCCCTACCCACTGATTTTGCAATGTGTTCTTCTGTCTGAGCTTTGGCTTCCCTTACTGACCTCCCTGCCTCCCTTTGCTTCTCCTGGTACTTCTCCCTATCCCTCTTCTGCCTGTGTCTTTTTGTATTGCCTGAATGCAACCTTTTTGGCTTTCACTTTCTTTGCTACCTCTTTGGAAAACCATAATGGTCTCCTCTTCCTTTTCCTCTTGCTAACCTGCTTAATGCATAATTCTGTTGCTCTTGTAATCCCCATTTTAAATACTGCCCACTGTTCCTCAACCCCTGATTCCTGCCCCATCCCCCTTAATGCCTCTTTCAAGTATCTCCCCATTTTCCCAAAGTCTGATCCCCTAAAATCCAGGATACGTGTTTTTGTGTGGTTTGGTTCTGCTCTTTCTGTGATTTCAAACCACAATGACTGGTGGTCACTGTTCCCCAGGTGCTCCCCCACTGTTACCCCCATCACACTGTCCCTGTTTGTGTGCACAAGGTCCATTATTGCCTTCTGCCAAGTTGGTTCCATGACCAGTTGCTTGAGGACGGCACCCTGAAGGGAGTCCAGGATAAATCTGCTCCTAGTTGATGCTGCTGCTGGGATGCTCCAGTCCACCTCTGGAATATTGAAGTCTCCAACCAGCACTACCTCACCCTTGTCTGCCATCCTTTGGATGGCTAGCATCAGCTCACTATCTGTTCCTTCCTCCTGGGCTGGTGGTCTATAGACCACACCTGTGTGGATGGCTGGCCCCATTTTCCTTTCCAGCTTAACCCACAGTATCTCTCCCCCATTTTGTTCCTCCTGGATCTCTGTGGCCCTTATGTCATTTTTCACATAGATTGCCACTCCTCCTCCCTTCCTGCCTGCCCTGTCTCTTCTGAATATGTTGTAGCCAGGTATGGCCATCTACCAGTCGTGGTTATCATTACACCAGGTTTCAGTGATGGCCACAATGTCCAGGTCTGACTGCACCATGACAGCCTCCAGATCTTCCATCTTGTTGCTAAGGCTCCTGGCATTTGCACACATGGCTTTCCATGATTTGACCTCCCTAAACTGTTTTGCTGTTCTACTCCAGCCCCTTCCTTGGTTGTCCTTTATCCCTGGTTCTCCTTGCTGTCTGCCCTTCTGCTGCATTTTTCCCCTTTTCTGCCTATCCACCTCTTGGGCACTAATCTCCATCTTTTGCACACTGCTTTGTAGAGATAGCCACTCCTTTGGTTCACTGGTTCCACTGCTAGCTGTGCGGGGTGAGCAAGTAGGTACCCGCCCTTGCTGGCCTGCCACCTCCTTTGCTAGTTTAAATGCTTGTCAATGTAGCATTTAAGCTTATCATTGAGTGCTTGGATTTCTCTCCAGGATGGATGCAGGCCATCAGGCTTGAACAAACCTCCATCCCTCCAGGTGGGTCCCCAGTCACCAATGAATCCAAACCCTTCCTCACAGCACCAGTTCTTCAACCATGAGTTAAAGTTCCTGGTTCATGCACCCCTATGCTTTCCCTTGTCTCTCGCAGGTAGTACTTCTGAGAAAGTGACAGAAGTAGCTACTTGCTTGAGACCCTCCCCAATTTCCTAAACTCTTCCTGAACTTCCTTTGCTCCCCATTTGCCAGGTCATTGGTACCTAGGTGGATAAAGACATCCAGCTCACCCTCCCGCCTTGCCTTCCCAGTGATCCCCAGGATCTTCCTTCCATCCCTCCATGCCGTGGCACCTGGTAGGCACCTCACCTCCTGTCCTCCCCTCCTGTGTTCCTAGCTGATCCTCTTATGATGGAGTCCCCACCAGGATTCGCTCCTCCTCCTCTGGGGTCCACTGCTTTCCCCGCTGAGGTCACCTCCTTGGCTAACCTCCACATCCTTTCCTTCCACTTCTCTGGGTACCTCTATTTGGTTGTCCCCATTTGCCAGTGTGGCATATGAGTTCTTGAGTGGAATAGGATCTGGGATGTGCCTCTGCTACCCACTCTAACCCTCCTGAGCTCACTGTCATCCAAGTGCTCCTCGTTCTCGGCATCCTTTGAGGCAGTTGCATTAGACTGGGTGGTCTCTGGATAGGGGTGATGGTACTCTGACCCAGTTTACTTCCACTCTGAGTCTGGCTACCTCATCCTGCAGTCCAGAGAGATGCATGCAGATAGGGCAGCACCTCAGTATCCAGAAGGTCTGCCTGAATATGGCTGCCCCACAGCCACTGCATTGCACCACTCCCCACTTTATACTGCAATTATACTGCTATTCCACTACTTGTCTGCTACTGAAGCTCTCCTAGTTCCCTTTCTATTACTTTACTGTCCTAAAAATCCTGCTACTGATCCTCAGATACTTTTCTTTTTAAAAAAAGAAAATAAACCAATAAATAAATAAATGAGTCAAATCCGTACAAATCCTGTAATAAAAATAATAAAAAAAATATGGAAGGCTTGAAGGATGATAAAGGTTCCTTACACACAAACATGCAGGATATTGTGTGAATGTTTACAGAACATACACAACAGCTGTATAAATCTGACCCGCTACAGCCATCAAACTTAGAAGAGTTTCTACAAACACTGGACAATCCCAGATGCTCTCAAGGACATGTGGAATTACTAACAAAAACAATTCAGCCAGAAGAAACAGAACTAGCCATAGCCTCCTTAGCTAAGAAAAAAACACCAGGGAATGATGGCCTGACAAATGAACTATACAAACTTATGGGTAAAGAACTGAAAATAGAATTGGCTGAGGTCTTCACGTACATGCTGATGAATCAAACACCATCCCAAAGGATGACTAATGGACAGCTAATATACCTTTATAAGAAAGGTGATAAACAGGACATCCAAAATTGGAGTTCCATCTGCCTCCTGAATATCAATTTTAAGATTTTAGCCAAAATTTAAAATACCAGACTTTTAAAAACAGCTCAGTACCTTATATCTCTTGCACAAACCTGTTTAGTCCCTAACAGAAAAATTTCAGACCATTTGATTCTGCTAAGGAAGTTCTTTGAGCAAGGGAACAGGTGAGATTTAACAGGAATAGTTTTATCATTAGATCAAAGAAAGGCCTTTGACTCTGTAAATGATCATTTCTTATGGGCTGTCCTATTGCAATATGGTATTCCTATAATGTTTATAAATTGGATTAAATGCTTATATAAATATGCCACAGTAATGCCCATTATTCAGGGCTGGAAAGGCCCATGATCCCAGTCAGTAAAGGAGTCAGACAGGGATGTCTCCTAAGTCCCTCGCTCTACACATTTTGTAGAGACCCACTCTTAAGACTCCTATATTCCTCCCCAAACTTACACAGGATTAAAACAAATGAGGTAACAAAGCCTTTTACAGCCATTCTATATGCACATGACTTATGTATCTTAGTACAGGACCCAGACTCAGCAGAAATGGCTTTGCAAACCTGTACCCATTATGGCTCCTTTTCAGGAACCTCTCTTAACAGTAACAAATGGATGCATGGAACAGCCTTCCTGAGGAGGTTGTGGGGTCTAAAACTGTGGAAGAATTCAAGAATGCATGGGACAGACATAAGGCAATTCTCGTGGTGGGTAGGAAGAAATAGACTGTTGGTTAACTAGGATCTGCGGCCTATCCTGTAGGTAGGGAAATGGGCAGACTAGATGGGCCAAGTAGTCCTTATCTGCCATCAAAGTCTATGTCTCTATGTTTCAAATGCTCAGGAATGCAGCTTGGGAATGACTATCCAGGGCTAACTACAATATCAGGGATACAAATTACAATGAGCCCATTGCAAATATTAGGAATAACCTATGGAACAGAACACGCAGATAAAGTGAATTGGGAACCAAAATTGCAGTAGGGACAACAACTAGTAATGGGATGGAATAAATAGAAACACAGCAAGAAAAAAAGGATCTACCTCATTAAAACATATTTAATACTGATATTTCTTTACATTAGTCATGTTTTTCCCCCTTCAAAATACTTAGAGACAACCATTCAAAGCATGTTTTTTCAAGCTGTGTGGGGGAACAGACTTAATCCAATTAAAACAAACATTACATACTTAACGGTAGCACAAGGGGGATTGGGGATGATTGTCCTATTCTCCTTCTTCTATATCATTTTCTTGCATAAAAATTTAAAGCCTCTGCTAGTTTAGACAGGACAAGGATGGACTGCACTTTTACTACAATCTTGTGCACAATGGTTCAATCAGTGGGAACAAGGAACCCTCAGAACTTTAAGAAAATCAATGGCAGCACCAGAATTCATCAGAGAAGCTTTTCTAAAACTTAAACAATGGAAGGATTACTAGCTTGATGATAACAACAAAACAGAGAAAAGAAATATATGTCTGGGTTCAGACAACACATTTTCAAGAAGTAGTAACTTTTTGTAACTGTCCAGACCAAGACACCCCATCGTTACAACATTTGTCCAAAGAAAAGAAAATAAATGAAAAGATGTGGGATTTACATTGGCTCAGTTGCCATGAAAGAATTAACGTCAAATCCAACCACAAACCTAAGAAGATAGAGGAAATGTTATGCAACAGACATAATTGCATTCAAGAAATAGAGACTATTCAACACCTATATTTCGCCTGTTCATATATTATAGGATTTGGGGATCTTTTATCAGTAGAATGGAAAGACCCTTGGTTTAAATCTATGACTTATGAGGCTCTAATATATGGCCACTACTCAGGATGCATAAATAAATGGAACAAGAGTACCCTACATGTAGTTCTAACAGTAATTTAATGGTATATTTGGAACATCAGATGCCTATATACATTACAACAAAAGCAGATTGGTCACATAGAACTTATTGCAAAAATGTATTTTATTTATTTTTATTTTAGTCTTTGGTAATCGGGTAAGGCCCACTAGCCACACGTGCCTGTTTTCAGGGGTGACCTGGGAGCACTGAGCATTTAAGTGACTGACTATACTGCCAGTCCAAATTTGCCAAGGGAAAATTAATAATGAATTACAAATTATATATAATATGGAAGCAGTATAGCCTAGAGGTTAGAATAACAAGCTGTGAATGAGCTTAGTACATCCAGCAGACCAGATATTGGTTTGGTTCTCAGAACCTCTACTTGCATACTGTGTGACTCTGAGCAAGTCACTTAACCACCAAGTGCTCCCGGGTTGCCCCTGAAAACAGGCACTTGTGCCTAGTGGGCCTTACATGGTTACCAAAGACTAAAATAAATAAAATAACAAAAGCCCAGCAATTGACACAAAGAAATCTTAGGGCTAACTGGAGAAATATGCCATGGATAAGCAACTCAGATGTGCCTGTAACATAAATATTGAGGACAGTGTGGAATGAATTGTTATATTGCAACTCTATGTATTTCACTCTCCAATGTGTGATAATTGGTTTAATTATATATAGGCAAGGCCCCTACAATTCTGCGGCCACAGAATTTTCCACAGAACTTGCAACCTACTGCAGAATATCTGCAATGCCACAGAGTTCTCTGTTCTTGGTGAGTCTTTATTAATATTTCCAGTTTATCTATAGCACCTGGTTCCCTTCCCCTCCTGTTACATCCAAAACCCTGCTATGCTCACCATGTAATGTTTCCACTGCTATGACATCATATATTAGCTAATGACAGGGCTACATTCTGCCACTGAAATAAATAGTCACTTATTCACCACAGCTCCCACTCCCAAAGGAAGTGACACAGCACATTAGGTACTGCAATATTTGCCAATCCTGTACTACAGCCTCATAAAATGTTCAGTCTTAAGTTATTTCACTAGGGCCAACTTAAACAAGTGCTTTACAAAAGCATAGACCTGTTAACTCCATACCTTACTTTGTACAGATGCATTTGTGCCTTTAAGGTATAGTGATGCTGTCTGAAATGAAAAACTGGTAAAATGTCATTTTTAAGAAAAATAAAATAATTATGACCAGAAAGGTGGAATATAATAATGTGTAGACCTGTTGAAAGAACGGATCTACTAAATGAATAACTGCACTGTACACATTTTTGCCAGGGTTATTGATTATATGTTATCAGAAGCTGATAGAATTACCAAAATGTTATGGAGAAATATTGTGTGCAGGGCCAGCTGTTGGGCCAGCCGGTGGCATGTTGTGTCCCCGTGTCAGCGACTCAGGTTTGGGGATGAACTCTGGCAGCTGGATGGCCAGCACAAGGATTGGGGGGCAGCTCTGTCGCACACCACCGCTATGAGCCTGAGAAAGTATGGTGCAGTGTTCTGTCACACAGGTGACACCTTGTGATGAGCTGGGGAGCCTTCTCTCACAGGGGGGTCACATGCATGTCATGGCCTGCATGGCCTGATGGGGTTCGTTAGTGTGTTACAAGAAGTGGGTTGGCATGAAAAATAAGTCTTATAATATCTTCTCTATTCTGTTTATTCCACTTCCAAAGGGACCTGCATAAATGAGGATACAATTTTGTGGTCACAAAAAAATAAAAAAAAAAAAAAAAAACTATGTTACATGTAACCCCTAGGTGGCGCTACCCCAAGGGCTACTACCCCTGCCTGCTGGGCAACCAGTAAGTTAAGGGGCCTGAGTTCTGAAACGGGTGCCTCTGCCCAGAGGTCAGGGTTATTAGTGGTCGAACTAGCTTGGGCACAGCCCTCTGGCACACTGTAACCCCCTCAGTTCCTGCAAGTGGCCCACACAGAACACAACAATGACCTTCACTGTACCCCTGATGTGCTTTACCAGTATCTAAACCCTTGGCACTTACCGCCAGGATTGGTTTCTCCAGCTTGACTCTGGGGACCCCCTGTAAAATAAGGTAAAACAGAGCAAATGGCAGCAACACAATACTTCAGGCATAAACAAGATCCACAGACAGTTTAAAAGGCAGAAAAAGTAGATCTGATTTATTCAGGGGGGTTTGAACAAGGATAGGGGCAATCAGGTTAATTAGTTTTCTTTCTCTAACAATCACACAGTTATGTAAGCAGTTAGAGTCCCTAGCACAGTCACACTTGTGGGTACCCAGGTGAATGGGGGTTGGGCTAGCCAGGACCGTTGCCCGAGGTAGGCCGGTGTTGCAGCTGGTAGGGGCCCTGTGATGGAAAAACACACTTTGCACAACACAATATTTGTAATCCGGAGCCGGAGGGCTCAGTTCATGAAGAAAAAGATGACAAGACAATCAGGTGATACACTTTTGATTTAGCTATCTGTTGCAGGGAGCTACCCTGGATATTACTTATGATACCCAAGACTGGATACAGGATGGACGAAATTGAGACAGCAGATGAGCCCTCTGGAGTGCCAGGAGAAGCAGGGCCCATCCGATTCGCCGAGGCATCATTTCTGTTCAGGCGTGGAGAAGGGGAAATGCTCCCCAGGCAGGTCTCTCATCGATGGCTCTTCTCTGTGCAGCAGGGTGATCTAGCAGTGCCCTCATGGCAAGGCCCAGCCACATGGAGCTAACAGTGGATCTAGTCCGTTTTGGGCTGGATACAGCTTCCAGCAGTCAGTACACAGTTCACACAAAAGGGGATTTAAACTGTGACCCCCATCCAGTACACAGCACATTTATATGTAAGGAAGTATTACTGTACCAGGCAACTGCTCCCCGGTCATGATCGCAAAGTCACTGCTCAAACCGGGAGCTCAAGAGTAGCTGGAGTTCCTGACAGGCCGATTGCGTTCAGCAAAATCTTCAGTCTTCTATAGGTAAGCCTGGTCCCAAAATCAGCAGCTTGCTCAAAAGCACACAGCTCGGATTTAGTCTGAAACAATTATCTCTCTCTCTCTCTCTCTCTCTTTCTCTGTTCTCAGGGTAACAGCAGACTTGTAGGCCTCCACTCAGGCCCCTCCACAATTCTCCCTCTCAAACTACGCAGTTTACTGCTCGGCTATCACGAGCTGCTTCTCTCTTGACTCCCAAATCAGATCTGGCTTGCCATCAATCAGCTTGTGGTATTTCCCCCAGATCCAATCGGTTCGGTTGGCTGGCACAACTGTCAATCTATTAATCTGAATACCCTCTTACCCTTATTATCCTTCAAAAAATTATACACCACCCTATTCCCAGAACTGTGCAACTGCTTCCATAAGGCCTAGTCTCCCACCCAACCTCCACCTCTCCCTTCTGTAATCCGCTATGTTTAGTTTCCTTCTTCTACCCAGTCAGTTATCATACTTCATATAAAAAGCCTATAGAAGCCCTACTATCTGAATATTATCCTTCTATATTGAATGTCCTCTCATTTTACAGGTTGTTATTGTTACTGTGCCTTGTATATCTGTAAATTTTTGTATATATCTCTCATCTATTTGATTGTATTAATGTTATGTTATTCTCATGTCTTTGTACAATACTTGTATCCTTCTTTGTATGACCACTCAGGTCCAACTTGTAAATGAGCTACGCTCAATGATGTTCGCCTGAATAAATAAAGATTTTGATTGATTGATTGATTGATTGATTGAATCTCACAAGTGCTCCCCTTTCAGTAGCAAAAGGCACCAACAGTCCAGAACTACAAATCCCACGGGTTAGGGTCCATACAGTCCCTAGAAGCAGGCTCCATTTTAGAGTCCCCTATTACTGATTGGTCCAATCCGGCAATTTGGGACCAAAATGGAGCAGCCAAGCAGAACAGTCCTTGCTGCAAAGAAGGCAGGTTAGAACAAACTGCATTATCATTATCATGCTACGCAATTTCCATCAAATAGTTACATCTTTCAGCAGAACTCCCTCTGCACAACTAGCGATGGCAGAAACGGAACAATTAGCAGGCAGCCCGGGTGGGACACAAGCAAGGAAACACTCAGTCCCCCCATACAGAGTAATTATATCTGCAATCAGGCAGCACTTAAAGAGACAGTACACGGAGGCTTTAAAGGCATTCACTGGTAATACATTTAACAGCTACGGTGCTGAACACCAGACAGGCAGTGAGCACTTAGGCAAGCTAGTGGAAGACTTTTCGAGAACCCCCATTGATAGGGGGGTTACATACAGATTGCATATAAATGTATAAGTGCTACACAGTGGGAACCTCACAAGTGGTGTAAACAGCATGAATATATAGATAACTTATTTACCACATAAGGTCCCCCCTCTGCATGTTTCATTTATGCATCAGGATAAGACCTTAAGTGATGGATTTTTTTAGCTTTTAAAAATAAAATTATTTCTAGAAGTCTGTGTTTTTTTTTTAACTAGTGTTACTGTATATTCCGCCATCCTGATTGCCAAAGCCATTGCCATGGACATGAAGTCTGAATAACAAGCTGACGGTGTTATGTGGCAGTTTTTAGCTTTTTTTTAAAATAAAATTATTTCTAGAAGTCTGTGGATTTGTTTTTGTTTTTTTTTAACTAGCGATACTGTGCATTCCACCATCCTGATGGCCATTGTCGTGGACACAAAGTCAGGATGACAAGTTGACACTGTGATGTGGCAGTTCACTGGTGCCACAGAACTTCTGCAGAAATTACAAACCACCGCCGCAGAAGTTCTGCGGCAAATAGCAATCCTGCCACCGAACTTGATCCCAAAGTGACGCAGAAAAGTAGGGGCCTTGTTATAGGACTAGATGATGTTGGCAACCTTATTATTTTATTGTAATTGTTATAGATCCTTTATGATTTGTTAAGTTACATCACTAGGGTTTTGCTGGTTTTTTTTCTTTCAAGGGTGAAAAGAGTGCACTTAGTCACAGAAAATGTAAACCTATGTGTGTGATGTATATATTGTTTGATTTCTTATCCTTCAATAAACTACCCAGCTCTTTACAAGAACTATCATGGGATCGTTAACATCCACCTGAACAACCACAAGAACAGGCAGATGGGACCTCAGTTTAATGTCCCATCTGGAAGACAGAACCTCAGGAGTGCAGCATGCCCTCATGCGGCACTACAGTGTCAGTATTAGGATTTAACCCAGTTCCAGGTCATATGGGGCAAAAACACCATTTCATTAATAGCACTGTCAAAACAGCACTTCAAAAACCATGTCTGCCTTGACAGCAGCAGGGCGGGATAGCGCAAGTCAGTTACCACTACCCTTGGAGCTGTTAAGGCAGATGGGAAGGAGTCAAGGAGGTAGAAGCAAGGTGCTTGATTAAGCCACTGCTGTGGTGAACAGGCTGTAAGGCACTGGCAGAAAGAGCAGAGGAAACCTGGAGTTCAGGGTTCTGTTCCTGTTCTCCCAATTGTTTTATTGTCTTTGTTTTTTTTGTTCCCCTTGATTTTTACATTTACTATGTTTTCTGCCCCCCCCCAGTTTTCGTTTTCATCCCCGATTGTTGTGTTGCCTGAGTTCCCCCCCCCCAAGGTTCTCCCATCCCAGGTTCTACCCACCCATGGAATTGATTATATAAATATTGGGGGCACAATGCCCCCATATCAGGGATATGGGGAGCACACCCCCCCCCACAAAAACACAAGTTTTGGTTTGTTCTTTCGCCATGGTAGCAGTCCTCCCTGTGGTTTTGGACTGCTACCATTGGCGCAATTATTGCAGGTGGGATTTTCCTTGGGCACTGTTCTTGTTGGCACCATACTTCCTGTGTAGTTCTTGGCTGCACTGTAATTGAATATAGCATCTTGACCTAGTGCTGTACCTGGTCTACAGATGGAACCCACAGCCTTCTGATCTTCTGACTTCAGAAGCAAGTGTGCAACCTGCTGAGTCACTGACACTGCTAACTGGCCTAGAAGTTAAAGCAAAAAGCTGTAAATGATCTTGCTACATCCAGAAGACCAGGGGTTGATTCCCACAACTTCCACCTGCATTCTGTGTGAGGCTGAGCAACTTGCATAACCTCCCTGGCTCCCTGGTCGCCCTTGTAAATTGGCCTTGCATCCAGTGGGCCTTACACAGTTTCCAAACAACAAAGATTTAAAAACTAAAAAAAAATAATAATAGCTATGTGAACTGGCGGTGATCCTGGCGGGACCACTGGCTGACTTGTTCAGTACCTCCCTGGTCACAGGATGTGTACTAGAAGACTGGAGGATGGCCCATGTGGTGCCCATTCACAAAAGTTGCCCTAGGGATGAGTCGGTAAACTACAGACCAGTGAGCCTCACATCAATTGTGGGAAAGCTCATGGAGACAATCCTGAAGGAGAAGCTGGTGGCATTTTTGGAGGACAATAGACTCCAGGATGTTCAGCAACATGGGTTTGTCTCGGGAAGATCATGCCAGAGAAACCAAGTTGAGTACTACAACTGGGTGACCAGGGGAACTGGACAAGGGCCATGAGGTGGATGTCCTGTATCTGGATTTTAGGAAGGCCTTTGATTCGGTGCCGCATGGGATGCTGGAGGGGGGGAAGCTGGAGGATACCGGGGTGGGAACAAAAATGGTCAAATCGATCACCAATTGGCTGAAAGGAAGGCAACAGAAAGTGATAGTTGGGGGAGGGGGTCTCATCACCAAGGGGTGTGATGAGTAGAGTGCCTCAGGGATCAGTAATGGGACCAGCGCTATTTGGAATATTCATAGCAGATATCTCAGATGGAATCTGGAGTAAGATCAATCTGTTTGCAGACAATACTAAAATGGGAGCTGTGATAAATGATATAGATGGGTGGAAAGGGCTGCAGAATGACCTGACCAAACTACAGAAATGGTCAGAAACATGGCAGTTGGGGTTCAACACCAAGAAGTGCAAAGTACTGCACTTTGGAACTAGGAACCAGGGGAGGAGCTATCAGCACAGAGGGGTTCAGTTGGAAAGCACTGGGGAGGAGAAAGATCTCAGGTGATTCTAACGGGGACTATGAACAACTCAGCACAGTGCAGGAAGGTGGCAGCAAAAGCCAACAAGACAACAAGATACTGGGGTGTACAGTGAGAGGTATCTCTTCCAGGAATAAGGAGGTGATCCTTCCCCTGTACAGGTCACTGGTCAGACCTCACCTGGAATACTGTGTGCAGTACTGGTGCCCATTCCTGAAGAAAGACATCAGATTATTAGAAGGGGTACAATGCAGGGTGACAAAGATAATCCAGGGTCTGGAGGGTATGTCCTACAAGGATAGGCTGGGGGATCTGAACATGTATTTACTGGAGGAGAGGAGGAATGGGGGTATATGATTGAAACTTTTAAATACTTAAAGGGGAGTAACAAAACTGACACAAAGAGGATCCTCCAGATTAGAAGTGGGAGGGACACAAGAGGGCATAAATTGAGACTGGTGGGGGGAAGATTCAGGAGGGAAATCAGGAGACACTTTTTCACTGAACGGGTGTTAGATAAGTTGAATGCCCTGCCTGAGGAGGTGGTAGCCTGTAGTACAGTGGCGTGTTTTAAGAGGGGGTGGGACAGAGTGAGGGAAGGGGGTAATTAAGAGGAGTGTGAGGGAGGGTGGGGCAGCTGCAAGTTGAGAGGCTAGGTGCACAGTAGAGCAAACTCGATAGACCATTAAGCCTGTTTCTGCTGGCATTTTCTTATGTTTGCATGTTTGACCCATAGTGCTCTCATCTTTTTAGTGCCTGAATCTGAGTCATTACCCAGGACTACCAGCCACATACGCAATTCAGCCTGTTGGACATAGGGAAGTGACCCATGCACAGCCTGTGCAGGAATGTATCTAAGAAGTCATAGCAGCAGAACTGGAATACACTATCTTATAGGAAAGAAAATGTAGTTAAACATCTCATGGTGAACAATGCACTAAACATTTTTTTTGACATTTTTGCTAAAAAATACCTTACATTCGTGACAAAATACATGGCAGATTTGTAATGTAAGGGCATATAGAATAAGCCTCAGAATGCACCACAGAGCATCACAACCCTCAAAGCTTCTAAGGGCCTGGTGCCCCCCTCCCCCATCTATTGGTTAGGAATTTTGGAAGTGGGCTCAAGCCCCTAATGTATTCAAATGCTATAAATGCCCATGATTTTTGGTGCATCCCTGATTTCACTTTGAGCCTCTGATGCCATACTTCAATCCCTACCTTTTTCCTTTATTCAGCTATAAAGTTACTTGAGTTGTTTAAACCACAATCACAAGGTTCCTATTTTATATGAAATGACTCCTTAATGACACAAGCAGACTAGTATTTTTGCTATGCTGTTGAATCGTTACCTGATAACTGACAAAATTTGGATTTACAAGACAATCTGCTAACACAGATTAAAGTGCTCAGTAAACCCTTCCTTGGATACTGATTATACGCCCCCATAAAGTAACTGGTAATATGCTGACCCAATCTTTAAAAACTAAACTCAGGGTACAGTCTTTCATGTGCAGTAAGTATAAAATTCATAGCATCTGTCCCACTTGTTATGAGTGACATGGCAGACATTCGCCTCTGCCATACCCGCCTCTGCTCGTGTTCATCTGCTGCTTGCAGATTAGCAGAGCTATAAACTGTAGAGCTGGAAGCTGGTACTCCCAATGCACTGTGCGCTAATACAACCTACTAAATTAAAACATAGAAATATAGAAACATAGACTTTGTCAGTAGATAAGGACCGCTTGGCCCATCCAGTCTGCCCATTTTCCTGCCTATTGGATAAGCTGCAGATCCTTGTTAACCAACAGCCTACTTCCTCCTACCCCCAAAAGAATTGTTTTATGTCTGTCCCATGCATTCTTGAATTCACCCACTGTTTTTGACCCCATAACCTCCTCAGGAAGGCCATCCCATGCATCCACTACCCTCTCGGTGAAAAAAACACTTCCTTACATTGCCCCTGAGCAGTCCCCCCCTTTATCTTCAAATTGTGCTCCCTTGTTCTTGCACATCTCTTTTTCTGAAAGATGCTACCCCTCTTGGACTTTATTGATTCCCTTGAGGTATTTAAATGTTTCTATCATGTCCCTCCTTACCTTGAGGGCATACATATTAAGCTCCTTTAGTCTATCTTTGTATGGCTTCTGGAGCAGACCCTGCACCATTTTAGTTGCCCTCCTCAGGACTACATCCATCCTGTCTATGTCCTGTGGAGATGAGGTCTCCAGAACTACATGCAGTATTCCAGATGGGGTATCACCAACTGTCTGTAAAGAGGGATAACAACTTCCTGTTTTCTACTGGTGATACCTCTCCCTATGCATCCCAGTATCCCCCCAGCCCTCCTTACTGCCTTCTCACATTGCTTGCCTATCTTTAAGTCATCTGATATGACTACCCAGAGGTCCCTTTCCATTTTTGTTGTTGTTAGTACCCCCCCTCCCATTGTGTACTCTGCTCCTTTGGTTTTTGTTTCCCAGGTGCGTTACTTTGCACTTCTTTACATTGAATCTAAGCTGTCATACGTTTGACCATTCCTCCAACCTTGCCAAGTCCCTTTTCATCCTCTCCACACCCACTTGTGTATCAACCCTATTTATTTATTTTTTAATTTATTTATTGAAATGTTTCACCAGGAGGGCACACCGAACAACAAGTTGCTCATCTCATGGTGTGACCTGGGGGGGTGGGGGAACATGAGGATTGTATACAGAGGTTAATACAATAACACAAAGTTAACAGTAAATTGCATACAGCAAGAGACACATTGAGGGTGCGTGTAAAGAATGATAGCCATGGTGGATATACAATTTGAGTAGCTGGAAGGCATTTAATTGGGAGACAAAAACAGTTATTTGGTCAGAGACATAACAGAATTGCATCAGCAACTGACAGTGCAATAAGCTTAGGTACAACCAGAAGTGTTAATATTTGACAAGTGTGAAGGAGCTATAGGGGCAGGCAGTTAGTGCAGCGTGAAGCGGGTAAGGAAGAGCGGCAGAATGCTGAGGTGCATCAAAAGGAGGGTGACCAGCAGAGCAGGAAAAGTACTCCTGCCACTTTACAAGCCTCTGATGAGGTCCTACCTGGAGTACTTTGTGCAGTTCTTAGGTGCTCAATACAAAATGGATACATAAGCAGTCAAGGGGGTGTGATGCAGGCCAGCAAAATGATCAGGGGAATGTGGGACAAAAGCTATGAGGAGACGATGCAAACGCTAGACATGTTCACCCTTGTGAAAAGGAGGTGGAAAAGCAACATTATCTCAGCCTTCAGAACACTCAAGTGTATTGACAAGCTTGAACATACAGAGATGTATTATCTGATGTACACCTGCAGGATCCAGGGACACATCCAGAAGCTCAGAGGTAGTGAATTCAGTGACAATGCTAGGAGGCACTTTTTCTCTGAGAGAGTTGTAAAGCTATGTAAGAGCCTACCAGTTGAGACAGTTATCTGTGAGGAGACACATCTTGCCCTGAATTCCTTCTTCTATGTCACTGATGAACACTGAAGTGGACTGGAACTGGGAGTGAACCGTGTGGCACTCCACTTGTGACCTCTTCTCAGATTTAACTCAGTTTACCTCTAACCTCTGCTGTCTCACCTCCAACCAACTACCCGCACACCTAATTATGTTCTTCACCACACCTAGATCCTCTAGCTTCCTCAGTAACCTTCTGTGTGACATTGAGTCAACTGGCCTGCTTAAATCAAAATAGAGTAAATCTCCTGCTTATCCCAAGTCTACTGTCCTGGTTACCCAGTCAAAGAATACTATTAGATTGATCTGACAAGACCCCTAATCACACACACCCACTGCTTGCTCTCCTGGAGCCCATTTCTCTCCGGTTAATCTGCTAGGTCTTTGACTAGTGTCTCCATCAGTGTACTGAGAACAGAGGTAAGACAGATAGACCTGTAGTTACTGGGTTGCTCCTTGTTCTGACCCCTGTGGAGCAGAGCTATATCTGCTACCCTCAAGTCTTTCAGAACCACCCCTGATTGAACTGGACTATTGAATAGCCCTGTCAGGGGTTCATCCAATTGTGATGCTAGTTCCCTGACAGCCCTTGGATGCATCCCATCTGGCCCAAGGACCTTGTCTACCTTATATAGGAACATAGAAGTTACCTGCCCTTTTCTAACCCTTTCACTGGTAAATATCTTCTGCTTCATTTCTGGAATCCCCTATTAGCAGCTTTTCTGCCACATTTTGACAAAGGGCCGCTATCCTCCTTTGTGAAATCTGAGCAGATTTAGTTGTTTAAAATGGAGACTATAGGAACAGTGCAGAAGAGCAGTCCTTTGGAAGGTCTGTCACTTTTTCCTGTGTTACTTGCTTGACTTATCCGATGAAATCTGTGACCTTGTATGTACAATTTATTTATTACTGTTGAGTCATTCCTGCTCTTTCATTAGAAGGAATAAATGGTCATAAAGTGCAAATTCAGACAAAGTATCAGTAAAAGCAGAGAGGTAAACATTATTCCACAGAAAGGAAATACAGTAATAACATCTCTTTGCTCATAGGAAACTACGCTCAAGCATTTATCCTCTATTACCCTGCCCCTCTATCAGCCTAAACATTCCTCCTCTCATCTTTTTTCTTCTCATCAATAAAAACTCTGGTCAGAGCTGATATGGCTGTGGAGAGCTTTTAGGAGTGGCAAGAGCAGTGAAAAAAACATGCTGTGCTCTCGCTGTACCAGAGTCAGCCATAAGTAATACTGCAGTGATTACAGTACTGCGCATGTGTGATACTCGCACATGTGCAGTTTACCCTGGAGTCAGTCGTGTGCAACATGGCAGTGCTGATACAACTATGTAAGCATGATAATCATGCATGCACAGTTTAAGTCAGCGCCACCATGTTGCACATGACGGCTTTCACTTCTGCAGTTGTGGAAAGGAAAAGTAGTGCACCAGGAAGTGGATATGTTTATGCAGCCCATGGACAGGAAGAGTTGCATAAACAGAATCACTGGAAACTATGCCAGAGCACTGTGGCAGTACACTGGTAAGACAGAATCGCAGGCAGCTTCTTCAAGCATAGAAACATAGAAGATGCACCCTCTCCCTCACCCTCCCTCCCTCCTGAAACAGACCCTAAAACCTGCCCCTCTCCCTCACCCAACTCTTCCTTTCTTTGCTTCCAGAGCCAGCACCTTCAATCACCATCAACCCATTCCAACTTTGTGAACAAGAAGCCATAGTATGAACCACAGCACAGTTGATTGTACACTATTTGCATAGCCATTCTAAAGAAAAAAAAATGTTTTTTTATTTTATTCTTTTGGCTTTCTAAATACAAGGGTACTAGTTAGAAATCAGTTAGTCTGTTTTTGTGGACGATAAATGCAGGAATTAATCAAACAAGGAGCAATTGCGCAGCTAGCAAAAAAGGGGGATACAGAAACACTTGCCAACAACACAGTTTATAAAAAAACGTATTTTGCTCAATATTAGGTAATCAGGATATACGGTTAAAATCGCGCAACTGCAATAGCGTGAGTCATTATAGCGCGTACATAATAGCACTTGTTAAAAAAGCGCTATCACATTAAGTCACGGTAAATAATAGCACAATGCTGTCATCTAGCTTGCTAAGTTTGAAATTAATAAAAGTTCACAGCAAAAGTGCAATTCCAGATTCAACCATCCAAAGCGCTGGAAATACTGTTGAAAATGACAAAGAATACTCGCTTTGTCAGAAGTCAGAAGGGTGGCGAACTTGCTCTTCTAAATGGGTTTCTATACCGGCGAGAAAGATCAACACCTTCAAAGTCCTACTACAAGTGTCTGGACTATGATAAAGGCAATTGCATCGCAAGGCTTCACCTTAATGGTGATGTTGTTTTAAAGACAATAGGTGAACATAATCATGTCCGAGATCCTGCAGTGGTTTGTGTCAAGGAAGCCATGGCAGGAATGAAAGAACGAGCTGCCACAAGGACTGAGACAACGCACCATGTTGTTGCCGGTGCAGTTGCCGAAATGTCACCATCTGTAGCATCCCAGCTCCTGGCAATTTCCTTGATAAAATGCACAGTACAGAGAACTCGCAGGACTGCTGCATGCCCTCCTCCTGAGCCCTGTGATGTAGCATCGCTTATCCTGATGTCTGAACTGTGTGTTACCCAGAAAAATGAAAAATTTATTTTATTTGATTCAGGTCCCACCCAAGACAGAATCCTAATTTTTTCAACATCTCAGGACTTGATGCATTTGAAAAACAGTGAGCATTGGTTTGCAGATGGCACATTCAAGTGCTGTCCTCACATATTTCAACAACTTTATAGTATTCATGCCATACGAAATAACTCAGTAAAACCCATGGTGTACATACTAATGGCAAACCGTACCATGGTTTCATATAACCGTGTCTTTACAGAGCTCCTTAATCTGTGCCCTGGCTTGCGACCCAATACCATTCTGCTTGACTTTGAACTAGCTGCAATCAAGGCGTTTAAAAATGCTTTTCCTACTGCCAAAATCAGGGGTTGCTTCTTTCACATGTGCCAGTCATACTGGCAAAAAGTGCAGGAGCATAGTACTGTCTGTGCTCAGTATATTTCTGACCCAGGGTTTGCCTTACACATGCATCTTCTTCCTGCTCTTGCATATGTCCCCCCACCTGATGTCATTTCATCATTTGAAGAGATACAAACCATGGACTTTTTCCTAACTAATGGTGACTTACTCACACCTATCATGGATTATTTTGAAGACACATGGTTGGGGAGACCATTGGCAAGAGTGGGGCGCAGACGACCAATGTTCAACATAAAAATATGGAACTGTTTTGAAGCAGTCAAGGACGGCATACCTAGAACAACTAACTCAGTAGAAGCATGGCACTGCAAGTTTAATCATTTTGTCGGTGCAACGCATACTTCAATTTGGAAGTTTCTGCAATGCCTTAAGGAGAAGCAACATTTGAGCACAATGTTGATCGAGCAACTCATTGCAGGAACTGCTTTCACAGAAACCAAGAAAAAGTACAAAGATACTGCGAAGCATATTGCTGTGATTGTTTCCAAATATGAGTTGCGTCCCAGGGTTGAATATCTATGCAGCATAGCCTACAACTTTCAGTTACAGGCATGAGTGCATAAAGTTGCTAAACCACTGTTGTCCCCCACTTGCCCACCAGTTGTGTGCTGATGAATTCTAAATTAGTTTGTCGGAATAAAGTTGCTAAACCACTGTTGTCCCCCACGTGCACACCACTTGTGTGCTGATGAAGTCAAAATTAATTTGTCTAAATAAATAAGATTACCTGCAAACAAGCAACTGTGTGAACTTTCATGCGTGGGATAGTACAGTAGAGGACAGGAAGGAACTAATGAAATGGGAAGGGGGAACATGTTGTTGTAGGACATAGATTGGTGTGCACTAGACATCATTCCCCATACTAAGAAAAGTAGACTGCTGGCTATTGCTGCTGCGTTCCCACATAATATTGATGTAAGTAAAATTGGATAATATTTGCTCACTGGCTGGTGCTACATTGGTTCGCTATTGTTGCTAATGCGCTGAATTGTTGTAGCGCTAATGTAGCTATGTGCAATTATGTAGACGACATTATGACACGTGCTATATTAGTTACGCGATATTGACAGTAAACCGATAATCGGTATAGTTTCTTGTGCATATTTCTCCACACTTTTGCCTTGGAAATTTGTAAAACAAATTTGAAAAAAATGACACTTGAGTTTTGGCACAGATCTTGACCGCCCATAAAGGGAATGGCATATAACTCATTTGGAAGTCATTCAAGAGTTATCCCAAGGTCAAGAATTAGTAAACTATACATTTAATGCATTTTAATAATAGAGGTTGCCAAAGAGGACATAGATACATAGACAGTGTTGGCAGATAAGGGCCGATGGCCCACCCAGTATGCCCATTTGAGCTTGTAAGTTCACTTTATGTTTTCCTAGAATTCTGTTGCCCCTTACCCTGACCTCCAGAATTCCTTTATGTCTATCCCATGTATTCTTAAATCCCACGATTGTTTCAGCCCCCACTACTTCCTCTGGCAGGGTGTTCCACTTGTCCACCACCCGTTCTGTGAAGAAATTATTCCTCATATTTCCTTTGAATCATCCTTCCTCCAACTTCATCCCATGCCCTCTAGTCCTGGAACATCTTTTTCACTTAAAAATAGTGTATTCCTGCACCCTGTTCCTCCCTGTAAGATACCTGTATGTCTCTATCATGTTCCCTTTCTCCCTCCTCTCCTCCAGGGAGTACATATTCAGTTCCTTCAACCTGTCCTCATAGGACTTGTGATGCAATCCATGTACCATCTTTGTTGCCCTACTCTGAACCTTCTCTACCCTGTCTACGTTCTTAAGTAGGTAAGGTCTCCAGAACTGTACACTGTACTCCAGGTGGGGCCTCACTAGTGTTTTGTATAGTGGAATTACGACCTCCCTTTTCCTGCTGGTGATGCCCCTGCCTATGCATCCCAGCATCCTATTTGCTTTACCTGCTGCCTTGGCACACTGTTTCCCTACCTTGAGGTCGTCAGAGATGATAGCCTCAAGATCCCTCTCCTGCTTGGTGCATGCTATATCCCCCCCCCAACTGATGCATTGTGCCAGGGTTTTTGTGCCCCATATGCATTATCTTGCACTTCTTTGCATTGAATTTCAACTGCCAAACCCCTGACCATTCTTCAAGTTTCTACAGGTCCCGTCTCATTCTATCTACACCCCCAGATGTGCCTACTCTGTTACAGAGCTTTTTGTCCTCAGTGAACAGGGAAATTCTACCTTCTAGGTCCTGTGCAATGTCACTGATGAAGATGTTGAATAAGACCAGTCCCAGCACTGATCCCTGTGGTACCCCAGTGGTCACTCTTCTCTCTGTGTAGTGACAGCCATTTACCACCACCCTCTGTGTCCTGCCACTCAGCCAGTTACCTACCCACCACACTACTGTCCTGCCCACACCCATATTCCCCAGTCTGTGTAATAGTCTTCAATGTGGCACAGTGTCAAAGGCCTTGCTGAAGTCCAGATAGGCCATGTCTACTGCCCTCCCCTGATCCACCTCCCTAGTCACCCAGTCAAAAAATTCGATGAGTTTGGTCTGACATGACCTCCCCCTGGCAAAACCATGCTGCCTTGGGTCCTGTAGTCCATTGACAACCAGATGTTCCATCAATCTCTCCTTCAGTAGTGCTTCCATGATCTTCCCCACTACCAAGGTGAGGCTGACTGGTCTGTAGTTCCCTGCTTCCTCTTTGTTCCCACTTTTGTATAAGGGGACTACATCTGCGGTCCTCCAGTCTTTGGGTATCTCCCCTGTTTCCAGTGATTGGCTAAGCAGGATTGCCAGAGGTTCAGCCACCACCTCTCTTAGTTCTTTAAGGACCATGGGGTGCACCCCATCTGGCCCCATTGCTTTATCAACTCTTATTACTTCCAATTCCTTCAGTACTCTTTCTCATGTAAAGGGACTTGTGTCCATGCCTGCACTATTCCCACCCCTTGTACACCCTTCAGGCACATTACCCTCCTCTTCCTCAGTAAAGAATGAGCAGAAATACCTGTTCAATATGTCAACTTTTCTGTTGTCATCCTCCACGTGGCCTCCATCCTCCCCTTCTGTCTCACTATCCCTCCCTTTGCCTTTCTTTTTTCACTTATGTACCTGTAAAAGGTTTTGTCCCCTCTACCCACTGATTTTGCAATGTGCTCTTCTGTCTGAGCTTTGGCTTCCCTTACTGACCTCCCTGCCTCCTTTGCTTCTCCTGGTACTTCTCTCTATCCCCTTCTGCCTGTGTCTTTTTGTATTTCCTGAATGCAGTCCTTTTGGCTTTCACTTTCTCTGCTACCTCTTTGGAAAACCATAATGGCCTCCTCTTCCTTTTCCTCTTGCTATGCTAACCTGCTTAATGCATAATTCTGTTGCTCTTGTAATCCTCATTTTAAATACTGCCACTGTTCCTCAACCCCTGATTCCTGCCCCATTCCCCTTAATGCCTCTTTCAAGCATCTCCCCATTTTCCCAAAGTCTGCCCTCCTAAAATCCAGGATATGTGTTTTTGTGTGGTTTGGTTCTGCTCTGTCTGTGATTTCAAACCACAATGACTGGTGGTCACTGTTCCCCAGGTGCTCCCCCACTGTTACTCCCATCACACTGTCCCTGTTTGTGAGCACAACGTCCAGTATTGCCTTCTGCTGAGTTGGTTCCACGACCAGGTGCTTGAGGAAGGTACCCTGAAGAGAGTCCAGGATAAATCTGCTCCTAGTTGATGCTGCTGCTGGGATGCTCCAGTTCATGTCTGGAATATTGAGGTCTCCAACCAGCACTATGTCTCCCTTGTCTGCCATCCTTTGGATGGTTAGCATTAGCTCCCTATCTGTTTCTTCCTCCTGAACTGGTGCTCCATCGACCACACCTGTGTGGATCGCTGGCCCCATTTTCCTTTCCAGCTTAACCCACAGTATCTCTCCCCCATTTTGTTCCTCCTGGATCTCTGTGGCCCTTATGTCATTTTTCACATACAGTGCCACTCCTCCTCCCTTCCTACATGCTCTGTCTCTTCTGAATATGTTGTAGCCAGGTATGGCCATCTCCCAGTCATGGTTATCATTACAGCAAGTTTCTGTGATGACCACAATGTCCAAGTCTGACTGCACCATGACAGTCTCCAGATCCTCCATCTTGTTGCTAAGGCTCCTGGCATTGGCACACATGGCTTTCCATGATTAGACCTCCATAGACTGTTTAGCTGTTCTACTCCAGCCTCTTCCCTGGTTGTCCTTTATTCCTGGTTCTCCTTGCATAATAAAATAAAAATCATTGCTGCTGCATAGATGCCTTAAAGTTTCACAAACAGCCTTGTTTGTGCACCAGGTCTTCCTTCTGTGTGTGAGCATTGTTTTCTTCTCTGTTTTGCTTCTTCCCCCTATCTGGTCAGTATCATGATCTGCTGTTAACCCTTAGGCTGCCAACATAGTTAGAACGTTTAGGAATTCTGGACTGATATATCAGTCCATGGCCCTGCAAGGGTTAGGCATGACAAAAGATAAACAAGGTGGCCTAGTATTTCACCTAACTGGCATAGTGGACTGCAAACATATACAAGGGTAATAGTTAGAAATCAATTAGCCTATTTCTATGGAAGTTAAATGCAGGAACCAATCAAACAATGGACAATTGTGCAACTAGCAAAAAAAAAGAGGGGAAATACAGAAACACTTGGAAACAACATCATTTCTAAAAAAATGTTTTTTCTCAATCTTAGATAATCAGTAGGGCTACTTGTGCATACTTTTTTATTTCTCCACACTTTTATGGACATTTGTAAAAAATATAAAAAAATGACACTTGACCTTTTGCACAGGTCTTGACCTCCCATCAAGGGAACAGCTTAAAACTTATTTTGGAGTCATTCAAGAGTTATCCCATGGTCAAGATTTATTAAATGATACATTTAATACATTTTAATGATAGAAGTTGCTAAAGAGGACATAATAAAATAAAAATCAGTGCTGCAACATAGATGCCTAAAAGTTTCACAGACAGCTTTGTTTGTGCACCAGACCTTCCTTCCATGTGTGAGCATTGTTTTCTTCTCTGTCTTGCTTCTTCTCCCTATCTGGTCAGCATCAGGATCTGCTGTTAAATTAGGCATGACAAGAGATAAACCAGGTGGTCTAGCATTTCACTTAACTGGCGTAGTGGTTTGCAAAAATGAAACTTTTTAGAAGTGTAATAGGAGTTATGCCAAACAAATGTAACTATCTCTAAAAGTATATGAGTTACACATAAACAACCAGCATGAAATTTGTTCAGGACAAAAAGCCCTTTCCAATAAGCCTATTGATTAAGCTGCACTAATTATATTTTTTAAACTATGGCCATTTGATTACCTGAATTTTCATTTTTCTTCACAATTCTAACCTTTTGGGTGGCTATATTTTAAAAAATCTAATGAATTCAGATTAGTGACTACCCTTATTTGAAAGGTAATTTTGTCGTGAACAACTTTCATGTTGGTCATGTATTGGTAACTTGTATACTTTCCGAGATACTTACATTTGTTTGGCATGACTCCTAATGTGCTCACTCAGAGACAGAAAAATGAGGTTATTTGGAAGATCATATTTTACAAAAAGTAAAGAATTCAAATTAGTGACTACCCTCATGTGAACGGTATTTTTGCCCTGAACAACTTTCACACTGGTTGTTTCTGTGCACCTTGAATAGTTTTAAAGATATTTAGATTTGTTTAGAATGTGTGCACATTTGCACTCAGAGAAAAGCAGCTTGGAGTTCTGTGTCCAACATTCTAAACAGAAAGAAGGGAGTATTTCTTTAACTGCCATAGTGATTTGCCTATGGAAGGATACACTGAAAAGTCCAACAATGTGCCCCACAGTATGCCATTTTTCTAGCTAAAGCAAGATGGCTGTAGGCTCCACCCACAGTCACAAAAACAGGTGTGTGCAACCTACCCAGAGGATGCACCTGGAACCAAGCTATCACAGCTTAGTGTGGCTTTTCTGGTCAAAAATTATGAATAAACAAATAAATAAAACAGTGGATAGCATGGTCAAATTTCTGTCTTCCAAGAGAATCTAACCCTGCATAATAGAGTGTATAAAGAAGCTCTATGAATTAGTACATGCACAGAATATTGTTTTTTTACCCTTCTTTATTAATCAGCAGAAGTGATATGATGGACCAAGTATGGCTTCAAACCTTAAATAACTTCACAGTATGTTACTACAAGGGATGGAAGTGCCAGAAAAAAAGCATAAACCTTTCACCTACACTCTCTGACTATATCCTACTTTCAATTTGAAAAAAGGCATTTTTAATTCTGTTACATTATAATGCTCCCTATTCCCAAACCAAACTTTTTGCTGTACACTAGGGGAAACATCAAAGACAGAAAGGAGCAAATAAATGCACAAGTCATGATACCTAATACCAATTTATGTACAGTAGCTGCAGTTAATCAAAAAGCCCTATGAAGGAGGTGCTCAACCCTCTTATAAACAACGACTGATAGATCAAGATGATCATATAACCCAGAAAAATTAGGTCTAAGTCGCAATTCCTTGAAGTGTAAGCCCTACAATTCTACATCAATCCCTTGAAAATCTCCAAAGATATGCCTTCCATGTTTTACATATCCAGTCCTTATCCCCACACTAGCCAAGCCTCATATAAAGCCTGTTGTCATGTTCCTGGAAAATACAGGGACAGTGCAGCAGAGCAGTCCCTTGGAAGGTCTGTCACTTCTTTTTGTGCTACTTGCTTATCTGACAAAATCTGTGACCTTGTATGCTTAGTTTGTTAATACTGTTGAGTCATTCCTGCTCTTTCGTTAGGAGGAAAAAATGATCATAAAGTGCAAATTCAGACAAAGCAACAGTAAAAGCAGAGAGGTAAACATTATTCCATAGAAAGGAAATACAGTAATGCATCTATTTGCTCATAGGAAGCTACGCTCAGGCAATCAGTGAATTACACTGACTGCAGCTAAATGTACAAGGGATCAGGAAGCAGCAAATTTGTGTGTGCTATTGAAGAGGAAATACTGGGATGGGTAGAAGGGAACAGTTAATGATTATGGGGATCGCCAATAAAAGGCAAGCCAGGTTGTCCAATAATCCTCCACCAGGAAGATGTGGAATATGAGGAGAGGGGGAGGGGAGAGGGGAGAGGATTAGAGGGGGAGGGGTCTGGTGACATCATCAGACAGGAAAGGGTAAAATGACAGGGTCAAGCCAGAGCCTCAGGGACTGGCTGAGGGGTGAAGTAAAGGGGTTCTGACTAGGGGACATTAGGGGTATATTAGGCCAGGTCTCAGTCAGGATGGCCTCATTTTGCTGGGAAATTTTTTCTACTGAGAACTCAGCACATCTTTGGCAATTTTAACAGGTAAGGCACATGAGACTTTTAGGCCTAGTAGCCATGTGGTGCATATACGGCTAGCACTCTGTTTGTTTGGCTTAGGTAGGTTGTAGAGATGTGTTTTTTAGAAAGAAGTTTTCATCAGTATGCTAGAACAAGATGAATGTATTTAAAAGGTAGTGGAATAGGATCTCAGTTGTGGGTTTTAAGTAGTTTTTTGTGAGATTTTGAGCAAGTGGAGTTTGGCCTGGCAGGCCTCTAGCATGGAAATTGGACTGATTGTGCAAGATGGGGAGAGTTAGAAAAAAAAGGAGTTTTCTCGCTATGCTAAAAAAACAAACGGAGTAGACAGAAGCTTTTTTGTGGGAATAACTCGCTGTCTTTGTTAAGACCGGAACAAGTGGAGCTAGGCCTGGCAAGCCAATGGGGCCATCCATGATGCTGGTCGAGGCAGCTCAAGAACGTAATAAGAAGATGCTGCCCCAGGAAGCAGGACCGAAAATGATATTAAAAAAAAAAAAAAAACAAAGCAAGCTGGGGCCAGTTGTTTGGTGTGGAACATCGTGGCAGGGCATAGTTTGATGCGAAGGATAGTGGGACTGCTTGTGCAAGGCGATCAGATGCTGAAGTGGTAAGTTTTGGTGCATTTTGCTTAGAGGGCAGCAGAGGAATGCAGAGAGCAAGGCAGAAATGGCGGTTTGTTTGAGCAATGAGTGGCGGCATGGCGTCTAGTCGCAGCGTGGATTCAATAAATCATCTTCTTTGTTAAGACAGGAACAAGAGGCAGAGATGGTGGTTTGTTTAAACAATGGATGGCAGTGTGGCACCTAGTCGCAGCGTGGATGTGTTATGAGAAGGGGTGATTGAAGGAGCTCACCTACCACCGAATGTTTTCCAAAAAAAAGAAGTTTTCATATTGTGGCAGGCTCTGGCTGGGTTTGTATGGCTTTTCTTGCAAAACAGAAAGGAGGGGCCTGCCAAGTGAAGTGAATACTGGATGAACTGGACAAATGAGTAGTAAATGGGCTGGTAGTTGAGCTCAATGGCGAGGAGCATTCTCGCAAGTAGGCGAGGGGAAAAAGTGAGGTGAAAGGAACCGGGGTCAGCAACCAAGAAGACAGTGGAACCCATCCTAATCCACAGAGGCAAGCATGGTGTCAGGGTTTTTTAATTGGTTTCCATTGTAGGACTAGGGCTGAGACCTGGGCAACATGTGGGCAGCGAGGAGGCCCAGCACTGGGGGGGAGTGCTTAAAGTGGATGCACCTCACGAAAGAAGCGAGGGTGCTGGGCAAGTGGGGAGACACAGGGGAAAGGGTGAGCAGGTGGGTGGTAGAAAAAGTGAGTTTTCTGTGTCTGGCACTAGTGGTATGAAAAGGGGGACTGGGAGGCCATGTGGCCTGGCGATTTTCAGGGGTTAGGGGTTTTTATTATATAGCCTTATCGGGTACGGCTAGTCAAGCGAAGGAGAATTTTTATTTTCAGCCCATATCGGCGGACCAATTAGATGGAGGTTTTGGGCCTGCTCAGGGGATATTAGAGCTATGGGAGCAAGGAACGAACGGTGGGGACAGGTGATGCAGGGGGTGCAGCACTCACGTCCTGGGGGGGGATCAGGGCCAGTTGCGGGGAAGGTGTTAAAAGGTGTCGAAGGCCCAACCATCTTGGGATGAAAGGGAAGGGCAAATCAAAAAATCAAAATTTTGGCAGGGGCAGGCCACAGTGGAACAGAGCAGGCCCAGACATGAAAGACCGGGTATTTTTTCAGCCACGATGGAGGTCCCAGAGAAAAGAGGGGCTGTGGCCACAAAAGGAGCGGAATGGACAGCTGGGACCACAGGCAGTGGCTCATGGGGGCAGGTAGGATGCCGCAACCGGGGCAGAATGGGAAGTACGAACTAAAGGGGAGGTGGTATTTTGCTCCTTGGGGGATGCCTGGAGGGATTTAAGTGGCAACCAAGGCAGGAGACACAAGTTGGCCCAGCGGGTGCATTTCATGTGTCTATCTTCCAGTGGAGGCCAGCTCCACAAAAGAAGTGGAGACCATGAAGCTCAACGAATGGGCGGGCAAGACTGGATGACCCGTGCAGTTCCCAAGGGGACTGCGGAGCAGTACAAAAAAAAAAGGGGCAGGGGGGCCATCCTGTCAGTACTGTAAAGGTGCATGGCTGAATCAGTGTTTTTTTTCCCTCCTGCACAGAGTGACATAGGAAGCAATATGGCACCTAAGCGTGCCCAACTGTCCAGTGAGAAACTGATGCAAGAGGTGTCCAAACTGATGGGGCAGATGTCTGATCTGGTGGTGATGGCAAAGAAAAGGGAAGCGGAGGAGGAGGCCCTGAAGAAGCAGAAGGAGTGAGAGGAGCACCCAGGCAGGGAAACGGGGCAAGAGACCCATACAGGAGGCGCCACAGCCCACACTGATCCCGGCATTGCTGCCTGCACCACAGCCAGATGATGGGAGCCCAGATGGTGCTAATAATGGCAGGGATCTCTCAGATGAAAACAGGCTGAAAGAATATTTGGAAGGGCAAATAGGTGACATGGGGATGCGGGCATAGAAAGAATGGAACGGGCTGTACAGGCTTTAAAAAACAAAGGCACGAGAGTGGAAAAGGGAATGGGGCCAAAGGGGCCACAAAGAAATTGTATGATGGGCCTCCAGGCTACTTAATAGGGGACCACGTCCCAATGTCGATCAAAGAAAAGACCTGGAAGGGGGAGTATGTGGACATGTTCGGGCTGGTGGACGAGGACATGGCCACGAAATATGAACAGAAAGAGTCAGTGAGGAAATCAGAAATGGTGGTGGCCTTGGTAGTGGTGGGACACAAGGCAGAGGAGGCAAAATACAAAGTAAAGACCATTGAAAATTGGCAAGGGGGCTTCATAATATACAGTACGCTGGTGCTTGAGAAGCAGCCGGAGCTCGCCATCCAGCTGCTGACATACATGTCCATTATCAGGGATGCTTACAAAGCAAAAGTCGGTTATGGGTGGCTTAAATACAATGAGGCATTCCAAAAGAGAATGGCGGCTAAAGGGGATTTGAGGTGGGATTGTACCCATTCAGAATTATGGGTAAGGATGTTGTCCGGGGAAGGGAGCGGAGTCAGTGAACAAGGAAAGAAGGTCGCAGGTGCCACACCGGGCAGAGCATGCTAGGGCTACAACAAGGCCACATGCACATGGGGCAATTGTAAGTTTTGGCATGTCTGCTCCAGGTGCAGGGGACTACACCCAGTCTCCAGCTGCCATCAAGGGGCAGACAGAAGGGGGCAGCATGGGGGCAATACCATGAACAGTCCTTTCGGGGCACCTGGGGGGGACAGGGCAGGGGCAGGGGAGGTGTACAGATAGGGTAGCACTACGCTCCTGGGGAATGGTGCTGAGAAGGCACACAAGGAGGGATGATGGGGTTTCACACTGGCACGCACTCCCATCTCCATGGTGGTAGTGGACGAGTGGACCTCAGACTACCCGAAAAGGGTGGCGGTGGAGCTACTCAGGGCAGGTTTCAAGGGGGGGTTTCCCATTGGGCTTTGGAGGTGGGAGAACTCAGATGTGGGCCAAAAATGTAGGGTCAGTAAAGGGGAAAGAAGACATAGTGAGGGCCAAGATTGAGAAGGAAATAAGGGCGAGCAGAGTGGAAGGCCCCCTAAGGGCTCCACCCTGTGAGCACTTCCAGGTGTCCCCACTGGGGATTGTCCCCCAAAAAAGCAGCAGGGGAATTCTGCTTGATACATAATTTATCCTACCCCGAGGGCTCATCGGTAAATGAGGGCATACCCAAACACCTTAGGGTGGTGTCTTACACCTCACTTGAGCAGGCAGTAGGCTTGATAAAGGTGATGGAGGGGGCATGGCTGGTCAAGACAGACATAGACGTGGCATTTCAGCTTCTGCCCATCCAGCCTGAGGACTGGGACCTTTTGGGTTTCCAATTTCAAGGGGGCATGTATTTCAACAAGGCCATGCCCATGGGGTGCTCAGTAGCATGTTTCACTTTCAAAACATTCAGCACCTGGGTCCTATGGGTGTTCAGGGCCTGATACAGGCACAGGAGGGTGGTTCATTACCTGGATGATTTCCTTCTCATCAGGGAGTCCATGTCCGAGGCACAGAGGATGTTAAGGGATTTTGAAGAGCTGTGCCAAAAGGTGGAGATACCTTTGGCACAGGGCAAGACAGAAGGCCCCTCCTGTAAGTTGGAATTTTTGGGCATAGAAGTGGAAACAGCAGAGGGCTGTTTTCAGCTGCCTGGGGAAAAGGTGGAACGCCTTAGGGGTCTGCTAACCCAGGTGATAGAGAGGCGGAGGGTGCCACTGGTACAGATACAGCAACTGCTGGGGCATCTAAATTTTGCCTGGAAGGCCATCAGCCCAGGCAGGGCTTTCATGAAGAGGCTGGGGAGGGCAACGGGGAAGGCCTGGCTACCACACCATTGGGTGGATGTGGCGAGAGGGGTGCGGAGGATCTGCAGGTATGGAAGGAGTTTATTAGCAGCTACCATGGGGTGACATTCTGGCAAGAGGAATGGGAAAGGATTGTAGACCTGGAGCTCTTTACAGATGCATCAGGGACCCTGGGAATGGGGGCATATTCTCAAGGGGATTGGATATCAGATCCTTGGCCAACATCATGGAGCAAAAAGGGGTGGTTGAAAGATATCACATTCTTGGAGATTTTCCCGATATGGGTGGCCCTGGAGATATGGGGGCACAGGATGCAGGATAAGTGCATTCTATTTTGGTCTGATAATAAAGGGGTGGTAGAAGTCATTAATAGACAAGGGGGAGGATGGAGACATTAGGGCAGCTACTCAGCTGTCTGGTCCTGCTGGGGTTGCATTTGAACATATCTTTCAAAGTGCAGCATATTGAAGGGTTGAAGAACGAGGTGGCTGACAGTCTTTCCCATTCACAACTCGACAGGTTTTGGGAGCTGATGCCTCAGGCTGCACTACACAGGACCAGGATACCCAACCGGATGTGGGAAGCTAGAGGTTCATGGCCAGGGCGCTGTATCAGGGGGCCTGGGTGGCCAACACTTTGAGGGAATATGAGGCAGGATGGGCAATGTTTCAAGAGTTCAGAGGGAAGCATGGGTGGGACAGGGCCGATCTAGCCCAGGAGGAGCAGGTAAAGAGATTTGTGGTAGAGATGTGTGAGGAAGGGATGGCCCACATCATGATGGTAGTGCATATGGCTGGAATCAGTTGGGTATGCCAGGAACAAGGGTGGCTCGATGTAGGGGCCGACCTGGCAATAAAGTGCATGGTGGCAGGTTGGTGACAGGGCCAACTGGCCAGGGTGGACGGGAGACGCCCAATACAGAGCGAGTTGCTGGTAAGGGTATTAAGGGCCACCCAAAAAGTATTCACATCGGTACAGGAAGGGGTGCTGTTCTGGACCATGTTTGCAATTATGGCAGCAGACACATTCCGAGTGGGGGAGGTGGTGGCTCCAAAAAAGGCTGCCGCTGAACAGGAGTTGCAACATGAGGAGGTCCAGTGGGGGCAGGACAAGGTGATCATCACTTGGGCCAGATCCAAAATGGATCAAGAGGCAAAGCGGACTCAGGTATCACTGGTAAGATCTTGGTCAGCCAACTGCACCATGGGGGCACTAGAAGAATATAGGAAATTCCAGGGGAGAGCCGGGGTGGGTGCTGTTCCAACATGGGGATGGTTCCCCAGTCACAGGTTTTCAGGTTGAGGCAGTCCTCAAGAAGGTGCTGACATTCCTGAGGAAGGACACTAACAAGTATGCCGCACACTCATTTCGGATTGGGGCAGTCACGGAGGCAGCAGAAAAAGGGGCTACAGTGGTGGATGTGCAAAAGGTGGGGTGCTGGAGGTCCAGCTGCTACAAGAGGTACATGAGAAGATAACAACAGCAACTCACACTGTTTATTTTGTTTCCATGGCAGGTTCCAAGAGAAAGATCTGGATAGTGGGGCATTCTTTCATATATTGGGCAGAAAGATTTGCGGTGGCCACCTCCACAGGAGCGGAGCTAAGATACTAAATGGAGCACACCAGGGTGCTATGGAAAGGCATTGGTGGATGAGATGGGCACAGTTCATGCCATTGATGGAGGAGTTGAGAGTGCAGTGGGGTAAACCAGATTGCATCGTCATACACCTGGGGGGCAATGACCTAGGGAGCCTGCCATGAGGGGCACTGGGGCAGAACATTATGGGGGATTTAGAAAAAGTAAGAAGGTGGTGGCTGAGGGTGATAATCGGCTGGTCCAAAATCACTTCCTGGAGGATATGGAGAGGGGTGAGGGATGTCCGACTGATTGAGAAAGTTAGGAAGCAGTTAAACAGAAGGGTGGCTGGGGGATAATAAAGATGGGGGTGTGCAACTGCAGCATAGAGACATCTCCTATGACCAGCCAGCAGTGTACAGGTCAGATGGCATCCACCTGTCAGAGTTTGGGATGTGTCTATTCCTACAGCCCATTGGGGACATAGTGACCCAGATAGCCCAGAATGGACTAAGCTGCTAGCCTGCAAGGGCTTCCATCACTAGCTGGAGGATGGGCAGTGGAAGAAAGGAAAAAGGGGGGAGCGGAGGGAGAAAAGGGGGAAGGGGGGAGGATACACGGGCTGGGGACAAAGAACCCAGATGTGGTGGAAAAAGCAGGGAGGGGGATAGGTCCAGGCACCAGATTCAGAAGTGTCCAGGCTGGGAGGGCTAAAGCCCGGGTAAGGTTAAACCAGCTTGGTTCTGGTGTGGAAGGGGGGGGTGGATGCACAGTGTCCAGGCCCTGAAAGCAAAATGGAAGAAATGACCAGAAGAAGTTCGAAGACTGGAACCAGGAAAAATTTAGAATAAAATTGGATGTATATTTTGAAATATGAATCGCAAAATATATGAGTGTAAATATAGTCTTTGTGCCATAGATAAGTTTGCCAATGAGCAACCAACAATTTAAAATTTAGGAGGCAGTATAGCGCAGTGGTCTAAGGCTCTGAGCTGCAAATCTGGTGACATCCAGCAGACCAGACCTGGGGTTTGAATCCCACAGCTTCCACTTGCATACTGTGTGACCCTGAGCAAGTCACTTAACCTCCTTGTGCTCCCAAGTCGATCCTGTAAAAAAAGCTTCCAGCTTAGTGTGCTATACCTGGTTAAACAACTAAATAAAAAAAAATAAAAAAAAAATGGTGTGGCATCCATTATTCCTTGGTGGGGATTCAGGGGACAATCATTTCTAATATAATAGTACTTTTCATGGTTTCCCTATCAAAGCAAAGTATTACTCAAGGGCAGGTCCTATATAATATAATAATTTGCATTTTAATACTACAGAAAAGCATACAAAAAAATCTTGGTAATATCATCACTCCCGAAGTGATAATACTACACTTCAAGAGTGATAATACTATCGTACAAGACCCATAATAGTATCGTTCGGGACCTGAACGATAGTATTATCACAGAATGGCAACAGCGCATACACTAGTCTGTCTCCCTCACGTCTGCCAAAGCGTGCCTCCTGATTGGCCACTTTCCCTATGTCGGCGGGCAGAACAGTTTGAAAAACATGTCGGCCCATCTCTCGCTAACCGAGACCGAACTGGTCCTCAGCACTTCTCCAGTTTTTCGGACTAGAAAATGTAATTATGTGGATTATTCTTGCTGTCCCCTAATGAAGAGCAGGTAGGACATGGACTGAAAAGCCAGGCGGGGGTGAGAAGTGTCACGAACGAGTGAGTTGCAGGCTCCTCAACCACACAGCATGAGCGGTGGTTGACCAGGACAAAGTCAGTCCTTCAGTGAAGCGGTCGACCACCTGTTACAGAAAAAAATTAAAACTTGGATCCCTATTTTAAAAAAAGTACCCAATAAGTTTGTATCCATTATCAGGGAGTCCTACCATCTCGAGTTTCTGGACACACTGGAACCTCTCTAGCTTCACTCTCGAGGTTCATGTGTCCAGAACCTCTCGATGGTATTACTCCCTGGTAATAGACACAAACCTTTCAGTTATTCTCTTTATAATATAATATAATGTAATATAATGTAATGTAATATATAACATAACATAATGCAATATGGCAGGATAAGGCAAAGTGAAGCAGCATGATACTGCTCATATTTTTTAATCAAATAATCAGAACTTAAATATCAGTGTATTATACTCAATTATCAGTAGGTACAGTAAATATCAATCTATATCTGTTAGAAAAAGTGGAAAAAAAACAGTTTGTGCTGAATAGTCACATTGAAACTGTTCTTTCTCCGGACGTTAACTTCCTCAGTGTTTTGCATTTCATTCCAAATACTTAGCAATTTGGGACAAACACATCTCCTCAAAAGGTAAGCTGAGTTACTGATCAGGTGATTACTACAGTGAGTGCACACTTTCATTCATTGTTTATTTAAAAATTGGCTACTGCGAGAGGCACATTGAGCTGAGGTTCATTTCCAGGTGTGACCTGGGGAGGAGGACATTAGATGGAAGCTTGCCAAAGTGGAGGGAGTGGCTGTATTGGTTGCCTTCTGTGGGACATCAATTATCATTTTTGGGAAGTGGGAGGGGAGGAGGGGAAGATGGATGTCAGAAGATGGTGGGAGAATAGGATTGGTGTTGCTGTTACTGGGTTAGACTGGTGGAATGGTTGGGAGACTTTGATGATGGTTGGGGGAACAGTTTTATTGACTGCTGGGGCATATACTATTTTAACTGAACTTCTTTAGCAGGACTGGCAGAGGAGAGTTGGTTGGGTGTAAGAAGTATTGGGGAACAGGCTGGCATGTATAATGATTGGAATGACTTCATTTTTAAAATCATTTTTTTAAATAAAAACTAGATGACTTTGATTGCAAAGTCCCAGTTTCTCAGGATGAAGCACTTCTCTGGTGAAGTATTTCATGAAGTAAGGTAAAGTATTTTCCTGGAGAAATGCCAATTTGACAAGTGAAGAACTATGCAAGGGGTTTGTGAAGTATTTCCAAAAGAGAATTTTCCTGACTTCACACACTACTACTCTCGGGCCATTACTGCTGCTACAGCCTTGTTTGTTTACTCTGTGCTTCCCAGTTCCCTTACTCTATGCAACTTAAGGGCACTGCATTGTATTTACTTCCATTGTACTGTATTTATTTTCCATTGTGTTTCATTTATTTTTATCAAGCAACTTTTGCCATGTGTTCATTTGGACTTGTTGCACTTCATTATTAGGTGTAAAAACAATTTACAGCAAGCAGTACAAAAAGAACTTCATGAGTAAAAGCTCAGCGTTCAACCACAACAAACATATATACCAATCCCTCACTCACTCTAGACTTCTGATGCATTCCCACAGAATGCTTTGCCACTACTTTTCATAGATGTGATATACACTTTTCATATTTTGTACCTTTACTGCCATTTTCCCCTTATACCTCCTTTCCAACAGGTCAACACTGGAAATGTCAACCTCAACTCAGTGAATTATTTCCCGGCAACACAATATGCTCAGGGCTATTACTCCTACTGGCCTGCATTTACAAACTTTACCTCAAACATCAATATCCCTTTACATTGCCTTTACTAACCAGACTCAGCAATGTGCCCTTGATCAACAATGGAAATTGCTAAACTGGAGTAGTAAAGACAAAGCAAAGTGGTGTTAGCACTGGAGATAATGTTCATGAATAAAACCTACCTTATTGATCCCATTGAGTTCCTAGCATGCCTACAAAGACATTTGCATGTGATTGTCAGGATCTCCCATTAACCAAAAAAAGCCATTATCCACAAATTAATGCACACAGCCTGTCTTATTTCAGTGCTAGAATCCTACTGGACCTTTTCTCTGTTTGTAATGTTACTTACAGCATGCATTTATAGCAGCTGACTATGGGGAACAGTACTTAGAAGTTTCTTTAAAAAACTAATAAAAAAAAATAAATAACTATAGCCCGCAGGAAGATAAGGCAAATCAATAGGTCTACTAGGCCTGAATGGGTCAACTCCAGCCAGTTTTGGGACTCAAGGCATGTTGGATTTGTTGAAAGTCCTGAGAGGGCATGGCCAGCTATTTTGAGATGAAGAGTCATTGAGAGGCTTTTTTTTTCTGTTCATGGAGAAGTGGAGAAAGCTACTTGCTTCAAGCTGGAGAGCCGAAGGTCTTGCTGGGAGGGAACCCCACCCATCCTTGGGGACAGTGGTAGCAATGGCTGCTTCATCTGTGCCCCCATGGGTTTTCTCCCCATGGCAGTACTGATCCTTGAGGGAAATCTATTTTCTACTCCAAATGCTAAGTTGTAGCCTTTGTTGAGAAATATAAACTGTTCAGATTTAAAGAATTGTTTGTGGCACCCCACAGTGCCCCCTCCTTATAGTCGGGCATACATGGGCAGTACAATGGGAACACACAAGTCATCAGGCTGTGGACTCCTTGTCTGGGGCTTGCCCCTACAGTCATACTTAAATTCAGAAGTTGCAAGATCCAGAATCTCTGAGGAGGGAAAAGAGGGGAAGGGCTGAGCTGGAATTAGTGTGTAGATCAAGGGCAGAGGAGCATCCTGGCTCTATTGGAATGCTAGTGCACTTCCCAAATTGTTCTATATACTGTAGCTGTATGCCACAGAGACCCCAATCACAATGTTCACTGCCCCTATGCCTATCTGATTAGTAAGGGACCTGCTTGGACCAGCTGTCCTGTAAAAATGTAATATCTCCATATGCATACCATCCCACCAAAGCAGCTGACTATGAGAGAGCATGTTCTTGGGTGGTAAGAGAACAATGACAGGGTTGTGAGAAAGCCCACCATTTGGCTATAAAGCCCTTTATGTAATTATGTAAGAACTGTACCTGCTCCCCTGAGTTGCCTACAGCCCTTAAAAAAAACATCTACTTTGAAACTGCTGGAAAAGCATCTCCAGCATGATCTGTGAGTTTTCCCCTATTGGGAGATATCATTATTTGCCAGTAATAAATTGTATGGCAATCCACACTGGTCCCCTTGTAACAAGGACATGAGGTGTGACTTGGTAGGGTATGTTGGTAAACATAAGGGCTCCTGTTTGCTGCTGTAAGCCCACATTTACAGCCTATAGGGAGGTGGAAGCACGGGAACTTAATTTTGACTACTGTGTACCCTCCTGTGTCTGGCAGCCACGTTGAGAGTACTGGATCTATGGGAAAAGGGGTAAAAAGGCATTTCCAGGCCAGCTTTGTGGAGCCAAATGCCCCATCATTCCCATCAGATGCCCTCACTCAAGTAAAGTTTTGAAGCAGTAAAGAATGTGTTTTTGCCTAAACCTACCTCAGGCTGGGTTATATAAACATTCTGCGTGCTTAAAGACCATGCTTGTTGACTAAGGCCATAATAACTGTTGATTACAGTGTGCCATCGAGTTGTATCCAGCCCCTAAATTGCATGGACTTTTACAAGTGTGAGCCACAGCCCTGACTTAATCCATACCGTCTGTGGAATATGGACTCAGTCATGAAAAACTGAATTTGCTCATGAGTTTACTTTACTAAAAGTGGATTCTGTTTGGACTTTCCTTTTGCTTTGATCATTCAATTATTATTGCACTGTATTGTGCCCACTAACCCCTTTGTTTGCAGCCTGCAGCTGCTCTGAGGATGTCTATGCACCAAGGAAATCATCACAGGCCTGGAGGTCAAGTAAGTGTGTTTGTATGAGTTCCCCTTCCTGAATACAAATTGTGCCATCAAATCCCTACATTGGGAAGGGGGCTACATAACAATTTCTAAATTTGTTTTGTACTCATAACCAGACAGACAGAACTAGTGACAAAAGTCCACCACATTAGTCCTCATCAGAGGTACTGTACAACACTGACAGCCCTAGTGGAAGCATACCCACCCTGCACACCAATGTATTAAAATCTTAGAAGATACGACAGTAGTTCAAACTCCATGCCCATTCATTCCTTGACCTCTCGTGATATTGCTAAGGGAGCCAACTGTAGTGATGCTTGCAACCCTAGGTTTATAGCTAGTTTGTGAAATGGGATGGAATTTCATAAAATTCTTTGTTTTAGCAATTTCTTCCCAGAAATGCAGCACCTACAGTACTTTCAATGGGGTCCTGCTTTGCCCCATTTGCTACAGGATTAAAGCATGGGGAGGAGAGGTGACATGCTCAATGTTACAGAATGAATAAGTGGTTCTTGGGAATTTAAATCTTGTTCTCTTGCATTACAGCTCTACAATACAGCCACTGTGTTACCCTCTCTACTTTAAAAATACAGTACGTAAACACATTTATTTTATACAGCACAGCCAGGAATCATCTTTAGGTCCCCTTCTAGCAAGAAGCACTCTCTAATAGCACAAGACCTCTCCTGTCTCCCAGGTTTTATTATTGCACTGATGGGATACCTGTCTACTGGAACTGGACTGAGACCACAACAGATGATGTGAGACCGCCTACAAGGTCCCAATTAATGTCACTGATTTTTGTGATGAGGCCATCCATCCACTAGAAATTGGACAGAAATCGTAAGTCATTTCACATTGACCATTGAACAGTCACTCGCTAATGGTTTCCAAGTAACTATCTGGGCTAGATACAAACAAGTGAGCTGGAGAAGAATGGCTCAGGGACCCATGGCCAATACATAAAATCATCCTGCCCCTACCAAAATGAACTATTTCAATAGTCAGTCCAGTGGCACTGCTGAGGAACTGCTTTCCATGTTGATGATCCAGGCTTGTGTCCTGAGCCTAGAACACAACTACAGATCAGTAGTTTGATGACTGAGCATCCATAGCATGTGTCATCCTCTGGATGAGGTAGGCATGATTCTCCGCCCTTCCTCTGCACCCTGTAACTTCCAAAAGGGCTAGTACAAGTCTTATGTTAAAGTATAAAAGGTCACTGGCGTTGGTGACGTTTCCTGACTTTGTTCGGAAGGGAAGGAGGATGGCAGCAAATGTAAAACCAGAAGGAGTGACTTATGCAGATAATGCTACATCCATGTCCAGTTTGGACACTGATGTCACAGGGGCATTTCTTCCTCTTGTAAGTCATGGAAATTAGTCAGGAACCCAATATGTAAAATTAAAAATTTCATAGAGCCTACAAACAGTTCCACTCTTGAAAATTCTATGAATTCTTTTTTTCTTCCCATTTTCTCCCTTTTCACCATCTCATACTTTGACATTCAAAGTTACTGCATTGTACCCTTCTTCCAGCCAATTAGGCAGTTTGATGGCTAAATAGAGTATACAGCCAATGACACACAATAAGTTGATAGGGAGTGTAGAAGCATTTGATGGCTCATGCACTTCCACAGGAGCCAAACTAAATGCCTCACATCCACGATGCACCTGGCCCCTGAGGAAGCTCACCTAGAGATCCTCGCAGAATATAACACATCATGTTTTACATCTGAAGCCCCCAATCCCATAGCCAGAATTGCTACAGAAGCATGCGTTGACAGTGCCTGATGCTGGTTACACCCAAATCAGTGGTTTCTTAATGGCAAAAAGACTATCTCCATAATATCTGACACTAAGCAGAGTCTAGCTAGCCTCCAATCTAACTGTCTTCATGCTTGTTGATTACACTGCCCTTGAAGAAGTATCTTACTTTAAGAACATTGGTGTGTGGCTAGTTTGATGCCTAGCCATCTCCACCCATACTGATATCATGTTTATAAACCGGTTACCCACCTGACAGTGACAGTTCAACAGTGAGGTCCCCCATAGTGCCATGCCACTGTAAGGAACCCGCTGGGACCTGTCGCTGACTGTTGGGGGTCCTGCACTCCCACAAACAGTGCCGACTCGGAGTTGATAATCCTAAAGTGGGGGGGTGTGGGGTATTCAGCCCCCTGTGTGAGGGGTTAGGGGGAAAAGCCCCCCAAAGGAAACACACTGGGACTTGGCGCTGACTGTCGGGGGTCCTGCACCCCCCAAATCAGCTCCGACTTGAAGTTGATAATCCTAAAGTGGGGGAAGTGCAGGGGATGCAACTCCCAATGTGGGGGGTTTGGGGGCAAAGCACTCGGAAGAAAACTCATACAGCCATTGGAAACTGGCAGCCGACTGCAAAATGCGGTTGACCTGCTGGTTTCGCTGTCGGGGTGTTCGACATATATTTTGTTGAACACCCATCATGGATCCTTTATAAACCTTTAACTTATGCTTGGTGTATGGTATCACAGCAAAACATAGCTGAAACTCCTATTCAACTATAAGATCATTGAGGAGATGATCCAGCCAGTGTTTAACTGCCCAGATGTGGTTTATGGTGCTGCCTCAAACATCCCTTTGCCAGACTGGACACAATCTTTCCAATCCTTCTGCTGTTTCACCCATAATGCCCCTCCTCTTACCCACTAGTACCCTATCAACCTCAGTCTCTCTTTCCCTCCCCACCACCTTGAGTCTCGCTATCTACTCCACTGCTCTTCTTTCCCAGCCAAATTCTGGCTCTCTTCCCTCCCATTCATCCAGTCTGCCATCTAATCACCTTTATCCTTCCTTCTACTTTCTTTTGATCCTTTAACTGTTTCTCTTTTTTCATGCCTTGCTGGAATACTTCAGCTGGTCTGCCTGACTTATCTGCCCATCTCCTTCACTTCTAGAGCAACCTTCTTCTTCAAGTTCGTGTCTCTCCTCTCCTCTCCTCTCCCTTCCCTCAGACCTCTTCCTTTAGCTTACTACACCTCCCCTTTGCGTTCACTGCTGGCATTAATACATCCTTTCTATCTTTCTTCACTACCTTTGTGCCCTGCCCTTTGTGCATGGACTCTGTCACTGCTCTCCCTCCACCTGGCCATCTACTGACTTGTGACAGCCTGCTGTAATCTTGTTGGCCTTGGGTTATGTAAATTTTTTTGCCATTTGTGATCTTTTTGTACCATGTGAATTCTTTATTTCTGGATCACATATTCTGTGTTTGCTTGGTTATGAGTTCCTTTCTTTGTCTTTTTGTGTCCCTTGGGAATCCCTCCACCCACCACCACCATCATATCTGGAACAGAGCCTTGACTAAGCATATATATCCTGGATGGTCACCAAACTTTAAAAAAAATAATATAAAAGCAAATACACACAGCACAACATTTCAGCATCTTCCACAGTACTCAAAAACACATTCACATTTCTTTTAAATCTTCTTTTTTAAACTTTATTACTTTCAGTAAATAATCATTTGCACTCATTGCAGGTCATGAAAAATAGATAAATATAGCACTAAAATGAATCTTAATCTAGGACTGTGGCACTCCAAAGTCCAGTGGTTACCACACAGGGGTGTAAGTCCATTGCAATTCTTCTCAGTCCAGACAGTTCAACAGTATGAGTAGAAAAGCAGTAAGACTTGTACATGACAGCAATGTGTTAAAAATCCTGACAAAAGAACGAAGAAACCACAACTTGATGGTTGCATTACCCATAATCATAACATCGTAGTACATCTGATTAACAATATAGAACATTTTAAGTCAAACAATGTTTATGATTTAACAAACAGAACCCAAACGTCTGGCAGTATCTGCTGTAACATCAGCTGTATACAAGTGTCTAATATATTGGCATTAACTTCTCTGTATATTTTTAAACCCAGTGCTCCAATTACAGCATTCATATTCTGTTCTAATGGTGTAAACTGATAAAAAGAAAAACAAGTTAGAAATATAGTCCACATTACCTCAGTTAGAAAATGGGAAACCTAAATCATAGCTGAGCATGGGGGGAATGTAACTTTCCCCTAAAGAAAGATGTGCTGTTCTAGATCCCTACCGACCATCTTGTCCTCCCTATTAAGTGCAGAGGCCATATCTGGCCACTTGGAAGCTGCTGCTGTCTCAGGGAAACTGAGAATGGTAGTATCACAGCATAAAATGAATACTGCCTTACCATCTCCAGCCCTAACCCCAGAATGTCCCAGTTTCATGTCGTAACAGCGACCGTTAAATAACGAATGCCATTACAGTGAGTGTACATTACCAAAAAGCAAAACTCCCCAGTGAGGACAACAACAGCAACAAAAATTGAGTAGCATATCTATATCTTCACCCCCACACCCTCCTAAATTAAGATTATCAATTCCAGGGGTGTGCATGTCGGGAAGGGGGAGAAAATCAAAATAAAAAAAAAATGAAAGTCCCACACCCACCAAAAAAAAAAAACAGTACACCTACCCAGCCCTGAACCCTGAAGCTCCCTCACTACAGCCATCCACCCTCACCACCACACAACAGAACCAGCACGGTAACACCCTGCCAGACTACCTTCCACACATACCTCCTCCTTTAACGCTCCTCTTCCATTCACGCTCCTCAACAGTCGCTGTTCTTCCCCTAAATTTGTGATGTAACCATGCCTCACTACCCTTTCAGGGTAGCTCCCACCACTGGTGTTCAAATTGAGTGACTCAGAACTGAGTCACTCAATTTGAGTTACCCATATAATGTGCTTCCGAAAGTCCCCATAAGCATTACACCACAATCATGAATCAAATCAAATCAAATCATCTTTATTTCTAAAGTGCATTTTAAAAACCAAGGCGCTGTACAGAGAGATCATACATACATATAAATTTTAAAAACAGACATAAATAGATCAACCATAGTTAGGATAAGCTAAACTACATAAATAAATAAACCTAAGAATTATCTATTTTTACAACAAAACATATTTTTTATACAGTTTTCAGATGAATGATTTTGAGCATGTCATGAGTTTTGGTTATATTAAAAACTATGTGAAAATATTGTAGTTACTACTAAAAAAGGCAAAAACCTATATAAAGAATGTGTTAAAGCTCAGTAGATATGCTTAGGTGTCTAGGTACATTTGCTTTCATCTGTATTAGTAATGTGCGTTCCATAAGTGAGATGTGTAATGTTGCACATTGATGTAATGAAGTAAAAATATATTGTGTTTTTTAATGTCTTAAACTTCAACCTCCACTTTTTTGGAGTCAGTTGCAATTGTGCTTTTAGTAAACTCAGACTCAAAAATATAAAATAATGCATGGGGTGTATAATGGGAATATAATTACTGGTGACCCCTTTTAATGCACAGAAGCAGTCGGTGCTTCAAATGCTATCATAACTGGGCTACCTGGTTATTACAGTATGTTGTTTAACTCTCCCTTCAGTTCCATTTGTCACAGTACCTCATTGGCTGTTATTCTGTGTGTGGGTGGTCTGAACAGTTCCACAAATATGGTTGCTCCGTTTGTCACTTAGCGATGAACCACTACAACAACTGATAATTTCCATATGGTAAGTTTCTCTGCCTTATTATTTATTTATTTTATTATTTATCCATTTGATCCTGCCTTTACAACTTGTAAAATAAATCTGGTTGATCCTGATGTACGTCAGGTTCAGGAAACCATAAGTCCAACCCTGTGCGATCACCAGTGGGACTGTGGCTGACTTCCTACACCACAACTTACGCATGGTTCAACACTTTCATTAAAAAAAAAAAGAGAAACACAATACAATGTCCATACTGGAGGGGAGAGAGAGAGAGTTGGATGTATGTCAGAACTGCTTCATTAATACTGGCATTCTCTCCATGCACCAGTAATTATAAAAATAAAGTATACACAACTGTTTTCTTATGGATTGTTTATACACCCTCGGTGTGTGATGATCGCATAAACCTCTTGAGCTTCACTCTCAAGGTTTATGGGTCATCATGCACTTCAGGTGTGTAAGAAAAATCCATAATATACAGTTGCCTATCCATTATTCTCTATTTTATACCCACCCAAGGTGTGGGATGCTACATAAGCCCTGAGAATGAAGCTTGAGGTGTTCCTAATAGCATTCCACACTGAAGGTGGGTTTAAATTTGAGTTTTATTCATCCCCCTATGCTTTGTTTTAAATACCTGTTGGGCTCATAATTTTTGAAACAGGAACTAAAGACAAAAGGCATATTTGGTAATGGCCCCATCACTCCTCAGTTCCCCCAGAGATTTGCTTTGGAGGACCTCCAGCTGTGAGGAACCAGGAGATGAGACCAGAACCAGGCATACAAGGAGAAACGTGAGGCTGGAGACAGGATGAATGGAGTAAGGGTTTAGGCACAGCATCTAAAATGACCTTCACTGAAAGCAAAAGGGGGAAGGAGGTAGGGTACGACATGGCCTAATAGAGGAGATTATTTCAAAGATCTGCTGTTACAGTAAGTTTTTATGTAATTGTTCTATCTTCATCAAGGACATCTCCTCCATTAGGCCACCTCTTTGGAATAACTCTCAAGCAGTGCAAAGTAAAATTGGTAGGATGGCATAGTCTGATATGTTATCAGGACAAAAGCCCTTACAGTACAGCAAGCCCAACACCAGCATGTCTATGAGACACAATATCCAGACTGTAATGCTTAGTGAAACTATGAACAGTGCTCCATGTGCCTGCAGCCCATATGTCAGCAGTAGGGACATTTTTGTAATAAGCAACCTTAGTGTCCATACACCTTGTGGACTGACCTCTTATAACACCAGCAAGTTTCTTACAGTACTTTTAAAACAGAACTCAGAACAAGCGAGCGAGGCAACTTGACAACCGACCAAAAGACGACATGAAAACTAAGCAAAGTTAAAAATCGCTTTTTAATTATCACAATTTTATAAAATCTGATTACAAGTACAGCAGCAAAAGGTTGCTGCTATACTTGTAATCAGATTTTATAAAATTGTAATAATCAAAAAGCAATTTTTTACTTGACCTAGCTTTCAGGTCAATTTTTGGTCGGTTGTCAAGTTGCTCCACTCGATTGTTCTGAGTTCTGTATTTATTCATGGTTGCACTGACTATGACTCCAGTGGCCGCCTTTTGCTCTGTACTTCTATAACAGAACATAATGCAGTGTGCCAGCCATTAGGACAGGCATTATTTAGACACAGTAGTGCTTTCTTTCCCAAAGGTAAATGACAAAAAACTGAGAGAGCTTTCTAAAGTACTTGGTATGAGCAATATAGTATATTAGTATTCTATTTACACCCTCGTTGGCTTGGTCAGGATGATTTACAGGAAGGTGTATCATTTGATTCAGGGTAAATTCAGATAGAATCTTTAGTGGAAACTTAGGATTCGTACACAAAGAGACTCTGTCTTTGTGAAAAATCTAATAAGAAGGCTCACACATTAGAACCTGAAGCTTGGAGTTCCTCTGAGAAGAGGACCTCGCAATTAAAATAACATTTTCTATGACAGGAAACATAAGCCACAACTCATGGCAGGCTCACAAGGAGCCAACATCTATTTCTCAAGAACAAAGTTCAAGTCCCAAGGTGGGACAGGATTACAGATAGGAGGTTTCATATGAAGAATATCTTTCAGAAACGTATGGGATGCCCCTAATTGGACAACTGTATAAACATCAGTAGGGGCTTAGAAAACTGATATAGCAGCCATATGTGCCTGATATGAGGGATACTGAAGGCCAGAGTCAGACAAGGAAAGCAAGTATTCCAACACAGCATTCATAGGACACATAAAAGGGTCCATATTCTGGGAAGCAGACCACAAAGTGAAGTGCTTCCATTTAAGGAAATATGTATGCCTGGTAGAAGGCTTCCTAGCCACAAGCAGGACATCAGCAACCTTAGGGGATACCCCAAAATGTGCAATTGTTATATCTTCAGAAGCCATGCATGCAATTGTAGGGACTTCGGGTCCAAATGAAGCAGGGACCCCTTGCCTTGTGACAACAGACCCTGACACAGAGGTAAGGGAACAGGAGGCTCCACTGCCAGATGTTGAAGGAGTGGAAACCATATCTGATAAGGCCAGAATAGAGCAATGAGGATAAGAATCCTCTGTATTAGAGGAATGGGGGAAATCCATATAGCAATTTCCTTTTCCAGGAGAGGGACATCTCGTCTCACCAAAATACCGGCACTGGAGTGAGTGAGCAGAAATACAGCAGTTTTATATTGTGTGGGGATGCAAAAAGGTCTAGCTTTGGATGGCTCCATCTTGCAAAGAGGTTATTTACCACAGAGTGAACCATCAACTGGAATCTGCTTAACCTATCGTTGTTTACCACAGAGTGAACCATCAATTGGAATCTGCTTAACCTATCTTCCAACACATTTTGGAGATCTGGGAGAAACACGGAGGATAAATGAAGGCCAGTAGAATGAGTCCAGTACCATACTCTCATTGCTTCCCTACATATGGGATAGGAGAGCCCCATGTTGGGCCTTTAACTTTTGCACGTGTGGCTGGCTGTTTGTGTTTGTCTCTGTCAGTAGTTTAGTTTTTGTGGTTTTTCATGTGTTTGTTCTTGGAAGAACTGGACCATTCTTGGACATAACATCTATGAACATTTCCTGGACTAACAAACTACAAAACATCACCACCAGGTATAGGCATTCTCATCATAAATCCACATTTTTTGAAGACATCAAAAAGCAAAGGTGAAGTCAGTAAATCTTTTATACAAGTTTCTGGGTTGTGGAGTGCTGCATTGAATCCACATTTCCATCTGACTTTCTTAAAGGATGTGGGCTTGTCTTTGAGGTCTATTCACAACTGTTTTGGAGAACAAAGGGAAGATTCTAACAAAGGATTTTTACATCCTACATATGCCCTAGGCTAATGTTCATCACCTTCAGGAATTTAACACTTTCTGGGTCTTTGATCTACAGCAACAATTAGTTTTCGGGTTCACAGTAGCTCACCATGAGTCACTCAGGAACACTCACCCTTGCTACTGTAAACATTTGCAGTCTCCTGCCAAAACTGGCAACTCATAGATTGGGAGGATGAATCCTGCTTCTGATACTGCTATTATGCTTACATGGGGTATCTACTTCTGTTCCAATCAACAACCACTATGGAGAAAATACCTCACAACACAATGACTTTACTTTCTCCAACCAAATTGCCAAAACACATGTGTGTGCCTACACCACCCCTATCCTTCTGAAGGGTTGTACCTACAACTCGTTTTGTATGCTCAGAAAATACAAAATGACACAACTGGTTCATCTTCCATTCCACACTATTAAACTGTGGTTTCTCCTACTCCTCATTATCCTATTGTCAGGGGACGTAGAACTTAACTCTGGCCCCTCTGTCCACCACTCTCCCACTGACCTATCAGCTGTCTCAGGAAAAGGTCCTCTCATTGCCATATGAATATTAGGAGCATTACCAGGCACTTTGCTGATCTCGAGGCTTGGACGAAAGTGTACAATCCTGACCTACTGTGCCTATCTGAAACATGGCTCAAGCCTCACAATCCGAACTCCTTATGTTCCTTGCCCAATTATTCCTTGATACGGAGAGGTAGGCCTTCCTCAAAACGTGGAGCGGGGGTCGCTATCCTCTATAAAAAACATCTTGATGTTACAGTCTGCCCACCCACTGGCTCACCCTCAGTCTGTGAGTCCCTACACACAACCATTGCCCTTGGTGCAAAAAAACTCCACATTATCTGTGCCTACAACCCACCCACTGGAGGTATCACAGGTCTTCAGGATTCACTTAATCAAACCATCACAAATGCCAAGCAAAACAAGGTCATAATCTTAGGTGACTAACCTAAACTGGCTGGGACCAACTCACAGCACACTGCTGACACTTACGCAGAGCTATAACCTGCACCAGATCTTAACTGAACCCACTAGAACCACCTCTTCTCTAACTACCTCCACCCTCATAGACTGGGTGCTGGTCAATCGCCTTGACCATGTGCAAACTGCAGGCATCTTGGCAGATGTTATCACAGACCACTCCCCCACTTTCTGTGTATGGAGCCCGGAGACTGCTCCCCCATCCCCTCCACGCTACATCACAATTACCAACTTTGCCAAACTGGACATGGAAGCTTTTCTCTATGATGTATCCTGTATCAACTGGTCTGACATCAATCACTCCCATGACGTTCAACTAGCCCTTGATATCTTCATTGATAATTTCACAGCACTTCAGGATAAACATACCCCGAAGGTCACCAGAAGGGTCAGGGTTAAACAAACAAGATGGCTACACAAGGACCTGCTGGCTAACCTGTGCACACGGGACAAACTCTGGAAGAAGTATAAAGTGTCCAGACTACTGGAGGATTACAATACCTACAGGGCCTCTCGGAGCACCTGTAAAAAACAAATCAGAACAGCAAAGAACATCTACTGCAAGGAACTGCTCACAAACTCTGCTGGTGATCCTAGAAAATTCTGGACACACATCAAGACCTTTCTTGGGGCTACCCAGTCATCGACCCCAGGGGAATATGATCCTAAATGGTGTACATTGCAATGACTCAAGCACTATAGCAAATGCCTTTAACAGATTATTCACGGACTTGTCTCAGTACACCTCATCCTTCGCTTCACCTCCCACAGCATCTCAGCCTTACTGCACACCCCAGAGATCTGCATCTGGTGCTGACCACTGCCAACTAACTACTACCTACCCCCCCTTTCCACTTTAAAGCTATATCTAGATCTGAGGTCCAAAGGTTACTGCAAATCATATCCGACAGCACTAGCCCTTGCTCAGATTCACTCGAGCCACGACTCCTGAAGCTAGAGGCACCATTGATTGCCTCGCCACTGGCCAAGATTTTCACTCTGTCTCTCTCTCTCTCGGCATTGTCCCAGATCTCTGGAAGATTGCCTGAGTTACGCCTATCCTTAAAAAAGGAGACCCAAAGGATATCAACAACTACAGGCCCATAGCCATCCTCTCTATGCTAAGCAAGCTACTGGAGAAGCTTGTTGCAACCCAAACCATTGACTATCTCACAAAGAACAACCTTCTCTCAGACACTCAGCATGGTTTCAGAAAAGGGCACAGTACCTCAACCTCTCTTCTCAAATTCTCCACCAATGTACTCTGCAACATGGACAAAGGCCTACTCACTGGAGCAGTATTTATCGATCTTACCAAAGCTTTTGATCTTGTTGATCATCCCCTGCTTCTCTCAACCCTGCATAGACTTAACTTCTCATCCTCAGTAGTTGACTGGTTTAACAACTACCTATCAAACAGATTAGAACTTGTTAAATTCAACTCTGCTGTCTTGGATGTGACCAGCACTAACATCGGAGTACCCCAGGGCTCCATCCTGGGACCCCTTCTTTTCTCACTATACATCAACAACATAGATTATGCCATACTCTCCTGCTCAGCTATCTTATACTCTGATGATCTCGTCCATTACTACAGCACTGAAAAAGTTAACATCATTAACAAAAACCTCTCCTCGGATTTCAGTAATGTGCTAACATGGCTAAATGCTAATAAGCTCATCCGCAACACAAAAAAGACCCAAGCCATGCTATTTGGCACTTCCCCCAAACTCAGGGCCAGTAAGGAACCCCTCCTAGTCCATGACTCTGGGAGAGGTCTCTCATCGACTGTGTCACATCCTTCAAATACCTGGAGTCCTCCTTGATAAATCCCTTGATTTCAGTATGCAAATCCAGTCAACCTGTAAAGCAACAAATGCCAAACTTGGAATCGCCTATAAGACTTGTCACCTGCTAACACCATCTGCCAAATTGGCAATTGCCAAGGGTATTCTGCTTGCAGCACTGACATATGGTGTTTCCACTTTTGCTAATGCCCATAAGACTGCTCTCCTTAAATGGGATGTCGCGTATAACAACATATTTCGGTATGCCTCCTCTTCCCATCGCCTCAAGCACCACTGCACACTGTATAGTGACCTAGGCTGGCTCTCCCCAACTGCCTACTGACTATATTCCCTAGGGACCCTCACAGACTCTGTAATCTGTAAAAAAAAAACCTCTTCCCTTGCAGCTGTACTTGTACCACAGACACCTGCCCACGGACTATGCTCGGCAAACAAATTTCTACTCACAATACACAGGTGTCTTACTTCAAAAAGCTCTAGAGCATTTTACTGCACTGCCCCAGCCACCTGGAACTCCCTCCCTCCTGCCCTGAGGCAGGCTAACTCACACCCAATCTTCAAAAAACAACTATATCACCACCTATCCCGGGACCCCTGCACATGCTTTGATCCCACTTAATGCCTCACAGCTAACCACCCTATTTCGCCCAAGACACTGCTGCATTTCTAAACAAGCTTTGCTATAAAAGGTCTTTATAGCTGCCACTTAGCCCAGTTTCAGTTATTTGCATGTACTAATGTCACTTTTGTCATCTCTAGCTATATGTATTATCTCGAGTACTGTCTGACTTGATCTGTATTCTAACCTACCTGTACTACATACTATGTACCTGTACTATATACTATGTATTGTATAACCTCATCTCATTTTATGTATGTATTCTCCTGGGTCATGCCTGAAAATAGTCAACTTTGGCTAGCGTACCTAACCCGGTTAACAAAAACTAAATAAATAAATTGTTTGTTGATGTAATGCATCACACCGATGTTGTCCATCTGTATTAGCAGAGGACTGGGCAGAGATGATTCTGAAATACCTGGAAGCTGTACAGGACAGCCCACATTTCAAGGACATTTTTTGTGTAGCTCAGCCTCCACTTTGGTCCTTGATCCCTGTGTCTGATAAGGGTCAAGATGAGCACACCAGTTGAAACCCGAGGCAGCTGTAGTGAGGATCTGTACAAGAGCTGGTACAAGGAATGAAATGCCCTTTAGGAAGTTGTTGTGATCAATCCACCACAACAACTCTCTGCAAAGAGGCGACATGATTAGAAACAGTTGATCCACCTCATTGGTCAGCTGACTCCACTGGACCCAGAGTGTCCACTGAGGATCCTCATCCTTGAAGATGTGCCAGTGACTCAATCACTATGGCTGCAGCAATGAGGCCCAGGAGACATAACACTGTTTCTGCGGAGACATAGTGGTTCCTGTATACCAAGTGTGCCTGACCAATCAAATTTTCTGCTCTGTCAGGTGACAAGAAAGTACATCCTTTCTCTGTGTCCAGGACCGCCCCTATGTATTGCAGTCTTTGGCACAGAGTTAACACTGACTTTGGCGCATTCACTGTGACTCCTAAGTCATTGAACAAGTGGTGTGTCTGAGACATGGTATGTAGCAGAGCTTCTCTGGAGCTGGCCTTCAGGAGCAAGTCATCCAAATAGGGAAAAAATACAGGCCTTCCCTGTGGAGGGCTGCTGCAACTACTGCCAAGCATTTGGTAAAGCCCTGTGGTGCAGAGGATAAGCCAAAGGGCAAGACCTTGAACTGATAGTGTTCGCCCTCCAGCAGAAAGTGGAGGTACTGTCTATGGGATTTCCAGATCTCTGTATGACTGTATGTATCCTTCATGTCTAGAGAAAAGAGCCAACCCCCGCCCCCCGTTTGCAAAGGGGAATCAGAGCCTGCATGAATACCATTCAAAACCTTTTGTATTTAATGTACAGGTTGAGATCCATGAGATTTAACACAGGACACAGATTCCATGTTCACTTCAGGACTAGGATGTATCTGGAATAGAACCCTTTGTTTCTCTCCTAAGGAGGAACTGGTTCTATGACACTTTTTTGAAATAAAGTCTGAACTTCTTCCTTCAGAAGGGACAAATGGCACACAGGATAAAATGAAGGAGGCAGAGAATGGTCTGGAGGGATTTGTAACAGAGCCAGAGCATGCCCCATTGCAATTATCTCCAGAACCCACTTGATTGTAGTGCTCTTCCACCATTGTTTCAGATGCTGGGAGATCCTGACCCCCATACTCACCCTTGGAGGTAACAGCTGTGGAGGGGGGAGAGATGGAAGAGAGTCAGGCAGAACTGGGGGCAGCAGGGCTACCAGAACTGATTCCTTTGGCTCCTTTTTCATGGGTACTTGGATGAGCAGACCCAGAAGGGGGCCATCTCCTCTACCATGGCCTTGCGGGAAGGTAGGCATGTCTGCCTTGGGCAGTCGGTGGATGAAAGGAGCCCCAACCATGACCTCTAGCATGAGTAGGATACAGGGACTTCACAGACCACAGAGTAATTTTTGAAGTCTGAAGACCATGTAGGGCCTCTTCAACATCATAGCCAAACAATTTTGACCATAGCATTCAAAACTGCCTGCTGCACATCACTGACAAATCCAGGAACTCTGAGCCAAGAATACTTTCTCAGGTAAATGTCAGCAGCTGCAGCCCTGGCACTAGCAACAGAAAAATCATAAGCTGAGCTCAGCAAATGTTTGCCAACCACAGCACCAGTAGACACATTTTTTTGTTGTTGTTATTTAGTATGCTTTTTGGGTGAACCACCAAGGGTTCAGCCACCACTCTCCCCAGTCCCCCACCTTGCCCCCAGGACTTACCTCTTCTGATGATACCGCTGGCTTCTCAGTTTTGGCAGAGTCATTAGGCAAAGCCTGTGCCTCAGTACAAGCAGCTTTCCACAGGTTGTTCTGATATTTGATCATGTGAGATTGGTAGCTTGCAATCCCAAGGCCCAGTGATGCAGAAGTATAAGAATGTTTGCCCATCACATCTAGATTCATTATCAGGAGGCAAAGTACTCATATGTTTAGGGGCTCTAGATCTATCATAAGTAGCCATAATGACCACGGAGTCAGTTTCTGGCTGGTTAGCACAATAAGGCTTAGCAGATGGTACAGGATACTGCTGAGGCTGGACAAAGCCATGGGGCCAGATAGGGTACATCCAGCAGTTTTTTGTTTTGTTGTTTTTTGTCGTTACTAATTTCTACTATTTTCTGGCCACCTCAGTCTGCTCCCCTCTTATCCCCGCATCTGGTCCATGGATTCCTGCCTCCATCAGCCTCTGCCCGGTCAGTCCCAGGCACCCATATGCCCCTGCAGTTGTACCCTCTGCAGCAGGGCCTCAGGGAGCCCCCAGACTCCCCACAGAACATGTATCCAGCCTGGGTGTCCGGTCACCGGGCGAAGCTCGTGGACAGCCACCAAGCCGCTCAACTGGGTATCCGTTTTTCACCCCTTCTGAACTGAAGGCATGCAATGACATCGTCGGAGGGGGGCATGCATGCATCCGCAAGCGCTTCCTCCAGACGTCAGCCCTCAGCTCCACCCCTATGTGCAATAGAGCATGTAGTCTCTTAGCATCCACCAGGAGGCAACCACACACTGACTGCCGTGGACTCCCCTCCCTGGAGAAGGAGAGCAGTCCTTTGGATGCTCAATCCTTCTCCTCCTCAGCAGACCCCCAGCAATCAGTGCTCATTCCCAAACACCCGTCACTGGCATGGAGCGAGGTGTGGTGACCAGCACCTTAGCCCTCAGAGCCACTGGGCTGGCCAACATCCAACAGCATTAAAGGAACTCAGGGAGGTGCTAGCTGCACTCCTGACAGACTTATTTAACAGTTCATTGGAGACTGGTGTGGTCCTAGATGACTACAGAAGTGTGGACGTAGTTCTACTTCACAAAGGTGGTAGGAAGGATGAGGTGAGACATTACAGGCCTCTCAGCCTGACATCTGTAGTAGGGAAATTGATGGAAACACTATTAAAGGAAAGAATCATGGAACACCTGGAATCCAATGGACTGCAGGACCCCTGACAGCATGGCTTTACGGAAGGGTGATCATGCCAAACAAATCTGAAAGATTTTTTGACTGGGTAACCAGGGTGTTTGATTGGGGGGGCAGTGGACTCAGCCTACTCAGACTTCAGCATGGCCTTTGACACCATTCCACATAGGATGCTTGCAAACTAGTTGGGTAGCATAAAGATGAGCAATAAGGTGGTAAGTTGGGTAAAAAACTGGTTAGGGAATAGGAGGCGCAGGGTGGTGAGAAATGGAGTTCTCTCTGAGGAGGGAAAAGTGACCACCGGAGTACTGCAGGTTTCAGTATTGGGGCCAGTCCTCTTTAATGTCTTCATTAGTGACATAGCAGAGGAACTAGAAGGGAAGGTCTGCTTCTTTGCAGATGACACCAAGAAATGCAACAGCATGGACACTCCAGAGGGGGGTGGAAAGGGTGAAAAGAGACTTGAAATGACTGAAGGAATGGTAAAAAGTTTGGCAGCAAAGCTTTAATGCAAAGAAGTGCAAAATAATGCACTTGAGTCACAGAAACCTGGGGGTACAGTACAAAATAGGGGGAGAGATACTAGTAGTGACCAAGCAGGAAAGTGACCCGGGGTAATCATATCAGATGATCTAAAGATGGCCAGACAATGTGACAAAGGGATCAGGAGAGCTAGTGGGATGCTGGGATGTATAGGTAGGGGGTATTATCAGCAGGAGGTGGGAAGTGGCATTGCCACTGTGTAGTTCTAAGGTATGACTACAACTGGAGTATTGTGTCCAGTTATGAAGGACTCATCTCAAGAAGAACATAGACAGGATGGAGGCCATCCAGAAAAGAGCTGCCAAGATAGTACAGGGTCTACATCAAATGTCCTATGAGGAGAGGCTAAAGTAAGCTTGGCAGAAGACACCAGGAGAAAGGACTGCTGTTTGACTGAACTTCTCTGCTGGTACTAAAGTAGAAGAACTTTTGTATTTGGACCTTTAATTTAGGGTAAAAAAACTAACATACAAAAAAAAAAGTGTGTGTTTGGGTTAACTGAACTGAATGGGTAACTGAAAAGTCATCTAGGTGTAAATCTCAGGTGACTGAAAGGACTTAACTGCTGTGAGGTTTAAATTACTTGTAGAAAGGTCTGGTAAGTAGGGGGAGTAGCTTAGCTAGAAGGAAGCTACATTTAAAGACTGCCTTAGAAAGATTCTGCTAATAGCTTGGCAGAAGACACCAGGAGAAAGGACTGCTGTGTGACTGAACTTCTCTGCTGGGACTATATTGCCCTCCTTCCCTCCACCCCCCACCCAAAGCTAGTTCTATTTTTATAGGCACAGGATTTGACTGACAACAGGAACTTCCTGTTTAGGGGCAGGAAGTGAGTGATCACAGAACCACAAAGGACCCACCATCCTAGAAGGGCAAGAGTAGCTCTCCGGCCCCCTCTAGCTGCTGGAGGTCTGCCTCTGAACAAGTAAGTGGTCTACTGAGAAATATAGGATATTCTTGTCTCAGAACAGGACATTCAGGAGCTTAAAGGTCACACAGGCAGAAAGTAAGGAGAGAGAGAAAAAAAGAGGAAAGAGTAAGGATTGCAAACAGTTAAGGGGCCAGAAATAAAACATGATTGGAGTGGTGCAGTGCAGTGGCTGTGGAGCAGCAGTCTTCCAGGAGATGTTCTGGAGGATGTGGTGTTGTCCCATCTGCAGGCACCTCTCTGGGCTGAGGGAGGAGGTTGCTCATCTACAGACTGAGTTGGCCAGGATTTGTGGGACCTCCTCTTCCATCCAGGGACAACCAGTGCCACTGCCGTTGCCTCAGAGGTTGCCAAGAAAGAGGAGCGGTTGGACCACAGTGGGCTCAGGGAGGGTGAGTGTGGTGGAACAGAGGTGCATCCCTCCAGTTGTACCTCTCCACAATTCCTATGCCATTCTGGCAAAGTGTGGTTCCTCTATGGAGGCACCCACAGTGGAGACCAAGGAGGATGCTGGGAACCTCCACAAAGGAGACCCACAGGAGGGTGGCAGGGGACCCTGCAGGGGAAGGAAACAACTCCTGGTGGGGGACTCCATTGTTAGGAAGGTAGAACTGGGCAAGGAAGGGGAGAGGGAGGTAAGGTGCCTGCCTGGCGCCATGGCTTGGAGGGACAGGGAGCGAATCCTTAGTATTGCCGGAGCAGCTGCACAGGGGAGGGAGCTGGATGTCATTGTCCACCTAGGGACAAATGACCTGGCTAAGAAAGGGATTAGAGAAGTGCAGGAAGAGTTTGTGGAATTGGGGAGGGGCCTTAGTCAAGTAGCACGCACGGTAACCTTCTCGGAGGTGCTACCCATCTATGGCATAGAAGAGGCTAGGGTGTTCCATACCATGGAATTCAATCAGTGGTTGAAAAACTAGTGTGGAGCTCAGGGATTTGGCTTCATTGGGGACTGGGGGTCCACCTGGAGTGAGGCAAGCCTATACTGGCATGATGGGCTGCATCTGTCTGGGAGGGGAACCAAGATCCTAGGTGATAGGTTTAAATGCTTCATTGGCAAGCTTTTAAACTAGCCAAGGGGGAGGCACTGGAAAGGAGCAGGAAAATCATAGCCCCCCAAACAATCACGGTAGTAAGTGTGGCAAACACCAACATGGAGGTGTCGATAGGGAGAAGGGCAGGGGTAAATGGAGAAAGTGACAAAGGCAAGAAGGACAGGGATGGGGCAAAAGGGGGTAAGGGCATCAGGAAATGGAGGGTAATGAGTACCAATGCCCGTAGTCTGGGCAACAAGCTCCCTGAGCTGGTGGCCTTAATGGAAGAGGGATGCCTGGATATCGTAGCAGTCACAGAAACATGGTACACAGAGAACCATGACTGGGATGTTAACATACCAGGGTACATAACCTACAGGAGAGACAGGCAGGGAGAAGAGGGGGAGGAGTAGCTCTCTATGTAAAAGAAAGGATAAAAGCAACTGAACAAAAGAGTAAACAGGGAGGAGAGGAGGCACTGTGGGTCACCTTGGAGACTGGAAAGGGCACCACAATCCGCAGAGGGGTTGTGTACAGACCCCCATGTCAGGGGGAAGGAATAGACGAGGATATGATGGAAGGCATTCTTAGAATGGCAGAGAAAGGGGAGATACTGTTGATGGGAGACCTGAATATGCCAGATGTTAACTGGAGCATGTTTGCTGCAGCCACATCCAAGAGCAGGGCCATTCTTGATGCCCTACAGGTGGCAGGCATTAGACAGCTAGTTTCAGAACCCACTCGTGAGGGAGCAATCTTAGACCTCATACTCTCAAACGGGGACAGTGAGAGATCTCAGATCTAGAAGTGGGTTGCCATCTGGGGACAAGTGACCATCAAACAGTGTGGTTCACATTAAACTCAGCTACAGAGTCAAGCTATACAAAGTGAGGTACTGGACTTTAGGAGGCTGACTTTGGCAAGATGGGAGAGTGCCTCAGAAAAGCACTAGCAAACAGGCTAGAAGGAGGTTGGAGCAACAATGGGAATTATCAAAACTGCCATCACAGAGGCAACAAGCCTTGTGTGAAGCAAATAAACAAATCAAAATGAAAGAAAAAGCCACTATGGTTCTCAAGAGAGGTGGCTGTGAAAGTCAGGAAGAAAAAGACAGCATTCGGAAGTATAAGGAAACACAGAAGGAGCAGGACAGAGAGCTGTACCAGTTAAGGCAGAAAGAAGCAGGGAGGGAAGTCAGAATAGCAAAAGGCCCAAACTGAGGAAAAGATAGCCAACTCAGTTAAGAAGGGGGATAAAACCTTTATAGGTACATCAGCGAGCGTAGAAAGACAAAGGGAGGGATAGAGGCTGAATAGAATGAACGGTGGGTGGGCAGAGGGGGACAGTGAAAAAGCAGGAATACTGAACGAATATTTCTGCTCAGTATTCACAAAAGAGGAGGGGGAAGTGCCTAATCCAATTAACAGAAGCACTCTTGATAGGGGGGTCGATCCCAGTCCTTTCACAGAAGAAAGGGTTCTGCAAGAACTCCTAAAACTGAAGGTGACAAAGCAATGGGTCCTGATGGAATTCACCCCAGAATTCTAAAAGAATTAAGGAAGAAACTAGTAAAACCACTGGCTACTCTTTTTAATAAATCATGGGAGGATGGTGTGGTACCCAAGGACTGGAGGAAGGCGGATGTGATTCCCCTTCACAAAAGTGGGACCAAGACAGAGGCAGAAAACTACAGACCTGTCAGTCTGACCTCTGTGGTAGGGAAAGTGATGGAGTCACTTCTGAAGGAAAGAATAGTTGAGTACCTAGAGGTCAGTGGGCACAGGATCCAAGGCAGCATGGGTTCACAGCAGGAAGGTCATGTCAGATGAATCTAATAGATTTCTTTGACTGGGTGACCAAAGTAGTAGACCAGGGAGGGGCTGTGGACATGGCCTACCTAGACTTTAGCAAGGCATTTGACACAGTCCCACACAAAAGATTATTAGTCAAATTAACCAGCCTGGGAGTGGGTCCCAGGGTGGTAGCCTGGGTAAAACATTGGCTGGACAACAGGACACAGAAGGTAATTGTAAATGGAGTCCACTCTGAAGAAAAGGCGGTCACTAGTGGGGTACCGCAGGGTTCAGTATTGGGTCCAGTCCTTTTTAATGTCTTCATCAGTGACATTGCAGAGGGACTGGAAGGAAAAGTATGCCTTTTTGCAGATGACACAAAGATCTGCAACAGGGTTGATACACAAGGAGGCGTGGAAAGGATGAAAAGGGACTTGGCAAGGTTGGAGGAATGGTCAGACGTATGGCAGCTAGGATTCAATGCAAAAAAGTGCAAAATAATGCACCTGGGAAACAAGAACCCAGGGGAAGAATACACAATGGGTGGGGAGGTAGTAACAACAACAAAACAGGAAAGGGACCCGGGGGTAATCATATCAGATGACCTTAAGGTTAGCAAGCAATGTGAGAAGGCAGTAGGGAGGGCTGGGGTATACTGGGATGTATAGGGAGAGGCATCAGCAGCAGAAAACAGGAAGTTGTTATCCCTCTGTACAGACAGTTGGTGAGACCCCATCTGGAGTACTGTGTCCAGTTCTGGAGACCCCATCTCCACAAGGACATAGACAGGATAGAGGCAGTCCAGAGGAGGGCAACTAAAATGGTGCAGGGTCTGCAAGAGAAGCCGTATGAGGAGAAGAAAGGAGCTTAATATATATACCCTTGAGGAAAGAAGGAGGGGGACATGATAGAAACTTTCAAGTACCTCAAGGGAATCAACAAAGTCGAGGGTAGCATCTTTCAGAAAAGAGACTTGCAAGAACAAGGGGACACAATTTAAAGATAGAAGGAGGGCGGTTCAGGGCAATGGAGGAAGTTATTTCACAGAGAGGGTAGTGGATGCATGGAACAGCCTTCCTGGGGAAGTTGTGGGGTCTAAAACTGTGGGAGAATTCAAGAATGCATGGGACAGGCATAAGGCAATTCTTGTGGGGGGCAGGAAGATATAGGCTGTTGGTTAACTAGGATCTGCGGTCTATCCTGTAGGTAGGGAAATGGGCAGACTAGATGGGCCTAGCGGTCCTTATCTGCTGTCAAAGTCTATGTTTCTATGTTTCTATGTTCATTAAACATGTACACTGTGGAAGAGGGGAGATATGATTAAGACCTTTAAATACCTTATGGATGTGAATAAGGTACAAGTGGGAGGTATTTTTCAGAGGAAAGGGTGCTCCAGGACAAGAGGTCATGATATGAAGCTTCAGGGGAAGTAGCTTTAGGAGAGATGTGAGGAAATACGTCTTCCTAGAAAGAGTGGTGGATGCCTGGAATGGTCTTCAAGCGGAAGTTGTGGGGGCAAAAACAGTGGTGGGATTCGGAAAAAAAAGCCTGGGATAAGCACAATGGAGTCATTTGGGATAGATAAGGGGGTGGCAGAGAAAGTGCTGTAGACCTGGGGGGTTTACAATGTAAGCAATGCAACAACAAAGAGCAGACTGGATGGGCCATGCTGCCCTTATCTGCCATTGGCTTCTGTGTTTCTATGCTTATCAGCTTTTCTAGGGACTGTAGGCAATGAGTTTGGTCTGTACCATGCAGCACAGGTAACATCCTGTAATGCGGGATAGATAGGTAGAATGATGATGGAGGAGGAGCAGGGCACCACCAAAAATTCCACGAGATTCCTTTTAGTGAAATCTTCCTCTTCCACAGCAAAGCCCACGGCAGATTGCATTTGGTGCATCACGGCTTGGAAAGATGGATCCTCAAGAGGCGATCTCAGGGTATAAACTACCAAGTCCTCAGTACAAGATGAGTGGGTAGAGGGCAGAACTAGAGTGAGGGACCCTACACAAATGGTTCTCCCTCATATTCCTCCTCTAAATCCTCCTCTTAGATAGAATCTCAGAAGATATGACAAGATTGGATCTGATAGATTCTTCACAACATGGATTTGTTAAAGGAAAATCATGCAACATCAATCCTGTAGCTTTCTTTGGATGGGTTAGTCTTAAAGTGGATAATAATGAGGATGTTAATGTTATCTATTTAGATTTAAAAAAAGCCTTCAATACAGAGTCACATGACATTGTTAATATAAAAAATGTTTAGTATGGGAATCAACAACTCATTAAATGGGTCCAGGCATGGTTATCATAAAGAAGCAGAAATGTTAGAATTAATGGATTCAGTTCAGAAGAAGCATACGTTACCAGTGGGGTCCCACTGGGCAGTTTTGGGCCTATTACTTTTTAACATCTACATATACAATTTACAAATACATTATAAGAACTATTTAATAAAGCTTGCAATGATAGTAAACTTGGCAGAGTTGTAACTCTGGTCCAGGACTGAACTAGGCTTGTTTCTGATCTAGAGCATATAGTTGACTGGGCAAACAAAAAACATCTACAGTTCAATACCGAAAAATGTGAGGTCATTCATTTTGGAAGAACAAATGTTTTTCAGGAATATTACATTAATGGCATTAAAGGGACACTGTCAACCCCCTTAGGTTTAAAAGTGCCCCTAGTTTAAAAAATATGTTTTATGATTGCCAACATTTTGTAAAGATTGATGATGTAGATGGTAGTTTGATTCTGACTCTTTTTTCTTTAAAAAAGTGAAAAACAGACTGCCCACCATACTGGTGTTACCACACAAGCACAGGTTTGTTTACATTCCTTGATCAGCTCCAACTGCATCTTTCTTGGACTTGGGAACACCCACAACACAGTCTAGCCCCCTCATGATGTAATAGGAGTTTGGGAGATTACTGTCTCATGAGTGACTGCACTGTTTGTGTGTGTTTCTAATGCTCAGGAAGTATGTAGTAAAAACAGCTCCAGGACTGTAAACAAAACAAGGTTGTTTATAAATATGTATTAGCGTGCATTTCAGTTGTACTAAACAAGGAGACAGACAAAACAAACAGCAACATCAATGAATTTTAGCGAAGGTAAGCAATCATAAAATTTAAGTTTTTAACTAGAAATAATATGATGAAAAACAGGTTGACAGTGTCCCTTTAAGCTCAGATCTGGTAAAAAATGTTTTTAATTTAGGTACTGTATACTTACTAGTTGTAGTTTAAAGGCAAGTGATCACTGTAAACAATTAGCTGTTGAAACAAACCACTCAGCAAATTGTGTCAGACAGGCTTTTTGTAGTAAATCAGATGTGGTTTTGATGTCATTGTATAAGGCTTACATATGCCCCCACTTATACTATTGCTCCCAGTTTTGGACCTTATTTTTAAAAAAAGGCATCAAGCTTATTGAAAAAATGCAACACAGATAAACCAAACTAATCCACCAAATTAAGGAGAAAACATATGAGGAGAGGTTACATGACTTGGGTTTATTTTCTGTAAAGGACAGACATTCTAGAGGATATGAGCTATTCTTATTTAAAATCTTGCAGGAAGAGCAATTGTTCATAGACATGGGCCTCGAGTTTAAAATCTTAAATCATAATTTAAGGGGTCACAAAAAGCAATTACTTGAAAAATTGTCCAAAAAAAGATATTAGGAAATATGCATTCATGCCAAGATCAATCAGACTGTGGAACATGCTACCACAAGACATTGTCTATTTGAATACTCTCTCGTCCTTTAAAAAAAACTTGACAAATTGGTTCTCAATGGCAGTCTACCTGGTTTTGTCCACTGACAAGTAGGGGCAGTTCATATTGGCTTAAAGCCTTCTACTGCTCTACTACCTAAGTATGAACCTAAGTAAGTATAAGTAAATCCATGACGTCAGGATTATATCCCATTTCATCATTGTCAGCACAGAGATGGTGATGCCAGTGGCAGTTGAGAGGCAGGGATCTGTGGCATACTATTAGAATCAGTCAGAGATTGAGCATCAGGAAGCCCCATCGGCAGAATAATTGCCTGCAATGGCACCCATTGCAGAATGCATCAAACCATGTCAGAGAATGATGCTGACACAGCCGGGGAGTCAACAGCACCCTGCAAAGAGGCCAGGACTACCTGCATCAACAGGTGTTGGCCCAATGACAATGGCATCATACCGTCCATAGTAGGTACTACAGTGCCCACGCCAAGCCCCGGCCTTGGTGTCTCAACAACAGTCAGGAGACTGTAGTTGATGCTGCTGGAGCAGGCATTGACAAGGATGTACCTTGTCTCAATGGTGACTGGGACCTCACCAGCAAAGCATCCTTGTCATTTTCTTTGTCTGTGCTTATGGCCGGATGACTAGTAGGCATTTTATTTATTTATTTTATATATTTATCAAGTCTAGGATTACAAAGACCTTTGAGCCAGGGCTCTTTTACAAAGGTTCCATGTCAGAGAAAATACAAATTATGGCGGACATCAAGACAGACATTACATCAAATGGGGACATTGCATACAATTTACAGATTAATACAATTCGAGGGTAACAATGTAAGCAAAGAACAGCCAGTGGCATTTGTCAGAGAAACAGAGAGGATATGAGATGTGCCAGAGTCACAGGGGGAGGTGGGGGCTAAAAGATGGGGCTGGAGGGGGGGAAGAGGGAAGGAAGGTATAGTGGGGAGAGGGTAGAAAAGTGCAGCATTGGGTGTATCAAGAAATGAGTGGTGTGTCCAGGGGGGGCAGGGGAGGCAGAGGACCACTAGAGCAGGCAGGGAGGTGGAGAAACTAGATTAAGTTGGGCAGTCACAGGAGCTGTTGGTAGCGAGATAGTCCCAGAGCCTAGTTTTAAACATACCAATTGTTGGGGCAGAGGAGATGGTGGGGCTAAGGCCATTGAACCAGAGTGGCACTCGATAAGCAAATGAGCATTGTCCCTGGGAGGTGTGACAGTGGGAGACTTTCAGTAGTTGCAGCATGGATCTCCGAAGGCACTGTTTGTTGGTTTGGTGTTGTAACAGAGTGGAGATCCCAGGAGGTGCAAGGCCAAGGTAGATTTTTTTGCCATGGAGCAGGTGAGAAACTTAATATGGTTGGATAGTTGGAGCCAGCTGGTCTGGGTGTACAGATCACATGTGTGGGTGAGACGGTGGGCCCCTATAATGAGCTGACATGCCTTATTTAAGGCAGTTGAGAGATGTCTAAGGGTTGTGGTTGTAGCCGAGCCATAAATGATGAGGCCATAGTCTATTACAGAGATCACAGAGCTCAGGACAGCAATCTTCAGAGCTTCCAGCATGAGGTGTTGTCTGTGTTTGTAGAGAAACCAAGCCGAGTATTCGCAGCTCTAGCAACATTGTCTATGTGAGGTCCATAAGAGAGATAAGGGTCAAGCTGTATTCCTAAGTATATGAAAGACCCCACCTGTTTTAGGGTGTTCCCCTGGGTGGCGGAGATAGCCAAGTGGTGTAGCTTGTGAGGGTCATGGGAGCTGCAGAAGAACAAGGATTTGGTTTTCTTGTGGTTGAGGACCAGCTTATGGTTAAGAAACCATGTCTCTACAGAACTGAAACCAAGTTGAAGGTTGTGTTGTAGTGTTGCAGGATCTTTGTGGGTGGAGAATACAACAGCATCATCGGCATAGAGAATGATCTGTTCAGAGCAGTGGTATGGGAGGGAGTTTAAGACAAGGCTAAAAAGGAGGGGGCCCAGTATGGACCCCTGTGGGGCACCAGAGCGAACAGGTAGGGTATCCAAAAGAACGTCAGTGATTTTTACTTTCTGTGACAGGTTAACCAAGTAGCTTTTAAACCAGATGGCAGAGTCAGGTGATAGCCCGGTATTCAATAGTTGGTCAATTAGTAGTCCATGGTGTACTGTATCAAATGCCTTGGAGAGGTTGATGAAAACAGCCCTTAAGAGTAGGCCATTGTCCAGATATTTGTGCAAAGCTCCAGTGAACTCAAGAAGGGCTGTAGTGGTGCTGTAACCCTTCTGGAATCCGTGTTGTAGTGGACAAGGTATATTGTATTTTTTCAGGTGGTCGGTAAGTTGATCTGCCACGATGCGTTCGAGTGCCTTGGAGAGTGGGGGGAGTATGGAAATAGGGCTATAATTTGAGTGATTCGTCTTATCTCCACTTTTATGAACAGAAGTCATGATGACTGTTTTCCATAGGTCCCGGAAATTTCCACAGCTGAGAGAGAGGTTTATGATTTTAGTTAATGGACGAATTACCTCATCGAGGGTGAGTGACAGAAGCTTAAGGTCCAGGGTATCGCTACTAGATCTAGATTTAGAGATGGCTGCACCAATATAATGTAGCCTTACCTCCCTGAAATAGAAGAGTGGATAGATAGGCTATGGGGCTGAAGAATTAGGGGAGGAGGCCCTGTTTTCGAAAAAGTCATGGTGTAGGACAGCGCTAAGGTCTGAAAAAGCCATGTTAAAGGTGTTAGCGATCACCTTGGGGTCGAGGGTTGGGGATCCATCAACCATTAGCATGGCCGGAGAGGTTTTTGGCTGCTTCCCTGTGACATCCTTGATATTGTCCGAGAATGTTCGTCCATTTCCCCAGGTATTGGTGAGAGCATCTTTGTAATAAGTGGATTTCATAAGCCGAATGGCTTTTGTGTAGGCATTTTGTGCTGGTTTGTAATTTTGGATGTCCAGCTGTTTGCCAGAAGCCCTGGCAACTGCCCAAAGGTGGTCCCTTAGTTTCAGCTGAGAGAGAAGAGCTCCGGTGAGCCATGGGTTACAGAGACATTTAGTTTTGCACTTTTTAGTAGGGGCAAAGAGGTCGCAGGCTCTGTTGAAAATTGAGATGAAGTGATCAAGAGCTGAGTTAACATCTGTTGCTTCGTAGATAGGTAGCCAGTCTTATAGAAGCAGGTGTTGTTTGAGATGTGGAAGTTTTCCACGAGGAAGCACTCTACTAGTGATAATTTTGGGAGTGGGCTTGAGAAATTTGTTTGACCACACACAAATGACTGGGGAGTGGTCACTGAGAGAGTCCGGGAGAACGGTTGTATGAGAGATCCATGTGGGGTGAGTGGTGAGGACCCAATCCAGGAGGGTACTGGTGCCAGTCTTGTAGTTGATCCTGGTAGGGGAGTTGACAATTTGCGTGAGGCTGGCAGCTGAGGTGGAGTCTTTATGGGCACTGGCGCTCAATGCTAACCAATTTATATTGAAATCACCTAGTAGAATAAGTTCAGTTTCTGGAGGATGGGAGTTGATAAAGTTTAGGATGTCGTTGAAGCCATGTTTAGGATCCCTGGGCATGATGTAGACGGAGACAATAGTCAGGGCTTTATGGTTAGGACCTAGGATGTTTTTTATTGGCAGGATCTGGGCCAAGGCAGGAAGTGATGGAGTTGCTACAGGGTGCCACAACAGGGAGTCTTTGATATAGATTGCGCAACTGCCTCCTTTTTTGGATACCCAGTCCAGCCTGTGGACATTATAGCCCTATATTGTTACTGCCAAGTCAGTAACTGTAGGCATTAGCCAAGTTTCCACCACAGCAAGGATGTCAGGGTTGTGTTGGCATATGAAGGCTTGGAGTGCATCCAGCTTTGGCAGCAGGCTGCAGATATTAATGGTTGCAAGGAGAAGGGCACCTGGAGTTTTTGTGTGGCCGGAGTTGTTTGGGCCAGGATTGGGATGGACGTTGCCTGAGATGAGCAGGAGGAGGAGTAGGAGTTTTAAGAATCAGAGTCGTCACTCCTTGAGAGATAGTTTTGATCGTTGTTTCTGGAGGCAGTGGTTGCCAGTTTCCATGCTTTTACCCATATGGACGGCAAGGTAGTACAGCATGCAGAGGTGGTCATACTTGTTGAGAAAAGTGGTAGAAGTCAGTAACCAGGGATATCCAAACGGTGGGCCAAGCACAAGACTCATGTGGAAGTGGAGGGTTCCCTGGGAGTAGCAGTGGGAAACTGAGGAGGGGGTAGCAGGGGTGAGGATGGCTGGGACCAGGGAAAGAGAAGAGGGGAGGCAGGGAAAGGAGGAGGAGGAGAGTTGAGAGAAAGACAGAGAAAGCCTGCATGGCTTGCATGCTAGGGCAGTAGGGAAAGGGAAATGAGAAGAACAAGAGGAAGTAACTTGGCTAGCAGGAGGCAGACAGAAAGAGAGACTGAGAAAGAGGGCGCTTCAGTCAGTATGCACTGTGGGGGATGAGAGATGGGGGGTAGGGAGAGAGAGAGAGGAGAGGGAGATTTGGTATAGGTAGGGAGTTGGGGGTAGTTTAATTTGTAATTCCTGGCCTGGAGGACGGACTGTACTAACAGAGGAGGAAAGGCAGGATGAGTAGCCTAAACAAGGCCAACAATCAGTGTAGTTATAGTGGGCTAGTTTGGGCCAATTAGCTAGCAGGGGAGAGAGTGGGAGTGTCTAAGGCTTATTTAAAGGAGACCTGGGTGGGGGTGGGGGGGCAGGAAGAAAACCACCACAGTAGTAGCTGGCGGCAGAAGAAATTACAGCTGGCTTCTCAGAAAAGTCCCCCGGGAGCCCACTGAGAGGGTGCTCCAATGGAGTTGCAGCAGCCGGCCGGGCGGACCAATCAATATCCGCTACTGAACCGCCGCACCAATCGGGTTGCAGGAGAAAGCAGTTTATGGGTCTTTCAAATTCAGCGGCATACCTGGGAGCTATGTCCGAGCCGCCGTTCCCGTGCCACACCACTGAAGGGGCACTTGCACCCGCTCAGTGTCTGGAGTCTTAAGCCTGTGAGAGAGAGAGAGATTGTAGGGGAATTTGTTGGAGAAGTAGACTGGTGACAGGGCAGGGATCTGTGGGTGGGGGTGTTGAGGATAAACACAGTTAGGGGATGGAGACAGAAAAGTTGCAAGCATGGAGGTCACACAAAAGAGGGATTAAGTGTGGGGCAAGCGTGGTAGTTATGGTGGGGGGGCTAGCCGAAGGTCTGAGGTCAGAAGATTAGGCTAGGCATACAGGGGGCAGGGAGCCACAGTCAAGTGGCATTCAATTTCAATGCAGCCGATCTACAGAGCAGAGAGAAGGGACAGGTAGGGGTAGAGAAAAAGGGGTCAGAAATTTAAACAGCTGTAATCAGGTCAAAAGCTTGTCCTTTACACAATACTTCTACAAATGCAAAAACAGTGCCTACATTCTAGCATTTCATTCGCTATGCTTACAGGAATTAGCACATTTCTGGCAACATCACTACACAGCATCAGTAATTTAACATTTAGCGAGGGAGGAGATCAGTAGAGAGCGGTAGGAAGTAGAGCAGAAAATAAATAATAAAAAAAATGAAAACCACCGCAGTAGTAGTGCAGTGACAGAAATTACAGCTGGCTTCTCAAAAAAGTCTCCCTGGACCCCGCCAAGAGGGTGCTCCAATGAAGTTGAAGCAGCCGGCTGGGCAGACCAATCAATGTCCGCTACTGAACCGCCACACCAATCGGGTTGCAGGAGAAAGCAGCTTACAGGTCTTTCAAATTCAGCGGCATACCTGGGAGCTGTGTCCAAGCTGCCATTCCAGCAGGTCAGCAGGAAGGTGGCAGCCGTGATTGTGGCCGTACTGCGCCACTGAAGAGCGCTTACATCAGCTCGGTGTCTGGAGTCTTAAGCCTGGGAGCTGTGTCCAAGCCACCTTTCCAGCAGGTCGGCAGGAAGGTGGCAGGCAGCGACCGAGATTGTTCTCGTACCACACAGCTGAAGGGGAGCTTGCACCCACTCAGTGCCTGTGGTGATGACTGTTCCTTGTCCTTAGATCGTGATGGCTGCTTCTCTTTTCCTTCTCTATGGCTGTTTTTAATACAAGCACATTTTTGACAGCTTTCTTATGGCATCACCTTGTAGCCTGGTTAAAGCTCTGACAAATCTCACAAGTTCTCACATTTGAGACAGGCCCAAACAGCACACACAAACTGTGTGTGTCTCTTTTTTTATAAATTTTATAGCCAAACTTACAATATCAATATAAAGGCAATTTCAACTTCGGAGACGTACATGGAAGATGACAGAACACAAAGAAAAGTAAAATAACACAGCAGCGGCTAAGTCAATGGCATTTCTTTCTGCAGGTCTGACAAGGATGATTGACAGTGGGAGAAAGAACTAAGGAGTGATGGGGCCACCCACGTTATATACACATAGATGCTGCATGTCACTGTGGGTGGCCCCCAGCAAGCAAAACGTTTCCAAGTTGTCCTTACATTGATGACTTATAATTCCAAAGGTGTGACCTAATGGATGATACAGCCTCGATAAAGATCTGTTGTTCTTGTGGTCCAGTTAAAAAAACAAAACAAGTGCCAGCCCAGTGGCATGGAAGACTGAGGCATCCATGGCTAGCCAGTCACTACGCCGATGTCCTGGATTCGGGAATGAACCTGGGATGCTAGGGAGTTGGCTAGGGAGAAGAGACACGTTCATCCCAGTGGACGCTCTCCTCCTCCAGGGAGGGAGGGCAGCATACTCTGCTGCAACATTACCACCTAGGTGACCACGGGTGGCAGTGTGGCCACCAACAACAGTGCTGGGTGGGGGATGCTCCTGACTAAGACATCAGCATGTCCAACAATGTGAGTATGATGTCAAGCCATCACCTCCACAGAGCATTGGTAGGTTGGGGAAACAGAACACTGGAAAAAGTTCCGGCAGCAGGAAGAAACCCTGTGACTCCTCGCAGACCCCACACTGCCTACTGGGCACAGGACCACTGCAATGAGCATGCCATGCAGAGTTGGCTAAGGGAACCACCATTGCCCCAGCACAGGGGGAAGCTGTGAAGGAACAGGTGGATCATAGAAACATAGAAACATAGAAGCTGACGGCAGATAAGGACCGCAAGGCCCATCCAGTCTGCCCATTTCTTTTTCTAACAGTAAGTCCCAGAGACAGTGTGTGATGAGGTTGGAGGAGCTGCAGGAGGCAGAAGGAGACCTGACAGATGAGAAGTGTGAAAAAGCAAAACAGGTTTCCATGGTACCTTTGCTGCAAAGAGCCAGTTTATGGTGCTTCCTAGAGTGAGGAAACAGAGAGAGACAGTGCATTTTAATTCAACTTAGGGACAAGGATTCCCACAGTTCCATTTATTTTTTCATGTTGGAAATACTCAGAAGAAAAATGAGCAGCCATCTGATGAACTGACTTATGCAACTCAGGTAAGAACAATTGTGAGGGGTTTGCAATTAGCGTGAAATTGGAAAGTCTGTGTAAACAAAACTGTGGCTCATGGCTTTCCCATAGACAAAGCAGTGAGTGTGTGTATGGCATTATAACCAGCTGGATATAATGGCCAATTATAACTGGCTTTCTCTATGGAAAAAAAACCCAGTAATTTTCTGTAAATGCAAGTCAGGAAACACCATTCACTTTAGCAGTTCTACCCCATATTTAAAACTGGGGGAAGTCAAGGAAAAGTTGAAGAAGAAAACTGACTCATCCTCTTCCTCAGAAATTTTCTCTGCTCCCTCCTCCTCGGCCACAGAGCACTTCTTGATCTCCTCCACCATCTGGCCAGCATAAATAGGGTCTGTATAAATACACTGTTTCTGCATAAGAGTGCTGAAGGTGAGCCAGAAGCTGAAGGGCATGGGTGACACCCCAACTCATGAAGTGAATCCCATATTTACAATATTTTATTTATTTAGTTTTTGTTTACCATGTAGGTGCACTAGACAAGAGTATTGCCTATTTTCAGACATGACCTGGGAGAGTTATAGACACCATGAGCAACAATTACAGGTGATATAACACTACAAAACAGCAACAGTGATCTAACATAATACAGAGGTACCCTAACACATTTGGCATCCAAAAACCATGTCTTCTCTAACAGGTTGCATAGTTCAGACCAAGAAACAAGTAATGAGCACTCTGCTCATTGGTGAGGGTTTGCCCATGGCCTAGACTACTTGTAAAGTATGGTCTCGCTCATGCAGTCCCTCAGTAGCCAGGAGAAGAGTCTGAGGCAGAGACTTATCTGTAGGCTGCCTGCTTGGTATTATTCTATATGCCCACCTAATGATCACTGGTTAGTCCATATTAAGTAATGCCTGCAAGCAGGGACCCAAAAAGACTACCAGATCTTGTCTCGTCACCCTCTGGTAAACTGATCAATTGGAGGTTAGCAGCCCTGGCTGCATTTTCCAAACACTCCAGGTAGGTGTGGAGACGCTTGTTCCCCTGCACTATACTGGCAATAGTTGCCATTGCCTTATTTGCCATTCAGACTGTTTCTTTCTCTTCTCCTTATGCCCCTACACTGTGAATTGCACCATGGTGAGCTCAGTGTTGAAACCTTCGACTGTACAATCCAGGTCTTGAGCCTGCAGCAGTTTTATTTGTTGCTTTACTGACTAGCTGGAGGCAACCCTTTTCAACTCAAGCACCAGGAGTTGCAGTAGAGGATGCTGCTTCATTTTATTTGAATTGGTGTTGGGCTTTTGGGCATCCCATTCTGTAGTTTAGTGGCTTACATTGGCTTAGATTTATTAAGGTAATCAAGCAAACTGCACTGATTCTGATGATACAACTTTTAGCCAATAAAGAAGTAATGTTGAAAAGACTAGTTAAATAGAGGTACTGTTCAGAGTGACCTAAACATGGGTACTGCTTCGTCAGCTGCAAGCTCCACCCAATATGTTTTAAATTGTTGACCACAAACTGATAGGCAGAATGAGCATACATAATGGGGGAGTGGGTTCCAAATATGGGGTGCCACTGCTGAGAAGGCACAAGCTGCAACCTAGGATGCAGAACCTTATGGAGTTTGTTTGACCTTGATTTGAGGTGTTTTACATCTACACTGTGGTCGACGTTATGCAAACACTGCAGTTTGACAACCCACTGCCATCTCTTGAGCTGTTGCCCCACTGGCTTGGCTAAAGCTGGCAGAGCACATATGTAGGAAAACCTCCTGGAGGCCTGGGAGAACAAGTATTCAGGGCCTGTTTGGGGCTCTGAAGGACACAGGTTCCAGTGGCATAGGGGCATAGACCATCTCTGCTGAACTTCCAACCCTTGTATTGTCTGTGCCCTATTTTGGCACACAGCCAGCTCTACCTTGCTTTCAGTACTGCTTGGCTCTAGTTTGAATGGCATATTATCCTTTTGATTTATTTTTTATTTTTATTTTATTTTATACTTGTAATCAGATGAGCAATTTGCCTGTTTAAACTTGTGACAAGTACAGAGACAAAATTATACAGTTTACATTTAAATAGATAGTCAAATTCCAATCATACTTTACAAAATAGAAACCACATTGTTCGGTAACATTTACAGACATTCTTTAGTGCAAGCCAATTTTTTTAAGTGTACTGTAAAGGTGACTAATTAAGAGTCGTTAACAATGTCAACTGACAAAGAGTTATGCAAGCAATAATACCCGACAGAGTGGGTGGTATTGGGCAATACCAGACCGCCAAGGGGCATAATAAGGCCCAGCACCACAGGCAGAGGGCCTTATAGCCCCTGGAAGGTCCGCATTGCGCATACCGCCCACCCTGGAGGGTATTATTGCACTTAGAAAATGGGTTCCTGTGACATTTTCAAATGGAATTTAATAAGATTAAAAAATATAAAAAAAAAACACAAGAAAAATGAAATTTAAATCTTTTTATTGTAAAGTAGTCCCTTTGTTCTTGTGATGTTCCATCTCTTGTTGCCCCCCCCAGCTATTCTCTTCTTTTGCTCCCCCTCCACCACCTCCAGGACTGTTTCTCCTCCGTTTCCTGTGTTTTTTTTTAGTACTGCAGTTTCAGGACACAGAAAAGCTGCTGTCTCAGTTCAGCTTTATCTTATTTATTTGGGTGCTGGACAGCAAAATGGATTTGTGAGTGGTCAGGCGCATGACCGTCTTACATTGTACCAGCCAGTTGAAGAGGCATGACTTTATGGAGAGATGGCAGCGCTTTAAATTATTATTTTTTTTTTTTTTTGGTTTAAACCTTCAGCACAGATATTCTTTTAAATTTTGGTGCAGTAACTTGTGAGGAGACATCTTGTTTGCTGGTAGATCGTTTCCTGGTTTGGCATGTTGGATGACGGGTGGCAGAGGGGAATGCGTCTGAGTGGCGGGAGAGAGACCCAGAGTGGCAAGTAAAAATGAACTTAAAACAGACAAAAAAAAGACTGTCAAGTCACTACAGTTGGGAGGGAGGGTGAGGCAGTATTGAAGTGGGTGTTAGGACAATCTGCTGTGAGTAGGAAACATTTGAAGCAGCATTTTCTTCAGGAGAAAGCAGGCAGCCAGCTACAGTTGATAAGAGAGAGATCGTGGTTGACTCATCATCATGGGCAATAAGGGTATAAAGAATTACATGGGACAAGAGTGAACTTTAAAAAGAAAAAAAATGGAAAAAAGGTAGATTGTTTTGGGCAGTTACTGAGTGGTGGTGTCTGGGCTGTACAGTAACTGAATGAGCATTTGGGGGCCAGTCTCTCGCTAAGTGAGACAAAAAAATGACAGACATTTCAAATCAAAATGAAGGGGTTTTAGCCAATTAAGGGGCAGGGTGGGCACCAGGATTATGGTGATGGGGCAGGCTGGGCTGGTACTTTTAATACCCAGGCTCTGTTGTCTGATAGATGTCCACCTTGCCAGGGCTATCAGCCAATTAGAGCCTGGGATTTTCTTAGCCCATTTTCTAAAGAATAACAGTGAAAAAGTGTTGGAAGAGATAATAGATATTCTAAGCGGTAAGAAATATGAAGTATTATTGCTGTTAGGAGACAATAATTTAAATTGGCTTGGAACAAATGGTGAGTAATATAAAAAAAAAAACTGATAGTAAATCTGGATCAGATGCTAACTGATACAACCAGACATAATAATAAAACAAATGAAGGCAAGTTGACTGATTGGGTTATGGTTTACACCAGACTAAACGTTTTTGCAAGTTGTACACTACTGGATATCGTGAGTGACCCCACACACTAATATTTTGTATCTGGAGCAACAGGAGACCTAAAAAGTGCTCAAGATTAGCAAAATTTAGAAAACTACATAATAACTGTGAAAATATTTTGAAGACTGAGCTGTCTACAAAGCACAGCAGCAGCACTTGCAAAACATACAGGGTCTTGATTGTTGTCATCTGCCACTATATTGGTGTTGTAGCCAGGAGAATGTTATTAAGCACAGGAGCACTTTTTGGTGAAATAAATGTTGTATAAATAATTGTCCTTGGTTTGAGTGCTGTATTTTGTGTGTACTTGCCATTTTATAATGAAGAGAGTGAAAAGAAATTCAAATAAGTTGCTATAGTAACTTCTGTTATTGTAAAAATGATTAAAGAATGGGATAAGCTTTGGAAAAAAAAAACAAAGTTTCTGGCAATATAAGCATCTGGCAACAACATAGAAACTTGAGAAATAGGTGCAAAAAGGGAATTTAAAAAGCAAGGAAACATAAAAATCAACAGAAGCAAAAGGTTTCCAGTGGAAAAATGTTCTGGAAATCAGTTAATGATTTAATTCAATGGGCATACGCAACTTACTGTGGTGTTATGCTTGTACAACTTGATGATAAACCTGTGTGGCCATTCACCTCTCTATTCCATAGGTAATACCACCCTGTAGAGGACCCAGAGACAAGAACCCTTGAGTAGGGTTCCACCTCTAGAGATGCCATGGGAAGGATTCCTTTGGCTAAAGGTACCTTAGGAAGAAGCCCCAAGGACAGAGTCAAGCCACTGGAGAAGGAGGAGGGGAGGACAGTGGGGCAAAGAAAAAATGTTTCTGAGAGAAGCTGGAAGGTTTGACTTACATAGCCAGACAGGGGGTATGGCTGGTTGCTCCAGCCCATCGAACCACAGGTGGAGCCTTTCAAATCAATGGGCTTATGTAACTTGGTGTAGTGTTATGGTTGTGTAACTTGATGATAAACCTTTGTGGCTAGCCGCCTCTCTATTCCACAGGGAATACCACCCTGTTGGGGACCCAGAGGCAAGAAACCCTCAAGAAGGGTTCCACCCCAGAGGTGCCACAGGAAGGACTCCCTCGGTTAAAGATACCTTAGGAAGAAGCCCCAAAAAAGAGTGTTGAGCAGGAAATGTTGCATATGAAAGCTAAGGAGCATAACTGACAGTAACCCATGGATCAACAGCCACAGGTGATGAGGTTTTCAGAAATGGACATGGATTGAGATAGGATAGGTATGAAAACTGAGCAGAAGGGCATGACTTCCTAAGGAGAGAGGGAATGGCAAAAGGAGAGCCACCAGCCAACGCAAAATGAGAGTCACCAGCCAACTCCATCCAACAGTGGAAATCTACCTAGGTAACCTAAGAGTCTATTACTATCAAAACTAACAAGGTATTATGACCTTCAGCACAGAGAAAAGGAAAACCCTCCTATGAGGGGGAAACCTCTGGGGATCCAAGGCCTAGGTCACCTTCCCTACAGGCTTGGTGTATTTTCTTTGGGACAGCTCTGCTGTTGCAATTTAGAAACTCAATTCAGAGGAGACTCAATTTGGGAGGCAGGCTCTCACTCTATCCCTCTAACAGGAATGCCAATAAGGGCTTTGAGTGCACTCTGTGCAGCAGGATACTCCCACATGGGAGGACCATCCCTCAAGTTGGGAGGAGGAGAGCAACAACTGCTGAAAGCACTCAGCCAAACTACATGAGCTTAAGAACAGACCAGGTAAACCTGAGGTGGTTGTAGGGAAAATAGCTTAGAAGGTGCCACCGAACCTGCTCAGCAAAGTTAAAGGACCCCCCTTGTGCTTAAGGGCCCCACCCCTCACAGCTGAATTCTTAAATTCTACATCAAGAGGTGCCACTGGTACATCTGCATGACTACAGCTCTGCCTGGAGTGGGGACATTCCCACTAGGGGCCAGATAAGAAGGCTCCCACCCTGAGTTCTGCATGCTTAAGATGCAGACTTCGTGGATGCAGAGCGAGACAGTCAGCCACAGGGAAGCCCTGAGCCATAGTGATTTATGGTCATGGTTTTCATGCCTCTGATTTGTGATGGACGGCATAAATTCAGTTGTGAAGCATTTTAGACCCTCACATAGAGTATGCATGCTTTTCACTTTCTTGTGTTGCAAATTTTTACTTTCTTACAGTCTTTTCTTTTATTTCTTAGATGCAAATACGTTCACAGCTAGAATGCGATACCTTCATATAGGTATGTCACAACATGTACGTCACAAGCATGGTATATGGGAATGCATGCCAACCAGATCCAGTAGCAAGGCCAAATTATTGTTAAATAAGATCTTCATTACTGTTTAAATTCAGAAGCTTACACATAAACTCTTGAATGCCATGCCAGAACTAGGAAGGTTAGAAGAAGTTAATGACAATTTGTAAGTTGTACACCCAAAACACTTGAAATGTTGCCCATGAGGAATGCAGCACAAACTATTTAGATTACTAAGGGGCAGGGTTAAAATTCAGGCAACTTTCAGAAAGCTTACTCCTTCAGTTTGTGGGACTTTTGTGATATTAGTCAACACAGTAAAATTAGGTAGTCCAGTGCATATATTGACATTTATTTATATCTTTTGTGCACATGCTATATTGCTATAGAAGACATACCATGACTTGGATATATGAAAGCTGGCCAACTTAGGCAAATTGTCAGGCACTAGAGACAGTGCAATGAGACTCAAGTGTGGGCTCAGATTAAAAAGGACCATTTCTGATAAGCAGTATCAAATGCTTTTAATGCAACTCAGCCACAGTGGATGTTGCAGAATATAGGAGTACAGCATTACACTGGGAGCATGAACACAAGGCCCAGCAGTATGGAATTAAATTACAAATATTGGCATTATAAAGTGAAAAATGGTGGCTGCTGTGTGGAAAACACACTAAATTAATATATTCTTTATCATCCCACATTGCATTATACCAGCAGTCTCACCTTTACAATTCATCTGTCTTGGTTACTAGCAGGATCTGGCTGAGGCAAAATAAATTATTTTTCAACACGGAAGGGAAGCAGCTCGTATCTTTGTGAAGCCATTCTTCTTAAGGTGGTCAATTGCAAGTTCTTTCAGCTTCTCATAGTGCTGTGCAATTAAGACAAGCAATGGCAAGGGAACAAGTGAGCAGCAACAATAAACAATAAGGACACCCCAAAAGAAGTGTACACAAACAAGGTATGAGGGATGGGGGGAACACAGAAACACAAGCCGTGGGAGAGGCAGCACAAATAGACTGGGGGGGAAGGAATGAATGAGAGAGAAGCATAGATTGCAGCCAGAGGGAAGCAAAAAACAGGGTGAAGCACAAACCAGGCAGAAAGTCAGCATAAACGTGTAGAACTCCAGCACCAACAGAAAGCAGAACTTGACAGAGCCTCCAGCTGTGAAGAAAAAATGCTTCTGGGAGAAGCTGGAAGGTTTGGCTTACATAGCCAGGAAGGGGGCATGGCTGGTTGCTCCAGCCCTTTAAACCATGGGCAGAGCCTTTCAATTACATTGCAAACCAAAACTCAAGTTAATTAAATAAGTGATGATGGTAGAGAATTAGTTGATAAAAAGGAGATTTCTGACAATTTCAATCAGCCTTTTACAAATCTTGAGAACTGCATTATATAAATCAATTGAATGGGCATGTAACACAGAGACTACAAGGCAGTATTTAAACATAGGTAGGTTCTATTTAAGTAAGAACATTTTTAATTTCTTGACAATCGTGGACATGACAAAAGGGCCTGGGGTGGACAAGATTAAAGCAAAATGTATAAAACTAGGTGCTAAAGAATGAGTGTACCCATTAAAGAAAATAATAAACTTGCATTCCATGTCTGGTGAAGTCCCTGAACTTTGGAAAAGAGCATTTGTTGTCCCATTATATAAAAGAGGAGCTCTGAGGCCTTGGGCAATTATAGGCCAATTTCTTTGTTATCTTGATTTGGTAAAATACTGTACAAGAGAGGCTGGTACATGCCCATTTGATGGAATACTTGAGCATGCACTAGTTCCTCACTGAATTCCAGTCTGGGTTTAGGAGGGAGTAGGGGGCATATACTGTCTTGGTCAGGTTCACATCTGACTTGAACCAGAATATGGAGAAGGGTTGCCTGACCAATGTGTGGTCTTCATAGACCTGGCCAAGGCATTTGACTTGATGAGCCACACTCTCTAGGAGTCCAGATTGGAAAATAAGGGGCTGGAGCATCTGCTTTAAAATGGTGTAGTAATTATTTGAAGAACTGTAAGCAATATATTAAGGTGGATGGTACCTTGTCTTCTTCCTGTAGGGTACAGTATGGTGTACCTCAAGTTTCAATTTTAGGACTATCGCTATTCACACTCTTTGTGACCGATATGCTGAGCTGTGTCAAAATTCAATATTATTTTTTTACACTGATGATGCAGTGTAATATACATCAGGTGCTGACATTGATTTACTAAATCAAAATTTATCTTTAGAATTTGTTTTACAGAAATGGTTTGAATTAAATAGACTGTTACTAAACTGGTAGAAGATGAAGACCATGCTTTATGTATATCTCAGAAGTACAATAAATTTGCAAGCTTATTTTATGTTATGTCAGACACAACTGTACTTGAACAAGCTGGTTATTTTAAATATGTCGGGGTAATGCTGGACTCATGTCCTAGTCATAAAAAGCATATGGAAATTGTAACAAATAATCTATACAGAAAAACTGAAATTTATGTAGGCTAAAAAATGTGCTCTCTGTAGAAACAAAAACAGTAATTGCTAGAAATTGTTTACTACCAACATTACAATCTGGTAGTACAATTTTGGAGTCTGCATAGGCTAGAATTATGAGTAAGTGACAGGTCCTCTATAATGCAATTTGCCATTTTTCCACCAGCTATATAAATCCAAAAAATACCACAAAAATCAACGGAATGGAGTTAGCTATGCAGCTCCATAGACTGGGCGGCTGTCCCAAACACCTAACGTGCCTGGATTTCTATAAGTATAGGGAGAATCATTGCAAAATGTATGTGAAATTGAACCTTTTACCATTACCACAAAAGACACCTTCCATTTGTTTCAATACATTTTTTTAGAATGTGATGTAATGCAAAATATGCCCTCTGACTGGTTTGGAGATAATATATGATTTAAAAGGGGGTTTAAGATCTACAGACCAGTGGTTTCTGGTAACCTCATCTTGCAGCACAGTCATGGGAAAAACATTTTTTTCTTATCAGGTGATAAGTCAGTGGAAAGATCTCCCAGTTGAAATACAGTATGCTTAGCTCCTTCTTTACTAATATTCAGACATAGATCGATAGCCTAATTATCCTCTATGTCCTCTTGCAATTTTTTATTGATATTATAGAAACATATTCATGTCTGTTTGTACAAATACTGTATATTATTTTATTTATTGTATTATGATGTACTGATTATTTTATTATTGTAATATGATGCACTTTTATGTACAGTATTAGACATTTTGTGTTTTTGCTAAACACCCAGGTTATGCATATAAATGTACCTTTCATCTAGTGTACATACCTAGTAAACAAAAATAACAACGAAAAAAACTTGAAAAAAGCAAATAGAGAATAAGGGGGCCTTAAAAAGTTAAAATCTTTGTTTATAACAATTTTTTAAAAAAGGAATTTTAAAAAGTCCTTTTCATTGAGATCTTGTAAATTATGGATCCTGGAAGAAAAAGAGAGGCTCTGAAGAAGGAAGTTGTGCCAATGTAGCCGTTATGAAGCAAGACCCCCATATGAAGGTTAATCCTATCTTCAAGGGACAGGCTCCCAACCAGTCTGGTACAAATAACAGTAAGGGGTCACTTGGTGCAATTTTACAATAAAAGAACAAATACTGTGATAGGTGACCCTCAACTTTGATAACACCCTCTCACTATCCCCTACATAAATTGGAAGCCTATAATAACAGATATAAAATAATAGGCTACTGTCTTACAAGATTCAGGTAGCAATAATTCATGAAGTCTAAAAAACAGACACATCTTTTGGTGGCTTGTCTTTATCATTTGCAAAATATGGGGCTCAGATCAGAGGGTTCCATCTAACACTACCCCTAGATACTTAAAGCATACAACAGAATCAATAGTTTCACCTTTTAAATTAGTAAGACTCAGGTCCATATCTAGCTCTTTCCTGGAGCCAGTAAAGTGCATAAGTTTAGTTTTTTTAGTGTTAAACACCAATTTATTTGAATGAAGGCCAATGCTGAAAAGAATTAAAATCATCCTGGACACTGTTCATCAGCTTATTCAATGTTTAGCCCATACTGAATATAACTGTGTAATCAGAATACAGGATTACATTACTTCTGAAGATTTACAGGATGGAAGTACCAAATTCAAAACCAAAAAAAGAAGGGTCATGATTGAACCCTGGAGTACTCCACCACAACGGATTTGATGAGACTCTGATAAGTGACCCTTTTAAGTGCTAATGGGGATTCTTGGATGCAGGGGAATGCTTCTCAGGGGGGAGGGACTAACACAGGTTTTAGAAGCCCTCTGCACCTGGCAAGCTTCTCTAGAGTGAGCCCTAAATCAAGTTATCCATTGCCTTTAAACATATTGATTATAAAGTACCCTGTTGCATACTGAAAGACTAGATAAAAATGTTTGCAGGATACCTGTCCTGCAGTTGTTTACCCTTAAATTATTTTCTACTTATTGAATTTTGTTGACTCGGCAAGCCCACTGGGCCTAAAAGTCCCTTTTTCTGGGGTAACCGAGGGGAGGGGGAATACAGATGGTAAGCAACTGAAATTGAACCAGATAAAGCTGTTGGTGGTATTTTTAGTGAATGGGAGAAATTTGGCCTGGACACTGGGGAAATTCCCCTACTCTGTAGGCGGGTGGCGCTGTCCACCGGTCTGCAGGGATGGACGACCTCAGTACAGAGGAGGTGGTGAAGGAAAGCGGTCATGTTGTTGCGCGCTCCGAGCTCTTGGCTACTAATCCTCAGTCTTCAGATATTGATGGCATAGATATGAACCAAGCAACGGCTCAAAATTCGAAGGACTTGCCGGTTTCCCCAATAAGGACTGTTGATAACCAAGCAGAAGAAACACGACTGCAACAAGAATTGGAACAGAAAAAGATACAACTGTTGGATTTAATCTCGATTGCAGGACAGGATTATTAGTCATGTAGACAGAAATTGGAAACAGAACGCTCTAAGCACAAGCGTTCAATTGCCAGCCCTGTGAAAGAAGGGAATAAACGCTTACCTTTGGGTCCAGAAGATTTGCCACCTGAAAATTTTTTCCCTGTGCAGGTGGAACATTTGAAAGGCACATCTTTACCTGTTTTATTTACAGATAAATCATGTCAATTGTCAGACTGGTCTCCAGGGGAAGCTCTATGTCAAGCCGGATGGTTAGGGGCAGGTAACAAGTGGATACCTGACCCTGGAATACCTATATCAGGTTCTCCGGTTTGTTTTCAACCTCAGCCACAAAATCTAGAATTAAGGCAAGAACCTTTGGCAAATGTGGGAACTATTCAGTCTAAGTCCCTTGATTGCAATACTGAGGATGCTCAACCTCATGTTGAGATGGTTGGAAAAACTGATGCGTCAGACGCCGGAGAACACGGAGAAGATACTGTGGTTTTGAGTCCTATTCCAATGGATCATTTAGCAGACGACCAGTTCTCTCTATCACAAGAAGATAGCCGAATGGATGATAACTTGGAGTCAGGTACTGTTTTTGCTACTCCTCTTCAAAGAGATTGCCCACAGGGTAGAACTGCCCTTCCTGCAGAAGTTGAGCTGCAATCTTATGCAGGTTTATTCCGCAAGCCAGCAGTAGCAGCTAAACGTCGGTTTCTAGTTCAACTTCGTTATAAAGGGAAAACTCCAGTGGTTCCAGACCGTGTATGGGTGGGGAAGACTTTGCTTATAGACTCTAAGAAATTTTCTCCGGCTGAAGTGTATGCTTTTATTCACCCGCTGGGAGATCATAACTATGATATTAGCTTTTGCTCGATTATTGCACTTGATAAATTTTGGAGACTTTACTATGAAGTTAAGGATCAAGAAATTTGGAAGGACTTTATGGCTATTCCTGTGACAAAACCCACAATTAAGATTGTTACAATTCTTTTCAGGAATGAAGGGGTTAATATTGCAAACATATTGTTTTGATTGGAAAAACGCTGTTCATTGCATGATAAACCTAAACCCATTATAGATGAGAATGGATTCTGGACTGGGGGTTGGTTAGTAAGAGTACAACTACACCAAACAGAGGATGGTATGCAACATCTGCCTAGTTCCTTTTTTTAGGACGAGATAGAGGCATTATATTTTACGCGGGCCAACCTAAGAGCTGTTACAAATGTGGATCCCTATCCCATTTGAATACCTCCTGTGATCAAATGAAATGTTTTCAGTGTGGAGTACTGGGTCATACGGCTAACCACTGTGTGGCTTTGCCGGTATGTAATTTATGTGAAGAACGGTCTCACTCCTTTGCAGATTGCCCTTGGGCATCGGTAGATACTAATGACACTTCTGACCAAAAATATTATTTAGCACAAGCTAAAAGACACTTTAATGGTCCCGATAATTTAGCCAGAAATAGGCGCAGGGGAAGAGGTAGAGGTGGAGGGGGGTTTGGTGAGAGTAGACAGGCAATCCCTTTGTGGTGTTCTGCCTCCCTGGAAGGGCATGTCCCTTCTCCCCATGCAGACTTGCAGACTCAAAATCCGCTCTTGAGACAAGAGAGACGGGATGATAAAGAAACTCCCTTTGCGACCCCTCAAGGTTCACCCCAACGATCACAGTCCTTGTTAAGACTGAATGAGTCCCCTTCGGGAAAAGGATCACAAGACTCATTAGCAGATTCAGCTATGCTGGAAGCTATTCTTGTTGAAGAAACGGGAAAGCATACAGTGGAACCTAATGGTCTCAAGGAACAGTCTTTGACTGAACAGAGTAATCCTCCCCTGTTTCCATTGCCTCTGGCTAATAGATTTGCAGTTTTCTCTTCCTGGGGAGACCAGGTTGAAGAAGCACAACCATTGTTAGAATGTTCCATGTGAATCTGATGGGAAAATAAACATTAAGGAGGTTCCCCCCAAAACTACTAGGTCCGGTTCTAGGAAGCATGTAACTAGATCAAGTGTAAAATGTCCTAAACCCCCTCCCTGAATTACCTTCGATAGCGGTAACTACGCTAAATGTCAATAGTTTGAAATCGTAGAAAAAACGATTGACAACATTTGGAATACTATTAAACTTGCAATATGATGTATATTTTTTACAAGATACAAGATTGCATTCATGTAAGGAAGTTTCACAGGCTACTAAGTATTGGAACTGGGGAACGTCTTGTTGGTCTATAGGAGAAGAAGCGTGCAGTGATGTGGGAATATGTTTTCTTACTCCTGAGGTACGTTTACATAGATTGATAGATGTAGAACCTGGAAGAGCTTTTATATTGGATGTGGTATTAAAAGGATTATCTTGTCAATTAATTACATTATATGGACCCCAGACAAAAGCCTTGCAGATAGAATTGCTGAAAAAGGTACAACCTTATCTTTATACTAGCCGACAACTTTTTTTTGGTGGGGATTTTAATATAAATTTTCAAACTAAAACTAACATAGGTAAGCAGTATTGCGACAAAATTTTTTTGAAATCTCTCATATCATTAGCGGGTTTGGTGGATACTCATTCTATTGGCCATAATAAAGCTAAGCCCACTTTTTTTAAGGGAGTTTTATCTTCCAGGATTGATTTTTTATTCACTCATAAATCCTTACAGAATGTAAAACTTCTTTATGAACCTGTGGAATCTTCAGATCACTGTTTGATTGGTATTAAAATAGAAAATCCTCCAAGTAGACAGAAAGGTCCTGGAATGTGGAAACTAAACACTTCTTTATTACTGCAATTTTCGGTATTGTCAGAATTACGTATAATTATACAAGATAAAATATCCACGCTGGATTTGTATGATGCCATAGCTGATTGGTGGGAAGATTTGAAAACATGTTTAATACAGTATGTTATCTACAGTCTATTGGCAAATTTAGAGCTCAAACGCAATATGAACATTATTTATCTCTTAGACATTCCCTGCGGTCACTCATGTCAGTGCAAATAGCGGGAGAGGCAGATGTGTCACAAGATATTAGAGATGTTAAAATACATATGCCTAATTATCAATATGATAGGTTGCAATCTTTACATAAAGAACAATCCTTTGGTACACAGGGTAAGTCGGTTATGCTAATCCTTTTTTAGCTGGTCAGCATCTTCAAGACAAAAGGATATTTACAGATTTAAGAACTTCTACCAGCCTGTTAGCTACAAGCAATTCAGAGATTATGCAGACTTTAGAAGCCCATATTGAAAAAACTTTTGGGGCACAACATGAGGAGTCTGATTATGTGGTACAAGTTTTACAGGCAGCTGATCTTCCCCAAGTCCCAGTTGGAATGAAGCAGGCTTTAACGGCAGATTTTACAAGTCAAGAGCTTGAATCAGTTATTTTATCCCTTAAACCTAATGTATCTCTGGGGTCAGATGGATTACCGAGCGAGTTTTACAAGGTTTTGTGGGAGATTATGGCACCAGAGCTTTTACAGCTATATAATTTTTTCCTTCATGAAATGTATTTACCTTCCCAAATGTATGAGGGGTTAATGATTTTTCTTTATAAAAAAGGAGACCAAACAAATATTGGGAATTGGCGTCCTTTGACTTTGCTTAATGTGGACTTTAAGATTTTCTCCAAACTATTAGGAAATAGATTGTCTTTAGTGATGCATGACTTAATCAGCAGTTCACAATTCTGCTCAATCCCTGGATGTAATATAAGAGATGTATTATTATTTCTTAGGGAAATTATGGAAAATGGGAAAGGAAAGATGGGATCACAACTTACATCAGGGTATTTAGTGAGCTTAGACCAAGCTAAGGCATTTGATGAAGTATCTCATACTTATTTATGGCAATGTTTAGCAGGATTCGGGATACCAGAATTTATTTATAAACTGGCTTCAGTTATGCTATGCAGTGGCATATAATATTCCTTATGAGAATGGATGGCAGGAATGATATCGAATTTTTTTTAAGGGGGTGCGTCAGAATTGTGCCCACTAAGTCCCGTGTTATCGTTTTAGCCTTAGATCCTATGTTACGGATATTGAATAAATCACCCCAATTATTAAATGTATACAGGGAATCAGAGATATATACAAAAGTTGTGGCTTATGCCGATGATTTATGTTTAATATTGCGAGACGGCCATTCTATTGAGAAGGCTTGTGCTTTGATTACAGAAATAGGGATGGTTACAGGAGCAAAAATAAATGAAAATAAATCTCATTGTTTAAAACTGGCAGGATTTCCTATGAAACCTGAAGTAGTGGGAGGGATAATGGTGGATCAAGCTCTGTGTAAAATATTGGGCATTTATTTTGGGAGTAATGACAGTGCGGGTTTCAATTGGTCAAAAGCATTGCAAATAGGTAATGCAAAGGTAGCTAGTTGGAACAAATGGAAACTATCAAAAAAGAAAAGGGTATATTTGTTGAAAACTTTTTTGATTCCGTTTTTTTTATGTTTAAGTAATATTTATTTATTGCCTAAACGATTGGAAACATCATTAATGCGATGTTTTTTTGCGGGATATGGGGGAGTCATTTAAATCTGATTAAACGGAATGTACTATATTTAGATATTAAATCTGGAGGCCTGAATATGATAAACCTAATCCTATTTTTCTTTTCATTTTTTTTATATACAAATTTGTTACCACTTTTGAAATCCCAAGAATCCTTTTGGGTTCCTTTGGTTACCAAGAAACTGCGGGTTATCCTTAAAGAATGGAAGGCAAATAATTTTGTCCATAAAAACAAAAGACGTCCCAAATTAATGCAAGAATGGAACGAGATTTTTGATAAGATTCAACAATGGGAAGTTAAATGGGATTTTGTTTTACAACATACACGGAAAACGTTGTATCAGACAGTTTTAAATATTTGGGTTTTTTTTATGAATCCCCCTTCTCAGACAAGTTACCCCAAATTCGAGATGGTAGCTCAATTTATATTACAAATTTACGTATTCCAATACATATGTGGGATACTGCTTGGCTAGGGAGACATAAAAAAATTAATGTGCATAATAACCAAAAACATAAACAAATGCAAGAATGTTACTGCCCAAGAGACAGTTGCGATCTAATTTTAGAGACAGTAGAACATTTATATTTTCGATGTCCATATGCGCAAGAATTTTGGGACGTGGTTAAAAATTGCTGGAAGAGCAGAGTGACAGTTCCACCTTCTGAGGATCTTTTATATTATGGGTCTTTGAATAAAAGTATGACACAAGGATTCCTTAGTACTCAGCAAATAATACACACGTTTTTTCTTTATTGGATTTGGATTTCTAGATGTCGGCTATTGCTGCAACAACAAAATATCACAGGGATAGATCTGTTTTCTATAGTACATCAAGATTTGTGCCGATTAAAGATGCATGAGAAAACAAAGCTGAGTAAAGCAGAGTGGGAAAAATTATGGAAGGATTGTGATTTTATTTTTTGAAATATGGGGGAAAGGAGTTTTAATCAGTTTGTTTGAATGTGAAATGTATTTTGCTTTAATATGGTTCTTTGACAGGATTAAGTTTTTGAGTTAATACAGTCTCAATTATTATACTGGGATAGGGAGAGGGTGAGCTTTATTACATATGTAATAAATATGCATTTTGTTATACTTAATTAAAAAAAACACAAAGGAAAATAGTGGGGAGGAAGAAGAAATGGGGTATCAATATTTTTTTTGTTGTTGTTTTAGATTATTATATAGATTATTATTTGTTTTTGGTCTAGCATAATCTGTTAAGACTTTGTTATGATTCCAATAAAAAAATTCCCCTCTCTTACAGAGGGGAGGGGGAAGGGGTGGGTTATAACACTTTTATGTTCAAGAGTTATTATTTGAATTAATACTCGTTTATGTTTTGTTTTTGTTTTTCCCTCCTTTTAAGACTATGTATGTTGATTTTGTATATATATTGTCATGATTTTGTTATGATTTCAATAAAAAATTCACCTACTCTTTTTCAATAAGTGCCATGGGATCTTTAGCATCCACTTGAACTACCATCAATCCAGGCAGATGGGACCTCAGTTTAACGTCTCATCTGAAAGATGGCACCTCAGAAGTGCAGCACCCCTCTCATGCTGTACTACAGTGTCAGTATTGGGATATTAACCCAAGTGCCAGATGTGGGGAACTGAACCCACAGCCCTCTGATCTCCCAGCCTCAGAGGTGAGTGTGCTACCTACTGAGTCACTGACACTGACATTAAGCCACCTTCAGTGCAGGGAGCAAGAAGGAAAGTGGCAAACAAGCTAGTAGCAACCAACAGCAGAAAGGTGGGTGATAGATCACAAATCCTGAACATCATCTTGTGAGGCAGCAGTCACTATGAGAGGAAATTATTTTATTTACGCAATGAAGCAACCAATGACAAGGAATCAGACATTAAAACATTTGTGTTTGTAATATGATTGCTAATGCGAATTCTGAAATCCTATTTTGACTGAAAAGTGTCTGTCCAGCATTTCCAAGGGTGGCACAAGAATTTACAATAATTGAGAATACTATTGATTTTCTTAAAAATCCTGAGCAAGCATTTTTCTGCCAAAAAAGGTGTTTGTTTTACATTTTGCCTGTGCAACCAAATTGAATGTGCAAATGCTTAGCATATCTGGCTCAAGATCTAACTACATTATTGTTTTACTGCAAAAATGGGCATTTAAAAACAAACAAAAAAACCTTTGGTACATGTTTGGCTGGAAAAGAAACACTGAGGCATCTCATTTCCAGGTGTGCCCCTGGGTAGCATTCTTGCAGACACATCACTGTAAGTGACTTACTCAGGACTACACAGTAAGAAAGTGGTGATTGTTGGATTCAATCCCATGTCAACTGGATCAGCAGAGTCACAATTCTGTGCTTTAGCCATTAGGCTGTACTGCCTTCCCAATAATAGACAAGCAGAAAGAACAGTGCTGCCAACAGCAGCTGAGAGACTATAGATGTTTTAATCTTTTAACCCCCCATCTGCCACTGTTTCAATTAACGTCTCTGACATTCTTCCTTCGTATCCCTCTCTCTGCACTCCTGCACACACAAACCAAAAGCTGGCTTCATTGGCTCAAGTCACAGGGCCCTTACACAGATACTACTTATGTAGCTGGATTTTGTTTTACATTTTAACAATGCCCAACAAGTTGTTCAACCTCATTAGAGAGGCAAGTGCATACACCCTCATCTCAGCCATGACATCTCTTAACATGTGCATGTTCTGATGAGTGTTTGTCCAGGAGATGATACGTGCCCAGCAAGTGTGAGGGCATGGTGGATGCTCTTGACCTGCATTGCTGGTTGTTGAGCTCATTGCCTCTAAAACATACCTGAATTTTCTGTTGGCTCACAAAGGGTATTGAGCTTGAAAATCAATAACAGCAAAATAAACTATCGCTACTCGAAAAATGTTTGTTTCAACTTGCTTTTGAGATCTGACATGTTGCTTCCTTTGTTACTATGTTTCTGTATGAGTTTTCTGTTATGTGTTTGTTAAAGTGTTTTTTTTTTCTGGTGTTCAATGGCACACTAACCGTAATTATTTAGCAATAGCTTATTCCTTTTGTGATATTACGGCTTTGTACAGTGTTCAGAAACATCCTGGGAAGGAAAATAAAGAAATAAAGTTGTTTGGTTTAGACTGAACACCAGATGCAATATGGGTTAGGCCACAAACAAAATAAATACAAATAGAAATGGGTATGTTTGTTCTTTAATGGAGCAACCACTTGTATCTTCTGACTGTGAATATTATATATTTGTAATGGTACAAATTATCGGTATACAAATGGATATTTTCTCAACTTTCAGTTTTATTGTTGATATACTATGTTAGTAAAAACAACAGGATTTAAAAATGTTATACTATTATGCATTTTCATATATCGATATATGGAAGTTGTAGTAACAATGTATTTTACACTATTTGGATAAGGGCTGTGGCCTTGTGCCTCACAACACACCCTGCCATGCATTAAATCCCCATAAGCCCATACCCTGTCATGGGTTATTGCTTACTTACATGTTGTTGTACCCTAGTAGTGACATCAAACTGTTATTGTAGTATCTGAAGTATGTCACTACTAGGGTACAGCAACATCGAATGCAAACCACAATCAGAAGTTCTGATCTAAACCACTGCATGCACAGCTAATCGCTTGCTTCATTCTCTTTCACTTTCATTCACCATCTTTTTGTCAATTTTGGATGAAGTGAGTGATTGGCTATGACAGCAGTACTTTGCTCCTCTCTTTCTGATAGCAGTCCATCATCAGTAAACTAAGAAGAAGTAGGAGAAAGTACTTGCAAAGTAGCATAGATTCTTCTCCATGTTACTGGAAAAAGGATTATGTGAATGGGAACATTAATTTTCACTGAAATTGGGACTTCTATGTTTTGAGTTCATGGCCATGTGGTAGAGGGCACTGTACAAATTATACTTGCTGCTGACTTCTTTTGATGCAGTCTTTTTAAAAAAATTCCAAATATTCAAACCAAACACAGTGACCCAAATACCATACAGAACAATGTATGAGTCACTGTGCACATGCAAGGCTGTGCTTCCTTCTTGAGGTGTCATAATATCCACAGACCTCTTGAGCTTCACTCTCAAGGTCTGCTGGTTGTTGTAACAACCTCTTGAAGCAAGCATGGCATTGTTGAGCACAATGACCTATACATTATCCTATGTGTTGGAACAGACTCAAGCTGTTATTAAAAAAATATGCATTCACCACCCCAATGGTTCCAAAATGTTTCCATTTTAAATAAATTATCTTTAGAAAAAAATCTAACTTTTGAACTGTTGGTACTACTGTAGAAACTATTTTTTTAATGAAATTTTTGAGTCAGATCAACATGAATAGATCATAGTAATATGGTTTTCATGTATCAATGTATCAGCGTGTAGAGTATATCTAGTCATTGTTGATATGTTAGTAAAAACATGCATGTTGATACAGTTTATTATTTTTCAAACATATTATCAATATACATGTTTTTTAGTGTTTATAATATGAAATGTAGGTTATTTCATTATACAATCCCAATATATTCATTACTATATCAATACAATAATTGTATGTTTCAATTTGAAAAAAGTGAGAAGGTTTCAAAAATAACTTTTACATTGTTTTCACTTTTTCTGAATTTTGTTATTACTACATCTCATTTAATTAGGAACTGTGCTGTTCTCTTTGTTTTATTTAATAATTTTATGCACTTAATCACTTTGAAATTCTACTCTTCTTTGCTTTTGTAGGCTTTGTCTATAACACAGTAGTAAGATAATAATAGAAAGGAAACCATACCCAACAATATTTTGTCCCACGAGGGATTCTGATGCCATCAGAACCACAAGAGTAAAGCTCAGTTAGTTCCATGATGGCAACAGAATCCCAAGATGGGAACTCAGGATAGTGATATGTATCTTTTTCCTATCTATATTTTTTATATATATTTTATAGTATATGGCCCCCTCCCTTGTTATGTTTCTTTCTTTCCTCTCTGATCTCATTGCCCCACTAAACAGAACAAATTGATTTTTTTGTAAAATTTTTTGAGAACCTATGCTGCATCAGTCTGCTCAGTAACACAACCATCTGCTGTCCCCAATAAGTCATGTCAGGATGAATATTTAATTTTTTATTTATTCAGCAATGGGTACAGTGACAGCTCCTTACTGCTTCTGTGTTGAGACATGAATGAATGTTTTTGCTATGGCAACACTCATACAAATCTCAACACAGAAATAGTAAGACATATTTGCTGTACCTATTATCACTGAGTTAATAAAAATCAGATATTTGTACTAACATGACTTATTGGGGATAGCAGGTGAATACATGTGGTTGGTTTCCACAAAACTTAATGAAAAACAAAAATATTATCTGGTAGTCTGTGCTGTTTGGGTAGGACAGCTGTAACATTTGATATGATGAGAAGAAAACTGGGATTAATTTAGTAGAGGAAGGGGCTTAAGTAGCTGGTTGTGTTTTTTTTCTTTAAAAAAATTCTATTCAAGGCTATTATTAACCTCAAAATTAAAAAAAACTCCAACAACAATAAACAATTTATGATTCAGGGAAATTAGTATTATCAAGAAAAGCAAATGGTGCTACTTGTGCCAGTTTCACAAAACAGACCTGCAGAACATTTATTTTTTTTTTTACAAGGATTAGAATTTTAGATACATACTGTAGATACATAGACATACAGTAGATGCATAAACATTGACAGCAGAAAAAGGGTTTTGGTCCATCCAGTCTGCCCACCCTACTTAATTATTATGCTTTTTCCTAGTTACAATCCTCCCCTTTATTACTGTTCACCCTTTTTTCTAACTAAACCCAACTGCCTGCCCCATCCCTACTTGAAGCTGTTGATTGATGTAGTCTATACCACTTGCTCTGGTAGCTTATTCCACTTGTCCATCACCCTTTTCATGAAGAGCTACTTTCAGGCATCCTTTTTGAATCCCCCCCACCACCAGCTTTAGGGAATTCCCCTCATCCCAGTGTCTGAACTCAGAGAGGAGAGTTCTTTGGCATCCACTGTATCCCATGCAGATACTTGTATGTCTCAATCATGTCACCCCTTTCCTTCCTCTTCTGAAGGGTGTACATGTTTAAGTCCTGCAGCCTCTCCTCATTCATCATTTCCCTAGGCCATGGACCAACTTAGTTGCCCTGCAATATGCCGCCTTGACCTTTTTGCAGTCTTTCTTCAGGAGTGGGCTCCAGTACCTTTCATAGCATTCCAGGTGTGGCCACACCAGTGACCTGTACAGTGGGAGGAACACCTCTCAACTTCTACTGCTTATCCCCCTCCCTATGCATTCCAGTATTCTGTTTGCTGTGTTCACCTCCCTGTTATGGTATGCAGACATTTTACTGGTCTCCAATATCATGGTCCCTAAATCCTTTTCTTCTGTAGTGCTATCCAGCAGCGCCCCACCACCATTTTCATATTGCACTTTTGGGTTCCTTTTTCCCCAATGTCTATTACTTTGCATGTTTTTGTATTGATATTTAGCTGCCAAATCTTTCACCAGCTCTCCAACCTGCCTAGATCCTCTCTTAGTTCCCTTCTCATTCCTCCATGTCTACCCTTATGCTGAACACTGTGCTATCCACAAAGGGAAGATCTTACCCTTTACACCTTTACCTGTTATATGTCACAAATACTTTTAAAATGTGATGTTTCTGATAGAATACTAAAATGTAAGTGTTGTATTCCATCCAAGAATAAGGCACATGGCAGCACCACAGGCAAAATAATGTTTTACTGCAGTTTTATACTGCATACAATGCAAAGAAATGTTTTTAAAACCTGATATTTAATGCATATTATCAACAATCAAAAACGTATATTCCACCAACAATTTTTGATGTGCTTGGGATAGTGAATAAATGTAAAATTCATATCATGTTTAGGTTAGTGTTCTTATTGCCAGCAAGGCTCGGGCAGTAAGGCAGGCATCAATAGAATAGCACTAACCTATCTGGATCCTTTGCTCTCCCTTACTGTTGGATTTCCCATGGTTTATGAGCTTTTAGAGTTTAACCAGCTTAATTATAAAAATTTAATTATTTCTAATTATTACCCTGCTTCAAGTCAATAAATAATTACATTTACTATTAAAGCTAAATCACTATATTCCTTCTTCCACCAAAAGCTCATTTTTATCAGAGGATAGGCAAGGTTGTGTCCTTTGGTGAGAAAGACGGGATGAGCAGATGACACTAACAGCATTTCTGGATCAGCTGGAAGAGATTGCCCTTCCCAGACTAGGTATGAATTAGCACTTACGCTAAAATGCTCTGTCTTTTAGAATGAGAGGTACAGCACACTTCAGTATGTAATGTTTTAAAATGGGTCACATGACCACCACAAATACTGCTGTCTCATTGGACAAATCAGGTCACATGCAGTGCCTATAAGTTGTTTACCCACAAGCACATAGTGCAGCATTTTCTATGCCAAGGGACATGATTTTCAAGTCTTGATGCAGATGCAATTTCTGATTTTGAGTTTTGCCTACATTAACATTAAATGTGCAAACATGTCTGGTTGCTGTTTTCAAACATATTGATGCAGTTATGACAGTTAACCCATTTCACAGCAAAATAAATAATGCATGTATCATGTTTTTGACATGTTATTTTATGTGCACAAATTTTGACACTTGTGGCCAAATGTTACAAGAATGCACCAGAAAATGTAACACAAATCTTACAAAAACATTTGTAAATCCAGACAAAATGTTTCAAACCAAGCCATTTTATTACTGTATTAACACACTCCAGGGTGCAGCATTCTGCTAGGAGATATAGGCACTCATCTGATGTTTGTTGAGAAGCCTCATGCCTTAGTGCATATGGAGAGGTAGCAATATCTCTTCTGAAATACACACCCTATTGTGAGTAATTTCCCACATCTCTAACAAATGTTATTATTTACATGGTAAAACACAGCAGGGCTTGGGTTACCAAAAAGTAATCCTACTCCTTGTGTGCCAAAACAGTTTGCAGTGGGGTGATCTACACCCTACAGTCACTTTACCACAATTATAAAACACAGTATAGTGTTTAAGCATATTTTTAGGTTGAAGATAATTTATTTTCAGATTTACAGTTACATTTGTTTGCATGCTTTAATTGTTTTAGCTGCCTAACCTATTTGCAAAAGACTGGAGTAACAAATCTCACCTTTTATTTTTGTAATTCCAGGGTAAAAGCAATAATATGTCATTTCTGATTTTATACTCCAAGATAAATGAATCCTGATCTAGTGGTTCTATACTCCTTAGCCTTTCATCAGCATCACGAGAGTTATTTATCTCCTTGTACATGACTGTGAGCGACATATCGCTTAACTGCAGAGCTATGAATGCAGTGGCAGATTATCAGTAATTATTACAGCAACTCCACAGCTCTGTGCTGTGCTATTGTACCACAACAAAGAGATGTGAAACTAATGAGAAAGTGTAGATAATATTAAATGACTGTTTCATAGCTGTACACTATTGTATCATAGCATAAGACCCAGCTACAGTAGATACAAATGTACTGTTGATATACACTGTACCACTCAAGTACTGCTACTTGTATAGATCTGTGCTGCTAAATGATGCCATAGCACAGAATGCTAAAGCAGACCAATCCTGCACTGTGTCCTACATACTGTTCAAACATTAAAATAATGATGCTGGCCTGGTGTGATGGCACTGCATATCATATTCCCATGTGGAAGACCTGGGTTCACACTGAGAACCTAACTCACTCCAGTGCGTTGGTGGAAAATGCGGAGGCACTGCAACTGCAGTACAAGTGGACATAAGGGGTAAGGCAGGAGAGGTTGTTGCTTTCTCAACTGCATGAGCCCCTCTTCTTGTGGGTTTGATGGAGGGCCTTGACATTGTGGGTGACCATGTGATGTCTGCCCTCCCGCAGAGGTCAGACACTGCATGAGCAGGTCAAATGAAGGAAGACCAAAAAAATGGAAGAAGAAGAAAAGGCACCATGAACATGAAATTGTTGCTGGGCCTCCCCATTGCCATGCTTTCATCTCACATTGTCTCCCCCATCTCCACTGTCCAAAAAAGCCATATAGTTTCAGTCTGCACCACCAAGAGGTAATGTTTCCTCAGGAGACCAGCCAAAGATGGAACTTGAAGGAGAGATTGAGGGCCTGCAGCAAGGTGGGCAGACATGCTGAAGGCTGAGGAGCAGCTGACTGAAGTTGCAAGAAGGAAGTGCAGTAACTATGGATACAGAATATGAAAAGAAATGTAACTGAATGCAGTGCCAAGCATATTATACAGTGACTACTGTCATTGTATAATATATTTAATTAGTATTGTTAACAGAATTTAAGATCTTTTTCTTCCCATGGAGTAACACTGGTTATTTAAAGACAACAACAACCTAACATGTTAATGCACAAAGCCATACCTCTAGTCCCCTCTGGCCATGGTGGGTACACACAGTTTTGAAAACTAATTGTTCAGTAAATCAATACTCTTCTGCCTAATTCATCCATACCAGAAGCAATTTCCTTACTTACAATTACTTAATTGATCATGGATAAATAAATACATCTCCCTTTCCTTCAGTCTCAGTCAAATGGGAGGTTTAATTAATCACTTATGAGATAATCTGAAATGAAATGTTACAGTACCTTAGGAATATCAACTTCATGTAGAATCCACAAAACACTGTACAAAATAATCCAATTTCAATTAAATTAGCAGACATGCAAAATGAAAGAACACAAATCTTCTCCACATATATAATGTAAGATATTTTTTGCAATGACCTAAACCAAAGCTAAATGATCTGAAATAAAAATTATGCATGCCGCTGGCTAATTACAAAACACATTGAAAAGAAGAGTCAGGAAACATAAATGTAAAAAAACCAGAATTCTCTAAAAACATGCTTAACCTTTAAAAGAAAAGTGAATTAATTATCAAACACCTGTTCAGGAAAAAAGATAATGGGCAATTGTGATACATAACAGCTGGGACAGGGCATCATAATGCAAACTAGGAACATGTGCTTCCCAGATGTTCTCTACCTATTCTAAGCCGTAAAGCAACCACAGTGAGTCATGAACATGCAAGCAATATACAGTAAAATGGCAATCATTATTTCAGACCATTAATTCCATCTTATGCCCTGAGTAATTTGTTACCACTCGCCCTCTGATATCTAAGTGTTTAAAGTTTGTGACCTGAAACCAGATTGCCACTCATAAATATGATATTCCCTATTGCCCGTGAATCATCTTAGTGGCCCTCCTTGGACAGACGCCAGTCTATCCCTAGCTTTTTTTAGGTGTGGGCTCAAGAACTGAACACAGTACAGTACTGAAGGTGTTCCCTCATAACTGACCTGTAGACTGTCATTGCCTTGTTGTATTGGGAGGTGGCCTTCATATTGTCACTGATATTATCCTCAGGTCCCTTTCTTCTTTAGATTGCTATTCCTTCATGCCATGGATTCAGTATTCCATTTTTGGATTCCTGCTATGGTGCTAATGTACATGATCATGCATTCATTGACATATAGTTTTAATTGCCATATGCTTAACCACATATTGAATCCCTCTACATCTCCTTAAATTTTTCCTTGGTATCATCTGTAAAGAGATAGACTCTGCCCTGAAAACCTTTACCTATTGCACTGATGGACGTACTGAAGTGTGTGGGGCCCACAACAGACTCTTACATGCAAAATACGAAATTGCAGCAGATAAAGGTCTAATGGTCTATCAAGTCTGCTTGATTGTGCAGCTAGCAGCCCTTATACTGCAGCTACCCCTCCCCCCTCCAGTGACTTTCCTCCTTACCCTGTCCCATCCCCCTTTGAAGCAGCCCACTGTTCTACAGGATACCACTTCCTCTGGCAATGCGTTCCACCTATACATCACCATCTCTATAAAAAAGTGTCTCCTCATTTCCCTCCTGAACCTTCACTCTTCCAATCTCAGATCGTGCCCCTGAGTGTCCCTCCCCCTCCTTAATTTGAAAAGCCCCTCTGTGCCCATCTTATTTATTCCTTTCATGTACTTGAATGTTTCAATCATGTCCCTCCCACCCTTCCTCTCCTCCAGGGAGTACATGTTCAACTCCCTCAGCCTGCCCCTGTAGGGTAAGTCCCATAGCCCCTAGATCATTTTTGTTGCCCTGCACTGCAACCCCTCCAGTAACCTAATGTCCTTCTTCAGGTATGGGCGCCAGAACTGCATGCAGTACTCCAGGTGTGGTCTAACCAGTGACCTGTATACTGGCAGGATAACAACCCCCCCCCCCAGAGGATATGCCTCTGACAATACAACCCAGCATCCTGTTTGCCTTTGCAGCTGCCTTTCTACACTGTGCTGAGTTGTTCATTGCTCCTGTTATGATCACCCCAGATCCTTCTCCTCTTCTGTCTTAGCTAGTTGAATCCCACCTAGCTGGTAGCTACTCCTTGTTTTTTTGTGCCAAAATGTAGAACCTTGTATTTTTTGGCATTGAACCCCAGCTGCCAAGTGTCTGACCAGGCCTCCAATTTTACCAGATCATTTTGCAACCCCTGCCACCCTTTTAAATCATCCACTACTGCTCCCATCTTGGTATTGTCTGCAAACAGACTGATCTTGCTCTTGATATCTATTGAGATGTCTGCCATGAAGATCTCAAACAACACCGGCCCAGTACGGAGCCCTGCAGCACCCTGCTTGTCATTGCCCTGGGAGATGAGAGCTCCCCTCCCACCACCGCCCTCTGCTGTCTCCCTTGCAGTCAGTTCACTACCCATATCACCATCTTCGCCCCCGCCCCTGTGCCTTCCAGCTTACTTCCTAGCCTCCCATGTGTCACCGAATCAAATGCCTTACTGAAGTCCAGGTACAGGACATCCACTGCATGGCCCATGTCTAATTGCCTGGTTACCCAGTCATAGTACTCCACCAGGTTGGTCTGACAAGATCTGCCTGAAACAAACCCATGCTGTCTGCTGTCCTGCAGCCCATTAGCCTCTAAGTGGGAAACCAGCATCTCCTTCAGGATTGTCTCCATCAGCTTTCCCATGATGGATGTGAGGTTTACCGGTCTGTAGTTCCCTGGCTCATCCTTGGGGCCATTCTTCTGGAGGGGTACTAAGTGCGCCATCCACCAGTCCTGAGGTACACTCCCCAAGTCCAGGGAGGCATTGAACTGGTCTGTCAAGGGTTCTGCCAGGGCTTCTGCCAGCTCCTTCTGCACACTAGGTTGTATGCCATCTGGCATTGGTGCCTTGTCCACCCTCAGTGCCCTCAATCCCTCCAGTACTCTGCCCACTGGGATTTCCCTGTCTGTCACCTCATCTCCCCTGTGCCCACCCTTCCACCCCCTAGTGTGCAGCTCCCCCTTTCTCTTTAGTAAATACTGAGCAGAAGTACTTGTTTAATGCTTCTGCCTGTTCTGCCCCAGTTTCCACCAACTCCCCATCCTTCTTTATCCTTACTATTTCGTCCTTACAACTCCTTTTCTCCCTGATGTACCTGAAGAATTTCTTCTCCCCCTCTTTTATGTCCTGTGCTAGCCTGAGTTCCCTGGATGCCTTAGCTGACCTGACTGCCCTTGTCACCTCCCTCGACTTCTTCAGAGGTATTCCTCTCTGTCCACCCCCTCCCTGTTTTTTCTGTACCTTTTAAAGGTGGCTCTTTTCTTCCTTACTTTTCCATGACCCCCAGCTCACCCAGCTAGGCTTCTTGACCCTAGCCCTATTACTCTGGACCCTTGTACATGTTACGGTTGCCTCCTCAATTCTTAGTTTAATGACCTCCCACTTCTGGTTAGTGTCCATGTTTGGATGAATCCTGGCTAGATGCCCCGGTACTATTTCTCTCATCCTCCCGAAGTCGGCCCTCCTGAAGTCTAACACCCTTGTGCCCGTTCCTACTCCCCCTTTCCCCATGTTTATTGTGAACATTACCGAGTAGTGGTCACTCCCCACCAGCAGTTCCTCCACCCCCAGCTCCCTCACAAACTCACCATTTGCCAGCACAAGGTCTAGAGTGTTTTCTAACCTGGTTGGCACATTGACCATCTACAATAGGAAGCTGTCCTGGAAGGCATCCAGAAGTACCTGCTCCCCCCTATTCGTGGTGGCTGGGGTACCCCAATCTACTCCCAGCAGATTGAAGTCCCCCACAATCACTGTGCTGCCCCTAACACAGGTCCTTCTGATCTGTCCCGCTAGTTCTCTGTCTAACTCCTTAGTCGGAGATTGTGCCCTGTACACCACTCCTATCCTGAGGGCCCTATTTTTGGAGTCCTGGAGCTGCACCCATAATGACTCCATAATGCCCTCCTCCCCTTCCTCCCTGACACACTTCAATATTTCCCTCATGTACAGTGCCACCCCCCACTCCTTTTCCTTTTACCCTTTCCCTCTGAAATATCCTATACCCTGGTACTGTCAGGTCCCAGTCATGGCACTGGGTGACCCATGTCTCGGTGATGCCACCATGTCCACCTCCCCATCTGCCATGAGAGCCTGTAACTCTTCTGTGCTGTTCTCTAGACTCAAAGCATTCAGATTTACCACCCTCCACCCCGCTGTCTCCCCCCACTTGCTCTCCCTTTCTAGCATCCCCTCTTCACCTCCCCCTAAGTCCTTGCTGCTGGTATGGGGGTAAGTTCATTCGGCTTCCCTACCTGTGGATCCTGCCTGACTCCTGCCCTCTTGCCACCACCCTCTTCTAGTTTAAATTCTCATTGTTTGCTAAATATTCCCCCAGTTTCAGTTTCAATACCCTCCTTCCCTCCTCATTTAAGTGTAGCCTGTCCTTAGCATAGTGATCACTGCCCTCCCAGGTCCTTCCCCACCCCCCACCAGCCCACACCCTTTGGACTGACATGATTCTCTTAGCCATGTGTTAAATCCCTCTGTCCTCAGCTTCTTTGCCATGCTCGCCCTGGGTACTGGAAGCACCTCTGAGAAAGTTACTGAGCTTCTTGCCTCCTCACAAATCAGCCCCAGCTCCTCAAATCTCCTCTGGACTGCATCTACCATATTTCCCACCAGGTCATTTGTTCCCAAATGCAGAAGTAAGTGAGGGTTCTCCCTAACCCTCCTAGCATACTTCAGGACAGATAGACCCATCCTTTCCACTGTCATGCCTGGCATGGCCTCCACCCATATGTGACTATGCCTCTCCCCCTTGCTTCCTCATCTGATCCCTTTCAGAACTGAGTCTCCCAGTACTAGGATCTCACCCCCATTTTTATGTTCTACTCCTCTCATCCTTCCTTTATCCCATCCCCTTCCTCTCCATTCCTCCTCCTCCTCCTCCTCCAGCACAGTTGTTCTCCCTTCCACTCCTGTTGTAATGTTCCCTGTCTCTGTTCTGGCCTCCTTCTCCCCTTTCTCCTCTGATTTTACCTCCCTTCTCCACTGGGCTTGACCTGCCTCCTCCCTCGATGCATCCCTACCCTTTTTTCTCATATCTCCCCTCCCCCACAACCCCCCTTACTCGACCTATCTCCCATACCATATCCCTTCATCCACTTGGCCCCCCCTCACCTGATCTGTCATCAGCTTCTCCACCCAGCACTCCCCCTAACACATCCCGCAAGCCTGTCAGTGCTGCAAACTGATTTTTCAGTGTCCCTTCCTACCCACTATTTCCTCCATCCTTCTGCTCACCACCCCATCACTGCTGACTCTGCAACTGTTAGATTCCTCCTTCCCTCCCATCCTCCATTCTTCCCCTTTTCAGCCCTTGTCTGTCCATTAAACTGGGACCCCCTGTCTCACTCCCCCTTCTGCCACCTTTATCCCTCTCCTCCCCCTCTCTCTTTTATCTGTTCTCCCCCTCAGTTACCCTCCTTCCCTTCCCAGCAACTGAGTTGTCCACCATTGCAGCCTGCAATCCCCTCATAAGCTCCATTTATAAACAGCTGATCACATTCCTAAGCTACTTTATTTGCCTGCACACCAAACAGTCTCCCACTCTCCATGCAATTTTCAGAAAGATTACCGCTCCACAGGTGTTGCAACCTACCACCCCTCCCATCTAACTTTTCGCCCACCAGCATCCCCCCTCATATTTAGTAGGATGCCCATACCACTCCTGACCCCTCCCATCCACCTTTTCCAGTTCTGCCCATCACTCCCCCAGCTCTCTGATACCTTACCCTCATGTAAAAGTTAGCCAACCAACAAAGCTTGCCCCACCAGTAAGTGCAATCTGTCCCTTAAGCACAACCAAAAGCAATCTGCCCTTTAAACCTTGGTTACATTTCAGTAGTACAGGAAATCCTAACCTATAATCACTGTGCAAAACATATCAATACTGGGGTTTCCAGAAATGTTCTCTGACACAAACAGTACAGGACGTGTTTGTAAGCAATAATCACTGTGCCAAACATTTCAACATTTGTGCTAACCTCACTTAGTAAGATACAATGCAATAACTGTATAGAAACATTATCTTCTACCTGATATATCAGTCTTGTCCTGTATACTCTTCCTAGTTACCAGACGTGCTATGACTCATATCCTGTGATGTAACAGGATGTGAGGAAAAACAGGAATAAAGGGGATGTGAGCCTTGAGGTGGGAGAGTGGGACTAGACACCAGCCTCCTCAAGAAACAATCAGGCCAGCAGTGCTCAGAGCACTAGAGCTCTGTATGATTCCCTGAGCAGTCTCTAGATATTTGTACCTCAGTTGTGCCTCAGTTGCTAACTGCTTCTGGGGGAAGGGGAGCAAGTTTGCTCAACAACCTCCCAAAAATCCCCTGAGCTGCTCTGAAGACAGACACAAATGTTGCTGTTTTTAACTAATATCTATCTCTACAACTACGCCATGTACCTGCAATAAAAGAAAGCAATAAAGAAAGCAAGGCAAGTATAGCAAAAATCCTAAACTCTGTTAACTTAGAGCAGCACATTCTGTTCCTCTATACATCCAAAAACTTGTCCCAACACACCTTAAAATACTATAACAGGATACCTAGGGGAAAAAAGCTAATAATTCCAAAACCTGGAAGAACAAGAAAACAAACAAAATATGTATATACTGTATATAAATATAAAAGAACAGCAATAACAATGTGCTTTCTTTTCCTTTTTGGCCAAAGCCCTCAGCTGCCCCTGGCTTTCACCCTTACCTTGCGGGACACCATTGATAACCTCCTTTACCTCAGAGACTTTACCATTAAGGACCACTCTCTGGGTTTAACCTCCTTTACCTCAGGGACTTTACCATTAAGGACCACTCTCTGGGTTTAACCTCCTTTACCTCAGGAACTTTACCATTAAGGACCACTCTCTGGATTTTGCCCTCCAGCCAGTTCCCTAGCCTTCTCATTAGTTTATCCTTACCATCAGATCTCCCACTTTCTTTACCAACCTCCTCTGTGGAACAAAGTGAAAGGTCTTATTGAAATCCAAGTAAAGTATATACACCACCTGGCCCCTGTTAACTATCTGTGTTTATGAACTCAAGAAATGTTCAGATTCATTTGAAATGGCCTGCACTTCACAGACCTATGCTGCCTCTTTTCCTGTAGTCAATGTGCTTCCAGGAAGTCCACTATACAGTATGTCCCTTAAAAGAAGTTTCTGATAACTTACCAACTATGGGAATTAGACTCACTGGTGTATTGGAAGTTAAATGCATGGGTGTGTAGTTCCCAGGTTTTTCTTTATCCCCACCCTTGTGCAGCTGTATCACATCTGTTATCCTACAGTCACTTGGCACCTGCCCAATTTCTAAGGAACTGTTGAATTGTTCCACCAGGGATGCTTCCAGTGCCTGGCTCATCTCTTTCAGCAGCCTTGGGTGAATTCCATCTGGTCTGGGGATCTCTTTATTTTGAAATTTTAGCAGACCCTTGATCTTTTTTTCCGTAGAAAATACCCCTACCTTTAACCTTTGTTTTGAGGGACCCTAGAATGTGACCCTTCTTTCAAGTAAGAGGCCTGAGGCCTCTACCATGAACACAGAACTCAAACAATCACTGAGGATTTTCACCTTGCCCACATCATCCTCCATGTTTACCCCATCATTCTCCATCTGTTCAATACCTTCTCTTACCTGTCTTTTTCCCTTATGTATAAAAATACTGTGTCTTTATCCTTAAAGAACAAGTAACCACCCATCTACTTACTGTACATGATTTCAGGTTGAGTGTCACTCACAGTGGTGTTACTGGTGACCATATATAGTAAATAATGTTTTTTTTTTCTTGTTTGTTACTTAAATTGTGATGTGTAGAACACCCCCTCCCCTGGGCTGTCAAACAGGACGTGATGTTAGAAAAGAACTAACCTAGCAAAACAAGCTTCTGGAAATAAGCTGTTTCTCAGATTAGAAGGCCTTTCTGGTAAAACTTTAAAAAAGTAATAAATATATACAGAATAGCCTGTACTTTCATTCTGTCATCTAGCAAAGCAATGAAGAGGAGTTGTATCTGTTAAAGTTGATAGGAAACAGGTTGTACACCTCTAGATGTCCTACAGTTGTTCTTTTATTGGCTACCCAGTATTCTGATATACTTTTGACCTTTTTTGTTAAATTAATAATCTAATTTTGTTGCCCTTTTAACTATCCTGAATACCACTCTCTCCTCAGCAGTTGCTAATGTCTCCTTTCAGACTGCCTAACCATTCTATGACATCACAAACTCCCATTCCAGGCCATTCAGATGAATAGCATGGGATGAGAGTTACTGATGTCATAGAATGTCTTAGAAATATGAAAATCAAGTACTGTAGCTGATGAGGAGAGTGGAACTGTATGTAGATCTGAAGACACCTAAAAGCTAGATTATTTATTCATCAAAAAAATCATCAACGCATGTCAAAATACATAACTGGCATTGAAAGAAAGATGGAAGGGCAGTTAACTATGTAAAAATAATTTCCTATTTCCTTGAAGGTGAGATAAGCCACTTTTTTCTGGCCTCAAAAGATAAGCAAAGGAGCTCATAGATGTAATTTCACCTGCACACTCAATGCTTTTGAATAGTGCCCTGTTTTGATGAATGGGGAACTTGGCATCTGGCTTCAAATACTTAATTTGAAGTCTCTGTGACAAGACACTAGGGGATGATATACAGATACATAGATACATAGATGCTGTTGGCAGATAAGGATGCTAGACCCATCCAGTCTGCCCATTTAAGCTGCCTAATGAAGCATCCAGTGACCCTATCTGGTCATTGGTTTTAGCTTTTTCTTCCTATCTCAATTTTTCCTTTGTTTCTGTCCCATGCATGTTTGAAGCCTGCCTTTACCTCATGGGGCAGGCTATTTCATGCATCCACCACTCTTCCCATAAAAAAGAACTTCCTAACATTTCCGCTTATGCAGTCACCCCTCAGTCTCATGTTGTGTCTGCTTGTCCTTGCACTACCATTAATCTGGAATATGTTGTCCCCTTCCACCTTGTTAATGCCCTTGAGGTACTTGAATGTTTCTATTATGTCACCTCTCTCCCTCCTTTGTTCCAGCATGTACAAATTGAGGTCTATCACTCTCTTCTCATAAGACTTGTGATGTAATCCCTTCACCATTTTGGTTGCCCTCCTCTGTAATGTCTCTGTTTTATCAATGTCCTTTCAAAGGTGTGGTCTCCAGAACTGTACACAGTAGTCAAGGTGAGGTCTCACCAGGGTCTTGTACAGTGGAACTATTCCTCCCTCCTTCAGCTTGTGATTCCCCTTCCAATACACCCCAACATCCCACTGACCTTTCCCACCACCTTTGCCATTTGCCTAGCAGCCTTCATGTCATCTGTGATTATGACCTCCAAGTTCCTCTCCTCATTAGCTACTGTCAGCAGCTCTCCCCCAATCTGTGGGTCATCCCAGGGTTCCTGCTCCCCACGTGCATGATTTTGCACTTCTTTGCATTAAACCTTAGCTGCCATGCCCCTGACCATCTATTCAGTAGTTCCAGGTATTTTCTCATCCTTTCCACCCCTTCTGGAGTATCTACCCTGTTGCCGATCTTAGTGTCATCCGCAAACAGGCAAACCTTTCCCTCCAGCCCATTTGCAATGTCACTGATGAAGACATTGAAGAGGCCTGACTCCAGAACTGACCCCTGAGGTACCCCCACTGGTCACTTCCCTTTCATCTGATTGGGTTCCATTCACCACTACCCTTTGTTTTCCATCCTTTAACCAGATTCCAGTCCAGTTCACCACCTTGCATCTCAACCCCAGGCTTTCTAGCTTGTTGACCAGTCTCCTATGTGGGACTGTATCAAAAGCTTTGCTGAAATCAATGTAGGCAATATCTATCATCCCCCTCCCTGCTTGGTCTTCTGCCTTTGTCACCCAGTCAAATAAATCTATCAGATTAGTTTGACAAGATCATCCTGCAGATAACTCATGTTACCTTGGATCCACCTGTCCATTGGCTTCCAGGTGTCAGATAGACATCAATTCCCTCTTGAGAATGCAGATAATGTAACAGGGATCTCAAATCCTATGGTATATTTAATGGTGTTTATCTGTTGTATGCTAAGTGCTTACTAAGTATAAATACAGAGTATACACAGTATGAAGAATGGGACTGTGTAAGCCTGAAGGCCTGTGTACTGAAAATATCTTGTTGGTCCAATAAAGGTATCAAATTAACTGAGTATACAGTAAATCAGGTTACATGCCAGTTAGCTTACAGAATATAATAGGGTGTAGGCTTTTCATGACATCCCCATTTATACAGTAGGTGTTTTCCCCTCATAAAAACAAGGGTGCCCATCAAGGGGTTCAACTATATTATAGGAGGTTTCATGTGGGTTTTCAGGCTCTGGGGTGGAGGCAACTACCATACTAGTTGGACATGTGGTTGAACGGTTCTTCAAATTCCAACAAATTTTTATGCCAAACATCCTTTTTAATGCTATTGAGCCTTCCCAAATTATTATCAGAGGAGAGTGCAACCTATTTAGAACAGAAAGATTTCATACTAGGAAAGAATAGGCATACAGAAGGCCGAGGCCCACATGTGTATGTCTCCAGCCGTGCTGGTATAACATCCCTGAATTTACAATAGGAATCTATCAAGATTTTGTTTGAATGTAACATGATTGTTACATTCTAAAAGTGAACTAGGAATGGTATTCCATAGTGGAATTATTCTCTGGGTATAGTATGATATTCTTTTATTAGTTCTGGGATATGTTAGTGCCAATTGGTGGGTATGACTTCTTAATTTACATTCTCGTCTACTATAGGTCATGTCTAACTGATTCATTAGCTCAGTACCTGTATGTATCTTGTGCATTAGTAAGAGATCTCCTCTCTTTCTCCTCAACTCCAAGGAGTACATGTCCAGTTCTTGTAGCCTCATCTCATAACTCTTATCATGCATGTTTGTAACTAGCTTTGTTACTCTCCTCTGTACCCCTTCCAATCTAACAATGTTTCTGTTTAGGTACGGGCTCCAAAGAGGAGAGCAGTAGTCAAGATGTGGTCTCACATATGCCCTGTACAATGGCAGGACACATTCCCTATTGCGGGATGTGAAACTCCTTTTTATGCAACCTATAAGTCTTTTGGCTCTGTTAATAACAAAATTGCAATGACTACCAGAGGTTAACTCAGAGCTGATAATTATTCCCAAATCATTATGTTGGACTGTAGAAGTTAGTATATGACCATTTAATATATACTAGTTTAGCATGTTTGTAGTACCCAAGTGCATAATTACATACTTCTTTATATTAAAGGACATCCTATTGTTATCTGCCCATACCTCAACTTTCTTTAGATCATTAACAAAGTTTGATATGTCTTCCGGTGTTTTAACTGATGCTGCTATTTTGGTATCATCAGCGAATTTAATAGAAAAACTGTTGATATTGGTGGTTAAATCAGATATAAAGATGTCAAACAGCATTGGGCCCCAATACCGACCCCTGAGGTACTTCACTCGTAACTGGATGTAGTTCTGACAAATGGCTCCTACATACACACTGGGTACATTCATTTAACCATTCTTCTACCCAGTTGGTAATTTTGTTGTTTATACCTAGTAGTCTCATTTTATGAATTACAAGGTCATGGGGAACCTTGTCAAATGCCATACAAAAATCAAGATAGACCACATCCACCAGTATATTATTATTATCCAGGGTCTTACTAATATAGTCATAAAACACCAAGTTTCCCGTCAAACAAGATCTATTTTTTTTGAAACCATGCCGTGATTTGTCTCTGAGCCCTTTAGTATTTAGGTCTTTCTCTAATCTGGTTTTAAGTAAGGACTCAAATATCTTTCCAGTCATACATGTCAGACTTATTGGTCTGTAGTTGGAAATGTCTGCATGATCTCCTTTTTTTGTGGATACGAGTCACCACTGCTGTTTTCCAATCATTAGGTATTTTATTACATGAGAGGGTCATATTAAAAAGTTTACGTAAGGGTTCCAATAACCAATCCTTTATTTCTTTTAGGAGTCTAGGATTAAGTTTATCATGCCCTGGTGATTTTTTATATTAATGTTGCTTAGCTGAGTCATAATCTCATCCTTTGATATTGTCAGATCTTCTCCGTCGGTATTTACTGATATTATGCCATGAGAGTTCTTTTTAGTATTAAATACAGACATGAAATATCTATTGAATTCATCTGCAATTTCCTGAGGAGCTATTATCTCTTTTGCATCTAATGTTATGGGTCCTATTGTCCGAGGTGTTTTTTTTTTTATTTATGTAAGAATAGAAGCTTTTCCCTCCATCTTTTCTGTATGCTAACCCATGTTAAAACATTTTTTTCGATGTTTATTTTGTTTTTACAACTTTTTAGGGTTGATCTATACTTCCATTTGTTGAAATCACTCCCATCCTGTTTCATTTCTTTGTATGCCTGTTTTTTTTGTTTGATTAGTTTGGTTATAGTGGGTGTTATCCAGGGTGGAATCTTACCTTTTTTGTTATAGATTATTTTGTTTGGAACATATTTTGCCTCTAATTCTAATATTTTATTTTTAACTGAGGTCTGGAGATCATCAGGGGAGGTTAATACTTTGTCTGATTTCCATTCAGAAAGATCTGATTTTAACTGAACCAAATTTGCTTTGTTATAATCTTTGAAAACTGTGTTTCCAGTTTCTCACTTAATTTGTATTCCACTATCAAATCTTATATTATGATCAATGTTTTGTATAGGTGTTTTAACCTGAATGTTAGTAATTTTGTCAGGGCTGTTGGTTAACAGTAGATCAAGGATGTTGTTTTTCCTTGTTGGTAATTTAATTACTTGATGTAGTCCATCAGATGAACAGACATCCAGAAAGGAATTCTCCTGGCTATTACTTCCTATATAGTTGATCCAGTTTGTACCAGAGAAATTAAAGTCTCCCATTAATATAATTTCTTTATAGTTGGATTTGCTACTTATGCTATCAAGTACAACTTCATTACTTGTTGAATCTGTGTCAGGAGGTCTATAACAAAGGCCAATGAGGTATTTAGGTTGTCTATTCCCCAACAGTTCTACCCAAGTAATTTCAGTGGAAATATTTGCTGGTGTATCAGTGATTGGTTTGAATATGATATAATCTTTTATAAACAGTGTGACCCCTCCCCCTACCTTACCGTTTCTATTTTTGAAATGAGTTATATAACCTGGTATATTTATATTTTATTCGGAATTTTAATTCCATCAAGTTTCTGTTAGAGCAGCTATGTCTAAATTTTCTTTCATCAGTAGGGTCTGAAGTCCATCCATTTTTGTTCCATGTAAGCTCCTAGTGTTGGTTAAGAGAAATGCCAATCCAGTTTTTGTTATATGTTCTTTTATTACCCTTGGGTTTGCTAGTTAAAATTTGTAAATTATTTATTTTGATGTTCATTATAGATGGTTCCCTTTGCCCCTTATTTTTTAGTTTTTTGTTTGGTTCAATACACTACACATGATACAGCCAAGTAGCCTTGATCCTTGTCTACTTAGATGTAGCCCATCGTAGCCATATAATAAATGGTTGTTTTCAAATCTTTCCCGGGTTCTTAAACACTGTATATTGTTTGATAGGCTCCATTTATGTAGCCAATTGTTAAACTTTTAATTTGTCTTGTTCTTTTATGGCTTGCCCTAGATACAGGGAGAACTTTGGATATTATTGGGGTAGCTTTGTAATCTTGTAATGTTTTTATCACTATTTCCATTTCCTGAATTATTTCTCCCACCTCTTGTTTTCTAAAGTTATTTGTTCCCACATGTAACAAAGCAGTTTTTGGTTCTGAAATATTTTGCAGCATTCCTGGAAGTAATTTAGTAATGTCTTTAATTGTCGTCCCACTATAGCTACAGCTGGTTGCATTCTCCTTATTTCCCCTAGTAGTATATCTGTCAGTGAATCTCATGATGGATTCCCCTAGTATAAAGATTTGTTCTGACACAGCTTCGTTTTGTGATGTGGGATTTGTGATATTAGTAAATTTTTCATTCAGTACATAGTTTGTGTTGTTTTGTACTGGTTGGTCAGTTATATTTCCTTGCCCTATGTTTACATAGTCTGGTTCTATCAGCAATGTAATGGGGGGTGAGGGGTAGCTATACTGTCATTATTAGTCTTGCTATTTTGTTGTGTTTCACTGACTTTATTTAGTAAAGTTATGGGGAGGGGACCAGGGGAAGTAGTGGTATCCTCTTCCGTTACTGCATTTAAGGGGTCAAAACTGTTAAAGAGAGTTAGGTTAAATGCCTCTGCTTTTCTCCCCTTTTTCTTTTTTCTTGGTCTTTTGGATTGGACATTATACCAGTCAGCATCTGGAGTCTCCTGTATCTCATTGTCCCTTACTCATTTTCTATTTGTTGTTACATTCGAGCATAGATTGGTGTTTATTTCAGCTGCTTTGCTGGAATCGTTTGAACATGTACTGATATTTAATTATTTTTCCTGGTCAGTTTGAGTACAGGAGGATGGGTTTGTACATACGTTTAGAACCAGGCCTTGGGTTTCAGAAGATTCATCCTCATGTATTGTACTCTGGCCTGGACTTAATTCTGTGCTCTCTATTTTCTTTAATAGCACCTGCTGACTAATTTCCAATGCCTTTAGTCTTGTGTTAAAAAGGGAAATTTATTTTTCCATGTCCTCATTTTGGTTGCATCTTGAACAAATGAAGGAAGACTCAACAACTGGTACATCAGAAAAGAGATGCATATCACATCCTACCCATAGTACCCCATTGTTGTTTTTAAGTATTTGCGCCAGTTCCATAATACCTTCCATTTCAGTTTACACAGACACTTTTAAGGGTAGATGTACTTACTATGTTACGTCTCCTACTGATCAGACCAGTTACACTATCTTGGCCTCTCCATCTACCCTCACACAACACGCATAACACGTGCAGATGCACATGCCTCTGCACACGTCTCCATGTGTGTGACCATGTGCACCCTGCATGTGCTCTCTCTGCTTGCAGCAGGGCAGCTTAAGTATCCTAGAATGACCCGGAAGCAGTGCTGGGGGTCACAGAACTCTTGTGAACAAACTGCTCATTTTAGATGTTTAAATTACTCCTGGTCTATGTCACAGTGCTATTTAGCATGTTAGTGCCCCCAAAAGTTAAACCAAAATAAATAACTGTGCTCTAGGCTGAGTGTGTAGTTCTCTGAAACAGCTCTTGAAACTACAGCACCCCTATTCCTGCTTCCTGAATCGGAAGCAGGGCTCAGTGTGATAGCTGAATGTTACTAAAAACAAAGTAAAAAAACACTTCAGCACATCAAACACAAGCAATAATACAGTAAGTTTCATTCATTTAGTTTTGCACTCAATTTGAGTTCTCTCTGTTTTACGGAAATGAAATATAGGTAAACCTTCTAAACTATCAAACACTAGGGAGGGAAGGAACATGTGCTTACATCAGCCTAGGCCAAGCAGCAATGTACTGACTTCCATTACAGCTTCTGGCACTAAGCCATAAATGGCTTCAGTCCTGAAGGCTATCCAGACTATCAACCTCAAAATGGAGTCTTTCAAATCCTGAACTACCATGATGGAAAGTACAGTGGAGTCCCAGCATGGAGACATGAAAGAGGCCAACTAAACCACTGATAAGGTCATGCTAGCTACAACAAGCCTCATTAAAGAAAATCTCCTTTGTGGTTGGCAGGAACTTTAATAATGCAGTTAAGGTGTCCCATGTGCAAGTCATTGGTTCACCCAATGATGTCAGAGGTGAGGATTTTTGTGACATTATATAGCAGTGGAAACCAGATATTTTTTTTATTAACACAGAGATTTGGATTCAGAAAATGTACCACATCTCCCCAGAGAGATAATCAAGATGGAGGGTGAATTATGTCTCACCATTTCTGCTGTCACTGGGATAGAGAAGGACAGAGATGTGATCCTGGCAGCAGCCAAGCAGTGTGGAGGAGTGACTCACGGGGAGCAGTGAATTCACTTTTCCCTGGACTTCAGCTACAGTACATGGCAATGGACAATGGGCTTTGACAATGTCATGTCACAGCTGTGTGAGTACGGAGTGAAGCACTACCTGTTGTGGCTCACTTATTTAAAGATCCATTATGGAAGTAAGCTGTACCTTTTATCCAACCCTACTAATTTAGGGAATTTAGCTGAGAAAATCCAGCTTGAGTTTGGAGTATTCACTGAAGTGGAAAATTAGAACTCAAACCGAGTTTATGATTTTATTTGCTTAGTACTGTAAGTTCAGCTACAGTGAATATAGAGACTTCTTTTTCAAATGTTCTTCATTTATGAACTTAGGAGGAAGGTTATGTGTGTTATAATGGTTGATGGAGGGGTGGGTAGGGTATGGAGAGTCTGAGGCCATGCTTTTTTGATCTGGTAAAACTGGGAGTTGATAGAATGCCTGTACAAAGTTGTGGAGCATGAAACAATGTGCCACATATGGATGAATAATGAACAGCTGTGTTCTAAAATGTGGTAGCCATTCTTCCAGTATGAGGTTCATAGGGAAGAGAGAGGGAAGAGCAGACATCTGGGAGTTACACACCTCAGTAAGGGGACTTCTCTGATGCCTGTCCAACTGCACTGAAGGATATGGTTAGGTAGCTTTTCTTTTCCATCCACTTAGAATGATACAGGGAGGTCACTTAGCTGCATAGTTTACCAAATTGTATAGTTTTCTTTGTTTTTCAGGAGATGGCAGTAGCTGGTTTATGAAACAACTGGATGCAAAGCTGTATGGCTGCTCTGCCTATGTCAGAGGTATAACTTTAGCTTATGGGTGTGGATCTCCATTGGAAACCCCAAGAGGTGACCTGGCTTAGACTTTAAATAAATGTTACAGGTGGTATAATGATTATGTTGAAACTCCAATAAACTATACATTGCAAAAACAAAAACCTGGAAACATAGACATTTGGAGCCAGTTTCAGTTTCTACCATTCTTACCACAATCACCCTGGACTTTCTGGAACTGCAGACACAGCCATGTCAATACACCTTAATTCACTTACTTGAATTACAAAAATGCAGCATCTGACATCTCTAGTATCTAAACAGTAAAATTACAATGGCTCAATAGGACTGCTTTTTCTGTTCTCCTTTTACGTTCTCTCATTTGGCCTTATTTAAATGCAAGTTTTTTAATTATTTCTTTATTAATCTTTTAATCGTAATTGACCCATTTAATAATGGCAATAATTAAAGTTTGGGGCTGGCAGTGTAACCTAGAGGTTAGAGTAACAAGCTGTGAACGAGCTTGGTACATCCAGCAGAAAGACATGGGTTTGATTCTAACAATGGCCACTTGCATACTGTGTGACTCTGAACAAGTCAGTTAACCTCCCCAGTGCTCCTGGGTTGCCCCTGAAAACAGGCACCTGTGCCTAGTGGGCCTCACCTGGTTACCAAAGAATAAAAAGTAAGAAAAAATAAAGTACTCCATGGTATACTTTGTGTTTTGATAATGGCTGGCAGTTAATAGCATCACAAGTGACATTCAATCTGCAAAGTGGCCCCAAGAAAATGCTTGCACTGTAACCCCTTCTGCAATTTTCAATCCTATTGTAGTCTTTTCCCTCTTTAGTATTGTTCTGTCTGATTAATGTTACCCCTGTACTCCTTCCTATTAGCCTCACACTGGGTGCTATGCACTAATGGGTGGAAATAACATGCCAAAGGTGCATATCCCACCCACAGAGCTCTGCATCCATAGCTGGATGTGTGATGGCCATATTCACAGATGCCAACCACTGCACAGCTCCAATCCATGGCCCGGCCCCTCCCTTCCCCTAGTGCACAGGTCCATGGGGGCTGTTCCATGGACATGGGTGTGCATCCAATGGGATGCCTGGACCTGGTCCACCACTGGATCCCTTAAGCCCATGGGGCACCATATGTGGCAGGTGGTGCACTGTGTGCTGGCAGCACAGGGCAGTTGGGTGCCCAGTCAGCAGCCCCAGTCCTCCTTGTGGTCCCCAAGGGCTAGGGCAGCATGTTGGGAGGTCTGTTGTGGCCCGCTGTCTCTGCTACAGCCAGCAGCAGCATCTGGGGGGGTGCATATCTTTTATGGCTGGGTGATTCCTAGTGTAGTTTGTGCCCCCCCTCACCCAGCACTGTGCACCTTTGTGAATGGTGTAGAGTGTGGGCATGCATCCACACTGCCCCCTGGACTGTTCCCGCATGGAGTTACATGGCTGGTCTGGGATGGGTGCATATGGGATGCATGTCCTGTTTGTGCATCCGGCACAGTGGGCACAATGGGTATGGGATGCCTACACACAGGACATACATGGTGTGTAGACTTTTATTATTTTTGTCCATAGTGCCCATTGGCCCCCTTTACAAATCTCCTAAAAAAAATGTTTGCCAGTTGCTGTCCTCATTTGTTCACTAAACCTAATGGGACTTCCTATAGTATGTATACTGCAGTATTGTGCCCTTGAAATACTGTACCTGACCTAATATTTTGTTGCTCCTCCCAGAAGAAACATTCATGAAGAGCTCAAGAATGCTCATCAGATATTTATTAATGGTTTGTGGATTCAGTTTATGAATGTTCCTCAAGCGTGCATCTAATTGTTCATGAATTATACATAAATGTTAAATGCTGCTATGGTGTTCATAACTGTTCATTAACATAAGGGTTCATATTGGTCCCCCAAAAGTTTATGAAAGACCTCCACTGAGCATTTATGGGCACTGTCCATCAATATTTTTGGTGACCAGAAATAACCTCCTTTTATAATATTAAGTATTTCATCAGACAACCTTGTTTTCACCCATTTTTCAAAAGATTGTTGCTATATGTAAACATCAGAGGCAGGACTGTTGAAACCTTAGTTATTTTAGCAGACAACCTAAGCAATTATCCATGAAAACTGAATTAATTTAACAAACTCAACATTTTCAAATGAATGGCTTTTCTACCTGCTCATTTTAGAATCAGTAACTTACCTTATCCTTAACTTTTTTTTTGTTCTTCCTTCAAATGGAACCACTGATCACCTTCCTTTCATAAACAGAAAGGCCAATATGCTATTAACAAATATCTCAGCAAAATCCAAAACTCACTTAAACTGTGATGAGTTTAAATGTTAATCCCTTTGGGTGTTCAATTAGTTAACTGTCTCATAGAATATATATCTTTCACTACTGTACTGAAAAAGACTCGATTCTGTGGTGCGTTATCACTCTTAAGGTGGGAAACATTGCATTCTGACATACAAATTACTTATGCAAATTGCTTCTGTCTCAGTTCATCATGGTCATTTAAAGGTTCAGTAGCTTCTTGAAATTTGTACTGATGACCAATACATGAACATGGTTCATGAACTGAGTTGAAAACATTTGGTGAATGTTGATGGATGCTCATGAACCACTCCTGAACATTCATGAAAGTTCATCAGCTGATGAACTTCATTTCATCTGGGTTAACACCCAGGTTAACACTCCATTCTTGATTTCTGCAAAGTTGTTATCCACTCCCAAAATCTCTTTAATTCCTTTTAGTCTGACCTTAAGCATCTCCGCCACCCTGGCAAAGTTTTTTGTTGTAAGGTGAGGCACCATGGTACTGGAGTTTAATGGGGCACTGTCACATTTGTGTATGAATTTTTGGTCCTGTTGGACCAATATGCCATCCACAAAGTACATGCCTTCCAATTTCATGAATGGGCTCCAATTTGCCTTGCATAACTTTGTCTGAAAAGTATAATTTCACATGGTCTATGCATATTGCCTGTAAGCTAATTTTAAGGATGCTCTCTTTATGAGCAGGGGGAGGAATACACTTCTTCCTATGTAGGACACTTAGTTTAGGATGATGTTTTTTGATGGATGGCATCTGCATTGAAGGAGACATCTAAATCTCAATTACAACATGGTCCAAGGTTCTGATTTGGTCAAGTGAAAAGTTCCCCTTAGAGGTACTGGGTCCTCTTTCATGTCCCACCTGTGGGAAATAAGCTGCAGTTTAACAGACTGGGCCAGAGTTAGGACTAAGAGAAAAGACAGGTAGGAAGTATTGGTCCCCAAGTGTTCCTCAGGTAAGAAAAGAGACATGAGGAAAATGGAAGAAAGCTTCCAAACTGGTCTGGGGTGTAGAAGAAGAATGTACAGAAAATGAAGAAGATGAGTTACTAATCCTAAGAGCTGTGTTTATAAAAGGCATACATTAGAAAATGCTGAGTTTGTTAAAATAATTCAATTGCCATGGCTAATTGCTTAGGCTGTGTGATAAATCAACAGAGGGTTGAATGGATCTTCTGCGTCTGATCCTGTACCAAAGGCACCATCTTTTGTACATAGGAAACTTCATGTTAAAACAGGGCTGCCTGCCTTGTGCATAACTCATTATTATACAAGTATGGTACTTCTAATCATTAATGCACAGTGGAACTGAAAGGTCACCAAACAAATTTCTTGAACTTTCTTGACCTTTATGAACCTTTATGTTCATGAATGTTCATAAACAAAGGAGTGCCATTTAATGTTTCTGCACAATTTATGAATAATTAAATGTACTTTGAATAAAAATTCCAATGCTAAGTTCATGAGGTTTTTTGAAGAATTCGTGAACATTCATAAACAGTCCATGATCATATGGACTGGGCAGTCAGCCTCACTGTACAGTACCCAGACTTATTTTTAAGAGCACAGGTGACCCTAAAAGTAGCATACACTGATTAGCTTTAATGTTGAGGAGATGTGACAGCAAAGCCAACCCAGCATTTGCAGTAGTTTGTCAGGCTTTGACTCTATTACCAGTTTGTTTTTAGGAATCTTCAGGATAACTTAATGAGGCAAGCAAAGCAACTTTAATGTGATACAGTACTCCCTCCCAAAGGCTTGAAGCACATTAAAACAAAAGTAAAAACAGAAGACAACAAGACAAATTCAAGGATGTAGAGTAAGTCAATTAAAAACAATAAATTGTCAAAAACATTTAATTTCATGATGGTTTTGAGAGGACATCAGGAACACATTCATTCATTACATCAAGTACAGGGATAGAGAATAAACCAATGGCCATAATGAGGGTGGAGCAAGGACCTTACCAATGTTCCTCCTTCCTTGGAAAGGTCAGAAATAATGTAATGGGAAACAAAGAGATAGGAAGTCATTTGCCATGTTCAGACTGCTAGTGATGAGATGGAGGAGGCAGAAAGAGGTGATGAGGATACCCATGAGCCTCAGGTTGAGATACTTGTGGCAGGGAGGGGGTGGGGAACAAGATGTAGCAGTGCTGTCTCATTACTAATCAAAATTATATTGCCACCTCTATCAGATGATAGACAGTCAGATACTTTTACCATGATAATATATGTTAGTATGACTAGGGAGACCACTCTTATAGCTGTAAGAGTTGTCTCAGGTTGAGTGGTCGCATGCCTATTCGTATGGTTTGAGAAAAGAGACCTACATCTGAGTGGTTCTGACACCCTAAGAATGTAAGTAAAATCACCTGTACAACCCATAAGAGTGGACTCCCTGATTGTTTTAAGATATTATTGATCAGGGCTAATGAATAATATGTTAAAATTTACAAAAATAGAAAACACTCCCCAGAACATGTCTATTTCCAGGGCACCCACGTGTGAGACATCGTTAACAAAATAATAGAGTCTTTAACACATGTTAAAGGAACACTCTAATTGGTCAGGTGCATTTTAATAATGAACTTTGTTTACAATGCTCTTATGTGTCCATGCAGAGTCCCTCACGTAAAACATTGCTATGCAGGCAATAAGGTATACTATAGATCACAGGAGACAGGCTATGCAATCTAGGAGATACTGTAGGAGTTGGGTAAGGTAAAGCTATGAGGTACCAATCAAGGATGGTGTTGCCATCTGAATAACTGCTCTCTCTCTCTCTCTCTGTCCTTCAGTTCCAGTATAAGGTCACTGACCTGTCCTGTGTTGCCAGCTGATGGTTATATTACCTTTCCTTGCTGCCATTCTATCAAAAATGTCCTAAATGTTCCTTTAGAAAACATAATAATTAAGTGATATTCAGAATCAACTTAGAACACTATTTTCCAAACTATCCAGATGTTTCCACAATTTCTTGAAACACTGGCAAGTTGAAACCTTTCAAGGTAATTTATCACAGCTCCATATTGTAATTCCCTTTTCATTGGTCTACCTGCAGCAAATACAGTATCCCCTGGCTAAATTCCAGAAGCTTCCAAACTCTACTGCTCATTTACTCACCCACAAATATAAATGTAATCACATTTTTCTGTCCTTAGGAATTATGCAGACTCCGAATTCCATAAAGGATTGACTTCAAAGTCTGTCTCCTAGTCCACATATGTTTCACAGACACATGCCATCCTTTCTCTTCTCAGTCTAAAAACTCTCTTTCTAAAATGGCTTTACAATGTAACAGGGTTAAACACAAAACTATTATGTATCATGTCTTTTATACAAGAGTGTCACAAAAAACTTATAAATTGAACAGTCTTATAGATAACACCTTCCGACAGCCTATACTTTGTCGGTCCTAACCATCTCAGACCTTATTTTATCTTCCCCATCACATTTCCCTTGCAAAGACATTCATTATTTTCTATAATTTCAAACTATTTTATATGTCTAATAAAGTAATTGTATAAAATGTATGGTATCCTAATAACCTATGCATACTCAGTTAAAATAGTGTTCACTCTTTTATGCCTTTCATTCAAGTGTAGCACATCCTTAATACAGGCTACCCAGGTTCATAAAAAAAAAAAAAAAAGATTAAAAAAAGATGGAGCAAAAGGTTTGCCAGAACTATGACAGTCCAGTGTATCACAATCCACCCAATAAATTTTAACCAACAGTGTATGACAGTGAGAAAAAATGTCACCGTATCTTTTTTGACAACTGTGTGTTCATCATATCCTTAGGGTTCCATTTATTGTTGCATTTTCATCATTTTAATGTGTGTAGTTAGTGCAGAATGACAATCAAAATAGCAGCCCGAAACATGTTTACCAATCATCTCCTGAGGCAATCCTTCAATTGTGCACACTGTAGTTATGTTGTAGCATAGATAGCATATCATGCTTAATACACATTAGATCTATCATCAGAGGCCTAGTACTGTAAGCGCAATAGCTTTGGGAAACTTCAGGAACCAACATCATGTTAGGCATTAAAAAGCATGTGATATATCTGGGAAAACTTGGGAAATGATAGATATTTTAGTTATCTACAGTACATCCTATTTTTCCTACTGCAAGTACATTTTCACCTTACTGTATTCTTTACTACATAGTGAATTTACATGGGGAACAGAATCCTTGTCCTTTAGACTTTATTAGCTCTCACTGTTTGCCCTCATGTAATTGCATAAATGCCCACATGTGACATCATAGTCATTCCCAGAAAACAAAATGTGATTCATAAACAGGTAATTATGACATTACATGTACACAGGCAGTAGGAGTAGATGAAGTCAGAGGGACAAGGATCCTATCTTATGCAGCATTTCTTAGTAAATAGCAATACAGAAAGATGGGAACATGAATACAACACTTAAGTACAATATAAGCAGAATTGTAGGTACTGTAAATATGTTTTCCAAAGCTTTCTCAATGTTGCATGTTCTTTAAATAAAATAGGAGAACCATTGGGTATCCTTGTGTTTTTCATTGTTCTAACTGCATCCTAGATTATTTCATTTTACCAAACACTGCAGCTTTTCATCAGAAAGATAGAACATAAGGAAATGGCTGTGAGACCTGAGAGACAGGAGAAAATGGAGCAACCAGCCTTCACCAAACAAGGCCTTTTATTTCATACTTAAAATGGCAGTGTGGGGAGAGGTAAGGGGTTTTCAGTATTTCAGTTAAGTGGTTGCTTATATTGTAGTGGATGGGAACAAGGTGCTTAGAGGAAGGAAGCCAAAGGGAGTACTTCCAGCTTGTGAGACACCAGGAAGTATATACAGTAAGGGCAACTCTCACGAGTGTAGTGAGTCATGCATAGTGATTGTGCCACTCGGTGAAGGGCCATGAGGTTAAGTGCTGTAGGAACTTATTTGAAGAGGAACTTGGAGGAAACAGGCAAGAGGCAGGCTACTCTACTTGAGAAATGGGTCAAAAAGCACCAGGTGATGGAGGTACAGTAAAAGAAGTGCACTGCAATTCACATTCATACAAATTAATAACACAAGTTACCACCATGTTTGGGGAAGCTGGCAGATGAGAGGGAGAGCTGGTCAGTTGTAGAGGATGGGGTGCTGCCATCTTCCACAGACTGCTCTAGATGAGTAGTGGATGCCCAGTGTGTAGGAAGACTGAGGTCCTTGCTGATGAGGTTGCTGTTCTTGGGGTTGCAGTGAGGTTCCTCAAGAAAATCTCAGGGCAGATTGCTATGGGGACTGCAGCTTCACTCTCCCAGAAGCCTCTCAGTGTCAGAGAGGGTTGATGGACTGCAATGGGATAGGATGGGGGAAAGGGGAGGCACTCCACTGGGTGGGGGTATCCCAGGCTAGAGACAAGGAAGTGGTCCATGCTGCTGGAAGAAACAGTTCAGCCTGCTGACACCAAATGGGAAGCAGCACTGAAATTTTGGGGATAGGAGGCTGTACTAGAGAAGTATGCACAGAAGGGGATGAGACATGGCCAGAGTAAGAGGAGAGGGATTCTAGTACTAGGAGACTCTATAATCAGAGGTATGGGGAGGAGAGAACTGTCTGCTGCTTGACAGGGGCAACGGTGACCAGGGTGCTCCCTTTAAAAGTACATTAAGGTAAGGGGTGGGAAGCCAGATGTAACATTTCATTAAAGCACCAATGGTCTGACAGGCAGCAGAATAGATAGCATGAAGGACAGGTTCCATGAACTAAACAGAACACTGTGGGTAGAAGTAGAGATGTTAACCTGTACTGAGGTCATATTGGTGCCATGTAAGGGTGAGCATAAACAGGCAAAAACTAGTGGTTTCAAGTAACACTTGGCTAAAGAACTGGTGTGGGGACTTGCTGTAATATTTTTCCTGCCCTGTTTCCATCCCCCGTCCAAACCTCAAAATGAGGTTTGACTCAGTGCCCCTTTCCCAGTTACCAGTTTTCAAATAAATAAATTGTAATGCCATGTGACAGTTTTGCATTGCCCCCTGTTGCTCTCAGGCTTCAGAACAAAGACCACATCTCAATGAATAATTAGTCCTGGGCCTTTTAGGATACATACTGCACCTACATATGTAGATACAGTACGTGCACACATAAATCAGAAATGGTCACAGAACTAAAGTCTTGCTGCAGAATGTACCTGTTAACAATATTGGTTTTCTACAATTCTAAGCTCTTTTGCCCTTATTTGTTCTGAAGTATCTCCTCCATGCTCAAAATCTGTAATTGTTCATACCATCACATGGTATGTTATCCAATGGCTGGACAATGGTATTTTTCAGCTCTAAATAATTCCTGCCAAAGGAGTGAAACAAATGTGCTGCAGAAATACAGCCATCCTCCTGCTGAACTCTGGTCTGAGGTGCTTCAGAATTCTAAGGGTCCAAGAAATAGTACAACTGAAAATGCCTTAAATAAGATGATTGATTGCCAGGGCCAGAGCAACTCATTACTTATTATTTGGCAATCTATAATTTGATAGGCTCATTTGCTGTCTTTCCTAATTTTTATTTCTTTATATTTATGCTATTCCACATAGCCCTGAAGAGGGACAGTAGTGTATCCCATGTTTTATAGTACGTCAGGGATCAGCCGAGGGCAGAGCAAAGACTTTTCAATGCATGCCTGATCATCCTGAGCTTCACTCTAAATCCCCACTCTGATTATGAATGTGAGATTACTCAGTTGCATACCCAACATTAACACTTACTTGAGTAACAATGGGCCTTACCAGGGAGCCACTGTGTGGGACTTTGGTGAGTATATCTGGGATTTTATTTTAGTTTAATTAATTTGGGAAAAATAACTTTGAGCACAGGTGCTCTTTTACAAGGTTCCACATCTGAATAAAGATGTAAGTTTATACACAAGCAGTAAGAGAAAAACAGCAACTCGAGATGAGTATAGTCAGTAACAAACTATAGGATGCAGTTAGCTACAGGAACATTGTGTAGTTTCTATGTCTCTAAACAGGTGCATGTTCATGTGAACATCTGTACAGGCTAGAAACCAAACAGAATTTGTTTAACCAGTTTACAAGCTGTCTCTGCTGAAGGACAAGTTTGAACAAGGAACTGTGGAAGCATAAACCACAGGGTTTGGATTCCATCACAACTACAAGCTGACTATATGACCCTGAACATGTCATTTCAAGTCTCTGTGATTCAGTCCTGCCAGATGAAAAACTGTATAGAGAAAGGACCCCACTGAAAACAAGATGCTGCAGCTCAGCTGGACTATTCTGGGTAACGAAAAAGAAAACTGTTCACAAATAGTATTCATACCAAAAATGTTTTTGCTGTACTACAGACCTCATTAACACTTTATTATAAGAGACTTAGGAACTGATGGATGAAAAATGACTATAGGTCCGTTGTGATTGTCTTCTTACATCCAGGCAGTAGCAGCATTCAATAGCATGTGAAATACCCGTAGCCATTCTTAAATGTGAAGTGCTATCAGCATATTTTAAAAAGTTTAGCCACAAGGAGAGGGAAACTACCAGTGGCTGAAACCTCTGGGTACTTGAGGCAAAGTGATCTGCCATTTACGCCATGTAATGCAAATTATTTTATGAGGTAGGCTATTTGTGACCCTCTCCCTTACCCAAATGATTTAAGAGAGGTATCCATCAACATTGTTCTCCATGAAGCATTGATCCAAACTGAGTGTAAAAGGTTTAACACTGTTACACAGGGTAACCAATATTCTTTTCAGGTAGAAAAGAAGGTAAAAATAACATTGTAACACTTCTTATAACATGTAAAATCATACTTCTGACCTAAAAATACTTTAAAGGGCTATTTATTTTAAATGTACACTATTGCTAAAAATCTTTTTCTCAGTGATCCCTCTTCATAATAAACAGTCATTTATTTTGACAAACACTTAACAGTACCAACAACACAGAAGGAAAACATTAGACAGACATAGATTGAATCACATTTTTGCTTTTTGAATATAACCATTACAGTAAGCGTGTTGCTCTGTCTATTGGCATGCAAAAGACAAAGTACTGCCACTGGAATGTAATACTTATCATTTATTTAAATGTGTCTCTGAACTCTTTAAAATATCTTACTTGATACAGTGGCAAAACAAAAATTAAGAGTGCAGCTGTTCACAGCTGCATACCAGCTTAAGCAAATTCACTGAATTTGTTCACACAATCGCAGGTCTATTCGTATGCATTAAGACTTATCTAGTATTTCTGCAATAATACTGTTTTCTGGTGCAGTATTAGGAACAATAATATCTGACCTTGCCAAAAATGTCTAAAGAAAGGAACATTACTATGAACCTTTTATGTAAATGGTATCTGTAATCATTGGATGCTAAAATCATCCAGTCTAGTCTAAATACCTATAAGTAATCATTTAACAAATTATAGTAATGATAATAATAATACTATATGCCCTGCCAATACCTACAGTGAGTTTGGCAAATATTGTTGCAATGTTATTTCTAAAATCATTACAATAACTATAAAATATAGCAGTCTATGACAAAATAAATTGTTGTTCTTACTGCTGCTCTAGGCATTTGGATCCTGACTGATACACTGGGATGGTTTAACTTGGGTGCTATTATTTTCCAAGAGTTTGGATCACCACTCATTGTTGGTGGTTATATTTGCATTAAGGATATAAGGCTATCAATTAATTCATAACATGTGGTGAGGTATGTAACAATGCAGCTAAATACTTTACTTAGTTTTAACAAGTACAGTATAAAGGTCTCAGTTTTAATCCAAATGAAGCGGACAGTCCATCCCACTTTCATAGATACTTGGCCAATTGTGTTTTAGGACTGTGTCCGTCTGTGTGTGTTGGGGGCATGAATCTTTCAAGATGTACTTTCTGCATGAAAAAATGACAGGCAACTATTGGTCTCAGGAATGTGCAAAAGTCTTTGGTGTTGCTAATTGTTTTTGTTTATCAGGATACCTACCACTTGTATAAAGAATAAGAAGGCAAAACATTAAGATGAATACAGATATATTACCTATAGTTAAATATGAATTATATCATATTACTCATTTATGCGTATGCATTTTGTAATGTTCTAATAACTATAAAGTGACCAAAGTCCCACACCAATGATACTGTACTACTAGAGACAAAACTACACTTAAGCACTTTTCTGTTTTGCTCATAGCTGAATAACAAAACACATACTGTATAATGCCTGTGTAACAATTTCATCCAAAAACTGTTGGTTTTAAAACACAGAAACTTCATAAAACAACTGTCATGCTTAATAAAGCCATTTACTTATTTCTGTTGTACAGAACATTTGTTTTTCCTTTTGTAGAAAAGTTAGACTTGTGTGAGGGTTACCCTGCCTCTATTAGAATGTAGAGTATATCAATTTAAGTTACTCTGTGTTTTTACTTTCTGTCATCAACACTCTTTGTGTGGAGCAAGAAGCAGATCTCACAAAACTTTTGGGGCCCGATTCTCCAAACTTTGCCTGGGTGCAAACCAGGGTTTGTGCCAGCAAACCAGGCTTTGCATGGAGTTGCTAATCACAGAAGCTCAGTTTGTGTGCTCTAACTGGGTTTGCATGCTCAAACTGGGTTTGCTTTGTGGCAAAGTGTGGAGGGGTGCAATGCAAATAAAGGGAAGGGGACCTGAATATCAGCATAGTCCAATACTGAGTATTTGTGCTGCACAAGCCATTTTGACCTGTCTCCTTGCATGGTACAACTACTGTCGACCAAGACCTTGCCTTAATTTGTGCAACCCTAGTGGTTGGCAGAGGTACTGCAGCAGCCCCCCCTCCATCCAACCCTCAGCACAATAGTCCCTGATGTCTAATGGTCCCTCCCACCACCCAACCCCTTTCCCGATGTCAAAACCCATTTTCCCTGATTTCCAGAGGTCATTCCCCACACCCGATCCCATGCCCACTGTCAAAAATCCTTTTCCCTGATGCCAGTGGCCATGAGTCCTCACATTCAATCCCATGCCCGATGTCAAAAACCCTTTTCCTTGGTGTCTAGCAATCCCTCCCCACACCTGATCCCATGCCCAATGTCTGAAACCATTGACCCTGGTGTCCAGTGGTCCCTCCCCCAAGTAGCCCCATCCCAAGAAACTGCTGTGATGGCCTGAAGGCTGTTCATGTGTTCCCCCTCTCCAAAGGTTGCCAAGGCAGGCACCATGAGGTGAAGAGACCCCCCCAGCTAGTCCACAACCAGTACCAGCAGTGGTACCCCCATCTTCCAGGAACTCCCCCCTCAAAACCAATGATCTCCATCCCTGTTTCAGCAGACACAACCAGTCCAATGCTATGAGGTGCTGACCATGGACTGGTGCGCTGCCACACAGTAGATTATTCTGCACACAGTCACAAGAAACCCCCCCCCTCAATGTACTGCAGTTCATGGTCCAGTTCCCTGGCATCAAGTGGATCCAACCCTTCAGCACTGAACATCCAACCCCTCTTTCACCCTGTCACCATTCCCCACACCTGGGCCATGGTCAGTGGGCAGTGAGCGACACAGCCCTCCACATGCCATCTCAGCTGGTACTGGTTGTGGATCAGCTGGGGATGTTTACTTCCCCTCATGGTGCCTGCCTTGGCAACCTTTGGGGGGGACACAGGAACAGCCTTCGTGCTATCACAGTCGCTTCCTGCTGATGGGGTACTTGGGGGAGGGGCCACTGGAAATGAGGGAGAAGAGTTTCGGACATTGGACATTGTGAACAGGTGGGGGGAGGTATCACTAGACACCAGGGAAAATGTTTTTTGACATTGGGCATGGGATTGGCTGGGGGGAGGGGCCACTAAACTCCAGGGAACGATGACTGCTACTTGGTCAGAGGCTGGGGGTGCACTAAGCTCTGGCCCAGCCTATTCAAATGGGCCCATAATGGGCATGCAAATGGACATGTAGTCTCTTCCATGCCCAATGGGCTCATTTACTGTATATGGCTGTTTTGTGAATAGTAAATAGTGCAGCTGCACTGTTCATTGGGGAGCTGTAATCCTGGCTCCATATCGGGGCAGCGCTAATGGAGTTAGTGCTGACTCGACCTTGCCCTTTGTTCAGCTGGATAGCACAGGTGCACTATCAAACAACCTCAGACACCTGGACAAGCACAAAGTGCAGTGCAAAATGTTGCACTGTGCTTCGCACCTTTTTGAGAATCGGGCCCCTGATACTTTCTTTAATAGAAAAACCAAAGCTCAGGGTAAAACAAATGAGCTATAACAGGGAACAGTAAAATAAATCACTTCAGAGTAAATTCACAATGCTTTCTTTGTACATTATTTCCCACTGTCTATAATTTAAGAAGGAAATATATGGTCTTTATTTACAGTAAACTGACACTAAAACGCATTTTAGAAAACAAATCTGTAACAACTTGGTTTTAATATTAAGGATGGTAAATATGGTTAAATTAGTATGTTAAAACACATTATGAAATGGGTAGAACAACTACTGGCTTCTAATTGGTCAAGATGTACTTTCAGATGTTCCATTATTCCAGTAGAACAACCCACCTGAAAGTAGCTCAATAAAAATATGTTTAAACAATATACCCAATTTACTGAAAATGACCCATTTCATAATCACAACAATGCATTCCAGAGGGTGTGTTATAGTTGGCTAATGGTCCTTTTTGTGTGGTAGAAACATTCAGCTTCACTGCAGGCTTCAACCCATCCGAGGAGGGCCATTATCCACCATAACATACACCCCTCTCATGCTTTACTGCTTAAATACACAACCTACAACTCTAATTCTCTTACACAGCAGCTACTGCAGACATCCTTAATTGCTTGTTATTTATTAATGAGAAACCTTTACTTTCTGGTTCAGCTATAAAAGTTTTAGCTCAAAGTCAACTGATCTGTATTCCGGTATAGCAGTAATTTTTCCTTTGGATGAACTCTCCTTAGATCCAAAGTGTATTTATGAGGCATAAAGATTTACCATACATATTAGCATGCCTCACTTATTTAATTACTTCACAAGGGACTTTGCTTTTTATGCTATTATCTATCAACAATTCCCAGGATATTAAATGGTATTAATTTAAAAGAAAAACTTCAAAATGTTCTGCACTGCAATGTCATACATAACCACATTTAGAAGTCACCACAAAAATGTCATGTTTACTTTATAAAAATCTGCTTTCATGTTTATGCACCACATAATGCATAACAAGTTATATTTATTGGAACCCAGGGCTCAAAGCATTCACTTCTACTAAATAACATTGGTTCTGTTGATAATCACCGAGCTTATATAATGAATTTTAGTGATGAGGGTAACATGTTTATACTCTTGCTGCAATACCGTCATTAGCACACCAGCAAATATCTCATTATTTAAGGCAATTTGCAGTGATATCAGAGGTTGAAATCAAACTTGCACCTCATGTTCTTCAGAGTCACACCACTTGGAAGCATTTCAATAAGAAGGGATCACATTTATGTCAGATTACATAAGCAAAAGCCAATGGAGAGCAGAAACTAAATTACTTGCAAAGCCAAGAACAAGATAAAATGCTAATACAACACTGTAAACAACCTCCCTCAATGCCTAAAATTATGATATGACTTTTGCATTATAATAAATCAGTGCTTTTCCAAGGACATACAGTACTGTGTCTATTAAAACTCTGATAGCTGGACACTATTCACATGCACATGTATACATAGCATGGCTCCACTGACTGCATACACTATATCTGGCAAAGTAACAAATAATGAAGAATGAGTTTTAAGACTCATATGTTTTAAATACGCAGTACTACTTTATATGATGACTGTCAGGGCCTAAGACACTACTGCCACTGGACATGTTTCTTAATTTGAATGACCCCCTCCCCAAGAGGGTCACTCTTTACTGAGACTGTAAAACCCAGAGGGAGGTAGTGAACATCTCTGTGCCACTAGACTGGCCTACACTGACATAACCAGGACACTGCCATGAAGTACCTTGCAGCGATATTGCACAATAATTAATGGCTGAGCTGTGATGGCTAATACTAAAGCACAGTGAATCTGGAATATTAGTGTTGTGGGGAGGCCTTTGAAGAAAAAGAATGAAAAGAAAGATTTTGTAAGATAATGAGCAGGTGTAAAATACAGTAGTAATGAGAAAAACACATGTTTTACAGATATCATTGGGGATGACATTCAGAGACAAAGTACACAAATAGAAAATGAATAGGATACATCAGGATGCATGTTTTGCAAAACAGAAATAGAAATCCATGCTCATGTGAAAATGAAATAAATGAGAAAACGAGACTGCATAAAATAAAAATTAGGATTCTATATTATCAGTACAAGATAAAAATGCAATGCTCAGTTAGTACCCACTTACTGTTATTGTGCTTAATATCTTACACCAAAAGGGACAGCCTTACCCAGATTTTAACTGAAAAACTCAAGTTTCTAAGCTAGGTTTTGCCCCTGGTTAGGGATTTCTCTACACTGAACCATTTTGATGTTGGGGGGAAAAAAACTGGTCAACACACAGCCAAAACATGAAAAGATAACCTCAACAAAGTTAGTATAGTAAGCAGATACAAACTCCATGCCAAAGTTTACTACCTACCATGCCAGTCTGCCATTAGATTCCTAGTCTTACGATGTAAGGTGGGGGAGCATGCAAGACTATTGGAATACTAAAAATCACTGACCTTTGTATAGTTAAAACCCCTGTCCTGAATACATTAAAATAATTTGTTTATGCAGTTATTACTTAATAGCTTTGCTACTTCAGTGGGTCTGTAGTTTTTGCAAATGTGGTTTCAGTAGGTCTACCAACCCACCATTCATGCCATTATATATACTCCTGTGATGAGGTGACATGTCATCTGCTCCTTGTCTCCTCAGGGTGCCTTCCCTGCTGCTTCCGGATAGATGTTTGAGATGCTCTGGACTACCACCATAATTTTGCTTGGTGTTTCAGGGCTACTACCCCTTGCCTTCTGTAGATGTTCTGTGCTACCACTAATTGTGTGCTTTTGGGTGTGCTCGGGACTGCTACTACTGTGTTTTTGATGCTCAGGACTGCCACCAGCCCTCTGTTTTTGAAAGTGCTCAGGGCTACTGCTCATCACATGCTTTTGGAGACTCTCTGGGCTACCACTAGTGTGCTTATGCTGTTCTGGGCTCCCCTTTCCCAGGCATTTGTGATGTTCTGGGCTTGCCCCTTTGAGATGTTTCTGATGGTCAGGACTTCCAGAACCCTTGCGTTTTTGGAGATGTTCTGGACTCCCACTTCTGTGCTTTGAATGCTCTGGGCTCCCTTCACCTCTGGATTTCTGAAGGCGCTCAGGGCTGCTACTTGAAATGTGCTTCTGATGATCAGGGCTGTCTGTACTCCCTGCACTAGAAGTGCTGCTCCCATCACCAACATCTCTCATAAGTGTACCAGCTGTTGCAGTCAATTGGCAGAGACTGCTTTGACTATCAATGGAGCTCCTACTGCCAGCCCCACCAGCTCTTTCTTCATCCAGCATCAAGCAAAGCTCCTTTAGATCCACGTTCTCTTTGATTACCTCATCCTGTCTCATCTCCAGTTCTTTAAGCTTCTGTAAATACAAGGCAACTTCCTTGCGCATCACTCCGGCACTGTATTTGCCCAGTCTCTGCCATTCCCGAGATACCTTCTTCCCTTTCTGTCTATCATCATCCAAAAAGCAACACAGGTCCCTCAGTTCCTGGTTATCTTCTTGCAGCTTTTGGTTAATGTCCTTGAAAAGAAACAACAAATGGGTCATAATACAGATTTAAACCCAAACTTTACTATAGACCAAATTGACACAAAAATGATGTCATGCATTTGCCTAACTTTTTTTGTAAATCATGTGTCCCTACTGTACTTTAACAGTAAACCAATATATTCTCTCAGTATGATGCACATGTCTTTGAGCAATTATCTAATCTTACATAATTAGTACTTATAAAAAAAAATAATGTTGAATAAAATCATATAGCTGAATACAGGAGTCTCCACCAACTGTTTGGCTCTTCTGACAGAGACACACTTTCAAAGGCCACATTTGACACTCTTCAAATCAGTTTCTGCTGGCATGTCAGGATCAAGTAGACAAAAATATTTAAAGCAGCAGTATTTGTCACCATATAGTTTTTTTCAGCAACAATGTTGTTCTCACAAAAGTATATAGATATCCATTTTTCTTTTTGTTTTCTTTCATTCCTGCACCAAGATATGAGGTTTAAAAGTTGTTAAAAGTTCCTGCTCCTGTGACATGCCCACCATGAGAAAATTAAATATCTTAGTACAGTGCTGTGTTGGTTGTCATCAGAAGCATGTGACAGCACCATCCTAATACACCCACATTATGAATCCAGCATGCATATTCAACAGATAACCTCAGCAGAAGAGTCTTTTAAAAATAGTGAAAGGTGGCCATCTTTAATAATGTGAGTCATTAATTATATAATTAGCTATAAAAAGCTATTTAAAAAAATATCTGCAAAAACTAAGAGCACACTTAAGATGAATCTATGGATGCCTGAGAAATTTTTTGCTAACTAAAAATGACTTCATATGCTGTTGTGAGCACTGACTAATATGATGCAGAGCAAATTGAGTCCAACGGCTTCTTTTAATGCATCGTTTGAAAGACCATACCCTCTAAAAACATAAAATTTAACAGCCAAATTGTTGTTCTCTGGAAAACACTGGAATTGCATAAATAATCAAGTTACTGCCTACACCTACCACCACCCAAATTTCATGGCATTATGTCTGCATGACTAATTATAAAGTGGTCTAATCTTATAAAGCACATAATTGGGATAATCTCCTTGACAAATATGTTTGTAACTGTCCCTGACCTCCTGCTCTTGGTATTCTTCCTGACCCCTTGTCAATTTCATTATATTTCCTCCCACCACAACTGGTGTTACTTTTCTTTTCTCCATCTGTCTAGTATTTTAGAGGCACTTGTCTACATATTCTGTTTTCTTCATGCTGTTGTATATGCTGGTCACACTTGAAAAAGGGCAGTGTTGCTGAATGTGCTATCCAGGTAAATAATAAAATGAAATGAAATTAACTGATGCACACACTTGGGGTCTTCTCAAATCTGTGAGAGTTATCTGAATAGCTCCTGTACTGAAAATTTACAAAAGAGAATTCTTCAAAGCATTATGAACAGCATTTTTGATTTCTTTTGTTTCTGTTTGGTTCTCCTTTTAAGTCTTGCTTAGTTTTCTTGCACCATTTCTTATCTCCCCACATTGTGGATGTCCTTTTCCTAGAAAAGCTGGGGCTGCAGCTGAACCCATTTTATGATTTCCTCTGCCACTTCTTCCCTTAGATTTGAGTCTACAGTGTGAACTACAGGACACAGGGAATGTAACTGGGTATTGTGAGAGTGGGAGATTGGGTATCTTTTCCAGTCCCTGTGGTTCTAGTAAAATGTCAGTTGTTTCCTTTCTAGTTATTGTAACCCTTTTCTAATGTTTCCTTCAGTATTTTCATTAATGCTTGTTCTTTGCTTTAAACTTTACATGTTTTTATTCTTTTTTTCTTTAAATGATGAATCTTTTTCTTTCGCAACCTGCTGACATACATATCTTTATCTATACTCACACACAACAGAAGTGGGGTTAAAAATGAGATAAAAATATATCTTAGCTAGTGACATCACTAACAGTAATATCAAAAAAAGTATTGATACTGTTGTCACAATAGAATTTTGTATGGTTACCGTCATTATAGTGGAATACTGAAACAATCAGAGAGCACCTTTCACAATAGTGATGACATCACAGTAGTTAGTGAAGCACTGATGCAGGCTGTTAGAATAAAAAAAAACTGTAAAGGTCTTCAAACTGCAGAAATAAAAGCTATAACTTGCAAACTATTGTTGCATATATTCAATATACAGTAGCCTGACTCAAAATAGCCAATTTAATATCACTTGGGAGTGGGCAGCTCTTTCAGTCTCACTGCTGGTCATGATTTATGGCCATGCCCCCTCAAACATGAAGATATATTGCATATTTTGAGTCAGCCCATTGAATATCCCATCTCTCTGGTCTCTCTGCATATAGTATATATTATAGTGGCACAATAGCACCACTATATTGAATGTATACATTACCTTCCTTACACATTCTCTACATAGAAAGTTAAAGTAACCCACATTTTTAGGAATTACAATAAGAATAATAAAGTGTAACAGTCACATAAAAGTAAAAATCAGTTATTGCCACAATCTTGCTAAAGCCTGGTTTACTAATTTTTGAGATGCCAAGTAAAGTCACACATCTTATTTCTTTATTTTAGTGTAACACTCCCCCTTCCACTCTGTAAAATAAACAGATGGGACACTGGAAGTGGTTTTCTGCAACTCGGCATAACCCATACTGCAGCATGTTTTGAGGTGGGCAACAGGTTTCTGCGTTCCTTCACACACAGGGACTGATGTCTCTCTCTCTCTCTCTCTCTCTCTGGTCAAGAATTCGGCAACATTTTCCACACCCACTAAAATGATGCCGGAAACTGGAACATAGGTGGCTCGTAAAATGCCACTAACAGGCAATGCATAGCCACAGCTTTACCAGCTCATCAGTATATCTGATTTCTGTAAATATGTTTCACGGCTTGCTGTACACTGTAAGCGACTCGCTGGGCACCTGTTGATGATTGGGGAAGGGGGGATTTAACTGCGGTACCAGCCTGTTTCATAAAACCAAACCAAGGAAACGGCGCACTGGATAAAACAAAATACCATACAGAAATACTACCACCCTTCTGTTTTATAACCGTAAACACTCAAGGCAGAGACAACCTATAATAAAGGCTACTGTACAATATGATTCAGCTGACCTACGGTAGGTGGTCGTGGACCTAGGGGGTTCTGTGCGCAGCAATGAAACAAAAGATAACTTTCAGGAGCAGCTCGAGTCCACTCCCTCGTGGTATACTAAAACCCTCAGCCCAGTAAGGTAATTCTCTCCACCCTCCTCTCTCTCTGATGCCCCTTGGTTTCGGCCGCCCTTTTATTACCTTGAGCCCCCTGATCTCGTTGAGGTGGAGCTGTAGCCTGCGGTTCACCTCTCGGATGAGGTTGCTGTGGTCCAGCATGACGCTCATCTTGTCGGCCTCAGCCCGCCGTAGCCTGCGGACCAGCTCCTCCTTGCTGCACTTCAGCAACTCCTCGTCGGAGACCTTCGACAGATCATCGCCAGCACCCTCCGCAGCCACCGCCGCCTTCGACATGGTCGCAGCCCGGTGCAAGCAGCACTGGTTTAAAAAAGAAAAACAGAAGGGAAAGGGGATGCTGCCGGGGGTTAAACCCCAGCACAAAAAACAGGCGGGGTCCACGCTGTCCTACAATACAGGGCACACGCGAGCCGACTTTCTCTTTCCTAGCTCTTGTAGTTAGAAGCCGGGAGCATGATGGTTACATTTCCCCGAAACATGCGACCATTTGGGGAGCTATAAGGATAGGTAGAAAAGTCCAGAGTCGCAGTAGCATGTTTAGCAGCTATTTGGGGAGTTGTGTTGATGTTGCCAAGTCTTGGGAGCCGCAGCCCATCCTTGCTTCAGTCTCGAGGGTTTGGAGTGGTGTAGCTGCAGCAGAGGTCTGGGAGGTGGTGATGGCAGTGAGCACTGCGGGATGGTGGTGCGGCATGCCGCCCGCCCTCGCTGTCCTCGGCAGCGCTGCAACGCGAAGGCATGTGGCGCCGAAGGAGAGAGTTCGATTGACTGCAGCTGCAAAGACAGCGGCACGACTGAGCTCACCCCAGCGCCTGCCTTGCTGCTTTTTTCAGCTGTGTAATCAGCGCATCCCCCTTCCCCTCCTCTCTTTCTTTCCCGGCGACGACTCAGACATTGCTCGGGCAGTAGGCGCCATCTACCGCACCACTGCCCACTTGCAGTTTGAAGCCTTAACTGAAAGAAAGAAACAATATCGTCGATCTAATCTATGATACGTACAAATGCAAAAACTGTCATATAGCAGTGGTTTGTCCAATCATCACCGGGAAAGCAATGTAGTCTAGTGGGTATGATCACATCACTGATTACATAACTAAGAATTGTGAAAAGAGATCAGACATACCAATTGCACCACACTGGTTCCCTGTGATCTTAAGCAAGACACTTGACCTCTTTCTTCCTACATCATTTTCTCTAGATGTAAAATTTAATAGAAGCTAGCCCATACTGTAAATATGTTGTTTCTCAACCGGGGCTATCGTTTGCACACTGTAAAATAAAAATAAACATTTGGAAAATGACTTAAACAACAGTAGCAGAGAGGGAGGCTTGAATCTTTCACTAGCATTATGGCCCTGTAGCACCCTTCCAATCAGTGGTGCAATTGGTAGACAAGAAGTACAGGAACTCGGGCACTGGCAAATATGAAATGCAGAATGAAGATCCTCAATTTGAAGGATAGCTGTGCGAAGACGCATCTATCTGTTTAGACACTGGTAGATTCTCTTAGCGATATTGAAGTATTTTAGGAAAATAGCACTTCTGTACAAGTCAAATGTGGTTATGGAAACCCTGATTTCAGGTCACAGGTCCAGAAACTGTCATCATGTTGCTGGTTTTAAGAGTCTTACTTCAAGTGTCAATGGGAAGAAGTACAGGAACTCTGTTCCTGCTGCAGAAAAGGTACAGGAACTGAGTTCCTGTGCGTTCCTGTTCATTTTCATCACTGCTTCCAACACTCCTAGGACACTGATACCCAGTGGACTAGATATGACTAGAAGTGCAGGAGACATGATGCCAGCCAGAAGAGGATGCAGGACAACAGCAGGAAGGCACCAGAAAGCAGCCAAAGGAGGAGAGCAGGACAATACCAGTAGTCAAAGAAGAAGCAGGGAGCAGACAGGCACAGCCAGAAGTACTGACTAGCAGGTGATAGAGCAGAAGCTGCAGGGTGCAGCATCACAAGGTGGAACTGAGGAGCAGGGAAAAGAAGCTACGGGAATGACAAAGAAGGCACCATGGAAGTGCTGGATTGCCTAGCAGGCAGATGTGGTGGAAGCAAGGGACAGAACTGCAAAATTTGGTGTGACTCTATCTTCCCAGTTCTGCAACTATAGTCTTGGCAAGTTTGGCACAGTGTAGGAGAGCTGTGGCTAGAGAAAACAGGATGCTGGGGTGCATAGAAAGAGGGATCAGTAGTAGAAGCAAAGAGGTGGTTCTTTCCCTGTATGGGTCTCTGAAATTCTGAAGCCCACACATAAGGAAGGATTGTAATACAGTAGAAGTAGAGCAGAGAAGGGCATTCCGAAATTGTCCACAGACTTAGAAAGATATCATATGAGGACTGGCTGAAGAACCTTAATGGAAATGCCTGTCTCCCCACCAACACCACCCCAAACCATCCCCAGCCCCCCAAACAAAAATTAGGCTTTTAAAGAGCAACTCTCTATTATAATAACAACCTGAAAAACACTAGATTTATATGAAATATGTTTTAACTTTATTGTTTTCTAATTATATATATATTTTAATTCACATTGCTGTTGGTCTACTAAATATTGTAGATAACGCACTGATTATTCCACTGAGTATTCCAGAATGTATCTGCCTCTTCCCTGCTAACCAAACAATTACTGTTTAAGGCATCACAGTCTGTTGTTATGGTGAGCACTATGATGTCATAAACAAAGGCACTGTGAGGTTAACGGGAGAGGGAAATGTTTTCAGATGTTTTCTATACAGAAATTCTAGACAGACTACCAATATTATTATTATTTAGTTTTTGTTGACTGGGAAGGAGAACTAGACAATGTTTTGCCTATTTTCAGCCTCATTGGGGGGGGGGGTACAGATGGATGCCAAATGAAATTGGAACCAGATATTAAGCTGCTGGTGGTATTTTTAGTAAATGGGGATGATGTGCTGTAAATCTTGGAATGGAACATTGAAAATGAAAAAAAAATGTATTCTTTAGTAAATTGTAACAGCTGAAACTTCTTATTTATGATCATGCGTGCTGATGTGCAGAGTTGCTCATAAGTTGAAGAAATAATTTTTTAACTACCTCAGTGGCTTTATATGCAATTCAATGTACAGTAACAGCCATACTGTAATCAGTGCCATACCTCTGTGGCTTTATATGCAATTCGATGTAACAGCCACACTGTAAACAGTGCCAAAGCAGTGTAACGTCAGTTCAGTTTTTCAGTGCTGCACTGTGCTGTCCCTGTATGAAGTGATGCAGTGAGTGGCATAGCACTGCACTGAGAATATGAAGCCACACTGTCCCAGCACTGTTCACAGAATGGCTGTTACCTCAGATTCTGTATAAAGTCACAGAGGTAATAAAACATTATTTCTTTGGCTTAAAAGCCTAATCAGAAGGGTTTGGTTTGGGGGTGTTATGCTGGGGGGCTAGGTGTTATCCTTTAACATTTGCACATTGCAAATTAGAAGGGAGAGGGGGACATGATAAAAATTAACAAATATTTCCATGACGTTTACATGGTAAACTGCAGAGAACTGTTCACCCTACGTACAAACACAAGCACAAAGGGGAATCGACTAAAGCTGGCTGGGGGTATGTTCAGGAGGGATGTCCAAAAGTGCATTTTTACCAAAAACCTGTTGGCAGGTGGAAGAGATTGCTGGAGGAAGTGGTCTGTTCCAAAACAGTGGATTCAGACATGGTTGGGAGAGGCACAGGAGTCTAAGTGCAGGAGGTGGTGTAAAAGGGTAGAGTAAAAGAGGGTTGGATGGTCAGTAGGGCCATCACACAAGTAATGGTTTGGGCTGGGCAGATTGGAGGGGCCACAGGCCTTTTTCTACTGTCATGTTCTATGTGTGATGGCCCAGGGTCCCTGGTACCCTACAGCAAAAGGGGCATCTGAGTGCTCTGCTAGCACCAAGGTATAGCTGGCTGTGGGGGTGGGGCATTAAAGTAATGGTGCCCTCGGGTCGCTAAAGAAGGTACCCCAGGATTCCATGGGCCGCTGTGTGGGGATGAGGGAGGATGAGTTTTTAAATAGGTCCCCTGCCCAGCACAGGAGCCCCAGGTAGGATGCCCTCTAGAAACCCCAGCAGGTCTGTGCTTTAAAATTTTTTTTTTTATTGTATGTTTCCCCTACTGTCTGCCAGCATTCTACCTCCCCCCTTGTTGATAGGTACTGGGAATCAGCATTAATGGTTCCTAAGTGTATGGGCAGAAGGAGTGGGCAGGCAGCACAGGGCCTATGAGGATTCCATTTGGAAAGCTCAGCCCAGTTTTGAATGGAAAACAGCCATTCCCTTAAGTCGATCAGAACCTGAGGGAAAGAGAAACATCAGTGTAAGGAGGGGAGTGATTGTCTATCTGTGGACAGGCAAGTGAGGGAAAGACTTACCTTCCCTCAGTTCCTGTGTCCCTCCCTGGGTCCGGGCAAGTCCGATAGGTTCAGAGGTGCTCCCTTCTCTCCTCTGGTGGCAAGTCTGGTGGGTTTCCTGGTCCCAGCAAGCAGCAGCAAAGTTAATCAGGAGGGCAGCAGCAACTGGCTGTACTCTCCATACAGTGCCTGATGAGAGCAAAATGCAAGTGGAGATCAGTGGGAAGTGGCAGATCTAAGATCTCCATCCTCAACTCAGCACCAGGATCATACCCCAGCCCAGAGGTAAAAGCAGGTGGGAGCATGAGTGGCTGCAGCACTGGCATCAGGTGCTGGCCACTGCCTAGTCTGTGTTGTTTTTAAATAAACTCTTTTGCCTCAAGGCACCATCAAGAGTGGTATGGCTGCATATGGCACAGCCAGGCCCCATTTCTAAGGACCACCTACTGGGTGGATTTGAAGAGGCTCCATTGGAGCAAGGATTGTGGGAGGTGGGTAGGCCCTGACATGAACCACTATAGGGTGGGATTAACCAAGGCTCTGTAGGAGCCATAAACAGTGGGGGCAGTCAGGCCCCTATCCACAGATCCACCCATAGAGTGGGTTTGAGAGAGCGCTCCATAGCAGCCAGGATGCAGGGACAGAAATATTTGAATTAAGTTAATGATTATACAATGGTGTCTGAGAATTCTTTCATCTGATTGGCTGACTAGCACCTTTTACCCATGGTAAATCCTGAAATAACCCATGGGAAAAGGTACCAGTCAGCTGCATCTGAAACCTCCCTGTTTTAAATCACTCTGACTCCTGAACAAAGCACTGAAACCACCATGATGACCATTGTTAAAGTGGTAGGCAAAACCACAATATCTTCTTTGAGACAATCTCTTGCAGCAGGTCATAACACATGGGATATCAGCTGCAGTCATCATTTCCTCTGGATGACTTCTCCGCAGTCAACCCTGGGACCTCCCCCTAACACTACCATGTAGTGTCTGCATGGCAGTTATAAAATGTGGAGGTCCCAGCTACTCCTCATTTCTTTTCAACCACAACCTGCCTGCAACAATTCCTCCTTCAGAGCTTTGCTTACCAGTCATTGACGAAGAGTTCTACTGACCAGAATTTCACTAAGAAATTTCATCTACTGATGTCTTCAGATCCCTTATTCTGAAAATATTCCTATGGTCACATAATTGCTACAGAGGACCTCCACGACGTCTGTGTTCGGTGCCTTGGTTCCTGAACACGACACCAGGGATTGCATCCTCTAACAGGTTCAACAAGGCCACAAAACGTCAAAGGTTTCAGCAGCTTTGTGAGTTTCTCATGGAGCAAAAGGTTGCCCTTATGGAGCAGCAGCAATGCTCCAAGCCCAGGGAGTCTTCCACATCCTCCTTGGGATCGAACCACTCTGTGAGTAAGCCCTCCTCATTGACAGGACAGGGTCCTGGTAAGAAACATGCCAGCAAAATGAAGCATGTTTCTGCTGCTCCCTCGTCGTCAATGATGAGTGCCCCAAGCACTACCAAGAAGGTAAGTAAAGATAAGGTTGCCCCTCTAACATCATCTTCTACACCGTTGATGATTGTGGGCACCTCTCTTCCCTCATTGATGGCTCCTCCATTGACGATGGGCTCTGGGGTAATACTGCAACATCCATCACTGCCTCCCCATTCTGTGGTTTCTAGCCATCATCCATCGATGATGGCTTCTGGCCCATCAACGATACTCTTGTCGATGACTGGCCATACCTCAATGGGCTCAATGCTGGCACCCTCATCGATGATCCTGGGGTCTTATACACACCCCTCTCATTGATGGCTCCTTGCTTGGTTCCACTGCCTTTATCTATATTTATAGTGGTCCCAATTCACTAAGTCCATTCCACCCCAGTTACTTCATCAGGGCAGATGGCCATGATTGATTTCCAGGCTCTAGTAAACACTATCCTGGACCTGACTCAGACCCCATGCTCCTGTAATGAGGGGTCAGCTCCAGTCTCTACTCCCTCTTGGCCTGCTTTGACCCAGAGGACAGCCAGCTCTTCCCCTGCCTCCCCAAGTCTTCACACTCAGGATGTGGACATGGAGGACCCTTTCCTACAGGACTGGGATCTGGCTGACCTGGAGGATGAGGATGGGATGGACTAAGAGAAGTCCCCACAGTCCTCCTCAGCCACCTTCTCTCTACAGGGTGAACCTACCCCAGACATACCATGCTCACCACCAGAAGATCCCACATTTTTGGACATTATAATATAGCTCTACAAAATGTTTGGGTTCCAGAGCACTGAGCAGGATGTGTCAAGAAAGAAGTTGGTACAGTACTTAGGTGTACCAGAATGCTCCACTCTAGTCATCCCCCCTTTGGTGGATGCCTTCAAAGAGGCTATTTGGGCTGCTTGGAAGCAACCTTTCAAAATTCCTTCCAATCCTCGGAAGGCTGATAGGATTTATCAGGCCCCGGTGGACCACCCCTACTTTATGTTTCCATCTCAGGCGGACTCTGTGGTGATCAGTGCTGCTCATGATAGGTCCTCTAGGCCTCAGCACATGAGTGCTCAGACCCCATATAAGGAATCCAAGAAATTGGATGTTATAGTAAAGAGAGTTTATGCCTTGGCTACTATGTCTCTCTGTATTCTTAATTACATGGGTCACCTCATGAAATATCAGGAGGAAATCCTAAAAGCCTCCCAAGGCAATGGTACAGTCCCTTCCTGCAGGTTCTGTCCAGGAGGAGCTGACAGCCAAGATGTCTACAGTGATGGCTGTATGCCACCACTTGCTCAAGGTCACCTATGACGCCATTGACACTGCAGCCCATGCATCCTCAGCAGGTGTTTGTCTAAGATATCATGCCTGGCTGAGAGTCTCAGGATTTTCACCGGACGTGCAGCAATCTATCCTTAATGTGCCATTTAAGGGTGATCAGCTGTTTGGTCCACAGACTCAAGAAATGTTGAAGGGTTTACAAGACTCCGGTCATACTCTTCAATCAGTCTGGACCCTGTACTGTCCAAAAGCAAAAACTTCCTTCAGGGCCTCCTATAGGGGTTGCCTCTACAAGGAATGTCCCAATGCTCAAAGGCTGCCTGCCAATAAGTAAAAGCCTCAGTGAACATTGCTGGGTCCTAGAAATGCTCAAAAACCCATTATATCCCTGCTGCCCCCAAACAGGGTCAGCCTTCAGCCTAAAGGTCTTCCTCTGGTCATGGGACTGGAAACCCTTCCCATGGCCATTGGAGGCAAGTTTTCCCTGTGCCTACAAGGGTGGAAAGCCATCTCCTCTGACCTGTGGCTCCTGCAATTGATTGAATCAGGACACACACTGGAGTTTATAAAGATACCCTCTATTTGCCTCCAAGGGTCTCTCATTAGCCCCCAGACGAAGCATTGGTATTAAGGAATGAAACTGATGCTTTGCTCACAAAACGTGCCATTGAACCAGTTCCCCTTCCTCAGAAGGGTGCAGAATTTTACTCCCATTTTTTTCCTGGTTTCCAAATGGATGAGGACTTATGCCCCATTTTGGATCTGAGGTGTCTCAACCCCTATATCAAATACCAAAAGTTCAGGATAGTGTCTCTTCCAACACTTCTCCCTTTACTGAACAAAAGCGATTGGCTCTGCTCTCTCGATATGAAGGATGCATACCTCCGTATCCTGATGCACCCTGCTCCCAGATGGTTTCTCTGTTTTTTGTTCCAGGGTCATCATTACCAGTTCAGGACCCTCCCATTCGGCCTTTCCCAGGCCCTGAGGGTATTCACAAAATGCCCAGGTGCGATCGCAATGACCCTCCGCAGGGAAGGCCTCTATGTCTTTCCCTACCTGTATGACTGGCTCCTGAAAGCATCTTCCAGCCAAAAGCTGTTATTCATGTTTTCTCGAACCTTGCGTTTGTTCAGCCAGGTGGGAATAGCAGTAAACTATCCAAAGTCCAAAAGGGACTCTGAGCAATGCCTCCAATATATCAGAGCTGTGTTAGATGCCTCTGTGGTGGTGGCATATCTGCCCATAGCTCAGGTGGATTGCCTGATTGCTTTGGCATGAAGCCTAGAGTCCAGCAGATTGGTCTCAGCATGAGACTACTTGCACCTCCTGGAACATTTGGCAGCCATGATTCTGACAGTTCCCAATGCCAGATTAAATATGAGGGTCCTTCTGTGGACCCTGAGAGTTCAATGGGATCAGAAGGAGGATGATTTTGATGTCCCAGTCCTGATGTCTTCCCCGGCTCTTCGAGCCCTAGAATGGTGAAAGTCCATGGACAACCTAATGTGAGGCATGCCATTTCATTCCCCTGTCCCATGTCTCATTCTGACTACAGATACCTCCTTGACAGGGTGTGGTGCTCATCTCCAGCACGTCTGGTCCCAAGGCTCCTGGACATCAGTGGAGGCTTGCCTCCACATCAGTGTTTTAGAGATGAAGGCAGTCCTCTACTCCTTACAAATGTTTAATACTCACTTTCCACCCAGTTGCCTGCAAGTGCAATCAGACAATTTTATGGTAGTCCACTACCTAAGCAAGCAAGGAGGCACCCATTCATACCCTCTCTGCAGAGAATCAATGAGGGTATGATTCTGGGTGATCCAGAGAAATATCCATCTTCTGGCAGTCCACATCCCTGAGGTATCTAACACCCTAGCAGATGCCTTGAGCAGATCCACTGCACGGGCCCATGAGTGGGAAATCTCACCAGCCATCCTACACAATGTCTTCCACCTATTGGGCTGTCCAGAGTTGGATCTATTTGCCTCTCCACAAAATGCAAAACTGCCTCTTTACTGCTCTCTCGAGCGAGGTCCTGGAACTGTGTGGTGGGACATGTTATCTCTTTCCTGGACAAGAAGATTTCTTTATGCCTTCCTGCCAGTTCCTCTTGTTCAGAGAGTACTACTCAAACTGGTCCAGGATGGGGCATCTGTGATTCTCATAACATCATTCTGGCCAAGACAGATTTGGTTCCCTCTGCTTCTGCAGCTCTCAGAACCAGATCCCCTACCTCTGCTAATTTGCCATGCTCTGTTGTCCCAGGTGCAAGGCTCCCTGCTACACTCAGACCTTCACTCCCTCCATCTGCATGCCTGGCTCCTGAGGACATAGTTCTGTCATGCTTCAGGGTATGCCCAAAGGTGGCAGAAGTCCCCCGGGCTGCCTGAAAACTGTCTACGTGGTCTTCCTATTCTATGAAGTGGAAACGCCTCTCCATTTGTGTGTCTACGCAGTACTTAGACCTTTATGAGTGTTCCCCTAAGAGCATCTTAGACTATTTGCTTTCCTTCTTGGACGGTGGACTGAAATATTCCTCTGTGAAAGTCCACCTTTTGAACATTGCTGCATTTCATTTACCTGTGGGAAACAAACCATTGTCCCAGTTTCCTTTGACTTGAACCTTTTTAAAAGGTATTCTGCACCCCCCCCCCATGCAGGATCCAGTCCCTGTGTAGGATTTGAATTTTGGACTTGAAAAATTGACCACAAGCCCTTTTGAGCCCCGTGAATCCAGTGAGCTCCGTTATCTTTCTTGGAAAACTATATTCTTAGTTGCCATTACATCAGGTACTGTAGATACATTTTAGAGTTACAGGCACTAATATACAAACCTTCCTACCTGCAATTTCATAATGATAGGGTGACTTTATGCACCAATCTGTCATTTTTGCTAACGTTTGTTTCTGAATTTACTTTAAATCACACTATCCCCTTACCAGTGTACTATGCAGAGCCTGTGAATCAAGGGGAATCCCTACTTCATACTCTTGATGTGCATAGAACATTGAGTCTTTATCTTCTCCGCACGTCACAGTTGCTAAAAACTGAACAACTTTTTGTTTCTTTTGCCCCTGGAAATCAGGGCATTCAGGTTTTGAAGTAGTGCATGTCCACATGGTTGGCCCACCACATTTAGTTTATCTATATAAAATATGACAAAACTCTCCTGATAGTTGTAAAACCCCCATTCTACCAGAGGCATGGCTACCTCCATGGCATGTTTCTGGGGTTTCTCTGCCTTAGAAATCTGTGAAGCCACAATGTGGTCTACTGTACATACATACATACTCTAGTGCCAATGACCCTCGTTCCATAAATGTCAATCTTCATATTGACTTTGATGCTCTTAGTGCATGGCTACTACAAAACAAATTGATACTTAACTCCCAAAAAATTGTGGTCATGCTCTTTGGCTCTCCCCTAGACTCAGATGTTGCACCTCTGCCCTCTCGATCCATGGTCCAAATGGCTCCCCATTGGAGATGGTGTCCTCTTTCAAATATCTCTGGGTAACCCTCGACCCATCTCTTCATTTTAATCTTCACATAGTAAACACCAAACTAGGGCTTGCCTATAAAATCAGGTCCTCCCTCAATGATGCTGCCAGACCCTGTCTGACATATGGCTCTATAGTATATCTCAATGCTAGCAGAGGGGTTTTCCAAAAATGGAGCACTTGTTACAACAACATATGTAGATTTGCTCTCTCAGCACCCAGACTTACCCACTGTTGCCATCTTTACTCTCGACTTGTCTGACTCTCTCCCTCATCTTACTGGCTATTTGCCATTGGCTGTCTTATTGACAACATAGTCAGAACTGGAGCCCATGAGTCCCTCTCGGCTTCGTTAGTCCCCAACAACCCTGCTTATCCCCTCAGATCCTCTGAGCAACCCACTCTCGGAATTCCTAGATGCTCAACGAAAATGAGGGAACTCTTCTTCACCATTTCTGCTCCTAAAATCTGGAACTCACTTCCTTGTTGTGTCAAACTTGTTGTTTCCCACCATGTCTTCAAACAGGGTCTTTGATCCTATCTAACTGACAATGACATCTGCTCTTGCCCAGCCACCCATATGTCTATGTCTCTTTCCTAGTGGCCACACCGATCTCTTGCAGCACTTACCCTTGCCTATAAATGTTACACTGATTGCTAACTCATCACCTTTACTCCCCCTACTTGCTTCTATGGTTTTTCTGCCTTATTGACCCCCTCAGGGTCCCCTGTACTGTGCTTGCTCCAACCAGCTTGTGACACTGCACAGAAGATCCCCCAAATATTATGGGATGTGTTGCTACATGGTGCCTTATTGCACTTAATTTGATGCAACCTATTTCTGTTCTTTATGCCATGTTATCTGTTGTATATACACTTCTTTGTATTTCAGATCTTCACTATAATAAGCCCAGTGTGATTTCTGTTTGTACACACTGTACCAATGTTATGTTATGTAACTCTCCCGGGTCGTGCCTGAATATAGACAATACTCCTGTCTAGTGCACCTACCCAGTAAACAAAAACTAAATAAAATAAAATTCACAAAACATTATAGTGTAGACATTGCATCCAAGAAGTGAACTGCTTTTGGACAGACTGTTTTTCAAGGCCTCCTGTCCTAAGTCTTGATAGTTCACTTCCTCATCCCAACTTAGCATAATAACTGCTTGGGAATCTTCCCATGTGTTATGACGTGCTGCAAGAGATTGTCTCAAAGAAGATAGTACAGTTGCATAAGAATGTACCATAACAGTAGATCTTCAAGAGTATCTCTTGCAGCAGGTCATGCAGCCCCACCCACCATCCCCCTTGCTATTACTTCGGAAGGGTTCCTTGCTCCTGTCCTTTTACGACTCCACTAGCTGCTGTCTTATTTTGCTCTTTGGTTCCCATCGGAAGCCTGATAAATGGTTTCTTATTTGGTCACTAGGATGGAAAAGAACTGAGAAGTAGCTGGGAACTCCCCCTTTTATACCTGCCATGCAGGAACCATGTGGTAGTGTTAGGGGGAGGTCCCAGGGTCGACTGCTGAGAAGACATCAGGAGGAAATGACCCCTGCAGCTAATATCCCATGTGTTTTGTCCTGCTGCAAGAGATACTCTCAAAAATCTACTGTTATGGTAAGTTCTTATGCAACTATGCTTTTCAAACATGGCACTGAGTTGCTTATTCATTCAACCTAACCAGGGCCCCATGTTTTCTGTGATTCTGCGGTTGCAGCAACTGCCACCGAAACATGGTCTTGCTGCAGAAACAAGCCTCTGCCACAGAAACAGCATTTTTTTGGTGCAGTAAAAATGATTGTCACCACTGAAACCCCCAGCTAAATGGCTAAATTGATTGTGAGCAAGCTTAAACTGGCATTAGTGTGAGTTGCTGGCAGCTCCATTATACATCCACCCCCCCGGGTTGCAATTGTCAGTGGGGACACCCCTTACCAATCCACTGGCACTCAGCCCTGAAGCTTATGACCATCATGGCCTTCTCCAAACACTGAGGGAACTTCAGGAAGTCTATTTCATGAGAAAGAATGGTAGTTCTATTTGCCAGTTGCAGAACTGTGGAATTAGAAAGTATTAGTAATTATTGCAGACAAAAATGTGAAGCTTAGGCCAGCCTTCCAGTGTAGTGGTTGGATTTCCACTCATGAAGCCAGCGACCCGAGTTCAGGAATGTACACGGGGAGCTGGAGGGACAGCCGGGGGAGAAGGCTTGAGTGTCCCCAGGAAAGCTCACCTTCTCCAGGGAAGGAGGGGAGATAAAGTCCCAGCGCAAGATTGACCCCAGGCGGAGTTCTGGGTCACAGCATGCACTGAGACAAGAGAATGGAGGATGTCGTGGATGTCAGCGCTATGTGCCTTGATGTCAGGATTTCAAGCAACATCCACAGAACACCAGAAAAAAACAAGCGCCGGAACGCTGAGGGAAAGGAGCACCACTGAAGACCCCAATGGCTCCCTCCTGTATGGACTGATGGGGACCCAACGAAACAAGAAGCATTGGGGTGTTTGGGCCCCACCTTGTACCCACCTGGGGGGTATAACCACGGCTCCATGGGGGTCCGCCACAGAACCAGATAAGGAGGCGAAGCAGGGTGGCATCTGAGCATCTCCGGACTGAGCGGGGTTTCGGTGCAGGGGAGGAGGCAAAAATAGAAAGTCAAAAAAAAATTTGTGACGCTTTTTAGACCTTTGTCTAATGTAAAATGGTTTAGCTACTGTTTAACCTCACAGTAAATCCTTATAGCATGGCAGAGAAGAAGACACGGAAGTCAAGTGATAGTGATACAAATGACACCACTGGTGTTGAACTGAATGAGCAGGAGGAAGCAACTAGAGCAGCATTAAAGCACAAACTATTACCACCAGCCTTCAAGCAAGTGGGTGGGAAGGAGCCATTGGGAGGGAGCCGTTGAAGCAGCACTGTTTTGCAACCAGGCAATACTGGTCTTCAAGCAACTGAGCAGGCAGGGGGAGAAATTCTTAGGAGCATAGCTGTGGTAAACTAGCACTGGGCAGGTGGGAGGGAGCCATCGGACAATAAAACAGACTGCAGTAAAAAAAAAAAAACTTCAATTCCCCATGCCCTATATACAACCCAAATCATGATGCTAGAATTACTTTGCATTGCCTTGCCTATGCATCTGCAAAATGGCCCTAGGCTGCCTTTTCCTGAGCATTCTTTTGGGTAACTAGATTTTATTTTGTGGCTCATTTGAGTTACCAGAGAATGTAAAGCCCATTACAGAATTGCCATAGAATTGCTCATAAGTTGACCGCTGCAAAAATGAGGTCCTGCCGCAGAATGTAGGTCCAGTTTGCTGAAGTGAACACGGGGCCCTGAACCTAATGTGTGTTTCTCATTGAATTCTTACTCTGCTATGCCTGAGACTAAATACCATAACAATTTCTCTTTTAAAATACCTTACTCAACTCAGGCCAAAAGTGTTGCTGATATGGGTCCACAGGCCAAACTTAGACAGCGACTGTGTCCTGAGTCCTTGCCATCTATCAGCAACCCCCGCCTGCACTGCAGTCCTGTAAACCCCAACAGCATCCTGAAACCTCCAGCACAAACCGATTCCCATATAACAAATAAAAAAGAACAGCTGCTCACTATGTCATCCCACATTAATGTTTTGAACTAAATCACTACATAAATAAATACCATGATCACCCACTCACAGCATCGAGTGATCCTTCACATCTTCTTAACTGCCAGCTCCCTTGAGTACTTCATGTCAACATCGCTGATCGCTCTACAACCCAGGTATAGGACTCCCCACACCGGTTGTACTTGAGGTTCTTGGGTGGCACTAATAAAGTTAAGAGCATTTATTTGGTTACTTTTTTTCTTAACAGTTGGTGCAGAATACCTGTATTGAAACATGACCTGGAAGACTACAGACCTCCATTTTGCTTGAAGAAAAAAGACGCATTGTTCACTCTTTCCTTATCCCAGCCCACTGTTTTTTGACAGTAAAGTGCAGGCACACACTCTTGTCACACTGTCTTTGCCTCTCTCCATTGTAACAGGGAATAACTTCCCCATTTTGTTCCTGTAGCTGGCAAATATTGTTTTTCATTTTTGTTCCTTCCCCCCCGCAAGTCTGTTGCACAACAGCACTTTTGTGTTATTTATTTTATTGCCTCCCATTGGAATCACCCCCTCTTTGCGTCTATGTAGACTGGCCACCTACATAACACGCTTCCCGAGGGTAACTTCCACATTATGTGTTTTTTTTTTTTTTATGTTGCGGCAAAACGCCCTCTCTGCGCCCCCCACCCCATACTTCAAATTACTCAAATTCTCCTTTTTCCCTTTCTAATATCTCCATTGAATATATTGCTTTCCTATGAATGGATGCCCCGCTCCATGTTCGAGCTGTTTGTTTCGGACCTCGTGAACATGCGAGAGGCAATTTAAAATAGATAAATCCTTACTTTGTGTCCGGTAACAGATTGTCGCTCTAGTTCTCTCGCTGTGGAAGCGCTGTCTCTGCTCTGTAAATGTTGCAGCCTTTTTCTCTCGATCGTGCGAGAGGGAGAAGGGTAAGCAATTTCTAAGCATTCTCAGGACGCGACCAGGGCTCCTATCGCAGTGTAAAAAAAAATAAAATAAAAACATTTTATATGAGCCCCTTGGTCTGTGTCCTTCAGATATTTCCCTTCGACTGTTGAACTAAGCAGTAGAATCTGTTTGCTAACAGTCCAGCCTGTTACTGCAAATGCTGGCGTGTCGCAATGCGGCAGTACATGTTCAAACATTGTTTCTGTAGTCTAGGATGTAGCGTGGTGTAGCTTACTCCTTAAATGGAATTACTTCATAGTTTTCTTTTTGAAATAAAAAGTTTAACATTCTACTTTTATCAGTGAGTCTTGTAAAAACAAAAGGAGCATTTTATGTACAGCTTTTCGGTACAGACCCCCCCTTAATAAATACAGAAGTTGAATGAAAAGAAGGGTTTGTTTAAACTTCCAGTTTTTGTTTTGTTTAAAGAACCACTTACTTGGCTTGCATGAACTGATGAGCTTCAACACCTTCTTCTCCTCCTCACCATGCATACTATCCTAAGAGCTGGCCGGCCTCTTTCTGTTCATATTTATAGCATGCCCTGATGTGGAAGGGGACTGAATGTGCTGAACCAAAAAAATTATAATATAAAACCAACATTCAGAGCACTGTTTATGTTCTTTTAAGTTGTATGAATATGTATAATCTATGAGAGAGTAAAAGAAAATTTTATTTAAAGAAAAGTTATCTCTCATCTAAGGTTAGGAGAGGGGTTACAGATCAGATGACCAACCCTCCAGATAAAAAGAGCTCAGATATTGATCAAAGCCATTCTTGAGTTGGTCTGTTATCAAGTCAACATCTCTCTAGTCCTTTCTAGAGCTATATTTGGATACTTATGTTGCCTTTGGAGTTTTGTTTTGTCGTTTTAAGTCCGCTTATGCTTTAATTTGTTTTCTGTTATATGAATAAATATTTGGACAAGTGAGGTCCTCCTTCTACAACTGGAAGTGGTGTCCTGTCTCCAATCCCAACACCTTCATAGTTGGTGGCAGCAGTGGGATTGAGGTCCTATTGGCGTTATTCCAAGTTGCTGACAGACCGACCCTGGGATGGAGGAAGACAGAAGAGAAGTGGATCCTGTTACCATACCCAAAGGCGTATTAACCAGGACTATGGTGGATAAGTTGGGGGAACCACTAATGTTTGGACTACCCGATCAGAGAAAAGAAAGACTTAAAACTGAGCAGGTGTTACGGGAAGAGGCTGAAGACCTCCAGGGGCAACAGCTGGAGCCCCAACTGCTGGTGCTCCAATAGAGGAAGAGCCACCAGAACGGTTACATGAACTACTGAGATGGCTCTGCCTTAAACAATTAGCATCGGATAAGGAGAGGGAGAAGGAACAGGAACGGAATGAGAGAAGATGGCAGGAGATCTTAAGGGCCATTCAAACCATCAGTACCCCTCAAAGTCCTCCAGTGTCTACAGAAGTCCCAAAAGACATCAAACTCACAAAATTGGGTGAGCAAGATGATATTGAAACCTATCTAATGACCTTTGAGTGGATTGCTGGGGCCTGTGGATGGCCAAGGGAACAGCGGGTACTTCGTCTGACTCCCAACCTCACTGGAAGAGTGCAGTTGGCCTATGGGAACATGGACAGCCAACAGCTGGGGAACTATGATGCCATAAAGAGAGAAATTTTGAGAAGATACAACATTAGTGCTGAGACATATCGACAGCGATTTCGTACCCTTCGGTTTCAACCTACGGATCACCCCAGAGAAATATATGTACGCCTGAATGACTTATCTCATAAATGGTTACAGCCTGGGGCAAAGACTATAAACCAAATCGTGGAAGCCATTGTCATGGAACAATATATTCGGGTTCTGCCCCAAGACATCCAATTATGGGTGAAGGAGCATCGCCCAGAAACATCAGAGAAAGCCATTTCACTAGTCGAGGACTATCTGATGGCCCGTCCTTACAGAAAGAAGACGCCACCTACTGGGACTACCATGGTGAGACCTTCTTCTTCTTCTTTCCTCTCCTGCTACCCCAGTCAGTAACATTGGACCATCAGCCAGACAAATGACAGAACGGGGTGGAGTTAGACCAACTAGACCATCCCTTTCTGATGTTGTATGCAGAGACTGTCATGAACGAGGCCATATTGCTCGATTCTGCCCAAAGAAACAAACTGGAAATGTACACCTGGCCTTGGCAAACCTGGGACAGTATGTTATTCCCATACAGATTGGATCACAGACAGTTATGGGACTTATTCACTCAGGAAGCAAGCAAACATTGGTTCGACCAGAACTGGTGGAAGGTAAACCCAGGAACCCTGTTCAGACAGGGGTGATCTGTATACACGGAGATGTACATTACTACCCAACAACATCCGTGGAATTACAAATCTCCCGTTCTAAAAGAGAGATAGACATAGGAATAGTATCCCTGTTACCTGTTCCAGTATTGCTGGGACAAGACCATCCTGATTTTAAAGTTCATCTTGCTGCAGTTACCACACAGGTGCAACATAAAGAAAGTGAGAAGTTCCCCTTGCATCCTTTTGACGAAGATGTATTTGGTGTTCCTGGTAAGACCAGGAAACCTAGAAGGGAGCGGCGACAGGATAAACTACAATGGACTAAGACACATGTCTCTGACTTGGACATTAAAGAGACTGATATAAATGTTCTGAGTAAGAAATGTGATTTTGAAGTAAAACATAAGAAGGACAAGTCATTAACGCCATTGTTTTCAGAGGTGTCCCAGGAAGAAGTAGAGGGAAAACCCTGTTACAGGGTGAAACACAACCTATTATACTGAATTTGTACTCACCCTAGAACAGGAGAACAGGTAGACCAATTACTGGTACCCAAGGAATATAGGATGCAAAAACTATGGCTAGCTCATGATAGTCCTCTTGCTGGGCACCTGGGCAGGGATCGTACTCTGGCCAGAATCCTATATCGGTTTTTCTGGCCTGGCATACATAAAGAAGTAGAACAATACTGTCTGACCTGTCCTGAATGCCAGTTAGTGGCTAAAATAGGGAAAAAGGATACTGTGCCATTGCAACCCCTGCCTATTATAAAACACCCATTTGAACGTGTGGTGATGGATGTAGTAGGTCCCTTACAGAAAACCAGGAAGGGGAATCACTTCATTTTAGTAGTCTGTGACTACCATATGAAATATCCTGAAGCTATTCCCTTGCGAACTATAACTGTCAACAAAATAGCGGAAGAACTTATTAAAATATTCAGTCGATTGGGTATACCCAAAGAAATTTTGACAGATAGAGGCAGTAACTTTTGCTCACAGGTATTAAAACGTTTATACCAGGCCCTTAATGTTCATGCTATCCACACTACCTATCATCCACAGACAGACAGATGGTCTTGTGGAACGGTTTAACCAAACTTTAAAGCAAATATTAAAGAAGTATACCAGGAGGAAGGAAGGGATTGGGATCAGTATTTACAGCAGCAGGAATCCCCCATACAAGAGCTTCCTCCCAGAGCATGGAACACACAGGCACTAGGAGGTAATAAACTACTTCCAAATTGTAGCACCCTTGTGAAGGGGGATAGCCCATCAACCCCTCCACCCACCCTGGCTCAGCATTTCCTTTATAGGCTTTTTCTAGTGACATCACATCCTGCCACTCATTTTAACTAAGTCCCCATTTCTCCATTTGCAGGTTATTACCCTCTCACTACTGATTACCTCTCTACCTGCTTAGGCCACTTCTCTCCCTTCTCCAACCCCTGCCTCCACCCACACCCCTCCCTTGCCCAGCCTTCTGGCTAACCCTACACACCACCCTTGTCCTATTGCCTGACCCTCACCCAGCCTGCCACTTACCCCAGTAACCACTAGGAGTCACTATTTCAATCTCATTTTCTGGCCCAAACATAGCCCACCACAAGCCACCTAGTACCTGGATCCCTGCACTCAGCCAGATCTAAGCCCTACTGCCCTACCAGGGTCTTGAACCCTGCACCCTATCTACCAGAGTCTGTGACAGTACCACTACTCCAAAGTGGTATCTACGCTATCTGAAGGGCAATTAAGACACTTGTAACTCCCCACCCGGCTTTAGCAGGGTATTATGATTGGTCACCTCTTCCTCAAATCTGGCATAATGACCCCTTCTATAATCCTGGTACTACTGTTTTCCTCCATTTTACTATCCCTCCCCACATCTACTCCCCCTCTATGTCCCTACCCTTCACCACCCCCCACCGTCTATTCTGTTACTCCCTTCTTTTGCCCCCTATAAGTCAACAGCTTCCCTCCCAGCTATCTTCTGGTCCCATTACCCCACCCCTTCCTCCCGGCCTATTCCTTTGGTTGCCTCCTTTCCTCTCTCACCCCACTCCTGCACCTGCTCCTTCATCAGCCCCTCTACTACTCCCCACCCGCGGATGGCTGAATCCCAGCCCCTCCACATGCTACGCTGCCACCTTACCATTGCACTACTCCTTCTGGCAGCAGGGGATATACACCCTAACCCCGGCCCGACCCTTACTCCAGGCTCTGACCACCCCATATCAAACCCCTCAGCCAGCACAAACTCTGTCTCCCATCCTAGCTTCCTCCCCCGGGGCCTGCGTCTTCTCCACCTAAATATTCATAGCCTACCCCAAAGCTCGATCAGCTCCAGGTCCTAGCTGCCCATTACACCCCTGATATAATCATCCTATCTGAGACCTGGCTAAACCCTAGCCTACCCGATAAAAATTTCACTATTCCTGGGTTCAACATCATACGGCAAGACAGGCCCTCCAGAGGTGGTGGGGTGGCTATCTACATCAGATCAGCCCTCCACTTCACTGTCTCCATTACAAAAACTGTACCCAAAGCTTACGAGCTTCTGATGGTAAAACTGTCCCCCCCCTCCACACTACCTATCTTTGTGTCTGGTATTTACTGTTGCCCAGGCATGCCAACCACAATAGTCATCGACCTTCTGGGCCAGCTCTCTTCCCTTGCCCAGTCGGGTGAACTATATGCTATGGGTGATTTTAACCACAATTGGCTAGCACCCACTTTTAACAAAACCCAAACTGAGTTAACTGCTCTTAACCTCAGCCAAACCATTACTGAACCCACTCGCTCTAACCTTAAGTCTGGTAATCACTCACTCCTCGACTGGGCGCTTACTTCCCACCCACACCGCGTCGTCAGCTCAGGTCTTCTCCCTGATTCCATTAGTGACCACCACCTAATCTACTTAGTCCTCAAAATCCACAGAATTAAATCCCCTCCCAAATTTATAGTCCAGCGTTCTTACAATCCCTCAACCTCTCCCCCCTTTTGGATGATCTTCACCACTCTAATTGGGTCCCAAGCGCAAACCGCTCTAATATGGATTCGGCCCTCACACACTTTTGGAATACCTTCCTCTCCACCTGGGACAAACACGCCCCCCTACGCCGGACTAGAGTCTGTGGTTCCCACCTACCATGGATCACCCCTGAGCTGATTGCTTGTCAACAAGCCCGTGATAAGGCCTGACGAATCTACAAATACTCACTCCTCCCAGGCGACCATACCTCCTATTGCATGCTCCGCAATAGGTGCACTAAGGCCATCCGCCTAGCTAAGTCTGAATATTTTAATAACACACTTCATGCAAACCTTGGAAGACCTTCCAAATTCTGGAAAGTCATTAACTCCCTTTTCTCCTCCTAAACAGCTAGCCCTCCACCTCTTCTCCTTGCCCAAGGGACTCTCCTTTCCGATCCTCTGGAAGTCGCCTCCGAGTTTAATTCCTATTTCACTACCTGTGCCCTGGCCCTTCCACCTGGAAACACTCCATCTCCTCAGTCTCCTGTCCCCAACTATCCGGCATGAACCCCTTCTCCTTTAGACACATTTCCCCCATTGAAACCTTAGATGCCCTTCTCGCCCTAAACCCCTCCAAAGGCAAATCCTCTGATGGTCTTGACAACAAACTCCTCCTCTTCTTATCTGCTCCTGCCATCGCTACCCCTCTCGCAGCCCTACTAAATCTTTCCTTCACTACCGAGTCACTCCCCTCCGAATGGAAGCATGCCACTGTTCTACCCCTCCCTAAAGGTGGTGACACTATCTCTGCATCCAACTACCACCCCATCACCCTCCTCTCCACCGTCGCAAAACTCCAGGAACACCTTGTGCTATCCCAACTCTCCCACTTCCTTGCTTAAACTAACTTCCTCACCCCCTTCCAGTCCGGGTTCAGAAAACACCACTCCACTATCTCTTCCCTGCTCAGACTCACAGACTACATCCTCACTGGGATGGACAAAGGGCTAATCACTGCTGCTAGTTTCATTGACCTAGCAAAAGCCTTCAATGCTGTTTCCCATTCTCTCCTACTATCCTGCCTTTCTGGAGCTGGGTTAGCTGAATCTGCCATAAACTGGTTCAGTGCCTACCTTCTAAATAGAACCCAATCCACTAAAATAGCTGACCACATCTCCCCCCCAAATCACCACTGGTGTACCCCAAGGCTCAGTTCTTGGCCCCATCCTCTTCTCCATCCTGCTAAATGATCTGCCAAACTCCTGCTCCTCTTCCGCTATCCACATGTATGCAGACGACACAGTCCTCTTCACCTCCGGCCAGACCCACGAAGAAGTCATCTCCAAACTTCAAACCGACTTCAACAAAATCCAACACTGGTTCAATAGCAACCAACTCTCCCTAAATGCTAAAAAAAACAACTCAATGACTTTCGGCACCAGACAGCGCCTATCCAAACTCACCTCCCCTCTGAGATTCCACACCCTAAATAACACCATCCTCGATGAAGTACCCTCCTTCACGTATCTCTGGGTTTGGCTTGACTGCCACCTCTCCTTCTCCACTCACATCAATGCCATCATTTCCAAACTGTGCCCAAAACTTGGTGCCCTCTATAGAAACCGTACTAGTCTCCCACTTCCTGTCAGACGTGAAATTGTCCAGAAAATGCTTCTACCCTCCTTCGATTACTGTGATGTAGTTTACAGTTCCGCTGCACAGACCACCCTAGCCAGACTAGACCCCCTCTTCAATGCTTTCTGCTGCTTTGCCCTCGATGCCCCCCCTCGATCACATCACTGCATGTTTTATCGTTCCCTGTCCCTAACTTCTCTGAGCAACCGACGCAGCTGTACCTCTGGTAGAGTGAGCCCTCAGGCCTGAGGGAGGAACCTTACCCAGTTTTTCATAACAGAATTGGATACAAGAGACAATCCACCTGGCAATGGATCTTTTAGTGGCAGGTTTCCCTTTACCAACCTCACCATAAGTGAGGAACAATTGGAGGGATTCGAACCTGTGATCCTTGGTACATTCTATATAGTAACTAAGGGCTCTTTTGACATCTAAACTGTGCAATCTCCTCTCACCAGAGGAGGAATGGTCAGTGAAGTACACAGGAAGAGACATGGATTGATTAAAGTGAAAGTCTGAAACCACCTTAGGCAAAAACTTCCTGTTAGTCCTGAGGACCACCTTATCTCTATGAAAGGAGACGAAATCAGGCTCCACTGACAAGGCTTGTAGCTCACTTATGCACCTGGCAGAGGTGATGGCTACCAGAAACACAGTTTTCCAAGTCAAGTGCTTAAGCTCCGCTGAAGACAATGGCTCAAAAGGGGGTTGCATAAGCTGAGCGATGCAAATATTAATATCCCAAGCAGGGGCAGGGTCCCTGAACCGGGGGTTGGTGTGAAGCAACCCTTTAAAAAACTTGGAGAACACAGGGTGAGCTGATAAAGAAGAGGGCTTACCTGCTGACAAGAAGACAGACACAGCTGCCAAGTGCACTTTTAGGGTGGCTGGTCTCAGCCCCAAGGAATTCAAATGCACCAAATAATCCAGGATCATGGGCACACCAGCAGATTCTGGGGAAATATGTTTACCAGCACACCATATGGAAAATCTCTTCCATTTTTAATTATAGGTAGCCCTGGTGGAAGGCTTCCTAGAGGCCTTCAAGATATCCAATACACCTTGAGAAAGGTGTAGGTAAGCAAACTCTAACTCTTCAAGAGCCAAGCCTTGAGATTGAGAGATTTGAGGTTCGGATACCAAACTCTCCCCTGGGCACAGGTTAACAGGTTGTGATTCCTGGGAAGACATGGGGAGGGTGGACTGCTAAGGACATGAGGAGTGGGTACCAGGGCTGCCTGGCCCAGTCTGGAGCAATCAGGATCATCTTGCAGGATTGAGATCTGATTCTGACTAGCACTTTGAAAAGAAGGGGACAGGGGGGAAAGCATAGAGAAACTTCCCTTCCCAACTGAGGATGAAGGCATCCAGAGGGACTGAGCCCAACACTGGGGGCCTGCAGCAAAAAAGGGGAAGTTGATGATTGTCTGGGGCTGCAAAGAGATCTATTTTCAGAGTGCCCCATCTGGCAAATATTACCTCCAGTACTAGGGGATCCAGTGCCCATTCGTGATGGCCCTGGGAAATCCTGCTGAGAGCATCCGCTAGGACATTGTCCTTGCCTGGGAGGTGAACTGCCATAAGGGAGGCGTTCAGAGAATAAGCCAGAGACCACAACTTCATTGCTTTGGTGCACAAGGCCGTAGACCGAGTGCCCCCTTGCTTGTTGATGTACCACATTGTAGTGGTATTGTCTGTTCTGACCTGAACCACCTTGTTCTGGACAGATGTGGAAAAACCTGAGTGCTAGAAAAACTGCTCTGAGCTCCAGCAAATTGATGTGGAGCATAGATTCCTGAGGTGACCACAGCCCTTGGGTGGAAAGGTCACCCATGTGAGCTCCCTCCCAAGAGGATGCATCTGTAGTAAGGGTCAGGAATGAGACTGGGGAGTGAAGGAACCCCTGTCTCAGATTGTTCTGATCCTGCCACCACTGAAGGGGCCTGGATCAGGGTTCGAGTCACTGGAATCAATTTGGTTAGGGGATCTGTCCTTTGAGACCAAAAGGCTCTCAAATGGAACTGAATGTCCCTCATCTGAAATCTCGCTCCCTGCACCACTGCTGTAGAAGCAGCCATGTGCCCCAGGAGCTGTAGAAAATGCCTTGCTGGTCGAGAAACCTGCAGGGTGAAAGAGGAGGCCAGAGACACCAGGGTCCTTGCTCTTTCCAGAGGAAGGAAGGCTCTGGCTTCTTTTGTGTTCAGTTCTGCACCTATAAAGGTGAGAAGCTGGACAGGCTCCAGAACTGACTTTGGAAGATTGAGAAGGAAACCTAGAGATGTAAGCAGCTGCTGGGTTACTTGTAAATGTAGTTTGATCTGTTCTGGAGACTGGCCTACAATGAGCCAGTCATCCAGATAAGGAAAGATGGCAGTCTTTTGCCTTCTTAAATGAGCAACTGCTACTGCCAGGCATTTTGTGAACACCCTTGGAGCTGAGGTGAGGCTGAAGGGCATTGCTCTGAACTGGTAATGGCCTGAGGGCAGTTCGAATCTGAGGTACTTTCGATGGGAGCTTCTGATGAGAACATGGAAGTAGGCATCCTTGAGGTCCAGGGAGGCTAGCCAGTCCCCTGGCCTTAGAGAGGGTAAAATAATCCCCAGGGTCACCATTTTGAACTTTGGTTTTAAAGGTGCTTGTTTAGATACCTGAGATCCAGAATGGGCCGCCATTCTCCTGTCTTTTTTGGGGTAAGGAAGTACCTGGAGTACAACCCTTTGCCCTGGTGTATGGGTAGAACCCTTTCCACGGCTCTGAGAGCCAGGAGGGAAGAAACTTCTGCTTCCAAGGCAAGTGCCTCTGATGGGTTTGCAGGTGGAAAAGACCTGGCTCTCCTCTTCAGAAATTTTTTGAAGCTGAGAACCAGTCCCTGGCTTACTACTTCCAGGACCCACTTGTCTGATGTTAGGGACTTCCAGTCCTGGACAAAGTAAGCCAGCCTGCCCCCTACGGTAGTGGAGAATCGGCCCTGGCCACCCCATCAGGGAGCCTGTTTTGCAGGGGCTTTGGGTTAAGAGGTAGAAGCAGGCTTACTAGAGCCCCTTCTGCCCCTTCCTCTAAAGAACCCCCTCTGGGCATAAGCAGAAGAGGAGGCCTGGGCTTGGTAAAACAGCCTATGGAAAGGCCTGCCCCTGCCCCTGACATGCTGCCTTTCAGGAGTGACTTGCCTTTCTTTGGCCTGTGCACTCCTATAGGTGGTCCTATACTCATCCATTTTCTTCATATAATTTTCTGTCTGCTCCCCAAACAGAGAATTTCCCACAACAGGAAAATCCATAGCCTTAGACTGGGTATCCTGTGACAGGGCAGTACATCTGAGCCAGGCCATTCTGCCAAGAGACAGATGTAGCCATAACTCTTGATGAAACATCATTAGAGTCTACAGCAGCATGAAATTGCACATTGGATGCCTCAATACCATCACGCAGCTGCCTGCTCCAGCTCCTAGCAAGCTGTTCAGGGGCCTGTTTTGCTAGGGCCAGGACAGAATCCCACCTGGATTTCTGGTACCTAGCTGCGTAGCTCATATAATTTGCCTGTCTGAGTCCCAAAGATGCTGCCATGTACTGCTTTTTGCCATGGCATCCATCCTCCTGGAATCCTTTTCAGGAGGGTGAGAGGCTAGAGGAATATTAGCCTTGTCACAGGCTGCAGCCTGCACTACCCCCACATGGCTGCACTGCTGGGATAGGAACTCCGTATCAGAGCCTGATAAAGCAAACCTCTTGTCCATCCTTTTATCCACAGGGAGGATAGAATGAGGAGTTTTCAGAATTTTTACTGTCTGTTTCCTAAAAGATTTATGCAAGGGAATAGACAGTCTCCTAGACTCTGGAATATGCAGAGTGTCAGCAACTTTCTTGTAAAACAAAAAATGAGAAGGGGACTCAGATAACCTGGGAGGGGATACTCCTGAGGGTCTGTCTGGAGAGATGTCCGGTTCAATGGGCACATCCAGACTTTCAAAATCACACTGACTCTCCTTGTACCCCTCCTCCCCTTCCCCCAGTTCATAAAAATCTTCAAAATCATAATCTTGAACTGAGGGAACCGACCAAACCGGGCGCTTCCCTAATGGTGCCGGTTCGGACAGAACTGGGGAAAGAGACTGGACAATTTGAATAGCTTTGGCTATTTCCTCAGCGGTTGGAGAAATAACTTTTGGCCCCAAACTAGCTGACCTTCTAGCCCTTTTAGTTGGAACCGGCTCCTCAGAGCTGGCTCTTCATTGGCCCGAGGAAGCATCGCCCTGGTCAAAGGGCACTCCCTTAGGTTCGGTTGGATCCAAACCGGGCTGGCCATCCGGGTCAGCGGACTTTTTGGCCTCCCTTTCCCTGAGCCTACCAACTCTTTTTTCCATGGTGGCAGCAGGAAAATTCTTACAAATCTGGCAGTCTGCATTGAGGTGGTCAAACCCCAGACAATTAACACAAGTGGTGTGTGGGTCAGCCTTAGCAAAGGCTTCCCCACAGAGGCCACAGTGCTGAAACCCAGTGGGTCCGGTTTTTCTTTTGGGTTTCTCAGACATAGTGCCAGCCTAACCAAAACTTGCCCGTTAATGGCAATCCACCAAGCAAGACTCTCTTATTGGTTCCCAACCATGTCACGGGTCGTGGAAAAAGACGTAATAAAATCCGTTTTTTTTAGAACCGATAAGAACCGGGAACCGCACTCTAAAGGACTAGAAGGTAATTTTAAAACCCCTCTGATCGGTTCAAACCTAACCGAAAAAGACGTTTACAATTTCCACACAGAAGAAAATAAATAAGTCTATCTGTTACTTACAATACCACAGACAGAGCTTGAACCGACGATTGTGGTTAAATTTCGGTAAAATAAACCGAGAATTACACTTTAAAACTAACAAACGAACCAAGCAGCAGGAGGAATCTCCGGAGCGACTGTTCAGTGAGGCAGAGTAAAGAATCTGACAGTTTAAGTTTGAGCTTCAACAGACAGAGTGTTCAACCGAGCTCGCGCTCAAGATTCCATGCTCTGCATGGAAGTTAACTCTTTCACCTCCAAAGCAGTTCTAACCTGGGGTTATACTGCATATGTCATAATATAGCAAGACCTCATGTTGTTTGAACACCCTGTCCTATATATAAGCAGGAAATTAAATACTTGAGAAACAAAATATGCCACCATTGAAAAGGAATGTCTGGCTCTACGCTGGGCTGTAGAAACTTTAAAATTTTATGGGGAGCACAATTGAAATTAATTACAGACCATAACCCCCTTTGTTGGTTAATGGCTATGAAGGACAAGAATCCATGCATTATGAGGTGGTACCTCGCCTTGCAGCCTTATAATTTTACAATAAAACATAAGGCCGGATCAGCTCATAAAAATGCGGATTACTTGTCCAGATTCGGTGCAGGAATAGCCAGACCAGAAGGATAGAGTAATCACACCTCAGGGTAAAAGTATATTGATGTCAAGATAATCAACTTATGTTGATTTTGCTTAATTAAAAGAAAAATAGCAGGGACCCCGGGGTGGAGCTTTGGGAGTGGGTGGGCTAAGGCTCCATCTCTCAGTGCAGTGAGAGATCTGAGACATCTTCCTTAGAATAAATAAGGTACAAAACATTCAAAGGAATGATTTTGTACAAAGAGGGGGAGGTATGTAACAGGAAATAACTTCCCTGCTTTGTTCCTGGAGCTTGCAAATATTGTTTTTAATTTTTCTCCCCCTCCCGCAAGTCTGTTGTGCAACAGCACTTTTGTGTTATTTATTTTATTGCCTTCCATCAGAATTACCCCCTCTTTGCGTGTATGTAGACTGGCCACCTACAGTACATAACACGCTTCCCGAGGGTAACTTCCACATTATGTGTTTTTTTTTTTATGTTGCCTAGCTCCCGAGGCAAAACGCCCTCTCTGTGTCCCCCCCATACTTCAAATTACTCAAATTCTCCTTTTTCCCTTTCTAATATCTCCATCGAATATATTGCTTTCCTATGAACGGATGCCCCACTCCATGTTCGAGCTGACTGTTTGTTACGGACCTCTCGAACATGCGAGAGGCAATTTGAAATAGATAACTCCTTACTTTGTGTCTGGTAACAGATTGTTGCTCTAGTTCTCTCACTGTGGAGCGCTGACCCCGCTCTGTAAATGTTGCAGCCTTTTCCTCTCGATCGTGCGAGAGGGAGAAGAGTAAGCAATTTCTAAGCATTCTCAGGACGTGATCGGGGCTCCTATAGCAGTGTAAAAAAAATAAAAAATAAAAACATTTTATATGAGTCCCTCGGTCTGTGTCCTTCAGACATTTCCCTTTGACTGTTGAACTAAGCTGTAGAATCTGTTTGCTAACAGTCCAGCCTGTTACTGCAAATGCTGGCGTGTCTCAATGCGGCAGTACATGTTCAAACATTGTTTCTGTAGTCTAGGATGTAGCGTGGTGTAGCTTACTCCTTAAATGGAATTACTTCATAGTTTTCTTTTTGAAATAAAAGGTCTGACATTCCACTTTTATCAGTGAGTCTTGTAAAAACAAAAGGAGCATTTTATGTACAGCTTTTCGGTACAGACCCCCCTTAATAAATACAGAAGTTGAATGAAAAGAAGGGCTTGTTTAAACTTCCAGTTTTTGTTTTGTTTAAAGAACCACTTACTTGGCTTGCATGAACTGATGAGCTTCAGCACCTTCTTCTCCTCCTCACCATGCATACTATCCTAAGAGCTGGCCGGCCTCTTTCTGTTCATAGTTATAGCATGCCCTGATGTGGGAGGGGATTGAATGTGCTGAGCTAAAAAAATTATAATATAAAACCAACATTCAGAGCACTGTTTATGTTCTTTTAAGTTGTATGAATATGTATAATCTATGAGAGAGTAAAAGAAAATTTTATTTAAAGAAAAGTTATCTCTCATCTAAGGTTAGGGGAGGGGTTACAGATCAGATAACCAACCCTCCAGATAAAAAGAGCTCAGATATTGATCAAAGCCAGTCTTGAGTTAGTCTGTTATCAGGTCAACATCTCTCTAGTCCTTTCTAGAGCAATATTCGGATACTTATGTTGCCTTTGGAGTTTTGGTTTGTCGTTTTAAGTCCGCTTATGCTTTAATTTGTTTTCTGTTATATGAATAAATATTTGGACAAGTGAGGTCCTCCTTCTACAACTGGAAGTGGTGTCCTGTCTTCAATCCCAACACCTTCACATCCATCACTTGCATTTGTATGAAAAAAATGTAGCTCAGTCTCCCGTTTCCCAGCCCAAACATGATCATAAAAAAAGTCAGCTCCAGATTCAACGTCACGGCTAATGGCACAAATCGCGCTGACAGCCAAGCCTCCTTTGTCTCTCTCTCTCTCACTCTCTCTCTCCTTCATACCTCACTCTCCCTGTCAGCTCATGACACCTATTTTTTCTGACAGAGCAATAAAATCAATAAAAATAATGTAAAAAAAGTGTGTGATGCTCCTCACTCTACCTCTCACAGAGTGCACTACTGAACTGCATCCTGCCTAAAGTGTGTGATGCTCCTCACTCTACCTCTCACAGAGTGCACTACTGAACTGCATCCTGCCTAAAGTGTGTGTTGCTCCTCACACAAATCACCAGGAGCATAAAAAGTGGCCCCATTCCTAGGAGCGATGAAAGCAGCAAGACCTTGTGGATGCAATTTGGTGTTTCTTTGTGCATACCCTGTCTGGTGGTCAGTTACAACCTTTCTACTGGCAACCAGAGGGTCTGATGAAAGAGTTCTGTGCTATTTCATTTTTCCTGGTGGTCTGACACAACCTACATTGGGCAGTCCATTTCTGACAAACCAGGGGATCAGGTGTGCTCTCTGTTGATCCCTACTTTCTGCAGCTAAATCCTTCTGGCCTTGACCACAGACACCTTTCCCAAGCTCCCAAACAGTGCACAACCCCACCCCCCCCCCATTTTGTAACATGTTCCATTTGTTCAGGATTACCATCTTGCTGCAACCACAACAGCAGATTACTGAGCACTCAGGTATAATACAAGGTTGACAAGACTACAGTTTCAGGTTGCTCCTGGCCAAGGTACTTACACTGTTTAGAATTACTTAGAGTGTTAAGAATTTCTTAGAGTGCAGAAACTCATGTAAAACCACAAGTTATTAGTCTTGAGTTGTTTAATAAAACTTTTTTCTGCATTCGAGTCAATTTCATACCTCTCTCTCTTGTAGGTACTGGTTAGTGGCAAATGGCCTGATTTCACATCCCCTAAAACCTTGATTCCCGCTGGCCTGGTGTCACACAAAAATCAACCTTTGGGTGGTTAGTACAGTCAGAATTCTCCTTCCCTTATATTAGTTATAATAGTATGAACTGCTCCCTGACCTGATCCATTAAAGTTTGTTCCTGCTGTCTGGAACATGGTCTATATGTGCCTATGTTTATTTCATTTTTATGTTATCATATTCACATTTTAAAATGTGAAGGAAATGTGAAAGGAAAATGTGTGCCCCTCTATTGAGATTTGAACCGAGGCCCCTGGCATTCCATGCCTTACTCTAACCACCTGAGCTATAAAGGAACTCAGGAGATTAGCAGACCCAGCCATCCCTTTCAGACAGACACATTCCTTTCTAGGCATTGCGTAAGCCAGCAATGAGGCATGTCAGAGACACAAATCTTCTTTTCTGAGTGCAGTTTGCACTGCAAGGCAAATCATGAAGGAAACAAAATGCCAGGGGCCTTGGTTCAAAACCCAGTAGAGGGCATACATTATCCTTTCACATTTTCTTCATGATTTGCCTTGCAGCGGCTAACAGCACTGAGAAAAGTTGATTTGTGTCTCATTTTAAAATTTGCACATATGCAAGTCAAAAAATGCAGGAAAAAAGCTAACAAATGCAAAAATATGAATCTTTATTCAGAGATAAAGTTGATCACAAACAACAATTTTAACAGCTAAAAATGGAAAAAAATACTTAGCCCTGAAGGTTGACAGTTTTATGGTTCATCTGAAGACAGTCCAACAAGGTATCTCTGCTGAATGTTTGATAAAAAAAAAATGATGACAAAAAAGGTTATTATGATTGACTCCAGAAACGATTGAGATGGACTTTAACAAACTCAGTGCACGCACCTGGTAACACACAACCAAATGGGAAAAACTGTTTTAAACATTTTCTTTTAAAGTACAACCAAAAAACAAAACATTTAAAGAATGAAAATCATAACAAAACATTTTCTAAGCCCAGCACAAACAAAACATTCTGAAAATCCTCACAAAAAATGTTCTATCTCCTTTATGAACAAAATGCTTAAAGCACTAAAACCATAATCCTACAATAACAAGATGTTTAAAGCTCAGAAACACACACACACACACACACACACACACAAATAGTTCAGAGCAGAACTAAAGAAAAAAATCACTTGCATTTTTTATTATGATTAAAGGGGAACAGTCAGTACTAAGTTCCCCACACTAAAATGTGGGCTGGTCTCATTGTGCACTTTGCATGCAAAAACATGTTGGTTTATTTACTGTTTATTGCAGTATAGTAGATTGTCTCAGACCAATTTTGTTTACTTTTAGTCTGCTATAGTTGGGTGTGCCTTTCTCCAGGGGCTTAGACCAGGAAGGACAGCAGGACCAGTGAACAAAAGATCAGACCTTTTTTAAAGTATAACATACACTGCCAGCTATTGAATCTTCCACTGCTGCCTGCTGCTCTGATGCTGGCTGCATGGGACTCTGGGATTTGTAGTAACAGAAGATGTCAGATTAGAGGCACACACGATGAGTCTGATACAATCTACTATACTACAGCAAATAGTAAGTAAACCAAAATGTTTTTGCACACAAAGTGCTAATTGGGACTGGCCCTACATTTCATTGTGGGGCCCTTTGTGTTGACTGTTCCCTTTTTAATTCATACATGCACAAAGTAGTAAGAAAGAAGTTCCTCATCTCCTGCTTTGCACAAAGAAATTTAGGACGCTTGAGCAGGGCCCGAAGGATCCGGCACAAAGCAAGTTACAGCTTAACTTTCTCAAAAGGTAATGAAATCCATTGCAGTTAGGGTCATACATCCACAAAATGTGAGAAATGTGGCATTATGTTTTTTTCAGTTCTAATGCCCAATCCCCCAGCTCTTTCCCTCATGACCGAAAGCTGAGATACAGGTCTGGCGCAATGTCATGTAGATACATAGATACATAGACAGTGTCGGCAGATAAGGGCCTATGGCCCACCCAGTCTGCCCATTTGAGCTTGTAAGTTCAGTTTGTTTTCCTAGAAGTCTGTTGCCCCTTACCCCTGACCTCCAGAATTCCTTTATGTCTATCCCATGCATTCTTAAATCCTGTGATTGTTTCAGCCCCACCACTTCCTCTGGCAGGGTGTTCCATGTCCACCACCCGTTCTGTGAAGAAATTCTTTCTCATGTTTCCTCTGAATCGTCCTCCCTCCAACTTCATCCCATGCCCTCTAGTCCTGGAACATCTTTTCACTTAAAAATAGTGTTTTCCTGCACCCTGTTCCTCCTGTAAGATATTTGTATGTCTCTATCATATCTCTCCCTCCTCTCCTCCAGGAGTACATGTTCAGTTCCTTCAACCTGTCTTCATAGGACTTGTGATGCAATCCATGCACCATCTTTGTTGCCCTCCTCTGAACCTCTCTACCCTGTCTATGTCCTTACATAGGTATGGTCTCAGAGACTGTACACTGTACTCCAGGTGGGGCCTCACTAGTGTCTTGTATGGCAGATTATGACCTCCCTTCCTGCTGGTGATGCCCTGCCTATACATCCCAGCATCCTATTTGCTTTACCTGCTGCCTTGTCACACTGTTTCCCTACCTTGAGGTCATCAGAGATGACAACCCCAAGATCCCTTTCCTGCTTGGTGCATGCTATATCCTCACCCCCCAACTGATATATTGTGCCAGGGTTTTTGTGCCCCATATGCATTATCTTGCACTTCTTTGCATTGAATTTCAACTGCCAAACCCCTGACCATTCTTCAAGTTTCTGCAGGTCACTTCTCATTCTGTCTACACCCTCTGGTGTGCCTACTCTGTTACAGAGTGTTGTGTCATCAGCGAACAGTGAAATTCTGCCTTCTAGGTCCTGCGCAATGTCACTGATGAAGATGTTGAATAGGACCGGTCCTAGCACTGATCCCTGTGGTACCCCATTGGTCACTCTTCCCTCTGTGGAGTGACAGCCATTTACTACCACCCTCTGTGTCCTGCCACCCAGCCAGTTACCTACCCACCACACTACTGTCCTGCCCACACCCATATTCCCCAGTTTGTGTAATAGTCTTCTATGTGGCACAGTGTCAAAGGCCTTGCTGAAGTCCAGATAGGCCATGTCCACTGCCCTCCCCTGATCCACCTCCCTAGTCACCCAGTCAAAAAATTCAACAAGGTTGGTCTGACATGACCTCCCTGGTGAAACCATGCTGCCTTGGGTCCTGTAGTCCATTGACAACCAGATGTTCCACCAATCTCTCCTTCAGTAGTCTTCCCATGATCTTCCCCACTACCGAGGTGAGGCTGACTGGTCTGTAGTTCCCTGCTTCCTCTTTGTTCCCACTTTGTATAAGGAGACTACATCTGCTGTCCTCCAGTCTTTGGGTACCTCCCTGTTTCCAGTGATTGGCTAAACAGGACAGCCAGAGGTTCAGCCACCACCTCTCTTAGTTCTTTAAGGACCCTGGGGTGCACCCCATCTCTGGCCCCATTGCTTTATCAGCTCTTATTACTCCAGTTCCTTCAGGACCCTTTTCTCGTGTAAAGGGACTTGTGTCCATTTCTGCACCATTCTCACCCCTTGTAGCCCCTTCAGACCCATTACCTCCTCTTCCTCAGTAAAGACTGAGCAGAAATACCTGTTCAATATGTCAGCTGTTGTCATCCTCCACGCGGCTCCCATCCTCCCCCTTCAGTCTCACTATCCCTCCCTTTGTCTTTCTTTTTTCACTTATGTACCTGTAAAAGGTTTTGTCCCCTCTACCCACTGATTTTGCAATGTGTTCTTCTGTCTGAGCTTTGGCTTCCCTTACTAACCTCCTGCCTCCTTTGCTTCTCCTGGTACTTCTCCCTATCACCTTCTGCCTGTGTCTTTTGAATTGCCTGAATGCAATCTTTTGGCTTTCACTTTCTTTGCTACTTCTTTTGAAAACCATAATGGTCTCCTTCCTTTTCCTCTTGCTAACCTGCTTAATGCATACTTCTGTTGTTCTTGTAATCCCATTTTAAATACTGCCCACTGTTCCTCAACCTCTGATTCCTGTCCCATTCCCTTAATGCCTCTTTCAAGTATCTCCCATTTTCCCAAAGTCTGCCCCTAAAATCCAGGATCGTGTTTTTGTGTGGTTTGTTCTGCTCTTTCTGTGATTTCAAACCACAATGACTGGTGGTCACTGTTTCCCAGGTGCTCCCCATTGTTACCCCATCACACTGTCCCTGTTTGTGAGCACAAGGTCCAGTATTGCCTTCTGCCGAGTTGGTTCCATGACCAGTTGCTTGAGGAAGGCACCCTGAAGGGAGTCCAGGATAAATCTGCTCCTAGTTGATGCTGCTGCTGGGATGCTCCAGTCCACATCTGGAATATTGAAGTCTCCAACCAGTACTACCTCACCCTTGTCTGCCATCCTTTGGATGGCTAGCATCGGCTCCCTATCTGTTTCTTACTCCTGGGCTGGTGGTCTATAGACCACACCTGTGCGGATGGCTGTCCCCATTTTCCTTTCCTGTAGGTATGTAGGTCTGCTGCTTTAAATTACAGGTCTGGGGCCCAGGTGAAGGAAGTTATGACTGATCTCCTGCTTTATGCTGGGCCCACAGGGCCCATTGCAAAGAAAGTTAAGAGTAAAACTTCTGCATGACAAAAGTTATAACCGATTACGAGCCCTGCTCAAAGAAGGTAAGAACTAATCTTGTGATTTGCACAAGGCTTGCAAAGCAGTGCATAAAGAAAGTGATGACTGATGCTGTAGGCCCATGTGAAGCACCAGAAATGTGGAACATGGCTAAGGACCTGAGGCAGCAGAGTGGTGGGCACCGCCACAAATCTGCAGGTAGGCCTTGGGTCACAAGGCTAGGGGCTGAGAAGGGACTGGCATACAGGTTGAAGAAACCTTAACATGTCAAAGGTGAAATAGTGGTCTTCAGCTCCTCACTGAAGCAACAATTTAGTACAGCATATGAGAATAAACATTGTATAGTCTGGTCCAAGGGCCAAAGGTTGATGCTGCAATCAGGATGTACAAAAGACAATATGTTAAGTCATCAAGTTTTACTTATCTTACACTTTTAAGTACATTTTTTATTTCACAGGTACACCATTAATCAGGAATTTACAAAACATGTTGCATTGCAGGCCTGAATCCACTACCCAGTCAGGTGAAGGTAAGTCTATAAGTGATGCACATGCATAAATGCTGATGTTTCAACATGTGAGTACACATTTTCTTCAGATCTAGCATGCTCCCACCACTACTGCTTTATATAGACAGTCTCATGCATATGTATGATGGGGGTACAGCAATGGAGACACATACTCTCTCCTGGGGAATCCATATAACAGATTTGTCTGTTTCACAACACACCTAGCATCCAGCTTTGCCCTACCCAGTCAGAATAGCACTATAAATATAGTGCAACAAAACATAGCGGGGTCCAAATAGCTTTACCATGGACAGTGCTAGGGGTTAAATAGCATTGTGCAGTAAGTGCTTCCCAAATCTCTGTCCATGGTACTGTATGAAAGGACAAGAGTAGAGGAATTGGAGAGGTTGGCTGAGCTGCTCCTGTGGCAGAGAGGGCTGGGGTCATGGAACAGCTCCGCAGGATGGTGGTGGAGACCAAGGTTCTAATCATGGTCTCCCTTTATTTCTTCTTGTGGAACTTAGTTCTTTTTTTTCACAGGGCCATGGAAACAATATTCCATGGCCCCACAAATTTCATTTCCCCCTGTGACCCACTCCCCCCAGAGTAGGAATCTTTAAGTTGGTGGGTGTGGGGGGACAGAACCCCCCATGTAAAAATAGATTTTACAATGGTAGTGGACATCTCTGCGGTGTGCGACCACTACCATTGCCACTCTGTTGTGTGGCAGCACTCTGTTCTGCTGCAGTAGTGGAGAATGCTGTCAGTACAGTGCTGTTGTGGATGGCACAGTCATTGGCAGCGCTCTTCTGACCTAGTGCCCATCTTTGCTATCATCGAAGTGCATAGAAATGTAGAAGCACAGAATTTGTTGGCAGAAAAGGACCACTTGGCCCACCCAGTCTGTCCAGATTTTTTCTTGCCTATTCTACATCCACAGACCCAATCTGGTCTCTGGCAACCCTCCACTTCTCCCTGCCTCTGCACTACTACACCACTATGCTTATCCCATGTATACTTGAATGCCCCTATGAGTCTAACCTTCACCATTTCAGATGGCAGTCTGATCAAGATGTCTACCTCCCATTCGGTGAAGAAATGTTTCCTTTCATTACTCCTGAACTTTCCTTTCTCTAGTTTCATCACATACTTCCTGGTCCCACTGCTGGTCCTTATTTGAAAAAGGCTCCCCAGCTGCACCCTGTTCATCTCTGTGAGGTGCTTATAGGTCTTGATCATGTCATCTCTCTCGTTCCTGTTTTCCAGGGTGCAAATGTTGAGAGTCCTCATTCTTTCCTTCTTGGGCTTTTGCTGCAAACCTTACACTTAGCTGCCCCCCTCTGGATCACCTCCACCTTGTTTATGTCCTTTCTGTGGTACAGTCTCCAAAACTGGACACTGTACTTGGGGGGCGGGAGGAGATATCAGGGAGTGATACAGTGATAGCACCACCTCTCTCTGGTTGCTGGAGATGCCCCTCCTTATGCACCCTAGCATCCACTAGCCCTGTCTATGGCCTTGTCACACTGTGATACTACCTTGAGATCCTCTAAAAAAGCAATGCCAAGGCCCCTTTCCTGTCTGGTGATGGTTAGCACCCCTTTCATCCTGTACCTGTCACTGAGTTTTCTATGCCCTGTACATATTGGAAAGGATTCTTTGATTTAGTTTCAGCAATTTTTATTTTATAGGTATGAGTTGGTTTGTGTGACTGAGTAGGGTGTGGTTAAATGCTGAGTGTATGGGACTGTTTCTTTATTAGGTTTGGTTGTATTTATGGTGTGACTGATTAGGTGCTTTTACTGGGCTAGAAGTATGTCTGCTGGTTACATTAGGGAAATGGAAACTGTTTTTATGTTTCTTATGGTGTTGGTGGGTTTGCTTGGAAAATCCCCTGTGTCGTACAGTAGCTAGACTCCACCTAGTCTGTTCTGTGGAGCAACTATAAGAGTGATGTCCCTTTGCAGGGCTCTTTTGCACCTTGCATGTGGCAGAGATTAAGCACTGCAGTGGGTTGGGGTCCTCTGGGGGTGCTGTACACAGTGCAGGCCTGCTCCATGGGCTGACAGGGAGCAGGATCAGGAGTGTGGACTCTAGGAGATGCCTTGTCAGGAAAGGCCCCCCCCAATTTGGTTCCTATTCCCAAGGATCCTGAGTTTTCTGATCAGCAGGTAGCCAATGGACAGGTCGACTCTGCTTGTCCCCTTAGAACAGTTTTCTACAACACCAGGTCTCAAAAGAACAAAATAGCCATGATGGAAGCCTTCATCATGAATTCCTTGGCAAATCTGGTACGTATCATGGAGGCTGGTCTGGGAGATGACTTGGGTCCTGTGCCTGAGGCATCCATTCTGCCAGACATCTCTGTGGTGCATTGACCCAGGTGGGAGTACAGGGTGGGTGGGGTGGGGGTAGCCATCTGCTTTAGATCCACTTTGGGACTGATAACATACTGCATGGAAGAGACCAAGTCATTTGAATGTGTGGTGGTGAAAGGTGGGCTGAGTACAAGTTGCAAGATTGTGCTCATATACCATCCAAATTCTTTCTGGAACTTTAGAGTTACATGGATGATCCAGTGGTGGAGTCACCTAGACTTTTGATCTTTGGTGACTTTAATGCTTGAGTTGACAATGAAACATCTTGTTTTGGAATGTAGTTCCTCCAGGTGATGTCATCATAGAAACATAGAAACATAGAAATTGATGGCAGATAAGGACCTCAAGGCCCATTCAGTCTGCCCATTTCTTTTTCTACCTTATGAATGTGCCATCAGCCTTTGCTCTGTCAATGGCCTATCTATTCACACTCATCTGTATTGCTCCCTTATGCCTATCCCATGCCTGTCTGAAGCCCTGCACTATATTCATATCCACCACTTCCTGAGATAGGCCATTCCATGCATCTACCACCCTTTCTGTGAAAAAGAACTTCCTCACATTACCCCTTAATTGGCCTCCATCTAATCTCATGCTGTGTCCTCTTGTCCTGCTATTTTTCTTATATTAAAACATGTTAGACTCTTTCACCTTGTTAATGCCCTTAAGGTGTTTGAATGTTTTGGTCATATCACCTCTCTCCCTCCTTTGCTCTAGGGTATACATATTGAGCTCCTTTAATCTGTCCTCATATGTTTTCTGAAGCAGTCCCTGCACCATTTTGGTTGCCCTTCTCTGGACTGCTTCAATTTGGTTAATATCCTTGTGAAGGTGTGGCCTCCAGTACTGCACACAGTACTCCAGATGGGGCCAAACTAGTGTCTTGTAAAGAGGGATTATTACCACCCTCTTCCAACGTGTGATACCCCTACTAATACACCCCATCATCCTCCTAGCCTTACCTACTGCTTTAGTGGTCTGCTTGGATGATTTCAGGTCATTGGTGATGATGATGATGCCCAAGTCTCTTTCTTCCCTTGTGACTGCCAGCAATTCCTCTCCCAGCCTATAGGTGGCTTCAGGGTTTCTTTTCCCTATGTGCATGATCTTGCACTTCTTTGCATTAAACCCCAGTTGCTACTCTTCTGATCAGTTTGCCAGTTTATCCAGATATCTTCTCATTCTGCCCAACCTATCTGGATCATCTACTCTGTTGCAGATCTTGGTGTCATCTGCAAACAGATAAACCTTACTCTCCAGTCCATCTGCAATGTCACTGATGAAGATATTGAAGAGGACTGGCCCCAGGACTGACCCCTGAGGTACCCCACTTGTGACTTGCATCTCTTCCGACTGTACACCATTTACAATATCTCTCTGTTTTCTACCTGTGAACCAGTTTGCCACCCAGTTGACCAATGTCTGACCCACCTTGAGCCTACCCAGCTTATTAATCAATCTTCTATGTGGAACAGTATCGAAAGCTTTGCTGAAGTCAAGGTAGGTGACATCAGTGATGAAAGTGAACAGGAACACACAGGAACTCAGTTCCCGTACCTTTCCGAGTTAGAAAGGTCAGTGGGGGATGCTGCAACAGAAGGTAAAGCCATCAAAAAATGTAGAGCAATGAGTACCAGTGCCATAGTCTGAGTAACAAGCTTCCTGAATTAGTGGCCTTGATGGAGGAGAAACATCTGGATATCGTGGAAGTCACAGAAACATGGTACACACAAAACCATGACTGGGGTGTAAACATACCAGGATACACTATCTACAGGAGGGACAGAGAGGGTAAAAGAGGAGGAGGAGTAGCTCTTTACATAAGGGAAGGAATCAAAGCAACAGAACAAAAGGGAAAACAGGGAGGAGAAGAAGCACTGTGGGTAAATTTGGAGCCCGGCAATGGCACTACAATCCACACAGGGGTTGTATACAGACCCTCCTCAGGGGGAGGAAATGGACAAGGAAATGATAGAAAGTATACTTAGAATGGCAGAAAAAGGGGAGATATTGCTGATGGGTGATCTGAATATGCCAGATGTTAACTGGAGTGCAGTTGCAGCAGCCACTTCGAAGAGTGGGGTTATTCTAGATGCCCTACAGGGGGCATGCCTTGACAACTAGTATTGGAGCCACTCGAGAGGGCAATCTTAGACCTGGTTCTCTCAAATGGAGATGAAGAGGATCACAGATGTAGAGTGGGTAGCCATCTGGGAACTATGACCATTGAACAGTATGGTTCACAATAAACACAGCAATAGAGTCAAGCCATACAAGGGCAAAAGTACTGGACTTTAGGAGGGCTGACTTTGCCAAAATGGGTGAGTGCCTAAGGAATGCACTAGCAAATGGGCAGGAAGAAGGGTGGAAGAACAATGGGGAATAATAAAACTGCCATCACAGAGGTAAAAGCCTTTGTGTGAAGCAAATAAACAAAACAAAATGATGTAAGAAACCACTATGGTTGTCAAAGGAAGTGGCAGGAATGTTCAAGAGAAAAAAGCATTCAGGAAGTACAAGGAATCACAGAAGGAGCAGGACAGAGAACTGTATCAGTTAAAGCAAAAGGAAGCTGGAAAGGCAGTCAGAACAGCAAAGGCCCAAACCAAGGAAAAGATAGCCAACTCAGTTAAGAAGGGGATAAAACTTTTATAGGAACATCAGGGCGAAGGAAGACAAGCGAGGATAGTGAGGCTTAATAAAGGGAGGGAGGGTGGGCAGAGGGTGACTGTTAAAGGCAAAGATACTAAACAAATATTTTTGCTCAGTATTTACAAAGGAAGAGGGGGAGGTACCTAAAACAAACAGTAGAAACACCCTGGATACAGAAGTTGATACCAGCCCATTTACAGAAGAAAGGGTTCTGAAAGAACTCTTAAAACTGAAGGTGGACAAAGCAATGGGGCCTGATGGGATTCATCCCAGAATCCTAAAAGAACTAAGGGTAGAACTAGTGATGCCACTGACTACCCTCTTTAACAAATCATGGGAGGATGGGGTGGTACCCGAGGACTGGAGGAGGGCAGATGTGATTCCCCTTTACAAAAGTGGGAGCAAGGCAGAAGCAGGAAACTACAGACTTGTTAGTTTAACCTCAGTGGTAAGGAAAATGATGGAATCACTTCTGAAGGAAAGAATTGTCAAGTATCTAGAGGCCAGAGGCGCAGGACCCAAGGCAGCATGGATTCACAGCGGAAGGTCATGCCAGACAAATCTGATAGATTTCTTTGACTGGGTGACCAAAGTAGTAGATCAGGAGGGCTGTGGACATGGCCTACCTAGACTTTAGCAAGGCATTTGACACAGTCCCACACAAAAGATTAACATACAAGTTAGCCAGCCTGGGAGCGGGTCCCAAGATAACAGCCTGGGTAAAGAATTGGCTGGAGAATAGGACACAGAGAGTAATAGTAAATGGAGTCCACTCTGAAGAAAGGGGGGTTACTAGTGGGGTACCGCAGGGTTCAGTATTAGGACCGGTCCTCTTCAATGTCTTTATAAGCGACATTGCAGAGGGACTGGAAGGAAAAGTATGTCTCTTTGCAGATGACACAAAGATCTGCAACAGAGTTGATGCACAAGGTGGGGGAAAGGAAGAGAAGGGACTTAGCAAGGTTAGAGGAATGGTCAAATGTATGGCAGCTTAGATTCAATGCTAAGAAGTGCAAGGTAATGCACCTGGGAAACAAAAACCCAGGGGAAGAGTACACAATGGGGGGTGAGATACTAACAACAACAAAAAAGGAAAGGGACCTGGGGGTAGTCATATCAGATGACCTAAAGGTGGGCAAGCAATGTGAAAGGGCAGCAAGGAGGGCTAGGGGATACTGGGATGCATAGAGAGAGGCATCACCAGTAGAAAAACAGAAAGTTATTATCCTCTGTACAGACAGCTGGTGAGACCCCATCTGGAGTACTGTGTGCAGTTCTGGAGACCCAATCTCCACAAAGACATAGACAGGATGGAAGCTGTCCAGAGGAGGGCAACTGAAATGGTGCAGGGTCTGCACCGGAAGACATATGAAGAGAGACTTAAGGAGCTTAATATGTATAGCCTCGAGGAAAGGAGGGAGAGGGGAACATGATAGAAACTTCGAGTACCTCAAGGGAATCAACAAAGTCCAAGAGGTAGCATCTTTCAAAAAAGAGGTGTGCAAGAACAAGGGCACAATTTGAAGATAGAGGGGCAGCTCAGAAGGTAATTTAAGGAAGTATTTTTCACAGAGAGGGTTGTGGATGCATGGAACAGCCTTCCGGAGGAGGAGGTTGTGGAGTCAAAAACAGTGGTGGAATTCAAGCTTGCATGGGACAGTCATAAGGCAATTCTAGGGGGTGGGGGTAGGAAGAAATAGGCTGCTGGTTAACTAGGATCTGCAGCTTATCCATTAGGTAGGGAAATGGGCAGACTGGGTGGGCCAAGCGGTCCTTATCTGCCATCAAATTTTATGTTTCTACATTTCTATGTTTCTTGCAGCAGGAACACAGCTCCTGTACTTCTTCCCACTGACACTGGAACTGAAATTCTTATACCAGCAACATAATGAGTGTTTCTGGGCTTGTGAGCTGAAATAAGGGTTTACATAATAACATTTGACGTGTACAACAATGCTGTTTTCCTAGAAATACTTCACTATCTCTTAACTGAATCTACTAGTTTCTAGACAGATAGATGTGTCTTGACACAGCTATCCTTCAAATTTGAAGATCTTCAATCTGCATTTCATATTTGACAATGCCTGAGTTCCTGTACTTCTTGTCTACCACTTGCACCACTGGGTGACATCAACTGCTCCCCTTGGTCCATGACTCTGGTTACCCAGTCAAAGAAATCTATGAGATTAGTTTGACAGGACCTTCTTTCTGTAACCCCATGCTGTCTTGGATCCTGTGCCACTATGGATTCCAGGTGTTGCACTATCCTTTCCTTAAGGAGTGCCTCCATAATCTTGCCCACTACTGAGATAAGACTGACTGGTCTGTAGTTCCCTGCCTCCTCCCTGCTACCACTCTTGTGGAGCGAGATCACATGAGCCCTTCTCCAGTCTTCTTTGACCTCTCCTGTGTTCAGAGACTCACTTAACAGTTCTGATAATTGGCTCTGCTAGTTCCACCCTTAGCTCCTTTAGTACCCTGGGATGTATGCCATCAGGTCCCATTGTCTTGTCCACTCTGAGCTTATTGAGCTCTTGTAGGGTCCTTTCTTTTATGAAAGGACTAGTGCACACCTCCCTCCCCCTGTGTCCATGGTGCTGAGCTGTGGGCCCTTCCCTTCCTTCTCTTCAGTAAATACTAAGCAGAAGTAGTGTCAGTGGCTCAGTAGGTAGCACACTCACTCCTGAGGCTGGGAGATCAGAGGGCTGTGGGTTTAGTTCCCACATCTGGCACTTGGGTTAATATCCCAGTATTGACACTGTAGTGCAGCATGAGAGGGGTGCTGCACTTCTGAGGTGCCATCTTTTGGATGAGATGTTAAACTGAGGTCCCATCTGCCTGGATTGGTGGTAGCTCAGGTGGATGCTAAAGATCCCATGGCACTTATCGAAAAGGGTAGGGGAAGTTTTTTTCAAAACTTGAAACAAAATATACACAAATTGTATTATGTCATACAAAATCAAAATGAAAGAAATAAAAAAGACAGAAAAAGTATTACAGCATACTTAAAACTGGTTTAAAAACATATTTATTTAGTTTAGCTTTTATTTAAATATAGTTGATATATTATAATGATGTTTTAATCTATTTATGTATATGTTTTATGTACAGTGCCTTGGTTGTGAAAGGCGCTATATAAATAAAGCCGATTTGATTTGATTTGATTTGATAAACGGCAAACAGAAATAATCAGTATATATGCATAACCCCCAGCCCATCCCCACTAAAAGAGTAGGAGAAATTTCATTCAAAACCTGAAATACAAGAAACAAAAATAGCATTACGCCAGACAAAAAAACAAGGGAAAACATCAAAAGAAACAGAAAAAAGTATTACAGCATACAAAAATGGCAAACAGAAATAATGCGAACATAAACATGACCCCCGTCCCAACCCTACGAAAAGAGTAGGGGAATATTGTATGAAAATAGAAAAATATAAACAGACTTAAAAGCATTACTTCACACAAATCAGAAAGCAAAAAAAAGGAAAAAATTAGGTAATTCAGCATACAATCAATACAAAAGTACACTGATAAGGTCCCAAAACCCAGTAAAAAAATGGAAAACCCCCCACCAAAAGAGCAGGGGAAGAATAAATTGAACTTAAAACAAAATATACAAACAAAACAACATAATGGCATATAAAACCATGAAGTAGGAGAAACAGATGCAAAACTCCAAATAATAAAAATAATATGACTACATAACAGGGAAAAATAAAACCCGAGCAATCACCTGTCACCCAGTATCCAACCACGTCGTATGTCTCCACCATAAATGAAAAAGAGAAGAGGAATACTGCCCCAAATCACGGGACTGTAAAACTGAAATGTCTCACCGTACAGAAAACATGACCTGTTCAACAGTAGTCTGCTGTTGGCGCAAAGTGGGACTACAACGTGCCTGCCAAATCTGAAATGTAATACACAGCAAGATCAATTCCAACGTTAGGCCTTCATACTTCGCCCACCGCTCCAGAAAAAAACCCTCACATAACATCTCAAAAGTCAAGGGATGAAAGGGATGCAGGGGCTACACCTTATGCAAATACTGCCAAAAAGATTGTGCAAAGGGGCAATCCAAAAAATGGTGCTCCATAGATACTAGTTTACCAAAAACGGACCCAACCTAGGGCATTCCCTTTCCGTCATACTTTTGTGCTTATGACTACCCCAAACCTCCAATTTCAAATGAAGGGAAAGCCATAAAAAAATCCCACATATGAATCGGTACCCGTTTATTAATCAAAATCCCAGTGAACGACTTCTGCACAGAAGGGGTCAGTGCAAAAAACCATGGATATTTAATGAAGTGCCTGTCCAACACACCTACATAAAAAACCTTCCAGGACTGAGTAAGTAAATGTGATTTGAAAACCAACCACGACTTTAACTTTGCCACCACATCAACAAAATAGCATGGAAAACCCCGAACATGCTTTTGCTTAGAGATTGGGAGGAGGTCACTCCAGGAATCTAAAAGAGGCGCCAAATAATCCAACATCCAAGGAATACAAGGGGTACTGACTCCCTTCAAAAGGGAACTAAATTAGAATAAAAAAATGCAACGTAGAAAAAAACTAAAGGATTAATCATCCCCAGACCACTTTGTGCCATGGGCAAATATGTAATACCCCATTTAAGGGGGTTCAAACGTCTGCCCCAGAGACACTGAAAAAACACTATATAAAGATGCCTCCAAACCCCAAGGGGGAGGAAATACAGAACCTAAAAAGAGAAACATAGGTAAGAAAAAGGATTTTATCAAATAAACCCTCTTTTCAGGATATACGCCATTTATTCCAAGACCTCACCTTAGCTTGTACATCACAGAGCTTAATGTCCCAGTTATAAAATTGCGGATCTAAACCACCAAAATAAATCCCCAAAATTTTCACATATCCTGAAGATTGGGGAATATCCAGACGGGAATGCAGGAAAAACCCATCGAACCCAATGGGCAAATAAGCACTCTTCTGCATATTTAAAGCCGCCCCTGTGATTGCAGAAAAACTGTCCAAAACCCTTAAAGTCATCTTCCAGGAGGCTACATCCACCTCTAATAATTCTATATCAGCATATGCCACTGTACAAATCAGAGGGTCCTCACAACCTACCGACAACCCCAAAATATCAGGATCTGCATTGAGGCATCGGAGTAAATGATCCAGGGCCAAAGGGCACCCCCTATCAAATTCCTCGAGTCATCTTAACCACTTCACCAGACCAACCATTAACATTAGTCAAAAGCTTAATTTGACTAAAACAGGTCTGAAGCCACATAATAAAACAAGGGGGAAACCCATACATGTGCAGAACTTCCCACAAATAAGTATTTTCAGTATGATAGAAGGCCTTAGACTGATCCAGAGTAATTAAGTATCCCAGAATTTCCCCATTATGTCCCTTTTGGAAAATTTCATGGATAAGTAACAAAGCATCCTTGACCTTCTGTAAAGGAACCCCACTAAATTGGGTCGGATGAAGAAGCACAGGCAGAACCTGAACCAAACGAATACCCAAAACCTTCATCAGAATTTTATAATCAGTATTCAAGAGGGTAATTGGTCTCCAGTTAGATAAATCCCCCGTTCTCCTGCCTTGTACAGGAGCACCAGAACACCCATGTACTTACTAGGAGGCAAAGCCCCAGACTTCAAAGCAAAATTATAAAAGGAGGTTAATTCATCCCCCAAAGCCTTAAAAATAGTTTTATAAATGTCATGGGGCAGCCCATCCGACCCCGGTGAAGTACAGTACCACTTTTCAGGGACCAGATGGCATGCCTCAATTCATCCCATGAAATTGGGGCCCCTAGCGCTTCCAAATCAGTTTCAGAAGGTCACAACCCCGTAACCATTCTGCCATAAACTCACAGGGTAACGATAAGCTGGTAAAACTCTGCTGCAAGTGAAGCGGGATTTGCCTCAGAATCTGAGAATTCCCAGTAACCCGTTCACCAGTAGAAGTAAGGAGATGTGACATATGTTTAAGATCCCTTAAGTCAGAAAAGGAGACAAGGGGAAGTGTTTCACCCTTATTCCCCACTGTACAATGCTTTTTTTGGGTGACCAAATGTTTCATCAGGTCACACTGTAGAGAAGCAAGAGCAGATTTAATTTGTGCAATGACAGAATGCAAATCAGACAGACCAGAGCCTTGTAAGGTTGTGAGAGCACTCAATCTGTCCTGTAACATACACTGTGTCAGTGAAAGCTGTTGCCTCCTCAATTTCCCCAGTTTACGAAAGTATAGAACCACCTCTATCTTCGTATCCTCCCACCAAACATTTAAATCCTCGTATAAAAAAAAATACAGATTTATGAGCAGCCAAAAGTTGAAATCCTTCATCAATATCCGAATCATGACAAAGTGATAAATTTAACTTCCACAACCCAGGGCCAAATCATTGATCAGGTATATTCCCCAAAATAACTTTCAATATTTTGTGGTCAGAAGTGCCCATGTTGACCATCAATGCCTTCTGAATCTGCAAAGCCTTAGAAATAAAAACAAAATCAATTCTGGAGGAACGAGGGACACAAAAATTGGAATGAGGGGCCACCGAAAAAAAACTGGAAAAAACAACTACCAACCCCATATCTGAAATCACCATATTCAGGGCATTGCAGTCACAAAACAGTTTGTTAGTCCGTAAACCCCGATCTGCACAAGATAAACCACAATTAAATTCCCCACCCAATACTAACAACTGAGTAGTAAAAAGAAAGAGTTTCAACTTCCGAAAAAGATTCGCCCTCACAAACGACATTTCTTGAGCATATACATTAAGAAGCCTGAGTGCCAGCCCCCAAAAACAAACATCAAGAAGAAAAGCCGTCCCTGCTACAATCTCTAAACTATGAATCATCTGAACCTGAGAGAAAAAAAAAACACCCCTGAACAAGTCTCCTCACCCTGAGACCAAAAGCTGTCCCCCCAAACCCAACCAGTATAAGCAGCCTCTCATACCATAAGGGAATGAAGCCGAACATCCTGAAGGAAAAGAGAATCTAAGTCCAAGGATATAAACTGGGCATAAGTGCTCAGTCACTTCCTATCAGATTGAAGACTGTTCATATTAAAAAAGGCAACAGTAAATTTATAAAGGGAAGATCCATCAACCATAATGAAGTGGTCAATTAATCTTGCTGGAAGCCCGTGTCACCGTACCACTCCTTTGATACTTGGGTCTAGTATCTGCAGTAGTATCAGCCTCAAGTGAGAAGTCCGGTTGGGACGATGGCAAAGAAGCCGTATCCAAATCCTCAGCCAAATCCGGAGGGGGATTCTGGAAAACAGAAAACTTATTGTGCAGAGGAAGGGGATCCCCTACAAGGGGCAATTTATACTGTTTCTGAGCAGACAATTTCCCCTTCTTACCCTTAGCCATCTGGAAATCCAAATCCTGAGGAGGTGCCAATGGTGGGGGGGGGGAGAGGGGACCATAGTATCTAAAGGAGGTTCAGTCAAAGGAGTTGGGACAAACAGAACCACAGGATCCTGTTCCCCCCAACTCAGGCTGATTCTGAGGAGCATCCGCATCCTCAGACCAAGGTTCATGCCCCGGAGGACCCCCCCAAAGGACCCACATAGGGTTGTTTAAGGGCCATGCTGATATAATGATCCCGTACCCCAAAATCAGAATTTTCATTATTCTTTGCAACCCAGGGGCAATCCATAAAGTTATGCCCCAATTCATCACAAAGGTTGCATTTAGGGGCCTTAAAACAATGTACACTAGGATGACCCAAATCCCCACAATGAGTACATTTCAAGATGTCACAGTTAATACTAATATGTAGTGTGGAACCGCACTTAAAACAAGTGCGAGGCTGTCCTGGATAAAATAAAAAACCCTTATCATGACCAATAAAGAAGCAATTCGGCAGATGAACAATATTTTGATCCTCATGCTGTAACTTCACTTTAATCTTTCCATCCCCATTTCAAAACCTTTTATCATCCAGGATAGGAGTAGGATTCCCCTGGATGGAACATCTCTTCTCCAACCAATAAATAACATCAGTAATGTTAACCCCTTCATTGTGGAAGAGGATGGTAACCACTCGAAAGGGTTATTTAGTAAGGGGGATAACCAAGAATTTGGACCACAAAGGATTTGTTTTCACGTTAGCATATTTGCACCAGAAACGTTCAAGAAGAGCAGGGGTGCGAAAGCTCACATCAAATGTCAGTTCTCCCGGGGTATGAATAAGGGCATACACCTCCGAGGGTGTGAAGCCCGACGACTGTTTGAGCAATGCTTTCCCAACAAAACAACGATCCAGAGGGTCATCCCTGTTGCCTATAAACTGCAGACGGACAGCATTCCATCTCTGGGCTAGCTCTATGGGCTTATGAAAAAGACTAGCATAAGACTGCGGTTCAGACCCACCTTGATCCAAATCAGTCGGCTGGTCTGAGATGCCCTTATCCTGTGGGGCCTCAGACAGGCAAATCCGCCTTAGCAAAGGTCTCTGAATCTTGAACAACAGAAGTCAAAATATTAGAGGAAACTGTACCTGAAGTGGGCAACAAATCATCTGGAGGAGTCGTGGTAGAAGGTAATCCAATCGACAGGTCTCCCCTGTCCAATGTAACTCCAGGTAAAGGAATGGAAGGGTCCGACTTCCAAACACCATTTTCCACCAGAATCCATCCCGCCTGATGTAGAGCTTCTTCCATGGACCTGGACGGAACAGGGTCTGCACTCCAGTCTAACTGCAAGGGCCCCACTGGAGTCAGTTCTAGGCTAACCGGCGACGGATCCACCGCCAGCAACTTTGCCGGTCCCACCCTACTAGGCCCAAGGGGTGAAGAGAAAGATCTCTTGTGTATACGCTCTGCATCCAAAGAGAGCGTTTCTTCCTCCAATTGCCGAGTCACTGCTTCCAATTCAGCCGACAAACAACACTGCTTCTGAGCCAAGGTTAAGGTAATAGGGGGAGAGTCTGTAGTCAAATCAAGAGGTACATCCTGAGTATGTATCGCAGCATCCATAGAAGAGGCAGAAAGCTGGCCACCCACCGGGTGCACCTCAGCCGCCTTGGTATTCTGAACTCCACTAAACATATCCAGAACCATAGAAGAAGAGGAGAAGGACTCCTCAAACATCCTTTCACCAACAGCATCAGCCATGATCTGAAACCAGCAGATTTGGGGAATGGCAACAGCGCCCCTTACCACAAGGGTATGGGAATTTCCCCAGTGACCAGGCCAAATTTCCCTCATTCACTAGAAATACCACCAACAGCTTAATCTGGTTCAATTTCAGTTGCTTACCATCTGTATGCCCCTTCCCCCCCAGTCACCCCTGAAAAAGGGACTTCTAGGCACAGTGGGTTTACTGGGTCAACAAAAATTCAACAACAACAACAACAAGTATCTATTTAGGATAGATGCTTTTACATAGTCCTCCTCCTCACACGCCCCCTTATCTCCTTTGATCATAGCAATGCCCTCTCTGGACTTTCTCCTTTCACTAATGTATCTATAGAAAGTCTTGTCACTTTCTTTTACTGTTTGTGCTAGCGTTTCCTCAGTTTGGGCCTCTGCCTGCCTTACTGCCTTCCCTGCTTCCCTTAGGGAAATTTGGTATGCCTCCCTATCTTCATCCCGTTGCGTTCCCTTATATTTCCTGAAGGCCAGCCTTTTGGTTCTGACCTTTTGCTACTGTTTTGAGAACCAAAGTGGTTTCCTTCTTCTTTGCACTTCCATTTTCTCTAACACAATGGGATGTTGCTCAAGTATTGCATCCTTAATGCTTGCCCACTTTGCCTGTACCCCCTCACCTGTATTTCTTTTTGCCAGGGCTAGCTTAACTCTGTTGGCCATCTTATCAAAGTCAGCTCCTCTGAAGTCCCATATTTTTGCCTTGGAATGAGATGATTTAGTTCTAGTGGCCAAATTGAACCATACCATGTGATGGTCACTGGCCCTCAGGTGACCTTCTACCTGGAGATCTGTGATCATTTCCCTGTTAGTCAGTACTAGATCTAGGATAGCCCTGTCTCTTGTGGGTTGTTGTACCAGTTCTTTGAGGCCCTCTCCCTGCAGGGAATCCACCATGTGTCTAGTTCTGGCAGATGTTCCTGCTGGTATTGACCAATCTGTATCTGGCATGTTGAAGTTTCCCATTATCAGAACCTTCCCTTTAGCTGTCATGTTTTGTATATCTTCTAACAGTAATGTGTCTATGTCCTCCCCCTGATCTGGGGGCCTGTAGACAACCCCCAGTTCATATGGCTGTCCCATTTCCTGTTTCCAGGGTGACCCACAGTTCTTCTGGCTCATTATGTGTATTCTGAATTTCTGTAGCTTTGATATTTTCATTGACATACAAGGCCACTCCACCCCCCTTTTTGCTCCTCAGTCTCTTCTGAACAGTACATAGCCAGGAACTGAAGTCTCCCAAGTGTGGTTACTGGTAAACCACGTCTTGTTAATTGCTACTATTTCCAGTTTAGCCTCTGTCATTATTGCCTGCAGGTCTGGGATCTTGTTTCCCAGACTGCAAACATTTGTGTACATGATTTTCCACTGGCCAGATTTTGGTGTGCTAGTTGTTGGGTGAAGTCTGGCGTTTCCCCTGTGCAGTGTATGGGGAGCCAGACCGTGTTCCTTATCTGGTGATGCAAATGAACTGCAAACATGCTGAACTCCTGTTTGACCACTAGCTGAGGGGGGAGGGGTGTTCTTCCCATTCAACATATGGGGTGCTGCACCCCTCTCCCCATTTGCTAGTTTAAATATTCTGCAAAGACATCAAACTTCTGCCCCAATGCACTGACTCCCTCCTTACTCAGATGCAGTCCATCAAATTTAAAGAACTTTCGCTCCCAAAACTGTTGCAAGTTCCCTACAAATTTATGTCCTTTTTCCTGGCACCAGCCCTTGAGCCACATGTTTAGCTCCCCTATCTCCTCTTCTCTGACCTTCCGTCCATCTGCTCCCCCTCCCAGACTGACAGGATCTCAGAGAAGGAGATGCCGGATGAAATGAATGATAGTTTGTCACCCAGCCTGGTCAGGTGTTCCTTGGTCTCCACAACTGACCGGCTGGCAAGAGCATTATTCCCTATGTGTACCAGGACATCAATGTTTTCTCCTGCTTCCTGAACAATTTTAGCAATGCGGTCAGTGTATCTCCATGCTGATGTACCTGGGAGACATCTGACCATTACCCCTGGCTGGAGATAGGTGTCAACTCCCCGAATCATGGAGTCTCCTATGATCAGAAGTTTTTGGGGTTTCCTTTTCACTTTTTTTGTTTTGGTTCCTGTTTTGGGCATGTTTTTCTGTGCTAGCTCCAGTGCTGCAGTGTCCTGCACTGCAGTGTCCTCTGCCCCTTTGTTTGATTTTGGAGATAGAGGCAGATACCTGTTTGTAGTTTTTATATGGTTTGTGAAGGTAATATGTTGGACAGTGCAGAGTGATGGGGAACCCGATTTGCCCCTAACCACCTGCCAACCTCCTGGACCAACTACCCTCTGCAGTCGAGGTGCTTCTGTTGGATGTTGGGGAAATGGCGGGTGGTTCTTATAATATATTTCCTCTTGAATATGTAATTTGAGGCACTCAATGTCTGCCCATGCTGCCTGGAGCTGAGCCCTTAGATCTCCAGTGGTCCAGCATGTAGGACAGTGTCCCAAATCCTGTAAAACTGTCCTTCTGAAAAGTGTTCCGCAGTACCTGCAGTTAATGATACCCATTCCAGATAAGTTGCTGGGTTTATAACCTAGTCAGAGTAACTAGAAGGAAGAAAATGAAAGCAAAAGTTTGATTTTGTGTTTTGTTTGTTTGTTTTTGTATAACTTATTATAACATTTTAAATTACTAGTGCCCCTGTAAATGAGGTCACCGTGTGGGTACCCCATCCTTGGGTTTTGTACAGGGAATTTCCACCAGTGCTCACAAGCATGGCCATGTCTTGGATCTGAGTTTCTCATTAGGTCTTGATATCAGTGATGCTGAGGCTGATATGGTGATTTGGCTGGATCATCACGCTGTGTAGTGTCTTTGTGGGGCTCCTAGTTTGGCCCTCCTGGTGGATATGGTCAGTTACCGCTCTTTTAGAAATGTGGAGCCTCAGAGTATCCTGGTGGTATTGGACAACCCGGGCATGGAGATGGCTTGTGTGATAAGATCTGAGTCAACGATGGAGAGTTACATTGTGGCTAATATAGTTACTCTTGACTCTCTCGCACCTCTCTCTATGCCTGTCCCTTGATTTTCCACCACAGGTCATCATGGTTTGATGGTGATCTGAGGAGGTTGGAAACAAGGGGGTGGAGGTTGGAGTGTTGCTGTTGGAAGTCCTGCTCAAAGGATCATTAATTGGTGCTGAGGGTTTATTATGATGAATACCAGAGAGAAATAACACTGAAAAAGTTAGCATTCCTGTCACAGGTGATTGTTGCTGGAAAGAACTGGCCAGCTCAGCTCTTCAATAATGTGTACAAGATTTTAAATCCAGTCTGTCTGTAGTCCTGCAGAGTCTTTTCACAGATAAGTGTGAGATGTTTAGCCTATTCTTTCTAGACCAGGTGTCCTCTGTTGTGGCTGCGATATCCTCCGGTGGCCTGTTGTTGGCTGACAATGCCCGTTCTTTGATGAACAGAGGCATTCTGTCTTTATGGGTGGAGTTTGAGCTGATATTGGTGGATGATGTCCTCCAGGTGGTTTCTGGACTGCATCCCATCTTCTGTACTGTGTGTTGGACCCTGGTCTGACCTGGCTTGTTTTAGAGTGCTGGGACTCACTTAGTTCTATCTTAGTGGAGATTGTTGGGTGTTCCCTTAAGGAGGGGATTTTTTCATCCACACTGAAAAGGGCGGTGGTGAAGTCCCTTCCTAAAAAACCAAAACATCTTTGGATTCTGATGTTCTGTTAAACTACAGGCCCTTTTCAAATCTTTCCATTTGGAGAGTTGATCATGAATGTGGTGGCAGTGCAGTTGGAACCACACCTGGAGAAATATCTACAAGTCTTTCCAGTTAAGCTTTTGGCCTCGCCGTAGTATGGAGACTGCTCTACTTAGGGTGCACCACAATCTTCTACTAGACAGGGATACCAGGGATTGCTCTCTCCTTGTCCTGTGTGACCATTATTCTGCCATTGACATGGTGGATCAGGTGGTGCTGTTGTTTCATCTGAGGCTCTATGTAGGACGTGCAGGGATAGTGTTATGGTGGTTTCAGTCGTAACTGTCTGGAAGAGTGCAGCAGTTGGAACTTGGCTCTTACATTTGTGATGTGCCTTAGAGGTCAATTTTGCTCCTATGATGTTTATTGTATATATGCTGCCATTGAGGGAGATCATTAGATGCTGTGGCTTGGGTTTTCACTGCTGTGCTGATGATATCCAGTTGTATGTGTCTTGTTCCCTGACGATGGTGCTTTTGTTTTGGAATTGATTGAGAACTGTAAGTAGGTTCAGGACTAGATGGCAGCTATCTGGCTTAGAATAAACCCACAGAAGACAGACGTACTACTGGTGGAGCCAGATCAGTTTGGGTCAGAAACATCAAGTAGTAGCGAAATTCTACCCTTGTTGGATGGCATGGCACTGGAAGCTGCAGATAGGAAGAGGAATCTGTGGGTCATTGTGGACTCCAAGTTGACATTAAATTTTATCAGTTGTCTGCTGGTCTCTGCAGTGTCTTTTATCATCTTTTAAACATCTCCAAGATCAAGTTCTTCCTTGAACTGTCTGACCAGCAACACTGGTGCATGCCTGAGTCATCTCAAGGCTGGATTATGTAATGCTCTGTACCTTGGGTTATCCATGAAGTTGTTGCGTCATTTGCAGCTAGTGTCCAGAATGTGGCATCTGGGATGGTTCCTGAGACCTCTTGGTTCAAGTATATAATGTAGTTTCTCCATGTTCTTCACTGGTTGCCATGCGATGGCATATCAAAGACGAGATGTGCTTGTTAACCTACAAGGCCCTGCATGGTCTGAGTCAGGATACCTGAAAGACTTCCTGACTCCATACGCTCCTGATCACCCACTCTGATTGACAGGGCAGACCTCTGGTCTGTTCTGAACTCTTGTTTAAATCCTCAGGAGATAGGGTGTTCAGATTGGCTGCCCAGTTTCTTTGGAATGCCCTTCCCCTGGAAGTGAGAGGTGCTCCTTCATAGGCCATGTTCAAATCACGTTTGAAAACTCCTCTGTTTATACCAAGTTTCAGGCCTGGTGCTGCTATGTAAAGTTTCTCCTGCTGTTTTTATGTTTTCTGTTATTTACAGTGGCATCAGCCAGGATGCAGTGCAGTAATCCTTTTTTTCTCTCCCCCTTTTTCTCTTCCTCCACCTTTTTTCTCTCCCCAGTTGCCCTTTCTTTTCTCTTTTTTTCCTCCTTTTACTCTTTCTTTTTCTACCTTTTCCTTTCCCCTTTCCCTTTTTTCTTATATACTCCTTCCCTCCCTTTCCCTCCCCCCTTTCCCCATCTATGTTCCTTTCAGAGGTATCAACTAGATTACCGCATTTTTTTTTAATTATTTGTTTTTGTTAACCAGGTAAGCACACTAGACAATGAGTGCCTATTTTCAGGAGCGACCTGGGAGGTTACAGTACAGAGAAACGTGGTACAAATACAGGGTAGCATACAGGACCGCAACTACAGGTGGACCAAAATGGAAAACAGTACCCAGGACATTGAATGGACAAGAGAACAGTCACACCCACTCACAGGTGGGGCCAGGGTAACAGCATTAGACAACAGTACATGGTCAGAGCAACAAAACGAGAATACAACTACAGGCTCATTAATACATAAGTGCACAATTGTGGCAGGGTGCGGGAAAGACAAGTACAGGGGTAAGAAGGAGGGAGGGGCAGAATCCACTGACTCCCACGTGGCGGTCGGGAAAACGAGAAAGAGGGGCAAGATTTTGCAGGGGGCAGCATAGCAAGAAGGTGAGGAAGCCATCCTGGAAGGCCACCACAGCAAGCATGAGCAGCAGGGGAGTACTGCCCCGTACCAGTGGCAGGCCTCAGTAGGGAGGTCGGGGGATAGCGAAGGGATCTACAGGAGCCCCGAAGAAGGGAGCAAGAAGGAAGGGGATCCCAGACAGCATGGGGGGGGTGGGAAGGAGCAAGCGGACAGGAGGGGAGCGGTAGAGGTCATAAACTGCTTGGGGTTGGGGAGTAGGGTGGCCAAGAGAGCAATTAAGTGTAGGGGTGGAGAGCGGTTGAGGCCGAAGACCAATGGGATGGAAGAGGAGACAGGCAGCAGGGGGTGGCAGCTACACGTTTCCACAAGAACAGATGGAAGATCCATGGAGGAAGTTCCAGAGGGACGTTTTGAAGCCGAGTGGGATGGGGCAGCTCGAACTGGAGCAGGGAAGCTAATCATGAAAGACAGCTATACTGTGGAAGAAATATACAGTAAATACACAATAGTAACAAAAATAGATTTTGAAAAATCTGAAAAATAAGTGATTTTCCTGTGTTGCTGTAAAAAAATGTGTTAGTTCATAATAGTATTTGCTACTTCATGTTTTAAAATACTTTTAAACATTTGGTATGTGGCTAATTAGTTATCATGAGTGGGTTCCGGCCGATAACATTGCCCGCATAATAAAGCAAAACACAATATCACAGAGAAAACATTGTGGTCAGAAAGTCCGCCTGGCCACATCACAGTGCTCAATACCTCGGGCCACCACTCTGCCTTGCATTGCCAGAGTTCCACAATGCCAGCAGGACATGTAGGGAAAACAGGGCACCCTGGCAATGAAGCACGGGGCAGGCACAACGTAAGGCGTACAATGACCGTTGGACAAATCCCAGTGCCTGCCCTGTCACTGCAAGTGCAGCAACAGCTGTTCTGGGGAGCCTCAGCCAGTGTGTGAATCCTCTAATGCATAATGTCACATAGCTAATGATACCTACTGTATGCTGGAACCCCATACACAAATGTCTCCATCCCCCATTAGCGGGGCAGGCACCGGGATTCGGCTGTCGGTCATTGAGCGCCTTTCGTCATGCCTACCCCATGCTTCATTGCTAGGGTGCCCTGTTGTCCCTACATGTTCTGCTGGCACAATGGGACTCTGGCAACACAAGGCGGAGTGGTGGCCCATGGTATTGTGCACCACTATGTTGTGGCCAGGCGGACTTTCCGACCGCAATGTTTTCCCTGCGATGTTGTGTCCTGCTTTATTATGCGGGCGATGTTATGGGCCGGAACCCCATGAGTGTGTAGTAGAGCATCTTAGTAAATATTCACAAGATCATGTTTTTCTGCACTTGTCTCTCTAAATCAAAGGTGAGCTTGTAATTATGCAGCTTCCTGATAGGTGGATGGTGATTTTAAAAGTGTTGTTTGAACTCCTCACCGGTGTTCCCTTGAAAAAGCCAAGTATGGTTAAACCAGTCGGGAGTTTTGTTTGCTGCTACCGAGTTATTTTGCACAAATAAACAAGTTTTATATTGATTTAGCAAGTCCTGGTGCCGGTTTGTTTGTTGAAAAAGTGCAGTAATGCTGCAGTATATCACAAAATTCGGTACTGGAGGGAACAGTGTAAGTCAATGGCAATTAAGACCTTTTGTCATGCAATATTTTGTTACATATCACATACTGCAATTTATTGCATTGCATCATGGCTGGCTGTGCTGTATATTGATTCTATTTTAATTTCCTTTTATCAGAGTTTTTATGTAGATGGTGAGCCACCCAGAGCCGCTGGGATTGAGTGCCATACAAATAAAATTTGCTTGCTTTGCCTTGCCTTGCCCTAGGTGCATTATTGTGCACTTTTTGGCATTGAACCCCACCTGCCATGTTTTTGACCTCTCCTCAAGTTTTCCTAGGTGCTTATGTATTTTCTCCTCACACACCTAGCATGTCCACCCTATTGCAGATTTTGGTGTTGTCGGTAAAAAGGTAGTTTTTCTGCACTGTCCCATATGAAGACATTGAAAAGGACTGGTACTAGGATTGAACTCTGTGGTACACCACTGGTCACTTTCCCATCCTTAAAGTGAGTGCTGTTAACCACAACCCCTGTCTTCTATCTGTTACCCAGTTTCTAACCCAATTTTTCAATTTGAAGCCCACTCTTAAATCGATCAACTTTATAATATTAAGCTGATCAACTTCCTATTCAGCCTCCCTTGTGGCACAGTATCAAAGGCCTTGCTCAAGTCTAGATAACCAATTCCACTGTCTCCTTGATTTATTTCTCTGGTCACCTGGTCAAAACTACCTATTAAATTCATTTGGCATGACCTTCTCCTTATGAATCTGTGCTTCCTGTGGTCCTGCAGCCCATTGGATTCTAGATGTTCAACCAGTCTTTCTTTCAGTAGGGTTTCCATTAATTTCCCAACCATGAAAATTATAATGACTGGCCCATAATTGCTAGCCTCCTTCCTGTTGCTGCTCCAATATAGAGACCCATCAACCCTTGTCCAGGTCTCCAAAAACACACCTGTTTCCAGTGAGCTGTTGAATGTGGCTATCAGCAGGGCTGCTAGCACCTCCATGAGCTCCTTCAGAACCCTGAGATATACTTCATCCAGTTCCATAGCTTTACTCACCTTCAGGACCTTTCAGAACATTTTCTCTGACAGTGAACTTGAGTCCAACTCCCCCTCCCCGGTTTTGATTCTCCCTGGTGGTCTGTTCCTTCCCTTGTCTGTGAAAACTGAGCAGAAGTATATATTTAAAAGGTCTGTTTGTTTTGGTCCCCTTCTGTATCATCTTCTCCTTCCTCCTTTCTAATCCTTTCAATCCCTCTCCTTGATTTTCTCTTCTTGCTTACATATCTGAAAAATGTCATGTCCCCTTTAGCCACCCCCTAGCAATCCTTTTTTCTGTTTTCACCTGTGCTCCCTGAACCACCTTACCAGCTTCCTTCTGTCTTACTTGGTACACATCCCTGTCCTCCACCCTTTGTGTTTCCTTGTAGCCCTTGAATGCCACCCTATTTGCCTTTACCACCCTTGCCACTTCTTTGGACAAGCATGATGGTCTCATTTTCTTTTGCTTACCTCTTTCACACAGAGGTTATTGCCCTAGTTATACCCTCCCTTATTTCCCCCACTGTACCTCTACTACTCCCTTACAATCACTTCTTTGAGGAAAATTATGGGACAGCCTCCCATTTCTTTAAAATTCACCCTCCTAAAGTCAAGAACCCTCATGCTCATGTGGGTCACCTCTACTTCCTTCCTTATTTGGAACCACACTGTATAGTGATCATTAGTACCTAGGGGGCTGTCTACAGTCAAGTTTGCAATGCTGTCCCTCTTAGCAGCATATCCAACACTACCTTATCTCTAGGGGCTTCTTCAACTAGCTGCCTGAGAAAAGCTCCTTGTAGGGAGTCAATGATTGCTCTGCTCCTTGTCAAAGCTGCAACGAGAAGGTTCCACTCTACATCCAGAAGATTGAAATCTCCAACTAGCAGCATCTTCCCCTTACTTGCCATCCTCATGAAGGCCTCCCCTAGCACTCTGTTCATCTCCTCCACTTGTGCTGCGGGTCTGTGCACTACCCCAGTGTGGACAGTGGTCTCAATGCCTGTCTCCAGAATGATACACAGTACCTCTAATCCCACCTCACCCTAGTGCACTTCCATCTTTTTGGCCTTTGTTCCCTACTTACCACCCCACCTCCCATCTTCCCTGCACTGTCTTTTCTGAATTGAGAGTAGTCCAGTATTGCCATGTCCCAGTCATAGTGCTCGGTGCACCATGATTCTATTATGTCCACTAGATCCAGGTTCACCTCTGCCATGATGGCCTTTAAGTCTGGGAGTTTGTTTCCCAAGGTTTCTGGCATTGGCACACATGGCTGTCCATACCTTCTCACCCACTTGCCTGAAACCCTTTGTCTTCCTCCCTTACCTGCCTTTTTTATCTCAATCCTACTCTGACTCCTCTCCATTTTGCTTTCTTGATTTCAGGTCCCCTTCACTCCACATTCCTACCCTACCTGAGTTGTATCCCCCCTTTCCTTCTATATTGTCCTAGTCCTCCCTTGTGCCTCTGTCTTTAGGGTATTTTCACCTTTCAAGCACTCTCCTTACCATTTTTCTACCTGGGTGGAAATTGTGACTTCCCTTTTTTCCCTGTTTCCTCCCTGACTGGTTGAAATTGTCATCCAAATAGCATGTAAACTTCCTACCAAGTACTGCAGTCACCTTCATTGATGGATGCAGGCCATCTTCCTTATAGAGGCCTATACCTTCCCAGGTTGCTTCCCAGTCCCCACTGTAGCCAGTGCCCTCTGCCATGCACCTTGCCTTCAACCAGAGGTCCTGGTGTAGAGAACCCTTGCCTGTCCCCTGCCCTTTACAGCTAGCATCTCGGGAAAAAAAACACCATGCATGCTGTCTGCTTGAGGCCCCTCCCCAGATCCCTGAAGTGTCCCTGTACTTTCCTTACCCTCTCCCTCACTAGGTCATTTGTTCCAAGATGGACAATAATGTCCACCTCCCTCCCAGCTCCTGCTGCCCTTGTGATTCTCACGATCTGCTCTCCATCCATCCAAGCCATGGCATCTGTCAGGCAAATCACCACTCCTTCTGTCCCTTCTCCAGCTCCCAGCTCAGTGTACCTCACTGTGGAGTCCCCCACCAGCAGCAGCTTCCTCTACAGCTGGTGGCCTCTCCCTACCCCCTTGGGGCTTTCTTTTCTGAAGCCCCTCTCCCCTTCCAACTGTTATGGGAACCTCCTCTAGGTTGCCCTGTTCTACCAGTTCATCAAAGGTGTTCCACAGTGGTAGTGCTGGAGGAGTGTGTACCTGTCCTCCCATCCCCACCTTTCTGGAGCCCAGCAGGGTCCATCCACTCTCTCTCTAGGCACCATCTAGCAGAGTGGTGGTAAAATAGGTGCCAACCCTTGCCAGTTTGGCCTAGAGTCCCAGAGTCTGTGCCCACAACCCAGAGAGATGAGTATAGAGGGGGCAGCACCTCAGTCTCCAGAATGTCTCTCAAAGGACTGTGGCACCCCCAACCATTGTACAACTCCCATGATTACTACCCATCCTCTGCCCTCACTTTGTAACTATGCTAGTTTTAATTGCTCCTCTTCCTGCTTCCAAAATACTCCTACCACTCTGCTTCACCTGAACTTTATTTGTCAACCTACCCTAGACAGGGCTTACCCTGCTTTCTGTTTCTTGTGCTTACTACCCTTTTGCAGTTTTCTATTTTTTTTTCTGATTTCCCCTACCCTTGTTTACAGACCTAGCTTAGATAGGGCATATCCTGCTTTGCCTTCCCTGACCTCATTATTTTTCCTACTTCTCCCTGGGAGTTTACTACCTATGTCTCACTTTTACTGCTGCTACATGCATTAGTTAACTGTATATCACAGCAAACAGTAGATAATTACGGTGTCACCTCCTACTTTGTCTGGCATCTCACTGACGTAGTTCCCTGCAGATACTCTAGATAAACACACAGGTCAGAAGCACCACTCTTTCTCTGTGCCACTCACTCAGCAGGATGCAATGTGATGGAATGCTGGTATATGCTGGAATATAAAGGCCATTCCAGACTTCCTCCTCATAGTTAAAAGAAAAATCATCATGAAAGAGATAGAATCACCACAAATCAGAGAGAGAATTAAAAATGTTAAAACATATACTTAACAAAACCTACTAAAAATAAGAATTATAAGAATAAAAATAAGAAGCACATAAAACTCTGTAGAGATCAAGGGGGTGTGTGTGTGTGCATGTGTGTTAGGGGGTTATTGAGGGAGGACAGAAAAGGCAGTGGAAAGGGGATTGGTAGGTGAAACAAGGAAGTTTGGTAAATGGATGGGGGAAAAGCCAGCCCTCTGGTGCTGCAGCACGGTGTCCGTCTGCAACACCAATGTCTCGGGTTTGGGAATAGACCCAGGAAGTCAGAGGACCAGCCCGGGGGAGGATTTAGCATCATAGGGATGGCTCTCTTCTGGGGGGAGGTGGATTGTGTGTCCGGCATGAGTCGGACCCCTAGTGGAGGCTGGGGGTCTAGCAGTGACTGGCACCTAGCTACCTTAGGAGGCGTACGGATGCTGGCATCATTGCACATCATTCTTCCTCCTTATAATGGGAAAAATCAGTAGCAGCCTCTATGATGCCCCGTCTGTTCTCGCAGCCCTGATTGTTGGCCCCTGGCACTCTTGACTGGATGACCTATTCTGTTGTCTGCAGTATGCAGCCAACTCTGTGCCCCACCCTGGAGAGCAAGCCAAGGAGGCAATGTCAGTTGGCACCCCTGCCAGCACTCTTCTCCTGTCAATGCTGGGTTGTGCTGGTGAGGTGGCCTCACCCTGGAAGGCAATCCACGGGTATCACCTGTTGGGTAAGTCCCATGGGGGCAAGGACAGAGACGAGGGTCAAGAGACCTTGACTGAGGTGTGGTGGCAGAAAAAGTATAGTAAATAAAAAAAAGGAAAATGGGGGAAAAAATAATTTAAAATGGATCTGATGTCAGGGTCATACAATTACAGATTATAATGATAAATCGTCATTCAGTCCTCAAGGTGATAGTGTCCAAAGTGTGTATCCAGAATGATTATCTCTGAAGCATTTTCTTTGAAAGGTTGCCTCCTCTCCTGGATCTCTGTACCTTTGAAACCCACAGACTTTAAATTTGCTTGTAAGCCTTAGTACATCTCCAAGAAATACCTGGTCATTGTATACATATGTCAGATTGCTGCATCTGATCACTTTTTTGTGCTCTCCTGCTCTGTGAGAGCTCTTATTGTTTGACCTACATAGCTCTCTTACATGGACACATAAGTAGGTAGATGACCCCAGTGGCAGTAGAGTTTATAAGGAGTTAATGGTGAATTTTTTCCCAGAACTTGGATAGTTGAATGTTTTTGTGTCACTTGTATTATTACAATGTGTACAGGTCGAACATCTGTAATTGTCTTTTGGCAAAGATGGTAGCCAATAATTTTCCATTAGTGGTTCACTATTCATACTATGAACAATTCTGAAAATAGTAGGGTCAAAATTGAGTTTTAACCACAGGTCCTCTTCTTCTCATCATAAAGAGAAAATAGCAAAGATAGTTTCTACTTTCTAAGTAATTCCTGAATACCTATGGTTGAAACTCCCTTCTAACTCTGTTTCCATTTTTAGTGTGCATTTAATATTACCTTTTTTTTTAACCTCAGCTGCAGACACAACACCTTGATTGTTTTTGTTTTGTTTTCTAATGTGGTGTTTACTGCTTTCTCATTTACTAGGCATACCAATTCTGAACAGTATCCACTGTTGAAGAATCTGTTTCCCATTACAATTGTTTATACCTGGAATTCATCATTTGTTCTGCAGTTCTGTTTTGTCCTTAACATTTGAGCCATTGAAATATTGCATATTAGCCCCTTGGGGTGACAGCCAGCATAGTGGAGAAACGTATTCCGCTTCACTGGTTTCCTGAAGATTGTGGTCTGTAAGTGTCTTGTATTCTATAGATCATTAATTCCAGAAATTCCACTATTGTTTTGCTATGTTTAGTTAGGAATTTCAAACTGACATACTGTACTTTGAGTTGATATACCTAATAATTTTCCCTGGCCCTCCTTCCAACTTCTTTGTTTCATCTACACATCTCCCTTTCCCCTTCCTTTTCTGTCCTCACTCATAACCCTCCTAACCCATCCACACATTCATCTAGTTAATTCTGTTTCCCATTCTGTATCAGAATGGCATCATCAATATATTGGATAGTATATGGCCTCCCAATAACAACAAGGCAATTCTTCCTTGGAGTGTTTTCTATGGCTGATGACCTCGAGAGTGAATAGAGGTCCTCTTCTTGCCATAAAACATGAGGGAAAAGTTTCAGTTGTTTGGGAGACCATACACTGTTCTATATAGTGTATGGTGCCCCAAAACTGGATCACTTACATTTTTTAGCCAACGTCTGTCCCTGGAGACCCGCACTCCCCGTCTCTCCAGCCTGCTGGCCAGCTTGCACACAGAAGTTGCTAACCACCCCCTGTCCTATGAATGCCACTGGTGGGGGTGTTTGCATTGTGACATCCTCACTAATGCAGAACAAAAAATCATTCTGCATTAGTGAGGATGTCACTACTGAAGCAGAACGACTTTTTGCGGAGTATAAATTTCCATACACAACTGCATTCCACAATACACTATATAACATCAACATGTTAAGATGTTCTGATGTAATGGGTTTGACAGGCTTGTGGCAAACATGGTCCCCATTGCAGTCCTTTTCTCTTGAGTGTAAAAGGTGTTATTGAACACAGAGAGGTGAAGATTACTTCTGCTAGTGGTCTCAGAAACTCTGTAGATGGTAACACATCTGAATACATCTTTTCCAAGAAAAATCTAGTTGCTTCTATGCCCCTAACATGGAACACAATTGCAGCAGTAGACATGGTCAACTATTTCCAGATTCTTTCTGGTGGAACTACAGTGGTACTGCAGGCAGGCACGGAATTTCTCTAAAAACATCACAGACATGTCAGGAAATGTCTGGCCATGTCAAGTGCTACAACTGTATGTACTAGTAGAGACTTTCTGTATCCATAGTACATAAAATACAGTCACCATCCATGCCATCGTGTCTTCCAGATGTGAGTCTAGGTCACTACCCATTAATTCAGAGGAAATCCACATAGATCAACTCAGTGGTCAACCCTCTGCTGCCTACAGTTGGCCTGCCAGGTTGTCTTGTTTGCAGATTTTAGGAACTAAATACATTGTGTGTTTCAGAGGCAGAAACTCAAATTCTTGTGATTTTGCTCCACCCACTTTCTTTAGTGGTGCCCAACAATGAATTTGCTCAACTGCTTATGTCATGTAATGGGTCTGACAGAAGTATCTTGTAGTAGTTAGTGCCTGAAACATAGAAACATAGAAACATAGACTTTGTCGGCAGATAAGGACCGCTAGGCCCATCTAGTCTGCCCATTTCCCTACCTACAGGATAGGCCGCAGATCCTAGTTAACCAACAACCTATTTCTTCCTACCCCCCACAAGAATTGCCTTATGTCTGTCCCATGCATTCTTGAATTCTCCCACAGTTTTAGACCCCACAACCTCCTCAGGAAGGCTGTTCCATGCATCCACTACCCTGTCTGTGAAATAATACTTACTCACATTGCCCCTGAACTGCCCTCCTTCTATCTTTAAATTGTGTCCCCTTGTTCTTTCAAGTCTCTTTTTCTGAAAGATGCTACCCTCTTGGACTTTGTTGATTCCACTGAGGTACTTAAAAGTTTCTATCATATCCCCCCTCTCCCTTCTTTCCTCAAGGGTATACATATTAAGCTCCTTTAGTCTCTCCTCATACGGCTTCTCTTGCAGACCCTGCACCATTTTAGTTGCCCTCCTCTGGACTACCTCTATCCTGTCTATGTCCTTGTGGAGATGGGGTCTCCAGAACTGGACACAGTACTCTAGATGGGGTCTCACCAACTGTCTGTACAGAGGGATAACAACTTCCTGTTTTCTGCTCATGATGCCTCTCCCTATACATCCCAGTATACCTCCAGCCCTCCCTACTGCCTTCTCACATTGCTTGCTAAACTTAAGGTCATCTGATAGATTACCCCCAGGTCCCTTTCTTTTTTGTTGTTGTTACTACCTCCCCACCCATTGTGTTTTCTTCCCATGGGTTCTTGTTTCCCAGGTGCATTATTTTGCACTTCTTTGCATTGAATCCTAGCTGCCATACTTCTGACCATTCCTCCAACCTTGCCAAGTCCCTTTTCATCCTTTCTACGCCTCCTTGTGTATCAACCCTGTTGCAGATCTTTGTGTCATCTGCAAAAAGGCATACTTTTCCTTCCAGTCCCTCTGCAATGTCACTGATGAAGACATTAAAAAGGACTGGACCCAATACTGAACCCTGCAGTACCCCACTAGTAACCCCCTTTCTTCAGGTGGACTCCATTTACAATTACCCTCTGTGTCCTGTTGTCAAACCAATGTTTTGCAGGCTACCACCCTGGGACCCACTCCCAGGCTGGTTAATTTGACTAGTAATCTTTGTGTGGGACTGTGTCAAATGCCTTGCTAAGACTAGGTAGGCCATGTCCACAGCCCCTCCCTGGTCTACTACTTTGGTCACCCAGTCAAAGAAATCTATTAGATTCGTCTGACATGACCTTCCCGCTGTGAACCCATGCTGCCTTGGGTCCTGTGCTCCACTGGCTTCTAGGTACTCAACTATTCTTTCCTTCAGAAGTGACTCCATCACTTTCCCTACCACAGAGGTCAGACTGACAGGTCTGTAGTTTCCTGCCTCTGTCTTGGTCCCACTTTTGTGAAGGGGAATCACATCCACCTTCCTCCAGTCCTCGGGTACCACACCATCCTTCCATGATTTATTAAAAAGAGTAGCCAGTGGTTTCACTAGTTCCTCCCTTAATTCTTTTAGAATTCTGGGGTGAATTCCATCAGGACCCATTGCTTTGTCCACCTTCAGTTTTAGGAGTTCTTGCAGAACCCTTTCTTCTGTGAAAGGACTGGAATCAACCCCCCTATCAAGAGTGCTTCTGTTAATTGGATTAGGCACTTCCCCTCCTCTTTTGTGAATACTGAGCAGAAATGTTCATTCAGTATTCCTGCTTTTTCACTGTCCCCCTCTGCCCACCCACCGTTCATTCTATTCAGCCTCACTATCCCTCCCTTTGTCTTTCTACGCTCGCTGATGTACCTATAAAAGGTTTTATCCCCCTTCTTAACTGAGTTGGCTATCTTTTCCTCAGTCTGGGCCTTTGCTATTCTGACTTCCCTCCCTGCTTCCTTCTGCCTTAACTGGTACAGCTCTCTGTCCTGCTCCTTCTGTGTTTCCTTATACTTCCGGAATGCTATCTTTTTCTTCCTGACTTTCACAGCCACCTCTTTTGAGAACCATAGTGGCTTTTTCTTTCATTTTGATTTGTTTATTTGCTTCACACAAAGGCTTGTTGCCTCTGTGATGGCAGTTTTGATAATTCCCAATTGTTGCTCCACACCTCCTTCTAGCCTGTTTGCTAGTGCTTTTCTGAGGCACTCTCCCATCTTGCCAAAGTCAGCCCTCCTAAAGTCCAGTACCCTCACTTTTGTATGGCTTGACTCTGTAGCTGAGTTTAACGTTAACACCTGTTAATTGTCTGTTCATTTCTTGAAGGTATGTTTTCCCCAAATCACAATAGCCACCCCCCCATCCACTTGTTTGATAATTAATGCAGGATTGTACAACTCTTGCAAGGCTTGTTTCTCAATGTACAAAGTTACAGATTGAGGAGCTCAAAGCTCTGCAGAATAGACAACCATTATGGTGCACATTATCAAAATAATCAATGGAGAAGAATAGGTTTATGTAGCAGCCCAAAATGTAGTGATACAATCTGGTTGCTTTTAAGCACTGTAACTGAAGACGCTCACTTTATAAGAGTTCATCAAAATTTTTTCTTCAGAAGTGCTGTGCATAATTTCAGCGCAGTATTACATCGAGTAGCAAAAAGTGCAAATCACGGCATGAAAAAAACAACAGTAAAGCCGACATCACAGTGCGGTGATGTCAGTCAACATGACTGGGACCTTGTAAATCAGCATGCATCTGGAATACGTGCACAATACAGCTGACATTTCAGTGTTGTCCTTCCTCAGAGCTGTTTGGCCCTGCTCCGAAACCATCATAAATATCCAAACCTACAGGATATTCATTATGTGGGTGGGCCATGGCTGGTGAGCTTCCATGCCATTCAATGTGCAAGGTACTAAAAAGTGCAAAATTAAATTGCTGCTAAATAAAAAAAAAACTTAAAAGGAAACATTGGAAAAGGCACAGCTTTACCGAGGTGCTATAAAAATGCCTGATTAGTGCCTTCAGACAGTAACGTTTTTAAAAAACAATTACCTCTAATTGCTTTTCTAGTGATTTAAACAGTGGCCTTCAACTTACACTTTCTATTGCTGGCAGCCATCATCTCATGAGCAGCAGAGAGCTTTCTGAGCTCACTTTATGCTAATATGTCCTTCCAACCAATAACAGAGGTCAGACAGACATATTAGCATACAGTGAGCTCAGGAATCTCACTGCTGCTCATGAGAAGGCTGCCAGCAACAGAAAGCGGAAGTTGTGGGTAGCGTTTTTAAATCATTAAACAAAAGTTGTTACTGTCTGAAAGCACTAATTGAGAGTTTACATAGTGTCTGAGGAAAGCTGCGTCTTTTCCAGTGTTTTCCTTTAATAAGACAAAGGCCCAGATATTCAAAGGGTTGCACATGGCGCAACAGTGTTGCACCATCACAGCCACTGATCGCCGGTGCGATATTCAAAGGGAAAGTCGCCGCGACAATCCCGATGCACCGGAGTGCATCAGTAATGTTCTGAGGCACAGGGGGGGCAGCCCATGGCTACTCTGCACAGTTCACATTCAGCCTGACGCGGAGCATGCATGCCCAACCCCTACCTGTGCCAGCACAAAGCTGATCCAGAAAAAAAAGGAACAACGGATGGCCACCCACAGGTGAGTTGCCACATTTCAGGGTGCAACACGGCAGCTGCCACCTGTGGGTGGCCACCCGAGCTCCAGCTGCACCTCCATGGTGGCACTCCCCCTTGCCCAATTGCGGGCATCAGTGGAAAATGATTTATCCAAATCTCTGGTGGTCCAGTGGACTGCTGCCTGCTCGATCGCGGGCTGTATTAAAAATAAAGATAATTCCAATATCCCTGGTGGTCCAGTGGACTGCTGCCCAATGGCGAGCTTCAGTAGAAATAAATAAAACCTATCATCCCTGGTGGTCCAGTGGACCCCCCTCCCCACCCGCCAACTGATCCTCACCGTCCCACTCCCCCACCGGTCAGTGGCGGGTGCTTATCCGCATACCACCGCGTTACGCCACGGATAACAGTGTACAGTATGATCTGTACACTCTATTGGTCCACAGTGTGGACCAAAGGATTGCAGATCAATCTAGCGACTAAAGGACCAGATATGTGAATGAACGCATTCATTCACATATCTGGTCCTATGTAGTATAGTATGAGTCAGAAGCCCATTGGTCCACACTGTGGGACCAATAGCAGATCAATATACTGCACACTGTCATTCGGAAGGCGGGCAGCTGGGTGGTATGCAGGCTGGGTGCTGCTGATGATGACAGGGGTGCTGGGTGGCGGGGCTCCTCTGTGGGTGGGTGGGGAGGGGACCACTGGACCACCAGGTAATTCTTTATTTTCACAGCAGCCCATGATCGGGCATATGTGGGGGGTAGCGCTAGCCACCAGGTAAATCACTATGTTTATAAGAGCCCACAATCGGGCATATGGGGGATACCACTAGACCACCAGGTAATTCTCTACTTTCACAGCAGCCCGTGATCGGGCATACGTGGGTGGGGTACCACTAGACCACCAGGTAAATCATTATTTTTACAATAGCCTGCAATCGGACATCCGGGAGGGGAGGAAGTACATTCACCCACCAGAGACCCACCCCCTACGTCAGCTAGTTCGGGCACCAGGCATTCCACGGAGCCCCTGTGCAACGATAAATGAAGGCACGACATGCAAATGGCCCTCATTTGTGCCTTGCATATTATGGCCTCATTTGCATGCCCCTGTCTGGTCCTGGCCCCGGCATAGCCCATTTGAGCTGCGCCCAGGCTTGCGCCACTGCCTGGTGCAGTCTGAATATCCGTCCCCATGTCAGTACCAAAGGTATTTAATACAGCACATCCAAACATAACTTGAAGATTTCAGAAGTCACTTCCCCATAAACTGTGACATTTTCTGAATCAGTAGCTCATTTACTGATGGATTCGTTTTACACAGAGGCTTGTAACTTCTTACTACTTTTACCTTCTCACTCTTACATGGTTGACCCTGCAACACATAACAAACTCCAGCAAGAGCCAACACAGCTGAAAAATAATGATATTGTGGGCCTTGAGAAGTGTGTACACTAGCAATTTTTGCACTAACCACAGAGCCACCTAACTGCACTTTCTAATTGTTGTGATACACACACATACACACACACTGCCTAATACATATACACATATATGCATATATGTATATATATATATATATATATATATATATATACACACACAGTATATATATGTATATATATGTATATATATAAATATATATATATATTCCATGCCTGCTCCTCTGTGTCAATTCACATGTATGCTGATGATACAGTGCTTTTTTGCTTCAGGATCCTCTGCTGCTGACCTTACTGCCTTGCTGTAAATGGATTCTGACATTATCCATGGTTGTATGAAGTGCCACTCAATGTCAAAAAAAAAACAACTGTATCCATAACCTTTTGCTCCCAGCAGAACCTTACTTGACTTTCCCCTCATGCCATACCCTGGATGGTATGGCAATAGAAGATTTCATCTCCTTATGCACTTAATTCCTTGTCCAAAGAGTTACTGAATAAAAAAATCATCCATAAAGAAATATGACAGGATTCCAGGCTCAGATAATTTGTAAGTGTGTGTGTGTTAAGGTGCTAAATTAAATAATATAATTGGTAGAGAGGACTGCCAAAACCTAAACAAGATGTACTGTTCCTAATAGTCAATGGTATCTTCTGACACAATTAAACTTTTATCATGTTGACTCATCTTTCTCACACATTCAGTGTCTAATAATATTAACCCCCATGAGGCACTAATCTGCAGATGACAGTTAGCGTAAATGTACATGGTAGGATAATGTACTTGTGGGGTCACGTATCACTGCACATTTATGAAATGTTATGGATTTGCAACTGCACTTCTTTACCTTTGTTCTTGTTTTATAAAAAAATGTAATGGGCCCAGGGACCACTTACTATAGCTAGTCCCACCTAACTAGAAAATCAAAGATTGCATTGTACTAGCTGGTAGGATGATGCCTCCAGGAGAGAGCAATGGCAGGAGGGTCAGTTTGGGCCTCTGGGAAGAAAGGAGGATGATTGTTAAAAAACACACCCATGTCAACACACATTAGGGAGACATTTATGGCAAGGTAAGGAGTACTGGAAATACAATTTGAGTGTTCTGTCCTTATACTGATCCATGGCATAGCAAAAGAAGACATAATGGTAAACAGCACCTCACAACAATACATTGCATGGTGAATTGAGTACAGACAAGCACGTTATGTGTCCTTTGTTTTATTTGGGACCTACTTTTTCCCAGTTGTGCAAAGGAGGACAGAGTGGAAAATGTTCTGCACCTCACGCAGCATTTATTTAAATAACTGTCCATTGCTTAATTATTTTTTTTGGGGGGGGATCTGATCCCCAAAGAGAAGACAGCTAGGAGAGTGAAGGAGACTCCTGGAGTGCACAGTGAGAAAATAGTGCTTTGCCATTTTTCAAGTACAGTGTGATCAGGCTAACATGTTGAGGAGTCCCCTATTGATTCCTGCTGAAAAAGCATGGCAGCAGCTGGTTTCCCATGGCATGGGGCTATTCAGTCAGGTGAGTCTGGAAAACATATGAAGGGAAATGTTACCATTTTCAGAATGACTGAAACAGAGGTAGAATCAGTGGGACAAGTAAATACAGAAACATGGATTTTGACGGCAGATAAGGACCACTTGGCCCACCCTGTCTGCCCATTTTCCTACCTATCAGATAAGCTGCAGATCCTAGTTTTATGAACAGCCTACTTCCTCCTACCTCCAACTAGAATTGCCTTATGTCTGTTCCATGCATTCTTAAATTCCTCCACTGTTTTTGACCCCACAAGCTCCTCAGGAAGGACGTTCCATGCGTCCACCACCCTCTCCATGAAAAAATACTTCCTCAAGTTGCCCCATACGTCATCTCCCCTCATATCTTCAAGTTGTGTCCTCTTGCTCTTGCACATCTGTTTTTCAGAAAGATGCAACCTTCTGGGACTTTGTTGATTCCCTTGAGGCACTTTAAAGAGACAACTGCATGGCGCTGCATAAAAATCCAGCATTCAGACTGACATTTTAAATCAGGGGTGTGCTACTGCCAGACATATATAATGAGAGCAGCTCAGATTTTAGAAAAAAGGTGACTGACATTACTTCCACTTTGGGGGTAAGGCAGCTACAGATACTGGGAAGGTTAGTATAAAAGTGAACCTGAGTAAGCTGAGGCCTTTATTCCTGTGAAAAAACTTGCTGGTGGCAATATCACTTGGAGAAATAAATAAATGATAACCATATATCTCTGCATATACAATATTCTATCTCTAGCTTAGGAGTGGTATAAAAATCAGAGGTAGGAACCTGCTCTGCTTGGGACTAGTGTACGAAGGAAGTTGATTGTGGGACATTGTAGTTCAGAATGAGCTGTGCAATTTATTTATGTTTTAAAATCAGGGCCCTTATAACAGTAACTGGTTCTCTTGCAAATCATATTCATGTGGGGATATATTGTATTATATAAAAATGAGGGAACATTGCACTTTTAGAAAAAACTGCGAGACTGGGGCCTGCTGATGAGTCAGTGGAATCACTTTGTGCTTCCATAATGGCAACCAAGGTTCAGACGCAAGCCCAGATCTGCATGGATCAGGTGGCCAGCTGGGGAGGTAGACAGCTCAGCTCTGATGCAGGAGCAGCCCCCATGGTGAGCCAGGGAGCTTGCTCCTTCATGAGTGGTGGCACATGCCCAGAGTGTGTTGCTGTGATCAAGGCCGATAGAGGTTGTGCCAGCCATGTGAGGAGCTGGGAGTTACTAAGAGATAAAACAGAAGGAAAACAGTGGAGCCTGGGCTACGTGAAGCCCTGCTCACTTCCTGCTGGCCCACGACGTCACTCTAGGACACCTGGACAAGAGTCGGATGTGTGACTGGGAGAAAGGATGGCCCTTCCCCTCCACCCTGCCATGGACGGGTAGCCCCTGGGGACTGTGGCCAGCTAAACACTGGGGGGAGACAGATGATGGTAGCGCAGGGGCCAGGCAGGGGCAGAAGCAGTTGTACAGGTGTAGCTGTCCAGGTGACCCCTAGGAGGAAAAACAAATGATGAAAAATAAACTGGGATACTGATATCACTTTTGGTTTCTGTGGAGGGCTGCTGCTGCTGCTAGGAGGGTCACTATAAGATTGCTCCCCTGAGAGAGCAGAGAGCTTAGGAAAACTTAAAAAGAAACAACAAAGCCTAGGTAGAGTATGCCCAAGTCAAGTAAAGAAGGAGGCTGGAGGTTTATCACTATTACAGTTTGTAACTCTAAGAATGATATGGATCCATATGATCAAGTGGGGTGGTTTAGTGGCATGAATACTGCATGGAGTAATATATGCATGCATTTCACAATATTGAAATGAAGGGTGGCTATATATGTATTAAATGCAAAAGGTTACCAGAGCTAACTAAGGAGATGGAAGCATTAAGAGCAAGGCTGAGAGGTAGCCATCTGATGGGGGAGAAGGAGGAGTCAAGTTTTAACAAGGAAGGAGATAATGCTGACACTTCAAATCCAAACATGAATTCAAGCGGAAAACAAGCATTTTGACCTCAGTACAGGCAAGTGTCTCTGTGTTTAAGGGAAGAGGTAAAGACGAATGGATGGATTAATGTGACTTCTAGGAGCCACAAGGGTACAAACCAGAACCAGTGAAGGCAGTTCTCAATCCTACATAATCAAAGGCAAAAATATGCCTTAAAATTACCCTGTTTGTTACAGAGAGCTAACACTTGACATTTAATGGTGACCCTGTGCCTTTGAACATTTAATTTAACATAATGCAGAGTTTGACAAATCAGAGCATACTGGTCATTTCACTTATTTTGATTATCTGTAGTACGGTATGGTAATGACAGAGGTGGATGAACTGGATTATTTTTAGAAGCTGTGATCACCCCTGAAAGAAATGGTCCTAGTGGATATCCACAGGGGATCGGCCTGCTTTCTTGCTTCTAGACATCCTAACAAGTAGACAAGACAGAAAAATCTTTCAGGATGAACATGAAATAGATCATCAGAAACAGAGAGAATGAACCAAAGAAAAAGTATGCAACCAGCACACCTGCATCAAAATATTGAGGCAATTCTCTGAAAATCCAGCTATTTTCTTTATACATAACCTGATTTTCACATACAGAAAAGTAGAAAGAAATAAAATGTGAACATTGCCCTTTTCATATTGTTTAGACACTGGATACAGTACCACTGCTGTAACATGTTTTTGCCTATATAAACTATTTTTTTTTGTAGTACAGAATGTATGCACAGGCAAAGAGAAGTTCAGCAACATTTAGCTTTCCAGTTAAATAATATGGTTTCTGGAATCTTTTCTGCAATAATTATGACTAGAAATACTGTGTGTACATTTCAGGCGGTGTTTCATGAACACCTAACCAGATATAACAAAACATGTGTGCCTGCAGTTTGTTTTTTTGGCTGCTCTGTACCTCTGGTTTTGATTAATAAAACATTACTACGAATAAAAAGATCAAAGTCTGCCAATAAAATAAAATTACAGTTGCTCTACATTTCCTTGAAGGGAACATGCAGTATAGGGAACCCATATATAATAATTTCTTACAGTGCAAAAATTAAAAAAGTCACCAGGAACAGGAGTGTAAAATACCCCTGGCAGCAAACAGCTTCAATGAAGTACAGGAGGACCACCCAAAACAGTGGCCACTTTATATTTCTATGTTTAAGTATAGCCTGGGCTACAGACTAACAGAAGACACTGACTCATCTTGGTGGCTAACCCATTTCACCCCTTAGCACAAATTCAGCCACTCAGAAACTCTGCTTAATGTTGAACAGCCAACTGTGTGGTGAAGTGGGACACTGTTGGGCATCAGTTAGTTCTTGTACTGTACCCAGTTAGTGTGATTTCTGTTAAATATATATTGCGCATATTGGTAAATCTACTGTATACGTCAGCTACAACAGTACTAAACCTTGAACTGTGTGTCAGCATCTATTGCAGGTTGGTGTTTAATAATAATGGGTGTCTCTGGCCCTGGCACTACTCTACCTGCATGATGGTTGGCTCTGTAGGTATATTATATTTGACTACCTACCAGAATTTGCTAGGTTTCATTATGCATGGTAAAAAGTTATACCCATAAATCTACATTATACAGAGGAAGGCATTCCACTTTGCTACTGGTAATGGGGAAGCAGCATATGATTTCACACTGGCTGCCCGGACCTCAAGCATGCAGTATGCTGCCTTACCTGTAGGCGATTCAGATAACAGATAATTCTGGAATCACGAATAATAATAATTTGCTCCCTGCAGCCATTTCCAATGCCACCAAAATTGCCCCTTTAAAACTTCCCTACGGAACCAATTGTTCAACACCCGCTGCTGCACCTGTCTCTAAGAGATGGTCCACTGCTCTCTATCACTATTGACATAGCCCTCTGGGCCGAACTAACATACTAACATACTAACATACTATTTGCCAGCAGATTAGGCCTTATGGTCTATCAAGTCTGCTCGAACCTAGATCCTTAGTTGGGTGCCGAGACCCTCCCATCCCTTGTGCTTCAGAAACCCTATCATCCATCCCCACCCCGGGACAGGCTATCATCTGATACATCCACTTTCTGTGTCTGTCCCACCCTCTCTTAAAGCCCTCCACTGTGGATCTCTGAACCAGCTCACCAGGCAGAGCATTCCAAGGGTCCACCACCTCTCAGTGAAAACCTCCTCCTTTTCCCCTCACCCTTCCACCTTCCAACTTCAAACCATGCCCTCTGGTGATGCCTCCCTGCTTTAGTCTAAAGATCCCCTCCATGTTTACCCTATTTATTCCCTTGAGGTACTTGAAGACCTCAATCATGTCCCCCCTGTCTCTCCTCTCCTCCAATGAAAACAGGCAGAGTTCCTCAAGTCTGTCCTCGTAAGTCAAATCCCCTAGCCCTCGTATCATCTTTGTTGCCCTCCTCTGTACCCTCTCCAGGAGCTGTATGTCCCTCTTCAAGTGTGGTCTCCAGTACTGTACACAGTACTAAGGTGTGGTCTAACCAGTCCATTGTACAGCGGCAGAATCACTTCTTGCTCCTAGAGGTGATCCTTGGATGCATCCCAACATCCTGTTTGCCTTGCTAGCTGCTCTCCTGCACTGCTCAGAGTTATTCATACATGTATCCACCATGACCCTAGGTCTTTTCCCCTGTTGAGGCTTCCAGCACCTCCTCCCAGGGTGTACCTGTGTTTAGGGTTTCCCCGACCAAGATGCAACACCTGCACTTGGTGATGTTGAAATTAATTTCCATGTGTGAGCCCAGCTTTCCAGGGTGTCCAGGTCCCTTGCAGGGCCAACCTCCCTCTTCTCCCTCAACTACTGCTCCCATCTTGGAGTCATCCGTGAAGAGACTCATTTCACACCCTATACCATCCCTGATGTCCGATATGTATGCATTAAACAGGATTGGACCCAGGACCGAGCCCTGTGGTACCCACTACCAACCTCTGTAGGGTTCGAGAGCCCCACAGACCACTACTCCTGAGTGCGCCCAGCTATCCAGTTTTCAATCCATCTGACCATCAAAGGGCCTACTCCTAACCCCATCAGTTTCTCCACCAGACCATTGTGGGGACAGAGTCAAACGCCTTGCTGAAGTCCAAGAATAATACATCCACAGGCTTACCCTGTCCAGTTCTGATGTTACCCATTCATAGAACTCCACAAGGTTGGTTTGACATGATCTACCTGGCACAAACCCATGCTGCTGACTATCCAGACCTCCCACCTCCCCAAGTAAACCCCCAATTGTTCCTTTAGTATACTCTCCATTAATTTTCCCACCACCGAGGTTAAACTGATGGGTCTATAGTTTCCTGGTACTTCCTTCACCCCCTTTATGATTGGTACCACATGTGCCTCTCATAACCCTAGGTACCCTCCCTGTCTCAAGTGACCTGTTGAAAAGCTCCGCCAGGGTGCAGCCAGTATGTCCACCAATCCCATAGTACTCTGGATGAATGCCATCTGGCCCAGGAGATTTGTCTTTCTTTAGGGCCTTGAGGGCAAACCACACCCTTTGGTGGGGATGGCATCATCCGTCCTCCACCTTACTGGTCTTTTTATCTTTATCCAGATGTGACACCCTGGGGTACCTTTCCTCCCTTTGCTCCATTTCTGTTGCTCCTGATCCCACTCCCTGCCGCTTCTATCCCTTTGTGCCTTGCTTTGTAGATATCCCATCCCTCCCTAGTGAACACAGAGGCAAAGTACTGTTAAATACCTCTGCCTGGTCCCTCGCCTCTTCCACCCACCCTCCTTCTGATCTCAATCTGCTGAGATGGCCCTTAGTTTTCTCCGCTCCCCAATGTACCGGAAGAACCCTTTTCCCTCCATGTATCCCCTGTGCCAGCCGTTGCTCTTTACTGACTTTGCTCCTCACCATACGGGTGACTTTTCTAGATGCAAGCTGGTACATTTCTTATCCCTATCCCTCTTGTTGTTTTATATTTTTGTAAGCCGCCTTTTTCTCTGACTGCTACCTGGACCTCACTGGACCACCAGCATGGTTTATGTGACCTTGCTCCTTACGTTTCAACTTAGCGCAGATCCTGACTGCCTCATGAAGTCCCCGTTTATGACCTCCCATCTCCTTTCCACACTTGTTGAGGTAATCCCCTTCAAGTGATCCTTGAGAATATTTCCCATGCCCATTAAGTCTGCCCCCCTGAAGTCCACTGCCAGTGTCCTAGATCTCACCCCCACTCCCCCAATGCTTATTTGAAACCAGACAGTATTGTGGTCACTCCCACTCAGGGGGTCCTGTACAACCATGTCCCTTACCAGATCCCCATCTGCCAGAACCACATCCAGGACATGCCCCTCCCTTGTGGGCTCCATCACATGCTGTGTTAAGAACACATCCTGGAAGCCATCCAGCAGCCTCTGCTCCTTGGCCACCTTAGAGGACATGGTTCCCCAGTTTGTACCTGGCATATTAAGGTCCCCCATCAACACCACTCCTTCCCCTTTTGGTCCACACTGGGCAATGATGTTGTCCAGCAAACCATCCTCTAGAACATCACTCATCCTGGGGGGCCTATATGCTACACCCAGCTTGACCTTATCTCCTGCTGGGGATCGAAGGTGACCCATAAGGCCTCCACGTTTCCTCTGCCTCTTCTACCATAGCAATTTCTATGTCATCTCTAATGAACATAGCCACTCCACCCCCTCTGCCCTCCTTTCTATCCTTCCTAAGCATAGTGTACCCCCGTACATTTAGGTCCCAGTCATGGTTTTTGTTGGCCCACGTTTCCGTGACTGCTGCCACATCCACCCCCGAACAGCATGGCCTGGAACTCTGGCAACTTGTTTCCCAAGCTCCTGGCATTTACTAACACTAACCCCCACCCCTTATCCCTGATCCTTTTGTCAACCCACCCAGATTCCTTATACTCCATCCTCCCCTGCTCCTCCTGAAACCTCCACCTCCAGTCTGTTTCCCTCCCCTTGGGCTTGAAGGCTACTCCCTCATCTGGAGGGGAGGGCTTGGTCAGCCCTCCTATCCCTTCCCCTTACAAGTTTAAACCCCACCTTTCTTGTATGTAGTCAGCCATCCCTGTTTAAGGACTTCCTTCCCTACCCCTCACCCATCCCCCTCCCCATGAGCTCCCTCTCCTCTGCCAGTACCTGCTGGTACCAACCTGTCATGTCTAAAATGTTTTTTTAATTACTTTTTATGGTCAAGCAACTATGTAAACTATGTTACTGTATGACTGTATTCTGTACGTATGTTGACTATGTATGTCCTCTCTGTGATGAGGTACCTTTGTAAATGAGCCTCTGGCTCAAAGGCTGTAAATCTGATTTATACAATAAATAAAAATAAATAAATAACACCAAACCGAATGTCATCCTCAACAACAGCTACAGTATACAGTACTTCACTTCATCCGTGACTAATCCACGGACCGCAACAGACATGGGGTGGGAGGGTGACTTGCCTAACTTGGTTCCCCCCCCCTCGAACTAACTAGCCACGATCTCGTCTCCCGGGGTTGAGGCGCCGGCAGTTCTTCCAGCTGGGCGGACCTCCCTCGGGCCATCTGCCTGTGGATCCACGAAGAATCCCCCCGAGCCAGCAAGTGGAGAGCTACAGGGGTCCCTACTCGCTTTTGCTTTTAAATTTGGTGCTCTTTCACACAGGACTGGTACGATTGGCTGCAAGGGTTCATCGGTGCTGCAGCTGAGCCTTTAAAAGGCTACCACCTTTGTACAGAGGTTATCCACGGACCGCAATGGACAGGGGCCGGGAGGGCGACTTGCCTAACTTGGGTCCTCCCCCCTGAACTAACTAGCCATGATCTTGTCTCCCGGGGTTGAGGCGCCAGCAGCTCTTCCAGCCAGACGGACTTCCCTCGGGCCATCTGCCTGCGGATCCATGAAGAATCCCCCCGAGCCAGCAAGTGGAGAGCTACAGGGGTCCCTACTCGCTTTTGCTTTTAAATTTGGCTCTCTTTCACGCAGGACTGGTGTGATTGGCTGCAAGGGTTTGTCGATGCTGCAGCTGAGCCTTTAAAAGGCTACCACCTTTGTACAGAGGTTATCCACGGACCGCAATGGACTCGGGGCAGGAGGGCGACTTGCCTAACTCGGGTACCCCCCCCTCAAACTAACTAGCCACGATCTCGTCTCCCGGGGTTGAGGCGCCGGCAGCTCTTCCAGCCGGGCGGACCTCCCTCGGGCCATCTGCCTGCGGATCCACGAAGAATCCTGAGCCAGCAAGCCGGAGAGTTACAGGGGTCCTACTCACTTTAAATTCCCGCCCACCCGCCCTGAGGTAGTGGTGTTAAATAGGCTGAATTTGGCTGAAGCCCTGCCCATCTCTCGAATCCACCATTGCGGTCCCAAGGCTCACCACCCTAGGAGGGCTCCCCGGTTTCTATGCAGTCCAGCATCCCCGGCTTCTGACCTGCGGAAGCCAGAAATTTACCGAACTGCTGCCTGCCTCTCTCTCCATCTGTAGCTGCCGTTCTCACCGTAGAGTGCCCCTCTCTTCCTGGGGCAGATCTTCAGACTCAACTGCTAGGGCAACCTTGCAGCAGCCTACCACACTGGGCAATTACCGCTGTCTGTCTCTGACACCCAGGACTCTTGCCTCTACTCTGACACTCCTGTCTTCTACAAGTACATAGGATTTGGTTCTAAGCACTGTTTAGCCTACTGAAACGCTGAGAAAAAAAAAACTGTGTTTTCGAAGTTTAATAGTTAGCCAACTGATCTGCTGTTTACTATAAATTAATAACAGGAAATGTGATTGCATAGTGTAAATCCCAACTACCCCTGCTGCTAGCTAAGTTCTGGTTTAAAGGGCTCCCTGCACTATAGTTAATAATTAGCCTCTTATCCAGAGTTAGACAGGGATCCTTACATCGCTCTTTGTCTCACTGGGAAACTCTAACTGTACCTCTGCTGATGGCCTGATCTTGTTGCTTCCCCACTAAGTCACTTGCTCTAAATAATAGTAGGTCAGACAGGGAACCTTTATCCCAAAGGCAATCGAGCTGCGCTCGCCTAACGGTACTGGACTGGAGGCTGAACCTGCTCTGGTATCCATAGCTGATGTGCTGCATGTGAGTGCAACCGCAGGGATAAGACACCAGTACCAGGTTCCACGACCTACTAGGCCAGGCATCTGAGATCCTAGTGGGGGGCCTTGATAAGCCTCAAGATGAACCCTTGGAACTGGAACAAGGGCATCTTCTTGGCAATGATTTACATTCTGGCCCAACTAGGGACGGATTGGCTCATTAGTAGTGCCAACTGCCCCCCTTTTGCCTATGGGGGTCGGGAAAGCTTACCGCAAGACATTACAGATGCCCCTCTCCCAGGTGTAACATCCTTCTCCTAGTGGCGCATGAATTCACTAGGAAAGGGATCCTCTACCGATCCCTTCTCATCACTAGGAGCATAACCCCATGCCCAACGACTCTGAGTTTACCACCTCCAACCCTCATTCTCCGGAGCTCACTTGCAGCGCTATTGCTACTGGGGGCATCCAGCCTAACCCAGGCCCAGGGACACCTAATGTTTCTATTTCCTCCCCTTTAGATAAGGCCTGGGATGGAGCCAAAGATCTGAGGTTGGTGCATATGAACATTTGCAGCCTGAGACCAAAGATCCATGAAGTACAAGCATGGCTAGCAGTCTACAAACCAGATATACTAGCAGTCTCTGAGACTTGGCTAAAGCCCCACATTCTGGATCATGAAGTAGCTGCCTCTGGATACACCTTCTACAGAAAGGACAGACCCTCGAGAAGAGGGGTGGGGTTTTAGTATATGTAAGGACACAATAACATCCTCCTAGTTAGCATGCCTCAAGGCATGACCCCTGACATAGAAGCTATCTTCCTACGGCTCACACTAGGAGGGGCTAAGCACCTCACAATAGGCTGCACTTATAGCCCCTCTACCAATGCGCTCGGCTCTCTGGACGCGCTCCTGAAGAACCCAGCAGTAGAATCTGCTTCCGAGCTTATCTTACTGGGCGACTTCAACCTAAACTGGGACCTAGAGGCGAAGTCTGCCATCGTTGGTATATTAAATGACTCCCACCTTGCACAAGTCATCTCTCTACCGACCAGAATGAACCACTCATCAGGTAGGCATTCCATAATTGACTGGGTCCTGGCTTCTACCCCTAGTAATGTAAAAATGGCTGGGACCTTGGCCGATGCCTTGAGCGACCATTCACCGATATTTGCCATCTGTAAGAATTGTACGGATAAAGTCCCACCTAGGATTATTACTACTAGGGACTACTTCTAACTTCCATCCTGACCAATTCATCGGGTACCTAAATGGCATTGACTGGAGCCCTATAAGACACCTACCTAACCTGGAGGATGCCGTTAAATTTTTCCAGACATCCCTTGCCAGAATCACTGACCTTTTAGCTCCAATAAAAACCCACAGAGTAAAAGGGAGCTGCTATAAGTGGATCCTACCCTCTCTAAAAGCTCTGATGTCCACCCGTGACAAGGCCTGGAAAAAGTACATGAAATCAATGATACCGTCGGACTTAGCCAGCTACAGGGCCCTTAGAAACCAATGCAAAAAGGCCACAAAGTCAGCTAAAAAAGCCTACATCACCAACCTACAAAAAACTAACCTAGGCAATCCCAGGCTTTTTTGGTCGCATATTAATGAACTCATCAAAGGAAAAAAAAAAAACACACCCAGTCCAATCATGGCTAATGGGCAATTAATAGATGAGGAATCACTCATTGCGGAGGCCCTTAACAGGCACTTCACAAATCTGGATGTATACAAGACGGGACCCTCTGACAACAGGAGTGAGCCAAACGCTCAACGGCCCCCAGACCTTGACCGCCTTTTGTTTCACCTGAGGCTGTTCAGGGTAAAGGAGGTCTTGATCATCCTCAAATCCCTACACTCAAGAGGATCTGGGGGCCCAGATGGGATCCAAACCAGAATCCTTAAGGAGGGGGCTCCAGCTTTAACTAAGCCCCTAACCTGGCTGATAAACAGGTCTTTTATGGAGGGCTCGGTACCTCAACTATGGAAACAGGCTCTAGTGATTCCCATACACAAGGGAGGGTCAACAGAGCCTATAGAGAACTACAGGCCTATCTCCTTGCTATGTGCCATTGCAAAAGTACAGGAGAAGCTAGTCTACTCCCAACTCCGAGAATACCTGGAAATCCACCGGGCAATCTCACTGTCACAGCACGGCTTCAGAGCCAAGCATGGGACAGATACTGTGCTAACTAAATTCTCGGCAGAAGTACTGAGCAACAATGACTCGGGGGTCAGCACAGGGGCAGTCTTTATTGACCTATCCAAAGCATTCGACTTGGTAAACCACAACCTCCTACTACAAAAAATGTGCTCACTTGGACTTGACACCCATACACTGGGATGGTTCAAGAGTTATCTCTCTGGATGCACCCAGAGGGTCAAGTGGCAGGACAAAGTCTCCAACCTAGCACCACTCAAAGAAGGGGTACCTCAAGGGTCAATACTCGGCCCCCTTCTCTTCACGCTGTTCATAAATGATCTGCACACACACTGCGGCAGCAGCAGCGTTATCCAGTATGCTGATTATTTGGTCATTTACAGAGCTTCCCCTAACTTACCAGAGCTGGAGACAACCGTCCAAGAAGACATCCTTCAGATGGAGGACTGGCTCACTCTGAACAAAATGGTTTTAAACACCAACAAAATGAAGGTGATGCTGTTTGGTCCTAGATCCCTGGGACCCGAGAGGTCACTGGTCCTACAACTTCAGTCCAGGGGGGGTGTAAAACTTGAGGTGGTCACCTCCACCAAATACCTTGGTCTCACCCTGGACCAAGGCTTCACACTAAAAAACCATGTAGACCAAATCACCAAAGCCATCCATGGGAAACTTGGAATTCTCTATAGACTAAAGGACCAGATTATCCCTGAAGCTAGGGTGGCTATTGCCACTAGCGTACTCCTCCCAAAACTCACCTACGCGGCCCCGGTTCTCCAGGGCATGGCCACGATGGAGTTAGGGAGGCTGCAGACCTTGTACAACAAGATAGTCCATTTTGCCACTCTGTCTCACCCGAGGACTCACCACTGTGAGGCCCAATCTAGGCTCAGGTGGCTGTCCCTGGAAGCTCGCCTCATCTACCCAACCCTCTGCCTTACTTTCAGGCTACTGGGTCCCACACCTCCCCCTAACCTGAATGGTCTCGTTCGGGTGAAACCTAACCCACGGACCCTACGCTCTTCAGGCCAAACTCTCCTCATGGTTCCCAAGACCAGGACTAAAGCTGGGTCCAGGTCCTTTGCATACACCGCCCCTTCCATTTAGAACAACCTCCCCCTGGAGGTTCGGGAGGCAGTGTCCGTCACCAGCTTCCGGACAAAGCTCAAGGGACACCTGCTCGACAGGAGCACATGCCTTTGCTACAGGACCTGACCACGCACAGCCAGCCTGGTAGCCCTATGGACTGGACCACATATAGCTATCTGGGTAGTACAACGGACCTCCTTCAAAGGATGGGGTGCACTTATGCTCCAATATATCCCCCTTCCACTAAGTCCATAAAGAAGGTAACCCAGGTCCTTAGCTTCTGCTTGCCTTACCAAAGCACTCTCTAACTAATCTGCACCTGTTACATAAAATGTTCTTCTTGTGTAACTTCCATGTCCTATTGCCTGTATGTCTTCCACTACCTGCCGCCTGTAATCCTATGAAGTCTTCTATTGTAAAAACATTACTATCACCTGACTGTACTGATCTGCTACCTGCATGTAACTGTTACACCCGGGCCGCCCCTGAAAAAAGGGACCTCCGGGGCCCAGTGGGCCTACCCGGTCATCAAAATTCAATAAATAAATAAATTAATATAGACCAAAAAAGAAATAGCTGACAAGATGACATCCGGTCAACTCACCACTGTGTTCAAGGGAACGTTCGTGCACTCCATGGTTTCACTTCCTATGTGCATTTTGAAAGAGTACATTTTGGGTATAGATGTCCATGGAAAAGTGAGTTTTCTATTTCTTTTAAATGGTAAACAGCTATAGGGATTTGATACTTCAGTCACTGTACAATGTGATTGGTTGTTCTAGGTTGCTACTGATACAAATCAGCAAACCGGAAAAGTAACAGGTTGAAAAGAATGCATTGGTACCACAGACTTGTATGATGTATGGTGTGTCTGTTATTTGCAATACTTCTGTGTAAAGAGAGTTTTTGTTTTGCTCTAAAACAAGTCACATTTAATGCTTTGATTAGGAATGTCATAGTGCTGTCAGTTTTACTGTGTGTATTTGGAGAAGGGGCAGGTAGCAGGGTGCACTGATTAATACCTATTAGCAATCTAGCTTAATATTTTATATGCTGTATATGTGTCCTAAATATCAATGTTTTTTTTTCCATGTAAACATCAATTTCAAACAGGTCAGTCAGTAATTAAATTGGCACCAAAATGTAACTTACATTGATAATACTGCTTAGGATATTATTGGATAAATTGTTAACAAAATAGGATTTTAGAAACACAAAGGATGCATCGCATGCAGTTGGTGATTTTCCTTCTATATTTTGAAGCCCCCACTCCCCCAAAATAAACAACGAAAGACAATTACGAGTACTATATATACATATATATAACTTTCAGGGATGTACGTAGCATTTTAATTAGCACTTGTTGTTGATCAGAGGCATGATATAGTGGGTAAAAAGTTCAGTACCAGACGTGAACCATAATCTACTACTGCAACTTCTCTGTTAGAGGGTAAGCTTTGGGTTGAGAAACAGAGAGAAATATTTGCAGTACTTTCCTAGTACTATATATACATATATATAACTTTCATGGATATGCATAGTATTTTAGTGAGTGCTTGTAGCTGATCTGAGTCAAGCATAATATACTGGTTAAAAAACCAACGGCAGATATGAACCGTTATCTACCGCTGTGACTTACTCTGTTTGAGGGTAAGCTTTGGTTTGTGAAACTGTGAGAAATATTGGCAGTTCTTTCCTTATCAGTACAGTTCTATCAGTAGTATCAAGCTAGAAAAAGGCATGGGACCTATGTGGTATATGGCCTTATAACATATGTAGTTCACTGTGCATGCGCGAGTCTTGCGCATGCACTGGAAACTTCAGCAGCCATCTTGGACATGGTAGATTGTGCTGCCAGAATTCAGTGTGCATGCATGAGTCATCACGCATGTGCAGAGAATACCGGTGGCCATCCTGCACATGGCAGATAGTGTCATGTTCCACCGGTGAGTGGTGGACAAAATAGCATGGTGGATGCGCAGTGATTGTCATCCACCTCCACTATTAAAAAGTCCATCCAGTATCTGGTAAGCTCCCTTTCATTCACTGTGCTCACAAGACGTCTGCAGGGCTACACCCACTGCAACCATAAAAAGGAGAAAAAAAATCCAGTTACTCGCTATGTGTTTCAGTCACTCCTGCTGCTGTTTCAGTCGCTTTTGCCTTACTAGCTCCCACCATTACTGCACAGTGTACACTTTTACAGTTCTATGCACAGAATCGCTTTAAAAAAATGTTATCAAATCTAGTATACACTTACTAAACTGGAATCATATCCAGGTAACTTGGCAAGCATCTTATTTGATGCTGGGACTGGATAAACTAGCTTCCTTTGGAAGGCCACAAGGATTGGTATTGGGTCCTGTCCTCTTCGGTATCTTCATAAGTGACATTGCTGAGGAACTGGAGGGGAATGTGTGTCTCTTTGTGGATAACACAAATATCTGCAACTGGGTAGGCACCCAGAAGGAGGTGGAGAGAATACAAAGGGATATGGGGAAACTAGAGGAGTGATTTAGGGTGTGGCAGATGGGTTTCAATGCTAAAAAGTGCAATGTCATGCACTCAGGGCAGGGAAACTCAGGGACTATGTATAAGATGAAGGGGGGGTACTTACAGTCAGTAAGCAAGAGAGGGGCCTTGGAGTAATTAAATCTAATGATCTCTAGGTGACAGGGCAGTGCACCAAGGCAGTAAGCAAGGCTAGCCAGATGCTAGGGTGCATGGAGGGGCTTCTTGCAGGAGAAGGAAGGTGGTGTTGCCACTATATCGGTTACTAGTGAGACCCCACTTAGATTACTATGTCCAGTTCTGGAGGCTGCAACTCTGCAAGAACACTGAGAGAATGGTGGTGGTTCAGGGGAGGTCTACCAAAATGGTGAGGGGGTTGCCCAAGAAACCATATGAGGAGAGGCTGCAGGAGTTCAACATGTACTCCCTGGAGGAGAGGAGAGGAGAGTGAGAGAGAACATGTATGAGATCTATAGGTACCCTGCAGGGCTGAAAAAGGTACAGGAGGGGAGTCGCTTTTTGAGGAGGAGGAGCACCAGAACATGGGGGCATGCCATGAAGCTTGGGAGGATGTTTTAGAGGGATCTGAAGAAATACTTCTTCACAGAAAGGGTGGTGGATGCCTTGATCAGCTTGCTAGAAGAGGTGCTGGGGGTGAAGAAAGTGGGGAGCTTCAAGCATGCATGAGATAGGCATGTGGGCATAATAGGTAGAGGAAAGGGAGGAGAGAGGGTATTAGAAGAGGAAAATAGGGCAGACTAGATGGGCCTATCAGTCCTTTTCTTCTGACAAATTATGTGTTTCTGTATTTCTCAAATAGCATGAGAATTTGAACAGCAAAGGGTCATGTACTCATCTAGTCAGACTCACTCGAGCTGTCATCAATTTCTGCAACCTTTTTCATTTTTGTGGCATGATTAATAATGTTCTCATTCACACCATGCTGGAATATACATTCACTTCCTAAGATTTGTATGTTTGATACATCACTGAGAGAAGTACAATGGATCTCTTCAGTGCTTTGCTGAACAATGCTGGGTGCCATTTCATTACATATAGCAGGCAAGTTGTAGACATTCAGCTTGCTTGATTCTGAAAAAAAAAATAACTATTTCTCTTCTGTTTTTCTGCTGACTGTTCACAGTAGTTGTTCATTACCTGTAAGTTGCTATGGTCAAATACCTGAGTGACTTCTGTGGGTGGGACGTTATGGTCTACTAGCATCTGGATTAAGGTTTCTCTTGCCAAGTGATTTGTGATTTTTTTTGGTGTCTGGTAAACTGGCAAGCATTTTTATCATTTTCAAGAGGGTGCTAATCTTGTTCTCACCTACAGTCATTGCTCTATACCATAATGGTATGCCTGCCTTGTAATTTGTGTTGAGGATAGGTACTGTAAAATGGTTCATCTGCTCGCAGCATTTTGGGTGGCCTCTCAGATCTGTACTTTAGGTACTTTAGGTAGGCAGCAATGGGTTCATACTCCGGGTTGCTTCTATTATCATACATCATGAGCTTCATGAATGTCTCTGGGGTTCTCAGTTTTGTCTGCCTTTCATTATATTCAAGGAAAATGCTTCTGCCTGTATCAGTAAATAGCTTCAGGTCCCCCATTTCAAGTTGTACTGCATGCTGGTCCTCTGGACAAAGTACAATCCAACCATAAAAACATAAAATTCAGTAGGGCTGATGGGCTGAGGCAACCTAATGTACCACTGCTGTACAATTTTGCTATGTCAGTGTCAGTTAGTGCCTCAGCCCTGTTTGGCCTATTACCTTTCCCCATTTTTAGGGCTGCAGTGGGCGGAGCCCTGCAGACCTGCTGCAGTCAAAAAATGAGATTTTTTTTTGACCAAACAACATTTAGGAGTTGCATCACAGTCACCTCCATGTCCATGATGCAATCCACACCGTCAATACACACTATTTTATCCCGTCAGTGTGCATGCGTGGTAACACGTTTGTTTTCTTGCCATGATAGTGGCGCATCAGGAGCTCACCTGGTGGTCCTGAACCCTGAGATCAGTTAGTTAGGGTCTGGAGACACGAGGGTTGCTGTGGAGAAGCTGCAAAAATATGCATGTAAAGAGTGCTAATGAGCGGTATGAAACTGAATTTATACATAATAGTGACCTGTTTATGAATACTAATGAACCCTGCCTGCCTTCTGCTCATTGGCGCTCATTGGCAGGTTTCATTAATATTCATGAGGGGGCCATTATTATGTATTATAAAATGGCAAGAAAGAATCTTGGACTTTGATTGGTCAAGTTTGGGGCTGGACCCATGGCGTTATCCCAGCATAATGCCACAGGTCTAGTCTCATCACTGTGAACTCGTTTGGATGACCATTTGGCACTCTCTTTCTTTTTTTGCATCTCCTCTTAAGAAACAAAAATATTTTTCCACACTAACAAAAACATTCTTTAAAATTATTTTTTTATTTTACATATATCAACATGCCATTGTATAATAGGAATAATGCACTCCAGGGTGTTTGTCGTGCAGGGATAATGCCGCACCTGGGGCATTGGACACACTCAGCCTACGGCCTCGTGCCCAACCCTCCCAGGTGTGGTGTTATCCCAGCACGACACACACCCTGTCATGCATTATTCCTTTATAAATGCAGTTTCATATTGCTTATTGGCAATATTTAAAGGGGACATGAAATTTGTGCTAATAGGCAGCTATTTATAAAGTTCTTATTCTCAGAAACGATATGCCTTCTCCTAAAGTATTCATATTTCACTGTACCTGAATAAAAAAGTGATAGGTAAAACTGTAGTTTGCATTGTTGTTCTTTCATGGGCAGCATTCTGTTACAGTTCACTAAATGGAATCACTTATGTGGAGTTTTTACTATGTCACGATTTGTGTACAGAATGCTAACTATGAGCTGCTGATGTTTCAGAACCCTGTTTAGAGTTCTATCCACAAACCATGACATAGTTAAACCTCCAAATTATTGGTTCCATGAAGAGAAATGTAACAGAATGCTGCTCATGAAAACAAGACAATGCAAAATACACTTTTTTTAATATCACTCTTTATTCAGGTACAGTTAAATATGAATAATTTAGGTGAATGCATATCATTTCTGAGAATGAGAACTTTATAAACATCTGCCAGTTAGAAATTATTTCCTGTCCTCTTTAAACACATATTTTCATGGCTTTTCCACTGTGCCTTCCCCCCCCTGTCTCTGGCCCCCACAGCTGACCTACCCTCTCAGTCCACCCCCCACAAACATAACAATGATGCTGGGGGTGCCCAATCCCAGTGTCGCTGTCCCTCTGTTGTCGCCCTGAAATTGTTCTGCCCACCCGACCTCCCTCTCAGCCACCACCCCAGCCCCTGACAAACATAACACTAAGTCTGAGGGGTGCCCAATCCCCTAGTGTCAAGACCTGAAATAAAGATAACCTTCCCTTGTAGGTTTTATTTTTTCTTTAATAAACCCTGTAAAAAGAAAACATAGAAACATAGAAGTTGATGGCAGATAAGGACCACAAGCCCATCCAGTCTGCCCATTTCTTTTTTCTACCTTATGAATGTGCCATCGGCCTTTGCTCTGTCAATGGCCTATCTATTCATATTCATCTGTATTGCTCCCTTATGCCTATCCCATGCCTGTTTGAAGCCCTGCACTGTATTCATATCCACCACTTCCTGAGGTAGGCCATTCCATGCATCCATCACCCTTTCTGTGAAAAAGAACTTCCTCACATTACCCCTTAATTGGCCTCCCTCTAATCTCATGCAGTGTCCTCTTGTCCTGCTATTTTTCTTGTATTGAAATATGTTAGACTCTTTCACCTTGTTAATGCCCTTAAGGTGTTTGAATGTTTCGATCATATCACCTCTCTCTCTCCTTTGCTCTAGGGTACACATATTGAGCTCCGTAAATCTTTCCTCATATGTTTTCTGATGCAGTCCCTGCACCATTTTGGTTGCCTTTCTCTGGACTGCCTCAGTTTTGTTAATGTCCTTGTGAAGGTGTGGCCTCCAGCATTGCATGCAGTACTCCAGATGGGGCCTAACCAGTATCTTGTAAAAGGGATTATTACCTCCCTCTTACGACTTGTGATACCCCTACTAATACACCCCAACATTCCCCTAGCCTTACCTACTGCTTTAGTGGTCTGCTTGGATGATTTCAGGACATCTGTGATGATGATGCCCAAGTCTCTTTCTTCCCTTGTGACTGCCAGCAACTCCCCTCTCAACCTATAGCTGGCGTCAGGGTTTCTCTTCCCTATGTGCATGATCTTGCACTTTTTTGCATTAAACCCCAGTTGCAACTCTTCCAACCATTTTGCCAGTTTATTCAGATCTCTTCTCATTCTGCTCACCCCATCTGGATCATCTACTCTGCTGCAGATCTTGGTGTCATCTGCAAACAGACAAACCTTACCATTCAGTCCATCTGCAATGTCACTGATGAAGCTATTGAAGAGGACTGGCCCCAGGACTGAATCCCTGAGGTTCCCCACTTGTGACTTGCATCTCTTCTGACTGTATACCGTTTACCACCACTCTCTATTTTCTGCCCGTCAACCACTTTGCCACCCAGGCGAAAACTTCTGACCCACCCCGAGCCTACCCAGCTTATTAATCAGTCTTCTATGTGGAACAGTATTGAAAGCTTTGCTGAAGTCAAGGTAGGCAACATCAGCTGCTCCCCTTTGGTCCACTACTCTGGTTACCCAGTCAAGGAAATCTATTAGATTAGTTTGACAGGACCTTCCTGTTGTAAATCCATGCTGTTCTGGATCCTGTGCTCCTATGGATTCCAGGTGTTGCACTATCCTTTCCTTAAGGAGTGCCTCCATAATTTTGCCCACTACTGAGGTAAGACTGACTGGTCTGTAGTTGCCTGCTTCCTCCCTGCTACCACTCTTGTGGAGTGGGAACACATGAACCCTTCTCCAGTCTTCTGGGACCTCTCCTGTGCTAAGAGATTCACTAAACAGTTCAGATAATGACTCTGCTAGTTCCACCCTTCACTCCTTTAGTATCCTGGAATGTATGCCATCAGGTCCCATTGCCTTGTCCACTCTGAGCTTATTGAGCTCTTGTAGGACTCTTTCTTTTGTGAAGGGACTAGTGCACACCTCCCCGTGTCCACAGTGCTGAGCTGTGGGCCCTGCCCTACCTTCTCTTCAGTAAATACTGAGCAGAAGAATCTATTTAGGATAGATGCTTTTACATGGTCCTCCTCCTCGCACACACCCTTATCCCCATTGATCTTAGCAATACCCCCTCTGGACTTTCTCCTTTAACTAATGTATCTAAAGAAAGTCTTGTCACCTTCTTTACTGTTCGTGCTAGTGTTTCCTCAGTTTGGGCCTTTGCCTGCCTTACTGCCTTCCCTGCTTCACTTAGGGAAGTTTGGTATGCCTCCGTATCTTCATCCCGCTGTGTTCCCTTATATTTCCTGAAGGCCAGCCTTTTGGCTCTGACCTTTTCTGCTACTGTTTTTGAGAACCAAAGTGGTTTTCTTCTTCTGTTGCACTTCCTTTTCTCTCTAACACAATGTGATGTTGCTTCAAGTATTGCATTCTTAATGCTTGCCCACTTTGCCTCTACCGTCTCACTTGTATTTCTTTTTGCCAGGGCTAGCTTAACTCTGTTGGCCACCTTATCAAAGTCAGCTCCTCTGAAGTCCCATATTTTTGCCTTGGAATGGGATGATTTAGTTCTAGTGGCCAAATTGAACCATACCATGTGATGGTCACTGGCCCCCAGGTGACCTTCTACCTGGAGATCTGTGATCCTTTCCCCTGTTAGTCAGTACTAGATCTAGGATAGCCCTGTCTCTTGTGGGTTGTTGTACCAGTTGTTTGAGGCCCTCCCCCTGCAGGGAATCCACTATGTGTCTAGTTCTGGCAGATGTTCCTGCTGATATTGACCAATCTGTTTCAGGCATCCATCGATGTCCATTGTGGCTGTTACTGTCCCCCACCCAACCCTCCCACTCAGCACCTCTTTCCACCCACCTCCCCAAGCCCTTACTTAGCCATTGGGGTCCGGCACCATAATCTTCTGTGGACTGCAGAAATGTCTTCACTCTTCAAAGCCGGATCATGAACTGACGAAACAGGTATGCGGTTCAATGTATTTCAATGGGGTTTTGAACTTTGTGGCATAACTAGGCCATTTTTGCATATTTTGCCCAAAATATTCAACATGCCTTCTTTGTGTCCCTATCTCATGAACAATTGCACTGACATTAGGCAAATCTGTCCTGAAAGGTGATTTTGCAGTCCCTGGGTGAAATCACCTTTCGGCCAGGACTTGAATATTTTCTCTGCACTTGTTCATGAGGTGAAATCATAAGAAGGCTATGTTGAACATTTGGTGTAAAAATATTAAAAAACAACAGAATTATGAGCCTACACTGAATTTTGCAAATGCAGGCTCGTAACTTTGGCAATTTGCAATACTTTTCCTCAAAATTTATAGCTTAGCCATTTTCTTATAGCACCTCATTAATGTGACAGCTGTCATGTTTGAAATCCTGGCCAAAATTTGTTTTTATATCCTGAAAGATGATTTCATGGTCACTGAGCAAAATCAGCTTTTGGGCAGCAGTTCAAAATTTTCTGTGCCCTTGTTAATGAGGTGGGTCATAAGAAGGTTATGTTGACAATTTGGCATAAAAATGTTAAAAAACAACAAAGTAATGAGCCTACATTGAATTTTGTGAACACAGTCTCATAACTTTGGTAATTTTCAATATTTTTTACTCCAAATTTTCAACATAGCCATTTCTTTACTGCACCTCATGAATGTGACAACTGTCATTTTTTGCACTCAACTGCAGCCCTCTTGGCTTTTGCCAGAGTTTGTTTTCAGGAACTTCTGCTTGTCATTCATTGTTTTTATTGTTTCTGAAAAGTCTGTCTCACTTCCTCTATAAATAAACTGTTTACTGCTATTTCTTCACATATATCTCTCCACACTACCCAGCATACTAATAGTTGAAGGTTTATATTCACTGTTGTCTAATCTAATTCTGAAGACACATTCTGCAAATAATTGATCTAGCTCATCACAAGGAAGGTTTTTTATTTCTCAGTGTTTGTTCATATCTCTGAGAAAACTGTGTAACAGCCTGATATCATTTGTTGTTTTCTATGCAGTTTTTCTTTTTGTTTTCTTGTTTCTGAATGAATTTTCCCTTTGTCTGAGCTGCTTTTAAAATACTGCTACTGCCATCTCTAAATCCGTCTTTGACTCCCTGCCACTATCAACGTATGTATTCACACCTGATACCTCTAAACTATCTCTGTAAAATTTTCTTCCCTGCAGTTTGTGTGCTTCAGGTTTCACTGAAATTTTTTTAAACACAACTCACCCTGTGCATCACTGCAACTCAAGAGGTAGTAGTGCATCTGACAGTCAGCTAATGGGGAGCATTGTCATGTGATGTCTGTACTGCATCAGAACAAAAAGTCATTCTGCTGCATTACTATCATCACAACTACAGTAGACTGACTTTTTACAAGCATGGAATTCCATGGTAAACTAAGCCTCACCATACACTATATAATATTTAGACACAGTTCAGTTCATATTTCACTTTAATTATGTGTTTTTCTCCCTACTGTTTGTTACTGAATACATTTGCATGAAAATGGGATCGTTGCTCCAGAAGAGTTTATCTTTTCCTGTTGCTTTCTCGCTATCTGAGCCTGTAATGCACTGCTTGTGACATCACAGTTACTCCCATAGTAACAGAGTGTGATGTCACAGCAGAAGATTATGGCTTGAAGTAGAGTAAGCTTTAGAGGCAGATGAACTATTAGGGATAAACATCATTGGCCAGATTCACAAAACTTTGCTGGGCGCAAACCCAGTTTCCCTGGGGCAAACTGGGTTTGTCCAGAGTAGACCCAGTATGCCCATGCAAACTGGGTTTGCACCCAGGCAAAGTTGTGGGGGGGACCACAATGCAAATGAGTGGGAGGGGACCTGCATATCCCTGCAGTCCAATTCACAAAGATTGAGCTCCATGCAAGGGCCATTTGCAAAGGCACTTGCATGGAGAAATTACCACCAACCAAAACCTGTCGGTAAACCACACATCCCTAGTGGTCAGTGGTGGTACTCTGGCCCCCCATTCCCCTCCCCATTCTTCAATCACCGTCCTCACATAAATGAATAGATTCCCTGATAGTCTAGTGGTGCCCCCCAAGCTCCCACCCCAAATTAAATATAATTATTTCTGTAGTGTGGTCATCCCTCCCCCTCCCCTGTCTCTGATCACCATCCTCAAATAAATGAATAGATTCCCCTGCAGTCTAGTGGTGCCCTTCCCCCTCTTCAGTTACTGACCCCATAGGAAAAATACATTTTCCATAGTGAAGTGGTCCCTCCCACCTCCCCATTCTCAATCACTGTCCCCAAAGAAACAAAAGTTATGCCTTGGTAATCAAGTGCTCCTCTTCCTCCCTGATCCCTGATCACTGTTGACAAAGAAATTGCAGTTATGCCCTGGTAGTCTTGTGTCCCTCCCCCCCTTCCTGGTCCCCCAATCATCATCCCCAAAGAAATGGAAGTTTATGCCCTGGCGGTGTAGTGTCCCTCCTCCTCCCCTTTCAGTGGTCATTGATCCCTTAAGAAAAATTATGTTCTCTGGCAATCTAGTGGACCCCCCACTCAACCATCCTGTCCAGTCATATCCACCACCCCACTTCCCCCATCCCAAGTCTCTGTCAGCAACCAGCACATGCCTTCTCTCACCACCACCACTGGCCAAGGACTGAGCCCTCATGGAGTGCATACTGGATAGTACAGTACACATTCCATGAGGACTCAGTCAGTAACTGCTGGTCATGGTGAGATGAGGGCTGTGCTTGTCACCAACCTTGGCTTGGGATTGAGAGAGCAGGATGGTGGATCACACTGGATGGGGTGGATGGGTGGAAGTCCACTAGACTGCCAGGGAACATAATTTGTCTTATGGGACTGACAATCACAGAAAGGGAAGGGACACAACACTACCATGGCATAAACTTCCATTTCTTTTGAGATGGTAATAGGGGACCAGGAAGGGGGTATGGACACTAGACTACCAGGGCAGAATTATGATTTCTTTGGGGATGACAATTGGGGACCGAGGAGGGGGGAGGGACACTAGACTACCAGGGCATAACTTTATTTCTTTGGTGGGAGGGTCCACTACACTATGGGAAATTTATTTTTCCTATGGGGTTGGTGATTGGGGAGTGGAGAGGGCACCACTAGACTACCGAGAATCTATTCATTTATTTGGGGACAGTGATCAGAGACAGGGTAGGGGAAGGGACCACTACACTACAGAAATAATTATTTTTCATATGGAGTTGGTGAATCCAGAGGGGGGAGGGCACCACTAGACTACCATGGACTCTATTCATTAATTTGGGGATGGCAATTGGAGGATGGGGGGAACTAGAACCCCAAGGAATATGTCTGCATGGGGCATGAGCTGGTGAGGGGGGCTGCACTAAGCCACCCGTGGGCCACACAAATAGGCCCATAATGGCAATGCTAATGGCCAATAGCACATTGCATGCCCAATGGGCTCATTTTCATAGCTACTTCAGTGAATAGGGACTTGACGCATATGCGCAGTTGGTAGTGGGCCATTCTCCTGGCTGACTGTGGGGGCAGCGCTATTGAGGTTCCTGGTGCTTTTCCTGGGTCAGTGCTGCCCCTGCCTGCCCCTGTTCATAGTCAGATAGCACACCACACTATACAACTGTGAATGGCCCAGTTGCCCACCAGCACATCCATGGGGTGCAGTGCTACTTTTTGTGCAGCACTTTGTGTTTTTTGGTGAATCCTGTCCCATATAGTCAAGTAAATTTCCTCAGTAACAAATAATGGGAAGGAGCATGCAAGCTGAATTGTACCTAATTATTATGGTTTTCAAAGTTTTCTTTGATGCATCAGCAGTTCTTTAAATGTCACCTAGGAGTGAAACATTCACATTAGATGTAAAATATAGAGGAAGAGTTTCAGGATACACAGAGATGATGGATTCAGCAGACAGTCTCCATAGTACATTGTAAACTATCTCACATCTAATTGTTAAATTCTTGAAGAGAAATACAAAAAGAAAAACATTAGTTAGCATACATAATGGGTGGCCCAAATCAAGACTCTCACCTTCTTAAAAAAATTTTCATATCTAATTTATCATTTAACACTGTTGGAAATAGAGTGTTTAACCCCATTATTCATTTGGACACTTTCTATGATAGAAACCTAGTATGACCCCCCTCCTCTCTGGAGGGGTGTGATAAATTCCAGTGCTCTAAACATTAAAGATTCATGGTTACTTTGTGTGATGAAAACTGAAGTGCAGGTCCAGGGCATTGTCCAGTTTAATTTTTTATAATGTTTGCGTGTGCTCACATGCACAGCAAACATTTTGTTACAAGAATTGCATCTCAAAGGTGTGTCACTGTTGAGTCCAATACAGCTCAAGCTGTAGTGGGCTCAATAGAGGTAGGCCAATGATCAGTCAGGCTGACCGTGACACTGGTTAGTGCATGTGGTGTGGAAATTTCTTGTAGCTGAATGGTCTGAAGCACTGCCCAGCAAGCAGCTGAGAGGCATCATTCTCCATCTTTTCCTCTCCCCTCCCCCAAATGTGCTGCACTGAATGAAAGATAAGTAGTGTTCATCATGTAATCTATTAAATAATGCTCCAGGTAGCAGTAGTAGTAAAAATATTTATTTTTAGACAGGGTACTACTTTAGGTTGAAAAGACCTATTTACAAAGTAATCCTGTTTCACATTCATACAGAGTTACATAGCAAAACATTTATAAACCAACAATAATCACAGACAAATGTCATGCACAATTCTAAAACTTCATATTATTAGTCATAATAGACAAAGATTATCAACCATACAATTCATCATTCATATCAAATAAGTAGACAAAAACAAACAGATGTACATATACTAAAATGGATCAAACAGTAGATTGACATTCCCCTCTTACACTGGAAATAATTCTAACATATACATTCTGTAAAATACATTTCATCCAGACTAGATTTGAATGTAGACAGTTTTACTTTGTGACCGTAAACCTGACCCATCGTTCCCTAATCTGTCTGTTTACATGACATGCTGATTTCCAATTTAAAAACTAGACTATTCAAAAAGACAGCTCAAACTGGAAATCAACCATCATGTAAAGATATCCCATCTACAGTACATGTACATGTTCTGTGTGACACTGGGGTGTCTAATCCCCAGTGTCACCATTGCTGCAATAAAAAATGGTCTCTCATAGTTGTTTTGTTTTTGTACCCTGGAAAGTAGAAAACAGTCCATCAATGTCTTTTGCAGCTGATCCTGACCCCTAACTCAGCCTCCCCACCCCTACCCCCCACACACCCTCACTCACCTCAAAATGGTCCACTGTCACTCTGCTGTAAGCCACTTCCTTCTTTAATGCTGACTGGGAACCGAAGAAACAAGGTAAGTGTGGTCAATGTATTTTCAATACATTTTGAGCTTTTACTCATAACTTTGTCATTTATTAATATTTTTAACCAAATTTTCAACATAGCCTTTTGGACTCCACCTCATGAACAATACAGGTGAAATTTTTCAAATCCAGCTCAAAAAGTGATTTAGCAGTCATTCCACAAAATCCTCATTTAGGTGGGTTTGAAAACTTTCACCTACCAGGTTCATGAGGTGAAATTTTTCAAATCCAGAGAGAAAAGGACACTTGGAGACCATACTGCACTCCAAAAACTAAAAATTCTAAAAACAATAAAAAAGTAAAAATGGAGCAGGAAATCTAAGATACTTAACATAATTTCAGGATGAAATGAATAGTGTCATTGTCCAAGTTGATCCAAACACAAACCAGTTCTGGGTGAGTCCCCTTCATTAATGCTCCAGCTCTCCTGTGGTAGTGTTTCATCTTGCCTCTTCAGCTCTGCTGCGTCCCATGGAACTGCATCTACTCCTGCCTGCTTAAACTATCTGCACTTTACCCACTAGGATCCAGTAAGCGAGGGGGCTACTGGGCAGTGGAGGCAGGTCAGCTGTTTATCAGGGTGGATACTCGGAACATAAAAACACAGCCACACTAGTAGCTGCTGGCAAAGTGGCTGCATGGGTGAGTCGCTCATGCAGGAGTGGTGTGAGTCACTGTCGTGAGTCTACAGTGGGATGCTGCATACATTTTTCTTTTCTGTTATTGTTTTGGTCCATAAGGATACTTTATATCCACCTTAAAGTGTTTACCTAGGTAAAATATTACACTAGTATCTGATTGAAATATCTGTCATTTTGACAGACATAGATTTGATTTAAGGTGGGCCACAGAGGTTGTAAATGGGGGACTGAGTAACGGCAAAGCTTTTAAAGGGGACAGGAACTGATTAATTATGTGCAGCTGCTTGTAATGTCTCTATTTTCATAAATTATATTCATACCTCTAAAGGATCCATATTTAACTGTGCCTGAATAAAAGCTGAAACTGTCAGTTGTGTTTTGTGTTGTTTTCTTTTTATGGACAACATTGTTTGCAGTTGCTTTCATGGAACCAAGAATTTGGAGTTTTGACTATGTCACTTCATGGTTTTAGACATCTGAGCATGAACTAATCAGTACAGTGCCCACGGTTCTGAAACCATGGAGTGACATAGTCAAAACTCCAAATTTTTGGTTCCACGAAAGGAACTGCACAGAGTGTTGTCCATACAAAGAAAATAACACAAAACACAAGTGACAGCTTAAGCTTTTATTCAGGCACAGTTAAATATGGATCCTTTACAGGAATGAATATAATTTATGAAAATAGAGACATTTCAAACAGCTGCTCATAACTAATCAATTCATGTCCCCTTTAAATCTCTAGGTACAGTTTTATTATACGAGTATCATTGTGTTGTTTTGGGAACACCGGAGAACAATGTGGAATCAGACACTTGGGAATCACTTTTATACTTATTAAAATAACTGACCAATTTGGTTGTTTTGAAATACTCTACCTGTGGCAGAGGAGGAGGAGGAGTTTATTGAACTTCATTAGAGATAAGTGGAAGTGAGGCAGGCTCCACTGTACATTGCTCTAATTTTTTTTCTACTTACAGAAATACTGCACACCACTGGAACCCTGCTGGATACCCCTAGATGTCAGATAATAGAAGTGGTAGATCTATTTTTTCTGTCCTGGATGGTTCCAACATTGGGAGTCTATTTGTGTTACAGTTGTTTTCTTTTATTTTAATAAATACATTGATTAGTACCAAGTGATTCCTTTTGACTGAGAACATGACATCCCCAGGGACTCTATTATGCATCATAGTACTGATGGGAACATCAAGTAAACTAGAAAGCAAATTTTTGACAGAACCTATTATTAACCATGACACAGTGTTTGTATCCTTGGGTACTCTCTTTTATCATTTAAATGAACATGGGCATTTGCAGATGTTATCGTCTATTTATATGATAGATAGCACTTTGGGGGTAAAATCCATTAATGAGTATTTAAAATACAGAATTCACTGGTCTACATTATACAACATTTGTACAATTTTTAAACAATCAACTACATCTTCTAACCTAGTTATAACTAAATTAACCTATCATACCATGCTTTCCAGCAGAAACACAATTGTGTTACTGTTGCTGATGTCCGGCACAGTTCATCCAAATCCAGGCCCTGGACCAGACACTGCTGTGACTAATTTTCTCCCTAGGCACTCTATCAATTTTACTTATTTGAATGTACAAAGTCTGCTAGCCAAGTGTGGCAACTTTGTTGCTTGGACAGTGCACCATCGATTTGGGGTAATAGCTTTGTCTGAAACATAAACATAGCTGAAAAAATTCACAGCAACATGATTAGATTGGAGGGCTATAAAATCTACAGAAGCAATTGAGCAACTAAGAGAGGGGGAGGCTGTCTGTTCTATATAAGGAACCATTTAAATGTAATACAAAATATGCATTTGGTGCATACCACAACCTGCAATTTCCTGTCTCTTTCACTTATATTAGGTGAAAAAAAATTCTGTCCATTGTAGTACTATATATACCTCCAGGATGTCAGGAGGAAGGTTTAAAATTGATTCAGACACATAGGGGGTCTTTACTCAATAACAGTGAATTAATAATAATGGGAGACATGAATATTAACTGGCTGGGGAAAGATGTCACAAAGTATAGGGATGTAGTTGCCAGTGCCAGACTTACACAAATAATTGATGCCCCAACTAGAATATACTACAAAACAGGCTACTCCTCACTAATAGACTGGATAATGGTCTCTGACACCACCAGGATTATCCAGTCTGGAGTCCTGGATGACTGCATCAGTGATCATAGCTCAGTCTATTGTTGCTGGAGTACTAGAACAGAAAAAGTTCCACCAACTTTTATATATATGAGAAACTTGAAAAAACTGGACCTGAACAAATTTCTCACTGCAGTGTCTTCTATTGATTGGAGTGCTCTGAAACTGATAACAGATGTAAACAAGGGATTAGGGCTATTTTGCTCTACCTTTCAAAATATTTGTAATAGGTTTGTTCCAGTTAAAAAGCTGAGAATAAGTAGGAACAAACACCAATGGGTTACACCCAAACTACTTGAGCAAATGAGAAACAGAGATAAAAAATGGAAAATATTTAGAAGGGTTCAGGATTCTAACTCACGAATTGCCTATAAAACAGCACAGAAAAGATGTAAATTATTGGTTAGGAAACTAAAAAGAAATTACTAAATGGAAAAACAACAATTTAAAGGTAGGAATACATCAGCTACCTGGGACTTAGTTAATGAACTAATGGGCAAAAAGAGATCTTCCATGGTGCAATGCTTAAATACTATTCAAGGAGTCTTGACCAAACCTTCCTTGTTTGCCCTGGAATTTAACACTTTTTTTACTGATTTAACAAAATACACCTCATGTCATGCTTTAAAAAATGATGGCATGCCATTGATTCAAACTAAAGCTATCACAAAACTGGCACATCCTAAATTTTACTTCAGATACCTTACCCCTGAGGTTGTCTTTAGGTACCTCCTGAAGTTCAACCCACGATCATTTGTAGGTAGGGATGAAGTGGACTATAGGTTCGTGAGGATCATTGCAGATATTTTGTGCTATCCTTTATCTATTATTTTTAATTTGTCCCTACGCTTGTTGGTATGCCCTTCCTTAATGGAAAGATGTTACTGTAGTTCCATTCACAAAAACTGGTCATTTATCAAATGTACAAAACTATAGGTCCATTTCTTTACTGGCACCTCTCTCTAAAATTATGGAGTGCATAGTTTTTAATCAGTTGGTAGAATATTTAAATAAATAAGAAGTGATGACACCTGCACAGCACATGTTCTGCCCTGGTCACAGTATTATGATGGCCTTGTTGGGGTTCATCAACGCAGTACATGAGGCCCTTGATAAAGGGCTCTTTGCTGCAGTGGTGTTCGTGGACCTCACCAAGGCTATCAATCTAGTTGACCATGGCCTTCTTAACACTGCTCTTGCCAGACTTGGAGTGTCCCCTGAAGTAACTGGGTGGTGCAAACGTTACTTAACTCACTGCACTCAATATACCAGGATCAATGGCTGCTATTCTCCTCCTGCCCCAATTACAATCGGTGTACCTCAAGGTCCAATTCTGGGTCCCCTTTTGTTTAGTTTATTTTTAAATACCCTACCTTTAGTCTATAATAAATCCCAATTTTTTTTGTACACAGATGACGCAGTGATCCTCATGAGCGATTCCTAGATTAGACACCTGACAAGCTGATTTGGCTTTAGACCTCTCTATAATTCAAACCTGGATTAATGATCATAGACTAGTATTGAAAGGAAAAAAATCTGAAAACCATGGTTTTCGATAATCACAGAAAAAAGCTGGATACAGCGCCCATTTTCTCATTACATTCATATTCTAGGGCTAGAAAAGAACAGCTTAACTGCTTCAAGTATCTAGGTTTAACTGTTGACTCGGGCATGAGTTACAAATACCATATAAATAACGTGGTTAGAACAGTGCACCAAAGATTACAAGCACTTTATAAAATGAATTCATTATTTATACCATCAACCAGAGTTTTATTTTCTCAAAATCTTCTTTTTACCACTGATTATGGATTGATCTTCTATCACATTGCAAATGACGGCTTACTTGCTAAGGTTAGAACCTTAATAAACCAGGTCGCACATTTTGCCACACAGCTTCCAACTCGAACACATCACTATGTACTTCTTAAGCAAGCAGGAATACTTCCATTAGAGCAAAGATTTAAACTCCAAATTGGAATCTTGGCAAAGAAGATAACCATGTACAAAATTCTTGCCATTTTTCAAGCTATTTTAAAAAAATACTTAAATAATAAACTCATCCACTCTTCTGTCTCTAGCTACTTTTTCAATTCCAAAAATGAAAACTGTACTTGGTCAGAGATCATTTAAGCAATGATGACCTCAGAGCTGGTAATTTCCTAGAGATTAATGACCAGCTGGGGAAAGGGTGGCTTGAGGTGCAGCCTCGGGCCACCTCCACCTAGCCAGTGATTAATCTCAAGGAAATGACCAGCTCTGGATCAGGCCAGGGATGCAGCAGCCATGCACAGCATTTGTTGTGGTAATTGTTTTTTATTGGGTAGGCCCCGGGTGGAAGAACAGCAATTTTTAAGCAAGAAGATTGATGGCCCACTTCAGTACAGTTGTTGGTTTGGGGGAAAGAATTGTGTGCTCCCTGATGCAAGACACCAAAATTGTTGCTGGGTCCAGCAGGGAGTGAATCGGCAGCTAGACACTGTGTCTGGGAGGAAAGATTGATAGCGCTTTGCTCCCTGACACAAGACACAAAACTTAAAAAAAAAAAACTTTTAGAGTAGACGCCAATAATGGGAAGAGGAACATTAGGAAGGGTTCTGAAGCACACAGTAGAAGGGATCAGGGAGACCAGAGGATGTGCAGCAGGGGGATGTGGAGCTCTCTGCCAGTTGTTGCAGCTCAGAAAGAGGAACGCTTGTTACATGACAGGTCAGGTGGCCATGATTTCCACTGGGTGTGTGTGTGTAAAGCTGATGGGACAGGACAGGACAGGCCACATTATGCACAGCATGCAGCAGTAAAAACTGGGACGGCTACCTTGATGGAAACTGATGCAGATGTGGGGTTGTTTAGGCATTTGCAAGGACCCAAAATATATGTGAAGACTGCTGCATACTAGCATTTGGAGGACATGTTTTTGTTAAAACCAGTGACAGATGTGTACAGTAAGGTGGTGCCATGTGGTGAATCACCATGTTACATGTGGATAAGCCACGTGGCAGCCATCATTTTAGATAGGCTGCAAGGTGGCCACCATTTTGGAAAGATATGGCCAGGCCATGCGGTGGCCTCCATTGTGGCAAAAAACTGATCAGAAGACATAAAAGTTTGGATAAAGTAGAAATAAATAGCCGCACTAAAACAGTGGCTAACAAGGTTACAAGGGGTCACTCTGAGCTAGGAAAAGTCACAGCTATTTTAAGGATGCTAGGCAGCATGAGATAATAAGCAGCTGTATAAATAATAATAATGATAATAATAAATAATAACAGCCATAGGTGCCGGAACCGGGGGGGTGGAAGGAGCGGTAGCCCCTCCACTTTTTATTTCTGTATGGCAAAAACTAGTATAGAAAAAGTGCCCTTTGTTCCCTTATAAGTGCCCTTTTGATTCTTAGCCCCCCTCAGCTTTTACCATCTTCCGGCACCCTTGATAACAGCTATAAAAAAAATTACGTGGGATTAGTTGCAAGAAGAAGGGTATTTGGGGCAACAAGAGCTAGGGGCCTGGGTTTGCAGGTCCAAGGAAAAAGTAAAGAAAGAGAGGCCTATAAGGACAAAAGGAAAAATAACAAAAGGGGGGTAATCTTAGCAAATAACTGGTTCTTTCACTATACTTTCAGCTTTCAAGAGTTAAGCAAAATTGCACCTAGAAGGAACCAGCTCTTTAAAGAGGGGGCAGCAAGACCAGTGATGGAGCTGGTGGAGAAGGCTAACAAAATCCTTGATGCAGTGGGCTGTGATCAAGCTGAGCAGGGGGAAAAGTGGAAGGCAGGAAAGGATCACCGAAGAAAGGGCAACAAGAAGCCCCCAAGGACCCCACGGGTCCCAGAGCTGGGGGTCCCAGTCCCTCCACAACCACCAAGGCTCATAATTACTATCCTGCCTCCTATGCCAGTACTATAGCCACAGCTGGAACCTACACTGGAGCCTCAGCCTGCATCACCACAGCTGCAGGCCCCCATTAGTGTGCCTGCACCCCAGCTCCTCCTCAAGGGCCTCTCTTGCCAGACAATGTGGCTCCAAAGGTACCAGCCACACCACTGCCGGCCCTGGTGCCGGAGCCAGCAAAACCAGATAATGTTAACTTAATGGTGGAAAGCAGCATAAAAGAATATGTTGAACAAATGTTAGAATCTATGAAGGATTATGGTACTGGGCAATTGGAGAAGGTTTTAAGGGAAATCAAACATGGAAAAGTGGAAGTGGCAGCGGCAGATAAAAAAGGAGTGGGGAGTCTGGGGATGGGGTTAACAGAAGTAGGTAGAATTGGGGCTCATGTGCTGCTGGCATCAAAGGAAAAGATATGGAAGGGGGAATATGTAGATGTCTTTGCTTTAGTTAACAAGGATACAGTTACAAAATAATGATGAAGTGGAGAGTTTTGAGACGAAAGATAAGGCAGCAGCAGTAGTGTTACTGGGAAAGGGGAAGAAGAAAAAGCCACAGAGGGAAAAACGTGGGAAGCTTGGTCAGTAGGTTTCACATACTGTACAGCCTTAGTGATAGTGAAGAAACCAGAGATGGCAACTCCATTGCTGGTTTACTTCTTGATAGTAAGGAGTGTGTATAAAATGGGGGTGGATAATTGGCTACAGTATGATGAAATGTTCAAACAAAGAGTGGCATCCCACAGGAATCTCAGATGGGATACCAGGCACTTGGACATGTGGCTGGAGACATTAACAGTAGCTAGGGGAAGTGAAGTGAAGTGGGAAAAGAGAACGGGAGTAGTACAACAATGCTGTTGGGGCTACAACACTAGTGATGTGCGAAACTGACATATTTCACCCTGCAAAAAGTTTAGTAAAATTTGTGCATTTCGCGAAATGTTTCACCGGGCATGTCAGTTTTGCTTATGGGCCTATCACACCAGTTGAACCACTTAAAACTGTCTCTTGCCCTTTTCCCTGGTGGTCTAGTGAACCCCTCGCCCTTCCTATCCCCGATTGATCTCCTTCCCAACCCTCAGACCCACCCAGAATGTTTTTATATATTTTTTAAATAATTTTCCCTGGTGGTCTAGTGGCCCCCCTGCCCCCCACCCCAGCAGTTGTCCACCACGGCCTCCCCATCCCAAAACAGACCAGGCCACTGGCACAGCTCTCTGCTCTCCCTCCACGACTGGCAGCTCACTGAGATGTAAATGAATGAGAGCACGCGGCGCACACTCATTCATTCACATCCCAGCCGGCTGCCGCCACAGAGGAGAGTGGAGGACTGTGCTGGCTGCCAGCTCAGTTTCGGGATGGGGAGGGAGCGGGGTGTGACAGCTGCTGAGGTGGGGGCCACTAAACCACCAGGAATATGCATAAAAAGAAAAGAATACTGGGGTGGTTGATCGATGGGGATAGTAGGGAGGGGTTCACTAGACCACCAGGAAAATTATAAAAAAAAACATACTGGGTGGGTCTGGGATTGGGAAGGGGATCGATTGGGGGGGATGGAGGGAGAGGGGATTCACTAGACCACCAAGGAAATTTATTAAAACAAAATTAAAAACATTCTGGATGGGTCTGGGCATTGGGAAGGGGATCGACTGGGGAGCCAGGTGGTGGGGGTGTATACCACTTGCCAGGGCACTAGCATAATTCTGCCATTTGTGGGAGAAATTCTGGCATTCTGGCTGGAATATTGCATTTTGCAGGTGAAATTCTCACAATTTCACACCTGCGAAAATTTTCACGTAATGCCCTGATTCCGTGAAATATTTCATGTGGCGAAATTGCCTATTTCTCGGGAATTTAACCCGCAAAATAAAACTTTGGCACATTTCTATACAACACAGCACACTGCTCCTGGCCTCACTGCCATTTCAGACATGCCTGCTCTAGATGTGGGGGGACCCACTCTCCATCCAGATGCAGAACATGCACAGAAAAGAGTAATGGGAATAATTACAGCAACCAGTCTTTTAGCGCAGGCCACTTGGGTTACCGAGGTTCAAGTTCGGGGAGCGGTGAAGCGAGAGGGGTTTTGGGAGTGAGACTGTTCACAATGAAAGAGTTAAACAGCAAAGGCCAGGGGATTTTGGGGGAAGAGGATATGCGGGTGTTTGACAAATGAAGAGGAGGAGGAGCAGATAGAGGGGCCAGGTACCAGGTGGCAAAAACACCCATGAAGTTGCAAGTACTACCGCAGTGAATGGAGGAATATCTGGACCATGAGGCAGCATGGGCCTTAAGGAAGGATTTGGGTAGCGGATAGGGTCTAAGGCTAAGAATTTGGGATCAGTGAAGGGCAAAGAAGAATTGATGGCACAGAAGATAAAGAAGAAAATAGATGCAGGAAGGGTAGAGGGTCCTTTTGGGATGCCCCTATTTGACAAGTTTAGGGTATCACCACTGGGTTTAATACCCAAGAAGTAACCAGGGAAATTTTGGGTGATACATCACCTATCATACCCTGAAGGGGCATCAGTAAATGACTACATTGATGAAGAAGATAACAGAGTCACTTACACTACAATGGAAGGGACGGTCCAGCTGATATGGGATAAAAAAGGGAGCCTGATTAGCAAAAATGGACATTGAAGCAGCTTTTCAGCTGCTCCTCGTAAGGCCTGCTGATTAGGACTTAGTAGGTTTCTGTGTGGGGGTTCAAAGTTATTTTGACAAGGCAATGCCCATGGGCTGCTCCATTGCATGTGCCACATTCAAAATGTTTAGCACATGGCTGCAGTGGGTATTTCAGAACCATTATGGGCACAGGGCAGTTATACATTACCTAGATGACTTCTTATTAGTTGGGGGAAGGAAGGGCAGAGACCGAGGTTATGCTGAATCAGTTCAGGGATATGTGCAAGGAACTAGGTGTACAATCAGCACCAGAAAAAATGGAGGGTCCCAGTCAATGAATTAAATTTTTTGGGATTGGAATAGACTCAGAGGGGGGGACTATTTTGGCTGCCAAAGCCAAAGGTAGACAAGCTAAAGGAGCTTCTGGCTATGGTTAAGGGACACAGGTGGGTACAGCTACAGCAGGTTCAACAATTCATGGGGCACCTTCATTTTGCATGTAGGGCAATAGAACCTGAGTGTACATTTACACATCGTCTAGCCAGAGCTACCAGAGGAGTCAATAGGCCACACCTGTGGGTAGATATTTCAAAAGGGGTTTGGGAGGACCTGGAGATATGGGAAGGTTTTCTTACAGAATATACTGGCATAATGTTTTGGCAGGAGGAATGAGTCTTTAACACAGACCTTGAGTTATACACCAATGCAGTGGGAGGACTAGGGATGGGGGCATATTTTAAGAGACAATGGTTCTCTAAGGCATGGCCATGGTAATGGGCACGTTTAGGCCTTACAAAAGACATCACTTTTCTTGAGATTTTCCCCATATGGGTGGCCATCCTGGTATGGGGGAGGAGTTGTGCAACCAGAAGGGTTACTTCTGGTGTGATAACAAATCAGTGGTAGATGTTCTGAATAAGAGGGAGCCATGCCAAACACAGTAATGAGAGTACTAAGACAGCTAGTGCTGCAGAGGCTAAGCCTGAACATGTCTTTTAGGATGAAGCATAAAGAGGCAGTAAAAAACATGTCAGCTGACAGACTTTCCCATTTGCAGTTGGACACATTCCAGCCATTACCCCTGGGGCTAAACACAGAAAGACAACAATACCACCATACACATGGGAGATTGGTTAAAAGGAGCCAAAATGTTTTTCTGCAACTCTTGGTTGCCCTGGACCTTGAAGATTTTTGAAGGCTCTTGGACAGTATTCCAAACCTTTCAAGAGAGTCAAGGCATGGAGGTAAGTGGGGCCATTACTGGAGAACAGGTAGCCAGATTTATAGTACATAATTGGAAAAAAGGTACAGCCCATGCCACCGTGGGGGTACACCTATTGGCTATAGGCATCATCTATAATTTATAAGGCTGGGGGGGGATATCCAGGAAAGAGTAACATGATTTGATGCAGGGATGGCTGCGAGTAAAGGGAAAAGTTCCAGACGACAGGTGACTGATTTCTGAGGCCTTGTTAAAATGCTTGTTAGCAGCCCTTCTAAAGATATGCTGATCAATGGATAAGACATACCTGGCTGGCCCGATGGCGCTGAGGGTTGAGGCACTGGATGTCACACCTCAAGCTTCGCCAGCGACCCAGATTCAGGAGCGAACTCAGGTGCCAGGGGTCGAAGGGGAGGGATTGGATTGAGCACCCGCTGGACTGCTCTCCTCTCCCAGGGGGAGGGTACTGGGATGTCCGGCACTCTAGCGGCCCCTGATGGAACCGGGGGTGCTGCAGAGCACCAGATCACACATAGACAGCGTGGCCCGATGCAGGCAGGGTTGCCATGTGCCGCAGTGTCGGGACATGCACCACGCACGGGAGAGGGGAGGAGGGCATATAAGGGGGAAAAAATGCCCCTCCAGCTGGATAGGCGATGGCTCCTCCTGTACCACCACCACACGCCCAACGCTGGTTCTCTGCCACTGCTACTTCAATCTCCTTGGGGGCTGTAGCCCCCCATGTCCTTGGGGAGTTGTAACGACTTTGAAGATGGCAGGAAACACAGCAGGTGATAGAGCGGTTCAGGAGAGTGATGTAGCCCGAGAGAGTTGCGGTTAGGAGGAGAGAGAAAAAAGACTTGACCCAAAAAAAAATGGGTGAGGCATACCTGTTTGGGGCAATATATGCAGTGAAGTATCATGGGGCATTTCAGGTGAATGAGGTACTGGTCTCTGGAAAAGGGGGCGAAACAAAGGAGGGCTGATGTAGGGAGAGACTTTATGGCAGAGGGATGAGATCAGCCTGAGACTAACAAAATCAAAAACAGATCAGTTGGGGAGAGGTGTAACCATCATGTTAAAGAGGCATGAAAAGTGGCTATATGCCCTGTCTGTGCACTGTCAGAGTACGCTGCAATTAGGCCGGCTGGAGCAGAACATCTATTCATCTGTGGGGATGGAAAACAGGCAACCTCTATGCGATTAATAGCAGTATTGAAAAAAGGCTTAGAGTTTCCAGGTGAAGATCCAGTAGGTTATTTTCTTACTTGTTTAGGATAGGTGAAGCATCTGAGGTTGTGGCACAAGGAGGGTCAAAAGAAGAAGAAATGAAAAAAGCAGGAAGATGGCCGTTGAATAGTTATAAGACCTATGTAAGTCAATTGTTAAACTGAATCACTGACCATGTTATCATTTTCATTTTTAGAGACAGCAGGCATTTGCCAGCATGGGCACGGGGGACAAGGGTTTACTACATGTTAATGCTGTACTCACACACTTCTGTTTTATCTACAGGCCACAAAGGGAAGTTAGTGGTGTGAATTTGTAGGCATTTATTTATCTATTGGGCAGCACGCAGAGCAGCAACGAGGCTGGGAGGCCATCAGCTAAACCAAGATCGGAGCCAGATGTAGATGCTATGGAAAGGGATTTGGGGGATGCGATGGGCACAATTGCTCCCAATCCTACAAAGCATGTGGGCTGAGAAGCCGCAACTAGATCTGTTGATAGTACACTTGGCAGCTCTGGGTGTACACCCAGGCAGTCTCAGAGTAACACAGATCAGAAGAAAGGGTGCAGGTGTACGCACATACCCTGCAGGACAGAAGAAAAGCAAGACAAGGATTCCAGATGTACATCTGGGGGAAAAGAGGAATGTTGTAATGCTGAATATATAATAAATAAACGGAGATAATATAAATAAGTTGGAATGAAGGAAAATATGAAATGAATAAATCAATAATGTTTAGCGTGTAAATTCAGTAATAAATTGAATAAATTAAAATAACTGGAATAAAATTATTGCCAACTGAGCACCCACACAACAAGCTTTGGTGTGTTTTTTGGGAGGGGATCTGGGAATAAGGTGGTTTGCCTATCTAAAAGGCAGACCCATTTGTTCCAGACCCCTGAACAATGAGGTGACTCAGTGGCTGGCCTGGAAAGGAGGGGGGAAGGGGAGGGAAGGGGGTCGGGGTTTGTAAAGAAGTAAGAAAAGATAGGATGACATCACAAATAAGGGGGCAGAGCCTGATAACAGAACAGGTAATTGATTGGGCAAAGAAAAGAGAACGAAAAGTGAGGACAGGAGTTTAAAAGGGCTGCCTAGAGCAGTCTCCCTCACAATTTTGCTAGCTATTGAATTTCCCACCTACCCAACCCTGTTAATACAAGTGAAGAAAGAGGGTAAAATCTAAAAAAAAAGGGTCAGACTGCTGAAGATGGACAGCAGATATGTCGAAAGAGACACAAGGGGATATGGACCCGAAGGCAGGGTTTCTTAAATGGTAATGCCAGCCTCCCTGGGGAGGCCCCTACCTGTTCCAGGGGAGACTCAATCAAGTCTGAAAAAGTATTGTATTTAAATTTTGAGTTTTAGATATTTTGTGTGACAGGATGAAGCAAACTGAAAGAGGTTAATAATAGGCAAATTTATGTATTTATTACAGATCAGTGACCAGGAAAGGCACACTGCGCTAAGGCTCATCTCAGGTGCACACGGGGGAGGGTAGGAAGTGAATACAATTCAGAAGGTAACTGCAAAACAGTCAAGCAATAGAAAATGAACAACAGTGCAAACCAATAGGAACAATGAGCAAATAGTGACAGGTAACAATTGACCAATTAAACTGGTGGCAGAAAAGCCCAAATGCAAGGGTTATAAGAGCAGTACTAGAAGCAAAAGCAGAAAGGGGCAAAAGGATCCCTCACAAGTTGAGTAGGACAATTATTCCACAGACAGGGGAAACTGAGAAAGCAGTCTGTTCTATGAAGGTATTGGAACAAGAGCTAACAATGGTTCGAGAGTCAAAATAACAGAGCAAGTAGGCTAGCCTGGAGAAGGGGGTTACAAGGGGGGGTTACAATAAGCTGAATAAGATGACAGCAAATTACTCAAAGGAGTTTCATTTTATTCCTGATGTATTGTGCAGACTAGGCTATTTTTCTATGGGGAGACCCATAATTTTTTCAGTATATTTGGGGGAGGCTCAAGATCTTTTCCATAGCTTGGAGGAGGTTGACTATGCCAAAGTCTGAGAAATAATGCCCCAGGGTACAGTATGCTGAAGGTGGACGGCATGAGGAAGAAAATAAAATAAAGGGGGAGGAAGTGTGGGCGAAGGACAGGAGGCTCTGGGTGTACACCCAGACAACCTCAGAGCAACACAGATCAGAAGAAAGGGTACAGGTGTAGAAACATAGAAACATAGAATTTGACAGCAGATAAAGACCGCTTGGCCCACCTAGTCTGCCCATTTCCCTACCTAACGGATAAGCTTCAGATCCTAGTTAACCAACAGCCTACTTCCTCCTATCTTTCACTAGAATTGCCTTATGTCTGTCCCATGCATTCTTGAATTCCCCCACAGTTTTTGACTTTATGACCTCCTCAGGAAGGCTGTTCCATGTATCCAAGACCCTCTCTGTGAAGAAATACTTCCTCACATTACCTCTGAGCCATCCCCCCTCTATCTTCAAATAGTGCCCCCTTGTTTTTGCAAATCTCTTTTTCTGAAAGATGCTACCCTCTTGGACTTTGTTGATTCGCTTGAGGTACTTGAAAGTTTCCATCATGTCCCCCCTCTCCCTCCTTTCCTCGAGGCTATACATCTTTAGTTCCTTTAGTCTTTCTTCATATGTCTTCTGATGCAGACCCTGCATCATTTTGGTTGCCCTCCTCCTGACAGCCTCCACCCTGTCTATGTCTTTGCGGAGATAGGGTCTCCAGAACTGTACACAGTACTCCAGATGTGGTCTTACCAACTGTCTGTACAGAGGACCAACATCTTCCTGTTTTCTACTGGTGATGCCTCTCCCAGTGCATCCCAGTATCCCTCAGCCCTCCTTACTGCCTTCTCACATTGCTGGCCCACCTTTAGGTCATCTGATATGACTACCCCCAGGTCCCTTTCCATTTTTGTTGTTGTCAGTATTTCACCCCCCATTGTGTACTCTTCCCCTGGGTTTTTGGATCCCAGGTGCATTACTTTGAACTTCTTTGCATTGAATCTAAGCTGCCATACATCTGACCATTCCTCCAACCATGCCAAGTCCCTTTTTATCCTTTCCACCCCACCTTGCGTATCAACCCTGTTGCAGATCTTTGTGTTATCTGCAAAGAGACATACTTTTCCCTTCCAGTCCCTCTGCAATGTCACTTGTAAAGACATTAAAAAGGACCGGCCCCAGTACTGAACCCTGCGGTACCCCACTAGTAACCCTCCTTTCTTCACCATGGACTCCATTTACTATTACCCGCTGTGTCCTGTTGTCCAACCAGTGTTTTACCCAGGCTACCACCTTGGGACCCACTACCAAGCTGGCTAATTTGTTTATTAATCTTTTGTGTGGGACTGTGTCAAATGCCTTGCTAAAGTCTAGGTATGCCATGTCCACAGCCCCTCCCTGGTCTACTGCTTTGGTCGCGCAGTCAAATAAATCAATTAGATTTGTCTGACATGACCTTCCCACTGTGAATCCATGCTGCCTTGTGTCCTGTGCACCACTGGCCTCTAGGTACTCAACAATTCTTTCCTTCAGAAGTGATTCCATCATTTTTCCTACCACTGAGGTCAAACTGACAGGTCTGTAGTTTCCTGCCTCTGTCTTGCTCCCACTTTTGTGAAGGGCAATCACATCCGCCCTCCTCCAGTCCTCAGGTACCACACCATCCTCCCATGCTTAATTAAAAAAGGGTAGTCAGTGGTGTCACTAGTTCTTCCCTTAGTTCTTTTAGAATTCTTGGGTGAATCCCATCAGGCCCCATTGCTTTATCCACCTTCAGTTTTAAGAGTTCTTTCAGAACCCTTTCTTCTGTGAATGGACTAATATCAACCCCTCTATCCAGAGTGCTTCTATTGACCGGATTAGGTACTTCCCCATGCTTTTCCATTGTGAATACTGAGCAGAAGTATTCATTCAGCATCCCTGCTTTTTTCACTGTCGCTCTCTGCCCAACCACCTGCCTCTTTGTTCAGCCTCAGTATCCCTGCCTTAGTCTTTCTTTGCACCCTAATGTACCTATGAAAGGTTTTATCCCCCTTCTTTACCAAGTTGGCTAACTTTTCCTTGGTTTGGGCCTTTGCTATTCTGACTGCCTTACCCGTTTCCTTCTGCTTTAACTGGTACAGTTCTCTGTCCTGCTCCTTTTGTGTATCCTTATACTTCCTGAATGCTATATTTTTCTCCCTTACCTTCCCCGCCACTTCTTTTGAGAACCATAGTGTTTTTTTCTTTTGTTTTGATTTGTTTATTTGCTTCATGCAAAGGCTTGTTGATGGTGGTTTTGATGTTTCCCCATTGTTGCTCCACTCCACCTTCTTGCCTGTTTGCTAGTGCTTTTCTGAGGCACTCTCCTATTTTGACAAAATCAGCCCTCCTGAAGTCCAGTATCTTCACTTTTGTGTGGCTTGACTCTACAGCTAAGTTTATAGTGAACCACACTGTTTGGTGGTCACTTGTTCCCAGATGGCTACCCACTTCAAGATCAGAGATCCTCTCTCCATCCCCATTTGAGAGTACCAGGTCTAAGATTGCTCTCTCCTGAGTGGGTTCCAAAACTAGCTGTCTGAGGCATGCCTCCTGTAGGGCATCAAGAATGGCCCTGCTCTTGGATGTGGCTGCAGCAAAGGTGCTCCAGTCAATATCTAGAATATTCAGGTCCCCCATCAGCAATATCTCCCCTTTCTCTGCCATCCTAAGGATGCCTTCTATTATTTCCTTGTCCATTTCTTCCCCCTGAGACGGGGGTCTGTATACAACCCCTGTGCAGATTGTGGAGCCTTTTCCAGTCTCCAGGGTGACCCACAGTGCCTCCTCTCCTCCCTGTTTACCCTTTAGTTCTGTTGCTTTGATCCCTTCCCTTACACACATACCCTGCAAGACAGAAGAAAAGGAAGACAAGGATCCCAGATGTACATCTGGGGGAGAAGAGGAATGCTGTGATGTTGAATATGCAATAAATAAATGGAAATAATATAAATAAGTTGGAATAGCGCAATAGACTCGGATTCATACTGACCCCTCTGGACATCATTTGAATAAACCCTAGTGGCTCAAAATTCTTGTAATCTCTCAGCTTTGGTTTATTCTTCTCCAAACAGAATCCCTAAAGAACTGAGAAATAACTCTATTGGCTGGTCCCTCAAAGCTTTACATCGGCTTCAGACCTCTGTAAATTTAGATTGGCACAAATCTGTGGAGCAGCCTTTATTATATAATCCACAATTGCAAATTCAAAATTCTCCCATCCCTTCCTCATTTTGGGCCCCTTTGGTAGGGCTCAGGTTAGGAGATGTTATTTTGCATGATAGAGTTTTATCTTACTTATAGTTTTGTCACAGCATCCCTGCTGCTGAAGGCAATGCTTTTAAATACTGGCAGGTCAGGCAAGCGGTGATAGCATTTTTACAAAAATCAATGGATACTGAACCTACCAAAGTGCAGTTATCTTCTCTTCTAAAACCAGCGGACCAGCTGCATTCTATCTCCAGAGTTTATCAAGAACTTCAAATATTGGATCCTGTGTTACCCCAAGGCACCTGTTATTACTGGGTACAAAGGTTATCTCTTAGTGATGATCCGAGGTACTGGCAAAGGATTTGCTTTAACACTTTTAAGTTTATAAAACAAGATTGACTTAGATTGCAACAATATAATATCATGCATAACCTTTACTATACCCCGGCAAAATTAAACAAGATTGGGAAGCTTCCCTCCTTACAATGCCAACGGTGTAAGGAAGGCTATGGAGATCTTTATCACATGATAAGGTCATGCAGGATGACCTCGTCCTCCTGGTCAGCTCCCGGGACATCTCCACTATAAACTCCCACCTGAATATCGACTTTGAACACATCCAAACTTGGCTGGGGTACCACAGGCTCACCCTCAATCTCAAAAAAACCCAATCCATGCTGTTTGGGTCCCTGAACAAAATAAAATCTTGCCCTGCTCCCCTGCTGATCCTCGGGGTGGACGGCTCGCCCCTTGAGATGGTAACTTCTGCCAAGTACCTGGGCGTCACCTTGGACCCACAGTTGGACCTTACCTCACACATTCGCAACATCTGCAAGGCCACTAATTGTAAGCTTGGCCTAGCTTACCGAGCCAATAACTGCCTCAACCCCACCGCTCGCTTGGCCCTAGCTAGGGGGGTCCTCCTCCCCTCACTCTGCTATGGACTCGTAACATTTGCCCCAGCTCCCAAATCCAGCCTCTCAAAATGGGACACGGCCTACAATAATGTCTGCCACTTTGCGCTTTCCGCCCCTCCCCTCACCCACCGTTGTGACTTATACAGCCGCCTGGAGTGGCTTCCCCCCAAAAAGCACTGCTCCTTTGTTCTAGGTAACTTCATTGACAATATCATCCTCTCTGGCACCCCTCCAGCCTTAGTCCTTCCCCTTAAACCAGGCGCCCCATCCTACCACCTAAGATCTGGGACAAACCAGGAATGCCTGGTTCCTAGAACCCGCACCCTCGCGGGGGATCGGGCCTTCTACACTTACGCCCCCATACTCTGGGAACTCACTCCCTGAGTCCACTCGGTCCTCCTCCTCCCATCCAAGCTTTCAAACCTCCCTCTAGAACTTCCTGAAACCTTCCTCCCCCATCCCTGCTCCTCGTAGCCCTACTCCACTGCCCCTCTCCTCCCTTCAACCTGGTAGGGTGGAGGCCTCAGCGCTACTTGCACTTCTTCTTGGTAACTGGCCAGGAAACCTGACTTGGCTTCCTGCCTAGGGCTCCTCCCTTCCCCCTGCAGGCACTTACCATTGTCTTTGCTTCTGTTTTACTCCACTGTCCACCTCCTAATTATATCCCACCTACCCCACTCTATTGCACTGCACTGTGCCAACCTTGTCCTAGAGCCAGCCTTGAAATGCCTGTTATTTTTGGTATTTTACAGACTCCTCTACTGTCCATGTATGAACATGGTGCCAACCTTGCTCTAGAGCCAGCCTTGAAATTCCCATTTACTCCCTATGTAACTTTCTCCATCCCTCAACTATCCATGAATGTACTTTGTGCCTACCGTTCTCTAGAGCCAGTCTTGAATTGCCTGTTGTTCTTAGAGCCAGTCTTGAATTGCCTGTTGTTATGCTATGTATTTCTTTTGATTCCTCAATTGTTTTTTTATGAAGTTGTCCTCTGTAACTCTCCCGGGCCGCACCTGAAAATAGGCACTTGGCTGTCTAGTGTGCTTACCTGGTTAACAAAAGCAAATAAATAAATAAATAAATAAATGCTCAAAAGTTCAGATATTCTGGAAAAATATACAAAAGTCGATTGACCTTCAATTAGAGTTAGACTCTCTTTTCATACCTGTTTACTTAACTATTTTCCTTCACAAATGACTAGACAACAGAAAAGATATATAGCTATTATATCAGCTATTGCTAAGTTGATGATCATGAGACATTGGGTGGATGATTCTATCCCATCTGTTCATAGAGCGGCATAAAGAGATTCTCTTGGCATTACAATTGGAAAAGCACATAGCTAAAATGAATGATAGTTTACAAAATTATCTAGGTAAATGGGGCACGTTAGATGCCTTCCTCACAGTATGGGCGCCTTACAAATGCTGGGTTGCATCTAAGAAATAAACAATCAGAGCCTTTGGTGGATTTATAACCTGTTCTTACTCTTATTTTACTTAGATCTCAATGCTTGGTTTGGGTGGGAGGTGTTTTAGAGTAGTGTGTTTTAAGATATTGTACATAGAAAAGTATGTAATGCCAAAAATTAATGATGTGAAAGCTTCAGTACTAAGTGATGTTGTAATAATGAGGCTTTCTTTACTATGCGTGTCACTGTTGCATTTGAGGTGTTACAATAAAGCATATTGAATTAAAAAAATAAGTTGGAATAAAGGAAAACATAAAATGAATAAATCAATAATGTTTAGCGTATAAATTCAGGAATAAATTGAATAAATTGAAATAGCTGGAATAAAATTATTGCAGTCAACTGAGCACCTACCCAATTGTGCAGACATTGAAATATTTCAGTGCTTACTCAAAGTTTTGATTTTTTTCCACCAAACTTTTGATGTGGTTAGACTCAGCCTCATGAACAAGATAGGCAAAATGTTCCAAATCTAGCCCAAAGGGGTCTCCCGTGATATGGGCGATGCAAATGAGTGACTCAGAAATGAGTGACTCAGTTTGTGTGCCTTCAGAAATAGCCACTGTGAAATGACTGTGAGGAGGAAGGACTGTGGAGGGACAGAATAGCGAAGGGTAAAGGTGAGCGAGTGCAGAGTTTGTGAATGGATATGGTAAATGGATTAACTGAGCGAGCCACTGCCGAGCTGGCCGCCTACCATGTGTAGGTGAGTTATTTTTGTCGGGTTCTGGTTTTTGCACTTTGTTTTTTTTTTGTTTGTTTTATATGACCTCCTGTTCCCCCAAGTTTCTTCCCCCCACCCGTGGGGTGTCTCTCCCTTAACTGGTGTCCCGTAGAGTAGCCCCCTCTCGTGTTGTCCTCTGTCCCCAGTGTCTGCCCCCAGAGTTGATTATATTTATTTTGGAGGTGCGGAGGGACGTAGCCCCTGCGTAAATAATAAGTGTATAAATCACTGCCATTTAGATGTCATGGTGTGGTCGCACTGTTGGTGATCGGTGTAGTGCTAATCGCCGATTTTTGTTTTCAGCGATTTGCACTCGCTGTATAGCCACTCACGTTTCTGTCTTCACTGTTATAACATAGAACCCCATAGGCAATTTCACAGTCACCTGGTGAAATCTCCTTTTAGGGAGGATTTAAAAAATTTCACCTACTAAGTTCATGAATTGGGGTCATAAAAAGGCTAGATTGAACATTTGGGGTAAAAATCTTAAAAAAAAAACAAAAACCACAAGCTATGAAGGTCTGTTGAAATGTTTCAGTGTTCTCTCACAGCTTTAGTAATTTTCAGTATTGTGACCCCCCCATTTTCAACATAGTCATTTTTGGGGGTGGAGCTAGCCGTCAAGCGTGGTGGTAGCTTGAAATGTTAATGCAGATCAGCCGAGAGGGATTTAACTAACATCCAACAATCGCAGCTGCATTTTGTTGGAATTTAGGAGAGTATGGCAAAGCAAGAACTGTGGGCAGCCTGAACATACAAAAATTTGGTGGAATTGCAGCCTCTGTATTCGTGTACCAGAGATCTTTAAATGTACCAGGGCTGACAGATTGAGAGTGGGCCAAAATCTCCAGCCACATGGCAGCAACCAGCAAAACAAGCGGCTACTGTTTTAAGGGCTCACAAGATGGGATCTAAAGCAAAAACCCATTGGAGAGGACTATCATCACTGCAATGCTGGCACGTATACTGCATGACACCACAGAGTTTAAAGAAACCGCCAACTGCACCTGCAAGGATTTCACGGTGCTAGCCAACAGAGCACAGACCACTGAAAAGTCTCTGCAAATACAAGGGGAAACCTTCCAGTATCAGTATGACACCTTGCAGGAGCATGAATGGAAAATTCAGTTTTTATTGGAGAAGGTGGACGACCTGAAGAATTGGACCAGGAGGGGCAACTTCCATATAGTGGGCATCCCAGAGGGTACTGAAGGCCAGGACATGCCCGCCTTCTTGTGTATTTCTATACCTTCGATCTTAAGCAGCCTGGGTTGCCCACTGCTGGAAATCGAGAGAGTGCACCAATCCCTTGCATCCAGACCCTGTCTGGGGGAAGACCCCAACCAAATCTTTGTAAATTAATAATGTATCTGGTAAAGGAGGCAATCCTCCAGATTGCAAGGGAAAGGGGCCAGCTGAGATGGGAAGGACAACCAGTACAGTTCTTCCAGGACTTCTCCCCTAATCTGTCAAAATGAAGGAGAGCATATGTTGGGGTTAGACAGTGATTTTATCAACAAGGAATATTCACCTCATTAAGATATTCCACAATATTATGAATACAAGTGAATGGGGAATATATGACCTTTCAGTCACTGGAGGAAGCTGAACACCACCTATCTTCAGAACATAATGCAAACGCTATGCCACCACAGCCATCGTCGAAACTGCATGATGGGGAGACCCTGCCTATGGAACTCACAGCATCATCTATGATCCGAAGGTAAGCTGACACCCAGAACAACAATCAGGACAATGAACCTTGGCATCAGGCTACCAGGGGCTGGTAGAAGAAACAGAATAGAGCCTCAAACACACAACAAGCCCTGACGCCCAGGAAAAGGTCCAGAAGTCAGAGGAGAATGACTGTCACTTCAGATGCATGTTCAGAGTCTCCCTATACCATGCCAGTGAAGACCTTTAATAAATATAAAACTCTGAGAAAGCTATCTCCTGTGCCGCTATCCCTAACAGCAGAGATCCTGCAGCCGGAGGTGTAGAACACAGTGTCTCAACATCCCTCCACTGACTGGATGTCCATTTGTGAGGAGTGGGCCGACTGTTTGGGGGGCCTAGAAGATGGTGCAGCTGGGCCAAATGGCAAGCTTGAGCAGCTGCATGTACCCAAGGAGATGCACAGACAGCTGCAGGGGAAATCCTGAACCTCGGAAGCAGAAACAAGGAAGAGTCGCAGTATCAGTGCTTTAGCAGGTAAGATCTAACTAAACTGTATTGTACAGGGGACCAGAAAACTCTCAATGGGGTGTCAGGACTGTGAAAGAAAATACCTTCCTCCTCCCCAAGCTATACCTGCACGAAGCCACCGGTAGCTGCGACAAGCTTGGAGCTAGGCTATTTTGCCCTCTCTCCCCAGTGATGCATTTTGCCACATCTCATCTCCGTTTGGAAAAAACGAATGGCCGAATCCTTCACATCTCACATCTAAACATTGAAACGCAGGTGTGCAGTGAAAAGAAAAGGTTCTGAGGTACCAATGGCGCAAGGCGCACAAAATGTTATTGTGCACCAGTGACACCAATGTTTTACACTTTAGGAGCTCTTGCTGTTTTAAATGTTAGATGATATAAGAGGCTCTTCCAACCGGCCTGATGTTGACAGGCAGTTTCTATGTTTGGGGCTCCCATTTAAGGTTCACATGGGCTGAGTCTCCATTTTAAAGGTGTAAATAAGGGTAGCAGGGACAAAATTGGAGTCCAAACCCACACAGGCCCTACGAGTGCAAGTGCAGGTATCACCACTACTGTTTCCTCCCCCATGCAGGCTGGGGTTCAGCTGCTTTGGGGCACCCAGGGGCACCCGCTGATTGGTTAAGGGCTTAGCATGAGAAGCTCCACCTGATAGTGGGATGCAGCCAGTGGGGTGACATAGCAAATACAGGCTCATATATAGCCACAGCTAGCTGCTCTAATATTTTCACCTTAGATTTTCAACATTGCCATTTTTTCACACCTCCTTATGAACAGTATAGCTGTCATTTTTTCACATCCTGCCCAAAATATGTTTTTGCACATCTGGTTCTCAATGGCGTGGTCACTGTGGGAAATTAACTTTTAGGATAGATTAATAAAATCACAGTGCCACTGTTCGTGAGCAAAGGTTCCAAAATGCCTATGTTGAAATCTGGTAAAAAATATCCCCCAAATAATTGCGTTATGGATGTGCGTTGTGCAGTTTCTATGCAAGCTCTTGACTTCACCATACTAACATACCAAAATGCCAGCAGAATAGGCATAACGGTCTTTCTTGTCTGCTCGTTTGGTCAGCCTCCACCCTGGGAGCTGACCTTGCTGCCCCCCTTGCCCTCTCTGTTTCTCCCTTCCAAATTCCGGATATTCTCGCTGCACTGGATTTTGCTTCCAGAACCCTTCCCCTGTACCTTTCCCACCCCCTCTTGAACCCCTCCTCCATCTCTGCCTCCACCAGCCCCCTGGGCAGCACATTCCATGGCTCCACCACCCACTCAGTGAAGTAGCACCTCCTCCTTTCTCCCCTGAATCTTCTCCCTTCCAGCTTCCACCCATGCCTCTAGTTGCCCCCTCCTCCTTCCTTCAAAGCACCCTGACTGCTCCTCCCCTATTTACCCCTTCATGTACCTGAAGACCTCTATCATGTCCCCCCGGTCCCTTCTCTCTTCCAATGTGAACATATTTAGCTCTTTGAGCCTCTCCCCATAGGTCCTGCCCCCCAAGCCCCAAATCACTGTGGTTGCCCTCCTCTGGACCCTCTCCAGGAGATTAACATCCCTCTTTAATTGTGGCCTCCAAAACTGCACGCAGTACTTGAGGTGCAGCCTCACCAAGCAGTTATACAGAGGGAGTATCACTTCCCTCCTTCTGGAGGTGATCCCCCTAGTGATGCATCCCAGCATCCTGTAGACCTTGGCTGCTTCCCTCCTACAAGTCTCCGAGTTGTTCATCTTGACATCCACCACCACCCCCAGGTCCCTCTTAGCCATCGAGACTTGTAGCATTTCCCCACCCATGGTGTACACTTGGCCCGGGTTTCTGGCCCCAGGTGCACCACCAATTTTTCATATTTTCATGCTAGATTTTTACCATTGCCATTTTTTACACCTCCTCATGAACAGTATAGCTGTCATTTTTCACATCCTGCCCAAAATGTGTTTTTGCACCTGTGGCACCAAATGGTGCAGTCGCTGTGCAAAATCACCTTTCAGCTAACGAACTGATAGTGCCACTGTTCATGAGGTGGGGGTCACAAAAAGCCCATGTTGAAAATTTGGAGTGAAAATACCAACAAATGCCTGGGGTGTTAGGGTTTCACACTGACAGGCATCAGGGGTGTGACTTGGGATTGTCAGCTGTAATGCTCATGCCATTCAACCCCCACCCCCACCCTGCAGTCAGTGACAGGTATCGAGGTGTGCCTTGAACTCTCTACCCCAAAGTTCACCCCATTCTCCTATACTGCACCCATCTCAGCATATTTCCTTATGGAATGGGGTGAGCATAATGCCCAAAGACCCCAAGGCATACCATGACACTTGTCGGTGTCTGCAGGGTAGGGTGAGGTGAAATGGCGTGAGTGTTATGGCCGATGACCCAAAGGCACACCCCAGTGCCTGTCAGTCTCTGCAGGGTGGGGGTGGGGTGGAGTTGGTGTCAGTTCAATACCTCACTGCCATTCACAGATATCATAGGCATCATAGGTAAAATACTGAGCAAAAAATACTTACGTCCATGGTGCTCGCCTCTTAATTATAGTGGTATTGGATTCTTGTAAGTGTCTAGTCTTAGTTTAAAACATTCCATAGAGGGGCTAGCTACCACTTCTTGTGATAATTTATTCCAGGAAGACCACCACCCTTTGGCTGTACCACATTTTCCTTCTCCAAGTTCTACAATGTTCACATTTTAATTGTAGTGTATGTGCCCTAGTTGTACAATGTTAGTCAAAGAATTCCAGACCTATTCTCTCCCACAGATTTTGATTGCTAAGTGACCTATACAGCAAGCACATGTCCCCCTCCACCTGCTGTACTCCAGTGTGTACAACTCCAATTCATCCAATCTCTGTTGATATTCCTTTTTCTCCATACCTCTTATTGACCTAGTTGCTCTCCTTTGAATCCTCTACAATCTTTCTATTTCATTTCTATGGAAGGGAGACCAGACTTGTGCCCTGTATTTCAAAACAGGCCTCACCAGTGAACTAAACAGTGGCATCACAACTCCTCTATCCCTGCTATTAATGTGCCTCAGAATGCAGTTTAACATCCCATTAGCCCTTTTGATAATGTTATTGCAGTGAGATTTAAACTGAAGGTCATTTGTGATGTTTATACCTAAATCTTTCTCCTCTGTTACAACATGCAATTTGTTGTTTCCTAACATATAGGGCAGCTTGGGATTTTGTTTACACAAATGCATAACTGCATTTATCCAGGTTGAGTGGTAATTTAAAGGTGTTACACCAAGCTTCGATGAGGTCAAGGGCTTCCTGCGTTCCTAAATGAGGCAAATATTGATTTGGTACCACTCCCAGCCTGCAGTCATCTGCGAACTTTGTCATCCATATTCCTGACTGCTCACACATGAGTTGTGATACATAGACGTTGAAAAACATGGTCCCAATGCTGACCCCTGCGGCACCCCACTTGTCACGCCAGCCCAGTTGGAGTAATCCCCCTTGATGCTTACTCTTTGCTTTCTTTCACATAACCATGCATGAATGCTTGAAATAATGTTGCCATGTAGCCCCGAAGAATGTAATACTTTAATTATTTCATGATGAGGTAGTTTATCAAATGGTTTAGTAAAGTCCAGAAAAATGACATCCACTGGTTTACTCATGTCTAGGGATTTGCTAACCTTGTTATAAAACTCCAGCATATTCATCTGGCATGATCTTCCCTTGGTGAACCCGTGTTGCATATCATCACCCAGAAGGTTCACTTCTATATGTTCTAATATATAATCTTTAATGATGCCTTCCAAAATTTTACATAGAGAACTTAACAGGCCTATAGTTAGAAGTGTTCCTTTTATCTCCCTTTTCATACAAACATACGAACATATGAAATTTGCCAGCAGATAAAGGCCTAGAGGTCTATCAAGTCTGCTCGAATGTGCAGCTAGCACCCCTTATTCTGCAGTTGCCCTTCCCCTCCACCCTTCCCCTTCATTGACCGTCCCCCTTGTCCAGTCCCATCCCCTTTTGAAGCAGTCCACTGTTCTACTGGATACCACTTCTGCAGGTAACACATTCCACCCAGCCACCACCCTCTCTGTAAAAAAGTGTCTCCTCATCTCCCTCCTGAACCTTCCTCCCTCCAGTCTCATATCATGGCCCCGGTGTCCCTCCCTTCCCTTACTTTGAACAGCCCCTCTGTACCTGTCTTGTTTATTCCTTTCATGTACTTAAAGGTTTCAATCATGTCCCCCCATCCCTCCTGTCCTCCAGTGACTACATGTCCAACTCCCTCAGCCTCCTCTCGTATGATAAGTCCCCCAGCCCCTTGATCATCTTTGTCGCCCTGCACCCCCTCCAGTAAGTTAATGTCGCTCTTCAGATATGGGCGCCAGTACTACATGCAGTACTCCAGGTGCAGTCTAACTAATGACCAATACAGTGGCAGAATCACCTCCTCCCTCCTCGAGGATATACCCCTTGCAATACAACCCAGCATTTTATTGGCCTTTGCAGCTGCCTTCCTACATTGTGCCGAGTTGTTCATTGACCCTGTAATGAGCACCCCCAGATCCTTCTCCTCCTTTGTCTGGGCTAGCTGCACTCCCCCCAGCTGGTAACTCCTCCTTGAGTTCTTCATCCCAAAATGCAGCACCTTGCACTTTTTGGCATTAAACCCCAGTTGCCAGGTGTCTGACCAGGTTTCAAGCTTTGCCAGATCATCCTGCAACCCCTGCCATCCCCCTCGGTCATCCACCACTGCTTCTACCATGGTATCCTCAGCAAACAGACTGATCTTGCTCTTGATGTCCAATGATATGTCTGCAATGAATATCCCAAACAACACTGGTCCCAACACCGAGCCCTGTGGAACACCTCTCGTCACTACCCTTGGGTATGAGAGCTCCCCACACACCACCACCCTCTGTTGCCTTCCCTGAAGCCAGTTCCCTACCCATCTCACCAGCTTTGCACCTGCCCCTGTGCCTACTAACTTACTTCCCAGCCTTCCATGCGGCACCCAGTCAAATGCCTAACTGATGTCCAGATACAGGACATTCACTGCATGGCCCCTGTCCAGTTGCCTAGTTACCCAGTCATAGACCTTCACCAGGTTGGTTTGGCAGGATCTGCCCCATATGAAGCCATGCTGTCTGCTGTCCTTCAGGATAGTCTCCATTAGCTTACCCACGATGGATGTGAGGCTCACTGGTCTGTAGTTTCCCGGTTCATCCTTGGGGCCACTCTTGTGGAGGGACACCACATGAGCCATCCTCCAGTCCTGAGGTACACACCCTGAATGTAGTGAGGCATTAAATAGGTCTGCCAAAGGTCCTGCAAGGACATCTGCCAGCTCCTTCAGTATCCTGGGGTGGATACCATCTGGGCCTGGTGCTTTATCCACCCTCACTGCCTTCAAACCCTCCCGAATTCTGCCCTCCATGATTTCCCCATTTGTCACCCTTCCCACCCTGTTTCTGCCATTTCTCCCCCCTTGGGTGTCACCCCTCTTCTCTTTAGTAAATACTGAGCAGAAGTACTCATTTAGTGCTTCTGCCTGCCTCTTCCACCCAACCCTCCTTCCTAATCCTTACTATGTGGTCCTTACATCCTTTTCTCCCTGATGTACCTAAAGAAGTCCTTCTCCCCCTTCCTAATGCCTTGTGCCAGCCTGAATTCCGTAGATGTCTTGGCTCCCCTTACTGCCCTTGTCACCTCCTTCGATTCTGTCAAGTACTACTCCCTGTCCTCCCCTCTCCCTGTTTTCTTGTACTTCCTAAAGGCAGTTCTTTTCCTCCTTACCTTTTCCATGACCTCCTTGCTTAACCAGCTTGGTTTCTTAGCCCTAGCCTTCTTGCTCTGGGCCTTGCAGCAGGTTTTGGTTGCCTCCACTATCCCCAGCTTTATGAGCTTCCACCTCTGGTTAGTGTCCATACAAGATTGAATTCTGGCCAGGTACCATTTTAACACTTCCCCCATCCTCCCAAAGTCAGCCCTCCTGAAGTCCAGCACTCTTGTGCCAGATTCCACTCCTTTCTTGCCCAAATCCAATGTGAGCCATACTGAGTGGTGGTCACTCCCTGACAGTGGTTCCTCCACTGTAAGTTCTCTCACAAAGTCCCCATTTGCCAGCACAAGGTCAAGGGTATTCCCTAACCTGGTTGGTTCACTGACCATTTACAGCAGGAAGCTGTCCTGGAAGGCATCCAGCAGTACCTGCTCCCTTCTGTTCCTGGTTGTTGGGGTACTCCAGTCCACTCCTGGCATGTTGAAGTCCCCTACAATCACCACACTACCCTTCTTGCAGGTCCTCCTGATCTGTCCCTCTAGTTCCCTGTCTAACTCCTCCGTCTGAGATGGTGGCCTGTACACCACTCCCATTCTAGGAATCCTATTCTTGGAATCCTGGATTTGCATCCAAATTGACTCCGTACTACCATCCTCCCCTTCCTCCCTTGCACACTTCAGTCCTTCCTTCACATATATTGCCACACCCCTCTCCTTTCCCAATCACCCTGTCCCTACGAAATATCCTGTACCCTGGTACAGACAGGTCCCAGTCATTGTATTGATTGGCCCATGTTTCTGTGATGGCTGCAATGTCCACCTCTTCCTCTGCCATGAGCACCTGTAACTCTGCAGTTTTCCTCCCAAGGCTCCTAGCTTTAAGGGTTACCACCTTCCACCTTCCCCCCCCATCCTGCCCTCCTTTACTAGCATCACCAATAGTACTTGCCATTTGTCCTTTGTCACTGTTATGGGGGGTAAGCTCATATGGTTTCCCAACCTGTGGTCTCTGCATGTCTCTTGCCCAATTGCCACCCCCTGCTCCTAGTTTAAATTCCCTGCTTCATCTATGTACTCCTCCATCTTCGATTTCAACACTTTCTTTCCCTCTTCACTCAAGTGTAGCCTGTCCTTGGCATAGAGACTACTGTCCTCCCAGGTCCCTCCCTACCCCCCCAACAGCCCATACCCTTTAGCACAACACCAGGTTCTTAGCCATCCATTAAATTCCTCTATTCTCAGCTTTCTTGTTGTGCTTGCCTTGGGCACTGGAAGTATCTCCAAAAAAGTTACTGATCTTCTTGCCCCCTCACATAATTGTCCTAGTTCCTCAAACCTCCTCTGGACTACATCTACTGTCTTGTCAGCCAGGTCATTTGTCCCAAGATGTATAATTAAATGATGCTTGTCACTACCCCTTCTAGCATATTTCAGAACAGATTGTCTCACCCTTTCCACTGTCATTCCTGGCATGGCCTCCACCCAAATGTGACTATACTTCTCACCCTTGCTACCCCCACCTGACTCCTCTTAGTATTGAGTTCCCCAGCACTAAGATTCCACCACTGTTACTCCCTGCTTGCTTCCATTCATCTCCCTCTCTCATTTCCGGCTCCTCTTCTTCCTCCTGCACATTATTTCCCCCTTTTGCCCCTGTTGCAATTCTCCCAGCAGAACTTCCCCCAGCTCCAGTTTGGTCCAGGCATTTATCAATTACTCCTCTAATTTCATCATTTCCTCCTTCACCTTCTTCCTCTCTAGCAGTGCAAAACTATTTTCTGAAGACCCTTCACAAATGCCCGCTCAATCTCTCTGCATAGTAACCTGTTCTCTCCTTTCCATTCCATGACTTCTGCCACTTCTTCACCTCCCCTCACAAGTCCCTATCTCCTCCTTCCATTTGTCTTTTGTCTCCTGACCTGGTTTCCCCGGCAATCATTCTTCTTGGCCTGGGCTCCCCTTGTCCCTGCTTCCCTTCTTCTGACCCTCTGCTCACCACCGTTGGCTTAATTTGCCCTCCCTCACCTCCCATTCTTCTTCCCTCCAGTATTGGGCTTAACCCACCCCCAGTCTGCCTTGCCTGTCTTAGTTCCTCCTGCAGTCCCTCAATCTCCTTTCTAAGTTTCTCTATGTGGTTGCACACTAAACATCCTCCCACACTCCAGGCAATTTTTAGAAAGATTGGTGCACTGCAGTTGTTGCAGCCTTCACCCTGCCTATTGCTGTCGTTGCCACCGTGACCCCACCCTTCCAGATGCAGGATACCAAACACTCCCCAAGTCTCACCTCTCCCCCATCAGTGCAAAACATTATTTTCTTAATTTCTACCCCTTTGTTGTACACATTTAGATAGATTGAGCATCTGCTTTTATATTCTAACCTTCCTATCCAAACTCAAAAGAGACTTTAAGTAGCTATTGCACAACCTTCTTCAAACTCCTACTCCTCCTTTCCACAATGCAATAGCAATGCAAAGAAGTAACAATGAAAGTTCCTAGATTTGCAGTTACTTCCCTTCCACTGAGATAGCAGTCACCTCTTCACTCACTGCTGTTCCTTTCCTGGATGTCTGCTGCTGCTATGACAGGTGCACATCCTTTGCCCATTTGAGAAAGTGATGTCAGAACCCCTGGTATGAAGGAAATCATGGACCTGGGGTGAGGGGACCAACCCAAGTCTTCCAGAAACAATCAGGTAGCTGAGGCCCCTGGTCAGACCATTAGCACCCTTCCCCCACTATGCACTAACCTTTGCAGCTAGTGAAGCTAGCAAAAATGAATCACAATTCTACTCAAAGCCCCCAAAATAGGTTTTCTACCAAAAGAAACAGTTCTCCAATTCAAACAGCTTCACCAACAACACATCAAAATAGGCATGAAATTAGAAGATATAGGTCTCTGATTCAAAGAAACAGCCCCAGTTAAATCACACCAAGTAGGTTTTAAATCAGAAGAAATAGGCCTCTACAAATGCAGCCTGCTATACAGTGAAACAAACAAATGAGCCCACTTATAGCCACCAAAACAGTTTTCAAAATTCCAATAGCCCCAAAATAATACCCTGCTAGCCCCTTAGAAGTAGTAAGAAAGAAAATAAATAACCTTCTACCAAGTAACATCCATAAGAAACAATGTAAAAACAACAAGAAGCTACTGTACTGTAACAAATCTGATCCTTTCCCTTCTAGAGGTATGACAGTGGCTTGTCTCCATGGGTGGCTAAAATGGGGAGCCGGCCAGGCCATGGCCTCCCCACTCTTATTCAAGGGGGAGGGCCATGTATGTATTTCACCCCCCACACTTTCTGACCATTTTATTATTTCTTTTAGGTGTTGGTTGTTGATAATGGCAATGACTGTCTTCTGTCAGTCACATAAATATGTTAATTTATGATCCTTCATGGGTGGCGACTGCTGAAATTACATCTATTTAAACACAATCCCCCTATTGGTTGTCAGCTGCTTCTGCTGGCCATGATTGGATTATGATGCCATCCATCTCTGCTCTTACTACCCTCCCTTTAGTCATGAGGCAAGGCACTCTGGCACCAGCAGGAAGCCATATACAAAGCACAGATGATGACATTGAGTGGAGCAATTCAGAACGGTCACAGAGGCTGGAGAAGTACTTTTGTGTCTGCTGACCTCTCTCTATTATCATTTGTGCTGTGCAAGGAGAGGTGCTTTTTTTAAAAAAATTATCTGTCCAGCGGTGGCAGGGACCTGAACCCGGATCCACTTTTTCCTCGCTCACGATCTCTCAGACGGACAGTCAATGACCTCAGCATCACCACTAGAGAAGAACACTGAGGTTAACAGTCTGAATTGAAACTGTGTAACTATTTTTTTTTCTCTAAAAATTAATTCTGATGGTCTGCCACACAGGCTTTTGTGGACCCCTGGGCAATGAATCTTCAGTGGGCCCCCTCACCTCAACTCCCAACCAAAACAATGTTTTTTTTTCCCTTCTAATTTGTCATAGACTTTATCTGAAGTCTAGGATATATATATAACATTGATTATGTAATTGATTTGATGATGTTGATGTATGTTTGTGTGTGGTTGTCATCATGGTAGACAATTGTGCTTCCTAGGGATTCAACAGTAGAGTGGGGCAGCAATATGATGCCATTTTTATCATGCAGTGGCTGGCAGGCTGTGTGAAACAAACACTGTTGAGTTGGCGACTCAGTCTTGGACTGGCTCTAAACCAAACCGCTTCCCACCTCTGCAACAACAACATCTGACTGAGTCATGTCCCTCACTTGAAAAAAAAAAAATACTACAGAATTAAATCAACCAGTGCCACTGTTGAGTGAATGAGAGATGACATTTTTTTAAAGCAGCCCAATTGAATGATGTTACAGCTGTCTGTCAGTCCCTTTTGTTCTTCGTTTGGTACTTAAACTTCTTTGTTTTAGCATCTACATGTCAAACAGCAAAACAGCACACATTACCCAATGGTGCTTGCTTTCCTACTATGCATGTAAATGAATAGTTTTCTACTGACAAAGCAATAAAGTAACTATTTGCTTGCATAATGATGATACTGTAGTGTTGGTGGCATTGGGATCAAAACAGGAATTCTGTGGTGCTTTTTACTTCCTTGTCAATGTCAGCAGCTGAGCAGCAGCAGTTCCTATTTGGGTTAAAAAAATATTTGATGATGGTAATAGTTTACGGGACTCAGGAGCCGGCCTAAAAAAGAACACATATCAGTCAGACCATATAGCCTGCTTTATAGGAAGGTCGGGTAGAGACCTTGGGTCAGGTCATCAGGGACCAGGGTAATCACTTAGTTTAGTTTTATGTTTGCTAAATTGTCTTACTGTAATCTTTTGGGAATGTGGCAACTGCTGAGCAATAACATCACACTGAATTAAAGGGACACTGTCAACTCTCTAAAGGCTCAAATTGTCCCTAGTTCAAAATACACAGGTTATAATTGTTCACATTCTATAGAGACTGCTGATGTAGCTTGTAGTTTGATTCTGATTCTTTTTTCTTTTAAATAGTGAAAAACAGACTGCCCTCCATGCTGGTGGTACCACACCAAAACATGTTTGTTTACATTCCTTGATCAACTCCCACTGCTTATTTGCTGGACTTGGGAACACCCCCAACACAGTTTAGCCATTAATATGAAGCAGGAAGAGAATAGACAATTGCATCATGAGTGGCTGTAGATCCAGGGGTATTCCTAGTTTCTAAGTAGTATACAGTAAGAATAGATCAAGGATTTGAAACAAAACAAGGTTGTTTACAACTATACCATTAGCATGCATTTCAGTTCTACCAAGAAAGGTGTAAGGTAAAGCAACCAGCAATGTCAATGAATTTTAAGCGAGGCAAGCAATCATAAAATGTGGGGTTTTAACTAGAAATAATATGATGCAAAAAAGGTTGACAGTGTCCCTTTAAGGCAAGGATTTGGTACATATCTCATGCTACCTTTACTAGTAGTACAGATGCAGAAAGATACCGGCTCGCAGGCATTGAAAAAATATATAAAATGAATGCAGGTTAGGTTATGCAATGTAATTCATTTTAATTTAATTCATATCATTAATTCCATATGACACAGAGAATGTTATCCAACAGTCCAGAACCTATGCAGTGTGTGGGTCATGGGTAAGAGTGCTGGTCATGTGCAACATGTCACACTGTGTGTGGGTTTGGAAGGCGTGTGCTTATGCACTTATGTGTGGGTGTGATCTCATAAAGACATCGGATGGCAGTCATCAGGTGGGAACCCATTCATTCCATAATGACCACACAAGACAGTGCCATCCCAGTTGGCAAGATGAATGAAGGTGAACCCCTTCTCAGCCCCCAGTACTCTCGCACTGTTGTCACACAGCAGGCAGCAGGGAATCCCCACTCATGGCTGCCTGCCCCCTGCCCACCATTTGCCACATGATCATTAGTGTAGTGTGTCAGAGAGACTGTCAGTTAAAAAATTGCATTAATGCCTATCGTACACCAACAATGACATCATGAATCAATGATGTAACTGACATAGGCAAGAGCAACAGATGATGATCCATGATGTGCATGGGGCTGTAACAATTACTGATAGTCTCTCTGACACACTGCACTAAGATCATGTGGCAAAGCAATGTGGGGTGGGGGGGGCAGCAGCTGCCAGTGAATATCAGAGATGTAATCTTCAAACTTAAATATAATTGCCCATGCTATGCCACGTTAGTGATCTCTGGGTATAGGGTATTACAGGTTGGGTGGGTTAGGCGACGCCGTGCCTGGCGACAGCTGAGCTGCATGGTGTTGGAGCGGAGCCCAGCCCAGCCCAACAAGGCAATAGGCATGCACACAGACAGTGTCAGTGGATCAGGCAGGTGTGGGACCACTGGGAGTTATTCATAAACCAAAAAACAAAATTCAGACACACAGGACAGGTCGGACTCTGGAGCGGTTCTTTCTCTAATTCTGTCCAACGACATCGCAGAAAGAGTCAGGATTATACAATATTGCTTAAGGTAATAAGGAATGTACTGCACAGCTCCACTCAAAGTAATGAGCTCAATCTAATTATTCCATAATAAATTCTTGCAATTGCATACATTATTTACAGGAAATAAACACTGTAAGATAACGAAAAAAGCCACAGAAACACTGCAAAAATGTTAACATTTTCTGGGGGACTAGGCGGCCCCCAGACCCCCAGCCATTATTCTACATTTTTGGGCCCCCCCACATTGAAGCTACTTGAACTGCCCTGCTTGTCTCCATGCCCCTGGAACTCCCCCCCATTTAATGTTTGATGAAAAATAGTTAATAGGTGCTGCTAGTTCCTCTGCCAGTTCTTTCAATATTTTCGGGTGGAATCCATCTGGACACAGTGATTTATTCTGATTTAGGATTTCCAGTTTCTTTTTATTTCTGTTGGGTCAATGTATATGGGATTTGTTGCTATTTTAGGTTTCGCTTCCCTAAATTCTTTGTAGTTGTTATCACTGAATACTGTGGAAAAATAATTATTCTGGATCTCTGCCATCTCTTTATTGGACACAGCTAAACCTCCCATCTGGACTAATCAGAGGCCGTATGTTATTTGATCCCTTTCTTTTTTCGTTTATATAGGAATAGAATAACTTATAGTTATCTTTAGTCTTTGTGGCAAGTTTGACTTCATACTCTGCTTTTGCTTTTCTGATATCTTTTTTATAGATCTCTGGAGCTTTTGGAATGTAGTCCATCCTCCTTTTTTGTTCCCTCCTAAAGTCTGGTATAATTTGTTTAAAATTTTTAAAGCTTTTTTTAATTTTCTTATTAAACCAGCTTGTAGTTTTGGGCCCTTTTTTATATTTGTTTCTATATGGTATATTATGCTGTATACCCTGATTTATTTTACTAGCAAGTGCGTTATACATATCCTCAATATTTTTTATTTTTAAATACATCAATCAACCCCCATTGGGACAATTCTTGTTTAAAGGTGGTAAAGTTAGCTTTTTTTGAAATCTAGTATTTTTGTATCTCCAGTACTAAGCAAGGTCTATTCTTGGATGATAAACATGACCATGTTGTGGTCGTTATTCCCCAGGGGCAAAGTCACCTTGCAATCCTTAATATCAGCTTCCATATTAGTCAGTAATATATCTGATACATTTTCACCTCTCGTACTTTGTCTGACAAGTTGCTCCAAGCCTATCTGATCAAATAGTTTGAGGTAAGTGTGTTCTGTCTTTGAAGAGCTCTCGAGGCTATCCCATTTAATCCCCAGTAGATTGAAGTCCCCCAACATAATGATTCTATCTGCTGGGTTTAGATTTGCTATACACTGTTGTAGAATTTCATCATCTTGTTTTTTTTTATTGATGGTGCTCTATAATTTAAACCTAATAACATTTTCCAGGATTTGGGGGGAGTGATTTTTAGCCATATGTGTTCTACACTATCTGATTGTATGGTAACTTCCTCTACTTGTATCTCCTCAGAGACATGTACTGCAACTCCTCCACTTTTTCTATAATCCCTTGATTTAAAAAAGCAATTATAACCCGAAATATTTTGGTCCCATTGATGGTTTGCATCCTACCAGGTTTCTGTAATCACACAGATTTTAATGTGATACAGTTGCATAATGTAGCTCATCATATTTGCTAGACAGGCTCCGAGCATTAATAAATAAACATTCCCAACCAGTATCACTACAGGCTAAGTTGTTAGGTGCATTTGTGCTTTTTTTGCTTAGACACTCATTGTGTATACCCCCCTTTTAAGTTGTTTAAATGGGCCTCAATGCAGTCCCTTAAGGCTCTGACTAATTTTCTTATTCCTTCTTTGTTCAAGTGCTGTCCATCAGAGCCTATAAGTCTATCATTGTCAAAGTTATCCCAATGTTCCAAATATCTCAAACCATTCAAGTTACTCCATTCTTTTAACCAATAATTCAGCATCCTGATTTCTCAGTTTTTTGAATAGTATCTCCCTCTAGTTGGTAGGATCCCTGATAATATGATATCGCCTCCACAGCTACAGATCTCTTTAGTCACTGTCCCAAAATCTTCCATAACATATTTTAGATTCCTTTTCCCCTCAACATTTATTCCCACATAGATTAAGAAAAGAGGTTTATTTAGGTTAGCTAGCAACCCTTTTAACATGGGTATTATGTCATTGATTTTGACCCCAGGTAGAGTGCTCACAGTTGTGTGTAGATTCCTACCTTTACAAACAATTAAATTAGTCCCTCTAATTATTGAATCGCTAATGACCAGAATGTCTCTACGCTTCCTCCTTTCACAAATTTCCTTCTTATCAGTTTCCTGATTTGTTGTGTTCTGAGCTAATCTAGGTGGGGCTTTTATAACTGGATATTTACTACTTGATGTGCTGGAATGAGTGTGTTCTCGAGTCTTAGTTTTATTTGTGTTGCTACTTCTGCATCCTAGTTCCCCCATCCTATCCAGCACCTCATATTTGTTTTGTAAGTACACTGGGGCACTATTAAAAATCTGTCCCCCTCTTCTCTATGTTGGTTTTATAGGTACATAGCACCATTCATCCCTCAACTTATCATTGTTAGCTCCCGGGGTATCTGGGGGTGTGCTGCTGATTTCCAAGTTAGCTTTGTTAGTGATACAAGTTTCTATTGATTGAGGCTGTAGTGAACTAGCAGCAGCTTTGTCAGTAAACTCCTCCAACAGGCTAATGTCTTCCTGTTTATTAGAAAATTGCTGTGGTTTGGTTGAGATGATTTCCCCAGTTGCTACTTTGTCTATATCATTCCCCAGTTTTAAGCATTCAATTTCTTTCAGAAGTACAGATATTAACAGACATATATCACACTGAAAATCAGCCTGTAGACGCTCTGACAGGATCATCTTACAACTGTCACAACTTTTCCACTTGAATTGCTGCATAATGGTGCTATTTTTGTGCTAACTGTTCATTGTTCCAGATCCCCCCTTTTTCCACAAGAGACCACACACTCCATATTGTAGGTTTGGCTGCTTAGTCGGCAAAGCTGTTTATTATTATTCCATGAAAAGTATAACTATATACATTTTACCATATTGAGTTTCTTCTACTTTTTTCTTATGTCCACATTTTTATTCCAATCCTTCTATTACAAGCTTTGATTTCTTTTGTCTTGTCTCCCCTGGGCGTCAAAAACCCAAGGGGGTCTTGTTCCACTCCTTCTCGGGTGTAAACCCGAGCTGGTCTTAGCCTCTCCTTCTTTTCTGGGCAGGTCCAATTCCTGCTCCCCCTTTATTGTCCACTTACCCGGGTGTCCATACCCTTCTTTTCTGGTTTTTGCTCCCCCTTATGTTGTTTTCAACCCCCCCATCTCGCTTTTTCTCTTTCTGCTATCCGGTCTTTCCTTCCAACCTTCCCTTTCTTCATTATGCCTTTTTCCCAGGGCGGTGGGTGGGTCTCAAAAATACTCACCTAAGAACCTAGCAGAAAGTGGAAGAGCTCCTCTGTGTTCCCCTCTTTTTAATCTCCTTTTGCTCTGCCCCTCCCTAGCTATTCCTCTCCCTTATTGGTCCTTCTTACCCACCTATTTTCTGACAGCCTCATGACCTCATGAGGCCTTCCCCTTTTCTATGACCTCACTCCCCTTCCCCTCTTTCTGCCCTCCCCTTCCTTTTCCTTCTTCCCCCACCTTCCCCCCTCCCCTTCTTCCTGCTGCAGTGTCAGTCTCTTTTTGGGTCAAAAGGAGGAAAGAGGGCCTGGAACAATGGATGTTGCCTACATGGCAACCCATTGTGTCTAATACAGGTTGTCCCTTAGTTTTGAATGGGTATGGTATGCCTTTTACTAGTTTTGGCTAGGGCTTACCTGTATTTCCTCCCTCAGATGTATTTGGCTTCTAGGCTGTTTTAGTTACTTGCCCCTGATGCACCAGACACACCTGACACATACTAACATGCTTGTCCTGGTGCGCGTCTGCATGTGTATCACCGCGAGCGTCCTGCTTGGCTCACCCTGCTCGCAGCAGGGCTTGATTTTAACTGCTAGTGTGACCAGGAAGTGCTCACAGAGTCACTGTGGAGTTACTTTCACCCAGCATTACAATTTCTACAGCTGAAATGGGAAAAAGCTATTCATACGTAATTCTGGCACATTATTAGCTTAAATGCACCACAAAAATAAAAAAAGTGGAATTTAAAAATAAGCTGTAGTTCAAGAGACAGTGTTGTGAACAACAGGATCGTGGGAGGAGCTGCACAAGGAAGGGAGCTGGATGTCATTGTCCACCTAGGGACAAATGACCTGGCTAGGAATGGGATCAGAGCAGTGCAAGAGGAGTTTGTAGAGTTGGGAAGGGGCCTTAGACAAGTAGCGCATATGGTAACCTTCTCGGAGGTGCTGCCTGTCTATGGCAAGGGAGATGCTAGGGCACTTCTCACCAAGGAATTCAATGAGTGGTTGAAAAACTGGTGTGGAGCTCAGGGTTTTGGCTTCATTGGGGACTGGGGAGCCACCTGGAAGGATGCAGACCTATACTGGTGTGATGGTCTGCATCTGTCCAGGGGGAACAAGGATCCTAGGTGAGAGGTTTAAATGCTTCATTGGCAAGCATTTAAACTAGCCAAGGGGGGAGGCACTGAAAAGGAGCAGGGAAATCTGAGCCTCCCCCACAAAACATGGTGATTAGTGAGGTAAACACCAAGGTACAGAAGTTATTAGGGAGCAGAACAGATTTAAATGTAAAAAAAGGCAAAGGCAGCAAGGACAGAAATGGGGCTAAAAGGGGTAAGGCTATCAAAAAGTGGAGGGTGGTGAGTACCAATGCCCGTAGTCTGTGTAACAAGCTCCCTGAACTAGTGGCCTTGATGGAAGAGGGTTGCCTGGATATTGTGGCAGTCACAGAAACATGGTACACAGAGAACCATGACTGGGATGTCAACATACCAGGATATACAATCCACAGCAGGGACAGGGAGGGTAAAAGAGGAGGAGGAGTAGCTCTTTATGTAAAGGAAGGGATCAAAGCAACAAAACTAAAGAGTAAACAGGGAGCAGATGAAGCACTTTGGGTCACCTTGGAGACAGGAAATGGCACCACAATCCGTACAGGGGTTGTATACAGACCCCCATCTCAGGGGGAGGGAATGGACAAGGAAATGATAGAAGGCTTTCTTAGAATGGCAGAAAAAGGGGAGATATTGTTGATGAGGGACCTGAATATGCCTGATGTTAACTGAAGCACCTTTGCTGCAGGCACATCCAAGAGCAGGGTCATTCTTGATGCCCTACAAGGGGCATGCCTCAGACAGCTAGTATTGGAACCCACTCAGGAGGGAGCAATCTTAGACCTGGTACTCTCAAATGGGGATGGAGAAAGAATCTCAGATTTAGAAGTGGGTAGCCATCTGGGAACAAGCGACCACCAAACAGTGTGGTTCATGATAAACACTGCCATGCAATCAAGCCGTACAAAAGCAAGAGTACTGAACTTTAGGAGGGCTGACTTTGAGAAAATGAGAGAGTGCCTCAGAAAAGCACTAGCAAACAGGAAAGAAGGAGGGGTGGAGGAACAATGGGGAGTGACCAAAACAGCCATCACAGAGGCAACAAGCCTTTGTGTAAAGCAAATCAATAAAACACAATGAAGGAAAAAAACACTATGGTTCTCAAAAGAGGTGGCAGGGAAGGTTAAGGAGAAAAGGACAGCATTCAGGAAATATAAGGAAACACAGAAGGAGCAGGACAGAAAACTTTATCAGTTAAAGCAGAAAGAGGCTGGGAAGGCAGTCAGAATAGCAAAGGCCCAAACCGAGGAAAGGATAGCCAATTCCGTTAAGACGGGGGATAAGACCTTTTATAGGTACATTAGGGAGCGAAGAAAGACCAAAGAAGGGATACTGAAGCTTAATAAAGGGGAGGGAATGTGGGTAGAGGGTGACAGTGAAAAAGCAGGGATACTGAACGAATATTTCTGCTCAGTATTCACAAAGGAAGAGGAGGGGGAGTTACCTAAACCCAACAAGAGAAACACTCTGAAGACAGGGATCGATACCAGTCCATTTAAAGAAGAAAGGGTTCTGAAAGAACTAATGAAATTGAAGGTGGACAAAGCAATGGGGCCTGATGGGATTCACCCAAGAATTCTAAAAGAACTAAGGGTAGAACTAGTGACACCGCTGACTACTCTCTTTAACATATCATGGGAGGATGGGGTGGTACCCAAGGACTGGAGGACGGCAGATGTGATTCCTCTTCACAAAAGTGGGAGCAGGACAGAGGCAGGAAACTATAGACCAGTTAGTTTGACCTCAGTGGTAGGGAAAATGATGGAATCACTTCTGAAGGAAAGAACTGTTGAGTACCTAGAGGCCAGTGGGGCACAGGACCCAAGACAGCATGGATTCATGATGGGAAGGTCGTGTCAGACGAATCTAATAGATTTCTTTGACTGGGTGACCACAGTAGTAGACCAGGGAGGGGCTGTGGACATGGCCTACCTAGATTTTAGCAAGGCATTTGATACAGTCCCACACAAAAGATTAATACACAAGATAGCCAGTCTTGGAGTGGGTCCCAAGGTGGTAGCCTGGATAAAAAATTGGCTAGACAACAGGACTCAAAGGGTAGTAGTAAATGGAGTACACAGTGAAGAAAGGAGGGTTACTAGCGGGGTACCCCAGGGTTCAGTACTGGGACCGGTCCTTTTTAATGTCTTTATAAGTGACATTGCAGAGGAACTGGAAGGAAAAGTATGTCTCTTTGCAGATGACACAAAGATCTGCAACAGGGTTGATACACAAGATGTAGTGGAAAGGATGAGAAGGGACTTGGCAAGGTTGGAGGAATGGTCAAATGTATGGCAGCTCAGATTCAATGCAAAGAAGTGCAAGGTAATGCACATGGGAAACAAAAACCCAGGAGAAGCATACACAATGGGGGGTGAGATACTGACAACAGTAAAAATAGAAAGGAACCTGGGGGTAATTATATCAGATGACCTAAAGGTGGGCAAGCAATGTGAGAAGGCAGTAAGAAAGGCCTGGGGGATACTGGGATGCATAGGAAGAGGCATCAATAGTAGAAAACAGGAAGTTGTTATCCCTCTGTACAGACAGTTGGTGAGACCCCATCTGGAGTACTGTGTGCAGTTCTGTAGACCCCATCTCCGCAAAGACATAGACAGAGTGGAGGCTGTCCAGAGGAGGGCAACCAAAATGGTGCAGGGTCTGCACCAGAAGACATACGAAGAAAGACTAAAGGAGCTTAATATGTATACCCTTGAGGAAAGAAGGGAGAGAGGGGACATGATAGAAACTTTCAAGTACCTCAAGGGAATTAACAAAGTCCAAGAGGGTAGCATCTTCCAGAAAAAGAGATGTGCAAGAACAAGGGGGCACAATTTGAAGATAGAGGGGACGGCTCAGAGGTAATGTGAGGAAGTATTTTTTCACTGAGAAGGTTGTGGATGCATGGAACAGCCTCCCTGAGGAGGTCGTGGAGTCAAGAACAGTGGGGGACTTCAAGAATGCATGGGAAAGGCATAAGGCAGTCCTAGTGGGGGGTAGGAGGAAGTAAGCTGTTGGTTAACTAGGATCTGCAGCTTATCTGTTAGGTAGGAAAATGGGTAGACTAGGTGGGCCAAGCAGTCCTTATCTGACGTCAGATTCTATGTTTCTATGTTTCACTTCTCTTCCTGCTTCTGGCTAGCGGACAGCAGGACCCCTCATGCACTTGCTACCTGAGTGCCTAAAATGCACTCTAGTGGAGACAAATAACAGCTCCCCCAGCACAACGTATAAGCACCCTTTCCTCCTGATGCTTCCTGTGTTATGAAGCGTCCGCTCTCAGCAGGGTTTGATTTTAACTGCTAGTATGACCCAGAAGTGCTCATGGGGTCACTGTGGAGTTACTTTCACCCAACGTTACAATTTCTACAGCAGAAATGGGCAAAGCTACTCATAAGTAGCCCTGGCACTTTACTAGCTTAAATTCCCCACAAAAATAAAAAAGTAGCATTTAAAAATAAGCCTGTAGTCCAAGAGACAGTGTTGTGAATAACTAGCTTCTCTTCCTGCTTTCGGCTAGCAGAATTCTTACTATACATCTCTCTAACTCCGACACTACCAATGCCAAAGCCAGCAGGACAACATTCGGCATTGACAAAGGCTTCTATATTATGCCACTGCCTTCTCGTGAAAGTCAGTGATAAAAGTGACTTTCTCTTAACTATTGGTACTTTTAGGTCTGAGTATCAGGAGTTCACTTCTTTTGGCATTTGTGGCTTTTTTTTTGTAAGCCCACTGGACCGTGGCTACTGATTCCCCCCTTCCATGAAATCTGTTGCTGAGTTTCTCAGCTGCAGCTTTAAAAGCAGACTCTGGCACAGTTTCTTTTTGTCCTAAGGAACTGGCCATAAGGTATGCTAGTACTGCATTTAAATTACCCAGTGAATATTGTCATCTCACAGGAGAGTGTTCCCAGCTGTAGGTTTTCTATAAAGCTAGTATGGATCAGTCTGTCAGAGATCTTACCAAATTTTAGATACAGAAATTCCATTTCCCTAGGAACTGCTTTAAAGGTGAAATGTTCAATGTTTTACTATGTTGTTTTCCCATAGATTGTGTTCACGATGCACCAAGACACATTTCTGAGCCACTTAATAAAAGTGTTTGTCCCATCTGTACTGTGTAAGTTGTATTATTGCATATCTGCTTGTAAAGAGCCAGTGTGTCTGAGCCGAGTTGCTGACCGAGTCGTGGCTGAGGAGCACATCACATGGCCACAGATGGCACTACTCTGTTCATTCTATGAGCTGAGCTTGCTTTACTCTGCACAGCCAGCACAAACTCTGACAACTCTATAGTCACTCCTGTTCTGTTAGCAATCAGCTGTTTAATTGGACATAAGCCACAAATAATTATATGTTCTGTTCATTTTATTATTAATGGTTTACTTAAGGATGCTTAACTGTGTACAGACTAAGGTACAAATCTGCTGTCATATACATCAATTGGCAGCTGATTTGACAGTGTTACTGTCAGTGAACCCCACTCCTAATTTGTCCTGTCATAGTGGTATGAGTAGTAATTCCCTGATAGGAAACAGTCTATTATTGGTTTTAGTTTATTTTCCTTAAACCCACAAATACTGTATGATTTGTAGCTGCCTTTCTCTGTCCAGCTAGCACAGTCTGTGATAGCTCTGTACCCGCTCTAGTTCTGTCCAAGATTTCAAGATCATAAAAAAGCCCCAATACTTAATCATAAATGAGTGCAAAAAAGTGATACAAATAGTCCATCCACTGCTGGAACTGGCTATAAGAATCCAGTTATATCAAAACCCATTTTGACAAATATATCAGTTGTGTTATAGATCCCCCCCATTTGATCCCATATGAAAGATCACACCTATCAGTTAACAAACACAGTCAGAACAACTGTATAGCATTACTGCCATGTGAAGTTTTTCTACATGGTCATTTGGGCGGAAGCATCACATGTCAGGTGGCAGACACACAATCGACACCTCCCACAGTGACACCGTGAGAACGCCACACAGCAACCCGACGCACACCAGACCGCTGGACTGTACAGGGATGCAGCACCTGGCACAGACCCCAAGTCAGACACTAACATGACTGGCCACTGCACACTGCTTAACCTATGGACAGCACCTTGACAGACCCGATGCAGGAGGGTCCCCTCATGGTACGGGCGATACCCCTGGGCAGCAGGTCGATACACAGGGCACCAGATAGACAGACCCTAGCGGCACCGCGGCAAGCAGGGCATGATTTTCGGCATACAGGACAAACACATGCATACTGCGGCGCATAGCTGACACCTTTCACAGCACAAAGGCGCATGCCATGCATGTGGACACCTGCATACCTCTCAACCTCTCAGCATTAAAAATTATAGCACTGGCCTTCAAAAATCATAGCAAAGGGCCAGAATGTGTAGCACTTTCTTATTATAAACAATATTATGTCTCTAGATAGTGGGCCCCATATACTTAGTGATAAGGAATGTTTCTATCAACTTAGTTCAATGATTTAATAGTTTGTGTGTCCAGAAATAGCTCCAACATTATGAGGAACATCAGTAAACTTGTGTGAGAAGCCATGGTAAATTTGAGTGTGAAAATCATAGTGCTATGTGGAATTTATAGCAGTTGAGAGGTATGGACACCTGGCTCCGAGGGCTGTACAGTGGTAGATGTACAACACAATTGGCAGCTATGGGTGTTACACAGTGGGCTGTGGACAGTGGCCCCCCGTGCACCTGCACCCGTGAGCTGAATCCTGGAAGTTGCTGTTCAATGCCAGCCACAGCAGGGCTGATGCTGTGGACGGTGCGTTGCTCTGTTTCTGTTGTTGCTTCTGCAGCTGTCAGTCTGTTCTGCGTCGGGATTGTGGTGTCGCTATGGGGTGTCACTCTGACACCGTGCTTCCCTTTGGGCACATTGATCATGTTTCTATTACTGTATGTCAATTACATCGGCATTTTGTTAGTACTGTACCACCTTTTTGTTTCACTCTCTGGCAAATATGACAAAACAGTAAATAATACAAGTACCAACATGATAATGGCAACATCACTGGTGCTACATTCAACTCCTCAGACATGTAAACAATAAGGTGGCAGTGTTGAGAATTCAAAGAAGCATAGTATCAGTCCTGATCATGAGTTCAATGTCAGCAAGATGTCACAGAGTAGGCAAGTATCAAGTATTGTTCCAAATGTCTGCTTCATAATGCAGTGTTGTATTACTGTGATTGGTATAGGAGAAATTCCTCCATACTTAACACAGTTTCCTTTTCTGTTAGTGCAAACATTGTCAGTGAAGAATTATTATGCATGGGTAATGTGCTCCCCCATTGGGATAGTGGTACAGCCCAAAGCTGTGACCACAGCATAGAACCATGGGAATATGGAAGATTTCTGATACGACAGTTACTCGTTTAACTTTTGACCACAGTACTGACAGACAACACACATAAATACAGACATCCATGTCCCTAAGTGAACCTCTTCAGCAAAACATTTCCTTTTCTAACATGATTAATATTGCAAAATGTAACATCGGCCTATCTTATCTGAGATAAGCCTTCAATATTTGAGCTGGCCAACCTTCATATCATACTTACAGGACCATCAGGAAACCTGTGTCTTTTCCCCCAGACTTTGCAGACAAATATCTACCAACACCGCAGCATGTAATTTTCTTTTGATAGTACCAACATTTGCATTTGACTCTTATAACAAGTGAATACTAACTTGAACAAGGTTTCCATCCTCATAATCTATGACATTGCAACCAGGGCTGGGGAAAATATTATCCCATATGTGACCCATAAGGGCCATCATGAGCAGGACTGGTTTTAGGATTTTGGGGGCCCCACACAAAATTAATGATTGGGGTCTCCCACCCAGTTATCTTTTTGCACGTGGCTCATGTTTTACTCAGATTTTATGGAATTAAAATACCAATGCACACGTAGGTGCTAAATCTTATTTTTAAGCCTAGAAACAATCCCTTTGATAAATGAAATAGTGTACATCAGGCTGTGTTAATTATGAGGCACTTCACACACACACACACACACACACACACACATACACACACACACACTTAAAAAATGTATAGATTAAAACGTAACCATTGTATCAATTTTAAGAATGACAAAATACATAGACCAAGGAGAAATCAAACAAAATAAGCCATAAATTGTAAAAAAAGGTCTCAAAGTGGCGCAAAAGGCCTACTACCTACCTTTCCATATTACACAGTTAAAATATGATTTCTAATTAATCATTTGTCATTTACAGCTAAACAGTCATTCTTAACTGTGTCACCATCCATATTCAATAGTAATTTTAGAGGGTCTTAATTTCTGTACCTTAAAACTTTCATATATTAGCAATACAATGCCACTATAATCCTGCCAAGGCATTGTTATGTCAAGAGTTAGAGAAACGTGCCTTAATGGCCTCGTAATGCTAAAACATAACAATGTGGATTTGGAACAGACTTGAAGGGAGCAACAAATTAGGACACACAGTAGCCAAAAAGAACTGCCATTCAGAAAGGGCCAAGTAGACTATTCCAAGGTGCATCCAGCGGTGATAGTCAAGTATTTCCCCATATGACATACCAACCTCACTCTTCACCTGGGGAAGAAATCATGCCACGGTATTAAGCCTTGAAAGTGAGCTAGGATCAAGTCATGAGGCTACTATGTCCCTGACTGGAACACCAAGATCAGTCAACTGCCCCAAGATGAGTCAGTCTATGCAGTATCCCATGTACATGACAACTGAGATTAAGTGCTTTCAAAAAGGGTAACGCAATCATGACGCCTGTGCACAGGGCTACCTGGCAGGGGGTGACCAGATGGGGGGGTAGGCGACTATAGTGATGGGATGTTGGTATGTATATATTTTCCGGGTTGGGAGGGACCATGCCATGTGATAGGCGGAAGGGGAGGGAAGATTTCTGTGTTGAGCTGCTGAGCTGGCATTGTGGCGTAGTGGGTTGGTGGCAGGTTGGGGTTGGGAGGGTGCCAGGTTCGGTTCTGGGCGTGCTCATGTTTTTTAGCACTGGGTTGGGTTTTTTTATTTTAGTTTGGCCCCCTGACATGCATCTCCCCGGAGCTGAGAATCCTTTAGTAGGTAAGTGTGGGGGGGCAAAGGCCCCTGTGGGGGGGGGTGCAATGGGTGCAGCCCCCTGCATAAAGTAGAAAATCATAAATCTCAGGCACTTTCTTGCACATTGCCAAAATTCATTGTCGATGATATACACTTGCCCAAATGGCGATCACTATTCCATGATTGCTGATAACACATGGAACTGCCTATGCTGTCAGAAAGCCTACCATCCTTGGTGAAACCACAAAGGGCACCATGCAATATATGCTGCTCTGTACCCTTAATGTCACCACCCATGGTAAGCATTTTATACCAGCCACATAATAGACCCCAAAAATGGATTGCTTCAGACTGTACCAGCTCCCAAATATCCTGAGAATTTTGGCCCATTCTCAGACCCAATGGCCACCATCAGACCCTAAACATGAATTTCCTTTTCATACCCCAGTTGTGGTTTTTGCAAAGGTATGGCAGCAAACATACAATAAGTGCTCCAACAGGCTATCTTTTGAGTCCACCCCAAACCTGCTGCATATTTAGCATTTATGGGAATCTTTTTTTTATTCCCTCATAACTGTATCCATTATTTTGTTACTGAAAATAACTGTATAGTTATTTACTGTTACTCCAGCGATGCTATGTCTATCATTTGAATTATTCTTTATAATACAGCATCTCCATAATATTAAGTAGATTGCTCCTTTACAATGCCACTGCTAAAAAGATGAGAACATGGAATCATCAGGGGAGGGAAGGAGCAGAAGTCAGGGAAAGACAGATTCGCATTCTACTGAAAATAATTTACTCTGATCCAAGGCAATGCTGTGAGGTGATATCAGCTGAGGCTCTCCCAAGCACCCCGCTGCATCTCCTCTGCCATCATCCTACACTTATCCACCAACACTGACCACCAAATAGCAGAAGGGTCTGTAAATAAAATGGACCCCCCCAACCAACAGTCAGTCTTTGTAGGGCATCCCCAGCCATCTCAGTGGAGCACAGAAACCACAATCTTTCCATGTCAACTCCTGAAACTCTGGTGACATGAAACTTTTAGGAGTCAGCACAGAGATTTCAGTTTCTGTGTTACAGTGTATCAGGATGATGAGTGAGATGGGGTACCAAAGAAGCAGGCTATAAGTGTGCATTTTAAGCACTTCCTAAGGTGGGTTGTACAGGGTAAACCACCCACCTCCCATTCCCCCCACATCCAATTTACCTTGAGTTGAAAATGGAAACAGGTCTGCACATGATTTCATTATTTCTGCCAAAGTTGTATCACAGATGTGTTCACTACTCAAATGGCGTGTGTGTGTGTGTGTGTGTGTGTGTGTGTGTGCGTGCGTGCATGTGTGTTGGGGAAGGCCACAAGCTTCAAACATATTGCCAGTCACCTGTCTTGCAATCTATTTTTCAGTAATGTTTTTTTTTTCTGCCAGAAAATAAATACGTCAGTGTATCCCAAAAAATATGTCAATGTATCCCATGGTGCTGCAAAACCACTAATCCAGTTCAGGTGCAATTTTTATTTCCCCTAATCAAAACAACAACAAACAAGCATTTGTCTATGCCGAATGTTGTCTTGCTGGCATTGGCATTAGTAGTACAGAAGTTAGAGAGATGCATAATAGGAATGGCAGTGAAGTATTGAGCTCATGCAAACCCCACCCCCATCCTGCAGAGACTGCTAGGCACTGGGCTGTGCCTTTGTGTCATCGGCCATAATGCTCACACCATTTCACCTCACCCTACCCTGCAGACACCGACAAGCATCACGGTGTGACTTGGGGTCTTCGGGCCTTACTCTCACCCCTTTCCATAAGGAAATACATTGAGATGGGTGCACTATAGGAGAATGGAGTGAACTTTGGGTCTGAAGAGTCCAAGGCACACCTCGATGCCTGTCAGTGGCTGCAGGCTCAGGGTGGAGTGGTGTGAGCATTACAGTTGAAAATCCCAAGTCACACCCCTGATGCCTGTCAGTCTCTACAGGGTGGGGCTTTACAGTTGGAAACCCTAATGCCCCAGGCATTTGTTGGTTATTTTAACTCCAAATTTTCAAAATGGGCTTTTTGTGACCCCACCTCATAAACAGTGGCACTATCAGTTCATTAGCCGAAAGGTGATTTTGCACAGTAACTGTGCCATTTGGCACCACAGGTGCGAAAACACATTTTGGGCAGGATGTGAAAAATTACAGCTGTACTGTTTATGAGGAGGTGTAAAAAAATGGTAACGTTGAAAATCTGGAGTGAAAATATGGAAAATTGGTGAAGTCATGAGTGTGCATAGAAACTGCTCAACAGACCCCTGTAACAAAATTATTTGAGGAATTTTTTTAATAACATTTTCAACGTAGGCATTTTGGGATCTCCGCTGATGAATAGTGGCACTGTGATTTTGTTAATGTGTCCCAACCGAACGTTGATTTCCCACAGCGATCGTGCCATTGTGTGCCAGATGTGCAAAAACACATTTTGGGCAGGACATGAAAAATGACAGCTATGCCATTCATAAGGAGGTGTAAAGAAATGGTAATGTTGAAAATCTGGAGTAAAAATATTACAAATTTTCTAAGTTACATGCGTGGGTAGAAATTGTGCAACGCACGCTTGTAACACAGTCATTTTTTGGAATTTTTTCACCAGACCTTTAACATAGGCATTTTGGGACCTCTGCTCATGAACAGTGACACTGTGATTTTCTTAATCTGTCCCAAACATTGATTTCCCACAGCGACCGCGCCATTGTGCACCAGCTATGCGAAAACACATTTTGGGCAGGATGAGAAAAATGACAGCTGTACTGTTCGTAAGGAGGTGTAAAAAAATGGCAATGTTGAAAATCTGGAGTGAAAATATTCAAAATTTTCAAAATTATGAGTGTGCATGGAAAACTGCACAATGCACACTTGTAACACAGTCATTTTTGGGAATATTTTCACTGAATTTGCAACATAGGCTTTTTGGGAGCCTACCTCATGAACAGTGGCACTGTCATTTTGTTATCAATCCCAAAAGGTGATTCTGTGCAGTGACCGAGAAGTCAATCACCATTCAGGGCCAAATAATGAAATGACAGTGACTGTTTTCATGAGGTGGGGTCCCAAGAACCCCATGTTGAAAATTTGGTGTCAAAAGTCAAATAAATGGCTGAGATATCCACCTAAGTTGAAACCTCCGCCATTGATGCAATTCTACAGCTTACCGGCATTTCTTCAGTTCGCGGTCAGCTTTGAAGAGTGCAGACATGTTCCCCCTCCACCGAAGATCATGGCACCAGACCTCTGGAGGTAAGTATGGGGTTAGGAAGGGTGTGGGGAGGTGGGGTGCACAAAGGGTGGGTGCAGGTTGGGGAAGGGGGCCTGCTAACAGTGAGGGACCAGTTTCTTTGTCTCAGGTTCAAAATAAATACGAACAGCACGGACCATTTTCTTTCTTTACAGGTGTATGAAACAATGTTGGGGACACTGGGGTGGGCTCCCAGTGTGCCCCATGACTTTGGGGGCATGATGTTTGCCACACTGGGGTGGGCTTCCAGTGTGGCTCACAATAGGGGTGAGCAGGGGCAGGAAAATGCCGACCCAGTCAGCTTCTGAACTCAGGGAGGCACACTGGGGTGGGCTCCCAGTGTGCCACACAATCTTGGGGGGGTATACACATGCCAACAGGGGGATTGGGCACCCCTGAAGTCAGCTTTCTAGGGATTGTTTATTGAAATGTTACACCAGGCAAGGCACGTAGCAGAGGCATGTCATCGGTGCTGTTGCATGACGAGCTTGGCTCTGATTGCAGTGGTGATATCATTTCAAGTTGGTGGCACTTCCGCTAGCATGCTTGCTAATTGGCAAATGAGGGACACACATTCTAAAGCATACCCTGCATTCACCAAAACTTACACACCTCTGCATTGCTCCTAATAATCTCCTACTGCCACAAAATGTTGCTTTCGCATGTGCAAGAAAACATAAAAAGTAACATTTTAAATGTATGTTTTATTGCTTTCTGAAATATACAGTTAGCAGTAAATTGAATTATGTGATAAAATATTCTATAAAGAAATCCATTAACTTGGAGATGGACAGTTACAGTACTATCTAAAAAGTATTACCTGATAGTACTTTATTACATGATCTACTTTATGTTATCCATGTTTTCCCTTACACCTCTATACATTAACTAAACATGGACAGACTTTGACCTGATTGTTGAGAATATCTTTACCTGATAGTAACTGTTAGAATAGAAAGGTCTCAACAACTGAGCTAAGATACTAAATATGATTCTATAACATTTTTATTACAGTCAGCCATTCTGATTAAAAACAGTATAATTGGTATCTGCTGGATGATCTAGTATTAGGTATAAAATAGTTACTCATTTTGATCGACCCTGAATTACATTGTCAGTACAGCATCAAACAACACTCATATACATTATATAGTGACCCAACAACCAATTTCATGTGCCTTTACTGTTGAATTAGGCAACTTCTAGGAAAATAAATCATCTCCCTTCCTGCTAGAAAGGGCATGAGGAGGTACTATAAAACCAGTATATGCAAGATGATCTCAGTATAATATATTAAAGAACCACTGACCTTACAGGGAAAACTTTGACAACAACATTTAATATGCAAACATTTTCTGTATACACCATCTCCTAAGTCTTTTTTAGTTAACATGCTTGCAGGAAAACTGCATCTCTGTCACTTAGGCCTCTTACACTTTCTTTGATGTGTACTGTTATGACATTATAATCATTTACACAACAACCAGTAGTGATGCCACAAGAGCATGTTTTTGTCCCACGTAGAAGAGATGACAATGTGGCAGAGATACAGTTTCCATGAAAATGTCATGTTATAAAGTATGAGAGGGCCTTAAGTTTATGACATGTAGACTACAGAATGTTCAATGTTTGGTGCATAGCACGGTGCTTGTGTATACTTATGAACTTAAAGGTTATGAATTTGAAGGTTACAGACTTGAAGTTTGACCTTTCTCTGTTCCCACTCTTGAAAGGAATGCTGGGTATGTGTAGGGAATAGAAGGCCCAGTGTCAAGGGTGAGAAGCATGCCGCAGGAGGAGGAGGCAAGGGAGGATGGTGGGTGATTTCAAAATGCTCCAAACGGAGCTAATGGAAGTGGCTGGCTTAAATGGGCAATGTGGGAGGAGCTATTTCCCCACATTGAACCTCAGGCTTTTAGCCCTCCCATTCAATGTTTGGTGCATAGCATGGTGCTTGTGTATATTTATAAACTTGAAGGCTATGAACTTGGAGTTTGGCCTTTCTCTGTTCCCACCCTTGATAGGAATGCTGGGTAGGTGTCAGGAATTGAAGGCTCCAAAAGATTGTTAACAGTTTGAGAGAACCTTCTCTAACTCACAGAGTGTGTGACCAGTAGCATGCAGGAGTGGAAAAAACCCCAGGTGGAGGAAACCTCTGAGTACCCACGGCTACTGACCTGCCCGTCCTCTGGGCAATCTATGAGGAGATAATTCTAAATGATTCGGACTGAGTTATTGGTTCTGGCTAAGTCGAAGAGTCTTATCCTCCAAATCTTGCTGGTAGATGAGCTGTATCCTATGAATCTTTCATGGTGTGAGTAATAATATCAATTCTGGAAGATGAAGGAGAATCCAAGTCATATGGATGTCCAGATGGAAGAAGATGGGTGATTAAATGATGTCCAGGATTTCTGTTTTGGAATTCGATTACTGGAAGCCTGACATGAGGATGAATCCAGAGAATGAAATCTATGGATGGTTGAGCCTTAGACAGTGGTGCACTTGAAGGCCCCAAAAGGAATACAGAAGGAGGATGACCAGGAGGCAATCCAGAGCCAGTCCAAAGGTGAGGCAGGAGATGGGTCAAGGCAAATAATGTCATGACGTATCACTATGAGGAAGCTGACAACAATCCGATCAATGGGGTGAGAAGTATCCACTGAAGAAAGTACAGAACAGAAGGGACAAAATGGTGAGGACCAGATGTCTGTCTCATTGATGAAGCAGAAGGGCAATCCATGAATGAGGCAGAGAAATCCAAGTAGGGGGAATAGTCAGGTGATAGAAGATGGGTTGGAGTTGAATGACATCCAGGGCCTGAGACAATGGCAGGTGGAGAAAGGCAACCATCATTCGATGCCCCCAAGGCAGTGCTAGAGATGTAGCTGCAGGATGATGCTGGACAAAATGGGATGGGAAGGAATGACAGAAAATGGAGGAGCAGTGCTCCCAACCCTGGCAGACAGGACAAGCCTTCTATTGCAAGATACCACCAGGTAGAGCTAGGGATGGAGTTGTGGATTGATGGTGGACAAACCATAATGGACAAACCATGAGTGGAAGAGATGATGGAAAATGGAGGAACAGGACTGCCAACCCTGGCAGACAGGACAAGCCTACTTTTGCTCAATACCACCAGGTAGAGCTAGGGATGGAGTTGTGGGTTGATGGTGACTATACCGTGACATGAAGCAAGGATTGAATAAATGGAGGTGCAGGACTCTCATCCCCAGCAGACATGAGAAGTCCACCTTCACTTGATACCTTGACTGGCAGAGCTAGGGACGGAGTTGCAGATTGATAGCAGACAAAACAAGCTGCAAATGAGTAAAGGAAAAATGGAGGTCTCCAGGGCAATAGCTGCAGGTAATGCTGACAGTCTATGCCAACGCAGCTGGAATTGTAATCCAGGACATGCAGAGTGCTACAGAAGTAGGACTGAATGGGACAAATCCTGCAGAGAAGTCCACAAGTAGCTAGACATATAGGTAGGGAGTCAGTTGGAGGCACTATGTAATATCATTGAGTGATATGAGCAGCAGTAGTGGGTAGCAGCATGAATATGGACAAAAGTCAATGAGAAGATGCAGGAGGTATGGATTCTGTAGTGAGAGGATGCAATACATGAAGGTGAGTACAGCTGGAGTCATAGCAGGATTACGTTGCCCAGAAGAAATGGATGAGTGGCTGAAAGGTCTCCAAAATGCCAGAAAATCCTCGGGATGGTGAAGGCAGAACAAGATATGTAGCACAGCAGGAGGAGTGCTGAAGAAACTCACCAAGAAGAAATACAAAACTGCTGATATGGCCAACGCACCAGAAATCCATCAGATGGGGGGAAGCATAAGTCACATGGCATAGCATAGCTGAAATGTCCAATGGTAGAAGACATATAGGGAAGTAAAAAGCTCTGAACTTGCTACATCCCATTGAGAAGCTGCCCCTAATATGTCAATATGGAAGGAAAATGCAAGTAGAGATGGGACATGGTTCCCTCTTCTGTGTTGCATCACCAGCTGGCAGCATGTGGGATCAAAGCCATTTGAATCAGAAGTGCCAGAGCGCTACACCATAAGGTCAATGGAGAGGTGCAGCACTGCAGTGGTAATGGTGAAGGAAAAGGAGGAGGCTAAGACCCAACTGCTGTGCTACCCCGGAGAGAAGGGGCTCAAGTGAAGCTGGAGCTCTCGCAAGTTGAGGCCAAGAGTACGGCTGATATAGTACTCCAACTGAAGGCAGCCAGTCCACAGAATGACCATAGGTTCTGTGCACAAAGAAGAGCTTCATGGAGATTCAGAAGCTGGAAGCCAGTCACGGCGGGTGACATCACACCCCAGAAGCACCAACAGAGAATGGAGCGGTGGCTGGTAAGGCAGAAAATGCCCAAAAACAAAGGGAAATGAGAGGAGACCAAGATGCAAGGAAAACAGATGAAGGAGGTACAGGGGAACACCAAGAGGGAGGACGAAGCAGACTGGGAAGAAAGCAACAATGGGGGGAATCGGGAAGGGCTGGGGGGATGAACATCAGGAGAAATGGAGGGAGACACAGAGGCATGGGGGAAGCACAAGCAAAGAGGGAGTTAGACAAAGGAAAACACAGGAATTAGGAACAAAGGTGGGGGAAACAACAGGAAAGAGCCAAGCCTCACCAGCCACACAGCTGCAGGAATCCACAGCAATTTTGAAATGCTCCAAGTGGAGATAACAGAAGTGGCTGGCTTAAATGGGAGATGAGGGTTTAGCTATTCCCCCACATTGAACCATGGGCTTTTAGCCCTCCCATTATGGGTGCTGTTAATATCATTTGAAAGTTATCCCTCTGGTGTCAAACACTTTTAAAGCTGCGTGTTATCTAGATACCAGCTCTAGAGTAAATAATAAGATTATTGTATTTCTTTGGTGTCAGCCAAGAAACATTGTACACAGGCAGGAGTAATAATTATAGTTTATTATAATACTTACCCCAAGCGTGTGACAGAGAAAATCACAAGGGAGATGGGTTTCTCACCACTGTCCTAAAGAATGTACATAATCTCAAGAATTTCCAAGATCTCTGTGCAGAGCTGGGTTGCACAAGGTTATATACTACAGATAACATCAGACAGTAGATATAAAGAACATGCTATATTGGTTCTATACTATAAAAAAGATTGTATAAGACATTCTCCATTGGATAATGACTTAGGAGACAGAATTACTAATGAATATCATATGAGACAAAGAATATGCTCCTGTCAGCATGAAGCTTGGACAACAGAAATTCTGACAGATCCAAACTACATGTGGCATTACTTGCCTACATGTAAGACAAAACAAAGGTTTTATCTCTGTCAGCTTAGATAAAGAGAAGTGCTGACAGGCCACTACTACATATGATTATATGACAATATATATAGTGTATAAAGTAATCACTGATGATCCCTAAGAGTCTTCATATCAGTAATTAGGTAGATTATATATGGAATATATGTAAGCGACAAACAAAATGCATTATAGTGAGGTATAATAATCATGCATGATATAATCCTATAAAGGATGCAAACATTAGCATCTATTAGCAGCAAAGCACATTCCTGGCACTCATGCTTATGTAATGGGTATGTAAATCTACATGTTAGTGCAAAATAGCAGTATCACAGTATAATAGACCAGGAATACAGTGTAAGGTGTATGTAGGATGATAGGGGGCATAACCCAGGTGCAACAGTCCCCTCTTTGTTGCCCTAATTGCAAAAGTGGCAACATAACAAAAAGACGACAGTTAGGTACCATTTGTCTTCAGGCCCGAGGGTCAAGCCTGATAGAGGAAGTTTAACTGGTAATGGAGGTGTTTCAGGGTTTTCCTTAAACAACAAAATGTAATTATAAGGGAAAATGTTAGTAAACCTTGTATTACTATAAACATTTGGAATGAAACTTCACAATATGGTTTTCCAATATTAAAACAATGTTATTACTGATATGTATCAGGTGTGTATATGTCCTATTGGGAAGAGATTGGAGAGACAAACTTAAGTTGCCTGTATGGATTCTAAAAATAAGTAAAAATTGAGATAGAGCATCAAGATAGTTAAGACTAGACTTAATGGTATCTGGTTCCAGGATAGGAACAGGTGTGATCACAGTAAACCTGTTTAGGGAGTAAAAATAGAAGTTAGAAAAGTTCACTTTGCATAACTCTTAGTCCATACCAGAAGAATGTAAAGTTGGTCACCACACAATTCCACATCAGCAGAATACACCATCTTGGAGGATGGCATTTTTCAGTTGATAAGTTGAACAGGACGCAAATGTCATTGTCCACAAGCCATAAACTACGAACAGTTTCAGGGATAAATCCAGGGTTTCTTCAAGTGTCAGTGTCAGTGGCTCAGTAGGTAGCACACTCGCCTCTGAGGCCGGGAGATCAGAGGGCTGTGGGTTCAGTTCCCACATCTGGCACTTGGGTTAATATCCCAGTACTGACACTGTAATGCAGCATGAGAGGGGTGCTGCATTTCTGAGGTGCCGTCTTTCGGATGAGACGTTAAACCGAGGTCCCATCTGCCTGGATTGGTGGTAGTTCAGGTGGATGTTAAAGATCCCATGGCACTTATCGAAAAGAGTAGGGAATTTCCCCTGGTGTCCTGGCCAAATTTCCCTCATTCACTAAAAATACCACCAACAGCTTAATCTGGTTCAAGGTCAGTTGGCATTCATCTGTATCCCCTTCCCCCGGGTCGTGCCTGAAAATAGGCAGGATTTGTCTAGTGCACTTACCCGGTCAACAAAAGCTAAATAAATAAAAAAAGTGTTAGATGAAGATTCATAGTTCAAATTAAATGCATTTGGATTTTCCAAAGGTAGAACCAAATGTTCAGGAGGCTACAGAATTTTCTGAGGCCTCAGCAGGGGGTGCAGTAGATTGCACATCAAGTTTTACAATGGAATAGCAACAGTGTTCAGTGGAAGATGATCACATGGCTGCACAAAGCATAAAAGTTTATGACAGTACTCAATTTGTATGAGGTGCCAGCCAGGCTTGGTAAACAAGCAGTAAAGAAAATGTATTTCTTAATTATAGATCAAATGAAGAAGAGTCTACTTGCTGAAGTTAGGGGATTGCCCTCACCCCAGGTTTGGCTCCATAGCATGCATAACAATGAGCTTGATTGTAGAATCTGAATTGGCTGAACCGAATACAGTTTATTTGAAGAGTTCACAAGTGGAAGCCTAATTTCAGTTATTAGGCCAGTACTCACAAGTTGGTAAAACAAGTTGGAAGATGTCATATCTGCATAAAAGTTGGTGATCCTTTCAGGTACGACAATCTAAGTTCAGAGTCAGTCACGATTCCAAGACCTCATGGTAAACAAACAAAGGAGGTAGTTTCAACCTTTCACAATAAAAGTTCCCATCAAGATGACCAATAGAATGGATGGTTAACAGATGATCAGAGATGGAGGTTGCTGGATGAAAATGTGACAAAGACACTGTGAAAGTCACAAACATGGCCTCCAGGATTGTGCAGGAATAAGTTTTGAATCCTGGAGCAATACTGGTGTGTGTGGTGACATACCCAAGGTTCCTTGCCATTGACAAGGGAATAGTGCTAGATTCAAATAAACATTTGTTAACGCATGCTATAGAAGTGCAATATGTGGCAATACCACTGACCCATATGTCTGTCATGTATGAGATCAGAGATATGTTCTAATTCCAGATCCCGGAAGAGATAACCAAAGGGGTGTAAGAACATAATAGCTGTAGGCAGTGCAAAGGACTTTCCTAGCTATGTGATGCTCATCTGCTTCCTTAATGTGAGCAGAAATTAATCCATTAACATTAACATTCGTCAGGTCAAACTCCTTCACAATACCCTTAATATTGTAAATGTAAATCACTTCTCATGAGCAAGATAATTTATGCCATGTAATAGGGGAGGTATGATATTATATTCATACTATCATGAACCTTTAACATATGTGCTTGAATAATGGCTATATCAGCCCTATTTCAATTAGATATGTCACAGCCAAATTGGCCTGAGTCTAAACTTTTTTTTTTAAATAAAAAAACAACAAAAACAAAACAAAACTCCTAGTGCATTTGGGTAGGTTTACAGTTATAAGATGTACCACTAGCAGTCAGGATTTGAAAATCCTGTGTGTGTGTGTGTGAAGCTATCAGTCACTGTATAGGGGATCATTAATGAGTACCTGGTATGCTGCCAGGGTATCCAATCACATCATTGTTAAAAAAAAGTGGGAAATGTTTGTTGTGAAACATATAACAAATCATTCCAAGTTTGAAAGGGTGAGATTTAAAATCACTGGGTTGTGCATGAGCTGCACATTATTAACTAGGGTACATTGTGTGGAAGTGGCTATTAGACCACTGGGTGGACCAGGGTTCTGTTTTGAGCACTCAGTATTGGGTGTCATAAATTATGGGGCATCATAGGTAAAACCTGAAGGTCGAATGGCATTTATTGCCATATATATTTTGGATGCAAAAATTCCCGATTATCAATAAAATGCAAACTGGAGTCCAGATCAAGTCTAACTGCTAGAATTGATCTGAAGCAATGATCATAACATTCAGTAGGGCCTCACTACCCTTCTGGATGATGAACATGTATTTTAGGACTTTAGTGTGAATTACACAGGATGCAATTAAATCATGTGGGCTTGTGAGGTACTCTGCCTCAACAAGCTGTTTAGGTTTAGGTCACTGGTTCTTATCTGCAATACAGTTTGCAGTTTGGGCTTGTAAGAAGACCCATACTTTAAAAAGATAATCAACATAAAAGCAAGCATCTCTGTCTCTGGAACCTAAAAGGAAAGAGAAAAGAAATACATAGTTTAGAACTATTCTGCCCATTGAGGTATGGAAAAGTAATTGAATCTCCTTTAAACAGTTTCATTTGATTGGCAAGTAGCCATTTATCAATGACTTTCTTATTGTGAGGCAGTCTAACTTCATAGACTGCTGGACTGAGTTTGTTTACAATAGGATAGGGCCTGTTGTTGGGCCTTGCCCATACATTGTGCAGCAAACAAGTGTACCTTTTGGATGTCTTATTTGAGTTATTTAACAATTTTATCTACTGATGCTCAATCAGCAGTGGCAGTACACAGGTCCAGAAGTACTGTAAGTGTTCTGGGAGTCTCATGGACTGTCCGGTCATGATTTCAAAATGGGGCATGCTGTATACCTGCAGAGAGTGTCCCTTTTATTACCATAAGGAGCAATGGCAATAATAAATCCCATTCTTTGGGGTTTTCCTGAACAAGTTTGGATAATATAACTTTGATCTTCCTTTTAGCCCATTCCACCTATCTTGATGACTGTGGGTGGTAAGGGATATGAAACTTTTGTTTTGCCCATAACAAATCCAGAATTTCCTGCATTGCTTTGGCTATAAAGCTGGCTCCCTGTAATCAGAATCTACCTTTAGGGGTAAACCCCACCTGGTAAATAGCTGGTTTACCAAGACATTTGCAGTCACTTTGGCTGTGCTGCTATTTGTTGGGATAGCTTCAGCCCATTTGGAAACTAGGTTGGTGCTCACTAGTGCAAACTTAATGTTGTTCTTAGTGTTTGGCATAGGGCCAATGTAGTCAATCTGGATGTTGTTCCAGGGGTCTGAATGCCTCTGGGGTAAAACTTTTACATGTTTCCTAGCTGGTATAGGATTGTTCTGTGCACAGATCAGACAGTTATTCATGTAATGTTCTACATCATTTCTCATGTGTGGCCACCAGAAAGAGGATTTCATTCTGTCTAGTGTTTTATCGACTCCATGCTGTCCACCAGTTGGAGTATCATGTATTTGGTACAGTAGATAAAATCTACCCTGAGGTGTTCAGGGACTACCAGTAACTTTTCAGGAGTTTTACAGCAGTGATACCAAATGAGTAGGCCATCACTGGATAGGTGAAAGTCATTTTTCACTTTCTTATAGGGACTTATTTCAGGAAGCTATTGCTCAGTTCCTTTATTAAGGAACTTACACACTGCCCTCAAATGAGGGTCCTTCTTTTGGAGCATAAGGTTCATGTTTACAATATGCTTGAACCTTATGAATGTACAGTTTGTATTTAAACTGGTTAGTGTTGTGATGTACACAAACAAGTCTCTGTATTTCACAGGGGTGCTATTAGAGTATTGGAAGTTTGTTTTCTTCCAAAAGAAATTCTGTCAGAAAGGAACAGACCCAATCAGAATCTGTAATACAACAAAAACAGTGTCTGCAGTCTTTCTGTAATTAGATCAAGGCCATTTCCTAAACTGCAGAACTTAACCCTCTAGTGGAGTGCTGGTATCATGTTACATAAGGAAAAAATATTTTTATTCCTCTCTTAACACAAGCTGTGTCTTTCTCAAGGACTTAAGCTCTGTAAACCATCCACAAATATTTGTGGTAATAATAAGGAGACTCCTCGCTTCCCTGTTTTATATATTTTTTTCTTGCCAGGCGTGTTTTAACAATGCCTGTGAATTGTACATATACAATGATGCAATTACTAGCAATGCACACTCTGTCATCACTAGAATGTAAAATAATTCCAAACCTTGATATCTGACCCTTGTTGGTATGTGTGGCTGAGTCATCAGTCAAAACATGACACACACTGGTGTCTTTTAACACTTTCTGATGTTCTGTCAGAAACGGCCCTAGGACAGGTAGGTCAGGGGGTTGGAGTGAACAATCATGGGTCTCTAATGCAAACTGTAGGCCATGGGCCAACAAGGATGGAGTTTTGATAGGAAGGACAGTGATGTCATGATCCTGTAAAATGAGACACTAGTGTGTAAGTCTGGCATTGGATACCGAGTCACCTTTTACTCTGTTTGACAACAAAAAGTTAGTTGGCAAATGATTGGAATGCAGTGCAATGGGTGCATATCCAATGATGTACATAACATATCTCACTGCCCAGTATGTAGACAAAAGATTCCTTTCACAAAGGTTGTATTTCAGCTCCACTGGGGAGAGCATCTGGGATGCATAAGCAATGGATCTGATGTGTCCATTGTATGTTTGGGCTAAAACTGCTGAGATTGCTATATCTAATGTAGCAGTTTCAAAATAATACCCTAAAGCTGGATTAGGATTAATCAATGCTGGGGCCATGATCAGTGATATTAGAAGAAACGACAACAATATCAACATTACAATATCTTGCACCTTCTTGCCAGAAGTGCCTGCTATTGTCTCTGCTGGGAATAACCCAGACTGTTCCTGGCTTGTGCCTGCTATTGCAGCCACAGTATGGGATGATCCAAGTGTCACTGGTGGAGAGGATTCTGCATCATGTGCAGGCAGTACTGGCACTATCAGGTGTGCCTGCACAGTGGAGAAAAGTGGTGTGCAAGCTGCATGTATTTCTCCAGCTATGAATTGTGGTTCAGTAGCCAACGGGGTGGAGAAAGTAGTACTGAAACAGGTGGCAGCACAGGTTCAGAAATCAAATCTGTAACCCTCCTCCCCAATGTGGCCTGTGATGCTGAAAATATCACTGCCAAGGGGCTTTCAGAATCAGGGCTGTCCCCTCCTCCACCAATTGTAAAGTGGATTTCCCCACCATGGTAGCAACATTGTTTTTTTTTTTTATCATTTTTCTCCCCTACTGCCAGCTATTATCTTCAGGAGGGCGTCCCCAGCCCCATCCCCCGGTGTCCACTAGCTGACACTGACCTGACCCCAGGGATTACCCCCCCGGCAGCAGGGTCAGCGGGGGTCTGGGACCCCCCCACCGAGGACCGGATTTATTTGGCCAGTGCCGTGGCTAGCCAGGGGCGGAGCCTGCTAGGTGCCTTCCACCATCCTGCACGGCAGTGTCTTTTTCTCCTGTTCTCCCAGGAAGTCAGGACCCGTGCAATGACATCACGGAGGGAGTGTACGCGTCCGCTGTCCTCAGACTACCTTTGTCCACCCCCAGCTGTGTATGGCACCTTGTCCTCCAGCCTCCACGGGGGCGAACAAGTGCCGACCACCAGGAACCTCCTTCCCCGAAGAAGGAGAGCAGTCCATCAGATACTCAGTTCTTCTCCTCCCCTGCCAACCCCCGATGGCCCATGCTTGTTCCCAAACACGGGTCACTGGCGTAGCACAAGATAAGGCACCAGTGCCTCAGCCCTCAGCGCCACCGGGCTGGCTAGCAACATTGTTTTTAAGGTTATAGCTTAAGGTATTAATGGGCTGCATGTGCCCAATGTTGTTAGTGTTAGGAAAAACAGCACATTCAGTCTTCTTAGGGAAAGCTGATGTTAAATTACATAGGGAAGAATCACAACATTTCAAATAATTAACAGCAATGTGTTCCTTAACCAAGGACATTCTATCTTAGTAAACTTTGCTAACAGCAGCTGCTGCTCCTGCAGCATCAGACCCTGACTTCATGACATTAGGCTGCGTACCAGCCTCATTCAAAAGTACATCAACATAATTTTTAATGAGAATCTTCTGTCCCTTAGAAACACTAGTCTTACTGATAACATTATAAATCATACCAAAAACCTCCAGTATGTTTTGTTTGGTTAAGGCAGCAATCACAGGTCCCTGTGATTGCATGATCCAACCTCCATGATGTGGTGGTTGGCCATTTTGGATTACCTCATGGGCATCTTGGGTTACTGTGTTATGACCATCATCACATGACCATGAGCAGCCATCTTGGGGATGGCATGAGGATGCAATGTGCTGACATGTGTGTCCTCCATTTAGAGATGCTAACAATTCTCTATTTTGTGAATCACAGAAAAACAAGTGGCTAGCCTTTGTTCTAGTCCACCCCACAGCACACTGTGAGTATTCAAATTCAGACTCTTCAACATCAGAAGAGGCAAAATCTATAGGCATTAAGGTGGTATGCCCTGCCAATATATCTGGCTAATGGTGCAAGTTCACCATTTCTGCCTTGCAATTTATAAGATCAACCTCAGATTTGGTATCACACAAATTATACGTAACCTGTTTCTCCAAGTTTCTACACACAGTCGTAAGCTGGGCGTTTTTTTTACTCCTGCATTCTAGCTCCTCATATACATGAGCGAGCACGCTATGGAGTACCTTAATTTCAGCCCACAAGACTTTCTCATAGTGTAAAACCTGCCTCTTATCAAGAGAAGCTTTATCACATTTGATTTTCAAAGCATACACTTCATGTCTACTGTTTTCATAATTACTTGGTAATGAATCGCATTGCTTAGTCAAGGTCTGGTGTTGACATAACAGCTTGTTAACTTTCTCAGCAGACTTGGCATTCAACAAACTCATCTTTTGCCTGTATGCAGTGTAATCTGATTTTAGAGTATCACATTTTTATAGAAAATTCTAAGCAAGTGAATAATGTTGCAACTAGCATTTTTCAGGAATATTTGTCTTGGTACCATGTTTCAATTCACTATAGTGTTCAGAAACCACCCTCATGAGATTGTTTCTGGTTTTTTGCCACATTGGCAAAATCATCCAAACCACAGTAGGGAGCTTGATTTTGTGAAGCATCCAGCCTCAACTTCAGTACTGATTTTTTAGACATGTCATTTGAAACATGAGAAACCTTTAGCTGTCTGTGGATAAAGAACTTTGTTTGCAACCAAAGTTCAGGACAGGACACACACAGCATTTGGAGTATGTAGACTCTTAGATTAGTATAAACCCACTAGGATTTGAAACCATAAATGAAAGCAATCTATCTGTCTGTTCAGATCCCTTTACAGCTGTGTGTTCCCACAGAGAAAGAAGAGGGAAAAATAAACCAACTCATTACACAGAGTTTGAATATCTGGCAAGAAGTTTGTTTTGTCTGCACTGTGGTACAAAAGCTGACTGAAAAGATTTAAACAGAAGACACTCTCAGCTGCTTGTCACTGGGGATTTCTCACTCAGTGTTTTAATTTACAGAGGAAATTAAAATGTAACTTTGACTATCACCCAGACACCTACCAAACGGTTGCCAATTTGTTATCTAGATACCAGCTCTAGAGTAAATAATACGATTCTTATATGGCTCCAGTGTCAGCCAAGAAACATTGTACACAATCAGGAGTAATAATTATAGTTTATTATAATACTTACACCAATAATGTGACATAGAAAATCACAAGGGAGATGGGTTTCTCACCACTCTCCTAAAAAATGTACATAATCTCCAGAATTTCCAAGATCTCGTTGCAGAGCTGAGTTGCACAAGGTTATATACTACAGATAACATCAGACAGTAGATATAAAGAACATGCTATATTGGTTCTATACTATAAACAAGATTGTATAAGACATTCTTCATTGGATAGTGACTTAGAAAACAAAATTATTAATGAGTATCACATGAGACAAAGAATATGGTCCTGTCAGCATGAAACTTGGACAAAAGAAATGGTGACAGATCCAAACTACATGTGGCATTACTTGCCTGTGTGTAAGACATAACAAAGGTTTTCTGTCTGTCAGTTTAGACAAAGAGAAGTGCTGAAAGGCCACTACTACATATGATTATATGAGAATATATATAGTGTATAAAGTAATCACTTATGATCCTTAAGAGTCATCATATCAGTAATTAGGTAGATTACATATGGCATATATGTAAAGGACAAACATAATGCATTATAGTGAGGTATAATAATCATGCATGATATAATCCTATAAAGGATGCAAACATTAGCATATATTAGCAGTAAAGCACATTCCTGGCACTCATGCTTATATGATGGATGCCTAAATCTACATGTTAGTGTAAAATAGCAGTATCACAGAATAATAGACAGGAATACAGTGTAAGGTGTATGTAGGACAATCGGGGACATAACCCAGGTCCAACATACATCTTGTATTTTACTATTTGGAACTTTTAAACTGCAGGTTTTGCTTTTAGGTCTGGATAGTTCTCTTTACTTAGTCCCACTGGCTTCATAAGACATAAAGGTTATTTTATTTTACAGCTTTTTTACAATTATTGCGGACATAACAAAAAAAATTATTTACGGAGACTTGTTGCCAAAAATTGTGAATAGGTTGAACTCAACAAAAAGGAAGCTACACCTTGTTACAATTCATATACAGATAAAGAAAGGAGACTTATGTCTGCATGTCAGTATAGCAACAGTTGAAGGTTATGAATATACAGTAGTCCATTTCTGAAAGTCACAGCCCCTCCCCAAAATAGAAAATCTGAGGACTGTGGCAAACTGCAATGAGAACGCTATAGAATTAATGTGAACACAAATTGGAATGGTCTACTGCTTAAGCCAAAATTCTGAGCACTAGTCATCACTTCAATCCAGTATGGATTTTTGGAGACATTCTGGTACAATGAACTCAAACCACACAGGGAAGTAAAAATGAATGATTCCTAGGTTTAGCTTTATGTTCTATTTATAACTGCGTTAAACAGTTTAGAGTCTTTAGAGCTTTTGGTTATGTCTTTCTGTTTAATACAGTAATACAGATGTGCAGTGAATACAGCAACATAAACAGCAGGACTAAACATATGACTTTGCTTCATGAAAAATTTATGGATAAATAAAAAGTGACTCTGTTTTCACTGTTGAATGCAAATTCCTTTGAAGTGGAACTATAGTACTCATGTAAAGAATAGTTGGGGGTGTCCTAACAGCACAATTGAATTGAAAAGGCCTTCTTTTTTGTCAAAGATATGTTTCTTTCTTTTAGTCTGAACTGATGATGTTACTGCTTTCACTGTCTGTCCTCCCATATCGTAAATCCAAGTTTGGTTTGTTCTGAAAGTCTTACTTTAAGACAGTAAGTTGCCAACCACACAGCAGGGTGATTCCTTTATCAACAGCATTTTGTAGCTTTCTATTCTATGTGAAATTGTCTTTTTCACATTATCTACTGTTAACCTTGAATAAAATCCTGACAGCTCTCATCCCCCACTTTAAAGAGGAAAAACTCCATGAAAACACAATCACAAATATTCCAGTTAATCCTTACCCTTCCCAGAGGCCACTGATAGTAATTATTCTGTGTTCTATGCTGAGTGACTCTAATAATAAATCGGCAGCACCAGTATTCATTCCTGCTGACTATAGGGTGTGTTGTTAAATTCCATTTATCAGTAGGACATTTGTTCAAACAGGCTCAGAATGGAATGTATATAGTCAAAAGACACAGTAGCAGAATTGTAAATAAATATGCTGTGGGGTGAATCATACTTTAGGCAATGCTAAATTGGGGAAGAAGGAAACCGTACATATGCTTCATCTTCAATTATTTATGTTTAGGCTTGCGGGTTCAAATGCCCACTGGGCTGCCTACCCTCCTGTCTGTCCTGACTCCCATTTTTCCTTTCCATTACCGATCAGAATGAATTTTAACTCACCACCATCTTGGCATTTTTTGGGAGAGCCTGGAATGAAATCTGATCACAGTCGCACTACTCCTGCTTAGATTCTGACCACCTCTCTGTTGACTGGCTCTCAGCAGCTCAGAATCTGTCCAAGCTTGAAGAGTGTAAGGAAGACACTAGTCCCTACTCTTGGGTCAGTTTTTGAAGTGCTTGTGCCTCACCACATCACAGACTGATGGACAGTGATGACATGCCATTGCCAACCAATAGTAGCCTCTCTCTCTCTCTCTCTCACTCCTCTGCCCCAGACTACTGTCACCCAGTGCCTTCTCCCCAACACTGCAACCTACCTACCTACCCTGTTCCAACTCAGATTCTGAGGCTCAGACTTCTTTTCTTTGTTCTTCTTTCTGGCCACATAAACTACCTTCCCCAATGCCCCCAACTCATAAAGATGTTTTCAGCAATGTCAAGTGGGGTGGGGCCATGCTACAGCACAGACTGTTGTCACATGGCTTTGAAGAAAAAAAGTGGCTTTAAAAAAAGTTTAAATGTGGCTTTAAAAAAAAATGTTTCTGTCTGTTGGGGGCCCCAGCTGCATGGCCATGGGTAGTGGTGGTGGGCGAAGTGGCCATGGAGTAATGCAGAATTCATTAAGTACACCACAATGCGAAGCAGGGTACTTCATGTCATAATGAGGAATGTGAAGTCTATTAAAAGCAATGACTTTGCATTACTCCACCTTACTCAAAACCAATACTCCACTAATTTTAAGGTGAAGTACATTGAAATCAATTTACTGCGCATCACTTTGACTTGTTGGTGAGCTCCAAAGGTGAATTTTGCAGTGATTCATGGGATTGCAGGTCACATGGGCTCTAGATTATTCTGCACAGCCTCAGTTCAAGGTAGTGTGTGTAGGTAGCTGTAGGAGACAGTTTGCTCTGAGAGCTTTCTGTGATTCAAACCCTCTAAAATCTGTTAAAAAAGTATTTTTGAGTAATTTTTTTTGCTCAAACTTTAGTGCATCGATTGTAGGAAACCCTCCTGTGCTCATATCATCGAGAGTTTATTGTTTGTGTGTGGATTTTGAATGTTAATGTACAACATTCAGTCTGTGTACTGGCAGACAGTGGAAGTGTGCTTTGGGAGAGGGGCGTATCTGTGGTGTAGGTAGATTTAAATTGAAGAAATAGTGAGTTCTTTGTTTTTTGGTTTTATTTTTCTTGTATAACTGTGTTAATGTATGCACAGTAATATTTTCAGTAATTGTTGACATTTTTTTGCTGATTGTGTTGTGGACCTGGTGCAGCGGCACATCATTTCAGGTTGTTTAGAATACGTGGTATATTACTGAAGTTTTCAATTTGCTTAGACAAAGTGTGTGTGTGTGAGTGTGTGGGCAGCGCATGACATCAAATAATACACCTTTTATTGTGCCACAGTGTAATTGCAGCAGTGTGAACCTGCTATCCACAGCATCTGTGTGATTTTGTACTGCCTTTGTGGTATCTTGGTTTTGCACTATTACTGTAATCTGCAGTCACAGTGATCCCCCCAACTGGCAAAAGGTATTCTTTTCCAGATTGTATTGTGACTTGAGCACCACTGGTTAGTTAAGGTGTTGTTGAACTTGTTGTGACTTTGCATCTGTATCTCTTGTTGAAGCCACAGTTGTTTTTTTTGGCTTTACATCCAGTGGCCCAGAGTGAACGTTCCAAAACCTAAATTTGTTTAGAATATTCTTGTTGATCCCCCAAAATGCCCACAAAGAGACGTGCAAGCAAAGCTGTTTCTCACCAAGGCACTGCTGCCTGTGGTAAGATTGTCTGTGGGCATGGTAGTACGCAGTCGCAGAAGTGCATTGCTGATGTGAGGAAAGGTATTTCTCCTTCAATGTTTTTCACAGCACAGTCGGTAGCTTCACTCATAGTTGGATGAGATGATGTCCCAGCTGGTGGTGTTAGTGCAGTTGCTGGTGGTATGAGTATTGCTGCCTCAAGTGCCACTTCTGACCAGTTGACCATGTCCAAAAATATAGTTGAGTGTAAAACAGTGAGTGACAGTGTAGATGATGTCATACTCCCCAGTAACATCCCATTGGTAACTGAACATGAGGATTCTGATCATAATGGCAATGATAACTCAAAATGTCACATTTCTTCCACCATGGTTCAGGTCACGCATTTGTCTTGCAATGATTCACAGTGTGATGAAAAAACAGTAGGTGATGGTGATGTTGATGATGAATCTGATGATGCTGATATTGCTGTGGTTGCAACATACAGTCCACATGCCAGCATCCAAGCAGAAGATGTGGATGTGGATGATGTTGATGAATATGATGATGATGTCAGTGACCCCCTGTTGGGAACCGGAGAAAAAGAAATTCAAGGTGGATGTGCCAGGGTCTGTTTGCACTAACCCTCCCCCGTAAAAAGTTGTGATTTACCAGTTTCAGTTGATGATGATGATGACGACCCAGTAATAATGATAGGTAGTCGTGATGATCAGTTGCAGTCCAAGTGTGTCCTGCCTGAAAAATCATGTAGCACCCCCCCCACTTCAGGGTTTAAAAAACCGGAGTCCAATAAGCAGATTCAGGGGCATGTTAAAAGTAGGGGATCACAGTCCCTTGCTAGGGATTTTTTTATGCAAGATGCAAATGATGAGTCAGTTGCAATCTGCCAGGTTTGCCATGTGCATGTGAGGTGAGGTAAAAAGGGGAGCCATCTGGGCACAGGGGAACAGCATACACATCTTAAAGAACAGGCACATGGCACTGTGGACCCAGCACAAGATGGCAGCTATTACCACAGTGGGGCGTTCACCCTTGTCATCAACCATAATGAGCATGTTATCCCCTTCCATGACTGTAAGATTATGTAGGAAATTAAATGTGTGCAGTAGCGATGAAATAACAGCAAAGGATTACTACAAGCATGATGAGGTGGAGGAGCATAATGATTTTGAAGCCTTGTCCAGTAGTGGTGAGAGTAGCAGTTTTGGTGGTGGAGGTGGTCAATGCAGTATGTCTAGTGCAACTGGTACATCAACCCCTGTTCGTAAATCTGGAAAAATAACTTCATTTGTGGATTTTTCATCACCTGTGCAACCATCTTCATTACACATCCACACTCCACCCCCTGTCATTCACAGAGCCGAACCATTTATCATCACACCCCATGTAAAATGTTTGTCAGCCCAAGTTAGGGTGTTTTTGCGCATAAGCTGAAGTACCCACCCAATCATACAGTGTCACATGAACTTAATGCTGCTGTAGCTGAAATGCTGATAATTGATCTTTTGCCCTTCTCCTTCATGGAGAATTCTGGGTTCTGGTGGTTTGCAGCACATGCCAGTCCAAAATGGAAAGTCCCATCCAGGACATACTTTTCCACCCATGCTTTCCCTGAGTTGTACCATACATTGTCTGACTCTGTAAGACATGCCCTTCAACATTCCTCCTCTCCATTCATCCACTTAAGTATGGATATGTGGAAAAGTGGCAAATCAGTGGGGAGTTCATATTTGTGTATAACTGCACATTGGGCACAGGTGCCGGGGGTTGTTTGTGCTGTTGGTAGTGTGAATAATCTGTGCAGTAAGGTGGAGTGTCATGGTAGCAATCTTCCAGGAATTCGACAGCATGCAATGATTGCTATGCACAATGTGATCTGTTCACACACACTGGTGAAAACATGCTGGACTTGGTACTGACTGAAACTGACAAGTGGCTGAACCCCCAGTCCCTGAGAGCTGGGTTCATAGCAAATGACAATGGGTCAAATGTGGTTAAATGCATCATGAATGGTGGCTTTGTTCAGGCTCCATGCATGTCCCACTGTTTAAATCTTGTGGTGCAGGAGTTTCTGCAGCACCCTGATATAAAGGAAATGCTGACAGTTGCACGCCGTATCTGTTCTCACTTTTCATGCTCTGCAAAGGCCTGTGACCAACTTCGACAGTTGCAGATCTGAAACTGCCTCCCACAGCACCGCTTGAAGCTGAAAGTTGTCACCCTGTGGAACTCCACTTTATAAATGGCAGAGAGGTTGTATGAACAATACAAAGCCATCTCAGAATATCTTGTCATGTATACTAGCCATGACAGTTCCGGGGCCTTCCTGTCTATGACAACTAAACAATGGTACCTCATGGACTCTGTAATAACAATTTTGGACCTTTTGAACATGCCACACAGGCAGTGAGTGGCGAGTCTGCCTCCATTAGCCAATCTATTCCACTGCTGATGGTGCTGAGGCAGACATTGGTGATGTTTTCGGAGACAGTGCTAGCAGTGTGTTGCTGAAACACATGCTGACAGTATTTGACCAGAATAGTCACATCTTGAGCATTCAGTGCAGTGACAACTTTTCAATAGCAACAATGCTGGACTCACGATACAAATGTGAAATTGCCTCAGTACTGGAGGATGGGCCTGAAAAGGTTAAAAATGTCAGTGGGCAACTGGTGCGATTGGTTCATGGGGCACAGAAGTCACTTGCCAAGGTCAGCAAACCTCAGCAGCATAATCAGGCTGAACGTCAACCTGGAGTAGTATCAAGCATATCCTGTAAGGGGAAGAGGATTACAGTTCCAGGTGGTCTGTCATCAAAACCGGTTGGCATTAGCCCCCTTTGGGAGGCTTTGTCCCAAGTGAGGGTTTGTGACATAAATGATTCTGGAGAACAGGATGATGCATCAACCACTGGACTTGGTGCAGCACAGTGAATGGTTGAGTCATATTTGTCTGAAAACAGGCATCTGTCAGTAACTGATGATCATCTTTTACACTGGAGTGGAAAGGTCAGTGAATGGCCAAAGCTGACTCCAGTGGCACTGAAGTACCTGACATGCCCACCCTGCAGTGTAAGTGTCAAGAGGGTATTCAGCTCAGCAGGTGCAATTGGTCAGGATCATCATACAAACCTCTCTCCTGCAAATGTCAGTTTGCTGACATTTATAAAAATGAATGAGAGGCACATACCAACTCAGACTGCAACCTCAGTATTTGTACCCCAGCCTAGTCATGGTTTTGCTGATGTAGAAATGGACCATCCTGGTGGCACTGGCAGTGGCAGCATGAAACGGCCAACCACTGACATAGATGACGACACAATGGAGAAAGAATTTCCCAGTGGTCAGAATTCAGATATAGATGACCATGAGAACAGCCTTCTTTATGAGGATGATGATGAGGTTAACGTTGGCAGATTTTAACTTAAGTGGTTAAAAGGCTGCCACATTTGTTGTATGATAAATTTTTTTTTTTCATAAAGTTAAATCAGTGTCTCACTCAGAGTGACTCAAATTCCATGTGTCATGTCATGTTTGTAACACAGAGCACAAAATATCCTGGCCCCTGGACCACCACCATAAGACTGCAGTTAGCCACTGCCACCATAGGGAATGTCAGCATGTGTCCCCCTGGACCACCACTGTGAAACCACTGCTAGCCACTGCCACCAGGGGGAATGCCTTTGTGTGCCCCCCTGGACCACCACCATAAGACTGCTGCTAGCCACTGCCACCATATGGAATGTCACCTTGTGCACCCCTGGACCACCACCATGAAAACCCTGTTACCCACTGCCACCAGGGGGAATGACTTTGTGTGTCCCCGTGGACTACCACCATAAGACTGCTGTGAGCCACTGCAACTACCACCAGATTTAGGAAGATGTGAGAGGGAATGTCATCATGTGCCTAAGCTATGACCACCACCACCCCCCCACCACCATTCTGACAATGTTTTTCATTACATGTCTTGACCATGCCAAGGCAGAGGGAGTCGAACAGGAGACCACATCCATCAGCCACAGGCACAAGGCTTCTTACTATGAATACTATAAAGTGAGTATGTGTACTAATGTTTGTCATGCTATTCAACTTCCTTTAGCTGTGTGTTTTGTTTCCTGTTGCTTTTCCGAGCTGCAATGGTCAAACAAATATGGTCAGCTTATTTTGTTTTTTTACAGGTTAACAAATGACTCTCCTTCGCTGAAGGTCTGTATCAATGGTACAGCATTACTGTGTACAGCAACCTATGGGGATATCCATTTCCATACTGCTAAGTATATCAATTTTATTTAATCTGTTCCTTTTATTTTCATAACAGTGCCAAAAGCTGACTGATGATTCATAAAGTAGGTGACATGTACGTCACAAAATATTTTCCCAACACATCATGCACTTTATTCCAAATTTGAAGCTGCAGCCATGCCAGTGTTGTAAAAAGTTTGACCCTCATCATGTGACTTGACAAGATGTGGTTTTAAAATGTAGCTTGAGTTAGAATGTAGGGACACTGACACAGTGTGTTTCTTACAGCCTGGTACTAAATTTAATTGTGATCTGATCTGATGATTTGGTGTTCTTGTGTCTTCACAGCTTGCTATACGTGTTAATCCATATACCCGTGGTGGAACAGCCACAGCTTAAACATAATGTGTTACTTCTGCTATCAAGTTGTAATAAGTCCTTCATTTCTTTTTATAGGAAACTTCCAGATGCTTTGTTGTGTCATAGTTGCCTTATCCAAAGAACTTCAACATCATACCCCCCCCCGGGGCTGGCAGACATGCAACAAGTAGAAGTCATGGGAATCGATGATGACCATAACCATCATTACTGGACTGGAGAAGGATGCAGATAAAGTCTGTGAAGAAGTAACCAAACAATAAGCTGTTAATGAGACATACTTGCAAATATGATAATTCCCCCAAAAAAAACAAAATACTTACCTTCATTGGCCTGAGAGTATTCCATTTCCAATTCCAACTCCACAATTTCTCAAGCATGGGAATGTACACACCAACAGTATGTTACCTGTGACAGAAAACAATACAATGAGTACATGTGTATATATATGTCAACCCCCCCCAAGAAAATACATATATGTGTATATGTATATATCAACTCACCAAGGCTACAATTGGTGTACACACAAAGGGCACCCTTCCTGTTGAGGTGATCACAGCACACTTTGGGCAATGAACAGTTCTCTCAGTGTCATCATTTGTGACAGTACACTGAATGGTCATTCATGTTCTCCCTCCTTCATATGGTTTAGCAAGACACTGTGCATCATCACATCATCATCACAGTAAGGTCAACACACAGCAGCATTACATGTAATTGCAACAGCAGCAGCATTACTTGTAATGCTCTCATTTCACTTTGTCAGCAATGGGGAATTTTCTGGACACAAGACAGTTGCATTTTGGGGATGCACATTATTTCTGGTGACTGTGTGTGAGCATATATAATATCATAATGTCTATTTCCAAAAATAAATATTTTTGGAGCCTCCGTAATGCTTACTTTCTGTTGTGAAGTGCTCGTCAAAACGCAGGACTGAGCAGTGCAAGTATACTGTGCTAAACTGCATGTGTGCAGTCAGTGTTCTTTCCTGTGTGTGCAGACACTGTCCAGCTTCGTGCAAACATAAATATGGCATGACTTGTTGCAGTATGTAAAGAATAAAGATAAGAATATATAATGTATATTTTATTTGTACCATCAGCAGCAGCAGAGTAAGTGATATGATATTTTTTCAGAGGTCTCGGGCCAGTGTGCACCTCAATCACTCACAGTGCACACGTGACTTTGTGGAGATAATAGCACAAAAAACTCATGCTTTTCAACAAACCATACCCAACAGACATTAAGTATTGCTGAAGCACCCAAAATATGTTATGGTGTACAGACATTTTAAAGTCATAATATATAACAGGTCCTGCAGTCCACTGCCACCACACTATGCAACCACTGGAGCTGTGTCATGTTATGGTGTACACCAACTTGCTAAAAAACTGACACTGCCAGTCTAAACTAGAAAGACATCACTTATTGCAGAACAAAAAATGAAAAGAAGAACTGTGGTAGCACAGTGTGTTGGCATTTGGCAGTGAACTGGACCTTATATATTTTCTGACTTTATAGTGTCTGTACACCATCCGTGAAATATTTTGGGTGCCTCACCATCACCAATACTTCATGTCTTTTGGGTGCGGTTTGTTGAAAAGCAGGATGTTTTGTTGCTACATGATCTCCTAAAAGTCATGTGTGCACTGTGTGACTAAGGTGCACTCTGGCCAGAGACCTCTGAAAAAATATCATATCACTTAGTCCGCTGATGATGATGGTACCAATAAAATATACATTATATATTCTTATCTTTATTCTTTATACCATAAAGACTGCAATAAGTCAGCATATATATATTTGCAAGAAGCTGGACAATGTCTGCAGTCCACACACAGGTAAGAATACTGACTGCACACATGCAGTTTAGCACATTATACTTGCACTGCTCAGTCCTGCTTTTCCACAACCACTCCATGACAGAAAGTAAATATTACTGAGGCACTGGAAATACGTCAGGGTACACATTCTTAACTTGGATTATAGTAACAGGGCAATAAGGAGGTACAGACACCTCAGGAACAAGTGCAAAAAAGGCCATCAGGGCAGCAAAGAGTGACTTTTGCAAGTCCGCCCTACTAAGCTCTGCCAGTAATCCCAGGAGGTTCTGGAGAGATATTAAATCCCTTGTCAGCAGATCCTCCCATCCGGGGGTTACGGACATGGTCATAAATGGAGTTTCCTGCAATAATCCCCATACTATTGCCAACTCCCTAAATAATCACTTCTCTGACCTCTCTGCCTTCACAACCCTCTTCTCACCTGATGAGGCCTCATCCCACCCCTTCCCTCCACTCTGCTGGAGGGTCACCCTCCTTGTCAAATGTTCCACCTCAGGGCTGTATCAGTTCAGGACTTGCAGAAATGCCTAGCTGGCCTCTCCCACTACTCCAGTCCTGGCCTAGACAACCTGGAGCCTAAACTCCTTAAGCTTGGTGCTGCACACATTGCCTCACCAGTAGCCTTTATCTTCAACCTAACCCTTGGTCTGGGGAGCATCCCAGACATCTGGAAAGAGGCGAGGATTGTCCCTGTACTGAAGCAAGGAAATCCCAAACTGCCTGACAATTATCGACCGATTGCCATTCTCCCAACCCTTAGCAAGCTCCTTGAAAAGGTAGTGGCTGAGCAGCTTTCAGAATATATCCACTCTCATGAACTGCTGTCCCCAGCCCGCTCAGCTTTTATAAGGGACACAGCACCACCACAGCCTTAATCTAGGTTACATCAAGTATCCGGACAGCCATGGACCAGGGCAAACTCTCTAGTGCAGTATTTATCGACCTGTCCAAAACCTTTGACCTCGTTGACCACAAACTGCTTGGTGCACAGTTGTGGTCACTTGGCCTCTCCCCCCATGCCATGAAATGGCTAATGGGTTATCTACATGGCAGAAAGCAGCATACCTGCTTCAATAAAGTCCTCTCTGAACCCCTACCGGTGACCTCCGGAGTGCCTCAAGGCTCGGTACTGGGTCCCCTCCTCTTCTCCCTCTTCATCAATCAGCTACCCATGGTTACTACCAGCTGTAGCGCCACCATGTATGTAGATGATCTGGTAATCCTGGCTCACTCCCAGAATGCCACTACCCTAAACCAGAACCTGACCGATGACTTTAACAGGGTATTGTCATGGGTTACTAGTCACAAGCTGGTCCTGAACCTGAAAAAGACACAGGCTATGCTCTTTGGCTCAATGGCTAAAATCAAAGCCTCATTGGCCTGCTTACACATCACCAGCACAGATGGATCCTCACTACCCATAGTGAGCTCCAACAAATATCTGGGGGTAACACTTGACCCCCAACTTGACATGGGTAATCATATCCTTAACATCTGCAGGGTGGCAAACTGCAAACTGGGTCTGGCCTATAGGGCCAAGTATAACCTTACCCCAGCAGCCAGGCTTGCCCTAGTGAAGGGTGTGCTCCTTCCCTCCCTCAGCTATGGGCTGCACCTATTTGCTCGCTCTCCAAAGACACATCTCCCCCAGTGGTACACTGCTTTCAATAACATTTGTTGTTTTGCCTTGGCTGCCTCCCGACTCACCCACCATTGTGAGCTATATGAGAAACTCTGCTGGCTCTCACCAGCTAGATACTTTGATTTTGGTTTGGGATGCCTCTCTGGGAAAGTGATCAGAACTAGCACCCCCCAGGGGCTGGCCCTACTTCTGCCTAAACTGTATCCCACCCCCTACCAACTTAGGTCTCTCACATCAGGGATGCTCAAAGTCCCTCCTACCCGGACCCTCATGGGGGATCAGGACTTTGCCATAAGTGCACCCAGACTCTGGAATTTGCTGCCTGTGGATCTCAGAGATGCCCCCTCCTATCTGAGTTTTCAAAATTCCCTGTGGGGTTTCCTAAAACTAGCATCAGAGTGTGACTGCCCCAAACCTCCCTAGAGTAAAGTGTCAAATTGTTTTGTCTGAACCTCCCCAGGGTGTCTCCATTGAATTCCTGGAGATATTTTCCCCACTGTAGCAATGACTTCTGACTACTCCTGCCTAAAAAGCCTTGGGCATTTTTACACCCATTATTGCTCCACGGTCATAGGCTAACCATGACATATTGCACCTTGGTCACTTGGTAGAAACTTGTACTACCAAGTGTTTCTGTTTCTGTCTAACATGTGCATATTTAGAAAAATGTGATGAGCTGTATATACCTGTCTGCAATCCAACTAGCCTAGGGGGTGTATACGACAATGTTATAAGTTATATTATGACCAATCCAGTCCTTGAGCTATGCTCCACTCCTATGTATGATGACCTGTATATATCTGTCAGGTGAACTAGCTAGTCTACAGTGTATAATCTGAAATGTGCTTACTACTATATATTTCCCCTAGCGTCAAATGATGTATTTCCCACATGTTTGTTTACTGTGACAAAAAACTGTACTCTCTTTGCCATGTCTCCTTGACTGTTGTTCCTCATGTTGTACTCTCCCGGGTCGTTCCTGAAAATAGGCATAATACTTGTCTAGTGTACTTACCCGGTAAACAAAAGCTAAATAAATAAATGTATGTATGTATGTATGTAAAGTCCTACTGTGTCCTTCCCTCTGTCTGCTATTAGGAATTTTTACTAAATTAGCATGCTACCTTTATGGTACTTTTATGAGCAAGGGCATAATTAAATGGAATACATTTTATGACACAGCGGGGGGGAGGTGTGATGAAAAAAAACCTAATGTGGGATCCCCTGCTGGTCCAGCAGCACTTTCAGCATCGACACAATCTGCAACTGATGTCTCTCTATCTGCTCCAACTGCTGCTGGACAGCACTCACCCTCTCGTTGTTCTCCTCGACAGCATCCCACAGAATTGCAATGTCAGTCTGAGTTGCAGGCAGTTCTGTGGGGTCCACTGGTGGTACAGTTATTGGTGGTGGTGGTGGTGGTGGTGGTGCTGGTGGAGCAGCAGGTGCTGCTGGGGCCCTCCTCTTACTACGGTGATGCACAGCTGCACGCTCTGCCAGTGCCACAGAAGGGACAGCAGGTGCAAGCCTGGCCCATTCTGTGGCAGCCTGCCCCTCCACCTTGTGGTGATTCAGCATGTAGGTGCGCTGACCCCCAATCCCCAGGTGTGTCCCTCGGGGGCCACAGTGCACCTCCACACCACAAATATGACACCGGACAAGGATGCTTTCACCCCTAACACAGTCAAAGAACTCCCAAACTGAAGAGCTGCGGGGGGGAGACCAAGCATGAGAGAACCAGATGCACTGGTGGCAGCGTGGTCACAGTGCTCAAGCTCCAAGCCCACACTTTGGCCCAGGGCACAGGCGCATCCTGCTGTGGAGGATCTGCAGTTACAGATGGTGCTGCTGGAGCTGCTGCTGAAGGTGGTGGTGGTGGTGCTGCAACTGCATGAGGTGCTGGTCCTGCTCCCGGAGAGGGGGAGGACCCAAGATTTTGGACCAGTCCAACATCACCCGGCCATGCCTCCCACACATGCGCACTCCTCCCCTGCCAAGCATGCTGCCACACAGTCCCACAACTGCCCCCAGCACCATTCCAGACATTCTCTGACCCTGTCCCTGGTCCATTTCTGCTGTCAGCGACTCAACTGACTCGACTCGACTGCCCACCCTCCTTCCCTCCGTCCGAGCAATGAGTCGACAACACAAAACACTCACACACACAACACAGGCACACACACGGTCAGACACACACACAGAAAAACAACAAGTTATAAAAGTAAAAAACAAAGAAATTACAATCACAGAAAGAACAATTTAAGTACAAAAAGAGTACAAAAATACAAAACAATATAGCTTTGAATAAAGCTGTTGGATTTATATGAATGATCTCCTCTCCTCCTAACTGTAGTCTCTGTCAGACACATACAAAGACAAAATGCCTCCTCTCTCTCCCTCTGCACAGGAGAAAGTGAAAGTATCTCCTTGCATTAGTCACTTCTTTCAAGCCTTGCTAAAGCATGTGACTTATGGTACTGTAAGCCATGTGATGTGTGGGGGAGCTGCCTATATTGTTGTCACTTTGCCTTACTTCACGTTAAGGCAGAATGACAACACAAAGTCATAATTACAAGGCAAAGTGTGCCTTTCACACTGGCCACTTCTCACAGCAGAGTGACAACATGATGTGAAATTTAAATTCACTGCATCTCTAGCCATGGGTTTTGTGGATGCCTAATGCCAGGTGTGAGCATGAGATTCATTTGTTAACCACTGCCTGCAAACCTCTGTGTCTGAGGACTGCAACAATGGCACTCTGGGCATCCGGCCTGTAGCACTTTAGATTTCTAGGAATGCCAGGCTATGTGAGTGCTTGCAAAGTTCTTACACTGGGTCTCTGCCTTCTCTGCCCAGGATGAAGTGATCATACTGATTGGATTGCTCTGATCAAAGCAGGAGCCTTCTTCTTTCTGTAATGCATACCTTTGTGATGCAGGACCATATCTACCTGGCTAGGATGGACTTTAATGGCTTTTCACCCTTCTTAACTGCTCCCAACCAACTTAAGCAACTAAGGCGCTTACAAAAAACTCTGTACAGGCTTCATACAGATGATGGAAGGAAAACTTTCTGATTCATATGGAAAGCTATTAGAAACTTGGAAACAAAGGCTGTACTGTCCCGTTCTATGTGATAACGGCGACTGCCGAACGGTGAGCTGCGTTACCGCGACGTCAGGGCAGTGAAAACATTTTTGCCTCCCTGACATCCTCGGCTCATGGAAGAATGGTGCTTTCTGGGGGGGCTGCCCCCAACTCCCCCCATGTAGGGGGCTTCACCCACCACACCCCACTACTAAAGGATTCTCAACTCCAGAGGGGTGCATGTCGGGGGCAAAGCAAGAAAAGCAAGTTTCGGGCGGGGTGCAACCAAATTGCAGTAGTGCCCAGACCCAGACCCGAACCCAGTACCTCCTGCACTGCAAGCAGAGGCCAACCCCTGACCACGGTGCAGCTCAGCAGCCAATGGCAGTGCCACCCCCTACACCCCCTCCTCCCCCTTCCAGCCCATGCTCACCGTGCTCGCTCCCCCCCGCACATGTGTACATGTAGCGACACCTTGTCGCTGCAGTCACCCACCCCACCACATCAGGTCACCCTACCCCCCATTGCCATTCAGGCTTTCACCCACAATGCGTCACCATTTCGGATGGCACCTTACTTCAGGTGCCAACATCACAGGCTACCATACTGTCCTTAGCACTTGTTTGTCCTCATGCAAATAAGGTAAGGTTTACTATGCTAAAAAGCAAGGCGCTCACCAAACACCTGGTCAAGCAAACCAACATCCAGAAGCACACCTTAAACAACAACACATTTAAAGTACTGGGTGCATCACACTAGGTTCATATCCCCAGGTGGAGCCAGGAACCAAAAACAAAGGGGCAGGCTCTTACTGACTGTTTTGAGAACTTGCATACCGTAAAAACTGTGTTGATCCCCAAGGCATTCCACAAGGATGGTCTGAACACTGCATCTGAGTCATACAGCAGCCCCATAGGATGCTCAGCATTAGACCTTTCCCACTATTGCTTGCAGGAGACCCTTGTTCTGTAGTATCTAAGCATTGGCTCAGTAGAGAGCCAAGACACCACCTGCATCCCCTCTGACTTTGGACTGATCCTTTATCATGTAGATTCCCTGTGAATCGGAACACTAAGTGGCATCTATGTTGTCAGGATTCACCAGATCCAAAAGCCATGACCTTCTTGATCCAGTGCTGTTAAAAAAAAAAGTGGTCTTAACTGCTGTTTCTTTCACACAACCCTGGACAACAAATGGTGGGAACAGAGGAGCTCTGACAAAGTTGCAGCACCTTGGCACCTAAGTGTTCTTCCTTGCCGAGCAAGATCAAACTGGTGTCGAATGGCCCTACTGTACTACATGATGAATACCTCCAAACTGTAGAGCAAAACTGAATTAAGGTACACTGACCCTTTGGCACCATAAGTTGAACACCTCCAGATTCCAGGGCGGCACTCGGGTGACTCCGACTGAGCCAACTGGTCAGACCATGCAGTTCCCCTGCTAAGAGAACTGCTGCCAATGAGAGATCATCTTTCATCCGCCAAAGGATCCCAGTCATTTCCTTTAGCACATTTGCAGTTTTCATGCCTCCTTGATTATTTCAGTATACCATAGTGCTGGTGTTGTCCAATCCAACCTTCTGCTATATGAATTGTGAATAAAAATAAAACAGACTGCATTTTGCATTTGATGCACTTGTGCACCAAATGCTTTGGGACAATAACGGGAAGTGAGAGGTGTGTCACTGCCACCTAGTGCAATGGACGCTTTACTGGGTGCCTCCCGCAGCCACCAATCAATGGGGAAACTGCTGATGGCAGCAGCTTCACAGAGAGCCAAGGAGTTAAAAGAAACCTGCCACTGCAATCATGAACAGTTTCATCATTACCTCACAACCAGGTCGGCTCCTGCCTGCTGAGCACTCTGTCCCCAGGCCTTGCTCCACGAGCAACTTGTTTGCTCTGTGTGCCTTTCCTGGTGAAACATTTAAAAAAAGAAATGAGCGGGCGGCAGCTCCTGCCACTCACCAAACACTCCACAGAAAGCCAACATTGGGGTGCCCAATCCCCATGTCGGCATGTACCCCTTCCCCCAATTGATATAGCACACTGGGAGCCCACTCCAGTTTGCCCACCCCAGTGTCAGATGTGCCCTTCCCCCCAAAACCCATCGGTAATATTTGCCAACATCAGTGTGCCCCATCCTCATGTTGGCATGCCGCCCCCCCACGCACACATGCACACACACTGTTGTGGCACAATGGGAGCCCAACCCAGTATGCCTAAATGTATATATTGTTTTTATCTGTAAAATAAAGAAAACGGTCCACTGAAGTCTTTTTTTTCTTTTTTTCCCACTGTAAAAATGAAAAAGGTCCACCATTGTCTCCCTAGTCCCCCTCTTCCATCCTCACCCTTCCACTGAGCACCCACCTCCCCACACCCCCCTCACCCCATACTTACTTCTGGAGGTGGGTAGCAGTGATCTTCTGTAGAGTGGGACGCGTCTGCACTATTCAAAGGCAACCAGCAAACAGAAGATTTCAAGGTAAGTCGTATAATGGGAGTCAATGGGGGGGGTCAACTTAGGTTGATATCTCAGCCATTTTTAGGAATTTTGGCCCCAAATTTTCAACATGGAGTTCCTGGGATCCCACTTCATGAACATATCACTGTTATCTCATTACTCTGTCCAGAAAGGTGATTTTGTGGTCACTGCGTAGAATCACCTTTCGGGACCGATTAACGAAACAACAGTGCCACTGTTCATGAGGGAGGTCCCAAAAAGCCCATGTTGTAAGTCTGGTGAGAAATTCCAAAAAATGACTGTGTTACAAGTGTGCATTGCACAGTTTCTGCACACACTCATAACTTCACAAATTTTTAATATTTTCACTGCAGATTTTCAGCATTGCCAGTTTTTCACACCTTCATGAACATCCTGCCTGAAATGTGTTTTCATACCTGTGGCACAGAATGGTGCAGCCACTGTGCAAAATCACCTTTCGGGATTGAGTAATGAAATGATAGTGCCACTGTTCATGAGGTAGGGTCCCAAAAAGCCCATGTTGAAAATCTGGAACAAAATTACTAACAAATGCACAAGGCATTAGGGTTTCAAACTGTAACGCCCCAACCCTCACCCTATAGAGACTGACAGGCATCGGGGATGTGACATGGGCTTGTCGGCTAGAATGCTTACAACATTCCACCCTGACCCCCACCCTGCAGCCAGTGGCAGGCATCGAGGTGTGCCTTGGGGTCTTCGGCCCTATTGTTCACCCCATTCTCCTATGCTGCACCCATCTCAGCTTATTTCCTTATGGAAAGGGGTGCGTGTAATGGCCAAAGACCCCAAGGCACACCTTGATGCCTGTCGGTGTTTGCAGGATGGGGTGAGGTGGAATGGCATGAGCATTATGGCCAATGACCCAAAGACATCCCCCCAACATCTGTCAGTCTCTGCAGGGTGGGAGTGAGGATTAGCGTTAAGATTGGAAATCCTAATGCCTCAGTAAGGAAGTAAATCAGGAAGGGGCAGTGGATGTGAAATGAAGAAAGTGACAAAGGCAAGAAGGACAGGGATGGGGCAAAAGGGAGTAAGGTCATCAGAAAATGGAGGGTAATGAGTACCAATGCCCGTAGTCTGGGCAACAAGCTCCCTGAGCTGATGGCCTTAATGGAAGAGGGATGCCTGGATATCGTAGCAGTCACAGAAACATGGTACACAGAGAACCATGACTGGGATGTTAACATACCAGGGTACATAACCTACAGGAGAGACAGGCAGGGGAGAAGAGGGGGAGGAGTAGCTGTCTATGTAAAGGAAGGGATAAAAGCAACTGAACAAAAGAGTAAACAGGGAGGAGAGGAGGCACTGTGGGTCACCTTGGAGACTGGAAAGGGCACCACAATCCGCACAGGGGTTATGTACAGACCCCCATGTCAGGGGGAAGGACTGGACAAGGATATGATAGAAGGCATTCTTAGAATGGCAGAGAACGGGGAGATACTGTTGATGGGAGACCTGAATATGCCAGATGTTAACTGGAGCACATTTGCTGCAGCCACATCCAAGAGCAGGGCCATTCTTGATGCCCAGGTGGCAGGCATTAGACAGCTAGTTTCAGAACCCACTCGTGAGGGAGCAATCTTAGACCTCATACTCTCAAACGGGGCAGTGAGAGGATCTCAGATCTAGAAGTGGGTTGCCATCTGGGGACAAGTGACCATCAAACAGTGTGGTTCACGTTAAACTCAGCTACAGAGTCAAGCCATACAAAAGTGAGGGTACTGGACTTTAGGAGGGCTGACTTTGGCAAGATGGAGAGTGCCTCAGAAAAGCACTAGCAAACAGGCTAGAAGGAGGTGTGGAGCAACAATGGGAATTATCAAAACTGCCATCACAGAGGCAACAAGCCTTTGTGTGAAGCAAATGAACAAATCAAAATGAAAGAAAAAGTCACTATGGTTCTCAAAAGAGGTGGCTGTGAAAGTCAGGAAGAAAAAGATAGCATTCTGGAAGTATAAGAAAACACAGAAGCAGCAGGACAGAGAGCTGTACCAGTTAAGGCAGAAGGAAGCAGGTAGGGAAGTCAGAATAGCAAAGGCCCAAACTGAGGAAAAGATAGCCAACTCAGTTAAGAAGGGGGATAAAACCTTTTATAGGTACATCAGTGAGCATAGAAAGACAAAGGGAGGGATAGTGAGGCTGAATAGAATGAACAGTGGGTGGGCAGAGGGGGACAGTGAAAAAGCAGGAATACTGAATGAATATTTCTGCTCAGTATTCACAAAAGAGGAGGGGGAAGTGCCTAATCCAATTAACAGAAGCACTCTTGATAGGGGGGTCGATCCCAGTCCTTTCACAGAAGAAAGGGTTCTGCAAGAACTCCTAAAACTGAAGCTGGACAAAGCAATGGGTCCTGATGGAATTCACCCCAGAATTCTAAAAGAATTAAGGAGGAACTAGTGAAACCACTGGCTACTCTTTTAATAAATCATGGGAGGATGGTGTGGTACCGAAGGACTGGAGGAAGGCGGATGTGATTCCCCTTCACAAAAGTGGGTCCAAGACAGAGGCAGGAAACTACAGACCTGTCAGTCTGACCTCTGTGGTAGGGAAAGTGATGGAGTCACTTCTGAAGGAAAGAATAGTCGAGTACCTAGAGGTCAGTGGAGCACATGACCCAAGGCAGCATGGGTTCACAGCGGGAAGGTCATGTCAGACAAATCTAATAGATTTCTTTGACTAGGTGACCAAAGTAGTAGACCAGGGAGGGGCTGTGGACATGGCCTACCTAGACTTTAGCAAGGCATTTGACACAGTCCCACACAAAAGATTAATAGTCAAATTAACCAGCTTGGGAGTGGGACCCAGGGTGGTAGCCTGGGTAAAACATTGGCTGGACAACAGGACACAGAAGATAATTGTAAATGGAGTCCACTCTGAAGAAAGGGGTTACTAGTGGGGTACCGCGGGTTCAGTATTGGGTCCAGTCCTTTTAATGTCTTCATCAGTGACATTGCAGAGGGACTGGAAGGAAAAGTATGCCTTTTGCAGATGACACAAAAATCTGCAACAGGGTTGATACACAAGGAGGCGTGGAAAGGATGAAAAGGACTTGGCAAGGTTGGAGGAATGGTCGAAGTATGGCAGCTAGGATTCAATGCAAAGAAGTGTACAATGCACCTGGGAAACAAGAACCCAGGTGTAGAATACACAATGGGTGGGGAGGTAGTAACAACAACAAAAAAGGAAAGGGAGCTGGGGGTAATCATATCAGACGACCTTAAGGTTAGCAAGCAATGTGAGAAGGCAGTAGGGAGGGCTGGGGGTATACTGGGATGTATAGGAAGAGGCATCAGCAGCAGAAAACAGGAAGTTGTTATCCTCTGTACAGACAGTTGGTGAGACCCCATCTGGAGTACTGTGTCCAGTTCTGGAGACCCCATCTCCACTAGGACATAGACAGGATAGAGGCAGTTCAGAGGAGGGCAACTAAATTGGTGCAGGGTCTGCAAGAGAAGCCGGTATGAGGAGAGACTAAAGGAGCTTAATATGTATACCCTGAGGAAAGAAGGAGAGGGGGACATGATAGAAACTTTTAAGTACCTCAGTAGAATCAACAAAGTCCAAGAGGGTAGCATTTTCAGAAAAGAGACTTGCAAGAACAAGGGACACAATTTAAAGATAGAAGGAGGGCGGTTCAGGGGCAATGTGAGGAAGTATTATTTCACAGAGAGGGTAGTGGATGCATGGAACAGCCTTCCTGAGGAGGTTGTGGGGTCTAAAACTGTGGGAGAATTCAAGAATGCATGGGACAGACATAAGGCAATTCTTGTGGGGGGTAGGAAGAAATAGGCTGTTGGTTAACTAGGATCTGCGGCCTATCCTGTAGGTAGGGAAATGGGCAGACTAGATGGGCCTAGCGGTCCTTATCTGCTATCAAAGTCTATGTTTCTATGTTTCTATGATGTCACCTACCTTGATTTCAGAAAAGCCTTCTACACCGACCAACATAGAAGGCTGATTAACAAGATGGGTAGTCTGGCACAAGGCACAAAACGTTCAAGTACCTCAAGGACATAAGCAAGGTGCATGAGCAGACATCTTCCAAAGCATCAAACATTCAGCATTGACAAATGCTTGTTAAACTAGAAATGAGTTGTTCTTCTGGCTATTGTTAAAAAACTTTGCTAAACTGAATGCACTGACCCAGTCTTCTTAGTCTATGGACTGTGTCTGTTTCTGTTAATGTAATCTGCGGCACTGATTGAGAAAAGACAGGGGAGTAAGTTTTTGTGATACCTGCAGTCAGAAAGCTGATGTGGCTCTGGTCTGGTCCTCACTGGGACCCCCTCCTTCCCCACTTGGGACACAGACTGCTGTGGTCTGTAGCAGGGCTTCTTCTACAGAGGAGTCAGACCACGGAGAGAGCGAGAGACTGAGAGAGAAAGCGAAAAAAAAAGGCACCAAATTTAAACTGCTGGTGTAGTTTAAATAGCAGGGCTTCAGCCCTGGTCACAGTTGGACTTTTGCATCGGAGGTTGGAGGTGCAGACTGGTCCTCACTGGGACCCCCTCCTTCCCCACTTGGGACACGAACTGCTGTGCTCTGTTGCAGGGCTGCTTCTACAGAGGAGTCAAACTGCGATAGATGGAGAGAAAGGAAAAAATTCTGCCCCCCCGCACCCTATTCCCTGCTCCCCTTAAATGCTTGTAAGCCCCTCACTTAATGTTAAAGGGACCCTATTGGCAGACTGGGTGTGGCTAAAAAAGAAAAGTTTCCTGTCATTTGTCTTTTTTTCACTAGCTTATGATATCTCACATTGTATGGGGCTTCGTTCCTTCGTACTGCTTACACTTTCCTGTACCATTTGATTATTGAATGCTCCTGCCTACTTTTAAAATTACCCTGAACTGTTACTTCGGGTGTTTGCCCAGCTAATAATGGCAAAAGTTAGTGTTCTCTAGGTTTCATGCTAGCAAATACCCTAACTGTTCAATATCTCCACAGGACGTTGCTTTGGATGTTTGCTGGATTATCTAGGTAAAAAAGTTAGGGTTCTCAGGTTTCATACTTGCCTTCTGTAGCGTTGGAAGAAATTACAGCTAGTAAATTATCTATTACAAATACTTAGAAAGGAGACGAACGGAGATGAGGCTGAAGGCGGAAGAATTTAATGATTATAACAATAATCACAGCAAGAGATTACAAGTGGTACATCCTTCATTCTTAATTCTTCAAACTAACAGTGTATTCTGGCTTGCTTATATAGTGGATGACAGTATTACTAGTTTCTATGGTTGTCTATGATTGGTACAAGACAAGTACAAACATCAACTTAAAAGGCAATTCTCCTTTTAGTACATGTATGAGCTAATCTTTTGGTCAACACAAATGTATTGATAGTGTAAATTATACTACTATATAAGGCTAGTAATAATTGTCATTACCAGTTACTAAGATCTAGGAGGAAGAAATAGGTTTGCACTTAGGAATGGGCACACAAGCACTTTGGTCTGTCCTAATAATAAACACTAAAGATAGTCAGAAGGGTAACTTGAACACTATTCTGTGTTTCTGCTTTGCAAACACATAAAGCAACTGTTTGATATTACTCACATGGTCAGCACAAATATCAAAAGACACTTTAATATTACAACTTGTGGCTCAGTTAAACTTGTAGCTTTACAAGTTTTAATATGATTCAATTATATAGGCCATTATTTGTTACACAGATACATTATGTTTTAGACCAAAATGAGGTTTGCCTGAAATATTGGGACACACTTCTTTATCCCTTGTTACAAGCCCCCCTTGGCCCAATATTGCCAATTATTATTCGTGCAACAATGCAGCTCCTCAGAGCATGTACATCTCACTATGTTCTTTATGAATAATAAGTCTTAAGCGACACAGGCCTATAATTACCAAGAACGCTAAGATCACTGGCAACACAAGTAAAACTTTAAAAGACAGGACTCCTAAGGGTCCCCCTACATAGCTATAAATTAAGTGCTCATTATCACTCTCACTGAGCAATTCATTTACAACTACTTGTGCCTTATGAATTTGTATCAAATGAGTATCTTTTTGATTTAAAAATGACTGTACATTAAGAAATAGGAGAGGTATCACAGCTCCAAATGATGACACTTAACATGTCAATTAACATAGTGGCATAAAACTTTGACACACCAGTATCTGCACAACTATTGTTAACATTTATATTCCAACCAGAAAAATCTAGATTTATATGTACTCTACTGTACTTCACATTATTCACAAGCATTTGATCAATAAGTGTTGATTAAATCCACTCTCTGGCCCTTTTGTCACATTTGAACATTCAGTTGGTGTTACAGTTAAGTATATGGCATTTGAGACTACAAAACATAATGAGTTGCTTACACTAGCATAGTTACAAACACTATTATTACCCCAAAGACAGTAGGACAGAGTTAACACATAAACATCATTGTCCTTTGGTGTGGCTCTGTTTATAACAAGAGACCCATTTTTTTCTGTTTTTAGTCCATGTAGCTTTGCTGTGATCCAGTCTTGAGCTTTGAGGCACAGCTGCTAGACCAGCTGTTAAGTATGTCCACACACCAATTTAGAAAAGTCAGTGTTCATATTGCTGGCTGGCTGATTAGCAGACACACTGCACTGGCCAGGGGTGCATTAGATTGTGCATTGAGTAGCCACACACACACTGGCATGGCATTTGTGTTGTGGTAGTTGATTACACCCTGGCACACAGATTAACAGTCCATAAAAAAAGTAACAGTTCTGCATAAAGTACCAGCCATGTATGGAACAAACAGCAGTGAAGAAAATGGATGCCATGCTTGAAGATCAATTGAAGAAGAATCTTTTTGCTGAAGTTAGGGGATTGCCCCTACCCCCCAGACTTAACTTTATAGTAAGTAGAAACAATAAGCTTGATTGTAGAGTTTAAACTGACTAGACCTTTTCAGTTGATTTAAAGTTGTACAAATAGATGTAATTTTGCTAAAACATTACACTTGCAGAGGTAATATTGACTTGATTTATGCAATAGTACAATTTCAGTATTGAGCATAATGCATAAAATACATTTTAAACATGAAACAAATATAGCTTGTAAACGGGCTAAGAAAGCTGAAAAGACAATCAAAAGAATGAATATGTGGAAATACATACACAACTCCCACTCCAGCTTAACTGATTCTTGAAGCATATGTTTTTGAAGAAGAATCAAATACACATTTTTTGGTATTTACCCCTATGGGGAGATGGCAATGTACCTTGCAACCTTTGTGGACATTACACTGGAAGGAAGGAAGGGTAGCTTACCCCTTCCCCCGAGCTTCTACTGGCAGAAGATACAGCTCAACTACTGTAATACAAGATTATTTCCATAGGATAAAAGAAGTCAAGCGTCCCTGGGTTCCCTTATCCTAAGCATGACAAAATGTCAGCTGAGTTTATAAAAGAAGTTTTGTTTACAGTTAAATGTTGATTGACTGTGTTGGCTGCAACACAAGAAGGTCAAATAAAATGCAAAAGGTCACATAGTGTGCATGCAAGGGTCGCTCAAACCCAGTTATTTTTGTAGTGGCCTTGAACACTACTGATATTAAAAATATCTTAATGTTACATTGCACAGGAAATGAAAACAACTTTTCATGTAATTAACTTAAACATTTTTTATCCAAGGACACTTATACCATATTTAAAAGTATGCCAACATCATTTTTAATGAGAATCTTTTGTCCTTCAGAAACGCTAGTGTTACTGATAACATTATTAATCATGCCAAACAACTTCGGGTGGTTTGTTTGGTTATGGTAGCAATCACAGAAGAACAAGTGGCTAGCTTTTGCTCTAGTCCACCCCACAGCATACTGAGAGTATTTAGAATCAAACTCTTTAACATTAGAAGAGGCAAGGTCTTTGGGCATTAAGTTAATATAACTTGCCAATACCTGACTTTTTATTCCTGCATTTTAACTGCTCCTATACAGGAGTTAGCACACTGTAAAGTGCCTGTTTTTAGATTTTAAGACATTTACATCTTACAAACGTGCTACAGAAGCTGTGTTATAGTTTATATTGCAATTAATAAAAGAGAATTATCCCTATCTAAAAGACAAAGGTCTCCCTGTACCTTTACTAACTATAACTTTAGTTGTGTCTTTTTTCTCTTGCAGGGATTCTGGCTCTTGACTTATCTGCATTTTTAAACTATCTATTCTTGACTGTAGCTGGATTATTACATCTTACTGCTCATGCAGCTTTCCTCTTTTTTTTTAAAGTCTCATGTGTTAACGAATTACCACCTGACTATATTATCACAGACTTTGTACAGTATTTGGTAGTTTCTCTTTTTTTATTTTTTAATTAAAATACTGCTGTGCCTGTTGATCATGGTTTGTATGCTCCCCCCTTAGGTGTTTCCCTAAGAAACAACCTATTAATGTTTCCATACTCATAAAATACAGTTGTGCCTGTTGATCATCAGGCACTGGTTTGTATGCTTTTCCCTTTATGTGTTTTCCTAGAAAACGACATATTATTGTTTCCATACTCATTTTTCTTATCTTTTTCTTGCCTGCCTAGCCTTCACTGCCGGGTCCACCCGTGCAGTGGTGCCCCAGTCCATCTGGTTATGTCTTACGGCTCCCCTGTGAGGTCCAGCTTGCAAGTCCCAGCACCTTCACTTACCTACTCTGCCCCTAGAGTTCCTACAGAGTTAAGCATTACTTTTATTTAAAACAATTTGAGAAGCATACAAAGCATACATCACCTGATTAGCAAGTGGCTAAACTGTCTGTGTGCACCATTTTCTCTTGCTTTAAGCCATCAGCACCTTCTCCGAGCGTCGTCACCTTCTTATTAGGGCTTGCAGACTAACCAACCAGTAGTTAGGCAGCCTCCTCAGCATGCAGCACCAGCGATCTGAGTCTTTAAGGCACCAAATGTAGAGGTGGGCAAAAAAAACCATTAAGTAAATTATCTATTACAAATACTTAGAAAGGAGACGAACGGAGATGAGGCTGAAGGTGGAAGAATTTAATGATTATAACAATAATCACAGCGAGAGATTACAAGTGGTACATCCTTCATTCTTAATTCTTCAAACTAACAGTGTATTCTGGCTTGCTTATATAGTGGATGACAGTATTATTAGTTTCTATGGTTGTCTATGATTGGTACAAGACAAGTACAAACATTAACTTAAAAGGCAATTCTCCTTTTAGTACATGTATGAGCTAATCTTTTGGTCAGCACAAATGTATTGATAGTGTAAATTATACTACTATATAAGACTAGTAATAATTGTCATTACCAGTTACTAAGGTCTAGGAGGAAGAAATAGGTTTGCACTTAGGAATGTGCACACAAGCACTTTGGTCTGTCCTAATAATAAACACTAAAGATAGTCAGAATGGTAACTTGAACACTATTCTGTGTTTCTGCTTTGCAAACACATAAAGCAACTGTTTGATATTACTCACATGGTCAGCACAAATATCAAAAGACACTTTAATATTACAACTTATGGCTCAGTTAAACTTGTAGCTTTACAAGTTTTAATATGATTCAATTATATAGGCCATTATTTGTTACACAGATACATTATGTTTTAGACCAAAATGAGGTTTGCCTGAAATATTGGGACACACTTCTTTATCCCTTGTTACACCTTCACCCAACTGTCAGTATCACCGGGGTGAGTTCTTTTGCAATTAAGTCCAAGTCATTGTTCGTCTCTCTACGCGGTATGCCTTTACACTCTCAGGCAGACCCTGTCTGCACTAGCTGTACTAGTGCACTAAGAACTCTGGTCTCACTCCTCTCAAGCTGACCCACCAGTCACGGCTGACTCTTTGAGTTGGGTGTCACTGGTCACTGCTGAGGGAAAAGGGGAAATGGAGACTCCAAGGCCTACCAGGAATGGTGTCCTGCCCTTCTTGCCTTGTGCAGTCCTCTACATTGGTCTCCTTGCCAGCCTTTTTTTTCTCTCTAACGGTCATAGACTCTTCTCGGTCATATGGTAACCACAGGGGAATGACTGTCCCACATGAGGTGTTTGATTTCACCTTCTCTAACCTTCTAGCTCAAGACAGAATGCCTCCCTGGCCTACCTGCTGTCTTGACCTTAGATGCCTTCTGGGCACTGCCTTGGTGAGAAGACGACCATCTCAAAGGCCCTCAGCCAGTGGTACCACTCCCCCCATAAGGTTTCTCCCCTGGCTTTTCCTTATGATACTGGCCCTTGCTGGTGACATCAAGCTAAACCCTAGTCCCACAGATCAGGCCTCCTCAATCCCTGAATGTTGTAAATTGGGAAAGGGGTTAAAAATTGCTCACCTTAACATTTGCAGTCTACTACCCAACCATGATGAACTATCTGCCTGGGTCATCCACTGTAAGCCTGACATATTAGGCTTTACAGAGTCCTGGCTGAAACCCTCAATACCAGACTCAGCCTGTGTACTTGCTGGCTATGAGTTTATTAGATAAGATCTGCCAGGAAAAAAGTGAGGGGGTGGTATCTTAATTTACTATAAGAGTCATCTTAGAGTATCTGCGGTAATCCATCAGTAGACCTCCCTGTCTACCTGTGAACTGCTGCACACTGTTGCTTGGAAATACAAAGAAGCTGCATGTTGTATGCACATACAATCCCCCCAAGGATGGTCTGCCTGGACTTACCCACCTCCTGGATACCATTGGTCCTTCTGTTGGGGATAATGAACTTTTGATCCTAGGAGATGTGAACTTAAACTGGACAGGCGGTAACTCCAAGCAGTTTGAACCTCTGTTGGCGAGTCATGCCCTGACTCAGTTTATCCAGGAGCCCACTAGATGGACTGCTAAAGGTGGCACTAGCTCCCTACTGGACTGGGTCCTATCAAACCATCCAGATAGGATCAGCTCAGCTGGAACCCTACCTGACTCCATCTCAGATCACACCCCAGTGTTTTGTGTGTGGAAGGTCCCCTCCCCAAAAGTTCCCCACAAAATCATTCATGTTAGGGATTTCTCTAGGTTTGATGTGGGGTCAATTCACAAAGATCTGAGGATCACTGACTGGTCAGGAGTGCTTAGTGCCCATGACCCGTCCACAGCTGTCTCCCAGTTTCTCACTGTTTTTGGTGCCCTGCAGGACAAACATGCCCCCTTATTAGGTGGAGAGTGAGGGGGTCTGCCACAAAATGGCTGCACGGGAGCCTTCTAGCCCTTATGCGTGCAAGGGACAAGTGTTGGGTTCACTTCAAAAGCACGTTGGATCAGTCCATCTTCCAACAGTATAGGAAGCTCAGAAATGAGTGCAAAAATGCCATCAGGGCAGCAAAAAGTGAATCTTGTAAATCTGCCCTGCTTAGCTCTGCTAAGGACCCACAAAGGTTCTGGAGGAACATAAAAAACTTAGTCAGCGGCTCCCCCAGCTCTGGGGTTTCTGTTATGATCATTGGTGGGTCAAGTTGTAATAAGCCACTTACGATTGCTAATGCTTTAAATTCCCACTTTTCTGACTTGTCTGCGCTTACCTCCTTTTTCCCTGCTGTAGGGAATATTAGTGGCCCTCAGCTGCTGTCCCTTAGGAGGCTCACTCCTCTCGCCCATCATTTTATCTCAGGGCTGTGTCTGTCATGGAGATGCAGAGACTTCTCTCTGGTCTCTCCCCACACTACAGCGCTGGCCATGATAACATGGAGCCCAGGCTTCTAAACCTGGGTGCTCCCCACATTGCCATCCCAGTGACACATATCTTCAATCTGTCCCTTGCCACTGGTGTTTTCCTTGGCATTTGGAAAGTAGCAAGGATTGTCCCCGTTCTGAAGCAAGGTAAGTACAAAGTCCTGGACAACTATCGTCCAATTGCCATCCTATTGGCCATTAGTAAACTCTTAGAGAAAGCTGAGGTAGAACAGCTCACAGAGTATATTCAGGCTTATAAGTTGCTGTCCCCTGCACAGCATGGATATCGTAAAGGGTATGGCATGACAACTGCCTTTGTCTCTGTCTCTGTCTCTACCAGCAGCAGGGTGGCCATGGACCAGGGCGAACTCTCTGGGGCTATATTCATAGACTCATCCAAGGCCTTTGTCCTTGTGGACCATGCATTACTCTGCTCACAGATGCAGTCCCTTGGCCTGTCCCCTCCTGCCTTGAGTTGGCTGAGAAACTACCTCCAGGGCAGAATACAGCAGACTAAATTCAACAAGGTCCTCTCTGACCCCACTCCGGTGACCTCTGGTGTCCCACAGGGATCAATTTTGGGCCCCTTCTCTCTTCTGCATTTGTTAACAACCTCCCTGCTGCTGCTTCCAACTGTAGTGTCACCCTTTATGCAGATGATCTTGTCATCCTTGCACATTCCTGGGGCATTGGTGTTCTTAACCTTCAGCTGAGTGAGGCCTTTAAGAATATTCAAGCCTGGGTAACGTTTAACAAGCTGGTCCTTAATCTGAAAAAAACTCAGGCCATGCTCTTTGGGTCAGCAGCCAAGATCAAGGCCTCTCCTATCCCTCTACATGTCAGTGGTGTGGCTGGCTCTCCCTTCCTAGCCACAGTTTCAATAAAATACCTTGGGGTAACACTTGACCCCCAACTTGACCTGGGGAGCCACATCCTAAATGTTTGCAGAACCATAAACTGTAAACTAGGTCTTGCCTACAGGGCAAAGAAAAATTTGACGTCTGCAACTCACTTGGCGCTGGCCAGAGGTGTGCTGCTCCCTTCACTTAGCTATGGCCTTCTCCTGTTCACTGGCACCTCCAAGGTCCACCTTGCCAGGTGGAACACAACATACAACAACATCTGTCGCTTTGCCCTTGCAGCCCCACGTCTCACCCACCATTGTAAATTATACGACAAACTGAGCTGGCTTTCCCTGGCCAAACACTTGAAATATGGGTTGGGCTGCTTCATAGAAAAGGTGCTCAGAACTGGCACCCCACCGGGGCTTGTGCAGCTTCTCAAGCCTGCTAAATCCTCCTCCTACTCCCTTAGGTCTCAGGGTCCAGCGGTGCTCAAAGTTCCATATACTCGAACCCTAATGGGGGATAGGGACTTTGCTACATGTGCTCCGAGGCTATGGAACTCCCTTCCTGACCATGTACATTCCTCCCCCTCCCAACAGTGTCTCCGGAATTCCCTGTGGGAGCACTTGAAACTATCCTTGGTGTGTGGGTGTCCCAAGCCACTCTAACCAGGTCTCCAAATTGGTCTCATCTGACCCATTGCCTACTGTCCTTTAACTCTGGGAAGCATGTGATTGATCGCCATCTGCTTATGAATTATGTGGCCCAGGTAAATAGGGTCACTCATGCAATGTAATTACCATTGAATGTATTATTCTATTTATTCCATATGTATATGTATATTTTACCTGTTACTGCTCACTGTGGACTATGTATGTTCATCTTGCTCTCTTGATACTCTGAACATTGCTCCTCTTGTTGTTACGTACCTTGTTTGAACCTGTATTTTCACTGTACTCTCCCAGGTCGTACCTGAAAATAGGCACACAGTTTGTCTAGTGTACCTACCTGGTCAACAAAAGTTAAATAAATAAAAAGAAGCCCTTTTATTCAGTTTTTCAATAGATGTTCCACATGCCTGTGTTAATACTGCAGGTGGAGCAGGAATGTACTGTACAACTGTTTTTTGTTAATTGAGCTGGGACCGATGGCAGCATGGCATAACAACAGGAGGGGGTAGGGACTTGGAGAAGGGCAGCAGCACAATGCAATGTGAGCAGAACCATTTTTTTGGGGGGGGGATACATGTTCATGATATGTAAGGTGTAGATTTACTTACTAAGTATTTTAATGTGTACATTGATTTGGTGGGCTGATTATTTTTTCTTTCTTCCTGTACAGTTTTCCATGTTAACATGTTACAAGAAATGGCAGCTTTTTAAAATTGAGTGTTTGGATGCCACAGTGATTTGCTCTGTAGTGAGGTTGTTCTTTTGAGCACTTCTTTTTACCTGAGCATCAAAAGAATTTGATGCACAGGTAGCAACCAATGAGAACGGAGGATTTTCTCTCCTCATTTTATAAGTAAGCAATAATACACAGTGGGGTATGCATTGAACAGATAGCGCATGCCCAGGGGTGTAGTGAGGCATGATACTACAGGCTGAGTGCCTTTAACCCCTGGAAGTGCAGTAAAATCTGTTAAATGCACACCCTGGAATGTCTTATTGCACTTATAAAATATGCTACTTTTTATTTGAGTTGTTAATGTAATAAAAACATGTTTTACTGTATAAAAGTAGGATATCATTATTGGAATTTGTGATAAAATAGTCCTTCTGCCAGTTAGAAAATGACCTCTTGCGCTTTTTGTGCTTTACTATCATTTGAGATTATTACCAGCATCGAACCCCCAATCTATATTGGGCTGGAGGAGTCACAGCATATTTTGTGAACGGGGATAGGAGAAGGAGTAACTATTGAAGTAAGAAAAATCTAGAAGTCTGCTGTTTTTTTACTAAGTAAAGTGCGACCATCGAGGGCAGAATGTGAGCAAGGGGCTCCTCATCTTCACCCAACAGACTGAGTGGCGTTTGAGCGAGCGGCTTCTTTCACCTGCTGTCTTGCTTACAAGAAGGTTGTCAACAATAATCAGAACCACAACTCATTTCTAGTTTAAACAGCAGTCTGTTATATTTTTATTCACTATTCATATAACATACCACTCCCTTAGACCTTCAAAAACAGTCAGCTGGTCCAAAAACCTGCCCACATCCTGCAGGTGTGGCACCAGTGATTTTCAAAAAGCTGTCATTTAGTTAAAAGCACCTCTGCTCAGATATGGGCCTTCACATAAACTTTCAACAATTGCTAATCCACCTTGCCATTCCCTGCAGACTCAGCTGCCCATGTACAGGTCTAAGGAGCAATATGTTGCTATATGAATTGTGAATAAAAATAAAATTGAATGCTGTTTAAACTAGAAATGAGTTGTAGTTCTGACTATTGTTAAAAAACTTTGCTAAACTGAATGTGCTGACCCAGTCTTGTTAGTCTATGGACTGTGTCTGTTTCTGTTACTGTAATCTGCGGCACTGATTGAGAAAAGATAGGGGAGTGAGTTTTTGCAGTACCTGCAGTCGGAAAGCTGATATGGTTCTAGAAGTTCTTTTAAATATTCAGTTTTTCAATAGATGTTCCACATGCCTGCATTAATACTGCAGGTGGAGCAGGAATGTACAACTGTTTTTTTTAAATTGAGCTGGGACTGATGGTAGCATGGCATAACAACACCAGAGGGGGTCCCAAGGGACTTGGAGGAGGGCTGCGGTACAATGCAATGTGAGCAGAACCATTTTTTTTTCGAGGGGTAAAATGTAAACATGTTTGTTTTATGTAAGTTGTAGATTTACTTACTAAGTATTTTAATCTGTACATTGATGTGGTGGGCTGATTATTTTTTATGTTTGCTGGCGTGCATGTGCAAGAAACATTATGTGACAGCTTAGGAGAGAGGCGGGTTTTGGAGGTGCGGCACTGTGGCGGCCAATGCCACCACTGCATTCATGAGCTTGGCCCTCATTTCCCAATGTGGTGGCACACTGCTGCTGACACTAGTTCAGCCAGCATGCCACCAACCTGAAACGAATTAGCCACTGCAATGCAGGAGTGATCTGTTATTGCAGGGCGTGCCTTACCTGGTGTAACATTTCAAAACAACATGGTGGTGGCTGTCACCATCTGCTCACAGTCCCCCTAAAAGCCAATGGGGGCGCCCAATCCCCCTGTTGGCATGCCCCTGCCCCAGTTCATTTGCCGATGGGAGCGTCTAATCATTGTCAGTATAATGTCCTCCCCCCCATTTGTTGTGTGCCGAGGGAGGTGCCCAATCCCCCTCTGCATCATGCCCCCCCAAACAGGCTTTCTTTACCAATGGGGGGCCCAATCCCCATCGGCTTAAGTCCCCCTTCCCCAAAAACTCAGGTGGCACACTGGGAGCCCACCCAGTGTGCAAAGCAAACCTGAAAAAAAAAAGAAATGGTCCGCGGACGTCTTTTGTTGTTTTTTTCTCCCAAACAAGGAAAATGGTCCTCGCCATCGGGTCCCTCCCCAACCCATGCCCACCCTCTATTCACCTCACCTCCCCATGCCCCCCTCACCCCATACTTACCTACGGAGCTGGAAGTGATGATCTTCGATTGACCGGGAACGTGTCTGCACTCTTCAGAGTCAACCGTGAACTGAAAAGAAATGCCGGTAAGCTGTATAATGGCATAAATAGTTTTTTTTTGACTAATGTGGATATCTTGCCCATTTTTTTGACTTTGGCACCAAATTTTCAACATGGGGTTCTTGGGACCCCTCCTCATGAATTCAGTCACTGACATGGTGTTATTCAGTCCCAAAAGGTGATTTTGTGGTCACTGCATGGAATCACCTTTTTGGGACTGATTAATGAAACAACAGTGCCACTGTTCATGAGGTGAGCTCCCAAAAAGCATATGTTGTAAATTTAGTGAAAAAATTCCAGAAAATGACTGTCACAAGAATGTGTTGAGCAATTTACATGCACGCTCATAACTTTGAGAATTTTTAAGCATTTTACCCCAGATTTTCCACATTGTTATTTTTACATACCTCCTTATGAACAGTAGAGCAGTCATTGTTCACAACCTGCCTGAAATGTGTTTTCACACATCCACCACACAATGGCATGGTCCCTGTGGAAAATCAATGTTTGGGACAGATTGAAAAAATCACAGTGACACTGTTCATGAGCGGATGTCCCAAAATGCCTATGTTGAAATTTTGGTGACAAAATTCCACAAAATAACTATGTTACAAGTGTGCATTACGCAGTTTCCATGCACACTTGTAACTTTGAGAATTTTTTATATTTTCACTCCAGATTTTCAACATTGCCATTTTTGCACACCTCCTTATGAACATTGCAGCTGTCATTTTTCACATTCTGCCCAAAATGTGGTTTTGCACATCCAGTGCACAATGGCGTGGCTGCTGTGGGAAATCAACGTTCGGGACAGATTAAGAAAATCATGGTGACACTGTTCATGAGCAGAGGTCCCAAAATGCCTATGTTGAAAATTTGGTGAAAGAATTCAAAAAAATGACTATGTTATGAGTGTGCATTGCTCAATTTTCACACATGCTCCTAACTTTGAGAATTTTTAATATTTTCACTCCAGATTTCCAACATTGCCATCTCTTCACACCTCCTTATGAATGGTGCTACTGTCACTCTTCACATCCTGCCTGAACTGTGGTTTTGCACACCTGGCGCAGAATGGCATGATTGCTGTGGGAAATCAACGTTTGGGACAGATTAACAAAATTACAGTGCCACTGTTAATGAGCTGAGATCCCAAATGCTTTCATCAGGTGGGGGTCACAAAAAGGCCATGTTGAAAATTTGTAGTGCAAATACTAACAAACCCCCCGGGGCGTTAGGGGTTTCTAACCATAGCATCCCACCCAGTACAGACTGACAGGCATCGGGGTGTGCCTTTGGATTGCCGGCTGTAATGCTCATGCCATTCCACCCCCACCCTGCAGCCAGTGACAGGCATTGAGGTGTGCCTTGGACTCTTCGGCCCCAGAGTTCACCCCATTCTCCTATACTGCACCCATTTCAGTGTATGTCCTTATGGAATGGGGTGACTGTAAAACTGAATACCGCAAGGCACACCTCAACACTTGTCGGTGTCTGCAGGATAGGGTGAGGTGAAATGGCATGAGCATTATAGGCGACGACCCCAATGCCTGTCTGTCTCTGCAGGGTGGAGGTGAGGTTGGAGTAAAGTTCAGTACTTCACTGCCATTCCTATTCTGTATCTGTCTAACTCCTGCACTTCCAATGCTAATGCCAGTAAGCAAACATTCGGCATTGACAAATGCTTGTTCTTTCTTCCTATACAGTTTTCCATGTTAACATGTTGCAAAAAATAGTGGCTTGTTAAAATCAAGCGTTCAGAGGGCACAGTTATTTGCTCTATAGTGGGATTGTTCTTTTGAGCACTTCATTTTACTTGTGTTTCGAACAAATATGATGCACAGGTAACAACCAATGAGAATGGAGGATTTTCTCTCCCCATTTTATAATTTCAACTATTGGATTCCTAGAAAGAAATTCTCCTTTCTGGACTGTGAATAGTAAAAAAACAAGAATTAGCATTTTATATAGCTCTCTTCATATACATTGCATCCCAAAGTGCTTTAAAAGCGAAGAGAGGCTGTCAGGGGTGAGACTGAACATGACTGGTGATGATCATTTTGCACATCAGCACACAGACATACAGAAACACACACACACACACACACACACACACACACACACACACACACACACACACACCTCCCACTTGTATGATAAAAACATCACCCCCAGGTACTCCACCTTTGTGCAGTGATAAAGAACTCTCCTTATTGTTAATTAACTAGTTGGACATTTCCAGGACTTCCAGACACCTTACAAGAAGAAATCCACCCCACAGCTGGGTGTGCTCAGAAAAAACAACAAAACTGCACCTAAGGCCCTGTCCACACTACACCACTTAAAATCTGTAATGGTTCCAAACCGTTACAGACAGTAAATGGTACAGTGTGTCCACACTGCCAGTGAACAGTTTAATAAAGGATTGAAAATGGTACAGCCTGTCCACATTGTGTGTGATACTATGTGTGGTCCCAACCCCATCGAAGCAGAGCATATCCCATGGTGCACCTGGTGAGGACAGCTTTGATGAGAGGTACCCACCCGCAATACATATGTGGTAGTATGCATCTGTACAAGCCATAATGTGCAACATACAGTATGGCAATGATCTGTTACACACCTATGGTGAGGAGGCGACAGGAAGAAGGAGCGGGGGGGGTCTGCATGGTGGATTCAGGGAGGTACTGCTGTGAGAGGGAGGGAGAGCGTGTGACATGGCAACATGTCCAACAGGGGTAGGGCACCGGGGCATGACATCCGGTCAGGTACTGCTGCCAAATGGCTGATGGCAGCCCCTCCACTACTGCCATCGGTGTACCCCACTGCTCCCCTGTACACAGTGCCACACATCTATTGGCCACCGCAGCGGTGTTACACGATGCACTCAGGAGCTCAACCGCTGTATGTGTGCACTACTGGCACCATTCCACAGGTAGTATTGATGCCACAGCTCTGATGGGCAGGCGGGGTACTCCCAGCAACCGTCACAGTGAGAGGCGTCATCATGGACAGTATATGGATACTTCAGGAGGCGGCTTTCAGGGAGGCATGTGAGGATGGGGGGGTAGGTCAAGTGGGGACACATGGGTAACTCCAGGGGTGGGCATACCGCTGTAGGTTTGGTTACCCTGCTATGGAGGCTGCCCAGTATTGCAGCCTATGCTCGTGCCTCACACTGCCGTTGGTACACCCTGGTAGCCTCTGACCCCCCTGCATGCATTACACCAGTGCTGCAATGCATGCAGGTATGGTGGGGGACTGGATGCTACATGGTGGCGCGTTTAGACACACATCAGTAACATTACAGAACTGCAACTGTTACAGGAACTGTTGTTGAAACCACCCCACAACTGGTTTCTATAACGGTTGCGAAAACATCGGCTGTAACGTTACCAGTATAAACGCACACTGTTACCGATGCGGTTTACACCCTCTGTAATGTTACAGAAGGGTTTTTGGGCTGCAGTGTGGACAGGGCCCTAAAATGTCAGCACCACTCACCAACAGGAAACATATCAGGAAACACACAGGGAGCCAATGGAGATTCAAATCAGAATATGTTATTCCTAAAAGTGCCAAGACCTCTTACCACATTGCTGGATTCACTTCAAGTATAGATAAAGCTTGCTGTGTTTTTTTGCCTGTATCTATATACTACTAATGTTTTTATGCATCACTTCATATTCATATTTATAAGGTACATTGTATGAATTAACTTAGAGATTGGGCATATCTATCTGGTGACATGATTGCAAAACTGATTTATAAATGTCCGTTCCAGTTTGTCTCCTTTGCCTATACTTGAAGTGAATCCAGTTCTGTTCTGAATGACTGGCTTCTCATTGTTGGGGGGTGGGCTTTTGTTATTGTCATTGTCTTATCTGCGCTGTCTCACAAATGCCACTTGATTGCTTTTTACACCTTAGTGATTGTTCTTTAGTTAACTGATATGTGTATTTAAGGGTGGGTTGTATGCACAGAGGATACTCCCTGATGACGCCTTGAATGGTGAAACAGGTCTGAGGTTTTTCTGGGTCCCATCGGTGTCCCCTTTCCATTGGTAAGAGGCCTTGGCACGATTAGGAATAAAATATTCTGATTTTAATCTCCATTGTTTCCTGATGGTGGGTGGTGCTCGAATTTTTGTTGTACTTCCTGACTCCTTGCCAGTGATCTCTCCACCAATGATGCCATTGAATCCCTGAGAAGATCAACACCCAGGTGGGAGAATTAAGCAATGATGCCCAACAGGGTGTGTGTCGTGCTGGGATAACATCACGCCTCAGGTGGTTGGGAACGAGGCCGCAGGCCGAGTGCATCCAGCAGCTGAGGCGTGACGTTATCCCAAATGACACACACCCTGGAGGGCATTATTGCTATTATACAATGGCTCGTTGTTATATATAAAATAAAAAAAGAATTTTAAAGAATGCTTTTTAGTGTGGAAAAATATTTTTGTTTCTTAAGAGGAGATGCAAAAAAAGAGGTCATCTAGCTCATCATCCAAATCAATACTGTGAGGTTCTGCTCTGAGACTAGACCCATGATGTTGTACTGGGATAACATCACGGGTCCAGCCCAAGACTGACCAATCAGAGACCAGCAAATTTTCTTGCCATTGTATAATAAGAGGTGTCCCACACCCTCAGTGCAATTGCTCATCCAAAGAACAAAGATGTTTGCACGTGCCTTTCTTAGTTTTATTGTGTCTAGTGTATATTGTGTATTTGTATTTTGTATTTCTTTTAGTTATTGTATTTTGTATTGCTGTTTTGTCACATGTTATTGTCTTATCTTGTCGCTGGTGAAAAAGGGCAGTTCTGCTCATCCAGCCTACAAGTATAAAAAATAACAATGAAATGAAAGGAAAAGCTTGGCTTTGGACATGCTTTCCCCTGAATCACCATTTTTTTTATATTTGACTTACATGTGTGAAGTCGGCACATGGCTCCATTCCCACTCGATGAAGAATTTTATAAAGTCTTGAACAAAGATCCTACATATAAATTCAAGATGGAGATTGACAGCATTTTGAATAAAGCACTTCTACAAGGTATCATTGCTTGATCTACCTATGATTTTTTAACAGTACAACATCCAGTGAGAGCTGTTCTTTATGGATTACCGAAAGTGCACAAGACATTGGTAAAACCACCTGCAAGACCCATTGTATCGAGCAGTGGTTCATTGACTGAACCACTGGCACAATTTGTGGACTACCACATACAGAAAGTGGCACAAGTTGCCAATTGTATCTGAGGGATACCACACATTTCCTTTATATCCTTGAGGAGATGGAGGTAGAAACAGACTGTGTTTTGTTACCTGTGGATGTCCAAGTGCTTTATACGAACATCCCGCATGTGGATGGACTTGCAGCATTATGGGAAGCCTTATATGCTGAGACCACCATGAATCATTCCTTCATTGAATTTCTCCTAATACTAACAGAAAAGATTCTCACTTGTGACACCTTCCTTTTTAAAGACAAGATGTATGTTCAAACAAAAGGAACTGCCATGGGGGCCCGCCTTGGCACCCAATTATGCTGTTACATATTTGACAATTTGGGAGGGAAATTTCATCTGCAATGGAGAAAAAAATGGTTAAACATGATCGATATATACAAGCGATATCAATGATTTGTTTCTAGTGTGGAAAAGTACAATTCAAAAATTACAGCTATTTGTGCAATATTTGGAATCAACCAATCCCAATCTCCATTTCGATCTAAAGTTTGATCTGACTCAGATCAATTTTTTGGACATCACCATACAAAAAAAACGACATCGGGTGATCTGATAACAAACATCTATAGAAAAGAGACAGATAAAAAAAAAAGACAGAAAAATAACAGAGTGGATCAAACAACAAGGGGAACTTTATTACAGCAAGAAAAGAACAAAGGAACAATGGTTAATCAAACCCCCTTGTTTATCACAACTTTTACACCACAGGCTTTTTTGGTGAAAGAAATAATCAAGAAGAACTGGAACATTTTAAAAACAGATAGGGAACTGCAGGAAGTAACTAAAAATTAATCAAGAACTGTGTATAAGAGAGCAAAAAATCTTAATGACATGTTGGTGCACAGTACTTATTGGGAAATTAAAAATACAGTGCACACAAAGGCTAGCCGAGGGACCTACAGATGTAGAAATTGCACATTCTGCAAGTACATAAAAGTAGGATCCACCTTTTCCCATTCTGTTAAGAAGGAAACGGTATATTCAATCCAGGACTTTATTACATACAGTACCCAAAATGCGATTTACCTTGCAAACTGTAAGGTGTGTCCAGTGATGTGTGTCGGAAAGAGAAAAAGGAAATTCAGAGAGAGAACGGGACAACATATGTGCAGTATTGATAAGCTGGATGGAATTAGTGCTTTAGCAAGTCATTGTGAGATGAATGGCAAGAATCATCAGTTCATCTTTCAGGGTCTGGAGAAAGTGGACCCTAGCATCAGAGGCAGAGATTTGAACATTAAATTAATACAAACAGAGACATTCTGGCAGTTTACTTTGAAAACTACTGAATGACCAGGCTTGAATGAACACTGTCAACTTATACCGTACTTATGAACTTATGAATCTACAGTTGGACAATTCCAAGACTTATTTTGTGCAGTTTCCCTCCTCCCCTTTAATTTATTACCCTTTTCTCCCCCTTCACCTCCCTCCCCTTTTTCTCCTTCCTCCTTTTTCTAGCTTTTTATGTCACGAGTGATCTTCTTTGATTTTTTGATTTTAGAATAATAATTCCTTGGAAATAATTTCCTTTGGAAATCAATTGATAATTAGTATCTTGATCTATGGTTTATCCTCACTTTTTACTCTACCCCCCTTGTACACAAGGATGGAAAAAGTGTTAGCTTAAGAAGTTAATTTGTATCTTAATATAGTTATATGGGGAAATATTATGGCATTTATAGGTGGGTGACAACCACCATGAGTATGACGTAAATACACTATCATATTTTTGATAGTTTTTTAACTACACTTTTTAAAAGAAACTAAAGATTTATGTTTCCATGCCAGTAACATATATCAAATCGATGCATGCTTTTGTCATCTTTATAAGATTTCTTTTGCAACTGGCTTGTTAATAGGCTCTTTGTTATCATCAGTGTATCTAACTCATTTTTGATATATGAGTAATATGCTGACATGGTTACTTCTTTGTCTTATTTGTCTCATTGCACTTTTCAGTTCATTATCATTAATTCGTCAGTTTGTATTATTGCCATTTACAAGGCAATTTGTAATGCCTTTTTCACAATTAGGGACTTCTGGTGTATTGATTGCATGTCACGTAGTTGGTGATATGGAACATTTATTATGATGGCCACATGTATATGATATGGGTGGTTTCATTCATTCATTTTTTTTGTTGTTTTTCCTGCTCTGTCACTTTAAATCTTCCCCTTTTTTGAAAGGGTGCCTTACTAACTCTCGCCAGTCTTGAGAAAGCACATGTTCAGTGTGAAAACGTTTGACTGATACTAGGGGGTTAGACTCCTGTGGGGAGGGGTCAGCTTCTAGCTCCTGGCATTCTTACTGCTTGTCTTATTTGTGGATCATGATGATTTTGTACAGCTTGGAATAAAGGATTTTTTGTCTTGCAAACAAGCAGCAGCATCTGTTTTTGGTCCCTGTATTCTATCAAGTGGTAATGGAGATGTGTGCCAACTTCACACATGTAAGTGAAGTTTAGCTTTATTGTTGGCACCGAGCATTTTTATTTTATTTTATTCTTTTGTGTTGAGCCACCTCCTTTGAAAGTTTTTGATTTTTTCTTAATATATGTACTTTATCTCCTGGTCTCCCCAGCAGTACACATCTGATTGAACCTTCCAGCCCTGTCACCTGGCTCCTCCGGGGCTTACTTTCACTGTTCGTCCCCTGCCACACGACTATGGCTGTACCCAGCCACCAGTGCAGATCCTGCAGGTGGTCAATCTTTATCCCACTGCCAAGGGTGTTTTCCAACTGTTTTCTCCCACCCCTCCATTGCTGGGGTGTTACATATCAGTGCATGTATGTAGAGGCGTATGCACGCTGCAGTCTCCCAAAGCACCCTCTCATTGTTGGCCTCACTGACCCGTTCTGTCCCAGACCTCCACCTGAGGCAGTCATTTGGTGGGACTGCCAAGCCACCCTCCCCAGGAGAGGAGAGCTGTCCTGTGGATGTCTAATCCTCTCCATCTCCTACTGACCCCCAGCAACCCACTCGCACTGTGAACATGGGTTGCTGGCCTGGCAGGAAGTAAGGCACCAGTGCCTCAGCCCTCCACACCACTGGGCTGGCTCTATATTGCCAATTTTAAGTATCTCTGGGGAAATGGCATACCAGGAATAAGAGAAAGATGTCCTTCAATGCAAAGAATGCTAGGAAATCCCCCCTGGCTAGACTGTTGGAATGATAAACCATAGAGACTCCTTCTTGAATGTTGTTATGTTTCACAAATATGTACATGTGTTTCCAGTTAGGGGCACATGCGTGAGCAGTGAACCAGAATGGCAGTCTGAACTGACAGCTTCATGCTACCCTGCAAGTAATTTGGTATTAGCTCCAAGATCAGCATAATTTGGGACACCAATCAAAGGTTATTCATTGCTAAAAGAATCGCCTGCAATAAACTTCCAAGTTGTAAGTCAAAAATCCATCCCATTCCCGCATTTTCTCTGTCTGTTTTCTGTGGCAGCTCCTGTGAGGCAATGGGAAATGGCAGATGCTACACCAGGCAGAACTGTCCCCTCAGACACACTCAAGATAAAATCAATGCTATAACAGCTTCTGAAAGAGGTATCTTCCTTCAAATTCTCCATTGCCTCCCTGAAGGAAAAGGTACATGAGCTGCAGCAAAAATTGAAAGATATGGACACCTTTCTGTCTAATAGCAATGATAAAGACACAAACCAAGAGGCACAGATCCAAGAGTTGGAGTGCATGGTGGCACTATTGTGGACATGGACAGAGGACTCTGAAAATCAGAGCCAACATAATGACTTTCATTTTTGGCTTTCCCGAGGGTTTAAAACACAGGGATATGGTGGGATTCTTGCAGGGGGAACTCCCTCAACTATTCACCAGACTTGGAAGCCCTGCCTGGAAATAGAGAGGGACCATCAAACCACAGCCTAAACCAGGGGATTGATTCTGACCAGTACTGGCAATGCTCCTCCATTTGCCAGATAAGGAAACATTTCTCACCTTGGCCAGAGATTGCGGTCCCCTAACCTGGCAGAGGCACAGGTTATTTTTCAGACTGCTCCGTGGAACTTGCCCAGAAGTGGAAAAGATTTCTTGGAGTTAAAAAGGTGCTGCAGACCCATAGCATCCCCTACAAGTTGTAATTCCCAGTCAAACTGAACATCAACAGGAACGGTGTGACCCATACATTCCACTCACCAGAGACAGCAACCACCAACTGTAGATTCAGAAAAACTGTACAGAGAGTATGCTTCTGTTACAACTGTTTGCCCCTGCTATACAGCTCTGACTGAGTAACAAGCCTCATCAGGGATGGATTCTGCCCAGTTCCCAGCCACAGTCTAGCCCCACAGATGCAGATAATATGGACTGGCAGACAATTAGGAGCAAATGCTCAAACTGTAGGGGTAAAGATTATTACACATCTGAGCCTCCACTGGACATGCCAAGCAATAGGGATCCCAGCGGAAATGCCAGATGTTCTGCAACCAGCTCCAATTCAACTGGGAAAATGGTACTGAAGACAGCATGGAAAATTCAAACTGTCCTGGAGAGAGTGTCACTACCAGTCTCATCACAGAAACTACCTTCTCGCACACAGCAGTCAGTGGAAGATGGGGACCCCCCAAACTTGGGCCAACAGAGCTGTTGCATTGTCACACAAGGAAGAGTGTCCAGGAGCAGCGTAATGGGGAAGAGACTTAAGAAGTGTCATTAAGGGGTATCACGTTATATTGGTGAACCAAACTGAGTGACTTGAATAAGAGTGACTCAGTTTGGGCACCCATGATAGTAGTGACAGTGGAGATATAGCAAGGGGAGGGCATAGAGATACATGTAGGATAGAATAGTGACAGCGAATGACAGGGCTTTTGTTTAGTGATGTGGGTTAAGTAGATGAGTGCAGCAGGCTTCTGATGAGCTGGTCACCTGGCATGGTGGCTACAGGTGCCACCTACAGTGCTGCTGGTCACAGGTTTGGGACTGCATGTGGGGTACTTTGTTTTAAAACCATCTTTGGGTGTTGTAAATTTTTTTTCCCTGTTACATTGCCCAGTTGCAGTATCCCCCCTGTGTACTGTGCCCCCCCTCCTGTGTATTCTACTGTGCATTAGTGTCCGCCCCCCTGAAGTTGATTATATTCATATGGGGGTGTGAGGGGGCTCACCTCCTGCAAAGGGGGGTGCGGGGGGGCAAAGCTCCCTACATTAAATGTTAATTTTAATGTTATTGATGTCACCATTTTGTTAGGTGTGGAGGTTGGCTCCATGCCAATTTTAGATTAGGTAATGTGTACTCGCTGTTGTGCTAGTCCCACTAGTATTTTCGCCACTATGACATGAAGCCACCTTAAGGACATTTACTTTTTCTCTCAGCTGGACTATTTTTGATAAACTAAATTACTCTGCTGTTGATTTTAGAGAGTGCTTGGCCATCAGAGGGACTTCCAGCTGCAATTATGAGACACAGTAACCACGGTACTATTAATATTCAGTTCCATGTCATAATAGCAATTGCAGAATATCGATCGCTATTATGGCGAGTGTATATCGCCAAAAAGCAAATCGGCAAAATACGCTTTCAAGAGACCCGACATCTGGAATTGAAAAAAGTGTTTTTGCCGAGGGCTTTGCCCCCACACACCCCTGAATAAGAATTCTCAACTCCTGGAGGCTGCATGTCAGGGAGGGGGAAAAAATCCCTAAACTGAACAAAAATTAAGTGTCACGGCCACAGGCAGTGACAACATTTTCCTGCACTCAGTCCTGAACCCTGTACCTGCTGCACCTGAGCTAGCCACCCACACCACCACACCACATGGCTAGCTCAGCAGCAGCAGGTACACCCACCCCTCAAAACCCATTCCCTGTTCTTCCCCTTCCCCTCGCTATCCCTCCCTTCCTGTCACCATACACTACCATAGCGGTCAAGTACAGTTGCTACCCTTGCAGGGTAGCCCATGAGTATAGCACCCAAAATGAGTCACCGTTTTGATGTGGTGCCCATATTCAGTCACTATACTCATGGTATACTGCAATATTCTGCTAATTGCTAGACGTGGTCACAATCCCACCCCCCACCTCTCATCTTCTCTTTCCCTCCATCATTCTCCATCACCTTGTTATCACCCAACCCTTGTTTCCTGTCAGCAATCCTGCTCAGTTCACTAGTGAGCCTCTGCTCCCCTCTAAGGCATGGTTGCTGACAAGGTGGCAGCACTGGAATACTAGACAAGCTGTTTGCTTCAGTAAATGGTGATAAGTACTGCATAATGATTGGTGGAAAAGGTGCTGCATCTATACTGGATGCTATTTTCCCTTGCAGCCTTTCTGGTTGAGATCTGAGTCTGAGTTTGCTGGTGGGGTGAGATGCAATGGAAGGGGAGAGGGAGTTGCTTACTGACTGTTTTTTGGAGCAGGAGTAGACAGACTGTGCCCCCCTCAATTACCCAGCCACTTGGTCCCACCTTTTAGTTAAACTGCAACATACAAAGTAGGTGTACTCCTTTTGGCAGCTGTCAGAAATGAGCAAAGTGTCTGACAAGGGAAGTGCCTTTCATTTAGGCCAATCTGTTGGCTCCTGCTTGAACATTGTCCATGTGGTTGCCTTTCCCCTGCCGCAGGACTCAACTGTCATACTAGAGCAGCTCTGTGATCACGTAATCCTGAATCAGCGTGAAGGTTCAGTGAGCTTTGTGGGCAGTGCTTGCATGAACATGTGGTGGCTAGGATCCCAACTGGAGGGAGAGGCATACTGTCCAAAGCCAATACTACATGGCCAGATTCCCTTGCAACTCAGGACAAGTGAGGGCTGTGCTCGATTTCAGTCAGTGCTGGCAACTGACACCATGCTTTTTACTCCCACAAACTGTAAGTTTGTACTCCAGCAGCTGTATCCCCCATCCTTGCAAGGCTCACTCCATAAGCAAGACGTTGGGGTATTGAGCCAATGATTACATTGGAAATGAGGAATTGCACACCACAAAGCAAAGTTTATTGAATTAACACATATACTGCATTAGCACTGGCAGTCCAGCTTCAGAGTGCAAGTAATGATCAATTACCTTCCCCTGGGAGGACAAACCAGACAGGCGTGGAGGCTTCAGCACTTCATTCTAGGGGTTCATAGTTCCTCACCCTCCACCTGTCACAATACATCTTATATACACTTTCCACTTCTTAGCTTACAAAACTCAGCATATGTCCATACAAGGTAATTAGGGTACATCACCATCCTTCTGTCTGAAACTGCATCCCTTACATCACGGCCGGATCATTATCCACCAATTGTCATGAATAGAAGGAGGCTCTATCCTGTCCCCCCTCACACATAAGGTGGCATCAGGACCTTTAAATGTGGCCATAAGTGCCTGTGCCTAAAGACATTAGAACCTCACCCCCATATTTCTAGTAGGGATAACCCCTATTTTTGTCCTACTTTTTCTCACTGCAGGTGGCATGGATGAAGTCCACACTCATGAGATAACCTGCCCTTCAGGTAGGAGTGCACAGGCGATGAGGGTTCTGACTAGGGTTTTTTTTTACCCTGAACAGGCAAAGCCCTCTCCCCGAGGAACAAGGTTGTACGACACTCCCTAGGACAAGATAGCTCTTTTGCAATTGTTTATATACTGTTTTATGAATGTTCTGGTTTCATACATAGGCTGTTATGATTTTCACAGGCATCTAGAGGCCACTTTGATGAATGGTCAACAACTTGGTGCCGTGGCTTGGAATTCTTGGTCCAGCTTAATGATGAAAATGCATGCTTCTTTAGTAATGGTCCCATATTCTCATAGCCACTTCACTATTGCCCTCATCAGAAGAGTCCAACTTTTAATGAAGCTCAATATCCAGTTTAATGTATGTGATATGGTAATCTCTCTGCTTTGCTATCAAAATTGCTAACAGAACTATTAAGTGGGACACCTGGAACGTTAAAGGGATTAACTCCCCCATTGAAAATAGAAAGATGTTAGATCATCTGGGAATGGGCTGGGACAGGGATTGCCTTCTTGCAGGAAATGCACCTCACCCCCACTGAGACAGCTAAATTGTGCATTTGTTAGGTCTCACAAGTGTTTGGCAGTTCTTTTAATTCTATGAGCTGATGGATTGCTATACTGGTGCATAAGAATATTCCCTTTCAGGCAGAGCAGGTGGTACAGGACCCAGAAGGTAGATATGTTATTGTTCAAGGGGTACTAAATGGAATGAAGGTCACTTTGTGCATCCTACATGGTCCCAATAAAACAGATGATGCCTTTCATCTATCCATGGCCCAAACACTCCAGACCAATCTCCAGGGATCCTTGATTGTAGGAGGGGATTTTAATACTATGATGGATGACTTCTTGGACAGAGGTACAGCACCTGTAGCACACCACACCACCCCCCGCAGGCGCTCACCAGCTTAGCTGAAGAATTACACCTCACGGACATATGGTGGCTGGTACACACCAGGGGGCGGAACTACACTTTCTAATCACTGTCTCATCACACATTCTCTAGAATTGATCACTTGGTGATCCCACATCAGTGGGTTTCTGAGGTAACAGAGGTGGATATCAGAGTGATAATAATATTGGACCATGCACTAGCTTCATTCACAGGGGTGCTGCCAGGCATAGACTCCCCTCACCAATGCCATGGTGTTTTAATACAGCCTTTCTTCAGGACCCAGCTTTTGGCCAGAAACTCCAGCAGGAGATCCAAAATTTCCTGGACCTTAAAAGCCCAGGGGTACTACTGCAGCTGTCCACTGGGATACCTTGAATGCAGTCATCAGAGGTAGAAGTATAAGCTATGCCTCCCACACCAAAAAGCAGAGGCTTAAGAATTAAGTGGAGCAACTAGCTGACCTTAAAAAAACTAGAGAAGCAGTACAGAGAGAGTCAGCCCCCCCTTCTGGGCACCTTTGCTAATATCATAGGCACTTGATATATTTATTGATTTAATTAGATTATTAACTTTATATCTTGCATTATTATTTTGGCTTGATAATTTTTTTTGTTTATACATGGTTTTATTTCTGAAGATGTGCTTACTGTTTGTACAGTGCCTAGAGCCTCCAGGATTGGGCTTTTTATAAATAAATTTTGCCTTGCCTTGCCATATAAACTTAACCAACACCTGCACCAGAGGGCTGAGTTTTCACTATTTAAGCTTCGGCAGCCCTTTTAGAAATCGAGTGAAAAGCCAAGGAGACTTTTAGCGTGCTAGCTAAAAGAGAGGTGAGAGAAGTCCAGGCTAGTAGCAATCCGTGACCTTGTGGTTATTCTACAAATGGGAGCTGTAGAGATTCATCAAGCCTTTGTGGTTTTCTATGAAAACCTGTACAAGCAGGAATGAACCCATTATAAAGAGCAGCATGCCACCTTCACTGATCCTCTAAAGCTCCTTTCTACTGTATAGCTACTGAACATAAGGAGGGGCTGGAGACACCCTTGTCACTGGAGGGAGCTAGAATCTGCCTTAAAAGGTATGCCAGCTGGGAAGGCACCAGGGCTGGATGGTATCCCTGCAGAGCTACTCATTGCCTTCAAAGACCTATTGCTGCAGCAACTAGCTGATGCTCTGGAGGAAGCATGTCAGACTGGGACACTTCCTGAATCAGTGCACACAGCCACGATACCCTTGATCCCCAAGCCAGGTAAACACTCTGCCTTATGCGGGAGCTACTGCCTATATCCCTAATTACAGCCAATTGTGAAGCCTATGCCAGAATGATAGCCCTAAGACTGCAGAAGGTAATTCCCTAAATAATAGATAAAGAACAATTGTGGTTCATCCCAGGAAGAAGAGGTACTGGCAATACAAGATGGCTCATTAACACCCTATGGAAGACCTCCTTAATGAAAGACCTGGCTGCGCTTATATCATTGGACACAGAGAAGGCCTTCAGCAGGGTGGAATGGGGCTATCTTTTCCACAGCCTGGCAGTGTTTGTTTTTAGAGAAACCTTTATTGGGCATATCCATATACTATACAATGGAGCTGAGGCAAGAGTCACCACCAACACAATGCACTACTTGACCTTCCCTCTGGGCAGAGGCACTAGGTAGGGATGCCCTCTCTCCCCTTTCCTCTTCATGATAGCCCTAGAACTGCTGCTACAAGTGATTAAGCAACAACAAAATATACATGGCATCCCCCTGAATGGAGAGCACAAGGCTCTTGTCTATGCTGATGGCATAATGCTGATTTTAACACAACCAGAGTCTGTGCCAGCAACACTTGCCCTTCTAGATACCTTTGGCACTATTTCAGGGTACAAGGTCAATGTGGCCAAATCAGTCATCCTACCCTCTGAAGGAACATTCGGGTAACCCGGGTTCCCTTGGGGTCTCCAAGAGGTGGAGTGATCCATGAAATACCTGGGTGTTCACTTTTCTTGGGACTCTGCAGGACCTAGGAAAACTTCACCCCCCCATTACAGAGTTTAAGGAGGAGGATCGTGCCAGATGGAGCCACCTCCACCTCTCACACTGAGGTAGAGCGCATGTCTTCAAAATTATGGTGGTGCTTAAGATACAATACCTCTTAGATGATCTGCCTATTAAGTTTCAACTGACCCTGTTTAAGTACTTGCACAAACAGAAGCTAGGCTTCTTCTAACAGAAGGGTCCCAAATGAGTAAGCTTTACAAAGCTTAGCAAACCACTTACAGAGGAAGGGCTCAACCTTCCCAACTTTGCATGGAAACATGTATCCCACTTGATGTTCCAGCTCTCCCAAACTAGTGCTCAGTTACCTGAAGACGCCCAGCCCAAATGGGCCCAAAATGAGACATATCTCCTGGGTAAATCCTCACTGCAGGCAATGATGTTTGGGAAAATTTCAACTGACCTGGCAACCCACCCTACCCTCCTGCACACTGCCAAGGTATGTTAGACATACGCAAAAATGCATGTTGATATCCAAGTGTCTCTCTGTCCTTCCCTCTCTGGAACAACCCAGCCCTTAAAATAGGGGATCAAGCAGTCCTTTGGCCCCAATGCCAGAGCATGGGTACTGTATATTAACATTGCAGCATCTCCTTGAACAACCACCAGACCATTATAAATATTTTAGATAGCTACAAGATGAATTCGATCTCAAGAAGCATCAGCACTGGCAGTGCCTGCAGCTGAGACATGCTGTTATGTGCATCCTGGGTCCTACACTCAGAGTCACTACTCCAATGTTATGGACACATTTCAGGAGTTAGGTCACCACTCCCACCCCCCAAAGGCCACTCATATTTATAAGAAACTCACAGCCTTGCAGGGGGATATCATAGGCAATCTGAAGAGAGCCTGGAACACAGAACTGGACTTGGAGACACCAATACAGGAGTGGGGGAAATGTTGGAGGAATCTAGGCGAGACAGTCAAAGACACCAGAAACTGGCTCACACAGTTTTTTGCATCATTGGCATAGAACTCTCAAAAAACTTCACAAATGAGGCCTAACCCCAATGGATGCATGTTGGAGGTGTCAGACTGAGTCCAGGACAATCACCCATTTACTTTGGACCTGTAAGGCACGAAACATGAATTGGGAAGGAGTGCAGTGGGTCTGCTGTGCTGTCCTTGATCCCAAACTTATCTTTACAGGTCCATTGATAATGTTCGGTATCCTGCTTGGGATGAAGAATCCCCCACCCCTCCATGGTCCCAAAGGTGACTGAAAAATGCAGTGATCACTGCAAAGAGGATCATCCTACCCCATTGGAAAACCACTGCCCTACCTTTAGTCTCATACTGGACGGAGGAGATGGGGAACATGACCTGTTATGAAAAGGTTCTTCTCAAGTCGATAAATTTATTGGGAAAATACATGAACATTTGGGGCTCACACCTATACTCCCCATACAGCAATCTCCCACAAGGTTGTTACGTGCCTTACTATCTGTTAAATGGCCCAAATCACACATAATGGACAGTGGGGCAGAACAAACCTTGCCTCTCCCTCTTTGTGCATGCTGACTTGAATACAGTCATCAATTCCGATTTTAGGACTTCAGGGACTATGACATTATTGTCATTTATAGTCACACACCACATTTCCCAGGGGGACAGAACACCAGAAAATACTGGCTGCAGGATGCTAGTGGTGGCTCACAGGCCCTGCACCTGACTAGCTGGGCTTGCCAGCCCGAACTGGATCCAGACCATGGTGGGACTGAGGACCCCCCACTGATCCTGCTGGGGGGGGTCAAGCCCTAGGAAAAGATGTCTGGTGGTAAGTCCCAGCAGAGGTCGGTGTGACAGAGCTGGGGCACTCACTCAAATGAGTGCCATCCAGGAGGAAGAGATAAAAAAACAAATAAGATTTGTGCGACTCCGCACGTAGTTCATTTGGGTAATGCAAGGGCCTCTATAACTTTATCCAGGTCCCTAATCCCCCAGCCTGGTCCTAAGAGACTTGCCTCAGGATAAGTTTCAGACTCCTTTCTATTGCATGTGTAGAGATGTGGGTCCCGTAAGGCTCATGTCTGTAGATACACCAGTTATTGAACCAGGCAGTTATCAATAAATGTGATCTACTCTGGGCATTAATGCATGTACGGGCCGGGGACTCTGTGCACCACCTGTGTTATGTTTGTTGTGATGTTTTTCTTTGGCTGTATGTTTTGTTGTTTAAACCAATAAAAATTTTCAACATCAAAAGATTTGTGTGACTCATCTTACCACTGCCGGATGATACTACAGGTGCAACCTCCACAAATCTGAGGGTCAAGCTTGGGGGAACTGAAATTCACAAGTTAATTTTGATACAAGCAAAGACAGCAGGATGATATGGGTGAGGTCTCGTAGTCCTGCAGCAGGCCTTATATTCAAAGTGATATGATCTGCTAAAAACCATGGTGCCAAAAGGGAAAAAATGAAGAGAAATGAGGAATTGCAAATTCAAAACTGGGAAACACCCTGAAGGACCCCTCCTCGGACCTCTTCCTATTGTCAGCCCCTCACCTAGCTAATCCAGCCAACCACAAGAAAACTGTGACTGACTCAGTATACCACAACTGCTGCATTCCCTCAGGAAAGGAAAAGAAACACACAGTGACTGACCTGGCTCACACCGCGACCACACATAGGAGTGTCAGTGTCACATCGTCATAGTCCAACACTGGCCACATAGAAGTAATACAAAATGGCCATGCTTCCGTGTTCCAAATGCCCCTGTGCTTCACTCAGCCACCAGTTCAAAACAGGACATGTGCACACTGATGTTATGCTGATGCACATGGCATTGATATGCTAGTATATGCACACAGAATCTATACACGACTCATCCTGACAACCTTCTCATAACATCAGTTTCAATGTGTCCCACTAGTGGCCTAAGAAGGAAAATGTGTGTGAAGAGGGATACAGTTGGGGACAGGAAAGGATGAGGAGAGGGTGGTAAGGTGCCTACCAGGTGCATAGCTCATAGGGATGAAAGGAGGATCCTAAGGCGGCAGTATAGCGTAGTGGTTAAAGACACTGAGCTGCAAACCTGGAGACCTGGGTTTGAATCCCATCAATCCCCACTTGCATACTGTGTGACCCTGAGCAAGTCACTTAACTTCCTTGTGCTCCCAGGTCGCACTTGGAAACAGGCTCCGGCTTAGTGTGCCTTTCCTGGTTAAACAATTTCCCCTTTCCCTTTCCCCTTAAGGATCGTTGGGGAGGTGGGGAGGGAGGGAGAGCTGGATGTCATTATCCACTTGGGGACAAATGACCTGGTTGAGGAGAGGCCAGAAACAGTCGGGGAGTTCAGGAAATTGGGGAGGGGTCTTAGGCAAGTAGCACAATCTGTTACATTTTCGGAGGTGTTACCTGTCCATGATAAGGGGGATAACAGGAAGCTCCGCACCTGGGATTTCAACTTATGGTTGAGGAAATGGTGTGGGGAAGAGGGATTCTAATTCACTGGGGACTGGGGCTCCACATGGAGGGATTGAGGCATGTACAGGGGCTACAGCCATTATACCTCCAGGAGGGGAACTGAGATCCTCAGTGAACAGTTTAAATGCTACATCAGTAAGCATTTAAACTAGCTGAGGTGGGGGGGAGGCGGAACATGACAGGTTGACAGTCTGTCCCCCCACATGCTCACAGGGTCAACTGTGGGAATCCTGAGAGTAAGGAGTCCCAAAATGAACAAACACAAACAGGTCATTGAATAAAAGAGGGAGGGGGTATGAGAACAGAATATAGTGGAGTTAAAGGAGGAGGGCATAAGGACAAGATGAAGGGAAGTGGCAGAAAAGAATGGTGAGCCATGTGTGCTAATGCTCAAAGTCTGGGCAACAAGATGGCAGGCCTAGAGGCCACTATAGCAGCAGGAGACCTGGACATAGTAGCAATTACAGAGATCTGGTGCAATGAAAATCAGGACTAGGAGGCAGCCATACTGGGGTATGCGGTATTTAGGAGGGACAGGGTAGAAAAAAAGGGAGGAGGGTAGCTATTTACATGAGGGAGAACATAAAGGCCACTGAAATACAGGGTGTCAGAGAAAAGCAGAGGCATTGTGGGTAACCCAGGAGGCAGGGATGGGGGCCACTATTCAAATAGGGGTGATCTACAGACCACCAACACAGAGGGAGGAGGAATATAAGGATATGATAGAAGAAACCCAAGGGATGGCTAACAAGGGTGAGGTATTGCTAATGGGGGGACTTCCATCTACCAGATGTGGATTGGACCCTCCCTGCTGCAGCAACAGTTAGAAGTAGGGGAATTCTGGACTCCCTACAGGGGGTGTTCCTCAGCCAACTACTTAAAGAACCCTCTTGGGAGAGGGCAATACTTAACCTGATTCAATATAAATACATGGCCAGAATTAAACCACACTAAAATGAGGGTCTTTGACTTCAGGAGGGCCAATTTCAAGAAAATGGGAGCATGCTTCAAGGAAGCCATAGCAGGAATAGGGAAAATGGGAGAAGTAGAGGAAAAATGGGCAGAAATAAGGAAGGCAACTGAAAAGGCAACTAACCTCTGTGTCAGGCTAGTTAAAAACAGCAAGAGAAAAAGAGATCACTATGGTACACCAAGGAAGTAGCAGAAAAAGTAAAGGAAATGAAGCAGACATTCAAAAGGTACAAGTCAACACAGAAGGAAGAGGATAGGGAGAATTATCAGGAAAAACAAAGGGAGGCAGGTAAGGCAGTTAGGACAGCAAAAGCACAAATGGAGGAAAACATAGCCAAGACAGCAAAAAAGGGGGGTAAAACATTCTTAAGGTACATAAGTGAAAGGAAGAAAAGCAAGGCAGGGATAATAAGACTGAAAGGGGAAGGGGGAGGAAGTGTGAAAGAGGATCAGAAAAAAGCTGACATAGTGAACAAGTTCTTTTGTTCAGTATTCACAAAGAAATGGGTAGGTGATGTGCCTCAGATAGGAAAAAAGGCATTAAGGGAAGGGAGGTGGACACTAGCCCTTTTACAGAGGAGAGAGTCCTCAGGGAACAAGCAAAGCTGAAAGTAGACAAGGCAATGGGACAGGATGGGGTTCACCCCAGAATACTGAAGGAACTAAAGAAGGAACTGTCTACGCCTCTAGCATCCCTGTTCATTCCATCACTGGGTACTGGGGAAATTTCAGGGGACTGTAGGAGGGCAGATGTGGCCCCACTACACAAAAGTGGTAATAGGGAGGAGGCAGGAAACTACCAACCTGTAAGTCTAGCTTCAGTAGTAGGCAAGGTCAAGGAAACACTGCTAAAAGAAAGGATTGAGAAATACCTAATAACCAGTGGATTACAGTATCTGAGGCAGCATGGCTTCACAGGGGGGAGATCTTGCCAAACAAACCTGATAGTGTTCTTTGACAGGGTTGCCAGGGAGGTGGATCAGAGAGGATTAGTGCATGTGGCCTACCTGGATTTCAGTAAGGCCTTCAACACCGTTCCACACAAACAACTAGTAAACAAACTGGGCAGTCTGGGGTGGGACCCATGATAGTATCTTGAGTACGAAATTGGCTAGGTAACAGAACTCAGAGGGTGATAGCAAATGGAGTTCACTCAGAAGAAGGTAAGGTAATCAGTGGGGTGCCTCAGTGGTCAGTACTGGGACCGATCCTATTCAGTGTCTTTATTAGCGACATCACAGAGGGGCTGGAGGGAAAGGTATGACTGTTTGCTGATGATACAAAAATCTGCAACAGAGTGGACACACAGGAGGGGGGGATGGGGGGATGGGGAAAATGGAGAAAGCTCTAAAAAAGCTAGAGGGCTGGTCAAGGGCTTGGCAACTGGGCTTCAATGCCAAAAAGTGCCAAATTATGCACATGGGGTACAGAAACTCAAGAGCAAGATGTCAGTGGGGTGGAGGTGTTATAACCACAAAACAGTTAAGGGATCTGGGGGTCATCACATCATATCTGATGACCTGAAGGTAGCAAAGCAATGTGATAAGGTAGTGGGAAAGGCAAATAGAATGCTGGGGTGCATTGGGAGGGGTATCACCAACAGAAAGAGGGAGGTATTGTTACCCCTATACAGATCAATGGTGAGGCCCTGCCTGGAGTACTGTATCCAGTTCTGGAGACCCCATCTCAGGAAAGACATAGATCGGGTGGAGGCAGTACAGAAAAGGGCAACCAGAATGATGCATGCCCTGCTTCAGAAGTCCTATGAGGAAAGACTCAGGGAGTTAAATATGTACTCTCTGGAAGAAAGGAGGGGAACAGGGGGACATGACAGAAACATTCAAATACCTCAAAGGTTTCATTAAGGTACAGGAGAGTAGCATTTTTCACAGGTTTCAAACATGCATGGGATAGACACAAGGGGACCTTAGTAAGAGGGCGGGGAGGTGGAGCCACGGAGCAATACAATGCTCCATGATGGCATGAGGTAATGTGGTGGGCAACAAGCAGACCACTATGCCCAAGTTAAATTGAACAGGCAGCCCACAGGATAAAATAAACATTTGCCCAGACAAACCTAACAGTATGAGCTCACAATGACCCCAGCAACATTCCTCTTACAGCCCCCCAAATAAAACATCTGTATTGGTTTATTAGCTACAATGGGTCTGCTACCTAAAAACACAGCTTGCATCTATTCACTCTTCGTAATTTTCTCTAATCGTCCCTAGGTAGGTTACAACTCTGTCTAGGCACAGACACTTTCAAAATGCCACAATTCATACCAGAAATGGAGGGATTTGGGGGGGAGCACCAGAACAGTGTTAGTAGATGCTGAGAGGGAATGGGAAAAAGGGAGGGAAACAGAGCCCACATACACTATCCAACTGCCTAACTAAGTCTATCACAGAAATGAAACCCTTCCTTACCTGAGGCACCAGGCTGGCAAACATGGTCTGGCAGATCTAAATGGCAAAGTCACCCTAGGCAACTGGTCAATATATCGGGCACTGTAGGCACTGACAAGAACCTGTTAGGCAGTTTGACAGCCTCAGCTCAACAGGCACGACTTTCTAAACATAGGGGCACTCTCTGTCACCTGGTGACCACAGCCTGCCCCAGAGACATGCAAATGTAATCCAAAATAATGAACAGAAGTAAAACTCAAATTTTCCAGAGAGCTCAGCTCTGTGTTTGCTACCTTTTCACAGGTACAGCAAGAACTGAGTAAGTTTTATATCAGGAATGTTCCATATTTCCAGGGTTGTATGCTGAGGTCACAGCTTTGGGCTGTATCACCACCCTGGTGGGGAAGCATATTACCTATATGTAATAATTCCCTATAGACAGCATCAAGTGATACAGAAACCTCAGCAATAATAAAGTGAGTTACCTGTAGGATTGCTGATGACCAAATGTTTGATGTGGGGTAATTAGTTGATTAGCACCATAGCCACATATTATAAATATTCTGGAAAAAGAAGTACCAGTACTTCCTTTCTATACATGCTGAGCTCTCAGTATGTATGCTTCCGGTAGATGTTGTATGCTATTCATATTTTTAATTTTTTTTATTTACCAGGTAAACGCACTAGATAAACAAGCATTTGTCAATGCCTAATGTTCACTGTTGGTATTGCCATTGTACATGCCTCCCATATGTTTCTGTGTACATTCTTCTGCCTTGCATTTTAAGGCATCACTCTCAACACAAATTTCTTATGTTCTTCCAGCAGTAGTTCACTTCATTAGAAAAACAAGCATTTGTCAATGCCGAATGTTTGCTTGCTGGTATTGGCATTGGTAGTGCAGGAGTTAAAAAGATGCATAATAGGAATGGCAGTGAAGTACTGAAGTAACGCCAACCCCAACCCCCACCCTGCAGAGACTAACAGGCATTGGGGGTGTGCCTTTGGGTCATCGTCCATAACACTCATGCCATTCCACCTCACCCCACCCTGCAGACTTTGACAGGTGTCTCAGTGTGCCTTGAGGGCTTTGGCCCTTACGCTCACCCCGTTCCATAAGGAAATAAGCTGAGATGGGTGCAGTATAGGAGAATGGGGTGAACATTAGGGATGAAGACCCAAGGCAAGCACCTCAATGCCTGTGGTGGCTGCAGGGTGAAATGAAACAAGTGAGAATAGGGTGAGCATTACGGCCCGAAGACCCAAGTCACACCCAGGCGCCTGTCAGTCTGTAACCCAAATGCCTTCGGTATTTGTTGGTATTTTGCTCCAAATTTTCAACATGGGTTTTGGGGACCCCACCTCATGAACACTGGCAGTATAATTTCTTTAACTCAATCCCAAAAGGTGATTTCGCACAGCCAGTGTGCCATTAAACCACACAGGTTTGAAAACACATTTTGGTCAGGATGTAAAAATGACAGCTGTACTGTTCATGAGAGGTGTGAAAAAATAGCAGTGTTGAAAATCTGGAGTGAAAATATGAAAAAGTGGCAAAGTTACGGGTGTGCGTAGAAACTGTGCAATGTGCGCTTGTAACGCAGTAATTTTTTGGAATGTTTTCACCAAATTTTCAACATGGCCTTTTTGGGACCTCCCCTCATAAACAGTGGCCCTGGGATTTCATTAACCTTCCCAAAAGTTGATTTTGCAGAGCGACTGTGTCATTCTGCGCCACTGGTGCAAAAACATATTTCGGGAAGGATGCAGAAAATGACAGCTGTACTGTTTATTTTTTTTTAAAATTCGAAATTTTATTGTGTTTATCCACACACCGAGCAAAAAACATACCAGAGACATTTTGTTCTTACATAACAATTAACATAAAATAAAAGAGTCAGGCTATTTTCTCCCCTCTCCCTCCCCTTTACCTCCCTATCCAACCCCTCCTAAAAACTAAGACTCTAAAGGAAGATCTGTTCACCTTATTCCACTATTATACTACATTCCTAAATTCGGTCTAGATTGGAGAAGGTATAGCGTTTGAACCGACTCCATATCTTTTCATCGATCTGAAGCCTATTTCTTCTTCCTGCACCTAATTTCTCCATATTCAGGTTAAATAACATCTCCTGCAACCACTCTGCATAGGTAATTGAGGTGTCCTCCAACCAATATCTTAATACTACCTTTTTAAGCGAGCATGCAATCAGAGCCATATAATATCTACGTTCACTAAACTTGATGCCAGAATAATCCCCTATCAGACAGATTTCCGGGGTAAAATACTGGTCAATGCCCAGCACTGGGTCTACCTTCTGTTTAATTTGGGTCCACAACCGTTTTATCGATGGGCACTCCCAAAAAATGTGATACAAATCCCCTACTGCCTGACGGCACCAGAAACAGTTTTGATCAGATCTACAACCAATTTTACATAGCTTGGAAGGGGTCCAATATAAATTGTTCAGAAAATGAAACTGCATCACCCTCAACCGGTCTTGTTTAACATATCTATACACATGACTCCAAACACTATCCCAGTCCCTCTCTTGGTCCCCCAAGCGGCTTATCCAATACCTAGGCTTATAATCAAAGTCCACCAGGACTTGCTCAAACAATATCTTATATATTCTGGAGACCGCATGCGGTTCCCATACCATCTGATCCAGGGATTCAAACCAACTCCCGTTCGTACGCCCGTCTCTGAATTTGGTCCTCACCTGTTCCAATGAGTGTGTGACCTGATACAGCTTGAAAATCTGCTTATAATCTATATCATACCTAGCTAATATTTCCCTTATTGACGGGACACGATCGTCCCACATAATATCTTCTATCCATAATCCTTTAAGCTGGGGAAGCCAGCCTGCTGATATCATTTTCCCCCCAATCTTCAAATTGGGATTATGACAGATTGGTTGATGCTTGTCCCTATTTGGGATGTAACCTAAATTAACACTTAACTGCCTGTGAATATGCAGGGACTTCCCTATTGGGGTGGCTGCCAACTTAGGAGGCAGTATCTTTGGTGTGGAGTAAAGCAGCGCTATCGGATCTATCCCAGCCTCCTTTATCGCCTCTATTTCCAATCTAACCCATGAGGGTACATAAGGCAAAGACTCAAGTTTTATGGTAGGTACTAGCCATCTCAGATACTTACAAAGATTGCTTGCCCAGTAATATAAACCAAAATGTGGTAGTCTCAGCCCCGCTCTCTCCCTGGGAGCTGCCAATTTGAAATAAGCCCTACGGGGTGTTTTCCCCCTCCAAATAAAATCTGAAATAAGCGAATGTAACTCTTTAAACCATTTTAGGGGCAGCAACACATTAAGCATATTAAGTGGATAAAAAATCCTAGGTAGAATGTTCATTTTGACTATATTAATCCTCCCCCAGAGAGAGAGCTGACAAGCTGACCCACCTCTTTAAATCCTGCTTAATAATATTTCTAGTGGCGTCCAGGTTAAGTTTCATTAATTTTGAGTCAGTTCTGGCCAAATAAATACCCAAATACTTCAAAGTATGCGGGGCCCATTGCATACCCATAGCCGTCACTTCCGACTTGTATACTCTCATATTGAGCGGAAATATCTGGGTTTTCTCCACATTAATCTTATAATTTGACAGTCTGCTATATTCCTCAATAATACCCATCACTGCTGAAACTGAGCTTCGGGGTTGGGTGACATGTAGCAAAATGTCGTCAGCATATGCAGAGATTTTAAGCTCCTGCAACCCAACTTTTATACCCGTAACCCTAGGATCTAATCTGATTTTAGTGAGGAGAGGCTCTAAGTATAGATTAAATAAAAGAGGTGACAGGGGACAGCCTTGTCTAGTACCAGAATGAAGGGAAAAACTTGTAGAAAATACACCGTTACAATATATTTTAGCTCTTGGATCCTTATATAGGGCAAACACAAGATTAATAAACTGAAGCGGGAAGCCAAATTTCTCCATAGTGATGGATAAAAACCTCCAATCCACTCTGTCAAAAGCCTTCTCTGCATCCACCGACATCAATCCACATGGAAGTTTGCTGTCTCTGGATGCAGAGAAGATGTGAGATAATTTGCGCAGATGGTCTGAAGCCAACCTACCATTCATAAACCCAACTTGGTCGTGATGGATTAATTTAGGCATGACCTTAGCCAGCCAGTCATGGAATCTTCGCCAAAATTTTTATGTCATAATTAATCAAGGAAATAGGCCTATAACTTGTAACCTTATCTATTTCCTTCCCTTCTTTTGGGATGAGCACTATCAGGGCCTCAAATAGATAACCATCTACTGCGTCCAAAGTCAGTATACTCTGAAATAATCTTTGTAAACCAGGGCATAACAGGGTCGCAAAACATTTATAGAAATTTGGTGAAAAACCATCTGGGCCCGGTGCCTTATCACTTGAGAGCACAGCTGTACTGTTTATAAGGGGGTGTGAAAAATGTAAATGTTGGAAATTTGGAGTGAAAACATTAAAAAATTGGTGAAGTTATGGCGTGCATAGAAACTTTGTGCAATAGACGCTCATATACAGTCATTTTGAACTTTTCCTGGAGAATTTGCAACAAGGGCTTTTGGGACCCCACCTTATGAACAGTGGCACTGTCATTTCATTAATTGGTCCCAAAAGGTGATTCATACTAAGACTGAACAGAAGCTAGAGAGCTGTGAGGTCCATAATTGCTCCTTACAACTAATAATAACAAACAGTAATATTAGAAAGGATCAAGGTGGCCAGTCAGGATTTAAACATAAACTTGGAACTGCTAGAAATAACCTACACTGGTAAAGCATTCCAGGGTTTTATGATACATAGAGTATAGAAGAATTTCATTGGCATTAGGTTAAATTTCCTGTGTTTTAGCTGGAGTGGGTGACCTCTAAGGTTAAAAGTATCATCTTTAAACACCAGCCTTAGACTGGTCAATAAATATGGATCCTTCATGATATCGAACATAAGAAGGAGGACCTCTCTTAACCGCCGTGTAGTGAGGGACAATAAATTCAATGAAATTAGTCTAGTTTCATAAGACGCATTTTGTAGACCTTTCAAAATTTTAGTGTAGTGTCTTTGTACTTTCTCCAGTCGCAGAATGTCATGTTTCCTAAAGGGGGCACCATAATGGGGAAGAGAAATCCAGATGTGGGCGAACATAGGCTCTATATAATGGCATCAGTACATTGGTGATTTCATAGTCATTGTGTAGAATCACCTTTTGGGACCAAGTAACAAAATGACAGTGCCACTGTTCATGAGAGGGGCTCTCAAAAAGCCTATGTTGCAAGTTTGGTGGGAAAAATCAAAAAATGACTGTTTTACGAGCGTGCATAGCAACCGCACAACGCACGCTCATACTTTAGCGCATTCACACTATTTTCATGCCAGATTCTCAACATTGGCATTTTACCACACCTTCTTGTGAACCATATAGCTGTCATTTTTCACATCCTGCCCGAAATGTGTTTTCGCACTTCTGGCGCAGAATAGCGTGGTCGCTCTGTCAAATCAGTGTTTGGGACACATTACGAAAAATGACAGTGAACTGTTCATGAGCAGAGGTCCTAAAATGCCTGTGTTGAAAATTTGGTGACAATACTCCATAAAATGACTGTTTTACGAGCATGTGTAGCAACTGCGCAACGCACACTCGTAAGTTAGTGCATTTGCAATATTTTCACACCACATTCTCAACATTGGCATTTTATCACACCTTCTTGTGATCCGTACAGCTATCATTTTTCACATCCTTGCCGAAATGTGTTTTCGCACTTCCGTTGCAGAATAGCACGGTTGCTGTGCAAAATCACTGTTCGGGACACATTACAAAAATGACAGTGGCACTCTTCATGAGCAGAGGTCCAAAAATGCCTGTGTTGAAAATTTGGTGACAATACTCCATAAAATGACTGTGTTATGAGCATGCATTGTGCATTTTGCATGCACGCTCGTAAGTTCACAAACTTATATTTTCATTCCACATTTTCAACAGTGCCATTGTTCTACACCTCCTAATGAACAGTACAGCTGTCATTTTTTATATCCTGACCAAAATCTGTTTTTGCAGTTCTGGTGAACAATAGCACGGTCGCTGTGGAAAGCCTGTGTTCGAGACACATTATGAAAATGGCAGCGACACTGTTCATTAGCAGATGTCCTAAAATGCCTACGTTGAAAATTTAGGGACGAAAGTCAATAAAATGAGTGTTTTACAAGCGCGCGTTGCAGTTTGCATGCACACTCGTGACTTTGTGAATTTGTAATACTTTCACTCCAGCTGTTCATCATTGCCATTTTTCCATTCCTCCTTATGGACAGTACAGCAGGCTGAAATGTGTTTTCACACATCTGGTGCAGAATTACACGGTCACTGTGTGAAATCACTTTTTGGAACACTTTCAGAAAATGGCGGCGACACTATTCATCAGCAGAGGTCCTAAAATGCCTATGTTGAAAATTTGGTGGCGAAAGTCCAGACAATGACTGTGTTGCAAGCGTGCATTGCGCAGTTTCCACGCACCCTTGTAACTTTGTCAAGCTGCAATATTTTCACCACTGGCATTTATGCACACCTCATTATCAACAGTCCAGCTGCCATTTTCCACAGCCTGCCCAAAACATGTTTCCGTAGCTCTGCCACGCAGTGTCGTACTTTCTGTGCAAAATCACCTTTTCGGACACATTAACAAACTCACAGCGCTATGCCTCTCCACCTCCGCCACTGCCAATGCCAGTGCGACAACATTCGGCATTGACAAATGCTTGTTAACTTAGTCAGAATAAACATGTTCCTTAAGTCAGTAATTTTTTTATGTAGAATAGTGAAGTACTCCCCAATACCTACAGTATTTAGAATTGATTTCCAATCCTCACTATCCAAACTAGTTTTAATACTAGAGATATCAGCTTTTTCGTACATACATATTTTGGAATTATTCTTCAATGGGACTACCATATGTTCTAAATCAAACCTAATGGAATAATGATCGTTATTCCCAATTGGTCTAGAAACATTAAGGTTATTGGGAACCAAACTGCTACTATGAAGAACAAGATCCAAGATAGTTTGACCCCTAGTTGGTTGCTCTACACCCTGAGTAAGGTGACACTGTTGACAAGCATTAAGTAGTTTTCTACCTGAGCATGTGGTGGCTATATGCCCTTCCGGTCAATTTCACCTAAGTTAAAAACCCCCATAAGCATAATATCCCCCAAAGTACAGGCTGTTTCTATTTCTGAAATATAATATGTTAAGAAGGTCAGTGGATGTACTGGGCAGATGATAGCACACTCCTGAGATGAGGTGTTGATTTTTATTTAACATTAGTTTGATCCATAGTAACTCTGAAGGACTAGCAGGAGACTTGACCTTATTTGAGATTTCAACAGACTGTAGTGATTCCCTTAGAAAAATAGTGACCCCACCTCCCTTTTTATTCTGTCTATTATGTTAATACAGAGTGTACCCAGAAAGTGAAAAATCCCAGCTAGCTTTTTCATCACCCCATGTTTCAGTAAGCATTACTGCATCAGTATTGTCTACTGCAAGTAAGGCCTGTAGCTCATCTATTTTATTATTGAGACTCCTGGCATTGAAATACAAATATTTTAATTGTGTCAATTGGTTTTGGGTATGTGCTTTAGCTGATAGCCTCTGGGGGGGGGGAGGAACTAATCTCTCCCCCAAAACAAGCAGTTTAAATGCTCATTTATGTATTTCAGTATATGTTCTCCCAATACTTGATTTCCCTTACTGCTCAAGTGGAGGCCATCTCTACAATAAAGCTCTGGTCTACCAACAAATTCCTCCCAGTGGGTGAGATATACTTGATTTTGCACAAGGCATCTGAGACAAAGCCAATTATTAAACTTATGTATTTTATTGTTAAATGCATCAGCAGTTCTTGGGATAGGTAAAATTTCAGAAAAGGCAATCTCACATTCAATATCCACCAATATATTTGAGAATGCCAAAAGGTCTTTCTTTATATCCAATAGATTAGAATGCAGAAAATCATTTGTACTGACATGGAGAACTACCAGTGGGTTTGAGCCACAATTAAGATATTTTAAACCATGTGTGATATATTAGTGATCCTGGCACCTCTAAAACTAGAGCATGTGCGATTTGCTTTGTCCAGATTGCATAGTGCCCTATCCAAATATTTGATAATGGAATCCCCCAGTACAAACACTTGTCTAGGGGTATCACAAGGGATCTGGGAGGGCTCCATCTGATTAATACAGTTTACCAAGGGAAAAACACTTTCAAGCACTGGCCTTGGGGAAGAGACATCTAGTGGTACCAGTGGGGTATTTGAGGAAGGAGGGCAATGATTTGAGGGGTAAAGGGGACTGCAAGTGGTCACAGGGATAACACTAGGGTCACCAGTATTGAAATGGTTAGGGGAGGTATTGTCCGAAGGGATAGTAGCCCCATCAAAGTTATTGACCACATTTAAGGAATCAAATCTATTATGTATTGTCAGAGAAAATTGTGTGGCCTTTTGTCCTTTTTCATAAGCTCTTTTGTCTTGTACCTCATACCAGTGTTCGTCCAAGTTTTCAGTATTATCTTGTTCCTTGGGGCGCTTTCTTGTTCTGCCACTATATGATTCAAAGGTAGTACCAGTACCGAACTCACCAGTGTTTTGAAGATCTAAAGCAGGCAGGAACACACCACCAGCACCAGGATGGCTTGTAATAGTACAGGACTGGATTTGACTGAGAGCTTGAAACCCAACTCTTATTTGGCACTGACTTGCTTCCAGTTCCAACAACCTAGCATTAAATGTGGTAACTGACAGTTTTAGAGACTCATTTTCCAAACATATATCGCAAGTAAACCTTTTTATGGAATCACTTGCCTCACTGGTACTGTACATTTGGCAAATTATACTTTGATTGCCATAAGCAGATAACAAAGGCATGCCAGTATAAGACATGATAATACTATAAGGTACCCGGTGTGTCACCAAACCCGTGACACACTTAAACACCCAGGAAATTTGTTTGAAACTAGCTATGATTCTCACAATGGTTCAAAGATTGATAATACCTGCACAAGCTGCTCATGCTGAACACGCAGAACACGCACAGATGCACAAGTCTCTGCATGTGTCTCCACGTGTGGTGCCACGTGCACCCTGCTGGGCTTGTCCTGCTCACCGATAGGTCAGCTTTTAAAGCAGTATGTGACCTGGAAGTAGTCTTTAGTGGTCACACTTCCCACACACCCAAAATACTGCTAATTCAAGTTAAAACTGTGCACCCAACACTATAACATAGTGTAAGCTGCTATAAACACATATACTAAAAGCCCCAGAAGGTTTTCAGCTGTAAATTGTAGTCTGTAGTTCAATCGTGGCTGCCGACAAACTACAGGCTCTCTTCCTTGTTCCTTTGTAACAGGAATAATGGGCTCCAGATGTACAATATACAATTTTAAAATATAATAGCAGTTTAGGTATATAATTTCATACCATGGGCCAGCTAAACACTAGAGCAGTAAGTATAGTGTACTGGCAGAGTTTCCAAGTGAGTAAACTTGTTCTTTTGTCCTTGCACTATTGGTAGTGCAAGGACAAATGAGGAATATCATGATAAATAAGATAACATAGGGATAACAGAACGATTAGACACCAAAGCACAATATTCAAAAAGGGTCATATAACAGAGTTCTATGCTGAGGGCAGGCATTGTCAGTGCTTAGCTTGCCAAGCAACTGAGCACTCAATTCTCCAGTAGTGAAAGTAAGCCAATATAGCATTGTCCATTTTATTTTAATGAAAAAAACAAGAAAATAGACAGCAGAAAACAGACCTCTTTGCCATGAACAAACACTCACCAACAGTTTCACATCTCTTGTGTTTTTCAAGCCATTGTAAACAGTGCCAGGCATTTACAGTGTGCACTTCAAGGGACTTTCTTAACCCCCATAGGTCTCAAAGTTTTCCTAGTTTAAACAAACTCTGACCAGACCCGATAGGGCTGCAGCTGAGGAATGTGGGGTAAAAATATTGTACATTTCTTTTTTTAATATTTTTACACCAAATTTTCAACATAGCCTTGTTATGACCCTGCCTCATGAAGATGGGCAGAGAAGATGTTCAATCCCTGGCTTAAAGGTGATTTTGAGCAGGGACTGCAAAATCAACTTTTTGGATGCTAAAACACATTTTGGTCAGGAGTTGAAAAATGACAGTTAAAAAATGTCATGAGAGAATCTAGAAATCTCATTGGCCAACAGACATGAGCTGACCGTACATTAAATGTACACACAGTCATCCTGGTCCTAAACCACATCACAAAATAAGCAGATCAGTCCTCCTACAACAAGAACTATCTTCCATCAATCCCCCTACAACCAGAACTGACTTTTCCATCAGAAATATGACTGCTAACTTTACACTGTAAAAACCTTCAACTAGACCTTAAAAATAAAACTACTTTAAATAAAAAATAAAATAAATTAATGAAATGTTTTTTCCTAGATCATCACACTCTCCTTATACCTATAAACAAATTAGAAACAATGGGCTTGATTCACAAAGCTTTCTGAAGGTGCAAAACCTTCCCTAAGTCCCCCAAACTGCCGTAGCTATGGAAACAAAGGGAATTTGCACTGGGTGCTATTCACAAAACCCTCTGCAGCTGCGGAAAACAACACTAAGGACTGTGGAAAAAAATGCAGCTGCAGACGTCCCTGAGGAAAAAAAGGTGTGAGATAAGTAAGGCACAGCCCCTGAAAGGCTATTCACAACCAGTTTTTTTTCTGCAGCTGCAGAAAAAATGTTACACAGAGTGGAATGAGGTGTAACTCTTCCTCAGCAAACTGCAGTAGTGTCCCAGCAATTGGAATCAATTAATGTGGAGGTGAGACACAGGTAATAGCATACCAGATAGTATGACAGTGGCTGCTGTAACAGCAACAAAAGCACATTGCCATGATATGGCAACAGGCAACAACCACCGGACACAGTGCAGCCCATGATGGAGACCCACAGGCAGTAGAGCTTGGCCAGCCTGCAGTGAGTGCTACCCCTGCAGGCAACAGGAACACCCCAGGGAGGGAGGGAGGACCAGCAGTGACAGTTGGCCACTGTGGTGCCATGGTACTGCTGGTACCTGTGGTGCTGCAGTGGTCCCAGTTGAGGGACTGGTTGCTGGTCTCTTTGTGGGTGCTTTCAGCTTCATTCTATGGCAGCCCTGTTTAAGTCTGCTGTTCCAGCTAATTAAGTTCACTGTTGCTGTGCCTCCTAAGCTATTTCTGCAGCCGCGGATCCACAGTTGCAGATTTTCAGCATGTGCGCAATTTCCACAGCTGCAGGGATTTTACAAAATTCCGCACCTGCTCAAAATTTCTTTATGAATATCACGCAACTGCATTTCTGCAGTGCTGCAGGCCTTTTTCCAGCAGCTGTGGGATTTTTGGCTTTCTTTGTGAATCCTGCCCAATAAATATTGTTTATAGTTTTCATTACAACTGTTTCTTTGCTGACAGTGAAAAATCCCCCTTCTATCTTTACCATGCTCATCAGGGAAATCTCTTCTGCGTTCCCTGACAGTGAGACAATTGAGTCTGTGGCTTTAGAAAATGCCTGTGTGTGTGCATGTGTGTGTATACAGTATGTAAGGAGAGGAACATTCTGCCAGTGGAACTGAGGAGAATTTTGTATCCCTGTATTCCATGGTACACATTCCATAATAAACATTCCATTTCTTGAATGTGGGGAAACACAGAGGAAAAAAACAGAATGAAGAATGTAAACAATAGTACTATATAAACAAAGAGAAAAAGTGGTAAATGACTCATCCTGCTGTTTAACGTTTAGGACAGAGCGAGCAGTTCATGATGCTGTCAGTGAGTGTGGCAGTTCTGAACCATGCTCATGCTTGCAGCATCGGGCAACTGAGAAGACTCTGTTATGGCTTCCTTTTAGTTTTGTCTACAGAGTGAGAAGAATGAAATAAAGTAAGGGGGCTATGTGCAATGAGGAAAACAGCATTTGTGAATTGTTGTGGCTGGCAGGGGAATATGAAGCTTAAGCGGGCAGGGAGGCACACCCTGTACAACACTACTTTAATCTAGCACCAATAGGTGGAAGGATTATTTTATGTTAAAAGCACAGATTCGCTTACATTTTTACTTACAAATGTGTTTCAAAATAAAATAAAATGCTTTTAAAAATAAAGGGCCATTTATAAGCACAATAAGACACTCCGGGGTTGTGCATTACAGTGTGATAATCGCACTACTAGAGCCTTTGGCATCATGCCTAACTACACCCCTAGATGTGCAGTTATCACACCGTAATACACACCCTGTTGTGTCTTATTGCTTACCTGTCACATTTATGAAGTGCTGTAAAGAAATGGCTATGTTGAAAATTTGGTGTAAAAATATTGAATATTACCAAATGTATGAGCCTGCGTTTGCAAATTTTAACTTAGGTTCATAGCTTTGTTGAGTTTTTATATTTTTACACCAAATTTCCAACATAGCCTTCTTATGACCCCGCCTCATGAACAAGGGCAAAGAAATTTTTCAACTCCTGCTCGAAAGGTGATTTTGTACAGGGACCGTGAAATCACCTTTTGGGATATAAAAAAAATTTTGGCCAGGGTTTGAAAAATGACAGCTGACATATTCATGAGGTGCTGGAAAGATATGGCCATGTTGAAAGTTTGGGGTAAAAATATTGACAGTTATCAACATTACGAGGCTGCTGTCACAAAATTCAATGTAGGCTCATAACTTTGTTGTTTTTTAATATTTTTACAGCAAATTTTCAACATAGCCTTCTTGTGACCCCACCTCATGAACAGGGGCAGAGCAACTTTTTAACTCCTGCCCAGAAGGTGATTCTGCACAGGGACCACAAAATCACCTTTTGGGACAGATGTGCCTAATGACAGTGATGTTGTTCAGGAAGTGGGGTCCCAAAGAAGGCATGTTGAAAATTTGGGCCAAAAATATGCAAAAATTGCCAAGTTATGCCTCTAAGTTCAAAACCCCATTGCAATACTGTACATTGAATGGCATACCTTTTTGTTCAGTTCATGATCTGGCTATGAAGAGTACAGATGTGTTTGCAGTCCAAAGAGGATCATGGTGTTTGACCCAAATGGATAAGTAAGGGCTTGGGAGGGTGTGGGGTGGTGGGCGCTGAGGGGGGAGGGTCGAGTAGGGGGTCTGAAATGGCACAAAAGACATTGATGGATGGTTTTCTGGTTACGGATTAAAAAAAAAAGGACCAAGATGCTGATCGCAACACTGGGGGATTGGGTTATGTTTTTGAGCGGCTATACACTATTATATGAAAGCTACTAGTAAAGCTACAACTTACTGCAAGTAGTGGAAGCTCTGAAAGTTTCTAACAGCCTGTAAAACAAGAGAAAAGAACAGCGGTATAAAGAAAGTGGAGATTTCTGTTTCATATTTTTTGACTCTCAACTCCTACATGGAATTCAATTTGTTTTAGGTGTTAAATACAGCTTTTTTTTTTTCAAACTCTATTTTATTTGCCGGTTCTCTGAGGCATCTCTCAGAGGTGCCCACACAATCCTGCCCCTTCTACTCCCCACCGTGGCTGACCACACAGGATCACCCTTCCCTCGATGGACTTCCCAGCACCACAGATCACCCCCCAGAGCAGGGCCTTCCCTCCCTTGGAGGCGTCTTTCTATGATTAGAGGGTCCATCCTTCTTGGGAAGTCAGCCGTAGATCTTCGGTGTGGCCTGGCCTGGCATTGGGGATGTGAGGGAGATCCCTGAGTCCCTTGTCATCTCCTCATCAAGCCAGGATTTTTACCTTTTGGTGTCTGTCCCCTGCAGAGCCCGGCCAACAAGGCAACGTAGTGCCGTGGCTCCACCCCCAAGCATATGCCACGTCGCTACTTTGGCTACCTCCAGGCACTGCTAGAGGTTGTTCCAAGAGCGAACGCTACCCTGAGCCCTCCCCCAGAAAGAGAGAGCAATCCTTCAGATGTTCGATCTCTTCCCTCCCCTACCGACCCCTGGCAACTCTAGCTCACTTCCGAACCTGGGTCGCCATTGTGGCGCAGTGTGGTGTCCAGTGCCTCAGCCCTCAGCACTACTGGGCCGGCATTAAATCCAGCTTTTAGATGTTATGCCTTACATTTGCCTCTATATCATTTAAGACACAGTTGTTTGAATTCTAAAATAGCCCCAAGGTCACTAAATGCCCAGGCCACACATTGGTCAGGCATAGAATAGCTCATAGGTATACTTTCGGTCTCCACTGGCCAGGGACAAGGAGATGCACTGGGTCATATTTTAGTATAGAACCGACAGATGTTAATTTAATAAATTTAGGTACAATAAATTTAGGTACATTTATTTCATGAATTTCATTAAAATTCAGCCGCATGCAAAGCTCATAGCTATAAGTTGATATATGGGTCTGTTTTGTGCTTGTGGTGGATAGCAACACATTTTCCATGGTATATTATTTTAGATTAGGCCTGCTGAGTTTACAAGAATAGAGGTTTTTAAGTTTATGTGCTTATTTGTGTTCCATTTCTTCTTCTTTGAATTTTGTGCCATAGCACCAGATGGTCATCTGAGTTAAAAGGCACAATTGCAGGGGTCAATGTTTAGGATTTCCAGACACCATCAACACTCCTTAAGGATAGGAGCTCTTTCACTAAATTCTGTTGGGCAGCAGTTTTCTCAGATTCGGACAAGTGCCTTTTGACACAGCAGAGCTTTTTGAGCTCTTTTTTTTCCATTTCTTTTTAAAGTTAAACTTTTTACTGATTTTATCTTAGATACATGAACAGTACGATACTTCAGAAGGCAGGAGACAATAACTGTGTGGTTACTGTTTATATTTAAAGTTACAAACTGGTATTACAATATGCCTAATTGGAGCTTAATTGTGGATTCGGAGTTATATTCAGTGGCACATGGACTTGTTCTGTGAGGAACTGTGAAGTTTCATTGAGGCACGTTTGGCCAACTGGCCAATGGACTGTGACCGGGACTTTGTTTCTGGTCTCTTTTCGGTCTATTTCAATTCTGCCCATGTAAAGCTTGCAAACTAACAGTACTGGGAACTGATTGGTGGTCTTGTTCTGGGTTGTGGAATGGGCGGCCTCTTTGTATGATCGTGGGGATCATTGCTGGATTTGGGTGCCCTCAGGAGGCGAGGATCAGGCTTGCTGGAGAGCGGTACAGGGTCCTACTCCTCCTAGGCCATCTTGAAGGCCGACTGGTGAGCTGGTGGTGAGAGTGGCCAAACTGGAGTGCACAATATTTTCAGCCAGGTCCTTGGCCTTAATACTGGGGTGTGCTATTGTATTTCCACGATGAATAATCCTGCCAGCCCTAGATTAAGAACATCTGAGCCATCTGAATTTCACCCTATTCATCGAGGAGGCATCTGCTTGGACAATAGTTTACGGTCAGATTTTTCTTTGACTTCCACATATTGGGCCTAAATTGTGTAGGGCAGTGAGAGTGCCTTTTAATCAATTACCTTAATGTAATACTGTTGGGTTTTCTAGGTCTATGTGTAAGGAAGTAGTTGGAAAATCTTTGTGAATTAATTTTCTGAAGAAATGTTTCAGTGACTGCTCTTTTTTAGTAAATTCCTTCATCTGCTGCCGGAAATATTGGCTATTTTCATTGGGGGGGTGGGATTAGTATTATTTTATTCTAAGTAAACATTAATTTATATTGTGTTGTAAATTGTTGTTGGATTATGTTTATGGATTGTATGGGTGAGTGGTTATATTTTAAGTGAGTGTTTGAGTGCTGTTGAATTTATTTGATTGTGATATTCTTCTGTTGTATGATTGTTGGGTGAGTGGGTATAGTTTAAGTGAGTGTTTGAGTGCTGTTGAATTTGTTTGACTGTGATATTGTCCCGCTGTAAGAAATGTGTTGGGAGGGCTATATGATGGTCAGGCGCTATTCCCCCTCCAGACTCCAGGACCTTTGCCCCTTCATCTGTCCTCCTTTGCCATCTGAGGTATATATCAGATGTCATGCCCTGGGAATAGCCAGGAAGAGAAGAAGTGGGGGGGGGTCCTGGGCCTGGGGGAGGAATGGAGAAGAGCAGTCAGATCGAGGTGGTGGTGACTAGGAGATGACCTGGAGTGAAATGGGATCAGAACAAGGGTCTTTCCTGCATGATTCCCATACCCATACCCATACCCAAGAGCACTGCTGAATTGAGGAAGATGACACGGTCTTCCTCGACTGCCCATTCTACTCAGATGGTGTTATGCAACTCCAGGTCTGTTTGTAACAAGACTAGTATCATAGCACATCTTGTTGGGACAGCAGACCTGGCATGCATCACCGAGACCTGGCTGGATGAGAATGCGGGTCCGGTATTGACCTTGGCTGTTCCAGTGGGTTACACGGTGATACACTGTCCAAGGATGGATCATAGGGGTGGGCGTGTAGCCATCTGTTTTAGATCAGAACTGGGCCTTATTGAGGTGCCAGTGTGGTACATCAGATCCTTTGAGTGTATCGTGGGTGCGGATGTGGGGTGCAGGATACCTCTCATCCACCGTCCACCGGGAGATGGGAAAGAATTCCTGCAGGAAGTTGCAGACTTCATTGTCGATGTGTATTGGGATCCCCCAGATGGTTGATTCTGGGGGATTTCAATGTCTGTGTTGATGATGAACTCTCTCAGTTTGGATGTGACTTCTTCCAACTAATGACTTTGTTGGGCCTCATACAGGTTGTTACCTCCGCTACCCACATTAGGTGTCACACATTGGATCTGGTGTTCCTCCTAGAGATGGAGATATCTGATTTGGTGGTGGAACCAGTCAGATGGTCTTACCATCACACCATAAGGTTCTGTTTTGGGGCTCCCCTAATGGGCCTGCCCCTATGGAGATGATCCAGTACCACCCTTTGCGGTGTGACTCCTGATGGTCTAATGGTGGTACTGGATCTCTCGAGCATGCCGAGGGAATGCACAGATTGGGGGGACCTGGTGCTGGCCTATAATGCGGCGGTAACAGGGGCCCTGGATTCCATGGCCCCCTTACCCTCCATCTAAGGTCTCCATGGTTTGATGGGACCTTGAAGGAGTTAAGGAGAGTGAGGTAAAGGCTGGAGAGGGCCTGGCGGAAATTGGGCCTTGATGGCAACAGGCTTAGGTTGATGGAACATTATACTTTCTATCAATCGACAATCACCTGTAAGAAGGCAGAGTTCCTGTCCAGGGAGATTGACACTGCACAAAATTGACTAGCTCAGCTCTTCCGGGCTGTGGACAGATTGTGCAGTCCAATCTGTCTTCAGTCTGTGGGAGCCTTTTCACAACAGAAGTATGATGAGTTTGCTCAATTTTTTGCAGATAAGGTTGTCGCCATCAGATCCAAGATCTGCCAGTCTACCTCCAATGGGTGCTGCAAGGGTCGTCGTGACATCACAAATGCCCAGTCTGTCTGGATGGAGTTCAGCTGGCTGGTATTCACTGACATTGTGAGGGTCATCCAAACTTTGTGGCCGACCTCTTGTAGTTTGGATCTGGGCCCTATGTGACTCTTGGTAGGCTGCGTAGATGAGACTGGCCCAATCCTTGCAGAGATAGTCTGGAGTTCATTGGAGAGGGGATCTTTCCTGGTCCCCTAAAGGAGGCGGTCACGCAACGGCTCCTGAAAAAACCCTCCTTTGACCCAAATTGTCCTGCTAACTACAGAACTGTCTCAAACCTGCCCTTTGTGGGTAAGATTATTGAGAAGGTGGTTGTGCTGCAGCTGGATTACCATCTTACTATCCACGATGCCTATGATTCTCTCCCATCCAGATTTAGGAAGAGACATAGTACTGAGAAGGCTCTTGTCCGGGTACTTAATGATCTCCTAATAGTGAGAGATTGGAGATCCCGCTCCACCTTGGTCCTCCTTGATCTCTCTGCAGCATTTGACACTGTGGACCATGAAGTGGGGGGAAGGGGGGAAGGGAACATTGTTTAACCAGGAGTAGCACACTAAGCTGAAGCTTGTTTCCAGATGCGACCTGGGAGCACAAGGAAGTTAAGTGACTTGCTCAGGATCACACAGTATGCACCTAGGTGGCTGTGGGATTCAAACCCAGGTCTCCAGATCTGCAGCTCAGAGCCTTAACCCACTGCACTATACTGCTACTGGATCACCTGCGGACCATCTGTGGACTTTTGGGCACGGTCCTCAGTTGGTTTCAATCTTTCCTCCAGGGTAGGACTCAGAGAGTGATCATGGGGATTTATTCCTCTGATGCTATCTCCCTGCCCTGTAGGGTTCTGCAGGGTTCCATTTTAGCACCCATGCTGTTCGCAGTGTACATGCTGCCATTGGGAGACATTATTACGCAGTACGGCTTGAGTTTTCACTGCTATGTAGATGATACTCAGCTGTACTTGTCCTTTGTACTCAGGCATGATGATGCGATCTCAGTATTCAACAACCGTCTCTCTGAGATTCAGGACTAGATGAGTGCCAGCTGGCCGAGACTAAATCCAGATAAGACTGAGGTGTTGGTGGTGGACCCCCAGATCATCAGGTGATGGGTATGCTGGTTGGACAGTTACCTGGGCTTCGGCTTGGGGATGTTTCACTAGCTGCCTCACATCAGGTGCATAACCTAGGTGTTATTTTTGATGACAAACTGACCCTGAAATCTCAGGTGTCAGCAGTTGTCAAGACCTCATTTTTCCATCTGAGGAATATCGCCTGGGTGAAGCATCTGGTTCCTCCTGATGATCTTTCTACCTTGGGCCACGCTTTTGTGACTACCCACCTTGACTATTGCAATGCCCTGTACCTAGGGATTCTGGAGGTTGATATTCGCTGCTTGCAGCTGGTGCAGAATGTGGCAGCCAGGCTTGTGACTGGTAATTCTAGGACCAGTCACATTATGCCTGTGCTCCATGGATTGCATTGGCTGCCTGTACAGTGGTGGATCACCTTCAAGGTCGGCTTGCTGACCTGCAAAGCCCTACACCACTAGGGACCCTGCTACCTGAAAGATCTATTTTGCCCCTACCACCCCCCTCCCAATCACTTGGATCCACCGATGAGGGACTGCTTGAGATTCCCAGGGTGTGTTTGAATACATTTGGGACTAAGCCTTTTTCTTACACAGCCCCTACCCTGTGGAATTCTCTACCTCATTGGGTGAGAGAGTGCCTGACCATCCAGAGTTTCAAGTCAGCCCTAAAAAACCTATTTATTTAGGCAGGCATTCCCTGAAAGTGTATTATAATAATAATAATAATAAAACTTTATTTATTAAGTGCCGTTCAGACACCAAGGCACTGTACAAAATGAACAATTATAACTGATAGTCTTAGCCATGCTGCTGTTTTTGAATTTTATTATGGATTAATGTGGATTTTATGGAATATTAATGTTTAAATTTATATGTGGTTATTTTATGTACAGCGCCTTGGCTTTGAAAGGCACTTTATAAAGTTATTATTATTATTATTAATATGAAGTGGGTGACTTACCAGGAGGCATCCTACACTTCATCTCTAGGAGTTGACATTTATACAATTCATCTGGAGCCTCAAGGTTGTCCCATTCTCCTACCCTGTAAAAGAAACACATAACTACAAAGAATCAACTAAACTATAGAGAGTGTGATGTCTGATACATCCCAACTGTGTATACTAGAGTACTCTCACCATCTGAACATTATCCTTCTGGGTACTGGGAGTTGGAGAGGGGGGAGGGTCTGGGGAGAGCAGGGTGGACAGATCACCCTATACCAGTTCTGAGTTTGGTGTACAATATAAAAGGATTAAAGCAGCTGTACTAAGATGTTAGGGTGTTGGATATTGTATGGGAAAAACAATCCATGGTGACCATTGTAGTTAGGGAGTTGAAAAGTTCTGTACTAGTAGACGCCTCCACTGTTATGCCACCTGCACAGAAGAAGCCTTTTGGCTTGCATCCCTAAGAGGGCCAGTCACCTTCTCTATGGGGCTGGTATGGCCACTCTGTAGGGTGGTATTCCTAGCACCCAAAATTTGGCCTTGATCGGGATCTGTTCATGGATAATTTTGGAGGCTAAGGCACCCACTTTCTCCAAGAAGGGTTGGATAATGGGACAGGTCCAGAGCATATGGTGTAAGTCCCCCTTATGTGTCAGGCACCTCGAACATAAATCATTGTTAATTTGTTTGGCCTTGAACAGTACCTCTGGTGTCCTATATCATCAGTACAGGATTTTGTTTTGGATAAGCTGACTTCTGGGGTCCGGATAGTTCTGATTGGCAGCTGCGTAGCAACCCTGACACTGTTGGTCTGAAATTTGGGACTTTAGGGCTTTTTCCCATTTGTTTTTGGCCTCCTGAGATTGAGTGGATAGGCTTCCCCTCAGCTCCAAGTAAATTTATCTGGCCACCCCTTTTTTAAAGGATGTCCATCTATGTAGGCTGTTGGGGAGAGGGGTTCTGGGTCATTAGCAGAGATGTGTTTGTACAGCACTGCATATCTGGAGATATCTCTAGACATCAAAGTGGGAGAGATCTCATTTTTCCTTCAGGTCCTGAAATGAGGCCATATGCCCCTGAGGTGAGTCTAGAATGTTTTGCAGATGGTATATCCCTTGTGCCATCCACTGTGGCCAAGAAATTGGCCTGTGGTCTATCTGTATCTGTGTATTTCCCCAAATGTGAGTTAGGACTCTAGGGGTGGGATTAGATCTAAGTGTCTTGCGCAGCTTCCCCCAGTACTTAATGGCTGGCCTATGGTGGGGTGTGAATGCAGGAATTTGGGTGGAGTGTCATACAGTAAGAGTGAAAGACAGCACACTTTTGCTTGTGCTCCTTCCATCTCCAGCCACTGTGGGGAGGACACTGAGTGTGTCTTAAACCAGTGCAGGGTTTGCATGGACTGGAATGCCAGTTTATATCCCTCTATCCATGGGAGGTTCCAGCCTCCTTCTTTCCAATGGGCCTGCAACTTGTTCCTACTGCACCTGGGCTTCTTCCCTTCCCAAATAAAGTTACCAAAGACCAATTCTATTTTAGTGTACCAATGGGGAAACAAGTGTATGAGGAGGTAGGATACAACATACAAGATTTTGGGGAAGATTACCATTTTGATTGCTGCCACCTTTCTCACCATTGTCAGACTGAGTAACTTCCACCTATCCAGTTTGGTACAGATTTCAGCCAGCGATAGTTTCAGGTTCAGATCCCATAGCATGGAAACATCGCTGACCATGCAGATACCCACATATGTGATGCGCTCCAGGGCCCATCTAAGAGCATGTAGTGTGACCATGTCTGTTCCACACGCTTTATTTAAGCATAAGACTTCCGTTTTGCTTTGATTGAGTTTAAGTCCTGATATTTGTGTAAAGTGTGTAAGCATGCTGAGCAGAGGTCATATTGAGGTGGTAATGTCCGCTATAGGGACCAGAAGGTCATCTGCATATATGAGCGTGGTGAATTCTTGATCCCCCAGTGGTACTCCTAGCACTTGTGAATGTTGCCTGATGGGAGCAGCTAGGGGTTCCACTGCCAGCACAAAGAGCAATGGGGACAAGGGGCAACCCTGCCTGGTACCTCTACCCAGGGAAACAGGATCAGATAACAGAGAGTTAGTAATTATTCTTCCCATGGGTAGCGCATACAGCGCCTTGATCCATGCCAAGAACTTCTCACCAAATCCCATGAAGACAAGCACTGACTGCATATAGTCCCATTTGAGAGAATCAAATGCCTTTTTGAAGTCCACAGCCAGTGTGGCCACAGGGGTATGTAAGGATTGGGCTGCATGGGTTAAGTTGATTAGGGATCTAATGTGGTCTGCACTGTACCTACCAGGGATGAAGCCTACTTGTGATGGGTGTATTAATTGGGATAAGAGTGGGATTAACCTGAGGGCTACAGTTTTCGCAAAGATTTTGCTGTCCACGTTAATGAGGGAGATGGTCCTGTAACTAGCAGGCGAGGTGGTGTCTTTCCCTTTCTTGGGGAGGACAGTTATCACTGCCTCCCTAAGAGTGGGGGGGGAAGCAGCCTGTGATGAGGGCATCTGTATAAACTGCAGCTAGGGTAGGTGTGATAAGGGAGGAAACGTGTTGCCAGATGTCTACCAGAAATCCATCCCTTCCAAGCACTTTACCCAACTTCAGGGATCCCATGGCTCTGAGGACTTCTTCCTCAGTTATGGGGGTGTCTAGCTGTGCTGCTTGTTGATCTGTTAGATCAGAGATGTCAAGTAAGTCTAGGAAGGGTTTCACCTCGGGTGGGGTTAGGGCCACGGGACTGGGAGTATAACATGCTATAAAATCCCTTCATTATACTGCTAATATCTAGGGGATTGATTTGTGTGTGTCCACTAGGGTCCCTTAGGCCCAGGATAAACCTCTCAGATTGTTGTTTCTTCAGCCTGTACGTCAATTCTTCTCCCCCTTTCTCAACCCTTTCCCACTATTTGTGCCTTAGTCTGAGTATGAAGATCTCGGCATTCCTGGCAAGGAGGTCATTAATGTCCATATGGAGCCTGACGATTCTGTGACCCTGGGGGGAATGTTGACTGGCAAGTGGGGCCACCTTGAAAGTGCTCTCAGCCTCTTTTTGTTCCAGTTCTAAGTCCACCAGATGTTTCTCCCTTTTTTTCCTTCTGGCAGCCGCACACCCCAAGATACTCCCTCTTAAGGTGGCCTTAAAGGCCTCCTAAGTATTCCCTGCCGAGGTGTCACTGATGGGGGTTTCTTGTAGAAATAATAGGGTTTCTTTTTGGACCCAGGGGATGAAATTAGGGTCCCTAAGCAAGAGGGGATCAAGCCTCCGGGTGGGTGAGGAAGGGGTAGGAGGGCCCCATGGGAAAGTTAATGTTACCGGGGCATTATCTGAGATTAATTGTATGAAGGAGCTCTGACCCTAGGGCTGCTTGTGTAATACAAGAGCTAGTTAGCCAATAATCCAGACAGCTATGCATCACGTGAACCACAGAGTAGAATGAGTAGTACCATTCTCTGGAGTGAAATACTTGCCAAATGTCTGCAAGCCCATGTCCTGCACCAATTGAGCCAGGGCTAAGGCCCCTATAGTATGGGGTTCGGTGTGATTTGAGCTTCTATCTAGGAGAGGTTCTAGGGTGAGGTTAAAATCCCCCCCAGCAGAATTGGTGTTGCCCTGGGACTAGGTGGTCCATTTTTTGAGCTGTTATATGGAAAAAGGCTGGATCATTTATGTTCGTGGCACAGATGTTGCCCAGAAGTAGAGGCCCTTGTGGAGTATCCATCAGTACCAGGCTGACTCTCCCCTGAGGATCTGTCATCATACTGATCAGGATCCATTTGAGGTTCCTGTTAAGCAAGATGGCCACACCTCTCTTGCGGGTGGGGGCACAGAAGAAAAAGACCTGTCATACCCAATCTTTTGCCAGCCTGTTATGGCCTGTTTGGTTAAGTTTGGTCTCCTACAGGAATGCCAGGTCTGACTTTAGTTTCTTTAGGTGGGAGAGCACCTGCTTCCATTTAACTGAGGTATTTAGCCCCCTCACATTCCACGTATGGCAGGTGATCTCACCCACAATCCAGCAGTGTGGAACAGTTTCTGAAACTTTATGGAAAGGAAAAGCTCCCAAAGTCAAACCAGGCCCTCCTTGCCCGCCTAGTGGTGCACACAAAACCAGATCCCATAGTGGGGACTCATGTACCTGGAAATTCCCCAGCAAGCACATTTCACCTATAGTTTCCATTAAGAGCATCATGCGAACAAAAACTATACACACACACACACACACACACACACACACACACACACACACACACTTTCTACGGTATAAACCTGAACCTTTATGGTTCCAGTAAGATATACTCCAGCAACCAAGGCTGCTCAAGGCTCATTTTCTTGCTCCAGGGCGTCAAACATTGTCCACTTCTCACACCTGTAGAGTAGAGGGAAGACATTGAGAACTTTCAAAAAGCAGAGTAGTGGGACATGGATTGGGATCTGGCTTCATCCCACCTTAATGGCAGTTTCCATCGGTAGTTCCATTACAAGGCTAGGAGGGCTGCCAATGTCCAGTTGCCCTTCTCCTTCCTTGATGACAGGGGGGAGGAGTACCTTCAAATCCCCTTGAAGCTACATCTGGGCTATCCCTTGTACTCTGTGTCCCCTCTCCCCAACTGTGGAATGGTACCATGTATGCTGCCCCTCTATAGTTAGTTGCCCTTATCTTGTGTACCACCTTGTCGGGGCATGTTACTTTGTACCCCTTGCCTTGAGGGCTCTTATCAGTCTGGAAGGTACCTCTAATTTTCACTATCATGACCTGATACAGGGATTGACAGCTGGGGTCCTACCTTAAAGCCTGGCAGTCTTCCCCGGGCCATTATAAATGTGTGCATATTGTTTAGGGTATGTGATAGCCTCTGGCCCTCTGAAGTGATGTTTTCCAGTCCTTCAAACTACATCCCTCCCAGACCATCCGGCTCAGCCAGCCAGGTATCCCCAGAGAGGGTGGGGGTCCGGGATCCAGGACATGGGTTGTATTTACCCTAAGTAGTAACACTGCCAGTCCCTTGAACTTCAAACTATCCTACATTGCAGTATAGACAGTGTGTGCAGTGAGCAGGTGGGGTGGGGACAAAACCAAACACAATGCTAAGATTAGATTCTTGTCTTGCAAGAACTTTATGTTATAAGTAGCATAAGTCCAAGTTACGTTCAGAGTGTACCTGCCTCCAACTGCATCAGGGATACCTATAGCCGTACTGCTCAAATCATGGGGGGGGCACATCTTACCTCATCCCCATCTTAACGCAACCTGTGGGGTTCAAAAAATATGCAACTCGGGTGGTAGAGTGCTCCCTTAAACTAAACCTCCTCCCCCCATATCCCAAACACAATCAATTAAAACTGCACCCGGTCCAATCTATTGCCAAGAAAAACAGCCCAAAGTATTCTGTGTGCTGTAAGTTAACTTTATGAGCTGATTCAAGCATGCTCTCACTGCCGATGCCAGATTACTGAGGATTTGCTGATAGGGTGAAAAACAGATCTGACAAATTATCCTACCGTCTTGTGTTGTGTTAAGCCACGTCCTCCCTCTTTTTGAGCTCTTTGAGTTTTTTGACTCATACGATTTACTGCGTCCCATCTCAGAGCTGAGAGGGGTTACAGCTCTTAAAGGGACACTGTCAACCTGTTTTCCATCATATTATTTCTAGTTAAAATCCCACATTTTATGATTGCTTACCTTCTCCAAAAGTCATTGATGCTGCTGTTTTGTCTGTCTGCTTATTTAGTAGAACTGAAATGCATGCTAATGTATATTTATGAACAACTTTGTTTTGTTTCAGATCCTGTAATTTTTCTTATTGAATACTTCCTGAACATTAGAAACACCTCCTAAACAGTGTAGTCACTCATGGTGCAATAGCCTCGTAAACTCCCACTGCATCATGAGTGGCTAGACTACATTGAGGATGTTCCCAAGTCCAAGAAACATGCAGTGGCAGTTGATCAAGGGCTGTAAACAAACTGACCAGGGCACTTCAGCCCACCAAGAAACTACACCGGGAGGTGGCTTTGCTCTGCCTCAGTCCCTGCATCTTCATTCTGCCCTCCAGCTGTGCAGGTATGACATTCCTGGCAGCTTTGCCTTGCTCTCTCCCCAGTGCTACTCCAGCTGCTGATTGGTCGGCGCTGGTGAACCGGGCTCCTGATTGGCTCTCTTCCTATTCCACTGATGATCTTTTGCTATATGCCTCCCAGCCAGAGTCTTAGCTTCTGGGCACAACATTTTCAAATTATGACAGTTTCATCCCTCTGCCTAATTATATTGTGTGTACATTGTTGTAACTGTGTTGTTACCATTTAAATCACTGTATATTGCAAGTGCTTGACTGTATAATGCAAGGAAATTACAGCGCAGTTTAGAATAATATTGTTTAAGTTAACCTGAAAACAATATTTTGTTTTTCCCTCTACCTTTTCTTTCTCTTTCTCCTTACTTCTGTTTCCCAGGCTGGCTCTTAGTAATTATTAAGTGACAGACCGGTTAAGCTTGAAATTACAGCTTAATTTGGTATAAGCTAAACTTGAAAGTATATTTTTCCCCCTATTCCTTTACTCTCTCTTTCTGTCCTTCCTGTCTTTCCCAGGCTAATTCATAGCCCCCTCCCAGCCTTGCCTCTCAGGGCCATCCCTTTGCTATTTTATTATGCCCTTTGTCACTCAGTTTGCTGCTGCTGTCTTCCTGTCTACACTTACTGTCTGCCCCCACCCTCCAATTGCCTATTAAAGTTCACCTCTGTTTCTCCCCTCTCTCTTCTCATCCTAGGAGGAGCCCCCTGACCAGGACACTTTGACCCACCAAGAAACTACACTGGGAAGCGGCTTTGCTTTGTTGCAGTCCCTGCATCTTTATTCCACCCTCCAGCTGTGCAGGTATGACCTTCCTGGCAGCTTTGCCTTGCTCTCTCCCCAGCATGTGTCCATTTTATCATTAGCAAGTTATACTGTACTGTCACTAGAGCACCATAATCTTTATCTAACGTACCCATCCTCTGTGTTTCCTGCTTACAAATTCTTCCTGTTCCTAAATCAATTATTCACAAATTTATCTGTCTTTATGAGCAATGCATCCCCTACTCTCCTTTCTCCCCCTTGTTCTGCTTATATCCCTCTCTTTATCATCTCCACGTGCTGTCTACCCACCTATTGCTAATAACTCTCCCAACACCATTAGTTACTATCTCCAATCCCCTACCCACATCCATGCTATCACTCCCTCCCTGCCATTTGAAATATGGTCTCACTGTACCACTATTCCTCATTCGGCTTTGATAACAGTGTCCACTTTCACTGGGGTTCTCCACCTTCTTCTTCCTCACTCATCCACTCCCTTCTCTTCAAAACTACCAACCTCCTCACCAGTCCCTTCAAAGTCCCCTAAGCTCCACTTTCATAAACTCACCCTCCTCTTGCTCTCCGCTGGGGATATCCACCCCAACCCACGCCCTATTGTCCCTTGCTCCTCTGGTGCTTCCTCCTCTACTACCTCCCCCACTCTCTTCTCTCAACCATCCCAAAGGGCTTAAAGATCCTACATCTAAACACCCGCAGCTTGTTGTAAAAAATAGACCACATTCAGATCATGGTGTGCACTCTAAAACCAGGCATTCTAATAATCTCAGAAACTTGGCTAAAGAGCACTATCTCTGACCACTTGGTCTCCATTCCTGACTACTCTCTTCTAAGGCAAGACCGTGTTGGCAGGGGTGGTGGTGTGGTCATTTATGTCCTAGCCTCCATCCAATATTCCATCATCTACTCATCTTCCAATCCTGAGACCCATGATGCCCTAGCTATCCATATGACCCTCCCCCTCACTCTCCCAATCTTTGTAGCTGGCATGTACTGCAGCCCAAATGTCCATCCTTCGGTCACGCTAGACCTCCTAACCGCCATCACTTCCATTGCTCACTCTGGGGAATTATTCATCCTAGGCGACTTCAATTAGGATTGTCAGAATCCTCTGAAGTTCTGGGCTCTAGTTCTAGTCTAGAACTTTTGAAAAAGTTCTAGGGTTCTAATCTTTTTTAGAACTTTTTATAACTCGAACCCTATTTTTTAATTGTGCTGCTAGTAATGAAGATAGTAATGAAATACATGTAAAGGAAAAACTGTTTAATATAAGGGGGAGAGAAATGATCACGTGTGACATTGATAGGAATACAACTAGGTTTGTCTATGGTTTCTTCTGTTTGCTAAAGCCAGCAACTTAATATGTAACAGGCCCACCCACCCACCCATATGTTAAAAGTTTTCCTGCTGCAGCTGCATCATAGTTCCTTAATGAAAGAAAGAGGCACATTAGCCATTTATGTACTCAGTTATATATACTCATCGTCATGAATTATTAGAAAAATTAACTGATATTACCTAATTTCAGCTATTTGCTGCTTTGTGTTTTAAATGAGTAAATCAAAAGTTGCTATGTTTAAAGCTTTTATAACAAAGTCAAGCCAAGGTACTGCAGCCGCAGCACATGGAACTGTTGCAAAACATATTATGTCATAACGTAGTCAGTCAAGACATTTGAATAAAAAATATGCCAGTCATTGTTGCTGGCAAAAAATGCATGCAATTTTCTAAGATAATGCATACATATACCAACATTCTTGTTGGCAAATTGAAGTAATACATACAACTTTCTAAGATGATGCATTTTTCCAGCAGATACGTCAATAAAATCTGTATTTCAGTCACATAAATAAAAAAAGTGGTTTCCTCACCACATACTAACTTAAGAAACATTTAATGTAGCTGCAGCAGTTGGCATGTGATGTTTAAGGGACAGTGTCTGTCAACCCCATTATGTATCAAATTATCACTACTTGTAAAGCAAAAACACTTTATGATAGGTCACATTCTGTGAAAACTGCTGATGCAGATTTTCTTTTATTTCTGATTCCTTTATTCTTTTTTTAAAGGGGACAGGATACTTGTGCTAGGTGGCAGCAGTTTGCAATGTATTTAATAAAAAAAAAAAATATATATATATATATATATATATATGCATTACATTTATAGTAGGTTCCACAGTGGGCAATCGGTGTAGCCCTCCCATACCATCGGTCTGTCATCATCTTTTTCCTCACCAACCCCAGCCGATTACGAATCTGTAAACAAAAGGACTAAAACAACACCCACCTTTCACCCCAGCACCCATTCCACTTTTCTTCCACCACCCTCATCTATGCAGAAGCACCCATACCACCCTTGCACCCATGTGTTAAAACCAACCTACAATCCTCACCCCCCTCAAGCACATATTCCACCCTCCTCCCTCACCCAAATGTTTAAACTACCCCCACACTTAGTCACGAACTACCATTCATGTCACCCTTCTCTGTCCCTCACCCATGTTAAAACCCACTCCCCCAAGCATCACCCATGTACTAACAACTATGCCATGTTTCTCCCTCCTGCATCCATGTTAAAACCAACCCCCAACCCTCACCCATGCACTAGCATCCATGCCATCTTTCTCTCTCTTGCATCCATGTTAAACCAACCTCCAGCCCTTTCCCACCCTCCAGCACCCATTCTACCCTCCTCCCCCTCTCAAATGCTAAAACTACCACATGCTTACTCAAGAAAAATGAAACTCTTGTCTCCAAATGAGCCATACTTAACTGTTCCTTAATAAACAACACTTATGTGGAAAAACTGTCTTTTCAATTGCTTTCTTCTTATGGACAACATTCTGTACAGTCCTCTTCATGGAACCAGTAATTTGAGAGTTGTTGCTATTATGCCATGGTCTGTGTACAACAGAATATTAAACACGAGTTATTGTGGTATGAGACCTATGCTTATAGAATATGTGCTCAACCATGACATAGGTAAAACTCCAGATGACTCTGTTTCCCGGAAGAGACTTGTAGCAGGATGCTGCCCACAGAAACATAATAATACAAAATACAGTTTTTCCCATAATTTTTTATTCAGTAAGATAAGTTACATATGGATCATTTTGGTTTATGGCTAACATTTCTGTAATTGAAAAAATAATAAACAACAGCTACCAATTAGAACTCATTGTTTTGTCCTCTTTAAAATTGAAAAATAGACCGCCCCAGGTCCCAGCCCATACTGATGCACCACAAAGTCACAGAAGGTAAATCCAAAAATACATGTTTGCACTTTAACTATAAATAACATGATACAGAAATGATTGACATGACAGTGTCCCTTTTATGCCAAATCTGGGCCTGTTCCCACTGATGTTAAAATTGCCCTGTATATAAAACATGTTGACTTTAGACCCTACCTACAAGCAGTTTGCCATGAAATGGTGGAAGTTTTGTGGGGTATATAGCCCAAGATAGTAGATTGAGAAAGAAGAGAGACAACCAAAGTCATCACAGTCTGTAAAAGTTTCCTTTTTGGTGCAGAGAGACTCTGTCCCACACAGTATTTACCAGTCACCACCATCTGAGTTGTCATCACCATCAACATCCACAGCATCAATCACTTCAGGATCAGTTTGTATACTCTTGTAGGGATATGAAAATCTTGACTTATTAACTTTAATAAAAGTTAACGTGTGTACATTTCCTGGCAGCAACCTATTTCTGGTGTCTGTCACAATATTGCCAGCTGTACTAAACATGCATTCTGAAGAGACACATGTTGCAGGACAACCAAGATATTTACAGGCTTCATCATACAGCTCTGTCCATATCGACTGACTTTTTTGATCTTCAGTATTCAAAAGGGCATGCATCAATAGGAACAGGCAGTCCTTGCAGGTAACTGTCTACCATGATGGATAGACACCGCTCAGAAGAGGAATCAGCATAAGCTGGTATGGCAGCAATTTGGGAAAGGTTTTGCCACAGATTTAGCTTGCCACTATGGGTTGAAGAAGTGGCAGTTTTGGAACAACTACTGTTAATGTTTGGTGACATTTCCAGTTCTGTATCCCTTTGTGAAGATGAACCTGCATGTTGTGGTGATGACAACCTGAGGGTACTGTGCGTGTCTGTGTTTGACTCCTGTGAGTGCTGCAGCTCATCTGGCAACAGACATTTGTACTGCTCTATATCACCTATTTTTAGAAGATGTATAGCCTTGAACCTGGGATCTAGGAGAGTTGCAAGGATGTAGTGTTTTGATTTTGTCATTGCAACTAATTTGTCATTGGTTTTGAAGCATTCGCTCATTCTCTATATGAGATTCCTATGATACAGGTGACATGATGTCTGAGCTTCAGATCTGTCTTTTTCTATTTGTAGATTTAGAACACTAAGATGATGTGAAATCAGTATTATGAGTGGAATAACCTGACTCACAGATGCACCTTCAGAAGACATGTCCCTTGTGGCTGTCTCAAAAGGAGCCAGGATGCAGCACACTGTCTCCATTAATTTCCACTGCAGCACAGACAGCATAATGCCATCTCCAATAATGTAACAGAAGCAATTCTCATGTACAGCTTGCTTTTGCCCCAAGAGGCGCTGCAGCATATAAAGCATTGAGTTCCAAAAAGTGGAAACATTTTGAATCAGCTTTTGCTGGGGCAGCTTGTGTTTTGCAGTTTGGACAATGTCCGTATAGCCTTGGTTGAATGTGAAAAGTGAGTCACAATTTTTTTGCAAACAGCAATCATACCATCCACTTGTGTTTCATTGCTGAGAAATCCCATGACAATTAAATGTAAGCAATGTGCAAAGCAAGAACCATGCATAAATCCTCCATCCTGTACTGCTTTCAAGATGTTGGCTCCATTGTCACTTACTATGAAGCCACATTTTAGACCATGAGAATAAACCCATTCATCAAGGAGGTCATTTAGTTCCTCTAAAACATTTGCAGCTGTATGACTTTGCCCAAACTTCTTTATATGCAACAGGGCCATCTTCTGGGGTGTCTTTGTTTTTGAAAAACCACAAGAAAACATGACCCAATGAGCGGTAAGACACATGTAATGTATGTTTTGAGTGCTGGTCCACATGTCTGTTGTGACATGAATAACCCCACCCTCTGCAGTTTTAAGTGCAAGCATCACTGTCGCTTTTAAAGCCTGATAAATGTTTGGTATTTCAACATAGGAAAAGTACCTTCGATGAGGAACATTGTAACGAGGCTCTGCTAGTTTCAAGAGCTCCCTAAAATCCTCATTATCTACCAAAGAGTATGGGAGAAGGGCTCCAGCTAACAGTTCACCAATTCTGTGATTAAGATGAAGGGTCTTTGGATGATTTTTAGTAAAGGTATTCTTCCTTTCAAATGCCTGAGACAGTGTTAGCTGTTTACAACATGTCCCTGCTGGTTTATTATACACCGTGCTTCAATGGGCAAATGGATGCTGGGATGGTGGACTAGGACTTATACATTCAGTGCCATCACTGGATGTGCAACTGGTACTAATGGTGCTGGCATTGGTGGTAACAGTGATCCTAGGGCTGGCAGTGTTCTGTCCGCATCAAGTTCAGACAATTCAGTATCCATTTCAGATTCCTGACCCTTCTCACGTGTGGTCTGGAAGATGGAGGACATGGGTTTTGGATGATCAAGCAAAACTGAATGCTTTTTCAGATGGCATTTAAGAGCTGTAGTGCGAAAGCATGACACAACTTTACCACGGCTTACACTCTGTTTATACAGGGAACAAATTGCTCTGCATGGATCAGTTTTACTGACAGAGAAATAATTCCACACCTCAGATGTGACAGATTTTGTTCGAGTGCTAGGAAGATAGCTAAAGACTGTTTGCGTCTTTTCAACTATCCTAGCAGAACCCGGGACATGCTCCTTGGTGGTAGAAGAGTGGGCAGAAGACTCTGATGGATTTTCAAGTGCACTACCTGATTCATTGTCAGCAGACTTGCTCATTTCACTTTGTTGAGGAAGTAATGATACATCGCAAGACACAACAGTGTCGGACTGAGACAAAGAGCTACTGTCTGAGTCTGAGTCAAAGAGGGACTCACTGTCACTTGCATTATTACTGCTAGTCACAGGGATTTTAACAGCATGAATGGCATACCTTATGGTGCCTCTCCGCATGACCCCAGCAGCTGCACAGGTTTTCTTAAAAGGTCCCCCTTTACCACACTTCACTGTTGCTCTTTTGCTGTTTGTTGAATTTTTATCATGTGAAACATTTTGGTTATTTCTGCTAGCACCAGGATTACCACTACCATCAACACCTGCTCCAACACCAGCACCAGATGCTTCATCTATGTTAGTGTCAACCATAACAGTACCAGTATACTGCAGTGAACACACCCACACAATTCCTGTGTAAGAAAGCAATGTAATCTGTGATCACTGGCAACAACTCCAAAATGTTATTTTGGTTGTGTGACACTGTGATGCAGTGGACTGAAAGTAATTGAAGAATATGACGGTTTGCAACTAAAGGATCCCAGGTTCAAGGCTTACAGAATGATTGGGCTGCTGGGCATAGGCATACACATAGCAGTCAAGGGGCGCACAGCAGCAGGGTGAAGGGCTGACCACAAGAGACAGAGTTACACACACAAACCGAGGAAAGAGATTTTTCTGTCTCTCCTCCCAACAGGGAAATATATTTTTAGGCTTCTGTCGTGTATTTAAGGATAATGCCACCACACAACTGGCCACTGGGCTTCACATGGTAACACACACTGGGTAAGGTACAGTGCAGTCAAGGGGCGCACAGCAGCAGGGTGATGGGCTGACCACAAGAGACGGAGTTACACACACAAACCGAAGAAAGAGATGCCACCACAAAACTGTCCACTGGGCTTCACACGGTAACACACACTGGGTAATAGCCAGGTAAGTGCAGTCAAATGGCACAGACAGCTGCAGGGTGACTTGCTGGCCACCTCACAGAAGATGCAATGGAGATTTTTTTAGGGAAAAAGTTTACTGAACCCCGCCACCACCCAGCACAGCCCTGGCTGAGAGAACCGTGTCTTCCTTCCAGACAATTTTTGAGTGGGACTGGGACCAAATTATTTTTTCCTTTTTGTGGGCTTAGAACATCAAGTTTCACACAATCAGTAAAGTGTTTTAATTTAACCTCTTTTTCCCAGAATAAAACACCCTTCCCCCAGCCAGGGAGCTCTCCCAAAGTGCCACGGCTCACGAGTCTCGATTGTGATTTGCAAAGAAAATGCATTTAATTCAGCAAGCAACTTGAGGTATGTGTGATTGAGCACTAGCACACAGGCAGTCTCCAGGGCAGCAGTCTGCAAGTTAACTAATTCCCGACCCTGAGTCCTCCCGACTGTACTGAGTCCCAACCGTTTAGCTCCTTTCTCAGTTCCCGCCCCAGTTTCTTTCCTCAGTTCCTGATCCCGAGATTCCCAACTCCCCCCTTCCTTTTCCCCACCTGCCCATTAACTTTTTATTTTAATTTTCAGGCACATACACACTCGTACAGGACCAGGTTTAATAACAAAAACAGTCGCTCGTGTCGTCACACGCACAACTGAACTGAGAGCACATAGACACTGCGGCTCCTCCTTCTCCACTACAAGACTGAATGGCAATGGAGCCACAGCTGTGCAGATGACTTCAGCAGGATCCCTCGACTCCAGACTGACTCGAGTCGCACTACCACCACCACCTGACTGCATAGCAGATGGTCAGGTGGTACAGATTCCCACTGGCGTGACAAACCCGTGACAGCTGTCCCCCCCAACAATAACACTAATGGGAGAGGGAGCGAACTGAGCTGCATTATTCAGCTGGTGCCAAAATCGGGAACAACGGGAAAGGGAGGGACGCAAAGCAAAAGCACACAGAAGTGAGAAGATTCGTAGATGATTCGAATCCTTTAGCGAACCCTGCAGTGCTCGAGTTCTAAATTAGAACTCAACACCAGGGTTCGAGAAGGGTTCAAATCTTTCTCGAACTAGTTCTGACAACACTAATGTCAATATAAATTGGTTGTCACCTAAAAGTACCAAAATTAAAAACAAAATCAGAGCTCTAAACCTCTCCCAACTGATCTCTGAACCCACCCGCCCAAACCACACGACACAACAACACTCTCTATTCGACTGGGACCTTACCTCCCATCCCCACCATCACCTCTGACATCCTCCCCAATGCTCTCAGTGACCATAATCCAATAATCATAGTTAAGAAAGTCCACAGAACTAAATCACCACACAAAACCATACTACTATGCTCTTTCAAGTCTCTTGACCTTGAACATCTCTTGAGTAACCTTGACACTTCTGACTGGTCCCCCCAAACCTCCTTCCCCTCAGTTGATAAGGCCCATGCCTACTTCAAAAAAATATTTTTTGTAAACTGGAACGCCTTTTCCCCACTCAAACAAACCAGAGTCAGAGGTAACCACTTACCTGGATAACCCCTGAACTTCTGGCCTGCCTCAGGGCTAGAGATTGAGCCTGGAAGCATCATAAAGCTACCCAGCATCACAGTGACCTCGCAGACTACTGCATGCTCGACGCTTGTATCAGGGCTACAAGGTTAGCCAAGTCCGAATATTTCAAATCTGCCTTCATCACCAACATAAATTCCCCTTCAATGTTCTGGAAGGTGGTCCACGCCCTATTTACTCCCTCATCACGCCCACCCCCCTGTACTTAAAGTAAATAGCTCACTAGTGTCTGATACACCAGCTGTAACTGTGGAATTTAACTCCTACTATACCTCCTGCACCACTGAGCTCCTGAAATCCCTCCCCTCCTACCCTTCTCCCTCCCCAACCTCCACCACTCTTCCACCTTCCCTTCTCTTTTGCTACTGTAATGTCAAATGATGCCCTAAGTGCCCTCCTCACCATCAACCCCTCTAAAGGTGCCTCCCCTGACAGCCTTGACCCAAAACTCCTCTCCCTCTCCTCTTCGGCCATTGCCTACCCCCTCTCAATAATCCTAAATCTCTCATTCTCTACTGCCTTGGTCCCCTCTTCATGGAAACAGGCTGTGGTTCTCTCTCTACACAAAGGGGGTGACCCCTCATCCCCTGGCAATTATTGCCATATTTCTCTCCTCCCTACCCTTGTCAAGTTTCAAGAACACATTGTACTCTTCCAATTCACCTCTTTTCTATCTAACACCTCATTTTTCACCCTTTTCCAGGCTGGTTTCAGGAAAAAACACTCAACCACCACCTCTCTCCTTCGGCACACAGACTCCATCCTAACTGGGATGGACAATGGCCAAATTACCTCTGCCATTTTTGTCAACCTGGCCAAGGCCTTTGACACCATCTCTCATTACCTTCTCCTCGACTCACTCCCAGCAGCTGGCCTATCTCCCTCTGCCACAAACTGGTTCAAGGCCTTCCTTATTGGCAGAACCCAATCAGTTAAGATCTTGGATGCCACTTCCCTCCCCTCCCGATTAGCACTGGAGTCCCCTAGGGCTCTGTCTTAGGGCCCCTCCTATTCTCCATCTTCTTAAATGACCTTCCCTCTGTTTGCTCCCCATCCTCCGCTATACATATGTATGCCAATGATACAGTCCTGTATGCATCTGACTCCTGTCCTGATGAGGTTACAACCAGCTTACAGCACAACTTCAACAAGGTTCAGCTCTGGTTTGCTAACCATCAATTTTTTTCTCAATGCCAAGAAGACTGTCTCCATGACCACTGGCACAAGGCAGAGACTCTCTAGGCTTCCTTCCCTGTCCACTTTCTATGTCCTGATGGGACTTTACTTGAGGACACATCCTCCTTCAGATACTTAGATGTTTGATTGGACAACACCTAAACTTCTGTGGACATATTGACACCATACAGAAAAAACTGTGCCCCAAGCTTGATGCCCTGTTCAGGAACCATAGTAGCATCCCTCCTACGGCTAGGCATGAACTTGTTCAGAAGATGTTATTGCCCATTTTCAGCTACGGTGATGTAGTCTATGGTGCTTCCACTAAGTCCTCCCTGGCCAGACTGGACATCTTCTTCAATTCCTTCTGCTGCTTTGCCATTGATGCCTCCCCTCGCACCCATCACTGTGATCTTTATTGTACCCTATCCTTCCCATCTCTTATAAATAGGTGACTCTTCCACTGTGCTAAATTCACCTCCAAGCACTGGTTAGGTGATCTCCCTTTCTAAATCACCTCCTCCTTTATAACAACCCCACCTTCCCTTTCCCCTAGATCAACCGACTCCCATACCCTGGTTGTCCCCCGCAGATCCACCCAAATCTGCCAATCTGGTTACTCTCACTGCCTCCCAAAAATTTGGAATCCCCCCCTCAAATCTGGCACACTTCCTCTGCCTACTCCATCAGCGCTGCCCTCAATAATTACCTTGCACCTGGCTGGTCTTACCATGTCCCTCCCTAATTCCCTCCTTTAAGCCCTGGACAAACCCTTCCCCTCTACTGTCACCTTCATTTTAACCTGTGCACACCCACCTCCCAAATTTTTAGCCCTCCTCCCCTTCCCCCAAATTGCTCCCCCTTACTGGCCTCCCTTGATCTCTCACAGAATGTAAAGGACCCCGAATGCTCTCCATGAGTCCCTCTCCTACCTCCCCAAGGGGCTAGTATCTCTCATCTACTCCCTTCCCCCACCATCCTAAAGAGGTCTCTCTGGGACACTGCCTTATCCCCTTCTCTCTGGTCCCCCCAGTCCTCTTGCAAGGGTCCTCACATCCTAAGGGGGTCTCCAGGGACATGACTCTTCCCCCTCACCCACTTCACCCCTTCCTCCCCTTTCCCACTTCTATTTCACGTAAGCACTTGTTTACTTATTAACCCAGCACTTATTATTGTCCACTCCTTCTACATATTATGTGCAACACTGTTGTAACACTGTTTGTGACACCTGCCTTACAACTGTATGTTAATGTTGATCTTGTAACTTGAATGTTTAAAGTATAATTCCTATTGTACCCTTCCCCCCAGGTTGCACCGGGAGACAAGCAACTTGTTGCTCAGTGTGCTTTCCTGGTGAAACATTTCAATAAATAAATAAATTAAAACAAACCTGTTTTTGTGTGGTTAACACCAGTATGGTGGGCTGTCTGTTTTTCACTTATTAAAAGAAAAACAGAATCAGAATCAAACTAGCAGCTACAGGCACTGGAAAGGAGCAGGGAAATCCTAGCCCTGCCTCCCCCAAAATGTCAGGGTAGTAAGTGAGGTAAACACAAAGCTAGAGATGTCGATAGGGAAAAGGGCAGGGGTAAATGGAGAAAGTGACAAAGGCAATAAGGACAGGGATGGGGCAAAAAGGAGTAAGGCCATCAGGAAATGGAGGGTAATGAGTGCCAATGCCTGTAGTCTCAGTAACAAGCTCCCTGAACTGATGGCCTTGATGAAAGAGGGATGCCTGGATATCATAGCAGTCACAGAAACATGGCACACAGAGAACTATGACTGGGATGTTAATGTAATCCCTTGTTACCTGGGGTTACTAGAATCCCAATAAGACCTAGTGGTAGGCAGGAAGGCAGCTGTGAAACTCCAGTTAAATGGGTTTCACACTGTCTCACTCTGTTCTCAGTCTCAGCTGAGACAGGGATGACATCACCAATAGAACTAACGCAGCTGCATGAGCCACTTTGGAATCTGCAGCAAGGGAGTTGGTATAGAATGTTGGGAGGTTTGAACAGTGTTCAGTAGTCAGTTGGTGTTAGAGCTTGCTGGAAAGCAGCTCAGCAGCTCAGTGCAGGCTCTAGGAGCCTCAGCCCTGACAGAGGCTACTTTTAGGAAAAAGGGGTGTGTCTCCACCAAAGAGACACAGAAGATAATTGAAGTGGTGGAGACCGTTGTTTTTGGTCTCAGTGCCCCCTCCCTTCAGGGATGGGGGCAGAAAGGGTTCCTGCAGATTCCTGGGGCAACTAGTTCTGCTACTAAAGGAGAATCTGCCTATGTGTTCCAGAATTTATTTGGGAGAACAAGAAGACTTGTGAGTCACCTGTGGGGCACCTGCAACCGGAGGGTGAGTGTCTGCTCTTCCTGAAAGGACCTATGTTTTCACCCTGGGACTTGTGTGACAATGTAGGGATTGAACTACTAAAATAGTGGGAAGCCTAGAGTAATGGGCTAAACAAGTAAAAGTAGGTTCAAGTCCAGAGCTTGTTGGGATGAAAATGATATGTAGAGGAGATGTGACAGACGTCTACCCAAGAATCTACATTTGCAAGTTTTCAGTAAAGGAATTGTTTAATTTCAGAGAAATGCCGGTATGGACTGGGGAGCTGGAGGTGGAGGCCCCCATCTTTAGTGACCAGGTCCACCTCTACGGATTTGCTCTGTGGATTTCTACTTTACCTCAGGCACTTGGCCAGTGATGAGGGAAGTACCCAGACATGGGATTGTAAGGAAAATTCTCTCTAGGAGTCGAAGGCTCTAGTGTGGTTTGGGGAGCCACAACAGGATAATTGGTTCATTCCCAAAATGGACCACGGATCAAGTGGCCAGCAGGGGAGCTGGGCCAGTGGGGAAAACCCGAGTAGTGTACAAGTTGGGCTGTGTACCCTAAGCTGTGTGCAAGTCCAGGCTGTGTGTCTGGTGGGTTTAGAGCCTGAAGGCTGGAAATAGTGATAAAGTGTTCTGTTGTCTCCAATCTACATTACCAGGAATGTAGCCCCGTTGGGGTCCATCTATGCTTTGTTTGTTCAGCTTGGAAGTGAATAAAAGCCACACTGGAGAATCCCATTCCTGGTTCTGGACATTACAGTTATTGCTTCCTGTGTTTGGATTTACTTAGGTGCCCTCAGAGTAGCCAAACCCTAGGTCCCCTGTGTGAGTAACCTCATCCTCCCAGTCCCCACCAGGTACTGCTGTCAGCTTCAACAGCATGCCACCTGTCGTTTTGCTAAAAAGGCAGGGGTGAGGGGTTACATTAACATACCAGAGTACACAACCCACAGGAGAGACAGGAGGGAGAAGAGGGAGGAGTAGCTCTCTATGTAAGGGAAGGATAAAAGCAACTGAACAAAGAGTAAACAGGAGGAGAGGATGCACTGTGGGTCACCTTAGAGACTGAAATGACACCACAATCTGCACAGGGGTTGTATACAGACCCCCATGTCAGGGAGAGGGAATGGACAAGGATATGATAGAAGGCATTCTTAGGATGGCAGAGAAAGGAGAGATACTGTTGATGGGAGACCTGAATATGCCAGATGTTAACTGGAACACATTTGCTGCAGCCACATCCAAGAGCAGGGCCATTCTTGATGCCCTACAGGTGGCATGCCTCAGACAGCTAGTTTTGGAACCAACTCATGAGGGAGCAATCTTAGACCTTGTACTCTCAAATGAGGACAGTGAGAGGATCTCAGATCTAGAAGTGGGTAGCCATCTGGGAACAAGTGACCATCAAACAGTGTGGTTCATGATAAACTCGGCTACAGAGTCAAGCTATACAAAAGTGAGGGTACTGGACTTCAGGAGGGATGACTTTGGCAAGATGGGAGAGTGCCTTAGAAAAGCACTAGCAAACAGGCTAGAAGGATGGGTAGAACAACCATTGGGAAAACATCAAATCTGTCATCATAGAGGCAGCAAGCCTTTGTGTGAAGCAAATAAACAAATCAAAATGAAAGAAAAAAATGCTATGCTTCTCAAAAGAGGTGGCGGGGAAGGTCAGGAAGAAAAACATAGCATTCAGGAAGCATAAGGAAACACAGAAGGAGCAGGACAGAGAACTGTACCAGTTAAGGCAGAAGAAAGCAGGGAGGGATGTCAGAATAGCAAAGGCCCAAACTGAGGAAAAGATAGCCAACTCGGTTAAGAAGGGGGATAAAAACCTTTTATAGGTACATCAGGGAGACTAGAAAAACAAAGGAAGGGATAGTGAGGCTGAATAGAATGGACAGTGGGTGGGCAGAGAGGGACAATGAAAAAGCAGGGATACTGAATGAATATTTCTGCTCAGTATTCAAAAAAGAGGAGGAGGAGGTGCCTAATCCAAGTAACAGAAGCACTCCTGGTAGGGGGTCGATCCCAGTCCTTTCACAGAAGAAAGGGTTCTGAAAGAACTCTTAAAACTGAAGGTGGACAAAGCAATTGGGCCTGATGGAATTCACCCCAGAATTCTAAAAGAATTAAGGGGAGAACTAGTGAAATCACTGACTACCCTTTTTAACAAATCAAGGGAGGATGGTGTGGAACCTGAGGACTGGAGGAAGTGGATGTGATTCCCCTTCACAAAAGTGGGACCAAGAAAGAGGCAGGAAACTACAGACCTGTCAGTTTGACCTCTGTGGTAGGGAAAGTGATGGAATCACTTCTGAAGGAAAGAATTGTTGAGTACCTAGAGGCCAGTGGGGCAGAGGACCCAAAGCAGCATGAGTTCACAGCGGAAGGTCATGTCAGATGAATCTAACTGATTTCTTTGACTGGGTGACCAAAGTAGTAGACCAGGTAGGGGCTGTGGACATGGCCTAGACTTTAGCAAGGAATTTGACACAGTCCCACAAAAGATTAATAATCAAATTAACCAGCCTGGGTGGGTCCCAGGGTGGTAGCCAGGTAAAACATTGGCTGGACAACAGGACACAGAAAGTAATTGTAAATGGAGTCCACTCTGAAGAAAGATGGGTTACTAGTGGGGTACCGCAGGGTTCAGTACTGGGTCCAGTCCTTTTTAATGTCTTTATAAGTGACATTGCAGAGGGACTGGAAGGAAAAGTATGCCTCTTTGCAGATGACACAAAGATCTGCAACAGGGTTGATACACAAGGAGGCATGGAAAGGATGAGAAGGGACTTGGCAAGGTTGGAGGAATGGTCAGAAGTATGGCAGCTTGGATTCAATGCAAAGAAGTGTAAAATAATGCACCTGGGAAACAAAAACCCAGGGGAAGATTACACAATGGGGGAGGAAGTAGTAACAACAACAAAAATGGAAAGGGACCTGTGGGTAATCATATCAGATGACCTTAAGGTTAGCAAGCAATGTGAGAATGCAGTAGGGAGGGCTGTAGGGATACTGGGATGTGTAAGGAGAAGCATCACCAGCAGAAAACAGGAAGTTGTTATCCCTCTGTACAGACAGTTGGTGAGACCCCATCTGGAGTACTGCGTCAAGTTCTGGAGACCCCATCTCCGCACAGACATAGACAGGATAGAGACAGTCCAGAGGAGGGCAACTAAAATGGTGTAGGGTCTGCAAGAGAAGCCAAATGAGTAGAGACTAAAGGAGCTTAATATGTATACCCTTGAGGAAAGGAGGGAGAGGGGGACATGATAGAAACTTTTAAGTACCTCAGTGGAATCAACAAAGTCCAAGAGGGTAGCATCTTTCAGAAAAGAAATGTGCAAGAACAAGGGAAACAATTTAAAGATGGGGGGCAGTTCAGGGCAATACGAGGCAGTATTTTTCACAGAGGGTGGTGGACACATGGAACAGCCTTCCTGAGGAGGTTTTGGGGTCTAAAACTGTGGGAGAATTCAAGAATACATGGGACAGACATAAGGCAATTTTTGTGGGGGGTAGGAAGAAATAGGCTGTTGGTTAACAAGGATCTGCAGCTTATCCTGTAGGTAGGGATATGGGCAGACTAGGTGGGCCAAGCGGTCCTTATCTGCCATCATAGTCTATGTTTCTACAATTCTCTGTTTCATCAGCAGTCTCTACAGAATGTTGGCAATCATAAAATGTGTTTTTTAAACTAGGGACACTATGAGGCCAAGGGGGTTGACAGTGTCCCTTTAAGGAGCATCCTTAGCCAGGCTTGTCATTAAATCATAAATTTTACTGAAATACATGCTCAGAGTAAATTGCTTTTTTTATTATGCTCTTCTTTTGGGGTAAAACTTATGAATGTGTGGGGGCATTAAATATAGATGGGCATAGCTGCGGTCAAGGTTGTGATACAGCTGTGATATAGCATGAACTATAATTTTGAATAGGAATTCATCTTTATCTCTAGCTTTTAGCTGTACTACAAAAATCACTGCAGGAGACAAGATTCAATCCTTGTATTGCTCTCTTTTCAAAAGTGTGTACCACCATTGTCCATCGATTGGGGAGGAGTTTGAGGGAAGCTCAATTTAAACAGCAAACAGCAACATTATTTGGACTGGCCTTCAGCTCTGTTTTCTTGTTACAGGTTAAAGAGGAGGAATAGCTTGAGTTAACAAGACAGCATTATATCTATGACACACCATCATCTCAATATCACAGAGGTCCCAGTATCACAGAGATTTGTCATTTCATCCCAGGCTGTGTATTTTCACTCAGGATCCTTAAGAATAATCACCTCTCATTGAGAGATCCAAGTAATTGTGATTTTAAAGTAAATTTTCACTAATTGTGGCTGGAGATTTTAGGGGACTCAAGAAAACATATGTGAGCACCTGGAAAAACAGTGTGGTGCTATTTTGCATTCATGTCCAAAGATTGAAGTAAATAGATCAGCACCCACACTCCAGACAGAAAACTAGGACTCCATGGATTAATTTAATCATTCCTTTATGTAAAAAGTGCAAATAAAACACTGGCCAAAGTGGCTAGCAAATAGACTGACGTTGCTGCAAGATCTATACTGCTATAGTAAACATATTTCTGAAGGAGCAGAAAATCATAAATTTAGTTTCACAGGTATTGAACTGGTTAATCTGGGAGGAAGAGGGGGGATCTTAAGATTCTGGGACAGAGAGAAAGTTACTGGATTTTTGAACTGGGGCATGACAGAATAAGGGGTTAAATGACAGTATAGATTTGCAGCATTTTTGAAAAAGTATAAATGTTAGCAATTACTTTAAAAAGAAAAAATTCCAGTGGATGGAATCTTGCTCTCTGTGACAAAGTTTACAGTAAGTGCCTGGAACTAGATGGAGCATTTTTTCCATAAGGGAAAAAGACCTCATTTTAAATAAAGTGCATAAGAGGCTATAGCAGCCTGAATAAAGTAATTTAAGTAATGGGGGAGTAATTAAACCTTTTAAGCCTGGAGTGTAAAATAAAATGAGAAAAACTACAGCCTGAAGTTTGAAAAGCTGAAGAAAAATACAACTGAAGAGAAAAATAATGAAAGTGGCCTAAGAGACTGTTAAAAAGAATATAATATAACAAAATCACTCCATCAGTTCCATGATAATTGTGGTTTAAAATAATTGATTTGCACAGGATTCAATGTCAACTGTTTAATTAATTATATAGATTGATTAATAGCACTACTCACTTTATAGGAGGTGATAGGCGTGTGAGCAACATGTGATGTGAACCTGTTTGTTATAAAAAGCACTTGTTTTATGTACCAATTCACTCTGAAGAAACCTGGCAGCACACCAGGAGAAACGTCAGTCTATTTGCTAGCCACTTGGGCCAGTGTTTTATTTGCACTTTTTTACATAAAGGAATGATTAAATTAATCCATGGAGTCCTAGTTTTCTGTCTGGAGTGTGGGTGCTGATCTATTTACTTCAATCTTTAGATTTTAGGGAAACAAATGACAATCAGAAAACCCCACCAGTTTAATGTACATACACTGCAAAGTTACAATAAGAGTAGATCAAGGATTTGAAATGAAACAAGGTTTGATATAACTATATATTAGCATACATTTCACTTCTACTAAGCAAGGAGGCAGATAATACAACCAGCAACATTAATGAATTATAAAGAAGGATAGCAATCATAAAGTGTGTGTTTTTAACTAGAAATAATATAATGCTAAAAAGGTTGACAATGTCCTTTAAAGTGAAAGTGCAATAATTTAGAAGTTAAATTCATTTATAATGACCCCATCAAAGCACAATATTATATAACATATATTCAATTGTGCAAATAGCAATAGTGCATATTTGCAAAAGTGCAGAGGGGAGACGTTGGAGGGGATGGGAGATGGGACGGGAAGATAAAAAACAGACACTGGTAATATTCAGTTATAGACACAGTTAAATTACCAGAAGATGACAGCTAATACTTCTGGCTATAATTATTTCATATGGTATGTATAGCCTTACATTTCAAAAGTATAGCTAGCGTTACCTCATCTGTGCTAAAGATCTCGTATGTAAAAGGAAAAACAAGCATTTGTCAATGCCGAACGTTCGCTTGCAGGTATTTGCAGTGGTGTTTGGCATGTATGGTGCCTTACCCTAATGCCCTGTGCGATTGCTGGTATTTGCACAATAAATTTTCAGCATGACCTTTTTGTTACCCCCATTGTGCGCTACATAGGCGGAAACACGTTTTGGGCAGGATGAGAAAAATGACAGCTGTATTGCTCATAAGGAAGTGTGGTAAAATGGCAATGTTGAAAATCTGGAGTGTAAATATGGAAAATTCGCAAACCTACGAGCGTGCGTGGGAACTGTGTAATGCATGCTCGTAAAACAGTCATTGTCAGGAATTTTTTCACCAAATTGTCAACATTGGCATTTTAAAACCTCTGCTAATGAACAGTGTCACTGTGATTGTCTTACTGTGTGCCATACATTGATTTTGCACACCGACTGCGCCATTGTGCACTACATGGGTGGAAACATGTTTTGGGCAGGATGTGAAAAATTACAGCTGTACTGCTCATAAGGAGGTGTGGTAAAATGGCAATGTTGAAAATCTGGAGTGAAAATATTGAAAATTTGCAAACTTACGAGCGTGCATAGGAACTGCGCAAGCGCAGACTCGTAAAACAGTCATTTTTAGGAATTTTTCACCAAATTTTCAACACAGCCATTTTAAGACCTCTGCTCATGATCAGTGTCACTGTGATTTTCTTAATGTGTCCCATACATTGAGTTCACCGATCCTAGCGCCATTGTGTGCTACATGGGCGGAAACACGTTTTGGGCAGGATGTGAAAAATGACAGCTGTACTGCTCATGAGGAGGTGTGGTAAAATGGCAATGTTGAAAATCTGGAGTGCAAATATTGAAAATTCACAAACGTATGAGCATGCGTAGGAACTGCGCAACACGAGACTCGTCAAACAGTCATTTTTAGGAATTATTTCACCAAATTTTCAACATAGCCATTTTAAGACCTCTGCTCATGAACAGTGTCACTGTGATTTTCTTAATGTGTCCCATACATTGATTTAGCACCAACTGCACCATTATAGCTACATGGGCAGAAACACATTTTGGGTGAGATGTGAAAATAAAAGCTGTACTACTCATAAGAAGGTGTGGTAAAATGGCAATGTTGAAAATCTGGAGTGGAAATATTGAAAATTCACAAACCTACGGCGTGCATAGCTCTGTAAACATAGCTAAAAAACAGTCATTTTAGGAATTTTTCACAAATTTTCAACATAGCCATTTTAAGACCTCTGCTAATGAACAGTGTCACTGTGATTTTCTTAATGCATCCCATATATTGATTTTGCACACCGACTGCGCCATTGTGCGCTACATGGGCGGAAACACGTTTTGGGCAGGATGTGAAAAATGACAGCTGTACTGCTCATAAGGAGGTGTGGTAGAATGGCAGTGTTGAAAATCTGGAGTGAAAATATTGAAAATTCGCAAACTTACGAGCCTGCGTAGGAACTGCGCAACGCACACTTGAAAAACAGTCATTTATTGGAATTTTTGCACCAAATTTTCAACATGGAGTTTTTGGGACCCCTTCTCATGAATGATGTCACTGCCATGGTGTTATTCAGGCCTGAAGGGTGATTTCGGTGCAGTGACTGTGCAGTGACTGTAAAATCACCCTTCGGCCCGAATAACGCCATGACAGTGACATCACTCATGAGAAGGGTCCCAAAACCTTATGTTGAAAATTTGGTGCAAAAATTCCAAAAATGCCTGCGATATGCAATAAAGTTGAAACTCCCTATCTAGCCCATTATACAGCTTACTGGCATTTCCTCAGTTTTGCAGTCGGCTTTGAGAAGAGTGCAAGCGTGTTCCCGATCCACCCCGATCGTCGCGCCCGAGCTCCAGAGGTAGTATGGGGTGAGGGGTATGGGAGGTGGAGTGCGGGTTGTGGGAGGGAACTGGGAGACTACGTGGGACCGTTTTTCTTTACAGGTTTAAAACAAAAAAGGACTACATGGGACATTTGCCATGCTGGGGTGGGCTCCCAGTGTGGCAGAAGATAGCTGGGGGCGAGGAGCTGACGAGGATTGGGCACCCCGTCGGCAACAACGTTGCCACGCTGAGGTGGGCTCCAGCATGGCACCAAAGCTTTGGGGGCGGGCGTGACGCGGGAGGAGCGCTGCGGATGCCAGGGGCGGCGCGCTGTGTGTACCAGGCGACAGTGGTGGTTTCTTGGAAGCAGAATACCACCGCTGTCACATAGAGCTCCTGCACCCATTGGTGCAGGGACCGCCACGCCTGCTCAACGGAGCACTGAATTGCAAGGGAGAGGCACACCTCCAAAGTGTGCTACTCTCCCAAAACGTTCCTTGCGCATGCGCGCAAGTGAACGTAAAAAAGGTAATCCATCACATTCTTTCAGCCCAAAAAATACAACATGTACTTCACAACATTTCGCATGTGAGCTGACATTAACCACATGAGCAAGCCATAGCTAGAGATTTTTAAAGGGATTAAGTATCATCTCACAGTTTCCTTTAACCAAGAAAGGGAGACAGATGGAAGTGTTCGTCCAAGCCTGGCAAGCACAGTGATTGCAATTTATACTGCCAGAAGCATTCAATGCATAAGTCAATGTCACCTCCACGTGGTCCTAGTGTGACTTTTTCTATGCCCCCAAAAAGAATATGACCGACCATTATTATTCTTGGCTCTATGTTGGGCCAGGGCATATGACATGTCTTCAGTTTCTATTGCCCTGATATGTTCTCTTATTCTACAAAGGAAAGGTCTGATGGTTTTGCCAACATAATATGCCTGGCCTTTACATGTTGCTAGGTAAATGACTGAGTCTGTAACACTTGTAATAAAATCTCTGGGGCACGATATTCAAAACTTTGTCTGGACGCAAAACTGAGTTTGTCTGCGCAGACCGGGATTAGCATAGATGGGCAATATTGAAAAGCCCAGTTAGCATGGGCAAACTCTGCACCCAGGCAATAGTCAGAGGGGGGCACAATGTAAATGAAGGGGCAGGGACCTGAATATTAGCACAGTGCAATATTTAGTGTGTGTGTATTGCGCGAGGCCATTTTGCACGGCCCCCTTGCACGGCACATATAACACCAATGCCAACCCCGACTTACTCCCACGCAAACCTAAGGGTTGGCAGAGAAAGTGCGGGGGTCCTCCCTGATCCCCAACGCAGTGATCCCTGGCATTTAATGGTGCCCCCCTCACTGATTGCCATCACGATATGTAGTATAGATTTTCCCTGATGTCTAGCACCTCTCCACCCCGTCGATTGCTGGCCTGATATTAAAAATAGATATTCCCTGGTATCTAGTGATCCCTCCCCCACCGATCACCAGACTAATAATAAAAATAGGTATTCCCTGGTGTCTAGTGGGCCTTCCCCCGACTGTTCACTGGCCTGATAATAAAAATAGATATTCCCTGATGTCCAGTATTCCCCCTCCCCACCCATACCCCTGCCCAATGTTGGAAGGTTATTCCCTGGTGTCTAGCAGTCCCTCCCTCCAAATCCTGGATCCCTTGTCTGTATCCTAAAAACTCCCTGGTGGCTAGTGGTCCCCCCCCACCTAACCCCAATCCCCTGTATATGTGGTACAGCTCCCTGGTGGTCTAGTGAACCCCCCTCTCTACTCCTAATCTGCCAGTGCAATACTCTATAACCTTCCCTTGTGGTTTAGAAGTCCCTACTCCCTATCCAGGACCTCCTGGTGTAATAATCTATAATCATCCCTGGCAATCTTGCAGTCCCTACTCCCTATCCTACCCCCTTATACTAAATACATCTATCTCTGGTGGTCTAGTGAGCCCCCACCGGGAAAGGTACTGGCCTACCACTCCAATCCTCCCATCCCTCCTCTGAGCTGGGGACAGGCACAGACCTCTGTTCTCAACCACGCCCGCTGCTGACTGAGCTGTCAGTGAACACATACTGTATACAGTACATGCTCATTGATTGACAGCTCACTCAGCTCACACAGGGTGGAGGGATCACTAGACACTAGGAATATCTATTTTTATTATCAGGCTGGCAATCAGTGAGGGGTAGACCACTAGACACCAGGGTAAATCTATATTTCATATTGCACTGGTGATTGGAGGGGGCACTAGACACCAGGAAACATTACTAGTAAACTTCAGGGATGGTGCCTGGTGGGAGTGAACCACTAGCATCAGGGATAGCTCTCTGGGACTGGGCTAGTGGGGTTGGCACTGTGCTAAATCATCTGGTCTACCCATGCAAATGAGCCCATAATGGGCATGCAATTGGCCCCTTAGTGCCTTGCATGCCCAATGGGCTCATTTGTATGGGTCATTTGATAGGAAATTTAGCATGGGCACAAGCCATTATGACATTCTATTACAGGAGCCATGTCTGCCCAGTGTTAGGTGGCTTAGTGCTGGGCCACAATGGCCCTATATTCAGTGGAATAACACTGGTGTGCTATTCCACTGAATATAGCATTTTTGGGTACCCAGGTGAGAGCAAGGTGCAGTGCAAATATTTGTTCTCCACTTTGCCTAGTTTTGAATATCAGGGTCCCTCGTGTCATAGATCTTGTCTGATTTAGCACACTTTAATTTATTTGTTTTTTACATATCTGCAGCTGGTATAATTACTACAAGCATGTGACCCCTTTGGTTGTCAGATTGTGTTGCCATTAGAGATGTTCAACATTGGCAAACTTTGCTTCACAAATTAATTTGCAAAGTTTGCCCAATTCACAGAGTGCGAAGTTTTGACTTTGGGAAGTTTTTGGCAGGTGAAGTGTTGCTTTTTCAGGTGAAGTCATGCAAATTCCCTGGTGAAGTTGCAACTTCACTACGACTTCTCTTGACTTCGCCTGAAAAATGCCATTTCCCCAGGAAAACTCAGTAGAAAATGGCAAAGTTGGTAATTCATGAAGTTATTTGCAAAGGCAAATTTTGCAATTTTGCTGGAACTTAGCCAGTGAAGTAAACCTTTGTAACATCTCTAGGTGTTATGCAAATTCTTCTTACCATGATAACTGCTTGTGACAAAATCCCCTATATTGGAGTCTCTAAGACAGGTCATCCTAGAGCCATTCTGAACATTTCCTTTCAGTTTACTGTCTGTGTTCAGTACATGCCAATATTTTTTAACTGCTTTTTGAGCCAGGTATAAATGTGGAGAATATGTAATAATAACATTCAGTTTTTGTCCTGTTGGTCTGTTCTAATTCTGATTATAATTTAAAAGATCAGACTTATTCTTTCCCAAGCTGCATCCTGAGCTTTGATGATAACCTTCTATCTGTGCCCTTTGCTGCAAATCGGTTATTCAAATCAACTACACTTTTTGAAAACTGGCATCCGAGCTGCAGTTTTATCTGAGTCTACAGTACTAGTTTGTGGGGGCATTCTTTTAGTGTGCAAGAGGTGGCAACTTTGGTAGCATAGTACTGTATTTCCAATCTGTTGTTTTCTATACAGATCTGTTTCTATGGCATTATTATGTTTAGAGATCTTGATGTCCAGAAACGCTATTGTTTGCAAATCTCCACATAAAGTAAATTTTAAGTTGTCATTTGTTGACTCTAGATATGTCACATAATTATCCAGTTCATGCCTTGCCTTGTTCCAGACAAATTGTCAATACTGTATATCTTTTGAAAATGTCAATTTTGTCATTATAGGGTTGCGTTCTGATGACATGATTGTTCTGCTTTCCCATTGTCCAAGATATACCTTTGCATAATTTGGTGAAATTTAAATTTAGTATTTGCCATATTGGTCCTTGCAGAACAGATCAGAAGCAAATGATTTGATACCTTTAATGGACCAACATAGATACTAACTAAGAACAAAAGTGCTCTATCTGTGAAGCGTCCTTCTAAACTCCTAGCCTTAGGCTCCTGAAGAAGGACTGGTTGGTCAGAAAGCTAGAGCACTTTGTTCTTGTTGTTACATCTATGTTGGTCCATTAAAAGGTATCAAATCATTTGCTTCTGGATCTTAATTTGGTGTAAATTCTGCACCCATTGCTGTGCCCTTGGTTTGCAAATATAACTTCTCCATGGAGTTAAACAAGTTATAGTGTAGAACTATTTCCATGAGAGTTAAGAGAGATTCAGTGAAGCCACTAGGATAAGTAGAGTTACTGTACAGTGTTTCTCTTAGTGCATCTATGCCAGCTTTATGTGGAATGTTCATGTAGGTGAGGAAATATCCACTGTAACTAGCCGCAATGTTCCTCTACACATAGTTCCTCAAAATGTTCTACATTTGACAGGTATCTTTGATATAAGAATGAAAAGGCTGAGCAAAGTTTTGATTTGTTTATCAACAAACTGTGCAAGTGGCTCTGTGAGGGAGCTAGTACTCACAACTATTGGTCTCCACGAGGGTATTCACAAGTTTTTATGAATTTTGAATAAGAAGTCCATTGTCACCTTAATTGGATGTCTGTCTGAGAAATTCTACTGTCTATTTTCTTGTTTTTATCATTAAAATAAAATGGACTACTTTCACTATTAAAGAAGTGAATGCTCAGTTCTTTGGCAATCTAAGAAGGGGTTTCTACTCAGAAGCACCCGACAGACTTTGAGAGGCACTGGTCTGGTTCTTCATTATCAGTGCTTACAAACATAGCAAATAAGGAGGAATGATCTGGTAAATGCATGTTTGTTCTGCTAATGACAGTGGCTTTTATTTCCACAAGAGTGATTGCAACAATGCACAGCATCACATATGATAGAGAACCACATTGATTCTACTCGCAGAATGTATTTTCATTATTACTTAATCTGATATTGTAATCACCAGGCATTGTTGAAAAATTTATAGGAGTCATGCGATTTGTCTTTGTACTAATTGTATAGCATTTGTTGTATTTTCTGTCTATTCCTGTAACTCGATTGTGTGTTGTTGTATGGACATGGAACCTTAGTAAAAGAGCATTTGCTCAAAGGTATTTTCCGAACTATTGAAATAAAGAAATAAATAAATAAAGATTCTGGAAATGAGGCAGAATCTCCAGATTTTGAGTTGTAACAAAGGTTAAAGTAAGGGAGAACCCATATTCTAATCCGTAGCCATCGGTATTTGTGCTGCATACAGGGCCCTATTCTCTAATAGGCCCTGTACACATCAATAGGCATGTGTACTAGGTTGTGCAAGTGTGTGCCATGTAGCCAGCCCCTGCAAGATGCACGAGGATGGTATGCATGTCCCCCCTGGGTGGACCTGGGTACCCTGAGCTAAGCTATGTTGCTATACTCTCAGGGCAGGGATGGCCAGGGGCCAGACATAGGCCAGATTGGGGGCTTACATTTGGAAGGCCCAACTGGGTCCCACAGTGGATCCCTGCTCTGCAGGGGATCATTGGACTTGGTGGCCCCCATACAGGGTGCATTGCCCCAATAGCAGGCAATAACATTTACAGTTTTCAAACTCAACACCCTGCAGCCTGCCATTACCCCCTAGCCCTCCAAGGCATTAAGGTGGGCTGGAGGCCATGACTGTGGGGCACCAGTGTGCCCTGTGTCTGATGGTCAGAAGGGTGCACAGCTGTTACTGCAGCCCTCTGGTTACCATAATGGTAAGCCTCCCGACACTTGCCCGGTGGAGTACAAATGGCATAATTCATGCTGTGCTTGAACAGCCCTCCCTGGAAACACCAACTCTCCCCCCCCCCACCTGGACAGGCCACATAGTTGCACAGGATTCTTCCCCCACATGGTTGCAGGCAGGGGTGCAGAATGAGTGCATGCTAATAGGGCATCGGTAGGTGTCCATTGGACACACAGGATGTGTGTATTATGGGCCTATGCACCATGTAAATGGAGCACAGGGCCAAGATACTGTTGATGCATAATGCCCTTAGTGAAATATAGTGTGGCCTATGGCCTGTTATCACTTCCACTGCAGTATTGAAAGAGTCATATGGCTAGTGCAGTTGCACTGAATATACCACTGCACCTATGTAAATGAGGCAAATCTCTTGTATAAAGGATGTGGTGGTGTACTGAAATGAGTTTAGAAGCATTAAAAAGCCACTGTGGCATTACTGTGTAAGTGTCTCAAATCCTACCCCTAAAAATGGAAACAGTGGCTGGTGAACCCTTTCCAACAAGTGCTGTGCTCAATTAAAAAACACCCTAGGTCAACCCTATAAAATGCATTGTGATGCCAGTGGTCTTATATGGAAAACAAAATTAATTCCAAACACCACAACTGATCACTGTTTGCTGTTAAGTGATATACCCTGGTGTCCAGTGGCTAGCTCTTCCCTCACTAGAGCCTGGTTTATTAAATATCCCTGGAGCAAGTAGTCTTCACACCTCCTTCACCAGATCCCCTGTTGTCAAACACAGAAACACAGAAACATAGAAAAAAGGATGGCAGAAGGAGACCAAGGGTCCATCTAGTCTGCCCATGTGTTCCTTGGACCTTCTGAGATCCCAGGACCTAACCCCCCTTCTGCCTAACGTCTCCTACTGCTCCTGTTGCTTTTGATTGTGCTTTAGCCTTGTTCCACCCCAGCTTGAATTATGTCACGGACTTTGCTTCCACTACCTCAGCTGACAGTTTATTCCATGGCTCCACTGCACTTTCTGTAAAATAATGGTTCCTAAGCTCCTTCCTGAAGCTCTTCCCCCCTCAACTTCCACTCATACCCTCTAGTGGTAGAGTCAGAGACTCTGTTGAGCAGGTCCGAGGATGGCACTTTATTTATCCCCCTTAGGAACTTATATGTTTCAATCATATCTCCCCTCTCCCTCGTCTCCAGTGAGAACATATTTAATGCTTCCAGACACTCTTTGTTCTAGTGTCCTTGAAGGCCCTGGATCTTTTTGGTTGCTCTTCTCTCTACTGTCTCCAATCAGTTTATATCCTTTTTCAGATCTGAACTCCAAACCTGGACACAGTACTCCAGATGGGGCCTTACCAGGGACCTGTAGAGTGGCAATACTTGCCTGATAGCCTAGTTGTCCACCCACTCCTGTCACATCAATTGCTGCCCACCTCCTCCTTCACCCCTACCCTGCGCTGAGACATCAGACAGTACTCACTCACCACTGCCAGATGCTGTCTCTTTCATGCCATTCAATGAATAACAAACATAATTTCTAAAGCACCTTTAAAATCTTTCAAGATGCTGCACTTAATAAAAACACAGTAAGATAATTAAGGTTTATGAAAAGCTTGTTGGAAGAAGTAAGTCTTAAGTTTGCTTTATGTTCTGTCACTAAAAGCCTCCAGTCAGGTAGTCAAAATGACAAAATGGAGGCTGTCAGAAGAGGGCCGTCAATTAATTGGAAGATAGTAGATGGTGCTGGAGACATTCTAATAGGTATATTGGGACCAGTTCATAATGGCATTTGAATGTGACAACAAACAAAAAAAGGAACCTGCACTCAGGAATCATGCAAAAATGATTTATTTAAGAAAATCTCTGAGTAACATTGTACAAAATCGGCAACTCTCTGTGACAGAAAACCCCATATGTGTTTGGAGCCACTGCTCCTTTTTCAGGGGGTTTGAATGTGAGCAAGAGAATTTTATAGTTGATTCTGCATTCTATTGGGAGCCAATAAAAAGAGAGGCCAGTAGAAGAGAAACATGATCAGACTTCCTGGAACCAGTTAGAACACATGCTGCAGCATTTTGAACAAGCTGGAGATGATGCAGAGTATGAGCTGGAAGACTATACAGGAGAGAGTTATAGTAGTCCAGGTTAGAAAAAATAAAACTGTGAACCAGAGTTGCAGCAATTTCAGGACTTAAGTAGGAGTGAATCTTCACAATGGCGTGGAGATGATAGAAGGCAGAGCCAATAACAGAACTGACATAGTAATCCACATGCAATGATTGATCAAGTAGAACTCTCAAGTTACGGACAGTAATGGATGGAAAAATGATAGAAGAACCATGGTGGAGACCAATGTCAGCGAGGCTGAGAGATCTGATCATTAGTCTTGTAATGCATACTAGGAGATTGATTTTATTAACATTTAAGCAGAGAGAGAGTTTGTGGACATCCAGGATTGTATATCCATCAAATAAAGGATAATCACAATTGAGAGGCAAATGTAGAGTGTTAGTAACTGGGTTGTAGATCTGGTGTCATCTGTGTAGCTGTGATAAGTCAGACAATAAGCTTCTGTTATATGAGCTAGAGGTGCCATGTATAATACAAAACACTAAGGGCACCAGGACAGAACCTTGTGAAATGCCTACTGTCATATCGAAGACCGATTTCAAGTGGACAAATAATGTCCCATGGTTGGTGGTATCAAAAACAGATGAACTGTCCAGCAGCAACAGTACAGTGGGACATCCCTTACTGGTTGGCAGGAAAATGTCATTTGATACCTAGAGAAGAGCTGTTCCTGTGGTATGGGCACTCCAAAACCCGGAGAGACATTTAAATAGAAATCCACTTGATAGGTCTCATAGAAATCACATCTGCCTTTATGGCATTAGAGATAAAGTGGAGGGTAATTATATAAATGCCTTCCCGCAGACTTTTTCAGGCAGTGGTTTAAATTGCTTCCAGCTCCAGATCATCCGAGTGCACAGCGCACTGGGCCCACCACCTACTAACAATCACCAGTGCCCACACCCTGTTGTTCATTGTTTTAAAGTTTGGCAGTGAAACAGAAGATGTTGCTTATATTTTGGGGATTAAAAGTTATTTTGGATGAGGGCACCAGAGTATATACTGACTGCGACTATTCCCCTAAAGTCATAGAATACAGAAAAGTATATAGGCCAGTGCTGGCTGCTGTCAGGGACAAATGCATCAAATAACAAATACCAAACTCCAATTTGTGACTACCTCAGGGTACGTTTGCCCAGATGGAGCTGTCCTTTACCCCATGATCGCTGATACGGTGGTTGTCCAGAAGGCAAGAGGCATGTTAGTTGCACAGCCTCAATGCATTAGACGAAAATATGATGAGCAAGGCCACTGGTTTTTGGGTTTTAATGGAAAACCCAGAAACAATTTCAGTATTTTGACTGCCTGCACAGCAGTAAAAACACAAAATGTCATGGAATTTGGCATTTTTTACCATTTCAGTAAATTTACAGAACTTGTATTTTTTATAATTGCTTTCTGTGTTATTTTTAATTTGCTTCATTTATTGCTTTGACATGTATCAAAACTTTATTTGTTCTGATTATTTACACACCAAAAGAATGACTGTAAAATCCTGGTAAAATCTATAAATTTGACTTACAATTACTGGCACAATTCCTCGAATTTCAAGTCTTGAAAATGGAATTTCATTACTTTAATCATCGTATATCAGTGGCCTTGCTGATGAGGAGCACCGCTCTCAACTGTGCCAGCTGCAAAACTCAGTCTGCTAGCATGATGCAATATATCTGTGCTCTACTACAAACATTCACAGTGGACCCTCCAACCTGAGTCTCCAACCAAGGCCACAGACCTTTCTCTGCACCAAAGATTGATACCCAAGATGGTGGGGTAATGCTGCATTGCACAATACCACTCATTCTCTGTGCTCACCTTTTGGATTTATAGTAGCTGTACTTTTATTGCTTAGCAAGTCTAAAGTACTGAACAAACTTCATATTAACAGAAGACAACGTTATAGCTTTGTGTTATCTTTACTAACTCCCTGTCATGCCATTTTCTACAATTAGGGGACTCGGATACTGAACCCGTGACCATAATGCCCCATGCATGATGGCAGCAGCATAAACGGAGGGCCCCCCTGCTTTAACTATTTAAACTGTACAGCTGGATCCTCGCTCACTTTATTACATTCATATTGGGTTCTACCTGCCTAAGGGGGCACTCTACTGTCTGACAGTAAACTGTGAAAAGAAGCTGCTAACCTGGTTTCATATGGAACTTGTTTTAACACCAATCTCAGAACAGATGACACTGGGGACTTTTGCCACTTTTGCTGCTGAACTTTGGGGGGGGGTAGAATTTTCCTGTGGTGCAGTTGAACACCCAACTACCAGACTTGTTTAAAGCTGGGTCAGTCAGGAGGGGGAATACCTCTGGTGGAATTGAACACCTGACACTGGTGTAACTGAGTAGCTGGATCGAGCTGAAGGGGTGATATCTTTGGTGGGAATAAATACCCTCAGTTGGTGATACAAAGCTGGGTTTGGCTGAAGGGGGGAATAGTGGTTAATGAGGTCATATGAAATAATGCAGCCACACCATCAGAAGTGTGGCTGCATCCTTTCATCTGTAAGAGGTTTCCATCCATCAGCCATCAAAGCAATGCTAGCAGCAACCTTGTCAGCACTGGGTGTTGAGTTACATACCTCCTGCATGCTGATCTCCTTGTCTGCTGCACCACACACATCCCCAACCCCTATGCTGCTAGTGTGCCCCAAGTGTGTCTGCTTTGTGCATGCATGCAGGAAAACATGAAAAAAAGGGAAACAAAACAAAATGGCAGGCATGCATGCAGTGCAGGAATGCAGTCCACCAGCAGGGCAGCTACACCCAAAACTCCACAGCAAATCAGACAGCAAGGTGCTTAAGGAGATTCCCAAAGATTAAACATAAAGAATGTAACATTTACAAAATGCTTTATTACTAAAGTGCAGTCACAAAGGTGCATAAATAGTGCAAGTCAAGTGCAAAAATAAGAAAATGATAGACTCAAAGCCCTGGGTTATGCCAAACAGTGCCAGACCTCTAGCCCATAACTAAAGAATTGTTCATCTGTACTCTGTTTTGCAAACCCCAGGGCTTTGATCCCCTTATTTGCAAATGTATGTACTTTAATTTGTACTGTTAATGCACCTTTGTGACTGTAATTCAGTAATAAACCATTTTGTAACTTTAAGTTGTGCATTATTTATGTTTGAGCCTTGAAACACTCTTTGAGTGGTTTCTGTTTGAGTTATTAAAAAGGAACAGAAGTAAATTCTTTATGTATAGGACTAGCCGGGGGGTCTGGGCACCTAGAAACACTAGATCTGGCTATGCCTATGCAAAGCAAAATCTGCTGGTTCAGTATTGTAACCCACCACCAGTGAACATAACAGTTTGTTCTTTCCTCATCACCACAGATCATGAACAGTCATTCATGTGGCCAACAGTTCCAGTGGTCAGGAGGTGCAGGCCAACTAATCAGTGAATACTACTGTCTCTTCCATGTCACCCACAGAAAAAGGTCACCTTAGCATTCATAGAGGGGAGGGAGTAGGCAACAGGTAACATCTCCAATCATTTCTCTATTACCTGTGCTACTTCTCTGGCTCCTGCAGTCTTGAATATCACTGAGCCCTTCTGTTAGCTGCCTGCCAGGTGCTGGGCTCTCGTAGTGACTTTCCACATGCAGTGACATCACACTTATTAGAAAACTACTTTGTATCACACACAAAATATTTTTCTGAAGTGTGTGATGTAATTTCCAATCAGAATACACCAGCTTTCCAGTTCCACTACTACCCTCTTCAACTGAGAGCAGCTAAATGATTAGTAATGATGTCATTCTATTATGGTAATTTTGTATTGTATGGCAATTTCTGAGATGATGAGAGGAAGAGAGAGCCTGGAGAAAGTGAAGATGAGGAGGACAGAGTTCAGGAGGAGGAGGAGGAAGATATCAGCGGTGGTGTGGATGATGATTTGGATCCCCTATGGAAACCAGAAAAGAAAACGCGGTTGGGCAATGCTGCAGAATTTATGTATGTTGTGCTTTTCTCACAGTTCCCCTAAAGTGTGTAACAGGAATTGTGGTGGTGGTGGTGGTGGTGGTGATGAGGGGTGGGGACTGACACACAGCACAGCCTGTAGCAGCATGCATCAGCCTGACATATTTATTCTGGTAGCTGAAAAAAGTTCTGGGACTGCAGAATTTTTGTATGCTGTACTTTTCTCACAGTTTCCTCTAAAGTGCATTAGAAGAACTATAGTATGAGACTGACAGACAGCACAGCACTATATAGCAGCATGCCACAGTCTGACATTTTGTTCTGGTAGTTGAGAAACTTTCTAGGAGTACAGAATTTATGTATGTTGTGCTTTTCCAACAATTTCCCCTAAACTGCACTGCAAGAACTGTGGCGGGTGACTGACACACAGTATAGCATGATGTAGCAGCATGACATGTTTATTCTAGTAGCTCAGAAAAAATTGTGAGAGAAGAAGACTGTGATAGTGTAGGGGCTGCATAGTTGCACAAGAAGGAGAATGATAAAGAGAGGAAATCAGATTTTTTTTCTTTGGTTAAGTTGGTGAGGAGGATAGATGCCAGCAGAATTTAAATAAATAGAATGAAACAATATCCAAAATCAGGAATGAGAAATGAAGATGTACAAAAAATATATGTGTTTGACCTTTTTATGTTGGCTCGTGCTTGCACGCCAGCCAACATATTACATTAGTGGCAGATTTGGAGGAGTGGTCACTGTTGGGCGAATGCAGGGGACGCATCAGTAGGTGCGTCCCTCATTCCCCAATAAGCCAGCATGCAGACACTACACCAGGAATATATAATGTGGTGAGCAGATCAAACAAAAGGTCTGCTGCAATGACAGCCACGGGCATCATGCAGCGGCACCAAAACATGCCCTTCCTGTGTGCCTTTCCTCTCCTGAAGCCCTTCAAGAAACATGATGGTGCTGACTGCCACTGCACAGAGAGCTGACTTCAGGGGTGCCCAATTCCCCTGTCAGCATGCCGTCAGTCAGTTCATGTGGCGATGGGAGAGCCCACTCCCCACTGGCAGAATGACTTCCCCATTTGTTCTGTGCCGAGGGTGGTGCCCAATTCCCCTCTGCTCTTGCCTCCCCTTCGTTATGTGCCAACAGGGGTTCCCAATCCCCCATTGGCTAGCCCCCCAACACTCAGGTGGCACACTGGGAGCCCAATCCAGCATGCCAAATGCCCCTGTAAAAAAAAAAGTCCCACAATTTTTTTCCCTGTTAAAGAAGAAAATGGTCACTTGTGGTCTGTCCTGTTCCTTCCCCAACCCGTGCCCACCTTCTGTGCACCCTGCCTCCCCACACTCCCCTCACCTCATACTTATCTCCAGAGTCTGGCACGACGATCTTCGGTGGACCGGGAACACATCTGCACTCTTCAAAGCTGACCACAAATTGAAGAAATGCCGGTAAGCTGTATAATAGCATAAATAGGTTTTTTTCAATTGTGGTGCATATCTCTGGCATTTTTGGGAATTTTGGCACCACATTTTTAACATGGAGTTTTTGGGACCCCTCCTCATGAATTCAGTCACTGTTATGGCGTTATTCCGTCCAAAAAGATGATGTTGTGGTCACTGCGTGGAATCACCTTTCAGGACTGAGTAACAAAATGGCAGTGCCACTGTTCATGAGGTGGACTCTCAAAAAGCCTATGTTGCAAATTTGGTGAAAAAAATGACTGTTTTACAAGTGTACATTGTGCAGTTTCCACACACGCTCATAACTTCATGAATTTGTAATATTTTCACTCCAGACTTTCAAAATTGCCATTTTTCCACACCTTCTGCTGCTACAGCTGTCATTTTACATAACCTGGCCGAAATGTACATTTTCATGTCCAGCGCAGAATAGCGTGGTCACTGTAAGTAATCAGTTTTTGGGACAGTTTGAGAAAATGGCGGTGACAGTGTTCATGAGCAGAGGTCCTAAAATGCCTATGTTGAAAATTTGGAGATGAAAGTCCACATAATGACTGTGTTACAAGCGTGCATTGCGCAGTTTCCACGCACCCTTGTATCTTCGCAAATTTGCAATATTTTCATGCCAGATTTTCAATACTGGCATTTTTTCACACCTCCTTATGAACAGTACAGCTGTCATTTTTCACAGCCTGCCCAAAATGTTTTTTCTCACTTGTGGCACACAATGGCATGGTCACTGTGGGAAATCAACTTTTGGGACAGATTAACAAAATCACAGCACCACTGTTCATAAGGGGAGGTCCCAAAATGACAATGCTGAAAATGTGGCTAAAAAAATCCCAAAAATAATTGGGTTACGGATGTGTGCTGCACAGTTCCTATGCATGCTCATGGCTTCACCAATTTTTCATATTTTCACTCCAGATTTTCAACGTTGCCATTTTTTTACACCGCCTCATGAACAATACAGTTGTCATTTTTCACATCCTGCCCAAAATGTGTTTTCATCCCTGTGTCACCAAATGGCATAGCCTCTGTGCAAAACTACCATTCAGCTAACAAACTGATTGTGCTGCTCTTCATCAGGTGGGATCACAAAAAGCCTATGTTGAAAATTTGGAGTGAAAATACCAACAAATGCCTACGACGTTAGGGTTTCCAACTGTAACACCCCACCCTGTCGAGACTGACAGGCATCAGGGGTGTGACTTGGGATCATTGGCTGTAATGCTCACACCATTCTACCCCCACCACCACCCTGCAGCCAGTGACAGGCATCGAGGTGTGCCTTAGAGTGTTCAGCCCTAAAGTTCACCCCATTCTCCTGTGCTGCACCCCTCTCAGCATATTTCCTCATGGAATGGGATAAGTATAAGGCCCAAAGACCCCAAAGCACATCATGACACTTGTCAGTGTCTACAGGGTAGGATGAGGTAAAATGGCATGAGCGTTATAGCTGACGACCCAAAGGCACACCCCAATGCCTGTCAGTCTCTGCAGGGTGGGGGTGGGGTTGGTGTCAGCTCCATACTTCATTGCCATTCCTATTATGCATCTCTGACTCCCGCACTACCAATGCCAATGCCAGCGAGACAACAATCGGCATTGACAAATGCTTGTCTTTACTTTTTTTCTTTCTTCCAACAGGTGAAGAACAAAGGAGACAGTAAGACAGATAATATATGATTATGATGAGTCTTTTCTTTAATCAAGAAATGTAGAGCGCATAGGGCTATGGCTTGGGAACAGAGGGTGCACCGCCACCACAGAGTTCTGTCAGCCTTTCAAGAATGCTCCATTGATTTTGGGGCAACACCTCCAAAGTTTGTTTCATGGCCCCAACTTGGTATATCTCCTTGATCCCCCACACAGCTGTGCCACTTTGGTACAGATAGATGTCGGAAAAGGATCTGAGGCCAGTTTCCCCAGGTGACCCCCACAGCACCTCAGTCTGGCTGCAGCTCCCTTTCCTAGTCCTCTCTGTCCCCTTCACATCCCCTCTGTGACATGTGCACCACGTGATGACCCACCACATTGCCTCTTCTTGCACTGCCTACCCTTTGGCATGGAAGGAGCAAAAGGGGTACCACCACTCCACCCTTTTTAGCTGTCTCAGTCTGTCTCCTCCTCATATGCTCTTCCCATTCCTGGAAGTGCTTCACCTTAAGGTGGATGTGCTACCCATCTGTGTCCAAATAGCTGCCCCATTTCCCATGCTGAACAACAGTGTGACACAAGGTACCTGTCCCCACACTGTTGTCAGTGGTGAAAATCACAGAAAAGTCTCAAAGAAGGGACTTTTGCTGCTGACAAGAGGAGGAGGCAGATGGTCCCAGGCAGGACTCCTGCACATAGGGCTCAGGTGGCAGCACATCCACAGGGGGTTACAGGGGCAGGTGTTGCAGCAGGTACAGGACATATCAGAGCAGGGTCAACTGCTGGTAGTGGTGGTGCCACTTCATGCTGCTGCTGTACTGTGAGAGTGCAGGTGGGGCTAACTGCTCTACAGTCCAGTGCTCCTGCTGCCAAAGCTGGCCTCTTCAGATGGATGGGACAGTCCCATCCATGGACTGCATCCCCCTCTCCTTGCTGTGACTGGTCCAAGTCACAATCCTCCTAGTCACAGTCCTCCCAATCACCTCCTCACTAGTTCCACTCATTTTAAATTGGAAAAAAAAAAGAGTAAAAAAAAAAAGAGTAAAAGCAAGAAAAATGGAATAAGTAAAAGTGGGGACTATAAAGAAAAGTACAATGAAACAACAACTAAATAAATCCACACACACACTTCTTGGTAAACAGGAGATGGCAAGAAAAGCAAACAAAACTGTAAAACTTGTTTTTGGTTGGTTTTAAAGCCTATAAGAGCAGCAGATCTGCCCTCTTCCACTAATACACTCTAATTCCAAATGAAACCAAGGCTCAGTCTGCACAGAGAAGTAGTATTGTGACCTGCAGGAGCTGTTTCCATGTGACCTACTGGCACTTGTTTTCCAGAAGCCTCGGTTTGAGCAAACTTCACCCAAATGCCCACCAAAGACACACTTGCAAATGAAGTTACTAAAGGGGAATTTCCTAGTAAATGGCATAAATGTGTGAATTGATCCGTGAAGGTGAAGTTAGTGACTTCGTCAGAAGTTCACCAGTGAATTAAAACTTTGCAGCATCTCTCGTCTTCAGCAAACATGGTACCCAGCTACTGGTGCCCACCTCCAGATCATGTTTGGGTAAAGTGAACAATGTTTGCCATAGAACAGAGCCATGGTGGACTCCACTGTCCACTTGCTTCAATGTGGATATATTACCTTTCATTACAATGCTTTGTTTCCTGTCCTGTAGTCTGTTTTTTTTAATCCATTGCATTACACAACCTTTCATACCCCGGTTTTCCATTTTATGTACGAGTCACCTGGATAGCACAGTCTTAAAGGTGCTGCTGAAGTGCAGATGCACAACATCAACAGGTTTTGTCTCAACATGTTGTTTGAAGATATTATCAAAATTGCAGTCGAATAGGTCTGTCGTGATAATGCCATACAGGCACACGTTGAGCCATAGAATTTAAGTAATTGTTCTGTCCTGTGAGTGTTCAACAGTCCTATTTCTAGTGCCTCTTGCAGTTTCCCTGATTTTGATGTGAAACTGACTGACTTATGCAGTAGTTCCCAGGGCTCACCATGACCCCATTACATTGCTTACTTTTATCATATTCAGCATTGTTTCATACCCATCAGGTGATGCACATATCTCCTGCAATGTTTCCTGCCACTCCCCTGTGAGAAGTCCATCTCTTTCTTCTGTGAATACTGATGCAAAATATTCATTTAAGCATTCAGATATCTGTTTCTCTGTGCTTATTATTATTATTACCACTTTATTCTTTAGTCATCCAATAGATATCTGTTTTTTTCTTCCCATTTACATATCTAAAGAACTTTTTATTTTTTGATTTGACTTCAAGTGCTATTTGTTCCTTTGCTATTTGCTTTGCACTCCTCATTCTGTGTCTGCACTCTCGAGGTTTGCCCCAAAGATGCGTCTATTTTTACTGATGCTTTGCAACATATTATGTATGCCTTTTTCCACCATGGACATCCTCCTATGTGGGATACATTCTTGTCTTAAGCTGTCTAAAATGGATATAGTGTATAGTGGGCCCTTGTTCTGCATGAATTTCCACCCTTGCTGGAATGTTGTTGTACCACAGTTCATAGGTCATAGAACATTGTTGCACCCTTCTTTGGTATAACAGCATTATAGCTGGTTGGAAATCCTCGTCGCAGCTGGTGTTTTGTACAGTTCTGCCCCGCTCACAGCAATCAGTTCAAATTTTGAACCAAAACCACCAACACATTCACTGCTGCCGAACAGTACTGCAAGAACACTTTCATAAAAAAAAAAAACATGATAAGCTAAAATAAACAAACAGAAAATATACACTCAAAAATATTGATTGGGCAACCAAACACCCACCCAGCCTGTGTTGCCACCTCAGGCTTCTGATTACGTCAAGACCGGCACCAGAATCAGCTGCAAAAATAGCTTTAATAAACAAAAGTACAATAGTGCAGTATAAAAAATGTGCAACAATACAGACAAGGTGCACTCACAGTTTCTCCACATGAGCAGCAAAACGGGAAGTAACGTGTGCAGTCCCCCTGATCGGTTTCGACCAATGGCTTAGTTGGGAAGGGGGGTGCCTGCAAACTTCTACTTTATTGCATAAAGTGATTTTGTGAGCTTTGCCATAGCAAATGGTACTAGTAACCTGTAGTAACCTGTAGGAGTTGTGATTCAATCCTTCTACCATTCAAACTGCCAAAAAGTGCTGTTTTCCATGAAATAAATGCTTTTATTTCCTTGCTCTGCTTCATTTGCATAACCCACCCCTTTTATTCTCAGTGCTGCAACCCCCAAGCATGGCATCATGCAAGGGAAACAAAGTTTTTAAGCTCTGTTTTGTAACAGAGACCTCTGCTGGTCAGACTTGGTATTGCAGACATCTACACTACCTATCGACACAGACTACATCTCTCAGTAAAGAAATCTTGTCAGCTAGATACTATATGCACAATGACTTGTTTTGCAGATAAACATATGACAGCTTTTATTGTTGAAGCCACTACAGAAATATAAGACTGCACCTCACAGTAAGGACTTCTTTCAACAAACAAACTGGCACCAGGACTCGCTGAATCAGTATCAAAATGTTTTATTATACATAAATAATTCCAGCTGACAAACCTCCCTCACAATAAGGGAATTGTAAAACAACTTCTTATTGTACCCCCAATGCCTTGCTATCTTCATCTACATATTAGGTGCAGTTACCACCACCAAAATAAGGGACTGCTCCTCTGAATAACTAACATTTACATCAACATTATAATTTACCCAGAATTCATTGGTGCTGTATGTAAAACATTGACAGTTCCCTTGCATGACATCATTCTGGGGGTGTAGCCACACATGGAAAACTGGAGGACACAGTGCTGATAAAACATAAATAAACATGACTATGATAGATTTTTTTTATAAAACAAATTGCAGCTTCAACATCTACGGCATGGGTGGCAATGGAATACTATGTGAAAAAGGCATCTGCGAAAGCTTGCAAAATCACTTTAAACAGTAACAAATTTAAAGTGACAGTGACACAAATCTAATTAGCATAACTAAAAACAATAGTAGCATCCTCAAAAAGACAAACAATCTACTGCATTTGCAAAAAAGCCATTACAAAAACTATTTAAATAGTGAAAGTCCATTGAATCTGTTAAATAGTATTCTAGGTTATATCATATGCTCACTAGAGATCCTTTAGCACGGGCTGTTTCTAAACGACCAGAAGAGAAAGAAGAAGAGTAAGTTAGTAACATTAGACATTGAATAAATACATTTACACCCATGTCTTATTAACTGGGCATATTCAGTTCTTTCATTAATGCCTGGAGCATATAATGCCCCTAACTGCACAATCCACATAGCCTCCCTTTTTAAAGTAAGACCTTACAGAGCACCACCACTCTTACCCAGCTTAACCTTTTCTCTACCTCCCCCACTAAAGTGCAGTTGTGTGGTGGAGAATTATGATTTTGGGTGGCAGCAGAATGTGGCAGATCTAATTTGTGTCATCCCCAAGTATGAACAACAATCAAACCCCAGTTTCCTCTGGATCAGTGGTACATTAAAGTGTTTCTTTATTTACTGACAGCAGCACTGCAAAATGTTTTGAATATATTCATTCTCTCAATTACCCAAGTGACAATGTGTAGTACTAGTAGTTATGCTTATTTAACTCATTCTCTTCTCCATTACTTGCTCTTATAATGCAAATAATTTCATATTTCCTTTCTGATGTTATTGTATCTTTCTCCACTGTTGAGTATTTTGTGCTATCTGTGTATGACACACATGTAATAAAATGGTATTGCTTATGCTTTATATTGCATTCTAACTGCAGCATCATCATTACTGTGACATCTGTATAGCTACGCTGTAATCACTGTAATAGCCTGAAGATGGCAACACAGGAACAGCAAAAATCTTTGCTTTGGCATCGTCATCATCCGAGACAGAGTGCTTCATTAACTGTTGCCATGTTGTAAAGTGCTATGAACTGCATTTCTCCTACACTTCATAGTAACCAGTTCTATGTTGAATTATTAATAATTAATGCACCACATTCTTAATAAGAGGTACTGTTTAGGGTAAAACAATCATTAAAATATAGTCTGTGCAGGTCACGTGGTTTTGAAGAATTAATTTCACTGTGTTTAAGACTGGCACTTTCGAGATTTGGAATACTATACATTTTTTGTCAGTTATATCTGTTATTTTCCAGAATATCTACTTCACAGAACTGGAGTAACTTACAAAGTAGAGTGTGTGTATATATGTGCATTGTGGGGAGGGGTATTTATTAGTAAATTGAAATACATAAAGTGCTTGATTTTGTATTCTTTTCTAAAAAGAGTTAGAGCCATTTTCTACATGGCAAAATATTCAATATATTTAAATGGTCTGTGGAGACTCTCTCATAACTGTAAAAGTATCATATAGTGTAGTCTTAATATGAGAGAACTGCAAAGTAAAGGTAAGTTCTGGCACCCTAAAGATGCATTAGGTGACACTTTAAGAGCCATAAGACTCTCTTGTGCTCATATCAATATATAGTAAAACCAAAACAATCAGAAAAGAGAAAAGAAAAAACTGCCTTAGTTGAGATTTGAACCCAGGCTACAGAAACCTAGAAACATAGAATCTGCCAGATGATAAGGACCACTTGGCTTACCTAGTCTGCATATTTTTCTTTGCCTATAGTATCTCCATAGATCCTGCTTGATCTTGGGCCCATTCACCCACCCATTCTTCCCTTTCCCTAAGATTCCCTTATGCCTATCCCATGCATTCTTGAACCCCACTACTGTTTTCAACCTCACCACTTCTGCTGAAAGACTGTTTGAGGAATCCACCGCTCTTTCCGTGAAGAAGTACTTCCTCACATCTCTCCTGCATCTATCCTCTCCAGCTTCTTGTCATGCTTCCTTGTCCTTGAACACCTTTTTTTCTAAAAAATATTTCCCTCCTGTACTTTATTTACCCCTTTAGGTATCATATCCCCCATTTCCCTCCTCTTTTCCAGGGTGTACATATTTAGGTTCTTAGGTCTCTCCATGAAGGGCTTCTGATGCAGACCCTACACCAGTGTAGTTGCCCTCCTCTGGACCACTTCCACTCTGTCTATGCCCTTCTGGAGATGTGGTCTCTAGAACTATACTCAGTACTCTGGATGGGGTCTTACTAGCAGTCTATACAGCGGCAATACCACCCCCCTCTTTCTGCTGGTGATACCCCTCCTTATGCACCCCAGTATTCCACTAGTCCTTCCAACAGTCTTGTCACAATGCCAGGCCACCTTTAGATTATCCACTATGATTACACCCAGGTCTCTTTCCTGCTTAGTGACCGTCAGTACCACTACTCCTGTGGCAGGCCGAAAGGTTCCCTACCAATCTTAGGACAGGCCAGACGAATCTGGAAGGAGAGGCAGGAAGCTTACTCCATGACCAAGATGCAAACAGTTTATTTGCAAGGGACAATAAAAATGAGAGAACTGGGTTTTACAACAGCACAGGATAATAAACATAAACAACAAATAAAACACTGTGATTGGGACTAACAATTGGTCGAATCAAGAACGGAGGTTAACCCCTTTTAGTCCAAGTTCTGCATGCACTTGGCTGAGATGATGGAACAACTGAAGACCCAAGCTTGGGCTTTTCTCTGTGTCGGCTGATCAGCAGGCGGGCATTGACCCCACCAAGTGCTTTTGTAAACAGGCCATACTGGGGCATCCCCCAGATGAACCTAACACAATGAGGACACTGCTAGCTGGGCAATGCAAAACTTGGTGATCCTCTATGGCTCCAGGTGAGATGCTGAAGACTCTTGGTTGGCCGATGGTTCTCTGGACGATTAGCAGCGATGACCACTGGCAGTTCCCCAGCACCAGATGACCTCTCAACAAGATGACTGCTGATGGAATGATCTTCGGGCTACCTCTGCGGGGCAACACGGGCACAAGCACACTTACGGATGGCTTGCAAAACAATAAAAGGGCATGCACGATGTTAACTGTGGTCCCTAAAGCTTGAGCTGGGGTGGCTCTCAAACTGACTCACTACTGGATACCTCACTAGCAGCTCTCTACCACTTACCATCACAAGGCTGATGCTGGAACACTTGTGGCATGACTTCAGCATGGGCTGGCATCACTGGAGGTGGTTTTGCTGCAGATGGCGGATGGGCTGGGGACCTCCCTGGGTCAGAATCAGGCTCTGGTGAAGCCGGTCCAGACAACAACAGTGAAGCTGGATGTTGGGTACCCCAGGGTGCAATTTGATGACAGTTCAGTAGCCAGCAAACAGTTCATATTCTTTCAAACACATAGTTCAGTTTTTGTGGAAAATGCAGTCTCTAGGGGGTGCTAGGCAGGCAACAGCACAGTTTTGCCTGGGTGATGCTCGAACAACCCCTGCCATGGGCAACCTAGAGTCACCAAACCCTTTTCCTCCCCAAAGGGTGCTGCACCCATGAAGGTGTCCTGCTTGGGTTATTTTTGTGGAGCTCACCCCCTTCCCTAAGGGTCATAACTCTCCTGGTGGCAGGGCCTATGGGGCTCCCTGTCCTGAACCCTTTTCCCTCTAGTTTAGCACCTCTGGGCCAGGGATTAGCTAGGTGCCTTTGCCTCTGGCCCTGCCCTTGGTACCACTGGCACCATGGCAAGATAAAAGGGCTGGCCAACTCACCTCTCTCTCTCTCCCTGGGGCCTCTACCACACAGTACCCCTCTAGCACCACCAGTGCTCTACTCCCAACAAATAGAATAAAAATACAATAACCCCACTGGGCTCTGGCCACACCTGGAGCCTTCTCCCTTCCCCTGTTCCTCTGGGCCTTCAGCCCTTTAAATCCGCTTTCCTAGCTTTTCCCTGCCCACTCCCTGTATGGCTCTGTGGGAGGGGTCTACCGAAGCACCGCTTCCCCTAGGCCATTGCTCTAGCCCCCTAACTAGCCTCCCCTGGGGCTCATGCAATGCGGTGCCCCTATTTGCTTTGAGGGTACTCTGATCCCCTCTAATCTAGGAGACAGTGTAGCGCAGTGGTTTGAGGCTCCAAGCTGCCAACCTGGAGATATGGGCTTCAGTCCCACAAACCCAACTGTACTCTGTGTGGCCTTGGGAAGCCCCCCCCCATTCTTCTAGGGCTCCGACCCTTTAAACATCTTCTTGGTCTCTCTGCCCCTTTTCTTCCCTTTCCTTCCCTTTACTTCCCCTAGCACCTGTGGTGCGAGTTCAATTAACAATTGGGCACGCGGCCCACTCACCACCACCACCCTAGACTTCAGTGCTGCTCATGGGAGGCAGGAAACCTGGCCGAGGAGCCATGCTCCCACCTGGCTCCTCTTTTGTCTTGCAGTGCTGCTCGGCAGAACAACAGGTCGGGGGCGCATCTTCTGCCCAGACCTGTTTTAGTGCAGCACCAGTTTTGTCCATCTGCCTTTGGCTTCCCCCATGCCACTCAGGCTCTGGGGGGAAAAACAGATCATGCCGGGGAGCCTTGAACCCACCAATAGACCCTGTTGCTGCTGCTACTGTGGACCAGAGCTGGACGGGAGTGATGCTGGAGGAGCCACGGACACTCTGCAGGCACTCTCTTTCTTGCCCTGGCTTCTCACCTCCTACACCCTCCACTTCTAGCCACTGACTCCCCTGGATGACCATTCCCCAGCCCTTTTGTAGGACAGGGGAGGTCCTGGCATTCAGCCCAGAGATTGGCCCTTGCAGGCCCTTCAGGGAGGGTCTTCTGCCCTGACCCCCCCTTCCCAGCACCAAACGGTGCAAAACTGAACAAAGGGATAGGGAGGGGTCGGTGGGACTGGAAGGGGGGGCTAGCGAGAGGCTGGAAGGGAGGGGGAATGAGAAGAAGGAATTTCAGGATACTACACTCTCATTTTGTACTCTGTCCCAGGATTCTCTGCCACAAGTGCATTACTTTGCACTTTTTGACTTTGAAACCCAGCTGTCATACTTTTGACCACTCCTTGAGTTTTCTCAGTCTTTGCTTATCCTTTCCTTCCCCTTGGAGTGTCCTCTCTGTTGCAGATTTTGGTGTGATCTGCATAGAGGCAGACCTTCCCTTTCAGCTCCTCTGCAGTGCCGTTTATAAAGACATTGAAGAGGACCTGTCACAGCTCTGATCCCTGGTCACCCGCCCTTCCTCAGAGTGAACTCTGTTTACCATCACACTCTGCCACCTATCCCAACCAATTTCTTACACAGTTTACTACCTTTGGACCCACTCCTAAACTACACAGCTTGCTTATTAGCCTTCTATGTGGAACTGTCTTAAACGCCTTACTAAAATCTAGGTAAGCCACATCCACTGCTCCACACTGATCTAATTCCTTGGTCACCCAGTCAAAGAAACCTATCAGACTAGCTTGATGTGCCCACCCATCCCCTATGAATCCATGCTGCCTCAGATCTCGAAACCCATTGGATTTAAGATATTTCACAAACCTTTCCTTCAGCGTGACTCTGGGCTGGCAGTATAGCCTAGAGGTTAGAGTAATGAGCTGTGAATAAGCTTGGTACATCCATCAAACAGACCTGGGTATGATTCTCACATCCTCCGCTTGTACACTGTGTGAGTCTGAGCAAGTCACTTAATCTCCCAGTGCTCCCGGGTTGCCCCTGGAAACAGGCACCTGTGCCTAGTGGACCTTACTCGGTTACCAAAGAATAAAATAAAAAGAATAATTAACTTTCCCATCACAGATGTCAGGCTGACTGGACTATAATTGTCAGCCCCTTCCCTGCTGCCACTTTTTGAAGTGGGACTACATCTGCCCTCCTCCAGTCCTCCAGAACCACTTCTATTTCCAATGATCTGTTAAATAGGACTCTCAGAGGTGCAGCCAGTAACTCCCTGAGTTCCCTCAATACCCTTGGATGCACCCTGTCTGGCCCCATTTGTTTGTCCACTTGCAGATTAGTGAGTCCCTTCAGGACACTCCGACTAGTGTCCACCTTCTTCCCTCCACTGCTCCTGTTACTTTTTTCTTACCTTCTCCTTCCTCTGCGAACACTGAACAAAAGTATTTGTTCAGGATATCGGCCTTTCCCTGGTCCCCCTATGTACAGTCCCCCTTCCCTTTTTAACCTTACGATCCAACCCCTAGTCATCCCCCTTTCACTTACATACCTAAAAAATTTCCTGCCCCCCATCACTGTGTGGGCTACTTTCTCTTTATTTTGTACCCTCGCACTCCTTACTGCTCTCCCTGCTTCCCTCTGTTTCCCCTGATACACCTCCCTATCCTCCTCCCTCTGCATCTCCTTATACCTTGTGAATGCCTGGAATACAATTCAATTGTGCTGTCAACTGCACCACCAAGGCAACTGGAAACCTAGAACTTCCAGAAGCGCCTCACTCTTTCTGTAATGCACAAGATGGTGCTGGACAGATAATAACATTTTCATTCACAAGGATATGGTGTGCTGATATATGGAACCCAAATAAACAAAAGAGAGAAAGAAATAAGTGCCTTAGCTGGGCCTTGAATCCAGGTCACCTGGAATACCATTATGTTGCGCTACCAGCTACACCACTAAGGCAACTGGAAACCAGGGTCTCCCAGAAACACCTTACTCTTACTCTAATGCACAACCTGCTGCTGCACAGATAATTACATTTTCATTAGTAGCATGCAATATGCACACATATGGAACCAAACAAACAGAAGAGAGAAAGTCATAAGTGTCTTAGCTGGGATTTGAACCCAGGCTACCCTGAATACCATTTTTTGTGCAACCAGCTGTGCCACCAAGATAACTGGAAAACTGGGACTCCCAGAAGTGACTTACTCTTTCTCTAATGCACAAAGTGGTGTTACACAGATCATTATATATAGGATAAAGTATGGGGAGAAATGTGTTATGAGAATTTAACACACACCTGAGTTGTTGGATGGCACATAAACCCCCGGGGCTAAGCCCGAGGGGTTTATGAATGCCATCCAACAACAAGGGTGTGTGTTAAATTCGAGTTTAACACACTTTTCCTCATATTTTATTTTATATAATTGAAGGGCTCTGTTTGAAAAGTCCGAGGTCGCTTTTTGTTTTTTTGAATTGTGTTGTGGTTTTCCTGCTCTTGTCTTTCGGTTTCGTTCGGTGTTTGGAATCGGCTTTTTTTTTTTTTTCAACATCTAGGCTATGCGAGGTTGCTGGAGGCTATTTGGTATAGAGGCAACCCCCGAGAAGTGTGTATTTCAGTCAGTGCCGCTTGAGGTGACAGGGACAATTTAAACGTCACGCTATGTTTAGTCTCGAGCACTTTGTTGTTCAAAGGGAGCGCGTGAATGCCATAACACCTACTCAGGTGTTACGGCATTTAACACACGGTTTTGGCAATGGGAGAAAACGGAGACCATTAATTATATAGGGAATAAAGGACGGGCTAGTGTGTGATATGAGAATTTAATGGACACCCAAGGTGTGGGATGCTACATAAACCCCGAGAGTGAAGCTTGAGGGGTTTATCTAAGCATCCCACACCAAGGGTGTGCATTAAATTCTCATATGCACACTAACCCATCCTGTTCTTTTTGTAATTGCTGAGGAGCAATTTTTTTCCAACTTGATTTCTGTGACCTTGTGTCACATACACACACACACACACACACAGTGTTTTTCTCAGTCACCCTCTCTGCCTTTTCTGAATGAGCATTTTGTTCTTTTTTTTAACCTACGGTTTGAGATCATGCTTAAGTCAGCCATGGTGCCGTTCGTGCTCAAAGTAGTCCAGAAGCGGATGAAAAGCGGGATCAACCTAATGCTTTTTTAAGGTAAATGCAGGATCAACTGGAAAATAAAAAAAAAAAATTAGGAGAGGTGAATACACTGGGTGGACGAGTCTTGCAGTGGCTTCTCCCTAACCGAGAGATGGAGATGTCATGTTTGTGGAACTGTTCCACCAACCCACACACAGAAAGTGAGCCAATGAGAATGTGAGAGCTAGGTTTTGAGAGGCAGAGCTCGTGAATGCCATAATAACCTGCAGGTTATTACAACTCAGCCCATAGAAAAAAATTGCTCCTCAGTTATTATATTGTCATTCACAATGGTACAGTGTGCATGTATATGGAACCCAAACAAACAGAAGAGAGAAAGAAATAAGTTCCTTAATTAGGATTTAAACCCAGGCCACCCAGAATGCCATTCTGTTGCACTACCAGCTGCACTACCAAGGCAACTGGAAACCAGGGACTCCCGGAACCTTACTCTTTCTCTAATGCACAACTTGGTGCTGCACAGATAATTACATTTTCATTCACAAGGGTGCGGTATACGCATATATGGAACTATAACAAACAAAAGAGAGAAAGAAATAAGTGTCTTAGCTGGGGTCTAAGTTTTCCAGTTGCCTTGGTGGCACAGCTGGTAGTGGAAAAGAATGGTATTCTGGACAGCCAGGGTTCAAATCCCAGTTTAGGCACTTATTTCTTTCTGTCTTCTGTTTATTTGGGTTCCATATAAGTACACAGCACACCCTTATGAATGAAAAGGTAATTATCTCTGCAGCACCAGACTGTGCATTAGAGAAAGAGTAAAATGCTCCTGGGAATCACAGATTTCCAGGTACTTTGGTAGCACAGCTGATAGCGCAACAAAATGGTATTCTGAATGACTTGGGTTCAAATCCCAGCTAAGGCACCTGTTTCTTTCTCTGTTCTGTTTGTTTGCGTTCTGTCCATGAAGGAAAATGCAATTATCTGTACAGCATCAGGTTGTGCATTGGAGAAAGAGTAAGGTGCGCCTCTACCCCACCCTGGCCATCACCTTTACTAGACTGTTTCAAAGGTAGTTTCCCATTTCTTTAAGGTCTGCCCTTCTAAAGTTCGGAATCTTCATCCTCATATGTTTTTTTCCTATAATCTTGATACTAAACCACACTGAAAGGTGATCACTAGTCCTTAGGCAACTGCCCGCTAGGACACCCATTTCTCTGTCTCTGATAGTGAGAACCAGGTCCAGTTTTACCTCGCCCTAGTGGGTTAACTAACTATTTTCTTGAGAAACACTTCCTGTATAGTGTCTACAATTGCCCTGCTTCTAGTCAAAGCTGCTGTTGGAAGGCCCCAGTCCACATCGGGGAGATTGAAGCCCCCAACGAGCATCATCTTCCCTTTGTTCGCCATTCTGCTGATGTTTTCCCCTAATACCTTGTCTAATTTCTGTCCCTATGCCAGGGGCCTATATACCACCCCAGTCCAAATAATGGCCCTTACTCTAGTCTCCAGTGTGACCCACAGTACCTCCAGCCCTTTTTCTAACCCCAGGATACCTTGCACTTCCATGGCCCTGATACCCTCCTTCACATACAGGATAATCCCTCCTTCCAGCCTCCCTTCCCTGTCCTTTCTGGATGGAGTGTAACCTGGTATAGCTATATCCCAGTTGTGATTTTCAGTGTCCCATGACTCAGTTATGGCCAGTATATCCAGGTTTTCATCCACTACAGTGGTTTCCAGGTCCAAAATCTTATTACCTAAACTTCTTGTATCAGCATCCATGGCACTCCAAACCTTGTTCTCTCTCTCTGTCTGCAGCTCCTCTTACCTCCCCCATTTCTGTCTGTGATGCTTCCAGTGACTTCTCCTAAATTCCCTTTCCCTTCTTTGCTCCTTTTTTCCCTTGTCCAGTTTACCTCTCTCTTTCTGTGGGGAAGGGGGGCAATTTATGCCTCCATTGGTAATACAGCCTCCCTCCTGTCGGTTCACATGTTCATCCAATAATATTTAAACCTCCTTTTGAATACTGAGGTTCCTTCACAGAAGGATGTAGGCCATCACCTTTGAACAGTCCCACATCCTTCTAGGTCAGCTGCCAGTCCCTAATGAATCTGGATCCTTCTTCGCTACACCATGCCTTCAACCAACTGTTGACATTCTTTGTGTGGAGTTTCAATCTTCTGGATTAGGTACCAATCTGAAGGAGGCAAAGCCGTAGAGGAAGGAACCTGTTGGCTGTCCTTTGAGATGGTGGAGGAGAGCGGGCATCCTCTACTCTAGAACTACGTGCAGTTTATACCTGATTTTCTTAATTGCTGTGGCAGTGTGCTGCTGTATAACTCCAGAGAGGTGGACATGCTGATGGCATCCCAGCCCCTACACACCATGCTTCACATGCCTCTAGACTTTGCAGCCAGCAGGGCACAAGCAAGTGGGGAGCCAGGCACTTAAGCCACCTGTCTAATCCATCTGATCAGATGTTGATCCTCCCAACCAGCCTCTGCTCCAAGTGTTCAGAGCTTAGAGGGCAAGCCATGGCCACATGCATGCCAGAGTGGTCTCTTACCACTTAACACCATGCAGCCAGTTGCCAATGCCAAGTTTGATAAAAATGTAGAAGTGCTTTTCAGGATTTACAGTAGGCAAAAATGTAGCAGGCAATCATAAACCAGAACTCATGTATAATGAAGCCAACATAGTGGAGAGCATATCTTGAAAGACTAATAGTGTGGGATGTTAAATATCAGGCTTGGTGATAATAGGATAAGTGGTCCTCAAGATTTAGCTAAAAATATAAGTGAGACAAACATATGTACATATCATGCATAGCGACAGTGAATCAGAAACCTAAGCTTGTATGAGATTAGGAAACCATGCAGATGTAGCAAAAGAAATGGTCAGATATTTCCTGTAAGTTCTGTGATAGCTCTAGAGAAATTCCCCACCTGCCTGCAGTATAACAGTAGGGCCAGCAGCAAGACTCTCTTTTGAGATATTGCAAAATATCCAGAAATATGTGACCATGTCTTTTGCTGCAACTGTAGCTAACAGTGTAGTGGCATCAGGAACTCATACTGCTGAACATCTGTTTCAAGTTTGGAGACAATCTAATGAGTAGTTTTCAAGATACTGTATAGTTAAAAATGTAAGTGTGATACACTTATTAGGACTGTGTGTCAAAAAATCAAATGTGCTGTTGAATACCAGATGTATTCGATGAACACCTGAATACCAGAATACTGGGGTGTAATTGAGGTATTCAATGGTCACGTATTCAATGAGACTTTGAGGTCTGATGATATCTCTTCAGCCAGTTCCCAGGCAGCTCAAAGTGCTTTCCAGAGTTTTTCCACATGACCTGACTCGAGTGCACAGAGACACACAAGCTGAGAGGAAGCTGTTTCTCTCTGTGAAAAAGTTGTGGTTTTCTGAATCAGATTTAGTAAAAAAATAGTCTTTGCAGACTTTGTTTTTACTCATGTCTTGCTCTTCACTGACAAGACTGTGTTGTACCTCTTGACTAACTGATTGATTGCTAAAAGTAGTTTTTTAACAACAGAAAAACTTGTGTTGTAATTTTCAGCGGGGCAAAGGTGGGTGGGGGGGTCTGTCTGCAGTTGCAGGCTAGGTTTTCTGTAGCTCTTGTTTGCTGGTTGGCTGAAAGAGGAACACCGCAAAAATGTGCCTCCACACACTTACACAGCCCATACCTGACAAGCAACAAGACCAACAAAGCAATAAATGCTAGCACCAGACTTAAGGAACTCACAACTCTTCATCACAGAACAAGTAAAAAGACAGTTGCACATTATTGTAGTATAAAAAGGTATTTTACCTGTATCTGGGGTGGTTAAAGTGCTCACTGAGAACGCTCAGCAACTTCACCTTCTGGCTTTCTCAAAAGGGTCCTAGATGCAAGGGAAGACCTAAATTTAATGTGCTCAAACAGACAATACTAGATAATTTAAAGGTGCAGTACACAATGTGCGTTAAAAGACTTATTCAAAACTGAGTAGGCACTTAAAGTAATCAGCAGAAAAATATTCAGATTATAAGCCAAAAGAATTAATAGCAACACTTGACAGATCCTTTTAAGTCACTCGTTTAATTTAGTAGTGTTTTAAGATTGTTTATAATTTGCTGTCAAAGCTACCAGTCTTAGAAGGGACAGTAACATCACTATGAAACATGCTGATAAGGGAGGGGATGTAACAGTAATGGACACCCATAAGTAGGTCCAAGAATGTCAAAGACAGCTTGACAATTATCAGTTCTAGCGACCTTTACAGGCAGACCCCACCCCAGAATTTAAGAAACAGGTAGATGAATTTTTACAGGATGCACTGAAAAATGACATCATTACACAAGCTGTCTATGATTTTCTTAAAGTGGAGATCCCAATCAGAGCATGCTTTTATGCCCAGTCGGGATTCTTGTGGGGCACTTTAACCAACACTGATATAGATAAAATACATCTTTATACTATGGAAATTGTTCACAGAAAACTTAATTAACGCACCAGTTAGGGCAACTTAATGTTACAAAAGTAGAGAAATGTAGCATTAAGGTGTCCAACCATAATTCCCTACCCTCACCCTTCCAAGCAGCAAAATGAAAAAAACATTAAGGTTTTTTTGTCTCCAGAGTCCTGGTGAATTAGTGATGGGGTCTTCCTCAGGGTTGTTAAACCTAATGTTCCTGCCTCCCCCCAGCCCATAGCCTCCTGTACAAAGCACAAAATATAGCTTGAAACTAGTGCCTCATAGTGATACGCTCTTCAAAGTTAGAGAACTATGTGTCACCTCATGTTGCCAACACAATTTGTTGTAGCTTTCTTGCCATGCACGAAGAAAGGACATCATGTGTGATGTTGTTTGCTCAAGGAATAGGGTGGGCATTAGGGCTGACAACCCCCACAAAGACCCCACTACTGATTTACCAAGGCTTTGGAGATCCAAAACCCTAACTTTGTTTTTGTGTTTTTGCTGCTGGGGTGGGGTGGTGGGGTGGTATGGGAAGTTAGGCTTGAAACCCTAATGCCACATTTCCCTACTTTTGTGGTATTATGTTACCCTAACTGGTTCATTAACAAAGTTCTTTGCAAAGAAGTGTCTTTCTTTTTGAGACAGTGGAATCATATCCTCATTAAAGCAGGTCCCTTCAGGAACTGCGTGAACAGATGCAGATGCCCTCTACCAAAGGAAAACTCCATCCACCTACAGAAATGAAAGGGCCTTGCAGGCCCTGCATTTCCATGCAGTGATGGATGTGAAGAATTCATGGGGTTGAGACTGGTGGGTGGGAGACTCGGGGGGGGGAGAGAAGGAGGTGGTACTTCACTGAGAGGGTGGTGGAGCCCGAGGAGCTGGTGGGGGTATCTATGGTGGAAGGGTTCAAGAGAGGCTAGGACAGGTACAGGAGGAGGATGAAGCTGAGGAATATCATCTCTGAGGGGGAACTCTGGTGGGGGACAGGGGAAAATGGAAGGGGCCAGGAGGGTGGTAACGGTATCAATTAAGGGTACTGACTCTCAAGCAGACTTGATAGACCACAAGGCCTACTCTTCTGGCATTTTAGTATGTTCGTATGGGCTGTCTGGTGGGCTGAGGAAGTGCAGGGCCCTGTGGTCCCTACACTTCCATGTGGCTGCAGATAAAGATGCACAGAGCAAAGAGTGCATCTGTCTGCCAATGCACAGGGTTCTTTGCCACCCATGGGTGGAGCGGTAACTGGCCCTATGCCAAGAGGACAGTTGTCTTCACTATATGGTACCAAGCCCATGTGGACAACCCTGCACCTTTCATTCCCTGACTGGAGATGGTGGGGTGTTGCATAACAGCACCATCCCCCCACCCTTACCCCATTCAGCTGAGTCAATGAGCTCAGCCCTGAACTCAGCTCAGTGGCACAGCATCACAAAGCACACCTGCTGGGGTCAAGACTGGCACTACACACACAGCCTGTTAAATATATATCTATATCTATATCTATATATATATATATATATATATATATATATATATATATATTACCCCAAATTTCAAGATACTCATTTTATGATTCACCTTACAAACATTACATGCAGCATTTATAGTAAATTAGCCAAAATGTAATTTCACACCAGAAGTGTGAAAACACATCTCATCCAGGATTTATAAAAATAGACATCATATTTATGAAGTGGTGTGGAAAAATGGCTATGTTGAAAGTTTGGAGTCAAAATATTTAAAATTAGTGAAGTTTTGAGCCAACGTTGAACTACTGCAAAATTCACTCATAACCTGGCATTTTACTGTATTTGTACACCACAATTTCAGCATTGCCTTCTTATTAACCCACCTCATGAACCCAGTAGTGAACAGTTTCAAATCCCCACTGAAACACCATTCTGCGTCACTGAAATGTCATTCCATGCCACAGATGTGAAAATACATTTTGGAGAGAATTTGAAAAATGACAGCTATCACATTCATGAGGTGGTATGAAAAAATGGCTCTGCTGAAAATTTGGGGTCAAAATATTTAAAATTACCAAAGCTATGAGTGAGCGTAGAAAATTTTCAACATGCACTCATAACTTTGCCATTTTTACATATTTTGACCCCACGTTTTCAACATAGCCTTCTTATGACCCCACCTCATGAACAAGGGTGGTGAAAATGTTCAAATCCTACCCAAAAAGTGATTTCACCAAGCAATCGCAAAATTGCCTTTCTGGTCTGATTTGCATAAGTCCAACACCATTGGTCATATGGTGGGGTCCCAAAAAGGCCATGTTGAATATCTGGGGGGGGGGGTCACAATATGCAAAACTGACAAAATTGTGCCTCAAGGTTCAAAACCCCATTGAAATACATTGAACCGCACTTAGCATCTCATATTGCAGTCTAAGGTTCTAGCAGCCAGACGTGTCTCTGATCAGAGTGTGGATTTTGAATGTGGGACATGCTCAGGTGAGTGAGGGTGTAGGGGGATATTGGGGAGGTGGGTGCTGAGAAGGAGGTCTGGGGGGGTCATGTCAGCCAAGGGCTGTTTCCTTTTTTGCAGGGAAAAAACACAACGAGGGATGGTTTTCTTCTTTTCAGCTGACAGTTCAACACTGGGGATTGAGCATCCCTATGTCTGGCTACTGTTGGTTAAATGGGGCCAAGCGACCTGGAGGGGAGGGAGGTCCACTGAAACAGTATTGGGGTGGGGACCCTGGTCCGCTTGTATATAAAAAAACTATTTTAATATTGTGAAGGACGGCCACCTGGAGAGGAGGGGGGAGAAAGAAGTGGTACCAGTGGTGGGCACCCTGGTCTGATTCATAGCATAGATAGATAGACAGACAGACCAACAGACAGATGTTTCACTGTTCTCACTGCAGTCCACAACATGACTTCCAGTTGTGGTTGCATAATTCAAGAAAGTCCCACTGTTCTGATACAGAGAATGTGGGTGAACAGCTCCTCTCACACAGCTGGACACCCTGATTTTGAGGTGCCCAGAAAAGGTGTTTCTGGCAACTTTTAAAACCAAAAAAAGCAGCAGAATCTAGCTAAATGGATCCATTTAGCTAGGTTTAGGTGTTTGTTTTTAAAAAAAGATATGTTTTATGTATTTTTATTGTTTGTGAGTTTATAGGGACAAAAAAATGACAGCCATCACAATTGGTATTTTTTGAGCATGACGGTAAATCATGGAAATAAGCACTTGCAAACATTTTTTTTTTTTTTTTACCTGTTGAACTTGAATGTTAACACAAAAAAATCATTATAACTCTAAAATAGTATAATATTTTTTCACCAAAGCTTTGCAAAGCACACCCTTGGCTCAGGTACCATCAAACCTGAAAATCTCATTAAAAAATTCTGCACTATCTAGGCTGTAGGTGACAGCCAAAAATATGCAATGTTAAGTATAGGGTTTTTTGGGGGTGGGCTTCATGTTCTGTGTCTCAAAAAACATACAAGATCACATCACAAAACTTTTCATGTCCTGATACTCTAATAGTCTGACTGTACATGCCATATTTTATGCTATTTTGTCAAACGATGCCAAAGTTATTAGGGTGCAAAAATTGGAGTTTAACATTGAACAGCCAACTCAACCCTAACTACAGGGGGGCTGCCACACCGCTATAATGTGCAACTGAGTGTCTTTTCAATTTTTTTATAATAAAGAGTTGTGAGTTCTTTAAGTCTGGTGCTGTCATCTTTTGCTTTGTTGGCTGAAAGAGGGCCCATTTCTGTGATTCCTTCACAGTGCTAAAAAAAATTCATTTTGTGTAATATAGTACTGTATTTGTGTGAGGGGAAGACAAAACCTTTAGTGTGTTCTGAAGTTGCTACCAGTTTGCAAGGGCAACTTTGCTTATTATTTACTACTGGTAGTTTAATTATTTAAATTGCTATTAAAAACAATCTTTTTCTTTTCCTTTTCTCCTGATGCTGCAGTCTTTGCTGTGGTAGTGCACTCAGGCATTAGGTCCCAGATATTCAAACTGCACCAGGCTGTGGCACAAGCTTGAGCACAGCTCAACTTGGCTGTGCAGGGGTGTGGACTGGGCGGTATTCAACGGAGCTGCGCCATGGCTCAGCAGCTTTGAATATCGCACCCTGGCCACCCCCAGTGTGCATGGTGCAGTGGCACTGCGCCAGCGCAAGTAGCCAGAGTGGAGCATGGAGATGTGCTAGCGCAAGTTCCATTGCTGCATGCACAGCAACCGCGATATTCAGAACTTGATATGCAAATGGCCATAATGTATGCAAGGCACACATGGGGCCATTTGTATGTCATTATGGTTCCATTTGCATGGTAGGTGTTAATCCCCACGACTTGCGCCTGGCACCCCTGCCATAGCAGCCATTGGGACTGATGTCCCCGGCAGCCCGATCGCGGGCATCTGTATAAAAAAAAGAAATAGTCCCAATATCCCTGGTGGTCCAGTGGACCGCCATCTGCCCGATCGCAGGCATTAGTACAAAGAAAAGAACCGTCCAATATCCCTGTGGCCAGTGGACCGCTATCTGCCCGAACGCGGGCTTCTGTTAAAAGAAAAGAACTGGTCCAATATCCCTGGTGGTCCAGTGGACCGCTGACGTCCGGTTAGTGGGCATCAGTAAAAGAAAGAACTGGTCCAATATCCCTGGTGGTCCAGTGGACCGCTATCTGCCCGATCACGGGCATTAGTACAAAAGAAGAGAACTCATCCAATATCCCTGGTGGGCCAGTGGACCACTATCTGCCCGATCGCAGGCTTCTGTTAAAAGGAAAAGAACTGGTCCAATATCCCTGGTGGTCCAGTGGACCGCTGACTGCCCCATCACAGGCATTAGTAAAAAAGAAAAGAGCTGCTCCAGTATCCCTAGTGGTCCAGTGGACCTCCATCTGCCCGATTGCGGGTATTAGTACAAAAGAAAATAACTCATCCAGTATCCCTGGTGGTCCAGTGGACCGCTATCTGCCCGATCACGGGCTTCTGTTAAAAAGAAAAGAACTCATCCAATATCCCTGGTGGTCCAGTGGACTACTGACTGCCCCGTGTGGGCTTCTGTTAAAAAGAAAAGAACTGGTCCAATATCCCTGGTGGTCCAGTGGACCGCTGACTGCCCGATAGTGGGCATCAGTAAAAAAGAAAAGAACTGGTCCAATATCCCTGGTGGTCCAGTGGACCGCTATCTGCCCGATCACGGGCATTAGTACAAAAGAAGAGAACTCATCCAATATCCCTGGTGGGCCAGTGGACCACTATCTGCCCGATCGCAGGCTTCTGTTAAAAAGAAAAGAACTGGTCCAATATCCCTGGTGGTCCAGTGGACCGCTGACTGCCCCATCACAGGCATTAGTAAAAAAAGAGCTGTCCAGTATCCTAGTGGTCCAGTGACCTTCATCTGCCCGATTGGGTATTAGTGCAAAGAAAATAACTGCTCAGTATCCTGGGTTCAGTGGACGCTATCTGCCCGATCACGGGCTTCTGTTAAAAGAAAGAACTCATCCAATATCCCGGTGGTCCAGTGGACTACTGATCGTTTTCAGTTGCTTGTTAAAAGTTAGGGACTGGTTCAATATTCCTGATGGTCCAGTGACCGCTGACTGGCTCAAATGCATAGGGTCACATAGTCTAATATTCGGTGGTTCATACCTTTCTCTCATTTCCACTCATTTCGCCCACCGCTTGTGCCTTTCCGGGTCGTTGGCAGGCGGTAGCAATTCACCCGCCAGCGGCACCGGCCGCCGTCGATTGACACCGCCGGTAGCCAGACGCCCATTGCCCGCGCATGAGCCAATGGTGCGGCAGCCCGCATTATAATATACATTCCAGATATGTGAATGATTCACTTGGCTATCTGAATATAGCATTGAGGGTACGCCTGGCCTCTGCCAGAACCAATGGGCTGACAGCCCTACTCGACGGTGTCATTCGGCAGGCGGGGGTGGCAGGCGGGTGGTGCTGCACCCACCGCTGACCGGGGAGCGGGCGTGGGCTCCAGTGAGGGTGGGAGGGGTTACCGCCAGACCACCAGGGACATTGGTATTCTTAATTTGTTTTACTAATGCCCGTGATGGTAGTCAGTGTCCATCGACCACCAGGGATATTGACGCAGTTCTTTCTTTTTACAGAAGCCCGCGATTGGCAGATAGTGGTCCACTGGACCACCAGGGATATTGGACCAGTTCTTTTCTTTTAACAGAAGCCCGCGATCGGCAGATACTGTCCACTGGGCCACCAGGACATTGACCAGTTCTTTTCTTTGTACCAATGCCCGCAATCGGCAGATAGGGGTCCACTGACCACCAGGATATTAAGTCTTTTTTATACAAATGCCCATGATCGGGCATGGGGGTGCTGCCAGGTGCAACCGACTGGTGGTTACCTACAAGGTGGCGCAGCTGCCATGTTGGCGCCTTGCAATGCAGCAGCTCACCCTGTGGGTGGCTATCAGTTGTTCCTTTCATTTTGCATATCTTTGTGTTGGGACAGGTAGGGGTTAGATGCCATGGTCTCTGCACATCCCGGCTGAATATCGGGCTGTGCAGGTTATGCATGGCACCCCCACCTGTACTCTCTGAGATATATATTACTGATGCGCCCGGCAAGATCAGGATTTGTGCCGTAACTTCCTTTTGAATATCAAAGTGGCTGCATGGTGCAACACTGTTGCCACCATGCAACCCTTTGAATGTCTGGGCCCTGTTGCATGCCTACCACCACTACAGCTGTCTGAGTTTCTGACTGTTGTTAAAATAATAAAATGTTACAAACAAACTACAGTATTAAAAAATTGTTGAACTATTTTTGCCTCCAGAGTCTGTATTCTACAGAGGTTGTCTGAGCCATCAGTTCAATTTGTTGACTGCCACTGCCGGAGAAGTAAAAACAATAATTCTATCTGTTTCTGTTTCCTGGAATATAAAAATTTTTTTCATACATGATTGCATTAGAAAAAGTAATTAAAGCATCAGAAAATTAATATTTAAAAACATTATTCCACTTTTTTTACAATTTATCTGATGAGTGAAAATGTCACAAAAGGAATCAAATACAGTCAAAAAATTGTCTGTGGACCAGCCCCTCCCAACAATAATTCAGACAGGGATCTACGTTCAACATGTATTCACTGTCCTGCTGTCCCCTTCACTTCAACCAGACCAGCTGCCACTTCGACCAGTGCTGGCAATGCTAGTACCAGTGCCACCACCACTGTTCCAGTACAAGTCTCAGCCTTTGTAGTGATTGATGCTGCTGCATCCATTGCCACCATCACCACTACCTTCACTGCTACTGACAGTGCTACCATCAGCACTACCTCCACTGCTATTGACAGTGCTACCATCAGCACTACCTCCGCTGCTATTGACAGTGCCACCATCACCACTACCTCCACTGCTATTGACAGTGCCACCATCACCACTACCTCCACTGCTATTGACAGTGCTACCATCACCACTACCTCCACTGCTATTGACAGTGCCACCATCAGCACTACGTCCGCTGCTACTGACAGTGCCACCATCACCACTATCTCCACTGCTATTGACAGTGCCACCATCACCGCTACCTCCACTGCTATTGACAGTGCAACCATCAGCACTACCTCCACTGCTATTGACACTGCTACCATCAGCACTACCTCCACTCCTATTGACAGTGCTATCAGCACTACCTCCACTGCTGTTGACAGTGCTACCATCAGAACTACCTACACTGCTATTGACAGTGCTACCATCGCCACTACCTCCACTGCTATTGACAGTGCCATCATCACCGCTACCTCCACTGCTATTGACAGTGCCACCATCACCACTACCTCCACTGCTATTGACAGCACTACCATCAGCAATACCTCCACTGCTATTGACAGTGCTACCATCAACACTACCTCCAGTACTACTACTACTATCATCACCACCATCTACACTACTGCTGCTGCTGACACCATTACCACCACCAAATCCACCAGTACTGCCATGAGCAAAATTCATAATAGAACTATACAGCCATAGCCTTGGAGGTTAAATCCAAGCAGCACTTCTGAGCATGATGAGGACAATAAGCCGATGTCTTCTGGGTCAAAATATGATCCCACCACAGAAGATTTAAAATGGCTTGAAGATGTGTTCCATGACACATCCTCTGAGAACAATGACCTGAGTAAGTCTGAGGATGTTGAAACTGAGTCCTGACCTTGTTCCACAAGAAAACACTCAGGTCAAAAGAGAACAAAAAAATCCACTGCTGAAAGCAGGCACAAAACATCTTTCACTGTTCCTCCTCATCCTTCATGTCAACCTCCTGCTTTAAAAACTAAGCAGTCTATCTTAACCTTTGCTCAACCTAGTGATTCTGATACTGCATCAGGGGCTGGATATTCAAAACTTTGCACTGGGTGCAAACCAGTTGCATTGCAATTGTGCCATATTTTTACAAGATTGCTATATTCAATGGGTCAAATAGCGCCAGCGCAACGTTTTTAGCGCAGATGCAAAAAGATAATGTATGTGCAGTGCAAAGTGAGGGGCAGAGACATGCATACAGGCAAAAATGGTATATTTAAAAGGTTAGCACCATGCAATGTGTGTTAGTGTGACATGTTGCACGGTGCAAGTTACCACCTATGAAAAGATAGTCTTAATCTTAGGCAAACCAAGGATGGGGTCAGTGGACACAGCAGCAACAGGGAACAAGGCTGTATGCAACCAATGAGGAGGCAGTGTGGTGGATGGCCACCCTGGGCCACTCCATATGCACAGGCACCCAAACTGTGGAATACACTGCAGTACTATTGCTGGGAAGCTAACCATCCTGTCATTGATATGACTGAGCTGAAACAGAACCTGCAGCAGAAATGGATTGCAATGTGACACTATGCTGCACATTGTGAATTGTGTGTTATTGTTAATGGTATATATTTAGTGTACCCTGTATCATGTCAGCAGCACCTGTAGTGACTCTGGGTGGTTACTGACAATGGGCCTTGGCCCAGTGTGCTTACCATGACAACAAGGTGACAAATAAACATAAAAAGAAACCAGACATGGAAGAGACATGCTGCACACAGATGGCACCTCCTATATCGCCATCATCTGGCACTGGTCCCAACCACTCTAGGCATTATTGGGTGACCCAGTACCCAGTGGACACCATGGCAGTGTGTTCATACAGCACACACCTCCAGTCCCCCCATTGGGACACACCAACACAATCCAGCACACACATGCAGCACTAGGAGTGTGGAGGGTGTTGAGGGGAGGGTGTACAGGTGGCCTGGCTTCACTGTATACTGGGGGCTGCCACAAGGCTGGGACCATCCATGCAGTGCACATGTTGCAGTGTAGGGAATACCCTGACACCAGTGTGCCTGTCTGATGGTCTGTGCCCCCCCCCCGGGCCACATACCACACATCTGTACAGACACCACAGCACTCATGGCCAGCCATGTGTATGTTACTGTGAGTATCCCATGCCAGTGGTGCAGCATCTGAAAGTCAACAACAGTGTGACAGTAGTATCCACTGTCAGAAAACACCTGCCAGCTGGGTCTGTCACTGTGTGGGGTGCTGCAGTCATTGATGCTTGACACACCATAGGCATTGCTGTGTCCCTCACACTACCAGCCACCTGGTTACTGTAGCATCTGCTATGCACTGTATCAGGGACCACAGTTTGACTATTGCATGCAGCACCACCACCTGTGCTTGTGCTGCATAGTCCCCTGGGGCACAATAGTCTCTGCAGCTGTGCACAAATGTAGCCTGAAGCTACCACCATGCTCTTCCAGACTGACATACAGGTGGGGTTGTGAGCAGACCCAGCCTACCCCTATACTTCCAGACTGACATACAGGTAGAGCTGTGAGCAGACCCAGCCTACCCCTGTACTTCCAGACTCACATACAGGTGGAGCTGTGAGCAGACCCAGCCTGTCCCTATACTTTCAGATTGACATACAGGTGGAGCTGTGAGCAGACCCAGCCTGCCCCTGTACTTCCAGACTGAAATAGAGGTGGAGCTGTGAGCAGACCCAGCCTGCCCCTGTACTTCCAGACTGACATACAGGTAGAGCTGTGAGCAGACCCAGCCTACCCCTGTACTTCCAGACTGACACACAGGTGGAGCTGTGATCAGACCCAGCCTGCCCCTGTACTTCAGACTGAAATAGAGGTGAATCTGTGGGACCCTGCAATATCACTGGGCAATCTACAAAAATCGGGTCATAATGAGATGATAATATGAATGTTTGCCCACAGACTGCCTAAGTAGGCTCATTTGCTTATCACTTTTGAATGTAGCAAATTTTTGCCCCAGGCAAACATCTTAGCGCTGGGCAAACCTGTTAGCACTGTGCAAGTGCTGCACAAATGTGTTTGTGCAATGCAAACCTGTCCGAACCATAGCACAGTTCTGCAGTATTTGGCCTGCACTGTTGTTTGCAGCTTTAGTGAATCTTCTTCTTTACTAGCACACACATTGACCATGTAGTTCACCTTTACCTTCCTCCACATCTCTGTGCACTGGGCTGCTGTTGTGGTTTGCACTTCCCAGATGCTATATGCAGAGCTGTCTTATTTGCCAGGCTATTGTTGCACTGCATTGCCAGTCCTGTTTGCATGGCTTCATTTGCATGCTATATTCAGCTGCTTTAGCCCCGGGGCTGTTCCTTTGAATATAGCAGGTAAATGGTTCCAGGCTACTTTAGCACACTGTGCAGTGCTAATTATGCCCCGGGGCTAAGTTTTGAATATCTGGCCCCTAGTGACAGTTTACACCAATTTTGTACACGATTCCAAACTGAATCTGCTGGTCAGGGGTACAAGCAGTGTAAAAGAGGGTTGAGGTCAGGTACAAGTTCAAATTCCAGTGATATCTGAAAATATCTTTCTGTGGAGGAGGATGATAAAAGGAGAACTGTGTGTTCACACTGTGGCCAGTGCCTTAGCCGTAGCAAAAATGTTGGTAAACTGAGTGCAACATGTCTTTGGAACCGCCTTGTGAAAAAGCATCCTGAGGAGGCTAACTTGGATAAAGCCCCTGTTGGTGCTGTCTCTTCATGCCACTGCACGCTGCATCTCAAAAAAGCAAAACCAGTTCCTGACTCTGTTGATGGTGCTACTGGTGGTGATGGTGACAGAGGCAGTCAGCAAGTGACAGAACAGCAAAAATCTTGTTCCCAGTTCTTGCCCAAGTACTACAACAGTCACATCACCAAGTCCCTCACCAACTGGTTCAGATGGTGAGACAGCAGACGTGCATTTCATGCCCCCTCCCAATAGTCTAAATCACCTGCATTTGTCCGCTCTTTCTCCAATGCACTACCTGGTGCTGCACAAATAATTACTACTGTTGGTGCTGTCTCTTCATTCCACTGCATGCTGCATTTCAAAAAAGCAAAATCAGTTCCTGACTGTTGATGCTGTTGCTGGTGGTGATGGTGGAAGAGGTAATCAGTAAATGACCGAACACCAGTAAAATCTTCTTTCTAGTCCTTGCAAAAGTATTCCGACAGGAACAACAGCAAGTTCATAACAAACTGGTTTAGATGTTGAGACAGCAGATGTGCATTTCATGCCAACACAAGCCTGAAATTACCTGCATTTGTTCACTCTGGAGTCAGGGTAAGGAGCAAGGCTATGCCATTTCAAGAGTCTACTCTCACAATAAAGGAAGCATTGTAGGCCTGAATAAAGTTCTTGCCAACTCACCCCATAGCTTTTAAGGTCAAGCAACACATAGCTTAGACAATTGCTCTGGATTTGCAACCTTATTCTATTGTTGAAGACACTGGATTCTGTAGACTTCTACATTTTTTTCGACCTTGATACCACATCCCATCGCAAACTACTTTTTACCATACAGTCAAGCCAAATATATATGAGGCATGCTGCAGTCAGCTGGAGAAGTTGCTAAACCAGGCTGTGGGCAGGGTTTTCCACTGCACATCTGATACATGGACTAGTACAAACTCACTACATGTATACCTCTCTCACATAGCACACTGGTGTTCATCTACACTAGTATCTCATGGTGGTAGTGTATAACTGCTGTTGACTCCTCCTCCTCTTCTTCCTATGACCTTGGCTGTAGCAATACTCCATCCCACTGTATGTCTGCTCTCCTAAATGTTGTGGTCCTTCCAAGTAAACACACAAGTGTTAACATTCTTATGCCTTTGCAAGAAATGCTTGAATCCTGGATTAGTACAGTACAACAGGTTTGCATGTTGAGTTCTTTATACAGATAAGGGGAAGAACATAGTAAAAGCAGTTCATGATGGCACCTTCAGGGAATCCATTGCTTTCATGATACACTGAACCTTGTGGTCACTGATGCTCTCCAGAGCAGTGTGGGGGCTTCTCATACCGTTGATACTTCAAGAGACATCTAGCCATTTCCATCATTCTACTAAGGCAATCAGGGTGCTGCAACCTGTTCAGGACCAGTTTAGTTTACCAAACCATTGGTAAATCCAAAATGCCAGTACACAATGAAACAGCACATTTTATATGTCGTAACAGTTGCTGGAAGTTCTGTAACAGAAATGTGTTCTACATGAGGTATCCATTGAGCAGGATATTGGTAGAGTACTGCTACATGAGGGCTGGAGCATCACTGAGGGCATAGCCCAGGTTTTGTCTCCCTTTCAGAAATGCGCCCATGACCTAAGCTACAATACAGCATTACTGAGTCAGGTAATTCCAGCTGTCCATCTCCTCATGTCAGCCATGGAGAATTTCCAGGAGTGCAGCACTATAGACTTGTTTCCAGAACCATCAAATAACTCACTGAAGAGCTTACTAGAGAGTTAAGATAACAATTTGCAATGGTATACCATTAGAACAGTGACTGAATTTTGTCACAGCAATTAGGGCGTCGCAACAAAGGCGATGATGATAGGGGCAATCTTGATTTTAGATTGACCCTCAGTCATGTCGCCCTTTGCACTCACACAACCCCCATGGGGCATGCCCACCCCAGAGGAGGTTATATTTAGTTGTGGGGGAGGGGGTGAAATCCCCTCAAAACATGACTATTTCCTGGGCCGGGGCTTTGGTGCTCTCCATCCTGGGAGCCACAATGCTTGGCGCAGAAATGCCAGGCGCCATATTGCCTGTGCACCTATTGAAGTTGACAAAATGACTGCTGCACCAATATGGGTGAACCATTTGCAGTCATCCATGATAATGCTAGCTACATGTTCACAACCATGTTGTACCCAAGATTGATTGTTTGATTGACTGATTGATTTATTTAGTTCATTCAGAAAACTACCTTTGTGCACAGGTGAAACATAGAAACAGAGAAATTGTCAGCAGATAAGGACCATTAGGCTCATCCAGTCTTCCTGTAGACCTTGTACATTGTATGTGGCCTTTTACAAAGGACAAGCTAAAGCACAAAGAACCTTAGTGCGCAAGCACTGAGGCAAGGGTCACCTCAAAGGGCATTGACTGGGAAGCCAAGTTTCAAAGAAATACAAAGTCACACATACCCCCATAATGCAAAGCATCATGGGCTGTATATGCAAATCACCACAAAATATTATGCTGGTTCAAGTTTAAGCAGAAATGCATGGTGTCAAAAGGCCTCTCACACAGTCTGCAGAGGGTGCCAACAGAAGACACAGACACGTGTTTCATCCTACCAGGACTCATCAGTGTGCCTCGTCTGTATGACACCCCAGTAGAATGAACCAGCTATCCTAAGTTGGTCTATCTGGGTTGGGTTGTGGTGAGCCCAATAAAAACAAAAAACAAGCTAAAACACAAAGAACCTTAGTGCGTAAGCACTGAGGCAAGGGTTACCCCAAAGGGCATTGGCCGTGAAGCCAAGTTACAAAGTTTACAAAGGTTCCACATCTGAGACAAGAGATAAGGGTACACATAGACAATAAACAAAAAAAAAAGAAAAAAGCAATTCCAGAGGCGTGTAGTCAGTAACAAACAATAGGGTGTATTATGTACATGAACAGATATTAGCTATTACAATATCACTAAAGGTGTTGCAGTGTGAGTTGGGGGTGTACAGATTAACTGAAGCAGGAACATTTAGAACTTCAGGTGAGGTATTTTCTCAGAGCTTTCTTGAAATGGGAAATATTTGGGAGACTTAGCATGGATTCAGGTAATTTGCTTAGCCACACAGATGCCCTTACAGCAAAGTCACATTTACCTATATTTGTTCTTCAAGATGTTATTACCAGGGCAATCCTAGTCGTACTCCTGGAATTATATTGATTGGTAAGGGAGTGGAAGAAGTTTTCAATAGCTGGGGGTAAGACCCTTCAGAGTTTTTATTGCAAACAGAGAGGTTTGGTACTTTAGTCTGCCATGTAGGGGAAGCCAATTGATGAGGACATATAGGGAGCAGTTATAGACAAGTAAGTCGGCCCCCAATATAAATTGGCAAGCTTTGTTATATGTTATAACCCATCCTGACTCTGTTTAGTACAGAATCACTCACAGCTGCATAAACTGAGAGGCCATAGTCAATGAGTGATAGGATCATGCTGGATAGGACAAGACACTTGGCTTCAGTAGTAAGACTGTGGTGGTTCCCATACAGTGCACTGAGCCTTCTATTAGCCATGCTAACAATATTGTCCATGTGTGGGGAGAATGTTAGGGTACCATCCAGGACAACACCAAGATACGTAAAGGATTCAGCCTGCTCTAGTTTATGTCCCTAATCATTAAGGATAACTAGTGGTGGGACCTTTTTTTCATTTGCAGTCCTGAGAATAACCATGTTTTTTTTGTTTGTTTTGTTTTTGTAGTTCAATACCAATTTGTTTTGTGTGAACTATTTCTCTAATGACTAAAAGTTGTTTTGGAGGTCAGTACAGATTTTAGCCAGGTCAGCACTGCTGGTGTAAAGAATGGCATTGTCAGTGTAAAGGAGTACCTTAGATGACTGGCAGGCCTCCAAAAGGTTGTTAATGAACAGACCAAATAGGAAGGGGCCAAGTATTTATCCCTGGGAAACATCTATAGAGACACTCCTGTCACCTGAAATGGATCCATCAGTCTTTACGCACTGGGAGTGGTCAGTGAGGTAACTTCAAAACTAAGCTACTGTGTCCAGAGACAGCCCAAGGGAGATACTTCCCAAGCAGCAGCTTGTGATTGACAAGGTTGAAGGCCTTGGTCAGGTCAATGTAGAGGGCTCCCACTAGGTGACAATTGTCAAATGCCTCATACGGGTAATGAATATACTCTATAAAGGCAGTGCTGGTGCTGTGGAGCTTCCTGAATCCATACTATTGTGTGCATTAGATATTTTATTTTCCAAAATAGGTGACAAGTTGGTCTGATACAATTCACTGTAATGCCTTGGACAAGAGGGAGAGGATTGAAATTGGTCTTTAATTAGCCAGGTTGGAGCAGCCACCATTTCTGAAGACCAGAGTGACAAATGCAGTTTTCCATTCCCCAGGGAATTAGGAATATGGCAGTGAGAAACTGAATAATTTAGATATGGGGAGGGCAAGTTCCTTGAATGATTCAAATGTGAGGCACTGTGACTGCCCTTGCAAAGTCACACAGTGAGTGAGTACCAGCAGCAACTGTTTAGTGAACTTGAGGGAGTCATAAAGAAGATAGACATGTTCCATTCAGAGGATGCTGTGGAGTGAGACAGTTCTGGAACAACTAGACTGAGTCGCACTGGAAGCCCAAGTGCCAGTGGTGTGAATGGTGGCATGCCACTGACAATGAGGTTGCCAGCTGATGCAGGAAGACAGGCTGAGTTGGCAACACAGGCCCATGACACTGCGCCTCAGGTTACAAAAACATCATCATGACTGGTCGCTGCTCACGAGTTCTCTGCTGAACAAGCAGTAGTTGAGGAGATGTTTGTTGCCACATTCTGCTAAGCAGATGCTTACTAATTATTCTGATGAGCCAACTGTGGACTTCATTGTTGACCCACTTGCGTACTGGAACACCAAAAAACAATCATGTCCTGCTTTGTTCCAGATAGCATGGAGATATCTGGTGTGCCCCCAACAAGCATATCCTTGGAGTGCCTCTTCAGCACTGCAGGAGATATTGTTCAGCCACATCACTCCTGTTTGCAGCCTTAACATGTGCAACAGATTTTTTTTTTATTAAGTTCAATAGGCATCTGTTTGATTCTTTTAAGTGCATAGGGTTTACTAGTCAGTCTGACTATGAGCTGTCACTGCCTGCCAGCTTTGAATACTGAATTGATAACTATACTTATGGTTTTCTGATGTCTGCTCTTGATTTTACTGACAAAGATTCTGGAATAACAATGTCTGATGTGGTTGTGCTTGCTGCTTGGCGTTTTGACTGATTTTATGGCTTTATGACTGACACTGCTGTTAAAATGACAATGATCTTGAAAAATTATTGGTAATCTTTTTCTGTTATTTTTTTTTTTTTTTTTTGGCGGGGTTACAATGTGACTTCTCCTATCCTGGTATATCCAGGCACTGGGTTACAAACTTTATTTCTTATTATGCCATTAACTTTAAGGCCAAACAGCGATCAAAGTAATAGTATAAAAAGTAAAACAAAAATATGGAAATGAAACATAAAAATATAAATAAGCAATGAAAAAAAATAAAGTATAAAAATCTGAACATCAGGCTGGCCCGGTGGCGTGGAGAGCTGAGGCATCATGCATTACCTCCTGCCACACCGGCGACCCATGTTCACGGTGCAAGCAGGTTGCCAGGGTTCAGCCAGGGAGGAGGAGGATTGAGCGTCCCAAGCACACCTCTCCTTATCCAGGAAGGGGGGGGATCAGAGACTGGTGCTTGCCTGTCCCCTAGTGGAGGTTGGGGGGTGGCACACTGACAGTCAACAAAGGTGGGGGGAGGTGGGGTATATGCCCAGCGTGCCACGATGGGAGCATGTGCAACACCACCACTGGCATCATTGCATGTGCTTTCTCTCAAAGAAAAAATGTCTCCAGTGGTTGGAATGAAGGAGAGGCTCGCAGGTCCCACTCAACAACCAGCCAGGAGCCGACTAGAATTGGATCCGGTCCTCAGAGGGGGCTTGGGGGTCCCCCACTGACCCTGCCAGGGGGCAAGCCTGGGGGAAGATGGTTGGCACTAATGGTGGGTCACTGGAGATGGGGAAAAAAGTATACAAAAAAAAATCTGAACATCTGTCACCAAAACATAGTTTTTCTGTGTGTGATGTGCAACTCTTTGTTTCAGTGAGTCTCTCCTGGTTTCCAAATCAGATATTCTCTTTTTTTTTTTACAGTACACCTATCAGACAAAACAGACCATTTAAAGAAAATACCTAATCTGTTAAAGGAAAACACTGGTTACCTATGTGCACGCCCACTGTTAGTGCAAATGTACCTGCTTAGTATTTCTGTATAATAAAACGTTTTTTTTTCAACTGCATTTTTGCCCTTTCGGCATTACAGATTACATTTAAAACCTGCTCAAAAACTTCCATTTAGCAAGGCTGCTGGCAGCCATCTCATGGGAGCTGCTTGCTCCCATGCCAAGGATATGCTAATGTGCCCCTGCTGACTCAGCACATTGGCCAGCAGGTTATGTAAGCATATCCCAGGCAAGAGAGCAAGTGACTTCCATGAGATGGCTGCCAGTCGACAGCAGCCTAGTTAAACAGAAGTGTTCTATCAGTTTTTTTAAACTGAAGTTTTATCACCAAAATGCAGTTAGAAAATATATTTTTACACAGAAACACTAATGGTGGGCATAAATATGCACTGTCAGCAGAGCATATGAAGGTAAGTGGTGTTTTCCTTTAAACCTCACTTAAACAGTCTGACTCTGCATCAATAGTAGTATGATTTCACAACCTAGTATTACCCTCTACCCATACTGAGCAGAAAACATCTTATTTGTGTATTTGGGATTTTTTTTTTTATGTCTACAGAAGTTTTAATAAATGTACTACATTATGGTCAAATACCAGCATAGTCAAATACCTGAATAGTTCAATATCCAAATACCCTGGGTGTATTCCATGAATATTCAACAAATACATAGTTTATGTATTTGCACACCCCTAACACTTATACAGTACATGTATCAGTCCCAAACACTGGTTATTCACTCTCTTAGGGATCCATGATCCCAAACTCTTTAACGTGTGGTGCCAAATGCCTAGGAAAATGTGGTATGGCAAACAGACAGTCACAAAGGCCTTTGCATCAGCATATCACAAAAAAGAAAACAAACAAATGACTTCTTTCTTACGTTCTTGTGTTTTTCTTTGTTAGTGTTAGACTGGGCAGGAATGGAAGGCTGAAATGCATATATAACCCCCCCTACACATGGGGGTTCCCGAAACGTCTTCCTTGAGCTTGCCTAAATGTTCACTGCCAGGCTGGTGTCCTGCGTTTTAGCAGTTTAAATGTGATTGCCAGAGAGTGCCTGTATAGCCTCTGTGCACTGTCTCTGTAAGAGCTGCCTGAATTGTAGTCATAAGTAATCTGAGAGCGAGCTCTGTTGAAAGATGTAACTATTTGCTGAAAATCATTTAGAGTGATAATGATAATGCAGTTTGTCTAACCTGCCTTCTTTGCAGCAAGGACTGTTTTTTTTATCTCCACTATCTTGGTCCTGGACTGCCGAATTGGACCAATCAGTACTGGTGGGACCTAAAATAGAGCCAGACTACAGGAGCTATCTGGAGTGAAAATATGTAGGAATTGTAGTTTTGGGCTTTTGGTGCCTTTTTGCACTTGAAGAGGGAGCCTTTGTTGTGACTGACAGACAGACAGTCAACTGAACCTTTTGGATTCTGGGGAAAGTCTCAGGTTTGCTGGCAATTGAGTCAGATCTAAGTTGGGAGCTGAAGCGGCAACAGCTTGAGACAGTCAAGCAGCCATCTGAGTAGTTTTGCGTGAGAGAACTGTGGAAAGGCCTGAGTTGTGGCCTGCATGTCTGCCTGCTGCCCCTGAGAGGGAGAGAAGGTAATTATTCTGGACTAAATCCAAGTTTGTGAAAACGAAGTAAGCCCCTGATTTTTTTTACCAGACTCATACCTGAAGAAGACCAAAGATTTTGCTGAATGCAATCGGCCTGTCAGGATTTCCAGCTGCTTTTGAATCCCTGGTTTGTGCAGAGACTATGTGATCATGACCGTAGAGCGGCTTGCCTGGTACAGTAGAATTTCCTTACATGTAAATGTGCTGTGAGTTGTTAGTAGGTCGTGATTTGGTTCCCCACTGTGTGGACTGTGTTCTGCTTGCTGGAAGCTGTATCCAGCCCCAAACAGACTGTATCTGAATTTGACTCCATTTGGCCAGGGCCTTGCCACACTGGCCCAGCCAGACTACCCACTGCACAGAGAAAGCCATCAACAAGAGACCTGCCTGGGGATCAGCCCCCTGCTCCACGCTTGAACAGGAACAACGCCTCGGTGATTCTTGTGGCCCTGCTTCTCCTGGCACTCCAGATTAACCACCTGCTGTCATGATTTTTGTCCAGCCTGTGTCCAGTCTTGGGTATCGTAAGTAATCATCAGGGTAGCTCCCTGCAACAACAGCCTACTCTAAAAGTGTGTCATCTGATTGTCTTGTTGTTTTCTCTTCACAAACTGAGCCCTCCGGCTCCGGATTACAAATAATGTTGTGCATGTTGTTTTCTTCCATCACAGGGCCCCAACCAGCTGCAACATTCCTGGCTAGCCCACCTTTCTCCATCTGGGTACCCAGAGTGTGTGACTGTTTATGGACCCTGAAGTGCATACATAACTGTTTTATTGATACAGCCTTTAAGCAAATTAACCTGATTACGCCCCTCCCTTGTTCATGTCCCTTAAATAAATCAGATCTAACTCTTTTTTGCATTTACCCTGACTGGTTCCAGTTTGTGCAAGAGTAATGTACTGCTGTTATTTGCTGTGTATAACCTTGTTTTACAGGCGTCCCCAGGGCAAGGCCCGCGAAAAGCCCTGGTGGTACGTGCAAACAGTGTGGGTACTTGTGTGGTGTATCAGGGGTATTGTGAAAGTGATTATTGTGTATTGTTCTGGCCACTTGTAAGGAAAGAAAGGGGTTACAGTATCCCTGAGGGCTGTGCCCAGGTTACCATGACAACTACCAACCCTGACCTCCAGGAGGAGGCACCCGTTTCAGAACTCAGGCCCCTTAACCTGCTACTAGCCAAGCAGGCAGGGGTAGTAGCCCTTGGGATAGCGCCATCTATGGGTTACATATATAAATTATTTCTTTGTGTAATTACAGGTGTCTTGTGGGTTTCTCTTAGTTCACCATCTTGCTCTCTTGGGAGTTCATTCTGGTGAAGCAATCAGTGGGTGTGCACAAGCACAGGCAAACACCCACTGGATGCAGCACCAGGAATGAACTGCAAAGGGACAAATACTGTGAACTAAGAGAAACTCACAAGGCACCTGTGATTATACAATGCAATAACTTATAAGCATTTTAGTCTCCTGCAGCTGTCCAGTCTAACACTAATAAAGAAACACAGAATGAAGGTAAGACATCTGTTTGGTTTCTTTTTCGTGACATGCTGATTCATTGATCTTTGTGACTGCCTGTTTGCTATAGACTTGTACCTGTGACATAGAAGCCAATTTGAAGTCATACTATACTTCATGTATCTGGTAGGGCTGTGCGAATACATTTTTCTGAATATTCGGCCAAATATTCTCCTTGCTGGATGGCACACCACTTGAACTAGTCCAGCTTTTAAGTACCTTAGTTTGTGGTTAGATAGGCTTGAATCTCTGCCCACATGCCATTCATACCAAACTCCGCCCCAAACACGGTGCTCTGTACTGCAATAATGACTGCTTTTAAACCCAGATCTGCCAGGAGTTGATCACCAAAATGGTTTTCCCAGTTTGCGACTATGCAGATGTGGTTTTTGGCATCACCTCCTCCACTTCCCTTGCTAGACTGGACACCCTCTGCAGTGCCTTCTACCATTTTCCTACCAGCTCACCATCTCTTATTCCTCACTGTTTCCTTTACTACTCCCTACCCATCCTCCTTCTCCCCTCATGTCGCCAGTCCCACTGTGCTTCCCTCATGTCTAAATACTAGTTTGTGTCCCTCCCCTCGTACCTATCCCATCTCGTCTCCCCCATCCCCTCTTTCTCCTATTCCCTGTGCTCAAGTGATGCATGCACATAATCCCTTCCCCACCTACACGTCACAGTCAGGGAATCTTCTTTTCCATACTGCCTCCCCTCACTCAGGAACCAGATACCCTCCGCCAACTGTCTCTCCTACTCCTCCTCCCTTCCCTTCATTAGACACCAGCTAAAATTCCTCCCCCTCCTGCTGCCAACCCACTTCCTGAAGCCTTCCTTACCCTTGCTTGGCTTTTGACCACCCTTACCTCTCCCTCCCCCTTAACCTCATGGTTTCGGCAACCTCTTTGAAGTTTATCAATTTGTTTTGACTCCTACCTTCAGCACTAGCTGAGCTTCCCATCACTGTAGCACTATACAATTTGAGTTTGCCCAAGTTGCAGAGATTGATTTGTATGCTAATTCATTTATCCCACACATGCCATGTTTTGCCATTTTGTCTGTACTGAACTTAACTTATGCTCTATATGGCATGCTCACTGTAACTACATTGCCTGATTGGCTGTATTTTATTTGTAATTGAACTTCACCCTTTCCCCCGGGTCACACCTGCAAATAAGCTTCTGCTCAGTGGGCCTCTCCTAGTTACCAATTTTAAATAAATAAATAAATAAATGCATATTCGGCATTCAGACATTAAATATTTGTTATTCAGCCAAATATTTGGTATTCAGGTTTAAAAAATAAATGAAAAGAAACAGTCCACCACCCTCCCTAGAAGTCCAGATCCTTAAAATATAGAAGCCCCCATCCCCCCACCCTCAGTTAGCATCTGGACTGCCTCTTCTTCCCAGCATCCGTGTTTCAATAAAATTGAACTCTAGCGATGGGTGGCCTGCACAACCTGCCTGCATCCACGACTGGCTGCTGACTTTCATCAGTGCTTTGTATTTATTCATTGATTGTCCCACTCCCTCCACCCTGGTAGCAGCACACTTGTATAGGACACTCACAGCAGGCACAGTCAGGACACTCATAGCACCCCTCACCACACCCTCATGCAAGAAAGAAAGCAGGTGACCGACACCACCTGCCCTCCTCAGTCCATGGTCAGTTGCCTTCTTCTCGATGAAGACATTCATGTGCTTGCTCACATAATAAGACCATCTGATCACTGATCATTTAAGCTTTTTTCGTTTGTTGCTTTTAGTAGGCTGGCTGCCTTGCTCTACGCTGCTTCCATTTCCCAAGCATAACATTTTACTGGTTCTTACATTCTAGTGAGTCCCAGACTGTTCCATCTTAAGAAGCTAGTGTCTATCCATGGTGGAATGAAATCTGGACCCTCAATAATTACAGCCAAAGGACATATTTCATTCAGAGAATGTGAGACAAGTTTGGCCTTTAAAAGCATATGGAGAGTATGCTTTGTCCATGGATTGGGGATCTTCGACAAAGTACGAGGGGAGATGGGTATCTTGGGGAGGACATATCGCAGTGCAAGGATAGGTTGCTGCATTTGTATCTCGAGCCAGCCTGTCCCACTCCATTGTTTAGCTCAGCTGATAACCAGGACCAACTGGGTAGCCAGGTAATATTTATGGAAGTCCAGTATTGTCAGACCTCCCTTCTCTCTCAGGAGGACCAGAAGCTTTTTGCTGACTGTGTGGCATCCTGCAGCCCAGATGAACTTCAGCAGGCCCTTCTGCAGCTGGTTTCAATATATCTCTGTGATATTTAAAGGGAGGGCCTGGAAGAGAATGAGAAATCTGGGGAGGACATTCATTTTAACTGCCTCGTAAGCTAAGGGGGAGCTGGTAATGCCAATTAGGCTGATGCTCCTTCTCCGCAATTTTTGCATTTAGCCCATCCCTTCCCCCACTTAAACACCCAATCCTATCTCTCTAGTATTACCTGCACTTCTCCTTACTTCACCTTTCTTCCCCCAGCATCCTCTCTTCCACTATCAATCATTGACTAAACCCTCTGGGTGGTTCTTCTTTTCCTAATCTCTCTCCACCCTCCGTCCCTCTACTCATTGTCCTTTTCCCCATGGACCAACTATCCCCTCAACACCTTCTCCTCATCAATCATCACGGACTAAACCCTCTGGGTGGCTCCTCTCTCCTAATCCCTCTCAACCCTCCTTCTCCTTACTCTTTGCTTCCTTACCCCATCAACCACTACACCCTTAATCCTCTCTGTCATTACCTGCAGGGTCCAACACCCAATCTCACCGTCTCCTCACAAGATAATCTAATGTATGGTACCCCCTTCTGACCCTCCCCTTATCATATTGCCCCATAACCCCTGGATCCTATCTTCCCCTCTGCCAAATCCTCTTCCTAATGTGCCTGGGGAACTTTCCCAGTGGCTAGTTCTGTACTTAGTAACTACTTCTCTGTATCATTACAACATTCTACCATTGAGTTGTCTACTTTAATAGCCTCTTGTTATGTTCTAAGAAATATTTTGTTTCCTCTGTAATTCCTCATTGAACTGTTTGTTGTACCCTCCTCATTTTTGTCAGTTGCCTGTATACCCTTGACGTGAAACGTTTATAAATGAGCTGTCTAGCTCAACGGTATTAATTCCAAGATTACAATAAATAAATAAAGGTCCCCTATAGAAATGTCTGTTTGTATCTCTTCCAAGAGTTTTTCATAGTTTAGTTCAATTAACTCATATCGTGCTACATTCTGAGGGGCCATTTGAATGGACAGGTGACTCTGAATGCCTCTGGACAAGTACCCGAAAGTCTCATGGCTTCCAATTTATCATAATTTATCTTGTAGCCCACTAACAGACCATATTTGTCTAGTTCCCACTAGTGGGCCTGAACTGAGTTCTCTGGGGAGGTCAGGAGGAACAGGGAATTATCTGCATAAAGTGAAATCTTGTGATCCCTATCCCCTGCCTGTACACCTGTGATCTTCGTGTTCTGACAAACTGCAACTGGGAGGGGTTCAATACACAGAGTGAATAAAGGGGTGATGGGGGCACCCCTGTCTGGTGCCCCCCCCGACAGAAATAAGTAGTCTGATTGGATGCCATTGACCTTAACTACTGCTTGGGAAGCAGCATAGAGGGCTTTATACTATTGTGGAATGTGTCTGCAGCCCCAGTTATTTATTTATTTATTTAGCTTTTGTTAGCCAAGTAAGTACACTAGACAAGCCAATTTGCCTATTTTCAGGTATGACTTGGGAAAGTACAGGAAATTACATACTTACACACTTGGGACAACATGGTACATAATTAGGAACAGGTTACACATCATGAGACTACAAAGTAAGATTACACATCACATAATTGGGAACAGGTTACACATCATGAGACTGCAAGGTAAGATTACACATCACATAATTGTGAACAGGTTACACATCATGAGACTACAAGGTAAGATTACACATCACATAATTAGGAACAGGTTACACATCATGAGACTACTAGGTAAGATTACACATCACATGATTAGGAACAGGTTACACGTCCTGAGACTACAGGTAAGATTACACATCTTGAGACAAGTGTTGCATCAGTTTTGGAGCAGTACAGAAATACTACATCTTAAGTGTGGGCAGTTTTGTATGGGTGCAAGTGCTGACATATGCCACAGGGGTTTTTGACACTGGCAGGCTGATGCAATTTTAAGATGGCTCCATAGGGAAGAGTGCAGTCTGCCCTGCGAGGGGGCAGCACGGACCTGGGTTGGGAAGGTGTTCCAAAGTTTAGGGGCACATGCTGAAAAGTCCCTTTCACCCATTTTGGTCCTAGTCACAGGTACCTTGAGTGTGGCAGACCCCTGAGACCTAAGGTGATATGACAAGGGGGCAGTTTGGGCCAGCAAGCTTGCCACCCCTGGAGGGGTACCCGTGTTGAGATCCTTACCAGTGAAGCAGCCAAGGACAAAGTCAATGTGCTTTGTAGGTGAGAGACAGTTTCGCTTATTGTAGAGATCACAGTGATGAGTGAGCCGGGGGGCCGATAGGGCGAAGCGGCAGATATTGTTATAAGCCATTGACCACCTGGAGAGATGGGCCTTAGTGGTGCTAGCAACTAGCAGAAGCCTATAACACAAAGAGGGGAGAAGCATCCCTCTCACAAGGGCAACACGTGTGGCTGGTGTGAGGTTGTTTTTTGCCCTGCAGGCCAGACCCAGTTTACAGTTGACTGTTTTACATATCCTCTGAATATGAAGGCCAAGGTCAAGCTGTGGGTCCAGCATTACTCCCAGGTATTTGAAGTTATCCGTGATAGGGATCGGGACAGCTCCCTTACTGGATACACAGAACAGCACACAGGAGGCCTTAATCTTAGCCCAGGACCCAAAGAGCATGGCCTGGGATTTTTTTAGGTTAAGGACAAGCTTGTGGTTCAGGATCCATGCCTGAATGTTTACAAGGTCTTCACTCAGGTGTTGATTGATGACCCCCACCTCATGGGAGTGAGACAGGATAACCAGATTGTCTGCGTAGAGAATTGGTTTACAGTGGGTAGCGGTTTTGGGGAGATTATTAATAAAAATGGAGAAGAGCATTGGTCCAAGGACGGAGCCTTGAGGGACCCCCATTGTTACTGGGATGGGAGCCGAAAGCTCTTTGCCAAATTTGACCTGCTGCGTTCTACCATATAGGTAGTTGTCGAACCAGCTAAGAGCAGTAGTGAAAAGACCAATTGCTCTAAGCTGAGTCGACAGCATGGCATGGTCGACCAGGTCAAACGCCTTCAAGAGGTCAATGAAGAGGGCCCCCGAGAGTTTACCCTGGTCCATGGCCTCCCTAATCCATGATGTAACAGTAACTAGGGCTGATGAGGTACCATGCCCCTTCCTGAATCCATGTTGTACAGGATTCATTATGTCATGTGCCTGTAAGTACTCTGAGAGTTGCCCTGCCACAACTTTCTCCAGAAGATTGCTAGCCACCGACAGAATGGATATGGGGCGATAGTTCTCTATCAGCTTAGGGTTCCTCTGTTTAAGGATTGGGACTACCCTGGCAACCTTCCATATGTCTGGGATAACTCCAGTTGCCAGGGACAGACTGAAAATGTGCGCCACCAGAGGTGCCAGCCAGGGGACACCAAGACTGAGGAGCTTAGGTTCTAAACCTTCTTGTCTGGCACTTGAGTAGGGAGAGAGTCCCGCTAGCAGTTTCTGCACCTCTTGAACCACCACTGCCCTGAACAGAAAAGGTGGGTGGAGTGAAGATGGTGCTGTGGGCTGATCGCCACTGACACCATCATCATTTGGGAATGACGAGGTGTACTCCGACAGATCTGCAAAATAATGGTTGAAGGAGTTGGTGATGGTTTCCGAGTTGTTACAGCTGGAACCATCAATTATCATATCAGTGGACTCTGTGCTCTGTGTACCACTCACAACTTGTTTAATGTTCCTCCAGAACCTTCTAGGATCCCTAGCCGAGTTCAATAAAGCAGATTTGCAAAATTCACTCTTGGCAATCCTAATGTTCTTTTTGCATTCATTTCTGAGTTGTCTATATCTCAGAAAGTTGGCTTGGTCAGCCGTGGCCTTGAACTTGGCCCAACACTTATCTCTAGTGCTGAGGAGTGCCAGGAGGCTACCATGAAGCCATTTAGTAGCCATTCAGTAACCATTCCCCTCACCCTCCATCTGATGAGGGGAGCATGTTTCTCCTGCAGGGCCCTTGGTGAGCTAAGAAAGTGACTGACAGCGGATGCGGGGTCCTTAGCATTCCAAACTGCCACCCAATCTGTGTACTTGATGTCATTTTGAAAGGAGAACAGATAAAACTTGGAGTAGTCTCTGATCTGGATAATTTTATGGGGAATTTTTTGATGTGGTACCCTCCAGACACAGTACACCGGGGAGTGATCAGAGATAGAGTCTGGTAGGATACCCGACAAACTGATCCTATCAGGTCTGTTTGTCAGGATCCAGTCCAGGAGTGAGCCCTTACCACCACTAGTAGGGCATCTGGTAGGATCCTTGACAAGTTGAGTCAGAGAGAGACTGGCAAGTGACAGTTCAAAGGCCTTAATGTTGCCGCCCAGCCAATTTAGGTTGAGGTCACCTAGAATGATTAGCTCATTCTGCCATGTTACTGCACCAACTGCGCCAAGGAGGCCAGTCAGTCCCTCTATGCCTCCTTTTGGAGGATTGTATGCAAATACAATGTGAATCTTTTTTGTCATCCCTAGTAACAGTACCGTATGCAGAGTCTCACAAGGGGACTGCATGGTCTGTTGATCAGGGAGGGCGGACAGGTTTAGATGGTTCTTGTAGTAGACCAGGATACCACCACCCCTCTTACTTCCCAGACGACCACGGTGGATAAGGTCGTAACCAGGGAAGGCACATGCTGAGCTGGGGGCGGAACGCTTCAGCCAGGTTTCTGTAATTCCAAGAATGTCAGGACTGTGATGAGTTACCCAGGCACAAAGTTCCGTTAGGTTTGGGAGCAGGCTTCTGATATTTAGATGGGCCACCTTCAGCCCTTTTACCACTGACCAACCCACCCGTGTAGGTATAGACTGGGGTGACGGTCCTGGGTTTAGTTCAATGTCCCCTGCTAGCATAAGTGTCACCAACAAGAGCCAGAGTAGATGCCTTAAAGGGGGAGGTTTCTCCTTGTTCTGTGACCTCCAGTCATAATGCCTGACCTTTTGAGAGGGTCTCAGAAGGTACCTTAGTTTAAGACCACCGAGGACCACAGTCAGGGGAGAGGCCTCTGCTAGAATGTTAGAGAAGGTAAAATCCGACTCCACAGGTTGGACATATGTACACCATGGAGCTATTTTTAGGGGGTCAACAGCCCCATAGCTCCAGGGGATCCAGGAGACAGTAAGGCTCACAGTGGCTATAGTGGCTAATGTGCCCAGGAGTAGCTGGCACAGGTCTAGCTTTGATGGGAGCTCATTGAGTCCCATGCTTGCTCCAGTACAGTTGTCCCGCTGGGACGGTACCACCTTGGGTCACCAGTGGACACCGGGCAGTGCACTGGTGCAAGTTGCCTGACAAGTGACACCGGACAGTGTCACGGGTGTTAGTCAGCAAAAAATAAAATAAAGCGTGTTTCTGTGATGGACCAGTGCACAGCATAGGGAAAACCAGATGAGCCCTCTGGTGGTGAGCCAGTATAGCCTGCAGATGGTAAAGTGGGCTGATAGGCTAAAACAGCCCATGTGATCTGAGCTATAAAGCTCAGTGACTACCATGGGTGGTGGTGGGGGTGGTGGGGCAGCCAGCGAAGCCGGTGGGGCCAGTCCTCTTCAGAGCAAGCAGCGTGGCTCGGGAGCAGTAGAGCACCACCGCGAGGCAGTGAGTACGCTCCGGTCGGCGGCAAATTAGTCGGTTTCAATTGCAAAACAGAGCGCTGCTGGCGGCAGGTTAGTCAGTTTCAATTGCAAAACAAAGCTTTGCTTTGAGGTATTTCTGGCCAGTGGATCTTACCTGAGACGTGTCCTGTGTACACGTGGTCCGGGGGTAGTCTCGCCGCCCCTAGATCAGTCCCAGCTGGAGCAGTCCCCTGCCTGAGGAGAGAAGAAAATGCAGTGGTACAACCTATTTAAGAAGGTATTGGGGGTGCCAAGTAAGCTGTGTGAGGCAAAAGAAGAACAAATGCGGGGGGGTGGTGTGGGCACTCAGGTATAAACAGCTGTGACACAGGCTAACACAGGCACAGGTTAAAGCAAATGAAAGTCCCAGATTAGAGTACCAGATTCATCAGAATCCCACAGTACAACCAAAAATACAGAGAGAACCTACACCAGTTAAAGCAAATAAGGTACCAGATTCATCAGTAGGAAAAAACATTGAATGTAGTGAGCTGGTGGGGCAATCAGAATAATACTGCTGCGACACTGGCTTACTATATACAGCTGCGACACAGGCTAACACAGGCACAGGTTAAAGCAAATTAAAGTCCCAGATTAAAGTACCAGATTTATCAGAAAAACATTGAATGCAGCAGTTCCTCTAGAATACAGTGTAGGAATCTTCAGTCCACCTGGTCAGAGGACTTCTCTGCATCCATGAAAACTGCCAAAACAAACTCACAATGTTTACATTGCCAGGTCAATATACTGAGGAAGCAGAGCAAATTATTATGGATAAGCATCCCATTTATAAAGCAGCTTGATCTGGTCAATCAGAGACTCCCCCCACTTTTGTAGCAGAGATGCCAGGCTAGCCATGAGGCGTTTCAAGTTGTCATTGAAGAGTGAAATGGGGCAGAGTTTTGGAAGTACAGAGATGTGGCCATACTACCATGATGGTGGGGTCCGCACTCCTTGCTGAACCGCCCTGAACACATTCTCCGGTTGTTGGGTCAGAGGCTCTGCAAACACCTTGAAAAACTCTGAGGCTATGCTGTTTGGACCCTGAGCCTTCCCTGGCTTTAGGTTGCTAATTGCCACATGTATCTCAGTCAGGCCGGGTGGGGGGGGGGTGTCCAGGTTCTCTTTTGCTCCTCTGTTAGGTGGTTTACCATCACCTTGGTAAAATAACTATCTAGCTTTTTCCAGAAGCTTACCGCTTCCTCCTGGGTGTAAAGTTTCTTGTAGACATCCCTGAACACTCCCACTATCTTTCTGTGGCCTGCTTTAAAGGAGTTGGGAGGACCTTGTTTATGCAGATGGAGCACTACACGACTAGCTGCCTCCATGCACATTTGTCAGACCAACAGCCTTCCCACCTGGTTTCCTGACTCCGATATTCCCCCTCCACCTCTGCCTCTAGCAGTCAGTTCAGTTGTGTCCTGCAGGCCTCCAACCATGGTTTGACCTGTTTTGTGCTTTGCCTCTAGATCAAAAACTTTTCACTTGAGAGTCAGCAGCCTCTCTCTTTTTCTGTTAAAAGCAAAACTAATAGTACAGCCTGCAGTCACAGACTTTCAGCTGTCTTACCACATGGCCTCCACAGGCATTCCCTGGGGATTAAGGACCCCATACTACTCTATGCAGCCCTCTACTATCTTAACATGATCAGAGTCTCCAAGCAGGAAGACATTCAGCCTACAGCTGGATTTCCACTGCACCAGAGCCATCAACCAGTCTAATACACCTGGGGCATGGCTTGAGGCTATGCTTTTAATCTCATAGGCCTCTCGCACGTAGGCCCAGTTGGAGGATATAAGGAAAAAATTGATATGGGAGTAGACCTGGTGCGGGACTGACCAGCCCATGCAATCCTGCATGGAGGGATGAAGATGCCACCGAACTGTTAGCAAGCCAAATTCTCTGGACAGTCCCCTAATATACAAGCCCGCTTAGGAGACATCATGTTGCAGCCTGCCTGAACAGTCTAGGTGGGGTTGCATGACTTCACTGAAGTCTCCTCCCATCAGGAACAAGTCAGGTGGGGACCCATGTGACTAGTTAGGCCTGTAGAAACTGAATGTTCTCACTTTCCTGGTTAATAGCATACAGGTTCACCATAATGCAAGGCGCCGAATGGTATTTCCTCTTGACCACGATAAACAGCCCCTCTGGTCTTCCAGTACTGATTCCACCTCCAGGGGACATGCAAGGTATATCAGATATGCCACCTGCTCCAATGTGTTTTTTTCTGGTATAGTAAGATGAGGACTAAACAGAACTCACCCATGAACACTGCAGATTTGCGTGCTCAGACTGGGTCAGATGCGTCTCCTGTAGAAATGCCACCATGTTTTTTACCCGTTGTCCCTTCTTAATGCTTTTGTTCCCTTAGTCTGGTTCAAAAAGGTTCAAGGTATTTTTACTAAATTTATCTGGGCCGATAGGTATCCCCGTCTGACTTACCATAAGCTGGCAGCTCCTAAATTTGAAGGGGGGTTGCGAATCCCCCTCCTGGATATATATTATTGGGCTAGTCATCTTGTGAAATGTTTACGGTGGGTATCTCCCAGCCCAGAAGAAGCGCAATCCTTCTGGCTTAAAATAGAATTGGATGCAATTAAGGCCAATAATCTGGAACCTCTTGCGTTATTTTTTCTTAAGCTATCTCAAGTAAGTATGGCTGTAGATTGTCCCATAATAAGGTCCTCTTTAAAGGTCTACCTACAGCTGTGCTCCTTTTTGAAGTACTCTCCCCATCTGGACCTGGCCCAGTCTATATGGAACTCTTCATCATTTACTGTTAACAAGAATCAAATCTCCCATTTTTGGTTGCCTCAACTCAAAGAGGGGAAGCTCTCGACCTTTACTGATGATAAGGGAATTGGTTATCAGTGGAGGAGATGGTTAGGAAATTTCACATCCCGATTTCTTCTTTCTTCAAAGTTTTGCAATTGAGACATCTACTAGTAACCTCCCTGGGGAGTATTCCTCCCTCGCAGAGCATCTCCTCTCTGATACTTGAGTTATCCCCACTCTCTGGGTCCTCTGGCATAATCTCTAAATTATATCAGGTTTTGTTTCACAAAAAGTTCGGGGGACCCTTTGGGCCATCAAGATTTTGGAGCAACTTTTTCCCCCACCTGCAGTTAGATTGACATTCTCTCTGGAAGTCATGTCAAAAATTTATCTCTCAGGATAGACTGCGTCTCATGCAATATCATGTATTACACAATCTATACTATTCCCCGGTTAAGCTCCAAAAGTGGGGCTACTTAGATTCCAATAAATGTAACAAATGTTTGCAAGATGAGGGCACGCTTTTTCACATGCTTTGGTCTTGCCCAAGTATTTCCACCTTTTGGGTCTCAATTCAAACCTCCTTAGACTCCATGCTGGGCCTCCAAGAATACTTTATCCCTGAGGTATGTGTCTTGGGGGACCTGTCTTCCATTAGATTCAAGGTGCGTAAGTTTCACATATCCTTGGTCGCCTTGTCGGCTAAGAAAATAATTCTCTGTCATTGGAAAGACAGGTCCTCCCCTTCTTTCCAGGAATGGGTAAGAGAAGTTTTATCCAGCTTGTGCACAGAAAAAGCAATAGCCAGCCTACAGAACAGACTGGTAACTTATGCTAGAATCTGGAATCCCCTTCACTCATTAATCTCTCTGGTTCCAAACTAAGTTTACAATAGGCTCAAGGCTTTTACAAGACCTTTTGATTAGAGGCTCGGCAGTTACGGGTACTGTGATGGGTTACTGCAGTAAGGGGAGGTGGGGGGGCAGTATCTTTTTACTATGTATCAATGTGTCTCTGTCAGCTTCTTTGTATGCTGCCTTTTATGGTGGAAAATGTGTGAATAAACTTTAAATTAAAAAAAAAAAAAGAAATGCCACCATGGCATCCAGACGTTTGAGTTCCTGGAGAATTCTGGTCCTCTTCAGAGGACTGTTTCAGCCACTTACATTGTAGGTCACCACTCTTCCATCAGCCATCTCAAATGTGTCAGTGTGTGGCACCCCCCTCCTTTGGGGCCCCTCCTTCTCCCATGGATCCTCATGACACCAACCAAAATACTTGTGCAAAAGTGAAACTAGAACTATGCACAACATGTCCAACCTCTGTGGAGGTGCACCACTTCAAAGGGTTTCTAACTTACCTGCGTGGTTTCAAAGATGGTAGCAGAGCTTGCAAATGGCGCCAACCAGCGGTTGGCTGTGTGTTCAATTGACACCAAAAGAGACGTCCTCCCTGCACAAGCCTTCTGGCAGCTCAGGTACATCATCCTGCCTCCCACATGTCAATATCAGAATTGTTCACAAAGATCCCGCACATGGCTATATAGTAATATTAGACCAATTGACTCAGGCCAGCCAGGCCCCCCACCCTGCACTCTCTAGCCCTGTCTTCACTTAGGTCCACCTGAGAACCCAGTGACTCAGTATGCTTCCTCTGAGCCCCCCACTGAAGTGTCTGACCATCTGAGGCAGATGCATGTGCTCATGTAAGAAACAAATGGGAGAGGCTTTGGTGCCAGCAGCCCTTCAGTCCTGACCACGCTTCCTACTTCCAAGATGTGGCATTACTGTGCCCCTTGCATTGAGAGGACCACTTGTATGCTTCATGAGTTTGGTCATCCTTTCCATTTTGGCATGGTTTGCTCACAGTGCCAGGAGACCTAATTCAAAGAGATACAAAGGGATATAAAGGAAGAAAGAAGCACAGAGGCTAAAAGCACAAAATTGCTCCTTGTTTCTGAGTAATACTTCAGTGTACCACCCTCTTCAAAAAACTTATCTAGGTTATGGTTGAATTGTGAGTTACTTGTAGAAACATAGACTTTGACAGTGGATAAGGACTGCTTGACCCACTCAGTCCGCCCATCTCCCTACCTATTGGATAAGCTGCAGATCCTAGCTAACCAGCAGCTTACATCCTCCTTACCCCCCCTCCACTATAAATGCATTATGTCAGTCCTATGTTCTCTTGAACTCCTCCACTGTCTCTGAGCCCACAACCTCCCCAGGAAGGCTGCTCCATACATCCACCACCTTCTCCATGAAAAAAACACCTCTCCACATATCCCCTGAGCCACCCCTCCTTTCATCTACTCCTTCCTTTGCTTGTTCCCCTTCTTTCCTTCCCCATCTGTCCACTTGTTTCTCCTTTTGAATACTTGAGCACTGGCAAGCAGCATGAGTCCGCAATATTGATTAAATAAGAAACAAAACTGTTATAAAAATGTTAGAAATGTTGAAAAGTTAAAAAGATAGAAACATTGTTAACTTTGGAGTATAACATCTAGTAGCTTGGATTCACAATCTTTTAAATACACTTCAATACAATTGTTCACATTTTTTACATGCACTTTACACGCACACATGTTACTGCATTTTGTTTAATTGATGAGGCCTCATCAATTTGTAATGAGCTCCCTGTTTGTATTTAATGATGTATCTCCTTACTTGGTCATACCCCTTTGAAGACTCGTGTGGAGTCGAGGCGCTAAGGTGATCGAGAAGGAGCTTTGTACTGTTGGACCTTATGATAATTTTGAGGCGAATAAATCGATTTTGCACCAGATACTCCTGGAACCTTAAGTCATTTGGTCCCATGTGCCACTGCAAATTTGTTTTTGTACTTTGAACTCTTGGGCTGGCTGCCTGAACAGTGGTGAGCACCGTCCTGAGCTGGGTAAGTTATTTATATTCCTAGGGAGGCTGTTGCAGAATTACTAATATTCCTAAGGAGGCTGTTCCAGGGATTCACCAGCTATACAAAGAAAAAACTACTTTCTAATATCTGTTCAGAATCTTGTGGGTCTTAGTTGTATATGGTTTCCTCTGGTGTTAATCCCATTATCCTTAAGGGGGAGGTTTAATTTAGGAAATAAATAAGGGTCTTTAACTATACAGACTGGGCCCTAGCTATCCCTTTATGGACTGGGCCCTAGTAATCTGACTGAGCTCATTTCATCTGCAACCTCTACCCACTCCCTCCAGTCCTCAAGTAGAGGGCCTCCTCGACATTCCTAGGGTTAGGCTTAAAACCTCTGGCACACGCATTTTTAGTGTCGCTGGTCCTACCCTATGGAACTCTTTCCCAGCTAGTGTCAGAGGAACCTGGACAGTTGAGGTCTTTAAGAAGGGGCTGAAGACCTAGCTGTGCTTGCAGGCCTTCCCTGAAGCAGCTAGGTAATTACTGTATACCAGCCCATTTGCTTTCGTAGACTACATTATAATTTAATATAGCCTAGCGATCTTTATTACTGTTGAAATGCTATTATGTTTTAATAATTTTATTTGTAGTATGCTTTTTATCTTGTATTAATTACCCCCATTTTACTGTTTGTATAACCTATTTTGTAAGGCACCCAGAGCCTCCAGGATTAGGCACCATAAAAAATAAAATTTGCCTTGCTTTGTCTTAACTATATGATATAGTAACAGTACAGTAAAGCTCACCAGGATGAAGCCCAGTTCTGTAGAATTCTGCAGTAGTTACTGCAAGAAAAAAATGCAGTTTCAATGGGAGTTAATCCCTTTTGTCATGCAGGGAAACTGTGACACTGCACTTCATCCTAGCGGGCTTACACAGCTCATGGTGTCACTGACCCCCCCAATTTTGTATTATCTGAGTATTTTGTAAGCCAATTAGTAATATTGGTACTTAGGCCTGAAATAAAGATTTAAAACAGTATAATTCCCAGCACAGATCCCTGTGGAGCCCCACTAGTCACTAGTCACTCTACCAATAACAGAAATGTAACCATGTATGGAAACTCTCTGTGTGCAACTTGCTAACCAGTGATTAACCCAGCAAATTAATGTTTTGTCAATATTCATGTTAATAAGTACAGTGGCGTTCCACAGGATGAAACCCAATTTTGCAGCATTTTGCAGCACCCTACAGAATGGTGCAGCAAACCTACTGAATAAAGCAATGTAATTTCAATGGCAATTAGTCCCTTTTGTAATTCAGGGAAAATGTGACACTGTCAGCATGAAGTGAATGCCACAGTTTCCTGCACGACAAAAGGGACTAATTGCCATTGAAATCACATTGCTTTGTTCAGTAGGTCTGCTGCAGCATACTGCAGAGTGCTTTAAAAGTGGGGTTCATCCTGAGGGATGTCACTATATATATATATATATATATATATATATATATATATATATATATATATATATATATATATATATATATGTGATTGCCCAGTGAGGTACTTTGTCAAACACTTTTCTAAAGTCATGTAAAACAATGTCTGCACATTCTTTGTTATCTAGGTAATGGTTCATATTTTCATAAAAACATAAAATGTTAGCTGTGCATGATCTTCCTGGAATAAAGCCATGCTGTTCTAGATCAACGTTGTTGTCATATTTTAGGGATTCAGTAATTCGATCTTTAATAAGTAATTCTAATATTTTTCCCATGGCAGAGGTCAGACTGATATGTCTATAATTTGATACTTCTTTCTTGCCACACTTTTCATATAATGTTATCACTTGGGCACATCACCAATCTTTGGACACTTCTCCACAGTTAAGGGATTTTTCGTATAAGATATTTTTCCATATACATTTTGTCTCCTGTTTCTCCCTGGCAGCCCCATCTAACCGACCCCCTCAGCCCCATCACCCAGCTCCCCCGGGACTGACCTTCACCTCTGTCCTCTGCCACAGGACTTGCGGTTGTGCCAGGCCACTGGTGCAGAGCCTGTGGGAGGTCGGTCATCATCCTGCTGCCTAGGGTGTCTTTCTTACTGTTTTCTCCCCAAGCCAACGGAAGTGCAATGGACCCAATGTCCAAGTTCTGCTTCCACAGAGATGGCCCCACCATCCTGAATGTGGGTTCCCTTCCCTTGCATGGTGGCATGCATCTGCTAGCACCCAGCCACCGTAGTGTGTCAGGCAATAAGGCACCACACTAACCCCCCAAGGAAGAAGAGCTATCTAGGGATGCTTGATCCTTCCCCACCCCACCGGGCCCTGAGCGACCCAAGTCCATTCCTGACCCTGGGTCACCAGTGTGTGGAGATGGGCAAAGTGGACAAAATTCACTTAACAAATTCATTTCCGAATTTGGCCTAATTTGTAAAGTGCCAACTTTGCGAAGTTTTTACAAGGTGAAGTTGCCCTTTTCTGAGGCAAATTGACTTAAATTCTCCTAACTTTGTCTGACTTTGCCTGACTTTGTCTTAACTTCCCCACCTTTCTAGACAAAGACAGGTGAAGCTGTGAAGTGGGTACTTCCAAAGTAAATCACAAAAGTGAATTTTGCAACTTCATCAGAACTTCGCAAGCAAAGTAAAACTTTACAAAATTACTTCTGGTGTGGCAGGACTCAGAGGTAAGGCACCCAGCACATCAGCCCTCCATGCCACTGGGATGGCTTTCATATAAGATTTTTAATGGTATTATAATACTATCTTTCATGATTGTTAACATCATTGGAGTAATTCCATCTGGTCCTGGTGCACTATGATTTTTTAAATTTGTAATTTGTTTTAATTGATTCTTCTGCTATAACTATTTTCTGCATTCTGTCTTTAAATTATGTGTAAGTTGTGTATTTTCTGTAAAAGCTGAGCAAAAATATAAGTTGAATTGTTCTTGCAATCTCTGTAGGATGGGTAATATTTATTTTATTTATTTCACGTTGGTTATTGTTGGGGAAGATTTTGATAAAGACTTAATGTATTTGTAGAAAACTTTGAAGTTGTTTTTGTTGGCTTTTTAGGCAAATTCTAGTTTTTTCATGCCTTTGCTTTTTTAATCTCTTTTTTTTTACATATTTTTGGGGTCACCTTAAATTTATTCCATAAGTTTTCTGACCTGGCTTGTTAAAAGCTTGCATATGCTTCTTATTTCTTGTTCATAAGCTTTTTAATTCTTTTACTGAACCATATAGGTTTCAAGCCATTTTTGCCATATTTGTTATACTTTTCTATATATTTGCCACATGTTGCTTTAATAATGTTGAGAATTGTTAGTCACACTTCCTCAGTTGTTTTATTCTTTAGAATTTCTCGCCAGTTAAATCTATGTATACTGGAATTAATGCATGCAATATTAGCAGTATGATATAAGTAGGCTTCAGTACAACCATGAATCTTTTTGCTAGCATATGTCATGTTAAACATAATACCTGAATGATTGCTGGCTCCTGTGGGTGGTGGTATTACAGTTAGTTACAGTGATTAATTAAGCACTCAAAACCAAATCCAGTATGTTGTTTCCTCTGGTTGGTTGTTTAACATGTTGCTTTAAATTTAATTCTATACATGTTGAGAGAAACTCTGGACTCCATTTACGATCTGCAGTTTCAGAATTCCAATTGATATCACAATAATTGAAATCTCCAGTAACTGCTATATCCCCAAATTCACTAGCTATTTCAATTTCTTTTTGAATCCTGTTGTTGAATCAGTGGTAGAATTTGAGGGTCTATAACATAGGCCTATTATTGTTCCGTTTATGCCATTACTTTGCCCTAGTAATCTGATCCAGATGGACTCTGTAGAATTATTTGGAGGTTTGACTTTTTCAGATATGTCTATTGCATTGATATTGTCACTTTCGTACAGTGCTACTCCACCTCCTTGTTTATCATTTCTGCCCAAACAAAACATTTTGAAGCCATCAATGCTTTTTTTGCCACGTGCCTGTATCTTTCCACCATGTTTCAGTGATACAGATCAAGTCCATGTCTTTCTCTATTGCTAGACAGGTTAGCAAGTCATCTGATTTATTATTTAGACTCCTTGCATTAGCTAGAAAACATCTCAGATTCGGTTTACCTAGGGGATCCTTATGTTGACTGATATTGTTTAATGTGTGCCTAACACAAGTATGAGAAGGGTACTTTCCTGTCCCCCCCTTCCCTATCAGTTTAAAATTAGAGCTTCAGCTTTTGATTGTAACTAGTTACCTAAGAGCTTGACACCATACTTATTTAAAGACCATCTGTACTGTATAAGTGAAAACTATTATTAAATAAGTCCCATGCATCTATGAATTGGACTCCTTCCCTGTGACACCAATTACCCAATATGGAGTTTATTCTATCGAATGTTCTATTTTTTTCTATGTCATCTCTTGGTATAGGGGTATTCCTGAAACTAGGACTGTCCCTCCATTCTTTCAAATATCTTTCCCTAAACCAATCAGGTCTGCACAGATAGCCTTCTCATGATCACCCCCCATATTTTTACTTCCTACATGAACAGCTATGATTGGAATGGGTTCTATGTCATAACAGTGATAGCGAATAGTGATAAGCCGCAGCGAAAGTGTACATTCGAAAATGAATTTCCAGTGATGCACACCGTGACACACACGGAAAAGGTGCCTGAGATCTATGGGTGTCCTTTTTCATGCAAGGGCTTCACCATCCGCACTTCTCTACTAAAGGATTCTCAACTCCAGGGGGTGCATGAAATACTTAACAAAACAAAAGCCGCCTGCTGGCAAAAATGAACCACACCCACGCCGGGCCCAACCCTGCACCCCAACTGACCACCCTCCCACCATGCTAGCGGACCAGCTCAGCCACTGCCCGCCACACCCTCCCATATACCTTCCCTCCCCTGCCTCTCCCCCCCGTGTGTGTACACGTGCGCATATATGCACGTACTTCCCATCGTCCTACCTTGCCCACCCCAGCATCTGGTGGTATCCCTGCCAAGCAGCCCTGAACACAGGCGCCATTATTAAGTTGCCATTTTTGTAAGCGCTCAATTGTGGTCTCCTTGTTCACAGATTACCATTGGATTGTTATCTCTGTGTTTTAAAATCAAGGGTATTCTTTGTCTTACATCCTTTATTTTGGCACCTGGAATACAGGTTACAGTTTTGTCCAGTTTGTCTTTATCACAGATGTGAGAATCACAGTATCTTATAATAGAGTCTCCAACTACTACTAGTTGCTTCTTTAATACTTCTTCTCTATTGGAACCCTCTGGGGCCTCATTGTCAGTTGCCAAGGCTGCATATTGGGTTATTAATTGGATATTATTACCTGATACCAGGCCTTCTCTTCTCCTTTTATTTGTGCCTCTGGGTTGATGGACAGTGTACCAATTTTCTGCTTTATTTGGCAAGGTCCCCTCCACCCGCTTTCATTTGTTAGTCCTGTCAGGCAATTTGAGGAGTCATCACCAGAATTTTCTCTATCTCTTCTTTTTGGTTTTTTGAGTTACGGTATCCATTTTGTTCTGTAAGTGTTAATCTCAATGGCTTTATTTAAGTTATTACAAGCTTTTGTTAACTCATTTCTCACTACAGTGTAAGCTTTACATTTGCTACAAATAAACTGAACAGTACTCAAGCTGCTACTGTAGGTTTCTTACAGTGCATTTTACAATTGTTGCACTGCGTAACTGAACCTTCTTGACAAAGGAGCTTCAGTATGTCTCCTGTTAATTCCCTAGCCTCTGAGTATGATGATTAGTAAAATTGGTTATTTAGCTCCTGGGGAGGAAACAAATATGGATTGGTAGCCGGCAAGGTTACAAATGCCTGCATGCCTTATGTTGGGTTAACACAACTGTCAGTGAAAGTAAAGCAAAAGCAGGGCAAGCCAAGTTACATGCTACTGCTTTCCTTAAAAATATTTGTTTAATAAGAAATATTAGTTCTGAATGCACACAATGTGAAATAGTCCACAAAACAAAAAAAATATGTTTTTTTATCACTCATAAATAGGTATATAACTCCTTGTATATTTCCTGTGAGTACCTGATAACCATATAGTTGTTAGCTCCTATGTGGCATTCCAACAGTGTAGATATCTTATGGACTACTTTGTTGTCTTGGTTAGTATCAAATTAACAGGGCCTGCTACCCTGTCAGTCCTGCTGGACATGCCAGACGTGCGCGTTTGTTTCTGCGTGCATTCGCCCACTCGAGATTTAAGCTCTGGGACCTGGAAATCTGACCATTGGTCCTGTGACCACCCTGCACAGACACTGTCATATAAAAGAATTTTAAAATCAATAAATATAGTAGGTTTGTGGCCAGAGCTTTAAAATATAACAGACTGTAGTACCTAAGTTAAAAATAAGAAGTACTTAACAGGACACTTCAGTAATTTCCAGGGTAACTGGACTACTACTCCCAGGACTTCCAGTACACCCTGTGTTGTGTCCTAGCAGTGGACCTCAGTAGCCCCATGTCCTGCAGCAAGTATCTATTGCGACCAGGAGTTAACCCCTTTGTGAACCCAGACAAATATCTATCGATAGCTTTTTTGTTAACACAGATATTTATTGTACACTGCACCAGTCAGCAGTGTCCAACACTACTGCAACAGACCAGTATCACATCAATGTCCCACACGGGGATGAGATAGCCAAGCTGCTCTGCTCTCTGTTTCCACCAAGCCCCACTTCATGCCCTCACAGGTCAACTTTATTGCAAGGAGAGCCCTGACTCACAGTTGCCTTTATGGAAGGGAAGTGGTCTGCATTACCAGGATGCCTGAGCCGCAAGCTTGGCAGGGGCAGGGTTGCTCCACCCCTATGTATGCTATAGGACCTCTACCAGCCACCACCATCAGTAATTATACCAAAATTAACATGCACCTTGTGGCCCAAGTGTCTGCCTAAAGCTCAATATCTGAAAAGTTGCTGCCACAGGTGGGTAGTGTGGTTCCCTCCCAGAATGTTAGGATAAGTTTGGGCTGCATGAAGTAGACAGTCCAAAAGTAGGCCTGTGTTCACATGAACAAATTATACATTCAAGCGCTCTTGGAGTGGGCCACCCACCCAAGACCCAAAGCTCTTCCTTGCTATGGCCATGAACAAAGAAAGCTACACAAGAGAATGGGGCTGTGTTTTCCCATCACCAACCACAGGCATACCATGCAGGGTCCCAGGTTTCATGTGGCTATACACTATACTTTGGTTGATGGCAGAATCTCCCCTGACTCTGCCCTAACCTGACATAAGTGCATTATTCAGACATTTTCCCAAGCATTTTCCCACTCCACCCTCAGCAAACCAGTAACAATAGTACACTGATATTGAAGGTACTGTAAATGCCAGGAAAAGCAAAAGAGTTTTTTTTTCTTGTTTTTTTTTGAGGACCCCTTTAAAAATACAGATTTAGAACAGGGTGTGTTACCTCACTCAAGTGAGGAGACAGATTCTGTCCACCCCAAATACATTCTGCAGTGTGTGTCTTCAGGTACTGCAGTGATGATCATCACACTTAACATTTTGTGAAACAATTCACCTCTTGTGTCAAGTAACTGGTTGCAGCTGATCAGCAAGAGTCCATACTCTTGTGCAAGGCATCTGGCTGCTGGTCTGGGCTATCATCTCTCAATTTTCTCTCCTCTGGTGACTGTGGCTCTTTGTGCTGTTGGCAGTTGCATTTCCTGGCCTTTGCAACTCCGTGCCATGCCTTTGAGTAAGGGAGCCCCTCCAGGGTTGGGTGTAGAGCTGCAAACAAGTCTGCCGGGACTGCCAGTTGCTTGAACAGGGATTCTGCTTCAGCTAGGGTGTGGAAGAAATGTGCCCCATCCGGCACATGGCTCTTGAACTGTGCAGGGGCAAGAAATCTGCATTCTGATGTCTTTTTGAACAAGGAACTTCCTGATCAATAGCAATGTCTTTCTCTTCAGCAGGGTTAAGGGAGCGAAGTCATGTAAGAGGCAAACATGGGTTGGGGGCGGTTCAAAGAAATCACCAATGTGCAGTCTGCTTCATCAGGTATACACTTTTATTCTTTAGCAATTGATATAGAGATAATATTACTCTCTACATGTCACCTAAGCTTAATAGACTACTTCGGGAGATTGTCTAAATACCTTAAAAATGTAATACATTGATTAAGCGACCACATTTGAAAAGCAAATCTAAATGAATAATTATTTACTTGTTTTTAAGGGGTCAGCAAACTACTTACAGTTTACTTTCAGTGCTTAAATTTAAATACATCTTTGAACCACAATTTGTTAGTAAATGCCTATAAAGCATATATGCAGATTAACCATCATACTTCCATAGGATCCATGTTAGGAAAAATTACCAACTTGTACATTTCAAACTTGAGGCACTCCCTTCCATCGACAAGCGCAACATGTGCCAAAACTAAATCAGAACCCAGTCCCTTTTTACCCTTTGACAAACAATTAATATTTAAACTCCTCCCTTACCACAGGACAACACATAGCTTATATGTTTTTCAACAGTCAAATTTTCCTTATCTGTCCAAAGCTAAAAATATAGTGCTATCTGTCCAAAGGTAAAAATATTGGGCCCTATGCACTATGGGGTGGTGTGGCTATGTGCCTCATAGATGGGGTGCATAGCCACTCACCTCTGCTTGCCCCCTTGCCGAATGCAAATGGGGGGCACACAACTACTTGAGCGCCCAGTCCCTGGGTGAGCTGGAGAGCAACACACACCGGGATGGTGGGGGTGTACTGGCACTACATGCAATGCACCAAGGCATGTAGTGCTGGCTGAGGGTGAACAGGGGTGCAGATTACACCAGGAAGAACCCTGCTGTAAGCCCCCTGCACACCCTGTGAACACATCAGGAGTTGCCCAACAACAGAGCGAGTAGCCCACCCACCCTTTGGGCCCACTGCATATGGCTGCCCAGTGCCTCCCACCCACCTCAGCACACATCGGTCCCCCCCCAAGCACAATCTCCAACACAGGGGCACAGGTCATGGCTGCTCCCCCACTCCCCCGAATGGCACCGCCTGCCCACCCCTCATTAATGGCAGGGTACAGTGCCTCCTCCCAAGTCACTGACAGCCAACCCTCCACCCTGTCCCTGTGAACCTCTCTGGTGCCATCGGAGGACCAGCAGCATTGCCCTCCTCACACCACCACAGCCACTGGCCCTCAGACATCCATGGGGTGCGCTACCAATGCATGCCCTACCGTGTATAGGATCCACTGTAGGTCCCAGTCCAGGCATCTGATTGGATGCCTGGCCAGGTCCATGACTCTGCCCCCGGCCACCCTGCAGAGTCCTGTGCACTGGGGGGGCTGCAAACAGGTGGTGGCCGGTGGTGAATACTGCCAGCACACAACTTTCTGTGGGTGTGGACCTCCGCATGTGGGTTACATGCCTCCAGCATGTATTACCCGCCCCATAGTAAATAGGGCCCATAATGCATAGAGGTCATTCCTCTAGTAACATTTTCTATGTCTATAATGATTTCAAGACAGGAATGGCACGTACAAAGTTTCTGGTCACAGCATCGCTCCACAACACTCTGGCATGTTAGTGTAGTTGGGTAGTGCTGAAAGAGTTCACTCCTCTTCTGCTCACTGCCACAGCTGTACATCAGCTACATCATGTGTGATGACATCAGTCTGATGTGTGCAACACTGAAGCCAGCACTAGGAGGTTTCTAAGCAACCATACACAAATCAGGGACCAAAGATAGGGCTCTTGTTCAGGAAGCGCAATGTAGCACCAGATAAGGTGATGTTGTGTGGTTAACAAACATTTCAAGACAATAATTTTTAAACATTCATGATGTGAATAATTGAATATCCTCTAAACGAGTCTCTTTCTTAGCTTTACTGTAAGTACTTTAAAGAAATCTCTATTATTCATACTCAAAGCTTCAGAAGAGGAGTCTAAATACACAAAAAACATTGTTCAGATTTGCATTTCCTTTTCCATGTTTTTTAATTTGAAACAGCAACAAATACGTCTAGTCATTGTTTTTACAAGTTGAACTATCTATTTACAGCTAGATTTGGGATGTTAGAGTCCAGTCAAACTACTAAAGACATATTGTCCAATGTCTAAGTTGATAACAGCTTTTTGTGTTTTACTAGCCAAGTTGTCAAAGAGGGCTAAAGATGGATATGAAAGACTGAGAAAATGGAGGAGGTCAGGGAAGGCTGAGGTATAGTAAGGGATGATGGGAGAACTAATAAGGTCTGTGTTTGAAAAAAACTCTGTGGGTGGTTTGGGGGGAACCTAAAAAAGCAGTATTTAACTGACTTCATACTGCATAAGCAGTTCTTTGCTGTAACTGTATGCTGTGAATTACCAATGAACAGTCCAGTTTGTGTCCTTATTCATTCCTAGGTTTTTATTCAGGGCATCCATTTCAGAAACCCAAGGCATCTCTGCACACTTAAGGATTTTATTAAAGTCAACTCTTCTGGTCAGTGGGGTGATAACTTCCAGGCCCCAGAGCATGCGTGTCCCTCTGCATTACAATCTTCAGCTACCAGTGTTTGTGCTTTGTAACAGATGTTGCTTTTGTGCTCTTTTATATGAGTTTTAAGTTGCCTCAATGTCTTTCCCACACAAAATGCAGCCACAGGTGCTTTTTAGAATTCAGACCACCCCTGTGGACTTGCATATGATGTGCTGTTTGATCAAGTAATGCTTGATTGTGAACATATGTGCGTATACAGTCTTTTTGCTACTGTATTCACATGTAGAGCAATGCCTCATGGGACCATTCCTGGCTTAAAGGGTCCAAAAAGAAGCTGCTCCTTGGTTTGTTTAAGTCCTTGAGGATGTTCGGTATGAACCAGTCAATCTTTGATGGTGGCCACTTTTTTGACTGCCACCTTAGGATTCTCCTAAAAAATGCCAGCATTATGGGGGTAATCTCTGCTCCTTAAAGGGGCAAGCACTCTAATTTTCAGTTAACCTAAGTGCTCACTCTGGTCTAGTGCAAAGGCCATCCCTCAAAGGGAACTAATACATTGCTCTACACTGCACTTTTTAGTTATCATACACCCTTCTCCTAAAATCTTCCATAGTACCATCCTCCTTAAATACGCATGAAAGCTCCCGGGGGAAGCCCTGACTAGGCTTTCCCCACAGAAGCAAAAATACTGCTCCAGTTGTTCTCATTGGCACTGCACACCATACTGTTCCAGAGGTCATGTACTGCCCTGTAATTTACTAATGGTCTTCATCATCATTTGCAGCCTATACACCTCTGCTGCTTTCTACCCAGAAAGCGTATCTCGCTCACTGCACCTAGTCCTATCCTCTCCATTGACTCAGACAAAAACTCTCTGTGAGAGAAGGCCTGAACTCTGACAAAAGCTCTATGGGACTAATCAATGAGAGAAAGGCTCATTTGCTGCCTACCCCAGTACCGAATTCACTGCCTCCCTGTGCACCAACAGTGTCTCCCACTTCCACGGGACTCGTACAATGCCTCATTGTACTCAGCATCATCACCTCCTCGAGCCCCTGTAATGGATCCATCAATTCTTCTTGAGCTACCCATGAGGTGGCAGTCCTAAATTTATAAGGAACAGTTACCTCTTCCTACCCTGATGTAACCCGCAACCTCCATCAGTTACCCTCTATGAACACTGGCCTGGAATATCCACCCAAGGATCCCTCCCCAGTACCACTCCACAGTGGTTTTGTAATCCATGTTGGGAACATGAAAGCCTTTACACCCAGTAAAAGACAACAGTCTCTACATAATAAGCTTATATTGGAACAAATTCTTTGCTTACTACTACTACCCCTTCTGCTGATGCCTGGCAATGTGCAACCCAACCCTGGCCCACCACTTGACCCCAATGCCTGGCCACTGAAAACCACAGGACTTGTGCTCACCTCCCTGAACATCTGCAGGCTCCTCCCTAAAATGGATTGCCTGATAGTGTGGATCACTCATAATAACCCAGACGTGTTATCAATAGTGGAAACCTGGTTATCCCCAAAGATACCAGACTCTGCTATCGCTCTTCCTGGTTACACCTTGTACAGACATGACCGTCACTCAAAGAGGTGGGGGCTGTGTCATCTACACCAAAAACTCTATCCAGGGACATGTCTTACCACCCCCGGGGAGCAGTGACAACCTGTAAGCTCTGGCCATTAAACTGCTTTTAGGGGCACACAATAGAGTGCTTACTCTGCTCTCAGTATATATTCCACCAAAACTTACCACGACAGGTGTCAGCAACTTGCTAGATTACAGCAACACTCTGAATCTAAACACAGAAACTGTTCTTCTAGGAGACTTTAATATAAATTGGCTCTTGCCTGCCTCTGCCCCTATCAAAGATACCCTATCTACTATCCATTTCTCCCAATTGGTGGACAGTCTGACACAAGTCAACTACAAGACTGGCACCAGTACCCTGCTGGACTGGGTGCTCACCAACCATCCTGCTCATATCTCCAATTTCACCGTTTTCCCAGACTCATTGAGTGACCACTCCCCTGTCAAATGCATCTGAAACAACAACTACAGCAAATCCCCCACCAGAACTATAAAAAAACAGCTGCTACTAAAAGACCACCTCCCACAACTAAAGTCAGACCTCAAACTCCTTGACTGGATGGACCTCCATGAAACCAATGATGTGGACACTGCTCTTGACCTCATTGTGTCAAAATGCAGTGCTGTCTGCGACAAACACGCACCAGTTACTACAAGAAAAGCTAAAGGGCCTATCAACCCCTAGATAACCCCAGAATTCCTGGAGCAACTCACCTTAAGATACAATATCTGACAGCTAGCACAAGCGAAGGGGACTGCAGCAAACATTCAATGATATATAAAGGCCCGCAATGCATGTACGAAAGCTATCTGCCATGCTGAAAGTACATACTATAAAGAAGCCCTCACTAACTCATGGAACAGAAGCAAGTCTTTCTGGGTCAACCTTAATGACATCACAGGGAAAGACCCCAAAACTGCCCCTGCTATGCTTTCTGTTGAAGAGGTTCCAGCACTGGGCCCTTTGCTTATTGCCAACTCGCTGAATCATGCTTTCACTGAGCTCAGTAGTGTGCTCCCCAGGGACTTCTTCGATACCCCAAACCCAAGGGGCAGTACGAGTTCATCTGCACTACCACCCAACCAGCCACTATTTTGCTTTAAAATGGTCTCTGACGCAGATGCTAGGAAATACTTTGAAAAGGTCATTGGAAATTCTAGGCACAGTGGGGACTCCTTGGATATCAAATCTGTACACTTGGCACTGCATGAAATACTTGGACCACTAACCAGAATACTTAACCTATCCCTCCTCCACTCCCAATTCCCCCAAGGATGTAAATCTACAGTAACCCCCATACACAAAAGTGGGGACCAATCCTTACATAATAACTACAGACCAATTTCCATATTCCCACTGCTCTCCAAGACTCTCGAAGCGGATTGTGGCTGACCAGATGGTGGAATACTTTAATCAGTATCAACACCTGTGTCCAGAGCAACATAGATTCTGGAGTAGCCATAGTACCATCATGGTCCTACTTGAATTTACAGAATTTATCCATAATGCCCTAGACCAAGGCAACCTCGTAGGGGCAGCCTTCATTGACCTATCAAAGGCTTTTAATATGGTTCATCATGCGCTCTTCCTCGAGCAGCTATCTGACATTGGACTCGCACCTGAAACTGGTTCAGTGGTTATTTGAGCTGCCACTCCCAGCAAGTCAGGATTGGGGAAGTCCTATCAGACAGCAGACCTGTGCCACACACACCTGCAAACTTTTTGCCCAGGCTGGCTAGCTTCAAAAGAATGACAGAATCAGGTATCAAACCTGCCTTCTCACCAAAAAAGTTGCATTAAATCTGCTTCTGCCAGGGGTGCAGTACCTACTGGCACTGCCTATGAATACCAGACAAACCAGAAGCTCCGCCACTCAAATCTTCCATATGCCCAGATGCCGCACTACCATGGCACAACATGCATTCTCACACCGTGCACCCCTTTGGGCAAATGCACTGCCCCCTGACATCTCTGTCTCCACAGTGATTGGCTTGTTTAAACATAGACTGCACCAAAAACCTCATTAATATGAATATCGCAGGTGCCCCAGCTAAGGCCTTGCCCACAGCAACTATTTGCCTCTAGCACTTATCCTTGCCTCTGTCCTGACTGGACAGTCTAATCACCTACCTCCCTATCCCTCCCAGGCTCTGCTCCCTGCCCCATGGCCCATCCCTACCCACCACCATCCCCATTGGATGTGCTGTGTTCAACCTGCCCTCCCACTCCCAATGTACCCTTCCCTATCCCGTCTGCTTATCTTCATGATGCGGGCATACATTGTACAATGCCTCAGCATTCCTAGTGCTTTATGTTTGACTTCTGTAACCTCCATGTATATTGTTGTTCAATATTTGTATATTTGTCCACAGTACTTGAACTTTGTTATCTAATGTATCTGATGTGGAACCTATCAATGAGCACTTGCTCACAGGTGTTATCCAAAATCTCAATAAATAAAAAGAATAAAAAAATAAATGATGTGCCGATGTTTATTTGGAATTTTCCTGATGTCTGGTATCTTGGTGTTGGATTTTGTAGAAAACACCAGTCTGCTTTGTGAGTCCTCTTTTTGTGTGCCCTGAATGGCATTGTCTCGTGTCACATTTTTGATCCTTTTCATGGATCTGTACAGAAGTTTTTTTTCCCATATTCTCTCTGTAAGAATCTGGATTTAGCTTCATTTAATTCTGTCTGAAAATCTGAGTCTTGACTGCAATTATGCCTTAGTCATAAGAATTGTGAATACGGTACACTTTCTATTAGATTTTTAGAGTGATAACTGTCTGCATGAAGAATTGTATTTATAGATGTATGTTTTCTAAACAGGGTGGTAACAAGTCCAAAATCACATGGTCTGCTAGTCAGATCCAAATAAGGCACAATGTCCTAGCTGTATCGAATGGTAAATTTTAAATCCACTTTGCCCAAGTTTAAAAATTGAAAAAACATTTCCAGTGCCTCAATACTGCCATTCCTCAGGAAGAAGAGGTTATCTCTGCACCTTTTATAGATGGTTATTTTGTTGTGATATGGGTTTTGTTTTTCATTAAGGATGTGCATGTTCTCAAAAGCATACATGTATACACTGGCATACACCAGGGCCATGGCGGACCCCATGCCTGTGCCACTGGTTTGCTCAAAGAATTTACCTTTGAAACTGAAACGTTCCTAGTGAGTATGAACTCTGCCAATGCTTGTAGCACTTTTGTTCTGGGTTGTTGAGGTTCTGGGAGTGTATCTATCAGCTGACACATGGTTTCGACTCTTTATTCATGAGGAGTGGAGGTGTACACATCACACACATCCATTGTGACCAACAAAAGTCCCTCAGCAGCCAGGGGAAGATTGGCTTTTTTCAACATCTTTGACAGATGCGTAGTGTCTCTCAGGTATGTAGAAATATTTTCCACTATGAGTTGGAGATAGAAATTTATATAGTCCAATATGGGTTTAAATAAGCTCCCTATGCCTGAGACTATGGGCCTCCCTGGGGGGGGTGGGGGAGGTAACATTTTTATGCACCTACACAATAGTGTAAAAGCTAAGAGTTCTTGGGTATGCTTACAGCAGAAAATCTGCTTACCATTCTTTAAGCCAGCTATTGTTGGCTATTTCTTCTAGCAGTGTAGCCAATTCCCTTTTAGGAGCTGGTGTGGGGCCCCTGTCATATGATTAGTTCTTTGTGCCTTCCAACAGTTTGGACAAATTCTTTTACAGTGTTCATATTCCATCATTAGAATTCCTCCACCCTTATCTGCTGGTTTATTATAATATTGTTGTCACTCTTCCGGTTCACAGCAGCCCACATTGGTTATTCTCGCGAAGCTTCAGGAGCGCCTGGTCCTCTCCCAACTCTCCTCTTACCTCTCTGACTCTACCTTTTTCACTCCCTTCCAATCTGGTTATTGGAAAGATTACTCCACTACCACTTCCTTACTTAGGCTCACCGATTCCATACTCTCAGTTATGGACAGTGATCTAATTACATCTGCTATCTTTGTCAACCTTGCAAAGGCTTTTGACACTGTCTCCCACCCTCTCCTCTTAGATAATCTGTGATCTGCTGGCCTGTCTGATTCAGCCACAAACTGGTTTATCTCCTACCTAACAGGCCAGACACAGTCAGTCAAAATTACTGATTCCACCTCCCCCCCACTCCAGATTAATGCTGGTGTACTCCAAGGCTCCATCCTTGGCCCCCTACTATTCTTCATATTCCTTACTCACCTCCTGTCAGTGTGCGCCCTCCTCTTTCATCCATATGTATGCTGATGATGCTGTTCTTTTCTACTCTGGCCAAATGCCAACTGATGTCGCTTCCACACTTCAGCATGACTTTGAGAAAGTTCAGCAATGGTTAAGCTCCCATTAGCTTTTCCTCAATGTCAAAAAAACAGTCTCCATGTCCTTCGGCAGAAGGCACGGCTCTCTAGGCTAACTAAATTGCCCTTCTCCACACCCCCTTGATGGCTCTACTCTAGAGGACACCTCCTCCTTTAGTTATCTTGGGGTCTGGCCAGACCAGCACCTAAACTTCACTGGACACATAGACACCATCCAGCAAAAGCTGTGTCCCAAATTAGGTGCCCTTTGCAGGAAATGAAGCTGCCTACCTCGATAGGCCAGGCAGGAGATTGTCCAGAAAATGATACTACCCATCTTTGGCTACTGTGATGTAGTCTACAGTGCCACACTGAAGTCATCCTTAACCAGATTGGACACCCTTTTCAAAGCTTTCTGTCGTTTCACTCTGGATGCCTCTTCCTTTACCCACCACTGCGATCTATATCGCTCTCTAGCTTTTCCTTCCCTGGAAAACTGCAGTCTAGCCCATTGCATAAAATTTGTCTCTAAATTCTGGTTTGATATGCATCCCCCTTACCTTGCCTCCTCACTGTCCTCCTGCCCCACTGCCCCTCTCTCCCTCAGATCCAGTGACTCCCACACCCTACCTATACCACTATGCACCACCTATATAGGCCAATCGTCATTCTCCTATAGGTTCCATAAGCTCTGGAACTCAATGCCTCATCAAATCAGGCACTCCTCCTCTCCATGGTCCATCTCAACCTTCCTCCTCAAGTTCCTCTCTCCATCCTGCAGCTGCTCCTAATTTCCCCTCTGGCTCCTCACTCTTCCTAATTTCCTCACTGGCTTCCCTTTCCCCTTTCCCAGCCTAGCACTTAACTTGAGGAGAAATCAATGTACTTTATTGCATTTCCTTGTCTGCATTGTATGTATAAGTCTGCAGTGCTGTTAATTTGCTCCTCTCACATCAAATCCCAATGTTTATTCAATGCTACTAACTGATGTATTGCTTTTTTTTTACTCTGTTGCTTCTCTGTTTTATATTACCTTTGTAAATGTGTTGTTGAGTATTGTATATATACTTTTCTATAATATTGCATGGAAATGTGCTTTTGATTACTGTACTCCCATGTTCCCTTTCCCCCAGGACGCTCCGTGAGACAAGCAATTTTATATTGTTCAGTGTGCTTTTCCTGGTGAAACTTTTCAATAAATAAAATAAGTTGTCTCTCAGTAGGAGTATGTCCTGTTCTGCTTGAAATAAAGTTTGTTTTTCTTTCCTAATGGTACTGGCATTTCTCTCCATGGAGGGATTCCTCCCTATTGGTGGGCTGTATGATGATTTAACATCTAAGAATTGATGCATAAAATGTTATAAACATAAAAATGATAAATATCTGTAATTAATACTTTTTTATTTTATTAGTAACTCAAGCCTTGAGGAAGAGAAATAAGTTACTCAAAAAATTGGCTTGGTTTCTGTATGGCAGTACTGCTACCATGTGGATAATATAGAGAATAATAGCTGGGTAGGGGGTTATAATGAAAATTTTATACACCCCCAAGGTGTGGGATGCCACATAAATCCTGAGAGTGAAGTTCGAGGGGTTTATTAAGGCATCCCATACTGAGGATATGTGTAAAATTCAAGTTTTACACTCCTACCCGGCCTTTATTTTATATACTTGCTGGGGAGTATTTTTTCACCACAGCAGTTACTTAAAATAAATGTACATCTGTTGTCAGCCACTGTCCATTGCAGATGAAGTGTGGTAGGAGGTCAGAAGCTTTTGGAAACTTTCCCTTTTGTTTTCATTTTTTTAAAATTCAGACACAGAAGTTCAGCCCATGGTTCTCAGTGTATTTTCTCCCTCGCTCCCGGTACTTATTGCTTGTTTTCTCTTCCATTCCCTGCCATTTTGGCAGCTCCCATTTGGCTGGCTGTCGGCTCCTTTGTTAAGTATTGCTGTCTGTCCATGATCCGCGGCTTGTGTTCCTTGTCTCCATTCCCTCTCATACCTCCTTTGTTTTTCTTTTTTTTTATTTTATTTAATTCACCGCCGAGTGTGAGTTGCAGTGAAGTGACAGTGTCTGGTGGTAAGTTGCGATGGCTGGCAGCTGAGGAAGGGGAAACTAGAGACTGGCACATTCCCAGAGTAGGGGCAACCCGGTGCATGTTTGCCATTATAACCATCTGGTTATAATGGAAAATTATAACCAGGTTTCCCTTAGGGAAAAAAACCCTCACCAGTTATTACAAAAATGTTATAAACTTTTTTTGGTGAGTGAGTCTATTTTCCAAATTGGTTGAGATTATTTTTAGAAACAATCATGCATCTAACATGCTTTATTGTTTTACACCTTGTATCTCACCTGTATTGTTACCAATGTCTCACCTCACATTTTGTTTGTCCACCCTCCCTGTGACGAGGTACCTTTGTAAATGAGTCTCTGACTCAAAGGTTGTAAATCTGATTGAATGAAATAAATAAATAAAAATAAATAAATAACAATCAATATGAATTGTTTGTATTCAATCTGTTTACCATATGACTGTCCTAAAATGTATTTTCTAATTTGTATACAATATAATGTAAGTATTGCCTTTCCTAATGTTCTGGGCTGCCCCTGTAATGGGTCCTTGTGCCCAGTGGTCTGATCCCAGGTTAACAAAGAATTAAATAAAAAAATATTTTATTTTATATTATTTATTTTTTTAACCAGGAGAGACACACTAAGCTAAAAGCTTATTTACAGGTGTGTCCTGGGAGCACAAGGATGTTGAGTGACTTGCTCAGGGTCACACAGTATGCAGGTAGGGGCTGTAGGATTCAATCCCAGGTCTCCAGGTTTGCAGCTCAGAGCCTTAAACCACTGCACTATACTGCCTCCTATATATCTATTATACAATGGCAAGAACTATACTGACCTATAAAGCCCTACACTGACAGGGACCATGGTATCTGCAAGATCACCTTTGTCCCTATCACCCCCTTCACCCCCTCTGCTCAGCTGAAGAGGGATTGCTAGAGATTCCCAGGGACCATTTGACAACCTCAGGAGCCAGATCTTTTGCTTTTGTATCTCTGACCCTGTGGAATTCTCTACCTCATTGGATTAGACAGTGCCCATCCATAGAGGCTTTTAAAGTTGCCCTAAAATCTTATTTATTTGATTCCGCTTTTCCCAGCATGTAAAGTTCTGTTGGTTTATATGTGTTTTATTGTTTGGGTTGATTGATAATTGTTTTTATGATATTTGTACAATGCTATGATCTGCTGAAATAGCATTCCAGAAATAAAGAATTGCTTGCTTGCTTCCGAGAAAGAATGCTGGGCTGTGATTGGTCAGGCTGGGACTGGACCTGTGATGTTATCCTGGCATAACATCACAGATCTAGTCCTGTCACCCACAAGACCGAATGAAATGAGAAAAAAAATCACTGCACAGACCATCACCAACTTGCCTGCACCTCACGTAGCAGCACTAAGTATAAATTCATCCTGCCCACAGCAAACAACCAAAATAGCACCCAGCACCATCATAGATTCCACCAAAACTTACTTTTTTTACTATAAAAAAAGCTACATGAAAGCTGACTTTGTGATCAGCCTCACAGCACTGTCCTGCTCACTCTACTGGCAGTCTCCCACTCCAGTGTCAACACAATAAAAGTGTTTTTTTTATTTAACAGAACAAATCCACACTGAAAGCCATCACATCGACTTCTGAATCAAGCACCCCACTGCCTCCCTGGTCTCCACGCTCCCTGCTGCCACATGTAAACCTGTCACTTGATCAGTTTCATGGCTGTCCCTCCCACTTGTATCCCACTCACAGTCCCCACTGACAAAAACATAGTAAGCGCATGCAACAGCACACTTCACAGAAAGTTACCTGATTGTTGTTTTCCATCGGTCACTTCTCCCGGTAATACCGGCACCCAGAAAAGACACGCTGCCACTACAGTCAGTGATGTTGAGGAGCAATCTCCAACAGCCACGATTCTGTTGGGGGGGCAGCGGGGCGAAGTCACATTTCCTGGAGGGCCGGGGCTGAGACCATGTCACATTTCCTGGAAGCACCAGCAGGAACAGTGAAAATAGGCAGGATATAGATGAAAAAAATAAAAAATAAAAAAAAAAGTGGCTTACACCAAAGAAACAGAGCAGACAAAAACAACACCACAGAAAGATATCTGTGAGGACTCAAGTGTCTGAAGCCACAGTGACAACACAGGAGGTCCCCCTACTGGCCAAGAACTAGGCACTCATTTTTCAAAAAGTAAACCTACACATTAGAAAAAACAACAAAAAAATTTACTTTTAAAAGAAATTTTCTTTTTTTTCCTTTCTCTTTAACACACAAGCTGTTGTATAATAGGAATAATGCACTCCAGGGTGTGTGTCATGCTGGGATAACATCATACCTGGGGTGATTAGTCGCACTCAGCCTGTGGCCTCATGCCTAATCACCTCAGTATGACACACACCATGTGGTGCATTATTCCTTTATTCAAAAACAAGACAGCAAGGGCCACTCTGAGGATGGTGGTGCAAGTTAGACCAATTATAAATTACTTGCACTTCACTTACCTCACTAGTTGCAGGTCACTGAACACCATTAAAATTTTATTTTATTTTATTTGAAAATAATTCACCAGGAAAGGAATACTGAGCTGCAAATAACTTGTTTCCAGATGTGTCCTGGGGGAAAGGGGGAAATGGGATGCAATATGCATAACAGGATACAAAATACAATGAAATGAATAAAACAAAATTGAACAAGATACGATTCAACACAAAGGGTGTAACAATTCAAACATGATACTGTGGATAAACCAAGATGCACAAGACACATCTATACATACAAATATTCATATATATATATATATATATATACACACACACACACACACACATGAAAACACATACATAAGCACAAATGTACAAATAAATATAATAATAGGGAGAGCAAAAATTATGTAAGGGGAACAAATTTAGGAAGAGCATGAGGATGAGGGGGGAGTTAAAACCTATAAACCCACAGGCGTGAGCCCCAAGGGAATGAAAGCAGCCCAAAGTATAACCAGCCAGTGTAATAGGCTAATTGTAGGCCAGAAGAGGGAAGGGGTGAGGGTAGGTATGAGAAAATGTATAATAGTAAAAAGAAAGAGAGAGAGAGCATTGAAGGGAACAGGGGTCAGGAGTAGTTGCAGGAAGAGGAAATATAGTTACAGAGAAGACAAGACAATGAACTACTGGATGGAGCAGAGTGGATATCTAAGGGAAGGGAGTTCTAAAGATTAGGAAAATGATGGGAGAAGGCAGCCATACCTGAAGTGGAGGTTTGGGAAGGGAGGGCTAGAGTCCTGTGGGTGTAGTAGCGGAGGGAGTAGGTGATAGAAGAGGGGGTGGAGAGGAGTGCATTTAGGTAGAATGGAAGGGAGCCAAACAAAAATTTACCGACTAATGATGCACAATGAGCAAGATGTCTGGCCCCAAGAGATGGGGAGGAGAGGGTGGTGTAGAGGTTGCAGTGGTGCGTACGTGGTGGACAATTTAGGGCAAGAGGCAGAAGGAGTAGAATAGGGTGTCCAGTATGGCAAGGGTGGACTTAGGGGTGACACTGTAAACTATGTCATCGAAGTCAAAAATTGGAAGGATCATCTTCTGGACGATTTCACAGTGGGCCGGGGAGTGGGGAGCCATGGTGTCTGTACAGAGCACCTAGTTTGGGATATAGTTTTTTGTGGATAGCATTCACATGTCTAGAGAAGTAAAGGTTCCTATTGAGTCAGAGCCCAAGGTATTTAAAGGAGGAGACATCTTCTAATAAGGATCAATCAAGAGTGTGGAAAGTAGGGGAGGCTGTAAGTCTGGCAAGTGTTTGCCCGGTGTGAAAAGTCATAGAGACCATCTTTTTGGCATTGAGGAACAGTTAATCTGATCAAAACCAGTGCTGGACATTATTGAAAGCCAATTGAAGACTGGTTGCCACATCAGAGGGGGAGGTACCAGAGGTAAACAAAACAGTATCATCCATGTACATATGGATATCTACTGTTGAACATGCAGAGGGTAAGTCATTCAGAAATATCAAGAAGAGTATCAGACCACGTACTGAACCTTAAGGGACTCCAGTGTTGATGGGGAGAGGGGAGAGATGGAGTTACCTACCCTAATGGACTGGGACCTACCCATAAGCTAGGAATGGAACCAGCTAATGGTGGTCTGAGAGAGACCAGCTGTATTCAGCTTGGTAAGGAGTAGGGTGTGAACAACAGTGTTAAAGGCTTTGGCCAGATCGGCAAAGATGGCAGAGGTGATATGGCCCTGATCCATGCCAGAGAGAATGGAGTCAGTGAGCCAGAGCAGGGAGGTTGTATTGGAGTGTGACTTGCGGAAACCAGACTGGAAAGGGGTGAAGGAGAAGGAGAAGGAGTCCAGGAATTTGAGAAAATTGAGCCAGTACTAGGTGCTCTTATAGTTTAGCAAGAATTGGGAGTAGGGATATTGGGCGGTAATTACCTGGATTTGAAGAATCACCACCCTTAGGAAGAAAGACAACAGTAGCAAGCTTCCAATCATCAGGGACAGTCACCAGAGAGAAGGAGAGATTCAGAAGGTAGATGATTGGGAAAGTAATGGCATGGGCAGAGAGGTGCAGGAGCTCAGGGTCAAGCCCATCTGGGCTTTTGCCCTTATGGGGATTAAGGGTTAAAAGAGCTTCTAGGGTGTCAGTGGTGGAGACCGATGAGAAGGAGAAATAAAGGGGGGTGGGAGAGGGAGCAGAAGGAGCTGTCAGGGAAGGAACTGAGGGGGTAGTTAAGCAAGAAGGGTAGAAGCACAGGATGTGAAGAAGATGTTGAATTCGATAGTGACAGAGGGATGGTCCGAGATAGTGGTGTCACCTATCTTTAGGACTGGGGGAGGGGATTGGGCAGGTGGGGAGAAAAGGGCATGAACTACTTTCCAGAATTTGGAGGGATTGTTAAGGTTCTCCTGGAAGGTGATGGAGAAATATTCTGTTTTGGCGAGTCTGATGGCTCTAGTGCAGGCATTTTGGAGAGATCTATATCTTAGCAAGTTGACAAGAATGCATGAGACCTTGTAAGTCTGCCATGCATGGTCACAAACAAGCTGACAGGCCAGAAGTTTGGCTGTTACCCAGGGGAGGTGAGAGCCTCAGACCCTGGTTTCTCTGATTGGAGCGTGCCGATCCCAGACATTCAAGAACTGGGTTTTGAAGTAGGCCAAAGCTGAGTCAACAGGGGAGTCATTTGCAATCAGAGGCCAGTCAATACCAATGAGTTCCTCATGGAGGGATGACAAGTCTAGTGACCTAGGTGGCGGAGGTGGAGGATGTTTGGTGGTGCTTTGGGGCAGTGGATTTTACACATGCAGTAGACCATGTGGTGGTCACTGAGCGCATTTGGCAGGATTCCTGATGTAACTACCCAGTGGGGGTGTGATGATAGCACCCAGTCAAGTAGGGAGTGCATACCCAACTTATGGTTTAAGCAGGTTCAGTCAGAGATCAAGTGAGTGAGATTCAGGGAGGAGATGTGGTTATGGAGTTTGGATTGAGTGCTAGAAAACCAATTTATATTGAGGTCCCCAAGGATGAGGAGTTCACCAGTTGAAGACTAGGGAGTGAGTGTAGAGATGATGTCTAAAACAGAGGAGGAAGGCAAGCTAGGGCAGCAGAAGACACCATCTATAAACATAGGAAGGGAGCAGGAGAAGGAAGGTTTTAGCAGCAGATGTTCATAGGCAGAGGGGGAGGCAGTGGAGAGGCATAGGGAATACTGGATGCATGATGCAATGTATATGGCTTCCCCCCTGCCCCTGGTTGACAAGTCCTGCCAAATGAAGGAGTAACCAGAGATGAAGATGGAAGAGTCAGGGATTCTGGAGGAGAGCCATGATTCAGTGATGATCATCATGCTGGGTTTTAGGCTAACCATAAGAGACTGGAGCAGATGTATCTTAGGGAGAAGGCTCCTGATGGATGGAAAATAACATGCATGAGCATTGGATTTACCAACAAAGCACCATTTATTAATTATAGTCAGCATAAACATGGTACAAACATGCAGTACAATGCATATTGAGCACAAGCAACCTCGCTCATACCCTGTAATCTACTGTTTCATGCATGCACAGTTCATCAGACAAGATCTAGCAATGGGTAACTCTATTTAAGTAGTATACTAGAGTCAGCTGATGTTGAGCCCATTCACATTGACCACTCCAAGTGCCCGTACAGTTTAAAAATGATCATGTAAACACATTGTGCAAAATAGTGATAAAATTAGTTTAAAAATAGGTCAGACGGCAGTGACACTTGTAATAAATAAAGTCCTCCAATTGTCTTATTTCATCTTGGGTAGATCAGTCCTAAACTAAGGAAAACTTTGTCATTTAATTTGTTTCTCATGTAAACAATTTGTACAGATACAGTGGTGCTTATTATTATGATACTTCATGTCTAGTCTTGTTGTAACATTATCGTCATGATGCCCTGGGTGGTGATTAGACAGAATGATTGGAAGCACACAGCAATTAAGCAAAGACCCATGATGACCTCATCCATACTTGCCAGATCCTGTCAAATGGTACTGATTGACATCACTAAACAAGAAAAGCCATGAAACTGAGCACCACTGTAATAAATATTACTTTAGGTAAATCTGTACACTGCATATAATTGCGTAAAACATTTCCAAATGCAATCAAGGTAATTGTAACCCCACTGACAATATCATTTGCTCTCCAATATACCTCCCCTAGCAAATATCACCAGAGTAATTGTGTAATGTTTGTTTCTTTAGAAAAACCCTGACACACTAAAGATACAGTAAGTCTTATTTTAAAAAAAGATAAGGAAAAAATTAACTTATTCATAAATGGTATGCATAATGAGTCTAAAAATTTAAGAAGGATATTGAGTAGCTGGACTGAAGGGAATATAGCCATTTTAGATGCAAAGCACATAACTAAGAAGCTTATTTAGTGATTTTCTCCATTAGGAGAATGACAATTTGTTAATAACAGGTATGCACCCTGAAAGTGTTTTGATTATGTATAAGTACACGTCTTATGAATTTATGTTACTATCAAAATGTATTTAATGTTTTAAATAGTTAAGTACACCATATATCCCAAAGAGAAAATTTGAAATATGGCTAATAAGCATTTTATTTGGTAGTCAGAGTGAATTAATTATCTGTTTTGAAGGATTGCAAGTTCTGTTATAATTGTTTCAGCACTATGTATATATGAAAATGTATTATTTATGTTTAGATCAGTTCCCAGATTAAGTAGATTTTTTTCAATGAAACATACATTAGAATATGTACGATCCTCAGTGAATATTATTCACCAATATGTAAGCTGAGTATGGTTCCCAAATATATTTCTTAATTTGTTGCATATTGGTGCCAGAAACACATACTCCTTGATCTTTGATTTCTTTAATAGGACCTGGCAGTCTCCTGTTAGCATTGTGAAAGTTTGCTACCCTGAAATGTACAACTAGCTTAGTGCTGCACCAACAGTCATTTTCTGGCAGTAGCATAACCTCATGAACTGGCTGCAGCCACCAAGGAGAGGTGGAGCAAAATTGCATTCTGAGGAATTTCATGATTCATATACCTGTTCAAACTGCACATCAGGACTTGCTGCAACCCTATAGTGAAGCAGCTGCTGTGTATGTCTCTAGTTCTCCTGTGGTGCACCAGGGACACAAATAGCATAGGGAATAAAATGGTGAATCATGGGAGATAGCAGAGAATATGAAGGTCAATATTTCATATGGTTTGCAAAATACTGTTGGAATAAACACATTTGTTCAACAAATAATTATTATTTATTGGTAAACAAACTAGACTGTAATGCCCTTTTAGTGAAAATCAATCTATACTAATGTAATTTTGGTTTAATACATCAATTTGACTGCAGGGCAAATCATGCATTTTGTCACATTATAGAGGTAGCCTGACAATGTAAAAGCAGTATTAGTTTGTAGAGTAGTGTGTGTGTGTGTGTGTGTGTGTGTGTGTGTGTGTGTGTGTGTGTGTGTGTGTGTGTGCTCATATGCAAAATGGTTAGTTAGCTATGTTTCTTGATGCTCTATGCTGCAGTCACTTTTCTGTACACCAAACAACAATACTGTCAGTTTCAGATAAAAAAAAAAACATAAAGAAAGGAAACATTAATAGGTTCCAGAATTATTAGATACAATATGCTGGACCAACTCATGACTCAAACAATCTGGTTAATCATTTACCTGGGGCAAGTGATATAAACCCTTGGGCATGATTTAAAATTTAGGTCACCCTATCAGGCAGCAATTTTAGCCTAAACTGGGGCTGCAGAGTAGTTTTTTTCTCTATTCCCTTCCCTCAAACTTTCACGGCTGTCTGTCTGTCTGCTTGTATGTCTTTCTGTCACACACTGGCAGCTGTTTGACTATACAACTAGCCAGGAGGAGAGAATGAGAAATTATGCCTTCAACTACTGTCAATGCAGCTCCTTTATTCACCATCAAGGGGTGCTCACACATTACACATCTGCCCACCTCTTCCACCCCAAGAAGAAACACATACTCTGTGATGCATGAAGCCTCACTGAAGTGGAGACTGTGGGTCAGGAGTCCTGTCTTTCACACACTACTTCATGAAAGCAGCATGTTGGCCAAGGGTTGTGCTTTTAAAATGTTTCCTTTTTCAGTCATTCTGAAAAACACTATACTTCATTCACCATATGATAGTCTTTCTCTTACATATTTTTTTTTTAGTGATTTCCAGTGTTCTCCTTTCAAATATTTCAGTGCTGTATTTAAGCTCTATTGATTTATAGTGGACTTGCTGACTAACTAATGCAGTGCAAATGTGCTTTGTTCATGATCTCATTCTTCAACCCTCAATTGCTTTCCTCAGCGGTTTTGGAATAGCAGTAATATTTGCCATCCTTATGCTTATAAAAAATACATAAGGCAATTTGGCCTCCGCATCTAAAATATGAAACAAATTGATTGATCAGGCTGCAAAATACTGTAACATGCTATCCAGAATGAACTTCAATATTAACTGCAGCTTAAAAGGCTTTTTGATGTGTTTTCCCTTGTTAGACAATATTCAAGGCATTTGCAAGACAATACTCACCATTTAAAAATAATGTTAAAATTTACCATAGTGGGGTATTTTTGTCACTGCTGTCTTTGCCCTAAACTCTTATATTGCAACATTCTGAATCAAGCAGCATGATGTCATTTAAGTCAGAACACTATTTTTCTTGTGATTAGAAAATAACAAATTGATGGGGGGGGGGGATCCATGTTGACTGCATATAGTTTTACTCTGTTTGTGGGAACTCTATATTGTCCCTGAATTGCCTAGCTTTGCAGTTTGTTTTGTTTAATTTCAATGGAGAAATGCCTTCCATGAAGGTTCTGCTATAATTTGTGGAGGATGAGAGTGCTTTCTAGTTCCTGTCCAAGAAAGAGAGGGAAAAGCTTAAAGCTACTATGCTGAGGGCTGAAACTGGTGCAAACGTTGCAAAAAAGTGGCTCAGAAGAACAATTCTACAAACTAATGCTGACATGGTCAAGAGGGGCAACAATATTCTGATGGAGCTGGAAGAAGCAGACTCCATCTACAGACCAGAGCAATGCTGCAATAAGTTAACCGAGATCAGTGCTAAACTAGACACTGTGGTTGAAACTCTGATTGTAGCCAGAATCCAAGTAGAAGGAATTTATCATGCAGAACACTTGTGGAAAGGGAAGGGATATTCACAAACTGGAAAGTTTATTCTTTAGATGTAAATAATCTTGCTATTATAAAGGACAATATGTTCATGGCCCATAAATAAGAAAGACTGGTGAATCTGGCTAGTGAATACAATATACTGCACTTATTCTGAGGCCTCTGAAAAGCTTTCGGTCTGAGAATTTAATAGAAGTGCTGCAAAAGTTGTTGTTTGGTTAAAGGGACACTGTCAACCCCTTTAGTCTTCAAAGTGTCCCTAGTTTAAAAAACAAATTTTATGATTGTTCACATTCTATATAGACTATTGATGCAAGCTGGTAGTTTGATTCAGATCCCTTTTTTTCTTTTAAAGAGTGAAAAATGGACTGTCCACCATGCTGGTGTTACCAAACCAAAACATGTTTGTTTACATTTCTTGACCAACTCCCAGTGCATCTTTTCTGGACTCAGGAACACCCCCAACACAATATAGCCACTCATTCTGCAGTGGAAGTAGAGAAGAGTATTGTAATATATGGATTTTAAAACTAATTCCCCCAAAAAGCATATAAAAAAAATCCCATAATAGGTTTGTCACTCCCGTAATACTACACTTCCGGTCCTCATAATACTATACTCCCAGACCAATAATACTATACTTCTGGTCCTTGTAATAGTATCATTCAGACTTTAATGCTGCAGCTAATATCTGAGGCATATTTTTTTCCTTTCTGAGAAAAAGAAGTGGGAATGGGCAGGGGTGAGGGGCACAAGGAGAGTGGACAGTAAGGAGCAAGGAACATGGAACCTTCCCACAACTAATCCAGAGGTAAGACATCATCAGAATTTCGCATCCATATATTACAAAAGATTACAATTAGGTTCCAGTGAATCATTCGTCTGTAATTTCATCTCAAGGTTCTGGGGACATGGAACCTCTCAAGCTTCGCTGTCAAGGTTACCTATGTCCCTAGAACCTCTCAATGGAATTACAGCCTTGTAATGCACTGGAACCTATCTATTATTCTATTTGTATCATGAGTGGCTGCACTGTTTGAGAGTGTTTCTGATGTTCAGGATGTATGCAATAAGAGTAGTTCAATGATTTGAAGCAAAACAAGGCTTGGTATAGCTATACATTACCATGCATTTCAGTTCTAATAAGCAAAGCGCCAGATAAAACAACCAGCAACATCAATTCATTTTTGAGACAGTAAGCAATGATCAAATGTGGGTTTTTACCTAAAAATAATATAATGCAAAAAAGGCTGACCATTTCCCTTTAACTTGAGGTGCAAGACGTTGTAACCCATGCTTACAGAATCTGTCTCAGCCCCAATTTACTGGATCGCTCAAGACCAGCCTAAAATCATAATTAACAGCCAGAGGATGAAATGAAACCCACAGTCATTGTATCCTTGGTCACAGAGATTGAGAATTAACTAATTCATAACAAAATTAAAGTTAAAGAGGAACATAATGTTAAAAAATTGGAAAGAATTTTCTGATTAGGCTGATCTTGGAATAGCCCTATGTTGCTCACGGGCCTCACTAAATATGATTCTAAGATTTGGAAATGCTGTAGAGGACAGTAGGCAGAAACATTAATAATCCCATTGGATATGTCCACTCACAGTCGATGTTTAATTTGCTAATGTTATCAGAATGGCAAGAACCTATTGCCACACATTTTGTTTTTCAGAAGATAAAGATCCCTTGTAAACTCCATAAGCCAATTTCCCAAACATTGCAAGTGGGCATCAAACTTAATACCATAAATCATGGTGAGACAAAACACACAGATGTATGTCCTCCTTTCTGCTGTGGGTAGTCTCAGAGTTTGAGTGATACTGTAAGTAAAAACTCTAACCCAGATTTGGTGTGTTGCATTAATGATATTTTTCCCCTGGAAGGAATACTTGAAGTTAATCAGTTGATGAAACTAAGAATGTGAACTGAATGATTAACTGTTGCATCAATTATGCAGAACTAGAGACTCTATCAAAAGTGAACAAGAAATAGTTCACTTAGAAAATGTGGAAATGATATGGGTAAAAATAATTCATAAATTCAAATCTAAAACAAGATTGGGGCTGATTTACAGGCCACTGTCTATTGTTAAACAGGATAATGATTGTCTCCTTGAATACATTTCCAAGTTGGATCCAGCAGATGATATTCTGCTAATGGGTGACTTTAATTTACCAAACATTGGTTGGTTAAAATTAAGTGGAAAAACAAATGTGGAAGTGAAATTCTTGGAAACAATGGACCAAACACCAGAACTCGGGTGCCCTTGACCGGGCGGCCGTTTGCTTTCACGGCAGCAGCAGCTGACTGAGCTGCCGTCCGTCATCCATCACCTGCCTGCCCTATGAGCACCAGAACTTGGGTGCCCTTGACCGGTCGGCCATTCGCATTCATGGTGGCAGCAGCGGACTGAGCTGCCGGCCATCATCCATCGCCTGCCTGCCCTACGAGCACCAGAACTCAGGTGCCCTTGACCAGGCAGCCATTCACTTTCACGGCGGCAGCAGCTGACTGAGCTGTCGGCCATCATCCATCGCCTCACTCCACCCTGGCGAGCACCAGAACTCGGTGCCTTTGACTGTGCGGCCATTCGCCATGCAGCAGCAGCAGCTGGACCGAGCTGCCGGCCATCATCCAGCCTGCCCACCCTACAAGCACCAGAACTTGGGTGCCCTTGACCGGGTGGCCATTTGCTTTCACGGCGGTAGCAGCTGACTGAGCTGCCGGATGTCATCCATCACCTGCCTGCCCTACGAGCACCAGAACTTAGGTGTCCTTGACTGGGCATCCGTTCGCTTTCACGGCGGCAGCAGCTGACTGAGCTCCCGGCTGTCATCCATCGCCTGCCCGCCCTACGAGCACCAGAACTCGAGTAAGCCTGCCTCCCTGACTGGGGAACCTCACCGGACACTGATTGGCTACCCCACTTCATGGCCTGCACCTCATTGGCTGCAGCCTTCCGGCTTCATCAGCGATTGGTCCCTTCAAGCTTTCTCTCTCTCTCTCTCTCTCTCTCTCTGCTTTCCTGCCAGCTTTTATGGCTTTCCCAGTGAAATTAATTGTGCAAGTATTTTCTTCACACACCACCCGCTCTGACCCCGGCCTCTATTAAATACAGTCCTAGCCCCTCCCCTCTATGCTAATTGGTCACTGTTGAGTTCTTGCAACCCCTTTTTTTTCCCTCCCACCATCCTCCTACAAGACATACCACTTACAACTACAATTGTCCCCTTGGTTCTCTTTTAGCAATCCGCGCAGGAGTACCACAAGATGTATCCCTTTCCTCACATATAGCTTGAGAATCCCATTCTTGCATACCCTCCTTATATACTTCTCCACTATCAGTTCATACGCTTACTCAGCCCCAGGCATTGAATTTTTGATCTACTGATATCGCATATTCCAAACCTTACCCACTTTCTACCAAAAATTCCAGAGTACTGTACTCAGTATTTCCTTGGCATACTATACTCCACTGAGAATCTTGGACCTTTTTTACTTCCTCCTGGTGTTATTCTTGTATACATATAATATACTGTGTATCAGTAATACTCCTGGACTTATTGTCCCTATCCAGGGTTGAAACCTAGGCACCCAGCCTACATCCCTTTCTGGCACTTAACATAAGACGGGCGCAGGCACTGCCCAATGGTTGCTTCTGTGTATGTCTCTGCTTACATCTTGCACCCTCTATTTAAACCCACCATCGAAAAATACACTCAGGGATTTACAATGTGTAGATATTCTAAGCCCTATTGAATACCTCAGCTGTGCCAATCACTCCCTTCTTCCATGTTTGGACACACATCCAACTTGGCATACTGGTACCCTATCAGGAGATGCCTCAGTGGACCTACAACTGTCCCGTCACCCCACATACTCTCCATTATTCATCACTAGTAAAGTCTTACTGCATATAACTCTAAACCTGCTAGGCATCAGCCTTAAACTTCCTCCATGTCAGTATGATGCCGCCCACAGATGCGAGTGAATCAGAGTCTTGAAGCTCCTCTTAGGGTTATCCAGGAAGCTACTGCTCCTTCTATTGTTATGCTCAGGGTATGTTGAACTTAATCCTGGACCCCTATCTCCCATAAGATTACCCAACGATCTACCTAGCCTTAAAGGCCTAAGCTTTATGCATGTTAATATGTGCAGCCTGTTGAAAAAAATCAGCTCCATCCAGGCCTGGATATGCCACACTAATCCCGACATTTTGGTTGTCACTGAAACGTGGCTCTGCCTGGCTACAACCAACTTCGAAGTAAACCTCCCTGCTTACTCACTGTTCCGAACCGATAGGCACTCCAGGGGTGGTGGGGTTGCTATCTATATTAAGGAAAAATTATCTGTCTCCATTATCAACTCTACATCTGCCCAAAATGAGTTTGAAAGCCTTACCCTTCAGGTTGGGATCTCTCCTGGCATCTCACTTTGTGTGTCAGGCTGCTACTGACCCCCTTCTGCAGGGTTACAGCTTCTGGATCACTTAAGTAATGTCTTGGGTCATAGATCCTCAGAATCTGTGCTACTAGGTGATATCAACCTAGACTGGTTGACTAGTACCTCAGCTCCTCTAAAAACACTTTGCGACTCTCTTGGATAGACCCAGCTTATCAATGAAACTACCCACCCAAACAAGTTAAATCCTACCAACAGCACCCTGCTGGATATTATCTTAGTTAATAAACCGTATTTGTTTACCCATGCTGGAGTATTTTTCTCTGACATCAGTGATCACTCCTTCATTGCTTGTGTCAGGTCCAATCATGCTCCCACCACCTGCTTCTAAATTTTCTACCAAAAGATGTCGATGCAACTTTGACCCCAGGGAGTATATTTCGGAGCTGAGCCACTCCATGCACTGGCAGGACTTTTACCTAGCTAAATCTGTCATCTCAGCATATGACATTTTTCAAGAAATTGTGTTAGGAGTACTTAATAAGCAAGCACCACTAGTGAAGGTCCGAGTCAGGAATAAATCTTGTCAGTGGTTTACTGAGGAACTGAAGGAAAGTAATGAGGAATAGGGACAGGCTTTGGAAAACTGCCCAAAAAACTAAACTAACAAATGATTGGATTTCCTTCAGGAGAGTGAGAAACCTTTGCACTAAGATTGTTAGAGAAGCAAAGGCTAACTTCTTTCGCTCACAACTTAATCTCTCGGCCAACTGCCCTTCCAAATTCTGGAGGGTAATTAAGGGTATAGAAGGCCATTTGGCCAGGACTTCCTTGCCTACCAAAATCTCGATGGGTACTACCACCCTCACTGATAAACTGTCAATCCTTGATGCCTTCAACAATCATTTTGCTACAGCAGGTCTTGCCTTCGATTCTTCCCCTGCCAGTAATCTTCAAGCGCAACTTGGGGTTGATAAACAAGGCACCTCCTCCTCCAGTCAAACCTTCTCACTTCAACCCACATCTCTGAAAGAGATGGAAGACCTCCTGTTAAAATTGAACGTCAGAAAAAGCGCAGGTGCTGATCACATCGACTCATTTTTCCTGAAGATTGGCTATAGGGTCCTAACTGTGCCTATTATGCATCTGTTTAACCTATCTCTGTCACAAGGTGACCTTCCTCCTATCTGGAAAACAGCACACGTCATCCCTTTGTTTAAGTCAGGTGACCCCTTTGACCTAAATAACTATAGACCTATTTCCCTTCTCCCTATCCTGTCTAAGTTATTGGAAAAAATCATGAACACCCAGCTCAGAAACCATCTGGAATCGTCAAAACTTCTCAACCCATTACAATCAGGGTTCAGAGCACAACACAGCACTACTTCAGCTTTGGCCAAAGTCACTAATGATTGGCAGAGTGAGTTGAATAAGAAGAACTTCATCTGTGCAGTTTTCCTGGATCTAAGTAAGGCCCTCGATACCATTGATCATAGTCTGCTCCTCACATCCCTTCAAACCACTGGACTGGATGCCCTTTCTCTCAAATGGTTCAGCAATTACCTTGCTGACCGTTCACAGCAAGTAAAAGCGGATGGTGAAGTCTCTCCTTTAAAAGCCCTTTGGAGAGGCATTACCCAAGGCTTCATTTTGGGTCCCCTGCTCTTTGCACTTTACATCAACAGAATCAATGCTACCATCAAAAAGGTCCACATTCACTTATTTGCAGATGATACAGTACTTTACTCTAGTGGATCTTCCCCCCAAATGGCATGCTCTGAACTACAGGATGATTTCAATCGAGTACAGTCTCAGGTCTTAAAGCAGAAACTGCTTCTAAATGCCAAGAAGACAAAAGCGATGTTCCTGTCACCCTTTCCTAACCTAGCAAACCTGGCCGTGACGGGGCTACTAGCCCCAATTACTACAATACTGGGTGAACAGCTGGAGTACGTATCAAAATTTAAATATTTGGGGGTTTGGCTGGACTCTAGACTCTCCTTCATTGTTCACATAGAAGAGCTGATAAAGAAACATAAAATGAGACTTGACCTTTTCTACAGGATAAAAAATCTCCTCATCAGGGATGCAAAATTGAGGCTAGTCCAATCTACCTTCCTCTCTTTATTAGACTATGCTGATTTCCTTTACAGCCAGGGTTCTGCAGGTGCTCTTTCCAAACTTGATATGCTCTACCATAGAGCTCTAAGGTTTATAACGGGCCTTCCCTATTCCACCTATCATTGCTCGCTGTACTCATTGGTAGGTTGGTCATCTCTTAGCTTTAGACACCAGAGAAATGCTGTGATCTGGATCTAAAAAAGCATCCTAAATAAACTTCCTGATTACATCTTGGACTGCTTACCTCTCTGCTCATTAAGTAAGTATCCCTGAGAAATGCCTCTTATATTTCGCTGAAAGTGTCTAAGGCCAAATCTCAGTTTGGCAGGGCATCTATTAGCCATGCATGGCCTCTTCTGTGGAACAAGATACAAAAGAATCTATAAATCAATTACCCCATTAGCCTGGCAGCTTTCAAAATCTTATATACATTCCATTTCAAAGAATCCTGCATCTGTTCCTCCTGACCTAGGTCCTTTTTCCTTCAGAGCTTACTACTCTATTCTCTGACCTTGCCCCTGCCTCATCATGACTTTAGGTCTCTTTCTGTTGTTGTCTCCACTCATTGCTTACCCTTGCCTTCCTCCTTCACTCCCCTGACCACATCTACACTTTATATCCACTTTCTATCACTTACCCATGACATTTTAACCCCTATTTTTGTCTGTTCATCTGTTTTTAACTGACCATACTCTGTACCTACTGTTCCCCCCATGTTCTGCACTTTGTATATGATGCACAAATTATCTATCTGTAATTAATGTTTTTTTACAATTTTTTGTACCATTTACTTGCATTTATACTGTCCTATTTATTGTACTCATAGTTGACATCGTATGTTGATCTCACCTAAATTGTAATTTGATGTACACATACTTGAAATCGTATGTTGATTTCACCTATATTGTATTATCTATTGTTTGTCCCAGGTCTACCTTGAAAATGAACTTGCTCAATGGTGCCTGCCTGGTTAAAGATTTTGATTGATTGATTGATTGAAATTGGAGTAGAACAGAAAGTACTATTTCCAACAAGAGGTGAGAACATTCTACATCTGGTTTTGACCAATATGGGGAATAAAATAAACGATGTAACAATAGGAAGCCCACTGGGAAACAGCGATCACTACACAGTGTTTTTTAAATGGTCAGGAGAATCTAGTATAAAAAGTGACACAGCCATAACATACAAATTACGTTTCAATAAAGCACACTTTACAGGATTAAAACTAAAATGACTGCTTGGGACTGGGAGGCAGAGCTCTTCAACCAGTCAGTTGAAAATATGTGGTGAAAACTACATGATAAAATTATAAGTGAAGTGCATAAGTATATACCCAGCAGGTGTAAAGATGAAAGAAAGAAACATAATAAAGGATGGTTCAATGCTAAAATCAAAAAAATGGTTAAAAATAAGAACAATATCTTTAAGAGAATAAATAAGCAACATAACCAAGAAGGGTGGTTGCTGTATAGGGAAGCAGTTAAACAGCTAAAAAAAGAAATAAGAAAAGCTAAGGCTGAATATGAATTGTCTTTGGCTGTAAGGGTAAAGGATAATCATAACACATTCTTTACATACATAAATAGAAAAGGAAGGTGCAAAATAACACTGGTCCCTATATTGATACACTGGGAGTACCTGTAACTGATAATAAACAATTGGCAGATATGCAGAAGTCATATTTTAGTTTCATATTTAATAAAATTTCCTGACGATTGGCTAAATTTCTTCTATGGACAACAGGACCAAGCAGTGTTCACAGGCAGGCAAATCTTGACTGATCCTGATGAAGTATTAAAAAGACTAAGGGAAGCTAATGTTAACAAGTCCCCAGGGCCAGATGATGTACACCCCAGAGTTCTTAATGAATTAGCAGTCAGTCTATCCCAGCCTTTAACTTTTGTATTTAAAAAATCCTTGGATCAGGCTGTAGTGGTACAGGGTTGGACAGATGCATTAGTGGTACCCTTATTAAAAAAAGGGTCCTACCACAAACCCTGCACATTTTAGACCAATTAGCCTGACTTCTATATTGGGTAATATATTTGAAGGTATTCTAAAAGAACACATCTCAGCCCATTTGACACTGCATGGACTAACGGACAAAACCCAACATGGATTTACAAAAACAAGATCATGTCAGACTAATTTGTTAGCCTTTTATGAAAAAGTGAATAAAGCCTTGGACATGGGGAATGCAGTTGATGTTGTGTTACTGGACATTTTAAAGGCATTTGATAAACTACCACATAATGAATTAATTGAGGTACTGTTTGGTATGATTTTACCTACAAACGTAGTAAACTGGGTAGAGGCGTGGCTGAGAAATAGGAGGCAGAGGGTTGTTATCAGAGGGGTAATGTCAGATTGGGAGCAGGTCATGAGCAGATTCGCACAGGGATCAGTGTTGGGCCCATGTTTATTTAATATATGTGTATCTTCTATTAAATGCAGATTCCTACATATGTGGATGAGCAAATTTGCAGCTGACTGCAGGATTGAGGGTATTGTAAGCACTGCAAGCGAAATTCAAAATGTGCAAAAAAGCCTAGATATGATAATGCAGTGGACAGGGCAATACAAACTGGAATTGAACTTAGATAAATGTGTGGTGATGCATCTAGTGAAAAGTAATATCAACTATAACTACATTCTGGGTGGTAGTTTACTTCATAAAACAGTGGCAGAAAGAGATCTGGGGATGAGGGTGACAAATTACTTGAAATTTAGTACATATTGTAGCTTGGTTGTCACAAAGGCAAACCAGGAATTAAATTGTATTTTTAGGCACATAGGCAGCAGAGACAGATGGGTAATTTTACCCCTTTATCGGGCATTGGTGAGGCCACACCTTGAGTATTGTGCACAGGTATGATCCCCATACAATAAAGTTGATGTTAGAAGATTGGAAGGGGTGCAAAGAAGAGCAACAAAAAGAATTACAGGATACGAGAAATTACCATACCAGGAGAGATTGCATAAACTCGGGATGTTTTCCTTACAATACAGAAGACTAAGAGGAGATATGTGCATGATTTTTACAGCTTTTCAGGATAAACAATTAAGGGAGACCTTGGGACTCAAAATAAGAAAAATCTATCTATTTGAACCTAAAAGCCATATGATGCAATTAGAACAAGAAAAGTGGAACACCCTAAACAGGAAAAATTGGTTTAGCCAGTGGGGGGTTCAACTCTGGAATAAATTACCATGTGAAGTGGTATTGAGTAAAACTATGGACTCATTCAAAATTGGTCTGGATAGATTTTATTTAAATAAGGATAAGCTAATTTAAACAAGTTAGGCAAGCACTAAGGATGCAAGTCTATGAAGCTTGAGAAACTTATGAAACTTATGAAACTACTTTGGCTTACAATGCGGTAATTGGCATAGGGTATAACAGAGTACAAATAGGGGGAAACTCTTGAGGTCTGCAATAAATATTAAAGGGATATAGTAATGTTTCCCAAAAGCCTTTTTCACATAGTATGCCATTGCCAGCCAAGCTTCAGATGTTGCATCTGCAATTTGTGTTGTAAAAGAATCTGTCATAGTCATTATTTTTTATATTTTATCAGCATTTTGTCCTCCAGTTTTCTGTGCATGGCCACACCCCTAGAATTATGTCATACCAGGGAGCTGCCAATGTTTTACATACAGCAACAAGGAATTCTGGGTAATTTATAACATTGACATAAATGTGCCTTACTCAGAAGTATAGTCCCATATATTGATAGTGGTAAGCATCTATATGTAAATGTACATACTAAGGCATTGTGGGTAAAATAAGAACCTGTTTTACAGTTTTCTTACTCTGAGATGCTGTCTCATATTTCTGTAGTGGTGTCAACAATATAAGCTTGTGCATGTTGATTTTCACAACAATGCATTGTGCATACCATAACTAGCTACAAGACTTCTATACTGAGAGATGCAGTCTCCAATTTCTGCAGTGAACACATAAATATAACAGCCTGTATACTAATTTACATAGTGAGGCATTGTGGGTACAGTACATAGCTGATTTGACCATCTAAAACTAAAAAGTGACACTGTCCCTTTAATAACTTTGTTTCCCTGGTATGAAGTCACAGTTGGGTGTTGCAACACTGAGAAAAAAGGTCAGTCTATGCAAATGAAGCAGGGCACCAATATAAAAGAATTTTTTTTCATGGAAAACAGCACTATTTGGCAGTTTGAATGGTAAGAGGCTGATTCACATCACCTACAGGTTACAATTCCCATTTGTTATAGCAAAGGTTGATAAATCCCTTTAAGTATTATAGCTTATTAGTGGCAGGTGGTGTTTGTATGACATTGATGGAATTAGCATGTTTGTTGCAGTGTGACACAGTTTTCAACAAGTGTGACTGCTTCATTCCCAGTTCTGAGTTGTAGTAATTGTTAGCATACATTGATGAGGCTAAGACTGACCTATTCCCCATAGTCTCTGTTTTACCTTCATGCCAATTACTATCTTCTCAGTGGCACCATATATTTTACTAATTTATAAAAACTACCCCCACCAAAATAAATTACACATCCAAGAACATAAACACAAATTATAAGGTAATACATTTGGGGTGTTATAGTTAAACTCCCAAAGTTTCACCCTCCATGTATTTTTTTGTTATATTTTAATATTTTTAACTTTTAATATTGCTTGAACTGAAGTAACAGTTAAGACAGCTGCTGCCTGCTGGCAACCAAACATGCTATAGTCAACATAATACATGAGGTCACAAGACTGAGGAACTTTCACATTTGTGGTTGGCCATTAATACTGACTCATCTGGTTCTGGGGTCACCACTGCTGTCCATTGATGGTGAAATGGTGATGTGATGGATCTTATTAACTGACAATGATATAGTATGAGCCATGCATCACACCTGATCATACTGAGCCTGCTGCAAGGATATCATAAAACATGTACTGTCTTCAGGAGGACTTGAGGTGATGGTGTGTGTCATAGTCCTTGCACTACCAATGCTACTGAGTGTGGTAAGCAAGACTGTGGTACTTGTAGTGCTAGTGGGAGTCTGGGGTGATTGCCAGCAGGGTGTATAGTAATGATAATAACAGTAGGTGTAAGTTGTTGGTCATTTAAGTAATCAGATGTATAGCTGAAGTTGACCAATGGTAAGCTGAGTCTGAGAAAGGTTAAGAATTCAATATTCTCAGGATATAGCTTGGAGTGAAGTGATGAGGCAATAGCAGCAGTTTGCTGAAACATCCATTTAAAGTGACTGATTTTGGAGGGATGCTAAGAAAATACAAACTCAGATTTGTCAGTGCCAAATGACTTTCCAGTCTTGACAGAATTTGATGGGATCACTTCTCGAGCTAGACAGTGGAGGCCCAACCAGAAGCATGGTCATTTCTGCAGCATGCTGCAGAGTGACAGACTGCAGCATATTTCAGAACATTCCCATTATAAGACCATTATCCAAACAAAATAAACTATTGTTTGACAATTATTTTTACTAATGGGTTGCTGCAACAGCAGTTGCAGACTATTTCACAAAACAGCAAAATCAAACACACCTCTTGTTGGGACTGTATATGAGCCTCCATCATGTACACTGGTGAGATATCTGTGTATTCCTCCAAAACATCTGCACGTCACTGGCAGGCAGTGTCAAAAAGCTCCCAAATGCCATTTGTTGTCTCCAGATCATCACTATCCAAGTTGTCTTCCATGTCATCATGCATGGCATTAGAAGTATGCAAAGTTGACCAAGGAGGAGGAGGAGCACTGTGAGTAGGAGGAATGTAATTATTGGTTGTTTTCTCGAGTTGTCTGTGCTGCTGATCTGAAAGTGAATGCAACTGTTTTTACTTGATATAGGTGATGCATCCAGCAGGAATGCACATATCTTTATACTTGAGATCCACTAGCATAGCCATGCCAAATTGTGTTCCTAATCTAATGCTTCAAATCTGTCTGCACTTTGCCTCAGAAACATTTCTGCTACTTTCTTAATGAGCATTGAATCCTGCTTGTGCTGCTACTGAGATGACACAGAAGAACTAGTGGTGTCATTGCCATCTCCTCCACCACCATCATCATTGCTGTCAATCTCATCACAACCACCAGTCCTGCCACCTCAGTGACCACCACCACTACCCCTTTATTTGTTTAATTGCTATAAAAGATCTCAAATAATGGCATGTTTGTCATCCATGTAGACTCAACAAGGAAGGACTGTGCTAAGGCTTACTGATTCAACACTGACCTCTTTAGAGGCTTGTTAATAAGGTCTCAGAAGTGTAATATACTTTCATATCATGCATCACTGCACCTAGGACAGATATCCTCTACCGATTGTTGAATTCTATAGCCAAGAACACAACTTTCTCATCTACCAGTCTCCCTGTAATATAAAATATAGATTTCAACCTTGTTGACACATCTTTGATTCAGCAATGCTGTAGACCAATGTGCTTCTGCCAGCATAGTACTGATAGATAAACTCAGCATATTTTAAAGAACAATAGAAATATCTATCAATGATCCATACAGTGACAAGTATTTCTTTTAGCTGCGCAGGTTTGTCAAGCGCATGACTCACCTTCAGATTTACTGCATGTAAAAAACAAGATGCACAGCTACAATCCTCATCATTTGTGGCCTTCAGCACTTTACTCCCACTGTTCATAATGAACATTCCCACCTGCAGACCATGAGGGTATACCCAGAGGACCAGCAGTGACTGGAAGAAGTGAAGAATGTTTTCCCCACTGTGCTTCCCTTTCATGACTGACACATTAAGTAAGGCAGTTACTCTATTGGTGCACCACAAGGGGAAGGATGCATGAGAGCACGGATATGCACTCACAGGCACAAACTGAAGAAAAATACAATGGAGGTGTACCAACAGCCAAAGTAGAGGTAATAATTTTATTGCATTATAAAGCAAAATAACAAACAGGCATGGAGTAGAGAAAACAATGGATGGCAGCCTAACAAGCCCTAAAGTTTTGTACAACAGTACACTTCAACTAAATGCATAGTTTGAGTATGTTCTAAGCAGAGATTAAATATATTGATCCTTAAAACAACAACAGCATTTTATTATGTTAAGTACATTTAATTGCTAAGGTGTTACTAAAAGTGTATTTCTGAGCAGATGAACACCTAAGAAAAACAAAACAAAATAATAATAAGGCTATGCAACAAGAGATCACAAGTTAAAAAAAGTAAGGCAAATTACAAAATCCCGAACATGTGTAGCCATATTTTACTAGACCTCATGAGCATGACAGCTGTTATTTTTCAAATTCTCACTAAACTGTGTTTTTCACACCTGTGACGTGACCCTCTGATCACTGTCCCTGTAATTTTCCTTGTGTCCAGAGGCACCCTCACACTCCAGTCACTGTCCCTGTTACTTCCCATGTCTAGTGGCACCCCCACCCTCTGATTACTGTCCTTGTTATTTCCCTGGCACTAGTGCACCCCCCACCCTTCATTCTCTGGCTCCATTGTATCCCTGGTGTCTCGTGGCACCCCACCCCCACCCTCAGATTGCTGTCCACATTGTGCTTCCCTTGACTGAAACATACAAAACTGTCCCTTTTTTCTCAGTAAAAATATGGTCCCTCACCAATCTGACCCCCTCCACCTTCCATGCAGCACCAATCACCCTTCACCCCCCACCACCACAACCACCACACACCCTTGCTCACCTGAACAGGTGCCAAGGTAAAGATCCAGTCTCCTGTGGAGGATATGTCTTGCTCCTGGAACTGCTGACTGCAATCTGAAAAGCTAAGGTAAGTGTAGCTCAATGCATTTTGATGGGGGTTTCAACTTTGATTCATAACTTTGCCAGTTTTGCATAGGTTCACTCCAAATTTTCCAACGTTTTTTTTTTTTTTGGACCCCACTTCATGAACAATGTGAGTGGAATTATGCAAATCTGGCCAGAAAAGTGATTTTGCAGTTGCTTGGAAAATCACCTTTTGGTTGGGATTTGAAAAATTTTACTGCCCTTGTTCATGAGGTGGGGTCATAGGAAGGCTATGTTGAAAGTTTGGGTTCGAAATATGCAAAAATGGGAATGTTATGCGCATGCGTTGAAATTTTGCTACTCTCACTCATACTGTAAATCTGATAATTTTTAATACTTTGAGCCCAGATTTTCAATGTAGCCATATTTTACTAGACCTCATGAACATGACAGCTGTTATTTTTCAAATCCTCACTAAACTGTGTTTTTCACACCTGTGATGTGGAATGACGTTGCAGTGGTGCGGAATCACATTTTGCCAGAGATTTGCATATTTTCACTTCCAGATTCATGAGGTGGGGTGATAATAAGGCTATGGTGACAATTTGATTATGGTTTTGCTAAAATTGGAGGTGCAGGGCCCAAAGAGCCCTGCACTCCCACAGGCAAACAAAGTCATAAGTACACTATCTTAAAAATTGTGGAGGGATGGGAGTACAGGATCCCATAGGCACATAAGGATACGATTATACTTTCTCAAAAAGTAAGGAAATTCTTGGCAAAAACCTTTGTTAATGCATCAGTTGGGGTTCCAGTGATGAAGGTTTGGAAATGTGGTGTTAGGTTTTCTAACCATAACACCCCACCCCAACGCTGCACACACCAACAGGCATTGGGGGTGTGCCTTGGGGTTGTCAGCCCTAATGCTCACTCCATTCGACTAAACTGTACCCATCTCAGCTTATTTACTTCTGAAATGTAGTGGGCTTTAGGGTTGATGACTCCAATGTACACCCCTAACACCTGTTGGTGTGTGCAGGGTGGAGGTGGGGTGTTAGGATTTGAAACCCTAAAGCCACATTTCCAGACTTTTGTCACTGGAACCTAACCAATGCATTAATAAAGTTTTTTTTGCAAAGAATATATTTACATTACATCAATGGGACTTTTTCCACATACAAATGGTTTGCAGTTACTTGCCCATATATCATTGTCCTGTATACAGAGTCAGGATTAAAACTAACAGTAACCTTCCAAATATATTACATAAACTAAAAGATGGATACGTTAGCAATACTCAAAAATAAACTCATCAAGGGGGATAATCAGAGCATAAAGCCACTTGCTAATCATGCCTGTGGCTTTTTGATCCAGTTAGCCTACTTAATAAGTTTATTTCCCTAAATGGGTAGAAGATTTCCTCCTTATCTCTCCTCTGGCTCCAAGTATTGACTAAAACCCCTCTTTCCTTCTGTTTTTCTCCAGCCCTACATCTGACCATGTTAAAGGGGTGCTGCATCTCTCCTGTGGCACTTCTAGCATCTTAGCTGCCATCCACCCACCTGGACCTTCAGCCACATCCTCTGGACCCCAGGTACATCCAAGCTCCTCCACTACAGCAGAATCCACTTCAGTACTCCAGTAGAGCTTTCCTTACTTTGAATTAAGGGCACTTCTGAGGCTGAAAGCTGATTGCTTGATTGGCATTTCTCTCTATGCCTTGTGCTGTGTAGCTTGCCAAAGATTTAACTTTTTCTGTGAGCTTATTTTTAATGGGAAAGCTGCACAATTCTACTTTTTTTTTTGCTAAGACTGCTGTAATTTTTACTGCTTAAACTGCTGGGCTATTTAAATGTGTAGCTAAATGTATAAATCTTGGGCTGACAACTGTGTTGGGCTGGGTTACTGAATGTAATGTATGTTTAAAACTGCAGCCTTTACTATTTTTTCTTCCCCTATTTTCCCCAACTCTGAGATAACCTTCTTGTAGCCCCTGGCAGGGTTGACCCCCCCAACTGCTTCTCTTTTTTCTCACTCCGTCACCTTGCTAACACCCTTAATTTCTTTTTTATTACCTCCTGCCCAGGTTCCTGCTGGTATATCAATCTCTTCATATTGTCTCCATCTGCCTCCTTATCTCTCCTCTGGCTCCAAGTATTAACTAAAACCCCTCTTTCCTTGTATTTCTCTCCAGCCCTACCTCTGACCAGGTTGAAGGGGTGCTGCATCTCTCCTGTGGCACTTCTAGCATCTCAGCTGCCATCCACCCCCCTGGACCTTCAACCACATCCTCTGGACCCCAGGTACAGCCAAGCTCCTCTGCTACAGCAGAAGCCACTTCGGAACACCAGTAGAGCTTTCCTTACTTTGAATTAAGGGCACTTCTGAGGCTTAAAGCTGATGGCTTGATTGGCATTTCTCTCTGTGCCCTGTGCTGGGTAGCTTGCCAAAGATTTAACTTTTTCTGTGAGCTTATTTTTAATGGGAAAGGCTGCTCAATTCTACTTTTTTTGTCCTATTTCCCATTTGCAGATTTTAAAGTTCTGCCACTAGAGGGCCCATAGTTATTTTTTGTAACATGACTGAAGTAAGAAGATATTTCTCAGTCAACTCCCTTGTAGTATGCTCTGTAGTTACATGTCTTGGACTGATTCCCTGATTGGTCAAAGGACAACAGGGTAGACTGAGATAACGTGATCGCACACTATCTTCTGCTTTGTCCTGTGACAGTCCCTCCTGTGGTGGACTAGCTCATATGTTTATTGGGCCTTATGTGAATTAAATAATATTAATTTAAAACCATACAATCTTTCTATTTTTAGCACCATGATGGTCCCTTTGTGGTTCCTCACCTGGATCACCATTCTTGCCTATTTCCCACAAGTGGGCCAGTATCTCCTACGGACCTGTCCTGGTGATATTGGACCTGGGGTCCTACATCCTGACAACAGGGAGCTGCACTTCATGACCACTTGCCCAGAAGTACGGCAATCAATACTGGTCCTTCCAACTGCACATGTAGTGCTGTTCACTGTCAGCAGCAGCACCTGTATACTAACATAGCTAGCTGCACCAGTTGATAGGCATAGGATGTCTACCTCCCAAACCAGAACCACTAGGTGTAAGCAACTAGGGACTAGGCTTCTGTGCTATGTTGGAAGAATCTCCCTGTTCCTGTTTTTGCTAGCAGATGGAGATATTCACCTAAACCTTGGGCCTCTTGCTACCCCCTCTCCAGGGATGTTCACATGGGTGATATAAAGATAGTTGCCATGAATATCTGCAGCCTGCTCCATAAGATGGCTCATTCCAGGGATGGACCAGGTTGCACAACCCAGATGTCATCTGCCTGACTGAAACGTGGCTCACCCTCAAGGTCAAGGACTCACTCATTGCCTTAACAGGGTTTGAATCTTTCAGACTGGATAGGCTGGGGAAGTGGGGTGGAGGCTGCCTGACCTATGTGAAGGATAACATAAGGGGGGGTGTTCTGCCAATCTCAGGCAATGCTTGTGACTATGAACTATTAGCAGTTCAGCTCTTGCTAGGAAAGCAGAACAGGATGCTCACCATTGCCACGGTGTACCTACCACCTGCAAAAGCAAACCAGGAGCTAGGTGTTGTCCTTAAGGCCATATCTAAACTGAAGAAAAACTCAGAGGTTATTGTCACTGGAGACTTTAATATTAATTGGACTAACAAAGGCACTGACCATCTTAAAGATCAAGTTGCAGAGTTGACCCTCACACAGATGATTTGTTCAGACACCAGGCTAAACAGCAAAACAGGAAAGGGCATCCTGCTTGACTGGATCCTGACCAACTGCCCCAACTGAATCAAAAATGTCCAGGTGCTCCCTGAATGTCTCAGTGACCACACACCAGTTGCATGTATGTGGGTTAATAAGGTAAAAAATGACCCCCCCCACTCTGGTTTTTAGCAGAGTTGTGAAGAGGGGTGCAAAACGCACCTTTAAGATAGTTTTGGCCAGCATTGACTGGTCTCCTCTCGATAGTCTCCAAGATATTGACCAGGTTTTGCAATTCTTTGTGTCCACAGTCAGTGGTATTTGTGATGGATATGCCCCCCCTGAGAAAAAGAAAGATAAGGGCTGCTTCCAATGGATGGCTTTCCAGGGACCTCCTTGATCTGATGAAGGAGCAGGACAACCTCTGAGAACTTGCCAGAGGCACGGGCAACCAATCTGACTTCCAAAAGTATTGGGCAGCCAAGGACAAGTTTACTGCTCTTGCCAGGCAAGCCAAGGTGGCTTACTACAAGGAGCAATTGGAACATAACTGGGGCAATGGGAACCAATTCTGGGATAACATTAAGAAGCTGCTGGGCAGGGAAGATTGAAGGCACCTCTCCATGCTCAACTTAAATGGCACCCCTGCCCTAGATCTACACACAGTTGCTGAAGCCTTCAATGTTGCCTTCTCTGACCTCAGTTCTGTCCTCTCGCCCAGCTACCTTGACCCCCCACAACACCCGCCAAAACCCAAGATCATTTGACCCATCCAAATTTTTACTTCAAGCGCGTCACAACCAAGGAAGCTAGGACCTACATTACTAAGGTGCTGGGTAAAACCAGACTTGGCAGTGACTCACTCAACATGAAATTAGTGGACACTGCCTTGGATGAGCTGGTGGTTCCTATCACCAAAATCTTTAACAAGTCTCATACCCTGGCAAAATTCCCTGTGGCCTGGAAGGTAGCTCTAGTCACCCCCAAAAAGTGGGGACCGGTCTTCCCTGCTAACTATAGACCAGTATCTATCCTCTCCCCCCTCTCTAAGGCACTTGAAAGGATCATGGCTGACCAGGTCATGGAGTACCTTCAGAAGTACAGTCTACTGTGCCCACAACAGCATGAATTCCATCAGTGCCATAGCACAGCTATGGCCTTAGTTGAATTCACAGACTATGTTCACAAGACCTTGGATGGGGGCAGCCTGGTGGGATCTATCTTCATAGATCTCACCAAAGTCTTTGATATGGTCAACCATCACATCTTGCTTGACCAGCTTCAGCACCTTGGGCTAGCCTCTGAAGCCATCCTCTGGTTCCAGGATTACCTATCCAGAAGAGCACAGAGTGTAAAAATTGGGACAGCTGTCTCCTCGTCTAGGAATATATTACTGGGTGTCTGACAAGGGTCTATACTGGGCCCCCTCCTCTTTAGTCTGTTCATCAACAGACTTCCAGAGGCCTGCAATAGCAAGATTATTCTGTATGCAGATGATGCTGTCATCCTTAGTAGTAGTGCCCAGCTTCAGTAACTACAGGATGATTTGCAGTACTCACTTTGCAGCTTGGAGGACTGGTTCAGCTCTCAGAAATTGCTTCTCAATTACAAGATGAAGACAATGCGGATAACCACTCACCAGCACAAGAAATCTCTTCTGTCCCTTACTATTATTAACAAGGCTGCTCCACTCGAGCAGGTCATCTCTTTTAAATTCTTGAGTGTGACTATTGATGACACCCTCTCATATGTGCAGCACATCAATCAGGTTGTCAAAACAGTGAACACCAAACTTGGAGTTCTCTACAGGCACAGACAGTACCTAACTCCTGAGTCACTCAGGTTGGCAGTCTCCTCTTCCATCTTGTCTGTTATTGACTATGGACTCATGATCTATGGGTCAGCATCAGACACTGCACTAAAATGAGTAAGCAGGGCCCTCAACAAGGCCTGCAGGCTGGCTCTAGGGGCTGATAATCTCCTACACACCTGCTCCCTCTACGGGTGCACTAACTGGCTCAGTCTTGCCTGCAGAATCAAATACCAAACATGCCTGCTTGGCATGAAATCTCTCCTAGGCAAAGCTCCATTGGCCTTCAAAGAACTGCTCCGGCAAGGTAGATCCAGGTACCGCACTAGAGGGCAGACACGCAGCCCACTTGCTATCCCCTTCAGAAAAACAGCACTTGGCCAATGGTCCTTCACATACAGGGCTCCTTCTTGGCTAAATGAGATCCCAGGATGCCTTTTACTCATTAACAGCCTCCCTGTCTTCAAGGTGGAACTAAGACGTCACCTTGCCAAGGCTGAGGTATGTAGCTGCAGGTAACCTGTAGTGCTAGAACCCGGTAGCTTGGAGTCAGCCTGCTCCTGGGATGCATTCTCTGATTTGCAACCCTACTGCCCAGTAACCCTGAGTTTAAACTCCTACTTCCTACTACTACTTGCCACCCCTCAAACTTGAGCCTTCCATGGCCACAGCCTGTCAACGAGCCTTCTATCTACTGTCCTTAACTCAGCACTCTGTTTTAAGTCCCACCCCTGCCATTGACCCTTCACAAATGTAATTGTCTCAAAGCACCTGTCTTCCCCCTAGCTTATTCTGTGTATGGTCTTCCCTTACATTGCTGTCTAATATGTTGCTACTAGGTCAGTCCTGCAAAGAAAATTACCCTCCACCCTTGACTTGAATTAACGACAAAGCCTCCTCTTGGCTGCATTAACATACAGGGTGTGAAAGCCTATTTTGAGTCTCTCCCCTCCTGACATTATACGAAATAATGACAATGCCTCCCCTGGCTGCTTTACCTCCTGCTAAATTAGCTCCTTAAACCCACAGCACTCACCATGTACCAGGGCTGTACTAACTGCAATATGTATCTCTATATGAGATAGCTTACAATTGTAAATAGACCAATTGTTGTTATTTCTTGTATTTTTTTGTCTCTGTACTTGTGCACTCATACTCTGTAACTACCTTTCTGTGTTGTTCTCCTGTCAAGACATGGAACCTTTGAAAAAGAGCATTTTGCTCAAAGGTTATGGCCAAATGAATAAATAAATAAATAAATAAAAATTTCCTGAGTTTTGATTGGCTAAGAAGCACCATTTGCCTTGTCCTTATCAGGTTATATTCTGGTAAGAAGCACTACTTATGCCAAGCAAAAAGACGAATTACACTTTGAAACCATTGCTTGCCACTGCTGTCCCACTGCAGCTCCTTACATAACAATGGAACCACAACAGCTGCATTGGTAGAGTGGTGCCACCAAGAGAGAAACAACAAGCATACCACTCAATATATCCAGGACAAAGCTCCATTGACCACAACAACAAAAGTTTGAACATTTTGTACCTCTTATTTTGTTTTCCTTACTGCCCATTTGTCCAATAGCAAGTGTACAGCTCTTGCTAACACTGTTTCAAACCATGCACAGTAAACAGTGACAGTTGCCACCATCTCCAGTCTGTTTCTACCATCTCCAACAAACAATGGCACAAGCACAACAGAGCAAGGAGTCCATGAAGGAACTCCAATGAAGGGCTCTACAGTTTCTTTCCAATTTCAAAGTTTATTGGGGACAATTCCTCATTTTAAAGCAGAGTTATAACTTGGACAGAACAATACCAATGTTACCAACAGCCCCAGCGCTTCATCAAGTAAACATATGCTGACAAGCAAAGAGTCCATCTCTCTCTGCCAAGGGACAGGGCCCTCTGCCACCCACAGTTGCAGAGATGCAGGGCTCTATGCCAAGAGAAGAGTTCTCTTTATTACATAATACCTGATCCATGAGGGCAACCCTACACCTTTCTTTCCCTGGCTAGGGGATGGTGTCTCATAACAGTGCTGTCCCCCCAGCCTTGCCCCATCCAGCTATCTCACTGAGCTCACCCTGAACTCAGCTTACTAGAACATGATCACAAAGCACTACCCACTGAGATAAAGGCTGACACTATACACATGTTATAATATTATTGTTTTTTTTAAATTTTGACCACAAATTTTCAAGATCCCCTTAAAACATGACATGTGGCATTTATAGTATATTAGCTGAAACATCATTTTGCATGACAGGTACAAACACTCATCTCATCTGGGATATAAAAAATGAAACATGTCTCATTTATCAGTGGTGTGAAAAATGGCTATGTTGAAAGTTTGGAGTGAAAATATTGAACGTTTAGTGAAGTTATGAGTGATCATTGAAATATTTCAATGTTCACTCATAACTTTGTCATTTTACCATGTTTTTACACCAAATGTTCAACATAGCCATCTTATGACCTCACCTCATGATCTTGAAACAGGATTTTGCACAGTGACTATAAAATGATCTTGTGGCATGTATTTGAAAAATTTCAACTGCCTTGTTCATGAGGTGTGATCACAAAAAAATGCCATGTTGAAAGTTTGGTGGAAAAATATTGAAAATTAGTGATGTTATGTGTGAACATTGAAATATTTCAGCATTTACTTGGTCATTTTACCATATGTTTACACCAAATTTTCAACATAGGCATCTTATGCCCCCCACCCCACCCCCACTCCGATGAACCTGCCAGGTGAAAATTGTCAAATCCTGCCTGAAAGGTGATTTTGTGCAGAGATAACAAAATCATCTTTTAGGACAGATTTGAATGATTTTGCCTCCCTTTTCATCAGGTGGGGTCCCAAAAAGGCCATGTTGAAACTTTTGTGTAAAAAATATAAAAAAAATGACAAGTTATGGTAAAAGTTCAAACCTCATTAAAATATTTTAAATCAGACTTACTTTATTTCCACATATTACAGACACCAGTTCCAGCAGCAAGATGTATTTTTTTTTTATCAGAGAATGGATTTATGTCATGGGACAGTTTTAGGTGAGAGGAGGCTATGTGGGGGGCTGCTGAGTGAGGGGTTGGAGTGGAGTGGGTGGGGATTTGGGGGATCAGATCAGTGATGGACCATTTTCTTTACTGCAGGTGTTATGCAAAAAAAAAAAGAGTGCAATGATGGATGGCTTTCTCTATTTCAGGGGGACCCAAGCCAACACAGGGGACTGGGCACCCTAGAGTCAGGATAATCTTTGGCAGTAACTAAAAAGCTTAAAATCCTGATAACCCTGGAACCATTTCATATTTTTTCACAAAACCTTTGAAAGGCATTACCTCAGCACAGGTTGATTCTATCCTGAAAGTTTTGTGGAAAAATTCCATATTGTCTAGGCTGTAGATAAGAGAAAAAAAATATGTATTAAGTATGGGGACAAAGAATCCCTTTCTCAAAATAAAGCGTATCCAGATCTTGGAAACTGCATAAGATGCCGTCATAAAACTTTTCACATCTTTAGACTATGTCAACCTGACCATACTTGCTCATTTTTTGGAGTATTCTGTTGCATGCCACCAGAGTTATTAATGTGCAAAAATCGAGTTTAACATTGAGCACTCCACTTAGCCCTAACTATACTGGCATTACCATAGCATTATAATATCTGTATATATGTAGTTATATAATAAAGTAAACATTAAATAAACAAATGAAGAAGTGCAACTGTACCTGAGCCAATGGAAACAAAACACCTAGGTCCAGATATTCAAAAGGGTTGTGCCATGCGCAACAGTGATGCGCCAGCGCAAGTCTGAAAATGCGCCATCGTGCGATATTCAGCGGGAGGCAGCTGCGCCCCCCAAATCGCAATGTGCAAGAGTGCAATGGTAATGAATGCATGTGCAACTGAAGGGGGAGGAACCATAAATAAATGGCACAGTGCGATATTCAACAGCATGCGCCATGCCCAATAGGGGAGCAAGTGGAAGTTGTGTGATAGCAGAAATGATTAAAAAAAAAGACGAACAAGGGAGAGGCGCAAGAATGCTACAGGGAAGCCAGATCTGGGAGTGAGGTGACAGCAACCAGGCAGACAGTAGCAGTGAGCAGGACAGGGCAGGAGCAGGACAGAGCACACCTGGAAAGTACCAGGAACAGGAAAGGAGTGGGAAGCCTGTGCCACTGTGCAAGAGGAAAAGGGAAGTGCCACAGTGGACAGAGAGCACTGACAGTGGGCAGGACATCCAAATATGGGAGGTGTTCCTGGTGCAGGGGAGTAGCAGAAAGGACAGCGGGGGGAACGGGAATACAGCTGCCGGGGGGGTAAAACAATCCAGGGACATGGCCAGTGCCACCATTCTGATGGAGGCAGTAATGAGGGGTGTGAGAAGGCAGGCAGCAGGGGGGTGCAGCTGTGGAAGGGCCTGTCAGCAGTATTCCCCCAATAGGCAGTACCGAGCCGCACCAGCTTTGAGCTGTACAGTGACACCGAGATAGTGGGCCGGTACCGCCTGAACCGGGCTATCCTGAGGCAGCTCTGTGAGCTGTGTAGTGATGAGATTCAGGCACCCACACAACGGAGCCATGCTCTGTCAGTGGAGACAAAGGTGACAGATGTCATGTGCCTACTCACCACAGGTACATTGCAGAGACTAACAGAGGACACAACAGGCATAACCCAGTCAGCCACGTCACGCCTACTCACACAATTCCTCAGCACACTGCTGCCACATGCTGTGGAGTACATCCATTTCCCCAGCACACAGGCGGAGCACACGGCACACATACAAGAGTTCCACAGGGTAGCACGTATGCCTGGCGTGCTTGGGGCCATTGACTGCACCCATGTGGCCATCCACTTGCCACCTGGCCTGGAAGGTGCAGCATACATAAATCAGAATGGCTGTGCAAGCATCAACTGTCAGGTGGTGTGCCATGCTAGGGGGTGCATAACCAATGTCTGTGCCATGCACTCTGGGGGAGCACATGATGCCTTCATCTGCCACCAGTCAGCACTGTGCCACAGGTTCGAGAGTGGGGACATCCCCACTGGCCACCTAGTGGGTGACTATGCAAATCACACAGAAAGACATGGATCTTGGGAGGGGCATAGTCAGAGGTGACATGGGTACTGGCCTAGATGGCCCATGGCAGGGCAACACTGGTCACCAAACTAATGTCCACCCTCTACACACAGGTGACAGTGGATACCCACTCCGTCCCTGGCTGCTCACACCATACCAGTGCCCTGCACCCCCATCGCAGCAATGCTACAAGGAGGCACATGCCACCACACGCAATGTCATAGAGCGGGTGTTCGGGATGCTGAAGGCACATTTCTGTTGCCTGGACATGTCTGGCGGTGCCTACAGAACAGCCCCTCAAAGGCCTGTGGGCTATTCCTGGCCTGTTGCATCCTGCACAGCATGGCCAATGACTGTGGGATAGCTGTACAGGTCGAAGAGGGGGACAGTGGTGGGGACAATGAGGACGCTGGTGAAGATGGTGATGGGCAGCTCCCCCTTGGTCAAAGGGACCCCCGATTGATCCGGATGGTGCAGCTGCACCGGGACACCATCACAGAGGAGCACTTCAGCCAACCCAGGTAGGTCATGGGGCCATGTGCAACCACCAATAGCAAGTGCACAACCCACAAACATGCATGGACAAACCCCAGGAGTGCATGTCGTAAAGGGAATTGGCTGAGCATGGAACCACACATGCCATCAGGGATGGGCAAGGCCTAACACGGCACGTGGTCACGCGCATGCGCACACACACACACACACCACAAGACATGCACAAAGGGTAGGAGGCACGCCGACCCCAACCACCACCCCTAGCCACACACACATCCACAGACCACCACGCCCAGTGCCTGTCATTGTGCATGTCTCAGACGCTGGGCACCATTGCACAGTGGTGGACAGTGCAAAGCAGGCATCATCATACACATGCCACAGTGGCCAGCAGCTGGGAGGGTGTGCACGTGGAATGTGTGTGTGTGTGTGTGCAGGGCCGGGTACCCCAGCCATGCATTGCACGATGAATAACACACTGCACACAGGGCAGCGTCAGACAGTAACCATGGTGGGAGACAGGTCAGTCACGCGGCACAGTGCCACGGCTGCCACGGATGCATGGGTGGCCCCACTGAGACCCGCCAGCAGTGACAGGCTAACCAATGGCCTCATGGGGTGGCACCGACGGTCCCCCAGGGGTTCCGCTGCTGGAGCGCGACCATTCTCGAGCAGGGGTCTGCAGCACACCGAACATGCCTGCACCAGGCGTGCTCGGGATGCCCATAGCTGAACCCAGTGTCGACAAGGATGGTGTCGCATGGTGCTGGGAGTGGGGGTGGTCATTGCACTGCACGGTGTCTGTGATGCATGGGCAAATAACTGTGTGCCCATTGTGGCCATGACAGCTGTGAATGCCTGTGTCTGCCTGTCAATGGCGGTGGTCACATCCTTCCACAGCCGGTCCATCCCTGCCAGAAGCAGACCGGTGTCCCTGCTGTGCCACTCCTCTGCCTGGTGGAGGACCACACTGAGTGCATCCACCGCCATCACAAGCCACAACTGCTGATTCACTGAATCATGGAGTATGCAGGTGTGCTCATCTAAGAGGTCATCCGCCTGATTGGCATGCTGTCCCTCATGGTGTTCGTGGCCATGATGGGCAGCACCCCTTGAGGATGGGAGCTGCACACCAGGGCCATGCCTGGGCATGTCCACAGGTGGTGCACTGACGCCACCCCCCTACAATGTCCCCCCATCGCCATTGGCTGACTGCTGACACTGCCCCTCCGGCTGCCACTCTCCAGGGTTCAACGGTGCCGCCACAGACAGCTGCAACAGCCCCACTGTCCTGGACACACACCAGTGCTGCCCCACTGGTGCAGACAGGCACAGGCTGGGACTGTGATGTCACGCAGGCCTCCACAGTGGCACCACCCATGGCTATGCCCGTGCTGTAACCTGCTGTACAGCCATCCTGCAGCCCACACATATCACTGTCCATGATGTGAGCTCCATCATCATCAGTGATGGATCTGGCACCAGTCTGAGTCTCAGCATGCTGGCATTCATGGATGCTGGCACGCTGGGACACGGGCAGGGCCTCCTCCGCACCTGCTCCTCAAAATCAGTCCATACAGCCAGGCAGGCCCACTGTTGTCCTGACCCTCGGACACCTGTGGAGGTGTCTGTGTCGAGGGTATCGCTCTCAGCGGATGAGCCCACCACCACTGACCCATGTAGACACTCAGGAGCTGTAAGGGAACACAGTAGCATTAATGTATCTGCCCTACCCTGTGGCATCTTCCCCCCCACGGTGACAGATCAGGACCTACCATGCAGTGATGGGCTACCACCCATCTGGAAGCCACCACCTGGAACACCCTCGATGGCAAAACGCCGCATGCTGCCAGCAACCCACTCTTCCTGTGGGGTCAGGCATTGCATGGACAGCTGTCCCCCAACAGTCGCACCCCATGCTGCCCTGATGGCAGCCACCTTATCCTTAATCTTCCTCCAGTCCGTGCCCACCTTCTTCTTGCACTACTGCACTGACCGCTGGTGGCTGCCATGCTGGTTGATGGCACGCACCACCTCTCCCCATGCAGCAGCACAGGCCTGTGGTGTTCCCCGCTGTCCACTGAGCAGCGGTTCCTGGTCATGGTAGGCCTCAAACAGGGCATCTGTTTCTGCCTTGGTAAAGTTTGGCATCCTCTTTCTCCCATGTCTCTGTTCCTCCTCCTCCTCCACCTCAAGGTCGCTCATCATTGATCCTATGGGAAAGACAGGTGTTATCTCTGACTGTGCAGTCCCATGCATCTCCCACACACCACAGTCCACACTCCCAAACAGCATGCAACTCACCACAATAGACTGCAATACCAGACTATGGCCTCTGCAGCCCAATGTCACATTTATATAGCGCAACGCATGCAAATGAGGTGAGGCGCAATTTTAAGTAGATGCTAATGCAGTATCTGTGCCATTGAATCGCTGATGAGCTGATTTGCATATGCCAGCTGAATATCGCACTGTTGCGTCTTGCACAATTGTGTTGAATGTGCTCAGGCAAGGGCGCAGTTCTGTGACGTGCACAGTGGACACCGAATGGCGCATGCCCCGGGGTGCTAACGCTGATGCCTGCCATGCTGCTGACGTGCTGTGTGCAGGAGGCAGTGCAGGGCATGGCCACCATTGTGCCAGTGGTGCTACTGCGCTGTTCACATGTATGGCGCTCTTGTACTGGGGCACCGTAGGCACCATGGAGCCACAGCGTGGTAGGCCACTACAGGGTGTCTCACACAGGCACCCAATCGCGCTACATGCAGGGAGTACCAATCACGCTGTGGCGGTCCATGCGCAAGAGACCCTTGACCCTGTGCCCAACCTTTGCCGCCTAGGTGCCATGCATCCACATGGGTGCACCACTATCACGCTGTTTGGCGACAGCACGATGGGGAATGGCTGCGCTATACCGAGCAGCATCTGCACATAGCGGACCATGCTACCGAGCGCCATTTTGACTCCGACCAGCTTCAGTGATGGCAAGACGGAGGGCTGCTGTTTGGAGCCAGGTGGAGCTGGACAATTTGGTGGCCATAGTGGAGCCCCATGCTGAGGCACTTTTTGGAGATGCACCCCTGGACAGGGCCAGGAGTGCTGTTTGGGAAGAGGTGGTGGTGGCACTGGATGAGGCCACAGAAATGAAGAGCACACCTGAGCAGTGTCACCACATATACGGGGACCTACAGCGCAGGGACCCGAACAGGCTTGCCCACCTGCGGGCACGCACCAGGAGAAGCGCAGTGCCATGACCAGGTAGGTGCCCCATCCATACACTGGTTGCGTCAGTATGGGTATCGCGGTGGGCATGTGTCCACCACACGGGGGTGGGCTGTCCACTGTGGGCAGTGGTGTTGGTGGTGGAGGTGGTGTTGCAGGGGTTGCAGCATGGCTGGGCTGTGCGGGATCACACACACCCGGGGGTGGGGGGCCTTTGATACTGGATTGTATTGATATTCCCCTCTTCATGTTTGTGCCCTAGGCCCTGAAGAGTGGCAACGAGCCCGACAGGACCGACACTGAGGCGTGGTGAGGGGAGTTGGTCTACAGCCACAGGCAGCTGTTTGCAGCGGAGTCCAGCACCCGGATCAGGCCGATGATGGTGAGTGCCTTTCTTCCACGATATTCTTTGCATGCTGTGTTGCAGGGCAGGCGGCAGGGCATGGCCACCATCCATTGACACCACTGATGTGCACACCACACAGTAGAGCCAGCACTGTCCAGTGGCAGTGCATGTGTGGTTGTGCATTGCTGGTGGTCCATGCATGCACGGAGTACATGGCTATGCCACTGCCTTCGCACCGCATAGCCATGTCACTGTACAGCCATGGTGATGCTGTGCAGGACTTGGGCGGTGGGTGTGTGCAGCGGTCCACATGGCTGTGTGCACCTGGGTGGGCAGGTCTTGTGGACACGATCACTGTGGGTGGTCGCACACCATCACAGAGGCATGTCCAATGGCCGTATGCCATGCACAGTGAGTGGGCTGCAGGGGGCTGTGCATTCACACCTATTGACTCTGCTCCCTTGTCCTAGGTGGACAGCAGATGTTGCACATTGAGAGGGTGCTGCAGGAGATTCTGCAGGTGGCCAGGGCCTCCCTGGAAATTTTACAGAGGATCAAGCAGCTAGGAGTCCTCAGGAGGCATGGCGGGAGGCACCTTCAGAGCGGGGAGCGGGGCTCCCGCTGAACTTCATGCACCCCAGGATTTCACCTACCTCCCTGGACCCACCCTCACACCCCTTCTTCCCTCTACCATTTGTTCACCTCTGCCCCTTACCCACCCCCACCTGGTTTGTGGCCCTCACTCCCAACTTTTTGCACATATTTGTAAATAGTTGTTTTCTATCTTTAATATACATTTGTTTGTTATGCCTACTGTGGTGGTCTCTGATTTGCAGCGGGCTACAGGTGCTCAGCTGCAGTGGTATGCATGGCGTCAGGGGTGGTGCAGTCATGGGCATGTGTGTATGTCCGTAGGGGAAGTGACTATGGTGTGGACGGAGCTATCAGTCACTGTCTGTGGTTTGTGTGTTGTTTCCTGTGCACTGGATGACTGTGTGCAGTGGTGCACGGTGCATGCACTGTGTCCATGGTGCACCTGTCAGACCATCCATGGCCTGCACAGCTGACTCCCTTGCATGTCTGTGACCTGCACAGTCCGCTGGCATGTCAGTGGTGGCTGTCCATGCTGGACAGCCACTGTACCCAGCACAATGCCGGGTTGCCTCCTGTCACTGGTGTGGTGCATGTCTGCCTTGAGTGGCACCGTGGCCTCCTCTGTTGTTGTCCCACCTCCATGCTGTCACTTGTGTCTGTTGCAGGGGATGTGCTCCACTGTCTGTCACTTGTGCTCTAGGTGCATGCTGGTGGCATACAGCTTCATGGTGCTTGTGCAGGGTGGCTGGCACTCCTGTGCCATGGAAGGGTACTGGCCATGTGTACATGGTTTCCGTGGCCACATGCCTGGAACTTGGTTGACCAGCTAATGTGTCCCCATGTTGGTGTGCCCTTGGGTATGGGTGGGTGTTTGTCCATGCACTGTGTTGCATCCTGTGTGGCACCTGCTTCCATGCACCACTGTGGGTGTCTGCGCTGGCTGTTGTGGCCAGTGCTGGGTCCGGGTGTGTCCTTGGAGGTGTGCAGGGTGCTGTGCCACTGGTGGTGGGGTCCAGGGCATGTCCTGTCATGTGTGGGGTACCTTGTCGCCGACACATGGTCAGTCACTCAGCTGTACCTCGGGGGGGACGTGCATGGCGGCACTGTATATGCAGTCGTTGCATCGCTGTCTGCTGCCACCCACTGAAGGGTGCTCATGGTGGGGCTGCCTTGCATGGTTCTGTGGTGCACAGGGTTGCATTGTCACAGTGGGGGTGGTGGCATGCATGGGGTGTCCTGCACTGGTGGGCACTGCTCCTGGGCAGGGTGTCTGGGGATCATGGTGCAGGGTGTGGTCTGCATTGGTGGGATGGTGTGGCATGGGGTGGTTGGACCTCCTTGTGTGCTGGTCACAGCTTGACAGGGGGGGTGCTGGGGCACCATGCCCCAGCTGTGGGTTTGTTGCTGGTATCCATGAGCCAGTGGTTATTCCAGCTCTCCCCCGGTTGTGCAGGGCACGAGGTGTGGGGGGGCGATGTCTGTTCTGCTGTGTGCTCCTCTGCCCATCTCTAGCATGGGTGGTGGGCTCCTGCATCCTGTCCCTGTGCATCCCTGGTTGTGCTGTTGCACTGCTGCCCTGCTCCACTGAGCATCCCTGGTTGTGCTATTGTGCATCTGACCTGCACCACTGCACATCCCTGGTTGCGCTATGGTGCAGTTGGCGCCGATATTCACTCATGTGCCAAGGCGCATCTTGACCTGTGCAGTGTTTGAGTATTGCGCGCATTGCACATGGGTGCAGTGGACTTGTGCTTGCTCCTGCTGTTGTGCACTTTTATGGTGCAGTTTGAATATCTGGGCCCTAGTGTGATGACAGAATACAGAGTCCAGGATGAGAAAATGGGATGCTAGATACAGTAATATGGAAATGTAAGACAAGTGTAAGAACACAGGGGGAGAGTGAGCAAGATGGCTGACACAGCAGCTGCATGATTGTCAGTCTCTTAATACCTCAGGTATAAAAAAACAATGAAATAACAAAATTTCTACCTGGTTTCAAGCTGCTTATGGACGTGAAGGCTAAACTAGAGCCCACGGATTTGAGTCCCCGAGGTCAGTCCCACTGGATCAGCATTTTTTTTCAGAAAAGTATAGCCCAGAGTGTGCTGGTAGCATGAGCAGCATGCCAACCACCCCACAGGCAGTTGATAAGTTGCCTCCCTCTCCCCTGGCTGCTTTGGAGTTGAGCATGGTGGAGTCTGGAAAGCAAGGACTGCGCTGGCAACAGATGGATCCAATGTTGCAGTCATCTCCCCCTGAGACAGAGGAATTTACATTGGAGTCTCTTGGCAGATCTTTGGACAGGCTACTTACATGGTCGGAGTGCAGCGATTGCAGGTTTGATGCTTTAATGAAAAAAATGGAGCTTATGCAAGCTGAAATAAATTTAGTTAAAAAAGAAGGTGAGACAGTGAAGGAGACTGCCAATGCACACCAACCAGATAGCCAAGCATGAATCTAAGATTACGACCCTAGTGGCAAATTGCACAAGCCTGCTAAGAGAACATTATAATATTAATCAGAAATTGAGACTAGTGTGAATTTACTGCCTTATAAGAACATTCATATCTTAAGAATACCTAACAAATTCAATGCAAGCTTCCACGATGTTAGAGAGTTGGTTAAAGATATTTTGATTAAGACCTTTGATTTGTCGCAGGATAATCCACCTCTAATAACTAAAGCTTATAGGGTGCCGCAGAAAAATGAAAAGATATCGGGCCTATCTAAGTCAACCATTCTGGCTATGTTTGGTTTTGAATTGAACAGAGACTTTATATTTAAATTGGTTAAAGTAAATAGATCAGCACCCACACTGACATTTCTCTGGAGTGACTCTGAAGAAACCTGGCAGCACACCAGGAGAAACATCAGTCTATTTGCTAGCCACTTTGGCCAGTGTTTTATCTGCACTTTTTTACATAAAGGAATGATTAAATCAATCCATGGAGTCCTAGTCTTCTGTCTGGAGTGTGGGTGCTGATCTATTTACTTTAATCTTTGGATATGAATGCAGAATAGCACCACACTGTTTTTCCAAGTGCTCACATATGTTTTTTTGAGTTGAATATTTAAATTGGCCAGATTGAGAGGTTCTTTGGAGTACAATGGAAATAAATATTTTATTTATCCTGATTATTGTTTTGCCACTCAGCAGCAGCGCTGCAAGTTTTTGGGTTATTGTCAGGAGGTTGTTGAACTAGGGGCACAGTTTTCTTTACTGCCACCGGCAAAAGTGAAGGTGGTACAAGATGGTAACACTCATAGTTTTTTTGAGGTAGATCAACTTGTAGCCTTTCTAAGAGCTAACTATTCTGCACAAGATACAGTGGCTTTCCCAAAGTCTTCTGAGAGAGACATTTTGGAAAATATGAGTAACATGGAAGTTTAAAAGGACTTTAAAGTTATTTACTTTTTGATTTGTGTTTTGCCTTGATGTTCCCGGGATGAGACCATGTGTTAGTATAAATAAGTAATCTGACTGGGGGTGACTATTTTTGATTAATATTTAAATTGGAATGATACAATGATAAGGCATCTGCTAGTTAGCTGACAAATTGTTAATTTTGTATATTGGTGGTTAAAGTATCACTCCCCCAACATGAATTGGTTTAGTGGTTATCTTTGTGTATGAGATTTGTATAATTTCTTATATGTACATAACAAACAAACAAAATTGGAAATATATGTTAAAAAAAGAAAAAGGTGATTGGAATATCAAACAAAATCTGGTCAGAGTCAACATGACTGCTAATGCATTAGTCTGCAAAGTGATATAGAGTAATTTGTGTCTTAGTTGCAATTTACTTGTTGTATTATTGTGATGAAAAATTCCCACATTTACTGGACAACATGGAAAAAGTTTATGAGGCACAGATTCAGCTACCCTCTGAGAACTACTTGAAATGGTGGGGGCAGGCAGTTGATATGCATTAGTATATATTCTTGTGCAATCCATAGCAATGCATGACAACTGTGCTGCTGTCAGCATCCCACTGACTTTTTCTCTCAGAGGGGTTAAAACGGCAATGCTCACCTTTTCCAGTTTTGGCCATGACCAGCAGAATGCCAGCAAGAAGTCTGCTTTCAGTGTTGGAAGCAGAATGAATTCACTGAGAGAACCCATCATCTGTGATCTAGTATTGAACATATGTTTTCATTTGTCTGGGGATATGTTTCTTCATTATATGTTGAATTGCATTTTTACACTTTAGTCAGTTTTATGTCTTCAGGGGTATGTATTTTACATAGAAGCATTCCTTCTTCTTTTGCATTTGGAACTGAGTCAGACTTTTAATTTCCCTCCTGGAACCAATTTCCCCCATGTACCCTCTTATTTCTGCTACTGTCTGCTTTAAACTGTACTAAGCAGCCTTACAAATGTCATAGAGGGATGGTATTAGGGTCTAGTAGTTAGATCACAGGCTTGGGAAAAATTGAGTTCTGGTTTAATCCTACCAGAGCAATGAACTCACTGTTATCCTGAGCAAGCTTCACTTGCTAAGTGTAAAAACAAGGTTCATGAGATATTAGAAATTAGTATAGTGTTTTGCAACCAGTTAAACCAGGATTTACTCTGCTTCTATTGATTAGCAGGTGCTGAAGTGCACTTTCTGAACAAAACTATTGTACGTAGTTTATTATCCTTTTTTTCACTCCTCCCCAACCACCACTGTTTTCTGTAGAAGAGATTGTGCATGACAATGTAGCTTTGGTTTTGGTCTATTCTGATAGAGAAATGTGGCAGTCCAGTCTATCAAGTCTATGATGTAGCAGAAAAAATATAAATATGTTGCAGATTATACTTTTTATTGGACTAACAAAACTGTTTTTGAGACTACCTTTCCAGAGTTAAAAGTCCAACAACAAAAGATATCACCCACCTGTAACATACTATGTGTTTTTACTCTATTCTGATACAAATCAGTGTAATTACTTATATTATGGTGTTGGATTGGTACAGTTCCTTGAAGATAGGGATCACAGTCCCAGATCACAATTCTACCTGACTAATAGTTATAAATGTCAGTGTTCCTTGGTGATCATATAGGCAGCAGAGTAATCCAGAGCTCAGTTTTCAGTTTACATTGTCACTTTCTGAATACCTATGCAAATTTGAGTCATTAGCATAATGACTGCTTGTGCTTGTCTCATTCTCTACAAAATGTATCTGTTCTCTCAATTCATACTACAAAGGTAAAAAAATGTTTCAACTGTGTCAGATCTACATTAGGTGTTGACAGAAATGTTCTTCAGTCACTGACACTTGCCCCTGCTATGTTAAGTATTGTGTACTTAAGGGCATTCTTCCAGCTGCAGAGGTGGCACAGAAAATAGAAAAAAGTGCCACAACCATAGATTCATGAATAGCGTAGATGTGAATGGAGTTAGGGGAGGGGGATGCGGATGGGGGCACAGACAGGTACAGAAGATCAAGGATATCATGCATACCAATGAGGCAATAACACTCCACTGTGGAAGTAGAAGGTAATATGCATCCATTCCTGTTCTTGTCTGTCCTGCTCCCTCTCCTCCTATTAGCAATATGTTGCATAACTATTGCTTCTAGTCATAAAAAAAGGAGGCAGGAGAAGAATGGAAGAGGGGAGGGTTAATATGGGAATTAAGGGGTAACGCATGGACCACGGAAGAGGATGGGGAAGGGAAAGGAAGAAAAAAGAGGGAATTGAAAAAGGAAGGAAAAGGGAAACAAGGAGTGTGATGGAAGGGGAAGGGAAGGGAAAGGGAAGTGGAAAGGTGGATTGGTAAGGGGGAGAGGGGAGAGAAAGATGGCACTAATTTGCTTGCCTGAAACTACAGTTAAATGAAATGAAAAGTAACTAATTGAAATACTAATACACAGTCATGTGATGACCGGGGGCAGGGCCTGGTAGGGCAAGATAATAATAATAATAAGCTTTATTTCTTTTGCACCTTTCTAAAATCAAGGCACATTACAATAAAATGACAGTCATAAAAACATCATAAAACAAATTAAAATCCAGGTTAAAATACACAGCATTAGTCAATATCCATATCACCTCCAAATGTCTTTTTCCATAAGAAGGATTTTAAACCTTTTTTAAAACCCTCCACCATCATGCATTCTCTAATCCAACGGGGTAGAGAATTCCAGAGGGTCGGCACCACGAACATAAAAGCTCGGGCGCCGTCAGAAGATTTTAAAACTACCCTCGGAATCTCTAGCAACCCCTCGTTGGCTGAGCGGAGTGGTCGCGTTGAAGGTAAGACACCAGAAGATCTTTCAGGTAATCAGGGCCCAGGCTGTATAGGGCTTTATATGTCAGTAATCCGACTTTAAAGGTGATCCGCCACTGAACCGGCAGCCAGTGCAGATCCCGCAGCACCAGTGTAATATGGGAAGAACGTGAAGTTCCCATTAACAACTGGGCCGCTGAGTTCTGCACTAGCTGCAAGCGGTGGATATCAACCCCAGGAAGCCCAAAGTAAAGGGAATTGCAGTAGTCTAAACGAGAGGTCACAAAGGCGTGGATCAGCATGGGCAGTTCGCCAGATGGAACAAGGTGCTTGATCCTAGCGATGTTCCTAAGATGGTAAAAGGATACCTTAACAACCACCGATACTTGCGCACGCAATGTCAGCTGATCATCAAGGATCACCCCCAGGTCTCACACCCGTTCAGAGGTAGGGAGCTCCACATCCCCCAGGAATAAACCTGAGGTTTGATTTGCCCCCAGCCCCTCAATCCAGTGGCCAGGATCCACAACCATCACCTCCATCTTCCCAGAATTCAACTTCAACCAGCTGGACCTCATCCAACCCTGGATCTCGCTGAGACAGTTGTTAAACACTGAGAGTGCTCTATTCTGGCCAGGTGCAAAAGACAGATAGAGCTGGGTATCATCGGCATAGCAATGAAACTCCAGCCCATATCATCTTACAATGTCTCCAAGGGGAAGCATATACACCGCAAGCAACATGGGGGACAGCACAGAGCCCTGAGGCACCCCACAGGACAGAGCGGAAAATATCCCCGATACCACCCTCTGAGTTCTACCTGTGAGGAAGGAGGTAAACCATCTGGTACCAAACCCTACAACCCACAGATGCATCTCAGGCGCTCAAGCAACACCCCAAAATAGAGGGTAATTTGTGCCACAGCAGAGCCCTAAGCTGATCAGTACCTTTTCCCCAAGTCTGCCCGCCCCCCAACGCTAATCTGATCCCCCTACCTGCCTATTTAACCTGTGCTCTCCCTCTCCTGTAGATCGTACCCCCCTCCCCCGAGGAGCCAGAGGTTGCGAGGGCTACTTGCTGAAGCCCTCTCTGCCACAGACAAGCCCCGAAGCCCCGAAGCTGCTGCCTAGATAAAAACTAAAAACTCTCTGCTGCAGTCGTGACTGTTGGTCCCTGTGGAGCTAGCCTAGGTTTGGACAGTTTGAATCCTGCATCTGGCACCTTTTTCCTGCTTGTAACACTGCTTGGGAAGTAAAAGGGAACTGACTAGTGTTCTCTCTAGGTGCTTAGTGGGACAGAAACTGTTTTAATACTGCCTATTCAGAAGTGAAGATTTAACAGTAAAGTGAATTGTATGTGTAGAATGTATGCAGTTTTGAGTCTGTAAAACAGTGTGAGCCTGATTTATCCTGTCCAAGGGCTGCTATTTTGTAATTTGTGCCACAGCAGATCCCTAAGCTGATCAGTACCTTTTCCCTGAGCCTGCCCGCCCCCCAACACTAATCTGATCCCCCTACCTGCCTATTTAACCTGCGCTCTCTCTCCCTCTCCTGCAGATCGTACCCCCCTCCCCTGAGGAGCTGGAGGTCACGAGGGCTACTTGCTGAAGCCCTCCCTGCCACAGACAAGCCCCGAAGCCCAAGCTGCTGCCTAGGTAAAAACTAAAAACTCCCTGCTGCAGTCGTGACCTTTGGTGCCTGTGGAGCTAGCCTAGGTTCAGCCCCACCGAATGCTACGAGTTCAGCTCCCCACCGCCCCCACCACCCTTGGTCAGCACTCCTTTATATAGCTATAATCACATGCACCCCAATCAGCCAACTTTTCCATTTGCAGGTTATATCTCTCTAGCACTAGAGGGAGCCTGCACTCTAAACCAATGCTCTCTGCTGTAAAATCACACATAACTATGATCCTTGCTATGCTGGCACTCCTCTTGCCACAGCACCCAAAATCCACCTTGGATCCATTTATATCATCCACAGAAGTGCCCCTGCCCGACCCTCAGCCCCTCCACACACAGTACCCCGTTTTCCACACAACTCACAGCCTGTCCACCTATCAGTCCATCCTCCCAATCCATCCCGAACACTGGACTACCACACTGCCCCCCCACCCGCCGCCAATACCCAACCCACTGTACCATGAACTCTATCACCGATGGTCACTCTCCTCTCTAGCTTCACCAGTACTAATCTCACTCCCCATCCCGTGCACCACCCATATAATGTCACGGCAGCTGCAAAAGCACCCCACCTGCAACGCTGCCCTATGAGGCGTCTAATTGCCCTACTTCTCCTGCTCTCAGGAAATGTGCACCCAAACCCTGGGCCGGGCAACTCTGCCACGCCTCGGCCCACCCCTGGCAAAGGTCTCTGAATTGCATTTATGAACATATGTAGTCTCCCCAAGAAAACCGCAGCACTCCAATGCTGGGTTGCACAACATTCCCCAGACATTCTTATGCTAGTGGAAACCCGGCTCTCCCAGCTTACACCCGACTCAGCTGTCTCCCTCCCAGATTTCTCCCTGTTCAGGGCTGATAGGATGGGGCGTGAAGGGGGGTTCGCAATCTTCTTGCGTAACCCCGTTCTAGGCCATGCACTCCCAATCCCTGAGCTCAACCGTGGGGCACAAGCCATTACTCTAAAAATCACCCCACACCCTGGTCGTGGCCCCCTATACCTAACCACGGCCTATATACCCCCGCTTATGAAAAATTTAGCAATCAACTCCCTCATAGACTATCTATCCACCTTACCTCAAAAGGCTGAACAACTAATCCTGGGAGACCTAAACACCAACTGGCTCAGCCCCTCGTCTGATAATATAAAGGACTAGCTTGCATCCCTGACCTGTCTCAACTGGTCACCAGCCCACCAGGCTTAATCAGCTGAAGGGAACTCAGCTCCTCCTGGCCATAGTTCTTCTAATTGGCCACACAAGTTGGAATCTGTAAATGTCCTAGCGGACTCACTTAGCAATCACTCCCCTGTCCTCTGCTTCTGGTCCTCCCCCACACTCAGCCCTGAGTACTGCAGCACTCCTCGACGTAGATTTCTCCCAAGGGGCCTTGACAACCTCAAGCATCATCTTGCACAAGTCAACTGGACTCCAATCACCCTTGAATCTGACATAAATACTGCCCTAACCTATCTCACTAGGGCCTTCAACAATGCCTGTGACCTATTTTCCCCCATCACCACATCTAGACCAAAAAAACGGGCTGCTGCATGGATATCCCCTGCACTGATCCAGCAACTAAAACAGAGGGACAATCTTTGGCACATAGCAAATGACTCTGGTAGAGTGGCAGACAGGCAAGCCTATAGGGCAGCCCACAACCAATGCACCTGGGCCATCAAACAAGCAAAAGCTAGACACTATAAGGCTGCTCTGACATCCTCCTGGGGCTCTGCCTGAGCCTTCTGAACAATATAAAGAACTGAACGGCAAAACCCGCTCCCCCGTCTCAGATTGTCATAAATGGGCAGTCTCGAGACCAAACATGTATCGAACTGCCTTAACAAAACTTTCTCGGACTTAAGCGCAGTTCTCCCTGCCCATTCCTTTGACCCCTGCCCCACGCCTCTCACACCCCACCTCCTGGCCTCTATTCCGCTTCCGGACGATCTCATCCCATGATGCCAAACCTTTCCTACTAAAAGCACTCGCCTCACACAACCCAAGTAATGACCCTCTTGACTCCAGGATAATCCGCCTCACGCTGGATGTCATGCTAATCCCCCTCACGATTGTCATTAACAGATCCCTATGCCTTGGCCAATTCCCGGAAGCATGGAAACAAGCCGAAGTCACCCCCATCCATAAGTCTGGGGAACGAACACTACCAAATAACTACAGGCCCATCTCCTTCCTTCCCCCCCTCTCCAAAGCCTTGGAAAAAATAGTATCCACACAGCTAATAGAATACCTATCTAAATACGACATCCTATGTCCTGAGCAACATGGGTTTCATCCGGGGTCACAGCACATCCACTGTCCTTCTGGAATTCTCCCACCATATACACTCTGCGCTTGATGATGGGCAACTTGCAGGGGCAGTATTCATTGACTTATCCAAGGCCTTTGACACTGTGTGTCACCACCTGCTGTTAAACTCCCTTAGCCAACTGGGATTCTCATCTGGCCCTCTGAACTGGTTCTCAAGCTACCTACACAACAGATCCCAAAGAGTTAAGCTAAATAATACCTTTTCCACCAACCTACCGGTACTCTCAGGGGTCCCGCAAGGCTCCATCCTTGGACCCACCCTTTTCAGTCTCTTCCTAAACACCCTCCCAAGCTCCTGCTCCAACAAAATACTTCTTTATGCAGATGATGCAGTGATCATAGCATCACACTCGGACCCACTCCTACTCCAAAGCGCGCTGCAAAGCACCTTCCTCCAAGCAGAAAAATGGTTCAGTAACCATCGGCTAGTCCTGAACCTGAAAAAAAAAAACAAAGTCAATGCTTTTCACACATCGGCAAAACAGCGCCAAGGATACTCCCCTGCTCATCACCCCTAGCACACTCCTTTCACTTGAACAGGTAACAACATATAAGTACCTGGGCATCACTTTTGATGCAGGCTTTACATTCCACGCCCATCTAAAAGCCCTGTCGTCAGCCATGAACTCCAGGATTGGGCTCTTCTAACGCCATAAAGACTGCCTCCCAGAATCTGCCTTAAAACTGGCCATCACCTCATCTGTGTTATCTCTGGCTGACTACGGACTTCCAATATACTCAGCTGCAGACCCCACCACCCTCTCTAAAGTCCAGACCTCTATTAACAAAGCCTGTAGGCTCCTGACCGGCGCCCATAGCAGAACTCACACTTGCCTGCTATACTCTGCCACAAACATACTCACACTTGAGGAACGGCTGAAATTCCACACCTGCCTGCTGGCTAAAAAGTCCCTGTCTGGGTTATGCCCCCCAGGGGTCTCCACATCCCTGCAACCAGCCGTCCGGCCTGTGCTAACCCGTAACTCCACCAAAGCCACCTTCCTAGTACCCAGAGCTAGGACCTCTCTCTGCCAAAGATCCTTTCATCATAAAGCCCCGGCCTGGTATAACTCCTCCAGAGGAATCACAAAAATTCCCAGGATTGGCCTGTTCAAATAGCCTCTGTAAACACATTATTGACAGCCGGTGCTGTAAATGCCTGTAGTGGAACTTAACCCTGTCTTGACTAGCCCTAAGTCATCACTGTTCCACGGACGATTGTGTACTGGTTTCTAGGTCTGAGTATGACTTTTCATGAATAACTGTAACAACTGTGTTTATTTAATGATGTGTAACTCAACTGTATGTATGTAACTCACCTGTATGTAACCTCTGTCTAAACCTCACTTAATTGTTGTCCCCCCCGAGACGAGGTACCTTTGTAAACAAGTCTCTGACTCAAAGGTTGTAAAGCTGATTATTTTAATAAACAAAAAAATAAATACAGTGTCAAATGATGCTGACAAATCCAGAAGGACCAAAATGGACCGTTTTTTTCTGGTCTCTTGCCATCAGGAGATCATTGAGCACCTGAACCAGCACAGTCTCAGTGCTATGCCTCTTTCGAAAACCTGATTGAAGAGGGTCGTAGATGTTATGGATGGATAAATGGCTGTCTAGCTGGGCTGCCACCACTTTCTCGATTACCTTCACCACAAAGGGGAGGTTCGAGATAGGTCTGTAGTTAGTTAGGGAGTCTGGGTCCAGAGAAGCCTTTTTCGACACTGGTGTCACCACCGCTTCCTTCAGGGAGCGGGGATATTCACCAGAGTCTAAGGAGCACCAGACTATCCTAGCTAGAACCGGGATGATAACCTCACCACAGCACATAATCAGGCCAGTGGTGCCCGGGTCTAAACTACAGCTTGTGGTACACATACCCTGGACAATCCTCATAACATCTTCGATTTCCGGCCTTTCAAGGAACTCCAGGCAAACGGTGTGCTTGTAACCGCAGGCTGGACCACCGCCACTCCCATGGAGAGTGCGGTGTGAGCCTCGGCCCTGATGTCAACCACCTTATCTGCAAAGAATCGAGCAAGCTCCTCACACTGCATTTGTGAAAAGGCTCGATGAACCTGCAGACAGGCTGGGTTGCACAGCCTGTCTATGATTTGAAAGAGCTGGGCTGGTCGGTTCTGTGCAGCAGCAATTTCTCCGGACAGGAATACTGCCTTCTTATGAGTAATTGCTGACTGATAGAGTTTATAATGCTCTAGGAGTCTAAGATGGTCGGCATCTAAACCAGATTTTCGCCAGCACCTCTCCAACCTGCGTCCTAGTCGCCGCATCTAGCTCAGATCCCGGTCAAACCAGGGGGATCGAGGGCGAAGGGAGAGAGGATGCACATGGGTGGGAGCAATTAAATCCAAAGCAGTGGTAACAGCCTTATTATAGGCTAGCACCAATACTTCGGGATTTGAGCTCATCCCAGGAAATTCTTATAGGTCAAGAACCTCAATTAGGTCTTCAGGAGTAATATCCCATAAAGGGCGGTACTTGACCATCTCCACAGGGGTAGGCCTACTCAGGGGGGGTGCAAAAATTGAATCTCACAGTGTGGTGGTCAGACCATCTGACAGGTTTCACCCCCACAACGAAGGCCTCCATCCCCAGCAGGAAGACCAGATCCACCGAATGGCCGTGTTTATGAGTTGCAGAGGTAACCACCTGTGATAGGCCAAATGAACACATCAATTGGAGGAAGTGCTGACCAAATTGCGAGAGTTCGTCGTCGAACCAGGCATTATAGTCACCCAGCACCATCAACCTGGGTGACTCAAATACCAGATCAACGATGAAGTCCGCCACTTCCTTAAGGAATAGCTATCGTCACCGGGTGAACGATAAACGAGCGCTATTCTATAGCCCCCACCTGCCACTACAACACATTCAAAGGATCTGGTCTCCTCCACTGGAACACTAGTGAGATCCAATTCGGTCTTAAAACAGACCGCAACCACCCCCACCCCTGCGATACAATCTCGGGCAGTGTATCACCGAATACCAGCTGGAACTGCTGCCAAGTACCGGGCCAGCATTACTATCCAGCCAGGTTTCGGTGATGCAGGTCAGGTCCGCTGTGCCCACCAAGTCCGCTACAGTGGCAGTCTTGTTCACAATGGACCTGGCATTGCACAACACCGCCCAGGTTGGATAGGACTCCTGGGACACCCAAACCACCTGCCCACCATTTACAGAGGTAGTGCCCTTGGGTATGGAGACCAAACAGGAAGGTCCACGTTCAGCACTCCATTTTGCCCCAGGGTGTCTTCTAGACTTAACCACTAGGATGCTAGCACCCCCCTCATCCATCCACCGCTGTTCATGTCCCCCGCCCCTCCGGAACCCCCCACGAGCAATTCCCGAGGCTCTACAACGTTGGCAGACAGGGAAAAGCAATGGGAGGGAAAAGAAAAGGCGGAGGGCATGAAGAGCGGCAGATGAATAGTGCATGACGGCGGGGGTGGAATAACAATATATATCATCATCCACAGACATGGAGCCAGTGACAATAATATCTAAACTCCCTATGATAAAAATAGAATCAGAACACAATACAAACTTGAAAATCAAGAAAAAGGAAAAAACTAAATCATAACTAAAACAAGACTTAACAAACACAAGTCTACATAACATAAATTAAACTGCACAATCGAAAACCTAAATAAACAATAAAAACAATAATTAATTAACAACAACATCCAGTCCATATGAATTCTAAAAAGTCTTTTTATGACAGTGGAGCCCCCACCTTCCACAGCCAAAATGTCCAAATATGGTGCCACAGACTCTCACTCCATGGATCCAAAAACCAGGAGAATGCAGGTTAGAATTAAGGCAGAAATCCCAAAGGTGCTCCCCCAGTTCAAACCTCCCAAGGAACTCTCACCACCCAGATGGAGTCAGTACAGGCAGGAGACCCTCCAAGACACAATGATGTACTATGGTAGGCGGATCCAGGAGCAGTTAACAAAAGTACAGTACCGTTAGCAATCCTTCATGGGCTCTCACCACCACGAAATATCACACCCCAACCTGTATCCTTCGAAAAACCCCACCGGAATCAACTCCACCACTAGGTAAATTAGGCAGCAGCAGCATAAAATGAAAAAAAAAAAAAAGAAGAGGTCTTACTTTGATGTAGTCATCCAGGATTAAATCAAAGAAGGAAATGGACCAGTGGAACCACTGCCTACATCAGGGACTCACCCTAGGAACAACCCGCCTCACTTCGGACCTTACCGCCTCCTGGTCAGGTCTCCAGCTGTTCCAGTATGGATCAGAAGTGGCAGGAGGCCTGCTGCCAAATAGCAGCAGCCTCCTGGCCCACCACCCTCAGGAGGACAGGTGCCCGAAGCGCAGCCCATTGGCCACAGACAGGGACCCTGAAAAAGTCCAGGATCTTGCTTCCCCAAGCTCTCTTCTTCTCAAAGACAGGAGAACTGAATATGAATCCATGTACCAGTAGAACAGGTCCCCACTCATGAGCAGGTAAGTCCAGGAGGCAGCGAAACCTCCAAACAAACAGCTCCACAGTCCTCAGTTACAGTCGTACTCCTCCATTCCAATCCTCCGCTCTGCTGCACAATGTCCCTTGATAGTAAAGCTTATCACCTAACTCAAGGTGTCAGTCCTCTTCAAGCCACAAAAGGACCGCCACTGTCACAAGTGAATGCCCGCACTTGACGGGATTGGGGGAACCAGGACGCCAAGAGACTGCTACAGCAAATGGACTCTCCACTGCCTGGGAAAATCGAAATCGAAAATGGAATAAAACATAAAATAAATACAAATTCAAACGCACTCAGACACAGCTAATAGAACTAAACTAAAATCAATTATAGAGCGCTAGTATACGAAAATAAGATACTAAAAAAATTAAAGATTTCGGGAGCAGCGTAGCACGCTCAGAGATCGTGGCACAGCACAGCATCCATCTTGCTCTGGATCTCTAAAGATGGTGGCTGCTTTTTAGCCCAGCTCCCTCATGGCACCACATTAAATCTAACTAATCACCTTTAAAACCACCTGAGTCTTGTCTTTCATAACAAGAAGTGAGATCTGTTATATGGCTACCCAGCATCAGCAAAAGAAGTAGTTGAAACTTCAGTTTGAGCCATCTGAACTGTCATCCCCCTGAAAAAAAAACACCCATCCAGCCTGAAGGGAGAACACAGGGTCAAAGCATGGCAGTGAATCGGATAACCAAGCAGGCTGAACTGACAGAACACTAGTATCTATACCTGCAATGTAGGGAATCTGCAAAGCAAAATGAAAGCAGGCTTTCAAAATGTGACAGCCCAGATAAGGCACCAGCAAAATTCAGACTCTGGTTTGTCTAGGATTTCTGCTGCCCATATCACCTAACTCAACGAAACTGAATGGTGGCTCAGTAATCTTGGGATCTCCCTGGCTTATATAGCCAGAGAAATGGGCACTTTTAATAATACAGAAGTTGAATTAATGGACCAAGTGGACAACCAGGAAAACCATTCAAATCTACTGCTTGTTGGTCTGCCGGAGAGGTTTGAGGGAAGACCCCAGAGAAAACTATCCAGCAGCGGCTCACCAGCAACTTAAAGATGTGACCCAGTGTGGTGGCATATGAAACAGAGGGCACACACCACATGAGTCCCACACCTAAGCTTGGAGACTGGCCTCATCATTTCCTTTTAAAGTATTTGAGGTACCCTGGAAAGGAACTGATGCTCTCCCCTGATAAGGTCCAGGGTCCCATACCAGCGGCAGAGGGTAAAGTATTTGTATTTTAGGACTTTAGCAGAGATCTACAAATGTGGTGGCAGCAATTTACAGAAGTAAAAAGTATGTTTCACAGAAGGTGCTAGGATTGGGGTTGGAAGTATACCCAAGAGGTTAGAGTAATGAGCTGTGATTGAGCTTGGTACATCCAGTAGATCTGGGTTTGATTCCCACAACCTCCAGTTGTGTACTGTGTGACCCTGAACAAGTCACTTAACCCCTCAGTGCTCCCAGATCACCCCTGAAAATAGGTACTTGTGCTTAGTGGGCCTTACCCGGTTACCATAGACTAAAAAAAAAAAAATGTGCCCACTTCTACCCTGCCAGACTGCAGATTTCCTGACCTGGATGACCATCTCAGTTCCTCACCCTGATATAGAAAGCTGAGGACTTTGCCAGTCTAGAGGAAGCCACTGTGGAGGGTTGTTCACAGGTCAACACTACAGCTCCAGCCACATGATTTGCCTGTTGTAAGTTCTTAATCTAATTCCTTTCCACTTTTGAATTCCCTAGATCTCATAAGCCCCTTAGCCTTCTATGATCACCTTTTGCTTAGTATACAGTAGCTGTATTCCTTGGCTGTTTGGTTTTAGATCCAGCCTCACTGAGTGACCATATTATGGGAGGCAGTATATCTGGTTAAAAACACTGAGCTGCAACCCGTGAGATCTGGGTTTGAATCCCACAGCCACCACTTGCAAGTCACTTAGCTTCCCTGTGCTCACAGGCTGCACCTTGAAACAAGCCTTGGCTTAATGTGTCATTTCTGGCTAAAAATTGTAAAATAAAAGATAAAAGAAAAATAAATAAAAATATTAGCATATTAGCATGATGTCTGCTAGCTAATAGTTACAGCATTAATAAGCAAGCTAGTGCAGTGTGGATGGATTAATGCCAGCCTGTCCCACTGATACATCAACATGCGCTGTGGCCCTGAGCCATAATAGTTGGTATGTGTTATACACAACTCCTGAGGGATGGCACTCATCATTTCACCTAAGTCTGGTAAATGAAGGACCTGATGCATGAGTTAAAGATTTAAGGGTTAAGTGTAGGGGGATTTTTTTTCCAGCTGTTAAAGTTTGGTTCAGTATTATTCTGTATAGCTTATGATACATTTGGGCAATGAACTTCACATTGGACTGTGTGGGCATGGGGAAAATGACTGCCTGCACTCATTAAGTGCTGCTGCATCACCACTGATTTTGATGACCTTCCTCGCTACCGATTTTACCCCAATCACATTGGAACTATTGGAATGTGAGTCTCAACAAGATGAAGGATTACAACTTATTTGGCATCCTGACAGGCCTTGTTGTATGTACTATTTGCTTTGTTGTTGCCATTAAAAAGCTTCAATTTCCCAAATTTTGTAACCTTAGACATGTGGCATAACATGACAATGAGGGCTGGGTTTGCAGTCACCCCAGGCAACTTCTGTATAATGTAGTGACTAAGGAGACTGAGCTGCAAACCTGGAGACCCGGGTTTGAATCCCATCAGCCCCCACTTGCATACTGTGTGACCCTGAGCAAGTCATTTAACTTCTTTGTGTTCCCAGGCCACACCTGGAAACAAGCTTTGGCTTAGTGTGCCTTTTCTAGTTCAACAATTCCTTCCCTTTCCTTTCCCTTCTGTATTGCCATCTCAGACTACCTAACCCCACACTTGTGCCATCCCATTTACTATTGCTGCTAACAGTTATGTTTAGCAAATTGTTCTAGGTATTATTAAATCAAACTTTCATATCTATTAAGGTAACTTAAATATGCATCCACTGCATACTGCCCTGGTGGTGTATAAGGTTTGCTCATGGCTCTCCCCTGCAGGGAAATGACAGCTCCTATTGTGTGCTTAAGAAATTGGTGATATAGTTTTTTTTTTTACCCTTATAAAATAGTGTTTTATGAAGGTGTCATTTACAGATGTTTACCACCACCACCACCATTAGCTTAAAAAGGAAACAGTTCTGAATAGTTGGGAGCTCATGGGGGAGGGTGGGAACTAAGACTCTGTTTTGTTGTGTTTGGCAAGTTGGTGAAAGGGAGAGGGGAAGGCTATAGGAGGGATAGCATGAAAGGAAAAAAACATGTTGGTTTTCTGTTTACCTACATAATGGATATTCTAAGCAAGAATTCAGACTGTTTTGTAGATCGGTAAGCTCACAGTGCTGGTGCAAGGGCTTTGTTTTGTGAAAACCACATAACTGGACTGACCATTAGGGATAAGATCAGAATTGCTTTGTGGAACATTAGTGGGGTTAAAAAGGTTATCAAAAGTAAACAAGCTGCAGGCTCCATGGTGCCAAGTGATAGGGTACTGTTCAGCATGCTGGCAACCTGGGATCATGCCCTGATCGAGGATGCCAGAAGTGGAGGCCAGCAGGGAAGGAGTTCTGAGCATCCCTTGGATGCTTCCTTCCCTGGGGTCGGTGGGTTGATATTCACCCATTTGGAGGTGGTTCCTGGCAGTGGCAGTGCGGAGGTGTTCTTGGCATGGGTGACCACACACTGAACACCCCCACCCCCCAGGACGCAGCTGCGGTCGAACAGCAGGGGAGGTGGGTGGGGCCCCAGAAAACAGGAGAATAGCTGCCACAGCCCTGGATGATGGCTTTGGATAGGCTTCCCTGTGCTGCCTCAGACTGTGCAGCATGGACTGTTCCTGCCCCTCCAGCTGACGTCCCTGGATCAACCTCCTGCCAGGTATCAGTCAGATTCATCAGATGTGCCTGACAGTTCAGACCCAGCCAGGGTCTGATGGGTGATATGCGACAGAGCTGATACCAACTGGATGGATTGGGGAAGGTCCAACACGACAGCCTGAAGGAGTGGGGCATTGGCAGATGCAGAAGATGGGGAAAAGAAAACAAGCTATAGAAAGAGTAAAGAAATCGCATACCAACATCTTCCTACTACAGGAGAGAGCATGTCAAGGGAAGCTGACATGTATGGCAGGGAGTTGGAAAGAGACATGGCTGGAGGCATGTTTCAATCCTAAGTCTTGAGGGGAGCGTTTGGAGTGTGGCCCACCTTTTCTGGAACGATAACTAAGTTTAGGAAAGATGCATGGCGGTGTTACATTTTGGCTCAGATATAGATGAATGATGGTACATTAATGGCAGTGGGATCTGTGTATGTGTCAGATGTGGACACTGACCTTTTTCACAGGTTGGTCCTAGATATGGCAGCATTCAGTGACTGTGGGTCATGAAAGGGGATTACTAGACACAGTGCTAGACAGATCCAACCCTGTCCCAATCCCATTATCAAGAAATGCAAGGACCCTCCAGGAACTACCTACCACACAAGTGTTGAAAGATACATGGAGACATGTAAATCCTACAGGAAGGGACAACAGTTTCCACTCCCATGCACACACCTGATATGCATGGATTAACTGAATTCTGGCATCCACCTCTCTCCTGTCTGCCTTTGAGGGAATAGGACATGAAGCTATTGTATACTGGTCTCAGACCATGCTCTAGTGGCTCTTTGTTTGGTCGCTGGTGCCTTGACCAAACTCTGCTTACAAAGCAAGACTTTAAATCACATTTCTCAGCAATGATTTTGGAATTCCTTGAGTTAAAGAAAGCAGTAGATACATTGCATACAGCAAGGTGGGAGGCACTTAAAGCATCCCTATGGGGACAAATATTTGCGTATGCTAGTCACAAGAAAAACATTTGCTATGGCAAAACTGGTTGCACTTGAATCAAAATTAATGTAATGGTAAAGACACACATTTCCCACTTAAATGAGGAATTTTAGAATCACCTCAAAGGTGTTAAATGGGACTATAACTCAGCAGCATAAAGATAGAGCCTTACTTCTTACACATTCTGGTAGATTCTTTGAGTAGGATGGGGACTAAGCTACTGGCCTGGAAACTAAGGGCAAGAGAAGGTGCCGTATTATCACTGAGATTCAGCCTCAGGATGTAAACTTCACCTCAGACATAGGGGAAATAGGCAAGGAGTTTAGTAACCTTTATGGCAAACTGACACCTCTGAAGCAAAGACTACTCCTTTCCAATACCGAAATTTTTTCCAACAGGCCCTTATAAAGCCAAAGGACAATAGGTTCATGGTCACTCTTGACCCCTCTCTCCCTATACCTGAAGTAATAAAAGTTATCAGGGCTCTCAAGGAAGATAAAGCATGTTGCCTGTTTCCCCTATGTATGAGGTGAAGTTTTCACCCTGAGTTTGAATTTGAGCAACAGTATGGGCACCCTCTCTCACCTTTAGTTCCAGTGCAGTGGTCTCCCTATAGACTTTCTTAAAGTCTTCCTGTCAGGGTTGGCTAAACTCCTATATAATATTGTATCGGACAACCTTGCAACTGGTTGTATGCCCCCCTCCACAAGGTCACCTACAATTACTGCCCTGCCAGAACCAAGAAAGGACTCTGCTCATTGTGACACTTATTACCCTATCACTTTATTAACAGCTGTTTATCAGATGGTAACTAAAATCATAGGTACTTGGTTTGAACAAGTTCTTCCAAAGCTTATCCACCCAAATCTATTGGGCTTTGTTAAGAGCCATCAGGGCAATCCAATATTAGACACTCTAAGCATCATTCGTTAAATGGTCTAGGATTTCAGCTAGGTACGGGGAGCAAATTTGGTACTGAACACAGAAAAAGCCTTTGAGCATGTGGAGTGGGGGTAAATGTTCGAATCTCTTTGAAGATACCACACAGAGTACCAGATGCTTAGGTGTACAGGGGCTTTATATCAAGCCCAGTGGCTCAAATTCATATTAATAGCAGCCTGACAGCACCATTACACTCATGCATGCCACTCGGCATGGGTGGCCCCTTCTCTGCTCTTGAATGTATTGGCATTACAGCACCTGGCAGTGGCACTCAGGCACAACCCAAACATCAGAGGCTATATAGGGGAAAGTGAACAGCAACATAACATATTGCTGTTCAGTAGCGATGTTCTCTTATATGTCCAGGATCCAACCTCAGCTTTGTCAGAAGTACATTGCAGGCTACAGGAGTGTGGAAAGTTAGCTGGACATAAAGTTAACTGGACAAAAAGTTAGATCTTACCCACAGGCAAAATGAACAAAGAAGTTCTACTACACCAACCCTTTGGGATTGCAGTTTGTAGAGTCCATCAAATAATTGGGTGTTCAGATACCCAACCAGTTTACCAAACTATATCAAAGCAACTACAAATCCTTACTATTAAATCTGACTGCAACAAATGGGGGGCAATACCATTCTTCTTAAAAGGTAGGGTTGATGTTATTAAAATGTGCACTCTGCCTACATACCAATCCCAGCCAATTAAACTGTTGTCTGCACTCTTTGAGGGCATGGATGCCATTGTCCATTGCTTTCTATGGAGAGGTAAACTGGCACATATTCACAAAATAACATTGCATCTTCCAGTAGCAGTGGGGGAGGGGGGCCCTACCGCAATTTAAATTTTACTACTGGGTCTCCCAGTTGGCCTATACCTTCTGGGGAGAGGGAGTGCCAAACCTGCCTGGATCATACCTGAGGAGGAGGAGGCAGGCATGAAACATCACAGAGGCTTCTTGTCTTCTACGCAGTACACTCTGACAGGGAGAATGAGGGTAGTCCATTCAGGGATGATCTATTTAAAATTTGGAAAGAGATTCATAAATATGTCATGCATGTTCCAGGACTGTCTCCAGGAGCAGAGCTGATAGAAGACTTTAAGTGAATGCCAGGGTGCAATGGTGCAATATTTATGTAGAACAAGCTCTGCACTGGTGGAAGAAAGTGGTAGTTCTTGTGGTTTCTGATCTCTTTGAGGGGGGAGTATGAGGTCTTTTGGAAACTTGAAAGAGCAAAATGGTATTTCTATAGCTGAATTCTTTGCTTACTTAAAGATCAGGCACTTAATAACTGGTGGACCAGACATTAAACCAACCTTGAAATGTCAATTCCATTTAGAAGAAATAATGTACAGTCCTCAGCCTGACGTTAGACCTTTGACTGCATTTCATTGCCTCATGATGGGAGGGTGCCAAACTTCATTGATTTATTTTATGCAGAAATGTGTGTAGGACCTTGATATAAACATAACCCATATAATCTAGAAGGCATGGCCAGCAGCCAGTGAAAGAAGACGTGTTTCCGTGGAGCTCCCGCTGCTACTAACAATAAACTTTAAAATATCACTCATTTACTTGGTTGAACTTGATTTTTGGTACACTGATTGATAGTGTATGTGGTCTACTTACATACCTCTGTTTTCTGTCTACTTTGGCTATGGGGAAGACTAAGCATATGGCACCACAGGAATCAGGCAAGTGCAAGGCCCAGCAGCAGCACAAACCTTCGTCGGATGGAACATCTGGCTTGGTGTCTGGGGAGACCTCAGAACCATCGAACAATGCCCTATTGCAGGAGATTAAGGACCTGGATTGAAACATGGAATTGCTGGGCATGTGCTACACCACAATGGAAGCTCGGATGGACTCCCTAGCAATGGATACTAAGCAAGCCATATAGTTGGTGAATAAATCAGTAGTGGTCATAGCGGGAGTCATTTTGTAAAATGAGTTGCTCTGCTTGCACCTAGAAACTTAGGAAAATGACACTGGAGTGGCAAACCTTTGTCTGCTTGGGGTTCTGGAGGAGCAAGAGGGGGAAGATCTACTGAACTTTGTATCAAACTTGTTCAAACAGACTCTGGTTTTAGATCTTCAGCCCTTTCTACTTAAGGCCTACCGTATTACTTAACAGACAGTTCCCCCCTGATAATCAACCATGCACCATCATGCTCCTTACAAGTGGACCGCATATACATGACCAGGTTTTAGGAGTCATGAAATCAAAGGTCCTGTTGAAACTCCTGGATGGTACTTTGATCCACATTTTTCCAGATCTGAGTTTTGTGACTCGCCAGCTAAGAATAGAGTTTGACTCTGTTCGGGCTGGCCTTAGAGCTTTGGGGGTCATGCATGCTTTACAGTTACCGGCATGTCCAAGGATCCATTATGCTGGAAAACCTTCTTTTATTCAGACTCTATTGAGGCCAGTAAATGCCTGGATCTAATCAAACAGGACTTTCAGCATTCTGGGCAAGATCACCAGTTAGATGAGTAGACTTGAACATTGTATATACTGTATATTTAACATCTATAATATGGCCTTTATACTGCCTCAATTTATATTGCTGTTTTCCCTGGCTGTTGTGTTTGAATAATTTTGCCTGTTAAATATTTTGTCTGTTTGGAGATTAAAAGTACTCTTAAAACCTGAGTATTTTTCAACTGAGTAAATAGTATACGTATACATATACTACACTTTAACTTGAATGAAGGTTTGTGACGTTGGTTATGTCATTTAGTTTACAGAGACATGTCTCATCCTTGACTCTTTGCATTGTTGGTCTACATGGACTATAAAACACCCTCTCAGGGTGTTATAAGGTGAATTTTTCACCTGGGGGACTTTAATATTGACTATTATCACTTTTAGTCCATGAGCGTGCTGCAAGGGCTAATTTTGGATATATTTTCTTTCCTTACAATATACATAGATGCCCATGTATGTAGTAACAACAGTTGCAGAATATCATATCTTATCATGGCATTTCTAGTATGGTTGTATCCTATATTTGAAACCAAGGACTTTCAGTGTCATGTATCGCACATTGAAACTGAATAAATATAAAGTATAAAAAAAACATAATCTAGAAAGCAGCCTCTGCACATATCTGGGACTGCTTCTGAAACAACTATTTGAGACAGAACCAACTGAACTTTCTGCATAAGACCTATTTTACTTCAACCTATATTCATACTAGAGACCCCACCAAGCCTTATATGTGTCTCAGGTGTTGTGCAGATGAGGTCACCTTCTTGCACATAACTTCAGTGTGCCCTCGTATACAACCATTGTGGGTAAAAGTACTCAAAATAATGGCTGATGTACTAGATATAAACATAACAACTACTTCCTTGGAATATCTACTTGGGGCAGATATGGGGGGAGATACCGTCACAGGACCCCAAAGGAAATTATGGGACCTGGAATAAATTAATACCAGGAAAGCTGTAGCCTTGCAGTGGCTATCTCAGGAGCCTCCCACTAGAGCACAATGGATTGCAAATTTGCTCCAGTGTCTTTAATTGGAGAGAATTCAGCATTGTGCCAGCTTGGTAATATATCAAGACAGCGACATCAAAAACTGCATGGCCAATAACAACAATGCGCAGTTAGTACAAAACTGTGCTGTCTAAAATGGCACAGATTATATATACTAACTCCAAAACCACACTTTTATGACCCGTGGTTTTTGACTGTGCGTATTTGCAATTGCAGTTTTGACTGGACACCTGCCAACTTGAATGAATCTAAATTTGAGGAGATTTGACAGGCCTTAATTGATGCTGTAGACTAGGCGCCGTTGCAGTTTGAGTGTGAAACAAAGGATGCACCCCTTTCAGCCACTAAAATCATTTCTCAACAGTAGTAACCTTGTTTATGATGACAAGGGGTACGTGTACATTTAAGTTCATGTTGTTGCTCAATTATAAGAAAGTTTTAGCTTCACTTTTCACACTAATGTTAAATTGCATAGTGGCATATTTGCCTGGGGGGGGGGGGCTACCACCTAACAGTATAACAATTGAATTAACTTGTTATGCCATAGATGTATTTGATGAGGTGATGATCTTCTCTGCAATGTAGGGGCCTTGTATACTGTCTGTAACACTGGATGTTGCTATTTTTCCATTATAACTTATCTGAATTTCTTTAATAAAATATGTTTACAAAAAAAGAAATTCTGTGATGCTTTCAAAAGTCTTCTGCTCAAATGTGCTTTTAAGTATCTTAATTTTATAATGTCCCAATAATTTTGTAACAATTTGCACTGTGATTGCTTCCAATTGTCTTAATTTGGTATTGTCCTAATGATTCTCTGTCAGCTTTTGTTCTCTATATTTTATGGATTCTATTATAGCTTATATTCTATTCCATTTTGATTTTTTGATAACAAACCTGAAAATGTAATGTAAACTGTGAAGCATATTTTGCAGTCAAAAACAAAAACCAACTGGTGATAACTACAGATTGTTTATACAGGCCAATGCCTTATATATGTCAGTTCAACTTTACTTCAATCTGCATTTAGCTGCTTCTGCCCCAAAATAAAAATTAAAAAAAAAATCAACATATAGAACTTCAAAATCCATTTCTTTTCTAAGTGCTGTCCATTCATTAGAAGTAAGAACACAGGTGATGAGAGGAATAGAATCATTCCTATACTTTGATAATTACTCTGAATTGGTAAATCTTTGGTTTCTACAACGTATCTCCTGGATTTCTGCATGAGGAGGGAGCTGTCATTATTATTATGGTCCAGACTGTCATTACTGAAGCACACCATCCTCAGTGGATAGGTGGGTGGTTGGGGGAGGGGGGTGGCAAGGCCTATACCTACACCCTGCCCATTGCTGAATTTCTACCTCTAGTTCCTGGGGACCAAAATGTTGTCCATGACCTGGTCCCCTTAGTTTCTTCAAGAAAGAAAGAAAGGGTAGCCATCTAGAATTATACAGGTCTGCCCATAGTCTGAGATTATCTGTGATTTTTTTCTCATTTCTCTTATGTGCTTGAATGGTTTGATCCAATCTTGTAAGCTAGGAGGGGTTACCATGAGACACCAGCATGTAATGGCTTTTGCAAAAGATGCCATAAGAATTCTGTACAAGTATCTAGAGTTAGGGATTTTCACTCCCCTGGGGGTAGTCCTAACAGCATGCGGTGGGCCTGCAGTGGCATGTTTATGTTCAACATTTTTTATGCTGTCTTGCTCTCAAGTGCAAACAACAAATTGTAGTAGCTTGGAATAGCAGGTTTTGGAGGTGCGGCCGTGTTCCACTGCTTTTTTCGGCTGGGCTCTGTGGCATCAATGAAATAGCATGCTATCTATGACAGCAGTGCCAAAGATTGCCACCAACTTGAAACAATTTCACCGCTGCAATGCGGGAGCGACCCATCATTGCAGGGCTTGCCTTGCATGGTATAACATTTCAATAAACATGATGGCAACTATCGCCGTCTGCCTCTCACAGTCCCGCCTGAAAGCCAACGTCGGAGGTGACCAATCCCCCTGTTGGCATGCCCCCTCCCCAGTTCATTTGCTGATGGGGGAGCCCAATCCCGTCGGCATAATGTCCCCCTATTTATTTAATTTATGTGCTGAGGGGGTGCCCAATCCCCCTCAACATCATGCACCCCCCAAACACAGACACTTTTTGTGTGCTGACAGGGGGCCCAGTTTCTGTCAGCTTCAGTCCTCCTCACAAAAAAACACAGGTGGCGTACTGGGAGCCCACCCAGTGTGCCAAAACACACCTGTAAAAAAATCCTACAATTTTTTTTTTTTTACCTATAAAAAGAGAAAATGGTCCCTCATTATCTCCGATGCCCCTTCCCCCAACTTGTGCCCACCCTCTGAGCACCCCACCTTCCCGCACCCCCTCTCACCCCATACTTACCTTTGGAGCCTGGCACAACTAGCTTCTGTGGAGTGTCTGCACTCTTCAAACCCAACCACTAACTGAAGAAATGCTGGTAAGCTGTATAATAGCAGAAATGGGGGGGGGTCAACTTAGGTGGATATTTTGGCCCTTTTTGTGACTTTTGGCTCCAGATTTTCAACATGGGATTCTTGGGACCCCACCTCATGAACTCAATCACTGTCATGTCATTATTCAGTCCCAAAAGGTGATTTTATGGTCATTGCATGGAATCACCTTTCGGGACTGATTAATGAAATCACAGTGTCACTGTTCATGAGGTGGGCTCCCAAAAAGCCTATGTTGCAAATTTGGAAAAAAAATTTCAAAAAAATTACTATGTTATGAGCGTGCATTGCAGTTTCCATGCATGCTTGTAAGTTCTGAGAATTTTTAATATTTTCACTCCAGATTGTCAACATTGCCATTTTTCACACTTCCTTATGAACAGTAGAGCTGTCATTTTTCACATCCTGCCTGAAATGTGTTTTCGCACATCTGGCGCACAATGGAGCGGTTGCTGTGGGAAATCAATGACTGGGTCAGATTAAGAAAATCACAGTGACACTGTTCATGAGCAGAGGTCCCAAAATGCCTATTTTGAAAATTTGGTTACAAAATTCCACAAAATGACTATGTTATAATCATGCATTGCGCAGTTTCCATGTACACTCGTAACTTTGAGCATTTTTTATATTTTCACTCCAGATTTTCAGCATTGCCATTTTTGAACACCTCCTTATGAACAGTACAGCTGTCATTTTTCATATCCTACTCAAAATGTGTTTTGGCACGGAATCACCTTTCGGGACTGATTAATGAAATCACAGTGTCACTGTTCATGAGGTGGGCTCCCAAAAAGCCTATGTTGCAAATCTGGTAAAAAAAATTCACAAAAATTAGTATGTTATGAGTGTGCATTGCGCAGTTTCCATGCACGCTTGTAAGTTGGAGAATTTTCAATATTTTCACTCCAGATTGTCAACATTGCCATTTTTTCACACTTCCTTATGAACAGTAGAGCTGTCATTTTTCACATCCTGCCTGAAATGTGTTTTCGCACATCTGGCACACAATGGCATGGTTGGTGTGAGAAATCAACGTTCGGGACAGATTAACAAAATCACAGTGCCACTGTTCATGAGCAGAGGTCCCAAAAGTACTTAAAGGAGTAGTACACCCAGAATGTGCAAAAAACATATGCTATGTAGAGTGTTTTGATATGTATGTTAAATCCTAGTGTGTTCTTCCCTCTGTCTGCTATTTGGAGTTTTTCCTAAATTGCCTGCTAGCTGTATGGTAGTTTTACGACCCCTGGGGATCTCCATAACAAAATAGTTTTATTGGCTTTCTTTCTCCCAGGATGCCCCATCTCATGTAACAGTGATGTAGCCATGCCTTGATTTAGCATGTGTATTGCTTTAAAATTAGTTTAGCAACAGCAGAGCCTTGTAACTTCTTATCCAGGGAGCACAAATGGCAACAGTTAGTTTATGAATACCCGAGAGCAAGTAACTGGGGTTTCTATAAGACAACAGCTACTAAATAGTTCTAATTCATTATTTGTATTTTGGATGTTACAACACTCCTGCTAGCTAGACCTGATGAACAGAGAAAAAAAAATTGTGAATTAGAGCTATTTAGTAGCTGTTGTCTTACCGAAACCCCAGTTAGCTGGCTCTCATGTATCTGCTAAACTAACTGTTGCCATTTGTGCTCCCTGGATAAGAAGTTACAAGGCTCTGCTATTGCTAAACTAGTTTTAAAGCAATACACATGCTAAATCCAAGGGCATGGCTACATCACTGTCACATGAGACAGGGGGCATCATGGGAGAAAGAAAGCCAATAAAACTATTTGTTATGGAGATCCCAAGGGGTCGTAAAACTACTATACAGCTAGCAGGCAATTTAGGAAAAACTCCAAATAGCAGACAGAGGGAAGGACACACTAGGATTTAACATACCTATCAAAACACTCTACATAACATATGTTTTTTTAAATTCTGGGTGTACTACTCCTTTAAACAAATCTATCCTAGGTAAGTGTAATTCTGTCTGCAATGAATAAAGGCTCTTATTGACCAGTCTCTAAATAATTGGCCAGGTGTTTTTAATCCCTGTGCAGCCCATCTTGTGCAGACTCCATCTATTTTAGTCTGGGGAAGATGTGGGCAAGCTATAATCAGGATGGCAGCTGCACACAATCTACCAGTGCCCACCTGTTTCAAATATCCCCTCTACACTGTTAATATGACATTTGTCCAGGAATGCTTCAGTCCTTTATTTCTCTGGGTGACAAGTCTAAGGTGAGGAGTGCTTTGGGTGGGGGCATCATAGAGTCCCTTTCTTCTATCTGTCTCCATCCAGAATCTCATCTCCCAGCAGGTCAGAATGACACCAGTGCAGGTATCTGTGACACTCTATAGTAGGTGTATAAAGCTGGCACCCCCATCCCCCTGTTCTTCCTGCTCGCTGTGACTAACCACCTCCTCTGTCTTGGTCATTTTCCTCCCCATAAAAAGTGTGACACTAATCGTACCTCCTGGAAGAAACTCTGTTTTATGTGAATAAGGAACATTAGAAATAGAAATAAAAACATGGCAACATGTTCATTTTAATGGTATCCAGTCATGCCCACAGGGGGAGGGCAGGTGATCCAAGTGAGTAATATTTGATTGATTCCAAGACCATTCTGTACTCTATTATTTCTGTATAACTGGCTGCTTGTAAAAATAAGGCAGTATAACTCATCTTACTCTCCAGTATAAGAATTAAATAAATGAATGCAAAGTCACTGTTTTTCACATAAAAGAAGCCTATTCAGTAGCCACATCCTTCCCCTGTGAGAGATAGCTGGAAATGGCATCGAAATGTGCACAGTGTGAGGAGCTCTCAGTCTCCAGCATTCCTGATCAGCTACTGCAGGTCATGTGGCTTGCCAACAACCTGGACATGCTCAGTGTGTGCTTGCAGTAGAAAGTGCTGCACCATGACATTGATGTGCCAAAATGTTGACGGAAAGCTGAATTCCTTAGGACCGGCTTCACTGGAGTCCAAAACACAGGATTTTGGCATGCTCACTGAAAGCAAATCTGGCATTGGCTCATCCTTAGTGCAACATACCCTAATTTAAATCATCTTTCCAGATGTTAGTGTTTGTATATAAACTTTGCAACTACTAATATATTGGACAGTGACAGCCACAGGGGTTGGTCCATGGCAGATACCTCAGCCACATTGCACTGCTGCCAGAGTCATTCCCCTTATCCCGTACCTTGATGGCCTTGTCAGTATGCTTATATACAATTCTTTACTATTCCTGATTAGTCATTGATCCCAAAAGCCTATGAATTGGTTGCCCATGTCCCTGGCATCCAACAAATTTCCTCCTTTAAAGATCCCCATTCTCATCTGTTACTGTTGTCAGTAGTGCCTAACTGCCCACACACCCCCATTAGAATGAATACTCATCCTCCTCCCCATGGCTGACCTTCTGATACTCCTGGCTTGTACCTGAACCCAGATTGTTGGTGCTGTAAGTGGTAGTGCTACTATATGGGTCAGCTGGTTGGTTTTTCAGTGTTAGTTAATTGACTGACATAATATCTGTTCTTATTGATAAATAAGGAGCCACTGCAGTCACTACCATTACCCCCCTGTAGAACCATTATCCAGAGGTGAAACACAGGTGTTGTCAGTCGAGCCATTTCTGAGCTCTTCTGACTTCCACTGCTGTAAGTTGTTTTTTCTGCATGTTTGTATACAGTTGGTGGCTTCTGTATTTGGAAATAAACAGCAACAGCTTTATGCTGATGTGTGATGCCTTGTGTGCCACTTATTTGTCTGTTTTGGATGATAGGAAACCAGCATAGTTGACTTAATGCAGAGGAGCCATGTAAAAAAAAATTGAAGAAAGCCGATTGAAATGAGGCATAAAAGCTAAATGGAAAGGCAACCTACTTCTGGTTTTGGCAACCCCAGTTTGCAAATAATAGAGTCTAGTTGCTTTACATATCCTATTGAATTGGATGTGCCATAGCTAGATTACTTGAAGGATAGGGGTATGTACTGTTGAACTGCAGGTGGTGGACCATAGCAGGCTCTAGTAGTTGAGCTTTGGTGAGCACAGTCAGTTTTCATAGCACTGATGATGAGATCTGGGTGTTAGAAATGCAACTCTGGATGATGGACCATGGTCAGTTTAATCACTGGCACAGGCATAGTATGTGGAGCTGCAGGTGTTAGAACCACAAGCTCTGATGGTAGGCTGCGGTATAGTCAGTCATCGGTAAGAATGAGGAAATTAATAGCAGATAGGATGATCCATGGCAATGGAGATCATAGATGGAATTGTATTAGGTGGAGCTGAAGGCATTACAGCTGTGGCCATTGGGTTGAGTAGATGATGATACAGGCATATTCAGTGCTGCTGCTGTAATCAGTACCACAGTATTCAAGATTGAATGGTTGCAAGTGGAAGCATATCTGGTTGAGCTGCAGGCATTAGAACCACAACTTATGGGGCTGATCATTTACTAGAACTGTGGAATCAGAGAGGTTCAGCTGGATAGGCAACCTAGGTACTAAAAGCACTGATGGTAGAGCAGCTATGCACAAATTGTTTTTTCTATGGTGATACAACACAAGCATTCCCATACAGTCTGTTCCTTGTATTTGGAAGAAACCAGTTTGCAGCTTTGTTTTATATGTCTAGTCTTGTTGTGGGTGACAGAACCACTTTTCTGTGGGTGATGGAACCACAGACTGTAATGATAATGGCATAGGAACAGTGACATTTCTGTTCCTAGTAAAATCTGATAGGATGAAACTCAGCCAATCAGGTTTTCATAGGAGAAAATATGTTGCCATTCATTTTTAAATTACCAATACATACACTGAACAGAACAGATGCCCTGCACCAGGAGATGGTTTTCTTGGTAAATATGGCAATTGAAAATTTAATTTGTGGATGTTGGTGTGGAGAAGTGGGTGGTGGAGGTCAGAGTGAGGCTTGGTGATGTTCTTAACATGAGCCATTGGGTCTGGTTGGCTGGGGGGGAGTGTGTTTTTGTGCATGGGTAAAGGAAGAGAATGTATATATTTTTAATACAAATTAACCATGACAGTGAGAGGAGGAGGAGGGTGCTAGCAGAGGGCGGGAAGTGGGGTTTATTACAGAAAACATCTCTGGGAGATGAGAGGGGTTTGGAAATTACAGCACTGTTGGGGAAGGAACTGTATGCATTTTGCAGCCTTACAAAAATGACTTGCGAATTTGTAGCAGCTAGTGAGAAATTCATGAAGATTTGAAAATTGTGAATGTCCCCGGTTTGTGCCAGCTTTGCCAACAAGTTAAACTTTTGTTGCTTCTCTACTCTAATATAACGTTTGGTAGCTTAAAAGATGTGATTAAAGAAGATGTGGCTCTTCTCTGTCACATGCTCCCACTTTCAACACACTGGTGAACATTTTCAATCAGTCAGGTATCTATAAAACAATGACAAACCTTGTTGCATAGGGATCGAACTACAGAAGCTTAACTTGACATGATCAATTGACTTGAAAACAGATTCTGCTTGAATCATTATTAACTGAAAACTCCTAAATATCTGATAAAAAGGAGACTGACAAGCCTTTGGGGAGCAGTATTTTAAGTCATTTATACTGACTTAACCAGGTTGTGATTGTACAGTAATAAGGGTCTATTTTTTCTGGCCCCCCCCGATGCACGCCAGTGACAATTCTGAATTTAAGAATGAATACAAACATATGAATCTGCTAGTGGAAACAGGCCTCATGACCTATCAAGTCTGTTTGAATGTGCAGCTAGCCCCTTACATTGCAGCTGCCCCACCCGCCCCTTCCTCGCCACTCCCTCTCACCCTGTCCCATCCCCTTTTAAAACTGCCCACCATCCTACAGGATACCACATCCTCGGGCAGAGCATTCCACTTGGCCACCACCCTCTCTGTGAAAAAATGTCTCCTCATCTATCTCCTATATTGTACCCTCCAATCTGAAACCATGCCCCCTCATGTCCCTCCTCCTCCTCAACTTAAATACTCCTACTGTACCAGTCTTGTTTATTCCAATCATGTATTTAATGGTCTCAATCATATCCCCTGATCCCTTTTCTCCTCCAGTGAGTGCATATCATCTTTGTTGCCCTGCACTGTACCCCTTCTAGTAATCTGACATCCTTCTTCAGAAACGGGCACCGGAACTGCATGCAATACTCCAGGTGTGGTCTGAACAGTGGCCTGTAGAGAGGCAGGATCACCTCCCTCCTTCTGGAGGAGAGTCCTCTTGCAATACAGTCCAGCATCCTGTTTGCTTCAGCTGCTGTCTTCCTGTGCTGAACTGAGTTGTTCGTATTCCCCGTTATAACCATCCCTAGATCCTTTTCTTCCTCTGTGTTACCTAACTGAACCCCTCACAGCTGGTAGCTCCTCACAGGGTTCCAATCTCTGAAGTGCTGTACCATGCACTTAGCATTGAACCCCAACTGCCATGTTTTCCAACCACTCCTCCAGTTTAGTTAGGTTGTCCTGTAGCCTTTGCCACCATACTATGTCATCCACCACTGACCCCATCTTGGTTATCATCAGCTTATCAACTGGAATAGAAACAGAAATTTACAGGCAGAAAAAACCTATGGTCAATCCAGTCTACATGAGAAGATTAACTAATAGGACAGACATGCCTATCTAGGCACAGCAACCTAAGGATACCCCCATCAGAGACCGTTACCCTACTATTGCATAATCTGCAATGCCATTCTCCCTCTGGAACCCATCTAGTCCTTCTGCTAAAGCCTGAGCAGCACACGTTTATACAACCTCACCTATTTCTAGTTTAAAGCTAAAGTTATGGAAAAAGCAAGCATTTGAACATACAGATGATAGTAAGGCAAATGGTCAGTTTCAAATATGATTGAAAATTTTCAATACCATTAATTTCAGCATTGATCATTTTGACAATGTCACTGGAGCAGAAATTAGCTAATGTAATGTTTGATTTATTTCATCACAGTCAAAGAAAAGGAAATCCATTACAGTAATACATTTGAAACAATTAAAATTGGCTCACTGCCATGACTGCAAGAAGCAAAGTTTATTTATTTCTGGTGCTCTGCCTGCACCAGTGGATGGTTACAATAACACACAGCAACCATTTTTTAAATGAAGTTTACCAGTTACTAGTTCCTTTATAGCTTACTGTTATTTAATGTTACACAGTAATACTAGTAATCAATATATAGCAAGTAAATGATGTCTGTAATGAACATTATATGCACCAGTTTGCTAACATTGGCTAATCTGATACAGGCAGGAATTATACATTCCTACTCAAATCCGAAATTAGAATATTGGAAAGGATTCAAGTGGTTGTAATCTAATTTTAATTGATTCAGTATGCAATATTATTAAAATTGTATTAACCTAGGCAAGAGGTGCTAGTCTCACTAATTTAATATTGCCTAATTTATTCTTTTAATGAAGACTTGGTATACTGTATGTTACCACTGCATTCACTCAATTAAAAATGTAAATAATGATTATTTAGGACTTGAATTAAAGGCAGAGACCAAAGTAGGCGAGTGCACATTAAGTTAAGTAAAATTCATTACAGAACATTTCAGATCATGTCTAGAGATGTTGGAGGGTGGGTGCATATAATTATTTTAAAAGGTAATACAGAATTTATCATTTCTGGATATCTTTCTAATTAACATATATTTATTATTGAAATGTTTCAAATGTTTTCTTTTTAATTAGCTTCAAAGTTCCTAAATTTACTGTGTCTTAGTTTCTACAATTTTAGCTGCCACAGGTGATTCAGTAATAATGATCTATCTTAGACTGAAATATTGATATCAGAATCAGAATCTCTGCCTGGATCAGGAGTATGTTCTGTTTGTTCTGCTTCTTTAAGCATAATATAGTCTTTAAGTTGTTCTAGGTCAAAAAAATGTATCTCTTTTTGTTTATGGGTGGTTACAAGATATTTTGCAGAGAATGGAGTTGAGAACTGTCTCCTCCACTAAGAAATCTCATCTATGTACTAGAGCAAACATTTTCTCTGATCTATTATCATGGTAGAGCTCTTAAAATGTGAAACAAAGTTGTCTTTTTGTTTAACAAAAGAACCCCCATAATTCAAGCTACCTTAATAATCATAATTTCCAGGTCCACTTCAAGGCAAAATGAATAATAATAATAAAGTACTTCTGTCACTATCATCACTTCTAATTTCAGGATTAAGATAATTTGACTTTGTTCTGGGTATTTAGAAACATCTTCTTGCCTATATGGATTTCTGAAAGCTTTCAAAATTAAGGCAGTTTTTATGCTAACAATGATGTGATACCCTCTAACTACATTTTTGTTCTGCTATTAGGGGGTGTTGGACTGCTACACTGATTGTGTAGTCACTTTGGAGATGGAGATTGATGAGGGACTGGAATGTCAAGGAATGCATGCAGGTGAGCAAGTCTAGGGAGATGGGTTCCACTGGATTACCAGGGACATTCTGGATCTAGGGTTTTGGCTGGAAGCTCACTGGACAACAAGGGTTGATGCTGAAGGAGCACTGCAAGGAAATCATTGTTGGGACTAAAGTAGTTCTAATATATATGATTTGGGCAGATGAGGAATGTCTATTGTAGCTGTATCAGCTCATGCATGTATCTGCGTGGCCCTGCACCAAGTGCATACTATACATACATGAAGTGGTACTGTGCACTGATACTGCACAGAAACCTAGTTTCCGCACAATAACATCTGAAATGCCAGGAGCAAATCTAATGTGCTGGGTACAGTAATTTCACATTAGAAAAATGGGCTGCCTCTTTGCACCCCAGTTTGTGGCCCATTAGCTTGCAACTAAGGGTGAGACAAGTGAGCATTGACAACTTTGATTTGGCTTTCAGTTGGGCCTATAAATCTGATTCGGCTTTGAGAATTCAGCTGAACCACTTTGGCTCCCAATGCAGTAATTGGCAATGGATGAAGCAGACTACAACTAGGAGGGAGTGAAAAAAAGCCTTGTGTTCAGAAATGAATATTAATTACTGTAGTTTACTTGTAGAATGCACCACTGACATGCATCTGCTATGGGTTCTGTCTGGGGGTTGTGACAGACTACAAAACCCACTAAGATGGTTGCAGCCCATTGTGAGCTATAATAATTGTTACTATTCATTGCTGACTTCAAGGTATATACACCCTGCAGTCTCTGCTTTACCTCCATGCCAATTACTATAGTCTCTCCTGCCCCACTGATTATCAAATAATATAACAATAGCCCCCAAATAAAAACAAGTTACAAACAAAGAAGAATGTAAATACATTCAAGGTAGGGCATTACATTGCCCTTCTTTTTGTTTGATTTTTTTCCTTTTTTATATTTAACATTTTTATTTTTATTTTGTGTTTTACATTAAATGAATTTAGTTTGAACACAGATACTGCCCACTGGTTGCAAAAGTTGTAGTAGTACAGGACTGCCTATTGTGATATATGCAATGCTGACTCTGGTTGTAAGCACTAGGACCAGCACTGCCCCATTCCTACTGGGTTCTGTGACTAGCTGCCTCACAAAAGCCTATTTTAGGGAGTTCAGAATGTCACTAATCCTTCCAGAAGCTGCTGTTGGAAGGCTGCAATCTGTATCTGGCAGACTGAAGTTACCAACTAACAGTACCTCCCTCTTATTTGCAATTTTGATGATGGCTTCCCCAAGTGACTTATTCAACTCCTCCCCCTGTGCTGGAGGCCCATACACTACCCCAGTATGGATAGCAGCCCCAGAGTCTATCTCCAGGGTGACTCACAGCACTTCTTGCCCTTCCTTTTCTTTCTGCCACCCCTGTACCTCCATGGACTTGATGGTTGGTGCAAGACAGGACTTTAGATTTTTCTGCTGGACAAACTTGAATTCTTGTTTTCTATTTTTCATAATCTTTTTTTAATCACTAGCTGGTGGTGAAACTGACAGCAGACTCTCAAGCACTTCTTGTTTTTTATCCTTCTCTCTTGAATCTGCTTCCTCATGCCCTTTTTCCTCTCCTGCTTCTTTCCCCTGCTTCTTCTCTTCTCATATATTTTCTTTTCCCTGACCCTCCTTTTTTCTTCCATGAATAGTGTGCTTTCCCCATCCTTTTTCCTCCTCCTCATGTGCTTCACCTTCCATTACCTTCTCACACTTATACCCCTGCTTTGATAGCTCCATTACCAAATCCTCCTCATTGGCACTCTTTGTAAGCTGCTTTGTTGATTGCACCACTAGCTCACTTTTTTAGAACTGCAGGATTGATATACCTTGTTCTGCTTCATGCTGCCATCAAAAACTGTGTTTTTTCCTCTGGTGACAAAATACAGCCCATGAAATACTCAGATGCATTGCCTATTTCCTTATACGATAACTGAATAGCAGCCCTAGGTTGGGTGCTTTGAGGAAGATTGGTAATTGTCCACACACACACACACACACACACACACACACTCAGGGGTGGGCTTACCTTTACAAATCCTGATAAATCTATTATATCCTAGGTAGGGGAACTGGAAGCACTGGAAGAAGGAAGAGATGGAGAACACTGTGCTTCTGTATTGTTCATGATGGTTTCATCACAACATGCACTGAGCAATCGGCTGGGAAAGCAGCTTGTAGTTGGAGTGGAACTGGTGGACTGCTAGAGACTAATTAACCATGGTTTCTTTGGCCATACAATCACATGCCCAACCCTTGTCCTGTTCTCTGGTGTAGTCTCTTCCCTACCCCGATGACTCCAAGTCCTCTTTCAACTTCTTCTCCCTGACTACAACTTGCAGAATTGGTACATAGTGGAACTGCCATAGTGGAAGCTTTCCTGCTTCTCCACCTGACATCACTGTCCACTCCAATTAATTTCCTCATTGTTTCTACATGACACAACTGCAAGTGCCCATGTACATATGCTCATCATCCACTCTGATATATCAGCCTACTCATCCTCACTGAAACATAGGGAACAATTTTCAAATGCGTCCACATTCCAGGAACTATGTCCCATGCCACAACTGACCAATGAGGAGAAAATATTCAGCACCAGTGGACATCTTATTTTCAGTCTGAAAGCAGGCACAGCTGTGGAACAATGGTATGCCTGGTAATACCAGACATACCATTTCATCACAGATGTGCCCAAAAAACGGCCACATGAAAGTGGTGGCAGCCCAGCTGGACAACCATTTATCCATCCATAACATCTACGACCCTCTTCAATCAGGTTTTTGAAAGAGACATAGCACTGAGACTGCACTGGTTTGGGTGCTCAATGATCTCCTAATGGCGAGAGACCAGAAAAAATGGTCCATTTTGGTCCTTCTGGATTTGTCAGCAGCATTTGGCACTGTAGACCATGAGGTGCTGCTCGAGTGCCTGAGATACATCTGTGGGTTGACAGGTTTGGTACACAGATGGTTTACCTCCTTCCTCACAGGTAGAACTCAGAGGGTTGTATCAGGGATATTTTCCTCTGATCCTACCACTCTGTTCTGTGGGGTGCCACAGGGCTCTGTGCTGTCCCCCATGTTGTTTGTGGTGTACATGCTTCCCCTCGGAGACATTGTAAGATGATATGGGCTGGAGTTTCATTGTTATGCCGATGATACCCAGCTCTATCTGTCTTTTGCACCTGACCAGAATAGAGCACTCTCAGGGTTTAACAACTGTCTCAGCAAGATCCAGGGTTGGATGAGGTCCAGCTGGTTGAAGTTGAACTCTGGGAAGACGGAGGTGATGGTCGTGGATCCTGGCCACCGGATTGAGTGGCCGGGGGCAAATCAAACCTCTGGTTTATTCCTGGGGGATATGGAGCTCCCTACCTCTGAATGGGTGTGAGACCTGCGGGTGCGCAAGTGTCGGCGGTTGTTAAGGTATCCTTTTACCATCTTAGGAACATCGCTAGGATCAAGCACCTTGTTCCATCTGGTGACCTGCCTGCACTGATCCACGCCTTTGTGACCTCCCGTTTGGACTACTGCAACTCCCTCTACTTTGGGCTTCCTGGGGTTGATATCCGCTGCTTGTAGCTAGTGCAGAACTCAGCGGCCCAGTTGTTAATGGGGACCTCACGTTCTTCTCATATTACACTCGTTGCTGCGGGATCTGCACAGGCTGCCGGTTCAGTGGCCGATCACCTTTAAAGTCGGACTACTGACATATAAAGCCCTACACGGTTTGGTCCCTAATTACCTGAAAGATCTTCTGGTGCCTTACCTTCCAATGCGATCTCTCCACTCAGCCAATGAGGGGTTGCTAAAGATTCCGAGGGTAGTTTTAAAATCTTCTGGTGCCCGTGCTTTTAGTTTTGTGGCGCCGACCCGTTGGATTAGAGAGTGCATGTCGGTGGAGGGTTTTAAAAAAGGTCTAAAATCCTTTTTATGGAAAAAAGCATCTGGTGATGACATAGATTTTAACTAATGCTGTACATTTTAGCCTGGATTTTAATTTGTTTTATGATGTTTTTATGATTGTTATTTTGTAATGCGCCTTGATTTAAGAAAGGTGCAAAAGAAATAAAGTTTATTATTTATTATTATTATTATTAAATTGTAGAGCTGGTCGCAAACTGGCTCCATGTATCAAAATACCACACATGTGGCAAAACCTGCAGGTGTGCAAGAGAAGCATCTCTTGCACAATTTTTGTCTCCTGTGCATAGTTTTCAGGGTCTTTGAAAATTTTGCCCCTGGCATCTAACTGCAGCAACCCAGTTCACTTAGTTTTCACTCAAATGTAAGAAAACATAAAAAAATAAAACAAAGATGGTTTTCCATGTTGCAGCATTCAATTTACTCTATTTGACAAATAAATCCTTCTTACTCACTCTTACACCTCTCCCAGTCTACTAAATTCATCCTGCCCTGCACCTGCTGCAGGGGCACAACATAAAACAAAAATATAAATAAATATGGATTTCTTTGCCCTCTACACACCTAGCACTCCTTAAAAAATATTTGTCAAATGAATCATTCGCAAATTACAAATACATCTTTCCCATTCTGCTAAATTCACTCTGCCCTGCTCCTGTTTCAGAGCCTGCAGTTGCTCGTATAGGCTCACACTGTACACTCTTTCTCCTCTTTGCAACATGGATTCACTAGCCTGCCTGAAACTACAGTTAAATGTGATAATTACCTAATAGGAATGATAATACATGATTTTCTGATGACTTTGAAAGGTTTCTGATCAAAATTCACTCTTGTTCACATAAAAGGAGCTTCTTCAGTGGCCACTGTCTGACATGTTCTTTCCTTGTGAGACAGTTGGAAATGGCATTGAAATGTGCACAGCATGAAGAGCTCTTAATCTCAAGCATCACTAATTGGTAGCTGCAGGTCATGTGACTTGTCAACAACTTGGACATGCTCAGCGTGTTCTCCCTGTAAATACTGCTGTGTCATGCAGCACCATTCCAGCCAGAACTTTGTCTTCAATGCCTGAGGACACCAATAAGCTTTCAGTCAGCCAGCCTCTCTTCCCAGTCCTCCCCCAGTACTTTCTACCAGTCCAATTGAGTTGTTGCTTCTGGGACCAGGTCAGGGCATGAACATTATGTCACCTTGGAGGTGGGACTTACTATGATAAGAGGATCACCACTGCAAATACTCCCTACTGTTCCATTCCAGCCTGAACCATGTTTTCAGTGCCTGAGGGCACCAACAAGTCTTCAGTCAGCCAAACTCTGCTCCAGCCCTCCTCAAGTACTTTCTACTGGTCTGATTCAGCAGCACCCAGGACTGGGTTGGGGGTGTGACTATTATGTCATCTTGAAAGTAGAGCTTGCCCCAATAAGACAAGCACTCCTGCAAGAACCCTCTGCAGCACCATTCCATCCTGAGCTGTGTCTTCAGTGCCTGAGGTTATCAACAAGCCTTATGTCAGCCAGACTCTAATCATTCCCCTCCTCCAGTACTTTCTAATGATCTGATTGAGTGGCAGCAGCTGGGACCGGGTTGAGGGTGTGGACATCACATCAACTTGGAGGCGGGCTTACCCTGCTAAGAAGAGCACCACTACAAGCACTCCCTGCAGCACCATTCCTGTTGGAACTGTGTCTTCAGTGTCTGAGGGCACCAACAAGTATTTGGTCAGCCAGTCTCTGATCTCGGCCCTCCCCCAGTACTTTCTGGCAGGCAGTTAAATGGTAACAGTCAGAAACAGGTCAGAAGTGTGGATATCCTGTCATTTGGGAGGTGTGGCTTACCCTGATAAGAGGAATGCCACTGCAAGCATCATTCTATGTGAGAGGCTCTGGCAGGAGTGGTAGGTGTCACCTGTGGGCGTCTACTACAGAGGGCATGAGACTCTGTTCAAACAATTTTTAAACCTCAAAGCAGCTGTAAGTTGAGTGAATCTTGTTTAACTTGTTTTAAAATTACTGCTTATTATTACTTTTTTGGAGAGGTTCTTATTTTAGTAACATTGGGCACTAATTTTATACTAAGAAAGTTAATTGTGCAGATATTTAAGATGAAACTAATTTTATATATTGCAACATGCTATTGTCTAGCATTCAGCCTTTGCTTCTACTGAGATTGTAGCACAATGTTGCTACAGTACTTTTTACCTATTGTTGTTAAATCTGCTATGTTTAATTGGGCTATTTCATATCTGTGTTATTCCTTGCTTAATCTAGGAGATGTCATCTCTGGGTTACTTTTATCTGAAGATGTTGAATCAAATCCAGAGCCTCCTTTTGAGCTAGACAATACTAAAGGGTTATGTGTTATGCATCTTAGCATTAGAAGCTTGACTGGCAGTATGACCAAGAAGTTAGAGTAATGAACTGTGAATGAGCTTGGTACATCCAGCAGACCTGGGTTTGATTCATGCAACCTCCACTTACATACTGCATGACTCTGAGAAAGTCACTTAACCTCCCCAGTGCTACCGGGCCACCTCTGAAAACCGGCACGTATGCCCAATAGGCCTTAGCCGACTACAAAGAATTAAAAAAAAATGTCTGCTTAAGCATTTTTCTGAATTGCTGGCATGGGTTAACATTAACTCGCCTGATGCACAAGGATTAAGTAAAACATGGTTAGGACCACATGAATCAAATATCTGGTTAAAATCACAGAAAAAAAGATAAAGCTGGGGGGTGGTTGATTTATTACAGGGGTAATTTAAAGATTGGGGGTGTGAAACAATCCGCTGACAGTAATAATTCTTCTGAATGGGAATCCTTAGTATTAACTATCACTGATGCTAAAAAATTGAATTTTTGCCATTTGTATATTCCACCTCAATTTGGTTCCCAAGAACTTGAAGATTTTTGTAAATTCATTGTCTAATACTTGCACTCAGACTGAAAATATAGTGATAGGCGACACCAGTTTGAATTGGCTTACATCAGAGAGGAGTATAACTGATGCTATTATTGACAAAACTAATTTTATACAGATAATTGACAGCCCTAATAGGTTTAATTTTAAGGTGCCTTTCCAATAGATGTGATCACGTTGCTTGTTCAGGTATATTGGCAGATGCAATCTGTGATCGCTGTCCAATTCATGCCATTTGGAATGCTAAGCTAATTATGCTAAGCTAATTAAATTTCATCCAGGTTCATAACTTTTCACAATTTTGTATAGTTTAATGAGAAATCTTTTGTATCTGATATAACTGAAATTGATTGGTCACCTACATACAGACTAAACTGTGTTGAGGATTTTTTTTAATATTTTGTCTCCAAGTTTTTTCAAAACAAATATGTACCTATTACAAAACCTAAGATGGGAGGTGCAATTACAAATTGGTTCACTAGTGACTTGCTTAACATGATGAAAAACAGAGGTAAGTTTCAAACTGTTTTTTTCAAAACCACTAAGAACTGAGCCTATCTGAAAAAATACCAAGGGCTTAGAAACAAGTGCAAGGAAGGTGTGCATAAATGTAAGAGTGATTTTTTTTTTTAAGAACAAGCTTGAGACTAATCATATGTACCCCAGATGCTTTTGGAAGTCTTTAAAAAGTATAATGGGAATTGAGGGAAAACTGATATTAATTAGATCATGACCAGTGATAAATTTGACTCTGATCCCGTTAGCGCAGTTAATGATGAATTTAATAAGAAATTCACAGATCTGACTTTCTATAAAGTTAATGAAATAAAAATAAATTCTTCTTCTAAGTGTCAAACAATGGGTGATGACCCCTCTGCCCATAAAGTTAACTTTTCTAAAGAAATGTATCCTCTTCAAATGTTGATATTTTAGATGGTACTTCCTTTCATAGGGACAATGTTAAATCTAGGTTTAATTTTCAAAGTTTAAAAGTATCTGATGTTTTGCTGTAATACAAAAAACTGGATCCCAATAAAAGTAGCGGCTATAACAAACTAGACCCTAGACTTTTAAGACTGGCTGTGCATCTGATTGCTGCACCCTTGACTCATTTGTATAATAGAGCAATGACTACGGGCATTGCCCCAGGGAATGGAAAGCAGCCACACAGTAGTTGTGCCAGCATGCCGAATGTTTGCTTGCTGGCATTGGCAGTGGTAGTGTAGAAGTTACAGAGCTGCATAATAGGAATGGCAGTGAAGTATTGAACTGAAGCCAACCCCACCACCACCCTGCAGAGAGTGACAGACATTGGGGTGTGCCTTTGGGTGGTGAGGCATAACGGCCATGCCATTTCAGTACACCCCACCCTGCAGACACTGGCAAGTGTCACGGTGTTCCTTGGGGTCTTTGGCCCTTATGCGCACCCCATTCCATTAGGAAATAAAGTGAGATGGGTGCGATATAGGAGAATGGGGTGAACTTTCTGGCCAAAGAGTCCAAGGCATACCTCGATGCCTCTCACTGGCTGCAGGGTGTGGAATGGTATGAGCATTACAGGCAAGAATCCCAAGTTACACCCCTGATGCCTGTCATTCTCTACAGGGTTGGGCGTTATGGTTGAAAACCCTAATACCTCAGGCCTTCATTGGTATTTTCACTCCAAATGTTCAACATGTTTTTTTTGTGACCCCACCTCATGAACAGGGGGAATATCAGTTTCTTAGCCGAAAGCTCCTTATGCACAGTGACTACGGCATTTAGCACCACAGATGCAAAAACATTCGAACAGGATGTAAAAAATGACAGCTGTACTGTTCATGGGGAGGTGTAAAAAATGGCAATGTTGCAAATTTGCAGTAAAAATATTTAAAAAAATGGTGAAGTCACGAGCGTACATAGAAACTGTGCAGCACACCCATAATATAATTAGGTTGGGATTTTTACAGCAGATTGTCAACTCAGGCATTTTGGGCCTCCAATCAAGAACAGTGTCACTGTGATTTTCTTTATCTGTCCCGAACAATGATTTCCCACAGCGACCACGCATCTCTGCGCTGAAAGTGTGAAAACACACTTCGGTCATGTTGTGAAAAATGACAGCTGTACTGTAAATAAGGCAGTGTGGAAAAATGCCACTGGTGAAAATCTGGACTTAAAATATTACAAAGTCATGAACTTATGAGGGTGCATGGAAACTGCGCAATGCTCACTCGTAACAGTCATTTTATGGACTTTTGTCACCGAATTTTCAACATAGCCATTTTAAGACCTTGGCTCATGAACAGTGTAACCTGATTTTCTTAATCTGTCCCAAACATTGCTTACACACCAACAGCACCATTGTGCCATATGCTTAAAAAACATTTTGGCGGTATATGAAAATGGCAGCTGTACTGTTCATAAGGAAGTGTAATAAAATGGCAATGTTGAAAATCTGGAGTGAAATATTAAATTCACAAACTTATGAGCATGCATAGGAACTGCACAACGACGCTGTAAAACAGTCATTTTAGGAATTTTTCACCAAATTTTCAACATAGCCATTTTAAGACCTCTGCTCATGAACAGTGTCACTGTAATTTTCTTAATGTGTCCCATACATTGATTTTGCACATCGCTACTGCCATTGTGTGCTACATGAGGAAACACATTTTGGGCAAGATGTGAAAATGACAGCTGTACTGCTCATAAGAGTGTGGTAAAATGGCAATGTTGAAAATCTGGAGTGAAAATATTGAAAATTCAGCGAACTTACGAGAGTGCGTAGGAACTGCACAATGCACGCTTGTGAAACAGTCATTTTTAGGAATTTTTTCACCAAATTTTCAACATAGCCATTTTAAGACCTCTGCTCATGAACAGTGTCACTGTGGTTTTCTTAATTTGTCCTGTACATTGGTTTTGCACACCGACTGCGCCATTGTGCGCCACATGGGCGGAAACACAGTTTGGGTGAGATGTGAAAAATGACAGCTGTACTACTCATAAGAAGGTGTGGTAAAATGGCAATGTTGAAAATCTGGGTGAAAAATATTGAAAATTCTTGGAACTTCTGACGTCGTAGGAACTGCACAATGCTGCAGCTAAATAAACAATGAATTTTTGAATTTTCCACCAAATTTTCAAAATAGACTTTTGAGAGCACACCTTATGAGACACTGGCAGTGTCGTTTTGTTAATCGGTCCAGAAGGTGATTTGCGCAGTGACTTCGCAGTGACTCGAGAAATCACTCTTCGGGCACGAATAACGCCATGGCAGTGAATCATTCATGAGAAGGGGTCCCAAAAACCCCATGTTGAAAATTTGGAGCAAAAATTCAAAAAAATGCCTGAGATATGCAACAAAGTTGAAAAAATCCTATCTAGCCCATTATACAGCTTACCGGCATTTCCTTAGTTTGCGGTCGGCTTTGAAGAGTGCAGACGTGTTCCCAGTCCACTGAAGATCGTCGCGCCATGGTCTGGAGGTAAGTATGGGGTGAGGGTGTAGGAGGCAGGGTGCTTGGTGGGTGTGTCGCGGGTTGTGGGAGAGGGGCCAGGGAGACTACGTGGGACCGCTTTTCTTTACAGGTTAAAAAAAAAAAAAGAACAACACAGAACTGCTTGCCATGCTGGGGTGGGCTCCCAGCATGGCACAAGGACAGTTGGGGGAGTTCAGCTGACGGGGATTGGGCACTCCTTCGCCAGCATCTATTGCCACACTGGGGTGGGCTCCCAGCGTGGCACCCAGTATCGGGGTGAGGACAGTGGAGCCGACAGGAGATTGGGCACCCCATTGGCTATATCATGGTTGCCACGCTGGGGTGGGCACCCAAGCGTGGCATTTGAAAACTTTAAGGGTGGGCAGGGCGCAGCACGGCTGACAGGGTTAGACGCCCCCATCGGCTATACAGTGTGTGCGTGAGAACTGCGCCTGCATGTGACGTGTGCATGTGTACAGGGGAGCTGCGACGAGCAGGCGAGTATCTTATCGCTGCTCATCAGCGAGCTCCACTTTCAACTGTGTGCCACTGCATTTTGGAGCTTGTCACAGACAGCTCCAGCATGCACACTTACAGGCGCGCCTGCCAACACACTGACTGAATTGGAAGAGGGGGTGACACACCTCTGAAATCTCGGATGATGGCACTATGTTTCTTGCACATGCGTGCAAGCAAACATAAAAAGGTGTTCTTTTTGAGCTGGACTGCTATCACCCTATTTCTATATTGTTCCCTCTTGAGAAAATCCTTGAAAATTTGTTTATGAATAGGTTATAGGTTCTTTGGGAGAGTATAATTTGCTTCGTGATGAACAACATGGATTTAGACCTTATCATGGTACCTTGATTGCCTTGGTTGGGTTCACGAATGACATGCACAAGGCCATGAATAATGTGAATTTGACTGGTGCCATCTTCAGGAACCTGACCAAAGTTTTTACTTGGTCGATCATGACCTATGATGTGCTGATTATCTTGTATTGGAATTTCCCAGGTTGCTCTGAAATGGTTTTCAAACAATCTTGACAGTCATCAGCAATTAGTTAGGCTGTATAACAAAAAAATATGGTCTACTTCCTTTGTCATCTGGTGTGAACCAGTTTTGATTTCTGTTTATTTTTTTGTTAACACCATGCATCAGTTCAAATAAAATAAAATCATACTTTATATATTGAAAGCGCCTTTTCAAAACCAAGGCACTTGCACAATATAAACTAAAATACACAAAAGATAAGCAATATAATAAAACCAATCAACATAACATCATTAAAAGACAGGGTACGCTAGGCTAAATAAATACATTTTCAAGGTTGCTTTAAAACTTTGGATGGTCAGGCAATCTCGCACCCAATGAGGTAGAGAATTCCACAGGGTCAGGGCCATGAAACTAAATTACCTGGCCCCTGATGTCTTCAAATGGACCCTGGGAATCTCTAGCAATTCCTCACTGGTGGATTGGAGAGGGCAGGGGACAGTGGGGGTAAAGAAGATCTTGCAAGTAACTAGGTCCCTGATCATGTAGGGCCTTATAGGTCAGTAAACTGACCTTGAAGGTGATCCGCCACTGTACTGGCAGCCAGTGCAGTCCACGGAGGACAGGCATTATATGACTGGTCCTAGAGGTACCAGTCAAAAGCCTGGCCACCACATGCTGCACTAGCTGCAGGTGGCAGATATCAACCCCCGGTAGCCCTAGGTAAAGGGCGTTCCAGTAATCAAGGCGGGAGGTAATGAAGGTGTGGACCAAAACTAGAAGATCATCAGAAGCAACCAGGTGCTTCACCCGGGAGATATTCCTCAGATGGTAAAAGGAGTTGGTTTTTTTGTGTGTGTGTGTGTGGGTGTTCTTTCTCCTGGGGCCACCAGTCAGCCAATCCATCTTTGCATCCCTTTCTCCGGCCGGCTGTCTGACCCATGCTGGTCTCCTTGGAGGGCAACCACCTAATTGCCCCATGGCTTACCCCTCGTGGCGGGGAGACAGGGGGTGGCCAACTCTCTCCCACTTAGTACGGATCCACACATGGCAATCCCCTCCTGGAGCCGGCACAGGTGCTCACAAATGGCCATTAAGCTGCTGTGACTGGATGTTCCCTTTTTCTGCTTTTCTCCTCTTGCAGGCTCACAGCCTGCAATGATGCCAGTGACTGGGTGCCCACACACTCCCGTGCGTGCCCCTATCAAGTGTCTGCCATGTCCTGCCCCCATGGTGTCCGTGCCGCTGAGCTCCAGCCTCCGCTAGGGGTCAGGCAAGCACCGGCCACAGGAAACCCCCCTCCCCAGAGATGGAGAGTAGTGCATCAGATGCTCAATCAATCTCCTCCCTGCTGACCCATGGCAACCTATGCTCATTCCCGAACATAGGTCACTGGTGTGGCGCAAGGTGTGGCATCCAGCGCCTCAACCCTCAGCCCCACCGGACCGGGTAAAGGAGGTTTTTGACAACAGCAGACACCTGTGATTTAAGGGTCAGGCAGTCATCAAATATAACACCCAGGTTCCGCACCCGGTCTGAGGCAGCTAACTGGACACCCCCAAACCAAAGACCCGAAGGTGATCCTGCCCACAAACCCTCCTCCTGACAACCTGGGTCCACAACCAACATCTCAGTTTTTTCAGGGTTTAACTGCAACCAATTCACACCGATCCAGTCCTGGATTTCGGTGAGACAGTTGTTAAAGACTGAGAGCATTACCCTGGCCAGGCACAAAGGACATTTACAGCTGAGTCTCATCTGCATAGCAGTGAAAACTCAAGCCATACCGCTACGCCTTGAAAAGTGATCTCTTGCTTTGTGTGGATTATTTAATCATTTATAAACGTTCTGCTAACATTAATGAGTTGAATCATGTGCTGAATGTAAATTTTGCTGCTATATCTAAATGTATGCTGGATAGTAAACTTGTAATGAATACTGGAAAAACCAAGGCTATGGTGTTTGGAACACAACAGAAACTTGCTCATTTAGATGGAGAGCTTAAAGTTCAGAGTAGGAATGGAACTCTCATTGAAAACATGTTGTCTTTCAAGTGCTTAGGATCCTCCTGAATCCTTCATTGACATTTTCTTTCCAAATTAATAACGCACATTGTACTGTAAACTGCATATTGGGTTTGTCTGCCTGTATTTAACAACAGTTGACAAAGGAAGACAGACTTTCTATCGCAAGAAGTGTGTTGATGTTCAGATTAATATATTGCTGTCTAGTATATTTGAATACCTGGTGTTGCTTATAACACCATGTGTAGGTTTGCATCACAGTCAAATCAACTGACACACCACTGTAATTTATATAGTAAACTCAGTTGGCTAACACCAAAAAATAAAATATTGTTTAATATGGGGTGAATGTTTAATGGACCACTTACATCACATAATAGAAGAAAAAATAATAGGGTAAAATGATCTGAAACAGAATCCACAGCTTTTGAGTGCTTATAAAGGAATGTTTATGTTTTGCTTTACAGTTAGCGGATATTGAGTAACTGGGTGTTGTCATGGAAACAGACACACCTTCCCCTTCCCCATGTTCTCTGTTAGGGATGTTTTGATCTGGCTGTATGGGTAGTTTCTTGTATTAAACAAGCACACCTAACAGTTTATGTGTAATTCTTTTAAATACCACTGAGTTCTACAGACATGCTGGACTCTGCACAGGGATGGTCCGATTAAACTACCTTCAAGTGTGTTGTATTTAAGTATCTATTCATTATTAACTACTATATGTTAGTGAGGTCCAGTTGCTAGCACTCTCACCCAGGAGTCAGTCTCATAGTAGTCATGGGTCAAAGTCTCACACACAGAACTTGTTTTTTTTTTAAATACGGCCTTCATTGCGGATTTCCATTTGTGCATTAAATTACCCAGTTGAACTGTATGGTCACAGTCTACCCTGAATGCTCTCCACACTTGGATGTTTGTGACAATTTTGAGTTTTAGCCAGCCTCCAAAGAGTACTGCCCCTGCATCACAGTTTGTTTTTTTGTTGGGCCAGAACACTAGTTATGTAAAAGTAGCATGTTTTATAACACACACACACACACACACACACACACACACACACTGACAAAATTGAAAAGAAAAACATCAGTAGAATCAGTGCATGACAGGGTGATTTAAAAAAAAATCTCCACAGTGACAGTTGATGACTCTTTCAGAGGCTTGCCAGGGTGAACAAGATTTGTAAATAAAAGCAGCTGTCCCTATTTTATTTTTTTATTCTGAATGTTTGTGTTTGTGAAACAGAGTACTTTTACACATAGAGCCCACATAGCTATACAAGGAGGAGAAGGGGGGATTCATCTCCTGGAAATCTCAGCTAATTTTCTTGGCTGACTTCATTTGTGTATTCCTGACAGTGAAATGCGCCACCACACCGAACAATCTAATATGCGGATGCCACTTTTTGTTAGGCAGTGAAACCACAAATCAGTGTGCCTTTTTTTTCTTTAAAAAACTGCAGATGTTATCACTCAGCCTACCATGAGTGATCCAGCTGTCCTACAGAGAAAACACTTTTTCATGCTCCAGTGAGAGTGCCACCTATGCAGAATAGCTGATTGCTTTTGCCAGTGTTTATGTGCAGCCAAACATAGAAGAAATTCCCATTCTAGTCTTGATTACTTTTGTGTTTGGCTACACATTCTCAATCTAAAAGAGAAGTTGGAGACACAGAAAGAAATAACCTTTGTAACAATTCATTGATGATGCAGTCAAGGAAGCAAGTATTAAGCACTTTGATACACATAATAAAGAGACTCCTAGAGACAAACCTCCCCAAACCCAAATATCTCAACCGCAATTCATTGATGGGACTGACATAGAAGCAAGTATAAAACACTGTGACACTCATAAGAAGACCATAAGTAACAAACTCCCCCATGTCCATGTAGTTCAGGAACCTAATACATCCACTCCATATGAAGTGCATAAACATCATATACAACCTATTAGTTTATACAACAAATTTGAAGTACTGGCAGATGAAAATAACAAACCTCAAAAAAGTCAGACCCCTAGAGAATGTGTCACAGAAAATGTCTGCACTAGTGCCCCACCTCCAAAACAAACATGTAAAAAAAACTACAGAAAGGGATATTGTAGTGATAGGAGATTTGATATTGAGGGGAATTTATACTATTGTGTGTGAAGGGCGAAAGGCACACATGACAGTAAGTTCATTATCAGGGGTTAAAACCAGAGATATTGTCAGACTACTAGATGGTTTACTCGAAAATACATATAAACCATTAGTCATCCTACATGTTGGAGTGAACGATCTGTCTAAATGTTCTTTGACAGAAATCCAGGAAGATTATAAAAGAATTGTCTTAAGGATTAAAGAAAGAGGGGGTTATCATTTTGTCTGGTATTCTACTGATTTTAGGAAATCAGACATACAAAAATGAATAAGCTAAACAATTGGATTATTGGCTAAGACAATTCTGTATGATAGAAAACATGGGATTTATGGATAATACTCAAACATTCAAAAATATAAACTGTTACAAAAGGGATGGTCTACACCTCAGTCAGATTGGTACCAGGATGATGGCAAACAAAATCAATAGGGTAATAGCATTTCATTTAAACTGGGTGTAGGGAAGGCGCAATACTTTACCTCTGAAATAAAAAATAATCTCGAAACTACGATAAAATAAATGATTATGGTTGGAATGGGGTCCTAATAAATGCACAAAGTTTAACAGATAAGTTTGACGAGTTCAAACTATATCTTGGGATGAATAGCATTCATATTGCCCTTATTACTGAGACTTGGTGGGATGCTAGTGATTCCTGGGACAAAAATATCCAGGGATTTAGTCTGTATCTCAAAAATAGAGATTACAGAAAAGGTGGAGGGGTAGCCATATATGTCCATCAAACAATTGACAGTGAAGAGATCATTGATGGTACTGATCTTGAAACCTGTTGGGTGAGAATAAAACCCCAGATAGGCCCACCATTTATCCTGGGTCTAGTATACAGACCTCCTTCTATGAATCCTGATAATGATGAAAAATTATTACATTATCTTAAAAATCTTGACCCATCAAAAAATCATGTAATCATGGGGGATTTTAATTTAAATAGTGTTAATTGGGACCATGCATCTGCATCAGTTAAAGTAGATTGCTGTTATGTGGAGTTATTCAATGAAATAGGATTAGTACAGCTGATTCAACATAATACTAGGGTAACAGAGTATTAGATCTTATATGAATAAATATTGCCCACTGTAACTCAAATTGATGTCAAAGCACCATTAGGTAACAGTGACCATAATACTGTAAATTTCCAAATTACAGATGGCAAATCCATGCCATCTACCAGAGTTTTAAATCTTACCAAGGCAAACTTCAAAAATCTGAAAAATATCATAAGTTGCTGGGATTGGCAGGTTTTATTCATAAACTTAACAGTAGAGGCCACATGGCATCTATTGGTTAATAAATTAAAGGACCTTATTAAAACAAATATCCCTACCAAAAATAAGTATGAACTAAAACACAAACCTACACCAGGGTGGATGTCCTCTAAAATAAAAACTTTAATTAACAAAAAAAATAAATTATAAATAAGCAAATTCAAAAGGGATTCACGCATCTTAATTTAAAATATGCGGTTTTACTAAAAACAATAAAAACCAAAATAAGACAGGAAAAAACCCAATTTGAACTCAAATTGGCATCAAGAGTGAAGGACAACAAGAAATCTTTTTTTTTTCTTATATAAATAAAACTAAAGGCAATTCTAAGACCATAGGCCCATTTACCACACAATCTGGTTGTGTAGCAAATAAACATGAAACAGCAGACATCCAGAATCAATATTTCTCTTCAGTTTTCAATACTATTTCTCATGGTGAAATAAAAGAACTGGATGGTTCTATGCCTTGTAGATTTGCAATTCAGCCCAAAGATGTTTTAGATAAACTTAAAAGAATAAATATTAACAAATCCCCTGGCCCAGATGATATTCATCCAAAGGTATTGAAGGAACTCAGAATGAGATTTATTTACCCTGACTAATATATTTCAACATTCCTTAGATACTGGGGAAGTTCCAAATGATTGGAGGGTGGCAACAGTTGTCCCTATACATAAAAAATGGCCTACAAACAAGCCTGAACATTTTAGACCCATTAGGCTTACATCACTGATTGGGAAACTCTTGGAACAGTTTGTTACGGAATTCATTTTGGAACATATACATCATAGTGAACTTACTGACAATTTCCAACATGGTTTTACCAAATCAAGATCATGCCTAACCAACTTATTGACCTTTTATAATAAGGTAACCTAAGAAATTGATAAAGGCAACTCGGTGGACTTAGTGTTTCTTGATTTTGCAAAAGCATTCAATAAGATTCTGCATTTTGAACTATTAACGTCCTAAGGGAAGTAAAATTGGACCCAAACATTGTAAATTGGATACTAAAATGGCTCAGAAATAGGAAACAAAGAGTTGTTATAAATGGCGAACTATCAGGATGGGCCCATGTGACTACTGGTGTTCCCCAGGGATCAGTGCTGGGTCCTTGTTTATTTAATATTTATGTTTCTACTCTAAAATTGAACAAAGATAATATTTGGCTGCTAAAGTTTGCAGACAATTGCCATATAGGCTCTATTAGCAACAAAAAGGATGAAAGTATTACACTGCAAAACTTTCTAGATGAAGTTACAAACTGGGCCCATGGGAGAAAGTTAACATTGAATAATGACAAATGTAAGGTAATGCATTTAGGAAAATATAACCCACACTTTTCATATAAGTTGGCGAATGAAACACTATGCCAGACTATGGAAGAAAAGGACCCTGGTCTACTCATTACCCCTGATTTAAAATTTAATTTGCACTGTAACAGACAAGTTAAAAGGCAAACCAAAATCTGAATTGTATATTCAGACATGTGGCCAGTCGGACAGTGGAGGTGTTATTTCCGTTATAGTGCTCTGGTGAGACCACATCTTGAGTACTGCATACAAGTATGGTCCCCATATACAAAGGATGACATATATAAAATAGAAACAGTCCAGAGACGATTTAGTAGGGCAATAGTAGGGATGAAAGAGAAAACTTACAAAGATAGGTTAAAAGACTTAAATTTTATACTTTGAGATACAGAAGGCTAAGGGGAGATCTGTGTCTTATTTATGGCCTACTACAGGATTCAACCCTTACTAAGGGGATGGGATTAATAGAATCCAAATTCAGACTTAGTAGCTGTAAACATAAAAGACAGCTATTGATCGGAAAATGGAACTCATTAAGGAGGAAAAATTGGTTTAGTGTAAGATCAATCCCAATATGGAAGACCCTTCCTACATTTGTAGTAGAGAGTCCAAATGTGGATATATTCAAAGCCAACTTGGATCTAGTGATGTTGGACACAGATAAATATGTATAATTATAGACAAGAGATCAAAAGGCAAGAATTATGGACTCGTTCTCTAGCTTGAAATACCTATGAAACCTATGAAACATTAACCCCTATGTAGAATCACAAATGTATAAGCCCCATAGCTGCACACTAGTCTAGAACTGGGACTGGACTTAACAGGTAGGAGAACTAACCTCATGAGAGGTATCCATGTGTACACTCAGCCCTCTGATCAACACTCACAGTTATTCTCAGCAGGGCACCCAGCTGAACCTTTCCAGGAATAATTTTATCAGCAGTCCACGTTCCACTGACCTGTCTGCTCAATGGACTCAGCAGATTCCTTAGGGCAGTCCCTCACTTCCCCCAGCAGTTTTGAACAAAGACCAGTTCGATAGGGTATTTACAGAAGTGTAGGAAAAATGCAAAATATACAAACTTAGGACATTTTTGTTCATGTGTGCACCCAGTGTGTGCCTAGCATTCCAATAAGAGAATTGAAAGTCTCTATAAAGTTTATCTTTTGCTGTTTTTGAGGTATTCTAGCAGCCTGTGTTGGTGATGCATTTTCGTATTTTTCCATGCATCTGTCTTCTAGTCGAATTGTCACTCTGTTGTTGATCATCTCCTCTTCATCATCTGAGAAGAAATAGGTGACCCCAACACAGAGTTCATCATTCTGCTGGTGGGGTCCCCTGTGGGCAGCTTCATGGGCTCCCCATGGACAGCTAACTATAATTTAGGTGGGTGATCTGATCCAGGTCATCTCCCATAAATAACACAGCACAAGGGACGTCAGGAGGAGCCAGCCAATCTTGAATCTTAATGCGCAAAATGCTTCATGCCTGAAACACTGGAATGTTGTGTTTGATTTATCAACTGCAGCCAGAGCACTTACAACTTCAAAGAGCCACAGCCCCTAGGATGATTATTATTATAAGGACCATGTGGGGAAGAGCAAGGAGGTCAAATTGCCAGTGCATGCACAAAGCAGGATAACCCTTGGAAACCTGGGCACAGACTTTTGTAACACCCCTACTTATAGAACTGTTACAGGCAGGCAATAGGGGTGTCTCAGAAGCAGTGACTGAGAACAGAAGAGCTGGTTGGGCATATCAGGGCCATCTCTGGACAGTGAGATGTGATACATTTTAGGTTCAGTCCCAGAGCTATTGTTCCAGTATGCATAGGTTTAGGTGCAACACCACCTGGTTATTGATGTTTTGCAGGGCTTGACCTCTGATGGTAAATTGTGCATACATCAATGTATGACTATTGTTAAATTGTATATGGGGAATTGAAGGTGGCAGATTTACAAATGTGTCTGAGGGAGTAGGTTTGTGTTGCTGCTGCTGTAAAGCTGTGGTTATCCCCAAATACAATATAACAGTAGTCACACATTGGTATAGGTACAATTTATCATCAGAGGTCAAGCCCTGCAAAACACTGATAACCAGTAGGTGTTGTACCTAAACCTATGCATAATGGACAAATGAGCTCTGTAATTGCACCCCTAAAATGTAACACATCACACTTCAGCAACAAAACCAGCCAAAGTAGACTATATCAATTAAAGCATTAATGTTTTTGAAGAACTCTGTAACAAAAGAAAAAATAAAACTTGGTTTCATGTTAATGCAGAGCAGCTGTGTTGGTTCAGACTAGAGTTTGTTTTATTGTTTTGCTTCTCGCCTTGCTGAAAGCAAGCATTTGACACACAGGAAGAGTTATATGCAAGTGCGAGTTGACATTCAGAGCCATTTGGGTTACAATATGATTAATAGTGACTTCCTTATTCACACTGGCAAAATGGAATGGTACCACACAGAACAGCCAATCATTGTCCCTAAATCTTTCATGTACTACTACCCAGAAAATCAGCATTTTATATTTATTGTAGTTTGGCATAGCTATTTCTTTTTTTATTTCACACAGGTTTATGTGATACTTGGAGCAGAGATGAGGAATGGCCACAAGAGCTATACATTTCAAATCCTTGAAAACAAGCAAATGGGTTCATTACCATGATGCATGCAATGGTATAATCAAGGCCTAAAACTCTGCAGCCATGGAATTTTGTGCAGAACTTGCAACCTGCTGCAGAATATGAAATGTCATAGAATTTACTGTTCTTGGTGGTTAATTATTAATATTTACAGTTTTTCCATTGCTCCTGGTTCCCTTCCCTTCCTTTATATCCAAAACCCCTCTGTGCTCAACATGTGATGTTATCAATTAGGGATGGGCAGGTACTAAAATACCTGACCACCAAGACAACCACGAAATTACCCCAAAAATATCCAGAAAAAACAGATGAAAACAGAGTTGTTGGGTCAGGTCAGGTAGCTCTACCTAACCCATTCTATTAGCCAATTACTCAGACCCTGACCATAACAAAATCATGGAAAGACTGTTTTTGGGACTATACAGTAACACTGTCTGTTAGGTGCCCTGATCCAATATACCCATGAGGGAATTACTGAGGCAGGTATGAGAGGCACAGGCTCATGCAGTGCCTGATGCTGTTTCCAAATATTATACTCATAGCAGGCATTACTGAGGCAGGTACAAGAGGTGCATCTGCTCTAGTGAGCCGGCTGCTGTTTCAAAATTATACCCATGGTGCTTATTACTGAGGCAGGTATGAGATGGTGCAGCTGCTTGAATGAGACTGTTGCTGTTTCCAAAAATTATACCATGACGGGCATTGCTGAGGCATGACACGAGAGGCACAGCTGCTCTTAGTGAGTCTGCTGCCATTTCAAAAAAAAATTATACCCATGGCGGGCATTGCTGAGGCAGGTATGAGAGGCACAGCTGCTGTGAGTGAGCCTGCTGCTGTTTCCAAAAATTATACCTATGGCGGGCATTGCTGAGGTAGGTGCGAGAGTTGCAGCTTTTCTTAGTGAGCCTACTGCTGTTTCTAAAAATTATACCCATGACAGGCATTGCTGAGGCAGGTACGAGACATGCAGCTGCTTTGAGTGAGCCTGCTGCTGTTTCCAAAAATTATACCCATGGGGGGCATTGTTGAGGCAGGTATGAGAGGTGCAGCTGCTATGAGTGAGCCTGCTGCTGTTTCCAAAACTTATACCCATGGCAGGCATTGCTGAGGCAGGTATGAGAAGTGCAGCTGCTCTGAGAATTATACCTATGGCGGGCATTGATCAAACTTACAAACTCATGACTGACAAAAGAAAACTAAGAGTAGTACTAGTGTGGCGCATGTGCCTTTATACCTGTGGCAGGCATTGCTGAGATAAGCATGAGAGTCACAGCTGCTCTTTGTGAGCCTGATGCTGTTTCAGAAAATTATACCAATGGTGGCCATTGCTGAGGCAGGTACAAGAGGTGCAGCTGCTATGAGTGAGCCTGCTGCTGTTTCCTAAATTATACCCATGGCGAGCATTGCTGAAGCAGGTGCGAGAGGTGCAACTGCTCTGAGTGAGCCTGCTGCTGTTTCCAAAAATTACACCCATGCCAGGCATTGCTGAAGCAAGTACGAGTGGTGCAGCTCCTCTGAGTGAGCCTGCTGCTGTTTCCAAAAATTATACCCAAGGTGAGCATTGCTGAGATAGGCAAGAGAGGCACAGCTGCTCTTAGTGAGCCTGCTGCTGTTTCAAAGAAATATACCTATGGCGGGTATTGATCAAACTTACAAACTCATGACTGACAAAAGAAAACTAAGAGTAGTGTGGCACATGTGTCTGGCATGGTGGCAGTGGTGATGGTTCCATTTGTTTTGTGCACAGCCTAATCATCAAATTCAGTATCACTGTTTGTAGGTTGTTGCTCATTTTCAGGATCAGACTCGCATAAATCAGTGTTTGTGACAACTGGAAAATTGACAGCATTCATTCTGAGAAATGTAAGCCATTCCACATTTGCAGGACTTAGCAGTATCCTGTTGTCAGTGACTGTTCCTCCAGTTGCACTAAATGTGCATTCTGAAGATATGCTTGAAGGTGGACAACTGAGGTACATTACTACAAGATTTGCTAGACCTGGTCATATTCTTCTCTTTTGTTACCAATAGAGTAATGGGACTTCCTTGAGACCAATCACAGTATGGTCTGCAAGTACTCCAAGATCATTGTGCTGTGTGAGACAGTTAGCAGCCTTGCAGATGAACCTGCTGCACCTTCTTTACAGGATTCCAGTCCATGTTGTTATAGGCAACTCAGAAATTATTTGCTCTTTTCCTCCTCCATGCTTCTAATAAATGGAGAAATCACACAATACCCCAAAGCCATAGCCAATGCATTCAATGTCACATTCTCTGACCTCAGCAGCATTCAAATTCAAAATTCTTTCCTGGTAAAAAATAAATAATTCTTCCACAGACAGTTGGGCCGAGGACTTGTGTCAACACGATGACACCCACCTGGCCATGACAACCTCCCCTCTAATATCCCCTCTTTCTACTTCAGGGAAATTACTAGCTTTGAAGCCAAAAAATACCTACAATGCTCCCTAGAGAAAACCAGGTTCAGCAAGGACTCCCTAGATCTAAAACTGATTGCTCTCACCCTCGACAAAGTTGTTCTTCCTCTCACAAAAATACCCAACCTCTCTCTTAGATTTGGTCAGTTCCCTAAGATTTGGAAAGCTGCTGTAGTCACCCCAGTGCACAAAAGTGGTGATAGGGCCCTGCACGCAAACTGCAGACCCATTTCTATCCTTCCCCTGCTTTCTAAAGCATTAGAAAGGATTGTCTCTGACCATCTTGCTGAATACCTCGACAAGTACATTCAATGTCCCCAACAACATGGTTTTCGAAAATCACGTAGCACCACTACAGCATTACTTGAGTTTGCTTACTCTCTACATGAGGCAGTTGACAAATCCCATGTAGTGGGGTCAATATACATCAATCTCACCAAGGCCTTTGACACAGTCAACCATAGGATCCTGCTGCGCAAACTCTAAGCACGGCCTTTCATCTGATTACCTAGGATGGTTCCAAAGTTATCTTGTGCAAAAATCACAGCAAGTTCAAATCAATGACTCCCTCTCCGTAAGTAGACTAGCGATGTTGCGAAATTATATTTCACCAGTGAAATTCCTGTGAAATCAGCAATTTCACCGTGCTAAATATTTAGCGAAATTTGCCTGTTATGCGAAATATTTTGCGGGGTGCGAAATGCTTTTTGTTTTTGTTTGTTTTTCAATTGTTTAACCAGGAGTGGCACACTAAGCTGAAAGCTTGTTTACAGGTGTGACCTGGGAGCACAGGGAAGTTAAGTGACTTGCTCAGAGTCACACAGTATGCAATTTGGGGTTGTGGGATTCAAACCCAGGTCTCCAGATTTGCAGCTCAGAGCCTTAAACCACTGCACTATACTGCCTCCGATGTGGAATGTGGAACTTCATCTGAGAAATGTGAAATTTTGCTGGAAAAGCAATGAAATTTCACTGGTGAAAGGAGAACTTTGTCATTTCATGGACAAAATGTTGCCTTATGTTGGTGAAATTTCACATTCCGAGGGCAAAATTCCAAATTTTGCAACTGCAAAAAATGTCAGGAACCGGGCGAATTTTGTGAAATATTTTGCTCAACTAAATTTGCCAGTTTCGCGCATCTCTAAAGTAGACAGATAAGCACTGGTGTCCCACAAGGATACATTCTAGGCCCCCTCCTATGTAATCTATTCCTCAATCATCATCCTCTAGTGTGCCTTGAAAACATCTTATTATATGCAGATGACACTGTCATCTTCTCCAGCAGCCCACAATCAATCATGCTAGAAACTAGGCTACAAAAAAACTTTGCCACTATTGAAAGGTGGTTCCAGTAGAATAAACTCCTTCTGAATCTACCAATTCTCAACAACAAACAAGATTCACTTGTCTGTGTTATCACCTTTAAATACCTAGGTGTCACACTGGACAGTCCTCTCTCATACACCCAACACATGAGTGTCAACACAAGAATTGGACTCTCTATAAACACCACCACAGCATGACTCCTGAAGCCTTATCCCTGGCAACAAAAGTTCTGTCTTCTCGTTATGGACTACAGGATTGTTATATATGGCACTGACACTAACACGGCTCTAAACAGGTAAGACTGGCACTAAATAAAACTTGAAGGCTGATCCTTGGAGCTGTCATCTTCTCAGCAGCCCACAACAAATCATGCTAGAAACTGGGCTACAAAAGCTTTGCCACTATTGAAAGGTGGTTCCAGCAGAATAAACTCCTAGTGAATTATAAAAACAGAACAATGCTATTCCTAACCCCCAAAGTAAGTACAGATCACACCAGCTATCAATTCTCAATAACAAACAAGATTTACTCGACTGTGTAACCACCTTTTAATACCTAGGCGTCACACTGGATAGTTCTCTGTCATACACACAACACATTGACTATGTGGTTAAGACTGTCGACACAGGAATTGGCCTGCTGTATAAACACCACCACAGCATGAACCCCAAAGCCTTATCTCTGGCAATGAATGTTCTATCTTCTCGCTTATAGACTATGGGATTGTTATATATGGCATTGCCACTCACATGGCTCTAAAAAGGGTAAGATTGGCACTAAATAATGCTTGCAGGCTGGTCCTTGGAGCCGATAAACTCATACACACCTACGACCTATATGCACAAACTGAAATGGATTAGCCTCAAGGGAAGAATCAAATACCAGGTGTGCCTTCTTGGGAAGAAATATACCCTTGGTCAAACCCTACCTGTAATCCAAAACTTTCTTACTCACACAAACAATCCACACCTGATAAGAGGTGCATCCAGGAATGTGCTAAACATCCCTTTTGGCCGTACAGCCCTTACACAACACTCTTTCACCTACAGAGCACCAGGCTAGCTGAATGAACTTCCCACTGATGTTACCACTGAGCCAAAGCTCAGTCTCTTCAAGCGCAAACTCGATCAGTCTCTGACAGCTAAAGCTCTTGCAACTGCCAGCCCTAATCTCCCCCACCACCCTCCAACTCCCCTCCTCCCACTCTGCTTGCCCCTCTATATTCTCCATTTCCTCTTGATTTCTCTGTCCCATGTATGGGATTGTAACCCTCCCTCCTTCCCAATTGTCTATCCCTTCCCTCACATACTTCTCCCCCTTGTTTCTCTTTGCTACCTCCTGTGTTTTCCTTACCACCTACCACCTCCTGACAAAGCCAATCCTCTGACTGCCCTGTTTTGTTCTATGCCTATACAAAGATGTAACTTAATTTTACATTATTACTATCCTGTCATCACTGTATTTCAATTGTGTATTCTTTTGAACTTGCAATTATTGTTCTATTCATTGTATTATATTCTATGTTCCTTGTTTTCTCATTGATGTCCTGTTGTATGCCATTTGATATCTGTCATGATGTGGAACCTTTGTAAACGAGCTTTTGGCTCAAAGGTTGTTCTCTAAGATAAAGAATAAATAAATAAATAAATTTCTGATCTTGAACATAGGATGCCCAAGAAGTAGCTGTACATGTCCTTTCCCTCGCTGATGACACTGCTGACTTTGAAGAATTGATAGATGTATTACTGTCTGCACCAGAGGTGCACTGTGATGGTTTGGCAAGGTTTGACTGCTGTACATCAGTTAATGCTGTTTGTAGGGCAATATCACATTTTGTTAGCAGAAGATCTCTCCAATACTCAATGTTTTCCCCAGCAGGAAGGATGGCGTCAATGTTCCACTTGAAGCTGGGATCTAGCAATGTAGCCAACACATTGGTATCATTCTTAAACATGGCATTTACAGTATTCTCTGATCAGTCAACAGTCTTTGACTCAAGTCGTCTGCCAGCATAACAGCAGTGACATTGTCTTTTGACTGAAAGTCTTTATGTTGCCAAGGAAAATGTGAAGAAATCTGATATGAGGAAGAATTTGACTCAGAGTTGCACTGTCTGCACTGGCATCATGTGTGGTAGCCTCAAATGGCTCCAATAAGGTGACCAAAGATTCCAGCAGAGTCTGGCTGCTGGAACTGAACATGATGTCTACTTTACGGATTTTATTCTGCATGGTGTAGTCATGTACAGCTTTTTTTTCTGTTCAGGAAGCCTTTCCACCATGTAAAATGTTGAATTCCAGTGGATTGGAACTTCCTGCTTTAATGTATACAAGGGTAAGTTGTTCGCCCTCTGCAGCCCTTTCAGGATTTTTTGAGCTTTCAGAGTCACTGAAATTCCCACATATTTTCCTAGCAAGACCTAACAGATTTTCAACATTTCTGTTTCTATTTAAGAAACCATGGATGAGAAGATTTAAACAAGGTGCAAAACAAGGTATGTGTTGGTAGTTGCCATCTCTAACAGCCTTCACAATGTTGGCACCATTATCTGATACTATGAACCCAGGAGATAGGGAATATGGAGTAAGCCATTTCTGGAACTATTTGCAGCTCCTGCAAAATATTCCAATAGTGTGGTTTTCCTCAAAAGTGGTGACACATAATATAGCCTGCTTCCTACTACTTGTGGTAGAGCAGGAATTATTACTTTCTGTCTGAAAACTTGCCCAATGAGCTGTAACAGTCATGTAGTCAATTGTTTGGTTGCAGGTCCATACTATATATCTGTGGTTATATGAACCTACTTTACCTCAGAGAGTTTCAACTGTTTTGTGACCGTACTACACACCAAGTCATACAACTGTGGAACATCCTTTTTTGAGAAATATGTTCGAGGAAGAACAGTGTACTGTTGTTCAATCTGGTTCATGAACTTGAGGAAACCTTTCTGGGCAACTAAAAGCACAAAGGAGCTGACAATCTGCTAACAACTCTGCAATGGCTCAATTTAACAGCTTGCATGTTGGATGCTTGTGGGTACATTTGATGTCCTCACAACACTTTCTTTTAATGTTAGTTGATGAGAGTGACAAGATATTTTTAATTTGGGGGATTGTACTTTTCACAACTTTTTCAGGTGGAGTACTTGTGGAATTTTGTAGTACTTTATGGTGTCAGAAGAAAACAATTTCTGTTTATCTGGGAAGACTGTAGGACACATCATGACTCAATGTCAGTTCCTGCTTCCAGTTCATTGTCACTATGATCACCATCACCACCACCTCCACTACCACCCACACCAACCACACTGTCCCTTGCCCTGCCCCATTCAGTTGGGTGTTTTGCCTTTGCTTGTCATATCATTACTGATGTTCCAAAATGCCCCACTTTGCCACCACAACTTGATGCTCTTTTTGTGCAGACTGCATTCAGCTCGGGAGTTGTCTGCAGGTCAACATAAAATAAATTCCACACTAAAGATTTACCCTTTGTGCTTTGTAATACAGTACCTGGCACTATTTCTGCACAGTCAAGGGACCTGAGGTAACCCTTTACTGCCATTTTCTTGTTCACTTGATTTTTTCTCATTCATGGTCATCTTCTTATTCTTACATTTAGCATATGCTTTTTTTTGCACTTGCCTCTCATGCCCTACAATGGCATCCTCTCCAACCTCCTCATTGAAACTAGTACCAACCTCATTGCCACAAGATTCAGAAGAGCTGGAAGTGCTGTCATCATCAGGTGGGACATAGCCTGGGCTATCCCATTGACAGTGCCCACTATCACCACCATGTTGATCAGCATTCGCTGCCTCAGCATCTGAGGTTATATTTGAGGAGGATGCTGACCCCTTCTTGCATGCTGCTTTAGCAGCTGGAAGTCTCCTGGCATATGTGACAAAACATTCAGTATGTCTATGAGTAACTCCTGTTATTTCTTTCTGAAACTCTACTATCAATTCATTGGTAACATGCTTTTTTGGTTCAGTGAAAATTTGGTGCCAGTCCTGGTGATGTTATTGTTATTAATGTGACTATGTTCTTCATTAGTGCTAGGATTCATATTTTCCACATCATTTTCACTTGCATGTGCACCACCACTGTGCTTCCTGTTAGTAGACTTAGTCTGGGAAATATGAGACATCACAAGCACAAAAAGGAAAAAGCACCAGTGACCACATACACACAATGGACTATAGTTAAATTATAAAAAGTCCTTTAATTAATTCTTGAATGTAAAATACATACTGCTATGCTGTTATACTGCTATACAACAGGAGGTATCACTGGAGGTACAGCCAAAGATTAATTACTGATGTTTCGCATGGTCACTGCCATGCATTCTCAGAGTAGTGCTTCCATGCCCATTTGACTACTTATATACTATTAAATCATGTGACCTTACTTGTAACATCCAGTCATCTTCTAGATAACCATATATGGTATCTGTAAGGCAAAACACAGTTCCTATATTCACATATACATCATAAAAGTTTTCTTAAATTAGTTCATTTTAAAAAATGGCCACATTTAAGTACATTAGCCATATAAGCTTAGATAAGTACTCAAGAGTATTGTTGTATTGGCATTGTTATATATAATTTACTTTTGTTTCCAATTTTCTAGCTTTGAAATAATAGCTCATATTTAAATGATATGTTTCATGCTCCAATAGCACACACTGCCTCAGCTTTCACCTTGAGTTAAATCTAGGTGCAAACTTACAAATCCATGGTCGACACAAATATTCAAGCCCATATTTTGTATAGTGTTACAAACCCTGATTTTTTTATTTATTTTTTATATGTATTTATTATGCTCTTCTAGACATTACATTTTTGCCATTCTTTTCAGGGTATCTAGTGGGTAATTGATTATGCTGGTGTCCTTATTTAATACTGTTATGTTAAGCATAATACTAAAATTCCCTAACACCTATACTTCTTCAAAAAAGCTGCTAAATCAATATTATCATTAAGTCCCATTTCTGTTCTGGACCCTAGTTCATAAATCCAATAACTTTCCTTTCTCCAATAGTTTTTCAAAATCTCCCCCTCTAAGTCCCAATGTTATTCTTTCACTGCCACTAAATGTTATTTTAAGTGGACCTTCGGGGTGGTCCATAATATGTTATACTATAGCATAACTGTTATCCTTACCCTGTATAGCTCTAATGTGCTCTCCCATCCTAACTTTAAATTGCCTAATAGTCCTACCTATATAAAATGCTCCACACATACAGGTCAGTTTGTAAATGACCCCCTTACTGCTGCAGTTGATAAATTGTTTAATATGAATTTCTTTCCAAGTTCTAGGTTAACAAAAATCTTACATGGACTAATGAATTTATAGTAAGTACAACGCCACATCTGAAGGTTCCTGTTGGGAAAGGGCCAGAATAGAACATTCTGGTTCTGGGGCTGGTAACATGCTTTTGACCACCATATCTTTAATGGTCTTATTCCGTTTAAACACCACTTGGGTCCATTAGCAACCACCTATTGCAGTTTTGGTTCAAGTTCCAATATGGACTAATTTTTAGAATTATTTGTTTCACGAGTCCGCTTCACTGGAATAAGTGGTAAATAAATTGGGTATTTGGTATTTGTTGCTGTTTCTTTCCTTATATTGCAAGGTTTGTTCTATATCTAGTGTAACAACCCAATTTATTGCTGTAGCTATACTGTGGTTACTATAACACCTTTCTTTGAATCTCTGCACTTGTTGACTTTGTTTTACTACAAACTCTTCTTGTTCCATACAATTTCTAAATGTACGAATGAGCTGTCCTTTGGTATGTCAAAACAAGTATGTAGTGCATGACAACTATTGTATCTCAATAGGCTATTGCTGTCAGTGGGTTTCTGGAAGAGAGTTGTACATATATCCCCTTTATTTCTATAGATCCTAAGATCCAAGAAAGTAATCTCATTTACATTTACTGTAGTTTTGTACCTAAGAGAGCTACTCGTGTCCTCTAACCATTTTACAAACAAGTTAAGTTCCTCCAGATAATTAAAATGTCATCAATGAAGCACTGCCACAAATCCAGCTTATAAAAGTACAGATTTGTGGTGGCATCATGCAGATGTTCTGTTTCCCACTTGCCAACATACAAGTTTGCAAAACTGGGGCTCATAGTTGCCCTCATGGCTGTTCCCCGTAATTGCAGATACAATTTATTTTGAAACATAAATGCATTTTTAGTCAAACATGTTCAAACATTTCAATAAGAAAATCTGTGGGTACATTCACTGTTCCATTTCAGGACGTTGATTCAAAAAATATTTTATTGTTTCAAGCCTTCGTGTATATAGTATCACTATATATAGTGTATTAATATCTAGAGTCACAAAATACCAGGTAGGGTCCATATCTAAGTTTTCCATAATATTTACTATTTCCATCGAATCTCTTATGACCTAAGATTCTGTACAAAGGATTGTAAATGCTGATCTATAAACATGGACAGAGGTTCAATGAGCCAACCCTACCCGATATGATAGATCGCCCTGGTGGTTTTCAAGACTTTTGTGAATCTTTGGGTTTATGTAAAATGCCAGGCATTATGGGATGTAATACTGTCATGGCCCTATTTGTTATTTCTGAAGTATATCCCCTCAAATAACCCCTATTAAGAGTTTCATCCACCTGAATTTAAAAATTTTGTATTTGGCTTGCTTCAATCCATCTATATTGTGCACCTTCACTTAACTGCATCTCTATTTTTGAAACATAGTCAGCTGTATTCATAATTACAATTGCTCCCCCCTTGTCAGCTGGTTTTATGACTATACTGTTGTTGTCCGCTAAATCATGCAAAGCTTGTACCTCTTGCTGACTACAGTTAAATATATCCCTCCCTCCAGGGCTATTTCTCAATTTTTCTAAATCCTGTTCACACTTCTTTATAAAAATAACTACAACATTATTATAATTTGGGCAATATTGAGAACTTAGTTGGAAGGTTTCACTATTAGAAGCAGCATTATCTTTAGCACCTACATATTCATCCCCACTGAACATACATTTAAATGTTAGATTTCTAGCAAACCTATGCAAGTCTACTACGGTGGAAAAATAATTAACACTAGCTATGTGGGAAAAGGAAAGTCCTTTCATTAACACTTGTTCCAGGGTAGTAAGTATATGATTAGACAAATTAATAATAGGTAATGATTGTATATTGATGTCTCAGAGTATTTTGGCCTAAGTCAATTGGGGGGATCTTCCGGCACCTATTTGTTAATTACATGTATACTACAATTCTTGGCGAGAAGTTGATTTGTCCCTAAATTCAAATACCTGGAGTATGACTGGATCATAGGCTCTCCTTTACAGAGCACGTTGAAGAATTACTCAAAAAATTACAACAGAGACTTGTCCTGTTCTTTAGGATAGCCCGCTTCTTAACTAGAGATGCCAAACTACAGCTGGTACAATCAACCTTTCTATCCTTGATAGATTATGCTGACATCCTCTACAGCCACTGTCCCATTTCCTACCTCACCAAACTTGACACATTATATCATAGAGCTTTGAGGTTCACCACAGGCCTGCCTTATTCCATTCACCACTGCTCCCTATATCAATCAGTGGCGGAGTTCTCTTCAATTCAGGCGTGATAAAAATGCAGCCTTATGGACCCTGAAAGCCATCTCCAAAAAACTGCCCCAATACATTACAGACTGTCTTCCTATAAAACCAATAGGCAATTACGCCCTGAGAAGTTGCAGATCTCGCCTACTGATGGTTCCCGAAGTTAACTCTCACTTTGGCAGGGCTGCTATAAGCTTTACACTGTCCTCCTTGTGGAATAAATTGCAAAAAAAAACCTGAAACTAAGGTCACCCATCAGCATCTCATCTTTCAAGCTCTTATATTCACGTCTCAGAAATGATCAGTGCAATTGTTTTCCATGACCATGAATTGTTATCATGCTAACCTGTACCATTTAACCATGAATGAATTACTTCTAGTGCTTGTCTCCTCTTTGGCTCTGGTCTGTCATCATCCTTTCATGTAACACCTTGATGCCTCTGTCCTCCCTTTGATACTGGTCTATCTTCCCACTTTCTCCAGCCTTCTTTCTACAACTCTATACTGCACTCATCCACAATCTACATGCAATCATGCTATAAAAGTCCTAACTCCCTTTCTCTCTCCCGTAGGCCCCACCACCACATCAGTTCTACCAACCTATCCTTGGGACTTCACTTCTCACAATGTTTATCCTTCGCTACATATTACATACCCTCCTGGTACCCCATCTGCCATTAGTTGGTGGTTCTCAAGCCATTTTCATGGCTAGTACTAGTGACTGCCCCCCGGTAAATGAATTAACTGGTACTTCTATACAGAGAACATGGTTTATATACAGTTGAATGGTTCAATGGTGGACCTGCCCCTTGTATTTGAATCCTCTCTGTTATGGCTTGCCTTGTCTTCTCTTTTATCATTTGACTCCCCTATTACTGCACCATTGTGTTTGTGTTTATATACTTTTTTACATGTATTTGTATGTTTTTATGATGGATGTTACCCGACCCTGTTCTAACCAGGTCCATCTTGTAAAAGAGCTCTGTTCAATGATGTTCACCTGGATAAATAAAGATTTTGATTGATTGATTGACCTTTGAACTAATAATTGTTCCTTCATCTTCCTCCACACCATCCCTCCCTCCTCCTCATCTTTCTCCTCTGATTTGGAATGGCATTTGAAAACATGTACAGCATTGACTTCACCGAACACCCTGCTCCAATGCAGGATACTGTCTCTGTACTAATTCCTCTGATTCTTTACGGGCGCTATTATCTGGCTCAGACCCATCTGTATCAGATGGTCCCATGGTATAATCAAGTACATTGTTATCAGTTACTTCAGTCTGAGCCAGGTTCTGTCTCTTTAAAATTGATCTCGGGGAAGCATTTGCAGATGTTCCAGGTTTATCTGACCAGTCAAAAACTCGGTTATATTTATAGTCATTCTCATCCCTTAAGAGTTTCTTTTGCTTTTGTTTTTGTAAGCGAATGTCATATCTGGTTACTTGATCATGTAGAAGCTTGTTATATTTTGAGAACTCTTCTGGGGTAGTATTAGTTTTTAATAATAATTTGGTTTCTGCAATGGCGTTAGTGAGACTATCACAGGCTGTTTTACCATCTGTTAATATTAATTCAATGTTTTTAAAGGATGCATCCTCCATATTTTATGCCATTTGTACATAAAATCAGCATCATCAGTCTTATGTGATGGTTTGTTCGTGATACTCAAGCCCCAGGTACCCTTTTAACTTGGTGGTAGGATTCATATTGTCCACATCATTTTCAGTTGCATGTGCACCAGCACTGTGTTTCCTGGTAGTAACTTAGTCTGGGAAATCTGAGACATAATAGATACAGCTGTGGCTTTCAGTTTTGTTATGCCATAGAGAGCATCACATACAGTGTAGCTGTGACAGGGCTCTGGGTTCTATTGATAATGGCAACCGCCAAAGGGTGATTGACATTAGGAAGTCAGAGCACCAAAATCAATTTTGGCACTCTGACTCCCCGCACACAACAAAACGGGCACCAGAGACTTGTATTTTTATGTTTATGTGAGGGCTTCTCCACCTGTACCCCAACAAGGATTCTCATCTCCAGGGGGTGCATGTCGGGGGCAAAATGTAAAATTTCATTTGGGAAGAGGCGCAACAAAACAAACCTGTGCCCAGACCCTAACCCAGCACCCTACACAGTAAAGCCATGAGCTGCCCTGCTACACCACAGGGCCAGCTCAGCAGCCTACTGCAGCACCACCCTCAAACTCCCTCCCATCCCTCATCGACCGTGCTTGCTCCCACCTCCAAGATGTACCTGTAGCAGCTTCCTGTTGCTCAGGTCACCAACCCACCCCATCCAGTCACTGTAGTTCTAGGTTGCCATTTGAGAGGTACTACAATTGAGTCCCCTTCACAGGTCACCAATTGTGGTTGCCAGTGTCATGGTATACTGGTTCAGGGCAGCTAACAGGCTAACAGACAGTGTACTATAGCCTAAATGGCTTCTATACTGCAGAGTGGCACAGAGCAGCTATGTCACAGACAAGGCTCAGGGCACCTAACAGACAGTATGTAATACAGGTCAAATGGCTTTTCTATACTGTAGACACCACAGAGTAGCTATATGTCACAGACAGGGTATGGGGTACCTAACAGACAGTGTGCAAAACATACAACCTAAATGGCTTTCACTATACTGCAGAGACACACAGAGTAGCTGTGTCACAGACAGGGCTCAGGACGTCTAACAGACAATGTGAAATTCAGCCTTAATGGGTTTCACTATACTGCAGAGAAACACAGAGTAGCTATGTCACAGACAGGGCTCAGGACAACTAACAGACAATGTGTAATACAGCCTAAATGGCTATTGCTACACTGCAGAGACAAATAGAGTAGCTATGTCACAGGCAGGGCTCAGGGGCACCTAACAGACAGTGCATAAAATATACAGCCTAAATGGTTTTCACTGTACTGCAGAGAGACACAGAGTTGCTATGTTACAGACAGGGCTTCGAGCACCTAACAGACAGTGTGTAGTACAGCCTCAATGGCTTTCACCATACTGCAGAGAGGAACACAGAACAGCTATATCACAGACAGGGCTCAGGGCATCTAAAACAGACAGTGTATACAGCCTAAATGGCTTTCACTGTACTGCAGAGACACACAGAGTAGCTATATGTCACAGCCATGTCATAAGGGCACCTAACAGACAGTGTTTAAATAATACCTAAATGGCTTTCACTGTGCTGCAGAGACACACAGAGTAGCTATGTCACAGGCAGGTTCAGGGCACTTAACAGACAGTATTTAATACAACCTGAATGGCTTTCACTATACTACAGAGACACACAAATTAGCTATGTCACAGACAGGGTGCAGGGCACCTAACAGACAGTGTGTAATACAGCCTAAATGGCTTTCACCATATTGCAGAGAGGAACACAGAGCAGCTATATCCCAGACAAGGCTCGGGCACCTAATAGGCAATGTAATACAGCCCAAATGGTTTTCACTGCACTGCAGAGACACAGAGTAGTCTATATGTGACAGACAGGGCTCAGGGCACCTAACAGGCAGTGTTTAATACACCCTAAATGGATTTAAGTGTATTGCAGAGACACACAGAGTAGCTATATGTCACAGACAGGGCACATGAGGTACCTAACAGACAGTGTGTGATACAGCCTAAATGGCTTTCACTATACTTCAGAGGCACACAGAGTTGCTAATTTATAGAAAATACTTGGGGGAACCTAACAGACAGTGTGTAATACAGCCTAAAAATGGCTTTCTATACTGCAGAGATGAGACACATTTGCTACTATGTCTCAGACAGGGAAGGCACCTAACAGTGTGTAACAGCTGCTGCCAGGCCAGCACCCCCCCTTCCTCTCTCTAGCACTGCACTGGATCCCCAGATTATTAGTGTCAGCATTTGATATGTATGTAGCATGTCTGTATTCCATCTAGGGCTTGCACACAGACACAGACACACACACACACACACATACACACACACACACACACACACACACACACACACACACTAATAGTACCTTTAGGTTCTCTAGCTTTCAACATTTATGTTGCATGAACCTTGTACAGCTGCATGACCATCAAACTGCTACATCTCTGATGAGGTTCCTTCTTATCTTGAGCAGTGCATCCCAGCTAATGACTTCTCTATACCTGGGGCATTCATGTGTAGAATGAAACTAAGTTTTATTTTTCCAAGCATGACATTACCTTTTTCATTACTCTGTCACATTCATGTGTAAAATGTGTATGCTCTGGTATTTTTAAAGTTAGTTCTTTTAAGTAACCTGACATTTTCTTTCTGAGGAAGGACTTGTAGGTTTGAAAGCTTAACCTTTTTGGAAATCTTTGTTGGTCCAATACAAGGTATCAAATCACCTTATTTTGTGCATCTTATTGTACTAAGACCAATACAGCTACAGACAATTTTTTGACATGGGTTCACACATCTGTCATAACCTGACATGGCTCTACAATGCTGGTTCGACAACTAATTTATCGACTGGCATCACAGTGCAAGTCTCCATATCAACCACAATTTGCAGTCGGCAGGAAGCCACACAGATCGGACTGTGTTTTTTCTTCTGGGGGGGCTTTGACCCATGAACTCCCCATGCAGTGGGCTCTGCCCCACACCCCTGTACTTTTAGATTCCACTTCTGAATCAGAGTTAGTTCAGGGAGGAGGTGCAGTATGGGGGAAAGTGTTGATGGATCCCAGGCAGGCTTCTACAGTGACATGTCACTATTGTCGGTATTGACGTATGTTGCTGTAGGAGCGTCACTGCACAGGGGGTATACCACCTGACATGGTGACAGTGCATCTGGAGAAGTGGGTTGGCATGAAAAATGAGTCTTGAAATATCTCCACTTTTCTATTTATTTCATTTGCAAAGTACCTATACAGAATAAGGATAGCTATCATGATCACAAAATGGGAAAATTATTTTTTAAAACTACATTACAGATTGCATATAAATATATACAGTAAGTGGGGACCTCATGAGTGGTGTAAGCAGCATAAGTGTAGATAAACCATTTATCACACAAGAACCCCTTTGCATATTTCTTTTATGCAATAAGATGGGAAGGGCCTTGTGTTTTCTCCAATTCTGTGGTTGCAGCAACTGCCACAGAAAGATGATCCTGCTGCAGAAACAAGCCTTTGCTGCAAAAAACAGCATATTTTGGTGCCGTAAAAATTGCTGTCACCACTGAACCCCCCCCCCAACTAAATGGCTAAGATTATTGTGAGCAAGCTTAAAATGGCATTAGTGTGAGCTGGTAACTCCATTATAGCTTGGCAGAAGACACCAGGAGAAAGAACTGCTGTGTGACTGGACTTCTCTACTGGGACTAAAGAAGAAGAACTCTTGTACTTGGACCTTTAATTTAGGGTAAAAAAAACAACTAACAAACAAAACAAAAAAAAAAAGTGTGTGTTTGAGTTAACTGAACTAAATGGTTATCTGAACAGTTATCTAGGTGTAAATCTCAGGTGATTGAAAGGACTTAATAGCTGTGAGGTTTAAATTACTTGTAGAAAGATCTAGTAAGTAGGGGGAGTGGCTTAGCTAGAAGGAAGCTACATTTAAAGACTGCCTGAGAAAGATTCTGCTAATAGCTTGGCAGAAGACACCAGGAGAAAGGACTGCTACTTGAGTGGACTTCTCTACTGGGACTATATTGCCCTTCCCACCCAAAGCTAGTTCTACTTTTATAGGCACAGGATTTGACTGACAACAGGAACTTCCTGTTTGGGAGCAGGAAGTGAGTGATCACAGAGCCACCAAAGACCCACCATCCTAGAAGGGCAAGAGTAGCTCTCCGCCCCCCTCTAGCTGCTGGAGGTCTGCCTCTGAGCAAGTAAGGGGTCTACTGAGAAATATAGGATATTCTTGTCTCAGAACAGGACAATCAGGAGCTTAAAGGGCACACAGGCAGAAAGTAAGGAGAGAGAGAGAGAAAAAACAGAGGAAAGAGTAAGGATTGCAAACAGTTAAGGTGCCAGAAATAAGACATGATTGGAGTGGTGCAGTGCAGTGGCTGTGGAGCAGCAGTCTTCCGGGACACGTTCTGGAGGATGCTGTGTTGTTCCATCTGCAGGCACCTCTCTGGGCTGAGGGAGGAGGTTGCTCATCTCCAGGCTGAGTTGGCCAGGATTTGTGGGACCTCCTCTTCCATCCAGGGACCACCAGTACCACTGCCGTTGCCTCAGATGTTGCCAAGAAAGAGGAGCAGTTGGACCACAGTGGGCTCAGGAAGGGTGATGGAGGTGGAACAGAGGTGCATCCCACCAGTAGTACTTCTCCACAATTCCTATGCCATTCTGGCAAAGTGTGGTTCCTCTATGGAGGCACCTGCAGTGGAGACCAAGGAGGATGCTGGGAACCCCACAAAGGAGACCCACAGGAGGGTGGCAGGGGACCCCGCAGGGGAAGGAAACAACTCCTGGTGGGGGACTCCATTGTTAGGAAGGTAGAACTGGGGGAGGAAGGGGAGAGGGAGGTAAGGTGCCTGCCTGGCACCATGGCTTGGAGGGACAGGGAGCGAATCCTCAGGATTGCCAGAGCAGCTGCACAGGGGAGGGAGCTGGATGTCATTGTCCACCTAGGGACAAATGACCTGGCTAAGAAAGGGATTAGAGAAGTGCAGGAAGAGTTTGTGGAATTGGGGAGGGTCTTAGACAAGTAGCATGCAAGGTAACCTTCTTGGAGGTACTGCCCATCTATGGCATAGGAGAGGCTAGGGTATTCCCATACCATGGGATTCAATCAGTGGTTGAAAAACTGGTGTGGAGCTCGAGGAATTTGGCTTCATTGGGACTGGGGGTCCACCTGGAGTGATGCAAGCTTATACTGGCATGATGGGCTGCATCTGTTCAGGAGGAACCAGGATCCTAGGTGATAGGTTTAAATGCTTCATTGGCAAGCATTTAAACTAGCTAAGGGGAGGCACTGTAAAGGAGCAGGAAATCCTAGCCCCCAAAAAATCAATGGGTAGTAATTGTGGCAAACATCAACATAGAGGTGTCGATAGGGAGAAGGGCAGGGGTAAATTGAGAAAGTGACAAAGGCAAGAAGGACAGGGATGGGGGCAAAAGGAGTAAGGCCTTCAGGAAATGGAGGTAATGAGTACCAATGCCCATAGTCTGGGCAACAAGCTTCCTGAGCTGGTGGCCTTGATGGAAGAGGGCTGCCTGGATATCATGAGCAGTCACAGAAACATGGTACACAGAGAACCATGACTGGGATGTTAACATACCAGGGTACATAACCTACAGGAGAGACAGGCAGGGAGAAGAGGGGAGGAGTAGCTCTCTATGTAAAGGAAGGGATAAAAAGCAACTGAACAAAACAGTAAACAGGGAGGAGGAGGCACTGTGGGTCACCTTGGAGACTGGAAAGGCACCACAATCTGCACAGGGTTGTGTACAGACCCCCATGTCAGGGGAGGGAATGGACAAGGATATGATAGAAGGCATTCTTAGAATGGCAGAGAAAGGGGAGATACTGTTGATGGAAACCTGAATATGCCAGATGTTAACTGGAGCACATTTGCTGCAGCCACATCCAAGAGCAGGGCTATTCTTGATGCCCTACAGGTGGCAGGCCTCAGACAGCTAGTTTGAACCCACTCATGAGGGAGCAATCTTAGACCTTGTATCAAATGGGGGCAGTGTGAGAAGATCTCAGATCTAGAAGTGGGTTGCCATCTGGGGAACAAGTGACCATCAAACAGTGTGGTTCACTATAAACCCAGCTACAGGAGTCAAACCATACAAAGTGAGGGTACTGGACTTTAGGGAGGGCTGACTTGGCAAGATGGGAGAGTGCCTCAGAAAAGCACTAGCAAACAGGCTAGAAGGAGGTGTGGAGCAACAATGGGGAATCATCAAAACTGCCATCACAGAGGCAACAAGCCTTTGTGTGACGCAAATAAACAAATCAAAATGAAAGAAAAAGCCACTATGGTTCTCAAAAGAGGTGGCTGTGAAAGTCAGGAAGAAAAAGATAGCATTCTGTAAGTATAAGGAAACACAGAAGGAGCAGGACAGAGAGCTGTACCAGTTAAGGCAGAAGGAAGCAGGAGGGAAGTCAGAATAGCAAAGGCCCAGACTGAGAAAAGATAGCCAACTCAGTTAAGAAGGGTGATAAAACCTTTTATAGGTACATCAGCAGTGTAGAAAGGCGGAGGAGGGATGGTGAGGCTGAATAGAATGAACGTGGGTGGGCAGAGGGACAGTGAAAAGCAGGAATACTGAATGAATATTTCTGCTCAGTATTCACAAAGAGGAGGGGAAGTGCTCTAATCCAATTAACAGAAGCACTCTTGATAGGGGGGTCGATCCCAGTCCTTTCACAGAAGAAAAGGTTCTGCAAGAACTCCTAAAACTGAAGGTGACAAAGCAATGGGTCTCTGATGAATTTACCCCAGAATTCTAAAAAATTAAGGGAGGAACTAGTGAAACCTCTGGCTACTCTTTTTAATAAATCATGGGAGGATGGTGGTACCGAGGACTGGAGGATATGATGTCCTCTTCACAAAAGTGAGACCAAGACAGAGGCAGGAAACTACAGACCTGTCAGTCTGACCTCTGTGGTAGGGAAAGTGATGGAGTCACTTTGAAGGAAAGAATAGTTGATTACCTAGAGGCCAGTGGGGCACAGGACCCAAGGCATGGGTTCCAGCAGGAAGGTCATGTCAGATGAATCTAATAGATTTCTTTGACTGGGTGACCAAAGTAGTAGACCAGGGAGGGGCTGTGGACGCCTACCTAGACTTTAGCAAGGCATTTGACACAGTCCCACACAAAAGATTAATAGTCAAATTAACCAGCCTGGGTGGGTCCCAGGGTGGTAGCCTGGGTAAAACATTAGCTGCTAAACAGGACACAGAAGGTAATTGTAAAATGGAGTCCACTCTGAAGAAAGAAGGGTTACTAGTGGGGTACACGAGGGTTTCAGTATTGGGTCCAGTCCTTTAATGTCTTCATCAGTGCCATTGCAGAGGGACTAGAAGGAAAAGTATGCCTTTTGCAGATGCACAAAGATCTGCAACAGGGTTGACACACAAGGAGGTGTGAAAAGGATGAGAAGGGACTTGGCAAGGTTGGAGGAATGGTCAGAAGTATGGCAGCTAGGATTCAATGCAAAGAAGTGCAAAATAATGCACCTGGGAAACAAGAACCCAGGGGAAGAATACACAATGGGGGAGGTAGTAACAACAACAAAAAAGGAAAGGGACCTGGGGGTAATCATATCAGATGACCTTAAGATTAGCAAGCAATGTGAGAAGGCAGTAGGGAGGGCTGGGGTATACTGGGATGCATAGGGAGAGGCATCAGCAGCAGAAAACAGGAAGTTGTTATCCTCTGTACAGACAGTTGGTGAGACCCCATCTGGAGTACTCGTCCCAGTTCTGGAGACATCTCCTCAAGGACATAGACAGGATAGAGGCAGTCCAGAAGAGGGCACTAAAATGGTGCAGGGTCTGCAAGAGAAGCCATATAAGGAGAGACTAAAGGAGCTTAATATGTATACCCTTGAGGAAAGAAGAGAGAGGGTGAACATGATAGAAACTTTAAGTACCTCAGTGGAATCAACAAAGTCCAAGAGGTAGCATCTTTCAGAAAAAGAGACGTGCAAGAACAAGGGACACAATTTAAAGATAGAGAAGGGGTTCAGGGGCAATGTGAGGAAGTATTATTTCACAGAGAGGGTAGTAGATGCATGGAACAGCCTTCCTGAGGAGGTTGTGGGGTTTAAAACTATGGGAGAATTCAAGAATGCATGGGACAGACATAAGGCAATTCTTGTGGGGGGTAGGAAGAAATAGGCTGTTGGTTAACTAGGATCTGCGGCCTATCCTGTAGGTAGGAAATGGGCAGACTAGATGGGCCAAGCGGTCCTTATCTGCCTTCAAAGTCTACGTTTCTATGTTTCTATGTTATACATCCAGACCTCCTGGGCTGCAGTAGTCAGTGGGGCCATAGAAACATAGACTTAGTGGCAAAAAAGGAAAGCTTGGCCCACCCAGTCTGCCATTTCCTACCTACTGGATAAGCTGCAGATCCTAGTTAACTAACAGCCACTTCCTCCTACCCCCACTATAATTGCCTTTATGTCTCTCCCATACATTCCTGAGTTCTCCACTGTTTTTGACCCCACGACCTCCTCAGGAAGGCTGTTCCATGAGTCCACCACCTCTCTGTGAAAAATACTTCCTCTCATTGCCCTGGAGCAGTCCCCACTCTATCTTCAGATTGTGCCCCTTGTTCTTGCACAACTCTTTTCTGAAAGATGATACCTCTTGGACTTTTGTTGATTCCCTCGAGGTACTTGAAAGTTTTATCATGTCCCCTCTTCTTTCCTCAAGGGTATACATATTAGGCTCTTTAGTCTTCTTTGTAGGCTCTGGTGCACCCCTGCACCTTTAGCTGCCTCCCAGACTGCATCCATCATGTCTATGTCCTTGTGGGAGATGGGGTCTCCAGAACTGCACACAGTACTCAGATGGGGTATCACCAACTATCTGTACAGAGGGATAATAACTTCCTATTTTCTACTGGTGATGCCTCTTCCTATACATCCCAGTATCTCCCCAGCCCTCCTTACAGCCTTCTCACATTACTTGTCTACCTTAAGGTAATCTGATATGACTCCCCCCGTCCTTTCCATTTTTGTTGTTGTTGTACAATACCTCCCCAACCCTCACTGTGTACTCTTTCTCCTGGGTTTTGTTTCCAGGTACATTACTTGCACTTTTGCATTAAAACTAAGTGGCCATACTTCGACCATTCATCCAACCTTGCCAAGTCCCTTCTCATCATTTCCATCTTTGTGTATCAACCCTGTTGCAGATCTTTGTGTCATCTGCAAAGAGGCATACATTTCCTTCCAGCCCCTCCGCGATGTCACCTATAAAGACATTAAAGAGGACTGGTCCCAGTACTGAGCCCTGCAGTACCCCACTAGTAACAGTCCCCTTTCTTCAGCGTGTACTCCGTTTACTATTATCCTCTGTGTCCTGTTGTCCATCCAATTTGTTACCTAGGATACCACCCTGAGACCCACTCCCAGGCTGGCTAACTTGTTTATTAATCTTTTGTGTGGGACTGTGTCAAATGCCTTGTTGAAGTCTAGGTAGGCCATATCCACAGCCCCTCCCTAGTCTACTACTTTGGTCACCCAGTCAAAGAAATCTATTAGATTCATCTGACATTACCTTCCCACTGTGAATCCATGCTGCCTTGGGTCATGTGCCCCGCTGGCCTCTAGGTACTCAACAGTTCTTTCTTTCAGAAGTGATCCCATCATTTTCCCTACCACTGAGGTCAAACTAACAGGTCTGTAGTTTCCTGCCTCTGCCTTGCTCCCACTTTTGTGAAAGGGAATCACATCCACTCTCCTTCAGTCCTCAGGTACCACACCATCCTCCCATGATTTGTTAAAAAGGGTAGTCAGTGGTGTCACTAGCTCTCCCCTTAGTTCTTTTAGAATTCTGGGGTGAATCCCCTTCAGGCCCCATTGCTTTGTCCACCTTCAGTTTTAGGAATTCCTTCAGGACCCTTTCTTCTGTGAATGGGCTGCTATTGACTACCCCTTCCATCCAGAGTGCTTCTATTGTTTGGTTTAGGTACCTCCCTCTGTTCTTCTTTTGTGAATACTGAGCAAAAGTACTCATTCAGTATCTCTGCCTTTTCACTGTCACCCTCTGCCCACCTCCCCATCCCTGTTTTAAGCCTCACTATCCCTCCCTTGGTCTTTTTTCACTTCCTAATGTACCTATAAGAGGTTTTATCCCCCTGCTTAACTGAGTTGGCTATCTTTTCCTCAGTTTGGGCCATCACTATTCTGACTGCCCTCCCTGCTTCCTTCTGCTTTAATAGATACAGTTCTCTGTCCTGCTCCTTTTGTGATTCCTTATACTTCCTGAATGCTATCTTTTTCTCCCTAACCTTCCCTGTCACCTTTTTTGAGAACCATAGTGTTTTTTTTTACTTTATTTTGTTTATTTGCTTCACACAAAGAGACACCCCTTTCCAATCCACTGGTACTCAGCCCTGAAGCTTATGACCATTATGGCCTTCTACAACCACTGAGGCAACTTAGGGAAGTCTATTTCATGAGAAAAAATGGTGGTTCTATTTGCCAGTTGCAGAACTGAGGAATGAAAAAGTATTAGTAATTATTGTACACAAAAATGGGAGGCTCTCTAGATGTTTGTCTAATGTAAAATGGTCCAGCTACTCTCTAGGTTCACAGTAAATCCTTACAGAGTGGACAAGAAGAAGACATGGAAGCCAAGTGACAGTGATACAAATGACATCACTGGTGTTGAACTACATGAGCAAGAGGAAGCAACTAGAGCAGTGTTACAGCACAAACCATCACCATCAGCCTTCAAGCAAGTGGGTGGGAGGGAGCTATTAGAGCAGCACTGTTTTGCAACCAGGCAATACTGGTCTTCAAGCAATTGGGCAGGCAGCAGAAAAAATACTCAGGAGCATAGCTGGGGTAAACCAGCACTAAGCAGGTGAGAGGGAGCCATGGGACATTAAAACAGACTGCAGTAAAATAAATAACCCTTCAATTCCCCCCTGCCCTACATCCAATCCAAATCATGATGCCAGAATTGCTTTGCATTGCCTTGCCTGTGCATCTGCCAAACTGTCCCAGGTTGCCTTTTTCTGAGCATTCTATCTGGGTAACAAGATTTTATTTGGGGGCTCATTTGAGTTGTCAGAGTATGTAAAACTCATCACAGAATTGCTGCAGAATTGCCGCAGAGTTGCTCATAATCTGACTGCTGAAAGCATGAGGTTCTGCCACAGAATGTAGATCCAGTTTGCCACAGTGAGCATGGGGCCCTGAGGATAGCCCATAAGTGACAGATTTTTAGCTTTTAAAAATATTATTTTTGAACTAGTGGTATTGTGCTTTCCCATATCTCTGTTGCCACAGTTATTACCATGGAAGTGGTGTCAGGATGACAAGCTGACACTGCAACATGGCAATTCATGGTGCCACTAAATTCCACAGAAATTACAAACCACTCCGGCAGAAGTTCTGTGACAAATGGCAACCTTGCTGCAGAACTTGGTCCCAAAGTGCTGCAGAAAAATCGAGGCCTTGGGTATAATATGTTTTATGTCCAAAGACAGAGAAGTACTATAGGAGCCAGAATCCACTTGAGTATGATGGTCTTGACCTCAACCCCTCAATCTCTCTACCCCTGACATTGCTTTACCTATTACCTCCTTTCTCAGCCTTTCCTTAGCCTCTATCCCTGACACTTGAAAACAGGCCACAGTCATCCCCCTTCCCAAAAGGGGTGACTCCACCTCTCCTAGCAACTACTGTCCCTATCTCCCCACTCCAAAGTCTTGCAAATATTCATAAACTCCTTGTGCTATCTCAGCTTTCACCCTTCTTTGATTCATCCTCCTTCTTCACCTGTATTCAGTCTGGCAGCCATAAGTGCCATTCCACCTCCATCTCCCTTCTCTGGCTTCTGACTCCATTGTATCTAGCATGGATCAGGCTTAATAACCTGTGCCATTATTGTCAACTAGGCAAAGCCTTGACATTGTTGCCACCCCACTCCTGGACATACTCAAGACTGCGGAGCTCTCAGACTCCTCAGCTGGCTGGTTCTGCTCCTACCTTGACAGCAGGTCTCAAGCTGTCTGTATTGAGGAATCCATATCCACCCACATCCTATCTGCTCAGGCATCCCCAAAGGGTCAGTCTTTGGCCCAATACTTTTCCCCATCTTCCTGAATGACCTCCTCACTGCCTGCTCCTGGGTGTCCACCATAAGTATGCAGATGACATGGTGCTCTTTGCATCTGGCTCCTCTGCCTCTGACCTCACAACAAGGATGCACTTGGACTTTACTAGTATCCAGCACTGGTTCCTGGCAAATCAGCTGTCTCTCAATGCCAAGAAAATGGTCTCTATGACCTTTGGCATTAGGCAAAGGCTCATCAGGCTCACATCTGTCCCCTCCTTCCATACCCTGGATAGGGCAGTTATTCACAATATCCCTTTATTCAAGTACCTCAGGGTCTGTCTGGAGTGTCCCTCAATTTCTCAGCACATGTTGATGCCATCCACAAGAAATTGCATCCCACACTTGCTGCATTTTACAGGAATAAAGGGTGTATCCCACTTCCTACATGTTAAGAGATCATCCCAAAGATTTTATTTTATTTTTGTTGACGGATAAGTGCACTAGACAAATTCTGCCTATTTTCAGGCACGACCCGGGGAGGGAGATACAGATGAATACCAACTGACTTTGAACCAGATTAAGCTGTTGGTGGTATTTTAGTGAATGGGGGGAAATTTTGACAGGGCACCGGAGAAATTCCCCTACTCACCTGTAGGGGGAACCTCAGCCCGTGAGATGGCCACTTCCAGCAACTCTCAGGAAGTGATGGATGTCTCGGAGGTGGGGGAGCAGGCCTCCTCTCCTACCTCTTGAAAGCTAGAGCCTCACCCAGGTTTTGTTCAACAGAAGGATACTCAGCAGACTGGAGTTGAAACTCCAGAGGTCTACCATTCAACTGAGGATTTGAGTCTATTTGAGGATGTTACTAAAACAACTGTTTCCAACATGCTTTCTTCCAACCTAACTGAAGCAGAAACTACTTTAAAAGAGCTACTCCTGAATGAAACATGGAGGCATGTGGCTACTGAGAAGGTGCTACAAGAAAAAATAGCGCTGTTGCAAGCTGCAACTCCAGTTGTCACTATGGATCTCATGCCTGTCATTCCTATCTGTGATGCAGCTACATCAAACGCTGAGGCCCTCCTGGGGCCGGGTGAGCCATCCTGCAAGAATTCTTGTGCTATGACAACTGACACTGCTAAATTAACTGTTGTGCCTGGTTCTTGTGCAGATTCAGCAGGCATTGTAACCGCAGATTTTAGCGGGTGCCTACAGCCATCGGCTCCTAGAATTGCTAACTCTACTGCTCCCTTGCCGGTTTACTGGGTGATATTGCCACACGTCTTGAAATATGTGCTGATAGCACTGTCCAAACTACCTCCCTAACTACTCAGCCCTTGTCTCAAGATTCTGGTTTTGTACTTAAAATACTTCTTTACATGGTTCTATGTCATAGTCTGTTATTTCTCCAGTGGTCTATCAGCATTCTCCCAATATTCAAGATGGGGCTACTGTGTTTTCATTTAACTCTAAAGAGGGTTCTTCTATGGTGGGGTCTAAGGGTGATATTAAAGTACATAGAACTGCTCTGACTACTGCCAACCGGCATATTTTTTCAGCGCCCACTGTGGTAAAGCAGAGTGCTTCCTCAAATTCTTTGACTCCTGATTCTCACGGTGGGAAAAACAGTGCCAAAGTGTTTGCAAGCTACCTTTTGTTTAGACAAAGGGTCCCCTCCTCATGATCTCTGGTCTCCACAGTCTGCCCGAGGAGACTGGTGGAAACAATCTGGCACGGGCTCTTGGATTCCTGACCCTGAATGGGACCCTAGACTGAACTTTTCCCAAGACCCTCCTTCCTGGTTCCCTAAAGATGCTTCTACAGTTCTTTCAAACCCCAGCCTTCTTCTAAATTGCGGGAGAATACTGCTCTCCCCATTACCCCTCAGTCTTCAGCCCTTTCCAGGGGTCCAGCTTCAGGACTTTGTTCCTCCCACTCGACCGATTAATCCAGGAAGGCACGACATGCAGGAGGCCACTGTGGCAGACCAGGATAGCCACCAACAGGGGGACCCACCACCACAGAAACCTCTCCTGTCTGACTTATTTTATAAAATCAAGAAGGAAGCTGCACCCCGAAGGAACGCAGTATGAATACGTTATAAAGGGGGCCTAGACCTTCAGCCAGATAGACATTTTGTGAGCAAATGTTTATTGAAAGACTCCTTCATGTCTCCCGAGGGAAGATTTTGCATTCATTAATATTAGTAGAAGATAATTATGGCGTTAGTTTCGTATCTCTTATGCCCTGGACCTTTTCTGGGAGAGGTACACTCAAGTGAAGTTTTACCCACATGGACTCCTTCTTGGTCATTCCTTTGACCAAACGTTTAATTAAGTTTGTGACCATCACGTTTTGTAACGAGGGGGTCCACATGGATATCACTTACTGGCTGTCCCAGAAATGTGATGTCTTAAGTGACCCAGAAGCTATCCTTGATGCTGAAATGTTTTGGACGGGAGGATGGAAATATAAAATGAAGCTTTGCCAGACAGATGCTGGTATTATGCATTTTCCTAATTCTTCTATGTTGGGCAGGGATCGAGGGGTATGCTTTTATGTTGGGCAGCCCTGGGCCTGCTATAAATGTGGGTCCCAGACTCACATATCTGATGTGTGATAAGCCAAGATGTGATAATTGTGGAGAGGTAGGGCACATAGCTTTTCAATGTGCTTCTCAGACCAAGTGTGACCTTTGTGAGGAGATTGGGCATGTCTTTAGTGTCTGCCCATGGACAGCAAAAAATAAAGTATCATGCATGAGCTCAGATCTCTTAGTCCAGCATGCCCAAGACCTGGTACCTACATCTGATCCTGCCCTCCCCTCTGGGTCTACATCTTCCTTGACTGTTCTTCTCCACCCTGATCCTGTACCCCCCCCACTGAAGTATCCATAGGTGGTATTGATACCCCAGATCCCCTACCCCCATTGGGGTAGAGCTTACTGACACTTCTTCCATACTCCTATTTGTTATACAGACCCGATCCGTGGTACCTCCTGTTGTGTGTCCAGTAATCTTCCCAAGATGTTCCTCTAGGAAACTCCCTCCAAAACTGGCTCCTTCAGGGGCTCAGTCAGTCTCTGAACCCTTTGAGGTCCTCACCTCTGAGGATGGGAACTCAGATATGGAACATGAGGAGTCTGGCTCCTTGCTTCCTGACTCTTTCCCCGTTTCTCAGCCCTTTGAATTTGGTGGGTATAGAGGGGAAAAAAAGCAGAAAAAAATAGCTTAAAGCTGTGTCCCCCTTGTAAATGGGATCAGTCAATATTCATAGCTTATTGAACCCTTTGAAGCATCAGGCTGCCTTTGATTTTATTCATACATCAGGGTTTGATTGTTGTTTCCGTCAAGAGACATGGATGTTTTCCAGTGACCAGTTAAGATCCTTTCAGGGTGAATGGTTGTGGGGTCCTTCCTACTGGTCCTTCGGCCTAGACAGCGCTAATAGGGTGGGAGTTTTATTTATGGGTATTCTTTCTCCCTTCATAGATTGGTGGATCTATGTCCTGACAGGGTGTTGACACTGGGTGGTGTATGGAACAATATGATTTGTCCCTAATCAATATCTATGGCCCACAATCAAAGGTTGAGAGGTGTCTCTTTTCCAGTTGGTTCAGCCATATTTGATTTCATCTTATTACATTTTTTCTGTGAGGATTTCAACTGCCCTTTTAAGTCAGAGGGACCCCCTCAGAAAAAGGTGTATTATGACACAAATGCTCTTTTTGAGTTATTGATACTGCTGACCTGATAAACTATAATACATTCCAGCTGTCAGGGCCTAGATTTACCTATATGAGAATAAATTCTCCTCCTCAATTGACCATATGTTTGTTTCTAATACTTTGCCTCCTTTTTCCTTTCATATTCAGCAAACTGAATTTTCAGATCACATGGTTTTGTTTATTATGGTTGATGGGCCTCCAGCATTTTCTGTTTGATCAAACAGATGGAGACTGAATACCTCTATACTTAATGATCCGGGTGTTCGGCAGGAAATCCTGAGGTTAATTGCTGCTAGATGTTCAGTTTTCTTTCTATATTCTGACCTTGGGGAATGGTGGCTTAATTCAAAGACTGACTTTAAATCCTGGTTTCAGACATTTGGGAAAAAATCTGCTAATGAAAATGTTTTAAATATCTTTCATTGCAGCAACAATTGTTTAATCTATTCACTTGGGCTAATACAACTAAATATGATTATTCATCTCAAATCCAGAAAGTGAAAAAGAAATGCAGTCCTTCAGTATGATACAGCTTGGACTCTACAGGCAGTCCTACAGACTGGGACACAGACCTTCCTGGTAGGTGACCCATTTGCAGCCTACAAAGCTCTACGGTATAATATGATGGAGTCCTGCTGAACCAGGATGGAATACTGTTCATTCTATCAAAGCTATACATCACACTTTTGAAGGGTTTTGTCTTTCTCACACCCCACAGACCCCACCTTCCTTGAATCTATCTGCTCTTTTTGGATTAAATTGACCCCCCATATTTTTCAGATACCCCCACTATACAGGAACCAATTAAGCAGGAAGAAATATAATTATTAATAAAGCTCAAAAATGGTGTTTCCCAGGAATTGACAGCCTGCCTTTTGAATTCTAGAAATCTTTTTCCAGTGAACTTGCTGCATGCTTGACATTAGTTTTTGATCATTTTTTTACCTCCTGGACAATACCTCCTACCTTTTGACAGGCTTATTAATTTTCTTATTTAAATCTGGAGACAAGTCCTTTTTGAGCAACTGGAGATCTAGAACTATTTTAAATTCTGATTATAAAATTTTAGCACAAATCTTAAATAGCCGACTGAAATGTTATGCTTCCCAGGTTATTTCTCCTATCAGTTTTGTGGCCTTCCTTCTCGGAAAATTCAGTATGCCCTTATGGTAATCAGGGATCTGATTGATGATCTGTCCTTAACTGGTTCCTTGGGCTATATCTTTTCCTAGATCAGGAAAAAGCTTTCAACAGGTATACCCCCTTTTGTTTTTACCCTTAAAACTTATGGTGTCCCTGAGATTTCATTGAGTATCACTGATTGATGTATTCCTCTACAATAGTTCATCCAGTTATAAGGCAACAAATTACAGATGGGTTTCCAGTTTCTATGGGAGTTCAGCAAGGGTGCCCCTTAAGTCCACTGTTATACATTTTTTCTTTGGACCCCTGTTATGGAAATTGATCCACTCCCCTTCCTGGACAGGTACTGCTGTAACTGGCTTAGGTAGTGAGTTATGTGTCCAGGCTTATGCTGATGATGTCTGTGTCTTTTTCTCAGACTCTTCCCATTTGCCATATATCCTTAGTGAAGTGACGGATTATTCCCTTTTATCCAATTTCAAACTGAATGTTGTAAAAAGTAGGGTTTTTTGTATAGGTTCTGGGGTCCCTCCACCCTTTAATTTAGAAGGTATAACCTTTCCTTCAGACCCCTTAAAAATTTGGGGGATTATTTTTGGTCCCCAAGATTTGCTTTTACTGAACTGGGAGAATGGACTACAGAAGGTGGAATCCAGGGTTGGGCGATGGAAACACTGGAAGATGTCCAAACTTAAGTGAGTTCAAGTTATTAAAGGTTTTCTTATCCACATTTTACTTTATGTGGCCATGATTTATCCCCCACCTGTGCATTTAGATGTTAAATTATATAGCCTCTTTTTCAGATGCTCTGGCAATAGATTAAACCCCATTAAGCGGTGTTATACTTACCTCCCAGGGTAAAGGGTGGTCTTGCTATGATTGATCCTGTGGTGTTTTCCATGCAATTTTTTTATCACAGATGGTTAAAAGTGGATTAGTTCCTTCTGGAACCTCATAGTGCTTGGACTTGGCTTATTTTGTCTAGATACTTTCAGGCCTGGAGAATAACCCCTCTAAGTTATCTCCTTTATACATATTCGGACTTCTTTCACCTGCTGCTTCTAAACTATATAAATGGGTATTTCAAAACAATTAATCTTACAAAGTTTAGGGCTGGCAGCTTTATTCTGCCGTTATGGTTATGATCTCACCCACTGAATCTCTTTTATAAGTATTGTCCTCCCCTAAATATAATACATTTGTGCTATCCCAGTTGGTTAACCCGAGGATTCCTCCTCACATGTGGGAGCATTTGTGGCTCTCGGTGTATGGGAGGATAAATGTCCGGGGAAATGACAAACATAAGATGCAGGAGGAACGAAATTGCCCATATATGGAATGTATTAATCTAGAAGACTCTATTAACCATTATTTTTTCCATTGTTCCTTTGTTAAACCATTATGGTCTTATTTTGCTCAATGTTGGAATATGCTATGGTTGACTCAAATGACTTATGATTTGTTTGTTTAGGCCAATTTGCTGCAGTAGGTTCCTTGTATCACTTGGACACCTTATCGGTGTTCTTATGTTGCCTTAAATATTATCTGTGGCAAAGTAGGTGCCAATGGGTTTTGCACCAAAAATGATGCCTTATGATACAGTTTGTGTATTAGTCTCTCAAGCTATGTGCAAAATATATAAGGAGGATCTTGTTAAAATTCCTCACAGAATGTTTTTTTTTTTTTGTGGAAGGGGTTTAGTATCTTTATTAAATATAAATGAATGTTTATTACCTATATATGTCTTTAAGTTTATTATGAAGTTTTGGTTTTGAAGTTTTTTATTTCCTTTTTCCTAAGGGTCTCCTTGTTTCCCTCTTCTTTTTCTTTTATTTTTTCTTTATTTTTAAGCACGTCTGCTTGTTATGACTCCTTGATTTGTACTCTATTTTTTGATTTATAACCCCCTGTTTTTCTTTTTTGCATATTTCCACTGATGTTTATTGTATGTGCTGTGATGTTATTGCAATAAAAAATTCCCCTACTCTTTTCGAGAAGTGCCATGGGATCTTTAACCTCCACCTGAACAAGCAGATGGGACCTCGGTTTAATGTCTCATCCAAAAGACGGCACCTCAGGAGTGCAGCACCCCCTCATGCTGCACTGCAATGTCAGTATTGGGATTTTAACCCAAGTGCCTGGTGTGGGGATAGAACCCACAGCCTTCTGATCTCAGAGGTGAGTGTGCTACCTGCTGAGCCACTGACACATGACGATCCCCACTTTTAACTATGGTGACATAGTGTACAGTGCTGCTCCTATGCCCGCCCTGGTGATACTGGATACCCTCTTTCACTTGTTTTTGCTACTTTGCTCTGGACTGTCCCCCCCTACACCCTGCATCCTCCACTGCTCCCTGTACTACTCCTTCTCCTTTCCTTCCATTGACGACAGATGCCTCACCTGTTGTGCTTCCTTCATCTTTAAATACTGGCTTGGCTCCCTCCTTTTCTACCTTGCTACCCTCCTCGCCTCTCCCCTACCATTTTGTAGCCCCTTTGCAATTCTGACCATCATTCTCTCACACTCCCCTGAAGGAAATCCAATACTGGTCAAGCTGCTTTCTCCTTCCATTACCCCAAACTATGGGGTCCTCTCCTCCTTACTATCCACTCTGCCTCTTTTACCACTCTCTCTTCTTTCTCCTCTGAGACTTCACTCTTCATTCCTGAAGTTGTCTTTTTTTTAAATCTCTTTTTCCCTCCAGTTGCCAGTCCTGAGTCATCCCTCAGGCATCCCCAGCTTGTCCCACCCAGCCTGAGACCCCTCCTTGCCCCACGTCCCTCTGAAACCCTGATCTGGCACCCTGAATCACCAGAAACCCACTGGCTTGTGTTCCCCAGGGTGTGGCCACACTCCACTTACCTTGGGCCAACGTTGAATCCAGTTTGGTGGTTTGCTGCAGGCTGCAGGATATTGAGACCAGGGAAGGTGGAGTCCAACAGTGGGCATTGGGTTGGCATACCATCTTCTCTTGTAGGAGCAGCTTTTTTTTCCTTTGTTGCATGCATAAGCATAATGGTCCCCAGAGGCGTGGACATGCAATGATGTCCAGCATGAGCTGAGCATGCTCCTACACCCCTCTTGCCGATGTCCGCTGTCTCCTCCACCTCTTACGTGTGTGACCCCCAGCTGGTACACTCACAGTCTCCACTGGGAGTTGCTGCTGCTGGGGAGTCATGAGCCCACTTTCCCCAGAAGAGGAGAGCTGTCCTCTGGATGCTCGGTCCTCTCATCCCCTGCCGATCCCCAGCAACCCAAGCTCACTCCCAAGCTTGGGTCACTGGTGTGGTGTGAGGTGTGGCCTCCAGTGCCTCAGCCCTCAGCGCCACCAGGCTGGCTCCATTCATCTGTCTTGATACTAGTCCCTAGGCTGCTGTCCACCATCCTCCTAGCTCTACTCTCCATTTACTCCACACTTACACTAATGTAGTCCCTTCTTCACCTTCTCCAACTATCAACCTTTGCTTCTACTCTTAACACAGTATTGCTTCTGCACATTCCAAATGTTGTTATTCTACAGCAAGTCATTATATTGTAATTGCAAATGTGGTTATCCTCCAGTACTTTATTGCATAGTTATGTATTAACTTCTTACAATCCTTGTCTTTGCACAGTTGTTATTTATGATGCTTATTCACATATTGCTGTAGTATTGTTATTTTTGTCAGTAAGTAAGTAAAACTGTATTTATATATAGCGCCCAATCCCAGAGACTTGGCACCTTACAGGCAGTGCAATGACATACAGAAATAATACAACAAACAGTAAAATAGCAGGGTCAAAATATATCAACAATTTCACCAATAAATAAACTGCAATAAAATCAATAACATAAGTTAACTGAAAATGCTTGATTAAAAAGGTGTGTCTTTAGACCACTTTTAAAAACCTCCACTGAAGGTGCCTCCCTCAGTGATTTGGGGTGTGAGTTCCAGAGGGCCGGGCTGACCACCTCAAATGCTCCATCTCCTGAGGTTTTCAGCCTGGCCCTCAGAACCACTGGAAGGCCCTCAGTGGAGGAGCGGAGTGAGCGCAGCGGGGCAGCAGGGGTGAGGAGACCATATTGGTAGCCAGGGCTCAATCTATATAGGGCCATATAGGTGAGCAAGCCCATCTTGAAGAGCATCCTCCATCTGACAGGCAGTCAGTGCAGGTCATACAGGACCAAGGTCACATGACCTGATCTCAAAAGACCCATCAGCAACCAGGCCACTGCGCTCTGCACCAGCTGCAGCCGACAAAGGTTCCCTCCACTGACCCTGTAGTAAAGAGCATTGCAGTAGTCCAGCCTTGATGTGACAAAGGCATGCGCTGTATTATTGTTCTTAATGTTCTTCATTGTCCTCCTTCCCCCTCCCCAGATCATATCTGTAAATGAGATGCTACCAGCTCAATATGTTTTTCCTGGTGAAATGTTTGAACAAAGCTACAACATGACTCAAAAAAAGTGGGTATTAGGAGCATTTCTGGTAGCTAAAAGACTTTGACCATCAAAGCAGTGGCAGTCAGGGCCACCTGTAATATCAGATAGGATCATAAGGATGGCAAATGTGGCAGCTAATGAGAGGGTGTGCTATCATGCCACTTAAAAGCTGGATACATTCTACTGGATTTGGTAAGCCGCTCTGTCATCCAGGAGGCACAAGGCTCCAGAACTCCACATATTTATTCTACTTTCATCAGTAGAACCCTCAGAGAAGAGACATGATCCTCGTCATTATTTTTGACAGAATGGATGGAGCTGGCTGGATAAGATGACCCAGAGGGTAGCCCTAAATGGCAAATGTTCTAGAGAGAGAAGTAAATGGTCACTGTGGGGTCTTCATGCTCCTGTTCTGGGACTGATGCTACAGCTTTCACCATATAAATTTCAGGTATAGATAAAAGGACCAATGGCAGGGTGTCTACACATGACACAAGACTGAGTAGGAGTGAGGATATTGTGGAAGGAGTTAGGGCCATGGTCAGGGATGCAGAATGGCTAAAAGATGCTCAAACATACTGTATGGCAACTCAGGTTTAATGCCAATAAATGTAAGGAGGAAGAATTCCAAAACAGAAAATAGATAAGGTAGGATGACCCAGACATCAGAGAAGAAGACTTAGGTAATCATCAGCAGTAGTCTAAAACTAAATGTGAAGTTCAATAACACATATAAGAGGGCCAGTGGGATGCTGGGATGCACAGGACAGGCATCACTACCAAAGGAGGAGGTGATCCTGCCTCTTTATAGACCTCTGGTAAGACCACACCTGGAATACTGTATCCAGTTCCAGGCCTTTCATCTTAAAATGACAAGGGTAGGTTAGAATCAGTCCAGATGAGGACGACTAGAATGATCAGTAGCCTTCTGGAGAAAGCATATGAGTAAAGGTTAAAGATCTTAACCATGTATTCACTGGAAACCAGAAGGAAGGGAAGGGCATGACAGAAACATACAAGTTTCTACATGAGGTAGAAGGTAGACACAACAGAACTGTTTATAGTATAAGAGATCACCACCACCAGTAGGCACAACAATCAGTTGGTAGAGGAAAATTCTAGAAGAATGTAAGGAAGTTCATCACACAGAGAGTGACAGAGGACTGGATACTGGAACAACCTGCCTATGGAGTGGTAAACACTACATTGTGGTAGGGTTTAAGTCAGGCATAATACATTCAAGACAGTATTGAGGTGTTCAGGGGACACACTCCAGAGTAGCCAGAAGGAGTCATGGATCATAATAGACTAGACAGACCTTCAGCATTTTTGTGCCCTCAGACTTCTGAGTTTCTATGTAATGATACCTTGAGTGTTACTTAATGACAGAACTTGATCAGAATAGCCCTATGTTTGGATTGTATGTGGCAAATGAAGAAACAACCCCAAAACAGCTGCTGTGCTGTAGTATGTTTTATTTATTTAAGAGTTTTACCAGGAAGGCATGCTGAGCAGAGCATCTCTTGATTCCAGATGCGTCCTGGGAACAGTACAAGAAAATAAGGGCAACAATAATAATACAGTAATACAGCAATAGTAAAAACTTGGAACAATAATACAATATGGCAGTGCAGGTAAGGACAATGACAGGATTATACAAGCTACTAGTGCAACCTTTACAATGATGCACAACAGAGAGAGGTGAGGCATGAGACAAGCGCTTGCCATCTTAAAATTGATATAAAGAGTGGTGCAGAAAGTCCACAAAGGGCTAATTGGCCTAGGAGCTGAGGACATGTTAGGCGCATGAGCAGGTGTAGGAGAAATGCACTGTGAGAAGACCATTGAGATGCTGGGAGGGAGAGGTTTGCTGAATGTCTGGAGGGAGGGAGTTCCATAGTTTGGGCATAGGTAGCTGAAAGCTGCTCTGCCTGTTGAGGTGGACCTGTGAGGAATATGTAGAAGATGAGTGTCAAATTGCCTAAGCTCATAGGCTGGGTGGGAGTGGGTGGACAGGGCTGCAGAGAGATAGGGGGGCAAGGACTGATACCAGAACTTAGCAGTGAGGTGTGCACAGTGTGACAATCTATGGTTTTATAGGGAGGGTAGTCCCAGGGACTGATAGAGGGTACAGTGATGGGTGGCGTAAGGACAGTTGAGGATGAAATGAGAGAAGGAATGGAAGACAGTTTCCAGTCTAGTCAGGGTAGACTTGAAGGTGATATTGTAGACCACATCTCTGTAGTCAAAAATTGGCAGAATCATTTTTTGTACAATTGTTCAGCAGGCCGGCAGCAGGATGCAAACATGATTACAATAAAGTGCACCCAGTCTGGGGGTGAAGTTTTTTGTGGATGCCATTGATGTGTACAGAAAAGTTGAGAAGCTGGTTGAGCCAGACCCCAAGGTACCTGAAGGAGGTGCAGGCCTCCAAAGAAGTCCCATTAAGGGCATGGAAGGTCAGGGGGAGCTGCAAAAGTATCTGCCTTGTGCCAAAGGTCATGGACACTGTCTTCTTGGCATTGAGGTGAAGCTGATTGGAATGAAACCAGAGCTGGAAACTGTTGAAGTCCTGCTGCAAAGTGGTTGCCACATCAGTAGCAGAGGGATCGGATGAGTACAGTACTGTATCATCTGCATACATGTAAATGGAGATGTGGGCAGGCAGAGGCAGGTCATTTAGGAAGATAGAGAACAGGAATGGCCCCAGGACAGAGCCCTCGGCACCCCTGACGAGACAGGAAGAGGATCGAGATGGAGTTACCAATCCTGACAGACTGCGTCTAGCCTACCAAATAGGATTGGAACCAGTCAGTGGCCAAACTAGAGAGCCCTGCGCTGGCAAGCTTGGTCAGGAGGAGGGAGTGAGATACTGTGTCAAACGCCTTTGCTAGATTGACAAAGATGGCTGAGGTGATGTGCATATTATCCATGGCAGAGAGGATGGTATCCATGAGCCTCAACAGGAAGGAGGTGGTGGTGGAATAGGACTTCCTGAAACTAGACTGGTAAGGGTGTAGAAGATGAGGAGTCAAGAAAGGAGAAGAGTTGAGAGGACAAGTTTTTCTTGGATTTTGGGCAGTATGGAAAGGAGTGAAATAGGGCAGTAGTTTCCTGGGGCTGTTGGATCACCTCCTTTGGGGAGTGGGATGACCATGGTGTGCTTCACTCCAGCTTTACCAGGCTAGAGAGAAAGATAAGTTGAAAAACACTGCCAGTAGGCAATGGCAGGGCCAATAGGAACAACATTTTTGTGTCAATGAAGGAGGGCATTTGCCCTGGAATGGATTGAGAGCAAGTAGGGCTTTGTATACCTCAAGTGGTGTAACTGGACAGAAGGAGAAGGAGGAGGTGGTGGTGGGGGGTTGGCCAGGCATGATGGCAGGGGTGGAGGGGTTGAGGGGGAAGGGAAAGAGGATAACAGTGCAGCAGTGCATTTAGTGAAGTAGGAGTGAGAGCTGTGGCTTCTGCATGAGGGTTGGTAACCATGGTTGTGCCTATGTTTAAGGTGGGCATTGGAGGCTGGGAGGGGGGGTCAAAAAGTGAGTTGAGGACCTTCCAGAATTTAGCAGGGTGGTTTATGTTTGTGTGGAAAGCAGTAATGAAGTACTTGACTTTAGCCTGGTGGATTAGCCTTGTACATGTGTTGTGCAGTGCACGGTACTTTAGATGAGCTTGAGGTAAGCTGGATTCCTTAAAAGCTTTCCAGGCCATGTCTCTTTGCTTTAAGGTTAGCAATGACATCAGCTGTGATCCAGGGGAGGTGGGCACCATGCAGCCTGGTTCATCTAAGGGGCATAGTGTTCCAGACAGCGAGGAATCTAGGTTTAGAAACCCTCCAGAGTGGCTTCAGTGGAGGAAACTTGTTGGATGAAGGACCAGTCAGTAATGGTCAGGCCATGTATAAGAGAGGTGAGGTCCAGGGATCTGTAGGACCTTGTCAGCAGAATGCATGGGGGGGTACCTTCGGACTGAAAATATTTCTGACCATGTAAGTCATGTGGTAGTCACTAAGGGAGTAAGGGAGCAGGCCCGCAGCAAGTATCCAGTGCAGGTGGGAGTTGAGTGACCAGTAGAGGAGAAAGTGATTAAGTGTTTTGTGGTTCAGACAAGTGGGCTCAGTGATCATTTGAGTAAGGTTTAGGGCACCTACTTTATTCTGGAGATTGGAATTTGCATGAGAGAGCCTATTTTGATTGTATGTGACAGGGATGAATAAGGCCCTGCTCCATTTGTTATGCAGAAAGAGTTTAAACACAAGGATCTGTTCTTTCCGCTCCTTTTCTGTCTTTTGTCTGTCTAGTCACACAACCAAATGTTATTGTGAGACCTAGGAACTGATCACTCTGATGGTTTCACAGTTCTACACTTCTCACTATCTCTCTGCCTTCACTGGCTATTTCTGTCTTTTCTTTCAACTTGCATATCTGCAGTTATAAAATATATGTGAATCTTTTTGTGAATTTGTAAGTGATACTGGGATCATTTTGTTTAAAACTGTATATAGTTATAACGTTGAAATGATTGCAAAGTTATTTGGAACTCAAGGGGTTTACCTGAGATGCAGTTTTTAAACCTTTTGCAGAGCTGTAAACAAGAGGTCAGTTCTGGGCCACTATGTTCTTTTTGCTGCACCTGCATTGAAACTGACAAGAACATTCTGCAAACTTACATGAACATTCTGTGAGAAGCAGGCTCTCTTAACGAGTTCCCAAAGACTTATAAAAAGAACAGCAATGTTTCTGCTAGAGAGACAAGCAGAGTGAGAGACTGAAACTTGGAATTAAGAGATACTCTCAGAAGAAGGACTTAGTTTTCTCTGTTTGTACTGCCTTTGTAAATAGTTATATTGAACAAATTCTTATTTTTTATTTTTCTGTTATTGAGGGAAAAATGCTATTTGCAAATTTTATATCTGCTCCTGGTCTCCCTATGCTTCCTGACTTGTGCCTAGATGACATAGTATCAGTTTTTACTTTGTTTCAACTTTTACTTTTAGCTGTTTATGCCGTGGTCCTGGCTGGCCTTCTTTGCACTGTTGTCCCCCCACCCCTGTACAGTCATCATCCAGCTTCTCCCTGGACTTATCTTGGCTGGTACTCCCACAACTTTCTCCCATGGTAGGGTGGCAGGGAGCACTCTTTAGAGCTGCTGGTCAAGGATCCAAATTCTGGCTGGTGCCTGGCTCACCAAAGTGGGGCCTGTGACGCTTGATGCTTATTATGCCAGCCAGAATAACTTCTTATTTTCTTCCCCAAGAAGAGTGCAGTAAATGATGCCAAGAGTGATGCTGTGTGTGCCTCCACATGCAGTGTACCCAAAGGTTGCCTCTCCTCTTCCCACTTGTTGTGGTTCCAGCATCATACCCCCCCCAGCCACTGCTACAGGCCAACCAAACACTGGGTACTGTGCCTCCCCTTATCCCTCCCCAGAGGAGGAATGAGGTCCTCTGGATGCTCAATACTTCTCCTTCCAACTGACCCTCCAATGTTCCACATTTGCTCATGAACTTGGTTCATTGGTGCCACAAGACTACTGCTACACTGGTAGGCCAGCTTTGGTTTCACGTATTAAAAGGTTGGTTATGGTATTCCAGGAAGCAAGTTACACTATACACATGTACAATACATGTAATAAAATGTGTCTGTACAAATATCTGGTCACCCCTACAACAAAGGCATGGACTCAGAAATACTCTACCTGAAAATGGACAGCAGTGGCAAGCAGGACAACAGACATTCAATCAACTGGAAAGTACTGAACATAACAGTTAAGTGATGATATATGATACTTAGCAAATGAAATGTAAAGTAAGAAAAAAAAATCAGTCTACCAATAGTATTGAGCGGCATCAAGCTATCTCTTGCAGAAGCAGGATCCCACAGAAAAGGAGACGTGGCATCTCAGATAGGTTAACATGTGTAAATAAATTGCTTATAAATCACTTCAGGATAGTATATGAAATGAGTTCCAAAAACAGAGCTGTGACTGGCATATGAAAAAAGGGTGATGCAATTGACTGGCTGCAAGCCTACTCATAACCACCCAAACCACAAGTCAATGCACTCTTTCACCTTGCACAAAGCAAAAATGCTGTCCAGGCAAAAGTGAGATGAACAGTTTGAAGCACTTTCTGTTCATCTCATTCATCGTTTTACGAATAAATAAACTCAATCTGTTACTCTTCAATTTTGCCTGGACAGCATTTTTGCTTCATGCAAGGTAAAAGAGTGCATTGACTTGTGGTTTGGGTGTGGTAATCTATCACATGCATTTTATACTGTATACTCTTCTACAGGCCACACACTGCAAGTATTGATTAAAGTACCAGTACTACTGAGAGGTGCTAAGCTACCCCTTTCTTTGTCCTAATTACTTCAACACTCCTTTGCAAACATGTTCTCTGAGGATGGGCAATTTCTGTTGTTAATACACTGGAAGCATTGAAGCAGACACACTTTAACTCTTTTAATGCTCATAGTGAGTGGAAAGAGGTGAAACAATTTATATGCTGACAAGAAGGAAGAACAATATATAAAATGCATACATTAAACAGAAATATAGATACTTCATTTGTGTGTTTTCTTTAACACACACAAATCAAAAAAGCCTCAAACCTAACACAGACTAGAGCATCATCGGGTAAGCAAATTTGTAGAGGGTAATTGACTAGGAAATGTCTCAATTGATACCGCATTCTGTTAACCATGTCACTGTGCAGATATCACCACAGCCAACTCAGGCACACTAAACTTAACAATTGTGACAATCATCCTCAAGTGTTTTCTATATATAGTAAATATAAATGGTATCAGTGATTATTGATGTCCATAACTTGTAAATGAATGCTGGAAAGAACATATTTTTAGTGTTCTATCTTCAAGGGGGTTGCCCCATGGTCAGGATGCTTACCTGTACTGTTCAATGTATGCATGTTGTTTATCTCAATAAAAGTTATTTTAAACAAAAACTAATTTTGACAATGTGTAAAGAGTATACACCACACGGTAGGCCCTCAAGCTGCAGTGATTATGTGCTGCTTAACAAGCTATTGTTTGCTGCCTAACAATACTCCTCATTATGTTCTGCAAAGCAACTTCCACAAAATGAATACTCCCACCTTAAGTTATGGGGCAGGGGATGCACTGTGTCACATATGTGAACAATCATATTACATTTGTGGCAGACATGTCAAATGAATTTAGCAACTTTTTTACTGGTGTGCTACATACCTGCTACATGTACTACATGTGTTTTACAAACCTGCTGCTATGTACTATTTTGAAAGTACAAATGATTTACACTAGAGAGCCACTGTAGAAGGTGATTAGCTGAAATACCAGCTCTGCTCTAGGAGCGCATGTGCAGTGTGTGACTGAAATGACTGCTTGAAATGAAAGCGCCAATATCCCATTAAAAAATGTATTTCTTTTCTGTGGAACCTGTGCCTAAACCTGTACAAAGCAGACATTGTGTGAAAGAGAAAAACTGACTCTAATGATTTCCCGATTGTGCTTCACTTCCATCGCAGTTCCATTGCAGCATTCCTGAGCTATCAACCAAACAATTTGTTGTGACTCTGACAGAAACTCCCGGCCACAGAAATGGCAGTGGCTCCCACACAGTCCTCTCCCACTGACACCACTAAAATTAAAGGTTGTCTAGGTTGTCTACAGATGGTGTTAAAGGAGATTAGCACTTTTAAATCAGCTGTGGCAGCACTGGAGGATACAGTGCAGACCCTGACACAATAAGCCAAAGGCACAGCAGCATTCCTACTATACACTGATGATGAGGATATCAGGCATGAGGAAGAAGAATCCAGGAACTGGAAAGGCTAGTGGGGCTGCTTGGAACAGAGCTGAAGCTGCAGAAAACCGCAATCACAGAAATAGCCTTTGTTTCATAGGATTCCCAGAGGGTGCTGAGAATAAAGATGTGTCAGCTTTTCTACAACAGGAGATACTGAAGCTACTCCAACACAACTGGAGACCAACCCTAGAGACTGAAGGGGCTCAGAGAACCCTGCATCCCCAAGCAAGGAGGGTGATCTACACCAATACTGGCTAAATTTCTATGTTTCCTGGACAAAGAAAATGTGGTCCCTGGTCAGGCACAGGGTCTTCTAACTTGGAATCAACATAAAATTTACATATTCAGTGACTTCTTCTCTGAACTGGCACTGCAACACAAAGGCTTCACAGAAGTTAAAAAGTAATTTCAATTGCTGAGAATCCCATATCACCTTCAATACCCTGCTACACTCAAAATAGTCATAATTGGGATCCCTAATGAGTTTAGGACCTCAGAAGAGGCAATTGGCTACATACAAAGAAACTGGACAGACATGAGATCTGAACCCAGAGACTATACCAAGAAAACAACATGTTATTGCCTCTGATTTTGCTACATAAGGGTAAAAGACAATGGTGATCCCTGCCACCCCTTCTGTTTGTCCTTGAAGTGAAACCTCTGGCACTTACCCTTAGAACCTTATCAAAGATAAAGTGCATCAAAGGGGAAGGAGAAGCATATATTACCAGCCTGTATGTAGACAACCACTTGGTAACCCTATTGAAACTAGAAAAGTTGGTCCCAGAAATGTTAAAAATTCTTGCAAATTTCCATGGTATTTCAGGAAGAAAAGTCAATAAAGGGAAAACCCAGGTGATATCCCTAAATGTTAGTTGTCAGTAGTCCTGATAGTTATATGTGGGCTATAATGGGTACCAGAATGGATCCTCTATTTGTACACTGAAGTAAGAGCAGATATAGCCAAAATATCTCACCTCACCCTCAGTCGATTACTGGAAGACCTTAGAGAGGAGCGATCACTGGAAAGCACTAAAGCTGTGACTGGTGGGGAAAATAGAGGGTATAAGGATGATCACTGCAACCAAATTTCAGCTGCCTAAACCTTCACATCCAGCTTATATGGTTCAAGAAGACAGAAACCTCTTTGGAAACTTCCATAAGAAAGACCTCCCCTAAGTACAGCCAAGTCAAACTGAAAGTTCATCAGAGTCAGGAAGGATGGGGCTTCCATGGATTAAAGGAGCTGACTAGTTTTTGGAGGAGCACAAACTTTAAGATTGTTCTCAGACAAGGAGAATCACCTACCACTTGGAATGTATGTTAAGAAAGGGCTGGGGGAGGCTAGGCTCTGTTTATATACTGATTCAACTGAACAAACAAAATCCTATACAACATCAGTACAAGCATCATGCAAGGGTGTAGGAAGTTGTGTAAGTTCATGAAATGTCAGTCACTTCCCAGTCAGTATGCCCTTCTCTGGGAAACAGGAACTTGGTTGTTGATAAAAATCAGAGCACTGGGAAGGATGGAGCATGACAGGCCTACAAAGGAAACATGATCTCCTCCAGCCAAGCTCCATTACCGTATGCTCATTCAAAGAACTCTAGTCTCAGTGTGACATGCTAGCTAGGAATCTTTCACCGTACTTGCAGATAAAGGCTTCATTAAGATTTCCTTTAGCACAGACCCAGCACCCAATAGGATGGCTCACCAGACAATCCCCTTAAGCAACTTCTAAAATATCTTAGGGTCAGTCAGGGGCACTGTGCTGGGCCATGATGGAAACCCTCCCACCACAGACAGACAAAGCCAGAAGGGAGTGGAAGAAGGAGCTGGGATTCTTGTTCTCAGAAAAGATAGGAGACATGCTGGCATGTGCACTACACAGCAAGAAGGGACAATAGGAGTTAATTATTCAAAACATACTGCATTGAAGGAATAGAACAGCTCAGATGCTACACTCACCTGGTATACTTAAACATGACAAATATTGGAGGTGCAACTTCCCAGGAGTTCTCTGGTATGTACATTTTATGGACGGGCCCATTAATAACTCATTTCTAGAAGGAGGTCCATGTGACATGTCAAATGATTATAGACAAACCTTTCCCATGCAATGCCCTCCTAGTTATACTAGGGGATGTATCTCAAGTGCTTATCATGGGGACTAATGTACTCTGGCTGGTAGCCGCTGGTCTGGAGGCTAAGAGGTTATTGTTAATAAACTGGAGGTATTTGGTAGGGATGGAATAACCACAAAGGTTTCTGAGATTCTAAATGTTTCTGATAAGCCATGTAAATTTCTGATACAGTAGTTATCCAAGCCTGATCAGAACTTTCAGAATCTTTTAGCTTAAAGTACAAAAACTGTTTTAACCGTGATTGTTCACGCTTAAGCTATTATGAGTTTTGGGAAATTAACTTAAAAATTGTATCTTTCTACCACCACCACCACCAGCCTTCTTACTAGATAAAGACCTTCTTTGGGGGTAAATTAAGCTCCCAAATTAATGTTTTAAAATTTATCAGAACCTTTTGAGAACCAGAAAAAAGGTTCTGATCTGGTTATCTGCATAAAATCACATAGGTTCTGGTGATTCTAAACTTATATAAACCAGTTCTTTCATAGCTAATGCTTGGTGCCAGAAGCAAAACACTGGAAAAATGTTCTGGGGATTGTGGCCAATAATGAACACCTCAGTCATATACTCTAGCTACACAAATGGTGGATCAATATCTTAGAACTTGGGGTGTCTACCTTCCATCACCTCTTCCTAAACCTCCAGATACTGTACTGCACAGATGGGTAAAATGTAGCCCCTGTACTCACAATATTGGTAGTTGAAGGTACAGTAACCAGTGTCACACCCTATTACCCCTTGAGCTATAGTATCCACACTCTTTTACTCTCCACCATAGCCCCATATGAGGGAACGTCTAAAGGGACTGAACGAACCTGTAATAGTGGAACTACAGTATGTACTGTAGCTGAAATTTGTACTAGTGTTGTGCCAGACCCTCACTTTCGGCTCTCTGCACATAAGTGCATAAAACCTATGCACTGCATATCTGTGGTGCATCAGCAGCCCTTAATTGGATAGCTGCACATCAGGAGTCCTGGTATTCATGGAAGGAGTGCATGTCGATTCTGCTCTAGATCCTCTGACAATCTACCCATGTGAATGGAGAGAGGGAGGGAGTGGCCAGGAGTCATTCCTACACTACACACCATTCACTGGGGGGGGATGTGCAGGCTATGCAGACAGGGACCCTTCTGTAGCCACTGCATGCAAACCATAAACAGCACCCACCAGTTGCAGTGGAACAGCCAAGCCCCACCGCCATGCTGCCCCAGCAATCCGGTCAGAAAGAAAGGGTTTGGGCAGCCAATGTGGCACTCACCTGTAATATGTTACATTCTGGCACATGTGGTGTTCCACAGTTCCCTGCTCCATGTGGAGAAGAGGATCCACTTTGAGTTCAGGATGGGCATCTGATTGGATGCCTGCCTGTTTCCGCCAATCTGCCTCCCCATGCAGCACTGCTGCGAGGGTACAGGGCCTTGGACAGGCAGCCTGAGGAGGCTGACAGTAGTGCATGCCATGCCCTGTTTGTCTGTCCATAGCTGCAGACGTCTGTGGGCTAGATACATGCCTATCACATGTATCTGGCCCACACCGATGCATAGACAATTCATTGTTGCATTCATACATACATACAATTGCGGCAAATAAGGACTAACATGGCCCACTAAGTCTGCCCTACAATACCCATTCTCTAATGTGCATCCCTTTCCCCAAACCGATAGTTGTCAGATTTCCCTTTGACCCCTCCAGTTAAGTCACCCCACCCTCAGGATTCCCTTGTATCTGTTCCAGGCATGCTTAAAACAAGAGATAGTTCCAGCCCTTACAATCTCTTCTGGCAACCCATTCTAGGCATCCACCACCCTCTCTGTGAAAAAATACTTCCTTATATTCTCCCTAAATTTTCTCCCCTCCAGCTTGATGCTGTGTCCCCTGGTCCTGGAGCCCTTTCTCCTCTGAAAGAAGCAACCCCCATACCCTAATAAACCCCTTTAAATATTTGTAAGTCTCAGTCATATAACCCCTCTCCCTCCTTTGCTCCAGGGAGAAATACATATTTAGATCTCTCAGTCTGTCCTCATATGTCCTCCTCTGCAGCCTAAGAATTATTCTGGTGGCCCTCCTTTGAACAGCCTCCACCCTCCTGACATCCCTTTTCAGTGTGGCTTCCAGAATTGTACACAGTACTCGAGGTGAGGCCAGACCAACATCTTATATAGAAACAATGATCTCCCTCTGTCTGCTAGCTATACCCCACCCTATGTATTCCAACATTCTGTTGGCCTTTCCTACTGCCTTTTGGCATTGACTTGTTGCATTGAGGTCAGCATTGATGATGTCACCGGAGGTTTCTTTCTTGCTCTGTGACTGCAGAAATAAAGGAATATTAGAGATAGGAAGAAAATCTAAAGCCAGTGACCAGATAGGGTCACTAGCAGCTGACAGGTAGCATAAACGGGCAGACTGGATGGGCCTGGTGGCCGTTATATGCTGACTGTATCTATGTATACATGTGTTTCTTCCCCGCAAACTCATATTTTGCCCTGGGTGCCTAAGCCCAGATGCATAATTTTACACTTCCCTGCATTGACCCCCTGTCTCCACAAACTGTACCACTGCACCAGCTTTTTAAGGTCCTCTCTCATCCTTCCCACACCCTTCGGTGTATCCATCCTGTTGCTGATCTTTGTGTCATCAACAAACATGCACACCTTTCCCTCCAGCTCAACTGCAATGTCTCCAACAAAGACATTGAATAGGACTAGGCCCAAAACCAACCCCTGTGGTACCCCGCTTGTCACACTTCCCTCACTACAGAGTACCCCGTTAACCATCACCATCTGGGACCTACCAGTGAGCCAGTTTTCAACCCATTTTACTATGGCTGGTCCCACCACAAGGCTGTCCAGTTTTTTCAGCAGCTTTTATGAGGCACCATGTCAAACACTTTTCTGAAGTCCAGATGAGCCCACATCACAGCTCCTCTGCAGTCCATGCCCCGTTACCCAGTCAAAACTCCACTAACTTTGTTTGACACGATCTCCCTTGGTAAACCCATACTGCCTGGGGTCAACCAGCCTCTCTTCTTCTAGGTAGTCCACTATGCTCCTTTAAGAGTGACTCCATAATCTTCCTCAACCGCTGACAGGCCTGTAGTTTCCATCACTTCTCTGTCCCCACCCTTGTAGAGCAGAACCACATTTGCTTTCTTCCAATCCTCTGGGACCTCTCCCATTTCTAGTGAGAGGGTAGACAAATCTGTCAGAGGTTCTGCCCTGCCAACTCCTCCCTGAGTTCCTTCAGTACTCTAGGGTGCACAGCATCTGATCCAATAGCCTTGTCTGCCCTAAGCCTCAGCAGTTTGTTACTGACTCTATCCTCCAAGAAGGGGGGGAGATGTCTACCCCCCCACTCCCCCCTGCCATCCACCTTTGGGCCTATATCCTTCTCCTCCTTGGCAAAGACTGAGCTGAAGTATTTATTTAGCATATCAGCCTTTTGGTCATCCTCCTCTATACCAGCTCCCTCCTCCCATCTCGGTCTTGTAATCTCAGCTTCGGTTTTTCTCCTGTCTCCTTTGTAATGATAGAATGCCTTGTCTCCTTCCTTGATTTTACCTGCAATATTTAATTCCATCAGTGCCTTTGACTTCCTAATAGACTCTCCGCCTCAATCTGTAAAGACTGGTAACAATATCAGTCCTCTTCCTCCTGTTTTTTTTTTAATTTGTTGAGAATATACTTACTTCACAATGTATTACATTTTGTATGCTGTTTGTCTTTTCATACAACTCAATAACATTTTTAAGTAGAAGTATAAAAATGCATCCTATTGTGTCTAATGCTCAGATTCCAGTTTATCCTAAGATTTTTATTTTACGAGAGACATTATCCCTACCATATCTTACTAAACCTCTACAAATATGGGTTCTATGTCAGCATTATATCTAAAATGAATGTTGTTTTGATTGAAAAATCCTCTACTACCACTGTAGAAGACTAGCTATGTTACTTGAGTAACCTAGCATTAACTGAATGTGTTGTACACGTGCTCAGTGACAAATATTATTATCTGATTTATTTGACTTCATATGGTCACCTGTTGTATTCTAAATTTAGAACCTACATACAGTAAATCATCCTTCTTCTAGCTGTTCATACTGTATATCTTAACCACTAACTCTGCAAATGTATTCACTTTGTCTGCTTAGGGATTATTGTTAGATTTTGCTTTTGTGTGTGTGTGTGTGTGTGGGGGGTGGATTTTCAAAAGGATTTATCTGACATTCTCCCACTTATTTTCAAAGTTGGGCTTCTGTCCAAAATTTATTTTGTATCAAAACAAATCTACAAGTGCAGCAACCAATGACGCTAATCATATTTGTATCATTTTTTGCCACAAATCATGACTTTTTCCACAGATGGGAACATCATTTGTGTCCTCACTTATGATAATTCTGCCCTTCATCTCATACGATTTGGAAGTTTGTACATTATTTACTATTTAGAGTGCATTATGTTGTCAAGAGATTCTTCTTTATGAAGAAGGTGGTGACAGGATGGAATGAGCCTCTGGTAGAGGCTGTCAATTCAAGGATGATCGGTAGCTTGAAGAGTGGATGGGACAGGGTAAAGAGGAAGTTAAGAGTACAGAGGTAGGGGTCCAATGTAAACATAATGACATGAGTTTCCACATCAGGAAGACTTGATAGATCTTATGGCTGTCTTCTGCTGGCACCTTTACATATGTTAGTATGTTTGTATTTGTTTTTAGAGCCCTGCAGTCCTTTTACAATCCCTGAGAAAAAGGACTCTGCATTCCTTGTGAACCAATAACATGCTGAAGTGTGAAAAACAGACGACTCCACTTGGAAATGCACTTTTTTTTTTACTGTTGCCACACTAGCACTATCATTTTTTTTTTTTAACTTTGGGCACTGACTTAAACAACAGGATGGGATTTGGAACTGAACTAAAATCCAGACAGTTAATTAAACTCCCTCCCTTTTTAACACTGCATATCGTAGCAAAGGGTGTGAGTCGGGAGCTTGACTGATCAAGAAAAGCAGAACTTGCAGCCAAGGAAGAAGAGAGTGGAGCAGAAGCAGACTGCAGTGGAATAATTTATTTCTCCATTCCTGAAGCCACTGTAAGAGTTCACAATTCATCTGTATGTGGAACGGACAAGAAAACCAGTTCCTTCCCTCTGTAAATAACCTATTATTCAGTCCCATGATTTCTGTTATTTGTTGTTGCCGTTCATCAGCTGAGTTTTCATTTACAAATGATCCATCTTAAAAAAAAGTGCTTCTTGAAGGGATCTAGAAAGGCTTTCATTTTATGATGTGCTCCTTTTCAATCTGCTCGACCAAAGGCATTGAAAGTGACAAGTTTTTAACAGCCACCATTTATTTTCTCCTTTGTTAGCAAGGAAAACAGCTTTGTAAAATGAATCAGCAGGACTTCACAAAGCAATCAGATACATTTAAAAAACATAAATAAAACAACAAACTTCACTCAGTATAAAGCAGCCCACTATGTGAAAGATGACTGACATTTAAAATGAAAATAGTGTCTGCGCACATTTCTCTCATAAAACTCCAGGTCCCCAGTCACTCCTGTGTATACTCCATGCCGGCGCTCTCATTCCCCTCAGTAATTTGCAAAATTAATGTAAAGCCTGTGGAAATGTCCTGCATATAACTCCTGCTCTGAACCATATAATGTCACCAACTGCAGATGATCATTAAGAGTTCACAATTCATCTGTATGTGGAACAGACAAGAAAAAACAGCTCCCTCCCTCTGTCTGTCTGTCTGTCTCCTTCTCATGAACTGTGACTGCATGCCCTACATCATTTCAATAATGGCATGTCCAGATGAAAAAAAAAAACAAAGCCTCTGAAAACTGAAAACTGAATTTATTTAAAAAAAAGCTGCCTATAAAATCTATAGCCTGCAGTAATACATAAGAATGTCCCGCAAGTTTTTATTACTGCTCATTGCTGTACATCAGCTGAGATTTTATTTAGAAATGATCGACCTAAAAAAAGAAGGTACTTCGTAAAGGGATCTAGAGAGGCTTTTATTTTATGATGTGCTCTTTTTTAATCTGCTCAACCAAAAGGATTGAAAGTGATGTATGGGTATACTCCATGCTGGCGCTCTCATTCCTCTCAGTAATTTACAAAATGAAAGTAAAGCCTGTGGAAATGTTCTGCATATAACTCCTGTTCTGGATAATATACTGTCACCAAGTGCAGATGATGCTTAAGAGTTCACAACTCATCTGCAAGTAAACCAGTTCCTCCTTCTGTCTGTCTCTCTCTCTCTCCTGCAAACTGTGTCTGCATGCCCCATAGCATTTCAGTGATGGCATGTCCAGATAAGAAAGAAAAACAAAGCCCACTCCTGAAAACTGTATATATTCAAGAAAAAAAGAAGCTGTATATAAAGGCCCGATATTCAGAATTATGTGCCCGGCAATGGCGACAAGTGAACACTGATGCAACTGAGTTGTAGCCAGTGCAGCAAGGGATATATTCAGAAGAGATGAGCCATGGTGCATCTCCTCTGAATATAGCAAGTAATCACATTGCACAAATAGAATGCACTGGTGCATCCCCAGGCAGGGCTGAATACCAGGAATGGGAACTGAGCCAACACAACAGAGTTACGCTGTGTGCAAATTCCTGATATTCAGCCAGCAGCAAGCAAATGGGCCATAATACATGCAAGGCACAAATGGGGCCATTTGCATGTCATTATGGCCCCATTTGAGCAAGTGCTAGCAGGCAGGTCAAGCAAATGCCCATGGCACCCTGCACACATGTGGTGCTGCCAGAGGGGTCTCATGGCACCCCTGCCCACCCTGTAGCCACGATCCCCATAAAAAAACCTTGTCATAGTGCTCTGGTAGTCCACTCCTCTTGATGCTCTGATCCCTGTAAAAAACAATTGCCATAGTGCTCTGGTTGTCTAGTGATACCCCCTCCTCCTCGTAGCCACGATCACCACAAATAAATGATTTATTCCTGGTAGTCCAGTGGTACCCCCCCCTCCCCGTAGCTGCAATCACCTAAATTTAAGTAAAATACCAAGCCCTGGTGGTCTAGTGGTTCCCCACCCTGCCTGTATCCCCGATCACAATAAAATAGTATTTCAAATGAACCTGGTGGTCTAGCGTTCCCTCCACCCTGCCTGTAACCCTGATTGCAATAATATAGTATTTTGAATGAATCTGGTGGTCTAGTGGTCCCCCACCCTGCCCGTATCCCCAATCGCACCTAATGGCACTGTTAACAACTCCCTGGTGGTCCAATGGCACCCCCACCCCCCACCACACAGCACCTCCTGCCCACCCAGCCCCCGTCACGGCAGGCAGCACTACCACCCTCCATACCACCATGGCTGCCTGCCAATGACAGCTTATAGTAAGAGTGGGAGCCCATTGGTCCACACTGTGACCAATGGGCTTTCAGTGCATACTGTAATTGTACTTCGCAAATATGTGAATGAAAGAGGTGGGGGGACCACTAGACCACCAGGTTTATTTGAAACACTATTTTATTGTGATCAGGGATACAGGTGGGGTGGGGGAACCACTAGACCACCAGGTTAATTTGAAATACTATTTTATTGCGATCGGACACGGGCAGGTGGGGGAACACCAGATCGCCAGGGCTAAGAAAGAGTTTTAACCAATTTTGTCATTGAGTCCAGGTGCATTCATTGCAAGATGTAAGACAGCAGCTTTAGCTGCAATCTGTTTCAGTTTTGCTGCATTATTTCTGCCAGAAGAAAATAAAACACTGCTGCAGTAAATGTTTTTTTCTTGGGATTCTTATGCAGGGGTGTATGATCTCTACAATTACGAACTATCTATGGGGTGACTGACAAATTAATAATCCTCTGTCAGTTATCAGCTCTATGATTGAGGGGGTATGATACCTCACCGGCTTTGTATCAATGAAAAATTCTGAAGGTCCTCATTTCATGGATGTGCTGAATGGTACAATAATATCCCAACAGATGCAGTTCCCTGGGTTTATTTGGTAATAATGGGACTGACTATAGATTTTGATCAAACTGCTCCAACCTTGCACTTGCTGAACACTTTGTGTTTACTAAGTAGTATCATTTTACCCTGCCACTTTATATAATTTTTTCCATCCAGGTAGTTTTAACTACTACTGTTTTATGTTACATCTTTTTGTTAGTAGTAAGGCACATAAATCTATAGTGTTCCTGAATGCACTGCTGTTCCAAGTAATCGTCTCTGGTCACATTACCTTTTTTAAAAACAAGCTATCAGTGCTTCTTCCTTAATAATAAAGAGAAAACATTTACCTTCCTCACGGCATTTCTGTGACTTCAGTGGGGTGCTGCCTGGGAGAACCATATTCCCATACATAGGGATGCGGTCCCCACAGTTCAATCAGTTCAATCAATCAGTCAGTCAATCAATCAATTTGTATAGTGGAGGGTATGTGAGCAAAATGCCCATTTTCATAAACATCCAGTGTTGGAAATAACAGGTAAACGGTTACAGGGATGAAGAATACATAAAATATACACAGTATTTGCAGTGTTAGAAGCATTGAAACAGAGTCTTAAGAATACATACTATAAACATTGCATTTACAGTGTTACAGTGTTACAGGCAGGAAGAATACATAATATATACATCATATTTACAGGGGGGAAAAGCACAGGAACAAATTGTAAGAATACATAATATAAGCATTGTATTTACAGTGTATAGGCCTAAAACCCAGGGATTGAATTAAGTTTACATAGTATTTAATGTGGTAGCAGCATGCATGGGGAAGATAACATCTGCCAGAATTAGACACATGGTGGATTCCCTGCAGGGGGAGGGCCTCAAACAACTGGTACAACAACCCACAAGAGACAGGGCTATCCTAGATCTAGTACTGACTAACAGGGAAGGGATCACAGATCTCCAGGTAGAAGGTCACCTAGGGGCCAGTGACCATCACATGGTATGGTTCAATTTGGCCACTACATCTAAATCATCCCATTCCAAGGCAAAAATATGGGACTTCAGAGGAGCTGACTTTGATAAGATGGCCAACAGAGTTAAGCTAGCCCTGGCAAAAGAAACACAGGTGAGGGGTACAGGCAAAGTGGACAAGCATTAAGGATGTAATACTTGAAGCAACATCCCATTGTGTTAGACAGAAAAGAAGTGCAAAAGAAGGAAACCACTTTGGTTCTCAAATACAGTAGCAGAAAAGGTCAGAGCCAAAAGGCTGGCCTTCAGAAATATAAGGGAACATAGCGGGATGAAGATGGGAGGCATACCAAACTGCGCTAAGGGAGCAGGGAGGCAGTAAGGCAGGCAAAGTCCCAAACTGAGGAAACACTAGCATGAACAGTAAAAGAAGGTGACAAGACTTTCTATAGATACATTAGTGAAAGGAGAAAGTCCAGAGGGGCTATTGCTAAGCTCAAAGGTGAAAAGGGGCATGTGAGGAGGAGGACCCTGTAAAGCATTTATCCTAAATAGATACTTTGCTCAGTATTTACTGAAAAGAAGGTAGGGCAGGGCCCATAGCTCAGCACCATGGACACAAGGGGAGGGAGGTGAGCACTACTCCCTTCACAAAAGAAAGGGTCCTACAAGAGCTCCTAAGCTCAGGGTGGACAAGGTAATGGACCGATGACATATATCCCAGGGTACTTAAGGAGCTAAGAGTGGAACTAGCAGAGCCATTAGCAGAACTGTTTAGTGAGTCTCTGAGCACAGAAGAGGTCCCAGAAGACTGGAGAAGGGCTCATGTGATCCCGCTCCACAAGAGTGGTAGCAGGGAGGAGGCAGAGAACTACAGACCAGTCAGTCTTACCTCAGTAGTGGGCAAGATTATGGAGGCACCCTTAAGGAAAGGGTAGTGCAACACCTGGAATCCATAGGGGCACAGGATCCAAGACAGCATGGGTTTACAAAGGAAGGTCCTGTCAAACTAATCTCATAGATTTCTTTGACTGGGTAACCAGAGTGGCAGACCAAGGGGAGCAGCTGATGTCACCTACCTTGACTTCAGCAAAGCTTTACACTGTTCCACATAGAAGATTGATAAATAAGCTGGGTAGGCTCAGGGTGGTCAGAAGTTGGTCAACTGGGTGGCAAACTGGTTGATGGGCAGAAGACAGGGAGTGGTGGTAAATGGTATACAGTCAGAAGAGATGCAGGTCACAAGTGGGATACCTCAGGGATCAGTCCTGGGGCCAGTCCTCTTCAATATCTTCATTAGTGACATTGCAGATGGACTAGAGGGTAAGGCTTGTTTGTTTGCAGATGACACCAAGATCTGCAACAGAGTAGATGATCCAGATGGGGTGGGCAAAAGGAGAAGAGATCTGGATAAACTAGTAAAATGGTCAGAAAAGTGGCAACTGGGATTTAATACAAAGAAGTGCAAAATCATGCACATAGGGAAGAGAAACCCTGAAGCCACCTATAGGCTGGGAGGGGAGTTTCTGGCAGTCACAAAGGAAGAAAGAGATTTGGGCATCATCATCACCAATGATCTGAAATCATCCAAGCAGACCTCTAAAGCAGTAGGTAAGGCTAGGGGGATGTTAGGGTGTATTAGTAGGGGTATCACAAGTTGTAAGAGGGAGGTAATAATCCCTCTTACAAGACACTGGCTAGGCCCATCTGGAGTACTCGTGCAGTACTGGAGGCCACACCTTCACAAGGGCATTAACCAAATTGAGGCAGTCCAGAGAAGGGCAACCAAAATGGTGCAGGGACTGCATCATAAGACATATGAGGACAGATTAACAGAGCTCAATATGTATACCCTAGAGCAAAGGAGGGGGAGAGAGGCGATATGATTGAAACATTTAAACACCTTAAGGGCATTAACAGGGTGAAAGAGTCTAACATGTTTCAATATAAGAAAAATAGCAGGACAAGAGGACACAGCATGAGATTAGATGTAGGCCAATTAAGGGGTAACGTGAGGGAGTTCTTTTTCACAAAAAGGGTGGTGGATGCATGGAACGGCCTACCTCAGGAAGTGGTGGATATGAATACAGCGCAGGGCTTCAAACAGACATGGGATAGGCATAAGGGAGCAATATGGATGAGTATGAATAGATAGGCCACTGACAGAGCAAAGGCTGATGGCACATTTATAAGGTAGAAAAAGAAATGGGCAGACTGGATGGGCCTTGCGGTCCGGCAGACTGGATGGGCCTTGCAGTCCTTATCTGCCATCAACTTCTGTGTTTCTATGTTTCTATGTTGCCATCATCTGCCACCGGTCCCAGCCATGCCAGGCATTAAGGGGTGACCCAGCACCCAGAAGACACCATGGCAGTGTGTCCATACAGCACACACCTGCAGACCACCCTTCGGAGGACACCAATAGAATGCAGCACACACATGCAGCACTGGGTGCATGAAGGGTGTTGAGGGGAGGGTGTACAGGTGGCTAGTCTGCACCACATACTGGGTGCCACCACAAGGCTGGGACCATCCACCCAGTGCAAATGGTCCAGCATAGGGAATACCCCAACACCAGTGTGCCTGTGTCATGGTATGTGTCCCCCCCGGCCACATACCACACATCTGTACAGACACCACAGCACACACAGCCAGCCATGTATATGTCAATGCATCCTATGCGAGTGGTGCAGTATCTGTGGGTTGCACAACAGCATAACAGTAATGTCCACTGTCAGTATACATCTGCAAGATGGACCTGTCACTGTATAAAGTGCAGCAGTCATTGATGCTCTACACACCATTGGTATTGCTGTGTCCCTCACACTACTGGTCCCCTTGTTACTGTAGTGTCTGCTGCTCACTGCAGCAGGAACTACAGTTTGACAATTGCATGCAGCATCACCACCTGTGCCTGTGCTGTGTAGTCCCCTGGGCACAATATTCTATGCAGTTCTGTACAAATGTAGCCTGCAGCTACCACCATGCACTTCAGACTGACCTACAGGTGGAGTTGTGGGCAGACCCAGCCAGCCCCTGTACTTCCAGACTGACCTACAGGTGGAGCTGTGGGACCCTGCAATAGTGCTGGGCAAACTGAGGCAACTCAGGACATAATGAGATGCTAATCTGGATGTTTGCCCACAGACTGCCTAAGTAGGCTCATTTGCATGTCACTTTTGAATATAGCAAATTTTTGCCCTGGGCAACTGTTTGCGCCATGCAAACAATTCAGAAACATGGTACATTTCTGCAGAATTTCACATGTGCTGGTGCTTGCAGCTTTACTGAATCCACTCCTTTGCTAGCACACACATGGTTCACCTCTACCTTCCTTCATGTCACTGTGCACTGAGCAGCTGTTGTGGTTTGCACTTCTGGTTGATATATTCAGAGCTGTCTTATTTCCCAGGCTATTTCTGCACTGCACTCCCAGCGCAGTTTGCCTGACTTCCTTAGCATGCTATAATCAGCAGGTTTAGCACCAGGGCTATCCCTTTTGAATATGGCAGGCTATTGGTTCTGGGCTATTTTAGCATACCGGGCAGTGCTAATTTAGCCCCAGGGCAAAGTTTTGAATATCTGGCCAATGGTCTTCAGAACCGGACACAGTACTCTAGGTAGGGTCCCGCAGTGATCTACACAGAAGCAACATCACTCTCTTTCTGTTGGTGATACCATGCCCTAAGCACCCCAGCATCCCACTAGCCTTCCCTACTGCTTTGTTATACTGCCTGGCCACCTTTAGGCCATCTGATATGATCACCCCCAGTTCACTTAGGGAAGTAGAGTTAAGTATTTGGTTCCTTTATTCCACTACTGAAAGGCAAAGGTCCTAACTAAATAACATGCAAGATACATAGGGCAGACTCGTCCCAGACTTTGAGATCCTTCTTCATACATTTTAGTTGCCCTGAAAGCTACTCTCTTGATGAACTTCTACAGGACAGCACTCAGATAGTAGGCCTGGCACTAAATTCTTTCAGCCACCACCCTTCTAGTGCAATATGGGCTTCCATTCAAGGGCTCAGTTGTATGGGGCACTCTCCACAGTCTATTAAGTGTATGAAGCATTTCTAAGGGTCATATAAGTATTTTTGCACAGTACACTATACTGTCAGTGGTAGGTAAAGTGCTATAAAGTACATTTCCCCTCTCTTCTCCCAAACTGTGCCACCTACATTTATAGATAGGTACTTGAAGCCTCTCTGCAAAAGATGTCACCTAACTATAGGAACTGGGACTCTCCCCCACAGGCCAAATACAACTTCCACAAGGGCTCCATCACATCCAAGACTGCAGATCTCAACTTTTAAACAGGCTGTACCTTTAACCAATACCAAAGGGACTTCCGCCAGACCTCCGGTGGAACCTACAACTATTAATTCCTCCCAGTGGTCACCTGCTCCAACTCAGCTGCTTCAACATGAAGAGCTAAAGGATAATACCATATCTTTCCAGGCTTCCATGCAACCTACCACTGAATCCAGCCCACTGTAGAGCAGACTTTCTTGAGTACTCAGGGGCATAGACACATACCTTGGCTGGCTACTCTTGGCACATGTGTGACCCCAGTTCGAGTGAGCTCTGTGGCCAGAATTAAAGAGGATTTCTCCTTGACTCTCCCATGGCTCTACATGTGCAACCTCAGCCTGCTCTCATCCACCACTTTAATGCCTGGAGAGGACTCTCATGAACCCCAGTGACTTCCATGACAGGAGTCCACCACCTGTTCATCTGGATCTCTCTTTTTTTCTTTCTGTAAGACCTTGGGAAATCTGTACTCTTACCTCTCTCTCTCTCTCTCTCTCTCTCTCTCTCTCTCTCTCTCTGTCTCTCTCTCTGTTCATTTCTCTGTTTTCTGCATTCACAAGATCTTCCTTCTCTTTCTATGTATCTTCCTTGCTGCCCTAGCCTAATCCCCCCAACATGTAGGAAAGTGGCTAATTTCTCTTTTATTTTTTAGTGTATGTCTTCCTCAGGCCAGCATCTCAGCATCTGCACCATTCTAAGATGTAACTCAAAGCTCTGTTCAAGCAAAACTGAGCTGGTGCAGTGTAGACCCTCCTTATATTAGGGATGGGAGAGACAAACAGCAGCCTACAGCAGCGCAGTTACTGAACATGTCACATGCCAGGGCATGCTCAATGACTCAGCAGCCCAGCACTGCTTGAGGGAAGGGAGTCAGAAATCCTTCAGGACTCAGGGCCTCCAACTCTAAACACATTAACCCTATAGCCACCAGGCTTGTACAGGTAGGGAGTGAGAGCCTGGTTATAGTAATAACCTATGCAGATGCCACCAGCTCTAAGTAAAATCATTACAATACCCTTACTTTGGTGTCAAATGTAGAGGGAAAATATAGAGAAATGGTAGTTCCAATGAATGACAAAACACCAACACACAAAATGCAATAATCATAAATCAAGAACCATGTACCTTGCACTGTCTTTAATTTTTAACTGTCTGCTTGTTCTAGCATGCACCCCTTTGTTGACCCTTGCAGATACTCCTGGTTTGGGGAGCAATTGGGATGTCTTTACAAGTCTGTGAATTTAACAGTAATGTTTCCTCCTGTATTTAACACAGAAAACAAAAATTACAGGTTTGGAATTATAACTTACCTAGCACTGTGATTTATTTTCAGAAGTTTTCTTGTTCTAGCACATGCCTGTTTGTTCACCTCTGTGGCTATTCCTGGCTTGGAGAGCATTTGGGATGTCATTACATGTTTGTGGCTTTAACAGGCATTTTCCCTGTGGATTTAGCCTTGAGACTAATTTTGTCTCGATGTTGAATCAAGTGGCAGGCTTCTGAAAATAAATGACAGTGCAGGGTGTCATTCCAGAATTGAGTTTTGCCTTCTGAGTGGTGATGCTTAGTAACTCATCAGAATTATCCTCACCATTATTGCAATATTATGTTTATTGTACACCTTTTAGTTGTTAATAAAAGTTATGAAGAAAACTCCTGCTACATATGTGTGATATATGTTTGTTTATTTACTTATTTACAATGTTTGACCAGGTAGGGCACACTAAGCTGTAAAAATTGTTTATTCTTCTAATTTGTTCTTGTTCCCTATAGAGAATATTTTTTTTGTTGGGTATTTTATTCTTTCTTTTTAATTTCTTTTATTTGAAGTTTTTTCTTCACACATTTCAGATAGTAAAGGGTTACAGTAAATTAATAAATGCTTTCAATGCTAACAATGAATTTACAGCAGATTCATTAATTTCCAAGGATAAAAACGGTGTCCTGGCAAGTCAGGTGTCCAGCTTATGGTACAGAATAAGAGATCCATCTCCATATAACGCTATTCCCCAATTAATAGTGTTGGGGAGAGGGGGTAATCTTGCATTGTTATGTTATAGTTAAAGTGTGGAGAATTTTAGGTCAATTTGACCCTTTTCTGACCCACGTCACCCCTCACTCTATCCGCCAAGTGAATAACTCAGACTTAGGGACCCACAAAAAAGGGGGATTAGGGCAGAAGGAGTGGTCCACAGATGATTGGTGTAAAGCCTACAGCTGCCATTTCAACATATGAGATGGACCCCTATTCAGTACTTTAGCACTGAAACCCTCTAAACAATATATATCAGATATGATGATTCTCCAATCTTGAACTGTAGGAATCTGGGTTGACATCCACCTACGAGTTATAACTTTTTTAACCGCCAAGAGGCAAACCGCGAGGAGTGTCTTATGCCATGGGGAATGTGGTCCGGAAAGATCCCCAGTATAATCTGCTTGGCCGTTATCTCTACTGGCTCCTTGAATAATGTTGAAAGTTCCATCTGAAGGGTGAGCCAAAAGGGCATCAACAGAGGGCATAGCCAGAACACTTGACCCAAGGAAGCCCTAGGGCACCCACATCCATGCCAGCACCTCCCATATTTTTCTGGTAGAAATTTTAGAAGAATCGCTTGAGCCCTAAATAAGTGGGAGTGGCACTTCCAAGCAAACTCCCTCCATCGAGGAGATGAAGTGGTCTTTATAACTTGTAATGCCAATCACAACCAAGCCTCAAGAGAAACCTCCAGAAACAAGTCTCTATTCCATTCTCGTAAGATTGAAGCAGTGGATTCTGACTGTTCACTCCTCAGCCCCCTATACAGCTGTCTTATAATATGGGTCCCCAAGTTTCCTGTCATAGCCTCAATGAATAATTTTAGTGGATCTGGGAGACGGGAGGGGAGGGCATTCTGACCTGAAGGTTTCTGTTTCGCAATAGGTGATTAGAGACCTGAAAGTATCAAAATAAATCAGAGTCCCGAAGGCTGTATTGAGTCTGTAGTTTTTCAAAAGGGAGAATTCCCTGAGGGGAAAGAAATTGGAAAACATGGGACAATCCCATCTGTCTCCAAGTGGAGAAGGCATTATCCACATGGATGGGAACAAAAGTTTCATCCTGCAAAATTAATTTACAGTACTCATAAATGGTGTGGATTGGGTGGGAGCCTCTCATACGCTTCCATAATTTAAAGCCTTGGGAGACAACACTCATGAGATCCGATACTGACACTGATCTCTCGTCTGAGGAAAACAGTATTCATTTAATATCAAATAAGTCATTTAAATGAAATTCAATAGTTTTCCAAGGTGAAACATAGGTTTCCATCAACCACAATATCAAGATTCTCAGGAATGCTGCTTTAGCATATAAATTGAAGTCTGGAAGATTAAAGCCTCCCTGGGCCGGAGATAACTTAAGAATGGATAACCTTATTCCTGGATGACCCTTACCCCATACAAAACCAGCTATCATTCTGTTCCATGATTTGAAATAATAAGTTGAGGGGAAAATGGGGACATTTTGGATCAAATGTAGGAGACGGGGGAGAATATTAGTATGAATAATTTCTATTCGCTGATAAAAAGAAAAGAATCCTAAGGTCCACCTATCGAGATTGAACTGAATTTGTAATGAAATGGGCTCATATTTTATCATTTCCATAACAACCAGGTCTTTAGGAATGTGTAGGCCCAAGTATTTAATTTTGGTGGATTGCCATTTAAAGGGAAAGGCCTTCTTAAGATGTTGCAGGGTATAAAATTAAAGACTAGAATTTCCATCTTGGACAAGTTTAATTTAAATCCTGCTATTCTTTTGAACCAGGTCAGTATTTTCCAGGTTGCAGGGATAGAAGTGTTGGGAGACAATAATCGTCTGTCATCAAGACTTCCTTTTATCATCTTACGAATTACGAAAGAGCGTGGTCTTGCCCCAGGGCCAGAGGGTTTAGGGCCCAGAGCTCGATGGGCCCTCTTTACATCGATCTGGAAATCAGGCTCCAAATTAAGGACCAATCACAATAGGTAGTCAGTGAAGGCTCTGGGGTCATTCCCCTCTTTGTCTTCAGGGAGACCAAAAATTTGAATATTCCTCCTCCTACCCGATTTTCTGCATCCTCCTGGTGAATGGACATGGCTAACTGCTCAGCCACAAGAATTTTAACTAACCCCTCTAGCTCTTCCAGCCTAGTGGTGTTTCAGGAAATCTGGAGGTCTGCTTCTGCCACTTGGCCTTGTAATGTGACCAGCTCAGTTCTAATATCTTTTAAAGACTCGTGGACTTCCCCATAGAACTCCATGATCACCTGGAGTATTACCTCATTGTTGGGCTCAGGAGAATTTTTTGCGCCCTTTGATCGGGTTGAAGCAGTGGATTTTTTTCTCTGAACTTGGGGCAGACCCGAGTTGTGAGTCTCCCTCATCCGACATGTGGTCTTCTGCGTCGGTCCGATCGGCAAAGGGCTGGAACCAATTACAGCTGTTTTTTGCCATTTTTAGTTGACAGAGTGCTTACTCCAACTATAGTATTTATTAACTATCAGAATTCAAGCTGTAAAGAGGGTTCAGCACTCTTTTTCTTTTTTGTTATAGGCAGGAGCCTCTCTGTCTGCTAGCTCACCCAGTCATACTAGCACCGGAAGTCCGTTTGGTATTTCATTCTGTTTATCATTTGTTAAGTAATGTGACTGTATTCTGTATTCCCCTACTCTTGCCAATAAAGGGAACCTTTGGCTGTCTGTTCATTGGCCAAGATGGCCGACTGGGCTGGAGATGGTGAGGGTGAGGATGCCTTAGGTGTGTGGGAGCCAACCTCCTCCCCCTTAACCTATTCACAAGAGATTGATAATGCTGATATTGTTACTGTGCCAGCAAAAGAAAATGTAGAGTAACCTGATGAAAATATGGAGTTGGCTACTGATGCAAAGGTGCAGAACAGCATACCTATAATGATGGAATTATCAGCTGCTGACCAAGTTATCTTGGCGGAAGAAGAGGAAAAGCTGAAGCAAGCCTTGGAGGAGAGAAAGTGGCATCCTCTGCAGATGGTAGCAGAGAAGGAAGCTTGGTTTCAAGAGAAGAAGAAGAAACAGCAACAGTTTCTTTGACTTCCAAAGTGCATGAAGGACAGTTTGCAGTACCACAGCTGGAATCCTCCTCTTAGTGCCCAGAGCACTCCAATGTCATAGGACCATCAAAGGAATCAACACAGCACAGTGCTGACAGTCAGGTGCAAACAGTAAAGTTCTTGATGTGTGTTTGCAACCCGAGGCAGCTATACGCAACACAGTTCAGCGGGCTTGTGTTCAAAGCTGCTGGAGATGCCAGGGTCATAGCCATGGTTTCATGGCCCCTTTGGTGGGAGAACAAGGAATCAAAGGCAGTCTTTCTTTTTTTTTATTAATTCCATAAACTTCATTAAGTTTTAATATTAACATAAACAACCTAAAGATGGGTAACACTTGGGTAACCAGAGGGGTCACCCCATATTACAACATAATATGTTCTAATACAATGAAATTGTTCTAATCAGTAATCATAAAATGAATAAGACTCCGTAATAGCTTTAAGACAATAAGAGTGAATTCCCTCTCATCATGTCCCCTCCACCCCATACCTCCCGTCAACATCCCTTCCAACCCCCCAGAGCCAAGTGTTGTTTGTAAACCATCCCATTGGTACAGTAAAGAAGGAGGAACTATAGTATTAAATGTTCAGGGCTTCCAGATGAAAAGTAGGGCCTCTAGCATCCATCATCTTTTCTGATAGGTCAGAGTCCTGTTGCACATTGAGCAGATGTGTTTCTCTAACTGGAGAGCTAGTAATATCTCCCTATGCCATTCCAGAACTGGTGGAGGTATCGTGTCCATCCAATGTCTCATAATTACTAATTTTGCCGTGTCGGAGATCATAGCCATGTAAACTTTCATTACCTTTAGGACACTATGGGAGAAATAATTCAATAAACAGACTTCTGGCATAAACAAAAGATCAATGCCCAGTATGGGGTCTAGAGATTGTCTGATTGCTTGCCAAAATGCCTGCACTTTTGAGCATAGCCACAGCATATGGAACAGGGTACCCAAACCATCTCCACAGCATGGGCAAGTAGGGGTGGATAATCTCCCCAGTTTATGGAGTTTCACTGGTGTAAAGTACAGATTATGCATGACGTTAAATTGCATGAGGCGCACTATCTTGTTTACTGAATCTATAGGAATTAAGCCAGATTTTCTTCCACAGGTCTACTTCAGAACTTAAAAGTAATTCCTCAGTCCAATAGTAACAAAACACCCTGAGGTATATTAGAATTTAGGGATTGAATTTTTGTGAACCATGGAAATCACATGGGGTTGCTTTTCACAATTGTATAATTGTTGATAAAGCTACAGTAGAGGGCAGGGGATTCTGAACTTTTCCCAAGTGGGGAGAAAATGGCTTCTAAGTTGTCTGAATTTGAAGATGGTTCGCTCGTGAACATTAAATCTTGCTTGAAAGCAGGAAAAGAGATTAATTCTCCCTCAGAATACAAGTCTAAGGCTTTCCTTCCAACGAATGGGCCAATAAGAAGATAAGATAGGTTGGTGCCCAACTTTAAAGTGAGGATTGCCCAACAGTGGTTGCTCCAACAAGGCATGCCAGTTAAGGGAGATGTACAGCTGTAACTGGTGTAGAGATCTAATAAACCAACCTAAAGGTGTTTTCTTTAGAGGCTTAGGGATTGCATGGGGTGTAGTGTATAATAACGAGGACAGGGTGCAATTATATTTTGCAGCTAAGTATTTCTCAATTTCTAACCAAATAGGTGTGTATTCTTGTGAGCTAACTGCCTGTGTCTCCTGCACCCAATGGGCCAATTTACTAATGTGTTGAGAACAGTAATATAAAAAAAAGGATGGAACAGCCAGTCCGCCCTGTCCTTTTTGAGCAGTAAGTTTAAGGTATGACCTTCTAACCCCTTTACCTTGCCACATAAATGTATTAAGCAAGGACTGAAGCTTGGTGAACCATTTTTTGGTAAAAAGCAGCCTAGCATGCCCATTGAGTACAAGAGGCAAGGCAGCACATTCATTTTCATCGTGTTGATCCTTCCCCAGAGTGACAGTGTCAAGGTTCCCCATCTTTCAAGGTCAGTCTTGAGTGTAATCATTAACTCTGAAAGGTTAGATTTAATCATGGAAGTAATGTCTCTGGTCACATGGATTCCTAAATATAGCAGAGAGTTTGGTTCCCAGGAAAGAGCAAACTCAGCCACATCTCCTCGAGAGACTTTGTTATTTAGAGGTAAGACCTTGGTTTTGGAGAGATTAAGCTTATAGTGTGAAACTATAGAGAAAGCTTCGATCTCCACTAAAAGAGATGGAATGGATTCCCGGGGATCCTCCAAGTGTAGGAGCAGGTCATCAGCATAAGCTGAGAGGGTATACCACTTGTTTCCTACTTGGATTCCTCAAAGTTTTGGGGACATTATTAGTTTCCTGATCAGAGGCTCTAAATAGAGTTTAAATAATGGGGGGATAAGGGGCAACCTTGTCTGGTACCCCGGTAAAGCTGAAAGGGTTCAGAAAGAACACTATTATATCGAATTTGGGCTGATGGAGATGAATACAGTAACCTAACCCATTTAAGAAAGTCATCTGGAAAACCAAAATGAGGCAAAGCAATAAAAAGAAAATCCCATGAAACTCTGTCAAAAGCTTTCTCGGTGTCCAGGGACACCAGAGCCATAGGGCGCTCTGAGTCCCTGGACACCGAGAGGAGATGCAGTAGTTTATGCATGTGATCTCCCAATGATCTTTCTATCATAAAAGCCGGTCTGTTCCCTGCCAATTATTGCAGGCAGTATAGGTCCCAGCCTATTGGCTAGTATTTTGTCAAGGAGCTTAATATCAGTATTGATCAAGGAGATAGGTAGGTAACTTTCTGGGTTTTGTGGGTCCTTGCCTTTTTAGGGATAAGGGTAATTATTGCCCCAAGAAAAGATGCCTCAAAAGGCCCTTATTAAACCAGAAATTGTAAACTTCTGTCAGAAGCGGAGCTAAATCTGATATACAAACATTGTAAAGGTCATTGGGTATACCATCGGGCCCCGGGGATTTATCTAGTGGAAGTTGTTCCATAGCACTCACCACTTCTTTGATATTGATGGGACCACCTAGGAATGAGGTTTGAGAGGGAGATAATTTAGGCCAAGGGTATTGAATTAAGATAACTAGTTATACGTGCCTCAGAGGGGCGTTTGGCTAGGTTTTCAGAGTAGAGATTCTGATAATATTGCCTTAGAATCTGTGCTATTCCCTTGGGAGCTGTAACCACAGGTTTATCTTTGTCTGGCCTAATACCCAGAATAAATCGAGACGCTTCAACTTGTCATAACCTCATAGCTAATAATTTGTTAGCTTTCTCCCCCATGTCTAGATAGTGGAGCTTTGTATGCTTCAGAGAGAGCTCAGCTCTCTGAGACATTGTTGAGGTATTTGGCTTGCAAGTCATAAAGCTTAACCCAATTCTCATCCAGGGAAAGCAGTTAAGTATGCTCCAACTGAATAATTGATTGAAGTAAGGAATCCAAATGGTGCTTAGACTGCCAATATTTAGTGGCAGCCAAGCGATACACTCCCTCTCAGAGCACATTTCAGAGCTGCCCAAACCGTGTCAACCCTAGTTACGGAACCCCTGTTGATCTCTATAAAATTTGATACAAAATCTTTAATGTGTTGTAAAGATTTAGGTTGGTGAAGTAGCTGAGTGTTTAACTGCCACAGGGCATCTCTCAACTCCTGGCCCTATAAGCAGTAATAGTGATACTGGCGAGTGGTCAGAAATAACCCTGGCATGTATAGTAGAGCTAATGACACCTGGGATGGCAAATGAACTCATGAGGAGGAAGTCAATTCTAGAGAATGTTTTGTGGGGGGAGAAAGAGGTGTACTGGCGATCTTCAGAATTTAGAACTCGCCACACATCTATGAGATCAATATTCTTCATGAGTTCATGCAATGCCCTTTATGCGGGAGACAGTCCTCATCTCCGAGAATCTGATCTATCCTTGAGTGGGTGGGGGGTGATATTCCAGTCACCCCCTATAATAGTCAGTTTGGGGGGGTTTGTAGCCACCAGCCCTATCAGCTGTGTAAAAAAAGGGAGAAGTCTATATTTGGCCCATATACCGTTCCCAGTATAACTTGTTGAGATCCCAATAGGCCATATAATATAACATAACATCCATCAGGATCCCATATCTCTTTTTCCAATGTAAAGGGAATCTTTTTATCAATTAATATTGCCACACCACTACGACTAGTGGATTTCCCCTCTCCGTATACCTGCCCTACCCAGGCTTTTCGAAACAAACTGGCATCCTCCCGTTGAAGATGAGTCTCCTGTATGTAGGCAATCCCCACTTTCAAATGTTGGAGGTGCCTGATTATAACTTGTCTTTTGCAACGATCAGGGATGCCCTTCACATTCCAAGTGATGATATTACAAGGGCCACTCATGACCTATGTTGAATAAGAGAAACAACCTTAATATCTTTTTAGTGCTATTTACTTTAACAACACTTGGCTCTATCCCCACTTTTAACATGATATCCCCACAAAAAGAAAACTTATTGCCTCTAACCATATTCCATAATACCCACTAATCACTAACTATTAACTCTATATACACTGTCAATCTAAACCCCAGTTCTAATCAACCGTACTTCCTAACAAACCAGGTGTGTGATATTAATGCAAGTCTGCATCACAGTACATCCCCATCCTGCTTCAACCCTCCCCCACTGTATAAACATCGCATGTATAATAAAACACAGCAGTAAAAATAATATACGACATAATCAGTAGAAGGACCCAGAATTTGCCTTACTTCACAGCATGATAAAAAAGGAAATCAAAGTCTGGGGGTGCCGATTCAGCAGTCTTATCTTGTAGAGAACCTCCTCTTGAAAACAGTACCAAAGAAAATAAAAAAAGGGGGGAAAACAAAATGGAGAAACAAGAAATTCAGTAGCCCCTAAGGATCCTGTTTCTTATACCTTCCTTTTAATACATCAGGATCAGATCCTAGCATGCTGAGAGCTATTTTAATCGTATCAATTAGGAGATCGCAACCACGGCTAGTTCAAGTGAAATTGATCAGCTTCTCGATATGTCCTGGGATCATACAAATGTCTATTGGTCTGACTCGGTGCTTGAATGCAGTCTACCTGCGGAGTTGTCAGCTGCAGAGATCTGTCTTAGGGGTATAAAGGATTCAGCAACATACCTGCAGCAGGCAGACTCTCCATCTCATCCAGGAGAAATTGGTAACTTATAAGCCCCATAATCAACACTCGCTGTTTAGCTGCATTCAGGTCAAAACAATCATCTTTCCTCTCTCACCTTGTTTAAAGTGATTTCTACCCAAATCCTCACATAGACCTCTTCATTTAAACAGGTCTGGGAATAGCAGTTTTAAGTTCTTTAAGAGCTTGTTTTTGAGATTCAAATGAATGCCATTGCTCTCTGACTTTAACTTGAAGAATTGCTGGGTACCTCATGCGAAAGGGTTTCCCTGCAGCTGAGTTTGAAACAGTTGGGTGCATTTTTGCTGCTTCTGTCTGACCGACTGTGGGAGATCCTGTGTGACACAGATCTTACGTCCTTCCCACAGCACCTCCTGCAGATCTCTAATTTTAGACAATATGTGCTGCTTGTCGAGAAAGTTTAGCAGCTTGAAGATGAGGGGCCTGGGTGGAGAACATGGGATGGAGGAGGCGGAGAGCCTGATGCCTCCGATAATATAAATTGTGCCATTCGGGATGGTCCAGCTATCTCTCGCATAATTTCTGTAGGAATAATATTGGATTATTGCCCTCTTCCTTTCTGGCACTCCAATTATTAGGAGGTTATTCCTCCCATCTGACCCTCCGAATCCTGAAGTTTGTCCTCAAGTTTCTTTATCTTCTGGCCCATTTGAATGATCTCCTGATCACAAAAGCAGTCTTTCTGAGTGTGAGTAATTATAGTGGGACACATATGTTTAAAAAAACAAGGTCTTTCTGGAACTGTCTCTGTCTGTTTTTAACTCCCATGCAACTAAGCTGAGAGCTGGGACAGTGGGAGGGAAAGGGAAAACTAGAAAGCATCTCAGTATGAAATATGGTGCCTCTGTTAAAAGTACTGCTCTAAGTAAAACATAAAAAAACTGACTCAATTTGGCCCATGCAGTCAGCATTAGGGGCTGCAGGCTGGGTGAAATCTGTTGATAGCCACTCATGGCTACTTGGAGAAGTTGAAAGTCTATCTTTTTTTTTGCAACTAGTAACTGTAATAGTACATTTAAAGAGTCTTCGCAGCTTCAGGCTGTAATTTTAATAATATGAGTACTACTGCTGATGGTAATGGAACAGCTTTGCAGTAGACAAGGACCTCTGAGTCTGTTGGGATGGAGCAGAAGCAAGTCCCTAAAATAACTGGAGATAAAACTCAGTTGAACTCTGCAGTGATACCTAGGGAGGATGTGGTTGCTGTAGAGAATATGCAAACTCCTAAAAATAAGGTATCTGAGACTGTTTTGCAGCCTTTGTAAGAGATTGAAGGATTACACCCCCAAGAATACTCTGAGGACTCAGACTTTTCCAAGGATGAAGCCACTTCTGGGCAACAATTGAGAGAACCCCCTAGAAACTTTTGCATGGTGTATTTGTTTTCTGCACAGGGGAAGCCTGTGCAGCATAGAAATGCAGTGTAGCTAAATAGAGAGGAAACTTGGAACTCCCACCTAATAGAGTTTATGTTACAAGGACTCTACTAAAAGATTATATGGGTCTTTGCTACTGAACTTTATGCTGTTATTCATCTATCTGGAGGACAATATTTGACATCAGTTTTAAAAATCTGAAATCTAGCATCTAGTTTTGGAACCCACTCATGAGGGAGCAATCTTTGACCTTGTACTCTCAAATGGGGACAGTGAGAGAATCTCAGATCTAGAAGTGGGTAGCCATCTGAGAACAAGTGACCACCAAACAGTGTGGTTTATGATAAACTCAGCTACAGAGTCAAGCCATATAAAAGTGAGGGTACTGGACTTCAGGAGGGCTGACTTTGGCAAGATGGGAGAGTGCCTCAGAAAAGCACTAGCAAACAGACTAGAAGGAGAGGTGGAGCAACAACGGGGAAACATCAAAACTGCCATCACAGAGGCAACAAGCCTTTGTGTGAACCAAATAAACAAATCAAAATGAAAGAAAAAGCCACTATGGATCTCAAAAGAGGTGGTGGAAGGTTAGGGAGAAAAAGATATTATTTAGGAAGTTTAAGGAAACACAGAAGGAGCAGGACAGAGAACTGTACCAGTTAAGGAAGCAGGAAGGGAAGTCAGAATAGCAAAGCCCAAACTGAGGAAAAAATAGCCAACTCGGTCAAGAAGGGGGATAAAACCTTTTACAGGTACATCAGGGAGTGTGGAAAGACAAAGGGAGGGATAGTGAGGCTGAATAGAATGGACAGTGGGTGGGTAAAAAGGGACAGTGAAAAAGCAGGGATACTGAATGAATACATCTGCTCATTATTCATGAAAGAGGAGGAGGGGGAGGTACCTAATCCAATTAACAGAAACACTCTGGATAGTGGGGTCGGTCGCAGTCCTTTCACAGAAGAAAGGGTTCTGAAAGAACTCCTAAAACTGAAGGTGGACAAAGCAATGGGGCCTGACGGGATTCACCCCAGAATTCTAAAAGAATTAAGGTAGAACTAGTGACACCACTGACTACCCTTTTAACAAATCATGGGAGGATGGTGTGGTACCTGGAGGACTGGAGGAGAGTGGATGGATTCCCTTCACAAAAGTGGGAGCAAGACAGAGGCAGGAAACTACAGACCTGTTAGTTTGACCTCAGTGGTAGGAAGTGATGGAATCACTTCTGAAGGAAAGAATTGTTGAGTACCTAGAGGTCAGTGGGGCACAGGACCCAAGACAGCATGGGTTCACAGCGGGAAGGTCATGTCAGATGAATCTAATTGATTTACTAGACTGGGTGACCAAAGTAGTAGACCAGGGAGGAGCTGTGGACATGGTCTACCTAGACTTTAGCAAGGCATTTGACACAGTCCCACACAAAAGATTAATAAACAAAATAGCCAGCCTGGGAGTGGGTCCCAGGGTGGTAGCCTGGGTAAAATATTGGCTGGACAACAGGACACAGAAGGTAATTGAAAATGGAGTCCACTCTGAAGAAAGGGGGGTTACTAGTGGGGTACTGCTGGGTTCAGTACTGGGCCCAGTCCTTTTTAATGTCTTTATAAGTGACATTGCAGAGGGACTGGAAGGAAAAGTATGCCTCTTTGCAGATGACACAAAGATCTGCAACAGGGTTGATAAACAAGTAGGAGTGGAAAGGATGAGAAGGAACTTGGCAAGGTTGGAGGAATGGTCAGAAGTATGGCAGCTTGGATTCAATGCAAAGAAGTGCAAAATAATACACCTGGGAAACAAAAACCCAGGAAAGATTACACAATGGGGGGGAGGTAGTAACAACAAAAATGGAAAGGGACCTGGGGGTAATCATATCAGATGACCTTAAGGTTGGCAAGCAATGTGAAAAGGCAGTAGGGAGGGTTGGGGGATACTGTGATGTATAGGAAGAGGCATCACCAGCAGAAAACAGGAAGTTGTTATCCCTTTATACAGACAGTTGGTGAGACCCCATCTAGAGTACTGTGTGCAGTTCTGGAGACCCCATCTCCACAAGGACATAGACAGGATGGAGGCAGTCCAGAGGAGGGCAACTAAAATGGTGCACAGTCTGCAAGAGAAGCCATATGAGGAGAGACTAAAGGAGCTTAATATGTATACCCTTGAGGAAAGGAGGAAGAGGGGGGACATGATAGAAACGTGTAGGTGCCCCAGTGGAATCAATAAAGTCGAAGAGGGTAGCATCTTTCAGAAAAAGAGATGTGCAAGAACAAGGGGACACAATTTGAAGATAGAGGGGAGACGGCTCAGGGGCAATGTGAGGAAGTATTTTTTTCACAGGGAGGGCGATGGACACATGGAACAGCCTTCCTGAGGAGGTTGTGGGGACTAAAACTGGGAGAATTCAAAAATGCATGGGACAGACATAAGGCAGTTCTTGTGGGGGTAGGAAGAAATAGGCTGTTGGTTAACTAGGGTCTGCAGATTATCCTGTAGGTAGGGAAATGGGCAGACTTGTGGGCCAAGCGGTCCTTATCTGCCATCAGAGTCTATGTTTCTATGTTTGGAAAGATTTTGGACTAAATACGAGTGGTGGAAAAATGCTGAATTATGGTCCCCATTTTGAGCTACTGTATACCCCTTTCAATGCCTACTACTAAAACAATTAATATCCTCTGTAGAAATGAGGCAGTTAATGGTGGTGATATTTTTTTCTGGCTAAAGCAACGACGAACTTAGAGAATCCCATACCTATCATAAATATTGAACAAGCGTAGAGAGGGGGATGGAAGTTTAAAGTTAAATTGCTTCAAACAAATACAGGAAAATAGCATCTGCTGGGAAGTTGTTATATTGGCAGAGACAGGGGAATGTGCTTTTACCCAGGACGGCCATGAACAGTACATGCCATAAGTGTGGTTCTAGGGGCCATCTAAGTGCAGTATGTAATGCCTCATGCTGTAATATATGTTTAGAGTATGGGCATACTAGCCTTCAATGCCCTAATCCATTCAGTGTAAACTGTGTGAGGAACAGGGGCTCTCCTATTGGCAGTGTCCACAGACCTCGCACAACAAGCCAGGAGGCCTATACCAAGATGAACTAATAAATAAAGGTCAGGCATATGGCACTGCACAAGCATTCTGCTGAGAGCCAACTTCTGCAGTGCCTACAGAGTCTGCTGCAACAAGTGGGGACAATACTAATGATTTACAGAAAACAGCAAATCAGACAACTACTGAGGTACCTAAGGTTAGCAATATGGAGACTGAAACTGTCAGCTCAGTATTTAGGGATAGAAGGTAACGATTCTTGAACAACACAGGTTGATATCAGAGTCTCTAACCAAAGAAAGATGCTCCCCATCCCTAGACACAGACGATATGGAAGTTATACTCAGTCTAGGAAGAGAGGTCAAATAGCAAAGAAAGAAATATCTTAAATCTAACATTATTCCTATAACTATACATTTCAGGTTTGGGCCTCAAGCAGACAATGGGGGGGACACTGAAGAGGAAGAGGGTGACTCAGAAGTTTCCTCTGTCACCTCTATAGTAAGAAATCGATCTCCAGTTAGGGAAGATCAAGGCTCAGAGTTCTTAACTGCTAAAAAAGTAGAAAGCTGACAAGGTTGCAAGTGTGTACAGAATGTAAGGAAGCTCCCACTACTTAAACTATGTGTTTTGCTCCCACGGTTTCACCGGTCAGCTTAAATGTTAATAGTATAAAGTCCCATAGGAAAAGAATGACTACCATGTTACTCTTGGACACTTTGCCTGGTAACATTTTGTTTATACAGGATACCAGTCTAACATCTTTGAGTAAAATTACAGCTGCAGAGATTATGACATTCTGGGCCCTCCTTTTGGTCACTATGGACAGATAGGTGTTATGGGGTGGACATTCTGTTCAAATATTCTCTTTTTTTAACCAGGAGTAGCACACTAAGCTGAAAGCTGTTTTACAGGTGCAACCTGGGAGTACAGGGAAGTTAAGTGACTTGCTCAGGGTCACACAGTATGTAAGTGGAAGCTGTGGGATTCAAACCCAGGTCTGGTCTGCTGGATGACACCAGATTTGTAGCTCAGAGCCTTAAACCACTGCGCTATACTGCTCTCCCTACATGCTAGGTGCTACATTTAAGGTGGAACAATTACTTGAAATGGAGCCAGGCAGGGATCTCATGTTAGCTGTAAAGAAAAAATGGGAAACTATTTTGTTTGATAAATACTTATTCCCCAAACTAAGGCAACAAGAGTAGCTTTGTTTCAACAACTCTACCCACCTCTTATACAAAATAAAATTATCTCTGAATGATAGAGGTGTACAAATGACTAAATAATATAGTGATTCATTTAAAAAAAATATTACAACTGCTGGGTTAAAAGATGAGTTTGCTAATATGCCTAATCAAAGGATTGCCACATTTATGAAAGGGAAGTTTAAAACCAGGCCTGATTTTTGGTTTTTGTCTACAGATTTGAAAGTAAATACAGCAAGTACTGTTAACATGGAAACCTCAGATCCTGTGGCTGTTCTTTGTCACTCTTTGGCCAGGGTGGGGAATGCTTTTCAGAAAATCCCCTGGATGTTAGATATCTCTTTATTAGAACAGGAGGAAATACAAAAGGCATGGCTAGAAACTTTTAAAGTAAGGTGTACATTGATTACTGCTTATGATAGTGTAGTTGAATAGTAGGAGGATACAAAGAGAGATTTTGTTTTGTTATTTAAGTAGGAAAGGAAAAACACAAATCTTTGCATTACTGATATCTCTGGCTCAATTACAGTACATAAAACAATCTTACAAGCACAAGATGGTGATGTGATTTTGGAAGTGTGTAGAACAAATGAAAGAAGAGATGCATCATTTTTAATATAAAAGGGCTGTTTCATTAAAGAAAGAATTAAAATTTGGAACACAAGGCAAATCTAAGCATTTAGACATGTTTGCAGGTTGTCAAGAGTATGTACAATGAAGAAATGTATCTATTTTTTTATGATCCTGAAAATGGACATGTGGTAACATCAAAAAGAGATATTGTAGATGTAGTTAGTAGATATATTAGGGACACTTTGGACACTGAAGCAGAAGCGGTTTGGGACTCAGATGTTATGGAAAATGTATCTGTACCTGAAATTCCAGAGCATATTAAGAAACAGCTTCTGCAGACTATACAAGTCAGAGAAGTAATGCAAGCCATAAAGTTTCTAGGCAATAATACTGCCCCTTGGACTGATGGTCTTTCATCTGAATTTTATAAGTGTTTTGAACCTCATTTGGCCCCTATTTTTCAAGTCATATACAATGAAATATTACACTTAGGTGCTTTGTCAGGTACAATGAAAGAGGCATTAATGAGTTTTCTTTTTAAAATTAGATCAGACATATATCAAAAAATGGGGACAGCTAAGCCTTTTGTTTGCAAATAAATTTTTATTGGTCTTAATGACAGAAATATAAAAAATTGTACATGAATATGGATACATACAATACAGTAGATAATTCATACAGAAACTGGTCAGCATAAATAGTGCAAATATCATTTTTCAAAGAAAAGAGTGCCCTTCCCTATTCTTGACAGAATCCCAGGTACTCTCATTCTCCATACCCTGCATTAAATATATTGTGAGGAATAGGCTATAAATGGATTGATGATTCCTGTCTCTCGTCAGGCAAAATCTTTGTGCCTCCAACTCTGTGGATCTTTATTACAGAGTTTCCAAAACTGTCAATATCATTAAAAATTGCATTATAAAGGAAAGTCAAAATAACTGTTTCCATTAAAATATGGGCAATAGTAGTGTAGTGTCTGATGTTTCAGTACTTTAAGATCAGTCTCTTGTCTAGTCTCATACTATTTGCCCTAAGAATAATCCTGGTTTTATAATCAATGTTGTTTTGATTGCACATTTCTAAAATTGCATAAGAAGGATCTTGTCAATAGGAAAAATCATAATCAATTTTTTTTTTTTAGCAGATTGAAAGAATGAGGCTGCCAGTTCTTACATAGAAAGCATCCCCAGAATAGATGGAAGACAGTTATGTTGGGGCATCCACAATGCCAACAGTCTGATTTAGAAATTAAATTCATTTTGAAGTCTGTACAGAGAAAGATAGGCCCTGTTGAAAATTTTAAATTGGATAGTCTTATCTTTAGAAAGTTTATAGTCCTGAATCGAGACACATGCTAATTACCATTGCTGACTAGTGAAAGAGCCTTTCAAATATATTTCCCATTTTATAATAGTGTCTCTATATACTTGTTCTGCAGAGGTATGTAACTGATTAATAATCCAAGAAAAAAATTGTTTTGTTTTGCTCATCAGAATTGTGTGCATTTCCTTTTCTAGCCTTTCCCAACATTTGCAATCTTTCTTATAGAGGCTACATATCTGGTTATAGTACAGACAATGTTTTTTTGTTTGTTTTTTGCAAATAAAATTTGAATTTCTTTTAGGCAGATAAAGAGAAAGAAAAAAAGGAAATACATTTCATTTAAAGGTACATAATTGATTGTCTACTTATTCAAATATAACCTTATCACCATAATATTAAATATTCAAAAAAATAGCATGGGCTATAAATACAGTCACACATATGTAATGTTAGATATATACAAGTCTGTAGTTAATGATATTTTTAAATATATCTGCTGAGCATCAGTTGGTTAACTATTCCTCATTTTATATATTTTATAAAGGCTTCTTTTGTCCCATCCTCCATTTTCTTGTTAAAGACCTACTATACTGGATCATAATCTACAAAATGGTTATTATTATATAGAGCACTTACAAAAAGTTGTTTCCAGTCCAGTTCAGTAAATCCTTTATAATTAAAATGTGATTTCCAGTTCTTCAGGATTATTCTTTTTACTGCCATAATATTGACCTTTAGAATAATCTATAATTAATATCTATAACAGAATTGTTACACATCTCCATAATTAGAAATGTATAATCCTTCAAGTACTGATAGGCAAAACCTATTTTCTTTAAGAAAACAAAGGACTTTTCCCACCAAGCCATATTCCATTTACAATACCAAAAGATATGGAGAAAATCAGCATCTGGGGTTCCACATTGCCAACATAGGTAGGAGGGCATTAAATTCATTTTGCATAGTCTGTGAGGTGTATAATAATCCCCAGGGACAATGGTTTTCTGTTTTTACCGGTAACACCGGTAAAAATCACGGAATCCTGCTTGGTTTGTGGATTTTGAATTCTTGTACCGGTGCCTCACGGAAATTGCATTTCTCTGCACAGAATCCCTAAGATTTCAGCAAATTTTTAAATGTTTTTATTTTCTCTTTCTTTGCCCCCTTCTCACAGTGTCAGTCTCCACTTTTCAGAGATCCCTAGGCTGGGTATCCCCTAGCTTCACCCCAGGTAATGCTCAGGAGCTCCTGTGAGCCTGCCCGCATCCTGCCTAGTTTGTACCCCCAGGTGGGAAGGAAGAGACCTCAGGTCACCCCTCCACAGTCCTTTAATGTGTGTCGAGCAGCCCAGTGGGTCCCTCATGGAAACTGGTTATGAAGTCTGGGGCAGCTAGGTCCCTCTACCAGCAGCCGATGGGGTTGATTGTTACTGGTTTTCTGGCCTCTGTTTCTGAGGGCACCAACACTCGAGGGATCCAAGGAAGTAGGGCAAATAGAGACATGCCGCTACTCCAGATCCTGGCTAGCTTCTTCTCTTCCGATTGCTCTGCAGTCTCATTGCACCACCACCTGTGGTCACCCAGGTGGCAGTAAAGCAGCAGGACCTGCAGGCCACACGCTCCCAGAGAAGAGAGCAGCCCCCTGGTGCTCGATCCTATTCCCTGGCCAAATCTCTAGCAATGGGAATTCACTTCAGATCCCGAGTCCCTGGCATTGCAATCAATAGTGCAACCTCAGGCTATTTACAGTGCTCTGTCAACTATACACACTCTTTGGTGTAAGAAAACATAAGCAGATGGAGAGGGAAACAATTCAGTTTTAGTAAAATGTTGCAAAGTGTTAAATGTTCATAATTTGCACTGTAGGTACTGTGCACTATTATTGAAATCATATATTAAAACATTATATATGGGTGTCATGGCTGGCAGTATAGCCTAGTGGTTAGAATAACAAACAGTGATCGAACTGAGTACATTTAGAAGACTTGGGTTTGATTCCCACAACCTTCACTTGCATACTGTGTGACTCCAAGCAAGTCACCTAACCTCTGCAATGCTCCTGGGTCACCTCTGAAAACAGGCAGTTCTGCCAAGTGGGCTTACCTGGTTTACAAAAATATAAACAAATACCAATATATGTTTACTACATCATACAACAGTCAGGGTACCATGTAATTTACTTGAGTTTTACTCTGGCTGCAATGATGTTGTATAGGTAAACATAAATGTTCAGAATACATTTTGCATTTTATAAGCTTGTTTTAGACTTTAGTCAGGTTTTATTGTATTTATGCATATGAACATCTAGGATATAGATTGCTAAGCACAGGATCACTGCTACCAACTAGTTTATTCAAGTTTATAATCAGCAGGGCCATCCAAAATCCTCAGTTGTTCGACTGAAAACTAGTCTGAATGAAAGTATGTTCACAAGGCAAAGCTGCCTTACTACTTATTTAGGTGAATGGGATAGAAACATAGACTATGACTGGCCCACCTAGTCTGCCCATTTCATCATTTGCACCTTCTCTCCCACCTGTTGTGTCAGTATCTGTGACAACAAAAGTTTTCTGACAGACTACTTTAATGAAAAGCAAATGTTACGTGTTTAAGTGTACTTATGCTTGGCCAGTAGAATGGAAAGCACATTCAGTGACATATGGAAAGTAAGACCCCAGGGCTGTAAGGATACTGGTGGGTAGAGTGGTGCTCAATTCACATCTGAGCTCAGACATGAAAACTGAGAGACACCCTTTTCATGAAGACCAAGGGAAAAAAAGAAATCCACATGTTTGTGAGATGCATCAGAGGGTCCTCCACTAATCAATTTTGAATTTTTTTTTAGGTGAAGAGACTATTTCAAAGAAGCAAATTCAAGCAGTTTTTTTTTTGTTCCTTCTACCCCCTGGCCATCCATTTCTTCAGGCCTGCCAAGTCCCCCTACCACTGCTGCTGAGTCCCCACCACCATCATCCACTGCCCCTTATGGTCATGCTACCAGGTAACCCAAAGTAACCCTTCAACAGTGGGCCCCTACCCTGTGGGAGGCTAACAGGGTCAGAACAGATAAATGTGTCTGGGGCGTCATGCTTATGGAGGGACCAGAAACCATCCTCGGTGTGGCCAGCAGGTGTTTTTCTATTTTTGTGAGAGCATGACAGGCCACATGATGTCAAGGCACAAGCTGATGTCCATCACACTCTCTTCTGCAATGAAGGCCAATGTGTTGCCATGCATCCAGCCTCCACCTGGGGCCAGCAAATGCAAAGCTGTGAATATACCCTCCCTCCCAGGAGAAAGTGGATGGTCATTGGACTCTCAAGCCTTCACCCCCAGGCTGGTCCTCCAACACCCAAACCTGTTCCAAAACCCTGGTCGGTGGTGTGACAGGCAAATCCAATTCAGGCAGTTAAATGATAGGAAAAAACAAATGTGGTCCACCTTAGTAGTGGTGGTGGTTCAGATTAATTCACATCTGAGTTCTAACAAGCAAAGAGACTAAGTGATTTGTAACTTGTGCATGTGGGGTGTGGGTGTTGAAGAAAGGGGATCATAGTGCTGTCACTACTGCCATCATCCCTGAGGGGATGTGGATTGCATTGTTGCTACTGCCATCACACCTGAGAGGTGGAGGGCCGTAGTGCTTCTGCCATAACCACTGGTGGATGGGAAATGTTGTACTGCTGCTGTCCGCCAGAGGGATGGGAGCCATAGTGTTGATACTGCCATCACACATGAGAGGTAGGGGCTATAGTGCTTCTGCCATAACCCACTGTTGGATGGGGAATGTTGTACTGCTGCTGTCCTACCTGTGGGATGGGAGCCATAGTGCTGATACTGCCATCACAACTGAAGAATGCGGAATGTGGTACTGCTGCCATCACACCTAATGGATAGGGACCTCAGTGCTGCTGCTGCTGCCATCACACCAGAGGGAGGGGGGGACACAGTGTTGTTGCTGCTGCCATTGCACCAGAGGGATGGGAGTCTTGCTACTGTTTCCATCACACCTCAGGGATGGGGGCTGTAGTGCTGTTGCTGCCATCATATTTTGTACCTAAAATAAGTTTAAATTGGTACAAGGATGGAAGGATGTTGCAGTGAGTGAGTCAAAGCTGCTAAAATGCATTTTAGTAGAGTTAAAATTGTTAAATAAAGTACACAAAACCAAACACGGTAAAACCGGATTTGGGCTTAGCAGACGCCGGTGACAGTACCATTTTTTACAAGGTGCAAAATGGAATTTGCCCTTCCTCAATCCCGGTAAACCAGTGTCCCTGACTAATCCCTGTTAATTATCTTAAATTAGATAGCCTTATCCCTTGATAATTTATATTTTTGTATTTGATCACGTGCCACACTCCATTGTTGCTCAGTTATATGATGGTTTACCTCTCCTTCCCATTTTGTTATTATATTTTTATAGACCATATAGGCAGATTTTTAATAACATTTAATTACCCATGAGTAAACTTTGGGTTTTACTTTTAAACTTGGATCAGGAATTTTACTTAATTTCCCCTCTATTTATTTATTAATTATTTTTCAAATGTTTTATAATCCTTTGTAAATAGACTACTAAATTGATTAAAATGGAAGTAATGGGAATTTTGTAAGTGAAATTTATCCTTAAAGGCTTCCCATGGATAGTTTAGTTCCATTTTCATACAGATCTCTCCATTTCCTGATCCCTCACTGCTACTAGGATTTCTTATACAGTGTTTTATCCTGCAGTTTATAATTTGGGTTGTGCCAGATATCATTTAGAGAGGAGAAATTTATTGCCCACTTTGTTATGTTAAGAAATTTTTGTATCACTAAACACAACATTTTTATAAGAATGCTGTTAGAATTTACAAATTTTGTTGCTAAAAAAGCAAGTTTTTTATATTTAATTCTTCACTAGAATGTTCTTTCATTGTTAAGTTCTCTAACTCCAGAATCTTCTCTTCTTTTGAATTTAGACCCCAATTTATAACCTATTTCATGAAATAAGCATAATAACTTATTTCTATGTCTGGACAGGTGAGGCCTCCTTGTACTTTTGACATGCATAATTTGTTCCAAGAAATCCTAGGAGCTTTGTTGTTTCCTCTCTTACAAATAGGTGACTCTCCCACTGTGCTAAATTTGCCTCCACGCACTGGTTGGGTGAGCTCCCTTCCTACCTCACCTCCTTCTTTATAACAACCCCCACATCCTCCCATTCCTTTAGATCAATCTGACTCCCACACCCTGGTAGTCCTCCACACATCCACCTTAATCAGCCAACCCAGTTACTCTCACCGCCTCCCAAAAATTTGGAATTCCCTCCCCACTCAAATCCAGCACTCATCCTCTGCCTACTCCATCAGCTCTGCCCCAATAATACCTTACACCTAGCTGCTCCTGCCATATCCTCCCTAATTCCTCCTCTGAGCCCTGGATAAACCATACCCTCTACCGTCACCTTCGTTTTACCTTGTGCACCCACACACCCTAAATTTCTAGCTCTCTTCCCCTTCCCTCAAATTGCTCCTCCTTGCTGGCATCCCTTGAATCTCTTACAGAATGTCAGGAGACCCTGAATGCTTCCATGGATCTATGCATCCCTAATGGACTATTGATTAGGCCCCATCTCTCCAAAGGTGCAAATTATCTCCCTCAAGAGTTCAATTCTCACTCTCTCACTCTTCTATCACTCTTAATCCCGATCTACTGACCTTCCCAACCCCTGACAGGGTACCTCACATCCTGAAGGGTTATCTCTTGGTTAGGTCCTATTCCCTCTTAGCATTTAAGTCACACCTCCTCCTTCTCTTTCTCCTCCCTCTTTAAATCCCTACAGCCTTATTCCCCTTTCTGTCTAGCCCCATAGCCCCCTTGCAGGGTTCTCCACATCCTGAAGGGGTCTCTCTGGGACACTGCCTATTCCCCTCTCTGGTCCCTCCAGTCCTCTTGCAGGGTTCCTCACACCCTGAAGGGGTATTCAGAGACATGACTTCTCCCTCTCCCCACCTCACCCTTTCCTCTCCTTTCCCCCCTTTTCTTTCATATAAGCACTTGTTTACTTATTAACCCAGCACTTATTATTGTCCACTCTTTCTACATATTATGCACAACACTGTTTTAACATTGTTTGTAACACCTGCCTTACAACTGTATGTTAATGTTGATCTTGTTACTTGAATGTAACTTGAACTTGACTCTTCCCCCCCCTCCCCCACCTCACCCCTCCCTCTCCTTTCCCCCCTTTTCTTTCATGTAAGCATGTGTTTACTTATTAACCTGGCACTTATTATTGTCCACTCTTCTACCTATTATGCACAACACTGTTGTAATACTGCTTGTAACACCTGCCTTACAACTGTATGTTAACATTGATCTTGTAACTTGAATGTTTAATGTCTCACTTCTATTGTACCCCTTCCCCCCAAGGTCGCACCGGGAGAAAAGCGACTTGTAGCTCAGTGTGCCTTCCTGGTGAAACATTTTAATAAATTAATAAATAAATAAAATTTTGAATAGGCATTTCATTTTTTTAAACTATTGGGATGGAATTGGTGTTAGAACAGATTGCATTCTGTATGCTAAAATAGGCGCTGCCATTTTAATAAGCAAAATCTTTCCCCAGATGGACAAAGGAAGTTTTCCCAAGCCAGAAAGTTTGTCTTTAAGAGAGGTGAACAGTGAATCATGATTCATGATGCAAAAGCCCTCCAGGTTATAGTACAGACAATGTTGATTATTCAGATTGTACAAGTTTCTGCATTTTCCCCAACTTATAAATGTTCCATTATATAGGAAGTTTTGCCATTTTTGATCCCTTTATTTATCCAGGATTTCTTTTACAGCATCTTCCTATTTATTTTTAAATTAGTATTATTCCAAATGTCATTGGCAGGAGAAGTGTGTGTGGCCCATTTAGTTTTGTTTGTGATTTATTTATTTTTTTATCTCAGAGAGTTTTTTTGATTAGTGTACTGTTGGGATTATTAAATTTGCTTTGGGCAAACCAAATTTGTTTAATATCCAACTGTTCTTGAGTTGTCTCCTTTAAGATTGAATTTTCCACTTCCATATTATTTTTTTCTGAATCAGAGTAATCCCACAGTAGTGCCAATTTAATCATACTGTATATGCCTAATATTTGGTTTCAGTAGTTGGACAAGCCATACCACCTTGATCCTAGGGTAAACATAATTTCTGCCAAGAAATCCTGGATTGTTTATGGTTCCATATAAATATCCATATTAGTGCATTAATTTTTTTGAACCATTTGGTGTGTATAGGTGTGATGATAGTTTGAAGCCCATAGTTTAGAAAAGGAATTACAACATCTTGACAATCTAAACTTTGCCCCATCAAGACAACAGGATTTTGCTTCATTCTAAATGTTTATCAGTTAGAGATACAAGCATCATCTGATGGTTTAAGTATATAATCCCTCCAGATTATTGGGTAGTATAATGTCTTCTTGATGAAGGGTACTGAAAATCTGTTTTAACATTTCAAATGGCAATAATGAAAAAAATCAGCTCTGATTTTGTTTCATTAATTTTGTATCCTGCTATTGATGAAAATCTGTAAATAATCCCTTTTGTTCTTCAATCCTGGCTTCAGGTTGTTGTAGTAATAACAGCAAATCATCTGCACACTGTAGGTGTTTACCTTTGTTTCAGTTATATCTATCTGGATTCTTTCAACTTTGCTGTTAAGTCTGATTTCACATAATAAGGGTTCTAGTCCAATCACACATAGTGATGGGTATAAGAGAGATCCTTGTCTATTGCTGTGCTGGAGAGTAAAACATTTTGAAAAACAATTGTTAGCCTTCAAAATTTTGCAAGTGGTTGTTTATGAATGTCTTTAATGTATTCCATGAATGTTACCAGAAAGCCCAAACACTCCATAACACAAAATAGATATTTCCATTCCAACATGTCAGAAGCTTTACACACATCCATAGGTAGGAAATGGTCAGATTCTTAGTTTTTCCTAGATGTTCAATAATGACTTGAAATTTATGTATACCTGTATGAACAGATCTATATGGAATAAAGCCTGATTTGTCCATACAGATTATTTTATCCAGGAAAAGAAAGAATTCTATTGTTTAGGATTTTGGTATATATTTTATAATCTGTAGTAAATATATTCACTGGTCTATTATTTTCTACCCTATTCAGATCTTTCTTTTTTTTTTTTGTAATTAATGAAATATTTTTTATTTATTATTTATTTCAGTTTTGATGACTGGGTGGGCCCACTGAAACAATGTTGCCCCTTTTTCAGGTTCGACCTGGGGAACTTACTCATTCCAGTGTATACAAAACAGTATTGAGGTATTGACATAAACAATTCATATACACTGTACAGAATAAAAATAGATGAACAATTAATATGTACAAATCCGGTAAGAGCATATGTTATAAGAGCTCATACGCAACATGTATGCAAACAACCAAGGGTAATTTAAATACATAGATTTGGTGTAATGTATATACATTTTTAGTAAAACATTAACATAAAGTGAGATCATAGGAGGAGAGGTTTGGTAAATAGTAGAGGAACTGGGTTCTCTCAGTTTAGGAAGAATGGAAGTGGAGGGGGTAAGGGAAGGAGTACCTAAGGTGACAGTAGAGGGTAATAACAGTTACAGGTTGGAGGGGGAAAGAATATTTCTTTGAAATATTTTTTGAACTGAGGGAGAGATGTACATGAAAGTAAACCATGTGAGAGTCTGTTCCATTTTTGAGGAGCTGCATAAGAGATGGATCTCTTGCCAACTGCTAGGTGAGTCTTTGGTAGACAGGGGCTAGGGGGAGGGGAGGTGGACTAGTTTAAAGGTGATGCATACCATTGGGAAATCCAGTTTAGCTTCAAAGGAGGGCCAGTTTAGGCTGGCAAGCACTTCATAGTGGTGGGTTCAAGCTTGGGCAGTTACAGAAAATCGGCCTATCCTATGATATGTTTGCCTTAGTCTGTTTATGATAGAGGGCTTAGCTGTGTTGAGGAGTGGAGCTCCATAGAAGAGGCCAGGAGTAGAGTTGTAGAGGCTGGTACCATGTGATAACAGCTAAAGCAAAATACGCGACTGCAACAACCATGACTACAAATTGCCAAAAACTAATGCAGTGATCAGCACAATAGTGCCTCTCACAAACACCGACCGGCACGTACTCTAACTATGGGAGCTGATGTATTACTGTTTCATGTGGGGGGTGCATGGGGGGGCTTTTCCTCCCACACCCTCACCTATTAAATAACCAACTCTGGGGGTTGGACACTTGAGAAAAAAAATATGCTTCCAGCAAAATTTGTAAAATGCCTACACCCCGTTCCAAACCCAGGGTTTCCACACTCACAGGCAGCACCCCATCCTCTGAGCCATGCTGCCAGCTCAATTCCACCCTCACAGTTTTCCCCCTACATACATCACCACATCAGTCCCTCCCTTCCTAGCCCTCCCACAACATCGCTAAAATAACCATCGGCATTTAGTAATGGTCGCTCATCTTCCAGTTGCTCTTCCCAACTCACATATATTGAATCACCCATATTCTCTTGCTCATATCACAGGTTACCATGGAGACTGTGGTCTTTCTGGAATGTGGTGTAAGGTAGGGGGCTATACGGTGTAAAAGGCCACGCTTCTGATGAGTGGATTTTATAACTTTATTTATATGTGTTTTGAATGATAAGTGCTCCTCAGGGATTATACCTAGATATTTAAATGAGCTTACCCCTTAAAGCACCATGCCTTCTAAGGTCCTGACTACCAGGGGAGTATGGATAGTTAGGTCAAAGGAGGTGTGGTGGAACAACATGGTGTTGTTTTTTTTTTTTATGTTGAGCACAAGTAAACTATTTTTGAATCATGCCTCCAACAAATGGAAGTCTGTTTCCAGGTTGGAGTTGAGGAAAGAGATGGTCTTCAAGGATCTATACAGAATGGCATCATCTGCATAGATCTAAATTGATGCCCCTCCACAGTTTAGAGGAAGCTCATTTATAAAAATGGAAAATAAGAAAGGACCCAAAATCAATCCCTGGGGGACCCTGTCTGTGATGGGGAGAGGTATGATGTTACACCTGACCATTTGACGCATTGTCATTTGTTTGATAAGTAATTGATCAGCCATGAGTGGGAGAGGTTAGCAAGCCCTAAGTTGCAGAGTTCAAATAAGAGAAGTTGATGATTAATAAGATCAAATGCTTTCATTAGATCCACGAATGTTGCCACAGTAGCAAAGCCCTGATCCATGGCCTGAAGAATATCAGTTGTGACCTGCAAAAGAGCAGATTCAGTGCCATTCAATTTGCAGAAGCCCTGCTGATGAATGGTTAGTGCACTGGTCATCTCAAGAAATGAGTAGAGCTGATTGTAGAGGATTCTGTCTTGTATTTTTGTGAGTGGACACAGTATGGAGATTTGCCTATAGTTATTGGCTAGGTTTGTGGGGCCACTTTTGTGCATGGGGACAACAATCACAGTCTTCCATTTGTCAGGTATAGTCTGTGTGAGGAAGGATTTGTTGAATAGCAATGATACTGGATAGGCAATGCCAGGTGTTCCTAACTTAAGGAATTTCGGCTGAAGGGTATTGAATCCTGGGGAACTATCAGGGTTAAGACCACTTAATAGTTTCAGAATTTCAGACCTTGAGGCAAGTTTTAGATGAAAGAGGGGATGAGAGTTGTCAGGTTTAGATATCATTGTGTTACTGGGAATGGTGGGTAGTCCAGTTTTGCATTTGGCCAGGTCAGTGAAGAAAAGATTAATGCAGGAGGCTATCCTAACAGGGTCAGACAGAGTAGTGCCGCTTGAGAACATGGATTGTGGAAGACTACATTCCTTTCCCTTAAGTAAGGCATTAACCTGGAACCAGAAACATTTTGGGTCAACTAGATTTTTCACTTGGAGGGAGTGGAGATAGTTCCATTTGGATTCATTTACTTTGTTTTTGCAGGTGTTCCTCAGTTGACAGTAGGATAGCCAGTCAGCAGAGTGCCCAGAGTTTTTGAAGGCAGTCCAAGCTTTGTCATGAGAGCGCATAAGGTGCCTTAATCCCTAGGAAAGCCAGTAGGAGTGATTACCTTTGGCTCTTCTTGTTCTGAATGGGGCATGGGAGTCAAAGATGGAGGTGAAGGTATCGATGAAATAGTCTAGCATCTGATTTATGTCAGGTAGGGTATTAATGGGTGTCCAGTCTAAAGAGTTAAGACTGTATGAAAGCATTGGTATTGAAATTAGTAAGGTCCTATGCCCTAAGTATTTTATGGAGGGGTTGGAAATTATTCTTTGAGATGCAGAAAGTTGGGGAGTGGTCATTTACTGCATCGGGGAGAACTCCTGCTGACTTGATACTTTGAGCATTATTTATTAGCATCCAGTCCAGCAGGCTATGGTTACCTGATTTTATATTAAATCTTGTAGGCTTATCAATTATTTGCACTAGCTTTGCATCAGAGAGTGTAGCTAGGTAATTAGCTCTGTTTGGACCTAACCAGTCTAGGCTAAAGTCCCCTCAGAGTATGATATCTCTGTGGGGGTTTTATCTAAGTTGGTGACAAATTCTGTGTATGTGGAGGAGGCTAGGCTTGGAGGTAGGCAGACACATCCTATAGTTATCTGTTTGACTTGTCTGAGGGTGATAGAGACAAGTAGATGTTCTATTGAGGGTTAATACTACTGCAAGTAGTTCACTGGATGCAGTCTCAGAATTAATGTATATTAGCACCCCCACCTCTTTTGGTGGGTCGAACACTCCTTTAGGTGGTAAAACCAGGTAGTGAAATGTCATGCATGAGAACAGAGGGTTTAGCCAGGTCTCAGTGATGCATAGGATGTCTGGCTTATAATGTCTGACCCAAGCTTCCAGTTCTGCCATTTTGTACCTGACACTTTCCATGTTCATATGGGCTATCTTAATTCCTTAAGAGTAGACCGAAGAGGATATGAGGAGAGGGATTGGTTTACTGCCCATCTGAGACCAAGGTTCAACTCAATGTCATCAGATAAGCACAGTAGGCAAGTGAGGGAGCGAATAGAGGGTAGAGGAGAAATGGTAATTTATGGATAGTCTTAGCTGGAGGCAAGTTTAGAGTTGTCTCATTATGCTACGCTAGAGCCAAAAACCCAGGATGGTAAGAACGCTTTGGGAGGGCTCAAAGGAGGGAGTTGGGTGAGGTGGTAGAGCCTGGGGTGAAGGCTGAGTCACTTGCATTGTCTTTATACAGTGTGTCTTGGTAACCACATGCTAGGACAGTGCAAACTATTATAAGTCCCTAGGTAAGGTGAATATTCATTTTCCCTTGGGTTAGTCATGGAGTGTGTAAAGTAGCATGAGGGGATTTCTTATTACCAGTCCTAAAAATAATAAGGTCTGTGCTGCAGGGTGATTGTGCCGGGTATGGACAGAAGAGTAGGAGGTTAGGGTGAATATAATGCCACAGGAAAAGTTGGCAGTAATTTAAGTTGAAATCAGCAGAGAAGGAAAGTTAAATATTTAATTTTGTAGATAATATCGATGCCCTCTAGTGGTGGCTCAGTAAAAACTGCAAATGGGAGAATGGGAAGATCACTTCTGTAGCCAGCACGCAAACACACATGTGATAATTGACCTCGGGCTACACCCCCTTCTTAACCACCCTTCTTAACCATGCCTATATAAGGAACACTGGCCAAGGGTGGGTGTGGTGGGGGATGGGTGGGGAGCGGCCACAAAGTGGCAGCAGGAAGAGATGGTAGCAAGCTGCACAAGGGCTCAGTAGCCCGGGAAGATGTTTGTCCACTGTTGTGGGGGAAGGGTGGCTCCAGGTGCCACAGAAAGCAGGGCAAGGTCATCCAAAGGGAGGAGGCAGGGGGTTCATAGAGGAGGAAGCAGCTGCTAAGGGAAGGTAAACAGGAGGAGTTCAGGTTAGTGACTGCAACATTTTAGGCAAGTCACAGAATGGTGGTTTTCAGAGGATCAGGTTACTAGAAGCAGTTGAGATAAAGAGGGTGGAGTAGTAGGGAACAATGGCTGCTGAGGCCAGCTGAGTATGGAACAAAGTGCCAGATAGGAAACAGAAAGTTTTAAACAAGTAGGTGCAGGCACCAGAAACGCCAAGTTCAGCTACTTTTAAAACTTTAACTTTCAGTGTAACAATTAACATTAACGTTTGGTGCAACAGTTTGGCTGTAAAAACTTGCAGTGCAAGGATATTATGAAATTCTGCTTAAAAAGTGCAATTCTGCACTTTGCTACTTGAAACATTGCAGTCAAAAGAAATAATCAGTTCAACTTTAAAAGTCTGAATATTCAGTTTGTTTTCTTACAAAATGGAAATAAAATACAACTTAAGTTCAGCTTTAAAATCATGCACTTCACAATAAAAAACAGGACAATATGGAATTAATTTCAGAGAGGAATGCAACAACAGCTCTTGTCAGAGGGCCTAAAGAAGCAGAAGATCCAGTTCATCAGACAGAAAGAACTGAGGAACAGTGTCTGCGCACAGAAGTTAGTCAGGCCAAGTTTGAAAATGGTGCCTTTTCTTCTGAGTGGTGGTTGGTTACAGTAGAACCGGTTAGCTTACTTAAAGGGTAGCAAGCTGTTCAGAGGCTCAATAGCCTGGGAAGATGCGTGTACTCTGTTGTGGGGGGAGGCTGGCTCCTGGTGCCGCAGAAAGCAGGGCAAGGTCACACAAATGGAGGAGGCGGGGGCTCCATAGAGGCAGAAGCATCTCCTAAAGGGTAGCAAGCTGCACAGGGGCTCAGTAGACTGGGAAGGTGTTTAGAAACATAGAAACATAGAATCTGATGGCAGATAAGGAAGGCTTGGCCCACCTAGTCTGCCCATTTCCTTACCTAATGGATAAGCTGCAGATCCTAGTTAACCAACAGCCTACTTCCTCCTACCACCCACTAGAATTGCCTTATGACTGTCCCATGCATTCTTGAATTCCCCCACTGTTTTTGACTGTACTTGTCCTCTATTGTGGAGGGAGGGCAGCTCCTGGTGCCGCAGAAAGCAGGGCAAGGTCACCCTATAGGAGGAGGTGGGGGAGGCTGTAGAGGAGGAAGCAGCTCCTACAGGGAAGCAATCTGCACAGGGGCTCAGTAGTCTGGGAAAATGTTTGTCCTCTGTTGCAGGGGAGGGCTGCTCTTGGTGCTGCAGAAAGTAGGGTAACATCCTCCAAAGGGAGGAGGCAGAGGGTCCGTAGAGGAGGAAGCAGTTCCTAAGGGGAGGTGAAAAATATATGCCTGATTAAATGATTCTGGAACTTTATGGGTTTTTTGAACTTGGAAAAAAAAGTATTTCTAATAGTGGTACAATGACAGGTGATACAACAAGATAGAATTCCAGAAAGTACCAGTCTATGTCAGGGTATTTACCTTTTGCCATAGTGTGCATGCTTTTTCTATTTCTTGACACACAATTGGCAAAGTTAATAACCCTTTTTCTTCCTTGGAAATACACTGTTTTATAAATTTTTCATAGTATTTTATCTTATCCTCCAATGGTCACATTCTGATGTATATAGAATTTTATAGAATTTCACAAATTCTTCATGATTTTATCCAGCTCCACCTGTATCTGTCCTGAGTCATTTCTAAAAAAAGTAATCTGTTTTTCTGAAGCTGTAATCCATTTTGCTAACAATTTTCCAGCTTGTTTGCTAGTAAGTTTCAATTTTGTTACTTTTTAACGAATTACACTTAGCTTGATAGATTTATGTTTAAACTATGAGTTTTCTTTGCTGTGTGTATTCTTGAACTTTAGTTTTATCTCCAGTTTTAACTGCAAGTTCTAATGTTTTGAGTTTATCATTAATCTCTTCTAACAATTTTTCCTTTTTTTATTCCTCCAGGATGCTTCTGAAAATATGGTATCTCATATTGTAACTTTTAGGACATCCCATGAACTTAATATATTGTCCTTGTCTATCTGATTTTCCAAACAGAATTGTTGTGTGGCTGTTTTTAGTTTTTAAGTGAATGAATTCTCTAGTAAAAGGTTATTATTTAATCACCAGCTATTGTTTCTTATTTTTGAAGCTCGAAGGTCAGATTATAGTTTACCATATTATGGTCAGAAATTATCAATGGTTCAGTATTAGAGGTTGCATGAAACTATATTGCAGTCATAATGCAGTTACAGTGTAGTTTAGCTACACTTCATATAAAATGTAAGTGAATTAGTAACTGTCTGGATGCCAGTATGTAATCGAGCCTTGAAAACATATTGGGCAGGAGTCACAAAACTCGAGAAATACCCATAGCTGCAGGCAAACCTCGGCGCAAGTGGGTTGCGATTTAACGGATCCGCGGGATACCCATAGCGGTGGGTATTCACAAGGTGGAGCCAGATTACAACCAGCTCCATGATCTACAGCTGCTTGTGGGTGGTGTCACCAGGAGATGGCGCAGCAGCAGGAATGTGCTATGGCTGGTGGAGCAGCCATATCACTCTCACGAACTGCTGCAGCTGTGAATCACAACCACCGAGGTGCGATGATTTCAGTCCGCAATGGCAGTTGCGGAGTGGGACTTAGAATTTTAACACTGTGAATCCTGCCCTTTATGTCTGGCTGAATAAAATGTGTAATCCGTAACATTATTGTATGCTTCTGTCCCTGCATCTGTCATATTGTTGAATTTAGAAAATTCCAGAATAAACAGGATTTATATCTATCCCATTTATATGGATAGGATGACTTATCAGTTAAACAACTGGAAATACGTTGAAATCCCTATCTAAATGAATGTTGGAGCAATTCCAGTTATTAATTAATTTGCTGACCTCTGCTAAACATTTTTGAAAGCCTTTGAAGGGGACATATAGTGAACCAATTATAATTCATTCTGAGTTATACAGAACTTTGATCAGTAAAATTCTTCCAGAGGGATCTGTAACAGTATCAATTAAATTCCCTTGAAAGATTTTATTCAACAGAATTGCTACCCCCATACTTTTCTCTGTTTGATTTTGGGAGTGGTACATAGTACCTGCCCATTTCTTTTGAAACCTTTTGACTTACTTATAATTTTAGAAAGTGTGCTGTTGCATAACTATATCCAATTTCATTTTTTTATTCTGACAAGGATTCTAAACCTTTTAATTGGTGAATTCACCCCATTCACATTCCATGAGGCTCTGTTTATAAAGGAAATCATTCCGAATATTTTATCCTTTTGGCAGGAATACTTAAGCCCCCAAATGTTTGACCCCTTACTCATGCCAGTAACCATATCCATGCTCCAAAATCCCTTAATCCTAAAAAAGACCAAAACATAATTTCCCCCTCCCCCTCTCCCCTGTGTGTCAAAGACTGGCACTCCCACTATTTCACTAAGGAGCCTCAAATAGCTACATAATAGCCTCTCCGCTCCCCCATTTTATGTAGTATTTGATTAATAGTGTTCTTGAAAAACAGCCACAAGGGGGCAGAAGAGTTTGCCAAATTTGTCTACAGTGTTCTTTAGTTATATGACTGTCTATCTGCCCTAATAGGATCTTAGTTCTCATATAGACCCTTGTATAAAAAGAAACAGAAGATTATTAGTAAGAATGTTGTGAAAAGCTTCAGTAGTCAAATCTTGAGGTCCTGTGTTGCCTCCAGAACATTGTTGCATAAGAAGTTCTTATTATTCAGTAGGACCTTCAGTTTAGATGGAAAGATAGTATATGCTTTAATCCTCTCTCTCCATATTTGTTGCACGGGTGCATATTGTTTTCTAAAAGCTAGAGATCTTTGGAAAAGTCATGCTTCAGATATACCGGTTGACCCATGAAATTAAAAATTTTGGCTTTGTAATAGGCCTGCATTATTCTATTATTCCCCTCTGAAATCAGCATTTTTACAATAGCTAGGCATGTGATACTTGTGCTGTCATTTTTACAAAGTTGTCCCAACCAATGATCTCGGTCAGTTATTGGCAAGTCTTTGTCCATATCCAAAAATGATGGCAACATCTCTTTCAGAATAGTCCATAGAGCATTCGATTTTTCCCATTCAGGAAGCAGTCCATAAATTCTAATATTCTTCCTTCAAAAACAGTTTTTCTGGTCCTCCAATTTGAGTTTGAAAGGGTCCGGTTGCTTTTGCAGAGATTTTAGTTCTTGAATTATATGGGTTACTGTATCCTCCAGCTGCAGTTGCCTGGTTTACAGTGGTGAACTATTTGGTGGCTTCTAAAAGATTCCCAGCTTCACATGTCTCCCCTGGAATCCAGTCACATGAAATCATAATACCTCTAGATTCATGGCCTCCTCCCCCACCGTATCTATCAGGTAGGATTCAATAGAGTCCATTATATAAATCGCTACTCCACCTCCTTTTCTACCCATCCTTTCCCTACTGAACAACTGATAGCCTGGTATGGTGGCATTTCATTGATTATCCTGATCCCACCATGTCTTGGCTATTCCTACTATATCAATATCCTTCTGCCTCAGTATGCATTCATGTTGGTGTAACTTTGTCTTGAGTAGCTGTGGTTTTTTTGACTCTTTTATTTCTTCTTTTTCTTGTACCCCTCTGATTGTGATTTTGGACCCATTCTGATTTCATGAAAACCTGCTGGGCTGCAGCAGTTCTTAAAGGGCAGTTGTGACTGATTAAACTTTTTCCTGTGGATAACTACTTTCACATTTTTAAAGTGTTTTTTTTTTTTTTTTTTTTTAAAGACTCCTCTTCCTCAACCTCTATATCAGGTTTTACTTCTGAAGTCTTAAATAATTTAGAAAGTCTCTTTTGTTGCTGTAAATTTGTGACAGTTTGAGCACTTTGACTAGTATGTGTTTTAAACCTTATTTTATACACCTTATTTGTTTTATAGCCTTGTTACATGAGTCTGCTTGTGCCATCATGGACCATTCCCCTTCCTTTTCCATTTCTCTCTACCTTCCTTTTCTCCTTCTCCTTCTCCCTCCTTACTTTTTAAATGGAGTTCAGTAAAGTTTTAGGTGATGTCTGAGAGAGAAGCTTCCTTATCTATCTATATGTATGTGTGTATATATATATATATATATATATATATATATATATACTGTATATAACATTTTTAACTGTTTATTTCTTGGAAGTTCAATTACGTCTCTTACAAAGTCCAGGCTCTCACATTGTACTGGACAAGGCTGTTATAAGCAAAGTAAGGTAATACCAGTGACTAAAAACTCAGAAAAACAGTCTCTGTGAGGCAGTACTTAATTTATTTTTCCTGAAGGCTTCTGATTGACCTTTCTGTGGGTTCGTGAATCATCTGGCATGACTCCTTTCTTTTGCAGTCTTGATCTTAGTTCTGTCCTGTTTTTGCTCAAAGATACTGGTTTCTGAAAAATGGCTTCCTTTCCATCTGTGGAATTGCAGGCTGCTGGCCAAACACTGGAGGTTTTCCAGTTTAAACCACTGTTGGCTAGGGAAGGGGTAACAAAGGTTGATGGCATAGGCCTCTGAATGGTAACAAAAAGAAAGCATCAAAGATAAACTTTTGTAAGATGATGCCCTCCATTTAGTTGCTTGGCACACCAAAACTGACTCTCACTGACACTGTGCCGGACATCATGGTGCAGCCACTGTGTGCTGCCTGCCATGGGTGTGATATGCACAGTGGTGGTGTTGAGGTTGTATGTCACCAAATGCTGTTACAGTAGCCTCTCACATGCTAGTATAGGATCACCTTCCTTGCTTCAAGTTTTAATCAGAAGAAAAAGGCAAGCATCCATGGATGACCACTAGAGTGTGTGCCAAACTTTTACAAAAAGATCACTAATTCTAAACACTGAAACACATTGCAAGTGGAGAGAGGAGCTTCTCATGCTGCCTACAGTAGTTCATAGCAGAGTGATGAACGTGCTATGTCACCCCAATGACTCTAAGCCTGTTAAACTCTGATCTTAAAATTGCATCTAAGATTTTGGCCCAGCATTTATCTGAGGTTGCTGCAGTAGCCCTTGTTGATATAACAAACCTCTTCCATTAAGCAGAGCAATATTTTCAAAACCTGATTTTATTTAGAGAAATATGGGACAGAGGTCAGAAAGGTCTCATTGAAGTTTTTTATTTTTTATTACCAGTAGATCAGAAGGGATTTGATAGGATCCACACCCTTTTGGCTAGAATATTAAAGCTGTATGATATACCAGGTCATTTTGTAGAATCGGTAATGACTTTGTATAAAGGTGTGACAATGGCCCCATATGTTACAGTAAATATAGTTTGGGTACTGTGGTTGATCTTAACAGGTGTGTTAGGCAATGATTCTGTTGAGTCCTCTGTTATATATTCTTACTCTGGACCCTTTAATCCAGATGCTACAGCAAAATCAGGAAATTAGATGAATACAGTTCACTTCTGACATTCTGGAGGCTAAGGCACTGGTGTATATGGATGATTTGTATATTACTATCAAATATAACACTTCGGGTGATAAGATGCAGGAGACACCTGAACAATTTTCTAGAATAGCAGAGGCCAAAGTAAATTGTGATAAAACTGCAAGTATAGTACTTCTTGGACATCCTAATGGTTACCAATTGGGAGACAGAGTGACAGGAATGAGTACGACGGAGGAATCTTAAACAATTCTAGGGATTAAATTGGACGAGAGATATTAAGCAGGATTTTTCAGTTTGATGCACTAGACAAGCCCTGCAACATGGTACTTAGGTTCTGGTGGTGAGCCAAACTCTTTTGTTGCAACTGCACCTGGTTCTAGAATCTCAGGTGCAGTTGCGACGGTCTCCATGATTTATGGCAGCTTGCACCAAATGTCTGATGCAAGAGCCATAAAAAAGGCTCTCAGGATTGCCGCAAGCTAGACCACAAAAAGTTGATCTAACTTGCGGCAGTCGGCACACTGCATAGAATATCCCAATCGCTGGCCAGAGAAAGCCGCGAGCTCCATGCGTCATGTGTTCAGCGCACCTGGGGCTTGTGGCATTCTAACCATTTTGAAAATCCTGCTCGTGGTCTTTAGTAACTGGAATGATAATGTGCTGGAAGCAAAAATGAAACTAATTTTGTGGAGGAACAGGCCACTACCAAAAAGAAAAAGAGTGTTTCTGATCAAGACACTTTTGACACCCTGTTTTCTTTATGTCAGTGTAGTGTTTCCTCCTCCTCCTCCTCCTCCTCCTCCTGTATCCCCTGAGACACAATTATATACTATTTTTTTCAGCGGCTATGTAATAGTTATCTTAACCCTGTTAAAAGAAATATTACTTATATGGACTACAGGATATACTCAGTACTATACTCGGTTGATAAGGCAGACAGAAGACTGTAAAGCCCATAATGTCGGTCTCCCCATTACATGGGGTGTTAAAGACCCTTTGCATTTAGGAGGTATTTATCAAGTCTGATTTTAAATGATAAGGGGTTAATATGGTTAATCTGTTAGTTTTTTACATAACCATGTTTTTGCACTAAAACTTTATGCCGGTGTTGGAAGGGCAATTGAAATCTTGGGCACCCTTAGTGACAGATTGGATATTAGCTTAGTATTTAGAGTGGTAGACTGGGAAATGGATGAGTAAACCAAGAGATTATCTTCCTTTACTTCTCACCTATATTTTAGTGTCCTGGCTATGGAAAATAACTCCAGACAATATTTTGCACCTGACCAGGAAACAATTATATAGGCATATTCTGTCTATATGCTTTGTTCAAACTCTAGAATTAAAATGTTGCCCGACTGGACAGGTGAAAATGGCTCTTGATCAATTAATAAATCCTAGATTACCTAAAGAGATGTAGGATACCACTTGGGTAGGAATACATGGGTGGATGGCAGTTTGGGACTCTTTCAAATGTAAGAAAATAAGGACAGAGACTGCCCCAGTGAAGGCTATCTGAAACTTCCAAAAACTCAGTCACGTCTTCCATTGCAGTGTCCTTATGTAAAATCATTCTGGGATTTATTAAGTAAAACATGGAATGAACCCTTATTAAATAAGGTTGACTATTCTGTTGTGGTCTTGAGGATCTATTGTGGTCCGTGGAATTATTTAACACAATGGGCTCAATTTTTGAAGAGCCCTTGCAATGATCTAGGGCTGCTGCGAACTCTGGGGGTGTCAGGGTCCCTGCACCCAATTCTGTAAAATTGGGGGTTCTTGTGCCAAAAACCTGAGAGTTGCCACACTTGCAGGCTAGCACCAAACAATTGGCACACCTGTGGGAATTGTGCAGGGATACAACCCCCCCACCCAGCACAACAGTAGAGGGGATGAGATGGTTGGGGTGGTGGTAAAACATGCTTGCCAGGAGGGGTACGGGGCAGAAGGGGCACAGGGGTGCCCTACGACTGTGGCTCCTAAAAGTTTGGGAAGCTGGTGATTAGTTTATGTGCTTGTATATACAGAATAGAAAACCATACTTTGTCATGTAACTTATATGTGTCTATCAGGTAGATGAAGTATTATTACATTTTAAAAGCTGATATTATCTGCAATCCATATTGGTAGCCTACAATCATCAAACCTGATGGTAACTATACCTAGAAGGTGTGGTGGCAACAGCAGGCATGATGAGGAGTGATGTGGCACCAAGTGGAGAACCAGGGAAGGGGCCAGACTGGATGGACCTATAGTCCCTTCCTGTCTTAAATTACTATGTTACTAAGTTAATGGTTAGCTATGTGATGTTTGAAAAAGTGGAACCTAGAGAAGGACTGTGAGGAAGAGTCCAGTGCCCTGCAATGAGGAATACTGTATACTGCTTACCAGAACTGTAGGAATGCAACAGTCAAGCTTATAGCAATCTGGACAGACAAACCACACAACACAGACTGCAAGATCCTTACCTTAGAAAAAAAGAAGATAATAGTAGAAAAAAGGCAATAGTGTATTGTGACAGCTTGGATACCTAAAATCTTTGTAAATATATTAAATGTATAAGTCTTTTTTGCAGTTTATGTACCCAGCATAGATCAAGTGAGTTGCAGTGCCTCATTTTCTGTGGGGGTTCTATCTGTACCCAAATTTACATCTGGGAGGATTAAAGCACATGGACATCAAATAATGTCTCTAGGATTACTTAGAAAATGAGTGTAAAAATCAAAGAAACTTAAAGGGAAACTGTCATCAGCAGGGTTTCTTAATGCCTGAAATACCATAAACAGCTAATTTGAGTGAGCCATTGTGTTTATCTGTGAGTCTTTGCAGTCCAGAGTTATTCATATGTAAATCAGCCTGTAATTAAGGACTGGGGGCAGACATATGTTTTAGGCTCCTGACAGGAAATGATGTCGCCGAGGTTCTTGGCCCTCCATTGACTGTAGGTTAAACAGGAAATTGTCTGTTTTATTAAGTGAGTTTTAAGCTGTTATTACAATACTTTCAGCATTTATAATACTTGTTTTGTATGTGCATTGAAACTAGTGAGTTATCACCTTTACATTTCAAACTGTTAGTAAAGATAATCCATCTTTAGGGTTGCATTAACCTCCAGGTTATACTGCCAGCTCATCATCAAAAACTATACATTTCAAGGCTGGCTCTGTGGTGCCAACAGGTATTGGGGCCTCATATCAGGATTTCTAAACCCTGTCTGTGTTCATGTCAGTATGGATTTCTGGGGCTGCCACAGCACCAACTTCTGTCTTTTTCATTTCTTCTCTTACAGCCTTTTCTCTTACAATTTTGGGTGCAAACTCAGGTTTACAAGATGCAAATGTGACTGTGTACCTACTGGACTGGCAACATGGGGTCAGCCTTGAAATGTGAAGTTTTTGATATCAGCTGGCAGTACAGCCTAAAGGTTAAAGGTTAAAGAGCTGTGAACAAGCTTTGTTCATCCAGCAGAATAGATTTTGATTCCAGCATGCTCTACTTGTATATTGTATGACCAGAGCAAGTAACTTAACCTCCCTGTGCTCGAAAACACATCCACGAACAGGCTATAGATGTGTGCCTTCCTTGACATAGACAGTAAAAACAATCTGAGCATGTGTTATGATTCTGAAAATATTATGCTCTTTATATCCAGATTTAACTTAAAAAGAAAAAAATAGGACACTAGCTCATTCTTCTGGTTGTGAGTTGTGGAGAGGTAGGAGGGTGAGTTTAACTCTGTAACAGATTTTTTGTGAGTTTGCTGTTGGTTTGAGAGTAGCTCAAATCTTTCTTTAACTGAAGGAATGTTGCTTAAATCTTTCTTTAACTCTGTAAGTGATTTTTTGTGAGTTGCTGTGGGTTTGGGAGTAGCATAAATCTCTCTTTAACCCTGTAACTGATTTACTGGAGGACTGTTGCTGGCTGGCTGGGGGGGAGGGGGTTATTTGCCAAGAGACAGATCAGCCAATCAACTTTGTTTGGAATTGAGTTTGAATCTCTATTTAAGTGTTCACAGAGCCAGTTTGTCTGCTCATTCTGCTGGCTGTGGGTTGTGGAAAGGTAGAAGGGTGAGTTTAACCCTGTAACTGATTTTTGTGAGTTTGCTGTTGGTTTGGGAGTAGCTCAAATCTTTCTTTAACTGGAGGACTGTTGCTTAAATCTTTCTTTAACTGTCTAAGTCATTTTTATGGCTGCAGTGGGCCGAGCCTGCAGACATTTTGCATGTACAAAAGGAGTGCTGTCATGTTTTCTGTCCGTGGAACTGACTGAAGGTGTAAATAGTCTCCTCCAGCTTACACTCTTCCAAGAAATGTTTTCCGCCCTCAAAACAATATGCTTTCAGGTTAGTCAATAGTTGCAGGGCACTATTTTCTTTCTTAAATGGGAGATACAAGAACTGGAACCTGAGTAGTGTGACGCAGCATTAGTCTTTTGGGGAGTAAGATTGACCCCACCTCCACCTGAGAAGCTCCTAAAGATCCACCCCACCTTTTTTTGGTTCATGTGGGAGGGGCATGAGGTGGATCTATCATGTTGGAACAACTGACTATCAGAGCTGCCTGGGGAAGTAATTAAAGAGTGCCTGAAACTGCATCTAGGCATATCTACCCCCCCCCACACACACACACACATAGACATCATGATTTTTTTTTTTTAACTCTAAGCATGTCAATATTTGGCTCTTACAGTATGGGCAAGTTGGGCATAAAAATAAAATAGAAAAAAAAGGATCATGCAGGTGCCCTTTCCTTTGTCAGATGCATGCAGACAGAAGGTCACAAATCCTGTATGACAAGTTCATTATGTGGATGTTTTCCATGTAAAACAGAAATGTTGTTAATGTCATGTCTGTAGCATTGTTTGTAGCCAGGCAACTATTATTTACATAGGTGCTGTAAACGACCGGTTTTAATTCAGAAATCCAGTCTTGATAAATTTGTTTTTTAGCAGTTCTGTAAGATTTATGTCTCTCTGATGTAAGAGTACATATCATAGAAATGAAAGGATTTCTGTAATTGGTTGTTGTTTGCATGAGAAGTGGGCATGACAGTAGCATGCAAGAGTGTAGTCTAAATTGTTTCTTGGCCATTCTGGGATCTAAAGTTTAACAGTAATGTGTGAAGAGATTAAAGTCTTGAGTTTTTTGCATTTGAATAGGTTTAGTGCTTTGAACTTAAATGACATAAATATACATACATAGTGTCATAGGCACCTGAAAAGGAAGGATATATTACTAAAATAAATGCTATTCTGATGATTTATTTATGTGTGAGATTTTAAGTGTAGCTCTGCCTAGGTTACAGACACATAAGCTATCAATAATGATGGATATTTTAGTCAAAGCTTGTAGCAGCAAAATAAAGCAAGAAAAACAATATATTGTGTTTTTTTTCTTTCAATTGTTTAACCAGGAGTGGCACACTAAGCTGAAAGCTTGCTTGGAGGGGCAACCTGGGAGCACATGGAAGTTAAGTGACTTGGTCAGGGTCACTCAGTATGCAATTGAGGGCTGTGGGATTCATACCTAGATCTCCAGATTTGCAGCTCAGAGCCTTAAACCACTGTGCTATACTGCCTCCCTAGTTATGGCAGTCATCTGTTGTGTGGTTCATGATGTTGATGCAGTAAGCATACTGACATACTAAAATGCCTTCAGAATAGTCCCAACAGTCTTTCATGTCTGCTCATTTGGTCCGCCCCCACCCTGGCAGCTGACCTTGCTGCCCCCACCCTCTCAGGCTTCTCCAGTCCAGGGTATTTCTGCTTCATTGGACTTTGCTTCCACAACCCTTCGCTTTACCTGTCACATCCCATCTTGAACACCTCCACAGTCTCTGCCTCCACCAGCCCCCTGGGCAGTGCATTCCATGGTTCTACCACCCTCTCAGTGAAGTAGCACCTCCTCCTTTCTCCCTTGAGTCTCCTGCCCCTCCAGCTTCCACCCATGCCCTCTAGTTGTCCCCCTCCTTCCTTCGGAATGTTGTGACTGTGCCTCCCCTATTTACCCCTTCATGTACTTGAAGACCTCTATCATATCCTCACTGTCCCTTTTCTCTTCCAATGTGTACATATTTAGCTCTTTAAGCCTCTCCCCATAGGTCCTTTCCCCCAAGCACTAGATCATTTTGGTTGCCCTCCTCTGGACACTCTCCAGGAGTTCAATGTCCCTCTTTAAGTGTGGCCTCCAAAACTGCATGCAGTACTTGAGGTGTGGCCTCACCAAGCAGTTATACAGAGGGAGTATCACTTCCCTCCTTCTGGAGCTATCCCAGTAGCGATGCATCCCAGCATCCTGTTGGCATTGCCTGCTGCCCTCCTACAAGTCTCTGAGTTGTTCATCTTGACATCCACCAGCACCCCCAGATCCCTTTCAGCCATACAGTCATAGCAGCAGTATATTGCATAACAGATGTAAAATGTCAATAAGCAGGTCATGCAACAGATGTGCTGAGCAGTTACTGAAGCAAGAAATGTACAGCTGTCAATTTTTCAATCCTGTTCAAATGTGTTTTGCACCTGAGAAAGCAAATAGCACAGTCACTGTGCAAAATCACCTTTTGGCTAATGAACTGATAGTGTCACTGTTCATGCGGTGGGGTCACAAAAAGCCAATGCTGAAAACTTGGAGTGAAAATACCAAGAAACGCTCAGGGCAATGGGGTTTCTGACCATAACACCCTGCCCTGTAGGGACTGACAGGCATCAGGGGTGTGACTTGGGATTGTCAACAGTAATGCTCACACCATTCCACCCCCATCCCGACCCTGCAGCCAGTGACAGGCATCGAGGTGTGCCTTTGACTCTTCAGACCCAAAGTTCACTCCATTCTCTTGTACTGTACCCATTTCAGTGTATTTCCTTATGGAATGGGGTGAGTGTAAAGTTTGAAAACCCCAAGGCACACTTTGACTCTTGTCTGTGTCTGCAGGGTAGGGTGAGGTGAAATGGCATGAGTGTTATGGCAATGACCCAAAGGCACACCCCAATGTCTGTCCATGTCTGCAGGGTGGGGGTGGGGTTGGTGTCACTTCAATATTTCACTGCCATTCCTATTCTGCCTGTCTGTCTGTCTGTGTGTGTGTCTCTCTCTCTGTCAGTCAATATGTCTATGTAATTATCTATCTTTCTATCAATTGCATGTATTGCTATTTTTACCTATTTCTAAAACAAACCTGCATATCACATTTGCCTGCACTCTGAGCACATACTTATGAAACTGTGCATATTTGTACTTCACTTCTGCATAGACCTCATACTTTCCTAATATTCCCATTATCACAAGCATAACTACCTTGCCCTTATCAAAAGTGACCCCCTCTGAAAGTTGATATCACATTTTCTCTAACAGTCCATCATCATTACACCTGATTTCCTGACATCAACACGTTGCTTAAATATAACTTACATCATCTCATGGACAAAAACCCTGTTTCTCTAACAAAAAACAAAACAAAATTAAAACTGTGTAAATAATCCCAAGGCTGAACATATGCCAGCCATTACTTTTTCATGTACTGCCAACTTCTGTACCATCATGGGGATTTGCATATGTTTCCCTTGATGATTTTTGCATTATTGGGGTATGTGCAATTGTGTTTTCTTTAAAATTTGGCTGTCTGGCTAATATCATCTGGGATAACACATACATTAGTGGCATTTGCTCTAGGGTTCTTTTGTAAGCTTCCTATTCCTCCCATTAAATGTATACTTCCTATATTTTCCTAATAATGTGTATGCCTTCCTTAGAACAGAAACTAAACCAAACTTACTACTTACAAATCATTGTGTTGTTTCTCCATAGAAACATAGAATTTGATGGCAGATAAGACCGCTTGGCCCACCCAGTCTGCCCATTTCCTACCTAATGGATAAGCTGCAGATCCTAGTTAACCAGCAGCCTACTTCTTCCTACCCCACCCCTAGAATTGCCTTATGACTGTCCCATGCATGCTTGAACTCCACCACCTCCCGGAAGGCCGTTCCATGCATCCACAACCCTCTGTGAAAAAAACTCCTTACATTACCTCTGAGCCGCCGCCTTCTATCTTCTTCAAATTGTGCCCCTTGTTCTTGCTCACTCTTTTTTGAAAGATGCTACCCTCTTGGACTTTGTTGATTCCCTTGAGGTACTTGAAAGTTTCTATCATGTCCCCCCTCTTCCTCCTTTCCTCGAGGCTATACACATTAAGCTCCTTAAGTCTGTCTTCATATGTCTTCTGGTGCAGACCCTGCACCATTTTAGTTGCCCTCCTCTGGACAGCTTCCATCCTGTCTATGTCTTTGCGGAGATTGGGTCTCCAGAACTGCAATCAGTACTCCAGATGGGGTCTCACCAGCTGTCTGTACAGAGGGATAACAACTTCCTGTTTTCTACTGGCGATGCCTCTCCCTATGCATCCCAGTATCCCCCAACCCTCCTTGCTGCCCTCTCACATTGCTTGCCCACCTTTAGGTCATCTGATATGACTACCCCCAGGTTCCTTTCCATTTTTGTTGTTGTTAGTATCTCACCCTCCATTGTGTACTCTTCCCCTGGGTTTTTGTTTCCCAGGTGCATTACCTTGCACTTCTTAGCATTGAATCTAAGCTGCCATACATTTGACCATTCCTCTAACCTTGCTAAGCCCCTTCTCATCCTTTCCACCCCAACCTGTGCATCAACTCTGTTGCAGATCTTTGTGTCATGTGAAAGAGACATATTTTTCCTTCCAGTCCTCTGCAATGTCACTTATAAAGACATTGAAGAGGACTGGTACTAAACCCTGCAGTACCCCACATAATAACCCCTTTCTTCAGAGGACTCCATTTACTATTACTCTCTGTGCCCTATTCTCCAGCCAATTTTTACCCAGGCTGTCATCTTGGGACCCACTCCCAGGCTGGCTAACTTGTATATTAATCTTTGTGTGGGACTGTGTCAAATGCCTTCTAAAGTCTAGGTAGGCCATGTCCACAGCCCCTCCCTGATCTACTACTTTGGTCACCCAGTCAAAGAAATCTATCAGATTCAGTCTGGCATGACCTTCTGCTGTGAATCCATGCTGCCTTGGGTCCTGTGCCTCTCTGGCCTCTAGATACTGACAATTCTTTCCTTCAGAAGTGATTCCATCATTTTCCTATCACTGAGTTTAAACTAACAGGTTCTGTAGTTTCCTGTTTCTGCCTTGCTCCCACTTTTGTGAAGGGGAATCACATCTGCCCTCCTCCAGTCCTCAGGTACCACCCCATCCTCCCATGATTTGTTAAAGAGCGTAGTCAGTGGTGTCACTAGTTCTACCCTTAGTTATTTTAGAATTCTGAGATGAATCCCTTCAGGCCCCATTGCTTTGTCCACTTTCAGTTTTAAGAGTTCTTTCAGAACCCTTTCTTCTGTAAATGGGCTGGTATCAACTTCTGTATCCAGAATGTTTCTATTGTTGTTTTATGTACCTCCTCCTCTTCATTTGTAAATACTGAGCAAAATATTTGTTTAGTATCTCTGCCTTTTCACAGTCACCCTCGCCCACCTCCTCCCTTTATTAAGCCTCACTAACCTCCTTGGTCTTCCTTCGCTCCCTGGTGTACCTATAAAGGTTTTATCCCTCTTCAACTGAGTTGGCTATCTTTCCTCAGTTTGGGCTTTGCTGTTCTGACTGCCTTCCCAGCTTCCTTTGCTTTAACTGATACAATTCTCTGTCCTGCTCCTTCTGCGATTCCTTGTACTTCCTGAATGCTTTTTTTTCTTGAACCTTCACTGCCACTTCCTTGAGAACCATAGTGGTTTCTTACATTGTTTTGTTTTGTTTATTTGCTTCACACAAAGGATTGTTACCTCTGTGATGGCAGTTTTTATTATTCCCCATTGTTCTTCCACCCCTCCTTCCTGCCCATTTGCTAGTGCATTCCTTAGGCACTCACCCATTTTGGCAAAGTCAGCCTTCCTAAAGTCCAGTACTTTTGCCTTTGTATGGCTTGACTCTATTGCTGTGTTTATTGTGAACCATACTGTTCGATGGTCGCTAGCTCCCAGATGGCTACCCACTTCTACATCTGTCATCCTCTCTCCATCTCCATTTGAGAGAACCAGGTCTAAGATTGCTCCCTCTCAAGTGGGTTCCAATACTAGTTGTCTAAGGCATGTCCCCTGTAGGACATCTAGAATAACCCCACTCTTAGAAGTGGCTGCTGTAACTGCACTCCAGTTAACATCTGGCATATTCAGATCACCCATCAGCAATATCTCCCCTTTTTCTGCCATTCTAAGTATACTTTCTATCATTTCCTTGTCCATTTCCTCCCCCTGAGAGGGGTCTGTATACAACCCCTGTGCGGATTGTGGTGTCATTGCCTGTCTCCAAATTGACCCACAGTGCTTCTTCTCCTCCCTGTTTACCCTTTTGTTCTGTTGCTTTGATTTCTTTCCTTATGTAAGAGCAACTCCTCCACCTCTTTTACCCTCCCTGCCCCTCCTGTAGATAGTGTATCCTGGTACAGTATGTTTACGTCCCAGTCATGGTTTTGTGTGTACCATGTTTCTGTGACTGCCACAATACCTCCTTAACAATTTCACACAACTTCATTAACTTCATTATGCAGTTGTGGTGGATCTGATCAGATTTTATTGTGAGTTGCTGTTGGTTTGGGAGAAGCATAAATCTCACTTTAACTCTGTAACTGATATCCTGGAGGACTGTTGCTTGCTGGAAAAGCCCTCACACCCATCCCTTCTAGTAGCCTTTCTTAAATACTGGAAAGCCACTGGGGGTTGGACTTGGAGGCTGTGAGGGAGGAGCTTGGGGAACTGCAAACTGCCCATATGAATTAACTTTTAAAGCTAATAGTCAGGTGGTGAAAAGTTCAGACACTCAAGCATTTACTAGTTGGATTTTAAAGTTTAAATGTTTTAAAGTTGCAAGTTTGAAAGTCAAACTGACAAGCTTGGGTTAAAGAAGTGTAAGTGCATATTTTAAAGTTGACAGTCTAAAGTTCAAACTGGCAAGGTCATGTATAAATGTGTTAACTAGAGTTTCTGAGCTGGCAAGCTAGGGACATTGGGGTAAAGAAGGACTCGGAAGCAAGCTAGTAGAGTCACATATGGCATCCAGCTATTGCTGTACAGACTGTGTGAAAAGGAATTGAGTTTATGTTTAAGTTAAGTATGAATAATGGGGGAAGGAAAATGGGGCATTATGGGGGATTGCACTGGGGTGGAGGGGCATGAATAAGGGTGGTGGAAGACATCAGAATAGTGGATGGAATGATGGACACCATGGAGTGAGGGGGCAGGCACAGGGAGGATAGTGGGATGCAATGGTTGTGGGACGACTGGTTGGATGAATATACTATGGAAACTGGGAGGTTGTCCAATTTGTTACAGGATGAGGAGACTGGAAGAGGAGGTACAGGGGCTCTGGAGGAGCTGGAGATGATGAGAAGGGCGGCTGGGGCAGGAGGGACCCCAGAGAGGAGTAGCTGGAGAAGCAGAGAGAACAGCAGGGCTAAATCCCATGAGAATATAAGGGGGGTCGCTGAGAAGAATAGAGGGGCAGTAAGTGGAGGGAAGACCCAGGGCAGGGGAAGGAGGAGATGGGCACTACTGCGGGGGTAGCAAGTAATAGGTTTGCAGAGTTGGCACTGGGGATGAAAGTGAGGTGTAGGAGAACATGTGGTGGGGAGGAGAAGGGCAGTGAAGGCCCAGGAGTCAGGATTCAGGCTGGGTAAGGAAGAAGGGGAGTGGAAGACCAGGTAGAGGTGTAGCAGGAGGAAGATGTAGGAGTCACAAATGATGTGGACAGAGGTAATAAGGAGCAGGGCAATGTGGACTTGGAATATGGACAGCAAAAACAGGAGGAGGGGGTATGGAACAAGATGATGGGGGTAGTAGTGCTGGGGGATTCTATACAGAAAGGGGTCAGATGGGGTGGAAGGGGAGAAAGGCACAGTCGTATCTAGGTTGAGACTATTTTGGGGTTGACCGTGGGCAGGGCGGGGCAGGCACTTCTCAAGTGCACATGGAAGGGGAGGGAGAAACCTCACATAGTGATGCATGTGGGTACAAATGACTTGGTGGGAAAGATGGCAGAGGCAGTAAAGGGGAGGTTCGATGAGTTGGGTAGGCAGTGTGAGGAGGTGTGGGGTCGGTGGCATTCTCTGAGGTACTCCTGGTACCATGTGCTAGAGCAGTGAGGAAAAAAGGATACAGGAGTTCAATGAGTGGCTGAAGGATTGGTGCCATACCAGGAAGTATGGGTTAGTGTCAGACTGGGGCAGAACCTGGAGCAATAGTAACTTATACAGAGGAGACAGGTTACATTTGAGCAGGGAGGGGAAGGCAGTAATAAAACAGGGAATAGAGGGGTATATATCAACAAAGATGGATTTAAAATAGGAGGGGGTGGTGGTGAGGGAACCGCTGATAGGAAAAGGGTCCAAAAAGGGGAGCCTGGTGAGCTTACCCCCCTAGTTATGGGTAAAGGCAGTGGGGAAGTGGCACAGGGAGGGATGGGGGAGAATAGGGGTAGGGAATGGGAGAAGATTGGCTGAGGGGTGGTATCACTGAATGTAAGAAGCCTAAGGAATAGCATAGCGAGTTACAGGCTCTCTTGGTGGTGGAGGGGGTGGACATTGCAGCCATCATGGAAATGTAGGCCTCCCAGTACCAGGACTGGGATATGATGATCCCAGGGTTCAGGTTATTCAGAAAAGATTGGGCTAAGGGGAATGAGGGGGAGTGGTGATCTATGTAAGGAAGGGGATAAAGTGCGTAAGGGAGGAATGGGAGGAGGGGAAGACAGAAGCACTATGGATGCAGTTCCAAGATGCAAAGTATAGAACACTGAGAATGAGTATGGTATACAGGCCACAGGTTCAAGGGATTGGCCTGGATATGGAATTAGCTGAACAAATTAGGAGGGTCTGCAGGAAGGGGAGCACAGTAGTGGTGGGGGACATCAACCTACCGGGGTTCTGCTAGAAACATTTCAAGACAGCTTGCTGACACAGCTGGTCCATGGCTGACTCAGTTAGAAAGGACTCTGGACCTTGTACTGGATAACGGGGAAGCTGTAAGGAATCTGGAAGTGGAGGAACCACTGGCTGGGAGTGACCACTGTTCGGTGTGGTTCATGCTCAACATGGGGAGAGAAACAGGGGGCATGGGTACAAGGGTGAGTGAGTTTAGGAGGGTGGAATTTAAGAAGATAGGGGAAATTTAGGGCAGGTAACTGGCAGGAATGCTACCACACATGGATGTAAACAGAAATGGGACATCATAAAGGAAGGTCTGGCAGAGGCAACAGAGTCTTACACTAGGAAGAAAAGTAAGAAGGGAAGGGCAAAAACCAGTTGGCTGACACAGGAGGTTATGGAAGGAGTGAGGGGCAAGAGGCAGCATTTCAAAGTACTGGAAATCGGGAGGGTGAAGATCAGGATACGTATGGGGATATCCATGGAGGTTACCAGACTGTTCAGGGCATCCAAGGTGTCCAAGGAGCTGAGACTGGAGCAGGGAATCAAAAGAGGAGAAAAAGACTTCTTCCACTACATCAGAGAGAGAGAGAAGAAAGATCAAGGATCAACTGGTGAGGATTAAGAAGGATGAGGGGTGGGTGAAGAAGGGGGCGGGGCAGGCAGAGGCACAGAGCAAATACTTCTGCTATGTATTCATGCAGGAGAAGGGAGGCAGATACCCCAGGTGAAGGGGAGTGGAGGGAGGGGATGACAGAGGTAGGGATTATAGAGAGCAGGGTACTAGATGGGTTGAGGGCATTAAGGGTGGACAAAACACCTGGACCTGATGGCATTCACCCTAGGGTACTAAGGGAGTTGGCAGAGGTCCTGGCGAGGCAGCTGGCTGACCTGTTCAATACCTCCCTGGACACAAGATGTGTACCAAAGGACTGGAGAATGGCTCATGTGGTGCCCATCCACAAAAGTGACCCAAAAGATGAAGCAGGAAACTATAGACCAGTGAGCCTCACATCAATCGTGGGAAAGCTCATGGAGACCATACTAAAAGGGAGGCTAGTGAGCTTCTTGGAGGAAAATGGTCTCCAGGATGGTCAACAGCATGCATTTATAGCAGGCAGAGCCTGCCAGACAAACCTTGTAGAGTACTATGACTGGGTGACACAGGAACTGGATAAGAACCATGTAGTGGATGCCCTGTATTTAAACTTCAGCAAGGCCTTTAATTCAGTGCCACATGGGAGGCTTGGGGGGAAACTGGTATACATGGGGTGGGACAACAAATGGTGAATTGGATCACAAACTGACTAAAGGGAAGGCAGTAAAGGGTGGGGGGGACCACTTGTCATTGAGAGTGGTGACGAGCGGAGTACCACAGGGATCGGTACTGGGACTGGTGCTGTTTAGGATTTTTATTGCAGATATCTCACATGGGATCCAGAGCAAGATCAGTCTGTTCACAGACTATACCAAGATGAGAGCTCTGGTTGATGATGTGCAGGGGTAGAAGGGGTTGCAGGAGGACCTGACTAAGCTGCAGGAGTGGGCAGAAACATGGCAATTGGGGTTCAACACCAAGAAGTGCATGGTTCTGCACTTTGGAGCCAGGAACCAGGGGAGGGATTATCACTTGAATGGGGTACAGTTGAGGAGCTCCACAGAGGAGAAGGACCTTGGAGTGATCCTTACAGGAACATGAACAACTCTGCTCAGTGCAGGAAGGCGGCAGAAAAAAGCAACAAAATGCTGGGGTGTACTGAGAGAGGGATCTCCTCCAGAAGGAGGGAGGTTATCCTGCTCTTGTATAGATCATTGGCCAGGCCCCACCTGGAGTACTGTGTGCAGTACTGGCACCCATTCCTGAAGAAGGACATCAGATTGTTGGAGGGGGTTCAGCAAAGAGCCACAAAGATGATCCAGGAATTGGAAAGCAAGCCCTACAATGACAGGCTGGGAGAGCTGAATATGTATTCACTGGAGGAGAGGAGGATGGGGATATGATCGAGACCTTTAAGTATCTGATGGGGATAAACAAGACCAACACAAAGGGATTTTCAGATGAGAAGGGGAGGAACGAGAGGCATCAACTGAGATTGGAGGGGTAAGATTCAAGAAGGAGATGAGGAGACATTTTCTCACAGAAAGAGTGGTGTACAAAAGGAACACCTTACCAGATGAGACAGTTTCCTGTAAGATGGTGGGCAGTTTCAAGAGGGGTTGGGACACAGTAAGGGTAAGGGATACTAGGAAGGGGGTTGGGGGGGCAGCTGCAAGATGAGGGGCTAGCTGCACACTTGACCAGACTCGATAGACCATAAGGCCTGTTTCTGCTGGCAATTTTGTATGTTCGTTTGCTCGTATTACTTGTCTATTAATTGCAAAAACACATAGCTGGACAATACAGTTAAAACATGCATAACCTGAAATACATTATTAAAAGAGTATTTTACTTCTTTTGATGAAGTTAAAAGTATAATAGTTTCTTACTGAAATACTTTGGATGAAATGGGATTTTCTACCATAAAGGAAAAAAATCAAGTCTGGTTGATCCTGCCCCATACCCTTCGAGCGTGTCTTACACTCCACAGCTATGCCGATGGACCACAACTTTCCAGAATGCCATTCCCACTGTGATGGAAAAAAGGAAAGAAAAAAAACAAAGGGAGAGACAGGCTGTGTGTGTATGTGTGTGTGTGTGAGTATGTGGAGAGTGGTGTGTGTGGTGTGGTGTGTGTGCGGTGTGTGTGTGTTGTGTTTGTGAAGTGTGTGTGTGTGGTGTGTGAGTGTGTGGAGCGTGGTGTGTGTGGTGTGTGGTGTGTATATGTGTGTGTGTAGTGTGTGAGTATGTGGAGCGTGGTGTGTGTGGTGTGTGGTGTGGTGTGTGTGTGGTGTGTGTGTGTTGTGTTTGTGAAGTGTGTGTGTGTGTGTGTGTGTGTGTGTGTGTGTGTGTGTGTGTGTGTATCTCTGACAGAAGTACTGCAGTAACTGAACTGTGCTGAAAGGAAAAAACAATTATCTATCACCATTAATTAAATAAAATAATATATGGGTTGGTGGGTGTAAAAAACAGAATTTTGCACACACCCTCAGTGTGGGATGCTTTTATAAACCACTCAGACTTTGCATCGGGGTTAATGTAGCATCCCACACCTCGAGTGTGTGTAAATTGTGGTTACACACACACACACACATATACATATTATTCTATATTTTAATAATGCAGTTCAGATTATGCTTTTTTTAAACAATGTTGTCCATCCACGTGTTTTTGCAATTTATAAACAATTACTAGTGTCCTATTTTTTTTTTCTTTTCAAGTCAAATCTGGATAGAAAGAGCATAATATTTTCAGAATCATAACACATGCTCAGATTGTTTTTACTGTCTTTGTCCAGGAAAGGCACACTGCTACAGCATGTTTCTGGGTGTGTTTTTGGAGTACAGGGAGGTTAAGTGGCTTACTCTGGTCACACAGTATACATGTAGAACATGTTGGAATCAAACCCCATTCTGCTGGATGAATGAAGCTTGTTCATATCTCTTTTCTTTACCCTCTAGGCTGTACTGCCAGCTGTTAATCAAAAACTACACATTTCAAGGCTGGCCCCATGATGCCAGGCCAGTAGGTACATAGCCACACTTGCACAGAAACATAGAAACATAGACATTGACAGCAGATAAGGACTGTAAGGCCCATCCAGTCTGCCCATTTTTTTACCTTATGAATGTGCCATAGGTCTTTACTCTGTCAATGGCCTATCTATTCATACTCATCTGCATTGCTCCCTTATGCCCATCCCATGCCTGTTTGAAGCCCTGCACTGTATTCATAGCCACTACTTCCTGAGGCAGGCCGTTCCATGCATCCACCAGCCTTTCTGAGAAAAAGGACTTCCTCACATTACCCCTTAATCGGCCTCCCTCTAATCTCATGCTGTGTCCTCTTGTCCTGCTATTTTTCTTATATTGAAACATGTTAGACTCTTTCACCTTGTTAAAGCCCTTAAGGTGTTTGAATGTTTCAATCATATCACCTCTCTCCCTCCTTTGCTCTAGGGTATACATATTGAGTTCGGTTAATCTGTCCTCATATGTTTTTTGATGCAGTCCCTGCACCATTTTGGTTGCCCTTCTCTGGACTGCCTCAGTTTGGTTAATGTGCTTGTGAAGGTGTGGCCTCCAGTACTGCATGCAGTACTCCAGATGTGGCCTAACCAGTGTCTTGTAAAGAGAGATTATTACCTCCCTCTTCTGACTTGTGATACCACTACTAATACACCCCAACATCCCTCTAGCCTTACCTACTGCTTTAGAGATCTGCTTGGATGATTTCAGGTCATCGGTGATGATGACGCCCAAATCTCTTTCTTCCCTTGTGACTGCCAGCAACTCCCCTCCCAGCCTACAGGTGGCTTCCGGGTTTCTCTTCCCTATGTGCATGATCTTGCACTTCTTTGCGTTAAACCCCAGTTGCCACTCTTCCGACCATTTTGCTAGTTTATCCAGATCTCTTCTCATTCTGTCCACCCCATCTGGATCATCTGCTTTATCGCAAGATTTTGGAGTCATCTGCAAACAGACAAACCTTACCTTCCAGTCTATCTGCAATGTCACTGATGAAGATATTGAAGAGGACTGGCCCCAGGATTTCAATGCATGAAGGTCTGCCATGACTTGCATCTCTTCTGACTGTATGCTTACCACCTCTCTCTGTGTTCTGCCTGTCAACCAGTTTGCCACCCAGTTGACCAACGTCTGACTCACCCCGAGTCTACCCAGCTTATTAATCAATCTTCTATGTGGAACAGTATCGAAAGCTTTGCTGAAGTCAAGGTAAGCAACATCTACTGCTCCCCCTTGGTCCACCACTCTGGTTACCCAGTCAAAGAAATCTATAAGATTAGTTTGACAGGACCTTCCTTTTGCAAACCCATGCTGTCTTGGATCCTGTGCTCCTAAGGATTCCATGTGTTGCACTATCCTTTCCTTAAGGATTGTCTCCATAATCTTGCCCACTACTGAGGTAAGACTGACTGGTCTGTAGTTCCCTATCTCCTCCCTGCTACCAATCTTGTGGAGTGGTATCACATGAGCCCTTCTCTAGTCTTCTGGGACCTCTCCTGTGCTCAGAGACTCACTAAACAGTTCTGATAATGGCTCTGCTAGTTCCACCCTTAGCTCCTTTAGTACCCTGGGATGTATGCCATCAGGTCCCATTGCCTTGTCCACCCTGAGCTTATCGAGCTCTTGTAGGGCCCTTTCTTTTGTGAAGGGACTAGTGCACACCTCCCTCCCCTGTGTCCATGGTGCTGAGCTGTGGGCCCTGCCCTACCTTCTCTTCAGTAAATACTGAGCAGAAGTATCTATTTAGGATAGATGCTTTTACATGGTCCTCCTCCTCACATGCCCCCTTACCCCCTTTGATCTTAGCAATACCCCTCTGGACTTTCTCCTTTCACTAATGTGTCTATAGAAAGTCTTGTCACCTTCTTTTACTGTTCATGCTAGTGTTTCCTCAGTCTGGGCCTTTGTCTGCCTTACTGCCTTCCCTACTTCCCTTAGGAAAGTTTGATATGCCTCCCTATCTTCATCTTCCTGCACTCCCTTATATTTTCTAAAGGCCAGCCTTTTGGCTCTGACCTTTTCTGCTACTGTGTTTGAGGACCAAAGTGGTTTCCTTCTTCTTTTGCACTTCCTTTTCTCGCTAACACAATGGGATGTTGCTTCAAGTACTGCATCTTTAATGCTTGCCCACTTTGCCTGTACCACCTCACCTGTATTTCTTTTTGCCAGGGCTAGCTTAACTCTATTGGCCATATTATCAAAATCAGCTCCTCTGAAGTCCCATATTTTTGCCTTGGAATGGGATGATTTTGTTTCAGTATCAAACTGAACCATACATGTGATGGTCACTGGCCCCAGGTGACCTTCTACCTGGAGATCTGTGATCTTGTAAACCTGAGTTCACACCTAAAATTGTAAGAGAAAAGGCTATAAGAGAATGGAATAAGACAGAAGTTAGTGCTGTGGCAGCCCCAGAAATCTGTACTGACATGAACACAGACATGGTTTAGAAATCCTGATACAGTATGGGGCCCCAACACCTGTTGGCATCACAGAGACAGCCTTGAGATATGTAGTTTTTAATGATCAGCTGGCAGTATAGCCTAGAGGTTAAAGCAATCCTAAAGATGGATTGGTTTTACTAACAGTTTGAAATGTAAGGGTGATACTTCACTAGTTTCAATGCAGATACAAAACAATTATTATAAATGTAGAAAGCATTGTAATAACACCTTAAAACACACCTAATAAAACAGACCATTTCCTATTTAACCTACAGTCAATGGAGGGCCAAGATCCTGGGTGACATCATTTCCTGTCAGGAGTCTAAAACATATGGCGGCCCCCAGCCCTTAATTACAGACTGATTTACATATGAATAACTTTGGACTGCAAAGACTCACAGATAAACACAATGGAGCACTCAAATTAGCTTTTTATGGCCTTTCAGACATTAAGAATCCTGCTGATGACAGTTCCCTTAATTCAGTAAAACCAGGTGACCACGCATTATTATAGCATGATGCAAAGTCATTGTTGCCCTAAACCAGACTGGATTTGTTAGTAACTAAATCATACATTAAGAAAATAAATCTGACTACACCTAGAACTGACCTTCCATCACAAACGTGGTTGCCACCTTTACTCAATAAAAAACTTTCAACTATGCCCTAAAAAAAAAACCTACCTAAAAGAAAAAAAAAAATTTATGTTAATTTCTGGATCATTATCACCATCTCCTTATACACATAAACACATTTAAAAAATGAAGCATTGTTCATAGTTTTCATTGTCAGTGTTCCTTTTCTGAAAATGACATATCTTCCTCCTATTTTTACCTGCTTAACAGGAAAATCTCTACTGCTTACCCTGCTAGATATAAAATTGAGGCTCTGCTTCTGCATAAGGTCATGTGTGTGTGTGTGTGTGTGTGTGTGTGTGTGTGTTATAAGTCATGCCTTTTTTTTCCTCAGGGTAAGTGAATTAGTTGGGCTGTAGCCCATGAAGGCATCTTCTTCACCCAAGAGGTCTTAACATGCTGTACATCGACCTGCGAATGTATCAACAACAAAAATCTCTCAGCAGTAACTCATCACTCTACACAGCCCAAGCTGGGTAAATTATGTCTAGCACTAAAATAGTTTTGGGGTTAAAAAGCATGCTCAACTGTAAGATGGATTTGCTGAGAATAGTCATGCCACTGACTCAGCTAAATACGCTGTCAAGAGGCCAGGCAACACAAAATAACTATTAAAATCTAGTAAAGTGCTCCACATATTTATAGTGTATAGTAGAACATTGTTCTGCATAGAATTCCATCCATTTCAAAATACTGTTGTACTACAGTTCAAAGGTCATGGAATGTGATTGTACCCTTTTGTGGTACAACCGCATTCTGAAACCTGTAGAGAATGCACACGTCAGTTTCATTCTGAAACTGAAAGAACCACCATGTGCACATTTTACACAATACTATACACTATAAAAATACAGGATGAGCAAGTTTATGCACAACCAGTATGTTCTGCCATCCTGAGGTTCTGAGTCCCATGGAGCTCTCAAGCTTCACTCTTGAGCTCAGAGGGAATCAGAACCCCTATATGGCAGAGCACACTAGTTATGCACAGTTGTCCAACCAGTATTTTCTTTTTTTTCAATTTAATAAACTTTATTGAGTTTTCAACAACAACCAACAAAGAACATCCATAGTATTTTCCATATAGCAACTCACAACACAAACAGAATGTGAAAAATAAATTTCACGGCATCTGCAATGGTAATGTGACTGTGGCACATGGCTTTCCTAAGTCCTACTTTTAATGCAGACTGCCTTTCATGTGTGTGCGCGTGTGTGTGTGTGTGTGTGTGTGTGTGTGTGTGTGTGTGTGTGTGGGAGAGGACATCATAAAAAACATTTATGAGCATAAACAACATCCCTTTTGTGTCTTTTTTCATCTGTGTTTAACCATACCTACACCTAGATAGCTTAATTAATTTATGATCTGGACCAGGTTAAAGCATGATCTGTACAAATTTGGGGCTGTATTCACAAAGCTTTCAGAAGGTGCAAAACCTTCCCTAAGTCCTCAAAACTGCTGTAACTATGGAAACAAGCATTTGTCAATGCTGAATGTTTGCTTGCTGGCATTGGCAGTGGTAATGTAGAAGTTACAGAGCTGTGTAATAGGAATGGCAGTGAAGTATTGAACTGAAGCCAACCCCACCACCACCCTGCAGAGAGTGTCAGGCATTGGGGTATGCGTTTGGGTCATCAGGCACTTGGCCCGCCATTCACCACACCCCACCCTGCAGACACTGACAAGTGTCACTGTGTTCCTTGGTCTTGGCCTTATCGCACCACATTTCATTAGGAAATATGATGAGATGGGTGCGATATAGAGAATGGGGTGAACTTTGGGGCCGAAGAGTCCAAGGCATACCTCGATGCCTCTCACTGGCTGCAGGGTGTGGAATGGTATAAGCATTACAGGCAAGAATCCCAAGTCACACCCTGATGCCTGTCATTCTCTACAGGGTTAGGTGTTATGGTTGGAAACCCTAATACCTCAGGCATTTGTTGGTATTTTCACTCCAAATTTTCAACATGTTTTTTGACCCCACCTCATGAACAGGGGGAATATCAGTTTATTAGCCGAAAGCTGCTTATGCACAGAGACTACAGCATTTAGCACCACAGGTACAAAAACATTCCGAACAGGATGTAAAAAATGACAGCTGTACTGTTCATGGGGAGGTGTAAAAAATGGCAATGTTGCAAATCTGCAGTACAAATATTAAAAAAAATGGTGAAGTCACGAGCGTACATAGAAACTGTGCAACACACACCCGTAATATAATTAGGTTGGGGATTTTTTACAGCAGATTGTCAACTCAGGCATTTTGGTGCCTCCGATCATGAACAGTGTCACTGTGGTTTTCTTTATCTGTGCCGAACAATGATTTCCCACAGCGACCACGCATCTCTGCGTTGAAAGTGTGAAAACACACTTCAGCCATGTTGTGAAAATGACAGCTGTACTGTTCATAGGAAGTGTGGAAAAATGCCACTGGTGAAAATCTGGACTGAAAATATTACAAAGTCATGAACTTCGGGGTGCGTGGAAACTGCTAATGCTCACTACAGTAACACAGTCATTTATGGACTTTTGTCACCAAATTTTCAACATAGCCATTTTAAGGCCTCTGCTCATGAACAGTATAACTGTGATTTTCTTAATTTGTACTGTACATTGATTTCTCACACCGACTGTGCCATTGTGCGCTACATGTGTGAAAACACATTTTGGGTGACATATGAAAAATGGCAGCTGTAATGTTCATAAGAAAGTGTAATAAAATGGCAATGTTGAAAATCTGGAGTGAAAATATTAAATTCATGAAACTTACAAGCATGCATAGGAACTGCATAGCATAGCGCTAAGTAAAACAGTCATTTTAGGAATTTTTCACCAAGCTTTCAACATAGCCATTTTAAGACCTCTGCTCATGAACAGTATCACTTTGATTTTAATGTGTCCCATACATTGATTTTGCACATCGACTGCGCCATTATGCTACATGGGCGAAACACATTTTGGGCAAGATGTGAAAAATGACAGCTGTACTGCTCATAAGGAGTTAGTGGTAAAATGGCAATGTTGAAATCTGGAGTGAAAATATTAAAATTCACGAACTTACGGCGTGCGTAAGAACTGTACAGCAGCTCGTAAAACAGTAATTTTAGGAATTTTTCACCAAATTTTCAACATAGCCATTTTAAGACCTCTGCTCATGAACAGTGTCACTGTGATTTTCTTAATTTGTCCTGTACATTGATTTACACACCAACTGCGCCATTGATGCTACATGGCGGAAACACATTTTGGGTGAGATGTGAAAATGACAGCTATACTACTCATAAGAAGGTGTGGTAAACTGGCAAAGTTGAAAATCTGGAGTGAAAATATTGAAAATTCATGAACTTACGAGCGTGCGTAGGAACTGCGCAACGCACGCTCATAAAACAGTCATTTTAAGGAATTTTTCACCAAATTTTCAACATAGCCATTTTAAGACCTCTACTCATGAACAATGTCACTGTGATTTTCTTAATTTGTCCTGTATATTGATTTCGCACACCAACTGCGCCATTGTGCGCTACATGGGCGGAAACACATTTTGGGTGAGACATGAAAATTGACAGCTATACTACTCTTAAGAAGGTGTGGTAAAATGGCAATGTTGAAAATCTGGAGTGAAAATATTGAAAATTCACAAACTTACAGAGCCTGTGTAGGAACACAGCCTTACATCGTAAAACAGTCATTTTTAGAATTTTTCACCAAATTTTCAACATAGGTTTTGGGACCCCTTCTCATGAATGATGTCACTGTCATGGTGTTATTCTGGACGAAGGGTGATTTCATGCAGTGACTGTGCAGTGACTGCGAAATCACCCTTCGGGCCTGAATAATGCCATGACAGTGACATCATTCATGAGAAGGAGTCCCAAAAACCCCATGTTGAAAATTTGGTGCAAAAATTCCAAAAAATGTCTGAGATATGCAATAAAGTTGAAAACCCTATCTAGCCTATTATACAGCTTACCTGCATTTCCTCAGTTCACGGTCGGCTTTGAAGAGTGCAGACGTGTTCCCGGTCCACCGAAGATCATCACGCCGGACTCCGGAGGTAAGTATGGGGTGGGGAGTGTGGGAGGCAGGGTGCGCAGTGGGTGGGTGCGGGTTGTGGGAGGGGGCTGGGAGAAGCGCCGTGGGACCGTTTTTATTTTGCAGGTTAAAAAAAGACGATGTGGGACATTTGCCATGCTGGGGTGGGCTCCCAGTGTGGCACAAGGATGGCTGGGGGGTCCGTGGAGCTGACGGGGGATTGGCCACCCCCGTCAGCCATATGATCAGTTGCCACACTGGGGTGGTCTCCCAGCATGGCACCCAGTACTCGGGGATGGTGAGGACAGTTGAGCCGATGGGGGATTGGGCACCCCCATTGGCTATTCTATCAGTTGCCACGCTGGGTGGGCACCAGCGTGGCATGTCAGAGAAAGCGGGGGGCGCAGCACAAGCCGACGAGGGATTGGGCACCCCCGTGGCTATCACGTGTGTGGGGTGGGCAGCACGCAGTATGCATGCGTTTCTGTGTGTGTGTGTAGGGGGAGCTGTGTATGAGCAGGTGATATCTTATCGCTGCTCACTGAAGCGTAGCTCCCCCTTTCAACTTATGCCACTGCATTTTGGAGCTTGTCATAGACTGATCCAGCATGCACTGGCTTACAGGGGCCGCGCCTGCCAAAAAACTGACTGAATTGGAGGAGGAGGTGACACACCTCCAAAATCTCGGATGATGGCACTATGTTTCTTGCACACGCGTGCAAGCAAACATAAAAAGGGGAGATTACTCCGAGTGCTATTCACAAAAACCTCTGCAGCTGCAGAAAAAAACACTCTGGACTGTGGAAGAAAGTGCATCTGTGGAAGTCCCTGAGGATAAAAAGGTGTGAGATAAGTAAGGCACAGGTTCTGCAAGGCTATTCTCAGCCAGTTTTTTTCTGCAGTTGTGGGAAAAATGTTAAACACAGTGGAATGAGGTGTAACTCTCCCTCAGGAAACTGCAGTAGTGCCCCAATGATTTAAATCAATTAAGGTGGAGGTGTTTCAGAGGTAATTGCATCTCAGATAGTACAGCAGTGGCTGATGTTACAGCAACAAAGACACACATTGCCATGATACAGTATGGCAACAGGTAACAACCACGAGACCCAGTGCAGCCCATGATGGAGCCTCACAGGCAGTAGAGCCTGACCAGCCTGCAGTGAGTGCCACCCTCACAGGCAACAGGATCACCCCAAGGAGGGATGACCAGCAGTGACTGTCGGCCACTGTGGTGCCATGGTATTGCTGGTTCCTGTGGTGCTGCAGTGGTCTCAGTTGAGGGACTGGTTGCAGATATCTTTGTGGGTGCTGTCAGCCTCGTACAATGGCAGCAATGTTAATGTCTGCTGCTTCAGCTACATGGCTTTACTATTGCTGTGCCTCCTCAGCCATTTCCACAGCTGCAGATCCGCAGCTGTGGATTTGCAGCACTTGCGGGATTCCCGCAGCTGCTGGAATTCCGCAGCTGCAGAACATTTTGTGGATTTCCCTCAGCTGCGGGATTTTGTTTCAGAATATCATGCAACTGCATTTCCACAGTGCTGCAAGTCTTTTCCCCTGCAGCTTTTTTTGCTGTTCTTTGAGAATCCTGCTCCTGATCTCTAAATTATTCACATGATTTATAAAGGGTTAGTTGGGCTTTCAATGTGCCTCTTGGCTTATAAAGAGCATCATTTCATGCCTCCTTATAGTCCCCAAACTGTTTAGTTTCACTTTGCGGTCCTCAGACCCTAAGAAGGCATGAGATGACACACTTGATAAGCCGAGAGACATCTGAAAGCCAAGAGACATCTGGAAAGTCACATTTTACCAATATATTATGTTATGACAGGAAACTTCTACCAGCAGAATTGTGCAGAATTTTGAATCCCTGTATTCCATGGCAAACATTCCATCTGTTAAATGTGGAGAAGAGAAGAAAACAAACAGGGCAAGGAAAGGATATATAAACAGACAGAGGAAAGGGGGAAACAAATATATAAGTAGGCACAAGCAGACCCAAACTGCTTAAATAAATTCCTGAAGCTCATAAAAGTACATACAATGGAATCATATATGGGTGTTTCTTACCAGGTGAAATCTACCCCCCAATAAAAAAGTAAATATAAAAAATAACTGGCAGGCTCATCAGTTTTAACACATTTCCATTAAAATATCTGTATTGGTTTAAAATTCAGAAAGTTTACATTTTTAAAACAAAATGTATGCATCACATGGTTTTTATAGCCTTTTATTATTTTAACTAACCTTAGTTACCAGAATATGGAATATCTGTTGTCTTCAAAGTTAAAATGGAAGCATATTTCAATGAATAATACCATTTTCAGCTTTTTTTAAATACTTTCTTCTTATTTTTAATCATTTTAAGTCAAATATTTAAAAGCCATTTTATAAATTCAATAAGACAGTCCAGGGTGTGCCATTATGGTGATATGATCGCACTTCTCAGTGCATTTAATGGCACAAGACTGTTCCTCATGCCTAACAATGCACCTGAGGCATGTGATTATATCACCATAATGCACACCTTGTCATGTGTTATTGTTTACATAGCGAAACAAGGGCTATTGGTGAGATTCAAACTTGGGGTCTTCTGGTTCCCAATCCGTTTCCCTAGACAAGAGGCTGGATGAACTGCTTTCCTTTCTAAACAGCTTTGATTCCATTTTTATTTGAACTCACAAACATTAAACTTAATTAGTAGTAATTTATTAAATTAACACATGGATATGGCTGTCCCCCACTTTTTATTTTAAAATTTCAAAGCAGTGTCAGTGTAAACCATAACCTTATTTCTAGAAACACGTGCTTTGTAATCCTACTGTTTACTTAGTGAGATGTACTAGATAAATGAATATATGTACTCTGTTATATTCCATATTGCTCTGGCCATCCAAATTGGCTAATAATCATTCAATACAGATACAGATTAAAGTCAATGATTCCATAGCACTGAACTGAAACCCATATTGTCCAGTACTGTGACTTTGTGATGATTTGTGTTCTCCTTATGACAGCTGGAGTAAATGAGTTTTAGACTGCTGCTGTCAAAAGCACGGTGAGGAATGATTTATGCAGCGGCAGATCATATTTTTGGTCCTAACAACTACTGTTATAAAAGTGATAAAAGTAAAATTACTGGCCACTTTTCTATGGAGATATTTGTGATGGAAGAATTTATTTTTAATAATAAGATTTTAATGTACCTGTCTGTATTTTTATATATCACATTAACCCATTAAACATAGATTCATAGGGTTTGCAAATGCTCATAACTTCTTTAATAGAAAATGTAACACACAAACCTTTACTTGAATATGAATATACAATTCAAAGATCTTGTTAATCTTTTCTTAGGATCTTTACAAAGTAATTTCTTGCTGAGAATATGTACGTGTTTTGAAATTTTTCTAATACATTAATTGTCTACAGCTTTCTGCAGATTGTAAACATTTCTTGTTATCGTTATGAAGTAATTTGTTGCTGAGAATATGTACATTGCTTGAGATTTTGCAAATACTGTAATTGTCTACAGCTTTCTGTGGATTTTATGAGGACATGTACAGTGTAATACTGCCAATAACTGGAATGACTTACTTGCTCAGTTCTTGGTTTAAAATACACAGTATTTGATGGAAGTATAGCCCCTATCAAAGGAAAGTATGTGCAGCCTCCTTAGGTACTACAGGTCCCTTGGGACTTAAGAGAGCCAGTGCTGCATCCTGTAACATACCAGGGAGTCTATGTGTTGTGTTTAATACCAAGGCAACATACAGACAAATTTGCAAGGAAAATGCAATAAATCCTCCTTCATTTCTATGTAATGGCTGTTGAAAATCATTGAAAGTCAGGGCTTAAAGAACAAACAAAACAATATCAATATCAAGTTTCTACAGTACTGAATGTTTTTATGCATACTGTATGAAAACTTAACATACAGGTCTTGATTTACTAAGTTACTAGCCAGGCAAAGGCATAGCTAATGATATTTAAGGCCAACAAAAGCTGGTTGTAGTAACTTTCCCATGAGGGTGTGCACACAAACCCCCCAAATATTCATATTTATTGGCACTGAAACACACAGTCATACAGACATACCATAATTCATGTGAATATAGTATTCACACACAGAGGTGCATGCATTAACAACTGCAGTCTAAGGATGAGTGGACCACTGCAAGTTTAGTTTATCTTCGAGTTGCACCCCATGAATTTGGTTCAACTTCGAGAATCTGGCTGAACCACAATGGCTCCCAGTGCAGTAATTGTCTTTTGGTAAAAAAGACTACAAATGGGGGGGGGTGTAAAAAAAAATCCTTGAGATGAGCGATGAATATTTATTACTTATCTTACTCGGAGCAGGTGCTGTAGGCATACTACTGCTGGTGATTTGTGTGTTTGTGGTGGTGTGACAGTGTCAACAGCCCACTAAGACCTTCATGGGTCATTGCAGAGCTACAATAATAGTTAATATTTATTGCTAAGCTCAGTGCTTTTAGCCTCCTGTGGTCTCTTTTTTACATCTGTGCCAGTTACTATATTCTGCTTGGCCTAGATTTCTAATTACATAATACCCCCTCCCCCCACGAAAAAAAATATATGCATCAGCAAACAAAAAACAAATAAATTAGATTTAGGACATTATATTGCACTTCACAATATTTTATTGTCTGTGCATGAAGATTTAGTTTTGTTTGCTTTTTCTTGTTTTCTTCTTTTTTTATTTTAATTTTGTTTTCATTTTTTTTTTTTATATTTTAGTGAACTATGAACACATCTGCTGCTTGCTAGAAGCCAAAGTTGTAGTTAACTGACTACATGAGGTCAGACTGAACTACTGTATTGCACCTCTGCATGGCTGGTCACTCATTCTGTTGCCATCCTATTCACCATGAGTGGGGTGACAGGACTTACTTAACTGTGACAGACTCAGGGCCCAATTTTAAGATAGAAGTCTTTGACGCAAGATGCCTGCACCAAATGGGTATGACACATGTGGCACCTTGCATCAACGTTTGCAGCAATCCTGATTTTCCAATGTAAGCTGCATTGAAATTGTGATGCCTTGCACCAAAGCCACCCTGCACCACCCTTGCGACAGAAGCGTCTTTGCACCAGGTCGTGAAGGGGCTTGCACTATGGTGGAGCTTCACCTTCCCTTTTTTGGACTATTGCAAGCTCCACCATGGATGTAACAGAGGGCTCAGGTTAGACCAGCCAGGAGGTAGTCTAAGGGCCCTGAACCACTGAGGGGCAACATGCCAATTGGGAGGACCTGCCAGGAGGAGGCCAGGGAAAGGAGCATGGGGGTGCTCTAGAGGGCATCAGGGAGATGGCAGAATAGCAGGGTGGTGAAGTGGCACCCGGTGGGGGGTGCCTTTTGCAATGCCAGGCAGCCGATTGGCTCAGACTGCTTTTTGGAGGGTTAGCAGGGAGGGAAAGTGACCTGGCCCTTGGTGAGAACAGCCCTGGCAGCTGCCCCAGAGGTGCCACAATCCCCAACCCTGTAGGCAGGAAGCATTGATTGCAGGATGAGGGCTGACAGTGGTGGAAGGGAATGTTCTCCAGGCTCTGCAACAGTTCCTTAGTACCCAGCCACCCTGCACTGTGGCAGGCTGCCTTCCACCTACAGGGTTGGGGATTGTGGCACCTCTAGGGCCAGTGCCAGGGCTGTGCTCACTTAGGGCTAGGTCATTTTCCTTCCCTGCTTACTCTCCATGTACTGTGAGCTGATCGGCTACCTGGCATTGCAAATGGAACCCCTGCCTGTGCTGCATCACCACTCTACTATTCTTCCATCTCCCTGACACCCCCTAAGGCACCACCATGCTTCCTCTGCCCCAGGTCCCTCCTGGCATGCATAGTCACCCCCCACCTTCATTGCCTCTCTAGCGTTGTGCCTGGTGGGGGGGCTGGATCCCTGCATCAATCCCCACAGGTGCATTGAATGTTTGGCGCATGCCTGTGGCTGTGGCAACTCCTGGGTCTTTGGCGCATGAGCCCCCCTTTCATAAAATTGGGCACAGGGTCCCTTATGCACCTGGAGTTAGCAGCAGCCCCTGAGTGATGCAACATGTGTCGCTGTAAGGTCTGTTTTAAAACCGGGCCCTCAGTGTTAGTGACACAAATGATCATATCAAGCTTGTTGATGACAATGTAAAAGTTGTCATATTGTCATTAGGAAGGAGGAGGAGGGCATGCACTGGTGGTCTGCATCCAAGTAGTGATTGTGCTGCTGCTGCTGCTGCTTGGAGTGGTGAACCAGACTATGATGCCACTGAGAGTCCAGAGGAACTTTCCACCAGGACCTGTAGCACCTCTAGATGGTACAGTACTATGGGGCTGATCATGCTATGGTGCATGGGGGCGGGGCTTGTCTTTAGATTTCCCTACCTGAGAAACTTGCTTTCTTACATTTCCCTTTTTTAATTTTGCCACCTCCTCCCATGATGGCCCCAGCTCCTCAGTGTCATATGATTACCACTAGTCATTTGTGTAAGTGACATCAGACTTTAGTATTTTTCTTTATACTCCTCTCATGCATATGCTATCACATGTCACTCTGTCGCCTCGTCTCCAGCTTGAACATGGTTGTTAGGAAGATGCCAGGTTCACTTTTCAAATGATTAGCCAGAACACTGATTCACAAAGTGAGTAGATTGCATCCAACTGATCTTTCTTCCACGTTGATTTCAGTATCCTTTCAGTGGATTTGTGGTATTACCTGCAAAATACTCAAACACTGAAGATTTGTTTATTTTGTAGTAATAATGGACAGGTGTGAGGTACTTTGGGAGAAACTGGGTGGCAACTGTGAAATGTGTTCTTCTTCCTTACTGTGGAATGACATGGCTAGGGATGGCAGGGCAGCATCAGCAGCAAGTGGTGCAGTCATAGCTCTCAACCTTTTGTCAAAGAAATGTGAGGCATCACCACTCAGAATGTAGGAATACATGGGCCACTGGCCCTCATAATGTGGTACACATGGAGATACAAGCTATGAACATGGCGGAAACGAATGCCTTTGATTATGCAAGGTATACTTTAGCATAATAGAATAATACTGTACTTTTCTTCTGTTGACGTGATAACTGTAGTGTCTGTGTCTGACCAAGACTCAGTGTCACCGTCATTACATGATAACTGAGCAGCAGAACTGGGCTGAGTGGGGCTGCAGCTGCATGATTTAGGTAATGTGGTTCATCATACTGAGGTTCAAGGCAGACTGGCACATAGCTGATGCCTACGCACAGGTGCTTGGGGCAGTTGATGTCAATTTTTCATATGAGATGGACAGGAGGAAGGCTTGCCTTTACATTTCTGGACAGATCACTTCCATCCAGGGTAGGGGATCTGGAACTGGAATCTTTTTAAGGAGGAAGATGGGGAAACTGGTGTGCTTCTGGATTCTTCCAGGTTGTCTCATCATCAAATGCACTGAATGACTAGCTTGGAAGTCTGCTGAAAGTGAGAGGGAAAATCAATGGACTTATGGGGACTAAAGAACAATGTTTTGTTGGCTATACTATCATGCACCCAGACCTAGTTTCCATGGCCCCAAAACTGTGACTATGACTCCCGGTCCCCATACTCCATGACCGTCTTCTTCTCTACCACCAGCACCACCACCACCACCACATGCAGAACTAGTACTTTTTGGAACTGGCATGGTGGTACCTAATCAGCTCTTTTCCTGATCGTACATCCTCTACTCCTCTTGTTCTTTTCCTCATATTTTCTTCACATATCAGTAACAAACACATAACAGACGATGGCATGACACAACTTTGCCAAATGCTAACCATGATTACTCAAAGTAGTTGTTAACTCATTCTAGATGTTTACATGATGAGCATGGCACAAGCACTAACCACAGTGCAGCCCAACTTGCAAGGCAACAGGGAACCAAGGAGTGGAGTGAGACTGACACCACCATGCCACACACCAACACACTGGCACACCATCATCACCCTGAAGAGAGACAATGAAATATCTAGCGTCTCTTGGTTGCCTACCTCACTTTTCAATCATTGACTTGCTCCCAGGCAAAGAATAACATAAAATATGGATTTTTGTGCCTGCAGTCAGTAAAATAAGAAAATTATTTGTCAAATAAAACCTTCAATGATCACACTGCCACACTCCCTGTCTGCTAAATTTACTGCCCTGATACAGGCCTATAGCTGCAAAAATCACACACCTGTAGCCAACTCAATGAAGCTAAGCAGTGGGGTCTGCTCCGTGTGTTGGCAACCCATTTGCTCCCTGAGCTCAGGAAAAGTGGAGGCTGGCGGGAGGTAATACAGCATATGTGCCAGTGCTTTCCTCTGGTGGGGGGTCAGTGCTGCACTATTTGTAAATTGACACCAGGTGGAGCTTAGTGGAGATGTTGTTGGTGACATGGTGACCAAATGTGGCCTGGCACCCCCGCAGAGCATTGTGGGCAGGCACACTTACTCTAGGGGGATGAAAGATGGGGAGGAAAGCATCCACTGGGTTGATATGAGGTCTGATGCCACCCACATCCAATTGGCACACCAAAAGACTGGCTCCCCCTTGCTGACTGTGGCACTGTCCTGAACCTCCTTAGATGTATCCTGTAAGAGGGCAGCTGGAAACAGTGACCCTGGGAGCAAGCAAGTAGTCAAGAGCAGTGGCCAGCAGGAGAATCACACCAACTAGGATGGAGAACCTGGAAGGGATATGAAGGAAGGCACAAGCAGAAGCACTGCACAGTAGAGGGACATAGAAACAAAAAAAGATGTTTGCAGAAAAAGACCACTGGTCCATCCAGTCAGGCCTGTTTTGCCCTATCCTACCCTGGGACCTAATATTTAGTCAAGATTATTGCCCTTGCCTCCCCCTTTCCTCTGCTTTTCTGCTTCCCACTGTGCAACTATTAAGCCTTGCACTCTGTCCCAGCTGTATTTGAAACCATGAATTGTTCTTTAATCCACCACCTCTGCTGGAAGGTTGTTCCACAGCTCTACCACTCTGTAAAATAAAACTTTCTCACATCCCTCTTGAATCATCACCTGCTAGCTTCATGTACCCAAAGTGAAAAAGCACCCACAGCAGCAGTGTGACTACAAATGCCAGTGTAGCTATGAGTGAGTCTTTTTATTGGCAAGTAGTGCAAAGTTCCATACACAGTGATACAGAAGCAGCAGCAATTCATCACAGTATGGTAACCTGGCAGTTACCATACCGTTTTGAGTGCTGCTGCTGTATCACCGTGTAGGAACTTTGCACTACTTGCCATTAAAATGACTACTCCATCTACACTGAGTCATTATAGTCACTGCTGCTGTGGGGCTTTTTGTTCTGGGTATACTGTTTGTATCTGTTTTGCACCTCAGCTTCTATCCTGGTACTCAACATCCTTACCTACTCCTACCTGCTAGCTTCCACTCATGCCCCTGTGTTCTTGATTCACCAGTCCAACTTGTTCTTTCCTTTCAAACACTTAAAGGTCTCTATCATATTTCCCTCTCCCTTCTGGCATCCAGTGAGTGCATGTTCAGTCCCTAAGTGATCCTCATAAGATCTGCCCGTTGGCCCTGAATATTTTTGGTTACCCTGTGTTGTACTGTCTCCAGCCTGTCTTTGTCTTTTTCTTAGGTAGGGGGCTCCAGACTGACACTGTGTTCAGAACCAACCTCCCCAGTGATCTATAAGGGCAGTATCACAGCCTTACTACTGCTGTCTACCCCCCTTCCAGTATACCGGAGCATCTTGGTTCTCTTGCTCTAGGCCTTGTTACATTGTCTAGATTGTTTTAGGGAGTTGCTAATAGGGCTGGGCAAAATTAGAAAATTCCGATCTCACAGAATGTTTGCAAAATTTTTGGAATGTTCTGAAATTCTTTAATTGGTTGTAACTCAGTAAGTGTTATGCTGTTGATAGAGCTCTGTAATTTGGCACACAAATTGTTTTAGGGAGGCCCTAAAAGGGTATGAAGCTTCATGACATTTGCATGAGTGGAGAGGAAGTTAAAGGGATTCAGCTTCTGGCAAATTCTTATTTGTGTGAAAATTCCAAAAAATATTTCTATGCTTACAACTTAGCCACCTTTGTAGCTAGATAATTGAAAATTCATATTCATATTTTCTTGGAAGAATCATAGAAGCTGCTAAATAGACAGGTACTTGGTTATGTTAATTGTAAGTTGCAGTTTACATAATTGCAAAATGTAATTTTAAAATTTCCAAATGTTTGAAGGCGTATAGCTCAGTCACCTTTAAAGATGTGAACCTGAAACTTGGTACTCATACTGTACTGTATGTATGAGCCTTGGAAAAGTCAGTATTATAAAGGTGGTACAATTTGGACTAATAACCTAGACATTCTGCAGCTTACATAACTGTGACATGCAGTTTTAAACTTTCTGAAAGGTTGGAGGGTTATAACTCAGTCACCTTTCAAGACAGAGATCTGAGTCTTGGTAAATGTATGTATGGGCATCCCTGAATTTTTAAATCACATTTGGTGTAATTTAGACTGATACATCTGAAATTAGATGGAAATAACTGAAATCACAATTTTGGTGAGATTTCATGACATTTTGTAGAAATCAGCATTCCACTAGAATTTTACTGGCAGAAGATAAATTTCACCTAGCCCTAGCTTGCTTATGATGACTTCCAGGTCCCTTTCCTCTGTGATAGTGACAATCTCAGCCCCTCTCATCCAATATTCCTCCCTAGAGTGTTTGTTCCCTTTGTGCATCACCTTGCACTGTATAGCACTGAATTTCAAATGTCATATTCTGGACCACCTCTAATCATTGCAGGTCCTTCTGGAACTCTCCAACCATAACCTCTTTTTCACTGTCTACCCTGTCACACAGCATGGTGTCATCTGTGGAGAAACACATCTTTCCTTGTACTCCTTCTCCTATGTCATTGATTCATATATTGAAAAGGATTGGCCCCACAACTGAACCATATGACACCCCACTTGTGACTTCTCTCTCCCCTGACTTGTGTCCCTGACCAGCTTCTTGGTCACCCCCATCCTTTAAATGGTATTCAGTCCATTATTCATCTCCCTGTTTCTTTGCATCTATTGAAGTCCTTTCTTACACCCTCACTACCTCCCTGACTTTCTTTGAGAACCAGATTGGTCTCTTGTGCCTGTTACTCTTGGTAACTGTTCTCAGACATGACTTAGTTGCTTCTGGAATGTCCCCTTAAATTACTCCCCATGTCTCCTCCACCTCCCTGATTTCATTCACTCCCATCAGCTTACCCTCGGTTACTTCCATCATCTGGTCAAAGTCTGCTCTTCTGAAATCCAGAACCACAGCCTTTGATGAGGGTATACTGGTACCCAGGGTCAGTTTGAACCATATGATATTATGATCACTGGACCCCAGAGGCTCCCCAACCCTCACCCTACCTATAATTCCTAAGTTGTTGAGCACCACAAAGAGAATGGCAGTTTGCCCTGTGGATTCTTTGATCCGCTGTAACAGCAGACATTCCTGCAATGTATTTAGTGTTGCCTGACTCCTGGCACTCTAAGCTCCTGAAATGTCCCAATCTATGTCTGGTAGATTGAGATCCCCCTTCCCCCCACCAATATGTCTCACTTTGCTGCTCCCCTCTGAATTCCTGTCCTAGTTCCCCATCTCTTTCATCTCTCTGTCCTGGCAGTTTGTAAACCACAACCATGCTCAGCTTCTTACCCAATGAGGTTGTGAGTTGCACCCCAAGTGATTCTGTCCCCTTCCCTCCCCTAATGGAACCCTCCTCAACCTCCTCTTTACCTTCCTTAATATAAAGGGCTACTCCACCCCCTTTTCCCATAATGTACCCCTATCTTGTCTATACATGGTAGATCCTGGTATTACTAAATCCCAGTAGTTATTGCCAGTGGCCCATGTTGCTGTGATGGCTGTGAGATCTAATCATGCATCTGTCACCATTGCCTGGGCTCACTAGTTTTGTTCCAGGGCTACTGGTATTTTGACTGCCTTCCAGCCTGTTCCTGTGCCTCTCCCATTCTTATTTGCAGCTCTCCCCTTGTCCTCATTTTCCCTCTTATTTTCATGCCCCTTGATCATTCCATGTCTCTGTAAGATGTGGGCAAAATACATCCACACTTCTCAGGCCCTTGGTGGCAGTAAGCTAGCAGAAGAAACACAGACATGAAGCAAGTGCAGTAATAAACTTGTTGATTACATAAAATAAGCATTCACCCTAAATCAGAGTCTTACCAATATAGATACTGGGAACTAAGAGTTTCCCAATATACCCTAGGGTATGCAGTGATCTCAGAAGGGATACATAATGCAGTAACTTATATACCATGATAATAACCATGGTAAGTATTACCTTCACAAGCTACTAGATACATAAAACAAGCCCTATTGGCTAAATGTTAGGTGGCTCCACAGTGTTATTTAAAGATATACAAAATGTGTAAAATCAGCTAAAAATTTGAATAAAGAAGGTATACAAAATACAAGTGTAAGTGCAGTATTACATAAATCTGCATGATGGCAGTGCAGGCTATACAATAATTTCTCAGAAGAATATACAAAGACTACAACATGTACTCTTCACTTGCTACTTACATTACAAGCAGTAATTATTATAACAGTAATATTCCTGGTCACTTACACTTGTACGGTAAGTACCAATGCCCTAAGTATTAGTGCTGATTATCATATATGCATATATATACATATTGTCCATGGTGCACAATGGGTAGCTAATATGGGTGAGGGGACCAAGCCTAACATGTCCCTGCCTCCTGACTCCATTTCTTACTTTATTATTGACTCCTGTTCAGATGTCTACATCCCCTCAGTTTCTGTTCCCCAATTCTGGGTTAGTCCTAGCTAGGTTCCTCTTATGTCCTCCTTCCTCTGTGATTTCCCTAGTCTCAGTCTCCTCCCACTTAGTTTAAATCTCCACCAACATAGTCATCCAATGTCTACCCCAATGTATTAGCCCCCTATCTTGTCAGGTAAAGGTGATCACCCTAAAAGAGTCTTCTGTCACAGAAGCTGCCCAGTCTCCCACAAAATGGTACCCCTCCTCATGACACCATCCTTTCAGCCACCCAGTAAAGTACTCAGTCTCTTCCTTCCTCATGCTTGCCTTCTCTTCCCCCTTTACCATGCAGGAAGGACCTCAGAAAAGGCCAAGGAAGCCAAGTGTTGCCCAGCTTCTGAAAGTTGCACTTCACCATCTCAAATGGCTTGGTAACCAGATTATTGGTACCTAAGTGTACCAGCACTCCAAGTGCCCCGCCCCTTCCTGTACCATCCTTTCTATCCTTTCCATGTCCTGGATGGTTGATGCTCCTGGAAATCATCTGACCTCCCACCTTCCCTTCCCCTGTTCCTACCACCTTCTGCACCCCTCTAGTCATTAAGTCTCCCTCCACTAGGATACTCCTGGCTGCCTTGATCCTGCTTTTCTAACTGGGTGCCACCAAGTCATCATGTCCACCCTTTCTGACTCGCTCTGAGCCCCCACCAAGGGAGTCCAGTACCTGATTCTCCAATGGTACAAATAGGTTCACTGTCTATATATGGTGGGCCTGCATAACTTCCTAGTGAGGCCCCCTGTCACCTTTTTCCCTCACTGCTACCCTCTAGGCAGCCAGGCCAGTGGGCCTCTAGGGGACTGTGGGTGCCAAGTGTGTCTGAGGGTACCAGCTCAGTTGGTGTTGCAGCCAGGGTATCGCCTCTCTTGCTGCTACCAGCTGTGCCTAGAGCTTTGCAATGCCTTACATATGGGGAAGTATTCTCTCTTCCAGAAAGTAGCCCAGGAGATAAGAGCCCCACAATTCCTACAGGTGACTATGTCCCTGCTGTACCTGTGCTCCATTTTATCTTTTTTAATTTGAAGTTTACTGATTTTTAAGATCAAAAATAATAACAAACAACACAAGTGATTCAGTGTGTACACAACATACGAGTCAAATATTCAAATGTACAGAATACCACAACATGCCCAGATGTTACAATTCATAACAATGCCTTGCAAGGTACATTTACAGTTTCTATTTAATACAATTAATAGCCATGCTGTGTATCATATATTTAATGGTAGACTAACTATGGAATCACCCACATCTTTGAATGAATATCCTGATGGTGTTAGAATTTCTGCATGTCTGTTTCTGTGGAATAATGGCATTATTATACTGCAACACATAAAACACCCAAGGCAAACAGTGTGTCCAAAAGGCAACCACCTGGTCCCTTAGATGGTGGGTAATTCTCTCCAAGTGGTATATGTGAGAAACTATTTCCTGCCACTAGGGCACTGTGGTTGGATGGAGCTGTAGCCAGCATCTGCTTATAGCTTTCTTAGCTGCCAAAAACAGTATTGGGGCCAAATGATGTAGACCCAGGGAGGCACTGTCAGGGGCTATTGCCAGCAGAGCCTTGCTATCTGATAGTAGAGCTGGGTCCAGGGATGACTGTAGAAACCCTTGTTAAAGTTCCTATTAGGGAACAAAATGCCAATGGGTGGACATTGTCAGCTGTGGGAGCAGCACCTTAGATATATACCCAACACTTTATAAGAAGCGTGCAGTGCTCAAGTAGAAATAAAAAAGTTTTCACTTTTTATATGCTTTGATTTTGGTTTTATTTACATGAAAGAGTGCTAGTGTGGGAGTGTTTCATGAGGATTTTCTGTTGTACTATAACTGTAGAAACTGGTCTCTAAGGTCTAGCTAGTATTGTTGAAATTTACCACAACTCCAAAATACATGAACATGTTCTACATCGTTCCTCCCACACAGCCTCCAGCAACAACTGTATCTTTGACCCATATACTGCACCTGTATGTGTGAAGTCTGAAAAACATGAATATGACAATTCCATGCAAACCCATGCCATAGCATAGCAGAAGATATTTTTATAGCAGAGATAGCATATCTGTCCCAAATCACAGACTCAGTGGTAGACCCCAACACCTTATGTCATCTGTTTAAAACGTAATAGGTGGTACCACCTCTTAGTTCTTGTATTCTCCTATATATATGCCCAAAAATATGTCCCCAGGCTGTCCCACCAAAGGTATATATTAAAATGTGAAGATTAAAGGAACACTGACCTATATTGAGGACCTCCCCCTCCCAAAAGAAGTAAGTATGAATGCACCTGAATTCATATTTTTGTTGAAGCTCATGGAAGGGGAGAGCTCCCTGCATGTCCATACATTTGAACCAATAACTAAGTCCTGATGAGTGCCACCTCTCAAATGTGGCATCTGTTTCTACAGGAGGGAAATCACCATTCTGCACTATTGCCCTGCAATGAAACAACAACTCAGTTACTACTGGAATCCTGCAGAAATGCTGCCATTGTGTCAGGGTAGGTGATGTGAAGTGCGAGAAATGTTGCACTCATATGTTGCTAGGGGTATAAGACAACACATGTTGGTTTAAATTAAATAAATCATTTACAACCATGTCTATGTGTTCCCATGGGGCATCGTAGGTGGCTAAAATGCATGGCATTATGATATTGAATTGGGCAGCCATGGAATAGTCCCGTTAATTTGGGAGTCCCCTCCCCCCAGAAAATTGAGAGTTTTAGTGTGGAGTAGTGTACCCTCGAAAGTTCTACTCCCCATATAGCTTAAAATTAATTTCAGGTCTGGCAGTATAGCCTAGAGGTTAGAGTAACAAGCTGTGAATGAGCTTGGTACAGCAATCAGACCTGGGTTTGGTTCCCACAACCTCCACTTGCATACTGTGTGACCCTAAGCAAATCATTAAACCTCCCCAGTGCTCCCAGGTCACCCTGAAAACAGGTACTTGTGCCTAGTGTGGCTTAACTGGTTACCAAAAGAATAAAATGAAATTGTATGATTTAAAACAATGCACAGAGGAAGTAATAGAAGAGTCTGCAGGAGATACAAGAGCCTTGGCAGGACATTCATCTGAACCGATTCAACTCTCTGAAAGAAACTCAGTCAGAGCTGTAGCCATTTGGCTACATCTAAGATTAATTGCTGCATTAAAGGTTCAAAATTCAAGAGCCTGAGATTCCCTAAGTCAAGTGGTATGTGAGTCCCCTGATATTTCACCACCATCTTATTCCACCTAAATAAGTAGGTATGTTTAGGTTCCAGAGGGGGTGCAAAATAAAAGGGCAAAAGATCTGTCTTCTTGTTAAGTTGGAAACCTGCTAATCTACCAAATTCTTGAACCTCCTGCCAGGTCTCCAGGATGGAGCTTTTACTGGAGAGAAGTACTGTATAAATAACATCATCTGAGTAGAGTGTGATCATAAATCTCTCACCGCACAGGAGAACCCCCATCTATCCACTCATTATTTCAGATTGCTTATGCCAGTGTCTCAATATAGAGAGTAAATAGGAGAAAGAGAGAGAAAGAGAAAGAAAGAAAGAGAGAGAGAGAGAGAGAGAGAGAGAGCAGCCCTGGTGGATTCCCCTAGATAGGGTTATTGGGATGGTACAGGAGCCATTTATCCGTATGTACATTGTGGAGCATGATACAGATTTTAAAACCATTGCAAAAGTAAAGGTGGGAAACCAAAGCTCGACAGGGTGTCCCACAGATGCCCAGGACACCCTGATGAATGCCTTCTCAGCATCAAGACTAAGCATAATCACTGGGCTAGAGCATTGCTGTATGTAGTCCAGGAGATGGAGAATATGGTGGATACAGTATTATCCACCATCTGTCTTTGGTGGACAAAACCTGCCTGATCCCTATGTACCAGAGAGGGAAGAAGATGATCCAGCCAGGTGACCCAAATGGATAGATACTGTAGATCTTATAGTCCACATTGAGTATGGATATTGACCTGTAAGAGAGGGGAGAGCATGGATCTTGGCCTATAAGAGAAGGAAGCACCTGGCTCTTTACCCAGTTTGAGTATGGCTAAAATCATGGTATGATGCCAAGTAGGTGTCGGCTCAGTACCCTGTTTCACAATGAGAAAAGTTTTTAGTGGGGTGGGGGGTAGTAGTTGTTCCTGAAAGATCTTGTACATTTCCAATGGGCCCTGATATTTATGTGTTTTGGCTCTCATAAGTGCCCTATGTACCTCCTCTGCATTAATAGGTGTTAGTAGTTGCTGTTGCTGGGCTAGTGTTAAACTGGGCAAAGAGAGGCATGTCAGATATTCCTGTATGTGCGTACCATCTACCTGCTGTTTCATGTTTTTTAAACTTAAACTTTATTAAAGTTTCATAGACCTCAGGTGATCATGTACAGCTTCTTAGTTTGACAGTCATGGCATTTTTCTTGTTATACATTGTAATGCAGACTAGCATGTTAGCAAACATTCTGTGGTGATTTGCATATGCAGCCCATGATGCTTTGCATTGTGGGGGTATGTGTGATTTTGCATTTTCTTGAAACTTGGCTTCCCAGCCAAATGCCCTTTGGGGTAACCCTTGCCTCAGTGTTTACGCACAGAGGTTCTTTGTCTTTTAAATAGTTTTTTATTTTAATGGGTTCACCACAATATATCCCAGGCACACTGCCTTAGGGGTAGCTGGTCCATTCCACTGGGGTGTCAAACAGACGAGGCATACTGATGAGTCCTGGTAGGATGAAACACGTGTCTATGTCTTCTGTTAGCACCCTTTGCAAACTGTGTGAGAGGCTTTTCGGCACCATGCAATTCTGCTTAAAGTTGGACCAGCATAACATTCTGTGGTGATTTGCATATGCAGCCCATGATGCTTTGCATTGTGGGGGCATGTGTGATTTTGTATGTTAGCAAACTGCCCAGCTTGTGCAATACATACGTTTCTTATTAACTGTTCAGGCCTGGTGGCATCCCCTTCACCTGTAGAGAAAGCTGGGGGGACTACATTGGGTCTACCCCTTCCCCTTAGAAGGACTGAACTATTCAATGGCAGATTCTTCATGGAATGATATTCAATTTTTTGGCTATGATATGCATCAACCATGACTTCCACCTATTTTGATTCTGGGACACTAACTTCTGCAATTGCGCAGTTAACTTCTCCATCTTATAAGCATCCCAAATTGTATCTTCCCAGTGGTTGAGAGTTGGGGGGGTCCTTTTTGAGCCATAACCTCATAATCATCTGTTAAAAAGATACCTAATAGGTGAGTATGGACATTACTTTTAATGTGAGGGATATAATGTAAGCGTAGTGCAGATTCTGGAGTCAGAGTCCCACTCTGTTTCCATCTCTTTCCAGAATGTGGCAAGGATAGGACATGACCAGAGAACATATGTGTCTGTGTCTGTGGGTGTGTGTCTACATTGCAGCCACATCCTCTCCAGCAGGAGAAATCTCTGGAAGCAAGCCATTTGACCATAATTTGATGTGTTCAGAGAAATGGATTGCTATTTTCCAGCTGTACTCCTGCCAGCAGTAGGAACCTGTGATCTTATGTGTCTCACCCACTTTGATGTCCAGGCAGAAGCTGAAGGAGAGATAGAGAGTTTAGCTTCCCAGTTATTCTGTGTCTGCAAGTCATCTATAATAGGGGCACTCTGTAGTGTTTTATAGAAAAGTGAAATAAAATGATCAGGCCAAAACCCCTGCAGTATCACGCAGATGAGGGTCATCAGTGGGGTGGAGTGTCTGCTCATTGATATTAAGTCCTAAGGTGGAAGCAAGACAGTTGCATAGTTTCAGATAATGAGAATGATCTCTCATATCTAACTTCCACCTCCACCAACTGTGCAAATGATTTTAATTGACCATTTAAGTAGAAGTGAAAGGAGTGGGCCAAGCCTGTAGTCATCTATTGTCAGAATTTATGGTCCAGTTTAGCCAGGGTAAATCCATCATGGTACACAGGCGTGATGAGCCAGTGGGCTGACATTTTATAGGGGAGTTTATGAAAGAGGTGGTGCCTGAATGAAAGTCGGGATCTGGAAGTTGGAGGCTGTGATCCTCTCCCCTTCCAGGACTGCAGAAACTGGGGTCCAAAATAGTAGCCAGTCAAGTGGTAGATCTAAGAGCTCTAGTTCTAGTTCAACCCATTTGGGCAGGGAGGTTGCGCCTTCCATTTTAATATGTGGCTCAGTAGGGTGGCCTGCATATGTTACAATAGGTTTGGGAGAGCCAGGCCCCCTTTGTCTTAGGGTAAATAGAAACATAGAAACATAGACTTTGACAGAAGATAAGGACAGCTTGGCTCACCTAGTCTGCCCATTTCCCCACCAACAGGATAAGCTGCAGATCCTTTTTAACCACATCCTATTTCTTCCTACTCCCCTCAAAAATTGCCTTATGTCTGTCCCATGCGTTCTTGAATTCTCCCACAGTTTTAGACCCCACAACCTCCTCGGGAAGGCTTTTCCATGCGTTCACCACCCTTACTGTGAAAAAATACTTCCTCACATTGCCCCTGAGCCGTCCCTCCTCTGTGTTCAAATTGTGTCCCCTTGTTCTTGCACAACTCTTTTTCTGAAAGATGCTACCCTCTTGGACTTTGTTGATTCCACTGAGGTACTTAAAAGTTTCTATCATGTCCCCCTTCTCCCTCCTTTCCTCAAGAGTATACATATTAAGCTCCTTTAGTCTCTCCTCGTATGGCTTCTCTTGCAGACCCTCTACCATTTTAGTTACCCTCCTCTGTACTGCCTCCATCCTGTCTATGTCCTTGCGGAGATGGGGTCTCCAGAACTGGATGCAGTACTCCAGATGGGGTCTCACCAACTGTCTGTACAGAGGGATAACAACTTCCTGTTTTCTACTGGTGATGCCTCTCCCTATACATCCCAGTATCCCTCAAGCCCTCCCTACTGCCTTCTCACATTGCTTGCTTACCTTAAGGTCATCTGATATGATTACCCCCAGATCCCTTTCCATTTTTGTTGCTATTACTACCTCCCGCCATTGTGTAATCTTTCCTAGAGTTTTTGTTTCCCAGGTGCATTATTTTGCACTTCATTGCATTGAATCCAAGCTGCCATACTTCTGACCATTCCTCCAACCTTGCCAAGTCCCTTCTCATCCTTTCCACACCTCCTTGTGTATCAACCCTATTGCAGATCTTTGTGTCATCTGCAAAGAGGCATACTTTTCCTTCTAGTCCCTCTGCAATGTCACTTATAAAGACAATAAAAAGGACTAGTCCCAGTACTGAACCTGTGGTACCCCACTAGTAACCCCTCTTTCTTCAGAGTGGACTCCATTTACAATTACCTTCTGTGTCCTGTTGTCCAGCCAATGTTTTACCCAGGCTACCACCCTGGGACCCACTCCCAGGCTGATTAATTTGACTATTAATCTTTTGTGTGGGACTGTGTCAAATGCCTAGCTAAAGTCTAAGTAGCCATGTTCACAGCTCACTCCCTGGTCTACTACATTGGTCACCCAGTCAAAGAAATCAATTGGATTCGTCTTACATGACTTTCCTGCTGTGAACCCATGCTGCCTTGGTCTCTGTGCCCCACTGGCCTCTAGATACTCAACAATTTTTTCCTTCAGAAGTGATTCCATCACTTTCTCTACCACAGAGGTCAAACTGACAGGTCTGTAGTTTCCTGCCTTTGTCTTGCTCCCACTTTTGTGAAAGGGTATCATATCCGACTTCCTCCAATCCTCAGGTACCACACCATCCTCCCATGATTTATTAAAAAGGGTAGTCAGTGGTGTCACTAGTTCTCTCCTTAATTCTTTTAGAATTCTGGCATGAATTCCATCTGGACCCATTGCTTTGCCCACCTTCAGTTTTAGGAGTTCTTTCAGAACCCTTTCTTCTGTGCAAGGACTGGGATCGACCTCCCTATCCAGAGTGCTTCTGTTAATTGGATTAGGCATCTCCCCCTCCTCCTCTTTTGTTAATACTGAGCAGAAGTATTCATTCAGTATCCCTGATTTTTCACTGTCCCTCTCTGACCAGACACCGTCCTTTCTATTCAGCCTCACTATCCCTCCCTTTGCCTTTCTACGCTCCCTGATGTACCTATAAAATGTTTTATCCCCCTTCTTAACTGAGTTGGCTATCTTTTCCTCAGTTTGGGCCTTTGCTCTTCTGACTACCCTCCCTGCTTCCTTCTGCCTTAACTGGTACAGTTCTCTGTCCTGCTCCTTCTGTGTTTCCTTATACTTCCTAAATGCTATATTTTTCTCCCTAACCTTCACCACCACCTCTTTTGAGAACCATAGTGGATTTTTCTTTCATTTTGATTTGTTTATTTGCTTCACACAAAGGCTTGTTGCCTCTGTGATGACAGTTTTGATGTTTCCCCATTATTGCTCCACCCCTCCTTCTAGCCTGTTTGCTAGTGCTTTTCTAAGGTACTCTCCCATCTTGCCAAAGTCAGTCACTTATTCCCAGATGGCTTCCCACTTCTAGATCTGAGATCCTCTCACCATCCCCATTTGAGAGTATGAGGTCTAAGATTGCTCCCTCATGAGTGGGCTCCAAAACTAGCTGTCTGAGGCATGTCACATGAAGGGCATCGAGAATGGCCCTGCTTTTGGGTGTGGCTGCAGCCAAGGTGCTCCAGTTAACATCTGGCATATTCAGGTCTCCCATCAACAGTATATCTCCTTTCTCTGCCATCCTAAGGATGCCTTCTATCATATCCTTGCCCATTCCCTCCCCCTGACATGGGGGCTGTATACAACCCCTGTGTGGATTGTGGTGCCATTTTCAGTCTCTAAGGTGACCCACAGTGCCTCCTCTCCTCCATGTTTATGCTTTTGTTCTGTTGCTTTTAGAGAGAGCTACTCCTCCCCCTCTTCTCCCCTCCCTGTCTCTCCTGTAGGTTGTATACCCTGGTATATTCACATCTCAGTCATGGTTTTCTGTGTACCATGTTTCTGTGACTGCTTCGATATCCAGGCATCCTTCTTCCATCAAGGCCACCAGTTCAGGGAGCTTGTTGCCCAGACTATGGGCATTGGTACTCATTACCCTCCATTTCTTGATGGCCTTACCCCTTTTTGCCCCATCTCTGTCCTTATTACGTATGTCATTTTCTCCATTTACCCCTGCCCTTCTCCCAATCGACATCTCTGTCTTGGTGTTTACCTCACTTACTACCCTGATCTTTTGCAGGGGGCTAGGATTTCCCTGTTCCTTTCCAGTGTCTCTCCCCTTGGCTAGATTAAATGTTTGCCAATGAAACATTTAAACCTGTCACCTAGGATCCTGGTTCCTTTCCTGGACAGATGCAGACCATCACACCAGTATAGGCCTGCATCCCTCCAGGTGGACCCCCAGTCCCCAATGAAGCCAATTCCCTGTGCTTTGCACCAGTTTTTCAACCACACTGATTGAATTCCATGGTGTGGAGCACCCTAGCCTCACCCATGCCATAGACAGGCAGCACCTCTGAGAAGGTTACCATGCATGCTACTTGTCTAAGGCCCCTCCCCAACTCCACAAACTCTTCCTGCACTCTTCTGATCCCTTTCTTAGCCAGGTCCTGTGTCCCTAGGTGGACAATGACATCCAGCTCCCTCCCCTGTGCAGCTGCTCGAGTGATCCTGAGGATTCACTCTCTGTCCCTCCAAGCCATGGCACCAGGCAGGCACCTTACCTCCCTTTCCCCTTCCTCCCCTAGTTCTACCTTCCTAACAATGGAGTCCCCCACCAGGAGTTGTTTCCTTCCCCTGTGGGGTCCCATGCCACCCTGCTGTGGGTCTCCTTTGTGGAGGTTCCCAGCATCCTCCTTGGTCTCCACTGTGGGTGCCTCCATAGAGGAACCACACTTTGCCAGAATGGCATATGAATTGTGGAGAGGTACAACTGGAGGGATGCACCTCTGTTCCACCCCCCTCACCCTCCCTGAGCCTACTGTGGTCCAACTGCTCCTCTTCTTTCGTAACCTCTGAGGCAACAGCAGTGGCACTGGTGGTCCCTGGGTAGGAGAGGGGATCCCACAAATCCTGGCCAACTCAGTCTGGAGATGAGCAACCTCCTCCCTCAGCCCAGAGAGGTGCCTGCAGATGGGACAACACCACATCCTCCAGAAAATCTCCAGGAAAACTGCTGCTCCACAGCCACTGCATTGCACCACTCCTATCATGTCTTATTGCTGGCCCCTTAACTGTTGTATTGAATATTTACTCTTTCCTCTGTTTGTTTTTTTCCCCTACTTACTTACTGCCTTTGTGCTCTTTAAGATCCTGATCTTCCTGTTCTGAGACAAGAAGTTCCTATATTTCTCAGTAGTCTCCTTCCTTGCTCAGAGTCAGACCTCCAGCAGCTAGGGGGAGACAGAGAGCTACTTTTCCTTCTAAGATGGTGAGTCTTTGGTGGCTCTGTGATCACTCACTTCCTGCTCCCAAACAGGAAATTCCTGTTCTTAGTTAAATCCTGTGCCTATAAAACTAGAACTGGTTTAGGGTAGGGAGCTGGTGGGGAGGGAAGGAGGGCAATATAGTCCCAGTAAAGAAGTTTAGTTATAATAACAGCAGTTCCTTCCTCCTGGTGTCTCTGCCTGGTCTAAGCTAAAGATGAAGTTTGCGAAACTATCCTTGGCCTTCCCTTCCCCAAATAAATTTTGAAATCCATTTATTCTTCTTAGAATATGCAGTCCTGGGGGGGACAACTGGCAAAGTTTTGAATAACTAGAGAAACCAGGGTAAGATATTCATATTTATCAAGTCCACCCATTGGAATAGAGATAGGAGGAGGAGGGCCCACCATTGGAGATCCACTTGAATGATTTATACAATTATGGAGTAGTTTAATTGGTATAAGGTTGCACTTGCTGTATGTGGGCTGCATATGTATACATAAATATTTAATGTGGATTCTGACCAATTCCAAATTATATTGGCCCTTAATAAGTGGTGGTGTGGGGGTAATGGAGATGTAGAACTTCTATTTTGTCTTCACTGAACTTGTACCCAGCTAAGAGCTCCATAGTCTGGAGGCCAGTTTTCAGCATTGGCAGAGAGTGCTCTGGGTTGGAGATGTATAAAAGCAGACCATCTGCATAGTACGCCACCTTGTGGAGATGACCACCTATGTTAATGCCCTGAAGGACTGTGGTCTGGTTGAGGTATTGTGCCAGAGGTTCTACATAAAGAGTTAATAGATAGAGTGATAAAGGCTAGCCCTGGCATGTGCCTCTAGAAAGTGGAAATAAGGGAGTGATATATCCATTGGCCTTCACTACAGCTCTGAGGAACAAATACAGCCCACGTATCAGATTAAGAAAAGGTAGTACAAAATAAAAATTATGCAAAGTGTACTGTATAAATGGCCATGCCACCTTGTCAAATACCTTTTGAGCATCTAGACTTAAAATTACAGAAGGCATTTTTGCTTTGTTTACATGATAATTAATAATAAGAAGGGTCTGCTTGATATTATCTGCAGTTTGCCTAGTCCTGATAAAGCCCAATTGGTCAGAGTCTATGATTTCTGGGGAGAACAGAGTCTAATCTATGGGTTATAATGCGATGAATAATTTATAGGCTGTATTAAAGTCTGAGATCAGGTGGCAAGATTCACAAATAGTGGGGGTCCTTTTGGTCTTTAAGTATTGCTGAAATAGTGGCATATCTCCATGTTTTGGTGCATCTGGTGGGGTTCTATGTGATAAGGGTGAATTCAGAATGCTGAATGCCCTTATCACAACTCCATATTGCAGAAATTGAATTGCAGCAATGTGGGATCCTAGTGCCAGTGAAAGCGGCACAAAACAAATAGTTTGCCTGCTTTTATATGGGGGCTGCACCCCTCTGGGGGGCTTTGCCCCTGTGCCCCCCTAAATTAAGATTCTCAACTCCAGGGGGGTGCACATCAGGGGGGTGCATATCGCATGAAAAAAAAACACTGTCTCGGGCCAGGCACAACAAAACCTACCGGCACCTGGTCCCAAACACTGCATCCCCACCACCCTGTGCCAGCGCCCACCCCACCATGCCATGAGGCCAGCTCACTGACAACCCGCGGCACCACCCCCCTCACAAACCATCTCGCCCCTTGTTCATCGGGCTTGCTCTTCCCCATGTGCATATATACGTGTGACATCCTGTCGCCTTTTCATGACCCTACCCATCCAGTCGCCAACCCCATACCCTCGCCATCGAGGCAGTCTCCCCAAGTGGGTCACCGTTTTAGCAGGCACCCACTTGTGGCTTGCCCAAATCACAGGATACAATTTGGTGGTAGACATAGTCTCTTGAAAGGTGTTGAGCAGGGTTCCATGAAATGGTTCCAGGAGTATTTTATAAAATTCTATTCCAAAACCATCAGGGCATGGGTTGTTCCCATTCTTTGATTCTTTAAATCTAAAGGCTAATTCAACTTATGAATGTAGGTTGCATTAAATGATCTTTATCTTCTTTGGTAAGCTGGGGAAGTTCAAGTTTTTTTTTTTAAATGGTGTCTAGCTGGTGGCTCGGGGGGAGGGCATTGATCAGCCATATACAGCCTGGTATAAACAGTCATTAGGCTTTGTAAAATGCTCTTAGTATGCATAGATTGGGTACCCTTAATTAGATCTATTAATTTTGTTTTGGTAGCCACCTTTTGTTTATGTCATAGTCTGTGTGCCAGGAGTTGGGATGCTCTAGCACCCCCTCATAATGAGCTTGGCATAGCCAGAGCACAGCTTGTTCTGTTTTGTACCTCAACATTTCTTGCATTTTATTTTGAGTTATCTTAATTTGATCCCCTAAGGATGTATTTCCTTGCATATGCACACACTGAAAAAATGTAAGTTGTTTCTGTTGTTCAGATAATTTATATACTCATTGCTTTTTTCTTCATGCCACATAGGCTATGATGTTGCCCCTCAAGACCATTTTAGGCATGTCCAGAGCATTGCCTGGGAAATATCTGGGCCATTATTTTCACTAAGGATTGGTGGGATGCAGGTGGTCATGTACTGCATGAACTTGGGGTCCCACAATTGGGATGTGTTAAACTGCCACTGTGTATTTCTTCTCTCAGAGGATGTACACAGGTGGAGGGAGACTAGGTTATGGTTGCGGTGCAGGATAGAGTCCATCTTTGCATCTACTACCCATTCCACATCTTCAGTCATGATGACAAAATAGTCTAAGCAGAGGTAAGTATGCTGGGAGTGGGAATAGAATGTGTATTGCCTATCCCTGTGGTATAAAAATTGCCAGACATCTGTGAAGCCTAAGTAATGAAGTAGATGATGCAGATGTCTCTGCCAAGCTGTATCGGCAGATGGGGATGGATTGCTAGAAACTAGAGCATTGTTTAATATAAACTTAAATCTCATCCCAATAATAGAATCCCTTACTGATGTTTCAAAATGCAGTCCAGCAAATACTGGATATCAAGGTGTCACTACCAAGGGTATGTAGATACTTGCAACCATAATACGTTTGTTATGGATGGCGCCTGTGGCTAACACTAATCTCCCCTTTTTATCTGTACAGAAGAGGTTAATTTAAATGGTAAAGATTTAGGGATCAAAGTACCTGCACCCCACCTTCTCCCGTCAATGTGCTGCTTCCACAATATTCTCATACCTAAAATTCTAATGGTTTTGATGTTTCCCAGAGCTTAAGTGTGTCTCCTGTAGCATAAGTAAATGTGAATGCTGTTTTTTTAGAGAATGCAGTATTTTTGCCATCTTGACAAGGCTGGAAAGCCTGTTCACATTCTGGGAAATAATGTGAAAGTTAGGCATCATTAGTGGGCTAGGTAAGGGATATAGGGATGCCACCAGCGACCCGGGCAAACCCCATCTAAGAAAAGTACTTAAAAATCAGCAGCTTTAAGCTAGTGACCTAACAGTATTAAAAACATATCTGCATCATTGAAAACATTTTTTAATAATAACATGAACAGATCCCCTTGGGGCCTCTACATATGGCAAATAGAACCACGGATACGACATGCCAACTGGCAATAAATGGATGGAACGGTGATGTAGGAGAAGCAATAGGGGTACCGGCTTACACTGGATCCATCAGTCTAAGAAGGAAGAAAGAACCACTGCTCCCAGTTAGGAGCACATGTCAGTACTACCTCAGAGGGTATGGCCATAAATGAGGCATGGACTTCCAAGGAGGGGGAGGGTAATGGTACCTCCTTGGTGATGTCCTGCTATAGACATCTGAGAAAAAGTCAAGGGGTGGAGGGTCTCAGGCTTCCAAGGACCACCATGGAGTCCCTAAACAGGGATGTAAGGTAAAGAGTAACAGCATGTAATAACAAAGGACAAAAGGAGTAGGAAGGGGGGTTGGAGTTGAGTATTGACATCTGTCTGCAGGAAAATGAGTACCCATGATCATATCTAGTATCTTCCCCTCACCCACAATGTACAGTATTGTATAAAGCATCATGGGAGAAGCTGCATACTGTAGTTAACTCTTAATGCTGTATAAACCAGAGGAACAAAAAATGGATGTGGTGGTCACAATCCTATACCTCATCTTCATGTACTAGGAGACAGTCCCCCTTCCCCCAACAATCGATAGAATTTTAAAGTACTCTGCACATGGCATAAACCAGGAATAAAAGGAACAATGACACACTCTCAGCCACCTGAGTGGCCATCTGAGTATCGTAATCTGTGGTCTGATGCATTGGAATGACAGTGGTGCCGCACACAGGTAATCCTGTTCAGGCAGTTGGTATGCCCCCGGGGGGGGTAGTCCAGTCAACTGCAATCCCTTCCCAAAATGAGAGCTGATAAGTCCAAAGGTTGGACTAAACTGTGGAATAATGCTAGGCCTCCAGAAAAGCAGTGTCCCATGTTCTGCCTAACCCCAATCATACAGTCGGGCATTTGTCCTGAGAAGCATCAATCCATGCTGTACTACAGACTTGACCAGTAGATCAAAAGTTGAGTCCCAATGTCTTCAGTGTTCAGACGTAAGTCCCCATGGCATCCATGCTTCATTAGAGTGAGGAGTAATAGGTAGGGGAAGTAGCTGGGTATCCATTCAGAAAGTGCAGCCACAGAGATCTTTCCCTAAAGGAGTGGAGGAAGACAACACTATGTTGGAGCATCATAGTTCGTACCATGTCATAACCAATATAATGCCATTATAATGCAGTGTATAGATACCAGGAAGAAAGGGGGTGTAGCCTGCAGATACAATGGATCTCTAGCCATAACAACAGGGGCTCTGCAACCAAGGGTCTCAGTCATCTAGGTATTGTGAGAGAAGGTTAGGAGCCCTAAAGAGATCCATGGCATTAGGTTAACTGAAGCTGATGCCCCATTTGTAAATGTCGAGCAGTGACAGGGCTACCTAATGCCTCATGCTGCCCAGCACCTCTTCACTGCATATTAGTTGAGGAAGGGGTCACTAAACAGATCGGTTCAGTGCATTAAGATATTGGGGCCCTCAATTGTTTAGGAAACTTCAAATGCTTGGAATGTGCTCCTCTCCCAGGTCACCCACTCCCATTCAGCTATGCCACACATGGCCTCTCTTCCCTATCTACAGCCCCCCCTCCACCTGACATAGGACAATGAAAGTCTTCTATGCTGAGCTAGTCCATCTCAAGTTGTGGTTCTAAGCTTCACAATGATGTCTGCCATTACTGTGGCTGATTGCCATTTTCTGGTCTCTGAGAAAGACTGTCGTTGCCATTAAGGGGTGTTTTTGTTGGGCAGTCATTGTCTACAAAAATGTGGTACTGCTGACATTGTACCAGGTTTTTTTTTGCCAAGCTTTTCATAAAAGGTTGTCTTTCATGGTGTAGCGATGGTATCTAACCACGATAGATCTAGGTCATTGTTTTGGGAATGTGGACTTTAGCCCAAAGGCTCTGTATGCCCATTCAGTTCCAAATGCAAAGTCCAGCTCTAGTTTCAAAAGCTCCTTCAGAGAGCTTTCCAAAAATGTATTCATGTCAGAGCCCTCCACTGACTCAGGACTCCGTACACTCAGAGATTTTTCTGAAGGGCGCAGACTTCAATGTCCTCCTGTTGGTCCTGCATGGCTATCTGGGTTTTTATAACTTGATCCATGGCTGCTTCAAATCACGTCTAATCTGGTGTCGACTTTGCTCAGGTGGTAAGCTGTTTCCTCTGACTTAGTAATTACAGCAGTTGATCCACTTTTGTCTTTGCTACCTTTAACTCATAATTTCAGTCTGGATTGCCTCGAGTTCACAGAGAATAAGTTCAAATATTCACCCTTTCTTCAGAGTCTCCTCAGATTTTAGGGTGGATATGGTTGAGGCTACCACCATACTGGAAGCTCTTTGAAAGGGCAGAGTCAGACTGCTCAGCCTCCGATCCATCACCATCCACCTGTGCTGCTTGTTCTTTAAGTTTCACTGTTCTCCTCAGCTCTGTAGGTACCTCTATCATTAAGGTGTTTTGTTTTGTTTTTGCAAAATGAGCAATGATAGAGGTAGTTTGTAGGCAGTGGACTGAGAGCTCGTTCAGAGCAGCAGCATCCAGCTGATGACATCACCAGATGTTTACCTGCTCTGTTTCTGTGTCCAAGCCCTGATAATTTAGCTTAGATTCACGTCCATCTGCTCAGTAAGCGATGATGGGGCTGAATGAATTCTCTCCACCACTTTCTGTCTTGCACCAGCTCCATGGCTCCATTCATCTTTAATCCTTTCTGCCACAAGTCGTTCTTATGCTGTTATGAACCAACTGTTCTGTTTGGTGGTCCCATAGCTAGAGCAACATAGCATTCCTTTACTGTTGTCACAGCCTACTGGCTAGAAGCCTCACTCCACAATAATGCCTCTCATAGGAGGAATGTTTTAGGAACTGCAAGCCTTGCTCAACCTTGGTATCAAAGTTGCTGATTCTGGGCCTTCACTTGCCTGATTTATGAGTCTCCTCCTGTATCCCCTGGAAAGGATAACATCTGAAGAGTAGTGAGGGCATAAATTAGGTTCTCCTGCTTTTCATCCCTTTGCTTTTTCTTATGGAAGAGTAGGAGAGTAATTCTCCCCAGAGAATGGTTTGTAGTGTGTCCTAGCATTTACAGCAATGTCTGGACCTTAGTTCGCCTGCAAGATTTGTTTTATTTTGTCTGTCGATTGTATTCTAAAATCCTCCTCTGGTAGTAAGGATGTGTTTAGTCTCCAAAAAGTTTTCTATGGCAGCGATCAAAATCTAATTTCAGCGATATCACATGATGGTCAGGTAACAATTGCAGTCCATAACCTACAGTAAGTCTCAAACTGAGGAGAAATGCTCATATGTTATAAAGAAATAATCTAATCAAGCTTACTTCCAATGCTGGGGTGAGCGATATGCATATACCTTGTCCATCAGAAAGAGCCATCGCCAAACATCTTATATTCCTAAGTGGTCTATGGTCTGTTTAAAATACTTCTGGGCAGACATGGCTCAGAATGCTGCCAGAGTAGTTGTGTCCAGTTCTTGTAAGAGAATCAGCTTAATATCCTTATCCCATAATTAATTGGCCCTACAGCATAGGAAGCAATTTATAAAAGAAAACCTGGAGAACCCTTTTTGTCTAAGTGACATGGAAAATATACGTGGGCCATAATGACCAGTATATCATAACATTTTCCGGTCAATATAACATAACAACCATGTGGATCTGTAAATGCATCTTGAAGGAGAAATGGGGCACTGGCTGGAAGCAAAGTGACTGTTCTGTGCCTCTTGCTGTTATGATAAGAGGAAGTGTCAACTTTATATCTCCCATTTAGAGCTGTGCGGAAAAAAACTTCCACCAGTAGAATTTCCCCGAAAGTTGGACTTTCACGTCTGTAAAAGTTCGAAAATCAAATTAACAACTTTTGAGATAATCCTGATTTAGAACGGTGGAATAAATGTATGAATTGCAGATTATTATATTACACTGCGGAAGGAATTCCACAGAACTGGTCACTGTCAGTGGTCAGTTTTGCAGACTTTTTTTCTGCAGTTTAATACATGAATTCGCAATTCATACATTCAATCTACAGTTCAGTGAGTCACTGAAATGCAGAATTAATGCGTGACTTGTGGATTAATGTATTAAATTGCAGAAAGAAATTCCACAGAACTGATCACTGAACTGCAGAATAATTACATGTACTGCAGAATAATCCATTAAACTGAAGAATAACATTTCTCAGAACTGTTATTCTGCAGTTCATGTGTATTATTCTGCAGTTAAGCCAAAAAATTCTGTGGAAAAGGGCGAAAATCCATCAAACACTTTCGGAAGATTCTGATCTCTGCAATAGTGGAACTTCGGAAAATGTTGCAAAATTTCCAGATTTCACAAATGTTCCATGAAAGCGGAATTCGCAACTTTCGTCCAGCTCTGCTCCCACTCTATACATTGTTGTCCTTCATACACCTAGCCAGGCCCTGCATAGTACTCTGTTAGTGCCCAATGAGACCTTGTACAATATTTCACTGTGCTTAGTGCACCTGCGGTGGCGTCTGTGGTGACAGATTGTGGTTTATGTAAACCATTAGTACACACACCTAATATCAGTTTTCTAGTACCCAAAACATTTTAACTGTCTCTTGTTAATCCAGCTAAGAAAACTAAAAAAATAGGACAACTGGGCCTTAACTGTAAGAACTCTCATGTGATGATATTGAGTAACTATTATACAATAAAAAGCTTCAACGTAGGGGTGAGGGCAAGCCTGTTCAACCATAGAATGTGTCAGTTGATGGACCCCTCATGTGGTTCATCCCAGCGAAGCTGTGGGCCCACAGTGCATGAAAAGAAAGAAGAAAGTTAACCTGTAGCTAATATTACATCACCAGTAAGAAAGGGTTTAATTCTCAATTACTGCTGCTTTCCTTCCCCCAACAGTTCAGTGCTATCTAGTGAAGTATTGGGAACGCTACAGTAAAGAAAGCAAGCATGTTAATTAGAACATCTACAATTACTCTGTGTAAGCCCCCACACCTGAAATAAAAAACAGTCCATGTCCATGCTTATATGTAACAGTTAAATGTTCTTGTCCATGGCAAGTCTCGAGGGCAGTGGTCAAACAGGACCTAGAAATATGAAATATACATTTCAATGCATAAAGCAATATTTATTTATTTTAATTTTTTTTATTTTAGTCTTTGGTAACTGGGTAAGGCCCACTAGGCACAAGTGCTTGTTTTCAGGGGTGACCTGGGAGCACTGGACGGTTAAGTGACTTGCTCAGAGTCACACAGTATGCAAGTGGAGGCTGTGAGAATCAAACTCAGGTTTGGTCTGCTCGATGTACCAAGCTTGTTCACACCTCATTCCTCTAACATCTAGCCTATACTACCAGCCCAAATTAAATCCAAAGTAGCAGATACTGGCCCTCGAGCTAGAAAAGCATGGCCAATTTACTGCTGATCAGGGTCTAAGTTGAAAAAATGTTGGTAAGAATTGCAGGTGTCCGAAATGAAAAATTCATCATGAGGAGATAACCAGTGGGAGATCAGCATGGAGGAGGAAACATGGGCAAGAGAAGGAGGAGGTTAGGCAATCTGGGAGCTTTCCCCTAAACAGAACCTCTGCATCCCGGATAAATGGGCCAAAGGTCTCCTTGGTACTGTCTAGGTTCACTGAATGGGTTCAGGACTGTCTTGGTTGCAGATATACCAGATTCTGAGTAATAAAACTGAAATAGGAAATTGTAGGAGAGGAAGAGGGGAGGTGCTGACACTGGCCACACCATCAACTATGAGGCTGCAGTCCGAGGCACCACTGACCCTCAAATGGCAGCCTAGTTACTCTGCAGTCTAGTATTTGTGGTTGAGTTGAGAGCTAGATGCAAGCAAGTAATGTGCAGCTTTGCACTGATGCACATTACAAGCAGTCAGCTGACACAGAGGCCTCCACTCCTGAGATGCAATAGAACTGAATGTCATATCTTGCACCAGGAATTTAACTTTGAGGAGAGACGGTACGGTACCAGACCATCAGGAAAGCTGAAAGAAAAGTTCCAGGCGCACCCAGTTCTAAAGGTGTTCTCAACAATGTTCTCAACCATACTCAGAAAGAAAAACAAACATAAAAATTAAAAAAGAAAGTGAAGTACTCACCGATGGAGCATGTAAGGTATATTTTATTACAATACCGTAAGATGCAGAACACTTTATAAATTGTGTAGTGATCCCCAGTTTGTTCCTTGAGAATGTCACAATTTCTTTATAACAACAAAAAAAAAATATCTGGAGCCGTGAGTTTCTCTTTTTGGGCTTAGTGGTTCACCCTTGCCTTGCTTTACTTGGTCATATTTCATAGACTTTTCTGTGTGTTTTTTTATCTGCTTGTACTAGTTAGCTTGGTTGTGTTCCTATTGATTGGACTTTAGTTTGTAAAGTATTGTTGAATGGATTGTATTTAAATTGAACTGGTTCTGTTTAAGCTGTGTTCTGTGTTGCAAAGTTTTCCTGCTTATTGGTCATTTCTGTTAATGCTGCCCTCTGTGGAGATTTTGGTTCTTTGCTTCTCCGTACGTGTCTTGTTTTTAATAAAGATCTTATTATGAAAAACAAAATGCAGCACACAATGCAAGCTTCCCTATGTAGCTCTCTTCATATGGGGCTTCATCAGGGAAGTGTGAAAACTTGCAAGACAGTACTTTTCAAGATGAAAATCATGCATATTCATATGGAAAATAAGGCCCATGTTAATCTATTCATGTCTCATGAACAGTGAGCATTAAAAAACTGAGTGCTTATATGGTGATCAACAGATTATTTTAAACACTGAGATATCCCAGGATCAAACATTAGAAGTGTAACCACCCTCGGTTGGGGCTTACCTCAATTTGCCCACAGGGGCTGGCCAGTCTCCTGTTCTTCCTCCCTACTCCCCCATTGTGCTCTGCCACAGTCCTGGGTCTTGTGTGGCCCCATAAGTCTCTTTCCAGCCCCATGTGTTGTATTTAGTTGTTTGGAGCTGGAGGAGTGAAGCCGTGGAGCCGGCACACTGTGCTTTGCACAAAGGGCAAGCAGACAATCCATGCATGAATAGTAGCATGTGGGCATTTCTGGGCCGCTGTAGCAGCAAGAGAAATGCCTCTCTGGTGCCCCCAACCCCCAGGTTCAGCTAATCAGGGGTCGGATACATGGAGGAGGCTGCTGAAAAATTTTAACAATGTTTATTTTAGAAGCACCAATAGGTACTACAGAATGGAACAGCATTATGAATATTAGTGAGGCTGCCAGAAATATTAATGAGCTTCCTCTTCACTGCCTGGGCGGGACTGAAAAATGGCAGCAGTGACAGGCTAAGAGGAGCTTTTTAAAACATGATACTGCATCCGAATGATAGAGAGCAAAGACTGTTAAAGGACTGTGGTGCTACTATTTATAAAAACTTTATGTTTTGGCTGCAAGAGTGGACCGAAGTTGGGAACTCTATGTAAACTGGCAGAACTGTTTACTGTAGCATCCATGTTGATACTTTGAGCCCCCAGAGCCAGCCAATCAGCATCTTGGGTGCCCAAACTCAAAGAAATGACTGCTGGGAGGAGGTGTGAACCATATTCTAGGTGCTCAAATCAATACCCAATCAATAATCAAAGAGAGTTAATGTTTATTCATTTTACAGTTATTTTCAGCCAATGAGAAGCTGCCATTTTCGGAGTGAAATTCCAGGGACAGTTACAGCTTGAGGGAGTCTGGCTTGGGCTCTCAGTGAAACAGGAGGGCTCAGACTGTGTTGGAGAAAAAGTTTGGAAGGTGGCCCAAAGCTTCCACAACCAATGACGGAGTTTGTTTTTGTGTGTCCAGCACCTGGAAGCCCCAGGGTGAGAGTGTGTTTTCAGCTGAATTCTACAGCAACATGAGAAAAGCCATCAGCTTAGAAAGGGGGTGGACTGTCTACCAGAGATTGCCATTTGCCTAGTTTGACCTAAAGCTGAATTCAGAAGTGGAAAGAAGCCTGCGGATGCTCCTGTGCCAGGGAGCCTGAGAGTATTGTGAAATCCTGCTGTTTAGAACCTGGGGTTTTCAGCTAAGAGACTGTGTGCTATTCAGCCTGAAGCCACCTGGAGTTATAAGCAGAAGTGTCTGTGCTCAGGCCACTCTGCAGCCAGGTAAGGGACTTGCCAGCTTTTACCAGGTGGGGCGGAAAGGGATGCAATGAGCCATGGGCACGCACCTGAGTGCTAGAGTACTCTTGACCCTTCTGGGGAACTCAGACCATGGGGTCACTCCTTGAGTCTGGGCTCTTTGTGTACCAGGAAACCCTGCACAGGGCTCCTGCTTTCCAATGAAGAAGGTGACAAGCTGCCAGATGCTGCAAGCAAGGCAGAAGGTGACGAGCTGCCAGACTCTGCAAGCAAGGCAGAAGGTGACGAGCTGCCAGACTCTGCAAGCAAGGCAGAAGGTGACAAGCTGCCAGATGCTGCAAGCAAGGCAGAAGGTGACGAGCTGCCAGACTCTGCAAGCAAGGCAGAAGGTGACGAGCTGCCAGACTCTGCAAGCAAGGCAGAAGGTGACAAGCTGCCAGATCCTGCATGCTGGCCAGAAAGTTCCAAGCTGCTAGACAAGCCTACCACTTTCAGAAAACCTACTGACATCCCACATTGCTGCATAAGGCCCCAGCCTTCAGAATGCTGCTTTAGATCCTGAGTTTGGACTCCAGAACTGTGAGTAAAACAGGGCCTGCCCTGATCTGGAGAGTTAAAATTGGCTACAAGTTTTAAGTGTGCAAATATCTACAGTTTAAAGGTTTCTTCCAAGGGCCCCAATGCTGGCCAACTCATGGCAACAATCAGGCCTGCACCTTATGCTGGGTGCCCAGGTAGTATATAGGGACACTGATACCACTGGGGAGGGGGGAAAAATTAAATGTGGTGTTGCTTTTGTTGTGGGTGGGCACTTTTGTTAATGGTTATGAGTTTGCCAGCTTATCTGGCATTGTAATTGCCTTTTTCTCTGCCATTACCCTTTCCTTACAATAATGCCCGGTTTACACCACCGTCTTTGTAGCGCATCAATTCATGTGCTCAGTTGATACACTGCAAAGATGGTGGCGTGGACCCTTACAGAAGTATAGGTGTGCTGTGTACATGCACAATGCATGCCACATGCTTAAATGTGCACTGTTTTCATGCAGTTCGCATACACTAAGTGATCCTAAGCGAACCATGTCTCAAAAGCAAATCAGGTTTGCATGCTGCAAGCTTGACACGTACACAGCAGGTAAGCTGGTGTAAACATCTTCTAAAAATTATATCAGGTTCATGTGTTGCACGCTTGACATGGGTGCAGCAGTTAAGCTGGTGTGAACATCATTTAAACATCACATCAGGTTCACATGCTGCACGCTTGCCATGTGTGCAGCAGCTAAGCTGGTGCAAATCTCATCTAAAAAACACATTAGTTTCTATTTCATATACTACTGCTAGCAATTAGAATCATTAAAATGCATTTTTATTTGAATTCCCATAAAAATTAGGTAAACTCATCAATTCTGATCCTTTTGCAAGTTGTTTAATGGCTTTTGATTTTTGTCATTAAATCGCCATTAATTTGTAAAGTATTGTTTGCTTACTCCAATAAATGCCTAGGATATAGCCAGCCAACATCTCCCATTCCAGATGTACAAAGAGGGGCCTCTATGTTGTGAAGCCTATCCTTTTTGTTTTGGACCATGCAAATCTCTTATGCATATTTAGTGCTACAAATGTGTTTCTCCATGACTGTTTCATCTCACGTACTTTCTGTTTGTCATTCTGTATACAGCATATACAGTACACAATGGCTATGCTCAGTACTCTTTGTGCTGCATAAGGTCTTGGAAGCATGCACCATACCTCACATATTGTCACTGAATTGAGGGACATGGACACTCAAAATGAGGGACAGTGAGGGACACTAACCCACATGATGATCAGGACACATCATGAAACAGGTTGTTCTTATTTTGTGGCAATAATGGCTTTGAATTTGGATTTAATTTTTTGCACAATAAGTGCCCACCTGGCTTGTGTGTGCTCATGCTGCAGGTACTCTTCAGACTTGACCGTGTTTGTATTGTGTTGTCCACTCTCTCCACCTATTAGTGGTAGCACAATCACATGTGATGTGGAAGAGCTCCACCCAAGAAAGAGAGTATGAGCCTTGCAAGTCCAACACAGTCTTTCCCGCCACAGAGTAGACAGACTGTACACTACGACTTGGAGGAGTCAGTGAGCACTGAATTTTCAATAGCAGTATTCTGGCAGTGTAGTTTTTTTGTTCCACTCTTAGTGAGTCTCCATCTTCCCTTGTGGCTGAAGGGGCAGAGGGTGAGCTAGAAGCTAACTCAAGTCTAGGCTACCTACTTACTCTACTAGGCTCGCCTTGCAAAAAAGCAACACAGATCCCCACAGCAGCAAGCTAGGCTTAGCAGCAGTGGTGACAGCAGTGTGGGTGGCCTTCAAAGGCCTTGATCAGTGCAGTGCAGTAGCAGCCACAGCAGCAGCCAAGCAAGCAACCCAGGTTGGGTGAGTTTGGATGGCAAGATGACTTAGTCGCGGAGCATGTTGGGGACCTGTGATGGTCGGTTCTAGCATCCAGCTTCTGGTGGAAGGAGAGAGAGGTAGCGGGCTGCAGGTTCTGGCAGTATGGCCAGGTATGTAAAAGTAATTTTTTTTTTTACAGGGGGATTGGGGAAGGAAGAAGGACTGAAATATTGATGTGTTTTTCAAGTTTCTTCACCTTTGCACAGCTTCATGACCCATAAGGGATGAGCATTGAATGGAACGGAGTTGGGTAGAAAAATCGGGATAAAGTTCTTTTGGTGGTGGGGGCAGAACTTTGGCCAGGAAAAAAATTGGTTAGCAAATTGATGGGTTTAAGCCCAAATCTGATGCACTGCTCTGGGGTATATACAGATGAATCTTATACAATTGAATGTTTCCCGATTTACATATCACTCTTCAGTCAAACCAAATAAGTTATACCTTTTAGAGATGTTACAGACATTCTAGAGCTGTCCCTTGCATTCACAGACAGTTGAGCAGTATGGTATGCACAGACTATTGCAGCCCCACTATAGTCAGGCTTACGTTCCACCCACCCCGCCAGTGAAGCAGACCTCCACATCCCCATACCTAGGCACTTTGTGACAAAGGGCAAAGGAGACTGTGGGGGTGTGCACCATTGAAATGAATGGGGGTATTTTTTTATCACTATTTTATACATTATTGATGGAGAGTTGGAGATTAATGAAGGCCTTGTTAGTTGAACAGTGGCCTTCATTATTCTCCAACTCACCATCATAACATATAATATAGTAATAGAAAATAACTCCATTCATTTCAAGGGGATACGCCCCAGCACTCTGACCCATGGACATCATCTCATAATGACTCCTGCCTCTGGCTCCCTAGAACTCAAGTAAAATACTTTTTACTTATATCTATACTTGGTGGATTGTCTGTAGCAGCATGGCCATATCTGCTACAGTGTGTGTGCATGGGTTGGGGGGAACTGGCCATGTAGGGTGTATGCAGCGGCGTGTGTGTGTGTGTGTGTGTGTGTGTATATGTATGTGTGAAGTTATTGCCACTCTTGTGTTTGCACCTTAAAGTCTGTTTGTGTGGAAGCATTCAAAACTATGGAGAGAAAATAGTAGGAGTACAGGGCAGACAGAAGTAATTAAGTGATTTTGTGGGTAAGTTTGTGTGTTGGGGTGGGAAAAACCACATGTGTTTCCACTGATATGTGTGTTATAGTTCAACTGTAAAAATGAGATGAGGGAGAGAAGAAAACGAAAAAGACTAACAGTGGTTACAAGCATGCCGCATGCATGCAGATGTATTCGGATACAGTATGCATTGAAGTATAAGTGAGCCACATGTGTGCAGACAGTATGGCTTAGTGGGTAAAGGCACTGAACTGCAAGACAAAATACTTGGAGACATGAAGACCTGGGTTTGAATCTCATCGACCCCCACTTGTGTATGGTATGATCCTGAGCAAGTCACTAAACTTTTTCATGAGCAGTTATCAGTGAACACTTGTTTTTTTTTGCACGCATGCCACATGCATGCAGTCTTTCCCAGTTTAAAATAAAAATCATGGTTTCCACACTTGCTTTCTGCACGCATGCCATATACTTTCAATTGGTTCCAATTTAACATTTAAATCATACGTGCAACATGCATATCATTTGGATAGTTTTATGTGTGCAGCATGAAAACATTTCATATAATTATTTCTGTAAGGGGACACTCACCACATCGCCATAAGTGTGCTCCAGCTCCAGTTTTTAAACTGATGAAAAAGAGGGGATGTGTACTAGATCGAGTGCATTACCCCGTGGTGTGAATGACCGATGCGCGCGGTCCGCTGCAATCCCCTATTTCCCTGCCATGAGTCACTGGGATGTAATTTTTCCCACAAGCCCCCAGACACTCCTCTTGGCATGATCTGCAGTGCATGATGTTCGGGAGTTGTAAACAGAAAAAATGCGAAGGAACCATAGCGCAGAGGGAAGGCAATGGATCATTAAGTGAAGCGCTGCTGCTGTGTGAACAGTGTTTAAAAGTGTTACTATTGTTGATGCTAAAATTGTCTGTCAACATATTAGCTACAGACATTAAATGCATGTTTTTTATAAAGGTACAGTTTAAAGCAGTATTCTGTGTGTGGGGTGACTGGAAGGGTGGTGGGTAGGTACAGCAACCCAGCAGGTTGTACTACGCAAACATGTGGCCCACTATAATTTTACTCTGGCTGGAGGCACCACGTTATTTATTTATATCTTTGGAAAATAGCCCATGATTGTCACTAGAACAGAATTCAGGCCCCTTAACCTGTATTGTGGTCATCAGGCAGGGGTAGTAGCTCACTGGTAAATGGTGCCAGGGCTACATCTTTGGAGGCACTGTAGGGACCTCCTGTTTACCAGTCATGCCCACCATGGGTCTGCTGCTGAAAAGGACCATATTGTGCCCCCCCAAACCTGGTTTCATTCCCCGAGACCAAAAGTTGTAGTTAATGTTACAGCCCTACTAAGACTAACTGAATGAAGTGGAGATCAGGAAATGGACCCCCAAAACTCCCTCTTGCTCGTGGGAGTCCCACCCGAGATGGACACAACATCCATACAGGTTCTTCTGTCAGCAATTAAGTGTCTCAGCCGAGTGGTCATCTGTGGCAGGATGTTGGATTCTGCTTCTGGGACATTACGTTACCTGTGTTAGTTGAATGCCGAAATGTGGTAGACCATGAATTACAATGAGAAAGGAAAAATGTGAACCACTAAGAATTGAACCTAGGACCCCTAGCATTCCATGCTAGTACTCTGCCATTGAGCCATGATTCACACAGTTGCAGTAGCTGTCCCAGACCTAATTGTAATTCATGATCTAAATTTGCCTTGCAGTGGCTCATAACTACACTGAGAGGAGTTTATAGGTTGTTGTTCTGATGTATTTCTTTGGTTGCAAAGTTACACAACACCAGAGGAGGGGAATGTGAATTTGAAGAAAGGTCTGGGACAGCTGCTGCAGCTGTGTGAATCATGGTTAAGTGGCAGAGTACTAGCATGGAATGCTAGGGATCCTACTGTAGGTTCAGTTCCTAGTTGTTCACATTTTCCCTTTCTCATTGTCATTCATGATCTAAATTTGCCTTGCAGTGGCTCGTAAACTGCGCTGAGAGGAGTTGATTGGTTGTTGTTCTGAAATGTGGTAGATGTACTGTGGGTACCCAATGCCTTAATTCCCAGAAGGTTTTCAAGAGGCCTGGCCTATTGTAACTTTAAACAGTGTAATTCCCAGATAAGAGGCCTTGCTTGGAGCCTACAAAGAATCCCTCACTAGGTGAAGGAACCTGGTCTAGCTATGTGCCATCTGCCACAGATTCTTATTGCAAACTGAGAATGTTTTCTCTGTTGAAATCCACTCCCAATGATGAGGATGACTAAGAAACCTGGATTAACTATGCTGTTCCAATGTTACAAGAGTGGCAATGTAGTGAAGGAGAAAAGAGAAAGAGACTGACTCAAAGTCTGAAAGGTCCCACTTTGGATGCCAATTGGTCCTTGCGGGCCAGAGATCCTGAGGCCAGTGTTGAGGACTATATTGCCACTCTGGATAGCGCATTTGGCAATACTGAGTCTAGTGAAGATTTGTTGTGGAAGTTTAGGGCCACTCAGTAGCAATGAGGTGAATTCTTTGTCATACATACAGCATTTGGAAAAGCCTTACAAAAGTATACTGGGGGAGTGCAGTCTGCAGACTTAAACAGAGTGTGACTGGAACAGGTGTTGAGGGCTGCTAAATATTCTGAGCTGTTGTTGTTAAAAATGAGTTTAAATGAAAGATTGGGTGACCCACCTCCCTCTGAGTCCTCTGCAGAGAAGTGAAAGAGGTAGAAGAGCAGGATGCACAATGGGGACTTTACCCTGCCACTTTAGCTGCCACTCAGGTTACTGAAAGTACCCTCTCTGCTGAGGCCAATGGGTTGAAAGAACTACAGACGTGACAGCCAGGATGAAGAGCAGAAATGCTTCAGAATATCACAGAATGCTACAGTTTACTGCAGGAGCCATTGTAAGTCAATGGCAATAAAGCCCTTTTGTCATGCAGGATTTTGTAACATGTCATTACTGCAAGTTACTGCACTTCATCGTGGCTGACTCCACTGTACTTAAAGAATATAGGAAGGTATTTGACAAGGCCGCCTTGATACTCAGCAAAAGCCAGGACACCCACCAGAGCCCACCTGTTTCGCCAAACCCATCAAATCTCTATGTGATGGGCATGGGTATCCAGGCCCAGGCACCCCACATGGCACCAAACATTGAGGCTCACTTTAATGAACTGTGCCATGATGGAAGTGAGTTAAAGAGCCATAGTCTGCCACTTCAGGGTGAACTAGAACAAAGAACAGTTGCTGCTCAAGTTTCTAACTGGTCTCTCCTGTGTATTCTGGATGTCTCAATAAGTGAGGTCCGTGGCCCTCTGCTGATGCCTTGTTCCAAGGCAGGCAAAACTGAGAAGGTATTTACTGTTACAAGTGTGGAAAAGATGGTCATGTCAGGAGGGAGCATAGATCACAAGAGGATCCAGCCTGAGTAAGAGACAGACTGCTGGAAGAAAAATCACCAGAAACAGGGAAACTCCAGCAGGGCCCAGTAAGGAAGCATAATGGTGCCCTGGCCAAGTCCAGCTCCACTGTGTTTGTATCCAGAACTTTAGCTTAAGCACCAAAGCCTGCACTGCCTGATCTCAGCAAACTGGTTGGGCCATCCACTGAAACCACAATCACCATCAATGGAGTGTCCACCCACGCTGTGTTAGACAGTGGCTCAAAAGTAACCATCATATTTAAATCTTATAATGTTTTTTTTGTTTTCCTGCTGTTTTTACTATACTACATTGGAAAATGTATTCTAAATTCTGTATTATGCTGTTAATTTTTGTGTTTCCTGTATTTAACTGTATTAGATTGTTGATATCCCTCTGTTGTATCTGTCCCCTTGTCCCTGGGGCACACTTGGAAATGAGTCTGGGTTCAATGCGCTTTTCCTGATTACCAAATTTTAAATAAAAAAATATTTAAAACCTGGTATGACCAGCACTTGTCTCATCTTACCCTACAGCCTTTGGAAGGTTTAAACATGTGGGGCCCTATTCACGAAGGTGCAGAGTGGCTACACGCCACGTAAATGTGGTGCATAGTCACCGCACACCTGCCTACATCTACTGCACCCCTGCACGGAATGTACTACTCACATACACCCCCCCCATGCACCCAATCCCTGGCCAATCCCTGAGCTCCACACCGGGGCAGGTCTGGCTGGAGCACAGAGCTGGGGGTATGCCAGTACTCCATGGCATTCTTCAAGGTGTGGAGTGCTGTGCGTGGGCATGAGCAGCTACACCATCCCATGGCAGCCATAAATATGGTATGCACCCAGCAGGTGGTGGTGATGGTGGGGATCCTTGGGACCTCCTTAAAGGATGCCCCTGATGTCGAGGTACCTCATGGGTGTCAGGGGGCAGAGAACTGGGCACATACCCCCCAGTGTGGTCAGCACACTGCATGCTGGCCACCATTGTGGTACCCCACGGGTGAAAATGACCCACCCGCTGGACCCGGGATGGGCATTTGATTGACTGCCTGCCTGGATCCTCTGCTATGCACCCTACCACCCTCAGGGATCCTGCATGCCAGGGGAGTGGGGCCACATAAGGGGGAAGTGCAGAGGCTGGCATTGGTGTCAATGGCCCATGTGCGGAACCCCTATGGGTGCAGAGCTGTGCGGGTGGTAAGTGAATAGCCCCCATTGGGCCTTAGTGATAAGTCTTACCCATATCTAGGTTACATCAAAGTATGGATTGCTTTTCCCTCCAAGAAAACTGGAGAGGGAGACCCGATTGAAACTTTGGCGTAGGTCTGCCCTGAGGCGGGGATATACAGTATAACAGAGTACCCGTACTTATTGGCACCAATGCCCATATGTCTGGATGCATGGCAGAGCTCTTCCAAGAAAGAGAGGTGAAACAGAAAGGAAAAGTTGTACCTGTACTTCCAGTGGTGAGACAGGCCTATCAGAGACAAGCACAGACCACACCTGAAACCCAAGATGATCTTGTGAGCAGTATGGTGTCAAGATGCTGAAGAGATAGTGTTGTCCCCTAACGCTGAGTGCATCATAAGTGGTGTGGCACCCCTAAAGAAAGATATAAAGGATCAAATCCTGATGCTTGATGCCCCTGAAAAACATGGACTGCCTGTAGGATTGTTGGTAAAGCCAAGTGTATTGCCAGTGAGAGCTCATGTTTATGTCAAGCGAGTTACCGTCCAGGTAAAGAATGTAACCAATGTTGTCAGGAAAGGGCGCACCTTGGCACATGTGTATTGTACAGACATGGTAGTACAGCCTATTTCCACCAGAGAGGGTGCCCATCCCGGTATTGATCCATACCTGTTTGATTTCAGTGACTCTCTTATTCCAGAGGAATGGAAGACCTGTATCCACTGAAAACTATTGGAAAAAACGAAGGTGTTCCTGCTACATAAGTGGGATGTGGGGTGTGTAACCAGAGAAGAACACCACATCAGACTTTATGATGAATGCCCTTTTTGGGAAGGTCTTGCATATTGGCCCCTGCAGGCATTAATGATGTGAGGAGACACTTACAAGAGTCACTGGTTGCTGGCATCATTCAAGAGTCGAGAAGTCCCTATGCCTCCCCAATTGTGGTAGTGCGTAAAAAGAATGGAACTGTGTGCATGTGTGTGGATTACGGGATCCTCGACAAACAAACAGTCCCTGATCAGTATACCATGCCCATAATTCAAGATGCTCTAGACTGTCTTAACGGAAGCAAGTGATTCTCTGTATTAGATCTGAGAAGTGGATATTACCAAATACCTATGGCTCCCCAAGACAGAGAGAAAACAGCATTTTTTGGATTTTATGAATTTCTAAGTATGCCCCAAGGTATTTCTGGTGCCCCTGCCACCTTTCAGCCCCACATAATAAGAGCTGTCGGAGACATGAATTTGTTAGAATACTTGGTATACCTGGATGATATTTTTGTGTTTGGGAAAACTCTGGAGGAGCATGAGGCCAGGTTACTAAAAGTGTTAGACCACGTGGAAGAATTCGGACTCAAGCTTTTCATTGATAAATGTCAATTTTTCCAGACATCTGTTAAATATGTAGGACACATAGTATTGGCTCAAGGCTTAATACTGATCCCAGCAAAGTTAAGGCATAACCCACCTGGCCTAGATCACAGAATCTGAAGGACTTACAGCGCTTTTTGGGTTTCTGTTGCTACTATAGAAGGTTTGTCAAAGACTACACTTGAGTGGTTAGACCCCTCTTAAATTTGCTGCAAGGCTACCCACCTGCCAATTAAAGCAAAAAAACAAAAGTGTCTGATGATACTGCTAAGCCTAAACAATATTTCAAGCCCTCTGAACCTCTTGACTAAAGGTGGACCGAAGACTGTGACAAAGCGTGCGCAGATCCTCAGAAGTCCTATACCTTGCATGCAGATGCCAGCTTCAGTGGTCTTGGAGCAGTTATTTATCAATGTTACCCAGCGGGCCTGCGGCCCAGTCACCTTTGCCAGCCAAAGCCTAAACAGTGCGGAAAAGAAATGTCTGGTGCACAAGTTAGAGTTTCTTGCTTTGAAATGGGCCATCATCAACCAATTTCATGAGTATCTGTATGGGACGCAAATCACTGTAAGAACTAATAGCAATCCCTTAACATATGTGCAAACTACAGCAAAGCTTGACGCAGTGGGACATAGGTGGCTATCAGCCTTGTCCACCTATGACTACTGTGATGAATACAGGCCTGGCATCAACCACATTAATGTGGTTGCCTTGTCCTGATGCCCAATGGCACCTTCTGCTGACAGCCAAGCCTGGGTAAAAACCTCAGAACAAACTGTAAAAGCAGTATGTAAAAAGTTTGGTGCAGATGAGCAACCAACCATAGAAACTGCTCCCCATCTGGTGGATAGTATTGGTGCTTCTGGTAACTGTCTCCCAACAGCCCACTGCAATTTGGCTACATTGGACTTGAGATCATTGCCTCAACTGACCCACCAAGACCCTCAGAGAGAGCAAAAGCTAGCTCCGACCATTTGTGACATACTCAGTGCCCTGCAAAAAGGGGGTGATGCTGCTCACATAACCACCAGTAATGCCAGTGCCCAGTTGTTACTAAGGAAGTGGCCACAATTTAAACTAAAACACAATTTATTGTACTGGGAAGAACAAAACCTGCAAGGAACCCCTCGTGTGCAGTTGGTGTTACCTGCAAAATTAAAGAGAACTGTTCTCAAAGCTTTCCATAATGATATGGGCCATCTGGGAAGTGAATGTATGCTAGACTTATTTCATGGTCAGTTCTACTGAACTAGAATGGGACATGATGTCGAGCAGTACTGTACAAATTGCCGCAGGTGTGTTCAAATGTAAGCCCCCCCTCCTAAGAGGGTCTTTTGCTCCCATTAGAGACCCCTTCCACCTCCTCCCCCACCCCCGTGCTAGGGAATTATTAGTGCTCTGGGAGGTTAATCCCTGCCGGACGCCTCAAGGTGACAGCAGAGGGCAGGTTAGGGAAGGTATATAAAGAGTGGAGACAGGCAGTTTGGAGCTTTCCACCCCAGGCATTAGGCTTGAGGCTGGAGGGGGATGGCTGGAGAAGCAGTGGAGGCAGGCAAGGAGGGAGCTCGACAGTCCAGGTTGGGCCTGTGGGGAGACCCCCCAAAGTGTGCAGATAGGGACGGTCTCTGCAATGATGTGGTGTCAAGGAGACAGCAGGGGAATTCCGAAGGGAGGATGACCAGCCAGGTACCTGCGTCATTGGGATAAGGGAGGCTTAGGTTAGAAGAAGACCACGATAGGAAGGAGTCCATGATATCCCATGTTAGGAGTGATTTGGGCAGCCAGGGCTGTGAGGACAGTGGCAGAGTCCCCACAGGTGAGGGGCTGGGGGCAGTGGTCCTCTCCCCTACCTGGTGTGACAGGGCAGCCCAGACACCGAGGGAGCCAGTGGGGGCCCTTCGCCCATATAGAGGGACCTGCATGGAGGGACAGGTCCTGGGGCACCAGCATCTAAGAGCCAGGTGGGTCACTGGTCTTATGACAGGCCTTGGGAGGCTGCTCCTGGCTGGAGCTTATTTCAAGCCCAGGATGTGTTTTTCGGGGATGTGGGGCCAGAGGCTTGGCCCATTCTTAAATGGTCATCTGAGAGCTTGGTTAGAAGAGTGGGTGCCACTTCTGGAGAAGTGGGCTGCTCAGAGGGCCTGAGTGGTGGCACTTCTCAGGACCCTTAAGTGGCAGGGCAACCTAGATGATGTAACACAGGCACTGGAGCAGGGCTGGGTTTGAGGGCCGCTGTACCAGTGGGGAGAGAAAGAGTTTACATGGCTGTGGGGACCAGTGCAGGAAGTTCTTGGAGCACCGGCAAGTTCAGGGTCCATGTGGGAGGAGAATGTATGGGTTACAGGGCCTGGGTCAGAGAGGAAAAATCCCGGTACCCCTTGAGATTTGGGCCAAGGTCCAGTGGCCAGGAGGGGAAAGCAGCACGCTTCTCTGCACTGGAGATAGGGCAGCCGACCAGTGCCAGTGCAGACAGAAAGGGTAACCCAGAAAACATAAGAAAAAGAAGAGTTTGGCTTACTAGCGCCACTGAGCCAGGAACCTGTTGATTCTTCAAGTGAAGGATCTGCTTGTTTAAACCATCTAAGATTCAGGGGGAAGATAATCTGCTTGTGCTGCCTGTATAACCTTTAGTCTCCTTGATAGGCCCAGAAAATGGGTGAACTGTAAAAAGTTTGATTAGCCTCATGGAGCTGCTTTAGTTATTTGAAGGATGGGACTCCTGTACTCCTGAAATCACTTTGAATGCAATTGTTTAAATTAAGAATCTGTCTGGGATGAAACGTGGTAGTGCTTTTTCCTTTATTTAAGTTGGAAGGGAAAAAAATGAACTGGAAACCCTTTGTATTTATCTTGCATCATAAGTTGTAATTCCAGAAGGTGTCCATTATGCTGCACCAGGATCGGGGGCTTGGAAGCTCAGAAGAGACAGGAGGCTGCAGGTTGGAGGCCCTGCGTCTGGTGTTCAGAGGTTTGGGGTGAATCCAGATCATGGAGGTAGAGATTGAGAGTGCACGTTATGATGAAGCCATCGAGAGGTAGGACAGCTAATTTCCTATCTTTATTTTCATTGGTGCCTAGCTCGGAGTGTTACGCATCGTGGTAATCCTTCTGTTGCCCTCTGGAACATCTGGAATGATAAATTATGCCCCTAGACAGAGAGAGCAGGGAAGGGTTACACAAAGAAAAGCAATGCCACAGAAAGCCGCCCCTTTTGTAAATATTGTAACAAGTTCCCCTGTGGAGCTGGCCTGCATAGATTTCCTCAGCCTTGAACCTGATTCCAAAAATATCTCTAACATTCTGGTAGTTACAGACCATTTTACTTGCTATGCGACAAAAGGCCAGAAAGGTATTGGTAGAAGAATTCTTTGTCCACTATGGGGCACCACAGAGAATTCATTCAGATCAAGGTCATGATTTTGAGAGTCGCCTAATAAAAGAAATGCTATCTTTATGGGGTGTCCTTAAATCCAGAACTATGCCTTATCATCCTCAAGGTGATCCTCAGCCAGAAAGGTTCATTCAAACATTACTAGACATGCTGGGTACTTGGAACCAAAAGACAAGAGCAAGTGGAGCCAGCAAGTCAGCGCCCTTGTCCATGCGTACAACTGTACAAAAAGTGATGCTACTGGGTTCTCCCCCATATTCTGATGTTGGGAGGGAAGCCCTGCTCCCAGTTGACCTGTGCTTTGGTGTATCTGCAGATATTACAAAGTTAGACAACCACCTGCAATATGACCAAAAGCTGAGAGAACAGCTAAACAAAGCCTACTAGTTAGCTGCTGAGGCAGCCACCAAGAGAAACCAAGTTAACAAAGAAGATCATGATAGATGAATAAAAACTCAAGTGTTACTGCCTAGAGATAGAGTACTACTATGCAGTCTGGGGATCCCTGGCAAACATAAACTAGCTGATAGATGGAGTAGCATGTCCTATGTGGTAATCGAGAAGCTGCATGGACTCCCTGTGTATTAGATCAGGCCTGAAGGAGAGATCCGTGGATACAAAACTATCCACTGCAATCACTTGCTGCCAATTGGAGACAAGGTTGTTAGTATGATACAAGACAAACCAGACCCTCCTAAACCTCATGTAACCAGAGCTGCTACTCACAGACTACAAAATTAAAAGAGTACCTGTCAACCTAAAATTGGCCCTGCAACCACAGATGAGGCAGTAGAAGAAGACAAATCAGATTCTGAGTCAGAGGAAGAAGTTAACTACTATCCAACATACTATTATCTGACTCCAGAACTTGCCAGGCTACTACAAAGGGCAAATGAGATGCCAGAAAATGTGACAGATACACCAGCTGTAGAGCTATCTGCATCAAGTCAAAATTCTGAAACATCTGTGAACTCTGAACCTGTAGTTGAAACTGTATCCTTGGATGAAAGGCCTGCATTTGAGGAGATAATAGAGCAAGAAGGTGGAGACCCAGTTGAACCTGAGTCTCTAGAATCTAAACTGGTAGAACCTAAAACTGCAGTACCTGAATTACGAGAGCCAGAGGAGACTGAGATAAATGAAGCACCAAAGGAAACTGAAACAAATGAAAGACCAGAGGAAGCTGTGGTACCCACTTTGCCTGAGGATGCTTCATTGGTGGACAATAAAACTGGGGGGGGGCACCTCCTGATGCCAAAGATGAAGTGCAAATGCCACTAAGATGCTCCGAAATAACTGTTACATCTCCGTTAGAGCTCACCTATGACTCTTTTGGGGCTCCCTCTGACTTGCCTATGTTTGTGGGCCACAAAGGCGTATGTATATGTCACCCCAGAGTTTCTGCCCAAAATTGTTCTGTGCCCATCTAGTGCCAAACCACACAGAGCAGGGAAAGTTACAAAACATAAAAGGGGAGGTAGAAGTCTGTATTTAATGTGTCTCTCTTAAAATGGCCAGATGAGTAAATTTCAAAAGATTCCTACTGTATGTCTATGGTGCACCATTTACTGTCATGACAGCTGTCAAAAATCTAAAAAGCTTGCCAGTACTGGTACATGTGTAAATAGTTGCATTGCTTATAATTAGAGCCCTGTGTTTTTTTTACATAAGAAATAGCAAGAACTAGCAAGAAATTCAAGGTATAAAAAGAAATAAAAAATTCAACGTATAAAAAGAATAAACCAAAAACAAACACGAATAAAGTGAAAAAAATTGCTTTTCAGGGGGCAAAAACGAAATAATTACTTGCAGCAGTTGTTGTTTAGGGAGCCGTTGTTACCACAGAGACGGTCCACAAAGAAGCAACAGCAGAATTGTTTAATTCACAAAACCTTTCAAGACCGTAGCATATTACTGCTTAATACAATGTAGTATACAAAGAATGTGATTTCTAGTGTGTAGAAGGTCATTTTGAGGTAGTTTATGAATGTAAATTCATAACAAGAAATACAACTAAATTTTCAATGAATAAAAAAAATAACAAGAAATTCCAGAAAAATAAAAAGAAAAATTATAAAAAATTAAAAAGAATTTCATGGTTTTCTACTTTAATTAGAAACATAGAAACATAGAATTTGATGGCAGATAAGGACCGCTTGGCCCACCTAGTCTGCCCATTTCCCTACCTACAGGATAAGTTGCAGATCCTAGTTAACCAACAACCTATTTCTTCCTACCCACCACAAGACTTGTCTTATGTCTGTCCCATGCATTCTTGAATTCTCCCACAGTTTTAGACACCACAGCCTCCTCAGGAAGGCTGTTCCATGCGTCCACTACCCTCTCTGTGAAAAAATACTTCCTCACATTGCCCCTGAGCCGTCCCTCCCTCTATCTTCAAATTGTGTCCCCTTGTTCTTGCACATCTCTTTTTCTGAAAGATGCTACCCTCTTGGACTTTGTTGATTCCACTGAGGTACCTGAAAGTTTCTATCATGTCCCCTCCCTCCTTTCCTCAAGGGTATACATATTAAGCTCCTTTAGTCTCTCCTCGTATGGCTTCTCTTGCAGACCCTGCACCATTTTAGTTGCTCTCTCTGACCGCTCCATCTTGTCTATGTCCTTGCGGAGATGGGGTCTCCAGAACTGGATGCAGTACTCCAGATGGGGTCTCATCAACTGTCAGTACAGAGGGATAACAACTTCCTGGTTTCAGCTGGTGATGCCTCTCCCTATACACCCCAGTATCCCCCCAGCCCTCCCTACTGCCTTCTTACATTGCTTGCTAATTTTAAGGTCATCTGATACGATTACCCCAGGTCCCTTTCCATTTTAATTGTTGTTACTACCTAATTAGTATAAATGTAGCTGATTGCCTATAATAGTTAGGAATCAGCTGTCTAGTTAGACATGTGAAAAGCATGCTAAATTGTTGTGCTTAATGTTTATCTTCACCAGGTCCCAAGTAATGGACTAGGTGTGGACGTCAAGCTTTTAAGGTACAGGGGAGTATAACCCCCCCGGTGGGGCTTACCTCAATTTGCTCCCGGGGGCTGTCCAGTCTCCGGTTCTTCTTCCCTGAGTATAGAATGTCATAGAAAACCTAACTACACTCTTGAACTAACTACTGAGCTCCGTCTGCCTGAAACTCCTTTAGCTATTTCCTGCAACACACTACCCTAGATAGGCTGCCCTTAACCTTAATACAGATTCACCTTCCCAGTGTACTATGTTGTACTACCCAATATAAGTAATTTTACATACCCATTTCATGATTTGTCAATTACCTATCAGGTATCTTTACTAACTTCTAGAATTTCCTGCGGTTCCGCGGCTTTCTGCGGAGGTCCTACAGAAGGCTCTGGGTCAGAAGTTCCACTCCTTCATTGTGCCACTCACTTGATGAGACACAAATGTGATGGGATGCTTGAGTAGGTTTGTATATAAAGCCTTGGCCTCACTTCCAAAACATGCAGAGTCAGGATTATAAAACAAGTAACAAAGAACAAAACATGTTCTACTCTCATATCTTTCTCTGCAGCAGCACAATTTCACTGGCTTGTCGGCATAAAACTGAAGTTCAATGCTATTAACTACCTTCTGTTACTAAAATGATAATGTACAATTCTCTGAAGATTTTGTATGATTTCTGAACTTTTCTGATCACAGATTACTCATTTTGAAAAAAAAATAATTCCTTTCTGGAGCCAGGTCCTTCTCCAAGAAAGAGCTGAAAATAGCACTGAGCTGTGCACAGCCCTATGGAGTTCTTAATCCTTAGCATCACTGATCTGCTGCTCTCAGGTCATGTGGCATGCCAACAACCTTCACATACTCAGTGTGTGCTCAGTGTAAGAAATGTTAAGTCACAACATCGAAGTGTTAAAATGCTGAAGGGAAACAGAGTACTGTACTTGCAGACACTTTTCCTGAATTTAAAGTTTGGCATTGGATCACACTTAGCACATACTTAAATACTACACCTTTGACATCAGAATTTAGTCTTGTTCCAGCCAGACCTCTAATGTATACTGTATATATTTTTTATTTCAGATGTTTATGGTCCATGGTGCTGCAGCAACCACCTAGCCCCCAAAGCCACTCACATGATAATCATCCCCCATGACTGTCCCTTCTATGATGGGCCCTTTGGGGTGTACCCCTCAAGAACAGAATCCAGTGTAACAAGGGGTGGCACTGAAGCCCCATACTATGCCTGCTTCTTTTTCCTCCTCGTCTCCCCAGGGATGCTGAGGCAGTGGCTTTGAGCATGCTCATGCTATAATGTGCTGACATAGAGCAAGACAGTGTGCTTCCTCTTCTTCTTAGTAAGGTGCCATGCTTCCTTTGTTCCCTGCAAGTGCCAGGAGCATACAAGAAGTGGGCAAGCCTGCCTCCCTCATCCAGAGACTGGAGGCCTCTAGACAGGAACTTGCACAGCCTCCTATCAGAGCCTGAGCCTTGGTCACCAAGAACATGGCAAGCAGCTTCACAACCAACTAACTATACTATTAGGTAGGTGACAACGTTTAGTTACTTTATTTTCTGTACTGACCTTCTCCCATTCTACCAGCCTCCCCAGCTGTAACTTTTCCTGGACTTACCCCTCCTTACTGTTCCCATGGCCTACCCTCATGGTAGGGGCAATGGGGCTCCACAACCCCCGCCACAGGCAGGATCCAGTAGTAGGAGGAGATACCTCAGTCACTGGTGCAGCATCTACATGAGGCTAGTTTCACCCTGCCTAGTCAGGGTGTTTTGGCAGCTAGGATGCATGTGCATGTGACTGTGCAAAGCTCATCACCAGCCAGCATCCTCCCTCTCATGCTACTGCTCCCAACTGCACTGCCACCTGTCATAACCTAAGTGATAGTATCACAGTGAAGCCAGCTGTCCTTTCTCCCCAGAGGAGGAGTATACCCCCTGGGAGAATCAATCTGCCTCCTCCTGGCTGGCCCCAATAACCCAGGCTCTTTCTTGAACCTGGTCACTGGCATTGTCTGCAACTAACCATACCAGTGAGTAGGCTGCTAACCTCTGATATTTTTTAACTGAAGATAGTCCTTCAATGTAATCCAACCCCCATGGTTCAAACCCAAGTATTTCCCCAGGAAATGCTTGAAGTCTGAACACTGAAAGCAGAAAGGCAGTCCTCCTGGCATATCTTTCCTTTTGGTAAAGGCAGATTTCCATATTACTAACCTCCACCACCACAAACTGGTGTAGGAGTCTGAAGGTTCCGGTGAAATGGGATTTGTGACTCCAGAACAAATTCAGGGCAGGCCAGATGAATCTGGAAGGAAAGGTAGGAAGCTTACTCAGGGACCAAGATTCAAAAGGTTTATTTACCAGGGACAAAAGATAACAAGATAACTGTGTTCTACAACACTACAGGATAATAGAATAAACAACAAAACAATACTATTGGGACCAACAATTGATCAAACTGAGAACAGGGGATTAACCCCTTTTAGTCCAAGTCCTGCAAACACTTGGCCAAGATGACAAACGGCAGATGAACCAAGCTTGGGCTTTGCAATGAGTCGGCTGATCAGCAGGTGGGCATATGGGGTGTCCCCTGGACAAACAGAACACAAAGAGTAGCACTGCAAGCTAGCCAATGAAGAACTTGATCCTCTGTGGCTCAGGACAAGAAGCTGAAGACTTCTGGTTGGCAACTGGTTCTCTGGATGATCCACAGCAATAACCACTGGTAGGTCCACAGCACCCAGGCCACCTCCCAAGAAGAAGAAGACTGCTAGTGATGCGACCCTCAGCAGTCTCTACCGAGTGATACTGGTACATGCACACTTATGGACAGATGGCAAAATAAGAAAAGGGCATGCACGGTGTTAACTGTGGTCCCTTATTCTTGAGCCAGAGCGACTCCTCAGCTGACTCATTACTGGATACTTGACTAGCTGCTCTCTATGCTTACCTTTACAGGACTGATGCTGGAGCACTGGAGCAGAGCTTCGAGGTAGGTAGACATGACTGGAGACAGTTCTGCTACAGATGGAGGATGGGCCAGGGACCTCTCTGAGTCAGCGTCAGGATCTGAAAAAGCTGGTCTAGGCAACAAAGGTAAAGCTGGACATCAAGTACACAAGGACACAATCCAATAACACAGTTCCAGTTGCAAGCAAACAGTTCAGTTTTGACATACAGTTCAGTTCTTGAAGTAGGTGCAGTCTCTAGGGGCAGCAGGCAGGCTACAGCACAGTTCAGTCCAATGGGGGGGGTCAGGACTCCTTCACATAACTCCGTGGGTAACCTAGGGCCATTGGACCATTCCCCTTCCCTCCTCAGAGGGTGCTGTATTTTTAAGGATCTTGCCCTGCTCCTAATAGCTCCACAGAGCCAACCCACTTCATTAACAGTAATGACCACCCCCTGTGCCTGGGTCTAATGGACTCCCTGATCTGCTCCCACCTCCCTCATGAATCTTAATTGAGCTACTATGCTGGGTGTAGGACCATGTCCCTCTCTGCCCACTACTTAATGTTCATAAGGGCCTGGACCCACACCGTAAGCCCTACCCTCCCATGGTTGCTAAATGGGGCCTTTGTTTCCTGGCCCTGCCTCTGGCACAGAATGGTGCCAAAGTAAAACAAAGGGGCTTCAGGTCCACTGTTGTTCTGGTTTGCTCCTCCTAATTGATTAGGCACCATCAGCCCACCGCTCTTTGCTTTTTTTCTAGGGCTTCTAAATTGTGGCACCCCTCTATGTATTTTAGTGTGGATGCTATGCCCACTCTGGGGCTTTTCTGGCTCCCTTCCTTTCTTCCACCAGCACCTGTGGCACAGGACAACCAACCCGGGCACACAGCCCATCCTTAATTTACTTGAGCTCTGACCTTTTAATTTTTCTCCTTCTCCAAACCCCCAACTTTCCACTTCCTGGTGTCCGTGGTGCAAACAAAGGGATTGGGCACTCGACCCACTCACCGCCATGGCCTGGAAATGGATGTTGCTGCTGGGGATGTGGGTTAGGGGGCTGGGGAGACACACTCCCACCCAGCTTTCCCTCAGCACTGCTGCTGGACAGGATGGTGGAACTAAGTGGTCCAGGGTGAAGGTTTCCACCCAGAACAACTCTACTGTAGTGCACCTGAGTCCATCCCTGAAGACTCCCCGCTGCCACTGCTGAGGACTGGAGGACTGTGCACGTTGGGGAGCTGAGCTCCCACCTGACTACTGCTTCTACCAAGGGCCCATGCTGGAGGGGAGTGACACTGGAGGAGCCATGGACACACTACAGGTATGCCTTTCCCTATCTGTGCTCCCCGTGTACTCCACTCTGCCAATCAAGCCAATGACTATCCTGGGAAGCCACTCCCTAGGCCCTTTATAGGGCATGGGAGAACATGGCTTATAGTCTGGGGATTCGGCCAGTTGAGTCCAGAGGGAGGGACTCTGGGCAGGGGTGAGTCTCCCTCACTGTGCCAGAAGATGCAAAATCAAACAAAGGATGGGGATGGGGAGGGGTCTGAGAGACCTAGTAGTTGGGGGAACAGAGGAGAAATGAGGAGGAAAGAAAAAATGTTGGAGTCTTTGAGCCAGGGGAAGGGTCCTTGTGCTCGTTGTGGTGCCCCCTCAACTCTTGGGCACTACACTGGCTACTGTATTTCAGCAAAGTAATATACAGTATAAAATATTAAGCACCCATTATGCACACAGAACACCATGTAAGTGCACACTATACATAATAAAAAGACACCACAGGCCAGATATTCAAAATTTTGCCAGATGAACCAAGTGATTATGCTTTGTTTTCCTGAGGTTTGTGCCTGAGTGCAATATTCAAAGGGGGCTGTGGCACACGCTAAAAAAAGTTAGACCACCCACAAAAAAGTAATATATGTGGTGGGCAAAAGGGGGTCAGGACATGAATTCTGGTGAAACGCAATATTCATTGTGGTAGCGCTGCACAAGGGGAACAACGCAGGCCACCTTGCACTGTGTAATTACTGCTAAGAAGAAGCCCAACTTACTCCAGGCAACCCTAGTGGCTGGAGGAGCCACTGCAGCCAACAACCACATTGGCGATTGGGGGGAGCACACCTGCTTCTTGGTACCTAATGGTCCCCCCACCCTTCGATCGGTGTCCCCGGTAGAGTAACATATTGTACCTAGTGCCTAGTGGTCCCCCAGCCATGCAATCCCTATCCCCAGTAAAATAAAATAATTCCCTGGTGTCCAATGGTTCCCCTACCCACTGATCCCTGGCCCCAGTAGGGCAACATAATTACCTGGTGCCTAGTGGTCCCCCCATACTCCAATCCCTGTCCCTTGTAGAATAAAATAATTCACTGGTGTCCAGTGGTTCCCCTGCCTTCTGATCCCTGGCCCTGGTAGAATAAAATAATTATGTATTACAATCACACATGAGTGTGGTGTGCATATTTTATGGACCACATACAAACAGATGAGAGAAAGAGGTAAGTGCCTCAGCTGGGGCTTGAACCAAGGCCGCCCAGAATACCATTCCAATTGCACTACCAGCTGCACCACTGTCACAACTGTAAACTGGGCTGTCCCTGAGCACATTACTCATTCCCAAATGCACAACCCAGTGGCTACACAGACAATTACTTTATTACAATCACACGAGTGCATTGTGCATATTCCAGGCAGCCTGGGTCCAAGTCCCAGCTGAGGCACTTACTTCTTTCTCTTATCCTTTTGCATGTGGTCCATAAAATATGCATCTCGCACTGATGTGTGATTGTAATAAGTAATTATTTGTGTAGCACTGGGTTGTGCATTTGAGAAAGAATAATGTGCTTGGTGGACTGCCCCATTTCTGGTTGCCTCGGTGTCGCAGTTGGTACCTCAATTGGAACAGTTTTCCGGGTGGCCTGGGTTCAAGTCCCAGCGGAGGCACTTACTTCTTTCTCTCATCTGTTTGTATGTGGTCCATAGAATAACATAATTCCCTGGTTCCTAGTGGTACTCCCCCCACCCTCCAATCTCTGCCCTAGTAGAATAAAATAATTTCCTTGTGTCCAGTGGTTCCACCTCCCTCTGATCCACAGCCCCATTAGAGTAACATAATTACCTGATGCCTAGTGTTTCCCCCTGTCCTCTTATCACTGTCCTTATATTATATTACATATTCCCCTGTCATCTAGTGACACCCCCTGTGATCATTGTCCCTGTACTAGCCTGAGCTTTCCCTGGCATCTAGCATCCCCCTGCACTTCGGGCACTGACCAACCCACCCTGACACCCCCTCTTACTGGTTTCACTGGGCTGCAGATCCACTAGGGTGACTGGCACAGTCCTCCTCTCACAACCTTGGTCATCTGCCATATGGACTGACAGGTACCACATGTTCTCTGTACTGTAAAAGGAGTGTGTGTACCATCTGATAGTTTGCAGTGCTCCTTTTACAGTACAGAGGATGTGCACTACCTGCCAGGCCATACAGCAGCTGACCAAGGGATTGAGAGGAGGGCTGTGCTGGTTGCTGTGGTTGATCTGGGGCCTGGCAAAACTGGAAAGGGAGCAGCAAGCTGGGTTGGTTGGTGCCTCTGGTGTGGGGAGAGGGCTGGTAAATGCCAGGGAATGTTTATGTTGGTATGGGGATTGGGACCAGTGGATCAAGGGTGTCACTAGACATCAGAGAATATGTGAAATAATATGGGTCTGGCAATCAGAGGGGAGGAACACTAGGCACCAGGGAATTATGTTATTCTCACAGAGCTGGTTATCAGAAGGTGGGAGGACCACTAGGTACCAGAGAATTATTTTGTTCTCATGGGGCCATGGATTGGAGGATGGGGGATCACTGGACATCAGGGATTTATGTTATTCTCATGGAGGTGGTGATTGGAGAGTGGGGGGACCACTGGGCACCAGGGAATTATGTCATGCTCATGGGTCCAATGATCAGAGGGCAGGGGGGCCACTAGGCAGTAGGGAATTATTTTATTCTTGTGGGGCAGGGTATCAGAGGGTGGTGGGGGACCACTGGATGACAGAGAAATATTTTATTCTACTGGGGATGGGGATCAGTCAGTGGGGGGACAACTAGGCACTACTAGATGCCAGGAAAATATTTTATTGTATTGGGAATGGCGATCAGAGGGTGCAGGGACTATTAGGCACTATGGAATTATTTATTTTAACAAGGACATAAATCAGAGTGGGTGGGGTCGATCACAGAATGGGCACAAACCTGCCACCACTTCCCATGCAAATGAGCCCATAATGGGCATGCATATGGCCCCTTAGTGCCTTGCACGCCTAATGGGCTCATTTGCGTGGTGCTGGCTGAATATCGCACCAGGAGCTCCTGGCGCTATTGGGTCTGGGAGTGCTGTTCCCTGTATTGCCAGGATCCATGTTGGGGCATGACTACTTGACTTAGTGCTGCACTGACATGCCCCTATATTCAGTAAGATAGTGTCAGTGCGCTATCGGACTAAATGTAGAATCCTCAGGGTCATGGGCAGTGGCAAGTGCAGTGCAAACCATTGTGCTCCACTTACCTATTTTTCAGTATCGGATCCCACGTGTTCAGGACTTGCTTTTTGTGTACAGCAACAATGACCCTCCAAACCCCTGTTTGAAGCACTAGAGTGGGGCCCTTTTCCTACCCTAAAAGGAGCCTTGAACTGCCAGAATTTTCTATTCATAAAGCTCTGTTATCAGCTTACTAATTGATGCTGAATCTCTGGTGTCTAAAGGTGTAGTAAAGTGCCTGGACATGTGAATAAATATCCTTTAGCGCTACAGTTACCCACTTATTATTTCAACTTCATCAGTTGTTAAAGTCACAGCAACTGATCATCACTTGGGAAGAGGACCCATGGTGGTCAGTGGCTTGAAACAACACTTCCTGGCTTCAGTAGTATTATCTACCCTAAAGGATATACAGTATTTAGAGTGCTTTAGCATTCAAAACCTATTTGGCACAAAGGAGATCTCACCAGTACATACCAAACATAATAGAAAAAAAGGATAGTGCTTTTTCATAGATCAATATATGTGTACAACAATGATAGATCATCAAATCTCCATACATTTGTTGATGGCATCAGAGCTCGGCCATTGGCTTGCCTTGTAAAGGAGTGGAGAGCTACCAGAATTCTAGTTTTCATTTATAAATCTCATTTCTCAGATGATTAATGGATGCTAAAGTCATAATGTACCCATTTCTGTGCTCAATAATCATGGTGAGCTTTGTATGGTGTCTGTGGAGCTGGGTTGGTTTAAGATGATACACTAATATGATGGCCTGATTCCTCCTGGATAAGATTATATGGGTTAAACTCTCCTAGATGCTATCAGAGTGATGACCTATACACCTGGGCCCTACACCACAAACCACTACCCCAACCATATGTTTGTCACTGAAGAGGTGGGATACCTGCCCTGAAAGCCCCATCATGGGGACAAACCACTAAAAGAGCATGGAAGGTAAGTAAGGGGAGTGGTGTTGGGCATGGGTTTGCCAGACAGAATGAGGCTGACACCTGTGGCCAATAAAATTCTAGAATAAAAGAAAAATATTCTCCCTATTTTGGACTATAGTGACTTTGTCTACAGCTGGATCCCTTCCCTGAACCATGTTTTATGTGGCTTTGCTTAGTACTGACTTCCTCCACCCCAGCCCGCTGTCACCACTGGTAACTGTGATTTCAGGATGTCCTTCCCTTGGTTGTTGGTGACACTTACACTCTGCCCTTCAGATTCTGGTCTAGCACATACCTGACTTTCTTTCTATCTGTTTCTCTCCTCAGTCTTCCTCCTCCCTCTGCCCAACCCCTTCCTCACTTAAGCCCTTGCTCCTTCCTGGTGCTCAGATGATGCTTTTAAGCTGGACAGGCTGCATTCTTCTGGAGGTTCAATGCCTTCTGGAATGCCCTCCTTCCCTACTGCCAGTCTTTTTTTTAAACTTTCTGTTTCTGCCCCTGTCATCACTACAACCCTCATCCTGTTTTCTGGTAACCACCTATTATCCCACCTTTGTTCCTACAAGCTATACAGTCCTCTGGCTATCCCTGAGGGGGTTGGGGAAGGGAGACCCCGAGTCTATGGCTGGTGTAAGATGGCAGGGATGGGATGTGGGCCTGATCATACCTAGGCTCACCCTGCCATAGTGGGGTGTTTCTTTATTACTCTCCACCCCTTTGGGATGTTGTAGTTGAGAACATCATGCTCTCATGCATGCTGTGCATGTTAATGCACCCCCACTAGCAATGCTGTACCCAGCTGCAGGTCTTCTGACTGCACCACCACCTGTGGTCACCCAGGTGGCAGTTATAGAAAAGGACCAGTCTAAAGTAGAAGGGACAAATGTATAAGTACAGGAAATCACTCTGATTTATAGATGACATCGGTAGTGCAGTGAGGAAAAAAAGGTAGCCTACAAAAAATATAGGAAGATCCAGCAGGAAGAGGACAGGGTCATCTACATAGAAAAGGCAATGACAGGTAGAAGAGCGATAAGGCAGACCCATGCAGGGATGGAGCTAAGGATAGCTGAGGGGGTCAGACAATGAAACAAGACCTTTTTTCTGTATATCTAGCGCAAAAAGGAAAATGAACGAAAGTATTGTGATGCTGAAAAGTAGGGCCCAAATGGATGAAGTACAACAGAAGAAAAGCAGAGGTATTAAATAAATACATTTACGCAGTACTCATAAAGGAGAAGGTTGAACCAGTTCTTCAGGGGAATATACGGATTTGGATAAGGGGGATGAGAGAGGAGATGATTCCAGAGAACAGGGTCATCAAGGGGTTTAAGACCCTCAAAGTGGACAAATCCCTTGATCCAGATGACATATACTCAGGGTGCAGAGAGAACTGAAGGTAGTTCTTGCAGACCCCTGACTGACCTGTCCAACTGTTCCCCGGATACTGGAGCGGCACCATGAGAGTGGAAGATCACTAGTATAGTACCACTGCACAAGAGCAAGGCAAGGAATGAACCAGGAAACTGTAGACCAATCAGCCTGACATTGATTGTTGAAAAGCTGATGGAAACCATTTTCAAAAAATTGTTGATCAATTCTTTCAGGAGAATGAGCTTCAGGATGACAGGCAGCACAGATTTATGTCAGGAAGGTCATACCAAACAAATTTGATTAACTTCTATGACTGGGTTCTAAAGGTGGTGGACAAGGGCCAGACAGTTGACATAACCTACCTGGACTTCAGCAAGGCCTTTGACTGGGTCCCCCATAAGAGGTTGATCAAAAAGCTGGAGGACCTGTGAGAAGCTGAAAAATTGAAATTGACCAGGTTGGTGGCAAACTGGTTGGGGGAGAGAGAGACCCCAAAGGGTGGTAAAAGGGAGAAGCATTTAGGGATGACAAAGGTCCACAGGGGTTGGTTCTTAGACAGGTGTTGTTCAACATATTCATAAATGACACTGGGGACAGTATAAATGGCACATTATGTCTCTTTGTGGATGACACTAAGCTCTGTGTGTGTGGGGGGATGAACAAGGAAGAGTGCAACAGAAATCTGAGAAAGGATCTAGTGAGGCTAGAAAGATGGTCTGAAATCTGGTAACTGGGGTTCAATGCAAAAGAAAATGCAATATCATGCACATAGGGTGCAAAATCTCAAGGACCAAATTCAGACTAGGGCGTGACTTCACTGCTCTGAGAAAAAGAAAGACCTGGGGACTGCAGTCACAAGCAATCTAAACCCACTATGCAATGCAAAAGGCAGTGGCAAGGTCAACAGGTGCTGGGCTGCATAACAAGGGGTTCATTAGCAGAAGGAAAGAGCTCATTCTAGATCTATACAGATCTTTGATGTATCCCACCTGAGCACTGTGTTCAGTACTGGAGCCATTGCCATAAGAAGGACATGGACCAGTTGGAGGCAGTGCCAAGAAGAGCTATGAAGATTTATTTATTTTAGTCTTTGGTAACTGGGTAAGGCCCACTAGGCCCAAGTGCTTGTTTTCAGGGGTGACCTGGGAGTACTGGGTGGTTAAGTGACTTACTCAGAGTCACACAGTACACAGGTGGAGGTTATGGGAATCAAACTCAGGTCTGCTGGACGTACCAAGCTCATTCACAGCTTGTTACTCTAACTTCTAGGCTATACTGCCAGCCCCAAGATGATCCAGGGTCAACAAGGAACTCCTATATGAGTAAAGCCTGGAGACACTAAACATCTACTTGCTTGAGGAAAGAAGGGAATGGGGTGACATGATGATTGAGACCTTTCAATACCTCAAAGGTATAAACAAGGTCAATCTTGGAGATCATTTTTGGATTCAGTGAAAATAAAAATATGAGGGGGCACAGAAGCAAACTGATGAATAGAAAGCTCAGAAAGGAGGCCAGGAGGCACTTCTTCATGAACAGAGTGGTGGGAGGGAGGAACAAGTTATCAGAGGAGGTTGTCAACCAGACAAGGGCTAGAGGATTTAAGAGTGAGTGGGATAAAGTCAAAAGGAGGGTTAGAGTGCTGGGGGGTATTGCCATGTAACTCAAATTGCATTCGCTCCAAAACAAGCAGACTCAATAGATTGTATGGCCTTCTGCAAGCAATTTCATATGCTCAGATGGGTGCTACTCTCCCTCACTGGAGGAGTAGGAGGAGCATCCTATGGGATGTTGGATCCTACTCCCTCCTCACTGGACCTCAATGACCATAGCTTGTTCCTGAACCTGGTTTGCCTTCATCACAAATAGTAACCTTACTGCTGGGCTGAAAGGCCGAGGCTTTCAGTTTGTCTTACCTTTCACATTAGTTCCTAAATAAGGCAGCTGTTCTGCCCAATCTGTAGCTGCTCCACCCCTGTGGGCTTGGCCTATGCTCACCTCAGCTCATTGACTCTGATTTTATTTTGTCCCTTTTCCTGCTTGACTCTGGCTCAAACTGTTCCAGTATTTACCAGGTTATTTAAAGAGCAACTCTTTACTGTAACAAGAAGCTTACAGACACTAAATTTACACCAACTATGTTTTAACATTATTATTTCTAGTTACTTGTTGTTGTTTTTCCACTTTTCCCTGTTGTTTGTCTACTAAATAGTGCAGGCAATTCAATAATTATTTCACAGAGTCTTTCCAAATGTATCTGACTCTCCCTGCTAACAACACAATTGCTGTTTGTGACATTACAGTCTGTTATCATGCTGAGCACTATGATGTCATAAACAAAGGCACTGTGCGATTAACAGGGAGAAGCAAATGTTTGTCATACATACTTTGTAGATAGACTACCAAGATGTGATGTCAATCTTGAAAGGAAAATTGAAAATGAAAAATGTGTTCTGTAGTAAACTGTAATAGCTGAAACATCTTATTTATGAAGGCATGTACTGAAGTGCAGAATTGCTCTTTAATTATGTTAATCTTTTCTATCATTCGTCTGAATGGAGTATTTGCACTAGAATGAACTGTTTCTTTTTCTGTATATCCATTTCTTGTAACATTCCTTGTATTACACCTTTTACTATACACCGTTATTGGTACCCACAGAAATTCCACAGGGCAAGATTAAACCCTATCTAAATTTGTTTACTTAAGAAAACAAACATTATGAGTTCACCTTTGTAGCACTGAATCTCTTCTTCTAAGATACCTATGAAATGGATGCACAATGTAAAATAAAGAAGTAAGAATAACATTAAATTAATGAATTAATTAATGCATAAATGGATGAATGAATGAATGAATGAATAAATAGCATTTCATTTCCAACACTGCAGATAAACAGCATTCTAGACTCATTTTATGAAAACAATAGGAGAATCAGATTCTGCAACTAAGCCTGACTAAATTATTTGATATCCAAACATGATCTTAGTTTTTAATGAATGCAACTGCCAATACAAAGCATTACATATTATGGATCACTGTTCTCTCCTCCCTATCAGTTTTTAATTTCCTACTTGGGAAGCAAGTCAGAATGGGGTCATTAATCTGCATTAGAAACACTGTGACCTGTTATGCACTACATAATTCATAAGCCTTTTGGAGAATGGCAGTATGTGTACTATTTTATTTTCAGGCAGTTACACTCTGTATTTTGCATAATTCAGTTTTATGATATGAAAACACTATTAGTTAATATTACAGCAGAGTCAGCCAAGCTGCAGTGTTCTGTGATAAGCATGCCATACTTTCATGTATGACAAATTGGAGCAATTGCCATTGGATTATATTGTGTTCCTGCAATATACTTCAGCATGTCATCAGCATGTGTTAAGAGCGTTGCGTTCATGTTCTGTCTTATGTATATATGCTACATATGCTGTGCTGAAAGTTCAACAGCTACTGTCGAAATGGAAATTGTTTATATGTGGTGTACCGAACAGATGAGCTGATGCCAATAAAGTTAGGTGAATGTGCCTGAATTCAACTCTTCTACCTTTGAATTGACCCAGTATAACTTTTTGGCCACTTTGGAATCACTTCAACCTTCACTCAAAAAGACTCTAGCCCTTCCCATATGGTCAGCTGTAATCCCATGGCCACCCTTTTACCCATCCTGGTCATTCCAAACCCACTTACTTGTCCAGACATTTATTTTTACTAAACAAATATTTCTGGCTGCTGGCACTTTGCCAGCTGCTGACTGAGATTTTCTTTTAAGAGCTGACTGGAAGAGGTGAGGATTGGCTGGGGTGAGCAAGGGGAGATGGAGGGGTGTCACTTAGCCCTATATGTAGCCTGCTGAAACCAAATACAAATGACCTGAATTGTCTTTGACTGAAGTGTCAAAGCCAAATTTAGCACACAACATATTATATTGACATGTATAGATATGTGCAGTAGTCACATATGAGAACTGTATTGTTAGGTTCAATACACATTGATCAGACTCCAAGCTTTCATTAAAAAAAACAACTAATTTCTATGATTAGCAATCCAAACGTTACAGCTTTTAAAAATTTAATTTCCTGCATTATAAAATACTGTATTATAAAAGATTATTTATGAAAATTGTCAGAATATATTAGTGGTTGTTCTATCAAAAAGAAAATCCACATTTCTTTCTGGTTAATAGTGCACCCTTCTGGGTGAGCCAACTCATAGTATATCACAAATATACTGTATAACTAATAGAAAACAGCAAAAATATGAACAATTTTAGGCACAACCATTGTTTCAAACAGAATGGTGTTGACACCTCAGATGCATGCTCACCTATCATGCTCAACAGAATCTGCTGAACCATAAACAGTGCTTAATCAGTGGCCCTAAGAAGGTAAGAGAAGGAAAGAAGCAGAATAAGGTTGGATGGTCTCGGTCTGTAAAATGTTTTATACTGTAGGTTAACAGCCATTTGATTTAGTTCATTCACTGTTCAATCACCAAGAGTGCAATTTGTGCATAACAGTATAAGTATACCACTGATTTGCTCCAGTTTTCAGTACTCAGAGTGATCAGACAAGCCATGTGGTCACAACCACACATCATAAGTTATTACTAAACAATAGTATGCAATTTATATTTACTTGCTTAATAAATAACTATGGCACTCTTCAGTTCTTTACTTAGCTTTACATAGCCATGGCACCTGATAGATGAACCCAGTAGCACACTATGGCAACACGCCATGCCAAACTCTATCTCTCTCCCATACGCATTGCTCTCTCTCTCTCTCTCTCTCTCTCTCTCTCTTTCCCCACATTCCATATAACTACTATCACTACCACTACTACTACTATTATTGGCTCTAAAAGTCTCAAAAAATAATATTAATACAGTATCTACAGACCTACACAGACCAGATAGATGGGATACTTTGGGCAGCCTTCTACATAAAGCTGCCCTTGAATACTAACCACCATCAATTAGATGTTGCACCAAAACAGAAATGAAATAGAAGCCACAGCTTCTAAATGAGGAAACATGGTATACTGTATTCCTTCTCTTCTCATCTTGGCTGTTGCATTTTGTTGTATTTTACACACAGTGAATGAACTGCAGAGACGGGCCATCCAGTAGTGCAATCAGGCCTTAATGTGACAAATGTATGGATTTTGGTGACTAAATAAGCTTATTGGAGATGTAAGCATGCAATATTTCACTGTTGAAAGAATTTGCTTTCATTCCACCCCTGACAAGTGCCTTCCAAGGATAAGCCCTAGTCATGACAGACTCTAAATTATGAATCACCTGAGAAGCATGCAGTTAATCCCTACCTAGTGTTAAGAGCCAAATGGTCCTGCCATTTTTAACAAGCTGCTTCTAATGGCCAAAAGGTGAACACCTCAATCTTTCTGAGTTGAGCTTGAGCCAACTTTCTCACAAACACGTTGAAATCTCAGTAAGGCAGGAGTTCACAATCAAGACTGGCATACAGTATAACACAATTATAGACATAGAGAAATATGTTTGTGTATGCTCTACATAAAGGTTAAAACCCCAAACCCTACTTTCTAAAATCTTCCCAGGGGCAATGTATACAATAAGGAAAAAATTTGTCCTTGTAGACCTGAAGGCATAATAAGAACCAAGTACGTAATCGCTGTTTCTTGCACTCCTGTTCTCAAAGAAATGGAAAACCAGAATGGTCCCTCTTGCCCTATAATTAGAAAAATACTGGGAGGCATCCCAGTCAAACCACAGAAAACTAAAATCCAGCTCATTAATTTGAACACATGGGAGGATTTTCAATGAGCCGCATCCATTTTTTGAGATTTGGCTGCTAAAATCTAACCCAGAAGATAGACCACAAAAAGGTAGTCTAACTCCTGGGATGGAATTCCACAGTTGCATCTGAAAAATGGATGCCATTCCTGCAGTTGACCCCAGAAATTACTGTAAACTGTGGGAATTGTTGCAGATGCATTAGGATATTTGTAAATCCTACCAGGTCATAATCTTGTGGACAAAACTGCGCTCATGAAGACTGCACTGTGAGTAGTGCATATGGCCTTACAGTGACACCAGCAAGGAGGAAGTGGATGTAGCCACTGCTGGTTGGGTGCTTGGTTGAGTCGCTCCCATGGTAGAGTGGCTAGAGCACCCAACCCTGCAGTGGATGGGGTTGGGGGGACATGGTTTGATTTCCTGCTAGGGAATCTTTTTCTTTTATGTTTTATTTCTTGCCCTGTGTCCACACTTCCTCAGAGTTGATTATATAGTCTGAGGGGCATGGGGTGAAGCCCTCAAACACAAGAAAAACTTACTGTTGTTGCTGCACGCTGTATAGGTGTGTGGTCTTGATGTACGTGGTTTCTTCCATGACATTATGACCCTGTACCTTTGTAAATATGCCACAAGCATCCCAACGCATTTGCCTGGATGCAGCATATATCTGAAATATAGACAACAGTACTGCATCCATGGCTCTGAAAATCCTTCCCATAGACCTACTCACCAAATGTTTCAAGTTTTGCAATGTTTTCTTTTGTTTCATAAATAGTGACTAATATCAACAAACTTTAGCCAGAGCTGATAGGGCTGTGAAGAGCTACCAAATGACCAAAGTTATTTTTTTTGTTGGTGTCATATGGTGCTCTTTAGTCACAATCGTCAAAAACTGCCATGCTGCTAAATCAGTCCTCTTGAATTTATTTAGTCAGAGTAAAGCTACTGGTGTGTGTGTGTGTGTGTGTGTGACTGCTCCCAGATTAAGTTTGCCTTTTTCCTGTAACTGCAGGGCAATTTTCCTGTTTTTCTGTAGATTACATTATTTCCAATGGAAGCCAAATTCCTCTGTTTCCCTGTATAAGTAATGCAAGTCTGTGTGAACAATTTCCCTGTAGATGACTCCAAATCCCTGAAAACAGAGTTCATTACCATTTAGATAAAATACCTGACATTCCCTGCAAGCTTAGTTAAAGAGAACTGCACTGAACCTGTGAGCAATGTTTTCTGTAGAAGCTTTTTTTATATATAGTGGGACCCTTCTGTTTCTGCCCCACTTTTGCTGGCCTTTTAGTTAACCCATTGGATATTTATGGGTTACATATTGTTGTAAAGTGCCATCTAAGAATTGTATGGTTTTGTTTATGTCCCCATGAACCTAAGAATTCTCAATTAGAACACAGATGCATTGTACCAACAATGTAAGTTCTTGACAAGATCATACTGTTCTAAAATGGTCAATGCCAGCAGTGTGTGAATCAGAAACACTCATTGAATTTACCAAAAGGCCAGTTCAGATTAAGCAGTAACAAAATGAGAACTGGTATTTTCAAAATTAACATCTACTTCTCAAAATGCATGTTTGCTGATTCAAGGCAGTTCTCCTTTGAGATATTAACAACCCAGTCTAAATTGTTCACTATTTATGGGGCTGGCAGTATAGCCTAGAGGTTAGAGTAATGAGCTATAAATGAGCTTTGTACGTCCAGCATTCAGACATGGGTTTGATTCCCACATCCTCCTTTTCCATACGGCGTGGCTCTGATTAAGTCACTTAATCTCCCCAGTATTCCTGAGCTGTCCATAGAAACAAGCACCTATGCCTAGTTGGCCTTACCTGGTCACCAAAGGAAAATATGTATTTATCAAATTAGATAATTTTTTTTCCTTGTAGTTTACTTTTGAAACTGTATGGAGGATGAAAAAAATACAGTTTTACACTGACCTTCTGTTGCATGGGAGGGCTCAAACAGTGTAGCTGAGCCTCAGACCATAAATCATTGATAAGAGATTAGCAGTCTGCATCACATGGTCCATCCCAAAGCAAGATTGCACACACACACACACACACACACACACACACACACACACACACACACACACACACACACACACACTTAAAAGCACTCTCCACTTGACACTTCCGACTCCAGAAACAGAAAATATGTGCCTGGGCAGCTGGACTTAATTAACTCTGCCATGCTAGTTTATGCTTACTTGTTTGTTTGTTTGTTTGCTTGTTTGTTTGTTTGTTTATTTAAAGGGCAAGATACTTCAGGCCAAAAAAAGTGATAGGGCAACAGCCCCCCCCCCTCGCCCTGCACTTTGTATGCAGTGTGCTCATAGGAATGAAATAGCTCACAGACCACTGTCTGTAATCTAACACTGTAGAAGCTCAGTGTTGTACAGACATCATATAATGAGTTAACCACTATGTTGCTGAAAAAATAGAATACATCAATTTGACCGAGCTGGACAGATGATAGAAATAGTAGTTTAAAAGTTTTTTTGTTACTAGCCTGAGAAGTCCTGAGGCACAATACAGTAGCATCCCCTCCCTTCAGATGCCTTTAACATAGAGCAGCAAATAGCAAAACTAGGAGATGGAATGCACTATTTGCAGCTGTGGAGGATACTTTCAAATGTCTAAAATTGAGTTCCACAGAAAGCTATTTTAGATCTAGAGTCTGATCGATGAAAAGGCTGTAGGCTCTGCCCACAGCCCTAAAAGAAATACAGTGCTCAACGTTTCACAATAATACTATAGGAAAATGTGGTCTACAAAACAGTGAAATCATAAAAAGTATAATTAATATATTTTAATAATTAAAAAAAATAAAGATGTGGGTGGACATGTAAACCCATAAACCGAATGCTCACTAACTGATCAGGTAACATCAAATTGCTTTACCTTTTACAGTATATTGGTCTTATTTGTTTTTGGTTTGCGTTTATAGTGCTTTACATCACTTCCATTCATTTCATTTTTCTTTACTCTCTTATAATGAATCCTACAGTAAACAATATCAGTTTTGGTTGCAACTCTAATAACCGCATGTGTAAATATTCTGAGAATACAATAAAATCTTAATATGTTACATGCCTATGGTGTCTATGTAGTAGTAGGTGGATTCGCTATGTGCTGTGCATCAGTGGCGTGGAGGCAATCCTAAGTGACAATGCCACACACTGGGGGTCCTGTGGACCCCTGCATGCATGTGCAGAAGGGATATGCATCCCTTATGCACTGGATCACCCTGGCTGGTGGTGCAGATATGCATGTGGCTGGTCCAGGGGCATATTTAGGGATGTGCCTGCACTTCGTACTATTCACAAAGGTGCAGAGTGGTGGGTGAGGATGGCTCTGGATACACAGGCAGGGATCCTACTGTATCCATTGTGAGTCTCCCTGGATTTCTATCTCTGGCTGCAGCAGACACAGCCACCCCCATACCATGCTGCCCCAGCCCTCTGGTCAGACTGGGAGTGCTGGGGACAGTCATTCTGGCACTTGCCAGTTTACATTCAATTCATCCTTTCTGCACCTTCCTGCAATCCTTTGCTCATGTGGAGCAGGGGATCTACTCTGGGACCCAGGATAGGACATCCAATTGGATGCCCACCTGTGTCCCTCAATCTGCCCCTCCTGCAGCGCCTCGCACCTGTCCACTGATGCAGAGTTACACATGCCAGGTACATGTGATCCACATGTACCTGGCCTCACAATGGTCCATAGCTCCCAATATGTTAATATTTTCCTATGCAAGTGCAACCCCACCAAGGGTAGGGCTTACCTACTGAGTCCTGGTAGCTTGAGGTAGGTCCATTTGGGACCCATGCATCCTCTGGCTGGAACTGGTGCTGGAGGCCAGGAGAAGAGTTGTTGCTGTTGTTGCCCATTTGCCAATGAAAGGGGTGACCCTGCATCCACAGACAAATCAGAAGGGGAATCCAGATTATAATCCCAGTTGTAATAACTATTTGTAAAGTTAAAAGCAGCAAATTAACTGGTGTGAAACAGCAGCAGGGCCTTGAAATAAATACAAATACATGGACATCTCCATCTTGTGACCATTGACTCCCACAGTTGACCAACTGGAATACATGGAGTCCTAGAAAGAACACAGGCACTTGAGAAGAACTGCACCAAAGTGCTTAGCACCCTTTTATAGACACTGAGGGAGCCAGAGTGTGAATGATAAATCTGAACAGCCAATTAGAATCCGAGAGAGAAGGAAGATGAGCTGAAACCTTCCCAAGAAATTGGAGGGACCAGAAGTGTTGAGAAGCAGAGCTGAGGGCCTAGTCAAGACTTATAGCTAGAGATTCTTGAGTGAGAGAATCCAATTCTTGGATGTTCCATCTGAGCTGTGAAAAAAGGTGCGAGAAGCTTCTCTACTGTGAAAGAGAATCTACTGAAGCCATCTGCAGATTGCTGATATTAGGTGAGAACAAGCAATTCTGCCCTGTCTGGTGTGTTCAAGGGAGGAGGTGGTCAGGAGCTTGTGTCCTGGGTACTTGTAGCCTCGATTGTAAGAGCACCCACTGGGGTGGTTGGGGGTAGCTTATAGGTCTTGGTTAATAAGAACTCGTCATGATGCCACATTCTGATTGAAAGAAAAAGGAGCTGTAATGCAAAGATTGGGTTTAATCTGGGCCTACAACAATCATCTGTCTGCTGCTGTACCATTATCCAACACAAAGCATCAGTGACTGCTTTCTTTTATGTAGGACTCATGAGTGCAGGCATGTCACCCAGAAAAACTGTGGCTATTATTTTGAGATTCCCTGTTGGAATACAGTTTGTCCTGAAATCCTTTCTGAATTACAATTACTGGTGCTAGCCAAAAGGTCAGTTGGGTGGGGATCAAGTGAGCTTGTGTATCTTTAAGTGCACCAACTCAAGGTCCTGTGCACCACGGCATCAGGCATGCAGAAGTACTTCATTTAGCTGGGAACCCCATAGCAGGGAGTAAAACTGAAGTTTTCTGTAGTTAATCTTTTATTGAGCTTTTTCAAGTTATATCAGTACATACATAGGTAATTGTACATTTGTTCTTCTTTGTTAATAAAGTTTTTTCATTACAAAGTAACATTTCACAGTTATACTGTCACGTTGACACCTGGGGTACATACACTCACATACAGATATCAACTGGACAGCTTGTCTAGATCAGCCCTTGGTTGTTATACACATCATGTTGAATATACATATGTAATAATTAACATCTAGGCCATTAAGCATTCTAGGATATGATTTTCTACTAAAGGATGATCTGCCATGGTTATGTAGCACAGCAGTCCATACCTTCATTCCTGTCACTGGCAGGAAATAAAGAGGCAGCACTCACTTCCTACATGAAGATACTATTAATAAGGAAATGCACTAGTCTACAGATCAATCTCTGATATCCTTTATTCAGTTTGTGCAAAAAACAACTGCAAAAGTGCATGAGTACAAGGTAGGGAGGGGACAAGGCAGTTCAGGGGAGCAAACAACTCAAGCCACCTCTGACCCAACATTTCAATCTGACTACTAGGGTGTCACCAGAGATACTTGACCTAATCAGAATGCTAGATTTATAGTCCACTGATAACACATCAAATACCATATGACATCAGATGATTAGATTTACAATACACTAAAGTGCAGAATAATTATTATTTGTACATTCAGAGCGCCACCTTTGAGCACAAGTGCACATTTACAAAGGTTCCACATCATAGATTGCAGAGTAAACAAGAATTCAAGAAATAACATACAATATTAGTCAAGGCAGCACACAAGGGCATTGTCGAAGATACAATAGTGTCAAGATGGAGTCACGTGATACTAGCTCGGGATAGATGCTCTTGAGTGAGCTCTGCTGTGTCCTGTGATTAAATTTATTATTCCTTGAGGTTATAACCCCTTTTTATGTCTATTGCTGAAGTTGGCATATCTTGCTGTGTTGGAGATATGGCTGGTTCTGATACTTCTGAAGAAATGGCGATGTTGGTGGCAGAATTGGTGGACTTTGATTCGGAAGGTGTGTGGCCTGAACTCCCAATTATTTCCAACCCCAAACACCCGAGATGCAGTGCCTCACCCCCGATGCCTCTATCTGCTGTCCCGCAGGAACTCACAATGGAGCAGTTCTTTTCAGTGCTCTCTACAATCAAGGAGGCTGTATTTAAATAGATTGCTGACTTTAAATAACTTAAACTGGCTCTACAAGACCTTACTGTTTGAGTGTTGGATGCTGAAGTCCACATAAGTTTGGTTGAGGACCAACAGAATAAACTGGACCCTGAACTCATGCAGCTTAGGTGATCAGTGGCCTGTCTGGATGCTACATTTAAAGATTAAGAGGTCCAATCTCACCAGAAAGTACTGTGAGCCCGAGTGTCCTGGTTTTCCAGTCAGCAGTACTGGACCGAAGAAAGACCGGGTGTCATCTAAGGAGGTGGAGCAGCTGCACATTAAAGAACTTATGCCACACAGCAACACCAGACACCAGCACCCAGAACCAGCAGATGTGTAATCTAGCCTGCTCTCTGCAGAACACAGGTGTGTCAGTGCTGTTACTACTGAACTGTTCCTGTTCTGTGAAACCTTCACCAGAAAGTGCTGTGAGCCCTGGTGTCCCGGTTTTCCATTCAGCTGTACCAGACTGGATAAAGAAGGGGTGTGTCATCCAAGAAGGTGGAGTGGCTGCACATAAAAGAACTTGTGTCACACAGCAACAGGAGATGCCAGCACCCAGAACCAGTGGAAGTGTAATCCAGCCTGCTCTCTGCAGAACACAGATGTGCCAGCACTGTTAGTACTGAACTGTGCCTGGTCTTTGAAACCCTCACCAGAATGTACTGTGAGTCCTGGTGTCCCGGTTTCCCATTCAGCTATAATGGACTGGAGAAAGAGGGGGTATGTCATCCAAGGAGGCAGAGCAGCAGCACATATAAGAACTCATGCTGCACAGCAACACCAGATGCCAGCACCCAGATCCAGCAGAGGTGTGATCCAGCCTGCTCTCTGCAGAACACAGGTGTGTCAGCGCAGTTACTATTGAACTGTTTCTGGTCTGTGAAACCCTTACCAGAAAGTACTGTGAGCCCCAGTGTCCCAGTTTTCTATTCAGCTGTACCAGACCAGAGAAAGGGGTGGTGACATACAAGGAGGCAGAGTGGCTGCACATAAAAGAGCTCATGCCACACAAGGTATGAGCACTGTGGTGTTAGCGCGAGTGGCGTAGGTGCCACTTGGAAGATATACGGACAGAAATATCAGACCTACTAAGTAAGGAATAATTTAAGGTTTTAGTGACTATTTAACAATTGTTTAAACTTGGTTTTAAATATATAATAAATATGCAGTTTACATTAATATACATTTTTAATAAGAGAGGCATACTAGTGTTTAAGGGGAAACTGAAACATACTAGGTGCTTGCAGTTTGTAATATTATGTCACTCACAATAAGCACCTAGCAGTTGTTGAAAGATTTTGTTTACTTCTATGGTGGGGAAGGTTTTGAGGCAAACATTGGGAAGATCTTAATGCAAACAGAGGGCCCAGATGTGGGATTTATTAGCTGGTGCATTTAAATATTATTGACTAAGATACTCTAAAATTAAATAACTAACTGATACTGTTTAATTAAGGAGATTTACTGTTATTCATTCTATTAGGTAAAAGAAACCTCTGGTGAATGTTTCTACTCTAACTGGCTGATAGTATTAGAAAGAAAATTACTTGGTAAATGGGTTATAGATTGACAAATTGATAAATTACAGTATAAAAATTAGTCCAGCTCCAGCACCCCATGAACGTGCTTGTTGTTGCTGGATAATAGTTAATATTAAATAGTTGTGAATTTTAAAATCCTAGAACAATTGGAAAATGACAAATAAGGGGATATTCCTAGCTGCTTGCTACATTTTTGTGTTCTGCTCAGCTGAATTCTAATTATGAATATCACATGGGTGGAGACAAATGGAACATATTGATAATAAAAAAAATCAATATGTGGTTCAAGAAACAAACAAACAAAACATAGATTTAATTAGCTCAGGGTTACTAAAAAATGGGAAACAAAATGATTGGCCAAATACACAGAGACTAGACTGCTAGATTATCATATTGTTAACTTGGGACTGCAGAGAATGTTGTGGCCTGGGGACACTGAGGAGAATCCAAGACCAGAGGAAAATTCAGAAACAATTAACTGGTTAAAAATGCAGGGTAGTTTGCTCCCCAAAAAACATGAACTAGAGGCCTGGATCTCTTCACATGACCCAGCCATAGTAATGATTACTGAATCCTGGTTGAAACTGAAAATGAATAATGAATAATGAATTAATTAATATAGAAGGATATAATTCAACTAGGAAGGACAGAACAAACAAAGGGGGGAGGTATTATAATCTATATTAGAGAGACACTTACATATAGAAATATAGACACAAAATAATTAAGTTCAGAATGTGAACATCTGTTTCTTGAATTATTCTAGAGAAAAACTAAAAGACGGATGGTAGGATGTATTTATAATCCCCCCGCAAAGAAGAATTGATAAAGTTATTAGAAAGTTACAAGAGTAAGGAACTGAACATAATAGGTAACCTAACTTTAAACTGGCTGGGAGATGATGTACAATAAACAAGTATAAGAAATTATTGAAAAAGGCAGATTTTACCCAGTTGATAAGTGAAGGGACAAGATTAAATAATAAAACAAAAACATTAACATTATTGGACTGTATGTTGGTAAACAATACAAAAAAAAAAAGCTGTGGGTGTATTATCAAATGCTATTAGTGATCACCATCCCATTTACTATATTTGGAATAACAGAAGGCAAAAAGGGAAATGTAGGATAGTAGAAACCAAGGCTTTAAATAGTGCAAAACTGATTAAAATAAAGACCTAATGGAAAAAAAAATGGAATACACTGTGAGATATTAATGACATTAATACTGCAGCAGACTTATTTTAAAAAGTCTAAATGCAATAATTGATAATTGAGCCCCACTGAAGAAAAAAGTGAAAGAAATGCAAAAATATGTGGATGAATGATACAATAATTAAGCTCATTAAGGATAGGGAAACTAAATGGGCACATTATAGAAAAACAAAGTTGGAGTGTGATTGGAATTATCTAGACAATTAAGAAATAGATGCAAAAAGGAGATAAAGAGGGCAAAAGTAGTGTTCTACAATAACAAGCAGAAATCAAGATTCCACGATAAGAAGAAATTTTGGGATAATATAAATAATATACTGGCTTCAAAAAAAAGGAATGTCATAACTAGTTTATTAAATGAAGATAGGGATATAACAGAGAGGAAGGAAACAGCAAATTTCTTAAAACAAAAACTTTACAGATCTATTTAGGTTTATGAGTAACTTTAAGGAAGATGTACAACAGAAACAGAATATGGAAAAAACTAGTACAGTTTCAAAGTTTTTACATTAAGCACATTACAAAATCAGAAGTATTAAAGTGCCTCGTAGGATTAGACAAACATAAAGGGTCAGGTCCTGACCATGTAGAGGCTAGAGTACTGAAGTTTGCTGCTGAAGAACTTGCCTATCCCCTGCAAATAATATATAACAAATTACTGATAACCCAAACAGTACCAGATATTTGGAAAAGGGCACGGATATCATTAATTTTCAAGGGAGGGCAAGCAAACAACACAGGTAATTACAGACCTATTTCATTGCTGTCAGATAGAAAAGATTCAGGAAAGGCTTTTGCATTCTCACATAGTGAAATATTTGGGGAAGTATAACATACTTACAACTTATCAACATGGATTTAGGTGTGGATGTGGCACAACGACAGCCTTGGTCAGGTTCACAAACAATCTGCAGGAGAAAATGGAGGATGGTTTGTATACTGGAGCAGTTTTCATGGACCTGCCCAAGGCCTTTGATCTCATGGACCACACATGGTTGGAAGCAAGATTGTCCGAAATTGGTTTTGGGACCTGAGGTGAACTGGCTGCATAGCTACTTAATTAGAAGAAAACAGCAAGTTCAGGTGAATGGAGTGTTGTAGGATTATATGGATGATAGCTACGGGGTACCACAGGGCTCAGTATTGGGACCAGTGTTATTTACGCTTTATATTAATGAACTACTACTCAGTGCATTGACTCACATATGGTATTGTATGCAGATGATGCAGTTATACATACTACAGACAAAAATCTGAAAAACTTACAATGAAATCTGAAGACTGAATTTGAAAATATGCTTAATTCATTCCAAAAGAATCAGCTTATTCTGAATTAAAATAAAACTAAAGCAATGCTATTTTACACAAACCATAAATTAAAAGCGATGAACCTTTTGAAATACACACTCCAGATGGTACAAGACTAGAAATGGTAATGGAATTCAGATACTTAGAAATACTTTTGGACAGTCAATTAACTTTTGAATCACACGTGAAAAATGTCACAAAACAACTGCATCAAAAAATTGGAGTATAATATTCAATTAAAGATTTCTTAACAAATTACTATTGCTCAAATCTGCCTCATCCCATTACTAGAATCTGGGAATTTGGTGTGTGTGTGGGGGAGGGGGTGGTATCAGAAAAAAATAAAAAATAAAGGGTCTGTTTATATAATACCATTTGCAGATTTTCCCATCAGGCAAAACAAGGAACATCATTGCAATATGTATAGGAAACTCAACTTGTTGTCTGTTGAACAGAAAGACATAATTCTAATGTCATGCTTTGTTTTTAACATTTTGGACTGAGCACCAGATAATCCAAAGATACCTTTTTTTGAGCAGAAAGTGATTAATAGATCCTTAAGATCTTAAGATAAGATAACATTAACAATTCCACCATGTAAAACTGTAAAGAAACATAGAGCTTTTAAGCAATTGGTTATAAAAAAAACAGAATTCCCTCCCAGATAGTATAAGGAACTTAAAAAAATAGATACAGTTTTAAGACATCTTTAAAAAATATTATTAAGCATGATGCACAGTACAACTGTAATTGTTAATGTAAATAAGGTACCATATGTACATTAGAATATAAATATGCCTTTGATCATTTGACTTTGTGTCTGGTACTAATCTTGCAATGTCTATACATATGGGCATTATGTTATTAACACTAAAAGTCTTGTGTACACATGTATTTGCTGTTAAGCCCACCAGGAAGAAGCTAGTACTGCAGAATTCTGCAGTGGTAGAGTTACTGCAGTAAACATGCAATTTCAATAAAAGTAAATCCATTTTGTCATGCAGTAAACCTATCACACTGCACTTCATCCTGATGGTCTTCACTGTACATATCACTAGTATGCCTCTATGATTGTATGTACGTGTAGTAAATGTGTGTAACTGGTCTGTATATTAATGACTGTATTATAATGTTTAATGTACGTTTTTAGTTCAGGTTTGAGCCTGCAAAAGGATCATGTGACCCAGTGCTGTTTACCTGGTTAATAAAAATTTTAAATAAAAAAATAAATAATATAGTCATTCTAGGGCTCCCAAAGAATGAAGAAGGACCTAATCCTATCAAATTCGTACAGTAGTTCTGCAACAAAGTGGCTGGCCCTTCTCCTGTTGCCTGGGATACATTATTGAGTGTGCCTACATTGACCCAAACCCACTCCACGTGAATGCCCCAGCTGCTGATTTTGCGACTTCTGAATTTTTTGGATTGGATGCATATTTTGGGCAAGTTAGATCTCTCTAGTCACTCCAATAGGAGGGCCACTGATTGTGGTTCTTTCAGGATTTCACCCTTTAGGACAGAAAAATGACGGCTGAATATAAGGCAATCAAGTCAAAATTATGGGTGGCTCAAATCAGACTCAAAATGTTGTACCGAGCTATCTTGGAGGTGCTCACCGAAAATGGTGCCAAACATTTCGGTTCTGCAGTCCAGGATTTGTTAGGCACTAAGACATCAGGCTGATATCTATGGAGTGGTCTGCATCCTGCTTTGCCATACTGTATATCTAAATTGTTAAAACAATTTTTTCTGTAGTGTCTTTTTCCGTATGTACCATGCCACTTCAACAACTATGTTGTTAAAGTGCAACACAGCGACAGCTCTCAATATTGAATAACAAAATTTAGCCTTCGACATTGAGTGTTTTCTGTGGGAACTTCACCCCATGCACACCCACCCACCCCTACTTTTAGATACAAACTCCGAGTCAGAGTTTGTTTGTGGGGAGGAGCTATTTCCAATGAAACAATGAAATTTCACCTTGAAGTGCATTACAGCGACAACATCGAAGTTGTCACTGTAATGGACTTCGATAATAGTTCAATTTGTGGTCAGTATATGGTCTTTTCCACCATTCTTATTAATAATGTTGTTGTAGTTGAGTATTAGTTCATATTTTTGGAGGCTAACAGTCTTTCCTTCCCTCCTTCCCTAGAATTGCAATTACATTGCCTATGACCAGTGTTACTATTGTTAATAGTATTGTTACAAAATCTGATAATTTAAATAGTCTTTCTTCAGTATAAAGATCGGGATTTATGGTCTTTCTTTTGATTTTTGGAGGGCTTTATACCTGTCTCTGTAATTCCTCTTTCTTTCTTTCACTCTTTGCTGGTCTGTCCATATCTTTTTCACTGTTCCTTTTAGCACTCCCTGACTCCAGCTCTTTTTTATTGCTCTCTGATTATACTTTTATTTTATTGAAAAATCCTATTGTGCTCATTTGTACTTCGGTAGTCTTTTTAACTGTCCCCCTTGTAGCTAATATTTATCTGCACAATTAATATGGCAATGAACTCTGGGACAATCTGTGCTGAGCCAGACCATTTCATTTCCTCAGTGGGATCCTTCTTGTTTATGGCTAAATCTGACTTCCAGTGTTGGAACATTTCACCCCAATCCTGCCTGAAAATGAAGCCAGTACTGAATGGCACCCTGGAACATGTCTTTGTTTTTACTTGTTGTGTTTGCTTGCGCATGTGCAAGAAACACATGCATCAACTTTCTTCTAGAGGGGTTGTGGAGGTGTGGCAGTGTTGTGCCGAATGGCAGCAGCCCATTCAGGGGCTGGTCTCAGCCGAGCCAATAGACGAGCATGCCCTGGATCACCACAGTTAAACAAGCAGGCCACAACATCAAAGGAATTGAACTGCTACAATCAGGGAGCACCCCATCAGTACACAATCAGCTGTTCGGTATGCTCCCTGACTGCAGTAGCCAATTACAGAGCTGCAAGCCGCCACCCCCCCTTTCATGAGCCTTCCTGGTGAAACACTTAAAGAAAATAAAAACGATGGGTAGCCACTCACCGTTGGCATAATCCTCCCCTTTGCAAAATTGTCCTGTGCTGGGGGGGTGCTCAATCCCCCTCGGCTCTTGTCTCCCCAACCCCTGATAGGTGCTAGTGGGGGTGCCCAATCCCCCATTGGCCAAAGCACCGCCCCAGTCAGGTGGCACACTGAGAGCCACCCCAGCATGCCCAGACAAATGTCCCTGTAAAAGAAAACCTTCCCACAATGTTTTTTTAAATAAACCTGTAAAGTGAAAGCGGACCCTGTTCGATTCCTCCCCAACCGAGCCCACCTCTGCATTCCCACCTCCCTACCCCTCTCCCCATACCTGCAGAGTCTGGCGCAATGATCTTGGTGGACCAGGAACACGTCTGCACTCTTCAAAGCTGATCGCGAACTGAGGAAATGGCGATAAGCTGTATAATGGGATAGATAGGGTTTTTTCAACTTTGATGCATAGCTCAGGCATTTTTTGGAATTTTGGCACCAAATTTTCAACATGGGGTTTTTGGGACCCCACCTCATGAATTCTGCCACTTTTATGGTGTTATTCAGCCCCAAAGGTGGTTTTGTGGTCACTGCACAGAATCACCTTTTGGGACCGATTAACAAAATGACAGTGCCTGTGTTCAAGAGATGGGCTCTCAAAAAGCCTATGTTGCAAATTTGGTGGAAAAACTCCCAAAAATGACTGTTTTATGAGCATGCATTGCGCAGTTGCTACGCATGCTCATAACTTTGCAAATTTGCAATATTTTCACACCACATTTTCAACATTGGTATTTTTCCACACCTCCTTGTGTACAGCACAGCTGTCATTTTTTATACCTTGCCCAAAATGTGTTTTCTCACTTCCAGTGCAGAATAGCACGGTCGCTGTGGGAAATCCGTGTTTGGGACACATTATGCAAATCACAGTGACACTGTACATTAGCAGATGTCCTAAAATGCCTATGTTGAAAATTTGGTGAGAAAAGTCAATGAAATGACTGTGTTACAAGAATGCATTGAGCAGTTTCCACGCACGCTCATAACTTTGCACATTTGTAATATTTTCACTACACATTGTCAGCATTGCCATTTTTCTGCACCTCCTTATGAACAGTACAGCTGTTATTTTTCACATTTCACCCAATATGTGTTTTCAGACATGTAGCATACAATGGCGTGGTTGGTGTGTAAAATCAAAGTTCGGGACAGATTAAGAAAATCACAGTGCCACTGTTCATGAGCAGAGGTCTTAAACTTGCTATGTTGAAAATTTGGTGACAAAAGTCCATAAAATGACTGTGTTATGAGTGTACATTGTGCAATTTCCACGTACCATCGACGTTCACAAATTCGTAATCTTTTCAATCCAGATTTTCAACATTGGCATTTTTCCACACCTCCTTATGAACAGTACAGTTGTCATTTTCACAACCTGGCTGAAATGTGTTTCTAATTCCAGTGCAGAATGGCATGGTTGCTATGGAAAATCAGTGTTGGGATAGATTAAGAAAATCACAGTGACACTGTTCAGGAGCGGAGGTCCCAAAATGCCTGTGTTGAAACTCTGCTAAAAAATCCCCAAACTAATTACATTATGGGTGTGCTTTGTGCAGTTTCTATGCACGCTCATGACTTCACTAGTTTTTTGGTATTTTCATTCCAGCTTTTCAGCATTGCCATTTTTTACACCTCCTCATGAACAGTACAGCTGTCATTTTTCACATCCTGTTCAAAATGTGTTTTCACACTTGTGGCGCCAAATGCTGCAGTCGCTGTGCAAAATCACCTTTCAGCTAACAAACTGATAGTGTCTCTATTCATGCGGTGGGATCACAAAAAGCCCATGTTGAAAACTTGGAGTGAAAATACCAAGAAAGGGCCAGGGTGTTAGGGTTTTCAACCATAATGCCCTACAGCCATCAGGGATATGACTTGGGATTGTCAACAGTAATGCACATGCCATTCCGCCCCACTCGCACCCTGCAGGCAGTGACAGGCTTCGAGGTGCACCTTGGACTCTTTTGCCCAAGAATCCATCCCATTCTCCTATACTGCACCCATTTCAGCATATTTCCTTATGGAATGAGATGAGTAAAGCCCGAACACCCAGGAAACACCTCAACACATGTCAGTGTCTGCAGGGTAGGTGAGTTGTGACCAATATGGGCAATGACCCAAAGGCACACTCCAGTGCATGCCCATCTCTGCAGGGCGGGGGTGGGGTTGACGTCAGTTCAGTACTTCACTTCCATTCCTATACTGCATGGGCATGATTCTCATAGGGGCCTGCATCTGGCACAAGCTTGGCAAGCAGCATCTTGCACCAATGCCTGGTGCACCAGGGACCCTGCACCTGATTCAGGTACAGGAGGGATCCCACTGGCTAAGTCCCCATGCTAGCACTGACCAGAACCCTGCGGCAAACTCCTGGTGCACTGCACAGGTCCACTGCATGCCACCAGAAACTAACACAGGACCCCCTATCCCAGTCCCTCCACCATGTTTGGTGCAATTGGTGCCTGGACATAGAGGTAAGTGGTGGGATGCACTGGGCACTGGGGAGCAGTCTTCAGTGGTGTATGGGGGGTTTGGGCACCACCTGCTGGGGCATGGGTGGGCATTGTACCACCATACGTTGGTGTTGCAATAGTACTGATAGGGCAGGCATCAGGGATCATGAGAGCCACATCAGGATGGGGTACCAAATTGGTACATAGGTGGCATCGGGGATCTGTGAAGGGTGCCATTGGACCACTAGGATGGGGGCCACACATACAAGGCCACACTCTGGGGTGTATGATGGGTGGACCGTCACCCAGGGGAGAATGTCTAGTCCCTTACAGCTGCCCTGGCTGGTCTAAGGACACTTAGAATTTCTCCCGCCAGATGATGCCTGTGAATTGCAGGATGCAACTTGCAATGGCCACAGTCCCCCTACCACCATGCCACAGTGCATTGCAGGTGCAAGTCCTGTTTGGGGCCTCTGGACTGCGGTCGGTGTGCGAAATCAATGTTTTGGACACATTATGAAGATCACAGTGACACTGTTCATGAGCAGAGGTGTTAAAATGGCTATGTTTAAAATTTGATGACAGAAGTCCATAAAATGACTCTTTTTACGAGCATCCATTGAGCAATTTCCACACGCCCTCGTAAGTTCACAAGCTTATGAACAGCACAGCAGTCATTTTTCACACCTGGCTGAGATGTGTTTTCGCACTTCTGGCACAGAATAGCACGTTTGTTGTAGGAAATTAGTGTTTGGGACAGATTAAGAAAATCACAGTGACACTGTTCATGAGCGGAGGTCCCAAAGTGCCTATGTTGAAAATCTGCTGTAAAAATTCCCCAAACTAATTACATTATGGGTGTACATTGTGCAGTTTCTACGCATGCTCATGGCTTCACCAGTTTTTGTATATTTTCACTCCAGATTTTCAACAGTGCCATTTTTTATACCTCCTCATGAACAGTACACCTGTCACTTTTCACATCCTGTTCGAAATGTGTCTTCGCACCTGTGGTGCCAAATGGCACAGTAGCTGTGCAAAATCACCTTTCACCTAAAGAACTGATAGTGTCACTGTTCATGCAATGATGTCACAAAAAGCTCATGTGGAAAACTTGGAGTAAAGATATCAAGAAACACCCAGGGCATTAGAGTTTTTGACCATAATGCCCTACCCTGTAGGGACTGACAGGCATCAGGGGTGTGACTTAGGATTGTCGACAGTAATGCTCATGCCATTCCACCCCCCACCACTCAGCCAGTGATAGGCATCATGGTGCACCTGGGACTCTTTGCTCCCAGAGTTCACCCCATTCTCTTATACTACACCCATTTCAGAATATTTCCTTATGGAATGAGGTGAATTAAAAGCCCAAACACCCCAAGGCATATCTCTACACTTGTCAGTGTCTGAAGGGTAGAGTGCAGTGAAATGTCATGACAATCATGGGTGACAGCCCAGAGGCACATCCCAATGCCTGTCTATCTCTGCAGGGTGAGGGTGGAGTTGGCATCAGTTCAGTACTTCAATGCCATTCCTATACTGCGATCTGTCTAACTCCTGCACTTGAAATGCTAATGCCAGCAACCAAACATTCAGCATTGACAAATGCTTGTTTACAGTTTGTTTGACAGCCATTCAGTAACAGACTAGTGTTTTGTCTTCTGACTACCAGCCAAAATTGTGGCAAATAACACCTCCTACACAGATAGGTCTGAGATCCTCGATCAGCTCAATAACCACTTTGCCACTGCAGGCCTCGCATTCGACACATCACCTGTTAGTAAACTGAGCACCACAAGCACCACCAACATAGCTACTAGACCAACCATAACCCCAGTACCAACCACCCCCTCTTCAAGTTCCAGCCAGTCTCCTACAAACAGGTGGTGGACCTGCTCCTCTTGCTGGGCACCAAAAAGAGTGCTGGTGCTGATTCACCTGTACCCTTCTTCTTAAAAGCAGGTTCTTATTATCTGGCAGCTCCAATTGCCCATCTCTTTAACAGCTCATTATCTCAAGGGGAATTGCCGTCTAGTTGGAAAACCGTGCACATTATCCCCCATTCAAGTCAGGAGACCCAACTTACTTGAACAACTATAGGCCTATTTTTTTGCTTCCTGTTTTATCCAAGCTACTTGAAAAAATTGTAAACTCTCAGTTAAGGGAGCACTTGGATCATGAGAAAATCCTCAATCCAGTCCAATCAGGTTTCAGACCCAAGCACAGTACTGTGTCTGCTCTTGCCATAGTGTCAAATGACTGGCTAAAAGCCCTGGACAGTAAATGGCACATAGATGTACTCTTCCTTGACCTCAGCAAAGTATTTGATATGGTTGATCGTTCCATACTTCTTGATTCCCTGAGTAGCATTAGTCTAACCTCTGCTGCAGTAAAGTGGTTCCGCTGCTACCTCACAAATCGTAAACAGCAAATTAAAGCCAAGGGAATCTCCCACTAAAATTACTGCACTGAGGCATTCTGCAAGGTTCCATTTGGGACCTATCCTCTTCGCCCTTTACATCAACTGCATCAGCTCTGGCCTGGTTGCTGGAAACATTCATCTCTTTACAGATGACACAGTCCTGTACATGACAAACCCCTCCTTGGACATTGCGTACAAGGAGCTACAGCAGGATTTTATCATCCTCTAGCACAACCTGCTGAATCTAAAGCTCTTGTTAAATGCAAAAAAAAACAACCAAAAGCTATGATTATCTCTCCATCCCACAATACGGGGATACATGGGACCCACAGATTATTACCCATCTTAATGAACCACTAGAGCTAGTGGATAAATTTAAATACCTGGGAGTCCGGTTGGATAACAAACTTACCGTGTACATCTATGAGTTAACAAAAAGCTAAGGCAGCGCCTCAGTATTTTCTACCACATAGATGCCTACTCACCCTGGATGCTAGAAAGTTGCTGGTTCAAACAACCTTTCTTCCCTGATTGACTCACGCCAACTTTCTATACAGCCATTGCCCCCAGTATGTGCTCCAAAGCTGGATACACTCTATCATCACACATTGAGATTTGTTCTTGACTTGCCCTTATAGACTCATCACTGTTCATTTTACCAAGCATTAGATTGGCCATCCCTCTCCATGAGGAAGCAAATAAACACCCTCATGTGGCTATTCCGGGCTTTGTACAACAAACTACCACCCTATATCTGTGACCTGTTTGAATGTTCAAAGGGTGCCTATGGACTAAGGAACTCCTCCTTTGTCCTCCTTAAGCTACCAAGAACAAGGACATGTCTTGGCTCAACTGCCATTAGCTCATTTTTATCAGCGCTTTGGAATAACATGCAAAAATTATTTAAAATCTCCCTGCTGCCCAGCCATTTTATATTTAGGGGGCTGCTCTATAGAGGCCTGAAAATGGTGTGTGATTGTTTCAGATAAAGCCTTACCTCGTTCAACTGAGTCCCTTAACCTCTATAATTTTTTTTATAATTTTCAGTGTCAATGGCTCAGTAGGTAGCACACTCGACTCTGAGGCCATGAGACCAGAGGGCTGTGTGTTCAGTTCCCACATCTGGCACTTGGGTTAATATCCCAGTACTGACACTGCATTGCAGCATGAGAGGGGTGCTGCACTTCTGATGTGCCGTCTTTCGGATGAGACATTAAACCGAGGTCCCATCTGCCTGGATTGGTGGTAGTTCAGGTGGATGTTAAAGATCCCATGGCACTTCTCGAAAAGAGTATGGGAAGTTTATTAAACAAAAGAAACATAACATCACAAAAAACAATCAAAAAATCATAAAAAAGGAAACAACCATTAATAAACAATAAGAACAGTAAAGATATTTTTAAACCAAAAAAATTTCCATAGTTTGTCTATTTTATCCTGAGAAAATCTACGTACATCATTTTCTTTGACAGAGAACAATCCTGTTTCAATTTGTGAAATAATAACAGAATTTAATGCAGTTTGTTGTTGCAAAACAAATTGACAGTGAGCCTGCCATAAATAATATTGAATAAAGGCAAAAAATACATTCAAAGTGCTTTTATGATAGATTTTCCATATTCCTGTGTAATCCCCCAAAATCAGAATATTATAAGAAATAAGTTGTAAGCTAGGCATATTCCAATGAACTGCTACATCCTGCCAAAATTGATGAGTATGAGGACAATCAATGAAAAATGTAACATACTTTCCTCAATATTAGAGCATGTAAGTCTGGGACAATATCTATCCATTTGAGGCTTGTATTTTAAATTTCCCCAAACCCCTAATCTCCCATGGGCTGAAATCCAGGCAATATCCAAAATATTAACAGGAAGCCTAAAGTCAGAGAGTTTGCGTAAAGCAAAAATAATTTTAAAAGGAACACAACTGGGGAAGAGGAGATAAATCTGCTGTACATCATAAACTATGTGGGAATAAAATGATTTCCTATCCAAAGCCAACAATGTTTGAAACTGAACTTTCCATTGTTGCATTTTTTCATTGTGGCTATCTCATAAGAGGGCAAAGAGTCAGAAATCAATATTTGAGGAGGTAAAAGGACCCATTTTGCAAAAATACTGTTTCCAACAAAAATGTGACCACTCTTGCCATATCATAGTAACAAAAGTCCATAAATAATTAAAGGAAATAAAAAAATACAGAGAATGAAAAAAAACAATTGGGTTTATCATATGTAACCTACCTTTCTTAACTGGTAAATAGGTAATCTCCCTTTTTACAAGATTTAATCAATTACCCCAAACCATTTGAAAAAATAAACTTAGAATTCTGGTTTCTAAGTTAACCGGAGGGGTGGTAAAGGTAACTTAAAAAAAGAAATACAGGTAACAAACATTTCTTAATAATCATAATTTGTTTTTCTTCCCAAACTTCCATTGTTTCCACATATTCACTTTGATTTCACCAACTCGTAATTGTTGTTCCCAGGTATAGGAAACCAAATCCTCAAGTCCAAACCAAACACCCAGAATTTTGTGAGGAATGGTGACAAGAGGAATAACTAGACTGTTTCCAGTCCTAGTGTTTATGTGGTCTAAAGAAAAGATAAAACTTTTCCCTTTATTAAGGCACACCCCAGAAGTTTGCCCATAACAATGAAATGTTTCCAGTGCCAACTGTAAGGAAGTAGTGTCTTTTATTAATAAAGTGACATCATCAGCATATGCCGTGATTTTCTCCAGAGGTAATGAAGGCGAAGGGGCTATACCCCTGATACGTTGATCCCATTGGATACATCGAATGACTGGTCAAGAGCAAAATATATAAAGAGGACTTAAAGGGCAGCCCTGTCTAACACCTTTTTCAAGGGAGATCTCAGAACTAAAATATCATTAACAGTGGGAATTATTGTAGTGTCAGTGTACAATAAAGCAATCCATTGCACAAATCTTAAAGGGATACCATACTGCAATAATCAGGAAAAAAGATACCCATGCCTAACCTGATCAAAAGCTTTATCTTGATCTAAAGCTACCACATAGCCTGAAACAGCCCCAAATTTACCTGCCTCAAAGATTTCTCTTAAGAGATATAAATTATGTTGGATTTCCAGCTGGGAATTGCACAAGTTTGAGCTGGACAGATAAGTGAATCAGCAATTTGCAATAATCTATTATTAATGATTTTTGCCAAAATGTTATAATCACTGTTTAAAAGACTAAGCGGATGCCAGTTAGCATAATTTTATCCTCTTTTTTTATATAGAAAATGAAGCAGAGAAGTACTAAATCCAGGAAATTGTAAATCGGAGGTCAACATAAAATTAAAAACCAAGGGCAAAAAATAACTCATAAATGAAATAAAGGTTTTATAAAAATCATTAGGAATCCCATCAATCCTGGGAGAAGTTCCTGAAGTAAGCTGTTTAATCACTACTTCCACTTCTGCCAAAGAAATAGGTTCTATCAGGATTTGTTGCATAGAATCCTCTACTTAGGGAAATGGAGAAACAAATTCTTCTAAAGGGGTCAAAGTAAGTTCTCCAGTGTCACTAAAGGTGGAGGCAACAAATTGTTGCACAACTGACAACATTCCCAGATCAGTGGTAACCAAAGTACCATCATTACTAAGAAGACTATACATTAAAGTATTATCCAATCTTTGTTTACATGCCTGGTATTGGTCTGATGCAGTTTGTGTTTTAGTACCATATCTAAATTCCATTTCTAAAGATTTGGCCCTATTGTATTGATACTGTTTCATTTGTTGTTTTATTGCAGAAATCTGAGATTTAAATTACACACTATCATGTGGGGAAAAGGACATTCATTTATATAGCTGATTCCCAAGTTGTAAATATCGTAAATAATCAGAATTAGCCTTTCTCCAACCAAACTAAGTAATACATTTTTTAATTCTAATTTTGTCTCCACCCAACAATCATAAATATTGTCATAGAAACACAAAGCAGAATTCCTAGCTTCAAAAAACACCTCTATACACAGGGTACAGTCTGGTGAACTTAAGAGGGACATATTCAAACTCCACCTTTGTATAATAGAAAAGACTTTAGTAGAGATATCAATCAGACTAAGAGTACATAATAAAAGCAGATGATCTGAGAATTCAGTATGATTAGTGACACAAAAAATTGGTTTAATATGTTTTGAAACAAAAAACATATCTATTCTTGTAGCATAAATGCGCCTATAATATGTGGCTCCACTATCAAATTTATGCAAACATCTATAAGTATTGACTAAACCAGCATCTGAAAAAATGCATTGCAAAGTATGAGAATCACCGTACTTTTGTTTTTGTACACCCCCCTTAAATCTGAGATCTATATCACAATTAAAACCCCCACCCCAGATAATATGTTTCCTGGTATACAAAAAAGGTTTTATGCTATCAAATAATTCAGTTCTAGCCATTTTTACCTGTGGGGCATATAGGTTAATCAAGCAAAAAGAAAAATCACCAAATGTGCAATCGAGTATTAGGGCACGCCTCGGTTGTATATCTACAAGTTTGGTAATACAAAATTGTGTAGATTTAAATAAAATTCCAATACCATCAGCTGCATCTAAACCAAAAGACCAAAAAGAAGGGCCCCACCGCCATCTCTCTTAACTTGATTGATATCATATAAGGAAGTTAATCTAGTTTCCTGAAGAAAAGAACGTCTATTTTAAGGAGTCAAAATAGGAGAAGACAGAAACCTGTTTCTTATAATTTTTCAGGCTGCATACATTAAATGACCCAATCCATAAGGTAGCCATCTAAATCATCAGAAACAAGAGAAATTAAGGGCCTTCTTTTGACTGACACTAGCTTTTCTCTTCTTTCCTTTTTTCCCTTTCTTATCTTTAGATAGTTCAGTGGATTTACTATCCTCAGCCTCAGTTACCATTTCGGATTTATGGAAGTGTCAGATTCCAAGTCTGAGTCCCTAAATCATCTTGTAAAGGTAAAAAATATTGTCTGTAGGTATAGGGGCTGGGGTTGGCCGCTAAGAGAGGACCTGGTGAATCTGTGATTTTAACAGTCTCAAACATAGGAGGAGCATAGGACTAACAGTATATGTTTCCTTCACAGCAGAAGGAGCTATAGGAGAGGTAGTGGAACAATATCAGAACTTCCTTTGAGTTGGGCAGATAGAGAAGGGCTAGTCTCCAAAGGAGAGACACCAGCTGCTACTTTGTCATGTGGAAGTAGAGAATCAGCATGAGAAATCTCTTCCTCAGGTGAATGAGAGGGAGCCGGGAAAGTAGAGTCCCTCCTTTTTTCCTGTGCTTTGTTAACAAGATCATCCTGATCCCACCCTTCTGTCCTATTACATTTAGCCCAAGGACATTGATGAAAAGCATGTCCTTTTTGATCACATAAATTGCACTGAAAAATATTTTCACAGAGATCCACCGAATGCCCATACCCCCCACACAAGGAACATTTAAGCATGTCACAAGAGCTGCTAATATGAGTTTTTGCCCCACATTTATAGCAAGCTCTTGTTTGTCCACCATAAAAACAGACCCCTCTGTCCTTACCCAGAAAAAAACTATTTGTTAAATGGATAATGTCTGAATTAACTTGAAAGAGCTTCACTTTAAATTTCCACCCTCCAGTCCAGATGCCTTCCAAATCAAGAATGGCTTCTGGAGGGTCTAGAATGTCACAGCGATTCTGTAGCCAGTGGTAAATGTCACTGACATTGACCCCTTTATTATGAAACATGATGGTGATATGTCTAATTTGTGGCTTTGTAAGAGGGATTGCACAGAAGGGGGTCCAGATGGGAGAGGATTTAAGGATAGAATATTTATCCCCAAATTTTTCTAAACTGTTATTGTGCTTAAAGCTAATATCAAAAGAATCCTCTCCTGAAATATGAATAAGAGCATAAACATCTGCAGGAAGAAAATGCATAGAACCCATCAAGAGCTGCTTAGCTACATAATATCTGTCTGGATGTTCAGCAACCCCCCCATAACGCAATCTCCCTGCATTGCACCTGGGCGCTTGATCTAACTTATTTTTAAACAATTCAGACATAGGAATTCAATGAGTTTTTGTGCATTTGGTAAATCAGAGTTTAAAGTTTCAGGACCTGCCTTTCCCTTTCTAGTATTCCCACCCTCCCTGAGGACGTGCTAGGCACAGAGAAGGCCACAGCCTGATCCTCAACTGGATGCGCATCCACAGAAAAAACTGCAGTATTTGTAGGAAGTTCAATACCTGAGCTCAGGGAAGAATCCTTGGTGGCATGCATTGTAGAGATGGAGTAGGTAGAAGGAGTAGAACTCCAGTCTGGATCCAGAATCCATTACCCAGATGTCGCATGCTTCCAGCCAGAAGTTTGGAGAGCCTCATCTGCCAACCAGTCATTGAGAAAATCACCAGAGTCTTACGAAAGTCCAAATTGCCGTCACACAACCTGCGACGTAGAACAGGCCACTTTCCGAGAAGAAACAGAGACACTAGAATGCTGTAGTGATGGCGTAGAACCCAGAAGTCCTGCTTTTGCATGAGAAACAATCATGTCCAAAGACGCCATCTCAGGAGAGAAACACTGTGCACTTGAAGAGTCAAAAAACGGCTCACCCATTGAAGTAGATAGGTTAAGTTCAGGTGCTTTCTCCAAAACTGGTAAACTACCAGTGGTCTCCTGTATATCTCGCCGTAACATTGATGTAGAAGGTAAAGATGCATTGTTCTCCCTAATGGGAGATGTAGACCTTTCAGAAGCAGCGATCTCCATAGGTAAAGCAGCCACATCCAGTAACACATCCTGCTGCATAGAAAGATTGAGCGTCGTCTGCCATCTTGCAGACCAACTCCAACACCTCCCCCTACTGACAGCAAAGCAGTAAGGGAATTTCTCCGGTGTCCTGGCCAAATTTCCCTCATTCACTAAAAATACCACCAACAGCTTAATCTGGTTCAAGGTCAGTTGGCATTCATCTGTATCCCCTTCCCCTGGGTCATGCCTGAAAATAGGCAGGATTTGTCTAGTGCACTTGTCTGGTCAACAAAAACTAAATAAAATTTAAAAAAAATAATAATAATACTGGGCCACTGTTTCCCTTGTTGGCCAGCATCCCTTTAGGGTAACCACCTCCCTACCACCTCCCGTCTCATCAATTAGCTTCACAGGGGTGTCATTCTATTAAGCTGCTCTATTTTCCTCTCTACTATGTGTCTGATACCCTTTCTTCTCACTGCCCTTCTCTATGTCCCTCTTTCCTCTCTTAACTTGTACTCTATAAGCTACAACCTATATACACTGCACTTTAAATGCCTATATTCGCACTTGCTTTACATGTCTGATTCATCCAAGTACTGATTTTGTATATTGTAACTGCCTGTACCGATCTCTACTTTTGTGTGAAGTGAAAGGCAGCAACACCCTCGGCTCACCTAAATCCAAATAAAAAAGATGGAAAGCTCATTTCCAACTTAAAAACAAGAATATTATTGTTAACAGTGTAGCACCCCTCACACAAAAAACATCTATGTTTCACGTCGTCCTTGACGCTTTTTCAAGATAACAATCAATCACTTGTATGTGCCTTTTATAGTGCCTCAACACCAATTAAAAACACTTATTAATGTTTTCATAGCACACAGAAACCCGTGATATCATATGAAAAGTCTGTATGCCAAATTGATCTCTTTATCAATATTAGGTTACCTATTATCACTAACTAAACAATTAATGTGCCTAAAATAACACTCATCACCATATAAAAGCTATATATTATTTAAATAAGCAATCTTATCTAATAATACATTCTAAGAGAGACAGTCTCATAAGAACTACCATGTATATATACATTTTCCCCTTTTATATTGTTTGTTTGGGCATGATAAATACATGCATTCTAACATTTCACGCTATAAATAACATAATGGTACATAAAGAATACAAATACACAAATTGCAAAGATACAAATATGTATAAAGCTCCACAATTAAACACTTTACTGTATATGTTCAACCAAAAAAATGCATGGCAAGTCACTTCTACTTTCTTTTTAGTTTCTTTTTAAATGTGGAGCCAACTGAAAGTGTCCATTTAATCCTAGAGACCTACCAGCTCTAAGTTTAAATTGTCAGTAAGTCTTCTTACACATCAATTTATTATTTAAATCTCCCCCACATTTATTATTATTCAGCTTCTCTAAGCCAAAAAATGTAAATCCATGCTGATTCCCTTTCAAACGAATATGATTTGCCAATGCATTTTCTGGTGACCCTAACCCTGTATGTCTCTGATGTTCCATTATTCTAGTTTTGAATTTCCTCACTGTTTTACCAATGTAAAAACATTTCCAATTACATATAGTTATTATATACAATTGTTTCCATGCTACATGAAATAAAGGCATTTGGCCATATCTTTTCTCCCAGAATGTGGTAAAATAACATTTCTCCCAGTGCCAATATAGTTACATGCTGTACAGTTGCCACATTTAAAATGTCCTCTTGGTAAGTGTGACTCATTTCCCATTCTTGATTTTTCACTCCAACTTTGGACCAAAATATCCTTCAGATTCTTTGCCTTTCTATATGAAAAGTGAGGTCCATTTTCTATTGTTTTTTTCCAGACTTGGTTCCAGAGACAGAATGTGCCAATTTCTTTTAGCCACATTTTCTATGTCCTTTGCCTGTGTATTAAAAACAGTAACAAAATTTCAATCAACATATTCATTTCCATTATGTTCTTTCTTTCCCTTTTCCTTCACTACCAATACATTTCCCTGAACATAATGTCCATTTTATTTTAGCTTTGTGCACACATAATCTACTGTATCCCTATTATTAAATCTCTGGTTAAAAGAAATTAGCACATTCTGTCTCTGGAACCAAGTCTGGAAGACACTCCCTGTCGGCATTCATGGGCTGGATTTTTGGGAAGAGCTTGTGCCCTGTGTAAGGGGCACTCAGTGGGATGGATTTTATTTTTTCCCTTTGTTTGTTGCTTGTTAATTGTATGTTGGGGATTGTTGGAATTCACACTGGACTTTTGTTCTTTATAGGGGAGGGTGGGGGAGTCCCTGGTTTCCATGCTGGTCTGTCTTGGTCCTTATTTACAGTGCTATTTTAATTTCTGACCGTTTAGTTTTTCATTATAATGGCAACTCCATAGCATATTATTACTTGGAATACTATTGGTGGCCAGTCTCCTGCAAAGCGCCAAACTATTCCTTAGCACTTGAAGGTTTTACAAACCCATATCACTTTCTTGCAGGAAACCTATATTGTGACCTCCCAAGTTTCCTTGTTCAGGAGAGCTTGGGTAGGCCAAGAATTTGGTGCTGGTAACAACTCTTGGCAGAGAGGGGTGATTATATTATTGCATAGGACTGTTCCTTTCTCACTTATGACTGAGGTTACAGATAAAGATGGCAGATATGTTTTCATACTTGGGCACTTAGGTTCTACAGAAATATTAATGGGTTCTCTTTATGGTGTTACATCTGACACTCCTTCATTTTGTAGATTTGTCTGTGGCTTTAACCCCTTTTTCCATCTCTCTTGGATCTTTGCAGGGACTGGAATCTTGTCATAAGCAATGATATAGATAGAACGTATTGGCTGAGAGCCGGATTGTCACCAGCTCAATGGAGCCTTAGAAATTTTATTGATAATTCTGGCCTTGCTGACACCTGGTGGGTTCTGTATCCCCCTAACCAAGAGTACACCTTTTTTTCCCACCCCCATAACTCCTACTGTAGGTTAGATTACTTTTTGGTTTCTTCATCGTTACTTGCTATGGTTTATGTATGTCAGACTGAATCTATGATCCTCTCGGAACATGCACCATTAAAACTTACATTAGATATTTTAGTAAAATTAGATAGGGACCATACTTGGTCTTTAAACACTCGACTATTATTTGATCCTCAAATAGTTAAGTGTTTGAAGGAATATATTCAAGCAACTATACAAAACAATTGGAATTCCATTGAGGCTCTGGATTTGGCATGGGGAGCCCTTACATGCCAGTGGCATGGGGAATTAATTTGCCTAGCCACTAAGCATTAAAGAGAAACCTCCTTGTTGTATAACACACTGCTTAGCTCCTTTAGGGATATTAAGAAATGTCTTTTTTTCTGAATACCCCTGCAGATGTTAGGGTTTGCCTTTCTCAACTTAGAGCCTGATTCTCTGCAATTGTGCTGGAGAAAGTGCAGAAGTCTTTGTGTGCCTTAAAAGCAACATATGTAGGACAAGGAGAAAAGGCCAGCAAGCTTCTGGCCATGAGACTATGGCAAAGAGCTAGTTGCAATTGAATTAGAGTCCTTCATAACCCTGACACACTTTCTCAAACTGCTAATCTGAGGGAGACAGTGTGGATTTTTAGGGACTACTATTTGAAGTTATACTCTGCAGAGCTGACCCCTGGTGATACCTCTGGCACTATGAATACTTTTCTGGAAGGTATTTCCTTACCTAAATTGTCAACATTGGCTTCTTTGAGCCTGGCAAGCCCTATTTTGGAGGTGGAGGTCAGGGAAACCATTACCTCTCTGGTACTCGACAAAGCACTGGGGCCCTATGGATTTGCTACTAACTTTTACATGCTTTTTATTGATGAAATTGCCCCCCTTCTAACTTCCTTATCTTCTAATCCCCTCTTAAGTTCCTTATCACCTACCTCAATTTCGGCAAAGCCTTCAACACTATCCCACATAGAAGGCTGATTAACAGGATGGGTAGCCTAGGCATGTAGCACAAGGTGATAAACTGGGTTAGTAACTGGTTGATGGACAGCAGGCAGAGGGTGGTGGTAAATGGGATTCAATCCACGGAGAGGAGGGTGACCAGTGGGGTACTTCAGGGATCAGTCCTGAGACCAGTCCTGTTCAATGTCTTCATTAGTGACATTGCAGAAGGGCTGGAAGAAAAGGTATGCCTATTTGCAGATGACATCAAGATCTGCAACAGGGTGGATACTCCAGAAGGCAGGAGAAAATGAGAAGGGACCTGGGGAACCTTGAAAAATGGTCAGAGGTGTGTCAACTGAAGTTCAATGCAAAGAAGTACAAAATAATGTACCTGGGAAGGGGGGACCCTGGGGAGAGCTACAGGATGGGGGGAGGAGCTGACAATCACCATAGAGGAAAGGAGCCTAAGGGTTATCATTTCTGATGACCTAAAGGTGTCAAAGCAGAGCACAAAGGCTGCAGGGAAGGCCAGTGTCATGCTGGGGTGCACAGGCAGAGGTATCACTAGCGGGAGATGCTGATAACATTGTATAAAACACTAGTGAGGCCTCACCTAGAGTACTGTGTGAAAATCTGGAGGTCTCACCTGTGCAAGGACATTGACAGGGTGGAGGCGGTCTAGAGAAGGGTGACCAAGATGGTACATGGCTTGCACCACAAATCATATAAGAGACTAATGGACCTCAATATGTACTCACTGGAGGAAAGGACGGAATGGGGGACATGATAAAGACTTTCAAGTACCTTAAAGGCATAAACAAGGTGCAGGGGAGACATCTTCCAATGTAGAAGGAACACAAGAATGAGGGGCATAATATGAAATTGAGGGGTAGATTAAGAGAAAATGTGAGAAAATTTTTCTTCACAGAAAAGGTGGTGGACACATAGAATAGTCTGCCATGAGAGGTGGTCGGAGCGACCATGATGGTTTCTTTTAAACATACCTGGGACAGGCACAAAGGAACCTTGAGGTGGGAGGGAGTGATGAAAACACTGACCAGATAGGGTCAGGCTGCATACAAGTGTAGGGCTTATGGGCAGACTGGATGGGCCTAGTGTTTCATTATCTGCTGACAATTTATATGTTTCTATGTTAATTATTTACAATCTTCTGACCTTGTAGATAAGCTCTTCTTGGAGGCCATATAGTACTGCTGCCCATGCCCGGCAAAGATGAAACACGTCCCGAAAATTATAGACCTATCCTTCTTATTAATGTGGATGCAAAAATATTAGCAAAAATTTTAGCCTCTCACGTCAGCCGGGTTTGGAGTGATTTGATTGGCTCTGAACAGCTGGGGTTCATGAAGGGCAGACTCTCGAGTTATAATTTTCGTAAGCTGTTTTATTTAATTTCCACTTCCAGGGAGGCTGACCTAAGATTGGTTTTGGTCTCTATAGTCATGGAAAAGGCTTTCTATAGGGTCTCTTGGCCCTACCTGCTTTGGAGCCTACAGAGGTATGGCTTCCCGGACTCTTTTCTCTGATTGGAATGCATGTTATATTCTTGCCCTATGGTGAGAGTTACATGTAATGGTGTACTTTCTGATCCATTCTTAGTTTCTCAGGTGGTTACTCGTCAGGACTGTCCCCTTTCCTTACCTCTTTAACCTGTACCTTGAACCCCTCACCTGTAAGATAAACTCCTTCCTGATATATCTGGAATATATATGGGTACTTGAGAATTTAAGATTCAAATTATGCAGATGATATCTTATCACATCTAACAAACCCAGTCACTTCCTTACAGGCAGCATTAACCACTATTCAGAAATTTGATGGGTTCTCTGGCTAGAGATTAAATTTAACTAAAACGGTTGTCTTCCCTCTTTCTCCCCATGTTTTTAAAACAGACTTTACTTCTTTTGGTTTGCAGTGGGAAACTAAATACTTAACAAACCTGGGTATTAAGGTCTCTCATGATAAATCTCAATTAAAGATATTCAGTGTAGACCCTCTAGTAAAGCAAATCACCTTACACTTGGATGGAAATATCTCCCCTTCACTTTATGGGGTAGGTCTAATGTTATAAAAATTAACATTTTACCTAGAATATTATACCTCTTAGGCATGCTAAACATTGTGCTACCAATCAGCTGGTTTAAACACCTACACAGAATGATCTCTAATTTCCTTTAAGTAAACAAACCACTTCGTCATTCATACAACAAATTGGTATGTCCAAAGAAGTATGGGGGCTCCAACTTCCCCATTTTTTATGATATTATTTGCTTTACGTGGATCTAATTACTTTATTGGGGACTATCAGACATTTTGACTTCTTTAAATTATTTCCCTTCTTGGCTCACTATCGAAAGAGATTTCTGTTCCCAGCACCAATTGGACCTTAAATCCTTATGGATCCATGACAGTCAGTTGACAAATCCATTGTCAACCGAAGTTACAGCGACACCTTTATGTCAACTGCATTTGTAGTCGGCATAAAGCCGGTCACTTCGGACTATGTTTTCTTCAAGGGGCTTCACCCCTGAACCCCCATGTGGGTGCTCTGCCCTTGCACTCCCGTAACTAAAGTAATCAAGTCTGACACACAGTTGATTCAGGGAGGGTGAAAGACCCCAGAAAGAAAAGTTAGGAACTCAAGACTGACACTACAGCTACCTGTCAGCTGTTGTCACTTGTAGTGTCAGTTGAGGTACAATTGTTGCTGTAGTGATGGCCTTCAAATCCTTACAATACTTACCCCCACATAAGCTACCTTTTGAGCTTAAATCTACCCGGCTGTATTGGTCTCTTCAAGCACATGCACAATTATGTAAGCACCTTAAGCTTTCCTACCTTAAAGATCCTGCCCAACCCCTTCTTCACAATCCAGATATTTCCATTGCTAAGAAACCTTTGCAAGGAAAGCAATGGTCCTAGCTGGCTGCCTCTACTCTTAGCAATTTTTTAACTGATGGGGATTTAATTACTTTTGAACAATTTTGTGTGAAATTTCATTTTCATTTCATTTTTATATTATTTTATACATAAAAATCTGTCGGCTAAAAACCCATTTGCACAGACATTCAATTCAGACATATACAATGCATAAAAACACACATATAGTTATACACACAAACACATAACAATGACAACCAACACCTTATAAAAGGCAGTAAAATCACCAGGTCTTAGTAAAGCACTTACAAACTGTGTTAATGAACATATTCTTTCTAAGTGCAGTTTTGAAAGTTGATGTCTTTGTCAAACTTTCTAGGGAGTTTGGTAGATCATTATTTTACTTTAAAGCTAAAAAAGTCAAGGAATTTAGTGCAAACCAAGTGTGGTAGAGTGGAACAGTAAAATAAGTTTTACCTTGCAGTTGGGTATAACCAGATTTGTGGGTTCTTGAGAACAGACTTCGTATACTTTCAGGGCAAACACCCAACTGTATCTTGCGCATAAAAATCAAAGCTCTAGAGTGAAACCCTTTGAACCAATGGAAGACAACTGAAAGATTTATATAAAGCACAATGATGTGTAGCTCTGGACTGACCAGTTGCAATTTCCTGCCTATGCATCTCAGTTGTTTCAGTTCTATGAACTCCACCATTGTATTATTAATGTTTTGGGTTGACCCCCATGATCTACTGTCGGCAGTCAGTTATTTTCAACATGGTCAACTTTAGTTCAGCAAAACCATCCTATTTCCCAACTGTATAATGCCGTGAGTCAGATGTTATGGGATACTATTTCCCTGACAGCTTTTAATTAGGTCAATATGCTCCAAATTGAATCTAATAATGACTATTAGTTTTGCATCTGTACTGATGTCTACAAATTTGTCAAGCAAGACAGACTCAGGTTGCAACAAGTTAACATTCTTCATGGACTATATCTCACACCTATTAAGCTCCATAGAATGAAAAGAGCTGAGGCTTCCATTTGTCATCATTGTAATAAAGCTTAGGGAATGCTATTTTATATGTTGTAGCATTGTCCCCATATTGCCTCATTTTGGAATCTCATATGGTCAAAATTAGACCCGCTATTAGACCTTCTGGAAGCATTTACACAAGAGGTTTGCATTTAAGGGGACTACAGTTCACTCCTGGGAATAGTCCACAAGGCTCATATGGTCCTGATTTCTGCAGTCACTAAATTACTGATTTTAAGGCACTGGATTGACTCTGCTCTCCCCACCTGACCTGAATTTATTTCTGAAATGCTTTTGTCCCAAGTCACTTGAGACATTCATAGCTCCCTTTTTTCAATCCCTTCATTCCTACCAGTCCAGATGGGAAACCTTGTAAATTTGTTGTCTTTTCCTTTAATTAATGATTGCTTTGTTACCAGCATGGATTCACAGGGACGGAGATGGGGATTAATTAGGAGGAGCAGGGTTCTGTTAATCCTGTGCCAGTTGTGGTTATTTATTCTTTTTTTGTCTTTTATTGGGTGTATACACCTTAGTTATTGGTATTAATAGTTTGTCTTATTTTATGTTTGTTTTGTATTTATGTTTTGATTTCCTGTTGTCTGTTGTTATATTGTTATATTTGCATTTTTATAACTTAATAAAGTATAGTTTATTGAAAAAAAGATACAATAAAGTACAGTACCGCCACTCCTCTGACAATTAGAGGCAGATTTCCATCCTCCCCTACCTAAGCAAGCTCCTTGAGAAAATAGTCCACCAACTAACCAATCATATCAAGAAGCACAACCTAATGTGCAGTCAACAGCATATGTTCCATAAAAGCCACAGCACTACAACTGTCCTAGTGCACTTTACTGACCATGTCCTTAGGAATATGGACCGGGAGAGAGTCACTGGGGCTGTATTTGTGGACCAGACCAAGGCCTTTGACCTGTTCAACCACTCCCACCTGCATACCAAACTCCACCTGCTTGGTTGCTCAAATGAGACCTCCTTATGGTTTCGGAGGTACCTCTCAGGCCACTCCCAACCTGTGTGCATGGATTCTGCCATTTCCCCTGCCCAGCCCATCTCCACAGCAGTCCCCCAGGGCTCCATCCTGGGCCCCTTCTATTTTCCATCTTTATCAACTTCCTCCCCACTGACAGCCTCAACTGTAAAACACTGCTGTACATGGATTATCTTGTCCTCTTTCATAGCGACAAGTCCCTATCCAACATATCATCTGTACTTACCCACAACTATGGATTAACCCACTACTGGTTTATGTCTAACTTGCTTCTGGTTAATGAAAAGAAAATCAAAGCCATGCTTCTCAGATCTAAACCATACCTTGTTAACATTCTGAAATCTAACTCCTCCCTCTCTGTGCTCTCTCCCGATGGTGCTGCCCTGGAGAATGTTACCACCTTTAAATATCTGGATGCAACATTTGACCCTTCCCTCTCCTACACAGAACACATCAATCTCTTAGTGTGCAGGCTTCATCAAAAACTCGGGGCTGCCTATCGTTTAAAACATTACCTGATCCCTGTGGCCTGCCTACCTATCGTCCAAGGTAATCTGCTCCCCATCATCGATTACTGCTCCCCCAGCTACTCACGTGTGTCCACCTCCCTGCATGCAAGACTAATGTAAGCCTAGAATAGTGTCTGTCACTTCGTTCTTCTGGCTCCATTCTCAATGCATCACTGCAACCTTTACAAGTCACTTGATTGGCTTCCTGTCCAAGGCCGCTTGATTTTGCCATCAGCTGCCTTGTTGAAAACTCTCTAAGAGGAGGTAATGTGTCCCCTCTCTCTTCCCTCCTCAAGGTCAGAGCCATACCCAGGTGACTCCATGAATCCTCTGTCCCCCCAAGGTCCTTAGAGTCTCCACCAACATGGGAGGGTAAAGCCCTATCTGTGGCCACCCCCTCTCTGTGGAATAGATTCCTCACGCCCATCTGGTCATCTGACATGCACCATATTTTCAAATCTCACCTCAAAGCCTGGCTTAAGGTGGAAACCAGTTGCTTCTGTTCGACAGAGTAGCCCCTCATCTGCTTCTCTGTCTCTGCTCTTGACCTCCTCATGCTACTAGCCCTTGTCCTGGTGGGTGCATCCCTGCTCTGCTCACCTCTGCTCGCAGTAGTCCTGAGCCTACCTGCCTATGTCTGCCCTGGTATTATGCTCATCCACCTAAAGTGTCCTACCAATTCTGTTCCATTTGTTAGCTTGCATTTTCATTTGAACTGTGTTGACTTTAGAATGTGATTTGTTTCTATATTGCTCTTTCTTATACTTTGCGTTGTACTCCCTAGGCTGTATCTCCACCATTTGGATGTCTGTATCTTCATTTGTATCTGTGTTAGACTTCACATGTGCTTTATTCTTTATTGATGTTTCTTATTCATTTACATTGTAGGCTTCCTGTGCCATCTTGTGGCCTGGGTCATGCCTGAAAATGGTCATTTGGATCAGTGCACTTACCCAATAACGAAAGACATTAATAAATAAATAAATATATAAATAAAGTTACCAAATACAGATTAGCAATGGAAGTGCTGTTCCAAGGAGCATTGTCAGGAGCATTGTCAGGGACAGAGCAGTTAGTGAGGATGGGGTATCAGCTGTAGCAGTCACAGCTGGGGTTAGGTGTGAAAGCCTTCCTTAGCTCCCTCTTGAATAGCGATAATTTGGGGAAGCCCAACAAGGAATCCAGTATACAAACAATGTGCAATAATAGTGCAAATATGTGAGTTAAAACAAAAGTAAATTGCCAGCCTAATTCATTTGGGACCAATACTCCAAAGCACACCTATCTTGTCACTTTCAGTTACTGGCAACAGGTACTAATGAAGCAAAGGTGGGATGACCTGGGTAGGGCAGAGGAACCAGGGTGGAGCGGAGGAACCAGGGTGGGTTCTACAATGCCAGCTCGACAAATGTTTTGTCAACCAACATTACAGCGACAGTTTATGTTGACCGCAAGTTACGGCTCAAAATAAATCCAACTGGAGACCCCAGCCATTTCTCTATTGGGGGATTTGCCTCTGAATCCCCATGGGGCGCTCCCCCTGCACCCCTGTACTAAATATAATCAACTCTGAGTCAGAGTTGATTCAGGAAGGGGGTGCAGGACCAAGAGACAGAGTGCCAGGGTCTCAGGGCAGACCATTACGGTGAACTGTCGATGTCGTCGGCATTGACATGTTCGCTGTAATGGTGTCACTGTGGGGTGGGCATACTACCAGGTTGGGGAGGAGGAACAGTGGGCAAAGCTAAAAGAGAGCATGGTGAAATCAACAAACTTCTGCATCAAGCAAGTAAGCAAAAGCAAGAGGAAGCAGAGGTCACTATGGTTCTCAAAAGAATTGGCTGAAAAGGTAAAGTCCCAAAGTGTTGCATTCAGACGGTATAAGGAGACACAGAGGATGAGGATAGGAAGGTGCATCAGGGAAACAGAGAGAAGAAGGGAAAGCAGTAAGGAGTACGAAAGTGCTTTCTCATAAGAGAATTGCCCAGGCAGTAATGAAGGGGAACAAGACATATTTTAGGTATGTAAGTGAAAAGAGGAAAACCAGGGAAGAGATTGTAAGGTTAAGAAGGGAAGGGGGACTGTGCAGAGGGAGACCAGGAAAAGGCAGACATTCTGAACAAATACTTCTGTTCAGTGTTCACAGAGGAAGGAGAAGGGGAGGGGCCACTAAACAGTAGTAAGAGCTTGGGAGATAAGGAGGTGGTCACTATTCCTCCCTCAGAGGAGAGAGTCCTGAAGGAATGCACAAATCTGAAAGTGGACAAAGCAATTAGGCCAGACAAGATGCATTCAAGGGTATTGAAGGAACTCAGGGAGGTACTGGCTACACCTCTGACAGTCCTATTTAAGAACTCACTATAAACAGGAGTGGTTCAGGAGGACTGGAGAAGGGCAGATGTGGTCCCGCTTCACAAAAGTGGTAGCAGGAAGGATGCTGGAAATTATAGGCCAGTCAGCCTGACAACAGTGTTGGGAATGTTAATGGAATCTCTGCTGAAGGAAAGGATTGTGAAATATCTTGAATCCAATGGGTTTCAAGACCAGAGGCACCATGGATTCATGGGGTGGGGGTCACATCAAATAAATCTGAAAGATTTATTTGACTGGGTGACTCAGAGAATTACATGAGGTTGGAGTGGTGGATGTGGCCTACCTAGATTTCAGTAAGGCTTTCAACACTGTTCCACATGGGGACTAGTACGGATGCTGGGCATCTGAGGAGTTGGTGCAAAGGTGAAAAACTGGGTAAGAAATTTGTTAGGGGACAGGTGACAGAGGATGATGGTGAACAAATTTCACTCTGGAGAAGGGATGGTGACCAGTGGGGTGCCTCTGGTATCAGTACTGGAACAGGTTCTCTTTAATGTCTTTATAAGTGACATTGCGAGGAGCTGGAAGGGAAAGCCTGCCTCTTTGTGAATGACAGCAAAATCTGCAATAGGGTGGACACTCCAAGGGGTGGAAAAAATGAGCAGAGACCTGAGAAAACTTGAGGAGTGGTCGAAGGTATGGCAGCTGGGTTTCAATGCAAAGAAGTGCAAAATCATGCACTTAGGGCGCAGAATCCTAGGAGGCAGATTACAAAATAGGGGGAGAGGTAGTGATGACCTCTAAACAGGAAAGAAACCCGGGGGTAATTATATCTGATTACCTAAAGGAGGCCAGCCAGTGTGGCAAGGAAGTTATGAAGGCTAGTGGGATGCTGGAGTGCATAGGGAGGGGTATCACCAGCAGAGAGTGGGAGGTGGAGTTGCCTCTGTGTAGATCGCTGTTAAGACCCCACCTAGAACACTGTGTCCAATTCTGGAGACCACATCTCCAGAAGGACATAGACAGAGTGGAGGCTGTCCAGAGGAGGGCAACTTAACTGGAGCAGGGTCTGCTTCAAAAGCCCTATGTGGACAGACTAAAGGACCTCAGTATGTACACCCTGGAAGAGAGGAGGGAGATGTGGTGATATGACAGAGAACTTTAAGTCTCTCACGGGAAAAAATAAACTATAGGAGGAAGTATTTTTCAGAAAACATTTTTTCAAGAATAAGGAAACATGCAATGAATCGGGGGGGATACATTCAGGAGAGTTGCTTGAAAGTAATCTATGTTTCTGTGTTTCTCTTAGATGAGAAAACCTGTTGTCTCTAATATGGAACTAGGTGGTCTAAAGGTGAACTGAAAAACTTTTGTTCTACCGTATGACACTAAAACACGTGTCTGCCACTGACATGTACCAGCTCACATAGCACATATAAGGTTGGCCAGGCCTAAAACTGAAAAATGGATTCAAATACAATGCACTAGTATGGGTGTTGATCCCCTATAATGCATTAGAATGAATTCTTAGTGACATCAGTTAGAACTAAATGTTCAGCATCATTTTCTTTATTTATTTGAAAGTTGGTTACTGGGAGAGGCACATTGAGTCATGGCTCATTTCCAGGTGTGACCTGGGGGAAAGAGAAGAGGAATATGTGTAGAGATGGAATCTGACTTACTGAACCAGGTTAAGCTGTTGGTGGTATTTTTAGTGAATTTAGTAAAATTTCCATGCAGTCCAGTACTAGGCAATGAAATCCAGAATTGCTCTCACCTATTTAATACATTCTAAAATATCCTTCCCGTATATAAATATGCATTTATGATTCAGTATGTATTTTGTCATAACACGTTTTGGATGATATACTTGATACCATAGGATTACTTGGCAACCATAGGACAGTGCTAGTGTTATTCATTTAGCACAATAAATGTCTTTTAACCCCTCCAATATATTAAAGTTTTATTCTCTAGAATGTCGGCAGCCCGGCTTCCTTTTTAAATCTGTATGTCTTACCTCGCATGTGGCTCCATTCATGAGTTTTGAGACACCTTTTGTCTCATTTACCTTACTCAGTCTACTCCATGGAGCAACTACAGAAGTGGTGCCACTCCAGGTTCCCTGGCACCCTGTCTGCAGCCATGTTCAACTGCAGCAGGGTGTTGGGGATCCTCCAGGGGCTCCGCTCAAAATGTAGACCTGCTCCACAGGAAGACTCTGGGGTAGGATCAGGAGTGTTGAAGCCAGAAGGTGCCTGGGAAGTAGACGTTATTTGGAAAGGAGTTCTCCCTGACTGATTCCTATTCCCCAGGCTTCTGAGCTTTCTGCTTATCAGGTGGCTAATGGACAGGTGACTCAGCTCCTCCCCTTAAGATAGTTCTCTGCAACACCAGGTCTCTTAGGAATAAAACAGATGTAACAGAGGTTTTTATTGTGGATTCCTATGCAGACCTGGAATGTATCATGGAGATCTGACTTGGGGATGACTCAGGTCCTGTGCTTGAGTCGTCCATTCCTCCAGGCTTCTCTGTAGTACATTGCCCCAGGCAGGAATGCAGGTAGGGCAGGGTAGCCATCTGTTTTAGATCTGCCTCAGGACTGATGGTATATGCCTTTGGACAGACCAGATCATTTGAATGTGTGGTTGTAAAAGGTGGGCTACGTGACATGTTGCAGGATCGTGCTCATATATTATTCCCCAGGTTGTGGACACAAATTCCTGCAGGAACTACAGACTTTTTTGGCCAAGCTGTTGCTGGGGTTGCTCAAACGTTTAGACTTGGGTGATTTGAATGCCTGGGTCAATGGTGAAACATCTCTATTTGGAATGTAGTTCCTCCAGGTGATGTCATCCCTGGGCTTCATAAAGGCTATTGCATCCAGTACTTACCAGCACGGCCATACCTTGGATTAGTCTTCACAACTGACCTTAAAATTAGTGATGTCAGGGTTGATCAGGTCATTTGGTCAGATCACCATGTCATTCAGTTCTTCTGCAGGGCTTCCTGTTTAACCTCCCCTGTTGAGATGGTCAGATGCCACTCTTTTAAAAACTTGGAACTCAGAGCATCCAGGCAGTACTGAACATCTTCAGTATGATGATGATGGCTTGTGCGATGGGAGAAGAGGCAGCAGTGAAGGGTTATAATTTAGCCTTCTCAACTGCTGTTAACTCCCTAGCACTGTTCCATGTACACCCCTTGACCTCGTGCCATAGGTTGCCCTGGAATGATGAGGATCTGAGGAGGTTAAAGACTAAGGAGCAGAGGTTGGAGTGTTGTTGACAGAAGTCCCACTCAGAGGACAAATTGGAATTGAGGACTCACTACGGTGAGTATTAGCTGGCGGTCACTCTGAAAAAGTCAGCATTCCTGTCATGGTGATTGCTCCTGGAAAGAACTGTCTGGCTCAGCTCCTCAACACTGTTAACAGTCTGATAATTCTGGTCTGTCTGCAGTCCTGTAGAGCTGTTTTCTCTTACAAAGTATGAGGAGTTTAACTGGTTCTTCCTGGACAAGGTGTCCGCCATGCGGGCTGGGACATCCCCGACTAGTCTGTCATTGGCTGACAGAATCGAATCTTCATGGGATGTAGGCACTCCATTTCTGTGAGCTGCGTTTGAGCCACTCTCAGCAGATGGTGTTACTGGGGTGGTTTATGGATTGTGTCCATCTTCTGTATGTCAGACCCTCGGCCGACCAAACTTTTTCGAATGCTGGGACTTGTTCAGTCCAATTGTGGTGGAGATCATCAGGTGTTCCATGTAGGACGGTGTTTTTCCATTACCCCTTAAAAAGACTGTGGTGAAGTCTCTCCTTAAGAAGGCATCCCTAGACCCTGATGATCTCTCCAACTACAGACCTGTCACGAACCTTCCTTTTCTTGGGAAGTTGATTGAAAAGATGGTAGTGGTGCAACTAGAACAATACCTGGAGAAATATGATATCTATGAGCCATTCCAATCAGGTTTCAGGCCTCACCATAGTACGGAAACTGCCTTAATCAGGGTGCACCATGATCTCCTCCTAGTGAGGGATAGCAGACATCATTCATTTCTTGTCCTGCTTGACTTCTCCTTGGCATTTGACACTATGGGCCCGATTTTCAAATGTTGATGCAGGGCTTGCGTTAAGCCCTGCATCACTCCCTCTGTTTGGTGCAACTGCACCTAAATTTAGTATGTTGGGTGCAGTTGCAGCACTTTCTACACTTTACAGCAGCCTGCACCCAATATTTGGTGCAAGCCCCGTAAAAAGAGTCCTCAAATGGCACAAGTTAGACCGGGGGGGGAGAGCTGGTCTATCTTTTGGCACTTGGCGCACAGGACTGAAAATCCAAATCAGTGCCAAGAGAATGCAGCAAGCCCCCTGCACCGTATGTTTGGCACATCAGGGGCTTGCAGTATTCTCAGGGCTTTTGAAAATTTGGACCTATGGATCATGGGGTGCTGCTGGATTGCCTGCAGTACTATGTGGGACTCTCTGGAAGGATGTTGTGGTGGACTGAGTCCTACTTGCCTGGCAGAATGCAACAGATTGCACTTGGCTCCTTTACATCGAGCACTGCTGTGTTCTGCTGTGGTGTGTCTCAATGACCAGTCTTGGCCCCATGTTATTTGGTGTGTACATGTTGCTGTTGGGGGAGATCATCAGATGCTACCACTTGCCGTTTCATTGCTATGCTGATGACACCCAGCTGTATGTGTCTTGTGCCCCTGATGACAGTGCAGCCATTCTGGAACTGAGAGAGTGCCTTAGAGACATCCAACACTGAATGGCAGCCAACTGGCTTTTCTTAATCCATTGAAGATGGAGGTGTTACTGGTGGAACTGTGTTGGTCAGGTTCATTAGCAACAAGTGGTACTGCCACCCTTCCTCTGTTGGTTGGCATTGCCCTTCATGCTGCAGATAGGGTGAAGAATATTGTGTTCACTGTGGACTCCCGAGTTGACCCTGGAGTTCCTGGTGTCAGCTATTGTCTGCAGTCAGTTTTACCATCTTTACAGCATTGCCTGGATCAAGCCCTATCTTGAATCAACTGACCTGGCAACACTGGTACATGCCTTAGTCACATCTAGGTTGGATTACTATAATGCTCTTTACCTTGGATTATATGTGAAGCTAATGTGTTACTTGCAGCCAGTTCAGAATGCAGCATCACGGCTGGTTGCTGGCACCTCCCGGTTCGACCATATCATGCCCATTCTCTATCCTCTCCACTGGCTGCCAGTTCCATGGTGCATTAGTTTCAAGGTGTGCTTGTTGACATTCAAGGTCCTGCACACGGTCTAGGTCCGGGCTACCTGAAGGGCCTCCTGGTTCCATACACTCCTGCTGACACCCTATGTTCAGTGGAGGCAGAACTCTTGTCCATTCCTCAATCTCAGCTGAAGTCCTTGGGCAACAGGGTGTTCAGTGTTGCAGCTCCGATTCTTTGGAACACTCTTCCCCAGGAAGTGAGAGGTGCTCTTTCACTGGCTGCCTTTAAAATATCCTTAAAAACACATTTCTTTAACTTACATTTTGGCCTGGATTCTTGATTTTAAATGACTTAGAGCTTTATTTAATTGTTGTTTATTTATTAGTTTCATTTATTGTTAGGTGCCCAGAGCCTCTGGGATTGGGCACCATATAAATGAAATTGCCTTGCCTTGTCTTGTCACCTCCCTTCCCTATGCAGCCCAGCATCCCATTGGCATTCCCAACTGCCTTGTGACACTGACTAGCTATCTTTAGGTAATTTGAGACAACTACACTGAGGTCTGTCTCCTGCTTGTTTGTTGTCAATATCACTCCTCCCAGTTTGTACTCAGCTGGATTTCTGTATCCCAAGTGCATTATTTTGCAATTTTTGACATTGAACCCAAGTTGCCATACCCTAGACCACTCCTGTAGCTTTCTCAGGTCTCTCTTCATTCTTTACACACACACACACACACACACCCCCCCGGAATGTCCACCCTGTTTCAAATGTTGATATCATCTGCAGAGAGACAGACCTTCCCCTCCAGCATCTGCAATGTTGTGTATAAATACATTATAGCGAACCCACTCCTAAGTTCCTCAGCTTGTTTATTAGTCTCCTATGCTAAAATGGTGTCAAATGCCTTAGTGAAATATAGGTATGTCACATCCAGTGCCACCCTGATCTACTATCTTTGACACTCAATCAAAGAAATCTATCATATTCATTTGACATGACCTCCCTCCTGTCAACCCATGCTGTCTCTGATCGTGTAACCTTTGATTCAAGATCTTCGACAAAGATTCCATCAACTTTCCCAGCACCAAGGTCAGGCTGACTGGCCTTTAATTTCCAGGCACCTCCATCCTACCACTTTTATGAAGGGGACTACATTTGCCCTTTTCCAGTCCTCCAGAACCACACCTGTGTCTACTGAGCAGTTACAAATGACTGTCAGAGGTGCAGCCAGTTATTTCCTGAGTTCTTTCTGTACCCTAGGATGTACCCTGTCTGGTTCCATTGCCATGTCTATTTTTAGACTAGCAAGTCCCTCTAGTATCCTCTCCTCTGAGAAGAGACTGGTATCCATTTCCCTCCTTACAGGGCATATACTGCATTTTTGTGGCCCCTCCCAATCTTCCTCCACCTTGAACACTGAACAAAAGTAATTGTTTAGTATGTCTGCTTTTTCCTCATCTCCTTCTGTGTAGACCCCCATCCCTTTTTAATCTTATAATCCCTCCCCTGTGTGACAGGGAGATCCTGCCACTCTTGAGGACTGATCTTAATATTCCTGCTGTAAACTGAGCCAATCTGAAATGTCATGGTGATTTGCATATATCCCATGATGCTTTGCATTATGAAAGTATGTGTGATGTTGTGTTTCTTTGAAACTTGGCTTATTGTCAATGACCTTTTGGGTAACCCCTGTTTCAGTGCTTCTGCAATGAGGCTCTTTGTACCTTGTTTTTTTTTTCTTTTTGATCCCCCACCACCCAAGCAATCAAAGCAACCATAGGGATGAAGGGTTTTCACTGAAAAGTTCAGATCAGTAGATCAGTAAGTCAGTAGGTGCTGACAAGTGCAGAGGAAGGACATACATAGTCTACTGCTGCAAACTGATGTATTGAAGAAGGAATATGCCATTGCTGAAGGCTATCTTCTGGATTTTGAATAAACATCATGCAGAGATTGTGTATTGATACTGAAGTTCGGTGTTTGGTCCATCTGTTATCCCACAACCCCTCCACAGACTTGGTGCTAGAAGTGGGATAACTTATTGGAAACCTCTGGACTGGCCTAAGAGGGACATCTTCTGGTGGATATCACCCAGCTGGACCGATGCAGCAGGAGTTGCCAGAGGAGAACCCAGAGAAGAAAGTCTGTGGAGTTCTGACCAGAACCCTGGCTGACAGATGGACAGAAGCTGCTGCCTGGACTGGACCTGGGAGCTCAGAGGAAGGCCAAGCCTGAAGATAATGAAGAGATGCAAAGGGATGAGTGGGCAATGGCTGGAGGCAGACCAGCTATGCAGAAAGGAGGAATACCAGTGCCAGGTGCACAAGAGGTCCCTGCCTGAGAGTTTGGATAAAGAATCAGAGAAGGATTTTTCTTGGGCTCTGTTGGAGGAGGACCCCCTGACTGAGTAGGATATTCCTTTGTTGCCTGTGTTCCCAGAATATTACCTGTTGAAGGTTGGAGATGCAAGTATGGAACTTGAATGTGAGGCCCCAGGTAAGACTGTGCCTAGTGATATTGTGCTGGGGTTGAAGACCAAGCAAGCAAGAAGAAGCCTGTGAGGCTAAAGGGACTTTTTCTTGTATTGATACAACTAAATCTATTAACAGTATTGACTGGTGTATACTGCAGGCTAAAGATGCTAATGTTGCCAAACTGTTACAGTATGTTAAGGTCAAGGAGAGTATGCAGATTAATGGCGGTGTGAGGGCAAAACAATATTGATGGTATGAACTGAAGAAGGGTGTTCTGTGACACACGAGGCCCAACCCCCATACAAAAAGTGTGGATGCCCAGATAGTGGTGCCTGAGACCTACAGACAACAGGTGATGGAGGCTGCTCACTCCTGTCCCTATGGGCATCTGAGCCATAGCAGTGTCTTGGCTTGGTTAACTCCTTCTCATTACTGGCCTGGTATGTTCAGACATGTGGCAGCCTATATTAGGACCTGTCCAGTGTGCAACCAGATAGAGGTACCTGCTGGGGACAGCAAAGGAACTAGTACCTGGGGTGTGGGAAGAGTGTCCCAAAGGGTAGAGGTCAGTACAGAAAAAAAAATGGCACCCTTGGAAAAAGAAAAAACTCTCACATAGGTCACAAGGTACTAGATGGTAACAGCTGAAATAAGCACAGATATTTAAAATGGATTGGAATCTGTGTTGGGGTAACACCTAGAGTGTCTACCCTCAGGTGTCTGTATCAGTAGAAATCAAAATGAATGAATCAAGAGACATAGTGTGTTTATGTAGAGGGGTTAAACCTAGGACTGGGCCCCTGCTTAAAACTGACATGTCTGGTGTGGCTGGAGCAGGTAATTACTTACCCCAGAAAAGGTCTTTCTGTAGTACTAGACTTTACAGTAGTCCAAATTTTCATTTATGAAACATGACGGACAACATGTAAATGCTGATTTCATGTCTAGATATGGTGCAGTAATTGATGTCAATGGAATATGACAGATTTTCCCTAAAAGGAGATGGGAAGGCACCGTCGGTCTCTGTTGAGAAATGTGTTAATGCCTCAAAGTAAAGCATGATGATATCCACTGTGTTTATGATGGATGGAATGTTTATCATTAATAGGGACCCTGAGACAGAGCCTTCTGAAGATGGATGGGTGGAAGCTCCATCCCTTCCTGGGGCAGGAAAGTGGTAAGCAGTCTGAGATAACTGCTTCCCTCTTAAGGTGAGGAATATGTGACAGGAAGATCCTGCCACTCTTGAGGACTGACCTTTCTTAAATCTGTTGCAACATTTCTTCTGTTTCTTAGCCTAATCTATCCTTTACAATTTCTAGTCCATAAGGTTGGCCACCTATTGGCCCCCCCTCCCCATTCTTGACTATGCTATAGTTTCCTCTTTAATTTTCCTTTTCCCCCTCAGGTCTTTGTGCAGGGAGGATATTGTGGTGACCTCCAAGCTTATGTAAAACAACAGGCTGTGTTTATCATTGTTGGATTTAGTAAGTAACAGCACTATGTCATAAAATACTTTGATGTATATACCTTGGGCTGGATATTCAAACTGCACCGGGCAGTGATGCAAGCCCAGGTGCAATGCAACTGGCTTGCACCAGGGCATGGGCCAGGTAATATTCAATGGTGCTGCTCCATGGCACAGGACCGTTGAATATGGTACTGATGGTGCATGCACTGCGCATGGAGCAGTGGCACTGCGCCAACGCAAGTGGCAGGATGGGAGCAGGGGGATGTGCCAGCACAAGTGCAGTTGTGCTAGGTGCATCAACTATGGTATTCAGTGCCGGGCATACAGATTAGGCCATTATGCATGCAAGGTGCATATGGGACCATTTGCATGTCATTATGGCCTCATCTGCATGTGGTGCGCCAATCCCCGGTGAATTGCACCTGGTGCCCTGCCAGGCTGCAGCCATTGGGGACCGATGCCCAGTGGTCCCATGGCAGTTCCGCCACTCCTGTATGCCTGATCTTGGGCATAAGGCGTGCTAAAAACCCAAAGGGCAGAGCAGGGGTCAGCATGCACACTGTGCATGAGTGCGCTATTGGGACCACAATGCATGATGCGCGATAGGGGCCTGAGGGTGCCACCGCCTACAGGCCTATGGTGCCCAAGCACCATGGGGCCCTATGGTGACGCCGGGTACTGGGGTTAATGGCACCCAGGTGCCATGGGGCCCTGTAACACCTGGGCACAATGCAGGTTGTGGTGCCCAGGCACCATGGGGCCTATGGTGCCTGGGCCTATGGTGTGGTGCACGGTGCCATGGGGCCTATGGCACCTGGGCACTATGGGGTTAATGGTGCCCAGGCACCATAGAGCCTATGGTGCTCGGGCGCCATAGGCCCTATCACAGCCGAGCACCATACGCCTATGGTAACCAAGTTATGCGCGATCTGGCGAGGCACTTGCCATAGCGCATGCATACTGATGGGCACACTGCTCATGTCACAGCATTGTGCCATGACTTGTGCCAGTGCATGTCCATTGGACAAGGTGCAACATCGCATATTCAGCCAGCATATGCAGATCAGCTCATTAGCCTATCCATGGTGCACTGGGGAATTAGCATCTCATTACAGTTGTGCATCTGCTCATTTGCAAGTGATGCACTATAAAGGCACCGTGGAACTGCACAGGATATGGACCAGTATTGTAACCTTCCGTAAGTTGCGCCGCTGAGGGGACAGACAGCACAGTGGGATGGGTTGCTGGTGTGGGCTTCTGCAGCCACTGACCACATGTCATTGCCCACAGGGAGCAGCATGTCCGACAGAGAGGAAGGCGAGGAGCATGGGCCTGCATGCAAGTACAGGCCCAACTTTACAAAGGTGGAGACGGATGCCCTGTTTGAGGCTTACCTTGACTGGGAACCTCTGCTGAGTGGCACGACTGGCACACCCCAGGCCAGGTCTGCAGCCTGGGAGGAGGTGGCGGATGCTGTGAACCAGCAGGGCAGCCACCAGCGGTCAGCACAGGAATGCAAAAAGAAGGTTGGCACCGACAGGTGCAGGATCAAGGAGAAGGTGGAGGCCAGCAAGGCTGCAAGGGCGGCCATGGGTAGGGGTTAGGCCATCATGCCACAGCTGATGCCACAGGAGGAGATGGTGGTGGCCACCATGCAGTGCAGCGCTGTCGAGGGGGTGCCAGGTGGTGGCTTCCAGACTGGTGGGAGCCCATCACTGCATAGTAGGTACAGCAGCATCAGGGGCGTGGAGGTGGTGGCTGGGGGTGGCCGGGAGGGCCTGTACATCAGCAGCACTAAGTGACTGTTTTCCCTTTCAGCACTGGAATGCCAGCATGCAATGGCAGGGGCAGTGGTGTCTGCCATGGGGGCATGCCCAGCCCTGGAGGACCAGCCATCCACCTCCACCAGCATCCAGGGGCCCGATCGGCTGCAGTACACCACCGCTGTCCAGCCAGATGTACTCGGCATGGTGGTGGACAAGGCCCTGGCTGTGTTCCAGTGGAATGCCAGCCATGGCATGCAGTGTGCGGAGACACAGATTGGGGCGGAGTCTGACACTGATGACGATGCGACCATTGTCCTCGAAAGCGGGGGTGTTGTCGAGGGGAAGGCACCCATACCACATGCCATCCCTGGCGGCACTGCCTGTGCATTGTTGGTGGTGGGTCATCCGCCCGCCACCACCCCCCAGTGCCGCTGTGAGTGACAGCGGTGCGGCACTGGTGGACGGTGGTGCTGGTGTTGGATCAGCCGCACAGGTGCTGCCCAGTGCACAGTGGCTGGAGGGGTGGCAGTGGCAGATGGCTGGGGACACTGGGGGGACAGGTGCTGCATCCACCGCCAGTGCGCCAGTCGGTGAGCAGCCCCAAGGGGACCTCGCTGTGCAGCGCCCACCTGAGCAGGGGGCTGGGAAGCATGGTTGCACGCCACCTGTGGGTTGGTGCAATGCCAATGCACGCCCAGGCACCAACCCCTTGCCCAAGCACACACCCATTTGCTGTGGGCCTCTGTGGAGCAACAGGTGCTGCTCGTGGCTGGGGTGCATACACTCTGTGCCGAGGTGCACCAGGCAGCAGAACAGCACAACAGGGGCTTTGCGCAGGTCCAGGATGCCATCATCAGACTCCGGGAGGATGCGACCGCAGTCCTGGATCACCTAACTACTGCGGTCACGGTCGGTCTAGCCCCACTGGCTGCCATGGGTCACGGCCGGCCACTGCAGACCCCATGGAGTGCATTGTCCACCCCATGGTCATGGCTTTGTGTGCACCTCTCGGAGTCAATGCTGGGATCCACTGTTGGCATTCCAGGCACACCTGGTGTGGGCCTGTTTGGGAGCCTGCAGACCCCTGCGAGGACACAGTCATGTTCCCGCAGTAACACCCCTTGGGGACTGTTGCAGACACCCCCTGTGGCCATCACACAGCCTGAGTCTGCTGGCCAGCTTTGGTGTGGCTTTCCACGTGCCTGCGGTGGCTGTGTGACCATGTGGTGGACCTGATGTGCCCACCTCCCTGTCCGCAGTCTGCTGCCACCACCCTGTTTGCACATGTGTGTTGTGTGTGCATGTGCATGCCACGGTCATAGTATCCATGGACCGCACCACACACTGGCTGTGTGTACACCTGCCTGGCCACTGGCCTGTGTGGCATGTGCATGATGATGCCAATAAGCCACCAGATGCTCCTGTGCACCAGTGCTCTGTATCTGATCCATGCCTGGTGCTAGCGCCTGGGTGAGTGCCTGCGGGTGCCAGTGTGTGTGTGTGGGTGGGGGTGTGGGTGGGGTGTGCTGTGCTGTACTGTGCTGCATGTTACTGTGTGTGGCCGTGTGGTCCGGCTCCATGCCTGCCCAAGCCCTCTGCCCCATTGTTCAGGCCACAGAGCATGCCCACACATGCCTGTGTGCCATGCCACTGTGGCCATCCCATACATGTTGTGTTTGCCTACCAACCTGCATGTGCGTAGTGCTCCTCCACTATTGTGTCCCTGTGCTGGCGTGACATCCTGGTCAGCCAGAGATCCCTCTACCCGGAGGGGACAGCCCACTGCCACATGGCCCATCGGCCGCATCGTCCCCACTGCTGTTCCCCTCTCCGACTTTGACAGCTATCCCACGGTCAGTGGCCATGTTGTGAAGGATACAGCAGGCCAGAAATAGGCTGCAGGCCTTTGAGGGTCTGTACTGTAGGGCACCGCTAGACCTGTTCAGGCAATGGAAACATGCCTTCAGCAGCCCAAAGACACGCTCAATGATGTTCAGCATGCTGGCATGTACCTCATTGTAGCGCACCTCCACAGGGGTGATGGGCACCAGTATGAGGTGAGCAGCCAGGGCTGGAGTGGGTAGCCACTGTCACCTGTGCAGATGGACATATGGTTAGCCTTGTGGCCTGTGTTGTTGCGCCCCTCATCCTTCCCAGCCGCACCCTGTGGCACCCCTACCGTGGTGGCCCCCCATGCCCTGTTGTACCCAGCTGCCCGTGGCCTCAGCATACTCACCCACTAGGTGGCTGGTGGGGATGTCCCCACTCTCAAACCTGTGGCACAGTGCTGATCTGTGCCAGATGAAGGCATCATGTGCTCCCTCAGGATGTGTGGCACAGGCATTGATTATGCGCCCCCTGGTATCGCACACCACCTGGCAGTTGATACTGGGGTAGCCCTTTCTGTTGATGTAGGCTACCCCCTCCAGGTCAGGGGCATGTGGATGCCAACATGGGTGCAGTCAATGGCCCCTAGCACACCAGGCACACGTGCTACCCTATGGAACTCCTGCATGTTTGCTGTATGGTCTGCCTGTGTTCTGGTGAAGTGGATGTATTCTGCAGTGTGTGGCAGCAGAGTGTTAAGGAATTGTGTGAGGAGCCATGACACGGCCAACTGGGTTATGTCTGTGGTGTCCCCTGTTAGTGTCTGTAAGGGGCCGTGGCAAGCAGGCATATGACAGCTGTGATCTTCATCTCCACCGTCAGGGCATGGATCCGTCTAGTGGGTGCCTGCATCTCCTCACTGCACAGCTCACAGAGCTGCCTCAGAATTGCCCAGTTCAGGTGATACCAGCCCACAATCTCCGTATCGGTGTAGTTCTCGAAGATGGTGTGGGCATCGTACCACCTGTTCTGGGCTTACCACTGATGGGCCCTTCCACAGCTGTGCCACCCTGCCTCCTGCCTCCCCACACCCCTCATTATGGCCTCCATCTGGAATATGGCACTGGCCATGGCCCCTGTTGTCCTGTCCCCCCTGGGCATCTGACTCCACTGGCCCTCCTGACTGTGTGCAGCCATGTGGACTGCTCTTCGGGACCCACGCCTGTGTACCCAGCCCCCTGCTGGCTGCCTGTTGGCTGTGGCCTCTGACACCAACCCCTGTGGGTTCCTGTGTTGCTCCTCTCAGGCCTGGTGTCACTGGCCAACACACACACACCGTTGCCTCCCTGCCTGTCTCACTCACACACACACTCACTCTCTCACACATTCACTCCCTCACTGTCTCCGTCCCTGTCTGTGTCCCTCTCCTTGCCTCCTACACAGTTGTATGCCGCCTCTGTCTCCTCCTCTCTCTCCTGCTCACCTCTGGCACAAGTGCCCTCTTCTACTTGCTCCCTGTATTTATAGACTCAAGTGTGCTCTGTGCAACTGCAATTTGCTCCACGCTTGCGCCGTTTGTCTGTTTGTTGAATATAGCACTGTGCTGCATATTCATGGCTTCACCCCTTGCACTTGTGCATGCATACATTTCCATTGCTCATTGGCATGCTGCCACATGCGCTGCGCAGTTGCTGACGCTGAATATCGCTCTCCGGTGCATATTCGTTGTTGTGCAATGCACAACTGCTTTGAATATCCCACCCTAGGTGTTTTTGATAAAGGTAAAAAGTACTAGGTGAAATTAAGTTGGTTGTGTTGTTAAATGCATGTAAATTGGTGCCATGCATTCCTGCTGTAAACTGAGCCAATCTGAAATTTCATGGTGGTTTGCATATATCCCATGATGCTTTGCATTATGGAAGTATGTGCGATGTTGAGTTTCTTTGAAACTTGGCTTATTGTCAATGTCCTTTGGGATAACCCTTGTTTCAGTGCTTCTGCACTGAGGTTCTTTGTCTGTAGCTTGTTTTGTTTTTTTTCTTTTTGAGTCCCTACCACCCAAGCAAACAATTCAACCATCGGGATGAAGGGTTTTCACTGAAAAGTTTAGATCAGTAGGTCAGTGAGTCAGTAGGTGCTGACAAGTGCAGAGGAATGACATACATAGTCTATTGCTGCAAATTGATGTACTGAAGAAGGAATATGCCATTTCACTTATATACATAAAAAAGTCTTGTTCCCTTGTGTTATCTCTTCGGCTATCCTCTCTTTGGTTTTTGCCTTTGTTCTCCTTACTGTTTTCCCTGCTTCTTGAGATACACTTCCTTATCCTCGTCCTCCTGTGTCTCCTTATATCTTCTGAATGCCACTCTTTTAACCTTTACCTTTCCAGCCACCTCCCCAGAGAACCACAGATATCTGTTTCCTCTTACTTTTATTCACTTGCCAGAAACAGAGGTTTGTAGCCTTCAATATGTCCCTCTTTAGTTTCTTCTACTGTTCTGCCACATCACCTAGGTTATGTCTCCCTGCCAGTTCACCCTTTGGGCATTCACCCATTTTTACAAACTATGCCCTCTTAATGTCCAGGACTCTCACCTCAGTGTGGTTAGAATCTGTATTTGTCATTATATTGAACCACACTGTGTGGTGATCACTGGTCCCTAACTGACTTCCCACCTTGACATCTGCAACACTTTCTCCATCTGGAAATACTAGTTCCAGTATAGCCCCATCACAAGTGGGTTCACTGAGTAGTTGTCTGAGGAATGCCCCCCTGTAGGGAGTCCAGGATGTCCCTGCTTCTTTTTTTCCTTGTTTATTTAAGGTTAAGACCATAGCGCTAAGTTCATTTACAGTGGTGACCTTATCATCATACAGTACAAGTTACAAAAGGCAGTTATATGAAAATACATAAATTATAAATACAAATATTATTTACAAATATCCAGTCCACAGACATGAACATACACCAAACATATGCAAAATTATTCATGTAACATATAACATATAACAACACACTCTCTTTTTAACCTCCATGTTCATTCTAAACGGATTATTGTCTGGTATGGCCATGTTCCAGTTGTGATTTTTATTATACCTATGATTCGGTAATGGCCATTTAATCTAGGTCGGCCTCTGCAATAAGTGCCTCCAAGTCTGGAACCTTATTTCCTGGACTTCTAGTGTTTTCACACATGGCCATCCAGATTTGATTACCATTCGGATCATTTCCATTCATTTTCTCTTTTTGATCTCCCTCTTTACCCACTTTGCCATTGATACTTCTATTCATAGCCTTTGGGGATGACTGTTTTTGCCTTTCCTATGTCTTCCTCCACCCCCCTCAGCTAGTTTAAATGTTTTTCAAGTAACATTTCACAGAGAACTGTGGTCCCCTTCCTGGATGTATGTAGGCCATCACTCTTGTACAGACCTTTATCCCTCCAGATAATACCCCAGTTCCCAATGTATCTGAAACTTTCCTCTCCAAAGACAGATAGTCCTCAGATGTGAAGCAATTACATAGAGGTGGAGGCTGGTGAGGTTTACACCTTATTTATCCTTGGGCAGCTACAATATAATAAATTTATTTTCCCCAAATAAAACGAGTGATATAAAAAGCAGAAACAAACTGTCACCCATAAGTAACAGCAACAGGTCAGCACCTTCTTTGTCATTTTAAATAAAGCTCCAAAACAGTTTAATTTAGCAAAAACAGTTTCAGTTTTTATTATCACATAATGCACTGTCCCTGGTCTAAAAGTCATACATTGAGACACTTGCATATGCAGGTCTAATGCATGGGTTGGTGGCTGGTTGGCATATGCTCTCTCAATGAATGTGTAAAATTATAATTGTGGAGCATTGGATTAAAATGACATATTTTTAGAATTGAAATGAAGAGAAAGGAGCCTGCCTGTAAACCTGCATATATACATGTCATTATGTATGAATTTTGGACCAGGGAGCAGTATACGTTTATGTGATGATAAAAATGTTGAGACTGTTTTGCTAAACTGTATTTGGAGCATTACAAAGAAGCTGCTGACCCATTGCTGTTACTTATGGGTAACAGTTTGTTTCTGCTCTGCAACTATCTCCACTGAGTATAGTGCACTTCTTGACTGCTGAACCCCTTTGTTGTGTTTCATTATAAACTGAGAGATATATTTATCTCAAGACTGAAAAAATATCTTTGAGGGAAGTAAGGTAATGTCTGCAAGAAATTCAATATGTGAGATAAGTTCTGGCTGATCACCTCCACCCTAGCCAAGAACCTGATGGAGGTCTGCAGTCAAAGCTATAAATCAAGATGCACTGCAGTGGCGGTCAGTTCAAAACTGAACAATTCTAGGTGCTCCTGGCTTCTGGTAATGTAGAAACCCAAATATTTGATTGCATTCCTTGTCAATCAGAATGGGAAAAGGGAATGTATTCTGGGGGAGGGTTTTTAGCAAAAGGGGATGACCTCTGTCTTTAACCCATAGACTGCCAGAAGAATTGGAATGTATAGGAGTTCTGGATGGATATATCAGACCGTGGCCCTGTAAGGGTTAAAGTATTAACACGGAACCCTGCGAGGTATTCATATTATCCTAAGAGATCCCATGTTTGGGGAAGAGAGGTTTCTGGGGACAGCAGAGTTAATAAAATATCATCTGGAAATAGTGCTATTTTTTATTTTTGGCCACCTATCAGGATGCCCTTTATAGAAGCACTCTGTCAGATAGCCGCTAGGGGCTCAGTGTTTAGGGCAAAGAGGAGAGGTGGCAGTGAGCACCCTTGATGAGTGCCTTGTTCTAATGTAATAGGGGCTGACAGAACCTTTTTTTAATATAAGCCTGTGGTAAGTTACAGTATATAGCCCCTTCAGGACCTCAACCCAAAAGCCAAGAGCACCTGCCATGAAAAGGACTATGTAACCCAGTCAAAAGCCTTCTTTGCAATGAGGCTGGTGAGAACGAGAGGGAGAGACCACCATGAGACATATTCTAGAAGCAGCAATGTACCACATGAGTTATCTTAAGCCTGAAGATGTCACACAAATCATGCCTGGTCCCCTTCCAGCAATGGTGAGAGAAGAGGGTCCAGCCTCACTGCCCATACTGCCATGAATATCTTACAATCACGATTTAAAAAATTGAGATTGTCTGCTGTGATGCTGGGATGGTATGGTCCTTCCTCAGTTTGGAGAGGGCAGATATGGTTGCCAGACTCCAGGATGGGGGGGGATCTCCCAAATGAATCGAGTGATAGGTTCTAAGGAGAGGCAAAGGGTTGCTTCAAAGAGGCAGTCTGGGCCTCAGTGAGGAAGGGTAGGGAAAAGAAGGGACAGGATGAGAGGAAGGGAGAGAGGAAAGCAGATGGGAGGGAGGGAGCAGATGGAGGAATGGAAGGAAGGGAAGGGAAGGAAGGGAAGGGAAGGAAGGGAAGGAAGGGAAGGAAGGAAATGAGGAATGAGTTGATTTGAGAGTAAGGTGCCACCTTTTCCACGCTGTATAAGCATTGATAATAATCACTTTTGATCCACTGAATGTCAACATGGTGGTGCAGCAGTGCCTGTGTTCTGCATCCTTTCAGTTTTACAATATAAGCTTGGGCCCTTTTGGCCCACAATCAGCATGCCAGTACTATGGCTCCTCATTCCCCCTCCTTCACAGTGTTTATGTTGTAAGTAAAAAAGGGCTTGTTCAACCTTTTGGTCCAGGATAGCCTAGATATATCTCTTGGTCTGTTTAATCTAAGAGGTTACCAGTCACTTACCCTGCATCAGTTGGATTTGGAGAGTTTAGAATGACTCCTGCAGGTCCTTCAGCCTAAATTTTCATTCCTTCCTTTGGTGGACTGCATAGGCTATCAGGCTCACTCTTAGGACCACTTTCACTGTGTCCCATAAAATTGCTTATTCTATGTCCTCTGTGGTATTTTCTATCAATACATCTGTGACGTTGGATTCCATCAACTGCAAAAAAGTAGGGTTCCTGAGATGAGACAGATTAAGCCTCCAAGATGTGTTTTTCCAGGGCTGTCCTAAATTAAGAGCAGCCCATAATGGGGCATGGTCTGAATGGAGGAGTGGGCCATGACTAACTGAGTGGACTGCATCAATCATTTCAACAGGTATATAAAGATGTAGCCAAGACTGGCCAGAGTGTGACTTCATGAGGAAAAATGGGTTTATGATATTTGGGGAGGGTAGAGATAGTGCCATGACATCCACTGCTCCTAAATGGTGTAGCATTGCTTTCAAATACTTCTGGAGTTGTGAATGTCTAAATGGGCAAGTGTGGGACATGTCCATTTCTGGGTTCAAGGTGATATTTAAGTCACCTCTAATTATTGAAGGACCAAGCATATATGAAAGTAAAACATTAATCAGTGACTGAGCTTACCTCTTTTTATATCCAGGGGAGAGATACACCTTTGTTAGCATTATAGGGGTACCATACAGCTTGCTGGACTCTATTACGTATCTATCATCATTATCCTGATGGATCTTGTCTATCTGTATTGGGAAGTCTCCACTAGCTAAAATCATAACCCCTCTCCTACAGCCTGAAGCCTGCTCACTGTGAGATAGGTGTGTTTCCTGTAAAAATAACAAACTCTCTACCCTTTCCCAGCTCAGCATTTGCAGATTTCTCTACTTCTTGATGGGCTGGGTATCCCATTGATATTGTATGATAAAAATGGCAGAGAACAGTCAGAGCCATGGTCTGCCAGATGCCCCTGCCCCCAGTGGCTCCACTCTACAAAAATGGCATTGGTGACTGGCAAGTAGGATTAGAAGGGACAGAGAAAATAGTATACTGTGATTACAATAAATTACATGAAACCAACAGGGCTTTCTGCTCAAATAAATCTAATAACAACACAACACTGAACGCTAGGTGAATGAAGATAGTTATCCTTCCAAGGCAGGGGGATAATAAACATTCAGCCCCAATGCAGAGCCTGGTGCTGGGCCCTACAACAGAGATACAGTAGCTGATAGACTGCCTCTGGGCTCTCTATGCAACCTATAGTGCATCATCCACTTTAATTTATTGATAGTTAGTGTCTGTAGGATCCATGAATTATGCTCCAATATCCACTTGGGCTGAGTGATACAAAGTAAGCATCTTGGCAATTAATAGGATGGAGTGGGTGTGCCCTCAGGTCAGTAACAGTTAACTTCCCCAACAGGTAACTCATGTGTACCCGCCAGAGTCTTCTGGTGACAGCAAAACTCTGTATTCAGGTTATGGAGAGATGACATAGGTCACCTGGCCCCAAGGGGTCATGCACCTGGAAGGGGGAAGATATCAAACAGGGGGCCCCCACACTAGTCTCACTGCCTATTGCAGGTTAGATGATAGAAGCAGACAGCACAGAGACATGAATTATAGAAGTTGGTGGTTTTTTTTTACTCTATTTATTACCCCTACAACCTGACCAGCCCATCCACTCCACCCAGCCACATCACCCACCATCTCTGGGACTTACTCCCACCTCACAGTTCCCCATGGATGACTCTCCATGGGAAAGGTTGCCACTGGCTGGACCCTCACTCCCCCGGATAGAGTTGAATTGTCAGTCTGTGAAGTGGAGAACCCAGTCAATGGTGTGGGCCTGCAGTGGACAGTGGACAGCATCCTGCATCAGTCAGGAGTTTTTCTCAATTGCAATCCCACTCCCTGACATCAGGAAGGCCTTGGTCAACATGTAGCATCTTGCTGACAACATTCCCCTCTCTTGATCCTTGGCTCTGGCTGCACCACTACCTGTGATCAACCAGGTGGTAATTTTATGGTAGAGACCAAACTGCCTCCCTCCCCTGAGGAGGTGAGTGTCCAAGGGACACTCAGCTATCCTCACCCAACTGACCCTATGAAATCCCAGACTTGTTCCCTGAACCCAGGTTGTCAGTATTGCAGAAGTAATGCTGCCACTGTGCTGGCAGGGCAGCAAGAAGCTGATGTCTTTTGCAAAAGGTTGCCATCTTGGCCATATTTAAGCTTCAAGCTGCATTCATGTCCAGGACCTGGATTCAATGTTTTGGAGTATTCAGGAGTGGTGCCCATTCTGGCTGGCCCAGTTTTTGAGCCTGCCATGCAGTTCCCTCCCCACCTCAGCCATGCTACTTGCCATGTCAAAATTTGAAATCCAGGGTGGGTGAGGTGCTGAGGAGGGCCAGTAGTACATCTCTGTGCCTAAGCCTCCCCCCGGTCCACTCATTTCACATATATGGTAGGGGCCAAACCTGGTCATGTCTCCATGCCCTATAGTGAGTGCATCTGGACAAGAGCTGGTCAAGGGCCACCTTTCTGCCCCCACACCCACTCCATCAGGTCCAAAAGCATGCTCTCTTCCACCTAGAAAGCTTGTACAGTATTCCATCAGGTGCATTCAGAAGTCTATGAACTGGACTGTAGAAGCAATAGAGCAGGTCAGTTATTCACTGACATAGTAGAACATAGTGTTTATTGATGGAACCATGCAAACTGATGTAGCAAAGCCTTGATTTCCACCAGAGCCACCAGGGTGTGTTTTGCTCATTCTTCTGTGGAAGCCACAGTTAAATCCATTATCAAGGGCCTGGCATGTTCAGGTACCCTGGTTGATTGGCAGGAGAGGGTCTGGGTTTCATGGCTGGCCATGGTGGAAGTGGAACTGCTATCTCTCTGCACTCAAGGTTGTTCTTGGCTTCTTCTGCGGTATAGTAGAGGATCTCATCAACATATGTCTCCTTCAGTTTAGCCAGGAAGGGGGTCTGGAACTCAGTGCCAGCCTACTTTAGTGAGCAGAGGTAGGGTGCATATGCCCACCTTTTTTGTTGTATTGCTGGAGCATAATCATTATCCAAATAGATTTGGTGGTTCCGGTACAGTACAGTTTCTGCCACCAGACTTGGAAAATAATCTTTTTAGTAGCATAACTCAAAGATTGTAGAATATAGAGTGCAGCATCTCTGGTGGCCAATTTGGTCCTGGTGATCTATGGACATGCTCTAGCACTAGGTCCAGTTTGAGAGAGAGCTACAGGCTCATCTTCAGTAGTTGTTCCACAAATTTAGTAAATTTAGTGCCCTTATTCCCATATGCCATCTCTACATCGGCAACTTTACAGCAATGTTGTTGATGCCAACAATATTAACACGTCGCTGTAAAGTCTGCTCGGGACCCCGGCACTACTTCCTGAGGCCATGCACCTCCTCCATGAATCAGCTCTGACTCAGAGTTGATTATATTAAGTGGGGAAGGGGGTGGGGGGCACATCCCCCTGCAGAAAACACCTTTGTCTGACATGGCACAATACTGACCGCAATTGCCATCGACATAGCGGTGTCAGAGACACATCGCGTCAACATGAAGTTGTCGATGTGGTGTCGTAGACCCCTCATCCCCCTCCAGTACACAACAGATTCTATGATTCTTATGGCTTGCTCTTCCCTCCAAGTCTTGTATCTTGATTTCTATCTGCACCTGGCAATGGTACAGATGCGTCTGATTAGTGAGGGAAATGGAGCACAGTTATTGATAGAGCATGGTCCAAGATTGCTACTGGATGATAAGCAACCTTGCAGATGTTATCTTTCAAGTTTCCTGAAGTCAGTATATACTCTTTTCTAATGTGGACTCTATGGACACTAGAATAAAATGAATAAGTTTCTTAAACCAGATGATTATGTCAATAAGGGTTTAATTTATACTCACTTTTATAACTCTTAATTATTTGTAAATTTTGTTTTCTTTCATTGCTTCCCATTGATCTGTCTAGTTCTTGAAGAGTCAAGTTACAATCTCCTGTTATTAGGAAGGAAGCTGAGAACTGAGATACTCCCAAACAGTGTGCACAAAAAATCTGATGAGTCTGTGTTGGCAGCATAAAATCCTGTTAATGTGATTTTTAAAATTCCATCTGTGTTATGACATGTCAATCAATCAATCAATCAAATCTTTATTTATCCAGGTGATCACCATTGAGCAAGCTCATTTACAAGGTGGACCTGCTGTTGGCAGGGAAAATTGTACAGTTACATATAAATATACATAATACAAAAGGAACAACATGTTTACAGTACTGATAGGAGCAGAGTATTTACATTCTAAGTCACATGTACAAGAAAGATATAGATAACACAACCCAAACGTAATATATATACAGTTCCCACAGGAGCAGGATATGTATGGATGTCATATGCAAACCATAGAAGAAAAAAGAAAGATTATTTATATTCCTGTCTAGCAGAAACACGTTACAGGCCTGGATAGAAATTCCTAAGCTATGGAGGTGCACATAACAGTATGTAAGCCTTAGGTAAATGCGGCAGAAAGGGGGTGGTGAATAAAAGGGATGCAGAGGGTGCTAAGAGCAAGTGGGGAAGAGGAGGGGGGGGAGTAGTAGTGACAAGGGCTGATTTGGATAAGCAACCGGGACTAGTGTTGAAGAAGAGAGGAACAATAGTCAAGCTGCTAGGAGGGATAGAAGCAATTACAGATTTCAGCAAGCATTTTTTCATAGAGGGTCTTAAAGAAGGCAGGACTGACAGGTGAGCGAGTCTCAACGATTTTTGTATCCTATTCCAGAGAGTAGGCAGGGCATAGCTTATGGCTGCCCTTCCAAAGCGAGTGTTGCCTTGGGACATTCAAAGAAATCTGTGATTGACTTCTTAAGGCATAGTTCCTAATAGGACTAAGGGGTAAACAGTCAACAACACATTGTGGGAGTTTGTTGGTAAGGGCTCTGAGCGTCCATAGGGCTGCATTTCTATAAAGCCTGTATTGAAGGGAAGGCCACCATATGGCTGCGTATAAAGAGCAGTGATGTGTGGAGTACGGGAGGCCAGTTATAAATCTCAGTGCTCTATGATGTAATACACCCAGTTTTGCAAGATATGAGGCAGGGCAATGGCCATAAATGAAGTCCATGAGTCAGTTAATGAAAGGAATGTAGATTGGACAAGCTGTCTTTTGCGCCTGTGGTCAAGAGGCTTAATTCTGAAAAAGACCAAGTCTCTGCCTCAGTTTTTCAGCAGTTCTTCTGTGTGTTCCACAAAAGAGAGTTTGTTGTCTAGCCAAATGCCAAGGTATTTGAATTTAGTCACAAATGCAAGATTTTCTCCTAATAAGTAGAGATTGATGGTAATGGACTAGTGACAGCAGAGTAAGCCCCTGGGCCTGATGGTGAGAAAAGAATGGCCTGGTTTTTTTTGCATTTAGTAGTAACTTTTTGCTAAGGAGCTGGTACTGCAGAGTATTAAAGTCAGCCTGTAACTCAACGCAGGCAGCTTCAGGAGATTCCAAGCTTAAGTAGAGCACCATGTTGACAGCAAACAAGTGAATACTGGCATATTTGATGCCTACGTCCAAGCTGTTGATATAAATGGCAAACAGTAATGGGCCCAGTATGGAGCCCTGGGGGACATCTCTTTTTATCGGTTTAAGTGGAGAAATCTCTCCATCAGCCTTAATTTGTTGCTGTCTATCAGAAAGGTAGTCTTGGAACCATCCCAGTGCAGTTGAGCCAATGCCTATAGTTTTTAAGGTGGAGAGGAGCAGGCAGTGGTCGACAGTGTCGAAAGCCTTACTGAGGTCCAGATACATGGCACAAATTAATTTTTTGTTGTCTAGGTCCCATTGCCAATCATTAGTAACTTTTGCCAGTGCCATAATTGTACTATGCTTAGCTCTAAAGCCAGACTGCATTGAGTTGAGTAGTCTAGCATTATCTAAGAAAGATCTCAGCTACGTATCCACAATTTTTTCCAGAAGTTTTGAAAGTATGGGAAGAAGGGAGATTGGTCTATAGTTATTTAGGTCACAGAGGTCCCCTGCTTTAAACAGGGGAATGACGTGAGCAGTTTTTCATGCCTTGGGGATGGAGCCTTGTGCTAGGGACAGATTGAATAGGTGTGTTATAGGTGTAGCAAGTATATGGTTTGCTATTTTCAAGAAATATGGGTCGAAGGAGTCGGCCCCAGCACTTTTTTTAGTATCTAGTCGTAGAAGATCTTCAACTTCTTTTATGGTGGTAGGTGAAAAGGAGAAGTCAATGTTATTGTTACTTGGCTCTGAAGGCTGGGTGTTGGTCTGAGGAAGAAGGCTACTTACAGGTGCGTTATCAAACGCCAGGCCAACAGTGGCAAAGTGATTGTTGAAAGCCTGCAGTCTCTAATTTATCGTTAATGATAATATTATCAGTGGTAATTTTGGAAGGAAGTGCACTTCCTGGAGAGTGGCCCAATAGCTCTTTATGGTGGACCAGAACTTGTAGGGCACTTTGACGCAGAGAGTAGCTCAGTCTGATAAAAGTTGGCTTTGGCCTCTGACCAACTTACTACAGATGTTTCTAGATGCCCTGAAGAGACACCAGTCTCATGTCGGCATGAGATTTATGAGCCTCTTTCCAGAGGTAATCTCTTTTGAGTAAGGCAGCCTTCAGATCCGTGTGAGAACCAACTACAGGTTCTGGCTTTTATTAGTGCTTTAGCAAGGGAGCATGGCTGTTAAGGGCGCTGGATATGATTTCATGGAGAACGTCATAGGCATCGCTCACTGACTTAGCCAGGTAGAAACTCTGCCATAGCAAAAGGTTTTTTAGATCATTGAGGTATGCAATAGGATCGAAGTTCCGTCTGGATCTTTTAGTAGAAAACTTTGATGTAGATAGAGGTTTGGTAACAGTTCTTATGCCACCAATAAAGCAGTGTTCACTAACGTCCACTAAGAGGATACCAGCATGGAAAAAAGAATGAGGTCTGTTAACAAGGAGAACATCCAAGAGGGTGCTTTTCATTGGATTTTTTTTGTTGATGCGAGTAGGCTCAGTAATAAGTTGAGTGAGCCCATGAGAGTTGCAGAATTGCATCAGGGGTAACGAGACCTTAGTCAGCCAATCATAGTTAAGGTCACCTAGTATGATTATTTCCATTGGGGTAGTATCCAGGTGCGATGACAGGTGTGTCAGAAGTTGCGGTCCTGCTGCTGGAGGTCTATAGCAGCCTATGATGCAGAACGCCACTGATGGGGAAAGCTCGACTTTAAGAGACAGGCATTCAAATCCACAGGCAAAGGAGGTAGCATCTAATATAGATACTGAGAATTTGTTTTTAACATAAATGGCTACTCCTCCACCCCTGGTCTGCCTGTCGGTTCTGAAGAGGAGGTAGTTAGGATGTTTCTCTCTGTCTGGGTGGACACCCGGAGCCATGTTTCCGAAAGCACGAGTACGTCTGATGCAGTATGAATAATCCAAGCCTGGACTGTATCGAGCTTCTTTAAAAGACTACACATGTTAGTATGCAAGAAGCTAATTCCTTTCAAAGTTGTGAGTTCAGAAGGAGATGAGAGCACTTTCATCGGGCCAGGGTAAAGTTCGATGTCACCTGAGCATAGGAGTAGAAGGAGCACAATTTTCCTCAGGGCAGCAAGGAGAATTTTAAAGGCATGAGTCTTTCTACGTCTGATATAGGTTTGAGTACATGGGTCCAAAGACTGAATCATCTATTGTGCTGCCCCGGATACATATCCTAGGATCCATGCAGAATAGCACCAAGCCATACCTAGTTTGCGTGGATAGGGTATAGGACCATGAGAGGATATTGGTAGCAGTTCCACTTCAAGGAGATTCCACAAACTGTGAGGGATCAAAGTGTACAATGGCAGCATAATTTGTTCATAGTGTTGGTATATGGGAGACTAGCAAGGTAGAGCATGCACCTTTGTTGGAATCAGTTCTGTCAGGTTGCCTAACCACATGGGGTATTATACAAAGGCTGGTGAATAAGCGTAGCCAAACAAGGCCTGTCATGGTTGCCCTTTATGTAAGTAAGGAGTGTACTGCAGTAGCTTCTGCTATCTAAGTTATATAGGTCCCAGGGGTAATTGTTCCATATGCGACTGTTTGGGGAAGTTTAAAAACGGAGTAATGCAAGATAAATGTATACCGCCCTCGGCTAGAGAAAGGAGACAGTAGCTCGAATTAATAGTGGGGCAACACAAAGGCTAGCAGTCTGAGTGAAACAGCTCAATTAGCAACTGAAAGCCTGTGATTTCCTTGGCGCCTTGCAGTCTGGAGAGAGCTACAAAGACACAAAGGGGCTGTAACACTTGGTTTCTGGGAACATTTTTGGACAATAAACACAGTTTTTTGGCAAGTCAGTCACAGTTCAGTAATTTGTAGTACAATTTTCAAGTAAAACCGTATTCCTTCTTCATCAACAAAAGACCTATTGACAAATAATAGTGATTTTTTCTTTATTAATATCATAACCCCGTTGAATGCGAATCATAGACTGTATAGTATCCTCTGGCTTTAAATAAGTTGAAACAATATTTTCCATCATTCTCCAAGAAATGAGTTTTTTGAAGTATTTATTTATTTATCTATTTATTTATTTTTATTTATTTATTCATGTGTTTCACCAGGAAAGTACACTGAGCAGAATTGCTAATTTCCAGATACGTCTTGGGGGTAAGGGGAAGTGGAGGTACAAGTACTGCAGTGCAAAATATATTCTTGTAAGTATTAATCCCTCTGTTCCTTTGGAGTTACAATAGTTTTTTTATTTTTCTTATTTTTAATCAATTTCATGCACCTTTTACATTCTAGGAGACAAATTTGCTAATCAGTTAAGCATCCATATTTTAATTTTATTTTAGTTAAATGTTTTGGGATCATGTTAAAATTAACTGGGCACCATTTACTCCTTTTATGTATGTTTTTGTACATCTTTTTGAAACTTTTTTTATTATTATATTCATTTTTATGTTTGCTTGCACGCATGTACAAGAAACATAGTGCCATCATCCGAGATTTCGGAGGTGTGTCACCTCCTCCTCCAATTCAGTCAGTGTGTTGGCAGGCGCGCCCTGTAAGCTAGTGCATGCTGGAGCTGTCTATGACAAGCTCCAAAATGCAGTGGAATACAGTTGAAAGGGGAGCTTACGCCTGTGCGAGCAGCGATAAGATATCGCCTGCTCCGCGCGCAGCTCCCCTACACACACACACACACACACACACACACACACACACACACACACACACACACAGAGAACGCATGCATACCGCGTGCTGCCCTCCCCCGCACACGTATAGCTGATCGAGTGCCCAATCCCCGTCAGCTTGTGCCGCCCCCAAGTTTTCCACATGCCACGCTGGGTGCCCACCCCAGCATGGCACTGATAGAATAGCCAATGGGGTGCCCAATCCCCCATCGGCTCTACTGTCCTCACCCCCGATAGGTGCCACGCTGAGCCCACCCCAGCGTGGCACTGATCATATGGCTGACGGGGTGCCCAACTCTGTCAGCTCCACGGCCCCCTCCAGCTATCTTTGTGCCACGCTGGGAGCCCACCCAGCGTGGCAAACGTTCCACGCCGTTTTTTTTAACCTGCAAAATAAAACAGTCTCACGGCACTTCTCCCAGCCCCCCTCCCACAACCCGCACTCCACCCACTGCGCACCTTCTGCCTCCCACAACCCCTCACCCCATACTTACTCTCCGGAGCTTGGCGCGACGATCTTCAGTGGACCGGGAACACGTCTGCACTCTTCAAAGCCGACCGTGAACTGAGGAAATGCCGGTAAGCTGTATAATTGGCTAGATAGGGGTTTTTCAACTTTATTGCATATCTCAGGCATTTTTTGGAATTTTGCAATATTCAACATGGGGCTTAGGGACCTTCTCATGAATGATGTCACTGTCATGGCGTTATTCATGCCCGAAGGAAGATTTCGCAGTCACTGCACAGTCTGCATGAAATCACCCTTTGGGCCCCAATAATGCCATGACAGTGTCATCATTCATGAGAAGGGTTCCCAAAAACCCCATGTTGAAAATTTGGTGCAAAATTTCCCAAAAATGACTGTTTTATGAGCGTGTGTTGTACAGTTCCTACGCACGCTCGTAAGTTCACAAATTTTTAATATTTTCACTCCAGATTTTCAACATTGCCATTTTACCACACCTTCTTATGAGCAGTATAGCTGTCATTTTTCACATCTCACCCAAAACATGTTTCCCCTTCATGTAGCGCTACAATGGCGCAGTCGGTGCGCAGATCAATGTACGGGACAAATTAAGAAAATCACAGTGACACTGTTCATGAGCTGAGGTCTTAAAATGGATATGTTGAAAATTTGGTGAAAAATTCCAAAATGACTTTACAAGCATGTTGCTAATGTTCCTACGCACGTCAGAAGTTCGCGAATTTTCAATATTTTCACTCCAGATTTTCAACATTGCCATTTTACCACACCTCCTTATGAGCAGTATAGCTGTCATTTTTCACATCTTGCCCAAAATGTGTTTCTGCTCCATGTAGCGCACAATGGCGCAGTCGATGTGCAAAATCAATGTATGGGACACATTAAGAAAATCACAGTGACACTGTTCATGAGCAGAGATCTTAAAATGGCTATGTTGAAAATTTGGTGAAAAAATTCCTAAAAATGACTGTTTTACGAGGGTGCATTGCGCAGTTCCTATGCAAGCTTGTAAGTTTGCGATTTAATATTTTCACTCCAGATTTTCAACATTGCCATTTTATTACACTTCCTTATGAACAATACAGCTGCCATTTTTCATATGTCACCCAAAATGTGTTTTCGCACATGTAGTGCACAATGGTGCTGTTGGTGTGCGAAAGCAATGTTTAGGACAGATTAAGAAAATCACAGTTACACTGTTCATGAGCAGAGGTCTTAAAATGGCTACGTTGAAAATTTGGTGACAAAAGTCCATAAAATGACTGTGTTACGAGTGAGCATTGCAGTTTCCAAGCACCTCGTAAGTTCATGACTTTGTAATATTTTCAGTCCAGATTTTCACCAGTGGCATTTTTCCACACTTCCTTATGAACAGTACAGCTGTCATTTTCACAACATGGCTGAAGTGTGTTTTCACACTTTCAGTGCAGAGATGCGTGGTCGCTGTGGGAAATCATTGTTCGGCACAGATAAAGAAAATCACAGTGACACTGTTCATGATCGGAGGCACCAAAATGCCTGAGTTGACAATCTGCTGTAAAAAATCCCCAACCTAATTATATTACGGGTGTGCGTTGCACAGTTTCTATGTACGCTCGTGACTTCACCATTTTTTTATATTTTTACTGCAGATTTGCAACATTGCCATTTTTTACACCTCCCCATGAACAGTACAGCTGTCATTTTTTACATCCTGTTCAGAATGTTTTTGCACCTGTGGTGCTAAATGCCGTAGTCGCTGTGCATAAGCAGCTTTCAGCTAACAAACTGATATTCCCCTGTTCATGAGGTGGGGTCACAAAACCATGTTGAAAATTTGGAGTGAAAATACCAATGAATGCCTGAGGTATTGGGGTTTCCAACCATAACGCCCAACCCTGTAGAGAATGACAGGCATCAGGGGTGTGACTTGGGATTCTTGCCTGTAATGCTCATACCATTCCACACCCTGCAGCCAGTGAGAGGCATTGAGGTATGCCTTTGACTCTTCAGCCCCAAAGTTCACCCCATGCTCCTATATCGCACCCATCTCACCATATTTCCTAATGAAATGGGTGCGCATAAGAGCCAAAGACCCCCCAAGGAACACCATTGACACTTGTCAGTGTCTGCAGGGTGGGGTGTGGTGAAATGGCGTGGCCGTTATGCCTGACGCACCCAAACGCACACCTCAATGCCTGTCACTCTGCAGGGTGGTGGTGGGGTTGGCTTCAGTTCAATACTTCACTGCCATTCCTATTACGCAGCTCTGTAACTTCTACGCTCCCACTGCCAATGCCAGCAAGCAAACATTCGGCATTGACAAATGCTTGTTTATGTTTGCTTGCATGCATGTGCAAGAAACATTATGTGACAGCTTAGGAGAGAAGCGGGTTGTGGAGGTGCAGCACTGTGGCAGCCAATGGAGGCATTGCATTTGGGGGCTTGGCACTAGTGGGCCAATGGAGGCACAGTGTGCTGATGATGCTGGCTTCCATGCGTTACACTAAGTTGTAACGTCTTGGCCAAGAAAGCAATCAAGGGCCGCCCATCATTGCAGCATCAGACATTCTGCTGCAATGAGGAGTAACCCTTCTTTGCAGGGCAGAACGTTAATCTAGTATTAGTGCCTAGAACATGGCGGCAAGCCACCGCCATGTTCACAAACAATATTATGCAGTCCTACTCCCGAGGGGTGCCCAATCCTCCGGAAGCATGCACCCCCAAAACAGTCTTTTGTTTGTCGACGGGTTCCAATCCCCATCGGCTTCAGTCCCCATCCCAGTTTAATTTGCCAATGGGGAGCCCACTCCTGTCGGCATAATGTCCTCCCAAAAAGTTGGTTTGTGCCAATCCCTCGGCTCCTGCCCCCTTGATATGTGCCTTCAGGGGTGCCAATCCTCTGGCTACAGCTTCCCAAATAAAATCACTTGGTTGGCATGCTGGGAGCCCACCCAGTTTGCCAAAAGTCCTGGTTAAAAAAATGTCCATGATGTTTGTTTTTTTCTTTACCTGGAAATCAGAAAATGGTCCTCGTTGACTCGTGGCCCTCCCCAACCCGCACTCCACCTCTGTGCACCCTACCTCCCCACACCGCCTCACCCCATACTTACCTCCAGAGCCCAGCGTGATGATCTTCGGTGGACTGGGAACACGTCTGCACTCTCAAAGCTGACCGCGAACCGAAGAAATGCCGATAAGCTATATAATGGCAATGGTTTTTTCAACTTTGGTGCATATCTCAGGCATTTTGGGGAATTTTGGCACCATATTTTCAACATTTGGTTATTGGAACCCCTTCTCATGAATTCTGCCACTGTCATGGTGTTATTCAGTCCCAAAAGGTGATTTTGCAGTCACTGTGTGGAATCACCTTTCAGGACTGATTAACAAAACAACAGTACTAATGTTCATGAGGAGGCTTCTCAAAAAGTCTATGTTGCAAATTTGGTGGAAAAATCCAAGAAATGACAGTTTTTATGAGTGTGCATTGTGCAGTTGCTATGCACACTGTAATTTACGAATTTGCAATATTTTCACTCCAGATTTTCAACATTGCCATTTTCCACACCTCCTTATGAACAGTACAGCTATCATTTTCACATCCTGGCTGACATTGTTTTTCACACTTCCAGTGCAGAATAACACGATCACTGTGGGAAATCAGTGTTCGGGACACATTAAGAAAATCACAGTGACACTGTTCATTAGCAGAAGTCCTAAATGCCTATGTTGAAGATTTCGTGATGAAAGTCCATAAGATGACTGTGTTATGAGTGTGTGTTGCGAGTTTCCATGCACGCCAGACTTCACACATTTGTAATATTTTCACTCCAGATTTTGAATATTGCCATTTTTTCCACACCTCCTTATGAACAGTACAGCTGTCATTTTTTGCATCCTGGTCGAAATGTGTTTTTGTACTTCCAGAGCAGAATAGCTTGGTTGCTATGAGAAATCAGTGTTCGGGACACACTAAGAAAATCACAGTGACACTGTTCATGAGCAGAGGTCCTAAAATGCCTATGTTGAAAATTTGGTGATGAAAGTCCATAAAATGACTGTGTTACGCACATGTGTTGTGCAGTTTCCACGTATGCTCAGAAGTGCGAGCATTTTTAATATTCCCACTACAGATTTTAAACATTGCCATCTCTTCACACCTCCCTATGGATGGTAGAGCTCTCATTCTTCACATCCTGCCCGATCTGTGTTTTCATACATGTGGCTCAGAATGGCACGGTCGCTGCTGGAACTCAAAGTTTGGGACACATTGACAAAATCACAATGCCACTCTTAATGAGAAGAGGTCCCAAATGCTTTCATGAGGTGGGGTCACAAAAAGGCCATGTTGAAAATGTGTAGCACAAATACCAACAAACACCTGAGGTGTTAGGGTTTCCTAACCATAACTTACCACCCCTGTACAGACTGACGGGCATCAGGGCTGTGCTTTTTGCCGACTGTACTGCTCATGCCATTCCACCCCAACCCCCTCAGCCATTGACAGGTATTGAGGTGTACCTTGGACTCTTCGGCCCCAAACTTCACCCCATTCTCCTATGCTGCACCCATTTTAGCATATGTCCTCATAGAATGGGGTGACTGTAAAGCCAAACACCCCAAGGCATACCTCAACACATGTCAGTGTCTGCAGAACAGGTTGCGGTGACTTGGCAAGACCATCATGGGCGACGACCCAAACCCTTACCCCAATGCCTGTCCATCTCTACAGGATGGAGGTGGGGTTGGCGTGAAGTTCAATACTTCATTGCCATTCCTATTCTGCATCAGTCTAACTCCTGCATTTCCAATGCTAATTCCAGCAAGCAACCATTCGGCATTGACAAATGCTTGTTTTTCAGTTTTTTTGTTATAAATTTCTGCCAGAACACTCAAACAGTGTAGTATAACTGACTATAACCCCTACTAAAGCCAATGATGTTTTCTCCTGCAAATTTTCCAACCCACCCAAGTAATACAACTAGATGTGTGACATAACGATTAAGAGCCTCCAATCCCTCCCTTCCTTACACATCTCAGTAACAGTGTTGTTATAAAGAACCTTATTAAATGGAACAAAAACATTACAATTCCTCCCTTCCATACTCTTCATCCCATTTCTTCCCTCTCCTTTGCCCCATTACTCTTAAAGAGTAACTCTACACTTCAGCATATACTTTCATAAATATGATGTTTCCGCTATTACCATTTACTAGAGATTACAGGTTTTCATTTTGAATGTTCCTTTCCAAGGTTCACAGCACATCTTGGTAGTCTATCTAAAAAGTCTGTATAAAAAACATTTACCTCTCTACTGTTAACTTCACAGTGTCTTTGTTTATGACATCATAGTGCTCACCATGACAACAGACCGTGATGACTCAAAGAGTAATTGTGAGTTGAGGAGGAGCATCACATATATTTTGAAAGAGGTGGTGAAATAAGCACTACATTATCTGCAACATTTACTGTAATAGAGTAAAACAGGAAATTACAAAAAAAATACATTGCTAGAAAACAAAGTTAAAACATAATTGGTGTAAATCTATTGGTTTTAAGCTTTTTCATTATACAGTAGTAGAGATTTGCTCTTTAAGATGGTCTCTTTAGGATAGTCTGCAGGAACTGGTGTGCCTAACACATGAGAGTCTGAGAGCAAAAATAGCCATAGCATCTCCTTAAATAGAGTGCAGTAATAGCATCACATTTTTACAGTACATCTACCTTTTATTCTTTCATGTAGTTCTTTATGTTTTGGAACTGTACCTATTTTCCCCTTTTCCCGTCCCCACCATATTCTTCTTTTTTTCTTTTTTCTCTCCGCATTTATGCTTCCTCCTTACATATCATCTCTTACCAATATCTCTTCTCTCTTAGGCCCTATCTTTTCTCATATCTTTCATTTCTTTATTAATTTTCTATTTCTTATTCTCCTTTGAACATCGTATGTTACTTATTTCATTTCATCTCATCTTCAGATTCATCCAAGCTATCACTGTGTGATACATTGTCACGTATTTCTTCTTTTTCCTTTTTCTGTTTCTTGAATTGATGCTCTTGATTGGGATTTGTGACCCATAACATTCATTTGCTTTTCCTCCTTAGTAATTTCATTAGGGTAAGGCACTTCTGGATTTGTAGCCTTTGTACTTTCAATATCCCCAGTTATTTTAGGAGAAGAAGATGAGGCAGTACTCCCTTTACTGGAGTGCAACTCTGTTGTGTCTTTAGATCTAGGTGGTTCTGAATGTGCTGCCCTATGACAGGAGTGGTCATCTTTATATAAGTCACTTTTCATTGCTTCTTCCACTTTTGGTGGAGAGGTACAAATGTGAGTTCTTCCATTTAGAATCACTTTAATGTAATTTTCTGAGATTTTGTGGATGCCTTTTTCACATAGTATGCCATTGCCACCCATGCTTCAGATGTTGAAGCTGCATTTTGCTTTGTAAAAAAAATCTGTCATTGTCATTTTTTTTTCATTTTATCAGCACTTTGTCCTCCAGTTTTCTGTGCGCAGATACACCCCTAGAATGATGTCATGGCAGGGATCTGTCAATGTTTTACATACTGCAGCAAGAAATTCTGGGTAAATTGTACAGTTGACTTAAATGTTCATTACTCAGAGGCAGTCCTTTATTTTAGTGGTAGTGACTACAGTATAGCACCTAATATGTAGATGTATGTAGCAAGGCATTGTGGGTACAATAAGCAGTTGTTTTTCAATTTCCTTACTGTGACATGCAGTCTCATATTTATGTAGTAGCTTCAATAATAAAGCTCTCACATGTTTATTTTCAAAACAAGGCATTGTGTATACTAATTTACATAATGAGGTATTGTGGGTATAGTATATAGGTGATTTTCTGTCTCCCTACTCAAAGTGCAGTCTTTATTTTGGTAGTATAGATGTCTGCAATACCAAGACTGACTAAACAGAGGTCTCTTTCAAAACAGTGCTTAAAGAGCAGGTGTTTACTTCTAACAAATAGAAAACTAACTATTTTATTTATTGTATTTTGATGTGTTAGTAATTCTTTTCTACTTTTATGACAAGATATTTGTTAGTGCAGTGAAACAAGTGGATTTTCACCTTTGCATCTCACACTGCTAGTAAAAATAATTTAGTAGAATTCTGGTATTGTGATGTCAGTAACTGCAAGCTACTAAACAGCCTATTGAATTTCAATGCAAAACTTAATATATTCTTCTATCCTTTTCAAAAGAAATTGATACTTATTTCATCAACAAACATTGTCTTTTATATGTTTGCACTGTTGTGGGCTCCCTCTGTATGATATTATGTTTCTAAAAACAATAATTGGTTTCTATTTTCTTCTTTGCAAGTAAAATCTAGTTATGAAGAAACTATCACCTGCTAAATTATAACAAAAGAGCAAGTTATCAAAAAGCACATATTTCTATTAACTATATAATATTTTTGTGGCAGGAAGTGTTATTTCTCCATAAAAATCTGGAAATAGATTTGCAGTTTCCCAATGAAGTACACTGGCCGGCTTGCAGGTAAAGAGTTCCTGACATCATAATACAAGGATTCCACTGGATTCTTTTCTCACTAGCAGTTGGAAAAATATAATTAAAATTATGAAAAAGTAAGTAAAGAAACAAATAAAAGCAAACTAAATGAATGCAGAGGCATCTAAAAGTCCCCAAACCTTCATTCTTTATGATATACACCCTTGCTAAGCATTTGCTCTTTAAAAGCTTTGTTTCCCTTGCACGATGTCATGGATGGGGGTTGCAGCACTAAGAAAAAAAAGGGCAGATTATCCAAATGAAGCAGAGCACAGAAATAAAAGGATGTTTTTTCATGGAAAACAGCACTTTTTGGTAGTTTGAATGGAAGGAGATCGAATCACAACTCTTACAATTTACTATAGGTTACTAATCCCATTTGCTATGGCAAAACTCAGAAAATCACTTTACATTTTGCTGGTGGTAACATCGTAAATTTTATATTGTTCTTCCACAATAGTTATTTTACTGTTTGAAATGCTTTCTGCTTTGCCCAAACATCCGGGGGTAGATTAGTCAAAACATGGCTTGTTAATCTCTGCACATGTAGTCCATTTTTGATTCTAGCCTTACTCATTACTTATTCCTTGTACTGATATTTTAATGGTTTGGCAAAGACAAATCTGTAAGTAGAAAGCAAAAATGTTGCAGGGCATTCAGGGCTGTCAGGCTGCTGCTCTCTTCAGTAACCAAACCACACTACTGACACAAAACAAAGACAAGAACTGTCCAGAGTCAATAGGGCTGCAGGTGAAGAATTTGGGTTAAAAATATGGAAAATTTGTTTTTTTAATATGTTTGCACTTAATTTGCAACATAGCCTTTTTAAGCAACTGCCTCATAAAATAGGGCAGAGGAAATGTTCAGCTCCTGGCCTAAAGGTGCTTTTGATCGGGGGATTGTGAAATCACCTTTTGGGATGTAAAAAAACAACATTTTGGCCAGGATTTGAAAAATGACAGCTGTCTCACATACATGCATATCAAAAGGGTTGTCACATAATTACTAGACTGCCTCAAACATAGATCCACTGAAATGGAGCTCCATTTTCACAGGCAATGGTGAAGCTAGCACCAGTACAACTAGCATGCCAAATATTAAACCAGAGCAAGTTGAAACAAATCCAAAGGATGCACTGGAACAACTGACTGACACTGCCCCAAAAGCAGCGCCAGATGAAAGCAACATCCACTCCTTCAACACGACTAGTATTCCAGGACAATTTGAAATAACAACATTCAATATTCACAGACTTGTGCATTTTAATACTGATTATTAGCAACATTTTAGTCAGTTGCTTTGTTTTGATGATTTCCAGGCTCTGATTTTTGCATCAAAAGGTGTTTACGGTCACTCCTATATGTGGCATTTCTTATGCTGACTACATCTACAACAGCAAACAAAATTCCCAAAAAATGTCAGACTTGAGTGTTAATATAGTTCTCCTGCAGAAAATGCTTTTCACACTAAACCACACACTATAGCAGGCTTTTGCGACAAATACTGTATATATTTTTTTTATATGGTTCCCTGATTTTTGACCATCTGGCCCTGATTTTTAAAGTTTTGTTCATGACTTGCAAGACCTGAGGATGAACAGCTTGAAATACAACAAAAAGAAAAACAAATACATTGATACTTTTCCAGAAATGCATTACTTCATGAAAGTTGTATGCTGGTGATTTTTTTTTTTTGGGGGGGCTAAACAATACTGCTATTTTAATGTCTCTGAATTTAACCTGCTTTAAAAACACATCTTTAGACTAGATAAACTTTGGAACTATTATGGTCAGGAGGCTTTTTTTTTTCAATTAATTAGTTGGGTCAGGTTGACATACAACAAATCATTTTGATACAAACAGTTGCCTAAATGTTGGTCAATGGAAATCAGTTAGGCAACAATTCAGGACTGGGTGTGAGTTACACTGGCATTTACCTATGCCTTTTGTGGTTTGGTTAGGAGGCCACATGTAGAGTGATCAAATCTATACCAGAAATGGATAAATCCCAGCATAACCCACAGCCTGGAGAGGATTATTGTGATTATAAAATGTGGAAAATTGCATAAAATAGGGAATAAAAAACAAAGAACAAAGTAGTTTTATGTTTTTGGGGGGTTAATATTATCATAGAAATATTCTTCTTAGGAAACTTCAGATGTATATATACATGTCTAGAATATGTATACATTCAGGCATACTCAGCAATCATAGTGCTCTGTTGCTGGATAGACTATTGTTGAATAAGTGGCACCTTCCATCAATTTACTGTGATTTTTTTCACTCATAGGGATGCCAGCACAAATATGGCATATTAATACCTTTTGTAAAAAATAACAACGGGCATAGAAAATATGGAGATTTTAATATCTCCATAAATTAGGGCAATAGACAGGAAGATGCAAAACTACATCATCATTTCACGATTTTTGCCAGCGTGATCTCCCAGTGGGCTGCACTCAGTTGCCCAATATGATGGCTGTACCACCTTAGAAATAACATTTTATGAGTGATCAGGTAATTTAATCCTAAATATATATTGGGACTCTGGGGGGACCGGGATGCTCGAGCCACAATCTATGCACCAGTGGCTCGAGTACTGTTGCCAGTACATCTCCTTTAATTATGCCTTTCTTTTGCAGTGTGAACAGAGGTAGAAACAAGTTGCTTGCTATTGCACAGCAAGTGAGATACCCTAATGAAAATCAACATATGTAGCTCACAGCTGAAATAAACTCTGTGGTTGTATATTTACACTAACAGATTTGTAAGAGATTAAAATTAATTAAACACAACATGGAATGCTCATAACAGAAACTATGAGGGAATTAAAACACATGCACTTTGTCACAGTGAAGCTATGAGGTTTCATGATACCTGAGGAGATATTCTGTCACACAGTGTAATATATTAATTGACAAACTCTCCCGATGAGCATAGATCTATTCACTTTGGAAAGGATTTCACCCACTGGCATTAAGCAGCATATAGCAAATAGAGCCAGTTAGCAAGCACTTTCACATTGTTATTATAACAACAGTACATATTTATCAGCAGTCACTCACTGAGCAAGCATGCAGATGCAGATTATCAAAACATTATCAAATAATTCTTAGAGTCCCATACTTACACAAATTAAAAAAAATATCAAACAGGTAATCAAATTACTACAGTCTTGCTTAAACATTACTTAGAGAGTACTAATGTCAACAGGAAACTCTTCAGTAAAAACTAGGAGCAACACATTCCTGTATAGTAAACACACTGCCCATGAATTCAGTTTTAAGAAACCACAGCTGAGACCACGTCACTCACCAGCAGTGAAAGTGAATCCATGCTTTCAAAGGAATGCATTCTACAGTATCAAACAATCCAAAGAAACAAAACATTATAAATTCAGAAATGACAGCCTTAATATCAATAATGTTGATCTTAAAACAATACTAAGCCCTTCAACTCAGCCTGTTGAAATAGCTAAATACATTCAGCTGAGACCATGCCAACTGTCAGCAGAGAAAAGTGAATTCATACTGTCTATCCAATGCATTCTGTCAAATGATCCTGACATTTCTCCAAAATAAAATGCTACTTATTCACATAATAAAGCACTTAATACTGACAAAGCTGAACTAAAAAAAACTAATTCATAAAAGTGATCCTGTGGGGACAGCAGCCTGTAGTAATCAAGAAATGACACCTCACAGGATTGTCTGTCTAGTCTAACTTACTGTTCAGTTTGCAGAGTTTCAGTTTCCTGTCAGCATAGGCAGTTCTGTTTTTGCTGGCAGCTGCCAATGGCAGAAAAATAGTGTATATGATAAGACTGCATTAACACAGCGGAGGGCTTCATAGACTGCGTACACGAACTGTGATGTAACTCTAAATTTTAATTGTCCTAACGTGTTGTTTGGTGGGAAGGAATGCACAGTCCTTTAATTCAGTGATCGTAAAAGGACTGCAGGGCTCAGCCCAACTGTAGCCCTAAAAAGGGAGCACCTAAGAAGAAGAAAAAAGAAACAATACACTGCTATGTTGCAGGCAATGCTGTTTTTTGTGAGCTCCAGAAGGATGTTGACTCTCATGCCCTGACACTTTCACCATGGGGGCATACCTCTTAACCTCCTGCCTCATAAATCAGGGACAAGGCTTAAAAAAATCAGGGACAAAGGACCAAAATCAGGGACACTTCTTCAAAATTGGAGATATCCACTCAGGAAGCTGGTAGAATAAAGGGCTTGGTGTAAAATGCATTTCCTAAAGAAGAACAAGTCTGTAACTTTAATGTTGGACATTAGTTTGTGCTTATAACCCCCTCGGTTTGGTCATGGAAACACAATTTTTAGGAGGGACAGAGTAAAATTTTGAGGCAAAATCAGGGACGTCCCTGAAAATCAGGGACAGTTGAGAGGTATGCATGGGGGTCTTCCTCAGGGGAGTGGCCAATAAGAGACAAGACACTCCTTTTAAAGTCTGTTCCTTAAAGGGACAGGCTAATTGGGGCATACATGTATTCAATCAGTCATAAAAGTATCATACAGCAAAACATGAAAAAAACACTAGTAAATGTCCATGTTAGTGAATTAAGCAAATAAAACATGTAATTTGGCAAAGGAAAAGAAAGCACATTTACACATCAAAATAACTTTACCATTAAGACTTGCACCCAGATCTCATAATTGATTACATATTTAAGGCAAAAGTATTGCTATTCAGTAATTTATATTAAGCACCAGGAGATGTAATGGATGCACAATTTACAGGAGCAGACAATAAAGTCCATTCCAGTTTGATAACCCAAAATACTTTATACTGTAAATGGCGCCTTAACTTTTGACATGGGCATTCAAACCTCTGGGGATGTAACTCTAGGATCAGCATTTACAAGAGCGCCAGTAAAGGGAAAATAGAGATAGGTGTGTGTGTGGGGGGGTCTTTATAGAAAAACTATTATTATTAAGCCAGGCTCAGAGTTAGAATAAATCCAATTTTATAAAATGTCTTGGATATATCTAGAGATGGAATAACCAAGAAAAAGACATATTGAACTCATTTGAATTACAAGACCGAGACTGAGAAGCATGATGAGGTGGGGAGGTAGGGTACCCATACTACCACAATGCAAAGTTACAGATTTGGATGCTTCACTATGGAGATATAACAAGTTCAAAATACATTCACAGTTAAATATGTAATAGCTGTTAAGTGATAGAAAATTGAAAACCTGCTGATGATAGTTTCTTGAAAGTGTTGAGAGAGTAGAGAAATGGATGGTAGTGGTGAAAAATTCCAGGAAGAAACAGAAAAATATGTTAGTACACAGTTCTAATATATTGTGTTACTACTGGTGTTATTAGTTATAAAAAGGCATAACATTAAGTTCTTCATTTAAGCTATATGGTAAAATGGATTAGTGCCACAGTTCATCTTGTTTCCTTTGAAAGAACAGACTGGTACAGTCCCCGGGCATTGGGGGCCTTTTGTAACACCATAAACCTGAGCTGGCTGTTCTCTGACCTATGTATGTCAAATAAGCGGTTCCCAATTGCATTTCTGGTGTTCCTATTTAGTATTGTCCTTACGTGCTCCTGTATAAGTTTTTTAAGGGACCTTATAGTTTGCACCATGTAATACTTATTACAGAGACACCAAGCAATATGCACCAAAAGGGGGTGCCAAGTTGTATAAATTGTCTGATGTCTACTATTTTGGAATCCTTTGAAAAATAGTTACCTTCCCTAGTGAATTTACAGATACTGCATCTACTGCATCGATAGAAGCCTTTTGGAGGTGGGTAGCCAATTCAGACATGGTTCATTTTATTTAGTTGTAATAAAGAGACTAGACATTATTTGGTCACACATTGTGGTACTCCTGTGAATTGTAACCCTGGGCTTATTTTGTATTGCATTTTTCAATATGGAGTCAGCATTCAAAATAGACCACAGTTTATGCACTAGACCCCTATTTGGCCTGATAGAGGATTAAAGTCTATAATGAAATTAATCAATCGTTGGTGCCTGCTGGATATTCTGATTTGCCTTTTCCTTGGGTGTTATCATTTCATTTCTGCTAACTTGCGTTACCTTCTGATGAGCTTCATTTAGAGTTTCTCTTTTTATAGCCTCTGGCTTGAAATCTTTCAATATGCTCTTTGACTTGCATTTCAAAAGAAAGTGCATCAGAGCAATTCCTGTGAATGCACAGTAGCTGACCATATGGGAATGAGTATTTAAGTTATGGGGTGGTAACTATCTGCATGGAATGAAGAGTTCCCAACTGTAGGGTTTTCTGTACCCTTCAGACATGATTTTCTGGTTAGGCACAATGAAAAGTTTTAAATCCAAAAGTCGATGTTAGTTTACAGGTAACATGGGTGATTTTAAATTCATGGAATAGGAATTTAAGTATTCCATAAAATGTGATTCCTCTTGCACCATGCCATATGCAAACTTTGTCATCAATAAAATGGGTCCTGCTAATGATAGTGTTAAAAATAGATTTTGTGTTTGATTATGAATCAATTGCCCTCCCAAACACCCATGTAGAGGTTAGCATATAGGGGCATAACTGATGCCCCACAACTGTGCCACATGTTTGGATGTAGTACAGTACTTGTTTCAAATTCAATTTTCAATTTTATTGATTCAGAAGGTACCTTTGAGCCTAGCTCTTTTACAAAGGTTCCACGTCAGTGAATTAGACAAGGTATAATCTAGTAATCATAGAAAAAACATAAAAAACAACATCCTGTTTAGACATGTATACAAAGACAATGTGGATTACAGGTTAGAACGGTGAGTTACATGAGCACAGTTATAAAGGCAGAGAGTAGTGCAGCCCCTAGGAGTCTTGTCATCAGGTAGGGAGAGGGGGATGGTCTGGGAAAATTGTAAAGCAATAGGTGGGTGTTAAAGGTAGGCTGTGGGAGCCTTGTCATGACCAAGTACAGCCAAGAGGGCATGAGGTGAGACAAGTGCTGTGTCAATCATAAATTGGCAGGGGACTGAGATACCCAAGATTAGTTGCAGGAACATTTAGAGATTGTACTCAGGTGTTGTTTGAGTTTAGTTTTGAATTTGGCTAGACAGATGGTGGCAAGAAGGTGCTCGGGTAATTCATTCAACCACATGGGGGCACGGTAGGCAAATGGCCATTACCTGAGCGAGGTATGATGGAAGGGGATGGACAGGGCCCCTCTTGTCCTCCCCCTGGTGGCCTGTGATGTGTTTGCAGCTGCTAACAGATTGCCAGCGCAGGGTGGTGTTTTCCCCATGAATGCTTTCTTCATTAGGGTGCACGTCTGATGAATGACCCTGTTTTTTAGAGATAGCCGATTTGTAAGTTCATACAGTGCACAGGTGTGTGTATCATGCTGTAAATATAGGGCTAGCCTACAGGCCTTGTTTAGAGCTGCCTGCTACCCATTTCAATACAGTATCTGTTGCTGCCCATATATCACTATTCCATAGTCAATATGTGATAATATGGAGCTGTGTACTACAAGGCGGAGGGCCTCAGGAGATAGGTATTTCTTATGCCTGTAAAGGACACCAATCTTAATGTTGACTGTCTTGACCAGGAGTCAATATGTTGAGCAATGTAAATGTTTCATCCAGTGTGATCCCCAGATACTTGAATGTGCAGACTCGTTCCAGTGGCTCACTACAGGAGTTCATAATGAAGAGGGGGTTTTGTTTGATTTTTTTATGTGTACTGGTAATAAGCATGGTCTTGGTCTTCTTATAATTAAGCAGCAGCTTATGTCTGCAGAACCAGATCTCCAAAGAGGAGAAGGATGCCTGAAGCACTGTTTGCAGATTAGCAAGGAACGTGCTGCTTCCCAGGAGCACTGCATCGTCAGTGTAGACTATCAGTTTGGTGTCACAGGCAGTGACGAGGTCATTTAGGAAGATACTAAAGAGTAGGGGCCCAAGGATTGATCCCTGGGGCACCCCCAGTGATACCTCTCTTGCACTAGAAACTGTATGTCCAATTTTGACACATTGAGTTTTGCTTGTAAAGTAGTCTTGGAACCAGCATAGTGCCCTAGGTACCACACCAATATTGGACATTTTTGGTCAGTAACAGGTGATTGACTGTATCAAAGGCTTTGGTGAGGTCTATGAAGATAGACCCCACCAGTTTACCTTCATCCAGGGCCTTGTGTGCATAGTTCATAAAGTCCAGCATAGCAGTGGTTGTGCTGTGGCTTTGTCTGAAACCATGCTGGTTAGGGCAGAACAGGTTATATTTGTTGAGGTAGTCAATGAGCTGACCAGCCACAATCTTTTCCAGTGATTTGGAAAGCAGAGAGAGTATTGAGATGGGCCTATAGTTGACTACCAAGAATTTGTCACATCCCTTATGCACAGGTGTGACTAGGGCCTGCTTCCAGACCTCCGGGAACTGAGCAAGAGTCAGTGATTTGTTGAACAGCTTGGTGATGGGCACTATGAGGATGTCCAGAGTGAGGGATAGCAGTTTCATGTCAATCCCATCACTACCCTGTCTTGTCTTTCCCAGTACTTTCCTGACCTTAGCTAGTGTCTCCTTCACGTCACCCTTTTAAGGTAGATGGATGGGTAAGAGTGTTCGGAGAGTCCATTGTTGGTCTGGTTCTGCTCAGGGTGGAAGTAGACTGGTGCTAATACTGCTGTGAGATCAGTTAAGGCCTTGTTGAAGGCCTCCCCATGGCTAGGGGGTCTGTCATGTGATTGCTACTGAAGTAAAGTAGACAGGGATGCATCTTGTCCTGCTTGCCAAGGATGCTCTTGATGCTGTCCCAGAACCTTTTGCCATCTCCCCAGGAGTTAGCAAGCTGTGCTTTGTGATAATTGGCTTTGGTGAGCTGGATTAGTTTAGTGCAGCGATTTCTGGCTGCTTTGTAACACTGGTAGTCATGCCTGTTACCCGTGTTTCTTGCCTTCTCCCAAAGTGAATCCCTTTCATTCATAAGGGAGAGCAGTTCCCCATTAATCCACCCATTAGCCTGCCCTTTGATTTTCCTCTTTGAGGGGCATAGATATCACAGATGCTGTTAAAGCTGTTTGTGATGTAGCTGAGGGCCTGATTTAGGGATGATGCCTGACTGATTGGGATCCAGTCATGAAAGACGAGTGCCAATTTGAGAGCTCCAAGCATACCCTTTCTCAGGACCCTGCTTTATATGAGGTTGGGTAGGCTTTTGGTGAATTTTTAGACCACAACAATGTGATAGGGGAGTGGTCACTTAGCATGTCAGGCAGAACCTTGACCATGGATATTCGAGACAGTGATCTTGCTAGTACCCAGTCAAGAAGGGTGCTGCTACCAGTCTTATAATTCTGTCTGGTAGGGTGGGTGACTAGTTGTGACATATTGGTGGTGGCAATCATGTCCCTAACTGATGCAGCCTCCTTTCCATTCCAGTTCATATTAAAATCTTTGGTAATCATGAGCTCCAATCCATGTGGGAAGATGCTTATGACTTCCATCACTTTGGTAAAACCTGTAGTGGCTCCCTTTGGGATAGATATACTGTGGCAAGGATTGGGGATTTGCCATTCTGCCTGATCTGTGCTTTTAGTATTAATATCTCATGGTCTTCAGCCACCCTGGTTTCAGGAGAACAGTAAACCATAAGAGTCCTTAGTATAGATAATACATCCCACTCATTTTTTTTCCTGTTCTGTTGATTCTGTAGGTTTGGAAGCCAGTCAGGGCAACTTCACTCTCTTTGATTCTACCAGTCAGCCAGGTTTCTTTAGGCAGAGGACATCTGGGGTATGGAGGGCCATCAATGCCTGCAGCTGCACAAATTTTGCAGTTAAGCTGCAGATGTTTAGGGAGGCAAATTTTACACTGCACTAAACTAATCATGCAAAAATTCCTATGTAAGAAAAATTCCAAGGCCTGTAAAATGAAAGGATTAGTTTGTTTAAATTCCACTTGCCCTTTATTCAAGAAATGGTTCATGGCTTCTTTACCAGGTTGTGAGGGATGCATGTGTATGAGCTGGTGTTGTGTATGGCTAGCCAAAGATAATCTGCATTCCATATAAAACTGTCTAATTTATTCAACAAATATATGTTATCCCTCAAGATTTCAAGTTTAGAACATGAGGCTGGGAATGGTAATCCAAGTGTTCAGTAGTATTTAAATTTTGAGTCAGTGAGCCTATTTCTGATATAATGGGGTGGAAGAGAGGGTCTGCTGGACTTTTATGAATTTGGGGGAATGCATATAAAGTAGCTGTAACAAGAAGTTCTACACTCAAACATCCTGCTTCTTCTTTTGAAATCCATCCATGCTGAACTGCCTAATCAATTAGATCAAATAACTCCAAACTGAATTGTTTGGTAGGGACTTTCATCAATTTCTCATAATCTGTTTCAGCTTTCAGCATATTTTTCAACTTTTTCTTTGTACATCTTTTCAGGAAGTATTATAATGTCCCTTCCTTTGTTGTTGGGGCAAAGACAAATCTGGAATAGTTTCCTTTGAAGTTCTCACTCCTAACTCCTCTATGTTGATGATCGAGTATAACTCTGTCTATGGGATATTTTATTTATTTAAAATTTACTAACTGGGAGAGGCACAATAAGCTGAGGCTGATTTCCAGGTATGACCCCGGGGAATGTGGGAAAGGAGGTAAAAATACAAAGTACATAGTGTCTAGCAGATTACAATATTTCAAAAAAATACTTCAACAAATACATAAGTGCATAGTGTCAGGTGGTATACAAATGGTAAATAGGCAAAAGGTGCATAATTACATAGTGCCAGGCAGGATACACATACAGCCTGGGTAGGAGACATGATACATGGGTAACAAAGTGTAAAACAGGTAACAAGGTAGTCTCTGTAAGGTCAAGTTCAAAATACATCGAAACAAGGCAAATATACAATGCTGGAAGCATGGGTAGGAATAGATGTATTAACATAACAATAGAACAAAGGTAAGGCACGAGCAGGGACATCAACAATATAAAGGTACAGTACCATCAAGCATAAGATTTGGAAGATTTGGAGGGGTATAACATTTAGCCCTGGAGATAACTGGTGCATGAACAACTTTGAGAGGAGATGGGGCATTGGAAACTGTGGGCCCACAAGGACATTAGTCAGGTAGAGGGCAAGAGCAGTGCAGAGGGAAGTGGAAGAGGGTACTTTTAAAATTTGTTAGCGATGGCAGCATACGAGCATGGAGAGCAGGGAGTTCAAAAGTGGGGAAGTGGAAGGAGAAAGATGCCTTTCCAGAGTTAGAGTGAGGGTGGGGTAGGGTGAAAAGCAGGGTCCTGAGATCAGAGACAATAGGAGGTGTGGGGTGGGGATAGGAGGGAGGCAAGGTGGGGGGGAGTGAGCCGAATCAGTATTTGACAGAGATATTGGAGGTATGGTGGTTGTGGCGGGAGGTAAGAGAGGAGAGTAATAGGGATGTGTAATGGTTGTAGTGATGGGTTGGGGGGCATTTAGGGAGAACCGACAAAAGGCATTGAAAAGGATGTCCAGCCTGGAGAGGGTGGAGGTGGACCTGTATATGACATCAGCAAAGCCAAAGAATAGCAGGATTGTCTTAGTGAGGAGAATCAAGTGAACGGGGAGGGAGAGGGCTTCTTTGTTTCTGTGACAGGCCCCAATTTTAGGGTGGAGCTTAGAATGAAAGTAGTTTACATGTGTTGTAAATCAGGTGACTATCGTAAACTCTAGGTGTTTGCAGGCTGGGACTATGTCCACAGTTGCGCCATCAAGGGTGGAGAAAGTGGGGAGGGAGGAGATTGGCAAGTTTTTGGGAAGCAAAATTCATGGAGATGGTTTTAGAGGCGCTAACCATTAGTTGATTTGCCTGGAACCAGTTCAGCACGTGAGTGAAATCAGCCTGCAGCTGGATGTCACCTCAGAGGTGGATGGGCCAGAGTTATAGAGGATGGTGTCATCAGCATAAAGGTGAATGTGGGAAGAAGAGCAAATGAGGGGAAGTCATTTAGAAAGATGGAAAAGAGGATGAGACCTAGGATGAGCCTTGCAGTACTCCTGCAAGGATTGGAGGTTAAATCACCTTCTTGGATGCACTGAGGTGACCAGAGAGATAAGATCTGAACCATTTGACTGTGAGAGGAGAGGCCAGTGAGTTCAAGACTGGAGAATAGGAGAGGATGGGAGATGGAAGCAACAGTCTTGGCAAGATCTATAAATGTAGCGGAGGTAACCTGACCTTGGTCCATGCTGGAGAGAATGTCGTTGGTAACTCTGAGTAGAGAGTAGACAGTTGAGTGTTTTTTCCTGAAACCCGACTGATATGGGGAGAAGAAATTTGTGGAGGTGAAGAAATCCATGAGTCTGGTTAGTACAAGGGATTCTTGAAGCATGGCTAGAGCAGGGAGGAGGGAGATGGGGTGGTAGTTATCAGGCTGGGAGTAATCACTGCCTTTGTGAAGGGGGATCACTTCTGTAGATTTCCAGGCCTATGGTACTATGCCAAGGAAAAAACTAAGGCTGAGGAGGTGGGACAGGGAATGGACAATGGCTGGAGCAGAAAGCTTAAGTATGACAGGATCTAAACCATCAGGGCTAGATTTGCATGGTTTCAAGGTTAGAAGAGCATGGAGAACCTCATGGGCAGTGTTGGAGGAGAGATGGCAAGTATTAGGGATAGAAGGAGATTGTAGTGCTGGAGAGGAGTTTACGGAGGATTTAGGGGTTGGTGGGGAGAGTGGAGGGTTGAAGGGGCGAGCAGGGGTGGATGGTAGGGCACAGGTTGTAAATAAACTATTGAGGGTGGAGGCAACAGTGTGGGGTCTAAGACCATGGAGTTGTCAATGAGGATAGAGGGGGGAGGAGTTTGCTGGGGGTTTGAGAAGGAAGGAGAAGGTTTTCCAGAAGTTATGAGGGGAGTTAAGGTTTTCACCAGTGTGTTCTTGAAATAATGGGATTTGTCTGACCTGATACCTTTGGTGGATGCATTTCTCAGAGCTCGGTAGGAGGAAAGGTTATTGGGGGAGAGTGACGCTTTATAGCATACCGGTGAATGGTTTTCTGCCCATGCTTCTATCAATAGGGATTCAAAGAAGATTATGGGATTACCCCTTTACATACCTTCTGGAATTCTGCCCAATTTTACATTACATCTGTGGGATCTAGTTTCCACTTCTCCAACTTGCTTCTGCAGAGTATGTAATTCTTTGGTGTGTTCTCTGTCAGTTATATACATTGGGGTTTTCTAATCTTGTATTTTACATACATGTACCTCTAGTTTACTTGTTCTCATATTTAGAGATTCCAGCTGTATTGCAATTGTAGATACCCAATACATTAAGTTGGAAAACGTAGTTTTTACTGATTCAAAAATACTCCTTAGTACTGTTAACAAGGTGGTGTTAGTGTCCTCTTTGGTTTCTTGTTCCTCTCTCTCTTTATCCTCTTTCTTTTCAATACTTGATCCTGGTTTTAATTCTCTACTTAATTTTGTTTGCTCAACACTTCTGATTCAGCCTTTATTTTATTACCCTTCTGTCAAACCATTTTATTACTGTTGGGATCTGATTCACCACTTGACTCTGAACTTAACTCTGACCTTTTAGGCACTATTGTTGTATATACTTTGTGTTTTTATTACTTATTTTTGAGCATCAAATGGAATATCTTTTCTTTTACTTCTTACATCCAGTGCTGTATTATTAAGCGTATTTGAATTTTTAATACCGTTTTCCTCTACCTTTTGAGTCTCTGACTGTATTCCACCTTTTCTTGTTTTACGCCAAGCAGCAACTGATTCCACTTAAAGAAAAACATTTAGCATCCCCTCTTCATGTACTTGTATGTAGTTATGAATATGTATTAAGTTTTCCTTAAATTATTTTTAGTTTGATTAAGAATACAAGTCTGCAGGTGTTTAGATCAAGTAAAATGGCAATAAATTCCAAGAGATAGATTGAAAGGCATTTATATTAAATTCTCAAGATGTCCAGGTCACTAACTTGTGGTTTACAAATCAGTAACTTACAAACCAATTAATATTTCAGTACTTTGTACAGTAAATGTAATTTTCAACATGCTCGGGATTCAGTAATGGCATTATTGGATGTATTTCTCCCATGTAATAACTGTGGTGGGTAAAGAGTTCTAGAGGAAATCCAGATTTGCCTTAGCTTTAAACACTCAAATATTTATTTCAAATTTAAAATACTCAAATAAGTGAACTGAGAGAGCGTTAAATGCTTCACAAGAAGAAGTGTTAGGTAGTAGTCAAATCATATTATGTTCTGAGATCTAAGCACTATTCATAATTCTCAGTTCATATGACAAACAAACACACTTGCTTCTGAAATCAGTTCAAATCCTTTTTGTGATGTTACTAATGATCCCTCATACAGGCAATGGAGGGCAATAAAAAGCACTGTTTTAATCAATTGTTAAACCATTACTATTTCATTCCTTTTTTTTTGCAGTTAATAGTTTTTATTGATTTTTCAAGTTTATATTACAACAATACATTTTTAGGATGGGTACAGATTAGCATAATAACATACATGTATCTGTGTAATATTATAATGAGTATTAAACAGGTTCATCAGACTGAAGGTAAGAGCATAAGATGACAACAGAATTTCATCAATTAACTCAGTTAACATTTTGTATTATATGTATCAAGCACATTCATTAATTCTACTTCACTTAATTGATATGTCTCATGCAGTGAACAAAGAGTCTTGTGGGTGTTATATATTTAGTGTGCTAGATCTTACTTGACCACCTTTCCCGATTGTCCTGCAAGGTTATTGTATGCGTTTCAGTCCTGCATGGTTAGCTGTATTGCTTACAGAGTTACTCCTCTGTATCCTATCTGTTACTTAGTATCTCAAGTTTGAAGTGAGTTCTATCATGGGTTTATTAAATATGTTCTGGCTTCTTAATCTAAAATTCTAACTACCTACCTATCTTAATCATCTACTAGTGCTATACTAATATATAACTCTAATAGTTGAACCATGACAGTGTGATAGTGTGACAGTGTTATAGTGCCATACAGTAACCCGATAATCCACTAATGTTCTTTTGAATTTGTTATGTGCTTGTCATTTGTATGTCATAAGGATGTCTTGTGGTGGACTTGCTCTGCATTGAATAATTTTCACTGTGACTTCTGCCATATGTACCTTGTGTGTATCTGAGTGTGTGTGTATATATATATATATATATATATATATATATATATATATATATATATATATAGTCTATGTGTATGTATGTGTATGTATGTATGTGTGTATGTATGCATGTATGTATGTATCTATGTATGTATGCAGCCCCTTGGTCTGCACGGACAGATTTCTTCCAGTAATTTCTGGTTTTGGTTGGGTCTGGTAATGAGTAGTGAGTAATTGGAGCCTATGTTGATAATGTGTGGTGGGTGAGTGCATGAGGAGACAAGCATGTAGGGATGTGACTAGCTGTGTCCTGGTTCAGGTCCTGCAGTGGGAGGGTGTGTAGATGTGCTAAGGATGTTGTGTGCTTTGTGGTGGGTGTTGGTGTTCTATTTTTAATTGATATTAACCAATCCCAGTCTGGGGATGTTGAGTGCTGTTGTTAGTGCAGTTGAGACTGAAGTTATGGTTGTGATTGTTGTTATTGATGTGAATTGTGGTGGGAGTACGGTTTAGAAATTGGTGCAATTTGGCCCAAGTTTAGTTATATGTGTCTATGGAGTTAGTTGCCAGATGGGATAGTCTTTCATATTGTGCTAGTTTTACCATGTTATTGAGGAATTCTTGTATATAGAATCTCCTCTTGTGTGCCATTTATGTAAGAGTAATCGTTTGGTTTCTATGCTGGCCAGGATTGTTAGGTTGTACTTATAATTCCCTAAATGTGGTAGTTCAGCTTTTGGTCCTAGTAAGAGGAGTTCAGGTGCTGAAAGGACCAGAGATTGAATAATGGATTGAAGGGTGTGTTGGATTTGTTGTCAGTAACCTGTGATTTTGGGGCAAGTCCACAGGATGTGATATGGGTCTCCCCCTGGTTGTGATCATTTCCAACAGTTGTTGTCTGTGGTGATATGTGCAGCATGCAGTACCTGGGGTGTGCTGTACCAGGAGTGTATAATTTTGTTTTGTATTAGTCTACTGCCAGAGTTTTTGGCTGGGGTGTGTGTGGATTTCCAGCATGTGGCCCAGTCTGTGTCATCTATAGTTATATTTAGGGCTTTCTCCCAATACCGTTTTGCCTTATCTGTTTAGTCTGGTATACCATCTCTTATACTGGAGTATATCTTGCTGACTATTTTTCTTTTGCATTGGCCAAGCCATATCGTGGTTGGGTATGCCTGTGCATAGGTCTTGGGCTCTTGTATTTGTTTCAAGAGAGAGGTGTTAGTGCCTTTCTCAGTTGTAGGTATTTCCAAAATTCATTTTTATGTAACCCATATCTAGTTTGGAAGCCTTGGAATTTATTTATTTTATTTATTTAGTTTTTGTTGACTGGGAAAGTGCACTAGACAAATCCTGCCTATTTTCAGGCACGACCTGGGGAGGAGGATACAGATGAATGTCAACTGACCTTGAACCAGATTAAGCTGTTGGTGGCATTTTTAGTGAATGAGGGAAATTTGGCCAGGACACCAGGGAAATTCCCCTACTGCATTGTTGCCAGTAGGGGGAAGTGTTAGAGTTTGTCTGCAGGATGGTAGACTGTGCTCAACCTTTCGTGCAGCAGGATGTGTTGCTGGCTTCAGCTGAGACTTCTATGGAGATTGCTGTCTCTGATGAGAAATCTATGCCTCTTACTCAGGAGAAAGAGGTACCTGAGGTTATTGTTCTGGATCCACATCAAAATTCACAGGAGATTACTGGTAGACTACCAGTTCGGGAGAAAGCATCTGTTACTGATTCACCTGTTGCAGTGAATGCATTGCTTCCAGATTCTTTGGGACTGCAACATTTTTCTCCTGATTCTGTACTGGATGACTCTTCTGTGGACATGGTTATTCATTGTATACGACCGGGACTTCCAGGTACCGAGCAGGAGCAGCAGATTGCTGGAGAATTTGCTCCTTCTACTACAGAAGCTTGTTCCATGTCGCAAGTTGTGCAATGGCAATTTGGACTTCCGACTGACTCTGGGGCTTTTCTTCATGATTGGTCGGCTGATGAAGCACTTCAGAATTCAGGCTGGAAGCGTACAGCTTTGGGACATTGGACATTGGATTGGGGTGAAATGCATGCCACCATGAATTCAACCCTGAGCTCAGGTACTGCACAAAACATTTCTACTAAGGCCTTATCTATTGATGTGCATCTCTTTGAGGATCAAGCTGCGGCCTTGTCTAGGCCAAGCACATCCTCGGGAAAGGGTGGGGATGATCAACGGGGAAAGAGGGTTTTGAGAAGGGTAATTCTGGAAAACCTAACTGAGTTCCTATGGCAGAATTGTTTAAAAATAAGCTTGATCAAGCACCTAGACGAAATGCAGTCAGATTACGATATGGGGGGGGGGCTTGCAGAGCATCCAGACAGATATCATGTTGATAAACAGCTTTTGAGAGGTCCTATGCATTTTTTTTCCTGCAGATATTTATGCTTTAATCCATATTTCAGGGGGAGGATTCTTTTGATATCAGTTTTAAGCACAATAATAGCTTGGAAAAATTCTGGGACAAATACTCTACTCTTAAAGCTACCCCTCTATGGACACCTATTTTTGCAATCCCTCTTACAAAACCACAAATTAGACATGTCACTATCATGTCTCACAATGAAGGTGTAAATGTAAGTGATACCTATCATTGATTGCAACATCGATGTGATATCCTTGGTCCCCCGAAGCCATCCTTGATTTGAAAGAAATTTGGACGGGGGGGTGGAAATTTAAAGTGAAGTTGTTTCAAGTCAATTCTGATATTGTTTATTTACCCAATAGTTTTTTCCTGGGAAAAGATAGAGGGGTTTGCTTTTATGGAGGACAACCAAGGGCATGCTATAAGTGTGGGTCAAAAAATCATATTAGCAGCTCTTGTGATATGTTGAAATGTTCCTTATGTGGGGGCTATCGACATTCAGCAGATCTGTGTGAAAACATCTTTCAATGTAACCTATATGATAAAAAGGGCATGCGTTTCATCAATGCCCTTGGGCTAAACATAATAGAACTGAAGGTTGGGAACAGGACGACTTAATTAATAAAGCTCAAGAGAAAAGGAAGGATTCTAGTTTTCCTACTCCCCCTATCCCACAAGATGAGGAAATACCTCATATGGATTCCTTAATTCCCCATAATACTGTGACTACACCTTTGGAGAATCGGCCTCCTTATCCCCTCGACAGGATGGTGATACTGCTATTTCTGCTGTTACTTCTCCAGAAGTTTGTCCCTCTGTGCAGGAATGACCTGCTGTTGTCTCTATGCCTCCTTCCATGTTTGAGACTATTAAAAGCTGCCGGTTTACTAGGGCCTCACTTAAGCAATCTGCTCCAAGCCCCATACCCACAGAAAATCCTTTTTCCCCCCCTGCAAGATGACTTAGGAGATTCAGATCTGGAATCAGATGCTTCTCATAGGTCTGACATGGTAACTGAGAATGAGGATAGTAAATCTACTGAAATAGCTAAAGAAAAAATGGGAAAAAAAGGAAAGAAACGGAAAGCTAGTATTAGTTCAAAAGGAGGGCCTTGACTTTATTTTCTTGACACCTTAGATAGCTACATTATGGATTGGGTCATATAATGTTTGCAGCTTGACAAATTATAAGAAACAAGTATCTGTATTTTCATATTTTGACTCCCTTAATGTAGACATCCTTTCAGTTCATGAAACCAGGTTATCTTCCTTGTATGATATTGAACTAGCTAACAAAAGATGGCATTGGGGTCCTTCCTTTTGGACTTTTGGATTAGATTCTGCTGATGGCATTGGTATAGTATTTAAATAGACTAAGTTTAGCATTCCAGACTTATAGATATATGACTTGGCGAGCTTTAATTCTTGACTGCACTTTGGGGATTTTTCTTTCTGTCTTATTAATTTGTAGACTTCACAAATAAAAACTAGCAGGATAGAACTGTTTGAAGACATAAAACCCTTCTTATATACTAAAAAGCACCTTATATGGGTGGTGACTTTAACTGTGACATAGATATCAAATTTTCGGGAGATGTACAGAAAAAAATGTACTGTGATTCGCATGCCTTAAAACATATTACTTCTGAGGCTGGTTTACTGGATTTTTACAGATTTTTACATAAATCTAATAGTGGAGCTACATATCATAGGCATATCTATGCTACACGTATAGACATGTTTTTTTTTTAAACATATCAAACCTTTTTTAGTGTTACCAAACCTACTGAATTTTAAGATCATAGGCTTTTATTATGTACTTTTGGTTTATCCGATGTACCTCCTAAAGTTTTTTCTATTGTCCAATGGTGGCGTTTAAATATGTCACTTTTAGATTCCCCAGATTGAGCCCTTCAAATAGAGATTTTCTTTGAGGCTAGGAACTCTACTATGTGCCTCTGTGATAATATTTTTGATTGGTGGATTGATACAAAATTAGAGTTAAAACATCTATTGTTTGGTTTTGGTAGGAAAAAGGCGAATTCTAATTATTTACACTATTTACAACTCAGAAATCAATTTTATAAATTAATGTCTTTTCCTTCATGTGATTAGTGGTGGCTGAAGTGGGCTCAATCCGCTTTGTGAAGCGTTTCGCGGAGCACAGGCGGATTCGCGGAGTGATCCGCAATGCAAAGCGGAATACTTCACTTTATAATGAGGAACACGAAGTGCATTAGAAACAGCTACTTCGCGTTACTCCGCCTCCACTGGTCACTTCTCTTTTAATTTTTAAGGCGAAGTACATTGGTGGCAGTTCACTTCGCCTCACTTCACCTTGTTTTTGAGCTCCGAAGGTGGATTTTGCAGTGATTCATGGGAGTTCAGGTCACATGGGCTCTATATTGATCTGCACAGCCTCAGTTCGGGGTAGTATGAGTAGGAAGGAGTAGGAGACAGTGTGCTCTGATACCTGTCTGTAGGAATCTTTTAAAAGCTGTTCAAAAAGCATTTTTGCTTTATTTGGGGGGATCCAACTGTAGTTCATCGATTGTAGGAAACCCTCCTGTGCTCACATTATCGAGCGTTTTTGTTTGTGTGTGGATTTTGAATGTTAATTTACAACATTGAGTGTGTGTGGTGAGAGACAGTGAAGTGTGCTGTGTGGGGAAGGGGTGTATCTGTGTGTAAGTAGATTTAAGTTGGAGAACTAGTGCTTTATTTGTGTTTTGGTTATATTTGTGTTAAATAACAGACTGTGTTTCTGGACACATAGTAAAATTGTCAATAATAGTACACATTTTCTTGCTGTTTGTTGTGTGAATGTGGTGCAGCATTTCATAAGGTCAGGTTGTTTAAATTACACATTTACATTATGTGGCAGTACACTGAACTTTTGCATTTGCATCGCATTCCACGTTCAACATTGTACACAAACTGTTCTGTGTTGTGTGTGCAGTGTTGTGTGCATCAAATATAATACACCTTTTAAAATTTGTGACACAGACTAGTGTAAGTGCAACTAAGTGCAGCAGTGTGAACCTGCTATCCACTGCAGCTGCCTGATTTTGTACTGCGATTGTGTTCTCTGTTCTTAGTTTTGCTGCTTGTTGTGCCATAAAAATCAGCACTGTCTGTATTCAGTGCTCCCACCCCCATGTTGAAAAGGTTTTTTTTTTACCAGACTGGATTCTTTTTGTGACCCCATCAGTACCACTGGTTATTGAAGTTGTTTTAATTCCATGACAGTGTCACAACACAGTAGTCTCTTATCTGTTGCTGAAGCCACAGTTGTTTATTTTGATTCATATCCAGCCAGCATCCCTCCAGTCAGAAAGTGAACGTATCAAAATCTGAATTTGGTAATAATATTTGTGGTTGATCCCCCAAAATGTCTGCAAAGAGACATGCAAGTAAAGCTGTTTCTGGCCACGGCAATGTTGGCAGTAAGAGGGTCTGTGGGCGTGGTAGTAGTACATGGACGGAGAAGTGCATTGCTGATGTGAGGAAAGGTATTTCTCCTGCAATGTTTTTTACAGCCAAATCAGTAGCTTCACTCACAGTTGGAGGAGATGATGTTTTCCCAGCCGGTGGTGTTAGTGTTACTGGTGTTAGTGGTGGGGGAGGTAGTATTAGCATTGTTGCGTCAAGTTCTAATTCTAACCATTGTACCATATCCAAACATATTGAGTGTGAAGCAATGCAAGTAAGTGACAGCGTAGATGATGTCATACTTCCCAGTAACATCCCATTAACTGAACCTGATTCTGATGATGATGTCAACGATAGCATACAATGTGATATTCCATCCACCGTGGCACTTAACTCACGCATTTCCCATGCAGTGATTTACAGGTGGTGAAAAAATTTCATGTGATGGTGGTGTAGATGCTGATGATGAATGTGATGATGCTGATGATGATGATCTTGCTATTGTTGCAACATGCAGTCCACATGTTGCCATCCAAGCAGAAGATGAGGATGTGTGTGACAGTGACATTGATGAATATGATGATGATGTAATTGACCCCAGTTGGGAACCGGAGAAAAATAAATTAAAAGTGGCTGTGTCTGAATCTGTTTGCAGGAATCCCCCACATGTAAAAACTTGTGATTTACCAGTTTTAGTTGATGATGATGATGATGATGATGACGACCCAGTAATCTACATGATAGGTAGTCGTGGTGGTCAGTTGCAGTCCGGGTGTGCAGTGCCAGAAACATCACATGCCCCCCCCCACTTCAGTGCTTAAAATAACAGACTTAAATAAGCCACATCATCATGGATATGTTAAAAGCAGAGTAACACAGTCTCTTGTTTGGGATTTTTTTGTTCAAGGTGCAAATGATGATTCAGTTGCAATCTGCCAGGTTTGCCATGTGTGTGTGAGTCGAGATAAAAAGGGGAGCCATCTTGGGGTAAGAAGATAGCATATGCATCTTAAGAATAGGCACATGGCACTGTGGACCCAGCACAAGCTGGCAGCTAATACCACAATGGGGTGTTCACCCTCGTCACCAGCAACCATAGCCAGCATGTTATCCCCATGACTGTTAAGCCCAGCATGAAATTAAACATGACAAAAGTGCGGTAATAAGAGCAGAGGATTACTACAGGCATGATGAGGTGGAGGACCATAATGACTTTGAAATGTTGTCCAGTGCTGGTGAGAGTAGCAGTTTTTGTGGTGGTGGTGAATGCAGTATGTCTAGTGTAAGTGGTACATCAACCCCAGTTGGCAAATCTGGAAAAATAACATAATTTCTGGGTTTGTCATCATCACCTGTGCAACTGTCTTCATCAAATGTCCACACTCCACCCCCTGCCAATGCCATTCATCACAGAGCACAACCATTTGTGACCAACAACACACCCGTGTAAACGTTTAAGTCAGCCCACATCACAGAGTGTTTCTGTGCATAAGCTGAAGTACCCCCAGTCATACAGTGTCACATGAACTTAATGCTGCTGTAGCGGAAATGCTGGCAATTGATCTTTTGGCCTTCTCCTTTGTGGAGAATTCTGGGTTCCGGTGGTTTGCTGCCTGTGCCTGTCCAAAATGGAAAGTCCCATCCAGAACATACTTTTCTACCCGTGCTGTTCCCGAGTTGTTCTGCACTGTCTCAGACTCAGTAAGACATGCCCTTCAATGTTCCTTCTCTCCATTCATCCATTTAAGTATGGCTATGTGGACAAATGGCAAAACAGCAGGGAGTTCATATCTGTGTATAACTGCACACTGGGCGCAGGTACCGGGTGTTGTTTGTGATGTTGGTAGTATGAATAATCAGTGCAGTAAGGTGGATTGTCATGGTAGCAATCTTCCAGGAATTTGCCAGCATACAACAATTGCTATGCACAGTGTGACCTGTTCACACATTGGTGGAAATATTGGACATGGTACTGACTGAAATTGACAGATGGCTAAACCCTCTGCCCCGGAGAGCTGGGTTCATAGCAAGTGACAATGGGTCAAATGTGGTGAAATGCATCACGAATGGTGTTTTTTTTCATGTTCCATGCATGGCCCATTGTTTAAATCTTGTGGTTCAGGAGTTTCTGCACCACCCTGACATAAAGGAAATGCTGACCATTGCACGACATATCTGCTCTCACTTTTCAAGATCTGGAAAGGCCCCTGACCAACTGTGGCAGTTGCAAATACAAAACAGCCTGCCTCAGCACCGCTTGAAGCTGGAAGTTGTCACCCAATGGAACTCCACATTATACATGGTAGAGAGGTTGTATGAACAATACAAAGCCATCTCAGAATATCTTGTGATGCACACTAGCCGTGACAGTTCCGTGTCCTCCATGTCTATGATGACTGAACAGTGGCACCTCATGGACTCTGTAATAACCATTTTGTGGCCTTCTGAACATGCCACACAGGCAGTGAGTGGCAAGTCTGCCTCCATTACACAATCAATTCCACTGCTGCGGGTGCTGAGGCAGACATTGGTGAATGTACAGCATGACCGTGATGTTACCGGAGATGGTGGTAGCAGTATGTTGCTGCAACACATGTTGACAGTATTCGACCAGAATCATCACACTGTGAGCATTCAGCGTAGTGACAACTTTGCCATGGCAACAATGCTGGACCCATGATACAAACTTGGAATTGCCTCAGTACTGGAGGGAGGGCCTGAACAGGTAAAACATATCACTGGTCAACTGGTTTGCTTGGTTAATGGGGCACAGAAGTCACGTGCCAAGGTTTAAAAACATCAGCAGCATAATCCAGCTGAAGGTGTAGCTGGAGGACCAGCAAGTATATCATGCAAGGGTAAGGGGACTGTAGTTCCAGGTGGTCTGTCATCAAAAGTGGGTGGCATCTACCCACATTGGGAGCTTTGTCCCAAGTGGGTGTTTGTGAAATAAATGATTCCGGAGAACAGGCTGATGCATCAACACTTGGTCTAAGGTGGCACAAAAATGGTTGCGTCATATTTGTCTGAAAACAGGCATCTGACAATAAGTGAAGATCCTCTTTTGTAGTGGAGTGGAAAGGTCAGTGAATGGACAGAGCTGACTGCAGTGGCACTGAAGTACCTCACATGTCCACCCTCCAGTGTAAGTGTTGAAAGGGTATTCAGCTCAGCAGGTACAATAGTCAGGGATAGATCAGACAAACCTGTCTCCTACAAATGTTAGTTTGCTAACATTCATTAAAATGAATGAGAGGCACATACCAGCACAGACTGCAACCTCGGTGTAAGTAACCCGTCCTAGTCATGGTGGTCTTGCGTTGTTGTGGAAATGGAGAATCCTGTGTCGCACTGGCAGTGACTACCTGAAATGGCCACCACTGATGTAGATGATGACACAATGGAGAAAGAATTTCCCAGTGGTCGGACTCAACATCAATGACTGTGAGGGCAGTTTCTTTATGGGATGATGATGTGGTTAATGGTGGCAGGTTTTAACTGCAGTATTTAAAAGGCGGTGTGCCCCCCAACCCCAGACCACCACCACCACCACCGGGACTGATGTTATGCAAGTCTGCCACCATGAGTCTGTCTGCTCCCCACGGACCACCAGTCCACCAGTGCACCACCACCACCAGTTTCTTAATATTTAAACCATAAAGTGAGTATGGGCACTCATGTTTGTTATACTGCCTCACTTCCTTAAGTTGTATGTTTTGTTTTCTGTAGCTTTTCAGAACCGCAGTGACAAAACACAAACAGTACACTTCTTTTGTTTCTTTTACAGAAGAACAAAAACAGGCTCCATCGCTAATACTCGTTGGGAAAGATGCTGTAGCTATATCGTACAGAAAGGAACCAATGTAATGTCCACGTGAAATCCATTCTGGTAAGTATGAAAATTTTATTTCATCCATTTCATTGCTTTGTAAAGACTGTTGCAAATATTGCACACAGAAGGTTGTCTTAGTAGTTGACAACATGTGTCTCTGAAATGTAACTTGACAACAGGGATTGAGATTTGAGAACCAGGAAGGGACACATAACAATGAAGTTGTAACTTGTAAGAAGTCATTCATTTATTTTTTTAGGAAACTTTGAGATGCTTTGTTGTTCTGTCAAAGTGGTCTTATCCAAAAAAGTTCTTTAACATTAGGCACCCCCCTATCACGAGCTTGGGCACACATGCAATACGCAGAAGTCATTTCATTAGAAGACCATGACCATCATTAACAACCGGACTCTAGAAGGATGCTGATGAAATCTGTGAAGAAGCAAAAAAATAAGAAACCATTACAGACAAAACTGAAAATATGATTCCCCCAACCCCCCAAAAATAAATACTTACCTTCATGTGCTTGAGAGTTATCCGTTCCATCTTTAAGTGCAAAAAATCTTAGTTGAGCACTGGAATGTGCACACCAACAGTTTATGAGTCACCTGTGTGATGCAGAACAATAGCATGAGTACATGTCCAGTTCAAGTTCAACCCCCCTCATCATCACCTACAAAATACACAACCATATATCTATATATATATCTACTCACCAAGGCTACTATTAGAGTACATCCAAAGGGCGCTTTTCAATCCAGTTGAGATGATCACATTTCATTTGGTGGAATTGTCTCGCACAACACATTGGACCAGCAACACAAACCTCACAGTCATCATTTTATACTGGTGTATGTGCTGAAACAGTGACTGGAGTGCGCCATTAATTCTGGGGGACTTTGTACGTGCTGAAATAGTCTCTTTTCACTTTGTTATTACTTGTCACTTTTCTGCACACAAGGAGGACATATTGTGGGCCTGCAGAAAAAATCTGGGGACTCTGTGCCACCACTGCACACATGACTGAGAGCGCCATTCATTCTGGGGGACGTAGTATGTGCTGAAACAGTCTCTTTTCACTTCGTTACCACTTGTCAATTTTCTGCACACAAGGAGGACACATTGTGGGCCTGCAAAAAATATATGGGGACTCTGTGCCACCACTGCCCGCATCACTGAGTGCGTCATTAATTATGGGGAACTTTGTATGTGCTGAAACAGTCTCTTTTCACTTCGTTACCACTTGTCAATTTTCACACACAAGGAGGACACATTGTGGGCCTGAGAAAAAATATGGGGGCTCTGTGCCACTTTTGTGTGTTCTGTGATTGTTGCTGTGAGCTCCTAGTCATGATGTCATAGTGACATTTTTACAATTAAAGCAGCATTGTAAGAATGTCCTCACAGTTCTGAACTGTACTTTTTTATGCCACTTTAAATTGTCACAGCAACCACTACTTACGTCTGAGTCGTCAGTGACTTGAATGATACGATTCTTCTCACAATTTATGTCTGCTTTTCTTACTCCTACTTTTTTCATGTATGAAAACAAAATAAGCATGTCTTCCAATATTGTTCCAACCAGCTATGTATTTATTTGCAGCTGCTTTTCAATAACTATTGTTCCGTGGTGTCATATAAAACACTGCCTGATGCATAACTGTTAGTTAACAACAGAAGTGATATATGACAACTACTTGAAGTGATGGAGAAAAGCAGATGAAAACAATGATATAGACCTGGTCACACTCACTGTCAGCAGCACCAATTTAAAAGGAATGTTCCTTTCATTATTTCACACTTGAAAAAAGGTAGTACAGCACACTCAACTACTGCAAATTATCGTATCATTCCAGTCAGTCAGGATGTAAGTAAAGGAAGTTGTAACATAGCATTAAAAAATATAGGTCAGAGTTATCAACAGATTCTTGCACTGCTGCTTTACAAACAGTCACCACATTACATAGTTATGGTGATGCACATAAACTAATATGTGGGAGCATTACTACCACTGGAATATTTCTTGCTCCACTGAGTGCAATATATGTCTGTGAAAGCCACCCATAATTTCATTACAGTGAGTCACATGATGGAGGAATTAACAACCTGAAAAGCAACCCAGATTGTGCCACACTTTCTCAGCAACATTAAGACATGATGGCAGGGGCAGCGAGGTGCATGCTCCACTATAGGAATGTCCAGCAGCTATCCCAAACAATGTTTCCTAATGTTATAAGGTTCATTTTGTGGTGAAATGTGGGATGTTTCACTAACTAAGGCTCTTCTTACTGGAAACGCGGCCACATTTCACAACAAACTGACCATTAACATAAAGAAACATTCGCAAAACCTGTACAATCGGATATTCACTGTAAGGAGCACACGCATGCGCTTCTCCTGCCATCACATCCTAATGTTGCTGAGAAGGGAGGCAGAATGTGGGCAGATTTTCAGAATGGAATGCTCCGTCATGTGACTCACTGTAATGCATTTACACCTGGTTTTCAAAAAAATGTATTGCATTATGTGGTAAGAAAGATTCCCTGGAAGGAAAATGTGTATGATTTAATAATAACAAACAAAAACACACAACAAAAGTACAACACAGTAGTGGGGAGGGATCAGGGGTGGGGTGGGTATGGAGGGCAGAAAACAATACCCAGACTTACTATGGCCGTGGGATACCATGGTGGTCCAGCAGCAGGTGCAGCACTGAAAGTATTTGCTGCTGCTCTGCTTCTCTCTGGTATCCTGCTGCTCAAAGCACTGAAACACTTGTTGTTTTCTTCCAGTGCTGCCCACACCAGGAAGAGGTCAGACTGGCTTACAGGGACTGTGCCGGGGTCCACTGCAGCGGGTAATCCAGGTAGTGTGGCTGGTGGTGGACAGGGTGGTGCTAGTGGCTGTGGTGGTGGTGGTGGAGCACCTGATGTAGCCCTCCTCCTCCTGCTGTGGTGGTGACTGCTGCAAGGCACATCTCCCACCCCAGCAGCACCCTCGGCCACTGCCATGGAAGGGCCAGCAGGTGGACACCTGGTCCTTCCATGGCAGCCTCGCCACTCTGCCCTGTGGTGATTCATCATGTGGGTGCTTCTGGCCACCAGTCCCCAAATGTGTCCAAGGGGCCCACGGTGCACCAGCACACCACACACATAGCACTCCACCACTGTGCTGTCTCCCCCCACACAATTAAAAAACTCCCACACTGGGGAGCTGCGGGGGGGACCAGACACAGTACGCACTTGTTGGGCACGAGTCCCACCACCACCCACAATTGCCGGGTTCACCTCCTGTGGCTGTGGAGGGGTGCTGCTGGAGCTCCAACAGCTTCTGCTAGTGGTTGTGGTGGAGGAGGTGGATGAGCAAGAGCCACAGGTGGCATTGGTGCTGCTGTGCTGCTCCTATTGCTTCCACAGGGGAAGCAACGCTGGCCAGGAGTCTGGAGCGGTCCAACATAACACAACCGCCCCCCCCCCATGGGTCCGCACTCCTCCCTCCTAACGCATACCACGTGCCAGTGACTCACCTACTCTGACTCCAACGTGACCCTCCATCCTCCTGGGTCCACAGGACTACACACACACACCAACAGTGGACACACACACACACATGTAGACACACACACACACACACAGTCAGTCACACACACGAAACAAAAACAAAACTTATACAAAACAATTCACGAAACAAAAAAACACTAAGACAATACAAACACTAAATAAAATAGCTGTTTGATTGTTATGGCAGTAAGAAACAACTCCGAGAGCCAAGCAAGCTCCTTTCCTCTCACAGTTTTGCTTTCTCCCTGTACAAATGCAAAGAAGAAAGTGAAACTGCTTCTCTGACTCACTTCCTTCCTGCCTGCTAAAGCATGCGATTTACAGTACTGCAGGCCATGTGATGTGCCTATTTTCTCCTCACTTTGCCTTACTTCACATTAAGGCATAATGAGAAACGTAGTAATAATGATAAACATGAGCACTTTACAGAGTCCACTTTGCTTCGTGTTTCACGACGCCAAGTGTCCACTTCGCCCCACTCGCAGGCGGATTTATAATTCGCTGCATCTCTACACGTGATAGCCTGAAATTTAAGTCCCAAATTTTGAAATTAAAAACAAATGAAAAACTATCAATATGATAGGGCCAAATTATTCGAGATGGAATTTAGATGTGGTTTGAAGAAACAACCAGCATCCGATCCATATAAAGCATGTAAGCAAAGATTGGATAAGACTTTAATGACCAGTCTCCTTAAAAATTATGGTACTATAGTTTCCACTGATTGGAAATGTTGTCAGTAGTACAACAATCTGTTTATACTACATTTAGTGCTCTCTTTGACTCTACTACTGTTCTTTCGGATGAATTTTTTGCACCATTTCCTCAAGTGGAGGATTCCATGAAGCAATGTTTATTGGAACCTATCTCTTCACAAGAAGTAGAAGTGGTAATAAAACAACTTACTACAGGAACCTCCCCTGGACTTGATGGTATTCCTAATGATTTTTTATAAAAAATGTATTTCTCATATGAGTTATTTTTTGCCCTTCATTTTTTAACTTTATGTTAAAATCAAATTCACCATTTTCAGGATTTAATACTTCTCTTCTTAATTTTTTATATAAAAAAGGAGATAAAACAATGCTTTCTAACTGGAGGCCTCCAAGTCTCCTGAATAGTGACTATAAGATCCTGGCAAAAGAGATTCGGCTGGCAGTAGAATCACGTATAGCGAGTGTGCCAAGACCCGAATGTCTGTGACACAGTAAATGTGTGGTCAGCAAGGACGCAAAGTTTGCAAAGTGTGAACTGAGAATTTAGAACTGGTACACATGTGAGTGCTGTAATAATGGATCAAGAAGGTTTAAGTGTTGAAAGGGAAGGGGGTACTGGACTAAACAAAATAGAGAGAGTAAGGATTGTCCTGGACCTATTAAGTTTGTTTCTAAAGGGCTTTCTCATGAGGATGTTACAGTATTCTCCTTTTTCAGCTAGGCATCATCCGCTTGCCAAAATACAGGATGACAACAATACTAAAAGAGCTGCTTTAGTTATGGCCAACAGGAATGTAGATAATACTGAGCCTCGGGGGGAAAGGAAACAGATATTCAATGGGGAAAATTGAAGGTACAGAAAGGCTTTCTTCATATGAACATATGAACATACCAGCAGATAAAGGCCTAGAGGTCTATCAAGTCTGCTCGAATGTGCAGCTAGCACCCCTTATTCTGCAGCTGCCCCTCCCTTCCATCCTTCCCCTTCATTAACCCTCCCCCTTGTCCTGTCCCATCCCCTTTTGAAGCAGTCCACTGTTCTACTGGATACCACTTCTGCAGGTAACGCATTCCACCCAGCCACCACCCTCTCTATAAAAAAGTGTCTCCACATCTCCCTCCTGAACCTTCCTCCCTCCAGTGTCATATCATGGCCCCTGGTGTCCCTCCCCTCCCTTACTTTGAACAGCCCCTTTGTATCTGTCTTTGTGTACTACTGTGGCTGCTATTTCACAAGCTTTTGCAGTACAACCTGTGTCTGCAGACCCTTTTCATGCATGGTCTCCTGAGAAAGCTTTGAAGGAGGCTGGATGGTCTAAATTGAGTAATGGCCAGTGGCGTCCTGATTTTGATTGGAATGAGCCCATAACCTCAACTAACCCAGAATGGTGACCTCAGGTTCAGGTTACTGGAAGTGAACCTGATTTACAGAAAACCCAAAGAATAACATTGGATGGTGAGAAGGTGGAAGATGTATGCAAGGCTTATAAAACTCAAAATGAGGTTGCACAGGCCACAGCTGTTGGCCCTGAACTCGGAGATAAAGAGAGGATGTTGATTGGGGCTATTTCTCAGACTGAAGGTCCCGTAGAAGGGAGAAATGATGTTACAGAAGAGAATGTACCCCCCTCCAAAAAAAAACTTTTGTCAGAGTTGTTTGCAAAATCAAAGAAGGAAGTTGCTCCATGTCGAAACACTGTCCAGATTCGGTATAAGGGAGACCTAGACTTTAGGCCGGACAGACAACTTGTTGGAAAACTACTGCTTAAAGATTCCCTTTGTTTCTCTGCACAGGAAGTGTTCGCGTTTATTAACATCTCTGGTGAAGACAATTATGACATTAGCTTTCGGTGTTCTTATCTGTTGTATCAGTTTTGGCAACGTTATAACCTACTAAAGTTTTCTCTTTTATGGTCCCCTTTTCAGTTATTCCACTGACTAAGCCCTCATCAAATTTGTAACGATTATGTTCTGAAATAGATGGGTGCATGTAGAAGATATTTATTATTGGCTATCATAAAAGTGTGAAGTGTTAAGTGAGCCTGAAGCCCTGTTAGATTCAGAGCAGTTTTGGATGTGAGGGTGGAAATTTAAGGTGAAATTAAGGCAAGAGAATGATGTCATTGAGCATATTCAAAACTCCTTTTTGTTGGGCAGAAACCGAGGATTGTGCTTTTATTCTGGGCAGCCACATGCATATTATAGGTGTGGATCTCGTACCTACCTGTCAAGTACCTGTGATACCCCCCAATATGACAATTGTGGGGAGGTAGGACATATAAGGATACAATGTAGTAATTTAACTCAGTGTGAACTATGTGAGGAATCTGCCCACACATTTTCTCAGTGTTCCTGGGTGGTGAAAAACAAAGCATCAGTTATAAGCCCTGAATTATTAATAAAAAAAAGACCAGGAGCCATGTGGAGGCATACCACCTGTCCCACCAGAAAGAGGGGAGGTAGAGGTGCCACCCTAGGCAGCTCTTCCAGACCAAAGAAAAATACCTGTTGTCAAGGAAATTGAAGTAGTGGAGCCTAAAGGGAATGGGAATGTAGAAGGACAAGAGGTGGATTGGCCTATCCTCCGCCCAGTCTGTTACTCGGAGGGTACAGGGAGTGAATTATTCTTGGACGGGGAAAAACAGGCAGTAGGTCCTTGACCACAGAGAAGAGTAACATGTAATTCAGCATTAGTTGCTTCTCAAAAGAAACAGGGAGGTGTTCCTGTGTCCAACCAATTTGAGGCTCTAGGGAAAGGGGAAGAGGAGTCAGACATGGAGGTAGTCGATCCCCCCACCCCCCAAAAGACTGGAATAGAAGGTCAAGAGTTCACTGAATACAAAGGAAAAAAGAAAAAGAAATGGAAGAAAGGTCCTTAGATAGTCAGTTTTCAACAAACTCCTTTGAATGGTGGTGTTTTTATCATGCAACTGTTATAGTTTATTAAATTTGAAAAAGAGGGGTGCCTGTTTCCATTTTTTAGCACATCAAGGTTTCAAGGTATATTTTCTACAGGAGACCTGGATGTGGTCACCAGAGCAAGCTAGATTATTTAATAATGAATGACATTGGGGTCCATCATATTGGTCCTTTGGAACGGATATTGCTGATGGAGTTGGTATTGTGTTTAGTGCGTTCAAATTTAAATTGTCAAAATAATTGATCTAATTCCTGGTAGGGTATTCATTTTAGATGGGGTATGGGATAATATTGGCTATAGGTTGATTACGGTGTATAGTCCTCAAACCAAAGCGGAATGGGTAGAGTTAATTAAACAAATTCATCCTTACCTTTATACCACCACCTTTATTGTTTTGTGGGGGGACTTTAACTGTGGGTTCCCATGGTAAGGGGTTAGGGTGGGACATGGAAAAATATAATGTGATGTCAATGTCTTGCACCACTGTGTGTTACAAGCAGATTTGATGGCTATGTGCGGATTACCTCATCCAAGGGCCTGAATTTACATTCAAGAAAGGGAAATTGACATCGGCTATTGATCATTTTTTTATCTCCAAAAATGTTTCTACTCCCTCCCTAAGTATTTTACCCTTGGAATTTTCTGACCATTTATGCCTAAAACTAAGTATTGCCATTAGTCAAAGCCGTACTCAATACTTATGACAAAGCTTACTACTAAGCTGCTAAGGACAACATAACTCTGGTATTGTTTGCATCAATCTTACCTGTACCAGCTTGTTTGTATCTATGTCTTAAGTTACTGTTATACTTATGTGTTGTACTGCTATACTGTGTATTTTCGTTTGTCTTACTGTGACAAGGTACCTTTGTAAATGAGCCTATGGCTCAAAGGTTTTCCAAACTGCTGTTTAAATAAAATAAAATAAAAATAAGTATTGTCCAGCCGGCACAGGGTTCTCAAAATCAAACAGATGGAGACTAAATTCTAGCATGCTGTTAGAGGAACAGGTTCAGGAGGGTTTCAGTGCTTTACTTTGGGCCCGGACATCGGTGACTTTTCTTTATGAGAATCACACTGGGTGGTGGTTGGAGACAAAACATGAAATTGCTCGTTGGCTGCATGCCTATAGGAAATGAAAAGTGCAGTCCGAGTATTTTCAATACTTAAAGCTAAGGAATCAGTTACAGAATTTGTTTGGCTTACAGGCCTGCTCTCGGGCGAATTATGACCTACAAATAAATAAATTAAAAGCTGACGAGCGCAAAACAATATAACAGAGCTAAGTTATCGAAGGCTGAATTAGAATATGGGACCCGGGAAACCCCAGGAGGTGATCCTTTTGAGGCCTTCAATAATAGGAAGGATTGAATGGCCTTCAAAACTTTGAGAACTGAAAATGGTGATTTGACTACTGATGTGAATGAAATTCAGAATATGATCCTAAATCAGTTCAGTTCTTATGGTTCAATACCAGAATCCTCTGCTTCTGATATTGGGGATTTTCTAAAATTAATAAAAATAGAATCCTACTTAAAAGAGGTAAATAGTTTAGAATCTCCCATCTCATAGAATCTCCCATCTCAGTTGTAAAGACTGAGTGTGTAATTTCTCAGTTGAAAGTAGGGACTTTCCGGGGCCAGATGGCTTGTCATATGAATTATATAAATTGTTTCCCATGAGTTGGTGATATGTCTTACATTTGTTTTTGCAGTTTTATTGGGTGGAAATATTATACCTACTGAGTTTGTTTCAGGATTGTTGGTGTTTCTTTTCAAATCTGGGGACAGGTACTGTATTAATAACTGAAGGCCCATATCTATTTTAAATACGGATTTTAAAATGTTGTCCGAGTATTGCAGAATAGGTTGTGTAAAGTTGCAGTGAACTTAATCCATCCTGCACAATATTGTGGTCTGTCAGACAGGAAAACCAGCATGCCCTATTTATAGTTAGGATGTTGTTACTTATTTTGAAAGGAAGAACGGACTGAGTGTATTCTGTCCCTAGATCAAAGTAAAGCTTATCACAGAATGAGGCAGGAATTTTTGTTTCAGGTTCTGGCATGTTATAGGATCCCACAAGTTTTCATTCATGTACTTAGGTTATTATATGACCAGTAGTGGTTTGCCCCATTACCAATGGTAGGAGTACTAATGACTTGGTATTAAAGGCGGGGGATCGGTAAAGCTGTCCCGTCTGTGCTTAAAAATATTAATAGGTATTCTGTGGTATCAAACTCAAAACTTAACTTAAGAAGGTTTATTTCTGGGGAGATTGGATGGTGGATCCAGGTGTATTAATCAAATCACAGTAGCTTGTGATCGTATAAACATTTTAGGGATCTGGTTCTCACCTTTCAATTTACCAACTGAGAACTGGGACTTGTGTCATCTGTGGAATCAAAAGTTAACTGGTGGAAGGCATGGAAATTGTCTAAAACAGAAAGAGCAGAGGCTATAAAAGATTTTTAATTCCTACCTTACTCTATGTAGCAATGATTTTTCCTTTACCCTGCAATTTCGAGGCCAGACTATTTGCTAGTTTCTTTTCAAATGATTTGGGGCAATAGACTTAACCCCATTTAAGGTGTTTTTGTATTTACCAAAGGGAGATGAAGGGTTGGGGATGATTGACCCAGTCACTTCTGTTCTAACCCTTTTTGTGTCTCAAAATTTTAAATTGGTATTTGAAAATAATGGGTTTAGACAACAATATTGGTTCTGTGTAACATGGAGGAGTTTCTTCAAGCCTGGAGTGGAGAACTTCCCCCAAGGGTGTCAAGGTTAACAGAGGTGCCTGTATGGGTAAAATGGGTGTTGTTGAAGATGAACAAGTGGGGAATCACAAAAACTCAGATTTGTCAGACATCTGGGAGACAACTCAATACTGCAATCATGAGGCAAATACACCCCAAAATAGCAGAATTTAGGAATTGCCCTGGGGAATTGCGGGTTAGTGTTTTAAAACAGTTGAACAATAAATGGATACCTATCCACATGTAGGACATTTTGTGGCTAACCACGTATGGGAGAATTAACTTGAGAGGGAATGCGAAACATAAACCTTTGGAAGAGAGAAATTGCCCGTATTTGGGATGCTGCAATATGGTTGAAACTATGCATAATTTCTTATCTGAGTGTTCCTATTCTGAACCTCTTTGGCCTTGGTTAGCCAAGAAATGGAAGTTGGCATGGGTAGCACAAGTTAATCATAGAAACATAGAAACATAGAAACCTAGAAACATAGAATTTGACGGCAGATAAGGACCGCTTGGCCCACCCAGTCTGCCCATTTCCCTGCCTACTGAATAAGCTGCAGATCCTAGTTAACCAGCAGCCTACTTCTTCCTACCCCCATCCCCTAGAATTGCCTTATGACTGTCCCATGCATGCTTGAATTCCACCACTGTTTTTGACTCCACGACCTCCTCTGGAATGCCGTTCCATGCATCCAGAACCCTCTCTGTGAAAAAATACTTCCTTAAATTACCTCTGAGCCGCCCCTCTATCTTCAAATTGTGCCCCCTTGTTCTTGCACACCTCTTTTTTTGAAAGATGCTACCCTCCTGGACTTTGTTGATTCCCTTGAGGTACTTGAAAGTTTCTATCATGTCCCCCCTCTCCCTCCTTTCCTTGAGGCTATACGTATTAAGCTCCTTTAGTCTCTCTCTTCATATGTCTTCCGGTGCAGACCCTGCACCATTTTAGTTGCCCTCCTCTGGACAGCTTCCATCCTGTCTATGTCTTTGCGAAGACTGGGTCTCCAGAACTGCACGCAGTACTCCAGATGGGGTCTGACCAGCTGTCTGTACAGAGGGATAATAACTTCCTGTTTTCTACTGGTGATGCCTCTCCCTATGCATCCCAATATCCCCCCAGCCCTCATTGCTGCCCTCTCACATTGCTTGCCCACCTTTAGGTCATCTGATATGACTACCCCCAGGTCCCTTTCCATTTTGTTGTTGTTAGTATCTCACCCCCATTGTGAATCTTTGGTCCTGGACCATTGTCCTTACTGGATGCATATGTACCATTCTGAAACCCTACTGATATTGTTTTGTTGTTTAAAGTATTATATATGGCAGGCCAGGTGCCAATGGCCATTACAACAGAAATAGATGCCATATCAGAGTTTGAGCTTAATAGTAGAACAAGCAATGTTTTCTGTATATCTAAAAGATGCTGTAATTACTCAGGGCCATATGTTAAAAATATGGTGGAAAGGATTATCCTTTTTTATTACGTTTAAATAAAATAAAGTCTAGGACCTGACAGTCCTCAATGTATGCTTCATTGCAACCAAACCATGTTAAAGGAAGGATTGTGGAAGGAAAGTACCCTTTTTTGATTTAGGTTATTCAATCAGTATAAATGCGAAGGTGTACATTATTTAATAGTGTATACTAGAATTAGGGATTGATTATGTTTGTGATAATAATGAATAATGTCTATATTGTGTGGTTTAATTTTCTTTTTCAGTGTGATGTAACACTGATTTATAATTTTTTGAATGAGTTGTTTTTGATGTGTAATAATAAAAATTCCCTACTCTTTTGAGTAAGTGCCATGGGATTTTAACATCCACCTGAACTACCACCAATCCAGGCAGATGGGACCTTGGTTTAACATCTCATCCTAAAGACGCACCACAGAAGTGCAGCACCCTCTCATGCTGCACTATAGTGTCAGTATTGGGATATTAACCCAAGTGCCAGATGAGAACGAAACCCACAGCCCTCTGATCTCCCGGCCTTTTCTGAGATAGCCTGAAGCCCTCCCTCTGCCTGCTTTCTCACACCCTCTGTGGTTGATGCTTTCATAGACCTGTGACATGTAAAATGCAGAGGGGGGGGGATAACCTCATCCCTTTGAAGGTTATTTATGGTGCTAGCTAGCTGAGGAGAAAGTAAACAAATTGACATTACAGCAGCTCTGAGTCCCATCTTCTATTCCTCTCTGTGGTTGTTTCTGAGGGAGATTGGGTAATTTAGCTAAAACATTACTTAGAATCTCCCAATAGACATCTTTTTTCCCTGAGACCTTAACTGACATACATGTTCTTACCAGGACAGTGTCTGCAGTCTGCTTAATGTATTCATGATCTGATTCTCATGGCGGTTACATTTCTTTCTGCTTGATCCTCCCCCCAACCCCCGTCCACCCATTCTTGGCAGCAATTTTAGCATTCCATTATTACAGGTAAACTAACCTGAATAGCATATAGACATTCTAAACCATTAAAGTCAGTGACCACAGTTATTTGTAAGTGGTATTATAGCTTGTGAATGACATATTTAAAAATGCATTGCATAAAGTAGTTTAGTGTCTAGCACTGCTCAGTTCAGAGGTTGCCAGTCTTAGTTTGTGAGGTGATAAGATTCCAGTTAGCCATGGATCCATAAAGAAAACCTCAGTAGTATGCTGCAGAACATTACATTAATAAGATATAGTATGATATGCTAAAGTCCCCAGCAGTCTGAGAGCATAGGTGAGGTGAAATAATTAATGTATTATTGTAAGGCCCTTCATCATATACACTCTAGTAGATCAGATCAAATAGGCTCTGCTGGGGCCTTACTCACATGACCACGGTATAAGGGTGGCATATTCTTTACTCATTCTTTAACAGTCTTAGGCCCAGATATTCAAAGCTTTACATGGTGCGCAAACTGTTTGCACGGGATTAGCGCAGAATTAGTGCAGGTCTGCCATATTCAAAAGGCCAAATAGTGCATGCAAACTGCATTAGCGCTGGGCAAACCATAATTATATGCAAGGCAAAGTGAACATGAATACAGGCGCTATGAGATATTCAGTGACTAGCGCCGCGCTAAGGTGTTTAGCACGACTTAGCATGACCCATAGCATAGTACAAATTACCACCCAGGAAAAGCTGTTCTTAACCCTGGGCAAACAGCTTTGTGTGACATTGTTGCTTTGTGCAATGTTTGCACGGCTTTTGCGTGGCTTGCATGACCCTAACATATGAATATGACACTTAGAAAATGCCAAACATGGAGGACACATGCCGCTCACTGATGGCACCACCATAATGCCAACAGCTGCCACCAGTCCCTGCCAAACACAGGCAGTAAGGGGTGATCTGGCCCACAGGGGACATCATGATAGTGTAGCCATACAGCACACACCTGCAGACCATACATCCATGGTAACCAACAGTTGCCAGCACACACATGCAGCACTGTGGAAATGGTGGCCATTGAGGGGAGAGTGTACGGGTGGCCAGACTTCACCATAGCCCAGGTGTGGCCACAAGGCTGGGACACATCACGCAGTGCACATGGGCCAGTTGGAAATACCCCACCACCTGTGTGCCTGTTGGAGCTTACGCGCCCCCAGCCACATACCGACAAATCGTACAACCGCCACAGCACACACACCCGTCCATGCATATGTCACTGTGGGCATCCCATGCCACAGGTGCAGCATCTGTGGATCACACAACAGTGTAACAGTACTGTCCACTGTCAGTATTCACCTGCAAGCTGGGCCTGTCACTGTGTACAGTGCAGTGGTCATCACTGCCCACATACCATAGACATTGCTGTGTCCCTCACACTACTGGCCCTTGCTACTGTGAGTGTCTGCTGTGCACTGTAGCATGACCTACAGTGAGACACTTGCATGCAGCACCACCACCACCTGTGCCTATGCTGTGTTGTCCCCTGGGGTACAATTTGCTATGCTATTCTGTACTGTTCACATGTAACCTGCAGCTATCATCATGCACTGCCTGACTGACCTACAGATGGAGCTGCGGTCGGACCTGGCCAGCCCCTGTACTTCCAGACTGACCTACAGGTGGAGCTGTGGACCCTGCAGTAACGCTGGGCAAACTGCATGCAAATCAGGGCATAATGGGATGCTAATGTGGCTGTTTTTCCAGAGACTACCTAAGTAAGCTCATTTGCATGTCACTTTTGAATATGGCAAAGTTAAGCACCGGGCAAACAGCTTAGCTCCATGCTAATCCCGCGCAAACACGTTAGCTCTGCGCAAACAGTTCAGGGAATATTAAACTGTTTTGCACACTGCACTTTCCCGTAAACTGCTCCCTGCAGCTGTACTTGGTCCACGCATTTGCTGGAACACACATTGGCCACATAGGTCGCCTCTACCTACCTTCACATCGCTCTGCACTGTGCTGCTGTTGTGGTCTGCACTTCCTGGTTGCTATATTCAGAGCTGTCTTATTCCAGGGCTATGTTTCCCTGTACTCCCAACCCGTTTGCCCGGCCTCATTTTCCGTGCTATATTCAGAGGCTGTTTGCCCTGAGCTATTCCTTTTAAATATACCTTGCTTTGTGCTCCGGGCTAACTTTTGCCCCCGAGCAGTGTTGATTTAGCCAGACAACGCTTTTGAATATCTGACCCTTAGACCCTTCTCAAGTGTGGATTGCACTGCTAGATGCATTTCTGCTGTGTTGGGTTGGCTGGTCCTCTGGTGCATCACTCTGAGTTCTCCAGGTGTACATCTTTGGGAGTAGGTTGAACTGGGGTTACGGACGTTTTGGCAGTATTGCCTTCCATGCCTATTGTAACAAACAATGTCCAAGAACTTATCCTGAGCAGGATTTTATATATAAAAGCAACTTAGATTGGATCTTTAAATGGAAAGAATATATATGAAAAGCAATTTAAAACACTGTTTATTTTTTACAACAATTTTTTTGTTTGCTCTTTTAGGTACATCAAAGCGGAATAAAACCACAAAGGAGGGCATCTTGTGCACTATTCTTATATGGTGTTTGTTCTAACGTGAATAACAATAAAAATAAGTGCTGGTGATGGAATAAGTTTAGAAAAATAATATACTTTGGATGTATTTAGATAAATGTTTTTATTAATGTGAAACAGCACAAATCACTTTAACATGTGGGCAGGATATTCAAAGGGTTGCACATGGCTCAACGAGTGTTCTACATGCACAACCCACTGATGCTTGCACGATATTCAAAGGGATGTTGTGCTGCACAAATCCCGATGCACCAGAGCACCAGTAATGTATATGCTGTGCAAGTGTGTGGGGTGTACCCATGCATATTTGGCACATCCCAGTATGCAGCCCAGGATGTGCAGTGCACATGCATGCACACACCCGCCATGCACCGCATGGGGGCACAAAGATCTGCCCAACAACAATTGGAGAAAGGACTGGCCACCCACAGGTGAGCTGCCATATTGCAGGGCTCAACAGCGGCCGCTGGCTGTGTGTGGCCACCCGACCCCCAGAGCAACAGGCCAGGCGTCGCGTCGCCCTCGCCCGATCATGGGCTATGTAATATAAATACTATCCTGGTGGTCCAGTGGACAATCTCCAGCCTGATTGCGGCTCTGAATAAAGAATATATCTCTGGTGGTCCAGTGGACCCGCTCCCAAACCTGATTATGGGCATAGTACGCCATGAAAACACCCTGGTGGTCCATGGTACCCCACCCACCCACAAGACCCGACACCCCACTCCCCCCATACAGCGGTGGCGGCAGCTCCCCACCACAATCTCCCGGCCACCTGTGTGTGTGTGTGTATATGTATGTTGAAGTTATTGCCACTCTTGTGTTTGCACCTTAAAGTCTGTTTGTGTGAAGCTATTCAAAACTATGGAGAGAAAATAGGAGTACAGGGCAGACAGAAGTAATTAAGTGATTTTGTGGGTAAGTTTGTGTGTTGGGTGGGAAAAACCACATGTGTTTCCACTGATATGTGTGTTATAGTTCAACTGTAAAAATGAGATGAGGGAGAGAAGAAAACGAAAAAGACTAACAGTGGTTACAAGCATGCCGCATGCATGCAGATGTATTCGGATACAGTATGCATTGAAGTATAAGTGAGCCACATGTGTGCAGACAGTATGGCTTAGTGGGTAAAGGCACTGAACTGCAAGACAAAATACTTGGAGACATGAAGACCTGGGTTTGAATCTCATCGACCCCCACTTGTGTATGGTATGATCCTGAGCAAGTCACTAAACTTTTTCATGAGCAGTTATCAGTGAACACTTGTTTTTTTTTGCACGCATGCCACATGCATGCAGTCTTTCCCAGTTTAAAATAAAAATCATGGTTTCCACACTTGCTTTCTGCACGCATGCCATATACTTTCAATTGGTTCCAATTTAACATTTAAATCATACGTGCAACATGCATATCATTTGGATAGTTTTATGTGTGCAGCATGAAAACATTTCATATAATTATTTCTGTAAGGGGACACTCACCACATCGCCATAAGTGTGCTCCAGCTCCAGTTTTTAAACTGATGAAAAAGAGGGGATGTGTACTAGATCGAGTGCATTACCCCGTGGTGTGAATGACCGATGCGCGCGGTCCGCTGCAATCCCCTATTTCCCTGCCATGAGTCACTGGGATGTAATTTTTCCCACAAGCCCCCAGACACTCCTCTTGGCATGATCTGCAGTGCATGATGTTCGGGAGTTGTAAACAGAAAAAATGCGAAGGAACCATAGCGCAGAGGGAAGGCAATGGATCATTAAGTGAAGCGCTGCTGCTGTGTGAACAGTGTTTAAAAGTGTTACTATTGTTGATGCTAAAATTGTCTGTCAACATATTAGCTACAGACATTAAATGCATGTTTTTTATAAAGGTACAGTTTAAAGCAGTATTCTGTGTGTGGGGTGACTGGAAGGGTGGTGGGTAGGTACAGCAACCCAGCAGGTTGTACTACGCAAACATGTGGCCCACTATAATTTTACTCTGGCTGGAGGCACCACGTTATTTATTTATATCTTTGGAAAATAGCCCATGATTGTCACTAGAACAGAATTCAGGCCCCTTAACCTGTATTGTGGTCATCAGGCAGGGGTAGTAGCTCACTGGTAAATGGTGCCAGGGCTACATCTTTGGAGGCACTGTAGGGACCTCCTGTTTACCAGTCATGCCCACCATGGGTCTGCTGCTGAAAAGGACCATATTGTGCCCCCCCAAACCTGGTTTCATTCCCCGAGACCAAAAGTTGTAGTTAATGTTCCAGCCCTACTAAGACTAACTGAATGAAGTGGAGATCAGGAAATGGACCCCCAAAACTCCCTCTTGCTCGTGGGAGTCCCACCGAGATGGACACAACATCCATACAGGTTCTTCTGTCAGCAATTAAGTGTCTCAGCCGAGTGGTCATCTGTGGCAGGATGTTGGATTCTGCTTCTGGGACATTACGTTACCTGTGTTAGTTGAATGCCGAAATGTGGTAGACCATGAATTACAATGAGAAAGGAAAAATGTGAACCACTAAGAATTGAACCTAGGACCCCTAGCATTCCATGCTAGTACTCTGCCATTGAGCCATGATTCACACAGTTGCAGTAGCTGTCCCAGACCTAATTGTAATTCATGATCTAAATTTGCCTTGCAGTGGCTCATAACTACACTGAGAGGAGTTTATAGGTTGTTGTTCTGATGTATTTCTTTGGTTGCAAAGTTACACAACACCAGAGGAGGGGAATGTGAATTTGAAGAAAGGTCTGGGACAGCTGCTGCAGCTGTGTGAATCATGGTTAAGTGGCAGAGTACTAGCATGGAATGCTAGGGATCCTACTGTAGGTTCAGTTCCTAGTTGTTCACATTTTCCCTTTCTCATTGTCATTCATGATCTAAATTTGCCTTGCAGTGGCTCGTAAACTGCGCTGAGAGGAGTTGATTGGTTGTTGTTCTGAAATGTGGTAGATGTACTGTGGGTACCCAATGCCTTAATTCCCAGAAGGTTTTCAAGAGGCCTGGCCTATTGTAACTTTAAACAGTGTAATTCCCAGATAAGAGGCCTTGCTTGGAGCCTACAAAGAATCCCTCACTAGGTGAAGGAACCTGGTCTAGCTATGTGCCATCTGCCACAGATTCTTATTGCAAACTGAGAATGTTTTCTCTGTTGAAATCCACTCCCAATGATGAGGATGACTAAGAAACCTGGATTAACTATGCTGTTCCAATGTTACAAGAGTGGCAATGTAGTGAAGGAGAAAAGAGAAAGAGACTGACTCAAAGTCTGAAAGGTCCCACTTTGGATGCCAATTGGTCCTTGGGCCAGAGATCCTGAGGCCAGTGTTGAGGACTATATTGCCACTCTGGATAGCGCATTTGGCAATACTGAGTCTAGTGAAGATTTGTTGTGGAAGTTTAGGGCCACTCAGTAGCAATGAGGTGAATTCTTTGTCATACATACAGCATTTGGAAAAGCCTTACAAAAAGTATACTGGGGGAGTGCAGTCTGCAGACTTAAACAGAGTGTGACTGGAACAGGTGTTGAGGGCTGCTAAATATTCTGAGCTGTTGTTGTTAAAAATGAGTTTAAATGAAAGATTGGGTGACCCACCTCCCTCTGAGTCCTCTGCAGAGAAGTGAAAGAGGTAGAAGAGCAGGATGCACAATGGGGACTTTACCCTGCCACTTTAGCTGCCACTCAGGTTACTGAAAGTACCCTCTCTGCTGAGGCCAATGGGTTGAAAGAACTACAGACGTGACAGCCAGGATGAAGAGCAGAAATGCTTCAGAATATCACAGAATGCTACAGTTTACTGCAGGAGCCATTGTAAGTCAATGGCAATAAAGCCCTTTTGTCATGCAGGATTTTGTAACATGTCATTACTGCAAGTTACTGCACTTCATCGTGGCTGACTCCACTGTACTTAAAGAATATAGGAAGGTATTTGACAAGGCCGCCTTGATACTCAGCAAAAGCCAGGACACCCACCAGAGCCCACCTGTTTCGCCAAACCCATCAAATCTCTATGTGATGGGCATGGGTATCCAGGCCCAGGCACCCCACATGGCACCAAACATTGAGGCTCACTTTAATGAACTGTGCCATGATGGAAGTGAGTTAAAGAGCCATAGTCTGCCACTTCAGGGTGAACTAGAACAAAGAACAGTTGCTGCTCAAGTTTCTAACTGGTCTCTCCTGTGTATTCTGGATGTCTCAATAAGTGAGGTCCGTGGCCCTCTGCTGATGCCTTGTTCCAAGGCAGGCAAAACTGAGAAGGTATTTACTGTTACAAGTGTGGAAAAGATGGTCATGTCAGGAGGGAGCATAGATCACAAGAGGATCCAGCCTGAGTAAGAGACAGACTGCTGGAAGAAAAATCACCAGAAACAGGGAAACTCCAGCAGGGCCCAGTAAGGAAGCATAATGGTGCCCTGGCCAAGTCCAGCTCCACTGTGTTTGTATCCAGAACTTTAGCTTAAGCACCAAAGCCTGCACTGCCTGATCTCAGAAAACTGGTTGGGCCATCCACTGAAACCACAATCACCATCAATGGAGTGTCCACCCACGCTGTGTTAGACAGTGGCTCAAAAGTAACCATCATATTTAAATCTTATAATGTTTTTTTTGTTTTCCTGCTGTTTTTACTATACTACATTGGAAAATGTATTCTAAATTCTGTATTATGCTGTTAATTTTTGTGTTTCCTGTATTTAACTGTATTAGATTGTTGATATCCCTCTGTTGTATCTGTCCCCTTGTCCCTGGGGCACACTTGGAAATGAGTCTGGGTTCAATGCGCTTTTCCTGATTACCAAATTTTAAATAAAAAAATATTTAAAACCTGGTATGACCAGCACTTGTCTCATCTTACCCTACAGCCTTTGGAAGGTTTAAACATGTGGGGCCCTATTCACGAAGGTGCAGAGTGGCTACACGCCACGTAAATGTGGTGCATAGTCACCGCACACCTGCCTCATCTACTGCACCCCTGCACGGAATGTACTACTCACATACACCCCCCCCATGCACCCAATCCCTGGCCAATCCCTGAGCTCCACACCGGGGCAGGTCTGGCTGGAGCACAGAGCTGGGGGTATGCCAGTACTCCATGGCATTCTTCAAGGTGTGGAGTGCTGTGCGTGGGCATGAGCAGCTACACCATCCCATGGCAGCCATAAATATGGTATGCACCCAGCAGGTGGTGGTGATGGTGGGGATCCTTGGGACCTCCTTAAAGGATGCCCCTGATGTCGAGGTACCTCATGGGTGTCAGGGGGCAGAGAACTGGGCACATACCCCCCAGTGTGGTCAGCACACTGCATGCTGGCCACCATTGTGGTACCCCACGGGTGAAAATGACCCACCCGCTGGACCCGGGATGGGCATTTGATTGACTGCCTGCCTGGATCCTCTGCTATGCACCCTACCACCCTCAGGGATCCTGCATGCCAGGGGAGTGGGGCCACATAAGGGGGAAGTGCAGAGGCTGGCATTGGTGTCAATGGCCCATGTGCGGAACCCCTATGGGTGCAGAGCTGTGCGGGTGGTAAGTGAATAGCCCCCATTGGGCCTTAGTGATAAGTCTTACCCATATCTAGGTTACATCAAAGTATGGATTGCTTTTCCCTCCAAGAAAACTGGAGAGGGAGACCCGATTGAAACTTTGGCGTAGGTCTGCCCTGAGGCGGGGATATACAGTATAACAGAGTACCCGTACTTATTGGCACCAATGCCCATATGTCTGGATGCATGGCAGAGCTCTTCCAAGAAAGAGAGGTGAAACAGAAAGGAAAAGTTGTACCTGTACTTCCAGTGGTGAGACAGGCCTATCAGAGACAAGCACAGACCACACCTGAAACCCAAGATGATCTTGTGAGCAGTATGGTGTCGAGATGCTGAAGAGATAGTGTTGTCCCCTAACGCTGAGTGCATCATAAGTGGTGTGGCACCCCTAAAGAAAGATATAAAGGATCAAATCCTGATGCTTGATGCCCCTGAAAAACATGGACTGCCTGTAGGATTGTTGGTAAAGCCAAGTGTATTGCCAGTGAGAGCTCATGTTTATGTCAAGCGAGTTACCGTCCAGGTAAAGAATGTAACCAATGTTGTCAGGAAAGGGCGCACCTTGGCACATGTGTATTGTACAGACATGGTAGTACAGCCTATTTCCACCAGAGAGGGTGCCCATCCCGGTATTGATCCATACCTGTTTGATTTCAGTGACTCTCTTATTCCAGAGGAATGGAAGACCTGTATCCACTGAAAACTATTGGAAAAAACGAAGGTGTTCCTGCTACATAAGTGGGATGTGGGGTGTGTAACCAGAGAAGAACACCACATCAGACTTTATGATGAATGCCCTTTTTGGGAAGGTCTTGCATATTGGCCCCTGCAGGCATTAATGATGTGAGGAGACACTTACAAGAGTCACTGGTTGCTGGCATCATTCAAGAGTCGAGAAGTCCCTATGCCTCCCCAATTGTGGTAGTGCGTAAAAAGAATGGAACTGTGTGCATGTGTGTGGATTACGGGATCCTCGACAAACAAACAGTCCCTGATCAGTATACCATGCCCATAATTCAAGATGCTCTAGACTGTCTTAACGGAAGCAAGTGATTCTCTGTATTAGATCTGAGAAGTGGATATTACCAAATACCTATGGCTCCCCAAGACAGAGAGAAAACAGCATTTTTTGGATTTTATGAATTTCTAAGTATGCCCCAAGGTATTTCTGGTGCCCCTGCCACCTTTCAGCCCCACATAATAAGAGCTGTCGGAGACATGAATTTGTTAGAATACTTGGTATACCTGGATGATATTTTTGTGTTTGGGAAAACTCTGGAAGCCAGGTTACTAAAAGTGTTAGACCACGTGGAAGAATTCGGACTCAAGCTTTTCATTGATAAATGTCAATTTTTCCAGACATCTGTTAAATATGTAGGACACATAGTATTGGCTCAAGGCTTAATACTGATCCCAGCAAAGTTAAGGCATAACCCACCTGGCCTAGATCACAGAATCTGAAGGACTTACAGCGCTTTTTGGGTTTCTGTTGCTACTATAGAAGGTTTGTCAAAGACTACACTTGAGTGGTTAGACCCCTCTTAAATTTGCTGCAAGGCTACCCACCTGCCAATTAAAGCAAAAAAACAAAAGTGTCTGATGATACTGCTAAGCCTAAACAATATTTCAAGCCCTCTGAACCTCTTGACTAAAGGTGGACCGAAGACTGTGACAAAGCGTGCGCAGATCCTCAGAAGTCCTATACCTTGCATGCAGATGCCAGCTTCAGTGGTCTTGGAGCAGTTATTTATCAATGTTACCCAGCGGGCCTGCGGCCCAGTCACCTTTGCCAGCCAAAGCCTAAACAGTGCGGAAAAGAAATGTCTGGTGCACAAGTTAGAGTTTCTTGCTTTGAAATGGGCCATCATCAACCAATTTCATGAGTATCTGTATGGGACGCAAATCACTGTAAGAACTAATAGCAATCCCTTAACATATGTGCAAACTACAGCAAAGCTTGACGCAGTGGGACATAGGTGGCTATCAGCCTTGTCCACCTATGACTACTGTGATGAATACAGGCCTGGCATCAACCACATTAATGTGGTTGCCTTGTCCTGATGCCCAATGGCACCTTCTGCTGACAGCCAAGCCTGGGTAAAAACCTCAGAACAAACTGTAAAAGCAGTATGTAAAAAGTTTGGTGCAGATGAGCAACCAACCATAGAAACTGCTCCCCATCTGGTGGATAGTATTGGTGCTTCTGGTAACTGTCTCCCAACAGCCCACTGCAATTTGGCTACATTGGACTTGAGATCATTGCCTCAACTGACCCACCAAGACCCTCAGAGAGAGCAAAAGCTAGCTCCGACCATTTGTGACATACTCAGTGCCCTGCAAAAAGGGGGTGATGCTGCTCACATAACCACCAGTAATGCCAGTGCCCAGTTGTTACTAAGGAAGTGGCCACAATTTAAACTAAAACACAATTTATTGTACTGGGAAGAACAAAACCTGCAAGGAACCCCTCGTGTGCAGTTGGTGTTACCTGCAAAATTAAAGAGAACTGTTCTCAAAGCTTTCCATAATGATATGGGCCATCTGGGAAGTGAATGTATGCTAGACTTATTTCATGGTCAGTTCTACTGAACTAGAATGGGACATGATGTCGAGCAGTACTGTACAAATTGCCGCAGGTGTGTTCAAATGTAAGCCCCCCCTCCTAAGAGGGTCTTTTGCTCCCATTAGAGACCCCTTCCACCTCCTCCCCCCCGTGCTAGGGAATTATTAGTGCTCTGGGAGGTTAATCCCTGCCGGACGCCTCAAGGTGACAGCAGAGGGCAGGTTAGGGAAGGTATATAAAGAGTGGAGACAGGCAGTTTGGAGCTTTCCACCCCAGGCATTAGGCTTGAGGCTGGAGGGGGATGGCTGGAGAAGCAGTGGAGGCAGGCAAGGAGGGAGCTCGACAGTCCAGGTTGGGCCTGTGGGGAGACCCCCCAAAGTGTGCAGATAGGGACGGTCTCTGCAATGATGTGGTGTCAAGGAGACAGCAGGGGAATTCCGAAGGGAGGATGACCAGCCAGGTACCTGCGTCATTGGGATAAGGGAGGCTTAGGTTAGAAGAAGACCACGATAGGAAGGAGTCCATGATATCCCATGTTAGGAGTGATTTGGGCAGCCAGGGCTGTGAGGACAGTGGCAGAGTCCCCACAGGTGAGGGGCTGGGGGCAGTGGTCCTCTCCCCTACCTGGTGTGACAGGGCAGCCCAGACACCGAGGGAGCCAGTGGGGGCCCTTCGCCCATATAGAGGGACCTGCATGGAGGGACAGGTCCTGGGGCACCAGCATCTAAGAGCCAGGTGGGTCACTGGTCTTATGACAGGCCTTGGGAGGCTGCTCCTGGCTGGAGCTTATTTCAAGCCCAGGATGTGTTTTTCGGGGATGTGGGGCCAGAGGCTTGGCCCATTCTTAAATGGTCATCTGAGAGCTTGGTTAGAAGAGTGGGTGCCACTTCTGGAGAAGTGGGCTGCTCAGAGGGCCTGAGTGGTGGCACTTCTCAGGACCCTTAAGTGGCAGGGCAACCTAGATGATGTAACACAGGCACTGGAGCAGGGCTGGGTTTGAGGGCCGCTGTACCAGTGGGGAGAGAAAGAGTTTACATGGCTGTGGGGACCAGTGCAGGAAGTTCTTGGAGCACCGGCAAGTTCAGGGTCCATGTGGGAGGAGAATGTATGGGTTACAGGGCCTGGGTCAGAGAGGAAAAATCCCGGTACCCCTTGAGATTTGGGCCAAGGTCCAGTGGCCAGGAGGGGAAAGCAGCACGCTTCTCTGCACTGGAGATAGGGCAGCCGACCAGTGCCAGTGCAGACAGAAAGGGTAACCCAGAAAACATAAGAAAAAGAAGAGTTTGGCTTACTAGCGCCACTGAGCCAGGAACCTGTTGATTCTTCAAGTGAAGGATCTGCTTGTTTAAACCATCTAAGATTCAGGGGGAAGATAATCTGCTTGTGCTGCCTGTATAACCTTTAGTCTCCTTGATAGGCCCAGAAAATGGGTGAACTGTAAAAAGTTTGATTAGCCTCATGGAGCTGCTTTAGTTATTTGAAGGATGGGACTCCTGTACTCCTGAAATCACTTTGAATGCAATTGTTTAAATTAAGAATCTGTCTGGGATGAAACGTGGTAGTGCTTTTTCCTTTATTTAAGTTGGAAGGGAAAAAAATGAACTGGAAACCCTTTGTATTTATCTTGCATCATAAGTTGTAATTCCAGAAGGTGTCCATTATGCTGCACCAGGATCGGGGGCTTGGAAGCTCAGAAGAGACAGGAGGCTGCAGGTTGGAGGCCCTGCGTCTGGTGTTCAGAGGTTTGGGGTGAATCCAGATCATGGAGGTAGAGATTGAGAGTGCACGTTATGATGAAGCCATCGAGAGGTAGGACAGCTAATTTCCTATCTTTATTTTCATTGGTGCCTAGCTCGGAGTGTTACGCATCGTGGTAATCCTTCTGTTGCCCTCTGGAACATCTGGAATGATAAATTATGCCCCTAGACAGAGAGAGCAGGGAAGGGTTACACAAAGAAAAGCAATGCCACAGAAAGCCGCCCCTTTTGTAAATATTGTAACAAGTTCCCCTGTGGAGCTGGCCTGCATAGATTTCCTCAGCCTTGAACCTGATTCCAAAAATATCTCTAACATTCTGGTAGTTACAGACCATTTTACTTGCTATGCGACAAAAGGCCAGAAAGGTATTGGTAGAAGAATTCTTTGTCCACTATGGGGCACCACAGAGAATTCATTCAGATCAAGGTCATGATTTTGAGAGTCGCCTAATAAAAGAAATGCTATCTTTATGGGGTGTCCTTAAATCCAGAACTATGCCTTATCATCCTCAAGGTGATCCTCAGCCAGAAAGGTTCATTCAAACATTACTAGACATGCTGGGTACTTGGAACCAAAAGACAAGAGCAAGTGGAGCCAGCAAGTCAGCGCCCTTGTCCATGCGTACAACTGTACAAAAAGTGATGCTACTGGGTTCTCCCCCATATTCTGATGTTGGGAGGGAAGCCCTGCTCCCAGTTGACCTGTGCTTTGGTGTATCTGCAGATATTACAAAGTTAGACAACCACCTGCAATATGACCAAAAGCTGAGAGAACAGCTAAACAAAGCCTACTAGTTAGCTGCTGAGGCAGCCACCAAGAGAAACCAAGTTAACAAAGAAGATCATGATAGATGAATAAAAACTCAAGTGTTACTGCCTAGAGATAGAGTACTACTATGCAGTCTGGGGATCCCTGGCAAACATAAACTAGCTGATAGATGGAGTAGCATGTCCTATGTGGTAATCGAGAAGCTGCATGGACTCCCTGTGTATTAGATCAGGCCTGAAGGAGAGATCCGTGGATACAAAACTATCCACTGCAATCACTTGCTGCCAATTGGAGACAAGGTTGTTAGTATGATACAAGACAAACCAGACCCTCCTAAACCTCATGTAACCAGAGCTGCTACTCACAGACTACAAAATTAAAAGAGTACCTGTCAACCTAAAATTGGCCCTGCAACCACAGATGAGGCAGTAGAAGAAGACAAATCAGATTCTGAGTCAGAGGAAGAAGTTAACTACTATCCAACATACTATTATCTGACTCCAGAACTTGCCAGGCTACTACAAAGGGCAAATGAGATGCCAGAAAATGTGACAGATACACCAGCTGTAGAGCTATCTGCATCAAGTCAAAATTCTGAAACATCTGTGAACTCTGAACCTGTAGTTGAAACTGTATCCTTGGATGAAAGGCCTGCATTTGAGGAGATAATAGAGCAAGAAGGTGGAGACCCAGTTGAACCTGAGTCTCTAGAATCTAAACTGGTAGAACCTAAAACTGCAGTACCTGAATTACGAGAGCCAGAGGAGACTGAGATAAATGAAGCACCAAAGGAAACTGAAACAAATGAAAGACCAGAGGAAGCTGTGGTACCCACTTTGCCTGAGGATGCTTCATTGGTGGACAATAAAACTGGGGGGGGGCACCTCCTGATGCCAAAGATGAAGTGCAAATGCCACTAAGATGCTCCGAAATAACTGTTACATCTCCGTTAGAGCTCACCTATGACTCTTTTGGGGCTCCCTCTGACTTGCCTATGTTTGTGGGCCACAAAGGCGTATGTATATGTCACCCCAGAGTTTCTGCCCAAAATTGTTCTGTGCCCATCTAGTGCCAAACCACACAGAGCAGGGAAAGTTACAAAACATAAAAGGGGAGGTAGAAGTCTGTATTTAATGTGTCTCTCTTAAAATGGCCAGATGAGTAAATTTCAAAAGATTCCTACTGTATGTCTATGGTGCACCATTTACTGTCATGACAGCTGTCAAAAATCTAAAAAGCTTGCCAGTACTGGTACATGTGTAAATAGTTGCATTGCTTATAATTAGAGCCCTGTGTTTTTTTTACATAAGAAATAGCAAGAACTAGCAAGAAATTCAAGGTATAAAAAGAAATAAAAAATTCAACGTATAAAAAGAATAAACCAAAAACAAACACGAATAAAGTGAAAAAAATTGCTTTTCAGGGGGCAAAAACGAAATAATTACTTGCAGCAGTTGTTGTTTAGGGAGCCGTTGTTACCACAGAGACGGTCCACAAAGAAGCAACAGCAGAATTGTTTAATTCACAAAACCTTTCAAGACCGTAGCATATTACTGCTTAATACAATGTAGTATACAAAGAATGTGATTTCTAGTGTGTAGAAGGTCATTTTGAGGTAGTTTATGAATGTAAATTCATAACAAGAAATACAACTAAATTTTCAATGAATAAAAAAAATAACAAGAAATTCCAGAAAAATAAAAAGAAAAATTATAAAAAATTAAAAAGAATTTCATGGTTTTCTACTTTAATTAGAAACATAGAAACATAGAATTTGATGGCAGATAAGGACCGCTTGGCCCACCTAGTCTGCCCATTTCCCTACCTACAGGATAAGTTGCAGATCCTAGTTAACCAACAACCTATTTCTTCCTACCCACCACAAGACTTGTCTTATGTCTGTCCCATGCATTCTTGAATTCTCCCACAGTTTTAGACACCACAGCCTCCTCAGGAAGGCTGTTCCATGCGTCCACTACCCTCTCTGTGAAAAAATACTTCCTCACATTGCCCCTGAGCCGTCCCTCCCTCTATCTTCAAATTGTGTCCCTTGTTCTTGCACATCTCTTTTTCTGAAAGATGCTACCCTCTTGGACTTTGTTGATTCCACTGAGGTACCTGAAAGTTTCTATCATGTCCCCCCTCTCCCTCCTTTCCTCAAAGCTATACATATTAAGCTCCTTTAGTCTCTCCTCATATGGCTTCTCTTGCAGACCCTGCACCATTTTAGTTGCCCTCCTCTGGACTGCCTCCATCTTGTCTATGTCCTTGCGGAGATGGGGTCTCCAGAACTGGATGCAGTACTCCAGATGGGGTCTCATCAACTGTCAGTACAGAGGGATAACAACTTCCTGGTTTCAGCTGGTGATGCCTCTCCCTATACACCCCAGTATCCCCCCAGCCCTCCCTACTGCCTTCTTACATTGCTTGCTAATTTTAAGGTCATCTGATACGATTACCCCAGGTCCCTTTCCATTTTAATTGTTGTTACTACCTAATTAGTATAAATGTAGCTGATTGCCTATAATAGTTAGGAATCAGCTGTCTAGTTAGACATGTGAAAAGCATGCTAAATTGTTGTGCTTAATGTTTATCTTCACCAGGTCCCAAGTAATGGACTAGGTGTGGACGTCAAGCTTTTAAGGTACAGGGGAGTATAACCCCCCCCTCGGGTGGGGCTTACCTCAATTTGCTCCCGGGGGCTGTCCAGTCTCCGGTTCTTCTTCCCTGAGTATAGAATGTCATAGAAAACCTAACTACACTCTTGAACTAACTACTGAGCTCCGTCTGCCTGAAACTCCTTTAGCTATTTCCTGCAACACACTACCCTAGATAGGCTGCCCTTAACCTTAATACAGATTCACCTTCCCAGTGTACTATGTTGTACTACCCAATATAAGTAATTTTACATACCCATTTCATGATTTGTCAATTACCTATCAGGTATCTTTACTAACTTCTAGAATTTCCTGCGGTTCCGCGGCTTTCTGCGGAGGTCCTACAGAAGGCTCTGGGTCAGAAGTTCCACTCCTTCATTGTGCCACTCACTTGATGAGACACAAATGTGATGGGATGCTTGAGTAGGTTTGTATATAAAGCCTTGGCCTCACTTCCAAAACATGCAGAGTCAGGATTATAAAACAAGTAACAAAGAACAAAACATGTTCTACTCTCATATCTTTCTCTGCAGCAGCACAATTTCACTGGCTTGTCGGCATAAAACTGAAGTTCAATGCTATTAACTACCTTCTGTTACTAAAATGATAATGTACAATTCTCTGAAGATTTTGTATGATTTCTGAACTTTTCTGATCACAGATTACTCATTTTGAAAAAAAAAAAATAATTCCTTTCTGGAGCCAGGTCCTTCTCCAAGAAAGAGCTGAAAATAGCACTGAGCTGTGCACAGCCCTATGGAGTTCTTAATCCTTAGCATCACTGATCTGCTGCTCTCAGGTCATGTGGCATGCCAACAACCTTCACATACTCAGTGTGTGCTCAGTGTAAGAAATGTTAAGTCACAACATCGAAGTGTTAAAATGCTGAAGGGAAACAGAGTACTGTACTTGCAGACACTTTTCCTGAATTTAAAGTTTGGCATTGGATCACACTTAGCACATACTTAAATACTACACCTTTGACATCAGAATTTAGTCTTGTTCCAGCCAGACCTCTAATGTATACTGTATATATTTTTTATTTCAGATGTTTATGGTCCATGGTGCTGCAGCAACCACCTAGCCCCCAAAGCCACTCACATGATAATCATCCCCCATGACTGTCCCTTCTATGATGGGCCCTTTGGGGTGTACCCCTCAAGAACAGAATCCAGTGTAACAAGGGGTGGCACTGAAGCCCCATACTATGCCTGCTTCTTTTTCCTCCTCGTCTCCCCAGGGATGCTGAGGCAGTGGCTTTGAGCATGCTCATGCTATAATGTGCTGACATAGAGCAAGACAGTGTGCTTCCTCTTCTTCTTAGTAAGGTGCCATGCTTCCTTTGTTCCCTGCAAGTGCCAGGAGCATACAAGAAGTGGGCAAGCCTGCCTCCCTCATCCAGAGACTGGAGGCCTCTAGACAGGAACTTGCACAGCCTCCTATCAGAGCCTGAGCCTTGGTCACCAAGAACATGGCAAGCAGCTTCACAACCAACTAACTATACTATTAGGTAGGTGACAACGTTTAGTTACTTTATTTTCTGTACTGACCTTCTCCCATTCTACCAGCCTCCCCAGCTGTAACTTTTCCTGGACTTACCCCTCCTTACTGTTCCCATGGCCTACCCTCATGGTAGGGGCAATGGGGCTCCACAACCCCCGCCACAGGCAGGATCCAGTAGTAGGAGGAGATACCTCAGTCACTGGTGCAGCATCTACATGAGGCTAGTTTCACCCTGCCTAGTCAGGGTGTTTTGGCAGCTAGGATGCATGTGCATGTGACTGTGCAAAGCTCATCACCAGCCAGCATCCTCCCTCTCATGCTACTGCTCCCAACTGCACTGCCACCTGTCATAACCTAAGTGATAGTATCACAGTGAAGCCAGCTGTCCTTTCTCCCCAGAGGAGGAGTATACCCCCTGGGAGAATCAATCTGCCTCCTCCTGGCTGGCCCCAATAACCCAGGCTCTTTCTTGAACCTGGTCACTGGCATTGTCTGCAACTAACCATACCAGTGAGTAGGCTGCTAACCTCTGATATTTTTTAACTGAAGATAGTCCTTCAATGTAATCCAACCCCCATGGTTCAAACCCAAGTATTTCCCCAGGAAATGCTTGAAGTCTGAACACTGAAAGCAGAAAGGCAGTCCTCCTGGCATATCTTTCCTTTTGGTAAAGGCAGATTTCCATATTACTAACCTCCACCACCACAAACTGGTGTAGGAGTCTGAAGGTTCCGGTGAAATGGGATTTGTGACTCCAGAACAAATTCAGGGCAGGCCAGATGAATCTGGAAGGAAAGGTAGGAAGCTTACTCAGGGACCAAGATTCAAAAGGTTTATTTACCAGGGACAAAAGATAACAAGATAACTGTGTTCTACAACACTACAGGATAATAGAATAAACAACAAAACAATACTATTGGGACCAACAATTGATCAAACTGAGAACAGGGGATTAACCCCTTTTAGTCCAAGTCCTGCAAACACTTGGCCAAGATGACAAACGGCAGATGAACCAAGCTTGGGCTTTGCAATGAGTCGGCTGATCAGCAGGTGGGCATATGGGGTGTCCCCTGGACAAACAGAACACAAAGAGTAGCACTGCAAGCTAGCCAATGAAGAACTTGATCCTCTGTGGCTCAGGACAAGAAGCTGAAGACTTCTGGTTGGCAACTGGTTCTCTGGATGATCCACAGCAATAACCACTGGTAGGTCCACAGCACCCAGGCCACCTCCCAAGAAGAAGAAGACTGCTAGTGATGCGACCCTCAGCAGTCTCTACCGAGTGATACTGGTACATGCACACTTACGGACAGATGGCAAAATAAGAAAAGGGCATGCACGGTGTTAACTGTGGTCCCTTATTCTTGAGCCAGAGCGACTCCTCAGCTGACTCATTACTGGATACTTGACTAGCTGCTCTCTATGCTTACCTTTACAGGACTGATGCTGGAGCACTGGAGCAGAGCTTCGAGGTAGGTAGACATGACTGGAGACAGTTCTGCTACAGATGGAGGATGGGCCAGGGACCTCTCTGAGTCAGCGTCAGGATCTGAAAAAGCTGGTCTAGGCAACAAAGGTAAAGCTGGACATCAAGTACACAAGGACACAATCCAATAACACAGTTCCAGTTGCAAGCAAACAGTTCAGTTTTGACATACAGTTCAGTTCTTGAAGTAGGTGCAGTCTCTAGGGGCAGCAGGCAGGCTACAGCACAGTTCAGTCCAATGGGGGGGGTCAGGACTCCTTCACATAACTCCGTGGGTAACCTAGGGCCATTGGACCATTCCCCTTCCCTCCTCAGAGGGTGCTGTATTTTTAAGGATCTTGCCCTGCTCCTAATAGCTCCACAGAGCCAACCCACTTCATTAACAGTAATGACCACCCCCTGTGCCTGGGTCTAATGGACTCCCTGATCTGCTCCCACCTCCCTCATGAATCTTAATTGAGCTACTATGCTGGGTGTAGGACCATGTCCCTCTCTGCCCACTACTTAATGTTCATAAGGGCCTGGACCCACACCGTAAGCCCTACCCTCCCATGGTTGCTAAATGGGGCCTTTGTTTCCTGGCCCTGCCTCTGGCACAGAATGGTGCCAAAGTAAAACAAAGGGGCTTCAGGTCCACTGTTGTTCTGGTTTGCTCCTCCTAATTGATTAGGCACCATCAGCCCACCGCTCTTTGCTTTTTTTCTAGGGCTTCTAAATTGTGGCACCCCTCTATGTATTTTAGTGTGGATGCTATGCCCACTCTGGGGCTTTTCTGGCTCCCTTCCTTTCTTCCACCAGCACCTGTGGCACAGGACAACCAACCCGGGCACACAGCCCATCCTTAATTTACTTGAGCTCTGACCTTTTAATTTTTCTCCTTCTCCAAACCCCCAACTTTCCACTTCCTGGTGTCCGTGGTGCAAACAAAGGGATTGGGCACTCGACCCACTCACCGCCATGGCCTGGAAATGGATGTTGCTGCTGGGGATGTGGGTTAGGGGGCTGGGGAGACACACTCCCACCCAGCTTTCCCTCAGCACTGCTGCTGGACAGGATGGTGGAACTAAGTGGTCCAGGGTGAAGGTTTCCACCCAGAACAACTCTACTGTAGTGCACCTGAGTCCATCCCTGAAGACTCCCCGCTGCCACTGCTGAGGACTGGAGGACTGTGCACGTTGGGGAGCTGAGCTCCCACCTGACTACTGCTTCTACCAAGGGCCCATGCTGGAGGGGAGTGACACTGGAGGAGCCATGGACACACTACAGGTATGCCTTTCCCTATCTGTGCTCCCCGTGTACTCCACTCTGCCAATCAAGCCAATGACTATCCTGGGAAGCCACTCCCTAGGCCCTTTATAGGGCATGGGAGAACATGGCTTATAGTCTGGGGATTCGGCCAGTTGAGTCCAGAGGGAGGGACTCTGGGCAGGGGTGAGTCTCCCTCACTGTGCCAGAAGATGCAAAATCAAACAAAGGATGGGGATGGGGAGGGGTCTGAGAGACCTAGTAGTTGGGGGAACAGAGGAGAAATGAGGAGGAAAGAAAAAATGTTGGAGTCTTTGAGCCAGGGGAAGGGTCCTTGTGCTCGTTGTGGTGCCCCCTCAACTCTTGGGCACTACACTGGCTACTGTATTTCAGCAAAGTAATATACAGTATAAAATATTAAGCACCCATTATGCACACAGAACACCATGTAAGTGCACACTATACATAATAAAAAGACACCACAGGCCAGATATTCAAAATTTTGCCAGATGAACCAAGTGATTATGCTTTGTTTTCCTGAGGTTTGTGCCTGAGTGCAATATTCAAAGGGGGCTGTGGCACACACTAAAAAAAGTTAGACCACCCACAAAAAAGTAATATATGTGGTGGGCAAAAGGGGGTCAGGACATGAATTCTGGTGAAACGCAATATTCATTGTGGTAGCGCTGCACAAGGGGAACAACGCAGGCCACCTTGCACTGTGTAATTACTGCTAAGAAGAAGCCCAACTTACTCCAGGCAACCCTAGTGGCTGGAGGAGCCACTGCAGCCAACAACCACATTGGCGATTGGGGGAGCACACCTGCTTCTTGGTACCTAATGGTCCCCCCACCCTTCGATCGGTGTCCCCGGTAGAGTAACATATTGTACCTAGTGCCTAGTGGTCCCCCAGCCATGAAATCCCTATCCCCAGTAAAATAAAATAATTCCCTGGTGTCCAATGGTTCCCCTACCCACTGATCCCTGGCCCCAGTAGGGCAACATAATTACCTGGTGCCTAGTGGTCCCCCCATACTCCAATCCCTGTCCCTTGTAGAATAAAATAATTCACTGGTGTCCAGTGGTTCCCCTGCCTTCTGATCCCTGGCCCTGGTAGAATAAAATAATTATGTATTACAATCACACATGAGTGTGGTGTGCATATTTTATGGACCACATACAAACAGATGAGAGAAAGAGGTAAGTGCCTCAGCTGGGGCTTGAACCAAGGCCGCCCAGAATACCATTCCAATTGCACTACCAGCTGCACCACTGTCACAACTGTAAACTGGGCTGTCCCTGAGCACATTACTCATTCCCAAATGCACAACCCAGTGGCTACACAGACAATTACTTATTACAATCACACGAGTGCATTGTGCATATTCCAGGCAGCCTGGGTCCAAGTCCCAGCTGAGGCACTTACTTCTTTCTCTTATCCTTTTGCATGTGGTCCATAAAATATGCATCTCGCACTGATGTGTGATTGTAATAAGTAATTATTTGTGTAGCACTGGGTTGTGCATTTGAGAAAGAATAATGTGCTTGGTGGACTGCCCCATTTCTGGTTGCCTCGGTGTCGCAGTTGGTACCTCAATTGGAACAGTTTTCCGGGTGGCCTGGGTTCAAGTCCCAGCGGAGGCACTTACTTCTTTCTCTCATCTGTTTGTATGTGGTCCATAGAATAACATAATTCCCTGGTTCCTAGTGGTACTCCCCCCACCCTCCAATCTCTGCCCTAGTAGAATAAAATAATTTCCTTGTGTCCAGTGGTTCCACCTCCCTCTGATCCACAGCCCCATTAGAGTAACATAATTACCTGATGCCTAGTGTTTCCCCCTGTCCTCTTATCACTGTCCTTATATTATATTACATATTCCCCTGTCATCTAGTGACACCCCCTGTGATCATTGTCCCTGTACTAGCCTGAGCTTTCCCTGGCATCTAGCATCCCCCTGCACTTCGGGCACTGACCAACCCACCCTGACACCCCCTCTTACTGGTTTCACTGGGCTGCAGATCCACTAGGGTGACTGGCACAGTCCTCCTCTCACAACCTTGGTCATCTGCCATATGGACTGACAGGTACCACATGTTCTCTGTACTGTAAAAGGAGTGTGTGTACCATCTGATAGTTTGCAGTGCTCCTTTTACAGTACAGAGGATGTGCACTACCTGCCAGGCCATACAGCAGCTGACCAAGGGATTGAGAGGAGGGCTGTGCTGGTTGCTGTGGTTGATCTGGGGCCTGGCAAAACTGGAAAGGGAGCAGCAAGCTGGGTTGGTTGGTGCCTCTGGTGTGGGGAGAGGGCTGGTAAATGCCAGGGAATGTTTATGTTGGTATGGGGATTGGGACCAGTGGATCAAGGGTGTCACTAGACATCAGAGAATATGTGAAATAATATGGGTCTGGCAATCAGAGGGGAGGAACACTAGGCACCAGGGAATTATGTTATTCTCACAGAGCTGGTTATCAGAAGGTGGAGGACCACTAGGTACCAGAGAATTATTTTGTTTGGGGCCTATGGATTGGAGGATGGGGATCACTGGACATCAGGGATTTATGTTATTCTCATGGAGGTGGTGATTGGAGAGTGGGGACCACTGGGCACCAGGGAATTATGTCATGCTCATGGGTCCAATGATCAGAGGGCAGGGGGGCCACTAGGCAGTAGGGAATTATTTTATTCTTGTGGGGCAGGGTATCAGAGGGTGGTGGGGGACCACTGGATGACAGAGAAATATTTTATTCTACTGGGGATGGGGATCAGTCAGTGGGGGGACAACTAGGCACTACAAGATGCCAGGAAAATATTTTATTGTATTGGGAATGGCGATCAGAGGGTGCAGGGACTATTAGGCACTATGGAATTATTTATTTTAACAAGGACATAAATCAGAGTGGGTGGGGTCGATCACAGAATACAAACCTGCCACCACTTCCCATGCAAATGAGCCCATACGGGTGATGCATATGGCCCCTGTGCCTTGCACGCCTAATGGGCTCATTTGCGTGGTGCTGGCTGAATATCGCACCAGGAGCTCCTGGCGCTATTGGGTCTGGGAGTGCTGTTCCCTGTATTGCCAGGATCCATGTTGGGGCATGACTACTTGACTTAGTGCTGCACTGACATGCCCCTATATTCAGTAAGATAGTGTCAGTGCGCTATCGGACTAAATGTAGAATCCTCAGGGTCATGGGCAGTGGGCAAGTGCAGTGCAAACCATTGTGCTCCACTTACCTATTTTTCAGTATCGATCCCACGTGTTCAGGACTTGCTTTGTGTACAGCAACAATGACCCTCCAAACCCCTGTTTGAAGCACTAGAGTGGGGCCCTTTTCCTACCCTAAAAAGGAGCCTTGAACTGCCAGAATTTTTCTATTCATAAAGCTCTGTTATCAGCTTACTAATTGATGCTGAATCTCTGGTGTCTAAAGGTGTAGTAAAGTGCCTGGACATGTGAATAAATATCCTTTAGCGCTACAGTTACCCACTTATTATTTCAACTTCATCAGCTGTTAAAGTCACAGCAACTGATCATCACTTGGGAAGAGGACCCATGGTGGTCAGTGGCTTGAAACAACACTTCCTGGCTTCAGTAGTATTATCTACCCTAAAGGATATACAGTATTTAGAGTGCTTTAGCATTCAAAACCTATTTGGCACAAAGGAGATCTCACCAGTACATACCAAACATAATAGAAAAAAAGGATAGTGCTTTTTCATAGATCAATATATGTGTACAACAATGATAGATCATCAAATCTCCATACATTTGTTGATGGCATCAGAGCTCGCCATTGGCTTGCCTTGTAAAGGAGTGAGAGCTACCAGAATTCTAGTTTTCATTTATAAATTCATTTCTCAGATGATTAATGGATGCTAAAGTCATAATGTACCCATTTCTGTGCTCAATAATCATGGTGAGCTTTGTATGGTGTCTGTGGAGCTGGGTTGGTTTAAGATGATACACTAATATGATGGCCTGATTCCTCCTGGATAAGATTATATGGGTTAAACTCTCCCTAGATGCTATCAGAGTGATGACCTTATACACCTGGGCCCTACACCACAAACCACTACCCCAACCATATGTTTGTCACTGAAGAGGTGGGGATACCCTGCCCTGAAAGCCCCATCATGGGGACAAACCACTAAAAGAGCATGGAAGGTAAGTAAGGGAGTGGTGTTGGGCATGGGTTTGCCAGACAGATGGAGGCTGACACCTGTGGCCAATAAAATTCTAGAATAAAAGAAAAATATTCTCCCTATTTTGGACTATAGTGACTTTGTCTACAGCTGGATCCCTTCCCTGAACCATGTTTTATGTGGCTTTGCTTAGTACTGACTTCCTCCACCCCAGCCCGCTGTCACCACTGGTAACTGTGATTTCAGGATGTCCTTCCTTGGTTGTTGGTGACACTTACACTCTGCCCTTCAGATTCTGGTCTAGCACATACCTGACTTTCTTTCATCTGTTTCTCTCTCAGTCTTCCTCCTCCTCTGCCCAACCCCTTCCTCACTTAAGCCCTTGCTCCTTCCTGGTGCTCAGATGATGCTTTTGCTGGACAGGCTGCATTCTTCTGGAGGTTCAATGCCTTCTGAATGCCCTCCTTCCCTACTGCCAGTCTTTTTTAAACTTTCTGTTTCTGCCCCTGTCATCACTACAACCCTCATCCTGTTTTCTGGTAACCACCTATTATCCCACCTTTGTTCCTACAAGCTATACAGTCCTCTGGCTATCCCTGAGGGGGTTGGGGAAGGGAGACCCCCGAGTCTATGGCTGGGTGTAAGATGGCAGGGATGGGATGTGGGGCCTGATCATACCTAGGCTCTCACCCTGCCATAGTGGGGTGTTTCCTTTATTACTCTCCACCCTTTTGGGATGTTGTAGTTGAGAACATCATGCTCTCATGCATGCTGTGCATGTTAATGCACCCCCACTAGCAATGCTGTACCCAGCTGCAGGTCTTCTGACTGCACCACCACCTGTGGTCACCCAAGTGGCAGTTATAGAAAAGGACCAGTCTAAAGTAGAAGGGACAAATGTATAAGTACAGGAAATCACTCTGATTTATAGATGACATCGGTAGTGCAGTGAGGAAAAAAAGGTAGCCTACAAAAAATATAGGAAGATCCAGCAGGAAGAGGACAGGGTCATCTACATAGAAAAGGCAATGACAGGTAGAAGAGCTGATAAGGCAGACCCATGCAGGGATGGAGCTAAGGATAGCTGAGGGGTCAGACATGAAACAAGACCTTTTTTCTGTATATCTAGCACAAAAAGGAAAATGAACGAAAGTATTGTGATGCTGAAAAGTAGGGCCCAAATGGATGAAGTACAACAGAAGAAAAGCAGAGGTATTAAATAAATACATTTACGCAGTACTCATAAAGGAGAAGGTTGAACCAGTTCTTCAGGGGAATATACGGATTTGGATAAGGGGGGGATGAGAGAGGAGATGATTCCAGAGAACAGGGTCATCAAGGGGTTTAAGACCTCAAAGTGGACACAACCCTTTGATCCAGATGACATATACTCAAGGTGCAGAGAGAACTGAAGGTAGTTCTTGCAGACCCCTGACTGACCTGTCCAACTGTTCCCCGGATACTGGAGCGGCACCATGAGAGTGGAAGATCACTAGTATAGTACCACTGCACAAGAGCAAGGCAAGAATGAACCAGGAAACTGTAGACCAATCAGCCTGACATTGATTGTTGAAAAGCTGATGGAAACCATTTTCAAAAAATTGTTGATCAATTCTTTCAGGAGAATGAGCTTCAGGATGACAGGCAGCACAGATTTATGTCAGGAAGGTCATACCAAACAAATTTGATTAACTTCTATGACTGGGTTCTAAAGGTGGTGGACAAGGGCCAGACAGTTGACATAACCTACCTGGACTTCAGCAAGGCCTTTGACTGGGTCCCCCATAAGAGGTTGATCAAAAAGCTGGAGGACCTGTGAGAAGCTGAAAAATTGAAATTGACCAGGTTGGTGGCAAACTGGTTGGGGGAGAGAGAGACCCCAAAGGGTGGTAAAAGGGAGAAGCATTTAGGGATGACAAAGGTCCACAGGGGTTGGTTCTTAGACAGGTGTTGTTCAACATATTCATAAATGACACTGGGGACAGTATAAATGGCACATTATGTCTCTTTGTGGATGACACTAAGCTCTGTGTGTGTGGGGGGATGAACAAGGAAGAGTGCAACAGAAATCTGAGAAAGGATCTAGTGAGGCTAGAAAGATGGTCTGAAATCTGGTAACTGGGGTTCAATGCAAAAGAAAATGCAATATCATGCACATAGGGTGCAAAATCTCAAGGACCAAATTCAGACTAGGGCGTGTGACTCTCACTGTTTCAGAGAAAAAGAAAGACCTGGGGACTGCAGTCACAAGCAATCTAAAACCCACTATGCAATGCAAAAAGGCAGTGGCAAGGTCAACAGGTGCTGGGCTGCATAACAAGGGGGTTCATTAGCAGAAGGAAAGAGCTCATTCTAGATCTATACAGATCTTTGATGTATCCCACCTGGAGCACTGTGTTCAGTACTGGAGCCATTGCCATAAGAAGGACATGGACCAGTTGGAGGCAGTGCCAAGAAGAGCTATGAAGATTTATTTATTTTAGTCTTTGGTAACTGGGTAAGGCCCACTAGGCCCAAGTGCTTGTTTTCAGTGGTGACCTGGGAGTACTGGGTGGTTAAGTGACTTACTCAGAGTCACACAGTACACAGGTGGAGGTTATGGGAATCAAACTCAGGTCTGCTGGACGTACCAAGCTCATTCACAGCTTGTTACTCTAACTTCTAGGCTATACTGCCAGCCCCAAGATGATCCAGGGTCAACAAGGAATCTCATATGAGTAAAGCCTGGAGACACTAAACATCTACTTGCTTGAGGAAAGAAGGGAATGGGGTGACATGATGATTGAGACCTTTCAATACCTCAAAGGTATAAACAAGGTCAATCTTGGAGATCATTTTTGGATTCAGTGAAAATAAAAATATGAGGGGGCACAGAAGCAAACTGATGAATAGAAAGCTCAGAAAGGAGGCCAGGAGGCACTTCTTCATGAACAGAGTGGTGGGAGGGAGGAACAAGTTATCAGAGGAGGTTGTCAACCAGACAAGGGCTAGAGGATTTAAGAGTGAGTGGGATAAAGTCAAAAGGAGGGTTAGAGTGCTGGGGGGTATTGCCATGTAACTCAAATTGCATTCGCTCCAAAACAAGCAGACTCAATAGATTGTATGGCCTTCTGCAAGCAATTTCATATGCTCAGATGGGTGCTACTCTCCCTCACTGGAGGAGTAGGAGGAGCATCCTATGGGATGTTGGATCCTACCTCCTCCTCACTGGACCTCAATGACCATAGCTTGTTCCTGAACCTGGTTTGCCTTCATCACAAATAGTAACCTTATTGCTGGGCTGAAAGGCCGAGGCTTTCAGTTTGTCTTACCTTTCACATTAGTTCCTAAATAAGGCAGCTGTTCTGCCCAATCTGTAGCTGCTCCACCCCTGTGGGCTTGGCCTATGCTCACCTCAGCTCATTGACTCTGATTTTATTTTGTCCCTTTTCCTGCTTGACTCTGGCTCAAACTGTTCCAGTATTTACCAGGTTATTTAAAGAGCAACTCTTTACTGTAACAAGAAGCTTACAGACACTAAATTTACACCAACTATGTTTTAACATTATTATTTCTAGTTACTTGTTGTTGTTTTTCCACTTTTCCCTGTTGTTTGTCTACTAAATAGTGCAGGCAATTCAATAATTATTTCACAGAGTCTTTCCAAATGTATCTGACTCTCCCCTGCTAACAACACAATTGCTGTTTGTGACATTACAGTCTGTTATCATGCTGAGCACTATGATGTCATAAACAAAGGCACTGTGCGATTAACAGGGGAGAAGCAAATGTTTGTCATACATACTTTGTAGATAGACTACCAAGATGTGATGTCAATCTTGGAAAGGAAAATTGAAAATGAAAAATGTGTTCTGTAGTAAACTGTAATAGCTGAAACATCTTATTTATGAAGGCATGTACTGAAGTGCAGAATTGCTCTTTAATTATGTTAATCTTTTCTATCATTCGTCTGAATGGAGTATTTGCACTAGAATGAACTGTTTCTTTTTCTGTATATCCATTTCTTGTAACATTCCTTGTATTACACCTTTTACTATACAATCGTATTGGTACCCACAGAAATTCCACAGGGCAAGATTAACCCTATCTAAATTTGTTTACTTAAGAAAACAAACATTATGAGTTCACCTTGTAGCACTGAATCTCTTCTTCTAAGATACCTATGAAATGGATGCACAATGTAAAATAAAGAAGTAAGAATAACATTAAATTAATGAATTAATTAATGCATAAATGGATGAATGAATGAATGAATGAATAAATAGCATTTCATTTCCAACACTGCAGATAAACAGCATTCTAGACTCATTTTTATGAAAAACAATAGGAGAATCAGATTCTGCAACTAAGCCTGACTAAATTATTTGATATCCAAACATGATCTTAGTTTTTAATGAATGCAACTGCCAATACAAAGCATTACATATTATGGATCACTGTTCTCTCCTCCTATCAGTTTCTAATTTCCTACTTGGGAAGCAAGTCAGAATGGGGTCATTAATCTGCATTAGAAACACTGTGACCTGTTAGTACTACATAATTCATAAGCCTTTTGGAGAATGGCAGTATGTGTACTATTTTATTTTCAGGCAGTTACACTCTGTATTTTGCATAATTCAGTTTTATGATATGAAAACACTATTAGTTAATATTACAGCAGAGTCAGCCAAGCTGCAGTGTTCTGTGATAAGCATGCCATACTTTCATGTATGACAAATTGGAGCAATTGCCATTGGATTATATTGTGTTCCTGCAATATACTTCAGCATGTCATCAGCATGTGTTAAGAGCGTTGCGTTCATGTTCTGTCTTATGTATATATGCTACATATGCTGTGCTGAAAGTTCAACAGCTACTGTCGAAATGGAAATTGTTTATATGTGGTGTACTGAACAGATGAGCTGATGCCAATAAAGTTAGGTGAATGTGCCTGAATTCAACTCTTCTACCTTTGAATTGACCCAGTATAACTTTTGGCCACTTTGGAATCACTTCAACCTTCACTCAAAAAGACTCTAGCCCTTCCCATATGGTCAGCTGTAATCCCATGGCCACCCTTTTACCCATCCTGGTCATTCCAAACCCACTTACTTGTCCAGACATTTATTTTTACTAAACAAATATTTCTGGCTGCTGGCACTTTGCCAGCTGCTGACTGAGATTTTCTTTTAAGAGCTGACTGGAAGAGGTGAGGATTGTGGGGTGAGCAAGGGAGATGGAGGGTGTCACTTAGCCCTATATGTAGCCTGCTGAAACCAAATACAATGATCTGAATTGTCTTTGACTGAAGTGTCAAAGCCAAATTTAGCACACAACATATTATATTGATATGTATAGATATGTGCAGTAGTCACATATGAGAACTGTATTGTTAGGTTCAATACACATTGATCAGACTCCAAGCTTTCATTAAAAAAAACAACTAATTTCTATGATTAGCAATCCAAACGTTACAGCTTTTAAAAATTTAATTTCCTGCATTATAAAATACTGTATTATAAAAGATTATTTATGAAAATTGTCAGAATATATTAGTGGTTGTTCTATCAAAAAGAAAATCCACATTTCTTTCTGGTTAATAGTGCACCCTTCTGGGTGAGCCAACTCAGAGTATATCACAAATATACTGTATAACTAATAGAAAACAGCAAAATATGAACAATTTTAGGCACAACCATTGTTTCAAACAGAATGGTGTTGACACCTCAGATGCATGCTCACCTATCATGCTCAACAGAATCTGCTGAACCATAAACAGTGCTTAATCAGTGGCCCTAAGAAGGTAAGAGAAGGAAAGAAGCAGAATAAGGTTGGATGGTCTCGGTCTGTAAAATGTTTTATACTGTAGGTTAACAGCCATTTGATTTAGTTCATTCACTGTTCAATCACCAAGAGTGCAATTTGTGCATAACAGTATAAGTATACCACTGATTTGCTCCAGTTTTCAGTACTCAGAGTGATCAGATGCTTATGTGGTCACAACCACATCATAAGTTATTACTAAACAATAGTATGCAATTTATATTTACTTGCTTAATAAATAACTATGGCACTCTTCAGTTCTTTACTTAGCTTTACATAGCCATGGCACCTGATAGATGAACCCAGTAGCACACTATGGCAACACGCCATGCCAAACTCTATCTCTCCCATACGCATTGCTCTCTCTCTCTCTCTCTTTCCCCACATTCCATATAACTACTATCACTACCACTACTACTACTATTATTGGCTCTAAAAGTCTCAAAAAATAATATTAATACAGTATCTACAGACCTACACAGACCAGATAGATGGGGGGGGGGATACTTTGGGCAGCCTTCTACATAAAAGCTGCCCTTGAATACTAACCACCATCAATTAGATGTTGCACCAAAAACAGAAAAATGAAATAGAAGCCACAGCTTCTAAATGAGGAAACATGGTATACTGTATTCCCTTCTCTTCTCATCTTGGCTGTTGCATTTTGTTGTATTTTACACACAGTGAATGAACTGCAGAGACGGGCCATCCAGTAGTGCAATCAGGCCTTAATGTGACAAATGTATGGATTTTGGTGACTAAATAAGCTTATTGGAGATGTAAGCATGCAATATTTCACTGTTGAAAGAATTTGCTTTCATTCCACCCCTGACAAGTGCCTTCCAAGGGATAAGCCCTAGTCATGACAGACTCCTAAATTATGAATCACCTGAGAAGCATGCAGTTAATCCCTACCTAGTGTTAAGAGCCAAATGGTCCTGCCATTTTTAACAAGCTGCTTCTAATGGCCAAAAGGTGAACACCTCAATCTTTTCTGAGTTGAGCTTGAGCCAACTTTCTCACAAACACGTTGAAATCTCAGTAAGGCAGGAGTTCACAATCAAGACTGGCATACAGTATAACACAATTATAGACATAGAGAAATATGTTTGTGTATGCTCTACATAAAGGTTAAAACCCCAAACCCTACTTTCTAAAAATCTTCCCCAGGGGCAATGTATACAATAAGGAAAAAATTTGTCCTTGTAGACCTGAAGGCATAATAAGAACCAAGTACGTAATCGCTGTTTCTTGCACTCCTGTTCTCAAAGAAATGGAAAACCAGAATGGTCCCTCTTGCCCTATAATTAGAAAAATACTGGGAGGCATCCCAGTCAAACCACAGAAACTAAAATCCAGCTCATTAATTTGAACACATGGAGGATTTTCAATGAGCCGCATCCATTTTTGAGATTTGGCTGTAGAATCTAACCAGAAGATAGACCACAAAAAGGAAGTCTAACTCCTGGGATGGAATTCCACAGTTGCATCTGAAAAATGGATGCCATTCCTGCAGTTGACCCCAGAAATTACTGTAAACTGTGGGAATTGTTGCAGATGCATTAAGATATTTGTAAATCCTACCAGGTCATAATCTTGTGGACAAAACTGCGCTCATGAAGACTGCACTGTGAGTAGTGCATATGGCCTTACAGTGACACCAGCAAGGAGGAAGTGGATGTAGCCACTGCTGGTTGGGTGCTTGGTTGAGTCGCTCCCATGGTAGAGTGGTAGAGCACCCAACCCTGCAGTGGATGGGGTTGGGGACATGGTTTGATTTCCTGCTAGGGAATCTTTTTCTTTTATGTTTTATTTCTTGCCCTGTGTCCACACTTCCTCAGAGTTGATTATACTAGTTCTAGGGGGGTGGGGGGCATGGGGGTGAAGCCCCCCTCAAAACACAAGAAAAACTTACTGTTGTTGCTGCACGCTGTATATAGGTGTGTGGTCTTGATGTACGTGGTTTCTTCCATGACATTATGACCCTGTACCTTTGTAAATATGCCACAAGCATCCCAACGCATTTGCCTGGATGCAGCATATATCTGAAATATAGACAACAGTACTGCATCCATGACTCTGAAAATCCTTCCCATAGACCTACTCACCAAATGTTTCAAGTTTTGCAATGTTTTCTTTTGTTTCATAAATAGTGACTAATATCAACAAACTTTAGCCAGAGCTGATAGGGCTGTGAAGAGCTACCAAATGACCAAAGTTATTTTTTTTGTTGGTGTCATATGGTGCTCTTTAGTCACAATCGTCAAAAACTGCCATGCTGCTAAATCAGTCCTCTTGAATTTATTTAGTCAGAGTAAATGCTACTGGTGTGTGTGTGTGTGTGTGTGTGACTGCTCCCAGATTAAGTTTGCCTTTTTCCTGTAACTGCAGGGCAATTTTCCTGTTTTTCTGTAGATTACATTATTTCCAATGGAAGCCAAATTCCTCTGTTTCCCTGTATAAGTAATGCAAGTCTGTGTGAACAATTTCCCTGTAGATGACTCCAAATCCCTGAAAACAGAGTTCATTACCATTTAGATAAAATACCTGACATTCCCTGCAAGCTTAGTTAAAGAGAACTGCACTGAACCTGTGAGCAATGTTTTCTGTAGAAGCTTTTTTTATATATGGGACCCTTCTGTTTCTGCCCCACTTTTGCTGGCCTTTTAGTTAACCCATTGGATATTTATGGGTTACATATTGTTGTAAAGTGCCATCTAAGAATTGTATGGTTTTGTTTATGTCCCCATGAACCTAAGAATTCTCAATTAGAACACAGATGCATTGTACCAACAATGTAAGTTCTTGACAAGATCATACTGTTCTAAAATGGTCAATGCCAGCAGTGTGTGAATCAGAAACACTCATTGAATTTACCAAAAGGCCAGTTCAGATTAAGCAGTAACAAAATGAGAACTGGTATTTTCAAAATTAACATCTACTTCTACAAAAATGCATGTTTGCTGATTCAAGGCAGTTCTCCTTTGAGATATTAACAACCCAGTCTAAATTGTTCACTATTTATGGGGCTGGCAGTATAGCCTAGAGGTTAGAGTAATGAGCTATAAATGAGCTTTGTACGTCCAGCATTCAGACATGGGTTTGATTCCCACATCCTCCTTTTCCATACGGCGTGGCTCTGATTAAGTCACTTAATCTCCCCAGTATTCCTGAGCTGTCCATAGAAACAAGCACCTATGCCTAGTTGGCCTTACCTGGTCACCAAAGGAAAATATGTATTTATCAAATTAGATAATTTTTTTTCCTTGTAGTTTACTTTTGAAACTGTATGGAGGATGAAAAATACAGTTTTACACTGACCTTCTGTTGCATGGAGGCTCAAACAGTGTAGCTGAGCCTCAGACCATAAATCATTGATAAGAGATTAGCAGTCTGCATCACATGGTCCATCCCAAAGCAAGATTGACACACACACACACACACACACACACACACACACACACACACACACACACACACACACACACACTTAAAGCACTTCCACTTGACACTTCCGACTCCAGAAACAGAAAATATGTGCCAAGCTGGACTAATTAACTCTTGCCATGCTAGTTTATGCTTACTTTGTTTGTTTGTTTGTTTGCTTGTTTGTTTGTTTGTTTATTTAAAGGGCAAGATACTTCAGGCCAAAAAAAGTGATAGGGCAACAGCCCCCTCGCCCTGCACTTCGTATGCAGTGTGCTCATAGGAATGAAATAGCTCACAGACCACTGTCTGTAATCTAACACTGTAGAAGCTCAGTGTTGTACAGACATCATATAATGAGTTAACCACTATGTTGCTGAAAAAAATAGAATACATCAATTTGACCGAGCTGGACAGATGATAGAAATAGTAGTTTAAAGGTTTTTTTTTTTGTTACTAGCCTGAGAAGTCCTGAGGCACAATACAGTAGCATCCCCCCTCCCTTCAGATGCCTTTAACATAGAGCAGCAAATAGCAAAACTAGGAGATGGAATGCACTATTTGCAGCTGTGGAGGGATACTTTCAAATGTCTAAAAATTGAGTTCCACAGAAAGCTATTTTAGATCTAGAGTCTGATCGATGACAAAAAGGCTGTAGGCTCTGCCCACAGCCCTAAAAAGAAATACAGTGCTCAACGTTTCACAATAATACTATAGGAAAATGTGGTCTACAAAACAGTGAAATCATAAAAAGTATAATTAATATATTTTAATAATTAAAAAAAATAAAGATGTGGGTGGACATGTAAACCCATAAACCGAATGCTCACTAACTGATCAGGTAACATCAAATTGCTTTACCTTTTACAGTATATTGGTCTTATTTGTTTTTGGTTTGCGTTTATAGTGCTTTACATCACTTCCATTCATTTCATTTTTCTTTACTCTCTTATAATGAATCCTACAGTAAACAATATCAGTTTTGGTTGCAACTCTAATAACCGCATGTGTAAATATTCTGAGAATACAATAAAATCTTAATATGTTACATGCCTATGGTGTCTATGTAGTAGTAGGTGGATTCGCTATGTGCTGTGCATCAGTGGCGTGGAGGCAATCCTAAGTGACAATGCCACACTGGGGGTCCTGTGGACCCCTGCATGCATGTGCAGAAGGATATGCATCCCTTATGCACTGGATCACCCTGGCTGGTGGTGCAGATATGCATGTGGCTGGTCCAGGGGCATATTTGGGATGTGCCTGCACTTGGTACTATTCACAAGGTGCAGAGTGGTGGGTGAGGATGGCTCTGGATACACAGGCAGGGATCCTACTGTATCCATTGTGAGTCTCCTGGATTTCTATCTCTGGCTGCAGCAGACACAGCCACCCCCATACCATGCTGCCCCAGCCCTCTGGTCAGACTGGGAGTGCTGGGGACAGTCATTCTGGCACTTGCCAGTTTACATTCAATTCATCCTTTCTGCACCTTTCTGCAATCCTTTGCTCATGTGGAGCAGGGGATCTACTCTGGGACCCAGGATAGGACATCCAATTGGATGCCCACCTGTGTCCCTCAATCTGCCCTCCTGCAGCAGCGCCTCGCACCTGTCCACTGATGCAGAGTTACACATGCCAGGTACATGTGATCCACATGTACCTGGCCTCACAATGGTCCATAGCTCCCAATATGTTAATATTTTCCTATGCAAGTGCAACCCCACCAAGGGTAGGGCTTACCTACTGAGTCCTGGTAGCTTGAGGTAGGTCCATTTGGGACCCATGCATCCTCTGGCTGGAACTGGTGCTGGAGGCCAGGAGAAGAGTTGTTGCTGTTGTTGCCCATTTGCCAATGAAAGGGGTGACCCTGCATCCACAGACAAATCAGAAGGGGAATCCAGATTATAATCCCAGTTGTAATAACTATTTGTAAAGTTAAAAGCAGCAAATTAACTGGTGTGAAACAGCAGCAGGGCCTTGAAATAAATACAAATACATGGACATCTCCATCTTGTGACCATTGACTCCCACAGTTGACCAACTGGAATACATGGAGTCCTAGAAAGAACACAGGCACTTGAGAAGAACTGCACCAAAGTGCTTAGCACCCTTTATAGACACTGAGGAGCCAGAGTGTGAATGATAAATCTGAACAGCCAATTAGAATCCGAGAGAGAAGGAAGATGAGCTGAAACCTTCCCAAGAAATTGGAGGGACCAGAAGTGTTGAGAAGCAGAGCTGAGGGCCTAGTCAAGACTTATAGCTAGAGATTCTTGAGTGAGAGAATCCAATTCTTGGATGTTCCATCTGAGCTGTGAAAAAAGGTGCGAGAAGCTTCTCTACTGTGAAAGAGAATCTACTGAAGCCATCTGCAGATTGCTGATATTAGGTGAGAACAAGCAATTCTGCCCTGTCTGGTGTGTTCAAGGGAGGAGGTGGTCAGGAGCTTGTGTCCTGGGTACTTGTAGCCTCGATTGAGAGTACCCACTGGGTGGTGGGGTAGCTTATAGGTCTTGGTTAATAAGAACTCAATGATGCCACATTCTGATTGAAAGAAAAAGGAGCTGTAATGCAAAGATTGGGTTTAATCTGGGCCTACAACAATCATCTGTCTGCTGCTGTACCATTATCCAACACAAAGCATCAGTGACTGCTTTCTTTTATGTAGGACTCATGAGTGCAGGCATGTCACCCAGAAAACTGTGGCTATTATTTTGAGATTCCCTGTTGGAATACAGTTTGTCCTGAAATCCTTTCTGAATTACAATTACTGGTGCTAGCCAAAAGGTCAGTTGGGTGGGGTTCAAGTGAGCTTGTGTATCTTTAAGTGCACCAACTCAAGGTCCTGTGCACCACGGCATCAGGCATGCAGAAGTACTTCATTTAGCTGGGAACCCCATAGCAGGGAGTAAAACTGAAGTTTTCTGTAGTTAATCTTTTATTGAGCTTTTTCAAGTTATATCAGTACATACATAGGTAATTGTACATTTGTTCTTCTTTTGTTAATAAAGTTTTTCATTACAAAGTAACATTTCACAGTTATACTGTACGTTGACACCTGGGGGTACATACACTCACATACAGATATCAACTGGACAGCTTGTCTAGATCAGCCCTTGGTTGTTATACACATCATGTTGAATATACATATGTAATAATTAACATCTAGGCCATTAAGCATTCTAGGATATGATTTTCTACTAAAGGATGATCTGCCATGGTTATGTAGCACAGCAGTCCATACCTTCATTCCTGTCACTGGCAGGAAATAAAGAGGCAGCACTCACTTCCTACATGAAGATACTATTAATAAGGAAATGCACTAGTCTACAGATCAATCTCTGATATCCTTTATTCAGTTTGTGCAAAAACAACTGCAAAAGTGCATGAGTACAAGGTAGGGAGGGACAAGGCAGTTCAGGGGGCAAACAACTCAAGCCACCTCTGACCCAACATTTCAATCTGACTACTAGGTGTCACCAGAGATACTTGACCTAATCAGAATGCTAGATTTATAGTCCACTGATAACACATCAAATACCATATGACATCAGATGATTAGATTTACAATACACTAAAGTGCAGAATAATTATTATTTGTACATTCAGAGCGCCACCTTTGAGCACAAGTGCACATTTACAAAGGTTCCACATCATAGATTGCAGAGTAAACAAGAATTCAAGAAATAACATACAATATTAGTCAAGGCAGCACACAAAGGAGCATTGTCGAAGATACAATAGTGTCAAGATGGAGGTCACGTGATACTAGCTCGGGGATAGATGCTCTTGAGTGAGCTCTGCTGTGTCCTGTGATTAAATTTATTATTCCTTGAGGTTATAACCCCTTTTTATGTCTATTGCTGAAGTTGGCATATCTTGCTGTGTTGGAGATATGGCTGGTTCTGATACTTCTGAAGAAATGGCGATGTTGGTGGCAGAATTGGTGGACTTTGATTCGGAAGGTGTGTGGCCTGAACTCCCAATTATTTCCAACCCAAACACCCGAGATGCAGTGCCTCACCCCGATGCCTCTATCTGCTGTCCCAAGAGGAACTCACAATGGAGCAGTTCTTTTCAGTGCTCTCTACAATCAAGGAGGCTGTATTTAAATAGATTGCTGACTTTAAATAACTTAAACTGGCTCTACAAGACCTTACTGTTTGAGTGTTGGATGCTGAAGTCCACATAAGTTTGGTTGAGGACCAACAGAATAAACTGGACCCTGAACTCATGCAGCTTAGGTGATCAGTGGCCTGTCTGGATGCTACATTTAAAGATTAAGAGGTCCAATCTCACCAGAAAGTACTGTGAGCCCGAGTGTCCTGGTTTTCCAGTCAGCAGTACTGGACCGAAGAAAGACCGGGTGTCATCTAAGGAGGTGGAGCAGCTGCACATTAAATAACTCATGCCACACAGCAACACCTGACACCAGCACCCAGAACCAGCAGATGTGTAATCTAGCCTGCTCTCTGCAGAACACAGGTGTGTCAGTGCTGTTACTACTGAACTGTTCCTGTTCTGTGAAACCTTCACCAGAAAGTGCTGTGAGCCCTGGTGTCCCGGTTTTCCATTCAGCTGTACCAGACTGGATAAAGAAGGGGTGTGTCATCCAAGAAGGTGGAGTGGCTGCACATAAAAGAACTTGTGTCACACAGCAACAGGAGATGCCAGCACCCAGAACCAGTGGAAGTGTAATCCAGCCTGCTCTCTGCAGAACACAGATGTGCCAGCACTGTTAGTACTGAACTGTGCCTGGTCTTTGAAACCCTCACCAGAATGTACTGTGAGTCCTGGTGTCCTGGTTTCCCATTCAGCTATAATGGACTGGAGAAAGAGGGGGTATGTCATCCAAGGAGGCAGAGCGGCAGCACATATAAGAACTCATGCTGCACAGCAACACCAGATGCCAGCACCCAGATCCAGCAGAGGTGTGATCCAGCCTGCTCTCTGCAGAACACAGGTGTGTCAGCGCAGTTACTATTGAACTGTTTCTGGTCTGTGAAACCCTTACCAGAAAGTACTGTGAGCCCCAGTGTCCCAGTTTTCTATTCAGCTGTACCAGACCAGAGAAAGGGGTGGTGACATCCAAGGAGGCAGAGTGGCTGCACATAAAAGAGCTCATGCCACACAGGTATGAGCACTGTGGTGTTGAGTTAGCGGGTGCCACTTGGAAGATATACTGGACAGAAATATCAGACCTACTAAGTAAGGAATAATTTAAGGTTTTAGTGACTATTTAACAATTGTTTAAACTTGGTTTTAAATATATAATAAATATGCAGTTTACATTAATATACATTTTTAATAAGAGAGGCATACTAGTGTTTAAGGGGAAACTGAAACATACTAGGTGCTTGCAGTTTGTAATATTATGTCACTCACAATAAGCACCTAGCAGTTGTTGAAAGATTTTGTTTACTTCTATGGTGGGGAAGGTTTTGAGGCAAACATTGGGGAAGATCTTAATGCAAACAGAGGGCCCAGATGTGGGGATTTATTAGCTGGTGCATTTAAATATATTATTGACTAAGATACTCTAAAATTAAATAACTAACTGATACTGTTTAATTAAGGAGATTTACTGTTATTCATTCTATTAGGTAAAAGAAACCTCTTGGTGAATGTTTCTACTCTAACTGGCTGATAGTATTAGAAAGAAAATTACTTGGTAAATGGGTTATAGATTGACAAATTGATAAATTACAGTATAAAAATTAGTCCAGCTCCAGCACCCCATGAACGTGCTTGTTGTTGCTGGATAATAGTTAATATTAAATAGTTGTGAATTTTAAAATCCTAGAACAATTGGAAAATGACAAATAAGGGGATATTCCTAGCTGCTTGCTACATTTTTGTGTTCTGCTCAGCTGAATTCTAATTATGAATATCACATGGGTGGAGATAAATGGAACATATTGATAATAAAAAATCAATATGTGGTTCAAGAACAAACAAACAAAACATAGATTTAATTAGCTCAGGGTTACTAAAAATGGGAAACAAAATGATCGGCCAAATACACAGAGACTAGACTGCTAGATTATCATATTGTTAACTTGGGACTGAGAGAATGTTGTGGCTGGGGACACTGAGGAGAATCCAAGACCAGAGGAAAATTCAGAAACAATTAACTGGTTAAAATGCAGGGTAGTTTGCTCCCCAAAAAACATGAACTAGAGGCCTGGATCTCTTCACATGACCCAGACATAGTAATGATTACTGAATCCTGGTTGAAACTGAAAATGAATAATGAATAATGAATTAATTAAAATAGAAGGATATAATTCAACTAGGAAGGACAGAACAAACAAAGGGGGGAGGTATTATAATCTATATTAGAGAGACACTTACATATAGAAATATAGACACAAAATAATTAAGTTCAGAATGTGAACATCTGTTTCTTGAATTATTCTAGAGAAAAACTAAAAGACTGGATGGTAGGATGTATTTATAATCCCCCAAGAAGAAGAATTGATAAAGTTATTAGAAAGTTACAAGAGTAAGGAACTGAACATAATAGGTAACCTAACTTTAAACTGGCTGGGAGATGATGTACAATAAACAAGTATAAGAAATTATTGAAAAGGCAGATTTTACCCAGTTGATAAGTGAAGGGACAAGATTAAATAATAAAACAAAAACATTAACATTATTGGACTGTATGTTGGTAAACAATACAAAAAAAAATAAAGCTGTGGGTGTATTATCAAATGCTATTAGTGATCACCATCCCATTTACTATATTTGGAATAACAGAAGGCAAAAAGGGAAATGTAGGATAGTAGAAACCAAGGCTTTAAATAGTGCAAAACTGATTAAAATAAAGACCTAATGGAAAAAAAAATGGAATACACTGTGAGATATTAATGACATTAATACTGCAGCAGACTTATTTTTAAAAAGTCTAAATGCAATAATTGATAATTGAGCCCCACTGAAGAAAAAAGTGAAAGAAATGCAAAAATATGTGGATGAATGATACAATAATTAAGCTCATTAAGGATAGGGAAACTAAATGGGCACATTATAGAAAAACAAAGTTGGAGTGTGATTGGAATTATCTAGACAATTAAGAAATAGATGCAAAAAGGAGATAAAGAGGGCAAAAGTAGTGTTCTACAATAACAAGCAGAAATCAAGATTCCACGATAAGAAGAAATTTTGGGATAATATAAATAATATACTGGCTTCAAAAAAAAGGAATGTCATAACTAGTTTATTAAATGAAGATAGGGATATAACAGAGAGGAAGGAAACAGCAAATTTCTTAAAACAAAAACTTTACAGATCTATTTAGGTTTATGAGTAACTTTAAGGAAGATGTACAACGGAAACAGAATATGGAAAAAACTAGTACAGTTTCAAAGTTTTTACATTAAGCACATTACAAAATCAGAAGTATTAAAGTGCCTCGTAGGATTAGACAAACATAAAGGGTCAGGTCCTGACCATGTAGAGGCTAGAGTACTGAAGTTTGCTGCTGAAGAACTTGCCTATCCCCTGCAAATAATATATAACAAATTACTGATAACCCAAACAGTACCAGATATTTGGAAAAGGGCACGGATATCATTAATTTTCAAGGAGGGCAAGCAAACAACACAGGTAATTACAGACCTATTTCATTGCTGTCAGATAGAAAAGATTCAGGAAAGGCTTTGCATTCTCATAGTGAAATATTTGGGAAGTATAACATACTTACAACTTATCAACATGGATTTAGGTGTGGATGTGGCACAGACAGCCTTGGTCAGGTTCACAAACAATCTGCAGGAGAAAATGGAGGATGGTTTGTATACTGGAGCAGTTTTCATGGACCTGCCCAAGGCCTTTGATCTCATGGACCACACATGGTTGGAAGCAAGATTGTCCGAAATTGGGTTTTGGGACCCTCGAGGTGAACTGGCTGCATAGCTACTTAATTAGAAGAAAACAGCAAGTTCAGGTGAATGGAGTGTTGTAGGATTATATGGATGATAGCTACGGGGTACCACAGGGCTCAGTATTGGGACCAGTGTTATTTACGCTTTATATTAATGAACTACTACTCAGTGCATTGACTACATATGGTATTGTATGCAGATGATGCAGTTATACATACTACAGACAAAAATCTGAAAACTTACAATGAAATCTGAAGACTGAATTTGAAAATATGCTTAATTCATTCCAAAAGAATCAGCTTATTCTGAATTAAAATAAAACTAAAGCAATGCTATTTTACACAAACCATAAATTAAAAGCGATGAACCTTTGAAATACACACTCCAGATGGTACAAGACTAGAAATGGTAATGGAATTCAGATACTTAGAAATACTTTTGACAGTCAATTAACTTTTGAATCACACGTGAAAATGTCACAAAACAACTGCATCAAAAAATGGAGTATAATATTCAATTAAAGATTTCTTAACAAATTACTATTGCTCAAATCTGCCTCATCCCATTACTAGAATCTGAATTTGGTGTGTGTGGGGAGGGTGGTATCAGAAAAATAAAAAATAAAGGGTCTGTTTATATAATACCATTTGCAGATTTTCCCATCAGGCAAAACAAGGAACATCATTGCAATATGTATAGGAAACTCAACTTGTTGTCTGTTGAACAGAAAGACATAATTCTAATGTCATGCTTTGTTTTTAACATTTTGGACTGAGCACCAGATAATCCAAAGATACCTTTTTTTGAGCAGAAAGTGATTAATAGATCCTTAAGATCTTAAGATAAGATAACATTAACAATTCCACCATGTAAAACTGTAAAGAAACATAGAGCTTTTAAGCAATTGGTTATAAAAAAAAACAGAATTCCCTCCCAGATAGTATAAGGAACTTAAAAAAATAGATACAGTTTTAAGACATCTTTAAAAAATATTATTAAGGATGATGCACAGTACAACTGTAATTGTTAATGTAAATAAGGTACCATATGTACATTAGAATATAAATATGCCTTTGATCATTTGACTTTGTGTCTGGTACTAATCTTGCAATGTCTATACATATGGGCATTATGTTATTAACACTAAAAGTCTTGTGTACACATGTATTTGCTGTTAAGCCCACCAGGAAGAAGCACAGTACTGCAGAATTCTGCAGTAGTAGAGTTACTGCAGTAAACAATGCAATTTCAATAAAAGTAAATCCATTTTGTCATGCAGTAAACCTATCACACTGCACTTCATCCTGATGGTCTTCACTGTACATATCACTAGTATGCCTCTATGATTGTATGTACGTGTAGTAAATGTGTGTAACTGGTCTGTATATTAATGACTGTATTATAATGTTTAATGTACGTTTTTAGTTCAGGTTTGAGCCTGCAAAAGGATCATGTGACCCAGTGCTGTTTACCTGGTTAATAAAAATTTTAAATAAAAAATAAATAATATAGTCATTCTAGGGCTCCCAAAGAATGAAGAAGGACCTAATCCTATCAAATTCGTACAGTAGTTCTGCAACAAAGTGGCTGGCCCTTCTCCTGTTGCCTGGGATACATTATTGAGTGTGCCTACATTGACCCAAACCCACTCACATGAATGCCCCAGCTGCTGATTTTGCGACTTCTGAATTTTTGGATTGGATGCATATTTTGGGCGTTAGATCTCTCTAGTCACTCCAATAGGAGGGCCACTGATTGTGGTTCTTTCAGGATTTCACCCTTTAGGACAGAAAAATGACGGCTGAATATAAGGCAATCAAGTCAAAATTATGGGTGGCTCAAATCAGACTCAAAATGTTGTACCGAGCTATCTTGGAGGTGCTCACCGAAAATGGTGTCAAACATTTCGGTTCTGCAGTCCAGGATTTGTTAGGCACTAAGACATCAGGCTGATATCTATGGAGTGGTCTGCATCCTGCTTTGCCATACTGTATATCTAAATTGTTAAAACAATTTTTCTGTAGTGTCTTTTCCGTATGTACCATGCCACTTCAACAACTATGTTGTTAAAGTGCAGCACAGCGACGCTCTCAATATTGAATAACAAAATTTCGCCTTTCGACATTGAGTGTTTTTCTGTGGGGAACTTCACCCCATGCACACCCCACCCCACCCCCTACTTTTAGATACAAACTCCGAGTCAGAGTTTGTTCGTGGGGGGGGGCTGACACGGTGAAACAATGAAATTTCACCTTGAAGTGCATTACAGCGACAACATCGAAGTTGTCACTGTAATGGACTTCGTTGTGAAAGTTTCAATTTGTGGTCAGTATATGGTCTTTTCCACCATTCTTATTAATAATGTTGTTGTAGTTGAGTATTAGTTCATATTTTTGGAGGCTAACAGTCTTTCCTTCCCTCCTTCCCTAGAATTGCAATTACATTGCCTATGACCAGTGTTACTATTGTTAATAGTATTGTTACAAAATCTGATAATTTAAATAGTCTTTCTTCAGTATAAAGATCGGATTTATGGTCTTTCTTTTGATTTTGGAGGGCTTTATACCTGTCTCTGTAATTCCTCTTTCTTTCTTTCACTCTTTGCTGGTCTGTCCATATCTTTTTCACTGTTCCTTTTAGCACTCCCTGACTCCAGCTCTTTTTTATTGCTCTCTGAGTATACTTTTATTTTATTGAAAAATCCTATTGTGCTCATTTGTACTTCGGTAGTCTTTTTTAACTGTCCCCCCTTGTAGCTAATATTTATCTGCACAATTAATATGGCAATGAACTCTGGGACAATCTGTGCTGAGCCAGACCATTTCATTTCCTCAGTGGGATCCTTCTTGTTTATGGCTAAATCTGACTTCCAGTGTTGGAACATTTCACCCCAATCCTGCCTGAAAATGAAGCCAGTACTGAATGGCACCCTGGAACATGTCTTTGTTTTTTTTACTTGTTGTGTTTGCTTGCACGCATGTGCAAGAAACACATTGCATCAGCTTTCTTCACAAGGGGGTTGTGGAGGCGTGGCAGTGTTGTGCCAAATGGCAGCAGCCCATTCAGGGGCTGGTCTCAGCCGAGCCAATAGACGAGCATGCCCTGGATCACCACAGTTAAACAAGCAGGCCACAACATCAAAGGAATTGAACTGCTACAATCAGGGAGCACCCCATCAGTACACAATCAGCTGTTCGGTGTGCTCCCTGACTGCAGTAGCCAATTACAGAGCTGCAAGCCGCCACCCCCCCTTTCATGAGCCTTCCTGGTGAAACACTTAAAGAAAATAAAAAACGATGGGGTAGCCCACTCACCGTTGGCATAATCCTCCCCTTTGCAAAATTGTCCTGTGCTGGGGGGGTGCTCAATCCCCCTCGGCTCTTGTCTCCCCCACCCCTGATAGGTGCTAGTGGGGTGCCCAATCCCCATTGGCCAAAAGCACCGCCCAGAGTCAGGTGGCACACTGAGAGCCCACCCCAGCATGCCCAGACAAATGTCCCTGTAAAAGAAAACCTTCCCACAATGTTTTTTTAAATAAACCTGTAAAGTAGAAAACGGACCCTGTCGATTCCTCCCCAACCCGAGCCCACCCTCTGCATTCCCCACCTCCCTACACCCCCCTCTCCCCATACTTACCTGCAGAGTCTGGCGAATGATCTTCGTGGACCAGGAACGCGTCTGCACTCTTCAAAGCTGATCGCGAACTGAGGAAATGGTGATAAGCTGTATAATGGGATAGATAGGGTTTTTTCAACTTTGATGCATAGCTCAGGCATTTTTGGGAATTTTGGCACCAAATTTTCAACATGGGGTTTTTGGGACCCCACCTCATGAATTCTGCCACTTTCATGGTGTTATTCAGCCCCAAAAGGTGGTTTTGTGGTCACTGCACAGAATCACCTTTTGGGACCGATTAACAAAATGACAGTGCCTGTGTTCAAGAGATGGGCTCTCAAAAAGCCTATGTTGCAAATTTGGTGGAAAAACTCCCAAAAATGACTGTTTTATGAGCTTGCATTGCGCAGTTACTACGATGCTCATAACTTTGCAAATTTGCAATATTTTCACACCACATTTTCAACATTGGTATTTTTCCACACCTCCTTGTGTACAGCACAGCTGTCATTTTTTATACCTTGCCCAAAATGTGTTTTCTCACTTCCAGTGCAGAATAGCACGGTCGCTGTGGGAAATCCGTGTTCGGGACACATTATGCAAATCACAGTGACACTGTACATTAGCAGATGTCCTAAAATGCCTATGTTGAAAATTTGGTGAGAAAAGTCAATGAAATGACTGTGTTACAAGAATGCATTGAGCAGTTTCCACGCATCATAACTTTGCACATTTGTAATATTTTCACTACACATTGTCAGCATTGCCATTTTTCTGCACCTCCTTATGAACAGTACAGCTGTTATTTTTCACATTTCACCCAATATGTGTTTTCAGACATGTAGCATACAATGGCGTGGTTGGTGTGTAAAATCAAAGTTCGGGACAGATTAAGAAAATCACAGTGCCACTGTTCATGAGCAGAGGTCTTAAACTTGCTATGTTGAAAATTTGGTGACAAAAGTCCATAAAATGACTGTGTTATGAGTGTACATTGTGCAATTTCCACGTACCATCGTACGTTCACAAATTCGTAATCTTTTCAATCCAGATTTTCAACATTGGCATTTTTCCACACCTCCTTATGAACAGTACAGTTGTCATTTTTCACAACCTGGCTGAAATGTGTTTTCGCAATTCCAGTGCAGAATGGCATGGTTGCTATGGAAAATCAGTGTTCGGGATAGATTAAGAAAATCACAGTGACACTGTTCAGGAGCGGAGGTCCCAAAATGCCTGTGTTGAAACTCTGCTGTAAAAAATCCCCAAACTAATTACATTATGGGTGTGCTTTGTGCAGTTTCTATGCACGCTCATGACTTCACTAGTTTTTTGGTATTTTCATTCCAGCTTTTCAGCATTGCCATTTTTTACACCTCCTCATGAACAGTACAGCTGTCATTTTTTACATCCTGTTCAAAATGTGTTTTCACACTTGTGGCGCCAAATGCTGCAGTCGCTGTGCAAAATCACCTTTCAGCTAACAAACTGATAGTGTCTCTATTCATGCGGTGGGATCACAAAAAGCCCATGTTGAAAACTTGGAGTGAAAATACCAAGAAAGGGCCAGGGTGTTAGGGTTTTCAACCATAATGCCCTACAGCCATCAGGGATATGACTTGGGATTGTCAACAGTAATGCACATGCCATTCCGCCCCACTCGCACCCTGCAGGCAGTGACAGGCTTCGAGGTGCACCTTGGACTCTTTTGCCCAAGAATCCATCCCATTCTCCTATACTGCACCCATTTCAGCATATTTCCTTATGGAATGAGATGAGTAAAGCCTGAACACCCAGGAAACACCTCAACACATGTCAGTGTCTGCAGGGTAGGTGAGTTGTGACCAATATGGGCAATGACCCAAAGGCACACTCCAGTGCATGCCCATCTCTGCAGGGTGGGGGTGGGGTTGACGTCAGTTCAGTACTTCACTTCCATTCCTATACTGCATGGGCATGATTCTCATAGGGGCCTGCATCTGGCACAAGCTTGCAAGCAGCATCTTGCACCAATGCCTGGTGCATCAGGGACCCTGCACCTGATTCAGGTACAGGAGGGATCCCACTGGCTAAGTCCCCATGCTAGCACTGACCAGAACCTCCGGCAAACTCTGGTGCACTGCACAGGTCCACCGCATGCCACCAGAAACTAACACAGGACCCCCTATCCCACGTCCCTCCACCATGTTTGGTGCAATTGGTGCCTGGACATAGAGGTAAGTGGTGGGATGCACTGGGCACTGGGGAGCAGTCTTCAGTGGTGTATGGGGGTTTGGGCACCACCTGCTGGGGCATGGGTGGGCATTGTACCACCATACGTTGGTGTTGCAATAGTACTGATAGGGCAGGCATCAGGGATCATAGAGCCACATCAGGATGGGTACCAAATTGGTACATAGGTGGCATCGAGGATCTGTGAAGGGTGCCATTGAACCATTAGGATGGGGGCCACACATACAAGGCCACACTCTGGGGTGTATGATGGGTGGACTGTCACCCAGGGGAGAATGTCTAAGTCCCCTTACAGCTGCCCTGGCTGGTCTAAGGACACTTAGAATTTCTCCCGCCAGATGATGCCTGTGAATTGCAGGATGCAACTTGCAATGGCCACAGTCCCCCTACCACCATGCCACAGTGCATTGCAGGTGCAAGTCCTGTTTGGGGCCTCTGGACTGCGGTCGGTGTGTGAAATCAATGTTTTGGACACATTATGAAGATCACAGTGACACTGTTCATGAGCAGAGGTGTTAAAATGGCTATGTTTAAAATTTGATGACAGAAGTCCATAAAATGACTCTTTTACTGAGCATCCATTGAGCAATTTCCACGCTCGTAAGTTCACAAGCTTATGAACAGCACAGCAGTCATTTTTCACACCTGGCTGAGATGTGTTTTCACACTTCTGGCACAGAATAGCACGTTTGTTGTAGGAAATTAGTGTTTGGGACAGATTAAGAAAATCACAGTGACACTGTTCATGAGCGGAGGTCCCAAAGTGCCTATGTTGAAAATCTGCTGTAAAAATTCCCTAAACTAATTACATTATGGGTGTACATTGTGCAGTTTCTACTCATGCTCATGGCTTCACCAGTTTTTGTATATTTTCACTCCAGATTTTCAACAGTGCCATTTTTTATACCTCCTCATGAACAGTACACCTGTCACTTTTCACATCCTGTTCGAAATGTGTCTTCGCACCTGTGGTGCCAAATGGCACAGTCGCTGTGCAAAATCACCTTTCACCTAAAGAACTGATAGTGTCACTGTTCATGCAATGATGTCACAAAAAGCTCATGTGGAAAACTTGGAGTAAAGATATCAAGAAACACCCAGGGCATTAGAGTTTTTGACCATAATGCCCTACCCTGTAGGGACTGACAGGCATCAGGGGTGTGACTTAGGATTGTCGACAGTAATGCTCATGCCATTCCACCCCCACCACTCAGCCAGTGATAGGCATCATGGTGCACCTGGGACTCTTTGCTCCCAGAGTTCACCCCATTCTCTTATACTACACCCATTTCAGAATATTTCCTTATGGAATGAGGTGAATTAAAAGCCCAAACACCCAAGGCATATCTCTACACTTGTCAGTGTCTGAAGGGTAGAGTGCAGTGAAATGTCATGACAATCATGGGTGACAGCCCAGAGGCACATCCAATGCCTGTCTATCTCTGCAGGGTGAGGGTGGAGTTGGCATCAGTTCAGTACTTCAATGCCATTCCTATACTGCGTCTGTCTAACTCCTGCACTTGAAATGCTAATGCCAGCAACCAAACATTCAGCATTGACAAATGCTTGTTTACAGTTTGTTTGACAGCCATTCAGTAACAGACTAGTGTTTTTTTCTTCTGACTACCAGCCAAAATTGTGGCAAATAACACCTCCTACACAGATAGGTCTGAGATCCTCGATCAGCTCAATAACCACTTTGCCACTGCAGGCCTCGTGATTCGACACATCACCTGTTAGTAAACTGAGCACCACAAGCACCACCAACATAGCTACTACTGACCAACCATAACCCCAGTACCAACCACCCCTCTTCAAGTTCCAGCCAGTCTCCTACAAACAGGTGGTGGACCTGCTCCTCTTGCTGGGCACCAAAAAGTGCTGGTGCTGATTCACCTGTACCTTCTTCTTAAAAGCAGGTTCTTATTATCTGGCAGCTCCAATTGCCCATCTCTTTAACAGCTCATTATCTCAAGGGAATTGCCGCTCAGTTGGAAAACCGTACATTATCCCCATTCAAGTCAGGAGACCCAACTTACTTGAACAACTATAGGCCTATTTTTTGCTTCCTGTTTTATCCAAGCTACTTGAAAAATTGTAAACTCTCAGTTAAGGGAGCACTTGGATCATGAGAAAATCCTCAATCCAGTCCAATCAGGTTTCAGACCCAAGCACAGTACTGTGCTCTTGCCATAGTGTCAAATGACTGGCTAAAAGCCCTGGACAGTAAATGGCACATAGATGTACTCTTCCTTGACCTCAGCAAAGTATTTGATATGGTTGATCGTTCCATACTTCTTGATTCCCTGAGTAGCATTAGTCTAACCTCTGCTGCAGTAAAGTGGTTCCGCTGCTACCTCACAAATCGTAAACAGCAAATTAAAGCCCAAGGGGAATCTCCCCACTAAAATTACTGCACTGAGGCATTCTGCAAGGTTCCATTTTGGGACCTATCCTCTTCGCCCTTTACATCAACTGCATCAGCTCTGGCCTGGTTGCTGGAAACATTCATCTCTTTACAGATGACACAGTCCTCTACATGACAAACCCCTCCTTGGACATTGCGTACAAGGAGCTACAGCAGGATTTTATCATCCTCCAGCACAACCTGCTGAATCTAAAGCTCTTGTTAAATGCAAAAAAAAACAACCAAAAGCTATGATTATCTCTCCATCCCACAATACGGGGATACATGGGACCCCACAGATTATTACCCATCTTAATGAACCACTAGAGCTAGTGGATAAATTTAAATACCTGGGAGTCCGGTTGGATAACAAACTTACCTTCGGTGTACATCTAAGTGAGTTAACAAAAAAGCTAAGGCAGCGCCTCAGTATTTTCTACCACATAAGATGCCTACTCACCCTGGATGCTAGAAAGTTGCTGGTTCAAACAACCTTTCTTCCCCTGATTGACTACGCCAACTTTCTATACAGCCATTGCCCCCAGTATGTGCTCCAAAAGCTGGATACACTCTATCATCACACATTGAGATTTGTTCTTGACTTGCCCTTATAGACTCATCACTGTTCATTTTACCAAGCATTAGATTGGCCATCCCTCTCCATGAGGAGGCAAATAAACACCCTCATGTGGCTATTCCGGGCTTTGTACAACAAACTACCACCCTATATCTGTGACCTGTTTGAATGTTCAAAGGGTGCCTATGGACTAAGGAACTCCTCCTTTGTCCTCCTTAGCTACCAAGAACAAGGACATGTCTTGGCTCAACTGCCATTAGCTCATTTTTATCAACGCTTTGGAATAACATGCAAAAATTATTTAAAATCTCCCTGCTGCCCAGCCATTTTATATTTAGGGGGCTGCTCTATAGAGGCCTGAAAATGGTGTGTGATTGTTTCAGATAAAGCCTTACCTCGTTCAACTGAGTCCCTTAACCTCTATAATTTTTTTTATAATTTTCAGTGTCAATGGCTCAGTAGGTAGCACACTCGACTCTGAGGCCATGAGACCAGAGGGCTGTGTGTTCAGTTCCCACATCTGGCACTTGGGTTAATATCCCAGTACTGACACTGCATTGCAGCATGAGAGGGTGCTGCACTTCTGATGTGCCGTCTTTCGGATGAGACATTAAACCGAGGTCCCATCTGCCTGGATTGGTGGTAGTTCAGGTGGATGTTAAAGATCCCATGGCACTTCTCGAAAAGAGTATGGGAAGTTTATTAAACAAAAGAAACATAACATCACAAAAAACAATCAAAAAATCATAAAAAAGGAAACAACCATTAATAAACAATAAGAACAGTAAAGATATTTTTAAACCAAAAAAATTTCCATAGTTTGTCTATTTTATCCTGAGAAAATCTACGTACATCATTTTCTTTGACAGAGAACAATCCTGTTTCAATTTGTGAAATAATAACAGAATTTAATGCAGTTTGTTGTTGCAAAACAAATTGACAGTGAGCCTGCCATAAATAATATTGAATAAAGGCAAAAAATACATTCAAAGTGCTTTTATGATAGATTTTCCATATTCCTGTGTAATCCCCAAAATCAGAATATTATAAGAAATAAGTTGTAAGCTAGGCATATTCCAATGAACTGCTACATCCTGCCAAAATTGATGAGTATGAGGACAATCAATGAAAATGTAACATACTTTCCTCAATATTAGAGCATGTAAGTCTGGGACAATATCTATCCATTTGAGGGTTTGTATTTTAAATTTCCCCAAACCCCTAATCTCCATGGGCTGAAATCCAGGCAATATCCAAAATATTAACAGGAAGCCTAAAGTCAGAGAGTTTATGAAAGCAAAAATAATTTTAAAAGGAACACAACTGGGGAAGAGGAGATAAATCTGCTGTACATCATAAACTATGTGGGAATAAAATGATTTCCTATCCAAAGCCAACAATGTTTGAAACTGAACTTTCCATTGTTGCATTTTTTCATTGTGGCTATCTCATAAGAGGGCAAAGAGTCAGAAATCAATATTTGAGGAGGTAAAAGGACCCATTTTGCAAAAATTGTTTCCAACAAAATGAGACCACTCTTGCCATATCATAGCAACAAAAGTCCATAAATAATTAAAGGAAGTAAAAATACAGAGAATGAAAAACAATTGGGTTTATCATATGTAAACTACCTTTCTTAACTGGTAAATAGGTAATCTCCCTTTTTACAAGATTTAATCAATTACCCCAAACCATTTGAAAAAATAAACTTAGAATTCTGGTTTCTAAGTTAACCGGAGGGGGGTAAAGGTAACTTAAAAAAAGAAATACAGGTAACAAACATTTCTTAATAATCATAATTTGTTTTTCTTCCCAAACTTCCATTGTTTCCACATATTCACTTTGATTTCACCAACTGTAATTGTTGTTCCCAGGTATAGAAACCAAATCCTCAAGTCCAAACCAAACACCCAGAATTTTGTGAGGAATGGTGACAAGAGGAATAACTAGACTGTTTCAGTCCTAGTGTTTATGTGGTCTAAAGAAAAGATAAAACTTTTCCCTTTATTAAGGCACACCCCAGAAGTTTGCCCATAACAATGAAATGTTTCCAGTGCCAACTGTAAGGAAGTAGTGTCTTTTATTAATAAAGTGACATCATCAGCATATGCCGTGATTTTCTCCAGAGGTAATGAAGGTGAAGGGGCTATACCCCTGATACGTTGATCCCATTGGATACATCGAATGACTGGTCAAGAGCAAAAATATATAAAAGAGGACTTAAAGGGTAGCCCTGTCTAACACCTTTTTCAAGGGAGATCTCAGAACTAAAATACCATTAACAGTGGGAATTATAGTAGTGTCAGTGTACAATAAAGCAATCCATTGCACAAATCTTAAAGGGATACCATACTGCAATAATCAGGAAAAAAGATACCCATGCCTAACCTGATCAAAAGCTTTATCTTGATCTAAAGCTACCACATAGCCTGAAACAGCCCCAAATTTACCTGCCTCAAAGATTTCTCTTAAGAGATATAAATTATGTTGGATTTCCAGCTGGGAATTGCACAAGTTTGAGCTGGACAGATAAGTGAATCAGCAATTTGCAATAATCTATTATTAATGATTTTTGCCAAAATGTTATAATCACTGTTTAAAAGACTAAGCGGATGCCAGTTAGCATAATTTTATCCTCTTTTTTTATATAGAAAATGAAGCAGAGAATACTAAATCCAGGAAATTGTAAATCGGAGGTCAACATAAAATTAAAAACCAAGGGCAAAAAATAACTCATAAATGAAATAAAGGTTTTATAAAATCATTAGAATCCCATCAATCCTGGGAGAAGTTCCTGAAGTAAGCTGTTTAATCACTACTTCCACTTCTGCCAAAGAAATAGGTTCTATCAGGATTTGTTGCATAGAATCCTCTACTTAGGAAATGGAGAAACAAATTCTTCTAAAGGGGTCAAAGTAAGTTCTCAGTGTCACTAAAGGTGGAGGCAACAAATTGTTGCACAACTGACAACATTCCCAGATCAGTGGTAACCAAAGTACCATCATTACTAAGAAGACTATCACATTAAAGTATTATCCAATCTTTGTTTACATGCCTGGTATTGGTCTGATGCAGTTTGTTTTAGTACCATATCTAAATTCCATTTCTAAAGATTTGGCCCTATTGTATTGATACTGTTTCATTTGTTGTTTTATTGCAGAAATCTGAGATTTAAATTCCACACTATCATGTGGGGAAAAGGACATTCATTTATATAGCTGATTCCCAAGTTGTAAATATCGTAAATAATCAGAATTAGCCTTTCTCCAACCAAAAAGTAATACATTTTTAATTCTAATTTTGTCTCCACCCAACAATCATAAATATTGTCATAGAAACACAAAGCAGAATTCCTAGCTTCAAAAACACCTCTATACACAGGGTACAGTCTGGTGAACTTAAGAGGGACATATTCAAACTCCACCTTTGTATAATAGAAAAGACTTTAGTAGAGATATCAATCAGACTAAGAGTACATAATAAAAGCAGATGATCTGAGAATTCAGTATGATTAGTGACACAAAAAATTGGTTTAATATGTTTTGAAACAAAAAACATATCTATTCTTGTAGCATAAATGCACCTATAATATGTGGCTCCACTATCAAATTTATGCAAACATCTATAAGTATCGACTAAACCAGCATCTGAAAAAATGCATTGCAAAGTATGAGAATCACCGTACTTTTGTTTTTGTACACCCCCCTTAAATTTGAGATCTATATCACAATTAAAACCCACCCCAGATAATATGTTTCTGGTATACAAAAAGGTTTTATGCTATCAAATAATTCAGTTCTAGCTATTTTACCTGTGGGGCATATAGGTTAATCAAGCAAAAAGAAAAATCACCAAATGTGCAATCGAGTATTAGGGCACGCTCCGGTTGTATATCTACAAGTTTGGTAATACAAAATTGTGTAGATTTAAATAAAATTCCAATACCATCAGCTGCATCTAAACCAAAAGACCAAAAAGAAGGGCCCCACCGCCATCTCTTCTTAACTTGATTGATATCATATAAGGAAGTTAATCTAGTTTCCTGAAGAAAAAGAACGTCTATTTTAAGGGAGTCAAAATAGGAGAAGACAGAAACCTGTTTCTTATAATTTTTCAGGCTGCATACATTAAATGACCCAATCCATAAGGTAGCCATCTAAATCATCAGAAACAAGAGAAATTAAGGGCCTTCTTTTTGACTGACACTAGCTTTTCTCTTCTTTCCTTTTTTTCCCTTTCTTATCTTTAGATAGTTCAGTGGATTTACTATCCTCAGCCTCAGTTACCATTTCGGATTTATGGGAAGTGTCAGATTCCAAGTCTGAGTCCCCTAAATCATCTTGTAAAGGTAAAAAAATATTGTCTGTAGGTATAGGGGCTGGGGTTGGCCGCTTAAGAGAGGACCTGGTGAATCTGTGATTTTTAACAGTCTCAAACATAGGAGGAGGCATAGGACTAACAGTATATGTTTCCTTCACAGCAGAAGGAGCTATAGGAAGGGTAGTGGGAACAATATCAGAACTTCCTTTGAGTTGGGCAGATAGAGAAGGGCTAGTCTCCAAAGGAGAGACACCAGCTGCTACTTTGTCATGTGGAAGTAGAGAATCAGCATGAGAAATCTCTTCCTCAGGTGAATGAGAGGGAGCTGGGAAAGTAGAGTCCCTCCTTTTTTCCTGTGCTTTGTTAACAAGATCATCCTGATCCCACCCTTCTGTCCTATTACATTTAGCCCAAGGACATTGATGAAAAGCATGTCCTTTTTGATCACATAAATTGCACTGAAAAATATTTTCACAGAGATCCACCGAATGCCCATACCCCCCACACAAGGAACATTTAAGCATGTCACAAGAGCTGCTAATATGAGTTTTGCCCCACATTTATAGCAAGCTCTTGTTTGTCCACCATAAAAACAGACCCCTCTGTCCTTACCCAGAAAAAACTATTTGTTAAATGGATAATGTCTGAATTAACTTGAAAGAGCTTCACTTTAAATTTCCACCCTCCAGTCCAGATGCCTTCCAAATCAAGAATGGCTTCTGGAGGGTCTAGAATGTCACAGCGATTCTGTAGCCAGTGGTAAATGTCACTGACATTGACCCCTTTATTATGAAACATGATGGTGATATGTCTAATTTGTGGCTTTGTAAGAGGGATTGCACAGAAGGGGGTCCAGATGGAGAGGATTTAAGGATAGAATATTTATCCCAAATTTTTCTAAACTGTTATTGTGCTTAAAGCTAATATCAAAAGAATCCTCTCCTGAAATATGAATAAGAGCATAAACATCTGCAGGAAGAAAATGCATAGAACCCATCAAGAGCTGCTTAGCTACATAATATCTGTCTGGATGTTCAGCAACCCCCCATACGCAATCTCCTGCATTGCACCTGGGCGCTTGATCTAACTTATTTTTAAACAATTCAGACATAGGAATTCAATGAGTTTTGCATTTGGTAAATCAGAGTTTAAAGTTTCAGGACCTGCCTTTCCCTTCTAGTATTCCCACCTCCCCTGAGGACGTGCTTAGGCACAGAGAAGGCCACAGCCTGATCCTCAACTGGATGCGCATCCACAGAAAAAACTGCAGTATTTGTAGGAAGTTCAATACCTGAGCTCAGGGAAGAATCCTTGGTGGCATGCATTGTAGAGATGGAGTAGGTAGAAGAGAGAACCCCAGTCTGGATCCAGAATCCATTACCCAGATGTCGACGCTTCCAGCCAGAAGTTTGGAGAGCCTCATCTGCCAACCAGTCATTGAGAAAATCACCAGAGTCTTACGAAAGTTCAAATTGTCAGCCACACAACCCTGCGACGAGAACAGGTCACTTCGAGAAGAAACAGAGACACTAGAATGCTGTAGTGATGGCGAGAACCCAGAAGTCCTGCTTTGCATGAGAAACAATCATGTCCAAAGACGCCATCTCAGGAGAGAAACACTGTGCACTTGAAGAGTCAAAAACGACTCACCCATTGAAGTAGATAGGTTAAGTTTAGGTGCTTTCTCCAAAATTGGTAAACTACAGTGGTCTCCTGTATATCTCGCCGTAACATTGATGTAGAAGGTGAAGATGCATTGTTCTCCTAATGGGAGATGTAGACCTTTCAGAAGCAGCGATCTCCATAGGTAAAGCAGCCACATCCAGTAACACATCCTGCTGCATAAAGATTGAGCGTCGCTGCCATCTTGCAGACCAACTCAACACCTCCCTACTGACAGCAAAGCAGTAAGGGAATTTCTCCGTGTCCTGGCCAAATTTCCTCATTCACTAAAAATACCACCAACAGCTTAATCTGGTTCAAGGTCAGTTGGCATTCATCTGTATCCCCCTCCCCTGGGTCATGCCTGAAAATAGGCAGGATTTGTCTAGTGCACTTGTCCGGTCAACAAAAACTAAATACAATTTAAAAAAAATAATAATAATACTGGGCCACCTGTTTCCGTGTTGGCCAGCATCCCTTTAGGGTAACCACCTCCCTACCACCTCCCGTCTCATCAATTAGCTTCACAGGGGTGTCATTCTATTAGGCTGCTCTATTTTCCCTCTCTACTATGTGTCTGATACCCTTTCTTCTCACTGCCCTTCTCTATGTCCCTCTTTCCTCTCTTAACTTGTACTCTATAAGCTACAACCTATATACACTGCACTTTAAATGCCTATATTTGCACTTGCTTTACATGTCTGATTCATCCAAGTACTGATTTTATATATTGTAACTGCCTGTACCGATCTCTACTTTTGTGTGAAGTGAAAGGCAGCAACACCCTCGGCTCACCTAAATCCAAATAAAAAAAATGGAAAGCTCATTTCCAACTTAAAAACAAGAATTTTATTGTTAACAGTGTAGCACCCCTCACACAAAAAACATCTACGTTTCACGTCGTCCTTGACGCTTTTTCAAGATAACAATCAATCACTTGTATGTGCCTTTTATAGTGCCTCAACACCAATTAAAAACACTTATTAATGTTTTCATAGCACACGAGAAACCCGTGATATCATATGAAAAGTCTGTATGCCAAATTGGATCTCTCTTTATCAATATTAAGTTACCTATTATCACTAACTAAACAATTAATGTGCCTAAAATAACACTCATCACCATATAAAAGCTATATATTATTTAAATAAGCAACCTTATCTAATAATACATTCTAAGAGAGACAGTCTCATAAGAACTACCATGTATATATACATTTTCCCCTTTTATATTGTTTGTTTGGGCATGATAAATACATGCATTCTAACATTTCACCCTATAAATAACATAATGGTACATAAAGAATACAAATACACAAATTGCAAAGATACAAATATGTATAAAGCTCCACAATTAAACACTTTACTGTATATGTTCAACCAAAAAAATGCATGGCAAGTCACTTCACTTTCTTTTTAGTTTCTTTTAAATGTGGAGCCAACTGAAAGTGTCCATTTAATCCTAGAGACCTACCAGCTCTAAGTTTAAATTGTCAGTAAGTCTTCTTACACATCAATTTATTATTTAAATCTCCCCACATTTATTATTATTCAGCTTTCTAAGCCAAAAAATGTAAATCCATGCTGATTCCTTTCAAACGAATATGATTTGCCAATGCATTTTCTGGTGACCCTAACCTGTATGTCTCTGATGTTCCATTATTCTAGTTTTGAATTTCCTCACTGTTTTACTAATAAACATTTCCAATTACATATAGTTATTATATACAATTGTTTCCATGCTACATGAAATAAAGGCATTTGGCCACATCTTTCCCCAGAATGTGGTAAAATAACATTTCTCCCAGTGCCAATATAGTTACATGCTGTACAGTTGCCACATTTAAAATGTCCTCTTGGTAAGTGTGACTCATTTCCCATTCTTGATTTTTCACTCCAACTTTGGACCAAAATATCCTTCAGATTCTTTGCCTTCTATATGAAAAGTGAGGTCCATTTTCTATTGTTTTTTTCCAGACTTGGTTCCAGAGACAGAATGTGCCAATTTCTTTTAGCCACATTTTCTATGTCCTTTGCCTGTGTATTAAAAACAGTAACAAAATTTCAATCAACATATTAATTTCCATTATGTTCTTTCTTTCCCTTTTCCTTCACTACCAATACATTTTCCCTGAACATAATGTCCATTTTATTTTTAGCTTTGTGCACACATAATCTACTGTATCCCCTATTATTAAATCTCTCTGGTTAAAAGAAATTAGCACATTCTGTCTCTGGAACCAAGTCTGGAAGACACTCCTGTCGGCATTCATGGGCTGGATTTTGGGAAGAGCTTGTGCCCTGTGTAAGGGCACCAGTGGGATGGATTTTATTTTTTTCCTTTGTTTGTTGCTTGTTAATTGTATGTTGGGGATTGTTGGAATTCACACTGGACTTTGTTCTTTATAGGGGAGGGTGGGGGAGTCCTGGTTTCCATGCTGGTCTGTCTTGGTCCTTATTTTCAGTGCTATTTTAATTTCTGACCGTTTAGTTTTTTCATTATAATGGCAACTCCATAGCATATTATTACTTGGAATACTATTGGTGGCCAGTCTCCTGCAAAGCGCCAAACTATTCCTTAGCACTTGAAGGTTTTACAAACCCATATCACTTTCTTGCAGGAAACCTATATTGTGACCTCCCAAGTTTCCTTGTTCAGGAGAGCTTGGGTAGGCCAAGAATTTGGTGCTGGTAACAACTCTTGGCAGAGAGGGGTGATTATATTATTGCATAGGACTGTTCCTTTCTCACTTATGACTGAGGTTACAGATAAAGATGGCAGATATGTTTTCATACTTGGGCACTTAGGTTCTACAGAAATATTAATGGGTTCTCTTTATGGTGTTACATCTGACACTCCTTCATTTTTGTAGATTTGTCTGTGGCTTTAACCCCTTTTTTCCATCTCTCTTGGATCTTTGCAGGGACTGGAATCTTGTCATAAGCAATGATATAGATAGAACGTATTGGCTGAGAGCTGGATTGTCACCAGCTCAATGGAGCCTTAGAGATTTTATTGATAATTCTGGCCTTGCTGACACCTAGTGGGTTCTGTATCCCCCTAACCAAGAGTACACCTTTTTTTCCCACCCCCATAACTCCTACTGTAGGTTAGATTACTTTTGGTTTCTTCATCGCATTGCTATGGTTTATGTATGTCAGACTGAATCTATGATCCTCTCGGAACATGCACCATTAAAACTTACATTAGATATTTTAGTAAAATTAGATAGGGACCATACTTGGTCTTTAAACACTCGACTATTATTTGATCCTCAAATAGTTAAGTGTTTGAAGGAATATATTCAAGCATCTATACAAAACAATTGGAATTCCATTGAGGCTCTGGATTTGGCATGGGGAGCCCTTACATGCCAGTGGCATGGGGAATTAATTTGCCTAGCCACTAAGCATTAAAGAGAAACCTCCTTGTTGTATAACACACTGCTTAGCTCCTTTAGGGATATTAAGAAATGTCTTTTTTTCTGAATACCCCTGCAGATGTTAGGGTTTGCCTTTCTCAACTTAGAGCCTGATTCTCTGCAATTGTGCTGGAGAAAGTGCAGAAGTCTTTGTGTGCCTTAAAAGCAACATATGTAGGACAAGGAGAAAAGGCCAGCAAGCTTCTGGCCATGAGACTATGGCAAAGAGCTAGTTGCAATTGAATTAGAGTCCTTCATAACCCTGACACACTTTCTCAAACTGCTAATCTGAGGGAGACAGTGTGGATTTTTAGGGACTACTATTTGAAGTTATACTCTGCAGAGCTGACCCCTGGTGATACCTCTGGCACTATGAATACTTTTCTGGAAGGTATTTCCTTACCTAAATTGTCAACATTGGCTTCTTTGAGCCTGGTAAGCCCTATTTTGGAGGTGGAGGTCAGGGAAACCATTACCTCTCTGGTACTCGACAAAGCACTGGGGCCCTATGGATTTGCTACTAACTTTTACATGCTTTTTATTGATGAAATTGCCCCCCTTCTAACTTCCTTATCTTCTAACCCCCTCTTAAGTTCCTTATTGCCTACCTCAATTTCGGCAAAGCCTTCAACACTATCCCACATAGAAGGCTGATTAACAGGATGGGTAGCCTAGGCATGTAGCACAAGGTGATAAACTGGGTTAGTAACTGGTTGATGGACAGCAGGCAGAGGGTGGTGGTAAATGGGATTCAATCCACGGAGAGGAGGGTGACCAGTGGGGTACTTCAGGGATCAGTCCTGAGACAGTCCTGTTCAATGTCTTCATTAGTGACATTGCAGAAGGGCTGGAAGAAAAGGTATGCCTATTTGCAGATGACATCAAGATCTGCAACAGGGTGGATACTCCAGAAGGCACGGAGAAAATGAGAAGGGACCTGGGGAACCTTGAAAAATGGTCAGAGGTGTGTCAACTGAAGTTCAATGCAAAGAAGTACAAAATAATGTACCTGGGAAGGGGTAACCTTGGGGAGAGCTACAGGATGGGGGAAGGAGCTGACAATCACCACAGAGGAAAGGGGCCTAAGGGTTATCATTTCTGATGACCTAAAGGTGTCAAAGCAGAGCACAAAGGCTGCAGAGAAGGCCAGTGGCATGCTGGGGTGCACAGGCAGAGGTATCACTAGCGGGAGATGGTGATAACATTGTATAAAACACTAGTGAGGCTTCACCTAGAGTACTGTGTGAAAATCTGGAGGTCTCACCTGTGCAAGGACATTGACAGGGTGGAGGCGGTCTAGAGAAGGGTGACCAAGATGGTACATGGCTTGCACCACAAATCATATAAGAGACTAATGGACCTCAATATGTACTCACTGGAGGAAAGGACGGAATGGGGGGACATGATAAAGACTTTCAAGTACCTTAAAGGCATAAACAAGGTGCAGGGGGAGACATCTTCCAATGTAGAAGGAACACAAGAATGAGGGGGCATGATATGAAATTGAAGGGGGGTAGATTAAGAGAAAATGTGAGAAAATTTTTCTTCACAGAGAAGGTGGTGGACACATAGAATAGTCTGCCATGAGAGGTGGTTGGAGCGACCATGATGGTTTTTTTTAAACATACCTGGGACAGGCACAAAGGAACCTTGAGGTGGGAGGGAGTGATGAAAAAACACTGACCAGATAGGGTCAGAGGCTGCATACAAGTGTAGGGCTTATGGGCAGATTGGATGGGCCTAGCGTTTCATTATCTGCTGACAATTTATATGTTTCTATGTTAATTATTTACAATCTTCTGACCTTGTAGATAAGCTCTTCTTGGAGGCCCATATAGTACTGCTGCCCATGCCCGGCAAAGATGAAACACATCCCAAAAATTATAGACCTATCTTTCTTATTAATGTGGATGCAAAAATATTAGCAAAAATGTTAGCCTCTCACCTCAGCCAAGTTTGGAGTGATTTGATTGGCTCTGAACAGCTGGGGTTCATGAAGGGCAGACTCTCGAGTTATAATTTTCGTAAGCTGTTTTATTTAATTTCCACCTCCAGGGAGGCTGACCTAAGATTGGTTTTGGTCTCTATAGTCATGGAAAAGGCTTTCTATAGGGTCTCTTGGCCCTACCTGCTTTGGAGCCTACAGAGGTATGGCTTCCCGGACTCTTTTCTCTGATTGGAATGCATGTTATATTCTTGCCCTATGGTGAGAGTTACATGTAATGGTGTACTTTCTGATCCATTCTTAGTTTCTCAGGGTACTCGTCAGGATTGTCCCCTTTCCCCTTACCTCTTTAACCTGTACCTTGAACCCCTCACCTGTAAGATAAACTCCCTTCCTGATATATCTGGAATATATATGGGTACTTGAGAATTTAAGATTCCAAATTATGCAGATGATATCTTATCGCATCTAACAAACCCAGTCACTTCCTTACAGGCAGCATTAACCACTATTCAGAAATGTGATGGGTTCTCTGGCTAGAGATTAAATTTAACTAAAACGGTTGTCTTCCCTCTTTCTCCCCATGTTTTTAAAACAGACTTTACTTCTTTTGGTTTGCAGTGGGAAACTAAATACTTAACAAACCTGGGTATTAAGGTCTCTCATGATAAATCTCAATTAAAGATATTCAGTGTAGACCCTCTAGTAAAGCAAATCACCTTACACTTGGATGGAAATATCTCCTTCACTTTATGGGTAGGTCTAATGTTATAAAATTAACATTTTACCTAGAATATTATACCTCTTAGGCATGCTAAACATTGTGCTACCAATCAGCTGGTTTAAACACCTACACAGAATGATCTCTAATTTCCTTTAAGTAGACAAACCACTTTGTCATTCATACAACAAATTGGTATGTCCAAAGAAGTATGGGGGGCTCCAACTTCCCCATTTTTTATGATATTATTTGCTTTACGTGGATCTAATTACTTTTATTGGGGACTATCAGCATTTTGACTTGTTTAAATTATTTCCCTTCTTGGCTCACTATCGAAAGAGATTTCTGTTCCCAGCACCAATTAGACCTTAAATCCTTATGGATCCATGACAGTCAGTTGACAAATCCATTGTCAACCGAAGTTACAGCGACACCTTTATGTCAACTGCATTTGTAGTCAGCATAAAGCCGGTCACTCGACTATGTTTTCTTCAAGGGTTTCACCCTGAACCCCCATGTGGGTGCTCTGCCCTTGCACTCCCGTAACTAAAGTAATCAAGTCTGACACACAGTTGATTCAGGGGGGTGAAAGACCCCAGAAAGCAGTGCCAGGGTCCCGCTCTGACACTACAGCTACCTGTCGCTGTTGTCACTGTAGTGTCAGTTGAGGTACAATTGTTGCTGTAGTGATGGCCTTCAAATCCTTACAATACTTACCCCCACATAAGCTACCTTTTGAGCTTAAATCTACCCAGCTGTATTGGTCTCTTCAAACACATGCACAATTATGTAAGCACCTTAAGCTTTCCTACCTTAAAGATCCTGCCCAACCCCTTCTTCACAATCCAGATATTTCCATTGCTAAGAAACCTTTGCAAGGAAAGCAATGGTCCTAGCTGGCTGCCTCTACTCTTAGCAATTTTTTAACAGATGGGGATTTAATTACTTTTGAACAATTTTGTGTGAAATTTCATTTTCATTTCATTTTTATATTATTTTATACATAAAAATCTGTCTGCTAAAAACCCATTTGCACAGACATTCAATTCAGACATATACAATGCATAAAAACACACATATAGTTATACACACAAACACATAACAATGACAACCAACACCTTATAAAAGGCAGTAAAATCACTAGGTCTTAGTAAAGCACTTACAAACTGTGTTAATGAACATATTCTTTCTATGCAGTTTTGAAAGTTGATGTCTTTTGTCAAACTTTCTAGGAGTTTGGTAGATCATTATTTTACTTTAAAGCTAAAAAAGTCAAGGAATTTAGTGCAAACCAAGTGTGGTAGAGTGGAACAGTAAAATAAGTTTTACCTTGCAGTTGGGTATAACCAGATTTGTGGGTTCTTGAGAACAGACTTCGTATACTTTCAGGGCAAACACCCAACTGTATCTTGCGCATAAAAATCAAAGCTCTAGAGTGAAACCCTTTGAACCAATGGAAGACAACTGAAAGATTTATATAAAGCACAATGATGTGTAGCTCTGGACTGACCAGTTGCAATTTCCTGCCTATGCATCTCAGTTGTTTCAGTTCTATGAACTCCACCATTGTATTATTAATGTTTTGGGTTGACCCCATGATCTACTGTCGGCAGTCAGTTATTTTCAACATGGTCAACTTTAGTTCAGCAAAACCATCCTATTTCCCAACTGTATAATGCTGTGAGTCAGATGTTATGGGATACTATTTCCCTGACAGCTTTTAATTAGGTCAATATGCTCCAAATTGAATCTAATAATGACTGTTAGTTTTGCATCTGTACTGATGTGTACAAATTTGTCAAGCAAGACAGACTCAGGTTGCAACAAGTTAACATTCTTCATTGACCATATCTCACACCTATTAAGCTCCATAGAATGAAAAGAACTGAGGCTTCTATTTGTCCTCATTGTAATAAAGCTTAGGGAATACTATTTCATATGTTGTAGCATTGTCCCCATATTGCCTCATTTTGGAATCTCATATGGTCAAAATTAGACCGGCTATTAGACCTTCTGGAAGCATTTACACAAGAGGTTTGCATTTAAGGGGACTACAGTTCACTCCTGGGAATAGTCCACAAGGCTCATATGGTCCTGATTTCTGCAGTCACTAAATTACTGATTTTAAGGCACTGGATTGACTCCGCTCTCCCCACCTGACCTGAATTTATTTCTGAAATGCTTTTGTCCCAAGTCATTGAGACATTCATAGCTCCCTTTTTTCAGTCCCTTCATTCCTACCAGTCCAGATGGGAAACCTTGTAAATTCTGTTGTCTTTTTCCTTTAATTAATGATTGCTTTGTTACCAGCATGGATTCACAGGGACGGAGATGGGGGATTAATTAGGGAGGAGCAGGGTTCTGTTAATCCTGTGCCAGTTGTGGTTATTTATTCTTTTTTTGTCTTTTATTGGGTGTATACACCTTAGTTATTGGTATTAATAGTTTGTCTTATTTTATGTTTGTTTTGTATTTATGTTTTGATTTCCTGTTGTCTGTTGTTATATTGTTATATTTGCATTTTTATAACTTAATAAAGTGTAGTTTATTGAAAAAAGATACAATAAAGTACAGTACCGCCACTCCTCTGACAATTAGAGGCAGATTTCCATCCTCCCCTACCTAAGCAAGCTCCTTGAGAAAAATAGTCCACCAACTAACCAATCATATCAAGAAGCACAACCTAATGTGCAGTCAACAGCATGGGTTCCATAAAAGCCACAGCACCACAACTGCCCTAGTGCACTTTACTGACCATGTCCTTAGGAATATGGACCGGGGAAGAGTCACTGGGGCTGTATTTGTGGACCAGGCCAAGGCCTTTGACCTGTTCAACCACTCCCACCTGCATACCAAACTCCACCTGCTTGGTTGCTCAAATGAGACCTCCTTATGGTTTCGGAGGTACTCTCAGGCCACTCCCAACCTGTGTGCATGGATTCTGCCATTTCCCTGCCCAGCCCATCTCCACAGTAGTCCCCAGGGCTCCATCCTGGGCCCCTTCTATTTTCCATCTTTATCAACTTCCTCCCCACTGACAGCCTCAACTGTAAAACACTGCTGTACATGGATTATCTTGTCCTCTTTCATAGCGACAAGTCCCTATCCAACATATCATCTGTACTTACCCACAACTATGGATCAGCCCACTACTGGTTTATGTCTAACTTGCTTCTGGTTAATGAAAAGAAAATCAAAGCCATGCTTCTCAGATCTAAACCATACCTTGTTAACATTCAGAAATCTAACTCCTCCCTCTCTGTGCTCTCTCCTGATGGTGCTGCCCTGGAGAATGTTACCACCTTTAAATATCTGGATGCAACATTTGACCCTTCCCTCTCCTACACAGAACACATCAATCTCTTAGTGTGCAGGCTTCATCAAAAACTCGGGGCTGCCTATCGCTTAAAACATTACCTGATCCCTGTGGCCTGCCTACCTATCGCCCAAGGTAATCTGCTCCCATCATCGATTACTGCTCCCCAGCTACTCACGTGTGTCCACCTCCTGCATGCAAGACTAATGTAAGCCTAGAATAGTGTCTGTCACTTCGCTCTTCTGGCTCCATTCTCAATGCATCACTGCAACCTTTACAAGTCACTTGATTGGTTTCTGTCCAAGGCCGCTTGATTTTGCCATCAGCTGCCTTGTTGAAAACTCTAAGAGGAGGTAATGTGTCCCTCTCTTCCCTCCTCAAGGTCAGAGCCATACCCAGGTGACTCCATGAATCTTCTGTCCCCAAGGTCCTTAGAGTCTCCACCAACATGGGAGGGTAAAGCCCTATCTGTGGCCACCCCTCTCTGTGGAATAGATTCTCACGCCCATCTGGTCATCTGACATGCACCATATTTTCAAATCTCACCTCAAAGCCTGGCTTAAGGTGGAAACCAGTTGCTTCTGTTCGACAGAGTAGCCCTCATCTGCTTCTCTGTCTCTGCTCTTGACCTCCTCATGCTACTAGCCCTTGTCCTGGTGGGTGCATCCCTGCTCTGCTCACCTCTGCTCGCAGTAGTCCTGAGCCTACCTGCCTATATCTGCCCTGGTATTATGCTCATCCACCTAAAGTGTCCTACCAATTCTGTTCCATTTGTTAGCTTGCATTTTCATTTGAACTGTGTTGACTTAGAATGTGATTTGTTTCTATATTGCTCTTTCTTATACTTTGCGTTGTACTCCCTAGGCTGTATCTCCACCATTTGGATGTCTGTATCTTCATTTGTATCTGTGTTAGACTTCACATGTGCTTTATTCTTTATTGATGTTTCTTATTCATTTACATTGTAGGCTTCCTGTGCCATCTTGTGGCCTGGGTCATGCCTGAAAATGGTCATTTGGATCAGTGCACTTACCCAATAACGAAAGACATTAATAAATAAATAAATATATAAATAAAGTTACCAAATACAGATTAGCAATGGAAGTGCTGTTCCAAGGAGCATTGTCAGGGACAGAGCAGTTAGTGAGGATGGGGTATCAGCTGTAGCAGTCACAGCTGGGGTTAGGTGTGAAAGCCTTCCTTAGCTCCCTCTTGAACAGCGATAATTTGGGGAAGCCCAACAAGGAATCCAGTATACAAACAATGTGCAATAATAGTGCAAATATGTGAGTTAAAACAAAAGTAAATTGCCAGCCTAATTCATTTGGGACCAATACTCCCAAGCACACCTATCTTGTCACTTTCAGTTACTGGCAACAGGTACTAATGAAGCAAAGGTGGGATGACCTGGGTAGGGCAGAGGAACCAGGGTGGAGCGGAGGAACCAGGGTGGGTTCTACAATGCCAGCTCGACAAATGTTTTGTCAACCAACATTACAGCGACAGATTTATGTTGACCGCAAGTTACGGTCAAAATAAATCCAACTGGAGACCCCAGCCATTTCTCTATTGGGGGGATTTGCCTCCTGAATCCCCATGGGGCGCTCTTCCCCCTGCACCCCTGTACTAAATATAATCAACTCTGAGTCAGAGTTGATTCAGGAAGGGGGTGCAGGACCAAGAGACAGAGTGCCAGGGTCTCGGGGCGGACCATTACGGTGAACTGTCGATGTTGTTGGCATCGACATGTTCGCTGTAATGGTGTCACTGTTGGGTGGGCATACTACCAGGGTGGGGTGGAGGAACAGTGGGCAAAGCTAAAAGAGAGCATGGTGAAATCAACAAACTTCTGCATCAAGCAAGTAAGCAAAAGCAAGAGGAAGCAGAGGTCACTATGGTTCTCAAAAGAATTGGCTGAAAAGGTAAAGTCCCAAAGTGTTGCATTCAGACGGTATAAGGAGACACAGAGGGATGAGGATAGGAAGGTGCATCAGGGGAAACAGAGAGAAGAAGGGAAAGCAGTAAGGAGTACGAAAGTGCTTTCTCACAAGAGAATAGCCCAGGCAGTAATGAAAGGGAACAAGACATATTTTAGGTACGTAAGTGAAAAGAGGAAAACCAGGGAAGAGATTGTAAGGTTAAGAAGGGAAGGGGGACTGTGCAGAGGGAGACCAGGAAAAGGCAGACATTCTGAACAAATACTTCTGTTCAGTGTTCACAGAGGAAGGGAAGGGGCCACTAAACAGTAGATATATTGGGAGATAAGAAGGTGGTCACTATTCCTCCCTCAGAGGAGAGAGTCCTGAAGAAATGCACAAATCTGAAAGTGGATAAAGCAATTAGGCCAGACAAGATGCATTCAAGGGTATTGAAGGAGCTCAGGGAGGTACTGGCTACACCTCTGACAGTCCTATTTAAGAACTCACTATAAACAGGAGTGGTTCAGGAGGACTGGAGAAGGGCAGATGTGGTCCCGCTTCACAAAAGTGGTAGCAGGAAGGATGCTGGAAATTATAGGCCAGTCAGCCTGACAACAGTGTTGGGAATGTTAATGGAATCTCTGCTGAAGGAAAGGATTGTGAAATATCTTGAATCCAATGGGTTTCAAGACCAGAGGCACCATGGATTCATGGGGGGGTCACATCAAATAAATCTGAAAGATTTATTTGACTGGGTGACCAGAGAATTACATGAGGTTGGAGTGGTGGATGTGGCCTACCTAGATTTCAGTAAGGCTTTCAACACTGTTCCACATGGGGAACTAGTACGGATGCTGGGCATCTGAGGAGTTGGTGCAAAGGTGAAAAACTGGGTAAGAAATTTGTTAGGGGACAGGTGACAGAGGATGATGGTGAACAAATTTCACTCTGGAGAAGGGATGGTGACCAGTGGGTGCCTCTGGTATCAGTACTGGAACAGGTTCTCTTTAATGTCTTTATAAGTGACATTGCAGAGGAGCTGGAAGGAAAGCCTGCCCTTTGTGAATGACAGCAAAATCTGCAATAGGGTGGACACCCAAGGGTGGAAAGAATGAGCAGAGACCTGAGAAAACTTGAGGAGTGGTCGAAGGTATGGCAGCTGGGTTTCAATGCAAAGAAGTGCAAAATCATGCACTTAGGGCTCAGAATCCTAGGAGGCAGATTACAAAATAGGGGGAGAGGTAGTGATGACCTCTAAACAGGAAAGAAACCCGGGGGTAATTATATCTGATTACCTAAAGGAGGCCAGCCAGTGTGGCAAGGAAGTTATGAAGGCTAGTGGGATGTTGGAGTGCATAGGAAGGGGTATCACCAGCAGAGAGTGGGAGGTGGAGTTGCTCTGTGTAGATCGCTGTTAAGACCCCCACCTAGAACACTGTGTCCAATTCTGAGACCACATCTCCAGAAGGACATAGACAGAGTGGAGGCTGTCCAGAGGAGGGCAACTTAACTGGAGCAGGGTCTGCTTCAAAAGCCCTATGTGGACAGACTAAAGGACCTCAGTATGTACACCCTGGAAGAGAGGAGGGAGATGTGGTGATATGACAGAGAACTTTAAGTATCTCACGGGAAAAAATAAACTATAGGAGGAAGTATTTTTCAGAAAACATTTTTTCAAGAATAAGGAAACATGCAATGAATCGGGGGGGATACATTCAGGAGAGTTGCATGAAAGTAATTTATGTTTCTGTGTTTCTTTAGATGAGAAAACCTGTTGTCTCTAATATGGAACTAGGTGGTCTAAAGGTGAACTGAAAACTTTTGTTCTACCGTATGACACTAAAACACGTGTCTGCCACTGACATGTACCAGCTCACATAGCACATATAAGGTTGGCCAGGCCTAAACTGAAAATGGATTCAAATACAATGCACTAGTATGGGTGTTGATCCCCTATAATGCATTAAAATGAATTCTTAGTGACATCAGTTAGAACTAAATGTTCAGCATAATTTTATTTATTTATTTGAAAGTTGGTTACTGGGAGAGGCACACTGAGTCATGGCTCATTTCCAGGTGTGACCTGGGGGAAAGAGAAGAGGAATATGTGTAGAGATGGAATCTGACTTACTGAACCAGGTTAAGCTGTTGGTGGTATTTTAGTGAATTTAGTAAAATTTCCCATGCAGTCCAGTACTAGGCAATGAATCCAGAATTGCTCTCACCTATTTAATACATTCAAAATATCCTTCCCCGTGTATATAAATATGCATTTATGATTCAGTATGTATTTTGTCATAACACGTTTTGGATGATATACTTGATACCATAGGATTACTTGGCAACCATAGGACAGTGCTAGTGTTATTCATTTAGCACAATAAATGTCTTTTAAACCCCTCCAATATATTAAAGTTTTATTCTCTAGAATGTCGGCAGCCCGGCTTCCTTTTTAAATCTGTATGTCTTACCTCGCATGTGGCTCCATTCATGGAGTTTTGAGACACCTTTTTGTCTCATTTACCTTACTCAGTCTACTCCATGGAGCAACTACAGAAGTGGTGCCACTTCCAGGGTTCCCTGGCACCCTGTCTGCAGCCATGTTCAACTGCAGCAGGGTGTTGGGGATCCTCCAGGGGCTCCGCTCAAAATGTAGACCTGCTCCACAGGAAGACTCTGGGGTAGGATCAGGAGTGTTGAAGCCAGAAGGTGCCTGGGAAGTAGACGTTATTTGGAAAGGAGTTCTCCCTGACTGATTCCTATTCCCCAGGCTTCTGAGCTTTCTGCTTATCAGGTGGCTAATGGACCAGGTGACTCAGCTCCTCCCCTTAAGATAGTTCTCTGCAACACCAGGTCTCTTAGGAATAAAACAGATGTAACAGAGGTTTTTATTGTGGATTCCTATGCAGACCTGGAATGTATCATGGAGATCTGACTTGGGGATGACTCAGGTCCTGTGCTTGAGTTGTCCATTCCTCCAGGCTTCTCTGTAGTACATTGCCCCAGGCAGGAATGCAGGTAGGGCAGGGTAGCCATCTGTTTTAGATCTGCCTCAGGACTGATGGTATATGCCTTTGGACAGACCAGATCATTTGAATGTGTGGTTGTAAAAGGTGGGCTACGTACATGTTGCAGGATCGTGCTCATATATTATTCCCCAGGTTGTGGACACAAATTCCTGCAGGAACTACAGACTTTCTTGGCCAAGCTGTTGCTGGGGTTGCTCAAACGTTTAGACTTGGGTGATTTGAATGCCTGGGTCAATGGTGAAACATCTCTATTTGGAATGTAGTTCCTCCAGGTGATGTCATCCCTGGGCTTCATAAAGGCTATTGCATCCAGTACTTACCAGCAGCCATACCTTGGATTAGTCTTCACAACTGACCTTAAAATTAGTGATGTCAGGGTTGATCAGGTCATTTGGTCAGATCACCATGTCATTCAGTTCTTCTGCAGGGCTTCCTGTTTAACCTCCCCTGTTGAGATGGTCAGATGCCACTCTTTTAAAAACTTGGAACCTCAGAGCATCCAGGCAGTACTGAACATCTTCAGTATGATGATGGCTTGTGCGATGGGAGAAGAGGCAGCAGTGGAGGGTTATAATTTAGCCTTCTCAACTGCTGTTGACTCCCTAGCACTGTTCCATGTACACCCCTTGACCTCGTGCCATAGGTTGCCCTGGAATGATGAGGATCTGAGGAGGTTAAAGACTAAGTAGCAGAGGTTGGAGTTGTTGACAGAAGTCCCACTCAGAGGACAAATTGAACTGAGGACTCACTACGGTGAGTATTAGCTGATGTCACTCTGAAAAGTCAGCATTCCTGTCATGGTGATTGCTCCTGAAAGAACTGTGTCTGCTCAGCTCCTCAACACTGTTAACAGTCTGATAATTCTGGTCTGTCTGCAGTCCTGTAGAGCTGTTTTCTCTACAAAGTATGAGGAGTTTAACTGGTTCTTCCTGAACAAGGTGTCCACCATGCGGCTGGGACATCCTCGACTAGCCTGTCATTGGCTGACAGAATCGAATCTTCATGGGATGTAGGCACTCCATTTCTGTGAGCTGCGTTTGAGCCACTCTCAGCAGATGGTGTTACTGGGGTGGTTTATGGATTGTGTCCCATCTTCTGTATGTCAGACCCTCGGCCGACCAAACTTTTTTCGAATGCTGGGACTTGTTCAGTCCAATTGTGGTGGAGATCGTCAGGTGTTCCATGTAGGACAGTGTTTTTCCATTACCCCTTAAAAAGACTGTAGTGAAGTCTCTCCTTAAGAAGGCATCCCTAGACCCTGATGATCTCTCCAACTACAGACCTGTCACAAACCTTCCTTTTCTTGGGAAGTTGATTGAAAAGATGGTAGTGGTGCAACTAGAACAACACCTGGAGAAATATGATACCTATGAGCCATTCCAATCAGGTTTCAGGCCTCACCATAGTACGGAAACTGCCTTAGTCAGGGTGCACCATGATCTCCTCCTAGTGAGGGATAGCAGACATCATTCATTTCTTGTCCTGCTTGACTTCTCCTCTGCATTTGACACTATGGGCCCGATTTTCAAATGTTGATGCAGGGCTTGCGTTAAGCCCTGCGTCACTCCCTCTGTTTGGTGCAACTGCACCTAAATTTAGTAAGTTGGGTGCAGTTGCAGCACTTTCTACACTTTACAGCAGCCTGCACCCAATATTTGGTGCAAGCCCCGTAAAAAGAGTCCTCAAATGGCACAAGTTAGACCGGGTGAGAGCTGGTCTATCTTTTGGCACTTGGTGCACAGGACTGAAAATCCAAATCAGTGCCAAGAGAATGCAGCAAGTCCCCTGCACCGTATTTTTGGCACATCAGGGGCTTGCAGTATTCTCAGAGCTTTTGAAAATTTGGACCTATGGATCATGGGGTGCTGCTGGATTGCCTGCAGTACTATGTGGGACTCTCTGGAAGGATGTTGTGGTGGACTGAGTCCTACTTGCCTGGCAGAATGCAACAGATTGCACTTGGCTCCTTTACATCGAGCACTGCTGTGTTCTGCTGTGGTGTGTCTCAATGACCAGTCTTGGCCCCATGTTATTTGGTGTGTACATGTTGCTGTTGGGGGAGATCATCAGATGCTACCGCTTGGCGTTTCATTGCTATGCTGATGACACCCAGCTGTATGTGTCTTGTGCCCCTGATGACAGTGCAGCCATTCTGGAACTGAGAGAGTGCCTGAGACATCCAACACTGAATGGCAGCCAACTGGCTTTTCTTAATCCATTGAAGATGGAGGTGTTACTGGTGGAACTGTGTTGGTCAGGTTCATTAGCAACAAGTGGTAGTGCCACCCTTCCTCTGTTGGTTGGCATTGCCCTTCATGCTGCAGATAGGGTGAAGAATCTTGTGTTCACTGTGGACTCCCGAGTTGACCCTGGAGTTCCTGGTGTCAGCTATTGTCTGCAGTCAGTTTTACCATCTTTACAGCATTGCCTGGATCAAGCCCTATCTTGAATCAACTGACCTGGCAACACTGGTACATGCCTTAGTCACATCTAGGTTGGATTACTATAATGCTCTTTACCTTGGATTATATGTGAAGCATGTGTTACTTGCAGCCAGTTCAGAATGCAGCATCACGGTTGGTTGCTGGCACCTCCCGGTTCGACCATATCATGCCCATTCTCTATCCCTCTCCACTGGCTGCCAGTTCCATGGTGCATTCGTTTCAAGGTGTGCTTGTTGACATTCAAGGTCCTGCACACGGTCTAGGTCCAGGCTACCTGAAGGACCTCCTGGTTCCATACACCTGCTGACACCCTATGTTCAGTGGAGGCAGAACTCTTGTCCATTCCTCAATCTCAGCTGAAGTCCTTGGGCAACAGGTCGTTCAGTGTTGCAGCTCTGATTCTTTGGAACACTCTTCCCCAGGAAGTGAGAGGTGCTCTTTCACTGGCTGCCTTTAAAATATCCTTAAAAACACATTTCTTTAACTTACGTTTTGGCCTGGATTCTTGATTTTAAATAACTTAGAACTTTATTTAATTGTTGTTTATTTATTAGTTTCATTTATTGTTAGGTGCCCAGAGCCTCTGGGATTGGGCACCATATAAATGAAATTGCCTTGCCTTGTCTTGTCACCTCCCCTCCCTATGCAGCCCAGCATCCCATTGGCATTCCCAACTGCCTTGTGACACTGACTAGCTATCTTTAGGTAATTTGAGACAACTACACTGAGGTCTGTCTCCTGCTTGTTTGTTGTCAATATCACTCCTCCCAGTTTGTACTCAGCTGGATTTCTGTATCCCAAGTGCATTATTTTGCAATTTTTGACATTGAACCCAAGTTGCCATACCCTAGACCACTCCTGTAGCTTTCTCAGGTCTCTCTTCATTCTTTACACACACACACACACACACACCCCGGAATGTCCACTCTGTTTCAAATGTTGATATCATCTGCAGAGAGACAGACCTTCCCCTCCAGCATCTGCAATGTTGTGTATAAATACATTATAGCTAACCCACTCCTAAGTTCCTCAGCTTGTTTATTAGTCTCCTATGCTAAAATGGTGTCAAATGCCTTACTGAAATATAGGTATGTCACATCCAGTGCCACCCTGATCTACTACTTTGACACTCAATCAAAGAAATCTATCATATTCATTTGACATGACCTCCTCCGTCAACCCATGCTGTCTCTGATCGGTAACCTTTGATTCAAGATCTTCGACAAAGATTCCATCAACTTTCCCAGCACCAAGGTCAGGCTGACTGGCCTTTAATTTCCAGGCACCTCCATCCTACCACTTTTATGAAGGGGACTACATTTGCCCTTTTCCAGTCCTCCAGAACCACACCTGTGTCTACTGAGTAGTTACAAATGACTGTCAGAGGTGCAGCCAGTTATTTCCTGAGTTCTTTCTGTACCCTAGGATGTACCCTGTCTGGTTCCATTGCCATGTCTATTTTTAGACTAGCAAGTCCCTCTAGTATCCTCTCCTCTGAGAAGAGACTGGTATCCATTTCCCTCCTTACAGGGCATATACTGCATTTTTGTGGCCCCTCCCAATCTTCCTCCACCTTGAACACTGAACAAAAGTAATTGTTTAGTATGTCTGCTTTTCCTCATCTCCTTCTGTGTAGACCCCATCCCTTTTAATCTTATAATCCCTCCCTGTGTGACAAGGAGATCCCGCCACTCTTGAGGACTGATCTTAATATTCCTGCTGTAAACTGAGCCAATCTGAAATGTCATGGTGATTTGCATATATCCCATGATGCTTTGCATTATGAAAGTATGTGTGATGTTGTGTTTCTTTGAAACTTGGCTTATTGTCAATGACCTTTGGGTAACCCTGTTTCAGTGCTTCTGCAATGAGGCTCTTTGTACCTTGTTTTTTTTTTTTTGATCCCCACCACCCAAGCAATCAAAGCAACCATAGGGATGAAGGTTTTCACTGAAAAGTTCAGATCAGTAGATCAGTAAGTCAGTAGGTGCTGACAAGTGCAGAGGAAGGACATACATAGTCTACTGCTGCAAACTGATGTATTGAAGAAGGAATATGCCATTGCTGAAGGCTATCTTCTGGATTTTGAATAAATATCATGCAGAGATTGTGTACTGAAACTGAGTTCGAGTTTGTCCATCTGTTATCCCACAACCCCTCCACAGACTTGGTGCTTGAAGTGGATAACCTATTGGAAACCTCTGGACTGGCCTAAGAGGGACATATTCTGGTGGATATCACCCAGCTGGACCGATGCAGCAGGAGTTGCCAGAGGAGAACCCAGAGAAGAAAGTCTGTGGAGTTCTGACCAGAACCCTGGCTGACAGATGGACAGAAGCTGCTGCTTGGACTGGACCTGGGAGCTCGGAGGAAGGCCAAGCCTGAAGATAATGAAGAGATACAAAGGGATGAGTGGGCAATGGCTGGAGGCAGACCAGCTATGCAGAAAGGAGGAATACCAGTGCCAGGTGCACAAGAGGTCCCTGCCTGAGAGTTTGGATAAAGAATCAGAGAAGGATTTTTCATGGACTCTGTTGGAGGAGGACCCCCTGACTGAGTAGGATATTCCTTTGTTGCCTGTGTTCCCAGAATATTACCTGTTGAAGGTCGGAGATGCAAGTATGGAACTTGAATGTGAGGCCCCAGGTAAGACTGTGCCTAGTGATATTGTGCTGGGGTTGAAGACTCCAAGCAAGCAAGAAGAAGCCTGTGAGGCTAAAGGGACTTTTTCTTGTATTGATACAACTAAATCTATTAACAGTATTGACTGGTGTATACTGCAGGCTAAAGATGCTAATGTTGCCAAACTGTTACAGTATGTTAAGGTCAAGGAGAGTATGCAGATTAATGGCGGTGTGAGGGCAAAACAATATTGGTGGTATGAACTGAAGAAGGGTGTTCTGTGACACGAGGCCCAACCCCCATACAAAAAGTGTGGATGCCCAGATAGTGGTGCCTGAGACCTACAGACAACAGGTGATGGAGGCTGCTCATTCCTGTCCCTTATGGGCATCTGAGCCATAGCAGTGTCTTGGCTTGGTTAACTCCTTCTCATTACTGGCCTGGTATGTTCAGACATGTGGCAGCCTATATTAGGACCTGTCCAGTGTGCAACCAGATAGAGGTACCTGCTGGGGACAGCAAAGGAACTAGTACCTGGGGTGGGAAGAGTGCCCCAAATGGTAGAGGTGAGTACAGAAAAAAAAATGGCACCCTTGGAAAAAGAAAAAACTCTCACATAGGTCACAAGGTACTAGATGGTAACAGCTGAAATAAGCACAGATATTTAAAATGGATTGGAATCTGTGTTGAGTAACACCTAGAGTGTCTACCCTCAGGTGTCTGTATCAGTAGAAATCAAAATGAATGAATCAAGAGACATAGTGTGTTTATGTAGAGGGTTCAACCTAGGACTGGGCCCTGCTTAAAACTGACATGTCTGGTGTGGCTGGAGCAGGTAATTACTTACCCCAGACAAGGTCTTTCTGTAGTACTAGACTTTACAGTAGTCCAAATTTTGATTTATGAAACATGACGGACAACATGTAAATGCTGATTTCATGTCTAGATATGGTGCAGGAATTGATGTCAATGGAATATGACAGATTTTCCCTAAAAGGAGATGGGAAGGCACTGTTGGTCTCTGTTGAGAAATGTGTTAATGCCTCAAAGTAAAGCATGATGATATCCACTGTGTTTATGATCGATGGAATGTTTATCGTTAATAGGGACCCTGAGACAGAGCCTTCTGAAGATGGATGGGTGGAAGCTCCATCCCTTCCTGGGGCAGGAAAGTGGTAAGCAGTCTGAGATAACTGCTTCCCTCTTAAGGTGGGGAATATGTGACAGGAAGATCCTGCCACTCTTGAGGACTGGCCTTTCTTAAATCTGTTGAAACATTTCTTCTGTTTCTTAGCCTAATCTATCCTTTACAATTTCTAGTCCATAAGGTTGGCCACCTATTGGCCCCCCCCTCCCCATTCTTGACTATGCTATAGTTTCCTCTTTAATTTTCCTTTTCCCCCTCAGGTCCTTGTGCAGGGAGGATATTGTGGTGACCTCCAAGCTTATGTAAAACAACAGGCTGTGTTTATCATTGTTGGATTTAGTAAGTAACAGCACTATGTCATAAAATACTTTGATGTATATACCTTGGGCTGGATATTCAAACTGCACGGGCAGTGATGCAAGCCCAGGTGCAATGCAACTGGCTCTGCACCAGGGCATGGGCCAGGTAATATTCAATGGTGCTGCGCCATGGCACAGGACCATTGAATATGGTACTGATGGTGCATGCACCGCCTGGCGGAGCAGGCACCGCGCCAACGCAAAGCGGGTGACGGGAGCAGGGGATGTGCCAGCACAGTAAGTGCAGTTGTGCTAGGTGCATCAACTATGGTATTCAGCCCGGCATACACATTAGGCCATTATGCATGCAAGGTGCATATGGGACCATTTGCATGTCATTATGGCCTCATCTGCATGTGATGCGCCAATCCCTGGTGAATTGCACCTGGTGCCCTGCCAGGCTGCAGCCATTGGGGACTGATGCCCTGCGGTCCCATGGCAGTTCCCCCCACTCCTGTATGCCTGATCTTGGGCATAAGGCGTGCTACAAACCCAAAGGGCAGAGCAGGGGTCAGCATGCACACTGTGCATGAGTGCACTATTGGGACCACAATGCATGGTGCGCGATAGGGGCCTGAGGGTGCCACCACCTACAGGCCTATGGTGCCCAAGCACCATGGGGCCTATGGTGACTGGGTGCTATGGGGTTAATGGCACCCAGGTGCCATGGGGCCTATGGCACCTGGGCACAATGGGGTTAATGGTGCCCAGGCACCATGGGGCCTATGGTGCTCGGGCGCCATAGGCCCTATCACGGACGAGCGCCATACGCTCTATGGCAAACCAAGCATATGCTGCGCATCTGGCGTAGGCACTTGCCGTGGTGCATGCGTACTGATGGGCGCACTGCTCATGTCACAGCATTGTGCCATGACTTGTGCCAGTGCATGTCCATTGGACAAGGTGCAACATCGCAATATTCAGCCAGCATATGCAGATCAGCTCATTAGCCTATCCATGGTGCACTGGGGGGAATTAGCATCTCATTACAGTTGTGCATCTGCTCATTTGCAAGTGATGCACTATAAAGGCACCGCGGAACTGCACAGGATATGGACCAGTATTGTAACCTTCCAAGGTAAGTTGTTCCCACTGAGGGGACAGACAGCACAGTGGGATGGGCTGCTGGTGTGGGCTTCTGCAGCCACTGACCACATGTCATTGCCACAGGGAGCAGCATGTCCAACAGAGAGGAAAGCGAGAAGCATGGGCCTGCATGCAAGTACAGGCCCAACTTTACGAAGGCGGAGACAGATGCCCTGTTCGAGGCTTACCTTGACTGGGAACCTCTGCTGAGTGGCACGACCGGCACACCCCAGGCCAGGTCTTCAGCCTGGGAGGAGGTGGCGGAGGCTGTGAACCAGCAGGGTAGCCACCAGCGGTCAGCACAGGAATGCAAAAATAAGGTTGGCACCCACAGGTGCAGGATCAAGGAGAAGGTGGAGGCCAGCAAGGCTGCAAGGGCGGCCATGGGTAGGGGTTAGGCCATCATGCCACAGCTGATGCCACAGGAAGAGATGATGGTGGCCACCATGCGGTGCAGCGCTGTCGAGGGGGTGCCAGGTGGTGGCTTCCAGACTGGTGGGAGCCCATCACTGCATGGTAGGTACAGCAGCATCAGGGGCGTGGAGGTGGTGGCTGGGGGTGGCCGGGAGGGCCTGTACATCAGCAGCACTAATGTGACTGTTTTCCATTTCAGCACCGGAATGCCAGCATGCAGTGGCAGAGGCAGTGGCGTCTGCCATGGGGGCATGCCCAGCCCTGGAGGACCAGCCATCCACCTCCACCAGCATCCAGGGGCCCGATCGGCTGCAGTACACCACCGCTGTCCAGCCAGATGTACTCGGCATGGTGGTGGACAAGGCCCTGGCTGTGTTCCAGTGGAATGCCAGCCATGGCGTGCAGTGTGCGGAGGCACAGATTGGGGCGGAGTCTGACACTGATGACAATGCGACCATTGTCCTCGACAGCAGGGGTGTTGTCGAGGGGAAGGTACCCATACCACATGCCATCCCTGGCGGCACTGCTTGTGCATTGTTGGCGGTGGGTCATCCACTCGCCACAACCCCCCAGTGCCGCTGTGAGTGACAGCGGTGCGGCACCGGCGGACGGTGGTGCTGGTGTTGGATCAGCTGCACAGGTGCTGCCCAGTGCACAGCGGCTGGAGGGGTGGCAGATGGCTGGGGACATTGGGGGGACAGGTGCTGCATCCACCACCAGTGCACCAGTTGGTGAGCAGCCCCAAGGGGACCTCGCTGTGCAGTGCCCACCTGAGCGGGGGGCTGGGAAGCATGGTTGCATGCCACCTGTGGGTCGGTGCAATGCCCACACGCCCCCAGGCACCAATCCCTTGCCCAAGCACACACCCATTTGCTGTGGGCCTCTGTGGAGCAACAGGTGCTGCTCGTGGCTGGGGTGCATACACTCCGTGCCGAGGTGCACCAGGCAGCAGAACAGCACAACAGGGGCTTTGCGCAGGTCCAGGATGCCATCATCATACTGCAGGAGGATGCGACCGCAGTCCTGGATCACCTAACTACTGCGGTCACAGTCGGTTTAGCCCCACTGGCTGCCATGGGTCACGGCCGGCCACTGCAGACTCCGTGGAGTGCATTGTCCACCCCATGGTCATGGCTTTGTGTGCACCTCTCGGTGTCAATGCTGGGATCCGCTGTTGGCATTCCAGGCACGCCTGGTGTAGGCCTGTTTGGGAGCCTGCAGACCCCTGCGAGGACACGGTCGTGTTCCCACAGTAACACCCCTGGGGGACTGTTGCAGACACCCCCTGTGGCCATCACACAGCCTGAGTCTGCTGGCCAGCTTTGGCGTGGCTTTCTGCGTGCCTGCGGTGGCCGTGTGACCAAGTGGTGGACCTGATGTGCCCACCTCCCTGTCCGCAGTCTGCTGCCACCACCCTGTGTGCACATGTGTGTTGTGTGTGCATGTGCATGCCACAGTCATAGTATCCATGGACCACACCACACACTGGCTGTGTGTACACCTGCCTGGCCACTGGCCTGTGTGGCATGTGCATGATGATGCCAATACACCACCAGATGCTCCTGTGCACCAGTGCTCTGTATCTGATCCATGCCTGGTGCTAGCGCCTGGGTGAGTGCCATGGTGCCAGTGTGTGTGTGTGGGTGGAGGTGGGGTGGGGTGTGCTGTGCTGTACTGTGCTGCATGTTACTGTGTGGCCGTGTGGTCCGGCTCCATGCCTGCCCAAGCCCTCTGCCCCAGTTGTTCAGGCCACAGAGCATGCCCACACATGCCTGTGTGCTGCCATCGTGGCCATCCCATACATGTTGTGTTTGCCTACCAACCTGCATGTGTAGTGCTCCTCCACTATTGTGTCCCTGTGCTGGTGTGACATCCTGGTCAGCCAGAGATCCCTCCACCCGGAGGGACAGCCCACTGCCACATGGCCCATCGGCCGCATCGCCCCACTGCTGTTCCTCTCCGACTTTGACAGCTATCCCACGGTCAGTGGCCATGTTTGAAGATACAGCAGGCCAGAAATAGGCTGCAGGCCTTGAGGGTCTGTACTGTAGGGCACCGCTAGACCTGTTCAGGCAATGGAAACATGCCTTCAGCAGCCCAAAGACACGCTCAATGATGTTCAGCATGCTGGCATGTACCTCATTGTAGCGCACCTCCACAGGGGTGATGGGCACCAGTATGAGGTGAGCAGCCAGGGCTGGAGTGGGTAGCCACTGTCACCTGTGCAGATGGACATATGGTTAGCCTTGTGGCCTGTGTTGTTGCGCCCCTCATCCTTCCCAGCCGCACCCTGTGGCACCCCTACCGTGGTGGCCCCCCATGCCCTGTTGTACCCAGCTGCCCATGGCCTCAGCATACTCACCCACTAGGTGGCTGGTGGGGATGTCCCCACTCTCAAACCTGTGGCACAGTGCTGATCTGTGCCAGATGAAGGTATCATGTGCTCCTTCAGGATGTGTGGCACAGGCATTGATTATGTGCCCCCTGGCATCGCACACCACCTGGCAGTTGATACTGGGGTAGCCCTTTCTGTTGATGTAGGCTACCCCCTCCAGGTCAGGGGGCATGCGGATGCCAACATGGGTGCAGTCAATGGCCCCTAGCACACCAGGCACACGTGCTACCCTATGGAACTCCTGCATGTTTGTTGTATGCTCTGCCTGTGTTCTGGTGAAGTGGATGTATTCTGCAGTGTGTGGCAGCAGAGCATTGAGGAATTGTGTGAGGAGCCATGACACGGCCAACTGGGTTATGTCTGTGGTGTCCCCTGTTGGTGTCTGTAAGGGCCCGTGGCAAGCAGGCATATGACAGCTGTGACCTTCATCTCCACCGTCAGGGCATGGCTCCGTCTAGTGGGTGCCTGCATCTCCTCAATGCACAGCTCACAGAGCTGCCTCAGAATTGCCCGGTTCAGGTGATACCAGCCCACAATCTCCGTATCGGTGTAGTTCTTGAAGATGGTGTGGGCATCGTACCACCTGTTCTGGGCTTACCACTGATGGGCCCTTCCACAGCTGTGCCACCCGGCCTCCTGCCTCCCCACTCCCCTCATTATGGCCTCCATCTGGAAGATGGCTCTGACCATGGCCCCTATTGTCTTGTCCCCCATGGGCGTCTGACTCCACTGGCCCTCCTGACTGTGTGCAGCCATGTGGACTGCTCTTCGGGACCCACGCCTGTGTACCCAGCCCCCTGCTGGATGCCTGTTGGCTGCGGCCTCTGACACCAACCCCTGTGGGTTCCTGTGTTGCTCCTCTCAGGCCTGGTGTCACTGGCCAACACACACACACCGTTGCCTCCCTGCCTGTCTCACTCACACACACACACACACACTCACTCTCTCACACACATTCACTCCCTCACTGTCTCTGTCCCTGTCTGTGTCCCTCTCCTTGCCTCCTACACAGTTGTATGCCAGCCTCTCTGTCTCCCTCCCTCTCTCCTGCTCGCCTCTGGCACAAGTGCCCTCTTCTACTTGCTCCCTGTATTTATAGACTCAAGTGTGCTCTGTGCAACTGCAATTTGCTCCACGCTTGCGCCGTTTGTCTGTTTGTTGAATATAGCACTGTGCCGCATATTCATGGCTTCGCTTCTGCACTTGTGCATGCATACATTTCCATTGCTCATTGGCATGTTGCCACATGCGCTGCGCAGTTGCTGTCGCTGAATATCGCTCTCCGGTGCATATTCGTTGTTGTGCAATGCACAACTGCTTTGAATATCCCACCCTAGGTGTTTTTGATAAAGGTAAAAAGTACTAGGTGAAATTAAGTTGGTTGTGTTGTTAAATGCATGTAAATTGGTGCCATGCATTACTGCTGTAAACTGAGCCAATCTGAAATTTCACAGTGATTTGCATATATCCCATGATGCTTTGCATTATGGATGCCTGTTGGCTGCGGCCTCTGACACCAAACTGCCCTAAGGGAAGCAGGTAAGGCAGTAAGGCAGGCAAAGTCCCAAACTGAGGAAACACTAGCACGAACAGTAAAAGAAGGTGACAAGACTTTCTATAGATACATTAGTGAAAGGAGAAAGTCCAGAGGGGGTATTGCTAAGCTTAATGGAGAAAAGGGAGCATGTGAGGAGGAGGACCCTGTAAAGGCATCTATCCCAAATAGATACTTTTGCTCAGTATTTACTGAAGAGAAGGTAGGGCAGGGCCCACAGCTCAGCATCATGGACACAGGGGGGAGGGAGGTGAGCACTACTCCCTTCACAAAAGAAAGGGTCCTACAAGAGCTTGCTAAGCTCAGGGTGATAAGGCAATGGGACCTGATGGCATACATCCCAGGGTACTTAAGGAGCTAAAGGAGGAACTAGCAGAGCCATTAGCAGAATTGTTTAGTGAATCTCTGAGCACAGGAGAGGTCCCAGAAGACTGGAGAAGGGCTCATGTGATCCCACTCCACAAGAGTGGTAGCAGGGAGGAGGCGGGGAACTACAGACCGGTCAGTCTTACCTCAGTAGTGGGCAAGATTATGGAGGCACCCTTAAGGAAAGGATAGTGCAACACCTGGAATCCATAGGGCACAGGATCCAAGACAGCATGGGTTTACAAAGGAAGGTCCTGTCAAACTAATCTCATAGATTTCTTTGACTGGGTAACCAGAGTGGTGGACCAAGGGGAGCAGTTGATGTCGCCACCTTGACTTCAGCAAAGCTTTGACACTGTTCCACATAGAAGATTGATAAATAAGCTAGGTAGGCTCGGGTTGGTCAGAAGTTGGTCAACTGGGTGGCAAACTGGTTGACTGGCAGAAAACAGAGAGTGGTGGTAAATGGTATACAGTCAGAAGAGATGCAAGTCACAAGTGGGGTACCTCAGGATCAGTCCTGGGCCAGTCCTATTCAACATCTTCATTAGTGACCTCGCAGATGGACTAGAGGGTAAGGTTTGTCTGTTTGCAGATGACACCAAGATCTGCAACAGAGTAGATGATCCAGATGGGGTGGGCAGAATGAGAAGAGATCTGGATAAACTAGCAGAATGGTCAGAAGAGTGGCAACTGGATTTAATGCAAAGAAGTGCAAAATCATGCACATAGGGAAGAGAAACCCTGAAGCCACTTATAGGCTGGGAGGGAGTTGCTAGCAGTCACAAAGGAAGAAAGAGACTTGGGCATCATCATCACTGATGACCTAAAATCATCCAAGCAGACCTCTAAAGCAGTAGGTAAGGCTAGGGGGTGTTAGGTGTATTAGTAGGGTATCACAAGTCGTAAGAGGGAGGTAATAATCCCTCTGTACAAGACATTGGTTAGGCCCCATCTGGAGTACTGCGCAGTATTGGAGGCCACACCTTCACAAGGACATTAACCAAATTGAGGCAGTCCAGAAGGGCACAACCAAATGGTGCAGGGACTGCATCAGAAGACATATGAGGACAGATTAACGGAGCTCAATATGTATACCCTTGAGCAAAGGAGGGAGAGAGGTGATATGATCGAGACATTTAAACACCTTAAGGGCATAAACAAGGTGAAAGAGTCTAACATGTTTAAATATAAGAAAATAGCAGGACAAGAGGACACAGCATGAGATTAGAGGGAGGCCGATTAAGGGGGAATGTGAGGAAATTCTTTTTCACAGAAAGGGTGGTAGATGCATGGAATGGCTTACCACAAGAAGTGGTGGCTATGAATACAGTGCAGGGCTTCAAACAGGCATGGGATAGGCATAAGGGAGCAATACAAATGACTATGAATAGATAGGTCACTGACAGAGCAAAGGCCGATGGCACATTTATAAGGTAGAAAAAGAAATGGGCAGACTGGATGGGCCTTTCGGTCCTTATCTGCCGTCAACTTCTATGTTTCTATGTTTCTATGTAAGTATATGCGATGTTGAGTTTCTTTGAAACTTGGCTTATTGTCAATGTCCTTTAGGATAACCCTTGTTTCAGTGCTTCTGCACTGAGGTTCTTTGTCTGTAGCTTGTTTTGTTTTTTTCCCTTTTGAGTCCCCACCACCCAAGCAAACAATTCAACCATCGGGATGAAGGGTTTTCACTGAAAAGTTTAGATCAGTAGGTCAGTGAGTCAGTAGGTGCTGACAAGTGCAGAGGAATGACATACATAGTCTATTGCTGCAAATTGATGTACTGAAGAAGGAATATGCATTTCACTTATATACATAAAAAAGTCTTGTTCCCTTGTGTTATCTCTTCGGCTATCCTCTCTTTGGTTTTTGCCTTTGTTCTCCTTACTGTTTTCCCTGCTTCTTGAGATACACTTCCCTATACTCTTCCTTCTGTGTCTCCTTATATCTTGTGAATGCCACTCTTTTAACCTTTACCTTTCCAGCCACCTCCCTAGAGAACCACAGATATCTGTTTCCTCTTACTTTTATTCACTTGCCAGAAACAGAGGTTTGTAGCCTTCAATATGTCCCTCTTTAGTTTCTTCTACTGTTCCGCCACATCACCTAGGTTATGTCTCCCTGCCAGTTCACCCTTTAGGCATTCACCCATTTTTACAAACTATGCCCTCTTAATGTCCAGGAATCTCACCTCAGTGTGGTTAAAATCTGTATTTGTCATTATATTGAACCACACTGTGTAGTGATCACTGGTCCCTAACTGACTTCCCACCTTGACATCTGCAACACTTTCTCCATCTGGAAATACTAGTTCCAGTATAGCCCCATCACAAGTGGGTTCACTGAGTAGTTGTCTGAGGAATGCCCCCCTGTAGGGAGTCCAGGATGTCCCTGCTTCTTTTTTTTCCTTGTTTATTTAAGGTTAAGACCATAGCGCACAAGTTCATTTACAGTGGTGACCTTATCATCATACAGTACACGTTACAAAAAGGCAGTTATATGAAAAATACATAAAATTATAAATACAAATATTATGTACAAATATCCAGTCCACAGACATGAACATACACCAAACATATGCAAAATTATTCATGTAACATATAACATATAACAACACACTCCCTCTTTTTTTAACCTCCATGTTCATTCTAAATAGATTATAGTCTGGTATGGCCATATTCCAGTTGTGATTTTTATTATACCTATGATTCGGTAATGGCCATTTAATCTAGGTCGGCCTCTGCAATAAGTGCCTCCAAGTCTGGAACCTTATTTCCTGGACTTCAAGTGTTTTCACACATGGCCATCCAGATTTGATTACCATTCGGATCATTTCCATTCATTTTCTTTTTGATCTCCTCTTTACCCACTCTGCCATTGATACTTTATTCATAGCCTTTGGGGATGGCTGTTTTGCCTTTCCTATGTCTTCCTCCACCCCTCAGCTAGTTTAAATGTTTTTCAAGTAACATTTCACAGAGAACTGTGGTCCCCTTCCTGGATGGATGTAGGCCATCACTCTTGTACAGACCTTTATCCCTCCAGATAATACCCCAGTCCCAATGTATCTGAAACTTTCTCTCCAAAGACAGATAGTCCTCAGATGTGAAGTAATTACATAGAGGTGGAGGCTGGTGAGGTTTACACCTTATTTATCCTTGGGCAGCTACAATATAATAAATTTATTTCCCCCAAATAAAACGAGTGATATAAAAAGCAGAAACAAACTGTCACCCATAAGTAACAGCAACAGGTCAGCACCTTCTTTGTCATTTTAAATAAAGCTCCAAAAACAGTTTAATTTAGCAAAAACAGTTTCAGTTTTTATTATCACATAAATGCACCCCGGTCCCTGGTCTAAAAGTCATACATTGAGACACTTGCATATGCAGGTCTAATGCATGGGTTGGTGGCTGGTTGGCATGGCGTTCTCTCAATGAATGTGTAAAATTATAATTGTGGAGCACTGGATTAAAATGACATATTTTCAGAATTGAAATGAAGAGAAAGGAGCCTGCCTGTAAACCTGCATATATACATGTCATTATGTATGAATTTTGGACCAGGGAGCAGTATACGTTTATGTGATGATAAAAATGTTGAGACTGTTTTTGCTAAACTGTATTTGGAGCATTACAAAGAAGCTGCTGACCCATTGCTGTTACTTATGGGTAACAGTTTGTTTCTGCTCTGCAACTATCTCCACTGAGTATAGTGCACTTCTTGACTGCTGAACCCCTTTGTTGTGTTTCATTATAAACTGAGAGATATATTTATCTCAAGACTGAAAATACATCTTTGAGGGAAGTAAGGTAATGTCTGCAAGAAATTCAATATGTGAGATAAGTTCTGGCTGATCACCTCCACCCTAGCCAAGAACCTGATGGAGGTCTGCAGTCAAAGCTATAAATCAAGATGCACTGCAGTGGCGGTCAGTTCAAAACTGAACAATTCTAGGTGCTCCTGGCTTCTGGTAATGTAGAAACCCAAATATTTGATTGCATTCCTTGTCAATCAGAATGGGAAAAAGGACTGTATTCTGGGGGAGGGTTTTAGCAAAGGGATGACCTCTGTCTTTAACCCATAGACTGCCAGAAGAATTGGAATGTATAGGAGTTCTGGATGGATATATCAGACCGTGGCCCTGTAAGGGTTAAAGTATTAACACGGAACCCCATGAGGTATTCATATTATCCTAAGAGATCCCATGTTTGGGGAAGAGAGGTTTCTGGGACAGCAGAGTTAGTAAAATATCATCTGGAAATAGTGCTATTTTTATTTCTGGCCACCTATCAGATGCCCTTTATAGAAGCACTCTGTCAGATAGCCGCTAGGGGCTCAGTGTATTAGGCAAAGAGGAGAGGTGGCAGTGAGCACCCTTGATGAGTGCCTTGTTCTAATGTAATAGGGGCTGACAGAACCTTTTTTAATATAAGCCTGTGGTAAGTTACAGTATATAGCCCCTTCAGGACCTCAACTCAAAAGCCAAGAGCACCTGCCATGAAAAGGAGTATGCAACCCAGTGAAAAGCCTTCTCTGCAATGAGGCTGGTGAGAATGAGAGGGAGATACCACCATGAGACATATTCTAGAAGCAGCAATGTACCACATGAGTTATCTTAAGCCTGAAGATGTCACACAAATCATGCCTGGTCCCCTTCCAGCAACGGTGAGAGAAGAGGGTCCAGCCTCACTGCCCATACTGCCATGAATATCTTATAATCACGATTTAAAAAATTGAGATCGTCTGCTGTGATGCTGGGATGGTATGGTCCTTTCTCAGTTTGGGGAGGGCAGATATGGTTGCCAGACTCCAGGATGGGGGGAGGATCTCCCAAATGAATCGAGTGATAGGTTCTAAGGAGAGGCAAAGGGTTGCTTCAAAGAGGCAGTCTGGGCCTCAGTGAGGAAGGGTAGGGAAAAGAAGGGATGGGATGAGAGGGAAGGAGGAGAGGAAGCAGATGGGAGGGAGGGAGCAGATGGGAGGGAAGGGAAGGAAGGGAAGGGAAGGAAGGAAGCGAAGGGCAGAAAAATGAGGAATGAGTTGATTTGAGAGTAAGGTGCCACCTTTTCCACACTGTATAAGCATTGATAATAATCACTTTTGATCCACTGAATGTCAACATGGTGGTGCAGCAGTGCCTGTGTTCTGCATCCTTTCAGTTTTACAATATAAGCTTGGGCCCTTTTGGCCCACAATCAGCATGCCAGTACTATGGCTCCTCATTCCCCCTCCTTCACAGTGTTTATGTTGTGAGTAAAAAAGGGCTTGTTCAACCTTTTGGTCCAGGATAGCCTAGATATATCTCTTGGTCTGTTTAATCTAAGAGGTTACCAGTCACTCACCCTGCATCAGTTGGATTTGGAGAGTTTAGAATGACTCCTGCAGGTCCTTCAGCCTAAATTTTCATTCCTTCCTTGGTGGACTGCATAGGCTATCAGGCTCACTTAGGACCACTTTCACTGTGTCCCATAAAATTGCTTATTCTATGTCCTCTGTGGTATTTTCTATCAATACATCTGTGACGTTGGATTCCATCAACTGCAAAAAGTAGGGCTCCTGAGATGAGACAGATTAAGCCTCCAAGATGTGTTTTTCCAGGGCTGTCCTAAATTAAGAGCAGCTCATAATGGGGCATGGTCTGAATGGAGGAGTGGGCCATGACTAACTGAGTGGACTGCATCAATCATTTCAACAGGTATATAAAGATGTAGCCAAGACTGGCCAGAGTGTGACTTCATGAGGAAAAATGGGTTTATGATATTTGGGGAGGGTAGAGATAGTGCCATACATCCACTGCTCCTAAATGGTGTAGCATTGCTTTCAAATACTTCTGGAGTTGTGAATGTCTAAATGGGCAAGTGTGGACATGTCCATTTCTGGGTTCAAGGTGATATTTAAGTCACCTCTAATTATTGAAGGACCAAGCATATATGAAAGTAAAACATTAATCAGTGACTGAGCTTACCTCTTTTTATATCCAGGGGAGAGATACACCTTTGTTAGCATTATAGGGGTACCATATAGCTTGCTGGACTCTATTACGTATCTACCATCATTATCCTGATGGATCTTGTCTATCTGTATTGGGAAGTCTCCACTAGCTAAAATCATAACCCCTCTCCTACAGCCTGAAGCCTGCTCACTGTGAGATAGGTGTGTTTCCTGTAAAATAACAAACTCTCTACCCTTTCCCAGCTCAGCATTTGCAGATTTCTCTACTTCTTGATGGGCTGGTATCCCATTGATATTGTATGATAAAATGGCAGAGAATCAGTCAGAGCATGGTCTGCCAGATGCCCTGCCCCAGTGGCTCCACTCTACAAAATGGCATTGGTGACTGGCAAGTAGGATTAGAAGGGACAGAGAAAATAGTATACTGTGATTACAATAAATTGCATGAAACCAACAGGGCTTTCTGCTCAAATAAATCTAATAACAACACAACACTGAACGCTAGGTGAATGAAGATAGTTATCCTTCCAAGGCAGGGGATAAAACATTCAGCCCCAATGCAGAGCCTGGTGCTGGGCCCTACAACAGAGATACAGTAGCTGATAGACTGCCTCTGGGCTCTCTATGCAACCTATAGTGCATCATCCACTTTAATTTATTGATAGTTAGTGTCGTAGGATCCATGAATTATGCTCCAATATCCACTTGGGCTGAGTGATACAAAGTAAGCATCTTGGCAATTAATAGGATGGAGTGGTGTGCCTCAGGTCAGTAACAGTTAACTTCCCAACAGGTAACTCATGTAGTACCCGCCAGAGTCTTCTGGTGACAGCAAACTCTGTATTCAGGTTATGGAGAGATGACGTAGGTCACCCGGCCCCCAGGGGTCATGCACCTGGAAGGGGGAAGATATCAAACAGGGGCCCCCCAACACTAGTCTCACTGCCTATTGCAGGTTAGATGATAGAAGCAGACAGCACAGAGACATGAATTATAGAAGTTGGTGTTTTTTTTTTACTCTATTTATTACCCCTACAACCTGACCAGCCCATCCACTCCACCCAGCCGCATCACCCACCATCTCTGGGACTTACTCCCACCTCACAGTTCCCCTATGGATGACTCCTCCATGGGAAAGGTTGCCACTGGCTGGACCCTCACTCCCCCGGATAGAGTTGAATTGTCAGTCTGTGAAGTGGAGAACCCAGTCAATGGTGTGGGCCTGCAGTGGACAGTGGACGGCATCCTGCATCAGTCAGGAGTTTTTCTCAATTGCAATCCCACTCCCTGACATCAGGAAGGCCTTGGTCAACATGTAGCATCTTGCTGACAACATTCCCCTCTCTTGATCCTTGGCTCTGGCTGCACCACTACCTGTGATCAACCAGGTGGTAATTTTATGATAGAGACCAAACTTCCTCCCTCCCCTGAGGAGGTGAGTGTCCATGGGACACTCAGCTATCCTCACCCAACTGACCCTATGAAATCCCAGACTTGTTCCCGAACCCAGGTTGTCAGTATTGCAGAAGTAATAGTGCTGCCACTGTGCTGGCAGGGCAGCAAGAAGCTGATGTCTTTTGCAAAAGGTTGCCATCTTGGCCATATTTAAGCTTCAAGCTGCATTCATGTCCAGGACCTGGATTCAATGTTTTGGAGTATTCAGGAGTGGTGCCCATTCTGGCTGGCCCAGTTTTTGAGCCTGTCATGAAGTTCCTCCCCACCTCAGCCATGCTACTTGCCATGTCAAAATTTGAAATCCAGGGTGGGTGAGGTGCTGAGGAGGGCCAGTAGTACATCTCTGTGCCTAAGCCTCCCGGTCCACTCATTTCACATATATGGTAGGGCTAAACCTGGTCATGTCTCCATGCCCTATAGTGAGTGCATCTGGACAAGAGCTGGTCAAGGGCCACCTTCTGCCCCCACACCCACTCCATCAGGTCCAAAAGCATGCTCTCTTCCACCTAGAAAGCTTGTACAGTATTCCATCAGGTGCATTCAGAAGTCTATGAACTGACTGTAGAAGAATAGAGCAGGTCAGTTATTCACTGACATAGTAGAACATAGTGTTTATTGATGGAACCATGCAAACTGATGTAGCAAAGCCTTGATTTCCACCAGAGCCACCAGGGTGTGTTTTGCTCATTCTTCTGTGGAAGCCACAGTTAAATCCATTATCAAGGGCCTGGCATGTTCAGGTACCCTGGTTGATTGGCAGGAGAGGGTCTGGGTTTCATGGCTGGCCATGGTGGAAGTGGAACTGCTATCTCTCTGCACTCAAGGTTGTTCTTGGCTTCTTCTGGGGTATAGTAGAGGATCTCATCAACATATGTCTCCTTCAGTTTAGCCAGGAAGGGGGTCTGGAACTCAGTGCCAGCCTACTTTAGTGAGCAGAGGTAGGGTGCATATGCCCACCTTTTTTGTTGTATTGCTGGAGCATAATCATTATCCAAATAGATTTGGTGGTTCCGGTAGAGTACAGTTTCTGCCACCAGACTTGGAAAATAACTTTCTTTAGTAGCATAACTCAAAGATTGTAGAATATAGAGTGCAGCATCTCTCTGGTGGCCAATTTTGGTCCTGGTGATCTATGGACATGCTCTAGCACTAGGTCCAGTTTGAGAGAGAGCTACAGGCTCATCTTCAGTAGTTGTTCCACAAATTTAGTAAATTTAGTGCCCTTATTCCCCATATGCCATCTCTACATCGGCAACTTTACAGCAATGTTGTTGATGCCAACAATATTAACACGTCGCTGTAAAGTCTGCTCGGGACCCCGGCACTACTTCCTGAGGCCATGCACCTCCTCCATGAATCAGCTCTGACTCAGAGTTGATTATATTAAGTGGGGAAGGGGGTGGGGGGCACATCCCCCTGCAGAAAACACCTTTGTCTGACATGGCACAATACTGACCGCAATTGCCATCGACATAGCGGTGTCAGAGACACATCGCACAACATGAAGTTGTCGTCGTGGTGTCGAGACCCTCATCCCCTCCAGTACACAACAGATTCTATGATTCTTATGCCTTGCTCTTCCCTCCAAGTCTTGTATCTTGATTTCTATCTGCACCTGGCAATGGTACAGATGCGTCTGATTAGTGAGGGAAATGGAGCACAGTTATTGATAGAGCATGGTCCAAGATTGCTACTGGATGATAAGCAACCTTGCAGATGTTATCTTTCAAGTTTCCTGAAGTGACTATATACTCTTTTCTAATGTGGACTCTATGGACACTAGAATAAAATGAATAAGTTTCTTAAACCAGATGATTATGTCAATAAGGGTTTAATTTATACTCACTTTTATAACTCTTAATTATTTGTAAATTTTGTTTTCTTTCATTGCTTCCCATTGATCTGTCTAGTTCTTGAAGAGTCAAGTTACAATCTCCTGTTATTAGGAAGGAAGCTGAGAACTGAGATACTCCCAAACAGTGTGCACAAAAATCTGATGAGTCTGTGTTGGCAGCATAAAATCCTGTTAATGTGATTTTTTTTAAATTCCATCTGTGTTATGACATGTCAATCAATCAATCAATCAAATCTTTATTTATCCAGGTGATCACCATTGAGCAAGCTCATTTACAAGGTGGACCTGCTGTTGGCAGGGAAAATTGTACAGTTACATATAAATATACATAATACAAAAGGAACAACATGTTTACAGTACTGATAGGAGCAGAGTATTTACATTCTAAGTCACATGTACAAGAAAGATATAGATAACACCACCCAAACGTAATATATATATATATATATATATAGATATATATATATATATATATATATATACAGTTCTCGAGAGCAGGATATGTATGGATGTCATATGCAAACCATAGAAGAAAAAAGAAAGATTATTTATATTCCTGTCTAGCAGAAACACGTTACAGGCCTGGATAGAAATTCCTAAGCTATGGAGGTGCACATAACAGTATGTAAGCCTTAGGTAAATGCGGCAGAAAGGGGGTGGTGAATAAAAGGGATGCAGAGGGTGCTAAGAGCAAGTGGGGCAGAGGAGGGGGGAGTAGTAGTGGCAAGGGCTGATTTGGATAAGCAGCCGGGACTAGTGTTGAAGAAGAGAGGAACAATAGTCAAGCTGCTAGGAGGGATAGAAGCAATTACAGATTTCAGCAAGCGTTTTGTCATAGAGGGTCTTAAAGAAGGCAGGACTGACAGGTGAGCTGAGTCTCAACGATTTTTGTATCCTATTCCAGAGAGTAGGCAGGGCATAGCTTATGGCGGCCCTTCCAAAGCGAGTGTTGGCCCTTGGGACATTCAAAGAAATCTGTGATTGACTTCTTAAGGCATAGTTCCTAATAGGACTAAGGGGTAAACAGTCAACAACACATTGTGGGAGTTTGTTGGTAAGGGCTCTGAGCGTCCATAGGGCTGCATTTCTATAAAGCCTGTATTGAAGGGAAGGCCACCATATGGCTGCGTATAAAGAGCAGTGATGTGTGGAGTACGGGAGGCCAGTTATAAATCTCAGTGCTCTATGATGTAATACACCCAGTTTTGCAAGTTATGAGGCAGGGCAATGGCCATAAATGAAGTCGGGGTAGTCAGTTAATGAAAGGAATGTAGATTGGACAAGCTGTCTTTTTGCGTCTGTGGTCAAGAGGCGTTTAATTCTGAAAAAAAGACCAAGTCTCTGCCTCAGCTTTTTCAGCAGTTCTTCTGTGTGTTCCACAAAAGAGAGTTTGTTGTCTAGCCAAATGCCAAGGTATTTGAATTTAGTCACAAATGCAAGATTTTCTCCTAATAAGTAGAGATTGATGGTAATGGACTAGTGACAGCAGAGTAAGCCCCTGGGCCTGATGGAGAGAAAAGAATGGCCTGGGTTTTTTTGCATTTAGTAGTAACTTTTTGCTAAGGAGCTGGTACTGCAGAGTATTAAAGTCAGCCTGTAACTCAACGCAGGCAGCTTCAGGAGATTCCAAGCTTAAGTAGAGCACCATGTTGACAGCAAACAAGTGAATACTGGCATATTTGATGCCTACGTCCAAGCTGTTGATATAAATGGCAAACAGTAATGGGCCCAGTATGGAGCCCTGGGAGACATCTGTTTTTATCGGTTTAAGTGGAGAAATCTCTCCATCAGCCTTAATTTGTTGCTGTCTATCAGAAAGGTAGTCTTGGAACCATCCCAGTGCAGTTGAGCCAATGCCTATAGTTTTTAAGGTGGAGAGGAGCAGGCAGTGGTCGACAGTGTCGAAAGCCTTACTGAGGTCCAGATACATGGCACAAATTAATTTTTTGTTGTCTAGGTCCCATTGCCAATCATTAGTAACTTTTGCCAGTGCCATAATTGTACTATGCTTAGCTCTAAAGCCAGACTGCATTGAGTTGAGTAGTCTAGCATTATCTAAGAAAGATCTCAGCTACGTATCCACAATTTTTTCCAGAAGTTTTGAAAGTATGGGAAGAAGGGAGATTGGTCTATAGTTATTTAGGTCACAGAGGTCCCCTGCTTTAAACAGGGGAATGACGTGAGCAGTTTTTCATGCCTTGGGGATGGAGCCTTGTGCTAGGGACAGATTGAATAGGTGTGTTATAGGTGTAGCAAGTATATGGTTTGCTATTTTCAAGAAATATGGGTCGAAGGAGTCGGCCCCAGCACTTTTTTTAGTATCTAGTCGTAGAAGATCTTCAACTTCTTTTATGGTGGTAGGTGAAAAGGAGAAGTCAATGTTATTGTTACTTGGCTCTGAAGGCTGGGTGTTGGTCTGAGGAAGAAGGCTACTTACAGGTGCGTTATCAAACACCAGGCCAACAGTGGCAAAATGATTGTTGAAAGCCTGCAGTCTCTCTAATTTATCGTTAATGATAATATTATCAGTGGTAATTTTGGAAGGAAGTGCACTTCCTGGAGAGTGGCCCAATAGCTCTTTTATGGTGGACCAGAACTTGGTAGGGCACTTTGACGCAGAGAGTAGCTCAGTTTGATAAAAGTTGGCTTTGGCCTCTCTGACCAACTTACTACAGATGTTTCTAGATGCCCTGAAGAGACACCAGTCTGCGTCGGCATGAGATTTACGAGCCTTTTTCCAGAGGTAATCTCTTTTGAGTAAGGCAGCCTTCAGATCCGGTGAGAACCAACTACAGGTTCTGGCTTTTATTAGTGCTTTAAGCAAGGGAGCATGGCTGTTAAGGGCGCTGGATATGATTTCATGGAGAACGTCATAGGCATCGCTCACTGACTTAGCCAGGTAGAAACTCTGCCATAGCAAAAGGTTTTTTAGATCATTGAGGTATGCAATAGGATCGAAGTTCCATCTGGATCTTTTAGTAGAAAACTTTGATGTAGATAGAGGTTTGGTAACAGTTCTTATGCCACCAATAAAGCAGTGTTCACTAACGTCCGCTAAGAGGATACCAGCATGGAAAAAAGAATGAGGTCTGTTAACAAGGAGAACATCCAAGCGGGTGCTTTTCATTGAATTTTTTTTGTTGATGCGAGTAGGCTCAGTAATAAGTTGAGTGAGCCCATGAGAGTCGCAGAATTGTATCAGGGGTAACGAGACCTTAGTCAGCCAATCATAGTTAAGGTCACCTAGTATGATTATTTCCATTGGGGTAGTATCCAGGTGCGATGACAGGTGTGTCAGAAGTTGCGGTCCTGCTGCTGGAGGTCTATAGCAGCCTATGATGCAGAACGCCACTGATGGGGAAAGCTCGACTTTAAGAGACAGGCATTCAAATCCACAGGCAAAGGAGGTAGCATCTAATATAGATACTGAGAATTTGTTTTAACATAAATGGCTACTCCTCCACCCCTGGTCTGCCTATCGGTTCTGAAGAGAGGTAGTTAGGGATGTTTACCTCTCTGTTCGGGGTGGACACCGAGCCATGTTTCCAAAGCACGAGGCACGCTCTGATGCAGTATGAATAATCCAAGCCTGGACTGTATCGAGCTTCTTTAAAAGACTACGCATGTTAGTATGCAAGAAGCTAATTCCTTTCAAAGTTGTGAGTTCAGAAGGAGATGAGAGCACTTTTGGCCGGGCCAGGTAAAGTTTGATGTCACCTGAGCATAGGAGTAGAAGGAGCACAATTTTCCTCAGGGCAGCAAGGAGAATTTTAAAGCATGAGTCTTTCACGCCTGATATAGGTTTGAGTACATGGGTCCAAAGACTGAATCATCTATTGTGCTGCCCACGGATACATATCCTAGGATCCATGCAGAATAGCACCAAGCCATACCTAGTTTGCGTGGATAGGGTATAGGACCACGTAGAGGATATTGGGTAGCAGTTCCACTTCAAGGAGATTCCACAAACTGTGAGGGGATCAAAGGTGTACAATGGCAGCATAATTTGTTCATAGTGTTGGTATATGGGGAGACTAGCAAGGTAGAGCATGCACCTTTGTTGGAATCAATTCTGTCAGGTTGCCTAACCACATGGGGTATTATACAAAGGCTGGTGAATAAGCGTAGCCAAACAAGGCCTGTCATGGTTGCCCTTTATGTAAGTAAGGAGTGTACTGCAGTAGCTTCTGCTATCTAAGTTATATAGGTCCCGGGTAATTGTTCCATATGCGACTGTTTGGGAAGTTAAAACGGAGTAATGCAAGATAAATGTATACCGCCTCGGCTAGAGAAAGGGAGACAGTAGTTCTAATTAATAGTGGGGCAACACAAAGGCTAGCAGTCTGAGTGAAACAGCTCAATTAGCAACTGAAAGCCTGTGATTTCCTTGGCGCCTTGCAGTCTGGAGAGAGCTACAAAGACACAAAGGGGCTGTAACACTTGGTTTCTGGGAACATTTTTGGACAATAAACACAGTTTTTTGGCAAGTCAGTCACAGTTCAGTAATTTGTAGTACAATTTTCAAGTAAAACAGTATTCCTTCTTCATCAACAAAAGGCCTATTGACAAATAATAGTGATTTTTTCTTTATTAATATCATAACCCCGTTGAATGCGAATCATAGACTGTGTAGTATCCTCTGGCTTTAAATAAGTTGAAACAATATTTTCCATCATTCTCCAAGAAATGAGTTTTTTGAACTATTTATTTATTTATCTATTTATTTATTTTATTTATTTATTCAAGTGTTTCACCAGGAAAGTATACTGAGCAGAATTGCTAATTTCAGATACGCCTTTGGGGTAAGGGAAGTGGAGGTACAAGTACTGCAGTGCAAAATACATTCTTGTAAGTATTAATCCCTCTGTTCCTTTGGAGTTACAATAGTTTTTTTATTTTTCTTATTTTTAATCAATTTCATGCACCTTTTACATTCTAGGAGACAAATTTGCTAATCAGTTAAGCATCCATATTTTAATTTTATTTTAGTTAAATGTTTTGGGATCATGTTAAAATTAACTGGGCACCATTTACTCCTTTTATGTATGTTTTTGTACATCTTTTTGAAACTTTTTTTATTATTATATTCATTTTTATGTTTGCTTGCACGCACGTACAAGAAACATAGTGCCATCATCCGAGATTTCGGAGGTGTGTCACCTCCTCCTCCAATTCAGTCAGTGTGTTGGCAGGCGCGGCCCTTGTAAGCCAGTGCATGCTGGAGCTGTCTATGACAAGCTCCAAAATGCAGTGGAATACAGTTGAAAGGGGAGCTTACGCCTGTGCGAGCAGCGATAAGATATCGCCTGCTCATGCGCGCAGAACCCCACACACACACACACACACACACACAACACACACACAAATGCACGCATACTGCATGCTGCCCTCCCCCTGCACACATCGATAGCTGATCGAGTGCCAACCCCTGTCAGCTTGTGCCGCGCTCCCCAGTTTTCCATACGCCACGCTGGGTGCCCACCCCAGCATGGCACTGATAGAATATGATGCCAGGGGTGCCCAATCCCCATCGGCTCTACTGTCCGTCACCCCGAGTACTGGTGCCACGCTGACCACCCCAGCGTGGCACCTGATCATATGGCTGGACGGGGTGCCCAACTCTGTCAGCTCCACGGCCCCCCTCCAGCTATCTTTGCCACGCTGGGAGCCCACCCCAGCGTGGCAAACATTCCGTCGCCTTTTTTAACCTGCAAATAAAAACAGTCCCACGGCACTTCTCCCAGCCCCCTCCCACAACCCGCACTCCACCCACTGCGCACTTCTGCCTCCCACAACCCCTCACCCATACTTACCTCCGGAGCTTGGCGCGACGATCTTCAGTGGACCGGAACACGCCTGCACTCTTCAAAGCCAACCGTGAACTGAGGAAATGCCGGTAAGCTGTATAATTGGCTAGATAGGGTTTTTCAACTTTATTGCATATCTCAGGCATTTTTGGAATTTTTGCGCAAATATTCAACATGGGGCTTTAGGGACCCTTCTCATGAATGATGTCACTGTCATGGCGTTATTCATGTCCGAAAGGAAGATTTCGCAGTCACTGCACAGTCACTGCATGAAATCACCCTTTGGGCCCAATAATGCCATGACAGTGTCATCATCATGAGAAGGGTCCCAAAACCCATGTTGAAAATTTGGTGCAAAATTCCAAAAATGACTGTTTTATGAGTGTGTGTGTACAGTTCCCACGACGTCAGAAGTTCGCAAATTTTTAATATTTTCACTCCAGATTTTCAACATTGCCATTTTACCATGCCTTCTTATGAGCAGTATAGCTGTCATTTTCACATCTCACCCAAAACATGTTTCCGCCCACGTAGCGCACAATGGCGCAGTCGGTGTGCGAGATCAATGTACGGGACAAATTAAGAAAATCACAGTGACACTGTTCATGAGCTGAGGTCTTAAAATGGATATGTTGAAAATTTGGTGAAAAAATTCCAAAAAATGACTTTTACAAGCGTGCGTTGTACAGTTCCTATGCACGCTCGTAAGTTCGCGAATTTTCAATATTTTCTCCAGATTTTCAACATTGCCATTTTACCACACCTCCTTATGAGCAATATAGCTGTCATTTTCACATCTTGCCCAAAATGTGTTTCTGCTCCATGTAGCGCTACAATGGCGCAGTCGATGTAGAAAATCAATGTATGGGACACATTAAGAAAATCACAGTGACACTGTTCATGAGCAGAGATCTTAAAATGGCTGTGTTGAAAATTTGTGAAAAAATTCCTAAAAATGACTGTTTTACGAGGGTGCATTGCGCAGTTCCTATGCATGCTTGTAAGTCTGCGAATTTAATATTTTCACTCCAGATTTTCAACATTGCCATTTTATTACACTTCCTTATGAACAATACAGCTGCCATTTTTCATATGTCACCCAAAATGTGTTTTCGCACATGTAGTGCACAATGGTGCTGTTGGTGTGCGAAAGCAATGTTTAGGACAGATTAAGAAAATCACAGTTACACTGTTCATGAGCAGAGGTCTTAAAATGGCTACGTTGAAAATTTGGTGACAAAAGTCCATAAAATGACTGTGTTACGAGTGAGCATTGCGCAGTTTCCAAGCACCCTCGTAAGTTCATGACTTTGTAATATTTTCAGTCCAGATTTTCACCAGTGGCATTTTTCCACACTTCCTTATGAACAGTACAGCTGTCATTTTTCACAACATGGCTGAAGTGTGTTTTCACACTTTCAGTGCAGAGATGCGTGGTCGCTGTGGGAAATCATTGTTCGTCACAGATAAAGAAAATCACAGTGACACTGTTCATGATTGGAGGCACCAAAATGCCTGAGTTGACAATCTGCTGTAAAAAATCCCCAACCTAATTATATTACGGGTGTGCGTTGCACAGTTTCTATGTACGCTCGTGACTTTACCATTTTTTTTATATTTTTACTGCAGATTTGCAACATTGCCATTTTCTACACTTCCCCATGAACAGTACAGCTGTCATTTTTACATCCTGTTCAGAATGTTTTTGCACCTGTGGTGCTAAATGCCATAGTCGCTGTGCATAAGCAGCTTTCAGCTAACAAACTGATATTCCCCCTGTTCATGAGGTGGGGTCACAAAAAAACCATGTTGAAAATTTGGAGTGAAAATACCAATGAATGCCTGAGGTATTGGGGTTTTCAACCATAACGCCCAACCCTGTAGAGAATGACAGGCATCAGGGGTGTGACTTGGGATTCTTGCCTGTAATGCTCATACCATTCCACACCCTGCAGCCAGTGAGAGGCATTGAGGTATGCCTTGGACTCTTCGGCCCCAAAGTTCACCCCATGTTCCTATATCGCACCCATCTCACCATATTTCCTGATGAAATGGGGTGCGCATAAGAACCAAAGACCCCCCAAGGAACACCATTGACACTTGTCAGTGTCTGCAGGGTGGAGTGTGGTGAAATGGCGTGCGTTATGCCTGACGCACCCAAACGCACACCTCAATGCCTGTCACTCTCTGCAGGGTGGTGGTGGGGTTGGCTTCAGTTCAATACTTCACTGTCATTCCTATTACGCAGCTCTGTAACTTCTACGCTACCACTGCCAATGCCAGCAAGCAAACATTCGGCATTGACAAATGCTTGTTTATGTTTGCTTGCATGCATGTGCAAGAAACATTATGTGACAGCTTAGGAGAGAAGCGGGTTGTGGAGGCGCAGCACTGTGGCAGCCAATGGAGGCATTGCATTTGGGGGCTTGGCACTAGTGGGCCAATGGAGGCACAGTGTGCTGATGATGCTGGCTTCCAAAAGTGCCACCAAGTTGTAACGTTGTCGCCGCAGCAATCAAGGGCCGCCTCATCATTGCAGCATCAGACATTCTGCTGCAATGAGGGAGTAACCCTTCTTTGCAGGGCAGAACGTTAACTAGTATTAGTGCCTAGAACATGGCGGCAAGCCACCGCCATGTTCACAAACAATATTATGCAGTCCTACTCCCGAGGGGTGCCCAATCCCTCCGGAAGCATGCACCCCCAAAACAGTCTTTGTTTGCCAATGGTTTCCAATCCCCATCGGCTTCAGTCCCCTATCCCAGTTTAATTTGCCAATGGGGAGCCCACTCCTGTCGGCATAATGTCCTCCCAAAAAGTTGGTTTGTGCCAACCCCGGCTCCTGCCCCCTTGATATGTGCCTTCATGGGGTGCCTAATCCTCTGGCTACAGCCTCCAAATAAAATCACTTGGTTGGCATGCTGGGAGCCCACCCTAGTTTGCTAAAAGTCCTGGTTAAAAAAATGTCCATGATGTTTGTTTTTTTCTTTACCTGGAAATCAGAAAATGGTCCTCGTTGACTCGTGGCCCCTCCCCAACCCGCACTCCACCTCTGTGCACCCTACCTCCCTCACACCCCTCACCCCATACTTACCTCCAGAGCCCAGCGTGATGATCTTCAGTGGACTGGGAACACGTCTGCACTCTCAAAGCTGACTGCGAACAGAAGAAATGCCGATAAGCTATATAATGGCAATGGTTTTTTCAACTTTGGTGCATATCTCAGGCATTTTGGGGAATTTTGGCACCATATTTTCAACATTTGGTTATTGGGACCCCTTCTCATGAATTCTGCCACTGTCATGGTGTTATTCAGTCCCGAAAGGTGATTTTGCAGTCACTGTGTGGAATCACCTTTCAGGACTGATTAACAAAACAACAGTACCAATGTTCATGAGGAGGCTTCTCAAAAAGTCTATGTTGCAAACTTGGTGGAAAAAATCCAAGAAATGACAGTTTTATGAGTGTGCATTGTGCAGTTGCTATGCACACTCGTAACTTCACGAATTTGCAATATTTTCACTCCAGATTTTCAACATTGCCATTTTTCCACACCTCCTTATGAACAGTACAGCTATCATTTTTCACATCCTGGCTGACATTGTTTTCACACTTCCAGTGCAGAATAACACGATCACTGTGGGAAATCAGTGTTCGGGACACATTAAGAAAATCACAGTGACACTGTTCATTAGCAGAAGTCCTAAATGCCTATGTTGAAGATTTCGTGATGAAAGTCCATAAGATGACTGTGTTATGAGTGTGTGTTGCGCAGTTTCCATGCACGCTTGTGACTTCACACATCTGTAATATTTTCACTCCAGATTTTGAATATTGCCATTTTTTCCACACCTCCTTATGAACAGTACAGCTGTCATTTTTTGCATCCTGGCCGAAATGTGTTTTTGTACTTCCAGAGCAGAATAGCTTGGTTGCTATGAGAAATCAGTGTTCGGGACACACTAAGAAAATCACAGTGACACTGTTCATGAGCAGAGGTCCTAAAATGCCTATGTTGAAAATTTGGTGATGAAAGTCCATAAATTGTTACGCACATGCGTTGTGCAGTTTCCACGTATGCTCAGAAGTGCAGCATTTTTAATATTCCCACTACAGATTTTAAACATTGCCATCTCTTCACACCTCCCTATGGATGGTAGAGCTCTCATTCTTCACATCCTGCCTGATCTGTGTTTTCATACATGTGGCCCAGAATGGCACGGTCGCTGCTGGAACTCAAAGTTTGGGACACATTGACAAAATCACAATGCCACTCTTAATGAGAAGAGGTCCCAAATGCTTTCATGAGGTGGGGTCACAAAAAGGCCATGTTGAAAATGTGTAGCACAAATACCAACAAACACCTGAGGTGTTAGGGTTTCTAACCATAACTTACCACCCTGTACAGACTGACAGGCATCAGGGTGTGCCTTTGTTGCCGACTGTACTGCTCATGCCATTCCACCCCAACCCCCTCAGCCATTGACAGGTATTGAGGTGTACCTTGGACTCTTCGGCCCCAAACTTCACCCCATTCTCCCATGCTGCACCCATTTTAGCATATGTCCTTATAGAATGGGGTGACTGTAAAGCCAAACACCCCAAGGCATACCTCAACACATGTCAGTGTCTGCAGAACAGGGTGCGGTGACTTGGCAAGACCGTCATGGGCGACGACCCAAACACTTACCTCAATGCCTGTCCATCTCTACAGGATGGAGGTGGTGTTCAATACTTCATTGCCATTCCTATTCTGCATCAGTCTAACTCCTGCATTTCCAATGCTAATTCCAGCAAGCAACCATTCGGCATTGACAAATGCTTGTTTTTCAGTTTTTTTGTTATAAATTTCTGCCAGAACACGCAAACAGTGTAGTATAACTGACTATAACCCCTACTAAAGCCAATGATGTTTTCTCCTGCAAATTTTCCAACCCACCCAAGTAATACAACTAGATGTGTGACATAACGATTAAGAGCCTCCAATCCCCTCCCTTCCTTACACATGTCAGTAACAGTGTTGTTATAAAGAACCTTATTAAATGGAACAAAAACATTACAATTCCTCCCTTCCATACTCTTCATCCCATTTCTTCCCTCTCCTTTGCCCCATTACTCTTAAAGAGTAACTCTACACTTCAGCATATACTTTCATAAATATGATGTTTCCGCTATTACCATTTACTAGAGATTACAGGTTTTCATTTTGAATGTTCCTTTCCAAGGTTCACAGCACATCTTGGTAGTCTATCTAAAAAGTCTGTATAAAAAACATTTACCTCTCTACTGTTAACTTCACAGTGTCTTTGTTTATGACATCATAGTGCTCACCATGACAACAGACCGTGATGACTCAAAGAGTAATTGTGAGTTGAGGAGGGGAGCATCACATATATTTTGAAAGAGGTGGTGACATAAGCACTACATTATCTGCAACATTTACTGTAATAGAGTAAAAACAGGGAAATTACAAAAAAAATACATTGCTAGAAAACAAAGTTAAAACATAATTGGTGTAAATCTATTGGTTTTAAGCTTTTTCATTATACAGTAGTAGAGATTTGCTCTTTAAGATGGTCTCTTTAGGATAGTCTGCAGGAACTGGTGTGCCTAACACATGAGAGTCTGAGAGCAAAAATAGCCATAGCATCTCCTTAAATAGAGTGCAGTAATAGCATCACATTTTTACAGTACATCTACCTTTTATTCTTTCATGTAGTTCTTTATGTTTTGAACTGTACCTATTTTCCCTTTTCCCGTCCCCACTATATTCTTATTTTTTCTTTTTTCTCTCCGCATTTATGCTTCCTCCTTACATATCATCTCTTACCAATATCTCTTCTCTCTTATGCCCTATCTTTTCTCATATCTTTCATTTCTTTATTAATTTTCTATTTCTTATTCTCCTTTGAACATCGTATGTTACTTATTTCATCTCATCTTCAGATTCATCCAAGCTATCACTGTGTGATACATTGTCACTTATAAAATGGGCACAAAAAATTCTAAATCCTGATTGGCTAATCAGCAGTCTTACCCGTGTCCTTAGACAGCCATATCATGCCAACCTGCACTACATACCAACTGATAGCCCTGCCACACCTAGAAATCACTGAGCCCGCACTGCCCAAACCACTTTGCTAAACATTCGAACTATCGCAAAGTGGCAGTTACAGCGCGGCATTTCAAGCGCTACCAATACCTCAGAAAATGCCACAATGAAATCAGCAGATGCACGTCCTGCACGAATGCGTCCTCAAACTGAATCCACAGACTTGTCCTTCAATAGACTGTTTCACCTACCAGTTAGTGACATTTAAAAACATATGGACAAACTTTTCGCTACTACAGCAGATGAGCACAGCGAGCAGTCCAGACAATTTTTCAAACAAGTCTAACAGCATCTACGGTGGCTGGTAAGGGACACGTCACGCTTAATGAGCAGCCGCTTGGTTCTCAAACGGCTTTTATGTCCACTCCAAGGCACCCTTCAGGAAATGTATGTGGTTGCAATAATTGTAAATATACTGGCCATCAAAATCAAACAGTGACTGTCAAAACCGCACATTGTTAAGCACCAGAGACACCCTTATTATGACAGACAAAATCAAATGACGATGTGGAAGAGAACCTCAGCAGTCTCCTGTGTGTGTGTGTGTGTGTGTGTGTGCGTGTGTGTGTATGTATGTGTGTGTTTCTGAATGTAGGGGGAACCACCCAAATGCCCTATAGTGCCTATCAAATAATTCAGAGATGCCCTCAATACAGGGACTATTTTACTCCTTCAAACATTAAAACCTCAAGTTTTAAAAAGTGTTTGCATTTTTTGTTACTTTTTTTTTCTTAAATACTACCTTAATAGGGCCCATTTTATAAGTGGAATAAGACACTCCGAGGTGTGGTTTATGGCCTGATAAGAGCACTTCCCAGGTGCTAAAGGCACTCGGCGCAAGCACCTCGTGCCTCATTACGCACCAGGGGTGTGCTCTTATCAGGCCATAAACCACACCTCATCGTGTCTTATTCCTTACGTATTTCTTCTTTTCTCTTTTTCTGTTTCTTGAATTGATGCTCTTGATTGGGATTTGTGACCCATAACATTCATTTGCTTTTCCTCCTTAGTAATTTCATTAGGGTAAGCACTTCTGGATTTGTAGCCTTTGTACTTTCAATATCCCCAGTTACTTTAGGAGAAGAAGATGAGGCAGTACTCCCTTTACTGGAGTGCAACTCTGTTGTGTCTTTAGATCTAGGTGGTTCTGAATGTGCTGCCCTATGACAGGAGTGGTCATCTTTATATAAGACACTTTTCATTGCTTCTTCCACTTTTGGTGGAGAGGTAAAAATGTGAGTTCTTCCATTTAGAATCACTTTAATGTAATTTTCTGAGATTTTGTGGATGCCTTTTTCACATAGTATGCCATTGCCACCCATGCTTCAGATATTGAAGCTGCATTTTGCTTTGTAAAAAAATCTGTCATTGTCATTTTTTTTTCATTTTATCAGCACTTTGTCCTCCAGTTTTCTGTGCGCAGATACACCCCTAGAATGATGTCATGGCAGGGATCTGTCAATGTTTTACATACTGCAGCAAGAAATTCTGGGTAAATTGTACAGTTGACTTAAATGTTCATTACTCAGAGGTGCAGTCCTTTATTTTGGTGGTAGTGACTACAGTATAGCACCTAATATGTAGATGTATGTAGCAAGGCATTGTGGGTACAATAAGCAGTTGTTTTCCAATTTTCTTACTGTGACATGCAGTCTCATATTTATGTAGTGGCTTCAATAATAAAAGCTCTCACATGTTTATTTTCAAAACAAGGCATTGTGTATACTAATTTACATAATGAGGTATTGTGGGTATAGTATATAGGTGATTTTCTGTCTCCCTACTCAAAGTGCAGTCTTTTATTTTGGTAGTATAGATGTCTGCAATACCAAGACTGACTAAACAGAGGTCTCTTTCAAAACAGTGCTTAAAGAGCAGGTGTTTACTTCTAACAAATAGAAAACTAACTATTTTATTTATTGTATTTTGATGTGTTAGTAATTCTTTTCTACTTTTATGACAAGATATTTGTTAGTGCAGTGAAACAAGTGGATTTTCACCTTTGCATCTCACACTGCTAGTAAAAATAATTTAGTAGAATTCTGGTATTGTGATGTCAGTAACTGCAAGCTACTAAACAGCCTATTGAATTTCAATGCAAAACTTAATATATTCTTCTATCCTTTTCAAAAGAAATTGATACTTATTTCATCAACAAACATTGTCTTTTATATGTTTGCACTGTTGTGGGCTCCCTCTGTATGATATTATGTTTCTAAAAACAATAATTGGTTTCTATTTTCTTCTTTGCAAGTAAAATCTAGTTATGAAGAAACTATCACCTGCTAAATTATAACAAAAGAGCAAGTTATCAAAAAGCACATATTTCTATTAACTATATAATATTTTTTGTGGCAGGAAGTGTTATTTCTCCATAAAAATCTGGAAATAGATTTGCAGTTTCCCAATGAAGTACACTGGCCGCCTTGCAGGTAAAGAGTTCCTGACATCATAATACAAGGATTCCACTGGATTCTTTTCTCACTAGCAGTTGGAAAAATATAATTAAAATTATGAAAAAGTAAGTAAAGAAACAAATAAAAGCAAACTAAATGAATGCAGAGGCATCTAAAAGTCCCCAAACCTTCATTCTTTATGATATACACCTTGCTTAAGCATTTGCTCTTAAAAGCTTTGTTTCCTTGCACGATGTCATGGATGGGGTTGCAGCACTAAGAAAAAGGGCAGATTATCCAAATGAAGCAGAGCACAGAAATAAAAGGATGTTTTTCATGGAAAACAGCACTTTTGGTAGTTTGAATGGAAGGAGATCAATCAACTCTTACAATTTACTGTAGGTTACTAATCCCATTTGCTATGGCAAAACTCAGAAAATCACTTTACATTTTGCTGGTGGTAACATCGTAAATTTTATATTGTTCTTCCACAATAGTTATTTTACTGTTTGAAATGCTTTCTGCTTTGCCCAAACATCCGGGGTAGATTAGTCAAAACATGGCTTGTTAATCTCTGCACATGTAGTCCATTTTGATTCTAGCCTTACTCATTACTTATTCCTTGTACTGATATTTTAATGGTTTGGCAAAGACACATCTGTAAGCAGGTAAGCAAAAATGTTGTAGGCATTCAGGGCTGTCAGGCTGCTGATCTCTTCAGTAACCAAACCACACTACTGACACAAAACAAAGACAAGGTCTGTCCAGAGTCGATAGGGCTGCAGGTGAGGAATTTGGGTTAAAAATATGGAAAATTTGTTTTTTTAATATGTTTGCACTTAATTTGCAACATAGCCTTTTTAAGCAACTGCCTCATAAAAAAGGGCAGAGGAAATGTTCAGCTCCTGGCCTAAAGGTGCTTTTGATCGGGGGATTGTGAAATCACCTTTGGATGTAAAACAACATTTTGGCCAGGATTTGAAAAATGACAGCTGTCTCACATACATGCATATCAAAAGGTTGTCGCGTAATTACTAGACTGCCTCAAACATAGATCCACTGAAATGGAGCTCCATTTCACAGAGCAATGGTGAAGCTAGCACCAGTACAACTAGCATGCCAAATATTAAACCAGAGCAAGTTGAAACAAATCCAAAGGATGCACTGGAACAACTGACTGACACTGCCCCAAAGCAGCGCCAGATGAAAGCAACATCCACTCCTTCAACACGACTAGTATTCCAGGACAATTTGAAATAACAACATTCAATATTCACAGACTTGTGCATTTTAATACTGATTATTAGCAACATTTTAGTCAGTTGCTTTGTTTGATGATTTCAGGCTCTGATTTTTGCATCAAAGGTGTTTACGGTCACTCCTATATGTGGCATTTCTTATGCTGACTACATCTACAACAGCAAACAAAATTCCCAAAAATGTCAGACTTGAGTGTTAATATAGTTCTCCTGCAGAAAATGCTTTTCACACTAAACCACACACTATAGCAGGTTTTTGCGACAAATACTGTATATATTTTTTTTATATGGTTCCCTGATTTTTGACCATCTGGCCCTGATTTTTAAAGTTTTGTTCATGACTTGCAAGGCCTGAGGATGAACAGCTTGAAATACAACAAAAAGAAAAACAAATACATTGATACTTTGCCAGAAATGCATTACTTCATGAAAGTTGTATGCTGGTGATTTTTTTTTGGGGGGGGGGCTAAACAATACTTCTATTTTAATGTCTCTGAATTTAACCTGCTTTAAAAACACATCTTTAAACTAGATAAACTTTGGAACTATTATGGTCAGGAGGCTTTTTTTTTTTCAATTAATTAGTTGGGTCAGGTTGACATACAAACAAATCATTTTGATACAAACAGTTGCCTAAATGTTGGTCAATGGAAATCAGTTAGGCAACAATCCAGGACTGGGTGTGAGTTACACTGGCATTTACCTATGCCTTTTGTGGTTTGGTTAGGAGGCCACATGTAGAGTGATCAAATCTATACCAGAAATGGATAAATCCCAGCATAACCCACAGCCTGGAGAGGATTATTGTGATTATAAAATGTGGAAAATTGCATAAACTAGGAATAAAAACAAAGAACAAAGTAGTTTTATGTTTTTGGGGGTTAATATTATCATAGAAATATTCTTCTTAGGAAACTTCAGATGTATATATACATGTCTAGAATATGTATACATTCAGGCATACTCAGCAATCATAGTGCTCTGTTGCTGGATAGACTATTGTTGAATAAGTGGCACCTTCCATCAATTTACTGTGATTTTTTTCACTCATAGGGATGCCAGCACAAATATGGCATATTAATACCTTTGTAAAAATAACAACGGGCATAGAAAATATGGAGATTTTAATATCTCCATAAATTAGGGCAATAGACAGGAAGAGGCAAACTACATCATCATTTCACGATTTTTGCCAGCGTGATCTCCCAGTGGGCTGCACTCAGTTGCCCAATATGATGGCTGTACCACCTTAGAAATAACATTTTATGAGTGATCAGGTAATTTAATCCTAAATATATATTGGGACTCTGGGGGGACCGGGATGCTCGAGCCACAATCTATGCACCAGTGGCTCGAGTACTGTTGCCAGTACATCTCCTTTAATTATGCCTTCTTTGCAGTGTGAACAGAGGTAGAAACAAGTTGCTTGCTATTGCACAGCAAGTGAGATACCCTAATGAAAATAAACATATGTAGCTCACAGCTGAAATAAACTCTGTGGTTGTATATTTACACTAACAGATTTGTAAGAGATTAAAATTAATTAAACACAACATGGAATGCTCATAACAGAAACTATGAGGGAATTAAAACACATGCACTTTGTCACAGTGAAGCTATGAGGTTTCATGATACCTGAGGAGATATTCTGTCACACAGTGTAATATATTAATTGACAAACTCTCCCGATGAGCATAGATCTATTCACTTTGGAAAGGATTCCACCCACTGGCATTAAGCAGCATATAGCAAATAGAGCCAGTTAGCAAGCACTTTCACATTGTTATTATAACAACAGTATATATTTATCAGCAGTCACTCACTGAGCAAGCATGCAGATGCAGATTATCAAAACATTATCAAATAATTCTTAGAGTCCCATACTTACACAAAATAAAAAAAATATCAAACAGGTAATCAAATTACTACAGTCTTGCTTAAACATTACTTAGAGAGTACTAATGTCAACAGGAAACTCTTCAGTAAAAACTAGGAGCAACACATTCCTGTATAGTAAACACACTGCCCATGAATTCAGTTTTAAGAAACCACAGCTGAGACCACGTCACTCACCAGCAGTGAAAGTGAATCCATGCTTCAAAGGAATGCATTCTACAGTATCAAACAATCCAAAGAAACAAAACATTATAAATTCAGAAATGACAGCCTTAATATCAATAATGTTGATCTTAAAACAATACTAAGCCCTTCAACTCAGCCTGTTGAAATAGCTAAATACATTCAGCTGAGACCATGCCAACTGTCAGCAGAGAAAAGTGAGTTCATACTGTCTATCCAATGCATTCTGTCAAATGATCCTGACATTTCTCCAAAATAAAATGCTACTTATTCACATAATAAAGCACTTAATACTGACAAAGCTGAACTAAAAAAACACTAATTCATAAAAGTGATCCTGTGGGGACAGCAGCCTGTAGTAATCAAGAAATGACACCTCACTGATTGTCTGTCTAGTCTAACTTACTGTTCAGTTTGCAGAGTTTCAGTTTCCTGTCAGCATAGGCAGTTCTGTTTTTGCTGGCAGCTGCCAATGGCAGAAAAATAGTGTATATGATAAGACTGCATTAACACAGCGGAGGGCTTCATGAGATCATGCATGGACTGTGATGTAACCAATTTTAATTGTCCTAACGTGTTGTTTGTGGAAGAAATGCACAGTCCTTTAATTCAGTGATTGTAAAAGGACTGCAGGGCTCAGCCCAACTGTAGCCCTAAAAAGGGAGCATCTAAGAAGAAAAAAAAAGAAACAATACACTGCTATGTTGCAGGCAATGCTGTTTTTTGAGAGCTCCAGAAGGATGTTGACTCTCATGCCCTGACACTTTCACCATGGGGGTCTTCCTCAGGGGAGTGGCCAATAAGAGACAAGACACTCCTTTTAAAGACTGTTCCTTAAAGGGACAGGCTAATTGGGGCATACATGTATTCAATCAGTCATAAAAGTATCATACAGCAAAACATGAAAAAAACACTAGTAAATGTTCATGTTAGTGAATTAAGCAAATAAAACATGTAATTTGGCAAAGGAAAAGAAAGCACATTTACACATCAAAATAACTTTACCCCATGTAAGACTTGCACCCAGATCTCATAATTGACTACATATTTAAGGCAAAAGTATTGCTATTCAGTAATTTATATTAAGCACCAGGAGATGTAATGGATGCACAATTTACAGGAGCAGACAATAAAGTCCATTCCAGTTTGATAACCCAAAATACTCTTATACTGTAAATGGCGCCTTAACTTTTGACATGGGCATTCAAACCTCTGGGGATGTAACTCTAGGATCAGCATTTACAAGAGCCAGTAAAGGGAAAATAGAGATAGTGTGTGTGGGGGGGGGTCTTATAGAAAAACTATTATTATTAAGCCAGGCTCAGAGTTAGAATAAATCCAATTTTATAAAATGTCTTGGATATATCTAGAGATGGAATAACCAAGAAAAGACATATTGAACTCATTTGAATTACAAGACCAGAGACTGAGAAGCATGACTGGGGTGGGGGTAGGGACCCCATACTACCACAATGCAAAGTTACAGTTTGGATGCTTCACTATGGAGATATAACAAGTTCAAAATACATTCACAGTTAAATATGTAATAGCTGTTAAGTGATAGAAAATTGAAAACCTGCTGATGATAGTTTCTTGAAAGTGTTGTCGAGAGTAGAGAAATGGATGGTAGTGGTGAAAAATTCCAGGGAAGAAACAGAAAAAAATATGTTAGTACACAGTTCTAATATATTGTGTTACTACTGGTGTTATTAGTTATAAAAAAAGGCATAACATTAAGTTCTTCATTTAAGCTATGTGGTAAAATGGTATTAAGTGCCACAGTTCATCTTGTTTCCCTTTGAAAGAACAGACTGGTACAGTCCCCGGGCATTGGGGGCCTTTTGTAACACCATAAACCTGAGCTGGCTGTTCTCTGACCTATGTATGTCAAATAAGCGGTTCCCAATTGCATTTCTGGTGTTCCTATTTAGTATTGTCCTTACGTGCTCCTGTATAAGTTTTTTAAGGGACCTTATAGTTTGCACCATGTAATACTTATTACAGAGACACCAAGCAATATGCACCAAAAGCAAGTGTTGTATAAATTGTCTGATGTCTACTATTTTGGAATCCTTGAAAAATAGTTACCTTCCCTAGTGAATTTACAGATACTGCATCTACTGCATCGATAGAAGTTTTTGAGGTGGGTAGCCAATTCAGACATGGTTCATTTTATTTAGTTGTAATAAAGAGACTAGACATTATTTGGTCACACATTGTGGTACTCCTGTGAATTGTAACCCTGGGCTTATTTTGTATTGCATTTTCAATATGGAGTCAGCATTCAAAATAGACCACAGTTTATGCACTAGACCCTATTTGGCCTGATAGAGGATTAAAGTCTATAATGAAAATTAATCAATCGTTGGTGCCTGCTGGATATTCTGATTTGCCTTTTCCTTGGGTGTTATCATTTCATTTCTGCTAACTTGCATTACCTTCTGATGAGCTTATTTAGAGTTTCTCTTTATAGCCTCTGGCTTGAAATCTTTCAATATGCTCTTTGACTTGCATTTCAAAAGAAAGTGCATCAGAGCAATTCCTGTGAATGCACAGTAGCTGACCATATGGGAATGAGTATTTAAGTTATGGGGTGGTAACTATCTGCATGGAATGAAGAGTTCCCAACTGTAGGGTTTTCTGTACCCTTCAGACATGATTTTCTGGTTAGGCACAATGAAAAGTTTTAAATCCAAAAAGTCGATGTTAGTTTTACAGGTAACATGGGTGATTTTTAAATTCATGGAATAGGAATTTAAGTATTCCATAAAAATGTGATTTCCTCCTTTGCACCATGCCATATGCAAACTTTGTCATCAATAAAATGGGTCCTGCTAATGATAGTGTTAAAAAATAGATTTTGTGTTTGATTATGAATCAATTGCCCTCCCAAACACCCATGTAGAGGTTAGCATATAGGGGCATAACTGATGCCCCCACAACTGTGCCACATGTTTGGATGTAGTACAGTACTTGTTGTCAAATTCAATTTTCAATTTTATTGATTCAGAAGGTACCTTTGAGCCCTAGCTCTTTTACAAAGGTTCCACGTCAGTGAATTAGACAAGGTATAATCTAGTAATCATAGAAAAAACATGAAAAACAACATCCTGTTTAGACATGTATACAAAGACAGTGTGGATTACAGGTTAGAACGGTGAGTTACATGAGCACAGTTATAAAGGCAGAGAGTAGTGCAGCCCCTATGAGCCTTGTCATCAGGTAGGGAGAGGGGGATGGTCTGGGAAAATTGTAAAGCAATAGGTGGGTGTTAAAGGTAGGCTGTGGGAGCCTTGTCATGACCAAGTACAGCCAAGAGGGCATGAGGTGAGACAAGTGCTGTGTCAATCATAAATTGGCAGGGGACTGAGATACCCAAGATTAGTTGCAGGAACATTTAGAGATTGTACTCAGGTGTTGTTTGAGTTTAGTTTTGAATTTGGCTAGACAGATGGTGGCAAGAAGGTGCTCGGGTAATTCATTCAACCACATGAGGGGCACGTAGGCAAATGGCCATTACCTGAGCGAGGTATGATGGAAGGGATGGACAGGGCCCTCTTGTCCTCCCCTGGTGGCCTGTGAATGTTTGCAGCTGCTAACAGATTGCCAGCGCAGGGTGGTGTTTTCCCCATGAATGCTTTCTTCATTAGGGTGCACGTCTGATGAATGACCCTGTTTTTTAGAGATAGCTGATTTGTAAGTTCATACAGTGCACAGGTGTGTGTATCATGCTGTAAATATAGGGCTAGCCTACAGGCCTTGTTTAGAGCTGCCTGCTCCCATTTCAATACATTATCTGTTGCTGCCCCATATATCACTATTCCATAGTCAATATGTGATAATATGGAGCTGTGTACTGCAAGGCGGAGGGCCTCAGGAGATAGGTATTTCTTATGCCTGTAAAGGACACCAATCTTAATGTTGACTGTCTTGACCAGGGAGTCAATATGTTGAGCAAATGTAAATGTTTCATCCAGTGTGATCCCCAGATACTTGAATGTGCAGACTCGTTCCAGTGGCTCACTACAGGAGTTCATAATGAAGAGGGGGTTTTGTTTGATTTTTTTATGTGTACTGGTAATAAGCATGGTCTTGGTCTTCTTATAATTAAGCAGCAGCTTATGTCTGCAGAACCAGATCTCCAAAGAGAGAAGGATGCCTGAAGCACTGTTTGCAGATTAGCAAGGAACGTGCATGCTTCCCAGGAGCACTGCATCGTCAGTGTAGACTATCAGTTTGGTGTCACAGGCAGTGACGAGGTCATTTAGGAAGATACTAAAGAGTAGGGGCCCAAGGATTGATCCCTGGGGCACCCCCAGTGATACCTCTCTTGCACTAGAAACTGTATGTCCAATTTTGACACATTGAGTTTTGCTTGTAAAGTAGTCTTGGAACCAGCATAGTGCCCTAGGTGCCACACCAATGTTGGACATTTTGGTCAGTAACAGGAGGTGATTGACTGTGTCAAAGGCTTTGGTGAGGTCTATGAAGATAGACCCCACCAGTTTACCTTCATCCAGGGCCTTGTGTGCATAGTTCATAAAGTCCAGCATAGCAGTGGTTGTGCTGTGGCTTTGTCTGAAACCATGCTGGTTAGGGCAGAACAGGTTATATTTGTTGAGGTAGTCAATGAGCTGACCAGCCACAATCTTTTCCAGTGATTTGGAAAGAGAGAGTATTGAGATGGGCCTATAGTTGACTACCAAGAATTTGTCACATCCCTATGCACAGGTGTGACTAGGGCCTGCTTCAGACCTCCGGGAACTGAGCAAGAGTCAGTGATTTGTTGAACAGCTTGGTGATGGGCACTATGAGGATGTCCAGAGTGAGGGATAGCAGTTTCATGTCAATCCCATCACTACCCTGTCTTGTCTTTCCCAGTACTTTCCTGACCTTAGCTAGTGTCTCCTTCACAGTCACCCTTTAAGGTAGATGGATGGTAAGAGTGTTCGGAGAGTCCATTGTTGGTCTGGTTCTGCTCAGGGTGGAAGTAGACTGGTGCTAATACTGCTGTGAGATCAGTTAAGGCCTTGTTGAAGGCCTCCCCATGGCTAGGGGGTCTGTCATGTGATTGCTACTGAAGTAAAGTAGACAGGGATGCATCTTGTCCTGCTTGCCAAGGATGCTCTTGATGCTGTCCCAGAACCTTTTGCCATCTCCCCAGGAGTTAGCAAGCTGTGCTTTGTGATAATTGGCTTTGGTGAGCTGGATTAGTTTAGTGCAGCGATTTCTGGCTGCTTTTTAACACTGGTAGTCATGCCTGTTACCTGTGTTTCTTGCCTTCTCCCAAAGTGAATCCCTTTCATTCATAAGGGAGAGCAGTTCCCCATTAATCCACCCATTAGCCTGCCCTTTGATTTTCCTCTTTGAGGGGGGCATAGATATCACAGATGCTGTTAAAGCTGTTTGTGATGTAGCTGAGGGCCTGATTTAGGGATGATGCCTGACTGATTGGGGTCCAGTCATGAAAGACGAGTGCCAATTTGAGAGCTCCAAGCATACCCTTTCTCAGGACCCTGCTTTATATGAGGTTGGGTAGGCTTTTGGTGAATTTTTAGACCACAACAATGTGATAGGGGAGTGGTCACTTAGCATGTCAGGCAGAACCTTGACCATGGATATTCGAGACAGTGATCTTGCTAGTACCCAGTCAAGAAGGGTGCTGCTACCAGTCTTATAATTCTGTCTGGTAGGGTGGGTGACTAGTTGTGACATATTGGTGGTGGCAATCATGTCCCTAACTGATGCAGCCTCCTTTCCATTCCAGTTCATATTAAAATCTTTGGTAATCATGAGCTCCAACCATGTGGGAAGATGCTTATGACTTCCATCACTTTGGTAAAACCTGTAGTGGCTCCCTTTGGGATAGATATACTGTGGCAAGGATTGGGGATTTGCCATTCTGCCTGATCTGTGCTTTTAGTATTAATATCTCATGGTCTTCAGCCACCCTGGTTTCAGGGAGAACAGTAAACCGTAAAGAGTCCTTAGTATAGATAATACATCCCACTCATTTTTTTCCTGTTCTGTTGATTCTGTAGGTTTGGAAGCCAGTCAGGGCAACTTCACTCTCTTTGATTCTACCAGTCAGCCAGGTTTCTGTTAGGCAGAGGACATCTGGGGTATGGAGGGCCATTAATGCATGCAGCTGCACAAATTTTGCAGTTAAGCTGCAGATGTTTAGGGAGGCAAATTTTACACTGCACTAAACTAATCATGCAAAAATTCCTATGTAAGAAAAATTCCAAGGCCTGTAAAATGAAAGGATTAGTTTGTTTAAATTCCACTTGCCCTTTATTCAAGAAATGGTTCATGGCTTCTTTACCAGGTTGTGAGGGATGCATGTGTATGAGCTGGTGTGTATGGCTAGCCAAAGATAATCTGCATTCCATATAAAACTGTCTAATTTATTCAACAATATATGTTATCCTCAAGATTTCAAGTTTAGAACATGAGGCTGGGAATGGTAATCCAAGTGTTCAGTAGTATTTAAATTTTGAGTCAGTGAGCCTATTTCTGATATAATGGGGTGGAAGAGAGGTCTGCTGGATGTTTATGAATTTGGGGAATGCATATAAAGTAGCTGTAACAAGATGTTCTACACTAAAAATCCTGTTCTTCTTTTGAAATCCATCCATGCTGAACTGCCTAATCAATTAGATCAAATAACTCCAAACTGAATTGTTTGGTAGGGACTTTCATCAATTTCTCATAATCTGTTTCAGCTTTCAGCATGTTTTTCAACTTTTTCTTTGTACATCTTTTCAGGAAGTATTATAATGTCCCTTCCTTTGTTGTTGGGGCAAAGACAAATCTGGAATAGTTTCCTTTGAAGTTCTCACTCCTAAATCCTCTATGTTGATGATCGAGTATAACTCTGTCTATGGGATATTTTATTTATTTAAAATTTACTAACTGGGAGAGGCACAATAAGCTGAGGATGATTTCCAGGTATGACCCCGGGGAATGTGGGAAAGGAGGTAAAAATACAAAGTACATAGTGTCTAGCAGATTACAATATTTCAAAAAATACTTCAACAAATACATAAGTGCATAGTGTCAGGTGGTATACAAATGGTAAATAGGCAAAAGGTGACATTACATAGTGCCAGGCAGGATACACATACAGCCTGGGTAGGAGACATGATACATGGGTAACAAAGTGTAAAACAGGTAACAAGGTAGTCTCTGTAAGGTCAAGTTCAAAATACATCGAAACAAGGCAAATATACAATGCTGGAAGCATGGGTAGGATAGATGTATTAACATAACAATAGAACAAAGGTAAGGCACGAGCAGGGGACATCAACAATATAAAGGTACAGTACCATCAAGCATAAGATTTGGAAGATTTGGAGGGGGTATAACATTTAGCCCTGGAGATAACTGGTGCTATGAACAACTTTGAGAGGAGATGGGGCATTGGAAACTGTGGGTCCAAGGACATTAGTCAGGTAGAGGGCAAGAGCAGTGCAGAGGGGAAGTGGAAGAGGGTACTTTTAAAATTTGTTAGCGATGGCAGCATACGTAGCATGGAGAGCAGGGAGTTCCAAAAGTGGGGGAAGTGGAAGGAGAAAGATGCCTTTCCAGAGTTAGAGTGAGGGTGGGGTAGGGTGAAAAAGCAGGGGTCCTGAGATCAGAGACAATAGGAGGTGTGGGGGGGGGATAGGAGGGAGGCAAGGTGGGGGGAGTGAGCCAATCAGTATTTGACAGAGATATTGGAGGTATGGTGGTTGTGGGGAGGTAAGAGAGGAGAGTAATAGGGATGTGTAATGGTTGTAGTGATGGGTTGGGAGGCATTTAGGGAGAACCGAAAAAAGGCATTGAAAAGGATGTCCAACCTGGAGAGGGTGGAGGTGGACCTGTATATGACATCAGCAAAGCCAAAGAATAGCAGGATTGTCTTAGTGAGGAGAATCAAGTGAACGGGGAGGGAGAGGGCTTCTTTGTTTCTGTGACAGGCCCCAATTTTAGGGTGGAGCTTAGAATGAAAGTAGTTTACATGTGTTGTAAATCCAGGTGACTGTCCAGCCAAACTCCTAGGTGTTTGCAGGCTGGGACTATGTCCACAGTTGCGCCATCAAGGGTGGAGAAAGTGGGGGGGAGGGAGGAGATTGGCAAGTTTTGGGGGTGCAAAATTCATGGAGATGGTTTTAGAGGCGTTAACCATTAGTTGATTTGCCTGGAACCAGTTCAGTACGTGAGTGAAATCAGCCTGCAGCTGGGATGTCACCTCAGAGGTGGATGGGCCAGAGTTATAGAGGATGGTGTCATCAGCATAAAGGTGAATGTGGGAAGAAGAGCAAATGAGGGGGAAGTCATTTAGAAAGATGGAAAAGAGGATGAGACCTAGGATAGAGCCTTGCAGTACTCCTGCAAGGATTGGGGGGGGGAGTTAAATCACCTTCTTGGATGCACTGAGAGTGACCAGAGAGATAAGATCTGAACCATTTGACTGTGAGAGGGGAGAAGCCAGTGAGTTCAAGACTGGAGAATAGGAGAGGATGGGAGATGGAAGCAACAGTCTTGGCAAGATCTATAAATGTAGCGGAGGTAACCTGACCTTGGTCCATGCTGGAGAGAATGTCGTTGGTAACTCTGAGTAGAGAGTAGACAGTTGAGTGTTTTTTCCTGAAACCCGACTGATATGGGGAGAAGAAATTTGTGGAGGTGAAGAAATCCATGAGTCTGGTTAGTACAAGGGATTCTTGAAGCATGGCTAGAGCAGGGAGGAGGAGATGGGGTGGTAGTTATCAGGCTGGGAGTAATCACTGCCTTTGTGAAGGGGGATCACTCTGTAGATTTCCAGGCCTATGGTACTATGCCAAGGAAAAACTAAGGCTGAGGAGGTGGGACAGGGAATGGACAATGGCTGGAGCAGAAAGCTAAGTATGACAGGATCTAAACCATCAGGGCTAGATTTGCATGGTTTCAAGGTTAGAAGAGCATGGAGAACCTCATGGGCAGTGTTGGAGGAGAGATGGCAAGTATTAGGGATAGAAGGAGATTGTAGTGCTGGAGAGGAGTTTACGGAGGATTTAGGGGTTGGTGGGGAGAGTGGAGGGTTGAAGGGGCGAGCAGGGGTGGATGGTAGGGCACAGGTTGTAAATAAACTATTGAGGGTGGAGGCAACAGTGTGGGGTCTAAGACCATGGAGTTGTCAATGAGGATAGAGGGGAGGAGTTTGCTGGGGTTTGAGAAGGAAGAAGGTTTTCAGAAGTTATGAGGGAGTTAAGGTTTTCACCAGTGTGTTCTTGAAATAATGGGATTTGTCTGACCTGATACCTTTGGTGGATGCATTTCTCAGAGCTTCGGTAGGAGAAAGGTTATTGGGGAGAGTGAGCTTTATAGCATACCGGTGAATGGTTTTCTGCCCATGCTTCTATCAATAGGGATTCAAAGAAGATTATGGGATTACCCCTTTACATACCTTCTGGAATTCTGCCCAATTTTACATTACATCTGTGGGATCTAGTTTCCACTTCTCCAACTTGCTTCTGCAGAGTATGTCATTCTTTAGTGTGTTCTCTGTCAGTTGTATACATTGGGGTTTTCTAATCCTGTATTTTACATACATGTACCTCTAGTTTACTTGTTCTCATATTTAGAGATTCCAGCTGTATTGCAATTGTAGATACCCAATACATTAAGTTGGAAAACGTAGTTTTTACTGATTCAAAAATACTCCTTAGTACTGTTAACAAGGTGGTGTTAGTGTCCTCTTGGTTTCTTGTTCCTCTCTCTTTATCCTCTTTCTTTTCAATACTTGATCCTGGTTTTAATTTCTACTTAATTTTGTTTGCTCAACACTTCTGATTCAGCCTTTATTTTATTACCCTTCTGTCAAACCATTTTATTACTGTTGGGATCTGATTCACCACTTGACTCTAAACTTAACTCTGACCTTTTAGGCACTATTGTTGTACATACTTTGTGTTTTTATTACTTATTTTTGAGCATCAAATTGAATATCTTTTCTTTTACTTCTTACATCCAGTGCTGTATTATTAAGTGTATTTGAATTTTAATACGTTTTCCTCTACCTTTTGAGTCTCTGACTGTATTCCACCTTTTCTTGTTTTACAAGCAGCAACTGATTCCACTTAAAAAAACATTTAGCATCCCCTTCATGCACTTGTATGTAGTTATGAATATGTATTAAGTTTTCCTTAAATTATTTTTAGTTTGATTAAGAATACAAGTCTGCAGGTGTTTAAATCAAGTAAAATGGCAATAAATTCCAAGAGATAGATTGAAAGGCATTTATATTAAATTTTCAAGATGTCCAGGTCACTAACTTGTGGTTTACAAATCAGTAACTTATAAACCAATTAATATTTCAGTACTTTGTACAGTAAATGTAATTTTCAACATGCTCGGGATTCAGTAATGGCATTATTGGATGTATTTCTCCCATGTAATAACTGTGGTGGGTAAAGAGTTCTAGAGGAAATCCAGATTTGCCTTAGCTTTAAACACTCAAATATTTATTTCAAATTTAAAATACTCAAATAAGTGAACTGAGAGAGCGTTAAATGCTTCACAAGAAGAAGTGTTAGGTAGTAGTCAAATCATATTATGTTCTGAGATCTAAGCACTATTCATAATTCTCAGTTCATATGACAAACAAACACTTTGGTTCTGAAATCAGTTCAAATCCTTTTTGTGATGTTACTAATGATCCCTCATACAGGCAACGTGGGGGAGGGGGCAATAAAAAGCACTGTTTTTAATCAATTGTTAAACCATTACCATTTCATTCTTTTTTTTTTTGCAGTTAATAGTTTTTATTGATTTTTCAAGTTTATATTACAACAATACATTTTTAGGATGGGTACAGATTAGCATAATAATATACATGTATCTGTGTAATATTATAATGAGTATTAAACAGGTTCATCAGACTGAAGGTAAGAGCATAAGATGACAACAGAATTTCATCAATTAACTCAGTTAACATTTTGTATTATATGTATCAAGCACATTCATTAATTCTACTTCACTTAATTGATATGTCTCATGCAGTGAACAAAGAGTCTTGTGGGTGTTATATATTTAGTGTGCTAGATCTTACTTGACCACCTTTCCCATTGTCCTGCAAGGTTATTGTATAGCTTCAGTCCTGCATGGTTAGTTGTATTGCTTACAGAGTTACTCCTCTGTATCCTATCTGTTACTTAGTATCTCAAGTTTGAAGTGAGTTCTATCATGGGTTTATTAAATATGTTCTGGCTTCTTAATCTAAAATTCTAACTACCTACCTATCTTAATCATCTACTAGTGCTATACTAATATATAACTCTAATAGTTGAACCATGACAGTGTGATAGTGTGATAGTGTTATAGTGCCATACAGTAATCCGATAATCCACTAATGTTCTTTTGAATTTGTTATGTGCTTGTCATTTGTATGTCATAAGGATGTCTTGTGGTGGACTTGCTCTGCATTGAATAATTTTCACCGTGACTTCTGCCATATGTACCTTGTGTGTATCTGAGTGTGTGTGTGTATATACATATATATATATATATATATATATATATATATATGTGTATGTGTATGTATGTGTATGTATGTGTGTATGTATGCATGTATGTATGTATGTATGTATCAGCCCCTTGGTCTGCATGGACAGATTTCTTCCAGTAATTTCTGGTTTTGGTTGGGTCTGGTAATAGTAGTGGTAATTGGAGCCTATGTTGATAATGTTGTGGTGGGTGAGTGCATGAGGAGACAAGCATGTAGGGATGTGACTAGCTGTGTCCTGGTTCAGGTCCTGCAGTGGGAGGTGTGTAGATGTGCTAAGGATGTTGTGTGCTTTGTGGTGGGTGTTGGTGTTCTATTTTTAATTGATATTAACCAATCCCAGTCTGGGGATGTTGAGTGCTGTTGTTAGTGCAGTTGAGACTGAAGTTATGGTTGTGATTGTTGTTATTGATGTGAATTGTGGTGGGAGTACGGTTTAGAAATTGGTGCAATTTGGCCCAAGTTTAGTTATATGTGTCTATGGAGTTAGTTGCCAGATGGGATAGTCTTTCATATTGTGCTAGTTTTACCATGTTATTGAGGAATTCTTGTATATAGGGAATCTCCTCTGTGTGCCATTTGCGTAAGAGTAATCGTTTGGTTTCTATGCTGGCCAGGATTGTTAGGTTGTACTTATAATTCCCTAAATGTGGTAGTTCAGCTTTTGGTCCTAGTAAGAGGAGTTCAGGTGCTGAAAGGACCAGAGATTGAATAATGGATTGAAGGGTGTGTTGGATTTGTTGTCAGTAACCTGTGATTTTGGGGCAAGTCCACAGGATGTGATATGGGTCTCCCCTGGTTGTGATCATTTCCAACAGTTGTTGTCTGTGGTGATATGTGGCATGCAGTACCTGGGGTGTGTTGTACCAGGAGTGTATAATTTTGTTTTGTATTAGTCTACTGCCAGAGTTTTTGGCTGGGGTGTGTGTGGATTTCCAGCATGTGGCCCAGTCTGTGTCATCTATAGTTATATTTAGGGCTTTCTCCCACTACCTTTTGCCTTACCTGTTTAGTCTGGTATACCATCTCTTATACTGGAGTATATCTTGCTGACTATTTTTCTTTTGCATTGGCCAAGCCATATCACGGTTGGGTATGCCTGTGCATAGGTCTTGGGCTCTTGTATTTGTTTCAAGAGAGGTGTTAGTGCCTTTCTCAGTTGTAGGTATTTCCAAAATTCATTTTTATGTAACCCAATCTAGTTTGGAAGCCTTGAATTTATTTATTTTATTTATTTAGTTTTGTTGACTGGGAAAGTGCACTAGACAAATCCTGCCTATTTTCAGGCACGACCTGGGGAGGAGGATACAGATGAATGTCAACTGACCTTGAACCAGATTAAGCTGTTGCGTATTTTAGTGAATGAGGAAATTTGGCCAGACACTAGAAATTCTCACTGCATTGTTGCCAGTAGGGGTAGTGTTAGAGTTTGTCTGCAGGATGGTAGACTGTGCTCAACCTTTCGTGCAGCAGGATGTGTTGCTGGCTTCAGCTGAGACTTCTATGGAGATTGCTGTCTCTGATGAGAAATCTATGCCTCTTACTCAGGAGAAAGAGGTACCTGAGGTTATTGTTCTGGATCCACATCAAAATTCACAGGAGATTACTGGTAGACTACCAGTTCGGAGAAAGCATCTGTTACTGATTCACCTGTTGCAGTGAATGCATTGCTTCCAGATTCTTTGGGACTGCAACATTTTCTCCTGATTCTGTACTGGATGACTCTTCTGTGGACATGGTTAGTCATTGTATACCACTGGACTTCCAGGTACCGAGCAGGAGCAGCAGATTGCTGGAGAATTTGCTCTTCTTACTACAGCAGCTTGTTCCATGTCGCAAGTTGTGCAATGGCAATTTGGACTTCCGACTGACTCTGGGGCTTTTCTTCATGATTGGTCAGCTGATGAAGCACTTCAGAATTCAGGCTGGAAGCGTACAGCTTTGGGACATTGGACATTGGATTGGGGTGAAATGCATGCCACCATGAATTCAACCCTGAGCTCAGGTACTGCACAAAACATTTCTACTAAGGCCTTATCTATTGATGTGCATCTCTTTGAGGATCAAGCTGCGGCCTTGTCTAGGCCAAGCTCATCCTCGGGAAAGGGTGGGGATGATCAACGGGGAAAGAGGGTTTTGAGAAGGGTAATTTGGAAAACCTAACTGAGTTCTCATGGCAGAATTGTTTAAAATAAGCTTGATCAAGCACCTAGACGAAATGCAGTCAGATTATGATATTGGGGGCTTGCAGAGCATCCAGACAGATATCATGTTGATAAACAGCTTTGAGAGGTTCTATGCATTTTCTTTCCTGCAGATATTTATGCTTTAATCCATATTTCAGGGAGGATTCTTTTGATATCAGTTTTAAGCACAATAATAGCTTGGAAAATTCTGGGACAAATACTCTACTCTAAAGCTACCCCTCTATGGACACCTATTTTGCAATCCTCTTACAAAACCACAAATTAGACATGTCACTATCATGTCTCACAATGAAGGTGTAAATGTAAGTGATACCTATCATTGATTGCAACATCGATGTGATATCCTTGGTCCCCAAGCCATCCTTGATTTGAAAGGAATTTGGACGGGGATTGAAATTTAAAGTGAAGTTGTTTCAAGTCAATTCTGATATTGTTTATTTACCCAATAGTTTTTCCTGGGAAAAGATAGAGGGTTTGCTTTATGGAGGACAACCAAGGCATGCTATAAGTGGTCAAAAATCATATTAGCAGCTCTTGTGATATGTTGAAATGTTCCTTATGTGGGGCTATCGACATTCAGCAGATCTGTGTGAAAACATCTTTCAATGTAACTTATATGATAAAAAGGGCATGTTTCATCAATGCCCTTGGGCTAAAACATAATAGAACTGAAGGTTGGGAACAGGACGACTTATTAATAAAGCTCTCAAGAGAAAAGGAGGGATTCTAGTTTTCCTACTCCCCCTATCCCACAAGATGAGGAAATACCTCATATGGATTCCTTAATTCCCCATAATACTGTGACTACACCTTTGGAGAATCGGCCTCCTTATCCCCTTGACAGGATGATGATACTGCTATTTCTGCTGTTACTTCTCCAGAAGTTTGTCCCTCTGTGCAGGAATGACCTGCTGTTGTCTCTATGCCTCCTTCCATGTTTGAGACTATTAAAGGCCACTGGTTTACTAGGGCCTCACTTAAGCAATCTGCTCCAAGCCCCATACCCACAGAAAATAATTTTTCCCCCCTGCAAGATGACTTAGGAGATTCAGATCTGGAATCAGATGCTTCTCATAGGTCTGACATGGTAACTGAGAATGAGGATAGTAAATCTACTGAAATAGCTAAAGAAAAAATGGGAAAAAAAGGAAAGAAACGGAAAGCTAGTATTAGTTCAAAAGGAGGGCCTTGACTTTATTTTCTTGACACCTTAGATAGCTACATTATGGATTGGGTCATATAATGTTTGCAGCTTGACAAATTATAAGAAACAAGTATCTGTATTTTCATATTTTGACTCCCTTAATGTAGACATCCTTTCAGTTCATGAAACCAGGTTATCTTCCTTGTATGATATTGAACTAGCTAACAAAAGATGGCATTGGGGTCCTTCCTTTTGGACTTTTGGATTAGATTCTGCTGATGGCATTGGTATAGTATTTAAATAGACTAAGTTTAGCATTCCAGACTTATAGATATACGACTTGGCCGAGCTTTAATTCTTGACTGCACTTTGGGGATTTTTCTTTCTGTCTTATTAATTTGTACGCTCCACAAATAAAAACTAGCAGGATAGAACTGTTTGAAGACATAAAATCCTTCTTATATACTAAAAAGCACCTTATATGGGGTGGTGACTTTAACTGTGACATAGATATCAAATTTTCGGGAGATGTACAGAAAAAAATGTATTGTGATTCTCATGCCTTAAAACATATTACTTCTGAGGCTGGTTTACTGGATTTTTACAGATGTTTACATAAATCTAATAGTGGAGCTACATATCATAGGCATATCTATGCTACACGTATAGACATGTTTTTTTTTTTCGAAACATATCAAACCTCTTTTAGTGTTACCAAACCTACTGAATTTTCAGATCATAGGCTTTTATTATGTACTTTTGGTTTATCCGATGTTCCTCCTAAAGTTTTTTCTATTGTCCAATGGTGGCGTTTAAATATGTCACTTTTAGATTCCCCAGATTGCGCCCTTCAAATAGAGATTTTCTTTGAGGCTAGGAACTCTACTATGTGCCTCTGTGATAATATTTTTGATTGGTGGATTGATACAAAATTAGAGTTAAAACATCTATTGTTTGGTTTTGGTAGGAAAAAGGCGAATTCTAATTATTTACACTATTTACAACTCAGAAATCAATTTTATAAATTAATGTCTTTTCCTTCATGTGATTAGTGGTGGCTGAAGTGGGCTCAATCCGCTTTGTGAAGCGTTTCGCGGAGCACAGGCGGATTCACGGAGTGATCCGGCATGCAAAGCGGAATACTTCACTTTATAATGAGGAACACAAGTGCATTAGAAAACAGCTACTTCTGCTACTCCGCCCACTGGTCACTTTCTCTTTAATTTTAAGGCTAAGTACATTGGTGGCAGTTCACTTCTGCCTCACTCTCACTCTTGTTTTTGAGCTCCGAAGGTGGATTTGCAGTGATTCATGGGAGTTCAGGTCACATGGGCTCTATATTGATCTGCACAGCCTCAGTTCGGGGTAGTATGAGTAGGAAGGAGTAGGAGACAGTGTGCTCTGATACCTGTCTGTAGGAATCTTTTAAAAGCTGTTCAAAAAGCATTTTTGCTTTATTTGGGGGATCAACTGTAGTTCATCGATTGTAGAAACCCTCCTGTGCTCACATTATTGAGCGTTTTTGTTTGTGTGTGGATTTTGAATGTTAATTTACAACATTGATTGTGTGTGGTGAGAGACAGTGAAGTGTGCTGTGTGGGGAGGTGTATCTGTGTGTAAGTAGATTTAAGTTGGAGAACTAGTGCTTATTTGTGTTTTGTTATATTTGTGTTAAATAACAGACTGTGTTTCTGACACATAGTAAAATTGTCAATAATAGTAACATTTTCTTGCTGTTTGTTGTGTGAATGTGGTGCAGCATTTCATAAGGTCAGGTTGTTTAAATTACATTTACATTATGTGGCAGTACACTGAACTTTTGCATTTGCATCACATTCCGCTTCAACATTGTACACAAACTGTTCTGTGTTGTGTGTGCAGTGTTGTGTGCATCAAATATAATACACCTTTTAAAATTTGTGACACAGACTAGTGTAAGTGCAACTAAGTGCAGCAGTATGAACCTGCTATCCACTGCAGCTGCCTGATTTTGTACTGCGATTGTGTTCTCTGTTCTTAGTTTTGCTGCTTGTTGTGCCATAAAAATCAGCACTGTCTGTATTCAGTGCTCCCACCCCCATGTTGAAAAGGTTTTTTTTTTACCAGACTGGATTCTTTTTGTGACCCCATCAGTACCACTGGTTACTGAAGTTGTTTTAATTCCATGACAGTGTCACAACACAGTAGTCTCTTATCTGTTGCTGAAGCCACAGTTGTTTATTTTGATTCATATCCAGCCAGCATCCCTCCAGTCAGAAAGTGAACGTATCAAAATCTGAATTTGGTAATAATATTTGTGGTTGATCCCCAAAATGTCTGCAAAGAGACATGCAAGTAAGCTGTTTCTGGCCACGGCAATGTTGGCAGTAAGAGGGTCTGTGGGCGTGGTAGTAGTACATGGACGGAGAAGTGCATTGCTGATGTGAGGAAAGGTATTTCTCCTGCAATGTTTTTACAGCCAATCAGTAGCTTCACCACAGTTGAGGAGATGATGTTTTCTCAGCCGGTGGTGTTAGTGTTACTGGTGTTAGTGGTGGGGAGGTAGTATTAGCATTGTTGCATCAAGTTCTAATTCTGACCATTGTACCATATCCAAACATATTGAGTGTGAAGCAGTGCAAGTGAGTGACAGCGTAGATGATGTCATACTTCCCAGTAACATCCCATTAACTGAACCTGATTCTGATGATGATGTCAACGATAGCATACAATGTGATATTCCATCCACCGTGGCACTTAACGTCACGCATTTCCCATGCAGTGATTTACAGTGTGGTGAAAAAATTTCATGTGATGGTGGTGTAGATGCTGATGATGAATGTGATGATGCTGATGATGATGATCTTGCTATTGTTGCAACATGCAGTCCACATGTTGCCATCCAAGCAGAAGATGAGGATGTGTGTGACAGTGACGTTGATGAATATGATGATGATGTAATTGACCCCAGTTGGGAACCGGAGAAAAATAAATTAAAAGTGGCTGTGTCTGAATCTGTTTGCAGGAATCCCCCCATGTAAAAACTTGTGATTTACCAGTTTTAGTTGATGATGATGATGATGATGATGACGACCCAGTAATCTATATGATAGGTAGTCATGGTGGTCAGTTGCAGTCCAGGTGTGCAGTGCCAGAAACATCACATGCCCCCCACTTCAGTGCTTAAAATAACAGACTTAAATAAGCCACATCATCATGGATATGTTAAAAGCAGAGTAACACAGCTCTTGTTTGGGATTTTTTGTTCAAGGTGCAAATGATGATTCAGTTGCAATCTGCCAGGTTTGCCATGTGTGTGTGAGTCGAGATAAAAAAGGGGAGCCATCTTGGGGTAAGAAGACAGCATATGCATCTTAAGAATAGGCACATGGCACTGTGGACCCAGCACAAGCTGGCAGCTAATACCACAATGGGGTGTTCACCCTCGTCACCAGCAACCATAGCCAGCATGTTATCCCCATGACTGTTAAGCCCAGCATGAAATTAAACATGACAAAGTGCGGTAATAAGAGCAGAGGATTACTACAGGCATGATGAGGTGGAGGACCATAATGACTTTGAAATGTTGTCCAGTGCTGGTGAGAGTAGCAGTTTTTGTGGTGGTGGTGAATGCAGTATGTCTAGTGCAAGTGGTACATCAACCCCAGTTGGCAAATCTGGAAAAATAACATAATTTCTGGGTTTGTCATCATCACCTGTGCAACTGTCTTCATCAAATGTCCACACTCCACCCCCTGCCAATGCCATTCATCACAGAGCACGACCATTTGTGACCAACAACACACCCCGTGTAAAACGTTTAAGTCAGCCCACATCACAGAGTGTTTCTGTGCATAAGCTGAAGTACCCCCCCAGTCATACAGTGTCACATGAACTTAATGCAGCTGTAACGGAAATGCTGGCAATTGATCTTTTGGCCTTCTTTGTGGAGAATTCTGGGTTACGGTGGTTTGCTGCCTGTGCCTGTCCAAAATGGAAAGTCCCATCCAGAACATACTTTTCTACCCGTGCTGTTCTCGAGTTGTTCTGCACTGTCTCAGACTCAGTAAGACATGCCCTTCAATGTTCCTCCTCTCCATTCATCCATTTAAGTATGGCTATGTGGACAAATGGCAAAACAGCAGGGAGTTCATATCTGTGTATAACTGCACACTGGGCGCAGGTACCGGGTGTTGTTTGTGATGTTGGTAGTATGAATAATCAGTGCAGTAAGGTGGATTGTCATGGTAGCAATCTTCCAGGAATTCGCCAGCATACAACAATTGCTATGCACAGTGTGACCTGTTCACACATTGGTGAAAACATGTTGGACATGGTACTGACTGAAATTGACAGATGGCTAAACCCTCTGCCCCAGAGAGCTGGGTTCATAGCAAGTGACAATGGGTTTAAATGTGGTGAAATGCATCACGAATGGTGTTTTTTTTCGTGTTCCATGCATGGCCCATTGTTTAAATCTTGTGGTTCAGGAGTTTCTGCACCACCCTGACATAAAGGAAATGCACGACATATCTGCTCTCACTTTTCAAGATCTGGAAAGGCCCCTGACCAACTGCGGCAGTTGCAAATACAGAACAGCCTGCCTCAGCACCGCTTGAAGCTGGAAGTTGTCACCCGATGGAACTCCACATTATACATGGTAGAGAGGTTGTATGAACAATACAAAGCCATCTCAGAATATCTTGTTATGCACACTAGCCGTGACAGTTCCATGTCCTCCATGTCTATGACGACTGAACAGTGGCGTCTCATGGACTCTGTAATAACCATTTTGTGGCCTTCTGAACATGCCACACAGGCAGTGAGTGGTGAGTCTGCCTCCATTACACAATCAATTCCACTGCCGCGGGTGCTGAGGCAGACATTGGTGAATGTACAGCATGACCGTGATGTTACCGGAGATGGTGGTAGCAGTATGTTGCTGCAACACATGTTGACAGTATTCGACCAGAATCATCACACTGTGAGCATTCATGCGTAGTGACAACTTTGCCATGGCAACAATGCTGGACCCATGATACAAACTCGGAATTGCCTCTGTACTGGAGGGGCCTGAACAGGTAAAACATATCACTGTGGTCAACTGGTTTGCTTGGTTAATGGGGCACAGAAGTCACGTGCCAAGGTTTAAAAACATCAGCAGCATAATCCAGCTGAAGGTGTAGCTGGAGGACCAGCAAGCATATCATGCAAGGGTAAGGGGACTGTAGTTCCAGGTGGTCTGTCATCAAAAGTGGGTGGCATCTACCCACATTGGGAGGCTTTGTCCCAAGTGGGTGTTTGTGAAATAAATGATTCCGGAGAACAGGCTGATGTATCAACACTTGGTCTTAGTGTGGCACAAAGAATGGTTGCGTCATATTTGTCTGAAAACAGGCATCTGACAATAAGTGAAGATCCTCTTTTGTAGTGGAGTGGAAAGGTCAGTGAATGGACAGAGCTGACTGCAGTGGCACTGAAGTACCTCACATGTCCACCCTCCAGTGTAAGTGTTGAAAGGGTATTCAGCTCAGCAGGTACAATAGTCAGGGATCGTCAGACAAACCTGTCTCCTACAAATGTTAGTTTGCTAACATTCATTAAAATGAATGAGAGGCACATACCAGCACAGACTGCAACCTCGGTATTCGTAACCCGGCCTAGTCATGGTGGTCTTGCTGATGTGGAAATGGAGAATCCTGGTCGCACTGGCAGTGACTACCTGAAATGGCCCACCACTGATGTAGATGATGACACAATGGAGAAAGAATTTCCCAGTGGTCAGACTTCAGACATCAATGACTGTGAGGGCAGTTTTCTTTATGAGGATGATGCTGTGGTTAATGGTGGCAGGTTTTAACTGCAGTATTTAAAAGGTTGTGCTGCCCCCCCACCCCAGACCACCACCACCACCACCGGACTGATGTTATGCAAGTCTGCCACCATGAGTCTGTCTGCCCCCCATGGACCACCACCACCGCCACTACCAGGACTGATGCTATGCAAGTCTGCCACCACCATGAGTCTATCTGCTCCCCACGGACCACCAGTCCACCAGTGCACCACCACCACCAGTTTCTTAATATTTAAACCATAAAGTGAGTATGCGCACTCATGTTTGTTATACTGCCTCACTTCCTTAAGTTGTATGTTTTGTTTTCTGTAGCTTTTCAGAGCCGCAGTGACAAAACACATACAGTACACTTCTTTTGTTTCTTTTACAGAAGAACAAAAACAGGCTCCATCGCTAATACTCGTTGGGAAAGATGCTGTAGCTATATCGTACAGAAAGGAACTGATGTAATGTCCACGTGAAATCCATTCTGGTAAGTATGAAGATTTTATTTCATCCATTTCATTGCTTTGTAAAGACTGTTGCAAATATTGCACACAGCAGGTTGTCTTAGTAGTTGACAACATGTGTCTCTGAAATGTAACTTGACAACAGGGATTGAGATTTGAGAACCAGGAAGGGACACATAACAATGAAGTTGTAACTTGTAAGAAGTCATTCATTTATTTTTTTAGGAAACTTTGAGATGCTTTGTTGTTCTGTCAAAGTGGTCTTATCCAAAAAAGTTCTTTAACATTAGGCACCTCCTATCACGAGCTTGGGCACACATGCAATACGCAGAAGTCATTTCATTAGAAGACCATGACCATCATTAACAACCAGACTCTAGAAGGATGCTGATGAAATCTGTGAAGAAGCAAAAAAAATAAGAAACCATTACAGACAAAACTGAAAATATGATTCTCTAACCCCCCTAAAAATAAATACTTACCTTCATGTGCTTGAGAGTTATCCGTTCTCACATTAAGTGCAAAAATTTAGTTGAGCACTGGAATGTGCACACCAACAGTTTATGAGTCACCTGTGTGATGCAGAACAATAGCATGAGTACATGTCCAGTTCAAGTTCAACCCCTCTCATCATCACCTACAAAATACACAACCATATATCTATATATATATCTACTCACCAAGGCTACTATTAGTGTACATCCAAAGGGTGCTTTTCAATCCAGTTGAGATGATCACATTTCATTTGGTGGAATTGTCTCGCATAAACACATTGGACCAGCAAACACGAACCTCACAGTCATCATTTTATACACTGGTGTATGTGCTGAAACAGTGACTGGAGTGCTATTAATTCTGGGGACTTTGTACGTGCTGAAATAGTCTCTTTTCACTTTGTTATTACTTGTCACTTTTCTGCACACAAGGAGGACATATTGTGGGCCTGCAGAAAAAATCTGGGGACTCTGTGCCACCACTGCACATGACTGAGAGCGCCATTCATTCTGGGGACGAGTATGTGCTGAAACAGTCTCTTTTCACTTCGCTACTACTTGTCAATTTTCTGCACACAAGGAGGACACATTGTGGGCCTGCAAAAATATATGGGGACTCTGTGCTACCACTGCCCGCATCACTGAGTGCGCCATTAATTCTGGGGAACTTTGTATGTGCTGAAACAGTCTCTTTTCACTTCATTACCACTTGTCAATTTTCTACACACAAGGAGGACACATTGTGGGCCTGAGAAAAAATATGGGGACTCTGTGCCACTTTTGTATGTTCTGTGATTGTTGCTGTGAGCTCCTAGTCATGATGTCATAGTGACATTTTTACAATTAAAGCAGCATTGTAAGAATGTCCTCACAGTTCTGAACTGTACTTTTTTATGCCACTTTAAATTGTCACAGCAACCACTACTTACGTCTGAGTCGTCAGTGACTTGAATGATACGATTCTTCTCACAATTTATGTCTGCTTTTCTTACTCCTACTTTTTTCATGTATGAAAACAAAATAAGCATGTCTTCCAATATTGTTCCAACCAGCTATGTATTTATTTGCAGCTGCTTTTCAATAACTATTGTTCCGTGGTGTCATATAAACACTGCCTGATGCATAACTGTTAGTTAACAACAGAAGTGATATATGACAACTACTTGAAGTGATGGAGAAAAGCAGATGAAAACAATGATATAGACCTGGTCACACTACTGTCAGCAGCACCAATTTAAAAGGAATGTTCCTTTCATTATTTCACACTTGAAAAAGGTAGTACAGCACACTCAACTACTGCAAATTATCGATCATTCCAGTCAGTCAGGATGTAAGTAAAGGAAGTTGTAACGTAGCATTAAAAAATATAGATCAGAGTTATCAACAGATTGTTGCACTGCTGCTTTACAGACAGTCACCACATTACATAGTTATGTTGATGCACATAAACTAATATGTGGGAGCATTACTACCACTGGGATATTTCTTACTCCACAGAGTGCAATATATGTCTGTGAAAGCCACCCATAATTTCATTACAGTGAGTCACATGATGGAGTAATTAACAATCTGAAAAGCAACTCACATTGTGCCACACTTCCTCAGCAATGTTAAGACATGATGGCAGGGGGAGCGCAGGTTCATGCTCCACTATACGGAATGTCCAGCAGCTATCCCAAACAATGTTTCCTAATGTTATAAGGTTCACTTTGTGGTGAAATGTGGGATGTTTCCACTAATAAGGCTCTTCTTACTGGAAACGTGGCCACACATTTCACAACAAACTGACCATTAACATAAAGAAACATTCGCAAACCTGTACAATCGGATATTCACTGTAAGGAGCACATGCATGCGCTCTCCCTGCCATCACATCCTAATGTTGCTGAGAAGGGAGGCAGAATGTGGGCAGATTTTCAGAATGGGAATGCCTCCGTCATGTGACTCACTGTAATGCATTTACACCTGGTTTTCAAAAAAAATGTATTGCATTATGTGGTGCAAGAAAGATTCCCCTGGAAGGGAAAATGTGTATGATTTAATAATAACAAACAAAAACACACAACAAAAGTACAACACAGTAGGGGTGGGGTCAGGGTGGGGTGGGTATGGAGGGGCAGAAAACAATACCCAGACTTACTATGGCCGTGGGATACCATGGTGGTCCAGCAGCAGGTGCAGCACTGAAAGTATTTGCTGCTGCTCTGCTTCTACTCTGGTATCCTGCTGCTCCAAAGCACTGAAACACTTGTTGTTTTCCTCCAGTGCTGCCCACACCAGGAAGAGGTCAGACTGGCTTACAGGGACTGTGCCGGGGTCCACTGCAGTGGGTAATCTAGGTAGTGTGGCTGGTGGTGGACAGGGTGGTGCTAGTGGCTGTGGTGGTGGTGGTGGTGGAGCACCTGATGTAGCCCTCCTCCTCCTGCTGTGGTGGTGACTGCTGTGAGGCACATCTCCCACCCCAGCAGCACCCTCGGCCACTGCCATGGAAGGGCCAGCAGGTGGACACCTGGTCCCTTCCATGGCAGCCTGCCACTCTGCCCTGTGGTGATTCATCATGTGGGTGCGCTGGCCACCAGTCCCCAAATGTGTCCAAGGGGACCCACGGTGCACCAGCACACCACACACATAGCACTCCACCACTGTGCTGTCTCCCCCCCACACAATTAAAAAACTCCCACACTGGGAAGCTGCGGGGGGGGGACCAGACACAGTACGCACTTGTTGGGCACGAGTCCCACCACCACCCACAATTGCCGGGTTCACCTCCTGTGGCTGTGGAGGGGTGCTGCTGGAGCTCCAACAGCTTCTGCTAGTGGTTGTGGTGGAGGAGGTGGATGAGCAAGAGCCACAGGTGGCATTGGTGCTGCTTTGCTCCTATTGCTTCCACAGGGGAAGCAACGCTGGCCAGGAGTCTGAGGGTCAACATAACACAACCGCCCCCGCCCCATGGGTCCCACCCTCCCTCCTAACGATACCACGTGCCAGTGACTCACCTACTCTGACTCCAATGTGACCCTCCATCCTCCTGGGTCCACAGGACTACACACACACACCAACAGTGGACACACACACACACATGTAGACACACACACACACACACACAGTCAGTCACACACACGAAAAAAAACAAAACTTATACAAAACAATTCATAAACAAAACACTAAGACAATACAAACACTAAATAAAATAGCTGTTTGATTGTTATGGCAGTAAGAAACAACTCCGAGAGCCAAGCAAGCTCCTTTCCTCTCACAGTTTTGCTTTCTCCCTGTACAAATGCAAAGAAGAAAGTGAAACTGCTTCTCTGACTCACTTCCTTCCTGCCTGGCTAAAGCATGCGATTTACAGTACTGCAGGCCATGTGATGTGCCTATTTTCTTCTCACTTTGCCTTACTTCACATTAAGGCATAATGAGAACGTGAAGTGGTAATGATAAAGCAAAGTGAGCACTTTACAGGGTCCACTTTGCTTCGTGCTCCACGGACGCGAAGTGTCCACTTCGCTTCCACTTCGCAGGCGGATTTATAATTTGCTGCATCTCTACACGTGATAGCCTGAAATTTAAGTCCCAAATTTTTGAAATTAAAAAACAAATGAAAAACTATCAATATGATAGGGCCAAATTATTGAGATGGAATTTAGATGTGGTTTGAAGAAACAACCAGCATCCGATCCATATAAAGCATGTAAGCAAAGATTGGATAAGACTTTAATGACCAGTCTCCTTAAAAATTATGGTACTATAGTTTCCACTGGTTTGAAATGTTGTCAGTAGTACAACAATCTGTTTATACTACATTTAGTGCTCTCTTTGACTCTACTACTGTTCTTTCGGATGAATTTTTTGCACCATTTCCTCAAGTGGAGGATTCCATGAAGCAATGTTTATTGGAACCTATCTCTTCACAAGAAGTAGAAGTGGTAATAAAACAACTTACTACAGGAACCTCCCTGGACTTGATGGTATTCCTAATGATTTTTTAAAAAATGTATTTCTATATGAGTTATTTTTGCCCTTCATTTTTAACTTTATGTTAAAATCAAATTCACCATTTTCAGGATTTAATACTTTCTTCTTAATTTTTTATATAAAAAAGGAGATAAAACAATGCTTTCTAACTGGAGGCCTCCAAGTCTCCTGAATAGTGACTATAAGATCCTGGCAAAAGAGATTCGGCTGGCAGTAGAATCACGTATAGCGAGTGCCAAGACCCGAATGTCTGTGACACGAAATATGTGGTCAGCAAGGACGCAAAGTTTGCGAGTGTGAATCTGGAGAATTTAGAACTGGCACACATGTGAGTGCTGTAATAATGGATCAAGAAGGTTTAAGTGTTGAAAGGGGAGGGGGTACTGGACTAAACAAAATAGAGAGAGTAAGGATTGTCCTGGACCTATTAAGTTTGTTTCTAAAGGGCTTTCTCATGAGGATGTTACAGTATTCTCCTTTTTCAGCTAGGCATCATCCGCTTGCCAAAATACAGGATGACAACAATACTAAAAGAGCTGCTTTAGTTATGGCCAACAGGAATGTAGATAATACTGAGCCTCGGGGGGAAAGGAAACAGATATTCAATGGGGAAAATTGAAGGTACAGAAAGGCTTTCTTCATATGAACATATGAACATACCAGCAGATAAAGGCTAGAGGTTCATCAAGTCTGCTCGAATGTGCAGCTAGCACCCCTTATTCTGCAGCTGCCCCTCCCTTCCATCCTTCCCCTTCATTAACCCTCCCCTTGTCCTGTCCCATCCCCTTTTGAAGCAGTCCACTGTTCTACTGGATACCACTTCTGCAGGTAACGCATTCCACCCAGCCACCACCCTCTCTATAAAAGTGTCTCCACATCTCCCTCCTGAACCTTCCTCCCTCCAGTCTCATATCATGGCCCCTGGTGTCCCTCCCTCCTTACTTTGAACAGCCCTTTGTATCTGTCTTTGTGTACTACTGTGGTTGCTATTTCACAAGCTTTTGCAGTACAACCTGTGTCTGCAGACCCTTTTCATGCATGGTCTCCTGAGAAAGCTTTGAAGGAGGCTGGATGGTCTAAATTGAGTAATGGCCAGTGGCGCTCCTGATTTTGATTGGAATGAGCCCATAACCTCAACTAACCCAGAATGGTGACTCCAGGTTCAGGTTACTGGAAGTGAACCTGATTTACAGAAAACCCAAAGAATAACATTGGATGGTGAGAAGGTGGAAGATGTATGCAAGGCTTATAAAACTCAAAATGAGGTTGCACAGGCCACAGCTGTTGGCCCTGAACTCGGAGATAAAGAGAGGATGTTGATTGGGGCTATTTCTCAGACTGAAGGTCCCGTAGAAGGGAGAAATGATGTTACAGAAGAGAATGTACCCCCCTCCAAAAAAAAACTTTTGTCAGAGTTGTTTGCAAAATCAAAGAAGGAAGTTGCTCCATGTCGAAACACTGTCCAGATTCGGTATAAGGGAGACCTAGACTTTAGGCCGGACAGACAACTTGTTGGAAAACTACTGCTTAAAGATTCCCTTTGTTTCTCTGCACAGGAAGTGTTCGCGTTTATTAACATCTCTGGTGAAGACAATTATGACATTAGCTTTCGGTGTTCTTATCTGTTGTATCAGTTTTGGCAACGTTATAACCTACTAAAGTTTTCTCTTTTATGGTCCCCTTTTTCAGTTATTCCACTGACTAAGCCCCTCATCAAATTTGTAACGATTATGTTCTGAAATAGATGGGTGCATGTAGAAGATATTTATTATTGGCTATCATAAAAGTGTGAAGTGTTAAGTGAGCCTGAAGCCCTGTTAGATTCAGAGCAGTTTTGGATGTGAGGGTGGAAAGTTAAGGTGAAGTTAAGGCAAGAGAATGATGTCATTGAGCATATTCCAAACTCCTTTTTGTTGGGCAGAAACCGAGGATTGTGCTTTTATTCTGGGCAGCCACATGCATATTATAGGTGTGGATCTCGTACCTACCTGTCAAGTACCTGCGATACCCCCCAGTATGACAATTGTGGGGAGGTAGGACATATAAGGATACAATGTAGTAATTTAACTCAGTGTGAACTATGTGAGGAATCTGCCCACACATTTTCTCAGTGTTCCTGGGTGGTGAAAAACAAAGCATCAGTTATAAGCCCTGAATTATTAATAAAAGACCAGGAGCCATGTGGAGGCATACCACCTGTCCCACCAGAAAGAGGGGAGGTAGAGGTGCCACCCTAGGCAGCTCTTCCAGACCAAAGAAAAATACCTGCTGTCAAGGAAATTGAAGTAGTGGAGCCTAAAGGGAATGGGAAATGTAGAAGGACAAGAGGTGGATTGGCCTATCCTCCGCCCAGTCTGTTACTCGGAGGGTACAGGAGTGAATTATTCTTGGACGGGAAAACAGGCAGTAGGTCCTTGACCACAGAGAAGAGTAACATGTAATTCAGCATTAGTTGCTTCTCAAAAGAAACAGGGAGGTGTTCCTGTGTCCAACCAATTTGAGGCTCTAGGGAAAGGGAAGAGGAGTCAGACATGGAGGTAGTCGATCCCCACCCCCAAAAGACTGGAATAGAAGGTCAAGAGTTCACTGAATACAAAGGAAAAAAGAAAAGAAATGGAAGAAAGGTCCTTAGATAGTCAGTTTTCAACAAACTCCTTTGAATGGTGGTGTTTTTATCATGTAACTGTCATAGTTTATTAAATTTGAAAAAGAGGGGTGCCTGTTTCCATTTTTTAGCACATCAAGGTTTCAAGGTATGTTTTCTACAGGAGACCTGGATGTGGTCACCAGAGCAAGCTAGATTATTTAATAATGAATGACATTGGGGTCCATCATATTGGTCCTTTGGAACGGATATTGCTGATGGAGTTGGTATTGTGTTTAGCTCGTTCAAATTTAAATTGTCAAAATAATTGATCTAATTCCTGGTAGGGTATTAATTTTAGATGGGTTATGGGATAATATTGGCTATAGGTTGATTACGGTGTATAGTCCTCAAACCAAAGCGGAATGGGTAGAGTTAATTAAACAAATTCATCCTTACCTTTATACCACCGCCTTTATTGTTTTGGGGGGGACTTTAACTGTGGGTTCCCATGGTAAGGGGTTAGGTGGGACATGGAAAATATAATGTGATGTCAATGTCTTGCACCACTGTGTGTTACAAGCAGATTTGATGGCATGTGTGGATTACTCTCATCCAAGGCCTGAATTTACATTCAAGAAAGGGAAATTGACATCGGCTATTGATCATTTTTTTATCTCCAAAATGTTTCTACTCCCTCCCTAAGTATTTTACCTTGAATTTTCTGACCATTTATGCCTAAAACTAAGTATTGCCATTAGTCAAAGTCAGACTAATACTTATGACAAAGCTTACTACTAAGCTGCTAAGGACAATATAACTCTGGTATTGTTTGCATCAATCTTACCTGTACCAGCTTGTTTGTATCTATGTCTTAAGTTACTGTTATACTTATGTGTTGTACTGCTATACTGTGTATTTTCGTTTGTCTTACTGTGACAAGGTACCTTTGTAAATGAGCCTATGGCTCAAAGGTTTTCCAAACTGCTGTTTAAATAAAATAAAATAAAAATAAGTATTGTCCAGCCGGCACAGGGTTCTCAAAAATCAAACAGATGGAGACTAAATTCTAGCATGCTGTTAGAGGAACAGGTTCAGGAGGGTTTCAGTGCTTTACTTTGGGCCCGGACATCGGTGACTTTTCTTTATGAGAATCACACTGGGTGGTGGTTGGAGACAAAACATGAAATTGCTCGTTGGCTGCATGCCTATAGGAAATGAAAAGTGCAGTCCGAGTATTTTCAATACTTAAAGCTAAGGAATCAGTTACAGAATTTGTTTGGCTTACAGGCCTGCTCTCGGGAGAATTATGACCTACAAATAAATAAATTAAAAGCTGACATGAGCGCAAAACAATATAACAGAGCTAAGTTATCGAAGGCTGAATTAGAATATGGGACCCGGGAAACCCCAGGAGGTGATCCTTTTGAGGCCTTCAATAATAGGAAGGATTGAATGGCCTTCAAAACTTTGAGAACTGAAAATGGTGATTTGACTACTGATGTGAATGAAATTCAGAATATGATCCTAAATCAGTTCAGTTCTTATGGTTCAATACCAGAATCCTCTGCTTCTGATATTGGGGATTTTCTAAAATTAATAAAAATAGAATCCTACTTAAAAGAGGTAAATAGTTTAGAATCTCCCATCTCATAGAATCTCCCATCTCAGTTGTAAAGACTGAGTGTGTAATTTCTCAGTTGAAAGTAGGGGACTTTCCCGGGGCCAGATGGCTTGTCATATGAATTATATAAATTGTTTCCCCATGAGTTGGTGATATGTCTTACATTTGTTTTTGCAGTTTTATTGGGTGGAAATATTATACCTACTGAGTTTGTTTCAGGATTGTTGGTGTTTCTTTTCAAATCTGGGGACAGGTACTGTATTAATAACTGAAGGCCCATATCTATTTTAAATGCGGATTTTAAAATGTTGTCCCGAGTATTGCAGAATAGGTTGTGTAAAGTTGCAGTGAACTTAATCCATCCTGCACAATATTGTGGTCTGTCAGACAGGAAAATCCAGCATGCCCTATTTATAGTTAGGGATGTTGTTACTTATTTTGAAAGGAAGAACGGGACTGAGTGTATTCTGTCCCTAGATCAAAGTAAAGCTTATCACAGAATGAGGCAGGAATTTTTGTTTCAGGTTCTGGCATGTTATAGGATCCCACAAGTTTTCATTCATGTACTTAGGTTATTATATGACCGAGTAGTGGTTTGCCCCATTACCAATGGTAGGAGTACTAATGACTTGGTATTAAAGGCGAGGGGATCGTAAAGCTGTCCCGTCTGTGCTTAAAAATATTAATAGGTATTCTGTGGTATCAAACTCAAAACTTAACTTAAGAAGGTTTATTTCTGGGGAGATTGGATGGTGGATCCAGGTGTATTAATCAAATCACAGTAGCTTGTGATCGTATAAACATTTTAGGGATCTGGTTCTCACCTTTCAATTTACCAACTGAGAACTGGGACTTGGTGTTGTCATCTGTGGAATCAAAAGTTAACTGGTGGAAGGCATGGAAATTGTCTAAAACAGAAAGAGCAGAGGCTATAAAAAGATTTTTAATTCCTACCTTACTCTATGTAGCAATGATTTTTCCTTTACCCTGCAATTTCGAGGCCAGACTATTTGCTAGTTTCTTTCAAATGATTTGGGGCAATAGACTTAACCCCATTAAAAGGTGTTTTTTGTATTTACCAAAGGGAGATGGAGGGTTGGGGATGATTGACCCAGTCACTTCTGTTCTAACCCTTTTTGTGTCTCAAAATTTTAAATTGGTATTTGAAAATAATGGGTTTAGACAACGATATTGGTTCTGTGTAACATGGAGGAGTTTCTTCAAGCCTGGAGTGGAGAACTTCCCCCAAGGGTGTCAAGGTTAACAGAGGTGCCTGTATGGGTAAAATGGGTGTTGTTGAAGATGAACAAGTGGGGAATCACAAAACTCAGATTTGTCAGACATCTGGGAGACAACTCAATACTGCAATCATGAGGCAAATACACCCCAAAATAGCAGAATTTAGGAATTGCCCTGGGAATTGGTGGGTTAGTGTTTTAAAACAGTTGAACAATAAATGGATACCTATCCACATGTAGGACATTTTGTGGCTAACCACGATGGGAGAATTAATTTGAGAGGGAATGCTAAACATAAACCTTTGGAAGAGAGAAATTGCCGTATTTGGGATGCTGCAATATGGTTGAAACTATGCATAATTTCTTATCTGAGTGTTCCTATTCTGAACCTCTTTGGCCTTGGTTAGCCAAGAAATGGAAGTTGGCATGGGTAGCACAAGTTAATCATAGAAACATAGAAACCTAGAAACATAGAATTTGACGGCAGATAAGGACCGCTTGGCCCACCCAGTCTGCCCATTTCCCTGCCTACTGAATAAGCTGCAGATCCTAGTTAACCAGCAGCCTACTTCTTCCTACCCCCATCCCCTAGAATTGCCTTATGACTGTCCCATGCATGCTTGAATTCCACCACTGTTTTTGACTCCACGACCTCCTCTGGAAGGCCGTTCCATGCATCCACAACCCTCTCTGTGAAAAAAAACTCCTTAAATTACCTCCTGAGCCTACTTCCCTCTATCTTTCAAATTGTGCCCCTTGTTCTTGCACACTTTTTTTTGAAAGATGCTACCCTCCTGGACTTTGTTGATTCCCTTGAGGTACTTGAAAGTTTCTATCATGTCCCTCCCTCCTTTCCTCGAGAGGCTATACGATTAAGCTCCTTTTAGTCTCTCTCTTCATATGTCTTCCGGTGCAGACCCTGCACCATTTTAGTTGCCCTCCTCTGACAGCTTCCATCCTGTCTATGTCTTTGCAAGACTGGTCTCCAGAACTGCACGCAGTACTCCAGATGGGGTCTGACCAGCTGTCTGTACAGAGGGATAATAACTTCCTGTTTTCTACTGGTGATGCCTCTCCCTATGCATCCCAATATCCCCCCAGCCCTCATTGCTGCCCTCTCACATTGCTTGCCCACCTTTAGATCATCTGATATGACTACCCCCAGGTCCCTTTCCATTTTTGTTGTTGTTAGTATCTCACCCCCCATTGTGAATCTTTGGTCCTGGACCATTGTCCTTACTGGATGCATATGTACCATTCTGAAACCCTACTGATATTGTTTTGTTGTTTAAAGTATTATATATGGCAGGCCAGGTGCCAATGGCCATTACAACAGAAATAGATGCCATATCAGAGTTTGAGCTTAATAGTAGAACAAGCAATGTTTTCTGTATATCTAAAAGATGCTGTAATTACTCAGGGCCATATGTTAAAAATATGGTGGAAAGGATTATCCTTTTTTATTACGTTTAAATAAAATAAAGTCTAGGACCTGACAGTCCTCAATGTATGCTTCATTGCAACCAAACCATGTTAAAGGAAGGATTGTGGAAGGAAAGTACCCTTTTTGATTTAGGTTATTCAATCAGTATAAATGCTAAGGTGTACATTATTTAATAGTGTATACTAGAATTAGGGATTGATTATGTTTGTGATAATAATGAATAATGTCTATATTGTGTGGTTTAATTTTCTTTTTCAGTGTGATGTAACACTGATTTATAATTTTTGAATGAGTTGTTTTTTGATGTGTAATAATAAAAAATTCCCCTACTCTTTTCGATAAGTGCCATGGGATTTTTAACATCCACCTGAACTACCACCAATCCAGGCAGATGGGACCTTGGTTTAACATCTCATCCTAAAGACGGCACCACAGAAGTGCAGCACCCCTCTCATGCTGCACTATAGTGTCAGTATTGGGATATTAACCCAAGTGCCAGATGTGAGAACGAAACCCACAGCCCTCTGATCTCCCGGCCTTTTCTGAGATAGCCTGAAGCCCTCCCTCTGCCTGCTTTCACACCCTCTGTGGTTGATGCTTTCATAGACCTGTGACATGTAAAATGCAGAGGGGGGTGGGGAGGTAACCTCATCCCTTTTGAAGGTTATTTATGGTGCTAGCTAGCTGAGGAGAAAGTAAACAAATTGACATTACAGCAGCTCTGAGTCCCATCTTCTATTCCTCTCTGTGGTTGTTTCTGAGGGAGATTGGGTAATTTAGCTAAAACATTACTTAGAATCTCCCAATAGACATCTTTTTTCCTGAGACCTTAACTGACATACATGTTCTTACCAGGACAGTGTCTGCAGTCTGCTTAATGTATTCATGATCTGATTCTCATGGCGGTTACATTTCTTTCTGCTTGATCCTCCCCCCAACCCCCCCACCCATTCTTGGCAGCAATTTTAGCATTCCATTATTACAGGTAAACTAACCTGGAATAGCATATAGACATTCTAAACCATTAAAGTCAGTGACCACAGTTATTTGTAAGTGGTATTATAGCTTGTGAATGACATATTTAAAAATGCATTGCATAAAGTAGTTTAGTGTCTAGCACTGCTCAGTTCAGAGGTTGCCAGTCTTAGTTTGTGAGGTGATAAGATTCCAGTTAGCCATGGATCCATAAAGAAAAACTCAGTAGTATGCTGCAGAACATTACATTAATAAGATATAGTATGATATGCTAAAGTCCCCAGCAGTCTGAGAGCATAGGTGAGGTGAAATAATTAATGTATTATTGTAAGGCCCTTCATCATATACACTCTAGTAGATCAGATCAAATAGGCTCTGCTGGGGCCTTTTCCATGACCACGGTATAAGGGTGGCATATTCTTTACTCATTCTTTAACAGTCTTAGGCCCAGATATTCAAAGCTTTACATGGTGCGCAAACTGTTTGCACGGGATTAGCGCAGAATTAGTGCAGGTCTGCCATATTCAAAAGGCCAAATAGTGCATGCAAACTGCATTAGCGCTGGGCAAACCATAATTATATGCAAGGGGCAAAGTGAACATGAATACAGGCGCTATGAGATATTCAGTGACTAGCGCCGCGCTAAGGTGTTTAGCACAACTTAGCATGACCCATAGCATAGTACAAATTACCACCCAGGAAAAGCTGTTCTTAACCCTGGGCAAACAGCTTTGTGTGACATTGTTGCTTTGTGCAATGTTTGCACGGCTTTGCGTGGCTTGCATGACCCTAACATATGAATATGACACTTAGAAAATGCCAAACATGGAGGACACATGCGCCACTGATGGCACCACCATAATGCCAACAACTGCCACCAGTCCCTGCCAAACACAGTAAGGGTGATCTGGCCCACAGGGGACATCATGATAGTGTAGCCATACAGCACACACCTGCAGACCATACATCTATGGTAACCAACAGTTGCCAGCACACACATGCAGCACTGTGGAAATGGTGGCCATTGAGGGGAGAGTGTACGGGTGGCCAGACTTCACCATAGCCCAGGTGTGGCCACAAGGCTGGGACACATCACGCAGTGCACATGGGCCAGTTGTGGAAATACCCCACCACCTGTGTGCCTGTTGGATCTTACGTGCCCCCCCCAGCCACATACCGCACAACTGTACAACTGCCACAGCACACACACCCGTCCATGTATATGTCACTGTGGGCATCCCATGCCACAGGTGCAGCATCTGTGGATCACACAACAGTGTAACAGTACTGTCCACTGTCAGTATTCACCTGCAAGCTGGGCCTGTCACTGTGTACAGTGCAGTGGTCATCACTGCCTTACATACCATAGACATTGCTGTGTCCCTCACACTACTGGCCCCCTTGCTACTGTAGTGTCTGCTGTGCACTGTAGCATGACCTACAGTGAGACACTTGCATGCAGCACCACCACCACCTGTGCCTATGCTGTGTTGTCCCCTGGGGTACAATATGCTATGCTATTCTGTACTGTTCACATGTAACCTGCAGCTATCATCATGCACTGCCTGACTGACCTACAGATGGAGCTGCGGTCGGACCTGGCCAGCCCCTGTACTTCCAGACTGACCTACAGGTGGAGCTGTGGACCCTGCAGTAACGCTGGGCAAACTGCATGCAAATCAGGGCATAATGGGATGCTAATGTGGCTGTTTTTCCAGAGACTACCTAAGTAAGCTCATTTGCATGTCACTTTGAATATGGCAAAGTTAAGCACCGGCAAACAGCTTAGCTCCATGTCTAATCCCGCGCAAACACGTTAGCTCTGCCAAACAGTTCAGGGAATATTAAACTGTTTTGCACACTGCACTTTCCCGTAGACTGCTCCCTGCAGCTGTACTTGGTCCACGCATTTGCTGGAACACACATTGGCCACATAGGTCGCCTCTACCTACCTTCACATCGCTCTGCACTGTGCTGCTGTTGTGGTCTGCACTTCCTGGTTGCTATATTCAGAGCTGTCTTATTCCAGGGCTATGTTTGCCCTGTACTCCCAGCCCGGTTTGCCCGGCCTCATTTCCGTGCTATATTCAGAGGCTGTTTGCCCTGGGCTATTCCTTTTAAATATACCTTGCTTTGTGCTCCGGGCTAACTTTGCCCCCCGAGCAGTGTTGATTTAGCCCCGGAGCAACGTTTTGAATATCTGACCCTTAGACCCTTCTCAAGTGTGGATTGCACTGCTAGATGCATTTCGTTTCTGTTGTTGGGTTGGCTAGTCCTCTGGTGCATCACTCTGAGTTCTCCAGGTGTACATCTTTGGGAGTAGGTTGAACTGGGGTTATGGACATTTTGGCAGTATTGCCTTCCATGCCTATTGTAACAAACAATGTCCAAGAACTTATCCTGAGCAGGATTTTATATATAAAAGCAACTTAGACTGGATCTTCAAATGGAAAGAATATATATGAAAAGCAATTTAAAACACTGTTTATTTTTTACAACAATTTTTTTTGTTTGCTCTTTTTAGGTACATCAAAGCAGGAATAAAACCACAAAGGAGGGCATCTTGTGCACTATTCTTATATGGTGTTTGTTCTAACGTGAATAACAATAAAAATAAGTGCTGGTGATGGAATAAGTTTAGAAAAATAATATACTTTGGATGTATTTAGATAAATGTTTTTTTATTAATGTGAAACAGCACAAATCACTTTAACATGTGGGCCGGGATATTCAAAGGGGTTGCACATGGCTCAACAGTGTTGCGCCATGCACAACCCACTGATGCGCCTCGGCACGATATTCAAAAGGGGATGTTGTGCTGCACAAATCCCGATGCACCAGAGAGCACCAGTAATGTATGCTGTGCAAGTGTGTGGGGTGTACCCATGCATATTTGGCACATCCCAGTATGCAGCCCAGGATGTGCAGTGCACATGCATGCACACACCCGCCATGCACCGCATGGGGGGGCACAAAGATCTGCCCAACAACAATTGGAGAAAGGACTGGCCACCCACAGGTGAGCTGCCATATTGCAGGGCTCAACACGGCAGCCGCTAGCTGTGTGTGGCCACCCGACCCCCAGAGCAACAGGCCAGGCGTCGCGTCGGCCCTCGCCCGATCGCGGGCTATGTAATATAAATACTATCCCTGGTGGTCCAGTGGACAATCTCCAGCCTGATTGCGGCTCTGAATAAAGAAATATATCTCTGGTGGTCCAGTGGACCCGCTCCCAAACCTGATCGTGGGCATAGTACATGAAAACACCCTGGTGGTCCATCGGTACCCCACCCACCCACTGAGACCCGCCACCCCACTCCCCCATACAGCGGTGGGCGGCAGCCTCACCTCTGAATTCGCCGGACATCTATTTATTGACAGTGGTTAGTACAGGTTATTATTGGTCCACAGTGGGCTATAGGCATGCAGATTGTACTGTACTACACAGTCCTGATATGTGAATGGATCCATTCACGCATTTGGACTGTGTAGTATAGTATTGTTCGTATGCCCATTGGCCCACGCCAGGACCAATGGGCGACAGCTGTACTGTTCCACTGTCAGTCAATGGGCAGCCGGGTGGATTGCAGGTGGGGAGCTGCCATCCACTGCTGAACGGGGGGGAGCAGGGTGGCGGAGCTCAGTGGGCGGGTAGGGGGGTACCATTGGACCACCAGGGTGTTTTCATGTACTATGCCCACGATCGGGCTTGGGAGCGGGTCCACTGGACCACCAGGGATATATTTCTTTATTAGGAACCTGCGATTGGGCAGGATTCGGTCCACTGGACCACCAGGGATACTAGTACTATTGCATAGCCCGCGATCGGACTGGGGAGCAGGTCCACTGGACTGCCAGGGATGATACTGTTATTACAAAGCCCACAATCAGGCTGGAGATGGTCCACTGGACCACCAGGGATGGCAGTATATTTACAATGCCCATGAATGGGCATTGGGGCACCTTGCTGCCAAGGGGCAGGGAGCATCGTTCCCAATGGCTGCACTGGCTGGCAGGGTACCAGGTAAGTCGCCGGGATCGAGCACCTGCATGCAAGCAGCTATAATGACATGCAGATGGCTCCCATTTGCTTTTTTGCATGCATAATGGCCCCATTTGCATACCCACCTCTGAATATTATGGTTCCTGCACCTAGTCCATCCATACTTGTGCTGGCGCATCCCTCTGCTCCTCACTTGCCACTTGCGCTGGCGGAGTTCCACTGCACCATGCGTAATGCGGGTGGCCACTCTGCCATATTCAATGGTGCTGAGCCATGGCACATAACCATTGAATATGCCCAGGTCACGCCCTGGAGCATCCCAGTTGTGCTGCGCCCAGGCTTGCGCCCCAGCCTGGTGCGGTCTGAATATCCAGTCCATGGTCTAATATATAAATTAGCTTGCACTGTTATTTTTAATGAACTAGTAATGCTTAGAGAATGAAGTAATTTCCTTTGTATATTGTCATTGGATAAAACACTGATTAGATAAATGCTGGTTTCTGTATATATGCATATGTGTTACCCTCTGTATGTATCTCTGATGAAGCCCTGAAGGCAGGGTGAAACGTAAGATTGTCCCAGTAACTAGTGCTTAGGCACTGTTGCTAGATGCCTGTTCTTTGTGTAGAAATGGAATAAACTGTTTTTATATCACTGATAACAGTTTGTGACTGTCTATAAGAGTGGTGAGTGCAGTTCTATAAGCAATTTTAATAGTCTTTGACCCTTCTCAAGTGTGGATTGCACTGCTAGATGCATTTTGTTTCTGATGTTGGGTTGGCTAGTCCTCTGGTGCATCACTCTGAGTTCTCCAGGTGTACATCTTTGGGAGTAGATTGAACTGGGGTTACGGACATTTTGGCAGTATTGCCTTCCATGCCTATTGTAACAAACAATGTTCAAGAACTTATCCTGAGCAGGATTTTATATATAAAAGCAACTTAGACTGGATCTTCAAATGGAAAGAATATATATGAAAAGCAATTTAAAACATTGTTTATTTTATACAACCATTTTTTATGTTTGCTCTTTTTAGGTACATCAAAGTAGGAATAAAACCACAATGGAGGGCATATTGTGCATTATTCTTATATGGTGTTTGTTATAACATGTGAATAACAATAAAAATAAGTGCTGGTAATGGAATAAGTTTAGGAAAATAATATACTTTGTATGTATTTAGATAAAAGGTTTTTTATTAATGTGAAACAGCACAAACCACTTCAACATGCGGTCTAATATATAAATTAGCTTGCACTGTTATTTTTAATGAACTAGTAATGCTTAGGGAATTAAGTAATTTCCTTTGCATATTGTCATTGGCTAAAACACTGATTAGATAATTGATGGTTTTGTATAAATGCATGTGTGTTACCATCTGTATGTACTGTATCTCTGATGAAGCTCTGAAGGCAGGGTGAAACATAAGATCGCCGAGTAACAAGTGCTTAGGCACTGTTACTAGATGCCTGTTCTTTGTGTAGAAATGGAATAAACTGTTTTTATATCACCGATAACAGTTTGTGGCTGTCTCTAAGAGTGGTGAGTGCAGTTCTACAAGCAATTTTAATAGGTTTTGACCCGTCTCATGTGGGTCAGGCCGCTAGATGCATTTCATTTCTGATGTTGGGTTGACTAGTCCTCTGATGCATCACTGAGTTCTCCAGGTCTACATCTTTGGAAGTAGGTTGAACTGGGGTTACGAACATTTTGGCAGTATTGCCTTCCATGCCTATTTGCATCTGTTCCTCCTGTTGTTGTTGTTCTTCATGTTGAATGGGTGGAAATTGGTCTCTTTGAGATTCAAGGGGTGGGTTAAAGTCTGTTTCAAATTCTGTTGCTCTGGGGGGACTTTTCTTGTATGGAAGAGTATCTGTTTATGGCCAAGAGCTGAGTGAGGGCCTCTGCTTCTGTACCTGCATTGTGCATGCTTCTGCTTGAGCTGCTCTGAGGTGGCCCCTGGTATTCCCACCAATTGTCTTTGGATGGGCGTTGGCCAGAGTATCTCTCCTCATTTGTGCCACTGTTCCAGTCCTTCATTGCTGCTGCCTGCCTTGGTGTGCTGTTAAATATCTTCGGAGAAGTGGAGGGGCTTCCTCTAGGATGTATCCTGTCTCTGCTGTGATTAAAAGTATCTTTCCCTGCGATATGTAGGTTGATGTGTTCCACCGCAGCCTCTGGGGAAAGGAATACTCTAGGTGCTCTCTTGTGGGTTAATTTCAGCTGGTCTGGGTATCACAGTGAGAACTGGATGCTAGCTGTATACAGGGCCTGTTGGGCTGGGGTGAATGCCTTCCTGCATATGGTCACTTCTTTAGAGTAATCTGGGAGAGCCATAATCTTGTACCCCTGCCATCTCATATCTGCCAATTCTCGTGCCCGCCTCATGATGTTCTCTTTTACTGGGAACCTCAATAGCCTTGCAATTATGGACCAGGGTCACTCCCCAGGCTTAGGGATGGGTCCTTGAGAGTGGTGTGCTTTTTCAAATTCAAATCTAATATTTCCCGGAGTCCAAGCATCTGTGGGAGGGCATTCTGTAGAAAAGTTATTACATCACCTTTTTCTGAATATTCTGGGAAATCCACAAACCTTATGTTGTTGCACCTGCTGCGATTCTCCAGATCATCCATTTTCCCCTGTAAGGCATGTATGGCAGTGGCTTGTTCCTTTAGGGTCTCCCTTAGGATGTTGCAAGAGTCTTCATTTGCTTTGGCTTTGGCTTTGGCTTCTACTAAAGCAGTTCTTTCAGAGAGCATCTGCATGTTTTCTGACAATAATCGGATGTTCTCTGTGTTGATTGTGTTTTCTTCTTTTCTTGTTTTTAGTTCTTCTAGAATTTGGGCAAACATTGCCTTAACCTCATCTCTTGGGAGTGGGTCGTCCATCTTGCTAGACCATTTTTCTGTTGAGGGTCAGTTCCCTTTGAATTCCAAGCAACGCCCTGCTGTAGTGTGTTTCCAGTAGTGGTGTCAGAATAGTTATATAGTAGTATTATTGTATAATGATAATAATACTAATAGTTATATCCTCATGTAGCTCTTGCTATGTGCTTTGCCTCTTGATAATTTTGTGGTTTCTCTCTTCCTGCAGACATGAATTTATTTAAAAAAAACAGAAGGCAAAGTCGGAGCCAAGAACTTAGCACTCCATCTTGCTCACGCGCTATCCACGCCTCCCTATTTCATTCTTTTAATGTTAAGAGTTACTCACTCATTGTTTCCACATCTGGATTTGTAAGTGAGCTGCCTCTCAAGTACTGAGAGACAGCAAGAGACAATTGTTACCCTTAGTCTCCTTCTTTTGTATGCCGTTTGAAAAGTAGCAGATCTGCCAAGGATTTACAAAGGCTACAAGTCCATTATTAGACAATTTGGTCCCGGATTGATTAAAGAAAGAAAAGGGAAAAAATAGTTTAATTCACCATTAGGTCTTCAGGAAACACTGGATTTATTTTCTTGCAGTTTATCAGTCTGTCTCTTATTAACAGCTATTTCAGCTGTGAATTCACTGAGCTGATTATCCTCCAAAAGCCATTCATTTATTTTTATTTTTGTTTTTGAAATGAGAATTAAGATTGGATGAAAGAGTTTAGCTCACCGAACAGTCACTATACAATCTACCAAATTCCCTTCTTTACAAATTGTCAGGCTATCTTGTTTCAACAGTAGTTGCAGCTGTTAATTCACTGAATGGCTTATCCTGTGAAGTCTGTCCATTTTTCCACTTCAAGAGTAAGCTCTGGTGGCTGTTAACAGGTATGTCTGCCATACACGTTTCTTCAGGGGCTATTAATAATTTACCCCAGGACATTGCTCAGAATGTAATATGGTCATTTTTTGTTCATAACAGAAATACATAAATAGCTATGAGATACCAGTAACAGCCAATGAACACCACCATATTTTAATAGCCTGTTCAGTTACAGACAAAGCTTTTAAGCTGAGATAAAAATGTAGCTTTGGCTTCAGTTTAAACTTCAAATGAGAGAACACCCAAGAAGTTGTGTTAGTACTGTAGCTCAGTTCACAATGTGTCAAGTACTTTGCTGGTTACAAGACCATGGCTATACTACAAAGCACAACCTACAGTAGAAAACACTTTTATTGTGTTTGCTTGCTCACTTGTGCAAGCAACACCTTGGGATAGTTTTGCATTTCAGAGGTGTGTCAGGGATGAGTCCAATGCAAAGCACTGCACAGTGGGCAGGACCCTGATAAACCAATGAACAGTGAAGCCCAGTGTGACAACCCTTGGAATTTCACAGCAGGAGCGGGCCTTCACGTGAGAGAAATTAACTGCACCAATGAGAGAGTGCACTTCATTCCTCTCATTTGCATAGTGGACATTGCAACTCAAATCCCTCCCTCTACTGCTGTCCTCTCCCCTCCCTCGTTCCCTAGCTCAAAATAAATGTATGCTGCCCTGCCCATGGATGTGTCACTCACACCTCTGTCTCTCCCCACCTACTTACCCAACTGTCCTTAAAACCCTGAGCAGACAGTGTAGCTACAGGGAGCATTCACTTCGGCAGTTGGTTCTTTCCCATCTCCAGCTGGTTCCATTAGTACCAAACCCGAACGATGTTCAATTGGTTAATAAAACTATTTTTTTTACCTCTTGACTCCTCTCTTTTTTGTGATGTCATTTATTTCATTAATTCACTAAACTGTTGCTGCTCTGCTGTGCTACAGTACTTTCCCTGCTAAACACTGATTGCCTGGTTACATATTTTCACTTTAAGAACCCTCACCTCAGTATTGAAATGTTTGAAAGGTTAGCATAGTAAGTGCTTACTTACATTCCTGTTTCATACGTTATCCACCTGTGTTATTCATTACTTTTGATACTGAAGATATTCTACACTCCAATACTAGAGAATCACATCATTTGAGGTCAGAATTTTTTTTATCATTTTACCTAATGGATTATCAAGTTGCCCCATGGTCAATTGTTTGCACGATGTAAACTCCACATGACCATCGGCCATCAAAATAGTCAGTTCACCACTGATAATTTTAATAAAATTAAGAAACAGAGAAAATAAAGGCACTTTTTTGCCAGTTCATGTACTCTGTAGCTATTACTAGTTAGCCCATACACAGTGTTATAAATTGATGGTCAGTGGTTTGACTACCATTTACTCAGTTTTAGAGTTTTTTGATGGCACATCCTTTCTTTCATGTCTAACAGTTTCTACACAAACTTTCTGGAAAGCTGCCACATCTAACCTATAAGGATGCAGTTGCAGTGGCACTGGAAGCAGATACTGGCACTGTATCATACTAGCCACTCATTTTTTTTTCTCCTTTCGGATCATGCCATTGCAGTATGGTGAGATAGAATAATAGCAAAAACAGCTCCTTCGTGAAGACAGGTGCTCGAGTCAACACTAAAATCCATCAAGAACAAGGCTCAGCACTCTGAAATTGGCGCATTGACCAGGCATAATTTTAATGAAATAAATGCCAAACTAAGCCTCACAGTAACAGGTAGCACAGCAAGGAAAACTTGCAACCAGTTTTGTGCACACTGCACATCATCACGGGGTGGTTACTTATGATTTAAAACACATATATATATATATATATATATATATATATATATATAGGAAAATCACTTAAAGGAACAGCTCCTTAAAAGTACCTCTCAAAAGAGCCAAACTAAAAAGTTTATGTTACACTCATTTTCTTCCAAAACATTTATAATATTGTAATACAATCCCCATATCAGTATCATTGCATACATACACTGAATTTTTATGTAAAGGGGAAAGAGAACACACATAATTATTGCACACTTCATAAATGTAATAAAAACTCAGCTAAATAATGCTGAAAACTCCCTAATACATGTACATATCAAATTAAAAAATGCAGCAAAACTAAACTAAAGCGGAAATCTATATAGGTCTCATCAGCTGTTGAATAACTGCAATAATAAAGGGACTAAAAAATGCTTGAAGAAATGTGTTATACAGTACTAGACAGGAAATCAGCTCCCAGCCATGGGGACACACCGATAAGTTCCATGTCCAGGTTTTTTGCAACCAACAAGATTCATCTGTAAAAAATAACAAAGAAAGAATTAACATCTATACTTCAAACATTCCAAAAATTCTGTAACACTGGAAAAAAAGTAAGAAAAAGGGTAATGAGGAGGGGGAAGGGGGAAGGGAAAGGAAAGGGAGGGAAAGAGGAAAGGGGGAAGGGGAGGGAAAGGAAGAAGGAGAAAAAATGTAAAAGAAAAGAAAGAGAAGATATGCATACTTATTTAGACTTAAAACAACTCAACAATTCTATCTTGTCATTCAGTCCTGGGGCAACAAGAGCCCCTAATGTATAAATCCGAAAGGACTCTCTATATTTCAATTTAGCATCCAAGTTTCCTACACGAGGGCCTAACTTCACAACTTCAATACCACAGAATCTAAATGCATGTTCCAAATGTGTCTTTCTGCTTTGATCATAATGTACAGCAAGTGCACTTCTAGCATCATTATTATAAATGGATCTTAAATGTTCACCAATCCATACCTTTAATGGGCGTATAGTTTTAGCCACATAGAATGCACCACATTGACAAGTAGCTAGAAAAACTACATTCATAGTGCTACAAGTAATGAAATTTCTGATTTCCTAGGTTTTTACACAATTACAGCTGGTAAAAGTATTACACATAAGTACAGATTTGCAGAATTTACACTTGCCACAATTATACATACCACATGGTAAAGGAGAGCAACTTCTGTCACCACCTATACTGGAAGGCCCAATATAGCTATGCACTAATCTGTTACGGAAATTTTGACCTCTCCTATAGACCATTCTAGGTCTACAGCGGGTGACTTCCATCAGCCGTGGATCTCCCAGCAGCACATTCCAATTATTCTGAATAATCTGCTCAATGGCTTTGGAATGTCTTGTTTTACAAGATCAATTCTCTCCACACATGCTGCTTCCTTAAAGGCATCTTGAACTGTATTATAAGCATACCCTCTTTTTACAACTCTATCACATAAGTCTGACCCATAAGTGTTAAGCACATCTTTACTACAATTTTATCTCGACCTTACCATTTGGGCCTTAGGTATATTGGACACCAAATGATGTGGATGGCAGCTGGATGCATATAAAAGTGAATTCCTATCAGTCTCCTTGCGAAATAATTTAGTACTGAGACTACCATCTGCTTCCTTGGTGATACTCTCATCCAGGAAAGATACACATAAAAGATCCTGTTGTAAGGTGAATCTCAAATTCGCATTACTTTTTTCCAAATATAATACAAATTGCTGAAGCTCCTCCAGAGTGCCACGCCACACCATAAAGATGTCATCACTATAACGGCACCAGATGTCAATATTGTCATAAGAAGGATTAGTGTCTCTATCATAAACAGTGTTCTTCTCCCACAGACCCAAATACAAATTGGCATAGTTGGGTGCAAATGTTGCACCCATGGCAGTACCTTTAATTTGCAAATAGAACTTATCCTGAAAAAGAAAGACATTTTTCGTCAGGACATGTTCTGCACATTCCAGGAGGAAATTCTTTTTACCATGGGAGACTTGTATATCTTGTAACCAAAAATAGTGTAATGCACTAAGACCCCCCTCATGTGGTATATTGGTATACAGGGATGTAATATCCATGGACACCAAGGACCATCCAGGCTCTATCTGCATATCATTTAAAATGTCCAAAAATTGTCCTGTATCCCTAATAAAAGATGGTAATGAAGTAACATATTTCTTAATATGAAAGTCTACATATTGAGATAGAGGCTCTAAAAGAGAGCCTATACCTGCCACTATGGGGCTCCCTGGTGGGTCCCACAGATTCTTATAAACCTTAGGTAACATATAGAAACATTCCACCACAGGATTTACCACTTCTAGAAACAACAGTTCACTATGCCCAATAAACCCTTCACATTCGGCTGAAAAAAGAAAACTGTCAATTTGTAATTTAAAAGCCATAGTGGCATCAGTATTCAAAGGTTGATAAAAAAATCACATCTTCCAGTTGTCTCTGTGCTTCCTGAATATAACTGGATGTGTTCATTACTTCCACTGACCCACCCTTGTCTGCAGGTTTAATTGTCAAATCAACATTTCTCTCCAAGCTCTTAAGTGCCTCAGATTCCACTTTTGAAATGTTAATATAGGTAGGAGGAAAGTCTTGGTTGAGAAGGGTTCTAAATTGTCTTTCACAAATACTTTCAAATACTTGAACTGCATCACTATAGGAAAGCATAAAAGTTGATGTAGGTTTAAATTGGCTTACCTCCACTGTGGTCAGTGGTATGTCCTGAACATTCTCCACTGTGTTGCTCAGTCCAAAACCCATGGTGCTGTTATTATAAAATGCTCTCAAATTCAAATTCCTAGTAAACCGATGTAAATCCAAATATAATTCAAATTGTTTAGCATCCTGTGTAGGCACAAACGAAAGTCCCTTCTGTAGAACTGCAATTTGATCCGTGTTCAGAATAACACCAGAGATGCTAATAACATTATTCTGTAGAGCTATCTGCCCCTTCTGCCCCTCATAACAATTCCTGTTCTTCCTCCCTCCTTTTCTAGTGGATTTTCTTTGTCCAGATAGTTCACTTGTACTGATTTCCTCATTCTCAAACTCCTCGGGTTCTTCCGTTCCAAAACTGGCTCCTGGAATTGGACCAACCATCGTTTGTCCAAAGGGGCCAAGTCCTCCTTGAAAAAATCCTCGTATTCTGACTCACTTGCCGAAGTATAATAGGGTGAATTGCCTCTATTTCGCAAAATTCAAGTCTATCCCTCTCAAACTTGTGTAGTTTAATATGTCTGATTTTATTTTCTTCCCTCTGAATATTTTCTTTGAATTTTTTATCAGATATGCTATAATCAGGATGATCCTTAAAACCAGCAACAATTTCCTCTTTGCCCTTGATGTCAGCAGTTACTTCATCTCTTTGTGCATCATAATCTCGAATTATAGAATTAATCAATGCATTAGTCCCAAGTTGCAATGCATTTTGCCAATCTGTGACAAAAGAAACTCTGTCCCATCCATACCCTGGTTTATTGAGAACACGTAGTCCTCGAGGGGAGCGTCCCACCTTCAGGTAGGCCTCCAACGTAGTTTTGCCCCAGTAGTGGTGACGTCCTCTCACAATAGCTCTTTCTAGGCCAATAAAGGCCTTTTTAATATCAGTTGTTGGAGTTGTCACATCACCCACTATAGAATCCGTTATATTAGTAGTACCAGCAGAGTTCTGAAAAAGATCCGCTTCACCTGCTGCTAAAAACACAAAATTAGCATATGCTCCTGTCGAACTGCCCAACAAATTATCTCCAAAGGCTCTTGAAGTCATATCAGGCATACAGACAGCTAAATCTATTAGAAGTATATGCTGACTGAGCCACTGACCATTAAGACGAGCCAGGGATTATTGGAGAAAAAGTTGAAAAAGGAATACTCGTAAACTGTTCGCAAAACAATGGTCCATGAGTATTAATTCTGACCAAGACAAAACATTAATGGCCACATCTACTTGACCAAACGCCAACTTAAAGTTGCCCAAAATATAATTTCAAATGCTCTAGGAATAATTCCCACAAATATGCTGCTCTTATTTATTCTGGATATACATTGCCAAAACAGCAAAATGTCTCAAGTGAGCATGGGATAATCGAGAAATAAACTACTCACAGTCAGTACACCATTAGTCTGTTGTCTTGTATGTTGTCTCGTGTGTGTTAATTCTGACTAAAACAGCCGAACATCTCAGATGAACACAGGGAAGTCGAAGGATAAACTACTCACAGTAAATACAAAGATAATCTGTTATCTTATATGTTGTCCAGTGAGTGTCCCTTGAGTGTTAATTTCGACCAGGGTAGAACATAAATGTCGAAGTCCATTCAACCAAATGCTAGAAAATAGCTGCCCAAAGTATTGTCCCAATGTTACCGAAATAATTTCTCAGAAATACACAGCACTTGACTAATTTACAAAGCGTATCCAGTGAGCAAAGTATAGTCGGAAAATGAAATACTCACAGACAGTTCAATATTAATTCACAATTCAAAGCTCTGTTTGTCCATTGCAAAGTTCAACGAGTATTTCCAACTAGGACAGGACCAAGTGGGCATAGTTAGTTCAGCTGAGAAATGCCGTAACGGCAACCCATGGACAGCACGTTCCAAACAAGACTGAATAACAGCAAAAACAGCTCCTCCGTGAAGACAGGTGCTCAAGTCAACACTAAAATCCATCAAGAACAAGACTCAGCACTCTGAAATTGGTGTATTGACCAGGCATAATTTTAATGAAATAAACGCCAAACTAAGCCTCACAATAACAGGTAGCACAGCAAAGAAAACTCCCAACCGATTTCGTGCACACTGCACGTCATCAGGGGGTGGTTACTTGTGATTTAAAACACACATATATATATATATATATAATATAGGGAAAATCACTTAAAGGAACAGCTCCTTAAAAGTACCTCTCAAAAGAGCCAAACTAAAAAGTTTATGTTACACTCATTTTCCAACCACCCCCTGACGACATGCAGTGTGCACGAAACCGGTTGGGAATTTTCCTTGCTTTGCTACCTGTTACTGTGAGGTTTAGTTTGGCGTTTATTTCATTAAAATTATGCCTGGTCAGTATGCCAATTTCAGAGTGCTGAGTCTTGTTCTTGACAGTATGGTGAGATGCAACTTTGGGATTTGTAGTGCTCTGTGCATCTCAATGGTAGTGATGGTTGTGATGAAGAGCCACATAGTGCAGTACAAAGACATCCGAAATGTGCATGTCAGTGATTGCAATACAGAATGGGTGAACCGGGTCGCTGTGGAGCTGACTCCATGCACAGTATCAACCCTCCCATGTAGTCCTGGTCTGTCAATGCACCCTCCATAGGAGGAAATCTGCTTGCCCTGCTGCCATGCAATCACTCAGTGCTCCAGTACGTAACACAGCTCGAGACCCAGACAGGTAGTAGTGGACCAGAATGTCACAGTGTGCAGGCTTCCTTAGGACCTTGCCTTGGAAATGTTGCTGTGTGGAGTGGTTCCCGATACATTGTGGAGCCATGTGTGTCATCTTTTTTGGACTGCAACTCTATGTTTTCCCACTCACCCTCCAAGTGGACCTTGGACCACTATGCTCCTAATAACCTACAGTGTCAGGTCTGCTATGCCTGCTGTCATCTTGTACCAGAGTTTTGTGATGTTATACCGGACATCTGTGCCTTGCAGTGTACCCACCCCCGCCCCCCACAGACACACAGCATTACAGTGCTGAGCAGCGGGAGCCCATCCAACTGCCTGTGGACCGCGTGCAAGAAGGGAACCCACCGGGGCTACTGCAGCAACCTAATGTCACGCCAACATCATTCCACTTCCAATTGCGGTGAAAACGGAGCCCTGTAGTGCACCTTCTCATCAGTGAGATGCAAGTTAGGGATGTGTTTGTAATGCACTGTGCATCTCAATGGTAGTAATCATTGCGATCAAGAGACACACACAGTGCAGTACAAGGATATCTCTGGGCATATGTTTCACATGTGTTCCATGTTACGAGGAATAGTTCATCATTTTACCTTGCAAAATTACCTCTGTTCAACAGTGAGAGAGCACAGTACCACATTGTAGGAGAAGGTGTTAAAGCAAAACATCCAAACACTGAATGGGGAAAAATTGTGTTGCTCACTGAATTTCAAAGTTTTTGAACATTCAAGCACACATCTGTACAGCACGCAAGTAGCTGTGGCATGCGAGCCCCCAGCTTGTCCTTCATGTTTGTAATGCACTGTGTGACCCTTCATTGTAATGATTGTCATTATCAATGGGGTTAAAATAGAATGCAAAAAAGGTCAGAAAACAATATGGAACAAAATGAGGGAAAAAGGCTGAGGGCAAAATATGTAATAAAACATCACCTGTCATTCGCATACAAACAGCCACGTGTCTCGGTATGTAAGTTATCGGTTGTAATTCTTAACTGTAAGGCACTAGCATACAATGTAGCACTACCTTCACAACATTTGGTAGATTGTTTGTGAAATGGCAGTGCCGCATTCTGACCTAGCTCGCTGAACTTCTATGTCTGTTCTGGTGAAGAAATTTAACATTTTGCACAGTGTGAACAATACTCACTCAAACTCAGGAACAAGTTTTTTTTTTAACAGCAGCTTATCATGGTAGCACATTGAACAAGATGATTACACCCCCTTTAACCCACCTAAATGTGTTAATAAAAACTGGGTAGTAGAAATATTCTTATAAAGACAGGAGGTGCACTATACTAGAGCTGGTGTGCATGTAAAATGGCAAAAAATGAAATCTTCACTTTTTATGTTTTCCAGTCAGTTACACTTATTTAACTGTCTCCCTACCCCTTCCCCCCAAGCAAGCTCCCCTGTACAATGTGAATAATTAAGGTAATGCATTGGATTGATGACATATGTGTGGGTACAATCAAAAAAAAGAACGGATACAGAGGAGACACACTGAGCTAATGATTTGGTAGATAGGTGAGCAGACTCAATAACCTTATGCAGTTTTCCATTTTTTAATATCACCCACCCCTATCATCACCACCACATCAAAATGCCTTGCTACAATTGGGACACTGCAATCAGAGATGAATTGTCAAAGAAAAAACAGCAGATACAATCACATATTAGTGTGTCAGAATTAATCTTTTGAACATTATTTTGAGCATCGATGTACTGGTTTATCACTGTTTTGAACAGTGATATGTCAGAGTGGCAAACCTGGCACCACTCTTGCCTCTGGTCCTGAGTTTCATGTGTTATAACACTAAGGACTTCACCATTTACCCTCCACAACTGTCAGTCCATGTCTCCACTCAATTACACTGTAGAGAGCCAGGTTTGATTCTTACCTTCCCACTTCACTGACGTTTTTAAATAAAGACAACATTCAGTTTAAAATGATACCTTATAATCCAACACCAATACTATCTAGACAAAATATATAGATACACATAACATTTTTATCTCAAAACTACAAGGCTTGAACTCTTGTCCGGTATGAATTCTACTATGTAATGTTAATGTAATGCCATATGCGAGAGCAGTGCAAGAATTTATTTGGAGTCCATGCTGTTGTCAGATCTAAGTAATGTATGTCTTTGTTCAAAGGAAGATCACATTAATTAAGTTTTCTTTTAGTGTGCAAACAAATTTTATAAAACGGGCATGAAAATCTAAATCCTGATTGGCTGAAACATGGTTTCAGCCGTGGCCTTATCAGGACATATTCTTACAACGGGCACTGCTTCTGGCAACCTGAGCCTCATAGCACAAAAATATCAGTGTGCAACCTGAACCAGCCATCGGAAATTTACCACTCTGACCACTGTCACACTACAGAGACAACCGTGCTCTTGAAAATGCTTGTGTCCGATGTAGAAAACATACCCCTCCTCCCTTACACACAGAGTCACAGACAAACTCTCTCTAGGAAGCTCACAGTCTCATTTCACACTCCAATAAGCATTTTAAAATGAAACTGTGACCTGTGTGCTGCAGTCGAAAAACCAAGCTGTAATGAATGGAATGCTGCCGGTACTGCTTCACAAGAAAAACTCAGCTCTGATGACTGGATCTTAACCGGTGCTGTGGTGAAATGCTTAAAGGCAAAGTACCTCTCCTCCCCTATTCAAAACATCAGCAGAGCAGAGAGCTGGTCCACCATTATCATCTTTTTTTTTTATAATGGCCATTAACCGGAAAATGCGAGCCGCACACTATGGTGGCTCCTGAGGGACACGCTCGCTCCTGAAGAAGCTGACACCAGGCACACAACAATGTAAGAAACTGTCGCTCTTAGTTAAATAAACAGCAATTAAAATGAAAAAAACAAAAAAAAATGAATTCTACAAAGTAAAGCCTGTCTCCGTCTTGGTGCTGGGACGACACAGGATGGGAGCAAGGATAAAACACCTATGAAATGAGGAGAGTGCTTTAAACAGGGGCCAAGCTGAAAATCATGTATGAGGCTGCCAATGTTTCTCAAAGCACAAAATACAATATAAATTATAAAAAGAACTAATAGTACATAAAACTCTCTGTTGGTGTTGATGGGGGAGAGGTCTGAAACACTCATGAAAAGAAGTAAATAATGTTATAGGGGAACTATTTTTTTCACTGTTTCAACTATTAAAAGCTTTTTGTTTGTTTTGAAAATATTTTTTTTTTAATAATCACTTGGGGGGGGTCCATTTTACAAGTGCAATAAGACACTCTGAGGTGTGGGTTATGGCCTGATAAGAGCACTTCCCAGGTGCTAAAGGCACTCAGTGCAAGCACCACATGCCTCATAACACACCTGGGGTGTGCTGTTATCAGGACATAACCCACACCTCATCGTGTCTTATTGCTGGGATAAATGATACAGCTTAATTTTGTTTGGAATAATAAATGCACAGTTTTTATCGAGATGGCAATAGTTGTCCCTGGGTTAAAACTGTGACTTGCATGAATGGGTATTTGAAACAATATTTATTTAACAATTAAAATTATTCAGACTAGCTGATTAATTTGTAACAAACTGTCCTACATTGCTGGTACTTAGAATAGTTTTCTAATGATAGTCACTACTGTTTGGCTTTATCATACGTTACTGTACGAGAGTGTGTGAGTGTTGAAAAAAGGCATTTACAGAATAGTAGAAAGAAAAACAGGAAACACAGAAACATAGAATTTGACAGCAGATAAGGACCGCTTGGCCCACCTAGTCTGTCCATTTCCCTACCTGATGAATAAGCTGCAGATCCTAGTTAACCAACAGCCTACTTCCTCCTACCCCCACTAGAATTGCCTTATGTCTGTCCCATGCATTCTTGAATTCCTCCACTGTTCTTGACTCCATGGCCTCCTCAGGAAGGCTGTTCTATGCATCCACAACCCTCTCAATGAAAAAAATACTTCCTCACATTACTCTCAGCTGTCCCCCCTTCTATCTTCAAATTGTGCCCCCTTGTTCTTGCACATCTCTTTTTCTGAAAGATGCTACCCTCTTGGAATTTATTGATTCCTTTGAGGTACTTGAAAGTTTCTATCATGTCCCCCATCTCCCTTCTTTCCTCAAAGGTATACATATTAAGCTCCTTTAGTCTCTCTTCGTAGGTCTTCTGGTGCAGACCCTGCACCATTTTGCTTGCCCTCCTCTGGTCATCCTTCACTCTGTCTATGTCTTTGCAGAGATGGGGTCTCCAGAACTGGACGCAGTACTCCAGATGGGGTCTCATCAACTTTCTGTACAGAGGGATGACAACTTCCTGTATTCTACTGTTGATGCCTCTCCCTGAGCATCCCAGTATCCCCCAGACATCATTACTGCCTTCTCACATTGCTTGCCCACCTTTAGGTCATCTGACATAATTGCCCCAGTTCCTTTGCATTTTGTTGTTATTAGTATCTCACCCCCACTGTGTACTCTTCCCTTGGGTTTTGTTTCCCAGGTGCATTATCTTGCACTTCTTAAGTTGAATCTCAGCTGCCATACATTTGACCATTCCTCCAACCTTGCCAAGTCCCTTCTCATCCTTTCCACCCCATCTTGTGTATCAACCCTGTTGCAAATCTTTGTGTCATCTGCAAAGAGACATACTTTTCCTTCCAGTTCCTCTGCAATGTCACTTATAAAGACATTAAAGAGGACCGATGCCACTTCCGAACCTGTGGTACCCCCCCCCAGTAACCCTCTTTTCTTCACTGTGGACTCTGTTTATTATTACCCTTTGCGTCCTGTTGTCCAGTCACTTTCTTATCCAGTCTACCACCTTTGAACCCACTCCCAAGGCTGGCTATCTTGTATAATAATCTTTTGTGTGGGACTGTGTCAAATGCCTTGCTAAAATCTAGGTAGGCCATGTCCACTGCCCCTCCCTGGTCTACTACTTTGGTCACCCAGTCAAAGAAATTTATTAGATTCATCTGACATGACCTTTCTGATGTGAATCCATGATGCTTTGGGTCCTGCTCTCATTAATATTATGCTTTCATTCAATCATAGAATCCTGCCAGCAGAAAAAGACCACCTGGCCCATCTAGTATGCCTGAACAGAATAGCCCATGGTCAAGAAAAGTCAATATGGTGATGCAGTCATTAATCACAAAACTGAAAATACAGTAGGTACTCAGCATTTAAAGTTTCCATTTGCTGTATGCTAGAGAATGTGGAACTAGCATACATAGATAAGTCATGTCTTTGGTGCATTTTATTTTATTTTTGTGTAGATTGCATCTTAGCTAAAAACTTAGCTGATGCAAAATATCTCCAAAAATATCAAGTGTGAATGATTACATAACTTTTGCACTTCTAGAATAAGTGAACAGACGATATATACGAAGTGTTTGAATGAAAATGCGAGTGTGTGTGTGTGTGCAAACATTAAACAAATGTGATATTTTGTTTTTTGTTCTTCTGTAGTGATAAAATCACACAAAACACAGACTCACTCTGTATCAGAGGTACTGCATGTAGTACTGCTGCTTGTCAGTGATACTTCAGTGGTCATACCACACCGGCCGCTGCCCAACTGACACCATGCTTCCAGGCCGCCCTCCTGGTCCCCTTCCTTAGATCTTCACTAAGGTATACACTGCTGTAGTACTATTCTGTCTGCCAAGTGTTGATTGGTGCAGCGCCTCGGCTGCTCGTATCTGATTGGGCCGCCTGCTCTGAAACATTCTATTGATTGGAACGCCTTCTTCAGGCTTACGAACTGCAGGGTTAGAAGCTTTCTGGATGGCTGCTTTTAAATTTTGGCAGCTCAAATCCTCGCTGGTAATATTTTTCCACTACCCCCAGGCCTCCTTAAATACACTTTAGCCACTCCTCCATGGCACGCCACTCTCCTTATTGGCCCACTTTCTCCTCCTATATTTCAACCACTCCCTTTGAAATTTCCTCGGTCTCTACTTAGCCCTACCCTATTTTTCTGCAGTTCTCATCCTCTGCGTACTTTCTCTCTACATACTACCCCCTCCTTAAATACCCCCTACCTCAGTGTATCACAGTGCTGCCCCTGGGTAAATTACCCTCCAAATTATTTCTTTTTTTCCACTTAATTACTACACTATCACACTCTTCCCACTCAAACTACTACACTAGCTTATAACTACCTCTCCAGATAATCATTTAAGGCTGAAGACTTTGACTCTGGCTACACTCTGTAATCCTCCCTATCTAATTTCAGTCCTTGTATAAAATAGTCATCTGCCGCTTTCCTGTCCTGCCTGTACTACTATTTTAGGCCTCCACCCACCAGTAGTGCCTGGTCTACCACTTTAAGGACACTACTACACTTCAAACTACCAAACTTTGTTTGACCTAGGGCTACTGCTATTTACAGTCCCTTGCCAGTTTCTTTGGGCTGCCATTTCAGCTTAGCTGACTTCTTCTCTGCCTCTAGGTAACAATGATGCACCAATATATCTTGCTTTTCTTTATTGCATCCTCTTTACCACTACTCCACCTTTACATGCTCTCTTTACCTCAACCTGTTTTTATGGTCCCTAAGTTCCTGCCAAATGACTACTTTTTTCTAACCTGTTACTACTACATACCCCCATCTGTGACTCCTCCCCATTACTACTAAACAGAGCCAGGCACCAATTAGCTGCTTATGCCTATAAAATGTGTCACCTGAGTACATGTGATCCATGTCCCTTCCTGCGCCGCGAGCTCTGGTATCTTCTCCTACTTGCCATCCTGCTCTCCAGCGATTTTCAAATAAATCCTGGCCCTACACATGCCGTACCTGATTTAATTAGCAATGCTAAAGGTCTGGTTGTTCTGCACCATAACATTAGGAGTCTCACTCACAATCTTAATGATCTAGAATCCTGGACCTCCCTCTACAAGCAAGACATTATATGCCTGACTGAAACCTGGCTAAATCCTTCCACCCATGACTCTATGTGCTCCCTTCTCTCCTATAACCTCCTGAGACTCGATAAAACTGCACCCAAGAGAGAGGGTGGTACTGCTGTCTACTTTAAAGACCATCTACATCTCACTGCCATTAAATCACCTCACCTAAACCCCTGTGAAGTACTTCATACTCTACCTACCCTAGGTACCAAAAAACTACATATTGCATGTGCCTATAACCCCCCATCCAACATTCAGAAAGGCCTGGATGAGTTGCTGGATCAAATCTGTCACCTTGCTGGGAAACATGAAGTACTGATACTAGGGGACCTTAACGTCAATTGGTTGGGGAACACCCGATCAACATTACTGACCAGGTTGCAGAGTTTTAACCTTCACCAGCTTATAAGTGAGCCTACTAGGACAACTCCACACTATAATACAAGTACGCTGCTGGACTGGATCATGACCAACCACCCTGAAAACATTATTGCCTCTGGCATTCTACCCGATGCCATCACGGACCACTACCCTACCATCTGTATCTGGGGGGAAAAGCAAGCCTACTCCTTCAAAACCTCAGCTCATTACTTTCCGCAACTATGTGAATTTCGACTCAGAGCTTTTCCTCTATGACATTGAGGAAACTGATTGGTCCTCCCTTCTAAAATCAAATGATGCTCAGATTTCCCTCAACCTATTCTTGACACACATCCTAGCACTTCAGGATAAGTACTGCAAACTAGTAACTCAGCGGGTAAAAAATAGGCACACCTGCTGGCTAAAATCTGACCTCCTTCCTAAACTAAAACAAAGAGATAAAAGCTGGCTTCATTTCAAGAGGTCAGGGCTATCCTCTGACCTTAATACCTACAGGACCCTATGGAACTCATACCAAAAGGACATCAAAAAGACTAAAAGTTCTTATTGCAAAGACCTGTTAACAAACTCTTATGGTGACTCAAAAAAATTCTGGTCCCATATTAAATTCTTTCTTGGAGTGAATCTCTCATCCACCCCTAACGAAATGTCCCTAAATGGTGTTCATTGCAATAATCCCCATACCATCGCAAATTTCTTCAATGATAAATTCTCTGACCTATCTAATTACACCTCCTCCTTCCCCGCACAGTCAAACACATCTTCCTCATCAACTGTCACTGGTCCCCAGTTCTTTTTTAAGGCAGTCTCCTGGAGTGATGTGCTTGGCTTATTAAACAAAATCTCTGACTACACTGCCGCGGGCTCGGACAACCTTGAGCCCAAGATCCTAAAGCTGTCTTCCCCCTACATAGTTGCTCCCCTAGCAAAAATGTTCACGCTATCCCTGTCCCAATGTTATGTCCCAGAGATATGGAAGGTTGCAAGGATTACCCCTGTTTTTAAGAAAGGTGATCAGTTCTAAATAAAATACTGGAGAAATTTGTATCCGCTCAAATGGTTGATTTCCTACTGAAATATGACCTTCTTACCTCAGCCCAGCATGGCTTTCACAAGGGCCATAGCACTACTACCGCCCTTCTTAAATTCACATCAGATACCCTAGTGGCTATGGACTCTGGCCTGCTCACTGGGGCCATTTTCATTGATATGACCAAGGCATTTGACCTTGTCGATCGCACCATCTTCCTTGCCTCCCTTACATCACTAGGATTCTCTCAAAATGTTGTAAGGTGGTTTGGCAGCTACCTATCTGACAGGACTCAAACTGTGAAATACAACTCCACCCTCTCTGACAAGGCCACCATGAACATTAAAGCTACAAGGGTCCATCCTGGGGCCATTGTTTTCCTAATTTTCATCAATAACAACACCTCTAACCTCCATAGGACTACTTCCCTTCCAGATGCTGATGACATTGTCTTTTACACTAGTGATAACAGCATTGATGTCATCAGTCATAAACTCTCTCTTGACTTTCAGCAAATCCATCTATGGCTGTCTAGCTATAAACTTGTCTTAAATGAGTCCAAAACCCAAGCTATGCTATTTGGTACAAATGCTAAACTCAGACTCTCCCAAACCAAATTTAAAGTCTCCTCCTCCAATGGTTCTACTCTTGGGGTAGTGAATGCATTTAAATATCTGGGCGTCACACTAGAACCATCTCTAAACTTCGATCAGCACATTCAGCAGACCTGCAACTGGTTAATGCTAAAATGGGATATCTAACATACCAGTTATATGCTTACCTCTGCCAGGCTTGCCACTACTATGGTATACCTTCCTAAACTCACTTATGGTGTTGCCACCTACACCTCCGTGTCCAAATCTAGCTTCCGAAAATGGGATGTCACATATAACAACATCTGTCATTACACATCCTTCTCTCATCGACTGAAACACCACTGTCTCCTCTGTTCTGATCTGGGATGGCTTCCTCCTTTAGATCTAAGGCTTTATGCCTATGGCTCTGTCATTGACAATATTGTCAGATTACAAATACCCAGACCCCTGGCGGGTCTTTTCCTGAATCTGGCACCTCACTATGAATTGCCGTCTACTGATAAGGCACCTGTCTTCATCCCCAGACACAATTCCTCCAAAGGTGCTATGGCTTTTGCCTGTCATGCCCCCCAACTCTGAACTCCTCCCGCTAGCCCTACTTCCATCCTCTCACCTAATTCTCCTTTAAAAAGGGTTACGGAACTATTTTGCCACTACCCATAAATGCATTTGCTTCAAACCCCCTAGCCCCATCCTTTCTTCCTAGTCTCATCCCTCCTGGCATTTCTTTTGTGCACTTCAAATAATTTAGCACTTTCCCCTTTTTTCTCCATCCCTCTCACCAAGTTATCCAAACTAACCCTATTTTTCTCCACTCCGGCCTCGCACTTCTATCTCCCATTCTGTCTCTCACCACTCTATATAATTTCCTCGTATAGTTCCTTTATTACTACCATCTTACCTAGTTTTCACAAATTAGACAATATATTATTAGCCCTGGTTACTAAAATGCCTCTGTATACTCTGTTCTAGCATATTATTTACACTGCTACTTGTAACTACCTTGCCTATAACTATTTGCTCTGTATTCTATTGTCTACTATGTCTATTACTTTGCTCTATAGTGTACATTTTGTTTAATTAATGTAAAAGTTGTCTTGCATTGTATATTTGCTCTGTTTGTACTGTAGCCTCCCAGGTCATGCCTGAAAACATTCATTGCTATGGCTAGTGCACTTACCCAGTAAACAAAAAAAAAAACCTAAATAGATAAAAATATTGACACCATTCATTGTCGACAATAACCATGAAAGCGCACTGCACAATAACATTAACAAAGACTTGCATCATGGTCAAATAGTGATATATTAGGGTTAACATTTTGACTGTCATGTTTGTACTCTGTTTGCAAATGGTGATTCTGGCAAGGGTCTGTGCTGGTCGAGGGGTGGGTTAAACCAGAAAGAGGAAAACAAAATAAACAGCAAATCAGAAAGAATTGTTTTCAAGGACCATTCATAATAAAGTATTGCCATGCAAATGTTTAAAAACTTTTCGTGGCACAGCTGCTATAAATTCTCTGCCCTTATGTCAGACATTGACTGGAGTCAGATCTGAGTATGGCTATGTAGAGAATGAGGGACTGCTGCCCTACTGTGTCTTACTGTGCTTGACTGCACCAGGTGGAAGAAAGATTCCCTTTGGAGAATGGAAGTGTCGGTCGGAGTTCTAGACATGGTTCCCGTCAATGGAAGTTGAATGGATGATTATAGCTGTGACTGCACCCTGAGGTGCTACATGTGGGAATTATGTCTGCTAAAGGTATGCTGACACTGCCTAAGGACACCCTTCCCCCACCCACACACACACCTTGTCCTACTGTTTTCCTAAAAAAAGAACCTACTTTGCCATGTGGCTCCTCCAGCCCACCCACCACCACACACACACACACATACACACACACGCACACACACACACAAACCTGTTTACTTTCCAATCTCACTTAGTAGCACCTCCTTCTCGATTCCCCATGCTGTTCTTAATAAATATGTTTTTAACCTAATACACACCAATGTATTTCTGTACTCATTCACATACACAACATCAACATTTTTCTGTCACTGCAACTACTACCAATGCCAATACAAGCAAGCAAACATTTGGCATTGACAAATGCTAGTTAGATACAGTCAAAGGCTAGTGAATCAGTTAATAGGGAATTTTCTCCATTTCCCCATGTTTTTTTCATCCAAGATGGTTGACACATCAATCAAGTGAGAGGGAATGTTTGCTACAGATCTCCAAGATTGACAACATTATCTCCTTATTACTTGACAAACAAGCCACCAATTCATCACTGGCCTAACTTTGCAGTAATGCAAGTACTTCCTCTCTCAAAGGAACAGCAATGCTGTAAAAATGTTATGAAATAAGGGTTGAAGTATTGCTAAGGTTGGTGTGTTCCTTACACTCCCTGTGTTCCCCATTTTAGAATATGACACCCAAATAAAAGTGGGGACAGAACATGCCTGGTCAACTACAGACCAATCTCAATTCTGCCCCCGCCCCCAAGGCACTAGAGAGGATAGTATATGATCAGTTAGTTACGTACCTTGATAAGTACAACCTTCAATGCCAGGAACAGCATGGCTTTCGGAGGCACATAATACTTCAATGACATTTGTTGAGTTTACCGGTCATATTCATGAAGTACTTGAAAGAGGGCTCTTGTTGGGGCCACTTTCATCGACCTCACCAAGGCCTTCGACACGGTCAACCATGACTTGCTTCTCACACAACTCTCTAACATTGGTATATCCTCTGTCTCTCTCTAGGCTGGTTCCAGAGTTACCTCTCTAACAGGACCCAGCAGGTCAAGATTCTAGATGTTCTATCTGACCATTGGCATGTCAACACAGGGGTGCCCCAAGGTTCCATTCTGGGTCCCCTGCTGTTCAGTCTGTTTCTAAATGAACTCCCCAAAGCCTGCCAGAATAAGATCCTTCTATTTGCAGATGATGCTGTTCTCTACACATGTCACTCTACTCTGGAAGAGCTGGAAAAAGGCATGCAAGATGACTTTACTGCTGTGGAAAAATTATTCCTTCAGTCTAAGCTCTTGCTCAACTACACTAAGACTAAAACAATGTTGTTTGCCTCCCATCAAAACCATCATAAGTCCCACCACCTCAATATCTACAATAACAAGTTTGATACACTTAAAATGGTCACCACCTTTAAGTACCTTGGTGTCTACCTTGACAGCTCTCTCTCCTACAAGCCAGCACATAGATCATGTTGCCAATTTAGCTACTGCCAGATTAAGTCAGCTCTACCGGCATAGGCAGTGCCTCATCCGAAAGTGCCATCAAGCTTGCAGTTAACAGCTCCATGCTCTCTATCATAGATTATGGTCTGGTAGTCTACGGAGCTGGTACCAATACAGCACTTAGGCGAATCAAGATTGTCTTAAACAAAGCCTGCAGACTAGTCCTGGGTGCAGACCATTTAACTCACACTTGTGAACTATACTTAAGCGCTGGTTGGTTAAACTTGAATAGCAGAATTCAGCACCAAGTCTGTCTATTAGCTAAAAATCCACCCTCGGTCTTGCTCCCCCTGGAGTGAGGCAACTGCTAAGAAACTCCACTTCCTCCAGACTAACTAGGGGTCAAGTAAAGCTGCCTTCATTATTCCATTCCGCTGGACCTCACTAGGGCAACGGTCCTTCAAATACAGGGTCCTGTGCTGGCTAAATTCCTTTAACTCTGAGCTGATTGAGGAAATGAAACTACGCCCATTTAAAGCCAAGCTGCTGCAGTTCCTGGCTACTCTTAGTACCTGCAACTGCATGACCTGTGCCTAATCCTACTGTTCTTAATAGCTTATCTGTCCTGCATAGCACCCAACCCCCACTTCCTCCCCTGCCTGGTGTGACCCAACTGATACTTCCACCCCCATGCCCCCTCTCTATCCCCCTGCCTTCCTGCTTTCTTCACTAATATTACCCCTCATATTCACACTCTTGGTTTCCTCTCATCACCCCCAGATTAAACCCTTTCCTATATCCCTCTCTCCCCACATCACCCAGCCCTGCCCTATCACCTATTTATGTATGCTGGGTAGATTCTATCAATCCACCCTCTGACCTCTCTACCCTCTTATCTGTTGCCCCTTTGTTTCTGCCCCTCCCTCCCTACTCTCATCTATTCTGTCCTCCCCCTCCTTTGATCACCACCACTTCTGACCCTCCATAATTCTACCTGCATGCTCTAAAGTTCAGCTACCACTATAAATTGCTTGTTCACCTTAGGAATGCTCTAATACTATTGCAATAAAGTTGACCTCTCCTACCTGATGTATTTTAACTGTACTTGCTTGAATCTGTATCTGTATGTATCATAATGTACTTGCCTGCTGTATATACCACTATCTATTTTGTAATGTCTACATAGCTTGTCTATTGCCTTATGACGTGGAACCTTTGTAAACGAGCTTTTAGCTCAAAGGTGTTATCCGAGATGCCAATAAATAAATAAATAAATATGATGGAGTTGCTTCAGCCCATACAGTTACTTTCCTTTTGTTTTTTAACATACTGCTGAAGAGAATACAGGAGAACTCAGACAATAATTGAAGAAAGTTGGACCCAAAGAGTATTCTTTGTATTTCTCAGACTTTCATGGGCTTTAGAAACTGCTATGTGTGTGTGTGTGTGTGTGTGGGGGGGGGGGGCACTTTGATGGCTAATTTTGTTAAAAATTAAAGTCCTGTGGATTGAGCTACACATATTAACAAAAAACAAATGCTTACACTGTTTTTTTTTACATTTCTCTTTTCCTGGTTGGCCCCTTACTTGAAGCTGAAACTGAAATAGATGCTGCCATTTATGTCCCATTTCTGGGTATTCGTTGAGTGCAAATCATTAACAACAGAGTGATAAGTTAATGGGGGACAATAAACACTGCATTTTAGTCACCTTCTAGAGTATCTGTCCCAAGGGACCCCTTGTAACCAATATTTCATGAGAATGTTTTTTCCGCCATCTATATCATGATGTGAATTTCAAATACATAAATATTCTTGTCACCATAGATTTGTTTCTAATGAGAGCATTTAACGTGGAAGGCCATACTATTCTTTTAAGTAAACGCAAGCACAGTTTGGAGTTAAGCGTCATAGCATGGGCTCAATCACATTTCCTGACGGATGGCAATCAGTTTAGATATTTTTTTTAAATGGGCTAGCATTAAATAAGGGTGCCTTGCAGGAGTTCATATGTGGACATCTTCTGTTTTATAGTCATACCAATTATATTGGCAAGGCTTGCCATCCTAGCAGAATATCTTTACACAGATGACATGATTGTTTACTGTAGTGAATATACAGTAAAATAATCAGTGTTTCAATTTCATTTGATAACCTGCCAGTTTGGTATGAAACTTATCTATTACTACCTAATGTAAGAAAGATAACAATAAACTTTGGCATGGAACCCCAAATTTCAGTTACATCTACAATCCTTCACAAAACAAATCATGTCTACCTACTGTTTCTTTATTTAAAACAGCTTTATTTTTAGCTGGAAAAAATGTCATCATATAGTTTTTTTGCATTAATACATTTTCTGACATAATTGGATTCATCATCAGTATTTTATTACTAAGTTTATAATTACCGACTCAAATCAGTAAAGATTGCTGCCACTAGCAATTTTTAGAAAATCTCTTCCCTCAAGGTTATGTCTTGCTTTTACATGCTGGATTCATTCTGTGAATGTTTTAGGAGGATGCTAGCACACATTTCTTATAGTAAACAGCAAAACACCAGACCAAGGGCCGGATAGTCAAAACTTTGCGCTGGGCACAAACTGTTTACATCAGGTTTGTGTCCATTTGCACTGGTCCCCTATATTCCAAAGACCCACTAGAGTGGGTAAACTGGATTAATGCCAGCCAAAATTATAATGTATGCCCTGGGCAAAGAAAGAAGCATGTACATGAATATAGACACTGTGCTATATTCAGTACGTTAGCGCTGCACAAAGTGTGTTTGCATGACTTTGTGAGAAACTTAGAGTGGTGCAAATTACCACCCAGAAAAAGGTAGTCTTAACTCTGGGCAAAACAAAGATAGAGGGCATGGGCACAGCAGCAACAGACAACATGGCTGTAAGACACAACAGCATCATGGTGCACCTGATGACTGTAGTGAATGAGGAGGCAGAGAGGGCAGATGGCCACCCTGGGCCACTCCATATGCCATGGAAGAGACATGCTGCACACGGAACCGCCCCTGTCTCTGTCATCTAATACTGGTCCCAGCTCTTCCAGGCATTTGAGTGTGCCCTAGTGCCCAATGGACACCTTGTCAGTGCATCCCTGCAACACACACTGTTAGTCCTCCCCAAAGGGTCACACCAGCACAATCCAGTACACGGATGCAACACTGAGGGGATGGAGGGTGTTAAGGGGAGGGTATACAGGTGCCCAGGATGTACCACATACTAGGTACTACCACATGGCTGGGGCCATCCACACAGTGTACATGTTCCAGTGATGGGAATGCCCCTGATATTGGTGTGCTTGTATGATGGTATGTGTCTGCCCCACCCGGCATGTACCACACACCTGTACAGAGCCTGTCACACAAAGCAAGCCATGTGTATGGTACTGTGTGAATTCCATGCCACTGGTGCAGCATATGTGGGTCACAGGACAGTATGACAGTGGTGTTCCCTGTTAGAACACACCTTCCAGCTGGGCCTGTCACTCTGTGCATAGCAGCAATCATTGTTGACTGACACACCATAGGCATTGCTGTATCCCTCACAATACTGGCTACTATGGTTCTGTAGTGTCTGATACATACTGTAGCAGAAACAACAATATGTCTATTGCATGCAGCACAACTGCCCGTGCCTGTGGTGCTAGTCCCCTGGGGCACAATAGTCTGTGCTGCTGTGTACAAACCCAGTCTGCAGCTACCGTCCTGTAGTTCCAGTCTGACATACAGTAGCAGATGGTGCTGTTTAAAAACCCAGGCTGCAGGCACCAACCTGTACCTCCAGTCTGACAACATGTAGTTCTGTGTGCACCCTGAAATAGCCCGGGCAAACCACATATGGTAATGCATGCAAATCAGGCCATAATGACATGCTAACGTGGCTGTTTGCTCAGGGACTGCCTAAGTAGGCTCATTTACATATCAGTTTTGGATATAGCAAACTTTTGCCCCAGGTTAATGCATTTGTCCTGGGCAAACGAATTAGCACTGGGCAAACGAGTTTGCCCCAGGCAAACCTGTCAGAACCATAGCATGATTCTGCAGTATCTGGTGTGCAATGCTGTTTGCAGTTGTTGTACATCACTTCTTTGCTAGCACCCACATTGGCCACATAGTTCAAATTTGCCTTACTGCACCTCCGTGTGCACTGGGCTGCTTGTTGCAGTTTACACTGCCTAAATGTAGCAACATAGAAGTTGATGGCAGAAGGAGACCACCAGGTACATCTAGTCTGCCCAGTGTTTTAGACCTAACCTACCCTTCTAGCTGCCCTTAGGGGTGAGGGCTCTGTTATGTCTATCCCATGCATTCTTGAGTCCTATTACTGTGTTAGCCTCCATCTGTACGGGTAGTCCAACACTCTTTTCATGAAGAAAAACTTCCTGGCGTTCATAGAGAACTTCCCTCCTTGCAGCCTTAGATCATGTCCCCTCATTCTGCTGCCCTTCTTGAATTGAAGAAGTTCATTTGACTGTACCTTATTTATGCCTTTTATGTACTTGATTGTTTCGATCATGTCTCCCTTCTTTCTTCTCTGTTTCAGGAAGCACATGTTCAGTTCTTTCAGTCTGTCCATGTAGGACATCTTCTGCAATCCCTGAATCATTTTTGTTGCCCTTCTCTACACTGTCTCTACCCAATGTCCTTTCTGAGGCGGGGCCTCCAGAACTGGACATTGTACTCCAGATGAGGCCTAACCAATGATCTGTACAGCGGCAGGACCACTTCTCTTCTCCTGCTTGTGATTCCCCTCCCAATGCATCCCAGCACACCACTGGCCTTTAATGCTGCTTTCTCACACTGTTTTCGCACTTTTAAGTTGTCTGAGATTATAATTCTCAGATCGTGCTCTTGGTTGGAGGCAGCAAGTCTTTCCCCTCCTAGGTAGTACACCTTATTTGGATTTCTTTTTCCTATGTGCATGACTTTGCACTTTTTGGTGTTTAATCTCAGGTGCCATGCTCCAGACCATTTCTCAACTTTCTTGAGGTCAGCTTCCATCTTACCCACTCCCTCTTGGGTGTCAACCTTGTTGCATATTTTGTTGTCATCTGCAAAAAGACACAACTTTCCCTCTAGTCCATTAGCAATGTCTGATATAAAAGTATTAAAGAGCAGAGGCCCTAGTACCTAGCCCTAATGCACACCACTGGTCACTCTACCTTCTGATGAAAGTGCTCTGTTTACCTGCACCTCCTGGGTTCTGCCCTGTAACCAATTTTGTACCCATCTAACTACTTCTGATCCACCCCCTGTATGGTTTAGCTTCTTTACCAGCCTTCTGTGTGGAACTGAGTTGAAGACCTTGCTAAAGTCTAGGTAGACCACATCCACCACCCCACCATCATCCACAACCTTTGTAACGCAATCAAAAAAAAATTCAAGCAGGTTTGTCTGACATGACTTACCTGCTGCAAAACTATGCTGCTTGGGGTCCTGTTGGCTGCTAGCTATGAGGAATGCTATGATCCTCTGTTTGAGTAGTGTCTCCATCAGCTTTCCTACTATGGATGTGAGGCTTACCGATCTGTAACTTCCAGACTTCTCCCTGCTGTCCGATTTGTGGAGTGGGACCACTATTGCCCTTTTCCAGTCTTTGGGCACCACTCCTCTCATCAGGATTTTGTGAAAAGTTTTGCCAGTGGAGTAGCCAATTCCGATCCCAGTTCTTTTAAGATTCTGAGGTGCATTTCTTCAAGCCCCATGGCCTTATCAAGTTTAAGTTTATTAAGCTCTTCCAGTACTTTGGTCTTGTGAAGGGGCTAATGCTGACCCCAAGTCCAGAAATGTTGCATTCTGTAATTGTTGGGCCATTGCCTGGGTCCTCCTTAGTAAATACTGAGCAGCGGGCTCCCCTGCCCAAGGACACCTGAATCTTCCTTCGCAGATGGCTGCTGCTTCCACAGACTGCACTATAGTGCCCACTGCTGATCTCTACAGTTACAGCTGCTGAACTAGCCAATCAGAACTCTGATGCCTTTTTGCTACTGCCACTCATTGGCTGCTCACTACTGCACAGACTTTTATTTTGATTCAAATTATTTTCTTTTAATTTTTGGTACTTCCATACTGCTGGACTTGTATTTTGCTGTTTTTTTTAAATAAAAAGTGGTTCTAAACTGTTTTACATTGCCTAGCTAAAACTGTTTTTATTTTTACAATTCCTAGTTAAGCTGCTATTAGCCAAGTGTTTGCCATTTACTGCTCTACCACTCTCGGCGCCCGCTATTATCTTGCTAAATTCTTTCTCTCACCCTGCCCTCCCTCCTGCTGTGTCTCATGTCTCCTTTCTGTGGCTGGCCCCTTGACTTCTCCTACTTAACCCCCCCCTTTATCTTCTCTCCCCAGCAGAAGCCCTGATCAAGCTCCCCTGCCCACAGACACCAGATTCTTCTTTTGTGGATGGATGGCGCTTCCACAGCTTGCTGATCACACTCTGGTCGCCTGCTGTTGATCTCTACAGGTACTTCCCACAAGCACTTTGCGCTGGCTCCCCACCACCACCCTATCAGACTACATACATTTGGAGTGTTGGCTGCCCTTGCGGTGTCCCACAAATTGACTAAGTATCCACTTTCCTATTTGCTGGTTATTCTCCACTACCACTAGGGGCACAGGCTTTAATAAGCCACACTAGACATTTTTCTCCTAACCTGTCTTACACATCATTTTACTACTATAACACCTGCTTGCCCTGACTCCTAAAAATGGGCTACCTGCACCCCTTCCTCCATTTGCTTTTTCTCATGGTGATACTGTGCCAAGGTTCTAAACAGGGCTATAAGCAAGAACCAAATCCCCTTATTACCATTAACAAAAATATTCATTTTGACCCCTGCTTTATAACTGGTAATTTCCTAACCTTATCTAAGGGACCATGGTCATGCCACTGGCTCCTGCTACCTCCGCAGGGATGGTTCACCCTCTGCGCACATGCCTCCGTCCTCTCACTCACCAAGCCTCTTAAACTCACAGTTCTGTACTCAGAACCCAGAAGGCATCACAGCCACAGACATAATAGTAAACTTTACTACAAGCAATTGAAAAGATGCTTTTCAGACTTATCCTGCTGCTGCTCATGTCAGGCAATGTGCACCCAAACCTAGGCCCCACTGAATCTGCATCCAACCCCCTGGCCAAGCTAAGCAAGGAACTATTAAGTTGGCTACTATCAACATCTGCAGTCTGCTGTGTAAACTGGATTGCCTCTATGTTTGGATCACTCAACAAAACCTGGATATCCTGTCAGTAGTAGAAATTTGGCTCTCACAGAAGATTCCTGACAGTGCAGTTGCTATACCTGGGTACACCATCTTCAGGCAGGACAGGCTCACTAAGCATGGTGGTGGCTGTGCCATTTATCTTAAGGAGTCAGTTATGGAGCTTGCCCTACCTTTGGTCACTCTAGGTGGTGCCGCCCCAGCACTTGCCATCAAAGCTTTACTCAGGGCACATAATAAAGCTCTTACAGTTATACCTGCGTATGTTCCCCTAAAAACACACAAGACTGCTTCCACTGTATATTAGACTATATTCGTAGCCTGGTACTCAAATCTGAGACTATAGTCATGGGTGATCTAAATGTTAAATTGGCTCTCCTCAGACATAGGCCCTTATAAGGATAATATCTCCTCGGTCCACCTGTCACAGCTTGTCACCTCCCCTAAAAGGGTTGACTATAAGATGGGGACAAGCACCCTTCTTGATTGGATACTTTCCAGCCACCCTGAATGAATCACCAATGCGATGGTACATCCTGATTCATTAAGTGACCATTCCCCAGTTTCATGTAGCTGGTCCAATAAATTCCACAAGTCCCTTCCTCAGTCTATTTATAGCAGGGTGCTAAAACATGGTCACCTGGAGCTCCTGAAACAAGACCTAATCAATATTCACTGGTCCCTACTTGATGGCACTGATGATATCAACGTTGCCTTGGAGCATTTCATCATTTCATAAAGCAATTCACTAGTGCTTGTGATAAACACGCTCTACTAAAAAGGATGAAAGTTCATGGAACTGTAAACCCCTGGTTAACAACAGATCTTAATAAGATGAAAGTCAGAGGTTGCCTCTGGCATCATGCTAGAGATACTGGGAAACAAGCAGATGTACAATCATACAAGAAGGCCAGGAATGCATGCACGTGGGAAATTTGTCTCTCTAAATCCAAACACCACAGGGAGATGCTCACCACTTCCTGGGGAAACAGCAAGAACTTCTGGAATAATATAAAAGAAGTTACTGGGAAAGACTTGAAGGCTTCACCTACCATGCTCAGTATTGAAGGAATCCCCACCCTGGACCCACTAACCATAGCAAACACTTTCAACAAAGCATTCACAGACCTGAGCAAAGTCCTCCCACCTGACTTCTTCAAGGATACTGACCCAACCAGCACACTCTGTCCTGGTGTGAATCTCCAAACTCCCCCTCCTGTTTATTTCAAAATGGTCTCGCCAGGAAATAGCAAAGTGCTAGGGAAATCACGACAAAGTGGTGACTTATTGGATCTTAAACTTGTGGCCCTCACACTAAGTTTGCTAGGTTTACCAGGTTTTATAGGAAAAAAGAAGGCTGAGACCCATCTAGATTTCCCCCACACAATGTGAGCAAATTAAAGTACGTTTCCAGGTTAGCCAATTGTCGAGACCCTTTTTAAATGCATCAATACTAGCAGAATTGACCAGTTCCTATGGTAATTTGTTACAGAATCTAGGTGCCTTGATTGAAAAGAAGTTTAATCTAAGGTTGGTTCTCGCTTGAGCGACAATGAGTTGCTTGATATGGCAACTAGGTACAATTTGCCTGATGGTAGAAGTAAGTCTACACTTTGTTTGTTTGTTTGTTTTTTTATTTTAACCAGGAAGTGGACTGGGCACAGCCCTTTTTCAGCTACGCCTGACATACAACACACAACATTACAACACAATATCACAATTACACAAAATACAAAAATTAATTACAATTAAACAGTATCACAGTACAATTTCTTTAACAATAAATGTTTAAAATGAGATTCTGAATGTGCTTTTTGAATCAATTCTCCAAATTCATTTAAAAATGAAGGTGCATACCAGGAAAATGCTTTCCTGCTCATTTGTAACCTGTAACCAGGAATAACATATTGATTTAAACATTTTGTCTTGTGCCCTTCCCATGAACTTTTACTACACTTAATTTAGATAAAGTCAAAGGATCTTCTAAACATTTTACTTGAAAAACAAAATTTACTAACGGTTAATTGGGGAAAGTACATCAAGATCCAAATAGAGCTGACAGTGATGAGTTCTGAATGTGGCATACAAGGCAAATCTACAAATGTCATTATACACATCTTGAAATGTTGTCTCAAACAACTACTTACAATGTGCAAAAGTAATACTTCCATACTCTAATGTTGGAAAAAGAGCCTGTTTAGCTATAGTATATCGAATCTCTTCAGTCAAAAATTTAATATTTCTATAAAGAAAACCAAGTTTCTGATGGATTTTTACACCCAACCTCTCTAAATGAGGAACCATACTAAGGTTTGACTCCAGGTATAATCTTAGGTATTTAACATAGTGACCAAAGGAGAGAATCAACTTGTTCATAAGATCTGGATTTTTCAATAATTTATAGACTAAAAGTAGGTCCCTTCTAATTCTTCTATTTTGCAGTGAGTTTAAGCCTGTAGTCCAGAGTCTGGTATGATAGGGGCTGTTTGCTAGTTTTGGGACCATCCTGCTTCCCCCATCTTTGAATCCTCTCAAGTCGGTCAATATCTCCCCTAAGATGAGAGCTCCAGAATGGAGACCCATAGTCAATGAGAGGTCTGTTGCATGTCCTGAAAAGAGGTATCAGACATTGTTCAGTTCACTAGAAGAAGTACTGCGGCCCCTCACTAAGATTCTAAACCTTTCACTCCAGCTTTCACTCTGGCTCTCTCAGTTTCCACAATTGTGGAAGTCAGCCCTTGTAACACCAGTACATAAGAATGGGGACAGGGCCTTGCACTCAAATTATCGACCCATATTTATCCTCCCCCAATTATTCAAAGTGCTTGAGCACATTTTGCTGATCAACTGGTTGAAACATAGAAACATAGAATTTGATGGCATTTAAGGACCGCTTGGCCCACCTAGTCTGCCCATTTTCCTACCTAGCAGATAAGCTGCAGATCCTAGTTAACCAACAGCTTACTTCCTCCTACCCTCCACTAGGACTGCCTTAATAAATACTTTATCCAATGTCCAGAGCAACATGGGTTCCGTAAAGGGCAAAGCACCTCTATGGCACTACTGGAGTTCACTGGCTTCATTCATCAGTCCCTGGATCAAGGCACTTTGGTAAGGGCAGCCTTCATAGACCTAACAAAGGCTTTCGATACCATTCACCACTCACTACTCCTTCAGAAAGTGACCTCCATTGGCCTCTCCACAGACTCAGCACTTTGGTTTAAAAGCTACTTGGAAGACCATGAAAATAACCAATGTCATCTCTGACTGGCAGCTTGTTCACTCTGGTGTCCCACAGGGCTCTATTTTAGGACAGCTCCTATTCAGCATCTTTCTCAATAATCTTCCCTATTTCTGCCATCAGCAGATCCTCTCTATGTGGATGATGCTGTCATCTTCTCCAGCAACCCTGACTCTAAGCAACTGGAGCACCAACTACAGCGGGGTTTCGAGAAAGTGGAGGACCGGTTCAATAAACACAAGTTGATCCTGAACTACAAGAAAACAAAAGTTATGATGTTCAGCAGTTCTCACAATAAGCACAAATCTCATGCACTTTCCATCAGAAACTGCCTTGGCGTTCCCCTCAACAAATTCAGCAATTCAGATATCTAGAGGTAACCCTTGACAGTTGCCTATCTTTCACCCATCATATTGACAATGTCACCAGGGCTGTCAACATCAAGATCAGTCTTCTCCACAGGCACAAGCACTGCCTGACTCTGGATGCCCTCAGACTTACTATTCATAGTTCTGTCCTATCTGTTGTAGACTATGGTCTGGTAATCTATGGCATAGCCTCCCTATCATCCCTCAGTAGAATATCCATAGCTCTAAACAATGCATGCAGACTACTCACTGGTGCTGTGCGACTCACCCACACTTGTGAGCTGTATGCTCAGACAGGCTGGCTTCAGCTTGGTGGTAGGATTGAATATCAAACCTGTTTGTTAGCCAAAACAGCACTTCTTGGCCTCCTGCTACCTGGTATGAGAAACCTGCTAAGCCAACACTGTAGTTCTCAACATACGCGAAGCTCTGGCAACCAATTCCTCCATGTACCTAGATGCTGGACAACACTGGATCAATGTTCATTTGCCTATGGAGCAACTCTTTGGTTTAATGCACTTCATACAGATATATCTACACAACCTAAAATAGGTGCATTCAAATGCATGATCTGTCAACATCTCACCTCTAACAGCTCTTGTGACTGCTATGGCTAATCTCCACCACCTGCAAGCAATGTTTTGCCCATGTGCTCCCAATTACTACAATACTCTGCCACCCCTCCCCACTTATTAACAAGGCCACTGGCTGCCTCTCCCACCTCCTCTATATTCCCCCCAACCTCACATACCCTCTCCCTGTCCTCCCTCCTACTCAGCTAGGTTGATAAGGCCCCTGTCATCCTCCTCCAACTTTCCTGCCCCCTTTGCTTCCCTCCTCTCTCCTGTTCCACCATCTTAGTTATAGCTCCACTGCACTTGCAATGTATTTTACTCTGGTTAACTGTCTTGTTGATAACAATGTATTATACCTCCTCTGTATGTTTGTCACCCCCTCCTAATGACGTGGAACCTTTGCAAAAGAGCTGTTTGTGCTGAAAGGTACTGTAATGCGAGACTGTATAAATAAATAAAAAAAAATGAAGAAGTACTTGTTAAGGATTTCTGCTTTTTCTGGGTCATCTTCTATTGTTTCGCCTTTCTCAGTAGCAATCTTGACTATACCCCATTTTGCCTTCCTTCCTTCTGTCATGGATGTACAGTATCTAAAGAAGGATTTGTCTCATCTCTTCATCCTTTCTGTTGTTTGCTTCTGTCTGGGCCTTTGCCTGTCTTATTCTTTTGCTGGCTTCTCTCAGTTTTTCCTTGTATGATTCCCAGTCTTCTTTCTTGTTGGTTTCTTGGACTTGTATGCCTTCTTTTTTTCTTTCACTATTTTAGCCATTTCTTTGGTAAACCATATAGGATTTCATCTTCTTTTCACCTTGCTGACCCTCCTGGCACATTGGCCTGTGACTATCTGGATTCTTCTCTTAAGTCTTCCCCCACATGACATTAACCTCCTCTTCCTCTGTTTCGATTAAGTCATTTCTTATGCTGGTCCTCATTTTTTGGTCTGCTTTTTTTTAAATCTAGCATTTTTATTTTTGAGTGGCAGGTGTCCTCTGTTATGTTTATCTTGAAGCTAATCACACAGTGGTCGCTGTTTCCCATATGGCACCCTACATCATTTTCCTCTATCCTCTCAGTATTTGTGAGGACTAGGTCAAGAATGTCATCTCAATCAATCAATCAATCAAAGTCTTTATTTAACCAGGTGTTCACTGTTGAGCAAGCTCATTTTCGAAGTGGACCTGGGTTTGTTAACAAGGAACAAGTGACAATATACATGGGATGCAACACACAAGAAAATAGTAATAATACAAATAAAGTGAGATACAATAATACAGTATATACAAAGTATCAGCAGGTAGCATTGTCAGTAGTGTATGTTTGGAACAGAATATACAGCTAGTTTTGGGTAGGACACAATTTTTCATAAAAGTAAAAGAAATATATATATCAGGTGCACGAACACAAATAAAACCTAATATAAAAAGATATATAGTGATACGGTATGGAGAATTTAGAGCTGGAACCAGGGTCAAAGGAATGTGGAAGGGACAGATATTGGGGTAGAAAAATGGGAGAGGGAAGAGTCGATTATAGATGTGATCAGTCTTTTAACAGTAGTAATTAGAGTGTGCTTGGACTTATAGGAGTCACTATTTAGGGTAGACAGGCACAGAACTCCTTATTATGATGTAGATATAGAGATTTAAAAGCTGCTAGGCTGATGGGGTGAGTTAATTTCAAAGTTTTTTGCAGCTTGTTCCACAGTTGAGGGAGCACAAAGCTGATGGCTGCTCTGCCAATGCGAGATTTTGCTTTGTAAACATAAAGGTAGATATATGAGGTGCTTCTCAGGGCATACTTCCTCAGAGTGCACAAAGGTAAACAGACAGAGATATACTGAGGCAGTTTATTTGAGATAGCTTTGTATGTCAAACGCAGCATTTTTTTGCCATCTGTAAGCAAGGGATGACCATCCCACTGCCGTGTACAATGCACAGTGGTGGGTTGAGTATGGAAGACCCGTGATAAATCTTATGGTTCTGTGATAAAGCATATCGAGTTTGGCTAGGGTACCTGCAGGTCCCTGACTATATAGAAAGTCTGCACAATCCAAAAGGGAAATAAAGGTAGTTTGAACCAGTTTCAGTTTAACATCTTTGTGAGGAGATTATTAGTTCTAAAGAACAGACCAAGTCTTTGTCTAAGTTTCTTTGCCAGTTCTTCTAAGTGATCTGTGAATTAGTCTATAGTCTAACCAGACCCCCAGGTACTTGAACTTTGGTACGTAGTCCAACTGCTCACCTAGAATGGTAATGATCTGCGGGAGTTTCCCAACAGTTGCAGGATTTATTGCATTTTGAAGGAGCGAGAGGAACATTGCTTTGGTTTTTTTGCATTTAAGATCAGTTTCTCATTTATAAGCTGATGTTGCAGCAGAGTAAATTCATTTTGAAGGTCTTTACAGGCCGCTTCAGGTGTGGGACTACTAGCACAGAGTACCGTATCATCTGCAAATAGGTGTATTTGTGCTTCTTTGATAGGGGCATCTACGTTGTTAATATAAATGGTGAAGAGCAAGGGACCAAGAATGGAACCTTGTGGTACATCCCTCAATAGGGGTTTTGGTGGAGAAACTTCCCCTTCTGCCTTCACTTGTTGAAGTCATCCTGAGTGGTAGTTGGAGAACCATTTAAGGGATAGGGAATCCAAACCAATGTTCTGGAGGGAGGACAGAGAAGCAATCTGTGATCAACGGTATCGAACACCTTGCTCAAGTCCAAGAAAACTGTGCAAAAGTTTTTTTGTCTAATTCAAGCTGCCAGTCATTTGTCACCTTGGCTAGAGCAGAGATTGCACTGTTCTGTGCTCTAAAACCGGATTGTAACGGGTTGAGCAATTTTTCTGATTCAGGGTACTTCCAAAGCTGGGAGTTCACTATTTTCTCCAGCATCTTTGTCAGAATTGGAAGTAGGGAGATTGGTCTGTAGTTATTGAGGTCACTAGGCTCTCCTGACTTAAACAAAGGGACCACAAGTGCATTTTTCCAAATGGGTGGTAGGTCACCCTGGGACAAGGATAAGTTGAAGACATGAGTAATTGGGACTGCGAGGACATGGTAGCCGACCTTTAAGAAGTACGGGTCAATGAGGTCAGCCCACCACTTTTCCTAGTATCCAGCTGAAGGAGAAGATCTTCAACTTCTTTCAGGGAGGTAGGCTGCAGAGAAAAGGATGGACTGGGGATGGATTTTTCTTGTGTATCCAATCTAAGTTGTTGGCGGAGGATATTCGTGGGAGAGGAGTCAAAGGCTAGCCCTGCAGTGGCAAAATGATTATTGAGATCATCGAGGATAGACGGGTCTGTCGGAGATGACAGTAATGTCGATCAATATTTTAGTAGGTGGGAATTTACAGTGGTGTGACCTTCAATGTCTTTGATAGTCTTCCAGAATTTGGAGGCATTTCTTGAGGAGCTCTCCAGCTGAGAGTGGTAGAAATTAGCTTTGGCTTCTCTGACCATTTTGGTGCAGAGGTTCCTCACCCTCTGGAAAGAACTCCAGTCATTTATTAAATTAGTTTTCCTAGCAGTTCTCCAGAGTACATCCCTACTCTGCAAAGCATCTTTCAGGTCTTCTGTAAACCACCGACAGGATTTGTTTCTGGCACAAACTTTTACTATGGGAGCATACTTGTTGAGAGCCCTAGCACAATTTCTGAGAAAATATCATAAGCCGTAGTCAGGGACTTGGCTAGATAGAAGTCCTGCCACCGCATGTAGTCTCTTAGGTCTGATATATACACATGGAGATCAAAGTTGCGTATGTACCTTTTAAAGGAGAATTTTTGTACAGTCCTGGATTTAAAAGTGGATCTTACACACACGATGAAGCAATAGTCACTAATATCCGAGAAAAAGACACCAGCATGGGAGAATAAATGGGGTTTGTTAACTAAAATGATATCCAAGAGAGTACTGTTATTAGGGTTGAGCTTGTTAGGATGAGTAGACTTGTTTATTAGCTGTGACAACCCAAGGGAATCACAGAACATTTTAAGTGGGGTGGATGCACTGGAGAGCCAGTCTAAGTTGAAGTCCCCTAGTATGATACACTCTGAAGATGCCAAACCCAGGATGTTTTTGAGATGTTTTAACAACTGTAGTCCAGCTGATGGGGGTCTGTAGCATCCTATTATACATAATGAGACACCGGTGGCAATTTCAATCTTTAATGACAAGCTTTCGAATTCTTTTGGGACAGAGGTTGAGTCAATTATGGAGGCAGAGAATTTATCCTTGATGTAAATAGCTACCCCACCACCTCTGGTTTGCCTGTCAGCTCTGAACAAAGAGTAGGAGGGGATGTTAACTTCATTGTTACTGGTCACGGGTTGGAGCGAGGACTCTGTAATCACCAGAACATCTGGAGCAGTATGACATACCCAGGCCTGAACAGAAGTGATTTTTTTTAATTGGCTACATACATTAACATGCAAGAATGTAAGCCCCTTGAGGCTTTGTAGCTCTGCTGGGGATTCCATGTGTGCCAGAGGGCCTGGCTTAAGTTCAACATTTCCTGAGCATAATAAAAGCAGGAACAAGAGTTTCCTGCAGAGTCCTAGGAGAAGTGTGGGTGGCTGGGTCTTCTTTTGGTTATGTGATTTGTCTACGGCAGTATAGGGTGTTCTGAGGCTAGTTTCCAGTTTTCCTGATGCTGCATACAATAATGCCCTGACCGAGAGAGTCAATGGGAGTAGGGGGGAGTATGCAGAAGGTGGTGTAGCCCTGTGGGCAGGCTCTAGGAGAGTTCCTGTATGCTGGTGCAGGTGAAGGACCAGCAGCGGGCTAGGGGAAGTTAGAGCACATACATGTTCTTCTACTTGATAGGAAAAGTCCCAGTCAGACAATGTAAAAAAAGAGCCATTCTCCACTCCAGGAGTTATTTTTTGATTCACGTTTTGGTCCAATACATGTAAGATAAGCAGAGACAAGCATAGAAGCAGGTAATATGCCCTCATTATGAGACCATAACCCAATGGGCACTACAAGTGCGGGCAAGAGAAGGGATTCTTAATGGAGGAGAATTTCTTAATCCCTGCAGAATACTACTATAAGTAGTGGAGCCTGAAGCAGTAATCCTTAAGTACAGCTCCTAGTCAGGCAAATAAGAAAAGAGTTCACCTGACTATAGAGTAGTACTAGGGTCAGAGAGGCTTTAAAGCAAATTTCTTAGCTACTACTCTGGAGCAGACTAAGTACTAGAGAATCACTGACCTAAATCAACTGCCTTAGCAAGACAGGATATGCTAGTGAGCAATAAGCAAACCTAAAGTACCAAAATGGTATGCTTCAGCAAGACAGAATGAGATAAAGCTGCTAGAAGGCTTAGTTGCAAAAGGGATGGGAGGAATTGCAGTTGTTGACAGTAAGTAACCAATAAATTGAAACATCAGATAGGAGTGGGTGGAGACTGTGTGCATTTAAAGGAGGTCTGGGAGGAGGAGGGTGGGTGGGATGAAAAAGAAAAATCAAGGGGAAGTTTGCAGAGTTAGCACTGAATCAGTGCTCATACAGTTGGAGAGAAACTGCAGCGAGGGGGAATGGTAAGTTAGTTTACACAGGCCGAGCAGAACAGGCTAAATTAAAATATATAAATTAGAAGCTGAGTACAGGGATGCAGGCTTACATTAAGCCACATGTCTCGGGTGCTCCTGTCTCAGGTGAGTGAGACCAGCCAATCAGGGAGCTCTACACGGGCATGGAGCCGATAGCACTACCCTGAGAAGGCACTGAAATTGAAAACAGCAAATTGCAAGTAAAGATCCGGTTCAGCGTTCACACAGCCCAGAGAAATTGTGGCAATTTTTCAAGCGTCGTACCCTATCTATCTGGGTGGATCAGGCTCCTTGCACCGTAGAGGTGCTATGGCTGGATCATGACCGCTACCCGTGGGTGCAAGTGGCACCTGTAAAGAAAGAGGCAGCAGATTAAATAGGAGCAGATGGGTGGGGGTCTAAACAGAGACACACAAAGAGAGCTGAGCACCAACTTGAAAGACAAGTCAGGGGGCAGTCACACACAGAGACAAGGTGCCGGCTAACTTGGGAATCCAAAACAAGCACAAAAGAACAGACTGATGGGGAAGGCAGGAGGGACAGAACAGAGACAGAGGAGGACAGGGGACAAAGGAAGATGATTAAGAATGAAAGTCAAGGGCAGAAGCCTTAGGCTCAAGACAGAGGCTACACAGATTTTACAATTCACTGAATTTTCTAAGTCCATAGCAGTAAGCATGTAAACCCAGTACAGTCTTAAATAGGATTAAAAAATATATATATATTAACAAAGCCAGTAAAACTTTTTTGCAAACTCAGTTCAAGGCAGTGTACAGAGTGAAAGCTTAATGGGGAAAAATCAAGGGAAGTTTGCAGAGCTAGCACTGAATCAGTGCACATACAGTTGAGAAACTGCAGCGGGGGAATGGTAGTTACTTTACACAAGCTGAGCAGAACAGGCTAAATTAAAATATATAAATTAGAAGCCGAGTACAGGGATGCAGGATTACATTAAGCCACACGTCTCGGGTGCTCCTGTCTCAGGTGAGTGAGACCAGCCAACCAGGGAGCTCTACACAGGCATGGAGCCAATAGTGCTATCTAAGAAGACGCTGAAACTGAAAACAGCAAATTGCAAGTGATGATCCGGTTCAGCGTTCACACAGCCTAGCGAAATTGTGGCAATTTTTCAAGTGTTGTACCTTATCTATCTGGGTGGATCAGGCTGCCTTGCACTGTAGAGGTGCTATGGCTGGATTGTGACTGCTGCCCGTGGGGGCAAGTGGCACCTTATCTATCTGGGTGGATCAGGATCCTTGCACCATAAAGGTGCTATGGCTGGATCATGACGACTGCCCGTGGGGGCAAGTGGCACCTTATCTATCTGGGTGGATCAGGATCCTTGCACCATAGAGGTACTATGGATGGATCGTGACCGCTGCCCTTCATTGAGGTTTTAACCAGTTGACCCAATCCTGCACCCTGTAGTGACAATAAGAAGTCACTGCTTCTCATTGTTGTTGCCTTTTGTGTGTTCCAGTTTATGTCTGGGAGGTTGAAGTCCCCCACCAGTATCACTTTGCCTCTCTCAGTCATTTTGCATATTTCTTCCATTAGGTCTTTTTCCCCTTTCTCTCCTTGATTTGGAGGCCTGTAAATGATGCTAATTCTGAAGGGTTTTCCCTTGCATGCATCTACATAGAAACACAGAAACACAGAAACATGGAATTTGACGGCAGATAAGGACCGCTTGGCCCACCTAGTCTGCCCATTTCCCTACCTGATGGATAAGCTGCAGATTCTAGTTAATCAACAGCTTACTTCCTCCTACCCCCACTAGAATTGCCTTATGCCTGTACCATGCATTCTTGAATTCTCCCACTGTTCCTGACTCCACAACCTCCTCAAGAAGGCTGTTCCATGCATCCACAACCCTCTCTGTGAAAAAATACTTTCTAACATTACCTCTGAGCTGTCCCCCTCTTTCTTCAAATTGTACCCCCTTGTTCTGCACATCTCTTCTTCTAAAAGATACTACCCTCTTGTACTTTTTAATTCCCTTGAGATACTTGAAAGTTTCTATCATGTCCCCCCCTCGCTCAAGGGTATACATATTAAGTTGCTTTAGTCTCTCCTCGTATGTCTTCTGGTGCAGACCCTGCACCATTTTGGCTGCCCTCCTCTGAACAGCCTCCTTTCTGTCTATGTCTTTGCAGAGATGGGGTCTCCAGAATTGCATGCAGTACTCCAGATGGGGTCTCACTAACTGTCTGTACAGAGGGATAACAACTTCCTGTTTTCTACTGTTGATGCCTCTCCCTATGCATCCCAGAATCCCCCCAGCCCTCCTCACTGCCTTCTCACATTGCTTACCCACCTTTAGGTCATGCAATATAATTTCTCCTAGGTCTCTTTTGATTTTTGTTGTTGTTATTAACTCACCCCGCATTGTGTACTCTTCCACTGGGTTTTTGTTTCCCAGACGCATTACCTTGCACTTCTTTGCATTGAATCTGAGCTGCCACATATTTGACCAATCCTCCAACCTTGCCAAGTCCCTTTTCATTCTTTCCACCCCACCTTGTGTATCAACCCTTTTGCAGATCTTTGTGTCATCTGCAAAGAGACATACCTTTCCTGCCAGGTGCTTTCCAATGTCACTTATAATGACATTAAAGAAGACCGATCCTAGTACAAACCCTGTGGTACCCCACTAGTTACCCTCCTTTCTTCACTGTGGACTCCGCTTACTGTTACCCTTTGCTTCCTGTTGTCCAGCCAGATTTTATCCAGGCTACCACCTTTGGGACCCACTCCAAGGCTGGCTAACTTGTGTATTAATCTTTTGTGTGTGACTGTGTCAAATGCCTTGCTAAAATCTAGGTAGGCCATATCCACAGCCCCTCCCTGGTCTACTACTTTGGTCACCCAGTCAAAGAAATCTATTAGGTTCATCTGACATGACCTTCCTGCTGTGAAACCATGCTGTCTTGGGTCCTGTGTCCCACTGGCCTCTAGGTACTCAACAATTCTATCCTTCAGGAGTGATTCCATCATTTTCCCTACCACTGAAGTCAAACTAACTGGTCTGTAGTTTCCTGCTTCTGCCCTGCTCCCAGTTTTGTGAAGTGGAATCACATTTGCCCTCCTCCAGTCCTCAGGTATCACCCCATCCTCCCATGGTTTGTTAAAGAGAGTAGTCAGTGGTGTTACTAGTTCTAACCCCCCAGGCCTCATTGCTTTGTCCACTCTCAGTTTCAAGAGTTCTTTCAAAACCCTTTCTTCTGTGAATGGACTGGTATCGACCCCCCTATTCAGAGTTTCTCTCTTATTTGGTTTAGGTACCTCCCCCTCCTCTTCTGTTGTGAATACTGAGCAGAAATATTCGTTCAGTCTCCCTGCTTTTTCACTGTCACCCTCTGCCCACATTCCCCCCTTTATTAAGTCTCTGTCCCTCCTTGGTCTTTCTTCGCTCCCCAATGTACCTATAAAAGGTTTTATCCCCCTTCTTAACAGAGTTTGCTATCTTTTCCTCAGTTTGTGCCTGTGCTATTCTGACTGCCTTCCCTGCCTCCTTCTGCTTTAACTGATAAAGTTCTCTATCCTGCTCCTTCTGTGTTTCCTTATATTTCCTGAATGCTATCCTTTTCTCCTTAACTGTCCATGCCACCTCTTTTGAGAACCATAGTGTTTTTTTCCTTCATTTTGTTTTGTTGAGTTGCTTCACACAAAGGCTTGTTGCCTCTGCGATGGCTGTTTTAATTATTCCACATTGTTCCTCCACCCCTCCTTCTTGCCTGTTTGCTAATGCTTTTCTGAGGCACTCTCTAATTTTCCCAAAGTCAGCCTTTCTAAATTCCAATACTCATGATTTTGTATAGCTTGACTCTATGGCTGTGTTTATTGTGAACCACACTGTTTGGTGGTCACTTGTTCCCAGATGGCTACCCACTTCTGAATCTGAGATCCTTTCTCCTTCCCCATTTGAGAGTACCAGGTCTAAGATTGCTCCCTCCTGAGTGGGTTCCAATACTAAATGTCTGAGGCATACCCCCTGTAGGGCATCAAGAATGACCCTGCTCTTGGATGTGCCTGCAGCAAAGGTACTCCAGTTAACATCTGCATATTCAGATCCCTCATCAACAATATCTCCACTTTTTCTGCCATTTTAAGGATGCCTTCTATCATTTCCTTGTCCATTTCCTCCCCCGAGATGGGGGTTTATACACAACACCCATGCGGATTGTGGTACCATTTCCTGTCTCCAAGGTGACCCATAGTGACTCATCAACTTCCTGTTTACTCTTTAGTTCTGTTGCTTTAATCCCTTCCCTTATATAGAGAGAGCTACTCCTCCTCCTCTTTTCCCACCCTGTCCCTCCTGTAGACTGTGTATCCTGGTATGTTGACATCCCAGTCATATTTCTCTGCGTACCATGTTTCAGTGACTGCCACAATATCCAGGCATCCCTCTTCCATCAAGGCCACTAGTTCAGGGAGCTTGTTACACAGACTGCAGGCATTGGTACTCATCACCTTTCATTTATCTTTTATGGCCTTACCCCTTTTAGCCCCATCCCTGTCCTTATCACCCTTTTCTGCATTTATCCATGTCCTGCTCCCTACTGAATTCTCTACCTTGGTGTTTACCTCTCTAACTACTGCATTTTGTGGGGGAAGGCTGGGATTTCCTGGCTCCTTTTAGTGCCTCCCCATTGGCTAGTTTAAATAACGCCAATGAAGCATTTAAAACTTACCCTAGGATCCTGGTTTCCCTCGACAGAAGCAGGCCATCGCGCCAGTATAAGCCTGCATCCCTCCAGGTGGCTCCCCAGTCCCCAATGAAGCCAAAACCCTGAGCTCCACACCAGTTTTTCAACCATTCATTGAATCCCATGGTGCGGAATACCCTAGCATCATCCTTGCCATAGACAGGCAGCACCTTGAGAAGGTTACAGTACATGCTACTTATCTAAGGCCCTTCCCCAACTCCACAGACTCCTCTTGCACCACTCTGATCCCATTCACTACCAGGTCATTTGTCTCTAGGTGGACAATGACATCCAGCTCCCTACCTCCCTTGTGCAGCTGCTCCTATGATCCTGAGGATTCGCTTCCTGTCCCTCCGAGCCATGGTGCCAGGCAGGCACCTTACCCCCCGTCCCCTTCCTCCCCCACTTCTACCCCCCTAATGATCGAGTCCCCCACCAGGAGTTGTTTCCTTTACCTGTGGGGTCTCATGCCACCCTCCTGTTGGTCTCCTTTTTGGAGGTTCCCAGCATCCTCCTTGGTCTCCACTACAGGTGCCTCCATAGAGGGACCACTCTTTGCCAGAACAGCATATGAATTGTGGACAGGTACAAATAAAGGGATGCACCTCAGTTTCACCACTCTCTACTGCTAACTACAGTGACTAGTTGTCCCCAGAGTGACCCTGCACCTCTGTCGCTTTTATTTCTTCCTGAATGTAGATGGCTACTCCTCCTCCTTTTTTGCCCTGCCTATCCTACCTAAACAGGTTGTATCCAGGAATAGCTGTGTCCCACCCGTGTTCTATGAAACACATTTCTGTCACAGCCACCAAGTCCAACCTTTCCACTCCCATGATGGCTGAGTTTCGGTAGTTTGGCTGCTAGGATCCTACAGTTTACAACCATCACCTTTCAGGAATGTCCATCCCCTTTTGTATGTGGTTGCACCCTCTTCCTGGACTGTACCAGTTTGCTCAATATTTTATGTAATATAATAGTTTGCTATTGGATGTGGGCTAATTTTGCATGCCGAGCAGTGCAGATTTTGCCCCTGGGCAAAGTTCTGAATATTGGACCCCAAGATATTTATTTTATTCATAGCAGGTGTAACCAGGGCACAGTTACATTTAAAATCTACAAAACTTTGTATTTCAGCTCTGGAGTGAAATATAATGAAAAGAATGTACATGTTGATATTTTTGCTAGAAATGCATTATTATTTAAAAAACACATATAAAGAAATTGGTTTCTGCTAACAAATACTGCTGCTTTAAATACTTACTACTGGCATACAACTTCATTTACATTTAAACTTTAAAGATCAGGTGCCAGATTTTCAAAGGTGGAGGACACCAACATGGATTCCAGTTCACATCTGCCTTCATCCTTTGAATCACACCAACACTGAAGTGCCTTATGTTCAAAGGTGCTTTTTTTTTAGGACATTTTCTTTGATTTGCAGCAGCATGCATTAAAAATGATAGAGCGCTCACTGTTTTATGCAAGTTGCTCTATATTAGTCACAAACTGGAGCAATTGCATCACAAAGTTTTATCACTTCATACTGTGGGTCTAACTTTTGGGCACAGGTGCATCAAATGCTTCTGAAATTGGCCACAAGCTGGCAGAAAAGCTTTGAAAATCCAGCTCCATATAACTATACTACTTACAATGTCAAGTCAAAAAGTACATGCCCTGCCATTTACTGGTACAAACCCTGCCAGCACCATGTCTCTAGAGTAGGCAAAAATTGCCTGCATATCTGATAATGGCTAGTGTTGGTCTATGGTGATTTCTTATATTTTGTATACTCCTAGATATGTTACAGCAATTGGCATACTGTTTACGCATTCAGCATCCAGCATCCAGCATGGCTCAATTGAGATGCATCTTCTCTTTTTCAGTGGAATCCTGCTTCTACCCTGTTTTACAGCTGTAAGTGACTAAAGCACAGGTGGGATTCAAACCTGTGATCTCCTACTTCACACTTCTGCTACAGTATCTAAACACTAGGCTACACTGCCTCCAACACTGCACACATGCATAACTACACATTGCATTTTATTTAATTTTATTGTGTAAGTATTCCACACTTAACCATGAACTATTTTGGGCTTGAAATATATTGCAAGATGAAAATGACCAGGGCTGGATTAAGTCTTATGTCAACTAGGCCCAGGCCTAGGGCCACTGCCTGCCAGAGTACCCCCAGCACAAAGTGGATAATGGATAATCCAGGCAACAGAAAGCAGGATCAACCAGTATAATTTGTAATCAGTCCTGTCTGGGACATGTCAGCTTAATCTCTCTGACAAAGCATTACTGTTACAGCACCTGCTAGGACCCCATTAGACCACTGACAACTTTAAACCAAACAACTGGCCCTTTGTCCTTCCTGGAAAGGAAATCATGGATTTAAGAGACTGAGTAAATCTGGGGGATACGCAGATATCTGCTGCTGCTTTTTTATGGAAAAGGGAATACTGTGTTATATTATATTTTACTATACTGTTTCTAAGTTTTTGTTCTATGATATCTTTAGAGAAATTCCTGCCTGCCTGCTCTACCACTTTTGGACCACCAGAGAAAATATTTTTGGAAATATCACTACATATCTGGAAATATCTGACAATGGCAATGGCAGCAACTGTGCTAACTCCTTTTGCTAAAAAAGTCACATTAGGACTATCAATAAAACATGGACAACTCAAGCTCTGCCTGAACTGGAAAGTCCCCAGTGCTCCTACTCTTGAGATGAATACAAATAACCTTGTTACAGAAGAAATTAGTCAGAACTGAAATTGACTGACTGGGATATGTTGGATTTTGGGAATAATGACTTACAAAATTGTTTAACTTATTGATGTTCTTTTTGTTTAATAACCGTTGTTAGTTCAGTCTCTGTTTGCTCCTGATTGTATGGGTTTCTAAACTGTTTGTATTGTAGATTATTATGATAGCACAAAAATGGAGTCAGCAGCAGTACTCAAGTAGTCAGTTGCTACCAGAAACTAAATGTGCAAGGGATTAGCAAATACTGTGGAAGAGACAGATTAATACTATACTTGCAAAGGATCTGAAGCCGACGGATTTCTTCATAATCGCAAGCAGCATGTGTGTAATCATTTAAAATCTCAATTAACTGGTGATATGAAGAGGATATAACTGAAGGCATTTGGGTAAGGGGTGTGGCCTAAGCTAACGGGCATGGTCTGGCAAGGGGAGGTCAGATTTTTCTTTGGCCTAGGGCCCCTCGTAACTTAACTCTTCCCTGGAAGTGAGTTAAATTATTTTTCCTTTCCTTATAATTGCTGGTACGAGAAGGCCTTTATACTATATAAACCAATACATAAATGTATGGTAGCTGTGCCTCTCACAGTTAAGAGTGTTCTCTCTGAGTTGTTTGTGTGACAGAACTGTGATGAAAGGCTGAGTGGTTCTTGCACTTAATGTACTCAGAAAAGATACTTATAACTTGGGTTGGGTGAATAATCCATTACCTATGCCACCAAATTACTTGGGTAAAAATCAGAACATTATGCCGTCCTAGTGGCGCTGAAGGTTGAGGCGCTGGACACAAAACCTTGTGCCATACCAGCGACCTGAGTTCAGAAGCAAGCTCGGGCTGACTGGGGTCAGTGGAGGAGGAGAAGATTGAGCATCTGATGGACTGCTGTCCTCTCCTGGGGTGGGTTCCTGGGGATTCACCACCTAGTAGCTGCTCCTAGTAGAGGCTGGGGGCACCATGCACCAGGGTGGGGACAGCCAATGGGCAATGGTGTCAGTGCGTGTCTGCAGAAGGGGGCAGGAGTGCACTGTCCTTGTGCTGATGCAATTGCACATCTGCACCATGGGGGTGGATCTAAGGAAAATTCCCTGGCTCCCGGTAGGCGAAGGCAGGTCCAGTGTTTGGCCCCTATGCCCAACACCGAGTCTTCCTGGCCTCGCTTCCAGTACTTCTTCTAAGTCCCTGGTTGCTCCACTAGATTTCAGATGGAGCACCAGGAGGAGTTAGCGTCCCTGCCCAAGGGGGGTTCAGAGCTGGGGGATGGTTGGCTAGGTGATGCTGAGAAGGAGATAGGCCCATACCAGAGACCGGGGTGCTGGAGGCTCCAGGCAAGCGGGAGCAGGCCACACAGAGAGATCCTGCCAGAGAGAGTCTGAGGTAAGCCAGTGAATAAAGAAAGTTCACAAATAAAAAAATCAGAACATCTGTGGATTGTCCTTTAACTATCAGGATCTAATTGGATGGTACTGGAAATGAAGGGGCAGGAATAAAGTGCATATAGGGTTTTGCAGTCATTATGTCAATAAGCTGAGATGCTGTATACAGAAAGCTGAAATCACTGTTAAGTTGTCAGAGGAGGCCATTACAGTGGCATAGTCACGGGAAGCTGTTTGCCATATTTTGACCCATGTTCATTTTCTGAAACTGTAAAAGACAGTAAGAGACCATGAGTATGGCACAGTGGTCTCCTGGTTAAACAACTAAATAAAAAAAAAATCACTGGCCCTAAGTAGAGAGTATTCCTGTTGTTAATTATATTCTTATTAAGCAATAAAGCATCACAGGGGGGTATTATTGTGGGATAATTGCACACCATAGGAAGTGAGGCCCAAAGGAAAGATGAGTGTTTTATACATCCAAGAAGTGCTGTCATCCCACATTAATGCACACCCTGGAGTGCCTTTTTGCAAGTATAAAATGGTTTCACTGAATTGTATTGAAAAAGCTGAGTGATGAAGTCTGAATAATAAGTATTTCTGTCATGTGCTGTTGTGCTGGAATAACACATGGCCATGTAATCACATCTGTCTTGATTTCTCTTATCCATTTTATCTTTTTTTCACCGCAGCAAATTCTGTGTCAGATTTGCTCCTAAATGTAAGATCTGGCTTTGCAGCAGTAAGCAGTATTGGGTAACACCTGAGCTTCTCCAAACTATGAAATCAAGGGACAGAATACAGAAGCAGTACAGAAAAGAGGCAGGTGGAAACCTTCAGACAAAGTACAGTATAGATGAACAATAAAAATAAATTATTGGTGCATAAAGCTAATGCGCAGTACCCTATAGGTAGACTAAAAGAAAACTTCTTAGATTCTACTAACATTTAACAAACTGTTAATGATTTAGTTGGTAAAACCAAAAATGCCACCAACCTTATTAAAAATACAAGCAGGAAATGTTAACTGTTTCAATAATTTTTCTGGTGATATGGAGAAATTTGCCCCGAATAAAATGCTAGATCCATGAATGGTATGAGCGACCCTACCATGCCCTCCTCAACCAGGCCTATTGTACATCTTATTTTAAATATCTCATTATGTGTGAAGTATTAAAATCTCTTACAACATAAGGATTAAAGTATGGGTGTGGATACACAACGAGCCTGTGTTTCCATCGAGGGGTTGAGATACAAGCATATGGATCTCAAGAGTAAAGCTCGAGAGGTCCAAGCTGGTATCTCAGCCCTGTGATAGAACACAGGCTTGTTATGTATCTGAGACCATACTTTATTCCTTATGTTGCATATATGGTTCCCAGAGGTATTTTCTTTGCATTATTTTTCTCAACATTTCACTTCAGCAAAGTTTTATACCTTGTGTTTGTGCTCTCCATTGTTGTTGGCAGATCAGGGTGCTGTGGTGTCCTGTTGGTATGGTCCCATTCTGCAATCCTTCGTGGCTGCCATTTATTTATAAAATAAAAAAACTGTCAAATTTTTATGATTTAGAAAGACAGAGCGAGCTACAGTACTCCGTGTCCCAAAATTTTGTCCGGGTGTCTCGGCGAGTTGTTCAGTAAGTGTCATCACCATGTTTATTTTGATTTTTGGTTGAAGGGCTCTGTTTGACAAATGAGGTGGCCAATAGCAGAGGGGTTAATGAATATTAATTAGAGGGTTATGAATATTGATGACAGAATGTGCACAACCTCTTTTAGAATGTGCACAATAGCTTTTGGAGCATGCACAACAACTTTTAGAACATGCACAACAACATTTGGGCAGCCATGCAGTTCCATACATTGTAAGCCCAAACCATATACTATAATGAATTTACACACAAGAAAAGGTAGAGATGGAGTTCATGTATGACTGGTAAAATTAGCAGAGGAGGGATTGACTCTACAGTACCTATATGCAAGCTATTCACCCTCCCACTAAGCACCTATTCCTGTGAGATACCCCAGCAAGTGAGCACTACCAGAATAGCACCACACTATACAGTGCTAGTCTGGTAAGAGCTCACATGGACAGTGAGGGGGGATTTACAGGGCTTGCTGTAAGCGCTCCCCTGGTTGCTGTCCATGATACCCAAAAAAGACAAGGGAGCCAGAATCCAGGATGCTGGCTGAGCTGCTCCTGTGGTGTGGAGTGCTGGGGCATTGAGCGGTTTGGCCAGCAGCAATAAAGACCAGGGTTCTAATCCTTGTCTCCAACCTTTGTAGCTACTTCAGGACTTGGTATTTTTTTTATATGGGGCCATAACAGCCCCATAAATTTTAACCTTCACCGGGATCTGCTCCCCCTCAGAATGAGAATCCTAAAGATGGGGGGTGTGGGGGTGCCATTTTTACAGCACGCACCATGCTGATGTTATTGTTGACAGCACTGTTTGGACCCAGTGCCTTCCTGTGATATGAAAGAGGTTGACTGTGATTACAATTCATAAATCTTGAGATGACTTACAAGTGGACAACTACCACCCCGTTTCATTACAGTCATCACTATCCAAAGTTTTATCAATATTTGATCAACTAACAAGTCACCTATTAAACTCATAATCTGGCTAAATCTGGCTCATCATGGTTTTAGGGTCAAGCCTACTACTTACACAACCCTGTTGGGTTTTGCTGATTATCTCCATAGGATATGTGACTCTGGAGACTATGCAGCAGCAGTATTTGCTGTTTAATTAAGGCATTTGATCTGGTTAAACGCATTTGCCTGCTATCTAAATTTCAAGATTATGGACTGGTGACTAATGTCAGTGAGTGGTTTGCTGATTTTAATGATGACTTTATAGAATAGGAACAAAGAACTAGACTAAATAATGTGTACTCTTCTGCCCCTAACAGCAGTAGACTGTAGGAGTACCACAATGGTCTCCTTGGACCCCTATCATGTAGTGTTTCTCATTGACTTTCCACATGACTGTTCCTCTGTTGAGATGCTATTACAGTATACTGTAAGCAGACAATATGGTTTTATATTCCCAAAGGAAAGGTTTGCCCATAATTTTAAGACTAATTCAGTATGGTTACTTAACATTGCAATCCTGGCTGCAATCTAATGAAATAGTATCAAATGCAAAACAAAAAAAATAATAATTAAATCTATGATCTTTATTATAAAACAAGCGTTTGTCAATGCCAGATGCTTGCCGCTGGTATTAATGTTCTACCAGGTCAAGGTGAAGATCCCGGGCTGTGCTGGAAGACTAAGGCTTGGACCTGGAGGTGGGGGGCAGTTATGGTGGCAACAACTGACAAACTGAAGGGAATTTAAAAGAATAAAAATACAGTTTTCACCATTCTCTGCTTGGAGTGGGAACTGGGCTCTCAGTGTAGAAGTCCCTCTGCAACAGTGCTGCTGTAGTCTGATGTACATGGGTGACTTCAGAAAGGAATGTGGCTTCTATCCCCACCAGTCTGGTGTGAGACCATCATAAAACTGAACTGCAGGCTGTGGTAGAGTACAGCTGTGCTCTATGTTAGGAATAACTGAAGCACCCAGGGACATATTTTTCTAACCTCTTCCATTGTCTTTCTTAGTAGTCTGCTGTAGCGGTGTCATTTTCCTGTCGTATTTATTTCCAATTTTATGCCTCAGTACATTGGCCACCTACCTTGGTTGTCTCCCCTCTCACCATTCTCTCTCTTACATTTTTCTCTTTTCTGCCCATATGTGGTGCTAAAGTGCCTGCCATGCTGAATAAAATGCTTGATATGTATGGAGAGTGTCTATTAGCCTCTGTTTTCAATCAGTTTATAATGGCAGTCTTTCGGACAACATTTTTACTAATGTTGGCATCCGCCAAGGGTGTGTGCTGGCACTGACCTTATTCAATCTTCGTATAAATCACAGACTGATTGAATTAATCAATCCTTTACATCACATGCCCAAAGTTCTCGAACATTTTATTCCAGTGTTGGCATACGCAGATGACCTTGTGCTTATTGCAACATCAAGAATGGGTGTACAAAGAAATCTCTGAATTACAAGTTCTTTGCACTGCATTGAAATTAACAATTAACAAAATGAAACCAAAAGTTATGGTTATAGGTTCTAGAAAGAAGTATAGAAGTCTGTTCTTGGCCAATCAACCACTGGAATTTGTTAATCAATACGTTTATTTAGGGGTTACAATATCAAATACAATCTCTTGGAATAAGCACATTAGCACTGTAGCAGCAAAAATGAGGATTACATCTTCTGCCATTTTTCGATTTAACAGAACTTACTTTGGTATGACAATAGAGCCAATGATTAGGGCTATAGATAGTAAACTAATAAACCAAGGACTATATGCTGTTGAAAACTGGGGATTTCTAGTTTACATATTTTAGAATCCATTATCAATATAATATACAAGAAAACTTTAGGATTACCTATTTCAGCAGCTAAAGTATTGGTAAGGCCTCATCTTGGTCAAATTACGTTCACAGCAAAAAGTCATATAAGAATAATAAATTTTTGGATACATGTGACTCATGAACCAAATGGCTCTATTATTGCATCATGTATAAAAGAAAAAATATCATATTTTGAGCTGTTAGGTGATGGGTGGTTGTCAATCATATATTCCTTACTTGAGAGATATGATCTCACTTGTCTATGTTATTGGGTTGATCATGCAATAAAAATACATAAACATTACGCTGAAGTTGTTTCTGTAGTGGTTTCAAGAAGGGGTAGAGAAACTGACCTTCTGAAAATTAAACAATTAAAAGTTGCACAGTGACTAATTAACAATATACAGGAGCACTCTATTAAAGAGTATTTACTGTTGATAAGCAACCCAATTCATGGGCAAATTCTGACCCATTATAGATTTGAGTTATTTCCTAGCAGCATATTAACTGCCAGATACTCTTGACAAAGTTTTACCTCTTCTAATTGCGTATGTTATTTAAATGAACCCGAAGACTTACAGTACAAGTCACATTAAACTGTTCCTACAATGAGTTGCTGTAGCACTTCTGAATGATTTGCTTAACTGTTGCTGGATTCAGTTCAGTGCTCTGCACAAACTGTTTCTTAAGAGTTAAAACCCAGTTTTGTATTGCATTATAACTGGACTGCAGATGCATTCCAAATGAGTTGCAAAAGCCTTTTACAAATATTTCTCTTGAGCTGGTTAAGCATTGACACATAATGCAATATGAGTTGCCAGTGCATTGCCAGCTGTAAAAAACAATGCTAAAGCAACTCATTGGTGGAGCAGTTTAATGTGACTTGTACTGTACATCATATATTCATAAGATGCCAATGGTATGAAAAGATAAGGAAGAAATATTTAGCCAAATATTTCTTCTCATATATTATACCCATATGCTATTTTCTCAATTTTTTATTAAATTCTAAAAATCTACAAATTCTTACAGATTTAACAGAATTTTTTATTGCTGCAAAAAATACTCTATAAAATACAATGCCTGCATAACGGTGGTCAACCATGGACGTAATCACCTGTCATGGTTGCCATGACAACTGTAAACCTCTAGAGCTGAGCACTCAAGGTTTACTTGGTTGTCCTGGCAACTGCTTGAAGTGATTACACCATGGTTAACCACTGTTACTCAGGCATTATCCTCTATGACATGCATATGAATAAGAAAAGCTGCTTAAGAATGGTGACAGAAATGTACTTGTGAAGCCCTAGACTGAGAGAGGCAGCTGGTTCTGTATTGGGAGTGAAAGGGTTACATCAACTGTCTCAAAGAACTGCTTCTATAGTTAACATGGCAGAAGTCTCCCCAAACAGATTTATAGCCTTTCGCATGTGTAGTCCACATTACAACAGACTTAATGCATTCCAAATAGCATACTTTAGACACAGACATTAACTTTTCCCTGCTCTGACACAGAGAGAATGAAAGAGCTGATTTACGAATGTGTCTTTCGACACAGTTTTTTTGAAATCCATGCACTTCATGCTTGAGAGTGTCATAATCATTCTTACTGATTATTGGTCAAGCCCCTTGTAGACTCTTCTGGATTGGATCACTGTGACACACTTCTCAAAGCCCTGTATCATACCAAAATGCTTTGACTATGGCAAGCATAATAGGTTGGGAACATTCTGTGCTGTGATTGCTAGAGTCAGATCACATGACTGCATTATTCCAGTACAACAGCACTAGTCCAAATTAGAAAATGGCAAAGAACATTCTTATGAGCTGATTGGCTGGCAGGCTCCCATAGCTGGACAATTATTTTTCAATAAATGCCCTCCAAAATCAAGTGCCAGCTACTGCCAGTTTGCATTTAAAAAATATTCTTGCCACCATATTTTTTGCCTCGCGCAGTAAGAGACCGAGTGGGAGGGCCCAACCCTTCAGTCCTCAAACAACCACTCCCCACACAAAGAAATGTAAACTTGCAGCAAAAACAAATACCTACCTAACAAGAAAACAACACATCTTCTTCGTCCCCAGGCAGAAAACCGCACTCGATGGAGGTATTGAAAATGCTTCCATCCTGGCCTCCGATCCCTGAGCTCACAAATGATCTGACCCAGCTGTTGATAGAAGTTCCACTCCTGCCCTGCTCACTGCACTTCAGATTCTGACACAAAACACTTACTTACCAGCTGAAATCGCTGCACTTTACTTGTCACACTCTTGCGATTCTTTTTTTTTTAAATGCCACCCGATTCTTGCTGTTTCACATGCTACTGTGATTGCGGAGCATACAACTACAACTCCCATCAAACCATGGGGTACAAATCAGCATCACACAAACAAGCGCCACTAATCAGCAGCACCCTCTATTGGATAGTGTGGCACAATACAGGAACTACTTCACAAAAAATAATCTATTTTTATTCTATTTTTAAAATGTTTTATACTTGTTCTTAATTATCATTCTACTTTTTAAAAATACTACATTTGGCCATTTTCTAAGTGTAATAATACCCAACAGGGTGGGCATTATTGGCAAATACCAGACCTTCTGGGGGCTATAAGGCCCTCCGCCTGTGGCATGGGGCCTCATTATGCCCCTGGGTGGTCCGGTATTTCCCAATAATGCCCACCCTGTTGGGTATTATTACTTATATGTTTAACTTTCTGAATCTCATTACGCTTTCTAAAATTAAAAATCAGGGAAGACATTTTATACTTGTAATAAGGCATTCCTGGGTGTGTGTAACTGTGGAATAATGGTTCTTCTCAGGTGCACATGGCGTGCCCTTATGTCACAATAATGCACAAGCCTGTCATGCCTTATTGCTTAAGTACTAGCAAAAGATGTGGGAAAAGAGCTTGCTTACAGAAATCTACAGTTTAGAAGACAAACCTATTGAAGTGTTGCCCAATGTTAAGAATTTGGGAATAACCCTTGACAGTGCAGTGACCTATGGAAAGCACACTGATTCTAGAATAAAAATCAACTTACATACATTTGGGTTTCCTCTATACCATATTCAAAATAATCTGACATTTGATACTAGAAGATTGACTGTACACAGCCTGTCAATTCAATTGATCAGTTATGGAATTTCAATATACAATATTTAGCTGCATTATCAAGTGTTCGTGTATTATGTAACAGAGCCTGTTAATTGGTTCTTGAGGCTGATAAAGCACATGTACAACTGTGAACTATAATCTTATCTACAGTGACTCTCTTTCAATGATTGCTGTAAATACTACATCGGCACCTTAATATGCAAAATAGTAGATGATGACGCTGCTCCCGTACTTATGGACATGTTTTTGACTACCCCTGACTTTTACCAAACTACGGGTCATTTAATAGAACACATTTTGGCATTTTCCTAGTGAGGACTGCACAAGAAAATAAATTGTTATTTCGACTGTGACTAGAGCATGAACTTTGTTGCCATTTCATTCACCAAACAGCAAAACTGAAGCCAACACCAAGGGGCTGTTCAAGTCTTATTTAACCTCATTGCCCAAATGCTGCTTTACCTGATCTTCTCTGCTGTGTTCTTGGAAAGCTGTGTGCATATATGATGAATGGATCTTGTATGTTGTATCTATTTGGTATCCATGTCTTGGGTCTCTCTTGATAATGGGCCCTAGCTGCCCTTGGGTAGAGATGCAACAAAGTTAAATTCTGCCCGCGAAGTAGCCCACTTCCTGTTATTTTCCGGCTACATGAAGCACCGATTAAAAACCACTACTTCGCCACATCACCTTGTAATAATGGTGATAATGACTTTGTGTTGCTCACTCTGCCTTACTTTGCTTTAAAGGTGGAGTGAGAATTTACAGGCAGCCCACACACAGCACATGGCTTACACAGTCTAGGTCACATGCTTCAGGCAGGAAGTGAATCATGCTTGAAAGAGAGTTTCACTTTCGCCTTGTAGGATGAGAAAGCTGCCTGAACAGAGAGTTAGAGAGAGAAATCTAGAAATTAGTCTAAAACTACCACAAACCTTTTCATTTTTTTTGCTAATTAGCTGATTATTTTTGTATTTTGAAAGCCTATTTGTTGTCTGAATTTGTGTTTGTCCAGTATTTCAGTTTAGCGTTTGTTAATTGTTAATTGTTTTTGCATGTCGGGGACACCCTCGAGGTTGTGGATCAATTCAAGTATCTTGGAATGTGGCTAGACTGTAAACTGACTTTTAATGCCCATATCAACTGCCTTGTCAACAAGCTAAAAGCCAGGCTGGGGTTCTTCTTCAGGAACAGATCCCTATTTATACTCGACTGCAGAAGAAGACTGGTCCAGGCCACATTCCTACCACTCCTTGACTACGGGGATATAATTTACAGTTGCAGTGCACCGACTCACACTCGCAAACTTGATGTCCTGTACCATCGTGCATTACATTTCATACTAAATGCTCTTGCCAGGACACACCATTGTATCCTTCACTCTTCTTTGAACTGGACCTCACTATCAACCAGGCTTATGTTCCATATTGGGCAGTGGACTCTAAAACTGCTGACTGGCAAGTTACCTCAGTACATACGCTCCTTAGTGCACAAGTCTTACAGTGTGTATGCACTGCGCACCTCAGACTTTGTGCTCCTAGACGTTCCCAGGACAGGTACTAATCAGAACAGAGGTGCCATTAGTTTCATCCTCCCATCTATATGGAACCAGCTGCAAAAAACCATGAAGCTAACTGAGATAGTCACGTTAAATTGCTTTAAGTCCCTAGCCAAGAAAGCATTTGAAGTGGTCTGCCGCTGCTCTTCACGTTAAGCTAATATATGAATCTTCACCATCCCTTCTGCTTGTCACCCTATCCCTGTCTCCCCACCAACCACCCAGCCTATCTTCTGACCCATCTGCCCCACCCACCCTTTTATTCCTACCCCAACTCCCTTACCAGTTCTGCCTCCTAGTACCTTCTTCCCTTCCTCCACCTCCTGTCTCCCTACCCCTCCCTCCCCTACCCCAGTCACCTCCTCCCTAGACCCCTCCTGTACCCCATCTCTGTGCATAATATTCCTGTCTTGCTGAACCTACCACCCTCCCCTTCCCCAAGCTCCCTGTCTCCCTACCACCTCCTACACCTACCTCAGTCACCACTCTCCCCTTGACCCCCTCCCTGTACCCAATCTCAGTGTACAATATTCCTGTCCCTCTGAACCTACCACCCTCTTCTGCGATGTCATCTACAGCCCCATGTTTTCACTTTTTCCTTTTTTTCCCTTCCCTTCGGCCCCCAGTGAAGACTTGTCTCACTCTATGTGTATCATCTACGTGCACATTAGTGCAGTTAGTTATTTTGTATGTAATGAATCAGTTATTTGCAACTATCCAAGTTGTACCTTATCATTGCCATTGCTGTTTACTCGTGCTATCCATATCTGTTTTGTGTAAGATCATGTATATCATTGTATTGTTTTAAATCTCCAGGACCTCCTTGCGAGTGAGCTTGCTCAATGGAGTAATTCCTGTAATTATAAACATATTTCATTCCCTCTATGGCTGGGGGGTGTTACCTATGGTTCCCCCCAGTCCGTCCGGCCTCACAGCCCTGCTCCACCCCAAGCTCTAAGCTCAACCCCTTCCTCTGGTCCACACAATGGCTGCATCACAGCGGGTACATGACCAGCACCATGGAAGCTGGGGGGGGTCAAGATCCAGAGGGAGCATCCGGAGTTGGAGCAGGGTGGTGCTGCCAGACCGTCCATCACATAGCATGCCGAGGAGATTTTATTATTTTATTTATTTTTTTTTTTACAGGTTAGGTCCCTTATTACCCTTCCCCTGGCACAGGTGTGCAGTGGTGTCAATGATGCTGTGGTGTGTGCTCCCACATACCACATGTCAGATGTCTCCCATGCCATCCCCACATTAAGCTGCCCCTTGCAACGACTCCCAGCCGCTGCTAGGAGTTGGCAGAGCCACCATTCCCCTTCCCACCCTCCCCAGAGAAGGAAAGCAGTCACTAGGATGCTCAATCCTCCTCCCTCCCGGCTGACCCCAATGACCCAGGCTTGTTCCTGAACCCGGGTCACCGGTGTGGCGTGAGATGTGGTGTCCAACACCTCAACCCTCAGCACCACTGGGCCAGCCTGTAATAATAAACTTGAACTTGAACTTGTGTCTGTGCGTGTGTGTGTGTGTGTGTGTGTGTGTGTGTGTGTGTGTGTGGAGAGAGAGAGAGAGAGAGAGAGAGAGAGAGAGATAGAGACCAGAATGGATGGGGGGAGAGGGGTGGCTTTCACAGATGTAGCAGAGGAGACCACATTGGTGTGCGCACATGTGGTGGCAGGCTGCATTTAGACCGGAGCACCATCTTGAGTAGTGTCCCCTCCAACCCGAAGCAGGAGGTAGTGGACTTGGTGCCATGGAAGCACCACCTCCTGTGGCATCTACCAGTGCCTCCCCCAGTGCCATTACCTGCTATGGCACTTGCACCAGCGGCTCAGCAGCAGGAAGTCAAGGGGGAGGAGGAGCTACAGCAGTCACAGCAGCAGGTTTACACACCCCCAGCCCCAATTTTGCAGCAGCAGCCCCTGGCTCCAACAACACCTGGGCCCCCACCTGTGCCTGGTTCTCCCTGTACCTCATTAGTGTGAGAGTTCTTTACTACACTGCCTGGGGAAAGCAGTGTACTGAAATGTAATCTGTGTGGTGTGGAGGGGCGCCATGACCCCAAAGGAATTCACCTTGACACAGGTGGTCAGCGCACCCACCTGTACAACCACAACCATGTACAGTGGCAGGCCAAGATTGCAGAACAGGGCAGTAATGCACCTGCTGACCCTGCTGTGGAAGAGGCAGCCACCTGCACATAGTGGTGTGAAGCAGGGCAGGGCCATGGATCAACCGGTTTCTCCACCACCACAACCTGCAGCACATGTCAGTGGCAACCCTGTCCAACTACTTACCACACAAGCCAATTTGGGCCTGATGTGGCGTGAGTTGGAGACTGTTAACCACCATCTTGACAACGTTGAGCAGCAGTTGGATCAAATTGTGGGGGACCAGCTACAAATTATGGGGTTGCTTCAACTGCTGCTGTCCCATCAGAATGTTGATCATTAGTTTTAGTTTGTCCTTGCACCCACCAGCCTCTGTGTGAAAAAATAGTTGTCCCCTGATCTGTTCCCCCTCTTTCTTCAAATTTTGGGCCCTTCTTTGCTGCATCTCTTTTTCTGGATGATGCTACCCTCTTGTACATTGTTGATTCCCTTTCGGTACTTGATAGTTTCTATCATGCCCCACCCCCTTTCCTTGCATTTATATGTAATGTCCTTTAGTGTATCTTCATCTGGCTTCATCCTGGTGCATACCCTTCAACATTTTAGTTGTCCTCCTTTGCACAGCCTCCATCCTGAGTATATCCATCCACAGATATGCTCTCATCACTGCACGCTGTACCAAAGATGAGGTCTTACCAAATATATGTACATAGGGATAAGTACTTCCATTTTTGGACTTCATTTTAATGTGATGACTCCCAGTGCATCTCAGTATACCCCCAGCCATCCTTACTGCCTTCTCACATTTCTTGAATACCTTTAGGTCATCTGATGCAGGTCACTTCCATTTTTGTTGTTGATAGTCTCTCTCTCCCCCATTGTGCACTGTTATGTGTATAATATTAAGTGTGTGTTTTATCTTTCTTTTGCATAACCTTGTTTACCTCCCAAAAATGGTAAGAACCATGCCCAAAAACAGCTGAAATAAAATAAAGTACAAAAGCGGTGTCCTTGCCCTCATTATATTCCTACTTAATAATGTCTGTTTACCATGAAATATTTTTGGGGCCTCAGTAATGTTTCCTTTCTGTTGTGGTTTGTTTGTTTGTTGAAAAGCAGGAGTGAGCAGTGCAATAATCTGTAAACAGCATATGTGCACTGTCAAGTTGCCACTGCCCACCGAGCCCCCTGAAAACATACTGTATGACTTGGTCCACTGTTGATGATGGTACAAATAAAATAAACATTATATATTCTTTATACCATCAACAGTGGAACAAGTCAGCTATCATATATGTTTTCAGGTGGCTTGGTGGGCAGTGTGCACCTGACAGAGCACACATGCTGTTTAGCAGATTATTGCACTGCTCACTCCTGCTTTTCCACACAGAGAGGCACCAAGACAGAAAGAAAACATTACTGTGACCACTAAAATATTTTCTTTTTGGAAACAGAGATTATTAAGTTGGACTATAACAAGGAAGGGAAGGACACATTTTTTTAGCTTATTTTCTGTAGAATGTTTTTGGCCAGTGTTCGTACAAATCTTGGGATGCTGTCTTATGTCCTGAAAATTCCTGTCTCCAGATAAATAGAAATGAGAGCATAAAATGGAATGAAACATCTCCATTAATTCATGCTGCACTCATTTATGCGTGCACCCAGTCTCCATAATTCTGCACTCTCAAAATGCTGCTGTCTTATGTCCAGAAAATTACAGACTACACATATTGAGAAATTATGAGAGCATTATGTGCTGAAAAGTCTGCAGTCTTTCTTGACATACTAAATTATGCGTGCACCCAGTCCCCATAATTATAGACCGAAGAAATGGTGCTGTATAAAAGTGACGAAAATTCCAGATTCCACAAATTGAAAAAAAAATGATGAAACCATTAAATGTGATGAAGTCTCCATGAATTTGTGCCACACTCATTCATGCATGCACACACTCGGACTAGAACTATGTCACCTGCTGCTTCTCTTGGGATTTCATGTAATGCTTCTTGCACTGACTGGGCTGATGCACAGTGTCTTGCCAAATGATGTAATAGCAAAAGATGACCATTGAGTTAACCATGATGATGTGATGATGCTATTGCCGGTTGGTTACCCAAAGTCTGCTGCACTGACCCAAACAGGAAGGATGCCCTATGTGTGTGTACACTCATACTACCCTTCCTAAGTTAATGTACCTGGCACCTGGCAGGAGCATATGTACTGGAGGTATCCTGGTACCATCAGGGTTTTCCACAGAACCTGACCTTAAATGTTTATATATATATATATATACATATATATATATTTATAGTCATACATTATATATATATATTTATACACACACATATATATATATATATATATATATATATATATATATATATATATATATTCATGGCAAAAAATCTCTGTTAATGCATCAGTTAGGGTTGTTCCACAGTGACAAAAGTGAGGAAATTTGATGTTAGGGTTCCCACCCTTTGCACTCCACCCGCCCCTCCAACAGTCATCGGGATGTGCGTGTGGGGTCATCGGAGTCGTCTGTCTAACTCTCACCCCATCCCATGTGTAAACAAGCTGAGGTGGTGCAGTATAGGAGAATGAGGGTGAGAGTTGGGACTGATGGCCCCAATAACACCTCGTGCCTGTTGGTGGGGAGTGAGGTGAGTGCTGAGGTGAGAACTAACATCAATTCCTCGCTTTTGTGGCTATGGAACAAACCCTTAATTGATGCATTAAACAGAGTTTTGGGTGATGAACTTCCCTTCTTTTTGAGAATGTGCACTATAAATAGTGAAGTAACAGTAATGCAAATGCAAGCACAAACTGTAATGCACATGGTGACACAAATTTAAATGATAACACAAACGGTAATAGAAACACAAGCAAAAATGTTATTGAAAATAGAAACATGAATGCAAGCACTTACAGAAACACAAATCATAACATGCACGGTCATGGTAACGCAACTGGAAATGCAAACACTTACAGTAATAGCAATGATGACGCCAAAGGAAACAGAAACACAAATGAAAACGCAAATGGAAATGCACACGGTGATGAAAAAGGAAACACAAACAAAAACAGTAATGGGAATGCAAATGTTAACAATAATGCAAACACAAGTGCAACCCAAAATGCAAAGCGTAACGCACACGGTGGCATAGAAGGGAACGCTAACGCAAACAGTTATGGAAACACAAGTGGAAACGCTAACTGTAACAGGAACGAAAACGCACGCCCTTTTTTCTCCCTAAAGCTGCATTGAGAAACACAGTGAATACAAAGAATGTATGCATAATAATGGGCCTCTGAGCAGAAAATGAACACTTGGAATACTAAATTGCTTATATCTCAGGAACCGTATGATGTAGAAAAAAAATAAAATTGTATATAATTTATGACTTTCCTGGCTAATTTTGTACTAAGCATTTATCCAACAAAAAGTCTGTATTTCGAAGCATTTCCAAGATATGGGCCCTGAAAGGCGCGGTGGATGCCGTAATGTTAGCCTATGGGAAAAATTGTCAACTTCAGAGTACCATAACTTTGCAGCCCAGTAATATTGTGTCACCAAACCACACAACTGCACATTTGTGGGATCTTGGTTTTCTTCCTTCCAAATTTCAGCCCAAAAGACCAAACCGTTCTTTTGCAGCAGGGTGACAAAGATTTCCTATTCTTTTGGGCATAGTGTCACAAAGTAGTGTCGTAAATTGCAACACTTTTGCAAAAAAATCACGAAAGTGTCACAAGCGTGACACTACTTTGTGACACTACAATTTACAAAAAATTCAAAAACATATTTCTGGGGTGTTAGACACCCAAAAAAAGACATGGCTAGCTTCCACAGGGCTCGATTAGGTGAACACAAAACGAATTGTGTCCCTAGCGGGTCCCAAATTTAAATACCAAGCATTTATGTGACCAGTAACTGAAAAAGAAATTGCTGACTCATGACACTACAGGGGTCATTTGCAACACTAAAAACTGCACTTTTTGTTAACTTTCCCATTGACTATAATGGGAAACTTGTTTATTGAATAACGTTTGAACCATTTAACATTTTTGCACGAAATCTTTGAAGGGCATATCAGGGACCCTGACTGTATATTCCCTAAAGGTTTTGTACTGGTCACACAAACTGTGTGACCTGTAGGCATGAGCAAAGAATGCACAAAAAAGCATAAATTTGACTTTCTATTGCACTTTATAGCTCCACAACCATACAGCCAACCATTATGAAACGTGGCAGATCCAGACATCAATAGTACCGCTGTGCACCTGCCAAATTGCAGGCAAATCTGTCATACAGTGGCAAAGTTATTGACCTGCAAAATTTCAGACTTTAACCTTAAATGGGGTACTCAACCCTAACTATAGTGGCACTACCGTGCCACCATAATATATATATATATATATATATGTATAGAAAATACAAAATCACACATGCCACACAATGCAAAGCATCATGGGCTGCATATGCAAATCACCACTTGGCATACTGATGAGTCCTAGTAGGAGGAAACACGTGTCTATGTCTTCTGTTAGCACCCTTTGCAAACTGTGTGAGAGGCCTTTCTGCACCATGCAATTCTGCTTAAAGTTGGACCAGCATAAAATTCTGTGGTGATTTGCATATGCAGCCATGATGCTTTGCATTGTGTGGGCATGTGTGATTTGTATTTTCTTGAAACTATTTCCAGCCAACATGCCCTTTGGGGTAACCCTTGCCTCAGTGTTTGCACACAGAGGTTCTTTTGTCTATATATATATTATATATATATATATATTTTTTTTTTATTTTTTACAACATGAAGTGACATCTCAACCCTAAATATAGTGCACGTAATACATATATATATTTATATACTGTATATGCAATATATATATATATATATATATATACATGAAATCAGTGCTTTTTTTTGTATCACTGGTCATCATATAGTCGAACTTGGGGTGTGCATTTTTTGGCTTGATGAGGAATTTTGGAGTTGGAATACTGTCAAGCCAGGCAAGGTAAGTATTTTTTTTGGGGGGGGCGTTATCATTTGGAAGCAAGTTTCATTAATGGTTTCTTTTTTTGTGAATTCTTCACAGGTTTTCTGTGTATCCTCCAGTCCATTCCTGATGCTCGAGATTCATACCAGTTGTGGTGGTGATGTTGAACTTCTTATTTGGAGAAAGCACCAATGGCAGCACACAGCACCGAAATGTTTCCTGCAAAAACAGATGAACAAGGAATTATTAGTACTTCATTGCAGTAATACATTCTGTTCAAAGTGTGGCTGTAGCCAGCCCATTGATGAAGTGGTTGGTTTTCTGCTTGCACCACCGGCGATCCGCATTCGGGAATAGACCTGGGTGATCAGAGGATTGGCCGGGTGGAGAAGGATGGAGCATCTGGATGACTGCTCTCCTTATCCAGGGGGAGGGTAGGGAGTATGTCCAGTGGTACCTGTTCATGGGGGTGGGGTGGACGCTGGATGTCATTGCACATCCCCAATCCCAAGAAAAACACAAAAAAATGCCAGCTCCAACATGATGGCTCATCTCATTCTGCCTCCCACTGCCACTGATGCCAGTCGGGGGGGTCCCGCTCTTGTGGCCCCGATCCAGGGGGTAATCCAGGGCTTGCCCACAATGTCCTTCAGGAGTGGAAATCTCCCTCGGTGGCCCCACCCAAGAGGGTAAGCCTGGGCATGGGGGCGGCAGGCAGATGAGAGCTGAAGAGAAGGGAGTTGGGACAAAAATATGAAAAAAAAAGTGTGGCTGTTACTGTCTGTTATATATCCAGCTTAACAGATACCAAGCTCTTAGTAAGCCACACCAAGACCAAATCACAAGTTTAGTATGTGAACCCATGCACTGTCCCAATGTCTTAACTTAAGCTACATTTTAAAAGACATTTTGTCAACACCTGGATAAAACTTTGTTCAACACCACCATGGCCTGCTGCAGCAATACAGCATCTGATGTGCATGAAAACTATATTATGTGACGTACATGTCACCTACTTTCAATGATTTACACTCTCTTGAAAAAACGAACTACAAACAAGATCTGATGAAATAAAATTGATATACTTACCTGAAACAGATATCCTATAGGTGGTTGTAGACAGTACTACAGTCCTCCAGTCCAGGAGAGTACTTGAAACTGTTATCCTGTAAAAAAATAAAATAAATATGTGTTTCTCAAGTGCATCTCAGAAATGCAACAGGAAGCATAACACAGCTCCAGGAACTCCCATAGTATGAAAATTTAGTACACATACTCACTGTAAAATATTGCTAGTAAGAAGCCTTGCAGTTGTGGCTACTGGATGCAGACCCTGTCTGCCATGGCATTGGCAGGGCACAAGATGGAAAACAATCACATTCCTTCTCACTGAGATAGTATCTGGTGTATTTGGCTGACTACAGTTTACTTGTGGTGGTCATGGGTACAATATGACATTCCCTCTCACTATCTGGTGGCTTGGGCTGACTGCGGTTTACTGGTGGCGGTCATGGGTACATGATGACATTCCCTCTCACTATCTGGTGGCTTTGGCTGACTGTGGTTTACTGGTGGTGGTCATGGGTACATGATGACATTCCCTCTCACTATCTGGTGGCTTGGGCTGACTGTGGTTTACTGGTGGTGGTCATGGGTACATGATGACATTCCCTCTCACTATCTGGTGGCTTGGGCTGACTGTGGTTTACTGGTGGTGGTCATGGGTACATGATGACATTCCCTGTCACTATCTGGTGGCTTGGGCTGACTGCGGTTTACTGGTGGTGGTCATGGGTATACGATGACATTCCCTCTCACTGTCTGGTGGCTTTGGCTGAATGAGGGTTACTGGTGGCAGTCATGGGAACAGCTGCAACACATTCCCTCTCACTGTCAGACACACATGGGTGGGTGGCTGGATATGATGTGCATTGTGTTACAGTATTTCACTCTCCATCAGGAGGCAGATATCTTTAATCAGCAGGTTTTAAGTGGCTAACACCTAGTACTACAAATGGACAGTTGTATTTAAGAGGCTGACTGTGTTTGCTAATGACAGCAGCACACATTCTGTTAAGTCTAATCAGAAATAATACCAAGGCAAGGAAGGTAAAATAGAAAGATTGTTAATTTAAATTGCCAATATGAAATTATGGAATAAGACTCATTCTGGGTGGGATACTGATTTTACGTTATAAAAAAAACAAACATGTACCATTGAGAAAATGTGACAGCCTTTCAACCAGTTAACTTAAAACCCACCAACATCAACCTCATCATCATCATCATCATAAAGGAAGCTGCCCTCACAGTCATCAGTGTCTGAATTGTGCCCACTAGGGAATTCTTTCACCATGATTTCATCATCTACCTCAATGGTAGGCCATTTTATGCTGCCACCAGGATGTTCTGCTTCTCCCACATCACCACAACCATGACGGTGATGGGGTAAGAATACAACAGTTGCAGTTCGAGCTGGTATGTGCCCCTGATTCATTTTTATGAATGTCAGCAGGCTGACATTTGAAGGAGAGAGGTTTGTATGACAGTCCCAAACTACTGCCCTCACAGAACTGAATACCCTCTTGACACTTACACTGGAGGGTGGGTAGGTCAGGTACTTCAGTGCCACTGAGATCAGCTCTGGCCAGTCACTGACCTTTCCACTCCAGTATAAAAGAGGATCATCAATTACTGACAGATGCCTGTTTTCAGCCAAATATGAGTCAACCATTTGCTGTGCTGCATGAAGTCCAGTAATTGATTCATCATCCTGTTCTCCGGATTCATTATACATATTACATAGACAGTGTCGGCAGATAAGGGCCTATGGCCCACCCAGTCTGCCCATTTGAGCTTGTAAGTTCAGTTTGTTTTCCTAGAAGTCTGTTGCACCTTACCCCTGACCTCCAGAATTCCTTTATGTCTATCCCATGCATTCTTAAATCCCGTGATTGTTTCAGCCCCCACCACTTCCTCTGGGAGGGTGTTCCACTTGTCCACCACCCGTTCTGTGAAGAAATTCTTTCTCATGTTTCCTCTGAATTGTCCTCCCTCCAACTTCATCCCATGCCCTCTAGTCCTGGAACATCTTTTTCGCTTAAAAATAGTGTTTTCCTGCACCCTGTTCCTCCCTGTAAGATACTTGTATGTCTCTATCATATCCCCTCTCTCCCTCCTCTCCTCCAGGAGTACATGTTCGGTTCCTTCAACCTGTCTTTATAGGACTTGTGATGCAATCCATGCACCATCTTTGTTGCCCTCCTCTGAACCTTCTCTACCCTGTCTATGTCCTTACGTAGGTATGGTCTCCAGAACTGTACACTGTACTCCAGGTGGGGCCTCACTAGTGTCTTGTATAGCGGAAGTATGACCTCCCTTTTCCTGCTGGTGATGCCCCTGCCTATACATCCCAGCATCCTATTTGCTTTACCTGCTGCCTTGTCACACTGTTTCCCTACCTTGAGGTCATCAGAGATGATAACCCCAAGATCCCTTTCCTGCTTGGTGCATGCTATATCCTCACCCCCCAACTGATGTATTGTGCCAGGGTTTTTGTGCCCCATATGCATTATCTTGCACTTCTTTGCATTGAATTTCAACTGCCAAACCCCTGACCATTCTTCAAGTTTCTGCAGGTCACTTCTCATTCTGTCTACACCCTCTGGTGTGTCTACTCTGTTACAGAGCTTTGTGTCATCAGCGAACAGTGAAATTCTGCCTTCTAGGTCCTGCGCAATGTCACTGATGAAGATGTTGAATAGGACCGGTCCCAGCACTGATCCCTGTGGTACCCCACTGGTCACTCTTCCCCTCTGTGGAGTGACAGCCATTTACCACCACCCTCTGTGTCCTGCCACCCAGGCAGTTACCTACCCACCACACTACTGTCCTGCCCACACCCATATTCCCCAGTTTGTGTAATAGTCTTCTATGTGGCACAGGTTCAAAGGCCTTGCTGAAGTCCAGATAGGCCATGTCCACTGCCCTCCCCTGATCCACCTCCCTAGTCACCCAGTCAAAAAATTAAATGAGGTTGGTCTGACATGACCTCCCCCTGGTGAAACCATGCTGCCTTGGGTCCTGTAGTCCATTGACAACCAGATGTTGATGTCAGAAATCCCAACTTTGCACAAAGCACCCCAAAGTGGGTTAATGGCAACTAGTTTTGATAACAGACCACCTGGAACTGCAGCCACATTACAGGATGTGCTTGGAACTACTCCAAACTGATTTTCAGCCTTGTTGTGGTGCTGAGGTTTGCTGACCTTGGCACGTGACTTCTGTGCCTCATGAACCAAGAGTACCAGTTTCCCACTGACATTTTTAACCGGTTCAGGCACTCCCTCCAATAATGATGCAATTTCACATTTGTATCATGGGTCCAGCATTGTTGCTATTGTAAATTTGTCACTTTGCTGAATGCTCAAGATGTGCTGATTGCAGTCAGCAGGTGTTTCAGTAACACACACTGATGGCACAGTCTCTGGCACCATCAAGACTATGGTGTAGATTCAGCAATGTCTGTCTCAGCACCTGCAGCAGTGGAATTGATTGGCTGATGGAGGCAGACTCGCCACTCACTGCCTGTGTGGCATATTCAAAAGGCCTCAAAATTGTTATACCAGAGTCCATGATGCACCACTGTTCAGTCGTGAGAGGCATGAAGACCCTGGAAGTGTCACAGCTAGTGTACATGACGAGATATTCAGAGATTGCTTTGTATTGTTCATACAACCTTTCTGCCATGTACAAAGTTGAGTTCCACCATGGTGACAACTTCCAGCTTGAAGCAGTGCTGCAGGAGGCTGTTTTGGAACTACAGCCGCCGAAGTTGGTCACGGGTCTTTGCAGAGCATGAAAATGTGAGCAGATATGGTGTGCAGCTGTCAACATTTCCTTTATATCAGGGTGCTGCAGAAACTCCTGGACCACCAGATTTAGACAGTGGGTCATGCATGGAACCCGGAAAAAGCCACAATTCATGATGCATTTAACCACATTTGAGCCTTTGTCACTAGCTATAAATCCAGCTCTCAGGGACAAGGGATTCAGCCACTCATCAGTTTTGGTCAGTAGCAAGTCCTGCATGTTTTCACCAGTGTGGGAACAGGCCACACTGTGCATTGCAAGCACTGCATGCTGTCGAATTCCTGGAAGGTTGCTACTATGATAGTCTGCCTTACTACACTGATTATTCCCACTACCACCAGCACCAACAACCCCCAGCACCTGCACCCAATGTGCAGTAATACACAAATATGAACTCCCTGCTGTTTTGCCACCTGTCCACATATCCATACATACATGGATGAATGGTGAGGAGGAATGCTGAAGGGCATGCCTTACTGAGTTGGCCACAGTCCAGTAAAACTCGAGGACAGCATAGATGGAAAAGTATGTCCTGGATGGGACTTTCCATTTCTGACAGGTGCATGCTGCAAACCTCCAGAATCCTGAATTCTCCATGAAGAAGAAGAGCAAAAGATCAATTGCCAGCATTTCAGCTGCAGCAGCATGAAGTTCACATGACAGTAAGGAGGACTGGGGGGATGCTGGGATACATTGGGAGAGGCATCACCAGTAGAAAACAGGAAGTTGTTATCACTTTGTACAGACAGTTGGTGAGTCCCCATCTGGAGTACTGCATGCAGTTCTGGAGACCAAATCTCCGCAAAGACATAAACAGGATGGAGGCAGTCAAGAGGAGGGCAACTAAAATGGTGCAGGGTTTTCACCGGAAGACATATGAAAAGAGACTTAAGGAGCCTAATATGCATAGCTTCAAGGAAAGGAGGGAGAGTGGAGACATGATAGAAATTTTCATAGAAAAATAGAAACATAGATTTTGACAGCAGATAAGGACCGCTTGGCCCACCCAGTCTGCCCATTTCCCTACCTAATGGATAAGTTGCAGATCCTAGTTAACCAGCAGCCTACTTCTTCCTACCCCCACCCCCTAGAATTGCCTTATGATTGTCCCATGCATGCTTGAATTCCACCACTGTTTTCGACTTCACAACCTCCTCCAGAAGGCCATTCCATGCATCCACAACCCTCTCTGTGAAAAAATGCCTCCTTAAATTACCTCTGAGCCGCCCCCCTTCTATCTTCAAATTGTGCCCCCTTGTTCTTGCAAACCTCTTTTTTTGAAAGATGGTACCCTCTTGGACTTTGTTGATTCCCTTGAGATACTTGAAAGTTTCTATCATGTTCCCCCTCTCCCTCCTTTCCTTGATGCTATACATATTCAGCTCCTTAAGCTCTCTTCATATGTCTTCCGTGCAGACTCCTGCACCATTTTAATTGCCCTCCTCTGGACAGCCTCCATCCTGTCTATGTCCTTGCGGAGATTGGGTCTCCAGAACTGCACGCAGTACTCCAGATGGGGTCTCACCAACTGTCTCAAGGGAATCAACAAAGTCCAAGAGGGTAGCATCTTTCAGAAAAAACAGGTGTGCAAGAAAAAGGGGGCACAATTTGAAGATAGAGGGTATTTTTTTACAGAGAGGGTTGTGGATGCATGGAACGACCTTCTGGAGGAGGTTGTGGAGTCAAAAACAGTGGTGGAATTCAAGCATGTCATGGGACAGTCACAAGGCAATTCTAGGGGGTGGTGGTAGGAGGAAGTAAGCTGTTGGTTAACTAGGATCTACAGCTTATCCATTAGGTAGGGAAATGGGCAGACTGGGTGGGCCAAGTGGTCCTTATCTGCTGTCAAATTCTATGTTTCTATGACACTGCATGATTGGTTGGGTACCTCAGGTTACAGGCAAAAAAGCTCTGATTTATTGTGACACGTTTTGCATGGGGTGTGCCAAATGGCTCTGCTCTGCATATGGCAGGGGGTGGAGTGCTTTGGATGTGTGATGAAGATGGGTGCACAGGTGACAAGTCCACAAATGAAGTTATCTTCTCCATTTTAAGCACAGGGATAGATGATCCACTTGCACTAGACATACTGCATAGACCACCACCACTGCAGCTACTCTGACCACCACTTGACAAGATTTCTAAATCATAATCCTCCTCCTCATCATGCCTGTAGTAATCCTCCATTGAAATTTCAATGCTACTACAGACATTGCTACTTGGTCTTACACTCATGGAAGGGAATAACATGCTTGATAAGGTTTATGACGAGGATGAACGCCCCACTATGGCATTAGCTGCCCTCTGGCGCTGAGTCCACGGTTCCATGTGCCTGTTCTTAAGATGTGTACGCTGGCTGCCCATGCCCAGATGACTCCCATTTTTACATTGACTCACACGTGCATGGCAAACCTGGCAGATTGCAACTGAGTCATCATTTGCATCTTGGACAAAAAAATCCCAAACATGGGATTTGATCCCCTACTTTTAACATGTCCCTGACACTGCATATTGGACTCTGGTTTTTAACAGCTGAAATGGGTGTGTACTACATGATTTCTCTTGCTGGAGACACTTGGACTCTGACTGACCACCATGACTACCTATGATTTTTACTGGGTCATCATCATCATCATCAATAGGAACCGCTACATCACAACTTTTGGGGGGGGGGATTTAACACCTGTAGACCCACCTTGGATTTCTTTTTCTCTGGTTCCCAACAGGGATCACTGACATCATCATCATATTCATCATCCACATCCACAATTTCAGCTTGGATGCTGTCCTGTAGAGAACATGTTCCAACCACAGCACTATTATCATCACCCGATATTTTTGCACCACACTTTGTATCATTGGATGGCAAAGGCATGACCTCAACAGCACTGGAAATGTGACATTGTGAGTCATCGTCATCAGGATCAGGATCATGTTCAACTACCATGGAGATGGTAATGGGGAGTATGACATCATCTACACTATCAGTCACAGCTTTAAACTCAAAACTACATGTTCTAAAATGGTTAACTGGTCAGAAGTGGAACTTGGGGCAGCAGTGCTCATGCCAGCAGCAACTGCACTGAAACCACCAGCTGGGACAACATTATCTCCTCCAACTATCAGTGAAGCAACAGATTGTGCTGTCAAAAACATTGACAGAGAAATCCATTTACTGACATCAGCTATGCACTTCTGCGTACTACCACACCCACAGCGAGTCTTGCAACGCCAGTGCCATGGCCAGAAACAGCTTTGCTTGCATGTGTCTTTGCAGGCACTTTTGGGGATCACCAAGAAAATTCTAAACAAATTTAGATTTATGAACTTTCAGTTTGGGGTGGATGGGAAGCCAAAAAACAACAAATGTGGCTTGCAGATGTAGATTGGGCACTAAACAGATGCAAATGCAGAAGACAGATTAAGATTGCACTGCACACTCAAGGAGATGTAGACGCAAAGGCACAACAACACCTTAACCAATGCGCACAAATCCAAAACTGAAAAAGAATACCTTTTTCCAGCTGGGGGGGCAGTGCACTGCAGTAACAGTCCACTACCAACTATGCCTTTGTTTCCTCGCATCTTGACTACTGTAATGCTCTGTATCTAGGGTTGCCGGGGGTGGATCTCCATTGCTTGCAGCTGGTGCAGAACTCTATGACCAGGTTGTTGATGGGGCTGTCAAGAACTTGCCATATCACACCTGTGTTGCGTGAACTGCACTGGCTGCCAGTGCGATGGAGAATCACCTTCAAGGTTGCGTTGCTGACCTATAAGACCCTACACGGTCAGGGACCGGGCTACTTGCAAGATCTCTTGCGACCCTACTGTCCTCTCTGCTCACTCTACTCTGCCGATGAGGGATTGCTAGATGTTCCCAGGGTTTGTCTTCAATCATCAGGGGCCAGAGCTTTTTCTTTTGTGGCCCCAACCCTGTGGAATTCTCTACTTCGTCAGATTTGAGAGTGCCAGTCCACAGAGCTATTCAAGGCATCTTTAAAGAGTTATTTATTCAAGCAAGCCTTTGAATAGGTCACCCTGTTGTCTTTTAATTGCTTTTATATTAATATTTATTGTGTTGGCTGTTTTTTTGTGATGTATTTGTGCTTTGATAATTTTGAAAAGTGCATTATAAATAAAATCTGATTTGATTTGATTTGAAGAAACCTCAAAGCAGTACAAAATAATGCAGATGAATAACAGGTTCACACTACTGCAATTACTGTGAGGCACAATAACATGTGTCTGACTTGATGGCACACATTACACGTGCACACACACACACACACACACACACACACACACACACACACTACAGATAATGTGCAACAAATTGAAAACTTCAGTAATATAACTAAATCTTTTAAACAAACGGAAATTATGCACTGCACCACAACAATCAGCAAAAAAATGTCAAAAATTACTGAAAATATTACTGTGTGTACATGAACTCAGTTATACAATAAAAATATAACCAAAACAGTTAAAAAGACTGCCTTTTTCCCAGTTAATCTACCTCCACCACAGATATGCCCCTCACCCAAGCACACTTCAACAGTGTCTGTCAGTACACAGACTTAGTGTTCTAAATTAACATTCAAAATCCACACAAAAACAATAAACACTTGATGATATGAGCACAGGATGGTTTCCTACAACCGATGTACTAAATTTTGAGGAAACAAAATGGCTAATTTTTGAATAGTTTTTAGAGGGTTTGAATCTTAGAGCTCTGAAAGCAAACTGTCTCCAGCTACTACTACACACACACTACACAGAACTGAGGCTGTGCAGAACAATCTGGAGTCCACGTGACCTTCAATCCCATGAATCACTGCAAAAATTCGCTTTAGAGCTCACAAACAAGGCGAAGTAATGCAAAGTTCATTGAAATCAATGTACTTTGCATTAAAATTAGTGCAGAAGTGGTTGGGGAATGGTGGAGTAATGTGAAGTCAGTGCTTCCAATGGACTTCGCGATAATAATTAGAAGGCGGAGTACTCGGCTTCACGTTGCGGATCACTCCACGGATTCCACTTTAATATGCAAATTGGATTTTGGCCACTTTGCCCGCCTCTACCCTTTAGCCCACCTGGAGAAAGAAAGAAAGAAAGAAAAGAAAGAAAGAAAGAAAGAAAGTCAAATAGAGCAATTTCCCAAGCTAACAGGGAGTCTAGTCAGCTTGGCAAACACAAGCACACCATGGATGAGTACTTGGAACAGTACTGGTAAAGATGAACACAGGAAAGGACAGGCAATGTTAAGCTTTTGGAGCAGGCCACTCCAGTGACACAGTGACTGGAGCTGCTTATTGTGCTGTGACCCAGGTTCATCTTCTGAACCTGAGATGTCACTGTGTGCTAGAACGAGGACTGATCATCCCACAGAATTCTTTCCCTCTTTGGAGAAAGGGCAGTAGACTTTTTGCTTTGCTACTGTTTGGGGTTGCCACAGGTAGTGGTGCAATTGGGAGTCCACTTTGACAACATGGGGTGGATGTACAGCAGTGGATTGCTGATGCCAAAGCATGCTAAGTCTTGTTTTTTTTTTGGGGGGTCCTCCTGTACCACCACTGTAAAATCTGACTGCATTTTTACAGGATTTTTAAAAATTATGTTTTTGCTGTCCTGAGCGAGTGATTTACACTGAAGTATGTACTAGGATTTACTAGGAGAGCAGACACAACAGGAGACACAGCCCATGTAAAGCTGTCCTCCCACTATCTGTGGTAATATTGTGTAGGTCCTGCTTGATTCATTTGACTGCCTAATCTGAATTTGAAAATATTTATATACTCACTGTTAATAATATCACATTGCAGTGAATTCCAAATTCCAACTCTCTTTGGGGGTAGTATAATTTTCTCTTGTTTGTTTTGAAGTCCCGAGGTTGTAGTTGTATATTGTACCCTCCAGCTGTAATTGTATCTGTTTTAAATGACATGCTCATGTAACCCCCGACCCCTGCCTTTTTGCAAAACGACAGGTGGCATGCTGCTGAAGCTGACAGCAGTACCTGGTGGGGACTGGGTTCGGGGAGGACTAGGTTACTCGGCACAGGGGGCCTAGGTATGGCTACTCTGCACAGGGGCACCCAAGTAAATCCGAACACAGGAAGCAATAACTATAATGTCCAGAACCAGGAATGGGATTCTACAGTGTGGCTTTTATTCACATCCAAGCTGAACAAACAAAGCATAGACAGACCCCACAGGGCTACATTCCTGGTAATGCAGATTAGAGACAACAGAACACTTCTTCACATTTCCAGCCCTCAGGCTCTAAACCTACCAGGCACACAGTCCGGACTTGCATGCAGCTTTGGGTACACAGCCCGACTTGTACACTACTTGGGTTTTCCCCACAGGCTCGGCTCCCCCACCAGCCACTTGATCCGTGGTCCATTTTGGGAAATGAAACAGTTTTCCAATTGGTGGATCCCCAAACCACCTTAGACCCTTCGACTCCTACAGGGAATTTTCCTTCCAATCCCACATCTGGGTACTTCCCTCATCACTGGCCAAGTGCATGAGGCAAAGTAGAAATCCACAGAGCAAATCCATAGAGGTGGACCTGGTTACTAAAGATGGGGGGTCTCCCACCTCCAGCTCCCACAATCTATACCCGGCCATTTCTCTGGAAACTAAACAACTCTTTTGAAAGCTTGGCAATGTAGATTACTGGGTAGACATATGTCACATCTCCTCTACATGTCTTGACTTCCCCAATGTGCTGGACTTGAACATACTTTTACTTTTGGCTACACCTATTACTCTAGGCCTCCCACTACTTCAGTAGTCCAATCCCCACTATCACACAAGTCCCAGGATGAAAACTTGGGCCCTTTAAAAAGAGCAGAAACTCACCCTCCGGTTGCAGGTGCCCCACAGGCGAATCATGAAATCTTCTTGTTTCCCAAACTCTTGGACAGAATAAGGCAGCTTCTCAACTAGCAGAAGCCAGGGGGTTGCCCCTGGAATATGCAGGACAACCTTTCCTGCCCCATCCCCTGAGGGATGGGGCACTGAGACCCAAATCAGTGGTCTCCACCACTTTAAAACTGCTTCTGTGTCTCTCTTTAGGTGGAAACACACACCTTTTTCCTAAATGTAGCCCTTTGTCAGGGCTGAGGCTCCAAGAACCTAACACAGAGCTGCTGTGCTCCTTTCAGAATAAGTTCCAAACTCCAACTGACTTACAGACTACTGTTCAAACCTCCCAACATTCTACTCTAACTCCCTGCTGCAGATTCCATTGTGGCTCATGCAGCTGTGACAGTTCTTTGGTGATGTCATCCCTCAGTCTCAGCTGAGACTGAGAACAGAGTGAGACAGTGTGAAATCCATTTAACTGGAGTTTCAGAAGCTGCCTTCCCTGCCTACCACTAGGTCTTACTGGGATTCTAGTAACTCCTGGTAACAAGGGGATTACACTCATATTAGACAGGAGACAGTTATCCTTGTGTACAATGTAAAGCAGCAGTATGTCTCCCCTAATTCATCTTTTGTGCAGGGAGAAAAGACTGAGTCTACTTAATCTTTCCTCGTATTCCAGGTTTTCAAACTCTCTGTTGATTTACTTGCTTTTCTCTGTATCCTTCCAATTTTATTTCTTTCTCCAATATTTAGCCCTTCCAAAACTGAACAATAACCAGTTAATGGTCCTACATAAGTTGAGTATAGTGGCACAATACTGTTTGGTTTGTGTCAAGTGTCTATATATAGTATTTACTGTGTAATTTGATTTCCTATAGACCGATGTCACGTTGTATTTTTTGTTTGTTTGTTTGGTTTTTGGTTTTCCAGTTACTTTTTAGGTTAGATGTAACCTTCACTCCCAGATCCCTTTCACTTGTAGTTGGGTTAAGTTATGTATTTTGCAGCTAGTACTTACAGCCAGGATTGCATTTACCTAAGTGTATTATTGAACATTATGCTCAGTTAAATGTCATTCGGCAGGCATTTGCCCAATCAGCCAGTAGTTTTATATTGTTTTATACGAAGATATATTTTCCAAGTGCATCCACCCAAATACCACTTTGAGTATCATCTGCAAATATACTTTACCAGCTTTTTTGATGTTTACGCAAATCGGACATACAGAGTCTAAAAAGTATCGGACAGTAATACAAACATATGAGCATACAAAAATGCCAGCAGAATAAGGCCTTTTAGTCTATTGAGTCTGCCCCTATTGCAGGGTCCCCAGCACCAGCTAGTGACTCTGCTCCCTCCCCAATCAATATCCCCTCATTTCTGCCTACCCCCCTTGACTCTGACTTTCCCTTTCACCCTGCCCCAGCCTCTATTGAAGCAATCCACTGTTTCAAGTGATGCCACTTCTTCACGAAGCCCATTCCAACTTGCCACCACCTTCTCCATGAAGAAATGCCTTCTGGTCTCACTCTTTAACCTCCCTCTGTCTTTCCATTCCTCCCTCCCTCTAACTTAAGACAGTGCCTTCATGTTTCTGGTCCGACTGAGCCTGAAGATGGGTTTTTTAAACTGAGGAAGGGAAGGGACACCAGAGGGCATGGGCTAAGAATAGAGGGGGGAAGATTTAGGATGGAGATGATGAGGAGGCATTACTTCACAGAGAAAGTGGTGTCAAAGTGGAACATCCTACCAGAGAGGGTGATATCATGAAAATCTGTGGGTAGCTTTCGAGCAGACATTAATAGACCAGGAGGTCCTTTTCTGCAGGCACATTCGTATGTTCATATGTTCGTATATGTGAAGAGAATCTCTTTGTCCACTCTATTATACCCTTCATATACTTAAAGGTCTCAGTCATGCCCCCCCATCTCTCCTCCAGGAAGTGCATGTTCAGGGCCTCCAGTCTCTCCTCGTATGTCTTACCCTGCTAGACCATAATCATCTCTGTTGCCCTCCTTTGGACTGTTTCCAGCAGTCTTATGTCTTTCCTAAGATATGGATGCTATTACTGTACACTGTATTCCAGATGTGGCTGCACCAGTGACCTGCACAATGGCAGTATAACCTCCTCCTCCTACCTACAACTGATTCCTCTAGCAATGCAGCCCAACATTCTATTTGTGTTTGCTGCTGCCTTCCTGCAATGCTTGAAATGTTTTGGGTCACGATTGTTCAACACTCCCAGGTCTTTTTCCTCTTCCGTTCATTACTGGGACCCCTCCCAGGATGAACTTCATCTTCAGGTTGTTATCTCCAATGTGCATAACCTTCAATCTCTTTTCACTAACGCAATGTTGCCAGCTTCCAGACCACCTCTAGAGCCTTACCGCATCTTCTCTTAGGTCTTGTGATCCCCTCCAGTGTGTCCACCCTCCCACAGAGCTTGGTGCCACCTGCAAATAAATAGATTTTTCCCTTTATGCCCTCTTCAGTGTCATTGATGTAGACATTAAAAAGCACCAGACCAAGCACCAAGCCAAGTGGGACCCTGCTGGTGACCTCCCTATCACCTGAGAGCCCTCCCCCAGCACACTGCCCTGGGTCTCTCCATTCAGCAAGCTAGCTGCTACCCAGTCAGTTTCTCTCCTTCTCCCAGCTCCACCAATGTCTTGATCAACCTCTTGTGGGGCAGAGAATAAAGGCCTTCCTAAAGTCCAAGTACAGAATGTCCACCATTTTAGTGAACCAGTCAAAGAAGTGCATTAAGCTTCTTTGGCACAAGTCCCCTGCCATAAATCTGTGTTGCCACTTATCCTGGAGGCCATTCACTTCCAGGAAACTTACTAGCCTTTCCTTAAGTACGGTCTTCATGAACTTGCACATGATTGAGGTCAAGCTGATCAGTCTGTACAGTAGTTGCCAAGGTCATCATTGGGATCGTTCTTATGAAGCAGCAGTACATGTGCTGTTCTCCAGTCTTGCAGTACCAGCCCTAACTCCAGCAAACTATTGGACAGGTCAGCTAGGGGGCCAGCAAGTTCCTCTGCTAACTCCCTCAGCACCCTTAGATGGATGCCATCAGGGACAGTAATTTTTCCACCTGGGATTAACAACCCTTTCCTTACCCTATCCATTTCAGTCAATTCATCAATTTTCACTCCAACCTCCTCCTTCCCCTTTGTGACACTGAGCCATCTCACTCCTTAGAGAAGACTGAATAGAAATACTCATTTAGTATCTCTGCCTTGTTCCTATTCACTTCCACCCACCCCTCCACCTTTCTGAGGGATATTATTCCATCATTTTTATTCCTTTTCTCACTCAGGTACCTAAAAGGTTTTTTCCCCCTTTTTTTAATTCCCTCAGCTAGCTTCAGTTCATTTTGAGCTGTAGCCCACTGGACTATCTTTTCTGGTTTACTAGCCTTCTTCAGACAGTTCTCTCTATCCTCCTCCTACTGTGTTCTCCTGGACTTCCTACAGGTGGTCCTCTTATCTTGAACTACCTGGGCAATCATTTTACTAAACCATCTTGGTGCTTTGGCCCTAAGGTTTTTCCCTCTAAGCCAAACACACCCCTTTGTGATTGTTGCTGTTCCCTCCTTCACAATGGATCACTTTTGGTACACCCCATGTCTACATTGATGCTCTCCAGGTGCCCCTTAACAGCTCCCCCAGCCTTCTGAAGTCTGCCTTTCTGAAGTTTAGGACTTTGGTCTTTGTGGGTGCCTTTTCTCTGCCCATGTCCAGCCAGAACCACACTGTGTGGTGGTCACTCCCATCCAAGGGCTCCTCGAACTGGATATCCTTGATGTCATTCCTATTTGTCAGTACCAAATTGAGGACTGTCCCCTTCCTTGTGGGTACCATGACACCACTGCATCCAGCATCACCTGACTCCTGTTGCAGATCATGGCAGGGATCTTCCTTAGGCAGTTTAGTGTGCCCCACAATTGCCACCTCACCCTTACCTGCAGCTGCTCTTATAAATATGTCTAGTCTCCTGTCCATTTCCTCCTCCTGGTTGGGCTGTCTGTAAACCATCTCTAGTCACGCCTTTCTCCCTCTATTGGACAGTAACTATATCCATGGCAGCTCTACCCTCTCCTCTTCTGACTCTTTCCTTGCACAAGTTATACCTTTCCTTATGTAAAATGTAGTCCCTCTTCCTTTTCCTACTCCTCTGCCCCTCCTGTGAAGTTTGAACCCAGGCAACTAGAGGTCCCAGTCATGGTTAGGGGTAACCCTTGTCTCAGTGACTGCCATAATGTCCACACTTCTCTCTGCCAACAATGCCTGCAGGTCATCCATCTTGTTTCTGACACTTCTTGCATTCAGGGACACCACCTTCCATCTAGACTCTAAGCCTCCCTCCCCCACCCTCTGTCCTCCCTCCTGCTCCCATTTGTCTGTTTCCTTGCCTCAGCCTCTATTGCTCCTACTCCCACTCCAACCTCCAATTCTCCCTGCCCAGTAAGGGGGGAGGCCTGCCAACTTCCTTCTCCCAGAGACATGAGTCCACAATTCCCACTCTGTCATTCTGTAACAGTTTAAATTAAGGTCCCAAGATATGCACCCCAAAATTTATCCCTGAGAAGTTTTAAACCCCCTCTACTGAGGTGCAGCCTGTCTGTTGCATATAAAGATTTATCAGACCATGTCTCCTCCAGCCTCCTATGCAGCCATAACCATCCTCCTTGCACCATGTCCACAATCAGCCATTAAACTCCTTTAGCCTTTTCTTCCTGACTGTGCTGGCTCTCAGTATTGGCAACACCTCTGACAATGCAACTGATCTGTCTAGCCCTTAGAGATCCTCCCCACTACCCTGAATCTTTCCCTTGCCACCCCCACATCCTTCCTAGCTAGCTCATTCATACCCAGATGTATAATCACATGACGTTCCCTTCCAACTCCCTGCACCAGCTGATCAATCCTTGGGTCCCTCTCTGCTGTCATCCTCGGCATGCATATCTCTTTCCTCCCCATATGCGGGTCCTCATTCTTCCCCCAGTGACTTCTCTTCACAATCAAGTCCCCCAGGATTACAACATCCCTCCCTCCTCCACTCTATCCACCCCTTCTCTGACTATCCCTCAAACTCCATCATCATCTAACTGGAGACCGAGTTGACTTTGGGAGTCTGAGGGCAAGTATTTTCTATTCATTTTGCTGTCCTCCCCCACTACGATTTATTGGACTTTGTTAATTCTATGGAAGTTTGTCAGGTGACCCGCTCCTGATATATTCTTGACACTGTGCAGATTTGATTTTTTGGAGACTCACTCCTGTTAATTCCTATCTTGGGATGCTTTGGGGCATTCTTTTGCTTTTACTGCTGTGTTCCTGCCTTGGAACACCTTGGGTCATTCTGCTACTTTTACTGCTGTGTTTAAAAAATTGCTCATCCTCCCACCCCCACCCCAGGTCCTGTTAATGGTCTGTGGGCTGTGACTGACAGCTCAAGGGTGCTTTTTCCTGCAGGGTGTTAGGTGGAACCTATGGTAAAATGGGCTATCCTCTGCACAATTTGAGCTTAGAAATCTATATTTGTAACTGCATTTTTTGACTGTTGTTTTTTGTCTGTTCATATGAGTTAGAATCTATGCATTTCTCTGTCTGCAGTGGCTAGCTGTTCCTATTCCTTGTGGCTGTTTTCTCTGCTTTCCTTGCCTCCCTGTGTTATCATTTAGTGTCTTGTTGCTACTTGCCACTTTGTTTCATATAATTTTATTCTTAATGCTGTTATTTCTGCTTTAATTCTCTTCTATTTTATCTAAATTCTATCCTTTCCAGCGCCCCTCCCACCACCCTCCCTACCTAATTTTTCGATTAGTCTTTATTTCACTTGTTTGACCTGATTCTGTCTCCCCTCTTCTACCTTTTGCTGTCACTGCTGCACCATCTTTCTCCTCTCCTCTCACTATGCTCCTCCTCTTTCTCACTACCCTCCCCCTACTGTTTACCCTGTCATCCATTCCTCCCTCCACCCTTCTTGCTATGCCTATGCCAATCTTCTATGTATACTCACCTTTTCTTACTCTTCCATCTTCTTGTCTTCTTCCCCTTCTTCACTCACGCTGGTGCTCTGGACCATCTATCCTCCAATCTCCGAATAACCATTTCACAGTCCTTCGCTCCATTTTATCTACACTTAGACACTCTCCTGCTCATTCCCTCACTTTTACCTCTATTAAATCCTTCCGGCCTTGAAGGTGTTTATCCACCCCATCTAGGCTGCTCATCTTTTTACTGCTTGTTACAGCAGGTGACATTGAACCCAACCCTGGGCCATCAGTTCTTCCCCCTGTTGACCTCCCTAATGGATTAATAGTATTGCATCTCAATATTAGAAGTCTTCTTCCTAAATTGATCTTCTCCATCCCCCGTAGCTGCTGGAGATCAGACTCTGAGCAAGTAAGGAGACTACTGAGAAATATAGGAACTTCTTGTCTCAGAACAGGAAGATCAGGAGCTTAAAGGGCACAGAGGCAGTAAGTAAGTAGGGAGAAAAAATAAAATAAATAAATAAACAGAGGAAAGAATAAGTATTCCAAACAACAGTTAAGGGGCCAGAAATAAGACATGATGGGAGTGGTGCAGTGCAGTGGCTATGGAGCAGCAGTCTTCCGGGAGATGTTCTGAAGGATACAGTGTTGTCCCATCTGCAGACACCTCTCTGGGCTGAGGGAGGAGGTTGCGTATCTCCAGGCTGAGTTTGACAGGATTTGGGGGACCTCCTCTTCCATCCAGGGACCACCAGTGCCACTGCCATTGCCTCAGAGGTTGCCAAGAAAGAGGAGCAGTTAGATCACAGTGGGCTCAGAGAGGGTGAGGGTGGTGGAACAGAGGCACATCCCTCCAGTTGTACCTCTCTACAATTCATATGCCATTCTGGCAAAGTGTGGTTCCTCTATGTAGGCACCCACAGTGGAGGCCAAGGAAAGATGCTGGGAACCTCCACAAAGAGACCCACAGGAGGGTGGCATAGGACCCCACAGGGGAAGGAAACAACTCCTTGTGGGGGACTCCATTGTTAGAGGGGTAGAAAAGGGGGAGGAAGGGGAGAGGGAGGTAAGGTGCCTGCCTGGTGCCATGGCTTGGAGGGACAGGGAGCGAATCTTCAGGATCGCTGGAGCAACTGCACAGGGGAGGGAGCTGGATGGCAATGTCCACCTAGAGACAAATGACCTGGAAGAGAAAGGGATCAGTTCAGTGCAGGAAGAGTTTGTGGAGTTGGGGGAAGGGCCTTAGACAAGTAGCATGCACGGTAACCTTCTCGAAGGTGCTGCCTGTCTATGGCATGGATGAGGCTAGGGTGCTCCACACCATGGGATTCCAACAGTGGTTGAAAAACTGGTGCAGAGCTCAGGGATTTGGCTTCATTGGGGACTGGGGGTCCACCTGGAGTGATGCAGGCCTATAATGGCATGATGGTCTGTATCTGTCCATGAGGGGAATCAGGATCCTAGGTGATAGGTTTAAATGCTTCATTGGCAAGCATTTAAACTAGCCAAGGGGGGAGGCACTGGAAAGGAGCAGGGAAATCCTAGCCACCCCAAAAAATCAGGGTAGTAAGTGAGGTAAACACCAAGATAGAGATGTCAATAGGAGGAAGGGCAGGGGTAAATGGAGAAAAAGACAAAGGCAATAAGGACAGAGATGGGCCAAAAAGGGGTAAAGCCATCAAGAAATGGAGGTTAATGAGTACTAATACCCGTAGTCCTGGCAACAAGCTCCCTGAACATGTGGCCTTGATGGAAGAGGGATGCCTGGATATCGTAGCAGTCACAGAAAAATGGTACACAGAAAACCATGATAACTGGGATGTTAACATACCAGGGTACATGACCTACAGGAGGGAAAGGGAGGGTAGAAGAGGGGGAGGAGTAGCTCTCTATGTAAGGGAAGGGATAAAAGCAACTGAACAAAAGAGCAAACAGGGAGGAGAGGAGGCACTGTGGGTCACCTTAGAGACTGAAAATGGCACCACAATCCACACAGGGGTTGTATACAGACCCCCATGTCAGGGAGAAGAAGTGGACAAGGATATGATAGAAGGCATCCTTAGGATGGCAGAGAAAGGGGAGCTACTGTTGATGGGGGATCGAATATGCCAGATGTTAACTGGAGCAACCTTGCTGCAGCCACATACAAAAAGGGCCATTCTCGATGCCCTACAGGTGGCATGCCTCAGACAGCTAGTTTTGGAACCCACTTGTGAGGGAGCAATCTTAGACCTTGAACTCTCAAATGAGGACAGTGAGAGGATCTCAGATCTAGAAGTTAGTAGCCATCTGGGAACAAGTGACCACCAAACAGTGTGGTTCATGATAAACTCAGCTACAGAGTCAAGCCATACAAAAGTGAGGGTACTGAAATTCAGGAGGGCTCAGTTTGGCAAGATGAGAGAGTGCCTTAGAAAAGCACTAGCAAACAAGCTAGAAGGAGGTGTGGAGCAACAATGGGGAAACATCAAAACTGACATCACGGAGGCAACAAGCCTTTGTGTGAAGCAAATAAACAAATCAAAATGAAAGAAAAACCCACTATGGTTCTCAAAGGAGGTGGCGGGGAAGGTTAGGGAGAAAAATATAGCATTTAGGAAGTATAAGGAAACACAGAAGGAGCAGGACAGAGAACTGTACCAGTTAAGGCAGAAGGAAGCAGGGAGGGATGTCAGAATAGCAAAGGCCCAAACTGAGGAAAAGATAGCCAACTCGGTTAAGAAGGGGGATAAACCCTTTATAGGTACATCAGGGAGCTTAGAAAGACAAAGGGAGGGATAGTGAGGCTGAATAGAAAGGACAGTGGGTGGGCAGAGAGGGACAGTGAAAAAGCAGGAATACTGAATGAATACTTCTGCTCAATATTCACAAAAGAGGAAGGGGGAGGTGCCTATTCCAATTAACAGAAGCACTCTGGATAGGGAGGTCTATCCCAGTCCTTTCGCAGAAGAAAGGGTTCTGAAAGAACTCCTAAACTGAAGGTGGACAAAGCAATGGTGCTTGAACCCCAGAATTCTAAAAGAATTAAGGGGAGAACTAGTGACACCACTGACTACCCTTTTTAACAAATCATGGGAGGATGGTGCGGTACCTGAGGACTGGAGGAAGAAATTCCCCTTCACAAAAGTGGGAGCAAGACAGAGGCAGGAAACTACAGACCTGTCAGTTTGACCTCTGTGGTTGGGAAAGTGATGGAATCACTTCTGAAGGAAAGAATTGTTGAGTACCTAGAGGCCAGTGGGGCACAGGACCCAAGGCAGCACGGGTTCACAGCAGGAAGGTCATGTCAGATGAATCTAATTGATTTCTTTGACTGGGTGACCAAAGTAGTAGACCAGGGAGGGGCTGTGGACATGGCCTACCTAGACTTTAGCAAGGCATTTGACACAGTCCCACACAAAAGAATAATAATCAAATTGACCAGCCTGGGAGTGGGTCCCAGGGTGGTAGCCTGGTAAACATTGGCTGGACAGCAGGACACAGAAGGTAATTGTAAATGGTGTCCACTCTGAAGAAAGAGGAGTTACTAGTGGGGTACCGCAGGGTTCAGTACTGGGTTCAGTCCTTTTTAATGTCTTTATAAGTGACATTGCAAAGGGACTGGAAGAAAAAGTATGCCTGTTTGCAGATGACACAAAGATCTGCAACAGGGTTGATACACAAGGAGGCATGGAAAGGATGAGATGGGACTTGGCAAAGTTGGAGGAACGGTCAGAAGTATGGTAGCTTGGATTCAATGCTAAGAAGTGCAAAATAATGCACCTGGGAAACAAAAACCCAGGGGAATATTACACAAAGTGGGGAGGTAGTAACAACAACAAAAATGGAGAGAGACCTGGGGGTAATTATATCAGATGACCTTAAGGTTAGCAAGCAATGTGAGAAGGCAGTAGGGAGGGATGGGGGATACTGGTATGCATAGGGAGAGGCATCACCAGCAGAAAACAGGAAGTTGTTATCCCTCTGTACAAACAGTTGGTGAGACCCCATCTGGAGTACTGCGTCCAGTTCTGGACACCCCATCTCTGCAAGGACATAGGTTGGAGGCTGTCCAAAGGAGGGCACCTAAAATTGTGCAGGGTCTGCAAGAGAAGCCATACGAGGAAAGACAAAAGGAGCTTAATATGTATACCCTTGAGGAAAGGAGGGAGAGGGGGGACATGATAGAAACTTTTAAGTACCTCAGTGGAATCAACAAAGTCCAAGAGGGCAGCATCTTTCAGAAAAAGAGATGTGCAAGAACAAGGGGACACAATTTAAAGATAGAGGGGAGATGGCTCAGGGGCAATGTGAGGAAGTATTTTTTCACAGAGAGGGTGGTGGTGGACGCATGGAACAGCCTTCCTGAGGAGGTTGTGGGGTCTAAAACTGTGGGAGAATTCAAGAATCCATAGGACAGACATAAGGCAATTCTTGTGGAGGGTAGGAAGAAACAGGCTGTTGGTTAACTAGGATCTGCAGCTTATCCTATTGGTAGGGAAATGGGCAGACTAAATGGGCCAAACAGTCCTTATCTGCCATCAAAATCTATGTTTCTATGTTTCTCCATCCTCTTATGATTAGTCTAAAATCCAGTGACTGGTTATCACTGAATCTTGGCTTTCTTCCAAAATCCCTGACACTGCCATCTCCATCCCTGGTTATACCGTTATTCGGCAGGATCAGTCAACCAGGGGTGGGAGGAGTAGCCATTTAAATCTCCTCCTCTATCAGTATAACCTCTGCCTCTCCATTTCCTCCCCCTATGCCTATGAACTTCTATTAATAAAACTATCCCTCTCATACTCCCGTTCTATCTTTGTGGGTGGTGTATACTGCTGCCCTAGTCTTCCTTTATCCTCTACCTCTGATCTCATCTCTAATCTCATCTCCTACTCTACATCTGATGAACTTCTCATCCTTGGGGATTTTAACATTGATTGGCTTTCCACTGCACAATCCAAATTCTGTCAACACATTTCCTCCTTGAATCTCACACAGTTGATCTCTGAACCAACTCGTTCTAACCACAAGTCTGGCAAACATACCCTGTTAGATTGAGTTCTAGTGTCTCATCCTCACTGGGTAGTTACATCAGGAATCTTGCCAGATTCACTCAGTGACCATCACATGGTCTTCTGTGTGTGCAAAATCCATCATGTCAAAGCCCCACCACACATCCTCCTTTGCTCTTTTAGGTCCTTTGATTTGTTCTCCCTCCACAAGGATCTCTTTGATATTGACTGGTCTTCGATTGTAAAGGCCTCCTCTGTCAGCTCTGCTCTGAGCTACTTCAAGACCTAGTTCTTGCATGTTTGGGAGTGGCATGCTCCTATCAGGAAAACAAGGGTCAGAGGCTCTCATCTCCTCTGGGTATCAGTTGAACTCCTGGCCTGCCAGCGAGCTCATACCCTTGCATGGAAAACTTACAAGGTCTCGGGCATTCTAGGTGATCTGGTTAAATTCCGGACTCGCTGTAATGCTTGTACCAGGGCCATCAGACTTGCCAAAATAGAGTATTTCTCAACCACTTTCCAGGAGAATCTTACCAGCCCCTCCAAATTCTCAAAAGTAGTCCATGCCTTATTCTGCCCCCTTCACAACCCCTTCCCCTGGTCCTAAAGGTTGGTGACATCACTATTTCTGATCCCCCCCTCTGTTGCCAATGAATTAAATGCTTTCTTCACCACCTGTGCTTCAGGCCTTCTTGTGTCTCTTTTCACAGCAGCTCCTCCTCCACCAGCCCCTTCAGCACCCTCTTCCTGTCCTCACTGTTACTCCTTCTCTCCAGTCTCCCCTGATGATACCCTAAATGTGCTCCTGGCTTTTAACTCTGATAAGGACAAAAGCCTAGATAAGCTTGACCCAAAGCTCCTGCACCTTTTGGCTCAAGCCTTTTCTGTCCCACTCAGTTACTTTCTGAATCTCTCCTTTACACGTGTTTCTGTTCCTGATGCCTGGAAGATTGCCACAGCTGTCCCCCTCCCTAAGGGGCATGACTCTTCAAACCCAAGTAACTACTGCCCACTTTCCCTTCTAATCCTTGAAAAACTGCAAGAGCACCTTGTTTTGGCTCAGCATTCCTCTTTTCTTGAATCCTCCTCCTCCTTCTTCACCCCTTTCCAGTCTGGTTTCTGCAAGGCCCACTCCATTATGACCTCTCTGCTTCAGCTCACTGACTCCATTCTCTCTGGCATGGATCAAGGCCTTATCACCTCTGTCATCTTTGTCGACTTAGCCAAAGTTTTCAACACTGTTTCCCACTTTTCTTCTCCTCAATAAGCTTGCAGTGACTGGTCTCTCAGAGTCTGCCACTAACTGGTTTTGTTCCTACCTTGTGGGTAGGTACCAATCAGTCAGGACTGGTGACTCCATCCCCCCCTTCCATCAACGCCGGTGTCCCTCAAGGTTCGGTGCTTGGACTTATTCTTTTCTCCATTTTTCTGAATGACTTACCTGCTGCCTGCTCAACAACAGATATCCACATGTACACAAATTATACTGTCTTGTATACCTCCAGTTCCTCCCATCTGATGTGGTACTAGCCTTCAGTTGGCTTTCAGTAATGTCCAGAGCTGGTTTTGCACAAATCAACTATCCATCAATACCAAAAAGATGGTCTTCATTACTTTTGGCACCAGGCAGAGGCTCACCAGGGTTATGATCCTCCATATCTTTCACACCCTTGAGGGGTCCCCTTTGCAGGATGTCTCCAGTTTTAAAGATATCAGGCTCTGGCTAGACCAGAACCTAGATTTTATTGGACATGTGGATGTTATCCACAAAAAACTACATCCCAAACTTGGTGCTCTCTACAGACACCATGGCTGCATCCCCCTTCAAACCCACCGAGAGATCGGCCAGAAGATGACCCTCCCAATCTTTGACTTTGGAGACATAGTTTACAGTGTTGGTCCTAAGTCCACCCTCACCATACTGGACACCCTGTTCAACTTCTTCTGTCGCTTTGCTCTAAACTGCTCCCCATGTACATATCACTGTGACCTTTATTCTGCCCTCTCCTTCCCTCCCCTTGGGAATAGATGCCTTGCCTATTGCACCTCATTAGTTGGGAAGTTTTGGCTTGGCTCCCTTCCACCATACCTAAACACCCTCCTCTCTACCCCCTCTTCTCCCACCAACACCCTCTGTGACTCCCCTTATAGGACTCTTGCCCTCCATGCCTGTACATCAACTTCAGGATGGGCTACCTTCTCCTACCATTTCCCAAATACCTGGAGCTCCCTCCCTTTGAATATCCACTCCATCCTGTCCTCACTGTCACTCTCCTATCTTCTCTGTAACCACATTTCCCCTTCCTGCTCCTGCTCTTGAAAACATGCCTTTCCTTATTATTCATTTCTCTTCATTTCTTCACCTTCTCCCCCACCTAATCCCTTATCGTCTTCCCAATTTTTTTCCTTTTCCTCTTTTTTATTCTATATCACTCTCCCCTCCTATTCCTCTACCTCTTTAGATAGACTGTTCCCCATGTACTGGCTAAATGGGTTCATGTTGTGTGGGTCTGCCCCTGGGTATCACAGTTTCTGTCCTTTATCATGCAGTAAATATATTTTGTCCTTAGCATTAGTGACTTTCAGTGTATGTTATAATAATTGTTTACTAGCTGCAATTTGATTTTGTTTATTGCCCTTCGTGTTTTAATTTTTGTTTAATGTACGATTTTCATGTTTATTTTTGCTCATTTATCATACTTCATATTCTGAATGTATCCCGTTTTCCCCTTTCCTCTAGGAGGCATCTGGAAACAAGCTATTGCAGCTCTGTATGTCTTTCCTGGTGAAACTTTTTCAAATAAATAAATAAATAACTGATCCCCCCCCACATGGACACCACTCCACCCTCCTTCTCCACACACCCTGTCTGACTGACCTCACTCTGCCCCTTTCAGCCCCCTCTCCTGCCTTCCTGCCTACTGCTCTGATCTACCCTTTTTTACTGCCTAAAAGCACTGGGACCGATTCTAGAAGCTGCCTGCATTGGACATAACCTGTGACAAAGAAGGAGTCTGTGTCCAATACAGTTGTGGCAAATGCAAAAGTTGCTATTCCATAAGGTTGGTGACTTGTGTCAAACCTTCTGGAATAGCCGTAAAATACAGCCAGTAGCCAAAAGATGGGCACAGTTGGGGGTCCTGGTGCAAGTCCATGGATGCACCTGTGGACATGTGTGCTGGAGCCAGCCTAGTTGCCAAAGGAGCAGAAAGCCCAACCCAGGCACAGAAGGGGAAGTCACTGCAAGGCTGAGACATGGGGCATGTTGCCCCAACAGGGACTGTCCCAGTACTGACAGGACACCCCTGTACCACCAATGTAGCAAGCCTGCTGTAGCAGGCTATTGCCAAACCACAGCAATCCCCCAAATTGCCACAAAAAGGTGGTAGTACAATAGCCCCCCCAAACTCACAGTGAGCCCTGATCCTCGTGTCTGCATTTGAAAAATAACCCCAGTCCAGTCCATTCCCCTTCCCCCCACTCTTTCCATGCCCTTACAGACATGCCATCGCAGAACCTGGTGGTCTAGTGGCCCTCCACCCTCCCCACCCTGACAGATGGTGGTCACGCACCCCATTCCCCCCTACAGTCCTCAATCCTACTCCCTGCACCGCATCCTCTGAGACACCACCACAGCCAGCCACAGAATGCATTATGCACATACTGTATAACAGTGTACAGCATGTACTTAACTCATTCTGCAGATGGCCATGGTGGTGTGAGGAGGGATGTACAGGTCGCAGGAGGGGGACAGAGTGAGTGGAGTGGGTGACCACTGCCTGTCACGGTGAGGAGGAAGGGAAGCCCTAGACCACCAGGGAGTAAGACTGGTGTTTTCTGTTTTTTCTTAGGAGATTGTGGAATGGGGTAGGGTCCATGCTGCAGGAACACTGCCAGCATTGTTCTCACGGGTGACTGGTGATCGCGGGGGGGGGTTGACCCACTATACCACCAGAGCAGATAAGTAAGAGTTGGGAATGGGGGTGCTACACTACCAGGAACATGTTTGATAAATAACGGCCATGCTTGTGAAACTGTCAGTGTGATGCCAGCACCGCTGGGTGCCATGCCACTATGACAGCCAGACAGCTGTGGCCTGAGACACCCCCCCAGAGCTGCTGCCCTGCCCATACTGGAAACCACTGTTCACAGCCTACCCAAGTCCCAATGGCGCAACCACTTAGACCATCTCCTGGATGGTCTAACTGGTGCCCCTCTCTGCGTCCATGGTGGGGATTTGAAAACACAAAAAAATGGGATGTGGCAGCCCTGTCATAGCACAAGCCCCCTTGTGACCTGGAACACTGGTTTGTTGGATGCGATCTTGGTGCAAGGGGGCTTTGGCACACCCATGTCTGTGGCAGATGCAGGCTACCTTACAAAATCATGGCTTGATACAAGTCGTGACGCAAATCACCACTTGCGTCAAACTCTTTTGATGCAAATGCCTTGCATCATTCTAACCACTTTTGGATTCAAGCCCCCTGGCTCTTTCTCCTTCCACAAAAACACCCTGCCTCATTCCTCCCCTCCTACCACTCCTTCCACTACCCCATCCACCATACCTACTCTACTCTCCTTGGACTCACTTTCTATTCCTCCACTCCTTCCACATACTGTACCCTTCCATCCCCTTTGTCCTGCCTTACCCCAACCCCAATACATATACCTGACCTCTTCCTCCATCTCCTTCCCCCCAGCCCTAGTCAGTGGGTGGAATCTATTCCACTCTGGCATCCCTAGGTGCTCCCCCACATAGATCCCTGAAGAACTCCACTTGTCAACCAACCTATATTTGATGTATAGCCATTTAATCTATATATTTAATCTATGTATATTTACTTAATCCTTGTGTATATTATTGTATATATATATATATATATATATATATATATATATATATCCTTCCCCTCCCCAGTATGCATCTGGAATCGAGTGGTACTCTGCTCAGTATGCCTTCCTGGTTAAACATTTAAATAAATAAATAAATAAATAAATAAAACTCTTTGATTTTATGTCCTGTCATATAGCCATGCTGCTTTCCATTGTACCAATTATGGACCAATGTACAGAGTGTTTATTTATTTAGATTTTGGTAACCGGGTAAGCCCACTGAGACCTGGAGTCCCTTTTCCAGGGGCAACCCAGAATTAGTTACAGAGAATACATACTTAAGAACATTTACAGTTGTTATAACAGGTATAAAAAAATACATCATACATCAATATTCAAAGGTTACAGCATATTCACTTCTGATGTGAGACAGCATTAAAGGCTTTGCCAAAATCTATATAGATGACATCTGTAGCATTTCTGTGATCTAGAGCCTGATTTACTTGCTCATAGAAACAGACTGAATGGTTGCACAAGAACTCCTCTTGGTGAAACCATACTGATGTTCATCATTTATTTCTTCTTCCATACATTGTTCACTTAGCATGTGTCTATCCTTGTTTCCATAATTTTGCCTACTATATTTGTAATACTTATTTGATGATAGTTTTTGGATTGCCTTTCAAACCTTTCTTAAAAATAGGGACCAATTCAGCTTTCCTCCAGGCAATAAGAACTTTATTGTTATTTATAGACTTATTTAACATATATGTTAATGGGCATACAGTTTCTTCTGCTGACTCTTTTAGTAATCTATGTGCCAGCCCAGCTAGGCCTCCTGATTTAGATAAATCCAATGATGCCAAGCCCTTCTGTAAATCCATTATTAAAACTAATGTTGGACCCATGCCATCCTTATTTATTTTGGGGATGCTAGAGGTACAGTAATTGGTACCATGATTCTAATAAATGGAGCAAAAGTGGTTATTAAACACATCTGCCATCTCTGTTTTATTTGTTACAGTTTTAGTATCGGTGACAAGGGGATCTGTTATAGGATGTCATGTTTTTACTGCATTTATGTATCTGTAGAAGACTTTGGGGATTTTAGCCTTTCTTTTTTTCTGCCTTGCATTTTTTGACCAATGTTTTATATCTAATGATATTAGTTTTGCTTGGATGTTTTATCATTATCCTTTACACACCTTTTTTTTTTCTTTGAGTTGTAACTAGCAGAAGAGCACAGTAGGTACAAATACACTGCAAACCACTCAAACTGCTAAAAGACAGCAGCACCACTCTGATAAAAATGCACAGTATAAAACTTTCAGGAAAAGGCACAGTTTCTCATCAAAGAAATTATTTATTGAGGTAAATAATTAATAAGTTTAATATCATAACACAATGCAACCTATAACCATACCTTACATAACTCTATATATTATTAAAACTCTAAACATCTTGATATAAAATCCCAACATAAACAAAGAAAATGAAGGAAGGTCTCTCACAAAATACAACTCATTCAAAGTGCATAATACATATTAATTTGAACTTTATAAATGGTTAAATCAAAATAGACTATAATACTGAAACAATGAGGAAGGAAGTTTATTAACTAATACTAAAAGGTATGAAATCCCAGGGGCAGTGGGTTCTAGTCTGGTTACCTATACCTATACCTCCAATGTCTTACCATAATCTCTAAATAAAAATTCTAAATTATTATCATATAGAACAAAATTATTTCTTCAAAACTTCCTGTTTTTAAAGATTCATCTCTGTTATATAACCAGAACCCAAGTAATATGGGAGTCTACTGAATTAAATAGAAACATGACTGTATTTTCATGAGTTAAATGTAAAGATTGTAATACTGGACCCAGCCATTAATCACAAGCTCTTTCATATAGTGGGTAGATCAGCAGTACATGTTTCAGATCATCAGACATATTCATTCCACAATTGTGATTTGGAAACATATTAGCTCATGTCTGTCAAAATAACACTTCATTTCAGTTGTACGTTTCTAACCTAAAACAACTCATAAGAGAGCCTTCTATGGGAGCCATCAAAATATGTAAATATTGTTCTCTAACAAAAGTTGTTTTTAACTGTTTATACCACTTATGTAACTTGTCATTTGTCAATAAGCATTTCTCTTCTTGTGCAGCTACAGTATATCACCAAACCTTAAGTTTACCTTATCCAAAATTTCCTTCTTTGGGCAAATAAAATATTCAGACAAAATATATCCCAGCTGTGCTGGGTATATAATATTTTTTAAAGAATTGTGTCCAAGACAATTCAAACCCTCTGATAGCTGTGCTGCATGCCACTTAGCCTTCTATAGAATGGTGGTGTCATTCAGAAAAAAAGACTGACAGTATTAAACTTACAGGAAAAGGAACAGCAGCAACAACTGCTCACCACTCAGTCAGGTGGTGCTACCACTCAGCATAATTTATACTTGCAGAAAAAATCACTGCAGTTACAACTATACTGCATGCTTCTTGTACCACTAGGTGGCAGCAGTGTAACTCAGAAAATGATTTGCCCTATAAACTTGTACAAAGATATAGCAGTTCAGCTCAGCTGCATGCTTTGCTATTCAGGGCAGTAAATAGTGATTTTGCTGCCACTCAGAAAAAAAAGATTTACAGAGCAGATGTAATTCCCCCCAAGATGGGACTCACCTAATTTTGCTTTACAGAGACCACCAGCCTTGCAGCCACCACTGCTGCTACCCACTGGCTCAATGGCCTTCAACAGGGAGCAGAATCTGGATAGGGTATAAAGAGGAGAGATGAACTCTTCGTCATAGCTCTCAACTGCTGTTTTCCATAGAGCACTATGTATTTTATAGCTAACTTTGCCCTTGCTATGCAAAGATTTACTTATGCTCATCATAATGTTACAGCTATTTATGGACAAAAGAACTATTACAAATTTAAGCTAAATTGATTGAAGCAGTCCTTAATACTAAACATATGGTGTCCATTATTCTTAAACTTATTCTAAAATTAACTTTGTTGGAGGTCTTCTTGGGCTTAAACATCCAGAAAGATGATAGAGTTTGCTGAATGCAGAATGTGAGAGACTGAATACACCACTGTCAGAGTGACAATTTAAGAGGGTAAGGCTCCTTACTCTTTTCTTTGCAGTTTGTGATGAGATACTGAAACAGACCTGAGGGTCTGCCTCAGCACAAGCCATCACAGATTGGTGGCTGACAGGTAATGTTGCAGGGTTGCCATGTAGCTGCACTGGTTTGGGGGCTGATATTCCTTAGTAAGGTACTGTATCAGAATAAGAAGTTAACTGCCTGAGAGATGACTGAGTTGTGCAGAGAAGCAGGAGAGAAGCTGGAATTGATAGAGAGAGCCCAAGCCATGCTGTTCATCAGCCAGACATTTTCTTTTCTTTTTTTTTTATATTAAAAGGTTTTTATGTTTTCTTTTCAAAACATGGCAGTCACATTGTGCAGTACAATACCTAATTTGGGCATGCCCTTTGGAGTTACAAGCCTAATTTGTGTAGGTACAGTACATGTGTTTGCCAACTAACATCAAGATAAACTTGCAAATATTAATGGTACAGTATATGAAAAAATTTATTTAAGCAATAAGGCATGACCAAGGGTTATGTTAATGGTCTGTTAATCACCTTCTAGGGGTGTACTGTGGCACGAGGTGTAGCTGAGTGGCACATGCCCTAGAGGGTGATTAACTGACCATAAACATAATCCCTGGGAGTGCCTTATTGCAATTATAATAAACACATTTTTTTAAACAGTGTTAAACCTTGTTCAGCATATGGCTAAGCTCTACATGTATGTTAATGAAAGATTAACATAAGGCTGTTAGAATATTTGCAGCCAATCAGAAAGCTCCATTTCTCAGACCCTTTTTATAATATAAATTAATAGGAGATGAACCAATAGTGTATAAAACAAAACAAGACAAAAAGCTAAAAAAGAGAAAAACACACCAAAAAGATGGGCATGTAAGGTAATTTAAGTGTTCCTCACAACAGTAACCACTGGTTCTTCTGGTTATATTTCAGGACACCAAATACACCATCTAACTAAATACTACTTAAGTAGAGAACAATGTCTGCCGATATCCATTAGTACCTGTTCCTGACTCATAGTTAGAATAAAAGTGTGTCCTACTTATTATGCATAGTTGTGTTAGGAAATTATAAGATCTCACAGTGCATACTGCTCACTTTAAAGAGCAAAAGAGAAAGTTTGCAGCTGTCTGTATCCACCTGTATGTCAGATGTCGCTGGATATGCCACTTGGATTCATGGTCCAGTCATCTGACCTACTGTGGGTAAACACTCAAATACAAGACATTAAGCATTAACCTTTCCAGATGTTATAGGTGAAGGAAGGAAGTAGCCCTCCTGAATGACGGGGAACATAGCTATCCAAGGCCTTCATCCCACTGTTCATCAGCAAGAAAGGTGGAAATAGATGCTGGAGGTAGCTAGTGGTAGAAGGTAAGAAGGATCCTGTTTTATATACCAATTTAAGGTGTCCTGTCTCCTTACTCTGGGAGCAACTGAATATTTAGGCCACTCTTTGAACAGCCTGTACAAACACTACCCATGAGTCCCATGTCTCTCTGAATTTTGCTCTTGCTTGTCAATCTTTACATGTTACTTGGTAGAAGGAGGCCACCCTGACCCTGGTCAAGTCAGCCACCCATTCTCCACGTTTGGGGATTGTGGATTGCCTCCACTTCATTGATAACTGCTGTTTGGCTTCTAAGGCAGTTGAATATATTAAAGCAATGTGGTGTTCCATCCTTGAATGTGGGATGGCCATGCCTCCCAAGATCCATAGCCCCAGATCAAAAGGGATCCTTCCTACTGTAACTGTATTAGTGGTCCTGTGGCTTTCTGCCCAAAAGGATTTGATACTGGGACATTCCCACAGAATGTGATAAATGTTACCTGGTGTGTTACCATATCTCCAGCAGGAATCTGTGATTTTTATGAAAATGTAATTCATTTTATGAACTAGACTAACTGGGGTCCCATGCTGCCTACTGAGTATCATTTTTTGGAACCTATTTATGGATAGCTCCCTAATAATTTTCTCATGCAGTGACTGTAATGCTTTGCCCCATATATCTTGCCTATTTTCCCTATACTTATCATGGTTTACTCCTGAACTGATACATCATGTATTTGTAAATAGTGCCTATTTGCCCTTTTTGTCTGTTTCTCCATCTCACTACTCTGTAAATAACCTCCTCCTCCTCCTCCTCATGTGGGCATGCGTAGATGGGGTCCAGACAGATGTTTAGGGCCTGTGTCAACTGTTGGTAAATACAGAAATATATAAACAGAATTTGTTGACAAAAAGGACTACTTCCCATAATTAATTACAGGTGCAGATGACATTCCATACATAGAAGGGCTTGTTACAATATGGGAGGCACTGTATAATAGATTAGATTATCTGGCCTTAGTGACTGAAGCCTTGATTAATATGACTGAAATGGTCCTCAAATACAACACATTTAGATTTCAGGCCAGACATTTTTGCAGGTGAATGGCATAGCCATGGGAGCCTCTGTGGCCCCAAACTATGTCAACATTTACTTGAGGATGGTGTGCTTTCTGGGGGCAATAATCCTTTTTATGACCAACTTGATATATTTCATCACTTTATTAATGATGTACTTATAATATGGAAGGGTATGCACGAGGAGCTCATGAAATTTGTATCATACCTTGAAAATACAAACAGAACTCTTCAATTTGCATTGAACTGGGGAACAGAGACTTTTCAATTGTTGTATCTGACTATTGTTTGTTTGTTTGTTTATTTATTAGGTAGGCACATTGGAATACAGTTCTTTTTACAAGTGTGACCGGAGGTCTCAAAACATTTAATACGGTGCACGTTACATTAGACATTAGACATTGCACATCACAGTAGTACATATTCCACATCATTTCAATACAAAATTATTCATACAAATGTGTTAAAAACATTCACAATTAAACAAATTTTTAAAATAAGATACATACTTGAAAAGCTGCTATAACTTGATAGGCAGTGAATTTGTGGTGATAATTCATTCCAGGTAATAGATGCAGAGAATGCAAAAGTACACTGCACATTTGATGTATGCATCAAAGGAATATTTAAGAAGGAATGATTATCTAAAGAACAAGAGCAGTAGTTGGATTTATAATCTATCAGTTGATTACTTGAACTAAGTGGGATATCTGTCTCTTTAATCCTGTGAATAAACCTAGATATTACTAATTTAAAGAACAATGGGACTGGTAACCACCCCAATTTCTTGAGAGCATCACAATGGTGCATATTGTTTGGAGCAAGCAGTGCAAATGTTCCTATCCTTTGTATCAAAACTGATTTTCAGATAAAGTGCTTGTTGGATCATTATCTGTTATGATAGATGCATAGTTTACTATTGGCAGTAAACCTTGGTAGGAACTAGCCGTTCTGGTCTCTGCAGTAAAATAACTGTATAACCTATATAATAGTGCAAGTTTAGTATGGATTTTAGAAGTTATTGCCTGTATATGAGGACCATAAATCAAAGTAAGGTCAAGTATAATTCCCAAATACTTAATATTAGAAACATTTTTATAAAGGTTTCCATCTTGTGATGCAACTTGCAGGCTATTACCTTTTACTTTCAGTCAAGTATGAATTTTGAATACCAATGTTTTTTGTTTTTGTCTTATTTAACACTAAGTTGTTATCCCTCAACTGTATAGAACACATTTTTATTTTGTTAAAATCCCATTTAGATCAATAGTTGACAGCACATTAGAATAAATCACTGCATTGTTGGTGTACAATGTTAATTGTGCACCTTTAGTTGCTGTTGCTATTGGACTGAAGGAATAAGGAAAATAATATGGGCCCCAATATAGAGCCCTGTGGGAATCCATATTTCACCTCAGACTTATCTGATATACAACCTTCATATTTAACAGATTGATACCTTCCAGTTAAGTAGTTGGTAAACCACCCCATAACTGGCTTCCCAAATCCTAGTTGTTTTAACCTAGTTATTAGGAGTGTATGATCAACAAAATCAAATGCCTTGGTCAAGTCTATGAAAGTGGCACCAGGCAAGCATTCTTTTCCATACCTTCATGGACCATGCTCATGAACTCAACTAAGGCAGTCTCTGTCCCCTGCCCTCTCCTAAATCCATGCTGTTTTTGTGACAACAAGCCATAATTTTCAACATAATCAATAAGCTGGTTATAGACCACCTTTTCTTGTATCTTTGAAAGAGCTGACAAGATGGAGATTGGTCTATAATTGCCAAATTCACAAAGGGGACCTGCTGTATGTATAAGCGTGACATAGGAATGTTTCCATGAATCCGGTACAGTACCTGACTCAAATTGAAAGATAGATTAAGTATCACACTGACTGGATAGGCTATTTTTGCTGGTGCCATCATTAGATTTTTCTGGTTTCTCTTTATTTAACAATTTAAAACCATCATGCCTTATGACAGCCCTCAGGTGGAACTGTGGTCTGCTAAGGGGCTTGTCAGTATTCATGTCTGGTGGGTAGCCTTCCAGATTTTGGTGATAGTTATCCAAATCAGAAAATATTTTGTTAAATTCATTTGCTAGGTTCAAATGACACATTATTGTTTCATCTCCTTTCTTCATTGCCAAATTTGCTTGTGATAAGGGATTAATAAGACCATTAATAGTCTTCCAAAACTTTTATGAATCTGTCAGGCCTTCTGTTTGCTGTTTTTTTTTCAAATATTCTGCCTTTTCCAATTTTATTTGTATTTTACAATTATTTCTCAAATTTTGATAGTGTTGCAGGTTTGCCAGAGAATCATTTTGCTTATAATTTAGCCATGCTTTATCTCTTTCTTTCATTAGTTTAGAAAGATGAGAAGTCAACCATCGAGATTCCCTACTTCTAATATGCCTTTTAATATATGGAGCATGTAAATCCAACACACTTGTAAACTCACAAATAAAATAATCCAATGCGCAATTTATGGGTGGAATTGACCCTAAAAAAGAACAATCTATGTCTTGTAGGCTCCTTCAAAATAGTAATACATCAAACCAAGAAAAACTCCTAAACACGGATAACTTAGGTTTAAGTTTTATTTTACTTGAGCGTGTCCACATACAAAATATTGGGTGGTGATCGCTCAAGGAATCTGCAGTTAACACACAGTTAAGAATATGATTAGGCCTATTTGTCAATAACCTGTCAAGAACTGCGTGTCTTTTGATTTTCAGGTTTAACCTAGTAGGAAGGTTAATTAGTTGCTGCAAATTTGTGTGTGTGAGAATACCATTAAGCTTGACAATCTCAGCCCCAGACCAATTTGAGCTGAAATCTCCTAACACTATACACTCACCCACAGTGTTATGTGTGAGTGAATCAGAGAATTCTTGTAACCCTTCTTTGTTAGTTTCAGGTGGAACACAGACACAGCAAATCATCAATTTTTTAACACCACCCAGTTTAACTTGCATCGCTATGAGTTCACAGAGGCTTGTGGGAGAACTCGTAATACAGCATTCATCTGCAATCAGTGAATTTTTAACATAAAACATAACTCCGCCACCCCTCCCCAGTAACCTATCCCTCCTAAATATTGTGTTGTATCCCAGTAAAGTTATCTCACTATTTGTAACAGATGGCCATAACCAAGTTTCACCTACAGTCAGCACATTAAGGTTTTTACCAGTAATCCAGGCCTCAATTTCATGAAACTTAGATAACAGGCTTTGAGCATTAAAATGTATTATTCATAAGCCTTTTATTGTAACCTTAAAATAACCAATATCAGCTAAGTCATTGACAAGGGGACCAAGGTTTGTCTCGATGTCCCCGGCTAGCAGCATCATAAATATAGTAGTTACTATAGCAACTGACTTTGACAGTGTGAAATCTCTGAATTGACCCTTAGCAGCATATCCCAGATTGTATCCTAGCTTCTAATTAATGTCCCCTATAATTTGAACTTTTGTCAGTTTATAATCACATATGATACCACCGAGATCATTTCTAGATCATTACTATAACATGTGGGCTCATGTGAGTAACATTTTAACATTACAGCATTGGTGCCTAAAATGCTTAAAATGTACAGCCTCCCTGCTAACAAACCTAATACAGCCATTTACTAATATACAAAATGTAATACTGAATTATAAAACAATACTAAACCTATAAATAATGTAACCTTATAGTTCTTTAAAAACAATGGTCTGTGGTCCCATCTGTTCCAGTAGGACTCCGATCAGACTCTAGTGAATTCACTTTCCCTCCTCACTTAGCCACTGCTGCATCAGGTGCAGGTGTGCTTTTAAACACAGATGGCCCCCTCCTCTTCACGATGCTGCCACCATCATGATTGGACCCTGGAAGCTTGTGGAGCAGAAACAGGTGTGCAGTAAAACAAATAACAATCACTAGCAGCAGCAGAAGAAACAGTCAGTCTCACACAGTGTGTGGCTATGTGGATAGTTGCCTTGACAACGGTTCTTTCAGGATAGCACAACACACATCAGCAGAATGATGTAAGTGTTTTATACAGGCACTGTAACAGGAGGTTAGCAATAATGCCACAGGTGTTCACTTACTGGTCAGTCCAATACAGAGCCTGCCACTCCCCAGTCAGATTCCAGCAAATTCACTTTACCTCCTCACATAGCCACCATCACTTAGACATGTTAAAAATAAAGAAAATGTTTCTGTGTTGCTAAATCTTTTTCAATAAAAAGGTTAATGATAACAAAATAAAGAAAATGGGGTAGATACTAATTTATACAGAAAAATAACAGATTACAACTCACTGCTGCACATTACATTTACCAGTAATCATCTCATGCACACAGTCACCAGCATCCCCAAGCAACAGTTTAGCTGTTTGAAGCATGTAGTACCACTGCAGCATATGATGAGGTGGCACATATGCTTGGAAAGCATTTCATTGACATAGGTTACAGTAAGGTATGTGTATCTAGAGCTGCAACACCGGTATTTGCGATAGACAGAAATGACCTGGTGAACAGGGTACAAAATAAGAATCAAGGGTGGATTTTCACAGATAAACAACATTGACTCAGTGTTATGACCACCTTTACCCCACAGTCATTCCTCATTGAACATGTCATTGCTAAAAGCCTGCACATTTTACAAATGGAAGGAAAGTTACAAGAGGCTAGTGCTAACACAACCAGGTCCACTTATTATAGAATTTATCTGACCGTTTAATGCATACTTGTTTGAACACATCAAACACACAGGGACGTAGTAACATGCTACCTGCTGACACACACACAAAGGTTGGGCATGTAAGTTTTGTAACTCCATGGGAACAGATGCATGCTTTCCTAGCCCAAATACAGACAGCAATTTTGAGATTAAGTTTCTTGTGAATTGCAATACTCAGTTGTTAGCTTATTTGGCAGTGTGCAACTGCCAGTGTGTTTATGTTGCTAAAATGATCCAGAAATGTAAGGAACAGAAAAGAGAACACCTTCATTCTATCAAGAAGGAGGACTTAGAAAATTACCTTGCCAGCCATGTATTCTAAAACAGAAATTATTAGCATACATGTGATGATGTAAATCAGTGCAGGAGGAAGGTTTTGTGAAGTTATGCAGGAGATTAGCATTTTAGGCGGGAGAAAGCCTAAACAGACCGAGTTGGCTCTTAAATAGTTCATTTGATGCAACCCCAGTCCCTGGAGAGGAGCGTTACCTTGTTCGGGAGGTGGGAGACCAGTAGAGCGCATCCGGCAAGAAGATCCGCCAGAGCTGCCACAGGGTGAGAAGCTCGGTCAGGGGCTGGATGTTTTTTTAAAAACAGGCTTGCTCCCAAACTGGCTGTTAATTCATAAATCTTACATGCATGGACAGCAAATGCAGAATTTTTTCTTGACTGTGTAAAGTGGGAGTTTTGCTTTCCTAGTGGGGATGGGAGTTTAATTAAAAATACGGGACTCTCCCGGCCAAAACAGGAGACATCACACGTGTGTATAAGGGAGGACATTTTTTTCAGATTTTATGGCATGGAGATGGTGCATACGAGAGGTGGGACTCTAACAGGCCACTGTTGAAAAGACAAACCTTTGGGTAGTTTAAATTAAAGGCACATGAGGGATGTGGCCTTAATGACTCCCTAGAGATTATACATTTTTGTGATTGGGAATGGTCATGTTAGTGCAGCTTTTTAGGTGCCTTGTATCTATCTTAATTCAGCTGGAGCACCTTCTGTTTGGTTGTGTGTGTATGTCAGCGGAGTCTTGGGTGGGGGGTACAGGTGGTGGGAGTAGTGGTTGGTGGGGCAGTTGGTGTATTTATATCATGATACTAGTGACTTTTCACTGTGCATCCATTTGATTGCCATGATAGCTGGTGTATTTATATATGCTTCTATCCCTTGATGAAGTCAACCTCATAACAATATTTATTTATTATGAATAAGTATGAGTCAGCTTGATAACTTACTTCTTTTTAACCCCAGTGTTTATTAAAATCCTCCTATGAACATATAGTTCCATATTGATATAAAAATATATAGGTAAAGTTATATATTCATGCATCACATTATACAATATATGTAAGTGCAGTATTTTTGTCATGTTGTGATATTTATATGTTTGTATGCTTTTTATAATTATTTTGGGAATATGTCATTACAATGACATGGGCTATTTATTGTCACAAAATTATGCACTGTCACTTTAATGTGGGGAAATATAAGCATACATCATTATGTGCAAGATGTTGGTGGCCATGGGGAGTATTTTTGTGTCTGTTACTATGAGGTACATTGGAATTAACAAAGGAACAGCATTCTGCCACTAATAAAGTGAACCTCCAGTCACTCTGGTGAGCTGAACATTTTTTGTTGTCTTGAACTGCTTGGCACACCCAGTCAGCCCACATGGTCTTTGTCTATTCTATCTCCACAAACCCTAACTTGTCTCCAGTGACCCTGCCTCCTCCCTGCCTACTTATTAATATTCCCCTATGTCTATCCCGTGCATGCTTGACACCCCCTGATCAATCAATTAGATTTGTCTGACTTGACCTCCCCCTGTGAATCCATACTGCCTTTGGCCTTATAGCCCAGTGGATTCAACATACTCCACCAACCTTTCCTTTAACAGGGTTTCCTTTAATTTTTCCACCACTGGTGTGGATCTGACTGGCCTGTGGTTGCTAGCCTCCTCCCTGCTGCTGCTCTTATGGAGAGGGACCAAGTCTGCTCTCCTGCAGTCTTCTGATGCTATGTCTGCTTCCAGTAAGCTGCTGAATCAGGTCATCAGTGGGTAAGCTAACACCTCTCCAAGTCCCTTTAATACCATTGGGTGGATTCCATCCGTCCCATAGCTTTGTCCGCTTTCAGAGCTGCAAGTTCCTTCAGAGCGCTTTCCTATGAAAATGGACTTGTGGAGAGAAAGAAAAGAAATTTGGGGAAACTAGTGGAGTGGTTTATGGGGTGGCAGCTGGGTTTCAATGCCAAAAAGTGTAAAGCCATGCACCTGGGGTGGGGAAACTTGGTGGCTGCTATATAAGATGGGGGAAGGTATTATAGTCACCAAACAATAAAGGGAGCTTGGGGTAATTGTATTTTATCATCTCAGTGTGGTGGGCAGTGCAACAGGGTTGTTGGCAAAGCTAGTGGTATCCTGGGGGGCACAGGAAGGGGAGTTTCTAACAGGAGAAGGGAGGTTGTGCTTCCACTGTATCATTCACTAGGCCACACCTCCACAAGGACATTAATAGATTGGAAGTGATCCAGAGCAGGGCTACCAAAATGGTGCAGGGGTTGTAGAGAAACCTTATGATGAGAAGCCATGGGAACTCTGCATGTGCTCTCTGGAGGAGAAGGGACATGACTGAGACCTGTAAGTACCTCAGAAGGGTAAACAAGGTGCAAGAGGGGAGTCTTTTACAGAAGCAGGGGAGGAACACCGGGACATGGGGTATGCAATGAAGCTTGGAGAGGGTTAAGAGGGATGTGAGGACATAAGTCTTCTCAGAAGGGGGGGTTGGATACTAGGAACAGCCTGTCAGAGGAGGTGGGGGCCGAAGACAGTGGGGAAGGGGGCTTCGAGCATGCGTGGGATAGGCACATGGGTATAATAAGTAGAGACTAGGGAGAAGTGAGAGACAGTGAGACCAAATATGATCTGTGGAGTAGTAATAGGCATGGAAATAGGGCAGACTGCATTGGTGTACCAGTCCTTTTTCTGCCAACAAATTTTATATTTCTAGAGTACCTGTGGGAGATGACTAGGATACTTATCCAAGAGTTGTGATATTCTTCTCCTTCTTACAAGGGAATACACACAAAATACCTGGGTCTCTTGGCTACAGCTCATTTTTGAAGTGTGGTATAACCTTGTTTTAAAAGACTTACCCATGGAAAGACTTACATGTGACTTAAGGAGACGACCAAAAAAATCAAAACATTTAAAAGGCAGTGTGGCCACTGTATATCCTCCCTGCCTCTGCAGGAGGCAGTACTGATATGTATAGGGTGCTGAAAGAGCTACAGTAGTGCTAAATAAAAAAATATACCAGCCACGCTGAGACAAAATGAAATCATGTTTATTATGCAGGCCTGACTAACAATGTGATGAATGCTATCACTGAGCTCCAGCATCCTTGATGCCTTACTGTAGCCCTTATTGTACTGGATTTTGCTTGAGGAAGTCACTGATGACTCCCAGATCCCTCTCTTCATCTGTAGTGGTCAGTTTGCCCTTCCACCCGTCCAGTATTCAGTAGCTGTATGTGGTGTCCTTTTCCCTAAGTGCATCACCTTAAACTTCTAGCATTTAAACTCAAGTATGTCACATGCATGCCAGTGTTTTTTAAAATAATAAAATATTTTGCCCTCCCCATTTGGCACAGAGGACTGAGGCGCATGTGTCTCACCTGCCACCTGGGTTCAGGTACGACCTCAGGTTGCTGGGGGTCAGCCAGGGGGAGAGGATAGATCATCCCAGGGACTGTTCTTGCCTCCTGGGTGGGGTGGCCGAGCCATCTTGGCCTTTGACCTGTGCTGGGTGGAGACTCAATTTTAGTGCAGGCTCCAAGAGGCTTTGAAGGGTGAGGACTGCAGGTCTGAAGCATGTGCGTGCCACCATGCTTACGCTCAGGCATGCCACAGGGTCCATGGGACTGAGGAGCAAAACAGAAAAATGGCAGTCAGGCAAGCTTAATGCAGCCATGTCCACTTTCCCCTTGGCCTGAACTGCCCCTTAGTCCCAGGGGCATGTCTGGATTGTGCTCCAGTTGGGGAGAAGGCCTTCACTCCTCTATCCCCACTGTGAGAGGAAATCCACTTGGGAATCAAGTCTCCAGGGTTGGGGGGAGGTGGTAGTCAGTCACAGAAAGTGGGAATGGGACTGAAAAGCTGCTGGCCTGAGCTAAGGATAAAAACCTATATGGCAAAATAAAAAAAAAAAAGAACATAAAATATTTTCTTCATAGTAACATACAGATAAGCTATGGGAAATAGCAGATAGCAGTCCTTAAAACAGGAAATCAATGCATTCCTGGAGGCTAGGCTACTGGCTGGGGTGCATCCCATTCCAACCTGGTTACAATATCAAGGCTAAGGCTTGAATCCAGTGAGTCACAGTAGTTAGTGCAATCAGTCGCAGCACTTGTCACAGGGTCACCCAACATTGATGCCTGTCCATGATGATCAGACCACATGATGTGATGACCTCTGCAGGCACTGACCACAGTCACTCCTACCACCACCATATTTAATGGGACTAGGAGGAACAGTAGCCATCAACAACAAACAAACAGAAGTGGCATCTGGCAGGTTGGCGTGACAGCCAACACCTAACAGTGGCACTGGGGGAGTCTGGGACCCTGAGGGGAAGAATTTGAGCTGAAGTAGCTTTCCGCCTCTCTGTATACCCACTCCTTGAATTCAGGGTCCCAGTGGAGAAGGGGACTGCATCTCCATCTTGGGGAGGGTGGGGTCTGTGCTAGCCAGCAAGTAGTCGGTAATGATTTGAGCATGTTCTGAAACAAGGATTGAGTCAATCCTGAGGTTTCTGATCCTTGCTGTTGCTGCAGTGTTGGCAGAACAGAGATCAGTATGACATTGTAAGTCTAGCAGCAGAAATTAAGAGATGTAGTTGTGGCCTGTAGGGTTCCTTTGTAGCCAGACATTGAATAGGCCTTATACCAACATCAACTAATACGTGACTCTGGTTCTTAGGTAGTTGTCTGTGGACATCGTGAACCTGAGATCATCCCTAATCGTAATCAGTATGAAGGAGTCACACTTGATTTCTGCTATGGCCTGACTAAGATGTAGGGAAATGTGCACCTAGTCAACATTTTGAACATAGACATTTATCAGATGCTTTGCATTATTGGGGTATGTGCAATTTGTGTTTTCTTTAAAATGTGTCTGTATGGTCTATCTCCTCCGGGACAACCCTTGCCCCAGTACATTTGCTCTGGGGTTCTTTTGTTGTTCTCTTCTGTCTCTACTTTGGGCTGCCCATGACCCAAATCAATAAGATCCCTTATAGGGAGGCTGTCTATCTCTCCCTGGGCTGAGATACAGATATGGCACACTGATGAGTCCAAATGAGGACAAAACACATGTCTGTGTCTGCTGTTCTCAGCCTTTGCTGATTGTATTGTGAGACCTTCTGTCACCATACAATTCTGCTTAAAGTTGAGCCAGTCCAAATTAATTCATGGTCATTTGCATATGCTTCCCATGATTCTTTGCATTGCTGGAATATCTGCAATTTGTGACATTTATCACTACTACTCTCAAACACAAGTGACTGATCACTTCAGTCGCCCAACTCCTCTTAGAATCCATTTGCACTTTATCTAGACTCATTACACCCTTCCTTGATAGACAGGAGTTATGCAGGGGGAATGGCTTGGGGGGAGGGAATCCAGAGAGTGACCCATGTGGATGACTGTACTGGGACACACAATGACCCAGTCTGTGGGACTGTGTAAAGCCACTGAGGCGAGATGACATGGAGGACAAATGAGGTCCATCATGAAGTAGCAATCAAGGTCATATCCCAAATACCCAGATAATCCGCTCCCCCACAAACCCTCGGTCCTGTAGGCAAGTCAGCAGGACTGTGGGAATGGCTGTGAGTCCCCTGTAGTGGTGGGGAGAAGGTGGGGGGATGCAGCTATATGGTCTATACAAAGCAACAGTGTACCTAAGAGGAAACCCCATCAGTAACACCAGCCTGTTAATCGAGATAATAGTTGTACAGAAAAAGTGTGTGGGGGTGGGAATCCCAAGGCATCCTCACCCACACTCCTTGAATCTTTACTGCAAAGTCTGAGAAGTCTCTACTTCTCACAAAACCCTCAGCTCATAGTAGAGATCTTTACCTCTAGCTGTACACTTGAGTAACGGTCTAGTTCACATATCTGTTTCACAGAGGAGAACCTATTTTTGTAGACATACATGAGAATTCACTGGTTCTATGTGATAACTGTGGCTCTAAAATGTTGCAGACAAAAACAGCGACTGCTCATCTTACAAAGCCGAACCATCGATGAGCACTATAGTGAGGAACAAAAACAGCGATGACTCTTGGCTATCTTTATGCAGTACGATATGGAGTTTCTTTTATTGCAGGGGAGCTATGCCCCCTGCATGCTACGCCCCTCCCTTGAACCCCCCTGACTTAAAATAACTAACTCCAGGGGGAGCCTGACACTGAGTGACAGGGTGGAACAGGACGTATAAAATTAAAAAAACAAAAAAATGAAAAAAAAACTTGTATCCACTAGCACCAGAGGCAGTGACTCTAACCAGAGCACGAGACAGCCAGCTTGGAACTGGCCCAACTAACAAAGCCCTTAGTGTCTGCCAAATAACTACTCCCTACAGAAGGAAAGCACTGTATTTGCTATGCACTATTAAGAGCACATAGCCGACTTCACGTTTGCTATTTTTACTTCACCCATATTGATTCGCTAAACTTGACTTGCTATATTCACAGGATACTGAATTCACCTGTTCTTACATACAAACATATGAAACAGCCAGCAGAAGAAGGCCAAACTGGTCTATTGAGTCTGCTCATTAGTAAGGAAGTGTGCCTGGCTTACGCAATTGACACTGCACCCCTCCCCATCAATCTTCCTCCATAACTTCCTCCCACTATCCCACAGGTTCCCTTTATGCCTATCCCAGGTCCTGTTAAAATGCCCACCATTTTCTGAGAGACCAACTCCTCTGGCAATGCAATCCATGTGTCCAGCACCATTTCCATAAAAAAATGTTTCCTAACATCCCTCCTGAACATCACTCCCTCACCAACTTCAAACTGTGCCCTTTTGTGGTTCTATTGTGGCTTAGCTTGAAGTAACCTTCCCTGTTTACTCTACTCATTCCCTTCAGGTATTTAAAGGATCTTATCATATCCACCCCCCCTCCAGGGAGTACATTCTCAGGGCTTTTAGCCCATCTTCATAAGATTTCCCTTGCTATCCTGTGATCATCTTGGTTGCCCTCCTTTGTACCCTTTCCAACAAGCTGTTGTCCTTCTTATTATATGGGCTCTAGAACCTAAGGGCAGTCTCACCAATGACCTGTACAAGGACAGTATGACCTCACTCTGCTTACTGCTGAATCCCCTTGCTATACACCCCAGCATTCTGTTTGCCTTCGCTACTGCTTTTTTACATTGCGTGGAGCGTTTCAGGTTACTGGTAATCACCACCCCCAGATCATTCTCTCTTCTGTTGCTGCTATCTGGACCCCCCCGGCAATACTCGGCCCTAGGATTTCTGTCTCCAATATGCATCACTATTGCATTTCTTGGCATTGAAGCTAAATTGCCTGATTCCTGGCCACCTTGCAAGTTTCCTAAGGCCTTCCTGTAGGTCCTGTATCCCCTCAACTATGTCCACCCTTCCACAGAGTTTGGTCTCATTCACAAACAGGCACATCTTGCCTTTAATGCCATCCCCAATGTCATTTATGAAGACATTTAATAAACAGTCCCCAGTACCGATCCCTGTGGGAAACTGCTGGTAACCTCCCTGGCACTGGACAACTCATCCTCCACCACTACTTTCTGGGTTCTGCCACTGAACCAGTTTTCTACCAACCTCACCATTTTCTCACAGACCCCAAGTTCCTTCGGTTTACTGATTAACCTGCTATGCAGCACACAATTAAAGGCCTTGCTAAAGTCCAGGTAAATGACATCTACTGCCTTGCCCCTATCCACCACCCAGGTGACCCAGTCGAAAAAGCCAATTAGGATTGTCTGACAGGACCTTCCTCCTACAAAGCCATGCTGCCTGTCATCCTGGAGACCATTCTCCTGTGTACCTTACCAATCTCTCCTTGAGTATGGTCTTCAGGAGTTTGCACATGATCCTTATCAGGCTGACTAGCCTATAGTTCCCCAGATCATCCCTGGGTCCACTCTTATGGAAAGGCATCACATGTGCCATCCTCAATTCCTGCGGCACCACTCCCAACTCCAGGGATCTATTGAAGAGGTCCACCAGTGGCCCTGCGAGCTCCTCAGCTAACTCCTTCAGTACTCTTGGATGAATGCCATCTGGCCCTGGGGACTTATCAGCTTTCAGGGCAAAGAGAGACTTTGTCAATCTATTCACCTCTATTACCAAGTCTGTTGCCCCTCCCCCTCCTTCCTTCTTCCCCCATGGGGTACTGGCCTATCTTTTTCCCTAGTAAAGACAGAGCAGAAGTACTCACTGAGTACCTCTGTCTTGCTCATTTCTTCCTCCACCCATCCATCCCCCTTCTTCAGCTTAACCATTCTGTCCTTCCTGTCCCTCTTCTCACTTATGTAGCGATAGAAGTCATTTTCCCCAACTTAATTTCTTCCGCTATTTGCAGTTCCTTCTGTGCCTTTGCTTGCTGAACCACCTTGGCCACCACTTTTGCTAACATCAGGTATTCCTCCTTATCCACTTCGCTTTCAGTCTTCCTGTGTCTCTTGTTTTATTTCTTTATTTATTTCAAGATTTGGACATTGCTTTTGAGCAAAAGCTCTTTTACAAAGGTTCCACCATCAGGTACAACAAAGTGTGAACAATTGAGAACAAGAAAACAAAGGAGGGTGGAGACCCAGTGTAAGCAAATTACAAGGCTGAAACATTACTAACAGAGACATAAGCTATCTGGTAAGTGCAAAGAAACATAACAAGGCCAAACATTGTCACGTACACAGGTATAATTTACAACTGCCAAAGGCAAGACACAAGGTATAATCTTCAGTAGCCAGGGAGCTAGATCCATCTACATAGTAGAAATGATGTAGAGAGTTGGGGTTGGGGGTTCTGGGATACGGGCAGCAGTCCTGTGTGGGCTTTGTTAAAAAGGGTGTGGAAGGTGACTTGATCCATGTTGGTTAGCCAGGTGATTGTGTCTTAAGACTTGCAGGGCTGGGAATGGCCGGGTGAGTTCTAGCATGTACTTGTTTTTTACTCTTTACCTTTCCCTCTGGTCTGTAAGCTAATGCTGTCAATTCAAAACTATTTTAAAAATAGAAATGACCATGCTTTGGTTAATAAACTGTGCTTTTGAAATATGCAAATTAGTTATACAAATCTACACACAGTACCATAACAAGCATTTACAAAAATACATTTCACATATATACAAAAACATATTCTGCATATATTCTACACATACTGTATCTTGCAAGCAAACAAGATTCATGCTTTACTGACAGCAGAAGTTAGGTATACATGCACACTGGACCAGGAGCTCCAGTAGGCACTTCTTGGATTTTCCATCACAAAATTTATTTGTACAGTAAAGGAAAAATTGTGAAACTAAAGCCAAAAGTAGCAATAGTAAAAACAAACATTCCCACGGGACCAATATTTTGCACTGCTCTTGAAAAAGCACAAGAACAGCATGAAATGCCAGTCCTGAGAGGAGGTTTGACTTTTACTATTGCCCTCTACCTTGGGGTCAGTGGGGGTGCACTGAGGCACCTGCACCTGCTGCAGAATGCTGCAGCTCAGCTGTTGACAGGTCTACCAAGATCCTATCATAGAACACCGGTTCTGAATGAACTGAACTGGCTGCCAGTGAATTGGTGCATCTCCTTCAAAATAGGTTTTTACCTATAAGACCTTATACGGGTTGGGTCCGCGTTACCTGAAAGAGCTTTTGCATCCCTACACCCTGAGCCGTTCCCTTAGGTCTGCAGGGGAGGCCCTTCTGGAGGTGCCCAGGATGAGACTAATATCATCAGGGCACCAGGTCTTTGTGGCTGCGGACCCAGTTCTATGGAACTCTCTTCTGGGCTACCTCAGGAAGGCACCTTCTTTGGAATGCTTTAAAAATGGTTTGAAAATCTACCTATTTCAAGCTGCCTTTGAATTATGATTAGCAGAATTATTTATATTTTTACAGAGTTGTTTTAAGGGATGTTTGCTACTGATTGTATTGAACTAACTAACCATATATGTTAACTTTCTGTTGATGTTTGTAAGGGCACCCTGAGCCTTTGGGGAAGGGCACCCAACATAAATATAATATACTACTACTACTACTATTGCTATTTTTGGCTTTGGTTTTACAACATTTGATATATTTACAGAATGTAGTCTATTTATATTCTAAAGGTATGTGTAATATATATTCCGGTCATATTTATAAATTATAAAACATATTTAATTGTTATGTAAAACATATATTTAAAATGTATTATCAGTATATATATATATATAGGGTAAATAATACATATATTACAGATACTTTCCAGATGTATATCAGGCCAAACCTATTTTAACATATATGAAATATATCTCAGAATACACATCTCTAATATATTGATAATATATGTTTGCTAACATACACTTATTGTAGAAATTACAGAGTAAAATTATGCTTTCATAAAACTATAATGATTTCATTAAAGAGCCCATAAAAACAGTAAAAAGTAAAACAAAATGTTTTCTTTGATAGATTAACAAAACATATACATTTAGTATAGCAATGCCAAGTATACAACGTACCTCATTGAATTCTGCAAATATCTAAAGTATAACTGGAAAAATGCACAGATATCAAAACTATGTGATGTATTTAGGCATATTCCGATATAATCTGGGTATTGACAAAAAAAGTATAGTTCTTTTCCACATGGGTATAATTTAAAACTATGTTATTAAAATATATTTATATATATTTCAACATAGCCATTTTTTCACACCACATCATGAACAATACAGCTGTCATTTCTCACATCCTGCCCAAAATGCTGTTTTGCACCTGTAGCAAAGAATGGCACAGTAGCTGTGCAAAATCACTTTTCAGGACTGATTAATGAAATGACAGTACCACTGTTCATGAGGTGGGGTCCCAAAATGCCCATGTTGAAAATTTGGTGAAAACATCCTTAAAATGGCCCAGTTACATGTGTTTGTTGAAATTTTTCTTCGCACGTGCATAACTTTGGTAATTTTTTATATTTTCACTCCAAATTTTCAACATTGACAGTTTCATACCACTTCATGTATACCGGCCCTTAACAGGCATACAAATAAATTATCTGAAAAAGTAAGGAAATTCCCTGCAAAAAAAAATCTTTGTTAATGCAACATTAGGGTTGAAGCCTACAAAGTAGGGAAATGAGATCATAGGGTTCCTAAGCCTGAGACCCCCACCTCATTACAGCTTCCAACCCAACACTCCCTGACTTTAACCCAAGGCCCTATCTTCACTCTGAATGAGGAATAGGTGTGAGGGTGTGCCTTGGGGTTACGGACCCTAATGCTCACCCCATTTATACAGTTAATAACCTAATATGGGTACAGAATAAAAGAATATGGTGAATATTGTCTGCAACCCAAAGGCACACTCTCACACCTATTCCTGCATGCAGGGTGGAGGTGGGGCCTTAGGTTGGAACTCGAGGGTGGATGGGGTGTTTGGGTTAAAAGCAGAGGGTGGGGTGGGGTCTTAGGCTTGAGAACCCTAAGATCTTTTAGGCTTCAACCTAAATGGTGCAGTAATGAAATTTCTTTTGCAGTGATATATAGATATATATATATCTATATATATATATATATATATATATATATATATATAGATAGATACACACACATATAGATTTAGCTTCTTACAAGGGAAACAAAATGAAAATGTATACGTAACTCAGAATATATATGTTGGATAGATTCAAAACATATGTTTACCTAAAATTCAGAATATGTAGAAACTGCAGAAACGTGTATGCACAAGTAAGTATTTTTGATTTTATTCAAGGACATACCATTGAAAGAACAAAAACTTTAATTTTGAAATAGTACAGCAAAAATTTATTTCAAATATATATATATCAAAGATGTATCCCAAATATGATACATCTTAGATCATTCTGTGAATATCTAGAATATATCTTGAAATATATCTGAAAAGTGTAAATGTATCTGACATATATTTGAAACATATTTGGAGAAACAAGAATATATTTCAGATATTAAAAAAATACAGATCTTTTCCATATGGGTGCCTATAGCAACAGTAGTCTTGCAAGCCACTCTCTTGTCACTCACTGTCCTGGCAATGTTTGAGTTGAACCAGATGGGTGATTTGGCCCCCGATTTCTTCCCCCTGATATTTGCGCAGTCTGCTGTGGCTGTTAGTGTTGCATCTCTGATGAAAACACAATATCTGTTCATTGCCATATCTGCCATGATGCCCTCTAATTGCTTTTGTAGTAATGTCTGCATTTTCTGTTAATCCGCTGTCTTGAAATCCAGGGTTTTGCCCTTGGTGGAGAAGCTTTCCCTTCCCATATCCAGACTGAACTACACTGAACTGTGGTCACTACCCCTGAGGGGTTTCTTGACCATTATCTCCAGCACGTGCTCCCCATTTGTGAGTACCAGAGCAAGAATAGCCTCATCCCTGGTGGGCTCCATAACTCCCTGGATCATGATCCCTCCCTATATCATGTCCAAAATCATTTGACTTCTGGCATAGCTCGTGGCTGGCGTATCCCAGTCTACCTTAGGCAGATTAAAGTCCCCTACCAATAACACCTCTCCTTTACCTGCTGCTTCCAGCAATTCCTTACATAGTTCCTTGTCCTTTTCCTCCTCTTGGTTTTACAGTCTGTAGACCACCACTAACCTTACCTTCCTCCCTCTACTGGTTCGAAGCTGGATCCTTAGCAACTCCACTTCCTCTGATCTTTCTCCTCCCTAGTGCATGTTATCCCCCTCCTGATGTACACTGCTACCACCCACTTGCCTAACACTCTGTTCCATCTGTACAACTTGTACCTCAGGATCGAGAGGTCCCAGTCATGGTGTGCTGTTGCCCAGATCTTGGTAACTGCTGCTACATCTACCTTCCCCTCTGATTTAATGTCTGATTTAATATCAACGAATAAAGAAGGCAACATAAATTCTGTTTCCTCAGGTATGTGACTTAGCCAAAGGTCTCGGCAATACATTGCCCTTTATGTATCAGTTGCCATTACTCAGTGTTGGGTAAGTTACTTTTTCTATTACTTTCTATTACTTTTGGAAACTTGTTCCAGAAAGCTCTGTGTAGTCAGTAGCAAGGATGGAGAAGTACTGGAAAAAGTAATACACCTTACTGTTACAATTACTTATGTCTTTTTATACAAAAGTAATACGTAACTGTAACTGATCACATTTATTTGAAAGTAACTATGACTTTCAAATAAATGTCATCTGTTATAGTTTTTTATTATTTTTGTATTGTTTTTGTATAAAAAGAAATAAGTAACTGTAACTGTCAGGTGTATTACTTTTTCCAGTACTTCTCCATCCTTGCTAGTGACTTCACGGAGCTTCCTGGATCAAGTTTCTAAAAGAAATAGAAAGTAATAGAAAAAGTAACTTACCCAACACTGCCATTACTGTACTTTAGGTAATTCATTAATCAGATAATTCATAAAAGCGTAATGAATTTTAAAGTTTACAAGGAGTGAATTTAATATTTTTGACATTCAGTTTCAAATACATGTATTTTTAATGTACACTATTCAGAATGGTTTCCTACAATAAAGTACATTTTTCCATAATTAACTATGGCAATATAAGCCTACTAACAACAAATAAGGCTGGTACATAGGCGATATAAATGAATGTCTTTAAATAAGACCAATAGAATTTAAGACAATTTTTGTGCAATAGACTTAAATTTGTTTACCCTGCCTTGCTTTTGTGAGACCAAAAACATGTCTTAAACAGTAATTTAACTCTTTTGCGCAACTGGCCTCATGTGGTTTGCATTCATTTTTGTCTTAATGTTAAACATTGTACAGTGATCACTGGTACATTGGGGACTGCCCACTGTGGCATCTGCAGTGCCGTCCCTGTTTGTAAGTACCAAGTCCAGCACTGCTTCATCCCTAGTGGGTTCCTAGACAAGATTCTTGATAAAACCCCCTTTTAAGAAGTCAAGGAGGAACATGTTCCTTGCCAAAGCTGCAGTTAAAAGGCTCCAGTCCATATCTGGCAGAGTGAAGTCCCCAACTAGCAGCACCTCCTCAGTATCACCAATGATCCTTTCCCAGTATCCCATATTCCTCCTTCATCTGTGCAATTGGCTTTAGTACCTTAGTGCAAGGGCATATGAGGTGTCTTACCTTTGTGGTACCAGCTTTTTCTAATGTCCTTCAGGAGAGTACAGCCCCTCCAGTCTTGAAATGGGGGTTATGCCATAGCAGCTCCAGCAGCCCAAATGACTCTCCTTAGCTTATTGTCATTTTCAGCAGTCAGTGCCTGGCCTATCTGGTGTATTTGATGGTTTCTGAAAATCCCTACCCCTTCAGTGGGTTGGGAGAGAGGCAGAGAGACACTGGATGGGAGTTCAGTATGGCCTGCACTAACTGTACACATATTGGGACGTACTATAGCTACCCACCCCTTCAATCCAAATAAGACCTTGTTGAATGCTGAATTCCATGTGGTAGACCCATAGACAGGCACAATTCCAGCCTCCTTTTCTATAGGGTGCCCTCAGGGAGCGTCTACTAAATCAGGGTGGTTTCTCTTGCTACAGGAAAGTGGAGCTCAGTTTATCTATTCTTTTACAAAGTTCAGGTTGTATTCTAATGTGGAGATTTATGATACAATATAACAATCTCAGTAGGGCCATCAGCTTAAATGCTGCTATTTTCCTTGGTATGGAGAGGTTCAGTTTCTCCCACCTTTTGCGGTCAGTCATTAGATCTGCTATTAGTGATGTGAGATTCACTTGGACCTGATCTCCCATTCAGGGAGCAATCCACATGCCCAGATACATGATTTTCTATGGAGCCCAGAGTAAGTTATTATTCCCTACTGTAGCCAGTTGCTGAGGGTAATTAGTTATGAGAAGGAGTTCTGTTTTAGCCCAGTACGCTGAAAATCCCAGTAGTGATCCAAATTCTGCAATGGCACCCAATGCCTTGGATAGTGAAATTATCCAGTCCATGTTTGAATTCTGATTTCATTTTACTAGCTTTTATATCAAACAGCAATGAAATTCATGGATTGATAATATGCTGAGTAAAAAAGTGTTTCCTTTTAGTTGTTTTAAAAATGTGCCTTGTCAATTGTAGTAGGTGTCCTCTAGTATTTTCAGATATTTGTTTGAAATTAAAATGTAGTTCTGTCAAAAGATATGGGTCCTGCATTACATAATACACAGTGAGCAAGTCCCCTCTTAGGCGATACTGTTCTAATGTCATTAAATTTAAATACTTCAGCTGGGATTCATATGTTAAGTTACGAATGTAGTAGACGGTTTTGGTAGCTTTCCACTGGACTCTTTCAATTCGGTCAATATCCCTACATTTATAAGGACACCAGCCTGGGGAAGTGTAATCAAGATGTGGACACATATACACTTTATAAACAGGAAGATAACTGCTTTGTCCCTGGATCTTATATGCCACTCTATTGGCACAAGTGATAGCAAGTGATGACTGGGACTTTAGAGTGAATTTGTCATCAATTAATATACCCTAATCCTTTTCATTACTTGTCTGGGACAAGTTTTTATCTCACAGCATATAGCAGTACTGACAATTTTTAGTTCCTAAGTGCATTACTTTAAATTTCTCCATGTTAAATATCATTTCCTATCTGATAGCTCATGCTGTGAGTTTATCAAGATCTTCCTATATTAATTTACAGTCATCCTCAGTGAGGCATTCATCCCCCCATCGTTGTGTCATTTGCATATTTACTATCCCATGTTGTTAGATTTGAAATAAAAATGCTGAAACATAATGGGCCCAGCACCAATCCTTGGGGACACTCCACTAGACATCTTACAGCTACATAATATATGCCCTCTGATTATCACATACTGGTGCCTATCGGTGAGTCAACTGTCTATCCAGTTTGAGTCTATTATTAATTTTTTCTTCCCTCACCCTCTGCATTACAGCCCAGTGTGGTACCATATCAAAGACCTTGGGGAAATCAAGATATATTACATCACACAGTATCCCAAGGTCTAGGGAACTGCAAATTTATTCGTAAAAGCACAACATGTTTGTAACACATGACTTCCCTAGCGTAAACCCATGTTGTTCCATATCTGTGTTAATGGAAGAGCCAATATTATTTTTTATTATACTTTCCAACATTTTCCCTGGAATGGATATAAGGCTGATTAGTCTATACAGCATAAGTCACATTAAACTGTTTCATCAATGAGCTGATCTTGCATTTCTCAGCTAGCTGAATAAGTGCTACTAGATTTAACAAAAAGTCCTACAAATTCTGTTTCCTATGAGTTGCAGCTTAGTTTTGCATTGCATTTTGGCAGATCTGCAGGTGCATTCCAAATGAGTTGCAAAAACATTTTTATAAAAGTTGCTCTTGAGCTGGTTAAAAGTTGAAAAACAATCACAATGTGAGTTGTCAGTGCATTGCAAATTTTAAAAAAACAATGCTAAACCAACTAATTGATGGAACAGTTTAATGTGACTTGTACTGTAGTTGTTTAGTTCATATTTGCGTCCCTTTTTGTAAACAGGGGTAACCATACGCCTTTTTTGCAGTCCGTTGAAACTTGACCTTTGTTGACCGAATATTCAAACATAATCTTTAATGGGGGGACACTCTTGGAAGTCATCTTTAGAATTTGAGTGGTTATATTGTCTGGACCTGGCACAAAGTCATTTTTTTAGCTTTTTAATACATTGTCTGATTTCATCCTTTGATATAGAAATTTCTAGAGAATCTAGAATATTAGATGAGGATAACTTTTTGGAGGGATTGTGCTAATTCATTTTGCAGAGGTGGGAATTGTAAGCATTAACCATTTCATGAGGTTCAATAACAGGGCATCTTGAATCTTACAGCAGAGCTAAGGCAAGCTGACCAACAGTATTAGACTAATTGACCAGGGTTTCAAGATGAATTCTGGAACCTGATGAACTTTAAATATAAGTTAAATTCCATCCCTACTCACCAAGCAGAGAGGGCTCTATTCTTCACCAACCATAGTTACTGGGAGAGTAGAGAAAAGGTTGGCAAGCTTTTTGCTTACCACTTTAAGAAAAGGAAACATGACTTTCATCCCTCATGTGAGGCTACCAGGTGACTCGGTGTCAGTAAAACCCATAAAAATTAGCCAGGCATCTTCACCCACCAGACATGAATGTGGGGGCCCTTTGTGCTGACTGTTCTCTATTAAGGTAGGTAAACTTAAAGGTTTTTGTATACAAAGTGTACATTGGGACCAGCCCCACATGTGAATGTGAGTACCCTTTGTGCTGGCTGTTCTTCATTAAGCACTCCTCCGGGTTTATTTGGGAATAGCAAACAGGCAATCAGGCCTTGGATGCAAATAGTGCACTTTAATTTGGTCTGTATTTCTTTCAGATGCAAGATCATATTCAATGTGGCTGTCAATGGGCCTATGCAGAGTCAGTGGTTGGTTACTAAGTAAACTTTACTGGGACCTCCCTAAAGGGTAGGGTTTTGCCACTGGTATGAGTGAGGGATCAGAGACTGGGGCCTGGAGGTATATACAGTGAAGGAAACTGTAATAAGGTGAAGGGTGGGTGTGCCTTGATAAAACTGGATCCTGCCATTGTCTATTGTTTATGTTTTGAATTGCACAATTCATTTTTCCTTCCCTAGGTCCTTTGTTCTTAGCTCCAGTACACGCCTTTATTATAGCTGCATTTACTATGTCATCTATTGCATTTACATTACTGTTAAATGCTTTGAGGTTATTTTGTATTGCACTGTGAGGGTATTCATTGGGTTGAACCCATGGAACAACAGAGGAATAGTGTTGTTTCTGGTGGGGGGGGGTGCAAAACTAGACTTGTCAACTAGACCACATAACTTTCTCTTTGTTGAGGCACTGCGCAACTTACTTATGAAAAAACTCCTTCCCTTCTTGCTCTGACATCTCTCCTTCATGATCTCTGTCTTCACTCCTGCAATTGTTTCTGTTATTGACGTGGACTTCTGTCACCTGCGACACTGGCATTAGCACAGCCCCTCTCTCCCAGTTCATCAGTCACTACTCCCTGCTCCTCTTATCATTATTCTGTTGCTCACAGTTTAATTTTCTTTTGCCTGTTCCACAATTTACCTTAAAGTATTTACTGTATGACAATTTTATTCTTGCAGAGATTCTTGTAATAATAAAATAATAAATCAAAGGCCTTTGATAAAGGATCCTGGAAGATCTCAAATGCAACAGGTGGGCTAGTATGGGACCTGTCCTGTGTGTTTTAAGAAATGGCAATTCAGCCTTTTAAACAACACTTTTGGAGCTGGATGTCTTTTATTCCAGGTGGTGTGTGCGCAACTGTCAGTGTTCACTGATTGCTGGTAATGAAATTCAAAAAATAATTACAGTCTCAGAAAACTTTCATGGTGTTCTCTGTTTAAAATTGGATCTTTTTTTTTTTTATCATTCTGTGTTTTACTCAGACTTATGCAGTGCTTCATCGTATTGGCATGTATTGTGCCCTGGATGAAACAACACCATCATGAGATTATCATACAGTAAAAATGCTTAAAAATCAATCTGTCTCAAAACATTAGAAATGCCTCTCCACCAGCAGAAAATGAAAATTCTGATTTTAAAACAAGAATGTGGCAAAAAAGATAAAACTACTCCATGAAAATGTTGTGGTAACTCTTAAATGAGCTGTTGGTTATCATTTAAACAGTTTTATAAAGTTAAACATACTCTTATTATCTAAAGATTGTTTACCTTCATAAGCGTCCTGACTACCGACCCTATCCTACTAAGGTATCCTACACACTAAGGCATTTGGTGTGTTTTTTTTATTTTTAAAACAATTTATTTATCAGGATAACCCAGCTGAGATGCAGCATCTTGTTCAAGTGGTGTCCTCCTCGTACCCATTTCCGCAACTGTGCAACCTGCAGCACTGGAAGATTAAGTGACTTGCCCAACATCACGGAGTACATACTTAACTCTTAACAGGGTTTGAACCTGTTTGAACCTGTAATATTTTTCCCAAGCCAGAGATCTAATCACTAGATGTCATTACTTCTTTATGGCACTACAAATAAATATAAAATGTAAACACAGAGTCACTATTTGAAATCTAAGTAAAATTCTGATACGAGTGTGTTACCCCTGGATTTGAAGTGCTACCAAAAGGCCACCCTCTTCCAGAGATGTGTGCCACTAACTGTCTTGTGGCAAATAGATCAGATTTCAGTGCTCCGATATAAAGTAAAAGGATATTAGGTAGACAGATAAGACACAAAAACAGATATGCATTTATCCTTTAACACAGCAAAACATAACAGATTTCATAAAATAGGTCAGCATGGACTTTGTCAGCTGATAAGGACTGCCTGGCATATCTAGTCTGCCCATTTTTTCTACCTTTAACTTATGTTGCACACTGTACTTGATCTGCGGCTTTCCTACTCTTCCCTTTTTCTAGGGTTTCCTTGTGTATGTCCCATGCATTTTTGAATTTCTCCACTGTTTTTGCACCTACCACCACTGTGGGGAAGTTGTTCCAAACATTCACCACCCTCTCTGTAAAGAAATACTGCCTCACATTACCCCTGCTTCCTCCTCCCTCCAACTTCATCTCATATCCCCTAGTTCTTGTCCATCTTCTTTTCTGTAAGCTGCTTCCCTCCTGTACCGTATTGATCCCTTTAAGGTATTTATACATCTCTATCATGTCCCCCCTCTCTCTTCACATCTCTAGAGAATACATATTGAGGTCTTCCAACCTCTCCTTATATGACTTCTGGTGCAGCCCCTGTACCATTTTTTGTAGCCCTTCTTTGGACTGCCTCAACTATGTCTATGTCCTTCCTGAGATGTGGCTTCCAAAACTGGACACTGTACTCCAGATGAGATCTCACTAATGATCTGTATAGTGGCATCACCTCCTCCTTTTTATGACTGTGGGTGGAGCCTACAGGAGTTTTGCATGTACAAAAGGAGTGATGTCATGTTTTCTGTCCGTGGAACTGACTGAAGGTGTTAATAGTGTCCTCCGCCTTACCCTCCTCCAAGAAATGTTTTCCACCCTCAAATAAATATGCTTTCATGTTGCTCAATGGTTGCAGGGTACTACTTTCTTTCTTAAATTGGTGGTACAAGAATTGGAACCTGAGTAGTGGGAGGCAGCATTGTTTTTTGGGGGGAAGTAAGATCCAACCCCCTTCCACCCAAGAAGCTCCGAAAGATCCAGACCACCTTTTTTTTTGTTCATGTGGGAGGGGCATGAGGTGGATCTATTATGTTGAAATACAATTCACTAGTTTGGGAGCTGGACCTATGAATACAAGTCTGTGGAATCCCTGTATTTTTTTAAGGAGTATGAGAACAGAAAATACTTAATGCCTTCAAACTGACTTAAAAACCCTTGGAACAAATGATTATCAGAGTCACCTGGTGTCCCAAAGGGAAAGACTAAGTGTCTGAAGCTACTAAGGATTCACCTTCTATGGAAAATAGACAGCTTTCAGGTATTTCTTAAACATTTATATACTAAAATGGGCACAGTACTTGGTAAATACAGTCTGTGATGAAGTATATTTTTCTTTTTAAGTTTGAGAAGTGAAGTTGACTTGCACAGGTTAAAAATACCAGGTGCAATTAGCAACTCATTTTAGAAACAAAATTCAGTTTTTTTCTTGTCCTATTTACTTTTTTCCTAGCTCAGTTTATAGTGGAGTTCTCTTGCTAACATTCCTCCCGAGTTAATTACTCCTTGGAACCTGTAATTCCAGTTTTTATGACTGTGTCCCTGGAACTTCCTACATGACAAGTTCCATTAGGCACCTCACAGCACCTCATTAAGCTATTTGGCAACACCACCTTTGCTGGACACTGCATAGTAAGAGACCCAGCCTTGCATTTTTCCAAATAATATACTAATTTCATTCTCAGGCAGGCAGTTCTGGGGTGGGGGCACACTGGACTTCAGTTGTTTGTTTGATACTGGTCACAACCAGGAGCCCCTCTAAAAATAATTAAATACATTTATAAAGCCAGGGTTGAACAGATCACACATTGAATTGGTTTATGAGTAGGGGAAAGCTGTGATCACTTTCCTAGTGATTTGCTCCCAGCCACACCTAGAAGACTGCACTTTATAAATGTGAGACAAGGAAGCTGGAGTATTGTCTTTGCAAACAGAGAATGAAACAGCTGGACTCTAACTCAGATCAGCAAGGTACTTTCTACATTATTTAAAGTGCAGGACCAATCCAATTGGGGCCACTTTGACGTAGTGGTTTGGCATGTTCACATTTTGGCCAAAGTTTGATAACTAAGAGCCCCTATTTGGGACATGAAAGATGGAAAAATCCTCCATTACAGGTCTGTTTGGGTAGTATGGGGGGAGCACACTGGAATTCAGTTGTTTGTTTGATATTGGTCACAACCAGGAGCCCCTCTAAAAATAATTAAATAAATTTATAAAGCCAGGGTTGAGCAGATCACACACTGAATTGGTCATAGCAGCAGAAGAAGCATGTTGGCATTAAAAGCTTAGTGGCGTGGATGTAGAGGCACCAGTATTTAAGCATGACTATGGTAGAGGATTAATTATGACTGGGGAGTGAGGGAGGGAATGAGCCTTGATATTTTTAGCATAATGGTTTTCTGAAACTTCAACCTTCAATGGCTTAGACTTTGTAGCCATCTGTACAGTATACCACTAAGCCAAATGCAGTGGGGTATGGGTAAAATCTACATCACCAGACCCAGGCCAGAGCTGTAAAATCTGGACTTGTGCAAATATTGCTGATCCAGTGGAGCAGCAATAAAAGATTAACTATACAATACCATCAATAACACACCTACCCCAGTTTACATTTACCTGATGCCCATTTTTAGGCCTTATATAGTAATATCTTCCTTCAACAGAACAGCTTGTAATGAAATGTGTTGAATTCACATTGACATTTGGGCATATGCTCTTTTATATTATATGAATTTTGTGTGAACTGTATATCAGTTTCTAAAAAAAAAACAATGCAACACATCAAATGTCTTCAAAAACTTGTCTCAACATTGTGTTTATCTTCTACCATGTCACAACATACAGTTGTCTCAGCACTGTTTTCAGTTAGGGTACAGTACCTTCATGTATATGATGGCCTGGTTCTGTTGAGTTGATTGCTATAACAGTGCATAGAATAAAATGCAAACCATATAGGTAACTGTAATACAGATGGTGGCATTATTTTTAATTATACAATGGCAAGGAAAAATGTAAGAAGCTGGCTGCTGACCCACTGAAACAGTGATGTTATTACACAATAACATCACTGTAGCTTTGGATTTGGATCATTCCTTACATTTTCTCTTAAGAAATATTTTTCCACACTAACAAAAACATCCTTTAAAATTTATTTTTTATTCTGTATATAACAGCAAGCCATTGTATAATTGCAATAAGGCACTCCAGGGTGTGTGTTATCTTGTAATATTGTCACTCCTGGGGTGGTGGAAGCACTCGGCTTTGCCTCATGCTTCAACCCACCCCAGGAGTGACATTATTACATGATACACACCATGTTGTGCTTTATTGCTTAAATATGCCTTTTCTCACTACACTGTACTTTGATTCACTTAGTATATATGCAACAGCCTTCATGTGAACACTCTGGGTTTCTCTTTGACTCCTGATGTCTATTTTCTTTAGCTATAGTATATTGTTTGAACTGCTTTGGTCTTCTTGATGTGGTGCCTGTGTGCCTAAACTATGTAATCTGTTTGTCTACTGCTACCGTGCATCTCCAGTGAATGATTGTTATAACAGTCTGCTCTCTGAGCCACTGTTTTTTTGACTTGTTAACTGTGCTGTTTTTTATTAGTTTCAATGAGGAGCCTTTGCAACTGAGTCTCTGACACAAAGGTTTGCAAATCTGATATTTTTTAAATAAATAAATGTTATTGTTTAAGCCCATGAAACACCCTTATCTAGTTAATGCATTCACAGTAGTAGTGGCTCTGCCAGAGCTTGTTTCTGCTTGTGATGCCTCTCCCTATGCACTTCAACATTTTATTGGCCCTTCTAACCCCCTTCTCACACTGTCTGGCCACCTTTAGGTCCTCAGATATAATTATTCCTACATCCCTCTCCTGTTTAGTGCTGACAGTACCTCCACCCCCATTGACTACTCCTCTCTTGGGTTCCCGTGACCCAAGTACATAATATTGCACTTCTTTGCATGAATCTCAACTGCTATACATTTGACCAGTCCTTCTGCTTGCCCAGGTCCTTTCTCATTCTTTCAACCCCGCCATGTGTCTAGCCTATTGCAGATCTTTGAGTCATCTGCAAAGAGGCACACCTTCCCCTCCAGTCCCTCTGCAATATCACTTATGAAGACATTAAAGAGGCCTGGGCCTAGCGCCAATAGCAGAGACACCCCGCTGGTCACCTCCCATTCTACAGTCTGAACTCTGTTCACTACCACCCTTTGTGTCCTACCACTCAGCCAATTTCTATCCCAGTTAATCACCCCAGATTTGACTCCCAGGCTGCTCAATTTGTTTACTAGCCTTTTATGTGAGACAGTATCAAAGGCCTTGCTAAATTCCAGGTAGGTCACATCTACCACCCCTCCCTGCTTGCTGATTTGAGGAAAAAAGTCACATTTCATAAATATACAAGACAATGAATTTTATTCATTTATTTGAAAATTGGTAACCAGGAAAGGCAAGCTGAGCCAGAGCTCACATCCATGTGCATCCCAGGGAAAAGGGAAAGGGGATACAATAAATCAAAAAACAGCAGTACAGAAGCATTCCAAAGATACAGTGCAAAACAGTGAACAGTTCAACAATGAAGGCACGCAGCTTGATCTACTTTGCTACCTGAGGCATAGCACAACAAATTTAAAAGTGTAAATCAGAACACAGGTGGTCAAAGAAAAAGGGTGGCTTAAAAAGAGACAAAGAAACACAGAGGGAGGGAGGCAGGGAGGTATACCTAGCAATGCTGAAGGAAGCAGGTAAGGTAATTAGGAAGCAAAGGTGCAGACAGAAGAAAGGATCATGAGAGGGATAGTGGAAGGAGATGAAATTTTTTTTAAATATGTAAGTGAGAAGAGAAAAGCAAAGGGAGGGGTAGTGAGGATTAGAAGGGTGGTAGGGGGAGATTGTGCAGAAGGAGACCAAGAAGAAGCAGACATTATAAATGTAACCCCTAGGTGGTACTATCCCAAGGACTACTACCCATGACTGCTTGGCTAGTAGCAGGTTAAGGGGCTTGGGTACTGAAATGGGTGCCTCCACCTGGAGGACAGGGTTGTTTGTAGCAAGGCTAACCTGGGTAGAGCCCTCCGGGACACTGTAACCCCCCCTTTCCCTTCTAGTGGCCTAGACAATATGCAACAACCACTTTCACAATAGCCCCTATTCAGCATATAAATCCCCAAACTGTTTGCACTTACCACCAGGGTTGGTTCCACCAGTTTGACCCTGGAGACCCCTTGTAAAACAAGGCTAGACACAGCACATAACAACAGTACAGTGCATCTGGTACAAACTGGAACCACAGTCAGATTAAATGCAAAAAGAGTTAGATCTGATTTATTCAGGGGAATTGAACAAGGCAGGGGTGTAATCAGTTGATTGATTCTATAACTGATCTATCAGGCAATTATGCATGCACTTTTAGTCCCTGCACAGTCACACACTCTGGGTACCCAGTTGGAAGTAATGTGGACTAGTCTGGAACATTGCCCAGGGTAGGCCAGCATTGCAGCTGGATGGGGCCCTGTGATGAAAAGAAAAGGTCTACACAACCAAACACAATTTGTAATCTGGAGCCAGGAGGCTCAGTTAGTGAGGACTAGACAAAACAATTAAATCAGATGACACACTTTGAATGAGTTGTTGTTGCAGAGAGCTACCCTGGTCTTTACTCATGCTACCCAGTACAGGATGGATGAAATGGAGAATGCAAGATGACTTTCTGGTTTGCCAGGAGAAGCAGAACCCACACGATTCTCCGTGGGTCATTCCTGTTCATGGTGTTGAGCAGGGGGCTGATCCCCAGGCAGGTCTCTCATCAAGGGTGTTCTTTGCACCTGAAGTAGCTGGCTGGACCAGTGTGGCAGGGCCCAGGATGGGTAAGACAGTTCAGATATCAGTCCAGGAAGGCTGGATGCGGCCTCCAGCAAAGGTGGCACAATTAAACAGCGGGGAACCAAATCGTGAACCACTAATAGTAAACAGCATATTTATAGTAAAGCAATCACCATATCACAATGCGGATAGCAGTCCAGTATCAATATCAATGTCTCTGAGCAGAACCAGGAGTTCTGTGGTGAATGGATCTCCTGACAGGCTGATCGCATACAGCAAATCTTCGGTCTTCTTCAGGTTTAAATCTGGTCACTCTTCAGTGGCTTTGTCACACACCGATTCAGATACAGTATGATTACTAAGCCTTTTCAAAGAATTCCCTCTCAAGGGACAGCTGGCAGACAGGCCAAACTCAGCCTTTCCACCAATCTCCCACACGAACTATGCAGGAGCTGCTGCTCGAATCACTCGAGCTGTTTACTCTACAAATTCTAACTCCAGACTGACTCATCTCTCATCGTGCCCATTAATCAGGGCATAATGAAATGGCATGGAGATGTAATCTGAAATAAAGCTTCTCTTTTCTCTCCATGCAGGAGAGCTGAAGGCAGGCAGGCCAGATTCAGCCTTCCAACCAAGTCCCCATGCTACCCCGCGGGGCAGCAGCTCCTTGAGCTGGAGCTGCTCACTCTTCCAGCTCCAACTCACTTCTGCCTCACTGCTACAGGCAGCTTAGGAATTTCCCTTCGATCCAAAAGTTTTGATTCGTTGATTCATCTGTCTGTCAAAAGCAAGGGCTCCCCCTCCAGGTGCATTTAGGTGCCAAAGTCTCAAAACTACAATTCCTACAGAACTTCACTCCCACAAGACCCCTGGGGACAGATTCCATTTTAGGGTCCCCAAAGGTACTGATTGGCCCATCCTGGCAGTCCAGGACCAAGATGGTGGTGATAAAAAGAACTGTCCATGCTGCAAGGAAGGCAGGTTAGACAAACTACAATATCATTACTATTCTAATAAGTAATCAGCAAATAATTAGAGCTTCTAATAGAGCTCCCTCTGCGCAAATAGCGATGGCAGAACAGAGCGATTATCCACCAGTCCGGGAGGGACTCAAGCATAGAAACACTCAGCCCCCTCCCAGATTAAATAAGCACCATGTTATAGGCAGCTGTTAAAGAGACAGAGCACAGAGGCATTAAGGTACTCTCATACAACACTTTTAAAATGCTAAGACACAGGATGCCAGCCTGGCAGTGGGCACTTAGGCAAGCCCAAGGAAGACTTTCGGGAACCCCCATTGGTAGGGGGGTCACACCCTTCTCTGCCTGGAAAAACTTGACATCCACGTCAAGTCTACACCATCACAATATTGAAAAGACACTTCACCATATGATACATACATGACATTAGTGTACTATGGAAATAATTTCTGATGCATCAGTTAATGTAAACTTATCACATTACTATACTTATTCAGGACACTCCAGATATATTCTATAGTAACAACAGTTATGTATTTTTCCTACACTTAATATTGCTTTACTTGTTTATATTATTGCTTCCTACATTCTAAATACAGATGGGGTCCATCCCTATCAATCAATCAATCAAAATCTTTATTTACCCAGGTGATCACCATTGAGCAAGCTCATTTACAAGGTGGACCTGCAGTTTGCAAGGACAAGGGTACAGAATAGAGTACAAGTAAAATATACATAAAACAACAGTAGCAAGACGTATACAACAAAATATATACAGTGTAGAAGTAAAGGTAAATAATATATTGAATAGTGGATGCTTGACCATCCACGACAAGGCTGTGTTTTCATTGAGGGAGTCAATGGTGTCACAGAAATGCTCGAGAGGTTTCTATGATGCCATCGACTCCCGAGATGGAAACACAGCATTCGTCATGGATGGTTAACCATCCACTATTTTATATAGTATATGGTTCCTCAACATTTAACAAGGTTCATACCTTGTGTTCACATTCCCGCATCAAAACTCGTCATTATGTCATTTTTTGCAGTTCCTTACCTAAAGATTGCAGTCCTCCGAGATGCGGTCCTGCCCCAGAAGTTACCGGTTCTCCCGACTCCTCGCTGAAAATCCCACTCTGCTTTGGCATCAGTAACTGTGCCAGTAGATTTAAAAAAATAAAAATACTGAAAACTGACAGTTTGGGCATACGGAGCTGACAATATAGTCCGTGTCCAAACCGTACTTATGAGCTGCTCGCCTGACCGCTCTCTAAGTGACACGGCTTTTTTCTCCAGCATTTTTTGAATCCCCAGTGTGAATCGGCTAATCAGGTGGTAGGGCAAGTCAGAAAAGTTGTACTATCGATGTGATGTCAGAACGATAGTACAACAACTTTTTTGACCTTTGAGCTGTCCTACAACAAGATTTTGAAAGCCACTTCTTTCTAGTCACAATAAGTAATAACCATATACTATATATACAGAGATGCCTTTATAATCCTATCCATCAATAACATGTTCATAGTCTGTAAAGGAGTCCCGCGGGGATATGGAAAAGCTCATGCATAGGAAGCAGGGTTGCTGGCAGAAAGATTCTGGGATACTAAGCAGGTGGTATCAGGGCATAAGAGTGGGCGATGGGGGGTGTGTTGCAGTGAATACGTAGTACCGGTGAGACTGGAATGTGAGGTGAACCGGTAGTACTGGTGGGTCTAGAATGGACTGAGGGAGGGGGGAGTAATATTGGTAAGGGAACACTTAGTTTGAATGGGAAGGACTTAGATTGAGCAGAAACGTCAGCTGGACAACTAGGAATGGTGGAAACAGTTACAGAGCTCCACAAATGTTTTGGCATACAGGGTCTTGAACATAGCAAGACTAACATGGGAGCTAAGTCTCAGCGATTTCTGTATCCTATTCCAAAGTGTGGGCAGGACAAAGCTTATGGCTGCTCTTCCAAAGTGGTTACTGACCCTAGGTGCTTTCAGGGGAAACCAGCGAGTGACTTCTCAAGGCATAATTCCCAATCAGGCTTAGTGGGAGACAGTCAGCAATGTATTGCGGGAGTTTGTTGGTGATGGCTCGGAGCGTCCAGAGGGCTGCATTTCTATACCACCTGTGTTGAAGGGAGGGCCAACCCACAGCTGCATATAGTGAACAGTGGCGGGTGGAAAAGGGGAGGCCTGTTATAAATCTCAGAGCTCTATGATACAGTACGTCCAATTTAGCAAGGTGTGAGGCTGGGCACTGGCCATATATGAAGTCAGCATAGTCAATTAGTGAGAGGAACGTGGATTGGACGAGCTGTTTTTTGGCGTCTGCGGTCAGGAGGCGATTTATTCTAAAGAAGAGTCCAAGCCTCTGCCTCAGCTTTTTCAGCAGTTCTTCTATATGTTCCACAAAGGAGAGTTTATTGTCTATCCAGACACCCAAATACTTGAATTTCGGTACGTATTCAAGATGCTCACCTAGTAAGGTGGAGATAAAAGGTAATGGACCAGCAGCGGCAGAATATGCCCCCTGGCCAGTTGGTGAGAATAGCATTGCATTGGTTTTCTTGGCATTAAGTAGTAGTCTATTACTGAGGAGCTGGTGCTGCAGGATGTTAAAGTCAGTTTGCAGGTCGCCACAGGCAGCTTCAGGAGATTCACGGCTTATGTAGAGCACCGTGTCATCAGCAAACAGGTGAATGCTTGCTTCCTTAATGCCTACATCCAGGCTGTTGCTATAGATAGCAAACAGTAATGGTCCCAATATGGACCCCTGAGGGACACCTCTTTTTATTAGTTTAACTGAAGAAAGCTCCCCTTCAGCCTTGATTTGCTGTTGCCTACCAGTGAGGTAGTCATGGAACCAACACAAGGAGGTTCGGTCTAGGCCTATTGTTTGTAAAGTGGAGAGGAGAAAACAGTGGTCGACAGTGTCGAAGGCCTTGCTGAGATCCAAGAAAACTGCACAGATTAATTTTTTGTTGTCTAAGTCCTGTTGCAGGTCATTAGTTATTTTTGCCAGGGCCGTAATGGTACTGTGCTTTGCTCTGAAGCCTGACTGCATAGGGTTTAGTAAGTTTGAGTTGTCTATGAAAGATCTCAGCTGGGTATCCACAGTTTTTTCTAGGAGCTTGGAGAGTATGGGGAGAAGGGAGATCGGCCTGTAGTTATTTAGGTCACAGGGATCACCTGATTTAAACAGAGGGATGACATGAGCAACTTTCCATAACTGAGGGAGGGAACCTTGAGATAGGGACAGGTTGAATAAGTGAGAGACAGGCGTGGCAAGGATGTGATAAGCAATTTTCAAGTAATATGGGTCAAAGAAGTCAGCCCCAGCACTTTTTTTAGTGTCCAATTTTAGATCTTCAACTTTCTTTACGGAGGTGGGTAAGAATGAGAAGGTTATGATATTGTTACTCGGTTCCAGGAACTTAGTGTTGATCTGTGGGTGTAGTCTGCTTACCGGTGCATTGTCGAATGTTAGGCCTGCAGTGGCAAAATGTTTGTTGAAGGCCTGCAGGATCTCATTTCTGTCATTGATTATAGCATTGTCAGTGGTAATTTTGGAGGGAAGCACATTTCCTGGAGAATGACCAGTCAGTTCTTTTAGTGTGGACCAGAACTTGGTAGGGCATTTTGATGCAGAATCTAGCTCAGATCGGTAAAAATTGGCCTTGGCCTCTCTGACCATCTTAGTGCAGGTGTTTCTAGCTGTCCTGAAGAGACACCAGTTTTCGTCTGAGTGTGATTTAACCATGACAATGGCGGGAACCCAGTTGGTGCCAAATTTTCTGGTAAAGCTAGGCATTGATTCTTTTGATCACTGGGGGGCACTAATCCCAGCAGTGTCACCAAGATGTAACCCCTAGGTGGCACTATCCCAAGGGCTACTACCCCTGCCTGCTTGGCTAGTAGCAGGTTAAGAGGCCTGGGTACTGAAATGGGTGTCTCCACCCAGAGGACAGGGTTGTTAGTAGCAAGGCTAACTTGGGTACAGCCCTCCGGGACACTGTAACCCCCCCTCTTTCCCCTCTAGTGGCCTAGACAATATGTAACAACCACTTTCACAATAGCCCCTATTCAGCATACAAATTCCCACAATGTTTGCACTTACCACCAGGGCTGGTTCCACCAGTTCAACCCTGGAGACCCCCCCATAAAACAAGGTTAGACAAGGTTAGTGGTGGTACTGCCCCTTCCAACCCCCCCCCACACACACCATACTCGACAAAGCCCTCTGGAGCTGCTCCCCCCCATCACAGCCCCCTCGTTTCACTATCCCCTCACCTCTTGCTCTCTGTGGTTGGTTTCAAACCCAGTCCCCCTTGTTTCACTGTCACCCAGCCTCTCACCATCTGGGATAGCGTTAAACCCTATGCAGTTACTCTGCCATAGTCTGTCAACGGATTTGGAGGTTTCCAGGGGTGTGCTGCTTAGAGGAACCGATTAGAAATAGCTTAGTATTCAATTACAACTGCTCAGTTTTTTTCTCCTATTTGTCTAATTGTCATGTAATCGCTCTTTAATGCCTAATGATCAGGCCTGTGTAACCACTGAATATGTGTATTGTCTTATTGTCCACCCTGACGTGGAACCTTTGTAAAAGAGCTCACGCTCAAAGGTCTTTCCGAAATACTAATTAAACAATTAATTAATTAAATAATTAAAAAGTCACAGCACAAAACAACAGTACAGTGCTTTTGGTACAAACTGGAACCTCAGTCAGATTAAATGCAAAAAGAGTTAGATCTGATTTATTCAGGGGAATTGAACAAGGGAGGACCATAATCAGGTTGACTGATTCTATAACTGATCTATCAGGCAATTATGCATGTACTTTTGGTCCCTGCACAGTCACACGCTCTGGGTACCCAGTTGGAAGTAATGTGTGCTAGCCTGGAACATTTCCCAGGGTAGGCCGGCATTGCAGCTGGTTGGGTCCCTGTGATGAAAAGAAAAGGCATGCACAACCAAACACAATTTGTAATCCAAAGCCAGGAGGCTCAGTTCATGAAGATTTGGCAAAACAATTAACTCAGATGAAACACTTTGACTGAGCTGTTGTTGCAGGGAGCTACCCTGGTGTTTACTCACGCTACCCAGTACAGGACACAGGATGGATGAAATGGAGACTACAGGATGACTTTCTGGTTTGCTAGGAGAAGCAGGGCCCACATGATTCACCGTGGTGTCATTCCTGTTCACAGTGTTGAGCAGGGGGCTGATCCCCAGGCAGGTTTCTTGTCAATTGTGTTCTCTGCACCTGAAGTAGCTGGCTGGGCCAGTGTGGCAGGGCCTAGGCAGGGTAAGACAGTTCAGATATCAGTCCGGGAAGGCTGGAGGCAGCCTCCAGCAAGCGTGGCACAATTAAACAGTGGGGAACCAAATCACGACCTGCTAGTAGAAAACAGCATATTTATAGTAAAGCAATCACCATATCACAATGCGGATAGCAGTCTGGCAGCAATATCAGTGTCTCTGAGCAGAACCGGGAGTTCTGTGGTGAATGGATCTCCTGACAGGCCGATCGCGTACAGCAAATCATCGGTCTTCTTCAGGTTTAAATCTGGTCACTCTTCAGTGGCTTTGTCACACTCCAATTCAGATACAGTCCGATTACTAAGCCTTTTCAAAGGATTCCCTCTCAAGGGACAGCTGGCAGACAGGCCAAACTCAGCCTTTCCACCAATCTCCCGTGCGAACTATGCTGGAGCTGCTGCTTGAATCACTCGAGCTGTTTACTCTCCAAACTCTAACTCCAGACTGAATCACCACTCATCGTGCCCATTAATCAGGGCACAATGAAATGGCTTGGAGATGTAGTCTGAAATAAAGCTTCTCTTTTCTCTTCATGCAGGAGAGCTGAAGGAAGGCAGGCCAGACTCAGCCTTCCCGACAAGTCCCCACACTACCCTGCAGGGCAGCAGCTCCTTGAGCTGGAGCTGCTCACTCTTCCAGCTCCAATTCACTTCTGCCTCACTGCTGCAGGCAGCTTGGGATTTCCCCTTTGATCCAAAAGGTTTGATTCATTGATTCATCTGTCTGTCAAAAGCAAGGGCTCTCCCTCCAGGTACATTTAGGTGCCAAAGTCTCAAAACTACAATTTCTACAGAACTTCACTCCCACAAGACCCTTGGGGGCAGACTCCATTTTAGAGTCACCAAAGGCACTGATTGGCCCATTCTGGCAGTCCAGGACCAAGATGGTGGTGATAAACAGAACTGTCCATGCTGCAAAGAAGGCAGGTTAGACAAACTACAATATCATTACTATTTTAATAAATAATCAGCAAATAAGTACAGCTTCTAATAGAGCTCCCTCTACGCAAATAGTGATGGCAGAATGGAGTGATTATCCAGCAGCCCGGGTGGGACTCAAGCATAGAAACACTCAGTCCCCTCACAGATTAAATAAGCACCACATTATAGGCATCTGTTAAAGAGACAGAGCACAGAGGCATTAAGGCACTCTCATAAAGCACTTTTAAAATGCTAAGACACAGGATACCAGCCTGGCAGTGGGCATTTAAGCAAGCCCAAGGAAGACTTTTGGGAACACCCATTTGTAGGGGGGTTACATAAACAAGTATATCTGCTCAGTCTTTTCAGCAGAGAGGGAAGGGACACACTACCAGGTCAAAACATGGTTAGGGGAGAGGGGAGGTGGACACCAGTATATTTTCAGAGAAACGAGTCCTGGAAGGACTTACACCCTGAGGGTGGATAGCAGAAGGCTATGGGACTGGACAGGATGCACTCCAAGGTACTGAAAGAACTCACTAGCTTTCTCGCTGACAGCCTTGTTCAACACCTCACTGGAAACAAGTGTGGTTCCTGAGGACTGCAGAAGGGCTGATGTTGCCCCTCCACATAAGAGCTGCAGCAGGGAGGAAGCTAGCAATTATAGGCCAGTCAGTCTAACTTCAGTGGTGGGGAAATTAATGGCAACCTTACCGAAAGAAAGGCTGGCTGAGCATCTAGAATCCAATGGACTGCAGGACCATAGGCAGCATGGATTCATGGGAGAATGTTACGGCACACAAACATGATAGATTTCTTTGACTGGGTGACTAGGGAAATAGAAGGGAATAGTTCCAGCTGCCAGGAGCATCAGAAGTCAGGCCCTGCGGTGTACAGTCCAGGACTGTCTGCTAGTATAGCTAGTTAGAGAACCAAACAGGCAGGCTCCATGCTTGATGTGGCGCTTGCCAAATCAGAGATGGTAGAAGCAGTGCAGGTAGGAGAGCCACTAAGGAACAATGACTGTAACTCTATCTGGTTTGAGTTTGCCCTGGGGACTGGTAAACTCCAATTGAAATCTGAGACCATCAATTTCAGAAAGGTGGACTTTGGCAGGACGAGGGAATCGATCCGTGTCAAGCCAGTTGGGGTAGCCGCATAGGAGGGGTGGAGGAGAGATGGGGGGCAATAAAGGTGGCCATTCTTGAGGCATGAAGAGATTCTGGAGAAACATAACCAAGAGTAACAGGTACAAACAATCAATATGGTTTTGGAAAGTGGTCGGGGATGCAGTGAGGGCCAAAAAAAGGCCTTCATCAGGTACAAAGGAAAGAAGGATGAAGAATGGACAGAATGCCAATTAAGAACTTGGAAGGCAAAGAGGGAGGTTAAGGATGCTAAAGCATACATTGAGCTGCATATTGCTGAGGGGGTTAAGAGCTGTGAAAAACAAATCTTCAGGTGTATTAGGGAAAAAGAAGAAAAAGGAGGGGAATCGTTAGGCTTTTGGAGGGAGGGAGGGATGTAGGATAATAGAGGAGGAGCGGCAAAAGGCAGCCATCCTTAATGACTACTTTTGCTCTGTCTTCACTAGGGAGGACAGGAAGACAACAGGCTCTTGCCAGAGAGTGGCATTAAGGCAGCCACAGTGGGGGTCTTGTAGAAGAAGCAGTCAGTATTTACCAGCAAAAGAGTCTGGAAAGGATTAGCAACCCTTAAGATAAATAGATAGGGCTCCCGAACTTGTTTGGAAGCACCCAAGGATGTTCAGGGAGCTGGCAGTAGAACTAGTTCAACCCCTATTCAATAGTTCATTACAGACAGGGGTAGTTCTAAAAGACTGGAGGGTGGCAGACGTGATTCCACTGCACAAGGAGGGGGACAAGGAGCAGGCAGGTAACTACAAACCTGTCAGTCTTACCTCAGTAGTAGGAATACTGATAAGAGTCACTAGTCAAGAAAGACTTAGTGGACTTCCTGGATAGCAGTAGCCTCCAACATAGCAAACAGCAGGGTTCATGGCAGGGAGGTCTTGTCGGATTAACCATATCATTTTCTTCAACTGGGTCACGAAGGCATTGGTTAGGGGCACACCATGGATTTACTCTATTTTGATTTCAGCAAGGATTTCATCTTAGTAGCTCACAACTTTGATTATTGAAAAAAGTAGAGTCTGTGGAGGTGGCAAGGGACATAGTACTATGGGTAGAAAACTGACTGAGAGGGAGGCAGCAGTCAGGGTCATGGTAAATGGGGTAATCTGGAAGAGATGGAGGTCACAAGTAGGGTGCTACATGGATCTGTCTTGGGGCTGATCCTCTTCAATATGTTCATCAGTGACATTGGAGTAGGAATCCAAGGCAGGTTGTGTCTCTTTGCAGCTAACATTAAGCTCTATGGTAAGGTGGACAGCAATGAGGGAATTAGGGAGATGCATAGTGATCTGCATAGATAAGAGGGGGTGGTCTAAAGTCTGGCAGTTGAAATTCAATGCCAAAAACTGCAAGGTGATGCACCTTGGGAGCAAGAACCCCAGGACAAAGTACTGGACGGGGGGGAGGTTAAGCTGAGCACTACAACTGAAGAAAGGAACCTAGGAGTCATCATTACTGAAATCCTCAAACAATCAAACCAATGCAATAAAGCTTTCAGTAAGGCAACTAGGATTTTAGGCTATATCGGGAGGGGGATTGACAGTAGAAGAACAGAGGTAATATTATCTCTGTACAGATCAATGGTAAGGCCACATCTGGAGTGGACCTGAACCCAGTTCTGAAGTCCTCACCTCAAGAAAGATAAGAACAAGCTAGATGCAATGCAACAAAGGGTGACCAGGATGATACAGGGCAAGCAGGGCAGATCTAATGAGGAATGGCTCAAGGCACTACACATAATTCGCTTGAGACCGGATGTGAGAAGGGCGATATGATACAGACCTTCAAATTCCTGAAAGGAGTAAATAAGGTGAACTGAGAGGACTTATTAAACATAAGCACAAATGTGAGGTCACAGGAGCATTAGTGGAAACTGACAGGACACTGGATTCTGGAATTGCTAAGTAGGGTTATCAGAACTAGTTTGAGAAAGATTTGAACCCTTCGTGAGCCCTGGTGCTCGAGTTCTAATTTAGAACTCGAACACTACAGGATTTGCAAAAGGGTTTGAATCATCATAAAAACAAATCTTACTTTTGTGTACTTTTCTTTTTTCTGCCAACATCATCTGTCCAGAAACTGCTAGTTCCAGCTTCCATCCCATATCTCATTCCCGTTCCTGTCCCCGATACCGGCACCAGCTGAAGAATGCAGCTCAATTCTCTCCCCTCTCATCCTCTGTGTTATTATTGGGGGGGGGCAGCTGTTGTTGGCACCGTCACAATTGCATTCTCACTCACAGTCACAGTGAACCACCTGACCATCTGCTGTGCGGTTAGGTGGTGGTCAGGTGGAGTTAGTGAGCCTCATGGGATCAGAGAAATGTGGTGAAGTATGGCTGTGCAGCTACAGCTCTGTTCGTTCAGTCTCGTAGCAGAGAACAGAGAAGGAGCCACAGTCTGTGTGCTCTCTGAGTTCAGTTGTGTGACTGTGTCTGTGACTTTTAGAAAGTTATTCAAGTTGTGGCCTGGCTTGTTCTTGTAAAACCATGCACTGCCATTTAATATAACTTAAAGAAAACAGACAAAAAAAAAGTTTAAGGGCGGGTGGGGGAAAGGAAGGGGAGAGTCAGGGGACCGAGGAAAGAAACGGTGGGAAGGAGCAAAGAATGGCTGGGACTGGAGTGGACTCGGAATCAGGAGGGAGAAAAAACAGATTAAAATAAATCAAAAATAACTGCTTGGGATTGGGAAGTTTTGTAACTTGCAGACTGCTTCCTGCCTGTGTGTGTGAGTGCTTAGTCTGCACACAGTACCTCCAGTTGTTTGCTGGATCAAAACACATTATTCACAATTATATCTCCTGTGACTCATGGCACTCTTGGGAGGAGGGAGATCGCCGTGGCTGGGGAAGGGTGAAGGAAAAAACTAATAGTTTGATTTTTCCCCTTGTGTGAAAGGGGAAAAAAACAGAAGTTAAAAAAAAACTTTACTGATTGTGTGAAATTTGATGTTCAAAGCCAACAAAAAGGAAAAATCATTTCTAGTCCTACAACAAAGTAAACAATTGTCTGGAGGACAGGAGTCTCAGTCAGGACTGTGCTGGAGGGGTCCTTCACTTTCACCCTAAAAAAACTGATACAAGAACAACACATTAAGGCATTTTGTTTTTTTGACACAGTACTCCTGTGTTATTGTGTGCGTCTCCACTGCATCTTCTGTGGCGTAGCCAGCCAATCACCTTGCTTCTGTGTGCCCTTTGACTGCACTGTACCCTATTACCCAGTGTGTGTTACCATGATCAATCAATCAAACTTTATTTAACCCAGTGATTACATCATTGAGCAAGCTCATTTGCAAGATGATCCTTGACACACAGTACAATTACATTTAAAGAATTCAATGTCAAACCTTAAAGGACGAGGAACAGTCTAATTATAATTACAATTACAATTAATACCGGGAGCAGCATATATCATAGTCTATAAATATACAGGCAGTTCATTTAAGTAAGTTTGGGGACAGTGAAGGAGGGAAGGGGAGAGAAGACAAGGAGACAGTGAGGACAGAGGGAAGACATGTACAAAAGGGAAGGGTGGGGCAATCCTGCTGAGCAAAAGTCACCCGGGAGATTGTCACGGGATGGAAGCAAGGGAGGAGGCAATGGGGGAGTTAGATACACTAAGAGAAAGTCAGCCAGCAGAGGGAATAAGCAGGTCAAAGGGTCCAAGAGCTAGGTGAGCATTCAGACTATGTGACCATGGTTACCTGGAGCAGTCACATGCAGTTTTCAGGCATCGATAGAGTAGCTGTCCATGAGAAGCCCAGTGACCAGTTGTGTTGTGGCATTATCTTTAAATACATTACAGAAGCCTAGAAATACATTTCACAGTTGGGAGGAGATACAGTCAAATCTCTTTCCCTGTGTTGTGTGTGTGACTCTGTCTCCTGTGGTCAGCCCATCACCCTGCTGCTGTGTGCCATTTGACTGCACTGTACCCTACCCAGTGTGTGTTACCATGAGAAGCCCAGTGGCCAGTTTTGTGGTGGTACAATTTCATGTAATAATAATGAAACAATCATTTTTTACTCAAATTCAGAACTACAATTCCTGATCTTTCACCTTGCCCAGCCTGCTTTTCGTATGCCTATGCCAGCAGCCCAACCATGCTGTAAGCCTTGAACCTGGGATCCTTTAGTTGTAAACCTGCATATTCTTCAATTATCTTCAGTCCACTGCATCACAGTGTCATACAGCCAAATCCAGATTTTGAGTTGCAGACAGACATCACTGAGCACAGATCACATCGTTTTCTAATACAGGAAGTGTGTGTGTGTGTGTGTGTGTGTGTGTGTGTGTGTGTGTGTGTGTGTGTGTGTGTGGTGTAGTACTGCTACTATTATGGTTGACAGCAACATAGATGAAGCATCTGGTGCTGGTGGTGGAGCAGGTATTGTTGGTAGTGGTAATCCTGGTGTTAGCAAAACTATTAAAAATATTTCACACAATAAAAATTCAACAAACAGCAAAAGAGCAACAACAAAGTGTGGTAAAGGGGGACCTTTTAAGAAAACTTGTGCAGCTGCTGGGGTCACACAAGGAGGCACCATAAGGTATGCCATTCATGCTGTTAAAATCCCTGTGACTAGCAGTAATAATGCAAGTGACAATGAGTCGATCTCTGACTCAGACAGTAGTTCTTTGTCTCAGTCTGACACTGTTGTGTCTGGTGACGTATCATCGGTCCCTCAACGAAGTGAAATGAGCAAGTCTGCTGACAATGAATCTGGTAGTGCACTTGCAAATACATCCACCGCTGTTGCCAATGAAAAGGACATATCCAGCGAATCCACCACTTCTGTGTTGGCCAACAATGAAAACCCCTCAAGGGCCCCTGCCCACTCTTCTAGCACCAAGGAGGATGTCCCGGATTCTGCTCAGACAGGTGAAAAAACACAAACAGTTTTTAGTTATCTTCCTAGTTCTTGAACAAAATCTGTCACATCTGAAGTGTGAAATTATTTCTCTGTCAGTAAAAGTGATCCATGCAGAGCAGTTTGTTCCCTGTGTAAACAGAGTGTAAGACGTGGTAAAGTTGCTTCATGCCTTGGCACTACAGCTCTTAAATGAAAAATCATTCAATATTGCTTGATCATCCAAAACCCATGTCCTCCATCTTTCAGACCACACAAGAGAAGGGCCAGAAATCTGAAATGGATACTGAATTCTCTGAACTTGATGCGGACAGAACCACTGCCAGCCCTAGGATCACCATTACCACCAATGCCAGCACCATTAGCACCAGTTTCACGTCCAGTGATGGCACTGAATGTATAATTCCAGGTCCACCATCCCAACGTCCATCTTGCCATTGAAGCACAGTGTCTAATAAACCAGCAGGGGAATGTTGTAAGCAGCTAATAGTGTCTCAGGCATTTAAGAGGAAGAATATTTTTATCAAAAATCATCCAAAGACCCTTCATCTTAATCACAGAATTGGTGAACTGTTAGCTTGAGCCCTTTTCCCATACGCTTTGGTAGAGCATGAGGATTTTAGGGAGCTCATGAAACTTGTAGAGCCTGGTTACAATGTTCCTCATCGAAGGTACTTTTCCTATGTTGAAATGCCAAACATTTATCAGGCTTTAAAAGTGACTGTGATGCTTGCACTTGAAACTGCAAAGGGTGGGGTTATTCATGTCACAACAGATATGTGGACCAGTAGTCAAAATATAGATTATATGTCCCTTACTGCTCATTGTGTCACTTTTTCTTGTACTTCTTCAAAAACAAAGTCACCCCAAAAGATGGCACTGCTGCATATTAAGAAGTTCGGTCAAAGTCAAACAGCTGCAAACATCTTGCAAGAACTAAATGAGCTCCTTCACTTTATTCTCATGGTCTAAAATGTGACTTTATACTAAGTGACAATGGAGCCAACATCTTGAAAGCAGTACAGGATGGAGGATTTATGCATGCTTCTTGCTTTGCACATTGCTTACATTTAATTGTCATGGGGTTCCTGAGTAATGAAACACAAGTGGATGATATGACTGCTGTTTGCAAAAAAGTTGTGACTCACATTCCACCAGTGCTATACAGATATTGTCTGAACTGCAAAAGAAACACAAGCTGGCCCAGCAAAAGCTGATTCAAAATGTTTCCACTTGGTGAAACTCAACTCTTTATATGCTGTAGCGCCTCTTGGAGCAAAAGCAAGCTGTACATAAATATTGCTCCAATTTAAATTATTGGAGATCGCATTATGCTGTCTGTGCTGCAGTGGAAATTAATGGAGATAGTGTGCTGCTTACTAGCTCATTTTGAGACAGCTACAAGGGACACATCCTCAGAAGGTGCATCTCTGAGTCAGGTTATCTCTTAATGCTGATTTCACATCCTCTAAGTGTTCTGACTCTACAGATAGAAAAAGACAGATCTGAAGCTCAGACATGTCGGCTGTATCATGGAAATCTCATAAAGAGAATGAGCGAGGGCTTCCAAAACAATGACAGATTAGTTGCAATGATGAAATCAAAACACTACATCCTTGCAACTCTCTTAGATCCCAGGTTCAAGGCTATACATCTTCCAAAAACAGATGACATAGAGCACTACAAATTATGGTTGCTAGATGAGTTGCAGCACTCGCAGGAGTCAAACACTGACACACACACAGTAGCTTAAGGTTATCATCGCCACAACATACAGGTCCATCTTCACGAAGAGATACAGAACTGGAAAAGTCACTAAATGATAGCAGTAGTTGTTCCACAACTGCCACTTCCACCATTAGTAGCAAGCTAAATCTGTGGCAAAACCTTTTGAAAATTGCTGCCATACCAGCTTACACTGATTCCTCTTCAGAGTGTTCTTTGTCCATCATGGTAGATGGCTACCTGCAAGAACCGCTTATTCCTATTGATGCATGCCCTTTTGAATACTGGAGATCAAAAAGTTAATATGGACCAAGCTGTATGATAATGCCTGTAAATATCTTGGTTGTCCTGCAACAAGTGTCTCTTCAGAACACATGTTTAGTACAGCTGGCAGGGTTGCAACAGACACCAGAAATAGGTTACTGCCAGAAAATATACACACGTTAACTTTTATTAAAGTTAATAAGGCAAGATTTGTGTATCCCTACAAGAACATACGAACATACAAAATTTGCCAGCAGATAAAGGCCTAGAGGTCTATCAAGTCTGCTCGAATGTGCAGCGAGCAAGAGTATATAAGCTGATCCTGAAGTGATTGATGTTATGGATGCTGATGGTGATGACAACTCAGATAGTGGTGGTTGGTAAATACTGTGTGGGACAGAGTCTCACTGGACAAAAAATGAAACTTTAAAGACTGTGATGAAGTGGGTTGTCTCTGTCTCCTCTCTCGATCTACTACCATGGACTAGATACACCAAATACTTTCACCATTTTTGTGGCAAATTGCTTTGAGGCTTGGGTCTAAAGTTTTTTTTTACAGGTAAATTTTAGCATCAGTGGGAACAGGCCCAAATTTGGCATGAAAGGGACATTGTCAACTGTTTCTGTTATTTCTACTTGAAATGAAAACATATTTTTGGATTTACCTTCTGTAAAATTGATTGATTTTACTGGTTGTGTTTTATCTGCTTCCTTTTAGTAGTAAGTACCACTTACTTAAGGCAGCAGTGCAATGAAAAATATTAACATGCCTGGCAAATCTTACCTTGATCAACTGTGATTCCAATTCTAAGCTCCTGAACAATGCAAAGTTGCCCCTAAAAGCCACTCATGATGCTGTGTCTCCTCTCTCTTCTCCAACTGCATCATGATTGAGTAGACTTTTACGGAGGTGCCCATGTGGTGCTCTCCATAAAAGTGGCCCAAAGGATGAACTGGGCAATTACAGACCAGTAAGTCTAACATCCATTGTGGGGAAGCTAATGGAGACAATTCTTAAGGAGAGGCTGGTGACCTTCCTGGAGGACAATGGGCTCCAGGATAATCATCAGCATGGGTTTGTCTCTGGAAGGTCCAGTCGGTCCAACCTAGTGGAATATTATGACTGGGTAACGAGGGAACTGGACAAGGGCCACGCTGTGGATGTAATTTATTTGGACTTTAGCAAGGCTTTTGTTTCAGTGCCACATTGGAGGTTGGGGGGGAGTTGAGATGTGGGGGCAGGGACTAAAATGGTCAACTGGATTAAGAACTGGCTGCAGTGGAGACAGCAGAGGGTGGTGGTGGGGAATCTCTCATCTCCAAGGGTAGTGACTAGTGGGGTGCCACAGGGATCAGTACTGGGGCCGATGCTGTTTGGGATATTTATAGCGAACATCTTATATGACATCAGGAATAAGATCAGTCTGTTTGCTGATGACACCAAGTTGGGGGTGGTGATGGATGATGTAGCAGGATGGCAGGGGCTACAGGACAACCTGACCAGACTGGTGGAGTGGTCAGAAAAGTGGCAGTTAGGGTTCAGTGCTAAAAAGTGCAAGGTACTGCACTTCAGGGTGAAGAATCCTGGGAGGGGTTACCTGCTGGGGGGGAATGCAGTTAGGCACCACCGAGGAGGAAAAGGATCTGGAGGTGGTTGTAACAGGGAAAATGGACAACACAAAGCAGTCCAGGAAGGTGACTGCAAAGGTTAACAGGATGCTGGTATGTATTGCGAGGGGAATCTCCTCAAGGAGCAGGGAGGTGATCCTGCCTCTCTAGATGTCACTGGTCAGACCACACCTGGGCCCAGATATTCAAAAGGGTTGTGCATGGCACAACAGTGTTGCACCATGCACAACCCACTGATGTGCCCAGCATGATATTCAAACGGGAATTGCACCTGGCACAAATCCCGATGCGCCAGAGCACATCAGTAATGTATGCAGGCGCAGGTGTGGGGGGGGTGCCAATGCATAGTCTGCACATCCTGATATTCAGCCCGGGATGTGCTGAGCCATGCATGTGCAACCCCTACTTGTGCCGCACAAAGTTGATCTAAAAAAAACAGGAGCAACGGCTGGCCACCCACAGGTGAGATGCTGTATTGCAGGGCACAACACGGCAGCTGCCACCTGTGGGTTGCCACCCGAGCTCCAGCTGCACCTCCATGGTGGCGCCCCCCCATGCCCGATCGAGGGCATCAGTTAAAGATAATAACATCCAATATCCCTGTGGTCCAGTGGACCCTCCCCACCTGCCCACTGATCCCCACTGCCCGCCCCCCAGTCAGCGGCGGGTGGCAGAACCCACCCGCCTTCCGCCCGCCACACCGCTGACTGACACCATAGGTAGGGCTGTACACTCATTGGTCCACAGCGTGAGCCAATGGGCGTGCAGCCCGTACCGTACTACATATTCCAGATATGTGAAATCTGTAGCTTACTGAGTGTTTGTAAGTGTGATTTCTCTACTTCTTCAAGCCATGCTTGCAGGATGGGTTTGAGGGATATTATGTTACTGTGGGACAGGGTGAGTGACTTGATGTTCAAATGGTGCTTTGGCTCAAAGATTCTATGCCAGGGATCCACTGGTTAGCTAGGGCTGACGCCATGTCCACTTGGGTAACCCTAAGCATAATTCACCTCTGCATAAACCACTGAGCAAATGCTTCAAAGTCCCAGGTATTGGTGTCCATATTGCTCATGCAGCCCATGTGGAAGGGTAGCCCATATGCATGGGCTATGCTGATAGCAGCTTGATGCATTGCTGGCATGGACACCACTGATCCATCTGGCTTTTTTATGGCCCACAGCCAGGCCAAGCATAATGTAGTCCAGCAGCTCCCCTTCCAAAGTCTGATGGGGGTTGGTGATAGTGGTGGTGGTATGATGCCAGGGTAGACAGGTGAGAAATTAGTACAGAAGAGGACAAAGATGTCAAAGACGTGCAAGGAAAAGTGTCTATGGTGTGGTAAGTAGTGTCTGGGAAAGCCAGTGAGCTCAGAGCAAGGCGGAGTGGGGGGTTGCAGGCTATTCCCCAAAGTCAAGGAAAAAATCATAAACATGATAGAATAGCAAATAATACTTTATGTGTTCAGGTTGCAGAGACAGACACATGTCATTGGCATAGAGATATAAGGCCTATATACATTAGCAGCATCGATCCATTTCTGAACACTCCAGTCAAACAGTGTGCTGCATTTAACCACATGTTCATCCCACACTTGTCTCCCTATGTGCATATTGTGCAGCAGTTTCAGCACTGTTGAAGAGATACTGTAGATAACACTATTTCCTTAATTGCAGTTTGCAATACACAGTATGATTCAGGTGGCATCCTGCCAAATAGGTGAGACTGTGGTCTGTGCCAGCTGCTGTGGAGTGGTGGGGAATGCTTGGAAAAAGGTGAGGAGGGAAGATTTGATTGGATGCCACAGAATGCTAAGAACAGGGTATGGGAGGGATGGATGTCACGGAGCAGCAAATCAGATCGACAAAGTATGCAGAAATATACCATGCAAACACTTATCGGCAAGAGAGTATGTTTATTATCAGGCAGATGGATTGATTTATGACACATAACTTACAGTACTGAAGTTAATTGTCTTTGCCAGAATTAAGAATGACCATGATTGGTATATTTTTTATCATTCAAATGTCTTGACTGACTACATTATGACATAATGTCTTGCACCAGTTCCATCTGCTGTTGCTGCAGTACCTTGACTTTGTTATTTAAACTTTATTTTAAATATTGCAACTTTCAATTTACTTATTTGTAAGAGAAAGCAGCAAATAGCTGAGATTAGGTAATATCAGTAATTATTTTTATAATTCATGATGATGAGAATATATAATTGAGTACATAAATGGTTAATGTGCCACTTTTTTTCACTAAGGAACTGCAATGCAGCTGCAGCAGGAAAACTTTTAACATGTGGGTGGGTGGGTGGGTGGTTGGGTGGACTTGTTAGCAGTCAGCACCTGTAAGCTGCTGGCTTTAGCAAACAGAAGAAACCATACATATACCTAGATATAGTCATATCAAAGTCACACATGATCATTTCTCTCCCCCCTTATATTGAACAGTTTGTAGTTCTTTCTGTTCTCAGTTTCACATATATTTCACTAGTAGCTTCATTATTGGCAGAATGTCCTCAATTTCACATGTATTTTATCTTCATATTAGCAGCACAATTAAAAAAAATAGGGTTCGAGTTCTAAAATTTTCTAAAAAAGATTAGAACCCTTGAACTTTTTCAAAAGTTCTGGACTAGAACTAGAACCCAGAACTTTGGAGGGTTCTGATAACCCTATTGCTAAGTAATAAAAACATGAATATAGGGTGCCAAAAAGGCTGCATTAATATGAGGTGATAAACAGCCTTCACAAGTGCCCAAATTTACAATTATATTAAATACTGTAAGCAACAATTTCATGTTCTCATTTGAATATAGGTACTCCTCAGGCATTGTGCTAAGGAGCGCTTGGCCTGTAGCCCTGTGCTTCATTACATACCTGAGGAATGCCAATATCTCTCAATGAACACACACCCTACCATGTGTTATTACCCATGAATCCATCATCCATTCTCATAACCATAAGAGATATAACCATATATTAAAAAATCAAACACATTCTTTTAAAAACGTCTCATTTAGAGCTCTAATTTGGCAGAAGTGACATATCCCTTCTAAGAAAAATCAAGCATTGCAGTTGCACTTAGAAATATCAATTTTCAGAGCCAGCCTATTAGCGCAGCTGTAGCACTATCACTTGTGATGCCAGCGACCCGATTCGTGAATTTACCTGGGTCATCAGGGGCTGGCCGAGGGGGAAGAGGCTTGGGCATCCCAGGCAACACTCTCCTTCCCGGGGAAGGGAAGGCTGTCACACTGCACTGTCACTGCTACCTGTGGATGCATAGGTGGCATTGCAGGCACTACAGTGTGGGGAGAGGGAGGATGCTATTAGGAGCTTGGCTGGGGCATGCATTAGCATTCCAACAGCTTGGATGTACATCCTTGTGCCAGAATCCTTGAGGGGAGGAGAGTGTAGGGCAACTAAAAAAAGGTAAATCCCCCTCTGCTGCAGCAGGGTGATGGCCTCTAAATGGATAGCTTGAAGACAGTATATCTGTTGACAAGCCAGTCCCAGGGGAGCCAAAAGAGTATATTTGAAAAAAAATTCTAATTTTGAAGCTGCTAGCAGAGAAAGTATGTCTTTATTTATTTAATTACTTGTTTGTTTAGTTATTTATTTCTGTATGTACGTATGTATTCATTTTAATTTTGATAGCCGGCTGGGCATGCTGAGACAAGCATGTCCCTTTTTCAAGGATGACCCAGAATTAATTACATATAGCAAAAGTGTTGCACAAAATTACATAAAATTGAATTAGCATAGATTCAGTCAAACATACATGATACATAACTTAGTTACATTCAGAGGAACTACACAGAGAAGGATATAATCAATTTTTATAAAATCATACGACATTAGTTAGCATTGCATATTGTTCATGCAGGTAAAGATTTGAAGCCCTCTGAGGAGGACAGCAGATTCCCAGTAAGGAATCCTAAGGCCTTTGGGGACAAACTGAAGGAAGTATCAGTGGTTGCTCCTGGATTGATTCCCCTTAAGAAAGTAAGCCTTAAGTCTTTTCTTGAACATTGTAAGGGTGGGGCAATTTAGCACCTCACCCTGGAGCTTGTTCCTTTGGGATGGGGCAGAAGGATCTCTAGCTGGAGCCTGATCTCACCATTGGGATTTCTAATAACAGGCTTGATGAGGACTGCAGGAGCCTCACATGTTGTTCAGTCTTAAGAATACCCTTGAGGCTTGGGGTTAGTGACAGAGCAGTGGACTGGATAGGTGATTCCGTGGGTAAGCACCAATTGCAAAGTACCCTACTTTATTATACAAAATGTTAAGTCTGGTTTACTCAGAGTCACAAAGGGAATACAGAATTGGGGACTCCTTAGTGGAGTACAGGCATCAAGGTGCTGTTTGCTACAGCAAGACATGCTTCCTTCCAGAGGTAAGAGCAAAGTAGTAGAATATAGTTTAAGTACATGTGCGGCAACAACTCAGTAAAAGTAGTATTTATATGTATCCCCACAATAAACACAAAGACAGCCAGTCCAGCTACAGCTTACCTAGAACAAAGTTCTATGCTCACACTAAGCCAACACTCTCAAGCCCCTCCATTATGCATAGCTATTAACACCTACAGTATGCCAACAAAGTCACTAATGTCCCTGGAATTAGTTATGTTCCATCCCCTCAGTGTGCCTTTTCAGACACTGAACTCTTAAACCCACCAAATCCCTAAGCCCTTGTCCTTCTGTCATTACCAATTACATCCTTCCTGATTAGCATTTGGACTGTGCCTCCTTCACCTCCTTCTGCAAGCTCAAAACTTAACCACTAAAGTGTGCCTTTAAAATTACCTTTCCCTACCCAGAATCCCTGTATCATTAACACTTTACCTATGCTCTAGGAAAAGTAACAATTGCCACTGTCTGATGCTATCCCTGTATGTTTTTCATATGTGAACAGTCTCATCCAACTGCCTGTGGTGGTGGTGGTGGTGGGGAGTTTGCAGTGCTGTAATTGCTAACGCTACTCTAAAATTTTCACCAAATAAACTATCTATACCCATGTTCTCCCTTCTTACATCTAATTTGCCTCCTCTCTGATGTTGCATGTTCTTATCTAATAAACACCTGAAAACCTAACCCCTTTCTTTCTGACATATCTTGCTTACATTTAATAGTTCAAAGTTTAACCTCTCTGTCAATAATACACTCAATTTCATTTATGCAACTTCCTCTTTCTTCTGGATCTGCTACCTTACCCAGCTGATTGGTTTCTCCCATCCATAGCAAGTCACTTAAACACAATCTATTGCTTAAGTCTCAACGTGACCATTGTTATAGTAATCAGGGCTCTGTTACTGACCCACCGAATCTGTAAGCTGACATGTCTCACAGCTATGACTCAGGGTCTTTTTAAACCCCTAGATTTGGTAACCCGCCAATGTAAATACACTGTGCTGTGTAACCTATGTATAATATTATTAAATGTAATGTTTGTGCTTTCTTTCACTGATGTGGAGCCTTTACAAAGGAGTCTATGACTCAAAGGATTGTAATTCCTATTCTCTCAATAAATAAAGTAAATAAAGTGTTGCATGATTACTTCTGTGTATCATTTTCCTAAACTTAGTCCACCAGTGAAAACTACAGTATATAACTTTGCCACTTAAACACCAGGAGAACATCTTCTCCAGCAAAATCACAGCGCTGTACCTAACTTTATTTTCCCTCACTGTGACCCTTCTGTTGCCAAGCAGGTATCCATGTTCTGGAAATAGTTCCAATAATACTTACTTGATAACTACAAAAAACTGCAGTTTGTATGGTGCCCTGAACCTCTGGGGAAGGGTACCCTATAAATAAATGTACTACTACTACTGTACAAGCTAATCTCCTTCTTCTCTTTTCCAGCAATAATTCAGGGACACATGGTTATTACTTAACTCTCCCCTTCCTCAGTGCTTTCTCCTTGCCCAATCCCAACCAGTTTGAATTCGGGGAGAATGGCTTCATAGTAATCTGCCTCCAAAGTCTTACGGTCTTCATCATAAAGCAATGGACCAGTGTTTCTTTACTGCTAGCACCTTTATCAAACTTGCAAAAGCTTTTGTAGGTTACCCACTTCTTCTGAAAATGTTTTGCAGTGTTGTGCTATCTAAGCCAGCAAACGACTGGCTCAGATCTCAGCTGGTTTTCCAGTCCCAAGCAGCGTAATGTGAGGATCTGCCTCTCCTCCAGATTGGAACAGGTGTGAAACAGGGCTTCATCCTTAGGCCCATTCTGTTCTCTGTCTTCCTGCATGACGAACCCACTCCCTTGGTCTCCTCATGCATTTCTGTTGTATGTTAATGACACAGAGATCTTTATCAGTGGCCCAAAAGACATAATGCTTAAGACACAAATCAAGTAATAATATGGAAAAATACAGCAGTGGGTTTGTACTAACAAATTTGCTTTGTATGCAAAGAAAACAGTCACCATGACATTGGGTACAAAGCCTAAGATAGCAAAACTTCTCTACCTTCCCCCACCTAAGGGCAGTCCACCATTCCAAGTTGGAGCATGTCACATCATTTAAATAGCTTTGGGTTTGGCTTTATCAGCACCTTAATCTCTCCAGTCACATTGACAGAAACAGAACTGAGGATAGTGGAGGGGATAAAGAAAAATGGCAAGAACACATCAGAGAGAAGAAAACCAAAGAGGCTATAATGAGGTTAAAACCAGGAAATTATTTGATAAAGGGTGATGGGAAGAAGACTGACATCCTCAGTGAGTGTTGTTGCTTAGTCTTTACAATGGAGGTAGGGGGTCCATTTTCTGAAGATGGTATGCAGGCTAATGGAGGGACAGAGTGAGAAATGGAATCGGGAACAGTGGTAGAGGAAAGGGTACTAAAGGGTCTAAGGGCAATCAAGGTGGGTAAGTTTCCAGGACCAGATGAGCGGCACCCTAGACAGATGAGAGAGTTGGGACAAGAACTTGCAGGGCCTCTGGCAGATTTGTTCAACTACACTCTGGAGACTGGGGTAGTCCCAGTGAACTGGAGGAGGTAGGCTGTGGCCCCCTGTATAACAGCAGGAGCAGGGAAGACTGAGGAAACTCTAGCCCAGTTGACCTCCATATTAGGAAAACTTCTAGATACTGTCATTAACAAGCAACTGGTGGACTTCCTAGACACAAATGAGCTTCAGGACGAGAATCAGTATGGTTCTGAGAAGGGAAGGTCATGCAAGATCAACCTGATAGAGTTCTTCCATTTAGTAATGTGAGCTGTGGATGAGGGTCCAGTTGTCAATGTGCTGTACTTACCGTATCAGTTTAGCATTAGACTTCATGCCCTACAGAAGGCTTGTTAAGATGCTGAGGGACTTAGAGGCAGGGGTGAAGCTAAACAGATGGGTAGTACATTGGCTGGGAGAAAGAGTGCAGATGGTGGTAGTAAATTAAGATCTCTCAGAGGTCAAGGGGATCACAGATGAGGTGTCACAGAGAATAGTGATGGGCCCAGTACTGTTTAATGTGTTCATTTGTGACATAGGCAAAGGGATCACAAATTAAATCTGTCTCATTGTAGGTGACACTAAATGCTGTGGCAGGGTAGACACTAAAAAGGGATTCAGGATATGAAAAGGAACCTAGAAGTACTGGAAGGGTTGTCCGAGAGGTGTAAAATGTGGTTTAATGCTAAGAAGTGCTAAGTTATGCATTTGTGGTTTAATGCTAAGAAGTGCAAAGTTATGCACATGGGCAGGGGTAACAAAACAATGTGTTATTGGATGGGGATGTGAAAAAATCAATGTGAACAGAGAGGAAAGGGACTTAGTGGTCATCTTTAGTGATCATCTCAAGCCATTGGCCCAATGAACCAGGGCACTCAGGAAGGCAAACACGATGCTGAGATGTATAGGTAGCAGGTTCTCCAGTAGGAAAAAGGAGGTATTGTTCCCCTGTATGAGTCCTTAGTGAGACTGCCCTGACGAGGCTGCACCTGGAATACTGTGTCCAGTTCTAGAGCTCACACTTGAAAAAGGATAAGTACAAGGACAATAAACAGTCCAAATGCAATCTACAAAAATAATACATGGTCAGCGGGGGAAATATTTGAGGAATATCTAGACTGTCTGACCATGTACTTGTTGAGGCCTGTAGGGAAAGAGAGAACATGTCAGAAATCTTAAATTCATGAGGGGGAATAAACTGGGTAGAGTGTTATGACCTTCCCCAGCAGTGCAAGGGATCATCAACCAGGGGCACAATCATAAGCTGCGGGAAGAGGTAGATTCAGGAAGGAAATGAGGAATATACTCCTTCATGGAAAGAGTGGTGGATAGATAAAGCACCCTACCCACACATAGTGATGGGTTTCAAGAGAGTATGGCAAAGCAGCAAGAGGTTGGTGAAAATGAAAGCAGGGAAGGGGTGAGGCAGGGGGGAGAGCTCAACTGCCTTTAAGGCATTGGCCAGTGCATGTTCAATGACAGGCTGGAATTATTCAGGTTGGAAAATGGTAGAGCTGTGCAGAATTTTCAAATTCCCATCATCCAGAATTCCATTGAATTTTGGAAATGTCACAGAATTTCCAAAATTCTGCCTAATTCCACAAAATTTCATCTGATGCAGAAGTTAAAAATTCTGAAAGCAGAATGATAACTGCAGAATCATATTCCACAGTTTACCTAAATCACAGATTCATTTTCTTCAAACCAACTATTCCATGGATTGCATGATCTGATGAATATTATTCTGTGGTTTAGACAAAATAACTTTTGGAATTCTACAGAATTATAAAGGAAATTCTGAAAAGCATCACGGAATCAGAATTGCTATTCTGCTCAAATTACCCTGGCAGAAGTTTGCATTTGGCACAGCTCTAGAAAAAGGGCAGACATGCTAGACTGCAAGTCTTTTTTTCTGCTGGCAGCTTTCTATTTTTCTATGTTCTTTAGTCAACCACTAACTTTTCCCCTCAACTTAATGTTCTTTACAACAATAAAGGTTGTTTTCCCCCTCTGCCAGAACAGAGATCATAAGCAAAATATTTTCTGAATCTTTGTCTATGGAATAGTTTACTATGCCAATTTAATACCTCCATGGCCAGAACAGATCCCATCTTCAGTACTTCCTGTTGGTTTGTACTGAACTGCTCACTTATATCCACCAATATGCTATATACAGTGGTTTGGGCTAGCCCTCACTGTAGGGGAGGAGTCTCATGCATGCTATGTTTCTGTCTATAAATACTGATTGTATAACTTCAGTGGCTATCTATTTTCATTACTTATCCCCTCCTCTCCTCCTCCTCTTCCAACTCTCTGAGGAATACCAGAATGTACCTTTTTTATCATGAGAAGCTTAAGAGCTGTTCAGCTTGCACCATTCTTATACAGGATTCCTAACTTGTGTAACAACCTTCTACTCTTTTTGGCATAGCTTGTAAATGCTGCTTTGCATGCTGTCAAGAAGTCATTACTGCTATACAATCTATTCAAAACAATGTCAACAACGTGTACTGCTATATATCAACTTCTTGGCTCATTTCTCTTGAATTTTATATTTTTGCCTTATTGTAAATCCTTGCATCCTGTTACCCCCTTATCTCAACTATTGGCTTCAATGTCAATGTCACTGTTACTACATTATTGAAATGTTCATTATTAGATTAGGTACCATAACCTTATGCTCACTCGATAATTGTAATCAAGTCACTTGACCTTACTGAGTCTCAGCCCTCCCATCCTGGAAACTACTGTGGCATAATACTATACATGGGATGCAGCTGTAAGTTGGGCTATCCTTGGCAAGTAAACAGAAAAATAAATACTGTAATACAAAAAAACCTAAAAACTTCACTGGCCCAGTGCCTTCACTGACTGTGCATTAAAAAGCTTGTGATGCATGGTTAGATACCGGAAGTTATTTTTTCTGCCTAAAAATCCTGTTTTCTGTACCAAAATCAATCCACCTACAACAAAAAAAGTCCAGATACTTTAGTAGCCATCTTGAAATGACTATACTTTATTACTCTGATATCTTAAACCAGACACTCACCCTACCATGATGAATTTAGCACTCCAGAGTCACTTTCTTGTTCTAAGTAGAATTCTTCTTGTTTTTTTTTTATTATATTCCCCCATCTCTGGCAGGTGCCTCTTCAGCCAGCACCTCTGGCCCCATCACTCTGCCATCCTCACTACGTACCTTATCCCCCAGTAGTCCCATGGTGTGCCCCCATGGTGAGGCTGTCAGGGCTGCCAAACCCCAGCAGAAACCAAATCTGCAAAAGACGGAGAACCTGGTTGGCAGGTACAGGCCTGTGAGGTGCATATTGGAATTGCTTTGAATATTGGAACTGCTCTGTTTCAACACTGGTGAGAGCAGAGCTCATGAGCTTTGGGAGCATCTCCCTTGAACTCTCTGAGACACTGAAAATTTCATTTGACTTAAGCAGCTTACTACTATTTGCACCTGTTTTAACAGTCTCTGGTATATGGTGGTGAGAGCACCGTTTCCCTTTTATGGGTCAGCCATTAGTCATTATTCCTTTCCTCCTGCATTGGTGAGAGCAATGCTGGAAGGCACCTGCCAGTGAACTGTTGTGACTTTAGTTTATTGTGAATATATATTTACAGCTAATTCTTTGGACATTGCTCTGCAACAGGAGCTAAACTTTCTGAAGATTGTTCCTCAACAGCACCTTGCTAGGGTTATCCTGTTTTATCATCAATTATTATTGTTTTATTATTATTTTAAGTTAAAAAAACATCTTTCTGGGTGGGCAGGGGAGGCTGGGTAGTGGAGAGGTGGGGTTGTTGGGCTTGTGTGGGTTAGGGTTTTATTTGCATTAGAGTGGTTGAGTGGCTGAATGTGTGTGTCTAGTGATTAGAGGTTTTGTGTTATTTTATCTTGTTTTACTGTTGATGTTAGGGGAGGAAGGGGGTAATTTCACATTTCTGACCAATAATAGTAGCAGATGATGTGCGTAGGGTTCAGACCCCACAGCATCACCTACTTGAGATCCCTGCTGCGGGACCTCCATCCTTTCACTGATCCCCCTTTGCCACCTGCAGCTATTAGGCACTGTAGAGAGAAACATAGACCTTGACAGCAGGAAAGGCCTGCTTGGCCCACCCAGTCTGCCTATTTCACTACCTATTGGATAAGCTGCAGATCCTAATGAGGTCAGGATTGTGTGAAGACAGAATGGTGGATGGCAGGGTAATGGGGTTGCAATAGCGTTATTGATGCTGACTCTAGAGGAAGAAAAAGAAAATGTGACTTGCATTGGGGTGGTCAAGACCAGGAGGCATCCTGGGGTGAAATGGGGCCTTGGGAGAGGCCAGATGAGTTCTGTACCCATTACCAAGGTTTCTGCCGGACCGAGTGGACAGGTAACCATTGGGCTGGCAGCCTCTGCCAGTCCCTTTCAGGCAGTGTTTTGTAATGTAAGATCGATCAGGAACAAGACTACAGTTATTTGCCATTTACATTAATAAATATTAACAATGTCAACGCAGCAAACATACACCTATTTGCGGATTATACTGTGTTATATGTTGCCAGGCCTAGTCTTCAACTTGCAAACCTCGAGTTATGACGTGACTTTGACCTACTTCAACACAACTTACTAAATCTCAAACTACTCCTCAATGCTAAAAGACAAAAATTATGCACCTGTCCCCTAATAACAAAGATGTTCCCACCAACTCCTTGAATGTAAATTTTCAGATTAAGACCATCCTGGGAGAAGTACTGGAACCAGTTGAGAAAGTTAAATATCTCGGCTTCTGGCTGGATGGAAAACTATCCTTTGTAATGTATATAGCGGAAATGGCCAAAAAACTTCACCAAAGGCTTGGTCTCTTCTATCGCATAAAGCACTTGCTTACCTAGGACACCAAACTAAGGTTGGTCCAAACAACCTTTCTCCCGTTGATTGACTATGTGGACTTTCTCTATAGCCATAGTCCGAAGTTAGCCCTAATTACCCTTGACACACTCTATCACAGGGCCTTGAGATTTATTACAAATACTCCTTTCAACACCCACCATTGCTCCCTTTATCTGCAGATTGGATGGCCATCCCTTAGTGCCAGGAGGTGCCATAATGCATCCCTCTGAGTTTACAGAGCTCTAACCCTGAAACTCCCTCCCTACATCTGCTCCATGTTTAAACATGCCTCCAGTGTGTACACTCTCAAGAAGTTCTCATATATAACATTTGATACTCCACGGATTAGAACCCGATTTGTTTCTTCATCCCTAAATTATGCCCTGCCAACCTTATGGAACACTATACAAAGAACCCTTAAACTTAACCTTACTGTTCGCTTGTGTACATTCAAGTCATTGATTGGGCAAATGTTGAAGGACAAATGTAGCTGCTATGCTTGAACCTGCTTACTGTAATCATGTATATTCCCTCTGACTCCTGGCACTTAATCCTCCCCCTATTCTCCCACTTCCCATCTGGCCCAGTTTGCTTCCAATCCCTCTATTCCACTCATCCAGCACTAGTATTAAGCACTTGTATATCATCCACCCCCGTGTCTCCCCCTTTCTATGCTTCTTAGTTTTCTGCATTCTTCATCCCCCCTTCCCCCACACCTGCTCTCCTCTCCCCCTCCTGTTACATTTCTGTAACCTGCATTACCATTTCCACTTTTGACCATCCTCTATTGCTATAAAATCCCTTGATCTTGCACTCTATGTCCTCTTCTATTGTTCCAATTTACGTTTTTGCACCTATCATTTTTCATAATTGTTGTACTCAACTAGCTTTAACTGTAAAGGCACCTGTATCAGACTTGAAAACATTTTTCTATTCAGTATTGTACCTAGTTAACTTCCTTTTGTTTGCTTTTCTTGTATATGGTATCTCAGCTATATTTGTATTGTACCACTGTAACTGTTCTGTATTTTGTATTGTACTTGTGTCCCCCAGGACCTCCTCACAAATGAGTTGTCTCAATGGTGTTACCCTGGTAAAATAAGCTTTGAATTAAATTAAATAGTTATAGCAGACTTGATTTACTTGGTCAATCTGGCTTGTATTATGTAGACCTCATTGGGAGATAATGCCAGTCCAGTTTTGGAGGTGTCTATCCTGCTTGGAGTCTCTGTAGTACAGTGCCCAAGGAGGAAACACAGGGGAAGGGGTGTGGCCACCTGTTTTAGATCCATCCTGAATTCCTCTGTGTGCCCAGTGGGATCTACTTCATCATCTGAATGCATGGCAATGCACAGGGTTCCAGGTACAGGCTGCAGAATTCTTCTTGTGTACTGACCTATAGGGCATGAGAAAGAGTTTCTGCAGGAAGTTGCGGAATTCATCGCTGAGAAAGCATTTGGGTCACCCAGGTGGTTGGTCTTGGGTGACTTCTGTGCTTGGATTGATGATGAATCATCACAAGTTGGACATGACTTCCTTCAGCTGATGACATTGCTTGGCTTTGCACAAGCAGTTGCTTCAGCGATCCACAGCCACGGTCACACCTTGGACCTAGTAGTCTCACTGGGGCTTGAGATTTGTGATCTCAAGATTGATCCAGTCATTTGGTCAGATCACTGCACAGTGAGGTTCTTGTTCAGCCCTTCCCCCCATGAGCCCTTCTGCTGTGGAGTTGTTATGCTACTGTCCTTTAAGGGGATTGTCTCCAGAGAGCCTAATGGCAGTAATAGACCTCTCAGCAGTGAGTGCTGCCTGCACGGTCAGCCCATGTGTAGCAGTGGTGACCCATAATAGGGCTGTCATGTTGGCACTTGACTCTGTCATGCTGCTCTATATACAACCTAGGTCCTTTTGCTTGCGATCCCCCGGTTTGATGGGGAGCTCAAGGAGATGAAGACCAAAGGTCAGAGATTGGAGCATCACTGGCACAAATTGTGGTCAAAGGAGGACAGGCTGGCCCTGAGAACTCACTACAGTGAGTATCCAAGGGCAATCTCCCATAAGATGGCAGCTTATTTGTCCAGGGTGATTGCTGCAGGGAAGAACAGACCAGCTCAACTCTTCTCGACTGTGGACAGGCTACTTCATCCAGCCTGCCTGAAATCAGTTAGAAGAGTTTAGGAAGTGAAGTGCGAGGAGTTAAGTCTGTTCTCCTCTGACAGAGTGCCCTCCATAAGGGCTGTGATATCCCCAGCTGGGCTATCTCAGCCAGGTGGTGGAGCATCAGACATCCCTGAGAGCACTCCCCTTGCCTGGATTGAGATTAGACTGGTGGGGTGGAAGAGGTCTTTGATGTGATTTCAAAGTTGCGGCCCACATGTTGTGAACTGGATCCAGGCCCAACGCATCTTCTAGAGGGATGTATGGATTCCATTGGCCCAGTGTTTGCCGAGATAATCCGGTGGTCACTTTCAGAGAGGTTATTTCCAGATGCCTTGAAAGAGGCACTGGTAAAGCCCCTTGTGAAAAAAACATCTCTTGAACCAAACATCTTGGCAAGTTATAGACCAGTCTCAAACCTTCCCATTCTGGGTAAGGTTATTGAGAAAATTCTGGCTCTGCAGCTAGAGGCACATGTCATGGTCTTTGACATCTATGAGCCCCTCCAGTTGGGATTTAAGTCCAGACATAGAACCGAGACTGTGTTGTTCAAGAGGCAAAATTATCTCCTCAGGGCTAGAGATAGAGGGGAATTATCAATTCTTGTTCTCAGTCTCCCACCAGCATTTGACACTGTGGAGCATGCAGTGTTGTTGGATCACCTGAGGGAGCTATATGCACTCACCAGCACTGTCATCGACTGGTTTGAGTCCTTTCTCACAGGCAGGACTCAGAGGGTGGTGATGAGAACTTTTTCCTATCACCCTAAGCCCTTGCTTTGTGGAGTTTCCCAAGGGTCTGTCCTTTCACCCATGTTGTTTGCAGTTTACATGCTACCCCTGGGTGAGATCATTAGATGTTACAGTGTGGAGTTTCACTGCTATGCAGATGATACCAACTGTACATGTCTTTAGCATCTGAGATGTGTGATGCAGTGGTGGTGCTAAACAAATATCTGGCTGAGATCCATGACTGGATGTCCTCTAACTGGTTGAGGCTCAACCCAGGGAAGATGAAGATGCTGGTAAATTGAGCCAGGTCATTGAAGGGAGGCAGATGCCATGAGGGCTGAAACAGGCTTGATACTTGGGACAGTTCCTCTTTCCATATCTCTCAACCTCCCAGCACTAAAAATCATAGCACTGGCCTTCAAAAATCATAGCAAAGGGTCAGAATGTGGAGCACTTTCTTATTTTAAACAATATTATGTTTACAGGTAATGGACCCCATATAGTAAGTGATAAGGAATGTTTCTATCAGCTTAGTTCAATGATTTAATAGTTTGTGTGTCCAGAAATAGCTCTAACATTATGAGGAACATTGGTAAACTTGTGAGGAGCAAGGGTAAATTTGAGTGTGAAAATCATAGCGCTATGCGGAATTCATAGCAGTTGAGAGGTATGCCTCTTTCGGTGTTCGTTAAGGTGAAAAATCTGGGCATGATCCTAGACAGCAGATTGACACTTGAGGTTCAGGTGTCATCTGTTACCCAAATAGTTTTTTACCATTGTAGGAACATCATCCAGATTAAAACATTAATCCCTCCAGACAACCTACTGTTGCTAGTGCATGCTTTTTTATATCTAGACTCGACTACTGCAACACTGTATATCCAGGGGTCAGTGGAAGTGTCCTGTGCCACCTGCAGCTGTTGCAGCACCCGGCAGTCAAGTTGCTGATGGGCCTTCTGAGGTCCTGTCATGTGACCCCAGTTCTGCGTGACCTGCACTGGCTGCCAGTAAAGTGAAGGATCTCCTTCAAGGTGGATTTACTCACCTACAAGGCCCTATGCAGTTTGGGTCCAGGCTGTCTGCGAGACCTCCTGACTCCAGTCTGCCCCCGTGCTCTCTCCGTTCTACCAAGGAGAGCCTCCTAATAGTTCCCGGGGCTTGTCTAAAAACATCTGATGATCATGCTTTTGAGGTGGTGGCACCAGTCTTGTGGAACTCACTGCCCAAGTCCTTAAGGAAGGCCCCCTCAGTGGAAACCTTCAAACGGGCTTTGAAGGCACACCTTTTTAGCGTAGCCTTCGGGGCTTAGCATACTGTCCTTTGTTTCTTGATTTTATTGTTGATGTTTTTATGTTTTGAGCTAATTATTTTTTTATCTGCCCGTATTCTGTACAATGCACTGAGTCTCAGGGAAAGAGCACTTTGCTATTTTGTACTGTTTGCTGGTTTGCACTGTCATCACAAATAAAGATTGCGTTATCACAAGAAAGTGACTAAGGAGTGTCAAATCCATCACGCCACTGTAGGTTGAGTGCCTGGTTTATTTTTCACTTGTTGTTTATGTCATCCTTAAAGTGGAACAGTTAGGAATGCAGGCCCCACACCTACAGTATGTGTGGGGCTGGCCCTGATTTCCACTCAATTTTCAAAACAATAATTTCTTGTTTGTTTTATATTAGAAGCCATCTCATCTGGTTGATCCTGCCATCCTGTATCCTTGACATTTAGTATTGGCAGATGGGCTGCAAGTATCTCAGTATCCCCCATGGCTACCATCAAGGCCAGGCTGCAGCCAGGAGATTCAATGGATCGAAACTGTGGGCAGGAATCACAAAACATCAGAAATTCCCACTGCTGTGGGGAAAACCCAGCACAAGTGGGTTGCTACATGCGGATCTGCAGGTTGCTGCAGTTTTCCCCACAGCTGCGGGTCTTCACAAAGCTGGAGCTGGATTACGACTGGCTCCACAATATACGGCAGCTTGTGGGTGGTGTTGCCAGGCAAATTCCCGCAGCTGCTAAAAACTGTTATGGTCAGTGGGACCAGCCATAACATCTGCTGCAAGTGCTGCACTGTGAATTGCAATCTCTGCCGCTGAGAGGATTTCGTCCACAACTGGAGTTGACGTGCGGGACTTAGTCGCAAAACTGTTCATGAATCTAGTTCTCTGTTTCTAGTGTTTATGAGTTGAATTCAGCTGTTTGTTGGTCCTGCTGCCCCATAGAGACTAAGTATAAGCTAAGTATAGTGTAGTTAAGTACCAGTGAAGTGCTACTTGGTGCCAGTCACACAAACAGGTGTGGGGCTGGCATTCATGACCATTCCCCTTTAAGGAAAAGCAATGCCCACCATACCAGGTAGCAGCCCTGCCTCCTGCTTTTATATCTCTGAGCACATCTTGTTTTTTTTCTTGCTGTCCACTCTCAGTCTTGCCATCATGCACACAGTTTCCCTGATGTTTACAAAGACATATGCAATTTTAAACCAGTATTCACAGAGCTAGCAGGAGGTCACACACCACTCCATCAACAGTAAAAAGAAAAGAAAGAGACCCTTAAAATAACTGACATTATGATTTATACCTAAGATAAGGAATGTTCTTGATACTTAAGACTGTGAAAACAAAGGAGTGGATCAAGAGATTGTTTCTGAACTTGTTACAGTCAAAGCACTGAGGAAGGAGTTTTTCCAAAACGTTTGCATTTATTGTTTTTTTTTTCATTCAAATTTTATTGAAATTTACATTGTAGAGAATACATCCAGGTAAGAGAAGCATACACTGATTGATATACAGTATATACATATATCACTTAACGGTAGGATCCATTCTCTGCCTATCCTACAGCTACTCCCAACTACCACCCAACACCCCTCCCCCACCCATCCACCCAGCACTGCGGGTAAACACCCGCCCCTGATACCATTAGACAAGGAAGAACAAACCCTACTTTTGTAAGGAATATAATGCTTGTAGGCGGCCCCAAATCCTATCAAACCTTGATAATTTATTCTGGAGGATAGCTATGGTTCTTTCCGTTCTGAGGTTAGCAAGTAATTCCTGTAACCACTCTGTATAAGTAATTTCTGTGGTATCTTTCCAATGTTTAAGGACCACTTTTTTAAGAGATGCCGAAATTAGAACCATATGGTATTTTCTATTCCACACTGGGATATGTGCAACATCCCCTAGCAAACATATCTCCGGTGTGAAGAGGTTGTTCAAGCCCAATAAGGGGTCCACCTTCCCTTTTATAGTAGACCAAAGTGGTACTACCTTGGGACAGTTCCAAAAAATGTGAAGAGGGTCCCCTTTACCTTGATGACATCTAATACATACAAAGGAGGACACCATACCTAACCTGGCCAACTTCTGGGGAGAGTAATAGATATTATGTAATAGTTTAAATTGCGTCAGTCTGAGCCGATCTTGGAGAGTATATTTGTGGCAGCTATACCATAATGATGTCCAATTAAACGATTTGTCAGGAAATAATGAAGACCAAAAAGAAGTTGGTGCGAAATTTTGGGAGTAGGCCCAATTAAATAAAGTACAGTATAAATTAGAAACTGCATGTGCCAAACCTGCTAAGGGGCCTAATTCTGTTTGGAAGTCCACTTTTGAGGCAGTTATCAAATGTGAGCTAACCCTTTAATAAAAGATGTCGGAGTTGGAACACTTTAAAAATATCCGTATGTGGGAGTTGAAATTTATTCAGAATATCAACTGAAGTGAGCAATTGTCCATCTGCCTTGATTAAATCAATTAGTTGACACTCTCCCAATTGAGAAAGCCAAGAGGTATTAAGGGGTTTATCTCCAATTAGGAAACGGGGATTACCTCTTATGGGTTGAGATGGGTCCCTGGTGTGATTATATTTTAAAAATGCACATAATTGCGAATGGACTTTAACAGATATACCTATCGGAGAATTTCTGAGCCTTAAAGGTAGAGACTTTGGGTTGACATGCAACAAGGCTTTCGGTGAGAGGCCTTGCTGCCTAATGCAGGATAGCTCCACCTGTAACCAGAGAGGTATGTAATTATTTTGGTCTGGGGGATTTAGCCCTTGTAACCATCTGAGATATTTATTTGCATGACTGGCCCAGTAATATAGACTGAAGTGAGGTAATCTCAGCCCACCAGTTAGTTTAGGAGCAGATAATTTGTGATAAGCCATTCTGGCTTTCTTATAATTCCAAATAAAGTTAGTAATTATACCATGAATTCTCTTAAACCAGGAGAGAGGGAGCCAAATATTTAGCATGTTTAATGGATAAAACAACCAGGGAAAAACATTCATTTTGATTAAATTAATTCTCCCCCATAAAGATAATGGAAGCATTGCCCATCTTTTAAGGTCTAATTCAATTGTATGTACCAGGGAGTCCAAATTTAACTGTTGAATCCAAGCAGGATTCCTTGCTAGGGTGAGTCCCAAATATTTTATAGACTCGGAACTCCAGGTTAATCCCAGAGCAGTAATTTCATGCTTAAGAGTTCTATTGTTAAGGGGGAATACCACCGTTTTCTCCATATTAAGTTTATAATTAACAACTTCACTAAAGTTCGGTATGATTTTTAATAGAGCCGGTATAGACCTGGCCGGGTATGATATATGTAATAGAAGATCATCTGCGTATGCTGTTATTTTAACGGTATGGCCATGCACTTGAATACCCTGCACTTCCTGATTATGTAAAAGTCGCTTAATAATGGGATCGAGATAAAGATTGAAAAGGAGAGGGGATAAAGGGCAGCCTTATCTGGTGCCCACATGTAACCTGAAGGGGCCAGAAATAACCCCATTGCAGGAGATTCTAGCTGAAGGTATCCTGTACAAAAAACTAATCCAATTCAGGAATACAGCAGGGAAACCAAATGTTTTCATTGTGACTAGAAGATAGTTCCAGTAGACCCTATCGAAAGCCTTCTCTGCGTCCAGGGAGACCAGCATCCTAAGTTGGTCTGACTCCCTGGACACAGAGAGGACATATGCAAGTGTGCTTAAATGATCACCTGATGATCTCCCTTTCATGAAACCAACCTGCTCAACCCCAATTAAATCAGGCAGGACTTTGCTTATACGGTCAGCCAATAGTTTCGCAAGAATTTTAATATCATAATTAAGTAGTGAAATGGGTCTGTAACTTGAAACCTGATCTGGAGGTTTATCTGGTTTAGGTAATAGCACAATGAGTGCCTCAAATAGTGACCTGTCAGTTGACTGGCCATTGAGAATATCTTGGAATAAAGGAATAAGTAGAGGAGATAAATCTTTGGAAAAAACTTTATAGAAATTGGAAGAAAATCCGTCTGGGCCTGGTGTTTTGTCAAGGGGAAGATCCTTAATAACTTGTTCTATTTCACCCTGGGTAATAGGGGCAGTAAGTTGAGCTTGTTGAAGCTTGGAGAGAGTGGGCGGGTGCAAGTCTGCTAAGTAGGAATGCAATTTTTCTTCTGGGGGGGGGTTCATTGCACTATAGAGAGATTCAAGGTAATTCCTGAACTCATCAGCAATTTCTTTAGGGGAGGTTCCGATAACCCCATTTACATTAGACTGGATAGCGGGTATTAATTTGGAGGATTCTAATTGTTTAATATGCCTTGCCAACATACGGCCGGCTTTCTCCCCTTGATCGATATAACTTGCCTTCATTTTAATAATTGCTAATTCAGCTTGCTCACCCAGTAATTTTAAGTATGAGTCCCTCAATTTAATTACCTCCTGTCTATCATCCTCAGTAGAGTGGGCAGAAAGTTTAGCCTCCTTATCCCTTAACTGAACTAAAAGTTCGGACATACACCGTTCCCTCACCTTTTTCCTCCTGGATGCCAAACCTATTAAGATTCCTCTCAGGAATGCTTTAAGTGCTCCCCACACCATATCCTGCCACTTGGTAGAGTTAACTTTATTTGAGATGAACTCAGATATTTGGGAGGAGATATAATTTACTATTTTAGGATCCCTTAGTAATTGATTGTTAAGTTTCCATCTGTTACCCTTTTTAGGAAGGGATGAGAAAGAGATTGAGGAGGAAACCACTGAATGGTCTGAGGGAGGTCCAGTGAGAATATCTGAGTCTACTACACCTGACAAAAGATTTTGAGAGACAAAAATGTAATCGATTCGGGACGCCGAACCATGAACCTGAGAGACAAAAGTAAATTCTCGAGCTTTTGGATGGAGAATTCTCCACACATCAGAAAGACCTGTCTGGTCTAAAAGTTCTCTAACTGCTGTTTGAGCTGGGGAAAGACCCTTACGGGTGGGATTGGATCTATCTAATGATGGATCCAGTACCAGATTTAAATCCCCTCCTATTATTATAGGGATATCTATAAATGGCGTTAATGCTTCCATTAACTGTACAAAAAAGGCTGGTGTATCTATGTTTGGGCCATACACAGATCCGAGTAGGATCTCCAGAGTATGTAGGTTCCCTCTTACCAAGATAAATCTTCCTGCAGTATCTTGTATTACTTGAAGAGATTTAAAGGGCAGAGATTTATGAAACAACACCATCACTCCCCTGCTTTGTGTATTGCCTTCGGAAGCAAAGACCTGTCCTATTTGTAAACGCCTCATATAAATAGCTTCACTGTTAAGCAGGTGGGTCTCCTGAAGGAACATTATGTCAGCTTTTAAAAGATTTAGGTGTTTTAAAATGTTATATTGTTTAGATTTCTGACGGGCCCCTTTTACATTCCAACTAATAAGTCTGATAGTTCTGGACATTACTATCTTATTGTATGAGGTTGTGATTCTCTACCCATATGAAATACTTATGTTCTTCCTTTTCTTTCTTCATTTGTAACTTGTGCTTCCAACCCCTCCTTCCCCCCATCCATAGAATTAGATACCCCACTAACACTCCTTCTGCAACTATATATACAGCAACCCCTCCCCCTCCCTCCCCCATCCCCACCGTTCTATCATGGTCCACGACAGCACTTCACGCAGCTAATTCTCTACAGCCCCATCCCTCCTCCCCCTACCTTAGCCCCACTTGTCAAAACTTTTAAACACACACTATGCAAAGTAACCTCTTGATATCATGACACTCCAGTCCTGTGAAAAGAAATTTGTTTTAAACTAATTTCAGGTACAGAGTGAAAAAAAACGAAAAACAAGTGTAGTGTTCCCATATTTAAATATCATGCCCCAACTCTATAACATTAATAGCATGTTTTATAAGTAAAGCCCCACGCTATGTGCTAGCCAACGAATTTACTAGTAAACAATTAAGTTGTCTTGTTTGTTTAAAACAAACAAGAACAAGGATGGGATAAAACCCCAGTAGTGTTTTCACATGCTCCCATGCCAGGTAATTCTCTTTTATACAAAACTAAAAACAGCTACATGGCCACAGAGTTTTAAGAGCTTGCCTCCAATGTTTTAAAGTCCCAAAAAGAGAAATGAAGAGATAGGCACGGTGATTATGAGGCATTCTCCTGCACATTGCTTCTTCAGCTGTGGCCAAATTGAAACAACCAGACGGACTCTGGCTCCATCTAATGGGGGATTGCCAGTATTGATATGTGAAGCACTGCTTTAGATAGTGCTTGACTGATTACGCGCTGGCCCCCACAGTAAATACAGCAGAAATTAAAAGAAAAGGAGACAAGCCAAGACTGCTTTGGGATGTCCTTCCAACACCTTCTCAATGGATCGCAGCCACTGGGTCTCCATAATCTGGACAATCACATCATCGTAAGACAAAGCATACAATGAGAGGCAACAAAAGAGCGAGTGTAGAGAATAGGAGCTGGAGAGTTCCATGTTGTGCTCCCGCTAAATCAAAGCCCTTCCAACCAGGAAATAAATGTAGAAGCCGAGGCAATTTAAAACATTCCACACACCCCCATCAGAAGCGCCAAGCAAAACAGAACATTCAGGACCCTTAACAAATCTGCCGTTCACACAAACATGGAATATCCTTCTTAAAATCTTCGGAGGGCTTAAAGAGATTGGGAAAAGCTGATTGGAGAGCTGTGGTAGCGAGATCCACAGTTTCACAGGATTTCCAGGCATCAGCTATTAAAACTTGAAACTTGGCAGGATAGGTCATTTTAAATTTAATGCCTACAGCGATTAACTTATTGATCAGTGGATGAAAGGCTGCTCTTCTTTGACCAACAGATAGTGGTAGATCTTGGGCTACTCTGATTTTTGAGCCTTCCCAATGCAGTTCTTTCATTTTTGGCTTTTAATAGGAAGAGCTGCTTCTCCTGATAATTAAGGAACCTAAAAATTAGAGTACGTGGGGGTGCTCCGTGTGCTGGAACTGGTTGTAGGGCACAGTGGGCTCTTTCGATACTGTAGCAGGGACTAAAAGAAGAGGGACCCACTATTTTCTCTACAAATCTCTGGATAAATCTGATCGGGTCCGGACCCTCCTCTTTTTTGGGTAAACCGATAAGCATAGCATTGTTGCGGCAGCTTCTGCCCTCGAGGTCTTCCACTTTTAGATCTAATTTGGCTAATTGTTACTTAATTTGACCCAACGCAGGTTCAATTTTTTCATTGTGAACTTCCAATGAGCATATCGCCTAGATTATCTGAGTTCTCCGAGACAAGTCTTCTAAAGCACCGGTAATGCTTTTAATCTCGCTCGCTAATTCTTTCATTTCGGCTTTGAAGGGATGAAATTCTTCTAGGAATCTAGATAGTGTTAGGGGTTCCTCCACCATGGTCCCAGACATAGCTGTTTGAGGCTGTTGTACAGTTGAGGCCTTGGATTTTTACGGGGCCTTTTCCGGAGTTGCCGGTGAAGTGTGCTTTGGTAAGGCTTTGCGCATCTCTTCTTCCATCGGGGTTTCTGTAGAGTCTGTACTATCTACCAGGTTAGTAGAAGACAGAAATCTATTGAAAATAGAGCTGGAGTTAGAGTTTTGGAGCATTTAGGAGGAAGGTTGGGCAGAGCTCCCCGAGAACACAGCTAGCTAGTGCTCCACATCACTTGACTCCCTCACGTTTGCATTTATTGTACTGTATCATGTGTACCAGATGTACTCTTTACTCAAATTATTCTTTATGAGTAAAAAGAAATCTTTTATACAACATTATTGTCTGGGTGAGTGGGCTCATTTCATACCAATCTGACTGTAGTACAATTTTAAACCCACACCTGACCACCTAGCTGAGCATTGCCTTCCCGTCAAAAGTGTTTTTTTTTTTTTTTTTAGTTGTTTAACCAGGAGTAGTAGCACACTAAGCTAAAAGCTTTTTTACAGTTGCAACCTGGGAGCACAGGGAAGTTAAGTGACTTGCTCAGAGTCACACAGTATGCAAGTGGAAATTGTGAGATTCAAACCCAGGACTGGTCTGCTGGATGTCACCAGATTTGCAGCTTAGAGCCTTAAACCACTGCGCTATACTGCCTCACTGTGTGATTTGTTTTATAGTAGAGAGGCTGCCAAGGAACTTGCAGCAGCTGCCCATTTGTCTGGGCCCTCCCTCCCTGGACCTGGGGGGAAAGGGAGGGTACCTCCTCTGGGGTGGGCATCAGGCTCCGGCAATGCATCAAGAGGAGGTACCGCTGAGGCCACATCACTGGGCGGTGGCATCTGTGGGGGAGGAGAAAGAGTGATTTTAAGAGCTAGAGGCCAGCAGCTCTCCCTCTATCTTCTCCTTCCTTTTGAATGACAGGACAACGGCTGTCAGCTTCCTGGAGGAAAGGGTCTACCCTCCTCACACTTCCTACTTTCCTAAGATAGGGTAGTATCCGAGGTGTCAGGGACAGAGTTAACAGGTATCCCCCCTCCTTTAAAAAAAAATAGAGTGCGAGGGAGCAGGAAGGGAGAAGAACAGTTAACCTCGGTGAACTTGGTACATCCTGCAGACCTTAGTTTGATTCCCACAACCTTCACTTGCAGACAGTGTGACTCTGAGCAAGTCATTTAACCACTCCAGTGCTCCCAGATTGCCCCCAGAAAGATGTGCTGTACCTTAGTGGGCCTTACCTAGTTACCAAAGAATTAAAAATAAAATCCTAGCAGAAGAACATTTTTCAACGACCTGGGTTTGATTCCCACAGCCTCCACTTGCATACTGGGGGGGACAAGTCCCCAAAAGCTCACGGGTCACCATTGTAAACAGGCCTAGTGGGCCTTACCTGGTTAATGAAGAATAATAACAAATAAACCTTCTTGAAGGCAGCACAGCCTAAAGGTACGGTAAGGATCTGTGAATGAGCTTGGTGCTTCCAGCAGCTCTGGGTGGTTTCCTCTGTCTCCAGTTGTATGATTTGCAACATTGAGCAAGTCACTTATCCCCCCCGCCCTCGAGTTGCTCCTGAATATAGGCCTCATCCCCAGTGGGCCTTTCTGGTTCAAAACAAAAAAAAAAGGGAAACAGTGTAGAAAACTCCAGGTATAGGTAGCGGACCGGGACCTAATTTCCAGGACCCCTACTACCATGTTCGGCCTAGCTACTTGGAGCAGCTATGGGTGCTTGGGAGTGTTCACTCAGATTGTCATGAGGGAGCAGGTCCCCGCACATCTGGTGTGGTGATGGTGGGGGGGTTCATACGTGCCTCACTCATGGCTATGGTGAGGCTGTGTTTCAGGACGGGATTTTGATTCCGTTTGCTCCTGCTCTTAGATCACAGTTAAGATGGCTTACCTGGGAGCAGATGTGCTTCTGGGTCTCCTAGCTTCTGACCGGTCCTTGAAGAGTAACATTGTGGCCCTGCTCAGGCCTGTGGAGCTCAGCGATGTGGCCAGACATCCAGAATGGCAGCAAAGTCAGCCTCCCCCAACACTCATCATCATCATCATCATTGCACCCTTACAACACCCACCCACACACGATTGTGAGGCTTTTCAGGGCGGCAGCTCCAGTGCAGGAATCCCAACAGTCAGAGGTGGTTGGTGCCTGGGGGGGGGACTCCTTTTCATGTGGACTAACGTGTGGCTTGGCCCAGTACTCCTGTTCCATTGTTTGGGTTTCATTCACCTGAGATCTCGCAGCTCAAGAGATCTCGGAGGCCATCTTGCACGTGGCACCAGAGCCCTGATGGGCGGAGGGAGTTTACATGGCAGTTTGGGGTTAGGCTCCCCATAGGACAGGAAGACCCCCTCTGTATCCCTGAGATGAGTGGCTAGGTGTTCAGGGTTTGGGGTGTCTTTGGAGAAAGACATCTAGGAGCAATGGGGCACTCAAGATGGCTGCCAGACAGACTAGGTGGCCATCTTGGGTGAGGATAATAAGAGTCTCGCAGTGCGGATTGGAGGAGGAATATGTATGGATGAAGTGGATTAGATATTCAGCCCTGTGGTGGCAGCTTCTGAGAGTGTCCTGTGGGATACAGAGAGAGTCAGTGTCCTCCCGGTGCTCCCAGGTCACCCAGGGGTCATAGAGGGTTCAAAAAAAAAAGATTGGCCCTCATGGATAAGGTGCTGTAGACACAGAGTAGGTGTGGCAAATTCTGACATTAAAGAAAATGAATAATATTCCAAGATGCTAAATAAAAATTGATGTTGGTACATCAAATAGCAATGGTTTCCACAGTGTTCTGAGCATGAATCTCCATGGTAGGATTTGTCATTCATTGAGCGACAGTGTCCCTCTTGTCCTCCATTTGGGTGTTGGTGTCCCTCACCTCAGTGACTAATGGAGATGTATTGCCAGGATGCCAGCTAGTGGAGCTGCTCTGCACTCTGGTTCAGGACTACAGGGATAGGCACTGGTGAGCTGGTGGCCCAAAGAGGTGATTCCCAGGAGGCCCTAGTAGGGACAGGTGGCAGGAGTTTATGCTACATGGCGGTCATGGGTTCAGTCCCCTCACTCTCCGAATCCACAGTGCTTCACGGAGGCATAACAACCCCAGTGCCATTGCGGAGCTTGTCCAGGGAAGGGGAGGGGACAATCAAAAAAAAAAAAGAAGAAGAATAAACAATAAATACAGAAATCAGTCCATAAATAAATATTAAGGCATTGCTAATGATCCTCTCAATGGGGTGTAGTTGTCATTTCAGGTTGAGGATGCCCAACCACCAGAAGACCTCCACAGCATAGGCGACAGTGGCCCTGGAGGTAGAACCAGCAGGAAGGCACAGCAGGGCTAGAAGCATGCCTGGACAGAGTGAAGGATGATGCCTCTAGCTACAGTACCTCACACTCCACAGGAAGGTAAGGAAGCCCTGAGGCTCAACAGGTAGGAGCAGAAGGGATTCGGGTAATAATCAAGGCAGCAATTGGGGGGGGGCAGTCAGCCCGGCTCCTGAAAGTGCCATACTAGTAGCATGGGTGGTCTGCTACTGACAAGTCACTGGCTAAGCTCATGGACTGGAGGACAGAGCTAACCATGAGAATCAAGAGCTGGGTGCAAGCGGGGTCAGCTCACGGGGCATTGGAGGCAGTCACCACCAGCACCCTGGCAGAACAGGAGGCTTGGCAGCATCTCCTGGCTTATATGCCTGCCTTGCCCATCCCGCAGGACATAAAAGATCCTGGCACTTAGGGTGCCACCCTGTGCTGAGGGAAGAGTGATATTCCCCCTTTTAGAGCATGTATTTCAAGGGGGGATTGAATATGGATAGTGGTCTCTCATTGGGAAGGAGTATGATGAGGGCCCGGAGAGACCCACACCTCCATGAAGTTAGCTGATTATCAGAGGACTGGCCAGGGAAACATCAGCAGATTTTGGCTCTTGGGCAAGATGACAATGCCATACCCAACCCCCCTTTTTGTGCAGGGTGCAATTCTCAACTGCTAAGAGGGGACTCTGAGGCAGCACTGAAAGCCCCAGAAATCCCAGGCAGCATGCTTGCCTGCCCAGGTGCCTGGGAAGTTGAGCAGAATTAGCCATCCCTCTTACATGGAGGCCCAGAGAATAGGAAGTGTGGGGGCAAGAGGTTTTCAGGACTATGTTGTGGCACAACGGCATGCCCTTGATGGCGCGTGGTACCGTGTGCGGTTTTCAGAAGTCTGGTGCTGTCCTGCATTGGGTGGGGTGCAGGCTGCTTAGAATGTTGCCATTGTTCACCATAACAAGGGCTTCCCATGGGGGAAGCTAGCTGGGGCTCTGAACTGTAAGTTGACCCTGACCTCATTCAAGGATGGGAGTTGGGGGGGATCGGGGTTCCCATAGCATTGGGGTAGGTGCAGTTTCATAGCCCAGGGATGGCCCTCTTAGGGATAGGGAGAGACACTTTTGGGGCCAACAGTGATGCCTGCCAGCTGACAAGATGGTCACCATGAGGATTCTTCTATTTTGCCAGCAGGGCCATCCCCCACAGGGGTGAGGGGGCCTTCTAATGGACACTGTTGCAGGATATTAAATAAGCCCCCCAAAAATTGATCAGCAGTGAGGCCTGGGCCACAGGGAATCACTCTCTTGAAGTTCTTCCCAATGATGGTGGCGATGTGTTTGAGGGTCTGTGGCTGGGGGACAGGAAGGTGCATTCGTCTGATAACTGGGGAGTGGTGCATACTGGGCAGTCCAAGCCAAAGCCCTCTTGGGAGATTTGATGGGGGAATCTAATGATTGGAAGGTACGCTGCTGAACAGTCACTTGATGATGTCCAGGTTCCTGCCTTGTACCACGGAATGGCAGATGCTGTACATGGTGAGGCAGCCTGTAATTCCATCACACAGAGGACAACAGGGGCTATTGCCTTGGTGTAGGGTGCTACTTCATGGCCAGAAATTAGAAGGGGGCCCTCTACCTGGCCGATGCTAATGAAGCACCTGTAGTCATACATCAGGAGGGCAAAAAGAATAAGGGCTGTCACTGGGAGCAGTGGCACACCTTCCCTTGGGAGCATTGAGTGTCTTGAGAGGTGGGGTTCCTGACATCGTCTTGGCCTTCATGAGTTGGAAGGGATGGAAGGGCTGTGAAAAATTTGAGTGCCCAGCTGGTTGTGATGTGTCTCATCCCACTGACTAGCTTGGCCCATATTTGGGGCAGCTTGGTTTTCGGCTGCGGGGCTCATTTGAGGCTCCACTGATTGAGATATTATTCCTGGTGGCAATTAGAGGGGCGCTCTGGCAATTGGAGCTAACCCAGACACATCAGCCATAGGGAACTTGTGCCTACAGGTGGAGGATATGGTGTCCTTGAAGAAGGGAGTTTTCATGTGGTTATGGAAGAACAAGATGAATCAGAGGTGTAGGAGCGAGCAGCTGGCACAAGGTGGTGGCCCCGTCTGATTCCTCTTGGAAGGTCTTAGTGTAGGGATCTACATAGCTGATATTCAAATGAGGGGGGAGGCACTCTTTTGGCATGAGAACAGCAAGCCAGGTAGGCTTATAAGTTTTGGTTATCTGGTAAGGACAATCCAACATGGGGTTGGATGCTTGGGACTTTGGGAACAGTCCTTCTGAATTAAGCGTCTAGTATGGTAGATGGAGAAATCCAGGCGTGGTGCTCTGGAGGTTCCAGGTAATTGGCGCTACATCTGTCTGCACTGGCAGTAATTGTTTTTGTCTTTTGCAGGTCCCCCGGATGGTGCCAGGGAGTATAGATTAGTGGGCATTCCTTCACTTACTGGTCAGCAGTGAGTGGCTTACAGACAGGGAGGAGCAACCTATCAAGGTTGCCACAGACAATACAATTCAATGCCAGGGAAGGGAGGGCATACACTGGGGGGGGGGCAGTGATTCCCCAAGGTGGGCAGGAGGAGGTTGCCAAGGGAGAGAAGCCCAGATATCATGTGATCCACCTTGGGGGTGAAGACTTGAGGTATTGGGAGACAATGGATCTGCTGCTGGTAGTGAAGGAGGACCTGCAATCCATCAGATGCTGGTGGCCCCCGGATGGGTCTCAGATGGTCACCACTTGAGTCAGAGGCAGCACTGGCTGTATGCAAGACACATGGGGGCACACAAGGCTGCAGGCATGCTGGTTATCTGCGAGAGGAGAACCCTTAGGTACTGTGTGGGGGTATCTGGGGTGAGACATGGGGGAATTACACCTCCTGCATGGACCCCCCTCTCCTTTTTGGTGGAGGAGAAAAGGTAAGTGCCAGACAGAGGAACAGAGATGAGGTGGAATTCTGTTGAGCAGGTCTTGGAGGAATAGTTGGAGTGAGCGGCTTGGGAGGGTCAGACTGTGTCAGTCCTGTGGTGGCTTGGGAGGATTGCAGACCAAAGGTACAGGGCAAAGAAGGTGGGATGAGTGGAATTCTTCTGAAGGGCTCATCACCTCCAGTCAGCATGAGGCAAGGGGACCACAGGACCCAGACCCAGATGGGGGGGGCCACAGACCACTCTCATCAGGTTATCCTGCAGGGACAACGGCACTGGACGGAGGGCGGCTGCAGGAGTCTTGGCAACATGACCTCCCCAGGAGCTACAGCAGACATTCAGACACACGGATCCACGACAGGTGGTCAACAAATTTCCCGTTGACCGTCCCGACAGCGAAACTGGCAGGTCGACCGCATTTTGCAGTCAGTTGCTGGTTTCTATGTGCTGGCTGTGTTTTCTCCGAGGGGCTTCACCCCCAAACCCCCACGTGGGGTCTGTGCCCCGCACCCCCAATTAGGGATTATCAACTCCGGTCAGAGTTTATTCGGGAGGGGTGCAGGACCACCGACAGAGTGCCTGGTTCCAGAGGGTCCCCTACAGCCGGCATGGCACTGTAGTAGCTGTGAGGGACCACGCTGTCAAACTGTTGCTGTCGGGTGGGTAAACTCAGTCACACACCAGGGGTGGCCCGGGATACAGGGCCAGGTCTGGGATGCCTGAAGGAACTGCCCCTCCTCCCAGCTGCACACACTGCTCTAACAAAGTGTGTTTACAACAATAAATACATGGCTGCAGCCATTTCCTCCAAGTCCTGTGTCTGTGAGGTTATTCCAGGGTAAGGGATAGTGGGGGACTACCAGACAATAGAGAAGCTGCCAAGAAACTTACAGCAGCTGTCCATTTCATCTGGGGCCCTCCCTCCCTGGAACTGGGGGAAAGGGAGGGTACCTCCTCTGGGTTTGGGCATCAGGCTCCAGCAATGCCCCAAGAGGAGGTACCAATGAGGCCCCTCACTGGGCGGTGGCATCTGGGGAGGAGCAAGAGGGATTTTAGGAGCTAGAGGCCAGCAGCTCTCCCTCTTTCTTCTCCTTCCTTTGGATTCCCACCCACCCTTTCTCATAAAATCAGGGTAAAAGTGGCTAGAGTAGGTAGCCCCCTCTTTGTCCCAGTAAGGGTGTCTGCATCAGGGGTCGGGGAGTGAGTTTTCCCAGTTTTTGTCTCCTAAAAGTGTTTTTCTGTTTTTTTTGCCTCCTCCAAAGGGTTGTTTTAATACTTAAGAAGAAGGATAACAAGCAGAAGAGTTAAGAAATTCAATAAAAAGGATAAGAGTTATAAGGAAGTTATAGAAGTGCGTAATGCCTCAGTTGCCTTAAACAAAGACTGCCACCTACTCTCAAATGCACTAAGATTCACACACACCTGTGAACTTTATACTCGGGCTGGCTGGCTTCAACTGAATGACAGGCTCACATATTAAACCTGCCTACTTGCCCAAAAAGTCACATTAAATCTGCTTCCAACAGTGGTGCAGAACCTGTTAAGACTGCCTATGAATACCAGACAAACCAGAAATTCTGCCACTCAAATTTTCCAAGTGTCCAGATGCTGCACTACCATGGCACAACATGCATCCTCACACCGTGCACCCCTTGGGTAAATGCACTGCCCCCTGACATCTCTGGCTCCTCAACGATTGGCTCTTTTAAACGTAGACTGCGCCAGCACCTCTTTAATATGAATAGCTGCATGTGCCCCAGCTAAGGCTCAGCATACAGCAGCAATCTGCCTCTAGCACTTATCTTTGCCTCTGTCATGACAGGATAGTCAAACCACTGCACTTCACCCACCTTCCTACCCCTCTGGTTCTGCCCCTTGCCCCTGGACCTCTCCCTACCCTCCTCCCTCCCTGTCCTATGCGCTCTGCTCACCTAGCCCTCCCACTCCCAATGTATTCTTCCCTATCCTTGTCTGCTTACTTATCTTCTTAACATGGGAATACATTGTACAATGCCTCAGCATAGCTAGAGCTTTATGTTTGTTTTCTGTAACCTCCATGAATATTTTTCTCAGTATTTGTATATTTGTGCACAGTATTGTACCTTGTTGTCTAATGTATCTGATGTGGAACCTTTCAATGAGCATCCGCTCACAGGTGTTATTCAAGAACTCATTAAATAAATAAAATAATGAACTGTCGCAGCCATGTGTGGTGGTTTGGGAGGATCGCAGACTGAAGGTACAGGGCGAAGAAGGAGGGACGAGTTCAATTCTTCCAAAGAGCTCATCACCTCTGGTCGGCATGAGGCAAGGCAACCCCAGGACCCAGACCCAGATGGGGGGTCACAGTCCACCCACATTAGGTTATCCTGCAGGGACAGCGGTGCCAGATGGAGGGTGGCCACAGGAGCCTTGACCATATGACCTCCCCAAGAGATATATCAGGTATTCAGGCACATGCCAGGAGTGGCCCAGGATATAGGGCCAGGTGTGGGATGGCTGAAGAAACTGCCCCTCCTCCCAGCTGTGCACACTGCTCTAATAAGAGGTGTTTACATCAATAAATACATGGCTGCGGCCATTTCCTCCAAGTCCTGTGTCTGTGTGGTTATTCCAGGGTAAGGAATAGTGGAAGACTACCAGACAATTTACCTCCTTCCTCTGTGGCAGCAAACTTTCTAAACATTCACTTCTTACCATCTTTCACTAGGGACCTTTGAACTGTGACCGCTGCTGACATTGTGGTTAATAGGTCACTAATGCAAGATGGCATGCAGAGACTTTCTGGAAAGTTAGCAGCCCAAGAGGGAAGAGTTCGCAAAATCAAACATAAAATCATTTTTTAGGAGAGAGGTGTGTGCTCCAGTGTGTGATCAACCATTTTTTTCCACATCTAGTAGGAAAAAAAAACAAATATTTTGCAGGTGATATCTTTTATTGGACTTACAAAATTGTTTCTGAGACTAGCTTTCGAGAGACTAGCTAGTTTCAGTAACAGATATAACCTGCAACATATTTGTTGTTTTCTTTCCTGCATCATTGACTGGAGTAACATGGCTACCATATTTCTGTTTAACACATCTAGCAGACATTTATTTACATTGAGAAAATGGAAAGGGGGTTAAAAAAATAAACAGTCAAATTTGAAGGGCAACATCTGTCTTTCTGGGAATAAAAAGGGATTGCCCAAATGTTACAACAACTAAATAATAACAATTTATCTTTTACAGTGCTGAGAATTCCATCTGGGAATTCAGGTGTCATTGCAGATGTCCTGAGTTTCGTTCTTGAGGTTTATCCTATCAACCCTATAACAGACAATTTGCTATTTGATTTGCCATAAGTCTGTTGCTGTAAATTGTATTCTGTGCAAGATTTAGTAATATTCAGAGTTACCTATTAATAGTTTTCTAACATTAACAGTTATTCTTTTTTTATTTTTTTATTTAGAGCTTGACAAGGACATTACACTGGTGCAAAAGCTTAATAAACAAGCATTTGTCAATGCCGAATGTTTGCTTGCTGGCATTGGCAGTGGTAGTGTAGAAGTTACAGAGCTGCATAATAGGAATGGCAGTGAAGTATTGAACTGAAGCCAACTCCACTCCCACCCTGCAGAGAGTGACATGCATTGGGGTGTGCCTTTGGGTTGTCAGGCATAACGGCCACGCCATTTCACCACACCCCACCCTGCAGACACTGACAAGTGTCACGGTGTGCCTTGGGGTCTTTGGCCCTTATGCGCACCCCATTCCATCAGGAAACACGGTGAGATGAGTGCGGTATAGGAGAATGGGGTGAACTTTGGGGCCGATGAGTCCTAGGCATACCTCAATGCCTCTCACTGGCTGAAGGGTGTGGAATGGTATGAGCATTACCGGCAAGAATCCCAAGTCACACCCCTGATGCCTGTCATTCTCTACAGGGTAGGGCGTTATGGTTGGAAACCCTAATACCTCAGGCATTCGTTGGTATTTTCACTCCATATTTTCAACATGGTTTTTTTGTGACCCCACCTCATGAACGGTGGCAATATCAGTTTGTTAGCAGAAAGCTGCTTATGCAGCAGCGACTCGACATTTAGCACCACAGGTGCAAAACATTCGAACAGGATGTAAAAATGACAGCTGCACTGTTCATGGGAGGTAAAATGGCAATGTTGCAATCTGCAATAAAAATATTAAAAAACTGTAAAGTCACGAGCATGCATAGAAACTGTGCAACGACACCGTAATGTAATTAGTTTGGGGATTTTACAGCAGTGTCAACACAGGCATTTGGGGACCACCCGATCATGAACAGTGTCACTGTGATTTTCTTTATCTGTCCTGAACAATGATTTCCCACAGCGACCATGCATCTCTGCGCTGAAAGTGTGAAAACACATTTCGGCCATGTTGTGAAAAATGACAGCTGTACTTTTCATAAGGAAGTGTGGAAAAATGCCACTGGTGAAAATCTGGACTGAAAATATTACAAAGTCATGAACTTACGAGGGTGCATGAAAACTGCGCAATGCTCACTCATAACACAGTCATTTTATGGACTTTTGTCACCAAATTTTCAACATAGCCATTTTAAGACCTCTGCTCATGAACAGTGTAACTGTGATTTTCTTAATCTGTCCCAAACATTGCTTCGCACCGACTGCACCATTGTTGACTACGTATGTGAAAAATACATTTAGTGACGATGAAAAATGGCAGCTGTACTGTCCATAAGGAAGTATAATAAAATGGCAATGTTGAAAATCTGGATTGAAAATATTGAAAATTTGCAGAAATCATTTAGCCGCAAGGTGAGGAACTGCTAACGACGCTCATAAAACAGTCATTTCAGGATTTTTTCACCAAATTTTCAACATAGCCATTTTAAGACCTCTGCTCATGAACAGTGTCACTGTGATTTTCTTAATGTGCCCCATACATTGATTTCGCACACTCGACTGCGCCATTGTGCGCTACATGGGCGGAAACACATTTTGGGCAAGATGTGAAAAATGACAGCTGTACTGCTCATAAGGAGGTGTGGTAAATGGCAATGTTGAAATCTGAGGAAAATATTGAAATTTAGAACTTATGAGCTATGTATGAACTGCAATGCACGTCGAAAACAGTCATTTTTAGGAATTTTTCACCAAATTTTCAACATAGCCATTGTAAGACCTCTGCTCATGAACAGTGTCACTGTGATTTTCTTAATTTGTCCCGTACAATGATTTCAGACACCGACTGCGCCATTGTGCGCTACATGGGTGGAAACACGTTTTGGGTGAGATGTGAAAAATGACAGCTGTACTACTCATAAGAAGGTGTGGTAAAATGGCAATGTTGAAAATCTGGAGTGAAAATATTGAAAATTCACGAACTTACGAGCGCGTAGGAACTGCGCATGCACGCTCGTAAAACAGTCATTTTTTGGAATTTTTCCACCAAATTTTCAAAATAGGCTTCTTGAGAGCCCACTTTATGAACACTGGCAGTGTTGTTTCATTAATCAGTCCCGAAAGGTGATTTCGTTCAGTGACTGCAAAATCACCCTTTGGGACCAAATAACGCCATGACAGTGACAGCATTCATGAGAAGGGGTCCCAAAAACCCCATGTTGAAAATTTGGTGCAAAAATTCCAAAACAATGCCTCAGATATGCTGCAAAGTTGAAAAAACCCTATCTATCCCATTATACAGCTTACTGGCATTTCCTCAGTTCGCGGTCGGCTTTGAAGAGTGCAGATGTGTTCCCGGTCCACCAAAGATCGTCGCGCCGAGGTCCGGAGGTAAGTATTGGGTGGGGTGTGGGGAGGCAGGGTGCAGTGGGTGGGTACGGGTTGTGGGAGGGGGCAGGGAGAAGCCCCGAGGGACAGTTTTATTTGCAGGTTTTTTTTAAATGACGAGCGAGACATTTGCCACGCTGGGGTGGCTCCCAGCGTAGCACAAGGATGGCTGGTTGGGGGCGTGGAGCCAACGGAGGATTGGGCACTTGGCTATATACAGTCTGTTGCCATGCTGGGGTGGGCTCCCAGCATGGCACCCTGTACTCTGGGGGCAGTGGAGCCAACGGGTTGGGCACCCCGTCTGCTATACATGAGTTGCCACACTGGGGTGGGCACCAGCGTGGCATGTGGAGAATCTTTGGGGCGCAGCACACCATCGGCTATACAGTGTGTGCGTGGGGGCAGCAGCACGCAGTACGCGTGTGTGTGTGTGTGTGTGTGTGTGTGTGTGTGTGTGTGTAGGGGAAGCGCGCATGAGCAGGCAATATCTGATCGCTGCTCACTGAAGCGTAGCTCCCCCTTTCAACTGTACTCCACTGCATTTTGGAGCTGTCATAGACAGCTCGAGCAGGCATTGGAGAACTGCGGCCGCGCCTGCAAACACACTGCCTGAATTGGAAGCGGGCTGCCACACCTCCGAAAACTCGGATGATGGCACTATGTTTCTTGCACATGCATGCAAGCAAACATAAAAATGACCAGAATATGTTGTTTTTTCCTCACTGGACCAAAAGAAAAAACATTCCTGTCTGAAAGTGTTGGTCCATTTTAAATTTGGTCAGTCTTGATTATAAGCATGTCTTCATTACAAGTATTGTGTGCAGACTATATATATCTGCTGCTGTAAGACAGTTGGACAGTATTATTTCTCTGGTAGGAACTGGGTACATGACAAGAAGCCAGGCCATCATTTCTCTGATCTGGACATTTGACCCTAGGCTATGAAATTTGTTATCTGCTTGTGTTTTAGTATTGCAAAATTAAATGTGGGCTTGTATACAACTGGGACTTTTTCAGATTGCTCACAATATATTCCTGCAGAGGATGTCTGCTGAGTGGGGGTGGGGTCTATGAATTGGTGCCTAGTAAATCCATTACTGCTAAAGAGACAGATTTTCAATAGCTTACATTTCTGTCGCATATCATAAACAACTGGCCGATCTTAGTCCTGTCTTTGTCAGGTTTTTGTAGGATTACAGGCATGTTCAGATTACACAGCACTGAATGAAGCAGATGTCTATGTCTCTCGTTCCCTATTTGCGGATGTAATTATGACAGGCTATCTGCTGTGAGACAGACCAGACTGCACTTGTATCAATGACAATTTGTGTATTTTACAGCAGTATAACAAAACATGTTGATGGAGCTAGAAGTAAGATATGTTCCTGTCCTGTAGCTTGGTTTTGTTAAGGATGTTCTAATTCTGTGGTATTCTTTGAACCAAATGATCTATATAACTCTGTATATGTCTGCTATATACTATTCTCCTATAGTCCACACTGTAGAGAAAAACAAAAACAAAAAATATGTTGCAGGTGATACCTTTTATTGGTATCTATAGTCTATAGTCCGCACAAAATGGTTATGATATACATTCACTGAATGTACGTTTTCTGTGAATTTAACTATGCTTTTATACTTCTGTACTCTGTATTCATTGTTTTAACTCTGCATGATCTCCTACCCAGGACCTCCTTGTAAGTGGGCTTGCTCAACAGAGCTTTTTCCTGGTGAAATAAATACAATACAAATTCAAATATTGCAACTTTTTTACTGCACACCTGGCAATGCCAGTTGCTAAAACAAAAGTGTGGAGTCACATAAAACCACTGTAATTTTCAACCTATTTTGACTAGGCAAACTGTGGTATGTTACTCTGAGAGGGAGGAGTATGAACAAGTAAAAGATTAAAGAGCTATACTAAAGGGAGGAGTATGAGCAAGTAGACATGAGTTTAGGAATGAAGACAATCAAAACACTGAGTTCTTCCCCTCATTCGCAGTGTTAAAAATCCTGTCACTCGTTTTTGTTTTTAGTACCTTTAATGTCAACGTTTAAAGATATTCAGTGTCAGCCGATCGCCCCAACTTACAGAATCTTTCTCAGATATCTATAACTCATGTCATGAAACAGATCTTCTTGAAATGTCTCCACTCATGTCAACACCATCCACAAATATTCTGCCCTACTGTCTGTAACTTGTGTAGGAAAAGTCCTGCCTGGCCCTCTCAGTCTGCCATGAGCTCATCCTTACAATGATCTTGTCAATGTTTGTCTTCACAGATGTAGTCTATGGTTTGGGCCCAAAGTCCCCTTTGGTCAGGCTTGATCCCCTTTTCCACTCTTTCTGCTGTTTTGTTATGGGTTCTACCCCCTTACTTACCACATGTCTCCTTATAGTACCAGAGCCTTTCCTGCCCCTACATCGAACCTCAGTGCCTCTCTCATTGTACTGCTTTCCTCACAAAGTACTGGATCCCCTCCCTTTCCACCTTCCTTCAGAATTCCCTGCCACAGCTTCTCTGCTAGTCAAACTGCCTTTTCTGTGCACCTGAACTCTTTCTGGAACTGCCTCACTGCTTCCATGTGCCTCTCCTCCTCTTACCTATTTCTCAAACTGCCACTCAGGACCCACTTCTTGCCCTTCAGCTCCTGCACCTAGCCTATCCTGCCTTTAACATTACACGTCTTGAAACCTTTGCAGGTTTGTACCTTGAATTTCTGATACCTAACTCAAGCTCCTGGCCTGATTCAATACTTGCCCTTTTCCAAGTGTGTACATTTTTGCACACTGGTAACTGTTATTCTATTGAATGCATCTGCTGCTGCAGCTTTTGCATTATTGCCAGAATTTGTACTTATGTATTTAAACGTTTCCTTTCTACCAATCAATCAATCAATTTTTATTTTACCAGGAATAACACCATTGAGCAAGCTCATTTACAAGGTGGTCCTGGATGGACACAACAGAGAATGGGCATTTCAATACGTACATTGGTTGAATGCAATAACCTTGACATTTTGAACAGAGACAGTGTAGGTTGCATGGTAAAGAAACAGTGCAGTTGGGGTATGTGCAAAAAACATTCTGTAAGACATAACTATCTGATGGAAAGGAGAAGAGAAAGGAATAAAAAACAGCACACTACAGTAAGAATAGATACGATCTTCAAGTGCTATATAGGCGATACAATGCAGAGCAGATATTCTCCAGGGAGAGCTGAGTACAGATTATGAGTAACAGTTATAGTTCTCCTGCAAGGAGTGGTCCAGTAAGGATTTAAAGGTCTGGAGACAGATAATTTTAACAAGCTTCAGTGATCTTTGGAAAGTATTCCATAGTGTCAGGAGAACATGGCAGACTGCTGATTCACCATAGTGGGACTTTTCCTTGGGTATGTCTGACAATATGTATTGTAGGAATATCTTCTCAGTCAGTAAGAACCTGGTGTACACTGGAAGAGTTCTGTGATGTAGGGAGGGAGTTTGTGATAGCCCTATAGGACCATAATGTTGCATTCTTTAGTCTTCTAGTGTGAAGCAAGGACCAGCCAAGTTGGGCATAAAGAGAACAGTGGTGAGTTTTAAAAGGGGCATTGGTGCTAAATGTTAATGCTCTGTGATAAAGTGTGTCCAGTTTAACAAGGGCTGCTTTGGAACAATGACTATAAAGAAAGTCAGCATAATCAATGAGGGGAAGGAAAGTGGTCTGGACCAGCCTTATTTTGACTTTGCGCTTAAGTAAGTGTTTGATTCTAAAGAAGAGGCCTAGCCTCTATTTTAGTTTCTTGGAAAGTTCCTCACTGTGGGCTATAAATGATAACCAGCAATCAAGCCAGAATCCCAGATATTTAAACCTGCCCACAACCTCGAGCGATTCACCAATATGGGTCGCTATCTGATAGGTGGGATTGGGGGTAGTCTCGTTTGCAACTTGGGCATGGGAGGAAAGAAGCATCACCTTTGTTTTTCTTTTGCATTTAGCAACAATTTGAGATGGAAGAGATTTTGTTGGAGCAGGTTACGGTCCTGTTGCAGGTCTATACAGGCAAGCTCAAGGGAAGGGCTGGCAACATATAGTACTGTCTTATCAGCAAAGAGGTGAACGTTTGCTGTTCTGATATTAGAGTCGATATGATTTATGTAAATAACAAATAATAAGGGTCCCAGTATGGATCCCTTGGGTACTCCTCTTTGTAGGGTTTCATGGGGGAGAGGTCACCTTGCACTTTTACTTGTTGCTATCTATCTATAAGGTAACATCAAAACAATTGCATGGCAGTAGCATCTAGGTTGACGTCTTTTAACTTGTGTAGAATTATTGTATGATCCACAGTGTCAAAGGCCTTACTCAGGTCCAAGAAGACTGTGCTGATATGTTTTTTAGTGTCAAGCTTGGTTTGCCAGCCATTAGTCACCTTAGCCAGAGCAGATACCATGCTGTGTTTTGACCTAAAGCCAGATTGTAAGGGGTTGAGAATATTAGAGGTATCCAAATGCTTTCTTAGCTGCATATTAACTGATTTTTGAGTAATTTAGATAAAATAGGTAGCAAAGATACCTATTCTCTATACTACATATTTTATATTGCACAATCACCAACTCTTTATTCATTGTATCTATTTATTGTTATAACTATATTTGCTAGTGCTGTGTGCAATGTATAATCCTGCCGGTGGAATTAGCACAGAACTACCATTCTGCTGGTGGAATTTCAAGCAGAATTTTTCTGGCTCTTCTGTGGAATTCCAGCTGCTGTTATCTGCAAAACTATATTCCACAGAACATCATTTTTCCATGGAAAATCATTCCACAACCATTTCCATGAAAAATCTTGAGATCCACTGAATTTAATTCCATTAAACTGTAGCAGAAACCCCATTCCACATTACTCAGCAGTGGAATTCTGCTGTTTTACTTCCAATAACATTTGGCGGGATTTGAAAAATCTGTGCACCACTTGTATTTACTTGTATGTGTTTCTCATCCATGACCCTTTTCCTACAGGTCACACCTTGAATAGAGCCTTGGCTCAGTGTGCCTCTCCTGGTTACTAAATTTCAGATTCAAGCAAATTCAAAATGTAATTAAATTAAAATCAAATGATGTCCCTTCACGGTTCATTCTTTCAGGACTACAGTCTGCCCCTTTTGTCAGATGTTTTGACAAAGTTTAACTGTGAGATATTAAAGATGTGTGCTGTTTCACCAGCTGTACATGCACTGCATTTTTTAAAAGGATAATTAATTATAATACTAGGTCTAGTGACTCATCTAATCAGAATTTAGTGGCCAGACTATCTGCTGAGATCATGAATGTAAAAATAACTGACAGTGCACACCCCTGTATTCCTAACAACTGCCACCGTATAAATATACTCCAAACCATAACCACCAAAAGAGATATCTAGTATGACACGTATCTACCCTTTTGCGCTATGGTTTTCTTTGAGAAACTGATCAAACAGCAGTGTGATCAGCAGCTACATCAAAAGCCAAACTTTCAGCAGCACAAGACTGTAGGAGCTGCCTCTGATGACTGAAGACTGGCTCTTTATGTTCCCAAACTGCTCTTCCCAGCCCAGACAAAATAAAGACACTCTGGAATAAATGGCCATAGCTGTATAGTTATTTTTTACAATCATTTAGAATAACTATATTTTATACTTACACACGAAGCATTTCAGTTGGCGTCTCTCTTCCCTGCCCCCCACTGCCATCTGACTTATAATAGCAGGTAGGTGCACAGCAACTCCAGCCTCCAACAGGACGCCTCACCCAGGAGCGGACAGTGGGGAAACCTGTAAAGGCTTCTTCACTGGAACCCCCTGCACACAGCAACTCCAGCCACCAACAGGATGCCTCACCCAGGAGCGGACAGTGGGGAAAGCCTGTAAAGGATTCTTCACTGGAACCCCCTGCACACAGCAACTGCTGCCACCGAGAGGACACCTCACCCAGGAGTGGACAGTGGGGAAAGCCTGTAAAGGTAAAGGCTGTCCCCTTCTCCCTGCACTCTTGTTTTGGTGTTTCATGCCTGCTACTACACAGGACTCCGTGGATGCCCTTAATTGGGCCAACCAGGACTAACTGATTTGTTCCACCAGTCCCAAGTCACATTTGCTTTATTTTTCTGCTGTTTAACTGTGTTACTTTAATTCATTTAGTTCAAGTAGCAAGTCACATTTGATCTGTTTTTCTAATGTTTGAATGTGTAAGGGCTGCTTTGTACCTGCGGTTCCCTGTATCTGGCTCGGTTGCTGTCTCTGGCTCCCTGTTGTCTCTTATGATTGTCACACATGCCCAGTTAAGGCTGGCAGTCTTATTGTCTCCAGTTCCCGCCAGGGCCCTGTAACCTTATCCCCTCTCTTTATCTCTCAACCTCTTCAGGCTTCTTCACTGGAACCCCATGCACACAGCAACTGCAGCCACCGAGAGGACACCTCACCCAGGAGTGGACAGTGGGGAAAGCCTGTAAAGGTAAAGCCTGTCCACTTCTCCCTGCACGCTTGCTTGGGAGTTTACCCATTGATGCCTACCGTTGACTCCCCACCCGCTCCAGCCATTCTCCCACCAGGCCGGCCCTCATTATATTACCATTTCCTGGTCACGTGACTTCCTGTCTCCTCTGGTTGCTAAGTCCCCACTTTTCCATTAGCAGTTTATTCTCTCCCTCCACTAGGGGTCAGTCCTGCACCCTCTATCATCCTTTGATTCCCCCTTAGCACCCCCTCCTTGACCTGACCACTAGTCTCTAGCTCCCTGCCCTCCCCTCTGCATACCCCACCTCCCAGCCACCTTCCATGGCCTCTCAACTTTCTTCCTACCTGGGATTTGAACCCTGCACCTCACACACCGAAGGCAGTAGCTCTATAGCTGCACCACTTCGCCCTCCTAGTTCCTACTCAGCCATAATTTTACCTTATCCCACACCTTCTACTACCTGTAACACAACATCCTTGTTCCCAATTCTGCTAAACCCATCACCCCCTTTTACCTTATTCTTATCTTCAACCTTGTGGCCCCTCTCTCCCACAGCATAACGTTATCTCAGTTGACTAACTATGTGTCTTCTGCACATGCTACTTGTCACATTATGCCTGGGTTTCTATATAGCCCCTGCTACAAATTCTGCCCTCTGTCTCATACGGGAGGTCCCCTCCTGGGCTGAACCTAACAAGTTTGCCCACCCCAACTCGCATACATTAAAGGGACTGCTAGCACCCACCATACAGCTCCCCACCATCTGACTACCCAACATATCTGCAGTACTCTCATCTCCCATTTTACCTGTCTAGTACTTCTGGCCCCCATATCCATGCTCTCCCACTGCCAGTTACTAGTGGAAATCCTGCCCACCCACCCAGAAACCCTCACCTGAGAATGAAATGCCACAAAGCAGCCTTTCTCAGGCTCACTCTCCTCCTTCTCCTCTTATCTGACAATATACACCCCAGCTCCAGGCCTGCCCCCCTCCTGCTACTGTTTTGCTGAAGGACTCCACATCATTTCTATTAACATTTGTAGTTTGCCAAAAAATGTTGATGCCCTACAAGGCTGGGTTGTTCAGCATAACCCTAATATCCTTGCCTTGGTTGAAACCTGACTATCCCCCAACATGATGGACTCTGCCGTGGCACTAAGTGGGTACCAAATCTTCAGATTAGATAGGCTAGCTAAAAAAGGTGGTGACTGTGCAATCTACATACGTGACTCCATTCAAGGACATACCATCCCAGTCACAGCTCCAAGTCATGTAGCTCAGGTGTTAATTGTAAAAAATCCAGATTGGCAATTTCCAGAAATCCCCTACTTTTCATGGCTGTTTACATCCCTCCTCAAAACCAGAAGCCAGCATTTGATTCAGTTGTTGAGTGCATTTCCCAGCTGGCAAACAACTCTGAAATCATCACCACAGGTGACTACAATGTTAACTGGCAGTCCCCCGCTACCACACTATAAGGATGCCATTGCTTCCCTAAATCTGTCCCAAGTAGTCACATCCTGACCTGAAAGAACCCCTCCACTGGCACCACCACCCTAATTGTCCTAGTGCTCACTAATCGCCCTGACAGGCTCTCCGATGTTTATGTTCTCCCTGATGCGTTGAGCAACCATTCGCCCATCCTATGTGACTGGTTCTACAAACCCAATAAATCCCCACCTAAAGTCATCTATCAGCATTTTCTAAAAAGGGTGCCCTCAGCCACCTCAAACACTTCCTTTGTTACAATGACTGGAAGCCATTTTTTCGGCACAGTCGGTCGATGCTGCCCTTTCATACTTCATTACCACATTTAACTCAGCCTGTGACCAGTTCGCCCCGTACTCTAAAAGGATTATCAAAGGTCCTAATACCCCTTGGATTACTCAGGATCTCATGAACCACAGGGATGCCCTCTGGCATGCGGCCCTGAAATCAGGAAATTCCGCTGTCAGACAGCAATATAGAGCTGCTAGAAACAAATGCACCTGGGAGATCCAGAAGGCGAAGGCTGCTCACTTCCAGAATGCACTCTCTGTCTCTTGTGGCTCAGGCAGAAATTTCTGGAACAACATTAAAGAGATTAGTGGCAAGATTGTATCCGCTCCCCCATCTGAACTAAACATTAATGGCTCCCCCACCCAGGACCCATATCATATCACCAACTCCCTCAATTCCTCCTTCTCAGACCTCAGCAGCATCCTCCCCCCCAAACTTTTTGATCCACAGATCCCTCATCCCACTCCTCCCCACCCACTCATGCCCCCCTTTCTGCCTAAGGGCTATCTCTGCTTACGAGGCCAAACCATGCCTAATCAAAGCCGTGGGTAAAACTCGGAACAGCGTGACTTGCTAGTCCTAAAACTGCTCAGTCTAGCACTCAAAACCGTCATTGCACCCCTAATAAAAATTCTAAACCTTTCCCTATGTCTGGGCCAATTCCCCTCCATCTGGAAGCAGGCAGTCATCACTCCCATCCTGAAGGCTGGGGACCTAACCTCTCCAAATAATTATCGCCCTATCTCTATCCTTCCTCCTCTCTCCAAGTCCCTTGAGAAAATTGTCTCTGATCTGTTCACAGACCACCTATCCAAATACATCCTCCTCCTCTGCTGGGAACAACACAGATTCAGAAAAGGTCACAGCATGACATTCTCCTCATTAGCATATTGCTGCTTTGTACATAAAGCACTTGACAGGGGTCACTTAGTTGGATCGGTATACATCAATTTGACTAAGGCATTTGACAATGTAAATCATGCCCTGCTCGTCAATATCCTATACGCTACTGGTCTGACCCCTGAAGCTACATCCTGGTTTGAGAACTACTTCAGTGACCGATCCCAAAGAGTCAAAATAAACTCCACCCTCTCAAACACTCTCCCTGTAAGCTCTGGTGTTCGCCAGGGCTCCACCATGGGCCCATTCCTATTTAGTATCTTCTTAAACTCTCTCCCTTCATCCTGTACTGGAAAAATACTCCTCTGTACAGATGATGCTGTTCTCTTCAGTAACCATCCTGAACCTACTGCCCTCCAACTCACACTCCAGAACTTCTTCAATGATGCTGAAAAGTGGTTCACTGCACATAAGCTGGTGCTAAATTATTTTTTTCTGTTCAACATATCTTTATTGAATTTTGATTAACAATCAACATCCATTACAACTAAAAATAAAAGCCTGGAAAAACCAGGGTATACAGCCCAAAAACTGGCTGTATGAACTATATACAGTCCCATATATACATACCCAGCAGGAATCCATCTCAAAGCAGTACACGTAACCAATAGGGACCCCTGTATAGAAACTACAACCCACATTGCCAAATAGTAAAATATTATCAAAAAATGTAATCTAAACAAATAAACAAAGAGCAGTTCACCAATCCGCATGGAGAGAAGAAAAGAGAAAATAAGAAAGAATCCAAACAGGAGTAAACTCCACCATGCCACCATATATACTATTTCAAGGTACTAATCCAGTGATGGAGATCAAAACACCCCTTGGGTTAAATCAGAGATGGAGTCCTGCCGTGTCCCCTAGAAAGAAAGAGAGAGAGTCCCCATCCCACCTAACATCTGGAAGGCTTACACTCCGGTCCCCTTTAGCCCTTACTAGAATCTCAAGTTATCTATATATTGACCGCCTTACTCGATCAAGTCAAAGAAAGGAAAAAAAAAAGGAAAAACAAGATACTAATCAACCAATTCCCTTTCTGAAAAGAAGAAAAAACTAAGCCCTTGCTACTCAGAACAAGACAGACGGACCTGCAGCAATCTCTGAGGTGAATAAATTGCTTCTAAAGATGCCCATCTCTTAGCATATAACCTTTTATTCCCCTCACTCCAGAGCTGTCTCCTTACCCTACCCAAAATAACCATCAAGTCCCGCACCCACTGACCATAGGAATACTCCTGGTCGTCTTTCCAATGCTGAACTAAAAAAGACTTGATTAGTGCAGTCATCAAAGCCAAATGGAATTTGGCTAAGACTCCAGGAACTTTTGAGAAATCACCCAGAACACACACCTCTGGGGTTATATATTCTGAGTAGTTCATCAGTGGGTCCCATCGCTGCCTAATTTCAAACCACAAAGGGAGAATTTTACAGCACTCCCACATCACATGTAGCAAATCCCAATTCCCATCCCACATCTAAAACAACGGTCCAGTCTGCCTAAGCTTTCTATCGAATAGTTTTGCCGGGGTAAAATAGAGATCAGACGCAATAAAATACTGCATGGTCCTAAACTTAGGAATTGTTATATACCTATGATCTTTCCAAATTGAATCCCAAACAAGAATCTTGGGAGCCATTACCTTGTCCCAGTATGCCACCTGCATGGGTAAGGGTGGACTAACAAACTCCACCAGCTTCCTATAAATCTGAGAAAGAGCATTTGCCTTCGGATCCACTGCCTTCAGAAGATCCCAAGTAAATGAACCATCTGAAAACCCTCCAATCTTTCTCACCACTCCCTCCAGCAACCAAGTTAGTTGCAGTTTTTGGAAAAAGGGCATCCCCTCCATCGAGGCTGGAATAACAACCCTTTCACCTTGAACAAGGTCCCTCACCTTTAGACCCCTCACCTGGTAGGCCCATCGCTCACTTATCGCCTGCTCTCCAGTTTCAAATGTGGGATTACCCACCAACGGTTGGTCCCAGGATTTCAACTGCAATTTTCTCTGCGCCGGGGAGAGAAAGGACCACCACGCCCTCAATGACTTCCCAATCGGATTCCCACCCTCTTTCGTGAAATCCTTTGCAAGATTAGCATATATTAATGCCTCGGACGAGAAACCTCGCTCTTTCAACATTTGCCTCTCAATTTGTAGCCATGTTGGGATATATGCCTCCCCATCAGTCTCCCTAACCCAGCTAAGCATAAAGCCCAATTGCCCTGCCACGTAATATAATAGGAGATCAGGCAGTTTAATCCCACCCATTACCTGGGGCAAACGAAGTGATTCATACTTCTTCCTAGGTGGTTTAGAGTTCCATAAAAAGTCGGAAAGAAGCTTCCTGATAACCCTAAACCAAGTGATATGAATATCATACGGGGCAATATATAGTGGGTATAAAAGCCTGGGCAACATATTCATTTTAATAAGGCCAAGTCTAGCCGTAAAATTCAAGGGGAGCTTATTCCATCTCAATATATCTCCTCTTATTGCCGATACCACCCCCTCCATGTTTGCCTCAGCCCCTCTTTCACTATTTGCCGTGACCCGAATGCCCAGGTACTTAATCTCATCCGCCCTCCACTGGAGACTAAGATGAGTGAAATCCACCCTAAATACATGCGGGGTCAAGGGGAGAACCTGAGTTTTGGTTAAGTTCAGCTTATAGTTTGACACCGCCAAGAAACGCCCAATTAAAACCCTTGCTCTCTCAAAACTTATGGCTGGGTCCTCTAAATGCAGCAAAATATCATCAGCAAAAACTGAAAACTTAAAGTTCCCTCCCCCCTACCCTTACCCCTTTTATAAATTTGTCCTCCTTGAGAGCTCTTAGCAAAGGCTCCAAATAAATATTAAATAATATTGGCGATAGAGGGCATCCCTGTCTAGTCCCATTTTTCAGCAATACTTCTCGTGAACTGTACCCATTGCACAAGATCCTAGCCGTGGGGGCGGCATAAAGGTGTTTAATACCCTTAAGCAGACCCTCCGGAAAACCCATCCTCCGCATTGTGGCAAACAGAAAACCATGGGAAACCCTATCAAATGCCTTTTCGGCGTCTAATGATATTAAAGCTAGAGGTAATTGAGAATCCGATGCATAGCTGATTATATGATGAAGCTTCCTATGGGCGTCCTGAGCCATCCCTCCCAGGCATAAATCCCACCTGCTCCTCACTGATTAAAAGTGGCGCAATGCTCAATATTCTGTTAGCCAAGATTCTCGTTAAGATCTTGATATCCTGGTTCATTAAAGCTATAGGTCTATAGCTGTCCAACCTATCCCTGGGTTTGTCTGGCTTGGGAATCAGAGATATAAACGCCTGGTACAACGGCGGATGGGACAACCCCTCTTGCATAATAATATTAAAAAAGTCTAACAGAAGGGGGAGTACCGTCTTAATATGTGCTTGGTAAAACTTCGCCGTAAGACCATCCGGCCCCGGAGTCCTACCCACCGGTAAAGACTGCACCACCCCCAGTATCTCCACCTCCGTAATAGGAGCCGCTAGCTTACTAGCCTGCACTTCGTCCAAAACCGGGAGGGGTATTCCCCCTCAAGAAAAACATTTATTTCCTCCTCTCCAACTATATTTCCCACCCCATATATGTCGGTAAAATAGGACGCAAATGCCTCTGCTATTTTTTGAGGGTCTATTATCAATTGCCCCCCGTGCCAAATAGAGGTAATAGTTCTGCTAGCTTCCCATTCCCTAATCCTGGCTGCTAGCAGACAACCTGGGACATCCCCCTGGAGGAGATATTTAGCCTGTATCCTATCCAACCAATATTCCACCTTACCATATCCAATATCTACCCATTCCCCTCGCAGGGATTTAAGTTCCCTATCAATTTCTCCTGAAGACCCCTCCAGAGGAGATAACGAAGCTATCGCCCCCAAAATGAATTCCTCCTTTGCCTTCCTCAATCTGTTCCTCCTAGCTGCCAGAGCCTGAACTGCCCCTACATATAGTACTTTACATGTCGGCCACACCAACTTTTGATTTTGTAGAGATGGTAATTGAAACTGAATGAATCCTCTCAGGTGCTCGTCTAGCTCCTCCTGTACCTTAGGTTCTGCCAACAACAAATCATTCAATCTCCACCTAACTGGCCTGGGAGGAGCAGGACTTGGTTCCCACAACAACGAGATGGGGGAATGATCCAGAGAACCCTAGCCTCAGTCGTCATACCCTTCATTTCCCTAAGAACCGTACTACTAACCAAAAAGAAGTCAATACGTGACTGGGACTTATGAGCCCCAGAGTAGAAAGTCATAGTGTTGCCCTTCTTGGAGTGGGTCCTACACGGATCCACCAAAGCAATCGCCTCCACCATCCTATTCAAGGCAACCTGTGCCTTGGTTAAAGGCCTACCAGATGGAGGTATCCTATCCTCCAAATTACTGGCGACACGCTCCAGTCCCCAGCCAAGATAAGTAAGTCTGTAGGTAAAGCTGCGATGTCCCTTTCTATGGAGGCAAAAATCATGGGAAGAGGGGTGGGATCATAAATAGAGCCAAGGAAATTGCCTTACCAGCTAAAACCCCGGACAGATATAGCCCCTACCATCCTCCCTTAACAGCCCTGTTCCATCCTAAAAGGGCAATTGTTTCTTATTAGAATCACCACCCCCAAGCTTTTCCTTACCCTGCCCATACACCTGGCCTACCCATAATTTTTAAGACAGCTTAATTCCTCCGTTAGCAAATGTGTCTCCTGCAAACGCTATGTGAGCCCCCAAGTAGTTAATATGCCTCAAAATAACCATTCTTTTGCGTCTACCCCTAAGCCCTTTGACATTCCAAGAAATTATGTTAATACAGGTCATTATCCACCAAATAAATCATAACATGAGATCCATTTCACCCAAACCTTACCATACCCGCCTTCCTCACTACACACTCTAAAACTTTCTCTCTCTCTCTCTCTTCCCAACCCCCAATCCCACCCCTCCCCTGCCCTGATCCTTGATCATCCTCCTAACGATTCATCGGTCATGGATGAGCCTCCTGTGGTTTCCTCCCACCTGTCCTCCCTAGCCCTATCCCAACAAGAGTCTGCCCGTCCACTTAGTCCTGCAGTATCACCCTTGCCTCCCGACAGTGCCCTCCCAGTTCCCACATATTCCCTAATAATTCAAAAAGACAACAAACTCCTGAACAATGCCATGTTGGCAATCCCAAGCAGGTCTGTTCACACTGGCAACTGGTCCTGCATAAAACTGATTCCACCAGATATAAAAGGAATCAAACAATGCCATCCTTACATGTTCCTTTAATAAGAGGTGGTCGCCACGACCCCTGGAGCTTTGCCCCTGGAACCAAACAACCCCCAGACCCCTCTCTAAACCCCCAAGACAACCCACACGGACCAAACAGACGTGATGTAATCCCCTGGATACTACCCAGTGAGAGAAAGGAAAAAAAAGCAATACAGCCATGGCTAAATTAAGCTTAACGACTTAGAAAAACTTCATATTGTCCTTGTCAAACTGTAAAAAGGTCCACACAACCACGCTTCATCTGGGCAGTCCACCTCAGGTCTGAGATTTAAATAGGTTAGGGAGTTCAATACGCAGACTTTCCAGCGCATCCCTCGTGGTCAAATACCACTTTTCTCCAGATTGTAGTCTCACCAAAAGCGTTGCTGGATACTGCACACGAAATTTAATTCCGGCTAAATATAGCTTTTTCTTGATCTCCACATATTCCTTCTGCTTCTCTCTGATTAAAGGGGTTTGATCCTGAAACATCCAAAGGGTCGCGCCGTTCCATTGAAGAGATTTAAGCTGTCTGGCCTTCCATAGGACGTGCATCTTCTCTTTAAAGTTGAGGAATCTCATAATGATCACTCTGGGCCTCGCTCCCGGCGGGGGAACTTCCCTTAACGCCCTATGGGCCCTCTCTAGGTTATATGCTTCTCCATATGGTGTCTGGTCCAAAAGCTTTAACAGCAAGTCCTGAATGAATGAAACACAATCCGCTCCACTCAGCTCTTTCCGCAGCCCAGCCAGTACCAGGTTATTTCTCCGGCTTCTGACTCCTGGTCATCAATACGATCCTCAAGTTTTTAATTTGTTTTGGCCAAGATCAGTTCCTGCTCCATTGTCAGCACTTTCCTCTCTTCGACGCAATCCTGGCCTCAGCATCCCCATACATTGTGCAAGAGATTGCAGTGCCAGTTTTACTGCAGCAAAGTCCACACCAATCCCTGTAGCAGCTTCTTAATTTCCTGCAGGTCCTCATTAGACTGACCCATTACCCCTCCCTATCTGTGTCTTCCTCCGATTCCGTAGGGGTGGGGATTGTAACAGGTCTCTTGGTGTGGGGGATCTGCGGCGAGGGGCTACGTAGCTTCAGGCTCCATCCCAACTTCCAGCCGCGGACTGCAGCTTCCAATTGCAGCACACCCAAGCAAAACCTCGTAGCAGTGCCCCGAGGCTTTTACAGACTAGTTGCCGCTCAAACTCGCGACTGCTACAGTTAGCACCCCCTCCTAATCGGGAGGAGACCGAAATAGGCAGACCCCTAAAAAATTAAGCAAATAATTTGTAGCTCAGGCCTAGGAGCAGCACGGAGGACGTCCGACTCGTCTCAGCACATCACGTGACCTCAAGCTGGTGCTAAATTATAAAAAACTAAGGTAATGTTGTTCACTTATCGGCAAAATAGTCATTGCACTGTCACACTTAGTATCCTCAATGCTTCCAGTGCTCCACTTGAACAAGTCTCTTCCTTTAAATACCTAGGTATTACACTGGACTCTTCCCTCACCTACTCCAAGCACATCCATTTATATCTGCTCTGCTATTAACTCCAGGCTGGGCCTCCTATACAGGGATAAAAGGTGCTTACCACCAGAGGCTCTCCGCCTAGCTGTAAACTCCTCCATCCTCTCGCTGATTGACTATGGGCTTGTTATATATGGTGCTGCCAACCCTACTGCCCTCTGCAGGATCTTGGTTGCCCTAAACAAGGCATGCCACTTGGTCACTGGGTGTGACCGGATGACCCACTTCTGTGACCTTTATCAATGCTCCTCTTGGCTCAACCTCCAGGACAGGCTAAAATACCACACCTGCCTATTCACCAAAAAGATAGCATTGGGTAATGCCACCCAGAGCATTCACAACCTGCTACAACCTGGTCTCCCTGATCATGTCACCTGTAGCTCCTCGAAAACCTTATTCACTGTCCCTCACTGCAGGACCTCCCTGGAGTAATGGTCCTTTTGCTATAGAGCCTGCCTCTGGCTAAATGCCCTTCCAGATGAAATTTCCACTATTGACAAGATAGGCCCTTTCAAAGTCAAGTTAAGGGTAGCCATAGTTGCCTCTAGCCTCTGTGACTGTCCTTAACCCCTATCACCTGCCCTTCCCCCATCCCCCAGGGCTGCCAGACTATGTCCTCTCATGGGTCCATGATGTGTCCCCTGTATATTACTGCTTCACTTTGCTTATGATTATGTACATACTGTACTTGTATAGCTTCCCGATGCTCCTTTGTCCAGCTATGTTTAATCCACTATTATAATACTGCTTCACTTTGCTGATGATTTTGTATATATTTGGATAGCTTCTCATTGCTCCTTTGGTCGTCTATATTTAATTCACTGACCAGGGTCTGCACCCTTAGATCATCTGTAACACTGATCCAGGGTTTCCACCCTACACTATGTATTTGTTTTCTGCTGGACCTCGATTGTTTTCCTTGTGCAATGTCATAATGTTCTGACATAGAGCCTTTGTAAAGGAGTCTATGACTCAAAGTGTTGTAATTCTGATTCTTATCAATAAACAATAAATAATTAACGGTCTCCGTTTTTTGCCATAGACAAAACCGTGTGTTAAATACCGTAACACCTGAGTAGGTGTTACGGCATTCACGCGCTCCCTTTCTATACCAACACGCTCGAGACAAGCAAATAAACAGAGCGGGAGCTTCCAACTGTCCCTGTTTCCGCAAACAGTACTGACGAGAAAAACACTTTATTATCTGCATTACCTCCATCCCAAACACACTCTTGTGCTTCTAGGCTCACTGGTAAACTGAGGTAATGCAGAGAAGTTAGTGTTTTTCTCGTCAGTACTTTTTGCGGAAACAAGGACAGTTGGAAGCTCGCGCTCTGTTTATTTAAAAACGGAGCCCTTCAATTATATAAATTAAAATATGGGAGAAGTGTCAAACCTTTAACACACTGTTGTTGCCGAGCACTCATAAACCTCGGCTTCCCTGGTTTATGTGCCATCCAACAACTCGGGTGTGTGTTAAATTCTCGTAACACACTTCTCCCCATACTTTATCCTGTATATAATAAACATGACAGCCTTCTCCAGCAGCTGGGCACAGTGTCAGCTGGGCTTTACCCTTTTTCCACTATAAGAGATTTCTTACATCTTCCAGTTTTATTTCAGGGTAAAAATTCTATTTCCAACATCATGTGAGTATTTTGTAAATGTGTTAATTTAGTTTTTTTTTTTAAGGAAAAAAAGATGGTCACCACACTTGGCTTAGAAATAACATTGAAGACATGGCAAGGGTTAGGATCAAGAAAATAAAGATATGCAGGACACCCAGCATGGGAGGTACCTAGAGAAGTAAAATAAAGATATGCTTGGTGCATAGCATGGAAGGTATTCAGAGAAGTAAAAAAAAAGTGTGCATGGTGCACAGCATAAAAAGGAACCTAGAGAAGTAAAATAAAGACATCCATGGTGCATGGCATAGGCGGTACCCAGAGAAATAAAATAAAGACATGCTTGGTGCACAGCATGGAAGGTACCTAGAGAAGTAAAACAAAGATATGCCTGGTGCACAGAATGGGAGGTACCCAGAGAAGTAAACATAGAAACATAGGCTATGACGGCAGATAAGGACTGCTTGGCCCACCTAGTCTGCCCTTTCCCTACCTACTGGATAAGCTGCAGATCCTGGTTAACCAACATCCTATTTCTTCCTACCCCCCACAAGAATTGCCTTATGACAGTCCCATGCATTCTTGAATTCTCCCACAGTTTTAGACCCTACAACTTTTTCAGGAAGGTGGTTCCATTCGTCCACTACCCTCTCTGTGAAAAACTACTTCCTTATGTTGCCCCTGAGCTGTCCTCTTTCTATCTTCAAATTGTGTCCCCTTGTTCTTGCACATCTCTTTTTCTGAAAGGTGCTACCCTCTTGGACTATGTTGATTCCACCGAGGTACTTAAAAGTTTCTATCATGTCCCCCCCTCCCTTCTTTCCTCAAGGGTATATATATTAAGCTCCTTTAGTATCTCCTCATATGGCTTCTCTTGCAGACCCTGCACCATTTTAGTTGCCCTCCTGTGGACTGCCTCCATTCTGTCTATGTCCTTGTGGAGATGGGGTCTCCAGAACCCCCTGGTCCCTTTCCATTTTTGTTGTGGTTACTACCTCTCCCCCTAAGTAAAATAAAGATATGCCTGGAGTACAGCATTGAATGTACCTAGAGAAGTAAAATAAAGGCATGCATGGTGCATGGCATAGGCGGTACCCCAGAGAAGTTAAATAGAGATATGCCTGGTGCACCACATGGTAGGTACCCAGAGATGTAAAATAAAGATATGACTGGTGCACAGCATGGGAGGTACCTAGAGAAGTAAAATAAAGATATGCCTGGTGCATAGTGTGGGAGGTACCCAGAGAAGTAAAATAAAGATATGCCTGGTGCACGGCATAGGTGGTACCCAGAGAAGTACATCTGACAAGCATGCTAACATTTTAATTAAATGTAGCTGAAGCTAGCTTTTGGGACAAACATTTTTCACTGCACTACTGCTTTAAGTGGAAGGGAGATGTTTCAACTTTTGGAGACCGAGTATGAGTCTAGGTGCCCTTCCCTAACCATGGAGGCCTAGCCTCCTTCAACAAAATACCACACAGTTTATAACTGCTACTCCTTTCCACTGGGTTCATCACCGGTAGAACTAAAATGGGAAAAAGGTGTTTCAGCTCATCTATTTCAGGTATGGGTCTGAGCTGCCCCCTGCCTTCCCACTGGTTACCCATTGGGTGTGTGTGTGTGTGTATGTGTGTGTGTGTGTGTGTGCCTCTATCTCAGAGACAGGCAAACCTTCCCCAATTGAGGTTAAAACCTTTCAGAGACTCTAAACATGTCAGGTTACGAAGTGACTGTGACCAGAAATAAATGCCAGCTAGCCCTGTGCCTGGTGATCCACCCCTGATCACCCTGGTGGAGGTGAAAAACTGAGGATCAAAAACTTTATGCCTAGAAAAAAATGGGAAAAGTTCTTCTCATCCTGAAAAGGTGGCTCCTTTTTAATAGGCAGTGCCAACAACAAGTAGTGCTCCAACAACCAGGGAGGTGGTGGGGGTTGTACTGTTTTTCTGGGTCAGGTGGTGTCTGTGTCCATAGTCAGTCAGGACATGACTTCCTGGGGTGTGGATGGGGTTAAAAGCTCAGCTTCAGCGAGTGAGACAGAGTTATTGTGTAGTGTGTGTATTTATAACCACCCTACTGTAATAATCTCTCTCTTACGCGTTGCGTAGAGTGCATTAAATACTGAGAAAAAGACGAAAAAACAATAGATGTATTGTATGCCATCCTGTGTGTTGTGGGATGCCTTGGTAATGGCCCACCATCCTTCTGGGAATCTGAGTCTCCTAGCCTCGGGGATCTCGGTGCCAGAACAGACCCTACTCCCGGTCATTGCTATTGCCTTGTAGTATAACAGGCGTGGTGTATTATTTTAGCCTATTTTTAACTGTTTTTCTCCTTCTGTTTGCCCTATTATTGCATTACCAGGCAATTTGTACCTGGGGCTGCTTATTTATTTTAAGTGCCACTGCATCCTACTATCAATAAGATGGAATTTGTAAATCTTTCTGAGGATGAGGGTTCAGTACTGAAGTGCAGCAGTTGATTCATGTACACTTTGTCACCAAATGAAGCATATTACAAGAAATATGTATTACGTCCTAAGTGCACAGAAATTGGTCAGTTATCAATGAAAGTACAGAACATGAAAAAGAAGCAGTGTGATTTGGAAGACAAATACAATAAGTGTGTGAAAACATCTGCCACATAGCATACATATGCATTAAACAAAGACAGCAGAAAGAGGGTTAGGGAGGATAGTGAAAACTCGCATAGTGGTGAATACTGTCCTGAGGGAGAAACTGGGGTGTCAGGAAGTAAAGACCCAGAGGACTGGTGCCTTGTTACAAGAAATCCCTTCAAGAAGGGTCGAAGAATGCTAGGCCTTCAGAAAGCAGCGTTATCAAATAGATTCTCACTACTTGGCAATGCAGCTGATGTATCAGGCCCAAAAAATGAAATAATTTCACCCAGGTCTAACTCACCCTCTGAAGCACGCAAAAGTATGAATGCGGGTAATTGCATTAAAGGAGAAGGCTCGTGTGCATTGTTTACAACGATCACTGCATGTAATAAATGTATATTTCGGTATCTTACAGTGTTTGGAGTCTTTTTCATGTAGTCTCCTGAAACAAATAAGGAGTTTGGTTCTTAAATGCATACCAGAATTTAATAGTACCAGTACTGACTTGTGGATGGAAATAAAATTGTACCTGTATGGAATTTATATAATGTAGCAATAAATATTAGATTATACTGGGGAAGCTCTTTCTTAGCCAATCAGAATGCAGACTTGCTGTTTGATTATTCAGCAATATCCAAACAGTAGACTAAATAATGGGACCCTGATTCTACATTGTGATTGGCTAAGAACAATACATGGTACAGTGGCTGTGCATTTTGATTGCTTACTGCATTTGTACCTAACCTGTCAGATACTCTACTGCCAAAACAGCTTCTGTGAGAAACATGCTAAGAACCCTAAAGAAGACCTATGGGGTAGAAACACCAGGGCTCTTCCTGCTTTTCCGTGTGGCTTATGGGCTCACCATAAAATAAAAAGGATTTATAATATCCAGCCTTGTTGCCTCTTCATTTTAAGTGCCACCTTTGAATTACCTGCATATTGAATTTTGGTCGGCACTGGCGTGGCAACCTGAGCCCTTATACTGATTTTGTTCTGACTTGTTGCTGCTTTTTCACAGTACAGTAACACAGATTTGGCAGTTTAGATTTGCGTGGTAGCAGGGAGTCCAGTTGGTGTGCATATCTGTAATCCCTTGCTCCCCCTGTTACCAAGAGCACCCCTCCTGTGCAATCAATTTTGTATCTTTGATTTGATGAGAACTGCAGTTTCATTATGGCATTATATTTCTGTCTCGCAGTATCAGTAGTTGTTCATAATATTGTGAAATACTTGAGCCTGATGTTGGTGGCCACCCGATCACCCGAGACATGGGTGTGGGCTGCATTACTGCAGTGAAATCCCTGGTGGTCTAGTGGACCTGCCCCTCAGACCGATTGTGGGCTGCATAACAGTACTACATCCCCTTGTGGTCCAGTGGAACCATCCCCTCGCCTCATCATGGGCTACATGATGGTCCTATTCCCTGGTGGTCCAGTTAACCCTATCTCCAGCCCGATCGCAGGCGTGATCACATGAAGACATTCCTGGCAGTCCAGTGACCACATCCAGCCTGATCGTGGGCTTTGTAAAAATAATTCTACCCCTGGTTGTCTAGCGGTACTCCCCCTGGGCCGTACTGCACTACACCGTCCTGATTTGTGCTTACTGTCAGTGGGTCCACTGGACCACCAGGTAATGTCTTCATCTGATTATGCAGGTGATGTTGCTGTGGGTAGGGTCCATGGGACCACCAGGTAATGTGTCAACATAAATAAGCCTGCGATGTGGCTGAGGGCAAGGTCCAGTACACCACCAGAGATTATTTCAGTTATGCGAAGCCGGCCACTGGGCAGGTGGCGGTTGTCCCATCGGTTGGAGCCTGGCAGGGTGCTTTCCACGTGCCGTGGATGGGTGTGCATGGTACTCTAAAAGGAACCCTGCTATAAGCCTGATATATGCCCAAAAGTACATCCACATCTGCACTGGGTGCCTGGGAATGTACCCCTGCCGCCACTGACCACTAGCCGACAGGGAGACCTGGGGCACCCAAACAGGTGAGTGCTGTGACAGCCATGTTTGTAGACCCTATTTGCCCCCACCCTGCTTGGTTTCCCATACCCAGTGCCAGCCATGCATCACCCCTGCACCACCCAAAAGTATACTCACTGCCATTGACTGAGGACCAACCCCACTCACAACAGTCCCTTGTGTGGCCACCACTGTATGTACGTGACATCACGGTACATGCCCTCCCACCCCAAACCTAGTAGTCCTGCCACACATAGGTGTCCATTGCTCCACCCCCGACTATCATCCCTCCCATGTTACATTCCTTTGTGGTAGCGTTGCATGTGAGATTACCAGTCGGCAAAGCCCTCTTCGCACTGCCATGGTCCCTGGACATGCGCAAGTGTGATCAGCAGATATGCATCCACGTATGTCAGATGTGCGTCAACACCACAAAGGTTAGGGGGATGGGGGGCATCATTGGTACCATGGGTGTGGACATTGTCCTGACAGACAGTGGGATGCAGCACCAATGGACAAGTGCAATTACCAGTGTGACCATCATGGTGTTTGCCCTATGAGGGCGGGCCATGGTCAGGGGTTTGAACTACTGACTCCAGTGCTGTTGCTGCAGTGTGGGTGAAGCCGGCAAGAACCAGCCCGTAAGTGCAGCATGTGCTGGGTCCATGTGCCTGTGGAGGGCATTCACGAACCAGGACGCTCCTGTCCGTGCAAGGGATCCACTACCTGGCACAAAAATCAATGCTCGGCTTATGGCCTGTACTTTTACCTCGTATGTTAAATCTATGAACATACAGGTAGCATGCAATGACATTTCTACATACCTTGTAAGTATTACATGAAATTACTTCAGTTATTTAATTACTGTTGCTTCTTTTGTGAAGTTGATTGTGTGCAAATCTTCATTTATATACTAGGCCATGTCATCGCCATCATCATCTGATGAGTCACAGTTTGCCGACTACAGCTACATTGGAGGCTATGCATTTGAACCCGAGTATACTCCTGAAGAACTTGCTGCCATGGAGAACCTGCCAGATGTTGATGTACACAGTGAGGTTAACATTAGCGAAGAGCCTGAGGACAGAACTATGATTCCAACCACTGAGTGGTGCATCTGTGGTGGATGTGCACCATGGCCACCAATCTGAATGTCTGTGTTGTGGTGAGCCCCAAGAATGCATTGAGAAAAGTCAGAAGAGGGCTTACAATGTCTTGTCTATCACTCTGACTTTGAGGCAGTTTGTCTCGCCGGGTCAGCATTAATGACCATAATGACACTACGCTACCATGCGCATATTGAGAGACAGCCTCGACAACGATCCAACTGCTAGGTATGCAAAGTGTGAGAAACTGTCTCTCGACACTCTTATTGTAATGTGACTGTATCATGCCACTAATACAGTTGTATATTGAAATCATGCATACAATATGTATTGTATGAACATACAAATGTCAGTTATGTTGCAGTTATGTGTTAGAATTGTATGTATGTATAATGCATAACATGGGTTATATACACCATCGCAGTATAGTGTTACTGCACAGGCACTTGGTCGCGATAGCCACCACCCTACATGCATTACGCTTCCTGGTATCTGATACACTTAATGGTAACTGCACACTTCAGTGCAGCAAACACACCAACTGTACAGACTACGACGCATCATGTGTGGTCAGTTTCCACTTCATGACTTTGCGTGATGTACAGCAGGTGGTGGGCACATTGTCCTGGCAACCATGCCATGGTTGACCCTGCCAGAACAATCCTATGTGGCCGTGGCTCACAATACAAAGGTTCCAACAACTGTCAGCCACAGCATGAAGTGTGCTGCACCCCCAACCAACAAAGCAATTATCCATTCTCCCATTCATGACAGCCACAGTTCAGACAGGTGCACATGAATGCCCCTTGCATGTACCGGATGTCAATACAACACCCCATCAGTGGCATGACTGCCATGAAGTCCTCATCCTCCACACTGTACTGCCTTTTCAATCCACCCACCCCGTGAGACCTACACCACCCACTGTCATCAGTAGCTGCGTGTCATAAGTGGGTAATTGTAGTCTGAGACAGACACACAAAGATTTCAGTCTCAAAGCAGGATGGTGACCGTGGCCATAGTGTGTTTCTCTCCCCTCCACACACTACAAGAACCTCATGCCTCACATGTCTTTGTGTTCTGCACTACTACTGTGACACCAGGTTGGCCCTCTGTCTCCTCTCTCTCTTTCTCTTCAGTACCTGTAGCCACATGGGACAGGTTGTTATTTCAAAGGCAACATTAGCTGTTTATATATTGGGTGAGTAGTTGACACTGCATATATGTTAACGCTTGCCTTTTTTTCTCCAGAGTATTCAGACATACTGCCTATCGACAGTATATCTATTGGGTCTATGGGTTTCTTGGTCGTAGATCAGAAAATCATACCATCGCGTGTGGTGCAACGTGTGCATACTGCTTACCCGGATCCTGGAGAAACTATACTGATACGTGATGCTGGAAGACTCAGATGTTGATTTAGCGAAGGACATTGAGGATTCGGACTGACTGTAATTGAAGTGTAGGATACCTGGATGGGTGCATTACTATTACATTGCATGTATGTCGCTTCATGAGTAATTCAGCCATCTATCGGGCTTGCTGGTGGTATAGCACCAAATCTGTATTGCAATTTAATTAGAAAGTGGATCTTTGTACAAAGAAACATGTTTAATTTCCTTGAAATGCCTGAAATTGAACCAACATCACAATGTAACAAGGTACTGTTTTTGGGATTGTATGGGCAAGAAACTTTGGAAATAGTTATACACATTGGCCCAGATATTCAAACTGCGCTCAAAGTAGCTAAACAGCAGGAGTAAGTTAATAAACCAGTTATGCTAACAAAGAACAGTGCGATATTCAAACATGGAGCAGAGCAAATTGCTAAGCAACCAACGCCTCAATATCGCACATACTGCCTATCAGCAACCAGGAAGGAGAAGGAGCTAAAATGCTGCGCTATGGCGCAACCATGGAAGCTCAGCTGAGCATTCAGAGCTGCCATAGCTAAGCACAGCCCCCAGAGCAATGGAACTGCATATCCAGGGAGGCAGGCTGGGGCCCACCGCCAGCCATGCCACATGGGCACAGTGAACACACTGCAGAACCCACACCACACCGCACACCCTGCTAATAGCATCACTGGGGTGGACGGATGATCCACGTGCCCATGGGGACAAGTCAACAATGCATAGCAGAGCCATGACACCCAGCACAACCACTGGCAGGCAGAGAGTGCCACACACAGGGGGTTGACAAACCACAGTGCACATCAGCTCCCCCAGACAAGACAGCACACCGTGCAATCAGACCCCAAGCATCAAGCTCATGTGCAGGGACTAGCACTGCAGGAAACACCATGCATCCCCCCCCACATCGCCAACCCCATGCTGCAGAGAAGCATACCAGCCAGACCCACCTGTGCACCCAGCAGGGGTGGCAGCAGACGGCAAGACCAACAGAAAGTCACATGCTGGTGATACCTCCCATGGACACACACACACACACACACATATACCCAGGACCATACCAGCCCAGATGGCATGTACACCCCTGCAACGGAGCACCATAGCCAGTTGCAAATCAGAGACCAACACAGCAGTCGATCAAAATAGAAATGTATATTTAAAAGATCAACTATATAAACATAAACAGGTGAAACTATGTACAAGTGGGGGACGGTAAAAGGTAGGCAGGTGTTCAAGGGAGGGAATAAAACCTGGAGAGGGAAGGCAGGGTGATAGGGATGGGAGAAGTGGAAGGGAATGTGGCCTATGGCTCAGCTGGCTGCGGTCTTCCCCTGCTAGTGTCCCGTCCCTGTGCCTCCGCCTCCTGGAACCATGGCGCTAGGTGGCCTGCAGCACGCCTGGTCTCCTGTGACACCTGGGTGAGTTGTCGAATACCCTCTCAATCCTCCTGAGTACCTCGAGGCCTGGGAAAATGGGAACACAGTCAATATGGCTGAGGATCGGTTCACAACCCTGAATACCACCTAACCCGGGTGCTTCATAGTAACTCACTGTCCTGAACACCTGTGATGGCATGCACCCCCCACAGTGAACATGCACATGGCTATCACAAACAGGCGGCACCCGTTGAAGCAGTGCGCATCTGACCGGCCCACACACACTGCCCACGCCAATCACAGTACAAACTAGGCTGGCAAGTGATGTGGCACGTGTGCGATGCCAGTTACACAGCTATGTGCCCAGTGCATGCCTGGACCACTCCAGATGCATACACAGACTGCTGCCGTGATGCTGCACTGTGATGCAGGTCACCTGTGTCATGCCTACATACATGGATACATAGACAGTGTCGGCAGATATGGGCCTATGGGACACCCAGTCGTCCATTTGACCTTGTACGCTCACTCTGTTGTCCTATAAGTCCGTTCCCCTCACCCCTGACCTCCAGAATTCTTTATGGCTAACCCATGCATTCATAAATCCTGTGACCAAGTCAGCCCCCACCACTTCCTCTGGCAGTGGTGTTCCTTGTCCACCACCCATCCTGTGAAGAAATACTTTTCATGTTTCCAACCACTCCTCCAACTGCAGTATCCCATGCCCTCTAGTCCTGGAACATCCTTACGCTAAAATATTGTTTTCTCTCTGCACTCTGTTCTCCTGTAGATACTTGTATGTCCCCATCATATCCCACACCCGCCTCCCTCCAGGGAGTACATGTTCAGTTCCTCAACCTGTCTGCATAGGACTTGTGATGCAATCCATGCACCATCCATGTCGCCCTCCTCTGAACCCTCTCCACCCAGTCCATGTCCATACGCAGGTATGTATTCTCCTGTGTTGACTCGTACCTAAGTGGGACTCACTGGTGTTTTGTATAGTGGAACTATGACCTCCCTTTGGTTGTGTCCCCATGGCTGGTGGTCTTGCCCCAGCATGCACTAGCATCCATGAAGTACGATACTCACACTCCTCCAGCAGCTTGGTCTGACGCTGTTGCTGCTGCTGCTGCTGCTGCTGTGGCACAACACCCCTGGCACCGGGCCCTGGCATGGCCCACATCACCCTGGTCCTGTGTCCTGACAATCCGGCCTGTGGGAGACATATGTTGAGACAAACATCAGTGTGACTCAAAAGCAGAGTGCCCCTGCCCCAGTGAGAGTGCCTGCCCACAGCCATAACCATCCATCGCACAGCTGCACACACTGACACACCTATGCACAGCCACCCAAGCACACACACACCCTACAGAGAATATAGGTGGCATAGATGGTACACTCACCTGCCCAGGCACCCGGCCCCGCTTGGCACGTGAACGCAGCCGATCATCAGTTCCGTTTCCTTCCGGGCGGAGGTCACTGCACCGGGAAGCTCGGCATCAGCTGCAGACCGCCCCGCCAGTGACTCCCACTCAGGTCATGGTCACTTGCTGCCACACAAGTTCCCAGGCATGCGCAGGGGCCTCACCACAGTGCCCCTGCCAGTGGGCTCCACCAGGGCCACCAGGTTGGCCACTTCAAGCGGCTCCAGGACACCGCCTCCTCCCAGCCATGGCACCAACTTTACAGCAGGCGGCTGAGTGGTGCCCCGCTACCGTAACTCTAATGGGAGTTGTTGCCATCAGACCAGCACAGGTGCTCCAATCGCCGTTTGAACAGCTGTCACTTTGCTACGGCGCTGTCACCAGACGCGCCATTGTGCGTGCGCATGGCATGCCAGCGCGGGGTCAGAGGGCATACACAAGGTCACGGTAATGACGCGAGGCTACGTGACAGTTACAGGACGAGTAGGCATCCTAATGCAACTGCCAAGCAGAGCACCAGTGCCAGTGGACTATCGCAGCGCACAGCGCCTACATAGTGCCCAGTGCCGTAGCGCCACTGGCACAATGGTGCCATGGTTCGAATCGCCATCGCCAGCAGGTCCCAGCACGATCACTTACGCGTAACTCGTCCTGGGGCGTGCGCACGCAGTGTAGCACGTGTCACAAACATGCGCCTACAGCTCAGTTGACCTTCAGATGCGCTGTTTCATATCCATATTCAGCCGACATATGCAAATCATTCGATCAGCGATTCAAAGTGAGTATGCGATTAGCATATAAAAGTTGCGCCCACACCATTTGTATGTGTTGGGCTATAAAATTATGACAGGGTTGTGCTGCCGATTTGGTTGCTGCAGTGAGTTACATGCTGTGTGATGCTCAGACATTGCTCATGGGCAGGGTGCTGAGGATGAGAAAGGAGGGGTTTATACGAAAGGGCACTTAGAAAGGGACAAAGGGCACTTTTTCAGTATCTGCCATGAGGGGAAACAGGGGGCTGCCCCCGGCCGGCAGCTATGCTCATGGGGGAAGTGCTGTGACTGCACAGACAGGTGTCCACTTCACCCACAGATTACCATGATGACCAGAGCCAGGCTATGTGTGACGCAGGTGTAGAGGAGGCCAAATCACCACTGCAGAGACTTAGGCCCCTCCAGCCTGCCTGAGGATGAGCCAGTATTGAGTGGACAGAGGGGCCCCTGAGCTGTGCAGCTGGCTGGGAGGGTAGCTGGTTGTCAATCTGCACGGAAGCTACCAGCCCGGCAGGAATGCCGGAAGAAGGGGACTTACTGCAGGAGGTGGAAGGAGAAGGTGGCAGCCTCAGGTGGCACGGTTGGTACTGGTGGGGCCCACCAGTGGTGTTGTATGACCCTCACAGAGGGACACGGTCACGCCATGCAGCCGAGAGTGCCATTGCGCGTCCAGGCGAGGATCTAGACAGGTGGAAGCCCATCACTGCACGGTATGATGGTAATGTTGTTGGGGGTTGTTCACATGCACTACATGTACTCTCTTTCTGTTACAGATCCTGTTGGTCTGCAGAGACGGTGGTGGTGGGTCCAGACAGTGAGGCAGACCTGCTGGATGTGTGGAGGGACCCACCGCCACCAGCCTGCAGGCACTGCAGCAGCATGGCGGGCCAACAACCGGCGCCAGGATACGGGTAGGTGCAGCTGTGTCACAGCAGTTGGCATGCGGTATGCCAGCATGTTGTGCCTATGGCAGTGGCACGCACCTGCATCATTGATGATAGCAGGCCTGCAATGGCTAGTGAGGGTGTGTCCCACGACGGACACATGGTAGGTCGGCACGCGCCCCTGGGCCTTCCTGGTTACACCTGTGTACAGCATGCTGGCACAGTCCCAGGCTGTGCCTGTCAGCACCGGGGGCAGCATCAGTGCTGCAGGTGTTGGCACTGTTGACAGCACAGAGGTGGAACAGGTGACCTGGGGCCTGCAGCTGAGGGGCTGCAGCACTTGCACACCAGGCTGGGGGGGCCGTGCAGTGCACATGTCCACCGCCTTGATCCGCTTATGTCGGTCCGCTAACAGCGCCCCCCTCGGGGTGCTGTGCACCAGACCGCCCACAGCCTGGGTGACGATGTTATTGGGGCACAGTACCATTGATGCTAGACACCCGCCTGGTGCAGGAGTCGGCACAGCTGCAGGGGCGGAAGCTGCAAGGTCCCAGGAGGCAATTGTCTGTGTCCGTGGAGTGGCATAGTAGAGTGTGCCTAGACCGAGTTTAGCTGGTCCTTATGCGGACGGATGTGACCGGCTACATTGACAGGCTGACCCAGGCAGTGGTCTTGTGGCGAACGTGATTGGCCACCGTGTGGTGCCCTGTACCACACACCCCACACAGTGCGCACCCACTGCCCCGTGCCTGCATGCCAGGCCTGTCGACGCCTGCCTGTGGGCATCCCGAGCGCAATTCTGGTGTTTGTTTGGCAGGATGCAGACCCCTGTGCGGGCAAGGTCGCGTCACAGACTGACCCCTGGGGCACCAGCGCCCACCCGCTGTGGCCTCTGCTCAGCCTGCCAGTGTTGCTAGGTTACTGCAGGCCACCCGTGCATCCGTGGTGGGACAGTGCTACCTGACTGAGTTGTCTCCCAGTGCAGGCCCGTCTGGTGCTGCCAGGCATTGTGTGTCGTGGTGGGTGCACTGCTGGGTGCTCTGTCATTGCCACGGACCACCCGCACCCTCCAACTGCTGTCCATGGGTGTGTGCATGATGATGCCTGCATTGCACTGTCCACCGCGGGTGGTTGCCCAGGTCCTGACACACGACGCAAGTCCAGGTGGTGGGGTGGTTGGTGGTGCTGTGGTTGGTGTCATTTCTGCAGTGCTGTGCTGCTGCCCCTGTGGCTGCCTGGTGTGTGTGTGCCATATGAGTGCTCACCCTCTGATGGTGTGTTGCATGCCTGGACCTCAACTCCTGACCTTCATGTGTGTGTGTCCCCTGTGTGCCTGTGTTTGCATGACAGTGTTGCCTGCACATGTCCCCTGACTTACCTGTGTTGGGTATAGTGCTCTGCAATGGTGTCCTGGTGCAGCTGGGCCTGCTGGTCCGTCGGGGCCCTCTGTCTGTGGGGCTGCTTATCACCCACATCACCGGCGCCACTGATGCCCCATCTGTCCCCTCTTGACCTGTACTATCCATGGTCTTTGGCCATGGCAGGATGCAACAGGCCAGGAATATCCCAGGCCTTGGGGTTGTACTGTAGGGGTTCACGAGGTGTCCAGGCATCGAAGCGCTTTGAGTACCCAAACACCCGCCTAAGAGGTTACCGTGTCATGGCATGTGCCTCATTGAAACCCCGGAAGCCGCGCTTGGGGTCATGCGGGGCACCGGTGGCTGGTGAGCAGCCAGGGACGGAGGTATCCGGAGTCACCTGTGTGAGATAGTGGATCAGTGCATGTCAGGTCCATATTGCCCATATCCTTGTGCCATCATGGCACCTGTGTCATTCCCACCCTTGCACAGAGTTTCCATTCCATACATGTGTATCACCATAGATGACCCGTGGGGTGTTCCCACTTCGAATCGATGGCACAGTGCAGACTGGTGCCATATGAAGTATCATGTGCTCCACCAGGGTGTGTGGCACAGACATTGATGATGCCCCAGTGGCATCATGACACCACCTGGCAGTTGACACTGAAAAGCTCCTTTTTCCGATAAGTCTGCCGTCAGGTGGTATGCGGCCACATGGTGCAGTGTATTCCCAGCACGCCAGGCATATGTGCATCTGTGGAACTCCTGCATGTTTGTTGTACTGTCGCCGGGTGTTGGGGAAATGGATGTACCCAGCATGAGGCAGCAGGCGCTATAATTGGGTGAGGATGCGTGATATGGCCGACTATGTGATGCTTGTGGTGTCCCCTGTCGGCCTCTGGAAGGTGCCCGTGGCGGCACATGCAGGCTGTACCTGGTCTCCACGGACAGAACATGACCCGCCGAGGGTGCCTGTATCGTCACTGCACAGCTCGCAGAGTCGCTCTCAGCTTTTCCTGTTCAGGCGGGTACCGCCACAATCTCGACATCTGTGTACAGCTCGGGTGATGCGGCACGGTGTCGCCTGTCGGGGGCAGGCGCCCCATCGGCCCCTCCACACATGTCCTCCCGTGCATGGTGTGTCTCACCTCTGTCATAGCTTCCATGTGGAAGCTGACACTGTCCATTCTGGCTTGCCCCCAGCTGCTGTTCCTGTGTTACCCCGCTGCCCCACTGCTGCTTCCACTGCACCGCACCCCACTGGCCTCTCTGTCCTCCTGGACCCACCTCCGTCCCTCTCTGCCTTCCAGCTCCTGCCCTCTCTCTCTCTCTCTCTCTCTGTCTCTGTTCTCCCCGTTAGAGTTCTGCCTCCTTGAGCCTTTTATTTGGCTCAACCTGTATCAGAATTTGTTACCACCTTGCGCATTGCTAAGTGTTTGACATCGACAAGATCATGTATGGACCCGCCTTCCGCTGCGCATGCTCATTTCCATTGCGCTGTTGCTCAGCATGTTTTCGTGGCAACTGGCCCTTCTGAATACTGCAGAATGGCTATTTTGAGTTGCGACGCTAAGAACCCTGTTACATGGCGCAACTCTTTGAATATTGGCCATTGTCATTATTCACTATTTATAAATAACATCATGGAACACATTGTCTTACTCAATGTGACAGGCGGTCCACTGGTGTATTGTAGTAATGAATCAACTTCACAACCATGTTTTGGTGTGCGTTTTTTCACATGCCTGTCATTGAAATTATCTTGAGAACAGTGTGGTAGATTCACTGCAATTATGTACAATGGAGCCATGTGTATCATTTTTTGTGCACGATTTACTTAGCTATTTGAAAGGCTAATAGAACTCTGTTTGTGTTCAGTGAGTGAGCATGGTTAAGCCCGATATATTTGTTACTGTTCACATATGTCCGGTTTCAGCAAGTATGATGTTGTAGGCTGATCGCCAGGTAACCATGTCTGTGCCCAGTAAAGGAAATGTTCTCTTTAAGTGCAAGCCAGATCAGGTTTTGCATTCTTTCCCGTCTTCTGTAATCTGACCTCATTTACTGCTTTCCTGATATCATCTTCCGTGTTGGGATTTCGCCTTTGCCACAATATCTGCAAGCATGAAGTGCTCGAGTTTGGTGTACCCTTTTCTTTGTCCCACTTCATGACCAGGTGTGAACTATGTTGGTTGTTGGATTGTATTGTCCAAATCTGGAATGGTGACCCATTTTACCATACAAGAAAGGCACCGCATCCTCAAATTCCTGATAGTAGCCCCCATCCTGGTGGTCTCTCATGGTGGTATAGTGGGCATCACTGTTAATTCTACACAGAATTGTGTTGCAAAACATATACAGATAACCTTGGTATCACCTACCTACAGAAACCCGAACTTTGACAACTGTTGGTCAGGTATATCCTCCCATACCAAATCATTATAGTGAAAAGCACACAAAAAGTTGCTCAATTTTGCAATTTGACAGCCAACATCTGAGTGACAACACACCCACTCTGAGTCAGTTGTTGCTTGGTAAAGCAGTGGTGGCACCACACACCTTCCAACACTAATGCTGCAGGCAACATACTTGTCGTTGTGCTCGCAAAGTCACAGTACACACTGGTTTGCTCATCAGGTAAACTGTGGCCGGATACCAAACTCACCATGTGCAACCCACTTGTGTGGACCAGCGTGATATTCAGTGGATATTGCTCAGTGCAAATCCCAATGCGTGGCACACCAGTAATGTATGCTGCGCAGCCGGGGGCGTGGCCGCAAAGGCGGCTCATTCCAATATCTGCCTGTGATGTAGGGGCATGCAGGCAGAACCGTTATGTCGCATATGGGGGCACGGGTTGACCCTGAAAATCAGGCGAAGTCAGGGGACACCCACAGGCCGCCACCGATTGTTGGTTGCAACATGCACCCGCCTGCTGTTGTGCTCACCTGAGACGCGGGTGTTACCACCCCAAGCCCAATCGCGGGCTGTGTACACTGGAAAGCTCTGGTGGTTTAGTGGACTCATCCTCGCTCATCAGGGCTATAATAAAGGATAACCTGTGGCTAGTGGTTCATCCAGACCGACAGGGTAAAACGTCCAAACGTGTAGCCTGGTGGTGGCTGCACCCCAGTCCACCTGCCCTCGTAGTTCCACCACTCTGCCCCCACCAGTCAGCAGAGGGCAGATACCCACCCGTATGCCCCTTTGCCCGCCAACTGACGCTATGTTTGTATTTCCTTGTCCACACAGGTAATAATGGGAGCACAGACCATACTATACTACCAGTCACAAGATGTGAATCATCTTGACACTACACCACCAGGTTATAGGTTTGGACGTTGGCCCCGATGGTCTGGATGCAGCCACTGGGCCACCAGGGAGTTTATCACTGTATTATAGCCATGATCGAGCAGGGAATATGTCCACTACACCACCAGGAATAATATTTGCTATTTCATCCATATCGGGTGGATAGGTCCTGGAACACCATGATCCATCCATTTTATACACGCCCTCATTGGGCATGCACCCAGAAGCAGGGGTGTCGTCCCCGATGGCTGCAGTGTGGCAGGGTGCAATGTGCAAGTCACCGAAGTGGCGACCTGTGGCGCAGATGTGGGCTATAATGGTGCGGTACGGCCCCATTTGCGCCATGCATATCAGATGGACCCATCTGCATATTCACTGCTCAACGAGGTTCCTTCACCTTGTGCAACTGTCTTTGTGCATCCCTGCCTTTCAGTTCGTTACTGCACCATGTGCCAGCAGATAGACATGGTGCCATATTCGAAGCAGTTGGAGCCACGGCGCAGCAACATTGAATATTGCCTGGTGTTGCCGTGCATAGCCCAGCTAAGGGCCAAGTTTCTCAGGCTTGTGCCACATCCGGCACAGTTTGAAAACCAGTCCTGTGTATCAATTCTATAGATGTACTGTATGCTCCACGTACAGTGCCGTCTTATCTATGTGTTTTGTGTCAGTAACCTGAATATGAGTATGGGTGATCAGTACAGGATTGTATTGCTTTGCTAACTTGAAATTGGGAATACATGGCAAGTGCGATCACTGCATACCACGGATGTTTATGAAGGTGTGATAAGCAAATGTTTTGTCAGATGAGACACAGTATGGCTTGATACTGATATGGGTTGTGAGTGTGTTCCAGCACACCACGTTTGTCTGAAGAACTTTTTTTTGGCTCTTTAAACGTGAATATTTCGAGTCTTGCAGATTTGTCTTCCATTGTAGTCATTTGTCTGGTACATCTGGTTTTGGTATGATGGTGAGTTTTCTGTTTTTTCCTGTCAAGACTTGTCATCATCACTGGATATGAGGGTATGTTTATCCTCCATTACCTTCTTGGCAACCCGGTGATCTTCCTTTTGGTTGTACTTTGCGTACTGTGGCAAGTCCTTTTTGTAGCATTCTTCTTGCAAACCTTCTTTGCGGTTTGCATGAACGTTGTGATCTAGGCACAGTCAGTTCGCCATCATACCGCGAAGAAAAAGTGCTTTTTTTTGGCACATAGGAATTAATTATGGTATACTCAGGGCCAGTGGCAGAACCAGGACAGTTTCACTATATTCCCTTGCCTTTTATCCCTAATAACTGCAGCCAGCGTATTCATTGCTGTGTTCCGGCAGCCACTCTGGTCCGCTGTCTTTGGTCAGTGGCGCATCATGCAGAAACATCAGTTTATCTGACCACCGTGGATGTTCTGAACGATCATACGATGTCCATCTTCAACTGTGTTGCTCATTACCATTACTCCAGCTGCTGAAAACCACACATGGTTTTCACTGACTTAATCCAAGGCTGTAATGTCGTGGGTACTTTTTGGATTTCTCTAGAGCAATGTTTTGGCCATGTGCCATATCGTACTGATGGAATATGTTGTATTTTGAGCCAGACTTTTGCAATCTGGACGGTTTCATTTGCCTAATACATTCAATTTGTAGACCACAATCTAGACGTGGTCCAGGCATTGGGTGAATGTCATTTTCCATGTTAACACTTTTCATTAGGACTGCTTGTTTCATCAAAGTGTACTGTGTTCATCTCCAAGGCTGTACGCGCATATTTTGCTGAGTATCCCGAGAATCACAGCGCCATCACCGCACAGTGTTATTTTTTTCTTTTAATCTCTATCAAGTCTGCCTGGTGAGCTAGCCATGTATTGTGGATGATAGGAACAGGTACAACCTGAGTTTATTGTACATGGATTTGGAAAGAATTTCAAGTTCATGAATTTAGCAACTTGGCAACCGACTGATGTTTAGACAATTGTGTAAACTGTAGCAGACAGTAAATTACCCAGCGTTCTGTTTTCATCCGCTGTGAGTTCCAATAAATGCATGATTATTTTCACAGGAACTGTGAATACTTAATAGGGTACCCTTGAACTCTTACTTCACCTATTACAGTAAATCGCTTCCGTTTTGGGTAGAATACATCAATAATTGCTTTATGCATTGTTCAAATACAATATATTTGTTCTCAGATACATAGTCTGCAGAGTCTTGACCACCACATACATTTCAAAATTAGTTTCTTTTCATCTGTGATCTTCTGTAATGGTATCATCTGTAGTAGTCTGATCACTGTCATGATCTGTTGCGATGTTGTTCCCAGAATTTGGAATCGGATTGAGAAGATGTATCAACTTCCATTTATCAATCTGTGTAACAATATATGATACATGACATGAATGCTTTTAAGACACAACAACAGAGTATTTGACTGTATTCCATATTTACAGTGAATAACAAGTGTGTGCTACATGTGATGGAACAGTGCTGTGTGTGTGTAAGTCAATATAGGTAACATTGCTCAGTTCAGTAACACTGCACAATGTACTGGCCAGAACATATTGTCACACCTAGGTGCATTGTGATGGTGTGGTCGCAGGCCAAGTGTATTGTGCACCCAAAAGGACAATGTTGCATGAAAGCACTAAGACACTACAGTTTCTGTTTTGTTACACACTTTAACACATGGTATGATGCTTAGTGAAGCACGAGGTCACCAACCGAGTGCATGTCGATCCTTCCCAGTATGCATAGCGAACAGGCAGTTTCAGTGACCACAGTAATGAATGACTATGAGAAATACAGATGTATGCTATACTTATATGTATAAGTTTTTAATAGTGGAATGTGAATGGTTGTTCATATCCTTTGACATTTTCATATCCGATTTTTTCGGGGACTCTGACTTTTCAGCTGTTTGCCCTTCTGTGTTAATTTGTTTCTCCCACATGTACTTTTCATAACACCGCCTCACCAACACCACACTTAACATATTCACTTCCCTGTTTCATGAAGCAAATATTACTGCTAGAGTCCTCAAGAGTGTAACAGTACGAAGAGGAGCACACAATACTTGTATCCTGAACAACTAATTAGTGGTTGACAGAATGGTTCTTTACATTACAAAGTTGGCATATTTGTGTCATTCACGTAATTGTTTTATATGACAACATTTGTGTCACTATTGTCACAATATATTAATATATTGTCAGTTACATGATTCACCTTACTGTTTTTCTGTATTGTTACATCATTCACTTCGGTTAAAATCTGAGGTATTGACTGATGTAGCACTTGCAAGTCGGGTTGGGGTGATTGACATTGAAATCAGATGGTCCTGACGTGTGTGTCAAACCATGTTGGAGGATGGGCCACAAATCCACACTGAATGCTAGTGCTTTTCTGTAGAAAAGAAGTAAAACAGGGACATGGCAACAGTACATGTATAATACAAAAAGTGTGCATAAGTAAACCAAGGACAGGCACGTGCATGTAGCGGGTATTCGAAATGATCTTTTTCAGAAAATGTCATACTAAAAAACAATGTATTATTAACTGTATTTCCTTGCTGTGACAAGAAATACTACAAAAATTGTTTATATGAAAGTACTATGCATATGATCACATTTGCAATGCAGTTTTGGAACATGCACTGATATTGTAGAAGTTCTGTATTACACAGCTGAAAACTTTCTGCAATATTAACAATTGTGGCACATTGCAAACTCCTACTACAAGTGTCTAATCATCTCCAAATGATACTTTGTTACTACCACTGTCAACCATAAACCAAAAAGTGAATATGTTCAAATGACCAGGGCGATAGGAAGCACTATAGCATAGTGGTTAACAGCACTGACTGGAGTAGGAACGATGGGATTCAAAACCCGGTTCCAGGTTTGCCTCACTGAGCTGCAAACCGGAGACTTGGGTTTGTATCCCATCAGCCCCCACATATGCATACTGTGTTATCTGAAAAGTCACTTTGTTGCTTGTGCCCGAGTAGCACCTGGAAACAAGCTGATTTACTGGCCGATATTCAAATCACCAGGTTGTGGTGCTCTGTGCGCAGCTCAACTTTGCTGCGCACGGGTGTACCAGGCTTATTCAACGGAGCTGCGCTATGTGAAGAATTTGGCCATGGGTGGGTGTAAGACATGTCCCGATTACGTGTTCTGCAGAAGAATGACTTATTACCTTGTGAATGCTAAATTAGCACCCTTGTTGCTGCCTGATCCTGTCTGTCACCCCCCAACATTTCATAGTGTTTTGCATAGTATACCCATGCCAGATATACGATTCACAGTAGATGGCATGGCCACAGCTACTTCCTCTATGAAACATCATAGTGAGACAACAGCCACTGGTTGGTGGCGCTATGCAAAAGCGGAGATGACGACGGGTGACATACTGGATCATCAACATATGATCTTGGTAATTAATCATTTGCAAGGTCAAAATTTCAAAATGAAGCAGAACGCATAATTGGGGAATGCCTTACACCCCGGCATGGGCCAATTCTTGATAGACATTTTCCTGCACTGCTGATTGAAACTATAACATACGGTATATTTTACCTTCTCCTTATGCATGTATGTGTGATCACATGCCACTGACAGTGAATCACTGGGCAGTATCATACGCTCATAACATCTCATATAGTCCATGTCTATGTCTGTTTGACATGCAATTCCAGGTATTTCAGGCACCAGGGCAGGTTCAGTGTTCAACTGTTCAAAACATGACTGCTGTACTTCAATGTCTGCATCTGTTTCTGTCACTTGAAGTTCATCATTGTGTATGGTTTCTCCATGTTGAATAAGTGACTGTAGAACCTGTCACAATACAATAAATGACATGATATACATGTTGATTTATGTCTCTTTCACTTCTTAGAAGTCATACCTAAAAATACATACTATGAAAAGCAGTGAAACATGAAGCAATGATCGTGTTTTTTGTGTGAGGTGACTACGCTGTACTTTGAACTGCAGACTGGAATGTCACAGAAGTAAGAAACAGAAAGTGCTTTGCATTATTCTGTTTTCTTGCACTATTAGGAGTGCGTGGTGTAGCACGAGGTACCAGCAACATTACATGCATCACATGAGCCATGGAGTACAAATAAGCAATAAGGCATGACCAGCGGTTATGTTGATGGTCCGTTAATCACCTTCTAGGGGTATACTGTGGCACAAGGTGTAGGCCACTGCAACATGCCCATAGATGGAGATTAACTGACCATTAACATAATCACTGTGAGTGGCTTATTGCAATTATGCTAAAAAAAAAATTTCAGCACTGTTAAACATTGTTTAGCAGATTGATAAGCGGCACATGTATGTTAATAAAAGATTAACATAAGGCTGTTACAATGTTTACAATCAATCAGAAAGCTCCATTGGTCAGAGCAGTTTATAACTTGTTATACTTGTCATCAGAGGGACTTAGAAATGAGGGAAGTAGAAAATAGTCATGATTTCAAGGAATCATAGCTGTTGTTAAGCATCGTTAACAACATGTAATGCACACCTATATCTAGAAACCCCATTCACAATACACATACACGTTATAAGTGCTGTAACACTGTCAACGGATGTTGTAATGCAGCCTTGATTGACCGGGAGTTGGCCTGTGGCCTCGTGCAGAAATACACCACACAGACGTCCATCACAACTCTGTTAAGCACACAGCATTCTGTGTTACTGCTTACTTAACGTCTCTCTTTATTGTACATGGGGTACTATCTACCTTCATGCATGACACCATTGTAACGGATCATATTGCTTGAAATCTTTCAGACATTTTATGACACTGAATCCGTGTCCAGCAGCAAGTGTTCTAGTGACCTTGTGAGGAAATATTACACAAGCAAGAGCACAATACCATGCTGCACCATGGGTGTCATTATCTGTTAATGTATCCAGTGTCCCGCATTGGTTGCTGGTATACCTGTTTCTGAAAATCAAAGTTGGTACTGTTTTATTGTTACAATAAGGGGACAAGAGAAAGGTCGACCATGGCGTGAAACAATGCTGTCCCGTGAGTAGGGACGGGGATAACTAGGATGTGAAGATGGTCATAAGTCAGAAAATCAGTCAATGGAGTGCAGACAGGACAGTGTCACCAGGGTTACATGTAAAGAGATAATAGCGGTGACAGGACAGCGGAAGCATGGTCAGTGGAAGTCCATTGGTGGGGGGAATTGTGTAGAAGGGAGTGATAAGAGGGTTACATGGAAAACAAAGGTGGACCAGTAACAGTAAACCAGCAACAATGTTACATGGATGCTGCTGCTGCATGACTAATTTGGGCAGCTGGCTGCAGTGGGCAGAGGAAGCAGTAGTTGATGATAGCGTCATGACTGAGTGACAGGGCCAGAACAAATGTATGTGTCTCTGTGGTTGCATAAGTAATCAATACAACATTCCATGGTGTGCGTCAAAGAGATATTACCACACGGCCAGGGCCATAGTAAGGCACGAGCCCACCCGCTGAGTGTCTTCAGCCACTGGAACTGTGGTAATATCTGCTTTAACACACGCCCTGGACTGTCTTACTGCACTTATAAAATGGGAACCTTTTCATGTTAGAAAAGTTTACACCACAAAGAATGTTTATAGGTAGAAAAAAAAGATGCTTTAATTGCTTATATATGACACAATAGTCCTTCCGCCTACTTAAAAGTGACATCATTATGGAGTTGGTAGTGGTAGTACAGATGTAAGTTTCATGCAGTGCCCCAGTGCTCTTGTGTAGTACTTGTGTTTTTCGTGTATATATGTATATATTTTTTTAAATTTAATATGAACAAGCTCTGACTGGGGAACTAAATCTGAGGGATGCTGAGTGCTGTAAAATGTGACTGCTGCCATGCCATACTGTTTGAGTACTGGACCGGTGACTGTTCCTGTGTGGACATCAAACTCCAAGCCGGTATGGAGCTCAGGCTGTGGACTGCTCGATGCACTTGGGAGTATTCCTGGAAGTAGGACAGCCGTTGTGGTGCGGGAGGCACTGACTGAACCGCACCCTTTATTTTACTACTTGCATGTTTTGCTACGATCATTTTTTTTTTCTGTGGTATGAAAGAAAAATGAAGAGTGAGTGGCTCCAAAGCTTCGTTGAACTGCTATGCTGTAAATACTGCCGACTGTTAAAAAAGTTACGTTACATGAGTACCTCGCAACATTCCATTCAGGGTCGTTTATTTCTTTGCCTGTACTTTTTTTTCTAGATGTGTAATACAGATATTACACTGCTTTTCAAGCAAATAACTGACCTTATCTTTTGATGCCCATTTTATTATTCCATTGATAACATTACCATTAAAAATAAGATCAGTTAATGGCTAGAAAACAAGTGCAATATCTGTATTACCCACGGAATACAAAAACTACGTTCAAATAAATCAATGGCCATACATGGAGGCCCAGATATTCAAACTGTGCCATTCTGAGGCGCAAGCCCCTGAACTGCTCAAAATAGTTGCACAGGGGTGTGGCCGGGGCGATATTCAAAGGAGTTGCGCTATTGAGCAACTCCTTTGAATATCACCCCCCAGCCACAGCCACTGCGCATGGCGCAGTGGAACTTGCGCCACTGCAAGTTGCCAGAGTTGAGCATTAAACTTGCGGTGGTGCAAGTACCATTGCGCCATGTGCAAATTTCCGATATTCAAAAGGTGACATGCAAATGGGGCCATAATTTATGCAAGGCGGGGCCATTTGCATCTATTTATGGCCCCATTTGCATGCCATTAGCATGTAGGTGCGCCGATCCCCGAGGACTTGCGCCTGGCCGCCCTGCCAGGCAGCAGCCGTCGGGGACCTACGCACCCTGCAGCCCGATCGCGGGCAGCATCAGTGTATACATCCCCCACACACACACAGCTCCCGAAGCCCGATCGCGGGCATACAGTAACATGCCCCCCCACACACATATCTCCCGAAGCCCGATCGCGGGCATACAGTAGTATGCCCCCACAAACACATATCTCCCGAAGCCCGATCGCGGGCATAACCTTGTGAACCCCCACATCTCCCGAAGCCCGATGCATGGCATAACCTGTATAGAACCCCAGTGCCCGATCGCGGCAGAATGTAAAAGCCCCCCAACCCGAATATCTCCCTGGTGGTCCAGTGGACATGCCAATCAGCGGGCAGAATGTCAATTACAACCCCCAAACATCTCCTGGTGTCTAGTGTCCCCCCACCACCCATGACCCCTCCACCCGCTCTCCCCGGCAGCGGCGGGCGGCAGCGTCCCACCGCCTGCCACCCGCGCCCCGCCGACTGACTGTCGGTAGGGCTGCATGCCCATTGGTGCAGAGCTACAGCCAATGGGCATGCAGCCCGCTAGCCGACATGACAGTCCAGATTTGTGAATGAACATCATTCACAAATCTGGACTGTCATGAGCCGTAGGGCTGCACGCCCATTGGCTGTAGCTCTGCACCAATGGGCGGCAGCCCTACCGGACAGTCAGTCCACGCGCGGCAGGGTGGCAGGCGGGTGGATGCTGCTGCCCGCCGCCGCCGGGGAGAGGGTGGAGGGACACCAGACACCAGGGAGATGTTTTGGGGGTTGTAATTCTGACATTCTGCCCACAATCGGGCATTACGGTCCACTGACCACCAGGGAGATATTCAGGTTGGGGGCTTTTACATTCTGCCCACGATCGGGCAACTGGGGGTTCATATAGGTTATGCCCGCGATCGGGCTTCGGGAGATGTGGGGGTTGATACAGGTTATGCCCACGATCGGGCTTTGGGAGATGTGTGGGGGTTGATACAGGTTATGCCCGACGATCGGCTTCGGAGATATGTGTGGGGGGCATGTTACTGTATGCCCGCGATCGGGCTTTGGGAGATGTGTGGGCGGGGGTTGTTTTTATGTTCTGCCCACGATCGGGCTGGTGGGGGGGCACAGGGACCGAGTTGGAGGCCAGCCAGGGGTGGCAGCTGCTGTGTTGTGCCCTGCAATACAGCAGCTCACCTGTGGGTGGCCCTCAGCTTGATCCTTTTTTTTTTGGCTCGAGGTTGTGCAGGCGCAGGTTGAGGGTTGCGCATGCACAACTCTGCACAACCCGACTGAATATCGGGTTGCGCAGGTTATGCATGGTTCCTCCCCCTCCTGTTGAGCATGCATTCATTTGCATTGCTCTTTTGCGCAACCTGTTGTCAGTGGCGTAACTGCTTCCTGCTGAATATTGCAGAATGGTGCATTTTTGGACTTGCGCATGCGCAACCCTTTTGAATATCTGGGCAGGAATGTTCACAGCTAGCCATGGAATGGTCATTTTGTAAAGGCAGACATTGTTTTGTCGCAGAATAGCAGTTCAAACATAGAAACATAGAATTTGACGGCAGATAAAGACCACTTGGCCCACCCAGTCTGCCCATTTCCCTACCTAATGGATAAGCTGCAGATCCTAGTTAACCAGCAGCCTACTTCTTTCTGCCCCCACCCCCTAGAATTGCCTTATGGCTGTCCCATGCATGCTTGAATTCAATCAATGTTTTTGACTCCACAACCTCTTCTGGAAGGCCGTTCCATGCATCCACAACCCTCTCTGTGAAAAAATATTTCTAATTAGCTCTGAGCCACCCCCCCTTCACCAAAACTTGAGATCCACTCGCAGTTGCATTTCAATGTCAGACTTTTTTGTAATACTCATTGCAGCATGTGTCTAGCTGGCAAGCACATTACACTTTTCTATAAATAACTGAAGGCTTCATTTCCTTCTCGCTGTTCAAGTGGATGCTTATTACTAGAGGCTTTCGTACTTGTGGTAGGGTCAATGGCACCATGTTACTCCATCATGTCCACAGCGAAAGCACTTAATGTGAAGGCAGAGGTAGCCCGGGCCCAGGCAGCACTGTCTGTGAACATCAGCGTGAGTCGGAGGACGCAGGAGGTAGTGAGGACCAACCTGGGTCCTAAAGGAACCATGAAACTGAGTACAGCAGACCAGCCTGTGACAGTGTGGGATGAAGGTCAGGGCTGATAGGGAAGCTAGATGGTACGTAGTGTGAGAGCAGGGTGGGCAGAGGGTCTGAGGGGAGGGTTGGCCTGGAACTCCAGACGGAGCAGCGGTGGTCATTTCTTTGCAGCTAGCCATAGTCATGGTGAATGAAGGTTCGGTTACCAATGATGGTGGGTGTGTAACTTGACAAACTGCGTGGAGACACAAGTGGTTTCAAGAGACCTGCTGGTTTCCCGAGCAACATAACAAAGCTCAATAACCTGGAGTTTAGCTTTAAAGGCTGTGGGTGTGTGAGGTGCATGCACAGACTGTGGCTCATCTAGCTGTTACTAACAGCCGTTCTGCAGAAATGACGTAATGAAATGCAAAGTTGGTGGATGGCTCGCAGATGGCTATTGGAATATGTAATACACAAGTCTGCCATGCTTTCATTGATTATAACTGCAATGATTGAGTGTGTGTGCACGTGCGTGTGTGTGTGTGTGCGTCGGCAGCCTGCCAAAACCATGATGTCATTTTCTTGGTAGCGGAAGGACTGTTTTAGCAGAACTTCTCATAAAAATGACTTTTACTGCTTACAGATGTGCTATTTTGTAGGTGCAAAAAGAACAAAAAACATTCACATTTTAGAAGCACAATAACACAGTACACGGTGTGTGCTGAACAAATATTGCCACACTTCCAGGGGCTGAAGGCACCCGGCAGGGCCTTGTGCCTCACCATGCCCCTGTGTATGTAGTAATATCTGTTCAACACACACCATGTCATAACTTATTGCTTACATAACAGCAAATGTTTTGTAAAGTTGTCTGACCCCATGTTATAAGAACAATTACCCACACCAGGGTGTGTGGTTACTGGGGATTAATGAAAACACTGGGTGCTGTGAGGACACTCATGCTCGACCCCACTGCCTCACAATGAACTCAGGGTGTTCATGAATCCCTAGTAACACACCAGGTTACGGTTATTGCTGACATGACGATACCGCATGCTGCATTATTACTTATGTCTCAGAAGAAGAGACATGAAAACCAATACTGCATTACTGCAGGATGCTGCAGCACTGTTACAAATGAAATAGCACAAGTATGGAAATCAAGAGTGATGTCTATCACTATTGGAGGTGGGGGATAGGATTAAGACAGGAGAGTTGTCCAGCAGCATAAACAGGTGAAATATCACCATTCAAGTAATGGTGGTGTGATGTAAACAAAGCAACAATGTGTGGAATATACAGTACATTGCACGATCATTGCTGAAAGTTACTGTGGAACAAAACAATATTAAATTAGGTTAATACCTGATCACGATCCTTGCGCTGCAAGCGCACAGTATGCACTCTCTCCTTCGGTTTCTTCTGAGTGTTGAGAATCAAAGTGGGAACTGCAGTGTCACTGATTAGCGGCGTGCCTGTCGCCCATACACTTCTGCCTTCAATGCGGATTCTGTTTGAGCAGTCTTCTTCAAAGTGGATCGAGCACACTACATGGTTTCTAGACCACTTGGTATGCTTTAAACTCAAGTCCTTGCGACGGATGTTATGAAACCACTGGGCTGCTAGACTCTTGTTATTTCTAGGAAATTGTTTATATAAAATACCAACAGTTCATCCAGTCATATTGCTACACCCAGGTACCATACAACGAGGCATGTTGTTACAGTTAAACAAAGCAATATAACAACACAAAATAACTACACTGGACTAAATATTAATATTAAAATACTATTTTGATTCATAGACCTACACTCACTGAATAGTAATAGGGCTGAAGCTGAAAACAGTCACTAAAGTATGCACATATATAAATACAGGTGTTTTTGGAGGAGAAATATGTGTTGGAGGGAAAAATAACAACACTGCATAGGCAGCCAATGAAATAAGTTTGTGGAAATACATATGACCAATAGCAGGAGGTAGACACTATAACATGAAACAATATTGTTACACTGAAAAGTGTGTATGCACTGAGACTGCTTCAATAAAACTACATGACACCATTTGATTTGGGTTAAAATCCTTTTTATTGCATGAATAGGACAGCGATTATTTATATACTGCATCAATGTACTTTAATCATGCCAAATGTAAGCTGAGGTAAACAAAAGGACAGCATGCCTCACACAGCACTGATGTCTGCAGTCACGATCGCGTGGAACTGCATGCGTGCATCACTGAACAGCTTCCCAATTCAGGAGAACTAAAGTCATAGCGCATGTTGCGCTCGACCACATTTGAAGCAACACCCCATCTCGGCAATTGCGGCGATGACATCAGCGGAAGCGGCGTGAGGGCTCAAAATGGAGGAGAAACAAACACAGCACTATTTTTGCTAAGTAATAATGTTTAAATTGCGAAATTCCGACAGGAAACATGGTCAGGAGATGATCACACGATCCTGAACACTGCACTGCCATACGGTAAGTGAAACTGATACAGAAACGAAGCAGGACTTCCCCTTTAAGCAGAAACTTGTCATCAATGATTCCATTATACTTTTCATTGATTCTAATGTCTGTAAACAGGACTATTTCTACATCACAGTTACTTGCCTTCCAGGGGCAAGAATATCAGACATTGAGCAGACAATAGATAAATTAGTCACCAACAGCAATTCTGTGGTTATTCTGCATGTGGGGACAAATGAAATTGAAAGGAGGTGGAAGACTAGGTTTTCTGACCAAGGCACCTAGCTTCACCTGAGCTCTTTCCTTTTAGGTTGCTTGAAAGGACAGAGCAAAGAATCTTACCAGAGCAAGGGAAAGGATTAAGACTTCTTTTGTCTAGGTAGATTTACTGTATGTTGTTATTTTTATTTTGTACTCACAGGGATTGTTACTGTTTGTTGCTAACATTTTATTGCTTTATTTTTCTCTGATTCAAATTGTTGTTCCTGGGTATACCTTCTGCTGCATTATTACAAGGTGTGCCTATAGGTGTGTGCTAACAGATTACTGCTGTAATTTTCTGATTCAAATTGTCTTTTGCAAGGTATGTCTTCTGTTACTACTTTATTTTTCTCTGTAGCAAAGTGTTTCTTACAGGGTATATCTTCTGTGAAATTATTAGAGGTGGTGCTTTACAGGTTTTACAGTTTTATCTATCATTAGGATAAGCTTTCAGGGATACTGTATTTGTTGCTGACTGATTGTTTCTGATCTTACCTCCTTGTTTCTTGCATCCGTAGTTCTTCTTTTCGGCAGAGGAAGGGCCCAGCCACCCACCCCATCCCTAACCACCCCACAATACACTCCTTTTATAGGGTAGCACAGTCGTGACATTTCCTGTGGCAAAGCAAGAATGGACAGATCAGTGGGGTATCTACACAGTGACCTCATTTACAGGGGCACTAGTAATTTAACTTGTTATAACAAGTTATACAAAAACAAACAAAACACAAAATCAAACTTTTGCTTTCATTTTCTTCCTTCTAATTTCTCTGACCAGGTTATAAACCCAGCAACTTATCTGGAAGGGATATCATTAACTGCAGGTACTGCAGAACACTTTTCAGAAGGGCAGTTTTACAGGATTTAGGACACTGTCTGACATACTGGGTCATTGGAGATCTTAGGGCTCTGCTCCAGGCAGCATGAGCAGAGATTGCACCACTCAAATGTCATATTCAAGAGGAAATATATTATAAGAACCACCCGCCATTTCCCCAACATCCAACAGAAGCACCTCGACTGCAGAGGGTAGTTGATCTGGGTGGTTGGCACAGGGTTAGGAGGGACAAATCGAAGGCCCCATCACTCGGTGCTCTCTAACATATTGCCTCCACAAACCATATAAAAACTACAAACAGGTATCTGCCCCTATCTCCGAAATCAAACAAAGGAGCAGAGGACACTGCAGAGCAGGACACTGCAGCACAGGAGCTAGCACAACAAAACTCACCCAAAACAGAAACCAAAACCAAAAAAGCAAAAAGGAAATCAAAAAAACTTCTGATCATAGGAGGCTCCATGATTCAGGGAGTTGATACCTATCTCCAGCCAGAGGTAATGGTCAGATGTCTTCCAGGTACATCAGCATAGAGAGACACTGACTGCATTGCTAAAATTGTTCAGGAAGCAGGAGAAAACATTGATGTCCTGGTACACATAAGGACTAATGATCTCGCCAGCCGGTCAGTTGTGGAGACCAAGGAACACCTGACCAGGCTGGGTGACAAACTATCATCCATTTCGTCCGGCATCTCCTTCTCTGAGATCCTGCCAGTCTGGGAGAGGGGGACAGCTGGACAGAAGGTCAGAGAAGGGGAGATAGGCAAGCTAAACATGTGGCTCAAGGGCTGGTGCCAGGAAAAAGGACACAAATTGGTAGGGAACTGGCAACAGTTTTGGGAGCGAAAGTTCTTTAAATTTGATAGACTGCATCTGACTAAGGAGGTAGTCAGTGCATTGGGGCAGAAGTTTGATGTCTTTGCCGAATATTTAAACTAGCAAATGGGAGAGGTGCAGCACCCCATACATCGAATGGGAAGAACCCCCCTCTCCCCTCAGCTAGTGGTCAGACAGGAGTTCAGCATGTTTGCAGTTCATTTGCATCACCAGGTAAGAAAAAAGGTCCAGCTCCCCATATGAAGCACAGGGCAAATGCCAGACCTCACCCAACAACTAACATACCAAAATCTGGCCAATGGAAAATCACGTATACAAATGCTCGTAGTCTGGGAAACAAGACCCCAGAACTGCAGGCAATAATGACAGAGGCTAAGCTGGACATAGTAGCAATTAGCGAGACATGGTTTACCAGTAACCACACTTGGGAGACTTCAGTACCTGGCTATGTACTTTTCAGAAGAGACCGAGGTGCAAAAAGGGGGGGGGGGTGGAGTGGCCCTGTATGTCAATGAAAATATCAAAGCTATAGAAATTCAGAATACACATAAGGAGCCAGAAGAACTGTAGATCACCCTGGAAACAGGAAATGGGACAGCCATAAGAATTGAAGTTATCTACAGGCTCCCAGACCAGGGGGAGGACATAGACACATTACTGTTAGAAGTTATAAAAAACATGACAGCTAAAGGGGAGGCTCTGATAATGAGAGACTTCAACATGTCAGATACAGATTGGTCAATACCAGCAGGAACATCTGCCAGAACTAGACACATGGTGGATTCCCTGCAGGGGGAGGGCCTCAAACATCTGGTACTACAACCCACAATAAACAGGGCTATCCTAAATCTAGTTCTGACTAACAGGGAAAGGATCACAGATCTCCAGGTAGAAGGTCACCTGGGGGCCAGTGACCATCACATGGTATGGTTCAATTTGGCCACTACAACTAAATCATCTCATTCCAAGACAAAAATATGGGACTTCAGAAGAGCTGACTTTGATAAGATGGCCAACAGAGTTTAGCTAGCCCTGGCAAAAAGAAATGCAGGTGAGGGGGTACAGGCAAAGTGGGCAAGCATTAAGGGTTCAATACTTGAAGCAACATCCCATTGTGTTAGAGAGAAAAGGAAGTGCAAAAGAAGAAGGAAACCACTTTGGTTCTCAAAAACAGTAGCAGAAAAGGTCAGAGCCAAAAGGCTGGCCTTCAGGAAATATAAGGGTACACAGCGGTATGAAGATAGGGAGGCATACCAAACTTCCCTAAGGGAAGCAGGGAAGGCAGTAAAGCAGGCAAAGGCCCAAACCAAAGAAACACTAGCACAAACAGTAAAAGAAGGGGACAAGACTGTCTATAGATACATTAGTGAAAGGAGAAAGTCCAGAGGGGGTATTGCTAAGATTAAAGGAGATACGGGGGCATGTGAGGAGGAGGACCATGTAAAAGCATTTACCTTAAATAGATACTTCTACTCAGTATTTACTGAAGAGAAGGTAGGGCAGGGCCCACAGCTCAGCACCATGAACACAGGGAGCAGGGAGGTGAGCACTAGTCCCTTCACAAAAGAAAGGGTCCTACAATAGCTCGATAAGCTCAGGGTGGACAAGGCAATGGGACCTGATGGCATTCATCCCAGGATACTAAAGGAGCTAAGGGTGGAACTAGCAGAACCATTATCAAAACTGTTTAGTGAGTCTCTGAGCACAGGAGAGGTCCCAGAAGACTGGAGAAGGACTCATGTGATCCCGCTCCACAAGAGTGGTAGCAGGAAGGAGGCAGAGAACTACAGACCAGTCAGTCTTACCTCAGTAGTGGACAAGATTGTGGAGGCACTCCTTAAGGAAAGGATAGTGCAACACCTGGAATCCATAGGAGCACAGGATCCAAGACAGCATGGGTTTACAAAAAAGAAGGTCCTGTCAAACTAATCTCATAGATTTCTTTGAGTGGGTAACCAGAGTGGTGGACCAAGGGGGGAGTAGAAGAAGTTGCCTACCTTGACTTCAGCAAAGCTTTTGATACTGTTCCACATAGAAGATTGATTAATAAGCTGGGTAGGCTAGGGTGGGTCAGAAGTTGGTCAACTGGATGGCAAACTGGTTGGCGGGCAGAAAACAGAGAGTGGTGGTAAACGGTATACAGTCAGAAGAAATGCAAGTCACAAGTGGGGTACCTCAGGGATCAGTCCTGGGGCCAGTCCTCTTCAATATCTTCATCAGTGACATTGCAGATGGACTGGAGGGTAAGGTTTGTCTGTTTGCGGATGACACCAAGATCTGCAACAGAGTAGATGATCCAGATCGGGTGGGCAGAATGAGAAGAGATCTGGATAAACTGGCAAAATGGTTGGAAGAGTGGCAACTGGGGTTTAATGCAAAGAAGTGCAAGATCATGCACATAGGGAAGAGAAACCCTGAAGCCACCTATATGCTGGGAGGGGAGTTGCTGGCAGTCACAAGGGAAGAAAGAGTCTTGGGCATCATCATCACCAATGACCTGAAATCATCCAAGCAGACCACTAAAGCAGTAAGTAAGGCTAGGAGGATGTTAGGGTGTATTAGTAGGGGTATCACAAGTCGGAAGAGGGAGGTAATAATCCCTCTTTACAAGACAATGGTTAGGCCCCATTTTGAGTACTGCGTGCAGTACTGGAAGCCACACCTTCACAAGGACATTAACCAAATTGAGGCTGTCCAGAGAAGGGCAACCAAAATGGTGCAGGGACTACATCAGAAAACTTATGAGAACAGATTAACAGAGCTCAATATGTATATCCTAGAGCAAAGGAGGGAGAGAGGTGATATGATCGAAACATTCAAACACCTTAAGGGCATTAACAAGGTGAAAGAGTCTAACATGTTTCAATATAAGAAAAATAGCAGGACAAGAGGACACAGTATGAGATTAGACGGAGGCCTATTAAGGGATAATGTGAGGAAGTTCTTTTTCACAGAAAGGGTGGTGGATGCATGGAACGACATACCCCAGGAAGTGGTGGATATGAATACAGTGCAGGGCTTCAAACAGGCATGGGATAGGCATAAGGGAGCAATACAGATGAGTATGAATAGATAGGCCATTGACAGAGCAAAGGCCGATGGCACATTTATAAGGTAAAAAAAAGAAATGGGCAGACTGGATGGGCCTTGTGGTCCTTATCTGCCATCAACTTCTATGTTTCTATGTTTCATGTTTCTATCATGTAACAAATATTTGCTATGTTCTACTGTCCCTAGGAAACAAGATTAAAGAAAAGGAGTGCTTGGTTGCAGTGTCCAGTATTTTAGCAGTACCTAGCATGAATATAGAAAAAAAGTGTACAGTTGCTAGGATTAACACCAAACTGTCCAATTAGTGTAATTGAGAAAAGATTATATTTATTGATAACTGGGAAGTGTTTTGGAGTAATACATCCTACTGCTCAAAAGATGGTCTTCACTGAAATAAAAGGAGAGCAAAGGTACTGAGCGATAGTTTTAATCTTGCCCTAGAAAAAATATCTTTAAACTAGTACATTTTGGGGGAAATGTTAGACTCTCTTTCTCACACATTTTAAACATCCAAAAAAAGCAATATGCAATCAAGTCAAAAACTAAGTATAATAAAATGAAGTGCTGCCTTTTGAATGCTAGAAGTCTTAACAACAAATTTGATGAGTTGCTACCATTAGTTGCAAATGAAAAGCCGAATATTATTGCTGAAACTTGGTGGACTAACAATGAAGCATGGGATAAGAATATATGTGGGTATAATTTATCCTATTATAACAGGTCCAGTAAAATAGGTAGTGGTATTTTCTTGTACATCAATATAGGTCTTGATTCCATAGACATTAATAAGAAGATAAATGGACTTAATGATACTGAGAGATTGTGGATTAAGGTCTTCCCAAATTCAATTGACTGTTTTTAAACTTGGCTATGTTATTCACCTCCCCCCGACACACCTCCTGATGTAACTTCACAATTAATATCAGAAATTGAGTCTGCCTGTGAGCAAGAGGAAGTACTTTTTTGGGAGATTTAAATATGGGCAATATTAATTGGAAACACGTACAGCCATCTCAGGCCAAGGTAAGCAGTTCTTTTCAGTCTTCTGCAATTACAAATGTGTCAGTATGTTTTAGAGACTACAAAAGTGCACAATATATTAGATGTAGTATTGGGTACATCAGGTTTAAATATAAAAGATTGTTACACAGGTCCGCCCTTAAGTATGAGTGACCATATCATAATTTGGTTTAACATCGACCTTACTTTTATTGGGCCCTATTCACAAATGTGTGAAGTGGGTAGGCACCATGTAACTCTGGTGCTTAGCCCATTCCACACCCGCTGTGCCCACTGTGCCCTCTCTGCAGCAGTCATGAATCATTTACACCCTCCTTATGCACCCAATCCTCCGGCTGATCGTGGAGTTCCACGCATGGGCCGACTAGAGGGCGGTGCGGGGGAGTGCCGGCATTCCATGCGATGTATGAATGTGTGGAGTGCCGTGCGTGGGGGGCTGGTGGCTATACCATGTCCAGGCAGTTGTAGCCCCAGTACACCCCCCCCGGGTTGTAGTTTCTGGGCGTGGTGGTGACGGCAGAGATCTGCTTAGCCCTGGTAGGGATGCCCCTCATGTCAGGGCACACCTCACTGGGTGGGGGGTGGCGAATGGGGCACAGGCCTCCCTGGTGCAGTCAGTGCACTGTGCGCTGGCAGCAAACATGGGGCCCCATGGGCGCAAGTGATTTACTGCAGAGACCAGGGCAGCCAGCTGATTGGCCACATGCCTGAGTCCACCACTCTGCACCTGTCCACCCCTAAGGATCCTGCATGCCTGGGGGGCAGGGCCACATAAGGGTGCCATGCGGAGGCTGGCGTTGGTGAATATGGTCCACATGAGGAATCCCCATGGGTGCAGAGCTGCATGGCCAAAATATGCGCATCTTGTGCTTTTTTTATGAATAGCCCCCATTAAGCTGTGAAATGAGTCATATTTTTAGCTCTATAAAATGGCTGATACAGATAAAATAAATAGTGTCTTATCCAATATTAATTGGGATAATCTTCTGTGTAACTGTGACACTGAGACTATGTGGAGCAAAATTAAAATTATAATTCTGGACATTAGCTGTAGTTTTATACCCAAATTCAGAAAATGTACTAACAATTGGGCCTATGCTCGATGGAGCGGAGTGCCTCAACACCACGTATGTGAGGCGCGGAGACACTCTGCACCCATCATGCTGCCAGTGCAGATTTCACTAAATGGGCTGTGCAGCCCTTATTCCTATGATTCCCCACCTGTGCAGATCGCAACATGCAGGTTGCAGTTTGGGGGTGTGTAGCACTATGCGGCATGCACATAGCCATGTAGAGCTGCACACTAGGGTGCGTTGGGGGGTCAGCCAGTACACCAGAGAATCCCTGCCATAAGCCCACTATGCGCCCTGTACCCCTGGCCCTTAACATGGGGACACCACACAAGTGCAGTGATTGACCACCCTGGGCCTGCCACCCCTGCACCCATCCATGCCCCACACCTCTCCATACATGCCACACCCCCACACACACACCCACACATGGGGGCACTGGCCCCTGGATTGCAGACCCCACCACATCACATCATCTGCCCGCCTCATGTCCCCTCACATCACTGGTGTTGTGGGCAGTGTGATCCCCCACACACACCATGCCATCACCCCAACCCCAGTGCAACCCCATCTGGTTTGGGGCATGGCACAGCCAGTGGCACTATCTACCTCTCATCTCTATGGCCACCAGCTGTGCAGACATCCATGTGAGAGCACTACCACTGCACCCCCCACCGCACAAGGGATCCACTGTCAGACCCGGGATGGGCATCTGATTGGATGCCTGCCCATGTCCGCAACTCCGCCCATGGCCGCCTCATGGAATGCTGCATGCTGGGGGGCGTGGCTGCAGACAGGTCGTGATGTTGGGAAATACCAGTGGCATGCACCTGTCCACAGGTGTGGAGCGCCGCAGGCTGGATGTGTGCCTCGCACACGTACATCCCACCCAGTGGAGCATAGGCCCCAATAATAGGCTAAGACCAAAGAGATTGAATGAAAACATTCTGAGACTTAGACAGAATTTTCAAAGCCTTTAAAAAAATCATCCAGTTAGGCCCACTGGTGCTAAGGATTGAGACACTGAATGCCACACCTCATGCCACACCAGTGACTCAGGTTTGGAGGTGAGCTCGGGACTTGGGGGAGCAGGGGTGTCAGGCTGGGAGATGATTGTAGCAGCCGCCAGACTGCTCTCAGCTATCGGATTGGGGAGGCAAGTCTCCTCGCTTTTGTCTGACACCCATTGGAGGCCAGATGTCAAAGCAAAGGAGGTCTGGGAGACGGATGTGTGTTGGGAGGGTGGAAGGAGCATGCGGTTTCCAAGAGTGTGCACACACCTCCACATATACGCATGCACCTATGCATGCTGCTGTTCTGGGTGGGATAGGAGAAAACAACAGAGAAATCTATGTCTCCCATGGCTGAATGTGATGGCCCTTGATGCCCTCAAATGCCGCTTCTTGTTGCCGGGGGAGAGGATGATGGGGGTGGGGCAGGAGGAGGACCTGATGACAGGTGAATGTGGCCACAGGGAGAAAATGCCATATATGAAAAAAAAATCATCCAGTTTACATCTCTGGGACAAACACAAGTCTATAAAGAAGCAATGCAAAGCTGCAATAAGAAAAGTAAAAAGTAAGACAGAGCTTAACTCAGCAAGATATGCTTCTAAACATAATAGTAAAGCCTTTTATGCATATATGAACTTATCAAAACAGCTGAGATGTGAAGTAGGTCGGTTAATCTGTGATAATTCCACTAGCCATAAAACTGAAGATATGGTAGAGTCATTTAATAGACATTTCTGCAACATTTATGGTACAAAAGATAAGACTTCTTCACCACATAGTGCCACATCTAGCAACATTTTTACGATTTCAGATGATGAAATTAGGTCAAGAATTAGGAATATGAAAGCAGACGGCTCTCCAGGCCCAGATAATATCACAGCTGAAATGATTAAACTAATGGCAGGTCACTTATTATACCCTCTTAAGCTGCTTTTCGAAAATAGTTTAAATAGTGCTGTTGTACCTAAAGACTGGCAAATGGCCAATGTTGTTCCCTAATTTAAAAAGGGTGACAGGCACAACATTGAGATCCACCAACCCAGCAACCTCACACCTGTAATTTACAAATTATTTGAAGGAATTTTAAAAGAAAAAATCTAATCAACTTTATGCGACATTGATAGTGAGCAACATGGTTTTACAAAGGGCAGGTCCTGTGATACAAAATGATTGTGTTTTTACTAGAAAATCAGTTACCATTTAGATAAGAGGATTCCATGTGATGTAGTCTTTTGGGATTTCAGCAAAACATTTGATCTAGTCCCACATTGGGGAATAATAGAAAAATTACAACAGAGAGGGGTAGACCAAATTTATGTTAAATGGATAGTGAGCTGGCTGAGTGATAGAACTCAGAAAGTGGTGATTAATGGTGTTTCTTCTTGGGAGGGATGTTTGTCAAGCAGGGTGCCTCAGTGGTCAGTCCTTGGACCTTTTATTTTCCAGATTTTTATTTCTGATCTCACTCAGAATTTATTTTTTATTTATTTATGTATTAGTTTACCAGGTGGGTACTCTGATCCAATGGACCGTTTCCAGAAATGACCTGGGCTATGGAGGTGGCACAAGGATTTCAGGAATACAATGTAATAAGAATTCAGGCACAGAAAAAACAGGAATACTTTACAGCTTCAGGCATTACAATGCAGGTTATAAGTATAACACATATTACATACAGAAAATCAAGTATCGCATGATACATTTCCAATTTCATCAAGTGCGCATGGAGCCAGGTCAGTACCATATAAGTGGATAAGGCAGTGCTACCCAGGATGGAAACCTAGTCCAAGGTGAGGTGAGCAAGAATTTGGGTGGAGGGTCACCCTGAAGGTCAGGTGCATGACACAGTCCCCAGCAATTTCTCTTTACAGCATGATTTAAAAATGTGGTAAAAGTCTAGGGATTGTAGGTGGGAGGGAAGGGTGTTTCATAATTAGTAGCTGTTGAGAAGGCTTTGTCACTGAGACTGGTGGAGATGTGAGGGATATCTAAAGGTAGATGGGAGGAGTTTCGCAGAGTATGGGGGCATTCTGTAGGTTTGAGCAGGGGGTAGAAGGGGGAGTGGTCTCAGACCTGAAAGTGCTGTCTATTAGACATCCAAGGAGGTAATCCCAGTGTGCCTGTGGGGGGAGCCTGACTAGGGGCAAAGTGCTAGTTTATGCACGAATGCCGTTGGGTCTTTTTTACAGGCTGTGGGGGTCCTTGTTTGCACATATATATATATATATATATATATATGGCTGTATGTGGTGAGCATTATGATAAAAAGATATAAAGTTCTTTAAAATGCACACCTGAGTGGTTGTGGTGATTTTAGCACTTCGAGTGCAAGCATTTTTCGCTGCTTTGTCTGTACTTGGCTCATGCACCTTATTTGCCAAGCGAGTCTTTTCTCTTGGTTTGTATAGGTATAGGGAGCAATGGTGGATTGAGTATGGTGCCAACAGGCTGAACCTGCAGATGCTGATATATGTAGTGGTCAGCCTCGTGAGTTGCTTGGAGGAGGTTTGCATGTAGATAGGAGCACAGCAGTCCAATAGTGGTAGGAGATTGCCCTTGGCTATAGCAAGATGGGCCTCTGGGGTTAGGTAGTGGACCAGATGGTAGCCTACTGCCAGTTTCTGGTTTATGCATTTTATGATGTTTTCAATGTGTGTGGAGAAGGTCAGTGTAGGGTCCAGGGTAATACCCAAGTATTTGAAGTTAGATACCATATCTAGTGGGGGACCACCTGGAGAGAGAACATTGAGGACGGCTGAGGTGTTAGCTAATTTGGCTAACTTTGGTTTGGTTCCCAGGAGCATAGTCTTGGTTTTGTTAGCATTGACTAATAGTTTATTTTTCAAGAACCCATTTATGCACAACAATATAGTTAGAGGTTAAGGTTTCGGAGAGGTTGGCCAAGGATTTATCACTGTGGTACAGCACTAGGTCATCCACATAAAGAATGGTACCATATGATAGGCTGTCATTTGGGAGGGAGTTTATAAAGATGGAAAAGAGGAGGGGCCCTAGGATGAAGCCCTGGGGAACACCAGTGGTCATAGCTCTAGCTGAGGAAGTGGCACCTCCAACATTTACTGATTGGGAGCAACCGGCAAGGTAGATTTGGAACCAGGCAACAGTCCCCAGTGAGCAACCAAGGCCTTTTAACTTGCCCAGTATTATAATGTGGTCCACCAGGTCAAAGGCCTTGATTAGATCCATGAAGACAGTATCCATGAGGTTTCCCAGATCCATGCTTCTGAATACATGATTAGTAAGGAGTGCCAGCACTGAGGTTGTACAATGGTTCTTTCTAAAACCATGCTGTTGTGGACAAAGGAAATGATTCCTGGTGATATGCTCAGACAGCTGACGATGCACTGCTTTCTCTAGTAACTTGCTCAGGTAAGGTAAAATTCAGATGGGACAGTAATTATCCATTGATAGGGGGTCACCAGCCTTGTAAATAGGGACTACTCATGCACTCTTCCAAATTGTGGGCACTGATGAGGTTATTAGGGAGAGGGTAAAGATTACAGATAATGGTTTAGCTCTAAGAGGGGCAATAATTTTCAGGCAACAGGGGGAGAGTCCATCACTGCCCAGGCTTCCCTGGTTACAGAAGTCCCTCAACAGTTTGAGCACTTCCTTGGGGGAGATAGCCTTAAAATGGAATGGTGGAATGGTATTGTGAGCTGTGGGTGCATGTACAAGTAGGGTTTCACAGTTTGAAAGGGGCAGTTTGTCGAGGTAGGCAGATAAGTCAGTGAATTTAATGTTAAGGGCATTGGCCACATCCATCAGGTCAGTGAGGAGGCCTCCTGGAGTGCTGATATTCAAGGCAGCCAAGGTAGATTTAGGGGTAGTCATGGAGGCTATGGTGGACCAGAACAGGTGAGGGTTTCTCAGGCTGAACATTAGAGGATTTTTACGATACCTTGTCTTGTGCTGCTTAATCTGCTGTTTACATAAGTTACGTAGCCTCCTGTAATCGCTCCAGAGTGAAGGGAGGGGGCTTTGTAGGCAGCTCATTTGGTGTCTGTCAGTTACATCATAGAGATGAGATCAGCAGTGAGCTATCTGTGTGTTTCCTCCTCATACCTGGCAGGTTGTTAGTAGAGTTGTGTGAAACCGGAAAATTTCGCTCAGTAAAATATTTTACGAATTTCACATTGCTAAAATTTTCATGTAAGCTTAAATGTACTTTGCCTGGGATGGCAATTTCACCAAATTTAGCCAATTTCACCAATGCTTTTCAATTTCGCCTGCAAATGTGCAGTGCAGATAGCTGAAATATCACGTGCAGGCTGTTTCCTGCACAGTACATTGTCTGTTGCGTCGGAGAGCAGTTCAGTGATGCACCTCAGCCAATGAACCCTTCAAAAACCTCTTTATTTGTTATTTTTGAGAGCTAATTGCTCCTAAAATCTAAATTGTGTTCCTAGTACTGCTAGTGAACATTTTTTTTGTTTTGGTATCTTTGGATAATACTTAGTTAAACTTAGGTAGTGTTTTCAATTGTCTCCTGTCTATGTCTGTGAGGGAGTTCAGTGGGGGAGGGTTCGACCATGTGTGTGTGCGTGTGTGTGTGTATATGTGAAAGCAGAGCAGGCTAGTTTCTAATATCTGATAGATTTGTCATAAGTTGTGAGTGAGTTTCTGTTATTTCTTTTAAGTCAATATTTTTGTTGGTGTGCTACTTATTTGTAATGTTTTTCTTCCATAGTAACCCCTTTTTAGGTAACTTTATCTGAACAGTTACTCATTCTGAGTAGTTTTGTTCCTGTTTCCCTTTGTTTAATCACTTTCCTGTTTTATTTTTGCATTATAAGTATCCGTGGACATTGAACACTTGTCCATATCCAGGTACACTGCATTGTTGAATTGCTCACAGGATTTAATATTGTGATCTATGCCTCTGCATTGCAGCATTCCTGTTTTTCTGTTTAATTTGCTTACCATATTAACCCTTTCCTCCCTGTTATACCACTGGTGTTTACTACCTGACCCATACTATATAAAAAACTGCATAGTTTTCAAGAGAGTGGTGGTCCCTGCATGATTGTTGGAGGCAACTTTGTTCATTTCAAATCTTGTTTTCCCTTCCATCTGATATATCTATAAGACAAAATTGTATTTAGTAAATACTAATACATTGCAGTACTTGCCTTCTCCAGACATCATTTATCCAGACTGTAGATCGTATTGTGACTGTGGGGTTTTCTGTGCGGTTGGTTTACCAAATTAGTTTGCTTGAACCTACCTGTACCTACCTGGTTATTATCAAGTTGTGTAATAACTATTCCATTTAAAAACTGACATTTTATTAAGAACTACTTAAGTATTCGTTCAGAGTTACTGCACATCCTTGTTGTAGTGGTATTCTCTGTCAGTTTGGTATTTAAAGTCTCTTACTTCTGTCCTCCTGTTACCCCATGTTATTTAATTTGTGTATTTGTAATAAAAAAAAATTAAATAGTGTTTTAACACTCAAATAGGCTACAGTAGCAGTTGTAGGTGGTTGTATAGACTACAGTGCTGCTACCTGTTCTGATTTCTGTTTGCCCTTTGCAAATAGTACGGCAGATGTTAAATCACACCTATTCAATAGAAATACATAATCATATACTTATGGAGAAAGGCAAATGGAACAGGCATATAAATATGCCTGCCAAGAGACTTTCCAGTTCAGGGAAAGGTGACCAGGTGGGAGGTGGCTCAAAGAAGTCTGTTGGAAAAAGTGGAAATACAGTTCCACTTCCAGTGAGCAAACCTATTTCTGAATCAGTGCCTTCTGTGGGCTCTGGTGCTGCTGTGGCAGCCAGTGCCTGCAAGATTGAAGTTAGAAGTGGCTTCAAGTCTGCGACTCATTTTTTGCTGCCCAGTCTGTAGCTAGCATGCTTGTTGGGGATGATGCTGGGAATAAGGGAGACACTCACACCAGTGGAGACACAGAGGTCCAGGAGGAGGTGGAACAAATTGTCAGTGTAACTGTTGTTCCTGCTCAAGGTGGATGATGATGGTGGTGAGGGTGATATTGTCCAGCTTCAGTCTGTTTCTCTTGGAGAAGGAGATAAGGAAAGTCATACCCCCCCCCCACAGTGAGGAGATGCCAGAGAAGGGAAATTTTTCTCTGGAAGTAGACAGTGATAGGGATGAGGAGGTGGAGGAGGATATGTTTCGGTACAGATGATGACGAGGTGTTGGATCTCCTGTGGGAGCCAGAAGTGAAAAAGCTGAAGGGTGATGATGTAGCCCACTTAGATGCCAAGCCTGAGGGTTAGACCATCAGCAAGCCTACAACAAGCAGTCCCATAACTTCCACACCTTTGGCTCCGCTGTCCAAGTCCTGGTGCCATGTCAAATCTAGAGGTGCAAAGTCCCTAGTTTGGGATTTTTTCATGCTTGATGCAGCTGATGACACCGTAGGTGATATGTCAGCTGTGTCAAGCACATGTCAGTCATGGAAAAAGGGCAGTCACATAGGCACTGGTGGCCAGCATGCCCACTTGAAAAACAAGCACCCATTGTGCTGGCACCAACGCCAGAAAGATACCAGAGCTGTTAGTGGGACTTCCATTGTCAAGCTTAATGTTAGTGATAGCAGTCCAATACAGCAGAAGGAGGGAGGGCTGAGTGGGTCAGTGGAGTATGAGTGTGAGGAATCCTTTTCTTTATCAAGCAGTGGACATAGTAACAGTGGAGCTGCCACTCCCTGAAGTTGAGGTCCATGAGGTGGGGGGACATCATATAACAACATGACTGATGACAGATTTTGGTCTCAATATACTTGAACATTTTTTGGGAAACATTTCTGGACTTCTGGGGCATGTTTGGCATTGACAGTACCAAGATTAGGCCTGAAAACCATTTTAAACTGTGCAGAAAACAGCAGATTTTAGTCCTGGTGGTGGACTTGAACCATATAACAGCATGACTGACACCAGATTTCAGTCTCAATTTACTTGAACATTTTTTTGGGAAACATTTCTGGACTTCTGGAGCATGTTTGGCAGTGGCAGTATGAAGATTAGGCCTGTAATCCTTGGTAAACGGTGGCAGAAGCTTCATTTTGAGGTCCGTGAGGTGGGCTGTGACTCCGAGTCTAGATGCTGCCTGCTTCCTCTAGAGACATGTAGCACAAGAAATTAACCACTCACTCCCTGCCTGTTTAGACTCAACCATGTGACCACCAGCAGAGAGAAAAGCTCAATTTCGCCTAATTTTGACATATAGAAGCGCAAGGCGAAATTCAAGGTGAAATTGGACAGCAAAATTTTGCCGAAAGGCCATAATTATGCAAAATGTTTTGCCTGGTGAAATTGGTGATTTCACCAGAATTTTAGGCTAAATATAATTTTGCTGCATCTCTAGTTGTTAGAGGGAAATGCCTATCCTGTATGCTTAATAGGGTATTCGTGAGTAATCTAACCACGGAACTTATTTCTATCAGGGCATGCAGGGCTGACCAATCTCTATCCCTGATGTCAGTGAAAAGGCAGGTGGTGTCACAGCTAGAGTAATCCCTGAAGGACAGGTATTTGGGGGGTGGCTGTTTGTACTTGGCAGACCACATGCAGTATGTGGGGGAATGGTCACTGAGAGAATCAGACAGTATACCTGCCTGGTGGATCCTATCCTCCCTGCTTGTTAATATCCAGTCCAATAGGAATGGTTTTGGGATCTGTTGTTGGTTCATGTGATTAGGATGATTATTTGCATAAGATTATGTTGTTTAAGGAGGTTTTATAGTTAGGTTGAGAGGAGTTCATCCAGTTGTGATTAAAATCCCCAAGAATGCCAAGTTCCCGGTGCAGGGGGAGTTGTTTGAGATCAGACAGGAGGTGTGTTAGTCCAGGTATGCCCCCTTTGGGGGGCTGTAGCAGCACCCAATCTATAGCTTCTTTGATGTGCCTAGCGTGAGATCAGTGAGGAGCTATTCACTGGTTGAGTCTGCACTGCAGTGAAGGCATGTGTTGGCTCAAATGGTGTCCTTAAAATAGAGAAGTACTCCCCCACCTTTTTTTGGCACCAGATTGATCGAGCCATAGTATGAAGTAGCCTTGCAGGTGAAAACTGGATTCAGGGGTGGGGAGTTTGAACCAGGTTTCGGTGATGGCAATTATATCTGGTTCATGATGGAACACTTAAGTTTCAAGTTTGGCCAGCTTTGCAGAGAAGCAGTGGATGTTAAGGTGTGCAATCTTTAGGCCAATAGAGTTTGTCTAGTTGGGGTTGGAGTTGTCTATTGGGAGGTTTGTGGGACCAGGATGTCTCTCTACATCTCCAGCCAGTAGCTGTATAATGAGCAGGGACACATAGACACAGCATAGGGATACAGGATGATACATAGGGAGAGTTAAGGAGTGGATATAGGATTCTAGAAGGAGGCATCTCTCTTTGACAGCAGTGCTAGAATTTTAGGGCATTGGGGCTGTTCCAGCCAACTGACTGCCATAACTGAGATCAGTGGCAAAGTGGAGTCCTATGAGTAGGGTGGCTAGTAGGATTACCATGACAGCCTTCATGTTGGTTGAGGAGAAGGGGGGAGAGGGAACAGTTAATGGGAGCAACCAAGTTTGCAATGAATGGGGAGGTAGATACTAAGATTGTAATTAGTGCAGTGGGTAGAAACTACACTGATTGGTTGCAAAACAAATGGGATGGGCCTATATTAGGAATACCGGCTTAGGGTAGGGGGTGGTTGAAAGGGAAGTATGTAGTGGTACCGCATGTAGCGTGGTGCCGCACGCCAGCCAGGTAGGGAGGTAGGTAGGATTGTCCTGTATTTAAGTAGCTGGTCAACTAAATATGCTGACGACTCCAAAACTGGGGGTACATGTGCCACTTTTGAAGAAATAGATAGATCCAGGATGACCTTGACAAAATTACACTGTGGGCAAAGACATAGGAGATGAGGCTAAACTTTGAAAAATGTAAGGTTGTGCATCTTGGCTTTAATAACAAGAAGCACAAATATTTTTATATAGCAAGAAACTGTCTGAAACTATTCTTGAAAAAGATCTTGGTATGTGTATATCTAATGACTTGGATGCCTCCAAGCAGGTAAATGAAGTAATTAGCACGGCAAATAAAGCCCTATGGGCCATATGCCAAAATATTAAATCCTGAGACCCAAGAGTTTTGGGTCCTCTATATAGATCTTACATACAACCTTACATTGACTATTGCTCTCAGTTTGTGTATCCTATTAAAAGAAATCGGGCAGAGCTTGAGAATGTTCAAAGAGTGGCAAGGCTTATGTCAGGGATAAAGGACCTAGATTGCTATAATAGATTAAAAAAAGCAAAATCTCATGACCCCAGAGCAAAGAAGGATAAAGGATGACCTTCTTCTCAAGTGGGATATTATCCAGGATCCTTACTTACTAAACGAAATTGGTTTTGTATTTAAACAAAATAAGTTTCATACACGAGAGCACCCACTACAGCTGAGAAGTATAAAATTCAACAGCATTAGGAGGAAATTATACTTCTTCCAGCAAATAGTAAATCTTTGGAACACCCTTCCCATTGACATAGTATCAAGTGGTAGTAAACCCCTCTTCAAGAAAAGACTTGATGATTGGATTCTGAATGCAAAGGACATACATTATTATGGATGATGAGATAGGAACTTTATATGGGCATCATGCCTTTTGCTCCTTGTCTGTCTGTTTTAGTATGAACCTAGTATGAACCTAAAGTACTTGTAAATCAGCTGCAAAAGGACAGAAAGCATGCTAGTGTTCTGCACATTATACTGTAAGCTTCTCCCTGTTTCCCTCCAATAGGCTAGGCAGACAACACAGAAGATATGATACACTTTGAATTGGCCGCTGGGACTGACTCTGACCTTACCAAATGGCAGGCCCCTTAGCCGCAAAGGGGTGGACAGTTAGAGTTGCCATTGGCTAAGAAAATATTTCAGAAAGCAGTGCACCATACCCATATTGCCTCCCTCTTTGATGCATCTCTGAAGGGGCACTTTGTTCTTTATGCTATGGCATTGCCCCTTCCAGCCCAGACACAATAAAGACATAATTTTCTGAGCCACAGCCTTTCATATACTTATACAATTAGTTGGAATTACAATATATGGTATGAATGCAAAATATACATACTGTAGATGGCAATCACTCTCCTCTGCCCTCTACCCTTATACAAGAGGGTGAGGGAACATGATAGGCCACCCCTGCAGATGGGCCCGGTACCAACTGCAGATAATAAAGAGGAAGATGTGTACTTTAACTATTCCATACTGGAAGTGAGTCTGGGCAGATCCTTCCTTTACAAGCATGGAGACCGATCATCTCCAGGGGAATCCAGTGCATGAGCACCACCCCTTAACTGGTGGGCTTGTGAACTGTAGAACAAAAATGGAATGGGAGGTACCTGTGCTTCAAAAAAACTATGTTAATGCACAAGTTAGGGTTTTGAAAGCATCAAAAGTATGAGACTCCAATGTTAGAATAACACAGTGGGGAAACTAATGGAATCGCTACTAAAAGAAAGGTTTCTGGTATATCTCAAATCCAGTGGAACACAGGATCCGAGGCAGCATGGATTCACAGCTGGAAGAGCTTGTCAAACAAATCTGATAGATTTCTTTGACTGGGTGACTAGGGAGTCGGAACAGGGAAGGGTGGTGGATGCGGCCTACCTGGATTTCAGCAAAGCCTTCGACACTGTACCACATAGGAAGCTAATAAACAAGCTAGGCAGCCTTGGAGTGGGTCCCAGGGTGGTAAGCTGGATAAAAAATTGGCTGAGTGATAGACACAGAGAGTCATGCTGAATGGACTTAAATCCAAAGAGACTGGGGTGACCAGCGAGGTCCCACATGGATCAGTGCTTGGACTAGTCCTCTTTAATGTCTTCATAAGTGACATTGCAGACAGGCAGGAAGGGAAGATGTGTCTCTTTGCAGATGACACAAAGATCTGCAACAGGGTTGATACTCCAGGAGGGGCAGAGAAAATGAGAAGAGACCTAATCTTGTTTTGCTCCTGTATACCTATATTATGTCTGTGCATTTCTGCATATTGTAACCAATGTCCTGTGCTCTCCTGGGTCGTGCCTGAAAATAGGCAGGTCTGTTGCCCATAGCATTTACCCGGTTACCAAAAGCTAATAAATAAGCAAGCTTGAGGACTGGTCAAGGGTGTGGCAGCTAAGATTCAATGCAAAGAAGTGCAAGATCATGCACTTGGGGCACAGAAATGCATGAGAGGAGTGCATGATGGAGGGGGGAGGTACTGATGGCCACCAAACAGGAAAGGGACCTGGGAGTAATCATATCTGATAACCTAAAGGTTACCAAACAATGTGAGAAGGCTGTGAGAAGAGCCTGTCGAATGTTGGGGTGCAGAGGAATAGGTATCTCCAGCAGATGGAAAGAGGTGGTGATGCCATTGTATAGAACACTGATGAGACATCATCTAGAGTACTGTGTCCAGTTCTGGGGGCTGCATCTCTGGAAGGACATAGATAGAGCAGAAGCTGTTCAGAGAAGGGTGACAAAAATTGTGCAGGGGCTGCACCAAAAGTCATATGAGGGGAAACTGGAGGATTTCAATATGTATTCCCTGTAGGAGAGGGAGAGAAAGAGAGAGGGGGGTGGGATATAATAGAGTCTTTCAAATACCTCAAGGTTGTAAATAAGGTACAAGAGGGTAGCATATTAAAACAAAAGATGTTCAAGAACAAGGGGCCATGATATGAAGATGGAGGGGGTAGACTTAGGGGTAATATGAGAAAGTATTTTTTTCATGGAAAGGGTGTTAGATCCATGGAACAGCCTCCTGGCAGAGGTTGTAGGGGCAGAAATGGTAGAGGAATTCAAAAACTCATGGGATATACATAAAGGAACTCTAGTGATAGGAAAGAGAGGGTAAGCTGTAGATCATTTAGGATCTGCAGTATATGAAACAGGTAGGGAAACTAGGCAGATCAGGTGAGCCAAGCGGTCCTTATCTGCTGTCAAATCCTATGTTTCTATGTTTCTAACTACATATTCAATTCAGTGGAGTTCACAATGGTGTTGCATGTGTTGTGCCTTCCCAAAACATATTTTGGGGCATATTTCCAAGGTGTGGGTGTAAGGTGGAAATGCAACTTGTCCACCGGTCAAATTACAGGTTGACATGGCTAAAAAAGGCTAAGTTATGGCCAAACACAAAGTGAAAAGACTGTTCAGCACACTGTCAGATGTATGTTTTTTCACTTGTTTTTTCTTTATTGCAGGTAGAGGAGTGCATCAAGAGACATAAGGGAATTGTTGTTGAGGAACATTGAGGAACCAAGACAAGGGACCAGATGGGGGTGCCAGAGAGAGGGAGGATGGTGGTGTAGGTGCTAGAGAGTGGGCAAGGTTGGGGGTGGTGGTTCTTTCATCAGGGCAGCCTGTTGGGAGGAGAGCACTAGTGGGGGATTGGTCAACCACTTCTAATGTAAAAGTAAGACAATTTTGGTGATCAGGAAGGAGGGGGGACTGGCTGTAGAGCCAATCACCTACCACTGGTCATAAATATTCTACAATATTCCAAAATGGAATGGCTGGGTGGGAGGGGGTGCCAGAAGCGAGAACTGGCATCCACACCAATGAAAAGGCACCCTTTCAAGTTATCAGGAGGGAGGTGAGGACTGGTGATGGACTTGAGCACCTACCACTAGTACAACATGAAATAAGCTGGGTCAGGTGGGTGATCAGCAATCAGACTGGGTACCCACTACCTGTGCAAACTGCATAATTCAGATGATCCAGAGATAGGGAGTTCTGGTGGTAGAGTTCAGCATCCACAATCGGTGAAATTAAAAAAAGATGTATGGCCATTGGAACGGAGGGGGACAGGTGGTGGGATTGATCACCTGTCACTGTTACAATATAAAATTAGCTGTTTCAGGTGGGAGGGGGTACTCACAGTGGAATAGGGCAATCTCTTCTGGTCCTTAGTGAATCAGCTGGGTTGGTTTGGTTGTTGCTCCAAACTGTTAACATGAGCTGTTTTGGTTCACATCAACAGTTCTGAGTGACAACAATGAAAAAATACCTTTTGTGATGAAAAAACAGCTTATGAATAGTACATTGAAAAAATATTCTGCACCTGTGAGGCAACAGTATTATTGTTCCTAAATAATTTAAAAACTAAATATTTTTATGAGAAACTACCTATCAAAGGCACCTCCTTATGTCAAACTGCGATGAACCTGAAAGTTGCAGGTTTTAAGTGCAAGCCATTTTTCTGATACAGTTGAGCAAAAAAACTTCTCAATTTAGACATTTTTTTGTATTTTCAATCTTCTATAACTTTTGAATAGCTAAACAGATAGCTACCAAATTTTCAGTATATTGCGATCCTGTGCCCCAGAAGGTTCATGCCAAATTTCAAGCTATTTCATCTAGGTCAGGGACAAGCACATTATTAAGATACAAAGATGGGGGTTGGGTTTACCATAGAACTGCATTTGCTACATTGTGTTTCAACCCTAACTCATGTATTAATAATATATATATATTTTTAATTCCTAAATCTAAAGATACAATATATAATATATAATTACACAGCAGAATAGTGCCTGTGTATTAGGGTTGAGTAAGCACTTCTATGTTAAACTCAAATGTTTGTCCTCAATAACTTTGCCCCCTTTCAACCGATTTACATGACATTTGGAAAGCACTGCCTCTGTGCCAGGATCTCTTGATCCTAAAAATTTCATGTAGATGGTTTTAGTGGGGGGCAAAAGTACAGCTGTGAAAATAAATGTAAGTCTCAGTTTTTTAAAAAGTTAAGGCTTTTTTTGACACCTGATAACTAAAAAAAATAGGAAGCTTTGAAGCCTGAAACTTTCAGGTGTGATAAAGCTTGGTCCAAGGTATGTACTTTTGTGGGTTTTAGGTCCAGCTGTTAAGTAGTTTTTAAAATATTTAAGAAGAATATTCCTTTTCTGACCATGTGCAGTTCAAAAAATTAATGTTCTATTCATAACTGAACTTTTGTGACAACAGCTGGATGTATTATACAACACAACTGTCATTTACTCACAGATGGCAGCTGTGTCATACAATGCAACCATCTGTTGTTATGATTTGTAGCTCAGGGACCGGGCTACTGTCATTATAACCCCACCTTCCTGACTGGTCTGTGCCTGTATAAATTGTTATCTGCACACTGGGGTTCCCAATCCCCAGTGGCATTGTACTTATTTTATGTATTTATTTATTTATTTATTTATTTATTTATTTTCTATGATCTGACACCAGGATGCTCACATCCAGTGTCGGATGGTCACCCTTCCTCCACTGCCTTATCTGCACACTGGGGGGAGGCAAGCCCCAGTGGTAGTTCATATATTTATTTTTCAATAATTGTTTATATTTGTATACTCTGACACTGGGATGCCCACCCTCAGTGTCAGATGTCCCCCTGCATAGCCCATTGTCTTATTAAATATAGCCAACATCAGGGGCCCAATTCCCTTGTCAGCATTTAGAAGCCCCCTCCCCCCCAGCAGTGTGGGACTCTGAGGAGCCCAACCCCAGTGTACTGAAATAGTTTATAAAATTTTATTTCATTCCTGAAAAGAAAAAAAAGTCTCATGATGTCTTATCTTGCTTTCTAACCTAAAAAAAGAAAACTGTCCTTCATCATCACCACTGACCCCCTCTCCTCATCATGACTCTCCCACTGAGCACCCACCTCCCCACACCTCCTTACCCTATACTTACCAGTTTATATTAAATTCTGCTATCATCTGTGGAGAGAAACACATTTGCACTCTTCAAAGCCGAACCATGAGCTGAGGAGTAAAGGCAAGTACAATGGTGTTTTGAACTTATATTCATAACTTTGTAATTTTTAGGAATTTTTTTCACTAATTTTTCAACATGGCCTTTTTGGGACCCCACTTCAAGAGCACTAACACTGCCATTTTGGTATCTGGGCCCGGAAGGTGATTTCACTGTTGCTGCGAGAAATCACATTTTGGGACGATTAATGAAAATTCATCACCAGTGTTCTTAAGATGGTGTCCCAAAAAGACCATGTTGAACATTTGGTGAAAAAAATTCCTTAAAATGGCTGAGTTATGAGCATTCATTGAAATGTTTCTTCGCTCACACATAACTGGTAATTTTCAATATTTTGACTCCAGATTTTCAACATAGCCATTTTTTCACACCACCCTATGGACAGTACAGCTGTCATATATCATATCCTGTCCAAAATGTGTTTTCACACCTGTGGTGTGTAATGGTGTTTCAACACGAATTTGAAAGTTTTAACCTACCAGGTTTATGAGGTGGGGTCATAAGAAGACTATGTTGAAAGTCTGGGGTCAGAATATTAAAAAACAAACAATTTATTAAGTAACGTTGTTTGCAGGGATGTCCATTGCACCACTGGGGAACATGCTGCCTTATCGTCCTAGTGAGCTGAGTTCTGGTGTGAACTCAGTGAACCGGTTTAATGGGACAAGGCTGATGGGGAAGGTGCTGCAGCATGTAGCACCAGCCCTAGCCTGGGTAGGGACAGAGCAGTGTTTTGGTGCAGATGCCACACTCTGTGATGGGTCAAGAAACCTCGCCCACAAGACATCGACATGTGTGCTGGGGCCTGCTGGGCCCACTCACTGGGTCAGGACTGTCTCCAGTATTTTCATCTCATTTTGTGCCGGCCCTGAAGTGACAAGCACAAATGAGGATACAATTCCACTATCACAAAAAGAAGGGAAATTCTTTGCAAAAAGCTACATTAATGCAGACATTAGGGTTGTAGAATGCAAAGCACAAAAGGGAACTGAAAAACATTAGGGATTTGGCTCTCCTCAGTGTTGGCGAATCAGTGGTGGGTTCTCACTTGGGTTGTACACCCCAATGCCCACCCCCCTACCCTGATCATATGAGGTCAAATGTGTGTCTGTGGCCCTGTATGAAGAAAGCTCTGTCAGATTATGTTGACCATACTGTATCACTATGAGGCACTAGTTTGGAGCTGTGTCTTGTGCTTTGGACAGGGGGCTTCAGGCTGAGGGAGAGGGTGGGCATTAGTGTTGACAACCCCAAGTAAGACCCCACCACTGATTCGGCAGTACTCTGGAAAACCAGATTCCTAATGTTTTTCATTTCCCTTCATTTTGCGCTTTGCATTCTATAACCCTAATGTCTGCATTAATGTAGGTTTTTGCAAAGAATATATAATATATATACTATATAATATATATTAAATATATATAGGTATCTATTAATTGCAAAAAAAAACTTTGTTAATGCACTAGTTAGGGTTAAAGCAACAAAAGTAGGGAAATGTGGCATTAGGGTTCTATGTGATCATGGCGAAAGCCTAAAGGTGATCACCGTTATCACAAAATCAAAGTGTCGAAAAAAAATGTTGGCACTGTGATGCCCCAGCACACAGCAAAATGGTGCTGGGGACTTATTTTTTTAATGTTTTCTGTGGGGGGCTTTGCCCTCACCCCCCTACTAAAGGATTCTCAACTCCAGGGGGGAGCATGTCGTGGGGGGTGAAAACATAAAAAAAAAAAAAGGTTCAAGCCGGATGCTACAAAAACACACCAGTGCCCGGACCCGACCCCAGTACCCTGCAGACTGATGCCAGCAACCAACCCACCATACCATGGGGTCAGCTTGGCAACTCACTGTACACCACCCCTCACATCCCCTCCCACCCCTCGCTGTTTGTGCTCACTCCCACCTCCCCCCCACGCATGTATGTATAGCGAAATTCTGTCGCTATACTTGTCCACCCCCTTATCTGGCTGCCCTACTGTCCCATGGCCATCCCTGCAATGCGCTGGGGAAGGGGTCACTATTATAGTAGACACCGTTCACCCAGCGCCAATATCACGGGAGACTGGCATTAGGGCTTCTATCCCAGGGAAATACAAATGTAACCAGCCAGTCCCTGGGGTTACTAGGATCCCTTTAGTTTTAGATCAGGCAGGAAGCCTGGTCAGTTCCTGAGGTTGTAAAACTTTCTGCAATACATTACATCATCACCTGCTTAGCTCTGCTGGGGAAGGGGATGACGTAATGGAATTTAGAACTCTCATAGCAGCATAAGCCTCAGTGCTGTGCTGCTGTTGGGCTTCTGTGAGTCAGTCTGAAATTGGAGTTTGGAGTTGAGAGTTCTATAGGCAAGTGGTGCTTTGCCAATGCCACTTGTCAGAGGGAAGGACCCTCAGTTTGTTATTATTCTCACCCTAGTACCATAAACTAGTGGTCAGTTGTGTGGGACATGGTGGCTACCAGATCCTGTGAAGCTCAGGGGGTGAAGATTGCTCAGCAGGAGTAGATGGGACTGAAGGTTCAGTGAGTAGTTTGGGGCAATCCCCAAAAGACTGTGAGAACTAACAGAACTGTCCGGAATAGAGACTGAGGTTTGCAAACCAAAAGCTATGGATTTTGGATGGGAACTGTGGAATTCAAGAGTTATAACAAATGTCTTGGGGGCACATCATGCTGTAAGTGCAATATTAATTTGTTGTTCAGCTGTGGGTTGGTTGGTGCCTTGCTAAGAACCCAGCAAGGCTCAGATGCAGATTATCAGAACCCTTGCACAAGAATGTTCAGTAAGGATGTCTCCTGTGGCCCCTGTGTGGCTGGACAATCCTGGTTTTCCTAAAACTGTAATGGCAGAGAGAGTATAGCATTGGTCAGAGTGGAGATGACCACTCATTCCAGGTTTCAAGGGCCCTGATTACAAGGAAGGGTCAGACGTGTTAACTTAGTTCACCTAGCAGTGTTGGAATTTACTGCTGTGGCAACAACCACTATAAGGGACCCCAATATCTGCAAGAGCTCCTTATTCCCTACTGCCCCCGCTGCCCACTCCAATCCGCTGATGAGGGATTGCTAGAGATTCTCAGGGTTTGCTTAAAAACATCTAGGGCATGCGCTTTTTCTTACGCTGCACCCACCCTGTGGAACTCTCTACCTCGTCAGTTAAGAGAATGCCCCACCGTCGCAAATTTTAAATTGGAATTTAAAACTTATCTGTTTTGTCAAGCCTTTTCTGCACATTTTTAAATTTTTATTATTATTATTATTGTTTACATTGTATTTTACTGTACAGCGCCTTGATAACTTGAAAGGCACGTAACAAATACATTTTACTTTACTTACTTAATATAAATGCACTGGTGAAGTCCAGAGATCCCTAAACCAAGGGGTGAACATACATGGGAAATGATCTTGTTAGAAGTCTCAGTACTGCAAGAAAGAATGTTCCTGCCTGCTGCAAGTGTGCCATCTGTTCATACAACTACAAGCCCTGAGGGTACCACCTTTTTCTGTTACCATTCTGTTAGGAATAAAGCCATACAGTACAATCCCAATTTTCTGGTCATGGACATTCCATCTCTGAGTGACCTGTGTGAGTTTTTGGGGCCCCCACAGATAGGAGACACACCATAACCTGGCACCTCTCCCCCAGATCTAGCTAGAAATAGAAATATTGTTGTGTAACACTCTCCTACCTCCTAGATGCCTGGGCCAGGGTTTGCCCTAATGCCAGGGGTTATACCCTTTGCTGTGGTGGAAATTGCCTTGCTGACAAGATGCCAGTAAGAACAAAATCTGGCCAGAGCCGATAGAGCTGCATAGGAGAAATTTGGGGTACGGCAGTGCACCTCGGTTACGGCAGTGCACTTCCGTGGAGATATTTAAAAGAGACCTGAAAACGTATTTGTGGAATATGGCCGTTTTAGATAATTAAGTTATTTATTAATGTCTGGTTTTTATTATAAATATGCTATTTTGTGGATATGTTGACCTTTTATGGATATTTTATGTTTTTTATTTAGAGTTTTGAATTGTTTTAAAACTGTTCAGCACCTTGATACACTGAAAGGTGCTATACAAATAAAATTATTATTATTATTATTAAAATGTTTAAAATTACCAAAGTTGCAAGCCTGCATTAGCAAAATGTAATGTGGGCTCATAAATTTGTTTTGTAATATTTGTACACTAAATTTTCAACATAGCCTTCTTATGACCTTGTCTCATGAAGAAGTGTAGAGCAAATGTTGAACTCATTCCCAAAAGGTGATATTATGCAGAGATTGCAAAATCAATTTTCGGGATGCAAAAACATATTTGGTCGGGAGTTGAAAAATGACAGGTGTCACATTCATTAGGTGCTGTAAAGAAATGCATTAGGCTAAATTCTTGAACCACTCTGAGCTAGACAAGCTTAGCCCATACAAGAAGGGAGAATTAATCTGGAGGGTTACTTCAAAATCAGTTACCCAATATTTTATATAAATCAAGGTAGATTAATTTATTTAACCTGGAAACACTAAAATATGTGCCTACAAGGCTTCCATTAATAGCTACAAGCCCATTCATCATGTCTATAGTTACAACATGCCCCAACATCATAAAATCTTCTGATGATAGAAAGCCCGACAATAAAAAAAAAATACACATATATATATATATATATATATATATATATATATATTTTTAACTAATGCATACGCTACTAACACCTGTTAGATAGTTACCTGATATAACAACTTCTTACATCCTAAGATCTCTGCACATGCAATTATGATAATTAGTGTAGCCTCTCCTTAACTGAGATTTGAAAATGTTCAGTTTCAAAAAGACAGTCAGCACTACTATTCCATGTATAATGGAGTCAAGTGTAAAGCTTTTAAAGCAACTGCCAATAGAGACAGAGAGTGCCCCCTGCCAAGTTCACTTCTAAATTCTGGGTTGGGACTCTCCCCTTTTACCTCTCCTCTTTACTCTCTGCTCCACCTCCCTCTCCCCCCCCCCAGGTCTACTGACACATGCACTCTAGCTGTTCCTCATCACTCTACCTCCATAGGACAGGAAGCTTTCTCCTACCACTTCCCAAAGCTTTGGAACTCACTGCCACCTCCTATCAGACTTTCCTCTTCCCCATCTTCAATTTCCTTAGCTCTCCACAATATCTATTCCCTTAACTGCACTTGTTTTTAGCCCCCCTTCAACACTCTCCATCCTGGCACATTATCCTTTAGCCCTACTTTACTTCTATTTTCCTAACTGTACTTGTTTTTAGCTACCCTTCACAACCCTCCCAATCCCTTGTGCACTATCCCCTACTCCTCTATCCCTGACTTACCTCCTGTCTCCTAACTGAAACTTTCCTACTAAGAATCATACTAAGAATAAATAGGGTGCAGAAGGCCAACAGACCCATAAAGCCCCTAAACTACATATGGCTTGAGGCACTCGGGTTTGACAACAAGTACCTATCAAGCCTATTTTTAAATGTGTTTTTATTTGTACTAATAACAATTTCCAAAGGTAAACTGTTCAAAAGTTTGACTACGCTTTGTGAAAAGTAGGAGGCCCTTTTTTGTGTTCAAAATTTACGTCTTCCTAATTGAAGTGGATGACCTCTAGTATTAATATTAAGTTGTTTAAACTCTAATCCACATTTGATTAGTAAGTTGATATCATTAATAATATCCTAAGTGAATAACAAGTCACCCCTAAGATGCCTCTGTTCTAAGGACATTAAATTGAGTTTATGAAGTCTACTTTCATAAGAGAGTGATTTATCAGAAAAAAGGATTTAGTAATTCTTCTTTGTAACTTCTCAATCTTATTAATGTCCTTATGCATATATAGAGACCAAAGTTGGGACACATAGTCTAAATGAGAACAGACATAAGCATGATAAAGAGGAAGAAGGACTTCAGGAACCCTGGATACAATATTATGTTTGATTGACCACCAAATTTAATTAGTTTTATTTATACTATTGGTAATCTGTATTTCAAAATGTACATTTGAATCAAGAATAATTCCAAGATCTTTTTCATTCAGTTTAGAAGTTATAGGCTCCTTATAATAAATATTCCCCCATCTCAGTAGAAAGTGACATGGAATTGGCAACATAAGGTAACAAGCATTACCTTGTTGCTTGAAGCTCTTAAATGTAGCCTGTACTTGTTTTACCTGATGTTCATGAATGTACCTTGTAATCTCCTGGGTCACACCTGAAAATAGGCACTTGGTTGTCTAGTGTGCTTACCCGGTTAACAAAAGCAAATACAGAAATAAGTATAAATAATACTGATGTTTTGCATTTCTTTTACCAAAATGCAAGATTGTACACTTAGATGTGTTAAATTTTAAAATCCAGCAGAGTGACCATAGTTCCAAGGTATCTAAGTCTTTTTGGATAACTGCACAATCACTAAGACATCTTGAAATATTTACAATTTTACAGTCATCTACATATTTAATGGAATTACTTTGGATATTATAGGATAAATCAGATAAAAATCTGAAATACTACCGGAGCAAGAACTGAGCCTTGAGGGACTCCACTTCACACCGGGTTCCAAGAGGACCTGAAGCCATCAATAGATACACTTTGTCTCCTGTCCCTCAACTAGCCCACCACAATCCAGTTAATAATTAATGGGTTAATTTTAAATAACAATAATTTTTGAACGAGTGCCCAGTGTGGTATAGAATTGAAAGCTTTTCTGAAATCCAGCAAAATTACATCACAGGGAATTTTACTATTGAGTTTATCACTAATATAATCATAAAAACTAACCAAACTAGTGGCTACTGAATGCCCTTTTATAAATCCATGTTGATCAGAATCAATAGAGGATATAATCAAAAAGAGTTCATCCTTAATTATTCTTTCAAGTACCTTACATAGAATCAGAGTTAAGCTAATAGGGCAATAATTTTTCTAATAAATTCTTCTCACCTTTTTTAAATAAGGGAGTAACATATGCATCTTTCCATTCAGATGGAACTGAACTGGAATTCAGACTTTTTTTGTATTATATTTTTAGAGGAACACTCAAATAATCTTTCATCAATAGTAACATATTACCTGATATACCGTCAGGGCCAGGTGGAGAACCCTTTTTTATGGAATCTAATTTATTTTTTATATTATCTAAAGTGATATCCATATGTTCATCTATAGCTCCAAGCTCAACATCAGGTCTTGAAGTCACACCACTAAAGGATTTACAAAAATGGGAGTTGAATACATCAACCATTTCTACTTTATCAGTGATATGTATCCCATTTACTTTTAAAGGGCCTACTTTATACTCTTGTTTTTTTTTGTTGAATTAATATAGTTATATAATATTTTATTATTCCCTTTCTGAGCCTGTTGGGTGATACATTTTTCTGTATTTCTCTTAGATTGTTTATTCTCCCTTTTGCAAATTTTTTTGCATTTTTTTAAAGGATGCCAGGGATCTTATACATTTATTCTTTTTGTATTTCTTAAATAATTTCTTTTTCTTTTTAATAATTTTAAGTATTCTATAAGATAACCTCTTTGGATGGATCAATAGTTTCTTTTTTCTTATTTTAGGGATAAATTTGGATGCTGCTTCCAATATTATTGATTTAAATACGCACCACATTTTATTAATATCATCAGATGTTAATATTTCACTCCACTGTTTATTAGATAAATAATCATTTAATGCATCATTATCTGCCTTATGATACAAATAAACCTCTGTGACATTTTCCGATATAAGATGCAAGAACTGAAGGTTAAATGTTACTGCATTATGGTCACTATTTCCTAATGGTGTAGAAATCAAACAATCTAAAATTTTTAATGGTTCATTGCCTAATACAACACAAGAATGTTCGAACCCCTGGTAGGAGAAACAACAAATTGAGATAAATTTAATTCATCACATATTTCTAAAAATTCTTTCAAAGGATTATGGATAGCTTTTTTATTTAACCAATCAATATCATTTAGGTTTAGGTCCCCCATAAGTATAATAACCCCCTAAATCTGATGCTGTAGCTATTGCTGACTTAATTTCATTTAACACTTGTTTAGTGGAATTTGGAGCTCTGTAGCAAAGACCCAAAATAAAGTTCTTATTACTAAAGCTAATATTCACCCAAAGTGATTCAACAAGACTAGCCTTAGATTTAATTTTACTTGAAATATCAGTAACATTCAAGTCCGAGTTAATAAACAGGGCAATTCCCCCCCCCCTTTCGATTTTCCCTGCCTAAGTGAAATAGAGAGTAACCTGAGATAGAATAAACCCATACAGGGTCTTTATGCCACCATGTCTTGGCGATGCCAACAATGCAGGATGCTCAGTTACAATTCTAACAGTTAGTTCATCAAACTTAGATCCAAGACTTTCTGCATTAAACATTTGGAAACTTAGGTTGTCAATACTTTTTTGTACACTTCTTGGTTGACTTATATTCCTTTCATCCCCCCCCCATTAGTTTAAATTTAAAGATTGTACAGAACATTGGAATTGCTTACATAACTCACTCATCCCAGTTATATTTAAATGTAGGCCATCTTTTGCAAATAAATTGTTATTTCTTTTAAAAATATCCCAACAGTCAATGAAATTGATATTTTCATTTGTACACCAATTATATAATCTAGCATTGATTCATTCGATAGTATATTTTTTTCCAACCTTGCTCGTGGGATAGGGAGTATATTAGAAATGTACACTTTACAGTTTTTTAGACTTAATGTACTTTCCAAGTTCTATAATGTCAAAACAAATATCCTTTTCATGGTCATATCCTACATTATTTGTCCCAATATGGAGGATGACATTAGAGGGTTGGGAAATTAAATCATCAATTCTAGAAGAAATGTAAACAATTGTTGCTCCAAGAAAGCAATGAGTCTTCAATTTGTTATTTCAAAACAGTTTGTCAGCATATTTTATGATTGAGTCCCCAATAATCAGTGTAGGAAGTGTGGGGTCTGTGTTCTCACAGGCAGGGGTAGGTTCAGAAAAGGAGGGGGTTAATGGAGTGAATCTATTACTAGTCTCTAATGGGTTATGCTAAACATAACTGTTGTCACGAATACATGCAGCTCTCCTGCCCTTTTTAAATCTTCTTTTTGGAATGCTTTCCCATCCTTTCTCCAATTCAGAATTGGACTATCTGAGTCTTTTATTGGAGATACCAGGGGATTGCAAATTGTGTGGGCATGAATCAGGTAGTGGTTGATCAAGAGTTTAATTAGCCTCCATTGTCAGAAATGGGACTACAGAAGATGTCTCAGAAAAATCTAAATTAGTTTGTGAGGTGCATACAACTGTTGGCTCCATTAAGGGAGTAACTGTTTCATCAGACACAGGAGCTGAGAGCCCTTGAACCATGTTATCCACAAAAAGTTCCAGTTGTCTCAGTTCTTTTACAGTTTGCAATTCAGATGACAAAGTTGAGATTTCATTTTTCAATACATTTTTATCTCCTTACAATAAGAGCATTCTGAATTCAGAGGCAATCTATCAGCATTAGGCATTATGCAGAGTACATGTCTGCAAATTCTGCAGATTACTTAACTATGCCCATTATGTAAAATAAATGGTAATGCAGTCTCGGTAGAGCTATCCATTATGACACTTTGTAAATGATATTTACAACCTACAAGATATAGTAAGTGTAGACTATAATTACCAATACTGGTGCTAAGTCACAATCCTACCACATAACCGCAGTTCAAGCTGGACACGCTAGTCCTCTGCGCACGTCTCTGTGCTCATCTCTGCGCATGTAGCCACACGCTCACCCGCTCATGGTGTGAGCGTCTTACATGGTTCGGGACCTGGAAGTCACAACACATGACCTATTTCGGGGGTCCCAAACCTAGTGACCAGGTGTAAAACAAATTAGGTATTTCTAATGATTTATGGCCCAAACCCACTGATAAACAGTGCATTCTACTCCTTGGTCAAATACAATTACAGATTTTAGGCTATCCACAGACCTGACAAGGACTGCAATGAACAGCTTTCAACTAAAAGTAACTGCTACTGCAGACAGCTAGTGAAGGACTGGAGCCTGTCTCCCAGCTTTTGCCTGGCTCACAGGTCAGTCCTATGGTCTCGCTGACAGCACAGCACTAAATAAAACAATTCAGAGCAGCAAGAATTACCTCTGGTGTGAGCGTCTTATATGGTTCGGGATCCAGAAGTCACAACACGTGACCTATTTTGGGTGTCCCGAACCTAGCAACCAGGTGTAAAACAAATTAGGTAGTTCCTCTGATTACTTCCTCACATGCTACCTCCTAATTATACCCCCCTTCCCACCCCCTACCACAACCTATTGCACCATTTTGATACTCTACTATCATCCACAAGCTACTGTGCTACTTCAACACTCTATGGCTGTCCTTCTCCCCCACAACCCCCTCTTCTCCCTACTGATGCTCTCCCCTTTTTCCATTCCTAGTTTACACTATTTTCTCCAGTCTCCCTATTTCTTATCCCTCTTCTCCCCTTCGGTCACCCACCACATTCCACTTCTCCTCCCTGCCCCCTCTTCTCTCCCCTCCTTTTTTGCTTGGTCCTGTCTCCCTTGCAGGGTTCTCTGTCATCCTGAAGGGGTATAGATCTTGGCTCCCTCTCTTCTACCCCTCTTCCTTCTCCCCCACTTTCTAATCCTGACCATCTGGCAGGGTTCTCTGCAATCTGAAGGGGTATAGACTGGCTCTCTCTCTTTTCTCCCCCTCTCCCTTTCCCCCACTTTCAAATCCATTACCTGCCCACCTCCCTTCTTCCTTATCCCCTTCCTCCCCTCCTGTTCCTCTGCCTCTCTTTTCTCTACCTCCCCACCTCCCCACTCCATTTCTCTCCCCTCCCTTCCTGTCTGGTCCTAACCCCCTTGTAGGGTTCTCAGCAATCTGGATGGGTATAGAACTTGGCTGTCCCTCTCTCTCTCCCCCTCTTCCATCCCCCACCCTCTACCCCTCATCCATCCACTTCCCCACTTGTCTTATAACTGTCCTCCCTTGGTTATACAATAGCACTTCAAATCTTGTGCTCAGCCAACTACTTATAGCACTTGAAATGTGTTTTCCATCCTCTAACCTTTACCCTACTGGATCACCTGCTCTTGGGTCATTTCAATGTATACTACATCCGAATATGGTTTTGTTTACCCTGTCCAGTTGGTCTGGGTTATTTCTGCTCTGTAATTGTACTACACTGTTTTGTTTCAGAAATTGTACTTGTATTCCTATGTGTTTGCTTGTTCTCCCAACTCTTGCCCCCCCCCCCGGACACTTCTGGAAATGAGCTGTTTACAGCTCATGTTGTCTTTCCTGGTGAAACATTTTCCAAATAAATAATATTACAATCAACCCACCCAAAATAATGTAAAATAGAGGGGCTTACCTTAGTGCAAGTTAGCCAAGGGTGTAGTCCTGGAGATGTTCACCACACCTGTACACAGGAATAGAAAAAGGGGCACAAAGGATCCGCAGCTCTTAGGGGGGTTAAATAGGGGGAGATGACTGGTTAGGTAAAAAATATACTTATTTAATGGGGCAAGAGCCTTATCCTGGCAATCCTGTAGAGATAAAAGGAAAAATAGGTTAGGTAAAAGAAAAAATATATAAAAACAAAGTGGAAGAAGGAAAGTGAGGTTTGGGAAGGGGTCTCAGATAAAAGCCCTGTGCACAGTAGTAGTAGTGGTCAGTATTTTACTTAGTAGCCCAGGTGGGCTAGTGGAGGCCTGGGGGGCTAGTAGCCCCTTTATTAAATAAAAAAAGGCATTGGTGGTCTTGTGAGCTAGGGATTACTGGGAGGGGGGACTATGTAAAATCATGCCTTAGTTGTCTAGTGGGCTACCACCTTAATGGCTGATGCCAGCATGTCTTTTTTATAAATAAATATCCCTGCCCTGGTGGCTGAGGCCATCATTTTTCCTTTAAATAAAGTTAATACACTTCCCTGGGGTCTAGTGAGGGCTTTCTGACCCTAGTGTTGTGGGGGGTGATGTGCAGTACTGTCAGCAGGAGGATACGCTGAAGCTGCAGGTGCAGCCAGCCCTATAGCATGATCATGCTAATAAAAGTGAAGTGCCTGCAGGCACTATAAACTCCCAGCATGTATAGAGCTCAATCTGTGGCCTACTCCACATGGGTGGGATAGAAGGTGAGAGTACAGGTGGAGCAGTCAGTGAAGAAAGTGCATCCTCCCACCTTTCTAAACCTCTGCTCAGCAGTAAAGTTTGTTTATGCCATGAGGCTTAAGAGGCAGCAAGAGGAGGCAGAAGTTGCCATTGGTGAACATGCTCCAGTGATGTTTGTAAGAGCTGGGAGGGCTGGAGAACAAGGAGCGAGGCATAGTGAAGGCCACACTGTGGCTTTTGGTAAATGCTTGAGGAGAAAAACAGACAACCACCCAAGCACGGTAGTGGAGGGAGGGTCCTTTTTTAAGTAAATAATAGTGCAGTGGGGCTGCTGATAGAGACAACAAGCAGACTTCTCCTCAGACGTGAAGGCTAACAGGTTGTTCGTTCAGAAAGAATGCAAAGAATGTGGATTCCTTTTTTGAAAGTAGAAGGACATCCCTAACAATAATGGACTGATCCAGGGACCATTTCCTATTTCAATGAACTCTTTAACCCTAGTGATTCCCCTTATATAACATAGTGCTGTCTAACAGGGTGAAGCACTCATTGATAAAAATGTCGCTGTTTCTTGCATTGCAGCTTGACGTAACTGCAAATTGGACTGCAATTTTTACAAGGGATCCTGCAAGATTTCACTGGCAGTAACTGTGATCAAAACTCTTCATCCTGACATGCTGCACTGAATATTAATCCTTAGCTCACCCCATCTTATGTTATTTCTCTACTCCCAATTTTTTTATCATGATTTCACTATGATTTCAATTTTGATTCTAGGCCCAGTCAGTTTAAAAATGGAACTCATAACCTTTAGGATGATTCCTCTGTTATTTAATTTGTACTTGTCTTTTCCTTCCCTTCTTATCTATTATTCCTCTTTGTTTATTTTGTGTATTACTTACCTGCTAAAACAATTTCTAAATTAATAAATAATCCTCCAGTTGTGTTGACCCCTAATTAATTTATTTAAATTATGTTAAGAAATGGAAAATAATTTGCAGTGCTCAGTAATACCCAAAATATATTTTCAGTCACACTGCAAACCTTTACAGTACAGACATAATATACATTTTTTAAAGAAATACTAACAATATGATGTAAAAACACAAAAGGAAAAAGAGTGCCTTATAAGATTTTAGCACTTTGCACAAACCAAGAAACCTAATATATAAATTAGCTAGATGTGTCTGAGGTGCATATGTTTATGTGTAACATAGAAACATAGAATTTGATGGCAGATAAGGACCACATGGCCCACCTAGTCTGCCCATTTCCCTACCTAACTGATAAGCTGCAGATCCTAGTTAACCAACAGCCTACTTCCTCCTACCCCCCACTAGAACTGCCTTATGTCTGTCCCATGCATTCTTGAATTTCCCCCACTGTTTTTGACTCTATGACCTCCTCAGGAAGACTGTTCCATGCATCTACAACCCTCTCTGTGAAGAAATACTTCCTCACATTACCTCTGATTCGTCCCCCTCTATCTTCAAATTGTGCCCCCTTGTTCTTGCACATCTTTTTCTGAAAGATGCTACCTCTTGGACTTTGTTGATTCCTTGAGGTATTTGAAAGTTTCCATCATATCCCCCGTCTCCCTTCTTTCCTCGAGGCTATACATCTTAAGCTCCTTTAGTCTTTCTTCATATGTCTTCTAGTGCAGACCCAGCACCATTTTGGTTGCCCTCCTCTGGACAGCCTCCACCCTGTTCATGTCTTTGTGGAGATGGGGTCTCCAGAACTGCACAGTACTCCAGATGTGGTCTTACCAACTGTCTGTACAGAGGGCCAACAACTTCCTGTATTCTACTGGTGATGCCTCTCCCTATGCAACCCAGTATCCCCCCAGCCCTCCTTACTGCCTTCTCACATTGTTGGCCCACCTTTAGGTCATCTGATATGATTACCCCCAGGTCCCTTTCCATTTTTGTTGTTGTCAGTATCTCACCCCCCATTGTGTACTCTTCCCCTGGGTTTTTGTTTCCCAGGTGCATTACTTTGCACTTCTTTGCATTGAATCTAAGCTGCCACACATTTGGCCATTCCTCCAACCTTGCCAAGTCCCTTTTCATCCTTTCCACCCCACCTTGCGTATCAACCCTATTGCAGATCTTTGTGTCATCTGCAAAGAGACATACCTTCCCTTCTAGTCCCTCTGTAATGTCACTTATAAAGACATTAAAAAGGACAGGCCCCAGTACTGAACCCTGTGGTACCCCACTAGTAACCCTCCTTTCTTCACTGTGGACTCCATTTACTATTACCCACTGTGTCCTGTTGTCCAGCAAGTGTTTTACCCAGGCTACCACCCTGGGACCCACTCATAGGCTGGCTAATTTGTTTATTAATCTTTTGTGCGGGACTGTGTCAAATGTCTTGCTAAAGTCTAGATAGACCATGTCCACAGCCCCTCCCTGGTCTACAGCTTTGGTCACCCAGTCAAAGAAATCAATTAGATTTGTCTGACATGACCTTCCTGCTGTGAATCCATGCTGCCTTGGGTCCTGTGCCCCACTGGCCTCTAGGTTCTCAACAATTATGTCTTTCAGCAGTGATTCCATCATTTTCCTTGCCAATGAGGTCAAACTGACAGGTCTGTAGTTTCCTGCCTCTGTCTTGCTCCCATTTTTATGAAGGGGAATCACATCCACCCTCCTCCAGTCCTCAGGTAGCACACCATCCTCCCATGATTTATTTAAAAGGGTAGTCAGTGGTGTTACTAGTTCTTCCCTTAGTTCTTTTAGAATTCTGGGGTGAATCCCATCAGGCCCCATTGCTTTATCCACCTTCAGTATTAAGAGTTCTTTCAGACCCCTTTCTTCTGTGAAAGGACTAATATAAACCCCCTATCCAGAGTGCTTCTATTGACTGGATTAGGTACCTTCTCCTGCTTTTCCATTGTGAATACTGAACCGAAGTATTCGTTCAGTATCCCAGCTTTTTCACTGTCGCTCTCTGCCCAACTACCTTCCTCTTTATTCAGCCTCAGTATCCCTGCCTTAGTCTTTCTTTGCTCCCTGATGTACCTATAAAAGGTTTTATCCCCCTTCTTAACCTAGTTGGCTATCTTTTCCTCGGTTTGGGCCTTTGCTATTCTGACTGAGTTCCCAACTTCCTTCTGCTTTAACTGGTACAGTTCTCTGTCCTGCTCCTTCTGTGTTTCCTTATACTTCCTGAATGCTATCTCTTTCTCCCATACCTTCCCCGCTACTTCCTTTGAGAACCATAGAGGTTTCTTCTTTCATTTTGATTTGTTTATTTACTTCACAAAAGGCTTGTTGCCTCTGTGAAGGCAGTTCTAATGTTTCCCCATTGTTGCTCCACCCCACCTTCTTGCCTGTTTGCTAGTGCTTTTCTAAGGCACTCTCCCATTTTGACAAAATCAGCCCTCCTGAAGTCCAATACCTTCACTTTAGTGTGGCTTGACTCTACAGCTAAGTTTATCGTGAACCACACTGTTTGGTGGTCACTTGTTCCCAGATGGCTACCCACTTCAAGATCAGACATCCTCTCTCTGTCCCCATTTGAGAGTACCGGGTCTAAGATTGCTTCCTCCTGAGTGGGTTCCCAAACTAGCTGTCTGAGGCATGCCCCCTGTAGGGCATCGAGAATGGCCCTGCTCTTGGATGTGGCTGCAGCAAAGGTGCTCCAGTTAACATCTGGCATATTGAGGTCCCCCATCAGCAATACCTCCCCTTTCTCTGCCATCCCAAGGATACCTGCTATCATTTTCTTGTCTATTTCCTCCCCCTGAGAGGGGGATCTGTATACAACCCTTGTGCAGATTGTGGAGCCATTTCCAGTCTCCAGGGTGACCAACAGTGCCTCCTCTCCTCCCTGTTTACTCTTTAGTTCAGTTGCTTTGATTCCTTCCCTTACATAGAGAGCTACTCCTCCTCCTCCTCTTCTCTCCCTGTCCCTCCTGTAGATTGTGTACCCTGGTATGTTGACATGCCAGTCATGGTTCTCTGTGTACCATGTTTCTGTGACTGCCACGATATCAGGCATCCCTCTTCCATGAAGGCCACCATTTGAGGGAGTTTTTTACCTAGACTACGGGCATTGGTACTCATAACCCTCCATTTTTTTATGACTTTATTTCTTTTTGTCCCATCCCTGTCCTTACTGCCTTTGTCTTTTTCTCCATTTATCCCTGCCCTTCTCCCTATCGACTGCTCTATCTTGGTGTTTACCTCACTAACTACCCTGATTTTTGGGGGGCTAGGATTTCCATTCTCCTTTTCAGTACCCCCCCCCTTAGCTAGTTTAAATGCTTGCTAATGAAGCATTTATCCTATCACCTAGGATCCTGGTTCCCCTCCTGGATAGATGCAGACCATCACATCTGTATAGGCCTGCATCCCTCCAGGTGGAGCCCCAGTCCCCAGTGAAGCCAAATTCCTGAGCTCTGCACCAGTTTTTCAACCAGTCATTGAATCCCATGGTGTGGAGTACCCTAGCATCATGTGTACTATGTTTTCAATCCCATTCCTTAGCTGAAACACACATAATCAGAAATCCCTTAGTATTTTTCATAAAAATAATCATGTTGTATCTCCATTATTATTGACTTAGATCTTCTTTATTTTTGTGGTTGATTTTGCATAACTACACTATAGAGTAGGAGCTGTAAAACTGTATGCACTTGGAAATAATCTCTCCTGCCTTTGGCTTCACTTTAAGTGCATCAGATGCAACCTGTAAAGAATAAAAAAAAAATTAGAATATTTTTGATATTATCTTTTAAATCTCACTCATCATATACAAAGTAAATATAGATTAAATGGCATAAGCCTTTTAAAAAGCACTTGACAGAGCAATGCCTTAGCACCACAGACCACAAGGAATCTGATAACAGGCAAAGCAGAGCAGTCAGAGAATCTGATAATGGGCAAAACAGAACAGCCAGTTTGTGTATGCAGTGTTTTACCCAAAATCATGAACAAATCACTAATGATTAAAAAACACAAGAGTGTGGTGCTCACAGGAGCTCAAGTGCTCCACCCAGGGTAAACCATATGCTTAGGTTGTGCATCCAGGAGCCAAAGTGCTCCACCCAAGGTTAACCATATGCTTAGGTTATGCACCCCAATGGCATGCCACTCAGAAAAACATAGTGAAAGGGTGGGTTACTCAAACACACTGCCACTCTCACTACTGGCTATGATCCAGAATGTGCTGCAGGGAGTAGCAGTTGTTTGTTTTAAATTGCTATTGCAATATAATTGTAAAATAACATTATTTTTGCACATAAATTGATTACTGCAGCCACATATGTTTGAGTAGCCAACTCTTCCATTCCGTTTTCAGAGTTGCATGCCATGGTATGTTCCAACAGGGGCATGCATGGGGGGGGGGGACCATTAAATACCTAGCTTACTTTTGTTTTAATTTGTTTACAGCAGGAATAGGTTAAAAATCCATTGTGACCTCACCACAACAATATCCAGGAAAGCTTCACCTCCATCTCCCATCCCCAGTCCCACTTGACCACACCACTCTCCCTTCCAACTCCCATCTTGGTCCCACTCCTTACCCCACTGACTGTGGTAAAAACAACATGCAGACAGCAGTACACACAGTGTGTCTCACCCAGCTGACTATCACTCTTACCCATCCCGCTGATCCTTGAGTCCTGATCATCACTCGCACTCACTCAGTCCTGGCAGCCCGCCACAGTCAGAGAGTGACTGACTTCATTGAGTTACTTTGGCTACTGGCAGAGACCGTTGGACTCAGAGTGTCATGTAGGGGGAGCAGCTGCAGAGTAGAAAATAGACAAGTAGTGAGTGATAACAAGTAAGTTGACTCACAGAGTTACAGCTGGCATTCGCAGAAGATGCTCCATGGCTCTGAGTGCCGCGGGGGGGGGGGATTGTGCTTGAGTAGTCTCATCCTGACAGTGCATCCTGGCCACTTTGATGTTATGTACTATCTGTACCACTGTCCACCATGATGACGACAGGCTGACAACTTTCTGCTCAGCAATATTTTTCACTCTATTTACTGTATTACTAGTAATATAGTGTATGAAAAATATTGCTAAACAGTGAACTGTCAGCCTGCCATCATTGTGGTGGTTACAGATCCATTGCCATTATGTTCTGTAAAGAAGCAGACAGAAGTGCAAGACAGGCTTCACAATTTTTGCTTTGTTGTCCTGACTGCCACTGCCACCCTCTAAGTCTTTAAAAGGGAGATTAAATTTATGTGACTTTGTTTAATGTATCTATTTTAGAAATGTTATTCATACTCCAAAATGATCTGTGTTTTGCTGTACTGTGTGTGCCTAAATAAACACTGACTGATGTAAAAACATTGGGACTGACTAACCTAAGCAAATCATTAATGATATTGATTGAGAAAAGGAATGTTTAGCAGGATACCACAGTAATCCATTACCCTTTTGCAATCTTAATCTTCTGAACATTAAATGGCAGGAAGGAACCTCAGTTTAAAATCTCATGCAAAAGACAGCACTGCCGAACAGTGTCTCCCCCCACACACACACACAAACTCAGACGCACTGCTATCAATGGGAAAAAACACAGTGGGGAATATTGTACTGATATGAGTCCAATTCCTGGTACAGGATAAGTATCGACAAGCCTCTGTTTCACAGGATACTCTGAGGTTGCGGCTGCAGCCAGCACCATGGCACGATTGTGCTAAAAGTGAAGTGCCTGTGGGCACTGTAAACTCCCAGCTCTTACGGAGCTCAGGCTGTGGCCGACTCCACATGGATGGGATTGAAGGTGGAGCAGACATTACAATGTCAATGTTTAAATTCAAATCTAGAAGGCAAACAAAAGATTAAGTGAAAGCATAACCACTAACCACATCCTTTCTGAGTTACAGTACTTACTGCAATATTTAACACAGGTTTCTTTTCTCGCAAACACAATGATGAATCCAGTGCCCATTATTTGTTTGAAAGCTTGTTTGTGTCATGCATTTTTACTCAGTGCTCAGGGGGTTAATGTATAAAATGGATCAGTGGACTAAAACTAATATTCACAGAAAAAAAGCTACACTGAGCGAATTAGGCGTAACATAATATTGTAACCGTGGAGAATTCTCAACAATAAAATCAAGCCCTTGTACTCCCCATCCTTTTCATTAGTTTTCCTATCCTGTTGTGTCTGACCTCTGGCACTGTTAAATAGTGCAGTGCTGTGGTTGGTAGGTACAACATGGGTGAGCTGCTTCAAAGGAGCGGAGGCAACTGTGACACAATCCAAAATATTGTTGGTTCTGAAGGAATGTGAAGTCCTTTTTCTAAATGTTCAAAAAAGGACTGCAGGGTTCCCCCACTGCAGCCTTAAAAAGGGGGATGTGCCTTACAAAAATGGGGGCTCATCCAGGATTTGGGGGATAAGCAAAGGTTGGCATGCAGAGGGCATGGTTGTGGTCTTTTTGTTAGGTGGCAGTGCACCCATCAAAGAACTGTTTTTGTGGAGAAAAAATTGCAATTTGCTGAGAAAAATGCCTTCTGCATAAGTCCAGCTTTGAGAGTGGACTAAAGTGTGGGATTCTGTGGAAAACGTGTTGATAAGGACTGCTTTGGTGTAACTATGGAACCCTACTTTAAAAATGCTTAAAACTGTTAAAATTGTCAAAATTGCCACCTGCAGAATGATTTTAAACAAAGAAATGATTGTTTGCTATAAATACAATTTTCCCCAATCCATGAGGAGAAAAGTAGTGTATGCTATAAAGAAGTGTGTTTCGAGTGGAAAAAGCAGTGAAATCACTTGTTTGGACTGTATACAGAAACCGTAAAGAAAAAATGTCAGTTTGCACTTTAAAGTTGGTTCTCACTGCTCAATGATCACCCTAGGAGAGAGAGAGAGAGAGAGAGAGAGAGAGAGAGTGCCCCTAGCTCATTTGCATGGCGCCACGTGATTGGCTCTTTCCATGAAGCTCTGCCCCTAGGCTAGAGTTTCTGTGGACAGGTACAGTGTTTGAGGAAAGACAGCAGGAGTGTGCGAGGCAGCAAGGCCTAGCAAAATACTTTGTTGGTGGACTTGTGGATTTAAGTGCAAAAAGTACCGAAACCATGGAAAAAGTCAGGCGTTTTCCCATTTGCCTATGAGATCATTCATTCCGGTAGCCAACCCAGCATTTTCCTTGTTGGTCATTGGGTGGGATCGTACACAGTGTGAGTACGATTACCATTGTCTCGTGCACAGGTCACAGCACCGAAAGTGAAGAGAGCAGCTTCTGTAAGTACAAATAAAACCTCCTGTGTAAAGTAAAAGGTATTCTGAGCAGTTGAAGAGTAAGATGTCACTGTATGCAAGTAAAGAGAGCAAAGTGGAACAAAGTGTGAACTTGGTAGTGATGAAGTAGCAAATGCAGCATGCCATGCTAGGGCAGGGAGCCAGACTCAAAAGTAACAGCTAATAGTAAAAGCAAACTGCAGGCCACCAGATAAAGTGGGCAGGCTACAGGAAAGACTTGGTAAATGGCAAAAAGAGAGAATTGTGCACATGGTAATAGCAACTTTTTCTGAAAATGTTTTTGCAGACAGTACACGTGGCAAGTGGATCCAAGCAATACCCCTTGCTTGTCAAAACATGGGTGGCACAGAAACAGCAAGAGCTGAGGAAGTTTGAAGAAAAGTATGACTGTGTGGGAGCTCCCCTTGACACAGTGTTCCCTGGTTATCCAGTTAGTGTGTGTGTGTATGCAGTATGCCTAAAAGTTGACAAGATGTCATAGCCATCCCCCACTGCCTGGACTGCAGGAGAAATTTCGGCATGTGTATGGCTAGTGGCCCTCCCAGAGAGACTGTTTGATGTGTCCAGTTGGCCCCTATGTGGACTCTAAGTGCAGAGACTAGCTGTGAAATACAGAGTGGTACCAAATGAGAGCAGGAGTAAGCAGAGGATTTTCTCAAGAAACTTTTTTAAAGAGTGTGATTGAGTGCAGCAAAGAGATGCAAGCATCAAATTGCTCCTCAGCCAAGGAAGAGGCTGAGAGGGGTTTGGCAGTGGCAGGACTAGAACTTGTGGACCCTTGGGCAGAGGGCCAAAGTCTGAGTGTGCTTGGGGAGGATGAGTAGCTGGAAGGCCACATCACATGGGAGGCACATGCCTCCGGCAGCAGTGAAGAATGGGTGTTCACAGGGGAGGAGGAGGCGGAGGCATCTAATGGTGAGACTGGGCCACTAGATGTAGCAGTCAAAGTTTTGGAGCCCTCAGCAGAAGAGAAGGGCTCCAGTGTGCAAGAGGTGGAGGAGGACACAGGAATGGACTGCCTTTTTCTTGTGTGGGACAGAGATGCCTGGTTGCATCAGACCTGGCTGCCCCCAATCCAGGCTGAGGGCCTGCATCTGCCCAAGAGCAGTAAGGAGGAGAGAGTGATCCAGAGGAGAGCAGAGGAGGAGTTCGGATTAAAGTACCCATTCATGGCAAGGTGGATGTGGGAAGAAATTAAGGATCGGAGTGAGGAATGGTTGCTGGAGGAAGCCAGGGCATCAACAAGTGTGCTTTTGTGCTGGTTGAAAGGAATTAATCAATCTGCAGAGAAAAAGAGTGCAAAGACAAAATTGACTCCTGGAAGTAGGGCCGCACTCTCCACCTGGACTCAGTAATTGTAACAGATCGAGAAGGAAATGAAACAGTGCACGCAGTAAGGATGATCTGCCCAGATGGAACAATCATTTGTGGTCCTCATCCCAGGTGGTACTACCTCTAAAAGTACCTGGAAGATCCAGCATGACCAAGTAACCCAAAAGACTAAGCCATGGTCAGTGGGCCACAAGATCAGCAGGCAATCGACTGAAGAAAGAAAACCCAGAAGGTCAAAGTGCATTGTCCCCCCGGGAGCAAAGACGAATGTCTTGGCTACAGTTTCTTTTTGGTCAGCAGAAACCAGATCCAGAGGTGTCATGGAAGAGTTTGATCTGAAGACTTGCCTTCAACCATAGGAGAGAAGAGGTCCTGAGCAGTGACAGAGATGATGCAGAAAAGTCAGTCTGCACTTCTGAGTTGGTAGGGCAATGTTCCTCTTATTTTAGTGTTTGAATAACTGTCTACTAATGCTGCAGTGCCCCTACTAACTTGGTCCAGTGGATAGCTGGTCTGGACATTTCCACTAGGCCTCATGCCTGCTTGCAGGAACTGTTCTGGGACTGGCTTTGGCCATATTCCAAAAGACTTTTTTGAGTGTGAGTTCCTTGTGCACTCAGGACATTTACATCCTTAGACGGACAATAAGGGTTCCCCTTCCCTCAAAAGTGTTTGTATGTATTATTTTTGTACTTTTATACTGCCTTTTGAAGAAAAACCCTTAAAAGTTTTGGGATTGTGCTGTATCCTGCTGGTGGGGGGTTTGTTGTTGTTGTTTTCTTTTGCAGGTTTTCTTTTATAAGTGCACCTGAAAGAAAAAAAGAAGAGGACTTGGGGCTCAGCCAGAGATCTGTTGGTTTCCTAGTGTTTTACAGTGTTTAAAGTGTGTGATTTAGAAATGTTTAAGCATTTTATAATTACAAGTGTACAGTAATAGTATGTTTTTTTGGAAATGCATTGCAGTGCCTGTGTGTGTTCTAAAGCTAGTACAATTTGAAGTGTGTAGAAGGTACAGGCTGCCCCTGAAGTTGTGTAGTGGATAGCTAATTTTCCTTAGTATGTGCCTAGTGGTGGAACTAGACAAGTGCCAGACAGTGTACAGGTTGGGGGCCTAGTCCAGATAATGGGTAACCAGTCCTGTTCTGTCAGGAAGTGCTCCTGGAAGGTCTCATTTGGCCCTGGTTGAGAAACACCTTAGCTGGTTTGTTAGTGGAGGCTGAAGATGCTTCAGCATGCCTCCATGTCCTCTGTGGTGACCTGCTTATGCTGGTCATAGGTAGAAGAGGGGTGTAAAACCCTCTTCATAGGGCACTCTGGGGTGGATGGCCTGTGTTGCAGTCCAAAGCCCTTACTGCAGATAGCAAGGTTGCTTGGTGGTGGTGAGTGTATCCATCCAGCCCCTGGAGTTACTAGGATCCCATCAGTTTTAGATCAGACAGGAAGCCTGGGCAGTTCCAGAGGATGTAAAACTCTCTGCAATACATTACATCATCACCTGCTTAGCTCGGCTGGGGCAAAGGATGATGTAATGGAATTTAGATCTCTCACAGCAGCATAAGCCTTAGTGCGCTGCTGCTATTGGGCTTCTCTGAGTCAGTCTGAATTTGGAGTTTGGAGTTTAGAGTTCTACAGGCAACTGGTGCTTTGCCAAGACCTCTTGTCAGAGGGAAGGAGCCTCAGTTTGTTATTTTTCTCGTCAATAAAGCAAAGAAGTGCTCACAAGCAAAATAGTTGCTGGATCTGCAGCTAATGGCATAAATTGCAACATAGAAAAAAAGCAGAGATACTCAAGCAGTTGGGCAGTGAAAAGAGCATTTATTGTGCCCACGGCATTCCCAGCGCTTCAAGGAAACAATCCTGCTCAGAGGAATTGTTCCCTCAAAGCACTGGTAATGCCATGGGCACAATAAATGCTCTTTTCACTGCCTAACTGCTTGAGTATTGCTGCATTTTTTCTATGTTGTTATTTTTCTCACCCTAGTGCCATAAACCAGTGGCCAGTTTTGTGGAACATGGTGGCTACCAGATCCTGTGAAGCCCTGAGGGGGTGAAGATTGCTCAGAAGGAGTAGATGGGACAGAAGGTTCAGTGAATAGTTTGGGGCAATCCCTAAAAGACCATGAGAACTAACATATTTGCCCAGAATAGAGACCGTGTTTTGCAAATCAAATTTTATGGATTTTGGATGGAAACTGTGGAGTTCAAGAGTTTTAACAAATATCTTGGGGGCACAGCATGCTGTAAGTACAATATTCATTTGTTGTTCAGCTGTGGGTTGATTGGTGCCATGCTAGGAGCCCAACAAGGCTCATGTGCAGGTTATCAGAACCATTGCACAAGAATGTGCAGTAAGGATGTCTCTTGTGGCCCCTGTGTGGCTCGAGAATCCTGGTTTTCCTAAAAATGTAATGGCAGAGAGAGTCTAGCGTTGGCAAGAATGAAGCTGACCACTCACTCCAGGTTTCAAGGGACTTAATTGATTACAAGGAAGGGTCAGAGGTGTTAACATAGTTGGCTCTATGATGCTACAGCGTGAACATCTTCCCAACGTGACCCTACAGTGATGGATTTATGTTGACCGCAATTTGCATCCATCAGAGAAACTGTTTCTGTTTGACAGAACTTTGCCCCCACACCTGGACCTAGGCATTATCAACTCCAAGTCAGATTTGAATTGGGAAGGGTGTGCAGGACCAAGGGAAAGAGTGCTGGGGTCCTGGGAGGACTTTGCAGTGAACTGTCAATGTTGTCGGCATCGACGTGTTCACTGTAAAGGTTTCGCTGTGGGATCATTAACCAAACTTAATTCACCTAGTGGTGCTGGAATTTAGTGCTGTGTCAGCAACCATTATAAGTGCACTGGTAAAGTGCAGAGATCCCTAAACAAAGGGGTGGATGTCCATGGGAAGTGTTCTTGTGAGAAGTCTCAGTACTGCAAGAAAGATTTGTGAAATGTTTCTGCCTGCTACAAGTGTGCCATCTGTTCATACAGCTGCAAGCCCTGGGGGCACCACTTTATTTCTGTTACCATTCTGTCAGGAATAAAGCCATACAGTAAAATCCCAATTTCTGGTCATGGACTTTCCATCTCTGAGTGACTTTTGTGAGTTTTTGGGGCCTCCACATATATTAGACACACCATAGCCCTAGCACCTCTCCCCCAAACCTAGGTGGAAATAGAAATGTTGTTTTGTAACACTCCCCCGCCTCCTAGATGCCCAAGCCAGGATTTTCCCTAATGCCAGGGGTGATACCCTATGCTGTGGTGGAAGCTGCCTTGCTGACAAGCTACCAGTAAGAAAAAGGGAGGATGTGCCTTACACAATTTAATTACAGGGATGACAATTTGAGGGTGGGGGGTGCCACTAGACAACAGGGAAATACAATTAAAATATGGGGATGGCAACTGGAAGGTAAGGGGTGCCACTAGACACAGGGAAATATAATCTAATTATGGGGACAGCAATCTGAGGGTGAAGGGTCCCGCTAGACACCAGGGAAATATAATTTAATTATGGGGATGGCAATCAGAGGGTAGGGGTTGCCACTAGATACCAGGGAAAAGATTTCTCCTTCATGAAAAAAGATTGCCACTTCATACAACTATTTTGAAGTGGTTACTGAGCATGCTCAGAAGGTGAAATTTCAAAACTTCATTACTTTGGAAAAGATTCATATACTTTTTCACCAGACCAGTCAAAGGCATATCTGTGAGTCAAGCCCTTTCTACCCTGAAGATTTCAGATCAAAATTGCAATCCATCTGGCTACAAGGCAATGACAAAAAAACATCAAGAAAACACTGTTCATCTGACAATGTTCGTATCAACGGAATACGAAACAACTGGAAGAGAGTCACAAAAAAAAATACCATTGGGGGTTCTTTTCCAAAAGTTAATTGCAGAATCCACCTAACAGGGTCCCAATGACCAACATACATGTGTTGTTCTCCCCCATGATGCCATTTTTGTGTCTTTCAATTTTTTTATGATAAAAGAACAAACAAAATGTCAGCATATGAAAAACCTCATGAAAGAGGACTCCCATACGAAAACTTCATACAGCTATTTTGAAGTGCTGACTAAGCATGCTCATAACCCGAATTTTTAAAATTTAATAACTTTGGAATGGATTAATATTTTTTTTTTTATCAAACCAGCAAAAGGCACATCTGTGGTCTAAGTCCTTTCAACACTGAAAATTTCAGACCAAAATTCCAAACTGTCTGGGCATAGTACAATGTCAAAAACAGCAAAAAACAGCAATTATTTGCATTTTTCACTATCCACATCTCAGAACCTACACTTCTGACCAGAACAAAGCTTGGCACATCCAGAGATCTACTGTACTCTATGAGACCATGCATGCAAAATTTCATGCAAATCTGTTGAACAGTTGCAAAGTTATTAAAGTGCAAAAACTGGGGTTTAATATTAAAGTGCCTACTCAACCCTAACTATAGTGGTGCTACCACACCGCTATAAAATGTATCTATCTATCTATCTATCTATCTATCTATCTATCTATCTATCTATCTGTCTGTCTGTCTGTCTATCTAAATGTACATTATATATAAATGGCAAAAAAAACTACACTAGTGCATCAATTAAGGGGTCTGAAACATTAAAAGTGAGAAAATCTAATATTAAGAATTTTATGTACCCTATGTGCCTCCACCTTATGCACCATCCCTGTGAACTCCACTGAACTTAATGCCAAAGCACAATCCAGATGGGTCCCGCACAAACCAAGTTACTCTCCTTAGTTTCTGAAAACGTAGAGCTGTAACTGGCTTTGCTCTGGCTGGACCCTGCATTAAGCATGATGAGCAGGGGCCTCTGCCAAAAGGCAGGAACTGAGTCCTAACTCTCTTAACTAAGGGCCCTTCATTATCTGTGTGATTCAGGAAGTGCACAGGACCCTGTGGGCCCTGCACAAAACAGAACCTGAATCCTAACTGAATTAATACAGTGTCTTTTGGGCCCTGCATGAGACACAGCTGACTCCTAACTTGCCTCACATAATGCCCTTTTTTCACTAATTAAAGCAGGAGACACATTGGGCCCTTTGTGAGACGGGACCTGACGATTAACTTGCTTTGTGCAGGGCCTTTCAGAGCTGAGTCCTGACTCTGAGTTGCTTCATGCAGAGCCCTTTGGGCCCCATGTAAAAAGAGGATCTGAGTCCTAACTTACATTATGGGCATAAGTGGAGGCCTAAGGACCCCACTAGCTGTTTAGCGTACCACTACACAAGCAATAGTAGTTCCAGAACATATAGTGTGTCTATTAGTTCTATGGCTGCAGTATGGACAGTTAGTAAATGCACGCATTGTGCTATGCCAGGTTGTGAGGCTATGCTAGCAGTATTGATCATAGTGGAGAAAACTGAAAAGTAAACAAATTAGGGGATGGGGTGATGCCCCTCTTTTCTAACAAAACCAATTTATATTTAGTTTTGTTTAGTTACATGGGGAGCACTGCTCCTACAACCCTTATAAATGTGTAGCCTGAGCCTGGGACAGATTGTGGTATGTTAATATTGTTTTGTGGCATTCATATAATGTCTATAGTGGGGTCCTTAATCCTCAAGTTATGCCACATTATCCAAGGTCAAAAAGCAGGACCTGCAGGGGCCATGGGCCCTGTGCAAAAGAGTACCTAACATCTCATTTGCTTCAAGCAGGCCCCCTGAGTCCTGCATGAAATAGGAGCCAAGTCTTAACTTTCATTAAACAGAGTCCTTTGGGATTAGGATCTGGATTTTTCTTTGGCATTCAGTTTGGTGAAGCTCACTGGGGTGGCACTTGGGGGGTGGGGAATAGGGTTAAAAAAATCCCTAACATTGGATTTCCCTACTTCTGATATCTCATAAACACTAAGGGATTAATTAAGGTAGTTTTCATGCCATTAATTCCTGTCTTTTTTATATCATAGTACCATGGTGGATGCATCAGATAGGGTCCTGTTGGCCATGCTTGAGACAACGTAGCCCAAATCCACAAAAGAGGTGATAAGTCTAAAGTTGCTTCATGCAGAGCCCTTTGGGAGATGAATCCTAACTAGCTTCATGAAGGGCCATTTAGGCTCTGTGCAGATCAAAATGTGGTTCGTATGATCCTCTGTGAAGCAGGACATGAAGGGCTTTTGAACCCTTTGCAAATCAGATGGGTAAGTCCTAGCTTGCTTTGTGTATGGTCCATAGGTTCTAACTTCCTTTGCACAGGGCCCAAAGAAACAGTACCCTAAGTCTGTGTGCTCTGAGCTAATTTTTTTTTATTTTGACAGCAAATGTTTAACATGGTCTTTTTTTCACTCCACCACACACTGTATATATGGCAGCTGTGAGTTTTCAAATACCACCTAAAATGTTACTTAAAAGAATGACTACAAAACTATGTTTTGGGTGAGATTTAAAAAACAAACAGTAAAAAAAAACCAGCTTTGAGGTTCATGAGGGTGGGGAGATAAAAGGACCACATGGCAAAATGGGGGTAAAAATCTAAAAAATAAATGAAGTTATGAACCAAAGCTAAAAATGATTTCACTGTTGACACGTCAACTTGTTTAATTCAGTCTTTTCCTTTTCATGTTTTTTCATCCTTTGCTCATAACTTTATAATTTTTTTTGAAATTTTGACCCCACATTTTCATCATTTCTTTTGTCACCCCACCTCAGAAACCAGATAGGTGGCATTTTTCAAATCCTGGGGCCAAGCCCTGGACACCAAATAAAGAAGGGGGTAATTGTCAGTATTAGCCAATGGGCCTTGGCACCCCAGTGGCAAAATAAAAGAGTGGGAGGGTGATTATGCTTAGGGGCCATAAGGCTTGGGCATAAACTACTCAGCATGAGCCATAACTGCTGTTTTGACCATGCTTTTTTGTTTTTGTATTTACCAATGATAAAAATAATCTTTTTTTCATTAAACATTTAGCAATAACTTGGCTATTTGGGTCTAATAGACCCTAATTTTTAAGATGATGCATGTCAGAAACCAACCTTGGTGAACACCAAAAATATTTTTTGGGGTGCATTAACAAAATGACACTTGTCCGTCAGGTGGGATGGCAATATGCCCCCCCTTTCCAAACAGAAAATTTGGTGTCAATTGGATATCGAATGGCGAAGTAATGGCCAAAAGTTAAAAAGCTTAGATAGTGATTTTTGTTTTCATTTTTGTCTCTTGTAAATAACTTAAAAATCCCATTGTCACAAACAAGCCTTATAAATAGAACACTGAAAAAGCATTCTCCACATCTGTGACAATGGGATTTTAAAATGTTACTAATTTGACAGCTTAACCATTTGTAGTGAAAACACCCTTCAAAGGCACTTAATTTGGTGAAATTGTAAAACAACTGAACGTTTCAGGCTTCAGCAGTCAGCCATTTTTGATCTACAGGTGAGCAAAAACATGTCTTATTTTGGCAATTGTGTATTTTATGTATATTGTATTATTAGTTTTAATGTTCCAGAACTTTTACACCACCAAACCAATAATTAGCAACATTTCTGGATCTGGAAAACACGGGCCTAAGGATGCACATGTCAATTTTCAGGCTATTTGAGCATAAAACAGCCATGTAATTAGGTTGTAAAATTAGGGGTTTAACATACAAACATATGAACATATGAATATGCCAGCAAATAAAGGCCATATGGTCTGTCAAGTCTGCTCAAGTGTGCAGGTCTCCCCTGTGTCTACAGGGGGACCTGCCCCCCACCACCCCAACCCACCTGACTATCCTCAAATCTTCCCTCCCACTCTTCCACCAGCCACTTTCACCTTCATTTTGTCCCATCCTCTCCTGAAGCTATCCACCATTTCATCGAAGACTACCTCCTCTGGCAACATATTCCACTTGGCCACCGTTCTCTTGGTGAAAAAGTGCCTTCTCATCTCTCCTTTGAATCTTCCCCCTGTCAGCTTTAGGCTATGCTCCCTAGTGTACTTGTTCCCACTAAGACTGAAGAGGCCCTCTGCATTCACCCTGTCAATAGCTTTAAGGTATTTGATGGTCTCAGTTATATCACCCTCTCCCTTCTATCCTCAGGGGAGAACATGTTGAGCCCCTTGATCATCTCTTCATAGGTGTTTGCCTGCTGGCCCTTGATCATCTTTGTCACCCTTATCTGGACCATCTCCAGCAAGCTGACATCCTTTTGAGGTAAGGGCATCAGTACTGCACACTGTATTCTAGGTGAGGTCTCACCAGTACCCTACACAGCAGCAATATGACCTAATCCCCTGACTGTATAGCCCAGCACCTGATTTGATTTCACTGCTGCTCTCCTGCAATGTGCCGAGTGTAGCTTCTGAGAATCCCACCCAACCACCACCTTTTGGTTTCTATCCTGCAACCAGTTTTTGACCACTCTAGCAAGCTTGGTCTCCACCGCCAGGTCTTTCAGCTTCCTGACCAGTATCCTATGAGGCACAGAGTCCAGATAGAGGACATCACCTGCTTGGCCTCTGTCCTTTGTTCTGGTCACCCAGTCAAAAGGGTCAATCAGATTAGTCTGGCAGGACCTTCCCAACACAAACTGTACTGCCTCTTGTTTTGCAGCCTATTTCTCTCAAGAAAGCTCATGAGAGGAGGGGTGTGGCTTAGCACCGAAGAATGGTGGACATCTTTTAGACTGGGACTGACTGGCACAAAATCTCAAAGCAGCTAATATCTATTTAAAACCTTGAAATACAAAACTAAAAGTATAACTTTGTGTCGGAAGTCAATGGCTACAGTCAGATTGGAGGAATGGAAGTCTTCCCTCAATTTTGAGCCAGCAAGCCATGAACAATGTTCTTTGCCAGACACTAGGGCTTGAGTTAAGAACATGACAGCTGAGGTGGGGCATGCCAAGGAGAAAGGGCTGAATGGTTGGGACCAACCTTTGTCTGCTCTGATAGTTAACCTGCAACAGGAAATGAAAGTGGGATTCAGAAATATAACTAATTAGTTGACTCACCTGCAAGGGGTGGTAACTGACCTGGCAAAGACTTTGGCAACTCATGGTAGTTGGCTGGATGAAGTGGAGAGGAGAACTGGGGAGCTAGAGGATGCAGTAGTTAATTTATCAAGAAACAGATCTGTTCACCTGAAAACTGTGAAAGCCTTAAAGGACCAAGCTGACGATTAGGAGAACCAGGGCGCCACTCTAACATACAGCTCATTGGACCCCCAGAAGGTGTGGAAGGCAGGGAAGTGGCAAAATCTTTCAAAAATTGCTGGCAGAAAAGCTGAGTATGGATCTGGTAGCTGCCAGCTATGATCTGCGGTATGCCCACTGGACTGGTCCAAAGCCAAGGCCCATGGACAAATCCTGGCATTACCTTCTCAAGTATCTCCGTTACCCAGAGAAAGAAAAAAATGCTTCTGGCAGCCTGACAAAAAGGACCAATTGAGTGGGATGGCAATATAGTCTTTGTTTATCAGGATTTTAGCAGAGACTTGCAAGTTTTTTTTTTGTGAATTCTATTTTTCACTGGCGGTCCCCGGCCATCTTGCCAGGGTACCCACTACTCCGAACCTGAAACCTCCTCTCTCGGTCTCCCACCCAACTCCCATGGCTTGTCCAGCTCCCTGGATCACCCCCCCGGGAGGGCCTAGGGAGGGCCTGCCCACTCATGGCAGCCTATCTGTAATTAGAGGGTCAGTCATGGGACCAGGGTGTGGGTCAGGAGATTTGACAAGGCAGGTCTGGCAGTGGAATGTGGGCAGGTCACCAGAGGCCTCCTTCACCTCCACTGGGATGCCAAGGTTTTTTTCCTTCTTGTTGCTCCCTTGGAGTTCAGACATGCAATGACATCAACATACCTAGCGTGCAGATGTCTACCACCGCTCTACACCTGATGTTGCATTGAGCCTTGCTCCCAGTAGAGTCCCTGGTCTCCACTAAGTGCCACTATGGAGCGAGGCATACCCCAGGACCCACCCCAGGAAAGGAGAGCAGTCCAACGGACACTCAATCTCTTCCCTCCTCTGCCAATCCCCAGTGACCCTATTCCATTCCCAAACCCAGGTCACCGGTATGGCACAAGGTGTGGCGTCCAGCACCTCAACCCTCAGTTCCACGGGCCAGCCCAGAGACTTGCAAGTTAAGAGGCAGAAATTTGCCAGACTAAAGGTGAAAGTGCATGGGCTGAGCTGGGAGTTCAGTCTGCTGTATCCAGCCAAACTCTGGATTGTGTGCCTGAGACAGGTGGCAAGAATTTTTACTAAAGTCATAGAGGCAGAAGAATATGTGCGCAAGCAGAAGGCCACTCTGGAGGGTAGATCACAGGTCTGCAATAGTAGATCTGCTTCCTGACAGTTTTACATCTTCTACGATACCTGTTTCTCATTGATTGATAAATGCTGTAAGCATGGGATTGGCATGTTGACCAGGTATTATATGAGGTAACTTAAAATCAATATGACAGCTACCCTGATTGTGTATTGGAATTTGACAAACCCAGGAAGTTAATTGTCTTATTTGGTAGGGGGGGCACCATGAGCACTTGGAGGACACTGATGTGTCACCGTGCCTCTTGTAAATGTCAGGTTGATGTGTTTGTGGTGTTGTGTAGATGGTATAAATTATGATATAGTGTGGAACACCACATAGGAAGAGGGACGAGTTTGATGCAGCCGCATAGTGATGCCCTGTGTAAGCCTATTGGGAGACCCTGTTTTCACTGCTCAGCTGTTTTCCATCCGGCATCTATGTGTCTGTGCACAGGTTACACCCTTTCAGATTTTATGGAAGACCTTGTTTTTCAGTCATGCCCTCACTGTGGCAGTCATGTGGTCTTCTTCTCAATGGAACTGGAATTGCTGGATATAGTAGTTTGTCATGAAGCACATGTAATATTAAAGTTTACTCCAGATGTTTCCTCTTTCCAAATAGGCAGTCTATATGCATTCTGTGGGCATGTGTGATTTTGCATTTCTTTGAAACTTGGCTTCCCAGGCAATGCCCTTTGGGGTAACCATTGCCTCAGTGCTTGTGCACAGAGGTTCTTTGTCTTTTAACTTGTTTTTTGTTTTAATTAGGTTCACCACAACATAACCCAGATAGACCATCTTAGGGTAGCTGGTTCATTCCACTGGGGTGTCAAACAGACGAGGCATACTGTTGAGTCCTGGTAGGACGAAACACATGTCTATGTCTTCTGTTGGCACTCTTTACAAACTGTGTGAGAGGCCTTTTGGCACCATGCATTTTTGCTTAAAGTTGAACCAGCATAATATTCTGTGGTGATTTGCATATGCAATCCATGATGCTTTGCATTATGGGGGCAAGTGTGATTTTGCATTTCTTTGAAACTTGGCTTCCCGGCCAATGCCCTTTGGAGTAACCATTGCCTCAGTGCTTGTGCACAGAGGTTCTTTGTCTTTTAACTTGTTTTTTGTTTTAATTGGGTTCACCACAACATAACCCAGATAGACCATCTTAGGGTAGCTGGTTCATTCCACTGGGGTGTCAAACAGACGAGACATACTGATGAATCCTTGTAGGATGAAACACGTGTCGATGTCTTCTGTTAGCACCCTTTGCAAACTGTGTGAGAGGCCTTTTGGCACCATGCATTTTTGCTTAAAGTTGAACCCACATAATATTCTGTGGTGATCTGCATATGCAATCCGTGATGCTTTGCATTATGGGGGCATGTGCGATTTTGCATTTCTTTGAAACTTGGCTTCTCAGCCAATGCCCTTTGGGTTAACCATTGCCTCAGTGCTTGTGCACAGAGGTTCTTAGTGTATATAATTGCTGCATTGACATTAAGCATAACCCCATTTGTACCTGATGACTGCTGGTGGGTGAGAGACTGCAGGAGATCTGTGGCAGAACTGCATTCTGCCAGGCCTTGTACCCCAGTGGAGGGATATCTATCCTATCATCTTTTTCTTCCTACTATAAATATGTTGTGCAACAGTCCTTCTTTACCACATTCTTTGCCTTTTTCTAGCCCTGACATAGGTTGGCCATCTATGTCAGTCTTTTTCTTTCTCTCTTTATACATTTTCTTGCTACCTTATTTTTTCTATTCAGTTTATTCATCCCTCACCACCATTCTCATGTAGCACAATGTTCAAGTCCAGCATGCAAACTGGCAACAAAATTAGTAAGATGCTTGTAGGGCACAAAATGCCTATGAATGAATAAAAGTGCATTTAGAACTGTTTAAAGTTCATTTGGAACAATGTAAAGTGCACATGTGCATTTAAAATGTTCTTGGGTTAATAAACCAGGAAGTCCCCTGAAACAATATATTCAGACATGAAACGGCATGTCCAGACATGTAGATAGGAAGATAACAGACTCTAGTGGACAATATCTATAATGAATTGTTGCATAACCATGCTGACCAGTGGGAGGAGTTTACTTACATAATGGACCCTTATGTTTGAAAAGGTAATGACACTGGCCAGAGAAATGGTTATTTGTATTAGTTTATATTGTTGGAAAGCTCTATATAACCCAGGCTTAGAAACAATGATTTCTCTTTGTATAGGCCTAGTTGTGAGCCTCTAGAGAGACAAACTGTTTAATTAGCTCTTGTGGGCAGGCCTAAAATTAAGTGGGAGGGCTATATAAATCCCCCAAACCCATGCAGAAGGCAGATGAGCTGAGAAGCTGGTCTCACTTGTCTGATGTAAGACAAGAGGAAGGACCTGTACCTGGATAGGCATTGGTAGCAACACAAGCAAAAGCTGAATTGACTGTTTGAACTGTCTCTGAAACCTGAAGGAAGGTGTATCTACTTAAAGGAAAGAGCATTGTGCTATTATTTTCATTTGTTTTGTAAATAGTATTATGTTTATTTATTATTTTTATACTTTTGTATAAAATAAAGCCACACCGAGGTGTGTGTGTGTTATTCTTGCCCACAGTCCTATTATAGAAAAAATTGGGGAGGTTTCATTGTGCCTCCACTACTCATGCTTTCAAGAGTTGGCAGGTCATTTGAATATTAAGCTCACTGTCACGGTACTGTACCCCATTTGGAGTCTCTAAGGCTCTCTTTTTGTCTTTATGGTTTAAGGCATTTTGCAATGCTTCACTTTCGTCTGTCCCATATACTGCTTTATTGATGCCTACACAATGATCTACAATGAACACCAGCTCAAATCGATGCTTCAATATGCACTCTCCATCAAAACCTGAGTGATGATCTGGTGGGGCTGGTGTGTGACGTGGGTCAGATGAATGAGTACAGTTATTTACGGTTGCCAAATGTGGTAGCCCTGCCTCCTGACATTACTCTTTGGTGGTCCCTCCAACTGCAGCTGGGATTGCAGGTACCAAGGGGGAGGATAGTGATGATCCAGACTACCGTGCACAAATTCCTTGGACATTGCTGGATCACCTGTGGCCCTCCATCTGTTAGTTTTCTAGTTCAGATGTTTTTATATTGTGCCTTGTAAATAATAACTTACAGTTGAGATCTAGGCTTTAATCCCACAGTTTCTGAACAGGTGCCTAAAGTACATAATCTGTTATATTTGATATCTCAGTTATGATTGCTTCCCACAAAAGGATGACTGAACTATTAACTGTAGGAACATGTGACCACTGTATGCAGAGGTTTACTGTGGGGGAGGGGGGAGTGAACCACATGGCAGAATTTTGTGTATGTATTGGCTGCCTATCACTGAGCATCAGTTCAGGTATGATTGATAAAGGAAGAAGGACTAGTGTTCGTAGAGCATATCTGTGCTTGCCAACCACATTGTCTTGACTCCTGTCACTTTTCCCTCAATTGCGCCGTGGGTTACAGGTGGAACGGAGTGGGAGGTGGTAAAATTGGATCACCTTTCAAACTCTTCTAGGACTCTAATGAAATATTCCTGGACCTCTACGTGTTAATTACATGTAAATTTGATTGCCAGTTTTCTTTTCCTTTATTTCTTATTGTGCCATACAAGTAGCATTTTACTACTGGGGTTTGAGAATCAGTATCATGGTTTCTAATGGGTACATACAGGTACAGAAAGCACTATGTGAGATTTTACAGTTAAAGAGGTCTCCTACAGCCTGTTTACTGTAAGATTACACTTCAAGGATAATGGGGACTTACTTTACTGCAGGTGCTTATTATGGGGGATAGTTAATCACTTAGGCACATGGGGTGGGATATTCAAAGGGGTTGCACATGGCGCAATAGTGTTGTACCATGCGCAACCCACCGATATGCCCCAGCACGATATTCACAAGAGGAAATTGCTCTGCCCAAATCCCGATGTGCCGGGGTGCACCAGTAATGTATGCGGTGCAAGTGCAGGGGGCGTGCCCATGCATATGCGGCACATCCTGATATTCAGCCCGGGATGTGTGGTGCATATGCAAGCACTCACCTGCCTTGCACCACACAGGGGGGCACAAAGATGATCCTGAGAAAAACAGGAGCAAGGACTGGCCACCCACAGGCTGAGCTGCCGTGTTGCTGGGCACAACATGGCAGCTGCCAGCTGTGGGTGGTCACCTAGCCCCGGCGGCACTGTCCTGTGGTGTGGCACCCCCAATGCCCGATCATGGGCTTTAACACACTTTCAGGCTGAGTGACTGAACCCGTGCCTGACAGGGGCTGCAATGAGCCCAGGAGTTCAGTGATTGAACTCCATGCTCTATCATGGGCTATACAAGAATATCTCACCATACGCTTTCACCGCCCATTCACGGGCTTCCTCCCCCAGCTCGCGGTAGCACCCCACCGCAGCCGCCAGCTCACGACCGACAGCGACAGCACAGCTGCATATACTGGTCCCAGCATAGCCAATGTGAGCAGATTGCATTGCATTATTGAGTCCTCGAAATGAATGGATCCTTTCATTTTGGGACTGTAGTTGGTAAGAGAAGTCTGGATGCCCATTGCCCATGCTGTGGACCAATGGGCATACAGCCGCGGCTGTAAGCTGTCAGTCGGCGGGCAGCTGGGCACCCTGTGGGGTGCTGCCATCCGCTGCTGACTGGGGAGCGGGTGGCAGGTATAAGTGGGCGGGTTGAGGGGGGTATGGGTACCAATGGACCACCAGGGAGTAACATATTTATTATAGCCCATGATCGGGCATGGAGTTCAGTCCACTGGACCACCAGGGAGTAGAATATTTATTACAGCCCATGATCGGGCACAGAGTTTGGTCCACTGGACCACCAGGGAGTAACATATTTATTACAGCCCGCTATCTGGCAATGGGGCGTGTTGTCGGTGAGGGGCAGGGGGCGTCGGTCCCTGACAGCAGGAGCCTGGCATAGCACCAGGCACAAGTTGCAGCAGATTGGCACACCTGCATGCAAATGGGGCCATAATTACATGCAAATGGCCCCATTTGCACCTTGCATACATTATGGCCCCATTTGCATGCCCACCGCTGAAAATTGCGGTTGCACTTGAGCTAGCGCATCCCCCACTCCTCTCTGGCCTTGCACTGGTGCAGTGCCACTGAGCCATGCGCAATGTGGGTGGCCACAGTGCCATATTCAATGGTGCGGAGCCATGGCACAGCACAATTGAATATCGCCCAGGCCACGCCCTGGCACATCCCAGCTGTGCTGCACCTGGCTTGTGTCCCTGCCTGGTGCAGTTCTGAATATCCTACCCCCGGGGTTCATGAGGAACATAGCTTGACACTGGATTTGCAATACTGAGGGTTACTGTTCAGTAGTATGCACTAGGGTTCACACAAACACATTTGAGGGTGATTGGCATGACTTGGTCAATAAATTATAGCATTACTTAGCTAGCATCTCTTCCTGGGGAATTGTAGGGGGTGTGGTTTGGATGTGTTCCTCCGCTACTCTGCTACCTATGAGGTGAGGACTGTAACAGCCCTAAATGCACCTCTATATTATGTCTATAAGCTGTTGTGTTTTATGTTGATGTTAATTAACATAATTAAGTGCCAGAAGGTCCCCAACGTTCCTTGTCCATCAAGGTATTAATGGGACACTGCACCTTCAAGGTGCTCAATTTCAAAGGGTGGGGGGGATGGAATTTCTGTTCTGTGTTGGATGGATACAGTTGATACTGGCACTGGTTAAGCTTGTTGCTGCTTTGTGTCAGTAGATATAGTTATTGCTGTCTATTTAAAAAGGTTGATATGTTTAAATGTTTAATGGCACTAGGGGGTGCTAAAAGTGTTTGAACTGGTAATAAGGGGGGAGGGGGAAGGGGAGAGATTCTGTTTTGTTAATCTTTTTACTTTGATGGTTATAATAGCTAAAAAAACAACATGCAGTTTTCTATAAGGTGCAGCTTAGGCTAATGTTACACAATATTTCACAGGAGTTGGATTTACTTCCTAAACAGGAATGGGTAACACTACACTAAAAAGTCGATCTTGGAATGTTAACAAGATTATGTCTCCAATAAAAAGAAAGAGAGTACTAATAAAAATTAAAGGCACGACAACAGACATTCTCTGTTTGCAAGATGCTCACATGATGGAGAAAGAAGGATTAATGGGAAGAAACTGGGGAATGAGTGGTTTGGTTTCTATTTTTCATCCAAAGTAAGGGGTGTAGCCATATGGCTTCACCCTCACTTCCCGGGCACAGTAACTAAACTTAGTCAGGACCAAGGAGGCAGATTTATTTTGATTCAGGTCACCCTTAATAGCAGGCTAAAACTTGCTACAGGGCCCATTTATGGACCAAATATAGAATGCCCTGAGTTTTATACTAAGTTAAAAATTCAAATCACTGACTTTAAGGGACCTTGGATAATTAGTGGTGACTATAATTGTGTACTTGCCACTATTCTGGATAGACCCTCTGGAGTTGGGATCCCCAAGTACAAAAATGCTAGGGCCCCAAAGGACCTCAGTTGGGATTACAATTTATATAACTTCTATATGATAGAAGAAAGTCTGACTTTCGGTATCTTGTCCCCCCTCCCCCACACTCGGCCAGCCACTAAAACGGTTCTGCCTAAACCTGGAAATGATTTAACATTATATGGGTCTTATAGACCAGTTTCACTTCCTACAGCACACTATAAAATCTGTGCCAGAATTCTGGCAGTGAGATTGGCAACCATACTCCTTAAAATAATACACCCAAATCAGGCGGGTTTTGTGAAATCCCAACAAGGGAAACACAATGTACAAAAAGTGATGGATATAATTTGGCGGTGGGGGAATTCCAAAAATGGGAAAGATGCTGCTGTGGTGGCATTGGACACAGAGAAGGCTATTGACCGTGTAGAGTGGAGGTATATGTTTGTAAGCTTTGGACACTTTGGAGTAGGGGAAAAGATATTGCAGTGGATCTCCACATTGTACCGTAGACTTGCCGCACAGGTTTGAATAATAGTACCCTATCCCAACCCTTTGATCTGATGCGAGGGACATGGCAGAGATGTCCATTGTCCCCTCTGCTTTATGTGCTTTCATTAGAGCCATTGGCTGCCACTATTAGAGCCAATCCTAATCTGATGGGTCACACAGCCAGTGGTACCCAGTATAAGATATCTTTGTTTGCTGGTCATTTATTAATTTACTTACAACACCCCAAAGAAGAATAACTAGGCTTCATTAAATACTATTTGAGTATAGTAAACTGTCTAGTCATAAAATTAATTAGGCAAAGAGCAAAATCCTTTCAATTAGCAAAAGTCCCAATACATATCTTCATAGCAACTCATTAGGCATGAGGGTGGTTACTTCTCTTAAATATCTAGGTAGCTGCCAATTTTGTTGTGTTCTGCTAACACATTATCAAGTTTTAAAGTGCATTTTAAGACATATTTGCATTCCTTAAATGTATGTAATTGTAACACGTGATTTGCAATGTATGTATTATTATTAGTATGTTTTAAGTATGTATATTTGTATTGTCTTTTTCTTTTGGGTCAGTCCTGTAGAAAGGCTTTTTTGCCCAGTGTCCTTACCCAGTTAACTAATTTAAAATAAAAAATAAATAATAAATTCAAATTTCAAGCGATAAACATAAGCTATTGCAGGACAACTACTACACACTTTTGGGATCTGTTATGCAGGACTGTGAATGTTGGGCCAAGCTTCTTATAGGTATAATCAGGAAAATAAATACTATCAAAATGAATATTTTATCCAGGTGCATCTATCTGTTTCAGAATCTCCCATCAAGGTGCCAGAAAAAATCTTTAAAGCTTTGAATAGCACTCTTAATAAATTTCTTTGGAATGGCAAAACAGCATGCATATCTAGACAAATTCTCCAACTTCCCCTAAGAAAAGGTGGCCTGGCCCTTTCTAATATGAAATATTATTAATGGGCATCACAACTTGCAATGATTATGCAGGACAAAGGTGCCACTCCACCAGATTGGTTAACTAACAGTACAGATAGGACTGTCTTGAAAACAGGACTGTAAAACCATAATGACATGATCTATTCCTGTATAAAAAGGTTGTTGGAAGGTTGGCCAGCTGGGGAGAGGAGAACTGAGTATCCCAGGGATGCTCTTCTTTGGGGAAGGAGGGCAGCCCCTCCTGTTGCAATATCGCCAGCTGGGTGCACACAGGTGGAGATGGCGCTGGGAGTGCCAAGAGGGTGGATAGGACTTCAGCTGGGGTCCAGAGCGGTGGCAAGTCTCAGCGTACACATGCTCCTTGGACCCTCTTACTGGCCATTGTCCTCAGGCAATGGGGCAGAAACTCAAAAGAAAGGGATGGCAGAAGGGGACCATAAAATCCATCTAGTCTGCCCCAAAACATTTAATATAATGCTTTTAATAGAAAGAACTGGATTTATTTATTTATTTTTTATTTATTGCAATTGTTTCACCAGAAAAGGCACACTGAGCAACAAGATGCTCATCTCGCGGTGTGACCTGGGGGGTACACATGGATGTGATAACGCACAGGTTATCAAGCGAACAGTTAACAGATACAGGATTGCATGAATATAGGTTCATACTAAGATTCATACTAAGGTTAGAAGAAAGAGCTAGTAGGCCAAAGCCCATAATGCTCCTATGCTAGGCCGTAGAGTAGAATGTTAAGTCATTCCCAGACCTAATTAGAGTGTTGAGATGATGTTTAAAAATCTATTTAGCATTACTTTTCACTACTTCAGATGGAAGTCTATTCCAAGGCCCAATAGTTCTTACAGAAAAGAAAAACTTACGATTATTGTGTTTAAAAGATTTACCAGTTAACTGGAGGACATGACCTCTAGTATTATGTATTGATGACTTAAAAGAAAATCCTAACTCAGTCATGATATAGGGGTCATGAATAATGTCATATAGGAGGAGAAGGTCACCTCTAATGCATCTGATAGTAAGAGGCATTAGTTTCAATGTATCCAACCTAAACTCATAAGATGAGGATTCGAGACCAGATATTTTTTTAGTGTATTTTCGCTGAACCCTTTCAAGAGAGTGACTATCTGATTTTTTAAAAGGACACCACAAATGTGAAGCATATTCAAGATGGGGATGGACGTAGGACCTGAATAGGGGTAACAACACCTCCTGATCTCGAGATCTAATATTACGCAAAATAGACCAAATAATTTTATTAGATGTACTAATAACCGAATGCATATGCTTGGAATATGTTAAGTCATCTGAAATGTTTATACCCAAATCCTTCTCATCATTATTGGCACACAATGGTAAATTTTCCACAATATACTGGAAATTTAAATAATTAGAACCCAAATGCATTACTTTGCATTTTGTGGAGTTTAACTTCATGCCCCATTTATTAACCCAGGTACTAATAATATCAAGATCATGCTGAATACAAGATATTTGGTCTAAATTAGAACATGGTCCTCCGATCTTCACATCATCTGCATATTTAATTGTAAATGAAAGGCAGAATTAGTTAAATCAGATATAAAAGCCTGAAAAAGACAGGGCTGAGAACCAGCCTTGTGGAACACCACTTAGAACTTTACCAGAGTTAGAAAATGCCCCATTAATCATCACCTTTTGAGTTCTGTTTGAAAGCCATTATGAATCCATGTAATTATATGACTATTAATACCAAGACCTGTGAGTTTTGAATTAGAGCCCAGTGTGGATGGTGTCAAAAGCTTTACTGAAATCAATAAAGACAATGTCACAGGCTAACCAGTTAGCCAAACAAGAACTAAAATGTTCATAAAAGCAGAGCAAATTTGTAGACAGCTTCTACCCTTCTTAAAGCCATGTTGTTCCAAATCAGATGCATAAATAATAGGGGCAATAATATCTTTTAGTAGACTTTCTAACACCTTACATATGGATGAAGTCAAACTAATCGGCCGATAATTTTCCATAGATGTTTTGATCCTTTCTTATGTATTGGTACCACAAACGCCTCTTTCCATTCATAAGGGATAAAATTATATTGTAAAAAAGGTTGAATAAAAGTTTGAGTGGAAAGGCAATATGTTTAGATAATAGGTAAAGTAAATGCCCTGCTATATTGTCTGGGCCTGAACAGAACTTACCATTTAGTAAGTGTAGTTTTTTAAGAATAGACTCAACGGAGAATGTGATAAAGTATCTGATGGTGAAATCATAGGTACAGGTGATTGAACTTCTGATGCAGAGAAAACTTTACAAAATTTCATTATTAAATACATCAGCCATGGCTTTTGGCTTATGGATAAGTATGTTTTCTGTTGTAAGATGCCCCACCACATTTGGACTTTTCCTGAGGGAGTTTATATAAGAGTAAAACTGTTTGGAATTAGACTTACTAGCTGTTGTTGCCAATTTCATTTCCCATCAAGATTTGGCCCTATGGATGACTAATTTACACTTCCTACTTGATTTTAAATAGGATTCCCAATTAGAAGTTGTCCTATTCTTTTGGTAGTTACGATGTTTTTTATTTTTTATATTCATTAAATGTTTTATGTTTTTATTCATCCATCTAGGAGTCTGTTTCCCATTAGAATTCTTATTTTTTGATGGAATATAAGTATCCCGAAGATTCGAAATAAGTGATTTTAAAAGTACCCAACTTTGATATAAGGACTGGTTATCAAAAAAAGATAACCAGTTTATTTTGTCAAGGTATAGATTGATACTGTGAAGATCAGCTTTGTCATACAGGTATATAAGTGAAGAATTAGTATTAAAGACAATATGTCTCTGCAAGTTAAATAAAATAGAGTTATGATCACTGCTTCCAATTGGTGATGAAATATGCACATCCCTAATATCTAAGGCAGTACTACTCAGAACAAGATCTAATATATTATTACCTCAGGTTGAAGAAGTTATCCATTGCTGTAAGTCCAATTCTGAACAAGTGGACAACAATTTATTACTAATACTGCTAGATGTTGTGAATGACTGCCAATTTATATCTGGGAGATTGAAATCCCCTGTAATAATAACATAACCCATTTGAGTAGCTATTTCAGATTTGGAAAGAATGGCATCCATAATTAAACTAGATGAATTTGGGGAACATAACATGTCCCAAGGATAATAAAATCCTGCTTGATAGGAACATTTTAAGCCAAAGACTCTCAGTCCGGAGATTATGAATTTTTATAGAACTAGAAATATTGACTGAGTTGATTTTATTGTTAATAAATGAGGCAACACCTCCACCCTTTCTTTCACTTCGATTTAGATAATAAGAGATATATCCAGGAGTTGCTTGATCCAGTGGGAGTTATAATCACCCCACGTTTCACAAACCGTAAAAATATCAAAATCCTTATTCGAAATCACAGTTTGTAACTCATCAAATTTATGTGTCAAACTTCTAGCACTAAAACTAAGAAACTAATTGTTTACTGGAGACTTTATAAGAGTGAGACGAAGAGGTGTGTACATTTGCATTCCCCCTCCCCCCTCATTATTTAGTTTAAATTTATGTTAATTGTAGATAGGAATTGTTGACTCAGCAATGCATTCCCTAGTTTGTTAAGATGCAAGCCGTCAGGACAGTAAAACTCAAATCTATCAGAGAACTCTTCCCAATGGGTCATGCACTGAATATTCTGTCGTAAACACCATTGCCTAAGCCAGTTGTTAATAATTTTGATTTTATGATTAAGAAACCAGGAGTACTGTGGTATAGGTAGACTCTCCGAAAAAATTATATCACACCCGAGATCAATCATTTTATTAGTCATAGAAACATAGGCTAATTTGATATTCTGAACAGAGTCCCTGTAGATGTTGTTGGCTCCAACATGGATAATACACAGTGGATTTACGTCTTGAGAGTTAATAATATTATCGACCATATATGTTAGATCTGAGATCTTAGCACCACTGAAACTAGAACAAGTTCTATTATGTTTGTCAGGCTCGCATAAAACCCTATCCAGATGTTTAACTAAGGAATCACCCAGAACAAATATTTGTCTGGTATGTGAATCATCAGTATTAGGAACACACATAGAGGGTGCCTCTTCACCAGCTTGAATAATAGCAAAATCAATCAAAGGAATATCAGTCGTGGAATTAGGTGGTGGAGTTGAAGAAGTTGGCATATCAACCCTGACTTGGGAAGTGTTTTTAGAATTTAATCCTTCATTAGGGGACTCAATAGGAATACAATTAGAATTGACAGGGGCAGTGGACAATGGGTCAAAGCTATTATGTAGTGGAATGTTAAAATACTCAGCCTTTCTCCTTCTTTTTTTAGTAGCTTTAGACCCTGCACATTATACCAAGTTGTATCTTCTATGCTGTTTACCAAACTGTGCTCATCTTCTCTGGCTCTTTTTTTTAGAGACATGAGATGGATAAATCACTGAACTACTCATAGTAGCATGATTATTCTCACTAGATATTTTTTTGTCAGAAGGGACGCTGTAAGTAGAAGTAGAGGAAGTCTCATTTAAAGGGATATTTGTTACATGTAAAGCATCTTGAACTGTTAGAGGTTCAGAATCATTTCTTGATTCAAATGCCAATATCCGTTTATAGTATAAGCTATTCTCACATTGTAATACAATGTTGTCAGTACATTTTGCACATTGAAAGGGGAGATTTTCAGCAATGTCAACTGATAGGCTAAACATATAGCAAGATGTGCATTGTATACCTGTTTCCCCTTTAGTAGTGGTTTACAACACATTAATATTGCTTGGTAGATTTAAGGAGGATGCCATTACCACACGTTAGAGGTGAAACAACAGAACCACGTAATGTAATAGTATTTACAAGTATAAGTGAAGATGACAACACCGGCCATAATTATTCCCCCTAACACCACCTAACACGCTTAACACACGCTGAATGCAGTGCATTGAATGTTTAGGATATTATAGTATCAAATAACAATTTTTGTGACAAGAAGCAGCAGACAAGGTAAATTAGCACAGTAGTAACAGCTGTAACAACAGAGGATGTATATCACAGTTATATAGTTATACACAGTACATAGGGCAAAATAGGACCAGAACATAAGTGCAAGGTTGAGGTTATATGCCAGCTTCTGTAGCAAGGCTAAGGCCGCTGGTCAGGCATTGGGAGGGATAGGGCATGGTAGGTTCAGGGACAGAAGCAATTTGTAGTAAGGAAGTTTGCTAGAGCAGTAGGCAGAGAGTAAGAAGAGTAGGAGTACTGAATTTGCAGTGGGGGGCATTCCAGAGCTTGGGTAGCCGGTGTGAGAAGGCAGCTTGACCTGCAGTGGTCTTTCACCTAGGGACTGAAAGTTGGTGGAAGTCACTGGATCTACAGTAAGATGATGGGAGGGGGATTTTGATAGTGACCTTGTCTCTTGTTGCTTACTACTTGCTTTACTGGGTGCACCAGGGGCACCACATGGTAATCCTATAGCAAAGCAGCTGTGGAGGGTATGGGCAGGTGTGCACAAAATAATTGGTCTTGTGGGGGGAATCTTGCCCCCGAGCTAGTCTGATTTCAGTGATCAAAGGAATTAAGGGATACAATGTAAGTCTACAACAAGCTCTACTCAGATGGTGTAGGTGTGGCCTAACCAAGGCAGAGCAGCTATATAATGGAGGTATTCTTAAAACCTTCACTTCTGTAAGACAGAAATACTCCTTGCAAGCTGGGGATTTCTTTGCATATTTACTAGTGAGACACCACCTGTCCCTGAATGGTTTGACTTCTTCCCCTACTGAAATAAACCTTTGCAGGCCACAACCCAACTCCAAATCCCTAACAGCTTTATATAAACTGTTTGTAGCCCCAGACCCTAGATCAAGGCCAGGGTACACTAGGAGCGGGATCTAGACACTCAGCTACTGGATGAAGACTGGCATATGGCTATAAACCATGTCCATTCTTGCTCTAAATCAAATAAGCTGCATAGAATTCAACTATGGTCTGGGTCTTATTTTACCCCATCTAAACTACACCTGTTCCAAAGAGCCACAATGTCCCAAATGTAATATGGAGACAGGTGATTTTGTGCACATGTCTGACATGCTCTAGAGTGTTCCTTTCTTGTTCCAGATTCATCACCTAATAGAAAGGATTCTGCAATGTAAACTGCCAGCAATCACCACAGCGTACATGTTAGGTTTGGATTACAAACCAACTCAAAGGAGGAATGAGACTAAGGCTCTAAAATTATGGAATCTGGCTCTGGTTAATGCCAGGAAAACTGTAGCACCAAACTGGATTAGTGCATCACCACCAACTGTAGCACAATGGCTGAATAATTTACTTTTGTGTATGAAGCTAGAAAAGCATAATTTTAATGCCAGTGGTCATAATCACCTGTTCCAATGCACCTGACAACCAACGCTGATGGCCATAGAAAACAATTGGATTCCAGTATGAAGGGTTAGGGAGCTATATCATTGACTGATTAAGTTCATCTCATATAGTTGGGTTGTCCCTAAATATTTGATTTTATGAAACTGTTTTGTCCTAAATGAATATAATTTGCTGTAACTATACCAAAAAAAGTGCTCTAAATGTTATACCTGTATTTATGTACCAGAAGTACCTTAATAAACTTTCTTTACAAAAAAATAAGAAAGCTAATGAGTGTTTCCTTCAGGACAGTCCCCATCAATTTCCCCACTATTGAGGACAGACTGACTAATCTGTAATTCCCTGGTTCATCCTTTGGATCAATTTTATGGAGAGGTACCACGAGTGCAGTTCTCCAGTCCCTGGGTACACTGCTGGACTCCAAAGTTGTGTTAAACTGGTCTGCCAGGGGGCCTACCAGCATCTCCACTAGTTCCCTTAGGACCCTTGGGTGCACACCGTGTGATCCTGGAGAAATGTCCACCTTTAGGGCCTTTATGCCCCATGCACTCTGGCTACCTCTATTATGCCATCCATGACTCCCTCCTTCCCCATCCCTGCTCCCCTGCTCCCTTGTGGCACTGGTCCATCCTTCTATCTAATGAAGATGGAGCAGAATTGCTATGTATATCCACTTTCTAGTCAGTTCCTTCTGCCCAACCTTCCTCCTTTTTCAATCTGAAAATCTCATCATTAATATTCCTTTTGTCCCTTACATAGTTGAAGAAGGCCTTCTTTCCAGAATTCACTCTCTGTGCCAGTCGTGCTTCCTTTATAGCCTTTGCCTTTCTAACTATTGTTATCCACCCTTGATTTAGCATACTAGGCCTCCCTATCCTCCTCGTTCTGAGTATGTTTGTACTTTTGGAAGGCTGCCTTCTTTTCCCTTATCATATTTGTCACTTCCTTGGTAAACCAGCTGGACTTTTCGGCCTTAGATTTTTTGCTTTTGAATTTGACACACTCACTACTGGCCTCCATCAGTCCCTACTTAATTATGGGCCTTTCTGTTCCACCTCCATCTCCTGTTTCATTCCAGCAAGATGTCCCACCAGAATTTCTTCCATTATAATAAAGTCAGCCTTTCTGAAGTCCAAAACCCTCATCTTGGTGTTGATCATCCCTCTGTCCATGTCCAGTTGGAATCACACTGTGTGGTGGTCATTTTCTGCAAGTGTTGCTTCCACCTTTACATCCTGAACATGCACACAGTTGGACAGGGGCAGGTGCAGTACAGCCCTCTCCCTAGTGGGGCCCATGACACCCTATATCAAGAATCCACTCTGAAATGTGTCCAGCAGTACTTGCTCCCAGGCACTGGAAGTAGCAGGGATTGTCCAGTCCACCCCAAGCAGATTGAAGTCCTCCATTATTACCACCTCTCCCTTGCCGGCCATTTGTAAGATTTAGGACACTAGTACCCTGTCTAGCTCCTCATCATGGGAAGGTGGTGTGTAGACCACTCCCATTCTTAGTTTTTGGCCCTCAGTGTATTGTACTTGCATCCATAATGCTTCTGTATTTCCATCTGCTCTTTCCTCTCTGGTACAAGTTATCCCCTCGTTCACATACAGAGACACTCCCCCTTCTTGTATCCCTATTATCCTATACATTTTATACCAGGGCTGTGAGGTCCCACTCATGGCTCAGTATGGCCCATGTCTCTGTGATGGCCACTGAGTCCAGCTATCTGTCACCCATCAGCACCTACATCTCAGCCATTTTGTTACCCGGCTTCTGGTGTTAAGAGACACCACTCTTCACCATGACTTGGGCCCCTTTTACCCCTAACCTACCCCTCTTCCCCAGACCCTCCTTCCCTTATCCACTCTCTCCACAAGTTTCTCACTATTCTGTCCGGCTATGGGGGGAGGCCAGTCAGCCTCCTCCTTCAGGTGCCTGAGGGTACCTTGTATCCTGCTGTCCACTCATCAATTTAAATTGAGCTTTTTTCCCCCCATGAATTCTGCAAGCTTGCCTTTTTCAGACCCTTGTACCCTTTTTACTTAGGTGTAACGTATCTGGTGCCTACAAGTCCTTGTTCTCCCAGGTCCCTTCCCAATCACAAACTGTCCCATACCCCTCCACCTTGCACCACCCTCTGAGCCATACATTGAATTCCTCAATTCTAACTTTCCTTGCAGTGTTAGCCCTTCAGACTGGTTGCACCTCTGAGAAAGCTTCCAAACTCCCTACCTCACAAGAGATTTTCCTTACCTCCCTGAACCTGTCTTGTACCACCCCCCCCCCCACATTCTGCAAGGCCATTCATACCCAGATACACTATTTTATGAGGTTTCTCAACATCCTGTCCCATGTGCTTGGCTGTGAGAGATCCCACTCTACTCATCATCATCCCTGGCACACATTCTACCCTCCTATAGTTTGGTCTGGACCCCTTACCCCCACTTCACCCCTTTATTAATGAATGCCTCAAGAGCATCACCCCTCACCTTCCTGGGCCCTTTCTCTTCCACCGCTGCGGCAGCTCACCCTGACAGATGGGACCTTAAACCTTTTTTAAAATGGAAACCACAGATCCCTAACCACTAACAAAATGTTGAATGATAAAAGTAATTTGAAGTGTGTAATAATCTTTGCCTTCTCTTTTCTTCTTTTTCCCCTTTCAGGTTTTTTGCCTTGGGAGTGTCCAGGTTCCGGCTCTAACATTGTCATGTAGATTAACCCCTTGTCTGGTAACAGATCTTTTGATCATTACTTAAAGGACAGCATATGATGCTATGATAAATGCACAGAATGTTTGCCTTGAATATGTCAGGGAGCTGGACTTTTGACCTCTGCTTTATCTCCAGCTTTTCTTTTACCTTTACTCCCCCCTTGCTCCCTCCCCTCCCTTCTGGCCCTCTTTTCTCATTTAGCTTTTTCTTGCTTAAAAATCTTATGTGCTGCTTAGCAGCATAAGCACAAAATATGTAAATTAAATAAGGAAGCTTAAACTAAAATGACTTAGAAGTAAAATGGCAATATACTTTAATATCTTAGTGCTTAACTTCACTAATACTGTATATTGAGTTTGGCAGTGTTGATCGAATGCTTTTCATTTTTGCTTTTTATTACCACCTTAGATATGAATGCAACATGTATATTTCTTCAAATGAATGTTTTGTATTTAAATGATGTTACCCCTTACTTGGCCACACACCTGTAGAAGACTCATGAGGAATCAAAGCGCTAGGGTGGCCAAGAAGGAGCTTTGTTACTGTCAGACCTTCTGATAATTTTGAGGCAAATAAAAGCTTTTTTTGCACCTGCTACTTTGGATTTATCTTGAGTCATTGGGTCTCGAGTACCACCACAATTCCAGGTCTGTTCTTTTAACTTCAGGTCTGTTCTATTAACTTCAGGGGCTGGCTGCCCTCCAGTGATGAGCACCGTTCTGAGTGGGTTGATTGCAGCATTTTTTCTGGAACTGTTCAACTTGCTGCTCACCCCTGCCTGCCCCCTCCTTCCCTTCCTGCCCATCCTGTACTCTCCCCCTTGATCCCTTGCACCAGTTACCCCCAAATCAGCCCTCTTCCCCTGCCTCACAGTACCCCCTGGTACTCCCCCTACCTTTTCCTTCTGCTCGCCCCCAAGCCTGTTCTCTTATTCACCCTTCCCCATTGCCTTCTCCCTTCTTCACTCACCTGTCACTCTCACCTGAGCTCTTTCCCTCTTGCCACTTCTCATTATCATCCCTAAAATCCTTCCAGTTACTGTCTCATTCCCCCATCTAGCAGTCCTTACTCATCCTTCCAAGTTCCTCCTGTTCCTCTCTGTCCAGCGGGAGGAACCTGTTCTGCACCAGCCACTCTGGAGGTGCTTCCACTGGATACCCTCTCCACCATGCCTTGCCCATTCCCCTTACCTTTAGCCACCCCCCCCAGCTTGGGCCTTCTTTCCCACTGGGGGAGATGAACCCTGGGGACCTGCTTATTCCACCTTCCTTCCTTCCTTTCCCCCATGCAGCCCCCCAACATTGATCCCCTCCTGTTCTCTCCCAACTGCCTGCTCCCAGGCCCTGTAGCTCCGCTGCCCCTCCCACCTTTACCCCTTTTCTTCGATCCTCTCCTGTTCTCTCCCCCACTTCCTGCCTGCCTACTAGCCATGTTGCCTCTCTGCCCCTCCAATCATTGCCCTACAAATCCCCCCAACAGTACACTTATCTCCTGCCTCATCTAGTACACCTCTGCCCATAGCTGTCCAATATGCTTACAAACCAGGCATGCCCATCTCCCAGAGAGCTGCCCAAAACACTGCTGCGACACACCCCTTGCACCCTATAACCCTACCTGCCTCTGCTTGCTCCCACTGCATGCTCCTTCTCCACATATTATATTCCAGGCACTGCTTATTAATGCATTTGCTATCCCTTTTATCCTAATTGAGTTTTAAACCCCGGACCTGGGTTAGGGTGGTTTAAAAGCAGTGACCGCTTTTTTCCCCTTTAATCAATTAAGGCCTGGATGACAGTGGTTGAAGAGCTGCACTCCCTTCCTGTCCAAATGACTACCTTGATAACAGCTTTGCTGCCTAGCTGCCTGGTCGTCTCAAGGTATGCACTGCCAGCCTCCTTACTGAGTTTCTCGACTGCTAACCTCCCTTAGACTGACCACAATAGGGAGTAAGTGAGACACACTACTAATCTATATGTGAACCATATGCTTTCCACTTGAATTTCCTACCTGCAGTCTCCCTGTAGGCTGATCCTAGATAAAGCATAGCTGTGATCCACTAGCAATGCTGCTATCCACACCTAGGTGAGAAATAGCTACACTCCCATAGACCTCCCTTACTGTTAGGCCAGTTGTAGGCCTACCCTAGATAGGGACTAGCTACAGTCCATCTCAGAGTCCTCTTTACCCCAGACAGATGATAGCACAATTCCTACCAAACCACCAGTTTCTTCCCATTCCCCCCACCTTACCTGGCCTCTGCTGGGCAGCGTGACCTGTGGCCCGTGATCCTCCCATTGGATGTCCTAAGGATGCCCCCAGGTCCCACTTAGATAGATGCTATACTTCTGCTTCACGGTACTCACACTTCAGGGTCAGTCATGCAAGGGGTAGAATGGCCCCCTGGGATTTATAAATAGAATACTGCCACCCTATAGGCTAGTGTCCCCCACGTGTTCAAAGGTATCTTCAGTTGACCCTATCTCATCCACCCCTAGTGGCTTTCTCCATCCTCCCACATACAGAAATCCACAGCAAACAACTGTTCAGATCAGCATTCTCCCTCTTAAATTCAGCCTCCCCCACCCCCCCACAAATTTGGAAAACAGCAGTAGAAAAATCAAAGGCACTTCCTTCCCACTCCTCCAGTGCCTGATTTTCTGATTGGTGGTGGCTGCAGCTGGAAAGGGTGTCTGACTACAGCTTTCTTGCTTTTAAGCACACAGAAGTGTCACCACCCTATAGGCTGATGTCTCCCACTTGTCAGATAGGCATATTCAGCAGACCCTTCCTCACCCACCCTCTAGTGGCTTCCTCCCTCCAGCCACACACACAAATCCCTAGCAAACAACTGTTCAAGCCAGTATTCTCCCTTTCAAATGCAGCCCACCACACAAATTCAGCAAGCAGTGGCTAAAAAATGTTAGAGCACATCCCTTCCTGCTCCTCCAGTCCCAGGTAGCTGCTGCTGGAAAGAACATAGAAATGCATTTGCAACCCTAACTATAGAGGAACTACTGTGCCCCTATTACACACACACACACAAGCACATATGCAGGCATGCATGCACATGCAGCACACAAACATATTACATTGTGCTTGTATATCAGGATTGAGTCAGCACTAATATTAAACATTGATTTTTGCACCTTGATAACTCTGCCCCTATTCAACTGATTTGCTTGCAGTTTGGTAGACTCTGAGTGGGTGCCAAGATCTCTGGAGTCTAAAAACTTTCATGGCACTCCGTTTAGTGTGGGTAAAGTACAGAGGTGCAGGAAATGTTAAATTGGCCAAAATTATGACTTTTTTTGGTTAACTATAACCAAAAAACTAGGAAGATTTTAAACCTGAACTTTCAGGTTTGATAGTGCCTGCCTCAGGGTGTGTGTTTTTGTGCTCATTAGCGAGACATGGTTTACCAGTAACCACACTTGGGAGACTTCAGTACCTGGCTATGTACTGTTCAGAAGAGACCGAGGTACAAAAGGGGGGGTTGGAGTGGCCCTTTATGTCCATGAAAATATCAAAGCTACAGAAATTCAGAATACATGTAAAGAGCCAGAAGAACTGTGGGTCACCCTGGAAACAGGAAATGGGACAGCCATATGAACTGGGGTTGTCTACAGGCCTCCAGACCAGGGGGGAGGACATAGACACATTACTGTTAGAAAATATACAAAACATGACAGCTAAAGGGGAGGTTCTGATAATGGGAGACTTCAACATGCCAGATATAGATTGGTCAATACCAGCAGGAACATCTGCCAGAACTAGACACATGGTGGATTCCCTGCAGGGGAAGGGCCTCAAACAATTGGTACAACAGCCCACAAGAGACAGGGCTATCCAGATCTAGTACTGACTAACAGGGAAAGGATCACAGATCTCCAGGTAGACGGTTGACCAGTGACCATCATATATGGTATGATTCAATTTGGCTACTAGAACTAAATTATCCCATTCAAAGGCAAAAATATGGGACTTCAGAAGAGCTGACTTTGATAAGATGGCCAACAGAGTTAAGCTAGCCCTGGCAAAAAGAAATACAGGTGAAGGGGTACAGGCAAAGTGGGCGAGGATTAAGGATGCAATGCTTGAAGCAACATCCCATTGTGTTGGAGAGAAAATGAAGTGCAAAAGAAGAAGGAAATCACTTTGGTTCTCAAAAACAGTAGCAGAAAAGGTCAGAGCCAAAAGGCTGGCCTTCAGGAAATATAAGGGAACACAGCAGGATGAAGATAGGAAGGCATACCAAACTTCCCTAAGGGAAGCAGGGAAGGCAGTAAGGCAGGCAAAGGCCCAAACCAAGGAAACACTAGCACAAACAGTAAAAGAAGGTGGCAAGACGTCCTATAGATACATTAGTGAAAGGAGAAAGTCCAAAGGGGGTATTGCTAAGATCAAAGGGGACAAGGGGGCATGTGAGGAGGAGGACCATGTAAAAGCATATATCCTAAATAGATACTTCTGCTCAGTATTTACTGAAGAGAAGGTAGGGCAGGACCCACAGCTCAGCACCATGGGCATGGGGAAGGTGTGCACTAGTCCCTTCACAAAAGGAAGGGTCCTACAAGAGCTCAATAAGCTCAGGGTGGACAAGGCAATGGTACCTGATGGCATGCATCCCAGGGTACTAAAGGAGCTAAGGGTGGAAAGGCGCAGCCATTATCAGAACTGTTTAGTGAGTCTCTGAGCACAGGAGAGGTCCCAGAAGACTGGAGAAGGGCTCATGTGATCTCACTTCACAAGAGTGGTAGCAGGGAGGAGGCAAGGAACTACAGACCAGTCAGTCTTACTTCAGTAGTGGGCAAAATTATGGAGGCGCTCCTTAAGGAAAGGGTAGTGCAACACCTGGAATCCATAGGAGCCCAGGGTCCAAGACAGCATGGGTTTACAACAGGAAGGTCCTGTCAAACTAATCTCATAGATTTCTTTGACTGGGTAACCAGAGTGGTGGACCAAGGGGGAGCAGTTGATGTTACCTACCTTGACTTCAGCAAAGCTTTCGGTACTGTTCCATATAGAAGATTGATTAATAAGCTGGGTAGGCTCGGGTGGGTCAGAAATTTGTCAACTGGGTGGCAAACTGGTTGACAGGCAGAAAACAGAGAGTGGTGGTAAACGGTTTACAGTCAGAAGAGATGCAAATCACAAGTGGGGTACCTCAGGGATCAGTCATGCAGTCAGTTCTCTTCAATATTTTCATCAGTGACATTGCAGATGGACTGGAGGGTAAGGTTTGTCTGTCTGCAGATGACACCAAGATCTGCAACAGAGTAGATGATCCAGATGGGGTGGGCAGAATGAGAAGAGATCTGGATAAACTAGCAAAATGGTCGGAAGAGTGGCAACTGGGGTTTAACGCAAAGAAGTGCAAGATCATGCACATAGGGAAGAGAAACCCTGAAGCCACCTATAGGCTGGGAGGGAGTTACTGACAGTCACAAGGGATGAAAGAGACTTGGGCATCATCATCACCAATGACCTGAAATCATCCAAGCAGACCACTAAAGCAGTAGGTAAGGTTAGGGGGATGTTGGGGCGTATTAGTAGGGGTAGCACAAGTCGGAAGAGTGGGTAATAATTCCTCTTTACAGGACACTTGTGAGGCCCCATCTGGAATACTGTGTGCAGTATCGGAGGCTGCACCTTCACAAGGACTTTAACCAGATTGAGGCAGTGCAGAGAAGGGCAACCAAAATGGTGCAGGGACTGCATGTGAAAATATATGAGGACAGATTAACGGAGCTCGATATGTATACCTTAGAGCAAAGGAGGGAGAGAGGTGATATGATTGAAACATTCAAGCATCTTAAGGGCATCAACAAGGTGAAAGAGTCTAACATGTTTCAATATAAGAAAAATAGCAAGACAGAGGACACAGCATGATATTAGAGGGAGGCCGATTAAGGGGTAATGTGAGGAAGTTCTTTTTCACAGAAAGGATGGTGGATGCATGGAATGGCCTACCTCAGGAAGTGGTGGATATGAATACAGTGCAGGGCTTCAAACAGGCATGGGATAGGCATATGGGAACAATATAGATGAGAATGAATAAATAGGCCATTGACAGAGCAAAGGCCAATGGCACATTCATATGGTAGAAAAAGAAATGGGCAGACTGGATGTGCCTTGCGGTCCTTATCTGCCATCATCTTCTATGTTTCTCTTTTAAGTCCCTATCTTGCCCTGTTTTTGGAAAATTAAGGTAAAACCACACACATGCTCAGTTAAATAATGGATGTTCCAGGGATAACTGATTTGTTATGGCTGCATTTCTAAATGCAATCATTTAGTGAAAATGTGGGCCTGTCTGTGTGGGCAGGGCTAGCCTGACACTATACAGTGTCTGTATGAATTTCAACGGTGTTTGTTTAGCAGGGGTGGGGTACTTGTCAGTGCATATCCAAGCATTTGCTGAATGGAGCTGTGTATGGCAATGCTTAAAAATTACCATTGGCAGCCATTAGCAGCATCCACAGCCAAATTTCTTTACACCGGACATCAGGGTGCCCAATCTGGTGTTCTATAAATGACAAAATTTTCCCACATTGGGATATCCATCCCCCGGAGCTGGTAAAGTTTCCCTATATGTTATTATTTATTTCCCCACCCTGCATGCCACACCAAGATCCCAACACCAGGGTGCCCAGTCCCCAGTGTTGGCTCAGATCACCCCCAACCCATCCCAACAGTTTGAGACAATGAGTGCCTAATCCCCAGTGCCAGTTCAGATCACCCCTTCTACTGACCAAAATGTCTGAGACACCGGGGTACCCAACCCCGGTGCTGTGGAACATCAAGCTGACACTGTGGTGCCCAGTCCCAAGAGTAAGTATTTGCAAAATAAAAACAGTCCCTCATTGTCTATATTTTTTAACTAGCAATTCAAAAAAGCAAACAAAAAAACTATCAACTGTCTCTTGCACTCCTCCCCTCTACTGGTATTGTCCTCTCCCCCACCCCAACCCCCACTCAGCATCCACCCCCTAACACCCACACCCCTCACTCACCTAAAAACAGTCCACCATCATAGACCCAATCTCTGAGAAAAAATTCATTCTCCAAGAAGAAAGAAACCTCCTCCTCCAACCACAACTGCTAACTGAGGAAATAAGGTGCTGTAATTGTAGTTAGTGTGTTTCCAATGCATTTTGAACTTTTACTCATAACCTGGCCATTTTTTTGATATTTTTGCTCCAAATCTTTTACATGGCTTTTTCGGGGACCCCACCTCATGAACAAGGTAGGTGAACATTTTCAAATTCACCCAAACTGGTGATTTTGAAGTAGCTCTGCAAAATCACCTTTTGGGCAGGATTTGAAAATGTTCATCTACTGAGTTCATGAGGCAGGGTCAAAAGAAGTCTATGTTGAAAATTGGTGTTCAAAGTATTTAAAACAAGCATTTGTCAATGCCAAGTGTTGCTTGCTTATATGTGCTGTTCAGGTATTTAGAAGTGATAGTACCATGCCTAAGAACTGTCATGTGCCCCCCAAGACATCCACTGTGTCTTTCTGTTCAGTATTCACAGAAGAGGGGGAGGGGCAAGGGCCACAGCAGTGCAGCAGTTGGAAAGGCATGAAGAGGTGGACAATAGTCCATTCACAGGCAAAAGAATCCTACAGGATGTGACTAAATAGAAGGTGCACAAATTGATGGGACCAGATGGCATAGACTCAAGGATATTAAGAGAACTGTGAAGGGAGAGAGCAGTATCTCTGGCAGCCATGTTCACTGAGTCATTCAACACAGTGGTGGTACCAGAGAATTGGAGGAGGGCAGATGTGGTCCCTCTACACAAATCCAACAGTAGGGAGGAGGTGGGAAACTATAGGCCAGCCAGCCTCACCTCAGTAGTGGGGAAGATCATGGAGACATTGCTTAAAGAAAGGATAGTGGGGCATCTAAAAGCCATCAGAGCCCAGGACCATAGACATCATGGATTCACAGTGGGGAGATCATGTCAGACAAATCTGGTTGATCTCTTTGACTGGGTGAGAAAGGAAGTAAATCAGGGTGGGGCAGTGGACAATGTTTACCTTGATTTCAGTAAAGCCTTTGGCATCGTCCCACACAGGAGGCTGATAAACTAGCTGGGTAGGCTGGGCATGGGGGAAAGGGTGGTAAACTGGGTTAGAAACTGGCTAACAGACAGGAGGCAGAGAGTGGTGGTAAATGGGGTGCAGTCTGGGTAGAGGAGGTGACCAGTGGGGTGCCACAGAGATCAGTCCTGGGGCCAGTCCTGTTCAATGTCTTCATTAGTGACATTGCAGAACAGCTGAAGGGAAATGTCTGCCTATTTTCAGATGACACCAAGATCTGTAACACAGTGGCTACCCCAGAGGGGGTGGAGAAAATGAGGAGGGACCTAGGGAATTTTAAAAAATGGTCTGAGGACTGGCAACTGAAGTTTATTTCAAAAAAGTACAAAATTATGCACCTGGGACACAGAAACCCTGGGGAAAACTACAGCATGGGGGGGGGAGTTTCTGACAGTCACAAAGAAGGAAAGGGACCTAGAGGTTCTTATTTCAGATGACCTGAAAATGTCAAAGTGGTAAGGCAGCTGGGAAGGCCAGTGACATGCTGGGGTGCATAGGCAGGGGTATCACCAGCATAAGGAGGGAGGTAGTAATGCCATTATATAAATAATAATAATAATAACTATATTTCACATAAGCACCTTTCAAGCCATAAAACCATGGTTAGGCCTTACATGGAGTACTGTGTGCAGTTCTGGAGGTCGCACCTTAGTAAGGATATTAACAGGCTGAAGATGGTCCAGAGAAGGGTGAATGAGATGGTACAGAGCTTGCAACACAAGACTTATGAGGAGAAATTAAAGGACCTCAATATGTACTCACTGCAAGAGAGGAGGGGAAATAAGGGATATGATAGAAACATTCAAGTATCTCAAGGGTATACATACAACTACTGAGAAGCAGGAGATAGCTGCTATAGGCACATGTGCAAGCTTCTGTATGATATTCTTTTATTCTTACAAATCTGCAATCTCCACTCCAAAAAATTCTAATGTATCGCAAAGCTTTTACATCTGAATGAAGTGCACTCAAAATCAGCACGATAGCTATTGCTTGTTTTGCCAAATAGTTATGTTTATTCTTGTCATAAACACACAATGCCAGCAAATGCCTCGAAACACCTCTTATTCAAAGCCCATAATAGTGTTCTTTAGCTTAAAACGCCCTTTCAATTCAATATATTGCTTTAGAATTTGTCAATAGACAGGCTCGCAAGACAGTCATAGATATCTCCTTCTTACTTTATTGAACTTCCTTGAGCTTCACAACTCACCATTACTTCATGGCTCAATTGCCTAATCCCATTTGTACTCCGAGCCGGGTCGCTTACCAAACAAGCCGGAAGCAGGACGCTAGCAGCACATTGTTATTTTCTTAGCGCCATTGCTTCTTCTTGCTACTTGCGTCTCCATGGACTGACTATGTTGACCAACCACGATAGAGAATGCTGACGTTTCTGATGTGTGACGTCTTCTTCAGAGCTAGTACCTTCATTCATGTGTCCATTACTTTATACTACTAGTTACCATGGTGACAATACACATCTATAATACCATCATTTTATTCATTCAAATACCATATAAACTTTTAATAAAATAACTTATCCCAATGTGCAATCAGTGTTTAAATAGTTAGAAAATATTTAAAAGACACAATAGCCTTAACATTTTTTCAAAGGCACTATCAAATACTATTACTTGAATATTCACTTTTCTATTCAGCACTTGTCACTGCGAATCAAATATGGGTCTTTAAACAAAACTCCCTTTGCAATGGCACTAAGAAAATAACAATCTGCTGCTAGTGTCCTGCTTTCAGCTTGTTTGGTAAGCGACCCGGCTCGGAGTACAAATGGGATTAGGCAATTGAGCCATGAAGTAACGGTGAGTTGTGAAGCTCAAGGAAGTTTGATAAAGTAAGAAGGAGATATCTATGACTGTCTTGCGAGCCTGTCTATTGACAAATTCTAAAGCAATGTACTGAATTAAAAGGGCACTTTAAGCTAAAGAACACTATTATGGGCTTTGAATAAGAGGTGTTTCGAGGCATTTTCTGGAATTGTGTGTTTATGACAAGAATAAACATAACTATACGGCAAAACAAGCATTAGCTGTCATGCTGATTTTGAGTGCACTTCATTCAGATGTTAAAGCTTTGCGATACATTACAATTTTTTTGATATCTTTCCCTGGAAGGAGCACCAATTAACACAATTCTGTTTGGAGTGTCTTTAACGTCATGTTGACATTTATGAGCCCACAACCATTTTTTTGTTTTTTAATTTTTTTGTTTGCTGTAAATGCCAGTATTTCAGTAACCACATGCCCACACTGCCTTCTTTAGGCAGCTTATGCTGGTTGATGCCTGGTCTCAGACAGCAGACAGAGGGCTCACCAGATTGTGTTGCCATTTGAAAAACTTCATAGAGTGTTCTTTTACTGGTAATAATTTTGGAAAGCTGGTGAAGGTCTCACAATTTTTATTACGATTTTATCTCCTCATGTCTGTCCCCTTTGGTCCCCCCATCCCCACTCCCCAACAGTCATTGGTGGCCACAGCTGCAGCTTTCTTCTTGCCAAAATGGTGGGTGAGCAGCTGCCTTCACAGTCTGTGAAATCTGATGTCTTTCAGTACCGTTTATTGGTCATCTTCCAACACAGGTGAGGTGCTGCAAGCCCAAAATTAACTCAGGACAAGCAGCTTTCAAAGTGGGGAAGAAACGGAGTGAGAAAGAATCAAGTACCCATTCAGATGTGGCATCAATTTTAAGATCAGCATACTGGTGTGGACACTGCAAATAGAACCCCAGCTCTTTAAGCAGCCTTATGAAGAGTAAAGGCTTTTCGAAGCACTGGGGTTCCATTAATTGTACTGTAAGTGGGCTGCATCTAATTTGGCAATTTACTGTATCTTACATCTGGGTGTATGGTAGGCTCAACTTTGAATAAACACTGCACCTGAATGAACACATGGTGCCATAGAAACATAGAATTTGTCAGCAGAAAAGGACCGCTTAGCCCACCCAGTCTGCCCAAGTGTTCTCTACCTACTTGTAACCCCTTCCTGTATATCTTACTGCATGTCTTATTCTGCCTGTGTCCATCAGGACCTCCTTGTGAATGAGCTTGCTCAATGGATTTGTCCTGCGATAAACTTGAACCTACTCCACCTCCATAGCCCTATTGATCTCCGTTGATCCCTTCCTTCCCCTTTTTCTAATTTACCCCTAGGTTTATCCCATGCATGCTTCATGCCCCCTACCATTTTAGCCTCCACCACTTCTCATGGCAGTCTGATCAAGGTGTCTAACACCCTTTCAGGAAAAACATATTTCTTCACAGCTATCCTGAACTCCCCCCCCACCCAGCTTCATCGTACGCCCCTTGGTTTGGGTGCTCATCCTCATTTGAAGGAAACTCCCCAGCTGTACCCTGTTTATTCCTGTGAGGTACTTTGTAGGTCTTGATTATGTCACATCTCACCCTCTTCTTTTCCAGAGTGTACATGTTGAGATTCTTCAGCCTTCCCTTGTAGGGATTCCTGTGAAAATCCTCAACCGTTTTAGTTGCCCTCCTCTGGAAAACCTCCACCTTATGTCCTTTCTGAAGTGTGGACTCTAAAACTGGACACATTACTCCAGCTGGGGGTATACCAGGGAGTGATACAATGGCAGTACATCATCCCTCCTCCTCCTACTGGAGATGCCACTCCTTATGCACCCCAGAACCCAGTTTGCCATGCCCTTAGCCTTGTCACACTGTGCTGCCACCTTGATGTCCTCTGATATAAAAACCTCAAGGACCCTTTCATGTCTAGTGAGTATCAGCACCTCCCCCAATCCTATACTCAACATCAGGGTTCCTATGCCCTAGGTACATGATTTTACACTTGTTGGCATTGAACCCCAACTAAGCAAGAAAATGGAATTGATTTGAATGAATTGCAGTCTTTTAAGCAGCTTTTCAGGGAGTGTGTATGTATGTGTGTGTGTGTGTGGGGAAGGGGCTCTGCTACTATAACTATATGCTTGTGATTTTGGCCACAAATCAGATGCACTCCTGTAAACAGATAAAACATGTTTAAGAAAGACTCATAAGAAATGTGATAAAGTCTTTGTATATTAGTCTGGGCTGAGCTTGCAGACAGGAGAGATACAGCCTGTTCCTAATTAATGAGCATCCTACTGGTCGCCTGTGAGCCTCTTGTGGGCCAGAGCTTACTACATAAGTATTTGTCAATGCCGAATGGTTGCTTGCTGGCATAAGCAGTGGAAGTGCAGGAGTTAGACAGATGGGGCCCTATTCTGAAAGCCCTGCATCAGATGCAAGGTGCCTGCACCGAACAGATATGGTGCAAGGTGCACCTTGCGTCCATGACCGCCCTCCGTGCGATTCACAAAGGTGGCCTGCATCAACCACAGTCCACCTGCACCAAACAGGGCTTGCACCTGCCCTGTGCCCTGCAATGCACTGTAGCATAGCAGTAGGGAGACTGCAGCTGACACAGTCTGCATCCTGTGATTCACAGACATCACCTGGCAGGAGAAATTCTAAGTGCCCTTAGACCAGCCAGGGTAGCTGTAAGGGGACTTAGACATTCTCCCCTGGGTGACATGCCTGTGTGTGGCACACCATGGGTGACAGTCCACCCACCATACACCCCCGGATGTAGCCCTGTATGTGTGGTCCCCGTCCTAGTGGTCCAATGGCACTCCTCACAGTTCCCCGATGCCACCTATGTAACATGTCAGTACCCCCATCCTGATGTTGCCCATACTGGCAGCAGCTTCCCTGATCCCCGATATCCACCCCTTCAGTGCTACCACAGCACCAACTTATGGTGGTACAGGTCCCACCCATGCCCCAGCAGTTGGTTCCCAACCCCCCCATACACCAATCCCGACTGCTCCCCAGCTCCTGGCACATTCCACCACTCACCTCCATGGACAGGCATCAATTGCACTAAACATGGTGGGAGGACACCGGCCCACCAGGTTGGGTCCACATGGCCATTACCTAGTGGGACCGGGGTCCTGTGTTAGTCTCTGGTGGCCTGCCATTGACCTGTGCAGTGTGCCAGGAATTTGCCACAGGGTTCTGGTAAGCGCAAGCCTGGGGACTTAGCTGCTGGAACCCCTCCTATACCTGAATCAGGTGCAAGGTCCCTGGCACACCAGGCATTGGCACAAGCTGCTGTTTGCCACAGCTTGGGCCAGATGCAGGCTTCTATGAGAATCGGGCCCATGCAGTATAGAAATGGCAGTGAAGTACTGAACTGACACCAGCGCCACCCCCATCCTGCAGAGATGGACAGGCATTGGGGTGTGCCTTTGGGTCATCACCATAACGGTCATGACATTTCTCCTCACCGTACCCTGCAATCACTGACAAGTGTCAAGGTTTGCCTTGGGTGTTCGGGCTTTACTCACCTCATTCCATAAGGAAATATGCTGAAATGGGTGCAGTATAGGAGAATGGGATGAACTCTGGGGCCAAAGAGTCCAAGGCACACCTCAATGCCTGTCACTGGCTGCAGAGTGCGGGTGAGGGTGGAATGTCATGAGCATTAATGTCGACAATCCCAAGTCACATCCCTGACATCTGCCATTCCCTACAGGGTAGGGCATTATGGTCGAAAACCCCAACACCCCGGCAGTTTCTTGGTATTTTTACCACAAGTTTTCAACATGACCAGTTTGTGATCCCACTGCATGATCAGTGACACTATCAGTTCATTAGCAGAAAGGTGATTTTGCACAGCAATTGTGCATTTGGCACCGCAGGTACGAAAACACATTTCGAACAGGAAGTGAAAAATGACAGATGTACTGTTCATGAGGAGGTGTAAAAAATGGCAATATTGAAAATCTGGAATTAAAATATAAAAAAACTAGTGAAGTCATGAGTGTGCATAGAAACTGTGCAATGCACACCCGTAATGTAATTAGTTTTGGGATTTTTTACAGTAGATTTTCAACATAGGCATTTTTGGACCTCCGCCATGAACAGTGTCACTGTGATTTTCTTAATCTATCCTGAACACTGATTTCCCACAGCGACTGTGTTATTCTGCACTGGAAGTGCGAAAACACATTTCAGCCAGGGTGTGAAAAATGACAGCTGTACTGTTCATAAGGAGGTGTGGAAAAATGCCAATGTTGAAAATCTGGACTGAAAAGATTATAAGTTTGTGAACTTACAAAGGTGCGTGGAAATTGCACAATGCACGCTCATAACACAGTCATTTTATGGGCTTTTGTCACCAAAGTTTCAACATAGCCAGTTTAAGACTTCTGCTCATAGCCAGCCCAGTGGCACTGAGGGTTTAGGTGCTAGATGCCACACCTCACGTCACGCTGGCGACCCGGATTCGGGAGTGAGCCCGGGCCATCGTGGCTCAGCAGGGGGGAGAGAGAGGATTGAGCATCCGTAGGACTGCTCTTCTCTCTCGGGGAAGGATCCAGTGGAAGCCCAGCGCAGCAGAGGCCCCCGGTGGAGACCAGTGGCACTGCCATGCCCATGGGCTCACGAGTGTGGGGTAGACATTGGCAGCTGCCTTCCGGACATGGGTGGGAGCACTCACGTCATGGGCCAGGTGGCATTGCACGTCCAACGTCGAGGGCGTAAACAAGAAAATACCCTCCACCTCCGATGGGCGATGGCCCTGTCAGTGCCCTCACCACACGCCCAATGCTGGTTCCCCATCACGGCCCCTGCGGTCTCCCCGGGTTGCTGCCTCCTTCCATCCCCGGGAGCCGCAACAAAACTGAAGATGTAGGGGAGCACAGCAGGTGATAGAGCGAGCAGGTGAGCACAGTGGCCCGAGAGAGTTCCAAGACAGAGAGGCTAGAAAAACAGTTGAAAAAAAAAAAGACCTCTGCTGATGAACAGTGTCACTGTGATTTTCTTAATATATCCCGAACATTGATTTTGCACACTGACCATGCCACTGTGCACTACATGGGCGAAAACACATTCCAGGTGATATGTGAAAAATGAGAGTTGCACTGTTCATAAGGAAGTGTGGTAAAATGGCAATGCTGAAAATCTGGAGTGAAAATATTAAAAATGCCTGCTATGAGCGCAGCATAGAACTGAGCAATGCACGCCATAAAACAGTAATTTGGGGAATTTTTTTCACCAACTTTTCAACATAGGGTTTTTGGGGCCTACCTTATGAACAGTGTCACTGTGATATCCTTAATCTGTCCTGAACATTGATTTCACACACCGACCGTGCCACTGTGCACTACATGTGCGAAAACACATTTCAAGTGAGATGTGAAAAATTACAGCTGTACTGTTCATAAGAAGGTGTGGTAAAATGGCAATGTTGAAAATCTGGAGTGAAAATATTAAAAATGCTAGATGTTACAAGTGTGCATAGGAATTGCACAACACACGCTCATAAAACAGTAATTTTGGGGAATTTTCACCAAATTTTCAACATAGGGTTTTTAGGGCCTACCTCATGAACTGTGACACTGTCATTTCATTAATCAGTCCTGAAAGGTGGTTACGCACAGTGACCGCTAAATCATCTTTCGTGAACGAATAACAAAATGACAGTGATGGAGTTCAAGAGGTAGGGTCCCAAGAACCCCATGTTGAAAATTTGGTGAAAAAATTCCCAAAAATGGCCAAGATATGCACCAGAGTTGAAAAATAAAACATTTATGCCATTATACAGCTTACTAGCATTTCTTCAGTTCACAGTCGGCTTTGAAGAATGCAGACGTGTTCCCGGTCCACCAAAGATCATTGCGCCAGGCTCCAGAGGTAAGTATGGGGTGGTGGAGTGGGGGGAGGTGGAGTACGCAGAAGGTGGGTGCCGGTTGGGGAGGGACCACCGGAATCAACGAGGGACCGTTTTCTAGTTTACAAGGGTTTTTTTTTTTTTTGCAAAAAAAGTTGCTAAAAGGTTTTGTTTTTTGCAGGGAGATTTAATTTTGGCATGCTGGGGTTGGTCTCTAGCATGCCACTTGAGGTTTGGGGGGTGCTGTAGGCAATGGGGATTGGGCACCCTCATCAGCACATACCAATTGCTGGGAAAACAAGAGCCGAGGGGATTGGGCATCCCCTCGGCACACAAGAAATTGAGGGGGAATCATTATGCCGATGGGGAGTGGGCTCCCCCATCAGCAAAATTACCAGGTGGGGGCATGATGACAGGGGGCTGGGCACCCCTGTCAGCACATATAAGTGGGTGGATGGCAAGAGCCATGGGGGATTGGGCCCCCCCACCTGCAGGGTGGCTTTCTTTCTTTTTTTTTATTTATTTAAATATTTCACCAGGAAGGCACACTAAAGGCCAGGCGGTGGCTTTCCATTGGCTTTGTGGGGACTGTGAGTGGCCGACAAAGAAGCCGTCACCATATCAATACAGCACAATGGAGCTGTGTAATTGGCTGCTGCAGTCAGGGAGGTCCCACTGTACAAACCGCTGATTGCAAAGTGACGGGGCATTACCTGATTGCAGTGGCTCAGTTACTTTGACCTAGTGGCCTGCTCCTTAACTGCCAGTGATCGACAGCAGGCTCATCTATTGACCAAGACAAAGACCAGCCTCTGAATGGGCTGCTGCCATTCAGCAAAACACTGCCGCACCTCCACAACCTGCTTGTGAAGAAAATGTGATGCAATGTGTTTCTTGCACATGCGTGCAAGCAACACAAAAATTAAGTTATGAACGTACTTTGAGATTTTTCAATGCTCACTCATAACTTTGATCATTTTCAATATTCTGACCCCAGACTTTCAACATAGCAATTTTTAACCCCCAACTCATGAACATAACAGCTGCTATTTTTTACATCCTGCACAAAATGTGTTTTCACACATGTTGCATGAAATGACATGTTGGACAATATTTGATAAAAAAACAACTGTTGTGTTCGGTGGGGTCATTAAAAGACTATGTTGAAAATTTGGGATGAGAATGTCAAAAAAAGGAAAAACTATGAAGAAACGTGTGCAAGGCTGGCTGCTGGCCCAGCAGGTTGTGTGTTACGTTCCCATTCTGGTGACAAGAGTTCAGGGACAAGCTTAGAGAGCAGCTTGCAGCACAAGGATGGGGTCTGTCGCTGTTGTGCACAACCACTCCTGTCCTGGGAAGGGTTTGTGCAGCATTCTGCTGCACATACAACATCTTACAGAATGGGTCATGGACTCATGCCTGAAAATTGGCAGAATTTGTCTAGTGCACTTACCCAGTCAACAAAAACTAAGTAAGTAATTGTTGGAGAGCCTTCCGTCACAAGGGGTTGATGTGCATATCTAGGCCTGACAGGGCCACATACTGCATCAGGAGAAGGGGGCTGACATGAACAAATTAATCATTAATGCATTACAGAGCATGGGTCATGCTGGGGGAACATTATGCCTTGGGTTATTGGGCATAAGACCATAGGTCATTCCTAACCAAGTAGGACTTCTTTAGAAATCAATTTTTAAAAGAAAAAAAAAAGATAGGGAAACACAAAATGTACTTCTCTGAGCAGGAACAGGAAATCCTTAACAACTGTTTGAACTGTTTTCATTTACCTGCCTGTCTAGCAGTCATCACAAAAATCATTATAATTCAAAAATTTTGAGATATTGTCTCACTACACTATCCAAAGGCACATCCTTGTCACAGACCCCATCATCCCTGAAAAATTTAAGATTTTTGTTCTGTCTGGACTGTAGATGTGGACAAAAAAAGCCCATGATAAGCAATGGGAAAAAGTGTTTTTTTTTCTGTTTTTTTACCACTCCATATCTCAAAAACCATACAAAATGCCGTCACGAAATGTTCCATATCTTAAGACATTGGCATAGTGACCACGCATGCCGTATTTTGGGCTATTTCATTGCAGAATGCCAAAGTTATTGTGGTGTAACATTTTGGATTTAACAGAGAAGTCCTGGTACAACACTATGTAACTGTCAGCATAGCTATCTTATTACCCAACTTATGTACCCAGCATAGAACATTTTCAAATGCCAGCTAAAACTTAATTCTGTGCAACTGTAATACCATTCTGTGCCACAGGTGCAAAAACATATTTTGGGCAGGGTTTGAAACATGACAGCTGTGACATACATTAGGTGGGGTAATAAGAAGTCTCTGTTGAAAATTTGGGATGAAAATATTTCCAGGGACACTGGTTTACTGGGATTGAGAAAAGACAAATTCCATTTTGCACATTGTAAAAAATGGTATTGTCACCGGTGTCTGCTAAGCCAAAATCTGCTTTTACCGGTGTTTGGTTTTGTGTACTTTACAGTATTTAACAATTTTTAACTCTGCTAACATGCATTTTAGCAATTTTGATTTCCACTATTACACATCCTTCCATCCTTGTACCAATTTAAAGTTATTTTAGGTATAAGATGTGATGGCAGCAGCAACACTACAGCCCCCATCCCTAAGGTGTAATGGAAGCAGCACTACGGCCCCATCCCTCAGGTACAATGGCAGCAACAACAGCACTATGACCCCCATCCCTCTGGTGTGATGGCAGCAGCAAAAGCACTACAACCTCCCTCCCTCAGGTGTGACAGAAGCAGCAGCACTGTGGCCCCCATCCCTTAGGTGTGATGGCAGCAGTACTACGTTCACCGTTCCTCAGGTGTGATGGCAGTATCAGCACTATGGCCCCCATCCCTCAGGTGGAAGAGCAGCAGTACTACATTCCCCATCCACCAGTGGTGATGGCAGAAGCACTACAGATCCCACCCCTTCGGTGTGATGCCAGTAGCAACAGTGCAGTCCACATCCCTCTGGGGTGATGGAAGTAGTGACAGCACTATGATCCCCTTTCTTCAGCACCTACACCCCACATGCACAAGTAACAAATGACTTGGTCTCTTTGCTTGTTAGAACTCAGATGTGAATTAATCTGAACCATCACTGCTAAGGTGGACTACCTTGTTTTTTCCTTTTTATAATTTAACTGCCTGAATTGGATTTCTGCCTGTGACACTGCTGACCAGGGTTAGGGAACAGACTTGGGTGTTGGAGGGCCAGCTGGTGGGTGAAGGCTTGAGTGTCCAACGACCACTCACCTTCTCCTGGGAGGAGGGTGGGTTCATGGCTCAGCATTTGCTGGCCCCTGGCGGAGGCCAGAGGCATGGCAACATGTCAGCCCTCACTGCAGAAGGGAGAATGATGGACGTTGACTTGTGTCTTGACATTGTGTGGCTTGTCACACTCCCAAGAAAATGAAAAAACACCCACTGACCCAACCGAAGGACAGTTGTTGGTCCCTACATAAGCCATAATCCCCAGACATGTGTCTGTTCTGACTCGTGCCATGTCCAGGATACACTGGAAGCTCTTTAGGGCAATTCTCCTCCCCTGGTAGCCTCCTACAGGGGTAGGGGCCCACTCAATGAAGGGTTACTTTAGGTTATCTGGTAGCACAGCAGTAAGGGGCAGTGGATGGTGGTTGGCACTCAGCAGTGATGGTAGGGGGCCTTGGCAGGCCTGAAGGAGTGAATGGCCAGGGGGTATAAAAACTACTTGAATTTGCTTCTTTGAAATAAAGTGTCTTCACCTAAAAAATCCACAAGTGATTAGTGGTGGACATTCGAATGGATTTATGCATCTACCAGACATGTGGATGCTTTTTTTTCCTTTGGTATCCATGAAAAGGGTGTCTCCCAGTTTTCATGTCTTTCTTCAGATGTGAATTGAGCACTACTCTGCCCACCAGCATCATATAGCCCCTGGGGTCTTACCTTCTGTACGTCATTGACTGTGCTTTCAAAATCCACTGGCCAAACATAAGTACACTTGAATACTTAACATTTGCTTTTTGTTGAAGCAGTCTATCAGAAAACCTTTTGTTGTCACATATACTGAAACAGTAGGTGGGAGAAAAGCTGCAAATGATCCAATTTACCTAAATGGGGTGCTAACTGTGAAGTCTTTTCATAAGTAGTAAGACAATTTCTTCTTTGTGAACATACTGTCATTCAGACTAGTTTTCATTCAAACAACTGAGGACTGTGGATGGCTGTACTGGTTATAAACTTGAATAAGCTAGTTGATAACAGTGATCCTGCATTTTAGCAATCTACAACCTATATACTTATATGCAAAGAATACAATAAACACCTGACTAAAATCTAAAAACAAGCTTATAAAACACAAAATGCATCTGAACATTTATCTTTACCTATACAAAATCATTTCAGCCCAAGAAAAACCCAGGCAAATTACATGGTACCCTGACTACTATTCTATGATGTAGTAAACATATATTTGTATTTTTTTTATATATTCTTTGTAAAGCAGGTAAGGCCCACTAGGCAGGACTGTCTGTTTCCAGGAGTGACCTAGAAGCACTGGGGAGGTTAAGTGACTTGCTTGGAGTCACACAGTATGCAAGTGGAGGTTGTGGGAATCAAACCCAAGTCTGCTGGATATACCCAGTTCATTCACTGCTTATTACTCTAACCACTAGGCATGGATGATTAAACTGAATGGCTGATTACAACAAATCAGTGTGGGTGATTTCCTTACTGACTCTATATGCAGCAAAGCAGAAAGAATGCAAAGCACAGCAGCATTCATTTTAAGATGCTGAAATCTGGGTCGACCTGCTGGCACTGTGGTAGCACTATTGCTTGCAAAGTCAGTGACCCAGGGTCAGAAGCGAATTTGGGTTGCTGGAGGTCTGGCCAGGGGAGTAGGATTGAGCACCTGGGGGACTGCTCTCCTCCTCCGGGGAGGGTGGGCTGCAGGTCCTGCTGCTTCACCACCACCTATGTGACCACGGGTGGTAATGCAATGGTGTTGCAGAGTGATCAGGAGGGGGGAGGACCCTAGCCAGGATCTGGAGCAGTGGCATGTCCCTATGTGACCTACCTCCTTGGATCTCCTCTAGTGCCAGTGCCCTCAGGGACAGAGACCAGAAAACCAGGAACAATCACCCCACATTGACCACTGGCAGAAGGGACCCAGGTGCCCCAGACTTCATAACCAGGCTCCATGAGGGACCCACTGAGCTGCCCAACACACACTAAGGGAGTGTGAAAGGGTCCTGGGGTCCCCTCCTTTTCCACTTGGTGGGGTACAACCCAGGCAGGATAAGGGTAAGACCACAGGAGCTCCTGAGCATTACCTGGGGGTGAAGCTAAGGGATGTCCAGCCTGAAAAGTGGAGACTGATGCTGTGAGAAGGGGACATAGAAAGAGAAAATAAAAATTTTTTTTTAAAAATGCCCGAAATCTTAGAAATTCTGTGCAGCGACATGCAATTTCCGTGAGGCACGGTACAAGAATTCAAAATCCACAAACCAAGCAGGATTCCGTGATTGTTACCGGTGTTACCGGTAACAATGGAAAACCAGGGTCCCTGAATATTTCAAATTTCCAAAGTTAAGAGTGTGCATAGTGAAATTGCAACAAATGGTCATAACTTTGCCATTTTTACAGATTTTAACCCCAAATTTTCAACATAGCGTTCTTATGACCCCACCTCATGAACAAGGGCAGAAAGAAAATCAAAATCCCACCTGAAAGGTGAATTCAACAAACGACCACATATTCACCTTTTGGGCTGGAATTGCATAATGACAGTCATATTGTTCATGAGGTGGGGTCCACAAAAGGCCATGTTGAAAATTTGGGGTCAAAATTTAAAAAAATGGCTGAGTTATGCCTAAACGTTGAAACCCCCATGTTAACCAATTACGAAAAAAGTGTTTTTTTTCTGTTTATTTACCACTCCACGGGCCAGATATTCAAACCATTGTGCCTAGTGCAAAACCATAGTACTGGAATAGCTCTGGATTTTCATGAGGCTGCAATATTCAAAAGCCCTATTAGCACCGGCACTGTGTGGTAGTGCCGACACTAATAGAGAATAGTATGCAGGGGCAGGGTTAGGAGAGCTCCCATGAATGCCAGCAGCACAGCATATGCAAAGGTCTAGTGCCACACTACAGGCATTAGCACAACCTGTAGTGTGGCACTAGATACTGCAGAACAAAAGCTGGTGGTGATGCGGTGGTAATGCGGCAGTGCCCCCCCATCGTGGACCCCCGTAGCCGCGGTAGTACAGTAAACTCCCTGGTAGTCCAGTGGTCCCCCCCAACCCTGCACGAATCCCAACCTGTTTGTCTTGAGATTAAATGTAATTTCCCTGGTAGTCTAGTGGTCTCCCCACCACTCTGCATGAATTCCGACCCATTTGTCTTGAAATTAAATGGAAATTCCCTGGTAGTCTAGTGGTCCCCACCCCCTGCACAAATCCTGACCCATTTGTCTTGAAATTAAATGTAATTTCCCTGGTAGTCTAGTGGTCCCCCCTCTTCCCTGCATGAATCCCAACCACAAGCACCATACAAAATGACTGTTCCTTGTAGTCTAGTGGTCCCCCACCCAGCAGTGATGCCCCCACTCAGCCCAGGAATGATCTACGAGCAGATCTGGCAACCCACTTAGCCCTCCTCTCACCACCACGGTCAGCCACCGACTGAGGTGCAGAATGAGCTTCATTCATACCTCAGTCAGAACGACCATAGTGGTGAGAAGGAAAATCGAGCAGTCACAGGCTCTGTTCATGGTTGTTCCTGGGCTAAGCGAGGATGTCACTGCTGGGTGGGGGACCACTAGAACTACCAGGAATAGTTGTTTTGTATGGTGCTTGGGGTCAGGATTCATGCGGGGGGGTGAGGGGACCACTAGACTACCAGGGAAGTTATATTTAATTTCAAGTTCAAGACAAATGGGTCAGGATTCATGCAAGTGGGCAGGGTGGCCACTAGACTACCAGGGAAATTACTATTAATTTAATTACAAATGGGTCAGGATTCATGCAGGGCTGTGCGGGGACCACTAGACTACCAGGGAAATTACATTTAATTTCAAGACAAACAGGTCTGGATTCATGCAGGGGGTGGAGAGACCACTAGACTACCAGGGAAATTACTATTAATTTAATTGCAAATGGGTCGGGATTTGTGCAGGGGGGTGTGAGGACTACTAGACTATCAGGGAAATTACATTTAATTTCAAGACAAATGGGTCAGGATTTATGCAGGGGGGGTGGGTGGACCACTAGACTACCAGGGAAATTACTATTAATTTAATTGCAAATGGGTCAGGATTCATGCAGGGGGGGGGGGACCACTAGACTACCAGAGAAATTACTTTTCATTTAATTTGGAGTGGGGGGACCACTAGACTACCAGGGACATTACTTTTAATTCTATTGTAAATGGGTCAGGAGCATACCTCTCAACTGTCCCTGATTTTCTGGGATGTCGCTGAATTTGCCTCAAAATATTACTCTGTCCCTCCTCACAGTTGTATTTCTGTAGTTAAACAGTGGAAATTGTAAGCACAAAATAATGCCAAGCATTAAAGTTACAGACTTGTTCTTCATTAGAAAATGCATTTTGCACTAAGCCCCATATTCTACCAGCTGTTCATAGGTTCATAGGTTCATAGTATGCTTTACAAGCTCAATCAGGCAATTGCCCTTATAGAGCTTGCTACCTATATTATCAGTGGAATTCCTATTTAGTATTACCCATATACTTTTCAATTTTATTTTTAAAGGTCTCCAATGTATCACTCTCAACAATATTTGCTGGTAGTGAATTCCAACTAGATACTATTCTCTATGTTAACCAATTTAGTTCTTTCAATGGTGTTATTTCTTTCTCCAACCATCTGAAAATCATGCAATCTTGTATTTTTATCTTTGATATAATATGTAATTCCTATAGTTTCTTTCAAAAAAGGGTTATTCTTAGTTTTAAAAGCCAAACAGAAATCTCCCCTAATTTGTCTATAATTCATGGAATATAATTCAAGTTTTTGGAGTCTTTCAGAATAATCTTAACCACCCATTCCTTTAACTGTTTTGTAGTTTTTCTTTGAATTCTCTCTATTAAGTTTATATCCTTTATTGTTTGAGGGGCACTAACCTGTACACAGTATTCCATGTGTGGTCTTACAAGATTTTTATATAATGGCATAATTACATTAGCTTCCCTACTTTTTATGTTTCTAAAAATACAACTCAAAATTTTATGACACTGTTTTACTTTATTCTTAATAGGTAAATTGAAGGTGAGATCATTACTAATGACAACACCCAAATCTTTCTCATTTGTAGCTATTTCCAATATATGATTATTTAGGGTGTATTTATGTTTTGGGTTATCATGACCAAAATGCAGAATTTTACATTTTGCTGCATTAAATTTCATTAGGGAATTTTCTGCCCAGTTACTTAATTGATGTATATTTTCTTGAAATTGCATGCATAAATTGTAATCTGTAAATATTGCACCAATTTTACAATCATCTGCATACCTCCACATCCATGCAGATTTATTTGTCTGCATGGATGATACAAGAATATTGAAAATAATGGGGCCCAGGACAGAGCCCTGAGACACACCACTAGTCACAATGCCATAATCCGATTTGAAACCCCCTAATGACAACTCTCTGCCTCCTATTATGTAGCCATGATATAATGCAATTTATTATGTTCGAGTGCAGTTCAACCTTGACAAAATATTCAATTAGGACTCTATGAGATACCGTGTCGAATGCCTTGCTATAATCAAGGAATAATACATCCACGGATAGACCTTTATCAATCGCTGAACTAACAGATTCAAAAAATTGTAGTAAATTTGTAAGACAGGGTCTATTTTTACTAAAACCATGTTGTGTGATGTCCACCAACCCTTTAACCTGAATATGGTTTAATATTCAATACTGTAGTAACCGTTCCATTAGTTTCCCAATTATAGATGTCAGACTAATTGATCTGTAGTTTTCAACCCTAGATCTATCACCTCCTTTAAATATAGGGGTTACATTTGCTTCAGTCCAAGAAGGCAAAACTTTACCCTCAAGAATAGATTTGTTAAATAATACAGTTAAGGGGCCCAACAAAACTAATGCAACTTCTTTTATGAATTTAGAGGAATCCCATCCGGTCCAAGGGAGCTATTTGGTTTCATCATTTTAATAGCAGATATAACTTCTTGTGTATAAAACTCAATAAGATCACTATCTGTCAATAATGGTGTATTAAGTATATGTTGTTTTGGTTGAAAAATACCTAAAAAAAAAATTAACTTCACCAGCTAGATTATCGTCATCGTTAATAATATTATTATTCAAAGTTGTCAATGGGCTAATGGCATTTTCATTACTCTTCATAGATTCAATATATTTAAAAATTTATTTTATTATCTTTGGTATCTGACGCCAGTTTTGATTCAAATGTTGCTTTTGCCTTTTTGATCGTTATTTTTTTTTTAATTGATTTATATCTTTCCCATGTTTCTTCATTATGGGATCTATGATACTTTTTATATAACTTTTTCTTTTTATTAATAAGTTTTTTTACTTTTTTACATTCCACCATAGAGGCAATCTTTTATTGTTATAATATTGTTTTCTAATGGGAACCCATTTCATTATACAATATTGAATTTTAGTATTTATAATTTCCCAGATGTTTTCTATATTTTGACCTAAAAGTTCAGTCTGCCAATCCCAATTTGTTAACAATGCATTAATTTCTTTGTAATCAGCAGCATAAAAATTGTTAACTGAGGTTATACCTTTGATTTTATGAATTATAATTTCAATTCTAGTCTTAACCATCAAGTAGTCACTATCTCCTAAAGGAGGTAACATTTCTGGTTCAGAGAAATCTGATTGACTATTAGTAAGAATGATATCCAAAATCCTCTTCCCTCTAGTTGGTTTTTTAACAATTTGCTCCAAATATGGGCAATTAGGATTTTAATGAATCTATTTTCACAAGACCCCTATCCCTCAAATGAGTCCCAGTTGATGGAAGGAAAATTAAAGTCACCCATCAGGATATAACTACCATCTACATTGACACTTTCTATGTCATCTAAAATGTATTGGTTTCAGTTATATTGAAATTTGGGTCAATATTCTAGCCCGATGGTTAATAATTTATTGGGCATTTGTATATTAACTCAGAGTAGTTCAGATGTGACATTAACCAAGTTGTTTAATTCTGTTACTTTATAGGTTTCTTCTACATAAAGTGCTATTTCCCTTCCAATTTTATCTTTCCTGTTTTTAATAATTTTACAATAACCAGGAGTATCTGTATTCCAATCTCCTTTTTGAAACCATGTTTCAGTTATGCCATACAATGATACATGATTTGTTAGGAGAAAGTCTTTCAGTTTGTCAATTTTATTTCTTAAACTTCTAGCATTTATTAATATAATCATAAGTGACTCATTTGTTGTAGTCTTTGTTAAACCAGATTTTTTATGTCTACATTCTTTTAATTTATTTTTATTTTTCAATACTGGTGAGTATAGGAGAATGGGGTGAGCATTATGGCTGACAACCCCAAGACACACCCCAGACTCCTGCTAGTGTGTGCAGGGTAAGGGTGGAGTGTTAGGTTTGGAAGCCCTGATGTCATATTTCCCTATTTTTGTCACTTTATTCTCAACTGTAACTGATGCATTAAAGTAGTTTTTTGCAAAGAATTTTTTTACGTTTTGAGATAGTGTAATTGTAACCTTGTTTGCCTGTGGGACCTCATGGTCCTCCGGGCCCTGCAATCCCATCTATCAATAGTTTTTGAGCTAGAGTAATCATATCTTTATTTACCTGTGGGAGCACAGCACCCTATGGGCCCTGCACACCCATCCTTCCATAGATGTGTATATGTATGTTGCTCTTGAAGGGTCTTGTGCTTCCATTTATAGGACAACAGTGGCTAAATTGCCAGCATTGCCATATTACAACTACACCTCATCATGTACCAGGTACAGAAAATGTTCAGATCCCTGTCAAAACATAATTCCGAGCAATTGCAACATCATTCTGTGCCACAGGAGCAAAAATACATTTTGGCCAGGATTTGAAAAATGACAGCTGTGACATAAATGAGGTGGGGTAATAAGATGTCTATATTGAAAATTTGGTATCAAAATATTAAAAATGTCCAAAGTTATGAGTATGCTTAATAAAATTGCAACTAATGGTCATAACATTGCCATTTTTACATATTGTGTCCCCAAATTTTCAACATAGCATTCTTATAACCCCACCTCATGAACAAGGGGAGGAAATGTTTCAAATCCTGCCAGAAAGGTGAATTGGCCAAGCAACTACAAAATCACCTTTTGGGTGGGAGTTGCATAATGGCAGTCATATTGTTCATGAGGTGGGATCCCCAATAAGCTATGTTGAAAATCTGGTGTCAGAATGTCCAAAAATGGCTGAGTTATGAATATAAGTTGAAACCCCCTTTGAAATACATTAAACTGCACTTACTTAAGTTTCTCATATTGCAGTCACTAGTTCCAGCAGTATGACATGTCTTCATCGGAGAGTAGATCTGGAACCTGGGACCTGTTCAGGTGAGTGAGGGTGTGTAGCGATGTACTGGTGAGTGTGGAGTGGTGGGTGCTGAGTGGGTGGTGGGGGTAGACAGGCTGATTGCTGAGGGACACTTTTATGCTTTAAAAAAACATTGAGGTTGTTTTTCTTTATTTCAAGTAATGGGCACAATCAGTGGGTGGGGGGTACCACTAGCCACCAGAGAATACCATAATACAAGAGAAACAGTGATCGGTGGGTGGGGGGGTGCCACTAGACACCAGGGAAATAATTCTTTCTGAGGGGCCAACGATTGGCAGGTGGGGGCTCCACTTGACAGCAGGGAAATAAATCTTTCTAAGAGGGATGATGATCGGTGGGTGGGGGGTGTCATGAGGACACCAGGGAAAGTAAAACAGGTCACAGGGGATGGAGATCAGAGGGTGGGGAGTGACCCTACTGGGTCATAATGTTGTACGCTTCATAGCATATGACATTATAGCTAACCCAAAAGAGTGCTGTCCAGGACAGTGAATGGTGCAATACTGCGTATACTGCCGTATGCGGTAGTGCACCATTCACACACTCTCCCAGGCAGAGGATAAGACCTCTGCTGGGAGTGGTTTCCACTGAGCAGCTGCCATGGCTCACTGGACTGAGCCACAGCATCAGGAACCCAGGCACTGCGTCTGGGACCAGGTTTGATTCCCAGTCCCAGACATTTTTTTTCACAATTTGTGCACTCCCTCAGTTGGCCCCACCCCCCAGAGTTGAGAATCCTAAGTAGGTGGGTCCTGGGGCACAGCCCCCCCATAACGGGGGGTGTGGGGGCAGAGTCCCCCACAGAAAAAATAGATAATATTGCATGGCAATATCGCACTGTATTGGCAGAGCAATTTTGCCATGCAGCATAATGTCTTGCGACATTATGACCCCATGCCGGGAATGACACTAGACACCAGAGAAATACATAACACCACCAGGGAAGGCAAGCAGAATCATAGGCAAAGATTCTCCTTCACAAAAAAGAATATTTTTTTGTGACTTGTGATACAAAAAAGGATCTTTTTTCATATTACACCGTCATGAAAAAAGATTCATAATATTTAAAAAATAGCATTTCAAGGGCATATCTCTAACATTGAAGTGCAGGTTACACCTAATGGGGTCCCAATTAACCAGCTAGGTGTGTTGGTCTCTCTCCAGGATGTCATTTTTGTGGCATTTGAAAATTGTATTTAAAAAAAATGGAAACAAGATGGCAGCAAAGGAAAAAAGAAACATTCCAATATGAAACAGGATTCCTTTTTTGTTTCATACAGCTATCCTGAAGTGCTTACTGAGCATGCTCAGAGATGTTTTTTTCAATATTTAAAAATTCAATAACTTTGGAACTGATTATTATTTTTTCACCAGGATAACAAAATGCACATCTGTAGGCTAGTCTCTTTCTGCCCTGAACATTTCAGACCAAGATTCCAAACTGTCTGGGCTGTAGACAAGTTCAAAGAAAAGCCAGCAAAGTCAATGAGCAAAAAGTGCATTTTTCACCTCTCCGGAACTCAGAAACCACACATCCTACTGGAACGTAACTTGACACATGCAGAGATCTGCCCCGGGTGATGGTGCATGCAAATCTGTTAAACAGTTGTAAAGTTATTAAAGTGCAAAATCTGGGATTTAACTTTGAACTGCCTACTCAACCCTAACTATAGGGGCATGACTGTGCCCTTATAATACATTTGATATATATCATAAGGGATATGCATGGCTGAACTGTGTGATACCTGATTTATTTGTACAGGTTTGACCTCAGGTAACCTCCCAAATGGTGTAAGCTACAAGTGAGGTGCTCGAGGTCAAACAGCATGACTATAAATAAATTAGGCATCACACCGGCTCCTCTCCACATGTTCCATTTATGCTACAGGTGCTTTCCTAAAGAGTGCTATAAGATTTGTGTTAATTAAAAAAAAACATTTTCTTTATAAATTATAAATGACTTTTTGTGATTTAACTAGTACACCTCTGCTTTGTTGTGAGGTTGCTAGGTGGTTGCTAGGAATGCATCAGTGTTCATATGCTCCTAACAACCTTGACTTACACTGTAATTGGCTGTTATGACTGTCTATGAATAATTAAGGCTAAAACATGGTGGTACCTGTTAGCGAGAGGTGATGTTGCCTGAAATATGTGCTGCTGTGAGCACTATATATAGAATTTTTTATGCTATTTATTCATTTTTTGAAAACTTTCGAGTTTTATCAAGGAACATCCTGGCTGACTGGTTTGTGTGTCGAGGTGGGCAGGTGACAGGAATGGAAAGCAGTGTGTGACAGACAGCTCTGGACAGTCTTAGTGAGAGCAAGCAGTACTGATCAAGTTCTAAGGATTATGGTACGGAAGGTGGGTTTTGTAGTTAACATTGGTTTAAATTGATGAAAAAACACCACATTCCAGTTTTTTTTAAACAGAATAATGAAGGTTTGACAGGAGGTAGTTAAGTGGCTGACATGGGCAGGGAGTGGTGGGGGAATGACAGAGTAAACAAAATTGGAGTTTGGGAGGGAGAAACAGAAACAAAGTCTTTTGCAGCCTAATGTATTTTTAGCAGTTCAGGACAGTGAAGAAATTATGACTGGAGGAGGGGACATGTGGATATAAAGCGTTTGTGGAAGATACTGTATCATTTTAATTACAAAGCAGTGTGTTTTGGACAGAAGTGGCAGTCTGGACTTGGAGAAAAGTAATGCGGAAAGATGGAAGTAGTGCTAGCAGGCAGAAGGGAGCTGGAAGGCATGGCTAAGATATGATGAGTTTACTATATGTATAAATCTTGATAACAAGTTTACTGTATCTGTAAATTTAATTTATAAATATAGTAGGTCAGAAAACAAGATTTATACAATGGCTGCTGTGTCCATGCCTACTGTATTAATATTATATTATAGGGGTGCGGTAGCACCCCTATAGTTAGGGTTGTAGAGGCACTTCTATGTTAAATTCAAAATTTTGTACCTTAATAACTTTAGCATGTTATGATAAAATAGCCCAAACTTTGGCATGCACAGTCACTCTGCCATTGTCTGAAGATGTAAAAAGTTTTGTGGTGGCATCTGGTATGGTTTCTGAGATATGGAGTGGTACAAATTGGGGAAAAAACACCTTTTTTCCATTGGTTAACACAGGATTTGTTGCCCACATCTACAGCCCAGATAGAATGAAATTTATTCTTTACATTTTCTGGGATGATGGGGTCTGTGCCAAGTGTGTGCCTTCAGATAGTGTGGTGAGAAAATATCTCACCATTTTTGAATTATAATGTTTTTTGTGGTAGCCGCTAGACAGACAGGTAAATGAAAACAGTTTAAACTGTTACTTGTTAAGGATTTACTGTTCATGCTCAGAGAAATACTGTTTGTGCTTCCACCATCTTGTTTTTTTTTTCCTGTCTTAAAAAAGGTTTTCTACCGAAGTACTGCATGTTAACTAATGAACCAGACCTGTATCAGGTCTCCTTTACCTACTTTGTTGGATTCTTTTATTAATATTTTAAAATCTACAGTATACTGCAAATATTAGTGTGGCGAGAATAATTTCCCTCATCACTTGCTTAGGTAAGGACAGTTCAGTTGCAAAAAACATTCCCAGTTCTTTACTGTATGAACTTTACTGTTTGAACTGTAAAGACTGTGAATCGTAAAGGTCCATGACAGCTCAAATTATCATAACTCCCTGGTGTCTAGTGGCACCCCTTATCCACCAATTTCTGTCTTCTAAATAAAATAGTATTCCTGTTAGTCCAGTGGTCCCACTCCCTCCCCCATTCTTCGATCTCCATCCCCATTTACCAAACAAATTCCCAGTGGTCCAGTGGTCCCTCCTCCTCTCCATTCTCTCATCACTGTCCCCATGTCCAAAATGTATTCCCTGTTAGTCCAGTGGTCCCCCTTCCCTTCCCCATACTCCGTTTGCCATCCTGATATTTATTTATTTATTTTTTTAGCCTGCTAAATAAATTCCTAGTGGATTCCCCACCCATTCTCTGAACACTGTCCCCATGTCCAAAATGTATTCCCTGGTAGTCTAGTGGTCCCTCCCCCCTTCACTATATTCCGATCAGCGTCCTGATGTTTATTTTTATTTTTTTGCCTGCTGAACAAATTCCTGGTGGTCCAGTGGTCCCTCCCCCCTTCCCCATACTTCAATTGCCATCCTGAAGTTTATTTATGTTTTTTTAAAGCCTGCTAAGCAAATTCCTGCTGGTCCAGTGGTCTCTCCCCCCTTCCCCATACTGATGTTTATTTTTTTTAAGCCTGCTAAACACATTTCTGGTGATCCAGTGGTCCCTCCCCTACTCCGATCATGGTCCCAATGTTTATTTATGTTTTTATAAGCCTGCTATACTTTTTTAAGCCTGCTGAACTAATTCCTGGTGGTTAAGTGGTCCCTCCCTCCTTCCCCATACTTCAATCACCATCCTAGTGTTTATTTATTGTTTAAGCCTGCAAAAAAAAACATCCTTCACCGATCAGCCCCCCACCCTACCTCCCATTCAGCAACCACCACCCCACACTCTGCAGTACACCCTCACACACCTGAACAGTTCTAGGTTCGAGATCCACTTTCCAATTGAAGAAATGTCTTGCTGCTGGGACCGGCAACTGTAATATGAGAAATTAAGGCAAATGTGGTTCAATATATTTCAATGGGGTTTTCAACTTTGATGTATAACTTAGCCATTTCTTGACATTTCGGCACCAACTTTTCAACATGGCCTTTTGGGGACACCACCTCATGAAAAATATGACTGTCATTATGCAACTCCTGCCCAAAAGGTGATTTCACAGTTGCTTGGTGAATTCACCTTTTGGGCAAGATTTGGAAATTTTTCTACCCTTGTTCATGAGGTCAGGTCATAAGAAGGCTATGCTTGAAAATTTGGAATCAAAATATGTAAAAATTCCAAAGTTATGACAATTCATTTCAGTTTCATGACACAGCTCATAACTTTGGAAATTTTAAATATTTTGAACCCAGATTTTCAACATTGCCTTCTTATTACCCCACCTCATGTAAGTCACAGGTGTCATTTTTCAAATCCTGGCCAAAATGTGTGTTCACACCTGTGGTGCAGAATGGCATTGCAGTTGTGCAGAACTATGTTTTGGCTTGAATTCAAACATTTTCTGTACTGGGTACATGAGGTGGGGTAATACTGTAAGACAGCTTGGCTGACAATTTGGTCACTGTTGTCCTATAAATGGAAGCACAGGCCCCTCCAGGTACATACATATACACACATCTATTGAGGGATGAGCTCCCACAAGCAAATAAGGATACGATTATACTATCTCAAAAAGCAAGGAAAGAAAATGCAAAAAACATTATTAATGCTCTAGTTAGGGCTAAAGTGACAAATGGAGGGAAATGTGGAGTTAGGGTTTCCAACCCTAACACCTGACCCCCACCCTACACACACTAACAAGGGTTGGAGGTGTGCCTTGGGGTAATCAGACACAATGCTCACCCCATTCTCCTATACCGTGTCCATCTCAGCTTATTTACTTATGGAATGGGGTGAGTGTTAGGGCTGACCACCCCAAGGCACACTCCCAATGCCTATTGGTGTGTGCAGGGTGGGGGTGGTGTGTTAGGGTTGGAAACCCTAATGCCACATTTCCCTACTTTTGTTGCTTTAACCATAACTAGAGCATTAACAAAGTATTTTGCAAGATATACATATATATATATATATATATATATATATATATATATATATATATATATATTATGTAATATTATGCATATAAGGCCTCGAATATCTGTGATATTTTTTCTGTGTTGGGTTACCTATGTCATCACAAGTGATGTCATAGGTCACCCAGCATGAGAAAAAAATATCACAGATATTTCTGAGGTCCTTGTGGCATATTTGATTTATCCAGCTCTTGTGTGGATATTTTTGGGACAGCTGGTGTGGTTTTGGTTTATGTGTTTTGTGTTTTGGTGTTGTTTTGGAGTTTGGTTGTTTACGTTCAGTTCAGTCTGTGGTGTGAGCTGGGTTTTTGCTTTGTCTCATAGATCAACATTGGTGAGTTGTGATTGGTGAGAAAGCATGGGAACGTTTTGTTGATTGGTTATTTATATGGCGGTTTGTGATTGGACATTTTCTGGTGCACTCTAGTATGCTTTAGGTAGTTGTTTGGGTTTCCACAGATTAACATAGGTGCCTTCTGATTGGTTTGGCAGTGTAGTCTTTTGTTTGTGATTGGTTTATGTGGTACTTCATTGTTATTGGTCATTTTTTTCACTCTTGCTCTTTTGCAATTGGGTGGCTTTGAATCTATGGGGTGTAAAAGGGAGCATGCACAGTATTTATTCAGTTGCCGGCATGAGGGCCTCATGGTGGGAAGCAGCTGTGCATGCTAGTTTCTTTATTTCTGTGACATCATTCGTTGTGGCCTGGATGAGGACCTGAGAACCAGTGAATTTTCTTGGAGGAGCTGTGAGAGATTGACATTCGTCATTGGCTAGAGGTGTTGTAGTCTTCGGTCGTAGTTTCTGCTTGATTTCTTTTTCTTGGGATTGTTGTTTGGCTTCATGGATTACAGTGTCGCATGTATTGCAGGATTATTTTCAAGGACTGGATTTTTCTTGGTTTTCTTTGGCTGGCTTTCTTTTTTTGGTTGCGTCTTCTGGCTTCTTGGATCATGGTATCGCATCTCTGGGTGGATTATCTTCGAGAAGTGAATTTTTCTCTTGTTTTCTGTCTGATGGAGGATTTCTTATGTTTCTGTATGGGTTATTCTTGGGTGACTTCTTTTTTGCATTTTTTTCCCTCTAGTTCAGGATTACAGCACTGTTTTGGATCTTATATTTTCATGGGTTGTCTTTTTTGTGGATTATTTGTCCTTTTGGTTTATTTTATTGCAATGGACACTGCTTTTATGGTTTGAACACTTTATTTTAGCACTGGGATTACAGGAAGTTGAAAAGGAGAAGGAAGCAAACTTTATTACAAGAAAAGGAAAGAAAACTAAATGTCAAGTAGGGTAGGGCAACATACTATAGGTAACTGTAATGCATGTTTCTTTTGTTTGAAGTGGCACAGAAGTATTTTTCTTTGAAGTACAAAAACAGCAAAAACTGTTTACTGAGATAACTTTTTATTAGGTATTTTGCATATTTCAACACTAGTAACTTGTTTACTAAAGAGCAGATTTATGGAATGAATTCAAAGTGTCCCTTTTGTGTGCTGTATTTCATAGAGCGGTCTTTTTAGTCCTTTTGATAGCAGTGAGCTGAAATCTTTATTTATATTTATATTTGCTGTAATCTGAGTCTTTATTCTGTGTTACAATTGATAGGTGCTTCTGTTTTGAGTTACCGTCAGATCGTGCCCACATGTGTTAGGGATTTTATATACAATTTTGTTTCTACTAGCATTTATGAATGTCTGTATTTCTGTTCTGTCTCTGTTGATTTCTGATTGAACATTATTGGAGTTCTCCATTTCTGTTTCTTGGTGACAGTGTTCTTTGTCAGTGGATTCTTGTTGATGTTTAGTACTTTGTACTTCTTCTCACATATTCTCTTCTAGGAATGGGATGTTATACTCAACACTGTGAGTAGTTCATCATACTCTACTATGAAGCTGACTTTGTGCTGTTCCTTCTTTTATTTTTAAGGCTGTTGGTTTTTTGTATTAGTTGTGTTCTGTTTGAGCTCCAGGGATGGAATGATGCTGTGTGGAACATTCATGGTTTTTGGTTGAGCTGGGGAGCAACTGCAGTGCCTCACATTGATTTCTTTGTGTGTGCAGCTGCACAGTTTTGGGGTCAGTGCAAGACCTGTAGCTTCAGTGAGGATATCAGGAGCTACAGTGAGCATACCAACCTAGAGTGAGAATATTTCAATATTCTCACTGTAGGTCCTGTATGAGCTAAAATAAGAGTGACATCTGTCCCAAAATATCCACACAAGTATTTGATAGATATATATATATATATATATATATATATATATATAGAGGCAAAAAACTCTGTTTAATGCATTAGTTAGGGTTGTTCCACAGCGACAAAAGTGAGGAAATTTGGTGTTAGGGTTGAAAGCCCCCCTTTGCCCCCTGTCCACACCCCCAACCGGCATCAGGGTGCACGTTGGGGTTGTTGGCCCTACCTTCAACTAAGGAATAAAGGTACAGTAAGTACCGTTTAATGTATTTCAATTGTGTTTTGAACTTATGCTCAAAACTTTGCTATTTTTAAGAATTTTTTCAACAAATTTTCAACATGGCCTTCTTGTGACCCCACCTCATGAACTCTGACACTGTCATTTTGTTAATTGGGCCCGGAAGGTGATTTATTGGTCACTGCACAAAATCACCTTTCAGGACTGAATAATGACATTTTACCACTAATATTAATGAGGTGGGGTCCCAGAAAAGCCATGTTGAAAATTTGGTAAACAAATTCTTAAAAATGGCTGAATTATGAGCATTCATAGAAATGTTTCCATGCACACACAAAACTTTGGTAATTTTCAATATTTAGACTCCAAATTTTCAACATAGCTATTTTTTCACACCACCTCATGAACAGTAGAGCTGTCATTCTTCACATCCTCTCCAAAATGTGTTTTTGCACATCTGGTGTGGAATTGCATTTTGGCACAGATTTGAACATTTTCACCTATGGGGTTTATGAGGTACAGTACAGACTGGAGCCGGCTTGCTGATGTCACTTTGTGATGTCTGATTCTCCCCCCAACACCCTCGAGATTTAAATGTGGAAAAGAAAGCCACATCTTAAACAGAAGGGACACAGTGAGGCACACACAGTGCGCCATTAAAGAAACCTAAAAGTAAGGAAACCTTTTCCAACTCCTTTTCCTGACTCAGGGCATTGTTTTTTATCAAACAAAACACTAAAGTGTGAATCTTCTGATTTATTTCAGAGCGCAGATATGTGGTAACTATACAGAAAGCTTTACAGCCCCTTCTGGGAGTGTGACTTTGCGGTCATTAGATCACTATAGATATTGCAGTAAGCATTTTATCTTGTCCTTTCTAAAAACATCCACATTTCTAATTGTAAAAGAAAACTAATAGAGAATTTGATTTTTCCGAGTTTAGCAACACAATAACAGCAGAAAGAACTATTGTGGATTTCAGTTTACAAGCTGCATATTTTGAAAGTAAGTGGGTATCTATGTAACTGCTTAAGAAGGAAAGCATTGATGGTTACATGCTAAATAAGAGTTTTTATTTCCTTTTAGGGATTTACCAATAGTTAAGGCTGAGAGAATGCACGTTTTAAATTGAATTAAAGGACATAAAACATTACAAGGTAGAAATATTTTATAATATTATGACTGATTTATAATGAGACATAAATATCAGTAATGGAATAATTCTGTTTTGAAAAGCAGTATAAGGGATATACAGAGGCTGCATTGCTTATGTTGTTGAGATTTCTTACATGCATTTAGATGCATGAACACATTTTTCTGATTATTACTTTAACAATAGACATGATGAATTACAATTATGAGAGACTGACAATTAAATTTAAAAGCAAGGAAATTTGTACTGTAACAGTGTTGTTGGCTCAGATGTATTGGGAGCTTTTTTACCATCTGGTAATATATACCTGTGAAACTAAAAAACATTTTTATTTATGTTTCTATAACAGCAACACAGCCAGGGCCTGATGAAGTGGCCTTTACCACAAAACTGTTGCCTAAATCCTTCTGTGAGAAGAAAATTAAAAACAAAACACTGACGACTAATACAAACAGTGGTGTACATCCATTTCTTTTCTCTTTTTTTCAATTTCTTTGGTGCTAATGGATGACCCAATAATTAACATATATATAACTGGCATCCTGAAATCCATTTGTTTCACTTAGCAGATAGGAGAGGCTAGGAGGGAGCTCAGATGAACTAAAGAAAAAGAGCTATTAAATTCAATTTAACCCCAATCTTCTGAATTTCTGATTATCCAAACTGATCAGATATCTCCCAGACAGTTCCAATATTCAAGGGTTACCTGTGGTTTGTACCCCGATGTATGGAATAGGTACATGTAGGAGGTACAGGTTCAGATCCCATTAGCAATATAGCCACTATTTGACCAAGAGCAAGTCGCTCCCCCCCATTCATCCACCCAGCTGTAAAACTGTGCTGCAGCATTAAAGTCACCACCAAAAAAGATTTGTTGCATCCCACTCCCAGCTGGACTGCCCAACAATAGAGACATGAAAACACAAACAGAAGAGAAAGAATGTTCATTCGAAAATTGGCTGATGAGCTTGTCAGTGCCCTTAGTCAGTGGGTAACCAAGTTTTTGTCATGCAATCTACATGTACCAGCTGAATCAAGGTTATACCACTAGGGTGTAGGGGTAAGGTTAGAGGCTCAGGAAAGAGTTGGGTGACTCGCAAAATTGATGATTATGTTGCATGAGTTATATATACAGTTATAGATATAGATATACTGTAGATATACATATATATAGTTTTATTTTTTTTCTCTCGTTTGGAAGGAAATTAACAACTCTGTTGCACTAATGCATTTAAAGTACAACAAGCCACATGTGTGCATTGTGAAATCATTATATGTAAAAAAAAGCCACAGGCAGGCATTATGCCATGATTATGCCATGATAAACATGAGTCATATGTGTGTACATGTGAGTGCTGTGTCACTATAAAAACAAGCCTCATAGATACATAGATGTTGATGGCAGATAAGGGCCTATGGCCCACCTAGTCTTCCCATGTGTGCATGTACTTAGCTTCTTTAAGCTTCTCTAGAACTAGGTTGTCCCCTTCCTCCAACTACCAGGATCCCCTGATGCCTATCCCATGCATTCTTAAATCCTGTAATCATTACAGCCCCCACAGCAGCCTCTGGCATGGTGTCCCATTTGTCCACCACTCTCTTTGTGAAGAAATTCTTCCTCACATTCCCCCTGAACCTTCCTCACTCCAGTTTCATCCTATGTACCCCTAGTCCTGGAACATCTTTTTCTATGAAAGATTGTGTTTTCCTGCACCTTGTTCCTCCCAGTGAGGTATTTAAATGTCTCTGTCATATCCTGCATCTCCCTTCTCTCCTTCAGGAAGTACATATTTAAGTCCTTCATTCTGTCCTCATAGGCTTTGTGATGTAATCCTTGCCCATGGGGGGTCAGGGTGGGGGGCTATCCGAGTGGCTGCCTGGGAGTCATTGATTCGGGTGGTGAGGCCCAGGAGGCACCCTAGAGCAAAGTGGGAATGGGAGAGGGGTTCGCCCTGCCTGATTCCCATACCCAAGGGCCCCACCTCTGATAGGGGGCAGGGAGCTGATTCAGCAGCCTCCCTTCATCCTACTTGGGCTGTGCTTTGCAACACCAGGTCAATAAGGAACAAGACTGCATTAATAGCAGACTTGGTTTCCTCAGTAGATCTGACTTGCATCACAGACACCTGGCTGGATGTGAATGTTGCTCCCATTCTGGAGGCACTGGGGCCAGCTGGGTACTCTGTGATACACACCCTGAGGAAGAATCACAGAGACGGGGGTGAGGCCATTTGTTTTAAAACCAGCCTGGGCCTCACATTGCTACCAGTTGGTTCTACCAGGTCATTTGAGAGTGCTGCCATGAGAGGGGGTCCTGGCATAGGCTACAGGATCCTTCTGATCCCTCCGGGTGAGGAGAAGGAATTTCTGGGGGAGATCAGAGACTTCATCACCAGTCTGGTGTTGGGAGTTCCCCAGATGGTTGATTATGGGGGATTTCAACATGTGGGTTGACGACGAACTCTTGTCCTTCGGCCGAGATCTTCTGCAGAGTATGGAAGCTCTGGGCCTGTCACAAAATGTCACTCAGTGACCCACTTGCATGGTCACACACTGGATCTGGTGTTCACGCTGTGTCTTGAGATTAATGACCTCAAGATTTATCCGGTCACTTGGTCAGATCATAGCACCATGGGGTTCATGTTTGGGGCCCCACTGAAGGTCTATCCTCTGTGGAGATGGTCTGGTACTGTGCTTTATGGGGATTGTCCCCAACAGGACTACAGGTGGTGCTGGACCTATTGAGTTTGGACACTGCATGTGTGACCGGTCCGGAGGAGGCAGTGGTGGCCTATTATAGTGCCGTCAGTGCCTTCAGTTTGAATGCACCCGTCCTTGGCCTACCCTTGTCTACTCGCTGAAGGCCCCCTTGGTTTGATGGGGAACTTAGGGAGTTAAAGATCAAGGGTCGGAGGTTGGAGCGGTGATGGAGGAGGCCTGGACTGATGGAGGACAAATTGGCCCTGAGGTCACATTATGGTGACTATCAGGGGGGCAAGCTTCCAAAAGAAAGTAGATTTTTTGTCAAAGAAGCTTTCTGGAGCAAGTAACAGACCAGCTCAGCTCTTCTGCATGGCAGACAGGCTACTACATCCAGCCTGTCTCTGGGTGAGAGGAGCAGATTTAAGCACAAAGTGTGACGAGTTTGCTCTGTTCTTTGCTGACAAAGTGTCCTCTATCAGGACCGAGATATCTTCCAATGCTGTTCAAAGGGATTGCAGGGTTTGACCTAAGGCATGGCAGGGCATCCCTCTTGTGTGTCCAATTTAAACAAGAAATAACTGGAGTCTGCAGTTCCATAAAATCATTTCTTTTATTCCAATTCGAATACCCCTACGTTTCGCTCCTATGAGCTTGTTCATGGGGTTCATTGAAATCTATTAAGAAACAAATTGACATTTAATTTATATCTAGACTTTTACTTTAAATAATAAATTTGTAACATTTAATTCAATTCCGTGAGTCTACCTGACAAACAAACTTCTATCAGCCTTAATTCATTCAAACTTCAAGAAAATGTTTTCCTTTTAACTTCTTCCTAAAAGGAATGTAATAAAAGACAAAAAGTAGCTTAAATATTATGACGCTAGAAACAACGGCCGTGTCATTATTAATAACAAAAGTTATAAAACTTTAACACCCCCATAACTCGCATACCTGGGACAAACAAGCATATTTAATTCTAAACTCTCTGTGTTGTAAGCAATTCTGAAAGAAAATCATCAAAAAATCCGTGTAACCACAATAATTTTTATACCAAACTTAGCAACTTTCAAAAAGAAAAAGCTTTTCATTACTGCAATGCGAAATTCAGCTTACCTCCTCTTAACTTGCACAGTAGAAAAATTAGAATATTTTTAACTTCGCATTAGCTTTACAGACTTAAGCGAAAACAAATAACTTATGTGAAGCATAATGGCGTATGCTCACTGAAACGCTGTGGCGTTACCTTCGGCTGTAAACCCTCTTGAGCAGCCTGAATTTCCCGCTGGAGAGACGTATCACTTCCTGTAACTCTCGCGAGGAGCGACAGTGTTGCATAGCAACAATACACTCATTCCCTTACCATTGGGAATGAACACAGTTGGTTCAGGCTTCTCTAAAAATGAACAGAGCTAGTTGCTTCAGCGTCAAAATGACTATTATTTAAGACAACAGGATATAGGGAAAGGCATAAGCTGTTACAGGCAAGAAGGTAGAGGCACATTATTTCGCATAACCTAATAATTACATAAACAACTTTATGATGACTTAACTACTTTTTATGATGTAAAATGATCTGTAACATTAAGAATAAAACACAAGGTGTGCAGAAATCTTTTTAACATATTAAACCTAACTCTTTGTTATTTAACATACTAAATATGTAATTCCTACTACCACAATTGTTAAAAGTGACTATGTAATGAATTCATACACATTTTATAGATGCGCTAATTCACCCCAATGATTGATCCTAATTGGGACTCAGAACAAAGCATGGAGGGAATTAAACAGTATGATTGTCAGCTAGCATTGTATATATTACCTACAAACATTTAACAATTCTAAACCATACTTGCACATAACAAAATAACCTAACAAAATATATACCCCCACTTAAGGAATTTTTTACAGACAAGCCTGCCAATTACAGTCCATATTCATACCAATGGACTGGTCCAAGGTTTTTCAAACTAAAAATCCACTTCATTTCAATTTTTTCAAGCAATTTAATATAGTTACCTCCTCTAAGTGGTTTTTTTACAACTTCAAGACCCCAGAACCTCAAAGAGGCACCCGTATGTCTGGCCTCATTAAAATGTAAGACCACTGGTGACTTATCATCTTTATTTCTAATATCACTTTTATGTTCCAATATCCGTATTTTAAGCGCCCTTTTTGTTTGTCCCACATACAGTCTATCACATGGGCATTGTAAAACATATATGACCCCTTCTGTGTTACAATCAATGTGATCTTTAATAATAAATTCTTCATTAAAGTGTGGATGTTTAAAGATGGCTTTTTTACTGGTATTATTGCAAACTGTACATTTGCCACATCTAGTCATCCCGGTTGTAGGGGCCCAAGTAGTAACGGAGTTTTATTAGTTTCCTGATGCTTAGATTGTGAATGTACTAATCTGTCTTTTAAAGTACGTTCTTTTTTTTCTACTATAATCGGTCTCTGTTGTAAAGACCTAATCCTTGGATTATCCGTGGTAACTAAGTGCCAATGTTTATTAATAATCTTTCTAATCTCTTGTCATTTTATGGTTATATTTAGTGGCAAACACAATTCTCTCCTGTTTTTTGTTAAAAAGATGTTCTCTAGTCACATTATCTATTTTGTTACTGGCCTGTGTTATAACTTTTGTAGGGTACCCCCTATTGTAAAACCTAGCCAACATATCACCCTTTTGTTCTAAATATTCATCAGACTCTTTACAATTACATTTTATCCTTACCAATTGTGCATAGGGAATACTATTTTTTAACTTGGGCTCATGATAACTTTTATTATGTAATAGTGTATTCCTGTCAGTACTTTTTATAAACAACAAAGTGCTAAACCTTAATTCTGTGACCTTAATCAACAGGTCCAAAATGGGAATAACTGATTTATTGTAATTTAATGTGAACTTTAAATTCCTATCAAAATGATTTAACATGTCATTAAAAGTTAACAATTCCTGTTCTGTTCCACCCCAAATACAAAATATATTGTCTATATAGCGTTTCCATAACTTGATTTTGTCTTTGTAAGGATTTTTTTTCAAAATTCAGTATGTACTCTTCTTCAAAATTAATCATATACGCATTAGCGTAACTGGGTGCCATCATGCTACCCATAGCTGTACCTTTGTCCTGTTGATAAAATACCCCATCAAATTCAAAATAGTTATTCTGTAATATGAATAATGCCAATTCCTGTAACATGGTTGTTCTTGGTAATGAACCCGCAGGTCTCTTATTTAAGATCTTTCCCATGTTAATAACACCCTCCGATGTGGGATGGATGTGTACAAATCTATTACATCCCATGTAACCAAAAAAATGTGATCTAATTCAATCTGATTGGACAAAGTTTCCAATTCAATCATTAAGTCTGTTGAATCTTGTATGTATGTCTCATTTTTTTCTATCAGGGGTTGCAAATAATAATTAACATATTTCGATACAGGATCAAAAACCGAGTCTATCCCTGACACAATTGGTCGGCCTGGGGGATCCAACAAATTTTTGTGAATCTTTGGTATGCCATAAAATGTAGGAATTCTTGGGAATTCTTTCAGTAGTATTCTCATTTCCCAGTCTTGTAACCAATTAAGGTCTACAAATTCTGCCAATAATTCCCTAAGTCTGCCCTGTAATGAGACTTGTGTGGCTGAGTTTGACCTGGTTGGAGTGAAGGAGGTGGCTGGCATAATCTTGAAGCTGTGACCAACGCATTGCGATCTAGACCTAGACTCAACCCAACTTTTAGTTGGATGTGTGAACCTGGTAGGAGCTGTGGTTGCTGGGATTATCCAGAGTTTCCATGAGAGTGGGGTCTTCATATGGCATTGAAAGAGGCCTTGGTTAGATCCTTATTAAAGAAATACTTGATGGACCCGGAGTGTCTGAGCAACTACAGGCCAGTCTCAAACCTCCCAATTTTAGGGAAGGTTCTAGAGAAAGTGGTGGCCATTCAGCTTGAGACACATCTTGCCTCCCATGTCACTTATGAGTGTTTCCAGTCTGGGTTTAGATCCAGGCATAGCAGAGAGACCACCTTGGTGAGGGTGCTTAATGACCTCTTAGTGGCGAGAGATAGGGAAGAGTGTACCATCTTAGTCCTCCTTGATCTTTTGGTGGGGTATGACACCGTGGACCATGAGGTGCTGCTGGACTGATTGTGGAGCAGGTGTGGACTATCTGAAAATGTCATCAACTAGTTTAGGTCCTTCCTCAAGGATAGAGTGTGATGGGTGATGAATGGGTTAGCATCATCTAGCCCGATGCCTCTGTCACGTGGAGTTCCACAGGGATCGGTCCTGTCACCCTTATTGTTCATTGTGTGCATGCTGCTACTGGGGGACATAATCAGGCAGTATGGGCTGGGTTTTCATTGTTATGCTGATGATACCCAGCTATACCTGTCCTGTTCACCCAGAAACCAGTTAGCGGCCTTGTTGCTTAAAACCTGCCTGGAGGAGATCCAGAACTGGATGAAACACAACTGGCTATGACTCAACCCTGACAAGATGGAGGTACTAGTGGTGGATCCAGGCCATCAAGGAGGACTTGGGATTCCCCTGGTCTTGTTCTGAGGGGGTGTTCCTCTGGTCCCACTCTGTCCGGGTTAAGGATTTGGATGTGTTCCTTGACGATGGACTGACACTTGATATGCAGGTGTCGGCCATCGTTAAGTGTTTTTTACCATTTATGGAACATTGCTGTATCCATGTCTTGATACCATCTGATGACCTTGCCACCCTGGTACATGCTTTCATCATGTCCAGGATGGACTACTGCAATGGAACAAAGCAAACAGGCCGCACTTGAATCAAAATAAACCACACATCAAAATAGACTGTCAAATAAAGCAGCAGCAGGATTTTATTTCCAAGACAATCCCGGTGAGTCACAAACCCTAGATGCTTTGCATCTGAACGTGACGCTTCATCCGAGAGGAGGAGCAAGTGAGCAACACAAGTTACATTTGAAGTATAAAGTTAAAGAGACAGTGTTACAATAATGCATTCCTGAAACCTATGAATCCTCTTATTTCTAAATGCACATATTTAAATGTCAACTTCAAAAAACTGTCTTGTCATATCTAATTTTTAGAGAGCTGCTTAGTTCATTAGTGCTCATAACATTATCTAGAGGTGACATTCAAAATGATGAATCAGAAACACAAGAAAAGAAATGTGAAGTGCTCAAAAGCAGTCAAAAAGTCACCACAAGATGAAAACATAAAAAACCTAAAGTGAGAAAATTAGTGCATTTATGTTAGTACATTTATACTACCTACTTAATTAGTTACTCTTAACCCCATATTCTTGAAAATTTATATATATATTCATAGTATAAAAAGAATGGGGAAATAATTTATGAAGTATAAATACAGTTACAAAGCAGGCAAATATCTGAAATACATCAAGCAATACAATATTATTAAAAGTTTGACATAACCTAGCAAAAATCATAACTAACATATATTTTCTTGGATCTTTATAAGTTGATAAGAATCTTTATAGATTTATGTTAACAAAACGGACACTCTGGGACTACATAAAAGGCAAGGAGCAAAAAGATGGACTTTCAAAATACGAAACTACTGGCCAGTACCATTTTGCAAACAAGGAACAATATCTATGTGGCTACTGTTTAGACCCATATCAGTATGACCTTTAAGATTAAAGATCCATCTAGTTTCATGTTGCAGTAAAATTCTGTGTCTATTGCCCTCTCTTGGGTTGGCCTGCACATGTTCTAGGCCAATAAAAGAGAGGCTATCCACTCTGCTGTTGTGAAATGATGCTTAGTGTAACCCTAAGGGGCTATCCGGGTCAATGTTTGTTATTCCACGAACATGCTCCTGTACAAATTCTTTGAGAGGTCATGTTGTACACCCCACATATATCTTTGGACAAGTAGAAATAAGTATGTATATCACAAAAGGAGTACAGCAGTTGATAAATTCCCTGATGTTAATCTTTTGATATGTAATCAGGTGTTCAAAAACTTTAGTCTGAATACAGTGTTTGCAAATATTGCACTTGCTACATCTATAACAACCTACTGGACATGGAGGCATCCATGCAGGTTGCAAATCTGTTTTCTCATTTACAAACAAACTGCTTGTTAGGCTATCTCTCAAATTGGGCCCATGGCATAATGAATCCATGAAGATGTCCCTATTTCATTAAAAAGCATGGAATCACCTCTCAAAACATTCCAATATCTTTTAACAATGGATGAAACATCACTAGATAAGCGATTGTAAATGGTTATGAGCATAACAGGCTGTTCATTTTGATTAAATTTTCCTTAACTGTTAAAAGATCTTTCTAATCTAAATTTCTGACCGTAATAAGTACCTCTTCTTCCAAATCCAAACTGTAATCTCTTTCTAAGAAATGTATCTAAAGATCCTGTGCCTCAAAAGTTATCAATTTTGAGCAGTTTCTTCTTAATCTAGTAATCTGACCAAAGGGCATAGATTTTTTAAGGTGTAATGGGTGGGCACTGGAGGCATGCAGGGGCATATCTGCAGAGGTAGGCTTCCTATAAGTGGAGCTTAAAATTGGTTGTCCTTCTACACTTTGTAAATTAAGATCAAGAAAAGAAATGGCATTGGGGTCAGTAAAATAAGTAAATTTCAAACCTACATCCTTAGAATTCAAGAACTGAAGAAAACTATCCACTGTTATTTCATCACCTTGCCATATTAACAAAATATCATATATCAATAGATTACTGCAATGCCCTGTACCTGGGGTGATCTGGAGGCAATCTCCACCAGTTGCAGTTGGTGCAGAACATGACGGCTAGGCTGTTGACTGGTGCTTTGAGATTTGACCATGTCACGCCTGTCCTCCGTGAACTGCAATGGCTGCCAGTGAGGTGGAGGATTGTTTTCAAGGTTGGAATTTTTTTCCAATTGTTTAACCACAAGTGGCATACTAAGCTGAAAGCTTGTTTACAGGTGCGACCTGGGAGCATGGGGAAGTTAAGTGACTTGCTCCAGGGTCACAGTAGTATGCAAGTAGGGGCTATAGGATTCAAATCTAGGTTTCCAGATTTGCAGCTCAGAGCCTTAAACCACTGTGCCATACTGCCTCCCTAGGATTATTGACCTATAAAGCCCTGCACGGGGGGGGGGGGTGTAACCACTCTACCTGCAAGATCGTCTGGATCCTCATTGCCTGTCTCAAGCTCTCTGTTCCTCCGAGGGTTGCCTCTTTGTGGTTCCCAGGGCTAGGTTGCAGCATTCTGGGGACCATGCTTTCGTAGTTGCCTCACCGACCCTCTGAAACTCTTTACCAAGATATCAAAGGGAGTCACCCATGGCAGAAACTTTCATAAGAGGCCTAAAAAGGCTTTTGTTTCATCAGGCATTTGATTTATGCTAATAGTAGAATACCCTGACTGCTGATTTATGGTTGATTTATTGCTGATCTACTGTTAATTTATTGCTTCAATGTTTCATTGTTTTCTTAGTGAGTTTGTTTTAATATATGATAGAATTTGATGTTGATCTCTGCACTATGTTAAAAATGTGTGTTATGTCTCATGTTTATGGATTGTTTTTAAGATTCTGTTAAGCACTTCAAACCTCTGGGAAGGAGCGCTATATAAATGGGTGTAAGCATGAAAAGAGGCAACCAAAAGGTGGCATAAGGGTCAGTTTTTAAAACACATAATTTAGCCGATCCACCAGCACAGAGGCAAGGCGTCCGCTTGTGGCTCCAACATCACGGGTTCGGGGACAGATTCCAGAGTTGGAGGGCCAGCCAGGGGGAAGGATTAAGCATCCCAGGGACTGCTCTCCTTCTCCTTGAGGAGGGGGGTTGAGTGTCTGGCACAATGTGGACTTCTGCCGGAGGCTGGGGGTACCACCACAGCTGGCATCACTCATCAGGATGGTGGGGCAGATGCCAGTCATCATTGCAAATCCCTGCCCACAGGGGTTTCTGCAGCAAAAGAAAAATCTGGCCCCCATACATGACACTGACTCCACTGCCTCCCCCGCTGTCTACCTGTGTCTGCCAGGGGTCCCACTGCCATGGCCCTGACCTGGGGGGTAAGCCGGGTCCAGCTTACCAAGTATCCATGGGAGGGGTGCCTGGCTGGTGGCCCCACCCAGAGGGGTAAGTCTGGGCATAGTGGGGACAGTGGGCAGAGCAGGGCTGAGCTTCGGGGGTGAGGCAAAAAAAAACATATTATATCAGTTATATTGAGTATTTTTTATATTGTGACACATCTAATAAAAAGTGACAAAACTGCGAGATAATTCCCTTTCAGGGGCATGAGAAAAAGCATCCACAAAGTTGCACATGTAACAGGGGACATCACACTATAGCTGCACATGTTGGCCCCATGGTATCTGTACCGCACCCTGATTGGATGCTCTCTTGCCTTCTGCTTGGGGATTGGCTCTTGAGCCAGCTAAAACTTTACTCTGCTAGGGGCTGCTGAGCCCATTCATTTTTATGGCAATCGGACAAAATTTTACACCCACCTCCCCAACCTTAACTTTGTAGACCTTCCTCCATGCCCCTGGTAGCTCTGCTGCCCCACTCATGCTCCATTGGATACCTGTTTTTCAGACCACACATCTTTTAGTCATCACCTCCACTCCCTGGTTGCCTGGCCTTCCTGGCTGTATCCTCACTTCCCACTGAGCCAGCTACTGCTCTTCTGCCCCTTCTCCTAGCCCCACCAGCCTATCTTAACCCCCTCCCTCCACCTACCCTGAATTCTACCTTAATCATGCGCTTCCACTGCTCTCTACCTCCTATTCTATTTCTCCTTGCCTGTCTTCCTCCCCTACTGCACACCCCAAAAGCCTGCTTTCCCTCCCTCGCCCACAGCTTCCACATTCCTATATCCTCCCTCCACATAAGCATGCTGCACACTGGTTACTGCCCCTTGCCCAGGGTCCATCCTACCACCATGAAACTGTCCTAACTGTCCTACACCCACACTGGTCCTAGCCCTCCACTCTGGTCCCCCCGTCTACTTACCCTCACCCACTATACGTCAATGCTCATCAATTTCCTGAGATGCTAGCAGGCAGCATTCCTTTAAAGAAATATGCTGCAGCTCCTTGAGGCTAGTCCTCCTCCTTCTAATGCTGTCAAGCAATGTTCACCCAAACCCTGGCCCATTCTGCTCTAAAGCCACTAATCTGAGCAAGCTTTCAGGTGCCCTCTCTTTCATATCAATCAACATCTGCAGCCTTCTTTCTAAAATGGATGCCCTACAGGCCTTCACCAGCCAACACTGCCTTAACATCCTGGCAGTTGCCGAAACCTGGCTCACACCATCAGTACCGGACCATGCAATCAGCCTTCCTAGCTACAATGTCTTTAGGCTGGATCACCTCTCCAAAAGAGGCTGGGGCTGCACTATCTACCTAAAAGACTCCATACAGGGGCACCACATCATTACCTCACTCCAACCCACAAGTGCTCAGATACTGCCAGTGAGAATCCTTCTCAGAGCCCAAAACAAAACCCTCACTGTTGCCACCATCTACATCCCTCCCAAAGAACAGGGAACTGGTCTAACAGCTGTTCTTGACTTTGTAAAGTCACTCCCACCGGACACCTAATCCATCCTCCTAGGCGACTTCAACATCAACTGGCCTGCGGCTGATGCTGGTGCACACAGGGATACCATTGCTGTGGTGACCCTCACACAAATGGTTGACTCACCAACCAGAAAAAATTACAGGACCAGCACCAGCACACTCTTGGACTGGATCCTTACCAGTCACCCATCATGGATATATAACACTAATGTCCTCCCTGACTTTCTCAGTGACCACTCCCCTGTTAGCTGCACCTGGTCAAATAAATTCATCAAACCACCATCAAAAACTATCACCAGCAGGGTTCTACCCCATGGTCTCCTTCCTCGACTCAAATCCCACCTCCTCCGTCAAGACTGGTTCCCTATCTTCAATGCAACAAACGTAAACACTGCCCTTGACCACTTCATAAACATCTTCACTGTGGCCTGTGACACGTATGCTCCTATTAAGAAACACAAAGTCAAATCACTTAGTAACCCTTGGATCACAGGTGACCTCCTCAGGATGCTAAAAACAAGAGACCACCTATGGGAGCTGGTCAGAAACTCTGGAAGGCAAGCGACATCCAAAATTACAAACGTGCCCACAATGACTGCACCAAAGCCATCGGGCAAACGAAGTCCGCCTACGATAAGCATGCCCTCACAAACTCCTGGAGCAATGGTTGGGAATTCTGGAAGAACATAAAGTAACTCACCAGGAATCCACCCAAACCCCCCCCCCATCAATACTCAACATCAACGGAACTACAAACCTTAACCCAAAAACCATTGCAGATACCTTTAACAAAGCCTTTACCAACCTCAGTGCTGTCCTACCCCAGGACTACTTCAAAGATGGTGAAGCCCTCTGTCCACAATGAACACTACCCCCACCAGCTCCCCCCACTTCTACTTCAAAGCAGTCAAGGCTCACCAAGTATGCTAATATGTTACCAAAGCCCTTGGTAAATCAAAGATTCAGTAATGACTCCCTCGATCTCAAAATCCTGTCTCTCACACTTAATGAAGTGCTTAGTCCTCTGACCACAATTTTCAACCTCTCCCTCAGCCTGAGCCAGTTCCCGGACAGATGGAAATCTGCCACTGTCACCCCAATCCATAAAAGTGGTGACAAAACTGCCCATGATAACTACAGACCTATCTCCCTACTTCCCCCACTCTCCAAGACACTAGAAGGCATTGTCTTGGACCAGCTCATAGAATACCTGGATACATACAACATCTGGTGCAAGCAACAACACAGGTTCCGCAAAGGTCACAGCACCTCCACAGCCTTACTTGAATTCACCAGTGCAATCCACAACGCACTTGACTCAGGTGAACTACTAGACTCAATCTACATTGACGTAACTAAAGCCTTCAACACCATCAATCATCATCTCCTGCTTGTCCAGCTTCAGAACACTGGGCTGTCAACTGACTCCATTGGCTGGTTTAAGAGCTACCTTGAAGAACGGTCCCAAACAGTAAGAATTGCTGATACACTCTTGGACCCTAGACCGGTCCACTAGGGAGTCCCTCAGGGCTCCTTTCTGGGACCCTTCCTCTTAAGCCTATTGTTAAACCCACTACCAGACAGCTGCCCAGAACAAACAATTCTCTACACTGACGATGCTGTGATCCTCACCTCGGACCCTGATCCAATCCAATTACAAAATAAACTTCATCGGGCCTTCTCCTCCATCGAATCCTGTTTCCTAAATCATAAACTGCTTCTCAATCAGAAAAAAAAACAAGTCTATAGTCTTCTGTGGCCCCCAGAACAAAAACAAACAACTCCACCTCTCCATTGCAACTGAACAAGGAGCCATCCTAGAGCAAACACAATCATTCAAGTATCTCGGTATCACCCTTGATCCCCACCTCTCATACGCTGTCCATATCAGCAATGTTGCAAAGTCTGCCAATGCAAGGTTAGGCATATTATTCCAGCCAGGAAACACCTAACCCCAGAAGCACTATCAGTGGCCATCCAAAGCTCCATCATCAGCATCATAGACTATGGTCTTATCATATATGGGTCTGCAACTACCACTGCTCTCAAACATAATGTGACCTCCCTGAATAAGACTTGTCATCTCATCACTGGCTCACATCGCCATACCCACACATGTTACCTTTATTCCCAATCTGGATGGCTTCAACTGGACAAATGCATAAAATACCAAACCTGCATCATGGCCAAGAAAATTATAATGGGGCTTACCCCCCTGGTGTCTGTGCCCTCCTTAAGCCTAGACATAGGAACATCACTACAAGGAGATCCAATTCCCATCTACTATATATCCCACTATGTTACACAACCCAAAGACAAAGATCATTCACCTATCAGGCATCCAACTGGCTCAACTCTCTTGGCAGTGACATAGCGACCGCTCCAACACTCGGCCTCTTCAAGTCCAAGCTGCACCTCTCACTGCTTATATCCTGTGATTGCCCATCTTAACATTTCCACTGTTTCAGCTGCACATGCCCCAGCACCCAGTACTTACAATCAGTCTTTGCACCCCTAGCACCTTACCTGTCATATTCCCTCGACAAGGCCCCCTGGCTGCACTGTCTCCTGCCCTCTCCCACCTCCCCGTATCTCCACTCCTGCCCCACCCCAACCCATCTCCTCCTCCCCCTTTCCCTCCTCAATCTTCTACCTCCCACTCACCCCTCCTTCCCTTGTTTTGCTCACAGCTCAAGTCTTTGTACTGGTTATTATATGTCTGTAAGTCAATGATTATATGTTTGTAACTAAAAATGATGACTGTTGCATACGCTCACATGGAACCTTTGTAAAAGAGCCTTGGCTAAAAGGTATTGTAATCCTAGATTGAAATAAATAAATACATAAAATAAAAAACATGTAACAAGGGACATTAAACTACAAGTGCTTGTGTAACAAGGGACATTACAGTACCACTGAATGTTCAATAAGGAACAGTAATAACTGTTTAAGTTCTAAAAAAGTTTGCCTTTTAAGGTATTAAGACTGTCATACAACCACAGACTGTAAAAAAGTATTACGTATTTACAATACTGGCACTTTTCAATTAGCAGGATGGACTACAAATTGTGTTGTTCCAGTCTAATGCACTGTGTATAACTACAGAATAGAAAATGTACATATTTACAATAACTACTTATTTTGTTTATGTACCACTATGAAATATAAGTCATGAATCAAATGGCTATAGAATATTTTCACCTAAGTCCCCTTATTAAGAGACCTGTACGGTACACTAAAAAAAATTGAGAAATCAGTTTAATTATCCTTTTTCAGTAGCCTCTTGTACTTTGCAATGATTGTGCTCAGTTCTCTATCTATATTTCAAAAGTGGCATCTACTCAAAGTTTATTGGTCTGGGAAAACTTATTTTTCTTTGCATAATGTCATTACCCAGATACCATGGCCAGGTGAAAATAATCCCATGCTTTCGGAGGAACTTTAATGAGTACCATGTTTTCATTGTATCCACTGTAGTTACTGGTCCAATATAAAATCCCCTTTGAATAATAAACAGCACAAAACATATTAATTTGTATTTGTTCTGGATCTAACAATATTTTCTTAGTGGAATAACAGTGAGGATGCTGGAGAACGACAGAGCAGCACACATGCTCTTTTTTAATCAAAGTGACGGAGGTGCATTAGCTGACATACCAGCCACACATGGGTCATTGGACAAAACTGTGTCAGGTGAAGCTATGTCAAAATCTTTGCAGTGGTGAGTGCTATGGAGTCAGCAGGAGCAGAATCAGTACTGTAGTCTGTGGAATCAGCAGAAGCAGGATCAGCATTGGATGCCATCCAGTCAGTAAGAGCAGGAGAAACATAACCAGCTGTGGAGTCCGCAGGATCAGCATGGGAGGCTGTGAAGTATGCTTGAGCAAGGCAGCATGGAAAGCTGTAGATCAGCAGGAGCACTCGGTAGATCTCTAGAGATGCTAGCGTCGGGCATTAGGACAGAGGGCAAAGCAGCTGGCAAAAGAATAGAAGTGTATTTTGCAGTTTGTCACAAATCAGCTGAGGTTGTTAGTTTCTTTATCATCAAGTTTCAACATTCCTTAGGATTTTACCAAGGGCAATCTTCATGAAAATCCGAGTTAGTCACCCTGAAAAGGCAGAGTTGCTGTCACAGGTGATTGTCGCTGCAAGGAGTCGGCTGGCGTAATTGTTCTAGACTGTGAACCGAGTGCTCAAACTACCCTGTTTACAGGCTGGTGCATGCAGCGCTGCCTCCTAATATTAGGAGTTTAGCAAGTTCTTCCTAGACAGGGTATCATCCATCTGTTCTCCTCAAGTTGCCAGTCTGTCATGAGATAGAAGTGTCATACATAAAATGATCATGGCCCTTTTATTGTCCTGGATACATTTTTGCCCGCTTTGGATATGGAGGTGGTTATAGTGATTTGTGTACTGTGTCCCACCTACCGTACTTCAGATTTGAGTCCCACAGGGCAATTATTGGACTGCCAGGATGTTCTGGATTGATTTTTTGTGGGGAGTGTCTAGTGTTCTCGATTCAAAGGTTATTTCCCCTCCATTCTAAAGAGAATGGCGGTAAGGTCTCTCTTAAAGAATTCATTTTTGGACCCAAACAACCTGGTAAATTACAGACTGATCTCCAGCCTCCCCTTTCTTGGGTAGATATATAAGAAGATGGTGGTCATACAGCTGGGGTTTACCTTAAGCATTTTGACATCTATGAGCCACTTTAGTCAAGTTTTAGAGCCCACTATGGCTGCATACAGTGATCACCAAGAGGGTCAGTGATCTCCTTGCAAGGAACAATTGGAGATCTTCAATTCCTGTCCTCCTTGACCACTCATCAGTGACATATTAACATAATAAGCTCTGTTGTGGCGAGGGTAACAGAGGCACCAAGCACATGGTTGCTAGACTAACAAAGATACCAAACAGCATCAAATTTCGATGTCTAAAACAATATTGTATTAAAGTACAAAAATGAACTAAACATTTCTGCATGGTGTATGTCTATGATGCCACATGATCTATTGTATGCTTGTGTGAAAAATGTAGATGTAAACCTTTAATGTGAGACAAACAGTCTGGCAGTATAACCTAGATGTTACAGTACTGAGCTGTGAATGAGCTTGGAACATCCAACAGACCTGCGTTTGATTTCCCCAACCTCTACTTGAATACTGAGTGACCCTGAACAAGTAATTTACCCTCCCTGTGTGTGCTCCTAGGATGCCCTTTTAAATGGGCCTTGTGCCAAGAGGGTATTTGCAAGTTACCAAAGAACAGAAAAAAAAGGTCGCAGGGAACCCAAGACAACGGTTGCTAAATGAACAAAGATACCAAATGTTTTTCAGATTCTGCATGTCGACAAAATGATACAAAATGTAGGTTAACAAGTACCACAAGTCCATAGCTAGTACACTTGTATAATGCTCATGATATATTTTCGTAGAGTGACTGATTAAAATAAAAATCTCCATATATGTGACATATGTAATGGGGGCACCAAATACATGGTTACTAAACTAACAGACATCAAACACTGAACAATTTCCACATGTTTAAAAAAATAGAATTTAGTTTAAAACAGTACAAAAACATCCCTAGGTATAATCATTGTATAATGCCATATTCCTGGACTAAATAATTCATATATAATGCCAATATGGATAATAAAACATAATTGGGGACACTACACTAATGGTTCCTAAACTAACATAAACACCATACCCTAATCTCCTCCCCCTTAAGTAACAAATGAAAATGAGCTTTAACTCCAGTAAAAATATTCTAAATAAATCAAACAGCATGGTGCTTAGTCTAATATCAGTTTTTGCACTAGCATAACAAAAATACATCCCGTTAGTGAAGAAAAAAAATCATAATTAGTTCCTGAAGCCTTTTTGAGCTCTTGTATGCCTCAGAATAAAATGCCATGACAAAGTGTCCCCAAAATAAATCAAACAGCCTGCATACATAATGGGCCCTTAACTGATTGCACGTGTAATGGAGGTACTCTCTGATGGATATTACACACTCACAGCATGGCCCCTTAACAATAAAGACTGAAAAACGCATTTACTAAACCATCAAGAAGCTCTTCCCACACTCCCTGATGTCTGGTAAACATACTGGCCCAGATATTCAAACTGCGCCATTATGGGTGCAAGCCCCGCGCTACCAAAATAGCTGCGCAGGGTGGCTAGGGCAATATTAAATGGAGTTGCGCTTATGGTGCAACTTCTTTGAATATCGCCTGTTACACCCACTGTGCATGGCGCAGTGGAACTGCACCAGCACAAGTGGTCAGAGTGGAGCATTGAGATGTGGTGGCGCAAGTTCCATTGCGCCATGCACAGCACCTGCGATATTCAAAGGGTGACATGCAAATGGGGCCATAATTTATGCAAGGCAGGGAACCATTTGCATCTAATTATGGCTCCATTTGCATGCCATTAGCATGCAGGTGCGCCAATCCCCAACGACTGCGCCTGGCGCCTGCCAGGCAGCAGCCATCAGGGACCGACGTCCCTGCAGCCCAATCACAGGAATAAAAGTAAACTTCCCCAGCAGCCCGATCATGGGCATAACTGAATAGTCCCCGAGCAGCCCGATTGTGGGCATAACGTTATCTTCCCCACCCCCAGTAGCCCGATCAGCGGGCATAATGTTATCTTCCCCCACCCCCAGTAGCCGATCGTGGGCATAATGTTAAGCTTCCCCCAGCAGCCCAATAGCGGCATAACTGAATAGTCCCCCAGCAGCTCGATTGTGGGCATATCTGAATAGTCCTCGAGCAGCCCGATCGCGGGCATAATGGAATAGTCCTCCCGAGTAGCCCGATCACACGGGCATAATGGAATAGTCCCCCCAAGTAGCCCGATCGCGGGCATCAGACCTCCCCAAAGTCCAATATCCCTGGTGGTCCAGTTGACCGCGAGTAGCCCGATTGCAGGCGGCATCCTCACCCCTCATGTCGGAAATACCTGGTGATCTGGTGGCTTTACCCCACCACCATGGATCCCCACCACCCCGCTTCCCCGGTCAGCTGGCGGCGGGCAGCACCCACTCGCCTGCTGCCCGCTGCCTGCCGACTGACAGCTCAGTAGGGCTGCGCCCATTGGATCAGAGCATGAGCCAACCGGACTGCCTTATGCGGTATAGGCTGCACGCCCACTGGCTCATGCTCTGAACCAATGGGTGTGCAGCCCAAGCTGTCAGTCAGCGAGCGGCGGGCAGCAGGCAGGTGGTGCCAGCTGATGGGGAGCTGGGTGGTGGGCCGTGGGCGGGAGGGTGGGTGGCCACTATATCACCAGGGATTCTGGATGTGGGGAAGTGAGGATGTACTTACGGTCGAGACTACTGAGTGAGGAAGATGAACATTATGCCCGCGATCAGGCTACACGGGGGTGGGGAAGTTGAACATTATGCCCGCGATCAGGCTGCTGGGGAGAAGAACATTATGCCGCGAACGGGCTACTTGAGGTGGGGAGAAGTTGAACATTATGCCCGCAATCGGCTGCTGCTGGGGCAGGACAGAATACTGTTCTGCCCATGATTGGCTGCAGGGGAAGAATACCTGTGCCCGTGATCGGGCTACTGGGGAAGACAGTTTCTATTTATGCCTGCTGTCCAGGCTACTCAGGACACTTCTTGCGATGGAGCATGGGGGTGCTGCCAGGTGGCAGGGAACAAGTGGAGGCCACCTACAGGTGGCAGTTGCTGTGTTGCGCCCTGCCATGCGGCAGCTCACCTGTGGGTGGCCCTCGACTTGTTCCTTTTTTTTTTGGCGTAAAGTTGTGCAGGCACAGGTAGGGGTTGTGCCTGCATAACTCTGCATAGCCCGGGCTGAATATCGGGCTGTGCAGTTTATGCATGGGCATGCCCCCCCCCCACCTGTGCCTGCATGCATTACTGATGTGCCCCGGCGCATTGGCATTTGTGCAGGCACACTTTTCCCTTTTAAATATCGCACCAGGGCGCAACAGTGGGTTGTGCATGGCGTAACACTGTTGCGCCATGCGCAACCCTTTTGAATATCTGGGCCACTGTGTTCTGGAGTAGCTTAGGAGGATCCATGTGGTTGCATATGAATATCTTGGGAGTTGGACATTAATTGGCCAGGAGAGCAAAGGTCAAGTGTTTGAAACACAAGTCCCTAAACAAAAAGCTCTGTCCTAGTGCAGCCACACCAGATATTGATAAATAACTTAAAAATATTGCAAAAATAATATTTTGATAGTTTTGGGGGCCAAGTAAATAAGGCAAAGGTGGGGACATAAATGGTTACACGTGCTACCAAAAGTTGAGAGATTGCTGTCAAGGAAATACAACACAATGCAGCACAAAAACATTGAAATAAATATTCATAGGATGCAGGAGATCAATTTATTTAGTTGTTTAACCAGGTATTGCACACTAAGCTGGAAGCTTTTTCACAGGAGCGACCTGGGAGCACAAGGAGGTTAAGTGACTTGCTCAGGGCCACATGGTATGCAAGTGGAAGCTGTGGGATTCAAACACAGGTCTGGTCTGCTAGATGTCACCAGATTTGCAGCTCAGAGCCTTAGACCACTGCACTATACTGCCTCCTTAAAAAAAAGAACTGAACCAGAAGGCACTATAGAGATATGAAATGCAATGTGTGTATCCATGTCACAAATTAGCTGCCAAAAATGCAGCACTTCACATAAAGACATTAAAAATTGTTATAGCCAGAAGAGATTGATGACTTTCATTATATCTTATGTATATGGTCATACAATCTGCTTCAAAGTGCCAATGTTGTGAATTGCTGACAGAGGTTAAAACAAGTTGAAATTTGATGAGAATTTGAAACTGCCATTGATAGCCATTTTTCATGCACTTACCCAAATAAAGTTTCTATCTTGTATCTATCTATTATCATCTTGGTTGCCCTCCTCTGAACTGCCTCCACCCTGTCTATGTCTTTACATTGGTAAGGCCTCCAGAACTGGACACTGTACTCAAGGTGTGACCTCACTGGTGTCTTGTATAGTGGAATTATGACCTCCCTTTTCCTGCTGGTGATACCCCTGCCTATGCAACCAAGCATCCTGTTTCTTTTCCTGCTGCATTGTCACACTGACTCCCTACCTTGAGGTTAGCAGAGATGATAACCCCTAGGTCCCTTTCCTGATTGAAGCATTCTATAGCCTCCCCCCAGCTGATATGTTGTTCCTGGGTTTTTGTGCCCATGTGCATTTGTACATTATTTTGCATTTCTTTGCATTAAATCTTAACTGCCACTCCCTTGACTACTCTTGAAGCTTCTGCAGATCTATCTTCATTCTATGCACACCCTCTGGCATGTTCATTCTGTTGCAGAGCTTTGTGTCATCAGCACACAGGCAAATCCTCCCTTCTAGGGGCCCGATTCTAGAAGGGTGGCGCAAGTTGCCGCTGAACACAACCTGCGCCACCCGCAACTGCAACATTGACCCTGTGCCCTATTCTAGAAGGGGAAGGGTCTCTGCAACAAAGTCCTGCAACTTGCGACATGTGGCCAGGAATGCTGAACTGCGGGTGCACCTGGCGAGCATATCGCAAGCCACACCGCAGGATGTAAGTGCTCCCTCCATGCCCAACAAGCCATAGGCACCCCGAAGGGCTGCCCACACCCCCATTCTCTGAATCCCCCTTCACAACGTGCCCCACAGGACAGCGCAGGTAATCCCCCCACCCGTGCCCTGACCCCGAGTCGCCAGCCACAAATGCGGCATATACACAGCGATGCCCTGGTGGTCTAGTGACCCCCCCATCATTGTACATTAAACACAGATCACCAGTTCCCTGGTAGTCTAGTGCCCCCGATCATTGTTAATAAAATAAATAGCATCTCCGTATCCCTGGTAGTCCAGTGCTCCCCCGATCATTGTTAATGAAATATATAGCACCCCCATTTCCCTGGTAGTCTAATGGCCCCCCAGTCGTTGTAATGAAAATAGTTAGCACCCCCATTTCCCTGGTAGTCTAGTGGCCCTCCCAATCATTGTACATTAAGTAAAATGCACACCCATATCCCTGGTGGTCTAGTGACCCCCCCCGATTGTTGTAAAATAAATAAATTAGCTCTCCTGTATTCCTGGTAGTCTAGTGCCCCCAATCATTGTAAATCAATTAAAGTGCACCCCCATATCTCTGGTGGTCTAGTGCCTCCACAATAATTGTAATGAAAAGAAATAGCACCCCCATTTCCCTGGTAGTCTAGTGGCCCCCCTCAGCCGTGCCAGACCACCCAGCACCCCCACCCATCCCCAGCCAGTGCCTGGCACAGCCCACCTCTCACCTCCACGGCCAGCCACCAACTAGTGGTGGGCGAAGTGGGCTCAATCCGCTCCACGAAGTGATTCGTGGAGCAAAGGTGGATTCGCGGAGTGCTCCGCAATGACAGTGCCAGCATTATAATGAGAACGTGAAGTGCATTGAAAACAGCTACTTTGTGTTACTCCGCCTCCACTGGTCACTTCTCTTTCAATTTTTAAGGCGAAGTACATTGGTGGCAGTTCACTTTGCCTCACTTCGCCTTGTTTTTGAGCTCCAAAGAAGTATTTTGCAGTGATTCATGGGAGTTCAGGTCACATGGGCTCTATATTGATCTGCACAGCCTCAATTCGAGGTAGTATGAGTAGGCAGGAGTAGGAGACAGTGTGCTGTGATAGCTGTCTGTAGGAATCTTTTAAAAGCTGTTCAAAAAACATTTGTGCTTTTTTTGGGATCCAACTGTAGTTCATTGAATGTAGGAAACCCTCCTGTGCTCACATCATTGAGCGTTTTTGTTTGTGTGTGGATTTTGAATGTAAATTTATAACACTGAGTGTGTGTGGTGAAAGGTAGTGAAGTGTGCTGTGTGGGGGAGGGGTGTATCTGTGCGTAGGTAGATTTAAGTTGGAGAACTAGTGATTTCTTTGTGTTTTGGTAATACTTTTGTTATATAAGTGATTGTGTTACTGTACACATACTAAAATTGTCAGTGATAGTACAAATTTTCTTGCTGCTTGTTGTGTGAATATGGTGCAGCATTTCATAAGGTCAGGTTGTTTAAATTACAAGTTTACATTACGTGGCACTAAGTACACTGAACTTTTGCATTTGCATCTCATTCCTCGTTCAGCATTGTACACAAAGTGTTCAGTGTTGTGTGTGCAGTGTTGCATGCATCAAATATAATACACCTTTTAAAATTTGTGACACAGATCAGTGTAAGTGCAACTAAACGCAGCAGTGTGAACCTGCTATCCACTGCAGCTGCCTGATTTTGTACTGCAATCGTGTTCTCTGTTCTTAGTGTTGCTGCTTGTAGTGCCGTAAAAATCAGCACTGTCTGTATTCAGTGCCCCCCATGTTGAAATGATATATTTTACCAGACTGGATTTTTTTTGTGACCCCGTGACAGTGTCACAACACAGTAGTCCCTTATCTGTTGCTGAAGCCACAGTTGTTTATTTTGCTTCACATCTAGCTAGCGAGTAGTGACCCTCCAGTCAGAAAGTGAACGTATCAAAATCTGAATTTGGCAATAATATTTGTGGTTGATCCCCCAAAATGCCTGCAAAGAGACGTGTAAGTAAAGCTGTTTCTGGCCATGGCAATGTTGGCAGTAAGAGGGTCTGTGGGCATGGTAGTAGTACGTGGACGGAGAAGTGCATTGCTGATGTGAGGAAAGGTATTTCTCCTGCAATGTTTTTTACAGCCCAATCAGTAGCTTCACTGATAGTTGGAGGAGATGATGTTTTCCCAGCTGGTGGTGTTAGTGTTACTGGTGTTAGTGGTGGTGGAGGTAGTATTAGCATTGTTGCGTCAAGTTCTAATTCCGACCAGTGTACCATATCCAAACATATTGAGTGTGAAGCAGTGCAAGTGAGTGACAGCGTAAATGATGTCATACTTCCCAGTAACATCCCATTAACTGAACCAGATTCTGATGATCATGTCAACAATAGCATACAATATGATATTCCATCCACCGTGGCACTTAACGTCATTCATTTTCCATGCAACAGTGATTCACAGTGTGGTGAAAAAATATCAGGTGATGGTGAATGTTATGATGCTGATGATGATGATGTTGCTGTTGTTGCAACATGCAGTCCACATGTTAGCATCCAAGCAGAAGATGTGGATGTGTGTGACAGTGACGTTGATGAATATGATGATGATTTAATTAACCCCAGGTGGGAACCGGAGAAAAATAAATTAAAAGTGGCTGTGTCTGAATCTGTTTTCAGGAATCCCTCCATAAAAACTTGTGATTTACTGGTTTTACTGGATGATGATGATGACAACCCAGTACTCAATACGATAGGTAATCGTGGTGGTCAGTTGCAGTCCAGGTCTGCAGTGCCAGAAACATCATGTGCCCCCACTTCAGTGCTTAAAATAACAGACTTAAATAAGCCACATCATCATGGACATGTTAAAAGCAGAGCATCGCAGTCCCTTGTTTGGGATTTTTTTGTTCAAGATGCAAATGATGATTCAGTTGCAATCTGCCAGGTTTGCCATGTGCATGTGAGTCGAGGTAAAAAGGGGAGGCATCTTGGGACAGGAGGACAGCATACACATCTTAAGAATAGGCACTTGGATCTGTGGACCCAGCACAAGCTGGCAGCTAATACCAGACTTGGGCATTCACCCATATCACCGGCAGCAACCATAGCCAGCGTGTTATCCCCTTCCATGACTGTTAAGCCCAGTAGGAAATTAAATGTGTGCAGTAGTGCGGTAATAAGAGCAGAGGATTACTACAGGCATGATGAGGTGGAGAACCATAACGACTTTGCAATGTTGTCCAGTGCTGGTGAGAGTAGCAGTTTTTGTGGTGGCGGTGGTGGTGGTGAATGCAGTATGTCTAGTGCAAGTGATACATCAACCCCGGTTGGCAAATCCAGAAAAATAACATAATTTCTGGGTTTGTCAACATCACCTGTGCAACTGACTTCATCAAATGTTCACACTCCACCCCCTGCCAATACCATTCATCACAGAGCACAACCATTTGTGACCAACAACACACACCGTGTAAAACGTTTAAGTCAGCCCACATTACAGAGTGTTTTTGCACATAAGCTGAAGTACTCCCTCAGTCATACCATGTCACGTGAACTTAATGCTGCTGTAGCGGAAATCCTGGCAATCGATCTTTAGTCCTTCTCCTTTGTGGAGAATTCTGGGTTCCAGTGGATTGCTGCCCATGCCTGTCCAAACTGGAAAGTCCCATCCAGGACATACTTTTCTACCCATGCTGTTCCCGAGTTGTTCCGCACTGTCTCAGACTAGTAAGACATGCCCTTCAACATTCTTCCTCTCCATTCATCCATTTAAGTATGGATATGTGGACAAGTGGCAAAACAGCGGGGAGTTCATATCTGTGTATAACTGCACACTGGGCGCAGGTGCTGGGGGTTGTTTGTGATGGTGGTAGTGTGAATAATCAGTGCAGGAAGGTGGATTGTCATGGTAGCAATCTTCCTGGAATTGGCCAGCATGCAACAATTGCTATGCGCAGTGTGACCTGTTCACACACTGGTGAGAACATGTTGGACATGGTATTGACTGAAATTGACAGATGGATAAACCCTCTGTCCCTGACAGCTGGGTTCATAGCAAGTGACAATGGGTCAAATGTGGTGAAATGCATCACGAATGGTGTTTTTTTTCGTGTTCCATGCATAGCCCACTGTTTAAATCTTGTGGTTCAGGAGTTTCTGCAGCACCTTGACATAAAGGAAATGCTGACCATTGCACGACATATCCGCTCTCACTTTTCAAGATCTGGACAGGTCGTGACCAACTGTGGCAGTTGCTGGTACAAAACAGCCTGCCTCAGCACCACTTGAAGCTGGAAGTTGTCACCCAATGGAACTCCACGTTATACATGGCAGAGAGGTTGTATGAACAATACAAAGCCATCACAGAATATCTTGTTATGCACACTAGCCGTGACAGTTCTGGGGCCTCCATGTCAGTGATGACTGAACAGTGGCGCCTCATGGACTCTGTAATAACAATTTTGTGGCCTTCTAAACATGCCACACAGGCAGTGAGTGGCGAGTCTGCCTCCATTAGCCAATCAATTCCACTGCTGTGGGTACTGAGGCAGACATTGGTGAATGTACAGCATAGCCTTGATGTTGCCGGAGACGGTGGTAGCAGTATGTTGCTGCAACACATGCTGACAGTATTCGACCAGAATCATCACATTGTGAGCATTCAGCGTAGTGACAGCTTTGACATGGCAACAATGCTGGACCCATGATACAAACGTGGAATTGCATCAGTGCTGGAGAGAGGGCCTGAACAGGTAAAAAATATCAGTGGTCAACTGGTTCACTTGGTTCATGGGGTACAGAGGTCACGTGCCAAGGTTTGCAAACCTTAGCAGCATAATCCAGCTGAAGGTGTATCTGGAGGACCAGCAAGCATATCATGCAAGGTTAAGGGGACTGTAGTTCCTGGTGGTCTGTCATCCAAAGTGGTTGGCGTCAACCCGCTTTGGAAGGCTTTGTCCCAAGTGGGTATTTGTGACATCAATGATTCCGGGGAACAGGCTGATGCATCAACAATTGGACTTAGTGCAGCACAGAGAATGGATGAGTCATATTTGTCTGAAAACAGGCATCAGACAATAAGTGAAGATCCTCTTTTGTACTGGAGTGGAAAGGTCAGTGAATGGCCAGAGCTGACTGCAGTGGCACTGAAGTACCTCACATGCCCACCCTCCAGTGTAAGTGCTGAGAGGGTATTCAGCTCAGCAGGTGCAATAGTCAATGATCGTCGGACAAACCTGTCTCCTGCAAATATTAGTTTGCTAACATTCATTAAAATGAATGAGAGGCACATCCCAGCACAGACTGCAATCTCGGTATCCATACCCCAGCCTAGTTATGGTGGTCTTGCTGATGTAGAAATGGAACATCCTGGTGGCACTGGCAGTGGCTGCCTGAAATGGCCCACCACTGACGTAGATGATGTCACAATGGAGAAAGAATTTCCCAGTGGTCAGACTTCAGACATCGATGACTGTGAGGGCAGTTTTCTTTATGAGGATGATGATGTGGTTAATGTTGGCAGGTTTTAACTGCAGTATTTAAAAGGTGGTGTGCCCATCCCCACCCTGGACCACCACCCCCGGGACTGATGTTATCCAAGTCTGCTGCCACCATGAGTCTGTCTGCCCCCCATGGACCACCACCACCACCGGGACTGATGTTATCCAACTCTGCTGCCACCATGAGTCTGTCTGCCCCCCATGGACCACCACCACCACCAGGACTGATGTTATTCAACTCTACTGCCACCATGAGGCTGTCTGACCACCCCGGACCACCACCACCGGGACCGATGTTATCCAACTCTGCTGCCACCATGAGGCTGTCTGCCCACCCTGGACCACCACCACCAGGACTGATGTTATCCAACTCTGCTGCCACCATGAGTCTGTCTGCCCACCATGGACCACCAGTCTACCAGTGCACCACCACCACCAGCTTCTTAATATTTAAACCATAAAGTGAGTATGTGCACTCATGTTTGTTATAAGAAAATACAAAATCACACATGCCCACACAATGCAAAGCATCATGGGCTGCATATGCAAATCACCACAGAATGTTATGCTGGTTCAGCTTTAAGCAGAATTGCATGGTGCCGAAAGGCCTCTCACACAGTTTGCAAAGGGTGCTAACAGATGACATAGACACATGTTTCGATCCTACCAGGACTTATCAGTATGTCTTGTCTGTTTGACACCCCAGTGGAATGAACCAGCTACCCTAAGACGGTCTGTCTGGGTTATGTTGTAGTGAACCCATTAAAATAAAAAACTATTTAAAAGACAAAGAACCTCTGTGCGCAAATACAGAGGCAAGGGTTACCCCAAAGGGCATTTGGCTGGGAAGCCAAGTTTCAAGAAAATACAAAATCACACATGCCCACACAATGCAAAGCATCATGGACTGCATATGAAAATCACCACAGAATGTTATGCTGGTTCAACTTTAAGCAGAATTGCATGGTGCCGAAAGGCCTCTCACACAGTTTGCAAAGGGTACTACCAGGACTCATCAGTATGCCTTGTCTGTTTGACACCCCAGTGGAATGAACCAGCTACCCTAAGATGGTCTGTCTGGGTTATGTTGTGGTGAACCCATTAAAATAAAAAAACTATTTAAAAGGCAAAGAACCTCTGTGCGCAAACACTGAGGCAAGGGTTACCCCAAAAGGCATTTGGTTGGGAAGCCAAGTTTCAAGAAAATACAAAATCACACATGCCCACACAATGCAAAGCATCATGGGCTGCATATGCAAATCACCACAGAATGTTACGCTAGTTCAACTTTAAGCAGAATTGCATGGTGCCGAAAGGCCTCTCACACGGTTTGCAAAGGGTGCTAACAGATGACATAGACACGTGTTTCGTCCTACCAGGACTCATCAGTATGCCTTGTCTGTTTGACACCCCAGTGGAATGAACCAGCTACCCTAAGACAGTCTGTCTGTGTTATGTTGTAGTGAACCCATTAAAATAAAAAACTATTCATGTTTGTTATGCTGCCTCACTTCCTTAAGTTGTCTGTTTTGTTTTCTGTAGCTTTTCAGAACCGCAGTGGTAAAACACATACAGTACACTTATTTTGTTTCTTTTACAGGAGAACAAAAACAGGCTCCATCGCTAATATTACTCATTGGGAAAGATGCTGTAGCTTTACCGTACAGAGGGGAAGCGATGTAATGTCCATGTGAAATCCATTCTGGTAAGTATGAAGATTGAAATTTAATCCATTTCATTGCTTTGTAAAGACTGCTGCAAATATTGCAAACAACAGGTTTTCTTAGTAGTTGACAAGATGTGTCTCTGAAATGTAACTTAGTTGACAATAGGGATTGAGATTTGAGAACCAGAGATGGACACATAACAATGAAGTTGTAACTTTTAAGAAGTCATTCATTTCTGTTTTTTAGGAAAATTCACGATACTTTGTTGTTCTGTCAAAGTGGCCTTATCCAAAAAAGCTAATCAACACGATCAGGCACACCCATCCCCGACCCGAGCTTGGACACACATGCAACACGCAGAAGTCATTTCATTCGATGACCATGACCATCATTAAGAACCGGACTCCAAAAGGATGCTGATGAAATCTGTGAAGAAATAAAAAATTAAGAAACCATTACAGACAAAACTGAAAATATGACCCCCAAAAAAAGAAATACTTACCTTCATGTGCTTGAGAGTTATCCATTTCCATTTAAGTGCAAAACATTCTCATTGAGCACTGGATGGTGCACAGCAACAGTTCAGAGATGGAGTCACCTGTGTGTGATGCAGAACAATAGCATGAGTACATGTCCATGTCAAGTTCTACCCCCCTCATCATCACCTACAAAATACACAACAATATATCTATAGATATATAAATATATATCTACTCACTAAGGCTACTATTACTGTACATCCAAAGGGCACTTTTCAATCCAGTTGAGATGATCACTTTTCACGTTTCTGCACACAAGGAGGATGCATTGTGGGCCTGCAGAAAAAATCTGGGGACTCTGTGCCACCCCTTCGTGCATGACTGAGAGTGCCATAAATTCTGGGGGACTTTGTATGTGCTGAAACAGTCTCATTTCACTCTGTTACCACTTGTCAATGTTCTGCACACAAGGAGGATGCATTCTGGGCCTGCAGAAAAAATCTGGGACTATGTGCCACTTTTATGAGCATGACTGAGTGAGCCATTAATTCTGGGGGACTTTGTATGTACTGAAACAGTCTCATTTCACTGTGTTACCACTTGTCAAATTTCTGCACACAAGGTGGATGCATTTTGGGCATGCAAAACAAATATGGGGACTCTGTGCCACCGCTGCGTGCAGGAATGACTGCGCAATAAATTCTGGGGGACTTTGCACGTGGTGTGACGATACCATTTCACTTCCTTAGCACGTGTCAATTTTCTGGACAGAAGACAGATGCATTTTGTGTGTTGTGATTGTGAGCACATAATGTCATACTTAAATTATAAATTAAAGCAGCATTTCAACAATGTGCTGACAATTTTGACCTATAGTTTTTTATGCTATTTTACATCGCTGCTGGCACGCCGTCGGTGCAGGCCACTAGTTACCTGATGACTTGTATGATACCCTTCTTTTCATAGTTTGTGTCTGCTTTAGTACTTTTTCTCATGTCTGAGAATAAAAAAGGAGCATGCCATTTAATATTGTTCTGACCAGGTTCTTAGCACTATTTGCAGCTGTTTTTGAACAACTATTGTTCTGTGATGTCATAAAACACTGCCTGCTGCATAATTGTTAATTTGACAACAAAATAATATATAACAACTGATGGAGAAAACATGCAAAATACTGACAAAGAACTGGTCTGCACCATATTAAAAGGAGTGCTCCTTTTATTATCTCACACATGAAAAAAGTACTAACGCAGACTCAAATACTGGAAAGAATAGTATCATACAAGTCAGGATGTACTGCAAGTAAAGTGGCAATGTAAAATAGCATAAAAAGGATAGGTCATAATTTTCAACAGATTGCTGCACCGCTGCTTTAAAGAGATTCACCAAGTTACATAGTTATGGATGGTATTACACCCAGTATATTGGTGCCTAACCTCCAAGGGAATCTTTCTTGCTCCACATGTCCTTAAATAATGCAATACTTTTCTGGCAAAAATGTTCGTAATTTCGGTAAAATGGGTCCCGGCGGACTTCCCATTCTGAAGAGCCGCCCAAGTTCTGCCACCCGCATTCAGCAATGTTGTGGTGAAACGTGGAACGTTTCAACTAACAAGAGCCTTGTTAGTGGAAACATGCCCACATTTCACCACAAACTGACCATTATAACATAAAGAAACTTTTGGATAGCTGCCAGTCATTCACTATAATAAAGCACACCCTCATGCTCTCCCTGGCATCACGTCATAACATTGCTGAGCAAGTTGGCGGAACTTGGGTGGATCTTCAGAACGGGAATTTGGGAAGTCTTCTGGGCCCCAGTTTACCAAAATTACGAGCGTTTTGGCCAGAAAAGTATTGCACTATGGAATGTAAGGACATGTGGAGAAAGAGAGATTACCCTGGAGGTAAGTCACCCATATAAGGAACATGTATGACTGAATGTGTATGTATATATTTAAAGGGAAGCAGTCAGCAACAGGAGCTCCTGCATCCTGCACACTGCAAAGCTTACCCTCCGGTTAAGCCTTTTAAGTATGTTGCAGCATTTTCTCGTGCCGCAACATACTTTATTTTAAGAAAGAAAGGTCAGTGACCCAGAAGGATGCTGGATGATATGGGACCCACATTATGTGTAAAGGAAAGGTGCAGCGGAGATGCACCATGTGCTTCAAATAGTTTTGTATTGAAGTGCATGGTGCATCGATGTTGCACCTTTACACGTAATGGAGCCCCCATAGCATCTGCCATACTACTGGGTCGCTGACGTTTATTTAGTATAATAAAGTATGTTTCGGCATGAGAAAAATGCCACAACATACTTAAAAGGCTTAACCGGACAGTAAGCCTTGCAGAGGCTGGATGCAGGCACTTCTGTTGCTGATGGATTCCCTTTAAACTAATACTGTGTCCTTCCCTCTGTCTAGTATGAAACAAACAAAACACAAAACAGTACAGCACTGAGGGGGGCAGAAAACAAAACCTAATGCTCGATCCCATGATGTTCCAGCAGCAGATGAAGCATCAACACTATTTGTAGCTGCTCTTACTTGATCCGCTCCATCTGCTGCTGGACAGCACCCATCCTCAGATTATTTTCCTCCATTGCAACCAACACAGTGCTACTTCTGACTGCGTTGCAGGCATGGCGGACTCCCCTGCTGTGGGAGAAAAGGCAGGTAGTAGTGGTGGTGAGGGTGGGTGCTGGTGGCAGTGGTGGGGATAGTGGTGGAGCAGCAGCTGCTGCTGTGGCCCTCCTCCTGCTCTGGTGATGCACAGCAGCAGCACCCACTGCCACTGCCACAGAAGGGCCAGCAGGTGGAAGCCTGGCCCGTTCTGTGGTAGCCTGCCACTCCACCTTGTGGTGGTTCAGCATGTGTGTCCTCTGGCCCCCAGTCCCCAGATGTGTCCCCGGGCCACGCTGCCGCACCTGCACACCACAAAGCAGGCACAGCACACGTCTCTGTCCCCCTAACACAGCTGAAAACTGCCGAACCATCAAGCCGCGGGGGAACCAGGCACAACAGGGGCAGATGTATTGCCAGCAGCAGTGTCACGCCCCTTGGGGGCTCCACCTGCTGCTGTGGAGTGGGAGGTGCTGCTGCTGGAGCTTCTGCAGCTGGTACAGATGGTGGTGGTGGTGGTGGTGGCGGCGGACTTGCTGGATGTGGCGGTGGCACTGGTGGTGCTGCTGCTTCCGGGGGGAGGTGGCTGAAATATTCTGGAATGGTCCAGCGACACCCGCCCATGCTGACCCCCATGTGTCCACACTCCCCTCTGTCCAACAGGGGCCACAGACTGTCCCTGGTCCATAACTCTCCTTCCCTCTCCACTCTGACGCATCACGCGACGAAGACCAACTCACACACAATCACACAGACACACACACACTTACACAAAACAAAACTTATAAAACAAATAAATCAGTCACAAAAAATGAACTCAAAACAGTACAACAAAAACTAAAGAATTAGCTTTTAAAAAAGCTGTTGGGTTTTATGATGTTGAAGCAAGTTAAACAACAAATACACACTCCTCTCCTACACTATCCTTCCTTCTCCTATCTCTGCAAAGGAGAAAGTGAAAGTATCTGCTGGTGTGACTCACTTCCTGCCTAGCTGGCTAAAGCAGCATGTGACTTACAGTACTGTAAGCCATGTGATGTGTGTGCAGGGGCTGCTTAAAGTGCCTATTGCTGTCATTCCGCCTTACTTTGCGCTAAGAGGAATAACAACACAAAGTCAACTCATAATGAAAAGGCAAAGTGAGTACTCCTCAATGTCCACTTTGTGTAGCCTGCAACTAACACGAAGTGGGCACTTCGCACTCACTTCGCCTGCAAATTTTAAATTACAGATTATCATTAATTGAGTTCAGAGAGTTGCCATTGCAAAGACGACTCAGATATTAATATTTGAGCGTGTCTTTATAGTACATGTTCCTACAGGACTCAGTTGGCTGCTGGCCGTGGAGGTGAGAGGTGGGCTCTGCCAGTCGCCGGCTGGGGATGGGTGGGGGGTGCTGGGTGGTCTGGCATGGCTGGGTGGGGGCCACTAGACTACCAGGGAAATGGAGGTGCTATTTCTTTTCATTACAACGATGGGGGGCACTAGACCACCAGGGATACAGGGGTGCAATTTAATAAATTTACAATGATCGGGGGGGCACTAGACCACCAGGGATACAGGGGTGCAATTTAATAAATTTACAATGATCGGGGGGGCACTAGACTACCAGGGATATGGGGGTGCTATTTATTTATTTACAACGATCAGGGGAGGGCACTAGACTACCAGGGTGTCACAGGGTATATACCACATCTGCGGCTGGTAACTCGGGGTCAGGGCATGGGTGGGGAATTGACTGCACACTACTGGGGCACTTTGCAGAGGGGATTCAGAGGATGGGGGTGTGGGGAGCCCTGTGAGGCATTTACTGTAGGAATTGGGGGCAGTTGGTGTGGCCAGCCCTGCAGGGCTATTACTGTTGGACTTGGGGCAGGGGGTGGGCAGCCCTGTGGGGCACCCACAGGGTATGCTGGGCATGGGGGAGGAAACTGTGCACTGACTGCAGGACAGCTGGCGGGTTGCAAGAGCCCGGGGGCATCCGTGAGTTATACCAGCTAAAAGCTGGTGTAACTTATGTTGCTGGTTCTCCTCCAGGGGTTCTTGTAGAATCCCGACATTGGGTACTTTGTTGCTGTCCTTCTGGAATGGGGTGCAACTGCTGCATAAACCCCCTAGTGCCATGTTGCAGGGGCTTTATGCGGCATAACTGCTGTTCAGCGCAAGTGGTGCCACTTTGTAGAATTGTGCATGTCGCAACTGCTGGTGTAACTTGCTACATGCACCATTCTTTTTTGCACAACTGCTGTTACGCCACGCATAACCCTTCTAGAATCTGGCCCAAGGCCTTCTGTAAGGTCACTGATAAAGATGTTGAAGAGGCCTAGACCTAGCACTGACCCCTGTGGTACCTCATTGGTCACTCTTCCCTCTGTGGAGTTACAGCCATTTACCACCACCCTCTGTGTCCAGCCATCCAGCCAGTTCCCCACCTACTGCACCACCGTCCTTCCCACTCCCATCCTCCCCAGCTTGTTTAACAACCTTCTTTGTGGCACAGTGTCAAAGGCCTTGCTGAAATCCAGGTAAGCCACATCCACTGTACCCCAATCCACCTACCTTGTCATCCAGTCAAAAAAATTTAATGAGTTTAGTCTGGCATGACCATTCCCCGTTAAAACCATGTTGATTTGGGTCCTGTAGACTGTTGGCAACCAGATGTTCCACTGTTCTTTCCTTCAGTAGTATTTTCATGATCTTTCCCACTACTGAGATCAGGCTGACTGGTCTGTAGTTTTCCTGCCTCCTCTCTGTTCCCACTTTTGTATAGAGGGACTACATCAGCTTTCCTCCAGTCTTTGGGTACCTCTCCTGTTTCCAGTGACTGGCTTAACAGGGTTGCCAGAGGTTCAGCCTGCACTTCTCTTAGATCTCTCAGCACCCTGGGGTGTAGCCCATCTGGCCCCATAGCCTTAGCAACTCTTATTCGTTCAAGTTCCTTTAGGACCTTTCCCATGGAAAAGGACTTGTATCCATTTCTGTGCCCTTCCTAGCCATTCTACTCCTTTTTGAGCCATTAACCATCCCTCCTCTGTAAAGACTGAGCATAAATATATGTTCAGTGTGTCTGCTTTGCTGTTGTCATTCTCCACTCTACCCCGTCCTCCCCTTTCAGCTTCACTATCCCTCCCTTAGCCTTCTTTTTTCACTTACGTACCTGTAAAAGGTTTTGTCCTCTCTAACCACTGATTTTGCAGTGCATTACTCTGTTTGTGCTTTGGCTTCCCTTACTGCATTCTCTGCCTTGCATGTGTAAACTGTGGCATCTCAATAAAAAAAAGGGAGCCCATACTTCTCAATCTCTTACCTTGTGTTAGGAACACAGGTTAAAAAACTGACGGCACAGAATTCACGCTAAAGGATCCTTTTCCGTGACTCGTGATATAGAAACATAGAAACATAGAAGCTGATGGAAGATAAGGACTGCAAGGCCCATCCAGTCTGCCCATTTCTCTTTCTACCTTATAAATGTGCCATTGCGCTTTGCTCTGTGAATGGTCTATCTATTCATACTCATCTGTATTGCTCCCTTATGCCTATTTGAAGCCCTGCACTGTATTCATATCCACCACTTCCTGAGGTAGGCCATTCCATGCATCCATTAACCTTTCTGTGAAAAAGAACTTCCTCACATTACCCCTTAATCAGCCTCCCTCTAATCTCATGCTGTGTTCTCTTGTTCTGCTATTTTTCTTATATTGAAACATGTTAGACTCTTTCACCTTGTTAATGCCCTTAAGGTGTTTGAATGTTTTGGTCATATCACCTCTCTCCCTCCTTTGCACTAGGGTATACATATTGAGCTCTGTTAATCTGTCTTCATATGTTTTCTGATGCAGTCCCTGCACCATTTTGGTTGCCCTTCTCTGGACTGCGTCAATTTGGTTAATGTCCTTGTGAAGGTGTGGCCTCCAGTATTACCTTTTCTCCAGATGGGGGGCCTAACCAGTGTCTTGTAAAGAGGGATTATTACTCCCTCTTCTGACTTGTGATACCCCTACTAATACATTCTAACATCCCCCTAGCCTTACGTACTGCTTTAGTGGTCTCCTTGGATGATTTCAGGTCATCGGTGATGATGATGCCCAAGTCTCTTTCTTCCCTTGTGACTGCCAGCAAATCCCCTCCCAGCCTATAGGTGGCTTCAGGGTTTCTCTTTCCTATGTGCATGATCTTGCACTTCTTTGCATTAAACCCCAGTTGCCACTCTTCCGACCATTTGGCCAGTTTATCCAGATCTCTGCTCATGCTGCCCACCCCATCTGGATAATCTACTCTGTTGCAGATCTTGGTGTCATCTGCAAACAGGCAAACCTTACCCTCCAGTCCATCTGCAATGTCACTGATGAAGATATTGAAGAGGACTGGCCTCAGGACTGATCCCTGAGGTACCCCACTTGTAACTTGCATCTCTTCTGACTGTATACCATTTACCACCACTCTCTGTTTTCTGCCCATCAACCAGTTTGCCACCCAGTTGACCAACTTCTGACCCACCCTGAGCCTACCCAGCTTATTAATCAATCTTATATGAAATCTTACATGAAAAAGGATTCTTTTTTTTTGTATCATGCAGTCAGGAAAAAGGATTCCTAACAGTAAATAAAACACATTTCTGGTGCATATCTGCAACATTGAAGTACAGATTGCACCTAGGGGGTCCTGATCAGCCAGCTAGGTGTGATGGTCTCTCTCCAGAATGTCATTTTTGTGGCTTTTGAATTTTTATTTTTTTTGGAAAACCAGGAAACAAGATGGAGGCTTGTGAAAAAGGATTTTTCTCTCACCAAACAGGATTTTTACCTCATGAAAAAGGAACAGATCTCGTGACAGTCCCCAACTTGCATACTGTGTGACCCTGTGCAAGTCACTTAACTTCCTTATGCTCTCAGGTCACAGCTGTAAACAAGCTTTCAGCTTATTGTGTCTTGCCTGGTAAAAATAAAAAGAGAGTGAATCCTTTTTTGTGAGGTCAATCCTTGGTCAAACTTTATCCCTCTAAAACAATGGAAACAGAAAAAAAAAGTATAACTTTGCAACAGATTAATAATTGTTTCACCAAACTAAGCATGGCAGTTCCTTTATGCCAGCTGGTTGTACCATGAAAAAAATCACACAAAAATTCTACACTATCTGGATGCAAGGTGATGAGGAAAAAACTGCAAAAAAGGCAACTTTTAAGGTTTAGCACTATCCAGATCTCAGAATTCATACATCCGACCAGAAAGAAAATTGCCACATCAAGAGAGCTACCCCACTGGACAGCGCATACCAAATTTTGTGCAAATACATTGATCAGTTGCAAAGTTATTAAAGTGCAACATTTAAGGTGTAACATTAAACAGGCTACTTAACCCTATCTATAGGGACGTGACCATGCCCCTATAATATATTTGTGTGTGTGTGTGTATATATATATATATATATATATATATATATATATATATATATATATATATACTACACACACACACACACACATACACACACACAACACACACACACACACACACACACACATATATACTTATGGCTAGCTAGATAGATACTGTAGATAGATATATATACAGTAGATGCACACACACACATATATGTATATATTTGTGCCATATATATATTTGTGCCATACCTATGAGTATACTTCTGGGAACCTATCAAATATATTTTTGCTTTCTAGGACCTAGAATGAGAATATCGAAATATCCTCACTCTAGGTATAAATATACCTATAGTAGGACCTCATTGAATGATACCACCTGCACAAGCAGCCACAAGATACCTTGCACCTTCACAGCAATTACCGTCATGCGCTGAGACCATTTCAACACCTGCTCACTACCTGTTCAGCCACTGTGAATGCAGTACACAGTTCCCTGCATGTGATGATCCGATTCCTGACCGGAGAAAAATACATAAATAAATAAAAGCAGAAGTCCCCCAAAACACACTGCCATGTCATCAAAAATGATAGTTTTGAAGTAGAAGTAGAAGACTTAATGCAAGCATTTCAGGACAACCCTGAATTCACTGAAGATGCAGACTACCAGCCATCCAGCTACTTACCTGTGGCCCAAACTCTCGAGGTAACCACACCATACAACAGTACACTACAAGCCGACATACAAGGGTTCATTAATTCTAGTAAAAACATCAACACCATAAAAAAGACCACATATGGCAATGATAAAGAAATACATATTGGAAAACTACACTGGACACAGGGACTTCTCTGAAATGAACCCTCAGAGTTAGACACTATACTAAGCTGATGCTTCATGGATGCCAAAAAAAAAGAAAAAAAAAACGAGAGCTATGGACCACTGACACTCTGGTCATTTCTTCAGTTGGTGGAAAGGTATCTAAAATCAAAGTCATATCTCCTTTCCCTGCCCACAGACAGGGCAGTTGAACAAGTCAGGCATGAGCTCTGTGCTAAACAAAAAAATTAAAAGAAGGCAAGGGCTACAAGAAAAACACAGCTGATGAACTGACCAATGACATCATAAACCAGTTGTATAAAAAATAAATATTAGGGCCATACAGCCCAAAATCAGTATTAAACACCATGTGGCTTGTACGTACCATTGCATTTTGGTATAAAAGAAAATACAGAAATGAGGGATATAAAATGGTCTGATATCACATTAAAAACAGATAACAAGAGAATCCAGTACCTAGAGTATAGTCAAGAGAGATGCACAAAAACCAGGATGTGGCAAAACCCAAAAGAGGTACAGAAGATAAAGGCCAGAGGATAGAGTGTACTAACAGAATTAGAAAAGTGTCCGGTAGCCAACTATAAACAATACACAGCACAGAGACCTGCCTCCACACTCCCACCGGACAGCCCACTTTTTCTAGCTACAAACAGCAACCAACAATTATTTAAACCAACCACAACCTGGTTTAAGAACCAACCCCTACGGGTAAACAAAATCTCAACCATAGTGAAAAATTATGATAAAGAACTCAGGAATAACAACCAGCAAGAAGCTCAGTAATCACTCTGCTAGAAAACATCTGATTCAAAAATTAAACGATACTGGAGTTGCACACATGGAAATTAAGCAGGTCACTGGACACAAAAATATTAGCAGCATCAATGATTATTGCAAACTGAAGACCAACAATCAAAAGTCTGTACCATCTTGAGCAACCAGCCAATTACAAACATGGAAACCCACACAAACATAACAAACAGAGTCATCAGTACAAATAACCCGACAACTACCTGGGACTGCTACTTTAGAAATCCAACCTTTAATGTGAAAAACATAACCATACAAATAGTCCCAGGTAAACAAGCCCAAAGATTCTAAATGCATTTAAAAAAAGTGTTACTCTAATAAAGTTTATCTGAGTTCTCCTTCCACAGGTTCAAATCCAGAAAATGACAGAACACACCCACCAGCACACACACACACACACACCACACAAAAGGCGAGAACCAATAACTAAGAAACAGCAACAGAAAAAGAAAAACTGAAGGTCACCTGCAAAAAATATATAAAAGTATAAATAATAACATTAACTCTTTTTTCTCTTAAAGAAAGCAAACTGCTATCAAACAAAAGAAGAGTCAACAAAATCAAAGACAGTGGCTCCAATTAGGTCAAGGTAAGCACATAAAATAATACAGTACAGTACCAAAAAAATAACAGAGACAGAATAAAGATCTTTAAAACCTTAAACTAGTCTCCTTGTATTTATAGTATATGGTGGAACATAGTTCAGCATGGATTTCCATGATCTGTAAAAAGTCATTATGCTGCACTAGTGACATCCGTACTGCAGCAGAATAACTTTGTTCTGCTGCAGTAGTGATGTCAGCTGTTTGTCAGCCGCGCTGCCACCACTAGTGCATAAGTGAAGTGAACAGTTGATAGCGATTTTTAAATAATGTTTTACCTGGGACATGTTAAAAGTTGAGTGTAGGTGATCATGCTCACTATTTTTCAGGTCAGAGTGCAGCTGCAGTGGCAAGCGATAAGACGGGGGCGCAGATTATAATCAGAAGTCAGAATGGAGACTGATAGTGTGCCTGTAAGCCAAGGTAGCAAATCATTGCCAATGATGATTCTATTATCCTGCTGTTTGTTTCTACAGTTAGAAATGGTGCTGGGTTCATTCATACACTATATAGAAGAGTGTATGGCATCCCATACACAGCAAGGCTACTCTTTACCCTCGTTGTTACTATGATGACTGAAGGATGTCTCGAGCTTCGCTGTTGAGGTCAACAGTCATCATAGTAACAACTCGGGTAAAGAATAGCCTTGTTGTGTACGGGATGCCATACACTATCCTACAGATTGTAACCTTTTAAGAATTGCATTACTACTGCACCACAGTATTAGAAAACTAAAACAAACTAGACTGCACAATATAAAAAACAAATTGCCATCAATGTTAACTAAACAGTCTTATTTTCTTTCCCAACAGAGGAAGTCTTCGCCCATCGATGGTTACGTGTAAAAAAGAAATACAACTGAAGATCCCCCTGCACCTACAAGAAGAAACCCAGAAACAGCAGCACGGTTTTCACACATCTTCAATAACCTTCTCTCCTCCATTCCTGAGGGGAAACAATGCAAAAGAAATAAGTACAGCTCAAAGCAATATGTTACATACCTCGTTGTTCCAATAAACTGAGTTAAAGTTCCATCCTCTGTTCCACGAGTCTTCTTTCCAATCTCCCCAAAAATCACCCCAAAAAGTCTTAAAAAATCCATAAATCCACAAAGAAATCCTTGACAAGAACCATGACAACACCAGGCAAATGCACTCTGATTCATGAAATCCACCAAAGTCCTCAGAAAGTCAAGCCAACAAATAAAATGATCCTCGTCTCTGACGAGACCGACAACAAGAAACAAAAACACCAAAAAGTAATCCACGTCCCCAATAAGACCAGCAATCCAAACAGAAAAACAACTCCTCCTCAAGCAATCCCCATCCTCAAACACTCTAAGTGACTCTCCCTGGTGAAAAGTTCCATAGCTCTGCCACCTCCAAAACCAATCTCCAAGGCTTCCATCCCTCCTCAAAGGCTGCAGCTCCTCTGGCTTCATGACAAACCTTCCCACACGCACAGCAGTCCTCACAAGGCCCTCGGGCTGACAACGTCCATAACTGCGCAATGTCCCATAACTTTATATATCAGTCAATAACTACCCAACCAATCAGAAACAATGCCAAGCACATACACCTGCTCACACAAACCAAAGCAGCTAATCCAAAACCACCACAGACAACAGAGCAACATCCAGTCAAACCTCCTTACCCATGTGGGGTCAAGAACAAGAGACCAGTCAGAAAAACGTTCCCATGGTATCTCATCCAATTGGCTCTGTCCCATTCATTCCAATTGGCAAATTTTAAAAACTTAAAATAGAAAGGGCCAGATATTAAAAACATTCCCCTGGGGCTAAATTAGCACTGCCTGGTGAGCAAACTTAGCCCGGAGCACAAAGCAAGCTACTGTATATTGAAAAGGAAATAGCCCGGTGCTAATCCTGCTGAATATAACAGTCTAAGGAAGGTGGGCAAACTGGTCTAGGAGTGCAGAGCAAAAATAGCCCAGGAACAAGACAGCACTGAATATAGCAACAGGGAAGTGCAAACTGCAACTACAGCTCGTTAGACTCTGTAGCAAGCCGTTGTTGCAGGTGGAGAACATTGTGTGTGATTGCACAGAGTTGTCTCACATCTACTGCAAACACACCTGTCAACCCCCTGCCTTATAAATCAGGGACAAGGCATTAAAAAATCAGGGACAAAGGGTTAAAATCAGGGACACATCTTAAAAATTGGTGATATCCACTAAGGAAGCTGGTAGTGTAAAATGCATTTTCTAAGGAAGAACACATCTGTAACATTAATGTTTGACATTATTTTATGCATACAACCCCCACTGTTTGGTCATGGAAACACAATTTTTAGGAGGGACTGAGTAAAATTTTGAGGTAAAATCAGGGACAGTTGAGAGGTATGACTGCAAACAACAATGTAAGTCACACACTGCAGAACTGTGCTATGCTGATGTAAGGTTTGCCCGGGGCTAACCCGATTGCACAGTGCTAACAAATTAGCCCGGTGCAAACTGGTTAGCCAGGGGCAAACAGGAGCTATAGAAACATAGAAACATAGAATTTGATGGCAGAAAAGGACCGCTTGGCCCACTCAGTCTGCCCATTTCCTTACCTAATGGATAAGCTGCAGATCCTAGTTAACCAGCAGCCTACTTCTTCCTACCCGCACCCCCTAGAATTGCCTTATGACTGTCCCATGCATGCTTGAATTCCACCACTGTTTTAGACTCCACAACCTCCTCCAGAAGGCCGTTCCATGCATCCACAACCCTCTCTGTGAAAAATACTTCTTAAATTACCTCTGAGCCGCCCCATCTTCAAATTGTGCCCCTTGTTCTTGCACACTCTTCTTTTTGAAAGATGCTACCATCTTGGACTTTGTTGATTCCCTTGAGGTACTTGAAAGTTTCTATCATGTTTCTCTCCTCCTCCTTTCCTTGAGGCTATACATATTAAGCTCCTTAAGTCTCTCTTCATATGTCTTCTGGTGCAGACCCTGCACCATTTTAGTTGCCCTCCTCTGACAGCTTCCATCCTGTCTATGTCTTTATGGAGACTGGGTCTCCAGAACTGCACGTAGTACTCCAGATGGGGCTCACCAGCTGTCTGTACAGAGGGATAATAACTTCCTGTTTTCTACTGGTGATGCCTCTCCATATGCATCCCACTATCCCCCCAGCCCTCCTTGCTGCCCTCTCACATTGCTTGCCCACCTTTAGGTCGTCTGATATGACTACCCCAGGTCCCTTTCCATTTTTGTTGTTGTTAGTATCTCACCCCCCATTGTGTACTCTTTCCCTGGGTTTTGTTTCCCAGGTGCATTACCTTGCACTTCTTAGCATTGAATCTAAGCTGCCATACATTTGACCATTCCTCTAACCTTGCCAAGTCCCTTCTCATCCTTTCCAACCCACCTTGTGCATCAACTCTGTTGCAGATCTTTGTGTCATCTGCAAAGAAACATACTTTTCCTTCCAGTCCCTTTGCAATGTCGCTTATAAAGACATTGAAGAGGACCGGTCCTAATACTGAACCCTGCGGTACCCCACTAGTAACCCCCCTTTCTTCAGAGTGGACTCCATTTACTATTACTTTCTGTGTCCTATTCTCCAGCCAATTCTTTACCCAGGCTGTCATCGTGGGACCCACTCCCAGGCTGGCTAACTTGTATATTAATCTTTTGTGTGGGACTGTGTCAAATGCCTTGCTAAAGTCTAGGTAGGCCATGTCCACAGCCCCTCCCTGATCTACTACTTTGTTCACCCAGTCAAAGAAATCTATCAGATTTGTCTGGCATGACCTTCCTGCTGTGAATCCATGCTGCCTTGGGCCCTGTGCCCCTCTGGCCTCTAGATACTGACAATTCTTTCCTTCAGAAGTGATTCCATCATTTTCCCTACCACTGAGATTAAACTAACAGGTCTGTAGTTTCCTGCTTCTGCCTTGCTCACAGATCAATAGCTAAACATAGACACACTGCCTGTGGCCACTGTGGCCATACATGTCCTGGAGGATGCCCCCAACAACATAGGTACCTGACTGCAGTAGTGGGTGACTTACAGCGGGGGGACTCAATGCACGGGACAGGCATAAGATGAACCAGGTGGGGGTGGGAGGCCATACGCCGTAAGTTCACTAGGATGTGCAGCATATCCATTAGATAGGGAACAGAACAGATTGGCTGGGCCGGGCAATTCCTTCCCTGCCATCATGGTCCCTGTGCCCATGTGTGCCTGTTGCACACCCTAGCATACCCCTCAGCTCTTGTGTCACTGAAAAGAGGGACATGGACATATGTGGACACTCAAGATGAGGGACAAGGTAGTTGCAAGGTGTAGAATGAGGGATGTCCCTCATAAACAGGGACAGTTGAGTGGTATGCTCACTGGTAGACTAGTATCTCTTCCCCCCCAGCACAGTCCCTTACCCCGATAGCCCCGACAATTAAAGAAATACCTGGTGATCTAGTGGTCCCCCCACCCCACCAGCACAATCCCTGACCCCAGAGCAAGTAATATTTAAGATCATTTCCCTGGTAGTCTAGTGGTCCCCCACCCCCCACGCATGTATCCGACTCCCCAGTGCACATTTTGAAATGCATTTTGCCCTGGTAGTCTAGTGGTCCCCCACCCCCACGCACGATACCGACCCCCGTGCACATAATAAAATTAAATTTTCTCTGGTTGTCTAGTGGTCCCCCACCCCCACCCATGTATCCTGACCCCAGTGCACATTTTAAAAGTACATTTTCCCTGGTAGTCTAGTGGTCCCCCACCCCTACACACATATCCCAACCTCCAGTGCACATTTTAAAAGTACATTTTCCTTGGTAGTCTAGTGGTCCCCAACCCCACACATGTATCCGACCCCCAGTACACATTTTAAAAGTACATTTTGTCGTGGTAGTCTAGTGTCCCCCACCCCCATGTATGTATCCCAACCCCAGTGTACATTTTAAAAGTACATTTGCCCTAGTAGTCCAGTGTCCCCCACCCTCATGCACGTATCCGACCCCGGTGCACATATTAAAATTTAATTTTCCTAGGTTGTCTAGTGGTCCCCCCACTCCCATGCGTTCCGACCCCGGTGCACATACTAATATTACATTTTCCCTGGTAGTCTAGTGATTCCCCCACCCCACATGTATCCCAACCCGGTGCACATATTAATAATACATTTTTCCCTGGTAGTCTAGTGGTCCGCCCACCCCCACACACATATCCCGACCCCTGGTGCACATATTAAAATTAAATTTTCCCTGGTTGTCTAGTGGTCCCACCACCCTCACCCATTTATCCCGACCTCTGGTGCACATATTAAACTTACATCTTCCGTGGTAGTCTAGCGGTCCCCCCACCCAGCGGTGACACCCCGCTCCTGCCAATAATATCCGAGAACAGAGCGGCGACCGGCAGCCCTCCTCTCACCACCATGGCTGGCCACCAGCACGAGGTACAAAGGGGTGCTCCTTCTACCTCAGTTGGTAGCGTACGTAATGAAGAGCGAAGCCAGTGCCGCTGTTCGGTGTGGGAGGAGGCGGGTATCACGGTGGGGCTCCTAGACTACCAGGAAGATGTAGAAGTTTTAACACCGGAGTCCAGATAAAGTGAATGAGGTGGAACAGACTACAGGAATTTAATTAGCAATATGTGCCAGGGTCGAATCGTGCATGGGGTGGGGAGACCACTGAACTACCAGAGACTATTTCTATAGAAACAGGGGTCGGAATACATGCTGGGAGGTGGAACCACTAGACTACCGTGGAAATGAAGATTGTCTATGGGGAACAGAGTTGGGATATATGCTGGGGGGAGTGGAACCACTAGACTACCAGGGAGATGTTAATCTACAGGGAACGAGGGTCGGAGATTATGCTGGAGGGTGGGGGGACCACTAGTACACCAGGGATTAGGAGTGCTGTTACTGGACACGGGGGTCAGGTTACATGATGGGGGTTTGGGGCACCGCTGCCATTAGCGCTGCATTAAAAGCAGCTTTTCCCCTGCCGTAACTAGAGCGATGCTACAGGTCACGCTAATGCCTGTAGCGCAGTGCTATGCTTTTGAATATGCTGGTGCACCACCATTTAGGGCCCCCTCCCCTCTGTCCTTTCCCTACATACATTATGGTTAGCACTGGCGCTAACACCTAGCACCAGCGCTAACTGTACTTTTCAATATTGCAGTTGGGCGCAAAGTTGGTGCTCTTCCAGCGCAACAGCTTTGTGCCTGGCACTGAGCTTTGAATATTTGGCCCAAAGTATAGTAATGTCAATTACACCCAAATACTGCAAAAATCACAGTGTACATGTAAAAAAACTGAATGGGAGATGTGACCTAAATGGAATATGCAACCCTCTGCTTGAAATATTGCTGATATATTTTTGTTCTCATGCTGATTGACCCAATGACATCACTCGTGGCTTCGCCACTCATGATGTCATTGAGTCAATTAGCACTTGAACAAAAAATATTGCCAATATTTCCAGTAGGGGTAGCATATCAGATAGATAGATAGATAGATAAATACTTGCTTTTGTACCACACCTCTTGTAACCCCTGCCTTCCTACTACTTAACCTTCTCTTTTGTGCCTTTGCTTAACAGTTTATGTGCCCCTGCCCTAGATAGGGTATTTTCCCTTTTCCCAACAAACAGATTTGCTACTTGTGAGGACTGTTTCTTTCCTGCATTTACTTCATTACCCCTCCTTCAGTACTTTCTACACAGGCAATAGCAAGTTAACAAGTACTGTACCTTACCTTAGTGAACCAGCAGAGTTCCCTGCAGGCCTGTGATCACCTGTAGATGCCTGCTGATGCCTAAGATACCAGTCACTTCACCTGTTCCACTCCTGCCCTGTCTCACTCATGCTCTGGGACATGAGCATAATGGGTCATGCTGGAGTGGTTGTCTTTTAAATCCCCTGTCTGCTTTCCTCTTTCTGCTGATAGGTCAGCATTATCATGTGACCTCTAGTAGGTTTTGGGGTTCCTCTTCATTACCGAACTGGCATCCTGAACTGGAACACAGAAATAAAATCAGCAGGTTAGTGCAGAAACAGTTTAATTCAGCTCCCTCTGTTTGTTTATGGCCCCTGGTGCCAGCACTAATATCTTGGCAGTATGCACTCAAAACCTCAGTCTGCTTACAGCTTTTAAAACCCCTGCCTACTTTCTGCTTTCCTCTGATAGGTGTGTGTGATCATGTAACCTCTAACAAGTTTTTCAGTTCCCTTCTATCCTCCAATCTGCATCCTGAGTGACAACTAAGAGAAAGAAATTAGCAGGGTAGTGCAGAAATAGTTGAATTCAGCTGTCTCTCTCTCTCTGTTTGTTCATGGCCCCTGGTGCTGACGCTAGCACCCTGGCAGTTTGTGCTGCAAATCTCTGTCTGCTTTCAGTTTTGAAATCCACTGCCTGCTTCCTGATTTCTGACCTCTAACATGCTTCTGGGTTCCCCTCCAACCCTCAACCTGTGTTCTGAGCTGGAACAAAGAAAAACAAACTCTGGCCAGAGCAGATAGGGCTGTAGCCAAGTAATCTTAGGGTAAAAAAAATTGAAAATTACCAAGTTACGAGCTTGCGTTAGCAAAATGTAACAAACGCCCATAAAGTTTCTGTTTTGTAATATGTTTACACCAAATTTTCAGCATAGCCTTCTTATGACCCCACCTCATGAACAAGTGCAGAGAAAATGTTCAACTCCTGCCCAAGAGGTGATTTCTCGCAGGGAGCACAAAATCACCTTTTGGGATATAAAAAAACATTTTGGCCAGGATTTGAAAAATGATAGCTGTCTCATTCATGAGATGCTGTAAAGATATGGCTATGTTGAAAATCTGGGGTAAAAATATTGCATGTTACCAAACTTATGAGCCTGTGTTTGCAAAATTCAACATAGCCTCATAACTTTTTTTTTCAATATTTTTACACCAAATTTAGAACATAGACCTCTTATGACCCCACCTCATGAAAAAGTGCAATTTGTTGTAAAAATATTAAAAATTACCAAAGTTATAAGCCTGTGTTCCCAAAATTCAACATAGGTTCATAACTTTGTTGTTTTTTTAATACTTTTACACCAAATTTTCAACATAGTCTTCTTACAACCCACCTCATGATCAAGAGTGGGGAATATGTTCAACTCCTGCCTGAAAGGTGATTTCATGCAGGGACCCCATAATCACCTTTTGGGACAGATTTGTCTAATATCAGTGTAATTGTTCCTGTGGCAGGGTCCTAAAGAAGGCATGTTGAAAATTTGAGCAAAAAATATGCAAAAATGTCTAGGTTATGCCACTGAGTTCAAAACACTATTGAAATACATTGAACTACTTACACATTTCATTAGTTTGTGGTCCAGTTTTGAAGAGTGAAGACATGGTTGTGATCCAGAGTGGATTACGGCATTGGACCCCGATGGGTAAGTAAGGGTTCGAGTGGGTGCAGGGTGGTGGGTGCTGAGTGGGAGGGTCAGGTGTGGGGACAGGAACGACCGCAAAAGACATCAATGGATGATTTTCTTTTTTACAAGGTAAAAAAAAACAGGATTTTGAATCACAACACTGTGGGATTTGGCACCCCCAGTGTCAGTCTTAGGTTTCGGGGGGGTGGGGGCACTGAGAGGGAGGGTCGAGTGGGGTAATATTAAAAAAATTACAGAGGAGTCCTGTTCATGACGATGGGGGATTGGGCACACCCAGTGACACTCTTATGTTTCTTGGGGTGTGTGGGGTGGTGGATGCTGAGAGAGATGGTTGGATGAGGGGGGTATCTATAATTAAAAAATTGGCAGCATCCTGATCATCGCACCACTCTTATGTTTCTGGTTGTGGGGTGGTGGGTGCTGAGAGGGAGGGGCTGGGTGGGAGCTATCTATAATAAAAAAATTAGATGTCACAGCAGAACGTGGACATTCGCATGGCCAAGATGGCAAGACTACTGTGCATGTGCAACTACTAGTGCATATGCAGAAGAGTGCAGTGGCCATCTTCGACATGGCATAGTGTGCCGTGTTCCGCAGTGACCACCAACAGAGTAAGAAATAGTGCAGTGCAACTACTAATGAAGGCAGTGAGTAGTTTGCTTCACGGACACAGAGGTGAGACATTTTCAGATAGCAAGAGGTCTGCAGGGCTACAACCACTGCATCCCTAAAAAATCAGCAGGTTAGTGCAGAAACAGTTTAATTGAACTCCAACTGTTTGCTTATTGCCCCTGGTGCCATCTGCTTACAGTTTTTAATACACAGGCAACCGTGAGTATGAATTTTTTTTTTATACATCTATGGTGTGTGATAACCCATAAACCTTCAGAGTGAAGCTTGAATGGTTTATGGGGTCATCACACACTGAGGGTGGGTAAAAAAAAAACTTTATGAGCATATAATTGCTATGTTTTATAATAACTGGTTTAGGGACTTACAGAGTGGCATATTTCCCACCATTGTACTGTAAGTGAAAGTGAAGCACAAGTGCTCCAGATTCCATAATAACTGTGTATGACATCATACCTGGTTATTACATCATTTGATCCCACTGATAATTAGTGTGCCACAGGGGGTCATCAGTTATTATAATACAATTGCTTACAGTGGTGAGACCTCATATGGAGTACTGTGTGCAGTTCTGCAGACCACATCTCCAGAAGGACATAGACAGGGTAGAGGCAGTCCAGAGGAGGGCAATGAAAAAGGTGCAGGGACTGCACCAGAAACCATACAAGGAGAGACTGGGGCTCTCAATATGTATACACTGGAGGAAACCTCTACCTAGAATTTTGCTGGACTAGTTAATATTGCTCCCGCCTTGCTTTTACCCAGGGGGGAATTTTTCTTAATACCGGGACTGTGCTTAATTGTTTTGGGGCACCTGAAATGTTGTAAAAGTGTTGTGCGTGTATAGCTACTTACTGAATTTTTGTGCACTGCTGAAATTGATTGCTAAGTTATTGCTGAATCTTTCTTTTTTTCTCTCTTTTGCTCTTAAACTGTATTTTTGGGTGTAGCAGGGAGGGAATTACTGGTGTCACTCTAACAGCCCTTTTTGACTGATGGCTGCATACCTCCCTCCCCTGCCATAAACTTAACTTTTCCTTTGTCCTAGCTCCACACCCACCGATTACCCTTGGCCCAGCTGGCCCCTAATCTATCCCTGTCTGTCGCTCTATCTCCCTCCAGACCAAGCCCTGCTGGGCTGAAGCCCTTCACTCGTGGACCATTGGCAGGGAAGACCACCCAGCCATGCTGCCCATCTCACAGCAGCCCCGAAGTCATCCTTCCAGGTGAGGAGACCGAGGACAGCCGGGACAATCTTTGGAAGTCCCATTGACAGCTTTTTTCTGTACTAGGCTCCTGATTGGTGCAAAGCGCATGGCTCTCCTCTCTTATTGGAGCACCCTCCCGTCGGCTTCTTGGCCATGGAAAATATGGCTTTTGCCATAGCTGGGGTCTGTCTCTACCTGGAATTTTCTCCTGCCCACCCTCCCTACCCCACCACTCATTAAATGTGCCTTCTCCCCCTCCCACTTCCAAGACCCACTGCTCATTAAGCACTTTCCCCCATATTCCTGTCATAACATTGGACCCATACTCAACTTCTTTGTCCTTGCTGATTGGTCACTGGGTCCCCCAGGTCCCAGTGAGGTGGATCAGGGGAGGGCAGTGGACATGGCTTATCTGGACTTCAGCAAGGCCTTTGACACTGTGCCACATAGAAGACTATTACACAAACTGGGGAATATGGGTGTGGGCAGGACAGTAGTGTGGTGGGTAGGTAACTGGCTGGACGGCAGGACACAGAGGGTGGTGGTAAATGGCTGTCACTCCACAGAGGAAGAGTGACCAGTGGGACACCACAGGGATCAGTGCTGGGACCGGTCCTATTCAACATCTTCATCAGTGACATTGCACAGGATCTAGAAGACAGAATTTCACTGTTCGCTGATGACACAAAGCTCTGTAACAGAGTAGACACACCAGAGGGTGTAGACAGAATGAGAAGGGACCTGCAGAAACTTGAAGAATGGTCAGGGGTTTGGCAGTTAAAATTCAATGCAAAGAAGTGCAAGATAATGCATATGGGGAACAAAAACCCTGGCACAATATATCAGTTGGGGGGTGAGGATATAGCATGCACCAAGCAGGAAAGGGATCTTGGGGTTATCATCTCTGATGACCTCAAGGTAGGGAAACAGTGTGACATGGCAGCAGGTAAAGCAAATAGGATGCTGGGATGCATAGGTAGGGGCATCACCAGCAGGAAAAGAGAGGTCATAATTCCACTATACAAGACACTAGTGAGGCCCCACCTGGAGTACAGTGTACAGTTCTGGAGACCTTACATATGTAAGGACATAGACAGGGTAGAGAAGGTTCAGAGGAGGGCAACAAAGATGGTACATGGATTGCATCACAAGTCCTATGAGGACAGGTTGAAGGAACTGAACATGTACTCCCTGGAGGAGAGGAGGGAGAGAGGGGGATATGATAGAGACATACAAGTATCTTACAGGGAGAAACAGGGTGCAGGAATACACTATTTTTAAGTGAAAAAGATGTTCCAGAACTAGAGTGCATGGGATGAAGTTGGAGGGAGGACGATTCAGAGGAAACGTGTGGAAGAATTTCTTCACAGAATGGGTGGTGGACAAGTGGAACACCCTGCCAGAGGAAGTGGTAGGGGCTGAAACGATCATGGGATTTAAGAATGCATGGGATAGACATAAAGGAATTCTGGAAGTCAGGGGTAAGGGGCAACAGACTTTTAGGAAAATATAAACTGAACTTACAAGCTCAAATGGGCAGACTGGGTGGGCCATAGGCCCTTATCTGCCGACACTGTCTATGTATCTATGTATCTATGATTCTTTAGATATTAACTGTACCAGGCGACACTCCTACTGAATCCTCAGCTTCTAACCCCTGGCTACATACATCCCTCCCTTGCCAAGTTCTGTTTAGGCTACACTATAGCACCTCTGTAGCACACTCCACACCCTCTATCCCTACTTCCAAACCCCTTCCCTAACCTTCAACACCCTGAATAGCCCACACCAGTAGTTCCCCTATACAAACTGCTCCCTATTTCGAGGAACAACTCCAGGAATAGACTGTTTTCCCTGGCTCACTGTGTACATAAGGTCAGTGCATGGCGCATGACATTATAATGTTGTTTACACTTATCATACAGTCGCTTCTCCTAGCACTCGTGTGCCCCATAGTCATTCTTCCAAATCTGCTGGAACCAGACACCTCTTGGGATTATACAGGTGCCTTCAACCATAACTTGTGGGAATCCTTGTGCCCCATGCCTTGCCTCCTTTTCTTCCAGCCATGTCTACAACTAACTGTTGTAATGAGCTATTCCCACCCATGCGGCACATTATCATTGACTCTCCCACCTCCTCAGTATGTTCCATCTCTCCAGCACATGTGTACTACAGAAACTACTGTCTGGCCAGGACACTAGTCTATGTTCTCCTGTGCCCGAGCAAAGCTCATACCACACACTCAACTTCTACCTCATACCCTGACTATAACAGGGGGCACACTCGTCCCATTAGGCTATTGCTGAATGCCTTAAAAAAATGCTGCTGCTGCTGCTTCTTTGTGCTGGCAATATTGAATTTAACCCCAGACCCACTCATCCTATTCCTTCACCCTCAGATCTCTTGCTACTAAAAGGCATATCCTTCCTGTACATCAACGCTTGTAGTCTCTTGAAAAAGTTTGATGCCATACAGGCCTACATATGCCACCTTAAACTGTACGTCTTTATAGTTACAGAAACCTGGTTGAGGGCTTCCACACAGGACTATGCAAACAATATTACCAATTACAATATTTTCTGTGCAGATAGGCCCTCTGGGGGGGAGGAGTAGCTATCTACATACAGGATAAATAGACTGTCTCAGTGGTGGATGCTACCTCTGTTCCAAAGGAATTTGAGTGCCTAACCTAAAGATTCAGCTCTCCAAATCTATGGCCCTGTCTATTATTGGTTGTTATAGGCCTCCTTCAGTGGGACTTTCAGTAATGAACCACCTGCATGACCTGCTATCCTAAACTCCTTCAGAATTAATCTTATTAGGTGATCTTAATCTAGACTGGTTGTCCACCACCTCCAAGCCTCTAAAAGACCTTTATAATACCTTCGGACTCAGGCAACCTATTATGGAAGCTACTCATCCGAATGTCAAAAACCCAGAACACAGTAACCTGCTGGACTTAGTACTTGTCAATAAGCCTCACCTTTATGCCATTCCGGCATTTTCTTTAATGATCTCAGCGATCATTTCCTTATTGCCTGCATTAGGTCACTCCCTAAAATCTCCTTGCTTCCTGGGTTTGTCTACAAAAGAAGCTGCAGGAATTTTGATGCCACCACCTTTCTTTCTGACCTACAGAATGCTAACTGGCAAAACTTCTACTTGACTGCTACAGTCGATGAAGCCTATGAGCTGTTCCACAGCATCCTGCTTGACACCAACAAGCATGCACCACTGATTAAAACCCATACAAAAAAGAGGTCCTGCCATGGCTCACCTCTGAGTTAAAGGAATCCTTACTAAACAGAGATGCCTTGTGGAAAAAGGCAAGAAAAACTAAGACCCCAGGGGACTGTACCACTTTCAGAGTTGCCAGAAATCTCTGCACCAAATTAATCAGAACCAAAAAGGTTAGCTACTTCCAATGTCAATTAGAAACCTTTTCCAAATCCCCCTCAAAAGTTTGGAGAACTCTCAAGAAATTGAGGGTAATGGAGGGTAATGAGTACCAATGCCCATAGTCTAGGTAAAAAGCTCCCTATAATGGTGGCCTTGATGGAAGAGGGATGCCTGGATATTGTGGCAGTCACAGAAACGTGGTACACAGAGAACCATGACTGGGATGTCAACATACTAGGATACACAATCTACAGGAGGGACAGGGAGGGAAGAAGAGGAGGAGGAGGAGGAGTAGCTCGCTATGTAAGGGAAGGGATCAAAGCAACAGAACTAAAGGGTAAACAGGGAGGAGAGTAGGAGGTACTGTGGGTCACCCTGGAGACTGGAAATGGCTCCACAATCCGCACAGGGGTTGTATACAGACCCCCGTCTCAGGGGGAGGAAATGGACAATGAAATGATAGAAGGCATCCTTGGGATGGCAGAGAAAGGGGAGATATTGCTGATGGGGGACCTGAATATGCCAGATGTTGACTGGAGCAACTTTGTTGCAGCCACATCCAAGAGCAGAGCCATTCTCAATGCCCTATAGGGGGTATGCCTCACACAGCTAGTTTTGGAACCCACTCAGGAGAGAGCAATCTTAGACCTGGTACTCTCAAATGGGGATGGAGAGAGGATCTCTGATCTTGAAGTGGGTAGCCATCTGGGAACAAGCGACCACCAAACAGTGTGGTTCACTATAAACTTAGTTGTAGAGTCAAGCCACACAAAAGTGAAGGTACTGGACTTCAGGAGGGCTGATTTTGTCAAAATGGGAGAGTGCCTCAGAAAAGCACTAGCAAACAGGCAAGAAGGTGGGGTGGAGCAACAATGGGAAACATCAAACCGCCATCACAGAAGCAACAAGTCTTGTGTGAAGCAAATAAACAAATCAAAATGAAAGGAAAACACTATGGTTCTCAAAAGAAGTGGCGGGAAGGTAAGGAAAAGATAGCATTCTGGAAGTATAAAGAAACACAGAAGGAGCAGGACAGAAAACTGTACCAGTTAAAGCAGAAGGAAGCGGGTAAGGCAGTCAGAATAGCAAAGGCCCAAACCGAGGAAAAGATAGCCAACTTGGTTAAGAGGGGGGATAAAACATTTTATAGGTACATTAGGGAGCAAAGAAAGACTAAGGCAGGGATACTGAGGCTGAACAAAGAGGAAGGTGATTGGGCAGAGAACGACAGTGAAAAAGCTGGGATACTGAACAAATACTTCTGCTCAGTATTCACAATGTAAAAGCAGGGGGAAATACCAAATCTGGACAATAGAAGCACTATAGGGGGGTTGATATTAGTCCTTTCACAGAAGAAAGGGTTCTGAGTGAACTCTTAAAACTGAAGGTGGATAAAGCAATGGGGCCTGATGGGATTCACCCCAGAATTTTAAAAGAACTAAGGGAAGAACTAGTAACACCACTGACTACCCTTTTTAATAAATCATGGGAGGATGGGGTGGTACCTGAGGACTGGAGGAGGGTGGATGTGATTCCCCTTCACAAAAGTGGGAGCAAGACAGAGGCGGGAAACTACAGACCTGTCAGTTTGACCTCAGTGGTAGAAAATGATGGAATCACTTCTGAAGGAAGAATTGTTGAGTACCTAGAGGCCAGTGGGGCACAGGACCCAAGGCAGCATGGATTCACAGTGGAAGGTCATATCAGACAAATCTAATGATTTCTTTGACTGGGTGACCAAAGCAGTAGACCAGGGAGGGCTGTGACATGGCCTACCTAGACTTTAGCAAGGCATTTGACACAGTCCCACACAAAGATTAATAAACAAATTAGCCAGCCTGGGAGTGGGTCCCAGGGTGGTAGCCTAGGTAAAACATTGGTTGGACAACAGGACACAGCGGGTAATAGTAAATGGAGTCCACAGTGAAGAAAGGAGGGTTACTAGCGGGTACCGCAGGGTTCAGTACTGGGGCTGGTCCTTTTTAATGTCTTTATAAGTGACATTGCAGAGGGACTGGAAGGGAAAGTATGTCTCTTTGCAGATGACACAAAGATCTGCAACAGGGTTGATACACAAGGTGGGGTGGAAAGGATGAAAAGGGACTTGGCAAGGTTGGAGGAATGGTCAAATGTATGGCAGCTTAGATTCAATGCAAAGAAATGCAAAGTAATGCACCTGGGAAACAAAAACCCAGGGGAAGAGTACACAATGGGGGTGAGATACTGACAACAACAAAAATGGAAAGGGACCTGGGGGTAGTCATATCAGATGACCTAAAGGTGGGCCAGCAATGTGAGAAGGCAGTAAGGAGGGCTGAGGAGATACTGGGATGCATAGGGAGGCATCACCAGTAGAAAACAGGAAGTTGTTGGCCCCTGTACAGACAGTTGGTAAGACCACATCTGGAGTACTGTGTGCAGTTCTGGAGACCCCATCTCCACAAAGACATGGACGGGTGGAGGCTGTCCAGAGGAGGGCAACAAAATGATGCAGGGTCTGCATCAGAAGACATATGAAGAAAGACTAAAGGAACTAAAGATGTATAGCCTCTAGGAAAGGAGGAAGAGGGGGGACATGATAGAAACTTTCAAATACCTCAAGGGAATCAACAAAGTCCAAGAGGGTAGCATCTTTGAGAAAAAGAGATGTGCAAAAACAAGGGGGCACAACTGGAAAATAGAGGGGGGACGGCTCAGAGGTAATGTGAGAAAGTATGTCTTCACAGAGAGGGTTGTGGATACATGGAACAGCCTTCCTGAAGAGTTGTAGAGTCAAAAACAGTGGGGGAATTCAAGAATGCATGGGACATACATAAGGCAATTCTAGTGGGGGTAGGAGGAAGTAGGTTGTTGGTTAACTAAAATCTGCAGCTTATCCATTAGGTAGGGAGACTAGGTGGGCCAAGCGGTCCTTATCTGCCATCAAATTTTATGTTTCTATGTTTAAACTGGAAGGTCACAACCCAACAAACTCATTCCCATCTAAAATTTGCTCAGAGGGGGTTGAATTTACTGAAAAACACAACATCCTTAAGCTGCTCAACAATCACTTCGCAATGGCAGGGCTGTCTTTCAACACATCACCTGTCAGTGTCTTCCGGGATCAATCCCAGAACTTAAAGCTGCCTTGCTCTACCCCATCATCAGCTTTAGACCTTTATGCCCCTTCAGGTCTGTTTTCCTTCAGACAGGTGCACTAAAGGATGTGAAAGACCTCACCCTGGAACTGGATGTGAGGAAAAGTGTAGGAGCAGATCTTATAGAACCTTACTACCTAAAATTCGGCTATTATGTACTATCTCCCCCCATCACCCATCTATTCAACCTATCCCTTTCCCATGGTGCCCTGCCATCCAACTGGAAGATGGTGCATGTCATACCCTTGTTTCAATCTGGTAGCAGATGAAACTTAAATAATTATGACCCTATTTCACTCCTTCCCGTACTATCCAAACTATTGGAAAAAGTGGTCAACGCTTAGATTAGGAATTTCTTAGAATCAAACAATCTTCTTAATCCAATCCAATCTGGGTTCAGGCCTAAACACTGTACCATCTCAGCACTGACCAAAGTCTCAAATGACTGGTTAACATCCCTGGATTCGAAAATGCATGTCTGTGCTCTGTTTCTTGACCTGAGCAAAGCATTCGACACCTTTGACCATGGTCTGCTCCTTACTACTCTTGAGAACCTTGGTCTCGACAGATCAGCACTGTCCTGGTTTACAAGCTACCTTATGAATCAACACCAGTGTGTTAAGGTGGGAGGGGACTTGTCTCCTCCAAAACCCCTATTAAGGGGTGTACTGCAGGGTCGATACTAGGACCATTGCTATTCGCCATCTACATATATAACATCGATGTTGAGATCAAATCCGCAAACATACATTTCTTTGCCAATGACAAGGTTCTTTACCTAGAAAGGACCACCCCCAAATTATCATGCATGGTCTTGTAAACTGACTTCGACACCTTGCAATTAAACTTCCTGTCCTTAAAGTTGTTGCTGAATGCAAAGAAAACAAAAGTAATCATATTTTTGTCTCCAGCAAGCGCATCAAATGTGTACACCAATCTAATGGTCCCACAGGTCCTCACTTTACTAGGGGAATCCTTGGAGTACGTGACAAAATTTAAGTACTTGGGCTTGTGGCTCGACCAAAAACTCTCCTTCAGGAAGCATGTGGATGAACTGGCTAAGAAACTAAATATGAGACTTGGGCTATTCTTTAGAATAAAGAACTTACTCATGCATGAAGCAAAGGTTAGGCTAGTCTCTTCAATATTCTTACCCTTATTGGACTATGCTGACCTCATTAATGGGCAGTGTTCTCCTTCCACCTTATCCAAAATTGGATGCACTGTATCACTGGGTGCTCAGATTCATCATGAGTACCTTACCACACTCACCACTGCACACTCTATGCCATGATGGGGTGGTCCTCTCTTGGCCTCAGGTGATGCATGAATGTAGTGCTCTGGACATATGCAGTTATCACCATCAAGCTCCCCCAGTATATATCTAATTGCCTGCCTGTATCTCCAGTGAGCAGCTATGCACTGAGGAGTCTCTCCTACATTTTCTTGGTAATCCCAATGGTCAGGACATGCCTGGGGGCCGCTATGGTAAGTCATCCTATCTCTGTAATCTGGAATAACATTCAAAAGTCTATAAAACTTGCATCACCGATCGGCATAATGCTATTCAAGACATTGCTCCGATGTAAGCTCTCCGAAACATCTGAATGCTAAATTTAAGTGCAAACCATCCTGAATTCTGACAACCCAGTAGTATTGTGTGGAGGTGTTCCTTCACTCCATAGCTCTTCCACCCTTCCTTCCTTCCTTCCTACAGTTCTTCTAGGCTCCCTCCTCTCATACCCTTCCCCTGGCCTAGGTCTCTACCCTCCCCTACCCTTCTTATCATGGCACCCTAAGTCTCTTTCCCAGCATTCCCCAAATCCTTATCATTCCCTACTCTTCTCTTCCCTACTTCTTACTGCTCATCCAGTGCATAATATGGGACTTGCACCTACTACTGCCTTATCCTGACTTGCTACTCTTCCCTTTGCACACTGTCATGATTAAGTAGATGCCCAAGTTTTTGTTCACTATGCTAATGTATTATTACTTTATTTGTTCTTGCCAATGATTTCTGATCTTGCACATACTGTTATTCGATTTGATGCTCATATTGTATGTACCAATGATTACCATATCTGTTCATCCTGTTATTTTATTTGTGCTGTATTATTTATCTCTATGCAATTATTTTGTGTGTTGTATTTATCCTGTTGACCATCCCAGATCCACCTTGTAAATGAGCTTGTCTCAACGGTGTCTTGCCTGGTAACATAAAGATGATTGATTGATTGATAGAAAGGAAGGAGAGGGAGGATATGACAGAAACTTTAAAGTATATCAAAGGGATTAACAAAATCCAAGAGGGCAGCATCTTTCAGAAAAGGAGATGTGCAAGAACAAGGGGTCACAACATAAGGTTAGAGGAGGGAAGACTCAGGGGCAATGTGAGGAAGTATTTATACACAGAAAGGGTGGTGGATGCATGGAAAAACTTCCCTGAGGATTTTGTAAGGGCAAAAACAATAGGTGAATTCAAGAAAGCTTGGGACAGACAGAAGGCAACCCTAGTGGTAGGAAGGAGAAGGTAAGCTACATATCATATAGGATCTGGAGTTTATACAATAGGTAGGGAAATGGACAGACTAGGTGGGCTGAGCAGTCCTTATCTGCCATAACATTCTATGTTTCCATGTTTCTATGTTACAGAGTGGGTAGATTGAATCTGTGTTGATAAGGACATCCTCCCCTTCTTACTGTTTCTGTATTTAATCTTGGATCACATAATTTGTATTACATTTATTTGCTGTGAAATAAGTTTTGGTTATATGTTAACTTGTTGACAACTCCATAAAGCATTAAAAAAAAGTCAGTGCACATTCACTTCAGTCATTTATAGGCTAAAACATTGTCTATCCACACCTTCAAAGAAAGCCTTGTCTCAATCCCTACTCCTCTCATTAGTGTACTATGAACTTCCAGCCTATGCTAATGTCTCTGACTTTCACGGAGTTCAAATTCTATAGAATTCCATATGCAGATTTACTGCTTCTAACCTCAGAGTTTCTCATCAGTACACTCTTTACAATTACCATGGTTTGTCTTCTTTTGATTTGTGTATTATTTATTTTACCCATATCAGTTTTAGATGTTTTTCTTTTAAAGCACTATTGGATTTTTGTTTATAGCTGATGCTAACCCCAGTGCTGATTCCCAGAGTACTTACAGTATCTTCTCATGCTATTTCATAAGTCCTCCCTTATACTTATTTTATTTATTTATTTATTTAAACAGCAGTATGGAAAACCTTTGAGCCATAGGCTCATTTACAAAGGTACCGTGTCACAGTAAGACAAACAAAAATACACAGTATAACAGTACAACACAGTATAACAGTAACTTAAGACATAGATACAAACAAGCTGGTACAGGTAGGATTGATGCAAACAATACTGTTCTCCCCTTGGTCAACATTCTTTTATCTATAAAGACATTACATTCCGAAATAATTTATCTGCCTCATTACACTCTATTAATTTGCAGAATATGTTTAAAATGTATTGTTTGGATTTATCAATGTGCAAATGTAATGTTACCTGACTATTGTGTATGTTGATGTATTGCATATTTTATTCTGGTATTGTTGCTTTTGTTTACTTCTCCAGGTCCCCTTTGAAAATGGGTACCTAATGCTCTTGGGTCTTACCTAGCTAGCAAATTTCAAATAAAAACAAAATATGTGCACCATTACCATAGCCCCCGCTGGCAATAGGCTCCCAGGAGCAAAGGGAGATAGCTCATCTTAAATAATGTGGTGCCATCACTTCTTAGAGCCATATTCTGTTGCTGGTATGCTAATGACTACATGCCTATGGCATCCACAATGCTAAGGGGTCATTTGCATGTCATTATGTGGCCATTAGCAGTAGGGCAAAATGCATCCATGCACAAATGCAGGAGGCATTGTAAAGAGCTTCTACTGTCTCCTTGACAAGGGAGACCCACCTACCTATGCCATCTCTGACAGTCTAGCAGGACCCCTTCCCTAACCCAATTCCTGTTGGCATTGTGGAACTGTACTAAAGCCCTTCTCTGAATGTCCAGTGGACTCCCCCCACACACACCAAACCCAGTCTCTGATGGTATTGTGGAACTGTGCTAAATTCCTTCCCTAGAAATCTAGTGTACCCCTTCCTCATCAGGTTGCCCATCTGCCATCTGACTGATAGGTAATGAGTGTACTGTATGTGTACTCTAGAAACAGTTTTTTTATACAGTAAATATGCATTCACCACTTCACCACTTGTTATTCAGATGGCAATCTTCCAAGGTGGTGCTAGAAGGGTCTGTGCCAGTTGTCATCTGAGGACCAGATGGTAGCTCCCCTATGGATTGGTGGGTGAGTAGGGGGCTGACTGAGGTTTTGGGTGGTGGGTGTACAGTAGGTGAGCCCCAAGGGGAGGAGCTTTGAGAGCAACCCAGCAGGGATAACACTAGACTGCCAGGAATAGGCGTCAGTACATTTCCAATATACCAGACTGGTAAGGGAATGGAGCTACTAAACTGCCTAGGAAAGACTTTCGTGTAGTTCCAAAATACTGACAGGGATCAGGAGAAGAAAGGAGGTTTACTAGGATGCCAGAAAAACTCTTGAATACAGTTTCACAATACTGAAATGCTTCTCCTAAGGGAAGGGGTACTAGACTGCCAGGCAAGAGCTTTAGTACAGTTCCACAATACTGTCAGGGATTGGGTGAAGGAGGGTTGTCCATTAGACTGCAAGGGTTCAGATCTTCAATATGGTACAGTACCAACAGCAATTTGAGGTGGGGGAACAACTAGACTGCCAAGGTTGGGATCTGCAATATTGCACTGTAATAACAGGGATGTGGTGGGTGGAAGTGGGGGTTGCCAGCACCAGTGCTGCTGGGGAGGGCAGGGGTCACACACCACTGTGCATATTGATAAAATCTGGGTTTCCTAAGCATTAATTAGGGCTGCTTCGGCTGCCTGTTACCACATCCAAAAGTGTTTGAATATTCCATTGCATTGTGTATGCAACAGGACATACACATTGCAAGTATGCATTGGTTTAGTCTGTGTATCAGTGCTAGCCACTGGGTGCAGTACAATGTAACCCCTTGGATATGGTTCCCACCCAGATGTGTTGCCTAAACACTCTTAGTGTGTAGGGTAAATAATAATAATAATAATAATACTAATAATACAGATTCTTATGTCTTTGGAGTCTGCCAAGAAACATTCTTAAACAAGCAAGAGTACTAATAAATGTTTATTAGACTACTTACCCAAACATGTGACAAAGACAATCACAAGGGAGATGGGTTTCTCACCACTCTCCTGAAGAATGTACCTAATCTCCAGTATTTATAGCTCTTAGGTTCTTTAAGATCTTGTTCTCTCTCCCTGTGGAACTGGGTTGCAGAAGGCTAAATACTACAGACAACAGCATATCAACAGAGATTGCCTCATAGTTACAGATATGAGAAATAATATGTATTGGTCCTAAGTCATTCTCCATTGGATGATGACTTAGGAGACAGAATTACTAATGAGTATCACATGAGACAAATAATATGCTTCTGTTTGCATTATAGCTTGGACAAAAGAAATGCTGACAGGTTCAAACTACACGTGGCATTTCTTGCTTATGTATAATATAAGACATAACAAAGGATTTCTCTCTAATGAGACAAAGAGAATTGCTGACATGGCTCTATTACATGTGGCATATCTGCCTGAGTGTAAAACACACACTACATATAATTATATGAGACTATAAGTATACAATAATCACTGATGATCCCACAGAGTCATCTTATCAATGATTAGGTAGCTTATATATGGAATATATGTATAAGACAAACAAAATGCATTATAGTGAGGTATAATAGTCATGTATGATATAATCCTATGAAAGAATGTAAATATTGGCATATATTAGCAGCAAAGCACATTCCTGGCACTCATGCTTATATGATGGGTGCCTAAAATCTACATGTTAGTGCAAAATATCAGTATCACAATATAATAGACCAGGAATACAGTGTGAGGTGTATGTGAGGTGTATTTGGGATGATAGGGGGCATAACCCAGGTGCAACAGATGCACTGAGTCTAGATAGCTTTACTGTATGCTTGTTAATGCTGTCCCAACCTTCATAATATGGGGGGCATGATATGACTTGTTCTCTCTGTCCCTCACAAATGCTACAGTATCACCTTTAAAATGTATTTATTTATTTTATTTATTCAATCTCGGATTACAAGTACCTTTGAGTGCAAGACAGCTCATTTACAAAGGTTCCACGTCAGTGGGGAAGGGGTTACAGTTAGACAGGGAGTACAACAAGATGATATTAAAAAATACAGTACAGTATGTATGCTACAGCTTTAAAATGTGATGATTGCTACAGCAATAATAAATAGTGAATAAACAGTAAGGAAGCAGCCAACAAGGTGAGCCGACAGTTATGCTGCAAAAAACAGTCAAGTGAATACATCCAAAGCATACAGTGACAGATTAAGCAAATGAGGCAGTAGGGAATTAAGATGGAGGGGCAGATGAAAGTGGTGGCATTTTGATATTGATCAGAGTGGAAGGTAGCAGCCAGTGGCTCTGTCAGTGTTATAAGAGGGGGTAGGAAGGGGGTAGGGGATGAAGGGAGGGCATGGTGAAAGGGAGATGTAGGCGACCAGTGCCATGTGAGTGCCGAAATGTAAGTGCCAATGGGTGTGGACAGGGTGCCACATTTATTTAAGTATTTAATAAGTCATATTATCTTAAAATTTTTAGTTATGCTGAACCTAAAAACTGAAAAAAAACTTTCACTGAGCAGGTAGATTTTAAAAACCATTGTGCAGCATGTAGATCTTGAAAACTACATATACTGCAGCATGAATACTTTGAAAACCCTTGCAAAGGTGAATAAAATATTTGTACAGAAGGGAGATTTTAAAAAAAATTGTGAAGGATTCTTGTGCAAACATTTTGCTGTTTAATTAAAGATATCTAAATACTACCTTGTGTGTCTTTTATCAAGATTTAATATTTTTACCTGTGGCTTGTATTCAAGGGCAACTTGTATTTGCTTGCTTTAAAAAAATCTAATTTTTAAGTGCTAAAAATATATTATTACACATCGTGGATTTGACCAGTTTTATTGTTATTGGTCTACTTCATACCACATTAAGTAAAACAAGCAACAATTAAGATAATCAGTTTTAAAAAATTACAATAAAGACAATGATTACAGAGATAAAAAGAACAGAGTCCCACCCATAGTGTTTTATTTGATATGACTGCAACCCTGACTAGAAGCTGTGGCTTGTATTGTATTTCAGGGCAGCTTTTACTAAAAGTATTCCTTTTGACCTGCAGTTTGTATTTGAGGTGGCTTCCAGCTTTATTTTTTGAGTGAACTGAGCATGTGTGAACAATTAATCATTGATAACTTCAAAATAAATTAAAATTTTTTACCAAACCACTTAAAGAACTTATATCTCCAAAACATCCTGTAATTTTGAAAATGTAACTCTTTGTAAAAATGTTTTGCTATTGTTTCAACAAACTGAGCATGTGTGAAAAAACAGGGTTATAAGATTGAAGGGCTCTGCATTTCTGTTTGTGACTGAAATTTGAAGCAACAGGAACTGGTGGGCCTGTGACATCATATGATACCTGATGTCTGCATAGACACACTGTTAGTGGGACTGGACACACACTGGACTGTATGTGTTTGTGAGACTTGAGAACTTTATTGGTGGGGTTGAAATTGGCTTCGTAAATAACTGCAGTCAGTATAGAGAGAGACAGTTTTCCAAGGGGAAGGGACTGAGAAAAGGGGTGTGTGCCATTATGAACAGAGAGGGACAAACAGGGTGGCCACATTCCACCATGGCAGGCATCTTCTGAAGGGTTGTAGGCTGCACGGGCTGTGGGATGGCAATAATTCTCAAATGGGCCTGGAGAGAGGGAGGCTGCTCACTCTGTAGACAGCTATCTTGTATCAGGAGTGAAGTATATTGGTTAAGGAGTAAGCTGGGGGAGTTGGTGGGGGTGTCCAAGGATAAGGGGTGTGGATATGGGTGGCAGAAGGGTGGGGCTGAGGGGAGGCTGGGGCAATGCTCAGAAATTACAGGACATTATGTTACAGCAAGCAGGAGTGGGGATATTAGGGACAGAGGACCCTTAGATAGGGATGTTGATGCAAAGGGGAAATCGTACGGGGTAAACATTCCGAGTATAAAGAGAGTGGAGGGGGAAGAGTCAGGAGGGGCTGTTGTGGGGGAAGCCTAGAACAGTAGACAGTGAGAAGGGAGGAGCTGTTGTGGGGAAGCCTAAAAGAGCAGACTGTGGGAAGGGAGCTCCTAATGAGAACAGGGCAAGAGGGGAGGAAGAGGTGCAGTTTAGAGGGGCAGTCAGGGGAAACTCAGGTTACTTGATGGAGGCTGGCATAGAGTGTTACAATAAATTTGAGCTGCTAAGCAACCTAGAGGGGGAGAAAGGGGTTGGTAGAAATGAGGAAACTGATACAGAGGCCGGGGGAAGGAGTCGGATACCCATAGGGCATCGCAAAGCGGCAATGAAAAGGATAGAAATAGTCCCAGAGGGAGAAGGGGAAACATAAATGTTAAGCAGATGGGGGAGATGCAACATATTGCAGACATAAGGGAGGAAAGCACGACTGTAGAGAAACTGGGAGACAAAGAGGCGGGGGAGGAGCCCCCCTTCAGCAGGGGGGTCTGTACCAAGGATTGGGCCCTAGGTAAAGGGGACCCACAGAGGGCCTCTGGAGGTAGGGGTACTATTACAAGGGGGAAGGATGGCAATGTGGGGGAAGGGGAAACCATCAGGGCCAGGATAAATGGTTCATATAAGAGAGGGTTAAAGGGGACACCTATTCGGGGGGGTCTGAGTTAAGTGGGCAAAATTACAAGGGAGGCAGAAAGGGGAGGGTGAAAAGGGGGTCTCTAATAAGGCAGGAAGACTCCCATGGAATTGAGATCATGAATAAAGGGGGAGATGGGGAGCTGAGAGCGGATAGTGGAGGTAACCATAAGGATGATGGCGGTGTTAAGGTTCTGTTATTTGGAGACTCGAAGATTAGGGGTATCCAGTGGGAGGGACTGGGGGTGGATGCCATAGCCAGGTGAAGGTAGTGAGTATCTCTGGGCTGACAGTGCACAGAGCAAAGTTCATGGTGTATGAACTGGTTAGGGATTGTGGAGGGAAACCGGATTTCCTGGTGCATTTGGGAACTATCGATCTAGAGGGAAATAGTGTTTTGGAAATCCAAGCAAGGTTCCAAGAACTTGCCAGAGTCTGTCAGGATAATGGATGCAACATTTCCTTTTCGGAGATATTGCCAGTACCGAAGGCCTCAGTGGAGAAAAAAATGAAGATCACAGAGATTAATGACTGGCTCAGGAAGTGGGGTGAAGAGAGTGGGTTGGGGGTGCTGGGAACCGGAAAGGAGTTTGGGAGGATAAGGGACTGTATGCCAAGGACAGGCTTCATCTTGCCCATTAGGAAGGAAGTTCTTAAACAGGGGTGGCTGACTACATTCAAGAAAGATGGGGTTTAAACTTGTGAGGGAGGGAGGGATAAGGGAGGGCTGACCAGAAGCCCTCTCCTCCAGATGAGGGAGCACCTTCAAACCCAAGGGGAGGGAAACAGACTGGGGAGGAGGTTTCAGGAGGAGCAGAGGGAGGATGGAAGTATAAGGAACCTGGGTGGGGTTCGACAAAGGGATCAGGGATAAGGGTGGGGGGTGGTGTTAGTAAATGCCAGGAGCTTGGGAAACAAGTTGCCAGAATTCAGAGCCATGCTGTTCGGGGGGGGTGGATGTGGCGGCGGTCACGGAAACGTGGGCCAACAAAAAACGTGACTGGGACCTAAACGTGTGGGGGTACATGATGCTTAGGAAGGATAGAAAGGAGGGTGGAGGGGAAGTGGCTATGTTCATTAGAGATGACATAGAAATTGCTAGGGTAGAAGAGGCAGAGGGAAACGTGGAGGCCTTATGGGTCACCTTACAAACCCCAGCAGGAGGTAAGGTCAAGCTGGGTGTAGTATATAGGCCCCCCGGGATGGGTGATGTTCTGGAGGATGGTTTGCTGGACAACATCATTGCCCAGTGTGGACCAAAGGGAAGGAGTGGTATTGATGGGGAACCTTAATATGCCAGGTACAAACTGGGGAACCATGTCCTCTAAGGTGGCCAAGGAGCAGAGGCTGCTGGATGGCTTCCAGGATGTGTTCCTAACACAGCATGTGATGGAGCCCACAAGGGAGGGGCATGTCCTGGATGTGGTTCTGGCAGATGGGGATCTGGTAAGGGACTTGGTTGTAGAGGATCCCCTGACTGGGAGTGACCACAACACTGTCTGGTTTCAAATAAGCATGGGGGAGGGGGAAGAGATCTAGGATACTGGCAGTGGACTTCAGGGGGGCAGACTTTGTGGGCATGGGAAATATTCTTAAGGATCACTTGAAGGGGATTACATCAATGACAAATGTGGAAAAGAGATGGGAGGTCATAAAACGGGGACTTCATGAGGCAGTCAGGACCTGCGCTAAGGTGAAATGTAAGGGAGCAAGGTCACATAAACCATGCTTGTGGCCCAGTGAGGTTCAGGTAGCAGTCAGAGAAAAGAAGGTGGCCTACAAAGAATATAAAACAACAAGAGGGGATAGGGAAAAGGAAATGTACCATCTTGCATTTAGAAAAGTCACCCGGATGGTGAAGAGGGCAAAGTCCAGTAAAGAGCAGCGGCTGGCACAGGGGATACATGGAGGGGAAAAAGAGTTCTTCTGGTACATTGGGGAGTGGAGAAAAACTAAGGACCATCTCGGCAGATTGAGATCAGAAGGAGGGTGGGTGGAAGAGGCGAGGGATCAGGCAGAGGTATTAAACGAGTACTTCACCTCTGTGTTCACTAGGGAGGGGGATGGGATATCTACAAAGCAAGGCACAATGGGGATAGAAGCAGTAGTGAGTGGGATCAGGGAGCAACAGAAATGGAGCAAGAGGGAGGGAGAGGTACCCCAGAGGTGTCACATCAGGATAAGGATAAAAAGGCCAGTAAGGTTGAGGGGACAGATGATGCTATCTCCACCGAAAGGGTGTGGTTAGCCCTCAAGGCCCTAAAGAAAGATAAATCTCCTGGACCAGATGGCATTCATCCAAGAGTACTATGGGAATTGGCGGACATACTGGTTGCACCCCTGGTGGAGCTCTTCAAAAGGTCGCTTGAGACAGGGAGGGTACCTAGGGATTGGCAAGAGGCACATGTGGTGCCAATCCATAAAGGGGAGTCGAGGGAAGTACCAGATAACTATAGACCCATCAGTTTGACCTCAGTGGTGGAAAAATTAATGGAGAGTATACTAAAGGAATGATTGGAGGTGTACTTGGAGGAGGTGGGAGGTCTGGATAGTCGGCAACATGGGTTTGTGCCAGGTAGATCATGTCAAACCAATCTTGTGGAGTTCTACAAATGGGTAACATCAGAACTGGACAGGGGAAAGCCTGTGGATGTATTATTCTTGGACTTCAGCAAGGCATTTGACTTTGTCCCCCACAATGGTCTGGTGGAGAAACTGACGGGGTTGGGAGTAGGCCTTTTGATGGTCAGATGGATTGAAAACTGGCTAGCTGGATGCACCCAGAAAGTAGTGGTCGGTACGGGCTCTCGAACCTAGAGAGGTCGAGTATTAGGGTGCACGCGGGCTCGGTCCTGGGTCTGATCCTGTTCAATGCATACATATCGGACATCAGGGAGGGTATAGGGTGTGAAATGAGTGTCTTCGCTGATGACTCCAAGATGGGAGCAGTTCTTAAGGGGGAAGAGGGGAGGTTGGCCCTGCAAGGGGACCTGGGCACCCTGGAAAGCTGGGCTCACACATGGAAATTAAATTTCAATATCACCAAGTGCAAAGTGTTACATCTTGGGTGGGGAAACCCTAAACACAGGTACACCCTGGGAGGGGAGACGCTGGTGGCCTCAACAGGGGAAAAGACCTAGGGGTCATGGTGGATGCATGTATGAATAACTCTGAGCAGTGCAGGAGGCGGCTAGCAAAGGCAAACAGGATGTTGGGATGCATCGTAAGGGGATCACCTCTAGGAGCAGGAAGTGATTCTGCTGCTGTACAATGGACTGGTTAGACCACACCTTGAGTACTGTGTACAGTACTGGAGACCAACTGAAGAGGACATACAGCTCCTGGAGGGGTACAGAGAGGCAACTAAGATGATATGAGGACTAGGGGTTTGGCGGTATGAGGACAGACTTGAGGAGCTCTGCCTGTTTTCATTGGAGGAGAGAAGAGAGACAGGGGGACATGATTGAGGTCTTCAAGTACCTCAAGGGAATAAATAGGGTAAACATGGAGTGGATCTTTAGACCAAGGCAGGGAGGTATCACCAGAGGGCATGGTTTGAAGTTGGAAGGTGGAAGGGTGAGGAGGGAAAGAGGAGGAGGTTTTTCACTGAGAGGGTGGTGGACATTTGGAATGCACTACCTGGCAAGCTGGTTCAGAGATCCACAGTGGAGGGCTTCAAGAGAGGGTGGGACAGACACAGAAAATGGATGTACCAGATGATGGCCTGGCCCAGAGGGGTGGGGATGGATGATAGGGTTTTCTGGAACACAAGGGGGGGGGCCTTGGCACCCAACTAGGGATCTGAGGTTCGAGCAGACATGATAGACTGTAAGGCCTAACCTGCTGGCAATTAGTATGTTAAGTACAAAACAAATTAAATTTTTTCACCAAAGCACCAAAATAACCTGTTCCTCTATAGCATGTAACAAACCTCTACATTTCATAACTTAACTACTTATAGTCTTTCTCTATCCTTGGGCAAATATTTTGACTCAAAATGGGCAAAAATACATAAATTCAACTCTATAAATCCAAAATGAACAAAAGAATTTCTATACAAATGTTTGCTTCAGTAGACACTGGAACTGAAATGATGCATGCTAAATGTTACAGTCCTAGGGTGTAAGACAGCTGGGTTGTAAGCATTTGAAACTTGCCTTTAAAAAAAATGCAACCGTAATATTGAGGCACTTCAGAGAAGTATGGCTCGCCACATGTTCCAAACCGAATCTGTTGTTAGGCCCTGGGTGAAGGAAAGTGATCATGTGTTACCTTTTTTGCTTAGAGGATGGGGTGGGCATTAGGGTTGACAATCTCAAGGAAGACCCCACCACTGATTCCTCAAGAGTGCGGAGACACAAATCCCTAATATTTTTTCATTTCCCTACTTCATGTGTTCTGCATTCTTTAACTGTATAGTCTGCATTATCATAGGTTTTTGCAATGAATTTTCCTTCTTTTTCTGAGAGTGGAATTGTATCCTCATTCATGCAGGTCCCTTTGAGACCTGTTGAAACTGAAATAAATAGAATTGTGGAGGTAGTCTGGATTAGTTCATGGGCCTATCAGACCTCGATGTGGACATCAGCCTCTTGTGAGGGAAGGTTTCCCAGCCATCCACAAGGTGTTGTCTGTGTGGCAGAACACTGCTTTGTCCCTCCCCAGTCTGGGATCAGTGTCATACCCCACAGCACCTTCATTCTAGCCTCTGTCATAGGGCCCTTTGTGAAGGAAAGTGATCATGTCTGACCTTGTTTGCTCAGGAGAGTGGGTGGACATTAAGGTTGACAACCCAAAGGAAGACCCCACCACTGATTCACTAAGAGTATGGAGACCAAAATCCCTAATATTTTCTCATTTTCCAACGTCATGTGTTTTGCATTCTTCAAATCTAATGTCTGCATTGAGGTAGTTTTTTGCAATGAATTTACCTTCTTTTTCTGATAATGAAATTTTATCCTCATTCATGCAGGTCCCTTGGGGACCTGCACAAAATGAAATAAAGAGAATAGTGGACATAGTCAGGATACAATGCATGAGATCATCAGGCCTCAATGTGCACATCATCCCCTTGAAAGGGAGGCTCCCTGGCCCTCCACAAGGTGTTGTCTGTGTGCCAGAACACTGCTCTGTCCCTGCTCTGGCTGGGGCCAGTGCCATACTCCATAGCACCTTCCCATCAGCCTTGGCCCCTTCAGCTAGCTCACTGAGCTTGCATCCAAACTCAGGACACTAAAATGGGATGGCAATGTGGTCCCTACTCAGGCAATGGCCATCTCTATAAACATTACTTCATAACTTTTCTGGCCCCAAATTTGCAACATAGTCTTTTTATGCCCCACCCTTTCTGAACATGACAGCTGTCATTTATAAAACACTGGCTGAAATGTCATTTCAGATCACATATGTGAAAACACTTTTTGGCTTGGAATTGAAAAACAACACTCATGTCATTCATGAGGTGATGTAAAAAAATGGCTATGTTGAAAATTACGAGTCAAAATATTGAAAAGTTATGAGTAAGCATTGAAAAATGCCAATGCGCATTCATTAGTTTGTTATTTTTCAATATCGTTACCAAAATTTTCAACATAGTCTTCTTATAACCCCACTTCATGAACCTGGTAGGTAAAAATTTTCAAATCTCACCCAAAGGTGATTTTGTAGAGCAACTATGAAATCACCCTTCAGGCTAAATTTGAAAAATATTCACCTCCTTGTTCATGAGGTGGGATCCCTAAAAGACCATGTTGAAAATCTGGGAGAAAATATGAAAAAAAGAACCAAATTATGAGTAAACGTTCAAAACACATTGAAATACATTAATCACACTTGCCTTATTTCCTCATTTTCAGTTGTGGTTCCAGGAAGAGGGCATCTTTCAGCTCAGAGACTGAATCTACTGTGCTGGACAGAATTTAGCTGAGTGAGGGGTGTGTGCAGAGGTGAGGGGTGTAGGGTGCTGAGGTGGAGGTTTGGATTTGGTGGGTGGGGTGGGGGATGGGAGGGATGGCGGCAAAACAGACAGCAATAGACTGCTTTCTAGATTACAGGTTATAATGAAGAAAAAAAAAAGAAAAAGACATCAAGGGACCATTTTCTTTGTTACAAGAACCGACACTGGGGATTGGGCACCCCAGTGTTGGGATGTTGATGTAATGGGCGGGGGGGGTGTAATCGGAATGGAAGGACTAAACTGGAACCATGGGTTGGCACCCTGGTGTCGGAACTGTTGACTATTAGCTGGCACTGGGGATTGGTCATCACAGTGTACACTTTAAAGTAATAAGGTTGCTGATATGGCTAATGGCACTGAAGGGCCAGCAATGAGAAAAAGCACATACAGTTCTGTTAAGCAGAGGCAAGGCTATGCACTAATGTGTAGCTGCCCCCACCCCTACTGAACGAACACTATACAAACAGATATGGATGCTGTGTGCAGCAACTGAATACCAGTGCCCCTTGATTCATGAATGCATTCTCATAAAATGACCACATTAAGGAATGCAGTCATAAAAACTCAGATATTCTTACAACGCTTATTTTTCTAACTGCACAGGCTCAAAAACTGAACTGTTTCCTTAAACATTTCAAAAAGTACTAACATTTGGGAGATAAAAAACAACAAAGGCACATACCTTAGGGCAAACTCTATCAAATCTGAAAGTTTCAAGCTTGAAGTTATCCTATTTTTTTAGTTATAGGTGAGCAAAAAATAAGGTCTTAATTATAGTCTTTTTTCATGTTGCTTTGCATTTCTGTAACTTTGCCCCCAGTAGACTGATTGTCACACAGTTTTCAGGATCCAGTGATCCTGCCACCTACCATGTACCTTCCAAATTGCTAGTAAATCTGTTGAATGGGGGCAGAGTTATTAGGGTGCACAAATTGGGGTTTAACATTAAAGTGCTTACTCAACTATAATATACAGGTGCTACCGTGCCTGTATGTATTTATGACAGATTGATAGATAGATAGATAGATAGATAGATAGATAGATAGATAGATAGATAATCGATCAATAGACAGATAGATACAGACAGACAGACAGACATAGATTGATAGATAGATAGATGATGGACTAGATAGATAGATAGATAGATAGATAGATAGATAGATAGATAGATAGATGGACAGGCATGCAGGCAGACAAACAGACAGATTGATAGGCAGACAGACAGATAGATAAATTCGTGCAACAAGGTGTAGTGTGAAAGACTTTTCAAGATGCAGAGATTTCCCATTTCCTATTTATTTTTTGTATTTATACTGTATATTTTTATGTTACAACACGAAGTGCATTTAGACCTACAGTAGATCCCCTTTTTACATATAGATACATATACACTGTTGGCAGATAAGGGCCTATGGCCCACCCAGTCTGCCCATTTGAGCTTGTAAGTTCCCGTTACATTTTTCTAGAAGTCTGATGCTCCTTACCCCTGACCTCCAGGATTCCCTTATGTCTATCCCATGCACTCTTAAATCCCATGATTGGTTCAGTCCCCACCACTTCCTCTGGCAGGGTGTTCCACTTGTCCACCACCCTTTCTGTGAAGAAATGCTTCCTTATGTGTCCTCTGAATCGTCCTCCCTTCAACTTCATTCCATGCCTTCTAGTCCTGGAACATCTTTCTTGCAGGAAAATAGTGTATTCCTGCACCCTGTTCCTCCCTGTAAGGTACTTGCATGTCTCTATCATATCCACTCTCTCCCTCCTCTCCTCCAGCAAGTACATGCAGTATTCAAGTCCTTCAGACTGTTCTCATAGGACTTGTGATGCAATCCCTGTACCATCTTTGCTGCCTTCCTCTGAACCTTCTCCACTCTGTCTATGTCCTTGCATAGGTAAGGTCTCCAGAACTGTATACTGTACTCCATGTGGGGCCTCACTAGTGTCTTGTATAGTGAAAATTATGACCTCCCTTTTCCTGCTGGAGATGCCCCTGCCTACCCAGGTGAATTGGTAAATCATCAATCATGATTTTTGAAGGTCAGTCATGACCGATTATTGTTAATCATCAAATGTTACTGTAAGATCATCAAAGGAGATCATGATCTAAGGTCATCATCTAGATCATGATTTAATAATCAAACATGAACTTTCAAATAACCAACTGATGATTATTGATTATTTTTGTAAGCTTAAATCAGCATGATGGTTGTTGATGATCGGTGGATGTTCAAGTGATGATCATGGATGATTATATTAGTTCAGTATTATAAGATTGCAAGTCACAGAAGTAATACTTAACATTTTATTCATTAATTATGAAAATATGAATGTCACATATCAGCAAAGACAAATTAATTATGAATTATAATGTAAATCATGTGAAGTCAAGTTTTAATCCATTAGGAAGAGTATATGCAATGTCTGGCATAGGATGCATATTTGCATACTTAATTTGCATATTTTAGCAGCACAGTTTGTGGAACAAAACAATGATAATTTCTATTTTTGAATTAATTTTGCATTGACAGTATTAGTTTGCAGACTATTAGGAAAGGTTTTGAGCACAAACCAAATACTTTTAGGAACTCACCACAACCATAAAAGGAACCACTTAATGGGGCTATATAAACCAATATGAGCCTTTTTAAATCCAATAAGATGTGCGGTATCAGAGTAAATATAACCAATAGTAGTAGGTTTTTAAAACAAAGGTATCATAACTGATTATTCCAGTATAGAACTCTAAATACAAGATAAATTCCAAAAGTATAGAAAAAATATGAATTGATTTTTAAAATTTATTTCTGTAATCTTAACCATGGGCAATCATGAAAAATTATGATGATATGAGATCATCATTAATCATAATCACCATCTCCATAACTTCATGGTTTTTGATTGGCAGTCATTTAATGTTGATGGTTAATTATTGTTAATGATAATTGGTATGATGGTTTTTGAAGCTTAAACATGATCTCTGAACATTACTGAATAATGATCATTCATGATACATCATTAAAAAAATCATCATCTTTTCAGCAGGGTATGCATCCCAGCATCCTATTTGCTTTACCTGCTGCCTTGTTGCATTGTTTCCCTACCTTGAGGTCATCAGAGATGATAACCCCAAGGTCCTTTTCCTGGTTGGTGCATGTTATATCCTCACCACCCCCAACTGATATGTTGTTCCAGGGTTTTTGTGCCCCATATGCATTATCTTGCACTTCTTTGTGTTGAATTTCAACTTCAAACACTTGACCATCTTCAAGCTTCTGCAGGTCCCTCCTCATTCTGTCTACACCCTCTGATGTGTCCATTCTGTTACAGAGCTTTGTGTCGTCAGTGAACAGGGAAATTCTGCCTTCTAGGTCCTGTGCAATGTCACTGATGAAGACGTTGAATAGGACCGGTCCCAGCACTGATCCCTGTGGTACCCCACTGGTCACTCTTCCCTCTGTGGAGTGACAGCCATTTACCACCACCCTCTGTGTCCTACTGCCCAATCAATTACCAACCCACAGCACTACTGTCCTGCCTACTCCCATATTCCCCAATTTATTTAATAGCCTTCTATCTGGCACAGTGTCAAAGGTCTTGCTGAAGTCCAGATAGGCCATGTCCACTGCCCTCCCCTGATCCACCTCCCTTGTCACCCAGTCAAAAAATTCAATGAGGCTGGTCTGGCATGACCTCACTCTGATAAACCCATGTTGCCTTGGATCCTGCAGTCCATTGTCAACCAGATGTTCCACCACTCTTTCCTTCATAGTGCTTCCATGATCTTCCCCACTACCAAGGTCAGGCTGACTGGTCTGTGTTCCCCGCTTCCTCTTTGTTCCCTCTTTTGTATAAGGGGACTACATCTGCTGTCCTCTAGTCTTTAGGTACTGCCCCTGTTTCCAGTGATTGGCTAAACAGGATTGCCAAAGGTTCAGCCAACACCTTTCTTAGTTCCTTTAGGACCCTGGGGTGCACCCCATCTGTCCCCATTGCTTTATTGACTCTTATTCCTTCCAGTTCCTTTAGGACCCTTTCCCATGTAAAGGGACATGCATCCATTTCTGCATCATTCTCACCATTTGTGCTCCCTTCAGGCCCATTACCCTCTTCTTCCTCAGTAAAGACTGAGCAGAAATATCTGTTCAGTATATCAGCTTTACTGTTGTCATCCTCCACATGGCCCCCATCCTCCCCCTTCAGTCTCACTATCCCTCCCTTTGCCCTTCCTTGCCTACTTATGTACCTGTAAAAGGTTTTGTCCCCTCTACCCACTGATTTTGCGATATACTCTTCTGTCTCAGCTTTGGCTTCCCTTACTGACCTCCCTGCCTCTTTTTGCTTCTCCTGGTACTTCTCCCTATCCCCTTCTGCCTGCATCTTTTTGTATTGCTTGAATGTGATCTTTTTGGCTTTCATGTTCTCCGATACCTCCTTGGAAAGCCATAATGGACTCTTCTTCCTTTTCCCCTTGCTAACCTGCTTAAAGCATAATTCTATCGCTCTTGTAATCCCTGTTTTAAATATTGCCCACTGTTCCTCCACCCCTGATTCCCTCCCCGTTCCCATTAGTGCCTCTTTCAAACATGTCCCCATTTTCCCAATGTCTGCCCTCCTAAAATCCAGGATATGTGTTTTTGTGCGGTTTGGTTCTGCTCCTATAACCCAGGTCATGTGATGGTACAGCAGCACATGTAAAACTAAAATCATTTATAAGGTAATTCACAAGAATGCTGCTGATGACAAGTGCAGGCAATGCTTAACACTGGTGCCTCTGGTTTTATTTTTTCCTTGGCACTTTCTAACATCCATAGATTCTTACCTGCACAGATTTGCTTTACTAATACTAATTTAATTTTCTTATTTGATGGCTTTGAATGTTTCTATTCTATAGTCCAAGGCAGTATTTACTTCTGTTCGCTGTTGAGAATACAGTAGATTTGGAATTCTTGCATGCAAATATGTGAAAAACAAGAGAAAATAATTTTCAGCCCATAAATAAACCTAGGAATTTTGAGCTTAGCTATCCGAAAAAGTTGAGCACTGGCTACTCAATCCAGATCTGAAATGAGGAATAGTCATTAAGATCACTAAATTAATTTTACATAATGATATTGGTAAATAGCAGAAATATGCATGGTGTTGCAAATCAAACCCATGTATTCCAAGATGTGTCGGGAATGTTGGCGCATATGTTGGATTAATCATGCCCAGACAGAGGGCTGTATTAGTAATTTTTATAATTACCATGTACTAATCAGATGTAGGAAACTAAGAAAGAATTGACTGGTTCCTATGGATTAAACTGCAGGGGTCCCATCTAATTTCATAGACTTAGAAAAACATTTTCTTTAATGCATTTCAACCTGAACTCTGAAACAAAACAGAGCCATGCAGCAGATGGTGAGGATGATGTACTCCTTTATGTACATTTATTTAAGATGTTTTGTCTGTAATTGATGTCCAGTTAGAAAAAAGAAATCTTAACAAGACAGTAAACTTATCAGATGAAGTCATTTTATAGACTTACTGTAATCTCTTTAGTGCTGTTGCCAAAAATACATCTGTTGCACCTCTTCAAAGCTGTGTTTTGTAGCTTTAATCAATAAAGCTGGCTAAATGTATATGCTATCTAATGGAATGGGAGGGAAACACTGAATGCCTTTCCTATATTATAATTTGGCATTGGATTAGAATTCACTGTAAATTGTCCAAATGTTACTGTCTGTGTTAAGTCCTTGTATTTCTATTCTCTAACTCTTTACTTTGTAAAGCTCTTTGAGATACATTGTATGACAATCTTCTGTAAAAAGCAGATTCGATTACAGTCTAATCTATTGTACTGTACTGCATATAAAGTAATTATTTTTCTTATGAATGCTACATCTCATCACTCACTCTGTAGGAAACATTATCATTACTCTACCAACCTGCAAAAATTGATTTTCAGGAAAAAAAAAGTGTAGCTGCAGGTACAGTATGCAAGTATATACAGAATACACAGACTTTGTGACCTTACTTACAGATATATACAATATACAGTAGGCTGAACAACTTCTCACTGATCCCAATTGTGAGGATTGTCCTGTTACGCCTATGACTGAGATGCATGGAACAAGGTTTACAGAGGGTTTTGTGCCATCTTGCAGCAGCAGAAGTTTGAGTACACTGTTAGCGGTCTTGAGACTATAGAGAATATAACTGAATTGTGAAACATAGCCTCAGGACCCAATGTAAGAGAACAAGAAAAGTAGATAGAGGAGTTTGAGCCCATTACCCCCCTTCCCCAACCACCACCACATCACCAGGTCCCATATCTGCCCTGCAAATGAGATACTTTGGGTGAGCTATTTAAATACATTTGTTTTGTAAGTGGAAAAGTAGTAGTTAACATAGATCCAGCATGTTCATGGTAGCATAGTAACATAGTGGTCAGGTGACAGAAGAGACTTAGAGTCCATCTTGTCCACCTATCCAATCATATGGCAGTAGTTATGCCAAATCTGACCACTGACATACACATCCAAACATATCAGCCAAAATCCATATTTACCCCTACATCTCCTCTCTTAGGTTGTGCTGTCCAGATAGACAGGCAGACATATATATATATATATATAGAGAGAGAGAGAGAGACAGACAGACAGACATACAGACAGATAAATGGGCAAACATACAAAGACAGACAGGCAGACAGACAGACAGCTAGATAGACAGATAGATAGACCGATAGACAGATAGATAGATAGATAGATAGATAGATAGATAGATAGATAGATAGATGAACAGACAGACAGTAGTTTTCAAGGATCTCAACTTGATGTATACAAATGAAGCATTCAACAAAATAAATAATAGAAAATAAAAAAAAAATTCCAACATAATAAAAGAATAATATATCGTACAAATTGCCCAAGACATCTGCAATTTCTATATGTGCAATCAAAGATTAATTAATCCTTCCAAACTGGGTGTGTCAGTGATCCAGATTCCTCACCCTTATGCGTAATACCATGCAATTCCCCAGAATAAATTCTTACTCCCCATTTTTTAGTCCACACTGCTTTCCTCCTGGGCTACCCTGGAAGGATAGCAATACTATGTGACCGCGAGTGTACTGCAGGGTAACAGGAAAGGGAGAATAGTGAGGGGAAAGGGAGGGGCAGGGAAGGGGTTGGGGGGACTGCTGTACCTGGGTGCCGCCAAGCTAGCTGTGTGGTTTGGTGGTGTGGGTTACTAGCTCAGGTGCAGCACAGCCCCCCCCAAAAGAAACACTTGTTTCCTTGTCCAGAAGTCGGGTCATCCTGGAGTGTATATCACCGATTTGCTTTTCGGTGATATGCACTCTCCATAATAGCGATCGCTATTTTGCGATCGCTATTATGATATGGAACCGGACTGCACCATGTCTGCAGTAGATTAGGCTGCTGTTACCATCTGAACAGTCCTACTATATTGTTCCCTACTGTGTGAGATTGACTTTATGCAGGAGTTCACTGAGAGGCTTCCTGCACTGGTACTGGAATCAGCAATACCTATTTTCCTCCTTGATTTCTGTGCCCGGGTAGATGGCACTTCACACAACTTTTCTGCAGGATTCCTTCAGCTCTCTGATGCACTGTGTTTCAGACAAAATATTTCTTCAGCTACACAAGAAGGAAGCCACACACACTGGACCTTGTCTTTTCTGCAGGACTGGAGACTCTTGACATCTCAGTGGAGCTGTGGTGTTTGTCTGCCTACGTCTCTGTGAGGGGTTTTGACCATTTTATATCAGGGATTACTTTTATGAATAGTTATTTTTGCATGAATATAACAACTCTCGTTGCTTTTTTTTTCTGTTTGGCATTACCAGTAGCACTGGGGCTAGATGAGCTGGTGCTGTCATGTCTGCTGCAGATGTGTAACAAAAAATCTCAAAGTTGGATCCTGCCCTGACTCAGCTGCTCAGTATGGAGTTGACAACTTGGGCCCCATTTTATGTAAGTGTAATTAACAGTCACATAGGAACATAGAATTTGATGATGGATAAGGACTGCTTGGCCCATGCAGTCTGCCCATGTCTCCTTGTCTGTACTGCTATTGTAGACCCAACTTGATCTTTGGTCCCCCCCCGCCACTTCCCAACTAAGGTTCCCCTGTGCCTATCACATACATGCATGAAGCCCACCACTGTTTTTGCCCCCAACACCTCCAAAGGAAGACCGTCCCAGGCATCCACCATCCTTTCAGTGAAGAAGAACTTCCTCACATCTCTCCTCAGTTTCCCCCTTCCAACTTCATTGCATGTCTTCTTGTTCTCGTACACCCTTTTCTTTGAAAAATGCTCCCCTCATGTACCTTATTTAACCTTGTGAGGTATTTATAGGTTTCTGCCATGTTCCACCTCTCCCTCCACTCTTTCTGGAATAAATATAGAAACCCTTCAGTCTCTCCTCATAGGGCTTCTGAAGCAGCCCCTGCACCATTTTGATTGCTCCCCTCTGGACAGTGTCCACTCTGTCTGGGTCCTTCCTGAGATGTGGTCTCCAGAACTGGACACAGTACTCAAGGTGTAGTCTAACCAGTGATCTATACAGTGGCAACACCACCCCCCTCTTCCTGCCGGCAACACCCTTCCCTAAACAACCCATCATCCCACTGGCTCTACCTATTGTCTTTTTGCACTGTCTTGCCACCTTGAGGTCATCAGTTCATTGGTTGAAGGTTTGCTTCCAGTGGTCCTGAAGAGGGCCATAGCAAGGTCCATGCTCAAGAAACGTTCTCTTGATCATGGGGACCTGCTAAACTACTGGTCAATCTCCATCTTGCCATTCTTGATCGATGTGTTTAGCAGTAGCAGTACAGTTCAGTAAGCTCCTGGAATCAAACAACATTGTTGAGACCTGCCAGACTGGTTTTACACAGCATCAGAGCAGTGAGATAGCTCTAATTTAGGTTAGAGATAACCTCCTTATTGGGCAAAATCATGGTGAGGTTTCCATTTTGATCCTCCTTGTTGTTCTCTGCATTTAAAAATAAAGACCACCTGGTGATGATGGATAAATTTAGGCAGTGCTTAGGTTTGGCAGGTACCATGCTTACATGGTTCAGGTCTTTGCTAGCAGACTGGGAGCAGTCGGTTGTGATGGGTTTTTAATGATCACAGACAATAGGCCTGAATTGCGATCTGCCCAGGGTGCAAATCTCTCAGTGCTTTTGTTTTCCTTGTATATACTTCCACTTGGGAGATTTTTAGAAAGTATGGTGTGGGTTTTCGCTGCTATGCAGATAATACAAACTGTACATTTACTTTACACCTGATCAGGGATCATTGATACTACTGCTGGAACACTGCCTGTTAGAGATCAGTAACCCATAGCTTCCTAGTAACTTGTATTGAATCCTGGTATACAAAGTTTCTACTGGAGTTGTGTATTCAGACCATCAGGTTCTACCCCTAGGTTTAGCCACAGTTTCCAAGTTCTAAATGGGGTGCAGTTGAAGGCGGAAAGGGCAGTGTGTATTCTGGCTGTAGTCCTTGATGAAAGGCTAACACCTGAGTCTCAGGCATCTGCTGTAGTCAATGGCTGCTTTTATTGTCAAGAATATCTCCAGACAGCTTTTTATGTGGTCTTGTGCATGCAGCGCAGACAACATATTGTGGTTGCTTCAGTGGAGAAGCGGGTTTCAGAGGTGCGGTCCTGCTGGAGGCAATAGCGCCACTGCTTTTTGTGGCCAGGCTCTGTGGCGCCAATGGCATAGCATGCTGTCTATGATAGCAGTTCAGAAAACATGCCACCACCTTGAAAGAAATTAGCTGCTCAATCAGGGAGCACCAAAGGGCCATCCCTGATTGCAGCAGCCAATTACTGCTTGTCTCGTCTGGTGTCCCGTCAAGCAACATGGCGGCGACTTCCCCGTCAGCTTCTCATAGTCCCCACAGAAGCTGAAGGATAGCTGCCACATTTCACAGTCCCTTTGAAAGCTGACAGGGGTGCCCAATCCCCCTGTCAGCATGACCCCTCCTAATTTAACTTGCTGACGGGGGTGCCCAATTCCCATTGGCATAATGTAACCCCCCACATTTCTTGTGTGCCGAGGGGGTGCCCAATCCCCTTGGCTCATGCGACTCCCCCCCAACTCTGTATGTGTAGGCAGGGGTGCCCAGTCCCCATTGGCTACAGACCCCCCTCCCATCAAACACACAGGTGGCATGCTGAGAGCCCACCCCAGCGTGCAAATGTCCCTGAAAAAAAACAGTCCTCGATGTTTTTGCTAATCCTGAAAACAGAAAACAGGTCCCTCATTGAGTCCGTGGCCCCTCCCCAACCGCGCCCACCGCCTGCGCACTCTGCCTCCCCACACACCCCCCTCACCCCATACTTACCTCCAGAGCCCAGCGCGATGATCTTCGGTGGACCAGGAACACGTCTGCACTCTTCAAAGCCAACCACGAACTGAAGAAATGCTGATAAGCTGTATAATGGCATAAATAGGGTTTTTTTCAACTTTGATGCATATCTCGGGCGTTTTGGGGAATTCTGGCACCAAATTTTCAACATGTGGTGGTTATTGGAACCCCTCATCATGAATTCAGTCACTATCATGGCACTATTCGGTCCCGAAAGGTCACTGCACAGAATCACCTTTTGGGACCGAGTAATGAAATGACAGTGTCACTGTTCATGAGGTGGCCTCCCCAAAAGCCTATGTTGCAAATTTGGTGAAAAAATTCCAAAAAATGATTGTTATGAGCATGCATTACACAGTTTCCATGCACACTTGTAACTTTGCCAATTTATAATATTTTCACACCAGATTTTCAGCATTGGTATTTTTTCACACCTCCTGATGGACAATGCAGCTGTCATTTTTTACATCTGGCTGAAATGTATTTTCAGACTACCGGTGCAGAATAGCGCAGTCGCTGTGGGAAATCAGTGTTCAGGACAGACTACAAAAATCACAGCAATACTATTCATGAGCAGAGGTCCTAAAATTCCTATGTTGAAAATTTGGTGACAAAAGTCCATAAAATGACTATGTTACAAGCATGTGTTGCATAGTTTCCACGCACACTCATAACATTGACAGTTTGTAATGTTTTCGTTTAACATTTTCAACATTGTCAATTTTGCACACGACCTTATGAACAGTATAGCTGTCATTTTTCAGATCCTGCCCAAAATGTGTTTTTGCACAAGTGGTGCACTATGCTGTGGGAAATCAACGATCAGGACAACTGAAGAAAATCATAGTGACAGTGTTCATGAGCAGAGGTCCCAAAATGCCTATGTTGAAAATTTGGTGAAATAATTCCACTAAATGACTGTGTTACGAGTGTGCATTGAGCAGTTTCTACGTGTGCTCATAAATTCGAGCATTTTTTGTATTCTGCCATCTCTTCACACCTACCTATGAATGGTACAGCTGTCATTTTTCACATCCTGCCCAAATGGTGTTTTCTCACTTCTGGCGCAGAATGGCGTGGTCGCTGTGAGAAATCAACATTCAGGACAGATTAACAAAATCACAGTGCCACTATTCATGGGCAGAGGTCCCAAACATTTTCATGAGGTGGGGGTCACAAAAATGCTGGGTAGAAAATTTGTAGTGCAAATACCAACAAACAGCTGGGGCATTAGGGTTTCTAACCATAACGTCCCACCCTGTACAGACAGACAGGCATCAGGGGTGGGTCTTTCCATTGCCGGGTGTCATGCTCAAGCCATACCATCTCCCCCACCCTCAAGCCACTGACAGGCATCGAGGTGTGCCTTGGACTCTTCAGACCCATAGTTCACCCCATTCTCCTATACTGCACCCATTTCAGCTTACGTTCTTATGAAATGAGGTGACTGTAAAGCCGAACAGCCCAAGGCACACCTCGACACTTGTCGGTGTCTGCAGGATAGGGTGATGTAAAATGCCATGAGCGTTATGGCCGAATGGGGTGAGCATAAGGCCCGAGGACCCCAAGGCACAACGTGATATTTGTCGTACTGCAGGGTAAGGTGAGCTAAAATGCCATGAACATTATGGCTGATGCCCAAAGGCACACCTCAGTGTCTGTCAGTCTCTGCAGGGTGATGTGGGGTTTGAAGTCCCTTTCATACTTCACTGCCATTTCTATTATGCATCTGTTCAACTCATGTGCTACTGATGCCAATATCAGCAAGACAACATTCGGCATTGACAAATGCTTGTTTTAGATTCTGCTACTCTGAGGACCCTGGTACAGGCTTTTCTCGCTCCTCTCACTTGGACTACTATATCTTGCTCTATACACTGTAGGCATTCCTTGTCAATCAATCAATCAATCAATCTTTATTTATTTAAGGCGCCTTTCTTAAACCAAGGCGCCTTTACAAATTACATAAAACAATAAATATTTAAAACAAGATTTAAAAAAAATTAAGATTAAATAATTAACAGTCATTAAAAGCTTTGTAAAAAAGGTAGGTTTTCAAAGCTCCTTTAAAGCTCTGGACAGTCGGGCAATTTCGTACCTGACGAGGTAGAGAATTCCACAGGGTCGGGGCCATAAAACTAAAAGATCTTGCCCCTGAAGTTTTTAAGCGAACCCTGGGAATCTCTAGCAATAACTCGTCAGTGGATCGGAGTGAGCAGAGGGGACAGTAGGGACGCAGGAGATCTTTCAGGTAAGCAGGTCCCTGATCGTGTAGGGCCTTATAGGTCAGCAAACCGACCTTGAAGGTGATTCGCCAACAAACTGGCAGCCAGTGCAGTCCGCAGAGCACAGGTGTTATATGACTGGACCTAGAAGAACCAGTCAAAAGCCTGGCTGCCACATTCTGCACTAGCTGCAGGCAGTGAAAATCAACCCCCGTAAGCCCTAGGTATAGGGCATTGCAATAGTCCAGGCGGGAGGTTACGAAGGCATGGACCAAAGTGGGAAGATACTCTGGAGGAACCAAGTGCTTCACCCTGGTGATGTTTCTCAGATGATAAAAAGAGGTTTCGACAACTGCTGACACCTGAGACTTAAAAGTCAGACAATTGTCAAATACACCGCCCAAGTTCTGCACCCAGTCTGAGATAGTCAGCTGGTCACCCCCAAGCCATAAGCCCGAGGGTGATCCAGCTAACAAACCCACCTCACAGCGACCCTGGTCCACAACCAACACCTCAGATTTTTCAGGGTTCAACCGCAGTGAACTCACATTCATCCAGTCATGGATTTCGGCAAGACAGTTGTTAAAGACCAAAAAGGCAGTATCCTGGCAGGGCACAAAGGACATGTACAGCTGGGTATCATCTGCATAGCAATGGCCCAAACCGTACCACCTAATAATCACCCTAATGGAGCATGTACACTGCAAACAACATGGGTGCCAAAATGGAACCCTGCGGTACCCCACAGGATAGGGAGACTGATGTTGAGGAAAAAATTCCTGACACCACCATCTGAGTCCTATCCTCGAGGTACGATCGAAACCACCCTAGGACTGTACCAGACAGTCCACAGATAGATCGCAAATGTTCCAATAGCACACCATGGTCCGCAGTGTCAAACTCTGCAGAGAGATCAAGAAGGACCAAGATGGAACAGGTCCTTCGATCACTCGCTATTAGGAGGTTTGTGGTCAGATCTGCTGTCTGTAGCCTATGCAGAATGTTACAGTGAGGTTATTAATTTCCGTTTGGGTGACAGTGCATATCACTGTCTCACTACAGGTTCTACACTGGCTACCTGTGAGGCAGTGGATTAACTAAAGGTTCTTTGTACTGACTTCCAAAACCCTGGACAGTCTGGGCCATTTCACCTCTGTGAGTTCCTGACACCTTCCATACTGAGGAGAAGGACTCATTCCATTGGCTAGGGGCTTTTGGATATTCCATTCTCTAAGCTGAAAAATACTGATGGCAGGCTTTCTAGTTTGCCATTCCATGCATCTTGAATGCCCTGCTGAGTGAGATCCAGTTGACCACACCATGTCCTGTTTTAAAAGGTTGCTATTTTCTTACATTTTTAGTTAGGCCTTTGAAGATTTTTCCTAACCTGTTTGTTTATTTTTGATTACTTTGATATGCCCCTTTAATGTGAATGCCTTTTCTCTGCTGTATTGTTCAGTAAGTTTTATAACTTTGTGGCACACTGTGCCCTGGAAGGGTGCCATTTAAGCAATAAAGCATGACAGGAGGTGCATTTTGGTGGGATAGTGGCATACTTCAGATGGGTTAAAACTTGATGCCAAAGGCCATGCTCTTCTATTACCCAAGATGGTCCATTATCATGCACAATGTTCCTAGTGGAGTACCTTATTGTGATTATAAAATGGGACCATTTCTGAAAATAGACCTATTGCCATCAATAAATAGCTTTTTTTTACAATTTATATTAACAAAATCTGAAAAAAATGTAAAACAAAAAGTGCTGCTTAGTGCTAAGTAGTGTTGGTTGTGCCAGCAGAAGGCACCAACACAGCATGTAAGCATTAAGTATAGGCAGTGCTCTGTAGAGTGCAGGTAGTAGTGGCTTTAGGCACTAAAATGTTGTGTGTGGATGGTTTCTGTGACTGAGAGCACTTTTGGCAAGAGCGTTGGACATAAGTCACAATAGGTAGCTGTTTCAGGGAGCCCTGTTGAGGCATTTAATTAATACTTTTTTTTTTTTTACTTTTTAGCAAAAAAATAAAAAACTTGTGCTGTGAGTTTACTGTTTAGTTTGACTTATGTATGGCTGTCACTTCTTTTCCATCTCAGCTATCAGCCTGGTGTGATGTCCTGCCATTGTTCTATCACCACTCAAAGCATAAACAGGGCATCATGAGCATCATTTGGGGCCACAAGTGGTTTCTCATTAAAACTGTCATCTGCTTCTTCATTATCCTCTGACTCTACCTCCTGAAGAAGAAGGAGAATTGACATTTATATAGCACTTTTCATTCACATTGGTCAGGATTTTCGAAGCTCTAAGAATGACACAAGGTGCTTGCGTCAAACAAGTCTGATGCAACAGGCACCTTGCACCAAGAGATGCACCCCAAACTATTTTCCAATGCAGCCTGCATCAAACAGTAGGCTACATGCACCAAAGGGGGCTTGCACCAGCCTTTTGCCACAAAAGTGGCTGCGGCATGGCACTAGGGGGCTTGGAGTAGACACTGGCTGCCACATCCCCTACTCCTGTAATTTCAAACCAATCCCAAAGACAAAGGTCCAAGTACAGTTAGAGCCAAGGGCTGGTCTAACAGTACTTAGAGATACTCTGAGAGGGCTGGCAACCCAACCATAGGCCACTGTGTGCCTCCCCCAGCCTAGATCGGCTGGTACCCGACACCTATCCAACCCATTACCCTGGCAATCCAGTGGCCCTCCCCATGCCATGATGTTAATATGTACACATCAGTCTGTCCCTGGTGGATTAACACCCCCCAAGCCCCGGTATGCTCTGGCCATAAAATGGAATAAGCCATAAGTCATTACTGTAGTTCCTGGTATCCCTCCCCCCATGCCCGTAATGCAAAGTATACCCCCAACAAGGTCCTCGTCCCCGACCCGTTATGCCTGACTATCTGCCAGCAGATAACTTCCCCACTTGGTGGTCTAGTGGCCCCCCACCTGGCAGGTAGTGTCCACCTCCCTGCCCCCCCATCCTGTACCTTGATCTGGTGACCGGCACAGCCCTCCTCACACCACCATGCCAGCCACCGAATGAACTGTCAGAGTGCATCCTGTATAAAGTACGCACTTTGACAATTCATTTGGTGGCTGGCCATGGTGGTGGTGTGAGGAGGGCTGTGCCAGTCGCTGGATCAAGGTACGGGACAGGGGAGGGAACAGGGTGGTGGACACTACCTGCTGGGGGGTTGGGGGTTTACTAGACCACCAGTTGGGGATGTTATCTGCTGGTGGGTAGTTGGGCATAATGGGCAGGGGGCAGGGGACCCTCTCAGGGGTATGCTTTGCATTACAGGCATTGGGTGTGATGCCAGGGACTACAGTAATGACTTATTGCTTAATCCATTGTATGGTCGGAGCATAGTGGGGCTTGAGGGGGGGATGCTAATCCACCAGGGACAGACTGATGTGTACATATTGACATCATGGCATATGGGGAGGGCAGCATTTGTTCACCAGGGTATTGGGTCAGGTAGTTGTATGGGTACCAGTGGCTTAGTGGTGGGGCACTAGCCAGTACTGTGTCCCTGTTCAAAGGCACAGTCGCCGCTCCACTGCCCCGCAGCTGTTGCAGCATACAGTGTGGGTGCACCATCTGTTTGGCACATAGCCACTGTTGCTGCACAATGCAGGACTTAGACGCTGGGACCCTGTAAAATGGAAAATTGGGCACCGGGTCTCCGATGTACCGGCAATAGCTGCCATTATCACAGCTTGTGACCAAGTTTTGAAAATCCAGCCCATTGTATCCCAAAGCACTTTACAAGCAATTCTTGACTGGTAGTGATGCGACTGAATGTGTAGTGGCAGCCATAACACATTAGCACCCAAACACAGCCTTGGACAATTACATGAATTGGATTTATGGGAAGGAGACTATTGGCCAGGACATAGGAAAAGTCCTTTAAGCTTTTGTGAAGAGTGCCTTGGATTCTTTTACTTCCACCTGGACACCCACCAGGACAGCACCAGGATGTGTGGAAGGGACCTCAGTTTCATGTCTCATCTGAAGGACAGCATACCCCAACAGTACAGCACACCCCTAATACTGCACTTGGGTGCCAGCATTTAGATATGAGTCCAGTCCTGGCATGGGACTAGAACCCACAACATTCTGGCCCAAAGACAGAAGTGCTACCAGTTGATCCATGCTGACCCTTCCCTCACCCCACCCACCCCAAGCACATAACTTCCTTTATAGCAGGGTCTCTGACATCACTTCCTTAAAACTGCTAACAACATACACCTGTTCATATCCTTAAAGGCACAACACACTGAATAGGGGGTAGAGACACTCACAACCTTGCACACACTAAAACAAGAACAAAAAACCAAAAAGCATCTGTAACAGGAAGGGGCACAGACATGTGGGGAGTGGTGCAATGCACTGGCTGTGGAGCAGCAGTCTTCCAGGAGACATTCTGTAAACTGCATTGCTACCCTATTTGCAGGCACATCTCTGGTCTGAGGGAGGAGGTTGTTCGTCTCCATGCTGACCTGGCAAGGATTTAGGAAACCTGCTCCCCCACCCAGGGACCACCCAGGCCACTGCCACTACCTCAGAGGTTACCAAGAAAGAGGAGTGGTTGGACCACGGTGGGCTCAGGGAGGGTGAGGGTGGTGGAACAGAGGTGCATCCCTCCAGTTGTGCCTCTCCACAATTCATTCACCCCTCTGGTGAAGCATAGTTCCTCTATGGAGGCACCTGTAGTGGAGACCAAGGAGGATGCTGGGAACCTCCACAATGAAGACCCACAGGAGGGTGACCCAGGACCCCACAGGGGAAGGAAACAACTCCTGGTGGGGGGCTCAATTGTTAGGGGGTAGAACTGGGGGAGAGAAGGGAAAGGGAGGTAAGGTGCCTGCCCAGCACCAAGGCTTGGAGGGACAGGAAATGAATCCTCAGGATCGTGGGAGCAGCGACAAGGGGGAGGGAGCTGGATGTCATTATCCACCTAGGGACGAATCACCTGGCTGAGAATGGGATCAGAGCAGTGCAACAGGAGTTTGTGGGGTTGGGGAAGGGCCTTAGACAAGTAGCACACACAGTAACTTTCTCAGAAGTGCTACCTGTCTATGGCATGGATGAGGCTAGGGCACTCCGCACCATGGGATTCAATGACTGGTTGAAAAGCTGGTGCAGAGCTCAGGGATTTGGCTTCATAGGGGACTGGGGCTCCATCTGGAGAGGGATGCAGGCCTATACAGGTGTGATGGTCTGCCTCTATCCTGGAGGGGAACCGGGATCCTAGGTGATAGGTTTAAATGCTTCAGTGGCAAGCATTTAAACTAGCCAAGGGGGGAGGCACTGAAGAGGAGAAGGGAAATCCTAGCCCCCAAAAAAATCAGGGCAATTAGTGAGGTAAACACCAATATAGAACAGTCAATAGGGAGAAGGGCAGGGGTAAATGAAGAAAAAGACAAAGGCGGTAGGGACAGGGATGGGGCAAAAAGAAATAAAGCCATAAAAAAAAATGGAGGGTAATGAGTACCAATGCCCATAGTCTAGGTAAAAAGCTCCCTGAATGGTGGCCTTGATGGAAGAGGGATGCCTGGATATTGTGGCAGTCACAGAAACATGATACACAGAGAACCATGACTGGGATGTCAACATACCAGGGTACACAATCTACAGGAGGGACAGGGAGGGAAGATGAGGAGGAGTAGTTCTTTATGTAAAGGAAGGGAAGTCCTCTATAAAGTCATTAAAATCCCAGACCTGTGCAAAAAATGAGCACACCCATAACCAAACCCGGCACCATCCCAACCCTAGCTTGCCACCAACCCACCACACTACATGGCCAGTGTGGTAGCCCACCACTGCACTACATCCCACAAACCCTACCTCCCCTTCCACCCATCACATGGCATGGTCCCTCCCCACCCCTCCATGAGCATGTATATATAGAGACATCCTGTTGCTGTATTCGCTGAACCCCCAATCCAGTCACCCTCCCTGCCTGTGCACAGGTACTGTGATTGAGTCACCCTTTTTGAAAGAGCTCAATCGCAGTTGCCATCATCACAAGCTACCCTTTTTTGAACATCTCTACTGAAAGGCCTCCCTCATAACATACCGGAACTGCCACCCCAAAGGCTCTGTCCTCAGATGTTTTACGTCTAGTCTTGGGGACCACCAGGAAGCCATCATTGGAAGATCAGAGAGAGAAAGGGTAACAATATGGATTCAGAAGATCATGAAGGTAAACCAGACCCAGCCCATGCAAGGCCTTTTAAGTTAACAAACCAATCTTATCGGAGAGTGCCACATAACCAGCAACCAGTGCAGTTTCCACAGTGCTGGAGTAATGTGACTCGACCTAGCAAGGCCTGTCAACAGTCTCACACCCGTGCTCTGCACTAGCTGCAGGCATTGTAGCACACCTCCACTGAGCCTGAGGTAGAGGGCATTGCAGTAGTCGATATGGGATGTTACAAAAGCATGCACCAACAAAGGTAGATCATTAGGAGGAACAAGGGAACTAATCCAGCTGATATTTCTGAGATGATAGAAACCACTCTGGATTACTGCCGACACCTGAGCTTCAAATGTCAGCCCTTCATCCGGACTAATGATTATATTCTTCACTTTTTGAACTGTATCAAGATTCTTAGCACTTGCTCCAGGACAAATGCTAACATACACTTAGGAATTTAAAAAAGCTGACAGTGTCTCTTTAAAGATACTATAACTGTTCACATATATTCCACCTGCTTTATCAGTTTATTTCCAAGAATCTTAGTCAAGTTTTTTTTCTTTTTTTTTGTAGTCTTTGCATGTAAACATGTAGGTGGCAGAACTATCAAGTGAGGGATCATAGTTGCCAACTCCCTCAGATGCACATTTAAGCTTATAATCAGCAGAGCCATACCAAATCTATAGATGCCGGAATGAAAATCCTTCAAAATGAAAGTTATACATACAAGGAAAAAATCTACTCTACCACTCAAAGAACAAACTCTGGTCAGAGACACTACAGCTGCTAATGCATTAGCCTCATAAGTAATATAAAATAATGTGTCGCTTAGTTGTAATTTACTTGTGTTATTGTGATGTAAAACTACCACATCTACCGCAGTGTGCTGCTAGGGTACTCTGCACCATGGGAATCAATGAATGGTTGAAACACTGGTGCAGAGCTCAGGGTTTTGGCTTCATTGGGGACTGGGGGTCCTCCTGGAGGGATGCAGGACTATACTGGCATGATGGTCTGCATCTGTCCAGGAGAGGAACCAGTATCCTAGGTGATAGGTTTAAATGCTTCAATGGCAAGCATTTTAACTAGCCAAGGGGGGAGGCACTGAAAAGGGGAAGGGAAAGCCCAGCCTCCCCCCACAAATCACAGTAGTTAGAGAGGTAAACACCAGGTAGAGAAGTCAAAAGGGAGCAGGACAGGGGTAAATGCAGAAAATGGTAGTAAAGGGAGGGATGGAGCTCAAAAGAATAAGGCCATCAAAAAATAGAGGGTGATGAGTACCAACACCCGTAGTCTGTGTAACAAGCTTCCTGAACTAGTGGCCTTGATGGAAGAGGGACACCTGGATATCATGGCAGTCACAGAAACATGGTACACTGAGAACACAAATAGGATGTCAACATACCAGGGTACACAAGCTACAGGAGGGGCAGCGAGGGTAAAAGAGGAGGAGGAGTAGCTCTCTATGTAAGGGAAGGGATCAAAGCAATGGAACTAATGGATAAACAGGGAGTAGAGGAGGCACTGTGTGTCATCCTGGAGACAGGATATGGCACCACAATCTGCACGGGGGTTGTGTACAGGCCCCCATCTCAGGGGAGGCAATGGACAAGGAAATGATAAAAGGCATCCTTAGAATGGCAGAGTAAGGGGAGATATTGTTGATGGGTGACCTGAATATGCCAGATGTTAACTGGAGCACCTTTGCTGCAGCCACATCCAAGGGCAGGATTATTTTCGATGCCCTACAAGGGGCATGCCTCAGACAGCTAGTGGTGGAACCCACTCAGGAGGGAGCAATCTTAGACCTGGTATTGTCAGATGGGGATGGAGAAAGGATCTCGGATTTAGAAGTGGGTAGCCATCTGGGAACAAGTGACCACCAAACAGTGTGGTTCCCAATAAACAGTCATAGAGTCAAGCCATACAAAAGCAAGAGTATTGGACTTTAGGAGGGCTGACTTTGGGAAAATGGGAGAGTACCTCAGAAAAGCACTAGCACGTGGGCAAGAAGGAGGGGTGGAGGAACAATGGGAAAAATCAAAACAACCATCACAGAGACAACAAGCCTTTGAGTGAAGCAAATCAACAAAGCAAAATGAAGGAAAAAAACACTATGGTTCTCAAAAGAGGTGGTGGGGAAGGTTAAGGAGAAAAAGGTAGCATTCAGGAAGTAGAAGGAAACACAGAAGGAGCAGTACAGAGAGCTGTACCAGTTAAAGCAGAAGGAACAGAGAAGACAGTCAGGATAGCAAAGGCCCAAACTGAGAAAAAGATTGGCAACTCAGGTAATGTGGTAGTGTGGGTCCCAATAAACAGATCATACAACCAGATAGGATGCATAAAAAATGCATATGTCTGTGTTTATCATTTTATTCAAAAAGAAAAAAAAAAAAATACTAAATTTAATATATACAGAAAGGAAAAATAAATAGTGTTAATCCGTCACACCTCTTCAAACATCAGGAGATAATTCTTGCAAAATAAAACAATTACAGAATTCCTGAGTTCTTCCTTCTCTCAAACAATGTGGAAACGTGCACAATTTCTTCTTAGAACCTTCTCTCTCCTTGGCCAGAACCTTACTGACCACCTATCTCTCTTGGTTCTCGTAGAGGAACCTTTTATAATGCCACAGGGTGACCTCATCAATTATGTGATATCTTAATTAAGATGAACAATGGCATTTTCAAGCTTATATATAATTATATATATATATATAATATATATATTAAACCAACTAGTATCATTCTAGCACTTCAAGGGTTTACCCCAAAAAAACATTTATTTCCTCACAAGGTCCTAAAACAAAAATATAAACTTAATTATAGGACTATGATGTCAGAGCATTAGCTTAGCTCCTCCCCCTTCTGACATCACTCCTCCTTGAGACCATATAAGCTGCCATTTCATGAGTTGCCTGCTCTATAGAAGGACCTCTGCAACTAACCTGGGCACTCAGGTAACAGTTTATTTTAGTACAATACCTTTTATTTGTTCCAGTTTCCCTTAGTTTTACAGCCACTGCTTCTTAACTTACTAGCTGAAGTTGCAGCAGACACTTGCTTCTCAACTCAGCCTCTGCTGTTTAGAGGCTCTTTGTTTACAAATGAAACAGCTCCTTCTTGACATTTGTTTTGGGACACTGAGCTTGTTGGACTGCTTCTCCCAGTAGCCACTGAAGTTTTGCTGAGCATAGTTTTCAATATATAAGTATTGTTTTATTTTAACAAGATGCAATTAAATACTGACAGAAAAAGAAAACAAAGGGACAGTAAAGGATAGATAGAAGATTGCCAGGTTGGCCACCCTGACAAGAAAGTATAGGCTAGATATTGAAATATAATAGAGGATAGGATAGAATGAAAAGAAATAATGGGGGGGGGGTTATTGCATCTTGAAGTGATTGTTTATACTTCCCAACAGGACCCCCTGTTACAGGTAAGAAGAGAGATAAAACCTTTTATAGGTACATTAGAGAGCAAAGAAAGACCAAGGGAGGGATAGTGAGGCTTAATAAAAGGAAGAGAGGGTGGGCAGAGGGGGACAGTGAAAAAGCAGGGATACTGAATGAATATTTCTGCTCAGTATTTACAAAAGAAGAGGAGGGGGAGGTACCTAAATCAAAGAATAGAAGCACTCTGGATAGGGAGGTCAATATCAGTCCATTAACAGAAGAAAGGGTTCTGAATGAACTCTTAAAACTGAAGGTGGACAAAGCAATGTGGCCTGATGGGATTCACCCAAGAATTCTAAAAGAACAAAGGGTAGAACTAGTGACACCACTGACTACCCTTTTTAGCAAATCATGGGAGGATGGTGTGGTACCTGAGAACTGGAGGAGGGTGGATGTGGTTCCCCTTCACAAAAGTGGGAGCAAGACAGAGGTAGGAAACCATAGACCTGTTAGTTTGACCGTGGTGATAGGGAAAATGATGGAATCACTTCTGAAGGAAAAAATGTTTGAGTTCGTAGAGGCCAATGGGGCACAGGACCCAAGACAGCATGGATTCACAACAGGAAGGTCGTGTCAGACAAATCTAATAGATTTCTTTGACTGGGTGACCAAAGTAGTAGACCAGGGAGGGGCTGTGGACATGGCCTACCTAGACTTTAGCAAGGCATCTGACACAGTCCCACACAAAAGATTAATATTCATGTTAGCTAGCCTTGGAATGTGTCCCAAAGTGGTAGCCTGGATAAAAAATTTCCTGGACATCAGGACACAGAGGGTAATAATAAACAGAGTTCACTCTGAAGAAAGGGGGGTTACTAGTGGGGTACTGCAGGGTTCAGTACTGGGACCAGTCCTCTTTAATGTCATTATAAGTGACATTGCAGAGAGGCTGGAAGGAAAAATATGTCTCTTTGCAGACTACACAAAGATCTGCAACAGGGTTAATACAGAAGGTGGGGTAGAAAGGATGCAATGGGACTTGGCAAAGTTGGAGGGATGGTCAAATGTATGGCAGCTTAGATTCAATGCAGAGAAGTGCAAAGTAATGCATCTGTATACCTAAGTAAATTGACCCTGTTAGCTTAATGACACATGGGCTATCTCATTCTCTCCACCTTTTGCCTTTTCTCTCAGACAGTACAGTACATACTATGGAAGTAAAAAAAGACTGTTTCTGTTATGTTAGATCAACATTAGTTGATGATGGAATAGTTTTTCAGACACTTACCTCTGCTATGTTAATTATTGTGTGTAGTGATCAACGTTTTTCAGCTCAGGAGTGGCACAGAAAACAGAAAAAAATACCATAACCATAGATTCATGAATAAAGTAGATGTGGATGGAGGAAGCGGGGCACATCCAGACACAGAAGAGCAGTCCTTGGTGATCAGAACAGCAGAAAAAATTCAAATCACAGCTCAGATTTCAGTTTACTTTGCAACTCTCTGCATACCCATGTAATTTGAATCATTAGCTTGGTGACATGCAGGCTATCTCATTCTCTCACCTTTTGTCTGTTCTCTCAGACTGTACTATGGAAATTAAAACAAGCATTTGTCAATGCCGAATGTTTGCTTGCTGGCATTGGCATTGGTAGTGTAGGAGTCAGAGAGATGCATAATAGGAATGCAGTGAAGTATTGAACTGAAGACAACACCACCACCACCCTGCAGAGACTGACAGGCATTGGGGTGTGCCTTTGGGTCATCAGGCGTAACAGCCACGCCATTTCAGCATGCCCTACCCTGCAGACACTGACAAGTGTCACGGTGTGCCTGGGGTCTTTAGGCCTTATGCTCACCCCATTCCATAAGGAAATATGGTGAGATGGGTGCAGTATAGGAGAATGGGTGAACTTTGGTGCCGAAGAGTCCAAGGCACACCTCAATGCCTGTCATTGGCTGCAGGGTGTGGGTGGGGGTGGAATGGTATAAGCATTACAGGCGAAAATCCCAAGTCACACCCTTAATGCCTGTCAGTCTCTACAGGGTGGGGTGTTATGGCTGGAAACCCTAATGCCCCAAACATTCATTGGTATTTTCCCTCCAAATTTTCAGCATGGGTTTTTTTGTGACCCCCACCTCATGAACAGTGGCAATATCAGTTTGTTAGCTGAAAGCTTATTTTGCACAACAACTATGCCATTTGGCACCACAGGTGCAAAGACACATTTTGAACAGAATGTGAAAAATGACAGCTGTACTGTTTTGCTTTTGTGTGGTGTCCTGTGTTCTCCTTCAGTCTACCTTGCTACCCTTGTGCAATCCCTGTTATCGTGGTTCAGACACAGTACCTGTATACAGTTTTACAGAATATTAATGTGTAAGGGGTTGACACCAGTCCATTTACAGAAGGAAGAGTCCTGAAAGAATTCCTAAAACTCAAGGTGGACAAAGCAAAGGGACCTGATGGGATTCACCCCAGAATCCTAAAAGAACTAAGGGAGGACCTAGTGACACCACTGACCACACTTTTTAACAAATCATGGGAGGATGGGGTGGTACCTGAGGACTGGAGGAGGGCAGATGTGATTCCCCTTCAAAAAAGTGAGAGCAAGGCAGAAGCAGGAAACTATAGACCTGTAAGTTTGACCTCAGTGGTAGGGAAAATGATGGAATCACTTCTGAAAGAAAGAATTGTTGAGTACCTAGAGGTCAGCGGGGCATAGGACCCAAAGCAGCATGGATTTACAGCAGAAAGATCACGTCAGACAAATCTAAGATTAATAATCAAGTTAGCCAGCCTGGGAGTGGGTCCCAGGGTGGTAGCCTGGGTTGCAAACTGGCTGCACAACAGGACACAGAAGGTAATAGTGAGTGGAACACATTCCGAAGAAAGGGGGGTCACTAGTGGAGTACCTCAGGGTTCAGTACTGGGTCCAGTACTCTTTAACATCTTTATAGGTGACATTGCAGAGGGTCTGGAGGGAAAGGTATACCTCTTTGCAGATGATACAAAGATCTGTAACAGAGTTGATATACAAGGCAGGGTAGAAATGATGAGAAGGGACTTGGCAAGGTTGGAGGAATGGTCAGACATATGGCAACTTAGATTCAATGCAAAGAAGTGCAAAGTAATGCACCTGGGAAACAAAAACCCAGAAGAAGAGTACACAATAGCAGGGGAGGTACTAACAACAACAAAAATGGAACAGGACTTGGGGGTAGTCATATCAGATGATCTAAAGGTTGGTAAGCATTGTGAGAAGTCAGTAAGGAGAGCCATGGGGGATACTGGGATGCATAGGAAAGGGCATCACAAGTAGAAAAAGGGAAGTGGTTATCCTTCTGTACAGACAGTTGGTGAGACCCCATCTGGAGTACTGTGTGCAGTTTTGGAGACCTCATCTATGCAAGGACATAGACAGGATGGAAGCAGTCAGAGGAGGATAACTAAAATGGTGCAGGGTCTGCATCAGAAATCATATGAAGAGAGACTAAGAGAGCTTAATATGTATACCCTTGATAGAAAGAGGAGGGACAGGGGACATGATAGAAATGTTCAGTACCTCAAGGGAATCAACAAAGTCCAGGAGGGTAGCATCTTTCAGAAAAGAGATGTGTAAGAACAAGAGGCACAATTTAAAGATAGAGGGGACAGCTCAGGGGTAATGTGAGAAATTTTTTCACAGAGAGTGGTGGATGCGTGGAACTGCCTTCCTGGGAGGTTGTTGGGGCTAAAACAGTGGGGGAATTCAAACATGCATGGGACAGACACAAGGCAATTCTAGTGGGGGGTGGCAGGAAGTTGGCTGTTGGTTAACTAGAATCTGCAACTTATCCAGTAGGTAGGGAAATGGGCAGACTGGGTGGCCAAGTGGTCCTTATCTGCCGTCAAAGTCTATGTTTCTATGTTTCTATTATCCTGCACTGTGAAAAGTGGTACTGTCATTTTTGTTACTGTGTAGTCAGTCAGTGTAGTTTTCTGTCAGACATACATGCCTTTGTCATGCAGTGGCCCTGAATAGTAATTGTCAGTCTTGCTATTGTTATAAACATTTTTTGCTGTCCTGCACCTTTAATGCAGGAATACATGTATTGCAATTACTTTTTTCCCTCAAGTTCTCATCCCAATGTTTTTAGGTAAACTATTGCATAATGGTGCACTTCTCTAATTACAGTACCTGTACTGTGTCACAGTACATGCATTTTTGATGCCATAAAGTCTGCTTCACATACTTGTTATTTAGAAGGCATATTGCATATGGAATGAATTATCTAAAACAACAATAGATAGTCCGGATATGGAAACATTTAAAATTAGATTGGACAAGAATTTAGATGCAGTATATATGAATTTTGATTATTTAAATTGGTTTAAGGCAAGCTATAAGGATATTTGTCCGTAATTGCTTGAATATTTCCTATGAATCCTATGAATATCTGAGTACAATTTTAGGTTTTTATACACCCACAACTGTAGTCTGCCATAAATTGTGAACCTGTATTGCAGCTTCAGGACTGTGTCATCTTAATGATAGTCACTGCCACTGTCTTTAATAGAAACACAGAAACATAGAATTTGACAGCAGATAAGGACCGCTTGGCCCACCCAGTCTGCCCGTTTCCCTACCTACTGGATAAGCTGCAGATCCTAGTTAACCAGCAGCCTGCTTCTTCCTACCCCCACCCCCTAGAATTGCCTTATGACTGTCCCATGCATGCTAGAATTCCACCACTGATTTTGACTCCACAACCTCCTCCAGGCGTTCAGCCCATCCACACCCTCTCTGTGAAAAAATACTTCCTTAAATTACCTCTGAGCCATTTCCCATCTCCAAATTGTGCCCTCTTGTTCTTGCACACTCTTTTTTTGAAGATGCTACCCTCTTGGACTTTGTTGATTCCTTGAGGTTCTTGAATGTTTCTATCATGTCCCCCTCTCCCTCCTTTCCTCGAGGCTATACATATTAAGCTCCTTTAGTCTCTCTTCATATGTCTTCCGGTGCAGACCCTGCACCATTTTAGATGCCCTCCTCTGGACAGCTTCCATCCTGTCTATGTCTTTGAGGAGATTGGGTCTCCAGAACTGCACACAGTACTCCAGATGGGGTCTCACCAGCTGTCTGTACAGAGGGATAATAACTTCCTGTTTTCTACTGGTGATGCCTCTCCCTATGCATCCCAGTATCCCCAACCCTCCTTGCTGCCCTCTCACATTGCCTGCCCACCTTTAGGTCATCTGATATGACTACCCCCAGGTCCCTTTCCATTTTTGTTGTTGTTAGTATCTCACCTCCCCATTGTTACTCTTCCCTGGGTTTTGTTTCCCAGGTGCATTACCTTACGCCGTTAGCATTGAATCTAAGCTGCCATACATTTGACCATTCCTCTAACCTTGCCAAGTCCCTTCTCATCCTTTCCACCCCACCTGTGCATCAACTCTGTTGCAGATCTTTCGTCATCTGTAAAGAGACATACTTTTCCTTCAGTCCTTCTGCAATGTACTTATAAAGACATTGAAAGGACCGGTCCCTAATACTGAACCCTGTGGTACCCCACTAGTAACCCTCCTTTCTTCTGAGTGGACTCCATTTACTACTACTCTCTGTGTCCTATTCTCCAGCCAATTCTTTCCAGGCTGTCATCTTGGGACCCACTCCCCAGGCTGGCTAACTTGTATATTAATCTTTTGTGTGGGACTGTGTCAAATGCCTTGCTAAAGTCTGGGTAGGCCATGTCCACAGCCCCTCCCTGATCTACTACTTTGGTCACCCAGTCAAAGAAATCTATCAGATTCGTCTGGCATGACCTTCCTGCTTATCCGAACAGCATTTGCACTAAGAAAAAGGTGAATTATTGTGTCGTGACAGGCTGTAGTAACAAGCCTTCAGCTCAGGTGCCATTATTTGCTTTTCAAAGGGGTTCATAACCTGAGCTGGAAAAGACATGCAATCAGTTTGTATAGTAACATACTATAAAGCCATCAGAATAGGCCATATGATCTATCGAGTCTGCTCAACAAACAGTGCCTATGCAGGGCACCAAGTTTAGACCTCCCTCCCTCCCAACAAGGACCCCTATTTCTCAGAAGGGCTCCTAGATGTACCCTCCCACTACACCTATCCCAGCCCTTCTAGAAGTCCCCCACTGTAGTAGCAGCCACCAGTTCCCTGGGCAGTGCATTCCATGGCTCCACCACTCTCTCAGTGTAGTAGCACCTACTTGTTTCTCCCCTCAGCCTCCCCCCATCCAGCTTCATGGGGTGTCCTCTGGTGGCCCCCGGTTCCCTCAGGCGAAGGACCCTCTCAAGGCTTACTCTATTGATCCCCTTAAGATACCTGAAGACCTCTATCATATTCCCCCATCTCTTCACTCATCCAGTGAGTATAGGGTGAGCTCTCCCAGTCACTCTTCATAGGGCCTTTCCCCTAGCCCCAGTACCATCCTGGTCACTTCTCCTCTGTACCCTCTCCAGTAATGCAGTGTCCTTATTTAAGTAGGGATGCCAAAACTGCACCCAATATTCAAGATGTGGGCTAACCAGGCTGTTGTACAATGGAAGGAGTGCCTCACTACTCCTTGAGGTTATCACCCTGGCAATGCACCCCAGCATTTTATTTTCTTGTCCTGCCACCATCCTACACTGCTCTAAATTGTTCATTTTGACATCCACCACCACCCCGAGGTCTTTCTCCCCCCTCAAAATCTGCAGTGTGTCCCCACAATGTATATTTATGATTCGTGTTTTTTGCCCTCAGGTGCAGAACCCTGAGTTTCCAGATTGGTGACCACCTCCTGAGAGTCTTCAGGTCCTCCTGGAGATACAACTTTCCCTCTTCCCCATCCACCACTGCCCACAGCTTAAGAGTCATCCGCAAAGAGGATCAGCCCACTCCTTATACCATTTCTGATGTACACGACAAAGGCATTAAATAGGAGTGGACTCAGCACCGAACCCTGTGGGACACCGCTTGTGACTAACCTTGAGGATGAGATCTCGGGCATCACCCTCTGTACCCACCCCGCCAGCCAGTTTCCTATCCACCTGCCCATCCTCCCCCCACCCCCATGATCTCCAGCTTCTCCAGTAGCCCATGATGTGGCACAGAGTCAAAAGCCCAGCTGAAGTCCTCAAAGAGGACATCCACTGGCCTGCCATGATCCAGCACCCTTGTCACCCATTCATAGAGCTCCACCAAATTTGTCTGGCCCAATCTTCCATTAACAAAGCTATGCTGGTGAATGTCTTTGTGACCCTGTGCCCTCAGCACCCCCTCTATCCTTTCCTTCACAATGCTCTCCATCACTTTGCCCACTACTGATGTCAGGCTAACTGGCCTATACTTACCTGGCTCCTCTTGCAGGTCCCCCTTGTGGATAGGCACCATATGAGCCATCCTTGAGTCCTGAGGTACCCACCCATATTGCAGGGAGGAGTTAAAAAGATCTGCTAGGGGGGTGGCCAAGGTATCCACCAGCTCCCTGAGCCCCATGGGGTGGATCCCATCAGGGTCCAGTGCCTTGTCCCCTCTTAGGGTCTTGAGTGTATCCAGCAGCCTACCTCTGGGTATTTCATCATCCTTTTCTCCCTCCTTATCCATCATATCCCCTACCCCCTCCCTACTGGTGTCGCCCTTCCCCACTCCTTGGTAAAGACAGAGGCAACAAAATAATTTAGTACTTCTGCCTTCTCCCACCTCTTCTACCCACCCAGCCCCTATCCTGAGCTGCCTGATCTACTCCTTCATCTTTTTTCTTTCCCTGATATACCTAAAATACCCTTTTCCCCCTTCTTAATTCCCGTGCCTATCTCAGCTCCACCCCCACCTTAGCTGATCTCACCACCCTGGTGATCCTCCTGGCTGACATATCATACTCCTCTTTGGATATAGCCCCTCTGAGAGCATTTATATTGGCTATAATCAGCCTTTTCTCCCTCACCACATCCTGTACCTCCTTCGTCCACCAACTCGGCTTCCTAGCTTTGCCCCCCACGTCTTTCCCTCGTGCAGGCCTTGGCAGCCTTGAGGAGTCACTTTTTTATCATTTCCCATCGTGTCTCCATGCCCATGCTTGGCCTGTTCCCATCTAGATAGCCCCTCATGATCAGCACCATCCCCCCCAAAGTCAGCCCCTCTGAAATCCACCACCGTTGTTCTTGTCTGTTGTACCCTGCCCCCTACTGCTAGGGAGAACTAAACCATGGCATGGTCTCTACCTGCCAGTGGGTCCCCAACAACTAGAACCCTAATGAGCCCCCCCCCCGTCTGAAAGGATGCGCCCCTTCCTTGTCGACTCCGTCACCAGCTGGGCAAGGAATGCATCCTGGAAGACGTCCAACAGGTGCTGCTCTTTGCTCAATGCGGACACCATGGTTCCCCAATCTGCTCCTGGCATACAGTATTCAGGTCTCCCATCAGTTCTCCATTCACATAGGACACACTCCTTGCAGACCAGGAAGCAAAATTATTTAGTCTTACCTGGGGGGGTCAGTTTGGAGGTGGTTATAGGGCACAGTAAATGGGACAAGAGTGCTGTTTTAGGCCCCAGATTTCTGTGATTCTATGTTCTGACTTGTGGCAATTGAAGGTGCTTGGAAACAAGTGCTGCATAATGTTTTTGCGAGGGAATCCTGTATATAGGGACCAGACAGGGGTAGGGCTGCTGAATAGCAACACGTTATAAAGGAATCCTGGAGTTATCATTTAGGATGATCTGAATGCCTTCATGCAGAGCATAAAGACATCAGAAACTTACAGTGACATTCATCACCATAGAAATGCACTGGGGAGTTATCATTTTGGATGGGCTGAAGGCCTTCATGCAGCTCATAAAGACAGCATAAACTTCCATTTACTTGCTATGGCATACATGCTATGCATTGGCATAGGTAACAGTACCATAAGGCAGTGGCAAGAAACCACTGTGGGTGGTTTTAAAAATGTCTCTGACATTCATAAAATAACCTTGAGGTGTGAGGGAGTGATGAAAACAGTCATCAGATAGGATGTGAGATCTCATACAAGTACTGGTGTTAGAGGAACACTGGATGTCTGTGTCCCTCCTGATGTGACAACATCTTCTCATGTTCTAGCTTTTGGTTATTCAGCTGTCATTGATAATGGCCCCGGTATTCAGAATTGCACCTGGCAATGGCGCATGTTGTAGCACAGCACAATTGTGTTGCGCTGGCGCAGCTCAGGGATATATTCAAAGGAGATAAGCAATGGCGTATCTCCTCTGAATATAACAGATAATGCACACTGTGCAACTACCATGCAGTGGTGTATCCCCCCAGCCAGGGCCAATACCAGGAACGGGAACTGGGCCAGCGCCACACACAGACACTGTACTCAAATGCCTGATATTCAGCTGTTAGTATGCAAATGTATGCAAGGCACAAATGAGGCCATTTGCACGTCATTATGGCTCCATTTGCATGCGTTGTGCAGTGCAGGCCAACGACTAGTGCCTGGCGCCCTGCACAGCATGCGGTGCCCCCAGAGGACAACATGAGGAAACCGCCCTGTCCCCATAGTAGCAATCACCATAATGTAACGGTGCAATCCCTGGCAGTACACTGGTCCCCCCCACACTCCCATATAAGATGTATAAATTCACAGTTTTGTGAAGGACTGTTATAGTATGCACTGCTGCACATGGTGTGGACCAATAGGCTTACAGCTGCTACTGTAAGCTGTCATTTGGTAGGAGGTGGGGCGGTATGCGGAGTGGGTCTGTGCTGCCTGCCAATGGTGGGGTGGGGCTGGGTGGGGCAGGGTGGGCATGGGTCGTCCTGTGGATGTGGGGTGGCACTGGACCACCAGGGGCATATACAGTAATGTCAGTAATCGTGGCTATGGGCAGGGTGGGGGGGTCCCACCAGACTACCAGGGATGAATAAATGATTTTGTCAGTTGTGGCCATGGGATGGGAGGGGGCTACCACTAGACTACCAGGGATATATAGATCTTTTTGGTGATTGTGTCTCTGGGGAGGGGGCTGCCACTACAGTACCAAGGATGTCAGTGGGTGCTTCTACATGGTGTTGGGTGGGGTTTGCCATGTACGGCTGGTGGCTGCTGTGTTGTGCATTGCAGTACAGCAGCACACCTGTGGGTGGCTGGTACTTGATACTATTATTCTGCACTCAACTTTGTGGCCAGGTATGCGGCCCACCTCAGGGTTGTGCCAGCATATGCACTGTACATTGTGGGCTGAATATTGCGATGCACTGCATATGCATGGGCATGCCCCCTGGAGTTGCGCTGCATACCATTATCATTCTGCCCCAGAATATTGGCTCAGTGCACACTCTCTTTAAATATCTGACCCATAAAGTACATCTTTGCTTTATCATATATATATATATATATATATATATATATACATATATATATATATATATATATATATATACGTGTGTGTGTGTGTATATATATATATATATATATATATATATATATATATATATATATATATATATATATATATATATATATACACACACACACCACCCACACATACATACATACATATATATATATATACATACATACATACACATATACATATATATATATATATATATATATATATATATGTGTGTCACAGCATGTGTCATATCTCCTGTTGTTGTCAGCTATAACACTGTGTCTATAGTTTTAGTCCTGTGGCATGTATTACTTTATTCTATGTTGTAGGCACAGCACCAATCCAGTTTCCCTCATTTGGACCACATCCATTCTGTCCATGTACAAACATACAGCTTTCTCATGAAAAACACAGAAAACATAACTGTGCAGAAGACGTTGCAAATGATACCGTTCCATTACAAGCAATGTCTTTCTGCTGCGGATTTCCATACGAATTACATCTGTCATCAGTCATGCACAGGAAGCCATGTGACACTGTTATGTCACTTGTTATATAATATCACATATTGCTACCTATAGGTGTCTTATCTTTGATGATCACCGTAAGTGACCTCTTTATGTATCATTCAATCCCCTTGCCATTCCAATGCATAACTGTCTGACTTTCTATCAATTCACCTGGCAACCAAATTATCATTATCCTGAGCAATGATACAGTTATGCTACTTATGCCACTGCCACTCCCACTGGATAGCTCCTTCCCTGGTTAATAGCCTTTGCAGTTGTTGGTGTATAACCCAAACGACATGTTTTCAACCACCCCTGAAGTTTTGTGAGGTCTCCACGTAGCCCTCTCAGACCCTCGATGACATCTACCACAGCAGCAATCTTCATATCATCTGTGAATAGACTGATCTTACTCAACATACAGAGTGAGATATCAGCTATGGATATCCAAAATCAGCACCAGTCACACTACTGATCCCTGTGGTACCACGATCATTAATGCACACAGGGATGACAATTCCCACACACCACCACTCTTTTGTGCCTTCCGTTCAGCCACTTGTAGATAAATTGTGCAATTTGTATCCCCCCCGTACTTCAGCTTCCCCTCTCCCATGCGGCATGGAATCAAACCATTATAATCAACCTGCATTCAAGGTTGCTGTCCATATGTCCATGTTTACATAGTCAAACATATACTAATCCCGGGCACATGCATTGTGTTGTGATGCTGTAAGTGTCCCATAACAGGCGCAATAATTTTTTGGTTCACTGTCTACTGCAGTCCCAACCAAAGGACAATTACAGACATTGACGTACTTATGGGGAAGGCGCTTATTTACCATTGAATTGACTCCATAATTAATTACTGTAAATGTATGACTGGTGGTTGGATGTTGCACGTGGGCGCTATGCCACAACCACAAAACTTTAATTGATATTGACTTCTGACTTCCTTTAAAACAGCAACAGTTGAAATATGTTGGCATTGTTTCCTTCTTAATGTGCACCTGCACATGAGATACAAATGTTATTGAATAAGTGATCCATTCCTGTCCTATGGCATTACTATAATAAACATATGCATGCGTGAAGTACAGACTAACCATTGCCTTTATTTTTAGCTCACGTGAAGTCAACTTTATTTCAACAGTATAATTGTGTGAACTGGACTAACTGTTACAAAAATGAGTATAACTATGTACTCTGGAATGCTTACACATTACTGGCGCATTACTCTGTGAAATGATAGCATACATGAAAGGGCACCATAACAGATAATTACAATGATGATTCAAGGTGGCATGATCCTTTCTGGCTTGAAATGAGTGTATGCAACACCAGGCTCATTGGGGTAATGGTCCGTATCTTCTGCACTGCACAGGCAGGTAGGGCTACATGGACGTCCTTGCCCAAGTAACCTCACACCCAACGCACAAGTTGTTGATAATGCAGTGTATCAATATTTCCTGTATAGAAACACAAAAGCACGTTGTTACTGTTTGTCTGGCACAGCATTAGCTCATTTTCATATTGTGCTTTACTGTCAGTACGACCATCACTGTCAGGACCATGCTACAAATACTCAATGTGTTTACATGACTTGTAAACTATATGAGGGAGAAGAACACAGATGGTGGTACTGTGTTGACACCACTCTGATGCCACAGAGGTAAACAATTTGCTCTTCCTCATCTTGGTGCTGTGCTTCTTCAACGTTTCAGCATGCAATACAAGGTTGCATCAAGCATCAAGAGGAAGAAAAACAACAGGTTTGTGACACAGGCATGCGCTGTACTGCACTACTACATAACTGTTTCAGATGTAGATACGTCATTTGCATGCTGTTGCATAAAACCAACTTTCTTTAGTGATAAGAGAGACTGCTGGGTAGCATCACGATGCCAGCGAAGAGCCAGAAATAAACATTTGCTGGTTTGTGTCAGTATACTATTACCGTGCTGTTATCAATGAAGTTTTCAATTCAGATTTGTTTTTGGTTTTTAGTGAGCCACCATCATGGGGATTTGGTATCTACTCATGAAAAAGTGAATGACAAGAAGAGCCGACCATTTACATTTCTTCAGTGTCTCCATCCTTGACATCACTGCTGTCAGTGTGTCAACCTGTAACTATTTGGATGTTGTCACACCAATTGTGCAACAGTGCACAGTAGGAGACAGGAGGTTATATCTCCTTTGTACGTGTAAGTGGTAAGGACACATACCCATCATGGATTGTACTACTGCTGTTGCTCACACCTAAAAAATGACATTGTTCCACTGTAGACAGTAAAGAATTGCCTGAGCACATAGGGCCAAGCTAAGAAGGTGTTGGAATGGACCCTAGAGAAAGGATGGGAACAACAAGGGGCATTAGGCTGTGGTAGCCCTGAATGGAATAGGGATTGAGGGATGGCATGAAGTTAGGAGAAATAAGAACAAGGGGCCAGGCATGAGGGTAGGAGAAAAGGGAAGGGATATGGGCAAAAGAGAACTGTTACAAGACTGAGCCAGCATGGATTATCTGGACAATTAGCATAGACCATAACAACAGATTCACAGTACTGGCACAGACAAGTGAGGGGGAGGGGGAGGTGGAGGAACAGGTAAAGGAAGAGGCTCCTGCACAGGCTGGTATATGGGAGATGGCAAAAGGCTCAACACACATTGGCAGAGGAGCAAATCCCTGGCATAGAGTCTTGGGGGGAGCAGGATACAGGGGATACGCAAGTACTGGCAGGATGAAGTGGAGGGATGGAAGGCAGGATGCCTTAGGGATGGAAGGGGACAGCAAGGAAGGCGGAGCTTGCAGTGGTAAGGCCATGGGAGGGATGGGGGGAAGGATCAAGTATTGGATAATGGTGTAATACCAAGGGATGGGGATATGCAGGTAGGTACATGGAGAGAAGGAAATATGGAGGGCGGGGGGGCCACTGCAATCCACGGTGGGACGTGGAGAGGTCCCTTGTCCCTAGGGTGACCACAGAGATGGACCCTGTTGCATTGGGGGGAAGGGAAGAGAAGTGGTTGTGGAGGACAGGTCACTGAGCGGAGAGAGGAGGGGGCAGGGGAACCCTTGTCCATGGGGTGGATAGGGTGATGTACTCAGGTACAGTTGGGGGAAAGGGAGTGGGTGAGGTGGACAGGGCTGTGTGGATTGAAAAAACTGGTGGTGGTGGGGCACTTGCTCCAAGGGAAAATACGTGGATGGAGCAGTGTGCCATTGCAGGAAGGGAAGTGGCAAGGGAGGTCAGGTCAGTGAGGCCTAATGGCAGGACCAGAATGGACAGGACAGAAATTGACATGATGGGGAGGGGAGGTAACATAAAAGGTAATGAGGTAGGAGGGGGATATTGGGGTAGCGAGTATGCCTGTGGAGAAGGAGGCAGTAAGAGTGCTTCTCTTGGGTGACTGCATGATTAGGGGGATCAGGTGGGGTTTGCGGGTGGAGGTGGAGACCTCCGGTGGTGTTAAGACCAACGGTATACCGGGCTTGACAGTGCACAAGGCAAAACATCTTGTCTATGCTCTTGCGAAGGAGTATGGTGGGACACCTGACATATTACTGCACCTGTTAGATGCAAAAATGAATAACTCAAAGCAGTGCAAAAGGGGTGCGACCCAAGCAAATAAAATGCTGGGGTGCATAGCCAGGGGGATAACCTTAAAGAGCAGAGAGGTGCTCTTTCCGCTGTATAATTGCCTTGTTACACCAGAACTTGAATACTGCATGCAGTTTTGGCATCCTTTCCTAAAAAGGGATATTTCTCTTCTAGACAGGGTCCAGAGGAGGGTGAACAGCATGATGCAGGGTCTAGGGGAATAGCCATATGTGGAGCGACTTGAGGAGCTCAACCTGTACTTGCTGGAGGAGAGCAGGAGCAGAGGGGATATGATCGAAGCCTTCAGATATCTAAAGGGAATAAACAGTGTCATCCTTGATGGGATGCTTCAGCTGATTGAGGAATGTAGGGGCCACCAGGGGGCACTCCATGAGGCTGGTCAGTGGGAGACTAAGGGGGGAAACAAGGATACAATATTTTACTGAGAGGGTGGTGTAACCCTGGAATGAGCTGCTCATTATGTATGTGGCTGTTACAACTGTGGATGGGTTCAAGAGCGGCTGGGATAAGTATAGGGGCAGGGTGCATCCCAGTCCCTTGCCAGAGGTTGGGGGGTGGCTATAACACTGTCAGGTTTACCAGTGCACTCTGTTGTATATTTGTCAATCAAATTAATAACCTTAGTTTCCAGTACCACACTGCACATCTCATTCTGTACTGAGTATGTGAAACTGTGCAATTCCTTGTATAACATCTGCTTACTGCAAATGCACTGCTCCCCAAATCAACCTGCCAATTGAACAAGTCAAGCAAATAATTCACATTCATCACACTTTAAAAGATCACAGAGGAGTTGTGATTTCCGGTGGCCACATGGATGGTGACAGCAGCTGCAGGAGCCGGTGAGTGTAAGGCGCATTGGCGGCATTGAGCTGCGGGACTGCCGAATGCATCAGCAGCAAGGAGGACAAGTCAGTGGCCACACTGTTGGCGGGAGCAGCTGCAGGAACCAGGGAGCAGGGAGAGACTGCAACTTCAATGCAGTATTGACAGCTTATCTTCGCATCCTGATTTGTAGCAGTGGACCCCCACCTTCCTCTTCCTGTGTGAAAACTAGTACATATTGTGCATTAATGCACTAACCTGTTCCCCTTCCACTACCTTTGACACTACATGTACTTATTCATGTATTCCTGGTGGGGCACTGCCACCATTGTAATGCTGGTGATAACTATAGTATGCGGTTTGGAGCACATACGGATTCAAGCTACACATTTTCAAATCCAGGATGAAGTGTGATGCATTGCATCTCTCCATCCTCTCTTCGATAGGTCATTCTATCAATCTCCACATAGCACAGACATTCTAGCGTGTCCTGCATGACATGACAGTTTCCACATGTGCACCTGTTAAGAAAAAATAGAAATTGTTAAGAGACAGTTGAATTGGACAGTGCAGGATATGCAAACCACAGGTAGCATAACCTTTTTTTTTTTTTTTTTTTTTTTACAATTTTGGTTCAGTACTCCCAACCAGCCAGCTTCCCATGGCTCACCCACCCACATGACCACAGCATCCACAGGACTCACCTGAGGGCCTGGAGACAGGTAGCACCTTTCCTGGTGTGGTGCCCAGGAGTGGCCAGGCATCATCATGCATGTCAATACTTTATCCTCCTTTTCTTCCCATCCCCAGACCGTGGCGCAAGAGTGGGCAATGACTCCATCCATTGGATGAGCCATGCACTATTCCGAGTGAAGCACTATGGTCTTCTGCCCTGCATGTGCCACATACATCTGTGGGTATGCTGCACAAGCCAACAACCAACGCTAGGGGCAAAGCAAGCTGCAGACTCTGTCCCTGCCCCTCCCAAGGAGAGGAGCAGTGTCCTACAGACACTAAATCCTCTACCTACACAACTGACCCATGGCAGACCACCTGCACTGCAAACACAGGTCTCCAGCATGACAGGAGTTAAGGAACAGATGCCTTAACCGTCAACACCACTGGGACAGCTAGGTGACACAACAACTGCAAACACACATTACGTACTTACCACATATATATACTGCTCTTTACCATTTCAACTCGGCGTATAAAGGACAGTGACAGATGATCTTCAGAATGATCTGAAACTACACAGCACTAAATCTTTTCTGGGAAGTGTTCATGAAAAGCAGTGTCACCATGGCAAGGCCCTTCCCATTCGACACTGGAAAAATATACAAAGGTTAGTATTGAGAACTACAGTGTCATGAGACAAGATGAAAGCATATTGATAGTAGCAGACATAAGGACAAACACACAGTCAGACAGACAATAACATAAATAAAACACATTTCAATCACAACAACATCAAATGAAGGTTGGTCATCCTTAGCAGCACAGGTGTAGTAATAAGGCATATTCCCATGACTCATAGCAATCAGCAAAAGTAATAATGAAGTTTGCGTGCCAAGAGGATACAGTGGTAGGGCAGTACGTATTTATGTATTCTAAACATATAGCCACCCACAAAACCGGTGATATGCAAACTGTTCACAATTGGACTGGTGAAAATATGTTACCGCATGTGACAGAATATAATTCTGGAGGACATTTCTTTAGTGAAACAGTAACTGTGGCCTGCAACATGGCATTGAGTGAGGTGATTCGCTCAACACACTGTCAACTGAGGTTCACACACAGAGCCCAGGTACCAGGAGCAGAGACCTTTAGGGAGCAGGTCTGCAAGCATTCACTCAGTGATTCCCTCCCAGAGGGTGTGCATGGTTTGGTTTAGAAGCACTGGGCAGAGTAAGTACTTGTTTGGGGGACATGATGCATTGACATGCTTACAACACGCCCACGCAAAAATAAAGTGACACTCACAAGTATGACAACTTGATGCTCATGGAACAGAAAGTGCTAAAACAGCATCTTGGACAACTGGATGACAATTCAGGGAAACTCACCACCAGAGACACACAGAATAATTGGGAACAAGGGCAAAAGAAACTGCCCGATACATATATTCTTTCCGAAAGGGAGTACGCACACAAAAGTAAAAGATACATTGAGTTATCTTGGGAGGGCTGCAGTATGGTGTGGCAGGTGGGGAAGGAGAATCAAGCCGGGATGCACTCAGAGGCACCACCAAAAAAGGGGATGACAGTACTCGTCAGACCACTATTAACATAGTGTAGAGACAGTTGCATCAGATAATTGATAGTGTTTAAATTCCCAGCACTGATGATCTGCATCACATAGTGGTGATTTTAAGTATCCCTGATTGGTACTGGCTCCTATGACTCACTACACAGCAGACCACATTGAGGAACGCTATTCACGGTGACGTAGACATGCACCACACACAACAGGTGCCAGCCAAGAAACACATGTCCATCACAAGCAATGCTCAACTGAAAGTTCGGAGTTACAATGTTCAATAACAGTTGTGTCACAGCACCATTATGGCTGTGACACAACTGTTATAGAACACAACTCAGATGTTGGGATGATTGACAGCACATCAGAAAGGACATATCATAACTGACAGCTTCTGTAGCGTACGGCTATACAAACCACAAAAAGCAATACAAAACCAAAAGTCATAACAACACACTCAACAAGAACCAATACCCACCATCTACAGTATGTACACAACACAGACAGCAATACAGCACACTATCAAGTAGCTAATCAGAATACCCCAAATAGACCGTAAAAATTTGCCACACATTCATGTTTCTCATGGTAAGCACACACCCACAAAACAATTCACTACCTACAACCACAAATCAGGTTGAAGAGGAAGCCACAAAAGTTAACATAATTCCTATTCACTTGCAACCTCTGTAAACATGAGGAAGTCAAACTCTGAGTGACAAAACCAGTATTAAATAACTATCAAAAGTCTATGCTGTCAGTGGCAACATGTCATGAAGAAGGGTCAACAGTAAATGAACAATAACTAAACAAATACTTGTGGTCACTGGTGTGGACAGAAGTCCTATGCCACGCACCCTGTATGACACGTGCTGCTAATGCTGGCAGAAAACATGAATGGATGGATGGTAATAATTGCACAATGCATAATGACTGGGAGTTATTGTGGGGGTGAATCAAGCCTGTGTATTATTTATTTATTTATTTATTTAAACAGCAGTTATATCACAGAGTGCATATAGGTAGTTTGGATACCTGTTATTACATGAAAGATGTGGTGTAATATACAGTATGTAGTACAGCAACCATGGTATTTGCAGTTATGGAGCTGTGTGATTATTAGAATTCCAGAGGATACACTGGTATCACAATACAATAGCATTGCTTATGACCAGGGCCCCTACTTTTCTGCGGCACAGTGGGACCAAGTTCTGCGGCATGACTACCATTTGCTGCAGAACTACTGCGGTGGTGGTTTGTAATTTCTGCGGAAGTTCTGCAGCACTAACAAACTACCACATCACAGTGTCAGCTTGTCATCCTGACTTTACTTTCATGGCAGTGGTTATAGCAATCAGGATGGTGGAAAACACAGTAACACTAGTTCAAAAAATAACAGACTTATAAAAATAATTTTATACCTAAAAAAGCAAAACAAATGTCTCTCCATTAAGGTCCTAGCTGCTGCATAAATGACATATGCAGAGGGGGATCTTATGTGATAAATAAGGTATTTCTATATGCATGTTATCGATCCCACTAATGAGGTTCCCACTGTCTATCACTTATATATGTGTATGTGCTTTCTACACAACTCATGAGGTTCCCAGTGTGTATCACTTATATATTTATATGCAATCTGTAACATACATACAAATATATGTGTGAGTGTGTGTGTGGTGAGAAAGACAGAGATACTGTATGTATATATATATATATTTTTTATTTTTTAATTTTTTATTTCCATGAACTTGCATCCTCATTCATACAGGTCCCATTGGAAATGGAATAGAGGAATTATTGCAAAACTCATTTTTCATGTCAATCTGCTTTCCCTGACACAACACCATCAGGCCATGACATGCATGTGAACCGATTGTGAGATAGAGCTCTCCAGCCCATCACAATGTGTCCACCATGTGACAGAACACTGCACCATACCTTCCCAGACTCCGAGCAGTGATGTGTTCCACCAATCCTTGTGCTGCCCAGCCAACTCCCAGAGCTAATCTCTGAACCTGAGTTGATGGCACAGAAACACAGCATGCTACCCTCTGGCCCAATGGCTGTCCCTGCACATAACATTTCTCCATAACTTTTAGGTGATGCTATCAACCAATGACAATATGTAATCAATAACCCTGGCAAAAATGTGTACAGGGCAATTATTTATTTAATAGGTCTATTCTTTCAACAGGTCTACACATTATTATATTCCACTTTTCGGGGCATAATTACTTAATTTTGTTTAAAGATTTAGACAGTTAAATTCATTTTACCAGTTATTCATTTCAGAAGGCATCTCTGTACCTTAAAGGCACAAATAGGTTTGTACAAAGTGAGGTATGGACTTAACAGGTCTGTGCTATTGACAAGATTTGTTTAAGTTGGCCCTAGTGCAATAATTTAAGACTGAAAATTGTATTAGGCTGTAGTGCAGGTTGAGCAAATATCACCATGCATGATGTGCTGTGCTACCATCTCTGGCAGTGGGAGCTGTGGTAGATAAGTGACTGTTCATTTCTGTTGCAGAAGGCAGCCATTTCATTAGCTAATGTATGATGTTATAGCAATGATAACATCACATTCTGAACATATGGGGGGTTTGGGATATAAAAAGAGGGGACGGGAACCAGATTCTATGGATAAACAGAAATATTAATAAAAATCACCAAGAAGAGTGAATTCTGCGGCACGCAGGATTCTGTAAGTAGATAACCATTCTGCAAATTCTGCAGCCACAGAAATCTAGGGGCCTTGCTTATGACACAGTAGCACACTCATTGTGCAAGGGTGGGGGTAGGGGCTGGGTATAGCATCCAACATCAGTACATGGACAACTGGCACCAGACAATCACTGTAGTGACCACAGTGCTCACTGGATACTCACTGTGATCCCCAATGATTTGCAATACTACAGCATTCAGTTATAAGTAACCATAACAACAGAAAATGCACACCTGAATTACACAGCAGCTTGCCAGAAATGCATTTACCATCATCACAATTACTGTGCAAAATTACATGTTGAGCCAAAAAAAGTATGCTGGAGGTAGGCAGACATGCACAGTTCATGCATCTAAAGACTGCTTATAGCACCTCAATTATATTGAAAGGTACCGTTTTAAATCAGTACTCAAGGTGATGAACCAAAGCACAGTAATAATCAATGACACTGTACCAGCTGTTGTGCTGCACCCATCCATCTCCCCATATGCCTCTGGATCCACTTCTGATGTACCATTGGAGTTACTGCCTGAATCACCGCCGGAGGACACATCAGATTCATATAGATCATCACGATACGGATCGAGAAGTGAGAGATGACGCTCCACATCACTGTACTCAATTTCAGAGTCACCAGAGACAGAACTATCATCAGAAATTGTACCGCACTTCACGCTGACAGAGTTTACTTCGGCCATGTTGCCGACAGATCTCCCTGGTGAGACGTCACATGCAAAGTCTTGCGACAACGCCCGCGATGTTCGGCCTCATAAAAGCCTGCAGCAGCACAGAGATCACACTTCTGGGATTTCGGTGCATATAAAAGTTAATTTCTTGATCTAACATCACTTTACAAGAAAAAGGTATGCCAAATATGTATATTTAAAACATGATTGTTCTCACAGTGAACTGCAGGTGCGAACCTTACAATTTTACTTTAACAATTCTCTGTTGTTAATTTGTCCAGCCACACTCTGGCTACTGAGGAATTAACTGTACTTTCTAAGGGATTCTCATTCTGCCCAACAAGACAGTGTGACAAAATACAGGTTTGTGGGGAATTAGAAGAATGCTTTCATAGACTGAGACTTGAATAATTTTTTCATAACAAACAGGATACCCCAGACATCAGCAATTTCCTGGAGAAGGAAAATAAGTCATCTGATTCCCCTCCCCCCCAGTGGGCTGAATGTTAAACTGGACATGTATATTAAATATTTTTTTTAATTCAATATACTTTATTCGTTTTCAAAATTATTACAAACAAAGAACACATTCAACTTATAAATAGTTAACAACTATTACACAACACTATACTAACACACTATACCCAAATCCACCCATCTTCCCCCCAAAATCCAGTCAGAGGCATGTAACAATAACAAACACAAAGAGACAGTCCAGTTAGGGCAGACACTTGAATAAAGGGCACAGGTAGAAAAAAGGAAGAGACAAAAAAAAAAAGGACAAAGTAAAAGAAAAGGCTATACCTAAAGACAAAGAGGACTGGAACCCATAGAAGTTGCACTGACACTGTACTCATATTTCATAAAAAAGTGTCCCCATAAGGGGTCCACTACAGTTAACTAATTATGTAGCCAGATCATCCCTCAGCAAATCTTTGCATGCTATTTCCAGGGATTTCAAGCTCAGTTGGTCAGCTCAAGGGAGGAAGGAGATAGAAAAAAAGAGTATGTAATTTATTCCACTTCTTATTGTATGCCTGTAGGTAACCATGGAGACTAGTGGTCAACTTTTCAATCCATAAATTAAATAATAGCTCATTAAGCCACTCAGAATAAGAAAATCTGATTGGTCCTTCAAATGATGGAGAATAACTTTTTTCACTGAATGGGAAATCATGGCTAGCCAATACTTCCATTCTTTAACTGGGACCCTTAAATAATCACCCGTCAGGCAGATCTCTGGAAGGAAGTATTCCTCCAGTCCCAAAAGAGAGTCTGATTTTTGTTTTATTTTTTCTCATAGAGGGCAACTTTTGAACATTCCCATAATGCATGTATAAAGGTCCCATCCACCTGGTCACATTTGGCACACAATGAAGAGGGGATTTTTCCCATTTTAGCCAGGCATAGAGGAGTAAAGTAAATATTATGCAGGATATAAAATTGAGTGAGATGTAATTTGTCGTTGGCTACAAGACGGTATAGATCTGACCATATATGGCTCCAATCAAAATTTGATTCAGGGAATAGGGAGGTCCAGTAGGTGGAATTTCTGGATGCATCTGGACAAATTTTGGGGTATATTGCAGATGCTATCTGGGAAATCAGGTGAGGTTGCCATGTCAGGGTTTGAGCAATTGAAGGAACTCCTCTTGATTAGCAGACCAGGGTGGCAACCCAAACCATTTAAGCAGCATATGCCTGAGTTGGTAAATCCTGAACACTGACTTAGCCAGCACATCAAGAGCCACCAACAACTCTTGACTACTAAGGATGTGACCCTCTGAAAGAAGATCCTTGACCCTCTTCCCTTCCAAGGAGAGTATGTCTCTGGAGCTCAGCAAATGATTGCCCAACCAGAAGTTTGGATTGGAGCATATTGGCTGAGTGATGTCTAATTTATTAAAGTATTGGAGTGCTCTGCTTAACTGTGCATGGATCTTTACTGATGTAAAAATAACCAAGTTTCGGAGTGGCCTTGGGAGTTGTTTGGGGGGAATAAAGTATAAACTATCTGGGGTCAAGCCAGCATCATCAATCAGTGCCCGCTCAGTTTTGAGCCACAAGGGAACATATGAGATAATCACTGGAGTGGGAACCCAAGTGGACCATCTGGCATATTTAGCAAATTGATTTGCCAAATAATAAACAAAAAAGTTAGGCAACCTGAGCCCTCCAAAATGTTTGGAAGCTCTTAAATGGGCATAGGCCCTGTGTGGGGTTTTGTTTTCCACAAGAAAGAAGAAATGAGGCCATGGATTTTCTTATATGAACTAAAGGGAAGTGAGACATTCAACATATTCAGGGGATAAAACAGCCTAGGAAGAATATTCATTTTAATAGTACTGATTCTGCCTTGAAGGGATAAGGAAAGAGATGTGCATCTATGCAGATCTTGGTGAATAGTACTAACCAAGTCATCTAAATTAAATTTTTCAGTGCACCGATAGTCTGTGATAGGGTGATACCCAAATATTTGAGCTTGGTGGTCCATCCCAGACCAAGGTGGGTAAAGTCTGATGCAGCTACCATGGGATTTAAAGCCGTTATCCTTGTTTTATCAATATTGAGTTTGTAGTTGGAAAATCTACCAAACTCTTGAATAATGTGCAAGGTGGAGGGAATAGTGATGACTAGGTTGGAAAGATGTACCAGGATATCATCCCCATATGCAGAGAGACTAAGGTCAAATGGGCCAACAGAAATCCCAGTAATATTAGGAGATTCTTTTATAAGATGCAATAGAGGTTCTAAATATAAATTAAATAAAAGAGGGGATAACAGGCAACCTTGACGCGTGCCCGAGAATAGTTCAAAGATCTCAGATAATATACCATTACAGCATATTCTCGCATGGGGGTGGGAGTTTAGCACTTGTATCCAATTTATAAAGGACATTGGGAAAACAAATTTTTCAAGAACTGAAAATAAAAACATGCAGTTAACCCTATCAAAAGTTTTTTCCGCATCCAGGGAAACCAACGCCATTGGTACATTGGTTCCCCTGGAGGTAGAAAAGATGTGGGATAGGTGATCTGCCGAACAACAACCTTTCATAAAGCCTACTAGTTTGGGTCCAATCAGCTCTTCCCAGACCTGCTGAATCCTGCTAGCCAAGATTTTAGTGAAAATTTTGACATCATAGTTCATGAGGGATATCGGGCGATAATTAGTGACCTTATCCAGGGGTTTGTCCAGCTTACGAGAGCACTATTATCATTGCTTCCAGGAGTAAAAGATCTGAGATGCCTGTTTCGCAGAAGTAAGAATATAACTGTTGAAGCATTGGGGCCAGCTTGCCAGCAAAAACATTGTAAAAATTAGGAGAGAACACATCCAGTCCTGGAGATTTATGTGAAGGAAGGGCTCAAATAGCTTCCAGTGTTTCTTGAAGAGATATGGGATTAGCTAGAAGAATTTGTTGGTCTAGAGTTAGACATGGGAGATGAATGGAAGACAGGTAGTCTTGAGTATCCTCTAAGGGAGGAGAATAAACTGGAGTGCAATATAATTGTTGATGGTACATTTCAAATTCACGCACTATATCTGGAGTGGATGTTTTGAGGGAATTATCATTTTGGGATGCAATAGAAAGAACTAGGCAGGAGACTTCCTGATTTTGCAAGTGTTGGACAAGAAGGTGTCTCGCCTTTTCCCCCGATCTACATAAAGTAAGTGTGTTTTAAGAATGGCGTATTTGGCTCTTTCCCGAAGGCTCTCTGCATATTGATCTCTTAAGATCACCAGTAGTTCCTGATCCACTTCAGATGGGTCTAAAGAAGGGCTATTTTCTAACTCAGTAATTTGATTAAGGAAAAGGTGAAGAAAAGCTTCCTGCTTCCTCTTCCTTGTGGAAGCCAATCGAATAAATTCCCTTTGCAGGACACACTTAAGGAAACACCAAAGTTTATCGGCATCTGGAATTGAACCCACATTATGGTCAATGAACTGGGTAATTAAAGTCCCTAATCCTGGATAGCACTGACTCCTCTTGGAGGAGCTGGTTGTTAAGTTTCCAAATTTTACCTTTATGTAGGGTAGTGGAGAGGTTACACTGCAACCAAGTGGGCGAGTGGTCTGACAGGACTCAGGTCTCCCCCACCCCGCCTACAACATTTGATAGAAGGGATCTACTTACTAGAAAATAATCCAACCAGGAAAAAGTTTTGTAGACAGCCAAATAAAAAATAAACATACGTTCGGAAGGGTGTAGTATTAGCCAAGAATCATAAAGGTCTCCCATCTCTATCATTTCATGTTGGGACCGCTGAGCAGGGGTAAGCCCTGTGATCCTATGCCCAGTTCTGTCTAGATCTATGGTTAAGGTTAGGTTCCAATCTCCAGCTAAGATAAGTGATAAATGAAAATAGGGGGTCAGTCAACTCAGTAAGTCAGAAAAAAAGTCAGGGGAGTCTGTATTGGGACCACAGATTCATCCTAAAAGAATTTCAGAATGGTCTAGCACCCCATGAACAAATAGGAATCACCCTCCAGGGTCTTCTACAGTTTGTAACCACTGGAATTTTGTTCCTTTAAAAATTAATATCATCACACCCCTCTGTGTCTTGGAGTCCCCAGCTGAAAAAACCTGTCTGACTGCCTGTCTGCGAAAGAGAAGCACTTCTGCAGAGAGGTGGGGGGTCTCCTGCAAGAACGCTAGTTGGCATTGCATTAACTGTAAGTGGCACAACATCTGATAACATTTAACCCTGGAGCAGGCACCTTTGATATTCCAGTTAACATATTTTGTCAGCAATTCAAAGGATCCAGTATTATGAGCCCAATAAGAACGGGAACTGAAAATGAACTGTTAATATCTAAAAAGATATAGTGCCTCTGAGAACCCAAACATCCCCCCCCATCAAGTCCCCCATTAAGTATAAAAAAGCAAACAATTCCTCCAGTCCTAACGACTGACCTTCCTTTAGTGCTTGGGCCATGATGCCAGTACTTTACCCACCACAGGTTTCCCCTTCCACTGTCCAACCCAATATAAAGCCCAATGAAAAACACATACAGTAACCACCAACCCAGATACAATACAAAAAAATCAGCTAGGAATTCAAAGGGCCCCCTACAACATTTGTTCCCTTCAGAGCGAGTTCCAAGAGTGACATGCCCATTGTAATATTAGTGAAGAGCATATTTAGCGCAGCTTAAGTCTAAACCACAAGGTGGTGCCAGTAAAACAAGTTGAATGAGGTTTACAAATCCTGAGTCAACTGAAACGAGCAGAAAAACTTTTGATTACTACGATGAAGCTGAAATAAATAAACATCAGGGATCTTCTAGACGCTCCCACCCGCACTGAAATAGTCCAGCGGGATGATATGCCCCCGATGCGAAAGCAGGTTAATTTAGTTCACAATGACCCACTCAATTCTATATTAACCAAAAGTCCAAGCTGTATAAGCAAATAGCAGGAAGTCTCCCCTGAAACATACTTCATGTAAATAGATCCAGATAGAAATTCCTGAGAGCAACATATGCCTGGTCTTCTGATTCAAATGAGTGCCATTGATTGCTCTTAAAAACATGCAGCACAGCAGGGTATTTAACCTTGAATTTAATACCAGCTGAAATTAACTTGGAAACCATTGGGTGTAGAGTGGTCCTCTTCTGCCGGACAGAGAATGGAAGGTCCTGCGCTATCCAGAGCCTCTTGCCTTCCGATAGTATCTCCCTCATTTCTATCACTTTCTCCAGGATGTGTTGTTTATCCCTGAAATTTAAAAGCCGAAAGATCAGAGGTTTTGGAGGGGATCCCAAGGGAGGCACCAGTCAGAGTGCTCTATGGCCCCTCTTTATTATATAAGTAGTGCAATTCAGAGAGGGATCAGCTATTTTAGTACACAGTTTCTGTACAAATACAATCACATCTGAGCCCTCTTCCTTCTCTGGTAGCTCCAATATTACAAGGTGGTTCCTGCAGGAACGACCCTCTAAATCCTTCAGTTTACCTTCCATCTGTTTAACTCTGTGCCATAAGACCACCATGTCCGGTTCAGTGCGAGCACGCCAGTCATCCAAGGATGAAACCCTGGCCTCGTTGTCCCCAGTGCGTTTTGCTAGTTGCTCCATAGTGGACTGCATCATTTGGAAATTTTTGGATAAGCTATCAAGAACTTCTTTTAAAGGCACCAGTCCCTCCAGAAATATTTCTTCAGTTAATGCAACCTGCGAAGCTGAGTGGCTGGTTACGCAAGGGGCTTGAGCTTTCGCCCACTTGGCATTTTTGTCTCGCATCGACGTTGGCGGCAGTGTATGGTGGGGGAGCGAGTCACACATTTCTGCATCCATTCATAGTAATATAGCCTTCAAAATTTGACCCAGAGGATGTGCTTCTTCCAGACTACTCCTGGGCACTGATTTAAGGTAGGTTAGTGGAAAAGAGATTAAAATATTAGACAGAGGAGTAACAGCTGTAGTGAGTGTGACTGTTCAGATTGCCATCACGTGACCTCCCTCTATATTCAGTATTTTCACTAGAGAGTGTCAAGTGCCAGATCCTGAACAAGCAAAAACAGATCTGCTATAACCTCTCCCCCTTAGAAAGGACAACAATACTATCACTAAAATCTAACCATACCATTGTTATAAAAAATGCGGATAAAGGTTTTGTAGTAGTGATCTTAAACTGTGAGGATTACATCAATGAAGCTAACAGATAATTAACAGATCACACCTACTACAGAGTACTAGCCAGCGACCTGAATATGCAATACACCAGGGAACTATGGGACATGATCAAATCATTTCCTAAGCATGTCCAAGACAGAATAACTGATCTTATCCCTGATGAACCTAGACCAGGGACATTCTACATGTTGCCCAAGGTCCATAAACCTGGAAATCTAGGGAAGTCTATAATAACTGGGAATGGTACCTTGACAGAGGGGCTCTCTGGCTTAATAGAAACCATTTTAAAACCACTTGTCATAGAAAGGAATGGCTATATTCAGGACACTACACATTTATTGTGTAAACTTTCTGTTTTTAGGCACTCACCACCTAATACCATATTAGCCACGATGGCTGTAACCTCCCTCTACACTAATATTCCACATACTGAAAGCATTTCGGCCTTTCTTCGATTTATTTATTTATTTAAAAGTTTTACCAGGAAAGCATACTGAGCAGGCAATTGCTCATTTCAGCTGCATCTTGGGGGATGGGGAACATTGGGAAATAAGTGAGTAGACAATATAGTGCAAGTTAAAAGAGCAGCAAATACTACAGCATATGGTACCATACAAAACGAAACAGTGCAGTTCAGAACATTAGATGAAGTACATTACATAGATACATAGATACATAGATACATAGATACATAGATAGATAGATACATAGATACATAGACAGTGTCAGCAGATAAGGGCCTATGGCCCACCTAGTCTGCCCATTTGAGCTTGTAAGTTCAGTTTGTTTTCCTAGAAGTCTATTTCCCCTTACCCCTGACCTCTAGAATTCCTTTATGTCTATCCCATGCATTCTTAAATCCCGTGATTGTTTCAGCCCCCACCACTTCCTCTGGCAGGGTGTTCCACTTGTCCACCACCCGTTCTGTGAAGAAATTCTTTCTCATGTTTCCTCTGAATCGTCCTCCCTCCAACTTCATCCCATGCCCTCTAGTCCTGAAACATCTTTTTCGCTTACAATACAGTATGAAACATAACAATAGTGTCGAGATGCAGCAACTACAGTAGTGCAGCAGGATACTAGCATTAAGCTGCCAAGTTGGCACTGTGTCAGGCAGCCCAGTCTAAGCAGGTAAGCGAGTGCAAGAAAATAGTACAGCGTCTAGAAGGTTAGGCACAGGAGCAAGAGATGCAGAAGTGGTCATTAAAGACAGTGTTGAGATGAGAAGGGGAAGGGGTGTGGTGAATGGTAGAGGGGAGAGAGTTCCATAATTTAGGCAGCCCATAGGAAAAGGCAGCCTGGCCTGCAGAGATGGACATGCAAGGGACCGCAAAGGACCGGGAGTGGAAGTACCTGAGGGAATGGGAGGGAGGGAGGGGGGGGGAGAATATGGTAGAGAGATAAGCAGGCAGGGGCTGTGACCAGTATTTAGCTGCCAGACTAGCACAGTGTACGTGCCTCCTGTCCTGAAGGGCTGGGAGGGTCAGGGACTGGTAGAGGAGACAATGGTGGGTACTGGGAAGACGGTCCAGGGCAAACTGACAGAAGGAGTTGTAAAGGGTATCCAGTCTGGTTAGGGAGGATTTGGGTGCAGCACTGTAGACTACATCCCCATAGTCGAAAATAGGGAGAACCGTTTTCTGTACTATTGCACAGCATTCCAGCAGCGGGATGCATCCACAGTTGCGATACAAAGTGCCCAGTTTGGGGTGCAATTTCTTGTGGATGGCCTCGATATGTACAGAAAAGTTGAGGTGCTGGTTGAGCCAGACCCTGAGGTACCTAAAGGAGGAGCAGCCCTCCAGCTTTGTCCCATCCAGAGTGTGGAAAGAGGGGAGGGAAGGGAGCAGAGAGAGTGTCTGCCTTGTGACAAAGGTCATGGAGACTGTCCTCTTGGCATTCAGGAAGAGCTGATTTGCGCTAAACCAGTGCTGGACTTCTTTGAAGTCTCACTGTAGTCTGGTTGCCACATCAAGGTTTGAGGGACAAGGGCTCCCAGCTCATCTGCCGAGAGACTCGGCCCCCGGGTGGACGGCGCTTCCATAGCTGCCGCCCGAGACCGCAAGCCCAGACACTATCCATGCCAAGCCGAGAAACCCTCCAGGGCTCCCAGCTCATCTTCCCAGGGAGACTTGGCCCCTGGGCAGATGGCTTTTCCATAGCCGCTGCCCTAGACCACAAGGCCAGACACTCTCCTTGCCTAGCCAAGAAACCCTCCATGGCTCCCAGCTCATCTGCCGAGGGAGACTTGGCCCCCAGGTGGACAGCGCTTCCATAGCTGCTCCCCGAGACCTCAAGCCTGGACACTCTCCTTGCCAAGGTATGGCAAAAGCCACCAGCCAATCAGAATATGAGCACCTATTTCGGGCCTCGTTCCAATTGGTCCACTGTTCACTGCTACTTTGCTGCTGTGAAAAACCTTCTAAAATAGGGCTGCAATTGCCTTTTTCTACTGCTGCTTTGATGTTTTGTATGCTAGAAATTGTTGTTTAGTTTAAATTGTGATGCAGAGCAAAGTTTAATAGTGATACAGCCCCCTCCTGACTCTGTTGCCTGGATCTCAGACCTTTGGGTGCCAAGTGCAAATCAGACCTTTCATTTTGCTAAATTGCTCTCCTCCTGGTTTGTGTGGCCTTTGTCTCCGGCCAGTATTTAATTATTTCCTGACTCCTCTCTCCCCAGCTGAGAAACCCTCCATGGCTCCCAGCTCATCTGCAGACGGAAACAGCCCCCAGGCAGATGGCTGTTCCATAGCTGCCACCTGAGACTGCAAGCCCGGATACTCTCCTTGCCAAGGTATGACAAAAGCCACCAGCCAATCGGAGTGTGAGCACCTTTTTTGGCCCTGTTCCAATTGGTCCACTGTTCACAGCTACTTTGCTGCTGTAAAAAAACTTCTGAAATAGGGCTGTAATTGTTTTTTTTCACTGCTGCTTTGATGTTTTGTATGCTAGAAACTGCTATTTAGCTTAAATTTTGAAGCAGAGCAAAGTTTGAAAGTGATACAGCCCCCTCCCCGATTCTGTTGCCTGGATCCCAGACCTCTGGGCGCCAAGTGCAAATCAGACCTTTTGTTTTGCTAAATTGCTCTCCTGCTGGTTTGTGAGGCCTTTGTCTCCAGCCAGTATTTAATTATTTCCTGTCTCCTCTCTCCCCAGCTGAGAAACCCTCCAGGGCTCCCAGCTCATCTGCCGAGAGAGACTCGGCCCCCGGGCAGACGGCGCTTCCATAGCTGCCGCCCTAGACCGCAAGCCCGGATGCTTTCCATGCCAAGTCGAGAAATCCTCCAGGGCTCCCAGCTCATCTGCCCAGGGTGACTTGGCCCCTGGGCAGATGGCACTTCCATAGCCGCCACCCTAGACCGCAAAGCCGGACACTCTCCTTCACTAGCCAAGAAACCCGCCATGACTCCTAGCTCATATGCCGAGGGAGACTTGTCCTCTGGGTGGACAGCGCTTCCATAGCTGCCACCTGAGACTGCAAGCCCGGACACTCTCCTCGCCAAGGTATGGCAAAAGCCACCAGCCAATCAGAGCATGAGCACCTTTTTTGGCCCTGTTCCAATTGGTCCATGTTCACTGCTACTTTGCTGCTGTAAAAAAACCTTCTGAAATAGGGCTGCAATTGCCTTTTTTCACTGCTGCTTTGATGTTTTGTATGCTAGAAACTGTTATTTAGCTTAAATTGTGATGCAGAGCAAAGTTTAATAGTGATACAGCCCCCTCCTGACTCTGTTGCTTGGATCTCAGACCTTTGGGCGCCAAGTGCAAATCAGACCTTTTGTTTTGCTAAATTGCTCTCCTGCTGGTTTGTGTGGCCTTTGTCTCCGGCCAGTATTTAATTATTTCCTGTCTCCTCTCTCCCCAGCCTAGAAACCCTCCACGGCTCCCAGCTCATCTGCAGATGGAGACGGCCCCCAGGCAGACTGCTCTTCCATAGCCGCCACCCGAGACTGCAAGCCCGGATACTCTCCTTGCCAAGGTATTACAAAAGCCACCAGCCAATTGGAGCGTGAGCACTTTTTTGGACCCGTTCCAATTGGTCCACTGTTCACTGCTACTTTGCTGCTATAAAAAAACTTCTGAAATAGGGCTGTAATTGTTTTTTTTACTGCTGCTTTGATGTTTTGTATGCTAGAAACTGCTATTTAGCTTAATTAAAGCAGAGCAAAGATTAAAAGTGATACAGCCCCCCAATTCTGTTGCCTGGATCCCAGACCTCTGGGCGCCAAGTGCAAATCAGACCTTTTGTTTTGCTAAATTGCTCTCCTGCTGGTTTGTGAGGCCTTTGTCTCTGGCCAGTATTTAATTATTTCCTGTCTCCTCTCTCCCCATCTGAGAAACCCTCCAGGGCTCCCAGTTCATCTGCCAAAGGAAACTCAGCCCCTGGGCAGATGGCGCTTCTATAGCCGCTGCCCGAGACCACAAGCCCGAACACTCTCTTTGCCAAGGTACGGCAAAAGCCACTTTTTTTTCACCCGCCCTCCCATCCTCCATCCACGCCTCTTATTAAATACACTATCGCCCCGCCCCACCTTATACTCATGCCCTTTCCAACTGTCACTCATCACGATCATGTACTGTAGCTTCCCTCCACACCACTAAGTCCTGGGATCTGTCTAACACACTAAACTACCACATATATACTAGCATACGAGGGAGTCCCGGCTCCAACTCTGTTTGGTGGTGAAGACCTGTGGTGTTGTGAATAGGCAGCAGTTTGGGTATTATACACCTACACATTTTATGAATTCTGAGACAGTGGCTAAGGCAAATAATCCTACTAAAAGGCTACAAGGTCCCGTGAGTTCAACTATCTCTGCTCCCCACAATACATCACCATGTGGTGGCCCCACTGGCTCTACTATTTGTTCCTCCTCTTCCTTGTGCCATGTACAATACACAACCTCTCTCCATATTTTTGACGTGGAAAATATAGCCTTCCAGTCGGCTGTCATGTGCACCGTAACTCATTGTTTAACCATCTCTGTGCGCTTAGACTCCCCCACCTACAGTCACTTACTCAACCTATAATTAGTTGAGGGACTTGGGCTGAACTGCCCTTGCAAGGTGCATCCTTTACATTAGTGAACACCTACTTCCCCCTACATCTTACAGCCAGGGTCTTAGTGGTTGCTGTCCTAGGACAGATTAGTTCCAAACACAGGGCTCTATATACTCGGCCTGACCCCACCCCCCCGGAGACGTACATGTGCAAGGGAGCACAATATAAATATTGCTGCGCTAAGGAAGCTCCTACTCTTCCTTCTGTTATGCTCTGGAGACATTGAACTTAACCCTGGCCCACCTGAAGTCCTTACCTTTCCATCGGATTTAGCAAAGCTAAAAGGAATGCGCTTTATGCATGTGAATGTATGCAGCCTGCTAAAGAAGTTTACCCTGATCCAGGCCTGGGTCAAACATACAATACCAGATGTTCTAGTGGTCTCCGAATCCTGGCTCTGACCTGCTACTCCTGACAGGGAAATTAATATCCCAGACTATTCATTATTTAGAGTGGACAGGTACAGTAGGGGTGGAGGAGTGGACATCTACATCATGGACAAATACTCGGCTTCATGCCTAGACTCGTTGTCTATTACAAATCAATTTGAATGCCTATCAATAAAGATTGAGATATCTTCCTCCACCGCGCTTTGTGTCATAGGCTGTTATAGACCTCTGTCTGCTGGCTCTCAAATCCTCAACCACTTAACTTCTCTTATGGGACACAGCTCCCTTGAAACAGTTATCCTTGGGGACCTTAACTTTAATTGGATGTCCAAGGCTGCCGCACCACTTAAGGAGTTCTGCCATGCCATGCCCATGGGCTGACGCAACTCCTGGTGAGCCTACTCCGCCCTAACAAGCAGAACCCTGCTAATAGTACATTGCCTAATGTCATCCTGGTAAGCAAACTGCATTTGTTCTCTTCTTCTCTGATGTTAGTGACCACTGCATTGCCGGCATAAGATAAGTACAGAATCCTCTATTCTCATCAAGATTCTCCTCTTAGAGGTCCAACCGTAACTTTGATCAGTCTGCTTACCATGACGAGCTAAAATATTCGTTGCACTGGCAAGACTTTTATCTAGCTAATCCAGTTAACTTGGCATTTGATATCTTTTCTGAAATTGTGTCTGGGGCCTTAAACAAATATACCCCTATTGTAAAAGTCAGGGTTAAGAGCAGAGCCTGTCGTTGGTTCTCTTCAGAACTGAAAACAGCATTGTTGGGCAGGGACAAGCTCTGGAAAAAAGCATGAAAAACTAAGGACTGTATGGACTGGTGTCACTTTAAGAGACCTCGGAACACATGCACTAAGATGATAAGAGAAGCAAAAGCTTACTTTTACCGCTCGGAACTAGACTCTGCTGCCAGGAGCTCATCTAAATTCTGGAAATCTGTTAAAGACATGTCTGGGCCATACACCGGGAAATTCTCTGCCTGCTAAGATCACCTCTGGCAGTGCCACCATCTGTAACAAAATAGAGTTCCTGGATGCATTTAACAACCACTTTGCCACTGCTGGGCTAGCATTTGGCAACTCCCCTGCATGCTCCTTACATTCCCAGATTGGTGTACAAAACACTGACCCATTATTACCAACTCAGTCTTTTCCTCCAGCCAGCTTTGCTGAAAGAGGTTGAAGAACTCTTATTACAACTGGATATCAAAAAAAAGCACTGGTGCTGACTCCCTGGACCCTTATTTTCTAAAGGTCGCCTGCCATGTTTTAGCTGTGCTAATTGCCCACCTATTCAATCTCTTGCTGTTGTAGGGTATCCTCCCACCCCTATGGAAAACAGACCATGTCATCCCCCTGTTTAAATTTGGGGACTACCATGATCTCAACAACTACAGGCCAATTTCTCTACTTCCTATTCTGTCTGAAGTGTTGGAAAAAATTGTAAGCAAACAGTTGAGAACCTACACAGAAACTATGAACCTGCTAAACCCAATGCGATCTGGCTTCAGAGCAGAGCATAGTAAAATTACAGACCTAGTCAAAGTACCCAATGACTGGCAGTGACCTGAAGAATAGGAACTATATCTGTACAGTGTTCTTAGACCTAAGCAAGGCCTTTGACACGGTCGACCACGGACTGCTCCTCTCCTTCCTGAGATTGATAGGTCTGGACCCACTATCATTACATTGGTTTGCTGACTACCTCTCTGGAGGGTGGCAGCAAGTTAAGGCAGAAAGTGAGTTTTCTCCCCCAAAACCCCTGAAAAAAGGAGTGCCCCAGGGATCGATCCATGGACCCTTACTGTTCGCTATCTACATAAACAACATCAGCATCAACATATCCAAGGCCAATATCCATCTGTTTGCTGATGACATGGTACTCTATCTAAGTCGCCCATCCCCAGAAGCTGCCTGTTGAGATCTACAAACTGAATTCAGTCTGCTTCAAAAACAACTACTAAATAAAAAGCTTTTACTAAATGCAAATAAGACTATGGCTATGCTATTTTCTACACTTCCCCATATAGCAGACCCGGTCAGTGCTGGCTCTATTCCACAGATCACCATAATTCTGGGAGAAAAGCTAGAATGTGTCAATAAATTCAAGTATTTGGGAGTGTGGCTTGACCACAGACTCTCCTATACTGATCATATTGAGGATTTGTTAAAAAAAACTGAGGCAGAGACTTGGATTATTTTTCAGGATCAACGATTTTCCTACAAGAGATACCAAACAACTACTGGTACAAACAACATTTCTCTCCTTGGTTGACTATGCTGACTTCCTTTATAGTCTGAGATTCGTTACCGATCTGCCTTTTTCCACTCACCATTGTGTCCTTTATGCTGCTGTGGGAAGGCCTTCCCATCAGTATAGGAGAAATAGAAATGCTGTATTTTGGACATACGGGGCTATTATCAAAAAACGTTCTCGATACATTTCCGACTATCTTCCACTTTGTGAATTAGGAAACTATGCCCTGAGAAGCTACTCATTTATTTCCTTAATGGTATCTAAGCTTAAAACACACCTAAGAAGAATAGCTATAATCTACGCATTGCCATCTCTATGGAATAATATACAACAAACACTAAAGCTGAGTACTTTGATCAGCCTAGCCCATTTTGATGGAATGAAAGAGAGAGAGAGAAAGAGAGGTTGAAGAGAGAGAGGCAAGGGGGAAGGTGATTGTGGGGGCAGCCAGGAAAAGCATTTTTGAGTCCAGCCAGGAGGGGGATTTACCCTTGGCGGGGTTTAACATGAGCAGAGCCTTGTAAACTTTGATCAGTGTAATGTGGCAGAAGGAGAAAGAGGGGAGAGGGGCTTGGGTAGGTACAGGTGGGGTTGGTGGGGCATGGCAATGCTTTACCTACAAGATAAAGGACAGCACCACAACATCCATCCAAAATTCATTGCTCTGCTTATTGAATTTATTCTGATCTACAACAACTTCAGTTTTAATATTAAACATTATGTTCAAACTATGGGAACAGCAATGGGCACCAGGATGGCTCCACAGTATGCCAGCCTACTCATGGTGAATTTGGAGGAGGATTTCCTGAAACAATGTACACACAAACCATTTGCTTATTTTTGTTAGATTGATGATTTATAGTTTGCACAGAGGGTACCCGAGCACTTAAAGAATTTCATCAGGAACTTAATAACCTCCACTCATCCGTTAAACTCTCCCTGGAGTACTCTGATGGTAGTATGAAATTTCTAGACACCACAGTTAGCATGAAAAATGGAACCTTGCAGGCCTGTATTTACAGGAAACCAACAGACAAAGGTACTTACATAGAGACAACAATCACCCTAGGCACATTAAAAAATTTGTTATGTACAGTCAACCACTTCAGTACTACCATATCTATACAAGTGAGGAGGACTGAGATAAACACCTGGCCACACTGAAAAAAAACATTATTGGACAGATACATTCTTCTAGAGAAACTGACAGAGCGGTGGAAAGTGTTCTGCAGAAACCAAGAGAACAACCACTACAATACAAAGAAAAGACTACTACCAATCAGATACCCTTGGTTGTCAAATACAATCCAGATCTGGAGCCACTATGTAAAATTATTAAGGACTTCCAATCAATATTTAGTGAAGATGACACCTTGTAATGTGTTTTCCAAGAACTACCTCTATTGACTTTCAAACAACCACCTAATTTATCCAACTTGATTGCCAGAAGCAAACTTATTCCTGACCAAAATAATAGAACACCGAGCAGCATGAGACCCTGCAGTCGTCCTAAATGTAGGACACATGAGTACATTTCCACTTCAAATGTTATCAACACACCCCAAAACAGACAATTCGTGGTACAGAGTAATTACACATGTGCATCTCAGAATGTTGTTTATTGCATCCAATGTAAGACATGTCCACATACAGGTTATGTGGGGAAGACTGGACAACTTCTTTGGACCTGTATAAACTCACATAGACATGATATTAAAATGAAAAAGATTGAAAAAACAGTGGGACAATATTTCTGTCAGTCTAATCATTCTATCTCTGACCTCGCTGTCCTGATCCTCAAATGACATTTTAAAAATACACTACATAACAGCATGTGAGGTGAAGCTTATTTTCCTTTTGAACTTGGTGAAGGATGGCATGAATCAGGGCATGAGTTTCATGACACTTTACTTCATTTGAATTATTTTTTTTATTAGGTACAATACATGGATAGAGATTTGTTTTTACATATTGATAGGATGCATATATAGAGAATGGTTCTATCTAGTCTAGATGATTGTGTAGTTATAGGTTTGTTTCTAACTGGTGAGTGGAGATCACTTGGCTTTTAAATTTACACTTACAGATCTGTTATTTATTTAGTAGAAGAACATGTTGCTTTTTATTCAGGCATATGTTGGTACACGGACACCATTAGGGCTACAAAGTCCTATTTACTAGGTGGTCTCGTTTAAGGTTACAGCTTTAATGTTCATGAATAACAGTGACAAATGAACACAAGGCTATAGATGGTACATGTTTAAACAGTGCACGCTAATATTTACTAATGAAATGACAAATGAACACATAGTTACAGACAGAAACATGTTTACCCAGTGCCAGCATTGAAAATGTAATTGAAGTGTGTCTCTAATTCCATGAAAGGCTTGCACACCAACACAGACACACACAGACAGTTCATTTTTTCTAGGCTTTATTAAGATTTCGACATTGGACAACACTACATCTGCATAGCATTATTATTTTGCTGGCATTTGACCTTCACACTACTACATTTCTGTGGAGTTTTCCTTATCTCTAAGTTGTGCATCCCTGCTATTTATTTCTTTAAAACTGATCAGTTAATTTATGGCACTCCTTCTATATAACTGATCAGTTAATTTATAGCACTCCTTCTAAATAACAGTTAAGAAGGGGGATAAACATTTTTATAGGTACATTAGGGAGCAAAGAAAGGTCAGGAGAGGGATAGTGAAGCTTAATAAAGGGGAAAGGAGGTGAACAGAGGGAGACAGTGAAAAGGCAGAGACACTGAATGCATACTTTTGCTCATTATTCACAAAAGAAGAAGAAGAGCAGTTATCTAAACCAAACAATAAAAGCACTCTGGGCAGGGGGGGTCAACACCAGTCCATTCACAGAAGAAAAGGTCCTGAAAGAACTCCTAAAACTCAAGGTGGACAAAGCAATGGGGCCTAATGGGATTCACCCCAGAATTTTAAAAAAACAAAGGGGACCTAGTGACACCACTGACCACCCTTTTTAACAAATCATGGGAGGATGGTGTGGTATCTGAGGACTGGAGAAGGGCAGATGTGGTTCTCCTTCACAAAAGTGGGAGCAAGGCAGAAGCAGGAAATTACAGACTTGTTAGTTTGACCTCACTGATAGGGAAAATGATGGAATCACTTCTGAAAGAAAGAATTGTTGAGTACCTAGAGGCCAGAGGGGCACAGCGCAGAATGGATTCACAGCAGGAAGGTCATGTCAGATGAATCTAATAGATTTCTTTGATTGAGTGACCAAAGTAGTAGACCATGAAGGGGCTGTGGATATGGCCTACCTAGACTTTAGCAAGGCATTTGACACAGTCTCACACAAAAGATTAATAATCAAGTTAGCCAGCCTGGGGGTGGGTCCCAGGGTGGTAGCCTGGGCAACAAATTGGTTGTACAACAGGACACAGAGTGTAATAGTAAATGTAACTCAATCTGAATCTAAGAACCATAGTGTAATCTGAAGAAAGGGGGGTTACTAGTGGGGTACCACAGGGTTCAGTACTGGGTCCATTCATCTTTATTGTCTTTATAGGAGACATTGCAGAGGGTCTGGAAAGAAAAGTATACCTCTTTGCAGATGACACAAAGATCTGCAACAGAGTTGATAGACTAGGAAGGGTGGAAAGGATGAGAAGGGACTTGGCAAGGTTGGAGGAATGGTCAGATGTATGGCAGCTTAGATTCAATGCAAAAAAGTGCAAATTAATACATCTGGGAAACAAAAACCCAGGTGAAGAGTACACAATTGGGGGAGTACTAACAACAACAAAAAGGAAAAAGAACCTGGGGGTAATCATATCAGATGACCTTAAGATAGGCAAGCAATGTGAGAAGGCAGTAAGGAGAGCTAGGGGGATACTGGGATGCATAGGGAGAGGCATCACAAGTAAAAATGGGAAGGGGTTATCCCTCTATACAGACAGCTGGTGAGACCTCATCTGGAGTACTACATGCAGTTTTGGTGACCTCATCTCCAGAAGGACATAAACAGGATGGAGTTGGTCCAGAGTAGGGCAACAAAAATGGTGCAGGGTCTGCATCAGAAATCATATGAAGAGACTGCAGCCACATCCAAGAGCAGGGTCATTCTCGATGCCCTACAGGGGGCATGCCTTAGACAGCTAGTGGTGGAACCCACTTGGAAGGGAGCAATATTAGACCTGGTACTCTTAAATGGAGAGAGGATCACAAACTTAGAAGTCAGTAGACATCTGGGAACAAGCAACCACTGCACAGTGTGCTTCACAATAAACACAACCATGGAGACAAGCCATACAAAGACAAGGATACTGGACTTTAGAAGGGCTGCCTTTGGCATAATGGGTGAATACCTGAGGAATGCATTAGCAAATGGCCAGAAAGGAGGGGTGGAAGAACAATGGAGAAAAATCAAAACTGCCATCATGGAGGCAACAAGCCTTTGTGTGAAACAAATAAAGAAAACAAAGCGGAATAAAAAACACTATGGTTCTTAAAAGAGGTGTCAGGGAAGGTTAAGGAGAAAAAGGCTGCATTCAGAAAGTATAAGGAATCACAGAAGAAGCATGACTGGGAACTGTATCAATTAAAGCAGAAAGAAGTGGGGAAGACAGTCAGAAAAGCAAAGGTCCAAACCGAGGAAAAGATAGCCAACTCAGTTAAGAAGGGAGATAAAAGCTTTTATAGGTACATTAGGGAGCATAGAAAGGTTAAGGGAGGGATAGTGGAGATTAATAAAGGAGAGGTGAGGTGGGCAGAGGGGAGACAGTGAAAAGGCAGAGATACTGAATGAATACTTTTGCTCAGTATTCACAAAAGAAGAAGAGGAGGAGTTACCTAAACCAAACAGTAGAAGCACTCTGGGTAGTGGGGTTGACGGCAGTCCATTTACAGAAGAAAGAGTCCTGAAAGAACTCGTAAAACTCAAGGTGGACAAAGCAATGGGGCCTGACGGGATTCACCCTAGAATCCTAAAAGAGCTAAGGGAGGACCTAGTGACACCACTAACCACACTTTTTAACAAACCATGGGAAGATGGGGTGGTACCTGAGGACTGGAGGTGGGCAGATGTGATTCTCCTTCACAAAAGTGGGAGCAAGGCAAAAGCAGGAAATTACAGACCTGTAAGTTTGACCTAAGTGGTGGGGAAAATGATGGGAATCACTTCTGAAGGAAAGAATTGTTCAGTACCTAGAGGCCAGCAGGGCACAGGAACCAAAGCAGCATGGATTCACAGCAGGAAGGGCATGTCAGATGAATCTAATTGATTTCTTTGACTGGGTGACCAAAGTAATAGACATGGGAGGGGCTGTGGATATGGCATACCTAGACTTTAGCAAGGCATTTGTCACAGTCCTGCACAAAAGATTAGTAATCAAGTTAGCCAGCCGGGGAGTGGGTCCCAGGGTGGTAGCCTGGGTAGCAAACTGGCTGCACAACAGGACACAGAAGGTAATAGTGAATGGAACACATTCTGAAGAAAGGGGGTTTACTAGTAGAGTACCTCAGGGTTCAGTACTGGGTCCAGTCCTCTTTAACATCTTTATAGGTAACATTGCAGAGGGTGGAAGGAAAGGTATGCCTCTTTGCAGATGACACAAAGATCTGTAACAGAGCTGATACACGGGGGGGTAGAAAGGATGAGAAGGGACTTGGCAAGGTTGGAGGAATGGTCAGACATATGGCAACTTAGATTCAATGCAAAGAAGTGCAAAGTAATGCACCTGGGAAATAAAATTCCAAGGGAAGAGTGCACAATAGCAGGGGAGGTACTAACAACAACAATAATGGAAAGGTATCTGGTGTAGTCATATCAGAAGACCTAAAGGTGGGTAAGCAATGTGAGAAGTCAGTAAGGAGAGCCAGGGGATACTGGGATGCATAAGGAGAGGCATCACCAGTAGAAAACAGGAAGTTGTTATCCCTTTGTAAACAGTTGGTGAGACCCCATCTGGAGTACTGTGTGCAGTTTTGGAGACCTCATCTACGCAAGGACGTAGACAGGATGGAAGCAGTCCAGAGGAGGGCAACTAAAATGGTACAGGGTCTACATCAGAAACCATATGAAGAGAGACTGAGACAGCTTAATATGTATACCCTTGATGAAAAGAGGGACAAGGGGAACGTGATAGAAACTTTTAAGTACCTCAGGGGAATCAACAAAGTCCAGGAGGGTAGCATCTTTCAGAAAAAGAGATGTGTAAGAACAAGGGGACACAATTTAAAGTTAGAGGGGGGGACGGCTCAGAGGTAATGTGAGGAAATTATTTTTCACGAGAGAGTGGTGGACGCATGGAACCGCCTTCCTGGAGAGGTTGTGGGGTCTAAAACAGTGGGGAATTCAAACATGCATGGGACAGACATAAGGCAATTATAGTGGGGGTTGCAGGAAGTAGGCTGTTGGTTAACTACAATCTGCAGCTTATCCAATAGGTAGGGAAATGGGCAGACTGGGTTGGCCAAGTGGTCCTTATCTGCTGTTAAAGTCTATGTGTCTATGTGTCTATGTTTCTATGACATGATAGAAACCTTCAAGAACCTCAAGGGAATCAACAAAGTCCAATGTAAATATTGTTTAGTGGGTAATGGTTCTCTTCTAGGTTTTTCGGCCCCCAATCTAGGCTTTCAAATTCAAGAAAAAATACAGGAAATGTTGGGGGGCCCTTTGAAGTAAACACTCTTCGCTCAAGTTATTCTTCTTCAATCTTTCTTTTTATTTCTCTTCCCCCTACATTTCGCTCGACTTGGAGCTTGTTCACGGAGTTTATTCTTTGTTACACATCTGTAAATATATTTATTTTATGTCATTGATCAGCATTTTTTTAATATGATATTGTTACATTTTTAATTCTTTGGTGTATACACATACCATTCAATAAAGATTATTGCTTGTGCACCCTTGTATATATTCTTAATTTTTCACAGGGTTAATTTATTTGTATCTGTTTAGATCCTAAGTTGCATCCTAGAAAGACATACACAGTATGTCAGTGAACATAACAACTTGGAACAATGTTTAGCTACTGCCTGTAAGGCTTGTTCCCCATACTTCTTGGTTTGCAGCATACCTTATATATTACTTAAAACTTCTTGTCTTTCTTGTAAAGAATAATTTTGGGCCTGTAATGACATAAACATAATTTTTTGTAAAGCTTTGCTGTTATTATGCTGTTTAATATTATGATGTGGCCACATTGTGGCTTCTATTTACTTATTTTGTTAACAGCATACATTAAAGGAGACTGTGAGCTTCTTAGAGTGGAATTAGTGTTCTTTGTGGTCTGCGAAAACATAATCATAGTATTTCCCTATTGGTCTCATAGCTATCATTTTACTTTTATAATTTAAGGTTCTAATACCATCTTCTAAATATTCTTTAATATTTTAACTGCTTACCCTCACTCCATCTGGCTCAAGTTTCTCCTTTTTGGTTAAGTTCCTCTGCATGTAAGCACTGAAGCCCAACACATTTTAATGGTAGCTACTTCCTGATAACCTCTCACCCATTTTTGTGAGATCCCATGGTGTGACTAACCATGTCGTCACACCCAGTTGATCGCACATGTGCGATCTCAGTTGCTAGGCAACCGGACAGTACTGCACTGATCAGTGCAGTTGGGTGCTCACAAAAATGGGCTATTTGTTCCTAGTTGCTGCAGCTCTGTGCTAGTTTACTTTTTTGTTTATTTTTTAACTTTCTTGTGAGGTTATTAAAATGAAAACACATTGTTCTCATACCATGATTTCTTTTCACAGGGTGACATAAGAGTAAAGAGGATTTTTTGCTAATATCAACAGTTCTCTTGCCTTGATTAAAAATATTGCAAATAAATTCCAGGTTTCTCAAAAGTATTATTTGTTATTATATCACCTTACATTACTGCTTTCTGCAACCCAAACTGTGAAATTCATCATGTAATACAGACAGTCATTATTGTTTACTTGCTGAGGGGTCAACTGCAATTTGACCTTCCTATTCATTAAATACTTTCAGTCACTTAGTGGCTTAAAATCATCTTCTCAGATCAGTTCTCTAGCTCACATTATACCAAGCTTGTTAAATACCATAGTATTGTTTAAACAATCATTATTCAGATAACACTGGGGTCAAATGCAACTTGACCTCCCTGTCATAAATACTGAAAGTTGATCTGGAGGTAAAACATCATCTTTACTGTTTTAGATAGTGATTGTACTATGTTATTTATAATATACCTCTATTTGAACTTCTCTTAGTACATTTGCTATAACAGCATTATTTGTTATCTCTCTGGGATCGATCGCTGCTTATTTATTTTGCTGAGGGGCCAGTTGCTATTTGGTCTCCCCTTCATTAAATACTTGGCACTCACTTCATGGTTTAAAATTTTCTTCACAGATCATTTCTCTAGCAAGCATTTATTATTTTCTGAGGGGTCAGTTGCAAATTTGACCTTCCCCTTCCTTAGGTGCTTGTCAGTCACACCATGACTTAAAATTATCTTCACAGATCAATTCTCTAGCTCACATTCTACCAAACTTGTAAATACCATAGTACTGTTTAAACAATAAGTATTTAGATACTACTGGGGTCAAATGCAACTTGACCTCCCTGTTAAAAATACTGAACTTGCTGCTTATTTATTATACTGAGGGGTCAGTTGCTATGTTACCTTTTCCTTCACAATCACCCCATGCTTTAAAATTATCTTCATAGATCAGTTCTCTAGCTCACATCAAACCAAACTTTTAAACACCATAATACTGTTTAAAACAATCAAATAACACAGGAGTTAAATGCAGCTCGACCTCTCTGTTGTCAATACTGTAAGTTGTCCTGGAGGTAAACATCATCTTTACCCTTTTAGATAGTGATTGTACTGTTATTTAGCATATCCATGTGTTTTGACTTCTTATAGTACACTTACTACAACAATGTTATTTTTATCACCTTTGGGTCAATTGCTACTTGACCTCCCTGTTGTAAGTGTTACAAGTTGTTCTATAAGTTAAAACTCTACTTCATTCAGAATATTCCTGTACTATTAGCTTCTCATAGTTTACTTTATACAGTAACATTATTGTGATCATACTGGGGTCAATTGCTATCTGACCTCCCTGTTATATCTACCCTTTCAGTTCTATACGATCTAAATGCATGCCTGCCAGTTTGTTTCTACATTCGTCCCAGTCCTGTTGTCTAATGTGTTCATGTGAAATATCCACCTCATTTCAGCTCTTAAAAGATAATCCCAGTTATTACCTCCTCTTTCTGGTGTCTGTACTTTTTCAAGTCCTCAAAACCTTAAAGAAGCTCCATTATGACCTGCATGTTCAAAATGTGTTGCTACTGGGGATGTCTCTTCTTTTCTTCTTATATCTCCCTTATGTTCTTGTTTGCGGGTCTTCAGCATCCTGCTAGTTTGTCCAATATACCGTTTATCACAAGGGCATTGTATTACATATATTACCCCTTTTGTCATGCAGTTAATATGCTGTCTAATTGGATGACCATGCCCTGTATGTGGATGTATGAATGTTTGTTTTGTCGATGTATGACTACATACTGAGTACTTGCCACAAGGGACCATGCCTGGTGCTAATGGTCCCAACAGTAATTGTGCTTCCTTGTTTTCTGGTAATTTAAATTGAGATTTTACTAACTGATCCTTAAGGGTCCATACTCTTTTTGCAGTTATTATGGGCTTATTTAAAAGTTCTGGTATTTGTTTACTCTCCATTCCAACTAAAGGCCAATGTTTGTTTATTATTTGTCAAATTTATTTTAACTTATGATTGTATTTAGTAGCAAATACAATTCTTTGTGACTTTGTTTTGGGTCCTTTACTTTTTAATAGTTCCTCTTGTGTCTTATTTTTTATTTTTTCTTCTGCTTGTTTCAATGTCTTAGGCTTATATCCTCTGTCTATGAACCTATTTAACATGATTTTTGATTCTTTCTCTGCTTCTTGTATTGCTGTACAGTTTCGTTTCACTCGAGTTAACTGAGAGTATGGAATACTCTGTTTAAGCTTGGTTTCATGGAAACTATTACCATGTAATACGATGTTTCTATCTGTTTCCTTCCTATAAAGTGCCATTTCTATCTTGTTGTTTACCTTTTTTATCTTGAGGTCTAGATATGGTACTTCTTTTTTATCAAAATTCATCACAAGCTTAAGATTTTTATCTTTGTTGTTCAGTTCCTCATGGAATTTAATACGTTCTTCCAGTATTCCTTTCCATAACATAAAAATATCATCAATAAAACGAAGCCAAGTGTGTATTTTGCTATTATTTTCTAAAAAAATGAATGTGTGTTTTTTCAAAATTGTACATATATGCATTGGCATATGCTGGTGCCATTGTAGAACCCATTGCTGTCCCCTTATTCTGTTGATAGAATGTCCCATCAAACTCAAAATAATTCCTTTTTAATATCATATCTGCCATTTCTTGGAGTATTCTGGTTTTAGGTGAGCTGTTCCTGCCCCTAGTATCTAATATGTACCCCAGACATTGAATCCCTTCCTGATGTGGGATAGATGTGTATAAATCTGCTACATCAAATGTCACTAAGATGGTTTCTTCACTTAAATCTTGTTCTGTGATTTTTTGTAATTTCAAGATCATGTCTGTAGTATCCTTAACATAAGATTTTGTTTTTTCTATCAATAGTTGTAGGTGAAAGTTTATATATTTTGAAATTGGTTCAAAGATAGATTCAATGCCTGAGACTATTGGTCGGCCAGGTGGATTAGTTGCATGTTTGTGAATTTTAGGTATAGAATAAAAAGTTGGTATTCTCAGGAAATCTTTGGATAATATTTCGGCTTCCCATGGTTCTATCCATTGCATGTCTTCATATTCATTAAGTATGGCATCAATTTCCTGTTTTATTTTTTTAGTTGGGTCTTCTTGTAAAACCTCATAATTTTCTGTGTTCATAAGTAAGTTCATGCACATTTCCTTGTATTGTATCCTATCTTGGACAACTATACCCCCTCCTTTGTCTGCAATCTTAATTATGATTGTTTGATCTTGCTTTAAATTCTCTAATGCTTCTCTTTCTTTTTTAGTTAAATTATTCTATTCTGGGTTCATACTTTCTTTGGTTTTAAATAGTCCCATAATTTCTTTTTGTGTAATTTTACAAAATGATTCTATGCCATGATTTTTACCAGTAGGTGGACTATATTTTGATCTAATTTGCATATTCTCTTTAAGTCTTTGTTTGTATGTATCAGCTGTGGTGTCATTTCCACCAAATTGATTTTTTAGGTGTAGATTCCTGTAAAACTTTTGCAGGTCTATCTCCAGGTTGAACAGATTAACTGGCTGGGTAGGGGCAGAAGATATTCCTAAACTCAGAACTTTTATTACTTCCATTGTTAGTATTCTTTTGCTCAAATTGAATATAGGTATAATGTCTTCATTTGTATTTATTTGCCTCTGCCTCTTATTTGTCTTGTTTGCTTTCCACCTATTCCTTCTCCCTTGCCCCCCCTCTGAATAATTTCCCCTGTCTGTAAATCTCTCTTTGGTTTCTAAGTACATATCTATTCTCTGTACTATTTATGTTTGATGGTCCTGGTTGTTGTGTTAATTGTTGCTCTGTGTCTTTTTGTGGGTCCCTTGTATAGCTGCTATCGCTATCTGTACTTTCATATGTGTTGTACTGATTATATGACTGACTGTTGTCTCCTGTTGTATTTCTTGTAAGTATATACCTTGTTGTCCCTATAATCATTTGTGTCCCTTATAAACTTTTTTATTTTTTGTTGTTTTAATCTTTCTTCATATTCTGCCAATTTTTGTTTACAGTCCTCCAGAGTTTTCTTAAATTCTTCTTCTTGCATCTTTAATTTTAATGATTCTTCCACTAATTTTATACCATTTTCTAATATTTGCCTCTCATCTATTATGGCTTCGATGAGGGCATACATAAAATCACAACTAGCCTTGTTTCTGATCCCATCCCACTTATTGTCCAATTTTTCTGATTTTATACCTAGGTTAGGCTCAACATTGATTCTTAACCCTCTGGGTATTCTATCATATTGTAAATATTGTGTTAGTGTTAGACCATGCCACTCTAAATGGCAGTATTTGTATTTCAAATTTTTTGGTTTTTGGGCAAGTTGTTTTGGGCCTTCACCCATCTGCACAGACAGGTCCCTGTCTCCTCTCATGGCTGTGAACAGTCTCTTCTTCTCCTCCTCTGAAAATGTCACAAAATGTAAATTACTTTGTATACTGCTTCCTATATCTGTAAATGCATTCATATTTGGTCTGTTCATTGTTAATATCTATGTATATTTTACAATAAACTTACTTGTCTGATAATGTGCTACACCTCTTGTGTGGCTGTTAAGGTCTACTTCAAACTGTAAAAGTTTATACAATTTTCTAAGAAATAAACCAACTTCCACTATATACTCACTTTAGCCTACAAAAGTGAATCAAAAAGATACAATGTAAATATTGTTTAGTGGGTAATGGTTCTCTTCTAGGTTCTTCAGCCCCCAATCTAGGCTTTCAAATTCAAGTCGAGCGAAATGTAGGAGGAAGAGAAATAAAAAGAAAGATTGAAGAACAATAACTTGAGCAAAGAGTCTTTACTTCAAAGGGCTCCCCAACATTTCCTGTATTTTTTCTTGAATCAACAAAGTCCAGGAAGGTAGCATCTTTCAGAAAAAGATGTGCAAGAACAAGGAGGCACAATTCAAAGATTGGGCTGGACAGCTCAGGGGTAAGGTGAAGAAATATTTTTTCACGGACAGAGTGGTGGACGCATGGAACTGCCTTCCTGAGGAGGTTGTGGGATCAAAAACAGTGGGGGAATTCAAGAATGCATGGGACAAACATCAGACAATTATAGTGGGGGGTAGGAGGAAGTAGGCGGTTGGTTAACTTGAATCTGCAGCTTACCCAGTAGGTAAAGAAATGGGCAGACTGGGTGGGCCAAGCAGTCCTTATCTGCCATCAAAGTTTAGGTTTCTATCTTTCTATTCCTTCTATGACATTTGACCTACATAGAACTAGAGCTTTTAAGAATGCTTTTTCATCTTTGGTTGAGTTCTTACCTAATTACTTCATTAATCTGTCACATTCATGTGTAAAATGTTTAAGCCCTGGGTATTTTAAACAGTGTTCTTTAGAAACCTGCCATTTTCTTTCTGAAGAAGAACCTTGTGGGTTTGAAAGTTTGGAGTTTCTTTCCGTAAAACTTTGTTGGTCCATTAAAAGGTATTAAAACACCTATTTTGTGCATCTTATTGTACAAGGACCAATATTTTTATTTATTTATTTTTATTTGGCAAAAGACATTTTTGTGTCACAGTATGTTAATTATTGTGTGTACCTACCAAAATTCTTCCAGTTCCAGAGGTGGCAGAGAAAACAGAAAAAAGTGCCAGAACCATATATTCATAAATAAAGTTTATCTGAATGGAGAAAGAGGAGAGGAAGAGGTGGGGGTGCAGACAGACACAGTACTGTAGAACAATGTCCCCAGATGTATCCCATCCCAATCCCAATAAAACGCAGGACATCAATCTTGGAGGAAAAGGCTGATGTTTATTCGACAAATCAACAAATGAATATATACTCATCCATTTAATCAAAATTGCATATATACAAAATTTGCAGTTCATACAGTATATTACACCTGCTCAAACAAAACAGAGTATTCTCTCTGGAGCAGCAGATGCATTCAGTCTTGATTCAATCTTAGACTTAGGCACACAGCCAGCCTTAGGCCAAGGGAGCCTGGAAAACCCCCACTGGGCAGGCCAGCACCTTTACAGGCTTGATCTGATGCAATTTTGGACACTGCTAGGCCATAGTCATGCACTGCTGCTCTCATTGGGCTTCATTTGCCTAGACCATTGCCCACTGCAGTCCACTCCATTGTGTGTTCCCACCAATTCCGGAGTGTGTCCTCACAGGGCCACTTCCTCTTCAAATTTCAGAGGGAACCATCACTCGGCCACCCCCTTTCATCACTATTTCAATTCTGAATTTTATTTACTGCCCTGAATTGTCTGACACAAGGTGTGCAACATAGTTATGCATCTCCCATGCAATACCCCAGGTTGAATACTCTATATTCAACCTTTCACAACCTCTTGGATACTGTTGGTAAACAAATCATGCCCCACATCAGACAGATGTACTCCATCCTAACTGTATAACCCCCCACAGTAGGGCATGATAAATTGGTGGTATATTACCTTGATCCCCAAGGCAGAATCAAAACACCTCTCTATTCACCTCCCTGCATACCTTCAGCAAAGACCTCACAGCCTCCCATGTCCTCCACTTCAACCGTGGAACTATTCTGGACCATGCCAGTGAGGTGCTCAGCATTTGCTGCCTAATCCACCCCTGCTCAGCTGTGATCCCCAAATCACATCGATGGAGGATTCACTCATGTCGCAGCAACATGAATCTGGTCACTGTAAATCAGGGTAGCAGAAATATGTCACCTGCAACTTCTGCACCATACATTGCACTGCAGCCCAAGTAGGGTGACAAGGAAGAGCAGGGGATAACAGTTGTTTTTTGCAGGGGGCTTTGACCCTTGCACCCTCCAACACTAAATATAATCTCCGGGTCTGGGCATGAGTGAACTGGAGAAGAACAGTGTCAGTGGTGGAAATGGTCATGAGTGCAGGGTGCTGTGAAATCCAGCATGCCCCTGCCACTCATGACCTTTTCCCATCATTCTACTTGTGGCACCCTAATTGCATCACCCACATAACGGTATACAGTACATCGATGGAGGACAAAATACCAGGTTATAACCCCCCAGGTGTGGGGCCAGGCCATCTGGGGAATGACTAGCCCCATCTTCTTGATCCTAGGGATCCAGTCCCACCATCACATGCCCCCAATCCTGCACCACTGAACGATCGTTATTTCCGAGGTATACTGAGTCAAGTTCTGTGAGCCTGGCATGCTGCCCATTCATGGGCTCTTCGGACAAAGGAATGTCCCAGTAAACCATATATTTTTGACTGTGGGATACGTAGCTGCAAAATAAATCAACAGCAATTAGTGTGTGGCACTCTGCTGGTTACCTGCCCTGAGCCCTCATACTTTTGCATGGGCCTAATATAGCCTTCATATGCCCATGACTGCCAGCTGCCAATGTCCTTAATCTTTTGTTCCAGACAAACCAGCTTTGCTGCCTCAGTAGCAGCACCTATCCTGAATAAGTGTGTGTTAAAATCCTTGTGGTCCCTACCTATGGCCTGAATTCCTTTTGTCAGTACTGCCACAAACTGATACCTTGTTACTGGCCTTCCATTACTGTGTATGACAAATTTCCCTTGCCCATGTGTTTGGTGCACCAGATAATCTTGGACCAAACCTCAAGGGCAAAGCATGTGCCCTGGTGCCCTGTGTAATGTCAGTAAACGTGGTGGACCTACCTGGTGTTTGACCACTGTAGTGTTATCTCTAATCGATTGTCCTTAACCCTGACATCCCCAAATTGGACGTTATGTCCTGCCATGAGCATGTAGTCCTCCACTAGCTCTGACACCCTTAAAGCCCCAAGAAAGGCACAATTGAATAATGCCCTAAACAGCCTTGCCTCGTCCACTGATGAGCAGACCTGACCCAAGCAACCCAGTATCTCCTCCAACAATGTGCTATTCACCAGTTTTCTACTGTCCTTGCAGATCCTCCTCAAATGCACCCAACCTTCCACCATCATCCTGAGAATAAATTAACCCATCACATCCCTGAGACCCTGCATCTTTGCAAAAAAGACTATTGCTGACAGGTAGCTGTGTATATATGCCTGTGATCTGCCGCCCTTAGTGAGGGAATGGACAAAATGCTGCATCAGCCTCAAGTTCTGCAATATGTCTGGCCACCACCTGACCTCACACATGCCTGATGCTTACACCAGGTTCCAGGGGCCAAAGCATGTTGTACCAGTAACACTTGCTCACTCACTTGCACCTCGCTCTGCAGTTTGGAAGCAGCAGGCACTCACTGTGGAGTTTCTACTCTCTGCAACTTCTTTGAAAAAACTAAAAGGAAGATGAGAGCTTTATCATCATTTTTTAACAGTAGTAACACAGGGTGCCTCGTAGTAATCATCTGGCACCACATCATGTATCAGTGTAGATACCACTCGCTCGGTCACAGCCCACTACACTCTGTATTTCAGGGAGAAAAGCAAAAGTGGTAGGATCAACCAGATAGTTGTTAAAAATACTCATTTGCTGAACAGTTTTGTCAGGATCAACCAGATAAGTTTGTAATGACTTCTACAATGGCAGAATCAACCAGATATGTATTTTCTTTTAAATAACTTGAACATGGTAGAATCAACTAGATAATGTATTTAAATAACATATATCAGCTGCTGTGTTCATGTGTGTGGGGGTGGTGGTGGTATGAGGAATTGTGTTGTGTGAGAGCATAACAGGATCAACCAGATAAGGTTTTTAAATTACTATAAAATAGCAAGATCAAATAGCTATTTTTTTTTAACTACAAATGTCAGGGGGTTGTATTGAGAAGGCCATCACCTCTATGTGGTTCATTGTATTGAGAGCAAGCTACATGGTGGGTTGGGGAGGTTGCTGGGTTGGACTCAAAACATATGTTGTATAAACAGAACATGACATGACCTGACTGAAGATATCATATTTATGTTTACTCTAGGCCAGTGACATCAACATATCTCACTCATGGTTTTGCCACTCATGAAATATCATGATATCATGTTATCACTGGCCTCTCGTGAAGATAAATATGATATCTTCAGTCAGGTCATGTCATAGCCCATATATACTGTTTATAAGGGATATGCAGCGGTTCAGTGTGTGATAATGCATTTATCTTGTACGGTTTCCAGTGACCTCAAGTAACCTCACGCGTGAGAGTTATGAGAGGTCACTGGAAACTGTACAAAATAAATGCATTATCACAACACCGAACTGCTGCATATTCCATTTATGCAACAGGTTTAGATGTTGTGTGAACATTTTGATTTTGGTAGGTGTAAATAATTTGTCAAAAGGAAAAAAACTGAATTTTATGCTGTTTTTGCTAATTATAAAAAACAAAATGGTATCTATAAATGAAACACCACTCATTTTGTAGATATTTTTGAGCTGAACATTTTTCGTGCTCACAGTACCATGCTATCATTTTTGTTTTAAAGTTATTTATATTTGTTTGTCAAAAAAGTGAACAAAAAATTACATTTTCTTCTGTTTTCTTGCTAACATATACAATATACAGGGTTTATATAAATTAAACAGTATTCATTTTGTAGATAATTTTGTGCTGAACAATTTTCATGCTTACAGTACCATGTTATCTTTTTTCGTTTTTAAGTTATTGACATTCAAATATGGTTAGTACTGCTTCTGAGGCCGAACATTCTAAATGAATTCTGAAGAGAACTATGTAGATAAATGAGCTAGTGATGTAGTTACTGTGTGAATAAATGGATGATGATGTAGTTACTATGTGGATAAATAAATTTATTACCATAGTAGCGAAGATAAATGGTTTTATTCTACAGTTTTTATCCTGACCCCTGTTGCATAAATATATATATATATATATATATATATATATATATATATTTTAGAGGCAAAAAACTCTGTTTAATGCATCAGTTAGGGTTGTTACACAGTGATAAAAGTGAGAAAATTCGATGTTAGGGTTGAAACCCCCTTTGCACCCCTTCAGCCCACCCCCCAACTGGAATCGGGATTCACATTGGGGTCATCGGCCCTAACTGTCACCCCATCACATGTGGAAAGAAGCTGAGGAATCGGAGAATGGGGTGACAGTTAGGACCGATGACCCCAATGTGCACCTTGATTCCAGTTGGGAAGTGGGCTAAGGAAAAGGGGTTTCAACCTCAACATCGAATTCTCACTTTGTCATCAGGAACAACTCAACTGATGCATTAAACAGAGTTTTTTGCCTCTAATTTCCCTTCTTTTTGAGAATGATAATGAGAAATAGTGAATGTATGGGCGGGGAGCGCGGGGCCCGCCACGTGATGTCTTGTCACATAGTAACATTGTGCCCGCAAATGCAAATCGTAATGTGCATAGTGACGCAATGCAAAACAGAAAGAGAAACAGTACTGTAGACAGAAATGTTAAAAACAACGCAAACGCATACACAAATGAAAACGCAAAGGGTAATGCACATGGTGGTGTTAACGTGAACGGTAAGTGAAACCGGTACAGAACCGCAAGCAGAAACGGTAATGGTAACAGTAATGTAAGGGCACAGGCTGGTTTTCCCAAAAAGCTATATAGAGAAAGACAGTGAGTAGAAAGAATGTATGCAAAATAATGGCTCTCGGAACACAAAAATGAGGACTTGGAATAGTAAATTGCTTATATCTCAGTAACCGTACAACATAGAAAAAAAAATGTAAATGGCATATGTATTATCACTTTCCTGGCTAGTTTTGTACTTAGCCCCCATGAGGGGGCTAAGAATTTTTTTGACAAAATGTCCATATCTGGCACCATTTTTGAGATACGGGCCCTGAAAGGTGCGGCAAGAGCCGTAATGTTATCCTAAGGGAAAAAACAGAAGTTTGGACTGCCATAACTTTGCCTCCCTGTAATATTTTTTTCACCAAACCACTGAAAAGCACATCTGTGGGATGTTGGCAGTGATCCCTGCAAATTTCAGCCCAAAAGACCAAACCCTTATTTTGCAGCAGGGTGCCAAACGTTTGCTGCAATGCATCGTCCACCGTAATGTTATCCTATCGGAAAAAGCGTCACCTTTGGAGTACCGTAACTTTGCTGTGATGTAATATTTTTTCAGCGATTCACTGAAAAGCACATCTGTGAGATGTCGACTGTGTTCCCTTCAAATTTCAGCCCAAAACTCTAAACCGTTCTTTTGCAGCGGGGTGCCAAAAGATTACTGTTATTTTGGGCATAGTGTAGCAAAGTAGTGTCTTGATTTACGAAAGCTTTCGCAAAAATTTGTGACATTTTCATGAGTGCGACACTACTTTGCTAAAGTACTTTTTCCAGAAATCTGAAAAACATATTTCTGGGGTGTTTTACCCCAAAATAAAGACATGGCTAGCATCCTCAGGGCCCGACTAGGTGAATACAAAAAGAATTAGGTTGCTAGAGGGTCTCAATTCTAAATGCCAAGCATTTTGCTGATCACTAACTGAAAACAAAATGGCGGATTTGCGACAGTAAAAGGGCGATTTGCAACAGTAAAAAGTGCATTTGAGAAAGTGTTGAACTTTTTGTTAACTTTTCCCATTGACTTACAATGGGAACTTGTTTTTTGAATAACTTTTGAACTGTTTAATATTTTTTCATGAAATCTTTGAAAGGCACATCAGGGACCTCAGCTGCACGTTCCCTGAAGATTTTGGACCAGTCACACAAACCGTGTGATCTGTACATGCGACCGTAGAATTCCAAAAAAAGCATAAACGCACGTGCAGATCATGCTTAATAACTCCACAGCCGTAAATCTGACTGGTACAAAACTTAGCAGATCCCAAGGTGTGTGGATCTTGATTCTGTATTCCAAATTTCAGGCAAATACATTGAATGGTTGCAAAGTTATTAAGGTGCAAAATTTGGGGTTTAACATGTAAATGGCTCCTCAACCCTAACTATGGTAGCACTACCTTGCTATCATAATATATATATACAGTATATATATATATTTTTATATATGTATATATATATATACACAACACCTCACCTCCACCTTGCAGAGACTGACAGGTGTGGGAAGGGTCTTGGAGTCATCAGCCCTACCTCTCCCATCCCCAACCTGCAGAAATTGACAGGCATCAGGGGGTGCTTTGGAGTCATCAGCCCTAATGCTCTTCCCATTCACCTATGCTGTGCCCATCTCAGCTTATTTACTTATGGAATGGGGTCAGAACTAGGGTTGGTAACTCCAAGGTACCCCCCTCAACATCTGTCGGTCTCTGCAGGGTAGGGGCAGGGGCATTAGGGCTGATGATTCCAAGACCCCCCCAACACATGTCAGTCTCTGCAGGGTGGGGTGGGTTGTTAGGGTTGGAAACCTTAACACCCCATTTCCCTGCATTTGTCACTTTAGTAACAACCCTAACTAATGCATTAACAACATTTTTTGCTATGAATTTCCTTACTTTTTGAGATAGTATAATCATATCATTATTTATTTGTGGGCCTCATGCTCCCATCCTCCCATAGATGTATATATGTATGTAGCCATGGAAGCACAGGGCCCTCTGGGCTTTGCGCTTCCATGTATAAGACAACAGTGACAAAATTGTTAGCATAGCCATGGTGTTACCCCACTTTATGTATCCAGTGCAGAAAATGTTGAACTCCTCACTGAAATGTAATTCTGCACAATTACAACAGCATTGCACACCACCAGTGTGAAAAAACATTTTTGCCAGGATTTGAAAATGACAGGTGTGGCATACATGAGGTGGAGTAATAAGAATACTGTGTTGAAAATTTGGAGTCAAAATATTTAAACATTCCATAGTTACGAGTGTGCATAGCGAAACTGCAATGAATAGACATCAGTTTTTCATGTTTACATATATTCATACCAAATTTAAAATGTCCTTATGACCCCACCTCATGAACAATATGACTGTCATTACACAAATCCCACCTGAAAGGTGATTTTGCTAAGTGACCGTGAAAACACCTCTTGGGCAAGAGTTGCATGATGAGAGTCATATAGTTCATGAGATGGGGTCCACAAAAGGCCATGTTAAAAATCTGGTATGAAAATATTAAAAATTGACAGAGTTATACATAAAAATTTAAACCCATTTAAATACATAGAAGCAAAGCACAAAATAGGATCCATTTTCCCAAAAGGATCCTTTTGTGCTTTGCCATTGACTACAATGGGATTAGCATGATGTACAATCCTGTTTCGCAATAGGATTTTTTATGTTGCTTTCCCATTATTGTGAATGGGACAGTATGATAAAGGATCCTTTTGCGAAACAGAATCCTAATGCGACATAGAATCCGTTTTTGTGCTGGCTGCTGCAACACAGAATCCTTTTTTGCGTCTGACTTCTATTTTTCCCCCGACAGGAAATAATGGGAAATTCAACATTATACAATGGCAAGAAGGAATCTCGGGCTGTGATTGGTCATTATGGGACTGGACCTGTGGTGTTATCCTGGCATAACACCATGGATCTAGTCCCATTACCAAGTGACCGCATTTAAAGAAAAACAAAAACATTGCTCCGCTGCCTAAAAGCAGCTTCAACAGTCCCCATTTAGCCAATCTGCTCCCAATCCCTCACAAATGATGAAGGCACACAATGACAGATGCTAAACAAAATGACACTCACCCACAACCTTTGTACAATAAAACCACAAATGTTGCTCTCATTTAAAAAAACGAAAGTCACTAATACAGTTTCACAGATTGAGCATGCCCAGCAATGACACCGAGACATAGAAACATAGAATTTGATGGCAGATAAGGACCATTTGGCCCACCTAGTCTGCCCATTTTCCTATCTAACAGATAAGCTGCAGATCCTAGTTAACCAACAGGTTACTTCCTGCTACCCCCCACTAGGACTGCCTTATGTCTGGCCCATGCATTCTTGAATTCTCCCACTGTTCTTTACTCCACAACCTCCTCAGGAAGGCTGTTCCATGCATCCACAACCCTCTCTGTGAAAAAATACTTCCTCACATTACCTCTGAGCCGTCCCCCCTCTATCTTCAAATTGTGCCCCCTTGTTCTTGCACATCTCTTTTTTGAAAGATGCTACCCTCTTGGACTTTGTTGATTCCCTTGAGGTACTTGAAAGTTTCTATCATGTCCCTTCTCTGCCTCCTTTCCTCAAGGGTATACATATTAAGAAAGAGAAAGAGAGAGAGAGAAACAGATAGACATATTCAGTCACTGCAGGGATCTTGCTCACTCGCTCCGTAATTTCCTTTCTTTCTCACTCACCTCCCAAAGTAACAGCCACGTAACCATTCTGCATTAAAAAAAAAAGAAAGCTTCCTATTGACAAAAACACAAATGTTTCACTAAACCATGGCAAGCAAGGTAGAAGGCAAAACTGTTCATCGCGTGATCGGAGATCACCCGAATTCACATTCAGCGAGCAACCGCATTTTCAGACTGTCACCATACCTCTCAACTGTACCACATTATGAGGAACGTTCCTCATTTTACTTCACAAAAGCTCCCTGTTCCACATTGTGAGGATTTGTCCCACATTCAGTGTTAACATTTTAAAGCAAAACTCTATAGTAAATGATGCAAAAAATATATTATTCAATTAATAACAGACTTTCTGAACATACATGTAAACATTTTAACAGTGTTCTGAGCTTCTTAGGTAAAGACTTAATTAAGTGTTCCACATTTTGCTAATTTGTTCCACATTTTGAGAGGCAATGTACCACATTTGGGGGACAAAAGGTTGAGAGGTATGACTGTCACGGTGCAGCACTTTCTCACTCCTAAAGTCACTATGTCACTAAAAACTACTTGAAATATTTCTGTACCTCATTCTTTCATCTTCTCAACAGTAAGTTGGTGTCTGGGGAGGGGACAACTTTACCAAAAACACAGCAGCTCCACCTGTTGACTAAACAAGAAATCTGCACTATTTTTTTTAATATGTAATCATACCCAATCCTAAAAATGACAAAAAAAAAAATTATAAAATATTTTTCTCTCTTTTTTTTCTTTAAAAATGAGCCATTGTATAATAAGAATAATGCACTCCAGGGTATGTGTTGTGCTGGGATAACACCATGCCTGGGGCAGTGGCAGCACTCAGCCTGCGGCCTCGTGCCCAACCACCCCAGGTGTGGAGTTATCCTAGCACGACATGCATTATTACTTTATTTTATAACTTTAAAATGGATTACTAATTTTACACCAAACCTTCAAACAGTACATCTTTGAGTCCAAGACTTTCTACCCTGAAAAATTCAGCCCACAAGCTAAAAACATTTCTGAGATATAGGGGAGCAAAAAAAAAACAGCAAAAAAACACAAACTCTTTATTTTAAACACTCTGGGGGAGATATTCAGAAATGTGTCAAAGGCTGGTGCAAGTCTGGCGCAGCACAACCCCGATGTGCCATGGTGCATTGAGTGCGATATTCAAAGAGTGTGCATGGCAAAATGCCCCAGCACAACATAGCTAAATATTGCATGGATGCACCATGGCGCAACCAGACATGCAGAGAGGTGCAACCAGACTAGCCCCATAGCGCAACCAGAGATGCACCATGGTGCACAAAGACAAGCTCCAGGCAATGGTGGGAGCACAGCAGCTGTGGAAAGGCCTGGTCCATGGCAGAGGATGACACCTGGGGACATTGCCAGGGATACACAGTGGCAGACCACAGGTGGCCACAGGTGGCCACCACCAGCAGGGCACACACAGGAACCCAGACACCCCCATCCAGTGACACACTTGTGGCACAAAGCAGGCAACAGGTAGCACCAATTACCAACGGAGGACCAACAAAAGAGCCCCCCGCATGCCATGCTCCCACCCACCCAGACTCCAGCAAGTCACACCCACGACCATGCAGTCAAGGATATACATGCCATACAACCCGGACAGCCACCCCAAGACCACCCCAAGGCACAGCCACTGACCAAGGGATAGGACACCACAATGCATGACCCGCACACCAACACAGGCACATCACACAGATACATACCATCACTGCAGCATGGCTCCTCACGCCAGCTGCAAAGCAGACAAAGACACAGGCAGATAAGGCAAAATAGACTTGTAATATGAATAAAACTATGTACAGTAACAAGGAGGTGTGAAAGGGTAGGAGAGTGAGGGAAAGGGACTGGGAACAGGAACTGTACAATGGGATGGGGAACTGGAGGGTGAGGTATGGCGGTGGAAACAGGGGAACAAGGAATAGGGTTAGCAGCACCCATGCCCAGCCACCCCCAGCTGACAAAGTTGTCTCTGGAGTGCCAGAACCTGCCTCCAGACCTAGAAGACTGACTCCATGGATGTCGAGGTCACCAAAATTATTTGAAGAAGGAGCCTGCAGTAGAGTGGCAGCCAAGATCCTCTATGGACACCTAGGACAGGTGATCAGTGCAACGTCCCAAGGAAAACAGCCCAACCAGAGCACCGACTGAGCAGGGGGAACTCGCCCCCCTGGAGGGCCGAAACAGGCCACCCACAGGGTTGTGGGCAAATGCCTGCTGGCAAGGTGGCACACCACATCAGTGCTCAGTGGTGGTCCATGCCACACAATGGCCATCCGACTGCAACATGGCAGTCACATGGCATAGTGCCCCGCCTGCACCACAGCAACATCAGTGGAGGCCGTGTACACACCCAACCCACCAGCAGTAGGCACACGTAACCGATGGACATGCCACAGTGGCGGGCACCACCCACAGTGCCACACAGACAGCTGCCATGGCGCAGGCTGCCATGCCCACATCCATGCCCCTGCTACACCCTACTGATGGTGATCAGAACTATAGAAGTGCTTACTTGCCCTCTATGGCCCCACAGGTAGTGGAGCCACCACTCCTCTGTCTTCACCTCTTCCAACACTGCCTCCTCATCCACCTCCACCACCTCCACCTACCTGGGCTGCTGCAGCCTGGTAACCAGCCAGCGCTTCCCAATGCCTGTCCTCATGCCCTGGGAATGGAATGGAAGCAGACACACATCAGTAACCAAGCATGGCAGCTGCCCACCACCCCCATCCCTATGCACAGTATTTGCCCCCGCCTGACACGGCCCACAGGGTAGCAGCACAATGCAAGTGGCAGAGGATGATGCCACAGCACACTGCGCATGATGGTAGCATGCCACCCTGTAGGACACACCAGGCAGTGTAGCCAACACCACAGTACAGCACCAGGGCACACATGCATGGTGTGTCTACTCACCTGACTGTAGAACAGCCCCACGCCGGGTACATACCTCCATCCACCAGAGGTGCTCAGGCTCCCTCCGCTGCAGGTCCCCGTATTGGTTGTGACACTGTTCACCACTCCTGTGCACTCCTGTGCACTGTGACAGTGCAGCAGAGATTGCCTGCCACACTGCCACCCTGGGCTGTTGCAGTGGCACCTGCCCAAAAAGCTGGGGTGCGTGTGGCAGGACGCATGCCACGAGATTTTCCAGTTCAACCTGGCTCCAGTTCATTGCCCATGCACATCGTCACTGCTGTTGCACCATCATTGGTCACTATGAACTGCGGTTCAAAATGATGGCATGAAGCGCATGTTGATTGTGCATGCACCTGATGTGCAGGCTGAGAAGCAATGTGCTGTGATATGCCATCATGCGGCATGGAGATGCACGGAATGGTCATGGCTTAACAGGGTAATGGGTACAGGGGTCACCCAAGGGCAGAGGTCACTGCAGGGTAGGGACCAACTGCTGCACAGTGCACACATGCACAAAAGCAAGCATGGCACACAGTGCACCAGGGGCCCTATTGCGCATAGTGTGCACTGTGCGCAATAGGTAGCAGCACACTGACCTGTGCATGTGCAGTGCGATCCCGCGCAGTGCGCATGCATGCGAAGTGTGCCATGAGTTGCTCCTGAGCAATCCCATTGCTTAAGGTGCAATGCCATGATATTCAGCCGCCACATGCTAATGAGTTCATTGGCCAATCCCTGGCACACTGTGGAAATTAGCATCCCATTACCGTTACACACCAGCTCATTTGCATGTGTTGCGCTATAAAAGCGCTGCGGATCAGCACAGTCCATGGACTGATATTGCAACTTTCTGAGGTAAGTTGCACATGCTGCTGAGCCCAGTCAGCACAGCAGGGGGACTGTGTAGGCTGCTGCTGATACTGACACACATGTCCATGTCCACAGGTAGCACAATGTCAGAACGCGATGAGGCTGAGAAGCGTGGGCCTGCATGCAAATGCAGGCCCAACTTCACCAAGGTGGAGGCTGATGCCCCATTTGAGGCCTACCTAAACAGGAAGCCACTACTGAGTGGTGCCACAGGCACACCACAGGCAAGGGCTGCGGCCTGGGTGGAGGTGGCGGTGAGTGTGAACCAGCAGGGCAGCCACCAGCGGTCGGTGCAGGAGTGCCAGAAGAAGGTGGGCACCGATAAACACCACATCAAGAAAAAGGTGGCAGTCATATGTGCAGCCGGACAGCCACCAGAGGGGGGCCAGCTGATGTGGTGCAGCTCACACCACAGAAGGAGCTAGTGGTGGCCACCATGTGATGTAGCACGGTCGAAAAGAACCTAAACAGTTTTTCAGAAATCCTCTGTACTGCAAGGTACTAGCCCTGACTTTTGGATTTGGTTCCAGTGGAAGCTGATTTCCAAGTGGCCCACACTATCTCCTGCTGAACACACCTCTAACTACTGTATCTCCCTCTGCATCTCTAGTTGAATTTATGTGCTAGGGTTTAATAATTTGTTTAATCCTTACAGTCATTTTAAGTTCTGAGTTGATATTAGAAGTGAATTTAAAGCCTTGACTGTGTAAATCCTTCTTTTGCTCTCTGCCCTGCAACCTGTCTGCTCTCTCCTCCTCCCCCAGACCATCTGCTTTGCTCTCTGACCCTACCCACTTATATTATTCTCTTTATTCTGATGTAACTAGCCTAATTCTTCAGCCTTTAAAAATCCTGTTTTTATGTTTGCTTGCACGCACGTGCAAGAAATATAGTGCCATCATCCGAGATTTCGGAGTTGTGTCACCCCCTCTTCCAATTCAGTCAGTGTGTTGGCAGGCGCGGCCCCTGTCTGCCAATGCATGCTGGAGCTGTCTATGACAAGCTCCAAAATGCAGTGGCATACAGTTGAAAGGGGGAGCTACGCTTCAGTGAGCAGTGATAAGATATCGCCTGCTCATGCGCAGCTCCCCCTACATCCACACACACACACACACACACACACAAACACATGCTTTCACATACTGCATGCTGCCCCCCATGCCCACACTGTACGGCCGGCGGGGTGCCCAATCCCCGTCAGCTCCGCCCCCAAAGCATCCAGGTACCACGCTAGGAGCCCACCCTAGCATGGCAAATGATGTAATGGCCGGCCAAGGGGTACCCAATCCCCATCGACTCCAGTGTCTCCCCACCCCCACCCCCATGCTGTAAGCGACAGGGTGCCCAATCCCTGTCAGCTTCACTATCTCTCCCAGGTACAGGGTGCCACGCTGCGAGCCACCCAAGCGTGGCAATAGTTGTTAGTGCTGACAGGGTAGCCCAATCCCCAGTCGGCTCCACCCCCAGCTCCTTGTGCCACGCTGGGAGCCCTCCAGTGTGGCAAACGTCCCGCATTGTCTGAATAAAAAAACCTGAAAAGAAAAACGGTCCCACGCAGTCTCCCAGCCCCCACAACCCGCACCCACCCATGCACCCTCCCCCACCCCCTCACCCCCATACCCTCGGAGCATAGCACGATGATCTTCGGTGGACCGAGAACACGTCTGCACTCTTCAAAGCCGACCGCGAACTGAGGAAGTGCCGGTAGCTATATAATGGGCTAGATAGGGTTTTTCAACTTTATTGCATATCTCAGGCATTTTTTGGAATTTTTTCACCAAATTTTCAACATGGGGTTTTTGGGACCCCTCCTCATGAATTCTTGCACTGTCATGGTGTTACTCGGGCCCGAAGGGTGATTTCGAAGCCACTGCGTGAAATCACCTTTCCGGAATGATTAACAAAACAACACTGCCAATCTTCATATGGTGGGCTCCCAAAAAGACTATTTTGAAAATTTGGTGAAAAAATCCCAAAATGATATCTACGAGCGCATCATTGCAGTTCCTACGCACCGTAAGTTCGCGAATTTTCAATATTTTCACTCCAGATTTTCAACATTGCCATTTTACCACACCTTCTTATGAGTAGTATAGCTGTCATTTTTCACATCTCACCTAAAACATGTTTCCGCCCATGTAGCGCACAGTGGCGCAGTCAGTGTGCGAAATCAATGTATGGGACACATTAAGAAAATCACAGTGACACTGTTCATGAGCAGAGGTCTTAAAATGGCTATGTTGAAAATTTGGAGAAAAAATTCAAAAATGACTGTTTTACGACGCGTTGTACAGTTCCTACACACGCCAGGAAGTTCACGAATGTTCAATATTATTTCTATTCAGATTTTCAACATTGCCATTTTACCACACCTTCTTATGAGTAGTACAGCTGTCATTTTTCACATCTCACCCAAAACATGTTTCCGCCCATGTGGTGCACAGTGGCGCAGTCGATGTGCGAAATCAATGTATGGGACACATTAAGAAAATCACAGTGACACTGTTCATGAGCAGAGGTCTTAAAATGGCTATGTTGAAAATTTGGTGAAAAATTCCTAAAAATGACTGTTTTACGATGCGTTGCGCAGTTCCTATGCATGCTCGTAGTTTTGCTAATTAATATTTTCACTCCAGATTTTCAACATTGCCATTTTATTACACTTCCTTATGAACAGTACAGCTGCCATTTTCATATGTCACCCAAATGTGTTTTCACACATGTAGCGCACAATGGTGCTGTTGGTGTCCGAAAGCAATGTTTGGGACAGATTAAGAAAATCACAGTTATACTGTTCATGAGCGGAGGTCTTAAAATGGCTATGTTGAAAATTTGGTGACAAAAGTCCATAAAATGACTGTGTTATGAGTGAGCATTGCACAGTTTCCACGCACCCTCGTAAGTTCATGGACTTTTTCAGTCCAGATTTTCACCAGTGGCATTTTTCCACACTTCCTTATGAACAGTACAGCTGTCAGTTTTCACAACATGGCCAAAGTGTCTTTTCACACTTTCAGCGCAGAGATGCGTGGTCACTGTGGGAAATCATTGTTCGGGACAGATAAAGAAAATCACGGTGACACTGTTCATGATCGGAGGCATCAAAATGCCTGAGTTGACAATCTGCTGTAAAAAATCCCCAACCTAATTATATTACGGGTGTGCGTTGCACAGTTTCTATGTACGCTCGTCACTTCACCATTTTTTTAATTATTTTTACTGCAGATTTGCAACTTTGCCATTTTTTACACCTCCCCATGAACAGTACAGCTGTCATTTTTTACATCCTGTTCGGAATGTTTTTGCACCTGTGGTGCTAAATGCCGTAGTCGCTGCACATAAGCAGCTTTCGGCTAACAAACTGATATTCCCCCTGTTCATGAGGTGGGGTCACAAAAAACATGTTGAAAATTTGGAGTGAAAATACCAATGAATGCCTGAGGTATTAGGGTTTCCAACCATAACGCCCAACCCTGTAGAGAATGACAGGCATCAGGGGTGTGACTTGGGATTCTTGCCTGTAATGCTTATACCATTCCACACCCTGCAGCCAGTGAGAGGCATCGAGGTATGCCTTGGACTCTTCAGCCCCAAAGTTCACCCCATTCTCCTATATCGCACCCATCTCACCGTATTTCCTAATGGAATGGGGTGTGCATAAGGGCCAAAGACCCCAAGGAACACCGTGGCACTTGTCAGTGTCTGCAGGGGGTGGGGTGTGGTGAAATGGCGTGGCCGTTATGACTGACAACCCAAAGGCACACCCCAATGCCTGTCACTCTCTGCAGGGTGGTGGTGGGGTTGGCTTCAGTTCAATACTTCACTGCCATTCCTATTACGCGGCTCTGTAACTTCTACACTACCACTGCCAATGCCAGCCAAGCAAACATTCGGCATTGACAAATGCTTGTTCTGCTTTACTTCAGGGATCCAGCGTGCCTTGACCAGGCCACAGACCCCTCAATTTCTGGAACCTAAACAGTTTTTCAGAAATCCTCTGTACTGCAAGGTACTAGCCCTGACTTTTGGATTTGGTACCAGTGGAAGCTGATTTTCAAGTGGCCCACACTATCTCCTGCTGAATACACCTCTAACTACTGTATCTCCCTCTGTGTCTCTAGTTGAATTTATATGCTAGGGTTTAATAATTTGTTTAATCCTTACAGTCATTTTAAGTTCTGAGTTGATATTAGAAGTGAATTTAGAGCTTTTTGCTTTGTTTTTTTTACTTTTCCATTAGCAGATTATATCCTCTCACCACTAGAGGACTATATCTCTATCTCTTTATCTAGTACGTAAGCCATGTGGGCTCTCTCTGCCTTTCTCTCACCTCTCCTCCTCCTCCTCCTCCTTGCCCTGGCCCCCCTCTTCTCTCTCCCTGATCCTAGCCACCCCCACCCCACCCCGACACCCTCTACTCTGGTTTCCACTGCTACTCCAAGGGAACTCTCCACTTCCACTCGAGACTTGTGCTTGATGCACCGTTTGGATATTCCTGGTTACTTGACCCGACCACTACTCTCAACAAGTGTGGCCACCTCTCTACACTGTACCACCTTGCAGTCCATATGGGACACCGCCTGGAACCTTGCAACTTCTACTCTAGGAAACAACAATCAAAACTATCTCTCAAAGAGATGCGACTCTGCTCCTTAAAACTCCTACTCCTCCTCCTTCTCATCTCAGGCAGCATCCATCCCAATCTTGGCCCTAGAAGCTCAGGCCACACAAAAACTCCAGGTGCCCTTATCCTTGCAACCATTAATATCTGCAGCCTACTACCACAGCTGGATGCACTCCAAGCCTTCATATGCCAACACAACCCTGACATCCTTGCAGTGGTGGAAACTTGGCTGACACCTAAAGTTCCTGACTCAGCAGTAACAATACAGGGCTACAATGTCCACAGGCTGGACCGGATATCCAAAAAAGGCGGTGGTTGCGCAATCTGTATCAAAGACTCCCTGTCTTGGCACCCTGTAGCAACTCCTTCACTTTCTGCCTCAACCCAGATTCTGCCAATAAAAATCATCCTAGGTCCCAACCATAAAGCCCTGACTATTGTCTTCGTATACACCCGCCCAGGGACCTTAAACATGGATTCAATGATGTCCTAAACTTTATCAACTCTCAGCCTCCCGAAGCTGAACTTATTCTACCAGGGGATTTCAACATAAACTGGTTAGCATCGAGTGCCAATGCCTATAAAGACTCCATCTCAGCTGCTAACCTCACGCAAATGGTAAACTCCCCTACATGGATTAACTACAAGACTGGCACCAGTACCCTCTTGGATTGGGTCCTCACCACTCACCCCACAAGGATTTCTCTCAAGACCATTCTCCCAGACTCACTCAGTGACCACTCCCCAGTCATGTGTGCATGGTCTAACAAATTCCTTAAGCCTCCTCCCAAAATTATCGCTAGCAGAGTCCTTCCTCATGGAAAACTTCCACATCTCAAACAACACCTGCTTCTACAAGACTGCCTACCCATCTATGAAGCAACAGATGTTAACTTGGCTCTTGATCACTTCATCTCAATTTTCAACAAAGCCTGCAACCTCTTTGCCCCTGCTAAAAGGCGCAAAACAAAATCCCTCTCTAACCTATGGGTCACCGCGGCTCTTCTCTCACTGCTGAAACTAAGGGATCACCTCTGGGCAGTTGCCAGGACCACTGGCAAACAACTGGAAATCCAAAATTACAAACAAGCACGAAATGCCTGCACAAAATCCATATGGCTAATGAAATCCACCTATTACAAAGACGCTCTCACCAATACATGGGGAAATGGTTGTGCTTTCTGGGACAATATCAAGGATGTCACAGGGAAGCAGCCAAAAACCTCTCCGGCCATGTTAATGGTTGATGGATCCTCAACCCTTGACCCCCAGGTGATCGCAAACATCTTTAACACGGCTTTTTCAGACCTTAGTGCTGTTCTACCCCATTACTTTTTCAAAAACAGGGCCTACTCCCCAAATACCTCAGCCCCTCAGTCTAACCATCCCCTCTTCTACTTCAGGAAGGTAAGGCTGAATGAAGCTCACCACTATATTACTGCAGCTATCTCTAAATCTAGATCTAGTAGCGACACCATGGACCTTAAGCTTCTGTTGCTCACCCTTGATGAGGTAATTCATCCATTAACAAAAATCCTAAAGCTCTCTCTCAGCTGTGGAAAATTCCCAGACCTATGGAAAACAGCCACCGTGACACCCATCCATAAAAGTGGGGACAAGACGATTCACTCAAATTATCGCCCTATCTCCATACTGCCCCCACTCTCTAAGGCACTCGAGCGCATCGTGGCTGATCAACTTACCGACCACTTGGATAAATACAATATACCTTATCCACTACAACACGGCTTCCGGAAAGGTCACAGCACCACCACAGCCCTTCTTGAGTTCAGTGGAGCTTTGCACAAATCCCTTGACAACGACCTTCTCACAGGGGCCATTTTCATCGACCTCTCCAAGGCCTTCAATACAGTACACCATGGACTACTAATACACCAACTACTGAATGCTGGGCTATCACCTGACTCTTCTCTCTGGTTTAAAAGCTACTTAGAAAACCGGTCACAGAGAGTAAAAATTGCGGACGCTCTTCTAACACCCTGCCTGTTCACTCGGGTGTCCCACAGGAATCCACACTGGGACCCCTCCTTTTTAGCCTTTTCTTAAACTCCCTTCCTTACCACTGCTCTGAGCAGATCATACTATATGCCGATGATGCTGTTGTATTCTCCACTCACAAGATCCTGCAACTCTTCAACACAACCTTCAAATTGGTTTCAGTTCTGTAGAGACATGGTTTCTTAATCATAAACTGGTCCTCAATGACAAGAAAACCAAATCTATGCTCTTCTGCAGCTCTCATAACCCACACAAGCTATACCACTTGGCTATCTCCACCACCCAGGGGACCACTCTAGATCAGGTGGGGTCCTTCAAATACTTAGGGATACAGCTTGACCCTAATCTTTCCTATGGACTTCATGTAGATAATGTAGCTAGAGCTGCTAATACACGGCTTGGTCTCCTCTACGAACACAGACCACACCTCATGCCAGAAGCTTTGAAGGTTGCAGTTCTGAGCTCTGTGATCTCTGTAATAGACTATGGTCTCATCATTTATGGCTCAGCCACAACCACAACCCTCAACTGCTTTAAATAAAGGATGTCGGCTCATCACTGGTGCTCACTGTCTCACCCACACATGTGACCTGTACACTCATTCCGGCTGGCTCCAACTACCAAACTGCATAAAGTTTCTCACCTGCTGCATGGTGAAAAAAATCTGCCTTGGCCTTGCACCTTCTGGGGTCTCAACTCTGTTACAACACCGAATTAACAAATGGTGCCTTAGGAGATCCACGCTACAGCTACTGAAAGTCCCCCACTGTCACACTTCACAGGGACAACGCTCTTTTGTTTATCGAGCGCCACTCTGGTTCAATGGCCTCAGCCCAACCATCTCCTCTGCCCCAACTATTGGTATGTTTAAAACTAGGCTCGGGGACTATCTCACTACCAACAGCTCCTGTGACTGCCCAATGTAACCTTGTTCTCCACTTCCCTTTCTGCTCTAGTTGTCCCCCCACTGGATTCTACCCTCACATCTTGGTATACCCAATGCTGAACTTTTCACCCTCTCGCCACCCTTCCTACATTCCTTCTCCCCCCCCCTCTTCTCTCTCCCTATGACTCAGGCACTTCTTATCTGTTGTCTATTTTCTCTGACAAATGCCACTGGCTGCCTTGTTACAATGCTACCATTCAACTTAATTAATCTGTACTCTGTTTGCAATGTCCACATTGTTGTAATGTCTGTCTTGATGTTCCCCATAATTTGTATTTCTCTGATGTGGAAACTTTGGAAAAGAGCCATGGCTCAAAGGTATTTGTCATCCTAGACTTGATTAATAAATAAATAAATAAAAGAAAGAGTGTGCTGGGTGGCGGGTTCCAGACTGATGGAAGCCCATCACTACATGGTACGTATCATGGGCACACACAGAAAACAATGGGTGGGGGTTGGGCCTGGGAGTGGGCCAGAGGACATGCATCACTGACACTTCTGTTTTCTTTTTCAGTGCCAGCACAACAGCATGCAGTGGAAGGGGCACCAGCAGCAGCTGTGGAGGCAGACCCAGCCCTGGAGGACCAGCCATCCACCACCCTGGGCATCCGGGGGTCTGATCTGCTGCAGCACACCACCACTATCCAGCCGGATGTCCTGGGCATGGTGTCAGATGAGGCTCTGACTGTGTTCCAGCAGGATGCCAGCCATAGTGTCCTCTACACAGAGACACAGATCAGGGTGGGGTCCAACACTGATGATGACATTACCATCATCCTGGATAGCAGTGGTGGTGTTGTGGGGGAGACACCCATACCAAGTACCACCTCGGGCAGCGTGCCCAGTGGCATGCCAGTGGTGGGACAGCTGCATGCCGCTACTGCAGGTGCTGCTGTGTGCACCACCATGGCAATGCCATGTGGTGGTAGTGGTGCAGGCACTCAGCTGCTGGGCTTTGTACAGGGGCCGGAGGGGTGGCAGTGGCAGGCAGCAGGGGACAGGGGGCAGCCAGATACAGTGTCCACTGCCAGGGCACCAGACAGGGATCAACCACATCTGGATCCACTGTGCAGCATCCACCTGAGTGGGGGGCTGTGCAGCATGGTTGTACACCACCAGTGGGTTGGTGTCCAGCCCAGGTTCCCCTGGGTGCTGACCCATTGGCAGAGCACACCCGAGTGCTGCGGGCCTCTGTGGAGCAACAGGTGCTGCTGGTAGCTGGGGTGCATGCACTGCATGCAGAGGTGTGCCAGGTGGCCAAGCAGTGCGAGAGGGGTACTGGGCAGCTCCTGGAGGCTATTCAGCACCTGTGGGAGGACATGACCGCATCCCAAGATCACATTGCCAATGTGATCAGGAATAGCTTTGCACCACTGACTGTCAATGGGCATGGCTGGCCACCTCACACACCGCGTAGAGCACTGTCCATCCCACAGACCTAGCACTGTGTGACACCCTCCCTGTTGACACCAGGCTCTGCTGTTGACATCCCAGACACACCCAAAGCGGGCCAGTTTGGGTGCCTACACACACCTGTGTGGACCCAGTCATGGTCCCACAGTTTAACCCCTGGGGGCTGTTGCAGACACCCCCTGTGGCCAATGTGCTGCCTGTGGCTGCCAATCGAACCTGGTGCGGCTGCACCTGTGGCTGTGGTGGCCATCTGCTGTCCTGTGTGTGCATGGGCAGTGTGTGTATGCATACCACAGGAGTGGCACCTGTGTGTCGCACTGCACACTGCCCATGTTGGTACCAGCCCAGCGCTGGCCCGTAGCGGCGTGGGCTTGATGAGAGTGGAACAGCACCAGTTGAGCCTGTGAGTCAGTGCACTGCATCTCATCCCCACTACCTGCCAGTTCCTGGGCACGTGTGTGTGTGTGTGTGTGTGTGTGTGTGTGTGTGTGTGTTGCCAGTCCCTGCTGTTTTCTGCTGTGTGGCACTGTTACCCCCACCCCTGCTCCACGCAATTGTGTGTGCATGCCCACTGCTATGCACGCCCCTGCCTGTGTGTGTCCCTGTGTGTGTGGTTAGTGTGTGGGTGTGGTGCAACCTACTTGCCTGCACCACAGTGCTCCCATGTGATAGTGTCTCTGTGCTGGTGTGCCATGCGTTGGAGCCAGGGGTCCCTCTGCCCAGGGGGGCTGCCCACTTCCATCTGGCACACTGCCCTTGTCATTCCCACTACTGTCCCCCTCCTCAGCATTTGCAGCTATCCCACAATCAATGCCCATGTTGTGCAGTATGCAACAGGCCAGAAATAGGCCACAGGCTTTCGAGGGGCTGTAGTGTAGGGCACCACTAGATCTGTCTAGGCAATGGAAACTTGCCTTCAGCTTCCCAAACGCACGCTCAGTGATGTTCCGCATGCTGGCATGTGTCTCATTGTACTGTTCTTCAGCTGGGGATGACGGGTGCCAGTAGGGGATGAGCAGCCATGGCTTGAGTGGCTATCCACTGTCACCTGTGTGGAGAATGACATGGTTAGCCCTGTCTTCTCTGTTGCTGTGCCCCTTGCCCATCCATGGCACACTCGCCACCTTATCCACCCTGCTTTCCCCCATCCCATGCTCTGCACGGACCCCCTGCCCATCCCATACTCACCCACTAGGTGGCTCATGGGGATATCCACACACTTTAACCTGTGGCACAGCACAGTGCTGTGCCACATGAATGCATCATGTGCACTCCCAAGGTGTGTGGCACAGACATTGGTGATGCGCCCCCTGGCATCGTACATCACCTGGCAGTTGACACTGGGGACCCTCTTCCTGTTCATGTATGCCACACCCTCAGGGCCAGGTGGCATGTGGATGCCCCTGTTGGTGCAGTCAATGGCCCAAGCACACCAAGCATGTGTGCTACCCTGTGGAAATCCTGCATTGTTGTATGCTCTGCCAGTGTGCTGGGGAAATGGATATATTCTGAAGCATGTGGCAGCAGGGTGTTGAGGAATTGTGTGAGAAGCTGGGATGTGGCTGATTGGGTTATGCCTGTTGTGTCCCCTGTTAGTCTCTGGAAGATGCCCATGGTGAGCAGGCATATGACAGCTGTCACCTTCATCTCCACTGCCAGAGCATGGCTCTTTCTAGTGGGTGCCTGCATCTCCTCACTGCACAGCTCACAGAGCTGCCTCAGAATAGCCCAGTTCAGACAATGTGGACTCACAATCTCCATAGCACTGTAATTCTTGAAGGTGGTGTGGGCATGGTATCGCCTGTTCTGGGCATAAAGCTGATGGGCCCTTCCACGGACACGTCACTATTCCTTCTGCCTCCTCACACCCCTCATTACAGCCTCCATCTGAAAGGGTGCATTGGCTATGGCCCCTGCTGTCCTGTTCTGCCTGGGTGATCAGCTGCAGTGTGCTGTCTGCCACCCTGACACAGTGCGTGGCACCCTGCAAGCCTCTCCCTCTCACTCGCTCTGCCCTCACTCTGCCACCTCAGTCCCACCCCCCGTGGCTGCCTGTGCAGGTCACCCTGTCCCTCTCAGGCTCTGTCTCCCTTGTACTTCTCTGTCTTTTCCCTCTACTGTCCTGTCCTCCCCCTCTCTGTCTCGCCCCTGGTGCAAGTGCTGTCCGTGAGCTTGTGCCTTGTATTTATAGGCTCAGGTCTGCTCAGCGCATCTGGGACTTGCTCCACACTTGCATCATGGGTCAACGGTTGAATATCGCACTGTGCCACATATTTATGGGCATGCCACTGCCCTTGCGCATGCATTCATTAGGGTTGTGCATTGGCACACTGTGACTTGTGCTGCACAATGGCTCCCACTGAATATTGCTCCTTGCCACATTTCCACACTTGTGCCCATGCAACTCATCCCATGAGTATCCTCTATATCTAAAAAACAACACAAGCTGATTCAAACAAGATCTGACACACAAATAGCCCTACCCCCAGTTCTTGTACAGTACATGCCAAATTTCACGCAAATCCATTAAACCATTACCAAGTTATTAAGCTGCAAATACTGCCCTTTAACATTAAACATCCTAATCAACCCTAACTATATTGCTGCTACCGCACCAGTATAATATATAGAGGATACATGATGGGCAGGAGTGTGATATGGAAAATATTATTACTCCTGCAGAGTGAGCTCTGGATACTCATGAGTACCAAAGGCACAAGTGAGAGTATCCAGAGCTCACTCTGTAGGAGTGAGAATATTTTCCATAGCACACAATCTGCACATCATGTGTGCTATTTATACAATGGGGTAGGAACTCCAGAAATATGTTTTCCTGTTTCTTTTCCAGTTTCTGTGTGTATTCTGCTCCTTCTGTGTATGGTCTGAGTGTGTGTAAGTTTTTCTGAATGGGTTGGGAGTCTCAGAAACACAATGGGACACAGGTGAGTGTCCTTTGCAATGCTAATTTAGTAAGTTGCAGGTCACAGTGAGAAATAGAAACTGTTTTGTGAAGCATTTCCATTTAGAATGCAGGCTGTAGTGAGTGAGTGGTGACATCAGCAGAGTATGTATCAACGGCATTTATTTGAACTCTGCTGATGTCATCACCATTTATCACACTGCAATGAAGATAACAGGATTTATCGTCAGCTTGGAGCTCCCAACCCCCATTGTGTGTGTGTGTGTGTGTATATACATATATATACAGTATATATATACAGTATATACATAGATACATAGACAGTGTCGGCAGATAAGGGCCTATGGCCCACCCAGTCTGCCCCTTTGAGCTTGTAAGTTCAGTTTGTTTTCCTAGAAGTCTATTTCCCCTTACCCCTGACCGCTAGAATTCCTTTATGTCTATCCCATGCATTCTAAATCCCGTGATTGTTTCAGCCCCACCACTCTGCTGCAGGGTGTTCCACTTGTCCACCACCCGCTCTGTGAAGAAATTCTTTCTCATGTTTCTCTGACTCGCCTCCCCTCCAACTTCATCCCATGCCCTCTAGTCCTAAAACATCTTTTCGCTTAAAATAGTGTTTTCCTGTACCCTGTTCCTCCTGTAAGATACTTGTATGTCTCTATCATATCCTCTCTCCCTCCTCTCCTCCAGGGAGTACATGTTTAGTTCCTTCAACCTGTCTTCATAGGACTTGTGATGCAATCCATGCACCATCTTTGTTGCCCTCCTCTGAACCTTCTCTACCCTGTCTATGTCCTTACGTAGGTATGGTCTCCAGAACTGTACACTGTACTCCAGGTGGGGCCTCACTAGTGTCTTGTATAAGGAATTATGACCTCCCTTTTCCTGCTGGTGATGCCCCTGCCTATACAACCCAGCATCCTATTTGCTTTACCTGATGCCTTGTCACACTGCTTCCCTACCTTGAGGTCATCAAGGACAACCCCAAGATCCCTTTCCTGCTTGGTGCATGCCATAACCTCACCCCCCAACTGATATATTGTGCCAGGGTTTTTGTGCCCCATATGCATTATCTTGCACTTCTTTGCATTGAATTTCAACTGCCAAACCCTTGACCATTCTTCAAGTTTCTGCAGGTCCCTTCTCATTCTGTCTACACCCTCTGGTGTGTCTACTCTGTTACAGAGCTTTGTGTCATCAGCGAACAGTGAAATTCTGCCTTCTATATCCTGCACAATGTCACTGATGAAGATGTTGAATAGGACCGGTCCCAGCATTGATCCCTGTGGTACCCCACTGGTCACTCTTCCCTCTGTGGAGTGACAGCCATTTACCACCACCCTCTGTGTCCTGCCACCCAGCCAGTTACCTACCCACCACACTACTGTCCTGCCCACACCCATATTCCCCAGTTTGTGTAATAGTCTTCTAGTGGCACAGTGTCAAGGCCTTGCTGAAGTCCAGATAGGCCATGTCCACTGCCCTCCCTGATCCACCTCCCTAGTCACCCAGTCAAAAATTCAATGAGGTTGGTCTGACATGACCTCCCCTGGTGAAACCATGCTGCCTTGGGTCCTGTAGTCCATTGACAACCAGATGTTCCACCAATCTCCTTCAGTAGTGCTTCCATGATCTTTCCCACTACCAGGTGAGGCTGACTGGTCTGTAGTTCCCTGCTTCCTCTTTGTTCCCACTTTTGTATAAGGGGACTACATCTGCTGTCCTCCAGTCTTTGGGTACCTCCCTGTTTCCAGTGATTGGCTAAACAGGATAGCCAGAGGTTCAGCCACCACCTCTCTTAGTTCTTTAAGGACCTGAGGGTGCACCCCATCTGGCCCCATTGCTTTATCAACTCATTACTTCCAGTTCCTTCAGGACCCTTTCTCGTGTAAAGGGACTTGTGTCCATTCTGCACCATTCTCACCCTTGTACCCCCTTCAGACCCATTACCCCCTCTTCCTTAGTAAAGACTGAGCAGAAATACCTGTTCAATATGTCAGCTTTACTGTTGTCATCCTCCACATGGCTCCCATCCTCCCCCTTCAGTCTCACTATCCCTCCCTTTGTCTTTCTTTTTTCACTTATGTACCTGTAAAAGGTTTTGTCCCCTTTACCCACTGATTTTGCAATGTGTTCTTCTGTCTGAGCTTTGGCTTCCTTACTGACTTCCCTGCCTCCCTTTGTTTCTCCTGGTACTTCTCCCTATCCCTTCTGCCTGTGTCTTTTTGTATTGCCTGAATGCAATCTTTTTGGCTTTCACTTTCTTTGCTACCTCTTTGGAAAACCATAATGGTCTCCTCTTCCTTTTCCTCTTGCTAACCTGCTTAATGCATAATTCTGTTCTATAATCCCCATTTTAAATACTGCCCACTGTTCCTCAACTCCTGATTCCTGTCCCATTCCCCTTAATGCCTCTTTCAAGTATCTCCCCATTTTCCCAAAGTCTGCCCCCCTAAAATCCAGGATACGTGTTTTTGTGTGGTTTGGTTCTGCTCTTTCTGTGATTTCAAACCACAATGACTGGTGGTCACTGTTACCCAGGTGCTCCCCCACTGTTACCCCCATCACACTGTCCCTGTTTGTGAGCACAAGGTCCAGTATTGCCTTCTGCAATATATATATATATTCTATGCAAAAAAACATTTTAATGCACCATTAGGGTTCTAGCAACAAAATTAGGGAAATGAAATCTTAGAATTCCCAACCCTAATTCCCCACCCTGACTCTTGGTTTCCAACCCTAACACCCCACCCCTACCTTGCATGCAGAAACAGGTGTCAGGGGTATGTCTTGGGGTTGCAAACCCTAATGCTCATCCCATTCCAATAGTAAGTAAGTTAACATGGGTACAGATTTACAGAATAGGGTGAGCATTAGGTTTTGCGACCTCGAGCACACACCTCACACTTGTTCCTGCATGCAGGGTAGGGGTGGGGTGCTCAGGTCGGAAGCCAAGGGTGGGGGTGGGGGTCTTAGGGTTTGGACCCTTAAGATTTTATTTCCCTTATTTTTGATTTTAGAACCCTAATGGTGTATAAACACAGTTTTTTGCATAGAATTGCCTTACTTTTTGGGAAAGTATAATCATAAGGAACCCTAATGGTGCAATAAAGAAGTTGTTTGCAAAGAATTTCCTTACTTTTTGTGAAAGTATCACCATAGCCGTAGTTGCTTATTCATAAGTGTAGAGACATTGCAGTTAACCCTCATCTCCCTGTGGGAGTGCAGGTCCAACTGGGCCCTGTGGTCCCATTCATGCATATTGTAATTGTCACTCATTTGCATGTGGGAGCTCAGGGCCCTCTGGTCCTTGCACTCCCATCTACCCATAAGTGTAGAGACATTGTAATTAATCCTCATCTCCCTGTGGGAGTTCAGGGCCCTTTGGGCCCTTCACTGCTGTCAGTCTATAATGGTAGCCAGCCCTCATTAACGTGTGAAAGCAAAGAGCCCTCTTAGCCCTGTTCTTCCATCAGTCCATAATAGCACAGTATCACATTCACCTTAGCCCCATTCATAAAAATGTCCCTGCAGTTGCAAACAAGGCCTGGAAACATGCATAACAACGTAGTACTCCTAAAGGTGTACTAAGCTGTCTGATGCAGTGAGTCAATATCTCAAAACATTTTTGAGATATAGCTGCCAAAAGGTACCCCAGCCATTACAATGTTTTCCTAGGGGAAATAAGTAAACTTTGAAATTTAATAACAATAGAAGAAATTTAAATGTTGTGAGCAAACCAGCAAAAGGTACATCTATGTGGCACCGAATATTTACCAATAAACAAACAATAAAGCCCTTTCTACCCTGCAAATTTCAGCCACTGTGGCCAAACCATTTATTAGCAATGTTGTGACAAAGAAAGATAATTTTTTAAGACGGTAGTGCCGCAAATTGTGGCACTACCTCAGTAGTTTTGTGAAACAGTGCCGCAATTTGTAGCATTATCACGGATGTTTCATGAAGTAGTGCCATGATTTGCGGCACTTTTGCAAAAGTGGTGCCACAGTTTGCAGCAGTATTGTTGCAAATTTGTGGCATCAAAATGGTCTGATTAAAATAAACATATTTCTGGCCACTGTTATGCAAAAATAAGCACTTGACCTTGTTCCTCAGGCCCCGATTAGTTAAACACAAGTGTTGATGTCTACCAAGGGGCAATATTTTTTAAATTATTTTATTTTTTTGCATCACAAACTGAAAACAAGATGGCAGAAGCATGACACTACTCCAGCATTTGAGAAAGCAGAAACTGCTTTCATGAAAGTAAAACAGCACTTTTGCATGGCTCTTCTAATTTTTCTCTTAGGAAATAATGGGAAACTTAGAATTTTTTTAATTTAAAGTTTATTGATACATTTTCCACCATTAAAGGCAGCATTATGTAGGAATGACAAAGGCTCACTGATACAATGTGAAGAGGTAACTGCCAACCCCCCCCACCCTCCTCATACTGCAGTAACCCAGCCTTATACACGTGGATGCCGAGTACCTAGCTAAAAGCCATGCCGGAACATGGATCCTAGGATAGTTTTAACTCAGAACCAGAGAAACTAATGAGTGGAGGGGATCCCAACTTTTAGTATAAGCTGTCAGTCTATTGTGAAGACTAGCAATCACTTTTTCTGTACGCAGATTGGATAGAACTTCTCTTATCCATTCCTGGAGAGAAGGGCAGGACCTGTCTTTCCAGTGATGGAGAATTATCTTCTTAGCCAATAGGGTAATCATGGAAATGTGGAACTTTCATACCTTGACTCTGATAGAAGACAGGTCCCCCAACATGCAAATCTCAGGAGTGAAATATTCATGGAGGCCCAACAGGGGGTCTAAGGAAGTTTGGATTGAATCCCAAAAGGGGAAAATTTTGGGGCAGGACCAAAGCATGTGAAAAAGTGTACCCTCTTCCTGTAAACATTTATTGCACATGTTAGAGTTCAAGTAACCCCACCTGTGCAATTTGGCCGTGGTATAATATAGGTTGTGCAATATATGGTATTGCATGAGGCGCAGTCTATCTTGAGAAATAAATTTATGACATGAATTCCAGAGAGAATGCCAATCTAATTGAAGTTGAGGGAGAAAACTACTCCAAAATCTTGAAGGCCCAAATGGACCCCCAAATGTTTTGTGAAACAAGACTTGATAAAGTTTAGAGATTGCACCAGAGGAGCCAGAAAGTGGGGAAACCTCTGGTATCAGAGAAGAGATAGTCTGGGAAGGGGGAGTACTGCCCAGGGTAATTACAAGTAAGTGTTTCAATTGTAGGGCTTTGAAATAGGAAGAAACCGGGATAAGAAATTTCTTAATCATCTCTTCCACTGATAACTAATGCTCCTCTCCATCAGTAAAAGCCAGGAGCTTCCCCTCTCCCGATTGAGGCAACCAATGGCGGGAAATCTGAGTCTTAATAATAGTGAATGATGGAGAATTACAAATAGACTGGGACAGGTCCAGATGAGGGGAATACTGCAAAAAGGAACACATTTGGAAATAGACCTTTAAAGATTTCCTTATTATGGGACATTCTTCGGTCACATTTACTTAGGATAACCTGAGGAAAAATAATGCAAGAGGGTCAAAACTTTTGTCTTTAATTGCATCCAGTTCTATTTTAAGCCAAACTGGTTGCGCTTCTTCTGGGCCAGGAGATACCCATCTCAAACATTTAGCAAGGTGAATAGCCCAATAATATAAGGCCAGATGGGGAATTCACAAACCCCCCCTCCGGTTTTGAGGCTGCCAACTTATGATAAGTCAAATGAGGATACCTATCAGCCCAGATAAATCTAGTGAAGGCACCGTGTGTCTTTTTAAACCAGAGTAAGGGAATAAAGGTGTTGAGAAGGGACAATGGGTAGAAAATCCTAGGGAATATGTTCATCTTAATTATATTGATCCGGCCCCATAGAGAAATAGGAAGTTTAGACCACCTCTCAAGGTCATGAGTAATCACTTGCAATAGGGAATTGAGATTCTTCTGAACCCATGCTAGAGGGTTACAGGAAAGTTTAATACCCAGATAGTTAAATTACCTAGAAGTCCAGCATAAACCAAAAGGACTGATGTCATTTTTGAAAACTTTATGGTTTAATGGAAAAAATAGGGACTTACTAGCATTCAATTTATAATTGGACAAATCACTAAACCTTGCTATTTCCCTTAGCAAAGCCAGAACTGAGGACACAGGATGAGACAAATGAATTAACAAGTCATCCGCATATGCAGTGACTTTAATTTCGTGTCACCCGATTCTCACACCCTGTATAGAAACATTATTAAGAATATTTTTAATAAGAGGTTCCAAATATAAGTTAAATAATAGAGGAGAAAGGTGGCACCCTTGCCTCATACCTGAATGAAGCAAAAAGGGTTGGGAGAAGGCCCCATTCGCAGAGATTCTTGCCATGGGATTTTTATAAAGTGTGGCAATCCAGGAGATAAACAGAGAGGGAAAGTGGAAAGCCTCCAGAGCATGGAACAAGAAGTTCCAGGTCACTCAGTCACGCGTGCCTTCTTGGCATCCAGGGAGACAGCCAGGAAACTCTCGTCCCTGGTAGCCGAGAGACATGCGACAAGGTGCCTAAGTGATCAGAGGATGAACGCCCTTTCATAAATCCTACCTGGTTTGTACCTATTAGCCCAGGAAGAACTACTGTTAGCCTATTAGCTAGTATTTTAGATAGAATTTTAATATCCTGATTTAAAAGTGAGATAGGCCTATAACTTTGAACAGTTCGAGGTTTTTATCGGGTTTGGGGAGCAAAATGATCAGGGCCTCATAGAGGTGCGGATCTGTTTCCACCCTCAATAAGATATGCTGAAATAAACAGCCAAGTATTAGTAATAGGAGGTCTCAGAAGACCTTATAAATTAGGGAGGAAAATCCATCCAGACCTGGGACCTTATCTGCTGGTAGTTCACTAATAACATTAGCAATTTCCTCCTGGGAGATGGGGACAACCAGAGAATCTCTGTACCGATCAGAGAGAGGGGGCAAATGGTAATTCTTTAAGTAACACTCTATGTCCTCAGGGCAAGGGGGGTGCGCCATGTCACTGTACAAATTTGTGTAATAACTGGCAAATTCTTGAGCTATTTCAGTGGGAGATACTTTAAAAGTTCCATCTGCCATTGTCATTGATAGGAGGGATAAATCTCATTGATTTCTGTTGCTTAATACGCAGTGCCAGTATGCATCCCACCTTTTTCCCCTGATCGGTATAGCTAGCCCTGGTATGAATAATAGCTAGTTCTGCTTTGTCTCGAAGTAACTCCAAGAATTTATCTTTCAGTTCTAGGAGTTTTCACATATCCTCATCTAAGGGATTAGTCGGGAAATCAACTTCCAGAGATCTGATCTGGGTTAATTGGGATTTTAGTTCCTTCTCCCGTGCCCTTTTCCTACCAACCGCCATACTGATAAGTATCCCTTTCATGAAGGCTTTAAAAGCCCCACACAAAATATCCAGCTATGCACTATCTAATGGATTTAATAAGAAAAAGGATTCTATTTGTTCCCTTATGAGTTTACAGTATTTAACATCCTTAAGGAGTTGGTCATTAAGTTTCCATCTGGTTTCCCTATTAGGTAAGTTAAGCAGTACCAAGTTGCATACTGCTAATGAATGATCAGAGATTGGACCAGGTTGAATTGAGGAGGTCTTAACCCTGGGCAATAGGCACTGAGAAATGAGTATGTAGTCAATGTGGGACTACGAGACATGTGTCATAGACCTGAAGGTAAACTCCCTGGAATCCGGATGTAAAACACGCCAGACATCACAGAGCCCACATTGATCTAATAAATCATTGAACTCCTTCTGCCCATGGGTGACCCTTCCCAGACCTCTACCCAATCTATCTAGATTAGGGTCAAGCACTTGATTGAAATCTCCCCATAAAATAATCTTATTGGGTAGTATTGGAAGAATGATAGATATAAGCCTCATAAAGACTCCTGGGTCATCCAGGTTGGGGCCATAAATACTGCCTAATAATATTGGAACAGACCAGAGGGTACCTTTAACAAGGGAAACCTTCCCTCGGGATCATTAATAACCTGTGTAGAAACAAAAGGAATACCCCTGTTTATCATGAGCATGACCCCACAGCTATTTGTAGATCCCTGGGCACTGTAAATCAATCCCACTTGCTGCATCCTTAACTGCAAGGTTTCCACTTCTAGTAAATGGGATTCTTGTAAAAAAGTTATCTGCAAGCTGAGTAAACTTAAATGTTTAAGAACCTGGTATTGTTTATGCTTCTTTCTGAGTCCCTTAACATTCCAAGTCACAAATGTTATCTCATTAGCCATCCTGGAAAAATAGTTGGGCTAAAACAGTTGCACACAGTACACGAGATGTATATCCCCTGTAAACATACCCTCAGGGTTACTGAAGTAAAACCCACCCTCCTCCCTAACCCCCCAAGAATAGATCCCACTCATCCCTCTACCCTCCCCACCCTCCAACCATACCCCAAGGCCCGCCCTCCCTCCACCCCCAAGCTGTCACAAGCAACGTTCAGCACAGTACTGGTGCTTTTCCTTCTCCACCCCGATAATGTCCCCTAATACTAAAACTACTACACTCAGATATCCGTATATTGGGAACCAAACAGTACTAATTATGCCCTAAAAAGAGAGAATGATCCTGGGCTTTACCTCGATCCCAAAGTATAAGCTTGTAAGGAATTTGTTTTAAAGGGGCCAGAGTGAGATCCATGCACCACCCAAGTGATCATGATAACCAGAACAAAATCGAGAAGGAAGCAGGAACCGTACTCGCCACGCAAGGCGACCCAAGTAAAACCAATACCAGACCAGGGACCTCCTGATGGGGGAGATAGCTGCAGCACGTATTGAGAGCAGAGTAGAGAAAAGGCAAAGTGTAGTCACACCGCTGGAGGGGAAGGCATAACAAGTGCATCTACCCACAAATAACTCGCCTCCCAATGCACAGGCCCTCCTTGTGAAAATTGACAGTGCTGCACACAAACTGAGTGACAAGGTACTGTTAAATCCCCCTCGAGTTAAGAGTTGCTTCCTCGCGAGTCCCCTATGATTGGAACGCCCTCTAGTGACTGGTTCCATGTCATAACTAGATAGGAATCAAGAACAGAGAAAGCCCAGGACCATCCTTATACCAATCCAGACAAGAAAAATGCAAATCTAATTCACAACTAGTCTAACTTCCCTCTCTCTGTACCCATAGTACAAAGCTGCCAAGACTTGGCGCATAATTCCCCCCTTAAACAGGCCCCAAACCCCGAGTGTCCTCTGCTTCAAACCAACATGGGCCACCCTGTAGTAAAACCAAAAAAAAGAAAACCAGGAGTGCGATAGCCCCCAGTCCAGATCAGCAGGGAAATTTCCCCAGGTCTTCCCATTAGATGGATTTCCCAGAAGGAAAAATGAAAGTTCCAACTCTAAACTTAGTATCTCTACATGCAACACAGCCGCTCAAGAGTCCTTAAAAAGATCTGGCAACATGGACTTAAGACTCATCAGGGCCGCCTCGGGATCATCATAGCTCTTCCAGGATCCATTTATTGAGATCTGTAGCCTGGCCAAGTAGCCCATCCTGAACTTCAAGCCTGCCGCAATTATCTTGGAAACAATAGGGTGGAACGCTTTGCGTTTCATGCGAACCGAGGCAGGCAAATCTTGTGAAATTCTCAGCTTCATGTTTTCCCAGCGAACCTCTTGCAAAGCTCATACTTTCTGCAGAAAGTGTTGTCTCCAAATAGTTCAAAAACCAGCAGATAATGGGGCGGGAGGATCCCACAGGGAAGGTTTAGGCCATAAGGATCTGTGAGCTCGCTCTATAATATAGCCAGGGCCAAAAGGAGATGGGCCGGCTACTCGCTCAACCAGCTTCTGAACAAATGCCACGACTTATTGGCCTTCTTCTCCCTCTGGCAGCCCGAGAATCGCAATGTTGTTTCTACGGCTCCAGCCCTCTAGATCTTCAAGCTCAGATTCAAAACGAGATAATTTCTGCCACATCGAGACCAGGTCAGGGTTGAGACTTCCTAGCTTTTTTTCTGTGGAAACTATTCGAGCTGTATTATCAGAAACAGATAGCGAGACTTCATCCAACTTTCTGGAAAGAGATTTCAAATCACTTGCCATTTCCTTCATTTCCTCATGAAAGGGTTTAAATTCCTCGAGAAGCCTGGAAAGCATTAAAGGTTCCTGTTCACCAATTTGACTCAGAGGATCAGGCCCAGGCCCACCTGAGGCCCTGGATTTCTTAGAGGCCTTCTCAGGAGTAGCTGGGGGTGTGTGCTTCTGTGGGGCTTTCTTCATGTAAACCTCCATCCACCCGAAATATGCCCAAACCAGAGTGCCACAGCTATTAGACAGCGCTGAATCTTGAAAACAAGAGAAAATAAAAGGTTAGGACATCCGAAAAAGATGATTTAATGATTGGGAGGCAGGAGCTTCTTGAAGGAGCTTCTACTCAGCACTCTGCATCACGTGATCCTGGAAACTTAGAATTTTAATAACTTTTTAACAGATTTTGATTTTTTCACCAAACCTTCAAAAGACACATCTATGACCCACATCCCATATATCCTGAAAGTTTCAGACCAAACCTCAAGCAGTTTTGGAGAAACAGCGTGACAAAGAAATTGACAGAAAGTGGCAATTTCCAAATTATTTGACATTCTGTATCTCAGCACCCATACATCTGATCGGAACAAAACCTGCCAGATCCAGAGCTCAGTGGTTCCTGACAGCACATGCTAAGTTTACTGTGAATTGGTCAAAAAGTAGTAAAGTTATTAAAGTTCAAAATTTGGGGTTTAACATAGAACTGAAGACTGAACCCTAATATAAGGGCACTTCCATAACTCTCATTTAGGCCAGCAGGGTCATAAAACCCCAGGATGAACACTTCTTCCATGGTGCCCTGCCACCTTGCCTGGTTGAAACCTCCCCCCCCCAAAGAATGACCGGGACGGCCCACCACTGATGGAGCAGCAAAAGAGCCACTACAGGACCATGTCTGGCCCCGGATCCCTAACTTCACATGGTTCTTTGTTTTTTTCCTGAGCACAGACACTACTGCTCAAATCCACAGGGGCTCTTCCCACCAACATTAGAACAGTCTGACTGGGAGCCCTCCTGGTTGCCTGATGTGCCACAGGCTTGCGTAAAGAACCTGGATTAGTGAAAGTAGAAAGTCCAGAGGGGGTACTGCTAAGATCAAAGGAGATAAGGGGGCTTGTGAGGAGGAGGACCAAGTAAAAGCATCTATCCTAAATAGATGCTTCTGCTCAGTATTTACAGAAGAGAAGGTAGGGCAGGGCCCTCAGTTCAGCACCATGGACACAGGGGGGAGGGAGGTAAGCACTAGTCCCTTCACAAAAGAAAGGGTCCCACAAGAGCTCAATAAGCTCAGGGTGGACAAGGCAATGGTACCTGATGGCATACATCCCAGGGTACTAAAGGAGATAAGGGTGGAACTAGCAGAGCCATTATCAGAACTGTTTAGTGAGTCTCTGAGCAAAGGAGAGGTCCCAGAAGACTGGAGAAGGGCTCATGTGAGCCCGCTCCACAAGAGTGGTAGCAGGAAGGAGGCAGGGAATTACAAACCAGTCAGTCTTACCTCAGTAGCGGGCAAGATTATGGAGGCACTCCTTGAGGAAAGGATAGTGCAACACCTGGAATCCTTAGGAGCACAGGATCCAAGACAGCATGGGTTTACAAAGGAAGGTCCTGTCAAACTAATCTCATACATTTCTTTGACTGGGTAACCAGAGTGGTGGATCAAGGGAGCAGTTGATGTCACCTATCTTGACTTCAGCAAAGCTTTCGATACTGTTCCACATAGAAGATTGATTAATAAGCTGGGTAGGCTTGGGGTGGGCCAGAAGTTGGTCAACTGGGTAGCAAACTGGTTGACAGGCAGAAAACAGAGAGCGGTGGTAAATGGTATACAGTCAGAAGAGATGCAAGTCACAAGTGGGGTACCTCAGGGGTCAGTCCTGAGGCCACTCCCCTTCAATATCTTCATCAGTGACATTGAAAATGGACTAGAGGGTAAGGTTTGTCTGTTTGCAGATGACACCAAGATCTGCAACAGAGTAGATGATCCAGATGGGGTGGGCAGAATGAGAAGAGATTTGGATAAACAAGCAAAATGGTCGGAAGAGTGGCAACTGGGGTTTAATCCAAAGAAGTGCAAGATCATGCACATAGGGAAGAGAAACCCTGAAGCCACCTATAGGCGGGGAAGGGAGTTGCTGACAGTCACAAGGGAAGAAAAAGACTTGGGCATCATCATCATCACCGATAACCTGAAATCATCCAAGCAGACCTCTAAAGCAGTAGGTAAGGCTAGGGGGATGTTAGAGTGTATTAATAGGGGTATCACAATTCAGAAGAGGGAGGTAATAATTCCTCTTTACAAGACACTGGTTAGGCCCTATCTGGAGTACTGCTTGCAATACTGGAGGTCACACCTTCAAAAGGACATTAACCAAATTGAGGCAGTCCAGAGAAGGGCAACCAAAATGGTGCAGGGACTGCATCAGAAACACATGAGGACAGATTAATGGAGCTCAATATGTACACCCTAGAGCAAAGGAGAGAGAGAGGCGATATGATTGAAACATTCAAACACCTTAAGGGCATTAACAAGGTGAAAAAGTCTAACATGTTTCAATATAAGAAAAATAGCAGGACAACAGGGCACAACATGAGATTAGAGGGAGGCCGATTAATAGGTAATGTGAGGAAGTTCTTTTCACAGAAAGGGTGGTGGGTGCATGAAACAGCCTACATCAGGACATGGTGGATATGAATACAGTGTAGGGCTTCAAACCGGCATGGCATAGGCACAAGGGAGCAATACAGATGAGTATGAATAGATAGATCATTGACAGAGCAAAGGCTGATGGCATATTTATAAGGTAGAAAAAGAAATGGGCAGACTGGATGGGCCTTGGGGTCCTTATCTACCATCAACTTCTATGTTTCTATGTTCCTATGGACAGAGGGATGGGAAGATTGGGCTGACCACTCAGCTGGTGCCATGAAGCCCACTCCTGAAAATGTGCATCTGGATCAACTGGGAAGGTAACCCCTACCTTCTGCTGACAGTAACTGAAGACCACTCACCCACACTGGCCCCTATGCAGCATCACTTACTTGGAAAGCCATGTTGTCCTCTTCCCCCTGCAATATGGTGTCTGCTGCTGCAGATGCCTTGGGAGCCTTCTTTCTCTTTGTGCTTTCTCATCCTGTCCATGCAGAAAGAGGCTGACCTTCTACTACCTGGACCTTAAATAAAAACCCCTTTGTCCCTCCCTCCCCACTAGTGGCTACTCCAAGATCACTCATGGGTCAGGTTAAAGGCCATTGGACTGATCTTCCCTGGTTACTCTACCTGGGAAGGTCAGACTTAGGGATTGGCCCTGAGCACTAGGCAAATGACCTCCTGGAGATGGCCGGGAGGAGCCAATCTCATGTACACCAATGAGGTGATGAAACTCCACTGTGGAAGTAGAAGATAATAGATGTCAGTTACTATTTCTGTCTATTCTGCTTCCTCTCCTCTTCTTAATAACACAGTACTTTGCATAGCTATTGCTAAACAGATGTAAAAACATTGTAATTAATGCTCCATTTAGGTGAATGGGACACTATGCAACTTTAATCCCACCCATTGTTTCAGTCTCTGTGACAGCAAAACGTTTTCTGAAGTCAGCTGAAAAATAGATGTTAAGTGCTTAAGTGTACTGTATGTATGCATGGCCAGAGGATTTTGAAGCCAAACCACAGAAGTGAATCAGATGAAAGCAGAGTTCACACAATCACTTTTCACCTCACACTGTATTGTTCTGGCCAAATCCACATTAATGAGTCAAATTGCTTGTATATCGTTCCAGGAGAATTTTAATATGATTTGCAATTTAATTTCAGTCCAAAAACTCAAGAAATAGTGTGGTGGTGGTGGTGGTGGTGGAGGAGAGGGGTGGGAGAATGGTGAAAATTGTAGATTTTGCAATAAAATTGCAGGTGCAATTTTGTGAGTCCTGTCTTAAACCTTCATTGTTTAGAAAAGCTAAATGAAAAGATGGTGGTGTAGACTGAGTCTTGCCTGAAACAATATGACATCAGGAAGCCTTTCTAGTCAGGTTTCAGGTATTGGCACAGCAAGCAATAATACCCAACAGGGTGGGCGGTATTGGGGAATGCCGGACCGCCCAGGGGCATAATGAGACCCGATGCCACAGGAGGAGGGCCTTATAGCCCCTGGAAGGTCCAGTATTCCCCATACTGCCCTCCCAGGAGGGTATTATTGTACTTAGAAAATGGGCCAAATGTAAAACTTAAACAAAATTTTACAAAGAAAAAAAAATGAATAAAAAACAAATCAAAAGCAATGAAGTCACTTTTGATGTAAAGTAGTTCCTGTAGTGGTGCCAGCAGAGGGCACTGCTGTTGTTGTTTTGTTGTTGTCTCTACTTCACAGTTACTATCAGCCTACATGCATTGCGAGCGCAATTCTGAAAGGAACAGAGCTGTTGCCCATTTTCACTGCATGTTCATCTACTTCTAAGGTATGAAAAAAATTTCTATTTTTAGAAATTAAATTCTGTTCTTTACCCGCTCCGTACTGTGGAGTTCCTGTCAGGCTACGTGGGTTGCAAGCATGATTGAAAACAAATGGATGTTAAGAAAAAAATGCTCATTTTTTATTTTGTCTGTTGTGGGTGTTGAGACATGAGGAGTCTTAACAGGAAAGAAGTGGTTTTTGGTTTTACGTTCACCCTGTAAGATCTACTACTCGGTAGTATAACTCTTGGCATTGATTTTTGGTTTCCTCTCTCGCTAAGCGAGAGGAAAAAAATGGTGGCATTTGAAAAATGTTTGTCCAGTGCTGTAGCCAATCAGGACAGAGACTGTGTTCTATGCTGCAACATGAGGCTGGCATGGCTGGTGCTTTTAACATACAGGGCTCTCACTGTAAGTTAATGTACCCTCTGCCAGCCAATTAGATTTCTCATATTTCCAAGCCCATTTTCTAAGTATGAATAATACCCTTGTCAAGGTGCTCAATGCCCTCATCATGGAGATTAACAGTGCTGAGTGATCCATCTTGGTTCTTAATTATAGTCTCTGTTTTTTTTTCCCCATCTCTGTAACTTTGCCCCGGTAAGCAGCTTGTCACACACTTTTCAGGATCCATTCATCCTGGCACCAGCTATGTGCCCTTCAAATTTCAAGTAAATCTGTTGAACTGGGGCAGTTATTAGGGTGCAAAAATTTCAGAACATACAAAAAAAACTTTAATAACTCTGGAACTGTTCAATTTTGTTTCCTATAACCTTCCAAATGCATTACCTTGGCACAGCATGCTTCTACCCAGAAAGTTTCAGAAAAAAGCTCCAATCCATGTAGGCTATACATGACAGCAAACCCAAATACCATGTTAAGCATAGGAAAAAACTTAGATGCTTACAGAAAAATGTGTCATAGTTGATCTCAGAAACTACACAAGCTGCCATCATGAAACTTTTCACATATTTAGAACTTGTCTCCTAGAATGGACATGAAAAATTGCAGTTAATTTTGTCAAATGCTGCCAGAGCTATTAAGGTGCAAAATTAGGGGTTTAACATAGAACCACTCACTCAGCTCTAACTATGTGGTGCTACTGCATCCCATAATGCATACTGTATATATATATATGTATATGTATATTTATACAACAGGGACCAGATATTCAAAATTATGCACTAGCAGCAAACCGTTTGCACTGGGATTGAACTGCAATTGCGCAAGACTGCCATTTTCAAAAAGCCAAATAGCACCAGCACAATGTGTTAGCACCAGCAATAAAAGATACTGGGCCCTATTCACTATGTGGTGGGTAATATGTGCCAGAGGTGCATAACCCGCCCATAGAGGTCCACATCCGCAGACAGGTGTGTAGCGGTGGTATGCACCACTGGCTGCCACCTGTCCACAAACCCCACCTCCAAGCATGCAAGACTTTGCAGGGTGGCCAGGGGAGGAGTTGCACACCTGGCCAGGCATCCAATCAAATGTCTGGACCATGACCCACAGTATTTTAGTCTTTGATCACCGGGTAAGGCCACTAGGCACAAGTGCCTATTTTCGGGGTGACCTGGGAGCACTGGGTGGTTAAGTGACTTGCTCATAGTCACACAGTATGCAAGTGGAGGTTGTGAGAATCAAACTCTGATCTGGTCTACTGGATGTACCAAGCTCGTTCACACTTCATTCTTCTAACTTCTAGGTTATACTGCCAGCCCATATAATCTCAGTATATTAACATTCTCTTACTAACTTCCTTATTATGCAGTTATCACATATGTTACTTTAAATGTTTCTCCTTGCCTCGGTCATGTGCATTTCTATACACTTTATTTATTTTTTCACCCTAAAATCAATTCTAACTATATGTCATGTTACTGTGCCTTTAATTGCTTCACATTAGAATTAACACTACAACTTCTAAACTTTCATTCCTTCTTCAACTGCAACCATTTTCTGTTGTTGTACTTATCATTTACTTCACTTAGAAAACACTGTTTAAGTTGTACACTGCATTACATATTGACATGATTTCCTTTTTAAATCAGTTTCACTATTTTTTACTTTCAATTACTTTTCAAAAATGTTCTAATTTGCTGCCTTGTCTGTCAGTGTCTTTTAAGTTACATTTAAAGTATTTGCTATCTTCATAACATTTATCCTCTTTCTACTCTTTTTGAACCTGTTTGAACTTGGTGGCTTACAAAAAAAAAAACATTTATATTTACTTTGCCATTTCCAGCTACCCACTTGCTTTCTTGATTGTGACATACTTTATCTTGGAACATTTTCAAGTTCAGATTACTGCATCTTTTTATATTTCTCTTTGTTTCTGAAAAAATAAAAGATGCAGTTTCTTCCTGTAATCCTCCTTCCTTTGTTTTCTGCCTGCCTGGTAAGTTATTCTTCTTTGTGTATTTGGCTGGTAGCATCAGTGCCCTATAGAGAACTTCAAAGGCAAAAAGTCACAATGTTCTTATTTCCCTCCTTTTGTTGCTCCTGCCTGATTTGTTGGCCCTGCCTGATTTTTTAATGTACTCTGACAAGTACAGTGTGTATGCCTGCCAACACCCCTGATTTGGTGTTAGGTTCCCAACCCTAACACCACACCCACACCCTGCAAGCAGCAACAGGAAAAAACATAATGTTTTTTCCTGTTGCTACCTAATGGGTGGGAGTGGGGTGTTAGGGTTGGGAAGCCTAACACTACATTTCCCTACTTTAACTAGTGTATTAATGAAGTTTTTTGCAATTAATTTCCTTACTTTTTGAGATAGTATAATTGTATCCTCATTTGCCTGTGGGGGCATAGGGCCTAGAGGGCCCTGCACTTCTATCCCAACATAGATACATACTGTACATATATGCTGCTATGGAAGCACAGGGCCTGGAGGTTCCTGTGTTTCCATTTCTGCCAAAACAACAGTTTCTTTCCTTCATTGTATGTCTTGTTAAAGTTACGATGTTATCCTATGGGAATTTGCATTTTTTTAATTTTTAAGCTCTTTTTCTATTGCCCCTAAATGTTTAGTGGGGATACTGTATGGTTATTCTTGTAGTACTCATTAAGACCTTTGTGTTGATATACATAGATTGTCCCATAAGTCCAAATATTAAGGGAGTTATGGCTTGTTGAAGCTGCAATGTTATCTTATGGGAATTTGTTTTTTTTATTATTTCTTATATTACCTATATATGTTTAGTGTGGATATGTGTGATTCTTGTAGTACTCATTAATGCCTTTGGTTTGATATATGGAGTGTCCCTTAAGTCCAACTATTGAGGGAGTTATGGCTTGTTGAAGTTCCAGTGTTATCCTTTGGTAATTTTACATTTTTTATATTGCCCCTATATGTTTGGGGGAAACATGTTTTAGTCATGTAGTACTTATTAAGACCTTTGTTTTGATATATACATTGTCTCTTAAGTTCAAACACTGAGGGAGTTATGGCTTGATGAAGTTCAAATGTTATTCTATGGGAATTTGCATTTTTTATTTTGCCTGTAAATGTTTATGGAAGGAATATTTGTTATTCTTGTTGTGCTCATTAGGAACTTTGTTAATATATATATATATATATATATATATATATATACACAGAGAGAGAGAGAGGTAGATAGATAGATAGATAGATAGATAGATAGATAGATAGATAGATAGATAGATAGATAATACACACACATTGTGCCTTAAGTTCAAATATTGAGGGAATTATGGCTTGTTAAAATTCCAATGTTATCCTACGTGAATTTTCATTCCTTAATTTTTATGGATTTTTTATGTGTTCCCTAAATATTTTTTGGGAGAGATCATGTGTTATTCTTGTAGTATTCAGCAAGACCTGTTTTGATATATAGACTGTACCATAAGTCCAAATACTGAGGGAGTTATGGCTTGTTGAAATTCTAGTGTTATCCTATGGGATTTTTCATTTGTTACTTTTGTTTTTATATTGCCCTTAAATGTTGGGGAATGTTTTATTCTTGTAGTACACATTACGACCTTTGTTTTGATATATACATTGTCCCTTAAGTCCAAATATAGAAGGAATTATGGCTTATGGAAAATCCAATATTATCCTATGGGAATCCACATTTTTTATATTGCACCTAAATGTTTGGGGGTTATATGTTATACTTGTAGTACTCACTAAGACCTGTTATTTCATATATACACTGTACCTTAAGTCTAAATATTGAGCGAGTTATTACTTGTTAAAATTCCAGTGTTATCCTATGGGAATTTTCATTTTTTTATTTTTTTTTATATAGCTTCTAAATGTTTTAGGGGAATATGTAGTATTCTTGTAGTACTCATTAAGATCTTTGTTTTCTGATATATAGATTGTCACTTAAGTCCAAATATTGAGGGAGCTATGGCTCGTTGAATTTCCAGTGTTATCCTATGTGGCTTTGCATTTTTATATTGCTCCTAGATGTTTGGGGGGTATATTTTGTTCTTGTAGTACTAATTAAGACCTTTGTTTTCATACATAGACTGTGTGTTAAGTCCAAATATTGAGGGAGTTATGGCTTATTAACGTTGCAATGTTATCCCATAAGAATTTTCATTTTTTAATGTTTATGGATTTTTATGTGGCCCCTAAATTGTTTGGAGAGGATTCTCTGTCTTATTCTTGTAGTGCTCATTAAGACCTTTGTTGTGATATATAGAGTGTCCCTTAAGTCCAAATATTGAGGGAGTTATGACTTGTGAGCTTCAAATGTGGGGAAAAAAACTAAGTCCCAAAATCTTTTTTCATATGAAGGGATCCTTTTTCATATCAAATGAAAAACCCATTCAAAAAGGGATGCCTTCATACAAAAAGAGAATTTGGGTAAAAAAAAATAAGTCCAAATTCTTTTTTGTGTGTGTGTGCGTGTGTGTGAGGGCATCCTGTCTTGTAGGAATGAAAAAAAAAATATGAAAAAGGATTCCTTCATATGAAAAAAGAATCTGGGGGGAAAAAATAAGCCCCAAGTCTATTTTTGCATGAGGGCATCCTTTTTTGTATGAATAAAGAAAGCATGTGAAAAAAGGTTTTCTTCATAAAAAAAAATGAAAAAAACAAAGTCCTAAATCTTTTTTCATATGAGGGCATCCTTTTTCATATTAATGAAAAAAGTATACCAAAAGGATCCTGTTAACAAAAAAATAACTGGGACTTAGTTTTTTATTTTTTTCCCTGTTCTTTTTCCATTTGAAGGGAACCTTTTCCATATTCTTTTTTTTTTTTCATTCATACAAAAATGGAAACTCTCATATGAAAAAAGAATTAGGACTTAGTTTTTCCCAGATTCTTTTTTCATATGAAGGGATCCTGTTTTTTAATGACCGAATTCTTATTTCATATGGCTATATGAAAAAACAGAAGGCAGTCACAAAAAGGGATTAAAAAAAAGACATTGGGGCCCATTTTTCCAACAGTTAAGTTAAAAAAGTCCACCTAACAGGGTCCTGATGACCAAGATATTTGTCTTGGTGTCTGTACAGGATATCATTTTTGCAGATTTAGATTTTTTTTAAAGGAAACAAGATGGCGACAATACATAAAAGGATTTTTTCCTCATGATAAAGGATAACCCCTATATAAAAAAGGATCCTTTTTCATATGGACTAAATTCTTTTTTTCATTCCAAGCAGCTATCCAAAAGACTGTAGTGAGCATGCTCAGCACCAAAATTTTAAAATGTAATAACTTTGGAACAGATTAATATTTTTCACCATTCCAGTGAAAAGCATATCTGTGGCCGAAGCCTTTTCTACCCTGAAAATTTCAGACCAAAATTCCAAACTGTCTGGGAGCTAGCTAATGACAAATAAGACCGCAAAAAATGCTTATTTTTTAAAAACTTTTATTTGCATTTTGGAATCTGCACATTGGACAGGAAAGAAAAATGGCACATCAAGAGATCTACTCCCCAAGACCACACATACGAAATTTCATGCAAATGCATTGAATGGTTGCAAAGATATTAAAGAGCAAAGTTTGAGGTTTAAAATTGAAACCCATAGCCCAAACCAAACTATAATGGCACTACTGTGCCACTTTATTTGTGCCCCTATAGTTAGGGTTGAGTAGGATGTTCAGTGTTAAACCCCTAACTTTACATCTCAGTAACTTTGGCAGGGTTTGTCAGAATAGTCCACAAATGTGTCCATTGACATGCCATGTTGTGAAAATGTGTTTTCTGACAGCAACATGTGGTTTTTGAGATCTAGACACACCTTTTTTTGAAAAGGGTCACATTTTTCCCCTATACTTAATTTTTTTTTTTTTGCTGTTATGTACAGGCTACCGGGTACTGAGTTGCTGCACAAAGCTTTCAGGGCACATGTTGTATGTGCTGAGGTAGTGTCTTGCAAAGGTTTGGTGAAAAAATATTAAAGAGTTCCTGAGTTACAAGGATTTAAAAATTGGTTTTGAACAGATGCCTGATATGAACCATACAGAAATAGATTAGTTGCCATATTGGTCCTTGTAAGAACAGATCCAGAAGCAAATGGTTTGATATCTTTTAATGGTTCAACATAGATGTTACAAAAAGAAAACAATGTTTATGCTTTCAGATCTTATGACAAGTGTCATAAATCTGAGGAAGGCCTTGGTTGGACCGGAAGCTTAGACATTGTTTTCTTTTTGTAACATCTGTGTTGGGCCAATAGAAAGTATCAAACCATTTGCTTCTGGATCTGATATGAACCAGAAATTTCTGGTTTATGACAGTGATTTTTAGTTTGCAAAACTGATGCATCAGGAAACAAAAATGAGCCTCACGAATCACTTGTTTTTTGGTCGTGAGTACTGCCATCTTGGTTGTTTACTTCATTACTAACAAACATCTAAAATACATAAAATTGATCTCTTTTAAAAAACAAACACCTAAACCTAACTAAATGTTATCCATTTACATAGATTCTGCTGTTATTATTTTTAGAAAGCTGCCAGAAATATCTTTTTTGTGTACCCCAAAATCAAGGGTGCCTAGCTTAGTGAGAGGAACCTTCCACCGATATTCTCTATATGAGAAAAGTGGGACTTTCTTGAGTTCTGCAGCCACAGAGGAAACTCATGCTGTGGGCTACAGTCACAGCAGTGAACTGCCTACCATGTTCTGCCTCTGTCTCATTTTCTCTCTCTGTTTGTCTGTCTGTCTGTCTATCTATCTATCTACGTATCTATCTATCTATCTGTCTAACAATACTGCATTCTGCAGAGGTTTCCAAGACAGGAGATGTAAATGTAGTTGGAGCCTAAGGATGACTCCAGGTGTGTTTTCTCCACAGTGGTGACCAGGAAGAGGTTTCACTACCACCAACTCCTAATCAGTCAGTTGTTTCCAAAAAGTCTAGCTTCTAATCTCGCTCCCTCTCCAAAACAAGCCAAGAAAGCAAGGCAAAAACAACCTGTGCCTCCTCAGGTAAAATAAAACAAGAAGGTGGCATTTGGGCATTGAACTGCTGACTGACAGATTCAGCTTGAGAGAGTTATAGATTTGTATTCAAATTTAATTCAAAATCAATAACAGCAGCAGTGTGGAGTAACAGTTTAGTTTAAATGGAATACCGCAGCAACTTCGCTCCAAAATCCACCACCATGCACATGTTTGTGTCCCACTGCTGGTCATCAAATGAGAAATATCCCAACACCACTGAAGCAAAACAAATGCATGTGCCAAGTAAGCTACAGCCCTGCCAAAAATAGCACTGCTGCCACCATGGTGGGAGCAAGACCGTATCACTGAAACAATTTATACAAAGAGGTGGGGGAGGTAGGGGAGTGAGACAGAGGATGAGCATTGCCTGGACTGTGGGTGCACCTTTCTAAAATGTTTGGAGGTTGGGTTGTCTGATGTGAAAACTCTGTGTTCTTAGATTAGCAACCCCCAGACAACCTTGTTGACACCACCTCACTGCATGCATATTAAAGGGCACAGTCAGTCTGCCAGCCCAAGGCAGTGCAGAATTCACTGGTGTACAAACTTACTTTACAGTCAGTCAGGTTGTGATACAGGGCTCTGGTGAATCAGAATTACTTTCAGTCTTGCAGCCCAAATGCTACCGCCCCACCACCCCAAGGTTTCCAAATAAGGCTAAGCAGTCCTTTAAATCAGATGACATCACACTATACTTTGAAAGAGTGAAAAATTATCTAGTTAACCAAGTAAATACCCAGGAAAGGGAGACAACCCATAATTCATAGAGTAACACTTCTCATCAATCTTTCACATACTAAGTATAACGTGTGAAAATTTTACAGCTTGCTAAACCTTAGTCCAGCCACCGCAATTTCTACTACCCTTTTATACTGCAAACATACGCTGATAATTCAAGCAATTTAAAGTGAACATAGCACATAACCATAAATATGAGTTAATAAATGTACAGCATAAAAAATACCTATATAAATAACTACATTAGAGTAAAATGTGTGGTGGTATGTGAAGCAACATAGTATACCAATCCTATTATTCATTAAAACTGCACAGAAGGCAGTACCTAAAAGGAAAGTAAAAGTGGAAAAGGAAAAGGGGGCAGTGTCAAAGTCACTTTAGACTGCTTAAACTGACACCTAGGTTTGTGTGGGGGTGCTACTCTGTTTCATCTTTTTTGCTTGGAATAAATTTATTCAACTGTTTCAATGTTTTGGGGATTTCTTTGTTTGGATTATGTAGCTGAGCGTGTGTTTCTAGTGACTGTGCCTTTCTGTGTTTGTGCTCCATTCTATAGTCTGTTGAGCCACCTTATCCTCTGTGTTTGCAGTAATGCTATTTGTGGCTTAACTTGAACCAGGATGACTTCCAGCTCCACAGTATGGTGTCAGGTAGCCAAGTGAATATGGATACTGTGAGTAGCACTCCCACTTTATTACCTCATCCCACTATCATGAGTGGCAGTAACTTTATTGAGTCTTTGTTTCTTAAACAAGGGGACACACATCCCCTATTAAATGGTGGACATGATATTCCAGACAACATAGCCAGTACACAGGATTTACATGCTAAATTGTATGACATCAAAGAAGCATATGAGGCTCTAGGGAGAACCGCACTGAAAGCAAGACACCTTTATTGGCAGCTGGTCACTCTCAAGGCTTACAGTACCTGCAGGTAAATAGTGTACCTCGGGGACTCAGACTTGTTAAGTACCTGACTTTCAGTATGAACAGGCTGAATTTTCTAAAGGGCTGGCAAATTAACTTAATGGTATTGTTGGCAGGTCTGATAAAACCTCTTTTAAAAGACACAGAATTGACTGACTTAGAGGTTAAGAGTGAACCCACTGAAAATGAGACATTTTTATGGGAATTCTCAAGTAACTCAGAATATGACAAATACAGGTATAAACTTTAACGTACCTTGAAGGATACATGATGAGAGGATCAGAAAAACTAAAGAATGCAAATTTGAGAAGGACCATCTTGATTATGAGGCAGGTTACATCTTCAATTGGAGTAAACATAACACACGGCCACATTTTATTTTGAAACATACTCTCAATACAGATATGAACACCAGTGCATCTGATTCAGAATCAGAAGAAATTAGTAGTGAAGTTGGGAAGGGGCATTAAGCAAGTAGCACACTCCTCCCCAATTTTGACTAATATGACATAGTTTATGGTGCTGCTCCCAAGTCCACCCTGGCTAGATCGGACACCCTCTTTAACTCAATAATTCAATTCAATAAAAATACCACCAATGGCTTAATCTAGTTCAAGGTCAGTTGGCATTCATCTGTATCCCCCTCCCCCGGGTCGTGCCTGAAAATAGGCAGGATTTGTCTAGTGCACTTACCCGGTCAACAAAAGCTAAATAAAATAAATAAAAAAATAAAACTCCTTCTGTCACTTTGCTCTTGACGTCCCCTCTCAGACCCATCATTGTGAGCTCTATCATGCCTTGTTCTTTCCCCCACTAAATAGCAGGCACCTCTCACATTGCGCCAAATACATCTTCAAATTCTGGTTGAGGAAACTCTCTCCTTACCTCCCCTCTTCTCTCTCAACCCCACACTTACCTCCCCAATCCCTCAGATATTCTGACAGTCATACTCCGGCAGTCCCCCATCGCTCCATATGTACTAGCCAGTCTGCCTTTTCCTATAGCTTCCCTAAAGCCTGGAACTCCCTCCCTCCCTTCCACAAATACGCTGCTCCTCTTCTGCCTCCTCCCTCAGATCTGCCCTACACAATTAATTCTCTTCTAGCTGCTCCTGTTACAATCCACCTTAACCTTCCCCCAATAATTCTGCTCCTGTTTTATTCACCCCTCCTCTCCTGCTACTCATATTCTGTCTCCATCACCTCTCTCCCATGTCTCCCTGCCAAACCTTTCTTTCTTACTCCCATTGTTCTCTCTTCCTTTTTTCCTACATCCCCTCCTTTACCTTTGCCTTGGACCACCCCCTGGCAGGATTGTCAGCATTCTGGAGGGGCCAGATCCTGGCATGCCTCTCTCTTCCTTCTACCTTCCCTCCCACTCCTATATCTCTGCCACCCTGACCTCAGTCAGGGTTCTCAACCTCCCTGTTGGGCTCAGTCTCTTGCACTGCCCTCATCTCCCATCCCTCCTCATCTTCCACCTTGTCTACCTCCCTCCTCTTCCTCCTCTACTCTACCTGTACTAAAACTCCCCTTTGTCCTTGCCTGGTTCCACCCCTGGTGGGGTTCTCAGCATCCTGTGGGGGTCAAATCTTGATTTCTCCCTACTCTGAACTCACCTGCACCTATCTTTGCCTTGCTCTGGCCCCTGGCAGGGTTCTCAGCATCCTGAAGGGGTTAGATCTTGGCATGCCTATCACTCCCATTCCTCCCCCCTTTTTACCCCTTCCCCTCACTCCTCTGCTCTACCACCCCTCTGTAATCACTTATAGCCCCAAACTCCCTATAGTACTTGCAGTTTAATCGCATTTTTGTTGCATCATAACAAATTGAACTGACCACACTCTGCTTACTAGCATGTCTTAGTTCAACTATTTGTCTTCAGTCAGTCATCGTTTACCTATGCAGGCTATGTGCTTCCAAGCTGCTTGCATTCAATTGTTGAATTTTGTGTTATGTAACTATCTGAGTAGTCAATCCCCATGTTTTTCAGATAAAAACTGTTAACTTTCCATTCAGTCATTGTTTACTTTATAGTCCACATGCATCTTAGTTGTATGTACTCATTTGTTTATTTTGTGTTATTGTTCCCATTCTCTGTACTCAATTCCCATGTTCCCCTACCCCCAAGTCGCACCGGGAGATGAGCAACTTGTTCAGCATGCCTTCCTGGTGAAACATTTCAATAAAAAAAAAACTCAGTAGCATTCTTGGAGGTACTGCCTGTCTATGGCAAGGGGGGAGGTAGAGACAGCTTCACCAGGGAATTCAATGAAAAGTTGAAGGACTGGTGCTGACAGGAGGGTTTTGGCTTCATTGGGACTGGGACCTCACCTGGGTGGCTGAAGTACTGTACAAGCCAGACAGCCTCCATCTTCCCAGAGGGGGCACCAAGATACTTAGTGAAAAGTTTAAATGTTTCCTCTGCAACCATTTAAACTAGCCAAGGAGGGAGGTAAAAGCAAGCAGGGAATATTATACTGCCCCCTCAGAGGAAGAGACAGGCATAAAAGAGGATACTAGGGTCAAAGGATCACCAATAAAAACAGAAATCCTACATAGGTAACATGGAGGAGAAAACAAAAAACATGACAAAATGCAAAAAGAGGACAGAATGGAGACAGAAGTGTAAGGGGGGAGGTGACCGAATGTGGAGAGCGATATGTACAAATGCCTGCAGCCTGGGAATCAAAATCCAAGACCTGGTGGCATTGATGGCAGAAGTGAACCTGGACATAGTGGCTGTTAAAGAAACTTGGTACACAGAAAACTATGAATGGGATATAGTCATACCAGGATACGCCCTTTTCAGGAAAGACAGGGAAGGAAGAAAGGGAGGAGGGCTGGCCATGTACATGAGGGAAGAAAATCAAAGCAACTAAGGTTCAGGGGCTCCAGTTGGGAGCTGAGGCACTGTAGGTCACCCTAGAGACAAGAAATGGTAACTGCATTAGAACAGGCATGATCTACAGATCTCCGAGGCAGGGGAAAGAGACAGACAAAACACTAGTGAAAGCCATCCATAAAATGGCAACTCAAGGTGAACTACTACTACTCGGGGACTTCAATCTACCAGATGTAGTTTTGAGCACCCAGACTGCAAGTACAGCCAAAAGCAGACATTCTGACCACACTGCAGGGGACATGCCTGAGACAGCTTGTGGCTGAACCCACCCACGAGGGGGCTATACTAGACCAGGTGCTCACCAATGGGGACAGGGTCAAGAATGTTAAGGTAGGCAGCCACATAGGAACCAGTGACCACAGGATGGTATAGTTCAATGCAACCACAGTAGAAGTGACTAACCACACGAAAGTAAAGGTCCTGGATTTCAGAAGGGCTAGCTTTGGCAAAAAGGTGGAATATCTCAGGGGAACCCTGGCAAAAGAGGACAAAGGGGGGAAGTGGAGAAGCAGTGGTCTGTTCTCATGGGGGCCATAGCAGAGGTAACAAACCTCTGTGTTAAATACCAAAGTAAGAGTAAGAGAAAGAAATTACCACTTTGGTTCTCGAGGGAAGTGGCCAGGAAAGTGAGAGAAAAAAAGAGTGGCCTCCAGGGATATAAAGAAACACAAAGGAAAGAGGACAGGCATCATTATCTAGAGAAGCAGAGGGAGACAGGGAAGGCAGTCAGGAGTGCAAAGGTGAGAACGGAAGAACATATAGCACAGGCTATAATGAAATGTGACAAGACATTCTTCAGGTACATCAGTGAGAGGAAGAACACCATGGGTGTGATTGTCATGATAAAGAAGGAGGGAGGAGGGTGTGCAGAGCAGGACATAGAAAAAGCAGCAATACTGAACCAATACTTTTATTCAGTTTTCATGAAGGAAGGGGAAGGCGAAGGTCCACAACTCAACAAAAAAAAAAAGCTGTCAGGGAAGGGAGGTAGACACCACTACATTCACAGTAGAAAGAGCCCTAGAGGAACTCGGGAAACTGAAAATAGATAAGGCAATGGGGCCAGATGGAATTCACACCAGAATATTAAACGAGCTCAGGGAGGTGCTGGTGGTCACACTCACCACCCTATTCAACAGATCACTGGAGACGAGGGCAGTCCCAGAAGACTGAAGGAGGGCTAATGTGGTCCCACTCCACAAAAGTGGAAGCTGAGAAGAGGCAGGCAACTACAAACCAGTTAGCCTGTCCATGGTGGTGGGGAAATTAATGCAGGCACTGCTAAAGAAGGGGACCGTGTCATTCCTTGAATCTAGCAGAGCACAGGATCTGAGGCAGCATGAATTCACAGTGGGAAGATCATGTCAAACAAATCTAATAGATTTCTTTGACTGGGTGATCAGGGAGGTAGATCAGGGAAGGCGGTAGATGTGGCCTTCTTAGATTTCAGCAAAGCCTTTGATACTGTCCCACACAGAGGTTGACAAGCAAGTTAGGCAGCATGGGGGTAGGTCCCAAGGTGCTAAACTGGGTCAGAAATTGGTTGAGGGGCTGGACACAGATGGTGCTGGTGAATGGTGTTCAGTCAGACGAGAGGGAGGTGACCAGTGGGGTGCCACAGGGCTCAGTCCTGAGACCAGTCTTCTTCAATGTCTTAATAAGTGACATTCTGGAAGGGCTGGAGGGGAAAGTATGTCTTTTTGCAGATGACACTAAGATCTGCAAAAGGGTTGACACTCCAGAGGAGATAGAAAAAATTAGAAAATACCTACGCAGATTGGAGGAGTTGTCAGAAGTGTGGCAACTAAGATTCAGTGCAAAAAAGTGCAAAGTCGTGCACTGGGGGAACAGAAATCCAAGAGAGGTGTACAAGATGGGGGATGTACCGGTGGCCACCAAACAGGAATGGGACCTGGGGGGGTACTCATATTAGATGACCTAAAGGCAACCAAACTATGTGAGAAGGCTGTGGGGAAAGCCAGTGGGATGCTGGGGTGCATAAGGAGATGTATTATCAGCAGAAAGAAGGAGGTGATTATGTTACTCTACAGATCGCTGGTGAGACCTCAGCTGGAGTACTGTGTCCAGTTCTGGAGACCACATCTCTGGAAGGACACAGACAGACTGGAGGCAGTGCAGAGGAGGGTTGTAAAGATGGTGCAGAGTCTGCATGAAAAGCCCTATGAGGAGAGGCTAGAGGAACTCAATATGTATTCCCGGGGGGGGGGGCATGATAGAAATGTTCAAATACTTCAGGAAACAAGGTACAGAAGGGTATCATCTTTCAAAAATGAAGATGTGCAAGAACAAAGGGGCACAAAATTAAGTTGGGTGGGAGATTCAAGGGTAACATGAGGAAGTACTTTTTCACTGAAAGGGTGGTGGATGCTGGTAGTAGGGGAAAAAAAGGAAATTCAAGAATGCATGGGATAGACATAAGGGTACTCTAGGGACAGGAAAGAAAGGGTGAGCTGCAGATCAACTAGGATCTGTGGTTTGTAATAGGCAGGCAAAATGGGCAGACTGGGTGGGCCACACGGTTCTTATTTGCTGTCAACTTCTATGATTCTATGTAAGTAGAAAATGAACTAGAGCCCCAATTTTTAGCATTGAGCCAGGCCTCTACCATGGGCAACCCCATAGCCAGATAAATGTTAGTGTAACTGGGTGCCATGGCTACCCCAAGGCTGTCCCCTTACTCTGTTGGTATCACCATGCATTTTGCTCTTATGTACTTGTTTATGTAGAGGTCTGTATTTTTTATGTTGCATATTTATTCACTCATATTTAAAGTTATGTTCTAAGGTTACTTTAGTTGCTTTAATGATCAGCATACGTTTGCACTATAAAAGAGAGGTGTGGATGCAGGCACCTTTACATCTTGAAAAGGCATCGGTTTGTGTGTTTGTGTGTGTGGGAGGGCTACTCCGGTTCATCTTTTTTACTTGGAATAAAGTTTACTCAACTGCTTATTGGTTTGGGGGTTTCTTTGTCTGGACTGTGCAGCTGAGCACTTGTTTCTAGATCACTGGTGAGACCGCGCCTGGAGTACTGTGCAAGGTTCTGGAATCCACACTTGTGCAAGCACTGCAAGAGTGTGAAGGCAGTGCAGAGAAGTGTGGCTAAAATGATTCAGGGAATAGGGCAAACATACAAGGAGAGATTGCAGGACCTCTGTATGAAAACACCACAGATCTGGAGGGAGAGGGGGACATGAGAGAAATTTACAAGCATGGGAAAAGAGGATAGGTCTTAATGGCATTTGTACATTAAGCAAGAACATAGGATGAGGATGAATTCAATGAAGCTGGCAGAAGGTAGGTTCAGGAAAGAGGTCCACAAGCACTTTTTAACTGAAAGAAGGGTGAATAAGTGGAATGGGCTGTTGGGGTGGTACAGACTAAATCAGTGGGGATGAGGCTTTCAAGGTGTGGTGGAACAGGCATATGGCCATAGTACATGGGAATGGAACACATATGGCCACTAGGGTCTTTGCGCTGTAGTTACTGCATGTAAAGTGGGCAGACTGGATGTGTCACTCAGTCTTTTTCTGCCTTTATTTTCTGTGCTTCTATGTAACTCACTCCATCTAAACATTCTAAGGATACAAGTAATTAGATTAACATTAATGAATAGTTCATTTTTACGTTTGCTTGCGTGCATGCACAAGGAACGTCTTGGGAGAATGGGACACTTTGGAGGTGTGCTCCTCCTCTGCAATCCCCTGCTCTATTGAGCAGGCATGGCAGTCCTGCACCAATCGGACATGGTGCTGTGTATGACAGCGGTGGTCTTCTCTTCAAAGAAAACCACCGCTGTGTGCCTGCACCGCGTCACGCCGCCCCCCCAAATCTTTGCTGCCACACTGGGAGCCCACCCCAGCGTGGCAAACATCCGCATCATCTCGATGGGGTGCCCAATCCCCGTCAGCTCCACGGCCCCACGGCCCCACCCGCGTACTTCTGCCCAGCTGGGAGCCCACCCCAGCATGGCCAACGCCCCGCCGTCAGTCGGACGGGAAGTCCCATCCCCATTGGCTCCACTGGCCCCAGTTATCTCTGCCACGCTGGGAGCCCACCCAGCATGGCAAACGTCCCACATCGCTTTTTTTTTTTTAAACCTGTAAATTAAAACGGTCCCACAGCGCTTCTCCCAGCCCCCCCACAACCCGCACCCACCCACTGCGCACCCTGCCTCCCCACACCCCCTCACCCCATACTTACCTCCGGAGCTCGGCGCGACGATCTTCGGTGGACCGGGAACACGTCTGCACTCTTCAAAGCCGACCGTGAACTGAGGAAATGCTGGTAAGCTGTATGATGGGCTAGATAGGGGTTTTCAACTTTGATGCATATCTCAGGCATTTTTGGAATTTTGCACCAAATTTTCAACATGGGTTTTGGGACCCCTTCTTATGAATGATATGCACTGTCATGGCGTTATTCGGGCCTGAGGGTGATTTCTCAATCACTGTGTGAAATCACCCTTCAGGCCCGAATAACGCCATGACAGTGACATCATTCATGAGAAGGGGTCCCAAAAACCCATGTTGAAAATTTGGTGCAAAAATTCCAAAAAATGACTGTTTTACGAGCGTGCATTGCGCAGTTCCTACGCAGGCTCGTAAGTTCACAAATTTTCAATATTTTCACTCCAGATTTTCAACATTGCCATTTTACCACACCTCCTTATGCGCAGTACAGCTGTCATTTTTCACATCCTGCCCAAAACGTATTTCCGCCCATGTAGCGCACAATGGTGCAGTCGGTGTGCAAAATCAATGTATGGGACACATTAAGAAAATCACCATGACACTGTTTATTAGCAGAGGTCTTAAAATGGCTATGTTGAAAATTTGGTGAAAATATTCCTAAAAATGACTGTTTTACGAGCGTGCGTTGCGCAGTTCCTATGCACGCTCGTACGTTTGCGAATTTTCAAAATTTCCACTCCAGATTTTCAACATTGCCATTTTACCACACCTTCTTATGAGTAGTACAGCTGTCATTTTCACATCTCACCCAAAACATGTTTCCGCCTCATGAAGACAGTAGCGTGCAGTCAGTGTGCGAAATCAATGTATGGGACACATTAAGAAAATCACAGTGACACTGTTCATGAGCAGGGTATTAAAATGGCTATGTTAAAAATTTAGTGAAAAAATTCCTAAAAATGACTGTTTCTGACGTCGTTACTTGCAGTTCCTCCTTTTCGTCACGTTTAATTTTCAATATTTTCACTCCAGATTTTCAACATTGCCATTTTACCACACCTCCTCATGAACAGTACAGCTGTCATTTTTCACATCCTGTCCAAAACGTGTTTCCGCCCATGTAGCGCACAATGGCGCAGTCGGTGTGCGAACTCAATGTATGGGACACATTAAGAAAATCACAGTGACACTGTTCATGAGCAGAGGTCTTAAAATGGCTGTGTTGAAAATGTGGTGAAAAAATTCCTAAAAATGACTGTTTTACGAGCGTGCGTTGCGCAGTTCCTATGCACGCTCGTAAGTTCGCGAATTTTCAATATTTTCACTCCAGATTTTCAACATTGCCATTTTACCACACCTTCTTATGAGCAGTACAGCTGTCATTTTTCACATCCTGCCCAAAACATGTTTCCGCTCATGTAGCGCACAATGGCGCAGTCGGTGTGCAAAATCAATGTATGGGACACATTAAGAAAATCACAGTGACACTGTTCATGAGCAGAGGTCTTAAAATGGCTATGTTGAAAATTTGGTGAAAAAATTCCTAAAAATGACTGTTTTACAAGCGTGCGTTGCGCAGTTCCTACGCACTCTCGTAAGTTCACGAATTTTCAATATTTGCACTCCAATGACTTCCAAATACCTAAACAGCACATAGAAGCAAGCAACATTTGGCATTGACAAATGCTTGTACTTCTTTGTCACTGATTTTTTTAAGCCATGTCCAAGTGCCAAATACCACTTCAAATACCTGCAAGCAAACGTTCGGCATTGACAAATGCTTGTTGAAAATATAATGCTAACGCCCTATCCAATTTGTCACATAATTATGTATAAATTCAAATAGGTGCTTTAATATCAGTAATGAGGTTGGTTACCGCAGCAAAAAAAAATACAAAAACAATGTAGAAACCACCGAAAATCACCCCCATGAAATACTCATCAAACAATGCTTGACTAATATGTTTCATACTCTGTTCAGTGTTCTGGTCATAGATAAGTATGAGTTATTCTGTAAATGGCACTTTTTAATTGCGTGCCTCAACTCTCCTTGACCGAGTCTTAAACTTGTGACACTGGTCATGGAAACCAATTGCATATCACTATCATATTAAGTGATGGAAATTGAAACTGAATAATAAACCATTAGAAAAGCTGAAACTTGCTTTTCACTGCATATTTACTGGTAAAACCTATATAACACATCTTTTTTAAATCTAGTATTAGAATACTGAATTTACCGAGACAGATAGACAGCCAGGGAGACAGACAGGCAGACAGACAGACAGACAGACAGAGAGAGAGATAGAAAGAGAGAGAGATAGATAGACAGACAGACAGATAGCTGGAATAATGTATGGGTGACCATAGACAACACGTATGTTTTTCATCGAGGGGCAGAAATAACAACATATGGACCTGAAGAGGGAAGCTTGAGCAGTCCATGCTGTGTCTTAGCCCTGAGAAGGAAACACAGGGCGAGTTGTGTATGGTTACCCATATTTATTTTTTATAGTATATGGTTTATTTTCTTGGTCCAGTCTTTTCATTTCTTTAGAGAGAACTGCTGTAGTTGTTAGATTGTAGCATTGTGTGTTCTACTGGAGGACAGTGAATGAAAGTGAAAGTGGGACGGGAGCAGGGAAGAGGCAGCATTCAGTGCAAGAGGGAAAGTAGGGTGCAATGATTATAGAATGTGCACAACATCTTTAGAATATGCACACCAGCTTTTCAACTGTATGCAACAAGCTTTTTGAATTGGCTGAATTCCATGCCCAATCAGCCCTACTTATATATGATAGCAAGACAGATAGATACGCTAGATAGATCAGACAGACAGACAGACAGACAGACAGACAAATGTATATTATACAAGTGCACAGACAGTATGGGTTGGGTAAGCTCTAAAATCCCTCTCATTGCACTTCAATAACTTGGCCTCCATATATCCGATTTGTCTGAAATATGGTAGGATATTAGTTGGTGCCAGAATCACTGGATCCTGAAAATGTTATTACAATCAGCTGAAGGAGGGCTAAGTTACAGAGGTGCAAGAAACATAAAAAAGAGCAATATGTTGCCCTTTTCTTCTGCTCACCTATAACTCAGAAATGGTTTTCTTTTTAAAACTGAAACTTATCAGTTTGATAGAGGTTAGCCTAAGGCACATTTCCAGATATTATGCGATTTATCTAAGAGATTCTCTCTGGTGGCCCTGAGTAGTACTGCAGGCAGGCAGAGAATTTCTCTGGATATATCACTGCAATTTCAGGAAATTTCTGGCCATGTCCTTGGTTGTAACTGCATGCGTTTGCAGCTGGCAAGTTTTTAACTTACATAGTTATTGACATATATGTTAAAAGCTGTGCAGTTTTCTGAGCATGCTTAGTTACAAAAATGAACGTTCTACAATGAACTGTATTTATGCAAAAGTGAAAGTATTCCTTCAAACTGCTTTCATCAGCCAAGATTCACAGCTGACAAAAACAGTGTAAAAGGAAATCACTGTCCATCACAATAATTTCTGCAAAATACAGTTCTTTGTTCCATGTGCCACTGCATCTCCCCCATCAAGTCTTCACAACACTGGAATACCCACACCCACAGCCTCTAAACAGCTGGCACTGACAGTGGGGTGCCCATTTTAATTTGTACTACAGATAATAATGAAAACTGCCCCTAAAGGGATTTCTTGTGATTTTTATTCTTCTTCTTTTTACTGTCTGTTGTGCCATTACTACCCCCCAACCACCCTAGCTCCACCACTAGACACCCACTGTCCCCCATACTCCTCACTCACCTAGAACATGACCCTTGGCATTGAGCCACTCTCAGTGAAAAAAGATGTCCCCCTCCTGCAACTGCAACCATGAACTGAAATAAACAAGGTAAATGTGGTTAATGCATTTCAATGCGTTTAAAACGTTTACTCATGACTTGGTTATTTTATAACATTTGTTCACCAAATTTTTAACATGGCCTTTTTGGAACCCCACCTCATGAACATGGTAGGTTAAATATTTCAAATCCAGTCCAAACGTCAGTTTTACAGTCGCTTTGTGAAATCACCTTTTGGGTGCGATTTGAAAAGTTTCCACTAACAGATCCATGGGATGGGGTGATAAAACTATGTTGAAAATGTAGGGTCAAAATATTTAAAAACAATAACAAAGTTACGAAGGTACATTGACATTTTTCAATCTTCACTCATAACTTTGATAATTTTCAAAATGTTGCCCCACATTCTCAACATAGCCATTTTTCATACCACATCATAGGAACATACGAATTTGCCAGCAGATACAGGCCTAAAAGTCTATGGAGTCTGCTCGCGTGTGCAGCACCCATTTTATTAAACTGCAGCTGCCCCCTCCCTTGCCCGCCCTTCTGATTTATTGCTCACTACCTCTCAATTTTCTCCCTCCAACTTCCCCTCAGTTTTGACCCTCCCTTTGACCCTGTCCCACCCCTTGCAGCTGCCCGCCATCCACAGTGATATCACTTTCTCTGGCAGTGCATTCCAATCCGCCACCACCCTTTCCATGAAATAGTGCCTCCTCATATCCCTCTTGAATCTTCCTCCCTCCAATTTCAGACTGTGCCCCCTGGGGTTCCTTCCTCCTTTTAACTTAAGCCCTCTGACTTAACTCTGTTCATGCCCTTTAGGTACTTGAAGGTCTCAATCATATCCCCTCTCTTCTTTCTATCCTCCAGGGTATACATGTTGAGCTCCCTCAGACTCTCCTCATATGTTTTGCCCACCATTGCCTGGATCATCTTTGTTGCCCTACAATGGACCCCTCAGTAGTCTGATGTTCCTTTTCAAATGGGGCACCAAAATGGCATGAACTACTCTGAGTGCAATCTCACCAGGGATCTGTACAGGGGCAGAATGACTTCCTTCCTCCTAGAGGTGATTTCCTGGCGATGCATCCCAGTATTTTAGAGAGCAGAGGTGGCTTTTCATGGCAGTAGGGAAAGGAGCAGCTGGCAGCATTTTTCAGCCACAGGAAGTGAAGAAGCAGTGGCAGCCAAGGCCGCAGAGAGGGGACAGATCACAGGTGGCACTTTCGGTCACAAAGAGGTGAATCCAGTTAGAGGGGACTGGAGATCACCAGTGACACTTTCAGCTGCAAAAGAGGGGAATCCAGTGGCAGCTTTCTCAGCTGCAGAGGCAACAGACCAGGACAGAAGTACCTGAGGTCTCAAGCGGCAGCCAATCCAGCCACAGGGAAAGGCTCCAATCATCACTGTGAGCCAGACCACCAATTGGGGCAAGGGGCATGAAAGACAAAAGCCATCTAGGCTTTAAAAGGTAGCACCAGCCCCAGAAGGGAAGAGTAGCAGCATTTTTTCATGGCTGCAGGGAAAGGAACAGCAGGCAGCATTTTTTGGCCACAGGGAGTGAAGCAGTGGCAGCAGCCAAGGCAGCAGAGATGGGACAGATTGCTAGTAGCACTTCTGGCCGCAAAAGAGGGGAATCCAGTGGCTGCTTTCTCGGCCAGAGAGGCAACAGTCCAGGACAGTTGTATATTTGTCCCGCCCACTCACCCCAGCCCTGACCTCTATTAAATGCCCACAGAGGGCAGGGACAACACCAGGAAGGACCTCATTGTTAGCTATTAAGAACCACACAAGTCAACAGAAAAGGGATGATCACTTGGAATTGAACTAAAAACTGGGATGGGGAGAGGAGGTTTGATTGCTTATTGGACCACTCAAGTCAGCTGGAAGAGGCTGATCACTCGAACTAAAAAAGCTGGGCGGGGAGAAAAGGAGGATTGTTTGATTATTTGAACTACAGCTGGACAAAGATGGGGAAACTTTTATGATACCAGTCATCTTAATATAGTTATGGAGCCTTGCTGAAGGGGTAGTATCTGCTTATTATCTGCTGCCTAGTTACAGAAGGGGACATTTCTGATTGCTGAGATATTTATGTTTGCCTGTCATCTAGCTTACTGATGGGGCAGTATCTGCTAGCATTAAGGAAAGGCTCTAGACTGATACCTAGTTACTGAGGGGCCAGTTTCTGCTTGTTTTTGGGGGGCTCTTGACTGACTAGAGTATTAATTGGAAAGGGGACAGGAGGGATCAGCGCATGTCAGGAAATGCTCTAGGCTGACTGTGCGACATACAGGGAAGGGAAGGCCAAAATCTTGTCCGAAAGGGCTTTTGGCTGACTAGCGGATTGCGAGCCAATCAGCAAGGGGGGGCAAGACAAGGAAGGAGAAATGAGGACAGCAAGGGAGGAACCGACTTGGACCAGGGTGGGGATCATAGCAGATGGGGCTGGGGATCATAGCAGATGGGACTGGGGATCATAGCAGATGGGGCTGGGGGATCATAGCAGATGGGACTGGGGGATCATAGCAGATGGGGCTGGGGGATCATAGCAGATGGGGCTGGGAGATCATAGCAGATGGGGCTGGGGGATCATAGCAGATGGGACTGGGGGATCATAGCAGATGAGACTGGGGGATCATAGCAGATGGGGATGACAGGGGACAGGGCAACAGCAGCTGGTGCCACCTTGGAGGGGGTGTGATAATTATAAGTACCAGGCGATGAAAAGCAGCAAGGGGTATTTGAGGGGAGAGAATAGTTAGCTGTAATGGTTGTGGGGCTGCTGTTTTCATGAGCACTCTGTGGAAGGTAGGGGAATGCCCTATCTGTCAAAAACTAAGGAGGATGGAGGCTGAACTAGCAAGGTTGAAGGGCAGGACCAGCACCAGGTTTTTGTGGGCCTGGGTAATGCACTTCCAGTGGGCCCCCCTCAGACCCATCTGTCCGTGTAAAGAAAAAATAAATTAAAAAAAGCAAAATACAATCAAACCAGCTCCAGTGCTTGGCAGAAAGATACAGGCAGCCCCACCCCCAACCCCGAGCCATCAGCTGTCTGATGCTTGGACACAAGGCTCCCTGACCCTCCAGAGCAATTCAGCAGTGGCATGCACAGTTTTACTTGAAAAAAGGGTTCAATGTCCCACCAATTTACAGGTGCTCATTAGCAATGAACATGACATTACTGCCCCCCCAACAGGAGAGGCTTGTCCAGCCCAGATGGTTCCCCTACAGAGAATTCTGTTACACTGTGCACCGGTTAGGAACGGGATTTTGTAAACCTGTCCATGACCTGTTGCTTATCCATTAAAAACTAACAAAAGTCGTCATGAATACTGAGTCTGACCTGCTGCCCACAAGCCCAAATGCTCCAGTCCTCCGTCTACTATTAGTGAACAACTGCTGCTGCCTCTGAGCTGATAAAGTTCCAGGATCATCATTACACCAGGACAGAGCTTCATTCATGATCCGCTATTGCTCTTGGTGCTGACCCGACCTGTGCCATTTCTGTGAGAGCCCCCAACACACAATGGATTCAGTGACTCTCCTCCCATGACTCATGACTCTTGCACTCTCTCTGCTACTCAGCTCCAGACCAGACTAGTGCGCTCCATCATGCCACCGCCCCTACTCCAGCCTTTGCAAAAGCTAACTGGCTGGGTGGTTTAGGCTCACCCCTCCACCACAATCTCCAGCCATTGGCCACCTGCACATTCACACCCTGCACCACAAAATGCTCCCTAGTGTCACAAATGGATCGGGCCATGCTGATCAAGCAGGGCTGGCAGCCTTCATTTTTTGGGGGGGCCCAGGGGAATCTTGAGATGTAGTTTCCACTCGGCAGGCTCAGAGTCAGCACTGATTGAAATTGTTATGTCACCAGTGGACAGAGGCAGAGCAGAGCCTTTATAGCATAGCAGCTCAGAAAAAATGAGCTGCTGGTGGGCCCCCCTCTGGTGTTGGGGCCCCGAGCAGTTGCCCAGGTTGCCCAGGTGCTGACTCCAGCCCTGTTGAAGGGGGAACTTGAGAGGAGGGTATAGGGAAAGGAGTAGATGAGGAGAGAGAGAGGGGACAAGGAGAAGGACCAAAAGGGTGGAGGGGGAAACAAGTTGGGGAAGGGGACTGGGAGGTCCAGAGGACCCACAGCAGGGACAGAGGGGCCAGGAGCAGGAAGAGGACAAATAGGCTATGGACAGGAGGGAGCTGAGGAAATTGGACTTGGCAGGAGATATACAGCAGGGTTGAACAGGTAATGGCCTTTGACTGGGTTGAGGGACAAGGAAGGAGTGAGGGGAAGGGGAGCAGTGAGCACCAGAGGGCCAAGTGAGGAAGGGGACTTGAGAGAGGTGCATGAGAAGGGGAAGTAGGGAGAGCAAAGGGGTGGACAAGCATAGGTAGCATGCAAACAGGTGGTAGGGTCATGGGGGGGTAGAGGAGAACATGCAGCATGAGAGGAGAGCAGGGAGGAGAGTATGGAAAAGCATGGGGCAATGGGTAGTGGGGGGTGAGGGGGGCAGGAGATGGGATCCAGAGCTGGGACTTAGATGGGGAGGACATTCCAAGGGAGACAGGGAGAGAAGCTGGTAGCAAGGAAAGGGGGGAGGAGGAAAGGGGAAGAGGCGGCCAAAGTGGAGGGGACAGAGTGCATGGGAAGGTGTCTTCACTGGAAGCAAGGTGCATGAATATGCAGGTCAATGGAGTAAGGGCAAGCCTGAGGGTAAAAGAGCAGTGGTTGTATATGGGGATTCAATCATTAAGAGGATTCAGTGGCAAAGGAGGAAAGTAGTTTTTAAGGGGAGGGCAGTTTTTTTGTGATCCAGGAATGGAGGCTAGAAGGACACTCCCAGGATAAAAGACTGAGTCAATCTAGTGGAAAGAAGTCTCACTGAATAGTGCATCTGGGCACAAAAGATTTGGCGGGGGATGAGGTGGAGGTGGTTCAAAGGAGGTTCAAGAAGTAGGCAGAGGGCTGTAAGGGATGGGTCAGCTCCCTGGCCTTCTCAGAAGTCCTGCCAGTGCATTGCACTAGCATGGCCAGGCAACTCAGGGTAAAGGATTTTAACCTCTGGCTGAGGCAGTGGTGTGCGGAGGAGGGCTTCACATGTCTTGGAGACTGGGGGGATACATGGGTGGATGAACACCTGTATGCAAGAGATAGGCTACACATAAGTGACGTGGGGGCTAGACTACTAAAAGCAAAACTGCAGGGGTACATTGACAAGAGGCTGGGGGTAGACTGGGATTTAAACTAGACAGGGGGGAGTGCAGCACTTGGGAGAAAGAGGATCCTTGTCCTAGTGGGGGACAACCCAGCCTACACTCTCCCAATGTGAAAGACAAGGGACAGCATAAGGAGGGGGTATTATAAGAGCTTGGGGGGGGGGGTTGGAAGAGAATTCTATCCAACGCCAGAAGCCTAGGAAATAAAATTACAGACTTGGAGTCAGTGGTGGGGCTGGGTGACCCCGGACCTAATTGCAGTAACAGAAACATGGTGAACGGAGGGCCATGGCTGGGAGGCGGAACTACAAGGGTACAATCTTTTTAGAAGGGATAGACAGAGTAAAAAAGGAGGGAATAGCACTGTATATGTGGGAGGGATAGTTGCAGTGGAAGGCAGAGAGGACAAGGGATCTGCTGAGATCCTTTGGGTTACGTTGGGGAGTAAGGAGGGGGCAATAAGGATAGGGGTGATATACAGACCACCTCATCAGGGGAGGAATTGGATCAGGAATTGGCTAAGGAGACACAGGAAAAGGCCAGGAGAAGGGAAATCCTAGTGGTGAGGGACCTGAACCTACCAGATGTAGACTGGAAAATTCCATCGGCCACAATGGAAAAGTGCAGGGGCTTAATTGAATCCCTGCAGGATGCACTCCTAAGCAAGCTAGTTAAAGAACCTACGAGGGGAGAGGCTAAACTAGATGTAATTTTAACAAATGGGGACCGAGTAGGGGAGGTTGAGGTTGGGAAAACTTGGGGGACAGTGATCACCAGATGGTCAGGTTCTCCATCCAGGCAGGGGCAAAATTGGGCAGGTCATCTACCAGGGTGCTTGACTTCTGGAGTGCGAATTTTGAGAAAATGATGGGCATCTTAAGGAGGGAGTTTGCAGGGATCTAAGAGCTTGAGGAGGTAGAGCAGCTGTAGGAAGTAATTAAGTGTGGAATTCTCAAGGCGACGGAGGAATGCATCTGGAAAATCAGCAAATGTAAAAGGGGAAGAAAAGCACTGTGGTTCATGGTAGGGGTTAGGGAGGCTGTCAAGGAGAAGAGAAAGGCTGTTAAGGCCTAAAAAAAGTCACAGGGGATAGTGGAAAGGAGGTTCCATAAGGGTAAACTCAGGGAAGTGGGAAGAACAATTAGGAAGGCAAAGGCAAGCACGGAGGAGAAAATAGCTAAGGAGATGAGAAGGAGTGACAAAAGATTTTATAGGTATCTGAGTGATAATGGGAAAAACAGGCAGGGGATTCCAAGATTTAGAGGGGAGGGGGGTAAAATAGCTGTAGGAGACAACTCTCCTAAATAAATATCTTGCATCCATTTTCATGTCAGAGAAGGAAGGAAAGGGCCTGTATTGAGTAAAAAAGGGGAGGGAGGGCAAGAAGGTGGACACAAGTCCCTTCACAGTGGAGAGGGTGATGGAGGAGATGGGAAAACTAAAAACAGACAAGGCTACGGGACCTGACCGGGTACACCCAAGTGTGATTTGGGAGCCAAGGGCAGATCTGACAGGGCCACTGACAAAGCTATTTAATCTATCCCTGAAATTGGGGAGGGTCCCTGGAGACTGGAAAAATGCAGAGTGGTACCGCTATACAAGGGAGGGAGAAAGGAGGAGCCTGGCAACTACCGCCCAGTCAGTCTCACCTCGGTTGTAGGCAAGCTGATGGACACTCTCATAAAGGAGGGGCTGGTAGGGTACCTAGAGGAGGAGGGTCTGATTGATGATAACCAACATGGGTTCACAGGTGGCAGGTCTTGTCAGACCAACCTGACTGAATTCTTTGAGGTGGTTATAGAGGTATACAATCGGGGGGGCTGTGGATGTGGCCTATCTGGATTTCCGGAAGGCATTTGACTCTGTTCCACATAGAAGGTCGGTAAGCAAGTTGAACAGTCTGGGTGTGGGTGCTAGGATTACTAAGTAGGTGGAGAATTGGCTGGGTGGGAGAACCCAGAGAGTGGTGGCCAATGGGAAGCACTCCAGGGAACTAGGGGTGATGAGCAGGGTGCCACAAGGGTCAGTGTTGGGGCCCATACTATTTAATGTGTACGTGGGGGGCTTAGCAGAGGGTCTAAATGGAAAGGCATGTTTGTTCACGGATGACATGAAGATACATAACAGGGTGGATGATCCGGGGGGGGAATGAGGCAGGATCTAGCCAGGATGGAGGAGTGCGCAGGGAAGTGGCAATTTCAATTCAATGCGAAAAAGTGCAAAATAATGCACAAAGGACTGAAAAATCCAAGAGTCACTTATTGCCTGGGGGTGAATCACTGCAGGTCATAGACCAGGAAAAGGACCTGGGGATTTGGATCACAGACACATTAAAGGCTAGGAGTCAGTGTGAATGAGCAGCTGGGAAAGCAACAAGAGTGTTGGTATGCATTGGGAAAGGCTTCACTAGTAGGAAGAGGGAGGTGATCATGCCATTATATAAAACACTGGTCAGACCACAGCTGGAGTATGGAGTTCAATTCTGAAGGCCCCATTTGCAAGGGGACAAGGATAGACTGGAAAGGGTACAGAGAAGGGTGACCAAGATGATCTAGGGGATACAGAGGAAACCACATGGGGAGAGGCTGGAAGAGCTTGGTCTTTATATGCTGGAAATGAGATGGGAGAGGTGGGACATGGTGGAAACCTTCAAGTATATGAAGGGAATAAACAAGATTAGGGGAACAGCACCTTCAGACTGAGTGAAAACAAAATCACCAGAGGGCATGCATATAAGCTGGAGGGGGCAGATTTAAGGGGATGAGGGAGCACTATTTCTCAGAGAGGACTGCACAACCATGTAACAGGTTCCCAGAGTGGGTGGTGGAGGTGGATACAGTGGAGAAATTCAAAAGAGCATGGGATAACTACAAGGGACTAGGAAAGGGAGGGGGAGAGAGGGCAGAGGGCTGAGATGTAAAAGGGAGGTGAGGAGGACTATCTTGGGCAGACTCAATGGGCCAAATGGTCTTTTTCTGCCGGCATAATTCTATGATTTTATGATGAGTCTATGATTCTATGATTTTATTTGCCTTTGCAGCTGTCTTCCTACACTGCACCAAGTGATTCAAGTCCCCCATTACCAGTACCCCCAAATCTTTCTCCTCAGCCGAAGTGGATAACTGCATTCCCCCCAACCAGTAGCTGTTCCCAGGGTTTTTAGTCCCCAAGTGCAAGTTTTGCACTTTTTAGCATTGAATCCTGGTTGCCAAGTGTCTGACTAGTGCTCAAGTCTCACCAAGTCCTCTTGTAGTGCTTTACCCCCTTCCTCACTATCCACCTCCATGCAGATCTTGGTGTCATCTGCAAAAAGGTTGATTTTATTCCTTATGCCACTCGATATATTGGCAATGAAGATATTAAATAGTACCAGTCCTAGCACCGAGCCCTGAGGGACCCTGTTGGTTACTGCCCTGGGTGCCAAGAATTCACCCCCAACTACCGCCTTCTGTTGCCTGTCCTGCAACCAGCTCTTAATTCACCCAAACAGTTTTCTCCCCTTTCCTAGACTGCTCAACTTGCTGGTCAGTCTTTCACGAGGCACCGAGTCAAAGGCCTTGCTAAGGTCCAGGTAAAGAACATCCACCACATGGCCCCTATCCAGTGACCACATCTCCCAGTCAGAAAAGTCAGCTAGGTTTGTCTGACATGATCTGCCAGATAAAAAGCCATGTTGCCTGTCATCCTGAAGATGATTCCCCTCCAGAAAACTCACCAGCCTTTCCTTAAGGATAGCCTCCATTAGCTTCCCCACAATGGCTGTAAGGCTGACTGATCTTTAGTTCCCCAGTTCATCCCTGGAGAGGAACCACGTGTGCCAATCTCCAGTCCCTGGGTATGCATCCAGTACTCAGTGAAGTGTTAAACAAGTCTGCCAGTGGTCCTGTCAGGACCTCTGCCAACTCCTTTAGGGCCATTGGATGCACTCTGTCTAGTCTCGATGCCTTATCCATCCGTAGGGACCTAAGGCTCTCCAACATCCTGTCCACTAGGATTACGATATCAGTTACCTCCTCTTCCCCTGATCCCACCCCACCTTTCCCCTGTAACAAAGGCCCATCCATCTCTGGTAAACACTAAGCAGAAGTACTTGTTTTGTGCTTCCGCTTGTTCTGCCCCCTTATCTGCCCACCCTCCATCTTTTCTATTCCTTACAATCTGGTCCTTACAATTTCTCTTCTCCCTTATTTACCTGAAGAAATCCTTTTCCCCATCTCTGATCCCCTATGCCACACTTAGCTCCCTTGAAGACTTGACAGCCCTCACTACTCTGCTTACCTCTCTGGAGTTCTTCACATACTCCTCCCTGTCCTCATCTCAGTTAGATCTCTTATACTTTCTAAAGTAGAGACAGCTCTCTTTTCCCCCACCCTCTTCACGCACCACTGACTTTTTTGCTTTGGTACTTTATACAAGAGTTAGTGGCCTCTGCCAGACCCAGCTTTATGATGGTCGATTTCTGTTTGGCATCCACAATAGGTCTGATGCTAGCCAGGTGTCCTTCCAAAATGATTCCCATCCTGTCAAAGTCTGCTCTTTTAAAGTCTACAAATTTTGTTTTTGTTTTGGCTACCTTCCTCCCTAGATTGATGGAGAATCACTGTGTGATGGTCATTTCCTGCTAGGGGGTCTTCCACTCCTGTGACCTGCACTTGTTCTCCATCTGCCGGCACCAGGTCCAGAATGTTCCTCTCCCTGGTTGGCTCTGTTACTTTCTGTGTAAGGAAACTGTCCTGAATGGGACAGCTGCTGTTTTTCAAATCCTGTCCAAAATGTGTTTTTGCACTTGTGGTGTGAAATGAAGTTTTGACCATTTATTAATGACACCTGTCATGTTCTTTGGGGGGGCATACAAATGCTTAGTTAATAATTTGGGGTCAAAATGTCAAAAAAAAAGTTATGAAGAAATGTTGGCCAGGATATTCAAATATGTATAGTAATCTCTAAATAGGTTAGCCACTGCCTAACACAACTTTGCAGGCCCAAAGCAGGGAGGGCCACAAAATGCCATGTTAGAAACATAGAAACAAAGACAATGATGGCAGAAAAAGACAAAGATCCATCCAATCTGTACAAGTTCCCTATTTAACCCTGGAACCTAGTGTTCCTCCAGGGTCCTAGCCCTCTACACACAACCATTATCCTCCCCTGATTCTTATGCCCTGAGCAACAGCTATACCCTTCATTCTGTCCAGCCATGCTTAAAACCTTTGATTTTTGCACCCACCACCTCGACTGGCAGCCTGTTCCACCACTCCACCACGCTTTCTTTAAAACAGTATTTCCTCACATCTCACCTGAACTGCCTCCTGTTGGCTTCCACTCATAACTGTGTGACCGCAAGCTTGTATTTAAGTTAAATAGTTCCCCGTAGTTCACGCTGTTAATTCCATTTAGGAACTTGAAGGTCTCTATCATATCTCCAGCTCCATTTTGGTCTCCAGCAGGTACATGTTCAGTGCCTTGAGGCACTCCTCATAGGAATTCCTCTGCTGGCCATGAATTGTTTTTGTTACCCTGCGCTGCACCATCTCGAGCCTATCCCTATCTTTCCTGAGGTGAGGACCCAAGAACTGGGTGCAGTACTCCAGGTGTGGCCTCACCAAAGATCTATACATGGGATGTTTTATTTCCCTTTTTCTGCTATCAGTACACCTCCTGATACATCCAAACAGCCAATCTGCCTCGCTATAAGCCATGTTGCACTGACTTGATTGCTTTAGGGAGTCACTGATGATAACTCCAAGGTCTTGTTCCTCAGCTGTGGTACTAACTCTCACCCCTCCCATTCAGTACCTGTCCTGGAGTTCTTGTTCCCTAGATGCATCACCTTGCACTTTCTGGCATTGAATTTTAACTGCCAAACCATTGACCACCCCTTCAGCTTTTGCAAGTCTCTCTGCATTTCCTTTATTCTCTCATTACTATCCACCCTTCCACTGAGCTTAGTGTCATCTGTGAAGTGACACAGCCTGCCCTGGATCCTCTCACCCATGTTGCTGATGAACATGTTGAAGGTGACTGACCCCAGGACAGATTCCTGTGGAACTCCATTCATGACCTCTGTCTCTTCTGATTGAACCCCATTTACCACTACCTTCTGCTGTCCCTCCTTTAGCCTGTTACCTACCCAGTTTACTATGACCTTAGGATATTTGATGACATGATTTGCCAGTCACTAACCCACGTGTAAGAAAAGGAGGGAAAAGAAGAAAGGGAACTACAGGTGGGGGGTTAATGAGGGAAGGCATGAGGACAAAAGGGGAGATAACAGGATGGAAACAACAAAATAATGGAAGGCTATGTGTACAAATTATCACAGCCTGGGAAATAAAATCCCAGACCTGGTGGTCTTGATGGCAGAGGCTGACCTAGACATTGTCGCTATTACCGAGACATGGTAGGATGGGAACAACGACTGGGATGTAGTTTTACCAGGTTATACTCTATGCAGGAAAGACAGGGATGGTAAAAAGGAAGGAGAGATAGCTCTTTACATCAGGGAGGGTATAAAAACATTTGAGGTACAGGAATTGTGACGGGGTGAATGTCCTGTTGGTCACTCTAAAGATGGGCAATGGTACTGCTATTCACATGGGCATGATCTACAGACCTCCAGCACAAGGGGAAGAGTTGGACAAGGTTCTAGTGGAAGCCATCCAGGGGAAGTGCTGCTGGTAGATAATTTCAGTCTAAACAACAAACAACAAAAAAATCCAACAAGTGTGCCCTAGGGTTCCTTTTGTTTTTATCCAAACACTCAGGAGTAAAATCAAAAAATGGGGAGTGAGAATAAACAGGATACTGCATCAAAACTTCAAAAGCTTCTCACTCAACCCAAACAGCAGACTGAAACCATTCAAATCTCTTTGTTACTATGTCTCTTTATTTTAATATCCAGGTAGTTTCTCTGTTGCTCTTATAATAATTTTTGTGTAACGTTTCAGAACTACAATCTTTCCCTCTTCAGACTATGAGCTTACTTTGTATCCATAAAGATCTTCATTCTAAACTGGAAAAATATATGTATACTGAATATCATGTTTCTATCCCATAATATATATTCATCAATATAAACATAAACTCCTGAATAAATTTTTTACAAAAGGTGGAACTAACCTTGTAAATCTGATCAATCTTATTTGTCAAAAAATGGGAGTGGGGGTATATGTGCTGCCAAAAGGACATCAAAAAAGCTCTAAAAAAGATTGAAATTCCCTGTAACGTCATGTAACTTTCCCACCAAAAGGGTTATTAAAGCTCATTCTAATAAATTTTCAAAATAAATTCAAATTTCAAATACCTGAAAAGATCCACAAAATACATTTTTATTCTTAAGTACCTTGTGTTTCAGTCTTTCAATAATACCAGGTGAATCCTGCAGCAAACCAAAACTTGATATAAGTAAAAAAAAAAACTCAAATCTGTAGCCGAACAGAACGCTGAGGAACCAGCTAAAGAACATCAATTCGTATATAAAAGAAGTGTTTCAGGTATTTTTTACCTACATTTAAGATCCACTTCATCTCTTAGCCTGTCATGGCATGAATATGGCCCAAAAAGCTTTAGTAAATCCAGAGCTAACAAACGGCAGCATATTTCCCATTCAAAACCACCGCCATCACACAAGTCGCCACTCTAACTAGTACATACAGCCTCTAAGATAAAGAAGGGCCAGGGCGAAGGGTGAGCAACGCAAGGCATGTATGCATCATGAATGATGTACCCATGGCCCGGTCAAATTAAATTTCCAAATGATGCCAAAAGGCAATTGGAGATCCCCCTTCAGTTACAAAACTTTTTACTTCAAAAACAAATACTTAACTTCTTTTGAAGATTGCAACAGCTTTGTAAAACAGCATACATTTTTTTGATGTGTATAAAAATCAAACAAAAACATCGTGATAGAAAATCCGCACAGGCATAATAACAGGCAGAGGATTCTAAAATAACGTGTTTTATGGATACAAACTAAGCTCATAGTCTGAAGAAGGAATGATTGTAGTTCTGAAATGTTACACAAAAATGATTAAAAGAGCAACAGTGAAACTACCTAGATATTAAAATAAAGAGATTTGAATGGTTTCAGTCTGCTGTTTGGATTGAGTGAGAAGCTTTTGATGTTTAGATGACTTCATTCTGCCAGATGTTGACTGAAGCATCCCAGCCATGGCCTCAGCCAGGATCAGGGATATACTGGACTCCCTGCAAGGGGCATGTCTCAGGCAGCTAGTGCTAGAGCCCACCCAGGAGGTTGTGACTTTGGACTTGGTACTTTCTAATGGGGGCAGAATAGCAGAGGGTAGTAGTAACAAGATGGGTAGTCTGGGTATGGGACAAAAAGGTGATATACTGGATTAGTAACTGACTGATGGGCAGGAGGTAGAAGGTGGTGGTAAATGAGATCCAATCCAGGGAGAGGGACATGATTAGCGGGGTACTGCAGGGATCAGTATTGGGACCAGTCCTGTTCAATGTCTTCATTAGTGACATTGCAGTGGGGCTGGAAGGAAAGGTCTGCCTGTTTCCAGATGACACCAAGCTCTGCAACAGGCTGCATACTCCACAAGGGGTGGAGAAAATGAAGAGGGAACTGGAGAAGCTTGAAGAATGGTCAGAGGTGTGGCAACTGAGGTTCATTGCAAAGAAGTGCAAGATAATGCACCTGAGCAGAGGGAACCCTGGGGACAGCTACAGGATGGGCCGGGAGGTGCTGACAGTCAGCAAGGAGGAAAGGGACCTAGGGGTTATAATTTCTGATGACCTAAAGGTGGCAAATCAGAGCGCAAAGGCTGCAGGGAGGGCCAGTGATATGCTGTGGTGCATAGGCAGAAGTATCACTAGCAGAAGGCGGGAGGTTGTGATGCCATTGTATAAAACACTGGTAAGGCCTCACCTAGAGTAGTGCATGCAATTCTGGAGGCCACACCTGAGAAAGGACATAAACAGAGTGGAGGCAGTCCAGAGAAGGGAAACAAAGATGGTACATGGCTTGCACCATAAAACATATGAGGAGAGACTAAGGAACCTCAATATGTATTCACCAGAGGAAAGGAGAGAGTGGGAGAACATGGTAGAAATGTTCAAGTACCTCTAGCGCATAAACAAGGTGCTGGGGGGAAACCTTTTCCAATGTAAAAGAAGTACTAGAACGAGGGGGCATGATATGAAATTGGAGGGGGGTAGATTAAGAGGAAATGTGAGAAAGGTTTTCTTCACAGAGAGGATACTGGATGCTTGCAATAGTCTGCCACAGGAGGTGGTGGGAGCAATCACAGTGGAGGGATTTAAACATGCCTAGGACAGGTACAAGGGAACCTTGAGGAGGGGAGGGAGTGATGAAAAGCCATTTACCACATAGGGTCAGAGGCTGCATACAAGTATAGGGCTTACGGGCAGACTAGATGGGCCTAGCAGTCCTTATCTACCGACAGTTTCTATGTTTCTATGTCATGGTGGGTGAACATCTAGGGTCCAATGATCATCGCACAGTGTGGTTCAATATGAGTACAGTGGCAGAGTCAAGCCACATGAAACCAAGGATCCTGGACTTCAGGAGGGCAGACATTGCAAAGTTGGGGGTATGTCTCAGGAAAGCCCTAGCAGGGAGGGCGGACCGGAGTAGAGTTAAGGAACAGTGGGCCCATCTAAAAGGAGCCATAATGGATGCAACAAAACTTTGCTTTAGGCAAATAAACAAAGGCAAGAGAAAAAGAAAACCACTATGGTTTTCAAACGGAGTGGCTGGGAAGGTAAGAGCAAAAAAGTTGCTTTCAGGAAATGCAAGGAAACACAGAAGGAGGATGACAGGGCAGTGTATATGGATGAGCAGAGGGAGACAGGGAAGACAGTCAGAAGTGCAAAGGCACAAACAGAGGAAAAAATAGCCCAGGCAGTAAACACAGGGTGCAAGACATTTTATAGGTACATTAGTGTAAGGAGAATGACAAGAGGTGGGATTGTAAGGCTTAAGGGGGAAGAAGGGGAGTGTGCGGAAGGGGACTTGGAAAAAGCAACAATCCTGAACAAATGTTTTTGTTCAGTATTCACAAAAGAGGGGGAAGGTGAGGGACCACAATTAAGTGGTAGGAGCAATACAGCGAGGGAGGTGGACACCAGTCTGTTTATGGAGGAGAGAGAGTTCTACAGCAATTCGCAAACCTGAAAGTGGACAAGGCAATGGGACCAGATAGAATACACCCTAGAATATTATAGGAGCTTAGGAAAGTGCTGGCAGCACCACTGAATCGCTGGAAATGGGAGTGGTTCCAGAAGACTGGAGGAGAGCCGATGTAGTTCCTATACACAAAAGTGGAAGCAGGGAGGATGCTGGAAATTACAGACCAGTCAGTCTGACCTCGTGGTGGGAAAAATTATAGAATTACTGCAAAAAGAAAGGATGGTGGAACATCTTGAATCCAGCAGAGCACAGGATCTGAGGCAGCATGAATTCACAGTGGGAAGGTCATGTCAAACAAATCCAATAGATTTCTTTGACTGGGTGACCAGAGAAGTGGATCAGAGGGAGCGGTGAATGTGGCCAACCTGGATTTCAGCAAGGCCTTTGACGCTGTTCCACATAAGAGGATTATAAACAAACTAGGCAGCCTGGGAATGGATCCCAAGGTGATAAATCGGGTTAGAAATTGGTTGAGGGATAGAACACAGGGGGTGGTGGTAAATGGGACTCAATCTGAGGACAGGAGGGTGACCAGCGACGTGCCACAGTGATCAGTTCAGGAGCCAGTCCTATTCAATGTCTTCATAAGTGACATTGTAGAGGGGCTGCAAGGAAAGTTATACCTCTTTGCAGATGACACTAAGATCTGCAACAGGGTAGACACTCTGGGAGCAGTTGGAAAAATGAGGCAGGACCTATGTAAACTAGAGGAATGGTCAAGAGTGTGGCAGCTAAGATTCAATGCAAAAAAGTGCAAAATCATAAAAAAACACACAGGCAGGGTGTGCACAAAGTAAACGTGGTGCTATCAAACAAACAGAATCATTTTACAATACAAATCTGTATCTGCATTTTATGTAATAAAAGCTTATTCCCTACAATGGTGTGCAGCAATTTTAATGCAGTGGTGAGTGCCCTAGCATTTTCGTGTTGTCAAGTGCAAAATCATGCATTTGGGGCACAGGAATCCAGGGGAGGCTTGCATGATGTGGATCGGGGGAGAAGATGCTGACGGCACCAAACAGGAAAGTGATCTGAGGGTAATCATATCTGATGACCTAAAGGTGGCCAAACAATGTGAAAGGCTGTGAGGAGAGCTAGTGGGATAGTGGGCTGCAGAGGGAGAGGTATCACCAGCAGAAGAAAGGAGGTAGTGATGCTTCTGTACAAATCATTAATGAGAACACCTTTGGAGTACTGGGTCCAGTTCTGGAGGAAGCATCTCTGCAAGGACATAGACAGGGTAAAGGCTGTTCAGAGAAGGGCTACAAAAAATGGTGCAGGGCCTGCAACAAAAGTCCTATAAAGAGAACCTGGTGGACTTCAATATGTATACCCTGGAGAAGAGGAGAGAGCAGGGGGATATGACAGAGACCTTTAAATATCTCAAGGGCATAAATAAGGCACAGGAGGGTAGCAACTTTCAGAAAAAGAAATGTTGTAGAACAAGGGGTTATGACTTGAAGCTGGAAGGGGTAGACTAAGGGGTAACATGAAGAAATATTTCTTCACAGAAAGAGAGGTGGATACATGGCACAACAGCCCAGCAGAGCTGGTGGGGGCAAATTTGGTAGAAATAAAATGCATGGGACATGCACAGAACCGTTATAGAAAAAGAACAAAGCTGGGGATCAAGTAGGGTCTGGGGTTTTGCAGCAGGTAGAGAAAATGGGCAGACTGGGTGGGCCTAGTGGTCCTTGTCTGCCATCAGTTTCTATGTTTCTATGTGTGACTGACCCTAAAATCTACTGGTATTACTATGCAAAGCAACTGATAGTGCCTTGCATATAGATGCACCAGCATAATGGCAGATTTGGAGAGGTGGTAAGTAGCCATCAGTGCTATGCTAATTATCACCTCCCAAAATCAGTACTTAAGACATGGATCTGTAACTGTTGCCCCCTATCTCCAAGAAAAAAAAACAACTGTCTGTAGTTATTAATCCCTGTTGTTTAGTCATCCCTTCCACCCGAACACCCCAATGGCATTTAGTGACATATCCTGGTCTAAAGTAGTCCTATCACCCAAAAACACCCCTCCGACATGTATTCCATATAAGTCTGGTGTCCAGTGGTTCCCCCCACAACCAAACATCCCTCTGACATTTATTCCAATTTGTCTGGTGTTCAGTGGTCCTCCCACACCATGTGTTTGAATCCCCCCACCTGATCCACCTGTTCTGTCACTGGTGCCCCCCCCCCGGTTCAACTCTCCTTAACCAATCAACCATGTTCCCAGCAACCCACCATTGGTGACCAGTACAGAACCTCCCTCCACTTACATGGCAAGCTGAAGAATAACAGTTTTAGATCACTTACCTACTGTAATCAGCTGTGATTACAGTAGATGCATAATTGGAAACTCATTAAGGTTGACAACCCCAAGGAACACCACATCACTGATTCATCAAAACTCCCAACACTCCAAACCCTAATGTTTTTCATTTCCTTACTTTGTCTGCTTTGCATTCTTCAACCCTAATGTCTATGTAAATATAGTATTTTATAATCTATATACATTATTCTTGGCAAAAAAACTTTGTTAATGCATCACTTAGGGTTCCAGTGACAAAAATTTGTAAATGTACTATTAGGGTTTCCAACCCTAACATCCCACCCCCACCATGCAGATAGCAACAGGTGTGTGTGTGTGGGGGGGTGCCTTGGGGTTGTCAATGTCTGACTGGGAATTGAGGAAATCAGGTAAGTGCCATATAATGTATTTCAATCCTTTTTGAACTTTTACTCGTACTGTGGTCATTTTTTAATATTTTACTCCCAGATTTTCAACAAAGCCATTCAGGGACCCACCTCATGAACAAGGTAGGTGAAATTATTTAAATCCAGTCCAAAAGGTGATTTTGCAGTCACTCCATGAAATCACCTTTCAGGCGGAATTTGAAAATGTTCACCTATCGGGCTCATGAGGAGGGTTCATAAGAAGACTATGTTGAAATTTGGGTTCAAAATATAAAAAACAGCAAAGTTATGAGCGTACATTGAAAATGAAATGAAAATTTTCAACACTCTCTCATAACTTTGGCAATTTGTAATATTATGACCTGAAATTTTTAACATAGCAATTTTTTCACACTACCTCATGAACATGACAGCTGTTGTTTTTCAAATCCTGGCTGAGATATGTTTTTCATCTGTGGTGCAAAATGATGTTTCAGATGATATTTGACAATTTTAACCAACTGGGTTCATGGGGAGAGGGGGTCATAAGAAGACAAAGTTGAAAATTTGGGATCAAAATATAACAAAACAACAAAGTTATGAAGGTATGTTAGCATATTTCAACACTCACTGATAACTTTGATAATTTTCAATGTTTTTACCCAACATTTTTAACATGGTCATTTTTTACACTACTTAATGAACTCAACAGCTGTCTTTTTTCAAATCATGGCCCAAATGTAATTTTGCCCCTCAAAATGAATTTTTTTTCAGTATTTTATAAAGGGGGTTGGCAAATAAGGTTTGGCAAAAACAACTGCAAGCATATGGGCAAATATGGCTCAGTTCTAAAGGAAGGGCTTGAGGTTCCAATTAGTGTTCAGACCTTGGGGGTGCAGTGAGCCATGTGACAGAATCCAAAAACTTTCTTTTCACAATAGTTTTTGCTCAGTCTGTCACCACCCTAAGTCCCCTGCCTACTGAACAGAGGGCCTTGAACAGAGAGCCATGTGGGTTAATATTGTGCTTTTCACAGTAGTGTCTCCCTAGGGGGTATCCGCTAAGCCCAATCTAGTACTATGAATATGCTCCTGCACTTTTTGTCAAAGAGGCCTGATAGTGTAACCTATGTACAGGAGGGGATAACTACATTAAATGTCACAAACTACAAATTCACTACTGCAGTTCAAAAACCTTCTAATTAGCACATCTCTGTTATGTCCCACCAGATGGAAAGTATCACCCTGAAAACAAAAGTTGCAGAGATTACACCTTCCACACATCAGCATCCTCTTGTGTGTGTGTGTTGGGGGAGGTAACCAATGTCTTGGAGTTGAAATGATGTTGGCAGGGCTATAAAAGCGGTGAACCAACTTATCTCTGAGATTCTCAGCTCTGGAAAACATGATTCTAGGGCTTTTTTCCAAGTTCAGTAGCCAAGACTGGGCCATTTAGCAAGATGGGCCAGTATTTTCTTCTGATGACCTGTATTTGGCCTGATACCATGGGCAATTGTGTGATGAAACATAGAGGTTCCTTGCTTCATTGATTCTTAGTTTTAGGATGCAAAAGTGAGCTCCTAGTTAGGCTTCTCACTTTAAGTATAGTTTCAGTCAGCAGGGTGCTGCTGTATCCTCAAGAAAGAAACCTCTGAAAGAGATCCTGTGATTGGGACTCAAAATTTTCATCCTTAGAGCAATTCCTGCCAATACACAGGAGCTGTCCATAATGGATAAAGTAAATTAGGGAGTGAGGGGGAGGAGCGCTTTCTGCCCTCAGCAGACTATTGATGGCTGTGGGTTTCCTATAGCCCGTTGTCTGTACTTTCATGTCACTACCAACATGTACCTGTAGTTTGAGAGCTAAGAAATTAAAACCTTTCTCATCCACAGTACTGGTGAATTTCAAATTTAGTTCATTAATGTTCAGCCACTTCAGATATTTGGCAGCCTCTTCCTCAGACCACTCCCAGATACAGACTATATAATCTATATATCTGTACCATTTTTTTATGTGACATAGGTAGGGAAATAGAAGAGTTGTAATAGATAATGGTTTCCTCTCAAAATCCAAGGAAGAGGTTGGCAAAAGAGGACACCATAGCTCCCCCCCCCCATGTCTATGCCACACAGCTGTAGGAAGAAGGTGCTGTTGAATTCAAAATAATTATGTGACAGTACAAACCTAAGAGTCACAAGAATAAATTCAGTGAGGAAAGTGTCCCCCTGGCACAGATATATAGATGATATACCTGTAGACTGTATCTGGGAGGGGTCTGAGGAAGAGGCTGCCACATTTCTGGAGTGGCTAAACATTATTGAACTAAATCTGATTCACCAGTACTGTGGATAGGAAATGTCTTAATTTCTTAGATCTCACATTATATATGCTGATAGTGAAATTAAGGTATAGACAAAAGCCTATAGGAATCCCACAACCAAAAACAGTCTGCTGAGGGCAGAAAGCTTGCACCTTCACTGCCTAATTCACTCTACCCTGTATAGGCAACTCTAGTGTATTCACAGGAACTTCTGTAAGGATGAAGATTCTGAGTCCCAATCACAAGATTTGTTTCAGAGATTTCTTTCTCAAGTATACAACAGCACCCTGCTGAATTAATTTTTATTGTATTTATTTATTTGTTTATTTTTTTGGATTACAAAATACCTTTGAGCTAGAAGCTCATTTACAGAGGTTCCACGTCATATTGATACAGTGCATACATGACATACAATTCAGCACGTAGGGTTACAGTGCATAGGAATGACATTCCACACAAGTTCCAAATAGAACATTTCATAATGGGTTACACAAAGGTGAGATGACATATTTTAGGGCTACAGCAATCTGGGACAGTTTGTAGTTAAAGTGGTACATACTATACATGTAACTAGTATACTCATTTCGGTATCCTTGGAAAGATAAGTGAGGCACAGTGCAGTGCTGGCAATGTTACCACTTGGTTACAGAAGGAGCACATTTGTGATTAATAGATAGGGGTACAACATACAGAGGCAGAGGGAGCAGAGGCTTGAGATCAGTACCGAGCAGGAATATGAGGTCAAAGAGTGGAGGAAGGACAATAAGACAGAGCAAGCATGACCTCTAGGGAAGCATTTGTCAAGAAGAGATAGTGGATTAGTAAATAGGGGAATCAGGGGAAAGTGAAGTAGCTTGGTGTACGGTGGAGAAGTGGAAGGTAGGGGTGGGAGAGAGGGGGGTACAGTGGAGTGGGTGAGGTAAGCAGGGGGTGGGGGGCACAGGGTCAGAAATCCTGAATGGAAGTGCTAAGTCTAATTATAGCACTATACCATCAGAAACTACTAGATAAGGCAATCACTGGTGCTGAGGGTGATAAGATGAGAAAGTAGCTTACTTTTAAAAGGGGGCAAGCTTTATTTTAGCCATGGTTCCACTAGTTAGGGAGTTGAACCAGGATGCTGCTCGGTAAGCAAAGGACCTCTGTCCTTGCACAGTTCGACAAAAAAGGGACCTTTAGCAGTTTGTTGTTTGAGGCCCTAATTTGACAGGTGTTGTTCATTGTGCGTAGTAAGTTATAGACAACAGAGGGTGTAAGGCCCTTGACCATTTTTTTAACAAGGAGGCATGTCTGATATTGCAGCCTGCCTTTCAAATTGAGCCATCCAGATTGAGCATACAAGTCACAGGTGTGAGTGTGCCTGTGGGCTCTTGTGACAAGTCTGCAGGCTTCGTTAAGGGTTAAGGAGATCCAGTTATGGGCAATGTGTCTTGCTGCTCCATAGATTATAAGGCCATAATCTATAATCGAAATAACTGCGCTTTTGACTGCAAGTCTTAAAGCATCAGCTACCAGGTAATGCTTGTGCCTGTGGAGTAGAAACGTTTTTGCCTTGGCAGCCTTGGTGACCTGATCAATATGGTTTGTGAAAGAAAGTGTGCAATCAAGCATAGCACCAAGATATTTGAAGACTTTAAACCCTAATGAAAGTGAGAAGCCAAAATAGGAGCGCACATTTCCATCCTAAACCTAAGAATCAATGAAGAAGGGGCCTATATGCTTCATCACAAAATTCACATAGGTATGAGGTCAAACAGGGGCATCAGAAGAAAATACTGGCCTATCTTATTAAATAATCCCATCTTGGCTACAGAGCTTGGTGAAAGCCTTAGAATCACTTTTTCCAGAGCTGAGAACCTCAGAAATAAGTTCATTCACAGCCACTATAGACCGGTCAACGCCATTCCAACTCTGAGACATTGGTTACCTGCCCCTCCCAAGGGTATGCACAAATGTGGAAGGTGTAATGTCTGCAACTTTTGTTTTGATAGTGATTCTTTTCATCTTGTGGGCTATAACAGAGATGTACAAATTAGAAGGTTTTTGAATTACAGTAGTCAATTTGTAGTTTATGCCATCTGGTGTAGTTGCCCCCACCTGTGCACAGGCTGCACTATCAGGCCTCTGTGGCAAACAGTGCAGGAGCATATCCGCAGTATTAGATCATGAATAGTGGATACTTCCCTAGAGAGGCACTACTGTGAAAAGCACAGTAATAACCTACATGGCATTCTATTCATGACCCGCAAATTAGTAGGCAGGGGACCTAGGGGTGGTGACAGATTGCCCAAGTTATTGCAAAAAGAAAGCTTTGGGATTTTTTCACTTAGTTCACTGCACCCCAATGTCTGGAACCCAGATTGGGACCTCAAGCCCTTCCTTTGGATTTGAGCCATATTTGGCAGTGTGCTTGTAGTTATTTTTGCTAAACTTTATTTCTAAGAAATGTTTACTGAATTTGTATTAAATATTTGTTATGGTTCATTTGTAATCAGCCGTTTCATTTTTCACTCTATTTTCAGCTCTCCATTGGTAGTTCATGATTTAGGGTGGTTTGGTCCTCCTTTCCTGAAAAATTAAAAGTGGAAAATAAATGCAATAATGGATGATCATTGCTCCACATAGATGCCTGCTCTCTATCTGTCCTAAACTTGTTAGTTTTCATTTGCATTTTTTGATTATGTGTATTTCTTGATTTTTTTTTATCCTGCCAGTGCCAGATTTAGAAACATTGTATAATTCAACCGGCCAGGAATGCATTAATGATTTTGTATAGTGAGTTTAAATAATCTTCATGCCTAGCTCTTTTGCTGCCTTAAAAAGGATTTAGCTGCTATTGCTGTTGTGCTCAAGCAATGTCGAGCTCAACCCGGGGCCTTTAGATACCCTTGCTTCTCCCTCCAACCTTGCAAGAATTAAAGGAATGTCATTCCTGCATGTCAATGTCTGAAGCATTTTGAAAAAGGTAACCATGACCCAGGCTTGGGTTAGCCACACCCTACCTGATGTTCTGGTGATCACTGAGACCTGGCTTAGACCAGCCACTCCTGACAGGGAAATCAACATCCCAGGTTATTTGCTCTTCCAAGCTGATAGGCAATTGAGAGGCGGAGGGGTGGCAATTTATGTCAGGGACAAATTCTCTGTATCATGTCTAGAATCATCCTCCTCCCCTAATGAATTTGAATGCTTGTCCCTAAAGGTTGAACTATCACCTTCTTGCGCACACTGTGTAATAGGCTGTTACAGGCCCCCGTCTGCAGGGTCACATCTCTTGTCACATCTAAGCACTGCTCTGGGGCTTAGTATGCTGGAAACTATTATTCTTGGCGATCTGAACCATGACTGATTATCAAAAGCCTTGGCTTCCTTGAAATCCTTTTGTGACACCTTGGGACTGGTGCAACTCATTGGTGAACCCCCTCACCCAAATAAAAAGAACCCAGTAACAGCACCCTTTTAGATGTAATTTTGGTTAACAAACTACACCTGTTCTCCCATGTTGGAACATTTTTCTCTGACATCAGCGATCACTGTTTCATCGCCAGCATCAGATCTGTGCATAATCCACAGTTTGTAGCAAAGTTCTTAATCAAGAGGTGTAAACGCAACTCCGACTTGTTTGCCTACTTCAACGAATTGAAACATTCCCTGCGATGGCAGGATTTCTACTTAGCCAAAACGGTTAATGAGGCATATACTATCTTTCACAAAATACTAACTGCTGTCTTAAACAGGCATGCCCCCATGGTAAAGGTACTTGTAAGGGAGCAACACTTGCCACTGGTTTTCACCAGAACTCAAAGCTTCCATGCTAGATAGGGTTGCGCTTTGGAAAAAAGCATGCAGAAGCAAGAATGACTTGGATTGGTGTAAGTTTAGGAGGGCACGCAATAAGTGTACCAAGTTGGTCAGAGCAGCCAAGGCCGCTTTCTATCGCACTGAGCTAGACTCTGTCTCAAGGAATCCTTCAAAATTTTGGAAAACAATACAGGACATGTCTGGTCATTCACCTGGAAATTCCCTCCCATCAAAAATTATATCCGGTAGCAACACCATTTCAGACAGATCAGAGATACTAGAAGCCCTCAATAATCATTTCACAACCACTGAGCTAGCATTTGACACATCCCCTGCTAATGCCATCCACACTCAGCAGGGATTATTGTTTCACAAGTCTCCTGCTACCAAAGAGGCCTTTCTCCTTCCTGCCTGCTTCTCTAAAAGAGGTTGAAGATCTATTACTGCAGTTGGATATCAAGAAGGGTGCAGGTTCGGACTCTGTAGAGCCTTACTTTCTGAAATGTGCATACCATGTGTTGGCAGTGCCAGTCACGCACCTCTTCAATTTGTCACTATCCTAGGGGAGCCTCCCCTCACAATGGAAAGTAGCCCATGACATCCCTTTGCTCAAATCAGGAGACCCTTGCAACCTTAATAATTATAGACCGATCTCCCTTCTCCCCATTCTGTCTAAATTATTGGAAAAGATAGTGAGTGGTCAGCTAAGGGCGTACCTTGAATCCAGGAGTCTGTTAAACCCAGTGCAGTCTGGATTCAGAGCAAAGCACAGCACCATAACTGCCCTGGCAAAAGTGACTAATGATTGGCTCCTTGACCTTGACAATAGAAATTTTGTCTGTGCCATTTTTTTGGATCTAAGTAAGGCCTTCGACACAGTCGACCATAGCCTGCTTCTTTCCTCCTTATGTAACTTAGGTCTGGACCCTAACTCTATGTGCTGGTTTGCCTACTACCTTGTGGAACAGAAACAGCAGGTTAAGGCTGAAGGTGATCTTTCACCACTTAAACCCCTACAGAGAGGTGTTCCTCAGGGGTCTACCCTTGGTCCCCTGTTGTTTGCGGTTTACATTAACAACATCGATGACAACATCAATAAGGCCAATATCCACTTGTTCGCTGATGACACAGTACTTTATTTGAGTCATCCTACGCTGGAAGCAGCCTGTGAAGACCTCCAAGCTGAATTTAATCTATTGTAATACCAGCTCATAAGTAAAAAGCTTCTGCTTAATGCGAAAAAAACAAAAGCGATGCTCTTTTCCCCTTCCTCCTATGCAGCAAACCCTACTTGCGTTGGGGCTATCCCTCAGATTACCACAGTACTTGGAGAAAATCTAGAGTTTGTGCCAAAATTCAAATATCTGGGAGTATGGCTTGATCACAAACTCTCCTTCTCTGAACATCTCGAAGAACTACAGAAGAAACTAAGACAAAGACTGGGACTATTCTACAGAATTAAGCACTTCCTTACTAGGGATGCCAAGTAGCAGTTGGTTCAAACCACGTTCTTTTCATTAACAGATTACGTGGACCTTCTCTATAGCCATTGTACTGCCTCTGCTCTGGCTAAGTTGGACACCCTATACTACAGAGCAATCAGGTTCATAACAGGCCTTCCACTTTCCACACATCATTGCTCATTGTACACTGCGGTGGGCTGGACTTTCCTTCATTATAGGAGAAATAGAAATGCCGCTCTATGGGCTTTCAGCGCGGTTACCAACAAGCTCCCAATGTAGTTCCATATTGGTTATCTCACACCGTCGATACTGAATCATGTTCTTAATCATTACGGTCACAAATGCAGTCACAAATCACGATTCATGATCACATCATGAATCACAACATTAATTTTTTTACTAGTTACTTGAATGTATTGTAAGCCTGTTTTGTAGTATCTCTCCAGGCTTCACCACCCCACCACTGTACTCATTAATAAGAGTTTTTAAATTGGGGAGTTTTATGATACAGGCTCAGCTCATCAGGGAAGTACAGCTATAGGCATTCACATTCCTTCCTGTACAGCAAGTGAGTTACAGTACTGTAAGTAGCGGCGAAGTGGCCCCAATTCGCTCTGAAAAGTGATTCACGGAGTAATGCGGAATCCGTGGAGTACTCCACAATGTGAAGCGGAATACTTCTCTTCATAATGAGGAATTGAAACTAATGACTTTGCATTATTCCACCTTCCCCAAACCACTTCTCCACCAATTTTAAGGCAAAGTACATTGAAGTCAATGTAATTCGCCTCACTTTGTCTTGTAATTGAGCTCCAAATGAAATTTTGCAATGATTCATGGGATTGCAGGTCACATGGGCTCTAGATTGCTCTGCACAGCCTCAGTTCTGGCCTGGGTAGTGTGTGTGTAGTGGTAGCTGGAGACAGTTTGCTTTCAGAGCTCTCCGATTCAAAACCTCTAAAAGCTGTTCAAAATGCGTTTTTGAATCATGTTTTTTGCTCAAAATTTAGTACATCGATTGTAGGAAACCCTTCTGTGCTCATATCATTGAGTGTTTATTGTTGTGTCTGGATTTTGAATGTTAATTTAGAACAGTCAAGTCTCTGTACTGTGAAGTGTGCTTTGGGGGAGGGGTGTATTTGTGGTGAAGGTACATTAACAGGGAGAAAAAAGCAGTCTTTCTGTTTTGGTTATATTTTTCTTGTATTACTGTGTTAATGTGCACACAGTAATATTTTTAGTAATTCTTGACATTTTTTTGCTGATTGTTGTGGTGCAGCAGTGTATAATTTATCTGTTTAAAACATTTGGTTATATTACTAAAGGTTTTCAATTTCCTATGCATTACTTGTAGTGCGTGTGTGAGTGTGTGCGATGCATGCCATTAAATCAGACATCTTTTATTGTGCCACAGAGTAATTGCAGCAGTGTGAACTTGCTATCCACCGCACCTGCATTAATTTTTCTTACTGCTTTGTGGTATCTTTACTGGTAGTGGATTGTTACTGCCGTGCACTTATCTCCCAACTGGTAACATGTATTCCTTTCCAGATCTGAATTTGTGACTTGTGAGCACTGGTTAGGTGTCATTGTGCCTTTTTGTTTACATCCCTTTAGTGTGCAGCGCAATCTTAATCTGCCTGTGCGTTTGCAGTGCACCATTAATTCTGGGAGACTGCATTTCTTGTTATGCTCTCACTTCACTTCATCAGCACTGGGGAATTTTCTCGACACAAGACAGTAGCATTTTGGAGAGGCACATTAATTCTGGTTACTCTGTGTGTGACCACTGCACGCATGACTGAGTGTGCCATTAATTCTGGGAGACTTTGTATGTCTTGTTACGCTTGCATTTCACTTCATCAGCACTGGGGAGTTTTCTGGACACAAAATAGTAGCACTTTGGGGATGCACATTTATTCTAGTGACTGTGTAGGTGGGGTGCTGCCAGTATTGTTGTCACTCCGCCTTACTTCGCGTTTAAGGCAGAATGACAATGCGAAGTAATAATAACTTAGCGAAGTGAGCCTTTCCTTTGGGGCACTCCATGTTGCGAAGCATCAATGCGAAGTGACCACTTCGCGTTCACTTCACTGGCGGATTTTAAATTTGCTGCATCTCTACCTTCTACCCATCCTGGTGCTGTCTGGGTGGGTGTCCGGGTAGAAGTAAAAGAACCAAGGGTATTCTTCGCAAAGAGTAGGGGCCATTCCTGGTGTCCTGTCCAACATTCCCCTTCCCAGAAACCGGTTAAAGCAATTGTCCTGGCTATGTGTGGCTGTTGATGTGCAATATGGCTGCCACTACACATTCAGTCACTTCACTACCAGTCTAGCATCGCTTGCAAAACACTTTGGGATACATTTGTATAAAAAGCGCTATATAAATGTTGATTTATTTTCTTCTTCATGGCTATTTCAGTCTCCTGCAAATGCCTGTCTAAAAAGCCGTATCTTCAAACTCCTTTTAAAGGTTTTGAAAGAAGGGGGGAAACTGATTATCCATGGGTAGTCATTTCCAAAATAAGGTGGCAGCTACAGAAAAGACTCTGTCTCCAGCCAGTTTTAATTTGGACTTTGGAATGCCCAACAGGCCAGTGCTTACAGAGGGTAATGAATGGATATTGGGGCAGGCTGCAAGAAGCTCACTAAGATACTGGCATCTCAGTCCATTTAGGGCCTTAAAGATTGGAAGAGCTATCTTAAAATCAATCCCACATCCCGCAGTAAGCTAGTGCAGAGAGTGCTGTGCAGGAGTGATATGATCACTCCTCCTTACTGAGGTGACAAGTCTAGCCACCACAGTTTGCACCAGCTAGAGACAGTGGATCTGTCCTGCTCGAAGGCTTGGGTAGAGTGCATTGTAGAAGTGAAAGCAAGAGATGACAAAAGCATACACTAATGTTAAAAGAGCAACCCAGTCAAGGTAGGGATGCAATCCTGCTATATTTTTTAAATGATAAACACCCCTCCTGATCACAGCTGACATCTGTGGCATAAGTGACAGCTCTTGGTCAAGAGTGACCCCAGATTGTGAAACTGCCAAGCCTGGAGTTTATCCCCTCCAAAAATAGGAGATCGAGGCTCTACAAAATGAATGGCCTAAGTCAATCTGATCCCACCAGTAACAATTTGGTTTCACCTGGATTAAGTTTCAGCCCACTAAGATCCATTCATCAACTGATGACTGATAGAGCATTCTTAAGCATGGTCACAGAGGAGTCCTTTCCAGGTTTAGACAAAAGTTATGCTGGGTATCAGCGCAGCAATGAAACCCCATCTTATACTTTTGGATCATGTCTCTAAGTGGAAGCATAAACACTACAAACAAAAGAGGAGACATAATTGTACCCTGAGGTATGCCACAGTCAATGACAGAGAGAGAAGATCTAAAATTCCCTTAAAATCACTGACTGATGGCAATCGCAGAATCAAAACCAGTCAACATTAAGAGCCCCACACCCAAGTGTGGGGCTGGTCCCAATTTGCACTTGTTTATGAAAAAATATATATTTGTTTTACTTACTGTTCACTGCAGTGTAATACATTGTACCAGACTGATTTCGATGCCTTGCAAGCAGACATTTTCTGTAACTGCAACCCAGCATTCCCTACAGCTGACATCAAAGGAGGGCTGCAGCAGTGGGAGAGTCAATAGCCTGTGTGTATGTTAGAATTTTTATAAGCTCTCATCTTTCTGGGTGAAGGTGTTTAAGAAGGGGCTTAGTTTTATCTTTTTCTATGAATTTTACAGGATTCTACTATCTGTCTTCATATTGTTCTATATTTTGTTGTCCGGGTTACTTTAAAAGTTGTTGTATATTTTGCCTTTTTATCAGACTCTGTACACTGTCCTGCTCAGGACCACCTTGTAAATAAGCTAGCTCAATAGAGCATTTTCCTGGTAAGATAAATACAAATAAATAGATGCAATTTTTTTTGATTGTACAACATCCAGAGTCCTCATGATTAGGTGCTATATTAATTTTCCACAAGTAAAAATCCTTCTGATCTTCTCAGATGCCAGCTGGAAAACAGATCGTCTATGGTTCCACAGAAAAAGATCCAGGCAAGCTTCTGTCAGCTATCAGTTGCTCCGGTTATGGAATTCTCCACCATCTGTATTAACCTGATCTCTCAGCCTCCATGTGTCCAAATTACTTTTAAGTAGCATATTTTTGACTTCTGTTCCTGCCCTAAGTGATTGTATCTCCTCCTAAAGTCATGCATACAAATTGCTTTCTAATGCACTTTGTTAGGTTTTAAGCATTTTCAACTGCACTAGTGGGTTCAGGGAGTGGGGAGGAGGATAAAGTTAAAAGTGGGTTAGAGCTTGCATCTGAGGGCTCAGACATTGCCACGTATTGATAGGCTGTGGCGGGTATAGGTAGAACAGTGCAGACTCAGTGGACTCAAAGTTTGCTTCTGACTCCAACATATCTATGTTTTATGTAATGTACTAAACATGTCTTTTTACTGTCTTCTATTGTAACACTGAATGTGTACCTCCCTACACCCTTCACCCGTCACCTCAGTGAATGCGACTGCTTTGTTCTCTGTATTACTCACATAGTAAAATAATTTCAAATTAAAAAAATAAAAATAAATATTATATAAATAAATTTGCCTTACCTTGTCCAACATTTCACACAGGTCATGGGGCACCACTAGAGGACAAGCCTACATATTTATTATTTCAAGACATATCACAATGTTTCAGAAAAGGCTGTTACTACAAAAGAAAACAAAAGTGGGGATCACAAATAGTGCAAAGTTTTGCAATAATTGGAGTGCTGAACAAAGCATATGACATTGAAAAGTGCAGAGCATGTCATTATAGTGGACACTTGCAGCAAAGACTAGATTAAACTCAATAAAGTCATATGTGTTAACAAGCTGAAAGTTGTCATCACAATGGCAACTATAGAAAAACAAAAAGCATATTGTAGTTATATGCATAGTACTTCTGTACCATTCAGTGACACTGTGCCTAGTAACTAAGTGTCCCTATATTGTTTGTACTCTGAGCTCTTTATCAGTTGGTAGCAAAGATATTATAGTTTCAGAGGTACAATCTTATAGCAGAAACCTGTATAGTAAGGATCCACAAAATAGTTGCATGCTTTAAACATGTCTTTGTAGTTGACTGAAAGATACCAGAGGAGGAGAAAACAAGTATAATTTGTAAAGTTTTTCTGCTGGCACCAGGAATTGAACTTTTTTTTTTTGTATAATGTCTTTATCAGAATTTTAAAAGATGATTATCACAACAAACAACAGGCAAACAGAAGACAAATACAGACAAACAAACATTCAGGTGCAATAAAAAAAAAAGAAGAAAAGGTGTACAGTTCATTTTCCTAGGCTTCACAATATATCTGGCCTCAACATTATGCAATACAATTAAGGTATAATAGGCACATAGGAGATTCTACATATATAAGGTCCCACACTTCTAATCCATTGGACATATTGCAGTTTTCATCCCCCTTGTCTCTTTACCCGCTAAGACCTCCTCTTAGCACCATTTCCTCCACTGGATTCAGTGAAGATAGGAATGGGGCCCACCTCTGAAGGAAATGCTCCTCTCTCTCTCTCGAATAGTCAGTGTGAGCCTTTCTCAGGCTAGGGTCTGTAGAGTCAGAGTGCGCCACTGCTGTATTGTAGGCTTAATCTGGGAGACCCATGTATTTTGTATACAATGACGGGCCAGAACAAATAATGTTCTCACCCATTGGGGGAGAGGCACCCACTCACCTCCTTCCTCTCCCTCTACTCCAAATAAGCAGGTCAAGGGGTCCCTTTCCAACTTCCTCCCCATGCAGTTTTGCGACCTCCGACACCACATCCCTCAAAAAACTTTTCAGTATTGGGCAAGCCCAAAAACAATGAATATATGTCCCTCTCTCTTCTCCACACCTACCACACATGGGGAAAATCGCCGGGTGGGTCCTATGTATTATAATTGGATGGTAGTACAACCGGTGCACAAATTTGAAAAAGGCCTCCTTGAATTTATTGCAAACCATTATACCAGGGTACATCGGGAGAACCCCCGTTTTCCTCTGAAATAACCCTAGACAAGTCCCTTTCCCATAATCTCTTTGTTTTCTCCATTAGGTCTGGGATTTGCTGCCTTCCTTGCCTAGCTGCCTTCCCAACAAACCCTTTGGGATCAGTTTTAACTTGGTTCACAAGGCTCTCCATGGGATCTAAAGTAATCCATCTGGCGTCTTCTCTTCCCAAGCTGTTCACAAAAGCTCTAACTTGCCAATATCTAAACTGGTGGTGTCTCCCAAGCTTTAAGCTATTTTGCATTTGTGCGAAGGAACACATCTCCCCCTGCACTAACAGGTTGCCTACATTCTGGATCCCACCTTTTTCCCAATCCGGTAAAAAAGGGGGGTTCCCACAATCCGTAGTAACACTGTTTACCCTTTGTGAGCATCCTTCTATTTTCTAAGTTGCTCCCAGGCCTCCAAAACTGTCCCAACCAAGGGGTTACCATTCCCCACCATTTTAAAAGCTTTATGTCCTTTAGTATAGAGATATGCCATGAACCTGCCAGCATTGCAATTCTGCTCCAAATCTATCCAACTGGCAACCTTTGGTTGATGAACCCAGTCTGCAAGTTACCGTTGCTGTATGGCAAGATAATAGTTCCCCAAATCCAGAAAGTTGATCCCACCCTTACTCTTCTCTGCCATCAACCTTTGAAGACTAGCCCGGGGCCTCTTCCCTCACCATATAAAGCTGGAGAAGGCCCCTTCCATTCGTTTCAAGTCTTTTTTTGTTAACCCCATATAAAGCATCTGCATCTGATAGAGGATTCGAGGAAGGATATTCATTTTAATAAGATTGACTCTTCAAACTTTTTTTTAAATTCAGAAGCAATGTTAGGCAGTAGTACTAGTTAATAAAAATTAAAATAACCACAAGTGAGCACTTAGAATAAACAAAGATATCAATACACCTGGCTTTCATTTTGCTCACTTCATTATAAGGCTAGAGAGATGATTTGGAAGTCTTTGACAGTTCCTGCTCTCTTGCCAGGCTGCCATCATGGAAGTACAGTACATAGATCAGGGTGGTGGTGTGCTGTTGGTCATCAGATACATACTAGCAACACCTTGACATGTCTGAATTATGAATACAATTTGTGCAATCTGAGAGTGACTTTGGGCTGGAGAATTAAAAGCTGCTGGGGGCTGCTATCTTTATTACATCAACAGGCCCCCCTATTCTCCCCACCCTTCTAAATAACTACATATAGTCTTTTCTGGAGTTAAATGGCCACAGACATTTTTTTATTGATTACTCCATTTTGTGGCATACTGTTCAGAGTGACATGCAGAGCTAGACATCTCATCCCTGGTTCCATTTCCCTCTCGTACCTAGTGGGGGGAGGATCATCATTTCTCGAGGGAGGCCCAGTCTCCAATTCAGACTGCTTACCTCACCATGGAATACTAGGCTAAACCAGGAGGACCCTTCCTCCAATAGCAAAGGGGCCCCATTGAACTGAAAGGACAGCCTCTCTCCCCATCAGGCAGAGCTGTCTTTCCTTATCAAACACAATGAGGAGTGGACAAAACTCATCTGGGCTGGGTGGCTCTACCCAGCCGACTTAGATGAACCCTGTCCATGCCACTTCCATGTTTATAATGACTGTGACATTTGTTTGTGTTGATGTATATTGCCTTTTTAAACCCATCCCTTCAGAGGAGGCTTAAACTTATAGGGAAACCCCAGAAAATTCCTCACTGATCCCTACTGTGATTTTCCACAGTGGGATGAAAGTTTCCCTACTCTGCCATGGTCCTTCTTTGGGCAGGTGGGATCAGAAATTGGTCCAAGAAGAAAGAAGTCTATTCAGGCAGTGCCTGATCTTTTAACCTCTTACCTTTTCTCCTGGGCCAGCCCCCTTTTACCCTCCACCCCTTGGCATGGAATTATCTGTCCCTTCCATCTGCCCTCCCTGAGCACTGTCATGCCCCCACCACACTCCAGAGAAAGGGGATGGGGCAACCAGTGTTCAGGACAAGGGGAAGGGACCCTACCTCAGTGGAGGAGGTGATCATGTACGAAATCCCACTCAGCTGCAAATCTTTGCAGACTGGCAATTGTAGATCCACACAAACCACAGGATTTGTAATTAAAAATTGCCATCAAAATAGATGAACAAATTGTAAATACAACTATATAGAATCTATTTTTTGTTTGAGCATGTACACCAATGTGTGGCATCAGAATGCATTGCTACAAAAATAGCTGTGACGCTGAAAACACAGGCCCATGGCTTTACTGCATACACTAGCAAAAGCAGCAGAAATGATTCAAAGAGAGAAAACTAATCGTTTAAAGCAATAGGTTTTCAAGCCATAAAAAAAGTCTCTGCCTGCTTTTGATTCAGTAATCAAGCATAAAGACTCCCTTATAGAATTGGGCTATTGTAAATAAAAAATAACTTTGGAAATGTGTTTTCTTTTTACCTGAAGTCAGTTTTTATGGATTCAAAGAAAATGCTGCCCTGGCTATCCTCAGAGACCCTATGCCAAAAGCGATATATGTCTATAAAGGATGTGTATTACAATTTCTATTATCACAGTGGTGGGCTAAATAATTATTTTTCAGTAACACAAAAAACATATGGTAAAAAAGTTACTTTACTAAAGTAATTTTTAGTTTATACTAGCCTAATTCAGTGAGAAAACCTAGATGGTTTCTTACTGAATCAAAAGCAGGCAATGCTGTTTTTATGTTTGCTTGTACCATGCACAAAGCAAATATATTGTTACACTAATGGGTTTCAGAGGTGTGTCACTGTTGGGTCCAATGCAGTTCAGACTGCAGGTGGCTTGACAGTGACAGCTCAATAATCAGTGAGGCGTATCATGACAGTGTTCTTTGCTTGCAGGATAGAACTTTTGTGTAGTTGAAAGGAGCAAGCCACTTCTATCACAGAATGTTTCAATCCTTTTATCTGCATGACACCGCCCAGTAAGCAGCTGAGCAGTGTCACGATCAGCTCCGCACTCCCCCTGCTGCTATGCAGAAATGAGATGCACAGAAACAACTCTCTCTCACTGCTAAGTATCCTGCCTACCTCCCGATCCTTCCCTCTACCTTGTCCATGAAAATAAAATACCCTCCCACTGTCAAGTATCCTGCACACCTCCTGATCCTTCCCTGTTTCCCATCTGTGGAAATAAAATACCCTCCTATTTCCAAGTATCCCACCCACCTTTCTATCCTTCCCCATGCCACATTCAAGAAAATAAAAAGCTCTCCCACTGACAAATATCCCACTCAACTTCAGATCCTTCCCCATGCCCTGTTCATGAAAATAGAATACTCTCCCACTGCTAGCTATCCAGTTCACTTCCTGATTCTTCCCAGTGCCTTGTCCATGAAAACAAAATACCCTCCAGCTTCCAAGTATCATGCCCACCTCCTGATCCTTCCCCATGTCCCATCCATAAACCTATAAAAGAAAAAAACAGTCCAGTGATGACTTCTGTGCCCCAAGCTCCACCTCAATCCTCCTCTCAACATCCACCACCCTACCCCATTCTTGGCTATCTGGTCCAGTGTTTCTCCTTCTCAAATGTCTCTTCTTCTGCATTCCACTGGGATTTTTTTTTATTTAAAAGTTCATAACTGGGAAAGGCACACTGAGCCAAGTGACTGAAAACAAGGTAAGTTTGGTTAATGTTTTTTTGTATTATCTATTTTATCCCCCACTCCTGCTCAGGTGCCCTCCACTCCTTTGGGCTCTCCTATGGTCCCTTCTGCTAGACCCCCTACTACCTCACTTGAATCCTGACTCCCCCCACTAACCCCATATTGCAGCCCTCTTGTGGTATCCCAGTGTTTCCCATCACCGGGTGGGTCCCCCTCCTCTGAGGGAGAATGCACCAGTGGGGGAGCCTGGCAGTTACCATATAGGCCACAGGATGCTGCTGTGGCTGCGGGGGAATGGCTCCCTGGAGGGTTTGGTGGTGCAGAGGACCTGGAGGCTATCATCTGGTGAGCACCCAGCCAATTATTCCTCCTTTTTCTCTCGAGGTGGCATAGTGACATCATAGCTGGCACCGATGTCTGCCCCTCTTCTATTGCATGTTGTTCTGGATGTCCTGTGATACTCCTAGCCTCTGCTAGGAGCCAGCAGGCACTGGAGCACTCCCCTGCCCTCCCGCCAGAGAAGAAGAGCTGTCACTAGGATGCTGTATCTTTCTCCCCCGGACGGTCCTCCAGTGACCCAGGCTCATTCCCGAATCCGGGTTGCCAGCGTCTCAAGCAGAAATCCAACTGCTGCTCCGACGGGCTGGCTGTTAATGGCTTTTTAATTTATTTTGAACATTTACTCACAACAATATACTTTCTTAATATTTTTATCCCTAAATTTTCAAAATGGGCTTTTTTAACACCACCTCATGAACCAAGTAGGTGAAACTTTTCAAATCTCCCAGAAACATGTTTTTGCAGTCACTCTGTGAAATCATGTTTCAGATAGGCTTTAAAAACTTTCACCTGTCATGATCATAAAGTTGGGTAATAAACGGCTAGGATCAAAATGTGGGGTCAAATTTCTAAAAAAAAAGTAAAGTTATGAAGAAACATTGACAGTCTTTAGTGTTTACTCATAACTTTACTATTTTTCCAGATTTTGACCTCAACTTTTCAACATAGCCTTTTTTCCCCACCTCATGGAAAAGACAGGTGTAAATTTTCAAATCCTCCTCCAAAAGATGTTTTCATAGTTGCTCCACGAAATTACTTCTTGGATGGGATTTAAAAAATTCCACATGTTTTAATCATAAGGTTGAGTAATAAAAATACTATATTGAAAATCTGGGGTTAAAATCTTAAAAAAAAAAACAATAAAGTTTTGATATGAAGCAGCACTGAAATTCTTCAACATTTTCTCTTAACATTGCCATTTTTCTGTTTTGTTCCCAGATTTTCAACATAGGCTTTTTTAACCCACCACATGAAAAAGGCAGGTGTAATTTATTTGAAATCCACTCTGAAACATGTTTCAGCAGTCACTTCAAAATCACATTTTGGTCAGGATTTAAAAAATTCCACTTGTCTTGATCATAAGGTGGGGTCATAATAACACAATGTTCAAAATTTGGGGTCAAGATTTCAAAAAAGATAAACAGATAGATAGATTTTTGTATTTTTTTTTATTTTATTAAACTTTAGGATTACAAATACCTTTGAGAAGGAACTGCTCACTTACAAAGGTTCCACGTCAAAGGATGTAGGGTAACATACATACAAAGCTCAACAATGGTTACAGTCTTAAAAACACAAAGATGTCTAAGCATTTATTATGCAGCCAAGAATGGAGAGAGACAACTTAAGCCAGCTTCAGACAAGTTTCAGGGCGAACAGTATATAGTTAATATAGGGTAGGAGGGAGTCCGGAAGAAGTAGGCAGGCTAAAGGGCCATTGTTGGTGGGTGGCAAAAGTGCGAAGTGGATGTGCTGGAGGGCCCCATATCTGAAAGTGCCATTAGAGAGGAGAGGGGGTGGGTTAGGCAATGTGGTGGGGGGTAAGGGGTGAGTAAGGGGCAAGAGTGGGGGAACTGGTGCCAAAAAAATGGAGCTCTAAGGGAGGTTACAGGTCACCTTCAACTAGGGTAAAATGAGGAGGCAGTTACTTAGGAGAGGCAGTCACATTGAGTGGTACAGGTGAGAAATAGTCAGAGATGACTTTTAAAGGGACCAAGCATCACAGTTGTAAGTGTTTCTTTGTTAAGGGTATTGTACCACTGAGGAGCCCTGTGTGTGAATGACCTCTGACCCATTGTGGTCCGGCATCTGGGGACCAGGATGGTTTGATATAGACCACTGCATGTAAGCTTGTACTGTTGTTGGCAGTAAGGAGCTTTGCCACTCCTGATGGCATGAGCCCAAGGAGAACTTTTTTGGTTAACAAGCAGGTCTGGTATTGTATTCTGCTAAGAAGTGGTAGCCATCTGGCCTGGGCGTACAGGTCACAGGTGTGTGCTAGGCAGGCGGCACCCATTAGAAGCCTACAGGCCTTGTTGAGTGTCACTGATATCCTCTGGAGGGCAGTAGAGGAAGCAGAGCCATAGATGACTAGACCATAGTCGACGATGGAGGTGACGGAGCTGTAGATGGCCAGTCTAAGGGCATCAGTGGTCATGCAGTGTTTGTGCTTGTGGAGCAGGCCGATAAGTATGTTGGCAGCCTTAGCTACATTGCCAATGTGCCGTGTGTAGGAAAGGGAACTGTCCAAGGTGATGCCGAGATATTTAAACTCAGGAACATGTTCAAGAGAAGTCCCCACATGATTCTTGATGGTGAGGGACAGAGGTTTATACTTGCTCCATGCGTTGCAGAATGTCATGACCTTAGTTTTGCTGTAGTTCAGGATGAGTTTATGTGAGCTAAACCACTCTTCAACATGCCTGAACTCACACTGCAACTGACTCTCAAGTTGTTTAGAGTCTTGGTTGCTAGTAAACAGTACTGCATCATCCACATAGAGTAATATTCTCTGTTGGCAGATGCTAGGGAGACTGTTCAGGAAGAGAGAAAAGAGTAATGGCCCCAGTAGAGACCCCTGCAGGACACCTGAGAGGACTGTTTTTTCATCAGAAGTGATGCTGGGAAGCCTAACACGTTGGATCCTTCTCCCGAGGTAGCAAGCAAACCAGGGCAGTGCATCCTTGGAGAGCCCGAGAGTGGTCAGTTGCCTGAGTAGGAGTGGGTGGTTAACAGTATCAAAGGCCTTTGTCAGGTCAATGAATACTGCCCCCCCACAGATTCCTTGGTTGAGGGTGTCATGGATGAATCTGGTAAATTCCAACAGTGCCGTGGTGGTATTATGCCCTTTTTGGAAGCCATGCCGTTCTGGGCACTGGATTTCATATTTGTCCAGGAAATCGACAAGCTGGTCCGAGACTATTCATTCCAGAGCTATAGATAATGTGGGGAGGATGGAGATGGGCCTGTAGTTGGGGTGCAGTGACTTGTCTCCACTTTGTGTACAGGTGTGATAGTCGCCTGTTTCCAGAGTGATGGGAATTGACCCAATCTTAGGGAACGGTTTAAGATATTTGTCAAGGGTTCAAGGATTTTATCTAGGACTAGTACAAGCAACTTCAGGTCGAGTGAGTCACCACTGTAGCCAGTTTTGCAGATGACCTTGCATATATAGGTTCTGGCTAAGTGCATTGGGATCTCTTTGAAAAAGAACTGCGGAGCTATGTGTACTTGGGACGCAGTGTCAAAGGGGGAATTGGTGGTGGAAGCATTGAAAAAAATCAGGTGGAAGGACACTGCCAAGGTTAGAGAACGCATTGTTGAACATATTGGTGATGGTACCAAGGTCTAGCGTAGGTGTTCCATCAATGCTGAGCATGGTGGGTGGTGCCTTAGTATCCTTGCCTGTGAGGTCCTTCAAGTTATTGCAAAATTTTTTCCTATCTCCCCAGGATTCGGAGAGTGTCTCCCTAAAATATTTGCTTTTAGCCTTTCATATACCTTAGGTACAGCCATTTCTTGCAGATTTGTATTTCTGAATGTCCCCTTGCGCTGATGTGGTTTGAGCACAGTGCCAGAGGTGGTCCCTTTGTTTGAGCCATGCTACAAGCTCGGAGTTTATCCATAGGTTAGACCTGCCTTTAACTTTCATCTTTTAAGTGGTGGATGGATATCACGGGCCGCCATAAAGTGGCTGATGAACAGTTCCAAGGCTTTGTTTGTATCATTGAATGAGTCAATTATCGACCAGTCCAGCCTGCTTAGATGTGATTTTAGCACCTGAAGGTGACCCTGCTTGAGTACCCTGGTGTGTATTATTTTAGGAGGGGCCTTGGTGAATTTGTTAGCCCAAGAGCAGATAACAGGTGAGTGGTCACTTAAAGTATCAGGGAGTACAGACAACTTAGAGATCCTTTCAGGGCGGTTTGACAGTATCCAATCAAGTAGAGTGTAGGTCCCCATCCTATAGCTGCAACTAGTGGGGGTGGGGACAAGCTGTGTGAGGTGATGTACCGTGACAGCATCCTTGTAGGTACAGACCTCAGGTGAAAGCCAGTTTATGTTAAAATCACCCAGAATTATGGTCTTTATAGATATTTTATTTATAGAGCACCCAATTCCAGGGACTCTGGGTGCTGTACAGTACAATTCACAAACAGGATGCACATAGTACCAATTCAACATAAACATTAAAATTCTGTCCATCCTATTTAAAATTAATCAGTCGTTAAAAGCCTGCTGGAACAGATATGTTTTTAATTGTCTCTTAAAGGCTTCCACTGAGGGCACCTCCCTAAAATATCCAGGAAGGGAGTTCCACAGAGTGGGTGCCGCCACTGGAAATGCCCTATCTCCAGAATGCTGCAGCCTCACTCTGGGAAATCCAAGGAGACACCCCCCTGGAAGAACGGAGTGCCCAGGGTGAACAGTAGGGGGCAAGAAGAGCTTGCAGATAGACAGGTCCCTGTTCATGTAGGGTCTTGTAGGTCAGGAGCCCTACCTTGAAGACAATCCTTCACCTGACTGACAGCCAGTGCAGTCTGCAAAGGACAGGGGTGATATGATCACTGCATCTTGCCCCAGTCAATAATCTTGCCACCACATTCTGCACCAGCTGCAGCCTGCCGGGGTTGCCTCCAGATACAGTAATCCTAGGTGCAGGGCACTGCAGTAGTCTCCAAGTGACAAATGCATGTACCACTGTGGTCCGATCCTCTGGCGGGATCAAGGCTCAGATTTGAGCAATGTTCCTAAGATGATAAAATCCACTCTTAACGACAGCTGACACCTAAGCATCAAGCATCAAACCATTGTCTAGGAACATGCCCAAATCCTTCACCTGACTAGATGGAGTAAGGGGAACACCCCCAACATAAGGCCAGGGGGTAACCCCTCACAGTACCCTCCGCCACGATGAACTGGGTCCACAACAAATACCTGTGTCTTGTCTGGGTTAAGTTTAAGCCAATTTTGAGTCATCCAAGCCTGGATCTCATCGAGGCAGCTGTTAAATACAGATGCCGACACCTGGGTATTGGGCACACAGGACAGGTACAGCTGGGTATCATCTGCATAGCAGTGAAACCCAGCCCATGTTGCCTGATAATGTCCCCCAGTGGCAGCATGTACACCATGAACAGCAAGGGTGACAAGACTGAACCTTGTGGTACCCCACAGCACAAAGGCTTCGGGTTAGATGAAGCTAACCCCATCGTCGCCCTCTGCACTCTGCCTGTTAGGTATGACCTGAACCAGTTGATGACATTACCGGACAGGCCACACCAAAACCACAAGTGATCAAGTAGCAACTCATGGTCCACAGTATCAAACACTGCAGAGAGGTCCAGGAGGACCAAGATGGTCCGGTCTCTCCTGTCCCTCACCATCAGGAAGTCATTAAGCACCCTCACCAGTGCGGTCTCTGTACTATGCCCTGCACAAAACCCCGACTGGAAAGGCTCATAGGTGGAGGAAGAAGCAAGATGTCTCTCAAGCTGCATGGCTACCACTTTTTCAATAACCTTCCCTAAAAATGGGAGGTTTGAGACTGGCCTGTATTTGCTGAGGCATTCCAGGTCCAGGGATGATTTCTTCAAAAGGGTTCTAACCAAGGCCTCTTTCAGGGCCATTGGGAAAACCCCACTCCTCAAGGAACTCCAGACAGCCCCAGCAATCACAGTCCCAAACATCTGACCAAAGGTCAGGTCAGACCTGGGTCCAGATCACACTGGGTTGGTCACAGCTTCAGGATTATCTGCCACCTCCTCCACCCCAGCCAGCTCATATTCATCTCAGGCAGGAGGAGTGTCTTGACACACATCAGGCCGGACCATGCATCTCCTTCGAGAAGTACTTAAGGAGACTTTGTCCCTGATAGAGGACACCTTGATGACAAAGAATACAGACAGCTCCTCGCATCTCATGCTTGAACCTGCTCCCCCAACACAGAGACAGGTGGGATGTAATAGTCCGTCCACTGTGCAGAAGAGCTGAGCCGGTCTGTTCCTTGCCACAGCAATCTCCCTGTACAGATAACCTGCCTTCTTACAGAAGATTGCCCCCTGATAATTGGTATAATGTAACCTTAGGGCCAACCTGTCCTCCAGCAGGCCAGATCTCCTCCAGCACCTCTCTAACCTCAGTCCCTTAGTCTTTAATCTCTGGAGATCCCCATCAAACCAGGAAGGTCTCCAGTGAGTAGGCCAGGGATGGACACAAATGGGTGCGATGGAATTGAAGGCTGCAGTGACCGCCCCATTATAGGCCATCACTGATTCCTCCGCACCAATTGCATGAGCCGCCCCAACACTCAATAGGTCCAATGCTGCCAATAGTCCCATCGAGGACACTCCTCTTAATGGGCGACATCGGACCATCTCCACAGGGGCAGCACCATCTGGGGGGTATCACCAAGCATGAACTTCATGGTGCTATGATCCAACCAAACTACAGGATCAACACTGAGGTCAGTTACATCTAAACCTAATGAAAATACCAAATGTAGTGTGTGGCCACCCAAGTGCGTAGCTGTTGTAATATTTTGCAACAGACCCAGGGTCCCCATGGTTCCTAAAAGATCACTCCCAAAATCTGAGAGTCTGCCGTCGACCCAGGCATTGAAGTCCCCCAGAATTAACCACCTGGGAGACTCAAGCACCAGGCTGGTAATGAGCTCCTTGACTTCAGCAACAAAATCCTCATGTAGCCCAGGGGAACGATAAAGCACAAGGATCCTGAAACCTGCCCCTACACCCCCTCGGGCAGCCACACACTCAAACGAACGTGTGTGACCTACAGGTAGCACACTGAAGTTCAGGTTGCTTTTAAAACAAATAGCTACCCCCTCACCCCTGCAATTCTCCCTCAGGTTGTGTATCACGGAGTACCCTGCCGGAACTGCCGCCTACAAAATGGGGGTGGCATTTTTGTCTAACCAGGTCTCCGTGATGCAAGACAGGTCAACTGAGGATATTAAGTCTGCCATTATGGCAGTCTTATTCCTTATTGACCTGGCATTGCATAACATAACCCGAGTAGGATGAGGTGAGGCAGCTGAACCCGTTAACTACCCACAATCCCTCATGAAAACCTTGGGTATGGGAACTAAACAAGGCACCTCCATCTCCAGTTCCCATGTCACCCCAGGGCATATCCTTGGCCTCATCACCTGAATCTCGGACACCGTGGAAGCCACCCAGGTACTGCCACCACCGCCAACCCCCCCTCCCACCGAGCTATTCCCAAGGCTTTACACCTCCTGTAGGCTGCAGCTGGAAGTTCAGGAAGCTCAAAGGGATGAAGGCCACGGAAGCGGTCCCTCGAGTAGCTGTACCTTACAATTCCCTGCCCCAGATACAGTTCACACAAATAGTAATTAAAAACAACCCCTTAAATTAACTTAATTTAACAATTTTACAATCACACCTCCACCACAAAAATAACCTCTAACTAAACTGACAAATCTTGTCGCACTTCAGATGAAAAAGATCACCAGCTACAGAAAGTCCCACTTCCCTTGTCCATGTCCAAAAGTTCCCCTTGAACTGAGCACTCTCACTGCCCAGATCATAAAGTTGGTTCTTTTAATTGTTTTAACTCATGGCACTCTCACTGCCAGTCCAGTCAATCAAAAGCCTTATCAAAGAAGAAACAGTTGAAAATTCCAGTTATAATGATTTCTTTTAACCAATACTATAGGCACTCTCACTGCCAGTTCTGTTAACTCCCCAGGGACAGAAATCCTTATTCAATTCATTCCACTCCAGCCTGACACACTGGAGAACAGTTTCCATGCAGCTGTATTCCAGGAGCATCGATCTCTTGTTCATTCCAACCTCACCACTGCCAATACATAGAATACACCCAGCCGGAACATAGACCTCTCCCTGTCCCCCCCCCCCCCACTGCCACAGCCACCTGCCGGCAACCAGGCAGCAAAGCAGAAACACTACAGTGCAGCCACCCACCGGCAGACACACTACCACACACCACCAGGCCAAGGCCAGTCCCCAGAAGGAGTACACCCCATCAGATCACAACAGCAGCACCAGATCAAGGCCAGTCCCCAGAAGGAGTACACCCCATCAGGTCACAACAGCAACAGCAGTCAGACTCCCTCAGTATTTCATGGTACTTCACAGCGTTCCTCCTCTTGGCGCAGAAGACTCCTCCAAGTTTGTTCGTTCTGTCAGCAGTCTGAATGTCTCTTCTATCAGCTGAAAAAGCAGGTAAAACTCAGGCAGAGCTTCCGGTACACAGGTTTCAGGAAGTTTCAGGCTTTGGAAAAGCACTATAGCTAAAAAAAATGCTAAAGGGCGCTAATTACAGTTCTTAGTGCCAAACAACCAGCAAGATAAAAATAAAACAAAACAAAAATAAAACCAAACAACAAAACCAATTAAAAATGCTAAAAATCAAACTGCTATTTCTTGCTGCTCCTGATGGTCAGCCCAGCGTAGCCGCCATCTTGTACAACTCCCCATGACAAAGTTATGAAGAAATGTTGACATTTTTCAATGTTTACTCCTAGCTTTGCTATTTTACCAGACTGTGACCCCACATTTTCAACATGGCCATTTTTGTACCCTACAACATGAACATGACATGTGTCACTTTTCAAATCCTGCCCAAAACGTCTTTTCTCACTTGTGCCATAAAATGACATTTTGTACAGGAGTTCATAAATGAGGCCTGTCATATTTATAAGGCAGGGTAATAAAAATATTATGTTGAACATTTGAGGTCAAAATTGAAAAAAACAATTATGAACAAACATTACCATTTTCAATGTCTACTCACAATTTTGCAGTATTTTTCCTTTTTAACCCACAGTTTCAACATACTCATGTGGTTTACCCCCATTAAATGAACACAGCAGGTGTCATTATCAAATCCCACTCCAAAACCTATTTTCGCAGTCATTCCACAAAACAATGTTTTCGCTGTCATTTCATAAATGACACCTGTCATGTTCATATGTTGGGGCAAATAAAAACTAGTATTTTTAAAATTCATGGTCACAGTCTGAGAAAATGACAACATTATGTATGAACCTGTTCATTTCCCAAATATGAGTATTTCACTATCATAGCTCGGGTTATTAATTTGTTAGCTATCACCTCTGTACTATCAATGCCAAACACCTACATAGCAAATACAAGCAAACAAACATCCAGCACTGACAAATTTTTGTTTTACAGCTAATATGAACTCTTTCTTTAAATATACACATGGGGACAGATTTTCAAAAGAGTGCACGGGGCTTATATGAAGCCCTGCATCAAACCCTTTTCATGCACTATACGGGTCTGCCACAACTGCATCCAATTTTCAAAGCTCCGGTGCAGTTACGACAGTCTACTCACTTTACAGCAGCTTGTGCCAAATTTTGGGTGCAAGCTCTATTAGGATGGTCCCCTAGCTCACTTTATACTAATATTTCCTGCCAACCAATGGCTGAGGTTAGAATGACATTTTAGCAAAAGTGAGTGAGGGAAACTTGCGGCTACTCCTGAGATGGTGGCTACTGGCAATACAGTAAAAAATGGAAGTTGCTGCTCACAGTTTAAATGATTAAAAAGCACTTGGAGGTCATTTTTAAAGTCTTGTTGCTATCCAAAACCTTTAATTGGGTGTTTTTCCAGCAGCTTGGAAAAACTGTGGCTTTTCCATTGTTTTCCTTTATGACTGCACCTACTCTGTCCATATGGGTTTACTGCTTAGGACTGGACGTACTGTAAATGGTTAGTATTATTATTATAAATGGTAGCAAGATTTTGACACACCACTTTACTGCAGATAGGAAAGCAATGTTTCTGGAAGCACTTTTAGTATCTGTATGATGCATATCTCTCATCCTCCTGCCTCACAAATCAATGACAGGGCTAAACTACTAGAGGCAATTGGCCAGAAATCAGGGGCACATCTTAAAAATGCAAATAGAAATATATAAACATAGATAATTATGGCAGAAAAATTCCAGTCATCCATCCAGTCTGCCCAAGTTCCCTATTTAGTCCTGGGACCTTCTGTCCAATCAGGATCCTAGCCGTCCCCCTTATCCCCGCATTCTCCTTCCTGAGTCTATCACCACAAGTGACCACTATGCCCTTCACTGTGTCCCAAACATGCTTGAACCCATCATCTTTTTTAGCACCCACCACCTCTACTGGTAGACTGTTCCACAGCTCCACCACCCTTTCTGTAAAATAATACTTCTTCATGTCCCTTCTGAACCACCCTCCTGTCAGTTTCCACTTATACCCTCGTGACTTGAACTAGCATTCAAGCTAAATAGTTCCTCATAGTTCACCCTGTTTATTCCTTTAGGAACTTGAAAGTCTCTATCATATCTCCTCTCTCCCTTCGGGTCTCCATTGAGTACCTGTTCATTGCATTAAAGTGCTCCTCATAAGACCTGCCCTGTTTTACCTGAAACATTTGTTACCTTGCACTGCACTGTCTCCAACCTGTCCCTATCTTTCCTGAGGTGAGGGCTCCAGAACTGGGCATAGTACTCCAGGTGTGGCCTCACAAAATATCTATGCAAGCAATAATACCCAACAGGGTGGGCGGTATTGGGCAATACTGGACCACCCAGGGGCATAATGAGGCCCAGTGCTGCAGGTGGAGAGCCTTATAGCCCCAGAAAGGTCTGGTATTGCCCATACTGCCCACCCTGGAGGGTATTATTGTACTTAGAAAATGTGCTAACTGTGTCATTTTTTTATAGGATTACAAAAAAAATTAAATAATCCTGTAAAATGACTACAATTCCATTTTTACTCCTTTTTTGGTAAAGTAGTCCCTCTACTGGCATTGGCAGTAGAGGGCGCTGATATATGTGGTAGTGTCCTGTTTAAGCTGCACCTCCCATTTGTCTCTCCCGTTCTGCATTTCTTGTTTTGTTTTGTTTCTGGTGCAATTTATTTATTTATGTTTTATTATTATAGAATTGCTGTCTCTGGAAGCAAGAGTGGAATGCAGGGTGAAAAACCACGCTAAAGTGAAACGGTTTCAGTTGGTGGAGTGATGCATGCTCCCTGTCAGCTGCCTACGAGTTCTAATTCTTTTTTTTTGTTTCAAGTTGCTTCCTGGCACTCCTGCTGGAGTGTGTGAAGTTATTTTTGTTTTTTATGTAGTCGGTCAGCTGAGGAAGGTAACATGTATGCAGAGTGGGTCCTGACTAAGCTGATGTGGGGCTCAATGAAGGCAGCAGAAAGGAGGGAGGCAGCCAGTGTCCTCAACAGTGTGGTGAAGTGTTCGGAAGAAGACTGACAGGGTGGGAGGCTGTAGGATGATACAGTGAGGTTCAGGAGAGAAGTATTTTACCTGTGCACGCAGTGCAAGAAAGCAGCAGCAAAGGCAAGCAAGATGCTGGGATGCATATCTAGGGGGATCAGTAGCAGGGAGAGAGAGAGAGAGAGAGAGAGAGAGGTTATACTACCCTTGTCAGGTCACTGGTAAGGCCAAATCTAGAATATGGAGTTCAGTATTGGTGCCCACACCTTAAAAAGGACATTAACCTGCTGGAGAAGGTCCAGAGGAGGGCTACGAAGATGATAGTGGGTCAGCAGGGTAAGGCATACAAGGAGAGGTTAAGGGCACTGAACATGTACTCCCTGGAAGACAGGAGAGAGAGAGGGACATGATTGGGACCTTTAAGTACTTGAAAGGGATGAATAAGGTTGATAAGGAGAGTCTCTTTAAGCTGAGTGGCAACCATAACACTAGGGGGCACAGTCTTAAGCTGGAGGGTGGGATGGTTAAGAGGGAGGTCAGGAAGCAGTTCTTCACAGAGAGGGTGGTAGACTCTTGGAATGCACTGCCAGAAGAGGTCATCTTGTTGAAGACAGTGGGAAGCTTTAAGAGAGGCTGAGATAGGCATAGGGGAAAGTTAGAATCATGGGTAGGGAGGATGGGAGGAGTGGGGTGGGAGGACAGGGACATTAGCTCAAGCTGTGGACCCTACAATATGAGCAGTCTTGATAGACCAAATGGCCTTCTTCTGCCGGCTTCTTCATATGTTTTTTTGGTTTTTCTTTTTTTTTTACTTAAGAGCAAAAGGAGGAAGGCAGCCGGCATCCCTCGACGACGTGGTGAAGAGTTCAAGAGAAGGCTGACAGGGCAGGTGGCCATAGGATGCTACAGTCAGGTTTGGGAGAGAAGTATTTTACCTGTTTTTCTTTTTTTTTTTCACTTAAGAGAAGTTAGTTGAGATCAGCGGGGTAGGATGGCTGTCACTCAAGAAGCAGTGGTCAGCACACGACTGGCTGGTACTATGACTTTTGTGTCTAAAACAATGTTTTGTTTTGGTTTTTTTTAAATGAAGAAATGAAGTCTGTTAAAAAGATTAAAAAAATCAATGTTGAGATGCTCCTTTTGCCAGCCTCTTTACTGACAATGTCTGGTGGTGGAGGTCCCTTATAGTGAATGGTAAAACAATGCTGTTGGTTCATTTTACTTACAGGACAAAAAAAGAGAAACGGGGAGACTGGTTTAAATCTTGGAAAGCGGGTAGAAATTTGTTTTGCTCTGTTACTGGCTGCTGTCTTGGAGTTACTGTGTGTGGTGGTGATGGGGGGGGGTCTCTTTCTCACTAAACGATGGAAAAAAATTGCAGCAGTTTTGAAATCGTGTGCCCAGTGCTTCAGCCAACGGTGAAGAAAGCTGGGCATAAGGATACTTGGCTGTGCATAAGGCAGATTTGGGTTGGGACTTTTTATTTGGTGGACATCTATTGAAAGTTAATGTACCCCTATTGGATGGGTACCAGCCAATCAGATGCCTCCAAATAAAAAGCCAATTTCCTTAAAAGGGTAAAATTGCATCTTTCATGCTGCTATCATTACCCCTCCCTATACACCCCAGCATCCTACTTGCCTTACCATAGGCCTTGTTGCACTGGCTCAATTACTTAAGGGTGTCACTGATGATAACTCCCAGGTCATGTTCCTCAGCCATAGTTTTAAGTCTCACCCCATCCATCCAGTATTCTGTCCTGGGGTTCTTATTCCCTATGTGCATTACGCTGCATTTTTTGGCATTGAACATTCAACTGCCAAACCATAGACCACCCCTCTAGTTTTTGTAGGTCACTTTGCATTTCCCTGATTCTCTCATCACTTTCCAACCTCCCACAGAGCTTAGTGCCATCTGTGAAGTGACATAGCCTACTGTGGATACCTTCTCCAGTGTCGATAATGAAAATATTGAAGAGGAATGGGCACAGGAAAGATCCCTGTGGCATCCTACTTGTGACCTCTTTCTCTTCTGATTTGACCCTGTCAATCACACATGCTGCCTACCCTCTTGCCAGTTTCCTACCCAGTTAATATGTTCTCACCTGCACCCAAATCCTCCATCTTCTTCAGCAAGCATCTGTGGGGCATTGACTCAAAAGCCTTGCTGAAGTTGAAATAGCGCAAATCCATGGTGTGCCCCTGTCCATTTCCCTTGTCACCCAATCAAGCAAAACTATCATGTTTGACTGATAGGACCTCCCTGCCACAAACCCATGCTGTTTATTATCCTGGAGACCATTGCTTTCCAGGTTGTCCATGAGGTCTTCTTTGACCAGTGACTTCATCAGTTTCTCTTCACTGAGGTCAGATTATCAGGTCTGTAGTTCCCACCATGTTCCTTGTCCTTCCCCACCTTATGGAGCAGAACATCCTCCACCTCCAGTCTTTTAGGACTACCCCCTTCAGTAGTGAGCTGTTGAATAGACTTACCAAGGGTGCAGCCAGTTCTGCTACCAGTTCCCTGAGTATCCTCAGATGCAATCCCTCTGGACCCAGGGCCTATTCTATCTTTTAGTCACTAGCCTTTCTGGACCCTGTTGCTTCTAAATATTGGCCGCCTCATCTCCAGGACCCTCTTGTCCATCGCACTGATGCCACTCTCTGGCAGTGGCTCACCTTCCTCCCTGGTGAAAACTGAGCAAAAATTATCATTAAGGATGGCATATTTTGTCTGTCCTTCTCTATCACTCTACCCTCCCTCCATGATAGCCTAACCATTCCCCTTCCCGTCTTTCTTTTTTTCCTAATATCTCAGAAGAAATGTTTTTCTCCACCTTTCCCCCATTCTGCAATACACAGCTCTGTGTCTGCTTTTGCCTCCCTAACTGGCCTCTTTACTTCCTTATTTCTTATGTAAATATTCACCCTGTTCTTCCTTACCCTGTTTTACTTTGTGCTTGAAGAAGGCCTTTTTCTTAACCCTCATGGCTTCCCTGACTTTTGTTGAGAATCATAATAGTCTCTTCAACTTTTTCCTTTTGGTTACCATTCTGGTGCATAACTTAAATGCCTCAAGAATTGCCCCCTTTATTTTTCCGTCTTTCTTCCACCCCACCTAAACTGTCTACCCCAGCTAGCTTTTCCCTGACTAGCTCCCTCACCCTGCTGATGACTGCCCTCTTAAAATCAAGGACATAAGTTTTTGATTGGGGCTTTTTAGTCCCAGGGACCAGCTCAAACCAAATGGAGTTATGGTCACTGTTCTCTATTGACTCACCTACTCTCACTGATCCTACTGCCTCTGAATTGGTAAGTGCTACCTCATGAATGACAGTCTGTCTGGTGGGTTCCTTAACAAGCTGTACCAAGAGACAGTCCTGGAGTGCATCCAACCATACCTGACTTTGGGTGTTCCTGGCCACTGGAACATCCCAATCAATGTCTGGCATGTTCAGATCACCCACTACTACTTCCCCTTGCACTACCCCATTTCAAGTGCCTCTGCAAACTCCCTGTCCCTTTCCTTCCTTTGACCTGGGGGGTCCATAAACCACCCCCAAGTATAGTTTCTTACCTGAGGCTGCGATGAGTTGCATTCACAGTGACTATGACTCCCTACTATTACCCCGATGTACCCATCTTCCAACACCTCAATGTCATCCCTGACATACAAGGCTACTCCTCCTCCTCTACGTTTTCCTCTCTCCCACCTGAACAATGAGGACCCTGGGACTGTTAGGTCCCCATTGTTATATTCTGCAGCCCATGTTTATATGATGGCCACAAGGTCTATCTTAGTGTCTGCCTTTAGCACCTGACATGCACTTATTTTATTACTCAGGCTCCTGGCAGCAAGGTATACATCCTCCCATCTGATCCTTGAACCCACTTTGCTAATTCCCTGTCTATGACCCTTATATTTCCCATGTTCTTTTATCCTCTGATTTTTCTTGATGTTTGCACATTTTGTGTTTCCCTTCTCTAATGTCCCTTCACCTGACCCAGATTGTGTCTCATACACTTCTTAATGACTGCTCATCTTCTACTAGGCCCCAGATTTTGAGAAGTACTAGCAACAATCCCCTTCTTCTCACCTGTTGCTGTGGTTCCCCGGCCCCATTCTCCCATGCAGCCAGTTTAAACATGTGATACGGACATCAAACTTCTGCCCCAGTGCATTGGCCCTTCTCTTGTCAGGTGGAGTCCGTCACCCTTGAAAAGCCTCCTAAGCCAGAGGCCCCCCCATCCCCCACAACGTGGCACCCCTTCTCATGACACCATCACTTAAGCCACCCATTAAACTCCTCTATCTCATCCTTCCTAATTCTATCCTTCTTCCCTTCCCTACAATACATAGGGAGGACCTCAGAAAAGGTCATGGAGTCAGAGTCTGACACCAATCTGTCCACTAGTCTACTAAAGCTCTGCTTCACCATTTTCACAAATTGGTTTACTAGATCATTGACCCAGGTGTACCAACACCTCAGCTCCAACCCCCCCTTCTCTGTCATCCTCACTATCCTGTGTAAAAATCAGATGACTGACACATCAGGAAGGCAACTGACCATCTCCCTCCATTCCAACTCCTCTCTCACCACACTCTCCACACCCCTTATCATTGAGTCCCTAACCACCTACCTAATCACTACTACTCCGCCTACTTGGGCTGTGTGGCTGGGTGTTTGTGTTTGTCTCTGTCAGTAGTTTAGTTTTGTGGATTTTCATGTGTTTTGGCTTGGAGGAACTAGACCATTCTTGGATATATGATCTATGAAAGTTTCCTGGACTAAGAAACTGGAAAACATCACCAGCAGATATTGGGATTCTCATTATAAATCAACTTTTTTGGAAGTCATCACAATCAAAGTAAGTACAGCTAAGAAATTCTACAAGCTCTGACCTGGGAAGTGCAAACTGAATCCACATTTCCGTCTACCTTGTTGCTAAAGGGAACTGCATGTCTTTGAGAACCATTCACACCTATTTAAACAAAGGGAAGACACTGACAAAGGGTTCTAACTTCCTGCATATGCCCCAGGCCTGTGTTCCAGGAATTTAACACATCCTTTGTCTTGTTGCCGTAGATCAAACAGTTTACTGGTCATTTTCCTGTGGATTTGATTATTTTACATCATTTGGCAATGGGGCAAATCCTCCCCCTGGAGGCACACCACCGAAACTGATCTGTCCCTGCTCATGTGTGAGCCTTGTGTTTACCCATGTAAACCTCCTCCTGTCTTTTCTATCTCTCTCCATTTGTTATCCACTGTGTCAACTTCCTCTCTCCTCCTACCCCACGCAACCCCCCACTGTAAGCATCTTGACATTCTACCTTCATTATGGAACCATGGCAAATACCCTTTATTTCTATCTGAGGCACCCCACTACTAAGGACTGGGAGCAAACGACTGTCCTGGCTGGAAAAATCATACCTGGGCACCTGTCATTAGCAACCCTCCTTTGTTGGGACCCTAGGTGACTGCACTGTATCCAAACCTGCAGCATGCAGAGGAAAGACGTTACATGGTATGAGCTACGGGAGATATCCCTCAAACTGCTGCTCCTCCTACTTCTTATGTCTGGTGGGATCCACCCAAACCCTGGCTCTGGCTCAAACATTAGGATAAAGCCTTCAAAAACTGAAAATGGGCTATCCATTGTTACCCTTAATATCTGCAGCCTCCTTCCTAAGCTGGCATCTCTTCAAGCCTTTATTGGACAACATAATCCTGACATACTTGTAATTGTTGAGACCTGGCTAACACATAGCACTCCAGATCATGCAATCTCACTCCAAGGCTACAACCTCTTCAGACTTGACTGGGTAAAAGAAAGGGGCGGATGTGTTATCTATATAAGGACTACCTCTTGTGCCACCTTGCCAGTTTCTCCCAGAAAACACCTAGTACAACTTCTCCCTGTCAAGCTTCTCCTTGGTGCCCATAACAAAGTGCTTACCGTGGCTGCAGTCTATATCCCCTAAAGACCCACGGGCAGGGCTCCAGTCTATCCTTGAATTTGCAAGATTACAACCTCCTGACTCTGAGCTCCTCCTTCTCGGTGATTTCAATATAAATTGGCTTGCCTCAGATATCGGACCCAGCAGGGATACTATCCTAGCAACCAACCTAACACAGATGGTCAACTCCCCTACTAGAAAAAACTACAAGACTGGAACCAGCACTCTCATTGACTGGATTCTTACTAATCGCCCGAACTGGATAAAAAACACCACCGTTCTCTCTGACTCCCTCAGTGACCACTCCCCTGTGATCTGTATCTGGACAAATAAATTCCACAAGCCACCTCCTAAAACCATCCTAAGTTGAATGCTACCACACGGAAACCTTGCTAAGCTAAAGACCTGCCTTCTACAACAAGACTGGTCCCCTATCTACAATACGCTGGATGCGGACGCTGCCCTAGACTTCTTCTTTAAAACTTTCAACACTGCCTGTGACACCTACGCACCTTTCAAAAAATGTAAAATCAAAGCCCTCTCTAATCTCTGGCTAACAGCCAAACTACTGGCTCAGCTTAAAGCATGTGACCATCTTTGGGCTATAGCCAGGACCACAGGCTCCATAACAGACTCACTTAACTATAAACAGGTGTGCAACCTATGCACTTCACAAATCAGGCAAATGAAGAGCTCCTATTTCAAGAACGCTCTAGAAACCACCTGGAGTGACAGGAGATCCTTCTGGGACAATATATGTAATATTACGGGCAAACAGTCTAAATCCTCTCCCATGGCAATGAACATTGATGGCTCCACTACCCGTGGCCCCAAGACTATGGTCGATGCCCTAAATAAAACCTTCACTGACCTCAGTGGTGTCCTCTCACCAGACTTCTTTCAGGACTTGTCAGTTCCAAAACTCGTGTCCCAAACCACCTCACCAGACAAACCACTATTTCACTTTAAAATAGTTAAGACATGTGAAGCCTACAGATACATAAAAAAGGCCTCCTCTAAATCTAGAAATAGCAGTGACACCATTGATCTAAAACTTCTGTCCCTCACCTTGGAAGAAGTGATCCACCCCCTCACCAAAATTCTCAACATCTCCCTGTGCCAAAGTCAATTCCCCAACACATGGAAGGCTGCTATAGTCACACCAGTGCATAAAGGGAGCGACAAATCCACACCAGGGAACTATCGGCCCATATCTATACTTCCACCCCTCTCCAAAGCTCTTGAGCGGATCGTGGCGGATCAACTATCAGACTACCTGCAAAAGTACGATCTACTCTACATTCAGCAACACGGATTTAGGAAAGGACACAGTACGTCGACAGCCCTACTTGATTTCTCTAGTGAAACTCACAAAGCCTTGGATATGGGTTTTTAACCGAGCTGTTTTCATAGACCTCACAAAGGCCTTTGACACTGTTCACCATAGCCTTCTAATCTCTCTTCTGCTCAACATTGGGCTAGCCGAGGGACCTGGAGCCTGGGTAAAAAGTTACCTGGCACAACGTTCTCAAACAGTAAAAATCTCTGAGGTTCTCTCTGACTGCAAACCGGTCTTCTCTGGTGTCCCCCAGGGCTCAATTTTAGGTCCTCTCCTCTTCAGCCTATTTCTAAACTTGCTTCCCAAATCCTGCCCTGAAAAATTAATGCTCTATGCTGGTGACGCTATAATTCTCTCCTCCCATAAGGATCCAAATCCACTATGACAGAGCTTGCAGCTTGCTTTCTCATGTGTTGAAAAGTGGTTCCTTGAGCACAAACTGGTCCTAAATCAAAAAAAAAACAAAGTCATGCTTTTCGCCAGTCATCAAAACAGAAATAGGCATACTCCACTCATCATAAAAACTTCTCTTGGAAATACACTAGAACAAGTGAACACCTTCAAATACCTTGGTATCACTTTTGACGAATGTCTTACTTTTGCGGCCCATATCGATAACACTGCAAAAACAGTGCACCAACGCATTGGAATTTTGTACCGGAACCGTCAATTTTTCAACCAAGCTGCCTTGAGGATTGCTGTTCAAAGCTCCATCATCTCAATCATAGACTATGGTCTAATTGTCTATGGCTCAGCTACTACCACTGCACTAAAGCGCATCTCAACAGCTCTAAACAAAACCTGTCGACTCCTCACTGGAGCACAGAGATGGACCCACACTTGTGACCTCTACACCGGAAACCGTTGGTTGCATCTTTCCAATCGCCTCATGTATCTCACTCGTGATGGCAAAAATCAATCTTGGGACTCACTCCTCCATGTATCCGGGACCTGCTCTGCCTGAACAATGGCACTCGTACCACCAGAAGATCTGACCACCAACCTTTCCTTGTCCCTAGATGCTGGACTGCTCAGGGACAAAGATCTTTTACATACCCTGCCCCTACCTGGTACAATGCCCTTAACCTGCCCTCCCTATCCTCCACGACATTGGGAGCTTTCAAATCCATGCTTTACACTCACCTCACAGCCTCCAGCTCCTGTGACTGCTTTGACTAAAGTCTCATCCCACTGAGTACACTTACATTTGTTTCACTCAACCACCATGGTCTCCCCTTTGACAAAGACAACCTGAGTACCACTAACCTGGTTCTGTCTGCTCCTAAACTTCTTATTTCTCCCTCTCTTCCCTCTCAAGTTCTCCAATCCTTATTCCTTGCCCTTGACACTGCCTCTGAGTTCCTCTTTCTTTTCTGTACATAAATGTTACTGTTTAAGTTGTGGCCTTGTTAAACGGCTTACTCATTGTTTGTAACACTGTCTACTATGTTTTTGTACTTAATGACATGGAACCTTTGTAAAAGAGCCTTGGCTCAAAGGTATTAATTCCTAGAACAATAAACTTCAGACTTAAACTTCAAACTTCAACCACCAAGATTCTCCTGTTAGACTTGCTCTTGCTCATCCCATTGGATGCCATCATGTTGAACTATCCCTCACCACTGACCAACTCAGAGTCCCCCTCCAGTGGAATCAGGTACCTGAGCCTCCTCTAGGTGGTGCAAAACTATTTGCCATCTGGATGGCACAGAGCCAGGCAAACTCATTGAGGCTAATTCTGCCTCCCCACCACTCTCCACCCCCTCGCCCTTGCCGAGTGGGCTTTGGGGAAATGGAGGGGTGGGATGGTCTCCATTTGAACTGATGACATAACTGAGATATTTCTACCCTTGCTACTGCCATCTGAGCATGGAGCTCCACCATGGTCCTGCAGATGGAGCAGTACGCCTCATCCAGAGCATATCCATGGAAAGGAGCATCCCACACCTGCCACAACTGACTGTCTCCCCTTTGTACCCCATACTTATACCGTAGGCAGTACTTTAACAGTAAAACATATGTCTAGTTGAACTTGTAGTATTTACCCAGATAGGTTGTGGCAATATGCTTCAGTTTTAGTACCGACTTCTAAATAAAACTGGAAGTATAAGCAGTAGCATCAAGTGACACAACAAGACAGACTACTAATTTAACGTATAACATGAATTGGTGAAAACGTACAACTCTATTGGTGCAGTCGCTCTGTGTGGCTGTGCATTAAATCCCCTCTTTAATGCACAGTTCTATGGAGCAACTGTGTGATCCACCATTGGGACTTGTTGTATGGTTCAGTCAGCAAAAATGAGGAAGGTAGCCATTGAAGAGTGGTGAAGCGGGGCACACAAATTGAAGTGGTCATGGACGACAATGTAAAATCATAAAGGAAAAATTCCTCTCGCTGTGCCCAACATCAGATATCTAAACCCACATATTCCAGTAACCTTGGCAATCCTGTATCATATGCCCCACCATCTGACAGAGAGAGTAGAGAGAGACAGAATCATTCCTGCCCAAGTCTGTGTACTAAATAGGGGGATCCTTGTGTATGTATTGCCACCAGGAGCAGGTTGTGTGCTGGACAAGCAGGTCAGCATTAGGGAAGTGTAGCTCAAGTTAGCAGTGTCTGTCCCCTACTGCAACTGTCTGCGTCTGTGCCATGAAGTAGTGATCACTGTGTCTCTCTCTCTGTGTGATCACCACATTCCATGCTCAGTCTGTGTAGTATAGAATCAGGGAGTCACGTGTCCCTGTGAGCAGAGACAGAGAGAGCATGAGAGAGAACAACATGCAATAGAACCATGATTGCCCACCAGTTCCGAATGTCATGTAATGAGCTCTGCAGCTACATGCCATCCTGCCAGCTGTACCACTGTCCTTAGAGTTTGTGTGCACAGTGTGACCACCAGAGAGTGAGAGACTCAGAGGTAGGCAGATACTCCTTGTGTGTCAGAGGTGTGTTGCAGATTAGGACAGGCTGCCATGGAATGACAGGGGTAAACAGGCAATAGAACTGTCCACCACAAATTCCTGTAGTACTCTCTGTGTGTATGTTTGTGGGTGCCCCCCAAGCACCTGAGACAGAGAGCATGAGAGAGCTGGCAGAGCAGGAGACACGTAGAGCAGAAGAGGTGGAGACAGTGATCAGGACAGCAGGGCATGTGCTGTATGTGGTTGCTATATCCAACTGTTTGAAAGTAAAGTTAATGAATGTGACTTTGTTTCTCCCCTTTGTAATGTATTCCGTTTAGCAAATAGTAATACTGTTTTCAGTGCTGCGGCAGCAGTAGAATTCCCAAGCAGAACACAGTGCAGCACCCCAGTCTGCTGTCTAATAAATCTTCTGTTACTATTCTGAATAGGGAAACAGAAGTGTACAGTCACATTATCAGTTCCAGTCATTCCTCAGTACTGTGCATGTGGATCTGAGTATGTGTGTGTGGTGGTGGTGGTGGTGGGGGGGCTTAAAGAGCCACTGACACCTCAAGAAGAACTTTGCAAAACAGCATATTTGGATACAAAGCAGCTTATATTTCTAATTAGCTCTGGATTGCTTATTCCCATTATTTATTACTGAGGTCATATGCATGAAAACAGGATAGCTGTTCCTTGAGGGTTCGTCATCTCCCATTGCTGCTTCCCAACCTGATGTCATAATACTCTGCTTGTGCCATCACAGTTTATTCCCATGGTAACAGACTGTGATGTCATAACAGAGCATTATGATTTCAAGTAGGGAGTAAGCTATAGTGGCAGAAGAACATCAAGGGATAAATATCTTGTTTTTGTGGAAATTTCTTCAGTAATAAATAACAGAGAGGAGAAATCTATACAAAATATGTAAAATGGAAACTGTATTGTAACCACCTATTATGTTTTCCAAAGTTTTCCCTAAGGCATAAGCTGCTCTCTAAAGGAGTTCTACCAGCAACAGGGAAGTCCTGACTGCTGCACAGATTGGGGCTTCACCTCTCCAGTCCCCCTCGAAGGCACCATAAAAAATCAATGGTTTATTTACCTCACTGCTCGTAAAATATTCACAAATCCCTGATGGTCCAGCATTTTTAAGTGTGGTGCTGCAAACTACCGAGATCTCACTGGAAACATTGCGAGATCATGACATATCATTACCCCAGCCTAAATACTGCCTCCATGTACGGAAACATAACCAGGTCTGTATCTTCAATGCCCCATGCTGTTTTCACAGAATTTAACTAAATCCCATGAATATGGCAGGCATATCCATGGGATTGAGTCAGATGCTGTGAAAACAGCACCCGTCATTGAAGATGCAGACCAGGTTATGTTTCCATACATGGGGGTAGTATTAAGGCTGGGGTAATGATACATCATAATCTTGTGAAATTTTCAGCAAGAATGCAGTAGTTCTAGAGTGCAACACTTAAAAATGCCGGGGCCACCAGGGGTTTGTGAATATTTTATGAGCAGTGAGGTAAATAAACCATTGATTTTTTTATGGTGCCTGTAAGGGGGACCAGAGAGGTGAAGCCCCATTCTGTGAAGTGGTCAGGCTTCTCAGTTGCCGGAAGGTCTCCTTTAAATAAATGTGGTAGGCAATGTAGCAGACAGTGTTATGCATAAAACATGTCACACATCATCTCAGCAGTGTGTGTGTGTGTGATATTTCTATGTGCAGAGATGCAACATGCATTATTTGTTATGGACTATTTTGCAAGGTGGCAGGATACAGCACCTGTCTTGCTATTTAAATGGCTAGAAAACACTTTTCTGAATTTTTTTGTTGTCTAAATATAACCCATATTATAAGTGCAATAACCCACTCCAGGATATGGGGTTATGGGGATTTAATTCATGTGTCGGGTGCTTTGAGGACACTCAGCCTGTGGCCTCATGACTCACAATGCACCTGAGATGTGCATTAAATCTCCATAACCCCATACCCTGTTGTGGGTTATTTCTTACTTGTAGTGCTCACCCAGATAGAGGTGTGGCAATAAGCTTAAACTTCAGCACAGACTACTAAATTAAAACAGAAGTATCAGTAGCAGCAGTAAGTACCACAACAAAACAAACTACTCATTTAACTTGCACAGTAGTGCTCACCCAGATAGGTCATGGTGATAAGCTTCAACTTTGGTGCAGACTACTAAATTAAACTGGAAGCATCGGTAGTAGCAGTCAGAGCCTTTGCAAAACAGATGACTAATTTAACAATTTGTGCACATCCAGCTACAGTGAAGCCAATAAGCATCAACTTTAGCCCAGATCTGTAAACTGAACTGAGCAGTTGCAATAGTAGCACTAACTCAATAAACTGCCCTTCAGCACAACAGCCTGTTATTTTGATCTGTAGTGCTCACCCAGATAGGATGTTGCCAAGAACTAGCTTAAATAGGTCTGAGCAAACAAAGTTCTTAAGTTTTTATACAGTATATAGCTTTACCAGTGGTCAGAGTTCCTGGCTGTTGACTGCCTCTCCCGGCTGAATCCCTGGCAAACTCTTATGATGTCCATTGCACTTAGTTCTTAGCACTCCTGGCCACACAGAGGGCTGCTAGGGCTTAAGAAGAAAAAGTCTGGTCACTTAGTTCCCATGGGGGGGTGCCTGATTTGTGGAGGAGCAGCAAGTGAGCATGGCTATGTCCTGTGTGTCAAATGACTAGTCCAACCTCGATCCTCACTCAGCTATGCTTTCTGAGTTTCAGGTGGCTGAAGGAATGCTAGTCTATCAGTGTGGTATGGGGATAGGGTGATCCTGAAAGCAGAGCCCTTTCCTACCCAGAATGCCCTGGTAGCAAGATGCTCTGCCTGCTATATTGTCTGCAATATTGTGGGCCTTGCAGAAGTATGAAATGCATTTTCTGAAGGAGAACTATGCTGTGGCATTAATGTCTAGCATTATTTTCTGTTTCAAATCTCTACCTTTTAGTGACAAAAAAATGTTAAATTTGGGAGGGACTGAGGAACTTTTTGAGGTAAAATCAGGGACATTTGAGATGTATATTGATGTAATGAAAGCTTGAAATCATAGCCAGTTCACAGCTTTAAACCAAGAAATCTAAAGGGATGTTTCATGTAAAATATTGTTGCATTAATATGGACTAGTAGGTTTTGTAACTATACGTTTTCCTTCTTGAACCTCTAATACATATAGGTTGTGACTTCTCTAGAATATATGAGAAAAAATCAACTGTCAATAAAGTGGAGCTACACAATTTCATGTATCTAGGTAGTATTCTGTGAGGTAAATTTTTTTATTATATCCACGAATTGTAACAGTTATTTTAAACTGACTGCAAAAACCAAAGAGCTGTGTCTTTGCTAGGGTGTGTTCCTTTTGTTTTGTCTGCTGTCATCAGCCTATCTTTCAGCTGACTGGGGTTATAGGGCATGTTGATTAGTGGCCCAGCTGTTGGGGCTGCTGTCACATTCAGTTACTTGGTAACCCACAGAAAGGCATTCTCCGGAGGTAGGTTCTTGGTTGCTAGGAGATAAATTCAGGTAGAAGAAGCTTTCTCTATTTTCAATGGCTGTACTGACCACAGGTCAGTCTCCTCACTATAGTATTGTATGTCAGTAATCCAGTTCACATCAGGTTTTTAGAATTTCTACATTTAGGCTTTTGTGAAGACATTGATAGATGCAAGGATTAACAAAAGCTGGATTAATTTGGGGATCAATAAATCATCTCAGTTTCAACAGATAGTAACATGTGTATTGGATAAAGAGAGCTACGATTGCAGAATAACTTATTATGTTAGCATATATAAGCTGACATTATACCAGGAATGATTCTTGCTTAAGGCACTACTCAGAGCAAAAAGAAAATAGTAGTGTGAATTAATTAGTGCCTTCTGGGCATTGGTGATTCTGCAAAGAAAGACTATAAAAACCAAAGTTTATACATCTTTCTGAAGACGGAAACTTGGACATTTACAAATATGTGTGTGCATTTAAAGGGGAACAGTCAACACCAAGGGCCCCACACCCAAGAGTGGGGCTAGTCACAAGTGCACTTTGTGTACAAAAACATTTTAGCTTACTTACTGTTTACTGTAGTATAATAGATTATATCAGACTAGTTTTGTTTACTTTTAGGCTGACATTTCCTGTAACTATTGGCAGTGTCAGTGGCTCAGTAGGTAGCACACTCGCCTCTGAGGTCGGGAGATCAGAGGGCTGTGGGTTCACTTCCCACATCTGGCACTTGGGTTAATATCCCAGTACTGACACTGTAGAGCAGCATGAGAGGGGTGCTGCACTTCTGAGGTGCTGTCTTTCGGATGAGACGTTAAACCGAGGTCCCATCTGCCTGGATTGGTGGTAGTTCAGATGGATGTTAAAGATCCCATGTCACTTATCGAAAAGAATAGGGGAATTTCCCCGGTGTCCTGGCCAAATTTCCCTCATTTGCTAAAAATACCACCAACAACTTAATCTGGTTCAAGGTCAGTTGGCATTCATCTGTATCCCCCTTCCCCAGGTCATGCCCGAAAATAGGCAGGATTTGTCTAGTGCACTTACCCGGTCAACAAAAACTAAAACTAAAAAAAAAAAAACTACAAATCCCATAATCCCCTGCAGCTGACATCAGAGCAGTACTGCAGCAGTGCAAGATTCAGTAGCTAGTAGTGCATGTTAGAAATGTTATAATCTCCCATTAGATGTTTCCGGTTCTGCTTTTTTCCAGGGGCTGAGTACAGTCCACTGTGACTGTGCTTAGCCCAGGGAAGACAACGGGACTAGCAAACAAAAGATCAGAGCTTATATAACTTCTAACATGCATTGCAGACTATTGAATCTCTTACTGTTGCAGTACTGCTCTGATGTTAGCTGCAGGGGAGTCTGGGATTTTTAGTAACAGATGATGTTAGCCTAGAAGCAGGCAAAGTGAGTCTAATGCAGTCTACTATATTACAGTAAACAGTGAGTAAACCAAAATGTTTTTGCACAAAGTGCACATCTGGACCAGCCCCACACTTCGGTGTGGTGCCCTTGGTGTGGAATGTTCCCCTTTAAATGGCTTTCTGACAATTTGTTCAAGCTGTGTTTTCTTCATTTATGTTTAAGGATTTTATTCTAAAAAACAGTCCTGATCTGATGCTGAACTTCAAATCTTTTTACTCAAGTAAGTAAGTAAACAAGTTTATTGTTTGGCTAAACAGCCTTTACAATTAATTTGTAGCAAGGTACACATACAACAATGTTAATATTAAACATAAGATCTGACATTCATCATTCATTGTCACATCTTAAATATTTTTCTAAAAATCTTAAAAAATTATACTACAAATAACTCTTCGTCAGAGTTTCAGTTGATTACTCATCCTTAGATAATCTTAATTAGTTTTTTTTTGTTGACTAATGAAGGAGAAGTACTTTGCAAGCCTTAACAGGGACCATAAATCTGCTGTATGCATTAAAATATTTGTTAATAAAATCTTATCTATGTTGTAAAGTACAGACAGAAAAGTACTCAGCCAATAAGTCCTTTGTTGCTCATACCATTTGCAGTACCACAGAATGTGAAGTAAATCTTCCCTCTGACCAATCCCACAGTCACATTCTTCTGACTGGATTCCTGACTTCCAATATCTCAGGTCTAGAATGTTACTGTTAAACTGCTCAAATTTATATCTCATAAAAGTCACTCTCAATTTCAGCTCTGTAATTAAATCTAGGTAGGGTTTATAACCATGGTAAAAATTATTACTAGCAAACCAGCATGAATAGTGAGAGGCTGAGATGAAGTTCATATCAATTTCATCCCAGTACCTATTTATTCGTTTGGCAATATACTTTTTGTATTTGAAACTAATCGTAATTCCTTGCTCCACGGCCCATCCGAGATAAGATAATTTATGTTTTTCCAATACTTTTTGTATACCATTGTACCAGTATCCACAACGAAATTCCAGACTATGCCACGTTTCCTTTTCTTTTAAACAGTGATATATCAATCTGGTCTTCTCACTTCTTGTTAGTTTAATCCAATAGTTTAACCTTTTTTGCTCCATTAAAGCATTTATATCTGAAATGCCGAATTCTGACCTCAGATAGGCCACAGGGCAGGAGTTCCCCAGTTTAAACGAATAACAGGGGACTTTAAAAAGTGGTACCATCAATCTATTCAGATCCTTAATCCCCCAGATTTCAGTACTATAAAGAAGCTGAGTTTGATGCTTCATCTTAATAGTTTGAATTAAAGGTCTGGTACTCATACCACCGTAATTACGATAAAACCTGCTCAAGCCTTGTACAGTATTTTTTAATTTAACTTAGAGCAAGTCTGCTTGTCTGGACCAGGCCTGGTTTGCCTGTACCATTACTCCCAAGTACATATAGGATGGTACTATCGCAACTTTATCCTTACCAATACACCATTTACCTTTTGGGTCCTTCTGGCCAAATACCAAAACTTTCGATTTATTCATATTTATCTTTAGTTTCAAACATTCCAAACTTTTATATAAGAAAGTCAATTTAGACTGTAATCTTTTTTTTGTTACTGAAAACATAACAATATCATCTGCATAGGCCAACAACTGACACGGGATATTCTGAATTTTTGGGGAATCCTGATCTGTATGAATAACATAATTTAACATCTTTACAGTATACAGTACAAAAAGTAAAGGGGCAAGCAGACAACCCTGTCTTATACCTTTATTACTGACAAAAGGGCTAGACAGTTGCCCCTCACACCCTAATCTAATCTTGGCCCAAGTATTAGAGTATAATTGAGCCATGATTCTTACTAATTCTTGGTCAATAATTCGGTTAATCAGTGATTCCCACAGAATATTCCTTGATACACTGTCAAAAGCACCTGCATAATCGATAAAGACTGCATACAATTTTTGCCCTCTTAATTTAACATACTTTTCTATTAGATGATTCAGTACATATAAGTTATCAATAGTAGAATAATTGGGCCTAAAACCCACTTGATATGCAGAAATCCCTCCTGTCCGCTCCGTTTCTTTTCTAAGCCTCTGAAGTATTATTCTAGTAAAAATCTTCAGATTTACATCTAAGAGGCTGATTGGCCTATACATCGCTGGATCCGATATATTACCTTTTTTATGACTAGGAACTAGGTTTGCAGCATTCCACGTTTCTGGATATTTATTAATCTCCAAACACTTATTATAAAATACCATTAGATAACTGCCCCATAAAATGGGGTCCAGTAAATACACTTCCTTAGGGATCCCATCTGGCCCAGCAGCTTTATTTTTTTCAGTGAGTAAATAGCCATAAGCACCTCATCGAACGTAAAATTTATGGATACTGGATCAGTTAGGGATAACTGCAGATAGCAGGTAAGTAATGTTTCCCCCTTGATCATAGCAGATATTCCCATAATATTCAATCCATCTATTCTCTGAAATGTGTGTGTCAATATTAACCAATGTCCAGAAGGTTTTGATGTCTTTATTCTCTACTGCCTTTAGCATTTGCTCCCATTGCAACTCAAAGTATCTTTTCTTATTCTCACCCAACAGAATCTTATAACTTCACTTTTCTTGGTTTAACTCCCTCAATCTTTCTCTAGATTTATGTTTACAGTAAAATCTCTGTAATTTCCTGATATTTGCTTTCCAGTCCTTACATTCTTTATCAAACCAAGTTTTTTTTCCCACAATAGATTTTCCAGTTACTGATATTTCCATTTTATGTTTTATTTCTTCGAATAATCTGCACATTTGTCTGGCTAAAGCTGTCCAGTCCTGGGCCTAAAGTATTTGTACTGGTTTATTCAGGAATGATTTTTTAATCAGGGAAGAAATATCACCCTGAAAACAATACCTCCATACTAACTTTTTTGCTGCTCTTATTTCTGTAAACCTAAAGGGGTCAACAGCTAAGGTCAATCCAGTGTTTTTAGGACTACTAGTTTCCAACACTACAGGAAAATGGTCACTTTCTGCTCACATATATATTGTCAGATCTTTCCAAAGATCCACAGATCCTGTCCAACAGATATAGTCTATAGTAGATGCACCTCTTGAAGAAACACAGGTGTATTTACCATCCTTGTCTCCCAGGAATCTGCCATTTAGAGGATAAATGTTATGTTCCTTTAATATATTTATCATCTTTCTACCTGTATTATTCACTTTTTGATCCTTTGCTTGCCTCTGTCCACTTATGGCCTCATGATAAACATAAGAGAACTGAGAATTTTCTAAGGTGCCATCAAAGGCACCTATTCTAGCCTTAAAATCACCCATTATCACAAGCTCCGCCCCTTGAAAAATCATGGTAAACTTCCACTATAAGTTCATTTAAGTCTTTCCATAGTGATTCTGAATAGTATAATGAATTCTCTGGTGGGTTATAGGCATGAATAATCACTATCTCTTGCACAGCCTACTTTAAATAAGTTCCCAGAAAATTTCTGTAGATTTTCCAGCTTGTTGTTTTCATAAAACTTCCTACCTTAATCCAGGTAATTAAACCACCTGAGTTCTTCCAAAATTTGTGTTTCTAACTCCCAGGGACTGAAAACACTCATAACCATTAAACTGTAAATTATCCTTCATGGTATGCCAGATTTCTTGGACACAGATTACATCAAAACTATACAAAAAGTTTCTATACTCCTCATCCATCATTTTATTTTGCCACCCTGCAATATTACAAGATAAAAATAAGAAACCTGTGGTTGGCCAGATCTGAGGATCTATAGCCATTTCATTATTGCTAGGTAGTCATTCCTCCTGATACCCGGCAAGGTACGTAAACCTATTTGCCAATGGTATTGGTGACAAGGGACCCTTATCTGTTGCCTGGCTGGTATCACTTAGTGTATGTCTATCTGTCCCAGTAGTTTCCCAAAAACATGAATCCATTAGGAAAAGACCCAAAGCATCCAGTTGAGATGTTTTGGATAGTATGGCCTCAGCTAGTTTCCGATTCGAAACGTGAATGACCACCTGGCTATCTAAGTTAGCTCTTCTGGCCAAGATTGTCCCTAACTCTTCTACTTCTATGGCTAAAAAAGTTAGTAAAAAAGTCACTTATCACGTTCCTTAACTTAAGTTCATTTTCATATTTTAAATTCTCCATTCCAAACATATTTAAAATAATCTGATTGTTCTCCTCAGTCTGGCACTCATAATTTTTATTAAACTTCTCTCTGTTTGGATATGAAAGTAAAATACCATTTTCCTGAGTCGTCTCACTAATGATCCAGATATAATTTGCCAATCTGGGTGAAACCAAGAAAATGCCTATAAGAGTTGCAGAGGTTATTTGAATATTCCTTATTTCAATTATATCATCTTCAATTAAATCGGTCCCAATCCTTTCATTCAGGTATTCCAAAACCTTAAAACTTCTCCTTCCATCATTATTATTCCCCCAATTCAATCAGTTCTCAGGACCATATAATCTGATAAATGGGAACAAGTCCTGAATCTGGCCTTCATGTAGTGCCAGTTCACCTTTCTCACCTTGTTCAAATGAGACAACATTAAAATATATCTTGTTATTATTCACACCCTTTGACTGACATGCTTGTTCTTGCTGCAATTGTTGGTAAAAAACCTGCTGACTATTAGGTTGATGATTCCCTTTTATAGTTGCATCAACTTGCTGATTGAACTTCACCAGCTCCTGTTCCAGTCTCTCTACCTGCGAGGCCAAGTTCAATGAAATTTATTTGATTCGTTTCCTACTTTACCTTCTCTGTCTAATTCTGACACACCCACCAGCTGTTCAAATTTATTTTCACTATGTATTTCCCACATATTCAGCTAATCTACATTTCCTGGTCTGTTTACACTATTATCACAATCTAATTTTTTCTGAGACTTCTCACACTTCTTACACTTCTGTTTGTTCCTCTTTTTTTGCTTTTCTTATTTCTAGTTGGTTTATCAGCTTTCCTTTTCCTCTCTGTTGTCCTAGGGGATTCTAGGAAAGATAGAATACTAAAATCTGGTCTTATTTTTTCTTTTCTTGTTCCTTCAGAAATTTGTAAAGTATCCTCCCCCTCGGGGGGTATCTCTGTGTTGACAAATCTGGTCCATCTTATCTCTAATAAGGGTGACCTCATTGCTCACACTCTCTATTGAATTTTTGTTAGTTAGTGGCTGGTCCATAATAATAAGAGCAGCAGTTGCTGGATTCTTCAATAATTCTGCTATCTCTTTATTTACATACCTCGGCACAAAATTCTCCCCATCTTGTCCCACTTTTAATCCCATATAAGGATCTTGTTCATTTAGTTGTTTTAGTCCAGCTATGGTGTACTGTTAAGTCCTCTATAACTGACTCCAATTCATTTTTTTGTGACATAGACTGTATTGCACTAATCTTCTCTTTTTCCCCCCAATTCTTTAGAGTCATATAATGAATTGGTTAAAGACAATGATCTCTCATGAGTACTCTCTTGGGGTAAATGGAAAAGCTGAAAGGAACAGGAGGATATATCTAGAATCTTGTCTTCCTCCTGAGACCCTTCATGGTGGGAGCCTATTTCCCACCTGCTGCCTTCCATGTTGCCATTTAAATACTCCTCAGACATAAGTTCATATGAATTTGGGCCAGGCTCACTTAAAGCAGCCGGGGCTGTAGAATGCAGTGCTGCAGACAGAGTTGGTCTGGGGGTTGAAGTTTTACCACAGCAGACTGATAAATGGCCCATAATTTTGGTTTGAAAACTCCCCCTTTTAACATCTCCTGCTCTCACTTTGTCTCTACCTTTGTCTCTACTTAAGGGTTCTTTCAGGGGTGAAGCCCCATTTTTCCTTCTTTGTTGTCTAATAAAACATCATTCCCTTCGTTGAATATCCTGGTACCTACAATTCAACTATAGAATGAACCAGACAGAGAATTCTATTCACTCAAGGACAAATACTCATCAGTCCATCATTGATGGGGCTAGACAGATCGCTTAGCCAATCTACAGGAACCCAGACTTTAAATATCAACTGAGAGCTCACAATCGCAGTCCTTGAGGTCACTACAAACCTATATTTAATTGATATTGTTGGAAAACAGTTATTTCAATTCTAGAGGTCAAGAGGTCAAACATACATGATGTAGCTCCTTCTAGCAGAATGTATCAACTGTAATACAATAGGTAACAAAATGTAATACAATGTTCTCTAAATCTAAAATGTAACTGGATTATCTACTTATCAGTATTATACAGACCGCTAATACTATTAAAGGTCAGATTCCCAAACAGCCCACGGTTTCTAGACTCTACTTATTAACTGAACTACTAATACCAACAAGGGAAGAGCAAAGGAAGAACTTTAGCCGGATAGCAAGCAGCACTCAACACAAGTGACTGCGCGTGACCAACAATCAGAAATAAAACAGTTTGAGGCCATTCAAGTTTACAAATTCGGAAATGAAAACCCACTCATAAGATATCAACAATCAACCTATTAACTGCAACCTGCCTATATAGCTCATACGATGTAAAATGAGTTATTTTCTAATCGTGCAGCCCGCATGCGAGTGCATTAGTGCTTCAAGAAAACAGTGTGTTAGTGCTTCAAGAAAATAGCTGATGTAAAAGAGGGAGAGATTGACTCCCAATTAAGTAATTAAGTAATTGTAGAAGTGAGGCACCTATAAAAAAAAACAGACTGCTAACAATTCAATCACTAATCAGCAGTTTTAGGTACCTTACAAGTTACTGGTAAATGGACACTGATAATGGGAGCTGTGGAATCCCTTATATCTCTTAGTTTCTCAACAACTCAAACACTTACACTGTAAGGAAAACCATAAGGAGGAGTTTAACCAAACTCATATAAAATTAAAGAAATAAAATGTAAGTCATAAAACAAGGAGTTTAAAAGAGTTTTAAAACACTAAAAAAATAAAAATAAAAAAAAACAGTCACAATTATACCAAAGTGACAATATCAAAGTAACACACTAAGTCACTTTAGTATAGCACTCTTATTAAAATTCAGCCACAGTATTACTTCAAGGAGAACACAATCCAATAACTGTTTGTTCAAAAAAAAAAAAGATATTTTCTTAGTCATGCTTTTCTTAGTCTTCGATCCTCTATCTTTGTCCTATGTCACTTTCCACTGTAACACATCTCAAAACTGAGTCAGCTTCTTTGTAAACTGCTTCTTGCTTCTTTATAACCTGTTTCTTGCTTCTTGTAAGGTCCTCCTTCGATTTTTCAGAACAGCCTGTATGCTTGCGCCCCCAGCTTCCGACCCCCCGCGGGGCAGGTTACGCTTCAGCCGGTACACCGGGGTTACTCCACCTCTAGCATTCTATGGAGACAAGCTGAACACAAAACATAGGTGGAACAAGCACAGTATCCAAGATGATGGCACAAGAATGACTGGAAAGATATGCTCACTTCACTATTGAGGCAAAGGTAGCATACCTGTTCTAAGTGAGTTATTCGCGTTGAGCAAACCCTACTTGAATCGCTACTCCACAGCAACACAGCGTGCAGCCACCATCCAGAACCAGAAGCAGCAAACCTTGTGAATCAGTATGGATATCTCAGACAGATGAATCAGTTGCCAAAAAATACTGACAGTCAAACTTGGACCTTCTTCACCTTTTGGGAGCCCCAGGAGTACTCGATCTTTGTACTCAATACTGTAGTTCATAACTAGGCTAGCATGGTACTTAAAGCACACATGGACTGTATTCAAAACTGACTAATGCCAGAATTTTCTGCAATAAGCATCCCACCACCATCAGCAACTCCCCAACAAATGCAGAACCAGGATACCCAGTACTGGTTTCAGGCTGAAGGCTTCCTCCTGCAATGGCAGCAGCAGCAGCAAGACCAGTATCCAGTGATGATAGTGACCGAAAATGAGTGACTACAAAAATGGCGGCTCATATTCAGCGCTATAATTTTGGACTACCCTGCAAGGGTAGTGATGCAACAGTGAGGACAGCAACCAGAAGGAGAGGGATAGGGAGGAGGAGGGGGGGATACAGAAGAGGGTTTAGGTAGGTAGGTAAGCCTGCTGCAGCTGAGCCAGCCCTGTAGTGTGGTGGTGAGGGTGGCTGGCTCCGGTTCAGTAGGCACTGGGTTTGGGACAGAGCAAGGGAAATAATTTTGCTGCTGCTTGAGGCTGCTTTTTTTCCCTGTTCCCACGCTGGAGTGTTGCCCCCTCCTCGACATGCACCACCCTGGAGTTGGTAATCCAAAATTGGAGGGTGCGGAGGGGGTGCAGCCCATTCAAAAGCACTAAATTTTTTCTGGAAGTGTGGTTGCCGAGAAGTGCATATCGCTGATTTGCTTTTTGGCAATATGCACTCGCCATAATAGCGATCGCTGTTTTGCGATCACTATTATGACATTGAACTGCATCGAGCCCACGGTCCAATACTACTTGGCTCATTTGCATGAACAACTCCTGGGAGTGCACCATGTTGGAGGTGGCATCTGAAGTACATGAGCACAGTAATTAAAGGGGTACAGTCAACACAATAGGTCCCACACTCAAGAGTGTAGCTGGTCCCAATGAGCAATTTGTGTGCAGAAATATTTTGGTTTACTTACTCTGTTTACTGTAGTACAGTAGATTGTATCAGACTAATTTTGACTACGTCTAGGCTGACAGCTTTGATTACTACAAATTCAAGAATCCCCTGCAGCTGACATCAGAGCAGTATGGCAGCAGTCGGAGATTCAATTGCCTGCAGTGCATGTTAGAGCTTTTATAATCTCCTGTCAGATGTTTTCTGCTTCTGATTTTCTCCAGGGGCCAACTACAGTCCTCTGTTATTGTAGTTACCCCAGGGAAGACAGTGTGACCTGCAAACAAAAGATCATAGCTTATATAAACTTTAGAATGCACTTCAGGATATTGAAGCCCCCACTGCAGCCTACTGCTCTGATGTCAGCTGCAGGGGATTCCGGGAATTGTAGTAACAGAAGATATCAGCCTAGAAGTAAGTACAATTAGTCTGATACAATCTACTATACTTCAATAAACAGTAAGTAAACCAAAGTGTTTTTGCACACAAAGTGCAAACTGGAACCACCCCCATACTTGAGTATGAAGCCCTTGGTGCTGACTGTTCTCCTTTAAGAAGGAAAGATTTCCTTTGTACATACACACCACCACCCAAAGCACCCGGCAAACACCTAAACAATCATATATTCTGCACAGTATGTAAGATATTATTGATTCCAGTGGTATGGGACTAAACACAACAGGTATCAGATGTTGTGAAATAATAAAATAACCTGTCCTGCTCATATCTGACATCTATTCTGCAACTGAGGGTATGCACGATGGTCTCAACCCAGGTGCCTGGTTTGTACTGTGTATGTCCTTGATTGCTGGGGGGCACACGGGTCTGAGAGTAGGCTCATGCATATTCATAAGTGGCACACAACAAGATTTTGTGCCTGTCTGCCCTGCATGCTACTATCAGGGGGCAGAACCTTGCATGACACTGTAAGTGTGCTGCACTAGTTTCCACATACATATCAGTGGTATGGCAAGGATTACTGAATCAAGACCAATGAATGGTCGCACAAGCAAGCCATCAAATGGCTGGCTGCCACAAAAGAAAGGGAATATACCTAACCACCAGTATAAAACACACACACACACCACCAGCTTGCCAGTAGAAGCCTCCCTGTAAGACAAAGCCCTGGCGTACTTTTTCTGCACCTTGTATGCTGTGTTCAAAAAAATTTCCTGCAAGTGAGTTATCTCCAGTGCACAGACATGGTTCTCTAATGACCTACTAGTCTCCCGGGGAAAGCTGCAGGATGGGGAGAGGTACTAACGGTCACCAAGGGAGAAAGGGATTTCAGAATAATCATCTCAGATGACCTAAAGGTGGCCAAACAATGTGCCAAGGCTGTAGGGATGGCCAGAGGTATGCTGGGGTGTATAGAAAGGGGTATCACGAGCAGACGAATGGAGGTGGTAATGCCACTATACAAAACACTGGTGAGCCCCCATCTGGAGTGCTGTGTATAGTTCTGGAGGACGTATCTTCATAAGGACATAGACAGGGTGGAGGTGGTTTAGGGAAGGGCAACTAAAATGGTGCAGGGCTTGCACCAGAAGACATATGAGGAGAGATTAAAGGAACTTACTGTGTATACACTGGAAGAGAGGAGCAAACTGGGAGATATGATAGAAACCTACAAGTATCTTAAGGGCATAAACAAGTTACAAGGGGGAGACATCTTTCAGTATAGGAGATGTACAAGAATGGGGGGGCATGATATGAGGTTGGAGGGGGCAGGATAAAGGGGAATGTGAGAAATGTATTTCTTCACAGAAAGGGTGGTGGATGCATGGAATAGCCTACCCAACAGGTGGTGGGAGCAAACACAGTGGGGGGATTCAAAAATGCATAGGATAGGCTCAAGGGAACCCTAGTGGTGGGTAAGAGAGGCTAAAGCTATGAACCAAATAGGGTCAGCGGCCGCTGATAGAGGCAGTGAAAACGGGCAGACTGGGTGGGCCTAGCAGTCCTCATCTGCTGGCAAATTCTGTGTTTCTATGATTAGTCATGAACCAGTAGAAAACCAAAGATATACTCTTTTGCACGGAGAGCAAGTTAAACTCAGCTCCAGCTCTTACCATCACTGCTAAATCTGGTTCGGTTCCCTGCTTGAACAAGTACTAACTTTCAAATACCTTTGAGTAACATTGGACAGCACTATGACTTACAATATACACACTGACTTGTTAATATAAATGGCTAACTGTAGGCTAGGCATGTTACAGAGGCACAGGCACAACTGCATTCCTGAAATCAGGAAGCAAACTTGTGCAGAGCCTTATAACTAGTCTTATAGACTATGGTATTGTAGTCTATGGCTCTGCTTGCAACAATGCACTATCCAGAGTCAGGTGTCTTCTTAATAGGGCCTGCCATTTTGCCCTTGGTTACAAACTCAACACACATATCTGTGTGCTCTGCAGTTCTCTTAACTGGCTTGACTTAGACACACGGCTGGACTACACACTCCTTTTTGGTTGCAAAGCTGTTCGTGGCTTACTGGCCCCTGGTCTAATGTCAATGTGCACTACCGTAGACAACAAATACGCTATGAGTGGTATGGAGCACCACTCCCTGCTGATTCCACACAAAAAAACACCCTAAGCCAGTCTTGCTTCTTCTATAGATTTGCAAGGCAATGGACTGACCTTTCAGTCTCCCCAAAAGCTGGTTCCTCTATCGATCTTTTCAAGACAAAACTGCTCTCTTTGCTCTTTCCTACTGGGACCTGCAATTGCTTGAAATGACAAGTCTCTACCATTGCTGAGTTAACTATGTCCTGGCACTTTTTCTACTATCAAATGCCTGCTATGAAACCTAGTTTGTAATTTGTACGACATTGCACCTTATCTAGTAATACAATAATGTAAAGTGTCAAGTCTGTTTTGTATTGCTCTGTCCTCCTAATAAGTGTTACTTAATATTTTTCTAGTCTCCTCCACTGTTTTGCACCAATCTATGTAATATGTATTATACACTGATACTGTTTTTCACCAATCTATGTAATATGTATTATACACTGATACTGTTTTGCACCAATCTATGTAATATGTATTATACACTGATACTGTTTTGCACCATCTATGTAATATGTATTATACACTGATACTGTTTTGCACCAATCTATGTAATATGTATTATACACTGATACTGTTTTGCACCATCTATGTAATAAGTATTTTTGTTGTTTACCTTGATGCTGAAGCCTTTGAAAATAGGCATTGCATAAAGGGTTTTATGAGTAATAAAAACTAAAAGTAAACTGATGACTGTATTTTTGCTTTGTGTGTATGACATTGTATCGGTTAAGAAACTGCACATGGGGTGGTCCGCAGACCACTGGGACAGGCTGACAAGTGAGATGGGGAACTAGGGCAGAGTTGCAGAAGGAGGCAGCAAAGATGGAGGTAATGGTGCTGGTGGGGGATCTCAATCTACCAGCTATAGACTGGGACCTTCTAGCAGTTAAGAGCACCAGGAGCCAGCCCTGCTAAACACATTGTAGGACTGCCTGCTAGTACAGCTGGGCAGAGAACCCACACAACAAACTGCCATTCATGATGTGCTGCTCACCAACTCAGGAATGGTAACTGGGGGAGGATTGGGAAGCCTCTGGGGTCCTGTGACACTTCCATATGGTTGGGTACCAGTGTACCCTTTTCAAAGGCTGTGGTTCTGGATTTCAGAAGAGGACACTTTGACCAGATGAGGGAACTAGATAAACAATAAGGCATGACAGGTTGTTGGTTGTACTAGGTTTACCCCATGGTCAGGGGTGTTGTAAAGCACAAGGCGAAGCCGAGTGCCTTCAGCCCCTGACCATGGGGAAACCTAGTACAAGCAATGTCCTTGAAGTGTGTTATTGCTTATGTAAAATGGGCCCAGAGGCAACTTTTGAAAAACAAACACTCTGAAAGTTTTCAAACCCACAAAACTTATAACAAAATGTTGCTAAATAATGTAAAATAGTCCCTCCACAGATGTTTGTCATCTGTCAATCATCTGTCTTTCTTCATATTCAGTTCTCTGTGTGATTGTTTACCAATGAATAGAAGAATTAAAAGCTCTGCATTATTCCAGCAGTAGAATGCCCCCCCCCAAGACACACACGCACATGGAATGGTAACATGTAATACATGAATTCAAAATTCTTCAGTTTCACTGGCATTCACACATACACACACACACACACACACACACACACACACATACACACGCCTCAAGTGGAGCCAGAACCTTAGATGTATCTGTTGCCAGGTAAGGAGCAGGGAGTTCACTGGCAAACTGGAGGGGATAGGATGTTTTTTTTTCATAGTCATAAAAGAAACACCAGCAACAAAAACACTGAACAATTCTTAATTTTCTAAATTTGTGTATGTGTGTAAGGAGGGGCTCTTGAGTGAAAATTACATTAAATTATTTACTTACTTTAATGGACTTTCGTTTCTATGACCTAGTTGAAGGTTTCTATACATGATTAAAGGTTGTAAATATGTTTGTGATGGAGATTAAGAAGCAAGTGGCTTATGCATCCTGTGAGTTGCCCAGTTGGCAGGGACTTATTTTTAGCCATTGGTAGTGCTCTCTTAAGGCAATGGCTAGAACCAAGTCTCAGCCAATCAGGACACAGGGAATTCCTTGCCCATTTTATATTCAAGGATAAGTTGAGGGGAGTGGACAAAATTGGGGGGGTGGGTGGTGAGTAATTGGAAGGGCCATTCTAGAGGAACCTAAATCATGCATGAGAATGGTTACCGAAAGTAACAGGTATGAGGGACTAATCTGGTTCCCAAGCAATGTCAGGGAGGCAGTGAGGGCTTAAAAAAGGCCTTCATTAGATACAAAGTGAGCCAGTGAAATGAGGAGTGGAGTGAACACCAGTTAAGGATAAGGGAGGTGAAGAAGGCAGTCAAGGACACAAATGCAGACACAGAACTGCTTTTTTTCTTGGAGGGTCAAGGCGGGAAACTTCATCAGACACATTAGAGAAAAAAGGAAGATGTGAGGGGGGGAATTATTAGGCTTACAGAAGGGAGGGTAATAGAGAAGGATAAACAGAAGGTGACTGTTCTTAATGATTTCTTCTGCCCAGTATTCACAGTGGAGGATAGCGGGCCCTTGCCTGAAAGAGGCATAATGTCGGCTGCAAGAAGGTTCCCAGAAATGGGGCAGGTGATATTTATGGGAAAAAGGGTTAGAAAAAGGCTATCAACCCTCAAAATAGATAAGGTCCTAGGGCCAGATGGGGTGCGTCAAAGGGTGCTCAGAGAACTAGCAGCAGAACTGACAGAACTCCTGGAAGGGATTTTCAACAGCTCCCTACAGTCAAAGGTGGTTGCAAAAGATTGGAGGGTAGCAAACATAGACCCACTTCACAAAGGAGGGGACAAAGAGCAAACAGGAAAGTACAAACCTGTTATTCTTACCTTCATAGCAGGTATACTAATGGAGACACTAGTCGCAGAGGACCAAGAGCACTGCCTGGAGACAAATGGGCTCCAAGATAGTAACCAGCACAGGCTTGTGGCAGGGAGGTCTTGTCAGACCAACCTGATAGTGTTCATTGACTGGGCAATTAGGGCAGTGGACAAGGGTCAAAAGTGGATTTGCTCAGCTTTGACTTCAGCAAGGTATTTGACTCTGTAGCACACAGAAGGCTGCTGAAGAAGTGGCTGGAGATCCTCCAAAGAAGGAGCAAGAGCCATGGTGGAAAATCCAAGTGGACTGATGGAGCATTAGATAGGGTTAATGAAGACCAAGAGGTGCCCGTAGAGAAGGTGGAATAATGACAGGGGCCCTCCTTGTCTTGCTCTCCTCCCTAGGGCCATTCCTAATTCTAGAGGGAAACAGGTTAACAGACCAGCTGACTCTGCTCCTCTTCATTGGGCTGTTCCTTGTCACGTAAGATTTATGAGGAATAAGGCAGAAGTGATGGAGGGTTTCATCACTGAATCCTCAGCTGATCTTGTTTGTATCCCAGAGACCTGGCTGGGTGATGACTTTGTCTCAGTGCTAGAACTATCAATCTCAGCTGAAATGTCCATGGTACATTGCCCGTGTTGGGATTGTGGGGCCGAGGAGGGGGCATCTGTTTTAGATCCACCTTGGGATTCACAGTGTACTCCTTAGGAACCGCCAGGTCTTTAGAGTGTGTGATTGTTAGGGGTGGGGCAGGTGTAGGCTGTAGGGTCTTCCTCATATACCAGCCTGTGGGTTGTGGGGGTGATTTCCTTCAGGATCTTATAGATGTCATGGTTGACTAGGCGTTGGATACCTATAGGCTATTAGTGTTGGGGGACTTTAGCACTTGTGTTGACAGCAAAACCTCACTTTTTTGGTCAGACACTCCTACAGCTGATGTCATCAGATGGACCTTACACAGGTGGTTGCCTCTGCCATAGCCACACATTGGACCTGATCTTCTTGTCAGGGCTTGATTTAAGAACAATGAAGGCTGATCCAGTCATTTGTTTGGATCACCACATGGTTTTGTTCTCTTTGGGGCTGTCCATTTTAATAGCCCTCTGGTGGAGATGATCCGGTATTGCATGAAACTGTACTTGGAGCCTTGCAAACTGCAAACAGTACTGGATGTCTCAGGCTTGATGACCGCTTGTGCTAAGGGAGCCGAGAAAGCTGTGGAGCACTAAAATACAGTTCTTGCTGCCACCTTGGACTCCCTAGCACCTTTTCTTGTCCATCTCTTGACCTCTTGATGCAGCTCACCATAGTATTGTGAGGAGCTGAGGCAGCTGAAGACTAAGGGATAGAAGTTGGAGCATTCTTGGTGAAAATCCTACTCTGAAGAGGACACATTGGCTCTGAGAACTCACTGTGGTGAATATCAGAGGACAATTATCTTAAGAAAACAGGGTTTCTGTCAAGGACTATTGCTGCAAGTACAAATCGGCCAGCTCAGCTATAGGTATTTTGCTCCAGAGACAGATTGATAAATCCATACAGCCTGCGGTGTGATCTTGGTCCTTTCTGCTCTTTTCGGCATTTCACATGGTTGACTATGGTGTGCTGATTAATCACCTAAGGAGCTATCAGAATCACAGGCATGGATTTGTACAAGTTTGAGTCCTACATATACCTGAAGTTCACAGCTGCTGCCTCTAGACAATTACATCTCTGAAGAGGCTGTGGTCACATGTGGAGTTCAACAAGGCTCAATGTTGGCACATATGCTGTTCACTATGTACATGGTGCCATTAGGTAAGATCATTAGATGACATGGGGTAGAGTTCCACTTCTGTTTAGATGATACTCAGCTCTGTATGTTTTACAATCCAGATGGGTCGAATACAGTTTCAGTGCTGGGACAGTGCCTACAAGAAATCAACAACTGGATGGCCTCCAAATTGCAGTGTCTCAACCCAAGAAAGGTAGAGGTTATGATTGTCAATCCAGGCTGGCATGGGTCTGCAATGACAAGCAGAGACATTCTTTTACCATCTGTGAATTGTTAGACACTTCAAGTTGTGGATGTGTTGAAAGATCTGGGTGTCATTCTGGGCTGCATGTTGACATTGCAACAAGAAGTGTCAGTGGTAGTCAGGAGTGATTTTTACCATCTCTGTAATATCACCCAAATCAAGTCACATCTAGTACCACCTGACTTGGAGAAGATACTTCACACCTTTGTCACCCCCAGACTGGATTAATGCAATGCTCTTTACTTAGGGTTATCTAGAGGCTTGATGCACTACCTGCAATTGGTCCAGAATGCTGCAGACTGGCTAATGGCAGGAACTTTCATGGAGGGACCATATCATACTGGTGATGTGTGATAGAAACATAGAAAGATAGAATGTGATGGCAGATAAGGACCACCTGGCCCATTTTCCTACCTACCTCAACTGCAGATCCTAATTGATCTGTGGCTTACCTTCTCCTTCCTACTGTACCACTAGGGTTGAGTTCTATCTATCCCATGTATTCTTGAATTCACCTGTTGTCTTTGCCTCTATGACTTCTGCAGTGAGGCTGTTCCATGCATCCACCACCCTTTCTGTGAAAAAGTACTTCCTCACGTTACCCCTGAGTCTCCCTCCCCCAGCCTCATTTTGTGCCCTATGCACTATTGGGGAAGAGTGGCTATGCCCACATATCTGGGGTGTGCAGCCACTCTGCACCCTACACTCCCCCCATGTGGGATGCATTGAGGGAGGCACACAGCACCTATGCACCCGATCCCCTGGCCACGTGAAGAGCAATGCACCGGGGTGGGTGAGGGGTTGGCTGGTACTATGCACCATGCACTAAGGCGCATAGTGCTGGCCTTGGGGGTGCAGAGGAGGGCACAGGGTACAACAGGAAGAACCCCGCCATAAGCCCCCATGTGCCCTGCACACACCACTGTGCACCACCCGGACAGGGCGGTAGTCACTATGCCAGCCGAACCACCCAATGGCTGCCAGGTGCATGGTTTCTACCTGGTGCCCCCCCACCATACACAAATGTGAACCGGCTCATGGATGCTGCCCCTCCGAACCAGTCAACCCCCACCCCAGGCCACCCAGGCATGTTGTGGGGTACTGTGCCCCCCTGCACCACCAACAGACCCAACACCCTGTCCCTGCAACCCTCTCTGGGCCACATCATGGGAGGGTCAGCAGCAGTGCCCTCCTCTCATCGCCTCAGCTGCAGGCTGTTGGTCTTCTGTGAGGCACACTGCCAATGTGCACCATGCTGTGGAGGTGATCCACTCTGTGCCCTGGTTCAGGCATCCATTTGGATGCCCAGCCGTGTCCACGTCCCTGCCCCCGGCCACCCTGTGGAGTCCTGCGTGCCAAGGGGTGGGGCCGTGGACAGGTGGCTGTTGGTCATGAATACTGTCGTTGCACACCTGTCCGCAGGTGTGCTGCTACGTGGGTGGGGTACATGCAGATTCTGCGTATCCCCACCCCAATAGTTATAGTGGCCATTGTGACCTCTTGTTCTTGCACCTCTCTTTTTTTGAAAGATGCTGCCCTCCTGTATCCTTGTTTATACTCTTGAGGTACTTGAATGGCTCTATCATATCCTCCATATCCCTCCTTTCCTCCAGGGTATATATATTGGGTCTTTCAGTCTTTCCTCATATGGTTCACTGTGCATTCCCTTCACCATTTCCATTGCCCTTTTCTGGATCACCTCCATTCGGTCTATGTCTTTCTGGAGATGTGGCCTCATGAACTGAACACAGTATTCCAGATGTGGCCTTACCAATTGATCTGCACTAGTTGCCTAGTTCGGTGGTGCATCATCTTCAAGATATGTTTGTTAACATTTAAGGCCCTACATGGATTGGGTCCAAGCTACCTGAAAGACCTTCTGATGTCTTACACACCTATAGTATTTGCTCCTTCCTATCCATCAATGTGGGCTTATTGCAGGTCTCTTGTTCTCATCCTAAGCAGTCCAGGGATAGGACCTTTGGGGTTGATGCCCCTCTACTATGGAACTTTCTGCCAGAGCCAGTAAGATATGCTTGTATGGTGGGGCCTTTAAAAAACAACTCAAGACCTATTTGTTTGCACAGCCATACTCGGTTTAGCTTACTGAAATTGTTTAGATGCTATTTATTATATTTAGGTTTCTTTTATTTTGGCTGTTTTATGCTGTTCTTATTGTTGTAAGGCACCCTTAACCATTAGAATGAGCAGCATGGAAATAAAATTGCCTTGCCTTCCATTACAGGATTTGGGAACAGTGAAGGATCTAGTTAGATGGATGGGAAGCTGGCTGGGGGGGACTGCAGAGGGTGGTGGTAAATGGGATCAAGTCAAGTGAGAAGGAGGTCAAGAGTGGAGTGCCACAGGGTTCGTTCGACTCTGGGTCAGAACTTTTCAATATGTTCACCAGTGACAGGAGAAGGAACACAAGGCAAGATATGTCCCTTCATAGATGACACTAAGCTCTGTGACAGAGTGGGCAGTAAAGATGGGATTATGAGGCTGCAGAAGGACCTGCAAGGACTAGGGTATGTGGTCTACAGTTTGGTAGATGAAATTCAGTGCTAAAAAGTGCAACATGATGCACATAGGTAACAAAAACCCCATACAGAATATTGGATGGGAAGGGTTAAACTGGACACTACTACTAAGGAAAGGGACTTGGTAGTCATTGTAAGCGAATCCCTAAAACAATCTAGCCAATGTTACAAGGCCTATAGCAAGACAGCCAGGATGTTGGTGTGTATCTGGAGGGGGTTTGATAGCAAGAGGAAGGAGATGATACAGCCTCACTATAAATCACTGGTGAGGCTGTGTCTGGAATTTGGTGCCCAGTTCTGGAGCCCCACCTAAGAAAAGACAAAGACAGGCTAGAGACGGTACAGCACAGGGTAAGCAAAATGATTCGGGGCCAGCAGGGTAGATCCTATGAGGTTCAGCTTAAGGCCCTGAACCTGTATGGGATCCCATGAATAGAACAACTCAATTACAACCAGTCCGTTTGGGCAATGTGAAAATAGTGATTGTGAAATGGGCTATGTGCTCTTCATGCAAATTGTAAGTTCAGCACTTTCCTTTCTTTATTTATTTATTGAATTTTGTTGACCGGGTAGGCCCACTGGGCCCCGGAGGTCCCTTTTTCAGGGGCGACCCGGGGGTAAAATATAACATACAGGTAAGCAGAAAATACATACATGTAAACAGAGCAGTACATATTGGTAACATACAGGTAAGCAGAAAGTACATACAGGTAAACAGAGCAGTACATATTGGGTAAATTATATATTGTCTAACAGTGAAAGCCAGGAGGGCAAAAACAGATTACTTTTTTTTTTTTTTTTTTACGGGTAGATGGGAGGGGGAAGACTACTCGCCTCCCTGTGAGGGAAGGGCCCTGCCATAAGGTCAGATCCTAAGGCATTGGCAAGTGCTCCTGTCGAGCAGGTGTGCTTTGAGCTTAGACCGGAAGCAGGGGCCCGATCCTGCCTCCTGTACCTCCAGCGGGAGTTTGTTCCAGAAGGAAGGGGCTGAGAAAACAAAGGACCTGGACCCAGCTTTGGTCTTTGTTTTGGGGACCACAAGGAGATTTTGATCTGAGGAATGAAGACACCTCAGATTGGATTTTACCCTAACTATTCCTTTGAGACTAGGGGGAGATGTGGGCCCCAGAAGCTTGAATGTGAGGCACAGTGTTGGGTAGATGAGGCGGGCTTCCAATGACGGCCAGCTGAGCTTAGATTGAGCCTCGCAGTGGTGGGTCCTGGGGTGTGATAATGTGGCAAATCGGACAATCTTGTTGTATAGGGTCTGGAGCCTGCCAAGTTCCGTAGAGGCAACGCCTTGGAGAACAGGTGCCGCGTAAGTGAGCTTAGGGAGAAGGACACTAGTTGCGATGGCAACTCTGGCTTCAGGGATAATCTGGTCCTTTAATCTGTAGAGGATACCAAGTTTCCCATGTATAGTTTTGGTGAGTTGGTCAACATGATTTTTAGGGTGAAGCCTTGGTCCAGGGTTAGCCCCAGGTATTTAGTGGAGGTAACCACCTCAAGTTTAGCACCCCCTCTGGACTGCAGCTGGAGGAGCAGCGACCTCTTGGTTCCCAAGGATCTGGGCCCAAACAACATCGCCTTAGTTTTGCTGGTATTTAATACCATTTTGTTCTGGGTAAGCCAGTTCTCCATCTGAAGGATGTCCTCTTGAAGGGCATGCTTCAGTTCTCCTAAGTTAGGGGAGGCTCGGTAAATGACAGCATCATCCGTGTATTGGATGACACTGCTGCTCCTGCAATGTAAGTGCAGATCATTTATAAACAGAGTAAAGAGAAGGGGGTCAAGTATTGAACCCTGAGGTACCCCTTCTTTGAGCGGTGCCAACTGGGAGACATAGTCTTTCCACATGACCCTCTGGGTACAGCCCGTGAGGTAACTCGTAAACCATCCTAGGGCATGTGTGTCCAGGCCAAGAGAGCCCATTTTTTGTAAAAGGAGGTTGTGGTTTACCAGGTCAAATGCTTTAGAGAGGTCTATGAAGACCGCGCCTGTGCTAACCCCTGAGTCATTATTGCACAGGATTTCTACTGAAAATTTGGTTAGTGCAGTGTCGGTCCCATGCTTGGCTCTGAAGCCGTGCTGAGACAAAGAGATTATCTGGTGAGTTTCCAGATATTCACGTAGTTGGGAGTAGACTAGCTTCTCTTGTATTTTTGCTATAGCGCACAACAAGGAGATAGGCCTATAGTTCCCAATAGGTTCGGTAGACCCTCCTTGTGAATGGGGATCACTAGGCCTGCCTCCCGGCTCGAGGACAGACCCCTCCATAATGGACCGGTTTATCAGCCAAGTTAGAGGCTCGGCTAATGCTGGGGCACCCTCCTTGAGGATTCGAGTCTGGATCCCATCAGGACCCCCTTTAGGGAGTAGTTATTTTATGGAGTATATAGGGATTTCTTCATCAGGCCAGTTCTGAGCTGGCTGTCTAGTGCACTGGTTATAGTCACTGCCTGTGTGGCTGGCAGACACAGGTTCAGGGCTGGCTGTGGGATATACTATTTTTTTGTTTTGTTTTGCCTTGTTGAACACCCGTTCCCCTGTCCTCCTGACTGTTCCGTCCCACCTGGAGGCTGCCCCCTCAGCGTTCTCCCCCACCAACCTCTCTCCCCTCAGGGAATAGCCCCCCTCCTGAGTTTTCCCCTATTCCTCAATGTCATCCCCCCTGGTGATAGTTATTTTAAAGCTGGGAGTGCGTTGAGCGAAGCAAGCACAGCAGTGCTGAGTTTGGAGCATGCTGTGGTGCTTTGTGCTGTTTTGCTGATCACTGTTTTGGAGTCACTGTTTTTGGTCAGTGCTATTTTCTCCACACCATTATCACATAGAACCAACCTGTGCTTACTGGAGACCAGAAGGGAAATAAGATATGACACACACCTTTAAGACTGAAAGGAATGAACAAGGTAGATTGCGAGGAAATATTTAGCAGGACTGGTGACTCAAGAACATGAAGTCATGAGTGGAAGCTGGAAAGGAAGATGCAGGATGGAAGTGACAAAGTTTTATTTTATAGAGAGAGTGATTGAACTGTGGAATAGCTTACCAGCAGAAGTGGTAGGTGCAAGCTAGACTGCCAGCGCAATGGCAGCGCTACCACTGTTGACATCAATGACCAGGGAAGCAAACATGGGGCATCGGAGGGCCAGCTGGGGAGAGGAGGATTGAGCATCTGAAAGACTGCTTTCCTTCCCTGGGGGGGACAGAGCTTGGCACTTGCCTGGTCCCTAGTGGAAGCTGGAAGAAAGACAGCCTGTGCCCGAGTACCAGGGGATATAGCAGATGTCAACAAACATCACTTGGCAGTGCTTGGTGTGCATCCTGTCATCACTGCCTGCCTCTTGAGAAAACTAAAAATGGGAAAATGCCAGCAGCAGGATGGTACTGAGCACTCCCAGGCCCTGCACTTGCACAGGTGCACATGCCAGCCTGAAATGGATCCTTAACCATGGCAGGGATTGGGATGGTGCCAAGCACTCTCAGGCCCTGCACCTGAACAGGTAGGCATGCCAGCCTGAAATGGATCCTTAACCATGGCAGGGATTGGGATGGTGCCGAGCACTTCAGGCCCTGCACCTGAACAGGTAGGCATGCCAGCCTGAGATGGAGCCTTAACCATGGCAGGGATTGGGATGGTGCTGAACACTCTCAGGCCCTGCACCTGAACAGGTAGGCATGCCAGCCTGAGATGGAGCCTTAATCACAGCAGGGGTTGGGAAACCCCACTGACCCCACCAGAGAAGGCAGGTCCTGGGGGAAAATAGCTGGATGTAAGTCCCCATGGAAGCTGAGGTGACAGACAGGGCACTCAGCAGATGGTGGCCAACCAGAGGGGGGATAAATAGAAACTAAAAAAAAATAGAAGCAGTGGCTGCAAGAAAAATTAATGGTTTGAATCATGGCTGGGACTGAGTGAAATAGTTACACCGTGGGAAATCAGTAGGGCAAGGGGCAAAGGGGGAACAGTGAGAACAATAACATCAGTTAGATATTAGGTCCCAGGCATAGGCATAGATTGTGGGGGGCAGAGGGGCAAGCTGCCCCTGAGAAATTAGACCAGGACTTTTTTAGGAACCCAGCCACTGTTCTCTGGCTATCATTTTTTTTTTTTTAAACATTGAATGGGCTCAGGGCTATGCCGGACTGCCTGCACCTCTCCGGGGGAGGGGGGGTGGTGGCGCAGCGCCATGTCTCTTAAACAAAAACTATCCCCTTTTCCGATTGGCTGCAATCCTGCAACCATAGTAGCCTGCATGTTACAGCCAATCAGAGAGTGCTGCAAGCTGGCGCCATCGCGTGAGCAGTACTTCGTTAGTGGCGCTATTTAGTTGTCTGTGTGCCTTCCATGAAGGAGCAGCAGCAGCATCCATATAGCGTAGGGCTGAGGAGAGATAGCTATTCGAGGATGTCGAGCAGCAGTCGTTGGTTGTCTGTCAGGTGTCACCAGTGTCTCAGTCAGTCTAGTGTTCTCACCCTCCTCCTCCTGTCCTGAACAGCCCAGTTCAAATATACCTCAGCCGAGTCCTCTGACTACCTACTCTCTGTTTCTCAGTGCAGCCAGCTGTGCTCTGGGCTCTCCCGCTGCCACCTGAGCCTCCCATCCCTGAGAGCCTAGGAGGCCTGTGGCCACAAGGCCTCTACCACTGGACAGACCAGGCAGAGGAGCGAGTAGTACAATTACAGTGAGTCTGAGGCACGGCCAGACTTGCCTGCACACCCACCTCCTGTGTCCAGCAGGCCAGAAAAAGACTTTCCATGTTGTCGGCGAGTCCCACACCACACCCGTTGCCCACCATTTCCACGGTCCACCGAGAGGGATTATTCAGGTCAGTGAACAGCCAGGCCCAGAACAGTGAAGAAGCCGGCGGTCATGCAGGCTATAGCAGATCCATAATGCGACACGTTCATCTGGTGTCAGAAAAAATTAGTTACTGTCTTGTCGAGGGATTAATTGGGAGAGGAACAGGACTGATGGGAGAGACTCGGCTACCTGACCTGCCTTCTTGGCCTTGCTGTGCCTTGCTGCATGCTGCCCTGTCTGTGCCCTTACTGATTTGGTGAGTAACTGTGCTGCAAGCTGGTTGTTGGAAATTAATACCATTCACATCCCAGAAATGTGTCTTTTGGGGGTTGTCTTGGCCATGGCCATGTGTCTTGGGGTGGTGGAAGGTTTGCTGTCAGCTTGTGTTTCTTTGGGTGGGAGGGGAATTGCTGGCTGTTGAGGCTGTCCATGTTGGTGGGATGGTTGGGGGGGCTATTTGTTTGGTATGGTGTGGACACTGGTCATGTTGGTGGGGTGGTGACACTCAGTTACTGTGCTACTGGTGTGGTGAGGTTTGTTGGGGAAACTCACTGGATGGTCTGTGTTTGGTGGGGCTGGGGGATGGTCTGTTTTGTGGGGTTGGGGTCGAGGGAGACAGTCTGTGTGTTTTGTGGCTGACTCACTGAGAGGATGGTCAGTGTTTGGTGCTGGGGAGGGTCTGCATTTGGTGGGGCTGGGGGGACGATCAGTGTTTGGGGCTGGGGCGGTTAGTGTTTGGGACTGGGAGGGCAGTCAGTGTTTGGTGGGGCTGGGGGGACCATCTGTTTTCTATTCTGGGGTCTGGTGGGGTGGAGACACAAGCCATGGTGATGTGGGGACACTGGCTGTGATGGTGGGGTGGTGACACTAGCCATTGTTTGGTGGACTTGGCTGACCATTTGTCTTGGGGGACTGTCCATGATGGTAGAAAAGGGGACTGTCCATGTTTGCCTGCCGGGTGTCTTGTGGGAGGGGGACTATTTGCTGGTCGGTGTCTGGGGGATCTTTCCATGTTGGCTTATGGGGGGTGAATGTCGGTGATTGCTGATCAGGTGTCTAGGGACGGACTATCAATGTTGTTGGGGAGGGGAACCTCCGTGTTTGCCAGCCAGGTGTTTGGGGGATTGTTCATGTTGGTGGGGTGGGGAAATTCTGTGTTTGCTAGCTGTGTGTCGGGGGTGGGACTGTCCTTGGTGGGATATGGGAGGACTGTCCATGTTTGCTGGCTGCCTGGGTGTCTGGTGGGACTGTCCTTGTCGGTTGGGTGGGGCGCATTCTATGCTCGCTGGCCCGGTGCCTGGTGGGGAGGGAGGACTGTTCGGGTGTCTGGGGGACTGTTCTTGTAGGTGAGGTGAAGGGGAACTGTCCATGTTTGCTGACTGGGTTTCTGGTGGACTGTCCGTGTTGGTGAGGAGGGGGGACATTCTATGCTTGCTGACTGGGTGTTAGCATATAAACATAAGTAAATGTTAAAACATAATTTCCACCTCATCCTTTACGTGTCAAGGGATGTATCTCACTGACCTGTGCCCGCAGCTAGCATACGAACATTAGTAAATGTTGAAACATTATTTCCCCCTCATCCTTTACCTGGCTGTAAAAGTAATCTTTCACCTTTTTTGATTTCTCCGCTCGTCCACTCTGCCTGGGTGAAATAGACAGATTCCTTGGCCTTGCTGTCTCTGTCTTAATTGCCTGGCAAACACAACCAAAGGGGTAGTTTTTTGTGTTCTCCCCTGTACAGTGTTACAAGACTAGCAAAAAAAATCTTGCACTAAAACATGCACCCAAAAGAAATTATTATACGGTTCCGGCAATGCGTCGTGCATAGTAGCTGCTTTCCCGTACAGCTCCGGCCCCCTGACTACCAAGAAGTCTTTGCACTGCTTAATCGTTACTTGTCTGACTCAGCGATTGACACGTTAATATACTGGAGGACCCAGGGAAGTACCGAAGACACCATTTGACCCATTACATGGTTTTAGAGAGCAAAACAATGTTATCGAAGTGCACTCTGCTGGTTACGCCTGAAAAGGCCCCAAAGAAGCCTAGGGCCTCGGACTCTAGTCAAAATTTAAGTGCCAACACTGCTGCCAGAGACAGTGAGCCACTGACCCTTCGCAGATTCCTTGAAGAATTTAAGCCATTCCGAGATGATTTGTACAATCTCACCACAGATCTAGCCGCAATGACAGCGCAGCTGAGAGAAGTCTCTCAGAAGGCTTCTGATAATTCAGCATGACTTTCTTCACTGGAAAAGAAGCAGGACAAGTTTGACCCTAAGCTCAGCGCTTGCAGACAGTGACTGGCCTAGCTGGAACTCAAGGTGGAGGACCTTGAAGGGCGAAGTCGCCGGAATAATGTTGCTGTAATCGGGCTCCCAGAAGGGGAGGAAGGGCACGACACAATTTTATTTATGCAGAAATTGCTACACAAGCTGTCTGGCCCTTCGCCCTTTGGCAATAAATATATCATAGAGAGGGCACATCGGCTCTCCGTGGTAAGCCAGCGCCCGGTGCCCCCCCACGCCCATTAATTTTTCGTTTCTTAAATTTCCTGGAGAAGCAACACTTTCTACAAAAATGTAAAGAGCTTCAGGACATTAAGTGGGACGGCAAAACACTTAGAATAACCCAGGATCTGCCAACTTCTGTGCGACTGAGAAGGGCGGCATTTCATCCTATGGTGGTGAAATTAATAGCGGCCAGCATCAAATTTAGAATGGCATATCCTGCCCGGCTTCATGTCTTAATCACTGGAGTCTGGACCCCTTTCGACGATCCTGAAATGGCAACCTCGCAGCTTAAGCTTGCCTTTCCCGATCTCTTCAGGAGTCCCTGAAGGTATATCGAGAGGATCCCTGTTGGTAATCTAGGCTTTTAAAAATGGAAAGGCATTTTCCCAGGGGAATGTTCTGGCTGGTGATGCAAATCTTAGTTATCCTCACCTATATGGGGAATACGGTGGTCCTATATTGCTCCTTAGAACATCCCTTATGATCTGGATGAAAGTGTTCGACCTGCAAGTTATAATAGTCTCGATACTAAGTTAGCTCCGCGGTGTGGGCTGCCTTCTGTGTTTCTGACAAACTTCTCATATTGTCTAACGTTTAGCCCCAAGAAGGTTATTACTGATTATGAGGGACAGCATTCTTCCTAGTTGATGCCCTTCAAGTGAACGAAACTGGGCTGGGAGGAGCTTAGGGACAGCGCCATAGGGGATATCTTTTAATCGTTCTCGGAGTCGGAGGAGCAAGACCCACAGGCTACTCCCTAGTTTTCGGCCAGCAACCCTCAAGTTAAAACTGACTTTCTTCAAAAATTTAAAGTGAATTCTTCGGTATGAGTTTTCGCCTGATGTTCCTTACTTTTCCCACAAGAGGGAGCTCCAATACAGTGGATGGACACTACCCTGAATTGCAGCGCTAGTGGTGGATCCAAGCGCTGACTTGGGTCTCCCCCCCCCTTTTTTTTTCCCCAGTATTTGGATTTTCTCCCTGTGGATGGACGTTGCTAGTAGAGTCGGCTCAGTGGAATTAACATGTCAGGGACCTGGTGGACTGTCATAATAAGAGGTGAAGGGAGCAAAAGGGAGAATTATAGACTAGGAGGGTTTCTAATTTCAAAGTTAGTCAGGTTGCAAATCATAACAAAAGATTTCCTTTTGTTAGTTATTATAGCTCCTTCTCCTGTCTTTTCATGACTTTTCACACGTGGGAAGGGGCTGTATAAGATACTGATGGGTGTGTACATAACTCTATCAAGAATAATCTGTGTTAGATCAATCTCGAATATATGTTTTTGTTACACTTAGTGCTATTAGTGGATTTATTAGATCACCTGAGAACAGGTCAACAGCATTGGAATGACAGTTAGATTCCAGGGGTCAAAGTTCATAGCCGTAATTTGTTTTTGTTGTAAAAGAATCATAGTAGAATTCAAATATTCTTGACAGATTTAGATTTCTGCTTGCTTAGTAATGGGATTATGTGGTTCAACTCCAGACGGACTTTTGAGATTTTCGCTTTTTAATCGTGTTAGAGCGAGGAGGGAAGCTGGAGGGAGGGGGAAGGTTGTGGTGGCATGAGGCATAAGGCGAAGAGTGGATGAATGGGTGGGGGTGGGTTGGGGTTATAGATCATCGTGTATACCATGCAAGGGATATAATAGGGGACTTGTTTGTCTTGGGGGGGATGGGGGGAGGATGTCTTCACACAGGAACTGTTTTCGCGGGGAATTACTGGATAAAGCCTACACTCATTCGTCAGCGGGTACACCTCTATGGCAGGCGCGGTGAGATTTCTCACATGGAATGTCAGAGGGGCAAGGCGTAAACTCAAGCAGTATCAGCTTCTTAAACATCTTCGCATGCTGGCAGCGGATATAGTTATGGTACAGGAATCTCATCTGTTAAATTCAGAAGCGGATAAGCTACGAAGGCAACAAATAGGTCAGTGTTTTTCCGCCGAGGGCAATACCCAGAGTAGAGGGGTTATGATTTTAATTCATAGAGCTATACCATTTGCTCCCAATTTAATTATACCTGACCCAGAAGGGTGTTACATTATAGTAAAGGGGAAACTGTACACCAGAAACATTGTACTGGCTAGTATATACGGCCCTAACACTGATTCCCCCAGTTTTTTCATGCACTTACTAAATATTCTTTCACCCCATTTAAATACACCCTTAATTTTAGGAGGGGATTTTAATCTGGTTGTTGACCCACAAATAGATCACTCAAGCAGGCCGCAGAAAGGACTTTCTCTAGCTCAGCGAGCACTCCGGGAATTGTTAGACGGTGCAGGGTTGATAAACATTTGGCGTGTCCTTCACCCTGTGGCTAGGGAATTCACATTCACTTCACAGGTCTATCATACGTCCTCCCGTATTGATTACATGTTATTTTCCCAAAATTTGATTACCGGGTCTCGGAGGCGAACATACTTCCGGGTCCCCTTTCTGATCACTCGCCTGTATCGTGTTTGGTCTCCCTTGTATCTCTTCCCGTGAAAGGTGGGCGATGGAAGATTAATAACCAATTGCTCAAAAATCCAGAAAATGTTAAATATATAGCAGAGCACATCACAATTTTCTCTGAAATCAATACTAATTCAACACGGAGACCTGATATAGAATGGTGCGCTTTAAAAGCCTACCTTCATGGTCGACTGATTGGCTTGGCATCCAGAAGGAAAAAGATACAAGATACAAGAGGAGAAACTTAAATCCTTATTATTTCAAATCCGCTCATTGGAACGCACTTTATCACCTCAGTCTTCTGACTCAGTGAGACAGGACCTGGTAAGATTAAAAGATGCCTACCTAAACTTACTGAGACAGAGGGCTGAATTCTCTATACTTAAAACCAAAGCCAAGGAGACCAAGGAGAAAAAGCAGGGTGTCTCCTGGCTCTCAAACTCAAACAACTTGAGTCGGACAGGTTCATTGCCTCGATCCATTCCGTGGAGGACAATACCGTGAAAATATCCCCAACAGACATTGCTTCTGAATTCAGAAAATATAGCCTGATGGAGGAACCTCCTTCACGGACAAAATTGGACTGATTTTTCTCTCATCTCTCACTGCCCACTATTTCAAATGAGCATAAGGCTGCACTTATCGCCCCCATTACATCGGAGGAGATAATTAGAATCATTAAGGATCTCCTGGCAGATAAAACACCGGGTCCTGATGGTTTCTCTGCAAATTTTTACAAAGTGTTTGAGCCTCAGTTGGTCCCATCCCTGCTAGCCTTATTCCGCCATATTCTTTCAGGACAAGAATCAGACAAGTCCCTATTCGAGGCTTTAATTACTCTTATACCAAAAGAGGGTAAACCCCCTGATAGAACGCACAGCTATAGACCGATTTCCCTCTTGAACCAGGATCTTAAGATCCTCATAAAACTTCTGGCGGATCGGTTAGGCCTGACATTGTCGGACATCATAGGCCCAGAATAGGTAGGATTTATGAAGGCCAGGTCCTCAGTAGACCATCTCAGGACCCTGTCGCATGTCTTCTCGACCACCGGGGATGCGGACTACCCGGCGGTGCTTGTTTCTCTGGATGCCGAGAAGGCATTCGACAGGGTTGATTGGAATTTTCTATTCCACTCACTTCAAGCTTTTGGATTTCCCCTTGTTTTTAGAGTGGATTATTGCACTATACAAATCTCCGACTACACGTGTGGTCTGCAATGGGACAATGTCATGAGCCTTTCACACTTTATGCCGGAACTAGACAGGGTTGCCCACTATCCCCTTTACTTTTTAACATTTATTTAGAACCTCTCATTCATAGGATTTCAATGGACCCAGACATACAGGGTATAGTGGTTCAGCATCAAACTGTCGAAGTTTTGGCTTACGCAGATGACCTGCTCCTACAACTGTCCCACCCCAGGACATCAATTCCCGCTTTGATCACAGTCTTGAAAGAATTTAGCTCCATGTCCAATTACAAATTGAACAAGGATAAGACTGTGGTCTTTCCTTTAAATTACAAAGCGATAAAGGCAAATGCCTCTGCAGTGGGATTCTCTTGGCAGGCTAAATCCTTGAAATACCTGGGAGTTAATTTGTCAAGAGATCCCGGCCGATTTGTCAAACTAAACTTAGATCCCCTAGTTGCTGCCATTAGGCAAGGTCTTACAAGGTGGGCCTTGCTCCCCCTCTCTCTTTGGGGGAAAATTAACATAGTTAAAATGAACATCTTTCCTAGATTATTTTACCTAATCAATCTCTCAAATGTCTGGATTCCCTTAGCGTGGTTTAAAAGGATACATAAGATGATATCGGATTTCATTTGGACAGCGAAGAAGCCCCGGATAAGTTATAACAAGCTCTTAGCCCCCAAGGGGAAAGGAGGACTCTGCCTCCGCACATCGGGCTATATTACTGGGCTAGCGCAAATAAGTACCTGAGATGGGCTGCACCTGAACTCCTTCCAATTACATATCCTTTTACTCCTATATGGCTCAAAATTGAACGTACCCTAATAAAGGCTAATAGGCTATCCCCCAGGGCGCTTTTGCATGCTAGGTTAAAATCCCTACCTCCCTCACTCAAAAGCGGCCCTATTGCGGTATCTTTAAGAGTCCATTCACAGCTATGTTCTTTTCTAAACTGCGAACATACATCAGACCCTTCCCAACCATGGTGGGGGAACCCCAACCTCACTCTTGAGGGCAAGCCTCTCCAACTGAAGTGGATCCCCCAGCTAGGAGATCACCCACTTAGTTTTTTCACTCGGGAAGATGTCTCATGGTTAAACTCTCCCGAGATTATCCATAAAGCCCATGTTCCGAATTCTGCCATTTTCAAAATATTTCAGCTACGGTGTCTGATGGTGAAATTTTTTGGCCCTGTCCCAACGGTCCCCTTAAAATTGTCCTATTGGGCCGAACTGATCTCAATGGCAGGCCTTCCTCATGCTGTTTCTAAGATGTACGGGATACTGCATAACTGGAAATGGCTGGACTGTTTTGGCCCAACCCAATTTTGGGCCTCCCTTTTTCCCCAGCAGGAATTTGACTGGCCTTCGTTATGGGGGAACTGTCACAAATATATTAGACATGATAAGCTCCGGATAATGCAGTTCAAAATCCTGCATAATTACTATTATTCACCCCAGAAAAATGGCTAAGTTGGGATTCCTGTTGTCTAGTACCTGTACTCGTTGCCATCAGGAAGAGGGGGATCTTTTACATATATTCTGGAAGTGTCCCAAAGTAGCCCCTCTTTGGCAGGCGATTCGGCAGAGGGTTGATCCTTTATTAGGATTAAATGATCTCTTCACTCCCGAAATTTGCATTTTGGGTGATTTTTCCTCGGTCACAGTTAATAGCAGGAAATTTCATATAGCTCTTATAGCTATGTCGGTTAAAAATTCTGGTTTTGCGTCATTGGAAAGACGCGACCGACATCGCTTATAGTGAATGGTTGCAAGAGTTGTTGGCAAATCTGCATTTAGAAAACATGATTGCAAGCCCACATGATCAATCTCAGAAATTTCAAAAGACCTGGGGCCCTTTGCTGGCATTGTACTCATTACAAGCATCATAGAGGCCTACTTTTCTCCTTTTTTTTTTTTTTCCCTGCTGATATTGCATCCTGTTTGAAGAAATGGGGAAAGGGAGGGGGAAGGGGGGAGAGAGGAAGAGTTGATCCTATTCTGATTGCTGATCCTGTATCATTTGTATGTACGCTAACTAGATCTTCTCTTTGTAAATGTAAAAAATGAATAAAGTTTGAATGGCCAAAAAAAGGAATTATTATACTACTACTACCTGGCTATTGTTATAGCGACTACTGACTGGCCATGATTTTTTTTGGGGGGGGGTTGGAACACTGGTCGTGTTTGTGGGTGGGGTTGCGGACACTGCTGGTTGTGTGTGTGGGTGGGGTTGCGGACACTGCTGGTTGTGTGTGTGTGGGGTTGGGGACACTGCTGGTCATGTGTGTGTTGGGGGTTGGGGACACTGCTGGTCGTGTATGTGTGTGGTGTTGCGGACACTGGTCATTTGTGTGGGTGGGGTTTGTGATACAGGCATTGTGTGGGTGTGGCGGGAGCACTGTTGTGTGGGTGGGTGAAGGCACTGGCATTGTGTCGGCTGGGCGGGGTTGTAATTGTATACCAGGCAAACTGTGCTGACCGGTAGCTCAACATCTCTCTTTCCAGACAAAGAAAGAAACAAAAACAAAATGCAGTATAAAATGTGGTTTTATTTATTTTTGTGTGCCTGTGATGGGGAGGCACAGACCTGGATGCCTGGAGAGGATACCAGATAAATGGAGCTGGAAATGGTGTTGGTTGGGTGGGGTGTGGAGAGTGGCTGTGCTGGTGCAGTGGGGAGAGTGGCTGTGCTGGTGGGGTGGACACAGGGTGTGGAAAGTGGCTGTACAAGTCCATCAGGGTGCAGAGAGTAGCTGAGCTGGCCAGTCTGGGTGGAGATAGTGGCCTTGCAGGTCTGGGGTGGGGAGAGTGGGCTGTAGCTTTTTGCACAGACATTTAATTCACTGTTGCTTGCTTTGCCTTCTGCTGCCCTGCCAGTTTTGTGCTGCTGTGCTGACCAGGGCGGACTGATACACATGCTGAAAAAAATGGTTCTGGCCACTGGTGATGGAGGAGAGAGGGGTGGATGGGCATACTGGCACAGAAATATTTTTTTCAACATGTATGCTAGTCTTCTGGGTCCATGCCATGCTTACCTCCCTCGTACAAGGGGCTTCTGAGCGCTAAAGATAAGTTTCTGTGTCAAAATTAGGAACTGTTGAAAAGTATGAAATCCTACAGTATTAAAATTGTGCATGTTTATGTAGTTTCACCTTACTGTGTGGTTCGACAAGATGTTCTGTGGTCTCTCCTCCTCATTTAGCACCCTGACCTGTGACCTAGCCATTCCCCCAGGGCAGGTGGAAGGTCTGTTGTTTTGTGGTCTTTTCGTGGTTTGTTGGGCATTGTAAAATGCATTGTTTCATTTACTGTGTTGTACTGCCTGGACCTGCTTTACCTTGTCTCTATCCTGAATGTAAACATGGTATAAGAAAAGTTCATTTTTTGGTGGTGCGTGTGTCTGTCTGTGTCTGTGTGTAGAAGAATAGAGACACACACTCGGACAAAAAAAACTGTATTAAACCACATCAAACTGAAGCAACCATGTTTCATTTGTGCCCTTCAAAATTGTCAGATGAGATGATTTTGAAGTAGTCTGTGGGGGGGGGGGAAGCATCCACGGCAACCTGGGCTACCACAACCGGCCCACTACACACTGTCATAGGTGATGCTAATAAAAACCACAAACCAAGTACTTACCTTTCAGGGTGGGTCCTGCAAGGCTGTGCACAGGTATCTGGAGTCGTTGTTCCAGCAAACTTCCTGTGGCATCTGTTCTCTTAGGTTATGTGATGCGACCACTTTTGTGCCAGGGCAGTCCGTGTTTGCTTGGATGGGGTTGTGTAACCTGGACTTGGACAGAGATGCATATTCCTTAGGAGCCCATGGGGAGGAGAGTGGTAGGGGTTGTGGTGTGACCACACCATGCCCATGATCATCTTGAACAATTAGGGGATTTACATTGTTGTGTTGCACTGTCCCAGGTACATCAGCATGCTTGTTAAGAGCACCGCCTGAGGGATATCAGCAAGTCCCATGCTTATGTATGCAATGCTTGCTTGCTTGAGGAGAGCATTATCCTCTTAAGCACCTTACCTAACCAGATTCAGACATGTGACATTGAATAATATGAGATGGGATGGGATGGGAAGCGAATTAATTAACTTGGTTATAACAAAGGAAAGTGTTAACACTGGGTGCAAGTAAATAATACCCATCAGGAAGGCAGTGTCATGGGATAATGTCACGCCTCAGGTGGTTGGGCACGAGTGCATCCAATACATAAGGCATGATGTTATCCTACTATGGCACACACCCTGGAGGGCATTATTGCTATTATACAATGGCGTGTTGTTATACAGAATTAAAAAAAATAATTTTAAAGATGTTTTATTTGGTGTGGAAAAATATCTTTAAGGGAAGATACAAAAAAACACACTAATGCTAACAATCATCAAGAGGTTCATGGAGAGGTGGAGACTAGACCTGTGATGAATCAGATGTACTGGAATAACATCATGGGTCTAGCCCAAGACTGACCAGTCAGAGGCCAGCATTCATTCTTGTCATTGTATAATCGCATTTTATTATGTAATCTTTGTAAATAAGGGCTCATGCTGTGAGGATTCACATGCTGGGATGTTTCCCATACCATCCATGTTTATAGGTATACTGAGGTGGCACAGCCATTTGTTGCACTTCCTTGAAACATGCTTTTTGTACTCCTCAAGGGTGGGAGGGCTAGCTCATGCAGACATTTCAAGAAGTTCAGGATCCACTATAAGGGCTGGACTTGGAAGGTTATTAAGCAGCAAAGGGGTGAGAGACTAGTGAGCTATCCACCTTGAGGTTCAGGTGGGGCAAAATTAGGTCAAGACTGATTTGAATTGAAGCTGAGGGAGTCCTGTCCTCTTGAGAAGGAAGTTAAGTTCCTTACATATTTTCAACTTTACAAGTAAGTCCTCACTCACAAGGCAGAAGAACAAAGAACTGAATACAAAACAGATCTCGAACAGTTTTTCGACTCTGGTCTCGGGAGGAGTTGGGCTGAGAGCAGGCTGCAGTAAAACTGGTGGGGGGGGGGAGTGCTCTGACTTGGCCTGGGCTGGTCCATCCCAGGAGTTATTCAGCTGTAGTCTTAAATGTTTTTTGGGCATTATTTGATGCTGGTTGATTTGTTTGCATTACGCAAGCCACCCGCCCTCTTCACTGTCGTGATACGTGAAAATCAGGACTTTTTTGTTACTTTGCCCCCCTTGTAAAAATAGCAAACTACGCCCCTGGTCCCAGGATAATACAGAGTAAAACAGAGCAGACTAGGTGGACCAGTGATCTTGATCTGCGGACATTTTCTGTTTCTATGTTTCTACGATGCTTACTTGGTCATTTATGAAAAAAGTCAAACAAGAAAGGGTGTGGTAATGGTGCACAGTTTACATCTGGAGACAGGCTATGATTTCTCTCATCTACACGAAAGGTTATTTTGAAACAACTCCTTCTTATATTTATCCATGACTGCATTTACAGTAGAGAAAATCTGTGGTAAAATACAGTAGCTATCTGGCAAAAGTTGAACATTAAAGCCATATATGCATATAGCAGTGGGTGTCATGAGAAACTAGCTGTCATTGCTGTCAGTTGTTAGAATGAAAAGCAGAGCAAATACTCATGGGACTGCTGAGATCAGCTGCTGCAAATTTTGCCTTTGTTCATGCAGGTCCACCAGAGTGTCCTGAATAAGTGCAATCTCTGTGTCCATACTGTTATCCCTCTTCTTTTTGCCCCCCCCCACACACACACACGCTCACATGACCACATGACTTACTGCACACTGTCCAGTGTCAAAGGCCAAATGAGCCTTGTGGGGGCATCAGAGGGAAAGGTGACTGCCAGGAAGGACAGGGAGAGTGAACCCTCTAAAAAAGGTTAACGATATAGCTGGATATTTACAGAGAGGCCAAACCAAAGGTAGTCAAGCACTCAATTACATAGGTGTCTGAAAAAGCACTATGACTCTGAGATTTAAGTGCCAGACTATCTTTTTATTTTGCACAATGTAAGGTCTCTGTCAAACAACAGACAGTTTAGAGCTTCTCCACAACCAGAATACCTTGGTGCTTCACTCGTTAGAGCTTTGTCATGCAGTGGGGTTCTGCTGTGTCACTCTCATTTAAGTATCTCATAACAGCCAATCAAAAGGCACAACTATAATGATGTCCCCACAGAAATTTAAATGTCCAAACTTTTAATGGGATAACATGTCTTATAATTCCTTATGCTGCTTTAATTTCAGACATTTGTTAACTATGTTTCTATTCCTAGCATTGCTATTAAGTTCACAAAATTCTCAAAAATATGCTTGAGTTAATGCCGTCCAGTAACCTCTTATATCCAGTGGCCATGGTGGGAGTCAAACTATGCAGCTGCCAGTTTGTTAAAACCATTATTAAATCTTATCTGTTCCCTTCCTGTTTTGGCCATTTTCGGACTTGAGTATATTTATTATATTTGGACCCTTTCAAAACATTACTGTTTTTGTTTCAAATGAAGTTGAATATCAGTTGGGAATCAATATGGCTGAACTTGTGTGCTAAGCAAGTATCAGTTAAAATCATTTCTCTTTGAAACAAAGGTAGAGAGTGGTTTTAACCATCATTTCAGAACATTTTATCCAAATTACGACTGTAGTTCTTTTTTACTGAATGTTGTGTTTTACTTTCCTGTTCCCTTCCCTCTTACCTCTCCTCTCCCAGCTGCCGGATATTTCTTGTTCCCTCCATTCTAGGGGCCATCCTGCTTTTGCTATTCCTCATCCCTGCCCCTCTGTTGGGCAGTCTGCTTTACCATTCCCTGAGTCTGCCAGGCACCAGTTAAAATTCCAACCCCCTCCTTAACTGCTCCTGTTACCTTTCCTCCTGACACTCCCCAGGCCTGGACTTAACCATCCTGTTAAGCAGCCAGTTGGGTCCTCAGCTCCCTGCTACTGCCTTGGTTTTACTATCACAACACCACAGTCTTCTCTCTTCAGTACAAGGTCAGGCAACAACTCAACTTTCAGGTCTTTCAACTGTTGTTAACGGTGTTCTTGTGCACCATGTACTGCTGCCTCTTCTGAAACTGCACTGGTTCAGTGTTCTGTTTTTTGAGCTGTATCATACTTTATTGTCTGTGCATAGAATTTTTGTATTTATTTTATCTTGTTGAAACTTTTTATCATTTGTCCAAAAGTTTTAAATTTCTGTATTGTGCTGCTCTTCTTCCTCTGTCCCCTCTCCCAGGTTGCACCTGGAAACAAGCTTTGGCTCAGTGTTCCTTTCCTGGTTACCAATTTTCAACTAAATAAATAAACAAATGCTACACACCATGATACACAGCGGCAGTCTAGGCAGCTATTAATTTTTCTTTATACAATGGCAAAAAAAGTTCTCACATTCCTGATGGCTGACACGCCCCAGTGATAGTGATGTTATTACGCAATGACATCACTGTATCTAGGGCAGGCAGAAAATGACCTCATCACCTGTCAGACACATGAATCACTGTCCAAGACCCTGTCCTGTCACTTGCCTGTCATGAACTTCAACACAAACTTCACCTTCCTGACAGAAGAAAGCCTTGACAACATGTTCTGTCAGCCAATGGAAAATAAAGCAAGCAGCAGCACTTTAGTCACAAAATGACACAGTGACTTCTGTAAAAAAGAAACAAAAAGCAAGCCATTTAAATCTCCCACCATCAGTTATAGACCAATTAAAACTAGACAGAAATAAAGTCATGACAAGACGGCAAACGGACTGGGCTATACAAGTCTTTAATGACCGGATAGCTGAAAAAGAAATAGCTGTGACTTAAAACACAATATCGGCAGCAGACTTAAATCAAATACTGAGAGAATTTTACAGCAGTGTATGAAGTAGCAGCAGAGACCAGTATGGCATTTCGAGCTACATAGGTCTCTGAGCTGGCTTGAACCACAACTTAAATGAACCACCACTGAGCTGCTTGTTCAACATATTAAGTGACACTGAGTTTCAAACTTCAAATAACATCTTTGTGGGTCAGTTAAAAATGATCACAAGGCAAGGAAAGGGCATAGAAACCCACCAATCATCAATAAGCTGGTCAGACCTGCAAAAAATAAGACAATCAGAGGCACTCGATCCCCAAACTGCAGCATCACTCGTAAGATGAGTGTGACTAGAACTATATATTGCCCGACATGGGTGCGAGGGACAAAGATTCCTAAAACTGGACTCCTTTGTCATAAAATGAGACGAGCAAGGCTTAAAATATGTAACAGCGGGGTTTAATGAAAAAAAAAAAACACGGTCATCTGTCAGAGCATGGCTGGGAAAACCTAAGAGGCACCAAATTCCCGGTCACCCTCTCTGCCTAGCCTGGTGCCTCAAAACCGACCTCAGCAAACTGCCAGAAAATGCTCCATGCCTGTTCCTGCACCTGAGGAGAAAAATGGACCTAGAACTATGGAATGAGACAATTAAACAATGGAACGAGCCAGTTAAACAATGGAACCAATGGGTTTCATTATCTAGCATCGATGCTACCTCATATCTGTAAGCTTGTAGGCCTCACCACTGTCTATACAAATCACAGCCTGTGAGCTGTAGCAGTTCAGCTACTATCCGATGCTGGCTTTGAAGCAAGGCAAATAATGGCGGTGACCGAACATAAATCTGAAATGTCCCTGAAATCTACTGGGGAGAAAAACTAACAGACATACCTGGGGCAACATCCTCTCCCAGGAAACACAACCACCCAGCACACCATCCACGATGTCTGCAAACCTACCACCGAACAAAACCGTGCATGCAACTGAACTGGGAACCAGAGATCAACCTCCTCTAATGCAGTTTAGCCTGTCCATCAACCAGAACACAAGAACCCTGCATAGCAATGAGTCTATCAACATTTCAACAATAATCCATGGACACATGTGCATGTCCCACGTTAGTGGTGGGTGAAGTTAGAAAACTTCGATCTGTAGATTAATCTGTGAATTTTACAGAATTGTGCGAATTCCACATGGCAAAGTTCTGCCAAGAAGTGTGGAATTCTGCCCACGAATTGTAGAATTTTGCCCACAAATGGCAGAAATTTGCCAAAATTCTGCGTGTCAAGGGTGAAATTCTGCACTTGCAGGTGAAATTCCGCACTTCACTGTGGAACTTTGCCATTTTGAAGTTTCTGAGGGGGAAACTTTGCGGAGCTCCATGGAGGCAAATTTTACCCACTTTGAGGCAACTTCACTCACAAATTTAAACTTTGGACCACCTCTGTTCCACATATACAAGTGACATTTATAGAGATAGATCCATGCCAGTTAACAAAATCAGAAAATACATGCAAAGCACCCTACCCTGTTCAGTGTACTTATTTCTACTTTTAAGATGTATTTATTTAATGCATTAATTAGTCTAGTGTAGTTATTTTTAACATAATTTCACCAGAAACAATAGTAATGCATATCAATTAAAAGTATTATAAAAGTAATGCAATCCAGTGCAAACCAGTTAAAGCAGGTCAAGCAAATGTTTCTAGTTTTAACAAGTTTTGAACAGTTTTAACATATTTATTCTGTTTAGTAACTAATTTATTCATTTTATTCCTTTTAAAATTACCTGTACAGGTCACTTACAGGGACTATTTTTATTCATATTTCCAATGTGAAACATTTTAAAGCAGTAAAATTGTTTTAAACATAAAAACCTGTGTTTGCGTCTTATTCAAGACTCTGCACAGTATGAGTTTTCACAATGAGCCATTGTATAATAGCAATAAGGCAGTCCAGGGCATGTGTTGTGTAACAATGTCACTCCTCGGGTGGTGGAAGCACTCGGCCTTTGACCACATACTTCAGCCCACCCAAGGAGCGACAGTATTACACAACAACATAAACCCTGTCATGCCTTATTGCTTAATTAATTTTTCTGTCTGCTAGACAACCACCAGCTTTTCTGATCACCCATTATTTCTAACCCTATTCAGGGATTGCTTTGTTTGTTTGATGTAGATCAGGACCAGGATGGTACAGTATCTGACTTCTAGCCACTTCAGCTGTCATTCCTCTATAAAATCAAAGAAAAGGAAAACATTAAACACTTATCCTAAGGACTTAACTTTCAGTTACCAATATAGTAAATAAATAAGTCACTTAAATTTTTATGTTGATGCTCTTGCACAGTCAACATCGTGGGACAATGCAGCTTTAGAGGTGAGGTTGCTTTTGGGTGAATGCAGGGCATGCACCAATAGGTGCATCCCGCATTCCCCAATCAGCCTGCACTCCAGCGCCACACCATGCATACATAATGTGGTGAGTACATCTAAGAAAAGGTCAGCTGCAATCTGAGTAAAGCTCGTCAAACACAGCGGTCCTTTTCTTGCCATGCTCACTGCTATTATGTACATGGCGGGACACTGGCCACAGAACTGCTGACTTTGGGGGTGCCCAATTCCCCTGTTGGCTGCCCCTGCCCCTGTAGATGTGCTGGCCGGGGCCCTCCCTGTCGGCGTAAAGCACCCCCGGTTGTTTAATGCCGGGGGTGTCCAATCCCACTTGGCTCTGCGCTTCCCTCTTTGTGTGCGGCGGGGGTGCCCAATCCGCCGGCATAAATTCTGCCCTCTCGTGTTGTTTGCCGATGAGTGTGCCCAATCCCCCTTCACCTACAAACACCCCCAAACAGTTACATGGCACCCTGAGAGCCCACCCCAGCATGCCAAACCCCTGGAAAAAAAAAAAACTGTCCCGTGATGTTTTGTTTTTATTCCTTTTAAACCTGTAAAGGAAACGGTCCTCGTAGTCTCCATGGCCCCTCCCCCACCCACACCTGCACCCACCACTGCAACCCTGCCTCCCCACCCCTCACCCCATACTTACCTCTGGAGCTCAGTGCGACGATCATCGATGGACCAGGAACACGTCTGCACTCTTCAAAGCAGACAGCGAACTGAGGAAATGCCGGTAAGCTGTATAATGGGATAGATAGGTTTTTTTCAACTTTAGTACATATCACAGGCATTTTTGAGAATTTTGGCCCCAAATTTTCAACATGGGGTTTTTGGGACCCCTTCTCATGAATTCTTGCACTGTCATGGTGTTATTCAGTCCCGAAAGGTGATTTCACAGTCATTGCACGGAATCACCATTTGGGACTGCGTCAGTGCCACTGTTCATGAGGGGGGGCTCTCAAAAAACCTATGTTGCAAATTTGGTGGGAAAAATTCAAAACATGAATGTTTTACAAGTGTGTGTAGCAACTGTGCAATGCACACTCTTATGTTAGCACATTCACACTATTTTCATGCCAGATTCTCAACATTGGCATTTTACCACACCTTCTTGTGAACTGTACAGCTGTCATTTTTCACATCCTGGCCAATGTGTTTTCGCACTTCCGGCACAGAATAGTGCAGTCGCTGTGCGAAATCAGTGTTTGGGACACATTACAAAAATGACAGTGAAACTGTTCATGAGCAGAGGTCCTAAAATGCCTGTGTTAAAAATTTGGTGACAATACTCCATAAAATGACTGTTTTACGAGGTGCATAGCAACTGCGCAATGCATGCTCGTAACTTAGCGCATTTGCAATATTTTCACCCCAGATTCTCAAATGTGGCATTTTACTACACCTTCTTGTGAACTGTACAGCTGTCATTTTTCACATCTGTGCCGAAATGTGTTTTCACACTTTCGGCGCAGAATAGCGCATTCACTGTGCGAAATCAGTGTTCGGGACACATTATGAAAATTACAGTTACACTGTTCATGAGCAGAGGTACTAAAATGCCTGTGTTGAAAATTTGGTAACAATAATCCATAAAATGACTGTTACGAGATTGCATTGCGCAGTTTGCATGCACGCTGGTATATTCGCAAACTTCTAATATTCTCACTCCAGATTTTATACAGTGCCATTGTTCTGCACCTCCTAATGAACACTACAGCTGTCATTTTTCACATCCTGACAGTGACACTGTTCATTAGCAGATGCCCTAAAATACCTATGTTAAAAATTTGGGAATGAAAGTCAATAAAATGAGTGTTTTATGAGTGTGCATTGCACAGTTTGCATGTACGTTCATGACTTCGTGAATTTGTAATACTTTCATTCCAACTGTTCATCATTGGCATTTTTTCATACCTCCTTATGAACACTGCAGCTGCCTGAAATGTGTTTTCACACATCCAGCACAGAATTGCATGGCCACTGTGTGACATCAGTTTTTGGGACAGTTTGAGGAAATGACGATGACACTATTCATGAGCAGATGTCCTAAAATGCCTATGTTGAAAATCTAGTGCCGAAACTCCATACAATGACTGTGTTGCAACTGTGCATTGCGCAGTTTCCACACACCCTCGTAACTTCGTCAATCTGCAATATTTTCATGCCACATTTTCACCACTGGCATTTCTGCACATCTCCTTATCAACAGTCCAGCTGCCATATTTTACAGCCTGCCCAAAACATGTTTCCGCAGCTGTGGTGCACAATGGCGTGCTCGCTGTGCAAAATCACCTTTTGAGACACATTCACAAAATCACAGCACTATGCGTCTCTAGCTACACCATTCCCACTGCCAATGCCAGCGCGACAACATTCAACATTGACAAATGCTTGTTTTTTCAAAGCCAGTAACACAAAACACAACATACGTTATCTCAGTATTCATATGCTAGCTATATGGATTTAGGAGACCTGGTATGCAATAAGGTCAGTTTATGTAAAATATGTAAAATTTGAAAAAACAAAACTAGACTTTACACCATTGAATCAGTGTATGCATTACAGTGGTCCATTTTAAAATGTGCCTGGTACCTACTAGTTCAAGGGTGATGGGTAAGGTAATGGGGGGTGTAGAAAAAGAAAATGTATACATTATTTTGATTAGCCTAATGTTTTACATTTCTTTTTCCACATTGACTAAGAACTGAAGAAAATAGGTGAGTGTGGTCAATGTGTTTTCAACGCATTTTGAACTTTTACTCATAATTTTGTCATTTATTTAATATTTTTTCACCAGATCTTCAACATAGCCTGTTTTGGACCCCACCTCATGAACAAGATTGATGACATTCTTCAAATCCAGCCCAAAAGGTGATTCGGGAGTTGCTCTGCAAAATCACGTCTTGGACAGGTTTTGAAAATGTTCACCTACCTTCTTAAGGTGAGATCATAAGAAGACTACAGTATGCTGAAAATTTTGTGACAAAATATTGTAAAATGACCAGGTTATGAGTGGACATTGAAAAATTTCAATGTTCACTCTTAAGTTCCCTAATTTTCATATTTTTCTACCAGACTTTCAACATGTCCTTTTTGGGACACAACATCATGAGCAAGGTAGGTGAACATTTTAAATTTGACCCAAAAGACAATTTTGCAGTTGATCCGTGAAATCCTCTTTCAGGCCAGATTTGAACACTTTCACCTAGTAGGTTTATGAAGTGACATCATAAAAAGACAAGGCTGAAAATCCAGGTTAAAATATTGAAAAACACCAATGCTTTGAAGGTACATTGACATTTTTCAAGGTTCACTCAGAACGTTACTAATTTTCAATACTTTGACTCCACATTTTCAACATAACCATTTTTTATACCACCTCATGAATGTGACAGGTGTCATTTTTTTAAATCCTGCCTAAAATAAGTTTTCCATTTGTGGCACAAAATGATGTTCTTCCTACAGTACTACTCTGCCTTTATCATTCTCTACAATGCAACCAATTCCTACCTGAGACAAAACATGCATGCAGGCATTTGTAATGGAGAAATGAGTGTTTGTGTTTGGAGTTACTAAACATATGGAATGGTTACTTTTCATCTGATTCATGGTCTTATGTCTGCTTTTCTGATACAGTAACAATGATGGCATTTCACTTTTTGTCATTTACAAGAAAGGTTTTAGGCCACATTCATTATAAATGCCCAAGATCCTAGCATGTAGATCCACTTACTCTGCTTTTGCAAAAGATAGTTAAGTCTGTTCCCACCTAGCTTTGGTGGTGCTATTGCTTCAATGCCTGAAAATTAGAAGTTCCATGGATTTGAACCACGGTGACCCTTAATGTGGACATCCATGGAGCACCGTACTTTTTTTTGGTAAACTTTATTTAAAAGTCAGCTTTACAGTTAGCGTCAGAAGAAAACAAAAATGATTTTTTTTCTGTTTTTCCAGATTTACAGGTCCAACTCAGCTAAAATAATGTCTACACACAGTGCATTACAGATTTATATACAGATTACAATCACATATGCATCTCAACATGTGTGAGTAACATTTCAGAGACATTCCCTCTCCTGGGGATTTCCCATAGGATCAATTAGGCCCATTTCCAGAACATCATACCTGGCCAGAGTCAATTAATTCTACAGGTAGGTAACCAGTTATTTCTATGCTCTGCTTCATAATAGAGGAAACCATGGTGGGCCTATTGCTGACTAGAGTGGGGACCAAATTTGTTGGTACTTCGATTCTTGATTTAAGGCCATATACTGAGTATACTCCAATTTCATACACTGCAACAGTGAATGAGGCCAATGTGCAATTGATGATGCCTGCTCTGATAGCCAGTATTGAGCCAGTACTTGTTTACCCACCATTATGCCTAGGCGTTTGAGCAGATGGACTTCTTCCTTTTTTCTAGGCTCTCCTACTGATAGACCCCAAAGTACATCAACAAGGTCTACTGTATATATAGCCTTGAGTACCTTCGACATTATATTCAGTAATTTCACCGAAAAAGAGTAAACCCTACTGCAAGACCATAGTAGATGACAAAAGGTATCTGGTGCCACCTTACACTTTGGGCATAGGTCTGAGGAGTCTGGATCAATTTTATGGGCTAGTACCGGGGTGAAATAAGCCTTGTGCGTAATAGTATAATGGTTTACTCTCAGCCTATTGTTCACTGAACAAGACATTCTGTTTTTTAGTGTTTCCCTCAAATCCCCTTCCATCAAGACCTCCTGGAGGCCTCTTTCCCATTTTTCCTTAAGCTGAGTAAAAGGATCTGGCATTGCCCCCTCCCATAGTTTGTAACATTTGCTTAGTGGTTTCACTATCCTAGAGTTAATGGGATTTGTAAAAATCTCCTCTATAGCTGATCTTTTAATTTGCTGCATTGCCTGGGGCTGCCTCAGTAGGTCTTGGATCTCATTGTAAATCTGTAGGAACCAAAAATAATGAGATATGCTAGGGCCAAAGTCCATTGTAAAGTCTGAGAAAGGGAGTTCCTGGCCCTCCCTATAAAATTGGGATATTCGGTTGAGGCCCTGATGGTGCCAGGAGACTAGTATGTCTTGAATTAACATATAGGTCTTAATGTGTGGTTGCAGGATGACTCCTAAGAATGCATCTGGAGGTAGAGAAAGGCTATGATTAATCAGTGGGCTTGGATCCAGGCTTTAATTGTGGAGCATGTGAAGGGATTCTTTGTCTTACCCCATCCTGTGTCTAAGTTGGTTGATGTCAGGTATTGCCTATAGAGGGAAATTCCTTCTATTGGGGTTTCCAGGGATACCCATGCTCTCCTCACTGCCCCTTGTGGAACCAAGTCTGCCGCATGTGACAACTCTGCTGCAAGGTAGTATAGTCTGATATTTCAAAGGCCTAAACCCCCTTTGCTTACAGGGGACCACAATATTGGTTTCTTAATATGTGGCCTTTTACCCTGCCATATCAATGAAGTGATGGCCCCCTCTATACAGTAGCTTTAATTAATTTTATGGGGCAATGTACAGACAGTGTCTGAAACATGTATAAGCATTGAGGGAGGATCTTCATTTTAACTGAATTAACTCATCCTGTAAGGGTTAAAGGCAAGGACTGCCATCTCCTGCAATCTTCCTTGAGTTTGTTTATAAGAGGCCTATAGTTTATCTACATCGATTTTGATAGGGCACAGGGTAACCTAATTCCTATATATTTAATCTCTGTTGCTAGGGTGATATCCATCCCTCCCACAGAGAAGTTGGTTCTTGCCTGGCCCAGGGATAGCCACTCACATTTTCCCCAGTTAATCTTATGTCCTGATAGTGGTCCATAATATTCGAAAAGGGCTATCAGAACTGATAAAGCCCTATGTGGTTGCTCCAGGAAAAGCAGCATATCATCAGTAAAAAGCAAGATGGCATACAGGAGTACTGTACTTGCTGCTGTACTGCTGTTGTTTTTTGCAGCTCACTAGTAGGGACAGCGTCTATGAGTTAAGCTGCAAACTGAGGGTAGTTGTATAGGCAGTAACCATCACTGATGTCATCCTACTGGTGCCATGTAAGGGTAAGGACAGACAGGAAAAATGTGGGAGTTTAACATGTGAATGAAGAGCTGGTGTAGGGAAGAGTGACCATTCTTCTGAGTGACAAAGGAATCTTTCAGGGGAGGAGCCTCAGTTGTTCATGAAAGATAGCTTGCATCAGAGCTGGGATGGCAGCAGCACACTAGGACAGAGGATAGATATCTGTAGGAAGAGGAATTTAAATAGGAAGGTGGAGCGGTATTAAAATGTAGTTCTTAAAAAACACACACACACACACATCTCTCCTCCAGCACATACACAGAAAATGATTATCCTCTGAGTATTGGCAGTCACAGAGAGTAGGTAAAAAGGGTACATACGCACAAAGGAGGTAGCATGAATGGGAAGAAGGGGAAGCAGACAATCATGAGGGGAAAGCAAACTTAGCTTGTGGAAGGTGGTTTTAATTATTGCCAGGCTTGTGTGGAACAAAATGGAGGACCTCCAGACAGTAGTGGCATAAGGCCAGCTGGGTAAAGTAACAGTCACAAAAACATGGGCAATGCAAACCATGACTGTCACCTCACTATTCTCATATGTATTCTATTCAGAAGAGACAGGAGTATGGGCAGAGAGGGAGAGTTGGCACTGTACACTGGTGAAAGCATAAAGGGGACAGAAAACAAGGAACTGGGAGAAAGAGTGGGAAAACAGTATGGGTGCAGCTTGTAGTCAAAAAGAGGAGGACCTTCTGAGTGAGAGTGGTCTACAGGTCAACAAACCTGTTCAAGAAAAGGGCAAGGAGTAAGAGAGCAAAGCATAATGGCTATCACTTTAGGAAGTGTGGGACTGAAGGGAAATATCAATCTACCAGATATAGATTGGGAAACATTAGGGGCCAGGGGTTTGAGGAGTCATGCTCTTGCAGGTTTAATGCAAGAAGACTTCCTTGTACAGTGGGAGGAAGAACCTACCAGAAATGGAGCAATCCTCAACATGGAGGAGGCACTGTGGGTCAACTTGGAAACAGGTAATGGCACCACAATCCGAACAGGGGTTGTATACAGACCCCCATCTCAGGGTGAGGAAATTGGCAAGGAAATGATAGAAGGTATCCTTAGAATGGCAGAAAAAGGGGAGATATTGTTGATGGGTGACCTGAATATGCCAAACGTTAACTGGAGTGCATTTGCTGCAGCCACATCCAAGAGCGGGGTCTTTCTAGATGCCCGGCAGGAGGCATGCCTTAGACAACTAGTATTGGAACCCTCTCGGAGGGAGAAATCCTAGACCTGGTACTCTCAAATGGAGATGGAGAGAGGATCACAGATTTAGAAGTGGGTAGCCATCTGGGAACTAGCGACCACCGAACAGTATGGTTCATGATAAACACAGCAGTAGAGTCAAGTCATACAAAGGTGAAGGTCCTGGACTTTAGGAGGGCTGACTTTTCCAAAATGGGTGAGTGCCTAAGGAATGCACTAGCAAATGGGCAGGAAGGAGGGGTGGAAGAACAGTGGAGAATAATCAAAACTGCCATCACAGAGGCAGCAAGCCTTTGTGTGAAGCAAATAAACAAAACAAAATGAAGTAAAAAACCACTATGGTTCTCAAAGGAGGTGAAAGGGAAGGTTAGGGAGAAAAATATAGCATTCAGGAAGTACAAGGAATCACAGAAGGAGCAGGACAGAGAACAGTTAAAGCAGAAGGAATCGGGGAAGGCAGTCAGAATAGCAAAGGCCCAAATTGAGGAAAAGATAGTCAACTCAGTTAAAAAGGGGATAAAGCTGGCCCATCGGCACAGCAGTTGGATTTCTGCTTGCGACACCAGTGACCCGGGTTCGGGAATGAAATCGGTGCACTGGAGGGCCGGCCGGGGGGGAGGCAGCTTGAACGTCCCATGACTGCTCGCCGTCTCCAGGGAGGGTAGGTGTCACGATCCGGAGCTGAAGCAACCACTGGTTGAGGCTGGTGGTAGAGCAGCACATCGGGGTCATTAGGGGTGGTGCGTGACAGAAGTTGGCTCTCGCCTTGATGTCTGGACGTCATGCACCTCAAGAAAGCCAGAAAAATCACTCGCTGGCCTCCGGATAACGGCTCTCAGTTCCTGAGTGCCCCAGTGCCTTCTCGGTGCCTCCTGCTCCCCAGCAGCATCCCCGGGCCCTAGAAGTATGCGCTGGGGCTATCCTCCCCCCCCGGTGCCTTCCCCCTCGGAGGAGAGGGACCCGCCCGGTGAAGGGATACACCGGGATATCCCGGGGGTCAGCTGCCATCTGGGGAATCAGAGGAGGGCCAGGCAAGGACAGAAGAGGTCAGGGGGAACTTGACAAGAGCCCGAAGGAGTGGATGACCAGCGAGCATGGGGGTGGAAAAATAGATCATACAAAACAAAAGAAGAGGGATAAAACTTTTTATAGGTACATCAGGGAATGAAGGAAGACCATAGGAAGGATAGTGAGGCTTAATAAAGGGGAGAGGGTGGGCAGAGGGTGACTGTGAAAAGGCAGAGATACTAAACAAATATTTTTGTTCAGTATTCACAAATGAAGAGGGGGAGGTACCTAAACCAAACAATAGAAACACTCTGGACAGGGGGGTTGATACCTGTCCATTCACAGAAGAAAGAGTTCTGAAAGAACTCTTAAAACTGAAGGTGGAGAAAGCAATGGGGCCTGACGGGATTCACCCCAGAATTCTAAAAGAACTAAGGGTAGAACGAGTGACACCATTGACTACCCTCTTTAACAAATCATGGGAGGATGGGATGGTACCTGAGGACTGGAGGAGGGTGGATGTTATTCCACTTCACAAAAGTGGCAGCAGGGTAGAGGCAGAAAACTACAGACCTGTTAGTTTGACGTCAGTAATAGGGAAAATGATGGAATCACTTCTGAATGAAAGAATTGTTGAGTACCTAGAGGCCAGTGGGGCACAGGACCCAAGTCAGCATGGATTCATAGTGAGAAGGTCATATCAGATAAATCTAATAGATTTATTTGACTGGGTCACCAAAGTAGTAGACCAGGGAGGAGCTGTGGACATGGTCTACCTAGACTTTAACAAGGCATTTGATACAGTCCCACACAAAAGATTAATATACAAGTTAGCCAGCCTTGGAGTGGGTCGCAAGATAGAAGCCTGGGTAAAAAATTGGCTAGACAACAGGACACAGAGAGTAATAACAAGCAGAGTCCACTCTGAAGAAAGGGGGGTTACTAGCGGGGTACCACAGGGTTCAGTACTGGGACCATTCCTCTTTAATGTCTTTATAAGTGATATTGCAGAGGGACTGGAAGGAAAGATATGTCTCTTTGCAGATGACACAAAGATCTGCAACAGGGTTGATACACAAGGTGGTGTGGAAAGGATAAGAAGGGACTTGGCAAGGTTGGAGGAATGGCTAAATGTATGGCAGCTTAGATTCAAAGCAAAGAAGTGCAAAGTAATGTACCTGGGGAACAAAAACCCAGGGGAAGAGTACACAATAGGGGGTGAGATACTAACAACAACAAAAATGGAAAGGGACCTGGGGGTAGTCATATCAGATAACCTAAAGGTGGGCAAGCAATGTGACAGGGCAGTAAGGAGGGCTGGGAGAATACTGGGATGCATAGGGAGAGGCATCACCAGTGGAAAACAGGAAGTTGTTATCCCTCTGTACAGACAGCTGGTGAGACCCCATCTGGAGTACTGCGTGCAGTTCTGGAGGCCTCATCTTTGCAAGGACATAGGCAGGATGGAGGCTGTCCAGAGGAGGGCAACTAAAATGGTGCAGGTTCTGTACCAGAAGACATACGAAGAGAGTCTAAAGGAGCCTAATATGTATACCATCGAGGAAAGGGGAGGAGGGGGGACATGATAGAAACTTTCAAGTACCTCAAGGGAATCAACAAAGTCCAAGAGGGTAGCACCTTTCAGAAAAAGAGGTCTTCCAGAATTTTCTATAGGCCAACCTTTTTTCCCTTACTGCCTGGGCAGCCCAAGAACTGAACCAGCTGAGTGCTTTGGCCCTTGTGTTCTTCTCCTGATTCTAACACACTCATCTGTGGCAACCAGTATTCCTTCCTTAATGATGAACCACCTTTGGTCCACCCCCATATCTGCTCTGATGCCCACCAGATGGCTCCTTAGCACTTCACCCATTTTTCTGAAGTCCACCCTCTTGAAATCCAAGACTGAGAATTGAAAACAATTGGGAAATGATTTGGTAGAGAATAATGGGAAGAAGGCTAGCACCCTGAATGTGTACTTTTGCCAGTCTTTATGGTGGAAGTAGGAGGTCCACTCCCCAGCTGTAAAGCATAGGCTAAAGTAGGGGCAAAGAGGGAACTGAAATTGGTACTGGTGCCAGAGGAAAGGGTACTAAAGGATCTGGGGCACTCAATGCAGATGCATCTCGGGGACTAGAAAGGCTGATCCCCAAAGTACTGAGGGACTTAAGCAAGAACTTGCAAGGCCTCTGGCAGACTTATTTAACTGCTCCCTGGATACTGCAATCATCCCAGTGGACTACAAAAGGGCAGATTTGGTTATACTGCACATGAATGAGAGCAGGGAAGTCCCAGGAAACTACAGGTCAGTTAGCTTCTCCTCTATAGGGAGGAAGGTCCTGGAGGCTATCATTAAAGGAACAGCTGGTGGACTTTCTAGAAGCAGATGGGATCAATGACAAGAGGAAGCCTGACTTCTTAAAGGAAGGGTCATGCCAAACCAACCTAAGAGATTTCTTCAGTTCATAAATGAGGGCCATGGACAAGGGACAGATGGTGCATGTGCTGGACTTTAGCTTTAGTAAGGCCTTCAACCCAATACCTCATAGAAGGCTTGTTAAGAAACTAGGAGACCCAGATGAAGGCATGAAACTATCTTTTAAGCTTGTTCAACTGGTAACAAGATAAATGAGCCAACAAGTCTGATTAATTTATTTTTCAATTAAATGAGACCCAGTGTCCTTTTCAATCGAGAAAGTCATATGTTTTCTATTATGCTTTAACTAAGTTGTTTAATATATTGCACCTGCACTTTTGACTATAAAATTCAACTCTTTCTGAACCACCAGTGCCCCTTGAGGAAGACCTCAATGGAGGCCGAAGAACTGGGGTGTTGGTCCCTGTTTCTAGGCTGATTTTTTTGCACCACAGTGGTGACTGGATAACTTTGCATGAAGTGAAGATCTCTCTCTCATTGTTTCTCTGGAGTGCAAAGAGCCAACTTTAAGAGGCATGATGTTTAGTAGGTGGGTAGTGCATTGGCTTGGAGAAAGGACCTGGATGGTGGTAGTAAATGGGAAGCACACAGATGTCAGGGCCTTCACAAGTGGGGTGCCACAAGGATCAGTATTGGGCCCAATAATGTTTAATGTGTTTACCTTCAACATAGGAAAAGGCATCAAGGGTAAAATCTGCCTCTTCGTAGATGATGCTAAGCTCCGTGGCAGGGAAGACACTGGAAACAGGATCAGGGATATGAAGAGGAACCTAGAAATACTGAAAGAGTGCTCCAAGGTGTGGCAACTAAAATTGATTTCTAAGAAGTGGAAAGTAATGATATAGGCTGGAGTAGTCCAAGGGTGGGCTATTGGAAGGGGGTGAAAAATCAGTTTGACTGCAGATTAAAGGTATTTTGGGGCCATCATCAGTAATATTCTCAAGCCGTCAGCCTAGTGCATCAGGGCAATCGGTTAAACATGCAGGATGCTAGATGTATATAGAGAGAGGGGATTCTTCAGTAGGAGAAAGAAGGTACTGTTGCACCTCTTTGAGTCCTTGGTCAGGCCATAACTGAAGTACTGTGTCTAGTTTGGGAGCCCATGACTGGAAAAAGGATAAGGACCACACAGTCTTCCAAAAGGTGATCCGACAAGGATGATACAGGGTTAGCAGGAGAAAACATATGAGAAGCACCAATTCAGTCAGAACATGCACTCATTTAAGTCCAGGAGGGACAGATGGAACATTATAAAAACCTTTTAATACCTGAGGGGAATAAACACAGTCCCATGTCATGGCCTGTTCCAGTGCTATGAGGGCTCAACAACCAGGGGGCACAATTATTAACAGATATGGTATGGATTCAGAAAGGATGTGAAAAAATACTTTTTCTCAGGAAAGAGTGATGGATACAGACACAACTTTTTTTTCAAAAGGTTACATTACATTTTTTCCCCCCTCTGAGCCCTGGCAGGGGCTTTGCCCCTCCAGAGGAGGACTCTCTCTCGGGTCCCACCTCTCCCGCACTTACCGACCCCGATGATTCCACCACAGCTTGTCCCCCTGTGGTAGGGCCAGGGAGGTGGGGCCCCCTCCCTGGAGATCCAATCCAAAGGTTGTGGTCAGCCCTCACGTGCGCGGGACCATCATGGAGCCCTGCCAGGCTCCTTTTCTCCTTTTCTCCTGTCCCCCCTTTCTACCAATGTGGCTATGTCGGAGCATGCCTCCTGACCCGTATCACCCTCCAGCCACCACCAGAGGGTGATCAGTAGGTGGGACAATATGGCACCCTCCGCCTGAGAGAGGAGAGTAGTCCTCCGAATTCTCAATCCTCTCTCCCCCTGCTGACCCCGGTGGCCGGGGTTCATTCCTGAACCTGGGTTGCCGGTGTGATGCAAGGTGTAGCAACCAGTGCCTCAAACTCCAGCACCACTGGGCCGGCCCCCCATTATGTGTTTTTAACAGAGGGATCCACTGTAAAAGAATAATACTGATGCATTTCTCATACTCAGACTAAAATAGGTCTACAATTATTTAAAACAGGTCTAGGCAATCTGGGCAGACTAGATGGATCATACGGACCCCTTCTGCCGACATGTTCTTATGTTCTTTTGGATAGATGAAACAGCCTGAACAGAGAGTTGGTAAATGTGCTAGACCTTAGCTTTAGTAAGGCCTTCAACCCAGAACCTGACAGAAGGCTTGTTAAGAAGCTAGGAGACCCAGATGTAGGCATGAAACTATCTTTTAAGCTTGCACAACTGGTAACAAGATAAATGAGCCAACAAGTCTGATTAATTTATTTTTCAATGAAATGAGACCCAGTGACCTTTTCAATCGAGAAAGCCAAATGTTTCCTATTATGCTTTAACTAAGTTGTTTAATATATTGCACCTGCACTTTTGTCTATAAAATTCAATTCTACCTGAACCACCAGTGCAAGTCACTTAACTTCCCTGTGCTCCCAGGTAGCACCTGTAAACAAGCTTTCAGCTTAGTGTGCTATTCCTGGTTAGATAATTGGAGAAAAAATAAATGCTGAGATGATGACCAGGTTTAGCAGAGCATGTGATAGCTATAAGGAGTGGGTGAAAACCAAGGCAAGGAATGGGAGTGGGGCCTGGGGAGTGGCTGAACTATCATTAGGGTGTTTGCTAAGGCACACCCAATGACAGGTTGAAATGGTTCAGGTAGGACCGTGGGCAGACATGATAGACTACAAGTATTTTTCTAACAGCACCCCTCTGTGTTTCTATAAGCAGCTGCAACCGAGCGTGCTATACAAAACATTGCAAAGGATTCCCTACCCATTCTACTATCTAGAGTGTCCTATGATTCTTTTGGTAAGGAAAAATGTGTCCAGATTTACCATGAACTCCTGTACTGTCTTTATTTCCACTGTCACCCCTGATGGGCTGTTCCATATGGGTGTATGACCCGCTGAGGGGAGAAATGTTGCCTAATGTTACCGTTGATATTACTCCTTCTGAGCTTCTGGTGTGTGTCCCCACATCATGATGGTGGACACCAGATCAAGCAACTTAGTGTGTGTTGTTCATATCCTTGAGTATCCAACAGACTGAGATCAAGCAACTTTGTGTGTGTTGTTCATATCCTTGAGTATCCAACAGACTGAGATCAAGCAACTTAGTGTGTGTTGTTCATATCCTTGAGTATCCAACAGATTGAGATCAAGCATCTTAGCGTGTGTTGTTCATATCCTTGAGTATCCAACAGACTGAGATCAAGCAACTTAGTGTGTGTTGTTCATATCGTTGAGTATCCAACAGGCTGAGATCAAGTCCGCTCTCAGCCTCCTTTTCTTTGGTAACATGTTAAGTAGGGTGGGAAGGTCAGCTGTGACCTGATTCTGATTCCGACTGATTTTTTCCAAAAGGTTCTGATTGACTGTGATGAACTGTAGACCTATTTTAGTCTATCTGAGTATAAGAAATACATCAGCATTATTCTTTTAGATCTCTCTGTAAAAAATATATAATTTAACCTTTTGAAAAAAAAAATTGTGCATGTATTTTCATGTCATTTTTTAAGGTCAGCAAGCAGCCAACAGCAATAAAAAAACTGACTGTTGTTCTGGCCAATCCTGCATGTCATCCACCATGACATTCATAGGAAACAGTGGGATGAATTCACAAAAGTCTTGAAAATCCAGCAGCTGCAGAAAAAAGTTGGCACAAGTGGGTTGCCACTTGCAGAACTGCAGTTTCTCCCGCAGTTACGGTATTCTCAAAAATGGATGCAGTTTATGACCAGCTCTATGATTTATGGCAGCTTGCAGGTGGTGTTGCTGTGAAAATCCCTGCAGCTGTGGAAAAAATTACTCTGATTCCTAATCCATTTTTTTATTTATAAGTATTAGTTCGGATGCAGAGATGGGCAACACAGAGTTGGAGACATGACATTGCCCTCTCAAAATACCTGAGGCATTATATGACCCAGTAGAACTTCAGGCACAGACATGGGAAACACAAAATCTGAGATGTGACATACCCCTCTTCACAATCTGTATGGCACTATATGACCTAGTAGTAGTTCAGGCACATAGATGGGCAACACAGAGTCTGAGATGTGAGACGGCACTATATGACCTAGTAGTAGTTCAGGCACAGAGATAGGCAACACAGAGTCTGAGACATGACCCCCTCTTCACAATCTGTATGACACTAGGCAGGCAGGCAGTATAGGGCATAGAAACATAGAATTTGACGGCAGATAAGGACCACTTGGCCCACTCAGTCTGCCCATTTCCCTACCTAATGGATAAGCTGCAGATCCTAGTTAACCAGCAGCCTGCTTCTTCCTACTCCCACCCCCTAGAATTGCCTTATGACTGTCCCATGCATACTTGAATAGTGCAGTGGTTTAAGGCTCTGAGCTGCTAATCTGGTGACTTCAGCTGACCAGACCTGGGTTTGAATCCTACAGCTTCCACTTGCAGACTGTGTGACCCTGAGCAAGTCACTTAACTTCCCTGTGCTTCCAGGTCGCACCTGTAAAAAAGCTTTCAGCTTAGTGTGCTAGTCCTGTTTAAACAACTAAAAAAAAAACAAAAAAAAAAAAACTATGACCTAGTTGTAGTTCCAGTACAGAGATGGGCAACACAAAGTCTATGTCAGTTTGACCTTTTAGGGCAGCACAAAGATGGGCAACACAGTGTCAGAGATGTGGGTGACATCCCCCTCAAAATCTGTATGGTATGCCAGCCTGGTGGTGCTGAGGGTTGAGGTGCTGGATGCACACCTCATGCTATGCCAGCAACCTGGGTATGGGAATGAGCCTGGGTCTTGGGGATGGGCTTGGTGAGAAGAGCAAAAGCTGGACTGAGAAGCTGTGAGGCAGCTCTCCTCTCCCAGGGAGGGACTTTGTCACCTCAACCACACAGCTGCCCCTAGCTGAAGGTCTGAGGGCAGCACAGGATGCAGAATGGCATGAAGGGAGGGTGTTGCAGAGACCACAGTGTGCACACGCTTCCATACATAAATGTGTGGCTGCAACAGGGAGGGGAGAAAATGAAGCTGGCAGGCTCCCTGTTGGTCCTGGTGGCATTCCTAGTGATGGTGATGCCAGCCTCAGACAGATATGAACTCCCGCTGCAAATTCTAGACAAAAAAAAAGACATGGGGGATAAAAAACTTAAATAAAAAAACCTGTACAGCACTATATGCCCCCTTCACAATTACTGAGGCACCTTCAGATAGACTCCTCCTGTCCTGTCTTGTATGACCCTGCTCCACTTAATATTTTTGTAAATGTTTTTTTATTTTCTGCACACTGCTGTTGTCTCCTGTTGAATGTGTTGGTCTCTTTCTCTCCAACTTTTATTCTTACTAACAAACACAAGTGTTTTTTTTTTTCATTTTATTCTGCACTCTGCTGCTGTATACTCTGCACTCTGCTGTTGAATTCATTGGTCTCTTGTTACTGTCTCTTTCTCTTTCTAATGAAAAAAAATTTTTTTACAGAGTACTCTGCAACCTGCTGCAATGTCTACACCCAGCTGTTTGTTGTCTCATGTTAAATGTGTTGGTCTCTCAATGTATACTCTCCCTCTAGTCCTCTCTAACAAAATGACATGTTTTTAATGTTTTTTTGGGGGAAATCTGTCTGTATACACACACACACACACGCACACACACACACACACACACACACAACACACCCCATCTCTAATGAATGCAAAGCCCCAAATGCACATGATAATTTCCTAGGGATGAACTGTGGAGGCTGACACAGAGGACTGGCTACAACATGAGTCAATTATAAAACAGAGACCCTCATTGGCTGGCTCCTTTCAGAGCTCCAGGATCATGAGTGTTTACCTTTGCTAGTCCAAGAACTTGGGAGTCTTCATCAGAGGTCAGGAAAAAAACAATTTTTCTTCACCTTTTTGCACCCTATCCTGCCTTTTACATGCAGTACTGGTGGTGAGAGTGTTGCTCCAGAATGGACCGCACTTCTGAACTGGGCCATTTTAGCAATTCGGGTCAAGCCACGACAGGCTCAGTTTTCCCACTCACAGATGAGACAGCCTGCTCCGGGCAGTTCAGAACTGTGCCAGAACTGGTTTGCCCATCCCTAATGTTAAGGGCAACCAGCCTCTTTTCATAACTTTAGTTTCCCATACCCCTGATTATTTTTGTGGCACTGTGGTGTACTCTATGGACTGCCTCAGTAATGTTTTTATACTGAGAAGCCAAAAACTGCATGCTGTATTCCAGCTGGGGCCTTACCAGGGCACTGGTAAGAGGCAGTAATACTTATCCTGCCATGCATCCCCACTCATTTGATGTACCCCAGTATTCTGCAGATGGCCCCTTTTGACAAAGGATGAACCCTGCTTGCCATGCTTCTGGCCCCTGTCTTTTATGGCTCTTTTCTTGTTTGTCAAGAACAAGAACATGAACTTATGCATGCAGTATCTTCCCAGGTACATTTAGAACATAATGTATAAGACACACCCTTATATATGATGAAAACTGACATTACATATTACCAGCCAGTGATCTTAGGATACAAATAAAGCATAAAATTACACTGCTAAATGTTGGCCTGGTGACGTTGATACATAGATACATAGATACATAGACAGTGTCGGCAGATAAGGGCCTATGGCCCACCCAGTCTGCCCATTTGAGCTTGTAAATTCAGTTTGTTTTCCGAGTTGAGGTCTGAGGCACTGGACAACACACCTCGCGCCATCCCGGTGAACTGGGTTTGGGAATGAGCCTGGGCCTCTGGGATCAGCAGAGGGAGAGAGAGAATTGAATGTCCATAGGACTGCTCTCCTTTCTCAGAGGGAGGGGGACTAGTCATCATGCTGATTGACTGCCCTCTGGCAGAAGCTGGAGGGCAGTATAGGTCAGGAGGCTCGAAGCCAGTATCCTCACATAAGAGGAGAGGGGGGGCCGGGTGAAAACAGGAAAAGCGAGCCTGGTGGGCTCAATGATAGTCTGTTACTCCCGAGAGCAGTCCCCCGATTCTAGATTAGGTCTCCAGGAGGGGGGAGAAGCTGGCAACCTCCTGCTGGCACCGCCACAGGGGGCAATCGGTGGGGGAACTACCGGGGGGCTGCCTAGCATGGGAGCAGCGAGACCAGAGAGAGAGAGAGATCTTCCAAATTCTGAGGGCCATAGCCACCTGCCAGGGCTCAGGAGACAAAAAAAATACACTGCTAAAGATATTTGCTATAATTCCTCATTACTGCAAAATTTGTTCCTTGGCTACCTAAATATCATGGCAATAAAATATCAAAACACAGATATCAAAATCTGAGTCCATTTTTTTCTTGCATACATTGCTGTTCAACAATCTGTGCTGTATTGCCTTTCTCATTATCACAGTTTAATTTTTAACATGAAGAATGATAATTATCATGTTTTCATCATGGCTTGTATCCTACATTTTAAAGCTGCTGACACAAACCACTTAATTTCTTACGTGAGATTTCTAGCACTTGAAAATATTTCCATGAGCATTCAGACCTCAAGCCTAAGTAGTTAAATACTGTGTAGGATTTTATGATATTTACAAACATGGGAGTGCTTGCCTAAGCAAATTCCAAAGCTTGTAAGGTAGTACTGAGAGACCACATACATATTACAAGTGATGCATCTTTCATTGCATATACTTTATGCTGAACAACTGAGTAAACAATGTAAACCTTAAGAAACAGAGTAGGTCGAGACACCTGGTACACATCTGAGCTTAAGAACTAGGACTAAAAGGAGATGCTAAAGTAACTCAGAATTACAGAGACCACCACATTCATGTCCTTAAGATAAAACAAAACAAACAAAAAAAAGGATTTGCTTCCTAAGTCTTGCAAGCACGATGGGTTCCCCAGCAATGAAGCAGAGGTAAAAATCAATACTTGCCATGTACCATGTAGCCAATAGCATAAGGGAATGATTTATGTATGGACGGATGCAGCCAGAATCAGCTGAGGACTCGCACAGAAAGAGAAAGAGAGAGAGGGAAGGGTGTGGGGTGAGCTGGACTGCAGTGATTATTCCAATGGCCAGATTTTTCTTCTACTGCAATAATCCCCTGCTCCTGCACTGCATGTCAGAGAAGGAAACATTACAGTTTGTGGAATCTCATCTGGATCCGCCTATGTCAGTGATCCTCAGATTAATGGGGCTGCATAAAAATTAAGATACTGTAACAAAAAAAAAGGAACCAAGCTTGATCTATAGTTTGCGGTCATTCAACCTCCCTTGCTACCTCCACCTAAGTAAAGGCCAGTCAGGGGGACAGCATGTATGTAGTTTATAGCTAGTCAAGTCATCTCAACAGGATTAAAATACAACAGGGCTGCCTTGTAATGAAAAGCAGGAAGGGTTTAAAGAAGAACATCAGGACAAGTGTTTCTGCAGAAAATGTAGTTTTAATATTTGGACTACCAGGGTGACAGCATTAAAAGGTATTTTCACTGTTAAGGTTATGTTTTTATTATCTTTTCTGTGGAGCACTGTTTGATAATAGTGCTGATTTATTAAACCAACTGTCTGGTATAAATGTGTTGCAGTTCTGTGGTATGCTTAAATAGCACTCTACATGAATATATTCAGTACTGCAAATAAAGCAAAAATACTTTGTAATAATTTCTGCAGTTTTTCTGTTATAGTTGTCAGTATTTCAAACTATGAATGGATGTTTTGCTTGATAGTGGTGCATATACTTTGCTAGCAGCTTGTTTCTGTTCATCAATAATGTCTTTCTATAACTTGTAAAAACAAACATATCAGTGACTGAAGCTTACATATTGCAGTGAATCTTTTGAATCTCTATTATATTGACCATAGTGTAAATTCAGTCTCAGATGCAAAACTACAATACCGTTCTCTGAATGCACACAATGTATATTACTTATTCTAGAGTCACAAATAAATACTGATGAATAATCATGATTGTATCTACTCATGCAAACTGCCTCTTACATAATTTAAGGTAGAGTGGCACTTAAAGGTTTAATAGCAATTTGGCTTTAAACAAAAGTGTGTGGAGACATAAAGTAGTTGAAAATTAATATGTGATACATGTTGCTCAAAGTTAATATACCAAAATGAGTGAGTATACTTATTATGATGGTCTATAGAGTATTATTTTAAAGGTATTATAGAACTGTATATATATATATATATATATATATATATATATATATATATCAAAGATTAAGTTTACATAGACAGAGACCAAAATTAAAATCTGCACAATATGATTTAATTCACACATTTGCTAAATTTGCAGAACTTCATTAGGTTTTATGGCTGTAATCTATGTCTTTATAGATACAGACAGACAGACAAAGAATAACTTTTTTTGGTTTGTTTATGGAACTGATTAAATGTTTCTGTCCTTGACTACATCCTTAGTATATATTTTTCTGTGCCAGTTATCTAATTGTCCTAGTAGTAATGGTAAAATGTATTCAGCCAACCCTCTTCAGTCAACCAGTTTGTATATGCAGCACTTTGACAAATTTAAAGCATGCCAGAAGATTTGCTGTTAATCAGACACACTGGGAATTCCTGGTCCTCTTTTATTACATATTCAAACAGTGCCTTTCAATATTGTTTTCCTGGACTAATGCCATTTTATCCACAGATGATGGCTTTATCAGGAAAAGTTCATATGACTTGATTCCAGTAAAAAATGAAAGCAGCCATCCACCGTTTATGTAATACAGAATGTATACTACAATGTAATAAAGAACAAAATGAGTGGTTCCCTAAAATGATTTTGAGCTATATATTCTTAAAGCATATATTGTATTGTAGACAACAAGGTGCATGTACTGTAAACTCAGAAGTGATTCCAATTTATATGGGCATCACAATAATCCAGCTCACTGTAAATTTCTCATCTTATTGTTACAGAAATATGACTTTCTCTTTTGCCTTGTCTATGTTTATGTCCTCTCTTCCTGTCAGATTGCTGTCTGTTGGAGCCACTTGGAAATGGAGTGGATTAACACAGCAGATCTGGCAACAACCCAGAGATACTGTACAAAGATAAGGCTGCAGTTTGAAAGTAATTAGCACAGGTAAAACATCCCAGACAGACCTACAACAGGTAGGAGCATTTTTTTTGGGGAGGGGGGTAAGCAATGATTGCAAATCAGATTGTGTCATCAGTGTAAATGTAATTAGTTGCATGCAAGGCACACTAAAAACCTGTTTATAGACACTGCAGTCCTGTTTACCAGAGATCACTTTGTCATCTTTGTTTTCAAAAATAATATGCCACTCCTTATATGTGTTATAGTATGCATAACACTTCTTGAAATTACAGGACATTCTCAAAATGCTATTTTATATTTTCTTTGCCATATGAAAGCATGGCATTTCAAAATAATACATTGTACACTGTGCAGTATGTTTTAAAGAATTAATTCCTGCTTGTAGAAATTATCATGTTGGAGTAATAATCTGTAAATTACATTAGACAAAAATGATAGAGTAAAATGGAGGCACAATCTATATGTTTTGGTGCAACCAAATTTCATCTCAAATGTGCATCACCCATACATAGTATGCCATATGTTGTTCCTTGTATAAATCTGGCAAACATGTATTTTCATTACACAAAAATGTGCCCCTTTTTGGTTTACTTAAAATATGTGGAAGAATATGAAATGAAATGGCACATATATGACCTACAAATGGGCACTATATGGATAATAAATTCTAAATATAAAAGGCTGCATGCATGCTTCCTGTATTGCCCATATACAGTACATGTGCCATATATGCATCATATTATCACTCTATTGTATACAGTATTTTAAATATATAAAAACAGATGTAAATTGCATTATTTTTAAAGTATGTAATTTGCCATTTATGGAAACCATATTTTTATTCTGCATAGAATTGCTTGGTTGCATTTTCTTGAGCTTCCTCTCATAGCTAAAACATTCAATAGGATCTTGCATAAATTGTACAGGTCACTTTTAAAGGGACTCTGTCAACCCCTCTTAGGTTTCGAATTGTCCTTATATAGAATATGTGTTATGATTGCTCATATTCTGTAGAGATTGCTAATGTAGCTGGTAGTTTGATTCTGATTCATTTTTTATTTTTAAAAGTAATAGACTGCCTACTACACTGGTGTTACCCACAAAATATGTTTGTTTGTATTTTTTGAACAACTTCTACTGCATCTTTTCTGGACTTTGGAATGCCCCTCAGACAATCTAGCCACTCATAATATTGTGGGAGGAGAAGAGACTGTTGCATTATAAGAGGTTGCGCTGTTAGGCAGTGTCCCTATTGCTGCAATAAGAGTAGATCAAGGATTTGCAGCAAAACAAAGTTGGGTATAATTGCACCATTCCCATGCATTAAAAGTTCTACTAAGCAATGAAGCAGCTCAAACTACAAACAGCTTCAATGAGTTTTAGAGAAGGTAAATAATCATAAAATGTGGGAGTTTAATGAGAAATAATATGATGCAAAAAGGGTTGACAGTGTCCCTTTAACTAGAAATCTGAGGACACAACAGCTGTTTGACTCAGTATACTGATGCAGATAGAAAATACTGAAAATAAATTGCACACACTATATGCATATTTTTATTTATCATGATTAAATCTTTCAGATAGTATTATTTGATTTATGCAGCTAATATCTAGCACTGTGTTGTATTCTATGATTTTTTTCTGAGCGTTTGTTTTCTGCAGTTGTACAGTACAGTAGGTTTAGTGAAAATAAACTTGATCATTGAACTTTCATAGTATGCTGAGTATCACACACATCTTTGAATTAGGATGAAGACTTAAAGTTATATAAAAGGTGAAAGGTATAATAATTATTAGAATCTGAGTCTATGCCATATTTATGTTTAAATATTCAAATACATTAAATTGCTTTCAATATCTTGCCCACTTTTTACATCTCCTTTGCAAATACCTTTAAAAAAATAACTACTATAAAAATGATTTAGAAGCAAAGCTACTTGATTCCAATAGTATTTCCATTTACAGTGGACCCTTGTTTTTAATATTTGTGTTTATTTATGTAATTAGTTAAAGTTTGCTTATGACAGAATAGCAAGATAACCCCGCATAATGCAATGCATGATTTTCACAAGGGTTATTACAACATTCAACTTTGCATGTACAAATTTTACAGCGTAAGGTGTTTCATCATATCAAGAAAAAAATTCTTATTATAGTGCTGTGTAGGATAAAGAATTTCACTATAAGAAGAACTCTATTATATCAGAGTATTCTACTGTGTAAACAAATACCAGTATGTGCTAAACTGATTTTGTTTTCCTCTATGACACCACACCCATTTTTATAAGTTCAGTATATCCTTCAGGTCTATGCACTGAAGCTAAAAGCATGTTTATAATTACTTTGTAACGCCACTACAAATGATCCACAATGACTGCTCTATGGCAGATAGAGCAGTCTGGATGAGCCTGGAGTGGATTCATTTAAGCAGTGCTGAGTCACTCTGGCAGTGAGAAGCCAAGACGCTGCAGGAGTTTTTTGCTTTGATGTGGGTATTCTTTACCACCTGCTGCATTGCTCAAGATGAATTTTCTCCCCGTCTCCTCACACTCTCTAACCAATAAAGGGCCCACAACTCTGTGGGGCTCCCAGTGTTGGAATGACACTTTATGAGCTTTGGGAGCTAGGGGGCCTATGATGGACCCTATTTTTAAATGGAACCCCCCTTCCCATTATAAGTCAAAGGCAGTGATGTCTAAGCTACTGAGGCTCACTTTAGAGATAAGGGGTATGAGCCCTGGCAAGCCCCCCTGTATTTCCAGCACTGGAGGCTCCAATATCTGGCTCCAGTATCTGGATGTAACTGAAACAGCTGCAATGTTGTGTATCACACAAGAGCCAAAATGCACCAGTAGTATACACTAGGGGTGGTGAAACTGACTTATACATTTTTGCAAAGATTCTATAGCAGAATGTCTACATGTCATGAAAAACTGCAATTTTTTATGACAGTAACTCTTGTGCTCAAATCACCACTTTCAAAAATTAAAATCTCAGTTTTCCTGCAAAGTTACTTTTCTCCCTTAAAAAGCTGTGATTTTTCTTTCATGTAGCAGCAGCAATTTGACTTCAAAACGTTGATTGTCTTGTAACTTTGCCAATGCATGAAAATTGGCAAATCCTTCCAATATTTGCAATAACACTGATCACTGTTATTTACACACATACACACAAAAACAAGTCACCCAAACCCAGTATAACTCCACCCTCAGACTTTAAAGTTGCATATAGTATGTAATGCCTCCCTTGAGGCACCCACTTTGTTCCCACCCCTGCAACCTTTTTTTCCAAAACACAACCCATGTTTAGTGCATGTTTTAACATGATAAATAAATAATGTAGTATGAGGAATACAGTTAACCCAGAGATAGTGCATGTTTTAACATGATAAATAAATAATGTAGTATGAGGAATACAGTTAACCCAGAGATAGTGCATGTTTTAACATGATAAATAAATAATGTAGTATGAGGAATACAGTTGCACCCCATGATGTACAGTGCATTCATATATTATGAGATATAAGGCAGCTGCATACAGGCCTGGGGTAATGTGTGCCATGTTACTGCTGATGTCTGCTACAGGTCTGGCATGAAGTGAGTGTGATGATGTAGCTGTTTCTTGGGCATCCACAAAGTGTACTTCAGGTCTGGGACAATGTGTGTGATGATGCAGTTTCAGGTATGGTGGGCAGACTTGATGAGCTGGTAGGCCTTTTCCTGCTGACAGTGTTTATATATCTATGTATCTTCAGAAGTGGTCCAGAGGGCTACTTGTGAAGTCCATTACAGATGTGGAGCCATATGTGTGATGGTATAGCTGATTCAACATTTGTGAAGTCAGTTACTGGTTTGGAGCAATGTGTGTCACGATGCAGCTGTTTCAGAAGTGGCACACATACACACACACATTGATCAAGGCCAGTATCCTCTGGCCTTGTGTCTCACAACATTCACTATGCGTACAATGTTTGTCATATTTGTTTATGATGTTAAAACATATCTAAAAAACCTGTGTTGTGCTTTAGCATACAGTTTAATTGGGTTCATGGGTGTGCTGGATTGGGAGGGTGGACTAAGGTTTCAAAAAACCTACACATCATATTTCCTTATTTTTTTCACCTTAGCAATAAACCTAACTTGTGCGTTGAGATATTTCATTTATTTATTTTTATGAATTTATAATACAGAGGCAACAAGCAGCTTGAAACAAAAAATAATGTAGTTTTTTTTATTGAATATTATTCAGGTGCACTAGTGCTCATATGTTAGAGCTGAGTTAATGTTCATGTCAAAAATGGGGGTTTTGACAGCCTATATCTCAGTGATTTTAGCAGCTAGGACTGTAAAAACTAAATTGCCCAGTCCCAGTCCAAAGGACTAATGTTATGTAAATTTGGTCAAAATCAGTTCAGCTGTTCAAAAGTTATTCATTAATGAAATTGTTTACAACTCACCATATTCATTTATTTTGTTTGCCACCCGATAGTGAAAAAATGACACCAATTTAATTTTAAGCTTACAGCTTCCTCTGATCTTATACCAGAATAGGTCCTTTTGTGGTTTGAAAAGAAAAGCTTTTTTCTCACTTCTAATTGATAAGGTTTACATTTTTTAAAATCTAGCACATGTGTAAGCCACTTAAAAAAGATAACTGAAAAATATGAACTTTTTTTTACTAATTAAAGTTGGGTGTAAACAAAAACCTTAAAACCTAAAAACACACAAAATACTTAACACTAATGGTTGCCAATTGTATTATTCATCAAAAGACAGTCTAATAAGACATCTAAGCTGACCTGACAAAAACAATTACACATAGTATTTTAATTAAAAAACAAATAACTTCATTATTCACTCAAAAAAAATCAATACAATGGGCTTTAAGAACCTTAGCATGTGCACAACAGATCAGGACACAATACAACAACAAAAAAACTCTGAGATAAAAATAATTGCATACATGAAAAAAATGAATTATGTGTGTTTGCATGGGAATTGTAAAAACGGTCATGAATGTATGCTAAGTTGACATGAATAAAATCTTTAAAAATGCAGAACACGAAAAATTGTCAAAAATACAAGAAAAAAAATGTGTGTTTTGTACTACAATTAAAGTAATCCAGGAACAACATATTAAGACATTTATGACTCATCTCCTGCATTGTGGAGGAACATGTGGTCCCTGTGTGAAGCAGGTTAAGACACACATCCAGATTCATGCAGGGTCCAAAGGGTCCTGCATGTCCTGCTTCACTTAGGGCTGAAGCTACAGTAGAGATCACACAAAAGTTTAGCATTAGTGTGATATAACACTACCGCAAAATTACGGTACCCCATTGAATAGCATGTATACCGCTACCACGCAATTAGCAATAAACTTTTGCATGATCACCACTGTAATTAGATTAGCTTATGCCCTGCTTCACCCAGGGCCTTAAGGGCCCTGTGCAAAGTGAGTGAAGAGTCTCATCTTGCTTCAAGCAGATTCCAAAGAGCTCTGTGCAAAGTAACTTAGTACTCTTGTTTTGCTTTACACAAAGCAAGTGACTGCAAAACTTTCTCAAAAAGTAAGGACATTTATACAAAAAATGGCATTACTACATCATTAGAGCATGGCTGATGGCCCTACACAAAAAAAGTTGTGATTGGTCTCCTGCTTTGTGCAGCTCCCACAAGGCCCTACATGAAGACAGTTACTGTATGAGTGATCTCCTGCTTTGTACAGAACCCACATGGCCTTGTATGAGGAATGATATAAGTAATCTCCTGCTCTGGTCCTGTGTAAAAAAAGTTATGACTGATCTCTAGCTTCCTGAATGACCCTCCATGAAGAAAGTTATGATTGATCTTGTGAAGCACAGATGCTGCAAGGAAAGTTATGGCTGATGCTGCAGGCCCTATCAGAAGTTATAGGGATATGACTCTGGACCAATAACTTGACACAGCGGACCCATAGGGCATGGCCCCAGATCTGTAGCTTTTTTATGGGTCATGAGGCTGAGGGCTGGGAGAAGTGGGTGGAAAATATGGTTACAAATACCTGAACACTATATTTCCCTGCTCCTGAGACTTTAAAACCTTAGCAGTGCATTAACATACTGCATTCTGTTTTTCCTATGAATGTATTTAGAAGGTGTCATATGCAAGGGAATATTACCACTGAGGGAAAACAAACGCAAAAAGCCTTGAATCTGAAGAGTGACTTTTATGAGCTTGTGAGGCCCTACAATGGTAATATTTCATGAGTACTATATATGGAACTTTACCACACTATGTTTTATTTATTACAGTGAGATGGTGTTTTTTTATTTATTACAATGGGACAGTGTTTTTTTTTTCAGTTGTTCCTTTTTTTCCCATCAGGCATGATTCCCATTACACTGCCCCCCCAGCCCCACCACCATGGCTTCTCTTGGGACTTACCAGACCTTGTTCCCATGGCTTAACCCCTCTGGCAAGGTGAAAGGGAGTGCACTTCACCCACCAGGTCAATGATCCAGAGGCTGAGCCTGAGTTGCCACTTTTAGGACCTGCAGTTGTCGGGTCTGTGGTGATCATCTTGCCAGCCAGGAAGATTGTTCACCCTGTTGTCTCCTCCCCCTCCTCCTTGTGGCATGGAGGAGAAGAGTACCATGTTGTCAATACCAGCATCACACTCCCATATATGGCATACCAGACTCCGGTAATTCCTTTGCTACTCGGTACACCTGCCCCACCCCCCCAGCCTCTGCTAGTGGACAGTGATGTTCTGAGTGCCAAGTTACTCCCTCCCTGAAGGAGGAGAGCAGTCCATTGGATGCTCAATCCTCCTATCTGGGCAACCCTCCAATGACTCAAGCTCATTCCTGAACTTGGGTCATTGGTACCACAAGCAATTTTTATTGATTTGTCCAAAGCTTTTGACACCTTGGACCACGGCATCCTCCTCTCCAGACTAAAATCCTCTGGTCAATCTGAGATGGCCATCAGATGGTTTAAAACCTATCTGGAGGGAAGATTACAACAGGTTACCTTTAATAAATAGTCCTCAGGAATGAAAATGACCATCTCAGGTGGACCCCAGGGATCAATAATGGGACCTATTTTGTACAATCCGTATATGAATGAGTTAGTTTTATCTCAGCATGATGTGGATTACCACCTCTATGCAGGAGGCAGTATAGCGCAGTGGGTTAAGGCTCTGAGCTGTGGATTGGGGGACCTGGGTTTGAACCCCACAGCCGCCTAGATGCATACTGTGTGATCCTGAGCAAGTCACTAAACTTCCTTGTGCTCCCAGGTCACATCTGGAAACAAGCTTTTACTTAGTGTGCTACTCCTAGTTAAACAATATTTCCTTTCCCCTTTCCCCTTTCTATGCTGACAACACTGTGTTGTATGCAAAGGAGTTATCAATATCATGTAGACAATCATCTCTGCAAGAAGCTTTCGATCATTTGCAGGATTTCTTACTTAAATCTAAGCAACCTTTAGATGCAAAGAAATCCCAGGTGATGTTCAATGAAGGGAAAGGGAGAATTCTGGCTGAGAAACCCTTACAAATTGAAACCTTGTCAGGCTCCAAATTGAAACAGGTGGACAACTATAAATATTTGGGGTTTACTTGGATGAACATCTAAGATGGGATAAACATATTGATGAAATTGTAAAAAAGGTTGGTAAATATCTGGGATCTTTATATAGAATAAGCAGTGTATGATGGTTGAAATCAGAAGGCATATAATAAACACTGTGGTATTACCAGTTTTGGAGTATGGGAACATAGTGTACGCAGGAGCCTCACAAATGGAACTCAATAAATTAGAAACCATGTCCTATATAAAAAAATTAGCTCAATTTATTTTAAATGTCCCTAGAAAAACTCACAGGCAGGACATGTACAAATATTTAAATTGGCAACCATTGGTGGGGATAGGAGAAATTGTCACACCCTAACATTTAAGATAAAATGCATCATGGGGAAGGCTCCCGAGTACATTTTGACGGGCATACAGTTTAGGAAACCTAAGCAAGGCCTTAGATTGTCAGAAGGCCTAGAATGCTTATTACCTACAGTTAAAACTGAAATGGCTTGGAGCCATTTTTTTCTATCATGGGCCTGCTAGTTGGAATAAACTTCCAGTCAGTTTGAGACCTTTCAACAGAAAATTTCTAGTTGGGAAAATAAAATCGTTAGTATCCCTCTAAGAAGGTGATAGGATTATAGATCATTCACATGTATCATTATAGCGTCTTATATTTATAATGTGTTTTACAGCCATGTTAAAACCATGTCTATATGTTACGAAATCTTAAGCCCTATTTGATTTGTCCACTTGTATGTTGTTATGTAGATTTGTGTACATTAAGTGTTTGATGTAAATGTAACTGGAACTTGCTAATGGACCTCACTGAAAATGAGCTTCAGCTCAGCTGAATTATTCAATTCATTTGCTTGTAAATGAATAACAGTTTTTACTACTACTTCTACTACAAGTGGTAGTGCTACCGTTGCACCAACAGACAAGCTAGGATGGTGATTTTCAAAGTATTGATCATGTTAAGATTCATTTCTGGGTTTGCCTTTTTGCATTTTTTGTCACAGTGTGTTGTCCATAATGTAGTGATATTTTGGTGTCTTAAGTTGTTTGCCCCTTTTGTTTTCGTATGGTGCAGAGTCCTTGTAAAAGGATGAAGCATGTCTGTGGTCTGTCCTTTAGGCTGCGCACTCAGGATGGCACTGGTGAGTGGCATGGCGTCTCCATTTTGAAGTGTTCTACCGTGCGTGGTTAGAGGTGGCATGAGGTTTTCTGTCAGGAGTGGTGTGCCATTATGGTTTGGAGTGGCTGGGTGTCAGCAGCAGCAAAATGGAAAAGGAAGAAGCAGGATGAAGGGCTCACTTGTGCCAGAAGTGGAGCATCATTGGACATGGCTGTTTTGTGATGCTAGAGGGTTGTGTTGGGCTTGTAATGGGGTGTTTAGGCTGGGCAGTATTTGTAGGTAGATAGTTGTATATTTGTGTTGCTTTTTAGGGGCTGTAATTCTGAGAAGTTGTGTGGTATTTACAGTGGTTGTTACATGTGTTAATAAGGTTGTAATAATGTGCTTTGCTATGTGTTGATAGGTAGTAATGTGTTGTAAAGGTGCTTGCAAGCTGGTAATTATGAGGTAGTGGTTAAATGAATAATTGAGTACCATCAGATATGGGGAAATATTTGATGTCAGTGTGTGTGTGTGTCTATTATGAGGGGCACAGTAGTGCCCCTATAGTTAGGGTTGAGTATACTGTTTAATGTTAAACCTCAGTTTTTGCACCTTAATAACCTTGGTGGTATTTGATGAAATAGCCCCAAATTTGGCATTTGTGGTCTAGATGGCAGTCTTAAGACATGAAAAGTTTTGTGATGGTATCTTGTGCGGTTTTTGAGACACTGAATGCCCAAAACTGAAAAAAAAATTATCTGGTTTTCCTATACTGAAGATAAGGAATAATCAAGGCCACTGTTTTTCGGTTTTTACCGGAAAATCCGGTAAAATTCCGGAATTAGGGTTGCCTGAAAACTGGTAAAAATGAAGATTTCATGGAATCTGGCATTTTTCTATCAGATCAGTAAATCTACAAAAAAAAGTCTTTTTTTTTTAATTCCTTCCTGTACTATTTTCAGTTTGCTTTATTTAATGCTCGGTGTATTAAGCCTTCTTTAATTCTGATTATTTATGCACATACTAAAAGAATAATAACAGAATCCCGGTAAAATCAGGAAATTAGAGTAACAATCACCAGTGAAACTCCGGAATCTTAAGTCTTGAAAACGGAATTTAATTGTTTTAATCACCGTAAATCAGTGGCCTTGGGAATAATGTATGGGCAACCATACACAACAAGCATGTGTTTCCATCGAGGGGTTGAGGTACTAGCATACGGACCTCTAGATTGAAGCTCAAGAGGTCCATACTGGTATCTCAACCCCGAGATGGAAACACAAGACGAGTTGTGTATGGACACCCATATTTTATTTGTTACAGTGTATGGTTAAAACAAACAAAAAAATGCGGCTGTTATGTCTTTTTGGTTTTCAAACCGCAGTTCTGTAAGGCTGGGGTACCGTGAATAGAAAAGTGAAACTAGGCAGCAGGAGACAGTGTGAGGGAGTCACAGTTGCAGTTAATGATAGAACATACACAATAAGGTTTTCAGAATCTGCACAACAACTTTAGAACATGCACAACTTTAGGATGTGAACAACAAAGTTTTTGAGCTGCTTGAATTCCATGCATAATAAGCCCTAACCGTACACTATATATATATTTTTTTTGTGTTTGTTTTGTTCTGCTCTAACACACAGCCTGGATGGTGCGCAATTGTTTCACACAACTTTGAGGGTAGAAATGGCTCATACTGAGGTAATGCCTTTTGAAGGACTCATAAAAAATTATTATATGGTTCCATTTATAAGGACTTAAAGTAAATTTTTTGGACAGCATTCTGACATGAAAGGTAAAAAAAAACACTAAACTTGAGTGCTTATTTTCATGATTTACTTGTCATGAAAAATTATTTATTTTCAAAAAGCAAACACCTAGCCGACCCAGTGGCACTGAAGGTTGAGGTGCTGGACGCCACACCTTGCGCTACATTGGCGACCTGGGTTAGGGAATGACCTCGGGTCATTGGGCTGCCGGCGTGGGGGAGAGGGGAGAGCAGTACTGAGCATGCTGACGGGCAGGTATCCTCTCCCAAAGTTGGTGAGGGTGGGTTGGCGCCCCCCCCATAGTTCCACTTCCACCGGGTGGAGGTCCAGTGGGTAGCATAGGCAGAGAGGGGGCAGCAAAAACTACTGGAGGTGGAAGGGTCTGAGCTGGCACCATGGGGTGCATAGCATGCTCCACATGCTTGCACAGCCATGTACTAGGGCCTCGGGGGGGTCAAGGGAGAAAATCAAATAAAATACCTAGGTGTCCCCATCGCTAGTTGGAGGGAGGAGGCGACGGGGACCAAATAGCTATAATAAAAATAAAAAAAAACACCTAAACCTGTCTAGCTAGATTCTGATTTCTCTTTTAGAACATTGCCCTGGAAATAAAATTTCTGGGCACCTGAAAATCCTAGGTTCCCAGCTTAGTAAGAGGAGCCATTTGTCTGTCTGTCTGTCTGTCTATCTATCTATCTATGTATCTATCATCTATCTTTCTTTTTCTTTACAAATAATTATACTTTATAGTTTTCAATTTTACAAGGAATACATCCAAATGAAATGAGAAACTGACCATACAACAAAATAGTCCACCACAATATACTAACATACTAACATACTATTTGCCAGCAGATTAGGCCTTACGGTCTATCGAGTCTGCTCGAACTTTAGATCCTTAGTTGGGTGCCGAGACCCTCCCATCCCTTGTGCTCCAGAAACCCGTATCATCCATCCCCACCCCCCGGGACAGGACATCATTTGATACATCCACTTTCTGTGTCTGTCCCATCCTCTCTTGAAGCCCTCCACTGTGGATCTCTGAACTAGCTCACCAGGCAGTGCATTCCAAGGGTCCACCACCCTCTCAGTGAAAAACCTCTTCCTCTTTTCCCCCCTTACCCTTCCACCTTCCAACTTCAAACCATGCCCTCTGGTGATACCTCCCTGCTTTAGTCTAAAGATCCCCTCCATGTTTACCCTATTTATTCCCTTGAGGTACTTGAAGACCTCAATCATGTCCCCCCTGTCTCTCCTCTCCTCCAGTGAAAACAGGCAGAGCTCCTTAAGTCTGTCCTCATACGTCAAATCCCCTAGCCCTCGTATCATCTTTGTTGCCCTCCTCTGTACCCTCTCTAGGAGCTGTATGGCCCTCTTTAAGTGTGGTCTCCAGTACTGTACAGAGTACTCAAGGTGTGGTCTAACCAGTCCATTGTACAGCGGCAGAATCACTTCCTTGCTCCTAGAGGTGATCCCCCTTACGATGCATCCCAACATCCTGTTTGCCTTGCTAGCCGCTCTCCTGCACTGCTCAGAGTTATTCATACATGCATCCACCATGACCCCTAGGTCTTTTTCCCCTATTGAGGCCTCCAGCGCCTCCCCTCCCAGGGTGTACCTGTGTTTAGGGTTTCCCCGGCCAAGATGCAACACCTTGCACTTGGTGATATTGAAATTTAATTTCCATGTGTGAGCCCAGCTTTCCAGGGTGTCCAGGTCCCCTTGCAGGGCCAACCTCCCCTCTTCTCCCTCAACTACTGCTCCCATCTTGGAGTCATCCACGAAGAGACTCATTTCACACCCTATACCCTCCCTGATGTCCGATATGTATGCATTAAACAGGATCGGACCCAGGACCGAGCCCTGCGGTACCCCACTACCAACCTCTCTAGGGTTCGAGAGCTCCCCACAGACCACTACTCTCTGAGTGCGTCCAGCTAGCCAGTTTTCAATCCATCTGACCATCAAAGAGCCTACTCCTAACCCCATCAGTTTCTCCACCAGACCATTGTGAGGGACAGAGTCAAATGCCTTGCTGAAGTCCAAGAATAATACATCCACAGGCTTACCCCTGTCCAGTTCTGATGTTGCCCATTCATAGAACTCCACAAGGTTGGTTTGACATGATCTACCTGGCACAAACCCATGTTGCCGACTATCCAGACCTCCCACCTCCTCCAAGTACACCCCAATCGTTCCTTTAGTATACTCTCCATTAATTTTCCCACCACCGAGGTCAAACTGATGGGTCTATAGTTACCTGGTACCCTCGACCCCCCTTTATGGATTGGTACCACATGTGCCTCTTGCCAATCCTAGTACTCTCCTGTCTCAAGTGACCTGCTGAAAAGCTCCGTAAGTGCAGCCAGTATGTTACCAATTCTCATAGTACTCTCGGATGAATGCCAACCGGCCCAGGAGATTTGTCTTTCTTTAGGGCCTTGAGGGCTAACCACACCTTTTTGGCGGAGATAGCATCATCCGTCCCCTCCACCTTACTGGCCTTTTTATCTTTACCCAGATGTGACACCCCTGGGGTAACTCTCTCTCCCTCTTGCTCCATTTTTGTTGCTCCCCTGATCCCACTTACTGATGTTTCTATCCCCTTCATGCCTTGCTTTGTAGATATCCCATCCCCCTCCCTAGTGAACACAGAGGCAAAGTACTCATTAAATACCTCTGCCTGGTCCCTCGCCTTTTCCACCCACCCTCCTTCTGATCTCAATCTGCTGAGATGGCCCTTAGTTTTCTCCACTCCCCAATGTACCGGAAGAACCCTTTTCCCTCACATGTATCCCCTCGCCCAGCCGCTGCTCTTTACTGGACTTTGCTCCCTCACCATATGGGTGACTTTCTAGATGCAAGCTGGTACATTTCCTTATCCCTATCCCTCTTGTTGTTTTATATTTTTGTAGGCCGCCTTCTTTTCTCTGACTGCTACCTGTACCTCACTGGACCACCAGCATGGTTTATGTGACCTTGCTCCCTTATGTTTCAACTTAGTGCAGATCCTGACTGCCTCATGTAGTCCCCGTTTTATGACCTCCCATCTCCTTTCCACACTTGTCATTGAGGTAATCCCCATCAAGTGATCCTTGAGAATATTTCCCATGCCCATGAAGTCTGCCCCTGAAGTCCACTGCCAGTGTCCTAGATCTCACCCTCCCCATGCTTATTTGAAACCAGACAGTATTGTGGTCGCTCCCAGTCAGGGGGTCTTGTACAACCATGTCCCTTACCAGATCCCCATCTGCCAGAACCACATCCAGGACATGCCCTCCCTTGTGGGCTCCATCACATGCTGTGTTAAGAAAACATCCTGGAAGCCATCCAGCAGCCTCTGCTCCTTGGCCACCTTAGAGGACATGGTTCCCCAGTTTGTACCTGGCATATTAGGTCCCCCATCAACACCTCCTTCCCTTTTGGTCCACACTGGGCAATGATGTTGTCCAGCAAACCATCCTCTAGAACCTCACTCATCCCGGGGGCCTATATGCTACACCCAGCTTGACCTTATTTCCTGCTGAGGATCGAAAGTGACCCATAAGGCCTCCACGTTTCCCTCTGCCTCTTCTACCCTAGCAATTTCTATGTCATCTCTAATGAACATAGCCACTCCACCCCCTCTGCCCTCCTTTCTATCCTTCCTGAGCATAGTGTACCCCTGTACGTTTAGGTCCCAGTCATGGTTTTTGTTGGCCCACGTTTCCGTGACCGCCGCCACATCCACCCCGAACAGCATGGCCTGGAACTCTGGCAACTTGTTTCCCAAGCTCCTGGCATTTACTAACACCAACCCCCACCCTTTATCCCTGATTCTCTTTGTCGAACCCCACCCAGATTCCTTATACTTCCATCCTCCCTCTGCTCCTCCTGAAACCTCCATCCCCAATCTGTTTCCCCCTTCCCCCTTGGGCGTGAAGGCTACTCCCCTCATCTGGAGGAGAGGGCTTCTGGTCAGCCCCTCCCTTATCCCTTCCCCCCCTCACAAGTTTAAACCCTTGTGTGTTTAAACACTTTACGAGAAACTGTCTTTCACAGCTGAGGCATAGAGAAAAAAAAAAAAGGAAATTGTGTCCATATTCAGTCTGGCCAGCTGTCAGCTGGGTAAAAGAAGGCAGTACCAAACTGTATAAATCACTAAGTGCCAGTACAAGATTGTGGTAATGCAAAAGGAAATTTATCATAACCATATTAATTACCCCCTTCCCCACCACCCGCCTGGAGCTATGATGAATAACCAGAGCGGAGTGACCTAGTAAGTGTTTGAGGACAATTTCCACTTCTGCAAAGGGCTGGGGAAAGTTAATCAACCTGAAAATGGAACCCTGCTGGGGGCACTCCCTTCCAACCCCCAGGGCAAGTCAGTTGCATCTCATAGCCACTAGGGCCTCCTGCCATGATGTATGAGTGGTAACAGGGCAAGAAGTTGGCCCCGTCTGCCGTTAAAGGCTTGGATCCTGTCCTGTCTTTGGGCAATATGCTTCTCTAGTTCCAGCGCCTGAAGAGTTTCTGCATGCCATTCCTGAAAGGGGAGACTTTGTTGGTCTGTCCAGTGGCAAGCAATAATCAGCTTCACCACTGCCGAGACCAGAGCCATGTGTGCCTTGCGAACCCCTATCATGTTGGCAGGGAAGAGACCCACTAGACAAATCTGCAGGGTGAAATAGGAGTCTAACTCCAGCATAGGATCTAATGAGTCCTTGATTCTTTGCCAGAAGGGCACCACCATCACAGTCCCAGAAGAGATGTTTTATTGTGCCTTCAGTTTTACCCTCATGAAGTACAAAGGGAAGAGGTAATCCTCCCAATCCTGTATAGTTGAGCTGTGGAAAAATACAGGTTGTGGAACTGTAAGAACCGTAGCCTGTCCTGCTTTATATACTTCTACCACTGCTGCCATACTTTCTGCCACTCCCCATTAGTCAAAGCCAGCTCAAGCTCTTGTTGCCTGTAATAACAAATGCCCTGAAGCACATTAGGTACATGGGTCATTAATGTTTTGCAAAAGAGGGAAATGGACATGTGGGAGAGAGGCCAATTGCAGAAGAGATACCTTCATGGGAGCTGCTCGTGGGTACCAAGGTGAAGGGCCCAAAAAATGCGCAAGCACTTTCTTAAGCAGAAGATACTTGAAAGTGTGAAGCACAGGGATCAAGTAGCATAGCTAAATATCTTATTTCGGAGCCAGACTGCCTGCATGCAAGAGTGAAGAGAGTGATACTCCCCACAATTTAGGGCAAAAGCCTTCTGGTATAGCCCGGCTTTCTATCTAAAAGTGTGGATTGCCTAGGAGTGGTTGATCAAAATCCCTGGTCAAATCTAGGGCCAACAAAGAGGTAATTTGGCCAAGAGCCTTAACAGACCACCACAGAGCAGAGGTTTTTAGTGTGTTTGGTAAGTCAGCTGGTTTTGCATAGAGAAGGGCCTTCAACTCTATACCCTGTGCCTGGCAAAGCTGCTGCTCTAAGGTTAACCATTGGGGTGTGTACTCCGCGATACCATTCCTACTACCAACCACGTCCCAGTGAAAAACCTTGCTGCAGTGAATTGCACAATAGTATAGAAAGAAGTTTAGAAGACCAAGGTCCCCCACCAGTTTCGGAAATGTCAGCTTAGCATACACCCTCCAGACCGCTTTCCCTTGCCAAAGAAAAATCTGAGATTATATATTGTAATTTAGCGAACCATGTTTTGGGGAGATGGACAAATCATGCTAAGGGGATATAGTATACGTGGAAGTATGTTAGTTTTTTTAATGTTGGTGTGTCCTCACAGGGAAAGAGGAGGTGTCTCCATCTCAGGAGGTTGGCTTTGATCACAGATAAGGTTGGGGTAAGATTAAATTTTACTAGTTGCGAAAGATTGCGTGGGAGTTTGATGCCCAAGTAGGTGAGGGAATCTGCTTCCCATTTCAGGCCCAAGTCAGTAATCCAGTATTTTTGAACCTAGTGATTGAGAGGCAGAACACAAGTTTCGTCTGCCTTAATTTTGTATCCCGAGACCGATGAGAATCAGTCAATAATGTTTAAAACTACTGGGATTGACCGCTGGGGATTTTCTAGGTGGAGCATAAGATAGTCCGCATATGTGGAGAGGAAAAAGGTGGACTTCCCTATACAAATGCCCTGTACTTCCTGATGTTTTATTTATTTATTTATTTATTTTATTTATTTATTTATTCTAGGATTACAAGTACCTTTGAGCCAAAGGCTCTTTTACAAAGGTTCCATGTCAGAGCCAGGACAATACATTAGTACAAATAGTGGAGCATAGGCAATGTACAATAAAGTAAAGACAGGTGGTGCAGAAAGTTAGAGTAACATACAATTGCATAGTAAAATTTCTAGTGCATAGAGCATGCCAGTGGCAGTTGTCCACAGGAGAAGAGGAATAGGGGAGAGGGGTGTGGTGGAGAGAAGGTGGGTAGGGAAAGGGAAGGGAGAGGGAGTGGACAGAGGAGAGTGGCAAAGGAGGTGACACCTCATAGGGCTGTATGAATGATAGCGGGGACCAAGCTAGAAATGACAGTCACAGGTGCTAGAGGCAGAGAGGTGGGATCGGAGCTTAGTTTTAAATAGACCTAGCTTGGCAGTCATGGAGATCTCAGGACAAAGGCTATTCCACTAGTATGGGCCCCTGTAAGTGAATAAGCGTTGCCCAAGGATGTTTTGTGATGCGGAACTTGCAGGTGATGAAACTCCTGACCTCTTGTGCAGTGGGGGTTCCTGCTAGGACAGAGTAGAGATAGAACCCCAGGGGGAACCAGGCCCATGGTGATCTTCTTAGCCATGGTGCAGGTTAAATGTTTTATGAGATTTGGTAGTTGTAGCTAACCCTTTTGAGCGTAGAGGTCACAAGTGTGGGTTAGGCGGTGAGAGCCAGTGATCAGACGACAGGTTTTGTTGAGTAAGGTGGAGATACGTTTGAGAGCTGTAGGAGTGGCCGAGCTGTAAACTATAAGGCCATAGACTATGATGGAGAGGATAGAGCTATGAACTGCAATGTTCAAGGTGGCGGGAGTAAGGCTGGACTGGTGCCTGTAGAGAAGGCCAAGCCGAATATTGGCCGCCTTGGCAACATTGTCTATGTGCGTTGCGTAAGATAGATTTCAGTCAAGGGTAATCCCCAAGTATCTGAACATTGGGACCTGTTCAAGAGTAGTCCCATGTTTATTTGAGATAATCAGAAGGGGTGGTCTTTGTTTCTTGTGGGAGTTGAGGAAAAGCATAGTCTTGGTTTTTTTGTAGTTAAGGATAAGTCTTTGTGCTGTGAACCATTTTTCCACTGATGAGAATTCAAGTTGGAGCTTATTTTGAAGGTAGTGCTGGTCTTTGTGAGAGGTGAGAATTACGGCATCATCTGCATACAGAATGATTTGTTCAGGGCAGGAATTAGGGAGGTTATTCAGAAAAAGGGAAAAAAGAAGCTGTCCCAGAATGGATCCCTGAGGAACACCAGAGAGGACTGGCAAAGCACTGGAGAGAGTACCTGCAATCTTTACACGTTGTGATTTGTTTAACAAGTAGCTTTGGAACCATGCTGTAGAGTCAGGGGACAATCCCATAGTTAAGAGCCGGTTAAACAGCAAGTTGTGGTGGACTGTATCAAAAGCCTTTGTTAAATCGATAAAGACTGCACCGGTAAGTTGACCATTGTCTAGGGAGTTGTGGAAGGCTGAGGTAAATTCCAAGAGGGCAGATGTGGTGCTATGCCCTTTCCTGAAGCCATGTTGTTGATGACATAGGATATTGTGGTTGTCTAGGTATACAGTAAGTTGGTCGGCAACAATACGTTCTAATGCTTTCGAGAGGAGAGGAAGTATGGAGATTGGCCGGTAGTTTCCACAGTGAGTTTTATCGACGTTCTTGTGAACTGGAGTGACGATGGTGGATTTCCATAAGTCAGGGAACTGGCCAAGGCAGAGGGATAGGTTAAGGATCTTGGTGAGAGGAGTGATAACTTCGTTAGGCGTTAGGGACTGAAGTTTTAAATCCAGTAAGTCCCCACTATACCTTGTGTTGGCAATGGCTTTCCCAATGTACTTGTGAGCTTCCTGATTGATTTAAAATAGAAGGGAGGGTGGGCGGTAGGGAGGTGGGTGCTTGTTAGGACTGCAGGTGGGTCAGTGTCAGAGAAGAAGTCAGATGGGAGAACGGAGCCGAGATCAGTAAAAGCGGTATTAAAGGTATTGGCAATAGTTGAGGGGTCAAGTGTAACAGTTCCATCAACAAAAAGCATATTGGAGGATGCTTTTGACTGTGTACCGGTCACTTCCTTGATGTTGTGCCAGAAAGCTCTACCATGTGCTTGGAGTGAGTGAATCAAGGGTTCAAGATAAAGGTTAAAGAGAAATGGGGATAAGGGACACCCCCTGCCTAGTGCCTCAGTAAAGAGAAAATGGGGAGGAGAGGACACGTTACATCAGACCCTCACTGTAGGGCTCGAGTACAGTGCCTGTACGCAGTCACAAAAAGAGGTAGGAAAGACGAATTTGTTCAGCACTGCAAAGAGAAAAGGCCAAGAGACACGGTCAAATGCCTTTTCGGCGTCAAGCGAGATTAGAACTGGCGGGACAGGGGAATCCATCACAGAAGCCATAAGGTGAAGAATCTGACATGTATGATCTGAGGACAGCTGCCCCGCTATAAAGCCCACCTGTGAGTTGCTAACTAGGCTCTGCCAAACTTGATGTATACGATGTGCTAGGATCTTAGCTAGGACCTTGATATCAGAATTCAGCAATGAAATGGGGTGATAGTTGCCCTGCAGCAGTGAGGATTTGCCCAGCTTTGATATGACAGAAATCCAGGCTTGAGTAAGTGAGTGGCCTGAGATACCAGAGGATTGTATGGAGCTAAAAAGTTGATCAAGGAAAGGGGTGAGCTCCTCTGTGAAAGCCGCATAGAATGAGTTATTAGACCCATCAGGGCCAGGGGCCTTGTCCTTAGGTAACTGGCCGATGACCTGCCTAGCCTCCTCGGCCGAGATGGGGGTACTTAAAAATGTCTGTTGAGCCTGGGATAGAGAAGACAAAGTCACTGAGTCCAAGAATTGGTCTATAAGAGAAAAATCAGGTGAGGCCTCAGTAGACATCAAGTAGAGATTCTCATAAAATGACCTGAAGAACTCCACTCTCTCTCTTGGAATAGTGAGCATGGGGCCCCCTGTCACAGGTTAGATACTCTGCACCACACTCTGAGCCTCCATTTTCTTAAGTCTTAGGGCCAGTAACTTGCCCGGTCTCTCCCCTGATTCTAAGTATCAGAATTTGGTACGTTGCAGTGCCAAGTCTGCATTCAATGCTAATATACCCAAATATTGAGCTCAGACAGTATTCAGTGTGGTCCAAACCCTTTCCACAGAAGAAGAAAGCTCCTGTTCCAGTGCCCTAATTTGGTCTAGTACGTCCCTAATGGAGGCTTCTTTAATTTTCCTAGTTTTAGAAGCCATCCTTATGCATTCACCGTGAAATACGCATTTCACCGCACCCCACAACACGTCCATAGAGGACACCGTTCCCATGTTTTCTCTAAAAAAATTCATGGTGAAGGTTGATAAGGTGGTTAGATGGTCCCGCAATATTGCCAGGTTAAATCTTTGGACCCTGTCCCTGTCATCCAGACCATCGAGGGTATGCTCCATAAAGATCGGGGCATGGTCCGATATCACGGTGGGTAGAATGTTACAAGACACCAACCCCCGAAGATCAGATATGGATGTCAACAAATAATCAATTCTAGAGTAGGAGTTATGTGGGAGGGAGTGGAATGTGCAATGCCTATCCGCCGGGTAGAGGATATGCCAGGGGTCCCCAAGGCCTAGCATGTCCATGAGGTCTCAAAGCCCTCTCTGGGCCAGTGATAGCCCCTTCCTGATTCTTCCAGACTTGTCCATATCATTCTGGTATACCAGATTCTAGTCCCCTCCTAAGATGGTGAAAGGGTTGGAAGGTGTGGCAAGGTGGGTGATGAGATTGGAGAAAAAGCTAGGTGAGTCTGTGTTCGGCCCATATACACCACCCAGCCATGCTTCAGTTAACCCAAGCTTACCTCAAATTAGTATAAACCGGCCTTCTGAGTCACAGTGCTCATCAATTGGCTGGAAGGGGGTCTTCCTGTCAACCAAGATGCAAACCCCTCTGCTTTTGTTACTGGACCCCGCCCCAAACACCTGGCCCACCCATTCCCTGCGGAAAAGCACCACATCTTCCTGCTTTAGGTGGTTTTCCTAAAGGAAAACCACATTCGGTTGATATTTAGCAAGATGCTTGAGAATCATGTAGCATTTGTGCTTGTTGTTTGCCCCTTTGACATTCCAGGACATAAATTTAAATATGGATCCCATGTTGAAACGACTTGCCTACTTTTGCCCCAGCCTCCATCCATAAGCCTTCATCCCCCCCCCAAGCTCCAGAAGTCGATACTTCCTCTCCTCCCCAATTCCTTTCACCCCATAAGACAACAACCAACATGAACACAAAAGCAGTAGAGTTAACTGTTCACACTCCATAAAGTCCGCCTCCCCGAAAACTATATACAAAGAACTGTCCCCGGCCTTATTGGCGTCCCTCACTTTATCCATGTCCATGATGGTAGCTTCCATCAGAATGAGCTCCCCAGCTCCTACAGATCCTATGTGAACTGTAAAACTGTAAGGTCCTAGGACCCGCTTCAGCCCCAGTGCCGTTAAAAGTCTTCGTGCCCCAAAAGGTTGAAATATAGACTCCCCAAAGTCCTACCTGACCTCAATAAACAATAGTTCCAAGGATAACACACCTGCCCACCTTGCACTGGCAACGGTCCTCCCACCTCTAGGTCCATGAATTCAGCCAGAAAGGGTCTCCCCTTGGGTACTCTGCATAGGTACACTGCACCCTCGCAGCCCCAGATGATAGGTCCCCCAGGTGACGAGCAGTGGGGTCCAGCATGCCCCAGGCCAAGTCAGCTCCTCCACACACCACATAACCCGCCTTTCTGCTCCATATTAGCCTCAGAACTCAATGTCAGCCCAGGACTCCCCATAATATAGGTGCCAGCAAGTGTCCACGTCCCCTAGGGCAAAAGCTTCCACCGACTCAGGGCTGCCTAGGCCCAATGAAGGCTTACATCTTCACCCTCATGCAAACTGCCCCCTAGTCAGTGCACTGGTAAGTCAGGCTTGCTATTGCCTGAAATGGACCGTTGGGGGGAGCAGGGATACCACACCCTCTCAACCCCCTGTGTCCCTCTATGCTGCAGCTTCACTGGGTGTTAATGCCCAAGGGAATCTGCACAAAAGTCGGCCACCACAGTAAAGTCAGCATGGTAATCGCCCAGTGTACAGGAAAAGCAGTAACATTCAGTTAAAGTACATCTGTCCCCCTGGGTTGGGTCAAGTTCTATTAAGGTTCCCAAATCCATACCAAGGCAGAGTATTGATACACTATATGAATGCCTCCCTACAGGAGGTGTGTGGAGAGAGCCTTCTGACCCTTGGGTTTGCCCGACATCACTAAAGGGCCTACCTTCCATCCACTGCTGTAGGCGCGATGCTTCCTTCTCCATGTAGTTGCCCCAGGTGTGCACCCCTAGAGTTGCAAGCCAAGGATCCAAAGCTGTGGGGTCCCTGCTGGTGCTTCTTCTCGGTAGGTCACCGCAACCCCCTGGATGAGAGTAATTCTCCAGATGATATTGGGAAGAGGTTACGGCCTCAGCAAGGTGTTTAAGCATTCTAGAGAGAGAAGCAGTCCGCAAGTGCCAACGAAAACTATGGGGAAGAAGCTGTCCCAGGGTGCAGAACACAAAAAAATTGTCTTAAATCCACACTACACTTGAGTCCTATTAATGCACATATAGCTAATAGCCAAAAATCATTGCTGTAATGGTTCACTTAGGGGTTTGAAACAGGTCAGGAAACAACATTGGTAGCTCCTTCGCCTGTGCTTCCAACTCAAATGATCTAGGAGAGCCCTGATAGGCAATCTGTAGCTTGGCAGGGTATACCATCCTGAAGTGCAATCCAGCTGCCATAAGCTTAGATATGATGTGGTTATACTTAGCCCTTTTTAATCTGATTGACTTAGGGAGATCGTGTGAAATGCGCAGTTTGGTTCCGTCCCATATTATTTCCTTCATTTCTTTTACCTTTGCCAGGATGTGCATCTTGTCTAGATAATTCAGCATTTTAAATATAAGAGGGTTAGATGGTGAATTTGGGGCAGGCATCGGCCTGAGCGCTCTGTGGGCCCGCTCGATCATATAGCTGGGGCCATTGGGAGAGGGCCTTGCTACCTTCTCACAAAACCTTTGAACAAACAAGATGGGGTTTTCTCCCTCAGCCCCTTCTGGGAGGCCAATGATGAGGAGGTTATTCCTCCTGCTGTGACCCTCAAGGTCCTGAATTCTTTCCTCTAGCTTAGCAATCCTGCAGAGGACTGCTGTGGCATCTGATTCCTGCCTTGTGCGCCAGTCATCCAGCTAACTCACCCATGCCTCCACATCCCCCATGCAGTGAGACAGAGCCTCGGTGATTTTCTGTAGGCTGGTAAGTTGATTAGTTATGGCCAGTCGGAGCTGATGCTGCTCTGGGGACCGTTGTCGGTTGGGTCTTGGATTTGTTGGCTGCTTTCAGCTTTTCTGGTGTGGTCAGCAGAGTGTGAGAAGGGCCCGCAGGTTGCATTTCTGCTTCCATTCCTCCGAGTGGCTGTCTCCCACTGTGCTGTAGTTTAGAGGAACCGAAGTCTTACTGCCGATAATTCGTCCAGTTAAACTGCTATCCAACCATGGCCCTATGATGTTTTTCAGGGTAAAATGGCTGTGGAAATATGAAAATAAAGAAGCTGGAGAGTGGAGCCGGAGCAAGCACGTCTTACTTGTTCCAACGCATCACGTGACCTATCATCTATCTTTCTATCGTATTACATTTTACTTATCTCTCCCCCTCTCCCAGCTCAGCCAGTTGTCCCTCTTGAAGTGTTAATTTCCAAGAGCAGACAAGGGTGCCCATCCCTGTACCACTTGCCAGCCCCTTCCCCTTCAGGTCACCCCCCCCATGAATAGGTGGTGACACCAGGATGACCCCCGTGCCGACACGGAGTTTAGCTGACACTAGCATACCCAATCCAAAGTGTCAGATACAATAGTGATTTATTTTGTAAAACCTGAAAAACAATAACTGCCCCTCAGTGTCTGTATTTCTTTTGTAAAACCTGAAAAAAAAAAAGAAAATCATCCCTAGATGTCTATTTTTTTAACCTGAAAAAAAAGAAAATGATCCTCACCAGTCTGACCCCCAGACCCCACCCCACCCCACCCCACCCCCACTCAGTGCCTATCACCCCACACACCTTACTTACCTGATGATGTCCAACAACATCGATTCACTCTCTGGTCAAAGACATGTTTTGCTGCTGGAACCGGCAAATGTGATATGAAAAAAAGTAAGGTACATCCGGTTTAATGGATTTCAATGGAGTTTGAACTTTTATTCATAATAATATTGTCATTTTTGAGTATTTTACACCACATTTTCAACATGACCTTTTTGAGACCCCGCCACATGAACAAGGGTGGTAGAATTTTTCAAATCCAGCCTGAAAGGCGATTATGCAGTCACTGTGCAAAATCACCTTTCAGGCAGGATGTGAAAATGTTCACCTATTGGGTCCATAAGATGGGGTCATGAGAAGGATATACTGAAAATTTGGAGTCAGAATGTTAAAAAAGCAAGTTGTAAACATACATTGAAATTTTTCTACACTCGCTCATAACTTTGGTCATTTTCAATATTTTGACCCCAAATTTTCAACATAGCCATTTTTTCACACCACCTCATGAATGTCACAGCTGTTGTTTTTCTAATACTTGCTAAAATGTGTTTTCACACTTGTGGTGTCAAATGATGTTTTGGCAGAGATCTCAACATTTTCACCTACTGGGTTCATGAGGTGGGGTTAGAAGAAGACAATGTTGAAAATTTGGTGTAAAAATATGGTAAAATGACCTTGTTATAAGTAAAGGTTAAAATAGTTCATCCTTTACTTATAACTTTGTTAATTTTCAATATTTTGATTCAAACTTTCAACATGGCCATTTATTCACACCACCTCATAAATGTGACAGGTATTGTTTTTTTAATTCTGGCCGAGACATATTTTTGCACCTGTGGTGGATGAGACATGTTTTTACACTTGTGTGAAATGAAGTTTCAGCCAATATACTATAAATGCCCCTTATCATGTTTATGTGGAGAGTCATAAAATGGGTATCTTGAAAATTTGGGGACAAAATAAAGAAAAATAATTATTAAGAAACATTGTGTGTAGTGCCAACCTTTCCCCCTGCAGGTAATGCTTTGTGATCCTGCGCCGGTGAACCAGCTGGATGAGGTAAGGCTAGGGGATGCCATTGTTATGCAACACAATGGTGCAGGGTTGCCTGGATGGGTCCCGGTACCATATAGAAGATAACTCTTCTTTTGCCATAGGGCCCTGAACCTCTGCGCCCATGGGCGGCAGAGGGCCCTGTGCATTGTCTGAGAGAAGGTCTCTTTGCCCTGTGCATCTGTATCTTCAGTAACATGGAAGCACATGGCACAGTGGGTCCTGCATTTCTGCAACCCATCAGCCATCCCGATGAATTCTTGACATCCATTGCTGCATGGAAGTGCAGGGTCCCCAGGGCCCTGCACTTCCATAGGTGGACAGAGTCTTCCCTTGTCCCTGTGTCTGTATCCAGTCATGCTGTCCCAAAGGGACCTGTGTGAATGAGGATATGATCCCACTATCTCAAAAAGAAAGGAAATTCTTTGGAAAAAACTGCATTAATGCAACAGTTAGTGCTCAACTTAACACAACAAACTTAGGGAAATGTGGCATTATGATTTCCAGTCCTAACCTCCCACCCCCCCCCCAGCAGCAAAAGGAAAAAAAAACATTAGGGGTTTGGGTCACTGGAGTCTTGGCAAAATCAGTGGTGGGTCCTTGAGGTTGCCAGTCCTAAAGTCTACCCCCTCCCTTGAGGAAACAAAGTCAGATGTGATCTTTTTTCTTCATGCAGGGACCACAAGGCCCTGTGAAAAAAGTTACCACACATTGTGTTGATAACATGTGGTGAGACATACTTCTCTACCTTTGAAGAGTGTAACACTATGAGGCACTGGCTTGGAGCTGTACTTTGTGCTTCAGACAGGAGGCTACAGGTTGGAAGGAGAGGTGAGCATTAGGGTTGACAGCCCAAGGAAGACCCCACCACTGTTTCAGCAAGAATCTGGAGACCCCAAACCCTAGCAAACAAAACATCCAGCAGCAGTATCCATGGAAAATGTCCCCAAAAAGATGTTATTCAAATATTAAAAGCTTATACAGCATACCACAGCCCAAAGGTCCTCCACAGTCCATCACCAACATTTCATGCCCATACTCAGTGTTTTTTCAAGGTACTTCGGCCAATTTGACCCCCCTTGCTTATAAAGGCTTGAGTTATTAAAGTGACAGTGCTTTCAAAGTTTTAGAACCTTACCAGTTACAAACTTGGTGGCAAAGAAAGTGTTGAAGTGCAAACCATTATCACCTCAGTACACAAATATTGTCTGAATAACACAGGACTCTATGAACACCCTTATAACCAAATACCTACACACTAATATTAAAAACACATTATGACTCTGACTTTCATAAATTATCCTTGTCTCCATACTTCAAGTGAATATAGAAAACATAATCCATTAACTCACTCAGCCCCATAGCGCATATGTGCATCATCAAGAACATTCCTCTAGTCCTCATAGCACATATGTGCATCAGGTATTCACTTCATCTCATCCCCAGAACACATATATGCGTCATGCACTTCTTATGCACTTTTTGGATCAATCAATCAGGATAAGGTTATTCAAAAGTGCAGGACAGTAGGAAACATTCCTACCTACCAGAATACCGACCTTAAGATAGGGGTCACCATTGAGTTAAATAGAGTAAATTACTTTTTTGGGTTTTAATTTGGGTTAAAAAGTGAAGAAAATGCTATTTTTTTTTCCATTACTAGAAATGTGTGATCCCGATTTGAAAGCTGGTTTCACTGTGAAAAATTAGTATGCTGGTTTCTGGGAGCTAGGAGGTATACATTTTTGTTTTAGTTTTTTGAGGATAAAAAAAGTGTAAAAATGTGATTTTCCTCCGTTTCAGGTACTGTAAAAACAAACTTTAAATGCTAGAAATGTATGTGACTCATCATTTGAAAGGTCTCTTTAATGTGGACAATTATCATGCGGGTGTCTAGGGTCTAGGAGGTGTACTTTTTATGATGTAGGTTTTTATTTGGGAACAAAATGTAAAAAAATGCTCCTTTTTATCATTTCAGGAACTGTAAAAAAATATCTGCAAATGCCACTAACATGAGTGACCCATCATTTTAAAGCTCTTGTTATTGTGAACATTTTCCGTGCAGGTGTCTAGGGGCTAGGAGGCATACTTTTTCAGTTATTGTGGTTTGTGCATCATGTGGGCAGTTGTGCAGAGCATTTTTCTGAATTCAGTTGGTGTACTGGCGTTATGTGTTGGCACATGCCTTAGTTTATAGTCTGTTTCATTATGTAAAACATCTCCAAAATACTCTAAACTGTGGCAGTGTCATGCACAGATGTTGGTGTGATGGAAAACCATCATACAACAGACATTTGCCACTTCTAAGGTGTTTTTATTTTTTTTAAAGAAAAAAAATATATATTTTCATTGTTACATGCTCTGTAAAAAAATGTCAATGATACTAACATGTGTGACCCCTCATTTTAAAGATTTTTTTATTGTGAGCAAACTTTGTGCTGTAAGTTTTGTGATAGGAGTTATACTTTTTAGTTATTTATACTCCAAGTCAGAGTGTTACCAATTTAGTTCTGAACATTCTAACTGCTCAGGAAAACAGCCATTTTTACTCAGGAATACAGCACTCACTCAAGAGTCCATTCTAGAGCTGAGAGAGTTAATATAGAAGCCTGACTCATAACCTCCTGTGCAGAAAAAACATGCAATGTAATTATTACACATTATCAATGTAATTATTACATATTACTCCAAGTCATATATACTGCTTTATTATTAGATCTCTAGAGAAACCCATACCATTATTTCCCACACACAGGAAGCATCATAAAAAATCTTATAGGAACATTCTTAATTATAAAAAGGGTCTGAGAAATGGAGCTTTCTGATTGGCTGCAAACATTCTAACAGCTTTATGTTAATCTTTTATTAACATACATGTAGAGCTTAACCATATGTTGAACAAGATTTAACACTGTTTAAAAACATTTTTTATTATAATAGCAATAAGGCACTCCCAGGGATTATGTTAATGGTCAGTTAAGCACCCTCTAGGGGCATGTGGCACTTGGCTACACCTCGTGGCACAGTACACCCCTAGAAGGTGATTAACAGACCATTAACATAACCCTTGGTCATGCCTTATTGCTTAAATACTATACGTGTAGAGTGGTGCCCAGGTATAAATATATTGCACTCCTTATTTCAAGAAGTGGACAATTCAAATCTATCATTCAGGCCTGGTGCCTCAGTGGCATGTAGTATAAATATTCACCATGCCTTCCTCTTCTATAATAAATTATCTAAGTCCCCCCCCCCAACCACCACCACTTATTCTGGGTCTTTATACTTTGGAATGAAAAACAATGTTTACCCCTTATCTGTTTTTTGAGACTGTTAGTAAGGGCATTTTTCATCTCACCTCTTTCTGTGGCCCTGGCATGTTCTTCCACCCTCAGTTTCAAACTTCTCTTGGCCTTACCCGCATAATATGCACTACATATACAAGTGGCCAACAGTGGTGGAGCCAGGTTTAGGAGAGTTTGGGAGCCAGGGGGGCCATTCAGTCAATCACGGGCTCCACAATGGGCACTAAACATTGAATAAAGTTGGTGGCAGGGCACCACTACTCACACTGGGGCAGCCAGGAGGGGGCGACCGCCCCCCCAGCCCCCCCTCTAGCTCCGCCACTGGGCAAATAGATCACACCATTGAAGTAACAATTAATGAACTCCCTTATTTCAAAAATTCTAGCATCATTACCCACCTGGAATGTATTGGACTTTGTGATCAAGGGGCAATACTTGCATTTGTCACATTGAAACGTACCCCCTGGTAACTTAGATAACCATGTATTTTGAGCTACAGGCTTCTGATAACTGTTAGTCACAGATTCCTTCACATTCCTACCCTTTCTCTACTCAAACCTGCACAAAACCTAGGGGCCACACCTGATAACTCCTTAAGAGCCTGTTCAGTTTTTATCATTACCCAATTCTTTTCTATTATTCTTCTAATGCTAGTTGCATCTGTAAAATAGGTAGTGACAAAATTAGCTGTAGATTTAGTACTGTTAAGGAGGACATTCCTCTCCTCCCTGGTGAGGGGTCTAGTCTCAGTGTCTCTCATACCATCTTGCACTATATGTGCACCTTGTTGTATACCTCATACTGCTTCAGTTTGTATTTCGTGCCTCCTATTATGCTGATACATAAGGAGCTGTTCTCATCCTATCCCATCCTCCTCATGCCTAGCTATTGTCACACACATAGTGTATGTGTATATCTCCTACTCAGGAAATGATTTTCCAACTCATTTGAATGCTTTATGCATTCCTGATGAATACCAACATTCCTTTTCACTCTAATAAACTGACTCTTCGGTATATTTTCTATGGTGTGGCGGGGTGGCAACTTGTAAAATGGAGCAAGGCATTAGTATCTGTGGGTTTGCAGATGAGTGTAGTATTCACCCCTCTTATACCATTCTTTTGAATTTCCAAATCTAAAAAGTGTACCTCTTTTAGACCAGCACTTACACTAAATTTTAAATTTAGATTGCTCTGTTCCGAATAACCCTTGAATTGTTGAAGCTGCTCCAAAGACCACTGCCACACAGCAAAAACATCATCAGTAATGCACCTCCATAGATCTAGATATGCAACAGGTGGGTTACTTTCCACGTTTAAAACCATGTCCTGTTCTCAAATTCCAAGGTAAATATTGGCATAATTGGGAGCTATAGCAGTCCCCCTTGCCATACCTTATTTCTGCAAATAGAACTTTCCTTCAAACATGATCATATTGCATTGTAAAACTTTTTCAGTGAAAGAAATCAATAAATCAATGAACTGGTCACTATAAGATTTATAGAAGTAAGATGCAGCAGTATATATGACCTTGGAGTAATATGTAATACAGAAATTCCATTGCAGGTTTATTCTGCACAGCTGGTTATGATTCTGGCTTCTATATTATCCTGAAGTATGGAGACAATGATAATTTATGAAAATCAGATTCATAAAATGTTTTTAATATTAGTGTGTGGGGGTATTTGGTTATAAGTGTCTGTATATTTGTTAACCGGGTGGGTCCACTGGTCCAAGGGACCATTTTCAGGCATGACCCATGCCATGAAGATGGCACAATAACATGGTACAAAGTAGATACAGAACAGGTACAATAGGTAACGTGATTGAAGGAACGTACTAAAACAGGTGGAATAAATAAGTAATACAAAACAGTTATGTGCAAAACTGAGCAGATTGTGAAATACAGTAAAAACATGTGAGTGCAGCACAATAAGTAAGATGCAAAGGTAACACACATTTTTTTTTTGTTGGGTTCTCCTCCAAGTATCCGCTCTAGTCATGGCCCCTGAGCTTCCACCATCTGTCTCTGCCATGATCCCCTGGTCAACCCCGGCTTTCCCCCCGGAGGGCGGAGCTGCGGAACTGGTCCCCAATCCAGCCTGCGGAACCAATATCTGGTTGGGGGATCCAGCTAGAGAGGCTAATTGAAGCTCGAGGAGAGCTTCATAGAGGAGGAGACACCCTTGAGTTTTCTTGTTTCTGCCCCATTGAAGAGCCGGACATGCAGTGACGTCAGTGCACTAACGTGCTGAAGTCCACTGGCTCTTCCCCAATGTTAATGCCCGCAGTCTGCTGAACACCCAGCCTCCACTGGGTGTCACTGCAGCGAGGCGCACATCCCTCACCCACCCCGAAGGAAGGAGAGCTGTTGTAGGATGCTCAATCCTTCCTTCTCCCCGCCAGCCCCCGGTGGCCCAAGTCCGTTCCTGAACCCGGGTCGCCGGCGTGGTGTGAGGTATGGCATGAAGGTAACACACATAAGTAGAGTTACACTATTTATGGAAAAACTTAAGCATAACATGAATACAGTGCGAGCAGGCAAATACAGTCCGATAAGTAAAGTGCCAGCGTTACAGTGGCAGTGCAGGGACCACATGAAACAATCAGTGCCAGTAACTTATGGATACAATACAACAATTCCAGGGTCAAAACGTTTGGACAGTCTGGCTACCCTCGAACAGGGTATGGCAATCAACCTGGGGACATGAACAGGAGACTGTCATTGTAAGGGGATACATATAGTGGGAATTAAATAGGGGGCCTAGAGTCCCTAGTGGGGCTGGTAGGCTGTTACACAGGTTTGGTGTAACTGTAGAGAAGGTCTTTTGGCCCATGCATGTGGAGACCTATGGTAGACCCCGAAGTCAGTTGAAAAAACAATTATGACTGACTTATACCACATTTTGACTGATTTTTCAACCAGTTTAAAATTTATGAGTTCAACTAACTAAAGAAACGTCAACCAATTTTTTCAGCTTCCACATTGAGACCTGTTCAGGTGAGTGAAAGTGTGTGTGTGTGTGGGGGTGGGGTGGAGAGGGTGGAAGGTGGTGGGGGTTGTGTGGGTGGTTGGGGTGATGTGGTGGGGGTTGTGAATAGGGGGTCAGATTGGTAAGAAACCGTTTTCTTGTTTACAGGGTATAAAAAAACGAGGAACAGAAAGACAGCATTAGACACCGAGTTAGACAACAAGAAATGGCAGTAAGCATATTCTTTCAGGTGAGTCTTGAGTGCTGGACTGAGAGAAACTGTATTTTTTTTTTAAAGTGCTTGTCCAGTCTTTGATGCCATTTCTCTTAACTTAGTAACCACTGAGCCAGCATTCAGCAGCATAATGGATTTCAGTTACAGCAGCTTATTCGTGCTGTTGGAGAATCATACGAGCTGCTGATAAAAGCTTGAATGGTAGAGGGGAATGTCTCCACCAGTGTAATATAGGTGATGTCTGTCTAACAATGGGGATGTTAGCCTGCATGGTGTCAACTACAAAAAATGTATGCAGCAGCTCTTTTGACATAAAAATACATATTAGCAGCCTGGCCAGGTTATGCAGTTTCTGTCATCTGTATAAAAAGCGACCAAGAACAAGAAAAAAATATGGGTTTACAGACACACAGTGTAGAATAGGTTGTTTCTGTCACACTACTGGGAAGTTAGACAGCATGAAGTCAACTATAGTAAACTGATGCAACAGCTCACTTGACACAGCAGCCAGGTACTTATGAAGTTTTTGTCATCCTCATAAAAAGCAAGCAAGCATTCATTAGGTTAACTGATTTCAGTTACATCAGATTGTGAGTGTCACTGGAAATTCACAAGAGCTGCTGATACAGGTGTAACTGTTAGAAGAGTTTACAGACACACTGCCCAGCATAAAATAGGTTGTCTCTGTCATGCTACGGGGATGTTAGACTACATGATGTCAACTATAGTAAATTGATGCAGCAGTTTGACTGACACAGAAGTGCAGCAGCAGTGACACTAAACTGATACCATTCTATGCTGTCTGAGTTTGTTGTTTACGTAATTATACACCACTTTTACAAAGTTACAAGGCTGAGAGGAACAGCATAGATTTTCTCACCACTCATACTAGAAGTGATGTTGTTTCTCTTAGTATCAGCACGCAATACAGCATTATCTCCAGAAATGAAATGGTCCCAGGCCAGAACTTTGTCTAGATTTCAACCCTTATCCAAGCTAAAACTTTCATGCTGATCTAATAAATAGTAATACAACTCACCCCCAGCAGTTGCTGTCCACTGAGTGTCTCATCCTCTGGTCTCCTGGCCTGCTCACTCACATGGCTCCCCCCCAATGCAATTCCCAATCTTCCTTAGTTCCCTCTTGACCTTCCTGCACATACTGGGCATCCTCTTTAGCTTTCTTCTGATCAGTCAACTGTCAGAAACAGAATGCAGTTGCACCTACAACTTAGGCTCTTGCTAGGTACATTAGCTTAGATTGGTAACAAAGTGTGCATAAGTAGGGATTTAATGCATGGTCAGGTGATGTGTGTTATTATGAGGGGTTGCATGTTAGTATAGCAGGATCCCTGGATGTTTTGAAGCAAATTTTTATTACTAGGACAACTGTCTCTGTGGGGTATTGTTAAGAGAGCGGGTGAGTGAGCAATATACTCACTTGCGAGTGATAGACTATAAGTTCAAAGGAAGGAGCGAGCACCGCGAGATCGAACACGTGGAGATGCGTGCAGAGAGGCATGCATGTTTGCATGTTCACGGGTGAACGGGGGAACCGTAATCGGATACAGACAACAATAAATATCTTTGTTGGAATAGATGAGTGGCCCTCCATCCCTCACAGCGTTTAGTAAGTAGTGATTAAAAACAAGTATGGCAGAATCCATCTTGACAGTAAATGGGGATTTGGAAGTTAAATGTCTCCTATGTGGAATGTATCAACGGTTGAGGAAAATACAGATTGTGTGGCATTTGAATGCACTAAATGTCTCCAGAATAGGGAGTTTCAAAAAAATATTTATGAATTACTGTCTAGATTAGAAAAATTGGAAAATAGAATGAAATGAGCGAGAAGTTAATAGTTTTATCAAGTTTAAATAAGGGTGGAACAATAGAGAGAGTTGTAGTGGGTGAACAGTATGGGGCAAAGTGGAAAATACAGCAAGACATAGAGACAGATACAGACAATGCAGGGGATGATAATGAATGGTGTAAAGTAATAGCAGGAAAAATAAACAAACGGGGAAGAACACCCTTAAAGAGTATGTCTCCTTGACAAGGACACATTCAGTTAACAAATAAGTTTCATGCACTAACAGAACATGTTGATATTGAGAGGGAAGTGGCCCAAAGAGAAGAAACTTTCAAACCCCCACCACTTGTTAGTATGGATGAGACCCTGCCCCCCTTAGAAGTAAGGGGCAGCAGCAGGCAAACAATAGTAAAAGGGGATCCAGTCATTAAATACACTGATAGATAAATATGTGGACATGACAAGGAAAATACAATGGTGAGTAGTTTTTCAGGGGCAGGGGTACAGGATTTATGTAAGATGGTAGATAATATTTCTAAGGATGCAGGTGTGAGACCAATAATAGTAGTGCATGTAGGAATAAATGATTTATGTAGAAAGCAATTACTAGAAATACAACAACAATTTATTGAATTAGGGAATAAGTTGAAAGAGAAGGATTGGGAAGTAATCTTTTCTGAGATACACCCTGAACCCAGAGCATCAATGTATAAACGAAAAAAAATATTACTAACAAACGCATGGCTTAAAAAATGGACCCAAGAGAACGGTTACCACTTTTTACAGCACTGGGATGCATTCAATGGCAAAAATAACCTCTATAGTAGCAATGTCTTACACTTAAATTTTCGATGTAGCAGAATATTGGGAAATAGAATTAAAGCTGAAATCCAGAAATATTTAAACTAGACGGGGCGAAGAATGACTTTGTAGATCATCAAAGAATAGATTGTCAAATTACTTCCAAAGAAAATAAAAAGACTAAGTATTTGATAGACAAGGAAAAGGTAAATATCATTTTTCTGAATGCCAGAAGTCTTAACAAAGAAAAAATGGCAGACCTGGAAACTTTAAGTAGCATGGGGCAGTATGAGATAATGGGTGTGGCTTGAGACATAGTGGAATAAGGATATTAGCTGGAATAAACAAATTAAGGGGTATCAACTGTTACACAAAGATAGGCTGGAGAGGAAAGGGGGAGGAGTGGCCATATATATAAAAGAAGGTATTAAACACCATCAGATGAAAGCTGATAATGATTATGGTAATATTGAAATAATGGAAGCAGACATTATTAGAATATCTGGAAAAAAGGTCAAATTAATAACTTTTTATAGACCTCCAGATACTAATAATTCTGATATGGACCTTTTTATAAAATACATAATAGGGCACAAAGAGAGGATATTATAGTTATGGGGGATTTAAATATTCCAGAGACTAATTGAGAGGGGGATAGTAGGACATATAAAATATATGGTGATTTAACAGTAGCAGGAGTGAAACAGTGTGTCCACATGGCAACCAGAGGGAGTAATATCCTGGATGTCATCTTAACAAATATAAGTGACGATATCAGTAATATCGATACAATGATATGATCACATTTAAGTTGGATAGACAGAAGAAGAAAATACGAGGAAATATAGTCCATACACTCCACAATAAGGCAAATTATATAAAAATTAGACAGGAACTAAAGAATATTGATTGGGCAAATGTAACAAAAGGATTGTCAATGGAGGAATCTTAGAATGTGTTTATGCAAATAAACAATAGGTTGGTGGAAAGATATGTTCCAAAAAGAAAAGTTTATAATTATAGAGGGAAAAAATATTTGGTTAAATAGGACTATAGAAGGTTTGGTCAGAAAGAAAAAGAGGCAGTTTAAGAAAATGAAAAAGCAACAAACAGAAGAAAATAGGGGGAAGTATAGGAAAATTTTACATCATTTAAAAAAAGAATTAGAAAAGCAAAGATTCAAATAGAGCTTAATTTAACTAACTCTAAACCTAATACAAAAGGTTTCTTTGCTTATGTCAATAATAAAAGAAATAATAATAGACAGGTAGGACCAATTAAAATGAGAGGGCAGCTTATTTTAAACCCTAAAGACATGGCTAGGGAATTTAATAGTTTCTTCTGTACCACGTAGACAAGCTGGGACATGGTAATGAAGTATCATATGTTACAAGTGACCAAGTTGGGTTAATCACTGCTGAAAAAGTTTTGACCAAACTAAAAAACTTTAAGTGGACAAATCAGCGTGGTATGATGGACTACACCCAAGATTTATACATGAGGTAGCAGAGGAAATTGCTCCAATAATAGCTGCTATAGGTAGAAGATCTTTTTTGGAAGGGTGTGTGCCAAGAGACTGGAGATCAGCAATTGTGGTGCCTATTTTTAAAAAGAGATCAAGGATGTACGTGACTAATTATAGACCAGTTAGTTTGACGTCACTGGTGGGAAAAATAATAGAAGGAATAATAGTGGATGAAATAAGCAGTTGTCTGGAACGACATAAATTACATGACAAAATGCAGCACGGATTTGTAAAGAACAGATTGAGTAGTACTAACCTAGCTACTTTTTACAATTATGTAATAGAGAAACTGGACGATGGCAGGGCAGTGGATGTGGCACTGCTGGATTTCACTAGGGCATTTGATAGGGTTCCCCATAGAATAATAATAGCTAAGTTAATTGAATTGGGTGTAAATGACAACCTAGTGAAATGGACAGACAGGTAGCTGTCAGATCGAACACAGACAGTGAGAGTGAATGGTCTTCTGTCTGAAGAACAGAGATTGATGAGTGGGGTGCCACAGGGGTCCATTTTGGGCCCCATGTTGTTTGGTATTTTCATAAGGGATCTAAATATCAGTAGCACTAATAAAATTAGCAAATTTGCAGGTGATGTTAAGATTGGAAGGGTGGTGGATACTTTTGAGGAGAGGCTTGCTTTTGGTCAAGATTTGTTAACTATTGGAAATTGGGCTGTTAGGAATGGAATGACACTGAGTATGGAAAAATGTAGAATACTACATAAGGTAAGAAATTATATCCACCAGGATTATTATTTGCAGGGAAAAAGGGTAATGGAGTCAAAAGGAGAAAAAGACTTGGGAGTTTACATTTCCAATGATTTAAAGAGTGAGATGCACTGTGAGGTTGTTGCAAAGAAAGCAATGAACTTGGTACATTGCATACATAGGAGTTTCTTTTCTCATGATAAGAGAATATTATTGCCAATGTACAAAACATATATAAGACTGATTGAGGACTATCATTCAACAAGTTGGAGTCCATTTCTAAAGAAAGACAAAATTCTGGTAGAAAGGCCACAACGGGCCCTTACCAAACTAATTCTAGAATTAAAAAATACACCTTATGAAGAAAGATTGTTGAATCTTAAATTATGGCCTACAGAACTTAGAAGAAAGAGAGGAGATATGTTGTTGTTTTATAAGATACTACATAATGAGGAAATTAGAGAAGAATTAAATTTGAAATATAGGCCGCAGATATATAATCTTAGGGGACATGAGCTCCAATTTGTTGAGGATAAGTATAGGACAGAACTAAAAAAGAATAGTTTCAAGAACAGAACTATAAGATAGTGGAATGAGATGCCACAGGATGTGGTAGAGGCAGACAGTTTCAATATATTTAAGACAAATTTGGATAGATATTACTCAGTTGGCATCCTGAATGCCTCCACTTTATAGCGGGAACAGCTTATATGGGCTTGAGCCTTCTGCTGTTCTAACAATTCCTAGTATAATTCCTAGTATGCTCCTAATTGCAAAGGCTAGGCCTGTGATTCAATGGGCAAAGCAACAACATCACTCCCCCATCAGGCCTTAAAAGGCCTCTCCTCCTGGACTGTTTCCAGGATTCGTATCTTTGTTGCAGCCGTAGGTGCTGTTCTTCCTCGCTCTCACTGTCTCCTCCTTTTGCCCTTGTTTCTGCGATCACTTCCAGCCACCAGCTTACTGTCCCCTGGAGTCACTGCTGCTGAGGTCGTTTCCTTTGGCTACCGCCTTGCTCTCACTTCCCATCCCCTTTTGTTCCCCCCCCCACCTTGATTCATTGCCTCCTTTCCCCGTGTTCCTCTCTCTCTTTTCAGGCCATTACTCCAGCCTGATGATTTCACTTCAGTGCACTCTACTCCATGTCATCTCAGAGTGCACCAAGGCATTTAATCGGGACTGACCTTGCCCTGGGAGTGTCCACCCGTTCGTTCTGTTTCCCTATTGAGGCTCTTCGCATTCCCACAGCTTTGCCTGGGGCTGTAGCATTTCCATTCCTCCTGCCCTCTGGCTCAGTCCCTCCACTCCATTTTTTCCCGCATGGTTGGGGGCTCTCTAGTTCAGATCCTGGACCTGTGCCTCCCTCGTACTGGCACTGTATATTCTTCTGCTCCCATTGTTGTCTGCCTTGACTCTGGACAATATTTTTGGGTTCCTCCCTGATGCCTGACTGTGCAGTGCTTTTTCTTTCCCTTGATACTCAGTCTGCTACTCATGGGATCTGTTTCCTTTTGTTTTGGATTTGTTGCCATAGCCTTAGCTCTCTGATTTTGTTTGGGTGTTCAGAAGTGTCTCTATCATTGTCGAGACCAGCAGCTTTCTGCTGCAGCCGCTGTTTTCACCCTCGACCCCTTATTCCTGTTTTCATCAGCACTGTATTTTTCCTCTTCTTTTCTTCCCCGGCAACATCCCTGCCCACCATCATTTCTTGTTCCTGCCATAGTTCTTCCAGTCCTCCCTGGGACTCGTAGGCATCTCGTCTCCACTTGGGCTCTCATTTTTCTTGCTGTTTGCACTTCTTTTGGGGTTTTGTATTGGGCTCCATGCTTGACCCGTTGCCATATTCCCTGCTCCATTCTAGTTTTCTGAACCCTCAGCCCTTTCACATTGCTTGGCTGCCGGCCTACCGTCTCATTCCTCTCACACCATTTCCTCCATTTTCCCCGACCCTCATTGTCTCAGTCTTCTCCTGCCCCCCCCCGTTCTTCAGCTCATACCATCCTCCTTGGTATATTAGTCTCTGTTCTTCTCAAACCTTGTCCTTCCCATACAGATCTCGCAGTTTCTCCTACCGCCATCATACCTCATTATTTTCCTGTTTTTTTTGTACTCTGACCCTGGACCATGGGCTTTGCTCAACATCCTAGTCTTTGACTCATGCCCTTCACCTCTTCTCCTTCCTTGTCCTGTGTTTTCTTTTTGAGGGTGTTTCCCTATCCTGCCATCACCCTACCTATTCATATCCTCCTCTTACCCTAGTCCTACATTCTTGGACCACTCAACTCTTATATCCTCCCCTCCATGTCCAACATCCATCATCACTGAACCTCGACTTTCCTATACCCTACTTGCCATCTTACCTACCCTTATCCGTACCTGCTTTCGAGGCTTTCACTCCATAATTGTTCATCATCCATTTCATACCTCACCATACTCATACTGGCCATCGAGGCTTCAATCCAATACCATACATTGTCCATTTCATTCCTCACCAGGCCTCCAAGGCTTTCAATCCACCATCATTTATCGTTCATTTGTTTTCATCCATTCTGCCCTCCCATATTAACTTCTCCAATCATCATAGGTTGCAGGCATTGCCCGGCCATCCTCATCTCTCCCATTCACATCCTTCATTCACTTTCTGCAGTTCATGCAGACCTTCTAATCTCCCCCCCGTGACCCTCTTGATCATCCACTCATCCATTCTGACTTTGTAGCTCATTTCTCACTGCTCCTGGTACTTTGTACCTCCCCTGTCAGCTGAGGGCTTCACCCAGTAGCTCTCGTTCCTACCTTCATCAAGTTCGCTCCACTCCTGATTTGGCTTCTCAATGAACCCGGTTGACATGAACTCCCATGATTGCTACTGCAACTTGCCTCCTCTGGACCCTTGTTGGGGTTTCCTTCACTCAATCTGACCTCTCAGTAGGTCTACTAGTTCACATTGCCTAATCGAGCATACCCTTCATATGGGTCCTATGCTACCTTGATTCGACCTGCTCTCCACTCGGAGACATGCCTTCTGTGTCCATTGCTTCATGGCTTGGGGCTAGCCTGTAGTTGATGGTCTCACTTGGCACCTACGAAGTCCTCATCTGGAGCATGTGAATCTCGGAGCAGGGTCCTTCTCCCTGGCCCATAGTGAGAATATCTTTGGTCTGGGTGGGCCTTCAGTCATTTGATGACACCCCTGGTCATAGAATTTATGACTTCAAGCTGTGAGGGGTGGGACTCTCATCATCAGGGCCCCTTTGGCTGCCTAAGTGGGTTCAGAGGCACCCTCTATGCTATTTTCCATCAAGACTACCTCTGGTTCACCTGGCCTGTTTCATAGGCTGGCTGAGTGCCTCAGTGGTATTTTCTCTCCTCCTTTGCTTTTGGGTGTCTAGTTGCAGAGACATCACTCACAACCCTCTACAGCATTCCTGTTGGAAGGACAGAGTGAGAGCTTCATCTAAATTGGAATCTTTTCCTCTTCCCTCAATATCAACTCTAAACTGTAGTAGCTGAGCTGTCACTAACCAAAACATCCTTTTGCCTGGAGGGAAGCTGACCTAGACCTTGGGTCCCCAGAAGTTTCTTCCTCAAAGGGATATTTTTCCTCTCCTCTGTGCCGATGGTCATAACATTAGACAGTGTTAGTGCTTTCTTAGGTTCCATAGTTAGATTCCGATGTTGGATGGAGTTGGATGGTGGCCCCAGCGGTTCCATCTCTCCTTAGGAAGTCCATCCTTCTGCATCCGCCTGCTTTTGTTTTGCTCATCATCCTTGTCATATCACATTTTTCTCCTGTTCTTCCTCTCTACGTCTCACACCTTACTTTCTGGTCTCGATATATTCTGATTTCTCGCCTCTTCAATGCTTGACACCCCTTTGGGTATTCTTTTTGGGCTTCTTCCTAAGCTACCTTTAGCCAAGAGAATCATTCCAGCAGCACCTATAGGGGCAGAACCCTCCTCTAGGGTTTCTCACTGTTGTATCCTTATAGGGTGGTATATCCCACAGATAGAGAGGTAAACAGCCACAGTGTAACTAAGTCACACAAGCATACATCATACCAAGTTGCGTAAACACACTGAATTGCAAAGGCTATGCCTGTGGCTCAATGGGCTGAGCAACAATGTGACTCCCCCATCAGGCCTTAAAAGGCCACTCCTCTTGGACTGTTTCCAGGATTTGCTTCTTCATTGCCCCACCATTATCACCTCCTCCTCCAGTGGCTCATCTCTCTCTTTTCCGTGGGCTTCTTTCTAAGCTGCCTTTAGCCAAGGGAATTATTCCTGCAGCATCAATGGGGGGAAACCCCTCTTCTAGGGTTCCTCACCATCGTACCCCTATATGGTGAAATATCCCATGGATAGAGAGGTGAACAGCCACAATGTATCTAAGTCACACAAGCATACATCATACCAAGTTGCGTAAGCACATTGAACTTATGAAGTTTCTAAAAATAGTTGTGTAACTGAAAGCCATTTTATAAAAATATATCTATCCTTATATACAGCTGTGATCAAATGTAATTTTTACAAAAGATGGAACTTAATTGCAAAAACTACAGTTAGACAACGGTTAGGGTTAAAGCACAAACACTGAAATGCAGGAAAATGCAATAATTCCCCTGAATTTTGGTGAATGTGTGGCGTAGTAGTCCTAAGAGAGTAAATGATTGATCAGATCAGTGATGATAGGACTGTCTGATCTGACAGATGGGTGACTCCACTCCTATCTTTTGGAGTGGCTTAAGCCAGTTCAGGTTGGCAGCACTCAAAATAACCCCTGCCCTTCAGGTCAGGCATACCCATGGACTCCTTTCATAACCCCATCCTTTCCTCAAATTTCTTAAAGGAAAACTGTGGGTTTGCTTTTACAGAGGTTTCAGGGAAGCTGACTCCAGTTAGCTTTATCAAGTTGAAGAGTATATTTACAAAATGGAGCCAGCTCCATGTTCCTCTCTGCACAGCATGGAGACAAACATTGGAAGTGCTGCTGCAGACATGTCTGAGATTGTGAAAAATTAAAGTGGTAACACTATCTGGCTGGGTATCTCATGACTTTGCTGACCACGATTGGGTGCCTACCAAAAGGGTGACTCAATCACGACACCTGTCATTGGGGCAACTGGGGAAGGTGGGTGACTGGATGGGGGGATGTGCAAAATAGCGACATCCTATCGCTACATGCCTATGCACACGAGGAGATCAAGTACACCGAGCTTGGGGTGGAAGGGGATGGAGGGGTTGTAGGGGGTGGCACTGTAGTGAGCTGCCAAGCTGCTGCTGTAGCATGGTGGGTGGGTTCGGGGCAGTGGTGGGAATGGTGTTGGGTCTGGGGCCGGGTGCAGGTACTTTTCAGTGCGCCCAGTCCAAAATGTTATTTATGCCGCATTTGCACATCCCCGACATGCACCACCCTGGAGTTGAGAATCCTTAAGTAGGGGAATGTGGGGGGCACAGCCCCTCACATTAAACAACAAATCCCAATTCCCCAGTGCTATTTTGCTGTGTGCCGGGGAGTACATGGCCAAAATGTTTTTTTGGTGATGTGCCGTTGCCATTATCACATAGATCCATTGGTCTGTTTCATGGAAATGCCACTCATAATATAGCACTAGATGCATGGAGAGTTTCATTATTATATGCATCATGTCCTTCCCTATGTTTGCCAAAACTATAACTAATTTGCACATTTAACACTTAGTACCTGTAGCTGCCACTTTGCCCTTTATGTTCAATCTGTCATCCATTGCTGCACTTTCTCAAAAAATCTCTCTGTTACCTCCCAACAGGCCCAGTGCCACCCATATGTTTCCTCCTTTCTGGGTACATATTAGTTTGACAATGTTTCTCCTACCTCTTCTCTCTTTTTGCCACTCGATTCTGTCCACCTTCTCCCTGCACTCTTCTGATGTTCACTTCTTCCATATCCTTCCTACAAATCCAGAACAGGTCAGTCTGCCTTCTTAATTCGCCTTTCAACCCTCTGGAATAGTCTCTCCCCCCGTCCAACTCATATCTTTACTCCAGTCTATCAAACCACTCCTACTGGCACATTTCACAAAAGCATACCTCTGCAACCCTGTTACACTGCATGCCTTCACTGTACCACTTCACTTCCCTGTCTTAGCCATTTTAACTTTGGTAACTTTTGTTTTCCTCATTGGGCTGTGTTGTTTTACTTTCAGCCTGGGCTTTCTAAAGGATCTTATCTTTTTCCTGCTCATACAAACTTAAGATTTGATCACACTGTGTTCTTATTTATTCTCTCACAAACTTAAAAAATTTGATCATACTGTGTCACTATTTATTATATATAGGATAATGAATGGTGTATGAGTAATAATACAGTATAAGGCTATTATTCCACTGAGTGGATACAATGCCGACTGATGACCTCAAGAATGAAGCTCGAGAGGTCCCTAAGTCAGCATTGTATCCACGAGGAGGAAGAATAGCCGAGTAGTGTTATGGTTACCATACACTCTTCTATATAGTGTATGGTGAGTGTCTTTAGTGGGCATGTACAATAAAATAAAATAAAATCACTCACTTTAGTCCATTTTAGGTCTGCTCTGCCAACTGCACTTAATCAACAATTGCCACTGGCTGGCACATGCATGCAGCTCTCACACATCAGTGGACGAATCACAACTGCTGATGGATTCCTTTGTATTATGATGTCCTCACTAACACAGAATGAAAAGTCGTTCTGCATTAGTGCAGACATCACAACTGCAGTAGAACAACTTTCTGTGGTGTATGGCTTTCCATACACAATCATATTCTACCATATACTATAAACCATTAGGTATTTTACATGAAAATTATCTTAATACTGTTTTTACTTTATCGAATCTGGCACACTAATTCAGAATCACTGTACTCTACAGAAATCACAAGTCATTTTTTTCATTAATGCTGCGCTTTTTTCAAGTTGGGGACAGGGTGTTATAACTATCTCATTATTTTTATTATTTAAACAAAGTTTTACAATTATGCTGTGCTTTTATTTACTGAGCATACGGCATCTCTGTCTCCAGGCTGCCAACGAGATAGTCCTCTCCATGTTCCTACCTAATGCATTGCTGGTCTGCTGCGGCTTGCTGCACACTGGACTTTGATTGCACTCTACAGCTGCCAGCCTCCACAACCACTTGACTACTGTTCACTTACTCTGTATTTAGTATGACTCCTGGCTTTTCTGGTAGCTTGTTCTCTGACCACCGAGATATCACATTCTTTAGCTCCCTCTGCTCATTCCCACTCTCTCAGATACAGCATTGACACACACACAGGCCACGGAAAACTGACAGGGGAGTCAGGGATGACCAGACCATTGACACCATGGGAAGACTTGGGAAATGGCACCAAATCTAAGTAGCAGCCACAGACCCAGACTGATCCCTCTGCACATCTGCTAACAGTGCATCATTTCCAGTGCAAAAAGGTAGAGAGGGCAGGAGTGCACATCGATCACATGGCTAGGTCATGTCTCCCCCCCCCCAGATCCAGACAAGTCAAAGTCATCAAAGCAACAACTACAATGTAAAGGCAGTCATGGTGGGGTGGAGGGTCTTACACATATAGGATATGAACTGAACGTTAGGTGGAGGTGGAAGGGGAACAAGTCAGGAGGAGGGAGGGGGAAATCAGCTCAGCAGTCAGAGTTGGATAAGTGTGGCTACACTGTGTTACAACTGCAAGGCAGGCCATTTGCAACTAATTGCAACTGCCTTTAATTGCAGCTGACAATTTCAACTACTGATGGTGGCCCCAGGGTCTAACCTGTGGACACTCTAATAAGAGGCTGGAAGAGTTCTGGAGACCATGATGGCAAAGCTTTGGCTGGAGTAGAGGGTGAGGGGGTCTACATCTTTTTCCCTAATAGATTTATCTACAAGACAGCCAAGGAGGTATTACTGGTGGCCCTTTGGGTGGAGGCACCCAAGTGCCTGGTAGAGGGAGCAGTGCTGAGTAGAGTAAGGGGCCAACATCGCAACTCAGCAAATATTACTGTAGGTTGTGTTTAGTCTTGAGAGTCTGGCAGATGTGGTTTAGAATAGATGGGTCAACAGAAGTCTAGTAGGGGCAGCAGGGTGCCCTGGGGGATGATGGGTCTAGCTTCAGGGGTCGGGTAACCTTTAAGCCTGTATCCAACACCTATCTTCTGGTTTATGCACTGAATGATAAGACCTATGTGATCAGCGAAGGTCAGTGCAGGGTCGAGGGTGACTCTGAGGTATTTGAAGGAGGTAACAGATTCCAGGGGCAAGCCCTCGGGAAAAAGGATATTGAGAGGGAAAGTGTACCTGACTACCCTGGTTAGTCTGGATTTTGATCCAAAGAGCATGGCCTTAGTCTTCTTGGCATTGATCAGGTGTCTGTTGGTTTTAAACAATTGATGGGCCGCATTAAAGTTGTTTTAAGTGTGGTGAAGAGGTCTGCCAGGGTGTTGTCACTATGGTATAGGATAAGGTCATCTGCATACAGCAGAAAGTTGCACATGATGCTATCATTGGGAAGGCAGTTATAATAGGAAGAACAGGATGGGTCCAAGAAAGATTCTTGTGGGACTCCAGTAAGAACCTCCCCGGTGGTGGAGATTGTACTCCCAGTGCAGACCATTTGGGTTCGACCAGAGAGGTAGTCTCAGAACCAAATGGTGGATGAGGGGGAACAGCCAAAGCTCTTTAGTATACTTAGGAGGATGTTATGGTCAGTCCTGTGTCATTCATCCAATATTTGTGTATTGAGGTGATAATGGTTTGCATTTCAGTACTTTCTTTGCCACCAAGTTTGTTACTGGCAAGGTTGTAAAATGTCTGAAAACACTGGCACTTTAAGAACTCCAGCCGTTATAAGCAAGGAGGATCAAATTGGCTGTAGTACCTTGAAAAAGCACTGAGTATGGGCATGAAATGCTGGTGATGCACTGTGGAGGATCGTTAGGCTGTTGTATATTGTATATGCTTTTAATATTTAAATAAAATTATTTTTTAACACTTTCCACAGATCCTGGTGCTGGATTTTTTGTTTGCTAGGGTTTGAGGCCTGCAGAGTATTGGCAAATCAGTGGTGGGGTCTTCTTTGGGGTTGTCAGCCCTAATGCACATTCCTCTCCCCAACCTGTAGCCTTCTGTCTGAAGCACAAAGTACAGCTCCAAGCCAATGCCTCATAGTGATACACTCTTCAAAGGTACAGAAGTCTATTTTCTAATATACCCCTATGTTTATACCACCCATGCTTCAAGCCTCCCATTGTTTTTGCCTCTACTACTTCACTGGAAGTCTTGGCAAATCACAGTCATGAGGTTACTACATCCAATTCCAATGACTTGGAAGGGTAGTGAGGGGGGTGTCAGCCATATTTACCTTTTCAGAGGTGCTGCCTGTATGGACTAGGGGAGGGAGAAGGATGCAGCAGGAGGAAATAGAGGCATTAAATACCTGGTTGAGAGAATGCTGTAGGGAGGAGGAATATGGGTTTGCTGGGGACTGGGGGCATGCTGAAATAAAAAGGCTTTTTAAGGAGAATGACCTTCATCTTATGAAGGAGGGAGCTAGTGCACTGCGACAAAGATGTCTCAATGGACAATCTTTTAAACTGAAGAAGGGGTAACTGATGCTGGGAACCTCCCCATTGGTGGTATGCACAAGATGAACCACACAGAGGCTCCCCTGAACAGGTGTAGGACAAGGTAGCAAATTAATTCTTATCAGAGTGGATGATGGAAGGGATAAGGAGGTAGAGGAATGCATGAGGAAGCCATCAGGTAGAAGGGGGTAGAGTAAGATGGAGGCATGCAGTTTGGTTTGCCTTAACGCCAGAAGTCTCAAAAATTACTGAACTGAATTTATTGTATTTCAACAGGATATATTTCACAAGGTGCAAGCCCATTTTTTAGGGCATCCTGCATAAAGTAACAACAAGGCATAATGCATACAATAGACATGACAATCAGAGTAGTCACAATGACATAATCTAAAAGAATACAGTATATTAACACATTTTCCAGTGTTCAAGTGCATTTACATTTGTATGAATCCCTTTTAAAATAGCCACTTTAACAATAAAATCAGTGAACTGCAGGCATTGGTCGTAGAAGCTAAGTTAGATTTAGTAGCCATCCTTAGTCCCGAACAAGTAGGTTTTGTGTCTGCTAGATCTTCTGCGGATCACTTAAGAACCTTATCTCATATCTCCCAGCAAGCTCAAACAGTGTCTCACCCTATGGCATTGGTTTCATTGGACGCAGAGAAAGCCTTTGACCGAGTGGATTGGACCTTTCTTTGAGCTGTGATGGAGAGGATGGGCTTTCCGACACCATTTTTAAAATGGATTCAGGTTTTCTACAGTTCCCCCTCGGCCAAAATTTATTGTAACGGAGTTTTTTCCTCCCTTTTCTCCGTCTATACACTGGCACCAGACAGGGATGTCCTCTCTCGCCTCTATTATTTAAGCTATACCTAGAACCCCTTCTTATCAGACTTAAATCCTCTCCACTTGTTAGAGGCTGCCTGTTACAGCAGCAGGAATTGGTACTTTCAGCTTATGCAGATGACGTACTCCTGCATCTGGAACGTCCGGCTGAATCCCTTAAAGCGGCGTTAGATGTTATCAAGCAGTTTGGAGCCCTTTCTCAATATAGATTGAATATTTCTAAATCTGAAATCTTTCCGTTAAATGTTCATATGTATAAACAGAATTTTATTACTTTTGGTATGAAATGGGCTCCCAAATCGATCAAGTACTTAGGGATTCATTTCGCGACAGAGCCCTCTCTTTTGAAGAAGCTTAATCTGGATAATATTAAAAATCTTGTTCATCAAGATTTGTTGCGGTGGTCTACCCTTCCCATCTCTCTCTGGGGTCGGATCAATTTTATTAAGATGAATATCCTTCCCCGGGTCTTTTACCCCCTTAATCTGTTAAATCTTTGGTTGCCCATCGCCTATTTTCAGCAATTTCATGCGATGTTTTCCAATTTTATCTGGCAAGGAAAGGGTGTTAGACGCTCGTACTCTAAGTTATCTCTCCCAAAGACAAAGGTGGTCTCCGCTTCCTAATCTTTTACTCTATCACTGGGCAGCTCATCTCTCTAAACTAGGAAATGGATTTCTGTGGATCCTAACCTTCCATGCCGTCCTGGCTTCAAATTGAGAAGTCACTTCTCTCGGGGGCCAAATTGGATACTTACGCTGTATTCTTTATTCCTCCATCAGCAGTTTCGCAATGGTTGACTGATAATACAATTCTGACATCCCTTAAGTCACTTGCTCAATGTCTGCAGTCCTTTAATATCCTTGTTGGCCCAGATTTGGGCCAGCCGGTGGTCCTTAATCCTAATATCAAGTTGGGTAAATCACGGCTTACTCCTGATTGGCTTCCACAACTTAGAGAAGCTAGACTGGAGCATTTTTATGATCAAGGATCTCTCCTTTCCTCTGCCGACATACTCGATAAGTTTGACATCCCCAAGGGGGAGATATTCAAAGTTTACCAACTAAGGCATCTAATTGCTGGGAAGTTTGGTATCTCCTTTAGTGAGTTGGTGGCCTACCCCTTTCTTTCTCAAATAATAAATCTCGCTTCTCAACTGCACTCTACTTCGTTAATCTACTCCTTTCTTCTAAATTATAAATTTCCCCGATATAGCTGGGGGTTCCAATATCTGGTCATCTTTGTTGCCTGAATCTCCCTTGAATTGGTCTCGTATATGGAAGGATCTTCATAGATATCATACCCAGGATAGACTAAGGCTGACTCAATATTATATTGTGAATAATCTGTACTACACCCCTACTAAACTTTTTAAGCTTAAAAAACTCCCCCACCCTACTTGTTCTAGGTGCACGCAGGAGGAAGGGAACCCCCTTCATGTCTTTTGGTCTTGCAGCAAGGTTGCTCCCCTGTGGTCTCTTATCCAGGACAATTTGGACCCTCTTCTGGGTCTGTCGAGTTTTTTTACCCCTGAGATCTGTATTTTGGGCGAATACTCTAGCATAGACAGTGTGGAACGCCGGTATCATATGGCTTTGGTGTCCATGGCGGTCAAGAAGCTGGTCCTGAGGCACTGGACTGATCAATTGGCCCTGACTTACGCTGACTGGCTGACTGAGCTTACTGTATACCTTAACTCGGAGAGTCTAATTGCCAGTCTACACTGTCGTATGAATCTGTTTCAGAAGAGATGGGGTAGATTACAGTCACTATATTTGCATTAATGAGTTCATGGCCTTATCCCTGCTGCCCGCACTGACAACTTATACTTTGTTATGTATTGCTTTTAGCAATTTTACTGTTGAGGGAGAAATTCATTTATAAATGGTCGGTATTTGATTCATCCAGATTATAGGAAATATTGGGAAGGCACACTTGGGTATGGTGGAGGGTGAGGGGTGGGTGAATTTTCTTTGGGTTCTGGTAGAGGTTTCTATCTCCTTCTGCATATGTAATTTTGGAGGGGTGGGGTTTGGATTGGGGGTTGGGGGTGTTTGGTTTTACCAGGTACTTTCATGTTCTGTCTACCTGGCATGTTTGTTATGTTTTGTGTTTTATATTTGAAAAATTTAATAAACTTAAATTTAAAAAAAAAGATTTAGTAGCCATCACAGAGACTAGGGCCGGTGGCAATAATAACTGTGATCTTGTGGTTCTAGGGTGTACCTTATTTAGGAGAAACAGGGCAAGGGGAGAGAAGGGGAGCAACCCTATATTTTGGGGAAGGAATCGCGGTAACAGAAGATGGGATGGGACAATAAAAATGAAGGAAAGAGGAGAAGTGGAATCTATCCGGGCCCAGCCGACAATAGCTGTTGGTAAGAGGGTTATATTGGGGGTGGACTACAGATCACGGGGGCAGAAAGAGAAAGGTAACAGATAGTTGGGGGAGAAAATCAGAAAGGGAGCAGCAAAAGGGGATCCGGTGTTAGTAGAGGAAAGGGGACCTGAATCTGAGACCGGGACTTCCCAGCCGCTAGGGGCACCAGGAGTCAGGCTCTTTTAGATATGCTTCAAGACTGTCTACTGGTGCAGCTGGCAAAGGATCCCACATAGCAGGATGCCATACTCAATTTGGTATTCACCAATCTGTAGATGAGATGGGTGTGACGGTGAGTGAACTGTTGCTGTGCAGTGACCACAACAAAGTGTGGGTCAAACTGACAGAAGTGAACAATGGACCCCCTTGAAAACATTGGGAAGATGCGGGGACCAATTAGGCTAAGATTGGCAGGTGGAGATCAGATAGAGGGGGTGGAAGAACAATCCATCAGGATCAATGGTGCACTCCTGGAAGTGACTGAATCTTGTGTAAAGAAGGTCACCAAAAGGAGCAAGTACAAAATGTCATTCTGGTTCTCGAAGAGGGTGGGGAGGCAATGAGGCAAAAAGAAGGGCCTTAGATAAGTACAAGAGGAACAAGGTGGAAAAAGCCTGGCAGGAGTATCAGGCCAAACTCTAAGAGGCGAGCAGGGAAGTCAGGAGGGTAAAGGCAGACACAGAGCTGCAAATTGCTAAGTAAATAAATGGTGGGGAAAATTATGTGTAAGATACATAAAGAAAAAGGGAAAACAAGAGAGGGGATTGATAAGCTAGCCATGGGGGTAGTGGAGGATGATAATCAGAAGGCAAGTGTAGTAAACAATTAACTTTTACTTGGTATTCACAGTACACAAAGGTCTTTTTCTGGAAAGTGGTATCAAGGCCAATACAAGAGTGGCTCAGGAAATGGGCAGAGTACACATCTACTGGACAGGATACAAAAGGAACTAGAAACTCTCAGGGTAGACATGCAACCAGACCCAGATGACCTGTACCCACAAGTGCTAGCTGAATTGGCTGCAGTATTGGTGATACCCTTTATCCATCTATTCAGTGACTCACTGCAGTCCACAGTAGAGCCAACAGACTGGGGATCTGATGACGTACTACCATTCCTAAGAGGGGGGAAGGTAGGATCCAGGCAACTTTTTGCCTGTCAGCCTTATCTCCATCATAGGAAAGCTGATGGAGACCACAGTGAAAAAGAGCTTTGTGACCTATCTAGAGGATAATGGACTACAGGATGAAGAGTAACATGAGTCTATTTCAGGGAGTTCTTACCAGACCAACCTGATTCTGTTTTTTGATTGGGTCACCAAGGCAGTAGACAGGGGACAGATCATAGATTGCCTTACACAGGTGGTTACCTCCTCGACCCATATAGGGGGTTACTTGCTGGATCTGGTGTTCCTCCTAGGGATGGAGATAATGGATTTGGGGGTGGAACCTATCAGTTGGTCTGACCATCACACCATAAGGTTCAGTTTTAAGGCCCCCCCAGATGGACCTGCCCCTACGGAGATGGTCCAGTACCGCCCTTTAAGGGGTGTTACCCCAGAAGGTCTGCTGGAGGTAATGGACTTATCAGGTTTGTTAGGTGAATGTACTGGCCTATAACAGAGTGGTGGGAGAGGCCCTGGAAAAGATTGCTACAGTTCGTGTTCGACTGCTCACTCTTCGCCCAAGGACCTCTTGGTTTGATGGTTCCTTGAAGGAGTTGAGGAGAGTTGGTCAAAGGCTAGAGAGAGCATGGCGGAAGTCAGGTCCGGATGCTGACAGCCTTAGCTTGATAGGACATTATAAGGACTATCAATCAGAAATCACCCATAAGAAGGCAGAATTCCTGTCCAGGGAGATTTCTGCTGCATGGAATCAACTGGCTCAGCTCTTCTGGACTGTGGACAGACTGTGCAATCCAGTCTGTCTCCAGCCCAGGAGGGCATTTTCTCAGGCTAAATACAAGGAGTTCACTTGATTCTTTGTGGATAAGGTTGCCAGCATCTGGTCTGGCATCAGCCCTACTCTCCCTATGAGGGACTGCGGAGGTTGGTGAGAGGTCAAGAACACTCGGTCTGTCTGGGCGGACTTTAGCCAGCCAGAATTTATGGACATTGTACAGATCATCCAAACATTGTGCCCAACCAGCTGTAGTTTGGATCCGGGCCCTACATCCCTATTAGTGGGCTATGTAGATGTCATTTGCCCAATCCTAGCTAAAATTGTCTGGGGATCCTTGGAGAGGGCTGTCTTTCCAGATCCCCTTAAGGAGGCGGTCGCACGATCACTTCTAAAAAAAAATCCTTGGATCCAGACTGCCCAGCTAACTACAGGCCTGTCTCTAATCTTCCTTTTGTCAGGAAGGTTATTGAGAAGGTGGTTGCGTTGCAACTGGATGATCACCTTGTGACCCACAATGTCTATGATGCTCTCCAGTCTGGATTTCAGAACAGACATGGTACCGAGACTGCACTTGTCCTGGTACTGAATGACCTCCTAATAGCGAGAGATCGAAAGGCACATACCATCTTGGTCTTTCTTGATATCTCCACAGCATTTGATACTGTGGACCATGGTGTGCTATTGGAGTGCCTGTGGTGTCTCTGTGAACTGCCTGGGACAGTCCTAGAATGGTTTCAATCTTTCCTCATGGGCAGGTCTCACAGGATGGTCACTTGAATTTATTCCTCTGACACCCTTCCCCTGTCCTGTGGGGGTCCCACAGGGCTCCATACTGGTGCCCATGTTGTTCGAAGTGTACATGCTGCTATTAGGAGATATTATTAGGTGATACAGTTAGAGTTTTCACTGCTATGCAGATGATACTCAACTGTATCTATCCTTTCTACCCAAACAAGGGGATGCAGTCTCTGTGATTAACAACTGTCTCGCTGAGATTAAAGACTGGATGAGCACCAGCTAGCTGAGACTGAACCCTGACAAGACCGGAGTGTTGGTTGTGGACCCTTGTCCGGGGGTGGATTTGGGGGCTTGGCAGGCGTCGTGCATATGGCTCGATGGCGTCCCACTTACTACCTCTGACCAGGTGCATAACTTGGGTGTTATTTTTAATGATGGCTTTACCCTGAAACCTCAGGTGTCTGCTGTTGTCAAATCCTCTTTCTACCATCTGATGAACATCACCCAAGTGAAACACCTGGTTCCTCTGGATAACCTTCCAACATTGGTCCACAGTTTTGTCACCACCCGCCTTGACTACTGCAATGCCCTCTACCTAGGGCTTCCTGGGGTTGATATCCGCCGCTTGCAGCTAGTGCAGAATGTGGCAGCCAGGCTATTGACTGGTACATCTAGGACCAGCCATATTACTCCTGTGCTGTGCAGACTGCACTGGCTGCCTTTTCAGTGGTGGATCACCTTTAAGGTTGGTCTTCTGACCTTTAAAGCCCTACACGAACTGGGACCCAGCTACCTGAAAGATCTCTTGACTCCCTACTACCCCCTCCTCCCTTTCTGATCCACTGACAAGGGATTGCTAGAGATTCCCAGGGTACATTTGAAGACATCTGGTGCTCGTGCTTTTTCTTTTGCGGCCTCTATCCTGTGGAATTCTCTACCTCATGGGTTGAGAGAATGCCTGACCATCAAGAGATTTCAGTCAGAATTTAAGACCTATCTTTTTTCAGATGGCCTTCCCAGCTGATTTTAATTAATTTATATATCTGTAATTTTATCAATTTACATGTTTTATGGTTTCATTTGTAAAGCACCTTGGTTTCAAGAAAGGCGTGATATAAATAAAGTTTGCTTCACTTTGCTTTGCTGCTACTTTGACTTCAGCAAGACCTTTGATTCGGTACCACACAGGAGGCTGCTGAAGAAGTTGGAGGACTTGGGTGTGGAGTGGAGTGTGGTTAGGTGAGTAAGCATGTGGCATGAGGGAGACTACAGAGAGTAGTTGTTATCAGGGCTTAATCAGGGGACAGTGAGATTACAATGGGAGTGCTGCAGGGATTGGTCCTGGGACCTGTCTTATTTAATATGTTCATAAGTGACATTGGGAGGGTTATCTACGGAAAGTTATATCTCTTTACTGATGACACAAAGCTACTGTATAATATTTGAAATTCACGCCCATTACATTTAGTGCTCTGAGCACAACCGACATGTTTATATCATTTTATTTTAACTGGTGGAATGCTAGTGCTGCTATTGTGTAATAATTGACCTAATATTCACTGTCTTTCAATCTTTGTGCTACTATGAAATCAGCAAACATAGGTAAAATAAAAAGACAGTGAACAGTTCCTGTTATACAGTATTTAGCAGGGTGTATCATTAAGAAGGCATCTGGGAACTCCAGAAGGACCTAGAGAAACTGAAGAAATGGTCTAAAGTCCTAGGTTCAATGCAAGGAAGTGCAAAGCAATGCACTTGCATAGACAGAATCAATGCACAGAATATTGGGTGAGAGAAGTTAGATTGGCCACTTCAACAGAGGAGAGAGATTTGGGGTCTTAGTCAATGACTTTTCTCAAGCAAACAAGTCAATGCAGCAAAGTATACTGCAAGGCATGCAGGATGCTGGAATGAATAGGGAGAGGTTTTGACAGTAGGAAAAGTGAGGTGAATTTGCCACTGTACAGATTCCCAAAGAGGCCTCATCTGGAGTACTGTGACCAGTTCTGCCCTCACCAAAGGAAGGACATTGATAGATTGGAGTTGGTATAGTGAAGAGTCACCAAGATGATTCAGGCCCAGCAGGGTAGATCCAATTTGGAACAGATGGAAGCCTTAAGCATGTATCTGCTAGAGGCCAGATGGGAGTGGGGGGTGTGTGATTGAAACATATGTTTCTCAGGGGTATAAATAATGTAAACAGAATAAAAAGAATAATTGAAAAAAGCAAGGTAAGCCATGAGGATGTCACGAGGGGCATGACTGGAACCTGGTGGTGGGAAAATTCAGGAGAAACTTGAGGAAGTTGTACTTCATTGAGAGATGGTGGAACCGTAGAACAGAATGTCAGTGGAAATGGTGGGGGAAGCTACCCTAAATTTGGTTTAAACATGGTTGGGACAGGAGAGGGGGACTTAGTCACCATGGGGGCAGCAAGGGTTTGAGGGGAGGGGTAGCAGGGGGAGTGATACAGTCCACCAGGACAGTAGGTCAATGGGGTGAGGTAGTTTAATAAGGACAGACTCTTTGGACCTTCAGTCTTCTTCTGCCATCAAACTCTATGCTTCTAAATAAACAGAATATAGTCCCAGTAAAATCCTTTAGTTGAAAAGCATTGGGACTTTATCCACCAGCCCACCTTTTCCTTGTTGGTGAATTTTTTTTCAGCAAATGTTTTTCTTAGTAGTTTTAAATCTATATGATGTGAAGGTGATATATGTGCGTAAGGGCTTTCTTTCTAAATGTATGATTATTTTGTTCTTATGTTAATGTCTATGTATGTTGCTTGAACCATATCGCCTCCCAGGTCCCAGCTGAAAACAAACCTATTGCCTTGGTTGGGATTTTCCTGGGCAGCAAATTTCAATAAATAGTTACTAGCCAACAGGCCACTGCCGTGCACCAAACCAGGTTTCAAGGCAGGTCCCAAACAATGCAATAATTAAAATTATTTTCAGATCTGCTTTGTTCTAGTGATACTGTCATGGCTACAGTAATATAAGAGTTTTAACACTTTCAATACCAGGTTGCGGAGGGGCTTTTCCACAAAGCAGCTTAACCACAGGTCACAGAGGGCAGCCTCCTGGTCAGCCTTCAATTTCTCTGTGCTTGCAGGAAAGGTTAACTGAGGTCAGAATGAAGCACAGGCTAATTAGTTTGTCTCTGATGGGGTAAAGGTCATACAGATTGCTATTAGCATTGGTCTATAGTAAATCTTTTACCATTGACCTTTGGTTTGCTTTTATTTATGGAAAGGGAAATGATATTATATCTATAATGGAAGGAGCTAATTATGCAAAAAGAAGCAGCACTCTGGTTGTGATCCTAACAGTTTCTGCTGCACAAATAACATGCAAAAGTCTTTTTTTTTTTATAAAGCAAACTTGTTGGATTGTATGACATCTTATCAGAACAATATTGCTATTGTTCGTATATGTTATAGTATGCCAGTGTTTAGATCCACTCGGGTCCCTTAGTAAATTCTGATAGCTGACCCTAAAGCAGCAATGCATAACACAATCCAAATTTTGACATGTACCTTTTTATTTTAACTTAGATTACCAGTTTTCCTTTTTTCTATCTTATAAGATGCCTTTTGCCCCATTTGAAATCTGCTTAAACATTTTGTTTAGATTTGAAATTATTTAATGGAATCCCCTTTCAATATGGTCATCCTCAAGTTACCACCAGTATTCCCAGCTGTTTTTGAAAACCCAGTTCCAGATGGTGAAGGAGCAGTGTTTTTGCATGCTAGTTCAATTTAATCACAAGAAGCATGATGATAAACAATGGGTGTTCAAATATAGATTAGAATATTGATTACACCCTGGGGCAGGCTATGTTGAAAGGTGTGCTCCTTTTGATCATTTTAAATCTAAAAAGTGCTAAAGCAGATTCAGAGTTACTTTAAAATGGGCATCTTACAGGACAAGAGAAAAACAGCAGTCTTAAATGGAATAAAGACATATGGGTTCAAAATGTTCAATGCAACATGCACTGTTCCTGTAAATGACTCCTGCACTTGAATGGCATAAACATTACAAAGAAGTCAAAGGCTGTCATGATCAGCTGCTGATGCTGTTTAACCATAATAGTTTTTGTGGTGTTATCAGAGAACATGGTTACAGTATCACCCTGCAGTGGTGAACATTGTTATAGTACAGTACATTTCTGTCATTAGTGAAGTGTCATAAACAGTAGAACCTAACTGGAGTTTCTTCTGAAATTATTATGATTTACTTTTCTGGGCAATGTGGACTCCACTGTATCAAGGTTCCTGTGAATGCAAGAAAAAAACTAAACTGTTGGAAAATTGTCTTGGCTAAATTCATTCCTAATGCAGCTGGCCTGTTCCTAATAACATTTAAATTTTAATTAAAGTTGAGTTTACATTATTCAAAAGCACATGTAGAAAACTAGAACTGTAAATTAAAAAAAATGCAAAAATGAACATACAAAAATCCATCCATTCCCATTGAGTCTAATTTATGCGAACATTTCTTGATCTCCATGTACTACTGAACTTTGCCCTGTGACCTGTCTGTTTCATTAATATAAATTGTTAAATGGTGTTGTAGTCTCAGTGTAACCTTAACATCTTTTGTGGGCTCTCTCTAGAAAAGGGGCTTTGTCTAAGAGAATTATATCATATATCCTGTCTTTAGTAAATAAATATATGGATAGGTCATGTTTTGCTCTATTAACTGCCCTATAGCTAAATAGAAGATTTTTCATTTTGTTTTGCTATTTAAAAATCTTTGCCAATGTTTAACCTGAATTGACTGCTTCTTTTGATATGCACAATAGTAATATATTGAGAGAACATTTACCATCCATTACAATAGGAAAACATATCTAATTTAATGCCACTGAGCAACCCAATTCCACTGTATTTACAAACAAAATTACCATCAGATAATTTCACTGAAATGCTGTTTTTTTAATTAATGTAATTAGATTTTGTAAATATGCAAAAGTCCAGTGCACAATATTTAACATGTATATTTTAGGCAAGAGAGCATTTAACAGAGAATCCCCTAGACAGACAAGGTCCATTGACACCAGTTCAATTTTTTTTGCTTATGGCTTCAAGCCAAGCTGAGGGTCAGTAATGTGGCAACACCCCAGCTGTTTCCTATGTTTCCAATGTAAACTCATTTGAGTTCATGAATTAATATGTCTTCCAATAAATTAATGCAAAATTCTGTTTCTTAGGTGCCCAACACTGACTTGATGAGAAATTATTTACCATAAGCAGATAGGAACAGTACAAAGACTGATAAAGATGTGAGGCTGTATCTTTAAAGTGGATCCGTAACTTATCTGCCAGCTCTGTCAACAACATAGCCTTAGATCTGTGCTGTTAGACCATCAATGAGATGGTCTAACAGTGTCTGTCACTTGGACGTACAGTGGTAGCACCCAAAATTCTGGCTCTTGCAGAAAATAATGTTGCTTGCAACATTGTTTTGAAGGCATAAGCTGCTGCAGATCACATTGATTGTCACAAACCACCTGCACTATTTGAAAATACTGTAGTGGCACTGACAGAGTTTTTCAAATGCAGGTTCAGGTACCTATCACTCCTGTTTTTGTGTCAGTCACTGAAAATCCTGTCCAATATGTCCTTAATGTTAGAAATGCCCACAGGTCATTTATCACCTAATGTCAGCATATAAACTACTAGTGAGAGTGAAAAGTGGGTCTTTGTCTCCGACAGCTTCTAAATTTTCTATTACTTCTTAAGCAGCTTATTAAGTCTATAAAATACCAGGGAACATTTATCATATTGGTTACTTCTGCTTTTAAATTTAACCAAGAGCATATCTTAAAGCTAACAAGAAGTTAAAGAGAGAGTCAATATGATGGTTCTAATATTTCTGTATTTTCCAGCTGTTACTAAGCAAACTAAAGCAAGGAAATGCTGGTTCACCCTATATCTGCCTGAATTCCTGGGCCCCAGTGATTTGTTTTTTATACTATGCCCTGTAAAGGCACAGGTCACTCCAAAGAATCTGGAATAGATATTTTATAATTCAGGCAGCCAGCACCGCCTAGTGGTTAGGGCACAGGAATGTGAATCAGGAAATCTGGGTTTGAATCCAGGTACCCTAAAATTCTAGGGAGTTGAGTGGTGCACTGGATGTGTCTTGGCTTTATAAGCAAATGGCCAGAAGTCTGATTCCAACCAATAACAGAAATCTGACGTTTGAAGAGGGAGGGCCCAAAGAGGATAGGGTTACCAGGTTACCACTTGTCCTGATTTTAGCAGGATAGTCTTGATTTGGGTGGCTGTGTCCTGCAAAAACATGAAAAATACTACATATCCTGACCTTATAGTAGAAAAAAATATTTCCTAACTTTCCTTTAAGTGTTACAGAAAACTATAATGCCTTAAAACCAAAATACCTTAAAATGATAAGAAACAATAGAACAACTAAATAACTGCAACATTTAATCTTAATTCTGATTACATAGAGAAAACAAGCCTGTTGCATTGGTCAAGGTTACATATTGTCCTGCAAAACATCATGATTCAGAAAGAAACGTCCCACTTTGGGCTTCTTAAATGGTACTAATCCTACAAGGGGAGGAGACTCCCCAGGGCAGGGGCACAGGAAGACAGGGGGTAGGGACAAGGTGAAGGACAAGGGGGTATAAATCAGGATAGCAAGAGAGAAGTAAAGGAGACAGGTAACAGAGATGGTACCAGCAGAAGAGGGGGTTAACGGGAGCTTCAGGAAACAGCACAGGTGGGGGGGAGAAAGCAGGGAGGCAGGCATGCATGGGGGGGGGAGTAAGGTAAGAATCATAGTAAAGTTCAAGCTTAGCATGGCTGTTTAGCCCACTTTCAGTTTGCCATTTCTCAATGGATATATTCATTTACTGTATATTATTGCTTTTTATGTTCTCATCCAGGACCTTCTTAAACAATTCTGTTATCTCACACTCACTAACTTGTCTGGTCAGATTGTTCCAAACTGTTACCACTCTCTGTGTAATTCATGTTCCCTGTCTACTTATTTTATGCCTTTCACCTCTCAATTGTTTATCATGTCTTCTATGTTTATAAGAGTTTCCTTTAATTCAAAATCTAGGCATTGAGCCGGTTAAGTGATGTGTAGGGCTGAGGCATCGATGCATTACATCCTGCCACACCAGCGACCTGTGTTCACAGGGTGAGTGGGTTGCTGGGGGTCAGTCGAAGAGGGAGAGGATCGAGCATCTGGAGGACTGCTCTCCTCTCTTGAGGAGGAAGGGGCTCAGCGGTTGGTGTTAGCCTGGCCCCTAGTGGAAGCTGGGGGTTGGCACACTGATGCTGCCAACATGGGGCAGAGGTGGGGCAGATGCCCAGTGTGCCATGCATGGGAGCATGCATGGCACCACCATTGGCATCACTACATGCCTTAACTCCACACCAGTGGGGAAGAAAAATGGGAAACACATTGATGACCAGTAGGGTGACACTGGTCCATCACAGGCTCCTCACCCGGCCAGCTAGACACCTCCAGGCAGCATGAGGTAAGTTCCAGTAGATGCTGGGGTGATGGCTGGGGGGACTAGTGGATGGGGACTGGTCTGCCGGGGGGAGGAGCATAAAAAAAAACTAGGCATTGCCACAAATCTCTATTCCTAAAAGTCTGAAACTTCAAAAAAGATCTCCTTTCAACCTTCTCTTTTCCATGGTTTAAAGGTTTAAATGTTACCTTCATTGGTCATACAACATACCATGCAATCCCACCACCATCATTGCAGTGCTTCTCTGAAAACTCTCCAGCATCTTTATCCCTTTTTTATTTTGTAGGGCCTAAAACTGCCCATTATATTCTGAATGAGGCCTCACCAGAACTCTGTAAAGTCTCATCATTACCCTTTTACTTCTGCCTTCAATATGTCTTCCTATACATCCCAATAATTTATAACATCTTTTGGTGACTTCCACACAGTGGTTATCAAAACTTAAGTCATTTGAAACTTGAATCCCCAGGTTTCTTTCTTCACTAGTTACTCTTAGTTCTTTTCCCTGAAGGGTATTTTTAGCCTGTCTATTTCTGCTTCCCAGCTGCATAGTGGTGCATTTATCAATGTTGAATATTCCAATGCCTGGTCACCCAGCTGTACTAGATCATTTCTGAAATTCCCAATTACCTCCTCAGTATCCACCACAGCTCCCACCTTTGTGTCATCCACAGATCTGCACATCCACACCCTTTGTCCACTCTTTCTTGATGATGAATAGGTATTAAACAGGGTGGGTCCCAGCACTGATCCTTGTGGCACACCACTTGTCACCCTACTCCATCGAGACATGTGACCCCTGGCACTGACTCTCTGCCTTTTATCTTCCAGCCATGTATTTATCCAACTCACCAGCCTACTATTTAGTCCCCGTCTTTCCAATGTCTCAATAAACTGTTTATGTGAGATGCCTTCAAAGGCCTTACTATAGTTTAGAAAGTTTAGAAACACCACGTCAACTGGAAATCATCTGTCCAAGGCATTGTTTATTGGTTCAAAAAAACCTAATCATAGTCAGCCTGGTGGCATTGAGGATTAAGGCACTGGATGCCATACCACGCACCATGTCAGTGACCCAGGTTTGGGAATGAGCCTGGGCCACTGGGAGTTGGTAGGGGGAGGAGAAGATCAAGCTTCTGGAAGATGGCTCTCTTCTCATGGGGAGGGTACAGGGGGAATCTGCAATCAGTGGCAGCACCTGAGAGTAGCAAGGAACAAGCAGTTGGGGACTGGTGTCAGCAGACTATCTGTGGGAGTGGTCCCATGGTGATGCCATTGCACGCTGCACCAGGGGGAATAACAAGCAGAAAAAAACCTCTCCACTGATAGGCGAAGGTGGAGCCAGTGGCAATGGCCCCACACCCAGTGCCAGGTTCCAAGGAAGCTTCTCCCGTTCCTCCAAAGTGCAGTCATGCCTGCCAGTATTCTAGATAGAGTGCCTGTAGGAGTGGTGGTCCTTCCTCAGGGGGCTCAGAACCGAGGGGTTAGGGCAGTGCTGTGTGGATGGAGGGTGCCCCCCAAACTGGAGTCAGTGTGACTGGAACTTCAGGCAGGAGAGTAGAAACAATAGCCAAGTATCCATGCCTAACAGAAGTCAGTGGCAAGAGGGTGATAAAAAGAGTTGGAAAAAAAAACTAATCAAGTTTGTCTGGCATGGTCTTTCCCTCCTAAACTCCTTTTGTGTGTTATCCCTGAGATTCTTTTCAACTATAAAGACCTCAGTCTGATCTTTTATGATTGTCTCATGAACTTTGCTGACCACAGGTGTTTGGCTTACTGGTCTAAAATTCTTGAAGTTCAACCTTGCCCCCTTTTTAGAGCTGCAGTGGACATAGCAGACCTCTTGTGATGAGAAAAGGACTCAGTGCATTCCTTCCGACTGAACAACATGTTGGAGTTACACCACAGTCGCCTCCACATCCATGAAGCACTGCTCGTTGTTGGTATTGGAAGTAGCACTGCACTATTTTGTTTCTGTCTGTGGTCACGGTGGAACAGGGCACACTCTGCCATGTCCAAGATGGCCACTGCGCAAGTACTAGTGGTCATGCACATGCAGTAGTGAGTGGTGGTCATCCTGAACATGGCAGAGTGTGCCATGTTCCACTGTGACCACTGTTTTTTTAATTATAAATATTCCCCCACCAATCCCTCTCAACAACCACCCCCTTCCTTCCCCAGAAACATAACAATGACACTGGGGGGTGCCCAATCCCACAGTGTTGCGATCATGTTGCCCGTGATGATCCCCCCTTTTTTTTATATTCTTTCTCCCCCATCTAATCGTCCCTCTCAGCACACACACCCACAACACCCCAGAAACATAGCAGTGATACTGGGGGTGCCCAATCCCCAAGTATCGCGATCAAGAATTCTCATTATTTTTCCCCCCACTTGACCCTCCCTCTCAGCACGTACCACTTCACACACACCCAGAAACGTAGTACTGACACTGGGGGTGCCCAATCCACCAGTGTCATGATCGGGAATCCACAGTTTTTTGTTTTTTTTTTGTTACCTGTAAAAAGAAAAACATCCATAGATGTCTTTGAGGCCATTCCAGACCCCCACCTGACCCTCCCACTCAGCACCCCCCCCCAGCTCTTACTTACCCATCGGGGGTTCAACACCGTAATCCTCTCTGAACTGCAGACACGTCTTCACTCTTTAAAGCCAAGCCGCGAACTTGAGAAACAGGTATGCGGTTCAATATCTTTCAATAGTGTTTTGAACTTAGTGGCATAACTTAGGCATTTTTGCATATTTTTGGCCCACATTTTCAAAATACCTTCTTTGGAATCTCACCTCATGAACAATGGTACTGACATTAGGCAAATATGTCCTGAAAGGTGATTTTACTGTTCCTGCGTGAAATCACCTTTTGGGCAGGAGTTAAAAATGTTCTCTGCCCTTGTTCATGAGGTGGGATCATAAAAAGTCTGTGTTGAACATCTGGGCCCAGATATTCAAAAGGGTTGCGCCATGCACAATAGGGTTGCGCCTGCGCAAGTCCGAACTTGCTCCATTCTGCCATATTCAGCAGGAGGCAGTTGCGCCACAGAAAACATGCTGAGCAACAGCCCAATGCAAATGAATGCATGCTGAACTGGAGGGGGAGGAACCATGCATAAACTGCACAGCCCGATATTCAGCAGGGCTGTGCAGAGTAGTGCAGGCGCAACCCCCAACCTGCGCCTGCACAACTTTGAGCCAAAAAAAAAAGGCTTAAGTTGAGGGCCACCCACAGGTGAGCTGCTGCATTGCAGGGCACAACACAGCAGCTTCCACCTGTGGCTGGCCCCCAACCCAGTCCCTGTGCCCCCCCTGCAGCCCGATCGTGGACAGCCGACTGTAAATCCCCCCACCACCCCCCACTGGCCCGATCGCAGCCATAGTGTAATCCCCCACCAGCCTGATCGCGGGCAGCAATGTGGCTCCCCGAGCGTATCCCTGGTGGTCCAGTGGACCAAAAAGCCCGATCGTGGGCAGTGGTTGTTAACAAACCCCCTGCTGAATTCATCCCTGGTGGTCAGTGGTACATCCCAATCGCGGGATGTAAATGTTGAACAAACCCTCCGAACATAGCCCTGGTGGCTGAGTGTCCCTCCACCCACCCACCCACGAGCCCCCAGCCCGCTCCCCCCGGCAGCCAGCGGGTGGCAGCATCCCACCCGGCTGCCGCCCCACCGCTTGCACTGCTTAGTATGGCTGCAGTGATAAGCCTGGTCAAGAGCGAATGGGTGTGCAGTCATACAGTCCTGCGACAGTCCGAGATTGTGAATGAATACATTCACTATTCACAAAACTGGACTGTCTTTAGGCGAGGTAGCAAGAGGCTGCACGCCCATTGGCTCTGCTCTGCACTACGGCATGCAGCCCTACCGGGCAGTCAGTCGGGCGGGTGGTGGGCGGCAGGTGGGTGATGCTGCCAGCCGCCGGGGAGCGGGTGGGGGGCGTGGTGGGGCTTGGGCAGTGGGGTGGGGACACCAGCCACCAGGGCTGTGTCTGGGGTTGTTCAACATTTACATCCTGGGCGATCGATGTGCCACTGACCACCAGGATGAATTCGCAGGAGGGGGGGGGTTTATTAACAACCACGCTCCGCGATCGGGCTTTTCGTCCACTGGACCACCAAGGATGAATGTGGAGGAGGGGGTTATTAAACAACTACTGCCCGCGATCAGCTTTTCGGTCCACTGGACCACTAGGGATACATTCGGGGGCTACATTGCTGCCCGTGATCGGGCCGGTGGGGGATTAAACTATGCCCGCGATCAGGCCAGTGGGGTGGTGGTGGGGATTTACACTGTTTCGCTTCACGATCGGGCTGCAGGGGGCATCGGTCCTCAACGGCTGCTGCTGGCAGGGTGCCAGGCGCCAAGTCCTCGGGGATCGGCGCTGCATGCTAATGGCATGCAAATGGGGCCATAATCAGATGCAAATGGCCCCCCTGCACCTTGCATGAATTATGGCCCCATTTGCATGTCACCTTTTGAATATGGGGATTTTGCACATGGCGCAATGGTACTTGCGCCACCGCAAGTTGAATGCTCCACTCTGACAACTTGCGGTGGCGCAAGTTCCACTGCGCCATGCACAGTGGCTGTGGCCAGGGGGTGATATTCAAAGGAGTTGCTCAAGGGCGCAACTCCTTTGACTATCGCTCTGGACACACCCCTGCTCAACTATTTTGTGCAGCGCAAGGGCTTGCACCACAAAATAGCGCAGTTTGAATATCCAGCCCCTGGTGTAAAAATATTCAGAAACAACAAAGTTATGAACCTACATCAAAGTTTGCCAACGCAGCCTCATAACTTTGGCAATTTTCAATACTTTTACCCCATATTTACAACATAGCCATATCTTTACAGCACCCCATGAATGTGACAGGTGCCATTGTTCAACTCCTGGCCAAAATGTATTTTTTTTTTTACATCCCGAAAGTTGATTTCGCTGTCCCTGTGCAAAATCATCTTTCAGATAGGAGTTGAAAATTTTCTCTGCCCTTGTTCATGAGGTGGGGTCATAAGAAGGCTATGCTGAACATTTGATATAAAAATATTAAAAAACAATGAAGTAATGAGCCTACGTTGAATTTTGTGAATGCAGGCTTGTAAGTTTAGTAATATTCAATATTTTTACCCCAAATTTTCAATATAGCCATTTCTTTATGAATGTGATAGCTGCCATTTTTCAGCTCCTGCCCAAAATGTGTTTTTGCATCCCAAAAGTTGATTTCACAGTCCTGCGCCAACTCACCTTTCAGCCAGGAGTTGAACATTTGCTCTGCCCTTCTTCATGAGGCAGGGTCATAACAAGGCTATGTTGAAAGTTTGTTGTAAAAATATTACAAAACAACAAATTTATGAGCCTACATTATATTTTGCTAATGCAGGCTCGTAACTTTGGTAATTTTCAATATTTTTTTTACCCCAAATTCCTCACCTGCAGCCCTATTAGCTCTGGCCAGAGTTTGTAACAGATAGGTATTACCATTGTCTCTCTCTATGCAGTTACTACTCTCCCTGAGTCCCTAGGGGGTATAAAAGAGGCTTGATGAGGGGCCTATGATGTCCTCTTTCCTCTCTTACTACCCTTAGATGCATGTCATTGGACCCCAGGGCCTTATTTGACTTTAGTCCTCCTAGTTTCTCTTTGACATATAATATGTCAATATAATTTCTTTGCAGTTGTCTAGGTTCTAATTCTTGTAGTCAGCCTGATGCTTTTTTCTGTATATGTGACAAAGAAGTCTTTAAACTTCTGCCATCCCCATCCCACAAACACCGGTTATGTTGTCAGTGGAGGGTGAGTGACACAAACATCCACACACCACCATCTAGCAGAAGCAGTAAGCACAATGCTTATTTACAGTGCACTGTGACAGGGACACCGTGACTTAAAAATAAGCAGCATGCTCTCTCACGTTATGCCATGTGGCGGGCAGCCAATGCACAGTGTGATGAGTGCTGTGTCACTCCATGTCCAATGACCTCTGCTATGATGCCAGGGTGGACAGGGATGGGTGGGGCCAGAGGTGTCGGATGTTTGATGCCTTGGTGGTGGTGTGTGTGTAGTTGCCAGTAGATGCCAGGGAACTGTGCTGCAATCTGCAGTACATGGGGTGCAGTTTCTGTTGAGTGGTATCTGAATACTCCACTGTGTGTGTGTGTATGTGTCTCTGCACCTGTTACCAGGAAATTGGTAGGAGCTGCTAAAATGGGTCTGGAATTATTGTGTGTGATGAGGGTGGAGATGGGTGCAATACTACTGGTACCAGTTGCATATCGGTTGGGGGGAACTTCACTTCAGTAGGCATTCTTTGTTAATCATTGGTGGGAGAACATAGTAATGGCAAATGTACCATAACAGTGGCTTATTGGGGACAGGGATACCCAGGAGGATGGACGAGTGGACAACAGGGACCGGCAGTTTCAGTAATAGGCATGGGATTAGGCAAGGGAAGCCACTGCTGCACAGAAGGAAAACATAATTCACACATCAGTTATGGTATTGGGGTAGATGGACCACTGAGCAGCAGTTAAATGGGTTTCAGACAACACGCATGGGATCTACAGTTGGGAGGTACCAGTGGATGCCTGGGAACTTAGCTGTGTACATGGGTCATGGATGCTGGTGGTAGAGGAGAGAGAGCACTGGACACCAGGGACATTGTGTGCATTCATCTGGTGAGGAATGGGGTGTGCTGGGACCACTAACACCAGGGATTGTGCCATGTCTTTGAATGAGCAATTTGATGGTACAGTACTGTGTTCAATTGCTCGGCCATAAATGCAAATGAGCACATACTGGGCATGCAAATGTCAACTTAGTCACTTGCATGCCATATTGGTCCTTGTAACAAAAGATGCAGAAAAAAAGATTTGATACATTTTATTGGACCAACATAGATGTTACAAAAGAAAACAGGTGCTTAAGCTTTCAGACTACACAGAGTCCTTCATCAGAAGCTAATGCCAGTTGTTTTGGAAGAATACAATCTATTAAGGACCAGATCATACATAAAAAACAAACAAAAAGGAAAGAATTGTCAAGTACCTAGAGGCCAGAGGGGCACAGGACCCAATGCAGCATGGATTCACAGCTGGAAGGTCATGCCAGACAAATCTAATAGATTTCTTTGACTGGGTGACCAAAGTAGTAGATCAGGGAGGGGCTGTGGACATGGTCTACTTAGACTTTAGCAAGGCATTTGACTCAGTCCCACACAAAAGATAAATATACAAGTTAGCCAGCCTGGGCGTGGGTCCCAAGATAATTGCCTGGGTAAAGAATTGGCTGGAGAATAGGACACAGAGGGTAATAGTAAATGGAGTCCACTCTGAAGAAAGAGGGGTTACTAGTGGGGTGCCGCAGGGTTCAGTATTAGGACCGGTCCTCTTCAATGTTTTTGAAAGCGACATTGCAGAGGGACTGTCAGGAAAAGTATGTCTCTTTACAGATGACACAAAGATCTGCAACAGAGTTGATGCACAAGGTGGGGTGGAAAGGATGAGAAGGGACTTGGCAAGGTTAGAGGAATGGTCAAATGTATGGCAGCTTAGATTTAATGCTAAGAAGTGCAAGATAATGAACCTGGGAAACAAAAACCCAGGGGAAGAGTACACAATGGGGAGTGAGATGCTAACAACAACAAAAATGGAACGGGGCCTGGGGGTAATCATATCAGATGACTTAAAGGTGGGCAAACAATGTGAGAGAGCAGTAAGGAGGGCTGGGGGGATACTGGGATGCATAGGGAGAGGCATCACCAGTAGAAAACAGGAAGTTGTTACCCCTCTGTACAGACAGCTGGTGAGACCCCATCTGGAATACTGTGTGCAGTTCTGGAGACCCAATCTCCGCAAGGACATAGACAAGATGGAAGCTGTCCAGAGGAGGGCAACTAAAATGGTGCAGGGTCTGCACCGGAAGACATATGAAGAGAGACTAAAGGAGCTTAATATGTATAGCCTAGAGGAAAGAAGGGAGACGGGGGACATGATAGAAATTTTCAAGTACCTCAAGGGAATCAACAAAGTCCAAGAGGGTAGAATCTTTCAAAAAAAGAGGTGTGCAACAACAAGGGGGCACAATTTGAAGATGGGGAGGCAGCTCAGAGGTAATGTGAGGAAGTATTTTTTCACAGAGAGAGTTGTGGATGCATGGAACGGCCTTCCGGAGGAGGTTGTGGAGTCAAAAACAGTGGTTGAATTCAAGCATGCATGGGACAACCATAAGGCAATTCTAGGGGGTTGGGGTAGAAAGAAGTAGGCTGCTGGCTAACTAGGATCTGCAGCTTATCCATTAGGTAGGGAAATGGGCAGACTGGGTGGGCCAAGCGGTCCTTATCTGCTGTCAAATTCTATGTTTCTATGTTTCTATCTCAGTACATATTTATCCAGGCTGTTAGAGTGAAATCCAGGGTGATCGGTTATGCACTCCAGGTGTGGAAAATCTTCAAACTGAATGGTCAGCGCAGTGTAGTAGTGACAGCATCTATTCTCCCATGTTGTTTTCATTGGGCAACAGTTTCCACATTCACACCTGCAAGACAAAAGATTATAATGAACCATTAAATAACAGAGGGGAATCACACATTATGGCATTGCCATATTATGAAGATATCTATCATTATGATTTTTATGATGAACATAGTCCTCTTCGATGTCTTTATTTGCTACATTTCATGAGGGCAGGTAGTATTATAAAGGAATTAGATTTTTGTCATGTGATTGATGTACACATTCCAACCTCCTTTTCTTTTTTTATACATATTTGTTGCCCTTGCATCATAACCCCAGTCTATATATTTATTCAGGGATTGGATTCCACACTCATGTCACTAATCTTATTTCTTTATTGGCACTGTAATTTAAGTACATCAACAAGCAAGAGCACATAAGCGATTGCAATGGACTAGATAAGTTGGGCAAATCATGTTTTACTTTTTCTTTTTACATTTATCACTCTTTTTGATCTCTACCACTACAGTTTGTAGTGCTGTGTTAATTTGAGTTGCATAATTCACAGCCTCACTGTCTCCTCACACTGGGAGGTCATGGAGGTCAGAGGGAGACAGATATGCTCATGTGAATTCTCACTTAATAGAATTACCATTCGCAATTTAATTAACTACAATTATACTATGCAGCATAATTTAAAGGAAAACACTGGAAAAGGCACAGCTCTCCCCAGCCGCCACACAAATACAGGATCAGTAAGTTCCGCCACTAATGAATTTTTTAAATTACCATGAATGCTAAAATAGTATTAAAAAAAAAATAAAACTGGACTCCTCAATCCAGCATCTTGATGGGTGGTGACCCATGTGAATGACACATGGCATTTGCTTACTGTATATCATCAGCATATACCCATTTCCCAACAGAACAATCAGCACCCACTATCCTCTGCTCAGGCATTGCAAAAAAAAAAAAAAGACCTCACCCTCCCACTCAGCACCCACCACCCTACACCCTCCACCCCACTCCTACCATTCAAATATAGAAACATAGAAGGCATCCCTCATTTACCCCTCAGAAGTGCTCTGTCCCACATGTGTCCCACAGTGAAGGGGTACTGCCCACAAAGACTGTGTGCTGTAAAATCAGAATAAAAAGCAAAAATTCTTAACATTCTATGCTGCTAACACAAAATTAAACTTTAACCAAATAAAACATTTGTTTCTATATTGTTCTGAGCTTTCATTTTTGTTTGATTCATTCTGAGAGCACTATCCCCAATTCTGGACCCTCATGGTCCCTCATTTTGAGTGTCTAATATCCTTTATTTCAGTGGTATAAGGATGAAAGGTGTGGATATACTGTACTAAAACTAAACTGAAACCCTTTTTCAATAAACAGGCTCTGAACAGTTTACAACCAATTGGCCCCACCAGACTGCAAAGGAATAAATGCTACTCCCATGGGAACACTTGTAATTCCCCCCCCCCACACACACCACAACTAATGCATTTTCTAATTTATCTGAAACCTCACTGGTTTCTGAAAAACATCATATTAAAAAGTTTCCTGCACACACTAACCTGTAAAAAGGGATGCCATGCGATGTCTTCATTTTGTAAAAAACCATTTAATCAGACTCAGCCAGGGTGTGCAGGGAACTTTTGAGATAAGCTATTTCGTTGGTTTCCTAGCATCATACCTGTGTGCATGCTCTGTAGTTGCCTACCCTTTCTGCAAAATATGCTCACTCACCAGGCTCACTGAGGAAGTATGATAAGGTCACCACCAAAAGGTACAATAATATGGAGAAGCCCAAGGGTAAAATGACCCCAGGATGTGGCCGAGTAATTGATGGAAGCAATTCGAGGGGAAGCAGCAAAATGTGCTTTGTGCAAGACAAGGGTTATGGTCACGGGTTTGTTATATGTGGGACAGAATCTGGGGAAAGGTTGTGGGACCTGTTACCTCCCAAAATTGTCCAGATGTACCTGTAAGCTGATTGCAGAGGTGCTCCTCGGATGGTCGTTGATGCTGTGGTTGAAACCTGCACTCAACATGGGCTACTCACTGAACTCAGCCCCTGAGTCAGACCCATACACCAGGCCCATAATGTGCCATGCTGGGCTGCCACAACTCTAGGCCTTGACTTGGACAGGGTCTCTCCTTGGCTGTCTCTTCTCTGCCCACCACACAGACTCCCATGGGCCAAACCATTGACTGGCCCATTGGTTGCTTGTCCAGCACTCTCATTGGTAAGCCAGATCAGCCCGCTTCCTGGACATCACTTGTTACTGGTGCCCATTAGCACCCGATGGGAGACCTGAAGTCAGGTCAAAAATCAGAGCTCAAAATCTGCATATCATAGACAGCTGCCCGCCCCTCCCCCACCAGTCACCATTTATCAGCCCAGAACAAGTTGGTTTAGCTTGCTTTCAGTGAAACATCCTAAAAGCAAAGCACTGAAGTTCAACATCAGTGAGTCGGCAACCCTAGACTTCTGCACCCAGTTGCACAAAAGAGTTAAGTCTTGTTATAAGACTGTTTTTAGGCTTTATTTCTGGTCTTGAACTTTAAGATTTTTAGTCGGTTGCACAAAAATAGTTTACCTTATATTTGCCTTACATTTAAGCCACCTGTGTACCAGGTTTATTTTGCATTAATGGTCTTATTAATCAATAGATAATCGACTGTACTAATTAAGAGATTGTGACCTCAGATGTAAAATATTTGTGAACTAGCAAGAATTATACTACTGCCAGAATATGTCACAAGTCCCTCCACAGTCAGTATCAGTCCCCCTGTCTTTCCAGACAGTGTCAGCACCCTCACACATGCTACTAAGCATCCCACACTCTGTATCACCCTCTTTCACATAAACATTTCAGTCTATTACAAGCCCCCACTGCCACTTTTCCCTTACAAGACCATGCTGACCAATGAGCCCCTTACAAACTCTGATATAGTCACCTAACATTGTGCATGTTATTCTTGGCCATTAGCTTTTTCAGCTCCATCAAGGCCAAACTGTGCTCCATCCCATCACTTCACCGACCAGAATCTGGACTAGAAAGTTGCACAAACCCTCCACTCTGGCCTTTGGCCTTAGCTCACAGAAGCTAAACCTAAGTTAAAACATACACAATCTGCTGTGGGATTGCATCTAAATATCGACTGTCCCTCCAGAAATTGGGATGACTATTGCTGCTGAAATCAAAACACTTTATCTGATTTTGACCAATTATTTAAAATTCTGGTTAGAGTTGCACTGTTCAGGTACAGTGTTTACTGCCACTGCAGTGGGGGGGGAGGGTTGATGACACCACCTAATGCAAAGGCTGGGATCTTATTTAAATTACTGGTTTCTCCATCACGGAAAGGTCAAAAAAAGCAAAAAGCAGAGGAACTCCACAAATCATCACCACAACAGCTTGAGACATGAAAAGAATTACCAATACCTATATTTCATTAATGTCACAAAAAAACTTAATGAGTCATATTACTGACTGATGAATAGCAATATCAATTTAAAAATGAACAATGCAAATTTATATAAATATTACTCTAACATATAACTGAAGCATCAATGTTACAGCGCCGACTATCACACCCCAGCAAACCTCCCACTCATCAATTCAAGGTTCCCACCTTCTCCAAAAAAGGTGGAGGGGGGGTGGCTATGAATATCAGAGATGGGATCAGTACAACTAGAAATCCAGAGACTGCTCAGTGATGCAGATGCCCTATGGATCACTTTGTTAGCTGGTAACAGGGACTCTCTCCAGGTAAGAGTTATCTACAGACCCCATACCCAGGAAATTGAAGAGGATAATGACCTTCTGGAAAACATATTGAGGATGGCTGACAGAGGTGAGTTACTATTGATTGGGGTCTTCAATGTACCAGATGTAGACTGGTCCACCTTCACTGCCTCTTCAGAGAGGAGTAGAGAATTCCTTATCATGCTACAGGGGACTGGACTTAATCAATTGGTAGAATAACCCACTAGAGAATCAGCTATTCTGGATCTGGTACTCACAAATGGTGCCAGGGTGTCAGATGTGCAAGTGGGGATCAACCTGGGCACCAGCAATCACAGATCAGTTTGTCTCTTGATTAGCAACACAGAGAACTCTTGTCACGCCAAACTCAGAGTGCTCAATTTCAGACAAGTAAATTTCTCAAGAATGAGGGAAAGTATTAAAGAACTGCTGGTAACCAATGCCACATGGAATGTGGTAGACACTTGGATAAAACTGAAAAATGCTGTAACTACAGTCATGGTACAATGCACAAAACAAATAAACAAATCCAAAAAAATCAAAGAACCCGCTCTGATTTTCCAAAGTGGTGTTGACTATAATTAGAGATAAGAAAAAAGCTTATAGAAAGTACAAGTGGCAAAAACTGAGATGGACAGAGAAGAATACAGGATTAAACTCAAGGATGTAGGAAAGGCAATTAGGGTAGCCAATGCCCAGATGGAGGAAAGAATAGCACAGGCAGTAAAGGGGGGGGGACAAAACATTCTTTCATTATATATGGCAGTATAGCCTAGAGGTTAGAGAAACGAGGTGTGAACAAGCTTGGTACATCCAGCAGACCAGACCTGAGTTTGATTCTCACAACCTCCACTTGCATACTATGTGACTCTAAGCAAGTCACTTAATCGCTCAGTGCTCCCAGGTCGCCCCTGAAAACAGGAACTTGTGCCTAGTGGGCCTTACCCGGTTACCAAAGACTAAAATAAAATAAAAAATATGGGGAAAGAAGAAAAAGTAAGTGAGTGATAAGCAGGTTAGCAACTAAAGAGGGATAGCTGGTGGAGAATGACAAAGACAAGGCAGATCTACATAGATACAAAGAAGCTAGAAACAAGTACACATGGGCAATCTGTAAGGCTAAAAGCCAGCACTTCAAAACAGAATTAGCAAATTCCTGGGGAAACAACCATAGTTTCTGGGATTGCATAAAAACCTTGACAGGAAAACTTAGTAAAGCCCCTCCTACTATGTTAAACATCCAGGGTACCCCTACGGTTGATCCTAAAATGATTGCAGGCACATTCAACGACGCTTTCATCGACCTCAGTGGAATCCTACCACCCGACCACCCAACACCGCCAGATGACATCGCCCACATATGCAGCCCCAACCAATGCTCCCTCTCCTCACCCCCTTCTACTTGAAAGTTATCTCCCCTGCTAAAGCAAAAAAATACCTCTCCAAAGCATTAGGCAAGTCCAGAGCTAGCAGTGACAGTCTTGATCTCAAACTCATCGAACTCACTCTTGATACCATCCTAATCCCCCTAACCAAAATCATAAATATATCCCTAATCACTGGCAAATTCCCTCAGCTATGGAAAGCTGCAGTGGTCACACTTGTTCACAAAAGCGGTGACAAGCTGAACCACTCAAACTACAGGCCAATATCCATACTTCCTCCCCTCTCAAAAGCACTTGAGCGCATAGTCGCTGATCAACTTGTGGAATACCTGGAGAAGTACCAACTGCTGTGTCTGCAACAACACGGCTTTCGAAAACAGCATAGCACCACTACTGCCCTAGTTAATTTTACTGGTTATATCCACAATGCTTTAGACCAAATGCAGTTGGTGAGGGAAACAGACATTGACCTCACCAAAGCCTTCGACACTGTCAATCATGAACTCCTGCTAAGCCAACTTACCACCACAGGACTCTCTCCAGAGTCCATTGCCTGGTTCAGAAGCTACCTCTTCAAAAGGGAACAAAAAGTTAAAATCCAAAACATCATCTCAGATAGCCAGCCGGTTACAACAGGTGTGCCACAAGGATCCATTCTTGGCCCTCTTCTCTTTGGCCTATTCCTTAATACCCTCTCTCTTTCTGCACAAGACAACATTTTACTTTATGCAGATGATGCAGTACTGTACAAAGCCATGCTAACCCCATTGTGCTGGAAAGGCAAAGGCAGGCAAATTTCTTGGCAACTGAGAAATGTTTTATCAATTCAAAGCTGCTTTTGAACTATAACAAGATGAAAACTATGCTTTTCGCTTCTGCCCAAAACAAACACAAGTCCTACCAACTACATATACTCAACAACTTTAGTTCTCCCCTTGAAATAGTACCACATTTCAAATATCTCGGTATCACTTTAGACAGTACCCTGTCCTATAACCGACACATCGACCTAGTTGCCTAGAACAGAGCTAGTGATAGCAGCTTTTATGGCCTCTTTGGTAAGGTAGGATTTATTTTTGTAGAGCAGGCCCAGTTTGGCGTTGGCATTTTTGGCAACTAGGTCGATGTGTCCTGGTGATTTATGGTGCTGCAGCCCCTATAACTCTAAAATGAATCAAAACCACCCTTAACAAGGCCTGCAGGCTTTTACTAAATGCAGATCCAAGGACTCACTCAAATGACCTTTACTCTCTTTTGGGCTGGCTAAATCTAAGCAATAGAATACAATATCAAGTCTGCCTGCTAGCTAAAAAGTACATCCTTGGACTAACCCCACCGTGTTTACAGAACCTTCTAAGACCGCATGACTCCACCAACTCACCAGGGGCTTAAACTCCTGCTCCCTAAAAGTTCCTTACTGTCACACCTCCCAGGGGCAATGCTCCTTTGAATACTGGGCTCCTCTCTGGTAAAATACCTTAGGCAAAGATATCCTTAAGGAAGCCAAGCTCAGTCTGTTTAAATCTAAACTTCGTGCTCACCTAAGTATAGCCAACCACAAAGGGCATGTGACCTAACATAGTCTTGTCCTCCCAACAACCCTGGGAGCACCCAACCCAACACTGACCTCTCAGTTGAACTCAGCACCCCACAACTTTACTATTCCTAAGAAAAAAAACACCTACCCTAGGACACTAGAGCTGCTGTTTAGCAGATCTTGCATTACCTTTCACCATCCTTGCTTCTTCCTACCTGCCCATCTTGCTATCACTACCCCTTCTCTCTCTACCTCTCTAATTGCTCAAAATTTTATGTTTGTGTCATTTAGTTTAGTCTTTTGTACAACTTGTTACTTGACGTGGAACCTCTGTAAACGAGCCTCAGTCTCAAAGGTATTTTCCAAAGAGTAATAAATAAAATAAATAAGTACTCAACGAATTCTTCTGCTCAGTCTTCACCCATGAAGACAAAGGTAGTGGTCCAGCACTAGCCAAGGCACATCTCCACAGAAGAGGAGTAGACACCAGCCAATTTACAAAAAAAAGGGCCCTTAAGGAGCTGTCTAAATTAAAGGTGAACAAGGCAATGGGTCAGATGGAAAACACGCAAGAGTTCTGAAGGAACTGTGGGAGGAACTTGCAGCCCCACTAGCCAAACTATTTAAATAGTCACTGGAAGATGGCATAGTGGCACAGGACTGGAGATGGGCCACAGCTGTGCCATTGCACAAGAGTGGTAGCAGGGAGGTAGCAGGAAATTACCCGCCAGTCAGCCTGATCTCAGTAATGGAGACATTGCTTAAATAAAGGGTAGTGGAGTACCTGAAAGAAAGTGGGAAACTTGACCCTCAGCAGCATGGTTTCATGTCAGGATGCTCATGCCAAACAAATATGATAGAATTCTTTGACTTTGTTACAAGAGCAGTGGACCAAGGTGTGGCTGTGGACATAGTATATCTGGATTTTAGCAAAGCCTTTGATACGGATCCACACAGAAGGCTAGCAAATAAATAGGAGCAAACAGATGTAGCTCAGAAAGTGGTCAGCTGGATAAAAATCTGGTTACAGGACAGGACCCAGAGAGCTATGGTAAATGGCACCTTGTCACAAGATGGGACAGTAACCAGTGGGGTTCGACAGGGATCAGTGCTTGGCCCGATACTTTTCAACATATTCATCAGCAACATCACTGAGGAACTGAAAGGGAAAGTCTGCCTGTTTGCAGACAATACAAAGCTCTGTAACAGTGTAGACACACAAGAAGGGGTCCAAGGAATGGAGGCAGATCTAAGAAAACTGGAGGAATGGTCCAAGAACTGGCAGTTGAGATTCAGCATCAAAAAGTGTAAGGTAATGCACTTGGGTAAGAGAAACTTAGGAAATAACTATGTACTGGAAGGGCAGCAATTGAAAAAGACAAAGATGGAACAGGATCTAGAAGTTATGATATCGAATGATGTAAAGGTAGGAAAGCAATGTGAAAAAGCAGCACTAAGGGCAAGCGGCATCCCTGGATACATAGGTAGGGGTATTACTAGCAGAAAGCATGAGGTAATCATCCCACTCCATAGGTCCTTGATGAGGCCTCACTTGGAGTACTGTGTGCAGTTCTGGAGGCCATATCGAAAAAGGACTTAGACCATCTGGAACCTATGCAAAGGAGAGCCACCAAGATGGTGCAGGAACTACACCACAAACCGTACGAAAATAGGCTCAGCCAGTTAAACCTATTCTCCCTAGAGCAGAGAAGGAACAGAGGAGACATGATGGAAACATTAAAATTTGTTAAAGGGATAAACGTACTACATACCAGTAACCTCTTTCAGGAAAATAACACTGTGCTTACAAGAGGGCACAACTTACGCCGGGTTGGCGTTAAATTCAGAACCAATGTTAGGAAGTACTTTTTCACAGAGATGGTCATGGACCCTTGGAACAGCCTGCCACCTGAGGTGGTGGTGGCTAAGACTGTCAGAGAATTCATACAGGCATGGAACAGTCAATGCAGTCACCTGAACAAGAGCAGTAGATGGGGGGTAGACATCTTGGGCAGACTAGATGGACCACGCAGTCTCCTTCTGCTGGCAAATTCTTATGTTCTTATGTTCCTCCAGACTGCCTGCCATCTGCTATGCTGAGCCCAACCAAAGGCATCGTACAGAGTAAACATTTAAAATTTTAAATAATCTAGTGTGTTTACTGAAACACATGGGCAAGTAATCATTTGTTTGCTAACAGTGATATATGCAAGCAATAATACCTGATGAGGTGAGTGGTACTGGGTAATACCAGACCACCTGGAGTGTAATGAGGCCGGACACTGCAGGTGGAGGGCCTTATAGCCCCTGGAAGGTCCGGTATTGCCCATACTGTCCACCCTGGAGGGTATTATTGCTCTTATAAAATGAGCTGTGATTAATTTTTGTGAGGTGATTTTATTAGGAAAATATAGGGTAAAATATTAATAAAAATGATTAGAAACAACAGCTTGTGCAAAATAGTTCATTCATAGTTGAACTGTCGCTAGAGGGTGCTGCTGCATATGAGACCCCTTTTTACTACATCTGTCTTCATTTTGCAGTGGACACTTTTCATTCCACCCCCCCATGAGTTTACTTTAATTGCTAGTTTTTACCTTAAAACAATTTTTTTGTTGTTGTTGTTTGCATTCAATGAGACTGATGCACAACTGGACAGGGAACAGTACAGTCGGCTGTTTCACTGCATCAGAGGTCAAGGGTGCTAGGAGCAAAACAAGGAGAAAGTGATTGTGTAAGAGAGGTACATTTCTTCATTTTTTACAGGCTTTACTGTAGCATTAGAACTGTTGTAATCTGGAGCATGAGACTACTGAAGCCATTCATTACTATGAGGATCGCATAGTTGACAGTGAGATATGTGAAGCACTTCCGGGAGCAGTTACAGTGGGTGTGTGAGCTGACTAAGAAAATTAAAGTAAGCCTGGTAAATTAAATTATATTCCTCTGGTTTGACCTTGTAATGTTCAGTTTTTTGCTGTGGTACTGTGAGTAGGGTATAAGTTGGAAAGTCAATGCTTCAGAAAATCATTGAGGAGTGGTGGTGGCAGGTGGGCAGCTGCGATTTTGAACAATGTAGGGTTATGGAGCTGAGAAGAGAAATAAAGTGAAATATATATGTGATTCAGCAGGGTTTTGGTTTATGTAAAAAAAAAGTATGGCACATCTGTGGTTCTGTTAGGGAGCTGATACTGAAACAGTGTTGGGTGGGGCAGTATCTCTCACTAAGTGAGAGACAGAAATGGTGGCAAATTGAAAAGCAAATGAGGTTGTTTTAGCCAATTAGGAAGTAGGGTGGGCTCTATGATATTTCAGTGGGTTGGCATAGCTGGCACTTAATATTTAGAGGGCTCTCACTATAAGTTAATGTACCCCTGCCAGCCAATGAGATTACTGGAATTTTTAAGCCCATTCTCTAAATTCACCTTCTGTGATAAGGTTGCTTGCTGCAGTGTCAGTTACACAGCTTGTGAGAATGGTCACTAAACTTCCCAAATTTTTAAGAACAGATTGCATGCCACCCTTTATCTCATAGAACATTTCAGAGGATGCATCATCTTGCAGTGGGGAATACTCATCCTTGCAAATAAAAAAGGGGCAATGATCTTGAAAAAATGTAATGAAAGGATCAGCACATAAATAAAAGCATGGACTGAGCCAAATGCACAAAAACGATGTACACACCATCTCACAGAGGGAATAAAAATCACATTCTGTGTCGGTTTTCAGTTTAAAAAAATCAATTAAAATGAGTGAAAAGCATGGCTATTTTTCAAACACAAAATGCTAGCTTTCTCATTGTTTAAAATCAGTTTAGAAAAAGGCCAAGGGAAATTTGCAATTGCAACTAAATGCAAAACATAAACACAAATGACCTGTTAGTATTAGTTTTTGCATATAGTTGTTATTTGAAACAAATAAACACAGTCACAGATCTAATGCTTGGTCTCTCTTCAATACATCGATATTGAATAACTTTTTTGTCTGTCTACCTCTTGGGGTTATTAGATTGCAGTGTCAATGAAGTAAGACTGCTGCAAAAGTGAGTAGTAGTTCGGGGATTAGCCGAAAGAACTACAACTCGATCTATATTGCAATTTTTAGGCAGAAATACTGTCTGGGGGACTTTGTTTTAAGTAAAGAGTGTTTAAATCACTATCTGATTTTATTTTAAAATTGAAAAATAATCCTCTTGCTCGGCGACTCGCGAGGGCACTTCCGGGTTAAGCCACAGTATTTTAGCAAGCCCTGCTGCGAGCAAGTGCCCCTGAAGTCTGCTACTAAATGAAATATATCTGAAAAAGAAACAAAAGATATACTTTTTGTATTTGTACAGCATTTACTTCCACTGAAACTCGCTATCGCGAGGTCTGGAGCCCTAGCAACGCTAGGCAGAGGAGTGTAGTTCGGGGATTAGCCGAAAGAACTACAACTCGATCTATATTGCAATTTTTAGGCAGAAATACTGCTTGGGTGACTTTGTTTTAAGTAAAGAGTGTTTAAATCACTATCTGATTTTATTTTAAAATTGGAAATTAATCCTCTTGCTCGGCGACTCGCGAGGGCACTTCCGGGTTAAGCCACAGTATTTTAGCAAGCCCTGCTGCGAGCAGGGCAAGCATGAGCAGGGCAAGCGCATGCTTGCATGCGTGAAGACGTGCACAAAGACATGCACGTCGCATGTCACGCATGTCAGGAGTGACAGAGGGACGGTAACGTTGGGATTTGTAGGTAAAACAAAGGCCTATTTTAGTATCTATCAACCATAACACAAATAATTATAAACATGACTGATTTAATCATCTTGGACAATGAAACTTGTATCAGCACTATAAAACAAATGGCAGTAAAACCTGTAAGGAGAGATATTATTATAGCCTTGGATGGGGAAACAGGATTGAAATGCAATACCTGTTCTATGTATACATTATTTGATTCCCTTCCCCAAACACCTTTTTATGTTTGTGACAAATGTATAAATAACAGTGTCCTGAGGGAAGACATCGATAACTTCTATAAAAGATTAGCTGTTATCGAACAATATCAAGAAACCCTGAGTCAAACAACAGGTAATTCCCTAAAGGAGGGTACTGCAAAATCATTGGGGCCCAATATCGATGTGGGTGAAACTGACCCTCATAGGGAGACAGGTATATATGAGAAAAGGAAAAGAAGTGACTCAAATGAAAATTGTATACATAGTGAGTCTGAAGACTGGATTAACGTGTCTATAGGTCACAAATCTAAATCTAGACGCAGGGCAATGTGTAACAATATTAGCCTATCAAATAGATATGAAGCCCTGATTGATTTAGAAACAGGGAATAATATATTAGAAAGGGTACATGATAGTTCAATAAACGAACAACATACCGCCATTCCTTCTACTACTGAGATGTTTGAATCTCAGGTAGATATATTGACTACTGAAAATGCTGTCCAATCCTCTAGTACAGTAGAAGAAGTAATATATTCAAATAGACCCACTTATGAATCAGAAGAAGTACAGTCAGATATAATTAAGGACATAGTTTCTATGGAAATAGTACCAACAGAAAATTTAACCAGACAATGCTTTGTGTTGGGAGATTCAATAATAAAATACACCGACAAAATTGTGTTCCAAAAAGACAAACATAATATAGCATGCTCATCATTTCGGGGAGCTGGTATTAAAGACATAAATAGAATGTGCCCTGATATTCTACAAAATTCTGGCCCCAATCCACTTGTCATTATTCACATGGGTACAAATGATCTGAAGAAACTATCCATTGAAGAAATCAAACAGGAATACATAAACCTTTGTAAAACTTTAGTTGAACTTAATTGTGAGACATGGTTTTCAGAAATATTACCCGTTCCCAGAGCAAATTACCAGACTACTTTTAAGATCAAATGTATAAATGATTGGATACGTATATGGACACTTAAAGAAGATTTTAAGTCCATTCCCCTTTGGGAATACTTCTGTGATACTCCATCATTGTTTTGTTGGGATGGGCTTCATTTAAGTAAACAAGGTGCATATAAATTGGGCAGAATTTTTGAGAATATCATACAAAAAGCTTTAAACTAGAAAAAAAGGGGGATGAGGGTGCTAAACTTGATAAAAACTTCAGCAATTTAAGATCAAGGAAACTAAAAATATGGAATATTAATGCTCGAAGTCTGAATAATGTAAAATTAACTGAACTAAAAACATTGATAAATAAATATAATACTGGCATTATACTGTATGTGTAACTGAAACATGGTGGGATGAATGTAATAATTGGTTCAACAATATTGCCGGGTATCAACTTTTTTCCAAAAATTGTTTGAGAAGAAGAGGTGGTGGAGTATGCTGCTATGTTTCAGAACAGACACAGTGTCAAGAAATTAAATTTACCGAAATCTCTAAAAATGTAACTGAAACCCTGTGGTTGAATTTAACATTTTCTCATTTGCCCAAAATTAATCTGGGGATCTGTTACAGACCATCTAACAGTAATAGTAATTATAATAACAATTTAAAAGAGGAAATAAATAAAGCTTCTAGTTTAGGTGATGCCTTAATTTTGGGAGACTTCAATGCACCGGGAATAAATTGGAATGAACTGAAAGGAATTACTACCTTTGATAAAGTATTGATTGATACTACAATATTTCATGGTTATAATCAAATGGTTGATGCTCCAAGGGGAGAGAAGTATTTTGGATTTAATTTTTTCTAATTCCATTGATAGAATTGACCATATAGACATTCTCCCCCATTTAGGAAATAGCGACCATAACATTGTAGAATGTACAATCAATATTAAAAACCCAAATTAAACAGATCATCATTACCTTTTGACTACAAAAGAGCTGATTGGAATAAAATTATCGAAGCCTTTAAAAAAATGGATTGGGGAGAATCATATTGTAAACTTGATGTTAACTCTATGTGGGAAAAATTAAAATAAAAAATTCAAGAAATAACAAATTACTTTATTCCGAGGCATAAAGATAAGAATAACAAAGGCTTTATCCCATATTGGTTTAATAAAAATATCAAGGTACAGATAAGGAGAAAAAACAAAGCCTTCAAGAAATACAAAAGTGGTCCAACCTTGATAAATCTTAATAAATATAAGAATCAACAGAGATCCCTAAAATCTATTATTAAAAAAAGGAAAAGTAAAATTTGAAAATAAATTGCCATCAAGTAAAAATCATAAAGCCTTCTATGCATATATTACACAACAACAAGCAAACTGGAAAAAAATTAACTCAGTGACTATTAATGGTAAAATAATAAAGAGTAATAAAGAAATAGCTAACAGTTTCAATAATTACTTTATGACTATCTATCAGGAGAACAATTCAAAGGTGACTATTCCAGGGGTAATGTACTCAGAAGCCTCCAGTATCAGTCATGATATGGTATGGAAGGAATTATCTAAATTAAGGACTTCTTCCTCTCCAGGCCCAGGTAATATTGACATGATAATTTGGAAACATCTTTCTGATGTAGTAGTAAACCCCTTGACTGACATATTTAATAAATCACTTTTAACCGGTATGATTCCCATGGACTGGAAAAAAGCCATAGTGGTGCCAATACATAAAAAGGGAAATAAATCAAATGTGGCAAATTATAGACCAATTAGCCTAACAGCAATTTGTTGCAAGATCCTGGAAAGATTGATTAAAAATAAAATTGAGAAGGTTGTAAGTGAATTAGGGTTGCAGGATCCTTCACAACATGGCTTTAGGAGAGGACTCTCTTGTAATACTAACCTACTAGCCTTCTATAGCCATGTTAGTTGTAAATTAGACAAGGGTAAACCAGTTGACATGATCTTTTTGGACTTACGAAAGGCTTTCGACATGGTTCCACGTAATAAACTTATTACAAAATTACTGGATCTAGGTCTAAATAAAGTTATAGTAAAATGGATTGGACATTGGTTATCCAACAGGAAACAGAGAGTGAAAATAAATTCAGTTCTCTCTGACGAAGGCAGGGTTACCAGTGGTGTTCCCCAGGGATCTGTATTGGGCCTGTTGTTGTTCAGTTTATACATTAGTGATATGGGAAATGGTGTGGATTCTGTTATTACCAAATTTGCAGATGACACTAAAATAGGTGGAGAAGTTACGTCATTAATAAAGTATAAAGAATTAAGCGATAGTCTCAAGACAATAGAAAGATGGGGTGAATGAAATAATATGACATTTAATGAAAATAAATGTGCAGTGATACATTTTGGAAAAACAAAAACAAAAATATCCATATTTCTTAAATAATAAGCTCATAAAGAATAGTTCATGTGAAAAAGACCTTGGTGTATGGGTAAACTCTAAATTGTCTTCGGATACACATATTGTTAAAACTGTAGGGAAATGTAACAGTATTATTCACTCCATCAAAAGAGCATTTATCTCTAGGAATAAAGATTGTGTACTAAAGTTATATAGGACATATGTACTACCCCATCTCGACTATGGTTCCTGATCTGGAGCCCATACTTAAAAAAGGATATTCTAAAGATTGAAAAAGTTCAAAGGAGGCTGACAAAATCTATTAAAGGACTAAAAAATAAGGAGTATGCTGAAAGACTGGTTGACCTAAATCTGTACTCTTTGGAGACCAGAAGAATCAGAGGAGATCTATTATTTTTATACCAAATCATGGAAGACAAGGCCTTAATGGCACAATGTAAAATAAGAAGGGTTAAAAAATTAGTAAACTCGCGATCACATGATAAACAAATATTTATATATAGGGCAAGAACCAATAGGCATCAATGCTTTTATAATATATGTACACCTACAAAATAATCTGCCTAAGAATGTCATGGACTCTACATCATTTGGCATATTTAAAAGTAGGTTAGATGAATATTTATTACATAAGAAATGTCAATAGATAAACCCACTATGAGTGGGATACAATTAAATGGGCCAATGGCCTACTTTGTCTATACATACCAAGTTGCCAAGTTAAAATTACAACTTACAGTAGTATTGTGAGTGATCGCAACAACCCAAGGAATTAAAAAAAAAATATTCAGTAGCTGAAGACAGAGCGTTTTGCACATTTGCACATTAGAAGGCAACACTGTTAGGCTATACACAAAGCATACATGTGCCCAATCCTTTGAGATTTATGTGCAGTCTGAAAGTGCTGCCTTCTCGTGTACCAACCACTCTCTTATTTTTTTTTTAAGAGATTTAGTTTTGTCACAGGTGAGTTAAAATGTATTCAGTTTCCCAAAGGGATCGTGTAGCAAGATTTATACCGGATGCCTCTGTATCATTCTTAGTTTTTATAGATGGTTTATACATAAAGAATAATGCCTGTGCAGTTATGGGATTATCACATACCAAGGGTGTATGAAAAATCATTTTAACATTACCATTGAAACATAGAAACATAGACTTTGACGGCAGATAAGGACCGCTTGGCCCACCTAGTCTGCCCATTTCCCTACCTAGAGGTTAAGCTGCAGATCCTATTTAACCAACAGCCAATTTCTTCCTACCACCCCACAAAAATTGCCTTATGTCTGTCCCATGCATTCTTGAATTCTCCCACAGTTTTAGACCCCACAACCTCCTCAGCAAGGCTGTCCCATGCGGCCACCACCCCTCTCTGTGAAAAAATAGCACAGGTATTATTTTTTATCATAACTGGTGCAAGTGTTTAACACAATGAAAAGGCAATATTACAGAGCTCTGTTTACTTCCTTGCAGCTTGTCTAAGAAATGGAACAGATTAACACTGGTTAAGTAATTGAATATCAACAGGTAATAACTAGGTGATTCAGAACTTTTTAAAAGATTTCATTGAGTCCATTAGAAGTATAAACTGTATACTTTTACCAGACTTCACTATGTTGTAGTGCAAAGAAAGCAGTTCAGGGCAATCAGCGGAACATGAGAAAAAATCTAAACTTTCAATACAAGGTGCAAAAGGTACCAGATCAATAAGTTGCATGGATAATGCCACAGGTAAAACCATGCGGTATTAACAGCGTGCAGTACAACAGCTACAGGGTACACAATGCCACATGAAACAAACAGTGTGGAATGGTAGTGGTACCCTTGTAGCTTTTGGCTGGTAGGCAGTGTTGCAGAGGATAAGACCTCTGCTGGATGGGAGTTCACAAAGAAGCTGCCATGGCTCAGAGGGTAGTGCCACCAGTAGTGGAGAGCAGTGGAGTGTATGTAGACCAGGGTTCTATTCTCAGTCTCATATTAGCTGTAATTCTTTTTTTTATGTTGTGTTTACTGTTGTGCAGTTGGCTTTACCCCCTGCCCAAGTTTCACCCCATCCCAGAGTTGCCTGCACCCCGGAGAAGGTTATTTTAATATGGGGGTATTTGGGGGTGCAGGCAGCAGAGCCCCCCTCAAAAATTAATATTTACACTGTGTCATTATTACTGCTCTGTGTTTTTACTGAGCGGTGTATTTGTTGTTGGTGTTTTGACAATGCAGTATGTTGTCATGCTATTCTTGTTTGCGACATACTGACCCCATGCCTTTGCAAAAAGACCACTAATTTGATCAAATAAAACTGTTTCAAGGTGGCCCACTGGCAGAGCTACTACTTGCAGCACTGATGACTGGAGTTCCGCAATGAGATCAGAGCATCAGAGCATTACCAGTGGGGAGGATGAGTCTTCGATGGACAGCCGTTCTCCTCTGGGGTGGTTGGAGCAGGCCACCAGTAACATTTTGACACCTGGAGGTGGCTAGGAGTCAGTAAACCAGCTGGAGTCTCAGGAGTTGGGTTTGGTGTTTGGGTGAATGTCTGTTTTCAGCATGTGGGAATGCATGCTGTGGGTCATGATGTCACTGCACATCCCCAGTGTCAGGGGAAGCCTAGCAGAAAATCCCTTGTCTGTCGCACACAATGATGCCCAGACTGTGACTCTGCTGCATCTCTTGACAGGCCACCAGATTAGCATATCTTTAATCTCCCTCATACCAAGCCAGGAGAGGTGCCCACCGTATGGGCTATTGTGGTGTCCCAGTGAGCCTAGGGAGGGGGGTTGCTGATGGGCCAGGGACCAGTGGGCAGAGCCTTACCAGATGGCAGTGACAAAAATAGAACACAAAAAAACCTTTTTTTTGTCTAAATCTGTTTTTGTTGTCAGCAGAATTCCCTTGTTACCATGACATCCAAAGAGCAGAGGTCATAGTGCCTGGCTCATGCCACTGTGCTTTCTTTTGCATTTCAGTGAACTGCCAGCATGAGGAGAAAAATGTTGCAATTACTCACTACCAAGTTATTATGGAATTCAGTGGGTTATTACTGTTTTATCAGGAATCCATATCCAGTTATTATAGGAGTCACCAGTTACAATAGGGTTGAGCATGGATTTCTATGTTAAACCCCCAAATTGGTACTTTGATAGCTTTGTAACTGTTCAGCAGATTTGCACATAATTTTGCACGCATGGTCTTGAGGAACAGGTCATTTGATGTGCCAAGTTTTGTTCCAGTCAGATGTCTGGATTCTGAGAACTGGATAGTGAAATAAGTTAAAAGAAAAATGTGGGGTTTTTGCTGTTTTTTTTTTATTTTATTTTTTTTTGTCATCACCTAGTGCCCAGATGGTTTGGAATTTCGGTCTGAAAATTAAGGCTAGAAAGGGCTTGGCCCACATTGGTGCCTTTGCTAGTTTGGTGAAAAAATATTAATCCATTCCAACATTATTAAATTTGGAATTTCGGTTCTGAGCATGCACAGTATGGTCTTTTGGATAGCTGCTTGGAGCAAAAAAAAGAATTTGGTCCATACGAAAAAGTTATTTTTTTTATGGAGGTAATCCTTTTTGTGAGGAAAAAGATCTTTTTTTGAATGGCCGCTATCTTGTTTTTTTTAATTTTTGAAAACCCACAAATATGTCATCCTGCAAACACACCAATACAAGTATCTTGCTAATCGGGACCCCAGTAGGTGGATTCTGAACTTACATTTTGGAAAAATGACCCAGAAATTTGTTTTTGTTTTTACACTTTAAAATCCATTTTTGTGACTCGATTTCCTTTTCCGTATGGTCATACAAAAAAGGAATTTGGCCATACAAAAAAGGATACCTTCATATGAAAAAAGAATTTGGCCTTAGTGTTTTTTTCTGATTCTTTTTTGTGTGCAGGCATCCTTTTTCATATGAACAAAAATATATGAAAAAGGATCCCTTCATATGAAAAAAGAATTGGAAAAAAACTAAGTCCAAATTATTTTTTTATCATATTTTTTTTTGTTGTTGTTCATATGAAAAAGGATCCCTTCGTATGAAAAAATAATTTGGACTTCATTTTTTTTTCCCACATTACAAATTAAACAAGTCATAACTCCCTCAATATTTGAAGTTAGGGACAATCTATATATCAAAACAAAGGTCTTAATGAGAACAGCAAGAATAACACATAATACACCCTCAAGAATTTAGGAAGCATATAAAAAAACACAAAAATTAAAACATCAGAATTCCTGTGGATAACATTGAAACTTTAACAAGCCATACAACCAAGCAACAAAATTGCCTTTTAGCAGAAATGGAAGCACAGGCCATATCCTTCCACACCAATACATATGTATGTGTCTATGGAGGGATGAAAGCACAGGGCCTGCTTCCACAGGCATATGAATATGTTCACACAGGTCCCGATACAATTACACTATCTCAGAAAGTAAGGAAATTCATTGCAACAAACTTTGTTAATGCACCAGTTAAGGTTAAAGTGACAAAAGTAGGGAAATGTGGTATTAGGGTTCCCAACCCAAACACTCCACTCCCACCTGCAGGCAGCAACAGGAAAAACCATTACAGTTTCACCTCTCCTGAGTCTTCGCATATTAAACTTGGGGTGTACCTTGGGGTTTTCAACCCTAACACACACACACCATTTTTATATACTCTACACATCTCAGCTTATGTACTCATGGAATGGGGTGAGTGTTAGTGTTGACAACCCCAAGGTACATGGCACACCTGATTTGTGAAGACTTGAGAGAGGTGAAACTGTAATGGTTTTTCCTGTTGCTGCCTACAGTGTGGGGGTGGGGTGTTAGATTTTGGAACCTTAATACCATATTTCCCTACTTTTGTTGCTTTAGTCCTAATTGCTGCATTAACAAAGTTTTTTGCAATAAATAATATTATAGCCTGAACAATCTACTGATTTGCCTCAGAGGTTTAGCTGGTTGGCATTGCCAATTTTTTGAGTTAAGGTTTGACTGAAAAATGAAAATTCAATTGCACAATCGAGTCCCTTATTGTGATGTTAGTTGACACGTCTCTCTGTGTCCTAGTCTAGCAGCAAACAGCTCCCACTCTCAGACCAGTGAGTGTGACTGTGGATATGGCTCTGCAGCTGGGCTCACTCATTTTGCGCTCACTCTGCCTCTCGGATGGAGGGAACTTTAGATCTTGCAGTGGGGAATACAAATCCTAGTAACTAAAAAAAAAAACAGTAATCTTAAAAAAATGTAATAAAAGCATCAGCACATAAATAAAAATATGGTCTGAGCCAAATGCACAAAAATATGGACACAACACTTCATGGAGGACGTCAAAGTTGCATTCTGTGTCAGTTTTCTTAACAGTTTTTGAAAAAATCTGTTAAAATAAGTCAAATACATAGCTAGTTTTCAAACACAAAATGTTTGCTTTTTCATTGTTTGAAGAACAAAATCAGTTTAGAAAAAGCCAGGGGAGGGAAAGCAGCAATCGCCTACTGTCTCAAAAACTCCAATACAATAAATGGTCTAAAAATACTTCCCCCTTCATTCAAAACTTGCTCTTAGTCTATATCTGGCTTGTCAGAAGAAAAGAAGCAAGAAGATGATAGAGACAGACAGAGATATTGCTGGCTCACTGCTGGCACTGCAGCCAGCAGCATGTATCTGTCTGCAGCTGCAGATGTTAAGCATCCCTCTGTTCTCATTCAGAGAACATAGGTGAACTGTTCCTCTTGCTAAACTGGGCACCTGGATTTTGAGGTGTCCAGAAAAGGTATTTCTGGAGGTTTTTTAAAACACAAAAACACAAAGTTTTTAAAACACAAAAACACAAGGTTTTTTAAAACACAAATACACAAGGTTTTTTAAAACACAAAAAAACTCCAGAATTTAGCTAAATGGGTCCTGTTTTGCTGGGTTCCAGTGTTTGTTTTTTGAAAATACATATTTTTTGTTTATTTTCAATGATTTTGACTTAAAAAATGGTGGCAACTATGATCATTTTTTTCTCATGACAAGTAAATCATTTCTCATGATGTAAATCTTAAAAATAAGGACTCACGACCTGTGTTTTTTATCACTTGAGCTTGATGAGTATCAAAAAAACTTAACTCTGTAACCATATAATACTTTCTCACAAAGTCTTTAAAAGGCATTACCTCAGTACAGGCCACTTCTAGCCTGAAAATTTTATGAAAAAATTTGACACCATCTAGATTGTGCATGAGAGCAATACAAATGATCAAATATAGGAAAACCAAACACATTTTATTTGCTTTTTTAGCATTGTGTGTCTTGAAAACTGAACAAGATACCATCATGAAACCTTTCACATCTTGAGACTCTGGCAGCCAGACAGCACATGCCATGTTTTTGGCTGTTTTGTTGAATGCTACCAAAGTTATCAAGATGTAAAAACTACAACCCTAAATATAGGGGTGCTATCACACTCCTATGATAGATGGGTAGATAGATAGACAGATAGATAGATAGATAGATAGATAGATATTGTACTGGTTCAGTAGCACCAGTATAGTTAGGGTTGAATAAGGTGTTCGATGTTAACCCCACTTTTTGCACCTTAATAATTTTGGTGGTTTTGATGGAATAGCCCAAAATTTGGCATGCATAGACTGGCTGAAAGTTTCAAGACAAAAATGTTTCATGATGGCATCTTGTGCAGTTTCTGAGATCTGGAATGTCAATTTTTGGAAAAGTGAAGATGTTTTTCCTATGCATAATTGTTGCTCTCAACCACAGCCTAGAAGTGGCTTATGCTGAGGTACTGCCTTTTGAAGGTTTCTTGAAAAACATTAAGCAGTTCCAGAGTTATAAGGATTTATTTAAAGGTTGTTTTTTTCTCTGAGCATGCTCAGTAACATTTTTGGATAACCCTTTTGTATAATCATGAGAGCATTTTCGGTTCAATTCACTTAAATGTCATGAACCGAAAATGATTCTCATAAACCGAAAAAAAAAATTCTTCTCACGGTGGCTGCCATCTTGTTTTTTCATCTTGGTCAAAAAAAGTATGAAAAGCCATATAAAGGAACTGTTTGAAGAAATCAAAAACATGAATCTTGCTAAACAAGACCTCCTAAGCAAGATCATGATGTGTTTTTTTTTTCAAAATGAGCCCGAAGTAGTAGTTGTAACTTTGTGGTGACCATTTTCCAGTTTTTAGGTTGTGAGGCCCGTTTTCGGTTCATGAGACATGTTTTCGGTTCATACCTTAATTTTTGGTTCACAGTGAAAATTTAATTTCCGTTTTTCACCAAAACTTATGTTGTTTTACTACTTCTTTGCATTGCTATTTGCATTGTGGAAAGGAGGAGTAGGAGTTTGAAGTAGGTTGTGCAACAGTTACTTAAAGTCTCTTTTTGGGTGTGGATAGGAAGGATAGGAATGTAAAAAGCAGTTGCTCAATCTATCTAAACATGTACAACAAAGTGGGTAAGGGAAATTAAGAAAAGAAGAATGTTTTGCACTGATGGGGGAGAGGCGAGACTTGAGGAAGTGTTTGGTATCCTTCATCTGGAAGGGTGGGGGGTCGCTAGTGGGCAATGAGAGCAATGCATAGGGTGGTAAGCTGCAACAACTGTGGTGCACCAATCTTTCTAAAAATTGGCTGGGTGGTGGGGGGATGTTTAGTGTGTAACCACATAGAGAAACTTAGAAAGGAGATCGAGAGTCTTCAGGAGGAACTAAGACAGGCAAGGCAGACTGAAGGCAGGTTTAGCCCAATACTGGAGGGAGGGGGGAGGAGGGGAGATGAGGGAAGGCAATTTGAGCCAACAGTCGTTAGGAGAGGGTCAGAAGAAGGGAAGCAGAGACAAAGGGGCCCAGGCCAGGAAGAATAATTGCCAGGGAAACTAGGTCAGGAGACAAAAGACAAACTGAAGGAGGAGACAGGGACTTGTGGGGGGGGGAGAAGAAGTGGCAACAGTCATGGAGTTGAAAGGTGGGAACAGGTTACTATGAAGAGAGAGGGAGCAGGCATTTGTGAAGGGTCTTCAGAAAATAGTTTTGCACTGCTAGAGGGGAAGAAGGAGCAGAGAAGTGATGCAAATGGAGGAGTAATTGATAAATGCCTGGACCAAACCGGAGCAGGGGTAAGTTCTGCTGAGAGAATTGCAACAGGGTCAAAAGAGGGAAATAATGTGCATGAGGAAGAAGAGGAGCCAGGAATGAGAGATGGAGATGAATGGAAGCAAGCAGGGAGTAAGAGGGGTGGAATCTTAGTGCTGGGGGACTCAATACTAAGAGGAGTCAGGTGGGGTAGCAAGGGGGAGAGGCATAGTCACATTTGGGTGGAGGCCATGCCAGGAATGACAGCAGAAAGGGTGGGACAGTCTGTTTTGAAATATGCTAGAAGGGGTAGGGACAAGCCTCATTTAATTATACATCTTGGGACAAACGACCTGGCTGACAAGACAGTGGATATAGTCCAGAGGCAGTTTGAGGAACTAGGACAATTATGTGAGGGGGCAGGAAGATCAGTAACTTTTTCAGAGATACTTCTGGTGCCAAAGGCAAGCACAACAAGAAAGCTGAGAATAGAGGAATTTAACGGATGTCTAAGAACCTGATGTTGTGCTAAAGGGTATGGGCTGTTGGGGGGTCGGGAGGGACCTGGGAGGACAGTAGTCTCTATGCCAAGGACAGACTACACTTGAGTGATGAGGGAAAGAAAGTGTTGAAACAGAGGATGGAGGAGTACATAGAGGAAGTTGGGAATTTAAACTAGGAGTGGGGGGTGGCAGTTGGGGAAGAGATATGCAGAGACCGCAGGTTGGGAAACCATATGAGCTTACCCCCCATAACAGTGACAAAGGACAAATGGCAAGTACTATTGGTGATGCTAGTAAAGGAGGGCAGGATGGGAGGGGGGAAGGGTGGAAGGTGGTTACCCTTAATGCTAGGAACCTTGGGAAGAAAACTGAAGAGTTACAGGTGCTCATGGCAGAGGGAGAGGTGGACATTGCAGCCATCACAGAAACATGGGCCACCCAATACAATAACTGGAACCTGTCTGTACCAGGGTACAGGTTATTTCATAGGGACTGGGTGATTGAGAAGGAGGGATGGCACTATATGTGAAGGAAGACTAAAGTGTGCAAGGGAGGAAGGGGACGAGGATAGTACGGAGTCACTTTGGATGCAAATCCAGGATTCCAAGAATAGGATTCTTAGAATGGGAGTGGTGTACAGGCCACCATCTCAGATGGAGGAGTTAGACAGGGAACTAGCAGGACAGATCAGGAGGACTTGTGCGAAGGGTAGTGTGGTGATTGTGGGGGACTTCAACGTGCCAGGAATGGACTGGAGTACCCCAACAACCAGGAACAGAAGGGAACAGGTACTGCTGGATGCCTTCCAGGACAGCTTCCTGCTGCAAATGGTCAGTGAGCCAACCAGGTTAGGGAATACCCTTGACCTTCTGCTGGCAAATGGGGACTTTGTGAAAGAACTTATGGTGGAAGAACCACTGTCAGGGAGTGACCACCACTCAGTATGGCTCACATTGAATATGGGCAAGGAAGGAGTGGAATCTGGCACAAGAGTGCTGGACTTCAGGAAGGCCGACTTTGGGAGGATGGGGGAAGTGGCAAAAGGGTACCTGGCCAGAATTCAATCTAGTATGGACACTAACCAGAGGTGGGAGCTCATAAAGCTGGGGATAGTGGAGGCAAATAAAACCTTCTGCAAGGCCCAGAGCAAGAAGACTAGGGCTAAGAAACTGAGCTGGTTGAGCAAGGAGGTCATGGAAAAGGTAAGGAGAAAAATAGCTGCCTTTAGAAGGTGCAGGGAAACAGGGAGGGGGAGGACAAGGGAGGAATACTTGATGGAATCGAAAGAGGTGACATGGGCAGTAAGGCGAGCCAAGGCATCAACGGAGCTCAGGCTGGCACAAGGAATTTAGAAGGGGCAGAAGGACTTCTTTAGGTACATCAGGGAGAAAAGGAGCTGTAAGGACCACATAGTAAGGGTTAAGAAGGAGGAGGGTTAGGTTGAAGCAGTGTATGATAAGGCAGAAGCACTAAATGATTACTTCTGCTCTGTATTTACTTAAGGAGAAGGGGGCAATATCCAAGGGGGGAGGAATGGCAGAAACAGGGGGGGAGGGGTGACAGATGGGGAAATCATGGAGGGCAGAGTTTGGGAGGGTTTGAAGGCACTGAGTGTGGACAAGGTGCCAGGCCCAGATGGTATCCACCCCAGGGTACTGACAGAGCTGGCAGAGGTCCTTGCAGGACCTTTGAAAGACCTATTTAATGCCTCACTACACTCAGGGTGTGTACCTCAGGATTGGAGGATGTCTCATGTGATACCCCTCCACAAGAGTGGCCCCAAGGATGAACTGGGGAACTAGAGACCAGTGAGCCTCACATCCATCATGGGTAAGCTAATGCAGACTATCCTGAAGGAGATGCTGGTGGCCCTCCTAGAGGCCAAAGGACTACAGAACAGCAGACAGCATGGCTTCATACATGGCAGATCCTGCCAAACCAACCTGGTGGAGTTCTATGACTGGGTAACTAGGCAACTGGACAGGGGCCATGCAGTGGATGTCCTGTATCTGGACTTCAGTAAGGCATTCAACTTGGTTCCACATGGGAGGATGGGAAGTAAGTTAGAAGGCACAGGGATGGGTGCAAAGCTGGTGAGATGGGTAGGGAACTGGCTTCAGAGAAGGCAACAGAGGGTGGTGGTGGGTGGGGATCCCTTGCACCCAAGGGTAGTGACAAGCGCTGATCCACAGGACTCAGTGTTGGGACCAGTGTTGTTTGGGATATTCATTGCAGACATATCTTTGGACATCAAGAGCAAGATCAGTCTGTTTGCTGATGATACCAAGATGGGAGCAGTGGTGGATGACCTAGGGGATGGCAGAGATTGCAGGATGATCTGGCAAAGCTTGAAACCTGGTCAGACACCTGGCAACTGGGGTTTAATGCCAAAAAGTGTAAGGTGCTGCATTTTGGGATGAAGAACCCAAGGAGGAGTTACCAGCTGGGGGGAGTGCAGCTAGCCCAGACAGAGGAGGAGAAGGATCTGGGGGTGCTCATTACAGGGTCAATGAACAACTCAGCATAATGTAGGAAGGCAGCTACAAAGACCAACAAAATGTTGGGTTGCATTGCAAGGGATATATCCTCGAGGAGGGAGGAGGTCATTCTGCCACTGTATAGGTCATTAGTTAAACTGCACCTGGAGTACTGCGTGCAGTACTGATGCCCAGATCTGAAGAGGGACATTAAGTTACTGGAGGGGGTGCAGTGCAGGGTGACAAAGATGATCAAGAGGCTGGGGGACTTATCATACGAGAGGAGGCTGAGGGAGTTGAACATGTGCTCGATGGAGGAGAGGAGGGAGAGGGGGACATGATTGAAACCTTTAAATACATGAAAGAATAAACAAGGTACAAAGGGGCTGTTCAAAGCAAGGGAGGGAGGGACACCAGGGGCCATGGATATGAGACTGGAGGGAGGAAGGTTCAGGAGGGAGATGAGGATGCACTTTTTAACAGAGAGGGTGGTAGCTGGGTGGAATGCATTACCTGCAGAAGTGGTGTCTGGTAGAACAGTGGACTGCTTCAAAAGGGGATGGGACAGGACAAGGGGGAGGGTCAATGGAGGAGAAGGGTAGAAGGGAAGGGCAGCTGCAGAATAAGGGGGCTAGCTACACATTTGAGCAGATTTGATAGACCTCTAGGCCTTTATCTTCTGGCAAATGTCATATGCTCGTATGTATGATAAATTTAAAATTTCTGGTTCACACTGAAAATTTTGATTCACACTAACAATTTTGGTTCACATTAGAAACTAAATATTTGAGTCAAAACAAAAAAAATTGAGTGGAAAATGTCCTTGCACATAGGACATCGAGTTCTTCTGTTTCTATTTCTCATCCAAATGGTGAAATGGAGTTTTGGGGTTGTACACATCCTGAGACCCAAACATTTTCTGTCTGCATCTGTAATTGAGTTTTTGGCTCATAATTTTCCATGTGTGTGGGAAATGGATTTTAAGGGTTAGACACATCCTGAGAACCATAAATTTTATGTGCTCAAAGCAAATAGAGTTTTGTGGTTACAGTTTTTCTTATGCATAGCCAATTGAGTTTGACATACACACAAACTCTGGCTACAGAAATGTAGCCACCATGATATCCATAATACTAAAATTGGAACAATACTTCTATACTCTTTATCACATGAAAAAGACATACACTTTGCCTTTTGACTGCAAAATTAATTTTTCAAGGTTGCACCAAAAAATTCAGTTCATATGGAGTTATGGGATCAGACAAATCCTTAGACCCCTAAAATTTTCCATGCACACCCATGGTTGCAAGAGGGACCTGCACTTCAGCTGAATGATGGAATCTTTGTCCTGTGAATCTGTATCTGCCGCAACATGGAAGTGAAGAGCCAGAGGCCCCTGTTCTTCTGGTTCCCACCAGATAGACCCACAAATTCTTGACATCCTTTGCTGCAGACAGACAGACTCTTCCCTTGGCAAAAGGTTCAGAGTGCCCTGCGCATCTGCCTCTGTTCACATAGGTCCTGAAGGGAACAGTGTGAATAAAGATATGATTCCACTATCAAAAAAGAAAGGAAATTCTTTGCAATAAAACTTTGTTAATGCACCATTAAGAGTTTAACTTAATGCCACAAAAGTAGGGAAATATTACTTTAGGGATTCCAACTCTAACTCCCCACCCAACCCAAGTAACAAAAGGACAAGACCAGCCAAGCAATCAGGGATAGCCATCATCAGGTAAGACAAACAACATACAACTGTTTCCAGATGATACAAATGCAGTAGCATTGATGTGCTCCCTTCATGAATTTGTATCTGTGGCTGCACAAGCACAGGAACCACAAGGGCCTGTGCTTATGCAGCCACACCTTTGTGTGTATATTGTACAGCATGCATGAGTACATGTGGCTGCAGAAGGCCCCATGAGGCCTACACCTCTGCATACAGAGGTACTCATCAAATCAATCAATCAATCAAAATCTTTATTTATCCAGGCGGGCACCATTGAGCAAGGCTCATTTGCAAGGAGGACCTGGTCATGAATACATCAAAGTACAGTACAGAAGCAGGAATATGAAAAGCAATAATATACAAGGAAGAAAAAGTATTTACAGTGTATACAGTACAGTACAAGGTTGAAATAAATAAAAAAAAACAGCATTATTTTACCATTGAAGAAGTCAGCAGATGTACAATCAACCATAGGCATACAGGGGTTATAAGCAGAGATCTTTTGAGTGAGGTAGCCGGCAACTACACATATAGGGGAAAGAGGCCGTGTATGGGGTGGCAGGTTAGAGAGGTAAAGAAGAGGAAGGATATATTACTGACAATCGGGAAAATTGAGCTAAAACCACAGAAAGTGATGATGGCTGTCGTGTACTTGTTTATTATGATAATGACGGAGGAGGGGTAGATAATTGGGACACTGCTATGGATGGGGTGGGACTTTAGCCAGGCTGGAGTGGACAGGGAAGGGTGGGTGCAGCAGGAAGAGTTAATAGGGAAAGAGTGAGAGCCAGGGGTAGAAACATGGTGAGCGTCAGGATAGAAAGGGGGAGTTGTGGAATTAGTGGGCTAGCAGTGAGGAAAACATTTGCAAGGTGCTTTCATGTAGCAGTCATAGAGCGCCTTGAAGATATTCAGGCTAACAGAGCAGCTCAGCTTCAAGTTCCTTTGTAAACCGTCCCACAATGTGGTTAAAGAGAAGCTTAGAGCAGCTTTGCCGAAATGAGTTTTGACCCTTGGAACTTGGAGGGCAATTAGGGAATAGCTCCTTAGAGTGTAGGTGCCTAACACACTCCAGGGAATACAATCTGAGACACATGAGGGGAGCTTGTTGGTCACCGCTCTGAAGGCCCATAGGGCGGCGTTTCTATTCCTTCTATAGTGAAGGGAAGTGCAGCCTAACGAAGAGTACAGGGAGCAGTGGTGTGTGGAAAGTGGAAGGCCAGTAATGAACCTGATAGCTCTGTGGTAGAGGGTGTCCAACTTAGCCAGTGCAGAGGCAGTGCAGTGGCTGTAGAGCAGGTCCACGTAATCTATTAAAGATAGGAAGGTAGCTTGAACCAGTTGAAACTTGGCCTCCTTTGTGAGCAGGTAGTTAATTCTGAAGAGTAGTCTTAATATTCGCCTTAGTTTCTTCTGTAGTTCTTCGAGATGGTCAGTGAAGGAAAGTTTATGATCGAGCCAAACTCCTAGATATTTGAATTTAGCTACATACGCTAGTGTTTCTCCAAGAACAGTGGTAATTTGAGGGATAGCTCCCCCCCCCAGCAGGAATTGCCGCATGCAAGGAGGAGGAGGAGAATAGCATGGCTTTTGTCTTTTTCACATTGAGCAAAAACTTTTTGTTTATGAGCTGGTATTGTAGAAGGTTAAATTCAGCTTGGAGGTCTTCACAGGCTGCTTCCGGCGTGGGACGACTCAAGTACAGTACAGTGTCATCCGTGAATAAGTGGATGTTGGCTCTTTTGATGGGGTCATTGATGTTGTTAATGTAGACTGCAAAGAGGAGGGGACCAAGGATAAAGCCCTGGGGCATGCCCCTCAGCATAGGTTTTAATGGAGAAAGATCACTTTCAGCTTTAACCTGCTGTTTCCGTTCTCCGAGGTAGTCTGCAAACCAGCACATAGATTTATGGTCCAGGCCTAAGGTGCTTAGGGAGGAAAGAAGCAGGCTGTGATCGACTGTGTCGAATGCCTTGCTAAGATCCAAGAAAACAGCACAGACATGCTTTTTGTTGTCAAGGTCTAGGAGTCCATCATTGGTCACCTTAGCTAGGGCTGTTATGGTGCTGTGCTTTGCTCTGAATCCAGACTGAAATGGGTTTAATAGGCTTCTGGATTCTAAGTACACTACTGGACAAAAGTTTTAGAACACCCCCATTTTTCCAGTTTTTATTGAAATTTACGCAGTTTAATGTCTCAATGTACTCTGAAATTAAAGCATAGAACAAATAAACAATTGGAGATAAAAAAGAAATCATAGAATCATTTTGTTTAACAAAATTTAATCTAAATTTTTGACTCATCAAGTAGCCACCTTTTGCAGATATAACCGACGAACACACTCGTGGCATTCTTCCTACAATGGACATCAAATATTGTTCAGGAAGTTCTTCCCAACACTGTTGCAGAAGTTCCCACAAATGTGTTGCACTTGTAGGTTGCTTTGCTTTCACCCTTCTGTCCAGTTCATCCCAAACCAGCTCGATGGGGTTTAAGTCTGGAGACTGTGCTGGTCATTCCATGATTTGAAACCTACCGTCTTGTTCTTTTCCTCGAAGGTAGTTCTGACATAGCCTGGAGGTATGTTTTGGGTCATTATCTTGCTGTAGGATGAACCCCTGACCAACTAGGCATTGACCAGAGGGTATTGCATGGCGCTGCAAAATGCTGTGGTAGCCCTTTTGGTTCAGGGTGCCAGTCACTCTGTGCAAGTCGCCGACTCTGGATCCAGCAAAAGAGCCCCAGACCATCACACTTCCTCCTCCATGTTTGACAGTTGGTGTCACACACTGAGGAACAACTTTGCCTACTCGACGTATGATAAAACCCCCGCGGTAGAATCAAGATTTTAAATTTTGATTCATCGTCCATAAGACCTTCTTCCAGTCTTCAGTAGTCCACTGGCGGTGCTTCATGGCCCAGGCAAGCCTCTTTTTCTTATTTTGCCATCTTAGCAATGGCTTTCTTACTGCCATTCGACCTGTCAAACCTGCAGCTCAAGTCTTCTTCACAGTTGAAACTGAGACTTGCTTACTCGACCAGTGTTAAGCTGTGCTTGAAGCTGTTGTCCTGTGAGCTGCCTATCAAGCAAGCTGTTGACTCTCAGAGACTTGTCTTCTGATTCTGTTGTGGCTTTGGGTCTGCTACAGACCTCTTCTTGTCAGAGTTTCCTCCAGTTTCCAGGGCGCCTTTGATGGTGTAGGAAACTGTACTCACTGACACCTTGGCTTTCTTTGCAATTTCTAAAGGAAAGACCTACACTTTTAAGGGTTATAATGGTCTGTCTGTCTTCCTTTGTTAATTGCCTTTTTCTCGCCATTATAATAGCAATATACTACTTCTGCAGTGCACTATTGTCCAAATAATGCTTCAGAGGGTGTAATAACAGTCTGTTCCAACACTGCTTTTATACATACAGGGGGTTTGTAATCAAATAATCAATAAAAGTTGGGACACCTGTAGGAATTGTTTGCATCAACTTTCAAGGCTTAATTTACTTCCCTTGCTGCAGAACAGCTGTAAGTTGTTAACCCATTACTTGTTCCCTGAAAAAGGCCTTTTTTTATAACTCTGAAATTTACATTATTTTTCAGTGTTTGCTAACCTAAACTTTTTTTTTCACCTCTAGCAGTTTACCGCTTACCTTTGTACCATTTCAGGTTATTCACTGGACTTGAATTGCTTAAATTTCAATAAAAACTGGAAAGATGGGGGTGTTCTAAAACTTTTGTCCAGTAGTGTGTACCCCTAGCTGGCCACACACTATTTTTTCTAGTAATTTAGACAGGATGAGGAGGAGGGAGATCGGTCTGTAATTATTTATATCGCAGGGGTCACCTGCTTTTAATAGAGGGATGACATGGGCTATTTTCCATTGAGGGGGGAGGCTACCCTGGGAGAGTGACATGTTGAATAGGTGGGTGATTGGCACCGCAAGCACATGGTAGACACATTTCAGATAGTATGGCTCTATGAAGTCGGAGCCTACTCCCTTGCTGGTGTCCAGTTGCAGCAGCAGGTCTTCCACCTCTTTTAGAGAGACAGGCAGGAGGGAGGAGGCCTCCTCGGTAGTGGGGGGACTCATGAATTGGTGGGCCCTGAGCTGTGCGGAGGTCATTGGCAGGAGAAGTATCAGGTTTTGCAAGTATTGCAAAATGGTTACTGAGGGCTTCCAATATCTCCAATCGGTTAGCGATAACGCTGCCACCAGACTTAATTTTTGCTGGAATGGAATTACCAGGTGCGTGTCCAGACATGTCTTTTAATGTTTTCCAGAGCTTTGAAGGATTTCTTGAGGCAGGGGCTAGCTCTGAACGATAGTAGGCGGTCTTGGCTGCTCTGACCAACTTGGTGCACTTGTTACATGCTCTCTTAAAAAGACACCAATCCGAGTCATTCTTGCTTCTTCAGGCTTTTTTCCATAAAGTATCCCTTTCTAACAGGGAAGCTTTGAGCTCAGGCGAGAACCAATGGCAGGTGCTGCTCCTGGCACACACCTTAACCGAGGGTGCATGCTTATTTAAAGCCTCACTTAAAATATCGACATGCAGTTGTACAAGGTACCTCACTAGATATCATAATCCACTAGCGTATGGTTTTATATATGTAGCTGTGTAACTGAAAGCCACTACACCTTGAACAATTTCTACATCCACTGCTGAAACCATGAAATATCCACATTACAACAGTACTTCCATCTGCCTAACTGTAGGGCCTATAGGAGCTGCCTTTCTGAAGCCAGAAGTTGGTGTGTATGTCTTACATCCAGAGGCACAGAACCCACAGGCACCTTCATTTCTGCAGATGGAAGTACTGTTGCAATTTTGGTATTTTTTGTGGTTCCTGTGCTTCTCCAGGCAGGGTTCAGTGTGTATGACTTACACCTACGGCTGCAGACGTGCAGACCCATCAAGTGTGTGTGTGTCTTAAAGTGTGCATATATACCTGAGGCTACAGAAGCACTGGCCCATAAAGGCATGTGCTTCTGTAGGCAAAAGACCTCTTGTAATTTAGAGATTGTTGATATGTATCTGTGGCTGCAAGAGCCTGTGCTTCTGCATACAGAAGCAGTTTTGTGATTTGATTACCATGGATTTCTATCTTCAGCAACAAGTGTGTGTGTGTGTGTGTGTGTGTGTACATCTTGTGGTGTGCATGCCGCAGATACAAATCTACAAAGGTAGCACATTACTGCCACTGAATTTGGTCATCTGGAAACAGTTTTATGTTGTTTGTCCTAACTGATGATGGCTGTCTGTTGTTGCTTGTGTGAGCTTGTAATTTTGCTTCTTAGGGTGAGTTGGGGAGTAAGGGTTGGAAACCCTAATGTCACATTTCCCTACTCTTCCAGCACAGTTTTTTTGAAAGTATAGCACAGTGGTTTAAGGCACTGAGCTGCAAACCTGGAGACCTGGGTTTGAATCCCACAGCCCCCACTTGCATACTGTGTGACCCTGAGCAAGTCACTTAGTTTCCTTGTGCTCCCAGGACATACCTGTAAACAAGCTTCAGCTTAGTTTATCTCTCCTGGTTAAAAAAACAAAACAAAACAAAACAGTTTTTTTGCAAAGAATATATATATATATATATATATATATATATATATATATATATATATAGATATATATATATTTATAATACCTTGCCTTGCCTTCTATGACTATAACCTTAAAAAAAATCCTGGTCTGTGATTGGTCCAGAGCCAGTCACATAACATTAAAAGTTTTTGAACTATTGACCAGTTTCAAATTGAAACTGGTCAATAATTCACTTTAAAACTGGTCAATAGTTCACCAGACCGGGTAATAGTCTTTTGAACTATTGATCAGTCCACCTGTCAATCACACTTCGCCATGTGCCCCCCATTTAGTCAATGTTTCCACCACAGTTCTTTAATACTGCTCCCAAACCCAAACCCTCATAATGATGCACACATTTTTTTACCTTTATTTCTATATTTTTAAAAAACTGCAGCCAACTCTAATATTTAAAAAATGAGAGAGTCAGTGGCTTCAGCAAGATTGAAAACAGTGAAGGATGAGAGAAGGTTGCCACAGCAATGCACCCGCTTCACTAGTGAGTGACTTTTCAACCCACTAAGGAAATTTCACAACGGTTTTCTTTTTATTTATTTTCATTTTTCTCCCTACTCCCCTGCAAGGTCCCCTGGGAGCAGGGGAGCATCAGCATGGTACCCTTTTGCAATCCCGATGCTTACTACCCCGACATGCCACATCCTGTGCACCACAGCCCGATAGCCCCAGCAGTCAGACACACTGCGGCCCAGCCCAAAACACTACCCGACACACGGTTGGGCCAGAGAAGATTGGGATGTTGTGTGGGTGACTTTTTCTCCACAGAACAGCAGATTTCCAGTTTTGTCCCCAATGGTCCTGTTTGAAACTCCTTGAGACTGAGAGATCGAAGAACTTGTTTGCTATTGTGCCGAACACTAATTGTGGCTCTGGCCACAAAGAGCACTTGGCAGCACTAATAAATTAAACACCCCCTACCAAAAAACTCATTATCTGTATGCTCCCCAGCCTGTTAGCAAGTAAGTGAGGGCTGAATGAGCTGGTAGGGGCAAATGTGGCAGACTGGTCAGGTGTATAATGGACTAACCCAGCAGGGACAGGGCCTTGGGCAGATGGCACCGCATTACACAAAGCAGAGTTAAGAAGATCTTTTGAAACCTAACATAAAATAAAAAAGGTAAGAGAAGGGTTTATATTCTGTAATTTAAAAATAAAATTAAAAAGGTGTATTTCAGTTGTAAACTTAAGGATGGAATGTTTTAAGTAAGCAATAAGACACGATGGGGTGTGCGTTAGACAGTTCTAATGCACACCTAGAGGTCATAGTGAGGCATAAGACTACAGGCCGAGTGCATCTAGCCCCCTAGCTGTTTGTTAGAACTGTGTAACACACACCCCGGAGTATCTCATTGTGCTTATAAATGGGTCAGTGTAATTTACATTCATGTAGAAATTTAAATTATTAATGTTTTCATTGAAAAAGTGTTAAATGTTTAATGACTTTTGTTCCGCGAAATAGTTCCTCCACCTGCACAGAATTTCTGGTTTTTGGCCAGTTGGACTTTTGTCCTTCTGTGGCTAACATTTCAGAAGTTTGTTGCTATGGTTACTGTGCGACACCCCCACCCCCACACACACCGCGTACTGTTTAGAGTCAGTGTACAGGTTTTTTTTTCAGTTTGTTTTACATTTATCTTTTTAATTTTCAGTTTCTTTTTAATGTATTTCTGTTTCCTTTACTTTTTGATCCGGTGATATTAAGGGTGACTGGAGCAGAATAACGAGTGAAGCGGACAGTCGAGCGGAAAGGCAAGCGGGCTGGACAGAGCATGCTGTGAGAGCATCCGTAAGTAGGAGGAGGTAGAGGAGATGCCTCTGATATGGACAGTTATTGGTTTAATTTGTTTTTTTATTTAAATTTCAAATGGAACTGTGAGCTGGTGGCGAGTGGACAGCCATGGGGAAATCCAAGAGTATTGTACCTCAGCAGAGAATCGGTAAGCAGCAAGTTTGAAGAAAAAACACACAGAAAAAGCGGAACTGAAACAGTCGTCAAAGCACTGGAGGTCCTTATAGTAGGGGGCCTAAACATTAACTGGCTGGGCAGTAACCAATCAACAATAATGACCAAATTGCAGAGTTTTAACCTGCACCAACTGATAGGTGAACCTACCAGACACGCCCTTCACTTAAACGCGAACACGCTACTGGACTGGATAATGACCAATCACCCTGAAAATGTAATTGCCTCTGGAGTACTACCAGATGCCATCACTGATCACTCCCCAACATACTGTATCTGGGGCAAAAATTAACCTACCCAGATGGGGCCCCGCTTTATTACCTTCCACAACTATGTGAATTTTAACTCTCAGTTTTTCCTGCACGACATTGCTACTACTGATTGGTCCTCCATTCTTATGTCCAGTGATGCTCAGACTGCCCTTAATCTGTTCTTGAAACTCTTCCTAGCACTCCAGGATAAGCCCTACAAACGTGTATCCCACTGGGTAAGAAACAGACAAACCCGCTGGCTGAAATCTGACCTACTAGCTAAACTTAAACTAAGGTATAAAAGTTGACTCCATTATAAGAACTCTGGGCTAACCTCTGACCTTGTCACCTACAGGGCCCTGCAAAATGCCTGCAAAAAGGACATCAAAAAAGCCAAGAGCTCCTACAGCAAGGACCTTCTAACCAACTCCTATGGTGACCCCCAAAAATGTTGGTCCCATATTAAATTCTTCCTTGGTTCTAATCTAGCATCCACCCCTAATGACATGTCACTGGATGGGGTACACTGCAATAATACCAGAACCATTGCCAACTTCTTCAACAACAAGTTATCTGACTTAACTAATTACACCTCCTCTTTCCTTGTCCAACCAGACGTACCCAACCGGCAAAATGCAAATAGTTCTCATTTCTTTTTCAAATCAGCAACTAAATGTGAAGTGCTTAGACTGCCAAACAGTATCTGCTAAACAGCTCCTTAAGATTGCAACCCCCTTCATCGCTGCTCCCCTAGCCAAGGCTTTTACGCTCTCCCTGTGCCAGACCTACATCCCTGAGATATGGAAAATAGCTAGGATTACCCATGTTCTCAAAAAAGGAGATCGTAACGATCCCTCCAACTATAGGCCCATTGCCATACTGTCTGTCCTAAATAAAATTCTTGAGAAGCTTGTAGCTGCCAGACAATTGATTTCCTACAGAAACATGATCTACTTTCCTCTGCCCAGCATGGCTTTTGCAATGGCCATAGCACCACTACTGCCCTTCTCAAATTCACGTCAGATACACTAGTGGTGATGGACTCTGGTCTACTCACTGGGGCAATTTTCATAGACATGACTAATGCGTTTGACCTAGTTGATCACTCCAGCCTTCTGACCACCCTTGGATCACTAAGCTTCTCGACTAACGTTGTAAGGTGGTTTGGGAACTACCTATCTGATAGGACTCAAATTGTGAAATACAACTCCACTCTCTCGGACAAGACCACTATAAACATTGGGGTGCTGCAAGGCTCCATCCTAGGGCCCCTGCTTTTCTCTCTTTTCATAAATCACATCTCCACTGACCTCCGCAGGACAACCTCCCTGCTTTATGCAGATGACATTGTTCTTTATGCAAGCACAAAAAGCATTGAAGACATAAACAATCTACTCTCTCTTGACTTCCAGCTAATGCAGGAGTGGCTATCTACTCACAAACTTGTACTAAATTAGTCCAAAACCCAAGCTATGCTCTTTGGATCAAATGTGAAACTCAAACATGCACACCCTAACTTTAAAGTCACCTCCTTAAATGGCTAACTAGTTGGGGTGGTAAATTCATTTAAATATCTGGGTTTCGCTGACCCAGTGGCGCTGAGGGTTGAGGCGCTGGACACCACACCTCACTCCACGATGGCGACCCGGGTTCAGGAATGGACTCAGGCCACTGGGGCTGGCAGGGGAGAGGGAGGATTGAGTGTCCGACGACTGCTCTCCTCTCTCTGGGGTGGATAGTGGGGCTTGCATTGCCCTGCAGCGGCGACTGGCAGAGACCGGCTGCACTACAGCGGCATGCCAAAGTGGGGGGAGAGTGCGGTGGGTGTCAGCACTACATGCTCAGGACGTCATTGCACATCCATCTCTCCAGAGGGAGAAGAAAGTGGAAAATGCAGAGGCGATCTTCGCGGCTGATGGCCGTGCCTTGCGCCCCCGGAGAGACCTGAGAGGGGCGTGTACCCAGTGGGTGCGAGAGTGATAAAGACTGGCCCACTGGGAGTGGGGTTCGTGGTCTGCTGCTACCACTGGGTCTGGGGTGCAGGGTTGGTGGCTGGAGATTGTGGGGCCGCTCTGCCGAAGGAGGAAAACAGAAGTAAGATTAAAAAAAAATATCTGGGTCCCACTCGTGATCCATCACTAAATTTTGACTTACACATCAATCAGACCTGCAAACTGGTCAACTCCAAACTTGGAATAGCCTAATGAACCAGCTATGTGCTCACTCCTTCAGCAAGGCTTGCCATTGCCCATGGCATACTCCTTCCATCACTTACCTATGGTGCTGCAACATATGCCTCTGTGTGCAAATCAATCCTTTGGAAATGGGATGTCACATATAACAATATCTGTCACTATGCTTCCTCCTCACACTGACTGAAACACCACTGCTTCCTCTATTCAGACCTGGGTTGGCTTCCTCCTAATGAACTACAGCTTCATGCTTTTGGCTCCATCATTGACAATATGGTCCGCCTACAAATACCTGAATCCCAAGCAGGACTTTTCCATAATCTGACACCGTGCTATGGACTAAGGTCTGCTGACCAGGGCCCCATTTTCATCCCTAGACACAACACCACTAAAGGCGCTAGTGCTTTTGCCTGCCATGACCCCAAATACTGGAGCTCTCTTCCACAAGCTTTGCGCCAATCACTATCTCATGCATCTTTTAAAAAAGGGCTGCAAAATTATCTTGATACTTCCCACAAGTGCTCCTGCTTCAAACCTCCTTAGCTCATTTCCTTCCCAGCTTCTTCTCTCCCTGACATTTATTGATCTGCCCTTCTATATGCTATGCGCTTCTCCTTACCTATCTGTCCCTCCTCCCACCTTACTTCACTCTCATCCCTCTTTTCTTGGCTCTTACTTCTATCACTTACTAGTATCCCTCCCCTAGTTCTGTATCCATTCCCATATTAGCACTAAAATGTTCATTATGTTCATGTTTTTCTTCCTTATAGCAAATTGTGGTGTAGTTTTTGGTTTTGTACTGCTTCTGTTTTATTTTTATTTATTTTCTGCCCTACACTGGTATTGCAGCCTTCTTGTTCTGTGGATACATTTGCAAATTGCTCTGTATACTATTGTCATCTATTTTTGTACTTGTATTGAAATGTTTCCCTGTATTGTTGTACTGTACCCTCCTAGGTCATGCCTGAAAATAGTCATTGCTATGGCTAGTGCATCTGCCTGTGTAAACAAAAACTAAATAATTAAATAAAAAGAAAAGAAAAAAGCCAGTTAAACTACAGGGAGTGCTTTGATGATTATGATGTTTATGGTGTTAGTGGCGAAAAAAAATGGTGGTGATTAAAAAAATGAAGATTCCATTTGGCTTCTAGGTATCTGATTTTAAAAATGGAGCTTCTTTACCTGAACCTGTTGGTAGCTGTGTGTTAGACACTTCTAATGCACGGCTACCTACCAATCAAAATAAAGCATTTTTCCTATCCATTTTATAAATGCTGGTAGTTCTGTATTGCACTTGGGGGCATAACACCAATAAGGTTTTATGAAACAGCTATTGAAGTGAGTCATTTTGGGACATAGTGTGAAGGTCTTGACCCCTCAGGATGAACTATTGCCTTCCAATAGTCATATTTCCCTCAGCCTTTGGCTTCAGTCAATATAACAACTACCAGGCAATAGTTCATCCCTCAAGGTTAATATTTTTCCCACCATAGGCCTTGACTCCGAATAATATTTGTATAATATACTGTGTATGTATTTAGTTATAGAATACCATGGAAAAATGCAAAGTGTACCCTGAGGAAGTGGGTGGGAAATAACCATGATATGTTGGCAAAGTATAAAGTGGCTATACATGAAGTTAAAATATGAATAAAAATATATATTTTTAAATCAGTACTTGGAGAGTAAGCTTCATTTTCACCACATTTGAACTAGTTTAGCACTGTAATTGGAATTGGCTCCTCCCAGTCTCCTTTATCTAACTGGGACCCAAGGCATACTGGTAGCTGGTCATGTCTGAAAAAAATGATGTTTCCTGTAAAAAGTGCTGTGCCATGATATCGAATTACTGAGCTGTCAAAGGGAAAATTAATTTTTTTGAACCTGCTCTGACAGGCAGTGGTCAGGATCCAGCCATAGCACCTCTACAGTGCAAGGAGCCTGATCCACCTACCCCCCAAAGAGATAGATAAGGTACGATGCTTGAAAAATTGCCACGATTTCTCTGGGCTGTGTGAACGCTGAATCGGATCATCACTTGCAATTTACTGTTTTCAATTTTAGTGCCTTCTCAGGGTAGCGCTATTAGCTCCACGCCTGGGTAGAGCTCCCTGTTTGGTTCGTCTTACTCACCTGAGACAGGAGCACCCGAGATGTGTGGCTTAATGTAAGCCTGCATCCCTGTACTCAGCTTCTAATTTATATATTTTAATTTAGCCTGTTCGGCTCGGCCTGTGTAAAGTAACTTACCATTCCCCCACTGCTGCAGTTTCTCTCCAACTGTATGTGCACTGATTCAATACTAGCTTTGCAAACTTCCTCTTGATTTTTCTCCAATTAAGCTTTCACTCTGTACACTGCCTTGAACTGAGTTTGTAAAAAATTGTTACTGGCTTTGTTAACATATTTTTTTTAATCCTATTTAAGACTGTACTGGGTTTACTTGCTTACTGCTATGGACTTAGAAAATTCAGTGAATTGTAAAATCTGTGTAGCCTCTGTCTTGAGCCTAAGGCTCCTGCCCTTGACTTTCATTCTTAATCATCTTCCTTTGTCCCCCTGTCCTCCTCTGTCTCTGTCTCTGTTCTGTCCCTCCTGCCCTTCCCCATCAGTCTGTTCTTTTCTGCTCGTTTTGGATTCCCAAGTTAGCCGGCACCTTGCCTCTGTCTGTGACTGCCCCTTGACTTGTCTTTCAAGTTGGTGCTCAGCTGTCTTTGTGTGTCTCTGTTTGGACACCCCCCCATCTGTTCCTATTTAATCTGCTGTCTCCTTCCTTACAGGTGCCACTTGCCCCCTCAGGCAGTGGTCACGATCCAGCCATAGCACCTCTACGGTGTAAGGAGCCAGATCCACCTACCCCCCAAAGAGATAGATAAGGTACATGCTTTGAAAAATTGCCACGATTTCTCTGGGCTGTGTGAACGCTGAACCAGATCATCACTTGCAATTTGCTGTTTTCAATTTGAGCGCATTCTCAGGGTAGCACTATTGGCTCCACGCCTGTGTAGAGCTCCCTGATTGGCTGGTCTCACTCACCTGAGATAGGAGCACCCGAGATGTGTGGCTTAATGTAAGCCTGCATCCCTGTCTTGGCTTTCTAATTTATATATTTTAGTTTAGCCTGTTCTGCTCGGCCTGTAAAGTAACTTACCATCCCCCCACTGCAGTTTCTCTCCAACTGTATGTGCACTGATTCAGTGCTAGCTCTGCAAACTTCCCTTGATTTTTCATCCCACCCTCCCCTCCCAGGTCTCCTCCCTCTCCCAGGCATCCTGTAAATGCACAGTCTCTGCCCACTCCTATTAGATGTTTCAATTTATTGGTTACTTACTGTCAACAACTGCAATTCCTCCCATCCCCTTTTTGCAACTAAGCCTTCTAGCAGCTTTTTCTCATTCTGTCTTGCTGAGGCATACCATTTTAGTACTTTAGGTTTGCTTATTGCTGACTAGCATATCCTGTCTTGCTGACTAGCCTATCCTGTCTTGCTATGGCACTGTTTTACTTGAAAATTGTATTACAAATTACTGAACTGTGACTGATTTGCCAAAAAAACTGTGTTTATTATCTAAAAATGTTCCCAGCAACCAAGTGTTACAGCCACTTCGTGACTTTGTAGCTCTCTCCAGACTGCAAGGTGCCAAGGAAATCGCTGTCTTTTCAGTTGCTAATTGAGCTGTTTCCGCTCAGACTGCTAGCCTTTGTGTTGCCCCACTATTAATTAGAGCTCCTCTCTCCTTTCTCTAGCCAAGAACCCGCTAGGGATCCCAGCACAGACGCCCTCCGCTTGGACCACAGACACCGGGTGGTCTGAGCTTCCGAAGCCACAGCCCAAGACCTCCTCATCGGACTCCACTGCTTTGAGAGGTATGGCAAAGCCACGATTTTTCACCCACCCGCTCATCCCCCCTCCTGTGTGCTATTATATAGACCCGTTAGCACTGCCCACGTCCATCTCTGATGAATCTCCTGCCTTCTCTTTCTTACTAAAACAATTTGTTACTGCCAGGGTTCCACCAGGGGAATCCTGCAACCAGCAGCTGACGAGCTACCCTTGTTATCAAAATTCCCTCATTTACCCAACAACTGCAATTATGGCAGCTTCGTGGCAATTCCTCCTCCTGACTGCACTGTGTATCATACCTCTTACTGGCTTATTATCCGAAAAATTTGAGACTGGGGATACACCACATCCTCATCCTGAAGACTGCTCGCCCAATCTGACTCTACACATCACATGTTATGCCAAGGCTCCTTGCCAACTGATCCAGATGGACTACCATCCTCAAAGAGCAACTATTGCAGGTTTGTCTGTGCCTCCTTCCTTATCTCTAATTAATTTGAGTTACTCCCACTGGTGTAACACAGCCAGAGTATTAGCCTCAGTGTCCTTAGGCTTGCATAAATTAAAAAACAAAGCTTGGCACCCTGGTTCCTCCTCCATGCCAAGCCAGTAAAAGCCTCGAGCTCATTGCCTTTCACTTGAATCCCTGAAAAAATTGCTACTCCTCCTCTTACTCTGCTCTGGCAATGTCGAGCTTAATCCATGGCCCATAAATAAACTTATCTCCCCTTCTGAGTCACTATCTCTTAAAGGTATTAGTTTTATGCACATTAGCGTGTGCAGCCTGCTGAAAAAATTCACCCTTATCCTGGCTTGGACCGCCCATACAATGCCAGATGTGCTAGTTATCTCAGAATCCTGGCTACAGCCCTCTACACCAAATAGAGTGATTAATATACCTAACTACCAGATCTTTAGATGCGATAAGCAATCCAGAGGAGGTGGGGTCACCATCTACATCAAAGATAGATTTGTGGCATCAACACTTAATTCTAACTCACTGGTAGTGGGATTTGAGTGTCTGGACATAAAAATCGACCTATGCCCATCGTTAGCACTCCGTGTCATAGGATGCTATAGGCCACCATCTGCCGGTACTCAGCTTTTGTCCTATCTTACAACTATCTTGGACACTAGCCCCCTTGAAACAATTATCCTCATGGATCTAAACTACGATTGGATGTCGGAAGCCGGTCACCTGCTTAAATCTTTCTGAGACTCCCTTGGTTTCACCCTACTCAACAAAGAGCCCACCCGCATCAACAAAAAGAATACAGCCAAAAGTACTCTTCTGGATATCCTGCTTGTGAATAAACCCCATTCCTTCTCCCACGTTGGAACTTTTGATGTGGCTATTAGTGACCATTGCCTAATAGCTGGAGTTTGGGCAGCCAACAAAGTGCCAACTACGGCCAAATTCTCCACTAAAAGGTCACCCAGGTCATTTGACCCAAAGGCATACCTACTTGACCTTAAAAACTCCCCCTTGTGGCAGAGTTTTTACCTTGCTAAAACAGTGGAAACTGCATATTCTATACTACATGAAATCATTACCTACGCCATGAATCTACATGTGTCTCTGTCAAAAATACACATAACGGCTAGGAAATGCCATTGGTTCACTGAAGATCTCAAGGCTGCACTACTGTCCAGGGATAAACTCTGGAAAACTGCCTGCAAATCCCAAAAAGAGGAATATTGGTGCCTCTTTAGAACAGCCAGAAATTGCTGCACCAAACTGATTAGGGAAGCTAAAGCCTGCTATTACCAAGCAGAACTAGATACTGCAGCCAATTGTCCCTCCAAATTCTGGGCCACAATCAAAGAACTGGGGGGAGCCAGGTCACAAAATATGCTCCCTGCAAAAATTACCTCTGACAGTACAGTAATCAGTGACAAAAAAGACATACTGCAGGCATTCAACATGCACTTCACCACAGCAGGCTTAGCCTTCGATAACTCGCCTGCATGTAGCCTGCGCACTCAGCTTGGCATGACCCCACCAAATGTTGGCTCCGTTAGTCAAACATTTCTCATTCCCATCGGTTTCCCTCAAAGAAGTGGAAGACTTGATTCTCCACCTGGATACTAAGAAAAGTGCCGACGCAGATGCACTTGAACCATACTTCCTAAAGACAGCATGCCACATATTGGCAGTGCCTATTACTCATTTATTCAACCTGTTCTTAACACAAGGTACCCTCCCTCAAACATGGAAGATCGCACACATTATCCCGCTATTTAAATCTGGAGACCCTTGTGACCTTAATAACTATAGGCCAATTTCTCTCCTACCCACACTCTCGAAGCTACTGGAAAAAATAGTAAATGGCCAACTGAGATCCTTCATCGACAGAGAAAAATTATTAAACCCCCTTCAATCCAGATTCAGAGCCAACCACAGTACAGTCTCAGCATTAGCTAAAATAACCAATGACTGGCAACTGGAGTTGGAGCATAAAAAGTCAGTATGTGCTGTGTTTCTTGACCACAGCAAAGCATTCGACACAGTCGACCATGACCTGTTCCTTGACTCACTAAAAACACTAGGACTGGATGCTACTTCTCTAAACTGGTTCTCTGAATATCTGACAGACAGATACCAGCAGGTGAAAGCGGATGGCGAACTATCTGCCCTAAAACTCTTACAAAGAGGTGTCCCTCAGGGATCCATATTAGGTCCCCTCCTCTTCACAGTGTATATCAACAACATTGATGAGGGAATCAAGGATGTAAGTATTCACTTATTCATGGATGACACAGTGCTGTACCTGAGTAGTCCCACACCAAAAGAAGCTTGTACTGACCTACAAAAAGATTTCAACCTCCTGCAACTCCAACTAATCAATAATAAACTGCTATTAAATGCTAAGAATACTAAAGCCATGTTATTTTCCCCCGCAAACTACACAAGCACTACTGATTCCCTCCCCCCAATAACCACGATGCTGGGAGAGTGCTTACAGTACGTTCCGAAATTCAAATATCTTGGGGTCTGGATCGACTGTAAACTCTCCTTCACTGACCACCTGGAAGACTTGCTGAAAAAATTAAGGCAAAGACTTGGCTTTTTTTATAGGATAAGAAGACTTCTTACAGCAGATGCAAAGAAATGACTAGTCCAAGCCATGTTCCTGTCTTTAATTGACTACGTAGACTTCATATACAGTAGCTGTGTGGCTTCCTGTCTTGGAAAATTGGATACGCTCTACCACAGAGCTATACGCTTCATCACTGACCTCCCCTTCTCTACCCATCATTACGCACTATATGCCACCATGGACTGGACCTCACTTCACTATAGGTGCAACTTTAATGCAGCACTCTGGACACTTAGAGCCCTCAGTGACAAACTCCCTCAATACATCGTCAACTGTCCATCTCCGATTGTGCCCAGGAATTATTCCCTTAGAAGCTGCTCACAACTCCTGCTAAATATACCCAGGGCACTCACACGAGTCGGGAGAGCCGCCTTTGGATTCTCACTCCCATCAATATGGAATAAAACCCCCAAAATACTTAAGCTGAAAACCCCAGTAAGTACCCTTTTATTCAAAAGGCTTTACCGTGATGGCATTACGGAAATTTGCAGCTGCTTTACTAGACACTAACTAACCTCCCTCCCTCAAACCGCGGCCTGCAAATGGCACCCCCCCAGCTGAAATGTGTGCCTCTGCCTCTAGCATGCCCACCAACAGATCCACAGGATTTATTTCTGAACTCCCATATCTTATTCATTGATGCTGTAAACAGCTGCAGCCTGATTCGAGCACATGCTACCGCACTTGGGGATAATTATCGTCTTTCACCCCAAAAAATATTCGGTCCCTCGTCCATCCAACACCTCCCTCTGCCCCAACCTCCAGGACCCTCCCAGTTATGCTCCTGCTACTATATTCCTCCTCTTGCACTTAGTACAATGGCAGCTTTTCTCCTCCATATGTCGCCGCCTTTTGGGGCAAAAATCACTTTGTCGCCTTTCGTACAGTCCTCCGCCCTCCCAATCCCTCACTGCTCTAACAATTGGGTCCTCTTCACTTGCACCCCTATTCTCCACCTCTCCCTACATTATGCACTTGATATCTTCTATCTGGTATGCCTACCCTCTCTGTAACATTTCCCACTACAAAATGCGCAGTTTTTGGGCTTGGATCCAGCACAAGTTCATTATTCATGATGCCTTGTAGTTCTGTGTTCAATGTATATTACCTGTAAATGTGCATTTTTACTATAACAGCAGCTATTTTTACTGTTTGTATTATTGTAACTTGTCTTTCTGTATTATTACTGTAGGAACACAGGTCCACCTTGTAAATGAGCTTGCTCAATGGTACGCACCTGGATAAATAAATATATTGTTTGATTGATTGTTTTTTGGTACATTTACCAAATTACAATTTGGCATTGGACATCCTTACTCAGCACACACAGCAGTATGCCTGCTTGGCTTATGGATGCCATGTAGCCACTAGCTGCCTTGCTGGCATGTTAAAGAAGCCATAAGTTGAAAATCAGGCCATCTAATAAATGGCACTGCTCTGTTGTTAAGCACATGGAAGCTCTGAAGGCAACACAGGTGTTGCAAATCAACAGCTTACCCAACAGCATGTTTTACTGTTCAAACATACACTCAGGACTCAATTCTCAAAGCCCTGAAACTGACACAAGGGGCCAGATTTTCAAAAGGCCCTTAGATCCATGCAAGCTACGTCAAACAACCAACTTGAATCAGATCTGGGTGTGCCAAATGCTGTGCACCACATTTTGTAACTGACGGAAGAGCTCCACTGTGTCAACACAATGACATAAGGGATAGGAATGACACAAGCTGCACCACAAAAAATGGTGCAAGTTGAGTGAAAAATGGTGTATGTTAAGTCAGAAAAATGACTCAAGGAACAAAAATGATGCAAACTTGAGTACAAAAATGGTGCAAACGGAGTAAAAATGGTACAGACTACTAAGTCGAGCCACCCCAGCAAGCGGAACAAAAAAACCTCTAATTAGGGCACGATAAAAGAGCTTTTTATTAAACATAAAACAGGTCCAAACTGGTCAGCAAGCCAAATAGCAGCACCTCCTGCTATTTGGCTTGCTGACCTGTTTGGAGCTGTTTATGTTTAATAAAAAGCTTTTTTATCATGACCTAACTTAGAGTTTTTTTGTTCCGGGATGGTGGAGTGGCCCGACTTAGTAGTCTGTACTTGGAGAATTTTTGTTGTGGCACCCACATTGCAATGAGTGGCCACCTGTTTCAATTTTCTGAGTAAAAATGGTGCAAACTGAGGAAAAATGGTGCAAACTGAGGAAAAATGGTGCAAGCCATGTCAAACAAATGACACAAAGGACGAGAATGATGCAAGCTAAGTAAACAAAACAGCAGATAAGATGGCCAAAACTAAGCCCCCAAAATGTTCTAAACTAGTCTTGTAGGAGAATACCGGCCCTTAATATTAGCATAGTCAGGTCTGACCACCTGCTTTGGGTCTCTTTATATGCTCTAGTCTCCCTTAGACCAGCGCTGGTTGGTCTAGTAGCTGATGGTACTTTGACATGTTTGGTGTCAGTGGTGCAGCTTTGAAATTCCCACAGGTGTGGTCTTGCACCATTTCTGTGGTGCAAGACGGCTTGCGTCATGGCACTGCCATTTGTATGGTGCAAGGGTGACGCAGCCACCTTTGACACAGGGCAGACTGCCTTTGAAGCAGTGCTCCTTTGAAAATTGGGTCTGGTGCAATGTTTGATACTAGACTCCCTTGTGCCACTGTTTTTTGTGCACATCCCGTGCATCATACCTGGGGCTTTGAAAATCCAGCCCAAGGTGCCTGCACCAAACATAAATGGCACAAGTGGCACCTTGCACAAAAAATGCCCTTGAGCTATTCACATAAGCAGCCTGCATCAACCGTAGACTGCTCACCCCAAACTGGGATTGTGCCACCAATATGCCCCCAATAGGCTGCAACCTATTGTCACATAAGCTTGTTTTGAATACAGTTAAGACAAAGGTGATGGTATTCACTGGCCCAAGAGCAACAAGAGATATAAATGCATCAATTGTTGATCTTGGGGGGAAATAAAATTGAGCTTGATGATAATTTGTGTTACTTAGCGATTACATTGGATTCTAACCTTTCCTTTGAATTTCATGTAAAGAAATTGATTGGGAAGATACTTCAGAGGTTAGGAATGCTATTCGAAGTAAAATCCTATATAATTCCAGAATCGTGTAGACTATTGGCCCATAGTTTTTTATTAAGCACACTAGACTATGGCTTAATGATTTATTCAGGATCAAATGATAAGGTGTTAAAAAAATTACAAACAACATATCATTCAACTCTAAGGTTTATGACTGGCCTCCCTCAAAGAACCCATCATTGTGAACTTTTGGCAAAAGCAAAATGTCCTTCTTTTCAGGATAGAATTAATATTAAGATATCTACTTTTGTATTCAAAAGTTTAAAAGTGTTTTTGTCTCCCTCTATTCAGTCTTTATTTGTTAGAATAAGTGGTGAAAAAATGACAAGATCCTTAGCCTTTGGCCTTTTTATGGTTCCTTTTTTTAAGAAAACAATAGGCCATAGATGTTTGTCCTATAGGGCCTCTAATTTAAGATTCCAAGAGAGATAGTAACTTGTGGAACAGTGAGTTCCTTTAAGGTGCTAATCTCAAAGTGGGTTAACTTGATTAAAAAGTGTACATGTTTTAAAAAAAATGTAAATGAATACTTGAATAGGTGTATTTATGTCTTAATTGTAAATGTTTTTTTATATTTTGACATTGTATGTTGTCAGTGAAGTGTTGAAATGTTGGTAATAATCAATGGAGAATGTCCTGTTTTATGGATTGTTAAATGTAACTTGTTGCTTGTGAAAACAGGTTATATGCTTATCTTGCCAACAAGTATAAAAAATTAAAAATAAAATAAACAGGTGCTAGGGGGCATGTGACAGACGTAAGCTTCCACATCCCCTAATGTAGGATTCTCAGACCTCTCCCAGAGGGAGAATTTCTAAGTATACTTAGACCAGCCAGGGCTGGTCTAATGGTACTTAGAAAATTCTACTCTGGGAGAGTTGCCTGTTTGCGGCATTGTGTCACGATCCCCCCTCCCCAGTGATGTCTCCCACTATGATTAAAACATTATTGTTCCCATCCCTGGTGTCCCCAATGTCTCCAGTATGTGACAAAACAAAATTGTTCACCTCCCTGGTGGTCTAGTGTTCTCCCTTGTCGATGTCGATGTCTCCCTTATGTTAAATAAATAAATTGTTCCCTTCCCTGATGGCCAATTTGCCCTCCCTCCCCGATCCCCGATATCTCCATTATGGTAAATAAATAAAATTGTTCCCTTCCCTAGTGGCTGAGTGGCCCTCCCTCCCCAATCCTTGATTTCTCTGTTCTGTTAATAATAATGATGTTCCTATCATTGGTGATTGAGTGGTCCCCGGCCCAGCTGATAGTGTCCACCACGCCACCCCCCCATCCCAACACAGAGCCGGCAACTGGCACAGCCCTCCTCTTACCTCTGCGGCCGGCCACCGACTGAACTGTCATTAAGCACTTACTGTAAAGTGTACACACATGAAGCGTATACAGTTTACAGTTGGAGCTCAGTGACAGTTCAGTCAGTGGCCGGCTGTGGAGGTGAGAGGAGGGCTATGTCATTCACTAGCTCTGTGTTGGGATGTTGGGCGAGTGGGGTGGTGGGAACTATCTACTGGGGTTGGGGGCCATTCAACCACCAGTGATGGGAACATCATTGTTATTAACAGAGCAGAGACATTGAGGATAGGGGAGGGAGGGCCACTCAGCCACCAGGGAAGGGAACAATTTATTTATTTTACATAACGGAGACATCGGGGATCGGGAAAGGGGAGCCTTAGACCACCAGGGAAGGGAACAATTCATTATTTGTAACATACTGGAGACATCAGGGACACCAGGGAAAGGGACACTTAATTTTTTTTCACATACCAGAGACATCACTGACACCAGGGAAGGGAACAACTTATTGTTGTAACATAATGGAGACATCGGGGAGGGGGACTGCTAGACCACCAGGGTCTAGGGTGGCATAAGGCCACCCTGTGACTTGCAGCAAGCCCTCCTGGTGTGCCCTCTGTTTGGCGCATGGCTTTGGTTGCTGCAAATCACAAGACTTTGCCACCAGGACCCTGTCTGATAGAGAATTTGGCGCAGGGTCCCTGGCTCAACAGGCATCAGTGCAAACTGCTGTTTGTTACTGCTTGCACCAATCCAAACCCATTGTGAGGATCAAGCCCTCAATCTTTTAGAGGGGTGTAGTTTCACCACATCTTCCTTCAATAGGTGCTGAGGTAAGTTAAGTTCTGATTTGTAGCTCCCATAACTGCTGGCTTGCCTTTTATGAGCAGATAAAATGCCCACAATTATGATGACAACACACAAGGAAGCTCTTCGATGTTCGCTTGACTAAGAAACACATGCACTACCAAATTAATATAATGTGCCCTGGATGGAACTCTGTAGATTCCACCATCCTCTATTTTTTAACCACATTTTGTCCATCAGCATTTACTATGAAGCCATGTTTTAGTGATAACGGGTGCAGACAAGTGTCAATTCTGGCCAGCAACTAGATAAAGGTTTTAGCCCCAGTGAGTGCTTGTAGCATGGAGGTCATTGATAAAGTTGTTTGCTGGTGAACTTAATGGGGGGGGGATGCATTTATCAGACAACATGCATGAGGCCACAGACAAACTCAGCAGTTGTGCCCAGTGTGCCATTATGTACATGAAAGACTTTGCAGAAGAGAGCCTGCTACTCCACTTATTAGTGCTAAGGTATATTGTGTCAACTGCTTAGTATGACAAAGAATGTGAACGGGAACATACAACAGTATCCATCAGATCAGAAAGAACTACCAGTTTAAACAACATGCATGAGAAGGAACTTTCTATTTTGGACAAGCCTTTTCCATCAGATCTCTGAGACTTTCATTCTCCATGAAAGAGCATGGTGAGAGATCAGCTGTGAGTGACAGCATTACATCCCCAGAGAAGCAGGACTTGTGGTCAACAGTAACTTTGCCAACCCTCCACACAACAGTGGCACGATACCGACACCGGTACTGTGCCATCACGAAAGAGATTGTTTTCTCCAGGGGGCTATGCCACCCACACCCCCTCCATGCAGGGGGCTCTGCCCCCCACACCCACATTTCAATATAATCAACTCCAGGTCGGAGTTGTTCCAGGAGGGGCAGAACACTGGGAGAAGCCGTGTTGGTGAAAACAGACCATTACAGCTACTCTCACTGTAATGGTCTGTTGTAGGGTTTCGCTGTTGTGGTGTTGCTCTCAAGTGGGCCACCATATCCCCAGGACACTATGTGATTTACAGGACAATTTTGTGAAATTCTTCCATGACTGCACTGGTGTTTGCTGATTAAATATGTTTCTCTGAGAAGAACTGGGTTGTTTTCATTCATTTTCCACCAGAGATACTGTATATCACTGAAGTTCACTAAGGTGTTAAGGAGTTGAAAAGGTAGTTGCCTATAGTTCGCTCCTGCATATCACAAATAGCATTCAATTCACTGCCTCTGGCTATATACTGTACTTGTCAAACCCATTTTTGAGCTGACTTTTGTCCTATATGTTCTACTAATTATAATATGTTCAGGTAAGCTATTCCACAGATTTATTATACGCTGTGTAAAGAAGAATTTTCTTTTGTTTGTCCAGAATTTGTTAAGCTGAAGTTGTAATGGATGGCCTCTAGTTACTGAATGTGTATCTTTAAATTCCAGTTTAGTGTGTACAGCAATTATGGGACTTGTAATATATCCTACATCAATGGGATGTTCCCTCTTTCCTATGTTCTTCCAGAGAATAGAGATTTAGATTTTGCAGTCTATCAGAGTACTTCATATCTTTCAAGTCTGTTATAATTTCTGTAGCCCTCCTTTGTACCCGCTCCACCCTTACTATGTCCCTTTTTCTACAGTGTACCAGATTTGACTTCCATAGTCCAGTAAGGGTCTCATGTAGGACCTTTACAAAGGCAAGACCACCTCCACTTTCTTTTTTCCTTTTTTTTCAGTTTAAAGTTTATTACAAGTCTTGCAATACAGAGCATAGATCCACCTTATACATGAATAAAACGGTACATACAATGTGAGAATGCAGGATCTATCCTCAACCCCCACCAATACCCTCCCCGTAACCCAACAAAGAGGTGTAGTTTTATAAATCATCAAGTTGAAAATGAGGTCTCTTATCAACAGGCTGTAAAGAATAAAGGGCTTGCAGGGGTCTCCATATCTTGTGGAACCTTTTAAGATTGTTGTAAAGGCTAGCTATAGCCTTCTCTGTTCTTAGGTTTGCCATGAGCTCCTGGAACCACTAAGTATAAGTTAATTCTATAGTATCTTTACAGTGTCTCAGAACTACTTTTTTAACAGACATCGAAATCAAGGCTATATGGTATTTTCGATTCAAAACCGGAATTGCTGAGAAATCCCTCAATAGACATACTTCTGTTAAAAATAAATCAGTCCAACCCAAAAGGGGGTCCACCCTTTGTCTAATAAGGACCCATAAAAGGGCAACTTTTGGGCAAGACCAGAAAATGTGAAGTAAGTTACCCTTGTTCTGTCTACACCGAGTGCAAGTAAAGGAGATTGCAATTCCCATCTTGGCCATTTTTTGTGGGGAATAATAAAGATTATGTAAAACTTGGAATTGTATAAGCCTAAGCCTATCTTGAGTAACAAATTTGTGTCAACTTTGCCATAGTGAGGGTCAGCTAATGTTCTTGTCTGGGAAAAGGGAGGACCAGTACGACATTGGGCCAAAGCTTTCCGGACATTTCCAGCTATATAAAATGCAATAGATTTTGGAGACTGCTTGTGGAAAGCCTGCTAGGGGACTTAATTCTACTTAGAAGGGTAAAGCCAAGGGCTGTGATGGTGTGGGCCCAAATACCTTTATTAGGAGATGGCGCAGTTGGAAGACTTTGAGAATAATAGACCTTGGGATGTTGGCCTTGCACATAATCTCTGGAGGGGAAAACCAAGTCCCACTTTCCTTAATCAAATATGTAAGGAGGTAGTTTCCTAACTGCGGGAGCCATCCAGATGAGAGAGACTTACCATCTATTTTAATGTTAGGATTACCCCATAAGGTTTGAGACAGGTCTTGGATGTGATTGGGCGAACCTTAATAGAGACTGCAATGGGTGAGGCCTTTAATTGAGGAGGGAGAGAACCAGGCTTTGTGTATATCAGAACAGAAGGGGAGAGACCCTGTATTTTTATTAGGGCTAATTCTATTTTAAGCCAAATTGGTAAGAAAGGGAGAGAGGTCTGGGGGTCTTCTGCCGATATCCATCTGAGATATTTATTGGCATGACTAGCCCAAAAATAAAGACCTACATGTGGCAAGCGTAACCATCCCTCAAGCTTAGGGGCAACTAGCTTGTGAAATGCCATCCATGGCTTTTTACCGGCCCAGATAAAGTCTGTAATGAGACTGTGAACTTTTTTGAACCATGCCAGAGGGAACCAGATATTTAGGAGAATAAGCGGGTAAAAGAGGCTAGGAAAGATGTTCATTTGTATTAAATTAATTTTACCCCATAGTGATATTTGCAGAAGGGACCATCTTTTCAGGTCTTGACTAATCAGATACACTAGGGAGTCAAGGTTTAATTTCAGCAAGCTACTTGGATTCCTTGCGAGCTCTATTCCAAGATATCTCAAGGAGTCCTATTTCCAAGTGAGCCCCAGATCAGTGATGGCATGTTTCAGAACTTTGTGGTTAACGGGAAAGACTACTCTCTTTTCAATATTTAGCTTATAATTGGATATTTTACTGAATTCTCTAATGATATCTAACATTGGTGGAATGGAATTGGCTGGTTGGGACAGCTGAAACAGAAGATCATCAGTGTAAGCCAATACTTTAACTACTTGTCCCTGGATAGGTATACCTTGAACCTCTTGACAATCAGCCAATCTTCATATCAGAGGTTCTAAGTACAGGTTAAAGAGAAGTGGTGACAAGGGACATCCTTGCCTTGTACCCGATTATAACGGGAGTGGTTCAGATGTTGCTCCATTACTCGTTACCCAGGCAGTCAGGATTCTATACAGGGCATGTATCCATTTCTGGAACTCAAGGGGGAAACCAAATGCGTTTAGGGTGCTCAGTAAATAGTTCCAATTCACCCTGTCAAAGGCCTTCTCGGCATCCAGGGAGACCAGAGCTGCAGAAAAATCAGCATCCCTGGATGACGAGAAAACATGAGACAGCATAAGTAAATGATCCACTGAGGACCTGCCCTTCATAAATCCTACTTGTTCCAGTCCTATAAGGTCTGGGAGAATCTTATTAATCTGGTCATCCAGAAGCTTAGTCAGAATTTTAATGGTTTGATTAAGAAGTGATATTGGTCTGTAACTTGTTATCAAGTTTGGGCATTTATCAGGTTTGGGTAGGAGAACAATTAATGCTTTGAACAGGTATTTATCTGATTCTACACCTGAAGGAATATGTTGATGAAGTGGCAGGATTACTGGGATTAACTGCTTTGCAAAGACTTTATGAAAAATAGGGGAGAAGCCATCTGGCCCTGGAGTCTTCTCTGTAGGGAGTTCAAATTCAGTTTGTGAGAATGCTGTAATCAGGGAAAGCTGCTGTGGCTCCGAAAGAGAGGGCAAATAGGACTCTTCAAGGTAGTTATCCAGGCTTTGTACTGACGGGGGGCCTTCCATAGGGCCATATAATTGCTTGTAGTAACCATTAAATTCTGCCACAATATCAATCAGAGAGGTCTTTAGGGTATTCCCCCTCCTGAGAGCGAATAGCAGCTATTAGCTTCGAGGACTCTTGTTGCTTGAGCCTAGCGCAAATAGATGACCTACTTTCTCTCCTTGGTCTGTATAAGAGGTTTTGGCCTTCAGAATTGCATATTCTGCTTTTTCTCTCAGCAACTCCAGGTATGAATCTTTCAGTTTAACGAGGTCTTGTCTATATAGTTCAGAGGATTGAGAGGACAATTTATTCTCCGTATCCCGAATTTGGGAAAGAAGAGACATAAGTTGACCTTCCTGTTTTTTCCTCTTTTTGAAGGCCAGCCCAATCAGTATTCCTCTTAAATAAGCTTTTAAAGCACAACATTCCACATCTGGTTTACCTCTGGAGTTAGTGTTAGTTGATATAAAGTGTGTCATTTGGTCTGAAATATATTAAACTATTCCTGGGTCTTTTAAAAGTTGGTTATTAACTTTCCAACACCCTCCTTTATTGGGGAGAAAAGAGAATGAGATCTGGCAAATAACCAAAGAGCGTTCTGATGGAGGGCCTGGCTGAATAGAAGTATCCAATACCCCAGGAATAAGCATTTGGGAGATGAGCAAATAATCAATTCGAGAGGAAGACCCATGAACTTGGGAGGTAAATGTATATTCTGTCAGTGGGATGAAGGACACACCAAATATCGTACAGACCCCCTTGATCTAATAGTTCTCAGAGCACTCTCTGAGCCGGAGAGAGACCTTTTCGAGAACCACCAGAATGGTCCAGATTTGGATCATAGGCTATGTTTAGATCTCCCCCTATAATAATTGGGATAGACAGGAAGAGAGTTAGAGCATTAAGCAATTGCATAAAGAACCCAGGAGAGTCAACATTTGGACCATACACACTGCCCAGTAAGATATCTGACAAATACATTTTCTCTTTAACCAATAGAAATCTATCCTGAGGGTCACTAATGGTTTGAATTGGGGAAAATGGGACAGACCTATTTACTAAGATCATAACACCACAGCTCTGTGTACTGCCCTCAGCAAAGAAAACGTGCCCTACCTGCTGCCTCCTTAGTGCAATTGTTTCTGAATTAAACAAATGTGATTCTTTTATGAATGCAATTTCGACTTTCAAAAGCCTCAGATGTTTTAATATTTTAAATTGCTTAACCTTTTGTCTAGTCCTTTAATGTCCCATGTAACTTATTTTAGATCTCTAACCATTTAACCATATTACCCCAGTAAGTACATCCTGGAATTCATTGATATATTCAAACACATTCTGTACCTCCATCAGTTTCGTCTCTGTGTCTCTCACCTTGTTCCACCTCCCCCCTCTAACAGCCCCACAAACCCCAGCAAAACTCCTAAGTCTATAACCTCAGCCCCCTTACCAACAAGTCCATATCGCCTCCCCAGTCTCCTGAATCTGAACCTCCCAACTCTAGACCCTTGGACTCGATATACTTCCCAGCCCTCCCCACTCCCTTCTTTGCTCTGAACTATGCTCTGCAGCACACCACATTGTCTCACCTCCTCCCTTCAGCCACCCTCATGAAGCACCCATTAAATGCATACTCATAACTTTGCATAGCAGAACTGAAGGTCGGGACAGATTAACAGTAAAAGATAAACCTATATTCCCTCTTATACCACCCCTACAACCTTCTTTTTTATAAAGAAATGACACCACTGCTAAACATATTTAAACGTTGGCAACAGGTCCTAATCTACTTGTAATTTAACTTCTGTATCACTGGGTGCTTATCTTAATTATTGTATTTGATCACCCCTCAACTATACGATCTACATTTCTAAAGTTAAACATACCTTTCCAGAAAAACAATGAATTGCAAATTACAGCTAGATATTTCTGTCACTTACTATGGTGAGGGCATGCAATCAGGTAATCAGGGGACTTAATAAAGCCCAACCTGGATAAAAGATCAGCCCCTCACAATCAATAGAAAATGTGTGTAGCCTTCCCACATAAAGAAATTATAGGGCTACTTATTTTGAAAACAAACGTAAGTCTCAGGGGTATTCCCCATGGGCAAAGTCTTAAATGATAGAGCAGAAGTGCCCCTGGTTCTCAAATAAAAGTCACAACAAGTTCTTCCAGGACGGTGGGTCTGTAGCCACTCCTGCCGTAAACCGGGTAATCCTTTAATAAATGTAGATGAACAATATGCTGCTCAGGAAGCACAACTGTATTTAGTACCAGTACAGAAACATAACATAGTCATCGCCTTCACTCTGGAAAATGCTCCTAGCAGAGGAGATTGATAAAATTAAAATGGGCTTAAGACATCTGTCAGTGTTAGTAAAGTCTTTTCTACCTCTCTAATCTGGGTCTTGACGTGGAAGCTGCCCGTTGGCTATGTGAGTCAGTTAGCTCAAAACAAATATGTACCTTTAGTGCCCTATAGTGGCTCAGAGCTGGTATGACAAGTGAGAAACAGCTTATAGAGCTTGTAGAGAGAGACACTGGGCAGTGCTCATATTCATGCAGGGAGGGTGCTTTCAACCGGATCCCCAATCACGTGGCAATTTGAAGAGCTTTACCTGCAGAATTAGTTCGGGAAGTCCATCTCAGCTTTTGGTCTACTTCAGCCCTCTCTCTGACGACCACGATCACAAAACTCTGTGCTGTAAGTAAATCAATCAGTCGACTGTGCTGAACCATTGAGCAATTGGAGAGACAGCGCATCAGGTGCATAAGGAGAGCTTGAAACAGAAAGTTTTGTTTTGCAGTCATTTTGTTTAAACAACCAAAGTACCTTTTTCATTTCTATCATACAAGAAGTTACTCCTCACTTTTCATCTGCTGATCAGGGGTCCCAAAAGAGATCAGGCAGGGCAGTTTTGAGCCCAGCCATTGCTTCCTTATAGGAAGACCAGTTCCCAGTCACTTGCACTTGCAATTTGGCTGGATAAATCATCTTGAACTTGATCCCGGCTGCAATATTTTGGATACTAGAGGATGGAAGGCTGCTCTCTTTTGTTGCACAGTGGCCGGGAGGTCCTGTGCTATTCTGATTTTATTTCCTTCCCACCTTACCTCCTGTAATTCCTTAATTTTGAGTAGAAAGTGTTGACATTCGAGAAACTTTGGTTTTGGGCGGAGGGCTCAGTGCGCTCTCTCTAATATATATTTAGGCCCAAAGGGAGAGGGGCCAGCAATTTTCTCAATCATTTTCTGGATGAATAAGATGGTGTCCTGGCCTTCCTCACCCTCTGGGAGACCTATGAGGACCATGTTATTCCTCCTACTGTGGCCTTCTAGGTCTTCCACTTTTAACTTCTGACGAGATATGTTTTGCCTTATAACTACATGCTCAGGGTCTGTTCTCTTGGCCCTCTTCTCCAGGGATCAGATTCTAGCTGTATTGTCTGAGGCTCGCTGCAATACTTCTTCTGTCGCCTGGCTGAGTGATTTTATTTCAGCTATAATATTGTGAAGGTTGTCCCTGAAAGGTTTAAATTCTGCTAAAACTCTCTAGAGTGTAAGTGGCTCTTGTTCTCCTCATACCGACATTGCAGATGCTCCATCTGCCGAACCAGAGGCCCATGGTTTCTTCAGGGCCTTCTCTGGAGTTACTGGAGCAGTATGTCTGGGTGGTGTCTTCCTCATCTCGGCATCCATTGGTAAGAATAAATATCTCAAACTGTGGCTGAATGTTAGTACTGTTATTTTCTGCCCTCAGAGGTAGTGTTTTGTAGGGTTGATCACCAAATGAGATTTAAAAACAAGTCGGGTGGCTGGAGCGAGGTGGAGGAGCTGCTAGCCAGCGCTCTGCATCACGTGATCTCACCACCTCCACTTTCTATTGACATTCTTTTTAATTGTTCCCAGCACCCTGTTAGCCTTAACTACTGCTGAAGTACTATACTGTTCCTGTCCTAGTGAGTTACTACTGTATTTATGATAACTCCCAGATTTCTTTCCTTTTTGCTTTGTTTTAAAACAGTGTCCATATTAAGTGTTGATGACGGATGGGATTTTTGCCTAGGCGCAATATGTTGCATTTGTCAAGGCTAATGTGCATATATGCCAATTTAGTGACACTGTCAAGATCTCTCTCTGTAAACTTTCTGTGTGTTTAGTGGTGTTACATGGGCCTCACTGTTTGTCATCATCTGCGTACTTCGACGTCCACTTGGTAACTTAAGTGTTCATATCAGAGATGAAAATTTGGAATATAACTGGACCCAGTACAGACCCCTGAGGCACTCCACTGGTCACATCTCCCTCCCCTGGTAGATAGCCATTTACTGACACCCTTTGTGTATGGTTAATGATCCTGTGTTTTAACCATTGAACAAACTTATTGTTAATGTTGAATTTTACAATTTTTTCTGTTACCACCCAATGTGGCACAGTGTTAAAGACTTTGCAGGAGTTGAGAAAGATGATACTGTATCTGCTGGCCCTCTGCCATCTAAGGTCTTACTAACTTTCTCATAAAAACATAATGTGTTTGTGATGCATGATCATCCTGTGGTGAAGCTGTGCTGCTCCAAATCAGTTTTATGATTGTCTTTAATATGTTGTATGATTATGCCTTTGATAATAGATTCCATAATCTTCCCTGAACCAGATGTTAAGCTAATTGGCCTGAAGTTATTGATGTTCTGTTTGTTACCTATTTTTGTGGATTGGTATGCCTTTTGCACATTTCCAGTCCAGAGGCACTCTACGAACATTTAAGGATTTTTCATACAAGATCCTCAGTGGCCCGGTAACAGTTTTTCATAGTCTTACGCATCTGAGACATTATGTTGTCCAGCCCTGGGCATCATATTGGTTACCATTTATTTTCCCTAGTATGGCCTCCTTATTTACATAACTGAGCTTCACCACCCAAACCTTTTGACAAAAAGGATCTGCTTTTTCCCTTCAGTTTCTCAGAAGTGTCAGTAGCACTACTGGTCATTCCATTTCCTACTCCATTTCCTACTCCTCCCCATCTTCCTCTGCCCTTACTACTTGTGTGGCACAAGCAAGAGGTGCTCCCAATACCACACGTTCATCAGCCCTGCTCTGGTGTTTTGCCCAGATAAGCAGAGGATTGTGTTCAAGTTGGATATGCTATCACCAGTGCCAACATTTGATCTCTTTTTACCATGTCGGACATGTGCTTTGCATAACTGGCATATTACCCAGCTCTAATATATGATGGAGCAACGATATAATAATCTCATACAAAGGATTTGTCTGGGTGGCAATAACTCATATTGATAGAAGAGGTGGGTTGTGGTTTCTCAGCTATTTTCTGTGGTTTCATATAACTTGTGTATGACTTTTTGATGTCTTGGACTGATTAGGTGTATCCAATATATTGGTGCCTATCACATTTTATATATTTTTACTCCAGTGCTTCTTTTTTCTTTCTTCCCCAGCCCTTAGTATGCTGGCACATAAGGAGCTCTAGGGATGTCATGCCCTTAAAGTGCGTGGTTCATGGGCCCGCTCTAATTACCATTCAAGTAGTGCTTTTCGGGCAAAGGAGAGCAACAGTAGTTTAGTTTAATGTCCACCCAGAAGTCCTTTTTATTTGTATGCCTCCCAGAAATTCTCTTGGCATGTCATCCCTGATGGGGTCCAAGTGCAAGCTAAGCAAGCATGCCAACACAAGGCCTTGTCCCTAGTTTCCTCCACTGCACTGCCACTGGGGATTGCCAGGTGGCAGCATTGCAGAATGGGCAGCAACCCCCCCTCCCCAGAGAAGGGCATCCTATAGGATGCTTGATCCTCCCATTCTCCCCCCTCCCACAGCTCTCCAATACCCCGGACTTGGGACATGAGCCTGGGTCACCCATGGTGCCAGCAGCACTGCTACCACTGTAACAAAGGGACAAGGCTTAAATTTCCTAATTCTGGCCATGCTTCAATACAGAAAACCAGGGTGGGGTGGGGTGGGGCTCAGAGTGAGCAGTCCAACAGCACAAAAAGGAGAAACAGGTAGGTATTGCCACTGAGCTGGTAAAAGGAAAAACTTGATGGACCAATTATCTACTTCCTTTCCTAAAACTGCATGAATGTAGGAATGTGTGGGAACAGAAGCTGAACTAATGAGGAAATTGGGGTGGGGTAGGGGTGGGGTGGTGATGAGAAGGACTCATGACCACAAAGTCAGACCTGTTCTGTATAGTACAGTATAGTACATGCTAACTTAGTCAATTTCATCAAACAACAAGCTGAGTGCGGTCAGGCCTGATAAGATTAGATAGACTAAATACTGAGTGTACTGTGAAATCCCATTTGTTTACAAAAATTGCACAACTGTTTATTTGAAACATTGGAAACTGGGTGCTACAGTGAAAAATACTTTCACTGTGAACTGTGGATGAAACATTTTTCTCTAATGCGATGTGCGGGTGGGGATGCAAAAGTGTCTCAAACTGCAGTAACAAAACAGGGCAGTGGTAAGATATTGCAGAGTTAATAGCTGTTTAAGAACATACTGTTCATTTTTTATAGGGGTTGGAATTGGCAGCTGCACACTGTCTTGGCAGATTTATAGAACTTGTACCCATACAAAATGTACTATTGCATATTAAAGAGCTGAGGTTACAGTTTTAGAAGTGAAGTTGATAAGTGCACACAGTAAAATGTACTGTACCTTTCATTCTAAGAGAAACTCCACCATTTGATTTCAAAATGAGCACCATGCCCCTTGGCTTCCATCATTCCCCAACCCTAAGAGACGTAAAAGGGAAGTGAAGACACAGAGCTAGATTTTTAAAATACAGTCTTAGATTTGCACTAGCATTCTGATGCAGTCCCACAAATTACACTATAAAGGTAGACCACACAAAAGGGGATCTAACTTTCTAGTAAAATTGCCACAATTTGTGGTGTTTGGCTCCCATTTGTGTTTATAGAGTGACACATGTCAATATGAACCTACTGTATGAACCTATATATTGTGCATCATTTTTTTGAGCTGTAAAGCAGTTACATATGTCGCAAACGTGTCAAAAACCTTTAAAAATAGCATTTTGGCATATTTCAGATGATGAAGGGCAGCCTAGAATCATGAATTTCACTATTTTTCACAGAGCGTTATCTCAGTATGGAACTGCCTACCTAAACCCATGACCAATGCAAGAGTACTGGGTCAGAACATAGCCAACCACAATGCCGTCAGCAAGGAAAGTGCAGCAAAAATGCTGTCAGATTTATTTTTGCAGGGTGCTTTGCCCCCCACACCTCCCTACTTAAAGATTCTCCCTCCAGGGGGGAGCGGATCTCAGGGAAAGTTAAAATTTATGGGGCCATGGAAAACTGTTTACAGGGCCTCTTTTAAAAATTCAAAGTCCTGAATCTGGTCAAATGTTCAGAGACCAGGATTAGAACCCTATTCTCCATGCCCTAGCCCTTCACACCACTGGAGCAGCTTGGCTTATGTGTGGTATTTTGCTGCCCTTGTCCTATGGCAACACCATGGACAGCGACCAGGGGAGCACGTATTGCAGGCGCTCTACATCCATGTTAGCTGTCCATGGTTGCGCTACAGGAACTAGTGCTCTCTTGCCTGGCACTATTCCTTTTGTGCTAATCTGACCAGGTACCTAGTGGAAAATCTTTAGAGACCCTTGAGAGAGAACTTGACTTTTATCTAAGAGGGAGAGGTATAAATGGATGTAACCAGTTCTAGTGACAGACAAACTAGTGGAGTCAACATTAGCCACTATTTGTCAATTTTTCTTTATTCCTAATTGAGCCAGCATCAACCAATTTGAAAATTCTGCCCTCAAGCTTTTAACATATTTTTAATCTTGAGAGTACACTGAGCACTAATTTCCAGGTGCATCATGAGGGAGGGAGGGATATGGTAAGGAGAGAATGGTTACAGAAAGGGGAGACATCATTTTTTTTTTTTTTTTAATTCTAGGAATCCTAGGATAACCCAGCTAAGATGCAGCAGATCATTTCCGTTGGGTTCCTGCTTCTACTCATTTCTGCAGTTGGGTGGACTGGAGCACCAGGAAGTTAAGTGTCTTCCAAAAGATAACACAGTATGCTCTGGGCTCTAGTGGGTGTTTGAACCTGTGATCTCCTGCTTTCAAAGCTGGTGCTTTATCCACTAGGCCACACTGCCTCCTCATACTTTAGCATAAAACAGGTGGATTGATAGACTGATATTCATTTAAAGAGCAGCTGACGCCTTCAGGAGAACTTTAGCAAAACATAATATTTAGATACAATTCATCTTTTATTTCACATTAGTTCTGTATTTTTCCTCCCAATTATTTATTACTGAGGTCATTTGCATGAAAACAGATTCTTTGCTCCTGAAGAGTTCATCCGCTCCCATTTGTTATTCCCTACCCAAGATCATAATGCACTGCTTGTGACATCACAGTTACTCCCATGGCAACAAATTGTGATGTCACAACAGAGGATTAGGATTTGAAGTAGGGAGTAAGCTATAAAGGCAGATGAGCTCTAAGGGAACTCTAGGGGACACAAATCATATATTAAGGCAGTTGTACTCAGTAATAAATAATGGGGAGGAGAAATATATAGAATATACATGGAATGCAAACTGAATTGTGCCAAATTATTATGTTTTTTTAAAGTTTTCTTTGAGGCATCAGTATGTCTTTAAATGTGTCTTTCTAGAAATCAACCAAATAGAGTCCATGGTGTAATAATAGGCAAGGAAAATAGCTAAGGTTAGATGGGACCCCTGGTCCTTTTCTGCTGACATAGTCTATGTTTCTAAGGCACAGCACATAATCAGCATTAAATAAAGCACAGGCATACATACATAAATAGTAAAAAAACTGAGACAATACATCACTATACAATATGACAGTAAAAGTACAATTAAGCAGTGTGTCAGACAAATCAAACTTAGTTAAAATAGACAGTGCAAAGAGACATATGTAAAAAAGTGCAATATCACTGTGAACAAACATTCTGTACTTGAACAACAACTACAGGCGATTATGGCAAATGTTGCTACAAAACCAATCACCATGAGACTGAACAGTCACTTATACATGTATGGTTACAGCTTCTTAGTGATACATGAGCTTTCTCACCATCCAAGCAGAGTACAACGCCTGACTTCAAACCAGGAACTGAGGAACACAAACACGCAGATAAAAACAGTGATTACATCCTTGCTTTTTTAAAATCATAACACACTTAGGTGATCCTGGCAACTATCAAAGGTACAAAAACAGTCATAGTGAGATTGAACTGTCATAGAAAGCTGAAGAACATTTAACAGTTCTGAGCACACTTGAATCTATGCAGTTCCTTGAAGGGAAGGAATGGCGGAAGCCCAAAAACGTGGAGCCCTATGCCTTTTATACACCCTAGGAGAACCCAGCATCCTGTGATAGATGGTGAGAGGGCCAGCAACCTAGCCTTATGGTAGTACAGATACATCAGAAGCAGTTGCAGCAAGGAGTTGTGTGCTCCTGTAACTGGGCTTCAGACTAAGGCTGGAAGTGAACAGCACAGGGAGGATGAAGCTGTTCCAGAGGTGCAGAATAGGGTACAATAAGCCAGATCGGGCTTTTTACAATGAGGGGAAGCAAATAGAAATGTTTCTACATTCCTAAGAGAATGGACAGGAGAGGGAAGGGTGCAGGGGTAATTAGAGTGAGACATGGTATTCGGCAAGTCTGTTAAACTAGTAGTGTGAGATAAGTCCTGTGCTGAACTATTCTTTCCTCCACTAAAGGCCAATGCAACCTATTTTTCAAGGGGCAGTAATGGGGCTGTAGCAATTGTCTAGGGCAAAATGGCAGAAGGAGTTGTAGAGGAGTTCCAGTCAAGCTGGACAGGAGATGGATCTGAGTCATAAACCATATCCCAATTGAAGAAGTGTGGAAGGATCATCTGACCAATGATTTCCAGTCTAGCTGACAGCAGCAGGCAGGCTTTGTGTCGGTAAAGAGTTCTGAGTTTAGCTACCAGTGATGGAGTTCAGGTGGCAAGAAACATCCAGTGGCTGGTCGGACCAGACACCAAGGTACTTGAAGGTAGAGATGTTATCCAGCTGAATGTTATCAAGAGTCTGAAGATGAAGGGGTCTGGATGGAGTTGCCAGCTTTAGCTTTGTGCCAGAAATCACAGTGATGATGTTCTTAGCAATAAGAACCAGTTTGCCCTCCATGAACCAGTACTAAACATTGTCAAAACCCTGTTAGACACAGGATCGCAATTTAAGCATCACTGGCAAAATGTAATGTGCTATCCACATACTGTACATAGGAATACGTGCTAGCTCAATTAAAATAAAAACTGTGCTATGGAGACAGCAGTCTCCCCTCAATAGTACATGTGATTTTTATTTCCATAGGATGCCATAAATCAAGTTAGAGGCTTCTTTGTAATGCGCACTTAAATCTTCTCATAGAACAGAGGACTTCCCAGTAACCACCAACATGTCATTGAAGGGGTGTAGCTAGCATTTCTGCCCTTATTTTACAGCTGTTAAAAAATGTGGTGAAGTCAAGAGGAGTGTATGTTGTTGAGACTAATAATTTTACTATTTAGGTTTTGTGCTCATTTTTTTTTAATCAAGGTGTTTCTCACTTAGATGCTCTTCCCCCCTCAGCTCCAGCTTGCTCTCAGCTGGCACCCACATCACCCAGGACCTACCGGCCAGAAAATCCCAACAGATTGCCTCCATGTTGGGGCCCCAGAGGGCATTACTCCCCAGGTGTCCATTTCCGGTCTGGCCGGCCTTGCCTGGGTGATGGTGCAAGTCTGGAATGGGCTGGGCATCATGGGGTTTTTTTTGTTTGTTTTCTCCCCTGCAGCCAGCAACATTCAAGGATCAGATATCCGTGCATGCAGAGGCACCTGCCCCTATAAAGCTGCAACTGCTGCCCTGCCATCATGTCTCCACATGGTGGCAGTACAGGAGCAGTGCAGCATAGCCCTCCCATGGGACAGGAGAGCAGTCAGGCAGACATTCAATCCTCTTCCATCCTGGCTGACCCCCAGTGGCCTGAGTCCACTACTAAACTAGGTCACTAGCATGGTGGGAGGTGTGGCATTCAGTGCCTCAACCCTCTGGGCCACTGGGCTGGATTTTAGTGCTCATTTTTAAATCAAGCTGATGATTCCTTTAGTTCACCTGATAGCTACATAATAGTTACCTATCAGCCTAAATTTAATACAAAAACTGAAACAATAGTCCCTCTGGGGCCCCATGTGGGAATCATCTGGCCCATGCACTAATCTGCCTTTTTGGTACTGCTTAGTTTGCTCTTGGGACCAAGAGGACCATATCAGAAGTAGAACACCTCAGTCATAACATAGAGATGGAGTTCTTTGATATAAGGCAATCTCTAATGTCTTCTACCATATGCAACTGAGTCATTCCAGCAGTTGGGACACTAAGTGGGAATCTGTAGTCCCCATACTGATCAGGTCAGTGATCACAGGTCATGCCTCCAGCCTATGGGTCAGCATTGGCAGTATACATGTCCAACTCCCCATGTGCTGCAATACTACCTCCAAAACACACACACACATGCACACACACACACACACACACACACACACACACAGACATATCAGGACTCTGCCTAACACATATGTCAGGCCTGCCAGCTCCACACATCAGAACCTCCACCCTAAGTGTATTAGCACCACGCCACACACACATGTTTAGCACTCCTTCTACATTCTCATCCCTAGCCTGACCCACTCCCCAGTTGGCCCTGATGTCTAAAGGGCAGTGCAAAGGGACTGCAGTATGCATTTTTTGATCCATGTGGCCATCAGCCCTGCAATTTTGTCACGGAGTTGTTTGGTTGTACTAATATCTTCAGGTACCACATGGAACTTTTATTTTATTATTTATTTATTAATGGTATCAGAATTACAAACCTTTGAGACAGAGACTCTTTTACAAAGGCTCTACATCAGGTACAATAAACAGTCAGATGTAGCAATACACATACAAAATTATGCTAGAGTAGCAATAATACAAGGCAGTAAACAATAGTGCAATTTATGTACAAGCAGAGTCTAAGAGGTAAGGAGGCTGGACAGTAGTCCATTGTCAAAGGTGGAAAGATGTCTGGTAAAGCGGGAATAACAGGTAGGCCGGGGCTATGGGCAATTACAGCTGCAGGTGGTGCAGAGGTGGCTCTGGAGTAAGGATTTGAAGAGCCCAAGTCTGTTCTTGTTGGAGATGGAAACAGGGAGGGAGTTTATCCAGATTGGGGCTCTGTAGGTGAAGGACATCTGGGCCAGGGCAGTCCTGACTCTGGGCACATGTAGCAAAGCTTTAGTGGAGCTGCGGGTGGAGGGTGCAGCGGTGCAGGTTGAATCAACAATGAGAGTCCGGGTGGGGTCAGACCAATCATAATTTGTTTGGCAAAGAGGCAGGTCTGGTATTGGAGTTGCTCCTCGAAGTCGAGTAGGTTGGCCAGGGTGTAGAGAGTGCACATGTGGGTAAGCCTGGCACAGCTTGTAAGGAGGTGACATGCTTTATTGACGGAAATTTTGATTCTATGGAGGGCTGTATTGGTGGCGACCCCATAGACAAGAAGCCCATAATCAACAAGGGAGAGGATCGAGGCGGTAATAGCGAGCATAAGGGCTTTGGGGGAGGTAGTCCCTATGGTGGTAGAGAAGGCTGATACGAGTGTTGACAGAGGAGCAAATGAGGTGGATGTGGTCATGGAAGGATAATGCCAGGTCACAGGTTATGCCAAGATATTTGAAGCTGAAAACCTGTTCGATGGGGTGATGACTATTAGTTATTATTCAAAGCAGGGAGCTCTGAACCCTGCTCTGGATGTGGGAGAAGAGCATGGACTTCTTCTTTTTATGGTTGAGAATGAGCCTGTGGTCAATGGACCATGACTCTGGCGGAAGGATTTTTGAAGGATGTCTTGTAGGGTGTGGGGGTCAGTATGGGAGGAGAAGAGAACTGCGTCGTTGGCATAAAGGCAGATGTGTTCAGAACAGATAGTGGGAAGGGTGTTGAGGTAGAGACTGAATAGTAGAGGACCCAGGATTGAGCCCTGTGGTATGCCAGAGTGAACTGGGTGGCAGCCAGAGATGGTGTCATTTATTTTGACACATTGGGAGAGGGAGGAGAGGTAGTTGGTAAACCAGACAGTGACACCCTGGGAGAAGCCTAGTTGGGCAAGGGTGGACAGGAGGAGTGGGTGGCTAACTGTGTCAAAAGCCTTCGAGAGGTCTAAGAAGACTGCCTCCGCCAGGTAACCCCTGTCAAGGGCAGAGTGTAGATAGCTGGAGAATGCCAGGAGGGCTGTGGTAGTACTATGGCCTAGGCGGAAACCATGCTGCTCCTTACAGAGGAGATTGTGAGTGGAGAGGTATTCAGAGAGCTGGTCCATGACTACTTTGTCCAAGGCTTTAGGGGGAGGATAGAGATTGGGAGATAGTTCCCGGTGTGGTTCGGTTCCCATTCTTGTGTATAGGGGTGATAACCACTACCTTCCAAGTGGAGGGGAACTGGCCAAGGCACAGGGAGTGTTTAAGGAGGTTAGTGAGGGAGGAGAGCAGAACATCCAGAACCTGGTGAAGCAGTTTGAGATCAAGAGAGTCATTACTGTGGCTGGGGCCATTAAGGACTTTTTGGAGGTAGGATTTAGCCTCCTGTACCAAGAGTGCATGGAAATAGAAGGGGAGGCAAGTGAGGAAGGTGGGTGGGGAGTGAGTACAGGGCCAAAGAAGTTGGGGGGGAATATCGAGCTAAAGTCAGAGAAGGTAGAGTTGAGGGTATCAGCGATGCACTGAGGATCAGAGGAGATGGTGCCATTGATGTTGATCTGGGAAGGGGGTGGGAACTGGGATTTATCATTGAGCTCCTTAATATTGTCCCAGAATGTGTGGGCAGAACCCCAAGAGGAAGCCAGGGCAGACTTGTAGTAGACAGCTTTTGCTTTGTGGATGGCTCAGGTGCATTTATTACGAGCCTCACGGTAGAGTTGTCTATCAGAGGGCTTGCCAGAATCAAGGGCTTTGTGCCAGAGGTTGTTCGGGTGGTGCATTTGGTTTAGTAGGGATTGTGTAATCCAGGAGGTGTTAGTGTTTTTGACAGTATGTTTGGCGAGGGGAGTGAATAAGTCGCAGGCCGCGTTAAAAGAGTGGATAAAATAAGTGACAGCTGTGTCAATATCAGGCACTTGGTTGATTGGGGACCAATCCCAGCATGCCAGGTAGGTTTTATCCCACCCCTTCATCACTGTGATGTCTCTGAACTCATTGCTTTCTATAGTGCATCTACAGTAGCTCATTAGGCTCAACTACAGTTTATGCTGCACAAAATGGTGGCTGAGATTTCATGTGTATTTTGTTTCTACACTTAATGCACATGACAAACACTTCTTTTTATTATGACATAATGTGGTTTGGCAAGTAGTTTTTGTTGAATATTGCATCGGAGGGGTGGGGGTAAAGCCCTTCTCCCAATTATGCATAATTGTTGCCAGGAACTCTCTCCCAAATCTTGCCCGAAATCTCAGGAGCTATGTTTGTGCAGCACAAACTACATCTGTTCTACCCATTCCAAAGTGGTTGCTAATGCATTTGGGGCCTTGTTCCCTGTTAAGTGCATACAAACCCTTCAAGTATGGAGCCTTAATTAAAGTTCAAACATTTTCTTGGGAGGTTTCTCACTCCCAATCTCACCTCACCTCACCTTGTCAAAAAGACCCCCACCCATTTAACATTTCTGGCAAGGGAACTATTGTTGCTGTACCACAGTAAATTCCCTAAGTAAAAAACAGAATTTGCTGATGTATTTTGACAAATCCCATGGCAAAGTGTACATGGCACTGCCACCACCTTTGGTAAACACTGTGGTCTGCTAAAAGTTTATTAGGAAGCAAGTGTTCAATGCACTCTAGTTGACAGAGCCAGAAGGGCACTGAATCTTGGTGGACTTGCTAAGGAGATCATTATTTTCTGTATCACACTAGGAATCAATAACCAGCTCAGGTTTAACAAAATAACACAGCTTCTTTAAGACCAAATAACTTGTAAGGAAGAAGGTCAGTGCAAACTTCATCTTTAAGCACAATGCTCTTAAATGTTCTTCTCGGTGGGCCAACAGTACCCCCTCCTGACCTGGCACCTGGATTTAAACAAGACCACAGACCTCACATGGGAGCTCCCTTAACTTACTCCCTGTGTTCTGCAGGTGTACAACCATTGTATGCCCTTAGATGTTGCCATGGGTTGACTAGTATTTGTGCATTACTACAATGTGCAGTGTGCACAGTTTAACTCCCTCATCCCAACAGGCAGAAAACCCCTTAAAACCTCTTCAATGTCTTTATAAGTGATATTGCAGAGGGACTGGAAGGAAAAGTATGTCTCTTTGCAGACGACACAAAGATCTGCAACAGGGTTGATACACAAGGTGGGGTGGAAAGGATGAGAAGGGACTTGGCAAGGTTGGAGGAATGGTCAAATGTATGGCAGCTTAGATTCAATGCTAAGAAGTGCAAAGTAATGCACCTGGGAAACAAAAACCCAGGGGAAGAGTACACAATGAGGGGTGAGATACTAACAACAAAAATGGAAAGGGACCTGGGGGTAGTCATATCAGATGACCTAAAGGTGGCAAGCAATGTGGAGAGGCGGGAGGAGGGTTGAGGGATACTGGGATGCATAGGGAGAGGCATCACCAGTAGAAAACAGGAAGTTGTTATCCCTCTGTACAGACAGCTGGTGAGACCCCATCTGGAGTACTGTGTGCAGTTCTGGAACCCAATCTCCATAAGACATAGACAGGATGGAGGCAGTCCAGAGGAGAGGTAACTAAAATGGTGCAGGGTCTGCACCAGAAGACATATGAAGAGAGACTTAAGGAGCTTAATATGTATACCCCGAGGAAAGGAGGGAGAGGGGGGACATGATAGAAACTTTCAAATACCTCAAGGGAATCAACAAAGTCCAAGAGGGTAGCATCTTTCAGAAAAAGAGGTGTGCAAGAACAAGGGGGCACAATTTGAAGATAATGGGGGGACGGTTCAGAGGTAATGTGAGGAAGTATTTTTTCATGGACACGGTTGTGGATGCATGGAACTGCCTTCCTGAGGAGGTTGTGGAGTCAAAAACAGTGGTGGAATTCAAGCATGCATGGGACAGTCATAAGGCAATTCTAAGGGGTGGGTATAGGAACAAGTAGGATGTTGGTTAACTAGGATCTACAGCTTATCTATTAAGTAGGGAAATGGGTAGACTGGGTGGGCCAAGCGGTCCTTATCTGCCGTCAGATTCTATGTTTCTATGTTTCTGTGTTTAAGTGTAATGTGTGTAATCTAACTGGCGAAACATGATGAAGTGAAAGGTTATATCCCTTGGAACTATGCTGAACTGAGTGTACTCATGCTTCCCAGACCTGCAAGGCTCTTCCTGATGCAACAGGATTGCTGGAACTCTGCTCTCCCACAGTGTCCATGATGCAAGCATGTTCCCTCTCTCCACTCTGCACTGAACAGGCCATCTTTGGCACTGGTCACTGGTTCCTTTGACCTCATTCCACACTCTATGGACTGTTGAGGACCTGGACTGTCCAACAAATGTCCCATCTTTCAAACCCTTTTGTTCATTGCAGCCCAGCATGAAAGAAATGATGCAGCAGAAATTTCATTCTCAATAGTGTGAACTATTTTTCACCATGGATGGAGACACCCCTTCTGTAAATCATGGCTGTGGATAACTTCAATGGGCACATGCAGCAAAGTGAGGAGTTGTGCTTGTGCAACATTGTTGGTAGTCTGGAGGTAGTTGAATGAGTGAGTTGTTTGACTGTTATACATGGATACTGTAGCTGTTCACATTCTCTGTCCCCTGAGGGACTACCACTCTGTTGGGGTACGATGAGGGCAAAGAAGTCCTCGTGAGAATGGTTCAACCCCTAGAGGTGCTGTGGGAACATAATTCCTTTAGGCTAAAGGTACATTAGGAAGGAACCCCAAGGAGCAAAGTGCAACACTGGAGGAGGAGGGGAAGATGGCTGGGGGGAAAAGAATCAGTGCTTCTGAATAAGGCTTGAGGAAGCTGGCTGGTGTCTGGTAGCTCCTGCCCACCATACTGTAGGAATATCTATTTAGTTCAATGGGCATATGTAACTAAGTGAGGAGTTATGCTTGTGCAGCATTGTTGATAGTCTGGAGGTAGTTGAATGAGTGAGCTGTTGGACTGTTATATGTGGATACTTTGGCTGCTTGCACTCCCTGTTCCCTAAGGGACTACCACCCTGCTGAGGTACTGTGAAGGCAAAGGAACCTTCTTGAGAAGGGTTCCACCCCTAGAGGTGCTGTGGGAACATAATTCCTTTGGGCTATAGGTACCATAGGAAGGAGCCGAAAGGAACCATAAAATGGTGAACAGACATTTATTTAACTAATGACTGACAGCTAATTCTGCTGATGACCAATAGCAGACAGAGGCAGAAGGAAGAGAAAATAGCAGGATTGTAGGATAAGTGAGCCACCATCCAACCCCAACTCACAGCATAAATTCTACTATTGGGGTAAATACTACATTTAATGTGTGTACACTACAACAGTCTCACATCAGTAGTGGGGAAATTAAAGGAAACTCAGTTAAAAAAAAGTTTAGTGGACTGCCTTGATTCTAGAGGGTTGAAAGACCAAAGACAGCATGGGTTCATGAGAGGGAGGTTATATTAGATACACCTTATACATTTTTTGATAAGGTGGCCAGGAAAATAGATCAGGGAAGAGCAGTGGATGTGGCCTATTTGGACTTCAATAAAGCCTTCGGCACTATAGCACATTGGAGACTGTTGAAGAAATTGGATATTCTGTGAGTAGGAGTCAAAGTTGTTAACTGGGTAAAAAACTGGTTCACAGATAGGAGGCAGAGAGTGGTGGTAAATGAAATTCAATCAGATGAGGGGAGTGTGACCAGTGGGGTGACACAAGGTTCAGTATAAAGTCTGGTCCTATTCAACATCTTCATAAGTGACATAGCAGAAGTGCTTGAAGGGAACGCATGCCATTTTTCAGATGATACCAAGATCTGTAACAGGATGGATACTCAAGTAGAACCTACAGCAATTAAAGACCACACAACAGCTGGGTGTGCTAGGAAAACCTCTAACATTCAAAAGCAAAAATTCCAGCACCACCCACCAAAGCACAAGACACAAAATGGCAATATAAAGATATTTATTATTCACATAAATACAAGTTACCTCTTGAATGAGGCACCAGAGGGACCCACAACCTCCAAAACTGTTTCGCCACACAGGTGTCCTCTTACATTTAATCTTGTCAGACAGGATTTTTTTCGCTTTGTAATATCATGTTATGTTGTCTAAAAGGGTAAGGATTCTGCTTTGAAATGCATATGTGGTTATGAAGTTTTAAGGTAATATAAGAGGATAAATTGATAAAAGGGAAGACACTATTAACAGATATAATTTTAGCAAGTTTATACTTTTTGAGTTCTTGATGCCATATCGTCTGTGTTTATATATGTGTGGCATATGTATGTATATGTGTGCGTACATATTTATATATATATATATATATATATATTATAGTGGTGCGGTAGCATCCTATAGTTAGGGTTGAGTAGCATGTTTAATGATATTAAACCTCAAATGTTGTACTTTAATAACTTTGCAATCAATCAATGGATTTGCACAAAACTTGGCATGTGCTGTCCTGTGAGTAGATCTCTTGATGTAGCAAGTTTCGTTCTGGTTGCATGTGCAGCTTCTGAGATCCAGACAGTTGAAAAAGTCATAAAGTTGCCACTTTTTGCAGTTTTTCCTCATCGCTTTGTGCCCAGACAGTGTAGAATTTTGGTGTGATTTGTTTGTGGTAGAAGCAGCCCGGGTAACAGAACTGCCATGTTTAGTTTGGTGAAAAAATATTAATCTGTTGCAAAGTCATTCCATTTTTCATTTTTCATTGTTTTCAATGTAAAAATCACTTTTCAGGATAGAGGGAGAAATTTCGACAAAGGATTTGATCTTGCGAGACCTGTTCCTTTTTTGAGAGGATAAAATCCTTTTTTTGGGAGGAAAAAAATCCTTTTTCACAAGCTGCCATCTTGTTTTGTTTATTGATTGATTCATTTAAAATGTGATAACCAGGAAAGGCACACTGAGCTGAGGCTTGTTTCCAGGTGCATCCTGGGGCATTGAATAGGGAGGAGGAGTATCAAACATTTTACGGTAAATTTCATGCACAATACAAAATATTTTTACAGAAAAATTACAGGCACAATGAAAAGCAGGCAGGTCAGTGAAAATTGCAATGTGCGTACATCCTAATATAAACCGAAATACACTGGCTGGATGAGAGGGCAACAACAAAGTCAAACTGGCAGAGAGTAAGTGTGACAAACGTTAGAGTAAAATAACGTGAATTTAGGTAACAACAATAGAATGGCATACAGTCTAGGGTTAGAAAAGTAGTAGATTAAAGTGCTATTTGAGGTCAAAGTGGAGGACAACAAACTATCTTAACTTTGCCCAGGGATGTCTTCTACAGACATCCAACCATGTGTCTTGCTTTTTGGGAGCTGATGAGCTTCGCCATATATATTTTTATAACTCCCATTGCCTCCAAACGTTTTTTAAAACTATTTAAAAGCACCGGGTAGCAGGGGAAATGCTATGACACATCAAAGTGATGTTTGCTGCTCAGCACCACAGATAAGAAAATATTTTTATTTGAAAGTGTGTGTATACCGTTTATTGTAGTCAGCGTACCCCTTATACTCCCCAACCCCCAAGGCTGTGCTGAAACGTATAGCTGTTGTATGCCTTCCTGGTAAAACCATAGCACTCCTAATAGTTCTCTGGTTAAAACCACGGACCTGCCAGCTCAGGGAGAAATATGCAGAACCACCAAAAGACAACAGTGGTTTTGTCAAAGGGTTGTTGGAATCTGGAACTCATTGTCGGAAGTGATAGTATCTTCTAATACAATGAATGCATGTAAAACAGGACTTGATAACTATATGGGTACTAAAAAGTATTGTATTTCCACTGATAAGTGGCAAGTCAATAAAGGGCTTCGCCTACTGACTTGATCCCAGACTATGAGACTATGAGCTCTTCCCCCTCACTTTCAGACATTAAGTGATGCCTCCATTGACCCGGACCTCGAAAGTAAGCAGCTCCCCAGGTGTGTTTGCAGCAGTGTAGTCAGGCAGGAATGTGTTGGAGCAGTAGTTCTGTGGGAGATGAGGTAGCAGCAGTGAATATTAGGAGTTGCAAGCAATATGGAGGGTTTTCAGTTTGGTCTGTCTTCCCTCCAAGCGATTGTTTCGATAAATAAGAAGAGCATGGGGGCTCAGGAAGTATTTGGCCAAGCAGGTATGTGATGGGATTGAGGGCTATGATGCATCAAAATACCACTGCTCTTCACTGGTCTCTTAAAAGTTTTCAGTTTGGTGTTTTGTTCACCCAGTAGTACTACAGAATCATATTAGACACTTTTTATGTATATTTTTTTTAAACTCTGCAGTTAGCTCTCATGTGGGTATAGAGTATGCACTTGCATTATCAGTTTCTACATGGCTTGTTATTAGCGATTTTCTTATTGGTAAGATGTGTAGACGTTTTAAATACACAGGATCCGTACTAAAGCACTATGATCTTTGTGGTACAAATTTTTTTTTACATAAACATATTTGACCAAGAAGCAGAGCCCTGGAATGCTGGTTTCGAGTTGCCAGGGGGGTGCAGAAGAGTTTAAAGGAATCCATGCTCCAGATAAGGTAACGGCCTATTTACAACCCTCTGTTTAAATATTACTTTACAACATTTTCTTTGTATTGCATACTGAAACCCATCCTTACACTTGGAAATGCTCTACACACATGTGGATTCAAAATACCGTCAATGTTTGAAAAAAGCCATTATTTTTTCTAGATTTAGAGCCCTTGAATTTACCCAAATGTTATTTTACTCACCATATTGCAAAATTATTGAATAAAACTCTTACCTGCCAGCATTATCTGGAACACTGACAGGAGTAAATGCCTCCATTAAAAAGGATTGGCCAAGACAAAGCTTGCCGATCGATATTAAGAGCATCACTAAAGGCATTATGAAACAGCTAATGAAATGGCATAATCTCTACCAACTACCAGTTCTACAGGCTGAGAAGATCATATGAGCAGAATGAATTTCAGGGTATGTCATATGTAGTGAAATGATTCCTGTACATAATGATATTTTTCAATAAAAAATTCTATTTGGGTTCTTTATTAGACGGTTGATGTAAGTCGGGGTAGTAACCAGGATTTCAAAACTTGCAGGCCCAAGCATAGGTGCATACTGTTTAGAGCACAGTGGTATCCATGCTCACATGAATTAAAACATATGGAGTGGGGGTAAAAATGACAAGATAAAAAAGATATCTTAGTTAATGACATCAGTAACAGCAAGATATCAAAAAATATGATTGTTACTGTTGTCACAATGGATATCATTTAAGCTACTGTCATCACAGTGGAATACTGAACCAATCAGAGAGCAGCTTCTACAATGCTGGTGACATCATAATGCCTAGTACAGCACTAAAGCAGGCAGTTAAAATCAAAGAAAAGCAGCAACATTTTTATATAAACTGCAGATTTAAAAGCTATATCTTGTAAATTACATAGAGAATAATGGATGGGGAAGGGTTTGATATGAGAATTTAATGCACACCTGAGTTGTGGGATGCTACATAAACCCCAAGGGCAAAGCCCGAGGGGTTTATCAAAGCATCCAACAATGAGGGTGTGCATTAAATTCTCATATCAAACACCCTTCCCATCTTTTATTTTTTATAATAAAGGGCCAGCAATTTTTCTCCAGCAGTTTGTGAGACTGTTTGGCCCACCCACACACAGAATGTTGGCCAATGAGGCAGCAGCATAGTTTGACTAGCATGGCTCATGAATGTCATAATAACCAGCCGGTTGTTATGGAAAATATCAACCTGGTCAGTACATTGAGAGAAATTGCTGACCAGTTATTATTGTTGTATATATAGGGGCCCAGATATTCAAAAGGGTTGCGCATTGCGCCATGCGCAACCCACTGATGCGCCCCGGCGCGATATTCAAAAGGGAAAAGTGCATGGCACAAATCCCGATGTGCCGGAGCGCATCAGTAATGTATGCAGGTGCAGGTGGGGGGGCGTGCCCATGCATACCCTGCACAGACCGATATTCAGCCCGGGATGTGCAGAGCCATGCATGCGAAACCCCTACCTGCGCCAGCACAAAGTTGATCCAAAAAAAAAGGAACAACTGATGGCCACCCACAGGTGAGCTGCCGCATTGCAGGGCGCAACACGGCAGCTGCCACCTGTGGGTGGCCATCTGAGCTCTGGCTGCACCTGGCAGTGCCCCCATGCCCGATCGCGGGCATTTGTAAAAAAAATAGACTGCTGTCCAATATCCCTGGTGGTCCAGTGGACCGCTGTCTGCCAGATCGGGGGCATTTGTAAAAAAAATAGACTGCTGTCCAATATCCCTGGTGGTCTAGTGGACCGCTGTCTGCCCGATCATGGGCATTTGTAAAAAAAATAGACTGCTGTTCAATATCCCTGGTGGTCCAGTGGACCTGCCCGCCCGATCGTGGGCTAAGTAATAAAATTATATCCCCAATATCCATGGTGGGCCAGTGGACCCCACCCCACCACCATTGAATCACACTGCCCCGCTCCCGGTCAGTGGTGGGTGGCGGCACCCACCCGCCTGCCACCCACCCGTCCGCCGAATGACACCATCTGTAAGTTTGTATGCCATTGGTCCACAGTGTGAGCCAATGGGCGTGCAGCTATACGATACACACATTCCAGATATGTGAATGGGATCCATTCACATATCTGGAATGTGTAATGTATAGGCTATGCGCCCATTGGCTCACGCTAGGGACCAATGGGCGAACAGCCCTACCAACAGTGTCAGCCAGTGGGCAGCGGGCAGCAGGTGGATGGGTTGCTGCCACCCGCCACTGACTGGGGAGCGGGCAGTTGGGATCAGTGTGGGATCAGTGGGCGGGTGAGGGGTCCGCTGGACCACCAGGGATATTGGGGATATAATTTTATTATTTAGCCCACGATCGGGTGCTGGATCATCAGGGATATAAGAATCATTATATTTTTACTGAAGCCTGCAATCGGACTGACAGCGGTCCACTGGACCACCAGGGAAAAGGAATCTTCTTTCATTTTACTTAAGCCTGTGATTGGGCTGACAGCGGTCCACTGGACCACCAGGGAAAAGGAATCTTATTTTACAAATGCCCGCGATCGGGCTGACAGCGGTCCACTGGACCACCAGGGATATAGGATTCTATTTTTAATTTACAAATGTCCGCAATCGGGCAGACAGCGGTCCACTGGACCACCAGGGATATAGGAGTCTTCTTTTAATTTACTGAAGCCCGCGATTGGGCTGACAGCGGTCCACTGGACCACCAGGGATATCAGATTCTATTATTTCATACCAATGCCTGCGATTGGGCATTGGGGGGGCGCCACCACTGAGGTGCTGCCGGAGCTCAGGTGGCCACCCACAGGTGGCAGCTGCCATGTTGCACCCTGCTATACGGCAGCTCACCTGTGGGTGGCCGGCCATTGCTCCTTTTTTTTTGGATCAACTTTGTGCGGCGAGTAGGTGTTGCGCATGCATGGCTCTACACATCCCGAGCTGAATATCGGGATGCAGAGTATGCATGGGCACACCCCCACCTGCACTGCATACATTACTGATGCGTTCTGCATCAGGATTTGTGCCAGCGCAATTCCTTTGACATATTGTGCCGACGCATCATTGGTTGACATGGTGCAACACTGTTGCGCATGTAAACCCTTGAATATCTGGGCCTTGGTGTCTAGTGGCACCTCCCACCCTCCAATCACCATTCCAGTAATTTTATTTTACTCTGGTGTCTAGTGACACCCCACCTCTGATCACCATCCCGTTATTTTTATTTTACTCTCTGTGTTTTGTTTTTTTATATAATCCAACACCGATGCCCATCCCGGTGTCAGATGCCCTCCCCACAGTCTGTATTTCATTAAATGTAGTTAACATCAGGAGGCCCAATCCCTGTGTTGGCATTTAGAACTCCCCTTCCCAGCAGTGTGGGACAGTGAGGAGCCCACCTCCAGTGTCCCAAGATGGTTTACTAATGTTCCTTTGCACCTGCAATAGGAAAACTGTGCCCCAACATCTTTTATTTTACCTGAAACAAAGAAAATGGTCCTTCATCATCGCCATCGACCCCTCCCCATCCCGACCCTCTCACTGAGCACCCACGTCCCCATACCTTCCCCCTTGGCCTATACTTACCAGCCAATGTTGAATTCTGTCATCTTCTGTGGACTGAGACACATCTGCAGTCTTCAAAGCCGAACCACGAACTGAGGAATAAAGTGCCATATAATGTATTTCAGTGGCATTTTGAACTTACTGCATGTTCATAACTTTGCCATTTTTAGGAATTTTTTCACCGCATTTTCAGCATGGCCTTTTTGAGACCCCACCTCATGGACATTGGTACTGTCATTTTGTTAATCAGGTCCAGAAGGTGACTTGAGAAACCCAAGGCACTCCCCACACCTGCTCTCCTGCCTGATTTGGGAGGGTGGGGTGTCAGTGTTGGAAACCCTAACCACTCATTTTCTGACTTTTAATGCTTTGACCCTAACTGGAGCATTAACACAGTTTTTTGCAATATATATATGTATATATATACATATATATATATATCTATAGGGGATACATGATGGGCACGAGTGTGATATGGAAAATATCTTCCTCCAATATAGTGACCTCTGAATACTCGCCGAGTGGCAAGCCAGTGAGGTTTCAGAGGTCACTGTACAGGACTGAACGTATTTTCCATATCACACCTAGTGCCCAAATATGTATCCGATATATACAATGGGGCCTTATTGTTGCAAAACATACCATTTATGTGGCTTTTGCTCGGTATGCTGCCTTGTGTGGTTTTTTGTGGGTGTGATAAATGTCAGGTCTTATATTTATCACACCCGTTGAAAAGAACATAATTTATCACACTCATTTACCACTCACTTTCATTGTGTGTGTATATATATATATATATATATATATATATACACGCACACACACATATATATATATACACACACACACACACACACACACACACACACACACATATATATATAGACACTAACACACATTGCTTTTTATTTCAGACTCTTCAAGGATGTCTCTGAACTTTTCTGTCAAGCAGAAATGTAAAGAGAAAAATCCTAGGACCCTACAGTGTGTAGTACAGTACCCTGCCCTGACAACAAGAGACTCTGAAGTGATTCTCTGAGTAGTAGTAATAAAAGTTTTATTCTGAGAACATTTTCCATAAAAGGATAGCCCAGTTTAGCCGAAGCTCATTTCCAATGGCATCCCTTATCAACAGGAAAAAACAATTCATAATAAAGTTGTAAGGATACATAACAAAGACATACAGTACAGTATGGACATCAATATTTCATATAAAATTAAACATGCCAACTCAGATACAACACATTTTTGGCAGCATAGCAGCATCAGAAATCCAAGTTTTATTAGCCCTCCAGGATATGAAACTTTTTTGTGACCTCACATGACCAGGTAGCCTATTCCATAACTTGGGGCCCATGCACACAAAGCTGGAATTACCCCTAACAGATTTCATAACTGGCACCACATACTCAATAATCCCTGATGTCAGCAGGCCCTCTCTAACACTTCTTTCTTCTAAAAGATCTATAATATACTGGGGCATTTTCTTCTGTTTACGTCTATAAGCTAGATGTATCATATATAATTTGCATTGCTCTGCCAAGTCTCTGTACATATGAACATACAAAGAAGCCAGCAGAAGAAGAAGGCCATTTGGTCTATCAAGTCTGCTTGTATTGCAGGGTTCATAGCTTGAGCTACTGTCCCTGCCCTCCCTCCCCACTCCTCCCATTCTCCCTAACCATGATCCTTACTTTCCCCTTATGCCTATCCCAGCCTCTCTTGAAGCTGCCCACTGTCTTCAACAAGATGACCTCTTCCATCTGCACATTCCAAGTGTCCACCACCCTCTCTGTAAAGAAGTGCTTCCTGACCTCCCTCCTAAACCTCCCACCTTCCAGCTTAAGACTGTGCCTCCTCGTGTTATGATTGCCACTCAGCTTAAAGAGACTCTCCTTATCAAACTTATTTATCCCTTTCAAGTACTTGAAGGTCCTAATCATGTCCCCTCTCTCTCTCTCTCTCTCTCCTGTCTTCCAGGGAGCACATGTTCAGTGCCCTCAACCTCTCCTCCTATGCCTTACCCTGCTGACCCAATATCATCTTTGTAGCCCTCCTCTGGACCTTCTCCAGCATGTTAATGTCCTTTGTGAGGTGTGAGCACCAGTACTGAACTCCATACTCAAGATGCAGACTTACCAGTGACCTGTACAAGGGCAATATAACCTATCTCCTACTACCGATCCCCCTAGATATGCATCCCAGGATCTTGTTCGCCTTTGCTGCTGCTTTCTTGCACTGCGTGGAGTGCTTCAGGTCACTAGTGATCATCACTCCCAGGTCCTTCTCCTCCTCTGATGGAGATACTTGGACTCCACCCAGGTAATACTCTGTCCTGGGATTCTCGGATCCAATATGCATAACTTTGCATTTCCTGGCATTGAAGCCAAGCTGCCAGATCCTGAACCACCTCCCCAGCTTTACCAGATCTTCCTGCAGTTCTTGTATCCCTTCAGCTGTGTCCACACATGAAACAGTGATGCATATTCCTGGGTGCATCCAAGATATATTGTGCGTATCTGTTATATACAACATCAAGCCTGTGCAGTACTCCCCCAGATGCTCCCCAGAAAGCAACATCACCATAGTATAGCAGAGGGATTACCATGAAATGTATTATCTTCAATCTAACATCCAAAGGTAAGCAGCTTTTATACTAATATAAAATCCCCAGTTTTTTTAACTTTCTAGTTAACAGAGCAACATGTACGTCTCTATCCAGACTCCGAACTATTTATATGAGTCAACAAGTGTTAGACTGCAATCATCTAGTGTCCTTATATCTAGGGTTGAATTATTTTGAGTGCATTTCCCTGACAGCAGCATGACTTGTGATTTTACAGAGTTCAGGACCAAACCGTGGTCCTGATAATATCTCTGCAATATATTAATGCCTTTTTGAAGCTTTTCTTGGATCTGATTAACAGACCTGCCCTCTATGTATAACACCGTGTCATCTGCATACAAATGGTGTCAGAAGTTACCCAACAATTGTCCAACACCATTTGTATAAATATTAAACAACAAAGGCGCTAACACCGAGCCTTGAGGGACCCCAGTTCTGATATATAAAAATTTTGAAGCGCAGCTGTTAGTCAGTGTTACACACTGCTGTCTCTCTGACAAGTAGCCATGGAACCATTTTAATGCCTCCTGGCTGAGACCAACAGATCTCACATTTTCAATAAGCATTTCATGATTCAAAGTATCAAATGCTTTTGACAGATCTATAAATATGGCCCAAACCAGGAGGCCTTTGTCCATGGCTACCTGAAAATCTGACACTACTTTAATCAGTGCTGTAGTCATACTGTGCAGTGCCTCTGAGTGACAAAAGTTACTGCACACTTATAGAGAGCAAAGATATTCAAACTCAGTTTGGTGGTGAAAATCCTCATGATGAGCCGTGTGCATCAATTCCAATGCCTAACTATGACCCTGCCAAGCATAGCTACCATAGCCAATGCTGTCAAAAGTTCACAAAAGCCACGAGTGTCATAAAATCTGGAGAACATGCAGATGCTGGTGAACATAGCTCGCATCATTATCTCAAGGGTGGTGTTTCTTGTGCCTCATTGTCTAGAGTATTAGTTCCTGATACATGTAGACTCTGTAACAAATATGTAATCAAAGTGAAGGGAAAGAAGCAGTATCCAGCTGCTATTTTTACAAAAACAGCTGAAGCCACATTGAAAAGTATGGCAGAGCTACGTGATGACCAAGATATGCTCACAAAAATTAAGGCAGAGGACCTCGTTGCAAGGAAATTTTGTAAACATGACAAGTGCTACCTAAATTATACAGTAATCACAAGGAACAGGACTCCAGATGATCAGAATAGAAGTGGTGATGATGATTTATTTATTTATTTAAAGAGATTTACTAGGAAAAACATACTGAGCCAAAAAGCTCATTTCCAGAAGTGTCCTGGCTGGGGGGGTGGATAAGTACAAATAACAAGTAAAAAGTGCAGCAATATGATAAAGAAATAAGACAAAGCAATGTACAGTATATAGAGCATTGTATTGGATATTTAAAACAAAGCAAATTAATTACATCAGGAGTGTGGGATAACCGGGCACTCGGAGGCTGTAACGTCAATACAGGATCTGGTAGGAAGTAGTCATTAAATCAGGAGGGGCAACAGGGAGGAACAACTGGAGAAGCACATGAAAGAGGAAAGAGAGGAGGGAAGGTAGAGATGGGAGAGGGAGAAAGGAAGAAAGGAGAGGCAGATGGGTGGAGGGATAGAAGAGAAGGGGGATGAATTAGGGTTTGGAGTATAGAGGAATGGAGGGGGACAAAGTGGTGGGGATTGTATAAGGAGGAGGAGGAGGAGAAGAGTGGAGAAAGAAGCAGGAAAGGAGGACGTGGATGCAGGAAGAGTGGGAATAGTGGTAAGGTAGTAGTAGTGGAAGGGAGAGAAGGGGTAGAGATAGAGAGGGAGAGGGCTGGAGGGAGGGACGTAAGGTAGTGGTAGGAGAGGGAGGGAAAGGAGGGGTTGAGATGAGGATGAGAGGATGAGTGAAGAGGCTGGAATACTTTAGTAGTAGAAAAACTGGAGCTGTAGAGAGGTGTAGAAGCTTGGGTACAGGTAGTAGATAGGAAAAGAGAAAAAGGGGAAGCAGGACATAGACTATGAGCAATTGCAGGAGGGAGCGGTGTGGACTTGGAGTAGCGAGGATAAAGGACGCTTGGAGGAGGCAGAGTGAATTGTCAGGGGAACAGAGTTCCAGATATAAGGAAAGCAGAAAGTGAAGGCATTCTGTCCCACACGGGATTTACAATAGGGAAGCAGTAGGGAGCGATAGCTTGAGTTACGGAGAGAGAGTAAGAAGAGGGAGACATAGGAGAGAGAAGTGAACTGAGATAAAAGGGAAATGAGGCCAGCCACAATTTAGAAATGAAGGAGGCACAGTGGGTTAAATGGCAATCAGCAAAGAGGGGAGGAAAAGAGCAGAGTATAGAGAACAGTGGTGAGTATTGGAAGAGCAGGCCAAGGCAAAACAGTGGAAGGAGTGGAAAAGGGGTTCCAGTCTGGCCAAAGTGGATTTGGGTGCAGCATCGTAGACAATGTCGCCATACTCAAAGATGGGGAGGATCATCCTAGAAATAACATCTCAGCAAGCAGGTAAAGGGATGCAGTTTTTGTTCCTATAAAGGGTACCTAACATGGGGTGAAGATTTTCATGAATGGCGTCTACATGCTAAGAGAAGTCAAGGTGCCGATCAAGCCAGACATGAAGGTATTTAAAGGAGGGTATGTCATCAATTGTACCCCCATCTAGGATGTGGTTGGTGGGGTATGAGGGGAGCCTAGAAAGCCTCTGCCTAGTACCGAAGCACATGAACACCATTTTCTTAGCATTTAGGTATAATTGATTTGACCTGAACCATGTAAGAACAGTGTCAAAATCACGTTAAAGCCTGGATGATAACTCTAAGGGAGAAGTCCCAGATGCAAACAGGACCATATCATCTGCATACATATGGATAGAAACAAACAGCAGGCTAAGGGAAAGTCATTGAGGAATATGGAGAAGAGGAACAGGCCAGGGACAGAGCCTTGGGGTATGCCAGTAGGGATAGGGAGGGTGACAGCGAATCTCCAGTTCTCACAGATTGAGATCTTCCTTCCAGGTAGGAGCTGAACCAATTAGTTGCTGAGTCTGTGAGAACTGCAGACTTAAGTTTGCCAAGGAGAAGATGGTGGGAGACAGTGTTGAAAGCTTTTGCTAGATCAACAAAGCTGGCGGTTGTTAGGTGGTCTTGGTCCATACCAGTATGAATGGAGGTAGTGAATCTGAGGAGAGAGGAGGTGGTGGAGTGTTGTTTGCAAAAGCCAGACTGGAAAGGGGTGAGGAAGAGGAGGAGGAGTCAAGGAAGGGGGAGAGTTGAGACAGAACTATGTGTTCTTGTAGTTTGAATAAGGTTGGAAGGAGAGATACTTGGTGGAAGTTGCCAGGAGAGGAGGAGTCACCACCTTTAGGGAGCGGGATGACTGTTGCATGCTTCCAGGAGTACGGGGCTAAGGCAAGAGATAAAGATAGGTTGAGAAGGCAGGAGCTGGGAATGGCAATGGTGGGTACATAGAGATGCAGGAGCTTGGGGTCATTCCCATCAGGGCTCACGCCTTTCTCAGAGTTGAGAGCAAGAAAGGCCTTTAGAGGGGAAGAAGGGGTAACTGTCAGGAAAGAGAAGGGAAGTATTGGGGGGTCATTGGGGATGTAGGGAGTGGGTAGGTGGCAGGGAAGGCAAACAGGAGTGAGGAAGCACAGTTGGTGAAGTAAGAGTTGAAAGCAGAGGCAACAGAAAGAGGATTGGAAATAGTGGAGGCACCCACCTTGAGGACCAGAGAGGGGACTGGGTAGATGGGGAAAAGAGGGCATTAATGACTTTCCAGAGCTTAGATAGGTGATTTAAATTATTCTGGAATAATGAGGAAAAGAACTCGGCCTTAGCTAGCCTAGTGGCCCTAGTACAAGTATTCTGCAAGGCAAGGTACTTGTTAAGATTTACTAGACTGCCAGAGGTTTTGTAGGGCTTACAAGCCAGGTCACATGCATGGAGGCAGGCCAGAAGTTCAGTTAAGATCCAGGGGAGGTGAGAACCTCTGACCCTAGTTTTCTGGAGGGGGGAAAGTTGATCCCACATTAGTAGGAATTTAGTGTGGAAATGTTGGAAAGTTTAGTTGATATTACTGGCAATGGAGTAGGGGACCAGTCAGTGTAAAGCAGATCAGCATGTAATGAGGATAGATAAACTGACCTGAAGGACCTGATTTGAATAATTTTCAGGGGGGGGGCACTCTGGGATGGTGAATTGTGCACACACAGTAAACAATGTGGTGATCACTGAGTGCATCAGGGAGGGTACCAGCATCAGTGATGTGGTGGAGATCAGCAGTGATTACCCAGTCCGGTAGCAAATGGTTGTAGGATTGAGAATTATCGTGGGTAAGGACAGCGATGAGTTGCATTAGGTGCAGGGACTTAATGTTTTGGCAGAGATTTGCATGAGAGTGAGAAAGCCAGCTAATGTTGAAATCTCTCAGAATCAGTAGTTCGCAGTGGCATCACCATGCTGATTTCGGGGAGGCTACAGCCCCCACAATGTAAGTTGAAGCCCCTTCAATCATTTCCCCCGTTAACAGAATTAATCATGGCTTCACTGTTGCTGAAATAATGAAGCCGTGATTTTCTTTAAGGACTTCACAGTGCAACCGCATGGAGCGCACTTTCATTTTTTTCCATTTGACTGCATGATGCTCATCACGGAGAAAAACGAAAGTGACTGAATGTGCGTGTAGGTGGGATTCAGGTTCAGATTTAGTCACTGGCTGCAGATAATCTGGAGAGATTTGCGAGCGGCAATGATTATGGAGGAGTGGGAAGAGGACAGAATCAGAAGGTGTGGATTGGATATACTGAATGACAGGGTTGGCAGTTGGCACTGTAGCAGGTGAGCCAGTCATTGGACCATAGGGGTGTGACTGACAGGGGCGAGGGGAAGGGGGTCGTACAACTGAATGACCGCTTCCACAGCTCTGCCTGTGCCAACAGCATTGCTCTCAATCTTGTTGCACAGCAGAGCCTATCCCAATCAGTGTACAGACATGTGGTGTGTTTTCCAGATACACATGTGGTACACTGGGTAGTCCAAAGTCTGTGCAGAGATCGTTAGTTGTATGCAGTTGTTGGTGGTTGATGAAGGGAGAGCAGTGCAGTCTCTGTCTGTCTTGCATCTTCACTCTTCAGTTTTTGTTGCAGCATCTGTTATTGTTAAAAAATCATAAAGGCTCTAAAAAAGTAAAACCAAAAGCTACAGTGAGCTGATTCGACTGGAAGTGTAATATAAATAATTGGCATTAATATAAATTAGTTTTTTCCCTTCTCCTTCTCTTTCTCTGACTGAGACAGTTGGGAGGGGGGTCTTTCTGTTTTATTGTGTTATTGTGGTGTCTGTGTCTGGATTTAAAGTTTAAACTGAGACAGCCTGCCTGCTGTGATAGACACTAACTCTTCTGAAGTGAAAATCACTTGTTTTACCTTTTGGCTTTTACTGCAGTGTATGCTAGTCTGCTGATATTTTAAATCAAATGTTCTCTCTGTCTCATCAACAAGAAGAAATAGCTAGAGCTGAGAGAGATCAGCACAGAAGAGTCTGAATAAATAAGTGCCTTCTCAGGTCATGGTGTGGGTTATGTTGTGGGTTTTTTAAACTTTAAGGTTCTCAACTTCTTGCCAGAAATACCTAGAGATCAGAGAAAACTAATAGGCAAGGCAAGGCAAGGCAAATTTATTTAAGAGATGCCCAATCCCGGAGGCTCTGAGTGCCATACAAAAATTTAAAAGCATTATACACAAAAACATTCAAACAGAAATAAAGTAATAAAACACAGACTATAAGATAAATCATACTCTAGACATCAAATGCTTGTGAGAATAATAATGTCTTCAAGCGGACCTTAAAGACATCTATAGTGGGGGGCCTCTCTGATAAAAGTTGGTAATGAGTTCCATAAAACGGGAGCCGCAACACTAAAGGCTCTATCACCGGCTGATTTAAGCCTCATTCTAGGAACGGTCAGGAGGCCACCACTGGAGGATCGAAGAGGGCAGATAGAGGGAGTAGGTGTCAGGAGGACTGACAGGTAACCAGGGCCCTGTCCATGTAGGGCCTTAAAGGTGAAGAGACCCACCTTAAAGAGGATTCTCCACCTGACTGGCAGCCAGTGCAATTTGCACAATACTGGTGTAATATGACAGAATTTTTGCTGCCCGGTCAATAACTGGGCAGCTGCATTTTGCACCAGCTGCAGTCTGCGGAGAAGTCCCCCTGTGACCCTGAGATAGAGCGCATCACAGTAGTCCAGCCTAGATGTGACTAAGGCATGTATCAAGGTAGGGAGGTCCAGAGGCGGAACAAGGGGCTTAATCCTGGTAATGTTTCTGATATGGAAAAAAACAGGAATGAACCACAGAAGATATTTGAGCCTCCATGGTCAGGTTCCTGTCCAGAATCACTCCAAGATTACACACCCAAGAGGAGGCCTTCAATGACACAGCTCCAAGAACAAGTCCAGTTGCTGAGTCGAGGCCAACCTATCACGAACTCTGTTCAACTCCACTACCAATACCTCCGTCTTGTTAGGGTTCAGTCGCAACCAGCTGGAAGCCATCCAGTCATTTATCTCGGTCAGACAGATGTTAAGCACGTCCACTGCATTGGATGTTCCTAGGGCAAAGGAAAAATATAGCTGAGTGTCATCGGCATAGCAATGAAAACTCAAGCCATACTTCCTAATGATCCCCCCAAGGGCAGCATGTACACTGCGAACAACATTGGGGCCAGTGCATCAACCCTGAGGGACTCCACAGGAAGGGACAGGGTGTAGTGATGAAATTACCCATCATAAACCGTTGCTTCCTGTTGGTAAGAAAGGACTCAAACCAGTTGATGACAGTACCGTGAGTCCACACAACTCCCTGAGGCGGATAAGCAACACACAATGGTCCACAGTGTCAAATGTTGAAGAGAGATCGAGGAGAACAAGAATTGTCCTGTCCCCTCGATCTCTAGCCCTGAGGAGATTATTCTGCACCTGAACAAGTGCAGTTTCTGTGCCATGTCTGGCCCAAAAAGCTGACCGGAAGGGATCATGGAAGGGACCCTACATGGACAGGGCCCTGGTTACCTTTCTGATCTCCTGGTACCGCACACCTCTGTCCGTGATCTCCACTCCTCTAGTGGGGGCCCTCCTCAAAGTTCCAAGAGCAAGGTTAAAATCTGCAGGGGATCGATCGTTTGGAGTTGCTGCTCTGGCTTTCTGGAACTCATTGCCAGTCGTAGTAAGAGAGGCCCCCACTGTAGAGGTTTTTAAGAGTCGTCTGAAGACTTTTTTATTCATGCAGGCATTTGGTGATTGAGTTTTTATGTATTTTATATTTGTATGATATTGTAATTGAAATGTATAGGGTATGACATACTGTACAGTTTTTGTGCGGCACCCAGAGCCTTCGGGATTGGGCATCTTTTTAAATAAATTTGATTTGATTTGATTTGATTTGATTTGATCATACATCTCGTGAGTCACGAGGTGCTTTTACAATTGAAGCGCTGCCACCTTCTCCACCACTTTCCCCAAAAATGGGAGATTGGAGATAGGACGGTAATTTGCCATGATCTCCGGGTCCAAAGAAGGTTTCTTTAAAAGGGGTTTCACCAGAGCCTCCTTCAAGGCATCCGGAATGACTCCCTCAGATAAGGAACACTGTACAATCATGGCAAACACTGGGCCAACAGAGTCAGCGCATCTCGATTAAGAAACGCTTACATGCTGGGTCCAGTTCACAAAAGGTGTGCTTCAAATTGACTGCCACCTCGATAACCTCACTCACCTCCACTGGTCTAAACTCCCTCCAGCTCAGCGGAGTGCACTCAAAACACATTTGGCGACCACTGTCAGCTACAGTATAGTATTGCTAGCTGAAGAAGCCTCCCTCCAGATCAAGGACACCCTGTCCAAGAAAAACCGAGCAAACTCCTCACACTCTTCATTAGAAAACACCCTCCCGGGCTGCAAAAAGACAGGATAAAGAAGTCTATTTACAGTCTGGAAGAGTGAAGCTGGTCGGTTCTTCCCGGCAGCAATCTCCCTGGACAGGAACACTGCCTTCTTACAGTTGATTGCCTCCTGATATGCACAGTAGTGCATACGCAGGACCAGTTTGTCCACCTCCAAGCGGGACCTTCTCCAGCAGTGCTCCAATCTCTGACCCGTCTTCATCTCCCTGAGGTCCCTCATAAAACCATGGGGACCTCAGGTATGAAGTTTTGGTCGACAAATGACAGGTGGTGCGAGGGAGTTGATGGTGTCAGAGAGCACCCTATTATAGGTGGTCAACCTCAGCACCAACACCTCCAATGCATGCAGCACCCACACTAGACAATTTAACTGCCGCCAGAAAACCCTCAGGGTTAAGACCCCGCAAAGGGCGACAGCTAATCATCTCAGCAGGGGAAGGGTTTATGGCGGGAGCCACAAGCGTGAACTTCACCGTGCAATGATCGGACCAAAAAACCCGATCAATCCCGAGATCAGTGATCTCAAGCCCCAGTGAGAAAACCAGGTCCAATATGTGGCCATCCTGATGGGTGGGTGCAGCAACGACCTGCGTCAATCCTAAAGGGGACATACTCTGCAAGAAATCACTGCTGCATCTTTGATCTCTATCATCCACCCAAACATTGAAGTCCCCCAGAAAAACACATCTGGGGGAACCCAATGTTTCACCAGCGGTGAACTCGGCAAACTCCTGCAGGAAATTCCCCATCGGGCCAGCAGGTCGATAGATGAGAAAAATCCTGCAGCCCGCGCCGAGACCACCACGGATAGCCACACACTCAAAAGAACCCAGAGTTTCCACTGGGTGCACGGTGAAGGTCAGGCTGGATCTAAAACAGATAGCTACACCGCCACCCTGCAATTCATTGTGGGGCAGTGCACCACGGTATACACGGGAAGGACCGCAGCCTCAAAGATAGGGCCTGCATCGACACCCACCCAGGTCTCCGTAATACAAGCCAAATCGACCGATGAAATCAAGGCGACAATAATTGCCGTCTTGTTTCTGATCGATCTGGCATTGCACAGCACTGCCGTCAGAGGACTGGAGGGTGGTGCAGCCCCACGGGTTACCTGAACACTCGGTCTGGTGGACTCCCCCTGGGGATGGGCACCAACCACATCTGGCCTCTCCTAGATGCCCGTCATAACCCAGGGTGCCTCCTGGACCTAATGACCTCTATCCTACCATCACCCATACCCAGATCACCCCACTGCTAATAGTCAGCATGACCCCCTACAATCCCCACTTCCCAACAGCATCTAGCAGTGGTATCAGACACAGGGAGAGGGATGGAGGGACGTAAATCATATAGCAGTGAATGGGTATAGGTAATCCTAGCCCTCATAGATCCTCCCACATAATCCCTACGCATTCCAAACAATGAATACAAACTACTATTTAAGCACAAACTAAATAACAACAAAATGGCTGCCTAACCTACTTAGTCCAATAAAACTAATATATTAAAACAAACTCCAGCTTAACATTACTTACTACAACTAAATAAATATAAATATCTACTTAACTTAACACACATTTAAAACCAAATCACAGACCAGCCTGTTTTCCTTCTTCAGTGAAAGCAAAATTTTCAGACCTGCATGGCGCTCGCTCCCACTCATACGCTCATGCTTGCGAGTGGCACTTCACATTTATGACAAACAGTATCCCTGCCCCTTCAGCAGCAGTCCCAGCTCCCTCTCGCTCACACATCCAGCAGATAGAAATAGTAGACTACGCACAGTCTCCCACACCGTGCAAGTCACCACCAGATGGCAAACGGGCAGTTCACCCACGAGCAGGGAAGCGGTAAACACCAAAGATGGCCAGGTGCAGAAGCAGGCAGCAGGTAAAGCAGAACAGCAGTCCGAACATCCAGCCACTTACGAGCAGTCGTTACAAAGGCTAGAGCTAGGTCCCACCAAGCAGAACAGCCACTTGCGAGCAGCGCTTCATATTTATGACAAACAGTATCCCCGCCCCTTCAGCAGCAGTCCCAGCTCCCCTCGTTCACACCTCCAGCAGGTAGAAATAGTAAACTTCGCACAGTCTCCCACACCATGCAAGTCACCACCAGAGGGCAAACGGGCAGTTCACCCGTGAGCAAGGGAGCGGTAAACACCAAAGATGGCCAGGTGCAGAAGCAGGCAGCAGGTAAAGCAGAACGGCAGTCCAAACATCCAGCCACTTACGACCGGCATTACAAAGACTAGAGCTAAGTCCCACCAAGCAGAACAGCTGCTTGCGAGTGGCACTTCACATTTATGACAACAGTATCCCCTGGCCCCTTCAGCAGCAAAGTCCCAGCTCCCCTTGCTCACACCTCCAGCAGATAGAAATAGTAGACTCGCACAGTCTCACACCGTGCTAATCCACCACCAGAGACAAGCAGAAGCAGTTACGCCCTGCGACCAGGGAAGCGGTAACACCCAGAGCGGCCAGGCAGAAGTGCTGGTGCAGCAGGTAAAGCAGAACAGCAGTCCGAATATCCAGCCGCTTACGAGCAGCATTACAAAGGCTAGAGCTAGGTCCCACCAAGCAGAACACTCAATAGCCTTTTCTAAATTGCCTACCTAACAGGGGTTTGTGTTGAGTGTTTGTGCTTGTGGCAAGCAAGGAGAGCAAGCTCAGACAAGGCAGCCAGTGATACAGAGTTCTGCCTAAGTTATAACCTTTTTTTGTCTGACTTGTCTCTTATTTGCTCAAGGTACTGTAACCTTCCCAGCAGATGTGCTGGAATAATGCTTTCTGTTTTCCTCTGGGGTCTCCAGTAATCTTCCAACTTTCTTTGAGTTCCTTAACCTTCCAAGCAGATCTGCTGGGATAATAGTTTCTCTCCTGCTGTCCTCAGTGGTCCAGTAGCCAGATTTTTCCACATGTACCAATAAATAGAGGTCATGATAACCAGCCTTTTCAAACATATCTTTCACCATTAAAATGCAGGAAAAGCCACCATTTAATGGTAAAAATTTCAAAAGTTTCTGGGTGGCATGCCCCCAGCCCCCCCCTGCTTTATACCCCCAGTGACACCCCTGGTAGCTCACTGGAGGAGGCATGACAAGAGGTAGTGGTTAGTAGTTTGGGATGAAGAGGCTTAGTAGAGGATGACAATGAACAGTCAGATGGAACTGGGTTTGAGGCCATTTGCCATGTAATTGAAGACAATGTGTTTTAAAGACACCAAGCTGTTTCAATGAAGGCATTGAATGAAATCTCTGGCATTGGAGTAGGATATTGAAGAAACCATAATAAACTTAGCAATCAGCTAAAAAATAAATATTGGAATTCACTTTTATTTTTAACAGTTGATCCTTAAAAAACACTAGTTGTAATCAGTGATGGATCATTAACTGGCAGAACATCAGTCACAGAGCTTTTGAGAATGGATGACTATCAAGTCATCAAGCATGCTGCTTCATTGTTGTGTGAACACATCTTAAGATTTGTAGAGACAGCACCTTCACTATCATGGCCACCAACAGTGGATGCTTGCCTGAGTAAAGAACGACAGCCTCCAGAGACAGTTCAATCATTTTTCTCACATGTACTACAATCCCTCAAACATACGGAGAGTGAACAAGTTTCCCAGTTGTCAAAGTCCTACTCAGAAGACCTACTGTAATTCATGGTGTCATACGTGGCAAGTTTCTCACTACAAAACATGCACTTCTTGTAGTTGTGCTGCACAATATGACCAGACAGAAAATGCCTGTGAACATCCTATTTCATTTAAGAAATAGTTGCAGGTATGACCAAGTGTGTGAAATTGAAACTGGTTTAGAGGAACTTTCTCAGCATTTTCAGGAGCAAGGTCTGTTACTGCCACTTCAGCCAAAATCAGAGTCTTATGTTATCTTAACAGATTTCTGGATGAAAAACTTTGATAAGACCACTGAAACAGTAACTGAATATGGAACAATACACATGGTGTTGCATACCAAGAATAATCTGAAGGCTCCATTCTCTGAGAAGATTCTATTGAAATTCCTCACTCAGAAAGATCAATTTTACCTAACAAAAAGGAATTAGAACATCTACAGGTGAATTCAAAGAAGGAGCCAACCACGTATGGCAATATGCCCAAGTCTAATGTGCCAGCATCATTGGTAAATACTGGCAAGGCAAAACTAATGCTCTGGAAATTCAGTCAGGAAGCACACAAGGAGTATCTATTTGTCCCAAGGTTTACTGGTTGGCTGACACTAGTTTGTAACAATCATTCAAGTTCACCAAAGAAGATGGTTATCACATATCTTCCATCCATCCACAAACCCATCACTGATTATGCCACTGTAGCTGAATACCTCCCACACACACAAGAAATAGCTCAGCAAGTAAATATGCCCTATGTTCACCTGACACTTGATGTTGATGCAGCAGCAAAGGCATATCATGTTGTGTGGAATTTCCCTGATCAGTTCCACACTGTCATAATTAATTTGGGAGATTTCCACCTACTCCTGGAAAACTTTGGGGATTATAGGAGAGTTAGTAGGTGGCAGTGGCTTTGAAAACATAGTATTTCAGGCTGGTCTTTGTGCCTCTGGCAGCATAAGGGGAGTTTTGCATGGGAAGCATTACAATCAGGCATGGACTGTACATGAACATTTTGCAGATGTCTTAAACTGATTGCTTCAGGTCATATTTCTAGAGTATTCAGCAAAATTGAATGCCACCTTGGCAGTATTGCTTGACCTGATCAGATCATCACCTCAACCCATAGACTTGCATAAGCTACTTCAGGAAGATGAGATTGTCACCTTCCAGACTAAGTATGGGGCTTTTAGGCAGTGGATTCGTTGGGAGTGAGCTGGGGGAAATCCCACAGCTCTGGATTACATATCCGGATATAGTGGATCAGCAGCATTTGCTCCACACAGCAATAAAAGAAAACAACTTTGATCTTAGACTACTGTGTTGGAAATATTCACTACCCATATTCTTTGCCTTCAACAAGCAAAATTATGCTCAGTATGGGGTTTACTATGTGTACATACTTGAAACTCTTGAAGCTTGTCATCCAGGGTCCAGAACATTAATTGAAGAGCAAGGGCTTTCAGTTTAAAGGAGCCATCACAAAGCTTCTAGGGAGTTAGTTGACCAAGCTGGTGAGCAGACATACAATCACAGTGCGAAAATTCCAGGTGGAATCAAATACTTTGCTGCAAATGAAATGGCCTATGATAAATGGGTGTTAAATTGGCCACATCTAGAAAAATTGAGAGAGGCACTTTTGGAGATAACTGGTCTTCACAGTTCAGTCAGTAATCCACAAAAAGCATGCAGGCTATCTGAAATCATCAAGTCAGAACAAACGTCAAAGCCATATTACCTCTTCTCAATCAAGAGTTTATCAGCCCATTCAGTGCTACTTTAGATGCTGAAAGATTGTACAATTTATCTTTGGGAGCACCTGCTGCACCTGGTATTGAAGAGAACCTCACCAGTAACATTGAACAAGGTACGGAAGTGTATGAGCAGTTTGTCAAAGAAAGACTGGAAAGTGGTAAAAATAAATATTTTGATCCAATTCCAAAAGCCCCAGTGAAAAGCTTCAATGATGCAAACAAAAAAGCATAAGTAACTACCAAAGGAAAAGTTACAGAACTTAAATTTGAAAGAGATATCTTGGGAAAACGTTTGGCCCTTTCAAACAAGCACAACTTCCCTGTAGATATAAATAAGTTATTAACATATTGCCTGGGCCCAGCCCTGCTGAGTCTAGCCAATGCAGATGGAACTAGACAGACAACACCAAAGAGCAAGTTACTTGAGGTGATAGCAGAATACTGTCCAGTGTCAGACACTTCAGAGCTTCCCCCCAGGAAAAGTGTCTCAGCATACATAGTTGATCTAATGGCAACAGTGCAGGTTATGACAGGAATCCCTGAAACCTTTGGTAATCTGGCAATGAAACTCCTTATTTGTCTTCCAAAGGGATTTGCAAGAGTGGATGTTGTTGCAGATACATACAGAGAGCAATCAATCAAAGAGGCTGACAGATTTCAATGAGGATTTAGTGAGAAGCATATTATTAAATGTCCCAACACCAAACTGCCAAAGAATTTCAGTTACTTCCTTTCTAATGGATCTAACAAGGAGCACCTAATTAATTTGATCATGTATGTCTGGGAGAAAATTACACAAGTTTGCCAGAGGGCCAAGTGATCTATTTTTCGAAGAGAGACAAATGCTACATGATCACAAAAGAAGGGACTGTAGTTGTGGATGATCTCTGTTCTGACCAGGAAGAAGCAGACACAAAAATTGCTCTTCCTGTGCAACATGCCATTACAATACGTCCAGGTTCTGTCATCATCCGTTCACCATCTAGGGATCACCGATATACCAGTAATTTTACTGTCACTATTTTCAGAATGCGAGCAAAGTATATACTTTGACAATGGCCATGGTAACAGTAGGAAAATCTTTGACATTAGCAAGTGTGAAATGACCACTGCAACTAAGAAACCTTAGTCAGTTTCCATGCATTCACAGGCAATAACTATGTTTCTGTGTTCTTCAAAAGGGTTAAGAAGATTTGCTGGAACATCCTTCAAAAGTACCCCAAATTCCTGGATGCCTTTTGGAAACTTGGGAGTGATTGACAAGTGGATAAGGGTGTTGTAGCTCTGTTGGAGGCATATGTCTGTAAACTGTATGGAAGGAAGCAAGTTGCTAGTATAAATATAGTGATGCAGCAGATCTTCTGGGAGAAGTATAACAGAGACAACAGAATAACTGATCTGTCTCTGCTACCATCCTGCCAGGAAACCCTGAAGTTACATATTCTATGAGCCAGCTACGTCTGACGATTGTGGAGGCTTTCTTCTGTTGCAGTTATCAATGCCCCAAATGCAGCTTTGCACGGCTGGACTAATGATCTCAAAGTAAAGTAGATGGACACATCATTTCCAGATGATATTATGTTTCTGCTCTATAATGCAAATGATGAGGAATCAGATGAGGACCAAGATGTATGTAATTACTAAGACGATATTGGCATATCTGATGATGATGAAGATTTCTTCTAGATGGACAAGACTAAGTTCCACTACTTTACAAAAAGTCATATTTTAAATTTTAAATTTTTTAAAATAAAAATGATTTGTGTAAACAAAGGTGTTTGTTGTTTTTTTCTTTTAGATAAATTTTCTTCTTTAAAAAACACTTTTCAAATTAGTCTTTAATGCAACTTATGGGTATGCATTTTAAAGCTCTAACTCCCACCTGTTCATTGAGATCACACTTGAATGCATATTTAAATTAGTCCTGACGTAATGGCCCAAGAATCTACATGAAGTACATGTAGCTGAAAATCGTAAAATTTGACAAGGTATAAACTTGCTAAAATTTAGTCTATTAATGGTGTCTTCACTTTTAGCAGTTTATTCTCTTATATTAACTTAAGACTTCAAAAGCACATATGCATTTCAAAGCAGAAGCCTAACCATTTTAGACAACATAAAATTATATTATAAAGTGCAATAAATCCTGTCTGACAAGACTAAATATAAGAATATTTTGAAATTCCACAAGAAATTAAGAGGTGGTGGTTGGTATTTAACCCTATACCTTTTAACAGTAATCTTTTGAGGTAACATGCATTTTAAAGCTCTAACTCCCGCCTATTCATTGAGACCACATTTGAATGTATATTTCACTTACTCTCGAAGTGATGGCCAAGAATCTGCATTAGGAATGAGGAGCTGAAAATTGCAAAATTTGTCAAAGTGTCATTACAAAATTGATGCAAACTACCATTTTGTCCCAGCATTCATATGAACATACATACAAAGAAGCCAGCAGAAGAAAGCCATTTGGTCCATTAAGTCTGCTCGTATTGCAGGGTCCACAGCTTGAGCACTCAATAGTCAGGACATGAGTTTTGGGTATATCTGCTACATTAAACAACCATCAGCATTTATTTAGCTCTCAGTTGTCACCCCACCTCCATCTACACCTGGTCTAAAGAGGGGGTGAAGAAAATTAGAAGGGCCCTTAGAAAACCTAAAGACTTGTCAAGGGTATGGCAGCTGGTGTTCAATGCTAAAAAGCGTAAAATCATACACCTGAGGAATAGAAACCCAGGAACTGAGTGTGAAATGTGTGAGGAATTACTTTTGGTCACTAACAGGGAATGGGACCTAGGTGTTACAATATCTGATAATCTCAAAGTAGCAGGGCAGTGTAATAAGGCAGTGGGCAGGGCTGGAGGAATGCTTCGGTGCATAGGAAGAGATATCACAAGTAGAACGAGGGAAATGATATTACTGCTGTATAGATCATTGGTGACTGGTGAGACTACACCTTGAATATTGTGTACAGTTCAGGAGGCCACATCTCAGAAAAGTAATTGACAGATTAGAGGCAGTCCAGTGAAAGGCAACTAAAATGGTACATGGGTTGCATGAGAAACCGTATGAGGAGAGATTGAAGGATCTCAAAAAGTACACCCGGAAGGAGAAGAGGGGGAGAGGGAACATCACAGACACCTACAAATACCTCAAGGGAGTGAACAGGGAACAGGTGGGGAGCCTGTTTCAGGTGAAAAAGAGCAAGAGGGAATGAAAAGAAGCTAGAAGGGTGGAAATTTACAAGGGATGTGATGAAATACTACTTAATTGAAAGAGTGGTTGATGCCTGGAACAGCCTGCCATAAGAGGTAGTAGTGGTAAAAACTGTGGGGTTTCAAATATGCATGGGATAGACAGGGGAATACTAGTAAATAACAAGCATTTGTCAATGCCGAATGTTGTCTTGCAAGTTTTTGCATTGGTAGTGCAGGAGTTAGAGAGACACATAATAGAAGTAGCAGTGAAGTATAGAACCGACACCAACCCCACCCCACCCTGCAGAGAGTGACAGGCATTGGGGTGTGTGTTTGGGTTGCTAGCCATAACACTCATGCTATTTCACCTCACCCTACCCTGCAGAGTCTGACAAGTGTTGCGTTATGCCTTGGGGTCATCTGGCCTTATGCTCACCCCATTTCATAAGGAAGTACATTGAGATGGGTGCAGCATAGGAGAATGGGTTGAACTTTGGGGCTGAAGAGTCCCAGGCACACCTTGATGCCTGTCAGTGGCTGCAGGGTGGAGGTGGAGGACCAATGGTATGAGCAGTACAGCAGACAATCCAAAGACACATCCCTGATGCCTGTTAGTCTGTACAGGGTGAGATGTAATGGTTAGAAACCCTAACACCCTGGGGGTGTGTTGGTATTTGCACTCCAAATTTTAAAACATGGTCTTTTTGTGACCCCACCTCATGAAAGCATTTGGGACCTCTATTCATGCACAGTGCCCCTGTGATTTTGTTAATCTGTCTCAAACATTGATTTCTCACAGTGACTGCACCATTCTGCACCACATGAAAATGTCGACTGCACCATTGATAAGGAGGTGTGAAGAGATGGCAATGTGGGAAATCTGGAGTGAAAATATTAAACCTTCTCGAAGTTACGAGTGTTTGTGAAAACTGTGCATTGCATGCTCGTAACACAGTCATTTAGTGGAATTATTTCACCAAATTTTTAACATAGACATTTTGGGATCTCTGCTCATGAACAGTGGCACTATGATTATCTTAATCTACCTGAACATTGACTTCCCACGGTGACTGTGTAATTGTGCGCCAGATGTGTGAAACTACATTTCGGACAAAAAATCCAGCACACCCACTCAAAACACGACTTCTTGTACAATAAAGATATTTAAAGTTTTTTATTCTCCTGCAGCTCTGTCCCAACATTTCACCAAATTATGGCTTCTTCTGGGGAGCTGTTTCACAAAATACACAATAAAATATAATAAATTTGATGTAATCATGATTTGTCAAAATTATTTTAAATACACTATATAAGCAATATTACCACTCATACAATTATGAATTATAATGAATCTTAAAAATAAAGATCTAAATACTGAATGAACTGAACAAATAAGTAAATAAACTGGTGTCATTTCAAACCATACTCAAAATGTGCCAAATGGCTACCTAGTTTTGACAGCTTAATGTCAGGTTCTCATGTTGCGCAAAAAATGTTCTGAATACTCTAAAAAGTACACAAAAAAGACTTCTTACAACAGGTCAAGGTCAACTAGACAAACTTCTTAGAAAATTACTATCATACTAGGTTCTACCTGTGTGTTTAACCTCAAAAATGTGAACCATCACTATTAAATTCATAAAGTAATCATCCCTTGGCTGAAAAGTAAAAAATATACAACGTAACACATATATTGAAATCGCGTAGCAAATTATTAAAAGTGAAACATAAAATTCATCATACAACCATATAAATGTGTAACACCATAACCAGGTGGTTCATATTCTGTGCCATTAAACCTGTAATCACCAGTTTTTTAACATGTGAAGGACAAAAAATTTCAAGCCGCACCTGCTGAACGTGGACGTTTTCTTAATTAGTTTTTAACTCTAAGTCAAAACACACGCACTATAATCCTTGAAAGCGAAATGCTGCAAACAGACACATAAATTAGGAATTCTCTCATGAGTGAAAGCAAGCTGATAAAGTCTTGCCAGGCGTAAATCACCTCCTGCGTAGTATTCTATTTTGAAAGTGGCAGCATGAGGCTCACTACAGCGTGACCTCTTATACTCACACGGAAAAGCACCGGCAATGCTTGTGGATGTGAAAACACTTCATCACCTGATTCTAAAGCAACCAGGTAACCGTATTACCACGCGGGTATGCAGAAAGGCACCTGTTTAATTTACTCTGACTTTTGTGTTATACATCAGAGAGACTGTTAGTATTAATATATATAATATGAAACACAACATAAAATTCTGCATAAACAGACCGTAATATAAGGCCTCATAAAGTAACTATATACTAAACATTAAGATAAAATAAGTTATTGTACTTAACTTATGTAAACTAAGAAGGGGGAGGGGAAGGGGGAAATAGAAGCATTTCTACTTCCAGCACACCTGCCAACACATTTCTTCATTAAGACTCCATGGTGTGTGATAGTATCCAATTCAAATATCCACCAGGTTTCCCTGGAGATTAGGTGTTGTTGGTAAGTACCTCCTCATTTTGATGGCTTAACTAGCTCCAAACACAAAAATCGCAGTTGTACCACTGTATGACCTCTAACCATGAAATGTTGAGCAACAGATGAAGTCTCATCTTTCATTCAAATCTGACTGTTATGCTCTGAAATTCTTGTCTTTAAATCTCTAGCTGTTTGTCCGACATACAAATGGTCACAAGGACATTGAAGGACATAAATTACTCCCTGAGAATTACAGTCAATGTGATCCTTAATTATATATTTCTTACTGGTGTAAGGATGCCTAAAAAATTCCTTTTTTGAAGTGTTACCACATGCTACACAATGGTTGCAAGGGAACAAGCCCCCTCTTAAGGGACCAAGTAATAATTGACCTGGTATTATCATGTGTGTCACTAAAATGCACAGTTTTAACTAATTTGTCCTTGGTACTAGGTGCTTTTTTAGAAGTAATGTAAGGTTTGCTCAAAAATATCTGTGCTGTTGAAGGATGTTCCTGTAGTACTCCCCAGTGTTTTGAAATAATCTTGCATAATTGAGGCATCTCATTACAGTGTGTAGTACTAAAGCTTATATTACTGTGGTTCTGAACTTGTACGCCAACTTCTTTCTCTTGAATTAAAGAATGTCTCTCTATGCTTGCTATCTTGTGGCAGGTATGTACCAATTGCTCAAGTTTATAGCCCCACTGTCCAAATCTTTCCACCATGTCTCTAGATTCTGATTCAAAATCTTGAGCACGACTACAATTTTGTTTAATTCTCATCATTTGAGAATAAGGAATGCTATCCTTAAGACATTTGGGATGAAAGCTCCTGTTATGTAATGTTGTATTACGATCAGTGGGTTTTCTAAAAAGTTTTGTTTCCAATTTCCCCTCATGTACGAAAATCATTAAATCCAAAAAATTCACTTGTTCATGACTATATTGAGATGTGAAAACTAAATTCCTATCACATAAATTTAAATATGCCAAAAACTCAATCAACTTGGTCTCCTCCCCTTACCACAGCATAAGAATGTCATCAATATAACATTTCCAAAAAGTAATGTTAAAAAAGCAATTATTTTGTTTGTGTAAAACATGTTTCATTTCAAACTGAAACATGTAAGAATTAGCATATCCTGGGGCCATCTTACTACCCATGGCTGTACCTTTAAGTTGACCATAAAATTCATTTTCAAATTGAAAGTAATTCGATTCTAATACAAATTTTGCAAGTTCCATAATGAGACTAGTGCATGGTCTAGTTTCTGGTGGTCGACAATTTAAAAGATCACCTAGTGCATTAATACCCACGTCATGCAGAATGGAAGTATAAAGGTCCTTAACATCAATTGTGGCCAAATACAAATTATTATCAAAGTAAAATTTGTCATTTAAGTCATAATCAAACGAAGTACATGAGCTGTGTCTTTAATGTAAGTCTCTGTATTTTGAACTAATGCTTGAATATGGAAATCAATATACTTGGAAAGAGGCTCCAAAATAGATCCAATTCCAGAGACAATGGGTCTGCCCAGAGGGTCCACAATATCCTTATGAATTTTTGGTAATGAATAAAAAACAGGAATTTTTGGAAATTCATTAATTAACAGTTCTTTTTCCCAAAGTTGTATCCAACCTAAATCCTGATATTCCTCCAACATATCTGTAATTTGTTGTTGAATGGTCATGGTTGGATCTGACTGTAAGAGTGTATAGTTTTCTTCAACTTGAAGTAACTTTACACACATGTTAAGATATTTCTCAATATCCATAAGGACAATCCCTCCGCCTTTATCTGCTGGTTTAATAACCAACTGTTTGTCATTTTGCAAATTCTTTATTATTGTTATTTGTTGCTTAGTTAAATTATTATTGGAAAAAACACTATGTGTAACTTGTGAAAACATTTGTGTTATGTCTTTATGTACTAAACCTATATAGGTTTCAACAGCATGGTTATTACTTATAATAGGCATAAAAGTTGATTTAATACCCATAGCCATATTTAGGTGCATCCTGTCTGGGTTTTGTGTTGGAACAGTGGCAAATTGGGCTTTCAATCTGATATTTTGAAATATTTTTTGTAAATCAGCCTCTAGTTGAAACCTATTGAGGGTTGTGCTAATGGAGAACGAAAGTCCTAACAAAAGTGTATCAATTTCCATCTGTGTTAAATTCCTATGGCTTAGATCAAAGATAGCTATTTCCCCCTGTGTCCTCTTCGTGGCCCTCTGGTGCCTCGCCCTATTTCCCCTCCATCTCCCTCATCTCCCCCGTTTTGTCCTATAAGTCATATCTTCTGGGTAAACCCTGTATTGTTTGCTTCCCTGCCATGGTTGTTGTTGACATACTCGGCAGTGAGCTCTCTCTGTCTTTGTCTCTGTCTATTCTCTCCAATTGCTGTCACCTTCCTAAAAAAGGTCCCTTAGATGGATAAGATCGAAATGTGTTTTTGGAATAACTGTCTGAACTATCAGAACTATGAGTATCCTCTCTACTGGAGGGATACTTAATTTCCTTATATGTGTATATTTTATTGTTATGGTCATCAATGGTATCTCTATGAAATTTTCTCATTTTAATTTCCTTTATACTTTTCTCATATTCTACCAATTTATCTTTTGTATCTTGTTGCCATTTGTTAAACTCTTCTAAGTTTAATTGAACTTTAAAAGACTGTTCTTGTTCTTGAATAGTCTAACCCAATTTCCCCCTAGCTTTATTAATAGCCTCTATCAGGGCATATATAAAATCAACACTGTATCTAGTGAGGATACCATCCCATTTTTTATCCACTTCATCATCATTAATACCCAAATTTGGCTCTACTGGAACACGTAAACCTCTTGGAATATGTTATTATTCAAGATATTTTGCCAATGTTAGGCCATGCCATTCTAGGCGTATGTCTTTAGATTTAATATTTTCTAATTTATGTTTAAGAGTTTTTACCTTATCGACCTCAGTAGTGGTGAGGTCACAGTTACCCTTCATGGTCTGAAGCAAGGCCTCCCTTTCTGCATCTGTAAAACTACAGAACGTATATGCAGCTTCTATATTTCCATCAACTTTCCTCCCCCCTTCTTAGTTTACATAAGTTAAGTACAACAACTTATTTTATCTTAATGTTTAGTATATAGTTACTTTATGAGGCCTTATATTATGGTCCATTTATGCAGAATTTTATGTTGTGTTTCATATTATATATATTAATACTAACAATCTCTCTGATGTATAACACAAAAGTCAGAGTAAATTAAACAGGTGCCTTTCTGCATACCCGCGCAGTAATACGGTTACCTGGTTGCTTTAGAACCAGGTGATGACGTGTTTTCACATCCACAAGCATTGCCGGTGCTTTTCCACGTGGGTATAAGAGGTCACGCTGTAGCGAGCCTCATGCTGCCACTTTTAAAATAGAATACTACGCAGGAGGTGCTTTACGCCTGGTAAGACTTTTTCAGCTTGCTTTCACTCATGAGAGAATTCCTAATTTTTGTGTCTGTTTGTAGCATTTCGCTTTCAAGGATTATAGTGTGTGTATTTGTTTTGACTTAGAGTTAAAAACTAATTAAGAAAATGTCCACGTTCAGCAGGTGCGGCTTGAAATTTTTTGTCCTTCACAAAAAACTGGTGATTACAGGTTTAATGGCACAGAATATGAACCACCTGGTTATGGTGTTACACATTTATATGGTTGTATGATGAATTTTTTGTTTCACTTTTAACAATTTACTACGCGGTTTCAATATATGTGTTACATTATATATTTTTTACTTTTCAGCCAAGGGATGATTACTTTATGAATTTAATAGTGATGGTTCACATTTTTGAGGTTAAACACACAGGTAGAACCTAGTATGATAGTAATTTTCTAAGAAGTTTGTCTAGTTGACCTTGACCTGTTATAAGAAGTCTTTTTTGTGTACTTTTTAGAGTATTCAGAACATTTTTTGCCCAACATGAGAATCTCACATTAAGCTGTCAAAAGTTGGTAACCATTTGGCACATTTTGAGTATGATTTGACATGACACCAGTTTATTTACTTATTTGTTCAGTTCATTCAGTATTTAGATCTATATTTTTAAGATTCATTATAATTCATAATTGTATGGGTGGTAATATTGCTTATATAGTGTATTTAAAATAATTTTGAAAAATCATGATTACATCAAATTTATTATATTTTATTGTGTATTTTTGAAACAGCTCCCCAGAAGAAGCCATAATTTGGTGAAACATTGGGACAGAGCTGCAGGAGAATAAAAAACTTTAAATATCTTTATTGTACAAGAAGTCGTGTTTTGAGTGGGTATGCTGGATTTTTTGGTTTGAATTTTCGCATCATTACACCGCTGGCTCCACGCGAATACTCTTCAGATATTTGGATTACCCTTGGAAACTTTATTCTTTGAAACTACATTTTGGGCAGGATGTGACAAATGACAGCTGAACTGTTCATAAGAAGGTGTGCAAAAATGACAATGTTGAAAATCTGGAGTGAAAATATTACAAATTCTCGAACTTACGACAGTGCATGGACACTGCGCAATGCACGTTTGTAACATAGTCATTTGATGGAATTTGTTCAGCACATTTTCAATATAGGCATTTTGGGACCTCTGCTCATGAACAGCGTTACTGTGATTTTCTTACTCTGTTCTGAATATTGTTTTTCTACAGCAACTGCACCACTGCGCACCAGATGTGCGAAAACACAGTTCAGGTAGGATGTGGGAAATGAAAGCTGTACTGTTCATAATGAGGTGTGAAAAAATGGCAATGGTAAAAATCTGGAGTACAAATATTACAAATTATTGAAGTTACGAGAGTGTGTGGAAACTGCACAATGCACACTTGTAAAACAGTCATTTTATGGATGTTTGTCACCTAATTTTCAACATAGGCATTTTAGGACCTCTGCTCATGAACAGAGTCACTGTGATTTTCCTAATCTGTCCCAAACACTGATTTCCCACAGCGCCCATGCTATTCTGTGCTGGAAGTGCGAAAACACATTTCGTCCAGGATGTGAAAAATGACGAGGGTCCGTGAACACTGTGCAATGCACGCTCATAGCACAGTCATTTAATGGACTTTGGTCACCAAATTTTAAACATAGGCATTTTAGGACTTCTGCTCATGAACAGTATCACTGTGATTTTCTTTCTCTGTCCCAAACACCAATTTCCCACAGCGACCACACTATTCTGCACCAGATGTGCGAAAACACATTTCGTCCAGGATGTGAAAAATGACAGCTATACTGTTCATAAGGAGGTGTGGAAAAATGCGATGTTGAAAATCTGGAATGAAAATATTACAGGTTCGCAAAGTTACAAGCGTGCATGGAAATTGCGTAATGCACGCTCGTAAAACAGTCATTTAATGGACTTTTGGCACCAAATTTTCAACATAGGCATTGTAGGACCTCTGCTCATGAACAGTGTCACTGTGATTTTCTTCCTGTGTCACGAACACTGATTTTCCACAGTGACCACACTTTTCTGCTCCAGCAGTGCGAAAACACATTTCAGCCAGGATGTGAAAAATGACAGCTATACGTTCATAAGGAGGTGTGGAAAAATGCCAATGTTGAAAATCTGGAGTGAACATATTACAGATTCGCGAAGTTATGAGCGTGCATGGAAACTAACATACTAACATACTATTTGCCAGCAGATTAGGCCTTATGGTCTATCGAGTCTGCTCGAACCTCAGATCCCTAGTTGGGTGCCGAGGCCCTCCCCTCCCTTGTGTTCCAGAAACCCCTATCATCCATCCCCACCCCCCTGGGACAGGCCATCATCTGATACATCCACTTTCTGTGTCTGTCCCACCCTCTCTTGAAGCCCTCCACTGTGGATCTCTGAACCAGCTCACCAGGCAGTGCATTCCAAGGGTCCACCACCCTCTCAGTGAAAAACCTCCTCCTCTTTCCCCCCTCACCCTTCCACCTTCCAACTTCAAACCATGCCCTCTGGTGATACCTCCCTGCTTTAGTCTAAAGATCCCTTCCATGTTTACCTTATTTATTTCCTTGAGGTACTTGAAGACCTCAATCGTGTCCCCCCATCTCTCCTCTCCTCCAATGAAAACAGGCAGAGCTCCTCAAGTCTGTCCTCATACATCAAATCCCCTAGCCCTCGTATCATCTTAGTTGCCCTCCTCTGTACCCTCTCCAGGAGCTGTATGTCTCTCTTCAAGTGTGGTCTCCAGCACTGTACACAGTACACAAGGTGTGGTCTAACCAGTCCATTGTACAGTGGCAGAATCACTTCCTTGCTCCTAGAGGTGATCCCCCTTATGATGCAACCCAACATCCTGTTTGCCTTGCTAGCCGCTCTCCTGCACTGCTCAGAGTTATTCATACATGCATCCACCATGACCAATAGGTCTTTTTCCCCTATTGAGACCTCCAGCGCCTGCACAACGCAAGCTCATAAAACAGTCATTGTTTTGATTTTTTTCACCAAATTTGCAACGTAGGCTTTTTGAGAGGCCACCTCATGAACAGTGGCACTCTTGTTTCATTAATCCATGCAGTGACCACACAATCACCTTTTGGGACTGAATAACGCCATGACAGTAATTGAATTCATGAGGAAGGGTCCCAATAACCCCATGTTGAAAATTTGGTGGCAAAATTCCCAAAAATGCCCGAGATATGCCTCAAAGTTGAAACAAAACTATTTATGCCATTATACAGCTTACCGCCATTTCTTCAGTTCATGGTTGACTTTCAAGGGTGCAGACGTGTTCCCGGTCCACAGAAGATCATTGCGCCATGCTCCAGAGGTAAGTTTGGGGTGTGGGATGTGGAGATGTGGGCATGCGTGGTGGGCACAGGTTGGGGAGGCTGCAGATCATGCAGGGAACCGCTTTCTACTTTACAGGGAAAAAACATTGTGGGAAGGTTTTTGGTTTTACAGGTACACTTAACACCCTGGGGTGGAGTCCCAACGTGTCACCTGCATGTTTGTTTTTGAGGGGGACTGGAGCCAATGGGGATTGGGCACCCCATCAGCAAATAAAAAAAGAGTGTTTCGGGGGGGATGGTGCTGATGGGGATTGGGCTCCTCCATCGGTAAATGAACTGGGGAGAGGGGGTGTCACCTGCTGGTTTTTGTTTTTAGGGGGGACTGTAGCCAATGGGGATTTGGCCCATTGGCAAATAAAAAAGAGTGTTTGGGGGGATGATGCCGGCAGGGATTGAGCTCCCCCATCGGCAGATGAACTGGGGAGGGGAGCATGATGCTGCCGACAGGAGGATTGGGCAACCCCTGAAGTCAGATTTTCTGGGGACTGTGCAATGTGGATGGCACAGCCACCACCATTTCGCACTGAAACTTACACTGGGAAAGGCGCACCATGCAATGAGGTGGAGCTCCCTCATTGCAGCGGCTAAAACCTTTCAGGGTGGCGGACACACTTTTGCACTGCTGTCATAGACAGCGTGCAATCTAATTTGTGCCAAGGAGCCCAGCCCCAAAAAGCAGTGGCACCACAGGCCACAGCAGGACCGCACCTCCAAAACCTGCTATTCCGAAGTTACTGCAACATGTTTCTTGCACAGGTGCAAGACAACATAAAAAGGGGGGAGGGTTGCAAGAGACCAGTTAGGGTCTGCTGGGACAGAATAGGCAGGGAAGACAACTGGGCAATCTGGGCAGGCCAAGCAATCCTTTTCTGCCAACAGATTCCATGTATTTAACTACATTATGGCCTCTGGCACTCAGGAGAGAAAAAAAAAACCTGTGGAGTAAATCTTTGGAGATTCATTGCCTCAGCTGCCATCTCTCCTGATATTGGTACTTATTATTTGTGACAGATGCTTTGCTCTAATTTGGAGTTCAAATTCAGGGGAAGTTTTAGATAGATAACTCTCTCTACTCTCCAATGGGATAATGCTGTGGGGTGCTGCAGGTCACTCTCTGATCAGCTAAAAGAAGTTCCCATGAAGGAGGTGTATCCTTCAAATTGTGGAATGATGAGCAAGCGACTGCTAAAAGGCTGTCACCCAGCACTGTGAGGAGGCTTAACCTTAACTGAAAACTAGAGGAAGTGAATATGAAATGAGACTAGGCGAGCCTTAGCCAGACACAGGAAGAATAGCTTTCAGAGGTGCTGCTGACATGGTCTGCACAGCTAAAGGAACTCCTGCAGGCTTAAAGCTGAAGTCTTAAATGCTACACCATGAGGTGGCACTGATTGAATGTCTGCATGGCCAGAGCTTCTCCCAGAGCACTGGACATTAACACATGGTTGGACTTTCAGGAGATGCCATGGGAGACAAGCAGTGTACAGAGAAAGATGCCTGCTTGAAATGATGGACTCACCCTTAAAATGCAGACTTCAAGGGGAATGAGAGCATGTCTTCTCACGGAGCAAGCTCTGAGGGCAAGATTCTGACTAAATGATGACTTCTGAATGGAATGACTGATATTGATGAAGAGTTCAGTGACTGAAAGTTACTGGAAATTGAACGCACATCAAAGGTTAAAATGAGAGACAAAACATTGCCTCAAGTAGGAAAGGCTGGAAGCTGTATGCACTCTATGATTTGAGTTATAAATGCCAAAGCAGACTGACTGAGTACAACTAATGAAGGTAACAGAGCAGGAGTGGGAGATGGTCCTTTGCTTGGAAGACAGCTGAAATCAATTGAGGAGGAATGTAGTGTAACTAAGGGAGATTTACACGTGGCTTGGTATGAACTGCAAATAGGAAAGACTGAGATAGCAGCAACCAAACAACAGAACAACGCAGGTAGGACATACTATGGAAACTAGTAGCACACCGAGAACCAAAACAAAAAGAAACACAGGAGTTACATGAGGATGTGAGTGCAGTAGGATTAGCTAACTGAGAAAAGAAATAAGCACAAGCTGCAGTCAGGAAAGGCAGAAAAACAAAATACTAACCGAAAAGCCACTGAAGGCGCAAACCAAACAGAAAGCCCCAAAGCAAAGAGAAGAGTGGCAGAAAGACACAGGGAGAAAAGTGGAGGCAGAGCCCCAGCAAAGCCTCCAGCTGCAGCAAAGAAACAGTGCTTCTGAATGAGACTGGAGGAAACTGGCTTAAACGGTTCATGGAAGGAGGTGTGTCTGGTAACTCTCACCCACCAAACTACAGGCATAGCCTTTTAGTTGCCCTCACAAATGGCATTGGTGCTGTCATATTGCATTCAGGGGTTCGATGGTCACTGCAAATCAACAGTCAAAGCCATGTTACTTTTTACCTCCCTTATTCTGTTTCTTCCACTTCTCACCACCTGTGGTGCAACAGTCACTCCATGAAATGCCCATCATGGTGGATACACCTGTCTGATGTAGGTGGAGAAACATGATGTTGAGTTGGCCAATGCCCAAGATTTGAAGGAAGGTGGAATGGGAACTGACTGTTTGGGCAGGAGCCATTTTTCCCATTTTCTTTCTCTGTTTGGCTCCTGTTACTGACACATGCATGACCCCATGACAGCAACAATGTGCCCCATTGCTGCTCTCCTGGCCCAGCCATTGGAGTGACATGGTATCAGTGCTACTTAAATGAACCACAGCCGGGATTCATTTAAGCAGTACTGATACCATGTGGATTTAAAACAGATACAAAATCAAATACTGCACTGTGGTGAGTGAGTCTATTCTGCAAATGGCTGTGATTTGAATAGGGTATTTTGGAGCAGATTTTTCCTGGTTATTTCTCTGTTTCCACAGACTTTGGCCACACAGGTTTCCAGCATTTGGCCTGCCCATTATAATCACGAGAGTGGCAGTGGAGCAGTGCCACATTCCAAAATTGTGTGTCACAGCCACATTCCAAAATTATGCGTCACTGCCACATTCTGAAATTATGCGTCATTGCCACATTCTGAAATTATGTGTTCCAGCTACTTTCTGAGACTGTGTCATTGCTGCATTCAACAGTTGCAACCTGGTGATATTTTGAAATCTCATACCTTCAGTATTTTAAAAATTGCACACAACTTAGTCATTCTAAAGCCATGTTTGCCACTACATTCCACCCCCCACCGAGTCACATTCTGAAAGTACTGTATCTTGCATCTACACATTATGGAGAAGCATGTGCTGACCCACCCAGTGTCAGTTTTCCTCTTAGATGTTTACTACACCTGCAGTTTTAAGTAACATAGGAAAAATAAGTCATATAAGGCAGCTTGCAGGGAGTACTAGATTGTGAGTTCGGGAGATGACATCAGTAGCAGCTCTTCACTGAAACTAGCTTTTTTGAACAGTGAATTATGGGTTACAAAATTACTTGTAACTTTTAAACAAAGTAACATACAGATCTGATTTTTTTGCATGAGGCTGATTGAGGATATGCTGATCCAAATTCTGAATTTATTGATACCAAAAATGTTGGCCTCAGTCCCTTTTTTAAGCAGTACTGATACCACGTGCATTTAAAATGAATACAAAATCAAATACTACACTGTAATGAGTGAGTCTATTCTGCAAATGGCTGTGCTATGACTAGCGTATTTTGGAGCAGATTTCTCCTTGTTATTTCTCTATTTCCACAGGCTTTGGCCACACTGGTTTCCAGCTTTTGGCCTGCCATTGGAATCACAAGAGTGGTGCTGGAGGACACACCACATCCCCAGGAGCTGTGCATGCTATCTCGGGCAGCACTATGGCTCTAGCCACTGGAGCATGAGGACCTGAGTCAGGCATGTGAATCTGATCCATCTGCATATTAGCATGTTTATGTAAATAAAGCTTAAAAACATTTTGCCAAACAAACCTCATCGAGTTCTTTGACTGGGTTACCAAGGAGGTGGATCAGGGAGGAGTGGTGGATGTGGCCTACCTGGATTTCAATAAAGCCTTCAACACCATTCCACACAGAAGACTTGTAAGCAAGCTGGGCAGCCTGAGATTGCATCACAAGATAGTAAAATGGGTACAAAATTGGCCAAGTAACAGGACTTAGAGGTGGGTAGTGGTAAATGGGGTTCACTAGGAAGAAGGTATGGTAACCAGTGGGGTGCCTCGGGGTCAGTACTGAGATGGGTCCTCTTCAGTGTCTTTATTAGTGACATTGCAGAGGGACTGGAAGGGAAAGTGTGCCTGTTCATGGATGACACAAAAATCTGCAACAGAGTGGACACATTGGGGATGAGGGAAGACCTGAAAAAACTGCAAGACTGGTCAAGGTTTTGGCAGCTAGGCTTCAATGCCAGAAAGTGCAAAATTATGCACATGGGGCACAGAAACCCCAGGGCAATGTATCATTAGGGGGAGAGGTGGTAACAACCACAAAACAGGAAAGGGGCCTGGGAGTCATAATATTTGATGACCAGAAGTTTGCAAAGCAGTGTGATAAGGCAGTAGGAAAGGCTGGTAGAATGCTGGGGTGCATAGGGAGGGGTATCACCAGCAGAAAGAGAAATAGTGTTACCCTTGAATAAATCAATGGTGTGGCCCCAATGGGAGTACTATATCCAGTACTGGAGGCCCCATCTCTGTAAAGACATAGATTGGAAGGAGGCGGTACAGAGAGGGACAACCAAAATGGTGCATGGCTTGCATCAGAAGCCCTATGAAGAAAGACTCAAGGAATTAAATATGTACTCTTTAGAGGGAAGGAGGGAAAGGGAAGACATGATAGAAACAGTCAAATACCTCATTAGTATTAATAAGGTACAGGAGAGTGGCATTTTAGTATATACAGAAAAAGTAGTCCCCCTGTTGAAATGACTGTGAAATACCATTCTTAAGATGTACAGACATAATAAGCTTTCCTTTCATATTGCACCCAATCCGTGAGTGCAGGGAAGACAGGGACACTTTTTAGAGAAGAAAAATCAACCATTGCAAGGACATGACATACCTGTCTGCAGTCCAACACTACAATACCCAATTCTAACTTGGCAACACACAAACAGCTCAGTTTACATACACTGCGGCAACACACAAACACCCAATGTAAGGCATAGTGTGGGGAAAACAAAGGCTTGTAAGCATTATGGAATGACAACATCTGAGAGGATTATATGCACTCCCCAAGTACTCCCTGGCCCGTCTCTCTCTCTCTCTCTCTGTCTCTCTCTCTCTTTCTCTATCAGTCAGGACAGTGCACTCACAGATGGATCAGGGGAAGGGGTACACTGCAGGGATTACAGTGCTGGTTGCACAGCAGGCTGTGCCTTGCTCCCCTGCGTCAGCTGCTGCCTGCTGCTGTCTCTCTCTCTCTCTCTCTTTCGCTCTCTCGGTTGGGACAGTGCACTCACAGACAAGATGGGGGGGAGGACACCACAGGGATTACAGTGCTGGTTGCACAGCATGTTGCATCTTGCTCCCCTGTGTTAGCTGCAGCCTGCTGCTCTCCCTCTCTTGTTCTCTCACCACTGCCACGGAGGTCACAGATTGAGTGGGTATGTTGCACACTGCACACAGGAGAATGTCCATTACTACTCTGTGCTGGAGTTTGTATATGCTGTGGAAGCATTCATCCCAAGAGCAAGGTGGGACTCATTTGATCCCCAGTAATTCTCCTGGCAGGTGTTTCATTTTCTGTAAGGAGAGTGGAATTATTTATGCCGTTATGTCACATAGCAGGCTGGGTGGGCAGGGGAGCTATAGGGAGAAAAAGAAAAAGCTGTGGCGCTCAGGAGGGAAACCCGTTTCAAACTGCTGCACCTGAAAATGCTGGCAACAAAGATGAAAAAAGGCAGGTGCGCAGAAATAAAACAACAAGGCAATAGGAATGGATGCAGGTGCTTTAATGCTAGCACAAACTCTTCACACTGAACCTCATAGCTAGCATTAAATCACCTGCATCCATTCCTATTGCCTTATTGAGCTATAGGGAGATCAGGTTGCAGCACTCAGTGACAGTAGCCACAAGCTCTTTTGCGGCAGTGACAGCTACATTAAAGGAATCATTTCATGCATTAACACTTTCAGTGGAAGCTCAGCTGAGTGGAGCATGGGGATTGGAGAATGATAATCGCAGCACCGGAGCTCGTGCAGGTGGGGAACGGTTAAGCACAGACAGCCAGAGGATGGCATCACTGACAGGAGAATACAGGGACCGGAAATTGTTGTGGGGGGAGGAACACCTCATGACCAAGGGAGAAGTGGGGGGGGGCAGAACATCCATCAAAGGGCATGCTGGCAACAAAAGCTGCAGGAGGGCATGGCAGGGCAAACAACAGTATGGGACTCTCGGACAAGAGAGATGATGGTCCTGGTTAAGCACAGACATCTACAGGAATGTGGTCATGTGCTCTGTCTCTCTTCTTTCTTTTTCTCTCTGTCTCCCACAGTATGCTGTTAGTAACTATCATTTATAGAATGTTTGTGTGTCTACTGTGTTGTCTTCCACCGGTCGGTGTCTCTCCATGCTGCATCATGTTGTTTGAGGGGGCTGACTGTGCTGCTGTCTCTCACTGCCCCTGCCCCTGACTGTGACCACGAGACACCCACCTGTGGTTCTGCTGTTTGTCTCTCGCTGTCCCTGTCTGTGCAGTGGAGGAGAGGACACACACTGGGGACTTCAGTGTCTCACCCGGTCAGCAGAGATCAGTGGGGCAGGTGGGTGGGGAGCCGTCCTGCTGGTTCACATGAACGGACAGCGATTTGAAATCAGTTAATAATTTGGTGTTAATGGGGAATACAATGGCTGTGTAGGGAATAGTAGGAGATCCATGGGGGGGGAGTAGTCAGGTAATGCTGTGGGGACAAACACTGTTGTAAAACCATGGCTGTCACTCTTTTTTTTATTGCTATACTTTTTCTCCCCTGGGCAACCAGTCTGCCTACCTGATCATGTCCAGGCTGCCTCCAGGAATTCTGCCCACCGACTCGAGGATCCCTCAGCTCGGCCTGTGGCGCACTCCCACTGATTAACCCCCGAGGAGGTGAGGCAGAAAGTCCCCCAACACTCATCCGCCCAGACTGGATCCAGTGCCACATTCCTTGCCTAAGCAATCCCCCATGAAGATGGCCATCATGCCGCCATGACTGCAGCCCAATTTTCCCTTGTTTTCCCCTTGTGCATGGCATGCAATGATGTCAATGGACAGGAGCGCACGCTACCGCTCACACTCCTCCCCAGCGTCGGCCACTGTAGGTCCCTCCAATTGTTGGCCAGTGCCCTGCAATCCCTCCCATTGTCACTAGAGGCCGCTAAGGGCACCGAGGCATGATACCCCCCCCCGGAGATGGAGAACAGTCCAACGGACGCTCAATCCATCTCCTCCCCTACAAACCCCCAAAGACACTGGCTCATTCCCAAATCCGGGTCACTGGTATGGAGCAAGGTGTGGCGTCCAGTGCCTCAACCCTCAGTGCCACCGGGCCGGCATGGCTGTCACTCTTGGTGAGGTTAGCAGGGGACTTAATTGCCTGTGTGGGGCAAAAGTATAAGATCCATGGGGTGGGTGGGTGGGTGGGAACTCATGTACCAGTATGGGGACAGTCACTTTTACAACATGGGTAGCAAATTGTCACTCTCACTACTCACTGTTAGAGGGGCAATTCAATGGCTGCCACAGACTGCTGGTGTGCCTAGACAGTGAAGAAGTCTGGGTCATCAATAGGGATCGTGCCGCCAAGAATTTTTACTCTAACTGTGCCTTAGCAGACATTAACGAACAGTCACATGGTGCTGTTCAGCCAATCAACACTTTACTTTTGCTACCCTATATTGTAAGTTTTAATATATCAGGAGAGCTGTCAGACCTGCCCCTCCAAATTGACATCTCACAGTTTAGAAAATAAAAACCGTTGCTTCTGATTTTTTTTTGCTTAGTGAAGGGGGAGGGCAACGCTGAAGTGCAGCCACTCTAGTAAATGCCCCCCCACCCCATGTAACCTTGGTCTCCTGGTACATTAAAACATAAAAAGCAAAGGAAAGGAGCATCACTCTAAAGAACAAAAAATGCTTGCTTTCCCACCTTTTCTCTTTGTTTATAAAGTATTATTGCCTACTTTCTTCATCCTGTTTTTCTTTTTCTTTGTTTTCCCCACATTCAAGATATGGAATGTTTATCATAGAACGTTTACCATGGAATACAGGGATTCAAAATTCTGCTCAGTTCCACTGGCAGAATGTTCTTCTCCTAACATACTGTATAGACACACACAACAAAGGCCTCTTCTAGAGCCAGGGACTCAATTATCTCACTGTCAGGGCAAGTAGAAGAGATTTCCCTGATGAGCAGGTAAAGACAGAAGGGGGGTTGTTCATTGTCAGCAAAGAAACAGTTGCAATGAAAGCTATAAACAATATTTAATGTTTCTAATTTGTTTATTTGTGTAAGGAGAGTGTGATGATCAGGGAAAACACATTTAATTAATTTGTTTTATTTTTATCTAAGGTAGTTTTATTTTTAGGCCGAGTTGAAGGTGTTTACTGTGTAATGGTGGCATTTCAAATTTAAGTATTCTAATGGCAGAGTGATTTTGTTTGAGTAATACGGTCCTGCTTTTAGGAACTTGTTATTACCTGTGCATGAAACAGATTCCATGCACAGATAATAACCAATCATAAATCAGGATTGTCTCTTCCCATTTTATTAGTGCTGTTATCCCACAATGCACATACTGGAGTGTCTTACTGTAATAATAAAATGGGTTCAAATTTAGTACTAAGTAAAAAAGCTTTTGGTTTACAGCATTTTTTATTGTTAATATGAAATGTAGACTTACACCACAGAGAAAATTGCCCCTGTAATGTTCCATAAGTAGAATTTGCAAAGAATGAATTGATGCCATTGATTAAAAGAATTTAAAATTCTGCTTAATTCCACTGGTAGAATGATCACTCACACACACAAACACATAACAGAGGGCCTCATATGGAGTCATAGCCTTAGTTTTACCTGTGAAGGGATAATCAGCAGAGATTTCCCTGGCGAGCTGGTAAGGACAGGAGTCGGGTTTTTTATGGTCACCGAAGAAATACCAGAAATTAAAACTGCGTACAATATTTTATTCTATTAAGTTAGTTTATGTGTATAAGGAGGGGCTCATGAAAGAAAAATGTATTTAATTACTTATTTTTTAAAGATAAAGAAGTTGTACTTGTTCGAGCCTAGTTGAAGGTTTTTTAGTGAGTAACAGTGGCAGCCATGTTTGTGATGGCAATCAGGGATGAGTGAAGTGGCTCATTAAGGATGTGACTTGCTCAAATTCCAAATAACACTTCCTGAACTCGATTCAACTGGGAATTTGTGGGGGATTAACATCTGAGTCTCAGAATTTATTTAGCCAAGAGGGAAGCAGGAAATGTTCAATCCTGTTTCCACTTGCAGTTTGGGAATGGTTGATTTTGACACTTGCCCAGGGATGCCTCCACTCAGTTTTGTTTTTTTATTGTGCTAAGGTGCTCTACAGTAAAAGAGGAGGAAATGAGCAGCCAGGGTGACAAAACTATACAAAGATGTCTTACTGCTCAGCAGGTGGGAATGTCTCTTTTAGCTTGATGTTAGAGTCCTGGGTTGGAAACCAGGGTTTCAAGATCCAATCCCAAGCTCTCCAGTTTGGGAAAAAGAGGCTGCATTACCAGAGAGTGCTAAACAGAAACCAAGAATGGCAGAACTCTCACACTGTAATGTATTATCAATAATTGCATTGTTCTGTGCAATTAGTGCTGCCATGCTGCCATCAAAAGATCTTTGATAGTCAAGAGGCTTCAGCTGTAATTTGGAGGGGTTGCAGGTGACATACACCATGTCTCATCAATGCAGTTAAAACCACACATACCCAATTATCCCTTGGATGCTCTGAATTTTTCTGTGTTGCCTGCTGTGCAGCAACTTTGTTCTGCTCTGTTGCATGGCTTTCTCTGAACAGTCCTCCTCCGTGTCACCCTCCCTGCCTTGTTTGTTTGCAGCTTCCACTGCACCATATGCGTCCTATTGTGCTATGGGCTCTTGCATGGTGATGCTCCAAGGTGATCTTGGGCTACTTCTCTCCATGGTGCTGTGCCAGTTCAGCTGGTGACAGAGGCCAGCATTTCATTGCTCCTTCCAATAGACAAGGTGGCAGCTTGGAAACCTCTTCAGGCTTTGGAAGTCATGTAGCCAACTCCGTGGGCCTCCAGTGGTTACAGTTACTGTACGTGCCGCCCAAGAGTCTTAGTGCCCTTTTACTGCTACTGCTTCAACCACCTACTTCAGCCTGAGGGTCAAAGTGCCCCTGCCATTTTCTTCATACTGCCTCTGCATACAGCAGACATGCTGCTCTCCTGAGATGGCTCTGACTTAACTCTTCCAGTTCTGCATTCTATTTCATTTTCTAGTTCTCACTCAGGTACCCATTGACTGACCTACTACAATTGCAGCCAGTAACCACATTTCTTCCACTACAGAATTGGTTAGCATGCGTCCACTATTGTTTTGATCCATATCATTCAGTCCTAGGCACAAATCATTCAGTCTTGGTCCACATTTCAGTCACTCAGTTCAAAATGAAAGATCGTGAACTCCAGTTCAGTGTGGTGCAGAGAGAAACAGGCAGCCAGTCTGAAATACGAGACACCCCCTGATGAAGAGAGCAATCTTGAAGTGCCAGGACATAGGCTGGCAGCCAGGTCTGTGGCTGCACTTTATTTTTTAGCTAAACAAAATAGCCTCACTGACATTTAGCAATGAAGTGTGTTTGTGCTCCTTTCAGAGTGCTGAGTACTACTGGATTTCTGTCACATTTCAATTGCCATGCCATACTTTCAGTCAGTCATTCAGCCTTGCCTTCATTTCATTCCTACCTTGTACTCAGTGGCTGTCAGGCTTCTCTCTCCCAGCCTCTCACTACTGTCCTGCACTCAGATGCATGCCAGCCATGACTATAGCACAGCTTTTAGGGCTCCCCTGCCACCTAAGCTGACAGTCTCACTCTGCTCATGTGAAGTCCTCATCTTGAGGGTGGGTTCCTTGACTCAGCCAAAGTCATTCTCTTTCTACCCTCAGATGAGAATGCCATACACTCTGGTGGAAGCTTTAGCTTAGCAGAATGACTTGGTGGCACCTCTTGATGTAGCATGTAATACTTCAGCTACTGGAGAGTTGGGCTTCTAATTCCTTGTGGGCTCTTTTAGCTGTGCAGACCATGATGACAGCACCTTTGAAAACTGTTCCTCTCTATGGCCACCTAAGATTCACCTGGTCTCCACATACTTGCCTTCCTCAGCCCCTCAAAGGTGAAGCTGATACAACTACTCAAAGTCTCTTTCCCTCAAGGGTTGAACTCCTATGCCTTGCCCTTCAAGGGTTTGGCTTCCTTCTGTAGGCCTCCCCTTTGTTGGAGTCCAGTTGAGTACCTTTCAGCAGTCATTTCTGTCCTCCTTTCTGCCTTAGGGTGGTGGGCCTCCATTGTGGGGAGATTTTTTAACTGCAGCGATAGTCTCATGGCACCCTTACTGTGTTTACATTAGAGGGATAAAGTGAGAAACCCTAGCTCTGAAATTCTTCTCTTGAACTGGGTTTCTAAATTGCAGCAGCCAGATATCACTAATTCTATCTCTAGCTTGGAGGGAAGGCAACCACGGCCTTGGATCCCCAGAAGCTTCCTCCTTTATAGGGTGCTCTCCAGGCCCAGGTCTCAATCTAGGAAAAATATGCTTGTCTGTTTTCCATTGGGCTTTTGTGCCTTCCTCCATAAGGTGCCTTTGGTCTTGGGACCTAATCCCTGTGACACCTCAAGGGGGTTGGAATCCTTCATCAGGGTTTTTCATCTTTACAAAACCCCAACAGAGTGATAGTCTCTGTTACAGGGAGAGAGAGAGCATAAGGCAAGGTTCACAGTTGCACAATCACCACATACTACTCAGTCAATCAATTCTAACCTACACAAGAGCCTGATGACCCTAAGAAGCTAAGTTAGTCTATAAATGTCTAACCTGAGCATGTACAGATTGCAGAATAAAGAAGATGGCAACTTGTTAGACATGGTTAGTGTTTGCTGTCTGACTAGGTTAAGCAGGTGGTGTTTATCACCAAACAAAACCCACTCTCATGTAACCAGCCTCTCTCTCTTCACCCAGCTTGTGGCTGATTAAAGCACTTGATGGGTTAAGCCCAACCCTGGGAGATGTTCACCAATGGGTCCCAGCTCAGAGAAAAGGGCCTTCTGCATGTGCCAAAAGCTTCTTAACTCAGCTAGCAGTGAAAAACTCAGGCATAAATATTCAGGACCTGTCCTTTCCTTTTTATGCTATATGAGGGAAAGGCAAGCTGTGGGTCCAAGAAGAAAGAGGTTTTCATCTGGAGGAGAGAACAGCAAGTCCAGCTGCCCCAGCTGCAACTGAGCTGAGGGAGCCTGCAGCCTCAAGGATGGTGGCAGGATCCCTGTGTACAGGTGACACTGGTTCCTCTGGTGAGGTCTTCAGAGGCGTGGTACCCAGCTGGGGACCAGCACGGTAAGAACACCTCAGAGTTTTAGTTGGGAGTAGATGGACTACATCCCTATCAAGCCTTAAGAGAACTAGAAGATGGAAACCTGATGGCAAGCAGGGAGCTGTGGAGGGCCACCTCTCTAGGGAGGTCACTGGGATCTGTGACAATCCACTCCCTTCATCTGTATGCAAGGAAGAGAGCAAGCATGTAAGTTAACCTCTGCTGAATGTGCTCTCTGGGAGGAAAGGAAAAGGCCTAAGCAATAGCTTCAGTGTATGTAATTCCCTGGGGAATGAATGGTCTTGAGTCAGAGGGGGCCTGATTAGAGTTGGGGTCAGTAAGTCCCTGGGATGGGGATGGGCATAGGAGTCCATTCTTTGGGCCACTAGGTCTATCACTGTAGTTGCTGGAGGGAGTCACACATGGTGGAACCAGCTGTAAAAAGTAACTTAGTAGTAGATCATAATGCTGATTACTGAATCTGAAAATGTAAATGCCACTTGTTGGTATGTAGATGAGCACAGACATGTTTGCCCCAGGGTAGTGCTCACCCAGCCTGGGAGGCTGTGACTGCACATCGATTGTGGGAGTATCAGAGCTACAGGGACCCTGATAAATTGGCGTTAGGTTATGAAAATGGAAATAGAAGTTAAAAGTAACAGCAGCAGCATTGACCCTTTAGATCAAAGAGAGGGAATCCTGGTATGAAATAAAGTAACAGTGTAATACTGTGGGTATAGAACATGCTTTAGGAATTTAAGTGAATGTGGTCAATGATGACATTAGGATAATTGAAGATGAACTGTAATTGAGATGGTAATGCCCTTTAAAGTTGTGTGACAACATGGCAGCTTAAAAAATACATCCTGCTTGATCCCATCTCCCAGTGTGAACCTTGGTTTGTGAGTAGTCTCCCATTTGTGATACTCCAAAGAGTGCATTGGTTACCCCTGGTCCTCATTCACCCTGACCAGTGGTGGCATGGTAAAGGAAGAAGTACTAGTATTTTATGGCATAAGGTGGGTGCTCCTCCTGGTGTGAAATGGCACCATATACCCCTAGAAATAGGGGGGTACCTGTCCCTTACACTCATAACATTACATTTTTATTTGGATGTGTCTCTTTTTCCCCTCTGCTTTTGAAACTTTTAAAATATTGCCCATCTGTGCTCTTCTTAGTTCCTGGTGATCTGTAGACCCTGGTTCAGTGGTTTGTTCCCTCTTGAATGGATACTGCAGTGTGCTCCATAATGGATTGTCTTGTAGAAGTCCCAGCCAATGAGTACAGCTACAGTCACAGCCAGTGACGTGATGCAGAATATCCAGATATATGATGATATACCACAGGAAATCACCATTCAGTTCTGTCTGATTTCTTGAATATTTCCTGATATGGTTATATAGTGCATCTTGTCACTGACTACACTGTGCAGTGGTGCTCAGAGATAGGGTGTCCCAATGGCATATGTCAATCAGTAATTTTCAATAACTCCAGTTAACAATGATTAAGCCTGTGAAGTAGACTTATTTTAAATATCAATTCTTAGTATTATAAGTACATAGAAACATTGACGTTGATAGCAGAAAAAGGCATATTGGTCCATCTAGTTTGCTCGTAATACCCTATCCAGAGATCTAGTGTGTTTACAGGGTTTTTGGCCCCACACATAGTTAAGACTAGGGGGATTGTGACACTTGTCTCAGGATATCTTCAAGTATAAAGGAATGTATCACTAAGCACCACTGTACTATAGTTCGGAATGCAGCAGCATGGGGGAAATGCTTCAAGTCTCGATGGCTGAGAGGGAGCTGGGGGTGGTGGTGGATGTCAAGGTGAACAACTCTGAGACTTGTAGGAGGGCAGCGGCCAAGGCCAACAGGATACTGGGATGCATCGCTAGGGGGATCACCTCCAGAAGGAGGGAAGTGATACTCCCCCTGTGTAACTGCTTGGTGAAGCCGCACCTCGAGTACTTTGTGCAGTTTTGGAGGCCACACTTAAAGAGGGACATTGAACTCCTGGAGAGGGTCCAGTGGAGGGCAACCAAAATGATCTGGGGCTTGGGGGACAGGACCTATGGGGAGAGGCTCGAAGAGCTAAATATGTACACATTGGAAGAGAGAAGGGACCAGGGGGACATGATAGAGGTCTTGAAGTACATGAAGGGGTTAAATAGGGCAGAAGCAGTCAAGGTGCTCTGAAGGAAGGAGGGGGGCAACTAGAGGGCATGGGTGGAAGCTGAAGGGGGGAGATTCAGGAAAGAAAGGAGGAGGTGCTACTTTACTGAGAGGGTGGTGGATCTATGGAATGTGCTGCCCAGGGGGCTGGTGGAGGGGTTCAAGAAGGGGTGGTACAGGTACAGGGGAAGGATTCTGGATGCAAAATCCTATGCAGTGGGAATATCCAGGACTGGGAAGGGAGAAGCCAGAGAGGATGAGGGGGGCAGCAAGGTCAGCTCCCAGGGTGGGGGCTGACCAAAGGAGCAGACTTAGAAGACCGTTAGGCCTATTCCGCTGGCATTTTAGTATGTTAGTATGTTAGCAAGGCTTCAGAGCTCCATGAGAAGGTCAGAATTAATTACACCTGTGTGGTGCATACTGAGGCAGCTGCCTGTAAGACAGAAAATCAATAACATGATCCTTTTGCTGACCTTAAAAACTCTGAATGGATTGGGCCTTTCATGTCCCCATGTGCTTCTGACCACCCACTGCTCCACTATAGCTTCTTATTCCACAGACTGGGGAGCCACTGATTGTCCCTCCCTCACAACTAGGCTGATGATATAGCTTTTCAGTTCTGGCCCTAGTGCTGTGAAATGCTCTCCCTACAGCATTACATAAGATACATTCTCTCAGTTCTTTTAGGTATCAGTGACATAAATTTCAAAAGCAGCAGAAGCAAAGACTACTTCTTTGTCTGTGCCCACCTGATTGCATCTGACCATTCTGGTGCAATTTTTGAAAGATATGTCCTTTTCCCAAAAAATGACACATTGGCCAGGATATTCAAAGCCAGTTAACGAGCTCAAAACATGTAAGCACCTTGCTACTGTAACAGTGATTAGTGCCCCAAAAGTAGGGGACTCATTAAATGTGCCACACTGAAAGTCAAAGTTAGTGAGGCATTCACCCATTTCCAAGCAGCACTGACAGATGCCAGTGTACCTGTGCAAATCAGCTGGCTGCACATGCATATAGGCTACCTGGAATATCCAAGGGTTTGGACGAGCATTAAGTAGCCATTAGTGCTGTACTATTTAACACATCCCAAAACCTGGTAGTATGGCCCCTGTGCCATGCCACCCCCTGACCACTAGTCCTTTCATGTCATATCAGTACTTAGTATTCTAGAGGTCCCTCCCTGACCATCTGTCCATTCATGTCAGAGCAGTTCCTGGTGGTTCTCCCACCCCTGATTGACCATCCGTGTCAAGTCAAACATGATCTGGTACAGTAGTCAAGCTGTTCCCCCACATTCCACAATTTACCATCTGTCTAAGGTCCAAGTTACCCAGGAGAGTAGTCTAGTGGTCCCCCCATTCCCCCAATCACTAGTTCAGCCACAGAATACCCTCCTATCCAATATTATTATGCACTTCCTCCCTCCAATCACCCATCATAGCAGGCACACCACCCACATGGTAGTCCACTGGCCCCAACCTTCCGACCTGTGAGAATGCCTCCCCCATATGGTGGACAGTACTCCCCTCCTTCTCACCACCACTGCTAGCTGCCATCTGTCTCACAGCCAATGCACAGTAATATGTACATTGGATGGGTGAGGCAAATGCTGGCTGGCGGTGGTGGTGAGAGATAGGAGAATGCTGGTCACTGTCGGAGTGGAGGCTGCCTTGAAGGTTGGGGGGCCACTGGACTACCCAGGGGGTAGGTGTGTCTACCACAATGGACAATCAACAGGGGTGGGGGTTTTAACAATTCATAACACTATTGGCAATGGGAGTGAGAGTACTCTGGCAATCAGGGGTGTAGAGACCTCTAGACTACAAAGGCATTTCCAACTTGAGACAGATGGGCAATTGGGGGGGTGACCACTAGTCTACCAAGTCATGTCAGACCCAACACAAACATTGAATCAAGGGGCTGCATGGACCACTAGGCTATGAGAGCATGTTGGACTTTACACAGATGGGCAATCAGGATGTGGGTGTGTATTGTAGGGGTGTGAGAATGCCTTACTTTGAATATTTGGTCGAGTACTCATATTCTGGTGCCAATTATTCATTATTCATGCTTTGTTATTTGATATCTGGCTGCTGCAACAGTGTGTAACAATTCAAGACCTTCCAAGACTTTTGTCTAATCAGAGATTGCTATGGAAGCTCGCTGAAGGCAGCCCATGTGTGACCTAGCACTCACAGAAGCCACAGACAAGAGAGACAGATTTCTGAGTTCAGCTGCTGTGAAAGAGAAATCTACTTCCATCCAGTCCACTTGTTAAAATTAGGCAAAAAGCAGAAAAATGACCACTGGCACACTAAGTGATGTGATCCCAGCACAGCAGTGCATATCCTAAAAATATCCTTGGATAGATATGTACACGAACACAGGGAGACAGTATGACAGGGGAACACATTGTGCCCCCACTTCCTGAGAGGAGTGCAGTCCATGGGATGCTCAATCCTCCCTCCCCTGGCCACAACCTGAGTGACCAGGGTCCATTCGGAAACCTTGTTCACTGTAGTAATTAGCACCTTAGCAGTAGTGATAGATGGTACTTAAGCATTATGGGGTTGGCCTTTTCTTTTCATTTTAGGAAATAAAAAAAAAATTTAAATGTATTATTGTTCCCCCTCCATGCTGTGTACCACGGATATGTTCTGTAATCAGACAAGGATGTACCCTCAAATCGGACATAGATATACCCTGCATTGTAATCATACCCCGCTGAGGCTCTATGAGCCATCACTGAGCTAGCAGGGAGCTTTATTCAGTCATGTCTGTCCACTGATACTCAGCTGTGCTCCTAAATCTGGCCCAGTCAGTGCCGCCACACAACCAAAACATTCTGACAGTGCCATGCTGGTCTAATGGGTTGGGTATCCCTGTAAGGAGACCAAGACAGTGCTTTTTCAAAAATGTTCTGTGAGGCCTTGCCCTTGGGCACTCCTTAAACATGAAATGAAAAGATGTAAAAAGAACCATAAAAGTGGGCAGCTTTTTTATGACTGCAGTGGGTGGAGCCTGCAGCCATCTTGTGAGAGCTCTAGAAACGAGCCACCAGATTGATACCGCAGAACAATTATGGAGTTGCAGTATGATCATTCCATAGCTCCAAATCACTCCGCTTGCCCCCCCGACACACTACTTTTGTTCAATCAATCAAAATTTTATTTCTAAAGCACCCCTTTCGGAGGGGCACAGAGCACTGTACAATACAGTTCACACATATAATACATCACAAATTATTCATAAAACATTATTCATATACATAAACATATTTCAGAGCATTACCTCCCACCCCCCCAAACAAAATCATCTGCTACAATTCACTATTCTCTATTAGTAGCAGCTATTAGCCCTAACATACAGAATAATATAAAGCTATATGCTTGTTCGAATAATAGTGTCTTTAGCCCCCTCTTAAAGGTTTCCACCAAGGAGGCCTCTCTAAGATGTAATGGTAAAAAGTTTCACAGGACAGCTGCAGCCACCGAAAAAGCCCAGTCATCTGATAGCCACTACCTCATCCTGGGAACAGTCAAGGGGCCACCCTCAGAGTGATGTAGGGTACAGGATGGGCAGTGAGGAACCAGGAGATCTTGCAGTTAGTCAGGTCCCCTACTATGTAGAGCTTTGTAGGTTAACAACCATACCTTGAAGACAATCCTCCACCTTACTGGCAGCCAGTGCAGCCCACAGAGAACTGGCATAATTTGTTCAAATCTAGAAACACCCATCAGTAGCCTGACCACCATGTTCTGCACCAGTTGCAGATGATGGAGGTTGCCTCCTGAAAGTACCAGGTATAAGGCATTGCAGTAGTCAAGCCTCAAACTGACAAAGGCATGTATTAGGGTGGTCAAGTCATCAGGCAGAATCAGGGAATGGATCTGGGCAATGTTTCTCTGATGGTAAAAGCCACCTTGGATGATGGCCAACACCTGTGCATCAAGTGTCAAGCCATCGTTGAGAACAATGTCCATGTCCCTAACCTGAGCAGAGGGATCAAGGATACACCACCCAGTTTTAAACCCAGGTCACTACGCTGTACCCCTCCACCTGGCCAATGACCTGGCTCTACCACCAATACAACCGTCTTGACTGGATTAAGTTGTAACCAGTTTCATGTCATCCAGTCCTGAATCTCAGCCAGGCTGGTGTTAAACACAGAGACTGCTATCTGGTTTTCAGGCACACAGGACAGGTATAGCATAGCAATGAAAACCCAAGCCATACCATCTGATAACATCTCCCAAGGGCAGCATATACACTGTGAACAAGAGGGGCGAAAGGACTGAACCCTGTGGAACTCCACAGCACAGGAACATTGGGTCGGATGAGGATAATCCCATCATGACCCTCTGCACTCTGTCTGTGTGGCAGGACTTAAAACCAACTGATGACATTGCTGGATCATCCGCACCAGTTCCACTGGTGGTTTAACAACACCACATGATCCACAGTGTCAAATGCTGCAGAGAGATCGAGAAGAACAGGAATCAATCATTCTCCTTTATCCCTAGCTCTCAGGAGATCATTAGACACCCTTACCAGGGTGGTATCCCTGCTATACCCAGGTCTAAACCTAGACTGGAATGACTGGAAAATGGCCAAGGAAGCGAGACGAGTCTCAAGCTAAACAGCCACCACTTTTTCTAAATCCTTCCCTAAAAATGGGGCATTTGAAACCAGTCTGTAGTTGGTGAAACAGTCCAGGTCCAAATAGGGCTTCTTCAAAAGGGGCTTCACCAAGGCCTCTTTCAAGACCACTGGGAAGACCCCGCTCCTCATGGAACACTGGGTAGTTGTGAGTAGTTGTGCATGTATGACTTCAATGCAGTGATCTCATCTCACTAAGTGAAATTTTTAATGTCATTTGAAAATCTAAATAAATTAATAAAACAAATATGTGTCTGTTATGTCTATGTGAGACAATGACTAAGAAAATAAAACAAGGACAACAAATGATGCATAGGAGCCATTTCCGTCACTCATGCGCTCCAGTATTCAGGTCCCTCGCTGTCTCTCTCAGCCGGTGCTACAGCCCACTTCAGCATCCTACAGGGCTATGGATAACAAACAAACAAATTTAGACTTTTTTTTTTTTTTTTTAAATGAAAATGAGTGTCATTACAGTGTCTCTCTGTCTCTCTCTCTCTATGCTTCTCTACTCTCTCTCGGACAGCACTCAAGGACCCCCAAACATTAGGGATTTCATGGAAACTGTTCAGCTACTTCCGGTATCACAGCCCCCGCCCCCCGCATACTACATGCATAGATGTGGGTGAAATAAAAAAAAAAAGAAATTGTAGCAGAATACATGGCGTGAATAAGTTTAAAAACAAATGAGAATGTGCTGAAAATCTGGCAGTAGCCGCTCAGTGGCACTCTCACTCCCCCCAGCAGAACTACTTGGCAGCACTGAAAGACACTCCTTCAAAATGCCCATTTAGTCATGGGCTTTTAAAGTACCTAAAGTGTACATCCATTTTACTTCTTTTTTTGAAGCAGGTTATATAGGTTGCCACCTCTCTTTCCCAAGCATACTTTTTCTATCCCCATATACATACAAGTGTGTTCTTTGGTTTGCGTCGCATACTTTATATGGGCTGCCAAGATATTGTTTTATGTTGTTATTAGCTATATCCAACACGTTTCCCAATAGGGCTGATGGTTTTACCAATGTGAAAGGCTGCACGTGTGCAAGATGCAAAGTAAATGACACTGGGGGTATAACAGAGGATCACTTTTCTGATCACATAGGTTTAAGTTTTAGTAGGGTATCTGAAGTTTTTACCCTTCTTCATTCACATAAACAGAATTTACATTGCCCATAAATATTGCACCCTGTTCGGGGTGGAAGACCCAGTTCTGTTGTTGGAGTATCATTTCTCATTAAGGACTGCAGAGAATGTATTAGGGTATCCTGCAGATTAACAGCCCTGTGATATGTCATTTGGGGTGATTTACGTGTTAGAAACTTACCCAACATGGGATCTGCTCTATAATATTCGACTACTCCGATATGTAGAAATGTATATCAACCTATCATCTTTATTTGTCTCCACATATATAGTCCCTTTTTTTTTACATTTTTATTTATTTTATTTTTTTTGCCATCACATTTTCTCTGTTGTTTTCCTCGGGCCAATCTATTGCATATTTTACAACCATTGGATAATACCTCTCCATTTAAATCTGGATTTCATTTGCTCTGCTCCTTTCAGAAAATCATTCTCACAGCTACAGTTCACAATGGAGATGTAGAAACTGACTCTGTGGTATGTTAGAAATAGTATGCGGGTCATTTTTTTCTGTTGGCCTCTCATCGGTTGTTGACGCTTTCTCCCCTACTTGCATTTGTCATCTCCATCTCCCTCTTCACCCTCTCCTCGTCTTCCTCTTTGGTCTTGCTAAAATCAAATCTGGGGGTTCCACCATAGGGTTACTGGCACCAATGACATCTCTAAAAAAACAGTATTGCCTGTACTGTCTAAATCAGAGTCCTGTACAGTATTATTATTAGCAGTAATTTTTAAAATAGATCTTGGAGATGTTGCTGCTTGTTCCGCCTTGTTATAAATGTCCTTTGCCATGCACTCAGCTCATTTAAAAGACAGGGAGCACACTTGATTTCTGTTGTTGTAGCACTGTACTCGGACCAGTATACTGGTGAGGCAAATGAGACCCAGGAAACTGACGAACTAGGGCCAGAAGGGGAGTTAGAAGCAGAAGACTGGTGAAGAGCAAAATCAGAGACTCAACCCAACTTCAACCCCCCCCCACCCCCAAGTCCCTGGGGATTGTGTGCACTGAGCAACAGGAGTTTTTGTTAATATCGGATTAATGTGGCGTGCACAAGAGCATTTAGCACCAATCTGTTCTCTATAATCCATTCCTGCACTAAAGTAGCATAATTTTGTAGGTGATTTAATAAAACAAGTAGGTTCAAATCCACATACACTGAGAGATGGTCTGTGATTACGCAGAAACATAGAAGTTGACGGCAGATAAGAACCACAAGGCCTATCCAGTCGGCCCATTTCTTTTTCTGCCTTATGAATGTGACATCGGCCTTTGCTCTGTCAATGGCCTATCTATTCATACTCATCTGTATTGCTCCCTTATGCCTATCCCATGCCTGTTTGAAGCCCTGCACTGTATTCATATCCACCACTTTCTGAGGTAAGCCGTTCCATGCATCCACCACCCTTTCTGTGAAAAATAATTTCCTCACATTACCCCTTAGACAACCTCCCTCTTATCTCATGCTGTGTCCTCTTGTCCTGCTATTTTTCTCATATTGAAACATGTTAGACTCTTTCACCTTGTTAATGCCCTTAAGGTGTTTGAATGTTTCAATCATATCACCTCTCTCCCTCCTTTGCTCTTGGGTATACATATTGAGCTCCATTAATCTGTACTCATATGTTTTCTGATGCAGTCCCTGCACCATTTTGGTTGCCCTTCTCTGGACTGCCTCAATTTGGTTAATGTCCTTGTGAAGGTGTGGACTCCAATACTCCACGCAGTACTCCAGATGGGGCCTAACCAGTGTCTTGTAAAGCGGGATTACTTCCTCCCTCTTATAACTTGTGATACCCCTACTAATACACCCCAACATCCCCCTAGCCTTACTTACTGCTTTAGTGGTCGGCATGGATGATTTCAGATCATCTGTGATGATGATGATGCCCAAGTCTTTTTCTTCCCTTGTGACTACCAGCAACTCCCCTTCCAGCCTATAGGTGGTTTCAGGGTTTCTTTTCCCTATGTGCATGATCTTGCACTTCTTTGCGTTAAACCCCAGTTGCCAATCTTCCGAAGTTCCGACCATTTTGCCAGTTTATCCAGATCTCTTCTTATTCTGTCCACCCCATCTGGATCCTCTACTGCATTACATATCTTAGTGTCATCTGCAAACAGACCTTACCCTCCAGTCCATCTGCAATGTCATTGATGAAGATGTTGAAGAGGACTGGCCTCAGGACTGATCCCTGAGGTACCCCACTTGTGACTTGCATCTCTTCTGACTGTATACCATTTACCACCACTCTCTGTTTTCTGCCTGTCAACCAGTTTGCCACCCAGTTGACCAACTTCTGACCCACCCCGAGCCAACCCAGCCTATTAATCAGTCTTCTATGTGGAACAGTATCAAAAGCTTTGCTGAAGTCAAGGTAGGTGACATCAACTGCTCCCCCTTGGTCCACCACTCTGGTTACCCAGTCAAACAAATCTATGAGATTAGTTTGACAGGACCTTCCTGTTGTAAACCCATGCTGTCTTGGATCCTGTGCTCCTATGGATTCCTGGTGTTGCACTATCCTTTCCTTAAGGAGTGCCTCCATAATCTTGCCCACTACTAAGGTAAGACTGACTGGTCTGTAGTTCCCTGACTCCTGCCTGCTACCACTCTTGTGGAGCTGGATCATGTGAGCCCTTCTACAGTCTTATGGGACCTCTCCTGTGCTCAGAGACTCATTAAACAGTTCTGATAATGGCTCTGCTAGTTCCACCCTTAGCTCCTTTAGTACCTTGGGATGTGTGCCATCAGGTCCCATTGCCTTTCTTTTACTGTTTGTGCTAGTGTTTCCTTTGTTTGGGCCTTTGCCTGCCTTACTGCATTCCCTGCTCATGCACAAAAACAGTGCAGGCACAATACTTCTTAACATTCAGAGCTCCAAAAAGTTAGAATAATATGTTTTATATATAAGAAGAAGCAGACTAAAAAAAGCTCATAACATCAATGTAAATTAGAGGAGAAACCAGATACTTCCAATAGTGCTTAAAATACATAAATAGTGGATAGTCAAATAGAGCCCATCACTATATAAAAGAGAAGAAAAACATTTTTCCCTCTTCAATGTAGATACTTTTCCAATTTCATTTTGTACTTTCTAAGTGGCAGGTTCTAGTCTCACCACATATTAAAATTAAAACAATTCTAACCATAGGAAAAAGACATGCAAATTAAGTGTAGCTAATTCAGTGGCATTTTAAACTGTCATAGTGGCAGGTTCTAATCCCACCACATACTGAAATGAGTGGATCTATCGACTAGGGGCCACGAAGATCTCCAAATTCTGGTATTTCCCCTAGGTGTCCCAGTAGGTGGTGAGAGCAGTGCTGGGCTTCCGGGGGAGCATATTTCTGGTTGTATTTTTTAATTGTATGCTGGAGACATCTGACTACAAAGTGACTGGGGCAGTGAAAGGGCCCTCTGCCTTAAAGTAGTTTTGGCTGTGGATTGATATTTTTCTCAGATTATTGTTTTATTTTTAATGTTGTGCGATCCTGAGTATTGGGGTCCCTTTTGTGATTTGTAGTCTGTTCTCCCTAACTGTATCTAAAAATCTAATTCTGAGCTTTTTGTTTTTGGGGGGTTGTTTGGGGGAGGGTTAGTATTTATCTGTTTATTGTGTGTGTGTGTGTGTGTGTGTGTGTGTGTGTGTGTGTGTGTGTGTGTGTGTAGTGTGTGGTACTGAGCTCCATTTTGGTTTTGGGATTACGTAGTCAGGGGGGATGTGTCTGGGAAGGTATGAGGGCCTGGGGCGGGCCAGGATAGTGTATGGGGCATCCCGGCTGTTCGATCTTCGGCCTTTTTTCAGCCTCCCTGTGTTGGATACTACAGCAAGGCACTGTAGGGAGGTTGGAATTGGGAGGAGTCACAGGATTCGATCAATGACATAAACAACATATGTCGTAGAGCAATTTATAAAGTGTCTAATTGTAATACTTTTACTATCTAAGTTCGGATGTTGAAACTTAGTTCCCTGTTGACAAAATTTACAAATATTACAATGCCCACACTTATGGGATCCTACTGGTTTCTGAGGTAACCATGTTCTTGTCTCCTCAACATTTTTGGTGTTCATACTATGCGTTAAAAGATCTGATAGATTGCTACCTGTCTTGTAGGATATAACTGGTCTCTGTCCTATATTACCTCTTAGATCTCTGTCTGCTTCCAACACATTCCAACGTCTTTGTAAACTCTCTGTAATTTTATTACTAATCCTGTTATAAACGTGATTATGAACAAAATCAAATTTCTCATGGCAGAAACCTGAGAAGCCCCATAGAAGTAATTCCAGGGGACGTTCTCAATCACGTGGAGAGTTAAATATAGAAAAAACATGAAGTCTACTAACAAACAAAAAGTGAATAATCCCTCAGATGTATCTGGCAACACCTCTAATTCAGAGTTAAATATCTAACAAAATGTACTTTTGAGTAACCAAGTCCATCAAAAACAAGTAACTTTTGACTCCAGCATGAAGCAAAGTGCAAAAAAGGGAGGGAAACCAGACGTGGCAGAAGGGGAAGGGGCACCAGGCAGGGTGTCAGTGAACTTGAGAAGCAAGATCTTGAAATAATAAATCTTTCTAACATATGTCTAATTCCAGCACAGACCGGTGTTCTTCAAAGGGGGTTATTGTTTGTCCCTCAACCTAAAGTTAATGAATTTTAAATGTATACAGAAATTAAGAAGTTGATTAGAAAACTATGCCTAAAAAAGGTTTTTACACATAAGCAACACACCTTGGAATTACAAACAGAATGTGAAAATTCAGCCTCAAATCATGAAGACACTTTAGATATTCTGGAACAACTTTGGAATGAAGCTTTACATGATGATGAACCTTTTACAGAAGTATCAACAGCAGTAAATGTGGTGAACAAAACACAGTTTAAAACAAAATCTACTTTCAACCCCACAACTTCTACTTCCTTGGCTATTAAGACATATGAAGCATTAGTAATGAAAGATTTAGAAAATATATTTTCTTCAAAATGGCCCCTTATGCATAACAACTTGACACAAGAAGAACAAATAGCATTAAAAGAACTGAGGAGGAATTAAAAATATCAAAATTAAAGAGGAAAGGAGGAAAAATTTTAATAACGGACAAAATGATGTACGAGACTGAAATTTACAGACAGTTGGACAATGTGGCCAATTATAGATGGCTTAGAGACAATCCAACTATAGCAATTAAAACAAAGCTGGATCATTTTTTAAATGAATCTGTATGCAGTGGCCACACCACTGAAAAATAAAAAGGGTTTATGACTGTTGATTTTCCAGTAATACCAACAATTTATGTTTTGCCGAAAGTTCATAAGGTCCAGACCAGACCCCCTGGATGCCCAATAATTTTGGGAATTGGTTCCTTATCAGAAAAGGTTTCTACCTTTGTTGATTTTTATTTGAAACAACTAGTAGTGTTGCAAAAATCTTACATTAGGGATTCCATGGATATCCTATCTAAAATAGGGGGTCTGGTCTGGTCCTCTGTATATGTTTAGCTTACAATTGATGTGACTAATCTTTACACATCAATTGAACATCATTTGATAATTCAAGTTTTGGATTATCACTTACACAACAATAAGATGGCATCTGGTTTTCCTTCTGATTTTTTGATTAAAGCAGTACATTTTATTTTACATAATAATTATTTTATTTTTGATAAAAAGTTTTATTTTCAGACCACTGGTACAGCAATGGGAACAACCATGGCTCCATCTTACGCAAATCTTTTTATGGCATGGTGGGAAGAAACTACAATTTTCAATAAATCTAGGAATCCATACAGTATGAATATCATATACTGGGGTCGATTTATTGACAACCTTCTAGTTGTATGGAAAGGTAATATTTCATCTGCCTCCCTTTTTGTTGCTTTTTTGAACACAAACGAAATTGGTCTTCAGTTCACTTCACATATACATAATTCCACTATTTCCTTTTTAGATTTAAAGTTGGAAGGCACAGATGGCACTATGTTTTCTAGCTGTACATACATAAATCCAACTTCGGGCAACGTGTTACTACATGCTACTAGAGCACATCCAACACATGTTTAAAAGGGAATTCCCTATGGGCAGTTTATTCACCTTAGATGAAATTGTAGTGATCTAGACAAATTTGAAAGGAGAAGTGTGGAGTTAAAGTGTAGATTCCTTGCAAGGGGTTATTCAGAAAAAACAAATTTAACAGGCTGATTTGAAAGCTAGTTCTATAAATAGAACAATCATTTTAAAACATAAAGGAAATTCAGTACTGGACACCCAATCTATCATTTTTGTCACACAATATACTGTAACAGGATTAGTAATAAAATTACAGAGCATTTAAAAAGACATTGGAATGTGTCAGAAGCAGACAGAAATCTAAGAGGTAATATAGGACAGAGACCAGTTATATCCTACAAGAGAGGTAGCAATCTATCAGATCTTTTAACGCATAGTATGTACACCAAAAATGTTGAGGAGACAAGAACATGGTTACCTCAGAAACCAGTAGGATCCCATAAGTGTGGGCATTGTAATATTTGTAAATTTTGTCAACAAGGAACTAAGTTTCAACATCTGAACTTAGATAGTAAAAGTATTACAATTAGACACTTTATAAATTGCTCTATGACACATGTTGTTTATGTCATTGAGTGTACCTGTCCATACATTTATGTTGGACAGATGAAAAAAAACACTAAGGGAAAGGATGCAGGAACATGTACGGGCAATTCAAAAACAGGAGGCTATCACGCCTATTGGGATTCATTTTGAGAGATTTCATCAGAAAGAACTCAAGCATTTTAAATTTATGTGGTGGATCATATCCCAGAAAATAATACAGGAGGTAACAGAGTTAATATATTAGCTCAATGTGAACAAAGATGGATTTATACCATGAGGGCTTTGTACCCCAATGGTTTGAATGATAACTTAGATGTTACAGTATTCTTATACGATATATATTTTTCTGTTCTTTCTTTGTCCTCTCCCTGTCCATTATGATAGATATTTCTTTACTAGAGTGAATCACATATTAAACACCATAATTGTAACAACAGAGATAATAGTAGTTCAAACAATATCTTTCTGCAATAGTTAGGACTGACTTGATTATTTCAGTATGTGGTGGGATTAGAACCTGCCACTATGATAGTTTAAAATGAATTTGAATAAGTTATACTTAAATTTGGACATTCTTTTATAAGAGTGAATTCCACAAAAACATTATAATTTCTTTTTGTAACAGTTAGAATTGCTTTTGATCATTTCAGTATGTGGTGGGATTAGAACCAGCCACTATGACAGTTCAAAATGCAACTGAATTAGTTACACTTAATTTGGATGTCTTTTTCCTATGGATAGAATTGTTTCAATTTTAATATGTTGCGGGACTAGAACCTGCCACTTAGAAAGTACAAAATGAAATTGGAAAAAGTATCTATATTGAAGAGGGAAAAATTTTTTTCTGCTCTTTTATATAGTGATGGGATCTATTTGACCATCCACTATTTATGATGTTTATTTTAAGCGCTCTTGGAAGTATCTGGTTTCTCCTCTAATTTGCATTGATGTTATAAGCTTTTTTAGTCTGCTTCTTCTTATATATAAAACATATTATTCTAACTTTTTGGAGCTCTTTATGTTAAGAAGTATTGTGCCTGCACTGTTTTTGTGCATGAGTTCTACTGAATAGATGCTAATATTTAAGTAATTTTGTGTGTAATGTTGTAACTAAAGTACATATTGTTCTTTATTTATGCATTGTCACTTTAAATTTTGAAATGAATAAAAAGAGCACAGGTAGCACTCAGGCCACAACCCCTTGAGAAAGAGTCATGAGTTAGACCAGAAGTGCCGGGGATAGTAGCTGCGGGTTCCTCTGCATTTATGCACTTGATCTTTGTTTGATTTGTTCGTTTACTGACACTAGTTGCTGCTTTTTTCTGTGTTTCCTGATATTTCTGAAGCTAGCACTCATCGTGAGCAGTGCACGCCCATATCTTGTGTTTGTTTTGTGAACATCTGTGTATATGATTTTCCATTGGCCAGATTTCGATGTGTTAGTTGTTGGGTGAGGTCTGGCGTTTCCTCTGTGCATTGTATGGGGAGCCGGACCTTTTTCCTTACCTGGTGATGCAAATGAACTACAAACATGCTGAACTCCTATTTGACCACTAGCTGAGGAGGGGAAGGGTGTTCTTCCCATTCAACGTATGGGATGCTTCACCCCTCTCCCCATTTGCTAGTTTAAATATTCTGTAATGACATCAAACTTCTGCCCCAATGCACTGACTCTCTCCTTTGTCAGATGCAGTCCATCAAATTTAAAGAACATTTGCTCCCAAAACTGTTGCCAGTTCCCTACAAATGTGTGTCCTTTTTCCTGGCACCAGCCCTTGAACCACATGTTTAGCAAGAAGGGGAGCTAGGGGAGCTAAACTTTAGCTCCCCTATCTCCCCTTCTCTGACCTTCCGTCCATCTGCCCCCCTCTCGCAGACTGGCAGGATCTCAGAGAAGGAGATGCTGGACAAAATGGATGATAGTTTGTCACCCAGGCTGGTCAGGTGTTCATTGGTCTCCACAACTGACCAGCTGGCGAGATCGTTAGTCCCTATGTGTACCAGGACGGCAATGTTTTCTCCTGCTTTCTGTACAATTTTAGCAATGCAGTCAGTGTCTTTCCATGCTGATGTACCTGGAAGATATCTGACCATTACCCCCGGCTGGAGATAGGTATCAACTCCCCAAATCATGGAGTCTCCTATGATCAGAAGTTTTTTGGATTTCCTTTTTGCTTTTTTTGTTTTGGTTCCTGTTTTGGGTGAGTTTTGTTGTGCTAACTCCTGTGCTGCAGTGTCCTGCTCTGCAGTGTCCTCTGCCCCTTTGTTTGATTTCAGAGACAGAGGCAGATACCTGTTTGTAGTTTTTATATGGTATGTGGAGGTGATATGTTGGAGAGCACCAAGTTATGGAGCACCCGATTTGCCCCTCCTAACCACCTGCCAACCTTCCAGACCAACTACCCTCTGCAGTCGAGGTGCTTCTGTTGGATGTTGGGGAAATGGCTGGCAGTTCTTATAATATATTTCCTGCTGAATATGCGATTTGAGGCACACAATCTCTGCCATTGCTGTCTGGAGCTGAGCCCTTAGATCTCCAATGGCCCAGCATGTAGGATAGTGTCCTAAATCCTGTAAAACTGCCCTTTTGAAAAGTGTCCCACAGTACCTGTAGTTAATAATATCCATTCCAGATAAGCTGATGGATTTATAACCTGGTCAGAGTAATTAGAAGGAGGAAAATGAAAGCAAAAGTTTGATTTTGTGTTTTGTTTGTTTGTTTTTGTATAACTTGTTATAACAGGTTAAATTACTTGTGCCCCTGTAAATGAGGTCACTGTGTGGATACCCCTCTGATCCACCCCTTCCTGCTTTGCTACAGGAAATGTCACAACTCTATAAAAGGAGAGTCGTGTGGGGTGGTTGGGGATGGGGGTTGGTGGCTGGGCCCTTACCCTGCTGAAAAAGAAGAATCATGGACGAAAGAAACAAGGAGGTAAGAGCAGAAACAATCAGCCAGCAACAAATGCAGTAGCCGTGAAAGCTTATCCTAATGATAGATAAAACTATAAAACCTGTAAAGCACCACCTGTATTAATTTCACAGAAGATATACCCTGTAAGAAACACTTTGCTACAGAGAAAAATAAAGCAGTAACAGAAGATATACTTTGCAAAAGACAATTTGAATCAGAAGATTATAGCAGTACTCTATAAGCACACACCTGTAGGCAGACCCTGTAATAATACAGCAACAACAATTTGAATCAGAGAAAAATAAAGCAATAAAATGTTAGCAACAAACAGTAACAATCCCTGTGAGTACAAAATAAAAATAACAGCACACAGTAAATCTGCCTAGCCAAAAGAAGCATTAATCCTTTTCCTGGCACTGGTAAGGTTCTTTGCTCTGTCCTTTCAAGCAACCTAGAAGAAAAGAGCTCAGATGAAGCTAGGTGCCTTTGCCAGCAAACCTAGTCAATGCCTGATATTATAGGGCTTCTGGTGGTTTATCCAATCTCTTATGAATTTAGGGAGACAGTATTACTTTGAAAATTTTAAATTAGGTCAGTCATATATTTCCATAATCCCTCATGCACATCTCAGCAGCCTTATGTACTGTTGGGGCTGCATAATTCTCAGCTTCACCACCTACTCATAGTGGAACATCACAGAGGTCAGGGGAAACCAATATGCTCATGTAAAACTATAATGTAAAATGTAAAATGGATCAAGACTACTCTTAACAAGGCCTGTAGACTTGTACTGGGTGCAAACCGGTTGACCTACTCATGTGAACTGTACGCACAGTCTGGTTGGTTTAACTTGGAGAGTATAATACAATATCAAATATGCCTTTTGGCTAAGAAATCTGACCTACTAAGCCTACCTAACTCCACCAGGAGTACAAGGGGTGTGAACAATCTCACACTAAAAGTCCCTTTCTGCCAAACCTCTCAAGGCCAGTGGTCCTTTGAATACCGTGTGCCTTCCTGGTTAAACTCCCTCAGTGAAGATGTACAGAAGGAAATCAAGCTTGGGCCATTTAAAACTAAACTTTGTGTGCTACTTGCATCTACCAGTGGCTGTGACTGTGGGACCTAATATCTTTCATTACCTCCTTCTGTAGCTTATCTAGCTTCACAAATTGCTTAGTTAATAGCTACTCTCTGTCTCTTCCCCTACCCCTTATTTACATAGGTCCCCTCTATCCCCCCCTTTCCTTATATACTAAACACTTTTCTATTATCCCCAGGCCTCCTCCTGAATCACTAGTGCTACTTTCCCCTTCTCTCCCCTTTCACTACTCTACCTTTCCCCCAGTACCCCCATTCTTTTCCCCAATTAACCCCACATCTTCTGGCTCCTGGGGCTGCCCCTTATATTCTGCCTACCCTTTCCTTTATGTATATCTTATACCCCCTTTATTAAATGCTTAATCTATAGCGCACCCCAGCCACCTACTATTTATCCTTCATTCCTGTCTCCCACCTCCTCTCCCCCAATACTCTCTGCAGGATGGGCCCATCCCCCTAATCATCTCATTTTCCTGCCCTTCTATGCACTTTTCTTTCTGTAATAAAGCAAACCTGATGCCCTATCCGCTTTGCACTTAGACAAAAGAACTGTTTTTAAAACAAGTCTAGCTATGTTCTCCTCACTTTTAACTTGGATCATTGTAGCTATTGTATGTTACTCATTGCATATTTTGTTCAAATGTTTTCTCCACAAATGATTATATCTGTTTTACTCTGTATTGTGTTTCCACTGGCTCAAAAGTATTTCCAAATACTAATAACTAAATAAATAAATACATTTTACAAGAGTATAGCAATTGCACAATTATTTGAAGTATTGAGATCATTTGTCTCACAAATGTAATAGTACCACACATTCCCATCCTATATTATTTGGTCCCATGAACACGATAGCAGTGCAGGGGAGTCTATTTTCCATTTTGAGCAAAAAAACAAAATGCAGTACACTTTTTTCCCCATAAAATTCATCTGTCCCTTGCCTCAATGGGGAAAATCATAACAACAAGGGCACAGGCTTCCTTTTGTAAAATGTTCTTACAAAATAAAGAACATTTTATTTTTCATAAAATTCATCTGTCCCTTGCCTCAAAGGGGAAATTCATGGCAACACGGTCACAGGGTTACTTTTTTAAAATTTTCTACAAAACAGCTAAAATCATGAATGTATCACTTTTATCAGATTGGAAATATGTTCATTGTAAGTTAAAAAACTGCCCAGTACCATACACAAATACTGTATATGAATGTCCTTTTCTGTTTGCTTAGATCATATGCAGGAGTGGTAATGGAAAGTTCTGATGACTCATTTAATTTTGTGTTGTTTCCAAATAACATCACTTTAGCTTTTTTAGCATTTTGTGCCAATCTGTTTTCTATAATCCGTTTCTGTACTAAATCAGAACCAGTTTGGAGGTGATTTGATAAAATAAGTAGGTTCAAAGCCACATACACTGAGAGATGGTCTGTAATTAAATCAATGCCTGATATTATAGGGCTTCCTGTGGGTGGGGGGGTATCCAATCTTTTGTGAATTCTAGGAAGACAGTATTACTTTGAATATTTAAAGTTTGGTTAGTCATATATTTCTATATTCCCTCATGCACATCTCAACAGTCATATGTGCTAACAGGGCTGCATAATTTCCAGACTCACAGCCTACTCATAATGGGAGGTCTCGGAGGCCATGGGAAACCAATATTTATTTATTTATTTTATTTATTTGTATTTTGGATGACACCTTGGATATGTTCATGTAAAACTAGAATTTTACAAGAGTATAGCAACTGCACCATTTCTTGAAGTATTACGATCATTTGTCTTGCAAATGTTCCTGAATTACATAACTTTTCCATAATAAAATTATATTATTTCATTCTCAATGACTCATCATACCCTCTTTCTTTCACATGTCTCACTACTGACACTAACAGATTTTGCAGCCATATTGGATCTTGCTAGAGTTTGTTTATTTGTGTGACAACTGCAAGCAAGAAAGGTACAGCAAAATGATGAAAACAGTAATACACTCCCCTAAACAAGCCCCATTGGTAAACCATTGGAGTGAATATGTGTTGCTTGGTGTTAATAGAAACAAAAATAACAACTTGATATTGGAAATGTTCAGTATTTGTTGGCTTTGTGAAAATTGCAACTGCTGATTGAGTGTCCTTTCCATGGTACTTTACCAAATGAGATCTTCTTTATCATTATGCCAAAATAAGGAGGATTTGCAAACCTAGCTTGTCTTAGTTACTGAACACTGATGTCCTTCTTCTTCATTTATTGTGCCTCACACTCATTAACTCGTGTTCAAGTAGCCTTTTCATATGCTGCCTGCCTGACCCTGTGGTTGACTTGATTGCTGCTAGGCACTATCATATTGTCTTGGAAAATTCATTTTTCACACAGGCCAGCATGGCTGCTCTGTCAGACTCATTATTGTCACTGTGCACATTCTTGTGCATTATTATTAGTATATATCCCAATGATAAATACCATGAAAATCCAAAAGCAGGGTTCAGGGGCTGGACAAGGGAAACACTACAGTATATTGAATCAGAACAAAATCCAAACAACACACTCCGAGAGCAGAGAGAGAAAGAGAGAGAGAGAGAGAGAGAGAGAGAGAGAGAGAGAGAGAAAACTAAAAAATAGGAGCAATAGACATAAGGTGCATGTGTCAGAAATACTAAAAATGTAGAATTTTGTCAACCGAGGAAGGTCTAACTGACCTGTACTGTATGTTTGTCCAGCAGCAGTCTGCTTTTTTCTCTTTACTATTTTTGGCCAGAAAAGGCACACTAAAAATTATCACACAAAAGTGAAAAAAATTACCCTCTCTAGCTTGGGATTAAGAAAGGGAACAACAGCTGTAGAGGACTCACTCAGATCAAGGTTGCTCCTCTGAAATGGCCCCAGGCCAAGTACTTCCAACATGGCATCACTTAGTTACCACTCATAGTGGCCTAGGACTCACCCCAAAGTTGCACTTCGCTGACATGTCATGAAGTACCTGCTTCTGTTCTAGCAGTATAGAGAGCATCAGGTAGGATAAATTCCATCTGGTACTCACATCCACTTGTATTAATCAATGTTGAGACAGACTAAGGCATTGTTGAACTTCTCTTAGTTGGTTAGTCGTCCTTACAGAGCAAAGCAAATGAGAACAGATGAAGAATGCTGTGGAGACAGTATTGCTAGCTTCAGAACTGTAACATACAGTAGAATGGATGTGGCCACTAGATTTACAGTAAGCTGAGGGCAAAATAGGAGACATAAGCTTTTCCACATGTGTGTGGTCTAGGCGAGATATGCATGCATGGAGTTTGCACTGCTCCATATGCCTGCGATTCAGTGGAAAAGTCCTCCCACAGGCTCTGAGAGAAGTGTGGCAATTCTGGCTCCACAGTCCATGAAAATGTGGAATGTGATGATCTCCAGTGCTGAAAATTTGGAAAGTGAATCTGATAAAAAAAAAGTGGAATGTGACTGTATAGTGTTGATAATGTGGAACATGAATCTGATGGCAAAATGCAGAATGTGACTGTAATGTGCTGAAAATGCAGAACATGACTGCAATGTGTTGAAAATGTGGAACATGACTGTAATGTGTTGAAAATGCTGAACTTGACCATAACGTGTTAGAAATGTGGAATGTAAATCTGATGAAAAAATGCAGAATGTGACTGTAATGTGCTGAAAATGTGGACTGTGACTGTAATGTGTTGTAAATGTGGATCATAAATCTGATGAAAAAAATGTGGAATGTGACTGCAATGTATTAAAAATGTGGAACATGGGGGGGCGTGATCTGGCCGTCGGAGTCATGACAGCTTAATCTCCTTAGCTCTCCCTGACACCAGAGAAATCCATGCTTCGGCATCGACATCCATGGACATCGAAACCCCTGAATTAACTGTTAACATAGGGGTAGCCCCTTTCTGATCGGCGACATTTGTTTGCAGTATCCGTCGCAGTTTGTTGTTTATGCAATGTCGGTTTCACAGCAAGTCGTCTCTGTGTGTTTAGGCCATATAGGCCCTAGCCTGCTCATTGATACTCCTTTTATCTGCCTCCCTCCCTCCTCTCTCATGTCTCCATTGGGGGCACTAGCTCCTGCAGCAGATCTCCTGCCACAATACCATGTCATCTCAAGGTACATCTACCCTACCTACCCTTCCAACTCAGGACCTCCACTCTCCTTCCCCGGCTGTCTCAGTGGGCGAGTCCTTACAGTATATAACCCGAATGCTGGAAACCCTGTTGGTTAGCGTAGATGAACTGAATGTCTTCCTCATGGAAATGGCAACAGAGGTCATACAACTACAAGATAAAATTAATGTGTCTGAGCAAAGGCTTGAAGCTTGTGAACAACAACAGTTGAAATTTATTTATCACTTATGACTCAACGAGGAGCATCTGGCCACCATTTAGGATAGAGTGGAAGATCTGGAAAATCATGCCAGATGCAACAATATTAGCATTAGTGGCATTCCAGAAGGGGCGGAAGGTCAGTCTATGGAGAGATTTCTAAACGAATCTCTCCCACTGATGTTAGGGCACAGGTGGCGGGGGCCCATGGAGGTAGAGAGGGCCCATCGCATCATGGGCAACTGAGAAGAATTCTTGGTCTCCTAGGCCTATAGTGGCCTATTTCCTACATTACACCACCAAGGAGCGGGTCCTCAGAGCTTCAAGGGACTTGGGGAGGTTTACTGGCAGGGATCGCCTGTTGCCTTCTATAGGGACTTTGCCCATGAGACTGCGGTGAAGAGGAGAGCGTTTGGGGCCTTAAAACAAATACTGTCCCAGCATGGGTTCTAGTTTAGATTTTGGGGGTTTACCAGCTTGTTGTTCTCCAAAGATGGTTGGGAATTGCTGGCTGAACATCCTGGTGACATTGAGCGATGGCTGAGGAAATTTTGGCCCAATCTTTCCTCTGTTACTACAATTCCCAGAAGGCTCTGGGATCCCAACAAGGACCTTGCCTCTAGAGGGAACCATGGAGAGTGCGAAAAGACCCTGGAGGATTCTATTTCAGCTGGACGTGCAACACCTCAACTGGATCCCCCTGCTCCCGCCACCCCTCCTGCTCGTATACAGGCATCATCACAGATACCCTCCACCTGTGCCTCATCTTTATTTATTTTGTTTATTTGAGATTTGGTGACTGGGTAAGTCTACTGAGACAAGCACAGTCCCTTTTTCAGGGTCAACCCGGGTAACAAGAGTTACAGAGAGAATTAAACATTGTAACAAATAAGAGAGATACAAAAAAAAACAGTGTTTGCCATCCTGCTCCACTGGGAGTGCCCCTCGACAATGACAGTGAGCACATAGTGGGACCCACCAGTCTCTTGAGCCTCTGCTGAATACTCCCCTGGCTAAAATATCGAGGGAAGATCCTATGTGAGAGATGATCTCTCCCCAGTGTGAAGCCCCCACCCTACAGGACATGGACACTGATGCGACTTTGGCCTGGGCTGATTTTCTGGACCCCTTCTTAGTGGAAGCAGTTGATGCCACTATGGCTGTGCATCCTGGCCTACTTTCATATGCTCTGTGGGTCCGCAGGCACCTTCCATTACCCCCCCCCCGGTGTCTACCGGGCAGGCAGAATTTTTAAAGGGCTGAACTGTTTTATATATTGATTATGTGGTTCTTTTCCAATTGTTTTTTCTCTTGCAGGTAGTTATGGTGTGTCCTGCCTCTTCTGGGCCCCATGAGATGTTGCCCCTTTCTCTCTGTGCCTGTAGCGGGATTCCTACAGTGCCTCTGTCCTATGGGTGTGTAACACTTTTATCCACCTGGTCAGGGCTGCTGCAGCATCACCTCCTCTAATTCCTCTCACTGACCATTCACATTGGGGGTGCTTTTCCCCTATTCTAGTTTCAGCTTCACATAGTCAGCTCCAGGGAGGCACCTAATGACCCTTTCAACTTATGGGCAGGTTACCAGGCTGTACCTCCCCCGTGGGCTGCCTATATAGGTGTCATGTATGTTGGTAGAAGGGGTCACTCTCCCTATCTCCCCACTCCCTTGATGTTCCTGTGTCCCCCTCCCTCACTTCCCTTCCCCCCCAGCTCTTTCCCTGCTCTCCCTCGATGTCCCAATGCCTGACCATGAACATTTCTGTGGCAGGGGGTCCTGTTCTAAACTGGTTAACTCAGTCTCCCCTGAGTTGGGTTTTCAAGGCCTGAATAGCTGAGAGTACCTTGTTCGGTACTTTCTGTCATCTTTAACCTTGAATCCATCAGCGTGAATAAGCTTGGTCATGTTTCTTCCTCATTAATGTGTTGTTATTGTTATTATACTTTTGTACTTGTTTCTTCTCAAGTTTGTAGTTCACTGATACTGTGTTGTTTGTTCCCTGTTTCCTAGTTTCTATCCTGAGGTACCCTTTCAGCAGTGTATTCCCTCTTTTGTGTTTCTGGGTGTTAAGGACTCACACTTGGGTAAGAGCGGTAGGCGACATCTCTGCTGAGGTCTCTGGCCTCCTCCTGTGCTAACTCTCTTCTTGGCTACCCTTCTGAGTAAGTACTACCCTTATCTTGCTCCTATTTCAGCTATGCTCCTTCAAAGGATGCATCTTCTACAGGAAACTTCTGGTATCCTGGAATGTTAAGGGCCTGAACCACCCCATTAAGCATACTAAAGTGCTGCAGTATCTCTGCTCTATTTGTACTGACATCGCCCTGCTCCAAGAAACACATCTCTTGGGCAGGTTGGTATCTTGGCTGAAGAGATCATTGGTTGGAGCAGTCCATGCAAGCTCTGCTACAGCTGTCCAAAGGGGTCGCCATCTTGGTGTGCCACTCCTCTCCTTGGGTGGTGGAGGACTCCAGGAAGGATACCCAGGGGAGATGGGTGGTGGTCAGGTTCTCCTCTCTGATGGGACAACTCCTCATGGCAAATGTATACACCTCTAATGAAGACCATGACAACTTTTTTCCCATGCTCAGTCAGGCCATATCCTCCTTGGCCCCTGACAGCTCGCAAATCCCCATTCTGGTGGGAGGAGACTTCAATCTGGTTCTGGATATCTTTTTAGATACATCCAAGCCACTCCCCCAAGTACATCCAAAAGCTCAGGTGGTGCTGTGTACCCTTCAGGAGGAATGGGGACTTGCTGATGTGTGGTGCCAGGACCACCACACCCGGTCGTGATTATACCTGCTACTCATGTGCCCACGATACTCATAGTTGTATTGACTATTGGCCTGCCAATGTAGAGGCATCCCAGGGTATCTCTGGGAATAGGATTGGCAATATCCTAATTTCTGACCATGCCCCGGTCCAAATCACCTTTACCCTTCCGGGCCAACAGCCCTCTGGCACAAGGTGGCACTGTAATCCCCTCCTTTTGAAAGATTCAGAGTTTTGCAGCCTAATTTCTCGAATGGCCAAAGATTACTTCTCCATCAATGCCAATGGGGAGGTTCCCCCTGGTACTGTCTGGGAGGCCTTTAAAGCTGTACTCTGGGGTCACATAATAGTGTTCTCTGCTGTGAAGAACAAGGCACATACAGTGACCTTGGCTGCACTCCAGGCTGACTTGGAGAGGCTGGAGATGCAGTTTCAGTCTTCCCATTCCCCCTCTGGAGCCGATTCCGTTTATAGACGTATTGTTGATCTAAAATATCAGATCAATAACATACTTAATCAGAAGGCTGAATGGTTCCTTCTCCATTCAAAACATGTCCACTGGGAGGGAGGCAAGGCAAGAAAAGTGGCAAGTTGCTTGCCTATAAACTACATAAGCAACAAGCGGCATCCTGCATTCATGCTCTTTGCGACAATTCCTGGAGGGTGGTTCATGAGCCCCAAGAGCTCAATAACACCATGTGGGCATTGTATGCCTCCCTATATAAGTTGCAGTCCTTGCTTTCCCCCTCTCGGCTGCAGCATGACTTGAGCAGGTTTTGCTAGGTTTCGTCTCCTCCTACTTTGACCCCTGCCCAGGTTGCTGCTATGGATGCTGTCCTCACTGGTCTGAAACTTAGGTGGGCCCTATCCCAGTTAACCCTTGGGAAAGCCCCCAGCCCAGATGGCATGACTGTAGAGCTGTACCGCTCACTTGGCAATGATATTACCTGCCCCTTGCTCCTTACATTGCAAGAGGTGCATGAGTCCACTTCTCTTCCCCCTACTATGCGGGAAGCCCTTATAACCCTCCTTCCTAAGAAATCAGATGACCCCCTCAACTGCGCCAATTTTTGTCCCATATCCCTTCTGTCAGTAGACACTAAAATATTAGCCAAAGTCTTAGCCTCTAGATTGCTGGAGGTCCTACCCTCCATTATCCACCTGGCACAGTCCAGCTTTATGAAGGGAAAATCAGACATGGACAACACTAGGCTGCTGCTTACCCTTAAATGGGTGGCATCCAAATACACTGTTCCTATGGCAGCATTAGCTGTGGATTTCACTAAGACATTTGACTCAGTAGAATGGCCTTATTTACTCTCAGTGCTGCAGATGTACGGCTTTGGCACTTACTTCTGGCAATGGGTCTCTACTCTCTACAGCGCTCCTCTAGCCCAAGTCCTCACCAACTCTACTATCTTGTCTCCCTTCCCGCTTGTCGTAGGGTGTGGGATTTCAAATCATAAACAGGCAGACAAATCGTAAGGTGCATAAAAAATGCTTAAAAAGCGTTTGTCATTTTATTGTAACTCAGAAATAATATGGTGAAATACAGAAAATAAAGGTTAGTAGATGGTTAGCATTTTTCAACTTAGCCTGGCATGGCTTCAGGCTCCCTGTTGAACACCCTGAAGGTCTTATGCCTTCCCTTGCCTGTCAGCAACTGACCGCCCTATCTAAAAAAAACTAGCCCCTAGTGGCAGACTTAAATACATTTCTAAGAGTGACATCACCATCAGGTGACCATGTAATTGTCTGTCTCCCTGTAATTTCTTCTTTTATACATTACTAAACTCCCTTTACAATCTGCTATTTGTTGTGGACTAACAGACTGCATCATGACATATAACATTCTCTAGACATATATTACTTTGAAGTTTGCTAACTTCTTAATTAGGATCTGTGTCCTCATAATGGGGTTAAGCCCCTCCCTTGGACAGTGACCTCACATGTTCGGATCATTATAAATTCCTACACTAGGGGCCGCTGTTGCCCTATGGTGCTCAGTTCCACAGGAGACTTCCTCTTGAAACAGCAGATTCCAAACTTGTTTGTGAACTAAGGCCATTGGAAAAAGTTGCTACCTTGGGGCTCCTTCCAGTCACTAGAGACCCACTTATTGAGCAGGGTAAGTTCCTATTTATACAACATGACAGTATGCTGATAAGATATAGTAGCTTGTACTAGTTTGGCTGGGTGTCTTCTGTTGCAATTTTGTCCCCAGTTACCATTATACATTTACCAGACTGAGAGTACCAGCTCTATAACATCCAGTATCGTGCCACAGGTGATGGAACCTTTATATACATTTAAAGCAGCATTGTGTAGCCCTGCTGCAGTTTCTGGGATAGCAAGGGGAATGGAAGAATGAGGGCGTGCTCCTCTTCTCCCTTCTCCTGTTAAGTCAGTGACTGCAGAATGCATACTCTACTGTTGTTTATTTTCTCCCATTTTGTGTGACTATTATCTTTTTCATATTCTCTCATATGACAACAAACTCTCCTGCCTTCTCCCTGGGCAGACACTTTCTAAGTTCAGAAGCTCCTAATTTTTAAAGAGCACTTTACCTAGTTCTCTTCCTTTACCGGGGGGGGGGGTTAAACCTAAGACAGGGGTTATCCTGTCACACCGCTCTATAGAGGAACTCGGCAGGGTTGCCCCCATCCCCTCTTCTTTTCCTGATAGCCCTTGACCCTCTGATTTGGGCCTTTGTTGCTTTGGAGTCAGTCACTGGAGTACCGGTGGGGGGTTCATCCTACTTTGTGGCAGCTTATGCTGATGACCTCTTGCTTACCATATCCCACCCTCACCAGAGTCTGCTGAGGGCTATCTCCATTCTACAGGATTTTGCCTCCTTTTCCAGGCTGAGAGTTAAGCAGAAAAAAACTATCTTGGCTCCTATAAACCCAGCCTGCACCAAGGATTGCCTTTAAGGCACTGACCTGGGATGGGCTGAATCAGGCTTTTTGTACCTAGGGCTCTACATCTCCAACAAGTGGTCTGACCTGGAGTCTGCTAATTTCTCCCCTCTCCTGGCTCAGTTAGCATCTAAGGTGGAGAGGTGGCGCAAACTGCATTTAACTCTACCAGGTAAGGTGGCCACGGTGTGGATGATTTTGTTGCCAAGGGATATGTACCTGTTGAACAATATATCGATTCATATTTCCCCAAAAGTGTTTGCTTGGCTTGAGCGCCTCGTGTCCCATTACCTCTGGGATGGCAAGCAGCTGAGGCGGGGCAAGCTTAAGATGCAGTCTCATTGGTCCCACAGCGGATTTGGAGTCCCTTGGTTTAAGGGATATCACTTCGCTTGCATGGCCTCCTTCACCATTTGGTGGTTTGCACCTGGTGTTCCTGGCAGCTTGTCTTGGCTTCAACTGAAGGCTAGATTGTTGGTGGGACATCCTCTCCAGGCACTTCTAGACCCGAAGATTAGGGCTACTCATGCAGTATCACTGATTATGTTAGAGACCTGGAGGGCATGGCACTCACTCATGTCCCTTTAGGGTACCCCCCGAGAGTCTTAGGCCCCCTTCACGATACGTTCCACTTTGGCATAACAAGTGCATTTTAGTTGGTGGTAGGCCGTTAAACTGGGCTTCTTGGGAAGGGTGAGGTATTCTCAGTATACAAGATCTGTATGCTGAAGCCTCAGTTTTTTGCTCTCATTTGAGCAGTTGCAAGCCAAGTTTCAGCTCCCTTACTTTGACTTCTAGAAGTTTCTCCAGATACGCAGTGCGGTGCAGGTGCTCTCAGCACAGAAGTATAGCTATTAGATGGGGATGGCTAGAGCCAATTAACAAACTTTTCAGTTTTCAGGGTTTAATAGGTCGTTTCTAGAGAACCTGGAGGGATTCACAGTCAGACCCATCCTCCACAAGTAGATTGAAATGGGAGGCAGCCTTGGTGAGTGTCATTCCAGAGGACACCTGAACCCGCTATCTGCGTGAGGCACACAGATGCTACAGGGATGCCAGGAGCCAGTTTCTCCAACTCAAGATTCTGCACCACTGGTACCGCACCCCAGCTGCCCTGCATTCCCGGGGCCTCCTGAAGCATTCTCAGTGTTGGCACTGCCTGCAGCCTGATGGCCATCTATCACATATTCCATGGTTTTTCCCCTTACTTCAACCTTTTTGGTGTCAGATAGCCTGGGACTGCTCCAAAGTTTTGGGATCTGTTCTTTCTCTGGTGGACCCAAAACTTTTGCTTGGTAATACTTCCTTGTTATTAAACCTACTGACCCCTCACCATGACTGGCTATTACTGGCTCTTCTCGAAGCAAAGCGTCTCCTTCTTATGCACTGGTGCCAAGTGGCTCTGCCCTCCCATAAGGCCTGGCATGCAGCCCTTGCTTGCCTTTTGTTGTTTGAGTGCCTCACCTATGCCCATCAGGGACGTTTGGACAGATACTTGGCTAAGTGGGATGCCTACCTGAACTTTCCCCTTTGTAAGGTTCCTTTGCCATTCTGTAATGCTCCTACATGATTCCTTAGTACCCTACTTACCTCTGCATTAATAACCTGGTTTCTTTTTCTTATTTTGTCCCCTTTCTTGTTTTTCTGGTTCAGCTTACCCTTTGGGTACCAAGTACAGCTCTGATTGTTTGTTTATGTGTTGTTTTCAGTTCTAGTGTAAGACAGGGAACAGCTGCTGCAATTTGTTATAGAACTGTTTGTTATGAATCTGCTTGTGACAGACCATTGTAAAACTCTAAACTCAATAAAACCATTCTATGATAAAAAGAAAATATGGAACGTGACTGTAGTGCATTAGAAATATGGAACATGAATCTTAAATACAGAACATGACTGTAATGTGTTAAAAATGTAGAACATATGAAACACAATGCCACTCTACAGTTTCATTTCCTGCGTGACAAAATGGATTAACTGCCACTGAAGCTGAATTGATTCCTGCAGCAACGCTCTTGCAGAATTCAGCAGAATTTGGTTTCTCAATCTAGTAGGCTTCTTTCAAACCCCCCACAGGTCACCCTGTAGTGGGGTCAGTGTCAAGGGTTGAAAAGGAGACGTTCGCAGTAGTATATGATGGAACATTTTAAACAATTGACAGCATGGGGTTGTGGTGCAATACAGTGGAATGACCTGCCAGGGTGAAATTCAGTGTCAGTTTCCTGAGTGACAAAAGGGATTAACTGCCATTGAAATGGTGTTGTTTCCTGCAGTAACTCTTCTACAGAATTCTGCAGAATTGGGTTGCACAACCTGAAAGGCTTGTTTCAAACCCACCGCAGATCATCCAGAAGTGCAAGCAATATGGGACTGGTAAGTGAAATGATTGTAAACATATAGTGGCAGCCATTTCACACATCAACACCCACACACAACCTTGGACAATTGCATGAGCGGGTTTTATTGGAAGGGGATTGCCATCCAGGACACTTTGTAAAAATCTCTACTCTTGCAAAAAGTGTCTTGGATTCTTTTACTTCCACCTGGACAGCACCGGAGTTGGTTAGAAGTGTCCTTAGTGTAATGCCTCATCCAAAGTATGGCACACCGTGAAAGTACAGCAACAGTACAGAAATCCCTTCCCCCAGTACTGCACTCAGGTGCCAGCTTTTGTGGTACAGAATGATTCCACTCCCATCATGTGGTGAAGATACATGTTATTATAGCATTACAATATAGTGTAATTATTTGACATTATAAAGTGTATAATTAATATGTCATGTTATATTGCATTGTATTTTATTATGTTATGTTATGTAATACTATACAATGCTATAGTATATTAAATTATATTATATCATGTTATTATGTTATCAAAAGATGCAATATGTGACATGTCTTGTTTCGCCTTCCCTTCTACTGTTTTTGCCTCTATTTGTTGGTAATTTTCAATCAATTAATCAATCTTTATTTCACCATTGTATGCCCAGTTCTACCTACATTTTTCCCTCTATCTAGTTACTTTATTTATTGTTATTTTGCTTAATTATGTACATTTCTGGCTAGCTCTAGTCTGTATTGCTGAAAAAACTATATTGTGGCTAAAAAACGCTGCTGCTTTAAATTTAATTTAGATCATTATGAAATACAGTCACTGCAGCAATGCCAATGAGCTGACAAGTCTCACTAATAGTTGAGCCTGACTAGTAAATAAATTATGAAGAAAAAATATTTCTGTTTTACTTTCTTCTCCGGCACAAAGCCACAAACTTAAAACAATGTCTTTCTTGAGTGCACATACTGTGCACACACACACACACACACATACACAGAACAAAACAGCAGCTAGCTGCCTAAGAACTGTGGGAGTCAATTGACTTGTCCCACCCCACGAGCTGACAAATATGACTGTGCACTTGCAGTTCCACAAATGACTCCGGAGGGACTTGAGCCTGGGTTCCTCTTCCTCACAGGAAGATGTCTGTGGTATTAAATTTAAATTATGAACTGGACAAAAAAAATCTGGCAACATGATTGTCTGAGCCCTCTTCTTACCTGTGATTAAAATGCACAACATAATAATGAGTAAGAAGAGGTGCCAGTGAATGCGTGTTTTTTTTCACCTTCTTAAAATCCCTGCACCAATAATTTGGTGGCATGCTGACCCACCCATTCCCTGTCACTGGCTGTGACATCAGCAGTACTCCCATCTGCTCACAACAAACACCAGTCCCTCCAGCTGACTCCAGCATTTTTTTTAACACTGTCACCCCCTGCAGCCCCCACTGACCCCCACTCACAACATAACTCACTGATTTAAAACTTTAAAAAAAAATGCACCAATAACTGCTAGCAAAACAAATCACATCAGTGGCTGCATAGCAACTATAATGGGCTGACAGAGACCCCTAAAAATAGAGGGCCAGATTTTCAAAGCCCTGACGCAAGCTGTGACAATGGCAGCTTGCTCCGAGTGTGGGTGTGTCTGGGACCCTGCGCTCAATGTTCTATTCCACAGGGTCCCGGTGCCAAAGTCCAGTAGCATGCGGCAAAGGTGGTGCTGCGCTAAACGGGATGGTGCACCCACCCAGAATGCTGCAACAGTGGCAGGGTGTCTGCAGCACCCACAGACAGGGGTTAGTGACTGGACACAGCCCCCCCAACACCACCGCACCACCGGCACCCATGTCCCAATGCACACCAGGACCCTGGTGGTTTAGTGCCCAAGATGTGCCAAGCACCTCCTCCCACCCCTCCCATACTGATCAGTGACTGGCACAGCTCTCCACACCACCATGGCGGCTGCTGTGCCAGGCTGTCAGGTGTCTGTACTGTATACAGCACATTCATTGACAGCTCATTTTAGCAGCCAGTCATGTGGTGTGTGTGAAGAACTGTGCAATCACGGATCAGGGGTATGGAATGAAATAATGCTGGGCACTACCTGAGGGGCACTAGACCCCAGGGAGTTCGAACTATTGCAATGCAATGGGTGTCAGGGTTCTGAAGGGAGGTGAGGGGAGACCACTGGACCACCAGGGATCGCCCACTGGGGATGGATCGGGGCAGGCCTACACAGTGGCACATACTGGATGACCCACCCAGGAGCTGTCTAAGTACTGTTAGACCAGCCCTTCACTGGTCTAATGGTACTTGGCACTTAGTTCCTGGGGGGGGTCTTTAAAATTCCGGATCTGAGGGCTGCAGCAGTCTGGGTCTGCCGCAAGCCCCCCAGCACCATACTGTAGCCACTTTTGTGGTGCAAGGTGGGTGCTAGCACACTTTGGCACAGGCAGCCTGCTGGGTGATGCAGGCTGCCTTTGAAAATAGCACTTGGCGCAGCCCTTGGCACAAGGTGCCTCTTGCATCAGACCTGTTTGATGCAAGCACCTTTCATCAGTCTAAAGCCTTTGAAAATCTGGCCCAGAATCTCTAGGTGGCTGGGAGTCAGAACTGCTGCAGAAAGGTTAGTGCTACAGCAGCAGCAAGAATGGGCACTCACTGGTGTGCAATTACCCAACTCTGCAGACTAAACTCTGCTGGTGCCTTACCTTTCAAATACCTATCATTATATGTTAACCTTCTTTTTGCACTGTAGACATTCTCATCACTCAGACAAGCCAGTACAATTTGTGTTCTTAAAAGAAAGAAAACTCTCTGGTACACATAGTAAACCTACTATACATGCATTATAACAATGCAACCTGTTGTCCAAACCAAAAATTTTAAATGACTATGTTATTTTAATGTATCACTACTCATTAAAAATGTAATCCTTTGTTTTAAAAACACTTTTTTAAAATGTTTTTATAATTAGTAATACACATATAGATCCAGTACATAATAGTAATAATACACTCCAGGGTGTGGTATATCATGGGATATCATCACTTCTTGGGTGCGTAATATACTTGGCCTACGGCATCATGCCTCATAACATCCCCAAGGTATGTTGATATCCTATGATATACCACACCCTGTCATGTATTGTTGCTTAAATATAATAGGGGTGCGATAGCATCCCTGTAGTTAGGGTTGTACTGGCATTTCTATGTTAAATTCAAAATTTTGTAGTTTAATAACTTTGGCATTTTTTGACAAAATAGCCAAAGCATTGGCATATGCAGTCATTCTTCCAGTGTCTCAAGGTGAGGAAAGCTTCGTGATGGCATCTTGTATGGTTTTTGAGATATGGAGTGGTAAAAAACAGAAAAAAACACACTTCATTCCTGTTGGTTAACATGGAATATTTTGCCCTCATCTACAGCCCAGATGGAATGAAATTTTTTCTCGAAATGATGGGGTCTGTGCCAAGGGTGTGTCTTTGGATAGTGTGGTGAGAAGATATCGCACCATTTTTGAATTATAATGATTTTTGTGGTAGCCACTAGACAGGCAGGTAAATGAAACCATTCAAACTGTTAATTGTTAAGGATTTACTGTTTGTGCTCAGAGAAATACTGTTTGTGCTGTCTGCCATCTTGTTTTTTTTTTTCATTTTAAAAATTGATTTCTAAAGAAATGCTGCTTGGTAAGGAATGACCAAGACCTGTATTTAGGTCTTAGTTACTTGTTTAGTTCCATTATTGTATTATTATTTATAAATTTTGAGGGCAAGTATTTGGGGTGCGAATCATATCACCCATCACTCACTTAGCTAAGGATCAATCAATTGGAAAATAACCATTTGCAGTTTTTTACAGTTTGAACTCTATTGTTCGAGCTGAAAAGACTGTAAACAGTAAAGGTCCATAACAGGTCCAAATGTCATAGTTCCCTGGTGTCTAGTGGCACCTGCCAGCCACCGACTGTCTTCCTGGTAATACCACAGTATTTCCATGGTGTCAAGTGGCAACCCCCCCACCTGCCGATTGCCAATAGACTGAGTATACATGCAGTATACATTTATGAAAGATGCACTTTGTGTACCAGAAATACAGTAGATTGCTTAAGGTGTCACTGTCACACACGGTAGGTGTACTGTACTTTAACTGCTGTCAGTCCCCCACCGATCAAGTAGGGGTTATTGAAAACCTTATTGCTTGCAAAGGAGAATTTTGCTGTGTTGGTTTGTTACTGTGGCCCCTGGAACTGGCTACCCTATCCTCTCAGTGAGGGTTGCTATTCCTCTTTGTGAAACTCACTTGCTTTCACCACAGAACCATTTCATTTCTGCTGCTTGTCCGATCCCAGGGCACCAGTGCGGGGTGCACCCACTTTTCCGTAACTGGAGAATGTGCACCCATATTTTGCTGATCTACAGATTTGCAGGGCTCATTAGCGGCTCTAACAAAGCTCAGCAAAGAGGGAGGGGAGCAGCTTAAGAACCCTGCTGCTGAAATTAAACTTGTCCGCTCCTCCTGCACCTTGATTTTTTTTTTTTGTTTAATTACAATTTATTTCTCAGGTAAGCCCAGCTGCAGCTGAAATTCAGTCTCTGTTTTTAAATGGGGTTCTGCTTCCAGTTCCACATGGCATGGCTGAATAAGTCATTGACAAATCATGAAAACTAACTACCGATTGAGGGAGACACAGCAGCAGCAAACGGGAGGAGTGGGAGAGTAAGACCAGCAGTGATGCGCACACACAGTTAGATGTTGACACAGCATTACAGAAGATCAGTTTCTTCTTCTGCTTAAAAAACTAAAAACTGTTCTTCTACCTGGAGGTGGTCTGCTGGGAAAATGAAAGCCATCAAGACTTTTCTGAGGAAAGTCTGTGGAAAATGTTAACTACTTCCAAAATGTATATCATTCAAAATTAAAATGTAATAGCAACCCAGCTCTGTTTTTGTCCTTTTAAACTGCATACCAATTAAATCTGGTCAGTCTTTGCAGGAAAACAAAACACATTCTAGTTTATTTCTTTTCTTATCCATTGCCCTAGCCAAACAGATTAGACTAATAAAAGGTCTAAATAAGGCAATTACAGAAAAGCAGAGCCCCTTGTACCAGTATCATCCACAAATGACATAGCTCCCTGGTGTCTAGTGACACCCCCTACTTGCCAATTTCCATCCCTGAAGATAAAATAATGTGCCCCAGGTAGTCTAGTGGTCTATCTCCACTCCCCCATTCTCTGATCACTGACCCTATCGTAAAATGTATACTCCCTGGTAGTCCAGTGGTCCTTACCCCATTCTCCAATCACCATCCCCATAAAAAAAAAATGATAATGCCTGGCAGTCCAGTGGTCCCTCCCCCCCATTCTCTGATCACTGTCCCCATGTCAGAATGACAGTCTCTGGTAGTCCAGTGGTCCCTCCCCCCTTTCCCATACTCTGATCTCTGTCCCTGGTGGGTTTTTTTCTGTTTTAAGTCTGCAAAAAAAAAGGTCCCTTTTCGATTAGACCCCTACCCCCTCCTCCCACTCAGCACCCACCATCCCACACCCCCAGTACACCCCCACACACCCTCACTCACCTGAACAGGTCCCATATTTGAGATTCACTCTCTGATCGAAGACATGTCTTGCTGCTGGAACTGGCGACTGCAATATGAGAAACTATGGTAAATGCAATTCAATGTATTTCAATGGGGGTTTCAACTTTTATGCATAACTCAGCCATTTTTTGACATTTTGATACCAGATTTTCAACATTGCCTTTTGGGGAATCCCAGCTCATGAACAATATGACTGAACTTACGTAACTCCAGCTCAAAAGGTGATTTTGTGGTCAGTTGGTAAATTCACTTTTCAGGCAGGATCTGAACATTTTTCCTGTCCTTGTTCATGAGGTGGGGTCATAAGAAAGCTATATTACCTATTACCCTACCTCATGTATGTCACAGCTGTCATTTTTCAAATCCTGACCCAAATGTGTTTTTGCACCTGTGGCATGGAATGGTGTTCCAGCTGTGCAGAATTACATTTTAGTGGGGATTAGAAAATGTTCTGTATTAGGTACATGAAGTGGGGCAATAAGATGGTTATGCTGGCAATTTGGTCACTGTTGTCCTATAAATGGAAGTGGAGGGCCCTTCCACGGTTAAATACACATACACATCTATGGAGGGATGGTTTGGGCCCTGTGTTTCCACAGGCAAATAAGGATATGATTATTCTATCTCAAAAACTATAGATGGTTGGGAGCAAAGGGTACAGAGGGCCCTGCACTCCCACAAGCAAATAAGGCTATGATTACACTATCTCAGAAAGTAAGGCATGTCTGCATTTATAGATGCCAGAAGCACAGGGCCTAGAGGGCAATGTACTTCTGCAGCCAGATGGATGTGTTCACGCAGGTCCCTTCAGGACCTACTTAAATGAGGATACAATTCCACTATCTCAAAAAGGGCATCCAGTGAACAAGGTGACCGCAACTGAGAGCTTACAAAAACGGTGACTCAATTATGGTGCTATGTTCAATGCTACCTGGCAGGGTAGAGACCACATACCTGGGCGGACAAGGTAGGGCAATGGGAAGTACACACGTATAAGCATACACACTAGCACAGGGGGGAGAGGAAGGGGAGGGAAGGTATGTGGGAGGGGTGTGGTGGGCAACTGCCAAGCTGGTCCGCTAGTGTGGTGGGGAGGGTGGTCGGTTGGGAGGTGCAGGGTGCAGGTTCGGGTCTGGCCCAGCGCAGATCTTTTGCCAGCAAGCGGCTTTTTTTTAGTATGTCATTCCCCCAAAGTGCCCCCCTGGGTTGATAATCCTTTTGTGAGGGGTGCAGGGTGCAGCTTCCACATTAAAGGAAACCCTTATATCTCTGGCACCTCTTCCATTTGCCACAAGGGTGCATCACAAATTCATTTTCGATAATGTACACTGGTCTCTAACGGCAATCTTTATTGCTGATCACTGTTATATCACATAGAACCTCAAAAATAAAGGAAATTCATTGCAAAACTGTGTTAATGTACTGGTTAGGGTTCAGCTTAAAGAAACAAAAGTAGGGAAATGTGGCATTAGGGTTTCAGCCCTAACCCCCACCCTAGACAGCAAAACAACAAGCCCACACAACCAACCATGGAGAGCTATCAACAAGTAAAACAAACAACATACAACTGTTTCCAGATTACACAAACGCGGTAATGCTGATGTGCTTCCTTTGTAAATTTCTATCTGCAGTGTACACAGAACAAGACATGCACACTCACTTCTCACTGCAGACAGAAATCCAGGATACTCAAATCACAACAGTGCTTCTGTGTGTAGAAGCACAGGCTCCTGCAGCCACACATATAAAGCCATGATATCCAAATTACAAGACTTCTTTTGTCAGCAGAACTGCATGAATTAAGGGCCAATGCTTTTGTAGCCTCAGGTACTCATGCATGCTGTAAGATATACACACACTTGATAAGCCTCAGCTTCTGCAGCCACAGGTGTAAGATGTACACATCGACCTCTGACCGTAGAAGCATGACAGCCACAAAGTCCATGATATCAAGATTGCAACAGTACTTCTCTCTGCAGAAGTGCAGGCCCCTGAGGGGCCTGCACATCTTCAGCCACAGGTGTAAGACATACACACTCACTTGTGCCCACAGAAGCGCAAGCCCCTGTGGGGCCTGCCACTACACAGACAGAAGAACTGTTGCAATGTGGGTGTCTTGGTTTCAGCAACCGATGCAGAAATTGTTGAGATGGTAGCAGCTCTTTAGTTTCACAGCTGCATATAGAAAATGATGCAGTAGCAGATCATGCTATTGAACAAGGTACCTTGTACAGTATGCATGACTATCTCATTCTGCAGAGATGCAGGCCCAATGTGGCCTTCTGTCTGCAGAACATGCTGTATGACATACACACACAAGTGTGGCTGCATAAGCACAGGCCCCTATGTTCTTATGCAACCGCAGATAGAAATTCACAAAGGTAACACATCAGTGCTACTGCATTTGTGTCATCTGTAAACAGTTGTATGTTGTTTGTCTTACCTGATGATGGCTATCTGTGGTTGCTTATGTGGTCTTGTCATTTTGCTGCTTTAGGGGGTGGGAAGTTAGGGTTAGAAACCCTAATGCCAAATTTCCTTACTTTTGTTGCTTTAAGCTGAGCTCTAACTGGTGCATGAATGCAGTTTTTCTGCAATGAATTATGAAATATAGTAGTCATTAGACAACCACTGCAACAATAATCAAAACAAAGAGAACTTTGCACCAGAGGCTGGGGAGTGGTGTAGGTTGAGAGTGTGCAGCCCTGAAGTTGAAGAACCAAAAAACCAAAGGAAACCCACACCGTAGATTTGGTTTTAGAAATACACAGATGCAGACCAAATGAACTTGCATGAAAAAACTAAATTTATTTGAGACAAATCTCAGTCAAACCTCAAGGTTAAGGGTGTTACATATGAACATATGAACATACGAAGAAGCCAGCAGAAGAAGACCATTTGGCCTATCAAGTCTGCTCATATTGCAGGGTCCACAGCTTGAGTTAATATCTCTGCCCTCCCTCCCCACTCCTCCCATCCTCCTTACCCATGATCCTTACCTTCCCCCTATGCCTATCCAATCCTATCTTATAGCTGTCCACTGTCTTTAACAAGGTAACCTCTTCAGGTAGCACATTCCAAGTTTCCATCATCCTCTCTGTGAAGAAGTGCTTCCTGATCTCCTTCCTAAACCTCCCACCCTCCAGCTTAAGACTGTGCCCCCTCATGTTATGGTTGCCACTCAGCTTAAAAAGACTGTCCTTATCAACCTTATTTACCCCTTTCAAGTACTTGAATGTGCCAATCATGTCCCCTCTCTCTCTCTCTTTTCTCTCTCCTGTCTTCCAGGGAGTACATGATCAGTGCCCTCAACCTCTCCTCATATGCCTTACTCTGCTGACCAGCTATCATCTTTGCAGCTCTCCTCTGGACCTTCTCCAGCAGGTTAATGTCATTTTTGAGGTGTGGGCACCAGTACTGAACTCTATACTCTAGATGCAGCCTAACCAGTGACCTGTACAAAGGCAGTATAACCTCCTTTCTCCTACTACTGACCCTCCCCTAGATTTACACCCCAGCATCTTGTTTGCCTTTGCTGCTGCTTTCTTGCACTGTGTGGAGTGCTTCAGGTCACTAGTGATAATTGCTGCCAGGTCCTTCTCCTCCTCTGATGCAGATACTCGGACTCCACCCAGGTAGTACTCTGTCCTGGGATTCCTCACTCCAATATGCATAACTTTGCATTTCTTGGCATTGAAGCCAAGCTGCCAGATCCTGGACCACATCCCTAGCTTTTCCAGATCTTTCTGTAGGTCCTGTATCCCTTCAGCTGTGTCCACTGTCCCACAGAGCTTGGTGTCATCCACAGATAGGCACATTTTGCCCTTAATGCCATCTCCAATGTCATTGATGAAGACATGGAACAACACCAGCCCCAGCACTGAGCCCTTTGGGACCCCACTGGTTACTTCTCTGGTGTCATATAACTCTCCCCCCACAACCACCCTCTGGATTCTGTCCCTCAGCCAGTTTTCCACCCATCTAGCCATCTTTTCCCCAACTCCGAGATCCCCAACTTCCTGATCAACCTTTAGTGGGGCACAGAGTAAAAGGCCTTGCTGAAATCAAGATAGAGGATGTCTACCACTTGGCCCCTGTCTACTGTCTTAGTGACAGTCAAAGAAGTCAATCAGATTTATTTGACACAATCTCCCCCCTCCTCATGAACCCATGCTACCTATCATCCTGGAGACCATGCTCCTCTAGATATTCCATCAACCTTTCCTTTAGTATGGTCTTCCTGAGCTTGCCCACAATGGAAGTCAGGCTGACTGGTTTGTAATTCCCTGGGTCATCCTTGGGACTGCTTTTGTGGAGGGCCACTACATGTGCTATTCTCCGGTCCTGCGGTACCATGCCTGACTCTAGCAAACTATTAAATACCACAATATACTGCCCCAATGCTTTGCTCGGTACAGCTTCCTCAGGGGGTGCTGTTGTGTGCATCATGCTATCCTTATATACCCAACATTTCATTACAAATGATTGCGTAACATTGTACTCATAGTACTTTGCAATACATGACATCACAATAGTCCCAAATCACAAAAATCTAAAAATGCATTTTATATGTAGTGGCATCATAATGGTCCCCCATATATGACATTTAGTGAGCTTTTATGCAAAACATGTATGATCAATAACAATAGATCTACAAATGCAAGAGAAATTAACTTATATTAATATTTAAAACAAAAAATATATAATAATAATGAAATAATAAATGCTTAATTACTTAAATTTCTTACATTTACATATTTCTAAATTCTTATCAGCTCAGTAATTACAGCCAAAGTCTTATGCATATTTATAGTTATATAATAATTAAATCGTGATTACAAAAACTCAAAATGAGGAAAGAAAGAGAGAAAGGACCAAATATTGGTTTGTTACTGAGTCCAGTGGAGGCACAGGTACAGACTGAGTATGGAGCAACAATTAATTTTTATCCTGCAGGAGCCACCTGCACTCAACCTGTCTCTCTTCTGTCAGGAAAGAAAGAAAAAGAAACACTTGTAAGAATACAGTGCCAAAAACATGAATCAACTGTGACATTATAATACTCACTTAAGAACAATTAACTAGCTATATACTGTGCTAAACAAAGGCTATTATGAATGGGGGGGTGGGCAGTTATTTGGAGGGGAAGAGGAAAAAATACCTTAGGATAAAAAGCATCATGGGATTTCGTCCTGGCTCAAATGCACTGTGAGGCACAAGCCCATAGGCTGAGTGACTTCAACTACTTGAGAAGGGATAATATCTCATGATATTGCACACCTTGAAGTGTACTATTGTGATTATGAATTTGATCCATTTAGATTTTTTGACTGATGGCATGACCTATTTTCAGACCAGGATTATGTACACTACAATACAATAAATAAGCAATAATACCCGACAGCATGGGCAGTATTTCCCAACACCACCCACCCTGGAGGGCATTATTGCACTTAGAATATGGGCACTGTCAAGGAAAAAAAAGAAAAAAAACTTTTATAAAAAAAATATATATAAAATACAAAATCAGCTTAAAATAAGTTTTGCGATAAAGTAATCCCTCTGGCAGTTTTGATTTTTGTACTATTGGGGACCCCATAGTGTGGGAGGGGGAAGGGACCTTGCTGGCATGCAGTTTGTGACAGAAGCTGGCAGGCGTGGGAGGGCTCTGAATATACGATTGGGATACTGGGTGACTGCTCGGTGAAGAGACTTTTTATTTATACTACTGTGTGTCTGCCAGTAATTTGGGAGAAAAGCGTCATTAGGAAATGCAGCAGCGGGACTTGTGGCATTTGTTTTTTGGATCTGGTGAATTGGGCTAGAGACCAGTCACAGCACTTTCCTGACTTGCAATGCCAGTGAATGGAGACATGCTGCCAGCTTTGGGCAGGTAATGGATTACCCGGTCTTTGGGAGACCATGGGACACAACATTTTGTTTTAGCTGTTTGCTGGTACATGTAATCATTTTTACGTTTTTTTATCATGAGTACTGTGCTTCTGTTGGGTTGTGTGTGTATGTGTGGGGGGGGCGAAGGACATCACAGCCTCGTTCAGTCGTCCGCTTACCGAGTGGTGAAAAATGGCGGTTTGCAAGCTTGAAGATTCGGGGTGCCCAAAAATATCCCAAGTAATGCAGCACCCTGAATAGGAACTTGTTTTCCAGCGGGCATCTATTGAAAAATACCCGCCCGCTGACATTGGTATCCTAGCCAATCAGAAAGCTGGGATTCTCAGACTCATTTTCTAATACAATATACAATCCTGGATGAATATGGTCATTGCCTGTCAGATTTGAGAATTTTGACCATCGGTTCCACAGTATGAAATATAGTAGTCATCTAGTTGCTCACTGTGACAATGCCAGTGAACAGTACAAGTCTCTTTCACTAATAGTCAAGCCTGACTAGTAAATAAATTATGAAGAAAAATATTTATTTTTTTAAATCTCTTCTTAGACATGAAGCCACAAACTTACAACAACATCTTTCTTGAGTGCAAACACTGTGCATATATACACACAGAACATACATTAAAGTGACATGTATTACAAAAATAAGAGCAGAAGTTATATGGGGGTCAGAAAACTTTAATGTGAAATAATTTTGTGTATCATTTTCACCCTGTCTCTCTGCACTCCACTATTGTCCTGCTGCTTGCTAAACTACACTTACTGCAACTTTCCAGGGGCTGCCAGACCAACTATAAATTTTGCTACATCCTCTGTCTGCCATGGTTATATTTCCTCAACAGGAAAATGAAATGAAGCTAAATTATATTATTATGAAATACACTAGTATTCACTAACTGTAACAATGCCAGTGAACAGTGAAGTGACATGTCTCTCTCACTAATAATAAAACCTGACTAGTAGATAAATAATGAAGAAAACCTTCTGTTTTCAATTTTTTCTTAGGCATGTAGGCCACAGACTGACAACAATGTATTTTTGAGTGCACACACTGTGCATTCACACACAAAGAACAAAATGGCAGCTAGGTGCCCAGAAGAGGTGGGAGTCAGCTGAGTAGTCCCATCCTACCAGCCGACAATTACGACAGTGGACTCGCAGTTGCACAAACTGCCTTTAAGGACCCAGGCCTGGACCCCTTATAGTAAGATGTCTAATATGATATTTAAATTATATTATTATGAAATATAGTAGTTTAGTCACTCACTGCCGACAATGCCAGTGAGCAGTAAGCAGTGACAAGCCTCTCTCACTAATGGCAAAGATGGATTAGTAAATAAATTATGAAGAGAAAACATTTGTTTTAAATTTATTTTTAGGCACAATGCCAATAAGCCACAAACTTACAAGAATGTCATTCTAAAGTACACACACACTCTAAATACACATGCAGGACATAATGAAAGCTAACTGCCCAGAAGAGGTGGGTGTCAGCTGACTAGTCCCACTCTACCAACTAACAAATATGACTGTGCACTTGCAGTTGCACAAACATCTATGGAGGGGACTTGAGCCTGGGTTCCTCACAGGAAGATGTCTGATATGAAAATTAAATTATATTATTATGAAATATATAGAGAATACTGGTTGGGCAACCATGCACAACCAGCCTGTGCTGCCACAGAGGGGTTCTGATTACATCAGACCTTGAGAGTGAAGCTGAAGATGTCTGATGTAATCAGAAGCCCAAGGTGGTAGCACAGGCTGGTTGGGCATGTGGTTGCCCAACCAGTATTTTTTATATATTTTTTTTTATTAAATGAAAGTGTTTTTTTCTCAGATCTACAGCAGCAGTGAACGTGCAGTGGTTTCAGTTCAGAACTTGAACTGATTGCTGTGCACATGGCAGTGCTGTGAAAAACATAGCTGCCTCAAGGATTTCTGATCAGCTGGAACTTTTCTGTATCACAGAAGGGTACAATCGTGTTCCATAACATTTGAACTGTGGTACAACAAGGTTTCAGGTGTCATGGAAATCCCTGCAGAACAAATCCTCACTATACACTGTGGGCTCCATGCACAATGCCAATGCACCGCGTAAACCGGGCGTGTTGGCAACACAATGTGTGAATGCCATGGAGCGGTGCCCTGTGGCATTCACCAAGGGGGCATGCAACAGTTATGCACCTGATCCCCCGGCCGTGCAAACAGCAACATGCTGGGATCGGGCGGGGCCGTGCTGGGGGCATGCCAGCACTACACGGCATTCACCACATCTGGAAGTGCTGGCCACCGGGGTGCGGAGGAAGGCGCCGGGTACACCAGGGGGAACCCTGCTATAACCATCTATACACCCTGCCCCGCTGCACACAGGACCTGCATACAGCCCCTGACCAGTAGCAGTATACTGTAAGCGGCAGAGAGGAGACCCCTCTCTGGCACTTTCCCTAGTGGTCAGACCACCAAGATTCCCTGCAGCAGGACACACACACATGATCATCTGGTACAGTGTAGTACCCCCCCATGTCTGGAGCCCCAGCCCGGCCCCGTTTGGAAGTCCCTCCATCCATGACTGCCCCATCCCCAGCTGTGTGCCGTAGCCACCACCATCCCCACATGCACATCTGTGGCCCATCCCTATAGTACAATAGCATACCCCCCCATCCCAACACATGTCAGCCCTGGTCCCCATAAAGCATATGCATACCCCACCCCCACACACATGGATGCCCCTATCCCGGTGGTGTAGAAGAACCCTCCCCTGCACACACACACACACACACACACACACACACACTAAGGTGCCCCTGTCTCGGCCATGCTCCCCCCAATACACACAGGTTCCTCAGTCCACACTGGGCAGATCCCCAACCCTGGTACCCCTCCCTTCATTGGTGGTCAGTGTATCCCCAGCCTCTATGGCACCAAAACCCCCACCTCCATACCTGCTAGTCTGTGCTGGGCGCTGAATGGCCAGTGGCACAACCTTCTTCAAACTGCCTCGGCCACCAGACATCCAAGTGCTGCTGGGAGTGCACCCCTCTATATAGGCAGTGCACACCCAGCATCGCTTGGATGGCTGGAGGCTGAGGAGGTGTGAGGAGGGATGCGAGGTTGGCCATCCAGCGCCTGGCACCAACTAGCAGGTTCAGGGGGTTGGGGTGTGGTGCCACAGGGGGGTTGGGATACACTGACCACCAATGAAGGGTGGGGATACTGGGGTTGGGGTGGGGGGTTCATTCACCCATGCCTGACTGGGTGATCACAATGGGGCACTTGTTGGGAGGGGCTGGGACCCACCGAAGAGTGTCTGTGCACTGTGAGGACACTTGTTCCTTGGGCTGAGCCAGGGGGGCACAGTTGATGTCACGGCATGGCTGTGTGGGTCTGGGTGCATGCAGGTGCTATTCACACATCCAGACCCATGCCATTTGGTGCAGGTGATCCACTCTGGGACACAGGTCAGGCATCCCATTGGATGCTTGCCTGGGTCCACAACTCCACCCTTGGCTGCCCTGCAGAGTCCTGTGCATCGTGGGGCAGAGCCATGGACAGGTGTCTACCATTCAAGTGGCCTATAACAGTATATTCACTTACTGCATTAATGCAATTTAGCAGTGAGCAGTGACAAAGCTCTCTCTCACTAATAGTCAAGCCTGAATAGTAAATAAATTATGAAGAAAAAATATATCTGTTTTAAACTTCTTCCTAGGCACAAAGCCACAAACATACAATAATGTCTTTCTTGAGTACACACACACACACACACACACACACCCCAAAATGACAACTAGCTGCCCATGAGTAATGGGAGTCAATTGACTAGTGCCACCCTTCCAGTTAACAAATATGGTGCATGGAGGTGCACTCACAATTGTACAAACTGTCCTGGAGGGACTTGAGCCTAAGTTCCTCACAGGAAGATGTATGTGATGTTAAATTTAAATATTAGTAGGAAATATAGTAGTTACTCGGTCACTCACTGTGACAATGCCAGTGAACTGAAATAGTGTTCATCAGATAATATCCTACCAGGTCAGATACCACCATTTTTGTCGGATATCAGATAACATCAGATGGCATAGACATCTGACCTAGGATCTGACCTGCTAGGATCCACAGCAAGTATCCGAGGTATCAGTGGATCCAACCTGAATCCAATGGATCTGACAATCAGATTCAACTATCCAAGGTCGGATCCAATCAATCCACAACTATCTGACTATGGATTTGGAATCCAGCTTTGTTTAGATCCTAGGTCAGATACCAGCACTACCCAGAGTAGGATAGTCAGATCCACAAAAGCACTATCCAAGCATCACTAAGCTGAAAAGTCTCTCTCTAGCATAATGATAGCAGTCCTGCACACCAGGTGTGTCTACTAAGCTACAACCTTTATTGAATGCTTTCCACAGACTATAGTACAGCACACTATCTAGTGGCACATTGGAGCAACTGCACCCAGTGTCATTTTTACGGTTAGTCTATTATCTGTACATCTTTGCTTTCATTTAGATAAATGGTACATCTTAAGTAACTATCTAAATTTAGTTATCCATTAGTGCTGTGAAACAATGTTGTCTTTCCCTATGCATACTACTGTGGTTCCATAAATTTATAGACCAGGTGTAGATGGAGGTGGGGTGTCACCTGAGAGCTATATAAATGCTGATGGGTGGCTTAATGTAGCAGAAATACCCCAAATTCATAATCTTTCTGCTGCTCACATGAACACTGTGGCAAAATGGTAGTTTGCATCAGTTTTGTACTAACGCATTGACAAATTTTGCTATTTTCAGCTCCAAGTACTTAATGCAGATTCTTGGGCCATTACTTTGAGAGTAAGTGAAATATATGTTCAAGTGTAGTCTCAATGAATGGCACGAGTTAGAGCTTTAACACATATGTTACCTCAAAAGATTAATGCTAAAAGTTATAGGGTTAAATACCAACCACCACCCCTTAATTTCTCGTGAAATTTCAAAATATTCTTATATTTAATCCCATCAGACAGTATTTATTGCACTTTATAATATAATTTTATGTTGCTTAAAAGGGTAAGGATTCTGCTTTGAAATGCATATATGGTTTTGAAGTCTTAATGTAATATAAGAGGATAAATGGATAAAAGTGAAGACACCATTAATAGAAGAAATTTTAGCAAGTTTATACCTTGTCAAATTTTGCGATTTTCAGCTACACATACTAAGTGAAGATTCTTGGGCCATTACTTCGAAACTAATTGATATATGCATTCAAGTGTGATCTCAATGAATAGATGGATGTTAGAGCTTCAAAATGCATACCAGTAAGTTGCCTCAAAGGTTAATTTTAAAAGTTTTTTTAAAGAAGGAAATTTATCTGAAAGAAAAAAAATAAACACCTTTGTTTACGCAAAACATTTTTATTTCAAAAAATAAAATTTGTTTAATATGACTGCTGGTAAAGTAGTAGTAGAACTTAGTCTTGTCCCTCTAGAAAAAGCTTTATCATCGTCAGATATGCCAATATCATCATGATAATTACATACATCTTGGTCCTCATCTGAGTTTTCATCATTTGCATTATAGAGCAAAGACATACAGTGACATCACCTGTAAATGGTGCATCCGTCCACTTCGCATTGAGATCATAAGTCCAACCATGCAAAGTTGCATTTGGGGCATTGATAACTGCAACAGAAGAAAGTCTCCACAGTTGGCAGATGTAGTCGGCTCATAGAATGTGTAACTTCAGGGTTTCCTAACAGGGTGGTAGCAGAGACAGATCAGTTATTCTGTTGTCTTTGTTACATTTCTCCCAGAAGATCTGATGCCTCACTGTATTTACACTAGTAACTTGCTTCCTTCCATACAGTTTACAGACATACTCCTCCAACAGAGCTACAGCACCCTTATCCACTTGCCAATCCCTTCCAAGTTTCTGAAAGGCATCCAGGAATTTTGGGTACTTTTCAAGGACATTGCAGCAAAGCTTCTTACCCTTTTTGAAGAATGCAGAAACATAGTCATTGCCTGAGAATGCACGGAAATCAGTTAAGGCTTTCTTTGTTGCAGTGGTCATTTCACACTTGCTAATTCAAAGATTTTCCCACTGTTAGCATGGTCATTGTCCAGATATATACTTTGCTCACATTCTGAAAATAGTGACAGTAAACTTACTGGCCACTGGCCTCACTCTTCAACATCTCCCTGATGACAGGGTGGGTGCCTCAAGATTGGAATGTGGTTCATGTGGTGCCTATCCACAAGGGGGTCCAGAGAGGAGATGGGGAATTATAGGCCCGTTAGCCTAACGTCTGTGGTAGGCAAGGTTATGGAGGGCATTATCGAGGAGAGGCTGGGGGGGGCAGCTGGAAAGGTTGGGGCACCTGAATGACAGGCAGTATGGTTTTGTTCCAGGGAGGTCATGCCAGACTAACCTGGAGGAGTTTTATGACTGGTTGGCGGGTGCCCTGGACCAACATAGGCCAGTGGACGTCCTCTATCTGGATTTCAGTAAGGTGTTTGATTTGGTACCCCACAACGCCTACTAACAATGCCGGGGTGGGGGAGGCAGTTGTTCAGGTGGGTGGAAAACTGTCTTATGGGGTGAATACAGTGAGTGGTGATTGGAAGGATAGTCTCCTCCCCCAGGAGGTCATCAGTGGGGTCCCCTAGGGTTCAGTCCTGGGGCCACTCCTGTTCAATTACTATGTCTCAGACATAGGGTGGGGTTTTAGGAGTAGGTTGAGTCTCTTTGCAGATGACTCAAAACTGAGAACACTGGAAGATGGGCAGGAGGGGAAAGAGGCCCTGCAGACGGATCTGGATACCCTGGGGGGGTGGGCAAGGAAGTGGGGATCGAAGTTCAATGCAGGGAAATGTAGGGTGGCGCATCTGGGGGTCAGAAACCCGGGACATGCATACACCCTGAGGGGACCACACTGCAAGTCACGTTGGACGAGAGGGACTTAGGGATAGTGATGGACAGCAAAATGAATAACACAGAGAATTGTCACAGAGCTGCAGCAAAAACAAACAGGATACTGGGCTGCATAACCAGGAGCATTACCTCCAGGAGGAGGGAGGTGATCCTCCCTCTGTATAATGCCCTGGTTAGGCCGCATCTTGAGTACTGTGTGCAGTTCTGGAGACCCCAACTTAAGAAGGACATAGAGCTTCTGGAGAGGGTCCAGAGGAGGGTGAACAGGATGATTCAGGGCATGGAGGGTAGGACCTATGAGGAGAGACTGGATGAACTCAATCTGTAAGCATTGGAGGAGAAGAGGGACAGAGGGGACATGATAGAGACTTTCAAGTATGTAAAGGGGATAAATAAGGGCAAAGCCAGGGAAGTGTTCAGGCTTAAGAAGGGGGGAACTACCAGGGGGAATGAGTGGAAGCTGGAAGGGGGGAAGTACAGGGGAGGAGCAGGAGACACTTCTTCACAGAGAGGATGGTGGAACCATGGAATGCACTGCCTAGGAATCTGGTGGAAGAGACCACAGTGGAAGGATTCAAGAAGGGTTGTGACAGGTACAGGAGGAAGCTGAGGCCAGGGAGGGCCACCTCTGGGGCTGGGGAAGTAGAGGAGTGAGCTCCCAGTAGGGGGCTAGCTTCTGAGCAGACACGATAGACCATGGGGCCTATTCTGCTGGCTTTTACTATGATACTATGATACTGGTATATCAGTATCCCCAGATGGTGAACAGATGATGATAGGGCCTGGACATATTGTAATGGCATGTGGCACATGAATGGCAGTTTTTGTGTTTGCTTCTTCCTGGTCAGAACAGAGATCATCAGGGTCTGGCCTGGTGGCACTGAGGGCTAAGGCGCTGCATGCCTTACCTCACACTATGCCAGTGAACCATGTTCGGGAATGAGCACAGGCTATCGGGGGTCGGCAGGGAAGGAGAAGGATACAGCATCCGAGGGACTGCTATCCTTCTCTGGGGAAGGGGGGTCTCCAGCAGTCAGTGCTTGACTGGCATCTAGAGGTGACTTGGGGGACAGCACACTGATGCTTCAGAAAAGGGAGGAGAAGAAGCAGACACTTGGAGGAGCACGTGTGGACACGTGTGTGCTTTTTCTATAGGGAGTCATTGCACGCCTCCTCTCCTATGTGGAAGAAAATGGAGGAAAAAAGTGTTCTGGGCACAGCAGGATGAGAGCCAATCTCAGCAAGCCCTGCTCCCACAAATGGCAGTAACCTCTGCACCAGATTTGTTCCAGCAGGTTGAGGGGTCCCCGCTGCTCTGCCAAGAGGAGCAAGCCATAGAGGAAGTGGAAGGTAAGCTGTGAGAGGGGGACGGGGCTGGGGGATCAGGCTGGATTGCATGTCACCTAGGAGGATAAAAGAAATTAACTGCAAAAAAGAACAGAGATCATCCACAACAACAGTCCCTTCTTTGGTGACCATGCAGCATTTGTCTCTCTTTGAAAAATAGATCACTTGGACCTCTGGCAAATTCGTGCAGTTTTCTCTCCAGACCTGCATGATCACATCAATCAGCTGCTCCTTGTCAGATCCATTAGAAAGGCAGTAACTGAAATTCTTTGGCACTTTGGTGTTGGGACCTCTGATAATATGCTTCTCACTAAATCCTCATTGAACTCCCTCAGCCTCTTTGATTGACTGCACTCTGTTTTTATCTGCAACATTCACTCTTGTAAATCCCTTTGTAGGACTATTCAGGAGTTTCATTGCCAGATCACTGAAGGTTTCAAGGATTCCTGTCATAACCCACACTGCTGCCATTAAATCAACTATGTATGTTGAGACACTTTTACTGCAGGAAGCTCTGAAGTGTCTAACACTGGACAGTATTCTGCTAGCACCTCAAGTAACTTGCTCTTTTGTGTAGTCTGTCTACTTCCATCTGCATTGGCTAGACTCAATGGGATTGGGCCCAGGCAATATTTTAATATCTTGTTTATATCTACAGCAGTGTTCCCACCAAGTTTAAGTAGAGAGGTGTATCGTACCCCTCCCCCGAATATTTCAGGGGTGTAAATTGTGTACAAAGGGTACACTGCACCTTTTGCAGAACATTAGTGGAGGTTCATATATGTTTTTATGGGGTATGCCGCACAGCACAGCAGCAATCACTGCCTCAGCATAATGCACAACAGCAGGTTTTTGACAGCCACAGCAACTCAGAAACACAAACGTAATCTTCTACTCTTCTTCTTATCTATTCAGCAGTACTAGTGCATGGTATTTCCCCCTGAACTTGTTCTTAATGGTTACCTAACCTGGGATGCCACAAATAAATATCTGAGTTGTTAACCATTTGAATTATAGCCCATAGCTGTAAAGTCAAATGATGAAGGAAGGGATCCATTTGTTCATTCAATTTAACCCATCTGTAACTAATAATGTACCTGAATAAAAAAGTGATGTTAAAAACTGAATTTGCATTGTTTTGTTTTTTTATAATGCCAGTAGCACTAGCATATAGAAATTAGCACTCAAAGATGTCAGTTTAGTTTACTTTTAGCTACTATGACATGGTTTTCTTGTGTACAGCTGCAAGCGCGGTAGTGAACTGTAGTTACTGACTACACACACTCAGACTGCAGGACGTAGGCAGAGTAGTGACTACTAAATAGCCTCTGCTGCTGCAGCCTTGCTTGTATTGTTTCAACAACAACAGTAAAGCAGTGCTATATGTAGGCAGTGCAGCAGAGGTTATTAGAAGATGAAGAAGTACTGTGCTAGTCTACTCTGCAAATTTTTACAGTAGTACTGCTTGTCAAAATCTATTGGGGAGTGGAGTCTTAGGAGGATGGCATGGGAAAGCAGGACAGGACCCGTCACCCGACCCGACCAACCAAAGGCACCAGGACATCAGCAATGGGGGCAGGGGTAAGTAGTAGTGAAATGTGCCTGCCACGGATTCCATGGAATAACTCAGACTCAGACCAAGGAGTCTCTGGAGAAACCGGGCATGTTAGTTCCAGCAGCATACAGCAGAGCAGCACTAATTAGCATTAGGGGAAGGTTCACTCATTGCAACAGACTATGCACTGCTGAGGGAGACGGATCAGATGCCATGCCCCATCGTAGGAGTCTCAGAGAGATGACAGACTGAGGACTTGGTTGGGACTCAGAGCACCCAAACTGCTTCACAGATCAGCCAAGCTGGTGAGTGGACGGGGGGGGACAAACATAGCAGCCATTTGGAATTAGTTCCCAAACATCCCAATCCCAGTCCCACTAAACATGAAATATAACCCCGGTGACCTTGGCTCGCCACTCGCCATTCAGGCTCCTCTCAGTTCAGTCAGCACAGCAGGAACAGCCTCATACAAATGAATGAGAGGGTGATCAGATTCATTTTGGGAGGTGGTAGGGACATTAAATGAGCTGAGCCTGAAGCTGCTGAGCTGAGAGAAACTAGGAGGAGGACGATGGACCAAGATGATGCAGACATCATCGGCGTACTTACTACTCAAGGTAAGCGATCGGGTGAGGCCGGCGGCACAACGGGTCACGTATGGCTGGCACTATAGGGGTGATGATCAGATCAGTCACCGTGACAAGTGAGGGATTGCCAAATGCCATCATCATCATTGCTGGGCCTCAGCGAGCTGATGATTTCTGATGGTGGAGAAGAGGGAGATAGACTTTAACAGTGGTCTTGACGAGGCTGAGCGTGCTCGAGGGGCAACAGGTGCAGCCATGGCTGGAGATGGGGAGGGATAGCCAGATCCAGGTCAGGGAATCTGGGGCAGGAGACAGAAGATGGATGACTGGCAGGGACTAGGGAAGGAACACGGTCACCGACAGCATACAGCAAGGAAAACCACAACTTCTAAGACCAGTAATCTAGTCCACTAGTCACTCAATCCACACATTAATTTCCACCTGTAAAAAAATGCACAAACCTGACTGAGTTATAGAGCTCTCCTTGTCTTCCAGGTCAGGAGATGGTAGAGATGCCACTTGCCGTCCTGTCCCTCTGAAATTCTGCTGCTGAGTTTGCACTTTTCTCTAGTCTGGCTGCCGTTATACTTTTTCCCCAATCAGCAGCACATGTAAAGCCCATGTAGGTGCTGGACCATCGCCCCTAGAAAACAGTCACAGGTGCACACCCACTGGCAACTACTGTTGGAATGGGATAGGGTTTTTTTTTTACTTTCTGTATTTAGACCAATCCTATGATGGCTGCTAATATGGGGAGAAAAAAAAATGGCACAGTCTGCATGTAAAGCAGCTCCCATGCCTACATACACAAAACTCAGTAAGGCTTCTTTATGTGCAACTGTACCCCTACACACATAGATGTACATGAAGTTCATATTTCTTACGTGATTCACGTACATCTATGCGTGAATGGGAACACTGATCTACAGGGAAGTTGTGCTTGTTTGAAAGGGCAAAAAAGTTGTTCCAATCTATCTCTTTCAAATTTAACTTCTGTAACTTTTCGTTTGGTAGTTACATGCACTTTTTTGTTTGCATCATTGAAGGTTTTACCACTTTCCAGTCTTTCTTTGACAAACTGTTCATACATTTCTGTACCTCATTCAATGATATTGGTGGGGTTCTCTTCAATATCAAGCACAACAGGTGCTCCTCAGCAGAAATTGTACAATCTTTCAGCATCTAAAGTAGCACTGAATATGTTCATAAACTCTTGATCAAGAAGAGTCAATATGGCTTTGACGTGTTGTTCTGACTTGATGATTTCAGATGGCCTGCATGTTTTTTGTGGACTACTGGCTGAACTGTGAAAGCCAGTCATCTTCAAAAGTGCCTCTCTGAATTTTGCTAGATGTGGATAAGTTAACACTCATTTGTCGTATGCCATTTGATTTGCAGCAGAGTGATTCCACCTGGAATTTTGGCATTTCAATTGTATGCTCATCAGCTTGATCAACTGATTCCATAGAAGCTTCGTGATGGCTCATTTGAACTGAAAGCCCTTGTTTTTCAATTAATTTCCTTGACCCTGGATGAAAAGCTTCAAGAGTTTCAAGTATGTGCACACAGTAAGCCCCATATCGAACATAATTTTGCTTGTTGAAGGCAAAGAATAGGGGTAGTGAATATTTCCAACACAGTAGTCTAAGATCAAAGTTGTTTTCTTTTATTGCTGTGTGGAGCAAATGCTGCTGATCCACGATATCCAGATATGTAATCCAGAGCTGTGGGGTTTCCCCCAGCTCACCCCAATAAATCCGCTGCCTGAAAGCAGGATCCTAGGTGATAGGTTTAAATACTTCAATGGCAAGCATTTAAACTAACCAAGGGGGGAGGCACTGAAGAGGAGAAGGGAAATCCTAGCCCCCCCAAAATATCAGGGTAGTTAGTGAGGTGAACATCAAAATAGAGCAGTCAATAGGTAGAAGGGTTGGGATAAATGGAGAAAAAGACAAAGGCAGTAGGGACAGGGATGGGGCCAAAAGAAATAAAGCCATAAAAAAATGGAAGGTAGTGAGTACCAATGCCCATAGTCTAGGTAAAAAGCTTGCTGAAATGGTGGCTTTGATGGAAGAGGGATGCCTGGATATTGTAGCAGTCACAGAAACATGGTACACAGAGAACCATGACTGGGATGTCAACATACCAGGGTACACAATCTACAGGAGGGATGGGGAGGGAAGAAGAAGAGGAAGAGGAGGAGTAGCTCTCTATGTAAGGGAAGGGATCAAAGCAACAGAGCTAAAGGGTAAACAGGGAGGAGAGGAGGCACTGTGGGTCACCCTAGAGACTGAAAATGGCTTCACAATCCACACAGGGGTTGTATACAGACCCCCATCTCAGGGGGAGGAAATGGACAAGAAAATGATAGAAGGCATCCTTGGGATGGCAGAGAAAGGGGAGATATTGCTAATGGGGGACCTGAATATGCCAGATGTTGACTGGATCACATTTGCTGCAGCCACATCCAAGAGCAGGGCCATTCTCGATGCCCTACAGGGGGTATGCCTCAGACAGCTAGTTTTGGAACCCACTCGGGAGAGAGCAATCTTAGAACTGGTATTCTCAAATGGGGATGGAGAGAGGATCTCTGATCTTGAAGTGGGTAGCCATCTGGGAACAAGTGACCACCAAACAGTGTGGTTCACGATAAACTTAGCTGTAGAGTCAAGCCACACAAAAGTGAAGATACTGGACTTCAGGAGGGCTGATTTTGTCAAAATGGGAGAGTGACTCAGAAAAGCACTAGCAAACAGGCAAGAAAGTGGGTTGGAGCAACAACTGGGAAACATTAAAACCACCATCACAGAGGCAACAAGCCTTTGTGTGAAGCAAATAAACAAATCAAAGTGAAAGAAAAAAACACTATGGTTCTCAAAAGAAGTGGCGGGAAAGGTAAGGGAGAAAAAAGATAGCATTCAAGAAGTATAGGGAAACACAGAAGAAGCAGGACAGAGAACTGTACCAGTTAAAACAGAAGGAAGGCAGTCAGAATAGCAAAGGCCCAAACCAAGGAAAAGATAGCCAACTCGGTTAAGAAGGGGGATAAAACCTTTTATAGTTACATTAGGGAGCAAAGAAAGACTAAGGCAGGGATACTGAGGCTGAACAAAGAGGAAGGTGGTTGGGCAGAGAGCGAAGCAAGGATACTGAATGAATACTTCTGCTCAGTATTCACAATGGAAAAGCAGGGGGAAATACCTAATCCAGTCAATAGAAGCACTCTGGAAGGGGGGTTGATATTAGTCCTTTCACAGAAGAAAGGGTTCTGAAAGAACTCTTAAAACTGAAGGTGGATAAGGCAATGGGGCCTGATGGGATTCACCCCAGAATTCTAAAAGAACTAAGGGAAGAACTAGTAACACCACTGACTACCCTTTTTAATAAATCATGGGAGGATGATGTGGTACCCGAGGACTGGAGGAGGGTGGATGTGATTCCCCTTCACAAAAGTGGGAGCAAGACAGGGGCAGGAAACTACAGACCTGCCAGTTTGATCTCAGTGGTAGGGAAAATGATGGAATCACTTCTAAAGGAAAGAATTGTTGAGTACCTAGAGGCCAGTGGGGCACAGGACCCAAGGCAGCATGGATTCACAGCAGGAAGGTCATGTCAGACAAATCTAATTGATTTCTTTGACTGGGTGACCAAAGCAGTAGACCAGGGAGGGGCTGTGGACATGGCCTACCTAGACTTTAGCAAGGCATTTGACACAGTCCCGCACAAAAGATTAATACACAAATTAGCCAGCCTGGAAGTGGGTCCCAGGGTGGTAGCCTGGGTAAAAAACTGGTTGGACAACAGGACACAGCGGCTAATAGTAAATGGAGTCCACAGTGAAGAAAGGAGGGTTACTGGTGGGGTACCGCAGGGTTCAGTACTGGGGCTGGTCCTTTTTAATGTCTTTATAAATGACATTGCAGAGGGACTGGAAGGGAAAGTATGTCTCTTTGCAGATGACACAAAGATCTGCAACAGGGTTGATGCACAAGGTGGGGTGGAAAAGATGAAAAGGGACTTGGCAATGTTGGAGAAATGGTCAAGTGTATGGCAGCTTAGATTCAATGCAAAGAAGTGCAAAGTAATGCACCTGGGAAACGAAAACCCAAGGGAAGAGTACACGGGGGTGAGATACTGACAACAACAAAAATGGAAAGAGACCTGGGGGTAGTCATATCAGATGACCTAAAGGTGGGCCAGCAATGTGAGAAGGCAGTAAGGAGGGCTGGGGGGATACTGGGATGCATAGGGAGAGGCATCACCAGTAGAAAACAAGAAGTTATTGGCCCTCTGTACAGACAGTTGGTAAGACCACATCTGGAGTACTGTATACAGTTCTGGAGACCCCATCTCCGCAAAGACATAGAAAGGGTGGAGACTGTCCAGAGGAGGGCAACCAAAATGATGCATGGTCTGCATCAGAAGACATATGAAGAAAGACTAAAGGAACTAAAGATGTATAGCCTTGAGGAAAGGAGGGAGAGGGGAGACATGATAGAAACTTTCAAATACCTCAAGGGAATCAACAAAGTCTAAGAGGGTAGCATCTTTCAGAAAGAGATGTGTAAAAACAAGGGGGCACCATTTGAAGATAGAGGGAGGACGGCTCAGAGGTAATGTGAGGAAGTATTTCTTCACAGAGAGGGTTGTGGTACATGGAACAGCCTTCCTGAGGTCGTAGAGTCAAAAATAGTGGGGGAATTCAAGAATGCATGGGACAGACATAAGGCAATTCTAGTGGGGAGTAGGAGGAAGTAGGCTGCTGGTTAACTAGGATCTGCAGCTTATCCATTAGGTAGGGAAATGGGCAGACTAGGTGGGCCAAGTGGTCCTTATCTGCCATCAAATTCTATGTTTCTATGTTTCTAAAGCCTCATACTTAGTCTGGAAAGTGTAATTTCATCTTCCTGAAGCAGTTTATGGAAGTCCATGGGTTGAGTTGATGATCTGATCAGGTCAAGCAATACTGCAGGGGTGGCATTCAATTCTGCTGAATACTCTAAAAATCTGACCTGAAGCAATCACTCTAAGGTATCTTCAAAATGCTCATGTACAGTCCATGCCAGATTATAATGTTTCTTATGCAAAACTCCCCTTATGCTGCCAGAGGCACAAAGACCAGCCTATAATACTATGTCTTCAAAGCCACTGCCACCAACTAACTGTTCTATAATGCCAAAGTTTTCCAGAAATAGGTGGAAATCTCCCAAATGAATTATGACATTGTGGAACTGATCAGGGAAATTCCACACAACATGATATGCCTTTGCTGCTGCATCAACATCAACTGTCAGGTGAACATAGGGCATATTTACTTGCTGAGCTCTTTCTTGTGTTTGTGTGAGGTATTTAGCTACAGTGGCATAATCAGTGATCGGTTTGTGGATGGGTGGAAAATATGTGATAACCGTCTTCTTTGGCGAACTTGAATAATTGTTACAAACTAGTGTCAGCCAACCAGTAAACCTTGGGACAAATGAATCCTCCTTGTGTGCTTCCCGACTGAGTTTCTGGAGCATTAGCTTTGCCTTGCCAATATTTACCACTGATGTTGGCACAGTAGACTTGGACATATTGTCAAATGTGGTTGGCTCCTTCCTTGAATACACTTGTCAATGTTCTAATTCCATTTTGTTAGATACAATTGTTCTTCTATTTGAGTAAGGAATTTCAATAGAATCTTCTTGGAGAATGAAGCCTTCAGATTTTTTTTGGTATGTGAGACCATATGTATTGTGTATTGTTTCATGTACAATTACTGTTTCAATGTTCTGATCAAAGTTGTCCATCCAGAAAACTGTAAAGGCAACAGAAGACTCCGACTCTGGCTGAAGTGGCAGTAACAGACCTTGCTCTTGAATGTGCTGAGAAAGTTTCACTAAACCAGTTTCAATTTCACATATTTGGTCATAAATGCAAATATTTTCTAAATGACATAGGATGTTCACGGGCATTTTCTGTCCGAACATATTGTGCAGCACAACTCCAACAAGTGCATATTTTGTAGTGAGAAACTTGTCACATGTGACACCATGAATGAAGTCTTTTGAGTAGGACTTTGACAACTGGGAGACTTGTTCACTATCTGTATGTTTGGGGGATTTTAGTACATGTGAGAAAAATGATTCCACATGATATCAGTGAAGAGACAATTGTTCTCCAGGGTGATCTGAACAAATATTTTTTATGCGGGGAGCTATGCTTTGCCTCCCACAACCCTCATTATTTTTATAATCAACTCCAGAATGACCTGACACTGGAGTAAATTGACAATTAGGGAAGGGCTATTCGGGGGAGGGTTCAAGTCATCAGGGTATAGAACATTGGGGGGGACAACCTGTAGATGGGAGGATTAGATTCTCGAGGGCACAGGACCATAAAGCACACATTTCCAGAGCTCAGGGAATGCAAAAAAAAAACAACTTAAGTACAGAAACATGACAAGAAACAGTATTCCCACCCACCTTGCTCTGAACGTGGGTCCTCCTGCACCAGAAGCAGTCACTGCTTTCACTACACTAAATCGCTAGCTGGGAACTGCCTGACCAAATGTCCTCCCATATCGTCATACACTACAGCTCCCTAGCAGAGTTGCTGTATTCTTCCCATCGCCATTTTCTACTCTAACTCTTGCTGTTACCATCGCTCACTATGATTTTATACTCACTTTTATCATAGGCAGTCAAATTGAGTCGCTTAAATTGAGTTTCTCAATTTGACTTGTCCATATCACAAGAGACCAAGAAAAATGATTGAACTGTTTCTGGGGACTGTTGTTCTTTACTTACAGTAGGTGAGCATCCACTGTTGCTGGCCATAGTAGTGAAGGTGCTGTCTCTACAAATCTTAAGATGTGTTCACGCAACGACGAAGCAGCATGCTTGATGACTTGATTGTCATCCATTCTCAAAAGCTGTGACTGATGCACTGCCAGTTAATGATTCAGCACTGATTACAACAAGTGTTTTTTGACAATCAACTTTTAAAAATAAAAGTGAATCCCATATTTCTTTTTTAGCTGGTTTCTAAGTTTATAACGGTATTGTTAATCTCCTATTCTGATGCCTGAGATTTCACTCAATGCTAAAGGTGTGCAAAAAAAAAAACTTCTGCTGGTGGAATTTCCATGAAAGTCATATTTTCACATCTGCAAATGTGCAGAAATCAAATGAGCAACTTTTACTGAAATTCCAACTTAGAACGGCAGAATACTTGTATAAATTGTGGAGTATTGTATTAAACTGCGGAGAAAAAAATCTGCAGAACTGATCACTGAATTGCAGAAAAATTACATGTACTGAGAAATAATTCATTAAACTGTGGAAAAAGATTTCCTCACAACACATTCAGAAGATTCTGATCTTGCCAATGGCAGAAGTTTTGACAATTCTGAATTTTTGCCAAGGATAGCAAAAAGCAGATTTCGCAACTTTCACCCACCTCCACTCAACTTCTTTACTGAAATGGCTTGGTGTCTTTGAAGCACATTGTCTTCAATTACATGACAAATGGCCTCAAACCCAGTTCCATCTGACTGCTCATTGTCAACCTCATCATCACTTCTATTCTGATCATATGGGGTCCATATCTTGATCATCAAGTAGCTCTGTCACCCTTTTCATTGTGGTTTCAGCTGTTTTTTTGTAACAATAGCAGTTGGATATTGCTTATTCCCCTTCACTTTGATTACATATTTGTTACAGATTCCATATGTATCAGGAAATAACACTAGACATTGAGGCACAAGGAACACCACCCCTGAGATGATGATGTGAGCTATAGTACGTTCACCAGTATTTGCATGTTCTTCAGATTTTCTGATACTCTTGGCTTTTGTAAACTTTTGATAGCATTGTCTATGGTAGCCATGCTTGGCAGGGTCAGTCATAATTAGGCATTGGAATTGATGCACACTGCTCATCATGATGATTTTCACCACCTAACTGGGTTTGGATATCTTTACCCTTTATAAGGGTGCAGTAGCTTTTGTCACTCAGAGGAGTTTCTTCAGAGCCTCTTGTTATCAGGGTAGGGTAATGCACTACACACTGCTGGGTCCTTGGATTTTCCTCTCCACATTTCTGCTTGACATAAAAGTTTAGACACTTCCTCGAAGAGTCTGAAATAAAAATAAATGTTATGTTAGTATATATATGTATGCCATAACTGTGGGCATAACTTTCCCCAAATAACAGTGTTATTTTTACTTGCAAGAACTTACAGTGAAAATATTGGAAAATATTTTCACTGTAGGTCCAAATATCTCTACTAGGTCCACAATGGCTCATTTGGAAATAATTTGCATATTCAGCCTCAGTAACAGTACTACCCATATTCAAATGCGAATAACTTTAAAATGAAAAATGATAGCACAATACTGTGAGCAAAAAAGTTGTTCAGCACAAAAATATCTACAAAATGAATCATGTTTCATTTATGGATAACTTTTATTTTTATATATAATTAGCAAGAAACCAGCAAAAAATGCTATTTTTTTCACTTTGTTCGACAAACAAATGTGAATAACTTTAAAACAAAACATGATAGCATGGTACTGCAAGCACGGAAGTTGTTCAGCACAAAAATATATACAAAATGAGTGGTGTTTCATTCATGTCTAATTTTTTTTATATAATTAGCAAAAAACAGCAAAAAAATGCAATTTGTTTCACTTTTTCGGCAAACAAATGCGAATAATTTTTAAATGAAAAACGATAGCATGGTACTACAAGCACAAAAGTTGTTCATCACAAAAATATCTACAAAATGAGTGGCGTTTCATTTATAGATACCTTTTTTTATAATTAAGAAAAAAACAGAAAATTATTTTTTTTCACTTTTTGCAACAAACAAATGCATATAACTTTAAAATAAAAACTCATAGCATGGTACTTTGAGCCAAAAAAGTTGATCAGGACATAAATACCTACAAAATGAGTGGTGTTTCATTTATAGATTCCTTTAGATTTTTTTTAATCAGCAAAAAATGGCAAGAATTTACTTTTTTTTTCACTTTTTCTGGGGTGTGGCATAAATGAAATACGCAACCCCCCCCCCACTGGAAATATTGTATATGTTTTTTGTTCTCATGCCAGATGACCCAATGACATCACTCGTGGCTTTGCCACTCATGATGTTATCAGGTTAATTGGCATGCAAATAAAAAATATCGACAATATTTCCAGTAGGGGTGTTGCATATCCCACACACATATATATATATTCTTTGCAAAAACTTCATTAATGAATCAGTTAGGGTTGTTTCCACACTGACAAAAGTGTGGAAATTCCATGTTAGGGTTACCACCCCACACCCCACGCGCCACACACCACCAGGCATCAGGGTGTGTGTTGGGGTGGTTGACCTAACTCTCACCCCATTCCATGTGTAAAGGAGCTGTGGCAGTGCAGTATAGGGGAACAGGGTTAGAATTAGGCACGACCACCCCCAATGCACACCCCGATGCCTGGTGGTGTGTGGAGGGTGGGGAGGTTGGGGGGGTGGTAACCGTAACATGGAATTTCCACACTTCTGTTGGTGTGGAAACAACCCTAACTGATGCATTAATGAAGTTTTTGCAAAGAATGTTCTTTCTTTTTTTAAAAGTGTAATGTAAGTAGTAATAGAAAGGGCCAGCTTGGTGGGAATGTGGGGCCCTTTGGACCCTGCAGTCCCACCAAGCCACCCAGTTGTGTATAATGGTGTGTGTGTGTGCATGCATAGGGCCCAGTTACACACAGCTATGGAGTCATGCCACAGCCCTATAAGGCAAGGAGACCTTGTAACAGTATTGTGCCCATATCTTGTGAACCATAGCAGCAATAAAAAAAATTCAAGTTTTCTCGTAATATTGACAGTGAGTAGTTAATGCAAGAATAAGCAACTGAAGCTGTGCCCCGCATCATTTCCAAGATAGGGGCACCAAAACGCAATGTGAGTGCAAAGTCTGAGGTCATAATTGTGGCCTTGAGCCATGAAAATAAGCAATTGGAAGACTAATTCACAAATATCTCAGGAACCGTACAAGGTAGGAAAAAAATTAAAATGTCAGTGCTTTCATGGCTTTGTAACCTAGTTCTCTGCAATCTAAGAAATTTCCAATGAAAAGTCCCTATCTCAAACCGTTTTCGAGATATGGCCCCGAAAGGTGGCACGGGGTGTCACAATGTTATCCTAGGGGAAAATTTCTGAACTTCGGAATACTGTAACTATAGACTTGTTCAGTGTTTCCATAAGAAACTACCAAAAGGCACACCTGTAGCACTAGACCTTTACACCCTGAAAGATTCAGTTCAGTAGAGCTATCCATGTTGCCACTGTGAAATGACAAACAAAACAACACACCGCAATGTTATCCAAAGGGAAAAATGATGAACTTTGGAATGCTATAACTATGGCCCTGTTGAATGTTTTCGCACCAAACCACTAAAAGGCACACCTGTGGGAGTAGGACTTTCCACCATAAAATGTTCAGGTCAATACCACAAACCACATTGCCACAATGAGGGGACAAAGAAAAACCACCTCCACAATGTCATCCTATGGGGAATTTTCTGAACTTTGGACTGGCATAACTAGGGGTGTCTTTAATTTTTCCCACATGAAACCAGTGAAAGGCACATCTGTGGCATGAGGGCTTCGTACCATGAAAAAGTCATACTAATAGCAAAATACACCTTGCCACAATGAAGTGACAAAGAAATGCAACAGATAGCAAAAATGTCCTATCTTTATAATGGGAATGTGATCGCAATCAAAAAAATGTGATCGCGATCAAATTTAAAGTTGCAGCAATTGTTTTCACTGTACAAAAAATGTTATCACAGTTAAAAACATGTTTCTAGGCCAGCTAGCCAAAAACTAATGCCATAGGGATGTTCCTCTGGGCCTGTTTAGGTAAACCCAATGACTGGTGTCTTCAAACGTGCACTATGTTTTGAGTTATAATGTTTTTTCTCCATCACTAACTGAAAACAAGATGGCGGCAGCACAACAATATTTTAGGGCAAGCTCAATCAAAAAAATCGATCATGATTGTTTTCACAGTGCACATATACATTTTTCCATTGACTATAATGGGACACAAAAAATGCTATCATTTTTGAACGGAACAAGATTTTTTCATGAAATCTTCAAAAAGCACCTCTGCTAACCAGGACCCATACAGTTCACCCACTTTTAACCCACTGAAATGCATTCTTCAGGGCAATATGGACGTCTAAAGAAAACAGAATGTTGGGGATTTTTCACTTTTTAATTATGCTATGATTGCACAACCATATACCCAATCAACACAAAGATTGTCAGATCTGGAGATCTATGATACATCTTCCAACATTCCAAATTTCAGGTAAATCGGACAAACGGTTGCAAAGTTATTAAAGTACAAACTTTGAGGTTTAACATAGAAATGTCTACTCAACCCTAACTATAGTGACACTACCATACCACTATTATATATACATATAATACTATATATATATAAAATATACTTGCCTGTGTATATATATATATATATATATATATATATAATATACTTGCCTATACATATATGTATATATATATATATATTTATTTAGTTTTTGTTTACCGGGTAAGGTGCACTAGCCATAGCAATGTCTATTTTCAGGCACAACCCGGGAGAATACAAGAACAAAACATTTTTACAATAGACTTGAACAGATCATATAGACAGAGAAGTACAATACAATATATCAATACAGTGTAAATAATGGGAACAGGTCGATACAAAGTAGAACAAACAGGTTTACAATAACAAAAATAGGGTAATAATAAAATTAAGGGTGAGCAGGCATAGTAACAGTTGTAAACAATGTGGTAGAAAACATCAGTTAAGCTAAGATAAGTGAGCATGTCAGCAGGTAGTCAAGGGAGATGGAAAGCAAAAGAAATGAGGGATAATGAAGTAGGGGGGAGGTGTAAGGGGATGAAAGGGAGAAAAAGGGAGTGAGATAGGGGATTAATAGATTAAGATAAAGAGTTATGATTGTAACAAGCTAGGAGACAGGATAGTACTGAGACAAGTCAGTTGAGACAGGGAGCAGAAAGGAGGCTTTTGGGTGGGGGAAGAAGTGAAAAAACAAGTGCTGTGCTAGGGGGGTTTGAAATGGGGGCAAGAGCATGGGATGGCAAGATGTTCATGCAGCAAGTATTTGAAAGAGGCATGGAAGGATGCCTGATGGATGGGTAGAGGGAGGGTGTTCCATTTTTGGGGGGCATTGCAGAAGAAAGCGCTCACCCCTTTGGAGGAGTGGTGTCTAGGGATGACGACATGGGCTTTGGCAGCAGAGCATAGTTCATAGCTGGGCAACTGATTAAGGAAGAATTCTGCCAAGGCTTTAGGCATTTGATTCTGGATGATGCTGTCTATGATGGAGCAGAGTGCATAATCTTGGGAGGTTGCCAGAGAAAGCCATCCAAGCTCAGAGTAGAGGAGGCAGTGGTGTTGTAGCCGATTAGAGGAAGATGCATACCTACAGATATTATTGTATGCAACATCCCACTTCTGAAAGCTAGTCTTACATGATGAGGCATAAGCTGCTACCCCATACGTGAGTGACGGCAGTAGTAAGCCATGGGCTGTGGCAAGCCTAGCTGATGGAATGAGTACATAGCTGGAGCAGTAGGCCATGACAAGTTTCATATTAGTCAGCTTGCATGTCTGTTGGATATGAAGATCAAAGGTGAGAGTAGGATCAAGTGTGATACCCAGATACTTAAAAGAGGGCACAACCATGATGGCAGAGCCGTCTTTGGTGGAGGAATTGAAAGTGGGCTGGGCAAGTTTACATTTAGCGTTGGAGCCAAATAGCATGGCTTGGATCTTTGAGACATTCAGGACAAGCCTCTTTTTTACCAGCCATTCTTCTAGTTGTATAAAATCTTGGAAGAGTCGCAAATTTATGTCAGAGATGTTCTTAGAACTGGTGTACAAGATGATGTCATCAGCATAAAGTAGGGAGGCAGTATTGGGGGTAGTTGAGGTAATATCATTAATAAAGAGGGAGAAAAGCAGGGGACCAAGGATAGAACCTCGTGGAACACCTATATTGATGGTAGTATAATCTGATAGGGTAGAGTTGAAATTAACAAATTGTTTACGGTCTGTCAGATAGCTGTCAAACCAGGCAGTCACATCCTGTGAGAAACTTAAAGATCTTCGTGCGCAGAGAAGAATAGGGTGACCTAAAAGGTCGAAGGCTTTGGTCATGTCTATGAAAATTGCCCCTGTAAGGAGACCTGAGTCCATGGCTGCTATGGTATCAGAGGTAAACTTGAGTAAGGCAGTGGTGGTGCTATGACCCTTGTGGAAACCATGTTTGTGCTGATGAGAGAAGGTTTAATTTCTGTAGATAGTCAATAGTTTGGTTGGTGACGAGCTTCTCCAGGATTTTGCTTAGAGCAGGTAATATGGCAATGGGCCTATTGTTAGAGGGTTTTTTTCGGTCACCTTTTTTGAAGACAGGGGTAATCCTGGCAGTCTTCCAGATTTCAGGGACATGGCCATGACAGAGGGAGAGGGAAAACATTTTTGCAAGAGGTGCAGCTATATAAGGGGCTGCCAGCTTTAGGAGTTTAGGCTGTAGTTTATCTGACCCAGCAGTGGTGAAGTCAGAGATAATATTGAGCAGCCTTAGAACTTCAATGTGAGTGACAGATTTGAACAGAAATTTGGGCCCAGCATCAGAAGTCTGGTCATAAGAGCAAGGTCTGGGAGGGAAAGCAGAGGTATAGTTAGTGAGGTCAGTGAACTGGGTATTGAGAAAGTTTGCTACAGTGGAGGGATTATTACAATGGATCCCATTTAGGGACATATCGGTTGGAGTGGGGGCAGGAGTCGATCCTAGGAAACATTTTATATATGACCAGAATTTTGGGGGGTCTCCATAAGATTTAAGTAAGAGATCTTTGCAATATGCAATTTTGGCCCCTTTGATTTCCTTCTTACAGGAGTTTCTGAGGGCTCTGTAGGAGTTAAAGTCAGCAAGGAGTCCCGTGCTTTTGTAGTAGCGCCAGGATTTGTCCCTGTGTCTCAGTTTGGTGAGAAGGTCGGACTTTAGCCATCGAGTATGTTTATTTTTTATCCGACAGGTAATAAGGGGGCAATGCTTGCCCTGGACTACCAGGAAGTGAGTCAGGAAAAAGTTTAGAGCAGTCTGTGGGTCATTGGAGTTAAAAATTGGGGTCCAGTGAACAGTGGCAATGTTCAGCAGGAAAGATTGTGGGTCAAGATTGGAGTAGTTATGAAAAGTGATAAAACGGGGCTGTGAGGGGGAGTGTTTAGGTTTGCCCCATATACAAAAAGTGGGGGAGTGATCAGTGATTGCATCAGCTAGAACACCAGAGGAGATAATGTTTTCCGGGTGGCTGGTCATTATCCAGTCCAACACAGAACTAGAGTTGAAGTGGGGGGCAGTCCTAGTGGGTTAACTAATCACCTGGTGAAGGTTGAAACTTTGAATCTTGGCCTGCAGGGCATGAAGAGAGCTACCTAGCCAGTTTAGATTGAGATCACCAAGTAGAAGGACCTCAATTTTTCCAGATAGAAGAGAGGTCTGATCAAGCAGTTTTCCTAGTCCTCTCTGGCCACTGGATGGGGGATTGTATGCACATACAATATGTAGTTTTTTGGGGCCTAGTGTAAGGAGGACATGAAGAGCTTCGCAGTGGTTTAGGGGAGATGAAAGGATAAGGGAGCGTTGTAGATGGTCTTTAAAATAAATGGCGGTACCACCACCTCTTTTGGGAGTAGGTCTATCAAGTCTCAGGAGATTGTAGGAGGGGAGTGAGCACTGTGAGTCAAGGATGTGAGGTTTAGGCCAGGTTTCAGTGAGGCAGATGATATCCGGTTTGTATAGGACAACCCAGGCTTGTAGCTCAGCATAGTTATGAATTAAGCGCCTGATGTTATGGTTAACAACAGTAAGGCCCTTGGCACAGGGGAGGGCATTATGTATGTTTGTGCTAGGATCAGGATTTGAGTGTATATCTCCTGAGAGCAGCAGGGCTAGTAAGATGAGATACCACAGTTTATGTCGCAGGAAAGGACATAGGTTCTTTGAGTTCAGAGGACATTGGCTTAAGTACATAGGCAACCAGCTGGAGCCAGGGCTTGTTTAATAGCATCGGAGTTTGGTCACACCGGAGAGAGGGCAGCTGGAGAAGGTTGGAGAAAATGTAGTTATGGGGCAAGAATAGTGGGGTAGACATGGGGGCAGGAGGAACAGAGGGCAATGATAGGTGGAGCAGAGCAATGGAAGGTATAATAAGAGACAGTAATATTTTTAGTTTCGTGGTAAATAGAGAGTTTGAGGTATTTGCTAGAAAAAAGCTGGGTCAGAACTGAGACAAAAGGAAGTGAGCAACCACAGAACGATGGTGGTAAGAAAGAAAAGGGGCTAGGAATAGAGGATTTTGTGAAACAGTTGTAGAGAAAGGGCAATATGAGACAGACAGTAAAAGGAGGGAGGAGCTTCAGAACGCTAGAGGAATGGGATAGGAGAGATGTACAGTGTAGGTGGAGTGATTGCATATTTAATGGAGGCATGGGAGAGGTGGGGGGTGGGAAGAAAATTCACACAGCGGGTAACAGCACCAACTAGCATATTTTACACCGGCTCGAGGAGATCCGAGCAGCAGCTAGCCCCAGTCCCAGGAAATCGTGCAAAAGGCCCTAGTAAAAGGCGCACCGATCTGGAGGGCTGGGTGGCTGAGAGTGGGCCAATGAGGATCCTCCCATAGAAAGGCACACCAATCAGTGGCGTCAGCACCTGAGAAACAGTTTGCGGCCATACCTGGAAATCGAGCCGTATCCGAGGACTGTGATGGCAGTCAGATGTTGTCCTTTGAGTCGGGGCGGCGGCAGGAGGCTGCAGGTGGTCCACCTCACAAACCGGGAGTGCCGCTTCTGGCACTGATCCCTGTGGAGGAAAGAGGTAGAGAAAACAGCTATAAGTAGGGGAGCAGCGAAAAGGCATGGGCGGTCGGCTGGTGAAAGGCCTACAGCAGAGGGTGGGGAACAGATTTCAAAAACAAGAGGAACAGTAATTTAGGAGAGACAAAGGTTAAATAGGAGGGTGGAGAAAACCACGAGCAGAGGGGTTGAGAACAGTCTAGTGGGGGAGGGTTTAGCAATCTGAGAGACAGTGGATTTGAGTGTAGAGATAGGGGGATTAGGTTTGAAGGGAAAAACAGGAAAAAGCGCAGACATTGAGGGTATGTACACAGTAGTGCAAAACAGGCTGGGCTAAACCTAGAGTCACCAGACAGTAGTTATGCAAAAGAGTTCAACAGAAGAAAATCATCTAGGTACAAAAACAGTAACTAAACTCTAGGCAGTTTGGTAGCACATACGGAGCAATCTAAAGACAAAATCTAAGCATCAGTAACAGGTGTAGATTTAGGCATGTAATTAGCGAGTAAAAGACAGTAGGTTGCAAAATTCACACAGCAGGTAACAGCACCGACTAGCAGATTTGGCACCGGCTCGAGGAGATCCGAGCAGCGGCTAGCCCCAGTCCCAGGGAATCGTGCAAAAGGCCCTCGTAAAAGGCGCACCAATCCGGAGGGCTGGGTGGCCGAGAGCAGGTCAATGAGGATCCTCCCGTAGAAAGGCACACTAATCAGTGGTGTCAGCACCTGAGAAACAGTTTGCGGCCATACCTGGAAATCGAGCCGTATCCGAGGACCGCGAGGGCGGTCAGATGTTGTCCTTTGAGTCGGGGCAGTGGCAGCCGGAGGCGGCAGGTGGCCCACTTCACAAATATATATATATATATATATATATATATATATATACTATGGGCCAGATATTCAGAAATGCGCCAAAGGCAGGTGCAAGTCTGGCACAGCGCAATTCAGATGTGCCATAGCACCATGGGTGCCATATTCAGAAGTTGCACAGGCAGCACTGCGCCAGCACAACTCGGCTGAATATGGCACACATGACCCATGGCACAACCTGAGATGTGCCGGCACAACTGTGGAAGCACAGAGCAGACCTGTGCATCAACACTGGGGGGCAGCACACATAGAAGAAACCCAGGGACACAGCCAATGAAGCACAGTGACAGTGGCCACAGCTCCCCCCCACCAGCAGGGCATACCAGTGCACACTCAGGCACCCAGGAACTGTACCCCAGAACACAGCAGTGGCACATCCAGCAGGTGACAGGAGGGGACAATGGCCAATGCAAGGCTGCCAAGGGTACCCCCAAGCACCCAGCCAGCCTGCCGTGCCCACCACCATGTAGCATTGACAATCCACTCCCAGGACCATGGAGCCAAGCACACACATGCCCCACATGCACACACATAGCCCACACACCAAGCAGTGAATGAGCCAGGACCCAGGCAGAGTGCCAGACCGCATGAGACAGGGTGCCCAACTGGGGATGCAGAGGTCCCCACCCCAGTGTGTGGACATGTCCAGAACAATGATCATGGCTATGTGCCACCACCATGCACACACCTGCCACCCATTCCTGACCACCACCCCATGGAGACCCCGAAGCCACAGAGCACACCCACCGAACCAGGGGATGGCCCCCACCAAAATGTGACACACCACTGTACACAGCAGGGAACCACGGTAGCACCCCATGTGCCCCCCCACCCCTGTGCACACACCATGGACAGACACCGGATCACTGCAGTATGGCTGCACAAGCCACCTGCAAATCAGACATGGACACAGGCATGTAGGTGAAAAAGGTTTATAACAGTAATATGTGGACAACAATAGAAACAGCAGGGGTCAGGGACAGGGTAGGTACAATGATGGATGGGGACATGGAACAGGGTCTGTACAGCAGGAAGGAGGACTGCAGGGGAACAGGGGCAGCGGGGATAACTGGGGCTATATGCATCTGACTCAATGTGGCCCTGCCTGTGTGCAGCTGTCATGCATCTAATGGTGATGACCACTTTCAGCATACTGGATGCAATGTGCAGGATCTGCTGCAGGAGTCTCATCTGCACCCTCCGAGGCCGTCGAGCCACTGGCCACCTGACACCTATGGCAAGGAAAAGGACAGGTGATCAGTGCAACAGCCCAGGGAACCATGCCCATCCACAGTGTGCAATGGCAGTATGAGCACACACCATTAGAGAGCCTGGTATGGACACCCACAGGAGGGTACAATGCCAGCCAACAACACTGCACACCACGATGGTGCAGAGAGGTGAGCGTCACTGTGCAGTGGCCACATGACCACACAGTGATAGTCACATGGCACACTGCAACAGCAGCACCACAGCAATACCGGTGGCATCCATGTGCATGTCCACCCCGCTAACAGCTGTCACACGGGTCTAACAGACGGGCCACAGTGGCATGCACGATGCGCAGTGTGACACACACAGCTGTCACAGCACATGGCACAGGCAGCCATGGCCACACCCACTCCTCACTGCTACCCCCCATGTACATTGGGAATGACCATGACATTGCTTACCTGCCCACTGCAGTGCAGTTGGCGCCAGTTGTTCACCATCAGGGCACACCACCCTGTTGCGCTCTGCCTCCTTCCGGGCCCACCTGTGTCCTCCAGCCCAGAGAATGGAAAGAAGAGAGGTGGACATCACTACACGGTCACACCAGCTGTCCCCCACCACACAGCCCACTGTGCACTGGACGTGCCCCTGTCCATCCCATGGCCCTCATGCCAGTACAGCCGCAATGCATGCAGCAGTATGGTGTGCAACGATGGACAGGATGACAATTTACCCCACTGCAGGACATGCCAGGCAGCAATGCTAACACCACAGTACTGCGCCAGGGCAGATATGCAACATGTGATTACCTACCTGGCTGTGGCACTGCACCATGCCGGATGTGTGCCTGCAGCCTCTGGAGTCAGTCAGGGTCTGTCCTCCGAAGGTCACCATAACAGTGCCTGCACTGCTGTGCTGTACATGGCACACCCATCCTCCTCTCCAAGGCCTCCGATATGGACTGCCACACCAGGCCCCTGGCCTGCTGCAGGAGCACTGGCCCAAAGAGCCAGGACTCATAGGACTGGATGGCAACCACAAGGTTCATTGCCTCAATGTCCGACCAGTTGAGGGTACAGTGTCCAGTTCCCTGCACCATGGACAGCCTTCAGCATGGCACTGTAAATGGTGGTGAAAAGTGCATGTGTCTGCCACAGGTGCAGGATGCGCGATAGGATATGGATGACCACTATTGCACAGCACGTGGATGCGTGCCAGGTTGCACAGTGTGGGACCATTGCACAGTGATGGGCATGGACACTATGCCATGGCCTAGCGGGGTCATGGGGTCATGTAGGTGACCCATGGGTCACAGATCAGCACCCAGCATGCAGTGTGCATGTACGCGATAGGGTGCATGCCAGGCTGTGGGAGCATGCATGAAGCCGCACCTGTGCCAAATGCACAGTGCCGATGCATCGCACAGTCCACGCATGTTGCACAATTGTACCATGGGACGTGGCACACATATGTGCACTGCAGGCATGCGCACTGCGCATGTGCAAGTATTGCACCTTGGGGTTGCTCCGGCGCAACACGCATGTGCACGGCGCAAGTCTGCGATATTCAGCTGCAGTATGCAAATAACCTCATTAGTCGATGCATGGTACATCGGGGAGCATTAGCATATCATTACAATTGTGCTCACCCTCATTTGCATGTGTTGAGCCATAAAAGAGCCAAAGAACTGCACAGGCCACAGACCGGTATTGTAACCATTCAAGTAAGTACTGGAAACATGGATGAACAGAGGCCTACTGCAACTGTGCAACTGATAGCCGTAACGTTCATTGCTGCCACTAACACACACTGGTGTGCATTCCCACAGGTGGCAGAATGTCGGGTGAGGAAGGTGCAGAGAATCAGGGGCCTACACGCAAGCGCAGGCCCAACTTTATGGCATCAGAGACTACTACCCTGTATGAGGCCTACATGGACAGGGACGACCTTCTCTCAGTGGTGCCACGGGTACACCGTAGGAGTGGGTTGTGGGCTGGGATGAGGTGGCATGGTACATCAACACCCACGGCCGACAACAGTGCACCCCCAGGAGTGCAAGAAAGAGACTGGCACTGACAGGAGGCACATTAAGGATAAGATACCTGCCATCCAGGCATCCCACAGGGTGACCGGTGGTGGCCCAGTAGCAGGGTCTCCGCTGACAGCCTCAGAGGAGCTGATGGCACCCAGCATTAGCTGAGCAGTGAGGAAGGGTGTGTCCGGTGGAGGGTTCCAGATGGGTGGCAGCCCCTCACTGCATGGCGAGTATGAGTGGGCCTGTGTGTGTGTGTGTGTGTGTGTGTGCTGTGCATGTATGCCTTGTTGATGTGCCACCAGCCACTTGCGAGTGTGTCTGTGGCCGCACAGTGGACTGCAGTGCCAGTTGGAAATGTCTGCATGCTGAGGGGACATGGTAGGAGGTGGCCATGGGGGATGGTAGTAAGGTGGGGGATGGTAGGGGGAAATGGGGTAGCCCTGGACAATGTAGCAACACTGACCCTCTGTTCTTGTCTTGCAGCACCAGCATGCCTCCAGGCAGGGGACATGGATGCCCAACCATCAACATCAGCAGGCATCTGGAGCAGGGACAGGCCCTGCCTTGGTGGTGCGGGGCATGTGGACATGGCATCTGATGATGCCCTTGCTGAGATCCTGGACACTGAAAGCCTGGAGGTGCTGTGTGCGGAGACCCAGTTAGGGATGTTGTCAGACACCGATGATGACATCAGGCTGATCATGAACAGCATAGGGCCATTGGTGGCAGAAATGCATTACACAGGCACCATCAGGGCACAGTGCTGCCCCAGTGGCTCCACAGTCGCCTCCCAGCCACTCCGTGGCTGAGGTATTTTGCACTACTGCTCTGTCCGGTGTGGGTGGTGGAGGTGCTGGTGGTGCAGTGGAGGCATGGGGCACTGACCAGCAGACAGTCGGGCAGCAGCAGCTGGATGCAGGTGACACTGGGCAGTGAGACACAGTGCACACTCCCAGTGTGCCTGACACAAGCATACCCCCTGTACGGCCCACTGTGCAGTGTCCATCTGAGCGGGAGGCTGTGCAGCATGCTGTGATACCCACTGCAGCTTGACAAATGGCCCAGGTGGCCCAGGATGCTGAGCATCTGGCAGAGTTACTGCAGGCATCCATGGAGAACCAGGTGTTGCTTGCCTCTGAGGTGCGCACTATGGGATGATGTGTGTCTCATGGCCAAGTGACAGGACAGAGGCCCTGTGCATATCATTGATGAGCTCAGACAGATGTGGAAGGCCACGACCATGGCTTTGGACTGCATGACCAGTGCCATTGTGACCGGGCTGCTGTTGCTGGCTGCCACTGGGCTTGGCTGTGCACAGGGGACACCACACAGTGCACTCTCCACCCCATGTTCCCAGCATCTGGTGACCCCAGCAAGGGGGACACTGGGGTCTGACATCAGCATCCCAGACACCCCTGGGGCAGGCCTGTCTGGCCGCCTCTACACCACTGCACAGACACGGTCGTGGTCCCTCACTTCAACCCCTGGGGGCATCAGGCATGCTTACCGGGGCCGATGCGCAGCATGCAGCTGATGCTCAGCCACAGCACTGCCACCCTCATGGCTGTGGCAGTCGTGGGACTATGCAGTCATAGTGCTGTGTGTGCTGCCCTGCCTTGCCATCCACTGCTGTTGCCACACACATGCATGGGTGGTGCTGGTGCAGCATGCATGCAGTGGTGCGCAGGTGTGTTGTGCCCCATGTGCCCAGTGTGTGTGGACCATGCTGCTGGGGCGTGTGGCATGGAGGTGATGAGGGCTGCTCAGCACTGATGGTGCCTGTGCACAGGTGCTATGCTTCTGATCCATGCCATGTCACACAACAGTGTGTGTGGTGTGTGTGTGTGTGTGTGTGTGTGTGTGTCTCCGTGTGTGCATGTCAGTGCTGCATGTGTGTTGCCATGCACCTGTGTGCCAGTGGCTCCACTGTGTGTAGTGCGTACTAGTGTTTGCATGCCATCCACTGTGCACACCCCTGCCATGGTGTGGAGTGCTGTCCTGTGATGCCCATGCTACTGTGTTTGTACACCCACCTACATTGACCGAAATGCTCCCTTGCAATTGTGTCCCTATGCTGCCTTGTCTCCAGTGCTGCTCTGGGGTCCCGTCTTCTAGGAGGTGGCTGCCCACTGCCCTCCAGCCCTTCATTGACATCGTCCCCACTACTGTCACCCTCCTCAGCCTCGGCAACTAGTCCACAGTCAATGACCATGTTGTGCAGGATGCAGCAGGCCAGGAATATGCCACAGGCCTTTGATGGGCTGTATTGTAGGGTACTGCCTGACCTGTCTAGGCAATGGAATCACGACTTAAGCCTGCCAAAGACATGCCTGATAATATTGCATGTTCTGGCATGTGCCTCATTATATCTGTCTTCCACGGGGGATGATGGTCTCTGGTAGGGGTGAGCAGCCATGCCCTTAGGGGGTATGCGCTGTTGCCTGGGTGGGAAGAGATATTTGGTTAGTCCACTGCTGTGCTGCCCCATGCTCACTCGCTGCCATGGTGATGGCCTGCCCTTCCCTCCTGCCACCCCCACTGTGGCTTACAGTCACAATGGCACATGTCCTACTCACTAACAAGGTGGCCCATAGGGATGTTTTCCCACTCGAACCTATGGCACAGCGTGGAGCTGTGCCATACGAAGGCATCATGTGCACTCCTGGGGCGTGTGGCGCAGACATTGATGATGTGCCCCATGGCATCACACACCACCTGGCAGTTGATGGAAGGATTCCCCTTTCAGTTTATGTACACCGGGCCCTCTGGGCCGGGTGGTGTGCAGATGTGGATGTGAGTGCAGTCAATGGCCCCAATTCACACCTGGCATGCGTGCCACCTGGTAGAACTCCTGCATGTTTGCTGTACACTCTGCCTGTGTGCTGGGGAAGTGTATGTACTCCAACGCATGTGGCAGTAGAGCATTGAGTAACTGGGTGAGGAGGCGGGACGTGGCAGACTGGGTGATACCTGTGGTATCCCCAGTGGGTCTTTGGAAGGTGCCTGTGGCGAGCAAGCACATCACAGCGGTCACCTTGGTCTCCACTGACATGGCATGACTATGTCTGGTGGCTGCCTGCATCTCCTCACTGCACAGCTCACATAGCTGCCTCAAAACTGTCCTGTTCAGGCGGTACCAGCCCACTATCTTCGTGTCACTGAAGTTCTCAAATGTGACCCTGGCGCGGTATCACCTGTGTTGGGCATACTGCCGCTGAGCCCTTCGTCGGCCACGCAGGTGTTCCTCCTGCCTCCTCACACCCCTCATTACGGCATCCATTACGAATGCACCACTGTCCATCTCTCAGTCACTGTGCCTATCCCTGACTTCCTGTGGCATTCTGTCCCTTCATCTGTCCGTCTGTCTGTCTGTGTCTGTCTGTCTCTCTCCCCCACTCTCTCTGCCTCTCTTCCACTCTCTCTCTTTCTCTCTTGCACTCTCTCACTCCCTCTCTCTCTGTGCACACTGTTGTGCATCTGCTGTCTGTGTATTTGAGCCTGTTTTTATATGCTCAAGTATGCCTGGCGCAACTTGGTTTTTGCTCTACACTTGCGCCTTACTTTACCATTGAATATGCCATTGCACCATATATTCCTGGGCACGCCCCCATGCACTTGCACCGCATACATTACAGTTGTGCATTGGCGTGATGGGATTTGCATTGCACTGCAGGTCACTTTCAATATCACCTGGTGGCACAACTCGGGACCTGCGCCAGCACGACTGAGTTGTCCCATGCACAACTGCTTTGAATATCTGGCTATATATATATATATATATGTACATTGCAAATAACTTCATTAATGTATCAGTTAGGGTTAAACTGGCAAAAGAAGAGAGAAATAAGTTCAATACTTTATTCCGCTTGTACGCACACTCAGAGGTAGGGGTGTCTAGGGCCGTAAACCTCACGCCACCCATTCTCCTATACTTTACCCATGTCATCTTATTTTCTAATGGAATAGGGTGAGAGTTAGGGTTGACAGGCCCCAAGACAGCCCCCCACATGTGGGTCTGTGCAAGGTGGGGAATGGGGTGTTAGAGTTGGAAACCCTATCACATTTCCCTACTTTTGTCAGTTTAACCCTAACTGATGCATTAACTACATTTTTTGCAGTTTATTTCCTTACTTTTTGAGATAGCATAATCATATCCTAATTTACTTGTCAGAGAGCAGGCGCTCCCATTCCTCCGTAGATGCATATACATACATAGCTTCAGAAGTGCAGGGCCTGGCCCTGCACTTCCATTTATAGCACAAGAGGGATGGAATTGTCAGCTTAGCCATGTTATTACCCTACTTAATGTACCCACTACACAAAATATTCAAATCCCCACTGAAACGTAATTCTGTGCAACTGCAATGTCATTTCCACGCCACAGCTGTGAGAACACATTTTGGCCAGAATGTGAAAAATAACAGTTGTGACATACATTTGGTGGTGTAATAATAAATCCACGTACAAGATTTGGGGTCAAAATATTTTTAACTGACAAAGTTATGAATGTGCATAGTGCAATTGCAATGAGCCATAATAACCAAGGCCCCTGCAATTCTGAGAGTCTGAAGTTGCAGAATTTTCCACAGAATTTGCATCATGCATTGCCGCAGAATATGTATAGTGCTGCAGAATTCACTGTTTTTGGTGTTTTTTTATTCAAATATACTGTTTTTCCATAGTGTCAGGCTTTCTTTTCCATCTTGTTTATCCTGAAGCCCCTCCTCTATGCTCGGCATATGATGTCATTGATGATATCACATCATAGTTAACTAATGGTAGGATTGCGTTCTACTAGAGAAATGAATAAATCATGCCGCAGAAATCAGAAAATGCTGCCGCAGAGCACTAGGGGACCTGATAAAAACTCAGCCATTTTTTAATATTTTGACCCCAAATTTTTTGCATGGTCTTTTGGGGACCCCACTTCATGAGCATAATGACTATCATTACACAAATCCCACTGGAAATGTGATTTTGCCTACAGACCATGAAATCACCTTTCAAGCAGGAGTTGCCTAACGACAGTCATATTGTTCATGAGGTGGCATCCCCAAAAGGCCATGTTGAAAGTTTGGGGCAAAAATCATAAAAAACGGCTGCGTTATGCTTAAAAGTTGAAACCCCACCATTTAGATACATTGAAGAGCATTTACCTTAGTTTCTCATATTGCAGTTGGCAGTCCCAGCAGCAAGAAGTGTCTTCGATCAGTGGAGTGGGTCTTGAACCTGGGACCTCTTCAGGTGAGTGAGGGTCTGTGGAGGGGTCATGGGGGGTGTGGAGAGGTGGGTGCAAAGTGGGAGGTTGGGTGACGGGTACGGGCGTGATCGGCGATGGACTTTTATTTTCACATTTAAAAAAAAAACAAAAAAACATTGAGGTAGTGTTTCCTTATTTCCAAGTATAAAAATCTGAAAACAGAGGGTGGGAGGGATACCACTAGCCACCAATGAAAACAATGGGCATCAGAGGGTAGGGGTACCACTGGACACTAGGGATAAAGGAGGGAGCCATATAAGGTGGCCCCCCAAAAAACAACAGGGTATGGGGCTATAAAAATGAATTAAAATATATAAGTCTACCCTATTGAAACTGGCCCCCCTCTTCAACAATTTCTGCCGTTTGGCTCTCAGTGTCCCATCCCGCACCCATCACTGCATCCTCTACCGATCCCTTGCATTTACATCCCTCGAAAGTCGCCACTTACTGCATTGCGCTAAATTTGTCTCAAAATTCTGGCTTGGTGCCCTCCCATCCTTTCTTATAGTCATACTATCATCAGCCCCCACCCATGCCCTTAGATCCCTTGACTCCCGCCAACTATTAATCCCTCAGCAGAGGAACTCCACCAGCCAAGCAGCTTTCTTATACCGCTTCCCTGTACTCTGGAACAAGCTCCTCCCTCAAATCCGCCTCTCCTCCTCTGCCCACTCCCTATCTACTGCCCTGGCAAATTACCTCACAGTAAATTGTTCCTGCACGTGATACCTGCTCATGTTGAACCTGCGTCCCCCCATCCCCCCAATTGCCTGACCAGCGGCACCTAGCCTACGCTGTGGATGCTGGCTGATTGCACCAACTTCTGCACTTATTGTTTTGTCTTTCTGTGCTGTCATTTGTTTGCATTTGTTTTCCTTGTATTAAATGTATCAATGTTTTTACCTAGATGGCATTGTGCCTACGGTAACCTATGTAAATTGCACTAAATGTAATCCTCCTCCCACTGTATAATTATGCTAATTGTAACTCACCTGATAACCACCTGCGTGTTATCCAGTCCTCTATTCCCCAGGTCACACCGGGAGATGAGCAGCTTGTTGCTCAGCGTGCCTTTCCTGGTGAAACATTTCAATAAATAAATAAATAAAATAAATATATATATATATATATATATATATATATATATATATATATATATACACACATATATATTCATTGCAAAAACTTTGATAATGCATCAGTTACAGTTGAAGTGACAAAAGTATGGAAATGAGGCATTGGGGTTGAGCCCTAACCCCCACCTACTACCACCATCACTCAAGAGGCATCGGGGTGTGTCATAGCCATTAGGCCCTAACTCCACTCTATTCAATGTGTAAACAGGCTGACATGATACATCATAAGAGAATGGGATGAGAGTTAGGCCTAAGAACTCCATGGCACACTCCAATGCCTCTTGGTGTGTGGAGGATGTGGAATGGGGTGGTAGGGTGGGGGGTTAGGGGATCAACCCTAACATCTCATTGCCCTACTTTTGTCACTTCAACCCTAACTGATGCATTAACAAAATTATTTGCAATGAATTTCCTCACTTTTTGAGAAAGTGTAATGTAACTGGTCAATGGTATGTGTTGGTTAGGAGCATGGGCCCTCCAGGCCCTGCGCTCCCTTCAAGCTGCCCATTTTTGCATAACGATATGTGTCTTTAGGAGTGCGGCCCTCTGGGCCCTGCGCTCCCACTTACACATAACTACGGAGCTATACCGCAGCCCTATAGGACTCAAAAGTAACCTTGTAACACTAATTTGTCAATATCTCAGTAACCATAGCAGCTATGAAAAACATTCCACCGCAGTTATAATCATGACTTTGAAATCTCCACACATGCTTAGTTGTTTCCCGGAGCAAAACATCCGTATCTTGCATTGTTTGTGAGATACGGGCATCAAAAGGCACTGTGGGCACTGCAATGTTATCCTATGGGAAAAATCTCAATTTCATAATGGTATATCTATGGAACTGATTAATTTTTTGCACCTAAACAGTATAATTCATGTCTCTGGGACACTCCCTTTATACCCTATAAATTTCAAGCTAAAAGACCAAACAGTTTATTTACAGTACACTGGAAAAGTCTTAAAATTCCTAGTTCATGAGGTGGCAAAATCTCCATTTGTGAGGTTAATCCCCATTTGAGAGCTGTCAAAATTGATGTTCACGAGAAATCCTTGTTCATCAGATTTGGGAAGTCATGATCAAGGATATTGTCAGCTCGTGAAAGGGGATTGACTTGCAAAAGGGGATTTTGACAGCTCACGAATGGGGATTTTGTCACCTCAGGAAAGAGGATTTAAAAAAACGATACCCTTTCACAGGCTGTCAAAATCCCCTTCTGTGAGTCAATCCCCTTTTACAAGGTGTCAAAATCCCCTTTCACGAGCCAATCCTTGTTTGCAAGGAAGGGCCATCTGGTCTGGAAATGACCATCAAGGATTTTGTCAGCTCGCAAAATGGAATTTTGACAGCTCACGAAAGGGGATTTTGACAGCTCGTGAAAGGGGATTCAAAAAAGCAATCCCCTTTCACGAGCTGTCAAAATCCCCTTTCGCAAACCACTCCCCTTTCACGAGCTGACAAAATCCCTGTTTGGGAGCAAATCCTTGTTTATGAGATAGGGCCATCTGGTCCTGAAATCATGAGCAAGGATTTCATCAGCTCACAAAAGGGGATTGGCTCACAAAAGGGGATTTTGTCACCTCACGAATGAGGATTGGAAGCGAGTCATGAACGAAGAATGTTAAAATGAAAAAGCCATTTTTTTGACCAAAATAAAGAAAACCAAAGCCACGGTTATGTAGAGGGCATCACCCTGAACAAAACCCTTGCTTAATTTACAACAGTACACATCCATGAGGCATACTACCATTTTGTTTGTGGGGAAAAAATGAAAACAAGATGGTGGCTTGCAAAAGGGGAATTTTTCCTCATGAACAGGGATTTTATAAATCTCCATTCATGAAGTGACAAAATCCTTGATCACGAGCCCAATACCCATTCACAAAACATACATAAAAATCCCAGACTGAAGTAAGCATGCTCAGAACCCCAAGATTCAAAATTAAATAACTTTCTTTAATTTTTTTTATTTTACTATTTATGCCTCCTTCTCACCCCCTCGGCTCTGGACTTCCTCAGGAGCACATGGAGTCATCGTCCTACAGCACAAACCCTACCTGGCCATCCTCTGTCGCCCATGTAGCCTCAGTTATACCCCCCAGGCAGGGACGGGGCGGGACCCAACACCCCGACACTGTAGTAACATCGGGAGGGAGGGAGGGAGCCAGGTGGGCAGCCGTAAATCAGGGGCAAGCTCCTGGTGCTCCATCTCCACCAGAGCTGAGAGGCATTTTCTCTGTTTTTCTCTGGGGAGTGGCTGGTGCCCTGATGTCAAGACGTATCTGACGTCTGCCACTCCCCCACTCCTTCTCTCTACTCAGCAGTGCCTGCTGTATCTACAGCCTCCACCAGAGATCAGCAGAGCACCGAACAGGGACCCCTGTCCCTCCCCAGAAGAGGAGAGCTGTTCTCTGGATGTTCAATCCTCTCCCTCCCCTGCCGATCCCCAGCAACCCGGGCTCGCTTCCCAACCTGGGACGCCATAAAAAAATTAACTTTTGAATGGATAATTATTTTTTCACCAAACCAATGCTGGATTGTTCTTTGGGTAAACCTTTTCCCACCATGAACATTTCAGACCAAAATTCCAAATGGTGTGGCCACAGCGAGATGGGCTAAAATCAGCAGCAATGGGTGAAAAAGCGAAAAAAAAAAATGTTGTGCTTCGCTGCATGAAAACCACAAGTCTGATCAAAACAAAACTTGGCAGATCAAGAGATCTACCATACGAGACTGTGCATTCTGAATTTTTTGCAATCTGTTCAATGGTTGCAAAGTTACTAAGGTGCAAAATTTGGGGTTTAACATTAAACTGCCTACTCAACCCTAACTATAGTGGTGCTATTGCACCGCTATATATATATATATATATATATATATATATATATATATATATATAGGCACAAACAGGGCAAATTTTAAAAATGGGATTGAGGATGGGGGTCCCACTAGACACCAAGGATATTCAGGGCAAAGAGGACCAGATTCCTTTATTTTTCAGGACCAAATTGTCCAAAAAACATCTCGTTTTTTGTTAATATAGTTTTTATTAATGTTTTCACATATTTCGGGGGGGGGAAGCAGTCACAAATACATCATATTATATTTGTTTTACATATACATAGTTAAAAACAAGTACATTTTCAGTTTATGCATAGTACATAGATTATAGCATTTTATTAGTTCATGCCCATTTGAGATTTTCTTAATAGGTATAGGTACATACATTAGAGACACCCCTCTCCCTCCGATCAGTCCCAACCAATTAATCCACTCTGATTCCCTTCATTGCCTCAGAGAAGTCCCCTATTGTAATTTAAATTAATTATGTGATGGTTCTTTTCATTACAGACATAAATATTTTATAGTCTACATTTAGTACTGATATGGGGTGGTACGAGGAACATATTTGAGGATCTTTCTTAGGTTTGGGAATAAACAGAGATCACCGCATATGACCAGCTTGGAGGAGGTTCATCTGTACCCTGCAATACCCCTTCGTATACCCGTTCTAATAGAGGGCTGATTAAGGACTCTGTATGCTTGTAAAACTCCGTACCATACCCATCTGGGCCTGGGGCCTTCATTGTCTTTAAATGTGAAATGGCTGCACACAGTTCTAACTGGGTTATGGGGGAGATCAGTCCCTCTTGTTCATCTGTACTTAGCTTAGGGAGATTGAGGGAGGATAGAAAGGTTGCTATGTTATTATGATCTGACAAATGATCGGGGGGTATATCATTTCCTATAGTAATCACTGAAAACTTGTGTGATACCTCTCACCTTTATTATTTGGGCATTGGTTGTTGGGTCCCTAATGCTGGCTATAGTAGCAAGTCATCTCTGTTTACGGAGGCGAAAAGCTAGTAGACGTGAAGCCCGGGGTCCTATTTCTCCATAGCGCTGCCTCAGAAAAGCCAGAGCTATTTCTGTTTGCTGTAAACACAGCCTATCGAGCTCTTGTTTGGTCTGTTTTAGCTGCATCAATACTGATTGATCCCCTTGTTGGTGGGCCATTTGGAAGAAAACCCAGGGTTTGCTCTAGGTGCAGCTGTTTTTCCCTGCATTGTTTTGCTAAGTAGGCGGTATGTTGTACTAAGGACTGCCTTCAATGTATCCCATCTGATTGCTGGGGATGTCTCCCCTTCGGGATTGTATGTGAGAATCTCCTGTATTTTTTCATTTAAAAATTCCCTGAATTGTTTACCTTTAAGATGAGTTGGATTGAGTCTTCACAGGGTATCTCGCCTCTCAAATCCTATTTCCCATGTTGTAGTTATTGGGGCATGGTCAGAGTGTGCAATGTCCTCAATGGCAACTTCCTGAAGGAAACCTAAGCTTTCTTTTTGAGTATAAGAGTAATCTATTCTGGTGTACGTTCCATGGGCTGCTGAATAAAATGTATATCTCCTATCTCTAGGGTGGAGGGTATGCCATACATCCAACCAGCCAACTTCTTGTGTAAATCGTTTAAAAAACTTATGTGGGGCGGGTTGTTTACATCTAATGACACTCGTGGAGTCCAAATGAGGGCTTGGAGCAATATTAAAGTCTCCTCCGAGGATCAGAGTCCCCTTAGTCAAATTCAACACCTTTCTCAATAGATACTGGCACTTAGGTAATTCATGCTTTGCCTCAATGTGTACCCATGATTTGTATACCATGCCCTTATGATCATGTTCTGTACTGTTCCTGCCTCGTTGTGTAACCATGATTTGTATAACCTGTCCTTGCTGATCCTGTGCTGTACTGTACTGTTCTCCCTATGTAACAAGTTCAAATGTAATCCCTCCCAACTATGTACATCATCCTTATTGCGCTACTGTAAAGTTCAACTACTGTATGTATACCTGCCTCCTCTGTAACCCCCCCAGGTCGCACCGTGAGACGAGCATCTTTTTGCTCAGTGTGCCTTTCCTGGTGAAACATTTTCAATAAATAAATAAATAAATACTTTATTGTCTGAGTTTTTGACCCTAGAGGGAACTAGGCGTTGGCTAAGATCACCTCATTGTCCTGTAGCTTCCCTTGGACAATTACCAGGCAGCCCTCCACATCTGCCCACTCCATTGTGGCCTGGAAGGGAGTATGGCCCATTATCAGTATGGCGACCCCTCTCTTTCCACCACCTCCATGCAAGGATGAAAACACCTGTGCGATTCCCCTCCCCAACAGCTTTTTATGTTCATTCGCATTCATATGTGTCTCTTGTACATAGATAATCCCTGCATGGCACTTCCTGAATAAAGTAAGCATTCTTGTACGTTTGATCGGGCTGCTCAAGCCATTGACATTTAATGACATTATCTGTAAAGCAGCAACCGTCATTTAAGTCTCTCTGATATTGGAGAGCTTTAACTGGGCCCCCTTGCTATGTCTGGATCCTATCACATTGTTATTTTTGTAACTGGTTTTATGGATTAGTGACTGCCTATGAGGTAGTGAGGGATTTAAGCCACCCTCAAACTTTAAACTTTCAAGGAACTTGGGTGAATTAACAACTTGGGCAAAAAACTGGCGGCAGTGGCTTAACAACTGGGCTTGCCCTGCCAAACTATTAACCACTTCCATGGGGGCTAAGGGCTAAATTGACCCAGGTGCCCTAATGTGCCAAGTATGGCTTGGTCCTGGTACCTTAGGACCAGACGTAAAACATCTTGGGAAAGGGAGGGAGGGAGGGGGGTTATAATCATGCCAGGTCATTCCCCGGGTATTAAAAACAAATTATATGTTTCCATTTATTGTTTCCCAGTTAACTGTGATTTCCCCTTTGTGATACCTAGGTGAGCAAAGCTCATTTCCCTACATGGGGAGGCCTTTCGTATCACACGACTTCACACACTGGAGGCAATTCGATTACTCTAATGGTCCGATCAGAGGTGGAAGTCTCCACCCAACCCCAGCTCCCTCATTCAGCGGTGAGGGAGTAAATGGGGGGGCCCACAAAAATCCACTCCCCAGTCGTGGACCTGTTAATGTGTTCGAGAGGCAGAGCAAGCATGTCTCTCCTTTCGTCTTGGCATCCGGCCCTTCCTTTCCATAGCTCTGCCTTCCCCACAGTATGGAGGACTCTTAGGATTCCCCAGGTATCCATATGAGCATACAATTTAATGTTTAACATTTTTAAAGTCCAACATAAAGTCCCGATATATATCTGGGTTAGTTAGGTACCACTAACTGTAGCGTTGCATGTGTCCTCATATTTAATAATAGGCCACGAAGTGGCCTGATGGCAGGCCCGTCCTCCCTCTCACTTCTAAGCCATCTGCTTGTGCACCCTTCCCTTCCTTTGCCTCTACCCTTTCTCTCAACTCCCAATTTTAGGGTGTCACCACAAGGGGGCCCTCTTAGCCTGATTCCCAGGTTTCTATGTTGTAGGGCACCTCATTTCAGTAGAGGCCTCTGGGCAGGCTTATTGGTACATCTACATCAGGAGAAGATACTCGCGGATGGGATAGGGGCACAGAGGTTGACAGGAGTTTGGTTAACAAGAGGAGAGGGGAGGGCATGGCCCACCTACCTGTTAGTAGATAAAGATATTATTGCCAGTCCACTTCATGTGGTATTCTACTTAGTTGCTTTATTCTCTGGTTCAGGTGTTGCTTGCTGTCTCAAATTTGCTGCGATTTGCTGAATCGCGGATTCTCCTTCTCTGTGGTGTTGTCCCGCCGATGATCCTCTGCTTCACGCCTTTTGCACTAGTTTGGCTGCTAACGATGGAGTATTGGTGTTTTGGTGTGTTGGGACCTCGATTCCCAGCTTAGTTAGTCCTTGAGATGCTTCTTCTGCTGATTCATAACTTTTAGGGCCTTCTTCAAGGTAAACCACCAGTTTTGCAGGGTATGGCGTACGAAACTTTATCCCTGACTCCTTCAGCTTTCTCATTATTGGGCCATAAGCTCTACAATTCATGGCTATTGTTAGAGGATAATCATTGTCCACGTAAATTCTATGAGCTTGGTAGGTTAACTTGCCTATCTGCCAGGATTTATGCAGTATCATCTCTTTCTCTTGATACCTCAGAAAACACATTAAGATTGCTCATGGGCGGTTTGATAGCTGAGGCCCTAATGTACGATGAGCCCAATCTATTTCCAAGGAGCAGTCCTGTATGTCCAGCTGGGTTTTAAAATATTTTTGCAAGAAAGGGATAATGTAACTTCCCTCTGACCCCTCAGGAAAGCCTGCGATTCTTAAATTATTTCTCCTGCTTTGTGCCTCCACATTGTCCACTCTATCTCTAAGGTTTTTTACCTCTTGGCTCAGTTGGAGGCTTGCCCTTTCAGTTTGATCTACCCATAAGTTGGTGGATGTGGCCTGTTCTTCAAGACCATCAAGTCGCTTTTCAATTTTCCCCACATCCATTCGTAGTGCTGCAAATGTGGACTTAGTTTCTTTCTGAAAGTCCCTTAATTCTCTGAGGACTAAGTCCATTTGCCTGGTGATATTGTTTGAGTTAAGGGTTTCAGGCCTAGAGAGATCACCGTGACCAGATATCTGTGAGCTGTCGCTATTAGAGAATGCCCCATCTGGATCTGAGGGGTCTGGCGGTAGGTTTTGGTTTTCCGGCTTTTGTCAGGGCATCTTTGTGCTTTCTTAAAGTTGCTTTTGCCCAATTTTACTTTTTTAATTAGCTGGGAATTAGTGATTTATATCCCAGGGAGATGGAGCTACGTGGTCAGGCTGCAGCTGCTGGCATGGTGTCACCGGAAGTCCCAAAAAACATTTCCGATGATGAGATGACCATGAGAAAAATCCTTTTTCTCCATCTCATTTCCTTTTCTGCCATCCTTTTCCCCCAAGGAAAAAAAAGATATTGACTGGTCAAAAAGGATTCCCACTTTTGCCGACCAGATGTCCATTTTGAGGACCAGATGGCTCTGTCGTTAATCCTTTTTCACCACCCAAAATTCCTTTTTCCCCATCCTTTTTTGTCATGGTGAAAAATGAAATTGGCTGGTGAAAAAGGATTTCCCCTTTTCTCAATCAGATGTCCCTTTTGCCAACCGGATGGCGCTGCAGGGCCATACATCCCTGGGCTGAGTTACAACACTTTTTATGGGGCAAAAACCAAAAACAAGATGGCGACTTACAAGAAAGGAATTTTTTCTGATGAACAAGGATTGGCCCTGGTGAACAAGGACTGGATCCTCAAGAAAAAAAGATCCTTTTTTATTCCATAAAGCTATCCTGAAAAGTAAAAATCCCTTTGAAAATAATGGGATCTTAAAAATGCTATAACTTTGGAAAGGATTAATATTTTTCCACCAAATAAATGCTGGCCTGTTCTGTGACCCACGCTACTTCTACCATAAACATTTCAGACCAAAATTCAACACCATTTGTGTGCCACAGGATGAGAAAAAAATGCAAAAGTGGAAAATTTTATGGTTTTTCACTATCTGTATCTCAAAATCTGCAAATCTGACCAGAATGAAACTTGGCACATCAAGAGACCTACCTGAGGAGACCATACATGCAAAATCTTCGTGTCAATCTGTTAAATGGTTGCTAAGTTATTAAAGTGAATTTTTGAGATTTAACATTAAAGTGCCTGTTCAACCCTAACTATAGTGGTGCTACAGAACCACTATAATATCTATCTATCTATCTATCTAGCTATCTATTTATCCTATTTATCTGTCTGTGTGTGTATATATATATATATATGTGTGTGTGTGTGTGTGATTGTGTGTGTGTGACAACAAATCATTCCATTCACTATTTATAGTGCTCATTCTCAAAAAGAAGGGAAATTCATGGCAAAAAACTCTGTTTAATGCATCAGTTAGGGTTGTTCCACAGTGACAAAAGCGAGGAAATTCGGTGCTAGGAGTACATTCCCCAAGCCATTCGTCCCTACTCAGCATCGGGTGCAGGCGTCATCGGTCTTAACTCTCACTCCATCCCATGTGTAAACAAGCTGAGGTGGTTCAGTATAGGAGAATTGGATGAGAGTTAGGACCGACGACCCCAATGCACACCCCAATGCTTGTTGGTGGAGATGGGGTGGGCTTGGGGTGCAAGGGGTGGCAACCTTAACACTGAATTTCCTCGCTTTTGTCACTGTGGAACAACCCTCACTGATGCATTAAACAGAGTTTTTTGCCATGCATTTCCCTTCTTTTTGAGAATGAGCACTATAAATAGTGAATGGAATGATTTGTTGTCACATAGTAACGCCAACGGTAACGCAAATGCAAGCACAAATGGTAACACACTTGGTGATGCAAACATAAATGGTAACGTAAATGGTAACGCAAACAGAAATGCAAACAGTAAGAAAAATGCAAACAGTAACACAAACGCAAACAGAAATGCAAACGGTTAAGGCAACGGCACCGCAGAAGGAAACAGCAACACAATCGTCAATGGAAACGCAACCATAAATGTAAATGCTAAGGGCAACAGAAATGCAAAAGTTAACAAAAACAGTAACATAAACGGTAATGCCAACGGAGATCCAAACAGTAAGAAAAATGCAAACGGTAACACAAACGCAAACAGAAATACAAACGGTTAAGGCAACGGCACCGCAGAAGGAAATAGCAACACAATCGACAATGGAAATGCAACCATAAACATAAATGCTAAGGGCAACAGAAATGCAAATGGTGACAAAGACTCAAACAGTAACGATAACACAATTGGAAACACAAACAGTTACAGTAACAGCAATGATGACGCCAAAGCAAACAGTAACGCAAACGGAAACACAAACGCACGTGCATACGGAAACACAAATGGTAACGTGCATGGTTATGGTACCACAATTGGAAACACAAATGCTAACGGTAACAGCAACAATGATGCCAAAGGAAACACAAATGCAAAAGGAAGCACACATGCAAATACAAATCGTAATGCACATGGTGACACAAAACAAAACACAAACAGAAACAGTAATGGAAATGCAAATGGTAACAGTAATGCAAATACAAGCGCAAATGAAAATGCAAAGGGTAACGCACATGGTGGTGTAGACGGGAACACTAACACTAACGGTTATGGAAACGCCAGTGGAAACGCTAACTGTAACAGTAACGAAAGTGCACACCCCTTTTTTCCCCAACAGCTGCACAGAGAAACACAGTAAATACAATGCATAATAATGGGTCTTGGAGCAGAAAATGAGCACTTGGAATACTAAATTGCTTATGTCTCAGGAACTGTACGACGTAGAAAAAAAATTAAAATTTCATATAATTTATTACTTTCCTGGCTAGTTTTGTACTTAGCGCCCTAGTGGGGAGGCTAAGCATTTTTCTGACCAAAAGTCTGTACCTCGAAGCGTTTCCGAGATACGGGCCCCAAAAGGCGTGGCAGACACCATAATGTTAGTCTATGGGAAAATGCGTCAACTTCAGAGTATCGTAACTTTGAATCCCTGTAATATTTTGCTACCAAACCACCAAAAGGCACATCTGTGGGATGTTGGCTTTCTTCCCTCCAAATTGTAGCCCAAAAGGCCAAACCATTCTTTTGAAGCAGGGTGGCAAAGAATTCCTGTTATTTTGGGCATAGTGTCGCAAAGCAGTGTCGCAAATCACGACACTTTAGAAAAAAAAATCACAAAAGTGTCGCAGGTGGGACACTACTTTGGGACACTACAGTTTACAAAAATTTCAAAAACATATTTCTGGGGTGTTTAACCCTCCAAAAAAGACATGACTAGCATCCTCAGGGCTCAACTAGGTGAACACAGAAAGAATTGTGTCCCTAGAGGGTCCCAAATTTAAATGCCAAGCATTTCTGTGACCAGTAACTGAAAAAAAAACATGGCTGACTCACGACACTACTGGGGTCATTTGCGACACTAAAAACTGCATTTGCGACACTGTTGAATATTTTGTTAACTTTTCCCATTGACTAGAATGGGAAACTTGTTTTTTGAATAACTTTTGAACTATTTAATATTTTTTCATGAAATCTTCAAAAGGCACATTGGGGACCCTGGCTGCATGTTTCCTGAAGGTTTTGGACCAGTCGCATAAACTGTGCAACCTGTAGGCATGAGCAAAGAATGTGCAAGAAAGCGTAAATATGACTTTCTATTGTGCTTCATAGCTCCGCAACCATATATCTGACTATTACAAAACTTGGTAGATCTAGAGATCTATGGTACCGCTCCATGTCTGCAAAATTTCAGGCAAATCCATTATACAGTGGCAAAGTTATTAAGCTGCAAAATTTCACACTTTAACCTTAAATGGGGTACTCAACTCTAACTATAGTGGCACTACCGTGCCACTATAATATTTAGATATATAGATATACATAGATATATATGTATAGATATATATAGAGATAGATATAGATATAGATATAGATATAGATATAGATATAGATAGGGATACATGACGGGCAGGAGTGGGATATGGAAAATTATACAATGGCAACTAAAATACCCTGCTCTCATTGGTCAGCTGGCACTATCACCCTGTTGTAAAATTCAGCATCACCAACAGGAACAAGTGCCAGCCAGCTGCATCTCACTAACTGCAAAAAAAAAAAAATTAAAAATCAGTCCGAGACGCCATCTTCTTTTCCCATGAAAGCGGCCGTATTCAGAACCAAAAGACTCAACAGTATTTGCCATAAATGAACAGTCCATTACTGTTCAAAACAAATTCAGCCCCAGCGTTATAAAAAAGAAAGTTTTCAATAATTTTCACGCAACACTCACTCCCTCTTCAGTCCATCGTACTCACCGCACCACAAGTACACTTTCTGTCTGCTGACTCCGATGCTCAAACCTCCTAATGATCACACCTGCTAATGATCTCAGAACTGTGCCACTGAAAATTCCTTCAGTCCGTAACAAACCGATAGCATCCAGCAAAAGAAGTTTCCTCATAAAAGAAAAGATATTCCCCCGAGTACCATTCACAGTTCCTGCTGACCACAAAGTAAAACCAGAAGCATACTGTCAGTCAGGGATAGCAGACCTTTACCACTCGCACCAAACCAACAATCAACTGGCTTCATAACTTGTAAATAAACTAATAGCCCATGACTCTCTTATTAAACCAAAAAAAAAAAAATCACAGCATATTACTATCTGGGGGTACTCCACTGATCTTCTCAAACATAAAGGTCTCCCTAGCAACACAGAACCTACTTAGCAACCCAGGACTATTTTTTTTAGTGGAGCAATAAATGCAACAAAAATAATTTCAAATGCATGAAAATTCAACTTTTCTTTCTTTCTTTTCTCACAAAATAAAAAGGTTATTGCATATAGCAATAAACCACTCCAGGAATTATTGGTGATGCTGGTTTTACCCACTTCTGACGAGGTTTACTCACTCAGCCTGCGGCCTCATGACGAAACCACGCCAGGCGTGGTAAACCAGCATCACCAACACCCTGTCGTGATTTATTGTTTATTCTCAACAGAGTGAGCTGTGTATTCTCACGAGTCGGCTATAACGAAAGTGAAAATACACAGCTCACGCAGGCAGGAGTGAGAATATTTTCCATATGCCATGATCTGCCCATCATGTGTGTGATTTATACCACAGGGGTGAGAGCTGCAGGAAAATTTTTTCTGAGTCTGTGTGTTTCCTGTTCATTCTGCGTGTGCTGTCAGTGCGTGTGTGTGTGTGTTCTGAATGGACTGGGAGTCAGAAACACAGGTGAGTGTGTTTTGCAAAGCTAATTGAGTGAGTCAGAGGCTCAGTGAGAAAGACAAACTGCTGCAGGTAGCACTGAGAAACAGAACCTGCTTTGTAAAAGACTTTCATTTAGAATTCAGGTTGTTTTGAAGCTGAGATCAGCACAGTAATGGGCTAGCAATGTTAGAAACACAATGGGACATAGGTGAGAGTCTTTTGCAAAGCTAATTGAGTAAGTTGCAGCCTCAGTGAGAAAGAAACTTTTTCTGAAGCAGTTTTCTTTAGAATGCAAGCTGCAGTGCATTTATCCTCACTCTGGTGACATCAGCAGAGTATGGATAAATGTCAATATCCTCACTCTGCTGATGTCATCAGGATTTATCCTCACTGCAATGGAAATAACACAGGTTATCCTACTGAGAAAGCTCTCACCCCCGTGGTATAAAGATATATATATATAGATAGATAGATAGATAGACTATATATATATATATATAGATAGATAGATAGATAGATAGATAGATAGATAGATAGATATTTATTTATTTATTATACCTGCCCAGTAGGGCGGGTATAGTTAGGGTTGCACAGCCACTTCTATATTAATAAATTTGTACTGTTGCCAAATGTATAACAGTTGTACCCAATGTTTAAGTTTTTGATACTTAGTGGATGTTTTTATTGACGTGGAGCCTTTGCAAAGGAGTCTATGACTCAAAGGATTGTAATTCCAATATCTTTTAATAAATAAACCCAAATGTTTGCACTTTAATAATCTTGGAGCCGTCCATCCGATTCACCTGCAATTTGGCATGTGCATTGTTGTACCATGGATCTCTGGATCTGGAAATTATTGTTCCAGTTGAATTTGCAGTTGCGGAGCTGTGGAGGTGTGGAGCATCCAAAAGTGTGAAAAATCCTCAACTTCTGTGAATTATTTGCTTGTCTCCATAGTCCAAATGGTTTGTCCATCTGGTCTGCAATTTTCAGAGTATATGGAGACTGGGTCAAGGGTATGCATTTTGAAGATTTGGTAAAAAACTATTAATCTGTTCAAAAGTTATTAAAGTTTAAATTTTCCCATTATATGCTATGGGAAAAAATATATGTTCTGTGTGACAGTGACAGATTCGTCTGCCAAAGCACCTTTTTCTGTTGCAATGCCCTCTATACTGTTATGCCGCTGACATCTTGTTTTCACTTAGCGGTGGAGAAAAACTGCTGTAATTCAAATTTTAGTGTCCCTTGGTGAAAAAAATTTACATTGGTCCCATAGCTACAGTACTACGAAGTTGTGAATTTCTCCCATAGGTCAACACTGTGGCGTCCACCAAAACCACAGTTTCTTTGCCACCTCACTGCCACTACACGGTTTGTACTTTTGGGCTGAAATTTGCCGAGTGGGAAGCCCTTGCACTACAGATGTGCCTTTTGCTGGTTTGGTGAAAAAAAATACACTGGTTCCAGAGTTACAGCAATCCAAAATTGTGAATTCTCCCATTGGATACATTGTGGCACCCGTGGTGCCTTTCCTCATCTATATCTCGAAAACAGTTCAAGATATGGATTTTTCGCTAACGTGCATGGAGTTGGCTAAGTCATGAGTACAACTGCAAAAGAAATTTTTCTGCAGTTGCTACTGAGATATTGCCAAATAAGCATTACAAGGATTTCTTGGAATGCCTCCAAGCCTGTGCTATGTGTCTGTACTTACGTGTAGAAGGGAGCACATGGCACAGAGGGCCTGCAGTCCCACCTATGCATACTATTTATGAAAAATTGAGAGCACTGGGCCCTCCTACGCTATGCCTCTACACCTATGGATACAATTATGCAAAACTAAAAACACAGGACCTTCCTGTACTATGTCTCTATACTTATAGGTGGCTGGGCATGCAGGTCGCAGAGGGCCTGCACTCCCACCCATGGATACCATCCTGTAATAGTGGGAGCACAGGGCCCTCAGGCATTATATCTTTACACTTATGGGTGGGTTGGAGCACAGGGCCCAGTGGAACCAAGCTCCCAAATATGCATTCCATTATGCAAAACTGGGAGCACAGGGTCCTCCTCCACTATGCCTCTACATTGATGGGTGAGTGGGAGTGCATGGCCCATGCTCCCACCTATGGATACCATATGAGTAACATTTCACTTTCTCAAAAAGGAGGGAAATTAATTGCAATAAAATTTCCATTAATGTATCAGTTAGGTGGATTCTACTACATTAAAGTCTGGAAATTTGATGTTAGTTACTAACTCCTTGTTTTCACCTTTCACTAATATTCTCCACAGAACAACAGGTATCAGTGTGTGTTTTGATATCAGGCTCAACTCTACCCCATTCTCCCATGCTGCAACATCTCAGCCTCCTTTAAAATTGAATGGGTGACAGTTAGGCTCGATGACTCCAAGGCACACATCAATGCCTATTGTTCTGTGGAGGGTGGTGGTGGGGTGGAGGTGTAGGGTTGCTAACCCTAACATCGAATTTCCAGACTTTTGATGGTGCAAAATCAACCCTAATTGATGCATTAATAGAGGGTTTTTTAATGAATATATATATATATATATATATATATATATATATATATATACATATACATATAGGCACGGACACACCCCTATATCTAGGGTTGAGTAGGCAGTTCAATGTTATACTCAACATTTTGCACTTTAATAACTTTTCAACTGTTCAACAGATTTACATGACATTTGGCACGTGCCTTCCTGTGGAGTAGATTGCTTGAGTTGGCAAGTTTCGTTCCATTCAGACATGCGGTCTCCAAGTTATGGAGAGGTGACTAAAACATGTTTTCACTCATTGACTTTGCTGGGATTTTTCTTTGAACTTGCCTACAGCCCAGAGGGTTTGGTTTTTTTGGTGTGAAACTTTCAGGGTAGAAAGGGACTACCCCACAGATGTGTGTTTTGCTAGTCTGATGAAAAAACATTAATCAGTTTTCAAGTTATTGCAATTTAAAACTTTGAAAAAACATTTCTGAATATGCTCAGTAAGCACTTCAAGATAGCGGTATGAAACGAAGTAGGAATCCGGCTTCATGTGGAGAAATTCCTACTTTGTATGGCTGCCATCTTGTTTTCATTTATGCCTAAAAAAAAATTTGGAATCCTCCCAAAATGACATTCTGGAGAGGAAACAACATATCTAACTTGCTTATCGGGGCCCCTTAGGTGCATTCTGCACTTTACTGAACTAATTATACCCCTAAAATGTTCTTTATTTAAAAAAGAAAATCCTAATTCATATTCGCGTAGTACGACCTAGGATCATACTTTGTATGGCAAGATATGAAGTAGGATCCTAGTTTGTCAGCAGAAAATCCCGAAATTAAATGTTTATGCTGTCCATTCCCTGTGTCACACTAGATGCCCCCACCCCAGTAAGGGACACTGGGGAACCCACTCCCACTGTCTCCAGCAGAAGTAAACCCTCTTTTGCATTTCCAAGAATGGGGTGCCCAATCCCCATGTTGGCAGTTCCCCCCAAGATGGGACACCAGGGAGCCCACTGCCAGTGTCCCCAGTAATATTATACCCCCCCACCACCACCACCAGTACTGACACTGGGGAGCACACTCCCAGTGTCAAAAAATAGTTTAACAATAACTGTATACCTGCAAAAAAATAAAACAGTCCCTCATCGTCTCCCCAACCCCCCTCCCCTATCCACACCCTCCATCTGTGCACCCACCTCCTTGCACCCCCTTACCCTCTACTTACCTCCAGAGGTCAGGCACTATCATCTTCTGTGGACTGGGACATGTCTGCACTCTTCAAAGCCGAACCCCGAACTGAAGAATCAAGCTAAGTGCTGTATAATTTCAGTCTATGATGTTTTGAACTTAGATTGATATCTCAGGCATTTTTCAACATTCTTTCACCAAATTTTCAACATGGGCTTTTTGGAACACCACCTCATGAACACAGTCACTGTCATCTCATTAATCCAATCCGTGAATCAACTTTTTAGACTGATTAATGAAATGACAGTGCCAGTGTTCATGAGGGGAGGTCCCAAAAAGACCATGTTGAAAATTTGGTGCCAAAATGTTGAAAAATGCCTGTGTTATAAGCGTGCATTGAGCAGTTTCTACGCACACTCGTAAGTTCACCAATTTTTTATATTTTCACTCCAGATTTTAAACATTGCCATTTTTTTCACACCTCCTCATGAACAGTACAGCTGTCATTTTTCACATCCTGCCCAAAACAAGTTTTCGCCCTGTGGTGCTGAATGGCACAGTCACTGTGCAAAATCAACTTTAGGGATGGATGGATTAATGAAATGACAGTGCCAATGTTCATGAGGTGGCATCCCCAAAAGGACATGCTGAAAATTTGGTGAAAAAAATTCCTGAAAATACCTGAGTGACGTGTGTCCATTGAATTTATTCTACGCACGTGCATAACTTTTGCTACTTTTCGATCTATTGACACCAAGATTTTAACATACCCATTTTTTCATACCACCTCATGAGCAGTACAGCTGTCATTTTTCACATCCTGCCCAAAATGCAATTTTGCACCTGTGATGCAGAATGGCATTGCAATTGCGCATAATTATGTTTTGCCTTGCATTTCACAATTTCTCTGTACCGGGTTACATGAGGTGGGGTAATAAGATGGCTATGCTGACAAATTGGTCACTGTTGTTTGACACATGGAAGTGTAGGGCCATGAGGGCCCTGCGCTTTGACACCTACATACATATGTGCATCTACAAAGGGATTGGAGTGCAGGGTCCTCCCACAGTAAAATACAGATACTATTATACTATCTCAAAAAGAAGGGAAATTCATTGCAAAAAAAAACTCCATTAATGCATCAGGTAGTGTTCCTATTACAGTGACAAAAGTATGGAAATTCATATTCTCACTCTCCACACACTACACCATCTGTGTGCCTTAGGTCGTCAGGGTCTAACTCTCACCCCATTCTCCTGTAGTTTACCATGTCTGCTTGTTTATACATGGAATGGGGTGAGAATTAGGGCCAACAACCCCAAGGCACATCCCGATGACTGTTGGTGTGTGGAGGGTGAGTGGTGGGGTGATACAGTTGGGAACTCTAATGCTGAATTTTCATACTTTTGTCTTTGTAATAGGAACTCTAACTGATGCATTAACAGAGGGTTTTTTGGCGATGAATATATTTATGAATATATGTACAGTATCTATATACTGTATATATATTCATTGCAAAAAAACTTTGTTAATGCATCAGTTAGGTTGAAGAGACAAAAAGTGGGAAATGAGGCATTAGGTTGAGATCCTAATACCTACCACCCCACCTCCCGTCCTTCCAGACCCAACAGGCAAGGGTGTGCCTTGGCTTCATCAGCCATAACTCCTCATCCTATTCCATGTGTAAGAAAGCTGACATGGTACAGTATAGGAGAATAGGGTGAGAGTTAGGCCTGATAACCCAAAGGCACACCCGTTGCCTGCTGGTCTGTGAGGTGGGGTGGGTGGTGGGTGGGGAAAAGCAGGGTCTCAACCTAATGCCAAATTTCCTACTTTGTCACTTCAACCCTAACTGATGCATCACCAAAGTTTTTTGCAATGAATTTCCTTACTTATTAAGAAAGTGTAAGCTTACCCTTATACCTCTGCAGTCCCATGTTATCAGGTTTTTGGAGTGCAGGGCCCTATGGGCCCTTCATTCCCAATATTGCATAATGGGTGGCCCAGCAGTCCCATTACTGCATAATGGTATCCATATGTGGGAACGTAGGGCCCTGGGCCCTGCTCTTCCACCTAAATATAATTGTAGAGATGCAGCACAGGCCTAGACACATTCCAAGTAACCCTTGTGCTACAAATTGTGCAATATCTCAGTAACCATAGAAACCCTGGGAAAAAAATTCCACTGCAGTTGTAATCAGGGACTGGTAACCTTCACACATGCTTAGTACACCCAAAGGTGTACTAAGCTGTGTTTAGCAAAAAATCGGTATCTCAAACTGTTTTCGAGATATAGGCACTGAAAGGCACCACATTCACCACAATGTTATCCTATGGGAAATTTCTCAGTTTTGGAATGCCGTAACAATGTAACCGATGCAAATTTTTGCACCAAACCAGCATGTCACATCTCTGGGACACCCCCTTTCTACTCTGCAAATTTCAAGCCAAAAGTCATAACCATTTCTTTGCAGTGAAGTGACAAAGAAACAGCAGCCTTTAAAAATCCCTGTCTATGAGCTGTCAAAATCCTTGTTCATGAGTCGAATCCTTGTTCGTGAGGTGTCAAAATCCCTGTTCGTGAGCCAACCCATGTTCGCGACATAGGGCCATCTGGACATCCACACACGAACAGGAATTTGACAGCTCACAAACAGGAATTGGCTCATGAACAGGGATTTTGACAACTCATGAACAAGGTTTTTTACAGCTCATGAACAGAGATTTTAGGGCCATCTGGTCATCATCTTACAAACAGGGATTTTGACAGCTCATGAACAAGGATTTCTCACTAACAAGGATTTTTACAGCTCATGAACAGGGATTTCCTTTTAGAAATCCTGTTCATGAGCTGTCAAAATCCTTGTTCATCAGCCAAATCCCTGTTCGTGAGGTGTCAAAATCCTTGTTCATAAGAAATACCTGTTCACGAGATAGGGCCATCTGGTTGTCAGCACATGAGCAGGGATTTTGACAGCTCACAAACAAGGATCAGCTCACAAACAAGGATTTCGATGCCTCATGAACAAGGATCAGAAGCCAGTCATGAACAAGGATTTTTAACATTTAAAAATCACATTTTGGGGCCAAACTAAAGTAAACCAAAGGCATGGGTTTGTAGACAACATTGCCCTGAACAAAACTCATGCTTGGTTTACCTTGCCACACTTCCCTGAGTCAACTTATCATTTTGTTTGATGAGGAAAAGCGAAAACAAGATGGCAGCTCGTGAACAGGGAATTTTTCTCATGAACAGGGATTTTATTAATCCCTGTTCATGAGCTGTCAAAATCCTTGTTTGTAAAGCAAATCATTGTTTGCAATTCATACACCTATCCAAAAGACTGAATCCTTACAGAAATATAATTGTGTTGCATACATGCAGAATGCATGCCACATGCTTAATTGTGCAATGTTTGCATGCGGTTTGCATATACAACGTGAACCTGTGCGAACCAGGTATAAAAAGCACATCAGGTTCACATGCTGTAAGCTTGATATGTGTGCAGCAGGTAAGCTGGTGCAAACGTCTTCTAAAAATCACATCAGGTTCGCATGTTGCACGCTTGACATGAGTGCAGCAGTTAAGCTGATGTGAACATCATTTCAAAATCACATCAGGTTCACATGTGGCACACTTGCTATGTTTGCAGCAACTAAGTTGGTGCAAATCTCAACTAAAAACACATCAGTTTCTATTTCTCATACTACTGCTAGCAATTAGAGCCATTAAAATACATTTTTCATTGATTTCCCATTAAAATTAGGCAAACTCATTAATTCTGATTATTTTGCAAGTTGTTTAATGGCTTTTGATTTTTGTCATTAAATTGCCATTAATTTGTAAAGTATTATTTGTTTACTGCATTAAATGCCTAGGATATAGTCATCCAACATCCCCCATTCCAGATGTGCGAAGAGGGGTCGCTGTGTTGTGAGGTCTGACCTTTTTGTTTTGGGCCAAGCAAATCTCCTTATGCATATTTAGTGCTACAAATGTGTTTTTTCATGACTGTTACGGCTCACTTACTTTCCCTTTGTCATTCTGTATGGAACATATACACTATGGCCATGCTCAGTACTCTGTGCTGAGTAGGGTCTTAGAAACATGCACCATACCACACATTTTGACACTGAAATGAAGGACATGGACACTCAAAATGAGGGACAATGAGGTGCACTAACCCTCACAATGATCAGGACACATCCTGAAACATGGAGATACAGTGCCTCAGAACACAGTGGAAACCATTATATTTACTTTTACTGATGTTAGTCCCTGAGAATTCATTTTTACCATAAAGCAGGGGTGCCATTTAGGTAGAGCAGATGGGGTCAGTTGCCCCCCACCCACATTTGTGCCTAGATTGTTCTTATGGTGTGATAATAATGGCATTAAATTTGGATTTAATGTTTTGCACAATAAGTGTCCCCCGGCCTGTGTTGTCCTCACACTGCAGGTGCACTCCTGACTCAACTGTGTCTGTATGGTTCCATGTCATGATAGCGATCTCAATATATCGATCGCTATCATAGGGAATGTATATCACCAAAAAGCATTTTGGCAATATACATACCCAAGCAACCCAACTTCTGGCCCTATTAAGTGTTTTAGGGGGGTGTGGAGGACTTTGCCTCCACACCTTTCTAAATTAGGATTGTTAACTCCAGGGGGGTGCATGTTGAGGAGGGGGACAAACACAGGCCGAAAAAAAATAAACAGAGAGCCACAAGCAGCGGCAAAACAGTCACCCGCAGCAGGTCCAGAACCCAGTGCCTGCTGCACTATAGCCAGCCACCCTCACCACCACACCACAGGGCTGGCTCAGCTGCAGCAGGATCCCCTACCCCTACATACCCTCTCTCCTATCTCTCCCCTACACCTCCCTATTCCTCCCCTTCTGGTCACTTTCTTCTCTACACTATCACTACCCTTACGGGGTAACTGATGATGATAGCACTATAAATTAGTCGTTATTTTAACAGTTGCCCATTCATAATCGCTATCATCATGGTATACCTGTCTGGGTTGTCTTGTCCACTCTCTCCACCTACTGTATTAGCAGCAGCGCCATCACATGTGATGTCAGGGAGCTCCAGCCAAATAAGAGCATGAGTCACATGAGTGAGACACTGTCTTTCCTACCACAGAGTAGACAGGCTGCACACTACAGCTTGAAGAAGTCAGTGAGCACTGAACTCTCAATAGCAGTGTTGTGGTGGCATATTTTTGTTTGTCTACTCTTAGTGAGACTCTGTCTCTCTTGGTGGCTGGAGGTTAGCTAGAAGCTAACTCGAGACTAGGCTACCTACTTACTCTACTAGGCTTGCCTCACAAAAAAAAACAGCATGGGCCCCCCATGGCAGCAAGCTAGGCCTCACAGCAGCAGTGACAGCGGTGTGGGTGGCCTTCATAGGCCTTGATCAGTGCACTGCAGCAGCAGCCACGGCAGCAGCCAAGCAAAAAGCAAACAACACAGGTTTGGTGGGTTCGGTTGGTGAGGTGACTTGGTCACAGACCACATTGGAGACCAGGATGGTCAGTTCTAGTATCCAGCTTCTGGCAGAAGGACAGAGGAGGAGTGGACTGAAAAACTGAACTGGTGGCACATTGGGCTAGGCTGCAGGTTCTGGCCAGTGGTCGTATAAGTAAAAGTAAATAATTATTTTTATAGGGGGATTGGGGAAGGAGGAAGGACTGAAATATTGATGTGTTTTTCATGTTTCTGTGCCTTTGGGCAGCTTCATAACCCATATGAGATGGGTATTTAATGGAATGCAGCTGGGGAGAGAAATTGGGGTAATGTTTTTTTGGGGGAAGGGGGATTCAGAACCTCAGCCAGGAAAAAATTGGTTAGTAACTGGGTGGGTTTAAGCCCAAATCTGATGCACTGCTCCAGGGTATAGACAGATGAATCATACATTTGAATTTTTCCTGATTTGCATATCACTTTTCAGTCACAACAAATAAGTTTTACTTTTCAGAGATGTTCCAGACATTACAGAGCTTCCCACCTACAGTACGGGCTAACTAGCACCTGGTCTCCACTGGTTGTAGTCTCCTCCCTGCTGAAATCTGAAGTCTAAATTTACAGGACATCCTCTGTGTGAGCAGCATGTTTTCCATGATGGATGGATGAGGAGCAGAGCAGTTTTCAGGGGTAAAATGAGGGCTGTCCCTTGCATTCAGGGACAGTTGAGCAGTATGGTATGCACAGACTATTGGAGCCCCACTATAGTCAGGATTATGCCCCCCACAGTGAAGCTGACTTCCATGTCCCCATACTCAGGCACTTGATGATATAGGGCAAGGGAGAGTGCAGGGGTGTGCCCCATTGAAATGAATGAGGGTTTTTTTGTATTACAATTTTATACATTATTGATGGAGAGTTGGAGATTAATGAAGGCCATCACTCAACTAACAAGGGCCTTGCTTGTAGAACAATGCTGTTTATCATTCTCCAGCTCACCATCATAATGTGTAAAATAGTAATAAAAAATAACTCCATTCATTTAAGGTGGTACGCCCCAGCACTCTGACCTATGGACATCATCTCTTAAAGATTCCTACTTCTGGCTCCCTAGTATTCAGGTAAGAGACTCCTGACTTATATCTATACTTGGTAGGTAGTCTGTAGCAGTGTGGCTACACCCACTACAGTGTGTGTGTGCATGGGGGGGGACTGGCAATGTGGGTGAGTGTTGAGTTATTGCTACTTTTGTGTTTGCCCCTTAAAGCCTGTTTGCATGGAAGCATTCAAAACTATGGGGAGAAATTAGGAGTACAGGTCAGACAGAAGTAATTAAGTAGTTTTGTGGGTAATTGTGTCTATTGGGGGGAACCACATGTTTTTCCATTTATATGTGTGCTACAGTTCAGCTGTGCAGCTGAGATGAGGGGAGACAAGAAAACTAAAAAGTGTGTCAGTGGTTATAAGCATGCCGCATGTGTGCAGATATATGCATATTTGTGCTAAAGTACAACCAAGCCATATGTACAGGTATACAGGCAGTATAGCTTACTGGTTAAAGGCACATAACTGCAAACCAAGAGACCTGAAGACCTGGGTTTGAATCTCATCAGTCCCCACTTATATACTGTGTGATCCATTCCTGAGTAAGTCACTTAACTTTAATGTGTGCAGTTGTCAGTGACCACTTGCTTTTTGCATGCATGCTGCATGCATGCATTCTGTTCCAATTTAATATACAAAGCATGCTTTCCACACTTGCTGCACATGTGCCACATGTATGCAATTGGTTCCAATTTAGCATTTAAATCATGCTTGCAGCATGCATTTCACATGAGTAGTTTCACGCATGCAGCATGAAAACATTTCATATAATTATTTCTGTAAGAGAAGTGAGCATGCTCAGAAGCCAACTTTTCGAAATTTAATAACTTTAGAATGGATTATTATTTTTTCACCAAACCAATGCTGGCTTGTTCTTTGTGGTAACCTCTTTCTACCATGTACATGTCAGACCAACATTCCAAACAGTGTGGCTGCAGCACAATGTACAAAAATCAGCAAAAACTGGAGAAAAATATGAAAAACACACTTTTTTCACTATGCGTTGCACAACAACTGTATATCCGATCAAAGCGAAACTTGGCACATCAAGAGATCTATACCACAGGATAGGGTATGCCACATTTTGTGCAAATCCATTAAAAAGTTGCAAAGTTATTAAAATACAAAATATGGGGTTTAAGATTAAACTGCTTACTCAACCCTAGCTATAGCGGCGCTACTGCGCCATATATATAGATATATATATAACACATAACCACATATATACATGCATACATATGCCACACATATATAAACACAGAAGATATGGCATGAAGAACTCTAAAAGTATAAACTTGCTAAAATTTCGTCTTTTAATGGTGTCCTCCCTTTTATCAATTTATCCTAATATTACCTTAAAATGTCACAACCATATATGCGTTTCATAGCAGAATCCTTTCCCTTTTAGACAACATAAAATTACATCATAAAGTGCAATAAATCCTATCTGACAAGATTAAAAATAAGAATATTTTGAAATTTCACAAGAAATTAAGGGGTGGTGGTATTTAGCCCTATAACCTTTAACATTAATCTTTTGAGGTAATGTGTGGGTATGTATTTTAAAGCTCTCCCACCTATTTATTGAGACTACACTTGAATGTATATTTCACTTACTCTCAAAGCAATGGCCCAAGAATCTGCATTAAGTATGTGGAGCTGAACATCACAACATTTGTCAAGGTGACAGTACAAAATTGATGCAAGCTACCATTTTGCCCCAGGATTCACGTGATCAACAGACAGAACATGAATTTGAGGTATACTGTATCTGCTGCATTATACAACCATTGGCATTTATTTAGCTCTTAGGTGACACCACACCTCCATCTACACCTGATCTATTAACTGTCTTAACACATAATATCACTTTAAAGGATATAATTGTATTATATTCAGTATTCTTCAATCAGTCTTTTAGGTCTTTTAATAACTCTTCCACTGCTGGAGAACTGGAACTCTTCTCCACCTCTGATGCTGACAGATAGTGGTATGCCCTTATTGTCCCCTGCCTTTATTTCCTGAGGAGTTTGTGACGTGTTATTTCCTGGCACCATTTGCTCTACATTGGGTTCATCTCCCATCAAAGTCTTTACATCAGTTACATGACAGAATGTCCCTGCAACTTTAAGCAAATGTCCAAAGTTGTTACATCACAGTACTTGTCAGTGGTCTCTCAGAACCTTGTATGAATGTGCAGTTGCCTCTCCAATCACCTTTGCCTTTTGTCCCCATACCCCTTCACCCTGAATTCTCACTGCGCCATGTTCAATTAGTGGGTGTAGAGGGCTAGTTCTGCTGTCATAGTAGCTTTTCTGTCTGGTATCTTTCTCAAGTCTGACAGAAAACATGCATCAAGTATTCTCATCCTCAGCTTGCGGTTCATTAAAAGTTCCACCAGTGAAGACCCACTTTCTAGTAGTGCCAAACTGTAGGCCAGTAAAGCTAAATAGGGATCTTCCTTACTGTTCATAGCCTTCTTGTGAAGTCTTTTGACAATTTGCACCCCTTTCTAAGCCTGTCCATTGGAGTGAGGATAGTGAGGACTGGAGGCTTTGTGTGAGAATCCATACCATTTTGCAAACTGTTCAAAGTTGCGGTTGCTAAACTGTGAATCATTATCTGAAATCAGGGTAACTGTCATACCATGTTTTGCAAAAATTGACTTGTCATGCATTATCACTTGTTCTACAGAAGTCTCTGGCAAATAAGCTACCTCTGGGTAATTGGCATAATAGTAAATAATCAGGAGGTAATATTTCCCTTGCAGTTGAAATTATTCTGTTCCTACCTGCTGCCATGGGCTTGTTGGTTTGTTATGAGGAATCTAGGGTTCTGTTGGCTGGGTGTAGCTTTGTTTTTGGCATGTCTCATAATTTTTTACTAACTTCTCTGTATGCTTGTTTATATTAGGCCTATACTGTACACCACATCCCTTATGTACCTTTTACTTTTCTCTATACCCAAAGTGTCCCTTATTTGCCACCTGAGTCATCAGTGACCACAGAGACACATGCATCACAACTTTTGAAAGGCTATGCCTGTAGTTCAATGGGATGACCAACCAGCCATGTCCCCTTCCTGAGCTATTGAATATAAGCAGTTCCTCCCAGCCTCCTTCTGAAACACTTTTATTTTTTTGTCCGGAGGCTGTGTCGGTCTGTCCTCTCCCTTGAGGCCTGCTGGGGCTTGCCTCCCCCCCCACTCTGCTTGGTTTATGCTGGCTTTTGTTTGTGTGTTTCTCTTGCTTTGGTTAATACATGTTTTGTCTCTGGCTGCTGTGTGCTTCTTGTGTGCTTGTTTTTTTGTTCACCTGTGTTTGCCTTTTTCATTTTTTGCTTTCTTTTGGGGGCTTTCTAGTTTTCCTAGCATCCTGTTGCCCTTTGTTTGTATTGTGCTGTTCCTGCACTGTGTTATTCAGGCTCTCATTTCTTCACCAGATTTTTGCAAGCCCTCAGTTTAACTGCAACTGTTATCTGTATGCGTCAGCTCAAACTGCTGTTTTCCCTGCCTCTGCTGTCTCCTTGCTTTCATCTTAAATGTTTGCACCTGGTCCAGCTTCATTCTGCTCCTAGCTGGCTGCCACTCCCTGCTGTGCTATGTTGTTGCTCAGCACTCCCTGCTGTGCTAGGTTGTTCTCAGTTACTCTGCTCAGTTCATTCAGTCAGTTCTTCTCAGTTCATTTAGTATTGGTGATCAGAGTGCTCTGCTCAATTTATTCAGTGTTCGCTTTGCTCAGCCAGGTAGCTACTACTCCCAACTTTAAATTTTGCACTGCTTTAGTATATTCATGTTGCCGCATTACTATACTGACACAGCATACAGCTGCAAACATTTTAGCAGTCCATTATTGATTTCATTATTATGTACCTTTCAGTCATTATTTTGCTTCAGCAGTTCACATTACTCTGGCAGCTTGCTATCATATGGCTCTATCCTTAACTAGGACCTTGCCTGTACATGGGCCTCTATTTTTGGGTGTTACTACCCTACCTACAGTACATTTGCTTTTGGTTTCATGGTGATCAGCTTGTGGCTTCCTTGTTATTCCCACGGTGGGGGATTGTGATGTCACAAAGGGTCATCGTGGCTCCAAGTAGCAGGATCATGCTTTTATGTAAGCTATATATTTGCCCTGCTCTTTTGCCTAAATGGCTTTTCCATTATCATGCTTCAGTACATTTACCTCACAGCCTACATGGCTTTCAGACATTTATTGCATTTCATACTGCATTGCAAATATTTGTTGCCTGTAAATGCTCCCTACTGGAATAACCTAACTCTGCCTTACTGGCATTTAAGGCATTCATGCCAATCATAACAATTCACTATTCATGCTAAAACCATAGCAATAATCTGCTAAACCTCATTGATTCAGTTATGCTACATCTCATTGATTCAGTCACTGGCATCACAGACTCTCACTGTCTAAACACCTTCCTTCTATGCCACCATCAATGTGACTTCCATAATGGAATTGGTTGGCTTGTCTTTTGCTAGTTGCTACTACTATGAAACCACCAAATGCTGGCTCGCACTGCAACCTCCTACCTCACCCAGGCATCATCTTGGTAGTTCTTGTTGTTGAGGAGTTTGCTTGCAATTTTTCAAAGCCGGCCTCCTCATCAATAATTTGCTACCTAATCTATGGCCGATGGCTTCACCCAGCCTCCTCCTGTCCATCATTCAAACTTGATTCATGCTCTCATTCATAAATCAGAGGCATGTCAACCATGTCCATTACCTTTTCTGACTCAGGGCTTACCCTGTAAGCTGACAGTCTCACTCTGCACTCACAAAGTTGGCATCTTGAGCATGTGAACCTTGGGGTGGAGTCCTTCTCATCTGGTCAGTCCTTCACATCTGCCCCATAGTGGGAATGTCCTCACTCTGGGTGGAGCTTTAGTGTTCAGTCATATGGCACACCTCTTGATGCAGAAATTAAGACTTCAGCTTCTGAGGGGTGGGGCCCTTACAGCCCAAGAGCACTCTTTTGACCATGGCATCACTGTGGTGCCTTCAAAAGCTAGTCTCCCTATGATCACCTCTAGTTAACCCAGTTTGTTTTAGTCAGTAGGTCAGCTGAGTGCCTCAGAAGTTGTCACTCTCCTCCTTCTGCCTTGGGGGTCTGCTCTCACTTCAGAGAACTTATTGTTTCAGAGGCCTCTCTCAACACTTCACAGTGTTCCCATCAGAGGGATCATGAGAGCTTTCCACCAAACTGGAATATTTCCTCACCTTTGATTGGGTTTCCTAATTGCAGCAGCAGAGCCATCACTAATTAAGCTACCACTAGCCTGGAGGGAAGCAACCTAGGCCTTGGATCTTCAAAGTTTTCCACCTTTTAAAAGGGTTTTTGCCCCCTCTACTCCATGCCAAAGGTCAAAATATGTAGTTAGTTGTTTATACTGTATTCCCTAGTTTCCTAGTCAATACACTAATCCTAACCATAACCCTAATGTCCCATTGGATAACACTGAAACTTTAGCAAGCTGTAACTCCACCAGTCTTTGGAGTTAAGGAACAGTCTATATAACCAAACAAAGGTTTCAACGAGTACTACCATAGTAACACATAATATCTTTGAAAACATTTATGGTGTATGCAAGCACTCCAAAATTACCTCCCAACGTCACCATGATTCCAAATCCACAATTTAAAGCAGCAGTGCAATGAAAAAAGTTATTCCCAAAAGCTCATTTTCTGCTATGGTTATAGAAAATATTGGCATAGCTGTTGATTTGAGTTTTCTGGGTGCCTCCTATGCTGTGTACTGTACCTTTGCATTTTTGTCTGGACCCTTACCCTCCCCTGGTCCTCAGTATTATTTCTATGCAAAAATGAGGTGGCCATCTTTTTTCTTGAGAAATAATTACTTTAAAACTTTCATAAAATCCTTAAATGTTAATGAAAACTTAACATTTTACCACCAAAATAACCTGGAAGACATACAGTATGGCATCAATTAAGAAGAAAAAAGGTGGGGTCATATTTTAACCCACTTTCGTTGCGCTGCTGCTTTAAGTCAGATAATCATCAAAAAATGCCTTAAATATGCATCTTCTATTGGTCTACAACCATACCAAGTTTCAAGTAACCTTAACAAAAATGAACTGAGTTATGCCTAAAGAAAAGAAAAGGAGAAGTTGGAAGTGGGATGGTGGCATTTGTGTTGCCAAATCATTCTCTGCCACATCTGTGGCACTCATGTGGGTGGGTGCTGAGGGAGGCAGCAACAAGAAGATCAGTAGGAGGGGTTGCAAAATCTCTGTCTCAGGAACAGTGGTCAAGGAGGAGGTTTCTGGTGTACCCTTGACTGCTAGTGGTGTGGTGGCACTGTACCTGATCTGGATAATAAGTGCCCAGTATAGATATATGGACCAGTAGCCAAACAGCTGGTAGCTCCTTTCTGTGCATTACAGCACACTGGGCAGAGGTACCTGGGGTAGTATTCAAGCCTGGCTTGGGGAGAACCTGTACTAAGCCCAACTGCAGTGGTAGCAACACTCTGAGTATTTGCCAGCGAGTCACACTGGCAGTGAAAAGTGTAACTGGATCACAGACACAGGTCAGAAAATGTTAGAATTGCTCCTGACTGAGATTGATGAGTGGATGCAGTATGTGATGGTGGTACCACGGGGGTGGGGGTGGCACAGGATCTTCAGACTGCAGAGTCAGGGGGCAGAGGACTGCTGACCTTGAGATTTTTGTGTATCAGTGGCTTCATTTTGGCTCAACTTCACCTTGGTATACCCCAAGGAAGAATTACAGATGTAACAGAGTTACAGGTGAAGTTACCAATGGTGAATTTCCTATTAAATAGAACAACTTTGCAAAAATTGTCCACTGAGACAAATTTGGTGACTTTGCCTCATCTGCACCTGCAAATTAAAACTTTACAACATCTCTAAATTTGGTCTCATTATAGAGTCACCTAAAGGCCCAAAGTTGCATGACTGACTCTTCAGATGCAACTCAGTAACATATTGCTCAATAGATTATGTTTCTAGCCCAGCCCGGTGGCGCAGAGGGCTGAGGTGCTGGTGCCTTACCTCGCGCTATGCGGCGACCGGGCGTGTTCGAGCGACATGGGCCATTGGGGGTCGGCAGGGAAGGAGAAGGATTGAGCATCCGATGGACTGCTCTCTTTCTCCAGGGAGGGGGGTTCCTGGTGATCAGTGCTTGTTCACCCTGTGGTGAAGGCTGGAGGACAGGGCACCATACCACAAGTTGGGGAAGAGTCGGCCAGACATCTGGAGGAAGCGCGTGCACGCTCCCCTCTGCTGACGACATTGCACAGTCCCGATTCCTGGGGAGAACAGCAGAAAAAACACTGCCGTGCAGAATGATGGAGGGCACCTAGCAGGCTTTGCCCCTGGCTAGCCACGGCACTGGCCAACTAAATCCGGTCCTAGGTGGGGGAGTTTGGGATCCCCGCCGACCCCGCCGGGGGGGTAGACCCTGGAGTCAGCTCAGCTGGTGGACATCAGGGGACGGGGCTGGGGATGCCCTTCTGAAGGTACAAGCCAGCAGTCGGAGAGTAAAAAAATATTTAATAAAAAAAAAAATGGATTATGTTTCTTTTTGAAACCAGGATCTGAAAACATGCCTTTCATGTATTTCATTTTTTTGAGGTGTGCAGTAAAATTCAAACTTTCTCATCATCTTCTGCCAGTCTCTTTTATCTTCTGCTCCAGTCGCTATGATATAGAACTCAGAACTATGTTTGAAGGTTCTCCAGTGTCCATACACATTCCTCTTATGGTTAGCTTACTTGGTTGCCGAATTGCATCCATATTTTCCCCAGATGGCAATGAATTCTAACTCCTGGTAGCATGTAATGATAGCTGTCCTGCACACCATGCAGGTCTACTCAGCAACAACCTCTACTGAGTGTTTTCCACAGTAAATACAGTAAAGTACAGCACACCATCTAGTGACACACTGCAGCAACTACACTGAGTGTCATTTTACTGCTAATTATCAGTACAGTCAGTTAGTTTGCTTGTTTATTTCAAATGTTTTACCAGGAAAGACATATTTAGCTGATATTAGCTTGTTTCCAGATGCGTCCTGGGGAAAGGAGAATAATTAGAAACAGGGTACATACAATTAGAGGTGTACGAATACCTTAATTTGAATATTTGGATGAATATTTGTATTCGAGAGGCCAGATATTCATTATTCGACACCCCCCCCCAGATAAAAGGCAACAAACTACTGCATTGGTCAGTGGTCAGGTGACACATAGTCATCATAGATGGAACAAAGGCTACAGATGAGGTGGCGTCTTGTGTCTTGCCTAGGGCTACTTAAATTGCACTGACATAAGTGCATTGTATGTCCACCCTGGAACAGAGGAGAGCGAGATGTGCCATGATAGACACCTATACAAGTACCTCATGGAGTAAAGATAGGGCACATAAGGGGAGTCTCTTTCAAATGAGAAAGAGCAGAAGTATCAGGGCAATGGTTGCATGTGATTAAACTGAAGGGGGAGTTCATCAAGACAGATGTGAAGAAATATTCATGGAAGGCATGGTAGATGATTGACAGGGACTGCAGGCATAAGTGATGGCACCAAAGACACTGTGAGGCTTCAAGCATGCGTGAGATAGGCATAGGGCTGGGGTGTGTTTGAAAACAGGCAGGGAAGCAGCAGGGTTGCTTTAGGGACTGCAGATGAGACTGATAAGACAGGGATGGACAATCTAGGCTGACTTGTTGGGCCAAGCGGTCCATTTCCCACAGATAATTAGTAACCTAAAGTACACAATAGTAAGGTCACTAAAACATGATACATTATTTAAATGTTTCTAGTTTAACAGGGGCTTCATGTTGTTCCTGCAGTTATTGCCATGGAGTGGAGACTCAATTACCCTTTTAATTAAATATTTTACATGATAGAAAAAAGAGAAAGGATGACCAAAAAAAATTGTAACATTACACTTTCATAACTTTAGGCAGACTGAGAGCTGTATTGTAGCACCAGTTTTATGTGGACAGATCATATTTGTAGCCAATTACTGGTAAGTGTTAGCTTAAGGAACACTAGCTGTTCAACGTGTTGAGGGTCCAACTTGGAACGGTGTGGTTCAACAACATTACCAGCAGTGCTAAACATCCTCTTGGATAGCACACTTGTAGAAGGGCAGCTTAGGTATTTTAAAGCAAGTTGTGCCCGGTGAGGAGAGGAGTTGATTTTCTGAACCCAGTAGCCCAGTGGCTCAACATCAAATCAAATGTCTCAATTGATCCTGCAAAGTAGCCATTAAGTAAATTTTCTGCAGAGAGAGGCTGAGACTATGAGCATTTGTGTTGCTGTTGATGCAATGATATGCTGAGTAATGCCCAGTCACTCTCTTCTACACTGCCACTAAGCTGTCTTTCCCCATCTCCGCCAGTACCATCCAATTCCAAACCACCACGTGGCTGTCTCTCTCCCTCAGAAACCTGAACTGGAGCATTTTCTTCCCTTTCTGAGTGTCTTTCTGCCTGCATGGCACTATTTAACTGTTCACAGAGCTGTTGCCTAAAATGAGTCACCCTGTGGGTGTCCATGGCTGTATAAAGGATCTCGCATTTGAACCTAGGGTCCAGCATGGCAGCAAACACATGATGGCAGGTATCCATGACTGTGGCAAACCTTGCATCAAGTTCTGCGTTGAGATTATTAACAAGCTCAGTGACCTCTTGTGTACTGAGTGTGTTGTCAGCCAAAAACCATTGTAATGATCTTTTGAGAATATGCACAGCTGGGATAACCTGACTAAGTAAGGCTGGTGAAAGCACTTAGATTACATGTATTCCTCTCAAATGGTGCAAGGACCTTCACCATACCATCAAGAACTAACCAATCATGATGTTCTAGGACCCTTCTGATGTCTGCCTCCATAGACATTTCGTGTAGTGCCTGCTTTTGCTCCAAGAGTTGTGACAGCATCAGGTATGAAGAATTCCACCAAGGTGTTGCTGAACTTCTCATAAGTTGTTAGTGGCTTTTACAGAGTGATGGATTTGGCTGCAGATGGAACGGGCTGTGGATAATATGTTGTTGGTCCTAGTACTGCTATGCAGTGTGTGAGTCACCACTAAATTTAGTGTGTGTGCAAAGCAACAAAAACTCACAAAATGGCCATCATTGATGGCTTTCGCCATGTTTGTGCCATTCTTGGTAACAAAAAAGACAACTTTTAAATTGGTGTTAACACTAGCCCAAGACCACAACATGTCTTGCAGGAACGTGAGAATATTATTTGCTCAGTGGTCTTCCTCCATGAGTCCGATGTTCCACAAAGCTGACCTAATGAAACTACCAGATTGTGGAGGGGGCCAAGGGTGAGCTACTAGGTGATGAATCGGAAACAGCAGCTGCAAGGTGTTGCACACACCAGTGTGCACTTAAGGAGAGATAGGCATGCAAGGAACTATTGCTAGTCCAGATATCTGATGTGCAGTGAAAAACATCACCAACAGCCTCTGCAAGCAGAGCAACAACAGCAGATCACACGCCATCATTCAGTCGCGGCAATATAGTTTGAGAAAATGTTCAGTAGTACGAGTGGGATCTGATAATGTGGGTGAAAATAGTTAAGAAGCCATCGGAAGCCAGTATCTTCCACAACTGACATAGGCTGAAGATCCAACGCCATCATCTCAGCAATCAGCTGTGTGATTTGCTGTGCTGTTGGATGTGAGGCATGATACTTTGTTCGTGCATGTAGAGCATCCATTTTTGGAAGTGCCACAGGAGACATCGATGTGGACCTCTTCAACAACGATGGTGTGTGAAGTGCTGATGACTGTCTCTGCCTTGTAGTATCAGTGGAGTCAGAAGTGACCACCAGAGTAGAGGCCAGACTCTGTGTTGGTGAGGGGCAAGGAGTGCTGTGACCACTAAGTTACTCTAAATTACATCTGTCGTCGGTACCACCACTACTGCCAACTGTGCATGCCTGTCCACTGAAGGGGTTCAGTCTTGGTGAAACCAAGGGTCCCAATCCAGACCCAGATGAGCTTTGATACACTTGAGGGTGCTTACGCTTCAAGCGGTTCTGTAATGATGTTGTGGTAAGTTAGAGAGTGATTTCCCTTGGCTTATAGTGGCGTTGCAAAAAGAACAGACTGCCTTCCTTGGGCCCAATTCCACAAAGTATGTCACAACTCACTGGCGCTTGAAAGTTAGAAGGGCACACCTACACAGGGTGCCACAAGCCACATTACCACCCTCTGACAGAGCACAGGTTCCACATGGTACGGCCCACCCAATGCTTCACTCTCTGATACCATGGCAATTCCTCACTGGGCTGGTGTGGAGATGGAGGCCCAGGACTACCATGGTATGCTTGGCATGCATGCCAATAGCGGCATGTTGGTGTACCAAAGACATGAACTGCCCTGCAGGACAACACCAGGGGATGGTGGTATGGGGGTGCCAGGAGCCCACAGAGGGCTGCCCTGCCACAGGGGACAGGTGGAGGCCTCTGTAGGACCACGAAGGGGGCAGCTGATGGGGCACCATGCACAGAGGTGCACCCCTGGTGGATGTAGGGTACAATTAGACCAGCTAATAACTGGTCTAACTGTACTGAGATCACTGTCTTCTGGGGGCCATCTTGGAATAGCACATTTTCTAATCTGTCCGCCACCTTCCTGTTAGTAGGTGCAACTGCTGCCTTAAACCCCCTTGTGCCATGTCGCAGGGGGTTTATGGCATACCTGGTGGTGTAGCACACCTTTGGCACAGGCAGCCTGTGTTATGTCACAGGCCACCTTCTGGAATACCAGTCGGCGTAATGCATGTCGCAAGGTGCAACTTGTGCCACTGGGTTTGACGCAAGTCACTTTTGCGACATGCGTAACCCGTTCTGGAATTGGGCCCCTTGTGTCCTCCTTTAACACATGAAATGCAGCCAGACAGCACGTTTAACACTGTGGTTACCAGTGATTCTGCTATCACCACATCGCCAGTTGTTTTTTCAACAGATGTGCCTGTCTTGTCCTGATGTTCTTGCGCTGTGACCACTGCCCCTGATGGTGCTGTGCCAGTGCTGCCATCACTTGGCTGTCTTTCACGCTGTGACAGAGCCTGCTGAAGAAACATTGTTGTTGCTTGTTTGGTCCTCTTAGAAGGAGGGGACCCTTACCCTTACTGCTACTTCCACTACTCTTGCTAGTAGTGCTGCACCTAGAGTCTGTTTAACCAGCCACCTTTTTTTTTTCTGCCCTCAAGGTACATTGTGTACTCTGCCTCATCTTCAAAGTCACTCACATGTGCCTCTGATGAAGATGATGATGTGTCACTGGACAATTCATCATATGGAGGGAAATTCTCAAGACAGATGACTGGTCATCCTCTGCAACATTTTCAGGAATACTGAGAAGCTGAGAAGCAGGAGGCACAACTGTATCAACTGTAGTAGTCATACTGGTAATATGCACCATGACAGGGATACCAGACTGTGTTGATAGTGTTACAGTAGTGGTAGTTGTGGCAGGGTTCATAGTGTCAGTAGTGGCTGGAGTGACAGTCACAGTTTCAGGACTGGCTATAGTAGTCATAATGCCCGTTGTTGTGGAGGAGGAAGACAGGGTCTCTATGGTGGTGGTGGTGGTAATGACAGATGTGATGGCAATGGTGAGAGATAGGGACACATTGGTGGTTGTGGTGGGAGTCAAGAACAATGTCCTTCTGCTTGTGCTTTTTGCATCACTTTTTCTGTGCCAGCCACAGTACCACTGGTGCTGGAAGACATAGGCTTGGAAGGGGTAAAGAATAATTTTGGATGTCAAAGACGGGCTGACCATCGCTCACATTCAGGTTCAGCATCACCAACCTGTTCCTCCATTGTAGATTTACTGAATTGCTTGGGCTGGACCGAGTACGTTTTTTTCCAACCTCTACCTGTCATTGTCTTTGCCTATGCCAACAAGTTCTAAACACTCACGTACTTAATACTTCGTAAATGCACAAATGTTCTGCCTTATTGTAGCACCAAAAAATTATTGCAAGCAGCACCTGCTGCGGTACTGCTTTATTTTAGCACAGAAAACTTATTGCAAGCAGCACCTGCTGCAGTACTGCTTTATTTTAGCACCAACAAATTATTGCAAGCAGCATCTGCTGCAATACTGCTTTATTTTAGTACAGAAAAATTATTGTAAGCATCACTTGCTGCAGTACTGCTTTATTTTAGCACAGAAAAAATATTGTAAGCATCACTTGCTGCAGTACTGCTTTATTTTAGCACTGAAAATTACTACAAGCAGCACCTGTTGCAGTACTGCTTTACTAGAAAAATTACTGCAAGCAGTACGCACGTAAGGCAGGCGAGGGTGTGCACACACTGCAAGCGTCATTGCCTAGCTCTAAACCATGCGGGGTGGGAGTGCAGTCAACTGACTGCCCTCTGAGACTGCTGGCGGCTACTGACTTTTGTGAAACCGCAGCCCAACCTCAGATTACACCACAAATATTTCTTACAGAGATTTCTGTGGCAGAACTACTGCAATTCACTTTTATTTTTTTTTATTTTGTAAATGCACACAAGTTCTGCTGTATTTCAGTAAAATAAAATGGTTGCAAGCAGCAGTACTGCTTTATTTTAGCACATAAAAATTACTACAAGCAGCATGCACGCAGGGCAGGTGAGGGTACGTGCACACTGCAAGCACTGCTACCTAGCCCTAAACCATGGGGGTTGGAGTGCAGTCAGCTGACTGCCCTCCAAGATTTCTGGCTAGGCTACTACTGGGTTTTGTGGAACCTGAGCCTCTGAAATACTTATTATTTACACTACCAAACAAAATACTTTTTTAAAGTCAGTACAGTACCGGTAGAAGTTAGAACTACTATAATTAAGGAGGTAAACTGCAACTTAAGTCTCTCTGCATCTCCTCCTCGCAAAATAAATCAGACAATTCCTCTGGGGAAAATACAAAAAGCTTCACACCACTATCAGCCCTTGAAATTAAGGCATACTAGTTTCTCTCTGCAGCTCCTAGCAAAAACAAAATCGCTACATCAGACAATTTATCCAGGAAATAAAACCTCCCAGTGCTCCCACAACTACTAGGCACTAAAGAAGCATGGTACAGAACAAAAAAATAAAGGCTTTGTGATGAAAATATTAGTTTTTGCAACTTCTAATCTCTGCTGACGCAGAGCTTTCTCCACTCTCCACTATGATCTCTCTCCACTACGTAGCAATGTCAAACTGTCATGTGTTCTAACTTTGGCAAATGCTCAGTGATTGGCCAGTAAGTCCTGCAAGATCTTGAAATCCTGTGGGAACGCCAAATACTGAATATTGTTGAATAACTTCAATATTCGGTATTCAGCTCCTGAATACCAAATACCATATTATTTGTGGTATTCAGGATTTAATATTTATTACTCGCACACCGCTACATACAATGTACACTGAATTAAAAAAAATCTAATAAAATATGAAAAAATACAGAATAACAGAATATGTAAATTATAGGAAAGTATGTCTATGAATGAAACTGAAATGTAACAGAAACAGAAGATAGAAAAGTAAAAACAATGCAAAAATATGATGGGTGGGGGTAGTTACTGATAACAGGGAGAAAATGAATGCATAAATGTCAGTGAAGGGTGGAGCATAGTGGACAGTAGTCCACCCCCCATATCAGGAACAACTGCAGGTGTGAGTAGTGAAATCATGGAGTAGATGTTTCAGGGCATGAAAGTAAGGAGCTGAGCATACTGTGGGGGGGGGGATGCCCAAAGTTTAGGAAAGCAGAACAAGAAAGCAACTTGACCAGCAGTGAATTTAACTGAAGAGAGATCAAGACAGTGACAGCAAGCATAATGAAGTGAGTAAAAAGTAAGTGGGGGTGGGAAGACAGCAGAGAGGCAAGTTACTAGGGGAGATTGCCAAAACAAAGTTTGGAAATAAAGGAGACACAGTGGATATGGCGCCTAGTATCTGGAGAGGGGAGGGAAAGGGAGGTGAAAGAGAGGGTTCAATCTGACTAAGGTGGACCTGGGAACAGCACTATAAATGGTGTCCCCATAGTCAAAATTGGGGAGAATCATCTTAGTGTGGATCTGTCTGCAAGCAAAAAGTGGGATAATCCTCTTATTCCTGTTATGTGAACCAAGTTTAGGATATAGCTTCTTGTGGATGGCATCCACATGAACAGAGCAATCAAGGTGACAGTCCTGCCAGACTCCAAGGTACTTGAAGAAGGAGATATCTTCAATTGTGGCACCTTCAATCGTATGGAAAGAGGAGAAAGGGGTGACTCTAGAAAGCCTCTCTCTGGTGCCAAAACACATAGCAACTGTTTTCTTAGCATTGAAAGCTGGTTTTCATGGAACCAGTGCTAGACAATGTTGAAGTCCAGTTGGAGTTGTGCCATGAGGTCAAGGGCAGAGGAGCCAGCAGTATAGAGTGCTGTATCATCTGCATAAATGTGAAGGGACACAGAGGAGCAGCCTGTGGGGAGGTCATTTAGAAAAATGGGGAAAGAACTGGACTAATGACAGACCCTTGGGGGACACCTGAGGAGATTAGGAGTGAGGGGGAGAGGAAGTCTCCAATATGGATAGTGTGTCACCTGCTACTAATGTAGGAGCAGAACCACTCAGCTGAGGAGATAGAGAGTCCAGTTGCATGAAGCTTGTCCAGGAGAATGGGGTGGTCAACTGTGCCAAAAGCCTAGGCTAAATCAACAAAGATGCTGGAGGTGACAGTTCCTGAGCATCAGTGTGCCAAAGGAGTGAGGTGGAAGTGGTGTGGGACTTCCAGAAGCCAGACTGGAAGGGAGTGAAGAAGGAGGCAGAGGCATGAAATGAGAAGAGTTAGGAGAGGACAAGGTTTTCCTGGAGTTTAGCTAGAGTGGGAAGCAGAAAGATAGGATAGCAGTTTCTAGGTGAAGAGAGGTCACCACCTTTAGGAAGGACAATGACTGTAGCCAACTTTCAGTGGCTAGGGACTGAGGATAAGGATTAGGAGAGGTTGAGGAGGTAGGCAATAGGGAAGGCAGTAGCATAAGTAAAGAGAAACAGGAGGTTAGGATCTAGACCATCAGGGTTTCCACTTTTGTGGGGGGGGGGTTAAAGCCAAGGGGGCCTTAAGAGCAGCAGCACGAGTGGTGGGAGGGAAAGAAAAAAGGGAGGAGGGAGTAGAAGAGAGGGGAGAGTAAGAGAGTGTGAGGATAGAGGTGAAGAAAAGTGAGTGGGAGGAGAGGAGGAGGAAGAGTGGAGGAAACAGGCACAGGAGGTAAAAAATAATTAGAGGAGGAAGCAACTGCAGCAGGATCAGAGATAGGTGTGTCACCCAACTTGAGAATAGGGACAGGGGACTGGGTTGGAGGGGAGAAGAGGGCATGAATTACCTTCCAGACCATAGAGGAGTGATAACAGCTGTTCTGGAGAGTGGATGCAAAATGTGAGGACTTTGCAAGCCTAGTACCTCTGGTACAGGCATTACAAAGGGCCTGGAAATTTGTAAAGTCAAAGGAGAGTCAGGGGACTTATAGGACCTCCAGGCAAGGTCACATGCATGGTGACAAGCCAGCAACTCAGCTGAGATCCACTGGAGGTGAGATCCTTGGACCTTTGTTTTCTAACAGGGGAATAATGATCCCAGACAGACACAAATTTGAAAGAGAAGAATTTGAGGACATTATTAATGTTGCTAGCAGTAAAAAATAGGTGACCAACCAGTGGCTACCAGGTCAGCATGAAGGCAGGACAATTCCAGCAAACAGAATGACTGGATCTGGATGCATTTGGGGAGAGCTTTGGGATAATGAATCTTATGTACAATGTAGACCATATGGTAGTCACTGAGTGCATCAGGGTGGATACCACCATCCATAATGCAATGGTGATGGGAGGATAGGACCCAGTCCAAGAGGGAGCATTTTAGAGATTTGAAAGTATAACCAGTGAGGTCAGAGATAATTTGGATAAGTAGGAGAGACTTTACATTAAGGCAGAATTTATGCAAAGAGGGGGAGAGCCAACTGAGGTTGAAATACTTAGTATGAGTAACTTACCAGAGGTGGCATGGGAGGAGATGGTGATGAGTAACTCAGTTATAGAAGGTGGGGACATGCCAGGACAGCAGTAGACACCAGCAATATATAGAGGGACAGAGAAGGGGAGGGAGGGTTTGAGAAGAAGCAACTCATAGGCAGAGGTGGTAGAGTCAGAGAGCACATGCTGAAACTGGATGTTTGAGGAGAGGTATATGGCTACACCACCACCCCTCTTTTCTCAGTCCTGATGAACAGTGGTAAAATCAGGGATGGCAACAGTGGAATTAGGGATCTTGGGGAGAGTCATAATTCTGAGATCACCCACACATCAGGTTTGAGGTTAATCATGAGTGGCTACAGCAGTTAGATCTCAGGGAGAAGACTATGGATGTTAACCCTTAGGCTGCTGACAGAATTAGAATGTACAGGAATTCTGTACTGATATATCAGTCCATGGCACAGCAAGGGTTAACATGTCACTCTCAAACCTTTCAGGAGAGAGTGATATGTGATAACCTAAAGATGGCCAGACAGTGTGACAAGGTAGTGGGGAGAGCTAGTGGGATGCTAGGCTGCATAGGAAGGAGTATCACCAGCAGAAAGAGAGAGGTGGTGTTGCTGCTGTATAGATCACTAGTGAGACATCACCTAGAGTACTGTGCCCAGTTCTGGAGACCATATCTCTGGAATGACATAGACAGGGCAGAAGTTGTCCAGAGGAGAGCAACCAAAACGATGCAGGGTCTGCATCACAAGCCCTATGAGGGAAGACTGAAGGACCTCAATATGTACACCCTGGAGGAAAGGAGGGAGAGGGGGGATGTGATAGAAACATTCAAAGGTATGTCCTTAGATGGGTGACTTTGTTAGGGCGATGTCATTAGAGTGCCACAACCAGTTCATCTGTCATGCTGGCAAACTGGATTTCATGGCAGGAGGCAGGGATGATGCCATAGGGGTGTTGTGCCCCTTTCCCCAAACACCTCTGATGTGGAGGTGATTATAATAAAGCACAGGCCCCCACACACAGCCCAGATGTGCCCCGGGGCATGTGGCATAATGAGGGTGGGGCGGCACAATGGCCAGGTGCAATGTTTCCCATCAGCATTGTGCTGGTGCCCTTACAGTATGATGTTCACCCTTTTCCTTGTCGCTGCAACATGGGTGAACCACATTCAGATACCTCACAGGTATAAATAAAGCTCAAGAGGGAAGCATTTTTCAAGAAAAAAGATGCTCAAGAACAAGGGGACATGCTATGAATCTGGAGGGGAGGACTCAGGGAGATGTGAGGAAGTATTTATTCACTGAAAGAGTGGTGGATGCCTGGAACAACCTCCTAGCGGAGGTGGTGGTGACAAAAATAGTAACAGGCTTCAAGAATGCATATGATAGCAAGTCTTAGAAACATGAATTGATGGCAGATAGGACCATTAGGCTCCACCTTCTGCCCATTTTCCCTCCCTGCTGTAGAAACCATAGACCCTACTTGATCTCTGGCTTTATTTACTTAGAAGTAGGGAAAGTGGGGGAGGGGTAAAGCTGGAGATCAAGTAAGGTCTGCGGTGTTATAGTAGGTAGGGAAGATGTGCAGATTAGGTGGGCCAAGTGGTCCTTATCTGCCATCAACATCTATGTTTCTATATTAAAGGGCCGGTCCAGGGCTCAGCTCAATGTCACCTGCAACAATCAGCAGCAATGCGATGAGGAGCTTGTGTGATCCTAAGAGCCACTTATGAGAAGAGGTGGGGAGTGGATTGATGGAGTAATGGGAGTTAGGGAGGAAGGAGAATCAGAGGGATCTGAAGACTTCAAAGTGAAGCCAAGGAAATGAGAGGAGACTACAACTACCATGCCAGGGAGGGTGGGGTAAGGTAGGAAGGCTGGAGGAGGGGAGGGTGGGTGAGGGAGAAGAAGAGACAGAGAATGACAGGGGAATATTAGAATAGATAGAATGAGAAAGGGAGGTGATGGTGACCAAGAAGGAGAAGAGAAAAAATGTTAGGAGTGGCATGGTAGGAGAGTAACAGTTCAGAGCTCACCCTGCAATTAACACCAAAAAAGTATGGGGGGGGGCAAGCTTCCCTAACATGGAGTGAAAGCTAAATAAGGGGACATAACTGTGTTTTAACCAGAGGGAGGTGATCTTACAATTAATTGCTAGGAGGCTGGAAGTGAGAAAGAAATTTGAATGGGAGGGAAATAATTAGTTTCAACCAAGAATGGGAAAATACTAGCAAAACAAAAAACAGGAAAAAGAGTTGCACACAGATAAGTGGGACGAAACTTATACAGTACAGTATATATATTAATATGTGTACTGGTGTGTGTTTCTTACTACATAAGAATATTATCTTGCGCTGTTTGGGTAAGAGGAGCATGAAGCGTAGTGAAGCAAAGCTGAGCGGTTCTGTCAGCCCGAATAGCACAAGATAACTTTCTTAAGCAGTAAGAAACACACAGCAGTATACATATTAATATATTATGAAGCAGTCAAAGATTTTCCGGCAACATAAAATTGTCAGCCTAGCTATTTAGAAAGCATTTTTATTTGTTTAGAGTTTTCTGTTCCCCCTCTAGTAATGCTGACAAGCGGTACAGTTTTGACGTGCTCTGATGTGATAGCAGGCAGCGGACAAAACTAAGTTTCCCACTGTTTATTTAAGATGAAAAAAAACTATTTAGGGAGGCATTTTTTTAAATGTTCTTATGTATTTTCAAAACCAAAGTGGCATATGTTAGAGGGAGCTAAATGTAGAGCAGAGTGGTGAGCAGTAAGCGACAGTTGATAGTAGAAGTCAGTGGAAGAAAAGCTAAGCGTGCGTGAGGCATCTGTATGCTCAGTAAGAGTTACAATGGTTCTCCACTCTGATTGGATGAAAAACTGAGACTGCTTTATAATACAAAAACAAAAGGGAGTACTAAAGGCTTAGCTAAAAAGAGAGGAGGCAAGAATTTACAAATTAGAACAGGAAGAAAATAAGTTGCTAAACTATAGAAAAATGGGAACAGAATGAAACCAACTGGAAAAGAAGGGCTTACCCAATAAGAATGGAGGCAACAAGTAACAAGCTTTTGGCAATGCCTAATGTTTCCTTGCATGCTACATGTGGTAGGGGTGTATTGTGTTAGTTGAATCACAACTTACGGTTACTAAATGTTCACAGTTACGTACACCATCTGTTATTCCTCCTTGTCTCTATGTCACTGGCCATAAACACAGGCATGTTGTGTAGAGCTTTATGTGGAAGAGGATAGTAAGCCAGTAATCCTCCTCTTTTTTTACTGTATTACTTCTTGACCTGTTTTATTTTCCATTGGAAATAATTATTGGATTCCCACTTATATTGTGGACTTCGCCTAGTAATTTAAAGACTTTTTTATTAATTTGTTGAATACATCAACATTTACCTTTGAGCATGTGTTCATTTACAAAGGTCTCACATCAAATACATAGTCACAAAAACATTGCAAGTATAGTAAGGAATTCCAGAGGAAATGCAGTCGAGTCAGGCTCAAAGCACTTAAGGCAGAACAATTGCACAAGGTACAGTTTTTAAATAATCCATAGAGATCTTTGTATAAAAAGTCATAGGGTATGTACAGAGAGAAACTAAATAAAACAGTTTAACAGTGTTTTGATGTAGTTTCTGTCTGAATAGACTATATTGTCTTATTAAGGAAATACAATAGCTAGTGTTATGTATTAATAATGTACATACAGTATATGCTATATATTCTGAAAATCTAGTAAAAATTATAAAAAAGGAATGGTATGACCCTGACCTGCCTCTATGGCATTCCCCAAAATTCTGGCAGAACACAAGGTTTACTGGCACAACCGAATATTCCAGTGGTTCTGGTGAGCACTGCATCAGGTTGTGGCTTTCCTGCGAGTCATGGGTCATGTCATTCTGCTTCAGGTGGTGCCATTATTGGGGGAAGGGGTGATGTTGGTTTACCACTCTGTCAGGTTGGGGGCAATGCTAGCGGGTCATGGTTGGTATTCCGGCTTGTCAGGGGTTGTGCTAAGATGTCCGGGTTCTCCCCAGTGCCTTACAAATAAATGACCCACTACGTCTAAAACTATTTTCAGAAAAGCTGTTCATGATGTATGGTGCTTCCAGCAACTCAATCTCAATACTTGTTCAGTGCTGTCAGTTTGGCTAACGATGTTTTTCCATTCTAAAAGTACAGAGTCTGGAGAGGGAATTCCTGTACCCCTCATGATTTTTGTTTTATGAAAGCAGTCTGTTGCCAGCAGCCATTGACCAGTGCCATGCAGTAAATGTAGCAGGAAAAAGGAAAGTACAACTACAGTAGATGACACTTGACAATGAGAACACAGAGAAAGACAACAAAGGGAGTTGAATATTTTTCTTGTCAGGTTTTTCATGGGGATGCGTGGTCCAGTATGAGTCACAGCTGACACTGCAATGAGGAGGAGGAAGGAGGGAGTTATCCTGTGCTACTCTAGGAACATGAACTGAAACACCCAGTGTAACTATTGCAACAAATGGATGTGCGGGACTAGACACCATGACTCTCCGTAGCAGAGTTGAGACCGCACTCACTTGGGTCTGTAGGAAAGTGGCATGCTGTACTTCTTCAGGTCTCAAGTTCAGTAGTAGATGTTGCAAAATCATAGTTTTGTTGGTGTACATCCATAGCGGATGCGGGATGCATTTGATGTTGGGAATGAGACTGAAATCAGTGGGCGGGGTGCCCACTGGGCTGGCACTGTGGTTGGGGATTGATATAATAAAGCAACAGAGGGTGGAGGCAGCACAGCACAAGAAGAGATGAAATGGAAGTTTTTTTGTTTGTACTGTATATCACTACAGAGATGGCTCTGGCTGCTTCTTTGGGGCTTCTTATTGTTACACAGAGGCGAAGCCTGTGCCAGATGGCTTTATGCAAATGAAAGTACTGAATCACTCTCACATTGGAGCGCTTCAGTTCTTTCAAGTATACAAAGTTTACGCCCATGAAACTGTGACCACTGTCATACTCTACTTGCATGGTCATTGGTCTGTCAGGGATCAGCCCAATGTAGATTGCTCTGTATTTGGCTAGTCCATGACACACCTCTGAAATGCTATTCTCTGAAGCAAAGCAATACGTTTCTTGTGCACACGCAAGGAAACATAAAAAGGAAGGGAATATATGGTATATCTTAGAAGGGAAGAGACTAAAAATTATACTACAACTGGGAAGGTGAAGGGTTTACCCAGATAAAAAGTAACAATGACAGCCACTTACCAGGTAAATTAAATGAGGAATGGGCACTGTAAAACAAATCAGACTAAACTGGCAGTAAAATAAATGCAGAAAGCAGGCAGTAAAGCCATAGTTAAACTCAATATTTGTTAAATTATAACTGGTGCAGGACGTTCAAGACAACAGAGTAGTAAAATAAGTTAAATATGCTGCTTGGACAGACACAAGCCTAGGTAAAACTAGTAGTCATTAGTAATTAGAGGCTCAGAAGAGCAACACTAAATAATAACAATTAGAGTTACTAATGCACAGTTATTACATATGTAACCCCCCACCGGCCACTTGTTTAACTAATAAGCACACCTCCCATATTTTTCTGTCTAGGGGAAAGAGAGGGGTGGGGTACAACACATGGCATTACAGACAAATGACCATTACTAAACCCAGGTCCTGAGGAGAGAATTTTGCCTAGGGCTATGCTAGATCTGAACCTCTGGAGGGGTACCCAGTAATTCCACACAGGAAGCAGTAACAAGATTGTCCAAACCAGACTGGGGTTCTAGAGTGTGGCATTATTCCAAAGAATGGTACACAAAAGCAAAGATGGACCCCTAAGGGTTTACACTGTGTGGTACAAGGCAATGCAGAACAGCCAAAGGTCTGTAGCAGACAGAAACTCTAAATATCCCATATTGCATAGGACCTTGAACTCTCATCAGTGGTAAAGCCTCAGATGGAATATACATTTCTTCTAGTGGCACTGGCCACAACTTAGAACATTTCCCATATGGCATAGGATTTAAACATGTTGGCAATGTGGCAACTGGCCACAATGGAGCACTTGGTGCTTAAACCAGCACAAACCCACACCAAGGGTAAACTTTCTCTTCCAACATTGGCCACCATGTCCTGAATAAGCAGGTGCCCTTACAGAAGCTGTAGTGCTGCACTGGTCACTCTAGGTGGGGGTTTGCCCACCTTTTGCTTCCTCAGTCCATACCCAGCCATTTTTTCAGTTACAATTCAACATTTGCAAACAGAAGAACTATGCATCTTGGAATGACTTTCACATTCAGCATTAGAAACACACTACTTCTGAGTGTAAATTAAAGTCCTGAACAATGTGTTAAGTCTCACCAGGGACTCCACGATTGTCAGCCAACTTTAAGAAAGGATGAGAACAGTCTCAAACAGAACAGAACTTGAAGTATATTTCCCCTTGTCAGAGTACACCCCAAAAGAAAACACAGGTACATTCCTCCTGGGATAGCCAAAGTCAGATTACGTACAGTTGTCCAACAAAAGTCAGCTTCAACTGTCCAGGATCAAAGTAGGGGATTGCCCATCAGATCCATTCTGCAGTCCCCCTCATCTCATTGGGGATGAGAAGAAAACAGGAACTCTTGCTAGACAGTTTCCACCACTTCTACAAGGCAGGCAGATGATTTTCAGCACTAGGGTGAGAAAAATAGGCTCTCCTCAGAGCCCACGCTGCAGCTCTTCACTCCTCCAACTGATCACTCTGATCTCCAACCAACAGCCAATTGAAGGTTCTAAAAATCCCCACTCACAGCTTGCTACTGTGGCTTATGCTGCTGTGAGAGTTCTAAATGACATCACCTCTCTCCTCTCAGCTAAGACCAAGTAAACAGAGAGGGAGCAGGTGAAAATCGATTTAACTAGTTATTCACCGGCTGCCTTCCCTACCTAGCAGTGACACTGATGGGATTCTAGTAACCCCAGGGGACCAGGAGGTTACACTCATCCTAGCAAGGTAAATGACTGTCCATAGTCATGTCTCTACCCAGCACCAGACCATCCTACTCTCTGTGTTACCTATGGGGAGGTAGTGCTACTTCTTCCCTACCATGTGCCAGGCACAGGCAGGCAACACTAAAGACCCAGAGGCCGGCTGATGAAACTTTAGCCCCTATCCTATGATCTATCTATGGATACTCAGTGGCTCCAAGAACTGCCTGAAGCATGCCCTAATAGACCAGAACTGAGACCCCTACTGCAGGTCAGGACCATAGCCTGTCTATCCCCCTCGTCCTCTAGGGAAAATCTATCTGACCAGGCTTCCCCTTGGGGAACCTCCTCCCAAGCTCCCAGGGTACCTGCAAACAAAAACAACAAGGAAACAACACATTGCAATGCATTACATTTACAGGATCTATGACTTGTCGTCAACAATTCCAAGTGAGATGACCAGACAGTGAAACCGGCAGATTAGAGCCGCTTTTCGGTCAGCTGCCGGTTTCTTTATCCTAAAGTGTTGTTTTTCAGGGCTTCACCCTGAACCCCACATGTGACTGTGCCCCCACCCCCCTAAATATAATCAACTCCGAGTCAAAGCTGATTTGGGGGGGTGCAAGAACCCTGACAGACAGTGCCAGGTTCCAGCACGGACACTACAACGACGTGGCACTGTAGTCGCTGTAGTGTCATTCACTGCTGGGGTGTCGCTGTTGGGGGGTATACAACATTTCCCAAATTCTCCCCATGATCTCAATCCTGTGAAGAAAAAAGAATGTTAGCACCCTGTTAACCACAAACAATCCTAAATCTCTAGGAAAAAAGAGGAATTTGGCTGAGCTCCAGTATCCTCCTCTTTTCTTCTATTCTTTTCTTCTTCAGGAACACCTGCAAGAGAAGAGGAATAAAACACATCCTGTATACCACACAGTGTCTAAACCTCCACCTGAACACTAGAGAATCCCAAAAAATATTTTTCTAGAAAAGTATAAAAGTACAAAAATGGAAAACAGACATTTATGCAACACATTTTTTTTGAGGGGGGTGAAATACCCTAAATTGTCCATACTAGTGACAGAATGCTGTTGCCCGAGGGCAAAGTCCATGAAAGAGTCTCTCCTGGGCCAGATCTTGCTTAACAACAGTCCTGGAACACGGGAGGGCCTGAAAAGCACTGCAATCCATGGGGAGAGTCTTTGAGGACAATTTAGTTTGTGGTCAGTCTGCCAGTGTAAGGTGTGTTGTGCAAAGTCAGTTAGAAAATAGAAAATTTGGCCTTACCAGTTCCTTGAAGACTGAAAACAAAGGATCACCTTACTTCTCCAAGCTGAGGACCCTCTCCCTGCAGGCGGCATCTTTGGATACAGCTGGATTGATGTCCTCTTGAAAACCAGGCGATGAAACAGGAAACTGCTGAGTTGATGTCATCTGGAAACCAAATGATGGAACAGGAAAACAGCTGAGCTGATGTCATCTGGGAAACCAGGCGATGAAACAGGAAAAGCCCTGTCATCCAGAAGGCCAGGGGATGAAAATTGGGAAACACTGCTGGGATGACGAATCTGAATGCATCTGAAGAATCCTGCAATACCAGTAGAGCTGCATCTTCCTCCTTGGATACTGCTGCTGCTGGATGACAGACACCAGGCTGCCACTACTCACTTCCCTCTGGGCATGCTGGCCATATTCACAGAGAGTGGCACCATTAAGGGTAGCTCCACTCAGGGTGAGGTGCAAAAACTATGACACCATCTGGGTGTTCAAAGTTGATGCTATGGAATGTCTCATTCCCTGCCTTGTCCACAGTTCGCACAGTGTCCATAAACAGAGTTCTGCCCAACTTCCAGAATTTAAGTCAATCGTTTATGACTCTGTCCCTGGCACATTCTGCTGCACCAGAGTACAAATTCTTGCTTGCTTCTTCCAACAACCAGGACTTCCTGTTCTGTTCAATTTCCTCCCAGACTCTACAAGGAAAGGCAGGAAAGGACTTCCCATAAATGGCGTCAGCCCTCCTATGTACCAGTCTCTCCTCCTTGCTACTCTTCACAAGTGTGCAGCCCATGGCTCGGCTTGGGGGTGGCCAGTCCTAGTTGATTCAGTGCCGCATATTTAAAGAATGAAAGAACTTGTCCTTGACCATGTCTGTGGGCAGGTTACTGGAGCCTTTTTCTTCTTCTCTCTCTGGCTCCTCTGAGGCAACAGCTTGAGGTGATTCACGGGGACCCTCAACACAAAGATACAGATCTTCATCCTCCTCTTCCTCACTCAGGATCTGAGACCAGGAGTGAGCAGATATCCTCACTCCTGAGACAGTTCACTCCTCACTGAGCATGGAGGTAGACACCTCCCAGATCAGTGACTCTTGCATTTCATCCTCCCCTACTAGGCTAGGACTTGGACCCTCCTTCCATGGGTTCATGGATTCTTCCCTTGTGCTGTCCACGTGGGACATGGGTGTAGAAACCTCTCTTTGTTCCTGCCCTTGCAATAGATCCATGCTTTCTCCTTCTGTGTCACACTCTATGGGGTTTCCCCCAACAGGTTCAACCAAGTGCTGCGTGCTGCTACATGCAGAGTTTCCTACTCTGGTCCATGTGGGAGCCAATGAATTCATGATGCCCTCTCTGGTACTGCACCCCTGCTCATATCATACTTCACTAGGCAACCTGAACAGTGGGGTATCAGAAACACATCCCTTCCAGCCTTGAGGCACATAATGCACAGTCTCACTGGATAGCTAGGGACTGCTACATCTGGAGGCAACCCTTCACCATAGAAAGTTCTTTCTATTTCTCTTAGTGCTGCTGCCTCCTCTATGATCATAGCTCGGGCATGATCTGGGTAGCGGGGATTTCCCAAAGCCATGTCTGAAAGCAAACACATCAAGTTTGTTGTTACTGAATTGTTCACTAGTCTTTTTACAGTTTTGCAAAATGGCTTCCTGCTGCTATGTTTACATTGATAACCCCACCCTGTAATGGCGGTGGTAGCTCTCCTCATACATCAAATCTGTTTCAAACTCAAAAACTGCATTTCCGACCTTTTTTGGCTACTGATTTTGCTCAAAACTGTAATCAATGGCACTGCTTGCATCTCTCAGCACATTCATATGATTTTAACTTGACTTTGCAATCAACATCAAATCAAACAACTATTTACACATACTCAAAATCACTTGCAAGTCACAGTATTTCTATTGCACAGGATTGCCTGTTTGCTGCAGCCTAATATACAACTCACAGTGTCTCTTTTGCTTAGAACATTTACTGTTGCTGAAGTCATTCTGAATGCTCACAGTCTATGCTCAGAATTTTTGGTTTTTGCCTTACTGTTTCAACAGACAGTCCTTCTTTGCAAAACAATCACAGTGCTTGCACACAGATTCAGCTGGCTTGAAAATCACACACAGTTTGATGCTCAGTTAGCGGGTTTTACTCACTGAAATCAGTAGCTGGCTTTCTTTGGTGGAAATGTTCGGCCTGGTGCCGATCCTGGAAGGTCTGTGGGGTGAAAGGGGCTCTCCTTGGTAAAATTCTTTTGTGCAAAGCTTCCTTTTCTGTTTGGGCTACCATGCTAGCAGACAGACAAACACTAGCCATACCCCCAGCAAAAATTCTTTATTTCTCTCCTCAAATTCAACAATATCCTTGGATGAGCCCCAATTTTTGTAACCCCCCCCCCACTGGCCACTTGTTTAACTAGTAAGCCCACCTCCCATATTTTTGTGTCTGGGGCAAGAGAGAGGTGGGGTACAAAACATAGCATTACAGACCAATGACGATTACTAAACCCAGGTCCTGAGTAGAGAACTTTTGCCTAGGGCTATGCTAGGTCTGAACCTCTGGAGGGGTACCCAGTAATTCCACACAGGAAGCTGTAACAAGAATGTCCAAACCAGGCTGGGGTTCTAGAATGTGGCTTTATTCCAAAGAATGGTACACAAAAGCAAAGGTGGACCCCCAAGGGTTTACACTTTGGTACAAGGCAATGCAGAACAACAAATGGTCTGTAGCAGACAGAAACTCTAAACATCCCATATTGCATAGCAAACCCACACCGGGAGGTAAACTTTCTCTTCTGGCATTGGCCACCATGTCCTGAATTAGCAGGCACCCTTACAAAACCTGTAGTGCTGAACTGGTCACTCCAGATAGGGGATTGCCAACCTTTTGTTTCCTTGGTTCATACCCAACCATTCTTTTAGAGTTACACCTCAACATTTGCAAACAGTAGAACTATGCATCTTGGAATTACTTTCACATTCAGCATTAGAAACACACTACTTCTGAGTGTAAATTCAAGTCCTGAACAATGTGCCAAGTCTCACCAGGGACTCCACGATTGTCAGCCAACTGTAAGAAAGGATGAGAACAGTCTCAAACAGAACAGAACTTGAAGTATATTTCCCTTTGTCAGAGTACACCCCAAAAGAAAACACAGGTACATTCCTCCTGGGATAGCCAAAGTCAGATTAAGCACAGTTGTCCAACAAAAGTCAGCTTCAACTGTCCAGGATCAAAGTAGGGGATTGCCCATCAGATCCATTCCGCAGTCCCCCTCATCTCACTGGGGACGAGAAGAAAATCAGGAACTCCTGCTAGACAGTTTCCACCACTTCTACAAGGCAGGCAGATGGTTCTTAGCACTAGGGTGAGAAAAATAGGCTCTCCTCAGAGCCCACACCACAGCTCTTCACTCCTCCAGCTGCTCACTCTGATCTCCAACCAACAACCAATTGAAGGTTCTAGAACTCCCCACTCACAGCTAGCTACCGTGGCTTATGCTGCTGTGAGAGTTCTAAATGACATCACCTCTCTCCTCTCAGCTAAGACCAAGTAAACAGAGAGGGAGCAAGTGAAAATCTATTTAACTAGTTATTCACCAGCTACGTTCCCTACCTAGCACTGACACTGATGGGATTCTAGTAACCCCAGGAGACTGGGGGGTGGTGGTTACACTAGGAAACCAGCAGAGGACATACTGAGGTCGGGGAGAGGCACGCACAAAATGTACAGAGTGGCCGGCTGACATCTGACACCACAGATAGACACCCTTGTACTCTGGCCCTTTGGCTCTGGACTGAAGAAGAAGACTGCTAGAGAAGCAGCCAGAAACACCAAGAGGGGAACCATGCACCCTTAGACTCCTACTCCTGACTGGATCAACACAGACCACACAGCAGCAGCAGCCGAGGAGTCAGGCAGAAGGAAGAGGAAGACAAAAGTCACAAAATGTTAGAGATGTAGTCCATGCAAGGACCTGACTGTCCCTGTCCAAACACTCCACCCAAATGTAATAGCTCACAAGCAACTAGCCTCAGTAATAGTCAAGCCTGCCTAGCTAAAAATGACTTTTTTTTCATTTCTTCTTTGGAATGAAGAAACGAACAATACAAAAAATGAAAAAGGCCCTAATAGCTGAGCTGAGTGCATTATACACTGTGTGCACAGTACAGAACATTACTGTACACACAAACACTGGACAAAACGGTAGCCATCCAGAAGCAGTAGTGGTGGGTTTCAGATGAGTCTGGTCTCCACAAAGGCTGCTTTGCTTACTTTGTCTTGTTCTTTGTTTTAGAGAAGTCCTCCAACTAAATTACAAACAAAAGCTTGTTCAAAATACTGCAGCTTTAGTGCACATACATATATGCATGCACGCATATGCACACACACACACACACACACACATACACACACACATACACACACACGCACAGGCTGTCTCACCCACACACACACACACATACGCTATTAGTGTCTGTCTGCTGACCTGAGGCACCCCTTCCCTGCCTCTCTCTCTCTCTCTCTGACAAAACAGCTCTTCTTTAATTTCACTTTCTTTCAGTCTAGCAGTTCTGATAAAAATTACTAATTTTGACACTATTATCTCAGTCTAGCAGTTCTGATAAAAAAGATTAATTTTGACTCTGTAAGTGTACAGAAATCAATCCTCACAGCTACAGATTTACAAAGGGAACAAAAGCCTGTGAAGATTTCTGCTTTTTGTCTAATTTTAACAAGTGGATAGAAGTCATTTGCTCTTTCACAGCAGCTCAGATGTTTTGTCTCTCTTGCCTGTGGCGTTTGTGAGTGTTGGGCCACAGGATCTGCTTTCAATGAGATTCAAAACTGGACTCTGATTAGAAAGGAAGTCTAAGGAGATCTTGAACACCCACTGAATAGGAGAATACTGAATAGCTCCAAACAGCATCAATTATTCGTCTTTCTTCCTGAATAACAAATAGCCTGTTATTTATGCTGTATGAGAAATACTATTCATTACTTGCACACTTCTAATATGTAGACCACTAGAATACCAGGGTATGTTGGACTTTACACAGGTGGGCAATTAGGGGGGCCACTAGAACACCAGGGACTGCTATGATATGAACCGAAAGGTGACTGTGGTGGTGGGGGCCATTAGAACACTAGGGACTGCAATGGAATGAAAGGAAGGGTTGTCAGGGGGTGGAAGGACCACTAGAATACCAGGGAATAGGTAAAGGAATACCAATAAGTGCTGGGGGGGGGACATGATCCCTGTTTGCTTTTGGCTTGTAATGAGGCCTTAATGAGATGTAAATGACTGCATAGAACTTCACCTGTACCATTGGGTCATTTGCATGAGGATATATGAGTATTGTAGGTTTCTCCACAGAAGCAATCACCATTTGCAAGCCTTGAATGCTGCTTTGCTCCTGTCAGCCCCATGGCTCCCCTGCTGGCCACAGATAGTACCTCAAGTGGCCAGTAGGGGGTCATGGTTTGCAGATTTAATTGTGATAGTACCTGGCTCCTTAGGCTGGTGTATTGGAACATGCTATTATTGCTCACTATGTGCTTTGGGCATGCTCCAATATACCTGTTTGCACCAGGCACCAATTTATTCCTGGAGCAAACTTTTTGTAAGTGCAAATCAGGTTTTTTGAATATCCTTTCCATTTTGTTGTAAAACAAAATGATACAAATGTCATTTGCATAATTTCTGCTGAAAAATTAGTCTTTTTTTGGATACAAAAAAGAGTGACAAAAGGTCTGTCAAAATCCTTCTGTATTATTTTGTTGCTGTAAGAAGTTAAATTTAAGCATGGTATGGAACAAGAAGGACAAGTGGCTTTACTCTTAAATTCAGTTATATGAATTTACTACTATTTTATTTGGTAGAGCCCTATGGATATCGCAAGAAATACAATATGGTGACTAAGACAAGAAGGGTGTCAGGGACATGAAGGGGAATCTTAATTACTGTACATTGGAACAGTGGTCGGGGTCTGGCTGTTCAGGTTCATTCCTAAAAAACACAAAGTCATGCGTATACAGTAGATAAGTAGAAATAATCCCCAAATTAGTGGGTGTGAGTAAGGTGTCAAAGGGGGGGAAATGGGGCTGAGCTACCACTAGGGTATTAGCTTGGGAGAGTCATAGTAGGCCAGACATTAGAGGAAAGGGACTGAGGACAGATCTTAGAGGATAGCTTAAAGGTCCTGACTAGGGCTGGACGGACTGTTCTGTGGGAGATCCAGACCCCTGGATTGAACCTGCAATCCACAGACCCAGATAAATATGAACTTTGCCATAGAAGTCTGATTCTGGGTCTGTGGAGATGCCATTTCTGCGATTATGTTGTCTGTTGCCATGGAGATGCCATCGGCATGTACAGGTGGCCAGCGGCATCCAATCAGTCAACAGAAGGTCACATGATGCACTCGCAGTTTACAACTGTGCTAAGTGCACAATGCAGTCCCAGAAGAGCAAGGAGGATTGGAGGAGCAGGAGCTGTGCTCAGCACAGTCAGGCAGCCAGCAGAGAAAGTCACCAAACAAAAGCTCCAAAACCCCAAACACCAGAAATACATGAACCAGAGGAGAGGGAAGAGAAATATTAGAGAGAGTGAGAGAAAGGAGGGGGAGAGAAACTGATCATCGGGGGTGGGTGAAGGCAGGTCATGGAGCTGGGACTGGGGAGATAGTGGTGGCCTGGGTGGCTGCTGGTGGGGATGCAAACTAAGGCAGTTTGGCAGTGCTGTGTGACTGTCTGTATGAGCAAGGGCAGGCTGGCAAAATCTTTGAATTCTACCATTCCAGATCCAGAGGAGAGAGTGATAGACTACTGGGGGCCCAAGTGAGATTTTACAGTTACAGAAAATCCAAAATGAAAGTGTTTTCCTCTTCTTGGCCTCAGACAGTGTAGCAGTGTGTACATGAGAAAGGGCAGGCTGTCAAACTCTATGACTTGTGCCATTCCTGATCCAGATGTGAGAGGAAGAGACTACTGGGGGTTCAAGAGAAATTTTACAGTTACATAAAATTCCCAATTTTGTTTTCCTGGCTTCAGTGTGGCTGTGTGTACAAGGCAAGGGCAGCAGAGTGGCAAAATAAATCTTTGACTTGTGATGTCCAGAGGGGAGAGAGAGACTGCAGAGTGGCCCACAATAAAGGTAACAGTCCCAAAAATCCCAAATAAATTTGTTTTCCTGGCTTCAGTGTGGCTGTGTGTACAGGGCAAGGGCAGCAGGGTGGCACAATACATCTTTGACTTGTGCCATCCAGAGAGGGGAGAGAGAGAGAGAGAGAGGGAGAGGGAGAGAGACTGCGGGGAGGGGGGCCACGAGAAATGTAACAGTCCCAGAAATCCCAAATATTTTTTTTCCTGTCTTCAGTGCAGCTGTGTATACAGGGCAAGGGCAGCAGGCTGGCAAAATAAATCTTTGACTCGTGCCATCTAATCACGATTACTTGTTAATGTTTATTCAAGATTTCATGTATTGAAAAAAATATATTGTTCGGACAAACAACATACAAGTTGATGAGCCTGTGCTGCTGGCTATGGGTGACCCAGGGGATAAAATCTGACTTTGTGACTCATAGCAGGCTGTTTACACTACAACATAAGTAAAGTACAACTACACACAAGTGTCATCATCATCATCACTCATTCCCCATTATTCCTCCTTATTATAATTAATTTAATAGTATATCACTAAGGAGTTACTCCACGGTCTAGGTGTACTGACTTGTGCTGTCAAACTTGACACTCCTTCTGTTTTGCACAGTCGGGAGGTAATTTCCAGGCTCCGAAGGCTACTTACTACTTGCTAGTGACTATATTTTTATTTTAACAATAGCTGAAACCAGAGCATCTGTGATGCCACTTCTGAGTTGGCAACTATTTAGCAACCTTTCAGTGGAGTAAGCGGCTTGCATGTTTCACACGTCGAGACATCGCAACACATCTCTGCATGTGTCAGTTGTGTCCTGGGCACGCTGGTATAGCTGGCTATTATAACATCAAAGAACAACATCTAAGAAGTTTAAGTGAGTACACACTAGACTGTAGAATGGAGGGGGAAAATACAAAGTGTGTCCAATGCTTGATGTATTGTGAAGGGAATCTTGGGGTTAATTTTGTCTGCAGCAAATGCCTCCTAATATCTACACTGCGGAGGAAATAGCACTGATGATAGGTGCAGAACAAGTACCTATGGAAATGAGGGAATTAGAGAGCTTTATTGACCAAATGGAGGAGAGATTGTATCCTCTCCATCAACTCACTTCTTCTCCTCACCCTGCTCCCACTCTTTCATGTGAGGAAAAGCCACATGCCCTCACTGAAAGTGATGGCTGTGTCTTCATTTCTAAACTATCTAAAAAGAGGCAGGGTGGCCACATTTATAACAGCGCACCTGTAGAAACTAATAATAGATTCAAACATTTGGAAGACACAGAGGCCATCTCAGACCGTGGCTCTTCTCTTGACTTATCAACCCCAAAGCAAATTGCCCCAATAAAAAAGCCATTTGGTTACAGACCTGCATCCCCCGTTCATCTTCTGGTAAACCCTGTACAAATAATCCTCTGCCATATGATAAACCTAAGCTGAATCTTCCCTCACCTATCTCATCTCCAGTTTTACCCCCCAGCACCTCCATCCCTTCAAGACAAGTATTTGTACTGGGGGACTCAATTATTAAACACATTGACAAAGCTGTTTGTAATTCCAACAAAGCAAACTGCACATGTTCCAGTTTCAGAGGCGCTAAAGTATCAGACATTACAGCAATGATATCTAATATTCTACATCAAGCCAGAAATAACCCACTTGTTATTATCCATGCTGGAACTAATGATATCAGTCGTACTAAGTTTAAACAATTACAGCAGGATTACGTTTCACTAACTAATTTACTAATTGAAAAAGGATGCTCCGTTTGCATCTTGGAGATCTTGCCAGTGCCAAGGGCCACACTAACTACTACACAGACCATTAAAACAATGAATGAATGGCTAAGGAAGTGGTGTCTCAAGCAGAACATCCCATGTCTTACACACTGGGAAACATTTCAGGATAGAAACTCACTATACTGCTGGGATGGTCTTCACCTTAGTTGCAGGGGTAGCTCATTACTGGGGATGAGTGTTACTGCCACCATAAATCAATGTTTAAACTAATATCCAAGGGGGAGAATGGGTATGTACCCAGGTCTCTAAAACAACATCAACAAAGTCATTATAACACATGTACATTTTTGGCCCTAAATGCAAGACCTTTAAATCTTGTAAAACTAGCAGAACTCGAAGTTAAATGTTGAACCTTGAATCTAGGTGTTGTAGGGGTTACAGAAACCTGGTAGGACTCAGCCTCTACGTGGTCAAGAGACATCCCTAATTATAAACTTTACTATAAGAATAGATCCAATAAGCAGGGTGGTGGGGTATGTATTTACATTAGAAACTGATATCCCCTGCTTTGAAGTACATTATCCCTTTATATTAGAAAGCATTTGGGTCAAAATTCAATTAAGAGGTCATACGTACATCACGGTTGATAATTTATATAGAGCCCATTGGCAGACCTGGATTATACATCCAGCATGCTGCAAGAGATTTCCTTCTTTTCAGACACTGAGGATGATGTTATCTTTGGTGACTTTAACATGTCCCACATTGATTGGGACTCCTTATCAGGTCACTCTAGTGCAGATAAACTCTTAATTGATACAGTAGACAATACAGGGTTACAGCAACTTGTTATGGAACCCACTGGGGCCAAAATATTTTAGATCTAATACTTACAAACACAGAAACACAGGTTAATAACCTTCATATCTGGGATCCACTAGGTGCTAGTGATAATTTCCATCTTTCGGATGAGACGTTAAACCGAGGTCCCATCTGCCTGGATTGGTGGTATTTCAGGTGGATGTTAAAGATCCCATGGCACTTATCGAAAAGAGTAAGGGAATTTCCCCGGTGTCCTGGCCAAATTTCCCCTCATTCACTAAAAAAAATATCACCAACAGCTTAATCTGGTTCAAGGTCAGTTGGCATTCATCTGTATCCCCCTTCCCTGGGTCGTGCCTGAAAATAGGCAGGATTTGTCTAGTGCACTTACCCGGTCAACAAAAACTAAATAAATAAATTCCTCTATTTTATTTGAAATTCCGGAGGATGCTACTAACTCAAGAAAACCTATAAATATTAAAAATTATAACAAAGCCAATTTTCCAGACATTAATAAACATTTAATTAATATTAATTGGGAATCACTTCTCTATAACTTATCAACACAGCAAGCTTGGACCATCTTTAAAAATATAATTTATAACCTAGAAACCCTTTTTATTCCAACTAAAAAGAAATATAACACCAAAGGTAAAATACTCCCATAGATTACATAGACAATACTGAGCATAAAGACATTCGTCCGTGAGCTCGCAAGTAACACCTAATTATATCCTTTTATATTCTTCCTTTCCAAGAATTTATCTAGCTGTGTTTTAAATTCCTGCATTGTACTGCTTTCCACAACCTCTCCTGGTAGCATATTCCAAATTTCTGTTACCCTATTACTTAACCAGTATTTCCTTCTATTTGTTCTATATCTATCCTTAACCAGTTGGTAACAATGTGCTCTAGTGTCATATATTTGAACCCTTTTAACCAAGCCCAGTAAGTCCCATAAGTTAGTATCGGTCCATGCCCTATATATCAAACACATATCGCCTCTCATTCTACTATATTCCAGGGAATACAGCTCCAAATCCTGCAGTCTCTGCTCATAACTCAATCCATCCAATCCCTTGATTCTCTTTGTAAGTCTCCTCTGTACCCCCTCCATCCGTGCAACATCCCTCCTCTTATACGGGGCCCAAAACTGGACACAGTACTCCACGTGGGGACGTACCAATGCATTACACAGAGGCATCACAACCTGCCTATCTCTACTTTTTATGTGTCTCTATATACAGTGTGTTATACTACCTGCCTTTTTAATAGCTGTATTACAGTGTAAGCTGAAGCCAAGATCTATATTAACCATAACTCCTAAGTCTTTCTCTTCATCCACTACTTTTAGTACAGATCCTCCTAAATTGTACTGGAATTTGCTACTTTTCTTTCCAAAGTGCATAACATTACACTTTCCGATGTTGAAAATAGATTGTTTCTGGGAGGCCCATGTATCTAGCCTATCCAGAGCTGTTTGTAGGACTAGATGTTATTCCCAGTTATTTACTGGACTCCCAACCCTAGTGTCGTCTGCAAATTTAGATAGCCACACATCTGTATGCACCTGCATGGATGAAATATACATAAACCCTATGGTTTAATAAAACTATTAAAACACAGATTAATCGAAAAACCAGACTCTTTACGAAGCTCAAAAATAGTACACAGCCTTATAAAAACATCTTACTTTACAAATACAGGTTAGCAGTTAAAATCTTAAAAGGGTCTATCAAACTTGCAAAAACTAAACTTGAATTTAAATTGGCACATATATAAATAACAAAAAGGGTAATTCTAGGACCATAGGACCCCTAATCAATAATGGAGCCAGATTATCAGATATTGATATGGCTAACCATTTCAATAAATACTTCTGTTCTGTATTTTGAAACAGAATACAGCTACCCTGGTACATCCATACCCCCTTGGTTCCTATAACATTACACTATCTGACATCCAACAAGCAATAAAACAATTAAATAAAAACACCAGCCCAGGACCTAACAACATCCATCCTTGGTTTTTGATTGAAACCTCTCAGGTCATATCTAAATCTGTATCAATTATTTTCAGTAAATCTCTGCAGGAAAGCTCCATACCCAACGAGTGGCATATAGCAATTGTTATCCCAATATGCAAGAAGGGTAACAGAGGCAATGTTCAGAACTATCACCCTATCAGCCCAACCTCCATAGTTGGTAAATTTATGGAAAGGGTTGTCAAAATGAAAACTGAACAGGAATGTATAAAATTAAAAATTCAAGATACTCTACAGCACAGGTTTACACCAAATCATTCCTGTACAACAAACGGATATCCTTTTATAACAATATTAGTACACAACTGGACCTAGGTATTCCCACCAATGTAGTATTACTTGATTTCAGTTGGGTATTTGACAAAGTCCCACATAATAAACTTACAGCATAAATGTATAAATTGAGTTTGTCCCCTGACCTAGTAAAATGGACATCTGACTGGTTGGCGAACAGAACTCAAAGAGTCAGGATTAATGATGTATAATCCGACTGGGGTACAGTGCTGAGTGGAGTTCCCCAGGGTCCGGTCCTGGGACCCACATTATTTAATCTTATAAGCGACCTACAGCCTGGACCCAATAATCACATGTCAAAATTTGCTGATGATACAAAACTAGGGGGTAGGGTTAACAATCAGGATAATATAGCTTCTTTAGTTTCTGACCTGGAGAAAATTGAACAATGGGCCAAACATAATGATATGTATTTTAGTCAGGACATGTGTGTGGTTCTCCACTTTGGTAAAAATAATCCAAACAATGTTTATTATCTTAATAATTTACCACTTAAAACATCTAAATGTGAAAGGGACTTGGGTATACTTATCAACAATAAACTTACACCAAGGGATCACTGTATTAAAACCTCCAACATGGCAAATAGCCTTTTGAGGCAAATCAAACAAGCACTTGTGAACTGTTCTGGACAATGTCTCATCCCCCTGTATAAAGCGTATATTAGACCTTACCTGGAATATGGGTCCCCCTTTTAAACCCAGGTCTAATAGGTGATAGAGCTCAGCTGGAGCAGGTCCAGAGCAGATCCACTAAAATGGTACCAAGGTTAGCAAGCCTTGATTACCCCTCAAGACTTAAGGCCACTGGACTCTATTCACTCCAAAATAGAAGAGCAAGAGGTGATATGCTTTTACTCTTCAAATTACTTCAAATACCTGACCTTATGAAGCAGAGTGGACTTTCACACACCAATAGAAGACTAGTTCCAAGGCTGCATAATAGACAACTTGAGGTGAAGTCCTACAAAACCAATAAAAGGGGTAATTGTTTTACCATTAGGGCACCAAGAATATAGAATACTCAACCACAGGATTTGATTGAAGTAGAAAATATAAGCAGCTTTTAAAATAAATTAGATGACTGGATTAGGGAAAACTATTAATACTTCTAAAAGTCCCACAACATGTGGGGAACAGTCTCAATGGGCCTTGGCCCCCTTCTGTTCATCTATACCAAGTTACACCAAGTTATCACGTTACATTATGTATAAGCATTTACCAACCCTTGTGTGGGACAATGCTGCATGTGGCTATGCACCAGATGTGTCTGCATCTCCAATTCAAATTCTGAGGCACACTTAACAGTTACTGAATTTGGTTACTTAACCATAACTGTAGTGTAGGAGTCAGTCAGGTAATCTTGGAAGGAAGCGGTGATGGACTGCTGTGCTGTTGGTGTGTTGTGTACAGTCACAAGTCATAACAGTAAATTTGTCCCTGGCCTTTGGGTGTGGGTGGGAGTCATCAGAAGGAATTCACATTGATTAGCGGGATCTTAGTTTTTTACAGTTTAAAATACTAATGACATAGGTATTTGCATCTGTCTGTCTCTCTCTCTCTCTCGCTCTGTCTCTCCCAGCACACTCATGTCACTGACACGACCAGGATATGCCACCATGATAGGCAAGCCATGAAGTGGCCAGTACTGAGTAATTACTTTTTTATTTAGCAGCTTTACATTAATTTTTATACAAATAATCCATTAAATTATTTCCTTTGGGCCTGTGTCAAATGTGACTGACTTTGGCCACTTTTATGCATTTTTTTCAAATATTTGTCAATAAATCAGAACTAATCAGAACTTCACCGTGTTTCCAGTTCTTATTTAATAAGGGTCAGAACTTCACCGAGTTCTCACAGCCCTAGTCCTGACCTCATGCAAAAAGGTATATGGGAAGGCTATCAAGCGTGCTGGGGAGTATAGGAAGAGGGTTTCTCTAGAAGGGGTAAGGAAGTGATTCTGCCACTGTACAGGTATGACCCCACCTGGCATACTGTGCACTGTTCTGGAGCCCCCACCTTAAGAAGGGAAGGGACAGGCTTGAGTTAATACAGAGGGGTATGTTCGAGATGATTCATGGCAGCAGGGTAAAAGATTGTAGGAGCACCTGAGCAGCCTTAATACTGTATTTTCTCACTGGAGACCAGGTGGAAGTAAGAAGACAAGATAGAAACATTCAGGTTTCTCAAGGGAATAAACATGGTCAAATGCCAGGAAGTATTCCAGCAATTAGGGCATCTAGAACAAGGGGCATGGGTATAAGCTGATGGGAGGGAGATTCAGAATGGATGGGAGGAAGAATTTCTTCACAGAGAGATTGGTGGACAAAAGGAACAGGCTGCCCAGGAAAGTGGTGGAAATCGAAACCGTTGTGGGCTTCAAGTGGTGGTGGAACATGCATAAGGGGCTGGTGAGATATGTGGGTGAGGTGTCAAAGGGGGGAAGGGTGCTGAGCTACCACTAGGTGGCCAAGCCATGCCTGGACTGTATTAGGCTGGTGTAATATGAGGTAGAGTAGAAACAGTGCATACTGGATAAGCCACAGTCTTTTTCTGCCTGTACAGTTTTCTATGTTTCTATTGACTTTGTACCTCATGAGACAGGGATTTGTCAGATATTGGGTGTGATTCTAGAAGAATGGTGCAAGTCACCGCCAAAGGTGACTTGCGCCAAACTCAGTTGTGACATGGACCCTGCGCCCAGTTCTAGAAAGGGCAGGGTTCCCCCAGCTAAGTCCTGTGACTTGTGACATGCGGATGGCTACACCAAACAAAGGGCATAACTATGGGGAATGTTGCAAGTCGCATCCCCCCGCCAGCTGGTGAGCACATGTGCCCCCCCAAAGCCCCGCAGGACAGCTGTGTCCCCCAGCCCCCTATCCCCAATCAATGATATGCCCTGCAAGGCAGCTCTATTACCCCCCAGGACCCATTCCTGAACCCCGAACCTAGGATCCTGCAATGCCACAAAATGTACATACCCCCTCATTCCCTGGTAGTCTAGTGGCCCCCCACCCAGCTGTGCTAGTCCACCCCGCACCCCCTGATCCATCCCCAGCTGGCAACTGACACAGTCCACCACTCACCTCCATGGCCAGCCACCGACTGAGCTCTGTAGCAGTGCTTACTGTATAATCGCACTCAATGAATGAATGTACGTTCATGTATTGAGCGTAATTATACAGTAAGTGCTCCTACGGAGCTCAGTCGGTGACATGCCATGGAGGTGAGAGGTGTGCTGTGCCAGTCGCTGGCTAGGAATGGGTTGGGGGGTGTGGGATGGACTGGCACAGCTGGGTGGGGTGTGGGGGGTACACTAGACTACCAGGGATAATTGTATGTGCACCATTTTTGTGCAGCTTGTGGCACTGCAGGGACCTGGGGGTCAGTGTCGGGGAATGGGTCCTGGGGGGGCAGAGCTGCCCTGTGGGGCATTAACAGTGTGAGGGATATGGGGCAGAGGGTCCCAATGCCCTGTGAGGCATACCTCTACTTGGGTATTGGGGTACTGGGGGCAGGAGTGACACCTACAGCAGGTTGGGGGTTCCTATAGCCCTGCAGTCTGGCAAGTGTGGCAGGATTGTGGCTTGGGGGAGTGGCACATGCAGGTGGTTTGGGGCAGTTGGCACCCCCCCAGTAGATGCAAGTTACACCAGCTATTTGCTGGTATAACTTGTCTTTGTCGGATGTCCACTGTGGTGTCTTGTAGAATCAGGCCATTGGGGACTTTGTTGCTGCCCTTCCAGAATAGGGTGCAATAGCTGCCGTAAACCCCCTAGCGCCATGTTGCAGGAGGTTTAGGGTGTATCTGGTGGTGTAAGTCCACTTTGGTGTAAGCAGCCTGCGGCATGTCGCAGGTAGAGATGCAGCGAAATAAAATTTTGCCGAACAAAATGTTTTGCAAAATTGCGGCAAAAGTTCACAATTTTGCCCGCAATTTCGACCATCGCCACCAGCCAGAAGTCCATAAATTGAGCCCCCACACACACACAAGTTGTCCTGCACCCCCATTTGTGTTATAAAATAAACCAAAATTAACCCTCCACTCCCTGGTGTCTAGTGGTCCCCCGGCCATCACTGACTGTAAACATAAAATAAGCACCCCCTCCCAAGTTACCCTGGCTGCTGCCTCCATTTGTTTGCACAGCCCTCCACTCACTTCCATGGCCAGCAGACTGAGCACCACTGAGTGCTTGAATGAATGAATAAATGAATGAGTGCGGTATGAGCTCATTCATTTATTCCAGCACTCAGTGGTGCTCTGTTGGGCTGCTGACCATGGAGGTGAGTGGAGGGCTGTGCCGGTGGCCTGATCAAGGTACTGGGGGGGAACTTGGGGGGTGCTGCTATCTACTGATTGGGTGGGTGGATGGAGGGGTCCACTAGACACCAGGGAGATGAGGGTTACTTTTGTTTTTTATAAACAAATGGAGCTGGCAGCCAGGGTAACTTTGGAGGGGAGGTGCTTATTTTATGTTTATGGTCAGTGATCGGCCGGGGGTGGGGGGACCACTAGACACCAGGGAGATGAGGGTGAATTTTTTTTTAATTAAACAAATGGAGGGTGCAGGGTAACTTGGGGGGAGACCACTGGACACCAGTGAGAACTCTGGTCAGTGGCCACTGGCCAAGGGGCCAAATAGAATTTCACAGCAGGGGGCAAATTACTCCTGCAGGCAGAGGAATTTCACTGCAGGTGGCAAGATTTCACCCATGGGTGCGAAATTTCACCTGCGAGTGAAATTTCGACAGCTTGGGGGTGAAATTTCACACCCAACCATGGGTGAAATTTTGCATTTCGCCCAACGCGCTAATTACGCAAAATATTTAGCTGGGTGAAATTTTCCAGTTTTGCTCATCTCTAGTCGCAGGCTGCTTTGCAGAATAGCAAATGTCGCAACTGCTGGTGTAACTTGCTACTTACACCATTTCTTTTGGCACAAGTCAAGTTACGCCAGGTGTATCCCTTCTAGAATCGGGTCCAATGAGAGTAAGCATGCCTGGTAGTTAAATGTTAAACTGGTTTTACAAATCTACAGCAATAATGCACATGCTGTTTAAAACAAAAATACAATATAGTATAACTATATGCATGCCACCCTGGTTGCTAAGGCATTTCTCAATCGATGCAAGCACTTTCTGAGTGATGACTTATTTTTTAGAGATTTTGTAAAAAATTCAGTGGTGATGGGAGATGGCTCCACAAAGTCAGTTCGACAGAAATCTGCCATCCAGCTTTACAGCAATGGCACAAATGTTGACCATGATCGTGGTTTACATTGTGCCATCGGGAACACAAGTGTATTTTCTTCAAGGGGCTGTGCCCCATGCACCCCCCATGTGGGGGGCAAACTGGGGAGGGGAGCAAGACCCCGACATGCTGTGCCAGGGGTCCTGCCACTGTAGTGCGACCATTACAGTGACCCACAGCGACCTGTCATTTTGTTGCTGTAAATGCCCATCGCTGTAATATTTTCAATGAAGCAATGGCACACCATGGGAGATACACCTTATGTGTTTGCAGTGTGATACAAACTAATGTGACAGATTTAAGCATGTCATGAAAGTGAAGGTTATTTACTACTGTATCATACATTATTTTGTGTTATCATTTACCCAACGTTACCACCGCATGCCCAATACAAAGGGGTTGAGCAGGCCACAAAACATCAGCCTCTGTAGGAATAGGTGGCTGAGGGATCTGTACAAATAAAAATACTTCATTTTTAAACAGAAGCCAAGATCTCCCAGTTCTTTGCTAAGTTGCTCTGTTGGACTTCTTCCACCATACCCCCTTTTTTGTGTCCTTGAAACTAAAGGTTGTGCACAGGGGCAGATCTAGAATTTCTCAAGGGGGTGGTAATTTTGTCAATAGGATAGTACTTTACACCAAAAATGTAACCAGCTGCTTTTTTCTGGCCTAAGGGGGTAGATAGTTTTACTTTTCTTCATAGCTGGATCTGCTAGGGCCTGTGATCCTAAGCCCCTTAATTTTCTGCAAATGCATTTTGTGTCACTTTTTGCCACAAATGATTTTTTTTTCATACGAAATATAGACACTGTTAGACCATCAAATAAATTGGCTAATACTCTGAAAGGATGTCCATTTTGAAAAAAGTGGCAGGAGGATCCTATTAAAAATCCTGCCCTTTTCAACTCTGGCTGTTCTTCTCTGTGTATAGTTGGACAGAGTCAAGTAAAAAGCACCAGTAGTCAAAAAGGCATACTGAAACGGTCTCTGTAGTAACAAAGCTCAACATTTCTTGTAGAACAAAGTGCAGCAAACAATCCAGCACCCACTTGGGTGCAGTACTATACCACTGAATGCACATAGATGACGTCATGGCTAACACGGTTAACTACTGACATTTCACTTAGTAACCACTAAGCTTCTTCACAGTAATACAGTATATTACACCCATAAGTACCCCTCAATTTATAGCAGTCAATATGCAAATTGATATGCAAATATAAAGCCAACTCCCATGTGTGCAGGCATAGATGCAGTGCATCGAATTTAAAAACAAACATGATGTTGTAACCCCAATTGCACAATATTCAGAATCTTGTCTTTATCTTATATTTATTGCTTTTATAAATGCAATCAATACAAGCATTTCCCATAGGACAGTACATAGTGAGAATAGTGCAATGATGCTGAACTGTCAAAATGTGGATATCATTCTTACTATGTATTAAGAACCTTGTCACATAAATAATGCAATAGTGTGTAAGTTACACACTAAGTATTGTGATGGCCGTCATAAACCCACTCAGCAAGTGAGGCCCTCTACTCCCAAAGTGCCAAGCTCAGTCTTGTGAACAGAGAACAGTACAAGGTAACCCTCTTGTCTGTTTTGTGAGTTCAGATCAACCTTTGGTCTCAAGTTCTGGAGGGATTCAAACTGTTAACCTCTTGTTAGCATACCCAATGCACAGGCTCAGATATGTCTGTCTTTGGGGGGCCAGATATCTTTGCCTATGGGCACCTAACCAGGTATACAGAAATGAAACCTTAAAACTTTAATAAAGACCTCAGATTTGAAATGCTTCCCTTTCCAGTTTGGTATCACCATTCAAGCTTATGTCTATTGTCTGCTATAACCATGTACTTTTCTTACAAATAAAAAGAAGTCAAAGACAGACAAAGTAAGTTCTAAAAAGAATTTTACTACAATAGATAAGAATATGTAAAACACAATAATACAGAACTGTTATATCACAAGACATACAAATCTATTAAAAGAACAAGGTTTTAAACAGTGCAATTCCTACTACAGTACTTAGTCTCTAAATGCTTGCTTAAAGGTGCTCCCAAGATGTTTCGTGGTCAGAGTCTAGGTAAAAAATGAGTCTCTGTGAAGTAAAACAGACTAAATTAAAAGCTGGCTTTTACCCCACCTCTTGTCAGGAGGTCACCTAGCTCCTCCCTGTCAGGATATTTGAAAATATATATCTTATACAAAAGTATTACATTCTGCAACTTCAGCATAATTCATGTCCTTAAACGACACTTCTTTTGATCTCAAAATAAGCTTACTTCTTCCAGGACATGAAAGCATCTTTATGATGTTGCACGTCTATGTAATAACCTGGGGTTTTCTTTCAAACATCATAAAATGGATATGATATAGCAACTATGGTTGTAATTAACTCAGACAGACAGGATCCTTAATTAAGGCCTTACATGTAACATATGCTCTCTAAAAACTGAGTATGAGTGAACTCACATGCTGTCAGCATTTTTCTCCTGGATTGCATCTTTCAGCTGAAATCTGGGGGGGGGGATGAGTGAGGTAATTCTAAGAGTACCAGATTTTTTTCAGCAGAGACAGTCAGTAATACATTTTATATTAAAAAGAAATGATACAGCACTCAGAACTGGCTGTCTACGTCACAATGGCTACATAGTTTCAAAAGAATTAATTGCAGGTTGTCTAGCATAAGTTATAAAAAATGCAAGATGTATAAGCTGACATAATGCAAATTCATGAGTTTACACATATTATTACAATTAAGGGGATACACACATCAGGCACAAAACTCAGTGTATAAAATCTAAAACCGAAACAGTTCTCAATCCCATATATAGCCAATCCATATTTAATTATCATAATACTAACAATAAAGTGCTCTGCTTACACTCTGACAATTATGATTTTTTCAGGAAGGCTGACAAATCAATATTGCCATTAAGATCCCCTTCCCCCTGGCCCTCAGTTCATAAATCTAGTAACTTTCCCTTCTGCCTATCAGCTTCTCAAAATCAAGCCCCTATTTACAGTCCGAGTTGCACCTTCGGGCACACTTTTCACATGTTTACCTATTGCATATGATTTGTTGACACTCTGTAGTGCACGCATGCATGCACATATTTCCCATTGTGTAATTTAAACTGGTGAGTGGTGCAACCCACATAAAATGCCCCACAACTACATGTCAACAGATATACTACACCCAGAGCACTATATGCAATGGATTGTTTAATGTCCACTTGCTTATGGGTTCTGTGGTGTACAAACTGTTTGCACTGTTTCACATATGTGCAGTAAGTGCACTTACCACACCTAAAGGTGCTGGGGGGGGCAGGGGAGACAACTCTCCCTTACTGGTTCTAGACCTGGGAAGATACTAGAAACCACCATATTCAAAGTAGGAAAGACGCACTCACCCCTCAAATAAGTACATGAAAATGCAGTTTCTTCAAGAAAGTTCTTTTATTGCATTAGTCCTTCAGTACTTAGTAACACCATTGTGCAAAACACACACTGTTTATAATTCATCCCCTCCGAGGCTTCATCAGAAGATGTGCCATTACGTACTCAGGAGCAATTTATACAGAGCTTTCCACCAATCAAATCTGAATAATACAATTCATCCTCCATATTGGTGGTTACATCTCCTGACACACTAAAGCAAAATAAAAATCAACATTCTGTGAATTTAGTACAAAACAATATCCCACACACCACACTAGTATAGTAGATGATCCAAAATTCGTCTCCACACAATATCATAGTTTTGCAGCACCAAGAGCCTGCAAGAGAATACATAAGTAGTATGAGAATAGCAGGTAAAAAAAAATTCTCAGTCACTCATCCCCGTAATGCACTAATTTGTGTAAATCATAATACATGTTGTCCCTACCCATTAGTTTGGATATCACACTGGGGTAACATGTACAACAAAATGTGCAATCATGGAGTTGTGGCGGTGGGGGGTGGATTTATGAGCAAAATGGAAATTTCCATACTGGAACCAAAACTGTGTAAATCTTTTATTTCTTTAGAAATGGGCTGATTTCAAATCTACCATTCAACCCTGGTTTCTTAAGTGCTCTCAGTTGGAATATCCATTTGTGTTTTTTTTGATTTAGGGTACTTTCAAGATCACCTCCTCTAACATTCGGGCAATCGGTTCCAGTGCTACAGCCTTAATCTTGTGGCTTTCTCTGAGGTCCCTGCTAAGAATATGTGCAGCTATGGCATATTCTAAATTTTTATTATTAATAGCTTGGACATGTTCATACAGTCTATAGCTAAGCTTTCTTTTTGTCCTGCCAACATAATAGCTACCACAAGAACATCTCAGAAGGTACACAACGGTTGTGGTATTGCAATTTATGTTACCCTGCTATACCACCATAGCCCTAATGGTCATAGGCAGGGCCACTGGAAAATTGTGGAAAATTTTACCCAAAAATGCAGAGACTTTTTGCAGAAATTGTGGGAAAACTGTGAGGGTTCACTATAAATCCCTACTGCCCCCTAATAAATATTTAATTGTTTGATGCAGCATGTATTGGTCACATAACCTGTTAGATAAATGTTTTGCCACTTGTAAATGCTTTCAACATGAAGAAAGGTGTGTTTTTTTGAAATGAACTGCAAATGAATCCTTATGTAGCATATCTTCTAAAAATCTAAAGACATCTAAGTCATGCAGTGCTAACTAGATTTTATTTTGTAATTAACAGTCAGTCCATATTGAATATATCCTGAAACAACATATTTTACCAGTTTCTAGATGTTAAATAATGAAGCCTCTTTAACAACTACTTGCTTTGGTGCAACAACAAAAAAAATAAACCAATAACCAGGGTGCCTAATAAAGTTCTAGTAAACACAATGTTTATTTTGTTAAAATAATTGCTGTTCTTAATCAGCACTGCAAGTACATTTTAAAATCACATGATAAAAGTATTAAATCATGCCATGCCAATAGCTTTTCATTACATCATACACATGTTTTTAATACATGGCTCTGTTGCTCTACTTGGTTTGCAGTGATTTTACTAGGGTTGCAATTATTTTGTCTATTTGAAGGTAACTGTTTAAATAGACTTAACCTGTTCAGCATGTTTTCAGAAAGTAGGCTTTGTATGTGAGTATGCAGTTGTGGCAGACTGACATGTAAGGAATCACTGTCACCAACCCCATCAGAAGCACATTCAAGTTTATAATCAGCAGGGCCACCCCCCAAACTCCTCACACATTTGTATCAAGATCCTTTCAGATTAAAAGTATTTATACAAGGAAAACATACTCTATCATTCAAAAGCAAGCATTGTAGTCAATGCTTCATTTAGGCAAATGGGGCACTTTGCACCTCTTCTCACACCTATTGTTTCAGTCTCTGTGTCAGCAAAAAGTTCTATGACACTCTGCTTTCACACAGATTTTAAGTGCTCAGATCTACATATGCATGGCCAGAGGATTTTCAAACCAAAGCATGGGAGTGAATCACATGTAAGAAGAGTCACATTGGACCCCTTCTCACCTCACACTTATTGTTTTGGTCAAATCCAAGTCTGTGTACTAAACTGTTAGCATATCTGATTAGATTTCCTTAAGAATTTAAATATTTTTATACAATTTCAGTCAAAAATTCAATAAATACAAGAATCTGCAAGAAATTGCAGATTTTGTGCAGAGAAGGGTGAAAATTGTGGAAACTGCAGAAAAATTGCAGGCACAGTTTTCCAGTAGTCCTGGTCATAGGGTGGTGGAATAAAATCTGTGGGCCCTTTTCCACCGGATCTCTGAGTTTGGGTTCCAAATTTAAAATAGACCAGTTACACATGATGATCTCTTACATCTGACCAGACCTAGTAGAATATGTAGTCATGAATGAACATTCATGTGGGTTTCTCCCAGCCCTATCCAGTAGGAACTAGTGTGTCCAGTCCATTAGTGTATTCAACCACCTCTAATGTTGCATTAATACTATGATTGCTGTACCCCCTCTTCTTAAACCTCCTGACCTGTGTTGCCCTGTAAGTTTGATATTCAGTTACCTCTGTACAATTCCACAAAGTTCATATAAGTTGTCCTTTAGGGATATGAAACTTAACATTGTGAGGATGGCAACTGTCATACGTAAGAAGACTATTTTGGTCAGTTGGTTTCTGGTGCAGTGTAGTACACACATCACCTCTTTCATTCCTGTACATTCTCAGATCTGAGAATACAATTTCCCTGGGGTATAGTGTGTACTTAAAGTGTAGCCAGTCATTCATGCTCTCTAGCCATGTTACAAATGAAAAAAACTGTTGAGTAGTTTCTCTCCATACCACGAGGATGTCATCCATAAAGCGCCACCACAAATCCAGATACTCAAAGTGTAGATTTGTGGTGGTGCTGTAGAGCACAAAAGGTAGTAGACAGCACCAGGAAAATGATGGTGCTATGTACATTATACATAAGCAAAAAGGTAAAAAAAAACAATCACCCATCCATCAGGACTAAAGGAAAAGCACAAAGAAAATATGTTGTATAATGTCTTTACTCTCATAAAAGAGGCACAGCAACCAACAACAAGGACAGCTGAGAACTGCAGTATAAACCTTACGTTTCACCCAGTGAATTATTGGGCTTCCTCAGAGTCCTGGGTGAAACGTAAGGTTTATTCCACAGTTCTCCAGCTGTCCTTGTTGTTGGTTGCTGTGCCTCTTTTATGAGAATAAAGACCTTTTGGCACAACATATTTTTCTTTGTGCTTCTCCTTTAGTTCTGATGGATGGGTGCTTATTTTTTTACCTTGGTACTGTAGAGTACCTCCATTTCCCATTTTCCAACAAATAAATTAGCATAACTGGGGGCCATAGTGACCCCCATTGCAGTACCCCTAGCCTGTAAAATTGCTTGTTCTGAAACATAATAACATTTTTGTTTAGCACACATTTTGCCATTTCCAACAGATACCAGGTAGGGAGATTCACTTTTTCCACCTCTGTTCTAAGTTCTAAAAAAATATTCTAAAGTTGCCACCCCCCATCATGCAATATAACCATATACAATGATTCCACATCTGATGTGATAAAAAGCCAGTTTTCATCCATGTCTAGATTTTCCATTATGTTAATAAAATCTGTGAAATCCTTTGTATAGAACTGAATACTTTTACAAAGGGCTGCAATTGGTGGTCCAGGGACATAAAAAGTGGCTCAGTTTCCTCTGTGTATAGTCCTTTAAGTAATCTTTTTTTTTTCTTTCTGAATTGTTTGATTTTTTTTCAAATGTAGAATATACTTTGTGTCTGCTTGTTTTGCATATGATGCAGTACATGCTGTAAAGTTCCTTGAGCCTCTAGGAAAGACGCTATATAAATAAAGAAACCTACTGTACCTGTACCTACAATCCATACTGATCTATCTATTTTCTGTTGCTGCCTGGACAGGACATTTCTCTTTAATTAGGCGATAGCAGGCTCCATGTATTCACCAATACAAAACACAGTCACTCCCCGTAGCCATTTCCAACACTGCCAAAACTGCCCCTTCAAAGCTGCCTTACGAGACCTGCTGTTCAACACCTGCTGCTGCACCTGTCACTAAAAGATACTGTGCTGTTCTTCTGGCACTATTGACATGGCCCACTGGGCTGAACACCCACCCCACCCCACCCAATCCCCCGGCCCCTCTCTCCTCAGCCAGTACCTACTGGTACTACTTGAAATGTGTATTTAACTACACATGTGTTCAAGCAATTGTATGTAATACTATGTTTATTTATTTATTTAAATCTAGGATTACAATAATACCTTTGAGCCGAGGCTCTTTTACAAAGGTTCCACGTCACAAGAACAGACAATACAGTTTATGAAATTACAGAGTAAGACAGTCATGATGCCAAGTGGTTATAACAACTTGGTTTCAAGTACTGTACAAATTATATGACATATTACAATAACAATAGGAGGTGTATTGAAACATAAGTGGTGGAAAGAGAGAGAATGGGGTGGTACAGAGTATAGCAGCCTAGAGGGCTTTGCCAGGTCAGAGTATTTGAGTGTAAAGTTGAGCAAGGAAAAAAAATAGGGAATAAAGAAGCACTAGGAGTGGGGTCAGCATGGGCAGTGGAGGGTAGGGGAGCTGCAGGAATGATGGGTGCTCAGCTAAGGCAATCACAGGTACTAGAAGCCACAAGGGATTTATGGAGCTTCTTTTTGAAAGTGCCCAGAGTTGGTGAGGCATTGATGTCACTGGCAAGATTTTGAGCCAGCTGGGGGCCCTGTATGAAAAAGACCTTTGTCTTTGGGTAGTACGACAATGAGGGATTTGCAGTAGTTGTGGTTTTGAGCTCCTGGTGTTGCAGTTGTTTACTCTGGTCTTAAGAAGGGAGCAGACTCCTGGGGGGGCATTGCTCATCATTATTTTCTTGGCTGTGATGCAGGTTTGATACTGAAGTTGGTTGTTTAGTCGAAGCCACCCAGTTTGAGAGTAGAGGTCGCAGGTATGGGTGAGACGGTGAGCTCCATTGATGAGACGACACACTTTATTTAGGGAGGTGGCAATTTGTTTGAGTGTGGAGGCAGTGGCAGAGCCATAAACTATGAGTCCATAGTCAATAACACTCACAAAGGAGCTTAGAACGGCAATAGACAATGCTTCAGAAGTTAGGTGTTTTTGGTGATGGAACAGTAAGCCCAGCCTGGTGTTTGCCATCTTAGCGACATTATTGATATGGGTGGCATAGGAGAGTTTGGAGTCAAGGGTGATGCCAAGATATTTGAAAGTATCAACTTGATCAACGGTGGCTTCTAGTTTGGTATTAACGGTGAGATGGTACTGTTTATTTTTGTTTTGTGAGCTGCTAAAAAGCATGGTCTTAGTTTTTTTTCTGGTTTAGTAACAGCTTGTGTTGCAAGAGCCAGTTTCCAACTGATGTGAAACCCCGTTGGAGGTTTCCTTGCAGTTCTATAGGATCATGATGGGAGGCAAGGATAACTGCATCGTCTGCGTAGAGTATAATTTGTTCTTGACTTGAGTCTGGAAGTGTGTTCAGGAATAGGCTAAAGAGGAGGGGAGCCTAGGATTGACCCTTGTGGAACACCAGAGAGGACTGATCTGGCATTAGAGAATGTTTCAACTATTTTTGCTCTTTGGGACCAGTTGCCTAGATAGCTATTGAACCAGTTGACTGGATCAGGTGAGAGCCCAGCCTTCCATAGTTGGACATGCAGGAGCTGGTGGTTGACGGTATCAAAGGCCTTAGTTATATTGATGAACGCAGCCTCAGTTAGTTTACCATTGTCCAATGAGTGGTGAATGGCTCTGGTGAATTCAGGTAATGCTGTGGAAGTGCTGTGACCCTTTCTAAAGCTGTGTTGGTGCTTGCAAAGGATGTTGTGTATGTCCAGGAATTCTGTGAGCTGGTCAGCCACAATACATTCCAGGGCCTTGGAGAGAGAAGATAGGATGGAGATTGGGAGGAAATTTTCATGTGCAGCTTTGACTCTACTTTTGTATATGGGGTCACAGTGGCCAGTTTCCATTTGTCTGGGAACTGGCTGAGGCTGAGGGAGAGGTTGAAGAACATAGTCAGTGGTCTGAGTACTTCTTCAAGGGTAAGGGATAGAAGTTTGAGGTCAAGTGAGTCACTGCTGGATCTGGACTTGGTGATAGCTTTGGTAACATAGCTGCGGACCTGGTGTATCTTGACAAATTTAAAGTAGAAAGGAGGGTGGATAGTGGGGGCAGAGGAGATTGGGGGCATTGAAGTGTCCCCTTTGCTAAAAAAAAAATTGGGGGAAGTACAAAACTAAGGTCAGTGAAAGTAGTACTGAACATATCTGCAATGATTTTCGGGTCAAGTGTGGTGACCCCATCTATGCAAAGCATGGATGGGGGAGATTTAGACTGCTTCCTGGTGACTTCTTTAATGTTGTTCTAGAAGTCTCTTCCATTTCCCCAGGAATCAGTGAGAGCACTCTTGAAGTAGGCAGATTTCATTTGCCGGATGGCTTTGGTGCATTCATTTCAAGAAAGTTTATAGTTAGAAGTGTCAATTTACCTCCCAGAGTTTCTAGCTAGTTCCCAAAGTTGATCCCTTTCTTTTAGTCACCTTAGGAGGTCTCTTGTGAGCCAAGGGTTAGAGGTGGCTTTTACATTACGCTTTTTGAGAGGTGCGAATTTGTTGCAGGTTCCATTAAAGGTTTTGATAAAGTGGTACAGTGCAGTGTTTATATCTGTAGCATTGAAAATTGGTGACCAATCCAGTTGAAGAAGGTGGGTTTTGAGATAATTTAGATGGCCACGGGGCAAGACTCTGCTGGTTATGGTTCTCGAGGGTGGCTTACTGAATTTATTTGACCAGGTGCAACTGACAGGGGAGTGGTCACTGATTACGTCAGGGAGAACAGTGGTGTTGGAAATCCAGGTAGGGTGACTGGTAAGGATCCAGTCCAGAAGAGTGCTGGTGCCCGTTTTATAGTTTTTCCTGGTTGACGAGTCAACCATCTGGGTGACGTTTGCCACTGTTATAGAATCCCTGAGGGCTGCAGCCTCAGCAGCAGGCCAGTTTATATTTAAGTCCCCAATAAGGATAGACTCAGTGTCCAGCGGGAGAGACCTGACAAAGTCCAGGGCTGCATTCAGGCCAGACCCTTGTTCTTAGGGAGGAATATAGATTGTGATAACTGTAAGGGCTTTGTTGTGAGCACCAAGGAGGATTTTGATAGGAAGAATCTGTGCAGCACTGCTTAGGGGTAGCAGTGCTAACGTGGTGACCCACGATGGTATCCTTTAGGTATACTGCACAACCACTACCTCTTTTTGTTGTTCCGTCAAGCCGAAAACCATTGCATCCAGGGAGGTCTATGGCATGGTCCAGGACAGATGTAGAGAGCCAGGTATCAACAATACCTAGGATGTCTGGACAGTGTTGGCTGGCAAAGGCCTGAAGGGCATCAATTTTATGTAGGAGACTACAAATACTGTATTGAGTAACATGATAGAGAGGGCACCTGTGTGCTTTTTGAAGTTTGGTGCCTTAGTAGGCGTTGGGCCAGGATTAGGGTCTATGTATCACTGTTCATGCAACCTATGTAAAAATATGTTGATTCTGTATGTCTGTATTCTGTAAACATGTAAAAATCTGTTATTCTGTCTTGACTGTACTCTGTAAATTATGTTAACCATGTGTGTCCTCTCTGTGACGTGGTACCTTTGTAAACGAGCCGCTGGCTCAAAGGTTGTAAATCTGATTATACAATAAATAAATAAATAAGTGAGATGGTGAGCCCCTGCCATGACCCCCCCCCAAACACGCAATGACTAGGGCTGCAGTGTTGGTCAGTGTAAAAACTGGCCCCTTCAGTCAGACACCACACAAACAATGAGATTGACTAGAACAGCATGATCACAGAGTAGTTATTTTCTCCAGTCTGTCAAAAACAGAGGAAAATTCTCTATCCATGCATCTCTATTTATTAATGCTTAGTACTGTATAATGTGTGGGTGTTTATACAGTCGGTGTGAACGCAGCATGTGTATAGCGAATGTTACTTGTATCCATAGTTAAGGAAGTGGGGCTTGAGTTTGCAATTCCTGTACAAGAACAAGTAAGAAAAGAAAGAGATTAAGCTTTATCAACTGCCCACCCAACAAACTGCATTACAATGTGCTTTACAGTCTAGATGCTGGTGGGAGAGAATGTTTCTGCAAATTAGGCATACAGAGCTATCCAAACAGCACAGAGATGTTAGAGAGAGTAAAGAGAAATTAAGCACAGACAGGTTTTAGTAACTTGGTCACGGTCATGAAATGCGTAAATGATAACTATGGGATTCAAATCTAGGTTCACAGCTCTGTGCTGTGACCACAAAGCCAAACTGTTTTCAAATAAAGTCTGACTCTTTCTCACTATGATTGTTTTATTTTTCTTTTTTTTTATTTTAGTCTTTTGGTAACCGGGTAAGGCCCACTAGGCACAAGTGCCTGTTTGCAGGAGTGACCTGGGAGCACTGGGCGGTTAAGTGACTTGCTCAGAGTCACACAGTACGCAAGTGGAGGTTGTGAGAATCAAATTCAGGTCTGGTCTGCTGGATGTATCAAGCTCATTCACACCTTGTTCCTCTAACCTCTAGGCTATACTGCCAGCCCAGATTTAGGTACTATGAGAGAAATTGGCACATATTGTTGAGGTTAGTGATAGAGTGTCAGCAAAATCTAAAGTTCTATATTGCTCATAACTTGAAAAGTTCCAGCTAAGACATTAGGGCCTGAATGTTACTTGAGAAACATTACTTCAAACTGACAGATTGTTCATTACTAAAATCCACTGCAGCTGTGTAGGGGGGTGTCTGCACTCCCTACTGGATGTCATTTGCCACAGCATACATTCCCTTTCAAGGAACCTTAGTACAGTGATAAAGCTAATGGCTACCAAGCAGTAGTGGGTAGGGGGCCTGGTTTTATTCTAGGAGTGGAATTTTCTTTTCTTTTTCACTACAATATACGTAGTATGAGAGAGATTTTGAGATCTCATTGCTGATGTCATTGATTGAGTTTCAGGAAGGTTTCCCCACACCAGGCACTTGGAATAAATCCCAATACTGACACTGTGGTGCAGCATGAGGGGGCTGCTGCACTGCTGAGGTGCCATCTTTCGGATGAGATGTTGAACCGAGGTCCCATCTACCTATTCTGGTGGTAGTTCAGGTGGATGTTAAAGATCCCATGGCACGTCTCGAAAAGGGCAGGGGAATTTCCCCAGTGTCCTGGCCAAATATCCACCATTCACTAAAAATACCACCAACAGCTTAATCTGGTTCAATGTCAGTTTGCATCTTTCTGTATCCCCCTTCCCTGGGACAAGGCTGAAAATAGACAAAATGTTTTAGTCCTCCTTTCCTGGTCAACAAAAACTAAATAAATAAATAATTAAAGTTCTATAGTGCTAGTAACTTGAAAAGTCCCAGCTGAGACACTGAGGTTTGAATGCAACTTGAAAAACATTGCTCCAGACTGACAGACTGTTCATTACTAAAATCAACAGCAGCTATGTATGGGGAGACTGCACTCACTGCTGGATTTCCTTTTAAAGATGTGTGTGTGTGTGTGTGTGTGTGTGTGTGTGTGTGTGAATTTTAGTGCTTCTGAAAGGTGCCTCTCCACTGAATTATTTCTCACTACAATGTACTGCATGTAGTGTGAAAGAAATTACTAGATGTCATTGCTGATGTTAGTAATGTTAGCGATATAGTTTAAGCAAGTTCTGAAGTTCTGTATTGCTGAAAACTTGACTTGTTCCAGCTAAGACTTTGTGGTCTGAACGCAGCTTGAGAAGCATTACATGAAACTGACAAAATATCCTTCTGACCCCATAGACCCTGGTGCAGGAAGTGATCAGATTAAAATTTCTGAATTTGTGTATGGTGTGGAGTTCCTAGCTGTCTTGGACTATGCAGACTTCCTGTATGGCCAAGTCCCAAAAAACACCTATCTAAGCTTGATACCCTTTATCATAGGGCCTTACATTTCATCTCAGGTGCGGCATATAATACCTATCACTGTGTACTCTATTCCATGGTAGGATGGACCTCACCTGCATTCAGGAGGCAAAGGAACGCTATACTATGGACCTATAGATCTAAATCCAAGATGCTACCCTCCTACATTTCTGACTGTCTGCCCTCGTGCACCTTAAGAAACTATGCCTTGAAAAGCTGTTTGTACATCTCACTAGCTGTGCCTAAAGTCTTTTCCCATTTTGGCAGAGCCTCCTTCAGCTATGTGCTGCCCCAGCTGTGGAACAACATCCAGAAATCCATAAAATTGGTGCATCCTATTGGTTTTGCAGAATTCAAGTCACTCTATTGGAGATACTTCTTGGAGCCTTGTCAATGCCCTCCCTGTAATCAAACTGTAGCCATACATTGCTATTCTTACAGTCAACCCTATACACTTTCTATCCTCTCATTAGAATTTCCATAAGCCATGTTCCTGGATTCATCCTTGCTTTCCACTTGCTGCTGAGCCTCCAGCTTGCACTGTCACTAGCATTAACTCTGCTCTACTAGAGCTATCAGTGTCTAAAATCACTGGTTCAGCACATTGGTGCTGACTTGCTTCCACCTGTCTGCTGTACTGTTTACTGGGATGAGGCTTCACCTTATGACTGGGCCTCATTGATTATCCTTGTACCTTGCTTTTATTGCTATGTATTGTATTGCTATGCCCATTTGTGCTATATGTTCTATTGTGCTACTGTATTATTTATTCTGTACCTACCAGGCCGTCCTTGAAAATGAGCTTGCTCAATGGAGTTTCACCTGGCTAAATAAAGATTGATTGATTGATTGATTGATTGATTGATTGATTGATTCTGGAGACAGCAATGTTGCCCTATCTGCAGGCACCTCTCTGGGATGAGGGAGAAGGTTGCCTGCCTCCAAGCCAAGTTGGCCAGGTTACAGGGGACGTTCACACCCACCCAGAGGCCACCAAGTCCACAGCCTAAACCTCAATGGTTGCCCAGGAGGAGGAATGGTTGGATCATGGTGGGCTCAGGGAGGCTAAGGGAGGGGGGGCTGAAGCACATCCCCCAACTGGTTCAGCTAAGTAACCCCTACACTGTTTTGGAGGACCGGGAGAGACCCACAATGGCACCCACAGCTACGACCAAGGTGGATGGGTGGGTTCTCCATGATGGATCCCCAGGGAAGGGGGAAAGAGGACCCAAAAGGAGGAGCAAGCTACTTCTGGTGGGGGACTCAACTGTCCGGGAGTGAAGATAGGGGCATCTAGCAAGGGGGAGAAGGAGGTAATGTGCCTTCCAGGAAGCACTGCACAGAGAGATGGGGGAGCACATCCATAGGCTCACAGGGGTAATAGTAAGGAGGGAGACAAATAACCTGATGGGGAACAAGGTGGAAATAGTCAGAATTCAGGAGGATTTCAGGAGGTTGGTAGGGAGCTTGAAGCAGATAGCTCACTCTGTCTTATTCTCGGAGGTTCTACCTGTCCATGGCAAGGGGGAGGATAGGCAACTCTGCATCCAGAAATTCAACTCCTGTATGAAAGAATGGCGTGGAAAGAAGAATTTTGGCTTCATGGGGGAACTAGAGACCCACCTGGAGAGAGACGCGAGCCTGTATAATGATGACGGCCTGCATCCATCCAGGAAAGGGACCTTAGTCCTAAGTAAAAAGTTTGAATGCTTCACCAGTAAACATTTAAACTGGCCAAGGGAGGAAGCAGGAAGGTCAAGAGGCTTAGTGTTAACCCCCCCCCACCATGGGCACATGCAGGAAAATGAGTTGATGACTGGGACAACTGAAGTAGGCAGAAAGGGAGAAGCAGAAAAAGCTACACCCCATAAGAAAGATAACTGGGGTGGAGGGAAGAAGCTGGAGAGCAGAAATAGGAACAGAGGGAGGGTAGGCTGCAGAACATGGAAGACCATGGTAACTAATGCCCAAACCCTGGGAAATAAAATTCATGACCTAGAGGCCTTGTTCGTGGAGGTGGATCTGCCTATAGCAGCAATAACAGAGACATGGTACACTACTAATCATGAGTGAGACATAAATGTACCAGGTTATGCTCTGTTCAGGAGGGATGGGGAGGTAGAAAGGGGGGTCCTGTACATCAGGGAGGGTATTAAGGCAGCAGTGGTGCAGGACAGACAGGGGGAGGCAGAGGCACTGTGGATCACCCTTGAACATGACAATGGTACAACAATGCACACTGGGGTGATCTACAGGCCTCCGACATGGGGGGAGGAGGAGGTAGATAGGAAGCTAGTGGATGAAATACATCAGATCGCGACTAAAGGAGAAGTTCTGCTGCTGGGTGATTTCAATATGTCGAATGTGGATTGGATCACCCAGGCAGCTACTTCAGCCAGAAGCAGAGGCATCCTAGATTCCCTGCAGGGGGTGCACAGGTCTCAGCCAGCTAGTGCTTGATCCCTCCAGAGATGGGGCGATTCTGGACCTAGTACTGACCCAGGGGGACAGGATTGCAGAAGTCTGGGTGGAAGGACAACTGGGGTCCAGTGACCAGCATATAGTGTGGTTTAGCATGGAGGCAGGGACCCAGTCAAGTCACACAAAGGAGAAGAATATAGATTTCAGAGGGGCAGACTTTACTGAAATTCGGAGATGTATCACAGTAGCCCTAGAGAAAAGGTAGGTAAGAGGGGGAGTTGAAGAGCAGTGGGGCACCTGAAAGGGTCCATAGTGGAAGTGACAAACCAATGTATTAGGATGATATCTAAAGGCAAGAGGAGGAGGAGGAGGAGGAGGAAGCCACTGTGGTTCTCGAAAGATTGGCAGGCAAAGTAAGGGCTGAATGGGTAGCATTCAGGAAATATAAGAAGACCCAAAGGGATGAAGGCAGGAAGAGATACCTGGAGCATCTAAGAAAATTGGGAAAGGCTGTTAGGAGTGTAAAGGTGCAGACTGAGGGGGGCTTAGCACAGATGGTGAAAAAAGGGGACAAGACATTCTGTAGGTACATCAGTGAAAGAAGACAAGCCAGAGGGGGTGGGAGATTGTAGGGCTCAAAGAGGAGGAAGGAGAGTGTAAGGAAGGAGACCCAGACAAGGTGGAAATACTGAATAAATACTTCTGTTCAGTACTGACTGAAGAGGGAGAGGGTCAGTGACTGCATCAGGGTAATAGATGCAAAGAGGGGGGTGGACACCAGTCCATTCACAGCGGAGAGAGTCCTGGAGGAGCTCACAAAATGGAAGGTGGACAAAGCATTGGGGCCAGATGGCATACACCCAAGGATATTAAAGGAGCTGCGCATGGAGCTAGCAGCGCCTCTGGCAGCCATGTTCACAGAGTCACTCAACACAGGAGTAGTTCCAGAGGATTGGAGATGGGCACATATAGTCCCTGTACACAAAAGCGGTAGTAGGGAGGAGGCAGGGAACTATAGGTCAGTCAGCCTCACCTCATTAGTGGGTAAGATCATGGAGGCACTGCTTAAAGAAAGGATAGTGGCACACCTAGAATCCAGTGGGGCATAGGATCCAAGGCACCATGGATTCACAGCAGGAAGATCGTGTCAGTTGAATCACATCAATTTTTTTGACTTGGTATTGAAGGAAGTAAATCGGAGGGAAGGTGTGGATGTTACCTACCTCAGTTTCAGCAAGGCCTTCGACATGGTCCCACACATGAAGCTGGTTAAAAAGATGGGGAGTCTGGGCATGGGGCTCAAGGTGGCAAACTGGGTTAGGAACTGGCTAATGGACAGGAGGCAGAGGGTGGTGGTAAATGGGATCCAGTCTGGGGAGTGAGGGGTGACCAGCAGAATACTTCAGAGATAGATTTTTGAGCCAGTCCTGTTCAATGTCTTCATTAGTGGCATTGTGGAAGGGTTGGAGGGAAATGTCTGCCTGTTTGCAGATGACATCAAGATCTGCAACAGGGTGGATATTCCAGAAGAGGTGATGAGGGTGAGGAGGGACCTAACGAAGTTGGAGGAATACTCTGAGGTGTGGCAACTGAGGTTTAACTCAATGAAGTGCAAAGTCATGCACCTAGGATGAGGAAACCTGGGGGGGGGAGCCAGATGATGGGGGTGGGGAGTCGCTGACGATCACCAAGGAAGAAATGGTCATGGCGGTTATCATTTCAGATGACCTAAAGGTGTCAAGGCAGAGTACACAGGCTGCAGGGAAGGCCAGTGGCATGCTGGGGTGCATAGGCAGATGTATCACTAGCAGAAAGAGGGAAGTGGTGATGCCATTGTATAAAACACTAGTGAGGTCTCACCTAGAGTACTGAGTACAATTCTGGAGGCCACACCTCCGAAAGGACATTGACAGAGTGGTTGCAGTCCAGAGAAGGGTTACTAAGATGGTACAAGGCTTGCACCACAAAACATATGAGGAGAGATTAAAGGACCTCAATATGTACTCACTGGAGGAGAGGAGGGATCAGGGGGACATGATAGAAACATTCAAGTATCTAAAGGGAATAAACAAGGTGTAGGGGGGAGACATCTTCCAATTTAGAAAGAGTATAAGAATGAGGGGGGCATGATAAGAAATTAGAAGGTGGCAGGTTGGGGAGGGAGTGTGAGAAAATCTTTCTTCATGGAGAGGGTGCTGGACAGATAGAATAGTCTGCAACAGGAGGTGGTGGGAGCAAGTACAGTGGAGGGATTTAAACATGCATGGGACAGGCATAAGGGAACCTTGAGGTGGGAAGGAAAGGGAAAGGCCACAGACCAATAGGGTCAGAGGCCACAAACAATAATAGGGCTTACAGGCAGACTAGATGGCCCAGCGGTACTTATCTGCTGATAGTTTCCATGTTCCTATATTTCTGTTTCTATCGTTATTTCAACTCCCAGACCCAGATTTGCATCATCACTTTTTCAGCTCCCAGATCTAGGTCTGTAATATCTCTAGTTCAGCTCTCAAAGCCAGGTTTGCATCATCACCATTCTAGCTCCAGACCCAGGTTTGCATCATCACTATTTTCGATCCTAGACCCAATCACCGCTATACCAGCTCTTATACCCTGGTTTGCATCATCATCATCACTGTTCCAGATCCCAGACATAGTTTCACATCCTCACAATTCTAGCTCCCAGGGCCAAGTTTGCATCACCAATATACCAGCTTCCAGACCCAGGTTTGCATTATCACATTCCAGGCTTTGAGACCCTGGTTTGAATAATCACTATTCCAGCTTGTGGACTAAAGTTAGAAATATCACTATTCTAGCTCACAGATCCAGGTTTGCATCACCTCTAGTTCAGCTCCCAGACCAAGGTTTGCATTGTCACCATTCTAGCTCCAGATCCAGGTTTGTATCATTAGAATTTCAGATCCCAGATCCCTGGTTTGCATCATAATCACTATTCCAGATCCCAGACGCAGGTTTGCATCATCACTATATATCAATTCTTCATACCCAGGTTTGCATCATTATCACTAATCCAGATCCCAGAACCAGGTTTGTAGCCTCACAATTCCATCTCTGAAACCCAGATTTGTATCATAGCTATTCTAGCTCCCAGACCTAGGTTCGTATCCTCACAATTCCATCTCCCAGACCCAGGTTTGCATCATCACTATTCAGCTTCCAGACCCAGGTTTGCATTATCACATTCCAGGCTTCGAGACCTAGGTTTGAATAATCATGTTTATGATGTTTTGGATTTTTTTTTTTGGTTGTTTTAACCAGGTATAGCACACTAAGCTGAAAGCTTTTTTACAGGAGCGACCTGGAGGTTTAATGGAAGGGAAGCAAGGTGGGACAGATGGGCTCCACCCTAGGTTATTAAAGCTGACAGTGGCAAGGATTGTGGGAACCATTACAGCTATATTTAATTTATCATTGGAAAAAAGGGCAGGCACCATTAAACTGGACAGAATCTATGGTGATCCCCATATGTAAAGGTGGGGATAAATGTAGTATGTTGAATTATAGGCCTGTCTCATTATTGACAGTGTTAAGTAAGTTGCTGGAGAGATGCATTTTTAGCCAGTTGATGGTACATGTGGTGGAACATGGTCTGTTAATAGATCAGTAACATGGGTTTAGAAAAGGGCACTCCACCACGACAGCATTGGCTGGGTTCACAGATGCTGTGCTGGGGGCCTGTGAGGGGGGGGTTGGCCACTGGCACAGTGTTCATGGACCTGGCCAGTGCCTCCAACATCTTCATCAGTGACATTGTGCAGGACCTAGAAGGTAGAATTTCACTGTTTGCTGATGACACAAAGCTCTGTAACAGAGTAGACACACCAGAGGGTGTAGACAGAATGAGAAGGGACCTGCAGAAACTTGAAGAATGGTCCGGGGTTTGGCAGTTGAAATTCAGTGCAAAGAAGTGCAAGATAATGCATATGGGGCACAAAAACCCTGGCACAATATATCAGTTGGGGGTGAGGATATAGCATGCACCAAGCAGGAAGGGATCTTGGGGTTATCATCTCGATGACCTCAAGATAGGAAACAGTGTGACAAGGCAGCAGGTAAAGTAAATAGGATGCTGGGATGCATAGGCAGGGGCATCACCAGCAGGTAAAGGGAGGTCATAATTCCACCATACAAGACACTAGTGAGGCCCCACCTGGAGTACAGTGTACGGTTCTGGAGACCTTACCTATGTAAGGACATAGACAGGGTAAAGAAGGTTCAGAGGAGGGCAACAAAGATGGTACATGGATTGCATCACAAGTCCTATGAGGACATGTTGAAGGAACTGAATATGTACTCCCTGGAGGAGAGGAGGGAGAGAGGGGATATGATAGAGACATACAAGTATCTTACAGGGAGGAACAGGGTGCAGGAATACACTATTTTTAAGCAAAAAAGATGTTCCAGGACTAGAGGGCATGGGATGAAGTTGGAGGGAGGACGATTCAGAGGAAACGTGATGAAGAATTTCTTCACAGAATGGGTGGTGGACAAGTGGAACAGCCTGCCAGAGGAAGTGGTGGGAGCTGAAACGATCACGGGATTTAAGAATGCATGGGATAGGCATAAAGGAATTCTGGAGGTCAGGGGTAAGGGGCAACAGACTTCTAGGAAAACATAAACTGAACTTGCAAGCTCAAATGGGCAGACTGGGTGGGCCACAGGCCCTCATCTGCTGACACTGTCTATGTATCTATGTGGATTGTGGATTATTGTTAAACAAGCTAGGAAAAAGGGAGGTTCAAGGGATGGCTTTAGATTGGTTCAAAAGTTATGTAAGGAACCGTGTACAAAGAGTTGGGATGGGAGATAAGCTTTCAGAACCCATAATAGTAAAGGCTGGAATGTCCCAGGGATTGTTGCTGGGGATTTTTTGTTATTTTCAATATTTGTGAATGATCTTCCCAGATCTTTCTCTGGGAGCAACAGCTTGTTGTATGCAGATGATACGGAAATATGGGATTCTGAACTGTCTGTTACAGAACCACTGCTATCTTTACAGATTAGGTATGACATTATGGCCCAGTGGCTCGAATCAAACAAGCTTATACTAAATGAGGCCAAGACTAAACCTATGATGTATGGCTCTATTCAAAGATTATTGAGGGAAAAGTACCACCTGCTGTTACATGGGAGAATTGGACAGTGTTTCCCATTGGTATTGAACTTAAAATATTTGGGTATCTTACTAGACCCCAGGTTAAGTTTGATCCCTCATATAGATTGGGTGGGTAAGAAAGTGAACCAAAAATTGGGGTTTTGTATCAAAATATGGATTCTCTAATGGACAAAGCACATTTCCTCATAGCTAAGCAGTTACTCGTACCAACATTAGACTATGGTAATATTTTGTTTGTTAATCATAATAGTGATTTGGGGAATAAATATAAAGTTATCTTTAATAACATTTGTCAATTTGACCTTAAAGGCCCCTATCAGACACATCAGTGTATATTGCATCAAAAATTGGATGTATTGCCCCCCTTTGCTTAAGATTAAATTTAATACAGCTATCTTTGCCTATAGAGTGGCAACAAACTTACAATCAAAATCACTCTCTGATGTATATAAGCTGCTGACAATGAGTCAAAAAAAACAGAAATAGTGTCATTTCCTTATTTTTAACACCCTAATATAAATTAGATATGTACAAAAGGTGTTTTCATGGTATGGACCATCTGTTTTAAATGAGTTTGTAGGTCTGGTTACTGACGCTAACAATGTAACTAACTTTAAATGTTTGCTATTTAAAGCAGCAGTGCATGAATCATGTGAAAATTCTGACCTATACTTTCTATTTTATTTTATTGTTTATTTATTTTCTTTGTTGCTTGCCTTGCTGCTAGTACTTCAGCCCAGTCATAGACCCCTCTCGCCTCCACTCCCAACTTCAGCACTACTCCCCATACCCCCTGGCTCCCCCCCCCAAGGTGGGGTTGTGGCACCTGCCCTAAGTGCCGCAATCACCAGAATAGGTCGGGGAGCTGGCCCTGGAAGCTAACCGAGGCGGAGGGGCTGGCTTCATTAAGGTGGTAGGCAGCCGAGTTTTTCTCCTGTATGTCTAACCTCCTGTCCCACCTGTTGAAAAAAAGGAATTAAGGTTTTGTCATTCTTCTGTTGGATACACATATCAGCTTTCACATATAGCAGTTTGTCCTGTGTTAGACCATATTTTTCTTTAACCCACTCCCTTTGTATTTTCTTCTGGCCATCTTAGACAATCTGGATTAACCAGGACTTTCCAATACTTCTTCTTCAAAAGGAAATACTTTCCCCAATAATGGTTCTCTTTTGCTCTGTGCCCTGGTAGTCATAGCGGCTATGTTTCCTGGTTCCCTCAAAAGGGTGATAAAACCTGGAAAATCATGCCCTATTACTACAGGTACTGGCAATTGTGGTACTACACCTGCAGTTATTATAGAAGTATTGCCTTTAACCTCTAAGGGTATTTTAATGGTGGGGTACTGATGTGTGTCACCATGTACACATATGACCTGTATAGGGGCCGTTCTCGTTACTCCTTGAACTATATCAGCTCTGACCAGGGTATTTTTACTGCCCGAATCCACCAATCCCTCCATCTCCTGTCCTTTTATTCCCACTGTAGTTGTTACATACCCAGCATTTAATAAGGCTAGATGGGTTATATCACATTTTTTTGATGAACAAAATCTGGCAATATGCCCCACCCCCTTACAGTTCTGACATATTATGTCTGCTGGGAATGTCCTCCTTCCTTGATTGTTCCTTCCCTCATAAGTCTTAGACGCAGTCTGAGGTGGTCTTACTGCTGTGGCCTGAGGTTTTGTTGCATAGTCTGTGGACTTATTACCACCTCTCCGAAAAGGTTGATGTGCAGATAAAAAATCCTCTGCTAGTGTCACAACCATTTCTGCAGATTCTGGATTATGCTCTTTTATCCAGATTTGCACATCAGTAGGTAATATTTGTAAAAACTGTTCTATAACAAATGTCTCTGTAATGTCAGTTCTGGATTTTCCCTCCAGCTGGATCCACTTTAAACAAAGTTCTCCGAATCTAATATAAGCTTCTCTTGGGGAATCATGTGTCTGGTGTTTTAAAGCATGGAACCTTTGCCTATATGTCTCAGCGTTAATGTCATAACATTTCAATATCTCCTGCTTTACTAGGTCATAGTCCTCTGCCAAATGTGGGTCCATATTACTATAGGCCAGTTGTGCTTTCCCTGATAGACATGGTGCCAAGCGTACTACCCACTGTGTCTTTGGCCAATCACAGGCCTTGGCCACCCTTTCAAAAGTGGTCAAATAGGCCTCAATGTCATCATTAGCAGTCATTCTTGTGAGTTTTATATCTTTAGGGTTGTTGTTACTCTGTCCTCCCCAGTTCCATTTCCATCTCCCAAAGATTTAAACAGCTGCATAGTTTCAGCCCACCTTAAATCTTGTCGCCTTACATCTCGATCCCGTTCTTGAGCATCTAGGTCTCTCTGCAGTTCAATTTCCATCTGTCGTACCTCCAACCAGTGTAGAAGTTCAGAAAGGCCTTCGGGGGGCCGCTCATATGGCTCCTGGCATCTCTCCGGTCATTCTTCCTCCTCTTCTCCACCAGCGGTTTGGTCCTTTGGCACTCTCTGTCTGACGTCTGTGTCCAGACCGGTATACAGAGGTTCACCTGTCCTCTCTGTCTGAGAGTGTGTCACAGTGCCCATTTTCTTCTCATCTATTCCTGATGCCATGGTTGTCACTTGTACCAGGTCTGGCACCATTCTGGTCTCCCACTCTATCCCTCGGATGACCAGATCCCACTTCTGACACCAAACTGTGAGTGAGTGTTGGTAGTGACAACACTTGACACAAGTTTTCTCTTGAAACTACACCAATTGATGTAGTGACTTTTATTAAAGCAAACAAAATAAAGAAAACTTCAGGAAAACAAGCAAATAAACTTAATTCCAAAAGAAATAGCTTCAGATACTCTTCTCTGAAGAAAAAAAAACAAATGTCACGGAGTGGTACTAGCTCCCTCTCAGCATGACCACCATCATCTGTGCTCCACAACCTATCTGACCACATACTGAGTCCAAGTCTTTTTATATACTGAAAACCGTGACATCATCAATCATGTGATCTGCCCCCTAATCTAATACAGAGAATAGTCCTATACTAATACAGGAAATGGGGCTTCAGACTCTGCTAGATCTATCACACTTGAAGAGTACTGCAATAATCTTTACAAACTATAAAATAGCATTATTCATAGGAGAAATAAATAGAGATGAATAAGCAAGGATCCTATAATGACCCATGTCTCCTCCCCCTCCAAATCATGACATCACCATAAATGTATAATAAATAGAGTCCACTAGGGGGCCTGCAGCCCTTAAGGAAACTCATTTTCATTTGAGCAGGCATCAAGGGCACATCTGAGCAGGCCTCAAGAGCATACAGGTACCTCCTTGATTTCTTGCTTAAATTAACTGAAAACAAAACATATATTAAGTGTGTCCTGAAGCAGTTCCTACTAGAGCTTTAACATAAACTAACAACTGCAGTACACCGGCTTATTTCCAAGAAGAATTTTACTTTAGTTTTAAGCCCCAAAAGCCTCCAAAAGTGTTAGTCTGCATGCAATACAATTTAAGCCCTGAACAAGTGAACAGCACCACATTAGCGGTAAAGATATGGGAGGTATAAGGCAAGGGAAAAGTACTGATGAGAAGTGTGCACATAATTAACAGGATCTGTTTGGGAATTTGAATGCATTTATCAAGTGATGCAAAGCAAACACCCCTTTTCTATTTTCCAACCAGGCTTTGCTTTACTGCATTTTACTTAAACAGTATGAATTCTTTTCCAAGCTTCCCTTTAAAAAACTGAAAGGGATGTGGCTTAATTTGATTACTTCCCAATATTCATTTAGCCAAAACAGGCAGCTAGGTCAGCCTCTACGGTATCACCACCTAGACAAAAAGTAGAATATTAGCAGGTTAGAAAACAGAAGAATACCACAATAGGAGGCCACCCCATTGTGGTAGAAAGGTGAAAAAAAAGGTCAAGGGAGACCTATAGAGAAGACAAGTACTACCGCAGTAGATTTTTTTAGAAATAGGGTCCAGGGTAGAGAGGAGTGTCTAGTGGTGATGGGGGGGGAGTCCACAAAAACTGTCACAATCATCATCACTATTCCAGATCTCATACCCAGTTTTGCATCATCATCATCATCACTATTCCAGATCTCAGACCCAGGTTTGCATCATCATCACTATTCCAGATCTCAGTCCCAGATTTGCATCGTCAACACTATTCCAGATCTCAGACCCAGGACTGCATTTGAATCACTATTCCAGACCCCACACCTAGGTTTGCACCGTCACTATTCTAGCTCCCAGACCCAGGTTTGCATCACCGCTATACCAGCTCTCATGCCCAGGATTGCATCTTTACCATCCGAATCCCCAGACTCACGTTCGCATTATCACTATTCCAACTCCTAGATCCAGGTTTGCATCATCACTGTTTTAGATCTCAGACACAGGTTTGCATCATCACTATTCCAGATCTCAGACCCAGGTTTGAATCATCTCTATTCCAGATCTCAGACCCACGTTTGCATCATCATCACTATTCCAGATCCCAGACCCAGGTTTGCATCATCATCACTATTCCAGATCCCAGACTCGGGTTTGCTTCATCACTATTCTAGCTACCAGATCCTAGTTTGTATCATTGGCAAGAGGAGGAGGAGCAAGAAGGCAGCCAGGCTGGGATGCTGTCTACAAGGGCTCTAAGGGGAGCATAATCTCCTTGTTTTTCCTGCTCACCTCCTACTTTTTTTCTCATTTAGGAGAATCCCAAACTCTGTGACTGCCTATTATGTCCAGAGTGATTTATTTGTATGTTTTAAAAGTGTTTAGCTAAAAGTAAGGAATAGGGTGCAAGTCATAGGTAGGGGGGTAGCTGAGTTAGTACTAGGAGTTAGCATTTTTGTTCTTAGAGAGGATTCCTGTTTATGTACTGTGGGAAACTACCAGGGAGTTGAATCTGAAGGAGCCATTTTAATCCAGCAAATACTGTCTACCTCTTTTAGTTTTCATCATCTGTCACCTGGGTCTTACCCGGTGGAGTCATTGATTAAGTGTCATAAGGGAGACGTTGGAATGGTGGAACGGTGGTCAACAAGGGAAGAGCCCAGTGTCCTGTTAGTGGTTTTGTCACTGCTGCTCTGACTTCGATATTGGAGCGTCTGCCACTGCCACACTAATTCGGATAATAGCAACTGCTGAAGTGAACAGTACGAGTGTGGTGACCTGGAACATGCATGGGCATATCACCTTTTAGCTCCTTACTGCCTTAGTATGACCTACAGTTGAAGTGGTCTCCCAACTGTTTCAGTGTATCTGTGTCTTTAAACACATTGTCCAGGATTAATCTGGGGAAGTACCTCCAAAATAAAAAAAACTTTTATTCCATCTGGTCTCTTCTAGAACACTGGTGGGAGTGGTATGGATGTTTTCGGGGTCACTGCCTGTGTCAAACTGGAGGTGAGAGCTCTTCGGTGTGTGTTTGAACTTATTGCTGAAACTGTTTTTCCAGCGCTGGTGAGGGCAGTACCGAGGAAACTGAAAAGCGGGTCTTTGAAACGTTCACTTTGATAAACCCTGCAGTCTTAGCAGTTTTAAAACCTGCAGTTTCATCATAGGAGAACCGTGGTGAGATCATCATCTCCTTGTGGGTCACTTTGCCTCAATATTGGTGAGAGCAGTACTGGGGAGGCTGCCATTCATTGCCATCCATCGCAAAGACTGCTGAGGATTCTTCTGCTGACTTTAATAACACTGTTTTCAGTTAATTTTGGACACTGCTCCCTATAAGGAGCTGGACTTTTAGACTTTTTTTTGTTTTAGAGTATTTGGGGGGTTGGATTATAGAAAGAAAGTTACTTGTTAAGTTATTTATGTTTAATGTTTATTTGGGTCTTTATGTAATTTTCTTTTCTTTTTTCCTTTTTGTTAGTGAGCTTCGATTTGGTTGTATTTAAGGGTGGTGGGTATTTTAGATGGGATGTTTTTAACCAGGGTATTTTAATTATTGAGAGGTAGCTGCAGGATGTGTTTTGGCTCTAGACCACTTCATGTTACCTACTGAGTGTCTTTGCTGCATGACCGTCACCTCTTTACTGACCTCCCACTTCTAGCTGCAGCAGAAAGGTGCTGTTAAGAGGTTGGTATTGGTAGAGGACAAGTGGACTGGTGCGGAGCATTGGGGGTACAGCGGGGGTGAGCAGCACTGGGGTGGTTAGGTGCAGGAGGTGCCCTAGGGTAAAAAGGGGCCTGGAGAGAGTGCAGACATGTTTAGTGCCCATCCCCATGGTTTCCACCCGACTGAGATGGTAAGTAGCTGGTGGGCATGAAGTCTCCACTGGTCCCATTTGGGCAGTGCTATGCAATGCTATATTGATGAGGAGCAAGACTGCATTTATGGCAGACTTGATTTCCTCAGTTGATCTAGCTTGCATCACAAAGACCTGGATGGGGGACAATGCAGGTCCAGTTTTGGTGGCGTTGGTCCCTGACGTGTACTCCATAGTGTACTGCCCCAGGAGGGAATGCAGGGGTGGGAGTATAGTCATCTTTTTTAGATCCAGCCTTCTCTGTGCACCCAGTGGGCTCTACCTCATCATTAGAATGCGTGGCTATGCGTGGAATTCCAGGTACAGCTTGCAGGATTCTCCTTGCCTACCATCCTCCTGGGCATGGGAAAGAATTCCTGCAGGAAGTCATTGACTTCATTGCCGACAGGGTGTTGGGGTCTCCCAGATAGCTAATTCAATGTATTGATTGACCATGAACACTCACATTATGGACATGACTTCCTCCAGATAATGACATCTCTGGGCCTTGCACAGGTGGTTATTTCTGTGACTCAACAACACGGCCATCCCTTGGACTTGGTATTCTCACTGGGGCTTGAGGTCATTGACCTCAGGACTGATCTGGTCATTTGGTCTGATCACTGCAAGGTGAAGTTCTCATTTGGGGCCCCCACTGATAGTTCTTCCCCTGTTGAGATGATCCACTACTGCCCATTAAGGGGATTGTCCTCAGGAGGGACTTGTGGTGGTAGTGGACTTTTCTGGTGTGAGTGTTGCATGTGTGGTTGGTGCAAGCAAGGTGGTGTTGACCTATAAAAGGGCTGTCTCCAAGGCACTTGACACCATCACACTGGTCAATATAGGACCCACATCTTCTCACTTGAGGTCCCCGTGGTTTGATGGGGCTCTCAAGGAGATGAAGACAAGGGTCAGAAGTTAGAGCATTGCTGGCAGATAGGGGTGTGCAAAAAAAAACTTTCACTGGTGGAATAGAAGCGAAAGTCAGACTTTCGCTTCCATGAAAATTCAGAAATCCATTTCCAAACATTCATGGAAATTCCACCTGCTGTGTACCCTGCAATAAAAAAAAATAAAAGATTGCTGCCCAATTTTAAATAAATTCCCAGGTGACTACTGCGGCTACTGGCTAGCCATCTCTGCCCCAACCCGATCACCCTCACCCCATAACTAGAAAAAACCCTTGGTGGCTAGTGGTCCCTTCCCCACCTGATCACCCACCCAACCAGTGAAACCCACCCGCATCCAGATGCCCCATATTGCTAAAAAAAAATTCACATTCTCCATAACATAGAAACATATAGAAACATAGAAGTTGACGGCAGACAAGGACCACAAGGCCCATCCAGTCTGCCCATTTTTTTTTCTACCTTATAAATGTGCCATCGGCCTTTGCTCTGTCAGTGACCTATCTATTCATAGTCATTTGTATTGCTCCCTTATGCCTATCCCATGACTGTTTGAAGCCCTGCACTGTATTCATAGCCACCACTTCTTGTGGTAAGCCATTCCATGCATCTACCACCCTTTCTGTGAAAAGAATTTCCTCATTCCCCTTAATCGGCCTCCCTCTAATCTCATGCTGTGTCCTCTTGTCCTGCTATTTTTCTTATATTTAAACATGTTAGACTCTTTCACCTTGTTTATGCCCTTAAGGTGTTTAAATGTCTCGATCATATCACCTCTCTCCCTCCTTTGCTCAAGGGTATACATATTGAGCTCCGTTAATCTGTTCTCATATGTCTTCTGATGCAGTCCCTGCACCATTTTGGTTGCCCTTCTCTGGACTGCCTCAATTTGGTTAATGTCCTTGTGAAGGTGTGGCCTCCAATACTGCACGCGGTACTCCAGATAGGGCCTAACCAATGTCTTGTACAGAGGGATTATTACCTCCCTCTTACGACTTGTGATACCCCTACTAATACACCCTAACACCCCCCTAGCCTTACCTACTGCTTTAGAGGTCTGCTTGGATGATTTTAGGTCATCAGTGATGATGATGCCCAAGTCTCTTTCTTCCTTTGTGACTGCTAGCAACTCCCCTCCCAGCCTATAGGTGGCTTCAGGGTTTCTCTTCCTATGTGCATGATTTTGCACTTCTTTGCATTAAATCCCAGTTGCCACTCTTCTGACCATTTTGCTAGGTTTATCCAGATCTCTTCTCATTCTGCCCACCCCATCTGGATCATCTACTCTGTTGCAGATCTTGGTGTCATCTGCAAACATACAAGCCTTACCCTCTAGTCCATCTGCGGGGTCACTAATAAGATGTTGAATAGGACTGGCCCCAGGACTGATCCCTGAGGTACCCACTTGTGACTTGCATCTCTTCTGACTGTATACCATTTACCACCACTCTCTGTTTCTGCCAGTCAACCAGTTTGCCACCCAGTTGACCAACTTCTGACCACCCGAGCCTACCTAGCTTATTTATCAATCTTCTATGTGAACAGTGTCAAAGCTTTGCTGAAGTCAAGGTAGGCGACATCAACTGCTCCCCTTGGTCCACCACTCTGGTTACCCAGTCAAAGAAATCTATGAGATTAGTTTGACAGACCTTCCTTTGTAAACCCATGCTGTCTTGGATCCTGTGCCCCTATGGATTCCAGGTGTTGCACTATCCTTTCCTTAAGGGTGCCTCCATAATCTTGCCCACTACTGAGGTAAGACTGACTGGTCTGTAGTTCCCCACCTCCTCCTGCTACCACTCTTGTGGAGCGGATCACATAAGCCCTTCTCCATCTTCTGGGACCTCTCCTGTGCTCAGAGACTCACTAAACAATTCTGCTAATGGCTCTACTAGTTCCTCCTTTAGCTCCTTAAGTACCCTGGGATGTATGCCATCAGGTCCCATTGCCTTATCCCTGAGCTTATGGCTCTTGTAGGACCCTTTCTTTTGTGAAGGGTAGTGCTCACCTCCCTCCCCTGTGTCCATGATGCTGAGCTGTGGGCCTGCCCTACCTTCTCTTCAGTAAATACTGAGCAAAAGTATCTATTTAGGATAGATGCCTTTACAGGGTCCTCCTCCTCCTCACATGCTCCCTTTTCTCCATTAAGCTTAGCAATACCCCTCTGGACTTTCTCCTTTCACTAATGTATCTATAGAAAGTCTTGTCACCTTCTTTACTGTTAGTGCTAGTGTTTCCTCAGTTTGGGACTTTGCCTGCCTTACTGCCTTCCTGCTTCCCTTAGGGCAGTTTGGTATGCCTCCTATCTTCATCCCGCTGTGTTCCTTATATTTCCTGAAGGCCAGCCTCTTGGCTCTGACCTTTTCTGCTACTGTATTTGAGAACCAAAGTGGTTTCCTTCTTCTTTTGCACTTCCTTTTCTGTCTAACACAATGGGATGTTGCTTCAAGTATTGTATCCTTAATGCTTGCCCACTTTGCCTGCACCTCCTCACCTGTGTTTCTTTTTGCCAGGGCTAGCTTAACTCTGTTGGCCATCTTATCAAAGTCAGCTCCTCTGAAGTCCCATATTTTTGCCTTGGAATGGGATGATTTAGATTGTAGCCAAATTGAACCATATCATGTGATGGTCACTGGCCCCCAGGTGACCTTCTACCTGGAGATCTGTGATCCCTTCTATGTTAGTCAGTACTAGATCTAGGATAGCCCTGTCTCTTGTGGGTTGCTGTACCAGTTGTTTGAGGCCCTCCCCCTGCAGGAATCCACTATGAGTCTAGTTCTGGCAGATGTTCCTGCTGGTATTGACCAATCTGTATCTGGCATGTTGAAGTCTCCCATTATCAGAACCTCCCCTTTAGCTGTCATGTTTTGTATATCTTCTAACAGTAATGTGTCTATGTCCTCCCTCTGGTTTGGGGGCCTGTAGACAACCCCAGTTCTTATGGCTGTCCCATTTCCTGTTTCAGGGTGACCCACAGTTCTTCTGGCTCTTATGTGTATTCTGAATTTCTGTAGCTTTGATATTTTCATTAACATACAGGGCCCTCCTCCCCCTTTTGCACCTCGGTCTCTTCTGAACAATACATAGCCAGGTACTGAAGTCTCCCAAGTGTGGTTACTGGTAAACCATGTCTCACTAATTGCTACTATGTCCAGTTTAGCCTCTGACATTATTGCCTGCAGGTCTGGGATCTTATTTCCCAGGCTGTGAGCATTTGTGTACATGATTTTCCATTGGCCAGATTTTGGTGTGTTAGTTGTTGGGTGAAGTTTGGCATTACCCCTGTGCATCATATGGGGAGACAAACCTTTTTTCTTACCTGGTGATGCTAATGAATGGCAAACACGCTGAATTCCTGTTTGACCACTAGCTGAGGGGGGAAGGGTGTTCTTCCCATTCGACGTATGGGGTGCTGCACCCCTCTCCCCATTTGCTAGTTTAAATATTCTGCAAAGACGTCAAACTTCTGCCCCAATGCACTGACTCTCTTTAGTCAGATGCAGTCCATCAAATTTAAAGAACTTTCGCTCCCAGAACTGTTGCCAGTTCCCTACAAATCTGTGTCCTTTTCCTGGCACCAGTCCTTGAGCCACGTGTTTAGCTCCCTGTCTCCCTTCTCTGACCTTCCTCCATCTGCTCCCTTCTCCCAGACTGGCAGGATCTCAGAGGAGGAGATGCTGACGAAATAGATGATAGTTTGTCACCCAGCTTAGTCAGGTGTTCCTTGGTCTCCACAACTGACTGGCTGGTGAGATCATTAGTCCCTATGTGTACTAGGACATCAATGTTTTCTCCTGCTTTGTGAACAATTTTAGCAATGCGGTCAGTGTCTCTCCATGCTGATGTACCTGGGAGACATCTGACCATCACCCTGGCTGGAGATGGGTATCAACTCCCGAATCATGGAGTCTCCTATGATCAGAAGTTTTTTGGATTTCCTTTGTGCTTGTTTAGTTTTGGTTCCTGATTTGGGTGAGTATTGTTGTGCTAGCTCCTGTGCCGCAGTGTCCTGCTCTGTAATGTCTTCTGCCTCTTTATTTGATTTCAGAGATAGAGGCAGATACCTGTTTGTAGTGTTTATATGGTTTTTGGAGGTAATGTGTTGGAGAGCAGAGAGTTACGGGGCACCTGATTTGCTCCTCCTAATCACCTGCCAACCTCCTGGACCAACTGCCCTCTGCGGTCGAGGTTTTCTGTTGGATGCTGGGGAAATGGCGGGTGGTTCTTATAATGTATTTCCTCTTCAATATGAAATTTGAGGTGTGCAATCTCTGCCCATGCTGACGGAGCTGAGACCTAAGATCTCCAAAGGCCCAGCATGTAGGACAGTGTCTAAATCATGTAAGACTGTCCTTCTGAAAATTGTTCCACAGTACCTGCAGTTAATGAAATCCATTCCAAATAAGTTGCTGGGTTTGTAACCTAGTCAGAGTAATTAGAAGGAAAAAAAAAGGAAAAAATGCAAGTAATGGTTTAATTGTGCTTGTGTTTAACTTGTTATAACAAGTTAAATTACTAGTGCCCTGTAAATGAGATCACCTTGTGGAGCCCCACTGATCCACCCCTTCCTGCTCTGCCACAGGAAATGTCACAACTGTGGTACCCTATAAAAGGAGGTGGAGTGTGTGGGTGGTTGGGGATGGGGGTGGCTGGGCCTTCCCTGCCTAAAAAGAAGAACCACGGACGAAAGAACAAGGAGGTAAGAGCAGAAACAATCAGTCAACAACAAATGCAGTAACCCTGAAAGCTTATCCTAATGTTAGATAAAACTGTAAAACCTGTAAAGCACCACCTGTAATAATTTCAGAGAAGATATACCCTGTAAGAAACACTTTGCTCCCAAGAAAAATAAAGCAGTAACAGAAGATATACCTTGCAAAAGACAATTTGAATCAGAAGATTACAGCAGTAATCTGTTAGCACACACCTGTAGGCACACCTTGTAATAATGCAGAAGAAGGTATACCACCAACAACAATTTGAATCAGAGAAAAAATAAAACAATGAAATGTTAGCAACAAACAGTAGCAATCCCTGTGAGTAAAAAATAAAAACACCACCACACAGTAAATCTGTTTAGCCAAACTAAGTCTTAATCCTTCTCCCTTGCTCTGGTAAATTTCTCTACTCTGCCTTTCAAGCAGTCTTAGAAGGAAAGAGCTCAGGTGAAGCTAGGTGCCTTGGCCAGCAAACCAAGTCTTCTACTTCCAAGATATAAACTAACCTGACATTTTAACCCTTCTTTCTGTTGGAAATTATTGACAGTTTGCCAGCTCCACCCCCACATACACACCTAATCCTTTGGAAGAGCTGTGGGAGGAAAAGCAATTAGCTCCTTCAATGTGAGAAGGAGACTGAAACACCTCTGAGACAACAAACCTTTCAACAAACAAGAATAAAATAAAACACAGTGTCAAACAGTAATTTGCTAGCCCAATGATAAAAAAAGTCACAAAAATGTAAGCTCCACCTGTAATACAGTAATTTCAGAAAAGATATACCCTGTAAGAAACACTTTGCTCCAGAGAAAAATAAAGCAGTAACAGAAGATATACCTTGCAAAAGACAATTTGAATCAGAAGATTACAGCAGTAATCTGTTAGCACACACCTGTAGGCACACCTTGTAATAATGCAGAAGAAGGTATACCAGCAACAACAATTTGAATCAGAGAAAAAATAAAGCAATGAAATGTTAGCAACAAACAGTAGCAATCCCTGTGAGTAATAAAATAAAAACACCACCACACAGTAAATCTGCTTAGACAAACTAAGTCTTAATCCTTCTGCCTTGCTCTGGTAAATTTCTCTACTCTGCCTTTCAAGCAGTCTTAGAAGGAAAGAGCTCAGGTGAAGCTAGGTGCCTTGGCCAGCAAACCAAGTCTTCTACCCCCCCATCCCCAATTCCCAGTCCCTGAATCAAATTGCTGTTTTATTCCCTGGTTGTCTTATACACCCCCATCCCACCAACTCTGCAGGCAGTGTTCCACCATGCCACTCCCCCCCATCCAAATCCTGAGCAGGTGACCAGCACAGCCCTCCACTCTCCTACACAGCTGGCCACCCACTGAACTGTGAATGAATGAATGAAAGCACGCTTGTACAAGCACGCTCTCATTCATTCACAGTTCAGTGGGTGGCCAGCTGTGGAGGACAGTAGAGGGCTGTGCTGGTCGCCCACTCAGGATTGAGATGGGGGCAGTGGGGTAGTGGGGCACTGCCTGCAGGGGTGGGAGGATGGGGTGCACTAGACCACCAGGAATTGGGAATAAAACAGTGATTTGATTCAGGGACTGGGGATCAGGGATGGGGGGGGTCTACAGAGAATGTGAGTTTTTTTCCTTTTTATCAATACAGGGGATAGAGATGGGGTGGGTTTTACTGACTGGGTGGGTGATCAGGTGAGGGAGGGACCACTAGCCACCAGGGATTTTTTTCTAATTATGAGGTGGGTGATCGGGTTGGGGGAGGGACCGCTAGCCACCAGGGAGTTTATTTAAAAACAAGCAGCAATTGGAAACTGGCAACCAGTGGTGGGGGGTCATTACTAGTCACCTTGGCACTTGGCAGCTATTTTCTGTGGGGGACAGGGTGAATTTCACCCAAACACAATTGGAAGATTTACAATCTGCCACAGGCAGAACTTCCAAATCTTTAGGCGAAAGCTGTGATATTTCACAGAAGTTCCACTAAGGTGGAAATCACAACTTTTGCTCACCCCTACTGGCAGAGGACCTGATCATAGAAGGATAAACTGGCTTTGAGTATTCAATGTTGTGATTATCAAAGGGCAATCAACTGTAAGAAGGCAGGGTTCTTGTTCAGGAAGATTGCACCAGGAAGGAACAGACCAGCTCTGCTCTTTTGGACTGTGGGCAGCCTGTCTGTAGTCAAAAGAGCATTTTCAGTCACTTTATAGTAGAGATGCAGCAAATTTACATTCCACCAGTGAAGTGCCCGCAAACTGGGCACTTTGCATTGTCACTTCGCTACGTGGAATGACCCACATGAAAGACTCACTTCACCTTGTAATTATTACTTCACGTTGTCATTCCTCCTTAATGCTAAGTAAGGTGAAGTGACAACAATACTGGCAGCCCCCCCCCACACAGTCACCAGAATTAATGTGCATCCCGAAAGTGTTTCCGTCTTGTGTCCAGAAAACTTCCCAGTGCTGATGAAGTGAAATGAGAGCACAACAAGAAATGCAGTCTCCCAGAACTAATGGTACACTCAGTCATGTGTGCAGTGGTCACACACAGTCACCAGAATTAATGTGCATCCCCAAAATGCTACTGTCTTGTGTCCAAATAATTCCCCAGTGCTGACAAAATGCTACTGTCTTGTGTCCAGAACATTCCCCAATGCTGACGAAGTGAAATGAGAGCGTAAGAAGAAATGCAAAGTCTCCCAGAATTAATGGCGCTCATTCATGTGCGCAGTGGTCACACACAGTCACCAGACTTAATGTGCACCCCCAAAATGCTGCATTTTTGTGTCCAGAAAATTCCTCAGTGCTGTTGAAATGCCACTGTCTTGTGTCCAGAAAATTCCTCAGTGCTGATGAAATGCTACTGTCTTGTGTCCAGAAAATTCATCAGTGTTGACAAAGTGAAATGAGAATGTAACAAGAAATGGAAAGTCTTCCAGAATTAATGGTGCACTGCAAACGACAGATTAAGATTGTGCTGCACACTTAAGAGTTGCATACGAAAAGGTACAACAACACCTAACCAGTATGTACAACAAGTCACAAATCCAAATCTGGAAAGAACTACCTTTTGCCAGTTGGGGCATTAGTGAACGGCAGTAACAATCCACTACCAGTAAAGATACCACAAAGCAGTACAAAAAATTCATACAGGTGCGGTGGCTATTAGGTTCACACTGCTGCAATTACTCTGTGGCACAATGAAAGATGTCTGATTTAATGGCACACATCACACACACACTCAAACACACACACTACAAGTAATGCGTAGCAAATTGAAAACCTTTAGTAATATAACCAACTGTTTTAAACAAACAAATTATACACTGCTGCACCACAACAAAACAAGCATTTGTCAATGCCGAATGTTGGCTTGCTGGCATTGGCAGTGGTAGTGTAGAAGTTACAGAGCAGTGTAATAGGAATGGCAGTGAAGTACTGAACTGAAGCCCACCCCATCACCACCCTGCAGAGAGTGACAGGCATTGGGGTGTGCCTTTGGGTCGTCAGGCATAACGGCCATGCCATTTCACCACACCCCACCCTGCAGACACTGACAAGTGTCACGGTGTTCCTTGGGTCTTTGGCCCTTTTCAGCACTCCCATTCCATTAGAAAATACGGTGAGATGGGTGCGATATAGGAGAATGGGATGAACTTTGGGGCTGAAGAGTCCAAGGCATACCTCGATGCCTCTCACTGGCTGCAGGGTGTGGAATGGTATGAGCATTACAGGCAAGAATCCCAAGTCACACCCCTGATGCCTGTCATTCTCTACAGGGTTGGGCATTATGGTTAGAAACCCTAATACCTCAGGCATTCATTTGTATTTTCACTCCAAATTTTCAACATTTTTTTTTGTGACCCCACCTCATGAATAGTGGCAATATCAGTTTGTTAGCCGAAAGCTGCTTATGCACAGCGACTACGGCATTTAGCACCACAGGTGCAAAAATATTCCGAACAGGATGTAAAAAATGACAGCAGTACTGTTCATGGGAGGTGTAAAAAATGGCAATGTTGCAAATCTGCAGTAAAATATTAAAAAACTGGTGAAGTCACGAGCATACATAGAAACTGAGCAACGCACTCCCGTAATATAATTAGGGTGGGGATTTTTTACAGCAGATTGTCAAGTCAGGCATTTTGGTGCCTCCGATCATGAACAGTGTCACTGTGATTTTCTTTATCTGTCCCGAACAATGATTTCCCACAGTAACCACACATCTCTGCGCTGAAAGTGTGAAAACACATTTCGGCCATGTTGTGAAAAATGACAGCTGTACTGTTCATAAGGAAATGTGGAAAAATGCCACTGGGAAAATCTGGACTGAAAAATTACAAAGTCATGAACTTATGAGGGTGCGTGGAAACTGCGCAATGCTCACTCGTAACACAGTCATTTTATGGACTTTTGTTACCAAATTTTCAACATAGCCATTTTAAGACCTCTGCTCATGGACAGTGTGACTGTGATTTTCGTAATCTGTCCCAAACATTGCTTTCGCACACCAACAGCACCATTGTGCGCTGCATGTGTGAAAACACATTTTGGGCGACATATGAAAAATGGCAGCTGTACTGTTCATAACGAAGTGTAATAAAATGGCAATGTTGAAAATCTGGAGTGAAAATATTAAATTCACAAACTTACGAGCATGCATAGGAACTGCGCAATGCACGCTCGTAAAACAGTCATTTTAGAATTTTTCACCAAATTTTCAACATAGCCATTTTAAGACCTCTGCTCATGAACAGTGTCACTGTGATTTTCTTAATGTGTGCCATACATTGATTTCGCACATCGACTGCGCCTTTGTGTGCTACATGGGCAGAAACACATTTTGGGCAAGATGTGAAAAATGACAGCTGTACTGCTCATAAGGAGGTGTGGTAAAATGGCAATGTTGAAAATCTGGAGTGAAAATATTGAAAATTCGTGAACTTACGAGCGAGCGTATGAACTGTACAATGCACATTCATAAAACAGTAATTTTTTGGAATTTTTTCACCAAATTTTCAAAATAGGCTTCTTGAGAGCCCACCTTATGAACACTGGCAGTGTTATTTCGTTAATCAGTCCCAAAAGGTGATTTCACACAGTGACTGCGAAATCACCCTTCAGGCCTGAATAACGCCATGACAGTGACAGCATTCATGAGAAGGGGTCCCAAAAACCCCATGTTGAAAATTTGGTGCAAAAATTCCAAAAAATGCCTGAGATATGCAACAAAGTTGGAAAAACCCTATCTAGCCCATTATACAGCTTACCGTCATTTCCTCAGTTCGCGGTCGGCTTTGAAGAGTGCAGACGTGTTCCCAGTCCACCGAAGATCATTGCGCCGGACTCCAGAGTTAAGTATGGGGTGAGGGATGGTGTGGGGAGGCAGGGTGCGCAGTGGGTGGGTGCGGGTTATGGGGGGGCAGGGAGACTGTGTGGGACCATTTTCAATTTACAGTTTTTTTAATTGATGATGACGTGGGACGTTTGCCATGCTGGGGTGGGCTCCCAGCATGGCAGAAAAGAATGGCTGGTGGGGGACAAGGAGCAGGCAGGGATTGGGCACGCCTGTCGGCAATGGCATCAGTTGCCATGCTGGAGTGGGCTCCCAGTGTATGGCACCGTGTACTGGGGGGATAGTGGAGCCGAAGGGGGATTGGGCACCCCATCCGCCATGGCATCAGTTGCCATGCTGGGGTGGGCTCCTCAGCGTGGCACCCTGTACTCGGGGGTAGGGCGGGCACGTGCTGGAGGTGTGTACATCTGTGCCGCTGCATGACGAGCTTGTCTCTGATTGCAGCGGCACTTTGTTTAGAAGTTTTGTCCACTTTGCATACTGTTGCTGTCAGCGCTAGCATGCTAGCTTATTGGGGAATGAGGGACGCACCTACTGATGCATGCCCTGCATTCGCCCAGCAGCAGCTACGCCTCCAAATCTCCACTCTCCCAATATGTTGACTGCCATGCAAGCGCAGCAAGCCACCATAAAAATGTCAATAATTACTGAAAATATTACTGTGTGTACATTAACACAGTTATACATGAAAAATATAACCAAAAGAGAAATACTGCCTTTTTCTCCCAGTTCATCTACCTACGCCAAAAATACACCCCTCCCCCAAAGCACACTTCACAGTACACAAACTGACTGTTCTAAATTAATATTCAAACTCCACACACAAACAATAAACACTCGATGATACGAGCACAGAAGGGTTTCCTACAATCGATGTACTAAATTTTGAGCAAAAAAAAATGACTCAAAAAGGCATTTTTAACAGCTTTTAGAGGTTTTGAATCACAGAGCTCTGAGAGCAAATTGTCTCCAGCTACCACTATACACACACTGCCCAGGCCAGAACTGAGGCTGTGCAGAACAATCTAGAGCCCATGTGACCTGCAATCCCATGAATCACTACAGAATTTCATTTGGAGCTCAATTACAAGGCGAAGTGAGGCGAAGTACATTGATTTCAATGTACTTCACCTTAAAATTGGTGGAGAAGTGGCTTGGGGAAGGTGGAATAGCGCAAAGTCATTGGTTTCAATGGACTTCGCATTCTTCTTTATTACGAGAAGTACTCTGCTTCACATTGCGGAGTACTCCGAGGATTCTGTGTTACTCTGCAAATCACTTCACGGAGCGAATTGGGGCCACTTCACCCACCACTACTTACAGTACTGTAACTCACTTGCTGTAGAGGATGGAATGTGAGTGCCTATGGCTGTACGTCCCCGATGAGCTGAGCCTGTATCATAAAACTCCTCAATTTAAAAACTCTTATTAATGAGTACAGTGGTGGTGATTGGGTGAAGCCTGGAGAGATACTACAAAACAGGCTTACAATACATGCAAGTAACTAGTAAAAAAATTAATTTTGTGATTTGTGACATGATCATGAATCATGATTTTTGATTGCATTTGTGACCGTGATGATGAAGAACATGATTCGGTGTGACATAACCAATATGAAACTGTGTGGGAACGTGAATGCCTACGGCTATACTTTCCGATGAGCTGTAGTACAAAACTCCCCAATTTAAAAACTCTTATTAATGAGTACAGTGGTGGAGTGGTGATGCCTGGAGAGATACTACAAAACAGGATTACAATACATCCAAGTAACTAGTAAAAAAATTTATTTTGTGATTCGTAACGTGATCGTGAATCGTGACTGCATTTGTGACCGTGATGATGAAGAATGTGATTTACATCATGAGTGACTCGTGACGATGGCTCTGATTTAAAAATGCATATTAATGAGTACAATGTTCATGCAGAGATATGAACCACACCAGTCCAGTACTCTGAAGGGAAGCCAAAAAAACAACTGTAACTTAAGTTACAGATGGAGATTGGGCCCTAAAGAGATGCAAATGCACAGACAGATTAAGATTGTGCTGCGCACTGAAGAGAAGCAGATGCAAAGGCACAACACATAATCAGTGCTCACCAACAGAAATTCAAATCTGAAAAAGAATTCCTTTGCTGGTTGGGGCAGGCCGCGAGGGGGGCAGTGTACTGCAGTAACAGTCACTTAAGTACTAGTACCAGTAAAGATACCACTAAGAAGTACAAACATCACACAGCTGCAGTGGATAGCAGGTTCACATTGCTGCATTTACTGTGTGGCACAATCGAGAGGTGTCTGATTTGATGACACGCATCACACACACTCTCCCAGACACACACTCCAGACACACACTAAGTAATGCATGGCAAATTGAAAACTTCAGTAATATAACCATGTATTTTAAACAAATTAAAATTATGCACTGCTGCACCACAACAATCAGTAAAAAATTCAAAAATTATTCAAAATATTACTGTGTGTACATTAACACAGTTATACAAGAAAAATATCACCAAAACAGAAAGAACTGTCTTTTTCTCCAAGTTAATCTACCTACTCCACAGATACACCCCTACCCCAAAGCACACTTCCAGTGTCTGTCAGTACACAGGCTGAATCTTGTGAATTACCATTCGAAATCCACTCACAAACAACACTCGATGATATGAGCACAGGAGGGTTTCCTACAATCGATGAACTAAAGTTTGAGCAAAAAAAATTACTCAAAAAGGCTTTTTAACAGCTTTTGGAAGGTCTGAATAGGAGAGATCTCTTACAGCAGACTGTCTCCTACAGCGTCATACACACTACCCCGAACTGAAGCTGTGCAGAACAATCTAGAGCCCATGTGACCAGAAATCCCATTAATCACTGCAAAATTCACCTTTGGAGCTTAAAACAAGGAGAAGTGAGGCAAAGTACATTGTTTTTAATGTACTTCACCTTACAATTTGTGGAGTAGTGGCTTGAGGAAGGCAGAGTAATGCAAAGTCATTGCTGTCAATGGACTTCGTGTTGCCCATCATGACATGAAGTACTACGCTTTGCATTGTGGAGAACTTCATGAATTCACCTTGACTCCACGAATCACTTCACGGAGCAAATTGAGGCCACTTCGCCCATCACTACTTTGTACGAGGAGTTTGCTCAGTTCTTCTCTGGTGGGGTGTCCTCCATTTGGTCCAGGATCTCCCCAGTGGGACAACATCAGCTCCTCAACAGTGGGCCTCCCATAGGCAGAGGCAGTCCTATTGTCTGGGGCGAGTTTCAGCCAGTGGGGGTGGCAGAGTTCATTGAGGTAATCTCGAAGTTGTGTCCCACCTTCTGTGAACTGGACCCAACCTAACTCATCTCCAAGTTGGAAGTGCCACGTCCTTTGGTCCAGTGTTCACTGAGATAGTCCGATGCTTGATATCTCAGAGGGGTTCTTCCCTGACACCTTGAAGAAGGCATTGGTGAAGCCCCTCCTGAAGAAGCCATCACTCGACCTTGACATCTTGGCAAATTATCGACCTATCTCCAACCTCCCATATTTGGGAAAGGTTGTTGAGAAAGTGGTGGCTCTGGAGCTCGAGGCACACCTCACGGCCTTTGACATCTATGAGCCATTCCAGTCTGGATTTAGGGCAAAGCATAGCACTGAAACGCTATTGGTCAGGGTGCAAAATGGCTTCCTTAGGGTGAGAGATAGAGGAGATCAGTCAATTCTTGTTCTCCTAGATCTATCCTCAGAGTTTGACACTGTGGGCCACATTGTGTTTCAGGATCACCTTAGAAAGTATTGTGGACTCACTGGAATTGTCATCAACTGGTTTGAGTCCTTTCTCATGGGCAGGACATAACAGGTAGTGATGGAGAATTTCTCCTCCTGTCTGAAGCTCCTGCCCTGTGGAGTTCCTCAAGATTCAATCCTGTCATTGATGTTGTTCTTGGTGTACATGCTATCCCTAGGTGAGCTCATTAGACATTATAGTCTGAGTTTTCACTGTTATGTAGATGTTCCCAACTGTATATGTATTTTGCTCCTGGAACAAGTAACACTGTGGAAGTGCTAAACAACTGCCTAACAGAGATCCAAGATTGGAGGTCCTCTAACTGGCTGTGACTGAACCCTGCCAAGACAGAGGTACTGGTGATTGAGTCTGGTTGCCGGCATAATGTGGCTGCTACTGAGTCAGGAATAGGGCTGTTTCTTGGCACTATTCCATTTGTGGCATCCACTAGGGTGATAAATCTGGGTGTCATCCTTGATGACAGTTTGACACTTGAAGTTATAAAGCAATGATAAAGCAATCGGGCCAGATGGGGTGCACCTCAGGGTCCTTAAAGAACTAAGAGAGGTTGTGGCTGAACCTCTGGCTATCCTGTTTAGCCGATCACTGGAAACAGGGGAGGTACCCAAAGACTGGAGGACAGCAGATGTAGTCCCCTTATACAAAAGTGGGAACAAAGAGGAAGCAGGGAACAACAGACCAGTCAGCCTCACCTCGGGTAGTGGGAAGATCATGGAAGCACTACTGAAGGAGAGATTGTGGAACATCTGGTTGTCAATGGACTACAGGACCCAAGGCAGCATGGTTTCATCAGGGAGGTCATGTCAGACCAACCTCATTGAATTTTTGACTGGGTGACTAGGGAGGTGGATCAGGGATGGCAGTGGACATGGCCTATCTGGACTTCAGCAAGGCCTTTGACACTGTGCCACATGAAGACTACTACACAAACTGGGGAATATGGGTGTGGGCAGGACAGTAGTGTGGTGGGTAGGTAACTGGCTGGTGGCAGGACACAGAGTTTGGTGGTAAATGGCTGTCACTCCACAGAGGGAAGAGTGACCAGTGGGGTACCACAGGGATCAGTGCTGGGACCGGTCCTATTCAACATCTTCATCAGTGACATTGCATGAGGACCTAGAAGGCAGAATTTCACTGTTCGCTGATGACACACAGCTCTGTAACAGAGTAGACACACCAGAGGGTAGACAGAATGAGAAGGACCTGCAGAAACTTGAAGAATGGTCAGGGGTTTGGCAGTTGAAATTCAATGCAAAGAAGTGCAAGATAATGCATATGGGGCACAAAAACCCTGGCACAATATATCAGTTGGGGGTGAGGATATAGCATGCACCAAACAGGAAGGGATCTTGGGGTTATCATCTCTGGTGACCTCAAGGTAGGGAAACAGTGTGACAATGCAGCAGGTAAAGCAAATAGGATGCTGGGATATATAGGCAGGGGCATCACCAGCAGGAAAAGGGAGGTCATAATTCCACTATACAAGACACTAGTGAGGCCCCACCTGGAGCACAGTGTACAGTTCTGGAGACCATACCTACATAAGGACATAGACAGGGTAGAGAAGGTTCAGAGGAGAGCAACAAAGACCGTGCATGGATTGCATTACAAGTCCTATGAAGACAGGTTGAAGGAACTGAACATGTACTCCCTGGAGGAGAGGAGGGAGAGAGGGGATATGATAGAGACATACAAGTATCTCACAGGGAGGAACAGGGTGCAGGAATACACTATTTTTAAGTGAAAAAGATGTACCAGGACTAGAGGGCATGGGATGAAGTTGGAGGGAGGACGATTCAGAGGAAACATGAGGAAGAATTTCTTCACAGAACAGGTGGTGGACAAGTGGAACACCCTGCCAGAGGAAGTGGTGGGAGCTGAAACAATCAAGGGGTTTAAAATGCATGGGATAGACATAAAGGAATTCTGGAGGTCAGGGGTAAGGGGCAACAGACTTCTAGGAAAACATAAACTGAACTTACAAGCTCAAATGGGCAGACTGGGTGGGCCATAGGCCCTTATCTGCCGACACTGTCTATGTATCTATGTATCTATGTAAGTTTGGGTGTCATCCTTCATCCAGAGTGCTTTTTACCACTTAAGGAATGTCACCCTGATTAAACCCCTAATTCCGCCTGGTGACCTGCCCATGCTGGTACATGTCTTTGTCACTTCAAGGCTAAGAGTACTGCAATGCTCTTTACTTTAAGGTCAGTGGAGGGAACCTCCGTTGACTGCAGCTGGTGCAGAACTCAGTGGCCAGGTTGCTGACGGGCCTGCCCAGGTCCTGTGACATGACCCTGGTCCTCTGAGATCTGCACTGGCTGACTGTCAGATGAAGGATCATCTTCAAGGTGGACTTACTCATTCATGGGGCCCTATACAGCTTGGCCCTGGCTACCTGCGTGACCTCCAGACCTATGCCCTCCCAGTGCGTTTCCTCTACTCCTTCACCTAGGGCCTCCTAGCTTTTCCAAGGACCACACTGAAAACCACAGGAGACAGTGTGTTTCAAGTGGATGGCCCAGTCCTCTTGGACTCACTCCCCAGATCTCTGAAGGAGACCCCATCGGCAGAGGCTTTTTAGAGAGGTCTGAAGTCCCATCTTTTTAAAGGAGCCTTCCCTAATTTGCTGCAGCACTGATTTTACAGTTATTTATTTATGGTTGATCTTAATTGTTGTTTGTGTGATTGACCCTGTGTATATGTTGTACATGCAACTCTGTTATGTTCTTGCACCTCTGTAAAGTGCCCAGAGACTCCAGAATTGGGCGCTGAATAAATAAAAACTTACTTACTTACTTGCTATCACGATTCTTGCTCCTGGACCTAGGTTTGCATCTTCACTATTCTAGCTCCCAGACACAGGTTTGTAGCCTCATCATCACTATTCCAGATCCCAGATCCAGGTTTGTATCCTCACAGTCCCAGCTCCCAGAGCCAGGTTTGCATCATCATCACTATTCTAGCTCCCAGACTCAGGTTGATAGCTATGCTATTCTATCTCCCTGACCCAAGTTTGCATCCTCACAGTCCCAGCTCCCAGACCCAGGTTTGAATTACCGCTATCCACTCCCAGACACATTTTTCCATTGTAACCATTAGTGCAACCAGACACAGATTTACATTATCACTATTCTAGCTTCAAGCCCTAGGTTTGCATCATCATCACAATTCTAGATCCCAGACCCAGGTTTGCTTCATCATCACTATTTCATCTCCCAGACCCAGGTTTGCTTCATCATCACTATTTCATCTCCCATACCCAGGTTTGCATCATCATCACTATTTCATCTCCTAGACCTAGGTTTGTATCATCATCATCATCACTGCTCTAGTTCCAGGACCCAGGTTTACATCATCACAATTTCAAATCCCAGGTCCAGGTCTGTATCCTCGCAATCCAAATTCCCAGACCCAGGTTTGCACCATCACTATTTTAGCTTCCACACACATGATTGCATCATCACTATTCCAGCTCCCAGACCCAGGTTTACACCATCACTGTTTCAGCTCCCAGAACCAGGTTTGGACCATCAGTATTTCAGATCCCAGATCCAGGTTTGCACCATCACTATTTCAGCTCCCAGATCCAGATTTGCACCATCACTATTTCAGCTCCCAGACCCAGGTTTGCATCATCATTATTTCAGCTCCTAAGCCCAGGTTTGCAACATCAAGAAGCAGGAGCAGTTGGACAAAGAAGGGCTCAGGGAGGGAGAGGGCAGTGGAACAGAGGCACAACCCTCCAGTTGTACCTCTTCACAATTCATATGCTGTTCTGGCAGTGAGTGGTTCTTCTATGGAGGCACCTGCAATGGAAACCAAAGAGGATGCTGGGAACCTCCACAAAGGAGACCCACAGGAGGGAGGCACAGGACCCCACAGGGGAAGGAAATAACATCTGGTGGGGGGCTCAATCATTAGGGAGGTAGAACTGGAGGGGAAGGGGAGAGGGCGGTAAGGTGCCTGCCTGGTGCCATGGCTTGGAGGGACAGGGAGCGAATCCTCAGGATCACGGGAGCAGCTGTATGAGGGAGGAAAATGAATGCCATTGTCCACCTAGGGACCAATGACTTGGCTGGGAATGGTATCAGAGCAGTGCAAGAGGAGTTTGTAGAGTTGGGGAAGGGTCTTAGACAAGTAGCAGAAAAGGTAATTTTCTCGGAGGTGCTGCCTGTCTATGGCAAGGGTGATGCTAGGGTACGCTGCACCATGGAATTCAATGAATGGATGAAAAACTGGTGTGTAGCTCAGGGTTTTGGTTTCATTGGGGACTGGGGGTCCACCTGGAGGGATGCAGTCCTATACTTACATGATGGTCTGCGTCTGTCCGGGAGGGAAACCAGGATCCTAGGTGATAGGTTTAAATGCTTCTTTGGCAAGCATTTAAACTAGCCAAGGGGAAAGATGCTGAAAAGAACCAGGGAAATCCCAGCATCCCCTCACAAAACACAGTAGTTAGCGAGGTAAACACCAAGGTAGAGAAGTCAATAGGGAGTAGGACTGGGATAATGCAAAAAAAGGCAAAGGCAGTAAGGACAGGAATGGGTCTAAAAGGAGTAAGGCCGTAAAAAAGTTGAGAATAATGAGTACCAGTGTCCGTAGTCTGTGCAACAGACTCCCTGAACTAGTGGCCTTGATGGAAGAGGGACATCTGGATATTGTGGCAGTCACAGAAACATGATACACAGAGAACCATGACTGGGATGTCAACATACCAGGGTAAACAACTTCAGGATGGACAGGGAGGGTAAAAAAGGAGGAGTAGTTCTCTATGTAAGGGAAGGAATCAAAGCAACAGAACTAAAGGATAAAAAGGGAGTAGAGGAGGCACTGTGGGTCACCGTGGAGACAGAAAATGGCACCACAATCTGCACAGGGGTTGCATACAGACCCCCATCTCATCGGGAGGCAATGGACAAGGAAATGATAGAATGAATCCTTAGAATGGCACAAAAAGGGGAGATATTGTTGATGGGGGACCTGAATATGCCAGATGTTAACTAGATTACCTTTGCTGCAGCAACATCCAAGAGCAGGGTTATTCTCGATGCCCTACAGGGGGGCATGCCTCAGACAGCTAGTGGTGGAACCCACTCAGAAGGGAGCAATCTTAGACCTGGTACTGCCAAACAGGGACAGAAAAAGGATCTTGAATTTAGAAGTAGGTAGCCATTTGTGAACAAGCGACCACCAAACAGTGTGGTTCACGATATACATAGCCATAGAGTCAAGCCATACAAAAGCAAGAGTATTGGATTTTAGGAGGGCTGACTTTGGGAAAATGGGAGCGTGCCTCAGAAAAGTACTAGCAAATGGGCAAGAAGGAGGGGTGGAGGAACAATGGGGAAAAATTTGAACAGTCATCACAGAAGCAACAAGCCTTTGTGAGAAGCAAATCAACAAAACAAAACAAAGCAAAGAAAAAACCCACTATGGTTCTTAAAGAGGTGGCGGGAATGGTTAAGGAGAAAAAGGTAGCATTCTGGAATTATAAGGAAACAGAGAAGGAGCAACATAGAGAAATGTACCAGTTAAAGCAGAAGGAAGCGGGGAAGGCAGTCAGAATAGCAAAGGCCCAAACTGAGGAGAAGATAGCCAACTCTGTTAAGAAGGGGGATAAATCCATTTATAGGTACATTAGGGAGCAAAGAAAGACCAAGGGAGGGATAGTGAGGCTTAATAAAGGGAAGGAAGGGTGGGCAGAGGGTGACAGTGAAAAAGCTGGGATACTGAATGAATACTTCTGCTCAGTATTCACAAAAGAAGGAGAGGGGGAGGTACCTAAATCAAAGAATAGAAGCCCTCTGGATAGGGAGTTCAATACCAGTCCATTCACAGAAGAAAGGGTTCTGAAAGAACTCTTAAAACTGAAGGTGGACAAAGCAATGGGGCCTGATGGTATTCACCCAAGAATTCTAAAAGAACTAAAGGTAGAACTAGTGACACCACTGAGTACTCATTTTAACAAATCATGGGAAGATGGTGTGGCACCTGAGGACTGGAAGAGCGTGGAAGTTATTCCCCTTCACAAAAGTGGGAGCAAGACAGAGGCAGAAAACTACAGACCTGTTAGTTTGACCTCATTGGTAGGGAAAATGATGGAATCACTTCTGAAGGAAATAATTGTTCAGTTCTTAGAGGCCAGTGGGACACAGGACCCAAGGCAGCATGGATTCACAGCAGAAAGGTCATGTCAGACAAATCTAATAGATTTCTTTGACTGGGTGACCAAAGTAGCAGACCAGGGAGGGGCTATGGACATGGCCTACCTAGACTTTAGCAAGGCATTTGAGACAGTCCCACACAAAAGATTAATATACAAGTTAGCCAGCCTTGGAGTAGGTCCCAAGGTGGTAGCCTGGGTACAAAACTGGCTGAACAACAGGACGCAGAGGGTAATAGTAAATGGAGTCCACTCTGAAGAAAGGGGGGTTACTAGTGGGCTACCGCAGGGTTCAGTAGTGGGGTCCTCTTTTTTTCATTAAGCTTTATATGCAAGTAACACGTACAAAAGGCAATACCCAGGAGTGAGTTCACAACAGATGTATACACCAATATATACTGTGTGTGTGTGTGTGTTATATATATATATATATTAGAGGCAAAAAACTCAGTTTAATGCATTAGTTAGGGTTGTTCCACACCAACAAAAGTAAGGAAATTCGGTGTTAGGGTTGAAAGACCCCTTGGCCTCTCCTGCCCCACCTCCAACCGGCATTGGGTGTGCATTACAGTTGCTGGCCATAACTCTCACCCATCACATGTAAAGAAGCAGAGGAGTAGGAGAATGGGGTGAGTTAGACCGACAACCCAATGAGCACCCCAATGCCGGGTTGGGGTGTGGGCAGGGGAGCCAAGGGGGTCTTTCAACCCTAACACCAAATTTTCTCGCTTTTGTTGGTGTGGAACAACCCTAGCTAATGCATTAAACAGAGTTTTTTGCCTCTAATTTCCCTACTTTTTGAGAATGATAACGAGAAATAGTGAATGTAATGCGGTGGAGGGAGGGCCCTGTGCTCCTGCCACATGATGTCTTGTCACATAGTAACATTGTGCTTGCAAATGCAAATAATAATGCACATGGTGACGCAAAGTGAAACAGAAAGAGAAACAGTAGTGTAGACAGAAATATTAAAAACAACGCAAAAGCAAGCGCAAATGAAAACGCATAGGGTAACGCACATGGTGGCATAGACATGAACGGTAAGTGAAACGGGAACGGAACCGCAAGTGAAAATGGTAGCGGTAACAGTAATGTAAGTGCACAGGCTGGTTTTCCCCAAAAGCTGCATAAATAAAGACAGTGAGTACAAAGAATGTATGCATAATAATGGTTCTCGGAGCAGAAAATGAGGAATTGAAATACTAAATTGCTTATATCTCAGGAACCGTATGACGTAGAAAAAAAATTTAAAAGTCATATGATTTATGACTTTCCTGGCTAGTTTTGTACTTAGCCACTGCACGGCGAACACCGTAATGTTATCCTATGGGAAAAAAAGAGAAGTTCGGAGTGCCATAACTTTGGCTACCTGTAATATTTTTTCACTAAACCACAAAAAGGCACATCTGTGGGATGTTGGCTGTGTTCCCCCCACATTTCAGCCCAAAAGACCAAACTTTTATTTTGAAGCAGGACGCCAAAGGATTCCTGTAATGTGTTGGACGCCGTGATGTTGTCCTATGGGAAAAAGCACCAACTTTGTAGTTCCATAACTTTGCCACCGTGTAATATTTTTTCAACAAAACACTGAAAGGCACATCTGTGAGATGTCGGCTGCGTTCCCTCCAAATGTCAGGCCAGAACACCAAACCGTTCTTTTTCAGCAGGGTACCAAAGAATTGCTGTCATTTTCCCGCAGCCTAGAAAAGTACTGTCGAAGTTTGCAAAAGCTTTCCCAAATTCATTCAACAGTGTCGCAAATGCGACAGTACTTTGCAAAAGTACTTTTTCCAGAAATTTGAAAAACGTATTTCTAGTGTGTTTTACCCCAAAATAAAGACATGGCTAGCATCCTCAGGGCCCGACTAGGTGAATACAAAAAGAATAACGTTGCTAGAGGGTCCCAATTTTAAATGCCAAGCATTTTTCTGATCACTAACTGCAAACAAAATGGCAGATTTGCGACAGTAAAAGGGCCATTTGAGACACTAAAAATTGCATTTGCGACACTGTTGAACTTTTTAACTTTTCCCATTGACTTATAATGGGAAATTGTTTTTTGAATAACTTTTGAACCGTTTAATATTGTTTCACGAAATCTTCAAAAGGCACATCGGGGACCTCGGCTGCATGTTCCCTGAAGATTTTGGACCAGTCGCACAAACCGTGCGATCTGTAGGTGTGACAGTAAAATTCCAGAAAAGCGTAAACATGCTCACAGATCATGCTTAATAACTCCGCAGCTATATATGTGACCAGTACAAAACTTAGCAGATCCCAAGGTGTATGGGTCTTGATTGTGTATTCTGAATTTTAGGCAAATCTGTTGAACCGTTGCAAAGTTATTAAGGTGCAAAATTTGGGGTTTAACATGTAAATGGCTCCTCAACCCTAACTATAGAGGCACTACCGTGCCACTATAATATATACATGAAAAACATGTCCCCAACATGACAAGACCCACCCCTCATTTAAGATCAACCTGGGGGATTAGCCAAGAATGTTCCAGAAGGAAGACCCAAAAAGTCTACAGCCCAGGGAAGGCTCTACAGGGGGGATTTACACCCAGTGATCTCTATAGGACCTGCTGGCGTGTGAGCTAACCAGCCCACAAACCCCCAAAAGAACTCTATTAACTTAACTAGATAACAGCTCCTATATTTCCCAGTCTTCTGTTCAAATACACCAGTAATAATATCAAGTATTCACATTAGTAAATAACAAACAGCAAGTAGCAGGCTACCATAATTAAACTTTAACTTTACCAGGTGTATTTCTTTGTGCTCCCCCTTATAACGTAAACAAGATAGGGAGTGGACATTTATGAAAATATACAATGATGGATCCTCGCTGATTTAACAGTCTCAGACTTCCCACCCCAGATCCATATCTCCACAAACAAAGGTCCAAAATTATAACAGTCCCCTTGGCGACTGCGCAGGAGAAAAGAAATTCACTATGTATTATAATATTAATTTTAAAACATTAGAACATCTTGGGCCGGATATTCAAACTGCGCTATTTTGTGGTGCAAGCCCTTGCGCTGCACAAAATAGTTGTGCAGGGGTGTGTCCAGAGCGATATTCAAAGGAGTTGTGCCCTTGAGCAACTCCTTTGAATATCACCCCCCGGCCACAGCCACTGTGCATGGTGCAGTGGAACTTGTGCCACCGCAAGTTGTCAGAGTGGAGCATTCAACTTGCAGTGGCGCAAGTAGCATTGCGCCATGCGCAAAATCCCCATATTCAAAAGGTGACATGCAAATGGGGCCATAATTCATGCAAGGTGCAGGGGGGGGGCCATTTGCATCTGATTATGGCCCCATTTGCATGCCATTAGCATGCAGGTGCGCTGATCCCAGAGGACTTGCACCTGGCACCCTGCCAGGCAGCAGCCATCGGGGACCAACGACCCCTGAAGCCCGATCGCGGGCAAAACAGTGTAGAATCTCCCCCACCACCCCCCACTGGCCCGATCGCAGGCATAGTTTAACCCCCCACCACCAGCCCGATCGCGGGCAGCAATGTGGCTCCCTCCCCCCAACATATCCCTGGTGGTCCAGTGGACGTAAAAGCCCGATCGCGGGCAGTAGTTGTTAATAAACCCCTCCTCCGAATTCATCCCCAGGGTCCTGTGGCACATCCCGATCGTGGGATGTGAAAAGTTGAACAAACCCCACCCCTGAACATAGCCCTCAGGAGTAGTGTCCCCCACCCCATGGCACATGACTGTCTTGTACGGTGTGGCTGCATGCCCATTGGCTCTTGCTCTGCACCAATGGGCGGCAGCCCTACTGGGCAGTCAGTCAGCGGGCGGCGGGGCGGCAGGTGGATGCTGCCGCCCGCCGCCGCCGGGGAGCGGGTGGTGGGGCTTCGGGGGTGGGGACACTAGCCACCAGGGCTATGTTCAGGGGTGGGGTTTGTTCAACTTTACATCCCACGATCGGGATGTGCCACTGACCACCAGGGATGAATTCGGAGGGGGAGTTTATTAAACAACTACTGCCCGCGATCGGGCTTTTCGTCCACTGGACCACCAGGGATGTGTTCAGGGTGCATATGTTGCCCGTGATCGGGCTGGTGGGGATTAAACCATGCCCGCGATCGGGCCAGTGGGGGTGGTGGTGGTGGGATTTACAGTCATCTGCCGCGATCGGGCTGCAGGGGGCACAGGGAGTGGGTTGGGAGCCAGCCACAGGTGGCAGCTGCTGTGTTGCACCCTGCAATGCAGAAGCTCACCTGTGGGTGTGACTTAACGCTTTTTTTGGCTCAAAGTTGTGCAGGCGAGGTTAAGGTTGCTCTCAGACATCCCTGCACAGCCCGCTTGAATATCGGGCTGTGCAGTTTATGCATGGTTCCTCCCTCTCCAGTTCAGCATGCATTCATTTGCATTGCGCTATTGCTCAGCATGTTTTCTGTGGCGCAACTGCCTCCTGCTGAATATCGCAGAATGGAGCAAGTTCGGACTTGCGCAGGCGCAACCCTATTGCGCATGGCACAACCCTTTTGAATATCTGGGCCCTTAAATACAGCGCTTCAACACAATATAATATTGCTCAACTACCTTCCAAGCAGCCTAGTCTAATGAAAGCACAGCAAATGCAAATGAGGAAGTAAATATAAATCCACACAGGGATAACTTATCATAAAGAGTCCATCAGCAGGATCACTCCCCATCTGTCTCAGTAGCTTTCAAATCCTGGGATACCTCCTGCTCCATCAGTCCCAGCACCTTCTCAGCCTTGGTAGGGTCATTAAACATATAGACCTTGGCTTGCCAAACCAGATGCAACCGGGTGGGGAATAACAGCTGATGTGAAATTTTAAGCTGCCAAAGATGACTACAAACACCATCAAAGGATCGCCGGCGTTGGCGGGTCTTAAGGATAAAGCCAGATAAATGTATAAAACCGAGTCTCCATATTTAAATGTCCTTCGTCTTCTTGCTGCAGCCAGTTTGTGATCACAAACTCCCACTCCAGTGCAGACAACCACCAAGGTATGTGGGCCCCTTTGATCTTGTGTCACTCTGCGGGGAGATAGCCGAAAAGCACATTCCAGAGAGACCGGCTGCTCATCTTCACCCAAAACAAAGAGAACAGGTAAAAATGTTCTCATAAATTCCAGTGGATCCTCTCTTTCTGCCAACTCAGGGAGCCCCAAGATACAAATGTTCCTCTCTCTTGCTTGATTCTTCAGCATCTCAATACAGCAGCAGAGCACAGATGTGTCCCCAGTAAGCTTTGAGGATACATCCATTGTTTTGTTCAAATTTTGCTCCAACTTTGAGACCATTTGGTGAGTGAGCTCTGCTTTGGTCTCTAGTGCCACCACTGTCGGAGTCAAAAGATCAGACTTCGATCCAAATCCTGGATCGAAAGGACCAGCTGCTATAGTGTCATGTGCACCGTCCCCAGAGACACTACTTCTGGTTCAGTCATACCAGTGGCCCCTGCTATGCTGTTCTGTGAGGGCTCATCTCCTTTCTTGCTGTTAAGATGGAAAAAGTTAAGCGGTGCAGCTGTGAAGCCCCTCGTTTTCCCCATAACAAGTCAGTCCAGGACATCTAGAGTACAGGAGTAGCAAGGACAGGGTAAAAGATACCCAGAATTACTTTTAATATACAAATAAAGATTAGCGATATACGGAGCTACACAAAAATGCAGCTTTCAGTGTGGCCACTCAACAGTGCCCCCAACCGGTCCTCTTTAATGTCTTTATAAGTGACATTGCAGAGGGACTGGAAGGAAATGTATGTCACTTTGCAGATGACACAAAGATCTGCAACAGGGTCGGTACAGAAGGTGTGGTGGAAAGGATAGGAAGGCACTTAGCAAGGCTGGAGGAATGATCAAATGTATGGCAGCTTAGATTCAGTGCAAAGAAGTGCAAAGTAATGCATCTGGGAAACAAAAAGCCAGAGGAAGAGTACACAATGGAGGGTGAAATACTAACACCAACAAACATGGAAAGGAACCTGAGGGTAGTCATATCAGATGACCTAAAGGTGGGCAAGCAATGTGAGAAGGCAGTAGGGAAGGCTGGCGGGATACTGGGATGCACGGGGAGAGGAATCGCCAGTAGAAAACAAGTTGTTATCCCTCTGTACAGACAGTTGCTGAGACCCCATCTGGAGTATTGCATGCAGTTCTAGAGACTCCATCTCCACAAGGACATAAACAGGATGGAGACTGTCCAGGGGAGGGTGACCAAACTGGTGCAGGGTCTCCACCAGAAGACATATGAAGAGAGGAATCAACAAAGTCCAAGAGGGTAGCATTTTTCAGAAAAAGAGATGTGCAAGAACAAGGGGGCACAATTTAAAGATAGAGGGGGACAAAGCTAAGAGGTAATATGAGGAAGTATTTTTTTCATGGAGAGGGTTGTGGATACATGGAATGGCCTTTCTGAGAAGGTAGTGGAGTCAAAAATAGTGGGGTAATTCAAGAATGCATGGGACAGACAAAAGGCAATTCTAGTGGAGGGTTGGAGGAAGTAGGCTGCTGGTTAACTAGGATTTGCAGCTTATTCAGTAGGCAGGGAAATGGGCAGACTAAGTGGGCCAAGTGGTCCTTATATGTTGTAAAATTCTGTGTTCCTATCACTATTTCAGTTCCCAGACCCAGGTTTGCACCATGATCATTTCAGCTCCCAGATCCAGGTTTACACCATAACTATTGCAACTCCCAGATCCAGGTTTGAGCCATCACTATTTCAGCTCCCAGATCCAGGTTTGCACCAGGCATTTGACACATTCCCACACAAAAGATTAACAGTCAAATTAACCAGCCTGGGAGTGGGTTCCAGGGTGGTAGCCTGGGCAAAACATTGGCTGCACAACAGGACACAGAAGGTAATTGTAAATGGAGTCCACTCTGAAGAAAGAGGGGTTACTAGTGGGGTACTGCAGGGTTCAGTATTGGGTCCAGTCCTTTTTAATGTCTTCATCAGTAACATTGCAGAGGGACTGGAAGGAAAAATATGCCTTTTTGCAGATGACACAAAGATCTGCAACAGGGTTGATACACAAGGAAGCGTGGAAGGGATGAAAAGGGACTTGACAAGGTTGGAGGAATGGTCAGAATTATGGCAGCTAGGATTCAATGCAAAGAAGTGCAAAATAATGCACCTGGGAAACAAGAACCCAGGTGAAGAATACACAATGGGTGGGGAGGTGGTAACAACAACAAAAAAGGAAAGGGACCTGGGGGTAATTATATCAGATGACGTTAAGGTTAGCAAGCAATGTGAGAAGGCAGTAGGAGGGCTGGGTATACTGGGATGTACAGGAGAGGCATCAGCAGCAGAAAACAGGAAGTTGTTATCCTCTGTACAGACAGTTGGTGAGACCCCATCTGGAGTACTGTGTCCAGTTCTGGAGACCCCATCTCCGCAAGGACATAGACAGAATAGAGGCAGTCCAGAGGAGGGCAACTAAATGGGCAGGGTCTGCAAGAGAAGCCATATGAGGAGAGACTAAAGGAGCTTAATATGTATACTCTTGAGGAAAGAAGGAGAGGGGACATGATAGAAACTTTTAGTACCTCAGTGGAATCAACAAAGTCCAAGAGGGTAGCATCTTTCAGAAAAGAGACATGCAAGAACAAGGGACACAATTTAAAGATAGAAGGAGGGCGGTTCAGGGGCAATGTGAGGAAGTATTATTTCACAGAGAGGGTAGTGGATGCATGGAATAGCCTTCCTGAGGAGGTTGTGGGGTCTAAAACTGTAGGAAAATTCAAGAATGCATGGGACAGACATAAGGCAATTCTTGTGGGGGGTAGGAAGAAATAGGCTGTTGGTTAACTAGGATCTGCGGCCTATCCTGTAGGTAGGGAAATGGGCAGACTAGATGGGCCAAGCGGTCCTTATCTGCCTTCAAAGTCTATGTTTCTATCACTATGTCAGCTCCTAGACCCAGGTTTGCACCATCACTGTTTCAGTTTCCAGATCCAGGTTTGCATTATCACTATTCCATCTCCCAGATCCAGGTTTGCAGTTTGCACCATTATTATTTCAGCTCCCAGACCCAGGTTTGCACCATCACTATTTCAGCTCCCAGACCCAGGTTTGCACCATAACTATTGCAACTCCCAGATCCAGGTGTGCACCATCACTATTTCAGCTCCCAAACCCAGGTTTGTACCATCACTATTTCAACTCCCAGATCCAGATTTGCACCATCACTATTTCAGCTCCCAGACCCAGGTTTGCACCGTGATTATTTCAGCTCCCAGATCCAGGTTTGCACCATAACTATTGCAACTCCCAGACCCAGGTTTGCACCATCACTATTTCAGCTCCCAGAACCAGGTTTGCACCATCACTATTTCAGCTCCCAGAACCAGGTTTGCACCATCAATATTTCAGCTCCCAAACCCAGTTTTGCACCATCACTATTTCAGCTCCCAGATCCAGGTTTGCACCAGGCATTTGACACATTCCCACACAAAAAATTAACAGTCAAATTAACCAGCCTGGGAGTGGGTTCCAGGGTGGAAGCCTGGGTAAAACATTGGCTGCACAACAGGACACAGAAGGTAATTGTAAATGGAGTCCACTCTGAAGAAAGAGGGGTTACAGTGGGGTACCACAGGGTTCAGTATTGGGTCCAGTCCTTTTAAATGTCTTCATCAGTGACATTGCAGAGGGACTGGAAGGAAAAGTATGCCTTTTGCAGATGACACAAAGATCTGCAACAGGGTTGATACACAAGGAGGCGTGGAAAGGATGAAAAGGGACTTGGCAAGGTTGGAGGAATGGTCAGAATTATGGCAGCTAGGATTCAATGCAAAGAAGTGCAAAATAATGCACCTGGGAAACAAGAACCCAGGGGAAGAATACACAATGGGTGGGAGGTAGTAACAACAACAAAAAGGAAAGGGACCTGGGGGTAATCATATCAGATGACCTTAAGGTTAGCAAGCAATGTGAGAAAGCAGTTGGGAGGGCTGGGGGTATACTGGGATGTATAGGGAGAGGCATCAGCAGCAGAAAACAGGAAGTTGTTATCCCTCTGTACAGACAGTTGGTGAGACCCCATCTGGAGTACTGTGTCCAGTTCTGGAGACCCCATCTCCGTAAGGACATAGACAGGATAGAGGCAGTCCAGAGGAGGGCAACTAAATTGGTGCAGGGTCTGCAAGAGAAGCCATATGAGGAGAGACTAAAGGAGCTTAATATGTATACCCTTGAGGAAAGAAGGGAGAGGGAGGACATTATAGAAACTTTTAAGTACCTCAGTGGAATCAACAAAGTCCAAGAGGGTAGTATCTTTCAGAAAAAGAGACGTGCAAGAACAAGGGGACACAATTTAAAGATAGAAGGAGGGTGGTTCAGGGGCAATGTGAGGAGTATTATTTCACAGAGAGGGTAGTGGATGCATGGAACAGCCTTCCTGAGGAGGCTGTGGGGTCTAAAACTGTGGGAGAATTCAAGAATGCATGGGACAGACATAAGGCAATTCTTGTGGGGGGTAGGAAGAAATAGGCTGTTGGTTAACTAGGATCTGTGGCCTATCCTGTAGTTGAGGAAATGGGCAGACTAGATGGGCCAAGCGGTCCTTATCTGCCGTCAAAGTCTATATTTCTATGTTTCTATCACTATGTCAGCTCCTAGACCGAGGTTTGCACCATCACTATTTCAGTTTCCAGATCCAGGTTTGCATTATCACTATTCCATCTCCCAGATCCAGGTTTGCAGTTTGCACCATTATTATTTCAGCTCCCAGACCCAGGATTGCACCATCACTATTTCAGCTCCCAGACCCAGGTTTGCACCATAACTATTGCTACTCCCAGATCCAGGTGTGCACCATCACTATTTCAGCTCCCAGACCCAGGTTTGTACTATCACTATTTCAGCTCCCAGACCCAGATTTGCACCATCACTGTTTCAGCTCCCAGATCCAGGTTTGCACCATCAGTATTTCAGCCCCAAGACCCAGGTTTCCACCATCACTATTTCAGCTCCCAGATACAGGTTTTCATCATCACTATTTCATCTCCCAGACCCAGGTTGGCAGTATCACTATTTCAGCTTCCAGATCCAGGTTTGCATTATCGCTATTACAGCTCCCAGATCCAGGTTTGCACCACCATTATTTCAGCTCCCAGATCCAAGTTTGCACCATCGCTATTTCAGCTTTGAGATCCAGGTTTGCACAATCACTATTTCAGCTCCAATGCCCAGTTTTATACCATCACTATTTCAGCTCCCAGACCCAAGTTTGCACCATCACTGTTTCAGATCCCAGACCCAGGTGTATATCATGCCTATTTCAGCTCCCAGATCCAGGCTTGCACCATCACTATTTCAGCTCCCAGACCCAGGTTTGTGCCATCACTATTTCAGCTCCGGATCCATGACAGTTAGTTGACAAATTCGTTATTGACTGACATTACAGTGACACCTTTATGTCAACCACAATTGCGGTCAGCATAAAACCTGTCACTCAAGACTGTTTTCTTCAGGGGGGGCTTTGGCCCCCAAACCCCACCCCCACGCAGGGGACTCTGCCCCCATACCCCCTGTAACTAAAATAATCAACTATGAACCAGAGTTGATTCAGGAAGAGGGTGCAAGACCCCCAGAAAACAGTACCAGTGTCCTACACTGACACTACAGCGACCAGTTGCTTTTGTTGTTGTACTGTTGGTTGTGGTAAAATTGTCGCCATATTGACACCATATCTTCAGCTCTTAGATCCAAGTTTGCACCATCAATATTTCAGCCCCAAGATCCAGGTTTCACCATCACTATTTCAGCTCCCAGGTACAGGTTTTCATCATTACTATTTCAGCCCCCAGATCCAGGTTTGCCCAATTACTACTGTATTTCAACTTTCAGAACCAGGTTTACACCATCACTATTTCAGCTCCAAGACCCAGGTTTGCACCATCACTATTCCAGCTCTCAGATCCAGGTTTGCATTATCAGTGTTTCAGCTCCCAAACCCAGGTTTGCATCTTCACCATCCAAATGCCCAGACTCATGTTTGTATCACCACTGTTCCAGCTCCCAGACCCAAGTATGCACCATCAGTCTTTCAGCTCAAAGACCCAGGTTTCTACCACCACTATTTCAGCTCCCAGATACAGCTTTTCATCATTGCTATTTCAGCTCCCAGATCCAGGTTTGCACCATTACTGCTGTATTTCAGCTTCCAAAACCAGGTTTACACCATCAGTATTTCAGCTCCCAGACCCAGATTCGCATCACCACTATCCCAGCTCCCAGACCCAGGTTTGCATCATCACTATACCAGCTCCCAGACCCTATTTGAATTGTCAGCATCCAAGCTCAAAGACTCAGGTGGATACAACACTCTCAGACTCCAGAGGAGGGAGGTACATCTTTATCATGCTGAAGTACCACCTACTTTAGCAAGGAGCTGTGGAATAACCCAGTGTCACAGAAGGCCACATAATGTCAACCCTGCCCTCCCCTGCCCAAAAGAATTGTCATGGTTTGAGTAGCCATATTTGAGAGGAGTGATCCACAAGACAAAAAGTAAAGGAAAAAAACTAGAAGGCATCTGCCCGATCCATTTCCCACTGGCATTTGGCACCTCTGAATGTCCCAGTACCCACATTCAATCATGGAGAGGTTAGACTCACTACAATGGTGTAGCTGCTGGGATTTCTGAGGTATGGTACTATAGCTGGATGATAGACCTTGGGGTGCAGGAGAGGAGCAGTGAAGACAGTAGATTCACTAGTGGTCTCCAAGGATTAGAAACACTGTATTAAAAATGCAAGTGAGTAGCTCCATAATGAATCCTTTTTGGTGATGATAAGGGTGATTTCAAGCATAAGCTGATGCACATTGCTCACTGGGCATTTGCATGTACTTCACACTACACCCCCAAGCTTAATTCACTATTTCTTTTTTTTTTATTATTATTATTATTTAAAGTTATGCGCACCAAGATAGCCTCCTTTAGTAAAACACTGATTTTTCAAGAGGGTCCTCGGGGATGATACAGCAGCAGAGTCAATAATTTACAGATACACAGTTATGGAGAACAAGAATTTCTATCATTCATTAAAATATAGACACACAAAACAGAGGTTTGTTAGGACTCAAAATCTTTTCTAAAGGACAGAATGCTTCCAAGATGGAGGTTCCAGCTTCAGAGTACTGTACAAAATTAGTGGGCCAGGAAGCTTGTACTGCACTCACAAACACATCAGTGCTTGCATTTAAAAAAAAAATTAGCAGGTGGAGGCTTACCTTATCCAAGTGCAGTGTGTTTTCTGCCTTTTTAGAAGTTTGTCCAACAGAGCTAAAAAAAAAAAGAAAAACAAACGGGATGAAATCTTAACCCCCACCATCCAGGGGAAGCCGGCACAATGCATGTGCATACACACAATAGCTGATGTTTCATTAGGGGTGTGCCCAACTTACTCAGAGCGCTGTTGTGCATGTGAGTGCATCATGCATGCATCACACATGTTCCCTCAGGAAGGCGGTGTGTTAAGTTTTAACCCTGTCTGTTTTTGTTTTTACATTTAACTATGGTGAATGAACTGCTAAGAAGACAAAATAAATATGATGCACTTGGCTAAGGTAAGCCTCGGGTTCTGATTTGTAGAATGGTACCTATTATTTTTTTTAGATTTCTGGTATTGTCTCAGTATGGAGGAAGAGACAGAAGAGCATGGTCATGGGTGAACATCACTATTTTTTTTTTTGTTTATTTATTTATTTGGTGGCTGGGTAAGTACACTGTACCATAGGTCTTATTACAGGCATGACCTATGCCACTGAAAATTCTGAAGTGCACAACAAGTTAAGACACACTGAGTTAAATTAATTAGAATGTGAGGCCACAGCAGTCTTAAGCGCTCTAGTATCAGTCCCATAAGAATCTGCACTTTTAGTGTTGTCAACCTCTTAAAGGATCTCAACATTTTAAGACTGGCTTACTTCCTCAGAATTGAAGATTGGTCAGGGTGGTGGGCTTTGGTTGTTCCTCAGAAATAAATAAATAAAAATGAGTTGCTGAATGTTTTATTTGGGGGTAAATAAATTGCAAAATATAATAAAAAAAACTGTAGTGATTCAGCTCTTGAACTCTACATGCAGTACCAAGTCAACAAGTGTAGGTACAAAAATACATCATTAACAATAGTTGCAGCATTCCACACAACAGACAGTCAGCTTTATTATTAGTATAGAGTGTTGACAGCTTTATTATTAGTATAGAGTGTTGCCAGCTTTATTATTAGTATAGAGTGTTGCCAGCTTTATTTCGGCAGGCACTCTCTCATTTTCCCTAGAGAGAATAACATTCTTTCAACTCCCCATTTGAAAACTGGAAATAGGTGTCTTCAGTCAGACAAGAGCCATCCTTCATTCCAGCCTCCCTCAGACTCTGTTAAAGCAATTTCTACTGCACAGCTGATACACCTTATGGGAAGGCACTGCCAGCTACTAGTTAGAGCACTGAACTCTGAAACAAGAGGTCCCTAGCTGAAATCTCACCACAGTTATTGGCTCACTGTGTGATCCTGAACCAGAGATTTAAACTTCCCAAACTCTACACCCCTCCAAGCCTGAATAGTATATTTTCTACTAAATCCGAGAGGTGGTCACTCTAGTCCTCAAACAGTTACTTGCTTGAGGTATCCAGGATAAAAACCAGTCTGGGCAAGCGGTCCCTTGCCTACTCTGCACTTGCCCACTGGAAGTGCCTTCTGGCAGTGCTACAAAACTCCTTTTCTCTTGGAGGATTTAAAAAGAGATGTAAGACTCTAATTATGGAGCATTGCCATTATACGTGTTACCAGTGATAGACTACCTTGCCTGCCACACATCTTACAGATTGTCCTATTGAGAATTTTTCCATGTTAAGTTTAGGCACTCATTGCAAATTGTCTTGTTATGTCATTGTGGTCATTTTTCTCTTATACTCGGTATTCTGTACATTTGTATTACTCTAGCTCCCCTGTCAATGTTTGCATGTTTGACTGTAGTGAATCCATCTCATATAAATTAATATATATTTTGTACCTAAACTGTCTGTATTTTTGCTTGTAATTCATCCTGGATCACCCCTGAAAAAGGGACCTTTGGTCTCAGTAGGCCTACCCAGTTACCAAACTTCCATGAATAAATAAAATAAATACAGGACTGAGTCAGTGACTAGCTAACTGTGTGACCCTCGGCCAGTCACTGACTTACTGTATGACCCTGAGCCAGTCATTGGCTCACTATGGGACCATGAGGCAGTCACTGGCTCACTGAGTGACACTGAGCCAATCAGTGACTCACTGTGTAACCCTAAGCCAATCACTGGCTCACTGTGTGACCCTGAGCCAGTCTCAAGCTCAGTATATGACCCTGAGTCCATTGCTGGCTCACTGTATGAACATGAGCCATTCATTGGTGCTCTGTGTGACCCTGAGCAGTCACTGGCTCAATGTGCAAACTTGTCCCAGTCAATGGCTACCTGTGTGACCCTGAGCAAGTCAATGGTTCACTGTGTGACCTTGACCCAGTCACTGGCTCACTGTGTGACCCTGAACCACTGAATGGCTTAATGTGTGACCCAGAGCCAGTCACTAGTGCACTGTATGACTCCAAGCTCTTCACTAGCTCACAGTGTGACCCTGAATCAGTCACTGTCTAACTGTATGACCCTGAGCCAATCACTAGCTAAATGTGAGACCCCAAGCTAGTCAATAGCTCATTGTGTTACTCTAAGCCAGTCACTAGATGTATTGGGCCTGGATTCACTATCCCTGGCTGGTCTAATGCACAGCCACATAGTAGCACTCAAGGGATCAACCGGGGGGTTGCCCTGGGCTGGGCTTTGTGCTTTTATTGGAAGCCCAGATCAGTCCCACAGTAGATCCCCTGCTCCCATGAGTAGATCCCCTGCTTTGCAGGAGCAGGGGATACAGGGATACGGCAGTCTGTGGAAGGATTGCCACATTACACTCTGTATCAGTAATAATATACTGGATTGGGTAACTGTGCCCCAAAGCCATCATCCTCTCCCCAGCCATATGTGGCACTGGGCCAAGGTGAACCAAACCAAGTAGTGATCATACATCTTCAGGAGTTCCCTTATGTTAACCTTTTCCACCATGGTCTGGTTCAATAGAACCAGATCAAGGACAACTCCATCACTGGTGATTCCTTTCTTTGACTATACAAGAAAGCACTCTTCTCATGACTCTCAAGGACCTGTTTTTTTGCACTTCTTGTTGTTGATGTTCCTCAGTCTACATCTGGGAGATTAAGATTGCCCAATAATACCATGTTCCCTAGAGTAGTAGCACTTCTGATTTGCACCCATAGGTCCCTGCCCCCCACCCCAGGGCTGAAATGGTGGCCTGTAAGTCACTCCCACTCTTAGATTCTTCTCTAATTTAACTATCAGCCACATTTACCATACCCATGATGGGATTTACACATAGCAGCAGTATAAAACACTTTAAAAACAGTCCCTAGGTGACTAGCTTTAAAGCAATGAGTCTTGATGAGAGCCAGAGCCCTCTTCTTTACTGTAACATAAGCCTTGGCAATGCATGCCCTCACCCACGTTTCCAGGGTGGCCTTGCAAGGTTTTTACCCTTTTTGGGCAGCTCCTGAAAGTGCAAACAATCTATCCAATTTCCTGAACTCTGCAGTCTGTCTAAGGTATGTCCTAACTGCCCTGCACAAATCCAACTTGTGCAACTCTTTCTCTTTCTCTTTTGGGTGAGATGACTGTGGACAGATGGATGGAAGACACATTTCCTGGTTCACATGAAAGGCTGTAGAAACCTTCAGAATGAAAGACAGGACCATTCTTAGAACCACCTTGTCCTTATGCATGACAAGGTAATTATCGTTCTGGGACAAGGCCTGGAGTTCACCAGTCCTCCTGGCTGAACACATAGCAACTAAACATTTCACATTATAGTACAGACCATCTTACGGTACCAATGAAAGCAGTTCAAAGGGTTCTTACAAAGTGCATTCAATACCAGATTCAGATCCAATGGAGGAATGGCACAGGGTCATAATGTTGCAAGACATTACACCACATGCACCACATGCAAAAATTGCACTGCCACCTGTCCAGGTGTTGCTGTACATAACATTACAGGTATGAAGACCCCCTTAGAAGCCATAAATTAAACATAATGAAGTACCACCACTGTTACTATAATAAGAGCAGTGGTGGTGGTAGTGACGTCACTAAATGTGTGTAATACCCATGACTCTTTGCACTCGCTCAATTGGGAACCGCGAGGGGCTTCTGTGTTTGGCCAAAAGTTTCACCCGTTTCTAGCAAAACACACAGTGGATTAAAAATTAAGATCACTGCAGCCCCAGACTCCTGCAGTAGCGTTGTAAGGTGTGTGGGAACGGGAGCGGGCTGCAGTGTTTCTTTGCGTGTCACCTTTAAGGGACACTTAAGGAGTTAAGCCCCTCCTTCCAAATAATGTCATAGCCTGCTCAGGTACTATAAATATAGCTCAGTTTGGAGCCACTGGCTCTAAAGAGCCCACCAGACTGATCATGGCAGGAATGGGAACAGCTAAGGTTCTGGAATTTCATTCCCCTACTGTTAACAGTATTATTGTTTTCTGTTCCCGTTTGTGCAAAAAACATGAATGAAACCAATGTTCTATGTCTGCTGAAAGTTGCTTGGACATAACAACTTATACATATGTAATAACTAAAGGAGTACTTTCTCTGAGTTCTTCACTCTGTTTAACTGCACAAAAACTCTCTTTCCTTATGTGCACAAGTGCTACACTACAAGTGCTTAGAACTTTGAGTTATCTGTGAAAATAATCATAGTTCATTCTGCCTTGGCTGAAATTGTCAGCTGACGGATCACATTTTATTTGGGCCTTGTTACTACAATCAGTGCTTTCTATAACCCTGTCTCCTTTTATTTGGCCCATTTTTCTTAAATAACAGAGGGCCCCATTCAACAGTTTATTACCCTGCTTACTTTAGGCACTGCTCGGGGAACTTAAATGCATTGAAAATAAAGGATTTATTGAGACCCTAGCTTTGGTTTGAGTATTGAAGCCTGTTTTCCCTGCTCCAATACTCTAGTCTGGGCTGTCTGGCTCTTCGGGGCATTCCTGCTCTGTTTTCATAATTTCTTTAAGCACCCGAGCAGGTACTTCCTTACGTTCACCCACCATCCTCCCTGGCCATTACCTTCATGCCACCATAGGTGCAGGTATGTGTCGCAAAGCTTCTTTCATTGATTTCAGCTGCAACAAGTGGCAAAACTGACCCTTTTTCTTAGTGACTAATTTCCAACAGAGGAATATAAGCCACAAACAGACTTACTACAATTGGGCAGCCTTCCAATAACTTTACAGGCTTCCCCAGAAGTATTTCAAACACCATGCAGCTATATTTTCTGTATTTTTCTCCATCAGGACTGAATGGGGTACCATAAATTATTTACACAGGTGTCCCTGTGTCTCACTATATGACCCCTTATTTTACACACAGGGCAGCATGGCCCCTGAGGATATGGGGTCAAAATAATACCCCTGCCCCTATGTCTGGCCCTCATATTTCAGCTCTGTAGGGCAAACCACAGGTACTTTTGCAAAGCCCCTTTTCAAATCATAGTAGGGAGAAATCAGGTTTTACTGCCCACTAACCTAGGGCTTTATTAAAGGAGGCATTTCATAGACTCTGCCCTTTGCACCACCAAAGACAGAGAACAGAATTAAAGTGGGGAAGAACAGCTTAAGATACCCTGATGGAAGGCCACCTCATCAGAGCAGAACAGTAACAAGGTCAAGAGAGACCTAAAGAAAAGAATCCTACTGCAGTAGGCTTAAGAAAGGGAGTTAGAGAAGATGGAATGTCCTGGGGTGCGTATCAATGTTCTTAGGAGGAGGTGGAACAAATTGCCACCCCCCCCCAACATTAAGCGAAAACCAGCTTGGAAGCTCAACCCGAGGATCCCTTAAACAACTAGTACAGCATAACATCTTGCTGTACAATCATTATCATATGTTCTACTCTATGATCAATAACCCTGGGGTGTCTAATTTCTGTTTTTCAATAATAACAACATGTCAGCATTTAAACATTTTCTGTCTCATTGGTAGCTCCATATCCGGACAAAAAGTCTGCATTCACATGTAAAGTTTCAGCTCGATGTTTCACAGTGAACTTATAAGGTTGCAGAGCCAAGTACCATCTCATTATCCAGTTGTTTTTATCTTTCATCTGAGAGATAAAACACAACAGATTTTGGTCTGTTATTAATGTAAATGGGGCTCCCCACAGATAAAACCTTGGAGCTTCAATTGCCCATTTGGCAGCCAAACACTCCTGCTCTACAGTGGAATATCTTTGTTCTGTATCATGTAGCTTGCAGGAAATGTAAATGACTGGAAATTCCTCACCTCCAATAGTCTAACTGAGCACCGCCCCTATGCTGGTTCCAAAGGCATCAGTGTGGACTTCAAAGGGATGGTTAAGGTCTGGACTTCTTAAAACTGGAAAGGAACACAGTGCTGACTTTATTTTTTTAAAGGCTTCTTCACATGCAGAACACCGTGTGACCTTATTCCCGTATTTTTTTTAGTTAAGTCAGTGAGAGGGGCAGCAATAGCTGCAAAATTAGGAATAAATGTCTTATAGTATATGGCCAGGCCTAAAAAATGACTGGACATGTTTCTTTGTGAGGGGAACTGGGCATCAGGCTACTGCCTCTATCCTATTGATTTCTGGTTTGATTATCCCATTTCCCAGAATAAACCCTAGATATCTGGTCTCTTGCGCAGCCAGGGCACATTTGGTTGGGTTAATCATCATCCCTGCTTGTTTGATGGAAGAGATTACTGCTCTTAAATGCACCAAGTGAGTGTTCCAACTCGGATTAAACACAACAATATCATCCAAATATGCCACACAAAAATTAGTGTGTGATGCTCCAGCATTTGGTCCATGTACCGTTGGAAAGTTGCAGGGGCTCCATGGAGCCCCGAATGGCATCATGCAAAATTGAGACAAACCCACTGGTGTACTGAAGGCAGTCTTTTCCTTAGCTGTTTTTTCCAGGGGACTCTGCCAATACCCCTTCATGAGATCAAGGGTGGAGATATATTTAGCATTCCCTATCCGGTCTAAAATATCATCCACCCTTGGCATAGGATAGGCATCAAATTGGATCACTTGATTTAGACCCTGGAAATCTAAACGCAACCTTATGCCTTTATCTTTCTTTAGCACAACCACGATGGGGGATCCCCAATCACTTTTTGAGGGTTTTATGACGTTTAAGGCTCTCAATTTCCCCTTCTACCTCTGTCCACACCATTTCAGGGACCCTGTAAAGTTTCTTTCTAATAGGGGGAGACTCTGTTTTAATCTGGTGCTCAACTCCCTTGGCTTGACCTGGTTAACTGGTAAAGGTAGCCCCAAATTATTTAAGTAGTGACCTTTGCTGGGTCTGTTTGAGCTGAGTATTGATATAAACATCATTCAACCCTGTTACACTCTCCAGTCTCCCATAAGCCACCTCTAACTCAGTGTCTGCTACCTCGGCCATGACTACCATCCCTAGACTTGAACTGGGTCTCTCATGCCATTTTTTTAACAGGTTTGCATGGTAGATCTTACTGCCATGTCTCTTATCAGGTGTCTCAATTTCATAGGTGACCGGTCCTGTCTGATGTAACACCTTATAGGGCCCCTGCCACTTCATCAACAACTTGTGGGTGGATGTGGTAACAACAGTAAGACCTGATCTCCAGAGGTAAATTTCTTTTTACTAGAGGTCCCCTTGTCATATCCCTCCTTCTGTGCTTTTTGGGCTTGTATCCCTGCTTCATGGGCCTTTTCGGTATACAGTGCCAGCCTCTGTCTCAACTGCTTCATATAGTTGGCTATTCCAGAGTACTTCAATCCCCTTCCCTCCTCCCAACATTCTTTAACCACATCGAGGGGTCCTCGGGGAGTTCTACCAAACAATAGGACAAAGGGAGAATAGCCAATCGAGGCCTGAGGGACTTCTCTGTAGGCAAATAAGAGGAAGGGGAGATATTTGTCCTAGTCCTTCCCTTCTTCTTGCACAAACTTTTTGATCATCCTCTTTAAGGTCTGATTAAAGTGCTCGACTAAACCATTGGTCTGAGGATGATAAGGGGATGTTCTCACTGCCACAATCCCTAAAAGACGATACAATTCTTTTAGAAGGGCCACATTAAAATTACTCCCTCTATCTGTCAGTATTTCCTTTGGAATTCCCACCAGGCTAAAAAGCTTCACCAACTCTTCAGCTATCCTAGGCGTGGTGACAGTATGCATAGGTATGACCTCTGGGTACTTGCTGGCATAATCACACACTATCAAGATGAGTCTGTTGCCTTTAGATCTCTTGTCAAGGGGCCCCACAATATCCATCCCTGTTCTTTCGAATAGGGTGGTGACCAATGGTAAGGGTACCAGGGAAACTACATCTTGCTTCCCTGTTTGGACAGTTAGCTGGCATTCCTTACACTCTTGACAATAATGAGTTGTGTCCTCATGAACCCCAGGCCAAAAAAATCTGTGCACAATTCTGTTTACTGTCTTGTCCCTTCCAGCATATCCCGCCTACCCTACTCCTGGACCTGGGTGTTTGTACCAGGTGTAATTTCTCCTTGCAATTTTGACTGAACTGTTGCTGTTAAGAAGATCCTGATGGCTAAGCAAGTACCTGGGTGAGAGACTGGTGTCCTTCTTTGTCAAACAGACTGCACAGCACTTCCTATTTAATTGAGATGCAGTATAGCACAGTGGTTTAAGGCTCTGAGCTGCAAATCTGGAGACATGGGTTTGATTCCCACAGCCCCTACTTGCATACTGTGTGACCCTGAGCAAGTCATTTAACTTCCCTGTGCTCCCAGGTCACACCTGTAAACAAGCTTTCAGCTTAGTGTGCCACTCCTGGTTAAACAATTGCAATAAAAAAAAGGAAAAATTCTCAGTGAGCAGGGGCTTGGGGGAGTCAGCTGCTGAGGTCACTGGAGGGGTGGAGTTAAGTTTTTTAAAATTCTGCGCCACGTGTAAGCACAAGCATTAGCGCAAGCATTTACTGAGTGGTGCCGGCGCCATTCATACAGGATAACCGAATGAATTACTGCTTTTAAATCATATTTTAAAATTGGTTGTATATTACAATATAGTCTGTGTTATACTATTTGGGGATAGGAGCAATATAAAGAGGCATTAATAAAGATATAGATTGTATAAGATTGCTTCTTTCATATGTTTAGCTTAAATATTTTTGTGCCTATGTTCAATATTTGGTTTGTTTTGCTGCTGGGAAGTATGTATAATTTGAGTACAGTGGTATGCCTCATATTATGTGGGATGGGTGGTATCAGAGTAACAAGGTATGGATCAGCTAAGCAGTCAGAGATCTTCTGATCCATAATTGAATCCATTGGCAACTATACATTATTAGAGGGAAGCAGACATTTTAGAAGAAATTGATTTTCTAATAATTGGAGCAAATTTTGTAAAGCTGAACAGTTTACAAAGCCTGATACACTGTGTTTACCTAGTGGATTGAAAAAAGGTTATGTGACATATGCATTACTTTTGATCCTGGGTGGGGACATTGAGACAAACCCAGGACCAACATATATCAAGGAACAAAGTGTGAGAATTGTATATGATAATGCAAGGAGTTTGGCCACTAAGATGAGTACATTGACAGCCATGGAAACCGAATTAAAACCAGATGTAATTGTTTTTTTCTGAAACTTGGTTAAACCAAAGAGTGGAAGACACTGAGATAACAGTATCAGATTTTCAACTTCTGAGGTAGGATAGGGAAGGAAGGGAAGGGGAGGTGTGGCTTTATATTTGAAGCACACTTTGTGACTTAGTCAGATATTAAGAAAGGGGAGTTTAAACAGTATTGAATATTTGTTGGTATTTATGCCAAAAATAGATGTAGCCATATCCATTGTCTATTCTCCACCTAGTACCCAGATAAATAAAAATTGAATTAGTTTTAAATAACATTATGGATAACCTGGGGGATAAATCAATAATAATGGTAGGTGATTTTAATTGTGACTGGGAAAATGCTAGAGGGAAACAATTAAAGGAGATGTTGTCACCATTAGGGGTAAAACAATATGTCAAAACACCTACAAGATACACAAACTTATTGGAAAAAGGAACAACCCTGGATCTACTACTAGTATCTCCATAGGTTTTGGTACAGGAAGTAAAAGTTAGAGCACCTTATTTTAGTGACAACAACTTAATACATACTGTTTTAACATGTAAGCAACAAGGGCATGATAACATGGACAATGGATGGTCTAGGAACATGAAGCATTTCGTAGCCGATAGATTTAAACTGGAGATACAAAAGGAATGTTGGGATATGTGTAAATTAATTCCTGACCTGGACCAAGCAGTTAGATACTTCACTGACACCTTTTTGTCAATTCGTAACAAACATGCCCCAATAATCAAATGGTGTAAAAAGGCCACTATCCCTGGATAGGATCAAAAATAGGCTATAGAAAATAGCAAGAAAGACCAAAACATACACAGACTGGAAGAAATTTAAAGCCAAGAGAAACACATGTAACAGCCTAATAAAAAAGCAAGGGATAATTACTTTAAGTCTGAAGTGATTGGGAAAAAATGATCCTAGACTCTTTTGGAAAACAGTATATAGTATAACTAACCCAGAGAAAAATAATCAACATATGTACAACAAATGAAGTGTGGAGATAAACAGGTGCAAGCTTTAGAAATATCAGACCCATTAAATGCCTACTTTATTGACCTCCCAGGAGTAATAGTAGATGCAAGTAGAGATCTAGATATGATGGAAGGTATAGCTGAGTGGGATAATATCCACCTTTTAGGTTCAAAAAACTGACTGTTACTCAAATAAGAAAGGGATTAAAAAGTATTAAGATACATAAAGCACCCGGTCTAGATGGCCTTGAGGGAAGCTTCATGAAATTAGTAGAGGAACACATCCTGCCTATCTTAACTTATATATTCAATTGGAGTCTGTGTTCTGGACATTTCCCTACAGTATGGAAACAAAGCAAAATAATTCTGTTTTTAAAGGGGGTTAAATGACCAGGAAACTACCGTCCTATTGCCCTGTTATTGATTTTGTCCAAATGCTTGGAAAAGCAGGTTCACCTGCAAATCATGGAATACCTGGAAAAATATAATATCTTAACTCCTCTACAATCCGGATTTAGAACAGGATATTCTACAACATCAGCTCTGATTGAATTTAATGATATAGTGTCTACTTCTTTAGATGCTGGTCTTGAGACTGCTGTACTATTTGAAGATTTATTAAAGGCCTTCGACCTGATGGACCGCTGCTTACTATTAAGGCAGATAAAGACTATGGCTATTACTGATGGACCCTGGGAGTGGGTTAAATCCTACCTGGAAGGAAGAACACAGAAGGTATCAGTGTCTCAGACACTATCCCAGAACAAGGATATAAAGCGAGGGGTACCCCAGGGATCCATATTGGACCCAATGTTGTTTTTGATGTTCATTAATGATCTTCCTATAAAGGTAAAACATACTACCCTTAGACTTTATGCTGATGGCACAGCATTGATAGGTACTGGGAAATGTAAAATAGAACTCGAACACAGGTTACAAACTGATTTCAATGCAATTGAGGAGTGGTTCACCAGGTTGAAGCTACAAAAGAATACAAGAAAAACTAACACTAAAGTTCTTTACTTTGGGGTAAACAAAGAAATGACATTTATGTAATTACCCCGAAAGGTACTTGCTTGGAACAAGTAACAGAGTATTGTTATTTTGGGCACATTGTTTGATGCCGAGTTAAAATTTACGCAGCATATCTCAAATTTGTTAAGAACAACAAATAAAAAACTGGGGACCCTGAGATGCACCACAAGGTGCCTGGATAGGGAGACTCGTATGACCCTGGTAGAACAGCAAGTTATGCCAGCATTGAAATATGGAACTATTATATATAGGATGACTAACAAAAGCATGCTGGTAAAGTTGGATAAACTCTATTATAGGCTAGCAAGGTACATATTAGGATATAGTTTTCATACTCACTATTGTAACCTATTGAGTGACCTAAATTGGTATACTCTAGAGGCAAGAAATAATATGACATGGCTGAACTTGCTCCATAAATATATTATAAAATACCTAGCACATTGCATTTCTAGGACTGTAATGTTCTGTCCCTATTCTACAAGAGTCTTAACTAGATCAGTGCATGAAAATAAAATAGCAATTCTCAGCCTAAGAACAAAATTCGGGGCAAATACTTTAAAATATCAAGTGTCTGTTAGATGGAACAGTTTACCTCATTCAATACGCACTTTAACATCCTACGGAGTTTTTAATAAAACTTTGAAATCTATTTTTATAACTGAATGTCATTGTTGATAACCTGTATGAATTTGAGATGATAAATGTAAACCAAGTTTAAATTGGGTGTTTGAAGTATGTAGTAGAAATGTCACGTTTGTATATGTCTATAGGTATTGTTATATGGATGAGCGAAACATCTGAAACAGGACTGTCTTGTAAACAGGGTACTGTACCCTAATGACATGTATTTTCTCATTCCTGTATAAAAATTAATGGTTTTACTACTACTATGGTAAATCATGCCCTAGAGACATGATATATTGTCCGTAACACTGGGGCACCATCAATTGTTCCACTTTTCCCTAGTATCTGGGTGAGTACATACCCTGTACAACAATTTATTGACAATCTCCATTTCTGGGGCACCTGGCTTATTTGTTTTTCCCACCAGCTGAAAGAAAGGTTTTAGGGTATCATCCTCCTTTTCTTTTATACACATTTCAGATTTGACATACACATTTTTAATCTTATCAGGCAGTCCTTGTTGATCCCTATGCTACTGTCGTTGTTGTTTCTTTTTGGCATTGAGGGATTTCGGTGTTTTCCCTGGTGCATCAACCAACTCTCCATCAAAAGGAAAGACTTCACCCAATAATTGGTCCTTTTTACTTTGAGCTCTGGTGGTCACTGCAGACAAAGTCCCCTATTCCGTTATTAAGGATGAAAAGTCTGGAAAGTCATGACCACTTACAATCGGGACTGGTAATTTAGGCACCATCCCTGCTGTTACAGTCACTGTTTTTCCCTTCACCCCATTGTCAGTGTTTGTTGTGTGGTACTGATGGGCATCCCCATGAACACAGACCACATTCATGGCAGGTCCCTTCTTAACTGTTTTTATTAAACCAGTTCTCACCAGGGTATTCTTGCTGCCAGTATCTATTAATCTCATTACAGTTTTCTCAAGCTGTACATTCATAGCAAAGTTTCCTGGATTGAGTGGTGCTAGATGGGCATTATCTAACTTTCTGGTGGGGCAAACATGGGCAACATGCCCCAAACCTTTACAGTTCCTGCACACTGTATCCGGGGGAAAAGTCCTCCCACCTGACCCACTCCTGTTCTCATGTCTTCTGTTGCTTACAGTTTGGTTAGATCTTACTAGCTGTACTGGTGGTTTCACTGCAGGGGGGGTAGGTGTCTGCTGTCCTCCTCTTTTGTAGGGTTGGTGGGTCAAAAGAAAATTCTCTGCCAAGGTAATTGCTTTTTCCGCTGACTCTGGATTACGTTCCTTAATCCAAATTTGAACTTCAACAAGCAGGATCAGAAGAAACCATTCCACCATGAACATTTCAATTATGTCATTCCTTAACTTCCCTTCAGGCTGGACCCATTTAAAACAGAGTTTCCTCAGCCTGACATAAGTCTCTCTAGGGATCATGGGTTAAATGCTTCAGGGCACGGAACCGCTGTCGATATGTTTCGGCATTAGTGTAATACCGCTTAAGTATCTCTTGCTTAACAAGATCATAGTCATTGACAAGCCTGAAGTCCATATTACCATAGGCCAACTGGGCCTTTCCAGATAGCTTTGGTGCCAGATGCATTACCCACTGCACTGGTGCCAACCCGTATGCCCTTGCCACCTTTTCAAATGTGGTCAAGTATGCCTCTGTGTCATCTGGTGCAGACATTTTAGTAAACTTTATATCTTTGGGGTTGGAATTAGCCCCATCCCCATTAGATCCATGCCCTGCCCCTAAGTTATTTGATGCTTGCATAATATCAGCCCACCTGAGATCCTGTCATCTGCGTTCCCTCTCTCTCTGTCTCCTGAACATCAAGGTTTCGCTGCCTCTTGATCTCCATCTGGCCAACCACCAGCCATCATATCAGGTCTGTCAGGTCCTCCAGTGGTGCCTCTCTGGTCTCCTCACATCTCTCCCTAAGCACTGGCTCATCTCCTTCTTCCTTAGTCTCCTCCTTCTGGGCCTTCCTCCAAACATCTAAAGCCAGCCCTGGGTTCAAAGGTTCTTCTGCCCTCTCAGTGTGGGCTCTGGTCGCCACTCCCATCCTATTCTCATCTACACCATCTGCCATCTCTAGTGCTGTCTAGGTACCAGGTTTTGTACCCACTACTGGTTCCCCTGTATCCTTTGGACAACCAGCAATCCCACTTCTAAAACCAATTTGTAGGACGGTGTGGGAATAGACAACATTGACAAAGTGTTATAGTGTAAAATACACAAATCTCTTGTGTAAATTTTATTTGTTTTTCTTTTTGTTTTTCTTTTTTTTGCAGTTAAACTTTTTTATTAATTTTCCATAAGATATACAGACAAACCTCTTACAGTACAGTACAATGTGAGGATTTTTTTTTTTTTAAAGAAATTGAGGCAGCATATAATAAGAACATTGCTACAATAATACAAGGAGCTTTTGGTTTAAAATATAGTAAACAATACAGGTCATGTAATTAGCATATACTTGACATTTGTAGTGAACTTAAAGTGGATAGTATGATTAGCTACGGTTTATATTAAAATGTTACATAATTATATATGATGCTGCAAAAGGGAAAAAAGTACATTCGTAAAAGGACTGTGGAATAATAAAGAACGATTGAGAACAGAGTATAGGAAAGAAAAGATATATAAGAAAGTTAAGAAGAGGGAGAGGGAACTATTAAAAAAGGGGAAAAAAGCGAGACTACAATGATGTATCAGTAAAAGGGGAAAATCCATATATATTAAGTCCATACATTGGTGTTGGAAGTTTAGTTGATTCCAAAAAATTAAAAAAGCCCTGCCAACAATTGTTATATAGCATGGGTCGGTCAGACAAGATATATGTCATACGGTCCGGAGAGGCATATTGCAATAGTTCGTTAATGATACTGGGAAGGGTAGGGATTATGTTGGATCTCCAATGCATGAGGATTGTGCGTTTAACTTGAAGGAAGAGTATATTTAACTATCTGCTCTACGAATATGACATTTTATAAAAACGGTGATTAAAAATACCAAGAATGCAATATTTAGGGTCTAGTGTAAAAGGTTGACCTACCACTTTCATTGCAAATGTGTGAGTATAGTGCCAAATCTTTTGTATGAGGGGACAGTGCCATAAGATATGCAATAAATCCTCATTGGGGGAACTGCAGTGCCAGCAATTGTTATTGTTCAATAAACCCATTTTTTGTAATACAACAGGAGTTCTGTACCACAAATGAAGGATCTTGGTTTGAATGAGGGAACTGCGTTTATCATTAAAAGATTTGTGGCAGGAGAGCCAACATCTGGGCCATTGTGCATTGGTGATATTATATTGTAGCAAAAGTACTCCATCTGTTTTAGCATTGACAGAGTAGTCAGGAAGGATATCACAAATATCTTTTAAACAGTGCTATTTAAATTGGATGTTGTTTTATCCATTTGAGATGTGCTTATCATACAGAGAATTGATAGAGAAGGTGTGGAGGTGAGCTGCATGCGTGTACGAAGCTGTAGATATTTCCAAAATCCTGATGGGAAGATTCCATATGCCTCGTAGGTCAGTGTAAGATTTTAACTTAATGACTTGGGTTCAAGTATATCCTGCAAAAGAATACCTTATTTTTCCAGGTACGACAAAAATGGGGTGATTATCAAGAGATATATGTGGTTACCCCAGATGGGGGGTGTAAGCTAGGGTTTGGGGTTAGATTTAATATGCTTGTGAATGATTTTCCAATAGACTATAGAAGCAGCTATGGTAAGGTGAGACTTTAAAGAAGAGGTAAGGTGTTATAAAGGAAAGAAGTCACTATTTACCAGGACATAAGGATGTTTCCATATTGACCCATAAAGGAGACTGGATGTTGGGTTTGTTAAACCATTTAATTGTTTGAGATGTACGAAAGCCCATAAGTAGGCTTGGAACCAAGGAAGGCCAAAGCCAACTTTTGACCAATGGGATCTAAGTTTATTACGACTAAATCTAGGTATTTTGCCTTCCCAAATGAAGCTGCTGATAATTTTGTCTATTTTGGTAAGAAAACTAGAGGGAGTATCAAAGGATACTGGAAAATAGGTATAATATTTTAGGAGTTATTGACATTTTAATGGCGGAAATTTTACCATTAAAAGAAAGTTTAAGTAGCTTCCATCTATCAAGTGTTGTTTGATACTGTTAACAGAGGGAAAGATTAGCATCCCATAATTTATTCAATGTCGGGGATCCGAATGCCAAGATAAGATATACCTTTGGGGCCCAACGAAAAGCCTAATGAGTTGTTCATGAGGGACTACAAAGGGTATTCAGTGGTAGCGTTGGATTTGTTAAGGTTTAGAGCTAGTCCGAGGGAGGTGAAGTCATTCAGTAGTTTAACCAAAGGTTGCCCAGAACTTCGAGGTTTTCAAGTAAAATAAGGAGATCATCTGCATGTAGAGTGAAGTATAGTGAGAGTTACCAATAGTAATGCCTTTAATTGTACCGATTGACGAGGGACTTAGAAAGAGGTTCCATGGCAAGTATAAACAATGAAGAGGCAATAAGGGGCATCCTTGTCTGGTGCCTCTTGCTAAGTAAAAGGAGGGGACAAAATAGAGTTCGTGAGAACTCGAGCTGAAGGAGGTATACAATAATGAATCCAAGCACAAAAATTATTTGTAAAGCCAAATGAGATAGCACCTGATATAGATATTCCAATTGAGAGAGTCAAATGCTTTCTCAAAGTCAATGGCTATTGCAGCTGCAGGGTTTTAAGAGTTTTGCTTTGTGAATTAAATTGAGTAATGAGCGAAGATGATCGAACTGTTTCTATTTTGATAAATCCTGATTGAGAAGTATGGATGAGTTTAGTCATTAAAGATTCTAAGCGAGAGTTAATAATTTGGCAAAGATTTTTCCATCAGTATTAAGAAGTGAGATTGGTCTATAGTTTGAAGGAAGTAAAGGGTCTTTGTCTTTTTTGGTAAGACTGTTATGATGGCTTCAGTCATTGTGCATGGGGTTTTCTATTAAGGTTGCTTCTTGAATACATTGACTAATACAGGACAAAGAGTGTCAGATAGGGTTTATAAAATCAATAGGAACCCATCACTGCCAGGTGCTTTACCGTTTTTTAATGATGATAAAGCAGTTTGGATTTCCTGTAAAGTGATTGGTTTATCAAGCACAGCTTTGTCCTGAGGGGATAGGTGGGTAGATTCAATTTTTCCAGAAAATGTTGTATTAGGTTGGGATTGTAGTATTAGGTTATGAGTATAGTTGATGGTAAAAGGATTGCATAATACAATTGATTGAAAGGTTGTCTGTGTGTGTCTGACCTGATGGATCTTTTTAGACCTGCTATATGTCTCTGCATCTGTTGAGTTTTTAGCTGGTAAGAGAGCAACTTTCCGTATTTATCCCTTTGTTCCCAATAAACTGTGTTTAATCCTAAAAGGCAAGTTCAGCTTTCCTGGATATCAACTTGTTAATTTTAATTTTAATTGTAGAATTTCCAGATGAAGCTGTGAATTATGATTGGTTTATTTAATTTATAATATTGGGTTTCTTTTTTTTAAGGGATTTTTCTAAATTAGCTAATTGTTGTTCTCTTATTTCTTTCTATGCGCTGCATAACTAATAATTTTACCTCTAATAGTGGCTTTAATGCTTCCCAGATAGTACCTTGAGACATATCTGGAATATCAGTATAGAAAGAAAATCTTGAATCTGGGTTTTAATCTAAGGAGTGAATTAGGTCCCTGAGTAAAAGTGGGTCTAAACGCCAAGATGGGGATTTAGAAGAAGGTGGACCCCAGAGTAAATGCAAACTGATAGGGAATGATCAGATATAACAATAGGAGAATCGATGTATCAATAATTTTTCAGTAATGAGGGAGAAGAGAACCAATAATCAATCCTACTATATGATTTATGTAAAGAGGAATAAAAGGTGTAATCTCGTTGTCTGGGATGATGTAGTCTCCAAATGTCAGAGAGACCTAAATCCTTCATAAGCATTGATAGAGCATTAATACCACAGGGTGGGCATCATGTGATGAGTTACTTCTGTCTAAATATGCTTAGAAAAGGTTAAAGTACCACCAATAAGAATAGGTGAATTATTTTTATTATTAATCATAATTTGTTGGGATAGATTATGGAAGAAAATGGGTGAATCAAAGTTGGGTGCATATACATTCACAAACATAAGCGGACCTGCTGTGGTGTTTAATAGGGTTATAATCCACCTACCATCCGGGTGTCTAATGATTTTATGGGCAATTAAGAGATTTATGTATTAAGATAGCAACCCCATGTTTTTGGATGGAGAAGATGATGCATATACTTGACCGACCTAGTCCCTTTTAAGTCTGTCGACATCCTCTGATAAAAGTTTAGTTTCTTGTAAGAAAGCAATATGTGTTTTTGCTTTTAAGATAGGTAAGTACTTGCTTACATTTACAAGGCGAGTTGAGTCCCTTGACATTCCATGAATGTAAGATTAGATCACTCATGGTACTAGGATATAAGGTAATTAGTTACAAATAGGAATGAGGGACTCAATACCATTAATTTGGAGGATGTCCAGATTCAAAAGGTAAATATATATAATAAACAAATGTATGCAGGGCCCTTAACTTGTATGGGTTCGAGATGATTGAGTATTTGTATTCATTTTGTCTCGCAGAGGGAGAGTATAGAGATAGAATATCAAGTAATTAAACATTAGAACCAACAAACATTAGTATAAACTCAGTAACAAGAATATTAATTTTAAACTTTTATGAAATGCAGAGCAATAAGAGTCGGTAACATACTAGGACTCTCACTCACACTACTAGGCGTGTAGAGTAATTAGTGAATCTCAAGATACGGTTTACCCTATAATCTTAAGATACTAAACTTTATATAACAGTATATTAAAGAAGTGTAATTGAGATTTGTGCTAAGGTAATTAAAGCGTTACCCTGGAAAAAAAAAAAACATCATTCTACCAAATAAAAAAGATAATTATGTAATAGTGTTAAATTCCAAACATAATGAATTAGCTTGGACCTAGCAATAAGTCCAATATTAAATAAAGTATACCAACATGATGGCAGATAATGCTGAAACAGTGTGAGCCAGATAAAAGGATGCCCGATGTGTATTAATCCATATAAGCTAGGTTAGGGAATGCAGTATATACTATAGGTTCATAGTGCATCAGTGTATTGTGGAATCATTTTTATAAGTTCCAGTGATTTGGAAGAAATGGATGAAGAATAATGTAAAAGGTGGAAAAAACTCAATGTATAGAAATACAATTGAAGCATACTTTGGTGCAAAATCTGTGAGATATAATGGGAATGCACCTGATGCACTACATACCAGAAGTGATGCAAAATAAATATTAAATAAGTAAATGATTTTAGAGTATTTGTCTAATCATCCTCCACATTCCAAATGATAGGATTTATGGAAAAATGCTATAATAGTAGGGGTTATGGCACACTGATATGAAATACAGAACCTCTCTCTCTCTCTCTCTCTATATATATATATATATATATATATATATATGTATGCGCCTGACTACTGGTGGCCTAAAGCTTATGAAAAATTAGAGTGTAAATAGCAATTATATATACTAATGTCTGGCACCACACAAGGATTAATTAGAAGAGATCTTACAAACATTGTAATATTTATTCTTTTCTCATTTATTTTTTTTCCATTGAATATATTGAGAGTAACTGCCGCATGGATTAAATACCTCCAGTGTCAATTGGCTCACCTCCCACAGACAGATACAGGCTTCTCAGCAGTGATAGCGATTTACTGCATTTAAGTGCTCCAAACCTGTTGGGTGCGATAGAGACTGCGCTATGGTAAATGTACCAAGGAACAGTGAGGTGGTGTGAAGAGGAGGGATTCTGGTGAGAAACTGCCATATCACATCTAATTATGGGCCATAGTATTTATTACAAATTTTTTTTTTTTTTTTAGAGGGAAAAGCCTCAGGTAGCCTTGCTCTTCGATTTTCTTCTCCTTTTCTTTTTGGGTGGTTCAGATGATTTAAAGGGAGAGCTGGACACAAGATCAGCCCAGGAAGAATCGGGAGAGTCATTACACGTTGAGAGCTTCTTCTGGTCTTGAGCAAGGGGTCGGATACAGTCTGTCTCAGATCCTCCTAGATGAGTGCAGATCTTCTTGGAGCAGATCTTCTTGGAGTGGGGAGAATTTGTTAGACAAGGTAAGAGAGTAGAAAACTGATGTGACGTTCCACATGAGAAGCTGGAGAGGTGGAAATATTATTTAAACAGCAGGTATTATTATTTAGAGAAGAACCAGATGCTTTTTTCTTGTATGCGTGTGAGCTTCTGGCAGGAGCTACAGTGGCAGATATGATGGCTGCAGATTTCTCAGGGACCTGAAGGACAGTTTCAGCAGGAAGGGCAAGACATTGTAATTATGAAGTGCTTGTGCTGGAGCAGGAACGAGCTACATTAGCATCGCAAGGCAATGTGAGTGCGGGCTGTGTCCATTTCAGAAATTCAGAGAGAGATTCTGGGGTACTGAAATCTCTGGTAGAATCATTCAAAAAGACGATTGTTGCAGGGCAACGAGTGCAAACTAATTCCACGCTGATGAAGGATTGTTTTAATGGGGTGTAAGCTTTTCGTTTGTTAGATAATTTTTAGAATAGTCTCTGAAAATTAGGATTCTGTTTTCTTGCCAAGTAAGTGCACCTAATTGCCTTGCTTTTTGAAGAATCAGTTCAGTATGTGCGTGGTTTAGAAATCTGCAATGATGGGCCTGGGTTTCTGGTCGGGTCCAGGCCTCGGATTTAAGGTGCGGTGAGATCTCGATGATTAGGTCTTGGCGGCGTGGTAAGTTAAGCAAAGAAGGAAGTACATGAGTTAGAAGAGCACTGGTGTCTCCTAGTTCAACACCTTCAGGAAACCAAGAAATCTAAGGTTGTTCGTCTGTTTCTATTTTCAATATCATCTATTTTGTCCTGAAGGTTCCTAATAACTCTGTCCTGCTCCCTGATGGTAGCCTGTAATGTGTTAATGGAATCTTCATTTTGAGATGCTTTAACATCAGTAGGCTGATTTTTTGATCAAGTGCCTGCATATTATTGATATTTTTGAGATGCAATTTTAATACATTGATTTCACTTATTAGTTGCTGAAACATTGCTTCCACTCTATTAAGAGAACTGTTATGTGGAGATTGTCTGCCATTATTGTAGGCCTTAATAGAGAAATTGAAAAGCTGTGGATAACTCGTTCAGTAATTATGAGGCAATAAAAATACTGTACCAGAGCTGTTCTACGATGTACATATAGTAAGATCTCAGATGTTGGAGAAGGTAGGAAGTCTGGAATCTGTAGGATGGATGATGATATTTGGTGAATCCAGGGAGATGAAGAATCAAGCAGCCATCTTCAGCACAGCGCCCTCTGGCTCTTCTTTTTGTTTTTCAAAAATCGTTCTTAACTCAGAATATAAAATAACAAATAAAACACATTAATAAAAATAAGAAATTCCAGCTCAACCGAGCTCCAGCACTGTTCTTCCCCAACAGTGCTGCCACAGAGTGGAAAAACATTTACCAATCAAAACGTCAACAATCTTCTGTGCTATACACTGTTATACCTGCTCTCAGTACAGCTCTCCAAGCTCTACTGGCTATCTGACCTCAGGAGAGGTTTATATAGTAAAACCCTATGACATCATCAGGTCAGCTGATCTACCCCTATTCCTAATACAAAGGTTTTCTTATACTAGTACACACATTCGGGGGATCAGTCTGACCAGAGGCATACAGTGCATATATTCACATTAGAAGTAGTCCAATATTAATATCACCTCATAATGGATTAGAACCCCAAAGTTTAGATGGAAATGCTTAAGGGCCACTTAAGGAGTTAGACCCCTGCTTCCAAATAGTGTCATAGTCTGCTCAGGTACTATAAAGATAGTTCAGTTTGGGGCCGCTGGTTCTAATGAGCCCACCAGACTGATCATGGCAGGAATGGGAACAGCTAAGGTTCTGGGGTTTCATTCCCCCACTCTTAACAGTATTATTGTTTTCTGATCCTGTTTGTGCAAAAAACATGAATGAAACCAATGTTCTATGTCTGCTGAAAGTTGCTTGGACATAGCAACTTATACATATGTAATAATTAAAGGAGTATTTTCTCTGAGTTCTTCACTCTATTTAACTGCAAAATAACTCTCTTTCCTTATGTGCACAAGCGCTACACTACAAGTGCTTAGAACTTCAAATTATCTGTGAAAATAATCATTATTCATTCTGTCTCATCGACTAAAATTGTCAGCCGCTGGGTCGCATTTCTTTGGAGCCTTGTTACTACAATCAGAGCTTTCCTTAGCCCTGTTTCCTTTTATTTGCCCCATTTTTCTTAAATAGCAGGGGGCCCCATTCAACAGTTTATTACCCTGCTTACCTTAAGCACTGCTCGGGGAACTTAAGGACATTGAAAATAAAGGATTTATTGAGACCATAGCTTTGGTTTGAGTATTGGAGCCTGTTTTCCCTGCTCCAATACACTAGTCTGGGCTCTCTGGCTCTTCAGGGCAATCCCGCTCCGTTTTCATTATTTCTTTAAGCTCCTGAGTGGGTACTTCCTTACATTCACCCACCATCCTCCCTGGCCATTACCTTCATGCCAACGGAGGGGTGGGTAAACGTCGCACAGCTTCTTTCATTGATTTCAGCTGCAACAAGCTGCAAAATTCACCCTTTTTCTTAGCGGCTAACTTCTAACAGAGGAATATGAGCCAGAATAAAAGCTACTACTATCAGGGAGACTTCATATAACTTTACAGGTTTCACCAGAAGTATTTCAAACAGGATGCAGCTATATTTTCTATATTTTTCCCCCAGCAGGAATGAATGGAGTACCATAAAACTACTTATACAGGTGTTCCTTTGTCTTACTATATGACCCCCTATTTAACACACAGGGCAGAATAGCACCTGAGGATATGGGGTCAAAATAACACCCCTGTCCCTATGTCTGGCCCTCATATTTCAGCTGTGTAGGGCAGACCACAGGTACTTTTGCAAAGCCTCTTTTCAAGGCATAGTGGGGCAAAATCAGGTTTTACTGCCCACTAACCTAGGGCTTTATTAAAGAAGGCATTTCAAAGCTTCTACCCTTTACACCACCAAGGATGGCGAACAGAATTAAAGCAGGGAAGAACAGCTTAAGATACCCTGATGGGAGGCTATCCCATCAGAGTAGAATAGGATCAAGGTCAAGAGAGACCTAAAGAAAAGAATGCCACTGCAGTAGGCTTAAGAGAGGGACTAGAGAAGACGAAATGTCCTGGGGTGCATATCAACATTCTTGGGGGTGGGTAAGCAAACTGCCACAAAAGCCAGATACTTTTCTGTCTGACCTAAGTTGAAAAGGTGATCTGTATGCAAGCATAAGCTGATGATGTGGAATTCTTTCTGGCAGCCGTCAGGGTGTCCACTACCTTTTTAGAGAAACCCTGTTTCAGGAGTCTCCTCCTTTCAGGATCCAGGCTGTGAGCTGCATCGCTCCTAGATCTGGATGCAGAATTGGGCCTTGGGAGAGAAGGTCCCACTGTACTGGGAGTGGGAAAGGTGCATGTTGAGCTAGGTTCACTAGGTCCGAAAACCACAGCCTTCAGGGCCATTCCAGAGCTACAGTATCAGAAAAAAGCTTCTTCTTCTTGAGTGCCTTATTTTACATATGACCTTGAGAAGGCGCAGCAGAGGAGGAAAGGCATATGCTCTGCTGAAATTCCATGCCTGTGACAGAGCATCCACTGCCTCTATCTGTGGACACCAGTAGTAGCTGAAGAACCACTGCACTTGAGCATTCTAGCTGGAGGCAAACAGATCAATCTGTGGACAACTGAATCTTTTGCACAGAAGATTGAGCACCTCCAGGTTCAGCATCCACTCCCCTTGGTGTACATTTTCGCAGTTTAGCAAATTGGCCTGAAAGTTGAACTCATTTGCCAAGTGAAATTCTGACATAGAGAGAAGGTTGCTTCTTTTAGCATCTCTCTGCTCTTTCTGCCCCCTTGATTGTTTATGTCCACCACCATGACAGCATTATCTGACCTTTTTTTCATGGCTTTTGACTCCACCTGATTTTGAAAAAGAAGGACAGTGAGGTGCACCGCCCTCATCTGTAGGATTTTGTTGTGTAGGTGCTGTTGCTGAGCAGCCCAAATCCCCTGAAAAGGAATGTAGTCCAGCACTGCCCCCCAACCTGAAAGGCAGGCATCTGTTGTCAAAATCAACTCTGGGGTGATGTCTGAGGAAGACCTCTTTCTCAGATTCTCTAAACTCACCCACCAATTCAGGGACTGCCGCAGGAGCTGGGAAATTGGAATCCTGGCCTGATAGTTCTCTGAGGTTGGGTCTCTGGCCAACAGCAATTCAATCTGGAGGGGTGTATGTGAAAATGAGCTCATGGAACCAGTTCTGTTGTCACCATCATAAGGCCCAAAATCCAAAGTAGTCTGTGAGCTGAAACCGACAATTGGCTCCTCAGCCACTGAATCTCTCTCAACAAGGTCTTTGTCCTTACTGCCGAGAGGAAGACCTTCCCCTTGTCCATCTTGAACATAGATTCCAGGTGCTCCAGGGTCTGCGATTGTTCAAGAGAGTTTTTTTCCTGATTGACTAAACAACCATGGAACTACTGTACAAAATCTCCATAGTCCTGATCACTGATTTCCTCACCAGTGGGGCAGATGACACTCGAATGGGTCAGCATGATGTTGTAACTGAGCCACCACGACTATGAGCACCTTCGAGAACATGCTGGGGGCTGTTGCCAGCTCAAATGGGAGTGCTCTGTACTGGAAGTGTTGCCCCAGGACCATGAACCTGACTAACCTCTCATGAGAATGCTGGATGGGAATATGGAGATAAGCCTCCCCCAGGTCTATGGATGCTAGATAATCCCCCAGCTAGAAGCCTGGGTGATTGATCATAAGAACTCCATCTTGAAGACTGTGTGGAGAACAAACATGTTTTGGCGCTTCAGATCCAGAATAGGTATGAAACCCCCCAACTTCTTGGGAACCACAAAATAAATTGAGTAGAATCCCTGGTCTTGTTCATCAGATGGCACCGGAACAATCACTCCAGTCTGTTTGAGGTGATCAAATGTTTGTGCCACTGCTTGTCTCTTCATGGGGTCATTTGGTACAGGGGACTGTGGGAAACGTCCCCTTGAGGGAATGGTTGAAAACTCAATTGCATAACCTAAGGTCAGAATCTCTAGAACTCAAGCATCTGATGTTATCTGGGCCCATCTTGTATGAAAATTGTGCAGTTTTCCACCAAGGGAAGGGAGGCAGAGATGGGCTCTCATTCCCTCATTGTGAGGTGCCACCTCTTTGCCCTAGATCTCCATTGCATTTTCAGGCAATGGCTCCTCTGCTTTACTGTGCTTGAATCCAGAGTAGGATCCTTTATTCCTCTGGTTCCCAAAGTTCCAAAAGGGATGAAACCCCCCTCAATACTGCCTATGTCAACTGCATCCTTGACTTTTCAAAGTTGAGCTGGCCTTCTGCTGATGTTCTAATTCCAGGATGTGGCTCTTTTTATTCTGATTATCCTTCAAAATGTCATCCAGTTCTGAACCAAATAACAAGCATCCCTCAAAGATTAATAACAATTTGGTCTTGGATGCCTGGTCAATGCTGTAGCCATACCCCACACATGGGGTATACAATATGATAAGTGCAGTGAGAAGATATATATAAGTTCTCCACCGTGGCATTCCCTAGAAAGGTGGAGACCATGGATACCAGCTGCAAAATGCTTGTCCCCTCAGAATCCGGGGGAAAAAAGCTACCCAGCATTGTAATCCACAAGTTTAAAGCTCTGGCAACAATAAAGGAGTATAGCAGGTGCGGAGGTTTGCTTCACTGGAGAAGAAGGCTCTTCTGCATGAAGAATCCACTCATTTATTGTGCGTGTCCGCTAAGGCCAAAGACCCTTCGGTTGGGATAGTTATGTGCCTTGTGGAATCATGTACAGCCTTATCAGCCAGCGAAGGAGTTTCCCACTTCTGGGTATTTTCTTCCATAAAGGGGAAACACCATACCCTGGGTTTTGGCAGATATTTCCTTTTGTCTGCACCTGCCCATTCTTGCTCAATAATTTGGTCACAGTGAATAAAGTTTGGAGAATAACACCCAGTTAGATGGTAGAGAGATGCAAGGAACTCCTTAAGTGCTAGACCCTAACAATAACCCCCAAAGAAAAGGGTACTTGCCTGAGGCAACATGACAGGAGGAGATCAAAGATGTTCTAAGAATAAACACCCTTAGAATACTGTGGCAGATGTGGCCCCCAATCCAAGCACACACAGGCAGTGGAAATGGGGAAAAAAGCGGGTTAGCCAATTTGAATGCTGCAACTTACCAGGCACGATTTTAAATTCTAAGGGTGCTCCCTGTCACCAGGTAACCCCAACCTGCTATTCAGAATCATGGCCCTAAAGAATAAACACCAAAAGGAAACTTCTTCAGAGAAACTTCTATGTTGTTTCCCCTTCAATGGCACAGCAAAGACTGAAGAGTTGCTACTGTACAGAAAGTTCATGTGCCCAAGATTCTATGCTGACTACAGCCTCTGTCTGTGCCATTTCCCCTAGTAGGGGTACACACTGCTCATTTGTTCTTATTATCCATTAACAGTGTGGAGTGCTACAGAAAAAACATTACAAGGAAAAAAGAGAAACCCAATTGCTTGAAACATAATTCCTTGCAGCTTTTATTTTCAGCAGTAGTGAACAACACACTGACAGCTCCACCAATTCCTCAACATTTCGCACTAAGCCCTTTGTCAAGAGACATGGTCACCTTCTACTGAACATGCTATTACACACAGTTCTTAAAGGCATAATACATGAGAACAAAAGTCACCAAAGTGATTGGCAGACAAAAAGTTAAAAGCAAGCTATGTATTAATTATTTTCCCTAATGCTAATCATGGCAACAATACAAGCTGCTCCATAGGCATCAGTAAACAACATGTAAATGTGCAGGAAGAAAAAAAGAGTTAGCAACATGGTACCAAGAGACAAAAAACATCCCGCTCACAGGGATGTGACAGATTCTTGATACTTGATATACTGGGTTAGAACATGCTAACAAGAAAGGGATACAACTTCACAAATTTATAACAAGCATTTGTCAATGCCGAATGTTGTCGCACTGGCATTGGCAGTGGGAGTGGCGTAGCTAGAGGCACATAGTGCTGTGATTTTGTGAATGTGTCTCAAAAGATGATTTTGCACAGCGAGCACGCCATTGTGCGCCGCAGCTGCGGAAACACGTTTTGGGCAGTTTGTGAAAAATGGCAGCTGGACTGTTGATAAGGAGATGTGCACAAATGCCAGTGGTGAAAATGTGGCATAAAAATATTGCAGATTGACGAAGTTACAAGGGTGCGTGGAAAGTACGCAATGCACACTTGCAACACAGTCATTGTATGGAGTTTCAGCACCAAATGTTCAACATAGGCATTTTAGGACCTCTGCTCATTAATAGTGTCACTGTCATTTCCTCAAACTGTCCCAAAAACTGATTTCACTCGGCGGCCGTGCAATGCTGTGCCTGACATGCGTAAACACATTTCAGGCAGCTGGAGTGTTTATAAGGAGGTATGGGAAAATGCCAATGATGAACAACTGGAGTGAAAGTATTACAAATTCAGAAAGTCAAGAGTGCTGCAAACTGTACACGCACGCCATAAAACACTCATTTTATTGACTTCGTCTCAAATTTTCAACATAGGCATTTTAGGGCATCTGCTAATGAACAGTGTCACTGTTATTTTCATCATGTGTCTCGAACACAGACTTTCCACAGTGACCACAGTATTCTGCGCCGGAACTGCAAAAACAGATTTTGGTCAGGATGCGAAAAATGACAGCTCTACTGTTCATTAGGAGGTGCAGAACAATGGCACTGTAGAAAATCTGGAGTGAGATTATTAGAAGTTTGTGAACGTACGAGTGTGTGTGCAAACTGCACAATGCATGCTCGTAACACAGTCATTTTATGGAGCATTGTCACCAAATTTTCAACATAGGCATTTTAGGACCTCTGTTCATGAGCAGTGTCACTGTCATTTTCGTAATGCGTCCCGAACACTGATTTCGCACAGCGACCACACTATTCTGCACCAGAAGTGTGAAAACACATTTCGGCAAGGATATGAAAAATGACAGCTGTACGGTTCACAAGAAGGTGTGGTAAAATGCCAGTGCTGAGAATATGGCATGAAAATATTGTAAATGCACTAACTTACGAGCGTGCATTGCGCAGTTGCTATGCACCTCGTAAAACAGTCATTTTGTGAAGTATTGTCACCAAATTTTCAACACAGGCATTTTAGGAACTCTGCTCATGAACAGTGTCACTGTCATTTATGTAATGTGTCCTGAACACTGATTTCGCACAGCGACCGTGCTATTCTGCACTGGAAGTTGAAAAACACATTTCGGGCAGGATATGAAAAATGACAGCTGTACGGTTCACAAGAAGGTGTGGTAAAATGCCAATGTTGAGAATCTGGCATGAAAATAGTGAGAATAGGCTAACATACTAGCGTGCGTTGCTTGGTTATTCTCATGCGGCTTGTAAAATGGTCATTTTGGATTTTCCCACAAACTTGCAACATAGGTTTTTTGAGAGCCCCTCTCATGAACAGTGGCACTGCCATTTGGTTAGTCAGTCCTGAAAGGTGATTCTGTGCAGTAACTGCGAAATCACCTTTTGGGACTGAATAACGCCATGACAGTGCAAGAATTCATGAGAAGGGGTCCCAAAAACCCCATGTTGAAAATTTGGAGCCAAAATTCTCAAAAATGCCCAAGATATGCATTAAAGTTTAAAAAGCCCTATTCATTCCATTATACAGCTTACTGGCATTTCCTCAGTTTGCGGTCAGCTTTGAAGAGTGCAGACGTGTTCCCGGTCCACAGAAGATTGTCGCGCCACACTCTGGAGGTAAGTATGGGATGGGGGAGGTGAGGGGAGGCAGGGTGCGCAGTGGGTGGGTGCGGGTGGCGGGAGGGGACAATGAGACTACGAGGGACAGTTTTCGTTTTACAGGTTTAAAAAAAACAGAAAAAAACATTGTGGGACAGTTTTCGTTTTGCAGGGCATTTGGCACACTGGGGTGGACTCCCAGCGTGCCACCTAACTGTTTTGGGGGGGTGTCAGTAGCCGATGGGGGACTGGGCACCCTCATCTGCACACAACATGGGGGAAGGAGGAAGTAATGCCAACGAGGTTGGTCACCCTTCGGCACACAAAGACAGCGAAGGTGTGAGCCGAGGATTGGGCACCTCGGCATTCAGCAAATAGGGAGTTTATGCCGGCGGGAGTGGGCTCCCTGTTGGCACACAGACAGGGAGGGTTAACGACAGGGGATTGGGCACCCCCAAAGTCGGCAGATGTTAGGCGGCTGCAGGTTCACCGACCATGCACATAATGGTGGCGAGCACGGCAAGAAAAGGACCGCTGCGTCTGACGAGCTTTGCTTGGATTGCAGCGGACCTTTTCTTAGATGTGCTTGCCCCATTATGTATGCATGGTGTGGCACTGGCATGCGGGCTAATTGGAGAATGCGGGACACACCTACTGGTGTGTGCACTGCATACGCCGATTAGTGACCGCGCCTCCAAAGCTGCACTGTCCCACTATGTTGGCTGCACAAGCACGCCAACATAAAAATGGGGCAAGGTCAAATTTATCATTTCATCCCTGACCTGTTGTGGCCCCATGGTGGCAGATCCAGAAACCCTCCCTCTGTAATATGGTTTTCAAAAGGTCACCTCTCCTAAAACCAATTTGTTCTTTTTCTACACCCATAAACAGCCATTTATGAGCTGAAGGATCCGCCACCTGAAGTATGTAAGCTACTGCAGCATACTCTGCATTATCTTATGCTAATGCTTTTACATAGTCCCCACACTATCTTTCAACTTCTGCTTACTTTGTCCCACATAAAAACTATTGTAGGAACAGATGGCCAAATACACCATGTAAGTAGTGTCACAGCTAAGGAACTTTTTCACATGGAATAACTCTTGTGTTGTGGGATGTTGGAAAGTTTTGGACTGCATGATAATCTTACAGAATTTGCATCTGCTGCACTTGAAGCAACCCACTGGGAGGGAAGGGAGCCAGATGGTAACCTGTGGGATAAGCTAAAGGCTGTGGGGAAGCCTATCAGACAAATTCTTTAGGCATTTAAATGTCTTCTGTGGGAATTTTCTACCCACTCCTGCAGCTAATGTGCCATAGACAGAATGTGCTGATTGCGTATAACTATTATTTTCCACCTCTTTGGCTTGATTACTAAATGTGGTAACAAAGTTAGTCCCTTCTGGCTCATCACTACTGTCTCTGGCTTATGGGGTTAGTAAATCCTGGTGGGGAGTTTCTCTGGCGAGTGCAAGGGCATGTTGTTCTCTAAAAATAGAGTACCTCCTTTCCTGAAACCTATCAACCATAATCTCAGCACTGGATTCAAAGTCAACAGCCCTGCTGCAGTACCTATGGACATGTAGGAACTGGCTGGTGGGAATGTATTCAATGGTGTGGCGGGGATGGCATCACCTAGCTAGCAAAAGGGTATTTCAGTCTGTAGGTTTACAGCAAAGATTATTGTCCACAACCCTTCCTGGCTTTTGGTGATGATTAGCATGTTCTTCCTGTTGAACTAGAACATGGTGGAAGAGGTTGAAGTAAGGGAACCCCCGAGGATGGGTGATCACAACTAGCTGATCACTCCATCAGTGCCTCAATGTTTTGTGCAAAGTGCTTTGTTAAGAGATGTTGTGGCCCTCTAGTGACCATGCTTTTATACACAATCCCTTAAAGGCAGAACAAAGATGGTACATGGACTGCACCAGAAGCCCTACGAGGAAAGACTTAAGGACCGTAATATCTATTCACTTATTCACTGGAAGAAAGAAGAGAGAGGGGAGATATGATAGAGATTTTCAAGTACCTTAGGGGAATAAACAGGGTGCAGGTGGAATGCATATTTCAGAAAAAACTCTGCACAAGAACAAGGGGGTATGATATGAGGCTGAAGGGTGAAAGGCTCGGGGTAATGTTAGGAAGCACCTTTTCACTGAAAGGGTGGTGGAGCCATGGAACAGCCTTCCAGCAGAAGTGGTGGGGCAAAAGCAATATATGGGTTCAAGAGTGCATTGGATAGACATAAGGGTACCCTGGAAATGTGCAGAGCAGGAGATCCGTAGATATGCGGTAAAAGGAATTGGGACTACAGCAGTGAGTAAGAAAATGGGCAGACTGGGTGGGCCGCATGGTCCTTATCTACTGACAGATTCTATATTTCTCTGTTTCTATGTTTCTACCACTCTTTAAATTTCCAGCAACTGGCTTGAGTGTGGGTTATTTCTCTTCTGTCACACTACAGAAATTAACTAAGCCAGTGCATGTACTGTGCACATTTAAAATGTATCTGTTACACCAGAGATTTATTTGAGAAAGTGAGTAAAATTATAATAGTCTGTCTTCTCATTTGTTTACCCATTATCTCAGTTTGACCCTCGTCTCCATTTATCGCATGATATTGTCACTCTTGTTATAGTAAAATGCCTTAAATAGTGATAAGTAGAATCCTTAAGAAATACAAGTTTAGCAAGAATTTCATGTTATGAAGTTTAAAAAATGAAGTGCTTTCAAGTTTGTTTTTTTTCTGGTTTTCCCAATGCAGTTGAAGGTTTTCTGTGGTTTCATTGTAAAGGCTGAGTGTTGCTAGAGCAATGGTCACACTGGACAAGATCATGCAAAGCCAGCAACTGAATAATCAAACAGGAAAATCTGAATGTAAAAAACAACAAACAGCTGTTTGGGGTAACTTTGTAATGTACTGTAAATAGTTTGATAAACATATATGTGATATGGGATACAGACTCTTGAGACATAGTCCCTCATATAGTGTGAGACACTGATCCTGAGATATTTAGTTATATCAGTATTTACATTTGCATGTATGCATTTATGTATTTATTTATTCAATGTATTCAGTTTTTGTTGTCAGGAAAAGTAAGGCTAAACAATTCTGCCTGTTTTCAGGTTCATCCTGGGGAAGGGGAATACAGATGAGAACTGACATACTTAATTAGGTTAAGCATACACCCTCATAATGTTGGATACAAACGCTTGAGACATGGGCCTTCATAAATATTGTGAGACACTGACATCCTGGCACATAGGCCCTCATAATATGGGATACAGACACTTGAGACATAGGCCCTCATATAATGTGAGGCACGGACACCATGAGACAGTTATTTGTTTATTCAATGTATTTAGTTTTTATGGACTGGAAATGGAGGGTTAGGTAATACTTCCTTTTGCCTGCATTGCCCCAGGGAGGGGATACAGATGTAAACTGACATATTGAATCAGGTAAAGCATAGGCTCCGATAATATGGGATACAGACACTTGAGTCATGAGCCACTATAAATAATGTGAGACACTGACACCCTGGGACATAGGCCCTCAAATGTAGGATATGGGTAATCGAGACATGGATATTCACATACTGTGAGATATTGACACCCTGGGACATAGGCGCTCTACTGTGGGATATGGGCAGTCGAGACATGGATATTCACATAGTGTGAGATATTGACACCCTGGGACATAGGCCTCATAATGTGGGAAATGGACACTTGAGATGTGAGCTCTCATATAATATGACACACTGACACCCTGAGACATGGGTCCTCATAATCTGAGACACTGATACACATGTCACAAGCCTGTACTGGCTCCGGTCATGCACTTAATTTTTTTATTGCACTACACAATAATTTTTTTTCAAGCTGTTTACTTTTCTTCTGCAGACTGTGAGCTATTGTCCACCCCGCACCCACACACACACACACACACACACACACACACACACATATATACACATAGTCTCCCTCACAGAGTCACTCTCATTTCTGTTTTTTTTTTTAATTTTTCTCTATTCACCTTTACTCTTCATAATTTGCTGTTATTCATTTTTTTTCTCTAGCTATTTAGTTTTCTTCTGCAGCTGTGAGCTGTCCAGCATCTGCAAACATTCCCCCCTCCTTCCCCCCACAAACACACAAGTAGTCTCATCCCTCAGGTCAGTGTTTTGTAAAGTTTATTCTTTTTTTCTTTTTCAGTTTTTTCTCCTTCTGTTCTGTCTGTCCCCAGCTCCTCACTTCTTCCCCTTCCCTTCTATGGCTTGTTGAGTGCTTCTATAGTGGCTGAGCTGTTACCACAAAACTCAGCTCCATGTTCCACCATTTGCTGAGCTGGAATGGTGATAAGGTCAGAGACATGTGACTTTATATACTCCAGTTTGAGCATGCAGAAACTGAGTATGTATACTGCTCACACTCCCCTCAGGTACCCTTTGATCTCTTAGCCTTCTAATCATGTCACATGACAGGCATGCAAGCTGGGAGTCTGGGGGTGGTTAAAAAAAATCACAAGCTGACATCCGAGCCAACAGGGTTCAGCTCGGGTCTCATGAAAACTGAGTCGCATGCCATCAGGGTGGCTCAGTTTTACAGGCAAAGGTTCTGCACACCACGAATAAAAAGTTGCTGCCTTTGTAATTTCACATTTGTTAGACAATAATAAATGAGTAGGCAAAGAGTTTATTTCCATAGAGGAATCCCTATGAATTATTCCCAGGCTAATGTCTCTAATTTGGTTATAATAAGGACATTTTGGGAGTAAATGCTTTAAATCACTGCACTCATTCAGCCCACAAAATCTTGCTTTCTCTCAGATGCAGAAAATATAACCTTGTCTATAACTTGAGGAATGCTGATCTATTCTGATTCATGTAAATAGCAACTCGTAATGTTGAGTTTTGTAAACAGGATAAATATGGTTCCCTATTAACTACTGTACATCTTTGGTGAGAGAATCAAGACAGGCTACAGATTTCTCTCTAACCTGAGATAAAATCATTTATTTATCAATTCTGAAGTTGTAATTTTATGGTACCAAAGATAACTGAATGTTCCATTATCATTTGGTCCTTCAACAGATAACACAGTAGGGCTGGGTGAAATTCAAATTCCGCTGGTGAAATTCTTGTGAAATCTGGAATTCACTTCCGTAAAATTTCATGAGAAATGGAAGAAGACTTTGTGAAATTCTGCCTTAAACAGCTTAATTCTGTCACGTATGGCAGAATAATGTGTTGAATTGGGGAAAATATTTCCACAGAACTGACTGTTTTTTTCCTTTTATTTAGTAAGTAGAAAGGTATAACTGGGTCCATACCTGGGAAGTAAAGACACTGGTGTATCTGGGAGGAGAAACTGAATAACTGTAAGGTGACAAAGCAGCAACTGATACTGGTGTACCTGGGAGTAGACACTGGTGTAACTGGGGGATGAGACACTGACATAACAAGCGATGGTGAAACACGCGTAACTGTGAATAAAGTGGAATACAGTGACGTACCTGGGAGGAGACACTGTCAGGGTGTAAAATTCCTATACTTCAGCCTCAAGGCAGGTCATGTTGTCTAAACACATTTATAGCTCTTTAGTACCTGTTCACTGGCGCACCAAAGGCATTAGAACCACTGTATCTCTAATGTCTTTTTCTCCTCTCCTCCTTCCTTATTTTCTTTCCCCATCTCCCCCAGCACACCCCCTCTCCAAGTGCCTCTGCTGTCTGTGATAATGCAGCATAAACATTCTGCAACTAAGTTTATGAGAGTCATCACTCTTAGTTGGAGGGAAATAGTCAGGTCCAGGAAGGAGCAGCATGGTGGAGAGGTTGTCATTTTAAGGGCTCAAAATCAGTACTCACAGAAAATCTTTTTAAGATCTAGTGACATAAAATTTTAGAGACCTTCACCAGTGCAGGCTAACTGAGAGAAAGAGAGAGACAGAGGGACAGAGAGAGTTGCTATAGCAACTAATGCTTTTACTCTTACATTCCCACCTAGAAGAGGACTATCATTTGAACACATTGCTTATGGAATAACTGAGGAGGCAGTATAGCACAGTGGTTAAGAGCACTGAACTGCAAACTTTGTTTGAATCCTACAATCACCACTTGCATAATATATGACTACAGTATTATCAAGTCAGTTAACTTCCCTGTGCTCCGAGGATGCATCTGGAAATGAGGCTTGGCTTAGCGTGACTTTCTTGTCCGCATTTTTTTTTTAAGAAAAATGAATAAATAATTTTTGAGTGGTCTGTGGAATTTAACAGTGAGCAGCAGAATTGTTTGATGAATTGTGGAATTTTTTCAAATACATAAAACATTTATATTGCTTTGCTAGGATTCATGTTTAGTAAAGCAATATAAATGCCTTAAGTATTTGAAAAATTCCACTCACTAGAGAAAGAGGGTGTTTCTATAGGAAATAAATCTTTGACCCTTTCATTTCCACCTAACAGAAGACTATCACATAACTGCAATGCTTGCAGAATATGGTTTTGCAGATTTCTATTGCCAACACTGAAATTTTACTATGGACTATGGAATGGTTTTATGGTAGAGAAGATTTCCACAGTTCATCAAAGAAACTCCACCATTCACATAATCATTCCCCTAAACAAAGCAAAATTCTGCAGTAGTGGGAGAATTTTGCCCGTGGTGATTATCAGCAAAATTCTGTGAAAATTGTAGAATTTCATGAAATTCTAATGGAAGTGGAATCCAAAATTTTTGCACTCCTCTATAACACAGACCATCTGAATAAAGTGCTTGCACTCAAACCCTCACTTACAGTCCTGCTGAGTATTGTAACCCTCCCATCTCACCCCAACCCAACCTCACTGTTCCATTTAGACAGTGGAACCCGCCAGTATGCAGTGCAATGCAATACTGCAGCATTCTGTGGCAGAGTTACTATACAGCAGCAAGCAAGGCAATTTCAATGACAGTTAATCCCTTTTGTCATGCACTAACTTGAGACATTGTATTGTGTCATGACAGGCTCCACTGTACTGTTCCGTTATCGGTCATGTTCTACTGTTACTACAATGGTTATTACACTGTATATGTTGTGCATTTATAGTGTGGTGACACATACTATACCAAAACTATCTGTATCCAGTTGAAATTGTTGTTACCACATAACCACTAAGTAGCTCCAGGGATCTATATGATGCACAGTAAAAACAGTACCCTACAAGCAAAAGCCAACACACAGCCAACCTCTCACAAGGGGTATACTCTTCTAGCACAAGTATACCAATGCCACCAAACACTATGATTCAAAAGTTTGTTTTAGCACATATCAACAACTCATGGACAAACCGAACCATGGTAGGATCAAAAGACTGCAATAGCCAGCCTAGTGAGTTTCACACACTTGAAGTGGGGCCGCTAGACAACAGGGAAGTTTGTTTACTTGAGAATCAGCAGCAATTGTGCAAGGAGGTCCACTAGACTACCAGGAGTATGTACTTCTTTCAAATATGGTTAATCGGGGGGAGGGGGGACAACTGAACTACCAGAGATATGTGCTTCTTTCAAACATAGATGATAGGGGGATGGGTCCACTAGACTACCAAGAGTATGTGCTTCTTTCAAACATGGGTGATCAGGGGAGGTTGTTCCATTAGACTACCAGGGGTATGTGCCTCTTTCAAACATGGGCAGTCAGGGGAAGGGGTTCACAAGACGTCCAGTGATATGTGCTTCTTTTAAACACTGGTGATTGGGGAAGAGGGTCTATTAGAATACTGGGGTATGTGCCTCTTTCAAATATGAGTGATTGGGGAGGGGTCTACTAGACTACCAGTGGTATGTGTTTCTTTTAAACTTTGGTGATCAGGGAAGGGCATCTGCTAGACTACCAGGGTATGTGCTTCTTTCAAATCTGGGTGATCAGGGGAGGGGGCGCCACTAGACTACCAGATGTACAGTATGTGCTTCTTTCAAACATTGACATTTGGGGGTTCCTGTAGACTACCAAGGGTATGTGCCTCTTTCAAACATGGGTGATCAGGAGGATGGGTCCACTATTCTACCAGAGGTACTGTATGTACTTCTTTCAAAGATAGAGACATCTGTAGGTATGAAAACTGACATGAGGCACTTGCAGGGGCACAACAGCTTTTGAAATAATGACTATGAACACTATACTGTGTAGATCTTTAATAAAAATTATATTAACAAAAAAAAAATGGTTGACCGGGGGAGGGGGTCCACTAAACTACTAGAGGGATGTGCTTCTTTCAAACATGAGCAATTGGGAGTGAGAGACCACTAGACTACCAGAATTGTTGGACTACAATACACCTGCCCAGCATTTGGAATTGTGGGGGAGAAGCCATAGTGCCCAGTTAAGAGCAAGATTTCTGTGGTGGTAAACAGCACAGTGCTGGCAGCTGTTTAGCACTGCCAAAATCTATGACTATACTGCTGCATCCATTATGCATGAGAGATCCCTTATTTGCCTAGGTGCAGTGGTATAGTTTGTGCGATCACATTGCTGGGTTTGGGTGCACTCCATGGGCCTCTGAATATGGCCCCGCCTGGAGCACTGGCATTAATCCCAGAAAATGCAGCTCTAACCTACTTAGTGCTGTGCTAACCTTTTGAATATGGGGGCTAATGGCTCTTAACTAAATTTGTCCTGAAATTTTGCTGAACAGGTCATGTAACACTCACCTGGATGACCTAAATTTAACTTGGGTCAGAAGCTACCCGAGTTCTAGATCACAAATGACTTGTGTTAATGGGACCCATTCCTCTCCACTTGAAGTTTTGAGTGGTCTTCCCTAGACATCTATCTGGGGTTCCCTTTTGTTCTCAGTGTTTGTTAACAGTAATCCCCTACCTTCTCACTTTGGCTGATCAAACCTACTGCTATACAGTATGTCCTAGAGATTAAGGCAATGACCTGTGAATTAACTTTGTATATCCAGCAGACCCAAGTTTGATTCCCACTACCTCTGCTCACATATTGTGTTACCCTGAGCAAGTCATTTAACCTCCCTGTTCTCCTAGGCCACCCTTGTAAATGGGTTTTGTGTGCAGTGGGCCTTACCAGTAAAAATAATTAAAAAAAGCAGATGATGCAGTTATTAATAGGAGTGCACATCATTTTCTGGACATTAACCATGGCCTGAGATGGTATTTTATCCCACTTGAGAAATGGTTTGTTAACAATTAAATGCTTTTTAACAATCAAAAAACAAAGGCCAATCTTTTTGACGCTACAGTTAGAATAAGCACTCTAAACAGTGCAATTGAAATACAGTGTACTGATGGATCCCTACTGGAAGTCATTAAATCCATTAAGTATCTGGGGTCTGAGACTAAAACCAGTCTTATCAGGAGCACCTAGACAACATAACTGCCCTGATTAACAAAAAGACTAGCTCACTCTTTAGCTTCAATTGATGTTTTTCGGGTGAGGCTAGTTTTGCCATAGCCAACCATAGTCTCCTACTGTGTGCTGAAGTACATTGCTATAATACAGTATTTGCCACACTTCAGGACAAAGAATTGTCTAGACTATGACCACTTTACAACTACAATGGTGATTTGCCTTAAATTCTGACAGAAGGGTCCGCCACTATAAAATGTATGATTATCTAAACTAGCTCGCATTAGATGCCAGATGTAAGTATTTCCTGGGTAGCTCCATCTACAGAATACTGGCTACATGTTATCCTGACTCCTTAATGAATTGTCTGAAGCCACATGAGAGATCTCTGACTCTTACATCCTCTGCAAATAATCAACTAACTATTCCTTGCTACAAAACTCGGAAGGGACAACACTCTTTTCATTAAATGGCTCCAAAGTTCAAGAACTTACTACCACTGCACATTATAGAATCTAGAAATTGTTGATCCTTTACAAAGAATTTTAGAAAGCAATTATTTGAACAATATAAATGTTTTACATGACTCACTGTACCACTTGTAGCATGCTTCCTGAAGTACAGTACCCAGTCGTCTGTGCAAATGGTTACTGTATTCTACTCTTGTGCACCTTACTTACTTATTATATATTCTATTTTGTGACCTTTCCTACTGCGTCAGTTCACCCCTGCAAATGGGCCTTGTGCCCAGTGGGCTTTACCTGGTAACCAAACAACTAAATAAAACAAAAATGTGAAGTTGAGTATTTTACCTGGAGGCTGACATACCTACCGTAGTTTTATTCCTTTTCATACCACATAAGCAATGTGACTTCATTGATTATGACATTACAGGTAACCAATATGCAAGCAATAAGGCATGAAGGGGAGTGTGTAAAACATATTTGACAGCATGGCCAGGGGCGTAGTAAGGCACGAGGCTGAGGGCCGAGTGACTTCAGCTGCTGGATGTGCTGTAAAATATGTTTTACACACATCCCTGAGTGCCTTATTGCGCTTATAAAATTTACTCCTTTTTTTCACTTTTTACTGTTGGGAAAAGCATGTTTATATGCAGAAACAATAGATTTACTTTTGTGCATTTGTGATAAAATAGTCTTTGCGCCCACTTCAAGTGATGTCATTGATGATGTCATTGTTGCCTACTTTCTTCTTTCTGTTTTTTTTTTCTGTTTTTCTCCACATTCAAGATATGGAATGTTTATCATGGAATGTTTACCACAGAATACATTCAAAATTCTGCTCAGTTCCACTGGCAGAATGTTTCTCTCTTAACACACTGTACACACAGACAACAAGTAAGCAATAAGGCACAAAGGGATGTGTGTAAAATATATTTTACAGCACAGCCAGGGGCATAGTAAGGCACAAGGCTGAAGGCCGAGTGACTTCAGCTGCTGGTCGTGCTGTAAAATATGGTTTACACACACCCTTGAGTGCCTTATTTCTCTTATAAAATTGGCTTCTTTTCTTTTTTACTTTTGACTATTGGAAAAAGCATGTTCATATGTAGAAAAATAGATTTACTTGTGTGCATTTGTGATAAAATAGTCCTTCCACCCACTGCAAGTGATGCCATTGATGATGTCATTGTATTATTGCCAACATTCTTCTTCCTGTTTTTTTTTCTCTCTGTTGTTCTCCACATTCAATATATGGAATGTTTATCATGAACTGCTTCCCATGGAACACATGGATTCAAAATTCTGCTCAGTTCCACTGGCAGAATGTTTCTTTCCCAACACACTGTACACACAGACAAGAAAGGCCTTTGTTACAGCCAGAGACTCAGTTATCTCACTGTCAGGGCAAGAAAAAGAGAGTGACCTGATAAACAGGTAAAGATAGGAAGGGTATTTTTCACTGTCATCAAAAAAACAGTTGTAGTGAAAACTATAAACAATACTTATTGTTTCTAATTTGTTTATGTATGTAAGGAGAGTGTGACAATCAGGGAAACATCATTTAATTCATTTGTTTTAGTTTTTATTTAAGGTAGTTTTATTTGTAGGGCCCAGTTGAAGGTTTTTTTACAGTGCAAAGGTAGCAGCCATGTTTGTGGTGGAAGATCAGTTCTGGCAGTAGGGGGCTAACTGAAATGCCTGTGTTCCCAATGCCCATTGATCTGTGTTGCAGACTCTTCACTGCTGAGCAGTCCTTTTTTTATGTTGGCTTGCACTAATGCACAAGCAACATCGTGCGGTAGTACGGGTTTGGGGGGCACTGCCATTGTTGGGCGAATGCAGGGCATGCATCAGTAGGTGCGTCCCTTATTCCCCAATCAGCCTGCATGCCGGCACCACACCATGCATGTATAATGGGGAGAGCACATCTAAGCAAAGGTCCGCTGCAATCCGAGCAAAGCTCGTCATATGCAGCAGTCCTTGCTCGCCGTGCTCGCTGCCATTATGAGCATGGCCGCTTAGCTGCTCAGGCCTGCCGGCTAACGGGGTGCCTAACTTCTGTCGGTAACCCCCGGCTGTGTTAGTGTGCCGACGGGGAGCCCACCTGCCGCTCCCCACAAATGTTGAATGCCAAGGGGAGTGCCTAATCCTCCTCAGCTTGTGGCCCCCCCCATCTTTGTACACCAATGGGGGAGCCCACTCCCCATCGGCATCAACCCCCAATTGTTGCCTCCCAATTGTTGAATGTCAAGGTGCCCAATTCCCTTGGCTTGCACCCCTGCTTTTATTTGCCGAATGGGGTGCCTAATCCCTATCGTGGCATTACTTCCCTCCCCATGTTGTAGCTGACTAGGTGCCCAATCCCCCATTGGCTACTGACACCCCTAAAATAGTTAGGTGGCACGCTGGAGCCCACCCCAGCATGCCAAATGCCCTGCAACATGAAAACTGTCCCCGATGGTTTTCCTTTTTTCTGTAAAATAGAAAAACCGTCCCTCATAGTCTCGTTGCCCCTCCCCCACACCCACCACATAGCACCCTGCCTCCCCCCTTCCCCATACTTACCTCGAGTCCAGCGCGATGATCTTCCGTGGACCGGGAACACGCCGGCACTCTTCAAAGCCGACCACTAACTGAGGAAATGCCGTAAGCTGTATAATGGAGAGAATAGGGTTTTTCAACTTTGCTGATATCTTAGGCATTTCTTGAATTTTGCCACCAAATTTTCAACATGCAGTTTTTGGGGCCCCTCCTCATGAATTCTATCACTGTCATGGCGTTAATCGGCCTCAAAAGGTGATTTCACAGTCACTGCGCGAAATCACCTTTTGGGACCCATTAACAAAATGACAGTGTCAGTGTTCATGAGGTGGCCTCTCAAAAAGCCTATGTTCCAAATTTGGTGGAAAAAATCCAACAAATGCCTGTTTTATGAGCGTGCGTTGCACAGTTGCTACGCAGGCTTGTAACTTTGAGCATTCGCAATATTTTAATGCCAGATTTTCAGCATTGGCATTTTTGTACACCTCCTTGTGAACAGTACAGCTGTCATTTTCCACATCCTGCCCGAAATGTGTTTCCGTACTTCCGGCACACAAAATAGTGCAGTCACTGTGGGAAATCAGTGTTTGGGCCAGATTTTGAAAATGACAGTGACACAGTTCATGAGTAGAGGTCCTAAAATGCCTATGTTGAAAATTTGATGCTGATACTCCATAAAATGACTGTGTTACAAGCGTGCATTAGCAGATTGCACGCACGCTCGTACCGTCGTGCAATCATGATATTTTCACTCTGAATTTTCATCATTGCCATTTTTCCCCACCTCTTGATGAACAGTACAGCCATCATTTCACATATCCTGCCCAAAATGTGTTTCGCACTTCCAGCGCAGAATAAGCGTGGTCGCTGTCTAATCACTTCTTAAGTTACTGAGGAAATGACAGTGACACTGTACATGAGCAGAGGTGCTAAAATGCCTACGTTGAAAATTTTGGTACCGAACGCCCATAAAATGGCAGTGTTGCAAGCGTGCGTTGCATATTTCGCACACACCCTAGTAACTCCTCAAATTTCGTATATTTGTCTGCCACATTTTCAACACTGGCATTTTTTTACACCTCCTTATGAACTGTGCAGCTGTAATTTTTCACATTCTGCCCAGCATATTTTCCCGCACTGCAATACCAAACACCCAAAGGGACACCCTAATGCCTGTCACTCTCTGCGGGGTGGGGGTGGGTTGGCATCAGTTCAATACTTTACTGCCATTCCTATGCTGCATCTCTCTAACTCCTGCACTCCCAATGGCAGCAAGCCAACATTCGGCATTGACAAATGCTTGTCTAACCATGTGTAAACCATATTTTACACATAAATAAGAGCAAATCAGATTACATGATTTTGCCCTGCCATTTTATAAGATAACAATGCAAAGAAGGGATTCATTCCTTCACCTGCAAAGCTGCTTGAATCAAGGATATGGAACAAAATAAAAAGAGATGGCCACACACCAGGAGCAGTACGCAAACTTATTGTATTTTGCCAGGAAAGCCTCATTCAGTGGTGATACATAGGGGTGTTATCCCAGTGCTGTACTTGCTTTGGCTGCCTTGACAAAATCAAATACATTTGCATACTGCTCCTAGTGTGTGTCCATCCTTATATATTTTTGTACAGGTAAGCAATCTGGCAGTGAGTGAGTGAGTGGCTCTACTCAGATGTGATGTCATAAACAGTGAGGCCACAATGTTGATGAGGGTATGAAAGGGAACTAGCTGCAGATATGCTAACCTCCAGGTGGCGTAATATTCCACACATCACACTTTAGTGATGCTCAGCAATAGGTCTGGTTATAACTGAAGATATCCTGACATTGTTATCACAATGCTCTTAGTCTTAACTGGTTACATTGATTTAAATCACTACTTGTTAAGTAGGCATCAGTTTGATAGGATTAGAGTAATTGAGAGTTAACAGACTAACATGCCATGACAAGAGAGCACTTGTCACTGAGCACCACAGTACAGTAGTACTATCAGGTGTTGTAGTAAATCTTTTAATGAGCACAAGGGAAAAGAAAGGACACTTCAAGATATAAAAAGCAGCAGCTGATGACTTTTTTGAAGTTAATATTAATTTCAGGCAGTGTACTAGCTTTTTACAGCTGGCTAAGTACATGAAGATAAAAGCAATAAATGGTTATAACTGAGTCGGCGGTAGTGGGGGGGAGGGGTTAAAACTCAGTGGACTGTAAGTCTTTGCCAAGGTTATAATCTTCTGTTTGCAAAATCATAGGTGTTGCTGTGGGAATCATTATGAAGTCACAAATAGAGGATTGTCACTTCAGCAAAGGACTTAGCAGCAGGAGCTGATTAACTGTAGGAGGCAATGATCCTGTCTGCATAAAAACTAACCTAGTAATGAAGAATAGACATGTCAAAATATAGAAAATTGTCAGCAGAAAAGGACTGCTGGGCTCAGCCAGTCTGCCCAAGGGTTCTCTGCCTATAGTACTTCCGCAGACCCTAACTGGTATCAAGGGACCTTTCCCACACCCTGTTTCTCTAATATGCACATGTGTCTATCCCATATGAGCTTGAAGCCTTCTACTGTTCTAGTGAAGCGAGCCAAAAAGAGTGAGAAACTGTGATGGGGAATGAGTGCTTCAATTGTCTAAATATTAGAAATCAGACTTTCAAAGTGCATGCACTAGGTGGTAAGGCTTTTATTTTCCTGTTTGGCTACCTGTTGTTACTTTCACCATAATGGAGAGGCAGGAGGCATGATTTGAGAAAGGAAACAGTTTACTGAGCAATGGACCACAGGGTAGGGAACAGAAGGAAAGGAGTACTACCTCTACTATTTTGCTAATGCCCTGAGACCTTATGCTACAACTCCAATCCCCTGTATGAGGAGAACCGTAAAAGAGAATTGGCTATAACAGCTACCCTGTAAGAGCATCCTATTTCTAACCCCCATTCAGAACTTTCTAAGTCAACTCCGAGGTGCACCTCTGCCCACTTGGGGCTACCTTTGGAGTATTCCAGACACAAGAATGTTTGCAATCAGTTACAATTTGCAGTTTGTGCACAGCTAGCAAAGTCACTGTTCATATGATGGATGATCAGGTGAAAAAGAAATGGAAACAAGGATGATCCTGAAAGGGTAACAAGCAGGCTCACTGACCAGCTCGGCTATGGGAATTTCTGCAGAACTTGGGGATATGGAGAGGGTTTTTTTATGCAGGCCATAGGTCCACCACTACACCCACCTCTCCTGGGTTGCCAGAAACAAGAACACAAACACAAGGATTTCCTCAGCTAAGAACCCATTGGTGGGCCACCAAGGATGAAGAGCAGATGCAAGGATCCAGCCACAGACCTCTGGTGGACAGTTGGGATGAGATGACAGATGCAGACCACCCTGCCACAGCCCGCTTCTGGACTGCCAGATCAAGAAGACGCAGAAGATCACCCTGCCAAGTGCACTTCTGGACTACTGGATGAAGGAAACAATGCAGACTCCACTGGAAACAGAAGTCCAGATAAGGAAGTCTCTGGATGTTGGACAGTGACAGTGTTTTGGTCTCCAAGGTCGGACGAGCCAAGAACACTCGTAAAACAACAAACCGTGTGTCAAAGTGTGACAAAGTTCAGGGCTCCAAGACTGGAGGAGCAAAAAGCACACTTAAAACAACAAACAGAGTGTCACTCAGAGAACAGGAACAGATAATCCAGACGGTACGCTGATGTGGACATCAAAATATGAAAACGGATGGCAGATTCTGCCTGGGCAAAGCCATACTTGGAGAACTGTCAGAGGAAAACAATAAATGTAGCGTTGCAACTTGAGACGACTGTGGCACAGTTCTTCCTGAAGTTGCTGCTGGCTGCTCCTGGGATGCACTGGAAGATGATTCCTGAAGAATTGATGAGGACTAATAGGAATGCACACTGGTGAAGTGACTGCTGAGATTGCTGAAGACTGATTCGGGTACTTTCCCAGCACTGAAATGCTGGCACAAAGCAATGCAAAGACAGTTCTGGCACTTATACTGTTCGCAGGATGAATAACAATGCAGTAAGTGTTACAGTTCCTACTGTAGTGATCAACTGCACAGTCAAAATGCCCTGACCACAGTAAATAAACAGGCATTTTACTTTTCTGGATGAATCCAAGCTTTCAGTGGACCTAACTACCAAGGGGTCCCTCTAGCTAAATCGGGTTCTCCTGTTACTGTGTACAGTATATACTGCAGTAAGGAATACGCTATCTGGAAAGGCTATAGACTCAAATATCTGACCAGGCCCCTTTAACACTTGTGGGTCTATGTGGCTAGCTAGGATCCTGTAACACCTGGGGTTGATTATGCTGCTGGGCCTCTATATCACCTGTGGGCCTAAATGGCTAGCTACGGGTCTTGGACCTTATGTTGCCCCTTTAAGTGGCTGTGGGCCTAACTTGCCCCTTTTAGATCTGGGCCTAGTCACCCTCTTTAACAGCAGTGGTGGACCTAACTTGCCCCTTTAAAATCTGGGCCTAGTCGCCCTTTAACAGCAGTGGTGGGCCTAACTTGCCCCTTTAATTAAACATTTGGGCCTGTTGTCCTTTTAAATCTCTGAGTCTTGCTTGGCTGGGTCCACTTTAAATTCTTATTTGGGCCTTGCTTGCCTACTTTAAATAATCTGGACCGTTCTATGGCTGGGCCCCTTTAACTCTTAGGCCTGACTGGGGCCTTGCTGTCACTCTTCTCTCCCTTGTGCCGCACCTTGTTCAGCCCCTTAATGAATATTAAAACAATTCCCCTACTCAGCTAGTAGGCTAGCACCCTCCATTGGGTGTCTCCACACCCCGAATACCAATTTATGTTAATTCCGGCCCCTCCTATCCTTGGCCATCAGCAGTTTTACTTAGCATCTAGCGCTACTGTTAAAAAGAAATAAATTGACTTTCTGTTTGTTTCTGGCAGTCAGCACTTTACTGGTGTGCTGCTACCAATTCACCACCCCAGACTGAGGTGCAGGGAAGCAGGATCAGAAGGTGGGAGGAATTGCTGGCAGAGGGAGGGTTTCAGGCAACTCAACGGTCAACCGGGGTCCTTGCAAGGTCCCAACTGAGGTGCAAATGATGTGGCACTGCTACCGCTGCCTCGGAGAACCAAGAACTTTCATTTAAAATGTTTAAAAATGGAGCACCAAGCCCTTGTTGTTGGGAACTGGATGGCTTGTCTCTTCTGGTGCCTCATGACAGCACCACAGACCACTAACAACTTCAGGGGCAGTCTTCAGTAGCTGGAGGCAGAGAAAGCACGAGACAAGCCCTCAGGGGCAGCTTCAGCCCACCAGGTAAGCCTGTTCTTGTCCCTCCATGCTTTCTGCATCCTCTCTCCTCTACAGTCACCACGATTCTCCCAACAACTTACTTTTAAAAAAAATCAACACTCTGGTTCTAATTCTTGTATTAGAATGCTGTGCATGTGCAGCTTAGACAGCATTCTATCCTGAAACACAATGTTTACTTTGCCGTACGAACATAGCAGCCTGGCTTGGCATTTTCTAGTCTGTGATTTGGACACCTTTATCGTGGTACACTGGGAAGACTGGGGAACTGCTGGGAACCCCAACTTTGGGGTATTACACTAGTCTCCACAACTTCAACTGGCAATTAGGTCAATGCTTCTACCATCCTTTCTGTGAAGAAGTACTTCCTCACATCCTTCTTGAAATTTTCCCCTTCCAATTTCATTACTTGCCTTCTAGTCCTGGAGTTCGTCCTCTTTTGGAAGAGGATCCCTCCCTGCATTCTTTTCACCCCTGTGAGGTACTTGAAGGTCTTGATCATGTCATCCGATAAAAGAAATATAAGAAATATAAGAAAATAATATCAATGTAAATCAACCCCAAACACCTGACAAGTACTCATAAAAGCATGTCCCTTACCCCCAAACAACAAAGGCAAAAAAAAAGTACCACCTGAAAGTTCTAAATGCATATCAGTATGGCTCAGTTGGTAGCACATCCACGTCTGAGTTAGAAAGTCATGGTCCATAGCTTCTAGTCCAACACCAGGACTTGGTCTCACACCCCCAAAACAGCACTCTGGTACAGTACTAGGGGGATGCTGTACTGCTGCGGTGTGCTGTCCTTCAGATGAGACATTCAACTAAGGTCTCTTCTGTCCATCCCTGGTTCTGCTCTGGTGGGTATCCAGGTGGAATTAAAAGAACCCAAGGTACTTTTTGTAAGAGATGAATATTCTCCCTGGTATCCTTGCCAACAGTTCCCCCTCCCATATTCAGGCATTTGTCCATAATTGTGTGTACATGCTGATGAGGGGAATGGCTACCACTAGCTGCTTACAGTCACTTCACTACCAAGTTTTATTTATTTATTTATTTATGTATTTATTTATCAAGTCTAGGATTACAAATACCTTTGAGCCATGGCTCTTTTACAAAGGTTCCACGTCAGAGAAAGTTCTTTTGTTTGTAAAACATACTGGAATAAAGCGTGGATTAAAAGCACTGTATGAATGCAGATGCTTCTGCATCTTCTAAGTAGTTAATGCTGTTGTATAAATAAAATAACATATTCCACAGTTTGTAGATTAAACCTACAGTAGGTTAACACACCCTTTAGTGGTTGAACCCCTTGACTGCATCTGTGGAACAGGAGGTGTGTATACCTTAGTTTAAACAAGCATTTGTCAATGCCGAAGGTTTGCAGCTTGTATTGCTGTTGTACCAGGTCTTGCTTGTATGCATTTTACTATATACAGTACTTACCCAAGATAGACCAGATGAGATGTAATACGTCATTTGCAATGGGGTCCTGATTTTACACAGTTATATACTGCATTTACCAAGGATCGTTGAGGTGAGATGCAATATCTAATTTTAGTGTGGTCCTGCTTTTATGATGTATTTTTCTAGGACAGATCATTTTAAATGCAACATCTTTTTTCAGAGGGTTCTGCTGTAGGGTCCTGTTTTTAAAGTTTTGAAATATATTTACTCAGGATAACCCAGCTGAGATGCTGTATCTTGTTATTGATGTAGCTCTGCTTTTACCCATTTTATAATGTATTTACCCGGATAGCCCAGCTGAAAGGCAGTTACATTTTCAGTGGGGTCCAGCTTTTACAATGTATTTTCCTAGGATAGAGCAGCATAAAGGCACAGTTCAATGGGGCTCTGCTGTATTGGGTCGTGCTTTTACCAATTTTGTTAACAATATTTACCCAAGTTAGACCAGATGAGAAGCAGTATTTCATTTTCTGTGGTGTCCTGCTTTTACACATTTTTAGATAGTATTTACTCAGGATAGGCCAGCTGAGAGGCAATATCTAATTTTTAGTGGGCTTGCACATTTTGACCCCAAATTTCCAACAGTCTTTTCTTATGACCAGACGTTATGATCAAGACAGGTGGAATTTTTCAAATCCCAACCAAAAGGTGATTTTTGTAGTGCAACTGTGAAAATATGTTTCAGAGGGAATTTGAAAAATGACACCTGTCATGTTCAGGAGGTAAGGTAACACAAGGGATATGCTGAACATTACGGGCCCAAATCTGCAAACATAAAGTTATGAGAAACCATTGGAACAAGTCAATGTTTCTTCATAACTCTGTTATTTTTTTCACATTTTGACCCCAAATTTTAAACATAGGGCTCAGTTTTTAATGGGTGACACAGGGCTTGCATCCAGTCCTGTGTCAACCCCATTTTTTGGCGCAGATTCACCAAACACATTTTCCGCAACTGCGCCCAATTTTAGTACATCGAACACAGTTGCAACATTTTTCACACTTTACAGCAGCCTGCGCCAAATATTTGGCACAAGCCTGTAAAAATGGTCCACAGAATGCTACAAGAAAGACCCAGTGGGAGCTGATCTAACTTGTGGCATTTGACACATGGAAGTGAAAATCCCAAACGGCGCTAGGAGAATGCCATAAGCCTCGTGCACCATATGATTGGTGCACCAGGGACTTGCAGCACTCTGAGGGGCTCTGAAAATCAAGCACATAGTCTTCTTATGACCCCTCCTTCTGAATACAACAGGTGCCATTTATAAAATACTACCTGAGATGTTATTTAATGCTACAAGTGAGAAAACATATTTTGGCCAGAATTAGAAAAATGTCACCTGACACATTTATGAGGTAGTGTGAAAAAATGTCTATGTTGAAAATGTGGTGTCAAAATACTGAAAATTACCAGTTATGAATGAGCATTGAAGCATTTCAATATACCTTAATAACTTTGGCTTTTAATATTTGACCCCAAATTTTCAACATAGTCTTCTTATGACCCCACCTCATGAACCTAGTAGATGACAATTTTCAAACTCCTATTTGAAAGGTGATTTTGGCGGCATGACTGTGAAATCACCTTAGGCTGGATTTGAAGACTTTCACCACTTTTGCTCATGAGGTAGGGTCCCAAAAAGGCCATGCTGAAGAATTTGGGTAAAAATATTAAAATTACCAAGTTAAAAGTACAAGTTCAAAACACACTGAAATAAATTTAACCACATATCTCATTTCTTCAGTTCCTGGTCCTGTGTTGAAGAGTAAGATATGTCTCCAGTACACAGAGGACTACAGCATTGGTTCCGGTAGGTAAGTAGGGGGTGGAGGGTGCTGAGTGGTGGGGGTGGGAGTTGGGGTGATGATAATGGCAATGGTGGCAGGAGGGTGGTGGCGGCAACAGACATCAGTGGACCCTTTTCTTTTTTACAGGATGCATAAAAATAAACAAAAGACTATGAGGGACAGTTTTCTTTATTTCGGGTACCAACTCTGGGAATTGGGCACCCCAGTGTTAGTTTATCTTCTGTGCACATGAAGTGATGGGGAGGTGGAAGGGATACTTGGCAGAGGGTGGAATACAGGAATTAAAAATAAAAAAAAAAAGACAATGAGGGATGTTTTTCTTTATTTTAGGCACCAATACTGGGGTCTGGGCATCCTACTGTTGGCGTTATGTTTGGAGACACTGGGGTGGGCTCCCTGGTGTCATAGTGAAAACAGGTGGGTGGGGGTGGGGTGGGGTGGGGGTACTAGCCGGCACTGGGGATTGGGCACCTCTGTGTTGGAAAATTAAGAAGGAAGGGGAAGCAATGGAAGGTGGGAGGGATAGTTGGTAGAGAGTGGGAGGGTTTGTTTTTACATTGGGTGAGGACCACAGCAGGCTGATCACGATGCTGATCAGCAGTGCTTGCTGGGCAGTGTTATGCAGATCAAAGGAAAGAGCCACCCTATGATTCAGGTGGCTCTTTTCTTTGAACTTCACAAAGTTTCCACCCAGCAAGTCCAGAAGAGTGTCATGATCAGCCTGGCTGATGATTGGTCTGATACTGTCAAGCCCCTTTCAGACTGCCCTGCATTGGACTGACAGTGACACACCTCTCAAAATCCACTATCATAACAACATGTTTGCACTTGCACTTACTTAGAAAGTCCTTGGAAGCAATCAGAGGGCCCCTCACAAGGCTGTGCTGCTGCTTGCAAACAACAACCTTGAAAATCCAGCAAGAGAAGACATGCTAAGAAGCTCTGTGCAAAAGTTCAGTTTGTTTATTGACGTCAAAGGGTTAACAGGCTAGAAAATGTCATATACCTATGAAGCCGATCTGAGGTTTTCCCATTAAGAGGGGTAGTCAGTGTGAGCACCTTTGACCAGCTTTATTGTTATGTAAAGTTTCATAGCCTACTAGCACTTTTTCACATCAATGAAAAACAGATTTTTGTTGCACAAATCTTCTTAGCATGTGCCTCACTTTGTTGTTTTTTTTTTCTACAAAATAAACCCCTGCAAATCTCTGCATCCTGGTTAGCTTAAAACGAGCCCAGGCATATTATAATTATAGGACCATAAAGAGATATATGTGTGCTTGTTATGAACTCTGCACGGATACACAAAACTACACCATCCAAGGCAGTGTTTACTGTAATGTAACAAATATCTAACTGTTTTAAAAATGCTGAGACACTTTCTAAAATATTTAAACAGTTTCAGTTGCAAATATTTAAAGACTACATCACCAAGGGACTGTAATAATAATAATAATAATAAACAACTTTATTTAATAAAGCGCCTTTCAAATATCAAGGCACTTCACAAACTAGTAAACTCAAAAAGATCAATAAATACAGATAAAATCAGAGAAATTCAGGATAGGCTTTATCCCATAAAAAAGTCTTCAGTGCCTGCTTAAAGCTCCCTACTGTCCTGCACTCCCATAGCTGACGGGGCAGAGAATTCCAGAGGGTACGGGCAACAAACCCAAAAGCACGGGCTCCAGATGACTTTAGACTAACCCCTTTGAATCTCCAGAAACCCCTTGTCAGCTGAGCGGAGCTGTCACAGAGGGGTATAAGGAACTAGAAGCTCTTTCAAGTAGTCAGGACCAAGTCCATGTAGGGTTTTGTAGGTTAGTAAACCTACCTTGAAGGTGATCCGCCACTGAACTGGCAGCCAATGCAGATCGCACAGCACAGGGGTAATATGTGATCTCCTAGATACCCCAGTCAACAAACGTGCTGCAGCATTCTGCACTAGCTGCAGGCAGCAGATATCAACCCCAGGAAGCCCTAAGTAAAGGGGGTTACAGTAGTCAAGGCGCGAGGTCACAAATGTGTGGACCAAAACAGGCAGGTCACTGGACGGAATGAGATGCTTGATCCTAGCAATGTTTCTAAGATGGTAAAAGGCTAGCTTGATGACTGCTGACACCTGATGATGAAGGGTCAGCCCATTGTCAAGCATCACTCCCAGGTCATGCACCCGGTCAGAGGTAAGGATCTGAGCACACCCCGAACTAAACCAGAGGGCAGATCAGTCCTCAACCCCTCTATCCTGTGACCTGGGTCCACCACCAAAACCTCAGTCTTTCCTGCATTCAACTTTAACCCACTAGAACTCATCCAATCTTGATTTCAGTGAGGCAGCTGTTAAGTACTGAGATAGCACTAACCTGGTCAGGAGCAAAGACAGGTAGAGCTGGTATCATCAGCATAGCAGTGAAACCTCAGCCCATACCATCTTACAATGTCTCCGAGGGGCAGCATGTACATTGCAAATAACATGGGAGACAGCACCAAGCCCTGGAGCAACCCACAAGGTAGAGGGAAAGACTAGTAAGAAAATATTCCCAAGACAACTCTCTGAGTTCTTCTGGTGAGTAAAGATGAAAACCATCTGAGTAATGTGCCCGACAGCCCACAGATAGCCCTCAGGTGCTCGAGCAGGACCCCATGATCTACAGTGTCAAAAGCTGATGACAAATCAAGAGGAACCAAGATGGAGAGGTTTCTCTGATCTCTTGCCATCAGGAGACCATTGAGCACCCAAACCAGAGCAGTCTCAGTACTATGCCTCTTACGAAAACCCGATTGAGAGGTTCGTATAAATTATGGATGGTTAAATGGTTCTCCAGTTGAGAAGCCACAACTTTTCAATAACCTTTCCCACAAAAGGAAGATTAGAGATAGGTCTGTAGTTAGCTAGATTCTCTGGGTCCAAAGAAGCTTTCTTCAGGAGGGTGTCACCACCGCCTCTTTAGGGAGCTAGAAACTCAACCAATTCCAAGGAGCACCGGACAATCTGAGCTAGGATCAACATGATGTCACTACAACCCAAAATTAGGGAAGTAGGGCCCGGTCTAAACTACACATGTGGGACGATCCCTGACAATCCTCATAATATCAACTAACTCCTGCAGATCGAAGGTACTCCAGGAAAGACCAGACTCAGTGACCAAGCACCGACCAACGGCATCCCCCATAGTGCGCAGCTGACAGAATTCCTGCCTGATGTTGGCCACCTTATTCACAAAGAATCGAGCAATCTCATCACACTCTATTTGTGAAAAAAATCAACGGAGCTGCAGATAGGCTGGGTTGCACAACCTGTCCACAGTTCTGAAGAGTTGATCTGGTCGATTCCTTGCAACAACGATCTTCCTGGACAGGAATTCTGCCTTCTTATGAGAAATCGCTGATTGATAGAGTTTATAATGCTCTAACAAAATAAAGCAGTCAGCATCCAAGGCAGATTTCCGCCAATTGCGCTCTAACCTAAGCCCCAACATCCGCAACTCCCTCAGTGACCCATCAAACCATGTGGCCCCGGGGCGAAGTGGAAGAGGGTGAACCTGGACAGGAACAATCAGTTCAAGAGCTGAAGAAATGCCTTATTATAGGCCAAGACTAACAGCTCTGGATCCATGCTGAGCTTGCCGAACACCGAGAGGTCAATCACCATCATCAGGTGTTCAGGGACTACATCCCGCAATGGATGGTAACTGACCATCTCCACAGGGGTCAATCTACCCAGGGGGGCAGAAAATTTAACCCAACGGTGTAGTGATTGGACCAACCAACAGGTTCCACCACCAGCCTGGAGGCCTCGATCCCAGGGAGGAAGACCAAATCAAGAGAGTGACCACCATTAGGTAACTGAGGAAACAACATGTGTGAAGCCAGTGAAGTCATCACCTGGAGGAAGTGTTTTCCAAAAGCTAGACTGGTGGTTATCTAGGCATTGAAGTCACCAGAACCATCAGTCTGGGCGACCAATCCATGTCGACGGCTAAGTCTGCTACTTCCTGCAAGAACAGCTCTCATCACCTGGTGGATGGTAAATGAGCACTATCCTGCACCCCACACCAGTTACCACAGTACACTCAAATGATGAGGCCTCCTCAACTGGTACCGCAGTTAGGCCCAATTCGGTTTTGAAACAGACCGCTACTCCCCCCCCACAGCGATCCAACCTCGGGCAATGTAAAACCGAGTACCTGGGAGGAATCACCGCCTCCAAAATTGGGTCAACATTTCCATCTAACCAGGTCTTGGTAATGCAAACCAGATCCACTGTCCCAACAAAATCTGCCATAAGGGCATTTTTTTTCCTAATGGATCTGGCATTGCATAACAGTGCCCGGGTTGGACGATGTTCATGAACTGTTCTAGCTACTGTACTTGCCCTCCCAAAGAGGAGGTGCCCTTGGATATGGGGACCAGACATGGATCACCACATTCCAGGCACCATTTCACCCCAGGGCATCTTGTGGTCCTAACCACCCCTATGGGAGAGTGCCGCTCATTCGAGCTCCGCTGTCCGTGCTCCCCCCTACCCACTGTGCCCCCAGTGAGCAATCCCCAATGCCCGACATCTCTGATAAGTATAAGCAATCGGGGAGAGAATGGGCAGAGAGCATGGAGAGCAGAGGCCAAATAGTACAGGACAGGGAGATAGTACTGTACAACCTGCTTCATCATAATGCAACTAGTGCTGCAGAATGCAGAATTCCACCAAGCGGAATTAGTGCGGAAAAACTATTCCTCAGGTGGAATTTCCACCGTAATTTCGCTGTCTCTTCTGCACAATTCTACTACTGTGATCCATGGAATAATATTCCATGGAACAGCATTTTTCCTGCAGAAATTTATTCCGGAACAATGTATGCAGAAAATATTGAGAGCCAAGGAAAAAACAATTTTCTATGGAAAATCATTCAATAACTATTTTCTGCTGCTGAATTCCACGTTCTGTTTGTGGTGAAATTCAGTGGAATTTCGTGGAATTTTGAAATTCTCAGAATTTCATTCCACCGGAATTTGAAAATTCCTCACAGCACTAACAAAGATAATTTCCTAAAAAAAAATGTTCAGCTAGTCTTTAGAACAGTTTTCAACAGTTTCTAGTTAAAATATTTAAAGGTAGACCTGATAGAACAGGTAAAACTATAGGAGCTATTTTCCCCTGCTCATTGTTAAATATTATGAAATGGATAAGGAAAATGCTGGATCCTGATTGGCCAAAAGTTACAGTGATACTGGCCAGGATGCAACACAATACTGCAGTATACTACAGTAAACAAGGCTATTTCTTTTTATTTTTTCTGATTCTATTGACTGGGCTTTCAGCCAAGCAGATATCCTTGCACAATAGCCCGGCCGAATGTACTATCAGCTGAACAGGCACAGCACTCGGCTAGAGAGCAATCCTCCTCTGTCTTGGGATGAAATGCTCACAGCAGACATGGCTCTTCTGGCATCTTGACCTGAGAAGATTCTGTAGGCTCCTCTATACTCCTTCAAATGCATGTTTAAAATAAACACTTTATATACAAAAGCAAATGCCCCTGATGGAAACTGCACTCAGTAGCTACTTACTGACTCTTAGGATTCATGATTAGTGACTGTTCTGTGCGGTGATTATTCCCTGAGGGACTGAGTAGCCAAATCATTGATGAATGCTGCAATCAGTGGCTGTTGTCCAAGGTTCCAATTGAGCCACTAATACAAACTACAATCAGCAGCTGTTCACAAAGGCCCCGTCTGGGCAATTCATGTATGTCAAGACAAAGGGGCTGTTCCCTGAGGCCCCAACTGGGCCATTCAAGTATGCAATGATCAGCAGATTTTCCCTGATCCTCCAGTTGGGCCACTGATGAGAGTCACAACCAGAGTTTTTTTTACCAAGGCCCCAATCAGGCCACTGATTGCCCACTAACTGCAGTTTCTCTTGCATCATGAGTGCAACTGAACAGCCCCAGACCCACCAGACAAATTTAAAACACAGCTGACACACTGCTGCTAGTCCACATCGGTGCATCTCACAGTCAGCCTGAAACTGGTCTGTCCTCACTTTCGTACATAATGTCACTGAGAGTTGAGGGGATCAAAAACTATTCATTGTAAATTACTGACAGCACTGTGTTTTCCCTCTGTTTTCCCCTGATGTGATGTCATTTCCTATGCCTGTGATTTAGGAGATGGATGCCTGCAGCTATAAATGGTGGGGCAACTAAATGGGTTACATTAATGACCCTAAAAGTGTTACAGATTCAGCCAATAGCTTATGTAAAGCAGATTTCCATTGGTAACAATATTGATACATTTTATAATTCATGCTAGTTTCCCTTTAATATTCTTTATTTCACAATAATAGAGTGCTGAATTGTTTGGGTCAGAGGATAACAGGGATTGGTTGATTGAGTGCAGCTGGCTATTTTCATTAAAGGAGGCAGGCATATCTTGCAATCTGAACACTTGCCAGGTTGGTGGGTCTTACTCCCACCACTGTCCCTCCAACTGCAGCTGGGGTTGCAGGTAACAGTGGGGAGGATAGTGTGGGAGCCAGATTACTAGGTTCCACCTGCCTGAACAATACCAAGCTTATAAACCAGAAACTGTTTTAAATACAAAAAAAACAAAGCAATGTTCCTCTTGCCCCTTCACAATGCAATAAATTCTGCAATTGCTGGGACACTCCTGCAGATCGCTACCATTCTAGGTGAGCGGTTGGACTGCGTACCAAAGTTCAAGTATCTGGCGGCCGGTTAGAGCATAGACTCTCTTCACAGATCCCTAGAAGAACTGGCAAAGAAACTTAGACAAAGACTTGGTCTGTTCTATAGGATCAATAATCTCCTCACAAGAGACACTAAATTGAAACTGATTCAAACTACCTCTCTTTCCCTGTTGGATTATGCAGATTTTCTATATAGCCAGGGACCTGCAGGTACCCTAGCTAAACTCGATACGCTTTATCACAGAGCTATAAGATTTATCACGGGTCTTCCATACTCAACCCATCATTGCGCATTGTACATGGCAGTGGGATGGTCATCCCTTGCTCACAGACGACAAAAAAATGCTGAGTTTGGACTTACAAAACTATCACAAATAAACTGCCCCATTATATCTCTGTCTGTTTACCTTTTTGTACTCTTGGAAAGTATGCCCTGAGAAGCACCTCATATATCTACCTTTATATATACAAAGCAAAATCTCGCATTGGCAGTGCAGCCATTAGCTTTGTGCTTCCTCAACTATGGAACAAGCTGCAAAAAACTTTGAAATTAACTCACCCCATCAGCTTAGCAGCTTTTAAATCTTTATATCTAATCTACATCATAATAAGGAATCCTGTGCCTGTCTCCCCTAAATCATGACTCCTATAAATCCAAGTGCACTCCAAATTGCTGTTGCTAAAAGACTGGTAACATCTATAAATCGACTCTTCCCTCTCCCCTTTTCTGCTCCCCACTTCTGTCCCTTCCACATTCTTTTGACCTTGGCTCCAGCCCAAAATTCTCCATACTGGATCACTATATACCTTTTTACATTAGGTTCTATTTATGCTTGGTGTATCTTCTGATATGTATATTTTTTTTACTTATATGAAAAAATTGTGTTCTATCCAAAACTCGCTGTGACTTCTGTTTCAAACATATACTACTGTCAATGTTACCTGCTGATACTTTGTATATACTGTATTATTCTTTTTTATTGTATCTTACTTTATTTTTATTTTTTATTATTTTTGTGTGTCGCATCCCATGTATATTGTTCCTTGTTGACAAACCCAGGTCCACTTCGAAAATGAGCTTGCTCAATGGTGATCACCTGGTTAAATACAGATTTTGACTGATTGTTTTGATTGATTAACTGTTGTTTATGTTGATATTCAAAGGGCGCCCTGTAAATAAGAACATAAAAAGTTGTGGTTTGGGGTTTTACTCCTGCTACTGCAGCATGACCACTTAGAGTGTATATTTTGTTATGTGGTTTCCCAGCTATTCTTATCTCCTACAAATTGTTGAATATTTTATTAATTGTAGGACACACAGGTGAACTCTCTGTGTTAAGATTTCATGTGGTAGCGGGGATAACCAACTGCATAGCAGCATTTTTTTTAAGTGCACTAACGGCCTATTGCTGAGCATCAACTCACTTGTGTGTGGGGAGGGAAAAAGGACCAAAGTCTACAGAGTATCTCAGTGATTGCCAGTAGTAATATTGGTCACCTGTCAATTCTCTCCGGTACACAGAGGATTACAGATGATGGTAGAGTGGGAGAAGGTGTAATCAGCTCGCCTCTCAAACACATGCAGGAATCAAATTAAGTCCCTAGGATCTCCACAAATGAACTACATTATAATATGATTGCTGGCATGGTCTCTCTTTTCACAATTTACCTTACAAGTACCATTTAACAGGTTGGGTTTTGGGAGGCTGATACATGCCTTCTGTAAGGCATTCACTAGTGCAGAATGCATTATGGTTTAGTTGATGGTTAAGGAGGTCACCTGCAGATCAACTATGGCAAGGTTACACTTGGGGCATAAAGTGGACATAATCTGAAGCAGGGGATTTATGGGTGGGGGAGCGGGGGAAGCATTCAGACACATGGAGTTTGGGGAAAATAACAGCCTGAAAATAGATTGACAATAATGCAGCTCACTGTTTCAATGATATGGGCTGCAGCTCACACAAACTTAGTTGAAGGTGATTGGCATGGCCTGGTCACAAAATGTTAGCACTACTTAGCAAACTTTTCTCTTTGGGGAACTTATATATTATCTATAAGATGCTGTCCTTTATATCAATACTAAGTATTACAGTTAAGTGCCAGTTGGTCCCTAACATACCTTCTCCTTCATGGTATTAATGGGATACTGTACCTTTTAGGTGCTCAGGATCAAAGAGTGGGGGAGGAAGGAATCTCTTTTTTGTGTTGGGTGGGTGATGTTGATACTGATATTGATGCTGATGCTGGGTGAGCTTGTTGCTCCTATGTGTCAGAAGGGGGGGGTATAGTTATAGCTATAGTTATAGTTCTGTGTTTAAAAAAGGTTGTTCCAGTATGTTTGTTCAATGGCAATGGGGGTTATTAAATGCTGTGTTTGAACTGATATTAAGGGGGAGGGGGATGGGGTTGTTGGGGCTTCTTTGTTTGTTTTATTAATGTGATAGTTACAACACATAAAACACAAGGTACACCTTTTTGTATAGTAAAGTGCAGGCTAATGTTCCACAATTTTCCACAGGATAAGGATTTATTTCTAGTCAGCAATGGATGTTTCTACACTACAGATTAGGTCCTGAATATTAATGGGCGAAGTCTCCAATAAAGAGAAAAGAGTTCTAACAAAATTAAGAGCATGAAAACAGACATTCTGTCTACAAGAAACTCATATGACTGAGAAAGAAGAAACATTCATGGGAAGGAACTAGGGGATGAGTGGTTCGGTTCCTATTTTTCATCCAAAGTGAGAGGGGTAGCCATATGGATTCATCCTTGATTGCCGGGTACAGAAATTAAAGTCAGACAGGACCAGGGTGGCAGATTTATTTTAATTCAGGTCTCCCTTAATAGTGGGCTAAAGCTTGCTATAGGGTCCATTTATAGACCAAATATAGAATGTCCTGAGTTTTACAATAAGTAAAAAATTGAAATGGTTGACTTTGAGGGGCCTTGGGAAATAAGTGGGGACTACATAGAGGATAATGGATGGGTAACAGTGAATAACAACACTGTTGTTCACTTGAGAGGTTGTCATGACAACCATGTAAACCTCAAAGGTTTCACGGTTGTCACACAACCTTAAGAAATGAAGACAGTCTTGTTGTTTACTGTTACCCATCCATTGTCTTTTATAGTGTATGGGCAACAGTAAATAAACAGATTGTTACTTCTTCTGTGATCACACCCACTCAAAAGTTTGTGCTACCTACCGCAGTTCCCTTCTCCTCCCCTTCAAAAACAGGCAGCGTCTGGCAATGCAAGAGAGTGGGGACATGACTCAGCTACAGCAGCTGGGAGGTAAGTCCTCTATGTCTGCGGGATGCCACTCAGGAAGACAGCAGCTCAAGACAGGCTGACAGTTTGAATGTTAACCTCAGAGGCCAGAAGGTTTTGGATGTGCTAAGTACCGACACTTGCGCATGCGCAAAGATAGTCAATGCTGTTGTACCATCGCTGTGACTTACCAACGATAGTACAACTGACATCAATGTGATGGTACAACAATAATAATAAATGATGGATTTTGACTAATAACATCATTCTACCATACACTATAATTGTGTACTTGACACTATTATGGATAGATCCTCTAGAGCTGGGATCCCTGAGTCCAAGAACACTAAGGCCCTGAGGTACCTAATTGGTGATTACAATCTATTAGACATCTGGAAGCACATCTATCCCAAGGGCAGGGAATATACATTTTATTCTCACTCAGTGACACACTATGCTAGACTTGACAGAATGCTTATTACATCTAGTTTGTCCACCTATGTTCATAAAATTGGACACAAGGCTATCACTATAACAGACCATGCTCCTATTATGCTCGACTTGCTGGGGAGTGGATCTTTTAGTGTGACCAGAACCTGGAAATGAGATCCACTATCATTAAAATACCAGGACTTTATTAGGTATCTGAGGGAACAAATTCAACTATATCTACTCAATAACCCTAAGGGGTCAACTTCATCCTCTATCAGATGAGAGGCCCTAAAAGTGGTGTTGAGATGAATAATAATATCCTACTCATCTCATGCTAAGAATGTAAAGGCTAAAACTGTCTTTGATCTTGAACAGCAGATACTGCATATAGAAAAGCAACACATGCAAACGTCTACTAATGCATTGTATCAAAATTTACAATTAAAATGGAAATTCAGTCAGTTGTCTAGTTCAAAATTTGAGCACTATTCTCTTAAATCAAGCAAACAACTACTTTGAGGGAGAGAGAGGTGGACAATAGTTAGCTTGACAGTTGAAGCATAAGGCAAGCATTAAAAATATAGCTCAGATTCAAAACTCTGAAGGGGTCCTGCAGAATAATGATAAGGACATTGGAGAAAGCTTTAGGAATTTTTATCAAACTCTCTACATCTCAACGGTAAATCCAGCTGAAGAGGATCTCAGTAGTTTTCTGGCTCGAGCAACTGTGGCAAAAATATATGAAAGTGATAGAAAAAATCTAGATCAAGATACTGTATAGAATGGGGGAAATTTTAAAAACTATACAGCATCTGAAGGGGGGAAGCCCCTGAACCTGACGGATTCCCTATTGACTTTTATAAAGTCTTCCAGAAGGAGCTTAGGGAACCTCTGGAGAATATGATATGGGAAAACTGGGTACTGGGTATTTTACCCCTCAACTCGGTCAGCCACTATAACAATTCTGCCAGAAAGGATTTAACACTATGTGGGTCTTATGGGCCTATTTTGCTTCTCACAGCAGACTATAAAACTTGTGCCAAAATTCTGGCAGTGAGATTGGAAACCATACTCCCTAAAATAATACATCCAGACCAGGCGGGTTTTGGAAATATAGACAGGTAGAACACAATGTACAGGAATTGATGAATATAATCTGGTGGTGGGGAATTCCAAACATGGGAAAGGGCTGCTGTTGGCACTGAACACAGAAAAGACCTTTGACTGAGTGAAGTGGAGGTATATGTTTGCAACTCTGACACACTTCGGAGTGAGGGAGAAGATGTTAAGGTAGATCACCACATTGTACCACAGACCTGCCACACAGGTTTTAATTAATGGTACCCTATCCCAACCTTTTGATCTGATGTGAGGGACACAGCAGGGATGTCCTTTGTCCCCTCAGCTTTATGTGCATTCCCTAGAGCCCTTGGATGCCATTATAAGAGTAAACCTTAATTTGGTGGGCCATATAGCCAATGGTACCCAGTATAAAGTATCCTTGTTTGCTGATGGTCTATCAGTCTACCTACAGAACCCCAAAGTAGAAATAGCTAGGCTCCATCAAATGCTATTGAAGTATAGTCAACTGTTCAGTCATAAACTCAACCTGGTAAAGAGTGAAATCCTTCTAATTAGCAAAGGTCCCAACCCAGTTCTTCAGAATAATTCATTAAGCATGAGAGTGGTTACTTTCCTTAAATATCTAGGTATACAAATTTCAAATGGTAGACATAAGCTACTACATGACAACTACTACTCACATCAGGGATCTGTTCAGCAGGACTGTGAACACTGGACAGGGCTTCCTATAAGTATAATTGGGAAAATAAATACTATCAAAATGAATATTGTACCTAGTTGTCTCTACCTGTTTCAGAACCTCCCCATCAGGGTACCAGAAAAATTCTTTAAATCTTTAAATCGTATTCTCCAGTGGAATGATAAAACAACTCACATATCTAGACAAATTCTCCAACTTCCCTAAAATGTTGCCTGGTTCTTCCCAATATGACGCTTTATTATTGGGCATCACAGTTTGCAGTGAGAGTTCAGGACAGTGGTGCTGCGCCCAGATTGGTTAACAGTGGAGAGTGAGCTATTTGACAGTGACCTTGTGTCTGCTTGCCTTAACTACTCTACCTGGTGCATCAGTGACACCAAGAGGAAGTCCATATACAAAGCAATTATGGGGGATATGGGTGGGGTGCATAAACTGATTGGTCATATGAAGGGTGTCACACCCAGAGCTAGCCTAATTTCAGTGGTCAAAAAAATGAAGGGATATAATGTGAGTCTCCACCAAGCTCTATTTAGGTGATGTAGGTGTGGCCTACCCAAGGTGGGGCAGCTATATAATGGAGGCAATCTTAAACCATTCACTTGTATAAGAGAGAAACACTCCTTGCAAGGTGGTGATTTCTTTGCATATTTAAGGGTGAGACTCTACTTATTCCTGAATAGTCTGGCTTCCTCCCCTATTGAAGAAATTGTTTACAGGCCACACCCCAACTCCAAGCCTCTAGCAGTCTTATATAAGTTGTTCATTGGTGCAGCCCAGATCCCTAAGATCAAGACTAGAGTACACTGGGAGCAGGATCTAGACATACAGTTAATGGATGAAGACTGGCATATGGCTATAAATCATGTTCATGCTTGCTCTAAATCAAATACATTGCATAGAATTCAATTATTCTATTTGTATAGGTCTTCTTACCCCATCTAAACTGCACCAGTATAATAGTTCTTCCATGACCCACAGTGCCCTAAATGCACTGTGGAAACAGGTGATTTTTTTATATGGCTCTGACGTGCTCTAGAGTGGCCCATTTCTGGTTCCCGTCCACCACCTAATGGAAGGGTTTCTACAATGTAAATTGCCAGCAACTGCAGCAGCGTACATGCTAAATTTGATTACAAACCAAGTCAAAGGAGGGATGGGCTAACACTCAAAGATTATGGAATCTGGCTCTGATTAATGCCAGGAAAACTGTAGAACAAAACTGGATTAGTGCATCCCCACCCAATTATAGCACAATGGGTGAATAATTTATTATTGTATATGAAGCTAGAAAAGCATAATTTCAGTGCTAATGATCAGAACCTCTTATTCCAAGGTACCTTGCAACCAATGTTGATGGCCATAGAAGACAATCATATTTCAGTGTAACAGGGTGAGGAGCTACAATCCCAAAATATTGTATCTTTTTCACTGAGGCTTAGTAGTGACTTATTAAGCTTGTTTCTCTCATGTAGTAGGTTTGTCCATGAATGTCTGTTGTATGGAAATGTGTTGTCCAAACTGAGGTGTAACCGTTTGGCTGTAACTGTACCAGAAAAGTACTTTGGAATGTTATATCTATATTGTTGTACCAGAAGTGCCTTAATAAACTTTGTTTACAAAAAGAAAGGTAATGTCAGCAAGTATTGTCATGATCTTGTTCTCAATAGAGGGATCATGCTGAAGAAACCAAGCAGATAGCACTCTCAGACCAAGTTGATGCTGAATATGACTTTTATTGCAATTCCTTGATTAAATTCTTATATAGCAGCATCACCGTAAATACTATCATTGCTGGAACCAGGATCTAGAAACCTAGTACTTCAAGGCCAACCAGCTTCCTCATCAGGGGAGGTGCCACTGGATGCCAATGATAGCAGTAGTAGGGCAGGGTAGGGAAGGAGGTACAGCAAGATGCCAGGGATAACAGTAGTAGGACAGGGTGTGGGAGGAGGTACAACTGGATGCCAGGGATAGCAGTAGCAGGGCATGGTGTGGGAGGAGGCATGACTAGATGCCAGGGATGGCAGTAGTAGGGCAGGGTGTGGGAGGAGGTACAACTGGATGCCAGGGATAGCAGTAGTAGGGCATGGTGTGGGAGGAGGTATGACTGGATACCAGGGATAGCAGTAGTAGGGCATGGTGTGGGAGGAGGTACAACTGGATGCCAGGGATAGCAGTAGTAGGGCATGGTGTGGGAGGAGGTACAACTGGATGCCAGGGATAGCAGTAGCAGGGCATGGTGTGGGAGGAGGCATGACTGGATGCCAGGGATAGCAGTAGTAGGGAAGGGTGTGGGAGGAGGTATGACTGGATGCCAGGGATAGCAGTAGTAGGGCATGGTGTGGGAGGAGGTATGACTGGATGCCAGGGATAGCAGTAGTAGGGCATGGTGTGGGGAGGTACAACTGAATGCCAGGGATAGCAGTAGTAGGGCATGGTGTGAGGAGGTACAATGGGATGCCAGGGATAGCAGTAGTAGATAAGGGTGTGGGAGGAGGCATGACTGGATGCCAGGGATAGCAGTAGTAGGGCATGGTGTGGAAGGAGGTACAACTGGATGCCAGGGATAGCAGTACTGTAGTAGAACAGGGTGTGGGTGGAGGTACAACTGGATGCCAGGGATAGCAGTAGTAGGGAAGGGTATGAGAGGAGGTATGACTGGATACCAGGGATAGCAGTAGTAGGGTAGGGTGTGGGAGGAGATACAACTGGATGCCAGAGATGGCAGTAGTAGGGCAGGATGTAGGAAGAGGTGTGACTGGATGCCAGGGATGGCAGTAGTAGGCAAGGTATGGGAGAAAGTGCCACTGGATGCCAAGGATGAATAGAGTGAGCAGGGTGGGAGATGCCAGTGTATAACAGGGAAGCCTGGAGGGCCAGAGTATGGAAGTAATTTGCCACCAATGCCTGGGATACCTTGTGTGAGGCAAGTCATTGGATGGGGTGCCACTTGATACCAGGAAATCATGGAATGGTGCAGGGTATAATACAGTACTCCCAGACTAATTTGGCATTTTCCCTGTAACTCCAGGGCAACTTTCTTGTGTTTTTCTGTAGATTACTTTATTTCCTATGGAAGCCAAGTTGCTCTGTTTTTCTGTATAATCAGTGCAAGTCTGTGGGAGCAATTTACCCGTAAATGGTTCAATTTTCCTGTACAATACAGAAACCCCTGTAGATCTGTGATCCCTGGTGTAATAGGGACTGTAACTGGATTCCTAGGATGTTTGACTAGAATAGGGCATGTGAAGGGGTGCTACTGGACACCATCCATGCTTGAGACTGAGGCTGATTAAGGAAGGGGATTCCACCAGACACCAGGGATGATTGGCATAGAGATACTATGAGGATAAGGGTGCCACTGGACACCAGCTACTGCCTGGCTCAGGAGCACAGGAAGGATGGGTTCCACTGGATACCACGAAGTGCTTTTGCACAAGGTGTGATAAGTCAGGAGTACTGTTGCACTCTTTTGAATGCTTGCCATTAAAAGTATTGACAATGCCAGCCTTTCAATACAAAATAGTGTGCACCTGTTGTTAAATATCCTTTTTAAAAGTAAGGAAATTCATTGCAAATAATTACATTTCAGCATCAGTCAGAGTTGAATCACAAAGCCAACAAATAAGGTAACGTGATGTTAGGGTAAAAAATGGTACCATGGCTCTTGGTGAATGTGTGGCATGGTGTCCTTAGGGTCTTAATGACTGTGTGATGCAGCACTACATGAAACACTGGCAGTGCCCTAAGTTTGGTACTCCTCTCTCAGAGTATTGATATCTAAGTACATTTCCTGTAAATGACTTGAAACACAGTGCCAAAGAAAGGCCATTGCCAATGTTGCATCAAGCAATCATTCAAACCTTGAGCAACACCACTTATTCATCAAGTCAGGGTACATTTTAACCTTATCATTGCATTTCTTTACTGTTGAGGTTTTGAGATTCAGCCCTTACTGATACCTCAAAGTAACTTTCCGCAATGAATATTTTAATACAAATGGATTGCTTCTAATTTCTTGGCTACATAAACTTTCTGAAATGACTTTTAAACTTTTAAAACTGCACTGCTGCTGAATGAAAATTGTGCTGCGTGCAAGCCATTAATCCACTGTATAGGTTTTTTCAAACTAAAATGTCTTTTTATCTATAAATAACTTAACTATTCCTGAAAAAGCAAACATTTGCTTGATCTACAGAAAAGCAGCAGATGTGTGTAAGCTGGGCAGCTCAGGTCTCATCATTCATAAGTGAGACCTTGACAAGTACAGGGGGGTGGGCAATGAACACGTGCTGCTTACCAGTGAGAAAAAAAACAGCTGCATGGATTGCAAAGTGCAACTGGCTTTGATAACAACAACCAAAGGAGCCTACCTGTAGGTAAGATACACTCTCTGAGTGGAAAACACATATTAATAAAAAGCAGCTTACCAAAAGCTGAGTAGACTCCCCTCAGCCAGTAATGAGGAAGTGGAACTACTGACATCTCTAATGGCTAAGGTAGTTCTTTGCAGAGTTTGGAAAGTTGCTTGACAGACGTATGCTCATGCAGCAGTAGTAGAGCATGACACAAACTAATCGTGAGCACCCAACTTTCCTGTTTAATGTACCCATTAATATAAGGCAATTCTAACTGCTTGTGGCTGAGAATGTCCTTCTTGTAAGCAATCATATCACAGTGAGTTGTGGGCAGTAACTTATGTGAGTGGTTATATTTCTTTTCCTGATTTTTATAAAGTAACACTTCTGTGTGAGGCTTAGCACTATTGTGACTGGTATGTTTCATTTAATTTTAGACCTATTTCATAATTTGTGACAACCGCACACCTCACCTGAGCTACATATTTTTTAACAAATAAAAGCACATTTCTATTTTCCATAACAGTTTTTATTGATTTTAACTTTTACATCATGTACACAGTGCATCATGTATGGTATTCATGCATCACAGTAAGGTACAATGCTACAAAATATTTGCAAGTACAATGGATTACTGTACTAAGGTGAATACCTCACGAAATTGATCAAATATACGAATAAACGTAGTTCGTTTCAGAACAGAAGTAATGTCTTCACTTAGTAGGCTGCTTAATGGAATACACTGTTCCACCACTAAGTGTGACCACATGGTTTACTGTTGCCGTGTGTTGTGAATAGTATGCCAACCATAATAAGCATTAATAGTACAAGCTTTAATGAGCCCAATTCACCTGGTCATCCTCATAGAAATGGATGCTGCCTGCTGTTAGCCAGGCCAGGGTAAAAGCCATGAGTGTGTTGGTTGAGGTAAGAGCCATTACTATAGGGTAATGACTGAAGACACAGACTGTGCAATCCTCCAATCAAGAGTGTGTGTGGGGGGTGATGGTGGAAATGACATGCCAGGTAAATGTGCAATCAGACATGGGGGGAGAGGCACATGTCCTCATATTGTCATCTGAAGAGGGATAACAAAGTGAAGGTTTATTTCCATCACTAGATCCAGGAGATAAAGGTGATAGGTTGGAGCTGATCAACACCAAATGCTCACCTATGAAGGGGTAGTACAGGCATGGTGGCACGCTTCTGGAGTAGAAAGGGGTCCCAGATTTTGTTATATGTGGGATGTTTGCCCACTGCAAGTGTATTACTCTCTTGTAATGTGCTGTGAGAGTGAGGAGAATTTCTGGGTCTCTACAGTGTCAGAGGAGTACTCTTTTGGCCACTGCCAGTGCTCCCATGGCACTCACAGTTTGTGTGGATTGAAGAAGTGAGTCAGGTGGAAGGATCTCCATTAAGGCAAAGTGTGGGTCCTTCACACTCAGTAGTGGGGCAATCTCTCCACAGTATGCCCAGATTGTATTCCAGTAGAATTCCAAAGAGGGACAGTACAAGAGAATGGGGAAAAGGGATGCCTGGGTGGAAGACCATCTCCAGAAGTCACTATGTGAGAGCTGGACAGATTTGTACAGCCATCAGGGGGTTCTATGTGCCCTGTGGAGTATCTTATACTTAAAGTTTTTGCCTGGAGCTCTCATGATGACTTGTAGGTGTGGCACAGATGACATCCCATTCCTCTTGAGGGATGGAGATGTTGAGTTTACGCCCCAAGCCTCCTTAAGGCCTGCAGATTGAATCAAGCCTGCCAAGATAGAATGCAGGGACTTTATCTTAGGAGACACTCTTTTAAGGATGAAAGGGTGTCCATCCATTTATCTTAAGGAGTAGTAGGAAGGATGTAGTGTGTCCTGGAGATCTTCACCCTCAATAGGTCTCTGATCTGGAGATATCTGCAAAAGTGGGTTCTAGTGATATCATACGTGTCACATAGCTCAGTGAAAGAGTACAATGCCCCAGTATGGGGCTGGTATAGGTCTCCCAGTAACATGATGCCTTTTTCTTCGCAACACTCCCAGGTCAGTGGCTTGCTGTCAATGCATAGGTCCAGCTTGTCCAGAGAGGGTTAGTGTGAGTGGCAAGAGATGTCCAGTCTAGTTTGGTGGCATATTTGTTCCAAATCATTTTAGTGTGTCATGTAGGTTTCCAGGTGGTTGTTACTGTAGTTGTTAGTTGTGTTAAGCATGATGTTGACATTTGCTGATACTCTGGCTGAAACAATGGATTCAATGTGGATCCCCAGGCAAGTTACGCCCTCTGCGGCCATTGATAAGGATAGCCAGCAAAGTGAGATTGAGTGCAGAGGGATAACTGCTGCTAGGAAGGGTAACAAGTCGGGGATATCAGTGAGGAATAGGGTGATATCATCTGCAAAGAGGGAAATCTTGTGTGGAACTCCAGCAATGGGGATGCCAGGGAAGGCAGGAGAGGATCAGAGCTGGAGTTCCAGAGATTCTACCACAAGGAGGAAGAGGAAAGGGTACAAAGGGCACCCCTGCCTCATTCCCCTGTTCAAGGAAATGAGAAACCAGTGAATTGATGAGCACAGCAGCAGCTGCTTTCACATGTAGGAGTTTCACTAAATGTATAAATCGGGAAGGGAGGCCGAAGTGGAACATGGCATCAAAGAGGTATGCCCACTCCACCTTGTCAAAGGCCTTTTTAGCATCGAGTGACAGGGTGGCAATGGACTCAGTGGAACTTCAGACTTGCCAGAGGAGGCCGATAATATGTCTGGAATTATCAGAATCCAAATGGCCTGGGACAAGACCCACTTGGTCTGGATGTATTGCAGATACTATAGTGGGTTCAAGATGCTGGGCCAAAACTTCTGTGAAGATCTTAGCATTCACATTTACTGGAGAGATGTGGCAAAACTGTGAACAAAGAATGCTATCCTAACCCTTTTTTGGTATCAAACTCATGAGGGCTTGCATGAAGGAGGGCGTGCAATCCCTTTTTGAAGACCCAGGAAGTCTGGTGCCAAGATCTCTGTGAAGGCATGGTAAAGTCAGTGGTAAAGCCATCTGCTCCTGGGTATTTCCTCTGGGATATGGACATAGTGGCATCACTGACCTTCTGAAGAGTCATAGGGAAGTGAGCTGCTGAGACACTTTCACTGATATCTGAGGTATGGACGATGCCTCTGTAAAAGTGATCCAATGCTTCTGGGCAGGAGTCAGTCTCAGAGGAGTAGAGGGCTTGATAAAGTTCTGCAATTCATTGTTATGAGGCAGTAGAGGACACAGAAGATGATCCACTTTCTGGATAATTTGGATAGTGCACTCTGACTCCCTCGTTCAGAGACAGTGGGTTAGGAGTTTCCCCAGTTGTTTCCCCACCTCCCATTAGGCTTGGTTGAGCCTAAAGAGGGCATACTCAGTACGGTGCTGGTGGGAGTCCTCCAGGACTGCTGTACCCTCTGTTATTTGGGGGCATAGTATGTCTCATCTCTCTAGGTAGAGGAGTAGCTCATGTTCCAGCCATTTTAACTCATTATTAACTGGGCGGCCATTTTTTATCAGGTCAACAATGAATAGTTTGGATTTGATATGAAGCTATTGGAGGTAATGAGTTAATGTCCCTTCCTTCAGTCTAGTGAGGTGGTCTCTCTCTTTGCAAAGCTTTGAGGCATGGTAATAAGTTTACCTGTAAGGGTGGCTTTCATCACCTCTGACTGTTTCAGCGGTAGTGTCAGGAGTTTTGTTTAATGCAAAGTACTCAGTCAACTCCTGAGATATCCAACCTTCTCATTGGAGTAGGGATTGCCTGCCCCATGCCAGGGACAGAATCACCAGGGTATAACCAAAAATAAGGATATTGCCAAGGGAGGTGTTCCAGATACAAGGGATCAGATAGGAAGATACAAAAGTCACATCCAGTTGACTATACATCTCATGAACTTGGGAAAAGTAGGTAAAGTCCCTCTCTGCTGGATGTATAGTCCACCATAAATCATGCAGACCAGCTGAATTAAAGGAAGTGAGGATGTGGGTGTCACAGACCCACTCAGCAGGTCAGCCCTCTACTCCCAAAGTGCCAACCTCTGAGCGCAGTCTTATGAACAGTTTAACAGAACAAGGTAACCCTCTTGTCTGTTTTGTGAGTTCAGATCATCCCTTGGTCTCAAGTCTTGGAGGGATTCAAACTGTGAACCTCTTGTTAGCGTACCCAATGTACAGGATCAGATAATTCTGTCTTCGGGGGGCCAGATATCTTTGCCTACGGGCACCTAACCAGGTGTACAGAAATGAACCCTTAAAACTTTAATAAAGACCTCAGATTTAAAACATTTTCTTCCAGTTTGGTATCACCATTCAAGCTTATGCCTAGTGTCAACTATAACCATATATACTTTTCTTACAAATGAAAGAAAGTCAAAGACAGATCAGGTATGCTCTAAAAAGAGTTTGACTAAAATAGATAATAGTATGTAAAATATACAATACAGAACTATTATATCACAAGACATACAAATCTTATAAAATATCACGGTTTTAAACAGCACAATTCCTACTACAGTAATTAGATTTGTCTTTCTCTAAATACCTGCTTAAAGTGCTCCAAAGATGTTTCTTAGTCAGAGTCTAGATAGAAGTGTGTCTGACGGAAAACAGAATTAATGTTTAAAAGCTGGTTTTCCCCACCTATTTTGCATGAGGTCACCTAGCGCCCCCGTCAGAATATACAAAAAAAAACTATATAAAATAGGATGTCTTTTCAAGTATTAAATTCTGCAATCCTCAGCATGACTTATGTTCTTCAAATGACATTAATTTGATCTCATGATAAGCTTCCCTTCCAGGACATGAAAGCATCTTTATGATTTTGCACCAGGATACTAAACCTGGTTTCCCCTTCTTGAAACGTCATAAAAGGGATGTTGATTTCCCTTTTAGCAGCTAAAGCTATAATTAACTTAGAAAAGTCTATAATTAGCTTCTGGCCTGCCATGTAACATCTTTTATCTAAAATCTGTGTGCTCTCACGTGCTATTTCAGCATTTTCTCATGGCTTTGATCTTTCAGCTGAAACCTGGGTGGGGGAGCGAGGCCACTTCAAGAGCACCAGATTTCTCAGCATCTCTCATGACAGACAGTCCATAAGCCATTTTTATTTTACATAAAAATGATACAGTAATCAGAACCAGCTGTACAAGCATCACATTCCTCCCCACCTAGACTGAATTTGGGGGCTCTATCCCCTGCATGGGATGAGCTTCCCAAATCAGTTCACTCCTCATAGACCCTAGACAGATCATCTGAGTTCTGATTTTGTTTTCCAGCCCTATGTATGATTTTCAGATCATACCCCTGCAAAGCAAGACTCCATCTTAGCAATCTACCATTGTTTTTCCCATCTGGCCAGCCAAACCAGGGGTTGTGGTCAGTCTGCACTACAAAATGCTGCCCATATACAAGTATGGCTCCAGCTTCTTTAGGCCCACACTATGGCAAGACATTCTTTTTCCACCATGGAGTATGCCTGCTCCTGAGAAGTAAATTTTACTCAGGTAGGCTATTGGGTGATCCTCCTTGGCTGGATGTCAGTACTGCCTCAATACCCACGTCTGAGGCATCAGTCTGAACTGTAAAGGTTTTGCTATAGTCAGGACTTGTCAAACAGGAGCACTTCACAGTGCCTCCTTTAATCGGGTAAAGGTTTCTCACAAGCTGGGCCCCAGGTAATTTCTTTGGCATCCTTTTCTTTGTCAGGTCAGATAGGGGAGCAGCCAGGCACTGTTATTGGGTACAAATTTCCTGTAGTACCCTGCTGTCCTTAGAAAACTCCTGACCTGCTTTTGGGTTTCTGGTCTGGGCTATGCCAGGATCACCTCTATCTTCATTTGGTTAGGATGGAGCTGTCCCCGGCCTACCACATGCCCAAGGTATGCCACTTCTCCCATGGCCACCTGGCACTTCTTGGCTTTGACAGTGAGTCCGGCCCTCTGTATCCTGCCCAGCACTTCCCTAAGGTGGGATAGGTGTTCCTCCCAACTGGTACTAAAGATGGCAATGTCATCCAGGTACGCCATGGCATACTCCTCAGCACCATTTAACACCTGGTTCACCAACCTTTGGAAAGTGGCCAGGGAGTTCTTCATTCTGAAAGGCATCACTTTAAACTCAAATAAGCCTATTGGAGTGATGAAGGCCGACCTCTCCCAAAATCTGTCTGTCAGCTCTACCTGCCAATACCCCTTTGTCAGGTCAATGGTCATAAAGTAGGTTGCCCCTCCCAACTTGTCCAGGAGTTCGTCCGTCCGGGGCATCAGGTGGGCGTCTGACTTCGTGACTGCATTCAAGCCACGATAGTCCACACAGAAATGAGTAGAGCCATCTGGCTTAGGCACAAGGACTACAGGTGAGGCCCAGGGGCTGTGAGATCTCTGGATTACCCCTAAATCCAGCATCTCCTCCACTTCCCTCCTAATGTCCTTTTGGACAGCCTCTGACACCCAATGTGCTGTCCGCCATATGGGCGTCTGAGTCCCTGTCTCCACATCGTGTGTCGCTAAGGGGGTTAGTCCAGGCTTGATGCTAAACAACGAGGCAAAGTCTGCTAAACCTCCTTTACTTTATGGATCTGATCCGGGCCAGCTGGGGAGACAATTTTACTGCCCACAGAGGACTCCCACTTACTTTCTTCCAGCAATCCAGAAGGGGGTATCCTTCATCTGTCTCCTCCCCATGACTACACACTGCAAACACCATGTCAGTCCTATTTGCATATGGCTTCATCATGTTGACATGGTACATCCTTTCTGTCTGTCTTTGGTCAGGTAACTCCACAATGTAGTTCATGTCATTTACATTCTAAACCACTTTGTATGGTCCTGCCCACTAAGCCTGCAGCTTGTCTTTCTGGATTGGAATAAGGACCATGACTTCCTGACTCACCATGTATGAGCGAGCTCTGGCTCTGTGGTCATAACACACTTTCTGTTTCTGTTGGGCAGCCAGGTTGCTCTGGGCTGTCCCCATAAGCTCCTTCAGCCTTTCCCTAAACCTAAGGACGTTATCCACAATGGGCGTTCCCAGGGTGGTGTGCTTGCCTTCCCAGTCCTCCCAGATCAAGTCTAGGGGCCCCATACCAGCATCCATATAAGAGTTCAAAGGGGGAAAATCCTGTCGACTCTTGGGGCACCTCCCTGTATGCAAACAACAGGTGGGGAAGGTATTTCTCCCAGTCCCTCCCATGCTGTTCAGCAAACATCTGGAGCATTGACTTTAGGGTACCATTGAATCTTTCCACAAGCCCACTGGCTTGTGGGTGATACAGTGTTGTGCATCTCTGCACCACCCCACACTTCTCCCATAAACGTTTCATCAGGTCCGACATGAAGGAACCCCCTCGATCAGTGATAACCTCCTGTGGAAACCCAACATGGGAGAAAATCCCAAGTAAGGCATCTGCCACTTTGTCTGTCCTCAGTGAGGATAGGGCAACTGCCTCTGAGTACCGGGTGGCATAATTCACACAGTCAGGATGAATCTCTTCCTGAGGAGCTGGGGGTATTTAAAGGCTCTACAATATCCATTCCCACCTCTGGAATGGCTCCTCCACTATGGGCAATGGAATCAGGGTGGCTTGGGTTTTCTTGCCTGCCTTCCCTATTTCTTGGCACCGGTGACAAGACCTGCAATACTCCTTCAACTGCTGGTTGAGGTTAGGCCAGTAGAAATTCTGGGCCAACCGCTGCATTGTGCATGTGATTCCCAGATGACCAAACAAGGGAATATCATGTGCAATCTTGAACAACTGTTCACGATACCCCTGGGGAATGACAAGCTGCCTGCCTAGCATCCCTCACTCTGTCTGTACTGCCTGAGTATATTCATGGCCCCGAGTTTTCCACGATTCTACAGGTGCGGCAAACCGTAGAAATATCTGCAGAATTTTCCATCACCCGTATTCCACGGACCGCCTGCTGGAACAAACATGCCCTCCAGAAATGGTAGTATGCCACTTGGGAGCCCACCCCAGCATGGCAATGCTTCATTTGCCGATGGGGTGCCTAACTCTGCCGTTTCACTGCTCCTCCAAGGTAGCTTGTGCCACGCTGGGAGCCCACCCCAGCGTGGCAACTTCCTTGCCAACGGGTGCCCAACTCTGTTGGCTTCATCGACCCTCCGCTGCCTGGTGCCACGCTGGGAGCCCACCCCAGTGTGGCAAAGTCCTCCTTGTGTGAGGCTTCCAACACCCTGAAAAAGAAACCTTCCATTGGTGATTCTTTGCCCTCACTCAACCCACACACACCCTCTGGGTACCCACCTCTCCACACCCCCACCTCACCCCTACCTCAACCCATACTTACCTCCGGAGCTCATGTGATGATCTTCTGTGGACCGGAACACGCTCTGCACTCTTCAAAGCCGATCACAACTCAAGAAATGCCGGTAAGCTGTATAATGGCATAAATGGATTTTTTTCAACTTTAGTGCATATCTCAGCCATTTCTGGATTTTTCACTTATTCCAACATGGGATTTTGAGTTTCACCTCATGAACTGTGACACTGTTATTTCATTAATTGTCTCCAAAGGTGGTTCCAGTCACTGCACAGAACCACCTTTCCAGAATGATTAATGAAATGACAGTGTCACAGTTCATGAGGTAGGCTCTAAACCCTATGTTGAAAATTTGGTGAAATTATTCTCAAAACGCACTGTTTTACAAGCGTGCATTGGCGCAGTTCCTATGCACACTCATAACTTCTCGAGCATTTTGTATGATTTTCACTCCACATTTTCAGTATTGCCATTTTACCACACCTCCTTATGAACAGTATAACTGTCATTTTCACGTCACCCAAAATGTTTTTCGCACATGTAACGCACAATGGCACAGTCAGTGTGCGAAATCAATGTTCCAGACAGATTAATAAAATCACAGTGATACTGTTCATGAGCAGAGGTCTTAAACTGGCTATGTTGAAAATTTGGTGACGAACGCCTATAAAATGACTGTGTTACGAGCGGTGCTGCGCAGTGTTCCTACGACGCCAGACCCCCGAGCATTTTTAATATTTTCACTCCAGATTTTCAGTATTGCCATTTTACCACACTCCTTATGAACAGTAGAACTGCCATTTTTCACATTTCACCCAAAATGTGTTTTCACACATGTAGAGCACAATGGCACAGTCAGTGTGCAAAATCAATGTTCCAGACAGGTTAATAAAATTACAGTGATACTGTTCATGAGCAGAGGTCTTAAACTGGCTATGTTGAAAATTTGGTGACAAACGCCTTAAAATGACTGTGTTACAAGTGCATTGTGTCAGATTTGGCAAAAAACAAAAAAAGGAAAAAAATGAAGGGTAAAAATATGCCTCAGAATTTCTGCAGAAATTGGTGCTGAGTGCCGCAGAAGTTCTGCGGCAAATGAGAACCCTGCCGCAGAACTTATCTCCAATGTCCTGCAGAAAAATCGGGGCCCTGATTATACTTAAGTCCCTTTTCCCAATAAACCTTATGTCTGCCGTCACCTCCCTGTGCACTGTCCTAGTCTGCCCAAGCCCTCAGCTTCTTTAAACTAGGGTCACTTCTTTGAGCAGCTACAAACCTTCACACATTCCCAAGGCATGGGAGAGGTCCCCTTCAGTTGCTAAACTAGGGTCCCTAGCACTAGCGTCAGGGCATTCAGAATCACTGTCAATTCCAATCCTCTGACAATGGGTCACCCCTCCCTCTTCGAAGTAACCCTCTGTAGCTGTGTGTTTACTTGCTACCAGGGAAATTTCTACCCCCTCTTCATTAATCTCCATATCAGAAGACACAGGCTGGGGAACCAGCCTCTCAGTGGTTTCCACAATGGCTTCTGTGGGGTTCAGGGAATTATAATTTTCCTTGCTGCTTGGCTACAGGTAACTGCACATACCATCCCTGTTTTAGATCGTTGCCCAGGATCACATCTACTGCTAAAGTTTTGGCTACAGCCACCTGTTGCACAGTTCCCTCTGTTTCACCCCAGTCCAGGAGAACACTGGCCAGTGGCAATGTTTTTTTTTCATCAGTGAACCCTTGGACAGTGTCGTATTTATTGGGTATAAGCTGACCAGGCTGTACCAGATCCCCTTTTACTAATGTCAGGGATGCCCCTGTGTCCCTTAACCCTTGTGTCTGTACACCATTCACCATGATTGGGTGCATGTGTTCCCTCATGTTCACTGGCATGCTTCTAGGGTCACACAAACAACCTACTTCCTTTCTAGCACTCTTGTGCATTATTGCTCACCTTTTTGGGACACTGTCTGGCAATATGCCCAGTTTCTTTACACAACCAACATTCATTTCTTCTCTCAGAGAAATCTTTTCTCTGAAACCTGGGGCTAACTGGTTTAGGTGGAGGCAGTGAGGGTTTTTGCTGCCCTGAAGGTGCACTTTTCCCTTTCTGCACTGCCACACCCACCCCATTTGCTCTCAGAGCAGGTCTGCTCTTGGCATAGTGCTCTGAGAGTTCAGCAGCCTCTTGCACTGTTTTGGGATCTCGGTCCTCTAGCCAGGTTTTTAGCTCAGCTGGGCATGCCCAATAAAACTGTTCTAATAAAATCACATTTTCAATTTTATCAACACAGTTTGCCTCAATTCCTTCCCACCAATGATTTAAAAACTGACGTTTCGTAGCTAGCTCCTCATAGCTCATATCAGGGCTTCTCCTGAGCTTATGGAATTTAGCTCTGTATGATTCAGCAGTTAATTCAAACTTTTTTAACAGTGCAGCTTTTAGTTTCCTGTAATTATTACTGTCCTCATTGTCCATTTGACCCAATGCATCCTGAGCTTTCCTGGTAAGAAGCAGGGATAGCTGGAAGCTCCAGGGCTCCCTAGGAATTTTAGCCTGAATACAAACTTTTTCCAAAGAATTTAAAAAGGCATGCATATCCTCCCCCTCTTTAAATTTAGCTATTACTTTGGAGTTCAATTTGTAACCCAGTCCTTCAGTCCCAGTTAAACCCAAGGCACTTACCTGCTCTGGTGCCACTGGTTGAGTCGTAGCTTCTCCAGTTTGTGTTGCCTCTGGTCCTCTCCTCTCCTCTGCAATTCACTGGCACTCACACTTCTCATGGTCTGCATCTCGGCATTCTCACTCTGCCTCATGGTCTGCCTCTCATTTCTCTCATTCTCCCTTCTCCTGGATCTCCAGCTCCATCCTGAAAAACTCAATTTGCAGCCTGAGTACCTCTGGATTCAGGATGCTGGTGACTTTCCCCTGCTGCTGTGACTCTTCACTGACAGTTGCCCTGTTGCCCTCCTCATCCTTCTGGATACTGCACTGGCTGCTAGACCTACCACACTCGAGATTTGTTCCTTTCCAGTCACGGTCCATGACTCGCTGCTCTGGGTATCTGCTACCATCAGGAAATCTATGAGGTTCTGCTTTTTGGCTGTTGCCTTGAATGGGACTCCTCTGTCCCTGCACTACTTCTTTAAGTAATCTACAGTGTGCCTGCTGTAGTCAGAAGACATCTTCTTCCCTGACTATGGCTACTCTGACTTGCACTTTAAGAAAAAAAATTAAATGAGTAGGAACTGGACTGTACGCCAAGTGATATAGTTCTGTTTCCTTTTTAAAATAAAACTCTGCCTTTTTTTTTCTTTGCAAGTGAGCTGACGGTCTCAAGCTGACACAGAACAATAAAAGCTTGTAATACCAAAATTATCAATCTGTCACAAACCCACTCAGCAGGTCAGCCTCTACTCTCAAAGTGCCAACCTCCGAGTGCAGTCTTAGAACAGTTTAACAGAACAAGGTAACCTCTTGTCTGTTTTGGAGTTCGGATCAACCTTTGGTCTCAAGTCTTGGAGGGATTCAAACTGTGAACCTCTTGTTAGTGTACCCAATGTACAGGCTCAGGTAATTCTGTCTTCAGGGGCCAGATATCATTGCCTACAGGCACCTAACCAGGTGTAGGAAATGAACCCTGAAAACTTTAATAAAGACCTCAGATTTAAAATGCTTCTTTTCAGTTTGGTATCACCATTCAAACTTATGCCTAGTGTTAGCAATAACCATATATACTTTTTTACAAATGAAAGAAATTCAAAGACAGACCAAGTATGCTCTAAAAGAGTTTTACCAAATATATAATAATATGTAAAACATGTAATACAGAACTATTATATCACAAGACATACAAATCTTATAAAAGAACAAGGTTTAAACAGTGCAATTCCTACTACTGTGATTAGATTTGTCTTTCTCTAAATACCTGCTTAAAATACTACAAAGATGTTTCTTTGTCAGAGTCTAGATAGAGATGTGTCTGAAGTAAAACAGAATTAATGTTTAAAAGCTGGTTTTCCCCACCTATTTTGCATGAGGTCACCTAGCTCCTCACTGTCAGAATATATAAAAAAATATATGTATATAAAAACAGGATGTCTTTTTCAAGTATTAAATTCTGTAATCCTCAGCATGACTCATGTCCTTCAAATGACATTAATTTGATCTCATAAGCTTCCCCCTTCCAGGACATGAAAGCATCTTTATGATTTCGCACCAGGATACTAAACCAGGTTTCCCCTTCTTGAAACGTCATAAAAGGGATGCTGATATCCCTTTTAGCAGCTAAAGCTATAATTAACTTGGAAAAGTCTGTAATTAGCTTCTGGCCTCCCATGTAACATCTTGTATCTAAAACCTGTGTGTGTGTGATCTCACCAGCTGTCCAAGTGTCACAGTGGGTAGCTCGCTGAGCTTGTAGCAATTGGGTTCAGGTTGCCCTGCTGTATATATAGCTGTCTGAGTTTCCATTCACCTGCCTGGTCCTTTTCTGTCCAGCTGAGGGCAGAGGGCCAAACTGAGGTCTCCCAAGATCAATACTAGCTAGCCCTCCCAGTTGCATCCCAAGCACATTGTCAAAGAAGGAGTGGTCAGGGGAGTTAGGGGCATATACACTGCCCAGAATGATAGGCTCCCCCTGAAAAGTACATTGTGTTAGGATTAGTCTGCCTTCTTTATCTACAGTCTGATTATGGATTCTAAGCTGGAGTCCCTCTCTGCAGAGAATGGCCACCCCTCTCTGGTAGGTGGAAAAAGAACTAGGCTAGGCTGATTCCACCCAGTTGCAGCAAAGATGGGGTCCTCCTCCACAGAAAGGTGGGATCTCCTTCAGTAAACAAGATTACACTGCATGTCTCTGAGTTTAAAGGGACACTGTCAGCCCTTTACTTACTTCTTTTGCAGGTATTCCTAAATATGCTCGCATGGCTGGAGCAATCCATCTTGTGATGCAGTAGACATAGCAACAATGTATTCTCCCTCAAAATATTTACTTTTACTGTAACCCCTTCTCCTCCATTTGTCTAGGGCTCCTGATGTTAAAATGAGGGGTCAGAACATAAGTATTCCAGCAAAACAACCACAGCATTCAAGATAGTAATATTTTGGTGTTTTACCTAGCCGGTGGAGTTCCAACCACTAAAACAGTCTCGCCTCACCAAGTGGATGCTGTTCCAAACACCACCCCTGCTGCTGGACTTACAAGAGAAACAAGGAGACAGCAAACCTTCTTTGGAGGGATAATTTAGGTTAATTCATTTAATTAAATAACCCAGTACCATCATGTAAGAAGAAAAATAAAAAACATTTTATTTGAAGTTATTGATGATTTGTAACAATAAATATAAGGAGCAGCTCCATAGGGCTGAGAGCATACAGCAAAGTCTGGCTGGTACACAGGTACTAGAAGAATTAAGAGCGGCTGGGATGCCAAGGCCTAGGAAAAAAATACAAAACAGGCTCCACACTTGTTTACGTGAAGCCACACTCAAGGCTTAGCCCTGCTAACTGCACCTATTTCAAGATCCATTCTTTTTTCCAGGGAGGAGTGCTTAACTCTCCCCACCTCTGGTCCTTTCTGCACTGGAGCCTAATGCAACCTGAGCACCATACCATGGTTGTTCTGATTCCTTTTCCCTAGAGTCAGACATAACGCTGTTCCCACCTCCATACAAGGGTATCCACAGTGGCCTGTACAAACTGAAACTGGACGACGGCTGCTTTACTTTCTTGTTTCAGCATTCCCCCTGTGCTCCTTTATGGGTCTAACATGGGTCCTGCCCTAGACACAGGCATGACAGGCCCGATAAAACTGAATCCCAAAGTACAGGCCCTCCAACCTTACCTCCAGCATTGTGGCACACAGGAATGTTCTCCCTGGAGCTGCCATCTCCAAGGGGCCCTGATGCAGCCCTGCCACCACCACACCAGCCCCACTACCATTCCATCCCAAGTTTGAGGTAAGGAGATCTCAGCATCCTGATGACCCAATCCTGCTGTTTCCTCCTGTCTCTTGCCCACTGATAATTGCAACTGTTTCCCTGACCCCATCAGGTTGCCAGCTCCTGCCACATTCCCCAAGAGATGCCACCCACACTCTGCTGCTCACAGGCTGGTACCTTCCGGGCCGAGGGGTATAAGCCACAACCTCACTACCCTGCCAAACCTGCCGTCTCTCTCCCTCTCCTCCTATCTGCCTCCCACTTATATAGTGGGCAAGAACACCACCCTTTAGGGGCAGGCCACAGGAAATGCCCAAAGCTAACAGCTACTGGGAAGGGGGGACAAACAAACAGTAAGCTCAACCCACAATGGGGGGCTTACGTTACTAATTTTACTGAAAAGTGAAACCCTGTTGCTTCACTCCTATTTTCCATGCGTGATGCCGAAGCACAGTCTCATTTGTAAATAGTGCTGAAGCACAGGAAAGGTTTGTGCACTGACCATTCTACATAAATTCAGCTAAACACAGTTTCTAATAGGAGAAAGAAAGCTCAACTCGGGTAAGTGTTTCATTTTTGAAAGTGGCACTCAAACTTAGATAAATCATGGTCTGAAAATTTGGTCAAGATACTGGGCACGTGTATGCATATGTATGTACATATACTTAGGATATTCAGTACACAAGCCTTCTGGTGAGGTCTGGCTTCAAGTGGTATAAGAAACGAGGAAGAAGGAAGTAAGGGGGGTTCAGTTGGTGCTCTACAAGGGAGCCCTAGTGTACCTTTCCTGTTGGTTTCATGGAATTGTGCTGCTGTTTTCATGTACTTAGCATGCTTCTTCTTTTTTGGAATTGAACCACCTGTAAATCATCTGTGAATTGCCTTTGAAGTTGTTCTGCATAGCACTATGTGTCTTCATTCAATAAAGACAACAGTACCGTAGGAAGGGTGGGGCGGGTGGTGCACCAGCTCCGGGCGCATGCCCCTGAGGGGTGCATTTTTCAAATCAAGCTCCTGCTCCCTTGGCTGATTCATTTGTGCAGCAGCTGTGCTGTAGCTTTAATTGTATTCATTTTTTTACTGTCATTATGTCTGACCAGCAGGGGCGCAACACTGCAGATGGACCAACAAGGGGGGGGTCACATGGTCGTGCTGAGTGCGTGGGTTGTAGAGTGCAGGCGGCTGAGAGAGTAGTAGAGAGATAGAGAGGAAAAATAAACAACTGAAGTGGAATTAAATACTTAGCTGGGCAGCTGAGCGGAGGAGCCTGGAGGATAGATAGCAGAGTGAAGAGGAACTCTGAGAAGAAAGACTAGATACAGTATAAGCAAACATAAAAACAATTAAGCAAATAAATAAAAAGGCATTATTTTGCAAGGCAGCAACTGAACAACACTCGTTGTCTTCATACTGATGAAAAAAATGATTAAAATGGCTTAGTGACAGCAGTACACTCATAGAATAGACTGATGATGACTCGCTGTGGAGGGGGGCGCATGGAGATTTTTTTACTGGGTGATTGCCTGATCGATTCTGATGATTGCTGATGTCCTCCAACCTTAATTCGTCTTTGTAATGGAATGGGGGTGTCGAATCGACACGTCCTTCCCGTCGACGGATTGGAACAAATTAAATGAAATTTGATTGATTTAATCTAGTCCCTCCAGGCAGCCAAGCTCACCGCCCCAGACAGTAATCCAATTTTTCTAGGGCTGCGAAGTTTCGTCGTGTGACCGTTGAACTCTATTTACTCTGTCTGACTGGGTCTGGGCTGGCTGGCAGTGGCAGGTAGCAATCCATTCCCTCACCGGCTCATCATTATCACTTGCCTGGCATCCCACCCTGAGTTACTCCCGGCCAGGCCCACTCCATCCCTGCTGGCTGTGCTGGACTGCCAGTGATCCACAGCTCGAGTCCCGACTGATTTATTTGAATGATTCCCACCTCCCGAGTCACTGTTCTCAGGGCCCTCACTCACCCAGTCACCCTCCTCACATGCTCAGGCTCAGCCTGCCACTCAGCTCACATATTAATGATATATATTAAAAAAAAAGAGCTAGCTAGATAGAGACAGTCACAGGCTCACACTGCTGCTTCCTCTGGGTGTGTGGGGGTGGATTGTGGAGTGGTAAGGCAACAAGATCATACTGTAGCCAGCCCAGACAGAGTGACCACTCTCCTCCTCAGGCTCTGAGCCAAAGCCCATTCAGTCACCTGCCACCATCTGAAAAACAAAGCATTGCAAATTTGTATTTAAAATATGAAGGGCATTCTCACTGCATGTATTTCCATTCCTATGGAACATTTAATTATTTATAAGAAAGATTCTCCAGATGATGAGATAGCAAGCAGTGTAGTGTCATCCAAGAAGAAGATAGGAATGTTTTTACCAGCTGTTGTTTTTGGGGGGGCACTGGAATCAGATGCCAGGTAGGGGGCATCTTCTGGGGTAAGTGAGGGGTGGTAAAGTTCATCTGGGCATCAGGAATAGTGTGACCTATAGGGCAGTGGAAAGGGGACACCAGGGAGCTGCTTGACTTGACTGAGGCAGGGTGGGGTGGATGGGAGGTACTGCTACAGTAGATGCCAGGAACTACTTGAATTTGAATTGTGGCATGGTAAAGGGAGTATCACTGGACACTAGGGACTGACAGGAATGCTTAACCAAGGGCAAGATTGGGGTGTGCGCTCAAAATATTCCTGAAGTCGGTGGGAACATGTAACAAAAGTATGTTTTTCTTCAACAAAAGCCCCAAAACTCACTACAGAGCATGTAAACCTCTCAGAGCTTCTGGGGCCTTGTGGCCCCAGACCCGGCCTCTTTTTTGGGGAGGGTGCAAAATTAGTCTCTGCCCAGGGCACCAAAACACCTTCCTATGGCACTGAAAGACAAGCACATTTCTGGAATTTAGGAACCCGTTTTGAATCTTTCTTTGGCAAAAGGTTGCTAATTGAATATTGAGCTCTCATGCCTATAGCAGGAGCCAGTCCCACTGTTTCAGTGCACCTTTAATTTAGGATGTCTGGAGGAATGTGAGGGTTCAGCAGGAGACCCTTGGTATGGTCTGAGTCATTCCTATCCAACAAATCCTAGCAGTTCATTTTAAAACTACCTAATGCTCCTGCACTGTAGTCAGCTGTTTTGTGCTCCAGGGATTGATCTTGTGCCCCATGTTCTTCGCTGAATATATGATGCCTTTGAGAAGTCACTGGTGGTACAAGGTGAGTGCTAATTGCTATAAAGATTATACTTGTCTTTACCTGTTCTTTATGCCAAATGGGTGGGAAGTGGTCTCTATGCTGAGCTCATCTATAACTGACTGGATGCCTTCCAGCTGGTTGATCTTAAATCTGGGAATTATGAAGTTGTTACTGGTGAAACCCAATCCTCATGGGTTAGCTACACCAAGTGGCATGCTAATTCTGCCATCCCTAAATGGTACCATGTTGAGTGCTATGGATAGGGTCAAGAATCTGGGGAGTCATTGTGAACTCTAAGCTCATTAGAATATCAGGTTGTGGCAGTAGTCCGAATGGGTTTTACAATTAAGGAACATCACATGGATTAACCTCAACTACTGCATAAGGACCTGATGATCATGGTACAGCACTTTCAGTGTTGCTTTGCTAACTTGGACAGCTCTATAAGAACTCAGTCCAGGCTACAGAAAGATCCTTTGACCTTATATACTCTGGGCTACTTTTCCACTCATCCAGAGATAGCTTTTTGGCTGTACCCAGATATCACCTAAAATACTTAATGCAGTTATAGCCCTATTATTTAAACCTCCTTACTCAAATTTTGTAAGAGTTCTCTCCTAGTGGAGGAATTTAAAAAGAGGGCTTAAATGATATTACTTTATTTAGACAAGCCAACTGCAAAAGTTAGTTGTGACATCTGGGAGACAGTTTTTGTTTATTTCTGTGTATTGCTTCCATTTACTATTATTTTAGGTTTATATTGAATAAGATGTTGAGTATTGTATATTAGATTGCATGCAGCTCATTTATTTATGCTGTTTTGTCATATTTATATACTGTAATATACTCAGAAAAATACGCTGAGTTCACGGTATAGGGTGGTATACAAATAAAATTGTGTTACCTTGTCTATTACTGTAGAAATAAGAGGGTGATGGGATGCTGGGAAGTTTATGAGAGGAAAACTCAGAGTAATAAATCATAGGAAACAGGGCAGACCAGATGGACTTAACTTACTCATTTATGTTTTTATGTTTCTTCAGTGCTTCTATGTGACAGCACCTGATTTGACTGCCATGACTGTGAAGGAGGAAGGCAGGAAAATTGAGCGTCATATACCTCCACAGTGTTTCCAACACCTCAGGAGGGTAGGCAGCTGAGGAAAACGTTGTTAAGCATACAGGGGAGGCTGAATCTGAAGATACCAGTGAAGAAGAAGTAGAGGAGATTTGAGGGTGATGATTATGATGCAAGACGTTTCCTTGGAAACTAAATGAAAAAAAGGAAAAGTCAACAGATACAACCCTGGTAAAAAATATCAGATCCTGCTAGTCAGCATAGGACTAAACATCACAACAAATGTGAATGGTGACACTACCACTGATATGGCAGACAACCCCTCCCCACCAAAATGTCCCTCCCCCCAAAAAAGCAGCCACAAGCCACACAAGAGAAAGCACTTGTGAAGACATAAACCTCTACTGCTGCCAAAGTGGATTACAACTGCCCGTCCTCATCATTTTTGTAAATGTAATTACTTACAGTACGTTATGCATCAATTGGTCTTACTTTACCTGCCAGTTTAGTTAGTCTATTACACGCCGCTAGTCTAGTCTCTCGGTGTTACTTGCTGCTGTGGGACTAGTGCTGAACAAACTGTATTGTTTAGTAGCTGATGTTTGACTGCTTAGAACTAGCTACTGAGTAAGATTGCTGCATTTTTCCATTTCTGCCTCTAGTGCCAAACCTTGTCTCTTGTCTTACACTGGTCACTCTGCTAATTATTAATGTCTCTCCCCATTTGCAATGCTGTCTCTCTAAACAGCTTAATTTTATTCTCTGCCTTACCTACAAACCCTCCTCATACACCACCTCTTGCTGTTGCTGTTGTCCTCCTCAGACGTCCCGGCGCCAAAGCACAGAACCCCCCCCCCCCCAATTAACTCCTCTTCTATCTCTAAATAATTGCCCTTACTTGCCACCCCTTTACCTTGTGCTTGATCTTCCCCATTGCCTGCCCCACACTGAGCTTGCTATTGTACTCTAGCTATATTTAACTTCTCTGTCTTTCCCCTCTTGTTCCACAGACAGCCCATCTGCGGGCTTCCAAGCTGCTGCTGCAGCCCTGGCACTCTCGAACCAGCCACAGCTAACAGACCATCCGACTGACCCCAGACAAATTCAGGTATGCACGGACCTCCAAAACTCATGGTTTTGAATGCCGCTGTTTTGATTGGATGCACAGTGGAGGAGCCAGGCACTGCTTGGCAGTTTCTGCTCCTCGGCTGATTTTCCAACTCCTGGCGCTTCTTGATCTCGGGGAAATCTCTTTCTGTGCTGTGTTCTAGACTGAATTTTTTCACCCACCCACCCCCTCACAGTATTAAATAGACACTTGCTCTGCCCCTTTCCTCAGCCTAGCAGCTGATTGGTCACTTCACTCCTGCACATTCTTATGGCTATTGGCCTCCCTGTCTTCAATATCTTACTTGACCCACTTTCTTACCGCCCCTTTTTAAAGCAATTTCACCCACAGGGTTACATATTTGCTGTCAAGTTTGTCTCCAGCTAGAAGTACGTGACATTATTTGATACATCTTGTATGGTATTTCTTTTCAGAGCCCTGCTACTCGCCTCTCTCCACTAATTTTTCCATGATAGCAATGGCTGGAAAAAATACTGCCTCTGCTGACACTGAGCCTTGCTCTCTTTTTACTGGCTCTTCTCACTGCTAGACATTACTTTCTTGGCAGTGCTAAACTGACCTCCACACTATCTGACTTTACCTCCTCAAACTTACTTGTGTCACAGATCAAGCAGCATGACGTGACTCCTCTATTACTCTCTAGGCATCTCTTATACTGGGCTGCTGACTTTACCTCTAAACACCTCTGACAGAATATGCTACTGCTACCACCTCTTTTCCCATGGAAACTATGGTATCTTGTGCTCCTAGCTTTGTTATTATCTGGGGACATTGAAACAAACCCTGGTCCCCAGTTACCCACTGCCTCTCCAAATATGGACTGGTTAAATATGAAAGGCCATTATAGCACACTTAAACATTAGAAGCCTTCTCTGTAGCTTTACTGAACTTGAGGTATGGATATCCATATATGAACCTGACATTCTCTGTCTGACTGAAACTTGGCTAAAGCCCTCTACTCCTGACTCTTCCTACTCTTCCTAACTATCTCTATTTCAAGGAGACAGACTATCTGGAAAAAGGGGAGGTGGAGTTGCACACTATTTCAAAAATCACCTGACTATGTCCTCAAAGCAATGTTCGGTTGCCTCTAACTGCATGCCCTGCTTCTACTTGGAACCAAAAAGATTCACTTACTACAGTATGTACCTACAATCCTCCTAAAGCAGGTCAACTGGGATGCTCTGAACTATTTGAGTACTCTACCTCTGCTGCAGCTGGTCAAAATGAACTTATTATTCTTGGTGACCTCAACCTAGATTGGCTGGGGGAAAATAAAAGCACACTGGTGTCTGTAGCACATGGATTTAACATGCACCAGGTAATTGAAGATCCCACCAGGCTGACCCAGTCACCTGCTGCTGGAACACTTATAGACTGGATACTCACAAATTGACCTGATAGAATTACCACCTCAGGTGTGCTTCCTGATTCTATAAGTGGCCATTCCCCTGTGTTTTGCATATGGGGAACATTAGTGATTCCAGCCCCTCGCACGCTACATCACCTTCCAGGATTTTTTCACACATGATCAAGCAAGCTTTCTACTTGATATCTCTTCTGTAAACTGGATCCCTATTATTCAGTCCTAAGACATTGAATCTGCTCTCAGTCTCTTTCTTTCTATATTCTTTACCCTCCAGGACATACATACACCTAAATGAAATTGACACATTAGGGCCAAACAGACTAGGTGGCTCCACAAGGAACTTCTCGACTCCCTCCAGGTATGTGACAAGTTGGAACCGCTACAAAACCTTAGGTCAGCAAAGTGAATATGACACTTACAGAAAGCAGTGCAACATATACAAAAAACAAATCTGGCTAGCCAAAAGCTCATCATGCTGCAAAAGTCTATTGCTGGAAGCTGCTGGGGACTCGAGGAAATTCTGGACACATGTAAAATCCTTCCTGGGCTCAAACCACTCTCAACACATGAATGATATGGTCCTCAATTTAAAATTTCCTACTTCGTGAGGTATCAAAATCCTCTAGCGTCAGATCAAAACCCATTTGCGAGCTGTCAAAATCACCATCCATGAGAAATCCTTGACCATCAGGTTTTGGTCAGCTGCTCCCTAAGTGACGGTTAAGGATTTTGTTACCTCGCGAAAGAGGATGGGGTGGCGGACTAGGATTCTGACAGCTCGTGGGCTGCGATTTTGTCAACTCACAAAAGAGGATTCAAAAAATCAATCCCCTTTCATGAGCTGACAAAATCCCAGTCCACTAGCTGATCCTTTTTAGCGAGGGAGCAAACTACTTGGCCATTAGTCAATCCTTGTTCATGATACGGGTCATCTGGTCCTTAAGTGACGGTCAAGGATTTTGCTACTTCGAGAAAGAGGATCAAGTGGCAGACTAGGATTTTGACAGCTCGTGGATTGCAATTTTGTCAATTCATGAAAGAAGATTCATAAAACCAATCCCCTTTTGTGAGTTGACAAAATCCTTAGTCTGTGAGCCAACCTCTTTACGAGGGCAGCAAAATATTGACCATCACCTAATCCTCGTCCGTGAGAAGGGCCAACTGGTCACAAAGTGACGGTCAAGGATTTTGTTACCTTGTGAAAGAGGATCAGCTCATGAACTGTGATTTTATCAGCTTGTGAAAGGGGACTGGAAGCGAGTTGTGGACAAAGATTTTTTTAATTTGAAATGGGCAATTTTTGGCCAAAATGAAGCAAACCAAAGGTATAGATTTGTAGAAGGCGTCACCCTGAACAAAACCCATGTCTTATTGCAACAAGAAGTCACCCGTGGAGGAAGCTATGACATTTTGTTTGGTGGGAAAATGAAAAACAAGATGGCGGCTTGTGGACAAGGAAGTTTTGCTGACAGACAAGGATTTTTTAAATCCTTGTTTGTGAGCTGACAACATCCTTGACCATGATCCCAATCCTCTTTTGCAAAATATACATATAAATCTTGGAGTGAACCACGCATGCTCAGAACCCAAAAAATAAAAATACAATAACTTTGAAATGGATTAATATTTTCTAAACAAACCAATGCTGGATTGGTCTTTGACCCAAACTCTTTCTGCATGCTAAATTTTTGACCAAAAGACCACATGGTGTGGTCACAGAGCGATGGGCAAAGAACATGTCAAAAGTGGTGAAAAAGCATTTTTCAGCACTTTGTTGCTCACAAACCATAAGTCTAACCACAATACAACTTGGTACATCAAGAGACCTAGCATACAAGACCACACATTCCAAATGTTGTGCACATCTGTTGGATGGTTGTAAAGTTATTAACACGCAAAAATTGGGGTTTAACATTAAAGTGCCTACTCAACCCTAACTATAGGGGCACAATGGCATATTATATATATACTGTATATATATATATATATATTAAGGTATCCCAGTCTGCCCTGATGAAGAGATCTTAACCTCAAAATACTAGTGGTATGTGAGGCTCTTTGAAGTTCTGAGTGGCTTAATAAATCTCATAGGATTATTCTCTTTATTCTGGGTGAGTGATCTATTTGTTCCTATAACCTGCAGTGTTTACAGATCCTGATGGGAACAGACTGCTTCCTGATATAGTTACATTTCCTTTCAGCACTGTGAGAGGATCTGGATTCCATTGTTTTGTTCTAGCTATTACTCCCCCAGAAATTGACAATAGGCACCAGGGAACTAGTAACTATATGCAGGAAGAGGACTGGATAAATAAGGAGCAGTGAGAGGTGGGGGGTTCTGAAGAAGGCAATAGGGGGCTGTGGTAAAATAATGGTGAGAAGGAATGGTGCAGGCAAGTGACAGGGCACAGCAACTGAAAAGGGGACCAAGAAGGGTGGATTGAAGGGTGTCTACCCGAATGCCAAAAGCTTGTTACAATATATAAAATCAGTGAGCTCCAAGTGAAGGTGGAAGAATGCCAGGCTGGATATAGTGGCCATAACAGTAACATGGACAGTAGGAGATAATAATTGGGATATGGCTATCCAGGTTATATCCTGTTCAGAAGGGATAGGGGTATGAGCAAGGGGGAGTTATAGCCCTTCACATTCCAGTGTGTACTGCAGCATGGCTTCGGAGCTCCACAGCACCAACTCGGCCCTGTTAGAATATGCAAACTATGTTCATGAGGTCTTAAACTTCTACTTCATTAACTCCATTGCCTGGATTTGTCACAGAACAGTTTTCTGGTTCCACAGCTATTACCTCAATCATTTCCAGTGGGTGAAGAGCAATAAATCTTTGTCTAACAGTAGGGGAGTATCTATTGGTGTCCCCAAGGGTTCCATCTTAGCCCCATCCATTTTTCCCCTATTCATAAATTAACTGCTCAAAACCTGTCAGACAGCCAATGTACTCCTCTACGCCGATGATGCTGTCATCTATTCCAAAAACCCTGACATTGACAATCTTACTGCCACTTTCCAGAGTAACTTCAGTTCACTTAAAAGCTTGAACAGGTGGAGACCTTTAAATATCTTGGAGTAACTCTGGATGACATCTTTTGCCTGATTTTAAAAGACCCCACAGAGTGATGCAAGTTGCATCACTCAAAGTCATGGAAACTCTGGGTGTATGAGGACCCAGCACCAGATTTTATAAAATGCAGAATCCCTGTGCCAAACTCCCAGGGTTTGCCACATTTTGCAAGTGTTCCAAACATTGGCACATCTATAAATTAGTGCATGTATCTGTCAGCCCCACCAAACAGCACAACAGTAGAGGTGCCAGGATGTTGGGGAATGAAGAAATACATTGCCAGGAGGGAGCCCTGGGGCATAGGGGCATGGGAGGAGGCAGTGGGGGTGTTGAGGCACAGCTGGGAATCAGCAGCAGTGATGTGGCACCCACTGAGGTTTCTTTGCAGTGAGGTGAAATTAAAGTATTTGTTTTTTAAATTGAGCCCATAGTGTAAAATCTTCTGTGGTAGTCTAGTAGCCCCCCAATCCCCAATGTTTACATATTCTCCCTGGTGGTGTAGTGGACCCCCACCAATCTCCAATCTCCCCTAGTATAATGATACAAGTGCCCGGTCCTATAGCACCCCCTGATCCTCAATCTCACCCCCAAAAAATGTGATAATAGTCCCTGGTGGTCTAGTGGATCCCCCACCCTCCCACCCCATCAGACATTGCACAACCACCCTGTTCTCCCCTCCCCATGTCCCTGCCCTGATCCTGTGAACAGCACAGCCTACCACTCACCATCATGGCCAGCAGCAGGACGCTCTATCAAGGAGTGTGTACTAGTATTGTGACTTTTATATAACGATCTGTATCGATTTTTTCAAAACTGTATGCAATTGTCCTGTCTTAAGTGCCTGACTTGACTGCATTTCTACTGGAACTGCTTATTTTACTTGTGATGTTTTTGTGACTATGTATTTGATGTGGAACCTTTGTAAATGAGCACTTGTGCTCAAAGGTAATCTACAATATTTTCATGAAGTAAATACATAAATAAACATTAAAGAGGACATGGAGGCCACTGATGATAGCGCTATTAAAGAGGAGGTGGTGGATGCTGAGTCAAATTGGGTGCAGCTGAGAACAGCTGCTGGAGAAAACATAAGAATGGTGAAGGACGTGTGATCTCCAAAACATCAAGGCAGCTGGGGGATTGAGAACTAGGCACAGAAATTCAGAGAGGGTGACAAAAGGGAGGTAGTGTTTATAACCTGAAGTTGCCTGATGTTGGCTGGCTGTACTGGCAGTCCCCACTCAGTGAACATCCTCAAACCCTTTTTGTATTTGTTTAAAAAAACATGATGTAACACAAAATGAATGCCATCAGATAGCCTTCACAACATCTCACTCCCAATGCCTCGTGCTCTCCAGACATCCCTTTCTTTCACACATAAAATTCATCATTACAATTGGCTTCATGGAAATCCTGTAGTCCCTGCTGCCATAGTCAGTGAGTGCATGAGCACTTTTTATTTCACTCTTCACTTACCCGATCGCTGTTTTCTGCCTTCAGTCTCAAACAGTAAAAGTTGTACTTGGATAAGACAACCAGCATTGTAACCTGAGGGGGAAGGTGTTGTTTCTTTTACTTACTTACCAGGCCACACAACATGAAAACCCATGATGCATGGAGATGGGCAGAAATTTAACATGCAGAAAATATGGAGAAAAATGTCTGTATCTATGTGTGGGATGGGAGGGCTGCAGAGCAGCTCTACCTACTGGCCAAAGCACTAAATCAGCACTATTTTTTTTAAGAAGTACACCTGCCCATTGTAAAAAAATAAAAAAAAACTGTCTTAAAACTATTTTTCCATCTTATTTACTTTTTTTTTTAATGATCCATTGTAAAATAGGGATAATGTACTCCAGGGTATGTGTTGTGCTGGGATAACATTCAGCCTCTTGCCCAGCCAACCAAGGCATGACATTACCCCAGCATGACACACATCCTGTCAACGTTGCGCATTATTCCTTTAATATCCATCACACATGGACGTCCTCCTACAACCACAGTCAGTAAAACAAATATCAGATTCACCATATTAATATTTCTACAACCTAGATTTGGTTTCAACATATTTATATTGCCTCTTATTTATGCTTTCAAAAGCTACATGAAATATTTTGCTCTTTAACCTACTTACCTGTCTTTTTAACCTTTTTAGCAATTCAACTGAATCAAGTATTCCATTTGTCTCTTACTGACAACATTCTTGTTAAACAGATCCTAATTATTATTTACTTTCAGAATTATATAACATATAAATCAATATAAACTACAAAAAGAAATAATGGTGCCCGCTCCATTAAGAGGATTTAAGTCCTTTGTTCTGGTTCTGAAACTGAGTTCACAAAGTGCTACAGCTTCAACCTACTCAATTTAAAAGGTACATTTAAAGTTGCTATTTTTCTCTGGGAAAAAAAACAGTTCCCATCTTTCAATATATGTTGCTTTTAATTTCCTTCCAAAACCATTGTTTTATCAAATTATTAACTTACTACAAATCATGCTTATAATGCCTGCTTCTCAAAAGGTTCTAATCTGTTTTTAGTTTCATTCTTATTTCACAGAATGTTGTTTGTTTTATATAAAAGTGGCTGTCCAAATCACTCACTGTTGCTAATTCTAGAAGGAAAGAGCAGTATATTTTAATTCTGACCACACCTGTTGATCATCATTTCTATTTAAAACACAAAGACTGAGTTCAAAATAGAAGCTCACTGTACCTTGGTGCATGTTTTCTTTCTCTTTAGAATGCCAATTCACATGCAGTTTTCAAATAGTTTTTAAAGCCCTCTGTGGCACACCGACCCTGAACTGCTGTCACCACTGTAATGAAAAGATCCATTTTGGAGGTAACTGACTCATGTATGAGGAACGTCACTAAAAGGAATACATGCAAGAGGCCAATATAGTTTTCAAGGAGACAGGGGAGGGGAAGGACAAGAGAAGGGCCTTCAATATACTTAAGGAAAGGCATGGAGAGCAGAAATGGAAGGAATATCAGAGAAAGTAAAAGAGGCAAAGGGCTGTCAGATGGACATAAGCAAATGCAGAACTGCACATAGGTGAGAGTAATAAAGAGCGGGCTGGCCAAAATGTCTAGCATCAGTAAATTCAGAATTTGGATTAGCATATCCTCAGTCAGCATCATGCCAAAAATCAAATCTATAAGTTACGTTGTTTTGAAGTTACAAACCATTTTTTAACCCTAATGGCACTGCCAATTCAAAATGCCAATTTCAGTGGTGCTACTGGTGATGTCATAACTAGGACTCACAACTGATAGTCATCCCTGCAAGCTACCTTATAAATTTTATTTAAAGAGACACCGTCAACCCTTTTTTGCATCATACTATTTCTAATTGAAAACCTACATTTTTGATTGCTTATCTTCCCTAACATTCATTTTGTTTCTGGTTGTTTTTCTGCCTCCTTTCTTAGTAGAACGGAAATGCATGCTAATGGCGAATTATACCCAACCTTGTTTTGTTTCAAATCCTTGATCTACTTTTACTACATACTTCCTGAACATTATAAGTACCCACAAACAGTGCAGCCAGTGCCACTAATGATGCATAGTTTTCACCTCCCACTGCATTGTGAGTGGCTAGACTGTGCTGGAGTGTTCCCAGTATAGGAAAGATGCAGTGGGATGTGATTAAGAAATGTAAACAAATACATTATAGTATATGATCAGGGCTTATTGTGGATGGAAAGTTGATGGCTTTCCAAAAGTTGTTGTAGGACAGTTCAAAGGTCAAGAAAAGTTGCTGTACTATCGTTCTGACATTGCAACAATACTACAACAACTTTTCCCCCTGAGCTGCTTCCTGACTGGCTGAAACAGTGCTGTGTTCAAAAAACAAACAGACTAAAATGGTGGCGATGGTTAGTGAGCGATTGGGTGAGCAGTGGATTCGTATAGTTTGGACACTGACTGCCATAGTCATCTCTGTGTGTCCAAACTACCAGTTTGTGAGTTTTCTTTTTTTTTTGTTATCACTGGTGCCATAGATCACCAGGGTTGAGAACAGAGTGGGACTGCAGCAAGAACCATGACGTTTAGAGTCGGGAGCACAGCGGACTTCACCAGACCTGGAGCAAGCAGGAACATGAACACAAGGGCCCAGATATTCAAAAGGTTGCGCATGGTGCAACAGTGTTGCACCATGTGCAACCCACTGATGCGCCCCGGCATGATATTCAAAAGGGAAAAGTGTGCGGCACAAATCCCGATGCGCCAGAGCACATCAGTAATGTATGCAGGCACAGGTAGGGGGGCCGTGCCCATGCATAACCTGCACAGCCCGATATTCAGTCCGGAATGTGCAGAGCCATGCATGCACAACCCCTACCTGCGCCAGCACAAAGTTACGCCCCAAAATGGAACATTTGAGGCCACTCCACAGGTGAGCTGCCGTGATTGCAGGGTGCAACACGGCAGCTGCCACCTGTGGGTGGCCACCCGAGTTCTGGCTGCACCTGGCGGCACCCCCCCATGCCCGATTGTGGGTATCTGTAAAAAAAGATTAATGTCCTATATCCCTGGTGGTCCAGTGGACCGCTGTCTGCCCAATCACGGGCATCCGTAAAACACAAAAAACTATTTCGTCCTATATCCCTGGTGGTCCAGTGGACCAGTTATCTGCCCAATCGCGGGCATTTGTTTCAAAAAAAGATCCCCTTTCAATATCCTTGGTGGTCCTGTGGACTAGCTATCGTCGATCAGGGTATTTGTTTAAAAGATCCCTTCCAATATCCCTGGTGGTCCAGTGGACCAGCCATCTCGCCCAATCGCGGGTATCTATAAAAACAAAAAATTTTGTTCTATCTCCCTGGTGGTCCAGTGGAGCTTGCCTGCTCTGATCGCGAGGCATTTGTAAATAAACTACTATCTGTCTCTGGTGGTCAGTGGTACCACCTACCCACGGATTCGAACGCGCACCGCTTCTCCAGTCAGCCGGGCGGTAGCATTCCCCACCAGCTCAGCTTCAGTCACCGACTGACACCTTGGTAGGGCTGCATGCCCATGGTTCACAGCGTGAGCTTCATGGTGTGATCCTACATACTACATTCTAGATATGTGAATGAATTCATTCACATATCTGGAATGTATAGTACGGTAGAGCGCATGCCCATTGGCTCATGCTGTGAACCAATGGGCGTGCAGCCCTACTGAGGTGTCAGTCTGTGGCGGCGGGGTCAGTCAGGTGAGGCTGCCACCGCCGCCTGACTGGGGCGGCGGGTGGTGGGCTCAGTGGGCGGGTGGGGGTACCACTAGACCACCAGGATATTGAATACGTTTTTACAAATGCCCACGATCGGCAGATAGCGTCCACTGGACCACCAGGATATTGGAAGAGGATCTTTTGAAACAAATGCCGGCGATCAGGCAGATAGCTGTCCAGTGACCACCAGGATATTGAAGGATCTTTTTTAAACAAATGCCCGCAATCGGGCAGATAGCAGTCCACTGGCCCACCAAGGATATAGAACGAATTCTTGTCTTTTTTTTACAGATGCCCATGATCGGGCAGATACCGGTCCACTGGACCACCAGGGATATTGGACGGAATTCTTTTTTTTTTTCAAATGCCCACGATCGGGCTGCAGGGTGCATCGGTCCCCGACAGCTGTTGCCTGGCAGGGTGCCAGGTGCAAGTCATTGGGGATCAGCACACCTACATGCAAATGGGGCCATAATGACATGCAAATGGCCCCATGTGTGCCTTGTCAACTTTTGAATATTATGATTGCTGTGCATGGCGCAATGGGACTTGCGCTAGCACATCCCCATGCTCCACTCTAGCCACTTGCACTGGTGCAGTGCCACTGCGCCATGCACATTGGGGGTGGCCAGGGTGCGAATTCAATGCTGCTGGAGCCATGGCACAGCTCATGAATATCGCACAGTCCACACCCTGAGCAGCCAAGTTGAGCTGTGCCTGATTGTGCCACAGCCTGGTGCAGTTTGAATATCTGGGCCAAGGTATGAAACCTTGTGAAGCAAAGTTTTCTACATTTTGGGAAACCATATACTGTACAAAATAGTGTATGGTGACCATACACAACTAAGGTTGTTTTCTGTTCGATGTGATGACATCATTCAGACCTCTCGAGCTTCACTCTCTAGGTCTTTATGATGTCATCACATCCTTTGATAGAAAACACAGCCTTGTGTGTATGGTCACCGATACACTATTCTATATTTGGTGTGGTAACACCAGTATGGTGGGCAGTCTGCTTTTCACTTTCAAAAAGAAAAAAAGAATCAGAATCAAACTACCAGCTACATCAGCAATCTCTATAGAATGTGACCAGTCATAAAATGTGTTTCTTAAACTAGAGACAATTTGAGTCCGGGGGTTGACAGTGTCTCTTTAAACTGCGGTTGTAGTAAACATTTAAACAAGCATTTGTCAATGCTGAATGTTGTCTTGCTGGCATTGGTAGTGCAGGAGTTAAAGATGCACAATAGGAATGGCAGTGAAGTACTGAACTGACTCCAACTCCACCCCCACCCTGCAGAGACTGACAGATGTTGGGATGTGCCTTTGGGTCATCAGCTATAACGTTCATGCCATTTAACCTCACCCTACCCTGTATACACTGATAAATGTTGTGGTGTGCTTTGGGGTCTTTGGGCTTTATACTTAACCCATTCCATAAGGAAATATGCTGAGATGGGTGCAGTACAGGAGAATGGGGTGAACTTTAGGGCCAAACACTCCAAGGCACACTTTGATGCCTGTCGCTTGCTTGCAGGGTGGGGGGTGGGGTGGAATGGCATGAGCATTACAGCCAATGATTCCAAGTCACACTCCTGATACCTGTCAGTCTCTACAGGTGGGATGTTACAGTTGGAAACCCTAACGCCATAAGCGTTTGTTAGTATTTTCACTCCAAATTTTCAACATGGGCTTTTTGTGACCCCACCTCATGAAGAGCAGCACTATCAGTTTGTTAGCCGAAAGGTGGTTTTGCACATTGGCTATGCCATTTGGCAACACAGGGATGAAAACACATTTTGGGCAGGATGTGAAAAATGACAACTGTATGGTTCATGAGGCGGTCTAAAAAAATGGCAACATTGAAAATCTGGAGTGAAAATATGAAAAATTGGTGAAGTCATGAGCAGGCATAGAAACTGCGCAACACACATCCGTAACGCAGTTATTTTTGGGATTCTTTTAAGCACATTTTCAACATAGTCATTTTGGGACCTCCCCTCATGAACAGTGGCACTGTGATTTTGTTAATCTGTCCCAAAAGTTGATTTCCCACAGTGACCATGACATTTATGCGCCACAGGTATGAAAACACATTTTGGGTAGGATGTAAAAATGACAGCTGTACTGTTCATAAGGATGTGTGAAAAATGTCAGTGTTGAAAATCTGGCATGAAAATATTGCAAATCTGTGAAGTTACAAGGGTGCATAGAAACTGTGCAATGCATGCTTGTAACACAGTCATTTTACAGTATGGACTTTTGTCACCAGATTGTTAACATAGGCATTTTAGGACTTCTGCTCATGAACAGTGTCACCGTCAATTTCTCAAACTTTCCCAAAAACTGATTTTGCACAGTGACCTCGCTATTCTGTGCTGGATATGTGAAAACACATTTTGGCCAGGATATGAAAAATGACAGCTGTACAGTTCATAAGGAGGTATGGAAAAATGCCAATTTTGAAAATCTGAGTGAAAATATTACAATTATGAAGTTACAGCGTGCATGGAAACTGTGCAATGCACGCTCATGAAACAACCATTTTGGATTTTTCCACCAAATTTGCAACATAGTCTTTTGAGAGCCCTCTCATGAACAATGACACTGTCATTTTGTTAATTAGTCCCAAAAGATGATTCTGTGCAGTGACCGTGAAATCACCTTTGGGACTGAATAACGCCATGACAGTTACTGAATTCATGAGGAGGGGTCCCAATAACTACATGTTGAAATTTTGGTGCTAAAATTCCCAAAATGCCCAACATATGCACAAAGTTGAAAAACCCTATTTATGCCATTATACAGCTTATCGAATTTTCAGACCCGCGGTTGGCTTTGAAGAGTGCAGGCAGCGTTCAGTCCACGAAGATGCGTCGTGCCATGCTCTGGAGGTAAGTATGGGGTGAGGGGTGGTGGGAAGGCAGGGTGTGCAAAGCATGGGCGTGGTTGGGGAGGGCCACCAGATCAAGAGGGACCGTTTCTGGTTTGCAGGTTTAAAAAAACAAAAAACATTGCAAGATGGTTTTGTTTGACAGCATTGGCACACTGGGTGGGCTCCCAGTGTGCCACCTGACTTTTTGAGGGGTGCTGTAGCCGACGGGGATTGGGCACCCGGTCGGGAAACATACCAAGAGGGGGACAAGAACAGAGGGGAATGGGCATCCCCCTCAGCATACAGCAAAAGTGATGGGGTCATTATGCTGATGAGAGTGAGCTCCCCATTGGCAAAATAAATGAGGAATGGGGACTGAAGCTGATGGGGATTGGGCCCTCCGTCAGCAAAGAAACACTATTTGGGTGGGGTGCATGATTCCGAGGGTGATTGGGCACCCCCTCGTCATACACTTTAAATGGGAGGGGGACATTATGCTGATGGGGAGTGGGCTCCCCCATCGGCAAATGAAGTGGGTTGGGGCGCTCTGCACAACGCCAGTCAGTGCCACCATGTTTATTAAACTGCATCACCAGGAAAGGCACACCACTGCATGACGAGCTTGGCTGTCATTGCAGCGGGCCTTTTCTTAGACCTTGTGGCCAGTTTACATGTTGCTGGTGTCAGCACCTGCAGCTGCCTTATTGGGGAATGAGGAATGCACCTACTGATGCATGCCCTGCATTCACCCACAGTGACCGCACCTCCAAATCTGCTAATGCTGCAATATGTTGGCTGGTGGGCAGACGTGAGCCAACATAGAAAGGAAAGCTGACACTGAGTGTGTGCAGAGCTTGCATTTCCATACTGTACAGGTGCAGGATACTTAAGAATGTAAGGGATGTAGCAGTCAACATGGCTTTAGTATGCCAAAGTTGTGTTCAGTTTTTAAACTCCTGCAGGGATGAGATTTCAGAATGCCACAATTTGCTTCTGTGGAATGCAGCAATGGCACAATCTCAGAAAGTAGCTGGAACACAATTCTGGAATGCAGCAGAGACGTTTACATTCAGACTGTGGCAGTGCAATAAATTTTAGAATGCAGCAGAGATACACAGTTTCGAATTGCAGGGGACACAGTTGCAGAATGTGGCATGGAGATGCAATTCCATGTGTCATGGATGTATATAGTTTAAACATGTGATGGTGATGCAACATTTCAGAATGTGATGGAGATGCTTGATTTCAGATTTTCATGACAACATGGAATTTCACAATGTGGCATGAATACAGAATCTCAGAATGTGGCGGAGATGCACAGTTTCAGAATGTGGTGGTCACATGCAATTTTAAAATATGGCAGTGATGCACATTTTTGGAATGTGGGGGATATGTAATCTTAGAGCATCAGAGAAAAATACATTTTCAGAATATGAAGGGTACACACAGTTTTGAAATGTTGCTGGGATGCACAGTTTTGGAATGTGGCAGGAATGCACCATTTTAGAAAGTGGCTTCAACATGCAATTTTGGAATGGCATGGACACTCATTTTCAAAATGTGATGGGGATGCTCAAATCTGGACTACGGTGTTGATGCATTTTCAGAACATGACTAAGATGGGCAATTGTGTAATGCAGTAGTGCCAAACAATGTCAGAATGTAAAGGGACGGTAAATTCTCAGAATGTTTCTGGGACACAGATTTTCGAAGGTAGTGAGGACTCCCAGTTTTGGAATGTGGCTTGGAAACAGAATTTCAGAATGTGTCAGAAACACATAATTTTGGAATGTGGTGAGAATGAGCATATTCAGAATGTGATGGGGGTGCACAGTTTTGGTAATTTTCAGAATTTTAGAATGTGGCCAGGATATAGAATTTTGGAATGGGGCTGTGATGTGCAATTTTGTAATGTGGTGGGGATACACAATTTCAAAATGTGCCACTGATACACAGCTTTGCAATGAGCCTGGGACATGCACTTTTGGAACATGGCAAGAACACACAATGTCAGAATGTGGTGGGGATATGATGCATAACCTTGAAATGTAGTGGGTGTATACCGTTCTGTAATGTAGTAGGAATGAGCAATTTCAGAATGAAATGGTACGTAGTCACATCCCAAAGTGTGCATCCCCACTTTAGTCCAAAATTGTCAGTCCCCATCGAATTCCTAAACATGTGTGCCTGCAAAATCTGAGCTTGCACGTCCCGCCAGAATTCTGAAATTCTACACCATATTGACATTCCATAGCTTTCTCCAATGCTGCATTCCAAAACCACCTTCTGCAGCACTTGAAAGTACAGTACCATGCAGTGTAACATTCTGGAAATATATGCATTGAACCAACCCCTGTGTCTATTTATTTCCCCAAAATGAGCAGTAAAACTACAGTTTCTTAAACTTTGAAGAAATAAGTCCTATAAAATCACTGACATAGGGAACTAGGCAGTGAGTTCTGGTTATGACATTATCAGTAGTGCTCCACTGAAACTAGCTTTTTTGGCCAGGGGGTAAAATCAGGTTTACAAAATTGTTTGTAACTTTTAAACCAATTAACTTAAATGAGGTGCAGGGAAACTGGGGGATTGGAGATTTGCAGATATGATTCTACATCATGAAGGAGGGAAATGGGGAAGAACTGGGAAAAACTACAGACTTGATAGTCTTACCTACATTAAAGGTAAGCTGATGGAGATCCTGGTCAAGGAAAGCATAGTAGATTACATAGATGCAAGACCTCAAGCACCATGGATTCATGCAGCAGGAGAATGTCAGATTAACTTACTAGTATTACTTGACTGGGTCACTACTAGTGACTCACTAGGGTGGTAGATCGGGTGCAGGTGGTAGATTTACTCTACTTCAAGTTCAGCAAGGCCTTTGATTTGTTACAACAAGGAGGCTGCTGAAGAAACTGGAGGATCTTGCAGTGGGGAAAGAATTAGTAAGATGGGTAGGGAATTTCAGGGGGGAACAGAGGGTGGTAGTAAAAGGGGTCAAATACGAGGACAAGAGGTCACAAGCAGGATGCTGCAAAGGTCAGTCCTGGGACCAGTCCTGTTCAATTTCTACATCACTGTTATAGGGGAGGGCATCCAGAGCATAGTGTGTCTCTTTGTTGATGACACACAACTATGTGGCAGTATATACAGCAAGAAGGGGGTGAGGGAGTTACAGAATGACCTGGAGAAGCTGTAGAAATGGTCAAAACTCTGACAGATGAGATTTAAAGCCACAACAGCAAAGTAATGCACACTGGGAAAAATAACTCATGTACAGATGGGGGGGTGGGTAGGTTGGACACAACATCTGAGGAAAGGGACCTTGGGATCATCATTAGTGACTCCTTCAAATAATCCAGACAGAACAACAAAGCATACAGCAAAGCAACAAGGATGCCAGGATGCACTGGGACAGGGTTTGATAGTAGGAGGAAGGAGGTGATGTCATCCCTTTACAGGACCCTGATGTGGCTCCAATTTGAGTACTATGCCCAATTCTGGAGTGTGTACCTGAGGAAGAACAGGCAGGGTCACCAAGGTGATCCAAGGCCAACAGGTCAGATCCTAAGAGGAACATCTGGAGGCCCTTAAAATGTGCATGCTGGAGACCAGGATGGAAAATTGTGACATGACAGAGATGCACACGTTACTGAGGGAGTTAAGTGAACAATGAGCACCTGCTCATCAGAACAGTAGTAGTGTAACAAGAGGGCTTGAATGGAGGCTTATTGGGGAGACCATCAGGAAAGATGTGAGGAAACTCTGCTGGAGAGAGAGTGGTGGAGCCATGGAATAGATTGCTGGTAGAGATGGTGGGGGCAGGGACTATAATCATGTTCAAGAATGGTTGGGAGAGTTATAGGGCTGGTAAGATCAAAGATAAAAGTAGGAGCTGCAGAGATGTGGGGAGATAAACTAGTAGTAGTAAAAGATTTATATTTATTCAGGAAAAGATCTTGCTTCACATCTTTAGGCTGAAGCCTTTTCAAGGTGGTCCTGACAATAGGACTTTAAAATTACATCAAATACAAACACAGTTGCAATAATCACTTTCATTCTCCAAAAATTTTAAATATTCAATAAATATACTTGTATTCCAACAAAATTCATGCAACTCATTTTACTACTTGGGACACAAATTTAAAAACTATGATGTTTCTTCATCGCCTATGGCACATACATCTAACTTTCAATTTCTCTGTCAAATAGTTGGTAATTAATGACGATTTATAACCTGTTTTTTTTCATAGAATTTAACAGTTGACAGTTTGAGGCATATTCAGCTTTAAATGTCATTTGACTGAAGCGATTTTTTACCTTAGGTGTGTAAGGGATCACACCATTATCTCTTAGCTTATAATCATGTTTAACACTTTTCTCCTCTATTTTGTCCTTAAGATATTTTGGTTCCCCTGTCTTTAGTAATCTTTGTGTTTGTAAGGCCCTTATCAATTTTCTCCTATTTTTAAGTGTTAACCAGTCTAATGTTAAATACAATTCACAGTGATGAGTTTTATAATCACACTGTAAAATAAACCTAGCTAAATTGTTATAAGTAACCTCAACCTTTCTTAAAGGAAAGTTTGAGGCCCTCCCATATATATATGACTACCATAATCTATTGTAAAGATTAATAACTGATTTACAATTGATTTCAGATCCTAACATTTGTGAAAACCTGTTTTTCGAAATGCCCTAGTTTTCTATTTACTTTACTTACTATTTCTTCTATAGGAATATCAAATTTCAAACCCTGGTCTACCCAAACCCTAGATATTTATAATGGGGAAACTGTGCTCTAATGTTTCCTGTTTTGATGTTTTTATATTCAGTTCCTGTTTTGGTACTTTTACCCTTCTGAGATGAAAAAGAAGGGTTTTAGTTTTTTACTATTTAATACTATTTTGAATCGGCTAACCAATTTTCTAACCCTAAAAATCTTCCTGAAGCCCCTTTTCAACCTCATTAGTATTTATACCATGTGCTAGCAGAACTGTATCATCAGCATATAATTTAATTTTAGTGTTAACAGCAATATTTACAGATCATTTAAATAAACCAAAAACAGGATTGGGCCCAAAATGGACCCCTGTGGAACCCCTCTAATTACTTTAAGCTGTTTTGAAGTTACATCTTCAAGTTGAACCAATTGTGATCTTTCTGATAAATAAGAAGAGAACCATTCTAGTGTTTCAAGATCTAAGCCCAATTTTTCCAGTCTCTGAAGAAGAACCCTGTGGTCCACAATGTCAAAGGCTTTAGACAATTCTACGAACACCATGCACACCTCCCTGCTCTCCTCAAGCTGAGAGGAGACATGGTCTATTAGGTCGGTGAGCACAGTGTCTGTGAAGTGTCCTTTTTGGAATGCTGATTGTGAATCCAAAAGGGAAGGGGTGGATTGGGGTAGGCATTAGGCTAAATACACCTATAAGAAGGAAGGTCAGAGGGTAGATAGGGACATTTTTCTGACAGACTGGATGGACCTTGGTCTTCATCTACTATCACCACCTATACTTCTGTGTTCTCTGTTTCATAACCAGCCCTGAAAGTGTGCAGTCAGTATTTGTAAAAATATTTGTGCTAAAGCACTTTTATAAAAACTCATCTCAGTTCTGAACACAGCTCACAGCACTGATAATAAGCACGGTATAACTACACAAATATCTGTGCTGTAAAATACTTCTCCTTAACAGGGTAGGTCTGCACACTGTCATATGGTTCCATCTCTGTACTGTCGTGCAGCTGTGTAACCAAGTGAGCAGACTTGTGCACACCATGTGAGCTGCCCAGAAACAGTACTCGCCCATCATGAAGTAGCACTGACTTTACCGGCAAAGTTCCTTGCATAGTTTGCAAAGTGCATTATGCCCTAAAATTAGCAAAACTTTGTGAGGTAAGGCTGAAATTCATGATTTTTGTCACATCTTTGCTGGTGAAGGAAAACCTCACAACATCTTAATGTGGGAGTTTATCTGACATTTTTCTTCCTGTTTCCAGAGCACATCCAAGTCCCATTACATTTTGCAACCTCCTTCTGAGATGTAACTATACTTCCCATTTTGGGGTCACCACTGATCATAACAATATACCTACTGGTGCCCACCTCCAGATCTCTTGTGAATATACTGAACAAAGTTGTCCCTGCACAGAGCCTAGTGGGACTCCATCAGTCCCTTGTTTCCATATGTATGCATTACCTCGTGTAAGTAATAAGCCATAACAGGGTGTATATTGTAGGATTTTAATGTACACCACAAGAAGACAGTAAGGTATGAACTGAAGGCTGAGTGTTCTTACGTTTCTGGGAAGTGCATTAAAATACTATGATACACACCCTGGAGGGGCTCAATACACTTATAAAATGGCACTAAGTATTTTATTTTTAGGTGAGGAAAATGAGATTTGGCATCTGACTGTGCATTTATAAAGATTTAATGCACTGTCTGGTGACATCCCTCGGTCAATTAAATTTCTAGATATTTTCTTGCCATTTTATAAAGTATAATAACTCTCTGTTTTCTGTCCTACAACCAGATTTTAACTAATTGAGTTATACAACCAGTTATGCTCGGCTCTCCACCTGATAGACTAGTCACTTGTGTGGCATTGCATTGAAAACTTTGTTGAAGTCCAGGTATACATCAACAGGTTTCCTCTCACCCAGTTCCTAGGTGCCATTATCAAAAATGCAATGAGCTTGATCTGACACAATTTCTTCTTGCAGGCTCCACACTGAGCTACAGAGTCCATTTTTTGTTCTGTAAGAGTTCAAAAATTCTGCTTCTTATGATTGTCTCAAGCCAGATTCCTTGGTATGGAAGATACGATGGCTTATTGTTTCCAGGCTTAACCCTGAAACCCGTTTTAAATATTGGTACCTCATGGGCCACCCTCCAGTCATCAGGCATGTGTGCAGTACTAGAGGGGTGCAACCTGGTCCTATTGCTATCATTTCAATGTGCAAATAAACCAAGGCCCATTCTACCTGTTTCAGTTAATTGTCCAGGGTGGACGTAAACAACTCCTTGGCACTTTTCATAGGGAGCATAACATTACCCTTCAGTGTTCTGGATAACATTCTTCTATCCATAAAGTAGGCTGTGATGCAGTTGTCTGTGTGTGAATATTAAATGCTTAGTGACTGTATAAGTCTAGACACAGGCGGTCACTGTGAAAGTCTATGAAAGTCTATGTGGTACTTAAAAGCTCCTGACGTTGTTGTGACAATTTTGAGAAAATGGAATATTTAGACAATTTAGCTTATCTTTAATATTTTTTTCTGTAATTTTTTTTTATTCTTTTCTTAACTGGCTAAGGCCTACTAGGCATAGGTGCCTGTTTTCAGGGGCTACCCGGGAGCACTGGGGCAGTTAAGTGACTTGCTTAGAGTCACACAGTATGCAAGCTGAGGTTGTGGGAATCAAACCCAGGTCTGTCTGCTGGATGTACCAAGCTCATTCACAGATCGTTATTCTAACATCTAGGCTATACTGCCACCCTTATTTCTTTCTTACTAAGGACATTTGCATGTACACAGGATTGCTGCCTTAACTATTCTGCTTGCATACCTACACCTGACATCATAGTTATGTTTATGACATCATAATTGGTTGCTGTGGAGATAATTCTGATGCCATAAACAAGGGAGTATGATGTTAGGTATAGGCAAGCAAAAAGAGCAGATAAAGTCTAAAGGACAGTAATCCTCTTTTATACAACTGTCCTCAGTAATAAAGAAAAATAAAAGGGAAATAATTATAGAAAATATATGAAATATAAACTGAAATGTTCTAAAGCTCACATTTTTGTCAAGTTTTTCTAATGGCGTTGGCGGCTCTTTAAACAGTAAGACATGGCAGGGTGTGCATTGTGGGATAATGGTACACCTTAGGTGGCTTGAAACCCAAGACATAGACAAGTCCTTAGACCACCCAAGAAGTGCCATTGTCCACACAACCCACACTCTGGTATCTTATTGCAGTTATGAAACAGAAACCTTTGAGAATTAGTAAAGAAGCATTTTATCATTTGTTTTATTACTTAAATTAGTAAGACAGCACTATATGTAAAGTGTTGTTTTTTTCCTGGGTCAAGTAAAGACAGCATTGAGCAAATTAAGGGCAACACCAGCATGGTGGTTGCTTCAGTGGAGGTGTGGGGGGATGGGTGGTTTCTATTGATGGAGGTTGGGAGCAAAGACTGAGAGTCATGGCCAGCATCAATTGGAGACTGACAGGACTGGAGTTTATTACTGTGGCCATAAATGGCAGAGTTAACTGAAAGGCTCAATGGAAGCCTTAATGTGTGTGTATGTGTGTGTGTGTGTGTGTGTGTATGTATGGAGGGGTATTTGCTGCATGATGAGAGGTGAGCCATGATTGCTGGCTAGCAGGTGCTGAGAGCTGTAGTCGGTGACTAGCAGGAAAGGGGAACTAGTAGACTGTAAAAGGCAGGGACTGCAAGGAGAGTGCCAGAGCCATGATTGACAGTAGCTAATATAGAGTATAAGCAGTGGTCAGCAACAGGAGCAGAGAGTCACATTTGGTAGCAGCTGAGCTTAACTAGAAGAAGAAGAAGAAGAAGAAGAAGAAGAAGAAGAATCAGCATTTATATAGCACTTTTCATACCCAGTATCCCAAAGTGCTTTACAAGCAATGCTAGACTGGTAGTGAAGTGACTGAATGAGTGGTGGAGGCCATATCGCACATCATCACCCACACACAGCCTGGATAATTGCATGAACCGGTTTATGGGAAGGGGAATGCTGGCCATGACACTGGGAATGTTCTCTGCTCGTTGCGAAGAGTGCCCTGGGTTCTTTTACTTCCACCTGGACACCCACCAGGTCAGCACCAGGATGGGCAGAAGGGATCTTGGTTTAACATCTCATCCGAAGGACGGCACACCCCTGCAGTTCAGCACCCCCCAATACTGTACTCGGATGCCAGCGATTTTTAGGTACAAGTCCAATCCTGGTATGGGATGAGAACCCACGACCTTCTGGTCCAGAGGTGGATGTGCTACCAACTGAGCCACACTAACACTAACTAATGACTCCTGGACTGTCATTATTTGAGGTAGACATTTTGGCCCTAAAAGGAGGTGTCTGGCACAGGGGGTGAGTGCTTAGCTGTTATTACTGGAGGTACTTACAGTGTAGAAAACAGTGTAGCTGACAATATCTCTTAGTCAGTTTGGAGCCAGCTTTTTTCATCCACTTCATATTAGTACCTAATACAATGCTGTGAAAATGTTTTGAGACGCACTGTTATGAAAGGTTACTAAACCAAAAATCTGCTAATTCGCCAGTATTCAGAATTCCACATTCTTAAAAACAGCTAATTGTTCAGCTACTGAGGAATGGATGTAATATTATTTAATGGAAGTTTGTGAAGGCTGCCACAGTACTGTATTTTAAAACACCTCTGCTACTATAGGTCCATGAGTTCAAATTCTGATACTGCCAGCCAAGTCTGAATTTGAACGCTTTGGTTTGAATAGGTTTCTGGGTCATATCATGTCAGGCATGGAGGTCGATTATCTCCAGAGGGTTTCAGCTGAGAAGGTTGCAAAAAAAAAAAAAGCTAAAGTGAAGAAAAATAAGAACTAGAATGCATGTGATTGGCAACAAACTGAGGCTTTTTACCTCTGGGTCACTGGTTCAAATCTGGCCCAGGCTGATGGTGACTGAAAGCATTATCTTTGATGGCTGCATGGTGGTCTACATGAAAATGAGTTGACAAAAAATGGGCACTCACCACTTCCATGTATTAAAATGAAAACACCATTCTTAGATTTCAAATAAAGTATAATCTGCCTCCTTTATGTTCTAAAGTGCAGAAAACAGATAGACACCCAGAACAATCACCTAACACATTTTGGATGCTACAATCATTTATCAAAGGTGTGCTACTACAGAGACATGTTTTGTTAAGTAGCAGTTCATAGTAGTGATGTATACATGATGTCATAGATGTTGTCATAGAGACTATATGCCTTACAAAAAAAAATCAATGAATACGCGATTGATAAATAGACAAAAAGGGTGAATTTTGTTCATTTGTGATTGCTAAAAACAGTATAGATTCCTATCTCAGCAAAATTATGCAAATATGCTACTGATTCAAATAAGTTAAAAACAGTACGCATGACCATAGTTACTTTTCATTTAGGAATTGTTTTATAACTTATCTATATCTATTTATTGGCTATAGTCAAAATACCCACTGCATTGTTAATATTATTAAAGTGCCCTAATGCTGGGTAGTAAAAGCCTATGGGTAATAAGGAAGTATTATCATAAATGGCAACTGCAGCTCATTACAGAGGACTAGTCACCTACTCGTGGAATTTATCTGTAGACCTTGATACATACCTATTCTTTGCAGCATCCAAGCTGAAAGAAAAGGAAGAGAGAAATAAAAATGTCACAGATAATCAAATACAATAAAGTTTACTATATATAGTTCAGTATTGGTAGTGCAGAACTATTGTTCCTGCCCCCGGAAGAGGATCTTCCTCACTCCTGATCTTCCTCTACAGCTTGTCAGAACATTGTAGAATATGGATGCTAAAAATTATGTGCTAGAAATACCCTCGGCTTGTCCCATTTCCAAAGCATACATATTGACTGCCTTATTATTTGTGCTCATGTTAGGGGTGAAGGTGAGAAGGCCACCGCTTGATGCAACATGTCCTTATGCTACAAAAGCAACCTATGCCGCAGGGAGTGTGCTGCAGCAGTGTGTGTTGTGTTGTGTTGTGTTGTGTTGTGTTGTATACTGCACAAGCATATAAAATAATCCCTTAAAGGGATCAGGAGAAGGAAAATAAAATGGAACACTGTAGATAAGAAAATTAAGAATGGTGTGCTATATATTCTGAAAATCATAAGAGTGTGTCTAGCAGCCTTTCATGTATGTCAAATCTGCAATCAACTTTAGGTCATATATTGTTCTGCAGGATGAGGGTAAAATGTTCATTGACCCTTAACATACAATATTATAACTGCCCTGATAGAAACAGTTTGAAAAGGTCACATGGAAGGTAATAATTTTGCTAAACAGATAAATGGCCTGATGAAAAGTTGGATTGTAAATTCTTAATGGGTAGAAAGTTAAAGATAAGGACATGAGGTTGGAACGCTGAGATGAAAGGAGGGGTTAGCCTTGGAAGGCTGATAACTTGCCTACACTGTACAGTGGCACTAGCACTTGAATTTCAACATCTAGAGCACTACAGGGCAAGTGCAAATGTAGAGTATAGCTGCAAAATATAGGCACTACTAGCATCAAGAATACGCATGAATAGAATGGAAGAAATAAAAATCAAGCCCTAATTCAATAATAACGATGGGAAATTCTGTAAAAGGTACGTTAAAGTCGAGTAGCAAAACCCTAATAATAATCATAGAATTGGTGTGTGACAATTTCTGACCTTCACTGGTGCAACAGTTCCAGTGTTAATGATTTTGATACTTTAAATTGATCTTGCAAAGGAAAAAAACACCTATGGTATAATACAGATTGATGATAATACTAATGTGTTGTTTAGCATGATCTGGGAGATTTGAATGTTAACATTATCCAGTAAGTGATCTCTTCTATACTAGTGTTGTTCTGTAGTGCAAGTTGCCTTGAAAACTATAACTTTTATTTACTCAAAACTAGAAAGCAAACATCTTTTAATATTTTCAAAAAATTGTTTATGTGCATACAACTACTGAGAGTGCTCTATATACAGAATATATCTTCAGATTTGCAAAATAATTTTACTGTAGATACAGTTGCTTGCCTGAGCCTTATCATGGTTCACATAGTATAGGTATTCATTGAAATTATCTGTCTTTGCTTTAAATGAGTCTTGGAATTTTGAATATATAGTACATGTACCATTAAAACGTTTCAGATATTGTTAGAACTGAACAAAACAGAATGGACATGTTCTGCTAACTCCTTATGTTTTTAAACAGAAATACTGTATTTAAGCTTTGTACTAAAACATTTGAATGAATACACATTTTGAATATCTCTAAATACACAGTATATATATATATATATATATATATATATATATATATATTACACAACGGGTGCAGGTTAAATTTGATCAAGATATCACTAGTATCTCACTCACTATTGTGACGCTAGTAATGCCATCTTGCAAGTTTAAACATCACAGTGGAATACTGAACCAATCAGACAGCAGCTTTAATAAGGCTGATGGCATTACAGTAGCTGTGTTTAGCACTGAAGCCAGCAAATATGAGATGCTTTGAGTGGCAAAGTTTAAATTTTGCACTTTTTTCCTTTTGTAATTTTTTTATCATTTCTGTTGCAAAACAACCTAAACATCCATTGTGCAAATCAAACTGACATGGGTGAAAGTGAACTGCTTTGAGTGGCACTGTTTACATTTTGTACGTTTTTCCTTTTGTAACTTGTTATCATTTCTACCACAAAACTACCAGCTGTATAAATGAAATATGGCATTGGTAAGAGTGAGGTAGTAGAAATACCTTCACTCACTATACTGTACTTGACCTCTTCTGATCTCATTCATGGCTTCACCACTCTTAAGGTCAGGAGCTGAAATATAGCTCATGAAGATGTTTCTGCTGCCTCACTCTCACCCATGTTATATTAGGTAGATAAATAGATAGATACATAGTATGTGTAAATCAAAGTAGTGACACATAGGCTCTTCCTACTTGTGAAGGTCATGTAATATTTTGCAGGAGAAAAATCATTGACATTGATGAACTTTGTTTATATATTTATTTAGTTACTTGTTGTTGACCAGGTAAGGAGGGCTAGGCAATACTGTCCATCTTCAGGCTCGCTCTGTTTGGTGGGGGGCGGGGGGGAGTCTGCAAATCTAACTAACTGAACTTGAACCACATTATACTGTTGCTGGTATTTTGGTGAATGGGAATATTTGGCCAGGCTTTTCAAGAAATTCTATGAAATCTTTAACATCCATTTGAACAACAACCAGAAAAGGCAGACTCAGTTTAACATCTCATTTGAATGATGGCACACCAACTGTACAGAAGCCTCAAAGTACTGAAATTGGGTGCCATCATTTTTAAAGGTATGAGCCTAATCCCAGTGTGAGACTGGAACCATTACCTTCTGGTCCAGAGGCAGACATGCTACAGGTATATGTGCTTTGTATGTGCTATATGACTAACATGTTAGGATAAGAAGGAACCGTATGACATTAGTGCACACGCACGCATACACACACACACACACACACACACACACACACACTACTCTTCTGTCTCTCTTAGAGGACTATAATGGAATTTAATTACCATTTTATTTTATATATATGTCCAACATTTTATTCTGATTTATTATCACACGCAGAAAATAATATACTAAAATTTGCAATATGCATCTATTCAGCTGCAATTTGCTTTTCCAAATATAGATGTTGTTGGGCTCTTTCTATGTTAGGCTAACCAGTGTATGACTTTGACTAAAAAGGTGATATCATCAAAACAACTGCAAAAACTGTTAAGCCAAAGATAACTAGAATCAGTGCCATAAAATTCAGAAAATGATGTGGTTTACATTGATTGCTCTAAACACTGAAACAAATGAACATCGTAAAGGTCAACAATTTTATTTGTACCAAATTGCCTGCTACTCATTTGCATGCAGCTGAAAGTCAGAGTTAAATCACTGTAAATTGCTCTACTGATATTTAAAAGCTCCCTGAAATGTAATCACACTGTACCTTTATCAGTTCTTTCAAGTCAACAGACATGAAGTATATACAAATGTAATATAATCTCATAAAGAAGTTTTAAATAAATAACGCTGTACACATAACTTTGAAAGGTGTGACAGAATTCTATTTCATTGGCTGCATAAATGTCACAAAGCAGCATTTTAAAATGGATAGCCAATTTGTAAAGGGTTCACTAGTCATTTTGAAAGTAGGGCTATCCATACAGAAGTTCCTGCTTTATGTGCACACAAGTCCCTCTTTGAATTTATGCACTTCAAACATACTGTATTTTAGGTATGTTGTGTAAACGTTAAATTGAGAGAAAGTAAGAAAACTGTATTGCCTTGTTATCAGTTTGTTTGTAATCTCACAGACTGTGCCTGAAAATAAGCATTTGATTATTTAGTGCAGGTACCTGGTTAATAAAAACTAAATAAATAAATAAAAAATAATTGTAACTACATGCAATTGGAGAACAGTAGTCTATATACTGTACAAATGTTCTTACTGTATCTATCGTTATTTACAATATGATTTTACTTTGAGTAGCATCTGGCATACAATGTGCACAGTATGCCAAAATGCCTCACATCACAATTGGTATGCTCAACAGATTGTAAGTTATACATTTTAGATATATCTAATATATGTTAAACAGAGATTTAAGTTTGGGGGTTGAGCTGAGAATTTGAGAAAGGAGTTGGACGGGTCAAGAAAGTGGATGAGTTTTAAGAAATGAGATGAATATGGTTGGTAAGTCATTGAGCTGTAGACCAGCTGAGTGAGTGTTCCAGATGCCAGAAGCATAATAGCAGAAAGTCTTGCTACCAAACATTGCTGGAGGAAGACAGCCAGGCCAGTGAAGAGGTCAAAACTGCAAAAAAGAGGAGTCTGGGGAAGAGTGCTGTGGAAAAAAGTTGGAGATGAAGGATGGTTTAAGAAAGGTATAATTTTATGGCCAAGAAGGGATATCTTTTTTTTTTTTGATGGAGCTTTGTCTCCCAGCCATACTCCTCTTCCAGAGAACTTCCCTGTTCCTACTTTATTTAGGCCCTAAGACCCCCATTGGCCTCCTATGTCCAGTGCCTCTCCAGCTTCCCTATAACTTCCCATCAATAGCAGGGGCTCTAGAGGGATGGTCATCAGTGCCCAGGGAGTTCAGGGGCCCAGACCATCAATAGGCTCACATGGCAGTTTCTCCCTTGGTTTCTCTCTCCTTCTTGATGTGAGTGCTGCCTGCATAGTGGATCACATGGATGCAAAGCATGTCCTTGCAGCAGGGACTAGCTCCCTGGCCTAGCCCCAGGGGATGCTGTGGTGGCAGAACTCACCATCAACCCTCATTGACCAAGGCACACTGCCATGTGACAAGTAACGCAGCCTGGCCTGCCTCCCAAACTGGTGACTTGACTTTGCTTCCCAGTGCGGGTCACCTGCATGGCAATGCAATGTGCTGCAGCTTGGCCATTGGGTGCCAAAGAAGGGATATCTTATTCCTAAGAGAGATTTTGAACTGAATTCTGAGACAGATCTGGAGCCAGTGGAGATCTTTAAAAAGCCTCTGATGCTACTGAAAAATGTACTATTTAGAAAAATGTTTTACTTATTTTTCCAAAATGTCCTGTAGTTAACTTCCAATTAGTCTTACATCTCAAATCATTTACATAAAAACAGAATTCTTCAATGACAAAAGCAGAGGGATATTTGTCACTTGTATGCAAGCAGTAGGAGCAGATGAGGATCAAGTGACAGAGCTCCTGTTTATTAATATTTCACAAGAAATAAAGTATGAGAGGAAGGAAAGTATATGAAATATAACCTTCATTGTGTGTAATAAATACGCCACCTTCATTGTGTGTAATAAATATGCCTTTCAAAGTTAGCCTTGTGGTGTTGAAAGTTCTTTAAGATAGTAGTGATGTTATCATGCAGTACATACAGGTACACATGATAAGGTATGCAGCACAAGTTTCGATTTACTGGAGTTTGGAGGCTGTACTTACTTTGGTAGGTCATAAATGCTGGAAATACAATAACCAAAGTAATACACTGATCAAATTCATGTGACAGTGGATTCAAGACAGTGGCGGATGGGGACAATGTTTCAGAAGTAGAAATAGAATGATCTGTAAATATGGGAGGTGAGGAAGCAACAAAGAGTCTGTGGTTGAAAATACACCAGAGTTTCTCACACTGATTTCAAAACTGAGATAAACGCCCATGAGCTTGATCAGAGGAGCTATGGTTATATTTGATGACCATCTTTTGCCGGTTAAGAGGAGTTTCAATTTAAAGACACTACCCTGTAGGAAATAGTACGGCACTGTCACAGTCAAGGCAGGATAAGAGCAGAAAAGGAGGAGTCATTGAAGGGATTACAGAAAGCATATAACTAAGTCTCAGTGGCATAGAAATTGTATCCAAGTAAATATATGGTAGGTGACCAAGAAGGAAAGATATGTGGAGAAGAGTAAATGGCCAAGGATGAAAGCCTGGCTTTACCAATAGCAGATCTGCTTCATACCAGAGGAGAAACTGTTGCTAGTGACAAAAAGAGGTAAAACTGTAAGCAAGAGCAGAACTAAACACACTAAAGAAAGTGCACACTACGGCAGAAGTTGTATATTTGGCACAATGTTTGTGCAATGCTTTTTATGTAGGCAAGACCACCCACCCCTTCAAACAGAGGCTGGGTGAGTATATGTGAGTGATTGACTATGGTGATCTACCGTATGCCACGGCTACTCACATTGCTGAAGCTGGCAGTGCATCTGAGCATTGTTTTAGTTCACTATCATTGATAAGGTTAGCAGAAATCCAAGAGGAGGTATTTTAATAATCTACTTTTAAAAAGAGAAACCTTTTGGATCGTGCAATTAAAGGCAACTAAGGCACCAGGTTTGAATACAAGGTGTGACCTGAAACCATATTTGGAAAACTGTGATGTTTATTTTTCTAATATCAGGATTGCCTTTCAGGGAACCCTCATAGTTTCTTTGCAAATTTCACAATATGGTTGCCATTTTATAAATATTTTTAACTCCCTTTGTGCCCCCTTTAATCTGCTCTGTTTTTAATGGAACTGTGCCTCCTGATATATTTTTATTGTAAAGTGTTTTATGGTTGAAGTCCAGCCAATTATGTAATTACAAGTTGTGTGAACATATTTAAAAAAAATGCTGTACACCAATCATTTTAAAGTGTGATGTCATAAAATGTCAGTTGAAAAATAGTATTTATTGCGAGTCATTTAGAATGTGCATTAGCCTTTGATAAAGGATTCTAGCAATCTGAAATGCATCAGGCATGCACAGTATTTTCACGGTGGGTCTTGTTATTTTATTTTAAATAATGTTTTAAAAACTATTTGGAAGCTATAGAGTCACTATTCTCGTAGGCTGGTGTGTGCCCGATTATTATTTTGTTAAGATCAGAACTATGATAAAAGAGGTATCTGATGTGTCTGCAGAGGATGAAGGTTGATAAAGGAAAGTGTTCTACTCCACAGAGCAAGAATCAACAGCTAGGCTGAAGAATACAAGAGTGCTAGGAAGTTATTGTTACTAGTGCAATGTAGTTTATCAGCCATGCAGTGAAAGGTCATCTTTGTACTTCAGTGAGTATTTATTTATTTATTGAAATGTTTCACCAGGAATGGCACGCTGCACAACAAGATGCTCATCTCACGGTGCGACCTGGAGGGGGGGGGTTACAGAGGAAAGCAGATGAGTACATGATACATAGCATTGAGTTACACATTGGAAACATGAAATGAGAGTAACATTGCATATATTGCCACTTGGAATTTGAGTTACACATTGGTACAATAAGTGAGAGTAACAGTGTGCAGGGATTTACCTTACATGTAAGGGGGGGAAGGCTACATCAAAAGTGATACAACATGGGTTAGGTTTAAACAATACTTTGTTGTCAACCATGGAGGAACATGGAATTAGGTTATGACCTGATTATGTTTACACAATACATAGGTGACAGCCACTATCTATGGGTAACACGTTAGACAAGGCTAGAAGTGCATTAGGGGTAGGTGCGGAGGTTGGTGGATATATGGCAGCATTTGTAGCTGATTGCTAAAGCCACTGGTCAGGCTGTAAGGGTAGTAGTAAGAGTGGGGAAGGGGATTGGGCATGTTGGGGGAAGAGGAGGTCAGATACGGAACAGTTTATCATGTAGAAGTTTGTCAGGGCAGAGGATTGGGAATGCTTTGAGGAGAAGTGTTGGATTTGGACCGGCAGGTCATTCCAGAGCTTCAGGAGATGGTAGGAGAAGGCTGATTGTCCTGCAGTGATCCAACGGTGAGGGATTACCAATAGTTGGGAGTCAGTAGACCTGAGGGCATGAGGGGGTTGGAGGAGATGATGGAGAGGAGGTGAGGTAGGGTGGAAGGGCCCGAGAAAGAGGTTAGAAGCAAATTTAGCACTTGTAGTAGGCGCTGGCTGTCAAGGAGGAAGGCCAGTGAACAGTAAAGCTCGCAGTGGTGGGTGCGAGGGAGGGCGTCGAGGGCAAAATGATAGAAAGCATTGAAGAGAGGGTCCAGTCTGGAAAGGGTAGACTTGGAAGCAGCACTGTAGACTATATCACAGTAGTCTAAGGTAGGTAATATTATTTTTTGCACAGTTTCACATCTCACAGGTAGTGGGAGGCTACTGCAGTTCCCATAGAGAGTGCCTAGCTTAGGTCGCAGTTTTTTCAGGATAGCGTCCGCATGGGCAGAGAAGGATAGGTGTTGGTCAAGCCAGACACCTAGGTACCCAAAAGTTGTCACGTCCTCAAGAACTGTCCCATCAAGGGTGTGGAAGTTCAGGGGTGTGGTAAGCCCGGATAGTCTCTGCCTAGTGCTGAAGGTCATGGAGACTGTCTTCTGGCATTGAGGGAGAGTTGGTGAGGTAAACCAGAGCTGAACTTTATTGAAATCAGCCTGTAGACCGCAGCAACCTCCCCGAGGGTCCGCCAGAGGTAAAGAGGACTGTGTCATCTGCATACAAGTGAATTGAGGTAGATGAACAGGTTTGTGGCAGGTCATTTAGCAGGCTGGAAAAGAGAATGGGGCTGAGTACTGAACCCTGGAGAACACCAGTGTCAATTGGGAGTGGAAGTGAGGTGGAATCAGCAATTTTTACAGATTGAATTCTGCCTAGCATGTAGGCTCTGAACTAGTTGGTGGCAGTCGTGGATAAACCAGCTTCAGAGAGGAAGAATAACAACAGGGGGTAGGAGACAGTGTCAAATGCTTTGGCTGAGTCGACAAAGATGGCTGATGTAATAAGACCTTTGTCCATCCCCGAGTGGATGGAGTCCGAGAGTCTTAGTAGGAAAGTGGCAGTAGAGTGGTTTTTCCTAAATCCAGAATGGAAAGGCATGAAGAAGTTGGATTCTGAGAGAAAGTTGAGAGTTGTGAAAGCACAAGGTGCTCCTGAAGTTTCATGAGGGTGGGAGGAGGAGATGGGGCAGTAATTTGCCATGGTGGTGGGGTCCCTCCTTTGGGAGTGGTAAGACTGTGGCATGCTTCCACTCTGTAGAAACTGATTCAGTGGCAAACAATAGGTTTAGAAGGGCGGCTAGGGGAGATGCAATGGCCGGGTCAGATAGGTAGAGGAGTTTGGTGTCCATCCCATCAGGGAACTTCCCTTGGAGGGGTTCAGGGTGAGTAAGGCATCTAGAGCTTCCATAGGAGAGATGTTCCTGAAGTAGAAGGTGTTCAGGCTGGGGGGTTTAGGAGCTACAGCATGGTGTGTGGGTGGGGTTACAGCTGGAAGGGAGGCAAGGAGAGTAGTAGCACATGTGGTGACGTAGGAGTTGAACTCAGAGGCAGCTGCGAGAGGGTCTGAGAGAAGAGTCCCATCTGAGAACAGTAGGGGGAGAGATCTGTCGAGGGGGGGAAGGAGTTGATAACTTTCCAAAATTTTGATGGCCTACATAGATTGGCATTGAAGGTGTAATTAAAGTATTCAGCTTTGGCATGTCAGGTGGCCTTGGTGCACTTATTACGGAGCATGAGGTAGGTGATGTTTGTCACCTGGGAGGAGCGTAGTCTTGTAAGTTCTCCACACCTTGTCCTGGGCATTTTGGCACACTGTTAGTTCAGGGGAAATCCAGGGAAGGTGTATCCCCGGACCCTGATGCATCGCATGGGGGCATGATTATCCCAGATGCTGAGGAAGGTGTTCCGGAAATGTGTAAGGGCATCACCCATGTTATAATTACTAAGGCGATGACCCCAGTTTGCATGAGCTAGTGCTTCCAGAAGGTGGGTAATGTTTAGTGATTTATATGACTGTTGACCGTTGTACTAGAAATTTGGGAAGGGATTTAAGGCGATGAATTTTGTGGACTAAGTAGGTGATGTGTTGATCGCTTATAGAGTCTGGAAATAGGCCAGATTTGATGACCTGGTGGGGGTGGGAGGTGAGAGCCCAGTCAATTAAGGACTGATTACCAGTCTTGTGGTTAGTACTTGTTGGTTCCGTGATGACCTGGTAAAGATTGAGGGCTGTTATCTCAGAACGAGCTTTGTTAAAAGAGGGTGATGGCCAGTTGTGATTAAAATCTCCCATAATATAAAGTTCACCAGATGGGGCTAGGGAGGCTAGGTGGCTTAGAAGGTTGGTGACAGTTGTGGCCAGGGTTACAGGGCAGCAGCCAAAGTGCAGTATAAAACATCATCATCATCTTCAGCATTTGTATATCTATGATCTCTGGGAACAGAATCAGAGTGCATTTCAAAATATTTAAAACACTGACAAATAAATTTCATCAGATACATACAAAACCCAAAGATTAATCTTCTGTTAATTCAATATGTCATCCATCATCTGTTTTTTGCCAAAGCCTCTCAAAGGAGGCCTTTCAGTGGTTGCTTAAACTCAGACAGTGAGTTTGTGACCTCAGCCCTAATGACAAAATGAAATGTCTAAATAACTCAGATAGGTCTACATGATTAAGAACTTACTGAAGAAGGGGAGATGGAGAGTGGGAGGTAGTGGAACCAAAATAGACAGAGAGGAAAATGATGCAATTTTTATGACATAGTCAGTTATAATGTTTTATTTCTGAAGTATTTTGCTTTTTCCTTTTGCCCATTTTAAAGTTTTCTATGAGATAATATTGTGCTGGATGTGTGGAATAGCTCTCAGTCTGGCAGGCTGATATATTTAGTTATATTCCCTCCACAATATCATCAGCACTTTGACCTCACTGACAGTGACATCACAGCTGACTGACTTGGCAGCTGCTGACTGGCTCTTCCTGAGTAGAAGTCATATCACAGATAGTGAGGTCACAGTGCTGATGCTGGAATGGGGGGGACATAGCTAGATATGTCAGCTGCCAGCAGAGTGCTGTTCCATACGTTGCACATGCTAATATCAGGAAAACCATCTCCTAATTGACCAAAGGGAAAATAAAAAGTACATCTGATATAAAAAGGTAATGGTTGACTGCTTTGAAAAGGTAATATTAGTTTCAGGTACTCTAGCTTTTTAAACAAAGATTTGGAATTCAGTAAGGGATCACTGAGCAATGGATATGCAGCAGCTTTTCTAAAGGCATGGGTAATGTATAGTGAGTTCTTTTATGAGAGATGTCTCATATGTTAAAAGGGCTTGAAGACAAACAGATATGAAACTTAAGGGAAGTGGAAAAATAAATCAACAGAGAGAGAGGAAAGAGTAAGTACACAAAAGAACAGTTGAAGGGCCACAAGTAAGACATGATGGGAGTGGTGAAGTGCAGTGGCTGTGGGTAGCAGTCTTCAGGAGACATTCTGGAGTATGCGGTGTTGCCCCATCTGCAGGCACCTCTCTGGGCTGAGGGAGGAGGTTGCTCATCTCCAGGCTGAGTTGGGCAGATTCTGAGGACCTCCTCTCCCACCCAGGAACCACCAGGGCCGCCACCACTGCCTCAGAGGTTGCCAAGAATAAGGAGTGGTCAGACCACAGTGGGTTCAGGGAGGGTGAGGGTGATGGAACAGATGCACATCCCTCCAGTTGTACCTCTCCACAGTTCATACGCTGTTCTGGCAGAGTGTGGTTCCTCTATGGAGGCACCCTCAGTGGAGACTAAGGAGGATGCTGGGAACCTCCACAAAGGATACCCACAGGAGGGTGGCATGGGACCCCACAGCGGAAAGAAACAACTCCTGGTGGTGGACTCCATTGTTAGCAGGGTAGAACTGGGGTAGGGGAGAGAAGGAGGTAAGGTGCCTGCCTGGCACCATGGCTTGGAGGGACATGGAGAGAATCCTCAGGATCGTGGCAGGAGTTGCATGGGGGAAGGAGCTGGATGTCATTGTTCACCTAGGAACAAATGACCTGGCTGGGAAATGGATCAGAGCAGTGCAGGAGGAGTTTGTGGAGTTGGGGAAGGGCCTCAGACAAGTATCACTCATGGTATCCTTCTCGGAGGTGCTGCCTGTCTGTGGCATGGGTGAGGCTAGGGTGCTCCACACCATGAGATTTAATCAATGGTTGAAAACTGGCGCAGAGCTCAGGTTATGGCTTCACTGGGGATCAGTCCACCTGAGGGATGCAGGCCTACAGTGGCGGATGGTCTGCATCTGTCCAGGAGGGAATTAGGATCCTAGTGATAAAGTTGAATGCCTACTGGCAAGCATTTAAACTAGCCATGGGGGAGGCACTGAAAAGGAGCAGGGAAATCCTAACCCCACAAAAAAAAATCAGGGTAATTAGTGAGGTAAACACCAAGATAAAGAAGTCAATAGGGAGACAGGCAGGGGTAAATGGAGAGGACGGAAAAGGCACTAAGGACAGAGATGGGGCAAAAAGGGGTAATGCCATCAACAAATGGAGGGCAATGAGTACCAATATCCATAGTCTAGGTAACAATCTTCCTGAACTGGTGGCCTTGATGGAAGAGGATGCCTGGATATCGTGGCAGTTCACAGAAAAGAAACATGGTACACACAGAGAACCATGACTGGAATGTCAACATTCCTGGGTACACAATCTACAGGAGGGTCAGGGAGGGTAGAAGAGGAGGAGGAGTAGCTCTCTACACAAGGGAAGGGATCAAAGCAATAGAACTAAAGGGTAAACAGGAAGGAGAGGAGGCACTGTGGGTCACCCTGGAGACTAGAAGCGGCACCACATTCCACAGGGGGTTGTACACAGATCCCCATCTCAGGGGGAGAAAATGGATAAGGAAATGATAGAAGGCATCCTTAGGATGGCAGAAAAAGTGGATATATTGTTCATGGGGGGCCAAAATATGCCAGATGTTAACTGGAGCACCTTTGCTGCAGCCACATCCAAGAGCAGGGTCATTCTCGATGCCCTACAGGTGGCATGCCTCGAGCAGCTAGTGTTGGAACCAACTAGGGAGGGAGCAATCTTAGACCTGGTACTCTTAAATGGGGACAAAGAAAGGATCTCAGATCTAGAAATGGGTTGCCATCTGGGAACAAGTGACCACCAAACAGTATGATTCACAATAAACACAGCCACAGAGTCAAGCCATACAAAAATGAGGATACTGGACTTTAGAAGAAGAAGAATCAGCATTTATATAGCGCTTTTCATACATCCAAATTGCTTTACAAGCAATGCTAGACTGGTAGTGAAGTGACTGAATGTGTGGTGGCGGCCATATCGCACATCATCACCCACACACAGCCTGGATAATTGCAGGAACCAGTTTATGGGAAGGGGAATGTTGGCCAGGACACCGGGAATGTTCCCTTCTCTTTGCGAAGAGTGCCCTGGGTTCTTTTACTTCCACCTGGACACCCACCAGGACAACACCAGTATGGGCAGAAGGGACCTCGGTTTAACGTCTCATCCGAAGGACGGCACACCCCAGCAGTACAGCACCCCCCAATACTGCACTCGGATGCCAGCGATATTTAGGTGCAAGTCCAATCCTGGTGTGGGATGAGAACCCACAACCTTCTGGTCCAGAGGCGGATGTGCTACCAACTGAGCCACGCTGACACCTTAGGAGGGCTGACTTTGTCAAAATGGGAGAGTAACAATGGGGAAACATCAAAACTGCCATCACAGAGGCAACAAGCCTTTCTGTGAAGCAACAAACAAATCCAAATGAAAGAAAAAACACTATGGTTCTCAAAAGAGGTGGCAGGAAGGTTATGGAGAAAAGACAGCATTCAGGAAGTGTAAGGAACACAGAAGGAGCAGGACAAAGAACTGCACCAGTTAAAAGAGAAGGAAGTGGGAAGACAGTCAGAATAGCAAAGCCCAAACTGAGGAAAAGATAGCCAACTCGGTTAAGAATGGGGATAGAACCTTTTATAGGTACATTAGGGTGCGAAGAAAGACCAAGGGAGGGATAGTAAGGCTTAATAAAGGGGATAGAGGGACAGTGAAAAAGGAGTGATGCTGAATACTCTGCTCAGTATTCACAAAAGAAGAGGAGAGGGAGGTACCTAATCCAATCAACAGAAGCACTTTGGATAGGGGGGTCGATACCAGACCGTCTCAAGAAGAAAGAGTTCTGAATGAATTCCTAAAACTGAAGGTGGACAAAGCAATGGTGCCTACCGGGATTCACTCCAGAATTCTAAAAGAACTAAGGGGAGAACTAGTGACACCACTGACTACCCTTTTTAACAAATCATGGAAGGATGGTGTAGTACTGGAGGACTGGAATAGGGAAGATGTGATTCCCCTTCACAAAAGTGGGAGCAATGCAGAGGCAGGAAACTACAGAACTGTTAGCTTGACCTTAGTGGTAGGGAAAATAATGGAATCACTTCTGAAAGAAAGAATTGTCGAGTACCTAGAGGCCAGTGGGGCATAGGATCCGAGGCAGCTTGGATTCACAGCGGGAAGGTCATGTCAGATGAATCTAATAAACGTCTTTGACTGAGTGACCAAAGTAGTAGATCAGGGAGGCTGTGACATGGCATACCCACACTTTAGCAAGGCATTGACACAGTCCCACACAAAGATTAATAAACAAATTAGCCAGCCTGGGTAAAAAGTTGTCTGGACAACAGGACACAGAGGGTGATAGTAAATTTGAGTCCACTCTAAAGAGAAAGGTTACTGGGTGCCACAGGGTTCAATACTGGGTCCATTCCTTTTTAATGTCTTTATAAGTGACATGTAGAGGGACTGGAAGGAAAAGTACGCCTCTTTGCAGACAACACAAAGATCTGCAACAGGGTTAATGCACAAGGGGGGATGGGAAGGATAAGAAGGGACTTGGCAAGGTTGGAGAAATTGTCAAAAGTATGGCAGCTTAGATTCAGCACAAAGAAGTGCAAAGTAATGCACCTGGGAAACAAAAACCCAGGGGAAGAGTACACAATGGGGGGGGAGGTATTAACAAGAACAAAAATGGAAAGGGACTTGGGGATAGTCATATCAGATGACCTAAAGTTAAGCAAGCAATGTGAGAAGGCAGTAAGGATGGCTGGGGGGATACTGGGATACATAGGGAGAGGCATCACCAGTAGAAAACAGGAAGTTGTTATCCCTCTGTACAGACAGCTGTGAGACTCCATCTGGAGTACTGTGTGCAGTTCTGGAGACCCTATCTCCACAAGGACATAGACAGGATGGAGGCAGTCCAGAGGAGAGCAACTAAAATGGTGTAGGGTCTGCAACAGAAGCCATATATAGAAAGACTAAAAGAGCTTAATATTTACACCCTTGAGGAAAGGAGGGATGGGGGACATGATAGAACTTTCAAGTACCTCAAGGGAATCAACAAAATCTAAGAGGGTAGCATCTTTCATCTTTCAGAAAAAGAGATGTGCAAGAACAAGGGGACACAGTCTGAAGTTAGAGGGTGGATGGCTGAGCGGCAATGTCAGAAAGTATTTTTTCACAGAGAGGGTGGTGGATGTATGGAACTGCCTTCCTGAGGAGGTTGTGGGGTCAAAAGCAGTGGAAGAATTCAAGAATGCATGGGACAGGCATAAGGCAATTCTGGAGGAGGTAGGAAAAAGTAGGCCGTTGGTTAGCTAGGATCTGCAGCTGATCTAATTGGTAGGGAAACCGGAAGACTAGGTCTGCCAAGCAGTCCTTATCTGCCATCAAAGTCTATGTTTCTATATTTCTATGAATGCAAGAGGATAAGATGCTGTTCATTGATATGACAAATGTTTTCCAGATCATGGATTAAGGTGGGGTAAGGTTAGACAGGGTGAAGGAACGGGTTCAGTGTGGAATTTTGAGTGATAGAAAGGCATGTTGACTGTAGAGGTAGTGACACAGTCCTGGCTCTTGGTGATTTCAGAACTGAAGACGGTCACAAATTCATCATGTTTGGAGTCAGAAACCTCATTGGTGTGAGCAGTGATGGGTGAGTGAACTTGGAAATTGGTGGAAGTGGTTGTTGGTACCATTTGTGATGAATGTATTTATTTATTTATTCATTCATTTATTTATTTCAAAAGTTTCACCAGGAAAGACATACTGAGCTGCTAAGAGCTCATTTCCAGATGCATCCTTGGGGTAGGGGATGTGGAAAATCATATATAGTAAATATAATATGTCAAGGAAGTATAATCAAAATAAATGACAAATCTTTAGGTAACTAGAACTAATCTAGCACATAAATGAGCAGGTAATGAATGACACAGATTGCAGGGGCAAAGCTAGTAGGGGGTGGAGGGAGGGAGGAAGAGAGTTCTGGACAGTTGCAAAATAGTGAAAAATAGTCATGAAGTAGTGACTTTAAGGAGTAAGCAGAAGAGGCAGACTGAATTGACAAGGGAGAACCAGAGTTTAGGAGGGCGGTATGGGAAAGCAGATTGACCAACAGTAGATTTTATTGAATGAGTAGTATGAGAAAGGGAAGTATTATTGTGTAGAATACAGCAGGAAGCTGAATGAGAGGTCATGAGGGATGTAAGGTAGGAGGGAAGATAACCAAACCAAAATTTAGATATAAAGGCGGCACAATGGGAAAGGCACCTGACATCAAGAGAGGGGAGAGAAAGGGCAGAATAGAGTGAGCAGTGGTGGGTAGGAGGGAGCAGTCTAAAGCAAAATGACAAAAGTGTGGAAGAGGAATCCAGTCTGGCAAGGAAGGACTTGGGAGCTCCACTATAGACTATGTCACTATCATCCAAAATAGGGAAAAAAATTGAAAATAATCTCATGATGTACAGGAAGCGGAGTACTCACTTTGCTCCTGCACAATGCACCAAGCTTGGGGTGCAGCTTTTGGTGTATGACATCAATATGAACTGAGAAATCTAGATGATAGCCAAGTCAAATTTAAAGGTACTTGAAAGAGGATACACCCCCTATAATAGGGAGTAGTGATGAAATGGAGCTACCTATCCAGACAGCTTGAGACCTTCCCTCAAGGTAAGACTGAAACTAGCTGACAGGAGTCAGAAGGACCCACTGCTTTAAGCTTGTTAAGGAGAGGACATGGCACTGTGTCAAAAGCTTTAATAAGATCAACAAAAATGGTGATCATGATTTGACCCTGCTCCATCCCTGTGATGGTAGAGTCAGTGTGCTGAAGGATGGAAGCTGAAGTGGAGTAGGATTTCCTAAAAGCAGACTGAAAGGGGGTTAAGAAGGAGGAGGAGTCCAGGAAGGAAGAGAGTTGTGATAGTACAAGGTGCTCCTATAACTTGGCTAGGGTAGGAAGGAGAGAGATAGGATGGTGGTTACCAAGAGTAGAGGGATCACCATCTTTAGGAATAAGAATAACAGTAGCCTGCTTACAGGCATCAGGAACAGTAGCAGACGAAAAAGAAAGGTTTAGTAGCAGGGTAACAGGCAAAACAATGGCAGGAGCTGAGAAAAGTAGAAGTTTAGTATCAAGGCCATTAGACTGTCTCATTTGTGAGGATTAAGAGCAAGCAAAGATTTAAGAGAAGCAGAGGTGGTGGCAAAAGAAAAGGAAAAAAAAATAGGTCTAATGGAGAAGAAGGTAGAGGAGCAAAGAAAGGGGAGCAGCGGAAGGGATGAGAGAGGGCAGGTAGTAAATATGAGTAAAAGGAAGGGCACAGTAGAAGGGTCAGAGATAAGTGAGTTCTTACTCTTGAGACAGGAGAGGAGACTGAATCAAGGGGAAATGGAATGGATAACTTACCAGAACTTGAAGGAATGATTAAGGTTGTTCTGAGTATGGATGCAAAATATTCAGATTTGACAAGTCTTATGGCTTTTGTACATGTGTTACAAAGGCAACAATAGTTTTCGAAAGCAGCTGGGGATCCAGTGATCATAAGAGAATGCCAGGCAAGGTCTCTAGTATGGAGGCAAGCCATAATCTAAGACACAATCCAGGGAAGATGACCACCCCATACTCTGTTTTTTCTCAGGGAGCATGATGATCCCATACAGTCATAAATCTGGATTGAAGGTTTCATGCTTGGCTTCATACTTGGTTCGATAGACAGGCAGAAGGCCATAGACCCACAGTGTCTGTCTCCCATATTATCGGAGCATTCTTTCCCTGATCATTGTACAATAATAGGTGTTGATCAAGTTTTGATTTAAAAGTCAGGAATGTGTTTGCATCCACAATCTCCTTGGGCAGTTCATTCCAAAGGGGTATAATCCTCTGCATGTAGAAGAATCTTCTCAAGTTCCTTTTAGGGAATGTGAGTTTAAGCTGTTGGTTATGGCTTCAGAAAGTTGTTTCCTTCTACCAAAGTGATTCTAGGCTATTTAAAGGGAGTGATCCCTGATTATTTTGTACATTAATTGGAGATCACCCCTAGTATGCCTCAGTTCAGTTGGTATAGTACAAGTATTTGTAGTCTTGATTAATTATGTTTCATCCCTTATGCCCTCTATCATTTTGGTTAGTCTCTCTGGATTCTCTCCAAACCCATCATGTCCCGCCTTAAGTATGGGCTCCACAGAGGGTGCAGTAATCCAAATGTGGCTTAACCAATGCTCTAAACAGAGGAACTACACATAATCTGTTTCTAGACACAAAAGCTTTTTGATACACCCAGTAATTCGATTACTTTGTTTCAGACTCAATATAATGCATTGAATGTTAAGTCACTGGAGATTAATATCCCCAAATCTGTGCATGTGTGTTGTTTTCAATAATACCCCATTTAACCAATAGTTACTTAAAACTGTTGTTTTTACTAAGGTGCATAACAGTGCACTTGTCAATGTTAAAAACATGCCACTATTTTTGGTGCAAATTTATATTACTGGCTGAAGAGACTGGGTACCAATCAATTGCCTCTACATCAGCTAGGACAGGGGGACAAGTCCTGTGACCTAAAGGACCTGAGATGAATAAATTTAGGGAGCACCTTAGGAAGATGTATCTTGCGCACACAGTAAACTACATGATGGTCACTGAGAGCATCAGGAAGGATTCCAGCATCCACAATATGGTGAAGAAGAGATGAAAGGAACCAGTCTAACCGAGAATTATTTAAGTTTTAAAATGAAGGCAAGTGGGGTCAGAGATCAATTGAGTCAATTATAGTGACTTTACATGTTAAACAATTTTATTTGAATTGGGGGAGAGCCAATTTATAGTAAAGTCACCAAGAATGTAAAGCTCACCTCTGGAAGAGTTAGAACAGATTCAAGCATGGGGAGCAGGAACCTGCTATTTCCTCTTATGTGGCTACCTTCAATCTCATGTCGTGTCCTCTTGTCCTGGCACTACTGTTGAGTTGAAATATGTTGTCCCCTTCCACCTTGTTTATGCCTTTGAGATACTTGAATGTTTCTATCATGTCACTTCTCTCCCTCCTCTGTTCCAGCGTGTACAAATTTAGGTCCCTCACTCTCTCCTCACAAGACTTATGATGTAATCCATTCACCATTTTGGTCACCCTCCTCTGCACCATCTCTATTTTACTTGGTATTACTTGGTATTACTTGGTATGAAAGAATAGAAGAAGGCCAGAGCCCATCGAGACTGTTCCCCACACTATGTGGTACATTATTTATCTATTATCCCTCAACCAAACATCTAATTTGTTTTTAAAGACAGTGGCACTAGTTGCCTCTATCAATTCTTGTGGCATGGTGTTCCATACAATGGATGCTCTTATTGGAAAAAAGTTTCCCTTTTGCTGGTTTTATAAGTTTTACTTCAAGCTGTTTATTATGCAGTCTCAGAACATGCCTCCTTTTGGAGAGTGTTAGACCACATTTTCCATTAGATCTGGTGGAATTTATTAAATTAAAAACCATAAGCATATCACCTCTAATCTTCTAGTTTGAAGAGAGAGACCAGTAGCTTTTAATCTGTTCTGATAATCCAAGTTTGTTAATCTTGGAATCATTCTAGTTACTGTCCTTTGAACCTGTTCAAGAATTGCTATGTCTTTTTTTTGGTTTGGATTCCAGAAAAGGGAGCCATAGTCTAGATATGTTCTAATGTATGCCCTATACAATGGAATAAGGCATTGTTCAGTGCGATTAACAAAAGTGCATTTTATTTGCCTCAAAAGTCTGTTGGTCATGCAAGCAGTTCTAACACAGTGATCATTTGATGTAAGTTCATTATTAACATATATCCCTAAATCTTTTCACAATTTGATGAGTGAAGTGGTAGTCCGTTTATATGATATATCGTTTTGGATTATTTACACCAAAATGCACTACTAAACATTGTGTCAATGTCTTTTCAAAGGTGTGGTCAGAACTGTAGCACAGTATTCAAGGTGAGGTCTCACCAGAGTCTTGTACAGTGGAACCATTACCTCCATCCTTTTGCTTGTGATTCCCCTTCCAATACATCCCAACATTCCACTGGCCTTTCCCACCACCTTGGCAGTCTGCCTAGAGGCTTTCAGGTCATCTGTGATTATGACCTCCAAGTCTCTCTCCTCCTTAATTACTGTCAGCAGCTCCCCTCCTGCCATCCTGTAGCATGCTCCAGGGTTCCTCCTCCCACATGCATGAGTTTGCATTTCTTTGCATTAAACCTAGCCTGACCATCTCTCCAACCATTCCAGGTCTCTTCTCATCATTTCCACCCCTCAGGGTAGCCACCCTATTGTAGATCTTGATGTCATTTGCAAACAGGCAAACCTTTCCGCAAAGCCCATCTGCTATGTCACAGATGAAGACCCTGAAGGCTGGCCCCAGTATCTGACCCCTGAGGTACCCACTGGTCACCTCCTTTCATAGAAACATAGAATTTGACAGCAGATAAGGACTGCTTGGCCCACCTAGTCTGCCAATTTCCTACCAATGCATAGGCTGCAGATCCTAGTTAACCAACAGCCTACTTCCTCCTACCCCCCACTAGAATTGCCTTATGTCTGTCCCATGCATTCTTGAATTCCTCCACTGTTTTTGAGTCCACTACCTCCTCAGGAAGGCTGTTCCATGTATCCACAACCCTCTATGAAAAAATACTTCCTCACATTACCTTTGAGCCGTCCCCCCTCTATCTTCAAATTGTGCCCACTTGTTCTTGCACATCTCTTTTTCTGAAAGATGCTACCATCTTGGACTCTGCTGATTCCCTTGATGTACTTGAAAGTTTCTATCATGTCCCCCCCTCCCTCCTCTCCTCGAGTGTATACATATTAAGCTTCTTTAATCTCTCTTCATGTGTCTTCTGGTGCAGACCCTGCACCATTTTAGTTACCCTCCTCTGGACAGCCTCAATTCTGTCTGTGTCCTTGTGGAGATGGGGTCTCCAGAACCAGATGCAGAACTCCATATGGGGTCTCACCAACTGTCTGTACAAAGGATAACAACTTGCTGTTTTCTACTGGTGATGCCTCTCCCTATGCATCCCAGTATCCCACCAGCTCTTCTTACTGCCTTCTCACATTGCTTGCCCACCTTAAGGTCATCTGATATGACTACCCCAGGTCCCTTTCCATTTCTGTAGTTGTTATTATCTCACCCCCATTGTGTACTCTTCCCTGGATTTTGTTTCCCAGGTGCATTACCTTGCACTTCTTTGCATTGAATCTAAGCTGTCATATATTTGACCATTCCTCCAACCTTGCCAAGTCCTTTTGCATCCTCTTCACCCCACCTTCTGTATCAACCCTGTTGCAGATCCTTGTGTCATCTGCAAAAAGACATATTTTTCCTTCTGGTCCCTCTGCAATGTCACTTATAAAGAACTGTACCCCGTGGTACCCCACTAGTAACCCCCCTTTCTTCAGAGTAAACTCTTTTTACTATTGCCCTCTGTACCTGTTGTCCAGCCAATTTTTAACCCAGGCTACCACCTTGGGACCCACTCCAAGGCTGGTTAACTTGTATATTAATCTTTTGTGTGGGACTCTGTCAAATGCCTTGCTAAAATCTAGGTAGGCCATGTCCACTGCCCCTCCCTAGTCCACCACATTGGTCACCCAGTCAAAGAAATCTATTAGATTCATCTGACATGACCCTCCCACTGTAAATCCATGCTGCCTTGGGTCCTGTGCCCCACTGGCCTCTAGGAACTCAACAATTATTTCCTTTAGAAGTGATTCTATCATTTTCCCTACCGCTGAGGTCAAACTAACAGGTCTGTAGTTTTCTGCCTTTGTTTGCTCCCACTTTTGTGAAGGGAATCATATCTGCCCCTCCACTCCTCCAGTACTATACCATCATCCCATGATTTGTTAAAATGGGGTCAGTGATGTCACTAATTCTACCCTTATTTCTTTTAGAATTCTTGGTCAATCCCATCAGGCCCCATTGCTTTGTCCACTTTCAGTTTTAAGAGTTCTTCGGGACCCTTTCTTCTATGAATGGACTGGTATCAATCTCCCTATCCAGAGTGCTTCTATTCTTTGATTTAGGTACCAGCCCTTCTATTCTTTTGTGAATACTGAGCAGAAGTATTCATTCAGTATCCCTGCTTTTCACTGTCATCCTCTGCCTACCATCTCTTCCCTTTAGTAAGCCTCACTATCCCTTCTTCTTCATCTTTCTTCACCAGAATGTACCTATAAAAGGTTTTATCCTTCAACTGAGTTGGCTGTCTTTTCCTCAGTTTGGCTTTTGCTATTCTGACTGCCTCCCCACTTCCTTCTGCTTTAACTGGTAGAGTTCTCTGTCCTGTTTCTTCTGTGTTTCCTTATACTTCCTGAATGCTACCTTTTTCTCCTTAACCTTCCCTGTCACCTCTTTTGAGAACTGTAGTGTTTTTTCCTTCATTTTGCTTTATTGATTTGTTTTATGCAAAGGCTTGTTGCCTCTGTGATGGCTGTTTTGATGTTTCCCCATTTTCCTTCACCCCTCCTTCTTGCCAGTTTGCTAGTGCTTTTTTGAGGCATTCTCCCATTTTCCCAAAGTCAGCCTTCCTAAAGTCCAACACTCTTGCTTTTGTATGGCTCGACTTTATGGCTGTGTTTATTGTGAACCACACTGTTTTGTGGTCACTTGTTTCCAGATGGCTACCCACTTCTAGATCTGAGATCCTTTCTTCATCCCCCATTTGACAGTACCAGGTCTAAGATTGCTCCCTCCCTAGTAGGTTCCAACACTAGCTGTCTGAGGCATGCCCCTTGCAGGGCATCAAGAATAAACCTGCTTTTTGATGTGGCTGCAGCCCGGGTGCTCCAGCTAATGTCTGGCATGTTCAGGTCCCCCATCAACAATAACTCCCCTTTTTCTGCCATTCTAAGGATGCCTTCTATCATTTCCTTGTCCATTGCCTCCCCCTGAGATGGGAGTCTGTATACCACCCCTGTGCGAATTGTGGTGCCATATCCTATTTCCAGGGTAACCTACAGTGTCTCCTCTACTCTCTGTTTATCCTTTAGTTTCATTGCTTTGATCCCTTCCTCTCATAGACAGCTACTCCTCCTCTTCTTTTACCCTCCTGTCCCTCTTGTACATTTGTATCCTGGTATGTTGACATCCCCTTCCTCTGATTGGGTCCTATTTACCACTAGTCTCTGTTTTCTGTCCCCTAACCAGTTGCCAATCTAGTTCACCACTTTGTGTCCCACCCCAGGCTACCTAGCTTGTTGACCAGTCTCCTATGTGGGACCATGTCAAAGGCTTTGCTGAAATCAAAGTTGCACTAATGTCTACTGTCCCCACCCCCGGTCACAGTTTTGTCACCCAGTCAAAGAAATTTATCAGATTTGTTTGACAGCATTGTCCTGAAGAGAACTCATGTTGCTTGGGATCCACCAGTCCATTGGCTCCCAAGTGTTCCACAATTATTTCCTTGAGGTGTGCCTCTATTATCTTCCTGACTACAGTGGTTAGACTGGCCTGTAGTTCTCTGCTTCTTCCCTACTACCGCTCTTGTGAAGAGGAACAACACTTGCCCTTCTCCAGTCTTCTGGGATCACTCCAGTGTCTAAGGACTCACTGAACAGGGTTGCCAAAGGGGATGCCAGTTCATACCTCAGCTCCTTTAGAACCCTGGGATGCATGCCATCTGGTCCCATGGCTTTGTCAGCCTTTAACTTTTCCAGTTCCCCTAAGACCCTGTTCTCTTTGAATGGACTGGTGTTTACCTCCCTATCTTTAACTCCCTTGAAGAAGGCCAGTTAAATTTTCCAGACTTCAAAGGAGGGAGACTGAGATTAGAAATGGATCACTATTTTCAAGTTGTTGTCTAAGTCTCAAGAAATAATACTTTTGGAGAAGGAAAACACATTTGAATTTTGTGTCCATCAGTCATTACTTTTAATTCCTTTGACTCCTACAGTATCCTTTGACCCCTACAGTATTAACTTGGAAACTGGTTTCCAACCTTGCAAACTGTTTAGCAATGGCAAATGGCACAGGAACCCCCGGATACCTCCTCTAGTAATGGCAATTCCTCTACTGTAATTCATTTTTCCACACAACACATTGCTAGGTAGGGTTGTAAAGTAAGTAGATGCTCCAGTTTCATTCAATTTTACATTCCCTTTCAATCCCTCACCCATCACTTGACATTACCCTCTTTTGAGCTTCCTGCTCCTCTCACTCTTCTTGACCCCTCCTGATACCTTTCTGGCCCCTCTCTACTCTTTCCATTGCCCTACTGTCCCCCTCTCTACTCCACCTGTCTGATTGTTTTAGCCTGTTTTGCCTTTTGATAATACTGTCAGTCAAATGTCATGCATTGAACAAGTGGAACAGCGATTTCTGGAGAGAACGGTACAGGTCAGATCAGTGAATAACTTCCAGCAGGGGTGGAACAGACATATTTATTTAGTTTCCCCAGGAAAGACATACTGAGCAGACATGCTCATTTCCAGATGCACCCTGGAGGGAGAGGGAAAAGGATACAAGTAATACAGCAGCAATAGTCAAAACAGTGGATAATATGAAATTGAACACAAACTTACATAGTATGAGCAAAAATAGACAATACATTACAATAAACAACAACAATAACAGGACATGTGCTAGAAGGCTAATAAAAAACCCAAACAGTTTATAATTAATATTGGATAAGTACATATGGGATTAGTTAGAAAAGGGAGGGGGCAGAAACAAAGAAGACAGATGACCACTAGGGACAGTGCAAAGTAGCTAGGTAAGGTGGGCAGACTGAACGGTCCTTTGAGCATTTTTCTGCTGTCATTGCCTATGTATCCATGTTGCTACACCATATGTAAGCTGCACTTCACAATTTAATTTTACAATTTTATATATTATGCACTTTATTCTACATTCACTCATTTTATTTTAAATATCATCATATATTTAATTTCTTGCATTTTCCTTAAAATATGTCTGCCTAATTCATTTTATCTGTCTGCTGCTCTGAGCTTTCTGCAGTGCACCAAATCTTGTAATCAGGTGTATCTTTCTACTATTTTGCTTAATTTTTGACTGTGCTGTTGAACTTTTGTCCCATTTCCTCTGCAAAATCTTCCCTGAGTAGTATTTAGAAACACTCCTTGACTCAATCTGCCTCTCTTGGTCATCATTATACAAATAAATATAAATAAATATGATCTGTGGTGACTTCACATTTATAAACTAAAAGGGCTGGCAGTAAAGTCTAAAGGTTAGATTAATGAGTGGTGAATGAGCTTAGTACATCCAACAGACCTGGGTTTGATTACCACAACCTCCACTTGCATACTGTGTGATCTGAGCCAGTCACTTAACCTCCTGAGTGCTCTCAGGCTGCCCCTGATAACAGGCATACATGCCTAGTAGGCCTACCCAGTTCCCAAAGATTACAAAAGAGAATGCTTGTAAGAGATCCTTTTAAAAGAACAAGGAGCAGAGGGCCATGCTGATGACCCAGTGGTATTAGTGCTGCTTTTGCATCACCACACGGGATGAGCCAGGTTTGGGAGCAAGTCATCATTCTTTTGTTCCAGGATAACCAGAGGCAAAAGTGCAGCCATTAGCAGTGATCCCTGCATTGCAGAAGAGGGTGATCTAATTCCATTTCCACAGCAAACCCAACACCTGCAGTGAGCTACATAGAATAGTACACTTCCATCCACTCTTCCTTCATGATGGCATGCTGTGGAACATGGATGGATTCTCATGATGGTGGGTGGTGCAGGAGGAGAGTTAGGAGCCAGGCAAAGCACATCTCCCACCACAACTACATGTGATCTCTCCCCAAATGCTCTGTGTGCGGAGTCTTACAATGGGGGGAAGCAATGGAGTAGTGGGGGTATAGATCAGAGGATCCACAGTGTTAGCATTATACATGTAGGAGTCACTGTCTCAGGTACCAAAATAGCTTAAAGCATTAGTGCACTAAACAAAATTAATATTAGTTTTTGAAAGCAGTAAACTATTAACTTTGATATCTGAGGTACCCCCCCGCCTTTAGTTAATTAGAAGATGTATTACCTAACGTTATTAGGGCTGATGTGTGGAACAGCACATTGCCTGGCAGCTGCCATATCTTGCTCTGTTTCTCCCATTACATCATCAGCATTCTGACCTCACTGACTTACATTACTGGTGCTCAGAAAGAGCCATACAGTATTTGCCAGGTCAGTTATCTGTGATGTCACTATCAGTGAGGTCACAGTACTGATGATGTTGTGGGAGAAATTGAACTAGATATGTCAGCTGTCAGGCAGAGTGCTATTCCTCACATCCAGCATAATACTATCACACATAAATTTTCTAGTGAGCAAACAGAAGAAGAAAAAATACTTCAGAAATAAAAAGTTACAACTAACTATTTTTAAAGTATGTAAAATGATTGTGTCTGCTATTTTTGGTTCAGCTAGCACTTTAACAAAAAAATGCAAGGAGCAGATTAGGGAGAAAGTATGAATGAAATAAGTAAAGCAGGCTTTACTATGAGTTGTTCATAATTACAGAACTGGAAACATAATGAAATTCTAGCTCAATAACTGGCACCCATTTGTATGCAACTGTATGATGCTGAGGCATGTTAGCAGTGAAATAAAGCTGCATTTTTACAAAATGATAGAGTCAAAATAGAACTTCGTTAGTGATTACATTATAGTGATCCACTCTTGGCATTCTTTACAACTTAACTGACCACTGGATATATTTTCGCTTAGGTATGGTATATAAAGATTTTTAAATATATAATAAAGACGCAAATTATATTGTCAAAGAAAAAAATAACAATGACAACATTCTTAATGTCACACTGGTCTTTTCAATCACCACCTGCAACAGCGCTTTATGATTGCATCATTACTAGCTGATGTGGGCCTTGACCTCTTCATGAAATAAATTAGAATTCAATTTGCAGCATCCTGTAACTTATAGCTAGTTAATTAGAACTTATTAAAACTACGATAAGAACTTTGAGAGAAAAAAGCCTGTTGTTGATATCAGCTCAGTGGTCATGTTAAAAAAAAAACAACCTTCGGGACTACTGCTGAGAACCTGAACATCTGCACATTAGTTAAGCAACTGCCATGCTCCCATCTTTTCTTGTTCCATTACAAGGCTCTGTGACTCTCCTGGGGCCTACTGGCAGCGGTTACAAACAACCAAGAACAGCAGGAACATGCAGGGAAATAGGTGTTCTGAGCTTTCTGTTGCCTTGTCTGCATTAAAAGGGGAGCAGAGGCAAATAGAGTGTAGTGTCTTGTAGGGATCTTTGAACACAGGGTCCATTTGAAAATAGTTGCTTATAGATTTCTTTACTTTTATTTTGCCATCACACTTTATTTTTCTTGTGCTAATTGTATGAAATGATGTTGCTGTTTTTTCTGTAATTATTGTCAGCATCATAATGGCCCATGCTGCCATTCTCTGAGTTTCTTTCAAGTACTGTATTTTTCAATTTATGTAACATTTTGCTCTGCTGGAATGCTTAAACAGTTACATGGCATAAAGGTGTAGATTTATCTGTATATAATTTTATATAAGTAAACATTCATATAGGCACCATTGTAAATGAGCTCTGCTCACTGGGTCTAGCCCATGAAAATAAACAATAACTGCAGATGACATAACACAGGTGTGTCTTTTTTGTTTATAATGTATTTAATACACTTTTTGTAAAAAAAAATATAGAATAATGAATGGGGAGGTGTGAGATATGATATTTTAATTACTGGTCCTAAGTTTTTATGTCTGGATAACCAGACTTTTAAATCATGTTACAACCGCCTGGTTGATATTTTGCGCTACAACCAGGTGGCTGTAATCAATGCTTGTCAATCAATCCAGTGCTTCAGAAACCTCACTGGCCATTACACCATCTGTGGGTGGACCGAACATCTCAGCCAATATGGCAGCTCTGTTGCTTCGATACTGAACACCACACTCATCGCTTCCCTCACACTCATAAGAAGTAAGAATTGTAACATTTTTTGCACCGTATATATATCTGGATGATTCTGCCTTTGAAAACCCTCTCCTCCTACCTTTCTGAACTGCCACTCTAGCAAAAGGTGGTAGGAGCCACCAGTAAAAGCTGATGAGTGGGGGTTTACAGAGAGAGAGACTGTAGGAAGGCAGCATTAAGCATGGTGGGGTAAACCACACTGCAGCAGTTTGCAATACCAAAATTTTTATTTTATTTTAGTCTTTGGTAACTGGGTAGGCCCACTAGGCACAAGTGCCTGTTTTCAGGGTGACCTGGGAGCACTGGGCAGTTGAGTGACTTGCTCAGAGTCACAGTATGCAAGTGGAGGTTGTGAGAATCAAACCCAGGTCTGGTCTGCTGGATGTACCAAGCTCGCTCACAGCTCATTACTCTAACCTCTAGGTTATACTGCCAAATTGGCAGTGTAAAACAAAAGTAAATGAATGTTTCTACTAAAAAGAGAGACAGGCACTGTGTGTGTGTGTCTGTCTGTCTATCTGTCTATCTGTCTGTCTGTCTCTCATAAAAACTAAGGACCAGTAATTAAATAAAATAATATTTGGGTGAGGTGTGTAAAATCAGAATCACACTTCCTTGGTGGGATGATTTTATAAACCCCTCAGACTTTTTCCTCAGTGTTTATGTAGCATCCTACACCTCGGGTGTATGTAAAATGCTGGTTACACATACACACCCATATATTATTCTATATTTTACACATCCAAAGTGTGTGATGCCCACATAAACCATAACAGCTAAGCCTGAGTTGTTTATGAGGGCATCACACACCAAGGGACTACAGAAACAGCCCCCACATATTTTTTTTTTTATAATAACCTGCTTTCAATTTTCAGTACTGCCCCATTTTGAAAAAAAATGCCTGTTTTTATTCCCTAACCAAAAGCCCCCATCACAAAGTACTCACAAAACACTGATTTATTCAATAAAAAAATAATCTGGTGGATCCCACCATATTTCATTGTTGCTTATGATTCTAAACTGAAAAGTTGATCAGTAGCAGTCTACTCTCCTACCCTCCTACCCTCTGAGGGAAACCAGTAGAGCATCACATAAGACAAAGCTCTGTAATACACGTGTCTTGATACACACCTTTGCAATACAGAGTTTTGCAGGCAACATTTTCAGTCCATCACTGGGGCTACTCATTGATTAATTATAGAGCATTTTGCAGTGTTAAGGATTTACAAAGATAAAAATTACAACATTTCTGTCACTGTTACTTTGTACCATAACTATGTTCTCATTTTCACAAGAAAGTCCAACTCCACTTTTTTGCAGAAGAAGTCTGAGTTTTATGCATGGCTTCCCTTAAATGAACCTTGCTCTCTTCACAAGAAAAGCTAAGAGAGATACTGTAAGTGAATTAAAGTAAAGGGTTAAATTCAATGCATGCTGCCAATAAAACATAACTTTAGAATCAATCTTTTGATTATTAGGTTTCCATCAGAAGTGATCTATAAAGAAAAAAGTAAATATAGTTGTGGCCCAAACTTTGGTGGAAGCTTATGTTTTTGTCCATACAGTACATCAAGTGATTTAAAAGTGCAGTGTCTGAAATGGCAATAAATAATTTAAAATGCTCATGTACTTGTACTATTTATAGAAAGTATCCAAGGGGCAAATTCAGAATAATTTCCATGTGTGTGCACTAAGGGCATGGACACAAAAAAATCTGAGATACATGCAAAAGGCACATCCAGGTAAGGGAACTCCCCCCACACTAGGACTGGACTGCACTTAACCAAATCCCGAACAGCCAGCCTCCCTGACACCATGCAGTCAGAGGACCATGCAAGGACTGGGGGAATTCCAGGGGCAGACCAGGGATGGACACTGGGCATGTAATTGGATGCCCGGCTCAGTTCCAGAGTGAATCTTCATGCCTGCCTGAAGCAGGGGACTGTGGGATATGCCTGCCCTCCAAGAGCTACTATATTTTTATTTATTTTATTTATTTATTTCAATTGTGGATTTAACACCTTCCCATACTGTACATGGGAAAACATTTTAAACAAAAACAAATCTATATGCCCCTCAGCCCTCTATACCACATCAGATGGCAATAGAATAACCCGCCTTTAAAAAACTGTACAGAAAAGGTTAGAGAATCCTAACTAAGTCTGGAGGGCCTGGGGGCTCCCTAGGCTCACAGAAGCTATAGGCATTTAGATTATTTGTAGTGTTTGACCAGGAAAGGCACACTAAACTGTGATAGTTTGTTTCCACATATGTCCTAGGGGGTGAGTTGCATGGACCTGATTTTTATTGATGGGGAAATGTTGGCCATGACATTGGGGAGACTCCCCTACTCTAGGGTCTAGGGACTAGGTCAGAATTTTATAAAACGTTCAGAACTGAACTGGTGCCAGCTTTAACAGTATTGTATAATTTTCTTGATATAAATTCTTTACTGCTGACTGTAACAGAAGCGTTACTAATATTAGGTGGTAGCCAGGAAGAGTGCTTAAATATCAGCGCAGTGATATATTAGAAGGGTGACAAGACAGATTTGAAAACTGGAGATCGTTACACATTAAATACAGTCTTTAAAATACTGAGTAACATTCTAACCTCTAGGCTGTCCAAACTAGCAGATAATTTTTAATTAGTCATTACTAGTTCCCTTGCCATTTCACTACTGTTAATAAGGCCATCAGATACACTCAGTAATAATTTCATCCTCCCAAAAATACTTACACTGTATGGGCATGCACAGACAAAAATATACTGAACAGTAGTACAAACCAATAAAATCTGATTGATTGTTGTCCTGTTGTTGGTATTCCACTGTCACTAGGAACATTTTAATCCCACCTACTCAAAACACAGGCATTCCACAATTCATACATGAGAAATGAACTGGTTCAACATTATTTTGATGCAACAGAAAATATTTATTTTAAAGTTTCTTCCTTTCTATTAATTATCCCTTTCATCCTTGGTCAGACAGTTTTCTCCAGTCAATGCACTGAAACACTCACACCACCCGCTCCCCTCTCTGTTCTGAGAAGTAACTCCAGGGCTCTGCAGTAAGGCCTAGGTGCTGCTTTGTTACAACTTCTCCCAAGAGTGATCCTTTTTTAATTTCAAAATTAAATACTGCTGCCATGTCGTACATATGATAAAAAGTTCATCTGCTTTTTTTTAATAGAAAATCCATATTCTTCATATTTTATATGATTATATAGACAATTTTTCGGGACTAAAAATGGTCTAACAGCCAGTCCAGCAGTTAAATCGACTCTGGACTGAAAGGAGAAATGAGCTCTGTCCGTCTGTCAAATGGGATGATGGCAATATACACTGTGTGTCATTGCAACATATGAGCTCATTAGCTTGAGTGTCGAATTGTCTTGCTTGGGTCTAATCATCTTTCTGGGACCCTTGCTCAGGAATATGAAATGCTGCATCTAAGTCAGTCTCTCCAGTTTATTTGAGGGAATAGGGACTCCTTTCTTCAAGCAACAGATGGGTAATGATCCATACAAAACCACACAGCATCCCTGTCCTGGGTGCAAATTAGAGAACTGCCTCCATTCAAACATGTTCAGAGCACATTGTGAGTGCCCTAAACATGTTTGACTATAGCCACCTAGATTAAAGCCTTGCTTAAGTGCTAAGAGGTTCATGTGGCACAAAGCATCCCCTGATGGCCACAGAGAGATATGTGACCATTGAAAACACACGGGTGTGATGGAACAAACTCAGTTAGGGTGTCCCAAACCTGTTAATACTTTGCAGTAACTTGCTGTATTGCCCACATTCAAATGATCTGTTTACACAGCCAAGACCAAAACGAATCATTTGTGTTATGCACCACATGCATTATGTGCTCATTTCAATCTGAGGAGCACTCCTGGAGTGCACAGAGGCTGATTGCTTGGGTGTGACACAGCTCAACATAGACTGTGTGATTTTGTTTGTTTGTGTTTACCCAGGTCCGGATAGCCCAGCTGAGTGGCAACAGTTTTCCACTGGTGTCCTGCTGCAGCCCAGTTCAAGTGGACTGGTGCATAGAGAGGTTAAATGACTAGCTTATGGTGACACAGTGAACATTTGACTTTGGTGGAATTTGGGCCCAAACACATCCCTGGTGTCAGTGAAACCCTGTGCCTCACCTAGTCACCATCCTATTATATTTTTTAAAGCACTAATAGTGCAAACGTAGCAGGCAGAAATGTTAATAATTTTTATCCCGTTGTTACTTGTTATTTCTAAAGTATTTTTCTTTATTCTATTTGTTCATTAGAAGGTTTTTGACCTAGTAGTACTAGGTGTGATGTAAAGGGCAATACATTACTTGGATGCTGGCATAACTTGCTCTATTTCTATTCATAATTCATCAGCATTGTGGCCCCACTGATAGTGACAGGCTGTCACTGACAGCACAGATGACTGACCTTCCAGAAGGTGACTGGATTTTCTTGGTCTGTTGTGATGTCACAGACAGTGAGGCCATATGACTAATGATGTATGAGGATGAATAGAACTAGCTTATGTCAGCCTCCAGTAGAGTACTGTTCCACACATCACACTAAGTATTGTCAGTATAAAGTCTTCTAATTAGCAAAAGGAAAAAGAAAAAAAATACTTCTGATACATAACATAATGGTTACTTACTTACTTTTGAAAGGTAATATTAATTTCAGGCAGGACACTAGCTATTTGATAAAAGTCCCTGATAGTATAGTGGTCTCATATCCCACTCCTTGCAGATGATGCCCACAACCCTAGCCCCCTGCCCCAACCCTTTCCCATCTCAGTCCTTCGAGGCAGACGGTGGCCAGACCCAGAGGTGAGTGGTGGTCTATGCTGGCTGCCAGTGCTGGGAGCAGGATTGTTAGGCCGGGGTGGCATTGATTGCAAGGACTGGGAGATACCTATAGACTACCAGTGATTCTCATTAAAAACATTGGGATGGGGATCAGGTGAGGGTGAGTATTCCTTGCACCAGGGACATTCTTTTAAAACATAAGGATGGGAATTGAGGGAGGAGGGAGGGAGGGAGGAGGAAGGAAGGAGGGGGATCACTAGCACCAGGAATTTTCTTTTTTTCTCTTTATTTCATATACTTTATTGATTTTCCAAACTACATATAGTCCAAACAACAATAAAAACAAAGACAGCTACTAACAAAGACCTACAACAACGTCCACACATTCCCCCATGAAAAGCTCAGCAACCCTTGTTAGGCTATTAAGGGAATCAGCTAAACAATGAAAAGGGTTCAAATGAGGCTAACAATAGGGTAAAGTAGTTAAGCCTAAGATTGAGACCTCGCTGGAGTCAAGGACAGCAGTGTATAGTGTGATTCCCATCAATCATGAAATTGATTAGGACACTTCCGCAATGATGCAATCTGTTTCTCAACCACCAAGGCGGTCAAGATCTCTTGGTGCCATTCTCTTTACGAGGGGATACAGCCATCTTTCCAGTGATGTAATATGATTAATTTCGCTATGATCATAATTAATGCAATATGTGCTTTATGAGTACAGATTAAATCAGGAGGGTACAGACCTGCAAGACATATATCTGAGGTAAAAAGATCATTTGAGCCCAAGAGCAGGTCTAATGAGGCCTTTATTGTGTTCCAGAAGGGAATCACCTTTACGCAGTCCCAGAGTACATGTTTGAGATGACCTTCAGCAAGGTTGCATCAGGAACACATGGGAGAAGGAAGTTTGCCCATTTTATACAATTTGTGTGGGGTGTGATATAAATTATGGAGGATTTGATATTGAATCAGCCATAGTCTATATTGTATAATGTATTGATATAAAGCACATCAGACTGAATGCCATACCCTTGGATCATCCTGAAGGCCCAGGGCCTGCTTCCAGTAATAGCAAACTCTGGTGGGGTGTTAGCATCTAGGAGATGAAGAAGACTATATAACCTGGACACTGATTGCTGCTGTGCTGCTGTTGAAAAAAAGAGCTCAGAGATGGAGGATTCCATCAATGAGCACCAGGTATTTTCTGTAAAAAACATACTGGGATAGGGATTTGATGAGGAAAATGGGTCCACTGGCACCAAAGAATTAAACATCATTATTTTTTATTTTGTACTGACACTAAAGTTGAGGGAGGGGGACTACTGGCACAAGGGATTTTTTTTTTTTATTATTGTGCACTGTATTGCCTGGGCTGGCCAGCCAGGGTTTCACTGTTTCAATAATGCACTAACATCAGTGTGCGGTTAAAATGTGGTTCCTGGTAGCAGTAAATAGTACTGTGCTGCCCATTTGCTATCACTTCCAGGAATCATTGATTATACTTTTGTGCATTCTGTGCCTTTATTTGCACAGATGCATGATATTAATAAGTTAACAGCTTAGTGCTATCCTAAGAGTATGTAAAGTAGTGATGTGCGAAGTTGGAAAACTTTGCTCGACAGATTAATTCACAAATTTGCCTCATTTTGTGAAGTTAATCCACTGTGCCAAGTCCAAATTCATGGAAAACTGATAACTCCATGAAATGCAAAGTTGCAACTTCGTCGGCAGAGTTTTCACAGAGACGAAGTCTTAAAAAAACGCGAAGTTGCGACTTCACCGGAGAAGTTTGGTAAGGATGGGAACTTTGCAATGTGCTGTAGGAGTGGAGGTCACGTGCTGAAAGAGCTGTGCTATAGAATTAGAGGTCACATGTGCTGAAACAGCTGTGCTATAGGATTAGGGGTCACATGTGCTGAAACAGCTGTGTGATAGGATTAGAGGTCACATGTGCTGAAACAGCTGTGCGATAGGATTAGAGGTCACATGTGCTGAAACAGCTGTGCGATAGGATTAGAGGTCACATGTGCTGAAACAGCTGTAGATAGGATTAGGGGTCACATGTGCTGAAACAGCTGTGCTATAGGATTAGGGGTCACATGTGCTGAAACAGCCTGTATGATAGGATTAGAGGTCACATGTGCTGAAACAGCTGTGCTATAGGATTAGAGGTCACATGTGCTGAAACAGCTGTGCAATAGGATTAGAGGTCACATGTGCTGAAAGAGCTGTGCTATAGGATTAGAGGTCACATGTGCTGAAACAGCTGTGCGATAGGATTAGGGGTCACATGTGCTGAAACAGCTGAGCTATAGGATTAGGGGTCACATGTGCTGAAACAGCCTGTATGATAGGATTAGAGGTCACATGTGCTGAAACAGCCTGTATGATAGGATTAGGGGTCACATGTGCTGAAACAGCCTGTATGATAGGATTAGGGGTCACATGTGCTGAAACAGCCTGTATGATAGGATTAGAGGTCACATGTGCTGAAACAGCTGTGCGATAGGATTAGGTCACATGTGCTGAAACAGCCTGTATGATAGGATTAGAGGTCACATGTGCTGAAACAGCCTGTATGATAGGATTAGAGGTCAAATGTGCTAAAACAGCCTGTATGATAGGATTAGGGGTCACATGTGCTGAAACAGCTGTGCTATAGGATTAGGGGTCACATGTGGTGAAACAGCCCATATGATAGGATTAGAGGTCACATGTGCTGAAACAGCCTGTATGATAGGATTGGGGTCACATGTGCTGAAACAGCCTGTATGATAGGATTAGGGGTCACATGTGCTGAAACAGCCTGTATGATAGGATTAGAGGTCACATGTGCTGAAACAGCCTGTATGATAGGATTAGGGGTCACATGTGCTGAAACAGCCTGTATGATAGGATTAGGGGTCACATGTGCTGAAACAGCCTGTGTGATAGGATTAGAGGTCACATGTGCTGAAACAGCCTGTATGATAGGATTAGGGGTCACATGTGCTGAAATAGCCTGTATGATAGGATTAGAGGTCACATGTGCTGAAACAGCCTGTATGATAGGATTAGGGGTCACATGTGCTGAAACAGCCTGTATGATAGGATTAGGGGTCACATGTGCTGAAACAGCCTGTGTGATAAGATTAGGGGTCACATGTGCTGAAACAGCCTGTATGCCACATGGAGGGTGCCTTCAGTTCAGTGTTCTGAAGAGAGAGTAGGAGAGAAGTCTGTGTATGCTTGTCTGAGAAAAAGTACTTGTAAAATATATCTTAAAACAGCTTTTTGAATCCAAATTGCTCACAAATTGTTCTAGAGGGCCTTGTGCTGCTAGATTTTTTTTTTAATTTTGTGGTTATTTACTTTAATGTAGTAGTTTCTGTTTTGTCAGTCTGTGAAGCAGTGCTGTAGGGGAAGGGAGGTGTACTCTGTAAAGCAAGTTAGCAAGGCAGCCCAGAAAGGTCTGGAGCACTTTTAAGCAGGAGATTTGTGTTATATTTTGTTTTTCTCACTCTTTCTTGTCAATCATTTTTAATCTGTAGTGAATAATTCCTCATTTTTATTTCTGTGGTTTAGTTTGGTCTGTTTAAGTAAAGTATTTTGTCAGTGTCTTTCTGTAGCAGTTTTAGTGATTTTTTAGTTATATTTTTCTTAAAGTGACTGTGTTCTGTCACTCTTTGTTATACTTAATGTCGTGAGCCCCCTGGCCCCCAAATCTCGGGTAGCCCGGCAGGACCTCCTGTTTGCAGAGAGGACCCCTCTTTTTAAGAACTCATGAGCAGGAGTAAGGGTTCAGGAAGACTTCCCAACCTTTCTTTTCCCAGTGGGAGGGTGGATTCTGTAGTTTTGAGTTCCCTTGACTCTGCACTACTTTCAGTATTTGAATCCCACCACGGCCACTGGCTATGCCTTGTCCAAGTAGTTTTTATGCGATATCTTTCAGGCACACAGTCTTTTCAAAACCCTTCTGTTTAAATGTTAAATCACACAACCAGACTCCAGGAAGAGTTGATAAGAAAATCATAAAAGTTTACTTAAAATAAAAGCAATACAGAAAAGTCTGCAGTTTGGAAGAACTTTGAAATGCAGACAATAACAAAAGTAAAACTGGATGGTTTATAGAAAACACTAGATACTGTATTCTAAACTATACCTTGTTTTGAGGTTAGAGTTCAGACAAGATTTTAAATGTCCTTGTAGAGATGAGTCCTTAAGCAATAATCCTGTAGCAAGGTTGTATTCCAAGTCAATTCCTCTGAATGTCCTTTTTAAAAGAAATCTTCAGGTGCTGTCCTTGATGAAAAGTCTTGGTTTCCAAACATTCTCACTTACAATCAGAATTTTTTGCTCAGTATGGGACAAGTCAAACTTTCCACACATTCAGATCTGGTTTTATAGATTTTTTCAGGCCTACACAGACACATATACTTCTGGTCTACAAGTATATGCCAGCTGGACAGACTATCTGCCTTCCAACTTAAACCCTATTCAACTGCCCTGAGTTCAAAATGTGTCTGATTATATACATGATGGTCATTTTCAAGCCCCATCCACAGTGTGATGTGGCGCAACAGTGTACCTTTCCCTGTAGGTGTCACTGTGGTTCCATGTCAACCCCAGTGACATCTGATCCATGCATTTGGCTTGATCCCTGACCTCTTCCTGTCATGGAAAGCCACAGTGGGATATTTTATGCCTTCCTGGGCTATATACCTGTCTCCCTTATCTTGAGACATAACAGGTCCACACTAGCCTTTATAGAAATAACAGTTATTTTGTAGTTACCTGTTAAAGGGACCGTGTCTTAATTCTAAAGTACATTACAGCATATACAATATGGACCCACATAAAATGGATCTAAGCCGATCATGCAACATTTAATATTAAAATATCCATTACCCCTGTTGTTTTAATTCCTGTCCTGTGTAAAACACACACACAAAAAAACTTTTTGGTTGTTTTTAGTAGTACTTTTTCAGATCACAGTGCTGATCTCTGATTCTCTAAGGGAGGTGTTGTCTGCTTCTGGTACTTATTTGTACTGTCATGTTAGTTTATTAATCCCTGTATTGTGTAAAAAAAATCTTTTTTTTTGTTTCGCGACATACTATTAGCATAGTATTTTTAAGATCACACTCTTGATCCCTGATTCCCTAGGGGGAGGTGTTGTCTGCTCCTAGTACTTATTTGTACTGCAGGCTTTATTTACATTTTGTAATTTTTCATCCCAAATCAAGTTACAATCAGCATTTAAGAATAACTGGGAAGAGACACTCTACTAAAGGAGGAGGCACCTGGGAGGCAGCAAAAAAATGTTCAAAATCTGTGTGGCACAATTTGCATTTGCAACATTTGCACTACTGTTGAGCAGTGAATTACAGGAAGGGCAGCCTGTGGTGGGGTGGGGGGTGAGACACACAACACAGCACCATGCAGCAGCAGGAGTTGAGAATAATTTTATTGAAAGTGTAAGGACTGTGCAGTTGCAAAAGAAAGACAAAAATAGAGTTGAAGTCAGAATTGTTTCTTTTGAATGGATGAGAACAGAATAATGTCAATAGACAGAACAAAGCAGTAGAAGAAATCAAGAAACACAGAAAGACAGAGAGAAATAAAGATGGATTAACTTTTCTTTTCTTTTTAAGTTTTTAAAATTCTGTTTCATTTTTAGGGTTTAACAGAGGGTAAAAGATAAAGATAAAGGAAAATATCTGGGTTGGAGGGCTATGGCCTGGGGTTAGAGGGTGCACCACCACTTCGCAGTTTAGCTAAATTCTCCAGAATGGTTTGCTGATTTCTCAGCACCATCTCCAACAGTTTCTTCTTCCCCACAACTTGCCAGGAGAGCTCCCCTACTTCCCTGCAAAACTGTTGTACTTCCACACAGGTGGATGTGGGAGGAGGATCTGAGATAATGATCTCAGGTGTCCCCCACAGCACCCAAGTCTGACTGCAGGTCCCTCTCCCAGTCCCCTCCATCCTACCCCTCCCGCACCTGTGCACCACTTTTCTTTCTCTTGCCCGGCAGAGAAGAACCAGTAGGGGTGGCACCATCTCCACCCCTCTCACCAACTTTATTTCTCAGATGTTCCTCCCATTCCTTGTGGTGTCTCCTTCTAAGGTGTAAGTGCTGCTCTCCTGACCCCAAATGGCTCCCTCATTTCCCATGACAAACAACAATGTGGCATCATTTGCAGGTGGTCACACTGTTGGTGGGGTCAATACCAAAAATGTCCCAGACAAGGGACTTCAGCTGCTGCTGACAAGGGAAGGATCAAGATGGTCCTGGCTTTGTCTTCTCCTCCTTGTGGTGTGTAGGTGGTGGTGGTGGTGATGGTGGTAGTACAACAGCTGTCTGGGCTGGAGCTTCTTTTACTGTTGGTGGTGGTGGTGCCCTTGCCTCATCTTGTTGCTGGGGGGGTTGCACTGTGGAGGAGGTTTGGGTACTGCTGCTGTCTCCTCCTACTCCCAGTGCCATGGGCCAGGCCCTCTTGCTGCAAAAAGCACAGCATCCCCCATCTGCTGCCTACACTCCCTCTCTTTCTGACCACTCCCACTCATTTTAACCCCCCAAAAAACAGAAAGTAAAAAGAGTAAAAAAAAATGCTAAAAGAAATGCAAAATAGCACAAATAAAAGTGTTCCATATAAAGAAAATAACAGCTAAAGAAAAACTAAACAAAGACTCACAAACTGTACAATAAAATAAGATGAAGAACAAGCAAAAGATGGCTTAAAAATTGTTTTTTATTTGGGAGGGAAAGGTTTTACTGTGAAAGGTCTATCCCATTCCACACTTTAGCTCAGACTGCAAAGTGAAACTAAGGATGAGTCAGCACATAGAATAGCAGCTAGCCTGTGATCTGCAGGAGATGTTTCCTTGTGACCACTTGTTTACTACCAGTAGCCTTGCTATGAACAGTCTTTACCTAACTGTCCTAAGTTACCAGCAAAGTCACCAGGGAAGTTAATAGTTGAACTTACAAACTGATGGAAAAAATGTGCAGATTGCTCCGCGGAGGTGGAGTGGTAACTTTGCTGGAACTTTGATGGCGAATAAAAACTTCACAACATCTCTAGTCTATAGAAGAGGCTGTGGTAACAGTCTGTTGGCCACACTATTCATACTCACACAGCACTAATCCTGTTAGTGCAGTAATATTATTATTTTATTGACTGTGTAAGGTGCTCACAGCCTCTGGATTGGGTGCACTAGCAATAAAATTGCCTTGCTTTTATTTTGAGGTTAGGATTTGTGGAGACTAATTTCTGGGGAATTATCAGGGATATGCATTGCCTCAATTGTTTGTGTGCAAAATGCAGCCCAGTATTAAAATATTCTACTGAATGGTCTCGCAAAGTCAAGATTAAGTACCCAAGCTACTAGCATGTTTCACACTTTCAAGTCAGAGTTTTCTCTATGTAATAGATGTGTTCAAAGCTCTTCTCGATGGCTTTTGAACTGATGTTTGTACATGTTGCTAAACTATGATCCTCTGTCTGTCATATTCTCTACCCTACTATAATATGCTACCATTTGTTTTTGCACTGTACATCAAGTATATGTTATTATAGTTTATAAAATTGGCTTTAGGAGCCTATCAACTTCTTTGGTCTTAAAAAAATAACTTGGCCCTTCATTCTTCTGTGGTATGGGAACAGCACGTAAGTAACCAGTCCTAATCTGTCTAGGAACCACCCAATTAAATGAGAATAAAACCTTTTTCCATTTAAATAAACACTGTTCCACTTTTTCAGCACAAACACCCACAACAGGGCACATATATCTTCTAAATAAATACATTTCCCAGAGGCATTCAAAGGTACTTGACCTTTATTACCACACTCACATATTCTGCTTAGCAACAACCTAACAAAGGGTCAGTTAAACTTGTTTTTAATTAAAAAAAAAAAAATTCATTTTATAAGTGCAATAACCCACTCCAGGGCATGGGTTTCTTGAGAATTAATGCACTTACTGGGTGCATTGAACATCACTCTGTCGTTGGCCTTGGGCTTTCTAATTCACCCAGGGTGTGCATTAATTCTCTATAAATGCATGCCCAGATGTGGGTTATTGCTTACATATCTACTTTCTCTATGCATTTTTAATATTCCTCATGCATTTTCTGTAAAGTCTCCCTCTCTGCAGTTCTTACTAGTAAGCTCATTCTGTATTACTGTACCTCCTACTATTGTTTAATCATGTATCCTGCTTGTACCACAAGTGGGTTTTTTCTTTGAAATTGTTTTGTGTGCTCTCCTACCCAGATCTTCCTTGTAAACGAGCATTGTTCAATGGAGCTTTTTCTTGGTAAAATAAATAATATACAAATACAATATGACATATGTACATGTTTTTTATCTGGTTAGTACATTAATGTGATACTTAAATCTTAAAACTCCTTGAGTGGGTGGATGCACTAAATTGCATATATTAAAGTACATTTACCAGCATTCATGTTGACTATAGTTCTAGTTCAAAGTGTGTTGTTCAGCAATAAATGTGTCATTACATCATTAAAAAATTACATTAACACAAATAAAAATGGGGGCAGGGCTGTGTCCCCTTATATTAATAAAACTGGCTATATCAAGCCCTGTGGTTTTGACAAACTTTGCCTCATTCCACTCTTTTCATGAGCTATGTTTCTTATTTAAAAAGAAGTCAGTGGAATATTTTGCATGAAGTTTTAGAAAGTCCGAATCCTAGCTTAGCAGAGGGTAGATATTTACATCAAATGTGTATTTGCATACTTTTATGTGTAAATAAAAAAGATACCTTCTCAATAAAAATCATTTAAAAATTGTTTCAAGTCCCTTTTAAAGCAGACAGTACTTGTTAGTAGGCAAAAAAAACTGTATAGTTGTTTTAGCCAAAATGTATTTATGACATCCTTAAATTCATCCTCAGAGTATTTTTTGTATTTTTAGTTTAATCATGTATTTTTAAAACAACTTTTATAGCTTTTTTTGCAATTAATGACTCAAGTCATTAAAGGTGGCCACCAGTCACAATTATTAAAAATCTCTTCCACTGAGGTTACCTATTGAATCTACATACTAGACTCATAGTGGGGAAGTATAAGTATGGTGCTATCACAAGTTTCTGGTAGTAAACAGCACAGTGCTGTACCAAGATATTTAATTTTTACATGAAGGGTATCGCACAGGATTGGGAACTTCAAAACCTTCTATTCTTGCCAGAAAAACATTATTGCTAAAAACAAAAACAAAAAAAAAACTATATGGTGACCAACAAATACTGCTGCTTTAAAATCTCACTATACTTTTCTCAGGATTGCTCAATGCTTAAATAAAAGGGCTAAGGCTATTCTAGTTAATGTAATCCATCTAACCAACTTTGTGAAACAAGCTTTTGTAAAGGTGTACACTGGCCTTGTATTTTGTAGTTAAGTTATAAATACAATAGCTTTATGAAAGTAGACTTAATGTTGAGATTGCCCTTTCTGCTTTGAACAAGTCAATTCTACAACATTTTGGCACTGCCTTGAGATATGTATATTTTCAAATACATTCAGCACCTGCACGTACTGTCAGTGTCACTGTATGGAAGGCTTTTGTACTGCACAGCAGAGAAAGAAGAAAACACCATGCAATTCATTACAGATTTTATAGTACAGAAAAAGAACTCCTTTTATAGTATATTATTTTTTTTTAATATTGCACTTAGCCACTGTAGGCTTTTTTAAAAATATGTTTTTCCATGGATGACATCCAATCTGCTGTGGAAATCTTGTTTAGCACTAGTGTTCTGGATGACTGGGTACTATTGGGCACACTGCCTTTCTGTTCTATGGTCACTTAAGAATGATAGCTAAGTTACAGTAGGAAACTGCTGCCCAACTGACACTCAGATGGGATGTAGTTCATTATGCGTTCAACTGAAACAAAAACCAAGTCTGGTGCCACTGCCTCCACTATTCTTTCAAGCAGCTTGCAGTAAAGGTATAGATAAGGCAACTAAGTGAAAAACTAAAGCTCTGACAGATGGTACTCAGCGTTTGACTCCTGCTGGGCTCAGCAGGACCTATGGCTTAGAAGGTTAGGACTGTCAAAAAGACTCTGCCTACTGAGTGAATAACAAAGTGCGGACCGCCAGACTGTTACATCTAATAAACTTAGGTTTCTTTGTTTCGCTAGCTAATATTCTGCTCCTGACTAACTTTGCAGAGGTTGTGAACATCGTTGGAGGAAGAGATGGAGTTTTGTATTCTGCCAATGAAGTTGCTCAGATTCAAGGAGTTTCTTGGAGACAGTAAACCAAGTTAAAGGAACAGATAGGCTTGCATCTGAAGTTAACACTGCTGCTTGTAGCTGCTGTTGTGACAGTGGTTTGTGCCTGTAAATATAATTCAAGTAATGAAGTGTAGCAGTTCGCCCTGCAGTACACATTTGGCCTTGGCGATGGCTGACACAGTTTAACTAAGGTATGCTTTTGAAATGTTCTGTTCTATTCAAAATGCTGTAATTGCTATCACATTTCAGAATTATAGGAACATGAAGGACTGTAGATGGATTAGTTTGGTTTTAGTAACTTACGCTTCCAGTTCTCACCAACAAATATGTATTACTCACATTTTTAAATGAATTTTCAGAATTTAAACTGCCTTAATTTGTTAAAGTTATTTTATTCTTGAATATTATGGGTGCAGACTGATTTTAGCTATGAACTGGCTTCATAAGTAAACAGGATTGGTTTTATAAACTCAAGCTTCTCTTAAATGCAAGTAAAACCAGATACGTGTAGGACCTCTTATAAACTGTTGTGGCAAATCGGAAAAGTGAATTGAATATTATCAGTAACACTGCTTCTGCTTGAAAACATGTTTTCAGTTAAATACCTTTGAATACATCTTAACAAAAATTGAAATTTTGAGACTCCTGTAAATCTTGTCACCAAAATGGTAACCCAAAAAAGTAGGCTACAGTAGTTGTTCTATCATAGCCATTCATTTTCTGCCCATGCTGGAAAGACAATTGCAAAGCAAATAATGCCCGCCTTAGAAACGTATTGCCAAATCCAATTTAAACTCTTTGATTCAACCCTCAGTACATATAGAAGCTCTTTCAATGATATATGTTAATTGTGCTTTATGAATTCCAGTCAGAATCCATCACTGTTCTTTGTATGCTGATTTTGACATCCTTCCTCCAGCTGATAGGATCATTTTTAAAATGCACATTTCATGCTGTAATCTGGTAGTACACCAACTTCCTTTTAATCTGATGCTTAAACTCCAGGAGTGTCATTGTTTATAGTGAACATGGACCAATAATTTATTTATCAAATAGACAAGGATAACTAAGCTAGGAGAACAATTCCATCTCTCACTTACTATGGCTCTAATTTGCTAAACAAATTATCTTTTTAATTCTGTAAGAATTAATATTCAACCATTTTTCAGTCAAAAGTATTGCATCATTTACAAACTCCTCATTTTGTGAATGTCTAACTTATTTTTCTGGACATATGTGTAATGTGTTAAAAATTTTTGTATTTTGATCCTGAGCATGGTTGAAAATGAATACTATAGATAAAGAACATGCAAACCTTCTACCTGATGTACAGTATGGTGCACCCTTTTATCACACAAATATACAGTAGCACCAAAATATGAGATAAAGCTCCACATCGTACTGTGGAGGTCACAGTTTAAAAAAGCTATGGCAACCAGGGCTTTCATGTTCATAAAGCTGGCAATTAATTGGACATTATTGATTTAGGTAGATTTCTGCTTTAAAATCTCATTATGGTATATTGGACAGCACTCTCCCTCCTAATGTGGAACAGTTGAGGTTATGGTCCCTGCCACTGACTGACTCTGGTCCATCTGTGATGAATTTAATGATAATTACATGATAATCAAGACATTTGTGATAATATTCACCTAATTCTATTTTACCTTATGAACATTTTTAGACACTGTACTACATTTGTACAATGATTCTTTGTTGTATGTTTGATTACAGATGTTTATGAAAATGCACAGCTGTACTCATTGGCCTTTGTTGTTTAAAATATTCAAATCAATTTAAATAATGAACAGTGGAGCTGACCCAGTGGCATTGTGGGCTGAGGCACTGGTTGCCACACCTGCGACCCAGGTTCAAGGACAAAGCAGGGTCACTCTGGGTGGGTTGGGGAAAGGAGGATTGATCATCCACAGACAACTCTCCTACTTTGGGGAAAGGGATAGGATGTGCTGCATGGCTAACACCCAGTGGAGGTTGGGCGGTGCAGTATATGGGTGCATCCCAGAGAGCCAGGCAAAGGCACTCAAGTAAGTGCAGCCTCTTTATGCCACATACGCACACCACTGCATGTCAGCCAACCTCTGTGAAGGTGACAAAATTGGGCAGAAATACCCCCGGCTGATAAGATGCCTCCGGCCATCCATAGGCCCCACAGCCAATAACTCAGGCACACCACCAGCTGGATCCATACCTTGCCAGAGATAAGGACCCCACTCACCCAACTGGGGCTAGAGCCCTGTGGGAACAAAAGTGGTAAAGAAAGCTCTAGGAGAAGGTGGGGTGACAGGGCTGGGGCGGCTGGTATGATGGGGGTCAACCAGGACAGAAAGAATAGAAATGAATAATGAAAAAATAATAATGAAGGTGTGGGACTTCAAATTGACTTGGGGCCTGACATATTGTAGAGAGTAGGCACTTGGCTTCCAGGGAGAAAGGCCCATGTCACCCAGTATTATGTACCACCTACTGACGAACCTAGGAGCAGCAGTGGTACTGCATGTGAAAGCAGCCAGCTGGATCCCTTCCCAGCTGGCTGAGAGGTGTAGTCATGGTGAACATCAATTGTTGGGAGGGGAAGAGGAAAAAGGGGCAAACATAGGGGGAAACAATACAAGAAAAGAATGATAGGTGTGGGACTGATAACACTGCAACATGAACCCCTCTTTCTCCATGGGAAAAGTAAAGCAATGACAAGTTCACTGAGGACTCAGGAAGTGACCATCTTTTCTTTTGGTATGCAAGTGAAATGCTTGTTCACATCTAGAGGATTTAAGGCAAGACTTACAGCTCTACAAAGGTTTTTGTGACAGAGTTGTGATGCAAACGTCTGTTTGCTAGGCAGTGGGATGAGAGCTACCAATTCATTTCACTTGTGACACCAAGACACATTCCTTACAAACTTGCTGGAAGTGAAAAGATGATGCATTATCTTATTCCACCATTCATTCTACAATCCAGTACCCCCCCCCCACACACACACACACACATTCAAAAACAGTATATCCTGTATGTCCAACTTTTTGTATTTGGCTCTTACATAAAAGTGAAAAATGAAAATTGCATGAAGTGTTTGGCTATTTAATTGCTGAAGCATCAGTGCATTGTGCTGTCCGTCAGGAGAGTGTCATTCAAGTGTGAGCCCTTGAGTCCTCCCCACTGAGGTGGAAAGCATTGTAAAGGGGAGTCACCAGCTTGTGAGGGAAAGGGGCATGGACCACTAGTAATTATGTGCCCAGTACTAGTGTACAAAGGGACTGCATTGGCATGAGCTGTGAAGTCAGCTACTTACCCTGTGGTCAGAGGAAGAGGTGCAGCTAGGGTGACCCAATCATCTAGGTGGGGGACAGTGTGAAAAACAGGGTCAATAAAGGGAAATGCAAGATGTGTTATCAGAAAGGTGCTAAATGCTTAAACCAGTGTTAGGTAAACTTGTAGTGTTATGAAACAGCCTAGAGCAAAAGTTTTGTAAATGAAGTCAAGCCTGATTTCCACTTGTACTGTTATATGTGCAAACATTCTCCAGAGCAAAACACTTAGGAGATTATCAAATGACTTTGTGCTGAAATTATTATACAGGTACAGTGCCATTGTATGACAGGAAAAATCTTCCATAAACATCTTTTTGTAGGCAAGAAAGGGGTGTGTTGATTTCAACAGTTAGTTCCCACTTCCTCAGTTCCAGATGTAGCCTCATGCAACCTGTTACTCAATGGCAAGGAGCATTTAGGGTGCACAGCTGGGTGCTGTTAGGTACTCATGTGGTTTTGTGAGTCAGTATAATCCTTTCTTTGCTATGCAAGTTGAGTGTAGGTACAATCCATGTGAAGGACCAAAGAGACTATGATGGTCAGATATGTAGTCATTTTTTGTACTACGTGCTAGTGCCCCAATTCAGCAAACAGAAAGTTAGCCACACAGAGGAAAGGAAATGAGCAGTTGTTCTCGCTGGTAGGAGTAATGTTATGTACGTCCTCGTACAATTCCCCCAAACTCCTTCCAGGGCCACTTTTGATATTTTGCAGTTATTTTTTTTAACAAAAAGTCATTGGATATCCAGTCAGTGGCCACTGGATGTGTAGTGCATTTTATTACTATGTGGGGACCTGCGTAAATATGAGCATAACTCATATACCCGAGGCCAAAGGGGGTCTCAGGTACACGGTGATGGCAGTGTACTCAGAATCTGTTGTGGGGGAGGGTTTGGGCAGTTCTGTTACTTGACTACTCTTCTTTATGATTGCAATGTAGCCTTGTCATCATGGAGGACCACACAACTCCGGCCCGTCCCTCCAAAAGCCTGGCATTTGTGTGGAATGCCTCCTGCTGTAAAAGGGTCCTAGAGAGACAAAAACAGACCATGATGCAGATGAATGAAGTCAGTAATTAAGCACCATGCAGAACGCTGCACTATTACTTCTGCATAGACATATGATCCCAGCTCTGGCCAGGCCTCACCTGAAGTGTATGCAGAGAGGTGAGGCAATCAGGACTGGAATCCATAAAGTCAGGACTTGTACCTTGATTGGAGATGCCCATGAGAAAGAGAGGAAGGAGATGAACCAGTCTTCTACTACTACTAATTCTAGTACTACTACTGCTACTGTTACTACCAGTGATAATAAACCAGATCTAGCAAGCATTGACAAAAGTAATGGGTGAGCTACCATATTGAAGGCTTTGGCCAAGTTAATGAAAATGACAGCTGTGATCTTCCCACCATTTTTTTCGTCAGTGTACCTTAGGATGGAGTAAATCATAGAATATTATTTTTCCTGAAGTCAGAGTGGAAGGGGCTGAGGAAACTATAGTCCTTCAAGAAAGCAGTGCACTGAGCATGCAACACATGTTGAAGTACATTGCCCAGGATTTCAGAAGTGGTATAGGCTGGTGGTTACCACCATGTTACAAAGTGTATTCCTCTTCATGGAGAAGAGCACCCTTCATGCATTTCCAGGAACAGAGAACTGTGCTTGTACAGATGGAATGGATTGTCAGATAGGTGATAGAGAAGGTAATGGCAGGGGCTAATAAGCTAAGAGTAGAGGGTCAATCTTATCAGAGTTATGGCTCTTGACCATGGTAAGGGAACAGAGATATGTAAGGACAATGGACTGAGAAGCTCATGAGAAGAAAAAGGAGTGAGTAGAAGGGTATGCAAGAAGAGGGAGGTAAAGAGAGGGCATTAAACTGGGAGGGGTTGGGGACAATATAAGAAATGACTAAGCAGTGAAGTAGGTTCCGATGGTTCAGTAGTAATGAGCTTGTTATACAGAAAGAATAGGTAAAGGGGTAGGAGTTAAGATGGTGTTTCAGAACCACACAAGCTAGGTGAAATTACCAGTGGTTGATGAGGGGTGGCCAATTCACTCTGAGATACAGTACAGTGGGTTCTCACAGTGATAGGCATACCATAGTTTAGGAGCTAATGAGAGACTTGGAATTTAGAATGTAGTGTTTTGCGCATCATAAGTCATTGGGCACCTCCCGTACACACAGGCACACACACACATGTACACACACACACACACACACACACACACACGAACCTCACCCATCTGTTTAGTGCAGCCCAGGCCTACTCTCAGGAAGACTTTGTGGTTCTACTTGAACCTTATGCTTCATGGGGTACCTGAAGGTACTTAAATCTTAAAACTGTTTTACAGGGTACTGGAAAGGACTATTTTCACAGGGCCTTCCAAGAATATATTCTCCCCTGAGTTTTAAAAAATAGAGGGAAATTACACACCAGGCCAATACTCTTGGAATTTGCACCCCCACCCCCCAAAAAAATTGATCTACACCATCCATGACTACATAAGGCTTAGGAGCAATTCAAGGAATAAAAATAATTATTCTGAGTGTATCAAAACAGAGAAATAATGTGGAAAATCTAAAATGTATAGCAACTATTTGAAGTTTAACTTCTGGAATGTGCAATAGATTAAACCTGCTAAATTGAAGCTAACCAAAAGAGGGAGCTGGCAACTTAATGAAACAATTACTCCATTGATTGTTGAATTGAAAAATAAACAACATAGGTAACTAGATACAGTAACTAGTATTCTTTTTTAGTCTCAAAGTTAGATCCTACTCTTATTTTCAGTTTTGGCATACTCTATCTACATTAATTTAAAGGTTAAACAACATAAATATGTAGCTATTCACTGAGTAACATGATACCTGAAGGAAGGTATGTTTTGAAACATTCTGCTTAATTGTTTTTAAAAAGCTGATGGTAAAAAATCTTTATAAACTAAGCACTATAGCTAGGCTTTTGGGGATGGAATACTAACCTTCTCCTAAGGGATGTCAACCTCTTTTTCTGTTTCATTTGGAAAGTGCTCAGCAGACCTGAATCCAGTGACACCCCTGTCTAGAATAGAAATTGAAATCAAGAGACATAAAAGTGCATAAAAATACATCCTTCTCTTTGAACTTCTACAACTCAGTACCTTTTGAACCTATGCATCAGAAGTCTTCTGAAGTATTAAGGGTGTGTGTGCTATGAAAGCTGAGAAGGATGGTAAAGGTTGACTAAGATATTATTTAGCATTATAGCTAAAAGCTAAATGACATATACAAACTGAGATCCGGTTGCATCTGTCTTTCAAGTGACATAATAAGATTTACTTAATCCATTTTGATGAAACAAATGTTTCTGTCCTTCAATTTGTTACAGCAGCTGAAAGATCATGGGTTCATGACCCCTCTTTAAGGAAACATCTCCTGCCGCCTGCGGATACACCAGGAGGGCAGTCTGAAACAATGCAACGCGTGTTGGTTAACTGTCACCACGGTAACAGTTATGGTTCACCAATAGGAGGTCTTTTACCCCACAGAGGCTTTGTCAGATGGAGACACGTGCAAGCTGTTACTGAGAAACCATTGTTGCAGGCCAGCAGGAATTAGTGGTCAGCTAGTATGCTTTTTGTTGAAAGGACTGCTTTGTCTGAGTCTTCTTTCTTTTGTCACCTAGAATTCTGAAGGTTACTAAGCTGTGCTGGTTTATATCTTTTATCTTTAATTGTGTGCAAACATTAAGGGCTGTATTCTCCCAAAATAGAATTGTAATTGGTACTGTGTTATCTGCTGTGTAATATTTTTAGCAGCTGGCATGTGTAACTTCCCAGCACTTATCTGGCAACAAATGGTGCAGCTCTTTAGTGTGTTAAAGATGGCAGTGCACATGCAGTAAGTACAATAATAGACAGGTTGCTGTGCAAGGTTGTATTTCATTTGGTAGTGGCACTTGATTCTGGTGAATTCATTCATAATGAATGCAGATCTGGGGTGGTATGTGTTGCCACCAAAACCCCAGGAGAAATAGAGCATGTACACACACAGTAGCTGATTTTTTGTATTATTATGGCTTCATTTGTTTGACACTGACTTTTATGTTCCTGATGGCAGAGGCCACATTTTTTCTGTTGTGTTCCCCTCCACCCAGTGCTTAAACAGTGTATTGGAGAACATGACCATTTGTTCACTTGGGCACAAGCAGCAGTCTCCGCCAAGATGCAGACAAGTCCCACTCAGTGCTCGGCCACAGGGCTGTAGAGTGTGCTGTGATCTGGCACTGTAAATGTGCTGGAGTTATAACTATACACAACTATTTACAACTGTAACTTTTATTATAAGATCTAGAGTCTATGTAGGTCTGTAAAATGTCTGTGATCCCATTGCAGCCCCCCACAGCACTGGTTCTTTAATATCAATTTATTATCCTTCCTCATAAAAAAAATGAATAAAAAAAAATCTAGCCAGCTACCCCTAGAAAGTATGCACATGAATTCCCCAGCATGCCAGCCCTCCTCCAGCTCTATTGGCTGAAACAAAAAGTCCCTCTTGAACCCTGGTCTCGAACATAAGGGTACAGGGCACTGCTGCTGAACCATTAAGACATCCTGAGCACTAATCTGACATTAAAACTTTTAGAATTTTGTTACTGTTTAAACAGTTTACTGCTACTGTTTTTAAAACCGAGAATTCTCAGAATGTTACTAGAAACCATTTCGTTCAAAACTACAGACATGGAGTCATTTACACTGCTTTGATTTCAGAACTAAGAACATATGACCTCCTTAGGTCACCTCCTATGAAAATATTAATTTAATCCCATAGGTTGCTTATGGTCAAACAAGTCCAACCATATTATAGGGGTGCAGTAGCACCCCTATAGTTAGGGTCGAGTAGGGTATTAATGCTAAACCCCTAACTTTTCACCTTAATAACTGTGCTGTATTCAAGGGAATTGCATGAAATTTTGCAAACGTGGTCTGAGGGGCATGGTCTCTTGATTTTGCAAGTTTCATGATGATCATTTGTCTGGATTCTGAGATCCGGGTAGTGTAAAAAATTGAAAAAGTGGAGGTGTGGTCAATTGTTTGCCATCGCCTACAGCCCAGGTGGTTTGGAATTTGACCCTGAAAGTTTCAGGGTAGAAAGGGATTGCCCTAGAAAGAGGCCTTTTTGTCGGTTTGGTAAAACATATTAATCCATTCCCTAGTTATAGGGATTTGAAATTTTGGTTCTGAGCATGATCAGCAGGATCTTTAATCTATATGTCTGATGCAAAAGAATTATTGCTCTTCTTTTGTGAGCTGAAATTCTTCTTTTGTGAGAAAAAGTCTTCTTTTGTATGGATGCCATCTTGTTTTTCATTAAATAAAAAATTGAAAACCCATATAAATAATGCCCTGTAGAAAAAAAACACCAGAAACTAGCTAAATGGAAACTTTTTAATTTGATTTTGGAGTTTGTTTTTTGAAGAAAAGACCCCAAAATATGGTTTTGGGACATCTCTTAAATCCTAGGTGGAAGACTTAGTGAGTGCTCAAATGAAAGAACTTGTTATTTTGTTAGAACAGTGGGACTTTCTTGAAGTGTCTAGCCAGGAGTCATGCTGCTGACTGCAGTTGGACCAGTGAACCAACAAGCTTAGTGAGAGTGCATATGAAAGAACAATACAAAACTATAATTTGTGAGAAAAGAGCAGCAGGATTTTCTTGAATTGTGAAGCCACAGCTGGAGTCATGCTGCTGACATCAGTTGGAGAAGTGAGCAGGTGGGCTTAGCGAGGGCCCATACAAAAAGACAATATGAAAGAACTATAGTTCTTTTGTATTGTTCTTTTGTGAGAACAGTAGAACTTTGTTCTTGTTTAAACCCACCCTACTGCTAGCACCCCTAATTTCCCTGTTCTTGTTCCCCACTCCCCACTCTCCTTTCTCTCACCTCTATCACCTACCCTAAGTTGTTCCTCTTTCCTTCATCTCTTCCCTCCCTCCCTCCCCACCCTGCCACACTTCCCTTCCTCCCCATTCCTACATCCCACCCTCCAACTGCCTTTACCTTCTCCTACTCCCTCAAATTATTTCCCACTCCCCTTTTTTTCACCCTACCCTTTTCCACTGACCCTCCTAATTTCTCTATCTCTCTTTTCATGTCCTGAAGCACTTAATTATCCTTATTCCACCTACGTTGCTTCCTACTTAGTGTATCCCATGTTAGGATGTGTTGTAGCTTTGATTTTGGATTCTCATAGGTGTTGCTGTACATCTGCTACTTGAAGATAAGGTCTTGAAGCCTATGTAACACCCTGTTTATCCTATTGTTATTATTCACCCTTTCCTTTGTGTGTCCATTCAAGTCTCTCACTATGCATTTTTGCCATGTACTACATATTCATTTTATGTTATGTTCACTACTACATGTCCACTGTTTGCTGTAAGTGCCAATTGGCATTTCAGGACCATCTTGAAAATGAGCTTGCTCAGTGATGTTCTGCTTGGTTAAATAAAGATTGATTGATTGATTGATTGTTGAATTGTGAAGCCACAGCTGGGGTCATGCTGCCCCCTTCAATTGGAGCATGAGCCAGTGATCCCTGGATCTGTCTGTCTACCTACCTACCTATCTTTCTTGTTTTTTTTAATATTATTTTTATTCCACCCCCTCCCAGCTCAGCCCGTCCTCCTTTGTTCTTGCCCAAGTTTAATGTAATAAAGCAGACCAGGGTGCCCACCCTGATACCACTTGCCCACCCCTCCCCTTCAGGTCACCTGTTTCCTACCAGTGCTTTAAATATCATACATAATATTTTGTATATCAAGCAGACTGGGTGCCCACCATGGTACCACTTTGTACTAACCTCCCTCCAGGTCACCCCTTAATATTGGTGGTGGCACCAGGGTGCTCACCCTGGGTGCTGCTGAACAGTATCCTGACACTGGGGTGCCCAATCCCCAGTGTAGGCACTGTCCTTCTTACCAAATAAGAAAACCATCACTCGTTGATCTTTTTTTTAACTTTAACCTGAAAAAAGGAAACATTTCATCTGCATTTTTTAAAACTTTAATTTGAAAAAAAAATGGTACATTGGTGAATCTGACCCTCCAGGATACCCCACTCAGCACTCACCACACACACACACACACACGCACACACACACACACACACACACACTCACTCACTCACTCACCTGAACATGTCCCATGGTATAGATCCACTCTCTGATCAAAGACATACAGTATCTTGCTATCTTGCTGCTGGAACTTGTGACTGTGAATGAAAAAGTAAGGTAAGCCCAGTTTAATGTATTTCAATAGGTTTGAACTTTTATTCATAATCTTGTCATTTTTTAAAATGTTTACACCAGATTTTCAGTGTGGCCTTTTTTGGACCCCATCCCATGAACAAGGGCAACATGAGTCATTAGAAGGCTATGTTGAAAATGTGGGATTAAAATATTAAAAACAACAAAGTTGTGAGTGTACATTGAAAGTTTTCAACACTTGTACATAACTTTGGCAATCTTCAATATTTAGACCCCAAATGTTCAAGATAGCTATTTTTTCACACCACCTCATGAATGTGACAGCTGTCATTTTTCAAATCCTGGCAAAATGTGTTTTTGCACTGCTGGTACAAAATCACCTTTCAGGTGGGATTTAAAAAATTGTAAGCTACCAAGTTTATGAGATGAGGTGATAAGAAGGCTAAGTTGAAAATTTGGGGTAAAAATATTAAAAAAACAACAAAGTGTTGAGCATACATTGAAATTTTTCTATGCTCCCTCATAACTGTGCTAATTTTCAATATGTTGACCCTGAAATTTCAACATGGCCATTTTTTACACTACCTCATGAATGTGACAGCTATCATTTTTCAAATCCTGGCCAAAACGTGTTTTCACATTTGTGGCCAAAATGACTTTGTGGCCAGAATTTGAAAATTTTCACCTACCAGGTTCATGAGGAGGGGTCATAAGATGGCTTTGGAGAAAATTTAGGGTCAAAATATTAACAAACAACAAAGTTATGAGCGTACATTGACATTTTCTACACCCATTCACAACTTAATCAATTTTCAATACTTTGACCCCAAATTTTCAACATAGCCATTTTTTCACACCACCTTATGAATGTGACAGCTATTATTTTGCAAATCCTGGCCAAAATGTGTTTTCTCACCTATGGCATGAAAAGATGTTTTGGTGGGAATTTGAAAATGTTCAGCTACCAGGTTCATGAGGTGGGGTAATAAGAAGGCTATGAATGAATGTTGAAATATTTTAATGTTTATACATAACTTCACTAATTTTAAATATTTTTACTCCAAACTTTGAACATAGCCATTTTTTCACACCACCTCATAAACACGACAGGTGACATTTTTTAAATCCTGGATGAGATGTGTTTTCACAGCTGTGGTGCAAAATAATGTTTTGGACAATATACTATAAATGTCACGTGTCATGTTCATAAGGGAGTCATAAAACAGCTATCTTGAAAATCTAAGGGCAAAATGAGAAAAATATATAATAGCTGGGTGTAGTGCTTTGTGATCCTATGCCAGTAAGCTGAGTTTGGGGGCAAGCTCAGTAAGCCAGCTGGATGGGGTGAGAGTGGGGAGATGGTGCTGTTATGTGACAATCCCCCAGCCAAGGAAGGAAAGGTACAAGCTTGTTGCCTGCATTGGCCCAAATACTATACAGGGAAGACAACTCTTCTTTTGGCATATGGCCCTGCACCTCTGTATACATGGGTGACAGACTGCCATTTGTATTGGCTGATAGATGGTCTCATTGCCCTGTACATCTGTATCTGTATCTGTGGCCATATGGAAGTGCAGAGCCCAGAGGGTCCCGTGCTTCCACAACCTACCAGACAGTCCTATTAATTTTTGACATCTGTTGTTGCAGGGAAGTGCAGGATCAGCATGGCCCTGCATTTTTGTAGGCAGATGGAGTCTTCCCTTGGTGCAGGGCCCAGAGGGTCCTGTGTGTCTGTGTCTGTTCACATAGGTGCTGAAAGGGCCTGTGTGAATGATACAATTCCACTATCTCAAAAAGAAAGGACATTCTTAGCAAAAAAACTGCATTAATGCACCAGTTATGGTCAAACTTAATGCAACAGTAGGTAAATATGGCATTAGGGTTTCCAACCCTAACTCCCACCTTCCCAAAGCAGCAAAATGACAACACCACACAAGCTCCCACAGATAGCCTTTATCAGGTAACACAAATAACATACAACTGTTTCCAGATAACACAAATATGTAGCACAGATGTACTACCTTTTTGGAATTTTATTGGCTGCTGCATAGACACAGGCCCAATAGCCACACCTGTGTGTTCATGTTATACTGTATGCATGAATATGTGTGGCTGCAGAAGCAAAGGCTCCGTGGACTTCATGTTGAAAACTTCAGAGATGATATTTGAGCACAAGTTCTCATCTGCAAAGATTTCATGTCACATGGATAGTCACAAAAAACATTAGAAGCACAATAAGCAATGCAAGAGGAAATGCATTCAAGTCAGGCTCAGATCATTGAAGACAGCACAATTGCATACAGTTTTGAAAAATTCATGCAGATTGTTCTGTAAAAAGTCACAGGAAATGTACAGAGAGAAACTGAATAAAACAGCATAATGTTACAATCACATTGGACTGCAAGGGCAGACTGTAAAGCTCTCTTAAACTAATGAATCTTGGGGAGATTCATCAGTGTATCAAGCAGTTCATTTAAGCAGTTAGCGGTCCTGACAGCAAATGACCATTTACCCAACTGAGTATGCCAGAAGGAAAGCTTAAGGGCATGCATGACCACATTCCTGGTGTTTTATTGGTGGGAGTTGGTGCAGAAGCAATCTGTTAAAGCAGGGGATGTTAGGCCAATGTGTGTCTTTTTGGTTAGCAAACAGGTCTGGAACTTTATTCTGTCCACCTTACTACAGATCAGCTTTAGTATGTTCAGCACTGTGTCATAGGCACCTGTGTAGACAAGGAGATCATAATCTATAAGTGACAGAATGGAGTTGGCCACAATAAGGCATCTAGCATCCCCAGTAAGATTGTTCCAGTTACAGTACAGGGCATGCAGTCTTCTATTAACTATGGCCACCACATTGTCAAAATGGGGAGCAAAACATAAGGTGTCATCCATAGTTACTTTAAGATATTTGAAGGCCTCTACCTGTTCAAGGTTTTGTCCCTGGCCATTTTGGATGACAAAGTGTAGAACTTTCCTCTTCTGTGGGAGGCTTGAGAAGAGCATAGTGTTTGTTTTTTTGTAATTGAGGACCAGTGTGGTCTTGGAGAACCAGCTTTCTAGTGACCTAAGTTACTTTGGAGAGCAGCAGTGAGACTGTCAAGGTCAGGGTTTTTGAAATAGATGACAGCATCATTGACATAGAGGAGACAATTGGCTGTCTGACAGGCACTGAGCAGTTAATTTATGAAGAGGCCAAATAGAAGTGGGCCCAAGATTTAGCCCTGGGGATACCCAAGACATTCCATAGTGTTGGACAACGATTAATCAGTCTTTGCACTCTGGAAGCAAGTGGTGAGCTAGCTGTGGAACCAGTCAACTATGTTCTGTGATTAACCCAGGACAAGCAATTTGTTAGGTAGGAGCTTATGGTTGAACAAGTCACATTCAGTGGAAATTAAGTCCTTCTTTAATGTAGTATTTTGTGACGAGTCATCAACTGCAAGTTACTGCATTGCACTGTGACTGGCTCTGCTGTACTCATGCATACTGTACGAGGTACTATGCCTCACTAGTAAGCATGATTCATTGGTGCACGCTTTTCTATATGCATCTGCATAACTGAAAAACTGATACTCCTTAGAGCAATTTCTAGATTTGCTACTGAAGCAATACCCACATTGTGACAGTACTTCCGTCTTCGTAACTGCAGGCTCTTCTGAAGCCAGAAGTCCATGTGTATGTCTCATACCTGTGGAAGAGACACAGGCCCCTCATGGGCCTGAACTTCCTCAGGCAAAAGTAGTGTTTTTTTTAAAATTAAATCAACTTTATTGAGTTTCCAAGTTATACACATCATGACACATACTATACATTACAAAACTGTACTACACATATACTACCATACATACATGCACATATCCCCCTACAATCCCTTCCTTTCTCCCTTCCATCCACCCCCACCTCCCCCCCATTTGGCATCAATTGCTACTATTACGAAAAGGAGGACATAGACTATCCAGTCCCTGCTGTAGCAGTAGTTTGCATACTATAAAGGGTGTGCATTTTTTCCCAAGTCCTCTTATACTGGGGCAGGTGATTATGCAAGCTGGCAATCATATGTTCAGTTCTTAAACTGGCCAACAGTTCTTGCAGCCACTCTGTGTATGAAATATCCTCTGCATCTTGCCAATGATGCAACACTAATTTTTTAAGTGATAAGGCTATCATAGCCATATAATATCTACATTGAGTTACAGCCACCCCAGCATAATCACCTACCAGACATTTCTGGTGAAAAGAGATCCTCTATGCCCAGCAGGCGGTCAGCCTTTTGTCCAATTGTTGACCATAATGAAGCTATACAGAGACATTCCCAGAACATATGAAAGAGAGTGCCCTCTGCCTGCTGGCATCTTGTGCATTGTGGAGATGGAATTCTACCCATTTTATAAAGCTTAATCGGGGGTCAAATACATATTATTGAGTATCTTGAATTGCATAATCCTCAACCGGTCTTGTGTGATATAGGTGTAGCAGTTCTTCCATATCCTACACTAGTCTAGTTCTCGTTCAGGAGATTGAGAGGACCAGTAACCGGAGGCTCCATCTATGGAGGGGAAAGCCTTGTGATAAAGACTGGCATATATTTTGGACACTGCATGGGGCAATGCAGCTAAAGTAGTGAGTGAATGCATCACATCTCCAGCACCTCCCTCTCCCAAGGATAGCTCACTTTTGGTTAACAGCATGTGGCGGATTTGGAAAACTTTAAAAATTTGGTCTCTTTCTGTGTTATAAAGTCTCATAATGTCACCAGAAGTGTGACAAATCCTTCTTGTAAAAAAGTAATTAGGGCTTGTGCCCACTAGCTGTGGAATCCACTGTACTTGAAGGCCCAGATATTCAAAAGGGTTGCGCATGGCGCAACAGTGTTGTGCCATGCGCAACCCACTGATGCGCCCCGGCGCGATATTCAAACAGGAAAAGTGAGCGCACAAACTCGATGCGCCAGAGAGCATCGGTAATGTATGCAGGCACAAGTAGGGGGGGCATGCCCATGCATACCCTGCACAGCCCGATATTCATCCCAGGATGTGCAGAGCCATGCATGTGTAACCCCTACCTGCGCCAGCACAAAGTTGATCCAAAAAAGGAACAACGGATGGCCACCCACAGGTGAGCTGCCGCATTGCAAGGCACAACACGGCAGCTGCCACCTGTGGGTGGTCACCCGAGCTCCGGCTGCACCTCCGTGGTGGCGTCCCCCCCCCATGACCGATTGCGGGCATCAGTAAAATGGATTTGTCCAAACTCCCTGGTGGTCCAGTGGACCTGCCCATCTGATCGCAGGCTAAGTACATAAGTAAGAATCCCCAATATCTCTGGTGGTCCATTGGACCTGCCCGCCCGATAGCGGGCTAAGTAAAGAAATAATATCCCCAATATCCCAGGTGGTCCAGTGGACCTGCCTGCCCGATCGCGGGCTAAGTAAAGAAATAATATCCCCAAACTCCCTGGTGGTCCAGGGGACCTGCCCGCCTGATCGCGGGCTACGTACATAAGTAAGAATCCCCAATATCCCTGGTGGTCCAGTGGACCTGCCCGCCCGATCGTGGGCTAAGTAAAGAAATAATATCCCCAATATCCTTGGTGGTCCAGTGGACCGCTGTTGCCCGATCACGGGCATTTGTAATAAAAAAATAAATATGTCCAATATCCCTGGTGGTCTAGCGGTACCCCCCCTCCCCACCTGCCCACTGGGGCCCTGGCCGCCCCAGTCAGCCTGTGGATGGCAGCACCCACCTGCCTGCAGCCCCGCCACCCGTCGACTGACACCATCGGTAGGGCAGTGCACCATTGGTCCACAGCATGAGCTAATGAGTGTGCAGCTCATATTGTATTACACCTTCCAGATATGTGAATGGACTCATATCTGGAATGTGAAATGGTATATGTATGCCCATTGGCTCACGCTCAGGGACCAATGGGCGACATCCCATGCGGACGTGTGTCAGCCACGGCGGGGCGGCAGGCAGGTGGGGGTGCCCACCCACCGCTGACTGGGGGAGCAGGCAGTGGGGCCCAGTGGGCGGTGGGGAAGGGGAGGTACCGCTAGACCACCAGGATATTGGACATTTTTTTTTATTACTAATGCCCACGATCCGGGCAGACAGTGGTCCACTGGACCAACAGGGATATTGGGATATTATTTATTTACTTAGCCCGCGATCGGACATGCAGAGGTCCACTGGACCACCAGGGATTTCTGATTTCCCTTTTTTTATGCAGCCCGCAATTGGGCTGCGGAGCACATTGCCGGCTGCAGGGGGCATCGGTCCCCGACAGCTGCTGCCAAGAAGTGCACCAGGTGCAAGTCGCCGGGGATCGGTGCACCTGCATGCAAATTGGGCCATACTGACATGCAAATGGCCCCATTTGTGCCTTGCATACATTATGGCCCCATTTGCATGTGCACTTTTGAATATTGCAGCTGCTGCACATAGTGCAATGGAACTTGCACTAGCGCATCCCCCTGCTCCACTCTGGCCACTTGTGCTGGTGCAGTGCCACTGCACCATGCACACTGCGGGTGGCCAGGGGTGTGACTCAATGATGCTGTGCCGCGCAGCGCAGCTCTGTTGAGTATCTCCCAGTCCACACCCTTGCGCAGCCAAGTTGCACTGCGCCCAAGCTTGTGCCACAGCCTGGCACAGTTTGAATATCTGGGCCGTAATGTCTTACCTCATATATTAAAGTTAGGATTCTCCATAAGTGGTTGTTGGGGGTCCTTATCATGTTTGGTATTTCAAAAAGTAGAGCTGGGTGTGAATCCTTACCGATACTAAGATCAGAGAATTATTCAATCCAGTGGGTAGGTCTTTTGGCTTAATGTGCATGAATGCATTCAGGGACACTCCTGTCGAGTTAATTAGTTCCTTCTCTATTGTGAGCCATATGGGCACATATGGGAGTGCATTTGAGCCGTCCGGCCCTGCAAGCCAGCATAGGCATTTACTTGCCTGACTGTTCCAATAATACAACCCAAAGTGCAGCAGCCTAAGCCCCCCCCCCATGTCTTGGGAGCTGCCATCTTATGATACGCTCTTCTCGGAGGTTTGCTCAACCATACAAAATCTGTAATGATCGCATGTACTTTTTAAACCATTTAAGAGGCAGCCATAAGTTTAGTAAATTAAGTGGGTATAAAATTCTTGGTAATACATTCATTTTAACCAAACTAATTTGGCCTCATAGAGATAGAGGTATGGCTTTTTATTGGGCCAGATCTTGATGGACCACCTGTAATAGGAAATCTAAGTTGAGCTGTCTCATCCTAAGGTCGCTCCTAGCCAGCTTGATGCCCAAGTACTGGACACTTTTTGGGGACCATTGTATTCCAGCTTCCAATATCTCACTTTTAAGGGTTTTAGCATTTACAGGAAAAACTTGGGTTTTGTCCAGATCGATTTTGTAGTTAAAGAGCAGGCTATATTCTCTGATAATCTTTAATGTGGCTGAGACAGAGGTTTTTAGTTGAGAGAGGTGTAACAGGATATCATCCACATATGCAAATAGTTTAACTTCCTGGGACCCCAGCTTTATAACTTGTATCCTTGGGTTCTCTTTGAGTTTAATAAGCAGGGACCCTAGGTAGATATTAAACAATAGTGGCAATAGTGGGCAGCCTTGTCTTGTGCCCGAGTATAATGGAAAGGTGGAAGACAAAACCCCATTACAGTATATTCGGGCACACAGGTTCACATATAGGGCATGTAGTCACTGGATAAACTGATGGGGAAATCTGAACCTATGCAGTGATCTAAATAAGAATTGCCAGTCAACCAATCAAAGGCTTTCTTCGCTTCCAAGGACATCAATACAGGCAAAAAATCAGAGTCTCTGGACACAGAGAAAATGTGGGCCAATTTACATAGATGGTCTGAGGACCTCGCTGCCATAAAGCCAACCTGTTCTTATCCAATTAAGGAGGGGAGCACCCTGCTCAGTCTGTTTGCCAGTAGTTCGGCTAAAGTTTTAATATCGTAGTTAGCAGCGAAATCGGTCTATAGCTAGTAAGTAGGTCTTCTTCCTTCCCAGGTTTGTGTATCACTACTATTAGAGCTTCTAGCAAGTGCTGGTCTATAGGGTCAGCTGAGAGCATGCTTTGGAACAACTTGTGTTACCAAGGCGTTAATTGTTCAGCAAATACCTTATAAAAATTAGGGAAAAAACCCATCTGGGCCTGGGGCTTTGTCTAATGGCAACGTTTTGATAACCATCCAAATAGCGGCCTCTGTGAAAGGGGTTACCAAACTTTCTTTTTGGTTTCCTTTTAAGGCTGGCAGTGGTATAGTATCGAGATAATCATCTACCACTTGGGTCTCTGGCAATTCAGGTATTGGGCTATACAGGCTGCGATAGTATTGCTCGAATTCAGTTACAATTTCATTCGGGGTGACTTTAAAAGACTCATCTGTTGATGAACGGATGGTTTTTATAATTCTGGAAGCCTCTTGATGTTTAAGCCTTAGGTCCAGAAGGTGGCCTGCCTTTTCTCTCTGATCTATATAGTTTGCCCAGGTTTTCAATATAGCAAGTTCAGCTTCTTCACACAAGAGCTCGCTGTATTGATCCCAAAGCTTAATGAGTTTTTGCCTATCCTCTTCGCTGGTGTTTGGTAAGAGATGTATTTCCAACTCTCATATTTGGGGTAAGAGTTCTAAGGCCCTTTTCTCATGCTTGTGCTTCCTGGTGGATGCCATGCATATTAACTCTCCCCTGATGTAGCATTTCAAAGCCCCCATTCCATATCAACTTTACCTGTGGAGTTTAGGTTGCTCAAAGTGAAGTGATCTCTTGAGTTGGATACCTATCTGATTACCCATTCCTCTTTTAGCGACTGATTATTTATTTTCTAGATGGTTTCTTTCTGCTGATTAGGGGAGAAGGAAATTTGACACCATACTAAGGAGTGGTCTGAGATCACTCCTGGTTCTATTCCACACCCCAGTATGCCCATCAGTAGTGTTTGGCTGACCAAAAATAATCTATTCTGGATGAGGCTCTGTGCACCATGGAATAGAACGTATACTCTCTGGAGTTGGGATTCAATGTTCGCCATGGATCACACAAACCAAAGTGGTCGGATAAGTCCCGTATGGATCTCTGAGCTGGAGAGAGGTCTTGTGTCTTCCTGCATGATTTTTCTAGGTCTGGAGTAAATGGGAGGTTCCAGTCTCCCCCCAGAAAAATAGGGAGTGATATGAAGGGGCCAAGACAGAGACCAATTCCAATAAAAAAGAGGGAGTGTCTACATTGGGGCTATATATACAATCCAGGACTACCTCTGTTCACTCCAACATGCCTCTGAGAACTATGTATCGACTGTTTGGGTCACGAATACATTGGGCACAGACAAAGGGCATTCTCTGTGAAAGTAAAATGGCTGTTCCTCTACTCTACTCTGCGTGCTGTTCCCTGCCATATACACCTGACCGATATACTACCTCTGAAACAGGTTTGCCTCAGCTTCTAAAAAGTGTGTTTCTTGCAAACATGAGATATCCCCTTTAAAGTGTTGGAGGTGCTTAATAATTTGATACCTTTTATTTTTATTACGGGCCCCTCAGACATTTCATGAAAGATTTTCATGTATTTAGCCATTTCATCTGACTAGATATGCTCACCAGATAGAAAACTGACACCACTGATTCTTGCAGTCTTGTGTTGTTTGATGTACCTAATGCCAAAGCCTCCCTAGCCCCTACCCCAAGAACAATCCTATAACAGTCCCCCTGTCTCCTCCCGCTAATGCCCCATAAACATTGCAACATAAAAAACCTTGAACTGAAACCATGAGTTGAATCGTGATCCCCTCTCCCCATACCAGTAAGTAAACATGGAATTAATATGTATACTAAATGAAAACGAAGAAGTCCCCTCCCCCCCCACCAAATCAAATTTTTCTTGGCCCATGATGTACAGTCTCACTGACCAGTGCTCATCACCCTCCTGCCCTCCCCCAAAAAGCATTGAGTATCCATAACTCGAGGGGGCCCCCCCTTATTTGTGTTGAACTGAAAGGTACATAGAACCCCTTAAGGATGAGCATCCCCTTCCTTTTCCCAAGTCCAAATCTAGTTGTTTCTAGTCTCCCCATCATCTGCCGCCATGTGGAGCAAACATTCGGCAGGGTAGACCATGTGGCAAACTTATAAACTTCTAATCTACTGCTAAAATTCAAACATCAACAAATGCCATTCGGGGGGTACTACTAAGCACTTCTACTGAACAGACATGGCTTTCACCTGCTCTGCAACTGATAACAACAAACTTCGAATTTCTTCAATTGCTGGGACATTTTGATTAACATAGCTAGTATTACTGGATTCCAGACATCGAGCTGCAGCTCTAGATATCAAGCTCGAATACAGGCCGAATGAATAAAAGCAGTCCTGGCGGTGCAAAAAATCAGGCTCCAACAGTGCAACAGGCTGCACCCAATACTGCAGCTACCAACTCTGGTGATCTACCCTGGAAGGCCCTGCAGGCGACCATGCAGGCCATAGATGGAAAGGTGGAGTCAGTCTTACAGCGACTGGGGGAGCAAGATCTGAAAATAGAGGCTGCAACAAAAACTGCTTCTTCTGCTGAAACCCAGGCAATAAAAGCCATGTCAACAGTGGCTAAACTGACTCAGGAAAAATGGACAGCTCCGTTACCGTATTGAGGTGCTGGAAAATGCAAACAGGGTGCCAAACATCAGAATCATTTGGCTGCCGGAGGGGACCAAAACCCCTGACCTTCTCTCCCTCCTGAAATCTTGGCTTCCTACGGCTCAACATCTTGAACAGAACTTGGGGACACCTTTTATTAAGGCTTACCTCATATCCCTCCAATCTGCTGGAGTGCAGAAAGATCTACCCTGAACAGCACTGTTGGTGACGGCAAGCACAGCTGTGAAATAGCAGATCCTCCAAGCGGCCTGTAACTAGTATCATCTCAGTTTTGAGGGGCACACTCTACACTGTTTTCCAGACTTTCCTTATACTACAAGGGCCCGCAGAAAGAGATTTGATGGGGTCCGTGCCACCACTCTTAGGAGTCTGGGGGTGGCTCATTCCTTGATGATGCCGGCGCGCCTGAGAATTTTCTACGGGGGTCATACATTCCAATTTTCTGACCCAGGGGAAGCAGGCAAACACATGCAGCAGATTCAACAGGAGTTTGAGGCCTCAGAAGCTGCAACTGGCGCTGGAGCTGATTCAGATCAGCAGGCAGAGGATGAGGATACCTGAAGGGGATAAAGTAAATAACTACAGTTTTAGTGCTAATTTTAAAGGCACAGACTCTCTGCGATACCAGCAACCCTGAAAACTGACTTTTAGTTTAAAAAAATAAATAAAAATTTGCTTTATTGGACTACCTTATGGGACTTTAACAAGGTTTAAAATATGCTGTGTTAAAACCAAAGAGAGGGTTTCATACCTTCTTGCTACTTGGAATGTTTTATTTCTGGACCTGTTCTGATGTTTGTACTAACAGAAAGTTAATCTAGTTTAGTGAATTTGTTTGTATCTCCACAGCATGTTGTAGTTGCATAAGGTTTCGATTTAAGGTTGCTAGAGTGTATGGGGGCACACTAACATTTTAGCTTTCCCATGTTTGGTAAAGGGGTCTAATCAACGCTGGATGTTGAATTCTTCCTGTTTTCTGGATTACAACACATGGACTGACCACCTTTCATGTGGAAGTATAGCTATTGGGACTATATGGAAAGATATTTAAGACACTGTTGATATACCCCCCAAATCCGTAACCTATATGCCTAGATTAAGATATCCTATTCTATACCAGATTTTCTGTATTAAGTTGTCAATGTCTGAGAAATCAATAAACAGAAAGTTTAAAAAAAAAATGCCATTCCATACAGTAGTCTTTGCTATTTGAGAATCGCACCTTGTAATCCGAAATCATAGCGAGAGCGTCCGTTTGACCTGTGGAGCTCTTCTCTATACCTTTATAATCAATGAGGATTAATTGCTCCTCACTTCAGTAACTTTCTGTCATTAAGACTGCTAGTGTTAAATAGAAATAAGTTCCAAAAGAAAGCAAAAGTCTCCTGATAATTGTGGCTCAGTCTGATATAGGTGCAAAGCTCTTGACACTTCTCAGTCCCCTAGTCATCTTCGGCAGTGCTGCATCCATATACTGTTTCATCACAGAATTATGCAAATCATCCGCAAACATCAAGGACATTTCCCTTGGCCTAGAAAAATCGATACTTTGGCCCTTGTTGTTAGTCTAAATTCCCTCCCAGCCCCCCGAGTAATCAAATCAGAAGGAGCACTCGCTGCTTCTTATTCGATCCATTCACTGCATGCACTACTGCTGTTCATAGAAATCAAGATGACCATCTCTCCATGCAGTTGCAGTTAATTAGTGAGCGAACTGACGCAGTCCCAAATGAGAAAAGAATAATAGGGGGGCATCAATTTTCTTTATAGTGTTGACACTCAAAATTTTTGTAGCAGCTTGCCACTCCAAAGTTCAGATCCAAAAAAAATAACATACCCTGGCCCTTGTCTGAATGAATCCCATTCATGTCGGGCTACACACCTTTCAGCCGTTTTTAAACAGGTTGGGCAGTGCTTCCATTAACGTTATTTCTGCTAATTTTGGGTCCTCAAAACTGGTCCAGGTTCTGGTTAGGAGCACTTGAAACCTTGCTGGGTATCCCATTCTGAACTTAATACCAGTGGCAACCAGTTTAGTAACAATGGGGTGAAATGAGAAGTGCCATTGCCTTATCAAAGCAGGTAAATCTTGTGGCACCCATATTTTAACTTCTTCCCATTTGACTTCTTGCAAATCCTTAATTTTATTTAGGAAATGTTGCCTTTCCAGGTAATTCAGAAAGTGAAAGATTAGTGGGCGAGGAGGTGCTCCAGCAGGAGGCATAGGGTGCAGTGCTCGGTGTGATCTCTCTATAGCATACGTAGGCCTGAATGGAGGTGGTCCAGCTAGCTTAAGTACCAGCTTTTGAGGGAATAGAATAAAACTGGGGCCATCTTCTTTTTCAGGCAGGCCTATTATCACTGCGTTGTTTCTCCTGCTCCAGCTCTCCAAGTCTTCTACTTTGGCTTCAAGGTGGGCCATCCTTTGTTTGGTTGCTACTAATTCAGGATCTACTCATTCAACTTTCTTTTCCAGGGATCTTATTCAGACCTCACAGTCCCCGGTTCGTTTGCATAAGTCTTCCAGAGCAACCGCCATAGATTTGAATTTGGAGGTAAGTGATCTCAGCTCCTCTCTGAAAGGCTGGAACTCCACTAAAAAATGATCTACAGTTAATAGATTCTGCTCCACCAGAGCATTTGCTGAGTGACCGCTGGTAGAGGTCTGAGGCCTATTTTTTTTTGCTGGCCTTTTCGGGCATTGGTGGTGGCGTGTGTTTGGGCAATGCCACTTGCATCTCCACTTCCATAGTTCAATATTCAATCTCACATCTCAGAATGTGTGTCCCAGTAGATTAGGTAGTCCCTTGTTCATTCAGGTACCGAAAAGCTGAATAATAATTTGGGAAATTTGTAGTTTAATTTGGAGTAAGCAGGAACATTCTACTAGAGCTGCTACTCATAAGGTTGAATCACATGACTCCTGACAAAAGTAGTGTTGCAGTTTTGGTATCATGGATTTTGTGGTACCTGTGCTTCTTCAGCAAGAGGTTGGTGTGCATGTCTTACACCTGTGGTTGCAGAAGCACAGGCCCATCAAGTGTGTGTATCTGTTACAGTGTGCATGAGTTCCTGAGGCTAGAGAAGCACTTCCCTCCTAATGGTGTGCACTTTTGCAGAAAAAGAACTCTTGTAATTTGGGTATTGAGGATTTGTATCTGTGGCTGCATGGACCAGTGCTTCTGCATACAGAAGCACTGTAAGGATTGAAGTATCATGGATCTGCATCTGCAGCAAGAAACAAGTGTGTAAGTTTTGCAGTGTGCATGCTGCAGATACAAATTCACGAAGGTAGCACATTAGTGCAACTGCATTTGTGTCATCTGGAAATAGTTGTATGTTGTTTGTCTTACATGATGATGGCTGTCTGTGTTTGTTTGTGTCGAGTTGTCCTTTCACTGCTTTGTGGGAGTAGGGAGTTAGGGTTGGAAAACCTAATACCATATTTCCCTACTTTTGTTGCATTAAGTTGAACCTTTATTGGCGCATTAATGCAATGTTTTTGCAAAGAATTTCTATATCTCCATATATATATATATATATATATATATATATATATAATATGGGTGCAGTCACGCCCCTATAGTTAGGGTTGAAAGGCCACTTCTATGTTCAACTCAAAAGTTTGCACTTTAATAACTTTGCAACCATTCAATAGATGTGCATAAAAGTTTACATATGCTTCATCAGGGACCGAAGATTTCCTGATGTGTCAAGTTTTGTTCTGGTTGGATGTGTGGCTGCGGAGATACAGAGTGTCAAAAATCGTAAAAATTCCCATTTTTTTTAAATTTATCATGCCGCTATGTAGAACGGTTTGGTATTTTGGTCAGAAATTGTCAGAGTTGATAGGACTTGCCCTGTAGATATGCCTTTCACTGGTTTGGTGACAAAATATTAATCCAGTCCAAAGTTAAGACATTTTTCAAATTCCCATTATTTTGAATGGGTGCAGTTAGATGTGAACTTCAAAAAAAGATCCTTTATCGCAAATGGGTAATCCTTTTTCACAAACCGGTGATCCTGAGTCACAAATAGGATATCTTTTTTCATGCTGCTGCCATTTTGTTTTTCGGTTACTGAGGAAAACAAAATGAAATAACTCAAAAAAATTATGTGTTCTCTAGAAAGCAACACATGTTTTGGTAATTGGGACCTTAAAACTCAATTCTGGTGTTGGTTTTTTGGAAAATGACTTGGAAATCTGTGGTTTTTTTCAACATTTTGAAATCTAGTGCCATGTCTTTGTTCATGCTCGGGAATCCTTTTTAAATTGCAAAAAAGAACTTGAAAAAATGAATCCTGTTTCGCAAATTCCAGAAAAAGAATGCTAAAAAAATCCTATTTCACAAATTAGGATCCTGCTTCACAAATTGTGAAAAAAGAACAAAAACAATCCTGTGTTGCAAATTTGTCCATGTAATATAGGTCATAACAGAGCTGTTTTTTTGCCACTCAACAATGAACAAATGGTTTGGAATTTTGGTGTGAAATTTTCAGGGCACAAAGGGCTTGCCCCACAGATGTGCCTTTTGTTGGTTTTATGAAAACATATTATTTTGTCTACAGTTATACGGGTTTGAAATTGTGGCTAATTTCCCATAGGATAACATTGTAATGTGAGGTATTTCTTTGCCACTCCGCAGTGCACAAACAGTTTGGAATTTTCATCTGAAACTTTCAGGGTAGAAAGGACTTGCCCTGTAGGTGAGCCTTTTGCTGGTTGGGTGAAAAGATTTTTAATCTGGTCCGGAGCTATAAGGATTTGTAAATTCTGGTTCTATTCATGCTCAGTAACACTCACAGTTAGATGTGAGGCTTGAAAAAGGATCCTTTTTCACAAATGGATAATAATTTTTTTGGAAAATGGATGGGAGCACAGGGTCCAGAGGGCCCTGTGCTTCCACATGCAAATAAGGTTACAATTATGGAAGGACTGGCATGCAGGGCCCTGAGGGCCCTGTGCTCCCACAGGAAATAAGGATAACAACATATTCTGGGCCCTGTGCTCCCACATGCAAATAAGGATTTAGTTATGGAGGGATTGGAGCACACTCCCACAGGAAATAAGGATACTCCACATGCAAATAAGGATTCAGTTATGGAGGGATTGGAGTGCATGGTCCGGAGGGCCCTGTGCTCCCACAGGAAATAAGGATGAAATTATGCTATCTCAAAAAGTAAAAAAAACAAAAGAAAAAACATTGTTGATGTACTAGTTAGGGTTTCTTAGAGTGGAGAAAAGTAGGAAAATGTTGGGTTAGGATTTCCAACCCTAACACCCTACCTCCACCCTCCAGGCACCAACAGGGGTAGGGTGTGCCTTCAGGGTTGAGAACCCAAGGCATAACGACCCCTGTTGGTGCATGCAGGGTTGGGGTGGGGAAAACATGTATTTTGTTAAGGTACTGAAGCCTGTTTACTAGGACTGTGCCAGTATTAACCATTCCATTTTATGTTACATGGCTGGTGTGAACAATCTACTGATCAGGAGGAGATAGTGTACTTTCCAAAGGCTCAGTCAAAATGCATACAGCATGTGTTTGTCTCATCAGAAAAAGATAAAAATGTTTATCTTCATCTGTAATCCCCCCCCCCCATACCCTGTAGATTCTCTTATGGCATGTGTTTGTCTCTGAACCCAAAAGAGCTGACCTCCCTCCTCCCTGAGCTGGGGATGGGTGTCATTGCCAGGGGCAGGGCTTACCACACAGAATAAGCCACATTTGTCCCTGGCTGCTGACAGCTGACGAGAGAGCAGTTTCCTGAAATCTCACACCTCAGCTGCACTCTTGAGCAGACTAAATAGACCTTAATGGCCTTTATCTGCTGGCAGTTTCATATGTTCATATGTCCCTATTGGGGCATATCTTGCCTAAATCCTCAGAACTATGAGTACTGAAAGGAAATAAAAAAATTAGATAAAAAAAGAACTTGAACTGATTTAAGTCTTGAGAACAAAGTTTAAACTGTCATTTGACACCTGTGACCCCACCCCTTGGAGGCTGAAGCCCCATACATTCAGCTTTAGTGTGAGTCTGAAGAGGGGGAAACCCAGTAGCCAACCTACTGCCGAAGTCAAATACCTAGTTACAATATGTGCTCAAATGACTTTTTCTGTTTTAATATGTGAAAACTATCAGGTTCTCCTTGCATGGTATCTATGCCTAGACTACTTAAACACATCTAGTTTTGTTCCTAGCCCCGAGGAAGAAGCCTCAGAGTGAGTTGAAGCAGTGGGAGATACCAGACTTTCTGTCTATGGTTTCTGAATAAAACCATTTCCTGTGACATTGTTGTGAAGACCATTATTGCTGAAGATATGTCAGTTTGTTTGTGCTGCCACCAGTGCAGTCCTTGGGTTTCCCTGAGCTTCTGCCCAAGGGTGGACTGGCTTGGTGAGAGGCCAGGGTGCTACCTAAGGAGGACAGGTCACATGCGCCTGAGCTGACTGGCACCTTCCTATATGAATCGTAATTATTCTTACAGTAACTGCAGTAGTGGAACTTGTCCTAAAATTACAAGACCAAGTGCAAATGTATCAATATTAAAAATCACTGCTTGTTAAACTTTACATCAATTTAAATAAACAACCACACACACAAAGACTTTTAAAATCTTTTTTACTGCATCATGCCAATTATATTAATGCAGAAACAAAAGCTTTTGTAAAGATATCTGACGTGTCAATGCCACATTTTAAGAGTTAAAAATTATCTTTTATAATAATTGGTATTTTTAGAAGGAAGACTGCATTTAAATCTTAAGTCATTTGGTCCCAAGTAGCTGTATGTTAAATACCAGAATAACATTCTGGTATTGTTCCATCTTTGCTGAACATGTGTTTCACTTAAAGAGCACCTTTCTTGTGATTTTTCAATTGTAAAAAGATAAAACAGAGAGCTCCCTTACCCATAGGAGCCAAGTTTTATTTTTTCCATGGGGGGCTAAACAAATTGCTGGGGATCTGGGGGCCGCCAGGCCCCCATACTGTAAGTTCTGGGGTTTTTGGTGTTCTATGGTGCATTTTGAGGGTTTTACTGAAGAGATGACACAGTGTAAGCAAACACCCTTGAAATCATAGCTCAGTACCCAAATTTGCCAGTATTTTGGGTGGTTTAACTTACTTCTAATAGCAACTATTAACCCATTCACTATGTGCAAATGATATAGAAACCTAAAGCAATCACACACAGTACATTTCTGTTCATATTGTTCTCCTGGTTTCAACTGTATGTCTCAAACATCAGTGAAAGAAAAATATAATATAATATAATATAATACAAAACAGCACCATACATTGAAAAATAAGTAAGTAAAATATGTGGTGGGGTGGGAGTGGGGCAGCTGCAGTATAGGAGTGCTAACTGTGCATTCAAGCAGACTTGATAGACCGTGAGGTCTAGTTCTGCTGGCAAGTTTCATACTACTTCAATGGCATTGGTTGAGTTTACCGATCATATCCATGAAGCACTTGACAAAGGGCTCTTGTTGGGGGCCACTTTCATTGACCTCACCAAGGCCTTCGACATGGTCAACCACAACTTGCTTCTCACACAACTCTCTAACATTGGTATATCCTCTATCTCTCTAGGCTGGTTCCAGAGTTACCTCTCTAACAGGACCCAGCGGGTCAAGATTCTTGACGTTCTATCTGACCATTGGCATGTCAACACAGGAATGCCCCAAGGTTCCATTTTGGGCCCCCTGCTGTTCAGCCTGTTTCTAAATGATCTCCCCAAAGTCTGCCAGAATAAGATCCTTCTATATGCAGATGATGCTGTTCTCTACATGTATCACTCTACTCCGGAAGAGCTGGAAAAAGGCATCAAGATTACTTTACTGCTATGGAAAGATGGTTCCTTCAGTCTAAGCTCTTGCTCAACTACACTAAAACAATGTTGTTTGCCTCCCATCAAAACTGTCATAAGTCCCATCACCTCAATATCTACAATAACAAGTTTGATACACTCGAAATGGTCACCACATTTAATTACCTTGGTGTCTACCTTGACAGCTCTCTCTCCTACAGCCAGCACATAGACCATGTTGCCAAGGCAGCTAGTGCCAGACTAGATAAGCTCTACTGGCATAGGAAGTGCCTCACCGAAAGTGCCATCAAGCTTGCAGTTAACAGCTCTGTGTTCTCTATCATAGATTATGGACTGGTAGTCTATGGAGCCGGTACCGATACAGCACTTAGGCAAATCAAGATTGTCCTAAACAAAGATGCAAAAAGGAGATTCATCTGGCTAAAAGCTCCTACTACAGGAACCTCCTAAGCTCCTCCACTACATGTCCTAAAAAGTACTGGTCTCAAATCAAAGAAATTCTTGGGAACAACAAGCCTACTACTTCCACTAATATGTACGTTAATGATGTCCACTGCAACCACCCTCTAACCATTGCCAATGCTTTTAACTCCCTCTTCTCCTCCCTACCTACTTTTGCCCCCCTTGTGCTCCCCAAGTCTGGATCTGCCCCTTCTCCAAGCTCCCCTTCTCCATCTACTATGGAGCTGGCTCAGGTCACCTACCTGGAAGTTCTGGACCTACTCAAAACTGTTCCTGCTAGCGGCAGCCCTGGCCCTGATGGATTATATCCACGGATTATCAGGTTGTTTGCGGCATGGCTTGCTAGGCCTATAACAAGGCTTTTCAACCTTTCTATTAGCACTGCCACTGTCCCCCTGATCTGGAAATCAGCTAGAACTATCCCGGTCTTTAAGAAGGGTGATGCTAAACTACTGTCCAATTACCTCCCCATCTCTCTACTCACCACTGTTAGCAAGTTTCTGGAAAAACGTGTCCATTGTCAGGTCTCTGAGCACCTCTGTAACTTTAATCTTCAATCCCCCTCCCAACATGGCTTTAGGGTGGGGCACAGTACTACCACATCACTGACCTTGCTTACGAGTGATATCAAAAGCAATATGGATAAGGGCCTGCTCACAGGTGCTGAGTTCATTGACCTATCCAAAGCTTTTGATATGGTTCACCACCCGCTTCTACTGTCCAAGTTAAGAGACATGGGTGCCTCTGACTCCACCCTATCTTGATTTGGTAGCTACCTAGACAACCGCTTCCAGGCTGTTTCCTACTGCAAGGTTCTCTCCTCCCCATCTCTATTTCCTGTGGTATTCCTTAGGGTTCTATACTTGGTCCTCTTCTCCCTCTTCCTAAATGACATTCCTAGTATTTCCCTTCACAGCAGCCACCTCATGTACACAGATGATCTAGTGCTTTACCATTCTGCCAAGTGTATTGCTGACATTAACCTAAACCTTTCACACCACTTTCAATCCCTCCAATCCTGGCTCTCGGCTAATCAGTAAATCCTTAACATAGGTAAGACTCAGGCTATGCTGTTCGGATCATCTAAAAAAAGTGCTCTCAGAATCCTCTAAACTCCTTGTCCTCAGTCAGGAAGGCAAAGCTGTCACTAATACTGGGACTTTTAAATACCTTGGGGTCACGCTTGACCCTGCCCTCGATTTTTCCTTGCATGTCAATGAGGTGTGTCAGGCCGTTAATACCAGAATTGGCGCAGCCTATCGTGTACGCCACTCATTCACTCCCTTTGCTAGGATAGCAGTAGCTAGAGGCGTGCTACTCCCTCAACTCCTTTATGCCCTCCCTGTTCTCTTCAATGTCAATACTAGTGTGCTCAGCAAGTGGGACACTTCCTACAACAGTATCTGTAGGTTTGCCTTATCAGCTTCTTGACTTATGCTTCACTGCCTGCTCTACTCTGGCTTACACTGACTGTCTCCCAAAGATCTCCATTCTTACTCCCTAGGGTGCTTTATCGACTCCCTCACCAGACCACCCAGTCCATCCTCCCTGAGAGACTTGCTTACTCTGGTCTCACGCGTCTGCCCGCTCAGGTCCTCATCTGTCCCCATGCTATCAGTTCGGCCGTGCTCTACAAAAATGGGGGAACAGGCTTTCGCATATTTTGCCCCTAAATTCTGGAACTCACTCCCCCCCCCGGTTAAACACTCCCCCTCCCACCTCTCCTTTAAGTGTTTGCTCTTCTCTCACCTCTATGCACTAGGAAACTGCAACTGCAATTAACTGGGAGTCCCCTCCCTATTTCTCCTGTTTTCATAGAGTTCTAGGAATGAATGATCTATCTTGGTGTATCTAGATATTGTTATCGTATAATTTGTACTGTTTATTATTTATATCATATATGTCCTCCTAGACTGTTGAGACTATACCTATTTTCCTTTCTATTGTTACTGTTTTGTCCGGATGTCATCACTGTATTCTTTTTGTTGTACTCTCCCAGGTTGTGCCTGAAAATAGGCAGGACTATTGCCTAATGCACTTTCCCGGTTACCAAAAACTAATAAATAAATAAATAAAACCTGCAGACTAGTCCTGGGTGTGGACTATTTAACTCACACTTGGGAACTATACTCAAACACTGGCTGGTTAAACCTGAATAGCAGTTTCAGTACCAAGTTTGTCTATTAGCGAAAAAATCCACCCTAGGTCTTGCTCCTCCTGGAGTGAGGCAACTGTTAAGAAACTCCGCTTCCCCAAGACTAACTAGGGGGTCGAGTAAAGCTGCCTTCATTATCCCATTCTGATGGACCTCACTAGGGCAACGGTCCTTCGAATACAAGGCCCCCTGCTGGCTAAATTCCCTTAACTCTGTGCTGATTGAGGAAACAAAACTATACCCATTTAAGGCCAAGGTGCTGTAGTACCTGGCCACTCTTAGTAATTGCGACCGCATCACATGTGCATAATCCTACTGTTATTGGTAGCTTATCTGTCCTGCATAGCACTCAATTCCACCCCCACTTCCTCCCCTGCCTGGTGGGACCCCACTGAGCATGTACCCCCATGTCCGCTCTTTATCCCCCCACCTTCCTGCTTTCTCTTCACAAATACTAATCCCCCAGTTTTCACCCCTTCCCCAGTTTCCCCTCACCTTACCCCCACTTTAAAATCCTTTCCCTTATCCCTCTCTCCCCCATCACCCAGCCCTGCCCTATCACCTACTTACGGTAACCCTGGTTAGATTCCTATCTGATCCCACCCCTCTGACTACTCAACCTCCTTATTCTGTCACCACCTTTGTCTCTGCCCCCACCCTCCTCCTGCTCTCATCTATTCTGTTCTCCCTCTCCTTTGGTCACCACCACTTCTGACCCTCCATAACTCTACCTGCCCGCTCTAAAACTTAGCTACCACTATAAATTGCTTGTCCACCTTAGGTATGCTCTTATTACTGTTACAATAAAGCTGACCTGTCCTACCTGATGTATTTTAACTGTACTTGCTTGAATCTTTATCTGTATCTGTATGTACCATAATGTACTTACCTGCTGTATATCCCCCTATCTGTTTTGTAATGTCTACGTACCTTGTCTATTGCCTTATGACGTGGAACCTTTGTAAACGAGCTTTTAGCTCAAAGGTGTTATCCGAGATTCCAATAAATAAATAAATAAATAAATAAATGTTCATAAATAATACATTCAGAGACTAGTATATAGTCTAAGAAAAGGGACTTACATTTGTTGCATAAATAAACAACTATCTTTACAATCCCAGTTAAAAGAGAAAAATATTTAGGAAAATCTTAAACAATTACACCAATCATAAAAGGTCAAAATACAGCAACTCTACCACTTGGATAGACTGATAGCAGTAGTCTCCACTCATCTGTTTTTATACTGCTGTAATCTCAGATCCCACATGCCAGGAAATGGGGTAACACTGCACTGGAAGCCAGCAGTCAACAGAAACCGAGTACCAAATCCTACACCAATACTAAAGCCTTATGGCAAACTATCCTGTTTCATTTTTTCTAGGCTGACAAGTAGCATACAGGCTGTAGAAATACCTGCCTGCTTGAGGAGGCTGTATAGCGCTGTGGTTTAGGACTCTGAGCTGCAAACCTGGGTTTGAATCCCACAGCCCCCACTTGCATACTGTGTGACCCTGAGTAAGTCACTTAACTTCTTTGTGCTCCCAGGTTGCACCTGGAAACAAGCTTTGACTTAGTGTGCCTTTCCTGGTTAAATAATTACCTCTTTCCCTTTTACATATTTTTTGCTGTATATTTATTGATCATGATAGGCCAGCTGAGATGCAATACCTAATTTTCAGTGGTGTCCTTCTTTTGCCCATTTGACAATGTATTTACCCAGGATAGGCTAGGTGAAAGCCAGTATCTCACTTGGGTCCTGTTTTAACACATTTTCACACTATAGTTATCCAGGATAGCACAGTGGAGATACTACATCTTATTTTTCAGTGGTGTCCACATTTTACCCATTTTTACCACTCCATGCATTTAACTAGAATAGGCCAGCTGAGATGTAGTTAGTTGTTTTCTGTGGGATCATGTTTTTACACATTTTTTACAATGTATTTACCCAGACTATGCTTCCTGAGCATACCTCTCAACCTCGAGAAATGAACACCATTATTGTTGTTTACTGTTGCCCATCCATTGTCTTGTATAGTGTATGGGCAACAGTAAATTACTCGGTGATCACTTCTTCCTTAGCTGCTATGTCAGACTTTGTTCCCACCCTCCGCCCTCTTCCCAATCCAACAACAAGCCCTACTCCATCCCCAGTTTCCTATCTTCTTAGAGCATCTGTGTGTTTTTGTTTTTTTAAATCTATAGTCTTCGGCTGTGAAGGGCAACAGTAAAAGGGAAATATGCCCTTACTTTGAGCCTATAAGCACTGACTCACCGCCGTGGCCATTTCCCGAGGTCCGGAGCATTGCAAACTGTGCTTGTGCAAAGACGTTCTAAGCTGTTGTACCATCAATGTGATGTACTCACGATGGTACAACAAGACTGGGAAATGAAGGAATTCAGGTAACAATAACACTCTCCCATATACTATTAACTACTTCTAAAAATTCGAATAATATTCTTGTCCTCTATTTTGGTTCCACTAGTTCTTTAATAACTGTCTTTAAGGGAAAATACAATTATAGACAGGGTGTAACTAGAGAAAAACTAAAACTGGTCATGTGAAGCAGACAGGCTTCTGTGGTACAGTCAGCCTGTACACAGTGCACCAATTGCTCAATTGAGCTTCCCTTTAGCACTATCGGTCAATATACCGGTCACCTTTTTCAAAGATGTCCACACACCAAGGGACAAACCTTTTTTTCTCTGCCATCTTTAACCCAGCAGTCTCCCCCTTGTAAGTGCATGGGGTCCCACTCCCATTACATCACTAGTCCCCCTTAACCTCCACCCAAACCAGAGGGTAGTGCCATTTATTCTTGGAGTACCTGGTCACTCAACCCCATATCCACAAAGGGAAGGGCACTTTCACTGGCACTTACCTACTGTACCATTAAAATATTAACACCACACCCTTTTGTTGTGAAGTGCACCCCCCCCCCGTGTATAAGTTAATTTAGAATAATAGACTCAGAGCTTCCAAGTCAGCACTTCCACAATTAGGGTGATTTTCTGATTTCCACCAAGATCAGAGACTTTCACAGGGCCCTAATGTATATTGTGCCCAATTCTAAGGAGCTAGAAATTATTTGCTTAAGTCATTTGAAGACAGGACTGTCCCCCCCTCCCACACTTTGGCAGATGCACCTACAGCCCTCACTGGCAATCAAACCTGGGACTCGTCCCTGAGTCCCCATGGCTGTGACTCCAACCTACCAGCTGGGGGGGGGATTTTCACTGACAGTTCATTGTTCAGTAGCTCAGGGTTTAGAAAGGAGGATTAGAATTAGATTAAAAAAGTTGTGTAGTGCGATTCATTCTTCAGTGAGCATCAGTGATTCAGCGGGCAGTAAATGGACCATCACTGATACCATAAGGAGAATGAACCCATAGAAATTACAATGTACACCTGAGGGGAAAAGCACTGCCTCCTCCAACAGCACTGCAAAATGCAAACACAGTTACACCCCCCCCCCAGACCCCAGCTCCACAAATCAACACCCCCGGAGTCGGACAAACAATAACACTACCATTTGAATTTCCATCCCTAAAAACACAACCTGACAGCTCCCGTAACACCACCAGTTTGTTTTTGTTCTTTGTATCCCTGCTGCGCCTAACACACCTCTCAAACAAGAGCCACTCCCCCTTGAACCAGATTTCATTTTCTGCCCCAACCCCGCATGCCTGCCTGACACCCCACCACAACTGCTGCCCCTTACAATTGCAACCACTCGCTCGCACCCTACTGCTGCTTTGTTACCCCACAGGTTAAACCACCCCATGGAAGAAACAACCGCTCTTGTATAAGGTATCTATGGCTCGGGTCGGGCACCCCCAGTGCTGCATCTGCACAGCACAGGCCAGGCCGCACAGCGAGCCACCCCTTGACTCATCCTTCTAATTACTTTCAACCTGGTCATCACCACACATCATTGATGACTGTCTACTCTGGGTCTGGAACCTGGGTGGGTCTGACTCTGAGACCCCACCGCCACTCTCATCTTCTCCAATCTCCACAGCCCGACACTGCCACCACCAACCAACAGCTGTATCTGCTGTGCTCTCTGCTACAAATGGCACTCCCTCACTATTCGGGCTTTGCTGCTTAGGCACCAACGTGGGAATGTTTATGGGTCTTACGGCAGTAAGCAGCGCATGCAGCTCCGGCCTCCCCCAACCAGTAACAAGTCTCTTTCTGCTACAGCTAAAAATATACTGGCTATTCGGGCATGCTAGGTTCTTTGGCATTGACTTGGCTTGCTTTGTTGACAGGCTGCCTTGTGGAGCGTGGGCTGACATGGAGGGACGAAGGGATCATTCTGACACTGCAAATGCGTGCTATTTGCTATTGGTCAGTGGCGCAGCCGGAGGTGGCAGGTCAATTCATATTTTCTAATTTTTACTCTAATTTAGACCCTACCCCCCTCTCCACCTGAAAAAAACTCGACTGACATGGTGATGGTCAGGCAGGGGGAAAAAAATGAGACAGAAAAAAAAGTACACACAAAAAGCAAGCAGCACAGGCCACATACCAACTCAGGCCAGGATGCAATTAGCATCCCAAGGACCCTGGGCCAGTCTGCCCCTGCTTCTGCCCCTCAGCTGGCAGCAGCTCACAAGAAAGGCAATGAAAAATAAGTTCGGCATCTGTGTGTGCTGTGCTGTTTTGATGGAGGATGGAGGTCACCTCTAGAGCAGGACCTTAAGTGAGGTTTGGACCCCCTGTGGATATTTTATGAGAGGAGGTTAATACCTGTGCCAGGGCCAAGATGCTCATTGTGGAACTGTCTGAACTATTGAACTGTTAAATATGTAGTTTGAATGTCCCATGGCTTATAAGACCTGGGTTAGCCCACACCAGTGTGCCTCACAAAGACAGACAAAAGATCTGGAGGCTTAGTCACTCATCACTGCTAACAATAAGGATAAATCCAGCCAAGATTCTTCAGGATATCGTGGTAACAAACTTTAATTCTCCAACTAGCAGCATGATGCACAGGCCCCTCCCCACACAACAAACAGCTGAACATTTTCATGTGACAAACTACACTTTCTCAAGGCTGAAAGGTGAGGCAATGTGTCCAAGTTAAAAACACCTGAATTAAAGCGACAGTGTACAAATAAAATATATGAAACATAGAGAACGCCCCCCCACCACCAAATAATTAATTTAAAGTGCAAAGCTGCAATTCAATATAAATACCATATTCAAAAGTTTTTGTTTATAGTGGACTTCTCTAAATAGAATATTTATCCATCTAAAATATTGAAAATGTTACTAACTTATATGCAAGATACAATTTGCTAGAATAGGATAAACAGTCAGGCTGACACATTTCTGATGTGTTGACCCATACAAATTTTTAATTTCTGCATTATCTTACCTATATAAAAGCTGGAGCATTGAGTACAACTAGCCAGATAGACTATGTCACTAGTATTACAAGTACAGAAGTCTCGAATGTTATATCTGACATTGGATACAGGGTGTAAAAAATTGTCCCCAGTTTGGATATATTTACAAAAGACACAGTTACCCCATCTAAAGGTCCCATTGGAAAATTTTTCAATTTTTTCCTGTGGCTTGTCTAATGATGATAAAAGCACTCCTTAACAAACACCAAAATTCATTACAGCCTTTAGTCCTCAATCACATCTGGTTAAAAATATCACACAAAAACTGGCACATCTTAAATACAGAACGAAAATTGTATCATGTGGTCAAACACCCTCCTCAAATCATTTATAGGAGAGATAGGAATCTTAAGGACTCCCTTGTAAATAGCACATACTGGGGCAAGCCACAGGTAAAAATGAAAAATTGCCCAGAGGGACCTTTAGATGTCGTAACACAGAAATTAAAAATGTGCATCGGTCAACACATCAGAAGTATACAACATCGGGATGATGTGAGTGCTCTTATACAACATGTCAATCTCAGAGGTCCCAATCACAGTTTTATGTTACAAGTGATTGAGAAAGTACATGAGCAAATTAGAGGTGGTGATCTGGACTTGAGACTTTGCCAGCGTGAAACTTTTTGGCAATATTGCATGAAACCTTATGATGCTCCGGGACTGAATAACTATTTTCAGTTGTCCCCCTAGCTGTAATGTTTTTAGCAACCTTAGAATGGTCATGAATAGTTATTTAATTTATTACATACTTCTTTTCATAATTCATATTTTATTGAAATGTGTCAGCCTGAATATTTATTCTATTCTAGCAATCAATTGCCTCTTGAATATAATTTATTCACATTTTCAATATGTTCAATATTTTAAATGAATAAACATTCTATTTAGAGAAATACAAAATTGCACATACCCCCATAATGCAAAGCATCATGGGATGTATATGCAAATCACCACAGCATATTATACTGGTTCAACTTTAAGCAGAAATGCATGGTGCCGAAAGGCTTCTCACACAGTCTGCAAAGGGTGACAACAGAAGACACAGATACTGTACGTGTTTCGTCCTACCAGGACTCATCAGTATGCCTTGTCTGTATGGCATCACAGTGGAATGAACCAGCTACCATAAGCTGGACTATTTATCTTCTATTTAGAGAAGTCCACTATAAACAGAAGCTTTTGAATATGGTATTTATATTGGATTGCAGTTTTGCACTTAAAATTAATTATTTGGTGGTGGTGGGGGGTGTTCTTTATGTTTTATATATTTTATTTGTACACTGTCACTTTAATTCAGGTGTTTTTAACTTGGACACATTGCCTCACCTTTCAGCCTTGAGAAAGTGCAGTTTGTCATGTGAAAATGTTCAGCTGTTTGTTGCATGGGGAGGGGCTTGTGCACCGTGCTGCTAGTTGGAGAATTAAACTTTGTTACCACGATATCCTGAAGCATCTTGGCTGGATTTATTCTTATTGTTAGCAGTGATGAGTGGCTGAGCCTCCAGATCTTGTGTGAGTACACTTTTGCTTTTTGGCAACATTCTTGATACTGGAAGCAGCTTCCTTTTGACTGTTTGCCTGCAAAGACAGCGACCATCAGTTGGGTACAAGGAGAATGCTGCCACCCAGGATTGCGGCAGACCATTGTGCTGCCTGACAGCACACAATAGGCCTGGGCAAATATTTGCCCCCCACACCCCCAAAATTTAATTAGAATCCCCGCCACGTATGAGGTGTTTCGAAAGGTGGGGCAACATCCTTGCAGCACTCAAAATGCAGAGCACTGCAGTATCCAATTCATCCCTATGACAGACTAACTAGTTATGTTGCCCACATCACAATGCCATAATGACGGTGCCCTAACAATGGTATATGAAGACCTGTGCCCAACCATATGCTGAGGGCTTAAAGTAACTAAGATTTCAGACACTGTACCTGAAAGGATTGCAGCCACAACCAAAATGTACTTGTGGTATTTAAAATGCAGAAGTTTTACTGTACCCTTGAAATGACAACTGGACACCATTTGCAAGATGGCAGAAAAGGGGGAGGTGCTGCTGGTGGTGGACTTCAATCTCCCAGATGTGGATTGGAGCCTCCCAGCAGTGACTTCTGCTAGAAGCAGGGACATCCTGGAGTCACTGCAGGGGGCATTCTTCTGGCAACTAGTCACTAAACACACTCGTGATGGGGCAATACTGGACCTGGTACACATTAACAGGGACAGTGTTGCAGATGTCAAGGTGGGAGGCCATTTGGGGACCAGTGATCCCCATACAGTGTGATTCAACATAAGGATGGCTACGAAACTGAACCACATAAGGGTGAGGGTCCTGAACTTCAGGAGGGCAGATTTTAAAAAGGTGGGTGAATGCTTCAGGGATGACCTAGCAGGGGTGTGTGAGCTGGGTGGGGTGGTGGAACAGTGGTTGAAGATAGAAAGAAGCATAGTAAAGGCAACAAACCTCTGTGTCAAACAAGTGAGCAAAAGCAAGAGGAAAAAAAGACCACTATGGTTCTTGAAAGAGGTGACTGAAAAGGTAAACACCAAAAAGATAGCATTCAGAAGGTATAAAGAGATGCAGAGAGAGGAGGATAGGGAGGTGTATCATGGGAAACAGAGACAAGCAGGGAAAACAGAAAGGAACACAAAGGTGCAAACTGAAGATAAAATAGCCCAAGAGGTAACGAAAGGGGACAAGACATTTTTTAGATAGGTAAGTGAAAAGAGGAGGGCCTGGGGTGGGATTATAAGGTTAAAAAAGGAAAGTGGCGACTGTGCAGAAAGACCAGGAAAAGGCAAACATCCTGAATGAATATGTTTGTTCAGTGTTCACAGAGGAAGGAGAAGGGGGAAGGGCCACAAAAAAGTAACAAAAGCTTTGAAGGAAGGAGGTGAGCAGTAGTCCCCTTTTGGAGGTGAGATTCCTGAAAGGATTTGCTAATCTGAAGGTGAACAAAGCAATGGGGCCAGATGGAGTGCACCCAAGGGTACTAAAGGAGCTCAGGAAAATACTGGCTGCACCTCTGACAGTTCTATTTAACAACCCACGGGAAACAGGAGTGGTTTCAGAGGACTGGAGGAGGGCGGATATAGTCCCTCTATACAAAAGTCGTAGCAGCGAGGAGGCTGGCAATTATAGGCCAGTCAGCCTGACATTGGTGGTGGGAACATTAATGGAATCACTACTCAAGGAAAGCATTGTGGAATATCTTGAATCCAGTGGGTTACAAGACCCAAAGCAGCATGGTTTCACAGTGGGGAGGTCATGTCAACTGAATCTGATAGATTTCTTTGACTGGGTGACCAAGGAACTAGATCAGGGTGGAGCGGTGGACATGGCCTACCTAGGTTTCAGTAAGGCATTCAACACTTTTCCACATAGGAGACTAGTAAGCAAGCTGGGTAGCTTAGGAGTAGGAACAAAGGTGGTAAACTGAATAAGAAATTGGTTAGGGGATAGGCAACAGAGAGTGGTGGTAATGGAGTTCACTCCAAGGAAGGGAGGGTGACCAGAGGGGTGCCTCAGGGATCAGTGCTGGCATTGGTCCCCTTTAATGTATTTATAAGTGAATTGCAGAGGAGCTAGAAGGGAAGGTCTGCCTCTTTGTGGATGACGCCAACATTTGCAATAGGATGGGCACTCCTGGGTGTGTGGAAAGGATGAGCAGAGACATGAGAAAACTAGAGGAGTGGTCAAAGGTATGGCAGCTGGGTTTCAATGCGACAAAGTGCAAAATAATGCACTTAGTGCACAGAAACCCAGGGTTGGAGTACAAAATGTGTGGAGTGGTATTGACGACAACCAAGCAGGAAAGAGACCTGGGGGTAATAATATCGGATGACCTAAAAGTGGCCAGGAAGTGCAACAAGGCAGTAAGTAGGGAGGGCAAGTGGGATGCTGAGGTGCATAGGGAGGGGTTATCACTAACAGAAAGAGGGAGGTGGTGTTGCCCCTCTCTAGATCACTGATAAGACACCACCTAGAGTATTGTGTCCAGTTCTGGAGACCACAGGCTCAGTTTTTAAAGCCCCATGAATGCCTCAAGCTCCTGGTGTGCCAATCATTTGGCGCACAGGGCTTGCAGCATTCTCCCGGACGGTGATTGGGATTTTTTTATACTTGGCATCAAAAGCAAGTTAGACCAACTTTTACCTGGTCTAATTTGGGGGACCCTTTTTATGAGGCTTGCGCCAAATCTTTGGCACAAGCTGCCATAAATTGAGGAAACTGTCACAACTGAGCTTGATGTATTAAAATCGGGTGCAGTTGTGTCAAAGGAGTTTGGCACCAAAAAACGGGTGGGATGCAGGGCTTGATGCAAGCCCTGTCTCACAATTTGAAAACTAAGCCCCACATCTCCAGAAGGACATAGACAGAGTGGAGACAGTCCAAAGGAGGGCAATTAAAATGTTGCAAGGTCTGCATCAAAAGCCCTATGAGGAGAGACTAAAGGACCTCAATATGTACATCCTGGAACAGAGGAGGGAGAGGGGAGATATGATAGAGACCTTTAAATACCTCACAGGGGTAAATAAAGTACAGGAGGGGAGTATTTTTTTAGAAGAAAAGGTGCTTAAGAACAAGGGGACATGCTACGAAGCTGGAGTGGAGTAGATTTAGGAAAGATATGAGGAAGTACTTCATCACAGAAAGAGTGATGGATTCCTAGAACAGCTTTCCAGCGGAGGTGGTGGGGGCAAAAACAGTGGTGAGGTTCAAGAATCCATGGGATGAGCACAACGGAATCATAGCGGAAAGGAAGGGAGGAGGGAGAAAGAGCAGTAGGTCAGGCATGGTCTGCTGTAATACTGTAGATAGGGAGAAATGGGAAGATTGGATGGGCCAAGCGGTCCTTATCTGCCATCAGATTCTATGTTTCGATGATATGTCAAATGAGGGGGGGTTACAAGATTTCAGCTCTGTAGAGGACCTTCCAAACAAGTATTTTTTTCCATTCTCAAAATGGTGCTCACCAACTCAAAAGGAGTAGGCTGAGTGCAGGTTGGGTAACCACTGGGGTCCAGAGGCAACAGTACTGTATGGCTTGAGTTGGTCCTGAGCATTAATAAGCTTCATCTAAGGCTTAGGTGCTAGACTTCAGAAGGGCAGATTGCAAAAAAATGAAGGAGTTAGTCCTGGGAAGGTTAGCTGGAGTAGACAGCATCATGAGAGTGGAAGAAAGATGAGGCTTTATGAAAGAGGCTGTTCTCGAGGCAACGAAAACATTCACATGAGCAGTTATCAAGAAAAACAAGCATAAGAAACCAATTTGGTTCTCTGAAAAGGTCATGGAGACACTGCAGGCCAAAAGAAGGTCGTTACAAGGCATAAAGAAAAACAGGGTGCCAAAGAATGGGGTGAGTATCAGGAAAAAACTAGAGAGACCAAGAGGGCAATCAAGATTTCAAAGTCAGACACATAACTGCATATTGAGAGGAGGTCAAGGGAGCGGGAAAACAGTTATTTTTTTTCAGATATATTAGGGGAAAAGAAAATGTGGGAGGGAGAATTGTCAGGCTGAAGGAGGGGCACAGGGTAATAGAGGAAGATGGGCAGAAAGCAGCCATGCTGAGCAGCTACATCTACTTGGCATTCACTAGTGAGAACAGCAGGCCCTTGCCAGAGAGCTGGATAAAGGCAGATAATAGGTGGGTTCTGGACATGAAGCTGCAGAAATGTACAGCACAAGCGACAGAGTCAGAAAAGTGTTAGCAGCCCTCAAGGTAAACAAGGTCCTGGGGCCTGATGGGATGTATTTGAGGATACTAAGGGAACTGGCACTGGTGGATGTAGTTCCACTGCACAAGGAGGGGACAAGGAACACTCAGAAAACTACAGACCTGTCAGCCTTACCTCCACGGTAGGGAAACTAATGGAGGACCTAGTGGAATACATGAAGAAGCATGACCTCAGAATAGTAAGCAGCAAAGGTCTGTGGCAGGGAGGTCTTGTCAGAGTAACCTGATGGTGTTCTTTGACTGAGTTAACAAGAGGAACATAGTAGCCTTACTCTACTTTGACTTCAGCAAGACATTTGATGCAGTGCCACACAAAAGACTACTGAAGATGAGGTATCTGGCAACAGCTAAGGAATTAAGGTGGGTAGGGAGTTGGTTGGAGGGGAGGCAGCAGAGAGTTGTGGTGAATGCAGTCAGGTCAGTGGAAGGAGAGGTCACCAGCAGAATACCACTGAGATCTGTCCTGGGTCCAGTCCTCTTCAATATGTTTATCAGTGACATGGGAGAGGGACTCCAGTGCAGGTTATGTCTATTTGCAGACATTAAACGCTGTGGTAGAGCTGACATTGTGGAGGGGAAAAGAGAATTGTAGAGAGACCTGCAAAGGCTGGAAAATTGGTCAGAATATGACAAACGAAATTCAATGCCAAGAGGTACAAAGTGATCCAATTAGGCAACAAAAACCCCAGAACAAGAGTATTGGGTGGTAGGGGTTCAGCTGGACACAACATCAGAGGAAAGGGACCTACGTATGAGTCATCATTAGTGACTTTCTTAAACAAACCAGCCAATGTAACTAAGCCTTCAGCAAGGCTAACAGGATGCTACGATGCACTGGGAGGAGGTTCGGCAGTAGGAAACAGAAGGTACTGTTACTACTGCTTAGGTCACTGGTAAGGCTTTCCTGGAGTACTGTGCCCAGTTCTGGAGTCCCCACCTGAAAAAGGACAGGGACAGACTAGAGATGGCACAACATAGGGTGACCAAGATTATTCAGGCCCAGGAGGGCAGATCCTATGAGTATTGGCTAAAGGCACTGAACATGTATTCACTCAAAACCAGACATGACGGGGGGGACATAACACAGACCTTCAAGTTCCTGAAAGAAATAAACAAGGTGAACTCTGAAGAGCTATTTAACAGGAATAGAGAAGGACACGGGGTCACGGGTGGAGGTTAATGACGGAAAGGTTTAAAGAGGCTGTAAGGTAGTATTATCTTACAGAAGAAGTGGTTGACCTATGGAATGGTCTGCCTGCAGAGGCAGTGGGTGCCAAAAGCATAAATGGTGTCATATATGGCTGGGATAGAGTCAAGGGGGATTCATGACACCGGTTAAACAGCAAAGTTGTCGACCAATGTTACAGCGACAGATTTATGTCAACCACAATTGCTGTCGTCATAAGTCCGTCCGAAACACTTTATATCTTTTGGGGGTCTTTGCCCCTTGAAACCCCCATGCAGGTGGCTCTGCCCCCCCCCCTCCGCACTCCCATAATTCATATAATCAACTCCAAGTCAGAGATGATTAGGGGAAGGAGTGCAAGACCCCAAGAAAGCAGTGTAAGTAAAAAATAAACAAAAATGCTACAGAAAGACACTAACAAAGTACTTTACCTAAACAGCCCAAAGTAAATAAAAATGAGAAATTACTCACTACAGATCAAAAATGATAAACAAGAAAGAGTGAGAGAACAAAACTGTCGCTGTACTGTTGTTCATGGTACAGGTGTCGCTATTCAGTCAGCATATGAGTCAAGGGTATAGTAGCTACTCAGAAGGATGAGGAAAGTAGAAACAAGTAGAATAATAGGGAGAACAGGGTAGGTGAGAACCCCACAGGGACAGCAGATCCTGGGGTCTGATAGGATAGTATGAGGGGGCTGGCTGTTGGTCATTTTCTGCCATCATCATCTATATTTTTATGTTTCTAAGTATTAAATGTGTGTACTAGCCTGCCTGCCAGCACAGCGATGCCGACATCCTGGGTTCGGGAATAGACTGAAGTGTCAGAGGGCTGGCCGGGGAAGGAGCATTGAGTGTCCCATGGACTGCTCTCCTCCTCCAAGGGGAGGATAGGGAAGTGATCAGCACTTGACTGACCCCTGGCGGTGGCTGGGGGACCACAGCAACTGATGCTAAGTTGTTGAGGAGGTGTGAGGGACGTCGGCACCTCAGCGTTCTCACGTCATTGCATGCCACACCTCTCGGGGGATTACAGCCTCAAAAACTCATTGCCAGCTCCTTCTAGGATGCCCCATTTGCTCGACTCCATGTTGCCACTGCAATGTTTGGCTGGTGACTGAGCAAGTAGTCTCCATCAGTACAGTTCGGTCCCATGGCCCCTCCCTAAGGGCAAGCTGGGGAGGCACTTCCGGTTGTGTTCCCACCAGGATCTGTGTTCAGTCGTCCATGGAGGCCATATCCGTCTGATGGTTCCACCCATAGGGGGGTAATCCTGGGTGGATCACCACTCCAGGTAAGTCTCGGTGGTGGTTGGTGGTAAGGAGAGTTGGGGGCTGAGCCCTTTGGAGGTCTGGCAACCCCATAAAGCATGCTAAATAAAACAGAAGTGTGTACTAGCCTGCCTGTAGGCTAAAAAGAGACTATAAATTATGTAAAATAAATGGAACCATGTTTTAAACTCTATACCACCATTATTGACCTTCAGTTTGTGCTACTGTATGATGTTATTCCTGACTTCTGTCTTTTAGACCTGCATCTGTGATGCTGATTGCTGGCTGCACAAGAGGTCACCCCAGATCTGGAGGCTAAGTAAGTGGTAATGTTTTTGATGTAAGCAGCATTCCTCAAAAACAAGTTGCTGCATTTACCCCTAGACCAGGAAGGGGGATATACAGAGCTATACTGTAGACCTTTGACATGACCCCTATGTGCTATCCAGTGGTCAAGACACTACATCACAATCATGTTATCTTGTAAGTTAGAATTTTGATTAGCTAAATGGGGACTGTACTCAACCAATGGGAGTGCAGTTTAACAATGCATTTATTTATTTATTTTTTGTTGACCAGGTAGGTTCACTAGTCAAAAGCATTGCCTATTTTCAGGCGCAACCCGGGAGAGTTACAGACAATAAATGAACAGCATTACAAGGACATAATACATACAATAACATAAGCTTGGGAGGGCAAAATACAGGAATAATATGAAACAATGAGCAGCACAAAAAGATGTTAGAATTCAGAATACAACTATAAATAAGTGCACAATTCTCATGTGGTAGAATGATAAAGCCAAGTTAAGTACGAATACAATGGATCAATTACATATGTACTTATCATTAGACAGGAGGAACTTACAAAATTCATTCTTGAAAACCTGATGAGACTAAGAGCATCTTAGAGGCATTGGAAGGAAGTTCCAGAGCTTGGGAGCAAATGCTGAGAAAGCCTGTACACCATCTTAGTAGCACATTTTGGGACAACCAGTAGTGAACTATAAGTAGACCACAGGTAGGCCTGTGAGGTGTGCTTTACTATGTTGGCCAAGGTAGCTGGTGTACCAGTTCTGATAATATTATCAATGGTGCAGCCAGCAGTGAAAAGATGATAACAAGATGGGGAGAGCCAACACAGACTAGAGGGTGCAGTGATGGGTAAGCCTAGGCACAGAAAGAGCAAAGTGCCAAATGTTATTGTAACATGTATTCCATTTATTTAGGACTCCTCAGTTTGCCTCCAGTAGGGTACTAGCCCATAGGTAAGACTAGGCCATAGGACACCCTGGGCAATAGCCAGCCTAGAGGCTGCAGTTAGAGCATACCTAATTTTACAGGCAAGACCAAGCTTCGTGTTTACTGTCTTACAGATTGTTGACAGATGTAGATTAAAATCCAGAACAGGGTCTAAGGTGACTCCAAGGTATCTGAAGGAGTTTACTATGTCTAGTAGGGAGACCACCAGATAGTAGACAGTAAGGGCAGAGGGACAAGCCCTGATTCTAGGTACTGAACCAAATAGCATAGCTAGTGTTTTTTTTGGTGTTCATGAGGAATCTATTCTGATTTAACCAGGACTGAATGGAACCAAAATCAACATTTAGTTTTGAGTTAGTCAGATATATCTGTGGCACTAGTGTACAGTACCATGTCATCTGCATAAAGTAGGGTTGAGCAAGAGCCAGCCATTGTGGGCAGATTGTTGAGAAATAGCGTGAACAGCAAAGGACCAAGTATGGATCCTTGAGAGACACCAAAGCTAGTGTGGAGAAGGACAGATTTTATTCTATTAACTTCTACAAACTGCTGCTGACCATTGAGGTAGCTTACAAACCATGTAGTAGCAGTGGATGAGAACCCCAAGGTGGTCAGTTTAGACAGTAGTAAGGTGTGGTTCACAAGATCAAATGCTGTGGTTAGGTCAATGAAAACAGCCCCTGTAAGCATGCCTTTATCCATGGCCATTTCGGCATCATTAGTAAATTGAATGAGGGCAGTGGATGTGCTATGTGCATGCCTGAAACCATATTTTTGTCAGGGATAATAAGCTATGCAGCTGGAGGTGTTCTGTTATCTGGAAAGCCACACGTTTCTTGTATAGCTTGCTGAGTACAGATAGGATGGCTGTGGGGCAGTAATTATCCATACACTTGGTATCACCCTTTTTATGAATAGATACCACTCTGGCAATCTTCCAGAGCTTAGGCTCTATCCAAGTGAAATGGGACAAGTTGAACAGCCTTGCGACTGGTGCAGCTATGATAGGAGCAGCAGTTTCGAGGAACCTGGGTAATAGCCCATCAGACCCTGCACTACAGAAAACTGGGATAGATTTCAGGAGGCATAGTACCTCAGTTTTAATGACAGTCCTTAGGTTAAGGGGAGGGGAGTCTGTTCCACTGCACTGGAGCTAGGTTCAGGGATCATACTGGTCAGTTTTGTGTACTTGGAGAGGTCAAAGAAATGAGAGTTGAGGGAGTCTGCAATTCTGACAATATTATTACACTTTGTGCCATCCAGTGTCATGTCAGCTATGGTAGGGTTTGTACCCTGTCTCATGAAATCCTTTATATGACTCCAAAACCTATGAGAATCACTGACAGATGCCAAGAGGTGCTTTTTTGCTTTTTTACACTCATTTCTCTGTCTCCTGTAGTCTATCCAGCCAGCAAGAGACTGTGAATTTTTAAATCTGGCCCAGGTTTTGTCCCTCATTTTGATGGATGCAAGTAGGTCACTATGCAACCATCTTACCACTGTATCCCTAACCTTTCACTTTATGAGGGGAACATGCTTGTCTTGAAGGGCCCGGAAAGTGGGTCCGAATAAATTGAAGGCATTATCTATGTTAGATGTCTGATATAGTGAGGAACATGGAGGCAGTATAGTGCAGTGGTTTAAGGCTCTGAGCTGCAAATCTGGTGACATCCAGCAGACCAGGCCTGGGTTTGAATCCCACAGCTTCCACTTGCATACTGTGTGACCCTAAGCAAGTCACTTAACTTCCCTGTGCTCCCAGGTTGCTCCTGTAAAAAAGCTTTCAGCTTAGTGTGCTACTCCTGGTTAAACAACTAAATAAAAATATGGTGTAAATCAGCATTTAGGGCCCCAATGTTCAATTTAGAAAAATCCCTAAATTGTATTTCTTTGAGTGGGAGCTTCTGGGTTTGAGCTTTCCAGATGCAGAAAACTGGCAAGTGGTCGCTGACAGAGTCTGGCAGCATACCTGCGGTTAGGGCCCATTCTTTTCTATTGGTAAGAATCCAGTCTATAAGGGACTGGTGACTGCTATTTAGTGATACCCTAGTAAGGCAAGAGACCAGCTGAGATAGGTGGAGCTTCCCAAGTACAGCATCAAATATACCAGAGTTGGTCAATGACATCAGTATGTACCTATACTGTGTTCTAACTGGGTATACTAATCAGATCAGTGAAATAAAATCATAAAACAATGTTTAGAAATGAAGTATTCTGATTGGTTAACTGCATTCCATGTAGAATAATTAGCCTCTGTTTGTTAAGAACTGTATCGTAAGGACACCGAGGGGTTCTTGTGACATCACTCGAGTGGTACTATGATGTTACAAGAACCATGAGGTGTCCTAGAAATTATGTTTTTATCAGTCAGAGATTGTTTATGATACAAGAATTACCTGTTTACAAACACAGATTTAACTTATTTAAAAACCAAACCTCCTGGAGTCCCCCAACAGTATCTTGGGGGTGGGGGTTGCAAGAGTTTTGCTATTGCTAAAGAGCACCCAGTAAAGCTATTGTTAAGGTTCCCAAGTTGAGGAAAGGAAAAAAAATTGCTTGCTGAGAAGGTACTTTCCTGTTACTTGGTATTACTCTGTATTGTAGACAGAAGCCTCTAGGCCCATCATGACTGTCTCCCACTCCCAGCAATGGTAAAATCCCTTAATCTTAGTCAAGTAATTATCTAATTCTGTCCTGAATTCATCAAAAACAGAAAAGCTGAAAAAGTAATGCGGTAGATTATTCCACATTTTGGGAGCCCTTACTGTAAAATTGTTGTCCCTCTTATTCATAAATACTCTGAGGCTCCTTAATTGTTTATTGTGAGATCTTTTAGTATTTTGAAGAGCAACAGGATATCACTGTCACTGAGTGCACACTGTAAAGCGTACATGCTCATTGATTAATCAGTGAGTGTGTACACTTTACAGTATGCACTCAGTGACAGTTCAGTTGGCAGCTGGCTGCAGAGATGTGAGGAGGGCTATGCCAGTCGTTGGCTTTGTCTCAGGATGAGGGGAGCGGGGTGGTGGGCACTACCTGCTGGGGTGGGGGGTGGAGGCCACTAGACCACCAATGAAAGGGGCTTTAATATATATTTTAATAATGGGTGACAGTGGGGATCAGGGAGGGGGGCCACTAGACCACCAGGGATGGGTATTTCTGTGGTTGAACAGGGGATCGGGGATGGGTGACCACTTGCCCTTGCTGCAAGGAGCCTATGGCAAACCATTCTGTGTGCCTTGTGATTGCCGCATGGGAGAGGTTGCCACAAGTGTGGGGACATAGGCACCAGGACCCCTCCTGTACCAGAATCTGGTGCATGGTCCCTGGTGCACCAGGATTTGGTGCAAGCTGCTGTTAGCCGTAGCTTGCACCAATCTAAGCCCATTTTGAGACTCGAGCCCCTGATGCCTATTAGTCTTTAATTTATTATTCTTTAAGAAAGTGCTATTATTCTTTAATAAAGTGCTACACATTCTGCCCACTTGGTCTGCATCTTGAAGATCAGTGCTATGCATTTTAATACTGAGATTGAGAGGTAAAGTGTGGTGGATTGCATAGTTCACTGTGTACATGATCCCAATTTTCACCCACATTTCCTGAGTAAAATCTATGTTTGAACCTATATCTGGGTACTAGAATGCAATCATGAGACTTGTTAACTGCAAGCTGATGATTATTTTCTGTCTGTTTATGCAGGCTTGGGGCTTTGAGAGACAGTAAGCCCTTACAGCATTAGTATGGCTATTCTTTGACTTTTGCAAAATGCTCCTAGCATTTATAGCACCACAGGGTCTGAACTAATGAGCAAACCTGTATAAATCTTTCATTCATTTTTTTCATTTATTATGTCTCTCCAGAAAGAATCAGAAAGCCATTGTGTCAAGCTCATTTAGAATGGCATCCAGGCATTCACAGAACAAAAGTTGTAATTATACTTATGTGACCCCCCCATCCCCCTCCCTGATGTTTAGAGGGCTACCAGGTGTTAAATGTGGGGAAGGGGCATGATGGCCCAACAAAGAAATCTCACCAGAAATATTCCCAGGCTCAAATTGCTGAAATAGATGAAAACAAAAGAGCCTACCTTAAGACATCTTCTACTACTGATCACATAAGTTTGTTTTGGCACCCCATCCGTCACTATGATTCCACGACTCTGCTGGTCTTCCTTTCTTTAGCCATGGAGCCCACCGACCCCAGGAACCGAGATGCAGGAAGAATAACTGGAAGGCCCACTGTAAAGGAACTCTTTCTCATATTTTTTTCCTTTTAAAAGAAATTAGCTGTGGGGGTTATTTACAGTAATTCATTAACTGCTATTTATAAATGACATTGACTTCAATGTATTCCCTCATAAGAAAATCACTTTATTTCTCCTGTGCCCAGAACAATTAAAATGGGCACAGGGGTTCCTCTTCTGCTTAATAAAACACTTCTTACAGCTCCATGGGGCTAACTTTTATAGATTTCAAAGAGGGCACAGTTTCCTTTCAAAAGGCAGGATCCAGAGCAGACGTAGGATTTTCCTGTGCAGAAAACTCTGTATAAACTGTCTACAGTAGGATGTCTACTCAGCACATGAGAACCGTAAAGACTTAGATCTCAGGAACATGAAGCTTCCTTTTCTCACTGGCACTGGTAAGTACCTAAACTGTCCCACTTCATTTCCAAACCCGGTTCTCCTTTGAACCTTTCCAAGGGCTCTCCATTATTTCTCCCAATTGAGCACTACCTGGCGGAGAAGCAATGTGCTTCTCCCAGCCAACCCCAACCCAATCCTAGTATTGGAAGGGTGATAACTCTTTCAGTCTAAACTCATTTCAAGAGGCACTCTGAATGCTCCTACAGGCTGCCAGATTAAACTCAGACAGCACGGTGGCCCAATCCTTTCAGTTAGCCCACCAGAACGGAACCACAGCATAACTGGGCCTAAAGGCCTACTCACTTAATGTAGGCCCTTGGGCCTGCCTCAGGCACAGGTATGGCAGACCCACAGGATACCAAGGCAACTGCGCACTCCTCCACTACACACCCTTTGAGCTGCCCTGCTACGCAGGTGTCAGGAGCCCTGCCATGACCCCTGACCCCCGACAGCTCAAAGCAAACCTGTCCAGTGGGTGCTGCCTCCCCGAAGCTCCTGCTACAAGTTTCCTACATCTCCCTGGATGCTCTCACCACCAAAACCTCAGGGACCCAGAACCTAATGACTGCACTGCCCTACCTGAGCCTCCTGCAGATAACACCCAGGAACCCAGTGTCTCACTGCTGAAACAGCCGACATGACTGTAAAAGGGGGAGGACCCCCCTTTTTAACTGCCCTTCTTAGGAAATACCAATCTCTCTCCCTCTCCCTAGCAAAAAGGCAGTTCCTCAGCACTCTTTTAAGTCAGTTACACCAGTAGAGGGAGAAAATGGTCCAACCTACATTGCGTTGCACCAGGGAAAACTCAGACCTCCCCCCAAAGCTAACAATCCACCACCTGTTCAGTGGAAAATCATGTACACAAATGCCCGCAGTCTGGAAAACAAGCTCCCTGACCTGGAGGCAACAATGACAGAGGCTAAATTACACATAGTAGCCATAAGCGAAACATGGTTCACCGGCAACCACACTTGGGAGATTACAATACCTGGTTATGTACTATTCAGAAGGGACAGAGGAGTAAGGAAGGGGGCAGGAGGGCCCTTTACGTCAAAGAGAAGATAAAACAACTGAAATCCAGAGAACACACAAGGAGGTAGAGGAATTGTGGCTCACCCTGGAAACAGGAAATGAAACAGCCATAAGAACAGGGGTGGTCTACAGGCCCCCAGACCAGGAGGAGGAGCCAGACAGATTATTGATAGAAGATATTCAAAACACGTCAGCAAAGGGAGAGGTCCTGCTACTGGGGGATTTCAACGTGCCAGATATTGAGTGGTCAATACCAACTGGAGCATCCACCAGAACTAGTGACATAGTGGATTCCCTGAAGGGAGAGGGCCTAAAGCAACTGGTACAAAAACCCACCAAGGGCAGGCTATCCTGGATTTCATACTGACAAATGCAGAAAGGATCACAGATCTCCAAGTCGAAGGTCACCTGAAGTCCAGTGACCATCACATAGTATGGTTCAGTTTGGCCACTAAAACACAAGTCAATCCATATCAAAGTGAGTATCTTGGAATTCAGAGGAGCTGACTTTGTTAAAATGGGTGAGGGTTAAACTGACACTGGCAAATAGAAATATAGGAGAGGGAGTAGATGCAAAATGGGCAAGTATTCGAGATGCAACAGTTGAAGTAACTGCCCACTGTATAAAGGAGAAGAGCAAGGACAAAAGAAGGAGAAAACCTCTTTGGTACTCAAAAACAGTTGCGGAGAAAGTTAGAGCCAAAAGATTGGCCTTCACAAAATATAAGGGGACAAAAAGGGACAAAGATAGGGAGGCATACCACAGTGCCCTAAAGGAAGCTGTAAGGCAGGCTAAGGCCCAAACTGAGGAATCGCTGGCACAAACAGTGAGGAAGGGGGACAAGAAGTTTTACGCATACATTACGGAGAAGAAAAAGTCTAGTGGGGGAATTGCAAAACTTAAAGGAGATAAGGGTGTGTGTGTGGAGGATGACTGAGATGAGGCATCTATACTAAATAGATACTTCTGCTCAGTTTTTACTGAGGAAAGGAAAGAACAAGGCCTGCAGCTTAGGACCATAGACGCAGGGGGGAGGAAAGTGAACACTGGTCCCTTCACAAAAGAAAGGGTCCTGCATGAGCTTACTAGGGTCAGGGTGGACAAGGCAATGGGACCAGATGGTATACATCCCAGAATATCAATCAATCAATCAATCAATCAATCAATCAATCAATCAATCTTTATTTTTATAGCGCCATTCAAAGCCAAGGTGCTGCACAAATTATAAATACAATAAAACAATAATAAAAACATTTTAAATCAACTAATTCAAGTCAATCAGTTAATCCAGGAAGGCCAAAGAGAAAAGATATGTTTTCAACATAGATTTAAACATATTAATGGTCAGGCAGTCTCTTAACCGACGAGGTAGAGAATTCCGCAGGGTCGGTGCTACAAAAGAAAAAGCACGGGCCCTGGGAATCTCCAGCAATCCCTTGTCGGGTGGTCGGAGAGGGGGAGTAGGGAGTCAGAAGATCTTTGAGGTAGTTGGGTCCCTGTTCATGTAGGGCTTTAAAGGTAAGCAAGCCTACCTTATAGGCGATCCACCACTGTACTGGCAGCCAGTGCAGTTCGCGCAGGACAGGCGTAATATGACTGGACCTAGAAGTACCAGTCAATAACCTGGCTGCAGCATTCTACGCTAGCTGCAAGCAATGGATATCAACCCCAGATAGCCCTAGGTAGAGGGCATTGCAGTAAAGATGGGTAGTAATGAAGGCATGGACCAATGATGGAAGGTTGCCCAGGGGAATCAGGTGTTTAACCTGGGCTATATTCCTAAGATGGTAAAATGAGGACTTGACAACAGCTGGCACCGGATACTTCAAGGTCAAGCCATCATCAAGAACAATGCCCAAGTTATGCACCCGATTGGAGGTGGTGAGCTGGACACTATCAAGCCAAAGACCTGACCTGTGTCCAGCACCAACACCCACCCCCAGGCAGCCTGGTTCCACGACCAGTGCCTCAGTCTTATCTGGATTTAACCTCAGCCAACTCAAACTCATCCAGTCTTTAATCTCAGAAAGGCAGTCATTTAGTACGGAGACATCATCAACCTGTCCAGGCACAAAGGACATATACAGCTGAGTATCATTAGCATAGCAGTGAAAACTCAAGCCATATTGCCTGATGATGTCTCCTAAGGGCAGCATACATACTGCGAATAACATGGGCGCCAGTATGAAACTCTGAGGTACCCCGCAGAACAAGGGGAGGGCATCAGAGGAATAAATTCCAGTGACCACCCTCTGAGATCTGCCTGTCAGAAAAGATCAAAACCATTTGAGGACTGTACTTGACAGTCCACAAAGAAACAGCAGGGTTTCTAAAAGCACCTCATGGTCCACAGTATCGAAAGCTGCTGAGAGATCAAGAAGGACCAAGATGGTACAAGCCTTTCAATCTCTCGCCATCAGGAAGTCATTTAATACCCGGACAAGAGCTGTCTCCGTGCTATGCTTCTTCCTAAAACCAGACTGGAGAGCTTCATAGATATTGTGAGTTACCAAATGATTGTCAAGTTGCAATGCAACCACCTTCTCAATAACCTTCCCGACAAAGGGAAGGTTAGAGACAGGTCAGAATAACAAAGGAGCTGACGGACAAACTGGCAGAGCCATTGGCAGAACTGTTTAGGGAGTCTCTTAGCACAGGAGTGGTTCCAGAGGATTGGAGGAGGACTCATGTGATCCAACTTCACAAGAGCGACAGCAAGGAAAAAGCAGGGAAATACAGACCAGTCAGTCTTACCTCAGTCATAGGTAAAATCATGGAGACACTCCTTAAGGAAAGGACTGTGAAACACCTAGAATCCATTGGAGCACAGCATCCAAGACAGCATGGATTTACAGCAGGAAGATCCTATCAAACAAATCTGATAGATTTCTTTGATTGGGTAACCAGAGTGGTGGATCAAGGAGGTGATGTTGATGTCACCTACCTTGACTTTAGCAAAACTTTTAATACAGTTCCACATAAAAGACTGGTAAACAGGTAGGTAGTTTTGGGGAAGGTCAAGTGTTGGTCAACTGGGTAGCAAACTGGCTGACAGGCAGAAATCAGAGGGTGGTGGTAAATGGCATCCAGTCAGAAGAGATGCAAGTCACTAGTGGGGTACCGCAGGGATCCATCCTAGGGCCAGTCCTCTTCAGTGTCTTCATCAGTGACATTGCAATAGGACTGAAGGGAAAGGTGTGCCTGTTTGCAGATGACACGGAGATCTGGAACAGGGTAGATGAACCAGACAGGGCGGGTAACATGAGAAGAGATCAGGATAAACTGGAGAAATGGGCAAATGAGTGGAATTTAGGGTTTAACACAAAGAAGTGCAAAGTCATACACATAGGGAAGAGAAACCCAGGAGCCACCTACAGTATATGATAGGGAGGGAGCTGCTGACAGTCACAAGGGAGGAAAGAGACTTGGGCATCAACATCACTGATGATCTGAAGACCTCCAAACAGACTACAAAAACAGTAGAGAAGGCTAGAGGGATGTTGGGATGTATTAGTAGGGGTATCCCAAGCCGTAAGAGGCAGGTTATGATCCCTCTCTACAAGACGCTAGTTAGGCCCCATCTGGAGTACTGCATACAGTACTGGAGGCCACACTTGCACAAAGACATAAACAGGATAGAGTCAGTCCAGAGAAGAGCAACCAAAATGGCACATGGACTGCAACAGAAGTCATGGGAGAACAGATTAAGGGAACTCACTATGTATACCCTGGAGCAGAGGAGGGAGAGGGGTAATATGATTGAAACATTTAAATACCTTAAGGGTAGTAACAAGGGGAAAGAGTGTAACATATTTTGGTATAAGAACAAGCATTTGTCAATGCCAAATGTTGTCTCGCTGGCATTGGCATTGGTAGTGCAGGAGTTAGAGATGCATAATAGGAATGGCAGTGAACTATTGAACTGATGCCAACCTCACCTCCACCCTGCAGAGACTGAAAGGCATTGGGGTGTGCCTTTGGGTCGTCAGCTATAATGCTTATGCCATTTCACCTCACCCTACCATGTAGACACTGACAAGTGTTGTGGTGTGCTTTGGGGTCTTTGGGCCGTATACTTACCTCATTCCATAAGGGAATATGCTGAGATGGGTGCAGGACAGGAGAATGGGGTGAACTTTGGCCGAGCACTCAGAGGCACACCTCAATGCCTGTGACTGGCTGCAGGATGGGGGGTGTGGGGGTGGAATGGCATGAGCATTACAGCCGATGATCCCAAGTCACACCCCTGACGCCTGTCAGTCTCTACAGGGTGGGGTGTTACAGTTGGAAACCCTAATGCCGTAGGCGTTTGTTGGTATTTTCACTCCAAATTTTCAACATGGGCTTATTGTGACCCCACCTCATGAAGAGTGGCACTATCAGTTTGTTAGCCAAAAGGTGATTTTGCACAGCCACTACGCCATTTGGCACCATAGGTAAGAAAACTCATTTTGGGCAGGATGTGAAAAATGACAACTGTATTGTTCATTAGGAGGTTAGAAAATGGCAACATTGTAAATCTGGAGTGAAAACATGAAAAATTTAAGTCATGATCATGCATAGAAACTGCGCAACGCACGTCCGTAACCCAATTATTTTTGGGTTTTTTTAAACCACATTTTCAACATAGGCATTTTGGGACCTCCTCTCATGAACAGTGGCACTGTGATTTTGTTAATCTGTGCCAAAAGTTGATTTCCCACAGTGACCACGTCGTTGTGTGCCACAGGTGCAAAAACACATTTTGGGCAGGATGTGAAAAATGACAGGTGTACTGTTCATAAGGAAGTATGGAAAAATGCCAATGTTGAAAATCTGGCATGAAAATATTGCAAATTTGCGAGGTTACAAGGGAGCATGGAAATTGCGCAATGCATGCTTGTAACACAGTCATTTTATGGACTTTCATCCTCAACTTTTCAACATAGGCATTTTAGGACCTCTGCTCATGAACAGTGTCACCATCATTTTCTCAAACTGTCCCAAAAACTGATTCCACACAGCGACCATGCTATTCAGTGCCGGAAAACACATTTTGGCCAGGATATGTAAAATGACAGCTGTATTGTTCATAAGGAGGTGTGGTAAAATGCCAGTTTTGAAAATCTGGAGTGAAAATATTACAAATTCACGAAGTTACGAGTGTGTGTGGAAACTGCACAATGCACACTCATAAAACAGCCATTTTTTGGATTTTTTCACCAGATTTGCAACATAGGCTTTTTGAGAGCCCCCCTCATGAACAGTGGCACTGTTGTTTCGTTAATTGGTCCCGGAAGGTGATTCTGCGCAGTGACCGCAAAATCACCTTTCAGGATCGAAGAACACCTTGACAGTGACTGAATTCATGAGGAGGGGTCCCAATAACCCCATGTTGAAAATTTTGAGCTAAAATTCCCAAAAATGGCTGAGGTATGCACCAAAGTTGAAAACCCCCTATTTATGCCATTATACAGCTTACCGGCATTTCTTCAGTTAGCGGTTGGCTTTGAAGAGTGCAGACATGTTCCCGGTCCACTGAAGATCATTGCACCAGACTCGGAGGTAAGTATGGGATAAGGGTGTGTGTGGAAGGCAGGGGTATGCAGAGGTGGGCATGGGTTGGGGTAAGGGTTGGAGGAGCCCTTGAGGGACAGTTTTCTTTTGTTACAGGTTAAAAAAAAAGACAACGAGGTCGGTTTCTTTTTGCAGGTGTTTGTTTGGTACACTGGGTTGAGCTTCCAGTGTTCCACCTGCATAATGGGGAGGGGGACCACAGCTAGAGGGGATTGGGCCCCCCGTTGGCACAAAAATGGGTGGGGGGGCACGCATGATGCCGAGGGGGATTGGGCACCCCCTCCGCACACAGCACACATCCGGGGCTGGGGACATTATGCTGATGGGGAGTGGGCTCCCCATCGGCAAACTAAACTAGGCAGGGGGGACTGAAGCCAATGGGGACTGGGCCCTCTGTCAGCAAGGAAAGAGTGTTGGGGGGTGCATGATGTCGAGGGGGATTGGGCACCCCCTCGGCACACACGTAGAATGGGAGGGAGGCATTATGCCGATGGGGAGTGGGCTCCCCCATTGGCAAATGAAGTGGCTACGGCAGTCAGTGCCACCATGTTTAGGTTAGGGAAGTGCCTCACCAGCAAGGGCACATTGGGAGACATGTTCTGGTGCTGCTGCATGATGAGCTTGACTGTCATTGCAGCGAACCTTTTCTCAGATGTGCTCGCCTCATTAAGTATTGCTGGTGAGGTGCCTGCATGCTGGCTTATTGGGGAATGAGGGATGCACCTACTGATGCGTGCCCTGCATTCGCCCACAGTGACCGCACCTCCAAATCTGCTACTAATGCAATATGCTGACTGGCGCACATGCGAGAGCCAACATAAAAATAGGACAAGAGGATACAACTTGAGATTGGAGGGAGGTCGATTAAGAGGTAATGGGAGGAAGTTCTTTTTCACAGAAAGAATGGTGGATGCATGGAACAGCCTACCCAAGGAGGTGGTGGAAATTAGTACCGGACAAAGCTTCAAACACGCATGGGATAGACACAAAGGAGCAATACAGATGAAGGGATATAAATAGGTCAAGGAGAGAGTAGAGACTTAGTGCTCAATCAAACAGGTAGATAAAAAAATGGGCAGACTGGGTGGGCCTGGCAGTCCTTATCTGCCTTCAACTTCTATTGTTTCTATATTACATTCTGCCTCTTCCTCCCTCATATACTAATCTGAAAACCCTGCTCTCTGCTGCCACTACATGGCGACCAGCAGGAATTATACCCCAGAGCTAACCATTCCCTAAATTTCTGGGGGCTGGAAAAGAAAGGGAAGGGTCCCTAAAGGGAGCATAAGCCTATCTCAAAAGAGAGGGGGATTACACTTAACTGCAGAAAACCTACGGTATGTTAATGCATCAGTTAGGATTTAAGCACAAAGCGTCAAAGATAGGGAAATGTGATGTTAGCACATGAAGTCCCCTGAGCCTTACTGAATCTGTGGCATGGAGTTCCTTGCAGTTTAAACAATTATGCTATGCATCGTTACCATTACCCTGCCTTGTATCTTTGGCACTGTCTTTTCAGGTGCAGACAAACAGTCACACACCAATACATGAGGACAGGGTGATGAAGTTAAAACAATGCCAATTCTGCATTTCATGATCATTTAAACCCCGAGAAATACAATGCCACAGATTTTCCAAGGAAGTTTTACCTAACATCACATTTCTGTACTGTTGATGTTATAGGCTGAACCCCAAACTGATGAATTAATGCAGTTTTTTTTTGTTTTGTTTTTTTTGCAAATCGCTTTCTTACTTTTTAAAAAAAGATATGCAACAACCATGGCCCACGACTTTGTATTGGCAAGCAGTGCCTGGATTGACAATGCTGGCCTTCAACCAGCATTGTCGATACTTTTAATAGCAGTCTCTAGATTGACAATTCTGGCATTTGGCTGGCATTGTAAATACTTTTAATGGCAAACAGTCCTTGGATTAATGCTCAGCATTTCTTATGACCACATTTTCCATTTCATGATGAGTTCTCACAACAGTTTTCAAGACAACAGTTCTCACCTCAGTAGTTCTCACCACAGCAGTTTTGTCTCATGACACCATGTCATAGACACATAGAAACATAGAAGTTGTTGGCAGACAAGGACCTTTTGGACCATCTAGTCGGGCCAATTTGTCCTACCTACAGTGTCACTGCAGACCCTACTCTGTCTTCAGTCTTCATGGCCTGGCAAGGCAAGGCAAGGCAAATTTTATTTAAGAAGACGCCCATTCCGGAGGCTCTGGGCGTCATACATCAATCAAATAAAAACAGCACAGCACAATAACAATCAATAAAATACACTGCTCCAAACAAGTTAAAACAACATTTGCTACACAATTTGCTTCATTCAGCTACAGCTACATTTGAAATCTCTAAAACTAAAATAAACCTTAAAAAATTAAACAGTATAAACTATAAAACATAGTCCGGGAATGCCTGATCGAACAAAAATGCCTTTAGTTGGGCCTTAAAAACCTCAACAGATGGGGCCCAACTAAAGGAAGCGAATTCCACAGGATGGGGGCGGTGACACTAAATGCTCTGTCACCAGCAGTTCTTAGCCTCGTCCTGGGAATTGCAAGGAGGCCCCTAGAAGAGGAGTGGAGGCCACGGACCAAGACAGCAGGTGTAAGAAGGTCACTCAGGTAGCCGGGGCCCAGGCCGTGTAGGGCCTTAAAGGTGAGCAAACCCACCTTAAAGAGGACCCTCCACCTAACCGGCAGCCAGTGCAGATGACGCAGCACCGGAGTAATATGACAGTATTTAGACTGTCCTGTCAACAACCTCGCCACAGCATTCTGCACCAGCTGTAGTCAGTGCAGGGTACCCCCAGAGACCCCAAGACAGAGTGCATTACAGTAGTCAAGCCTGGACGTCACAAAGGCATGCACCAAAGTGGGGAGGTCCAGAGGCGGAACTAAGGGCTTGATCCTGGCAATATTTCTCAGATGATAAAAGCTAGTATGGACAACGGAAGCCACCTGAAACTCAAGTGTCAAACCACTGTCAAGAATAACAGCCAGATCACGCACCCTAGAGGAGGCCTTCAATGGTATAGAGCCAAGGCAAAGTCCTGTCTCTGCACCAGAGGCCAACCTATCATGTCCTCTGTTCAACTCCACCACCAGTACCTCTGTCTTACTGGGGTTAAGTCGCAACCAGCTGGAGGCCATCCAGTCATTGATTTCAGCAAGGCAGCTGTTAAGCACTTCTACTGCACAAGATGTTCCAGGGGCAAAGGAAAAGTACAGCTGGGTATCATCAGCATAGCAGTGAAAACCCAAACTGTACTTCCTAATGAGCTCTTCCAGGGGTAGCGTGTACGTGGCAAACAGCATCGGTGACAAGACCGACCCCTGGGGAACTCCGCACAACAGGTGGTCAGGGGAGGAGGAGGAGAAATTCCCCATCACTACCCTCTGCCTCCTGTTGGATAAAAAAGACTCAAACCAGCAGATGACAGAGCCAGCAAGTCCACAGAATTCCCTTAGGCGGTTAAGTAACACTCGATAGTCCACCGTGTCAAATGCTGAAGAGAGATCAAGGAGAACAAGAATTGTCCCCTCCCCTCAATCTCTAGCCCTAAGGAGGTCATTGTACACCCGAACTAGTGCAGTTTCTGTGCTATGCCTTGCACGGAACCCAGACTGGAGTGGTTCATAAAGATTATGGGCCACGAGATGCTCCTCAAGCTGAAGTGCCACCACCTTCTCAAAAATCTTAATTAAGAATGGAAGATTGGAGATAGGACAGTAATTTGCCTTGACGTCAGGGTCCAGCGCTGTTTTTTTCAGAAGGGGTCTCACCAATGCCTCCTTCAAGACATCAGGAAAGACCCCCTCTGACAAGAAACACCGGACAATCAGGGCAAACACCGGGTCAACAGAGTCAACACATCTCATTAAGAAATGAGTTGGCACCGGGTCCAGTTCACAAGAGGTGTGCTGAAGCTTGGAGGCAAACTTAATGACCTCAGTCACCTCCACCAGTCTAAACTCACCCCAAACAGGTGGATTGCTCTCCAGCAGCCCATGGCAACCGCTGTCAGACAGATTCTGGTCCACTGGCGGAACCCTCTGCCTGATGGCAGACACCCTGTCCAAGAAGAACCGAGCAAACTCATCGCACAATGCATTCGAGAAGGCTACCTTCGGCTGTAGACAGGAAGGATGAAGAAGCCTATCCACAGTCTGAAACAGCACAGTTGGTCAGTTACTCCCGGCAGCAATCTCCCTGGAGAGGAATTCTGCCTTCTTACGGTTGATTGCCCCCTGATATGCACCATAGTGCATACGTAGGGCCAGTTTGTCTACCTCCAGGCCAGACTTCTGCCAGCAGTGCTCTAATCTCTGACCCAAGGTCTTCATCTCCTTGAGCTCCCCATCAAACCAAGGGGACCTCAAGTGAGAAGACCTGGGTCATACATGGGCTGGTGTGAGGGAGTCAAGCGCACCAGAAAGCGCCTTATTATAGGCGTCCACTACTGTGCACACACCCCCTCCACATGCATTGTCCATGCTAGATAGATCAGCCACTGCCAAAAAGCCCTCAGGGGTAAGCCCCCTCAAAAGGCGATAGCTGACCATCTCTGCAGGGGGAGGGCTACCGAGGGGGGCCCCGAACCGGAACTTCACCGTGCAATGATCGGACCAAACGACCCTATCAACACTGAGACTATTTATCTCAAGCCCCAGTGAGAACACCAAATCCAACATGTGGCCACCCTGATGAGTCGTGGAAGAAACTCCCTGCACAAAGCCCAGAGATGACATCATCAGGAGGAAGTTATGACCAAGCTGAGAGGATTCATCCTCAGCTCAAACATTGAAGTCCCCCAGCACTAAACATCTGGGTGCCTCCAATGTTTCACCAATGATGAAATTGGCCACTTCCTGCAGGAAATCTCCCATCACCCCAGAAGGGTGATAAATCAGGAGGACCAAGCAGCCTGCGCCCAGTCCCCTATGGATGGCCACACACTCAAATGAATGTGGTGCTCTCACTGGGTGCACGGTGAAGCCCAGCTTAGATCTAAAACAGATGGCAACCCCCTCACCCCTGCGTTCCACTCTGGGGCAATGCACTATGGTATACCCGGCCGGGATGGCAGCCTCTAAAACTAGGCCAGCATCATCACCAATCCAGGTCTCCGTAATGCAAGCCAGATCAGCCAAAGAAACCAAGTCCACCATAATTGCAGTCTTGTTTCTGACCGATCTGGCATTGCAAAGTACCACCCACAGGGGATAGGTGGACAATGCAGCCCTTCTGGCTACCTGCCCACTCGGTCTAGTGGGAACCCTGGTGACAGGAACTAAACACGTCAGGTCTCTCCCCAAGTCCTGTCTGATCCCAGGGCACCTTCTGCACCCCACTACCTTGATCCTAACACCCACAGTGCAAGGGGCACCCCACCCTGCTCGAGTGCTATAACTCCTCCCAATTCCAACCTCCCTACAGCACCTTGCTGTAGTATCAGACACTGGGAGGCTGAAAAAAGGGCGAAGATCAAGCAGCCGGGATGCCCCATACACTATCCTGGCCAGCCCCAGGTCTGCATGCATTCCCAGACACATCTTCCCCAATTACGTAATCCCAAAGCAAAAGCAAAACTCAATACCACAACCTCCACATACACAAACACAAAAAAAAACACACACTCACAACACACACACACACACACACACACACACACAGATCAGATAACCAGTAAACCCCCCAAACAACCCCCTAAAAACAAAACTCAGGATTAGATCTTCGAAAACAGTTCAAGAAAGCAAACTGCAAATCGCATAAAAAATGCCAGTACTCAGGATGGCACAGTCACTTTATAGTCAGGTTTTCCAAAGTCTTTCGGCAGTCAGTTCAAAAGATGCAGTCCAAAATATACTCCTCAAGAAGGCCCAGCACCACTCTCACCAGCTGCTGGGACCTCTAGGAAGATCCCAGAAATTTTTTAGGCCCCCCAGTCGATAGATCCACGGGTGCCCAAGTCTCAAAAAGAAATCCGCAGATGAATATCCCAAGTTGCACTCTCACTGCCAGTAGGGAGATCTTTCAAATGGTCATTAAAACCACAGAGGTTCTCTCACTGCCTCTGAAGTAAAAATTCAATTCAAATGCAGCAAATAAATTCCCAATAAACTATTTATTTGGTGATTAAATCTTGCTTTCAGAATAAAATGATTTTAAGGACCAAAGGGAAAACCCCTCCACCGCTCACCCCAGGAGGGAAATACCCGGCACTAAGGAGCCGCAACTATGGTCCCCAGCTGGAGACCGCTAAAAAGAAGACTCCCTCAAAAGAGCTAGAAGCTGCTGATAGCACATCTACTCTTCACTAGATGTGCATCGGCACCTCCCACAGTGGCCCCAATACACACACAGGCACCCCTCAAAGGACGAGTAGGAAGAGGAATACCAAGTGCCCAAGTCGTCCTCAATTAAATAAAACATTGCAAGTCCTCTAGTTAGAAGCAACGTAGTGATCAGGCAAAATAAGTTCGCCAACATAGCATGCCAGAAGTACCTTGGAGGAGCTCACAAAAAACACTATACAACAACCACAAGTTACTTATCTCCTGGTGGACCCCTCAGCATTCGTCCTCCTCGGATGAAATGTCTTCCCGGTTCACTTCTCTGGGCTAAACCGCAAATTTTTGGGACCACTTAAAAGCTTCTCCAAGTCCATCAACCGATCCTCTCCTCCTCGGTCTCACCAGTCCGTTCAATGGGACAGCAGCAGCACCTCAAGCACAGCGCACAAATCCAATAAGGAACAAAAACTGCGGTACACGCCCGCCCGACACACCAAACACATGGGTGGGAATGCAGATCAAAGTAACGCCTGCCCTCCAAGTCTGTCAACTGGCACTGTTCTCCTCGGTCTCACCAGTCCATCGACAGGACAACAGCAGCCTCAAGCTCGGTAACAAATTTCAATATAGGACCGATATCCAGGGGACCAAACCTAAACGAATAAAAACAAACTACTGAACAAATAAAACAGAATTAAAACTCTGCAAATGAAAGCTGTGCAGACGGTCAGCCCAGCGTGGCCGCCATCTTATATAACAAAGTATTGAACAGCCCCCCTCATCCCCCCCCCACACCTTACTTCTAAGATCCCTTGTGTCAATCCCATGCTTTCTTGAATCGTGTAACCATTTTAGGCCCCCCCCCACCTCTGCTGGGAGACTGTTCCAAGCATCCATCTCCCTTTCCATGAAGAAGTACTTCCTCACATTTCCTCTGAGCCCCCCTTCCAGCTTCAAAGTGTGACCCTTTATCCTCGAATATCTTTTTCTTCATAAAATGTTACCTTCCTGTACCTTGTTTTTAACTATGAGGTATTTGAATGTTTCTGTCATATCCCCCCTTCCTCTCCTTTCCTCTAGGGAGTACATATTTAACTCCTGAAGCCTTTTTATATAGGGCTTTTGATGCAGGCCCTGAACCATTTTGGTTTCCCTCCTTTGTACTACCTCCCCCCATCTATGTGCTTTCATTGGTGGGGCCTCCAATTGGATACAATACCTGCGGTGTGGTCTCACCACTGTTCTAAACAGGGATATAATTACTGGTGTTCGCTTTTTCCCATAGGAAAACCTGATTATAATTTGCTGTTATAACCAGCTGGTTATAATGGCAAACACGCGTCTGGTTTCCCTTGGACCACGCATGCGGCAGTCGTCGATTTTCCTTCGCTGTGCTATGGTACCTTACCTGTTGCAATCCTCTGTGGCCACATACTTCACCGCCCCTTGAACTTGGTGGCTAGTTAATTTCTTATCAAAAAAAAAAAGTCTCTTTCTCTGACCCTGAAACAAAAAACAAAACAAAAAGGAATCGTGACACACGCTGGAGTTCCCTGTCAGCAGGCATGCACCAGCTCGCTGCAACCGCCGCTCGGCAGTCAGTTTGAAAATAAATAAAAAAAACAGACAAATACTTAATGTTTTAACCAAAATATCCACTTCTTTATGCCTCGAACAAGTGGGGCACTGTAACTTGCAGACCGTAGATTGTGCAGAAACCCGACTGGTCCATGGCTGCCTGAACACAACCTGTTTGCTTTCTGGTTTGCTTATTTTATTTTGTATAATTGTTAAGGTGAAAAAGCACACACCAGCAATTATAAAACATAAAATATGGGGTGGCTTGTGTAAAACTCGATTTTATGCACACACTCATTGTGGGATGCTTTTCATCCCACAGCTCTGGTGTGTGTAAAATATCATTACACATGCCACCCCATATATTATTCTCTATATTATTATCTCCCTCTTTCTGCTGGTGATTCCCCTGCCTATGCATCTCAGCATCCTGCTAACCTTCCCCACTGCCTTGTCACACTGTTTAGCTACCTTCGGGTCATCAGAAATGATTACCCCCAGGTCCCTTTCCTGCTTTGTGACTGCTAATACCTCTCCTCCCAGTTGATACATTGCTCACATGTTTCTGCGCCCTGAGTGCATGATTTTGCACTTTTTTTATGCTGAAACACAGCTGCCAAACCATTGACCATTCTTCCAGCTTTTTTTGATCGTCCCTCATTCCCCCCCATATCTACTTTGTTGCAGAGTTTTGTGTCATCCGCAAACAGACATACTTTCCCTTCCAGTCCTCTGTAATGTCACTAATAAAGACATTGATGAGGACTGGGCCTAGTACTGACCCTTGTGGCACCACACTGGTCACTTTTCCTACTCCAGAGAGGATGCTATTTACCACCACCCTCCGAAACCTATTGCCTAGCCAACTTTCTACCCATTTTACTACTTGTGCATCTACTCCTAGGCGCCCCAGCTTGCTTTCCAGTCTTCTATGTGGAACGGTGTTGAAGGCCTTACCGAAATCCAACTAGGCCATGTCCATCGCTCCTCCCTGATCTACTTCCTTGGTTACCCAGTCAAAGAACTCAATCAGGTAAGACTTCCCCCTGTGAAACCATGTTGCCTCGGATCCTGTAGATCGCTGGTGACAAGGTATTCCCCCAATACTTTCCTTCAGTAGTGATTCCATTACCTTGCCCACTACTGATGTCAGGCTGACAGGTCTGTAATTTCCTGCCCCCTTCTTATTTCCACTTTTGTGGAGTGGGACTACATGTTCCCTCCTCCAGTCCCCCAGTACCTCTCCTGTTTCTAATGACAGGTTGAACATGACTGTCAGAGGTGCAGTCAGCTCCACCTTGAGTTCACTCAGTATGCTTGATGCAGCCCGTCTGGTCCCGTTGCCTTGTCTACTTTGAACTGTGTTACTTCCTTAAGGATGCATTCCTCTATAAAAGGACTAGTGTCTACCTCTGTTCCTTAATGCCCTTGTCATCTGTCATTGGGCTGTTACCTACCCACCCCTCCGTAAATACTGAACAGAAGTATTTGTTCAATATGACCACTTGTTGATGGTCTCTTCCACACAAACCCGTCCTTCCCCTTTCAGCCTTACTATCCCTCTCTTGGTCTTTCTCTTTTTGCTTATGTATCTAAAAGATGTCCTTTGCAAAAATAGAATATATTGCAATATATTGAAAAATATGCGTTAATGTATATCAATACAATGAGAAATACATTGTCCCAGTGTAATACATTATATAATCTAGTCTGAAATATATTTTTAAATATACTGACATAATATATTTCTAACCCATAGTATCAAAAATACATATCACTGTATTGAGAAATACATTGGCTCAATGAAATATAATACACAGCATATTTCAGCATATACTGAAACCATATATTCTGCCTCATGCATTGCTTGAAAGCATGTCAATCTATTGAGTAATACATTGTCTGAAATATATTATTATATTTCAAAATATATACTGTACTCTTTGTATGTTACATATATTTTTATATGCATTACATATACTTTTATATATTACATATATTTTTATACGTTACATATATTTTTTATATATGTTACATGCATTTTTGTAAATGCTTAATTTTGTCTCCTGTGTATATTTGCGTAACTAATTGCATATTTCAAAAACATAGTTTATCAGCTCAAATCATATAATTTTAAGTTTTACAATAATTTCGAATTTACAACATTAGCTTACAGACTGAAAAGAAAGGTACAAGTTATAAAGCAAGTACATGTAGGATCTCACCCGGACCTAAAAGTGAAACAAAATGGGTGGTTTAAATACCAATCTGAGCCTCTAACAAGCATGAGCATGTGCGGTAAGTCCTATGTGTAAATATAAATGTGCAAAATATATGTTTGAGTTAAAGCTGTACTGTAAAACAATAATTCTAATATAAATATTTCCATGATAACTAACAAGGTGAACCCCAGTTGTACAGATAGAGATACGTGTAAATCATAAATAATTTCCTTTGTTTTTGTCTGGGTAAGTTAATAATTATAGTAATATCTATTACACATGTACATTACATATATTTGTACATACAGGAAACAACATTTGACATGTAAAAAAAATACATTCATGCATATGTTGGCAATATAGAAATAACATATATTTAACATACTTATTTCAATAAATTTGGAATTTAATCAATATATTTTGCAATATACATAGTATACTAAAGCAGCAATGACGTGTATATTTACAGTACATTGCAATATATTTGCAGATTTTAAAATATATTGAAATATTTTGATTTTCCAAAACATTACAATATATTATGAAACTAATAGATTGAAATATGTCACTATATGTAAATATATTGTTAATAATATATTTTAAAATATATTTAATTTTCGTAAGGGGTTTTATACAGATTTGGCAATATGTTACTCTGTTTGCACTTTTGTGCTCCTTATTGCCTTCCCTTCCTCTCTGTTTCTGCTGGTAACTCTCCCTATTTTCCTCCTTCTGTGTGTTTTTGTACCTTCTAAATGCTTTTTTTTTTTTGCTCTTACTTTTTCCACTACCTCTTTAGAAAACCATAATAGTCTTTTTTTTTCTCTTGCTAACCTGCCTGGCACAGAGATCTGTAGCTTTTTCAGTGCCCTCTTTTTTTTTTTTTTGCCCACTGTTTCTCGACTCTCCCAGTTTCCCTATCCCTGCTAGGGCATCCCTGAGGCATTCTCCCATTCTCTTAAAATGGGCCCCTCATGAAGTTCAGGACCCTCGTCCTCATATGGTTTTATTCTGACACAGTTCTTATATTAAACCACTCCTTACAGTGATCACTTGTCCCCAGGTGGTCCCCCACTGTGATGTCAGCAACACCATCCCAATAAAATGGATGCTCTTAAAGGGCCACCTGCCTCTACTAACGGCTGACCTTAAACACATCAACTGGTCAGACTTCAGAGAATCCAAAGATGTGGATATGATGCTCGATCTCTTTATATCATTTTTTTTTCAGATTAAGTATACTTTATTAAAAGAAAAAAATTACATGTACATTTCAGTAGTTATGCATTGTAAGTGATATTTGACATTAAATAAGAAGCCTTCAGGAACAAAATCCCAGTTAATTAACATAGTGATACAGGATTATGTAGGCAATAAGAAAAAATAAAAGGCCCACTTATACCCCCTCCCCCAACCCTTCTGCCCTGTCTCTCGACCCTCGCCACAGGAAAAAACAGTGTCGAAGTAATCCAGGTACTAAACGTTGTCACCATCAGTACATTAAATTCATGCATTGCCAGCATCATAGCAAAAGGAAAGGGAAGAAAGAAAGTCAGAACCAATTATATTATCAATAGTGTGTAAAGTGGTTCCCAAATATTATTGTACCTAGAAAAGGTGTTAGACAAATTAGCAATCGTGTGCCCTGCATGTAGGGCAAACAAAATTTCCTTATACCACTCCAAGTGAGTAGGTATACTTTGGTCTAGTCAGTGTCACAGGATAACTTTCTTAGCATAGGCAGTAATTAAAGCCATGTGCAACTTTTGATTACCAATCAAGTTATTTGTATAGTCCCCCAGTATGCATATGTCGGGTAGAAATTTATCAGTCAACCCCAGTTGGGGATCCAATCAAGATTGTATGAAGGTTCAAAAAGGGGTTACTTTAGCACAAGACCAAAGAATATGAAAAAAGGTGTCAGTTGCTTCACCACATCTGGTACACACATTGGTGGGGAGTCAACCCATTCTATGCAGTCTATCCGGGGTATAGTACTTATTGTGTATAATCCGGAACTGCATGAAGCGGTACCGATCCCACTTGATTTTTATATCAAAATTTAACGTGGTCTGTGACAAACACTCCCTTGTCAAAAAAAGGAAAGCTAAAGGACCCATTAACCCATGGATTACCCCCAAACTCCTGTTGCTTTTTGACCTAAGAGACCAATACTGGCTAAAACCACAATCACAGGGCTCTGCAGCTAACCCTTAGCGATATAAAAAGGCCCATAACAACTGTACAAAAGAGATCAGACAGGTGAAGAGTAAATACTACAAAGAAGCCCTCACCAACTCATGGAACAGCAGCAAATCCTTCTCTGCAAATCTACTAGATATTACAGGGAAGGATCCAAAAACACCCCCTGCTATGCTCACTGTTAAGGGTGTCCCTACCGTAAACCCCTTACTCTTAGCCAACTCACTGAATCAGGCTTTTACTGACCTCAGTAGTGTTCTTCTGGCTGACTTCTTCAATGCCCCTAACCCAAGAGTTACTACAAGGGCTCCTATAACACCTCCCGACCGTCCGCCTTTCCAATTTCTGAAGCTGATGTATGCAAATATGTAGTGAAGGTCCTAGGAAAGTCAAGGCATAGTGGAGACACACTGGACCTTAAATTCGTACATCTGGCACTGGACAAAATAATTGGACAGCTAGCAAAAATAAATAACCTTTCCCTCTGCCACTCCCAATTCACACTAAGATGGAAATCCACCACAGTAACCCCTGTCCGTAAAAGTGGGGACCAAACATCACACAACAATTACAGGCCAATCTCCACACTCCCACTGCTCTCCAAGGCTCTGGAGCAGATAGTGGCTGACCGGATGGTGGAGGATCTTAACCAACACAAGCTTCTCTGCTGAGAACAACATGGATTCCGTAGTGGCCACAGTACTATCACGGCCCTTCTACAATTCACCGTGTTCATCAATAATGCCTTGGACCAAGGCCACCTAGTGGGGACATCCTTCATTGACCTATCAAAGGCATTTGATACAGTTCATCATGCCCTCGTCCTACAGCAGCTCTCTCAAATTGGACTCGCAATAGAAACCGTGGACTGGTTTAGCAGTTACCTGAGCCTTCACTCTCAACAAATCAGGATTGGGGAAGTCCTATCTGACAGCTGACCTGTCAGATCCAGAATACCACAAGGGTCTATACTGGGGCCTCTGCTATTCAGTGTCTTCCTAAACAACCTCCTGGTAGCTTGCCAATGCCACATGCTCTTACATGCAGACGACACGGTAATCTTCGCCAGCAACCAGTGCCTGGAACTCCTCAAAAAGAAACTCCAAAGTGGCTTCGTAACAGCCAAAAAATGGTTTAAAGAACAAAAACTGGTCTTGAATTATAAAAAGACCAAAAACATGCTCTATGCATCAACCCACAACAAACATAAACGCTACCCCTTGGCCATACGGAATGACAGTGGCAGCACCCTGGAACTCGTCCCACACTTCAAATACCTGGGAGTAACTATCAACTCCACCTTATTCTTCACACAGCACATCGACAACACTGCCAAAGCCATCAACACCAGAATCAGCATCATCTACTGACACAGGCATTGTCTCACCCATGAAGCACTGAACCTAGCAATTAACAGCTCAATTGTATCCCTTGTAGACCATGAACTGGAAAAATATGGATCTGCAACCGACTCAGCACTCCAACACATCACTATTGCACTAAATAAAGCCTGCTGCCTGCTCACTAATGCACCTAAACTAACTCATACCTGCAAACTCTATACCCACACTTGCTGGCTCCAGCTGAACGAAAGAATAGGATATCAAGCCTGCCTTCTCACTAAAAATGTCACACTAAACCAGCTTCCTCCTGGAGTGCAGAACCTGCTGTTCCCTCCACTAAATACCAAGCAAACCAGGAGCTCCTCCACACAAACATTCTATATACCCAGATGCCACACATCCATGGCACAACATGCCTTTACGTACCTGGCACCACTTTGGACAAGCGGACTACCATCGGATATCTCTGGCACTGCTACGCTTGGACCCTTCAAATTTAAACTGTGCCACCACCTTATTCATATGAGTATCTGCAGGTGCCACCACTGAGTCATCCTATGCACCCACTGACTGACCCCAGCACTTGCCAGCCCCCATCCCTGGGATAGGCAAACCACGGCACTTAACCCCATCTCCAACACCTTTAACCCAGTCTATCCCACTCTGTCCACACTGTCTTGTCTACCACACCCCTTTTTTCCCTTTTCCCCTACTTCTCCTTCTGATGCAGGCTTACTTTTCACATCACTGCAGTTACTGGTTTGGCTTGGATTTGTGTACCCTTATGTTAGTATTGTCATTATCTGTTTACTGTACTCTCAATGTTTTATCTGTATATTGTCCTGAATTCCTTGCATTGCTGTTTATGTACATGACATGGAACCTCTCAACGAGCATCCGCTCACAGGTGTATCCAAGATTTCAATAAATAAAAGAAAAATAAATAAAGCTGCATTTGTCAGTACCAGGTCCAGTAATACCCTCTCACAAGTGGATTCCATAAATAGTTGCCTGAGGAATGCCCCTTGCAGGGAGTCCAGGATGTCCCTACACCTAGCTGTTGCTGCAGCAGGAATGCTCCAATACACATCTAGTAGACTGAAGCCTCCTACTAGCAATACCTCTCTCTTGTGAGCCATCCTCTGGATTGCTTCCAATATTCTATTATCTACCTTTTCATCCTGTGCTGGAGGTCTGTAGATCACTCCTTTGTGAATAGCGGACCCTTTTCTTTTCTCCAGGGTGACCCACAGTACCGCCACCCCTTCCTGCTCTCCTTGTATTTCCATAGCTTTTATGTTGTCCCTTACTTAAAGAGCCACTTCTCTCCTTTTTCTACTTACCCTGTCCTTCCTGAACAGAGTATAGCTTGGTATGGCCACTTCCTAGTCCTGGTTTTTATTCCACCAGGTCTCTGTAATGGCAACAAGGTCTAGATCTGCTTTCACCATGGTAGCCTCTAGATCTGCAGTCTTGTTGCTCAGACTTTGAGCATTTGCACACATGGCTCTCCAGATTGTGTTTCCACTCCTTTCCTTTTCCCATTTGCCCTCCCTTATTTCACCCACTATATTATTTCAGTTTTATTCATTTTTTCTACCTCCTGGATTTCATTTTTATGTGGTTCCTTTTAGGGTTTTACTCCCTCAGGATTCCTGTTGTTGACCTCGTGAGCTTGTGTGGGGGGGAAATTTATGTCTCCCTGCCTCATTCTGTCTCCCCCCTCAGCTAGTTTAAATGCTTGCCAATCTAGCATTTAAACCATTCATTAAGGACTACTGCCCCCCCCCCCCGCCGGATGGATGGATGCAGGCCATCACCATTGTACAGGCCTTTTTCTCTCCAGTTGGGGCCCCAGTCCCTAATGAAACCAAAACCCTCTTCTCTGCACCATTCCTTCAAACATGCATTGAAATCCCTGGTGCAGAGTTCCCTAACCTCCCACTTGCTGTAGAAAGGCAGCACCTCCAAGAAGGTCATCGAGCATGCTACCTACCTAAGACTCCTCCCCAACTCTCTAAACTCCTTCTGCACTATTCCTATTCCTGCATCGTCCCTAGCCAGATCATTTGTTCCCAGATGGATAATGACATCCAGCTCTCCCTTCCTTGCTACTGCCCTAGCAATCCTCAGTATCACATAGCTTAGAAAATGGGCAAACACAATTCTTGTTTCTGATTGGCTGCAAGAGCCAATCTGCTGGTCCGGTATGAGACAACAGAAACCGGGAAATAACTAGTCCCAGCCTCCATTCCCTAATATCATTCTAGATAGTCCTGGGCCAGTGGAATGTTTAAACTGGCAAGGACTGTCATGTTGCTTTCTTGCTTAGCGAGTGAGAAAGCTTCCCACCCCCAACCCGTCTTCATGTGGCACAAAGTGAACTCAGTTATTTGGCAGAACACCAGACACCACATAAGACTCCTTTCTTAATTTAAAATAAAACAGAATTACTTTCTACAACAAAATGACTTTTGCCAGCTCATCGCTGCCAATACTGCTGATGTCCCACTCAGCACGCTGCCGATGTCCTGCTTGGTGCCACTGCTGATGCTCCATTTGCACAATGCACTCACAGCATAAAGAATAAATTAAATTAAAAATTCAAATCATAACTTTATTTTAATATTAAAAAAGTACTTAGCAATCTGACGACCCTTCCCATCCCTCCTTACTGTACTTTCGGGTGTAACGGCAATCGCGCATGCTCGAGGTAATAACTGTATCTTCCCAAGCCCAGCACTTTAACAAACACAAAACAAAACAGGCTGCAAACATGAATGCATGAATAAAACACAGTTAAAAAGTATTTTACGAATTGTAAGCCTTGTGTGTGTGGGAGGTGGGTAACCATGACAACTAACTACAATAGCCAGAACTACAGAAGCTGAAGTAGGTCAAAAGTCCTTAGATCCAAAACAAATACAGGTGGAGGAACTATTCTTTTCTTTTTTTTTTTTTTTGAAATTACAATTTTCTGCCACCTTTCCCCAGCCTGTCACCCCCAACCCATCAGGGGAGACATCTGACAGCCCACTGCCTTCCACCCTACCCAGACAGACCCGGATCCCATGGAGCTACAGTTGCCCTGAGGCGAGACAAGGTGTAGAACCAAATGCCCGTAACTACGTTTTGTCAGTCCTGGGTCTGTCGGGTGGGCGGAGGCACATTGCGGGCACATCACAGTTCCCCATCTTCCCGGCGGTGGCAGGCTCATTTTCCCATTTTCACCCTCCCCATTCAGAATGCAACCCCCCTGATGTCATGGTGCTGGGAGCCGATGTCCATGCTGTACCATGACATGCCCTCCCTCATGGGGCTTGCAATACTCTGAGCCTCCGCTCAGAGTCAGGCAAGTGTGCAGGCATTGGCTTGTTCCCTCCCCAGAGAAGGCGAGCTGTCATAGGACGCTCAAGCCTATCTCCCCCCTGCCGACCCACCAGCGACCCGAGTCTGCTCCCAAACCTGGGTCACCAGTGTGGTGTAAAGTGTGGCATCCAGTGCCTCAACCATCAGCACCACTGGGCCAGCCAGAACTATTCTTTAAGAAAATAAATACAACACTTTAGATATTTAACATCTTAACATGAAAATTATTTTTAAAATACATTGGCCCATTTTCTAAGCACAATAATACCCTCCAGGGTGGGCAGTATGGGCAATACCGGACCTTCCAGGAGAAATAAGGCCCTCTGCCTGCAGCCTTGGGCCTCATTACACCACTGGGCAGTCCGGTATTGCCTAATACTGCCCACCCTGTCTGGTATTATTGATTACTTATTTTTTTATTTCACCAACAAATGAAAATGTAGACATCTTTTGATGAAAACAAAAATGAAAGGGTCACCCTTGGACCAAAATCTAACTCACCTGAAAGTTTCAAGTTTCAGCTCTCATTGTGTTTTAGTTATTATTGAGAAACAAAAAACATTACCAATTGTTAAATGCCAATTGTCCCCTGATAGAATTAATATACTTCATGACATAATTCTCATGACTCCATTTCATCTTATAACAAAATCTCATATTGTTATTGAAAAAAGTTGTGCAAAATGGAACAGAGCATATGCAAACATTTTTTCTTGTCTTGTTAATAATTTAAAAATGACACATTTTTTTCATTAAATCAAAAATATAAGGGTCACCCTTCTTTGTGTTCCATGTGGAAGTTAGTTAAGCAATAAGCCACAAGGGGGTGTGGGTTATCGGGGTTACCACGGTTGAAGTGGTTTGCCATGAGGTGCAGCTGGTGGGTAAATCCTTGCCAGCCATAGTAAATCCCAACCGATCCCGGTAACAATGCTGATATGGAAAAGTTGCCGTTTTGTTTTGTTTTTTAAAGGGGAAACCTGTGGTCTTCTAGTTTCAATCACTGTTTTTTTTTTTTAAGTTTTTTGTTTTGTTTTCCCATTGTAGGGAGCTGCTGTTTCATGCTCTCCGCTTAGTGGGTAACAATATGGCAGTCGCAGTTCTGTGATTTCAGCATTGGATTTATTTATTTTTTTTTTTAAAGATTTGGCTTGCTGGCACCTTTTGCGGTGATTATCGGTAGATTTACAATGGAGGTAAGATGCCAGTCTGCCCAGCTCATTGGTTGGTGTTTGAGGTACATGGTATAATGCTTAATAACCAACTGACAGTTATCATCCTCATTCCTGCCAGATTCTTTGTATTTATCACTATGCCCCCCCCCCTCCATCTCTTCTTTTCCAGATTATACAGATATTGGGTACAGTACTGAGACAGGTCACTCAGTGTGCATAGGTACTTTTTGTACAAACCAGGATTGCCCATTTCAGAACAAAAAAGACATATAGAATTCAATCGTCCCATTTTTATGTTTGCATGTGCAGCAAACATTTTGTTACAAGAATGGCATTTCAGAGGTGTGACACTGTAGGGTCCAATGCAGCTCAAGCTGCAGTGGATTCGACAGTGACAGAACAATAGTCAGCCAGGCTGATCATGACACTGCTCTGTGCTTGTGGGATGTAAACATTTTGTATTTGGAAGGAGTGAGCCACTGCTATCAGACAGCTGCTTGATCGTTGCATCTGCATGAAGCCACTCAGCAAGCAGCTTAGTGGTGTCACAATAAATCCAAGCTCCCTCATATTTCCCTATGCCCTGTCAGTAGGAAAAAAAAACACCCTCCCACTGCCAAGTATCCCACCCACCTCCTGTGCCTTCCCCATGCACTGCCCATTACACTTAAATACTCTCCCACTGCCGGGTATCCCACCCACCTCCTGTTCCTTCCCCATGCACTGTCCATGACGCTTAAATACCTTCCCACTGCCAAATATCCCACCCACTTCCTGTTCCTTCCCTATGCACTGTCCGTGACCCTCCCACTGCCAAGTATCCCACTTACGACCTTATCCTTCCCCGTGTCCCTTCTGTGACAATTAAATACCCTCCCACTGCCAAGTATCCCACCCATATCTGGATTCTTCCCCTGTGCCCCTTCCATACACCTTGAAAAGAAGAAAAATGTCCCGCTATGACTTTTGCCCCCACCCCCTTACCCCAATACCCATCTCAGCATCTCCCAGTCTATACTTATCCCTCTGGTCCAGCATTGCTCCTTCTCAGATGCTGTGTTTCTTCTGAGCTCTACCAGGAAGTGGCTGAAAACAAGGTAAGTTTGGTTATGTAATAAGTAGTAGTAGTAAAATATTTGTATTCATATAAATTTCATATGAATAGGGATTAACTCGATTGAGTAAAACTCATTTTCAACAAGGTCCACAACATAATAAACAACATTTTAAAACAAAAGATGTTCCATACATATTCTTAAATCAGTTAAAATCATAAAATAGCAGCTACATATGTATCAATGGGTTCTCCCTTATCTTCTACTGTAAGTTACAGTTCTATATTAACTATAAAACAAACAGCATTATTCAATTATGTGCCCATACCGCCCACCCTGGAGGGTTTTATTGCACTTAGAAAATGGGTCTGTTGTTTTATTTAATGTGTTTTGAACTTTTTCTCATAACTTTGTCATTTCTTAATATTTCCCAGATTTATAGCATGGCCATTTTTAACCCCACCTTATGAGCCAAGGCACATGGAATTTCTCAAATTTCTCTCTAAAATGTGTTGTTGCAGCTGCTCTGCAAAATCGCATTTTAGATGGAATTTAAAAAATCTCACCTGTCGTGATCATAAGGTGGGGTAATAAAAAGTTATAAAGAAACAATGACATTCTTCAATGTTTACTCCTGCCTTTGCTAGTTTACCAGATTGTGACCCCCACATATTCAGCACAGCCACTATTGTACCCCATGTCATGAACATGATGAGTCATTTTTCAAATCCTGTCCAAAACATCTTTTCATAATTGTGCCCTAAAATGCCATTTTGGACAGGATTTCATAAATGAGTCTTGTCATGTTCATAAGGTAGTGTAATAAAAAGACCATGCTGATCATTTACGGTCAATATTGAGAAAAACAAAACAAAATTATTAACAGATGTTGACATTTTTTAATGTTTACTCATAACTTTACAATATTTTTACTTTTTAACTCAATTTTTGGCATACTCATGTTTTTTAACCCAATTGGAGGAACATGCCAGATGTCATTATCAATTCCCCCTTCAAATCCCATTTTCATGGCCATTCCTTCTACAGAACAATATTTTAAGTTGCATCTCATAAAAGACTCCTGTCATGTTCATATGCTTGGCCAAAAAAAATAGTATTTTGAAATGTAAATGTCACACAATCTAAGAAAATTACAGTGTTATGTGTGAACCACTTCATGTCTCAGTCATGACAATTTAACTATTGTAGCTCGTGTTATTAATTTATTAATTATCACCTCTGCACTATCAGTGCCAAACACCTAAACAGCAAATACAAGCAAGCAAACATTTGGCATTGACAAACGCTTGCTATTCCTTCATTAAGTCATTTCATTTGGTACTTTTAGCATTCACCCTACCAGCAGGAGCTCAGTTTTAGCTTTTATTTCCTTCATTTTACTCCCCAAAATACTTGGCAATCAGGACCACTAAGGGTTTTCATTTAGGGCAGCTATTTAGCAAATGCACTCTAAAACATAAACCTTAGAGTTGCCTGATGGTGAGTGGAAGCATGCCAAGATTTGGTTCTGGTGACCCAGGTTCAGAAACAGACTCGTGCCACTTGGGAAACATTGTCCATGGCACAGCAACCCGGTCAAGGGTAAGTATCATCATAGTCCACTGCAACAGTGACCCACATTGACAGACAGGGGAGCATGCTCACCCACAGGGGTATGCTACATGCACATGAGGCCACCACATGGCTGCGTGGCACTGGCAGAGTGATGGGAAGAGAGGAACAAGTTGTATGAAAATGCAAGAGGAAAAATGTGTAGTGCCAGAATTCAGGTACAAGTAATCTCAGTCCTCTCACTGCAGCCAGATCCTCACATTCAGGGAACAGGTTGCAGGGGCTATTTGGACTCAGAGGTGACTGGCCAAGTCAGACAGGAGGAGCACCAACCTGAGGAGCATAAACAGTTAAAGCAGCAGTGCAGACAAGTAGGGCAAAACATATGATCCTTACCCTTTTTTAACTGTAACATATTCCAGACATCTTCCTGTTTCATTGGCTGGTAACCTCAAGAAAAAAAAGAGGTCTGCTTCATTTGACTAAAAATAGCATTGTAAAACTGACAAAGACTTAGGGCAAAAAAATAAAATAGAAATAAAAATGATACACTGGACAGAAACTGGAGACACCTTAAAAAGCAGATTTAATAGCTATGCTTATATCTAAAATACTATGGGCTGGATTCACAAAGCTTTCAGAAGATGAAAACCCATCCCTAAGTCACCAAAACTGCCATAGCTATGGAAAAAAAGTGTTATTCACAAAAATCTCCATAGCTGCAGAAAAAAAACACTGCGGACTATAAAAAAAAAAAAAAGTGCAGCTGCGGAAGTCCCTGAGGATAAAAAGGTGAGATAAGTAAGGCACATCCCCTGAAGGGCTATTCTCAGCCAGGTTTTTTCTGCAGTTGCAGAAAAACTGTTACACACAGTGGAATGAAGTGTAACTCTCCCCCAGCAAACTCAGTAGTGCCCCAACAATTGGAATCAATTAAGGCGGAGGTGAGGCACAGATAATAGCACCCCAGATAGTATGGCAGTGGCAGATGTTACAGCAACAAAAAGCACACATTACCACGCTATGGCAAGAGGCAACAACCACCAGACACAGTGCAGCCCATGATGGAGCCCAACAGGCAGTAGAGCCTGACCAGACTGCAGCAAGTGCTACCCCTGCAGGTAACAGAAACACCCCAGGGATGGACGACCAGCGGTGACAGTCAGCCACTGTGGTGCCATTGTTTTGCTGGTACTTGTGGTACTGCAGTGGTCCCAGATGAGGGACTGGTTGCTAGTATCTTTGTGGGTGCTGTCAGCCTCATACTAAGGCAGCTTCAGCTACTTGTTGTACTATTGCTGTGCCTCCTCAACCATTTCGCTGTGGATTCGTAGCACTTGCAGAATTCCCGTAGCTGCTGAAATTCTGCAGCTGTGGGACTTTTTGTGGAATTCCCTCAGCTGTGGGATTTTCTTTAAGAATATCATGCAACTGCATTTCCGCAGTGCTCCAAGCCTTTTTCCCCGCAGCTGTGGGATTTTTACTGTTCTTTGAGAATCCTGCCCTATGTCTGCAGTTTGGTAAGCAGGAGCTAGCAGACACATAGACTTCCATGAGCAAATTAAGCCAGTTTCCTCTAGCCTCATTTGGAAGCATTGTTTCTTTGCTGTAGCCGGTGGCTCTGCCCCACCTTTCTGCTTGTATCTGTCTTCAGCTTTCCTCCCTGCTTTTGGACTTTCTGTTCAGTTTGTGGCTTCAGCAGCTTTTTAGGTTAGTATTTAGTTTTTCTGTCTTCCTGGCTTTAACTAGTGTTTCCTTCTTCTCTCTCAGTTAGCAAATCCTGCTGCACTCATGTCCTCATGTAACTCCTGTATTTCTTTCTGTTTTGGTTCTTGGTGTGCTACTAGTTTCCACAGTATGTCCTACCTGTGTCATTCTACTGTTTGGTTTGTGCTATCTCAGTCATTTCTATTTGCTGTTCATACCAAATCACATGGGATGGGGAGGACAAGGAGGAGTACCCAAAGGAATCAAAGGAGGTGACAAGGGCAGTAAGGGCAGCCAAGGCATCTAAGGTGCTCAGGCTGGTGCAGGGCATTAAGAAGGGAGAGAAGGACTTCTTCAAATTTATCAGGGAGAAAAGGAGCTGTAAGGACCATATAGTAAGGATTAGGAAAGAGGTGGAGTGGGTGGAAGCAGGGGGTGTTAAGGCAGAAGCACTAAACAACTACTTCTGCTTGGTATTTAATAAGGAAAAGGGGGTGATACTCAAAGGGGAGGAGGGAGGAGGGCAGGAACAGAGTGGGAGGGGTGACAGATGGAGAAATCCCAGATGGCAGGGTTCTGGAGGGTTTGAGGGCACTGAGGGTGGACAAGGCACCAGGCCCAGATGGCATCTACCCCAGGGTACTGAAGGAGCTGCCAGAGGTCCTGGTGGAACCTTTGGCAGACCTATTCAATGCCTCCCTACGCCCAGCGTGTGTACCTCAGGATTGGAGGATGGCTCATGTGGTGCCCCTCCACAAGAGCAGCCCCAAGGATGAACCAGGGAACTACGGAACAGTGAGCCTCACATCCATCGTGGGTAAGCTGATGGAGACTATCCTGAAAGAGAGGCTGGTGGCCCTCCTGGAGGCCAAAGGGCTACAGGACAGCAGACAGCATGACTTTGTAAGTGGCAGATCCTGCCAAACCAACCTGGTGGAGTTCTATGACTGGGTAACTAGGCAATTGGACTGGGTCATGCAGTGGATATCCTGTATCTGGACTTCAGTAAGGCATTCAACTTAGTGCTGCATGGGAGGCTGGGAAGTAAGTTAGAAGGCACAGGGACAGGTGCAAAGCTGGTGAGAAGGGTAGGAACTGGCTTCAAGGAAGGCAACAGAGGGTGGTGGTGGGTGGGGAGCTCTCATCTCCAAGGGTAGTGATGAGCAGTGTTCCGCAGGGCTTGGTGTTGGGACCAGTGTTACTTGGAATAGTCATTGCAGAATATCATTGGGCATCAAAAGCAAGACCAGTCTGTTTGTTGATGACACCGAGATGCGAGCGGTGGTGGACGACCTAGGGGGAAGGCAATGGTTTCGAGATGATCTGGCAAAGCTGGAAACCTGGTCAGACACCTGCCAACTAGGGTTCAATGCCAAAAAGTGCAAGGTGCTGCATTTTGGGGTGAAAAACCCAAGGAGGAGTTACCAGCTGGGGGGAGTGCAGCTAGCAGAGACAGAGGAGGAGAAGGATCTGGAAGTGCACATTACGGGGTCAATGAACAATTCAGCACAATGTAAGAAGACAGCTGCAAAGGCCAACAAAATGCTGGGTTGCATTGCAAGGAGTATATCCTCGAGGAGGGGGGGTGGTGATTCTGCCACTGTATAGATAATTAGTAAGACCGCACCTGGAGTACTGCGTGCAGTACTGATGCCCCGATCTGAAGAGGGACATTAAGTTACTGGAGGGGGTGCAGCACAGGGCAACAAAGATGATCCAGAGGCTGGGGGATTTACCATACAAGAGGAGGCTGAGGGAGTTGAACATGTACTCACCGGAGGAGAGGAGGGACGGGGGGATATGATTGAAACCTTCAAGTACATGAAAGGAATAAACAAGATAGGTATGGAGGGGCTGTTCAAAGTAAGGGAGGGGAGGGACACCCAGGGCCATGATATGAGACTGGAGGGAGGAAGGTTCAAGAGGGAGATGAGGAAACACTTTTTTACAGAGAGGGTGGAAGCTGGGTGGAATGCGTTACCGGCGGAAGTGGTATCTAGTAGAGCAGTGGACTACTACAAAAGAGGCTGGGACATGGCAAGGGGGAGGGTCAAGGGAGGGGGAGGGTGCGAGGGAGGGCAGCTGCAGAATAAGGGGGGGCTAGCTGCACATTCAAGCAGACTTGATAGACCACTAGGCCTTTATCTGCTGCCAAATTTTGTATGTTTGTATGTAAACCTCCTTTAGTTTCATTGCATTCCTCCTCAATTGATTTCACCTGACTTCCTAGCAAGGCAGCTGCTCCCGGTCCTGCTCTGTTACTTCATTTAGTTTTCCTCAGTCACTCTGCTTCAGGAATTATCACCTTAGCTGTACTGTGCATACAACTTCCAGCCTTTTCTGCTTGAGGCTGGGTTTAACCTCTCATTTTGACCTTCGATATACTGCACATTCAGTTTCTAGTCTCTTTCAGTAATTGCACTCTCTGTCAATATCAGTCATTCCATTTAGCAGTCATCATTTAGTCAGAATCTTTCCCTCAGGGTAGACATGTTCTCACTCAACTTGAGCTCCACATCTTAAGGGTGAGTCCCTTGTCTCGGGTGGGGGTCCTTTTTTGTAGGCCGCTTGTCTCCTGCAACACCTCCCGGCAGTCCCACCGAGTAGTAAGGTCCAATGATCCTGGGGATGATTAACCATGAAGACTTTCGGACAGAGGCCTCTCATGGTGTAACATTTTAAGACTTCAGTTGTCAGATGGTTAGACTCACAGTTCTTTTAGCTCTGCAAACCACCTCAGCAGCACCTCTGAAAGCTATTCTCCCTTCATCTGCCTAAGGTCTGCCTAGTCTCATTTCATATCCCTTTCCTTTAGTTTGCAGTCAATATTAGGACTCCTCATGATCTCAAGACTGGGTGATAGCCTTTCAGCAGTCACTACTCTCCTTGTTCCATGCTCTGAGGCATGAGCCTCCTTCGTGGAGAACTTTCTTAAGCTGCAGAGATCGACTCACGGCACCCCACAGCATTATCCCATTAGAGGGATAGCAAGAGAATCATCCCTCTAAATACCTCCCCTGAATTTGAACCCCAGATTACCAAAGCTGAGCTGTCACAAAAATAAGTATCTATGACAGGAGAGATGGTCTCCGAAGCCATGGATCTCCAGAGATTTCCACCACAGGGCCGTAATGTGTGTATATTAATTGTGTAGCATTTGTTGTAGTAGTAGGATTTCTGCTGTGAGTTGGGGTTGAGTGGTGGCTTGCTTATTCTACAGCCCTGCTGTTCCCTCTCTCCTTCAGTCATCACCAGCTTTATCTGTCAGTCTACTCCAATCAGCCTCTGTGTTTACCACCTGATTTGTCATTCTTTTGGGCTCCTTTCTAAAGTACCATTAGCATAAAGGAATTATGTTCCTGCAGCACCTCTAGGGGTGGAACCTTCCTCAAGAGGGTTCCTTTGACTTTACGGTACCACAGCAGGGTGGTAGTCCCTAAGGGCACAAAGAGTGCGAACGGCCAAAGCATCCACATGTAACAGTCAAACAACTCAGTCATTCAACTACCTCCAGACTACCAACAATGTTACACAAGCATAAATCCTCACTTAGGTTGTGTATACCCAGTGAACTAAAAGGCTATTTCTACAGTTTGGTGGGTGAGAGCTACCAGGTACCCCCTCCCCTTTCCATGAGCTATTTAAGCCAAATCCACAAATGAAAGGCTTGCCTGTAGTTCTGTGACCAAGCAGCCAGCCGCTCCCACTTCCTGAGCTATATAAGAAGTTCCTCTAAGCCTCACAGTGAAGCATTTTTTCTTTGCGTCCGGAGGCTCTGTTGGTTTGTCCTCTGAGCTGGCTGGGGCCTACCGCCTCCAGCTGTTTCTGTGTGTCTCTGCTGGACTTCAGTGTTTGTTTTTCCTGCTTCTGGTTTGTATCTTTCCTCCGGCTGTGTGCTTCCCTGTGTTTGTTTCTTGCTTTGGGCCTTTCCCTGTTTTCTGTTTTACTTTCGTCTTTTTTGGGGGTGCTTTGTTTCTCAGCTCCTAACATACTGCTACTCCAGAGATCATGCTGCTTGCTTTTACTTACTCACAACTCAAATTACTTGCAGCAACTCCTAGCATTCTGCTATGCAGAACTCATGCTACTGCTTTCGATTAGCTACAACTTTGGCCACTGCTGCTGACTGTTTACTTTAAATACTATTGTACCCAGTGCCTGTGTTTTAACACTGTGCTCACCATGCTCAAACTACTGCATTGCAACTGCATTCATTACCTGTGTGTTTTGGCTCAGCCATAGCTGCTTCATGTTGCTTACTCAATTCTTTTCACCTGACACAGTTTACTCTGACCCTACCTGTGCTTCTCATTTTACTGCAGCTTCCCTGCACTGCCTAGCTACGCCTGCTTTCAAGCAATGTCTCCCTGTTTTATTACACTTATAACTCTGAGGTCAGTCAACTAGCTCCTGCTGAGGCTGTTAATATAGCTTGATATAAATCTGTCTTCACCGCCAAAAATCCTCAGAGTCTGTCACCTTGATTTGGCTATGCACTGTCTGGCTGGCTTGCTCCCAATTCAGTTGTTTCATTGCTATACAAGTTTGATATGCTGGTTTACCTATCACGACTAATGCTTACTGACCTACGTGCAGGTCTTCACTTGCTTACGCAGCAGTTACTCCTTGCTTACGCAAACCATTGCTTCATGCCTACTGCCATCCCCTTGGCTCAGACAAGGATTCTGCTGCACTCAATCTGCATTCGACCTTGCAAGGTCTCAGCACTCACTGCTCACTACGATTTCAGCATGCCGTGCTCATTCAGCTCACCAGCTTTTCAGCTCTCAATCAATTTCTGGGGCATGTCAGCCATTCTATTTTGGCGCAGGGTTCCTGCAGCCTACTGTCTCGCTCTGCCTTACGTCCTGATCATCGAGCATGTCCAACTTGGGGCAGGATCCTTCTCACCTGGCCCATAGCTGGGAATGTCCTCACCCCAGGTTTGGCTTTAGCTGTCTGCTATGTGACAGCAGCTCCGGTGTAGAATTTAAGACTAGCAGTGAAGGATGGTTGCGATGATCTCCTTTGCCTCTAGTGTCTCACTATATAGTGTTTCCCTAGTGAGGCACCTTCACTGCATCCTCCCTATTACTGCCTCTGGTTTACCTGGTTTGATTTAGGGTGGGTAGGCCAGGTGAGTGCCTCAGCAGTTGTCGCTCTCCTCCTGCACCTTGGATGCACGTATTGTTGCAGAGTTTTCTGGCAGCCTTCCACGGCGTTCCTACTAGAGGGTTTGAGTGAGAGCCTTCCTCCAAATTGGAATATTTTCCACCTCCCTTTAATTGAGTTTTCCAAATTACAGCTGCAGAGCCGTCACTAAATAAATTATCCCAAGCCTGGAGGGAAGGTGACCTAGGCCTTGGATCCCCAGAGATTTCCTCCTGATAGGGTTTTTTTTCTCTCCTCCATTGCCTCAGGTCATAACGCTTAGTTAATTTAGTTGTTTGCCTTAGTTTCTTTAGGTAGGTTCCGTTGTTGGATGGAGGTGGAGGATGTCCTGCTGTTCCCTCCCTCTCTCCGCAAACCTGGGCAGTTACTACGACAACTGAGCATATCATTGCACTCTCAAACTGCCTCTGCTTCTCTACTACTACTACGTTACAGTCACTGCTTCTACGTTACTGTTTCTGCTTGCTTTATGCTTTGTGTTGCCTCCTTTTTGGGGATGATGCTACTTTTTTTGGGGATTCCTAAGGTACCTTTAGCCACGGGAACCGTCCCGTTGCACCTGTAGAGATGGAACCCTCTCCAAGGGTTCCTTGCCTTCATACCCCTACAGGGTGGTAATTCCTCTGGAATAGAGAGTGCGAACGCCAAAACTAAACTAACATAGTTGCACAAGCATAACACTATACTGGCTGCATAGGTCAGTGAACTTAATGTTTCTTATATTTGATTGGCATGATATTCAGATGTCTGTTAGTTTACAAAGTGCTGGTGCATGCAGCTCGTAAGCTCCACTTTCAAAGATGAACTTCCACATCGATTGGCCATGCAGACTGCTTCCTCCAGGGATTTACGCAATATACCACGAGAGGGTGTTGGCAATGCCAGGATTTACCCATGCTTGGTGTGTTGTTTGATCATGAGGCACAGCCGAGTGAGCAAACACACCAGGCGTGGGTAAATCCTGGCATCACCAACACCCTCGAGGGGCATATTGCGATTATACAATGTGCCCCTTGTTTTTGGACACACAAGAAATTATGAAAAACAGTTTTTTGTTTCAGTATGAAGTATTTTTAGTGGACGTATTGCTGTGCCAGTAAAAATAAATAGTCCTGCACTGCTAAGGATGCAGTCTTGGGTTACTATGGGGCCGTTTTGTTTTCTGCCCATTCCCGGGAGTGTTTTTGAATTTTAAGTGCAATGTTTTTACTGGTGCAGGAGATGTTCTAAGCTGTACCGCATGTCAGCACTTGACTGTGTCCCAGCTCTGTTTTTTTATTGTAGGTAGAAGTCGGGACACAGTTCTGAAGTTGCTTCATTTTTTTTTTTTTCTTGTATTGTGTTGATGATCAACAGAGGTTCACATATTCCATCTGTGGTTCTGTTCAGCTTTTGGGAGATGAAGCAAACTTGCTTTTTATTTATTTATTTTCTCTGTGCCTTGACCTCCAGAACAATGGAGAGGGTCTGAGGTGAGAGGGTGCCGAGCAGGAACTGCTGGGATAATTGAAATGTGTGAAGTGCTGCTGTGAATGTTGTTCTGGTCCCTCTCTTTGGCTCTCCTGGGTCCGGCGGGTGAAGATGCCAGGAAATGGGGATGAGGAATCCACCTAGGTGAGCTGAGGGAGGTGTCATGGATGAAAGATTGTGTTGCAGAAATAACTTTTGTGGTTTAAACGGGGCTTGCGTATCAGAGCGGCAGCAGAGCGGTAGTTCTGGGAGATGGCAGTGTATCGGGGAATATTCTTTTTGCCAATTCTGGGTTTCTGTTGGTCATAGTGATTTTTAGTGGGGTTACTGATTCAGCTGTCTGGTGGCTGACACCTCTTCCCATGGGGTGATAATAGGATTTACAATGGGAGAGGGGTGCCAGTCAGCCAATCAGGATGGAAGATTTGTGTACTGTTTGAGTGCCCATTGTATAATTAAGCAATATACCACAAGTGGGTGTGGGTGCTGCCAGGATTTACCCATGCCTGGTGTGTTGCTCGGTCATGAGGCCCAGCTGAGTGACCAACAACACACAAAGAAGTGGTTAAATCCTGGCACCACCCACACCCTCGAGGGGTATACTGTGATAATGCAATGTCTCAATTTTTTTATGAGAATAAATAATAAATAAAATAGTTTTGGGCCATTCTGATTTATTTTTATTGCATTGTTTTTAGTTCACTTGAAAAAAAATAGTCCTAGCTTGGTATGGCTGCTGGTATGGCTGAAGTGTCGGTGTGTATGTATAGAATACAGCTCCGAGTCTTTTTGTGTGTTAAACAGATGATGTCTGAGAGTTGCTGGCTGTTTATTTTATGTTTTCTTACAGAGACAGACTGTGTGTGCTATGTGTGGTGTGAGCGGTAACCGGGAGATGGCACAAACTGTGTGCTCCTGGGTATCACTTTTCATTTAGGTCGCGTGGTAGTGCCGCCAAAAGTAATTTCTTCTATGTGTTTTCTTTTCACTTTACTTTGTGTTTTTTTTTTTTAATTGTGACTGATGGTGAAGAGATAGTGTGGCAGCTGCAAAGATACAGTGGGCACAGACTGGAGACATAGAGTAAGCGGGAGCAGATCATAGAGAGAGAGAGAGAGAGAGAGAGGCGAAGAGACAAGAAGCAGGAGCAGACCAGTGAGAGAGCTTGAAGTGAGGAAAATTGTGTCTGTGAATGTATTTCTTTGCACAGCACTAGTAGTTTGGTAGTCCAGTGTTTAGTGGGGCTCGAAGAAGTGTCTACTTAGAGGAAGCTGCAAGTGACTTCAGGGATTGGGGGTATTGAAGGTTGTGTGAGCGTGTAGGAGCGAGGTGTGTAGACTGAAGGGTTTTTCGATTTCTGGAGGACTCAGAGTGATTCCAGTGTGGGTTGCAGATGGGGCTGGCTGGTGACTGACACCTCTTTCCGTGGGGTGATACTAGGATTTACAATGGGAGAGGGGTGCCAGTCAGCCAATGAGGATGGAGGATTTTTGTTTTACTGCCCATTGTATAATCTTTATTTTAAAAGTCTCTCCAGATATGTGACCAGCAGGAAGGCGAACAACATCACAGGCAGTAGAAGGGCACCAGGAGGGAGTTTTAAAATAAAGAATCCCCAGATCAAGCAGTCTGCATAATCAGTCGATGTGGAAGTTCACCTGTGAAAGTGGAGCTCACCACCTGCGACACAAGCATTTTGAAAACCAACAGCCATCTGAATAGTAGGCCAGTCAAACACAACATACATTAAGATATGGACTTGCAGATACACAAAAGTTAAAAGTGACTATAAAATTGCTGCTAAAAGGTTTAAAGGCTGCCGAAATTAACTATCTCTGAAAAGTCACTAATTGTTTTGTTTTTGCACATGAATAAGGTTTTGCACAACTGAAGATTTGCATCATAAATAAAAGAATTATTACATTACTAAAAAAGAGATTTGTGTGCCAGTACTTGTCCCCTGTGTTGGGGGAAGTTAGCACGTTGGTGCAGTTTGTTTCAGTAAAGGACTCATACTTGCCCCAAAGTGTAATGCTGCATCAAGAATCATTTTTCACAGCCTGTAATTCGGGAGGGAAGGGACTGCATTTTGGCTTCATGGAGTTGAGAGCCTGATCCCTTTCACTTTCCGATTTGGAGACTACCCCATGCACTGTAATGTTTTATGATGTAAGACTATGGAGAATGTAGGTGCACGATGCATAGATTTGCATAGGGGCCCATTTTCAAGTACTTTTAAAAAATTTTAGAGTGCCAATTTCAACAAGTAAGGTCATCGCTCAGCTAACAGGCTAGTTGGTGACAAGTGTATTGTTGAAATCAATATTCTCAATTGGTAAAAAAGTACTTGAAAAGCGATGTCCTATACAAGTCTATGGAGCGCTTCTCCATGATCTCATTAGTCTTATATCACAAAACATTAGGGTGTGGGGATGTATCTCCAAATCAGGAAGTGGAAGGAATCAGGCTCTCGGCTCCATGGAGCCCAGATATGATCTCTTCCCTCCCAAATTATAGGTAGTGAAACATTATCTTTTATGAAGCATTACAGTTTGGGACAGGTATGGGTCCTTTACTGTTTCTTGGGGGAATTTCAAAAAGAGGAGGAAAGGTGCTTTGTTACACTACAGCATCATGTCGTTAAACTATGTACTGTTTTAAACTAGTCTGAGTAATCAAGAAATGCAAATGAATGTACAACATAACAATCTAATCTCAGAGTTGGGGTTTGGAGTTCTGTTGTATATAGGCAGTTCTCCATTTGCTGCAGGTCAGGGGGACTGCAATAAAAGTACCGTGCATGACATCGGAAATGTGAAGCATGCAGTTACAGTACATCCCTTTCCTGAGCATGCTCACTTCTTCCTGAAGACGGACTGCTGCAGACTGGGAAATCTCTGCAGGCAACTGTGATGTAATTTACACTGTCTCACAATCACCTGCAGAGATTCTACAATCTGCTGACTCCATACACGGAAGCTTCCATTAAACGTAACTACCCAATTCCCAGCAAGTGCAACCTGTTGTTGTTTAGGCATCTTCATAAATAAATTAATATACCGTTGTTTCTGAATGGATTTTTGTGTTAGCCAGATTACATTAAAACTTTCCTGTTCCTAAAGAATCACAGTTGTCTAAATACAGAGTGCAGCTGTTGAGTATTTATCCCGAGATAACCCCACAGCAGTGGCTAGTGAAACAAGGGAGTATATTCCTGGACTCATAAACAATGGAGCCAAAGGTCATCAATGTGTTTAAGGAACAGGAGTACATTTTTCCATGTTTGGTACAGTCACTGGGCAAGTCATTAATATTAGATTACAAGTTTTTTGTTCAGTTTGGAAAAACATTGTTTAATCTGTTTTTGAGCAGTTTGACTATTTTATTTTTCCATTTAATTAAGACCACCTGTTACTGCTGTGTGTTATGTAGTTCACCTAGTTAGTGAATCACAACTCAAGAAACGTGAGTTTGGATAATGGGCCTAATGGACCATTATAAGGGAACACCTTGTAAATTTATGTGCAGAATGACTGAGAAGGTCCACTTGCAGTATATAGTAATTGCTATTTTAGGTCATGTTTATTTCCAAATTCAAAACTCCTTTATACTGTATCTCCCTTTATTATTTACCTTACAATGCCACCTAGTGTGTATTGTGGAGCAAGCAACACATAGAGAATATTGGATGGGCAACTGTGCACGACCGGTGTGTTCTGCCACAGAGGGGTTCTGGTTCCCTCTGACCTCGAGAGCGAAGCTTAAGAGGTCCATGGGAATCAGAACCCCGAGGTGGTAGAACACACTGGTTGTGCATAGAGTTGCTCATTCTGTATTTTTTATAGTGTATAGTACCGTGTTAAATATGTGTGCATGAGTTCTTTTGCTTTCAAAATGAAACTGACCCATGCAGTCTCTAGAGGTTCTAAAATGCTGTTCTACCACAGTAGGGTAGAATCACATTCAATGACCTTTGGAACTGTAGCACAACTGCATTTTGAAAGGGATGGAATTCTATACAGAACAACACTCTACTATATACTATATATCATTTTTATAGGATGAATTCAAATTAGACTTGCAGCTGTCTCCAAATGGAAGACAAGCACATGTATATATATAAAAAAACTTGTTCTTTAATATTAAATAACTATCAATATTGTCATCAATGTCATCTGTAGGCCTAAAGTTTATAACTTTTTTCAATATATGCTTAATTTCAGAATAAATGACTGATCAGAGCCCAAGGAAGTGCATGGATATTTTTTCACCCATCTGTCTGCAGAATGCACAAAGAATTTCACATGTACATCAATGTACTCAGAAAAAGGGGGACTCCGTAGCCCTGTGATTTAAAATCACATATCTGTATTACAAATTCAGACTCTCTGCATGTTGCAGCATTTCTAGGGGTTCACAAATGCAGGTTGGTACTTTTTCAGGTGGTGTTAACAGTTTCTAATGTGTGTGACTTGTGTCCCCGTAATGGATTATAGGAGACTGTTATGTGGAGAAGTTATTTCAAAACATCTTGAAAATAATCAGCTGTACTTGGTGTTCACACACAGTATTGTTCCACTGGATTTAAAAATAGAAGCACGAGCTTAACATTATTTTTAGTTTTGCAAGTAAATTTCAAAGAGGCCATGTAAACCCCACCAGCCTTAAACTGACTCTATTTAAAAAAGATATATATATATTTTATGATTGCTCACCATCTATATAATTTATTGACACAGCTGGTTGTTTTTTACCCAGTGCTTTTGTTTAACAAATTTGAAAAACAGGGGCCAGTGGATTGGCCAGAAGTAATACATCACACTACTATGAGGGACCAGCATATTGCCCAGAGGTAATGCATCACACTACCATGAGGGGCCATTAGATTGCCAGTGGTAACACATCATGCTACCAAGCAGGCGACTCTTGTTTGAGTTGCAGTTTTGTTCCCGATACTCCAGTGGCAAAGACATCATGCTCTCCATCTAAGGGGTTGGGTACATCATCATCTACTTCCTGCAGTGACCCCTGTGGTGAGACAAAAAAGTGCTTGATGTGTTACAAATTAACACCTTGAGCTACAGGGATGTATGGAGAGGGACACACACTCAAGCAGGGAAGGAGGGATGGAGGGAAGGAGGGAAGACACAGAGCATGCACAACAGCGACTTGATCCATACACATCATCATCTAAAATCCAGAGTGAGGATCCAATGACATTTCCCTTCTTGAAGTTTGCTTGGCTGACAGGATCACCAGGAAGTGACCACCTTGGGCAGGTGGTCTTGTTACAGAGGGGTAAACCATAGAGTGCCCGTGGACAAGACAGGGTAGACTGTGGACAGAGGTTAGCACATTGGAGTTGGGTGTGTCTTCTGAAAAGGAAGACAGGAGTTAGAAAATAAGCACGCAAAGCTGGTTATCCACGCTATTGGTGTTACAACACAAAAGCATGTTTTTTTACTGCCATTGCTCTTTTCATACTTGTTGGTACCCCACACACACACACACACACACACACACACACACACATATACAGTCTAGATTCATAATATAGTGGGAGGAGACTACTGCATCATGAGTGATTGGCTATGTGGGGGCATTCCTCATGTCTGAAAAAATACAGCAGAAAAAATGAAAGATTTGAAACAAAGAGGTTCTTATATGTTAACAGCAGTAGTCAACATTTCACTTTTTCTGCAAAAAAAAAACCTGCTGATCAAAAAAATTCCACAGCAGGAGACCAACCATATCATGTGTTTTTAAATTAAAGACAAAATGTGAACTTGCGGGTTGACAGTGCCCCTTTAAATAATCATGCATTGGTAAAGAATTTCTATCACTACAGTGATGGGAGCAGCACCAGGATTTATTATTTGCATGTACAGTACGTTAGAATGCAATTCTTGCAGTGATTGGAGCAGCAGCAGGATTTATTACATGCATGCACAGTACCTTAGAGTAACATTCCTGCAGTAATGGGAGCAGCACCAGGATATATTATTTGCATCATCTACCGTACAGTGTCATGCAGCGATGGGAACAGCACCAAGATTTATTATATGCATGTACAGTACCTCAGAGTGCTGTTCCTGCAATGATAGGTGCAGCACCAGGATTTATTACATCCATGTAAAGTACCTTAGAGTTACACCGCAGCAGTAAAGGCATCAGTACAAGGATTTATTATATACATTTACAGTTACTTAGACTACCATTCCTGCAGTGATGGGAGCAGCACCAGGATTTAATACTTGCATGTAAATCACCTTAGAGTGTCATTCCTGCAGTGATGGGAGCAGCACCAGGATTTATTATTCACAGGTACAGCATCTTAGAGTGCTGTTCCTGCATTGAGGGGAGTAGCATCAGGATTTATTATTTGCACATACAGCACATTATAGTGCTATCCATGCAGTGATGGGAGCAGTAACAGGATTTATTATATGCATGTACAGTACATTAGAATGCCATTCCTGCAGTGATGGAAGCAGCACCAGGATTTACTATGTGCATGTGCAGTACCTTAGGGTGACATTCCAGTAGTGATGGAAGCAGCATTTGGATTTATTACTTGCATTTAAAGGACCTTAGAGTGCTATTCCTGTGGTGATGGAAGCAGCACCAGGATTTATTATTTGTGTGTGCAGTACCTTATAGTGACATTCCTGAAGGGATGGGAATGGCATCCGGATTTATTATTTGCATGTACCGTACCTTAGAGTGACATTCCTCCAGTGATGGGAGCAGCATCATAAATTATTATTTGCATACACAGTACCTTAGAGTGACAATCCTGCAGTGATGGGAGCAGCACCAGGATTTATTACATGCATTTACAGTACCTTTCAGTGACATTCCTGCAGCGATCGGAACAGCATCAGAATTTATTATATGCATGTACAGTACCTTAGAGTGACATTCCTGCAGTGATAGGAGCTGCATCAGGATTATTATTTCCATGCACAGTACCTTGGAGTGACATTCCTGTAGTGATGGGAGCAGCACCAGGATTTATTATTTGCTGTACATTATCAGAGTACCATTCTTGCAGTGATGGGAGCAGTACCAGGTTGCAGCTACAGCACTTTACATTACCATTCCTGCAGTGATGGGAGCAGCACCATAATTTATTATATGTTTTTACAGTACCTTACAGTGCCATCCCTTCAGTGATGGGAGCAGCAACAGGATTTTATATTCATGTACAGTACCTTAGAGTGACATTCCTGCCTGGATCGGAGCAGCATCAGGATTTATTATTTGCATGTACAGTACCTTACAGTAACATTCCTGCCATGATGGAAGCAGCACTAGGATTTATAATCAACATGTACAGTACCTTAGACTGACATTCCTGCAGTGATGGGAGCAGCACCAGGATTTATTATTTGCATGTACAGCACCTTCAAGTGACATTCCTGCAGTGATGGGAGCAGCACCATGATTTATTATTTGCATGAGCAATATCTTAGAGAGACATTCCTGCAGTGATGGAAGCAGCATCAGGATTTACTATTTGCATGTGCAGTGCCTTAGGGCAACATTCCTGCTGGGACCGGAGCAGCATCAGGATTTATTGTTTACGTGTACAGTACCTTAGAGTGCCATTCTTGCAGTGATGGGAGCAGCATGACAATTTTATATTTGCATTTCCAGTACCTTAGAGTGACATTTGTGCAGCAATCATAGCAGCACCATGACTTATTATTTGCACATACAGCACCTTACAGTGCCATCCCTACAGTGATGGGAGCAGCAACAGGATTTATTATTTGCATGTACAGTACCTTACAGTGATATTCCTGCAGCGATCGGAGCAGCATCAGGATTTATTATCTGCATACACAGTACCTTAGAGTGACAGTTCTGCAGTGATGGAAGCAGCATCAGAATTTATTATTTGCAAGTACAATACCTTAAAGTGACATTTCTGCAGTGATGGGAGCAGCACTAGGATTTATTTGCATATACAATACCTTAGACTGACATTCCTGCAGTGATGGGAGCAGCACCAGGATTTATTATTCACATCTACAGCATCTTAGAGTGCTATTCCTGCAATAATGGGAGCAGCGCCAAGATTTATTATTTGCAAGTATAGCATCTTAAAATGCCATTCCTGCAGTCAAGGGAGCAGCACCTGGTTTCATTATTTGCACATACATCTCTGAGTGCCATTGCTGCAGTTATGGGAGCTGCACCAGGATTTATTATTTACATGTACAGTACATTAAGGTGACATTCCTGCAGTGATTGGAGCAGCACCAGGATTTATTATTTACATGTACAGTAATGTAGAGTGACATTCCTGCAGTGATGGGAGCAGCACTAGAATTTATTATTTGCATGTGCAGTATGTTAGAGTGACATTCCTGCAGTGATAGGAGCAGCATCAGGATTTATTATTTGCATGTACAATAACATAGAGTGACATTCCTGCAGTGATGGGAGCAGCACTAGAATTTATTATTTACATGTGCAGTATGTTAAAGTGACATTCCTGCAGTGATGGGAACAGCACCAGTACTTATTATTTGCATGTACAGTACCTTAGAGTGACATTCCTGCAGTGATAGGAGCAGTACCAGGATTATATGAATGTACAGTACCTTTCAGTGGCATTCCCTCAGTGATGGTAGCAGTACCAGGATTTATTATATGAATACACAGTACCGTAGAGTGACATTTCTGCAGTGATGGGAGCAGCACAAGGATTTATTATTTGCATGTACAGTACTTTAAAGTGACAATTCTGCTGGGATGGGAGCAGCATCAGGATTTATTATTTGCATGTACAGCACCTTACAGTAACATTCCTGCATTGAGGGGAGTAGCATCAGGGATTTATTATTTGCATGTGCAGTACCTTAGAATGACATTCCTGCAGTGATGGGAGAATCACCAGTATTATATGCATGTATAGTACCTTTCAGTGGCATTCCCTCAGTGATGGGAGCAGCACCAGGATTTATTATATGCATGTACAGAAACATAACATAGAAACATAGAAACATAGAATTTGACAGCAGATAAGGACCGCTTGGCCCACCCAGTCTGCCCATTTCCCTACCTACTGGATAAGCTGCAGATCCTAGTTAACCAGCAGCCTACTTCTTCCTACCCCCACCCCCCAGAACTGCCTTATGACTATCCCATGCATGCTTGAATTCCACCACTGATTTTGACTCCACAACCTCCTCCGGAAGGCTTCCATGCATCCACAACCCTCTCTGTGAAAAATACTTCCTTAAATTACCTCTGAGCTGCCCCTCTATCTTCAAATTGTGCCCTCTTGTTCTTGCACCTCTTTTTTGAAAGATGCTACCCTCTTGGACTTTGTTGATTCCTTGAGGTACTTGAAAGTTTCTATCATGTCCCCCTCTCCCTCCTTTCCTCGAGGCTATACATATTAAGCTCCTTAAGTCTCTCTTCATATGTCTTCGGTGCAGACCCTGCACCATTTTAGTTGCCCTCCTCTGGACAGCTTCCATCCTGTCTATGTCTTTCGGAGATTGGGTCTCCAGAACTGCACACAGTACTCCAGATGGGGTCTCACCAGCTGTCTGTACAGAGGGATAATAACTTCCTGTTTTCTACACGGTGATGCTCTCCCTATGCATCCCAGTATCCCCCAGCCTCCTTGCTGCCCTCTCACATTGCTTGCCCATCTTTAGGTCATCTGATATGACTACCCCAGGTCCCTCTCCATTTTGTTGTTGTTAGTATCTCACCCCCATTGTGTACTCTTCCCTGGGTTTTGTTTCCCAGGTGCATTACCTTCTTAGCATTGAATCTAAGCTGCCATACATTTGACCATTCCTCTAACCTTGCCAAGTCCCTTCTCATCCTTTCCACCCACCCTGTGCATCAACTCTGTTGCAGATCTTAGTGTCATCTGCAAAGAGACATGCCTTCCTTCAGTCCTTCTGCAATGTCAGCTTATAAAGACATTGAGAGGACGAGCGCTATACTGAACCCTGCGGTACCCCCACTAGTAACCCTCCTTTCTTCTGAGTGGACTCCATTTACTATTACCTCTGTGTCCTATTCTCCAGCCAATTCTTTACCCAGGCTGTCATCTTGGGACCCACTCCCAGGCTGGCTAACTTGTATATTAATCTTTTTGTGTGGGACTGTGTCAAATGCCTTGCTAAAGTCTAGGTAGGCCATGTCCACAGCCCCTCCCTGATCTACTACTTTGGTCACCCGGTCAAAGAAATCTATCAGATTCGTCTGGCATGACCTTCCCACTGTGAATCCATGCTGCCTAGGGTCCTGTGCCCCTCTGGCCTCTAGATACTCGACAATTCTTTCCTTTAGAAGTGATTCCATCATTTTCCCTATCACTGAGGTTAAACTAACAGGTCTATAGTTTCCTGCTTCTCTTGCTCCCACTTTTGTGAGAGATCACATCTGCCCTCCTCAGTCCTCGGTACCACCCCATCCTCCCATGATTTGTTAAAAGGGTAGTCAGTGGTGTCACTAGTTCTACCCTTAGTTCTTTAGAATGCTGGGATGAATCCCATCAGGCCCCATTGCTTTGTCCACCTTCAGTTTTAAGAGTTCTTTCAGAACCCTTTCATCTGTAAATGGGCGGTATCAACTTCTGTATCCAGCGTGTTACTACTGTTTGTTTTATGTACCTCCCCTCTTCCTTTGTAAATACTGAGCAAAATATTTGTTTAGTATCTCTGCCTTTTCACAGTATCCCTCTGCCCACCCTCCCTCTCCTTTATTAAGCCTCACTATCCCTCCCTTGGGTCTTCCTTCGCTCCCTGATGTACCTATAAAGGTTTGTCCCCTTCTTAACTGAGTTGGCTATCTTTTCCTCAGTTTGGGCCTTTGCTGTTCTGACTGCCTTCCAGCCTCCTTTTGCTTCTAACTGATACAGTTCTCTGTCCTGCTCCTTCTCGATTCCTTGTACTTCCTGAATGCTTTCTTTTCTCTTGAATCTTCACTGCCACTTCCTTTGAGAACCATAGTGGTTTCTTACATCGTCTTGTTTGCTTATTTGCTTCACACAAGGCTCGTTACCTCTGTGATGGCAGTTTTATTATTCCCCATTGTTCTTCCACCTCCTTCCTGCCCATTTGCTAGTGCATTCCTTAGGCACTCACCCATTTTAGCAAAGTCAGCCCTCCTAAAGTCCAGTACTTTTGTCTTTGTATGGCTTGACTCTATTGCTGTGTTTATTGTGAACCATACTGTTCGATGGTAGCTAGTTCCCAGATGGCTACCACTTCTACATCTGTAATCCTCTCTCCATCTCCATTTGAGAGAATCAGTCTAATATCTCTCCCTCTGGTGGGCTCCAATACTAGTTGTCTAAGGCATGCCCCCTGTAGTGCATCTAGAATAACTGCTCTCTTCGAAGTGGCAGCTGCAACTGCACTCCAGTTAACATCTGGCATATTCAGATCACCCATCAGCAATATCTCCCCTTTTTCTGCCATTCTAAGTATACTTTCTATCATTTCCTGTCCATTTCCTCCCCCTGAGAAGTGGGTCTGTATACAACCCCTGTGCGTATTGTGGTGCCATTGCCTGTCTCCAAATTTACCCACAGTGCTTCTTCTCCTCCCTGTTTACCCTTTTGTTCTGTTGCTTTTATTCCTTCCCTTATGTAAAGAACTAATCCTCCTCCTCTTTTACCCTCCCTGTCCCTCCTGTAGACAGTGTATCCTGGTATGTTTATGTCACAGTCATGGTTTTGTGTGTACCATGTTTCTGTGACTGCCACGATATCCAGATGTTCCTCCTCCATCAGGGCCACTAATTCAGGAAGCTTGTTACCCAGACTACGGGCATTAATACTCATTGCTCTCCATTTTTTGATGGCTTTACCTTCTGTTGCAGCATCCCCCACTGACCGTTCTACCTCAGTCTTTTTCTCATTTAGTACCCTGTTTTGTACAGGACCTTAGAGTGACCTTCCTGCAGTGATCGGAGCAGCACCAGGATTTTTTCTTTGCATGTACAGTACCTCGCAATGCCATTCCTGCAGTGATGGGAGCAGCATCAGGATTTATTATTTGCATGTGCAGTACCTTAGAGTGACCTTCCTGCAGTGGTGGGATCAGCACCAGGATTTATTATATGCATGTACAGTACCTTAGAGTGACCTTCCTGCAGTGGTGGGATCAGCACCAGGATTTATTATATGCATGTACAGTACCTTAGGGTGACCTTCCTGCAGTGGTGGGATCAGCACCAGGATTTACTATATGCACCTAAAGCATCTCAGAGTGCCCTTCCTGCAGTGATGGGAGCAGCACCAGGATGTATTATTCACATGTACCGCATCTTAATCTCCCATTCCAGCAGTGATGGGAGCATCACTAGGATTTACTATTTGCATGTACAGCCTCTTAGAGTGCCACTCCTGCACCAGGATTTATTATTTGCATGAACAGTACCTTACAGTGACATTCCTGCATTGAGGGGAGTAGCATCAGGATTTTTATTAGCATGAACAGCCTCTTAGAGTTCCATTCCTGCAGTCAAGTGAGCAGCACCTAGTTTCATTATTTGCACATACAACATCTTGGAGTGTCTTTCCTGCACTTATGGGAGCTGCACTAGGATTTTCTGTTTGCATCTACAGTACCTTACAGAGACATTCCTGCATTGAGGGGAGTAGCATCAGGATTTATTATTTGCATGTGCAGTACCTTAGAGTGACATTTCTGCAGTGATGGGAGCAGCACCAGGATTTATTATTTCCATGTACAGTACCTTAGAGTGACATTCCTGCAGGGACCGGAGCAGCATCAAGGTTTATTATTCACATGTGCAGCATCTTAGAGTGCTGTTCCTGCATTCAAGGGAGCAGCACCAAGTTTCATTATTTACATGTGCAACATCTTTGAGTGACATTCCTGCAGTTATAGGAGCAGCGCTATGATTTATTATTCACACGTACCGCATCTTAATGCGCCATTCCTGTAGTGATGGGAACATCACTAGGATTTACTATTCGCATGTACAGCCTCTTAGAGTGCAACTCCTGCAGTCAAGGGAGCAGTACCTGGTTTCATTAGTTGCACATACAATATCTTTGAGTGCCATTGCTGCAGCTGTGGGAACTGTACCAGGATTTATTATTTGTATGTAAAATACCTTAGGCTGACATGCCTGCAGTGATGGGAGCAGCAGTAGAATTTATGATTCACATCTACAGCACCTTAGAGTGTCATTCATGCAGTCAAGGGAGCAGCGGAGATCACCACGATGGTCTGGGCTTGCTAGCTGCTGCTTCTCTCGCTCCGCCCCCACCTGCAAATCTGTTATAATCTGGCATTTTATGGTTAATACTGCTGGGGATTGTCTCAATAATATTGTTCTTGTACACTTAATGGAGCTTTTTGGCCATTTTCTGGTGTTTGCTACTACTTTAAATCGCTGTGATGGAGGCTGAAATGAAGACGGCCTTGCCCAGACACACGCTCCCGGTCTCGCCCGATAAACAGGCGAAGAAAGCAAAGCCTTTCCAGCAATCTGCTGCCAAGCAACTGGGTGCGCTGTCAGCTTCTGTACCACTCTCAGAAGAGCGCTTCTTGCAAGAACTGCAACCGTTCAAGGAGACCCTTCAGGATATTGCTACTGATCTCAAAAGCATCCGTTCGGAGATGGTGGACCTTAGAACTCAAACGGCAGATACTGAGGCACGTACCTATTCCCTAGAGGCCTGGAGAGACAGGACTGACCCGGAGATTACCAAACTCAGGCAACAAATTACTAAATTACAACTTAAGACCGAAGACTTAGAGGGCGCAGTAGGAGGAACAACATCCTGATTTTGGGCTTCCAGAAGGGGCAGAGGCCCCTCTGCAATTCCGTTTATGCAGAAATTTCTCTCCAAGATTGTGGGTCCTTCCCCACATAACCCTACCTACTTAAATGAAAGGGAGCACAGGTCCTTACGCCCGAAGCTAGAGGAGTCTGCCTCCCCTCGTCCGATGATTATTAGCTTCCTCAACTATTTGGAAAAGCAACACATTCTGGTTAAAGTCAGAGAATTACAAGCAATACACTGGGAGGGCAAGCGGCGAAGGATAACTCAGGACCTGCCCCTTGAAACCAGGCAGAAGCGAGCCTCTTTTCACTCAATAGTCAGCAAGCTGATAGCTGTCAGCATTAAGTTTCGTATGGCATATCCAGCTCGCTTGCAGGTCTTGGTGGATGGAGTATGGCTTTCCTTTGACTCTGCTGACCAGGCCCAGGTTGATCTGTGCAAGAAAATGCCCTCTTTATTTAAATCGTAGGGCTGTGGTCCTGTCTTCTAACTACCAAGGAACATCGCTGTTTTTGACTGTCTAAATCTCTTCTCTGCTGACTTACCATTGGAGTGTTCGTTCCAAGGGATGTCTCTGTGCTGGGAGCTTTCCCGGTGTGGTGAAGATGGCGACGGACTGAGAGGGAGACGAGCGGTGTCCTTTAGGCCTGAGTGAACCCATGCTGCACCGAGGAACCATTTTTCCCTTGGACTCTCTTTGTGCAACTAGCCATTTCCAGTGGGGATTGTTTTCATGGGCAGCTTGTCCCAATACCAATCTGGTTCCCCCTGGGAACAGTCGCATTTTCAAGGAACTGCTCGATTCTTTTACTCCTCCTTGCGATATCTTTATCTGGCATTATGCTAATAAGTCTAGAAATAACTTCTTATATCTCCCTCTCTGTTTACTACTAATTCTTTCTCCTCTGGCTGCTTCTCGACTACAATTCATCCCTGGCTTTGCTATATTTAAAGTGATGGCTATGCCTAACCTCAATGCAAAGTGTCTTGTTTCTCTCAATACTTCCCTATTAGATTCTTGTCCTTCTTTCCATGTTTGTTGTTCATGTCATTTTTACTTTATCACCGTTCTCTTTCGTATCCCTATCTCAGCGCTTGCAACTAACTCTCTCAGCAGTCCTGTTTTGTTCTGCACCTATCTCTTGCTCTGTGTTACCTTTTTTAGTGCGTCTGGTGCTGTTTTTGTTTCTCTCTTGTTATCCCAAGAGGAATACAGCTTTGTTCATGAGGGGTGCTGGTTTTCAATGCTTATATGGGGCATCCCTGTTTTTTGTTTAAACTACTTTCAGTATTTTTTCGAGGTTTGTGGGGGCGGGGAGAAGACATTGGCTGGGAGTAATCCACCACACGTCCTGGAGTATGGGGATGTACCTAACTACTTCGGTCTTTGTTTTATATCATGTGGCATTATAGGGATAATTTTGGTGACTTATGTCAGTTCACATTATTGCCTAAATTAGTGCCAGACTTGCTGAGCATAAGCCTATTAACTTCAGGTCTGTGCGTCTAGATAGAAGCATAGAGAGTAGTTTTAACAGGGTACTTATGGGCTCTCTACCATTCAGGGGCAATAAGGCCTTCCAGTTGATTTGGAAATTGGATAGAGGATAGATGTAAATAGTTATAAGGGGGTTGGGGTTATGGGGGGGGTTCTTGACAACCTTGGTGTTCCACTGTTCTCCACTATTAACGATGGGGTTTCCTTTTACTTTATAATTGACTTAATGGGTGGATTTATGTTCAAAGTTTATAATTTTTCTGGATTGCGTGGGAACACCAGTTTCATAGTTTACTTGCTGCAATGATGGGGAAGGGAAATATTGGTGCACTTCCTTACTACAATGGCCTGGTTATATATAGGGCTTTATAGACCTCAATGGCTAGTGGACTGAAAAATTTGTAACCTGGTGGAACATAAGGGGGGCTCGTGATCTGAGCAAAAGAATCCAGATCTTAAAACACTTATCATATCTGCATGCCCATATCTCCTTCATTCAAGAAACTCATCTCCTCTCTGGGGAAGTGGTGGGCTTGCGTAGATTAGAGATTGGGCAAGTTTTTGCTTCCCGGTACTTCATCCTCCAGTGGTGGCACTGCCATCCTAATTCACAAGTCGATCGCCTTTCATCCCAAAATAATAATTGCTGATCCTCAAGGGAGATTTATATTAGTTCAAGGATTATTTGGATTGTACTGAGTTAGTCCTGGGAAGTGTGTATGGGCTTGTGGGGGTAAATTCTGAATTTTTTCAGGATTTACTGAAGGAACTACAAAAATTTTCCGCACTTCCCTTAATTCTCGGGGGGGATTGGAACCTACCACCTATGAAGGTTTTAGATAGATCTAACCCCTCGCTCAAGTCCCCTTCCAATGTCCAGAGGGCTCTCGCTGAGTTTCTCGATTCCGCTGGACTGTGCGACTCGTGGCGCCTGCTAAATCCCAAGACCCGCACCTTCTCATTTCACTCTATGGTACACTCCACCTGGTCCCCCGGCTGGACTATATTTTACTCAGCTGTACTCTTATTCACGGACTTAATGACTCTGCCATAGAACCGATTGTTATATAGGACCACGCGGTGGCCTGGGTCACTGTTATGCTAAACCAAAATCTCCAAAGGGATTCAGTATGGCGTTTAAATACTCAGCTCTTAAAGGAGGACTATGTTATTACTAGGATCTCTGATTTGATTCAACTTTTTATTGCAAATAATCAGGGTTCTGTTACAAGAATGGATCATGAATGGTGCGCCAAAATGCTTCTTGGTAAAATTTATCAGGCTCTCCTCCACCCGTAAAGCGAAAGGAGGCTACCATCACCTCACTTTTGGGTCAGATCCGTACACTCGAGCAATCTCTCACCTCTTCTTCCTCCCCTGTTTTGCTAAAATCATTGTTGAATTTAAGGAACCAGTATTCTCGTCTAGTACAGGAAAAAGCAGAATTTCTCATATTAAGAACTAAAGCAAAATATATAGAGCAAGGTGAGAAGGCGAGTCATCTCCTAGCCTTGCGTCTGAGGAAATTGGAGGCCTCTAGATTCATCTCCTCCATCAATGATCCTGATGGAATTACAAAAACACATCCAAGAGACATAACTGCTGTTTTCCGACAGTTCTACTTCTCTCTCTATAGTCAATGTCCCGCATCTCCGTCACAAGATGATTTATTAGAATATCTCTCCACCTCATCCTTACCTACTCTCTCTCTTACGCAGCAATCCCTTTTATCTGCTCCAATATCCCTCCAAGAGGTGTTATCGGCTATACATAATCTCGCGTTGGACAAGGCTCCTGGTCCAGATGGTTTCCCTTCGAACTTTATAAGGTTTTCGCTAAAGAGCTCGCTCCCTGTCTGTTACGTCTGTATCAACATATGCTCTCAGGGCAAACCCAAGATTCTTCCCTGCTGGAAGCCTCCATTATCCTTCTCCTTAAACCTGACAAGCCACCCCAATCGCCTGTGAGTTACCATCCTATCTCTCTGTTAAATTGTGATATTAAAATTTTAGCCAAGATACTCGCTAGTAGAATCGAACAAGTCTGGACTCAGCTTCTCAGCCCAGAGCAAATTGGATTTGTGTCAGGTAGAACCCCTGCTGATCATCTTCGTAAACTGTCGTATCTGGTTCAGGTGGCCAAAACTTCCCCTTCCCCCATGACTTTGATATCCCTTGATGCAGAAAAAGCATTTGACAGGGTGGATTGGAATTCCCTGTGGGCAACGTTACAGACAATGGGTTTCCCTAACAACTTTATTAAATGGATTCAGGCTCTATATTCCTCTCCTCAGGCTAGAATACATTGCAATGGGGTACTCTCCGAGGTTTTCCCTCTCTTTTCGGGTACGTGACAAGGCTGTCCGCTCTCTCCTTTTCTCTTCAATATATATCTCGAACCCCTACTTAGGCGGCTGAAATCTTCACCTTTAATCTCCGGTATTCCAATAGGTGATAGGGTCCCCGTGCTTTCAGTTTATGCAGATGACATATTGCTTCATCTCTCAGACCAAGTTTCTTCTTTAACAGAAGCATTGCATATTATTGATACTTTTGGGAAATTCTCGAACTATAAACTTAATATTAGCAAAACAGAAATCTTTCCCCTCAATTGTTTAACATATAGCTCAGCTTTCAGGGGAGTTTGGTATGAAATGGACCCCCAGGTCCATCAAGTACCTGGGTATCCATATTACCTCGGACCTACCTTTTACTCCACAAATTAAACCTGGAGGATTTGTAGCTTAATATTCAGCAGGATTGATCAAGATGGAAAAAGCTTCCTCTTTCGTTATGGGGCAGAATCAATACCGTCAAAATGAACATTCTACCCAGATTGTTTTATCCACTAACCATGCTGGACGTTTGGTTACCCTTGTCTTTCTTTCAGTGCATCTATTCTGATGTTAACTCCTTTATCTGGCAGGATAAAGCTATTAGAAGATCTTATCTCTGGATCGTCGGAGGGCCGGCCGGGGGGAGAAGGATTGAGCGTCCGATGGGCAGCTCTCCTTCTCTGGGGGGAAGGTGTGGGTAACATTCGGGCTCTCTGGGGACTCCTGGCGGAGGCCGGGAGAACTCGCACTGCCGACGTTCAAAATGGGGGGGCCGGGTTGGAGGCAGGCAGACACTGGCATCATTGCACATCCCCGCCTCCTCGGGGAGGGCATATGGGAGGGAACAAAAATCCCACGCCTTGCGTCTCGGTGATGCTCTGCCCCAGGAAAGCCCTGATTGGCCACCGGAGCCATTCTCCCAACCAGTCACAGTTCCGCGGTCCGATATGGAGGGTCGGAATCACGGCCCCACTCTCTGGGGGGTAAGCCAGGGATGACTGGGGAGACGGTCTCAGTGGCAGGGGCTGCCAAGGTCCGTGACCAGAGTCGATGGTCGGCCAGGCGTGGGATAAAATAGGAAAAATTTAAAAAAAAAAAAAAGAAGATCTTATCTCAAGCTCTCCATTTGGCGCGAGTCAGGAGGCTTGGCGCCTCCCCCTAACTCCTTATTTTATTACTTCTGGGCTTGTCACCTCTATAAGTGTGGAAGTGGCTTTCCTTATCGGAATTCCTTACTAACCATGAGTATGTCCCAATCTGGTAGCATATTGAGTCGGATATTCTTGCAACACATAATTTAGCTCCTTCCTCACTTTTTTACATGCCCTTCAAAAATTTACCAAAAGCTCTGCAGTCTTTCCTGATTGGTATCTCATTAAGAGTTCTCTCCAAATGTTCAATTTTATAAGGTAGTCGAGTGCTGATTTCTCTCAGCTGATCTATGACAACTTGAATCCCAAAATAGGTGGAGCTCCTTTATCTCGGTGTTGGTTATCTCTCCCTCCCGATCTTTCTGTGGCTGACTTTTACTCACAAGATGTTATGTTATCCACTGAGGAGATTCTGACTAAATTTGAATTAACGTCATGGGCTGCCTTTCAAATTTTTCAGCTTAAACACTTACTTGCTAAGGTGTTTAGGAAAGATTTCAACCCCTCACATATTGGAGCCTTTCTCCAGCAAATTAAGACTCTTGCTTGCAAATCCCACGGCATTTCTACCATATATAAATTGGTTCTCACATTTCCACAACCTCCTTCGATTGTCGGTTCTCGGATTTGGCAGGCGTTCTTTCCTGACAAAGTTATTAACTGGCATTCAGTATGGACAGGCCTATACACATACCTTACCCATGACTGATACAGGCTTACACAATACTGTATTTTAAACAACATGTATTATACTCCTATCAAATTAGCTCAAATGAAGAAGCTTCCCTCCAACACGTGCTCTAGGTGCAATAAGGAGGAAGGTTCGCTCTTTCATATATTGGGGTCATGTGAGAAAATATCTCCTTTGTGGAAACAAATTGAATCCACTCTGGACCCACTGCTGGGACTACAGGGCCTCTTCTCCCCCCTCATATGTGTTCTGGGTGATTACTCTGGAATTTTGGTGAAGGAGAGAAGATTTCATATGGCCCTAATTTCAATGGCGGTCAAAAAGCTAGTGCTTAGACACTGGAAGGATCAAGTCACCATTTCTTATGCAGAATGGTTGCATGAAATATCATTTGTGCTCCGTCTCGAATATTTAATTGCGAGCATTCATCATCGCCACTCATCTTTTAATAAAAAATTGGGGAAATTATATGCCCTCTATTTGTCTTGATAGGATGTCTTTGTGGGATCACGAGCCTCTCTTCCTTCTAAAACTTCGAATTTTTATTTCAACGGATATCACTTTTCTCTTCCTTTTAGTTCTGAGGTAGTACGCTATAGGAAGGTGCACTCGGGGGGGAAGGGTAGGGCTGGTTTCTTTTCTTTTGTTTTTAATTTTCAAGGTTGGGTTGTTATTATTTGCTACGTAAGCTCATTCCTCTTTGTTTATCAATATACTTCTAGCCCATTATGTAGCAGGTGTTGTTACTAATGTATGTATTTTTGTATGTTTTTTTGTGTTGGGTTATACTTAATAAAGTATGTCAAATTAAAAAATAGTCAAGGGAGCAGCACCTGGTTTCATTTTTTGCACATACAATTTCTTTGATTGCCATTCCTGCCCTTATGTGAGCTGCACCAGGATTTATTATCTGCATGTACAGCACCTTTGAGTGACATTCCTGCAGTGATGGGAGCAGCACCAGGATTTATTAGTTGCATGTACAGTACCTTAGGGTGACATTCCTGCAGTGGTGGGATCAGCACCAGGATTTACTATATTCACCTAAAGCATCTCAGAGTGCCCTTCCTGTAGTGATGGGAGCAGCACCAGGATGTATTATTCACATGTACCGCATCTTAACCTCCCATTCCAGCAGTGATGGGAGCATCACTAGGATTTACTATTTGCATGTACAGCCTCTTACAGTGCCACTTCTGCAGTCAAGAGAGCAACACCTGGTTTCATTATTTGCACATACAATATTTTTGAGTGTCATTCCTGCACTTATGGGAGCTGCACCAGGATTTATTATTTGCACGAACAGTACCTTACAGTGACATTCCTGCATTGAGGGGAGTAGCATCAGGATTTTTATTAGCATGAACAGCCTCTTAGAGTTCCATTCCTGCAGTCAAGTGAGCAGCACCTAGTTTCATTATTTGCACATACAACATCTTGGAGTGTCTTTTCTGCACATATGGGAGCTGCACCAGGATTTATTATTTTCATGTACAGTACCTTACAATGCCATTCTTGCAGTGATGGGAGCAGCATCAGGATTTATTATTTGCATGAGCAGAATGTTAGAGTGACATCTCTGCAGTGATGGGAGCAGCACCAGGATTTATTTTTTGCATGTACAGTATCTTACAGAGACATTCCTGCAGTGATGGGAGCAACATGAGAATTTATTATTTGCAGGTACAGTACATTAGAGTGACATTTCTGTAGTGATGGGAGTGGCACCAGGATTTATTATTTGCATGTTAAGTACCTTCGGGTGACATTTCTGCCAGGATGAGAGCACCACCAGGATTTATTGTTTGCATGTTCAGTACCTTGGAGTAACATTCCTGCAGTGATGGTAGCAGCATCAGGATTTATTATTTGCATGTACAGTACCTTAGGGTGACATTCCCACTGGGATCGGAGCAGCATCAGGATTTATTTTTTGAGTTTACAGTACCTTAGAGTGCCATTCATGCACTGATGGGAGCAGCATCAGGATTTATTATTTGCATGTACAGCACCTTACAGTGACATTCCTGCTGTAATGGGAGCAGCACCAGGATTTATTTGCATGTGCATTACTTTAGAATGACATTCCTGCAGTGATGTGATCCGCATTTGGTTTCATTATTTGCATGTGCAGTACCTTACAGTGCCACTTCTGCAGTGACAGAAACAACACCAGGATTTATTATATGCATGTGCAGCACCTTAGCGTGACATTCTTGCAGTGATGGGAGCAGCACCAGAATGTATTACTTTCATGTACAGCACCCTACCAGGATAATCCTGTAGTGATGGGAGCAGCATCAGGATTTATTATTTGCATATACAGTACCTTAGAGTGCCATTCCTGCAGGGATGAGAGCACCACCAGGATTTATTGTTTGCATGTTCAGTACCTTGGAGTAATATTCCTGCAGTGATGGTAGCAGCTTCAGGATTTATTATTTGCATGTACAGTACCTTAGGGTGACATTCCCGCTGGGATCGGAGCAGCATCAGGATTTATTTTTTGAGTTTACAGTACCTTAGAGTGCCATTCATGCACTGATGCGAGCAGCATCAGGATTTATTATTTGCATGTACAGCACCTTACAGTGACATTCCTGCTGTGATGGGAGCAGCACCAGGATTTATTTGCATGTGCATTACTTTAGAGTGACATTCCTGCAGTGATGTGATCCACATTTGGTTTCATTATTTGCATGTGCAGTACCTTACAGTGCCACTTCTGCAGTGACAGAAACACCAGGATTTATTATATGCATGTGCAGCACCTTAGCGTGACATTCTTGCAGTGATGGGAGCAGCACCAGAATGTATTACTTTCATGTACAGCACCCTACCAGGATAATCCTGTAGAGATGGGAGCAGCATCAGGATTTATTATTTGCACGTACAGTGTCTTAGAGTGACATTCCTACAGGGATGGGAAGAGCATCTGGATTTATTATTTGCATGCACCGTACCTTAAAATGAGATTCCTGCAGTGATTGGAGGAGCACCAGGATTAACTATATGCATGTACAGAACCTTGCTGTGGCATTCTTGCAGTGATGGGAACAGCACCAGGAGTTTTTATTTGCAAGTACAGCACCTTAAAGTGGCATTCCCTCAGTGAAAGGAGCAGCACCAGGATTTATTATTTGCATGTACAGCACCTTAGAGTGACATTCCTTATTATTTGCATGTACAGTATCTTAGAGTGACATTCCTGCAGAGATTGGAGCAGCACCAGAATTTTTTTGCAAGTACAGCATCTTATAGTACCATACCTGCAATGAGGCAGTAGCACCAGGATTTATTACTTGCATGTACAGCACCTTAGAGTGACATTCCTGCAGTGATAGGAGCAGCATCAGGATTTATTATTTGCATAAACAGCACCTTAGAGTGCCATTCCTGCGGTGATGGGTGCAGCACCAAGATTTATTATTTGCATCTACAGTACCTTACAATGACATTCCTGCAGTGATGGGAGCAGCATCACGATTTATTATTTGCATGTACAGCACCTTACATTGACATTTTTTCAGTGATGGCAGCAGCATCAGGATTTATTATTTCCATGTGCAGTACCTTAGAGTGACATTCCTGCAGCGACCGGAGCAGCATCAGGATTTATTTGCAAGTACAGCACTTTATAGTACCTTTCCTGCAATGATGGCAGTAGCACCAGGATTTATTACTTGCATGTACAGCACATTAGAGTGACATTCCTGCAGTGATGGGAGCAGAATCGGGATTTATTACTTGCATGTATAGCACCTCACAATGACATTCCTGCAGTGATGGGAGCAGCACCAGGATTTATTATTTGCATGTACAGCACCTCACAATGACATTCCTGCAGTGATGGGAGCAGCACCAGGATTTATTATTTGCATGTACAGCACCTCACAATGACATTCCTGCAGTGATGGGAGCAGCACCAGGATTTATTATTTGCATGTACAGCACCTCACAATGACATTCCTGCAGTGATGGGAGCAGCACCAGGATTTATTATTTGCATGTTCCACATATTTATGTGCCATTTCTGCAGTGATGGGAGCATCACTACGATACATTATTTGCAAGTACAGCCTCTTAGAGAGCTATTCCTGCAGTCAAGGGAGCAGTACCTGGTTTCATTATTTGAAAATGCAACATCTTTGAGGGCCATTCCTGCAGTTATGGGAGCTGCACCAGGATTTATTATTTGCATGTACAGTACCTTAGAATGACGTGCCTGCAGTAATGGGACTAACACCAGGATTTTTTATTTGCACGTAGAGTACCTTAGAGTGACATTCCTGCAGGGACCAGAGCAGCATCTGGATTAATTTTTTGCATGTACATTACCTTAGACTGATATTCCTGCAGAGATGGGAGCAGCACCAGGATTTATTACATGCATGTAAAGCATCTCAGAGTGCCCTTTCTGCAGTGATGGGAGCAGCACCTTGATTGATCATTCACATGTTCTGTATCTTAGAGTGCTATTGCTGCAGTCAAGAGAGCAGCACCAAGTTTCATTATTTACATGTGCAACATCTTTGAGTGCCATTCCTGCAGTACCGGCAGCAGCACCAACATTTATTATTCACAAGTATAGCATCTTAAAGTGCCATTCCTGCAGTGAAAGGAGCAGCACCTTGATTTATTTTTCACATGTTCAGCATCTTAGAGTGCTATTCATACAGTCAAGGGAGGAGAACCAAGTTTCATTATTTGCATGTCCAAGATCTTTGAGTTCCACTCCTGCAGTGATGAGAGCAGCACTAGGATTTATTATTCACAGGCACTGCATCTTAATGTGCCATTCGTGCAGTGATGGGAGCATCACTAGGAGTTATTATTCACATGTACAACCTCTTAGAGTGCAGCTCCTGCAGTGAAGGGAGCAGCACGTGGTTTCATTATCTGCACATACATCTCTGAGTGCCATGACTGCAGTTATGGGAGCTGCACCAGGATTTATTATTTGAATGCACTGTACATTAGGGTGACATTTCTGCAGTGATGGCAGCAGCACCTGCATTTATGATTTACATCTACAGCATCTTACAGTGCCGTTCATGCAGTCAAGGGAGCAGCACCTGGTTTCATTATTTGCACATACAACTTCTTTGATTGCCATTCCTTCCATAATGGAAGCAGCAGAAAGATTTACTATTTGCATGTACAGTACCTTAGAGTGACCTTCCTGCAGTGATGGGAGCAATGTCAGGGTTTATTATTTGCATGTACAGTACCTTAGAGTGACATTCCTGCAGTGATGGGCGTGGCACCAGGATGTATTGTTTGCATGTATAGTACCTTAAAATAACATTCCTGCTATGATGGGGGCAGCACCAGGTTTATTATTGCATATTTAGTATGTTAGGGTGATATTACTGCAGTGATGGGAGCAGCATCACGATTTATTATTTGCATGTACAGTACCTTAGAGTGACATTCCTACAGTGATGGGAGCAGCACCAGGATTTATTATTTGCATGTACAGCACCTTCAAGTGACATTCCTACAGTGATGGGAGCAGCACCAGGATTAATTATTTGCATGTACAGCACCTTCGGGTGACATTCCTGCAGTGATGGGAGCAGCATCAGGATTTATTATTTGCATGTACAGCACCTTCAAGTGACATTCCTGCAGTGATGGGAGCAGCACCAGGATTTATTTGCATGTACAGTACTTTAGAGTGCCATTCCTGCAGTTACAGGAGCAGCACAGGATTTATTATTTGCATGAACAGTACCTTAGTGTAACATTCCTGCTGAGATCGGAGCAGCATCAGAATTTATTATTTGCATGTACAGCACCTTAGAGTGACATTCCTGCAGTGATGGGAGCAGCACCAGGATGTATTGTTTACATGTACAGTACCTCAGAGTAACATTCCTGCTATGATGGGGGCAGCACCAAGTTTATTATTGCATATTTAGTATGTTAGGGTGATATTACTGCAGTGATGGGAGCAGCATCAGGATTTATTATCTGCATGTACAGCACCTTAGAGTGACATTCCTGCAGTGATGGGAGCAGCACCAGGATTTATTATTTGCATGTGCAGTACCTTAGAGTGACATTCCTACAGTGATGGGTGCAGGATCATGATATATTTTTTGCATGTACAGCACCTTACAGTCACACTGCTGAAGTGATTGGAGCAGCATCATGATTTATTATTTGCATGTACAGTACCTTAGAATGACATTCCTGCAGTGATAGGAGCAGCACCAGGATATATTATTTGCATGTACAGTACCTTAGAATGACATTCCTGCAGTGATAGGAGCAGCACCAGGATATATTATTTGCATGTACAGTACCTTAGGGTGACATTCCTGCTGCGTTCGGAGCAGCATCAGAATTTATTATTTGCATGTACAGCACCTTAGAGTGACATTCCTGCAGTGATGGGAGCAGCACTAGGATATATTATTTGCATGTACAGTACCTTAGGGTGACATTACTGCTGGGATTGGAGCAGCATCAAAATTTATTATTTGCATGTACAGCACCTTACAGTGTCATTCCTGTAGTGACAGAAGCAGCACCAGGATTAATTATATGCATGTACAGTACCTTTCAGTGGCATTCCCTCAGTGATGGGAGCAGCATCAGGATTTATTAGATGCATGTACAGCATCTCAGAGTGCCCTTCCTGCAGTGATGGGAGCAACACCAAGTTTCATTATTTGCACGTACAACATCTTTGAGTGCCACTCCTGCAGTTATGGGAGCAGCACCAGGATTTATTATTTGCAGGTACAGCATCTTAGAGTGACATTCCTGCACTGATGGGAGCTGCACCAGTATTTATTACTTGCATTTAAAGCACCTTACAGTGGTATTCCTGCAGTGATGGAAGCAACACCAGGATTTATTAAAAGGTAAAGTCTGACGCTGAACCAGGTTCCAGGTGCTGGGACAGAACAGAACAAGCACAGTCAAGTCCCGCACTCACCATTCAAATAAATGTAGCTTATAACTCAAAGTCCATGTGCAAAGAAGCATTTTAATGCAGGTGCCAATAAAAATAAAATACAGTTCCTAAAGTGTTTCGAGAAACAAACTTTCCTTTTTCAAAGTGTAAACATAGAAATAAGCCTGCCTTAGATATCCACAAGCATGTGATGTCATAGGTGTGAGCCAAATTACTCAGGTGCAAGTTTCTAAAGTGCTAGTTACCATAAACACACTCATTTATTAAATATCGTATATACACTATTATTCAATAATAAAATACACACAAGTAATCTAAATTTCTAAATAGAAGCTCATTATCACAAAAATCAACAGTCTTGGTTATTAATTAAAAATATTTAGAATGAAAAAGTCCAAATTTTACAAATGATGCCAAAATATATCAAATTCCTAGGTGTCTGCAAAGGAGAAAACAAATATCTCAATCCCACTGATGTACCATATTAAAAATTACCTAGAATATAATTAAAATTAATATAACAAGCACACATATGTACATGTATTGGTAAGCTAACCCCCTAGCAACCTATTTGTATCTAATGGGAATTTTATTTGTATTCTAAGTAAGGTGTCTGATCAAATCTATCATTTAGACTAGGGGCTTGACATGCCCCTAATATAAAGATCCAGAAACCTTCTCGTTCAAGCAACCAGCTATCACAGCCCCCCACACCTTTGGTTTAGGGAGAACTCCTTCCATTGCTTTAAACAAAAAGCTGTGTGCTTCCTTATCCTGGGCCTCGTGAATGTGTAGGACAGTAGCATATTTTAAATCCACATTTCTAATAGCCCTCACATGCTCATCAACTCGTTGTTTAAAGACTCTCTTGGTCTTTCCCACATAAACAGACCGGCAACTGCAAGTGGCCAAATATATGACCCTACTGGTGTCACAAGTTGTCAGCTCTTTAATGGTAAATACCCTGTTCGAATTGACACTTCCAGAAACCTTTCCCTGAGCTATTGAGGCACAATACATGCACTTCTGGCACTTAAAACAGCCATTTCCCTTAGGTGGCAGCCACATATGTGCTTTTGGAACAGCCTGTCTACTGTGGACCAAAGCATCCCTAAGGGTGGTGGCCCTCCTGTATGAAAATCTGTGAGCATGGTGGTGAAACTTACATAAGTCCCTATCACCTTGTAAGATATTCCAATTTTGTTTAATAATACATCCCACCTTACCAGCATGGATAGAGTAGGTGATCACAAAATTCAAAACCTCATGCACTGTATCCCGATCATTTTGTTCTTTCTCCTAAAGTGTCAAATTCCACTCCATATTTCTAGCCCCCACTCTTGCCTGTTCCATATTTTGTCTTTTATAGCCCCTTTCACAAAATCTCTGTTGTAAATCTTCTGCTGCTCTATCAAAGTTGTCAATGTCACCGTAGTTTCTTCTAATCCGAAGGAATTGTCCATTTGGAATATTAGCAGTGGCATGACAAGGATGGCAGCTAGAAGAAAGGAGCAAGTTATTTCTATTACATTTCTTTCTATACATCTTTGTACTGAGAGTACCATCATCAGTCTTTTTAATACATAAATCCAGGAAGTGTATCTTCTCAAGGCTTGCAGTGTAAGTGAAATGTAAATTATTGTCTATACAGTGCAGATAATCCAAAAAAGCATCAAATTCCACAATTGTCTCTTTCTAGATAATCAGAATGTCATAAAAATCTCCGATATAAATCTATTTTATGAAAAAATGGCTTTTGATCTGGATTTCTAATAATTCTCTTAGTTTCCCATATATAGATTTGCTACACTGGGGGCAGATGTTGCCCCCATAGCTGTACCCTTGACCTGGAGATAGCTGTCACCCAAAAATGTAAACCAATTGAATTTAAAGCCAAATTCAGAAAGTTTAATAAGAAAATCGGTTGGGGATACTGAATCAGAATTCTGTGAATTAAAAAAAAATGCCAAACAATCCAATGCTTCCTCCTGGGGGATGTTGGTGTAGAGGGACTCCACATCCATGGTGACTAGAAGTAAGTCCACCTCCAGGGCAACATCCTCAAGGATGCACAAAACATCCCCTGTATCTTTAAGGTAGAATCCCAAAGTACCCACAAAAGGTCTTATATGGTAGTCAACAAACTGAGAAAGAGGCTGAGTAAGGGAGCCCATGCCACTCACAATAGGTCTCCCTTGTGGTGGAGGAGCATCAACATTTTTATGAATTTTAGGGAAGGTATAAATGGTAGCCCTCACGGGATATTCTACTTTAAGAAATTTCTTAGTATTGTTATCAATTCATTCCTTACATAAAGCTTCATCCAAATGTTCATCCACTCTAAATTTAAAATCATGAGTGGGATCCACATCAAGTCTCTTGTAGAAATTAACGTTTGACAACTGTCTTCAAACTGCACTGTACAGCATCTTAGAGTGCCATTCTTGCTGTCATGGGTACAGCATCAAGATTTATTATTTGTATGTAAAGCACCTTAGAGTGTCATTGCTGCAGTCATGTGAGCAGCACCATGATTCGTTGCTTTCATGCACAGTGCCTTAGAGTGCCATTCTTACAGTCTCCCAGGAGGCACACATCCCCGGATTTGTTTTTTTTGCTGAAAAATCAAAATGCCAACTTCTGGGACTATGCCAAGGGCTGACTGCATGTTTGTGAAGGCAACTCATCCCTAACCCTACCAGCCAAGTACCTAGAACCATGCTTAAGGTATGCCACCTTCCTCCGGAATCCTCATCCTTGATTTCTTGGGGGGGGCAGTAGAAGACAGAAATCCAGCAAGCTCAGTGGTCACCCCTTTCCACACAGCCCACCTGCTCTGTTGCCTTTGAAGGATCCAATGGTCTTTCAATTAGTAAGGAAGACGCAGAGCAATTGCATCATTAGCGGAGCTAGGAAGGCTGACCTAGTTTGTTTGCCTAGCATCATTAACAATGCAGTTTCTCTACCTCTTCCCTTTGTCATGCACCCACTCATTTCCTGCAGAGATTATAAAATGCAGGATGGGTGGGCTCTTTGGGAGGTGGGTACACTAAGCTAGCCAGATTTTGGTCCTCTACAGCCCGCTAGAAATCAAAGAACAGGACTCAAGAGGAGGAGGTTGGCACCAATGAAGCCTGATGGCTTTGTATACTGTAAAGGTCAGATCAGGAAATAGGGTGTCTCCTACATGAAACAGTCAGCTCCTGGCACAGTCCAAGAGCTGTATTTGTCTTTTTGGCAAAAACAGTGTTTGTGGCTTGGCAGAAGAGGAGGAGGGCAGGGAGTGAGTGGGGTGGGATGGAGTTGGTAGTGGAGGGGCTTCAGCTAGCCCTGTTTCAGATACCAAACCCCGATGCCATGGCCAGAAGTGTTTTCAGCCAATGAACTGTAGCCAAATTGAAATTATGGGGCTTGGCTTAAAACCAAACCAAACTTGCCACTGGACCATTTCACTTACCCATAATGTGTGCTCCCTATAGCCTCCCCATGCTATCCTCCATTTAATTTTATGTTGACTTTATTTTTTTTTTAAATAAGTACAAGTCCAGCTCCGTTTGCCCATCTATTTACAAGTGGCACATTGATGCCCACTAGTGCTGCTGGAGCACACTGCTGCTGCAGGCTTGGCTACAGCGGAGGCCTGTGAATGCCAACCATGCTTCCAGTGCTATATGCCTATAGATTAATAATGTGAGGTCATGCATAACCTTTCTTCCAGTTTTACCTCACCACAAGGGATAACCATTTGAAAAAGAACCTGTATGCCCATAAACTCTTTGTTGCCATTATTATATTTAGCTTGACCAATGGCACCACAAAAAAAAACTCAAACTGCTGCCTTTAACTGTAAAGCGATATATTGGTTAGCCTTCTAGGTTGATAAGCCACAGTGCAAATTCTAGCTTCCCATCTGATAATGGATCAGGTTTCAAAAGTACAAATTCAACCCTTCTGTCATTAACTTGAGCAATAATGTATGACAGGGTGTGTGTCATGCTGGGATAACATCATGCCTTGGCTGGTTGAAGCACAAGGCCACAGGCTGAGTGTGTTCAGCACCCAAGAAGTGGCATTATCCCTCACGACACACACCCTATAGTGCAGTATTGCTATTATACAATAGCTCATTTACATAAAGAATAAAAAGACAGAATCATTTTTTTATTAAATAGTTCTTTTGGTCATTTTTTGGAGGGGAAGGTTATTTTGTTATAAAATACTTCATTGTACTACGTCTGCAGTAGGTGGAGCTGTTGTCACCAACTTCTGTGCTGATATGGCTCTTGTGTTTGTCTCTCTAACCCCCTCATTTTCAAGGTCTATTCTCTGGTCACTTCACTTTGTCCTCCTTTGTGTTTTTTTTTACTGTATCTCCTGGCACTATATTCAGAAATACTCATTTGTGCTGGGAGAAATCTGCATTTTTCCAGACAGTAGATGAGGTTTACATCATGGTTTCAGCAGCTGAGATCGCAAGGGATTATGGGACACCCACAGTCAGAGGATCTTCTTGCTGCACTGGTTGGTGTATGTCTAAATACAAGGGGAGTTGATTTTAAGTTACAAAATATTCTGCTGGAGAATGTGGCCTCTGAAGGGGTTTTCTGGTTTTTTGGTCCACTCAGACTGAAAGTGCGAGACATCAGCCGCTCATAGGTGAGCACTTGAATGAGAGTACATGGTTTGTATCATAGCGGGAGTTTAAAAAAGAACATAATAAAGTACACTTAGAGAACTTCTGTTAGTGTGTGGGTTGCAGCACGGTGGTAGTTTAAAAAAAAAACAAAATAAATCACAGAGAATTTCTGTTACTTGCCAGTTAGTGTGCTGCTTCAGACTGTTGGCGTATGTGGGGATTAATGTACAATGGATTTGTACTATATACTGTTTGCTGCTGAAGTTGGGGCGGGGGGGCAGCATTTTTTTTTTGCTTTTGATATGGTCATGTGTGCTGGACCTTGGTACAGTGATACTGTGCTTGGATAACAACACTGTTAAAGGAGGCCTCTGACCAATCAGAATGCAGGAATCCCTTTCTGCTCTTGTATAATAATGATTTTAGATAGCTACTGCAAGTGTAATCATAGATTCATAGATTCTCTCTGCAGATAAGGACTGCCAGGCCCATCCAGTCTGCCTGTTTCCTAGTATATTGAGATTTTATTTATATTTATTATTCATTGATTAGGATGTTGTAATTGTTGCTATCTCTATTTTGTTTTACTGTCACCTTGAGCCTCCAGAGAAGGGTGCCATAAAGAAATAAAATCTTCTACGACTACTAATAAAACTAATAATCCTGTTCATAAAAGTACATCTATGAACAAACTGGGAAATTCTGCATTGTGTCCAGTTTTGCTGTTGGGTTTTGTTTAAGATGTGGTCACTTACAGAATTGCCTAGTGCACATATAAAACAAACACAAGTTTTTTTATTTTTTTGTATTTACTGTTTATTACAATGAACCTAAATAAGCTCTTACTGATCTCCACCGTCACAGGTGCCCAACTGGAAGTGGTAGGCACAATAAGTATCTTGGGGTCTGGACTGACCGGGAGCTCACTTTCAAGTCCCATACTGAGTGTGTCACCAAGCTTCTTTCCCAGATGCTGGGGCTGCTATATAGGCTCAGATGCTATCTTAGTAATGAAGCCCATACATCTGTAGCCAACAGTGTCCTCCTCCTCCCTATACTTCTGTATGGGGCCCCAGTCCTCTTTCCCTGCATGGTGCAGAGATTACTAAGCTTAAAGCTATGTACCACAGAATCAGCAGGTTTGTATCTGGCACAGGAAACTGAGAACACCATTGCAATGTCCTTGCCTCCCTGCACTGGCCCTCTCTTTTTGTGGTTAATAAGTTTTATTGATTTGACTTATTAAGACGATACAAACATTAAAACAGTCAGATACATTGCAAAGGTCTTACAGACTGTTACATATGTCTGTAGAAGCAGAGAACGGAACATGCTGGCCAAATAGTAACGAACTGAATATACTAGCCAGGTAAGCAGTAGGATAATACTCTGTGCCTGGATGTACAACACCTATCCAGCTGGAGATTAACTTTGAAAGCATTAGCAGTTGGTGCATTGCATTATGGCTAACTCATACAAACATATCTTACCTGGCCCCATCCTGCTAGTTTCTGCAGTATTTGACAAAGCGTCAGAAATTATGAGAGATCCAGGGCCGCTGTCCTCTACTTTATGCCTACAAAATACAAGAGATCACAAACACAAAGCAAGCAGGTCTTCATTGTCAGAGAAGATACTATCCTTTACTGATATTATACCATGTCATCCGTAGAGCATGGTTCCCTATAACTCAGTAACAATCTCTCCAGCACTTGCCCCTAAATGCAGCATGAGAGGAGACCATTATAATAGCATGGTTGTGCCTATTCAGCCAATTCCTTCCCTAGGTTTCAAAAACAGAAGGAAGGGAGTCCAGAGGGCAGTATATTTAAAGAGGGCAGTCACAGTATGTGATATTCTGGCCCAGTTGGCAACTTGAGCCATGGAGATAAGTAGCTCCCCCAGGAAGGGGATCATCTGGGACCGCCATTTACACAGTAGGAGTCTTTTAACCTGCATACTGAGTGTCAGAAGTAGTTTCAACTCGGAGAGACGAAGGTGAGGGGCTGGGGGCTGAAGTCCTAATAACAGCAACTCAGGGGACTGAGGCACAGGCTTCATAAGTATTTTGGACCCCATCTCACAGGTAGCCTGCCATAGGGGCTGGATCAGCCTGCAGGACAAAGTATATGGAACAGGTCACCTGGGAGTTCCTGACACCTTGAACACAGGTCAGACTGAGCCAGCTTTGCCTTGGCAAGGATTACAGGAGTCCTGTACCAGGAGTGAATTATCTTGTTCTGTATTAATTGACTACTGGTGTCAGGATATGCCCCGTGAGCTAATTTTAGACAAGACTTCCACTCCAGGTTCGTAATAGGGGCATGTAGTGCTTTCTCCCATTTATGCTTGGATTCCTCTGCTTGGGATGGGATGGTGTTCCGAATGGCCGGATATACCCGGCTTGACTGTCCTCTTTCTAGGGCCAGCCATAACTCTACCTGGGAGATTTGTTGCTCTTGGTGCTGCTTATGCCTGTACATAAGGATGGTGCTTCTTATTTGAAGGAATCACCAGAAGTCTTTGGGAGAGATCCCATAAGAGCTCTGCTGGCCCTCAAAGGAATTATGGGTGTCTGTACCAGGAATGAGCATATCTCGAAGCAATGAGATACCACCATGTTCCCATGAGGGCCATGCAATTGGTTGTTTATTGATGGCAATCTCATTATTGTCCCATAGTGGGGTAAGTCTTAGGGGAGATGGGGAGGCGCCCAACTTCTTACGCACCTTGGCCCAATATTCCAGACAGGGACCTATAGTAGGATGAGAGCGAGTGCCCTTAGGAGGATTGTTAAATAACAATAGTACCAAGTGAGTATGCTGACATACATCTCTTTCCATATCCAGCCACTGGGGAGCGTTGTGTTCAGGGAAAAGGAACCATTTTAATGCCTGAGCCAGCTGAAAGGCCCATTTATACCCCTCTAACCACAGAAGATCCCAGCCCCCTTCCAACCAATGAGCTCTGAGCTTATTTCTACTGTACCTAGGTTTCTTACCCTCCCACAAAAAGGATCACAGCAGGGAGTCTAACTTAGCAAACCAATAACAAGGTATTTTCAAAGGGATATGGGAGAGAAATACATAATTTTTGGTGCTGTGACCATTTTAATTGCAGATATTTTACCTACAAGTGACAGTCGAAGAGATTTCCATCTGTCCAGTTCTGTACAAATGGACGCAAAAAGTGGTTTTATAATCAGGTCCCAGATTTTATGCAGATTAGGAGAGATAGCAATGCCCAAGTAGGTAATCCCTTCAGGGGCCCATCAGAGCCCATGCTGAGTAACCATTTGAGAGGTACACTTAGAGTTTAAAGGTAGGACCTCCATCTTGGCCTGGTTAATCTTGAGCCCTGAAAATGTAGAGAAATCTGACAAGGTGGACAGTAGGGGGAGGGAGGGAGGTGGTGATATTGGCTATAGGGAGCAACAGGTCATCCACATGCGTAAGAGTAGGGTATGCCCTTGTTCCCACCTGGACCCCAGAAATTAGAGGATTTTGCCTAATAGAGGCCACCAGGGGTTCTACTGCCAATACAAAAAGTAGTGGGGAAAGTGGGCAGCCCTGACGGGTACCCCTACCCAGTATGAATTGGGAAGACAGCATCATATTGGTGAGTATCCGTGCAGCTGTGGATGTATATATTGCCCCAATCCAGGCCCGGAACCCCACCCCCAAGCCCATAGTGCAAAGTACTTGTTGGACATAGTCCCACTCCAGGGAATCAAAGGCTGTTTTGAAATCTATTGCAATGGCAGCAGCGGGGGAAGATAATGTTTGGCCCTTATGGATTAAATTTACCAATGATCTAATATGGTCCGCGCTAAAGCTGCCCTTAACAAAGCCTACTTTGGATGGGTGGATCAAATTGGGAAGGAGAGGATTAAGTCTATTAGCTAGTATCTTAGCTGGCACCTTGCTATCAGCATTCAATAATGAAATAGGGCAGTAGCTGGCCGCTTTAAGAGGGTCTTTACCTTTTTTGGGTAGGATAGTAATAGTCACCTCCCTAAGGGATGAAGGGAGCGACCCTGTTTGCAATGACTCAGTAAATACTTGCTGCAATACCAGAGAGATTATGGGATGCAACAGCTGCCACACTTCAATAGGGAAACTGTCCCCTCCTGGGGCCTTTCCCGTTTTAAGGAAGAGGATGGTGTCTGCCACCTTCTGGGTTGAGATCAGGGCATCTAGAGCATTAGCTTGGGCTTCCGAGATTTTGGGGAGATGTAGGGACTCCAGAAATGGGTGGGCCCCCTGGGGGTCTGGGGATCTGGAGGATTTATATAATGAGGAGTAAAAATTCATAATTATTTGATTAATGCCTTGTGCCGAGGTCTGGGTCCTACCCCCTGCATCCTCTAAAGCCGCTATATGCCTTTTGGCTTGCTGCTTTTTGAGACGGTATGCCAGCAGCTTACCCCCCTTTTTTCTCCTCCTTCCCAGTATTTATGCTTGAGTCAAATGATCAAAATCTCTGCCTTTCTAGAGACCAGCTTGTTCACTTGCATCTTCAGAGAGGTGACCTTGTGACCTGCGTCTGACCTAAGGGGAGGGACACGAAGGGCCTTAAAAGCAAGCTCCGCTTCTCGAAGTTGTCGTTTAAGCCCCCTCAAATGTTGTTCCCTCCTCTTTTGGTGCCGGCTCGCATACCGTATTATTGCCCCTCTTAGAGTAGCTTTGAATGCCTCCCATGTGGTACCTGCAGAGGTATCTGCTATGAGGTTATGCCAAAAAAATTCCATTGCTTCCTTTTGAAGCCAAGGGGGAAGGTCTGGGTCATGAAGTATCAATGGGTCCAGCCTCCATGCCGGAGACTTAGGGAGTGGGGGGCCCCATGTGAAGGCAACATGCACAGGGGCATGATCCGAGATAACTAAGGGATGAATAAGGGTATTAACAGTGTTGCTAGTAATAGTAGGAGAGGTGAGCCAGAAGTCTTTTCTACTAAGAGAACTATGTACTGGGGAATGAAAGGTGTAGTCCCACTGGGAGGGGTGAAATATTCTCCAGATGTCCGTAAGGGCCAAATCTTGTTGTAATTGAGCAACTGCCATCACAGCCCTGGAGTGGGGCTCAGTATTGGAAGGGGATCTATCCAGGAAAGGGTCCAGAGTAAGATTAAAATCACCCCCTAATAAAATGGGGGTGTCTTCTGGAGTTATGGATCCCAGCACCTGGGCCATTTTGTGAAAGAAGGAGGGTGAGTCCTCATTCAGAGTGTATACATTACCCAGGATCAGAGGGCCCTCCGCAGTATCCATGAGTACCACCACCCATCTACCCTCAGGGTCTCTCACTTGTCTCTGCATTTCCATTGTAGTTGCTTGTGAAGCAGAATCACCACCCTTCTCTTTCTAGAGGAGGCCGAGACATGAATGACCTGACCTACCCACTCCCTCTTCAGTCTCTCAGGATTCCCCCCGGTAAGTTTGGTCTCCTGCAGGAAGGCGACCCTCACTCCCAGTCTCTTAAGGTGGCTCCAAAACTTGCTTCTCTTGTTTGGGTATAAGCCCTCTGACGCTCCATGTCAGACAAGTGATATCACCTGTTTGTAATAGGGAGCACATATTTAATTAAGAGATATATCAAGAACAACCAGCAGATAGGGGTCGAGGGCAGCCCAACCAGAAGAGGCAAATTTCTATAGAGCGCCACCAGATATGGAGAGAGTGGGTAAAGCCCATATACCCTGCCCCTACCAGATGACCTTATAGTAACAAATAACGAAACATCTGTGTGTGTCTCTTGTGAAACAAACATACATAAACACATTAACAAACTATATACATTGTGCACAGTGTACCGTGCAGTTTGGGGATATAGAGGCGTCTCTTCAGCCGCAGAGCCCAGCTGTAGGCCAGCCCCTATTCCCAGGGCATTATCAAGTGGTATCCATCCTTCCTTAGCACTATGGTGAGCGCAGGGGGGGAGGTTCCCCCCCCCCGAGAGAATCGAGCAACCCAATAGGAAGGTTGGACCACGTGGCTCATTGCAACCCCAGATGGTTGAGAGAGCTGCTCCAGTGGTGTAGCTCAGAAGCTGGGGTAGTTAAAGTGGGACTATACAATGCTTCTAATGAGGTGGGGGTTTGCAGGAAAGAAAGTGGGGTAGGACTGCCCACTATTTCGGCGAGCCTAGGGTTATTGCTGATAGGTGATAACATGCTCTCACAACAAAAATCCTGGTGAGGTCAGGCTAGTCACACCTATGAAGAGTGTACTGTAAGCCACCCAATGCAGGGGCTGGGAGATCTCCCCTTGATAGAAAAAAATAATAAAAAAAAAAAAACATACCAGAGGGGCACAGGCCTGTGCCATTCACCACTTAGGCCCTCATGTAAAACACATCCTGGCTACCCATTCAGCACAACAGTTTAAGCATGCCAACAAATACTTTCATATTATATGACACAGCTTCCCAGCAGACCTCACCCCCACACACATACAAGTAAGCGAGGTAGAACCCACAAAAGTTCTGCTGTTTAATCAGATGGTACAAAAAAGGCCTTCTTTGCCATCTAGACGTGTCTGGACCTTTGATCAGGATGTCCACTGAGAGCTTGTTGATAGGCCTCATTGAATCCCTCCCAGTACAGGAGTGAGGCATCTTCTCTGCCACATGGCAGTGCAAGTCGAGGGTCAAGGTTGGGGTGAAAAGGGTCTCGAAAGTTCCCTTCCATAGGTAACATGGAGAAAGGGTAGCAGATGGGTCAGCCAAGGAGACTGTCCACTGATAATCAATTTAGACATCCCAAATTTGCTCCATTTCTACAACTCCCCGGGGGATTAAAAGAACAGGAATAGAAAGAAAATAGAAGAATGACTACTTATCTGACCACGCCGGTGGGTTTTCTCTGATCGATTGCCCTGGAGAAGTAGAGCACTCAGAATGGTCCACACTGAAGATGAGATATCCGCTGGTAGAGGAGGCCTCCCTCGTAGCCTTTGGTGGATGCTGCTCTCCACTATCTGTAGCTCCATTCTGTGTCTGGTGAGGAGTTGTTGACGGGAACAGGTAGCTGGGCTGCAACATAGGAGTAGGCCTGCCTTTCACAGTCAAATCCACAATGCCTGGGTGTTGATCCGGAGAGCTGGGGAGTAAAGCTTCATATCTATTAGCGATGTGGTAGGTCTGTAATGAATCTGGAGCAACAGTATCCATGCTTGTGGCCTCCTCTGTGTCGTCTTGCCCTCTCTCTGAAGGATGCTCCCAGCGGCCGTGTTTCTTTGAGAACTGCTTCTTTTGGTGTGTTTTTTGGGGGAGTTCCCAGTGTTGCTCCCTGAGGTCTTGCCAAACTGCAGGCGCGCTCACTGATGGAGAGGAGCAGCAATCCAACCTGTCGGTAGCTGTTTTTGCCGGAGGGGCTCCTGGGGTAGTGGTGGTGAATTCTTGTGGCCAGTTGCGCCATAAAAAATTCATGAGTGCATCAGGAGATTCAGAACTGTTTGGGAACCCATTATGCATAACCGCATTGTAGCTGGGTAATGCAAGGAAAAGGATAGTCCAATAATGTGCATTTTATGCCTTGACTCAGAGTATACTCGGCGTTTGTCCAACAGATCCTTAGAGAAGTCCTGAAAGATGTGGATCCTATTCTATCTCCACACTACATGCTGTAACTCACGAGCTCTAGTTAGGACCTTCTCTTTGTCCCTAAAATCAATAAATCGGACTATGATAGGTCGTGGTCTGTCCTGGGCCTGAGACATGGGGGCTAACGTACGATGTGCGCATTCTACCTGGAGCGGTATCCATGGGTCCAACTGCAGCATTTCATCGATGGCTAATTGTAGAAATCCCTCGGTATCTTTGTCTTCTACACACTCAGGGAAGCCCAGGAAGTGAAGATTATTATGGCGACCTCGATTCTCGAGGCCATCCATCTTACTGCACAGCACCTGTATGGTCCATTGTTGATATCCTAATTCTGCCCTTAAGTCCTGAACATGCCCCTCCATCGCCGAGACCCACTGTTCGGTATGCAGCATCCTGGCTTCTAAATTTTGAACCACTTGGGTGTTTCGATTACTTGCCACAGTGACTTGTGCCATCTGGGCCATAAGTTGGCCGAACATCGCCTCAACTGACGGTTGCTCCCAGGTTTGTGGCAAGTGGCCTTCAGCCATATTTTCATGTCTACCTCGTCCAGGAGGCTCTTCAGTAAAATAACAATTTCCACACAGCAAATGAAGGCTTTTTGTATCAATAAAGCTAAATTAGTGTAGCTTGAGTATTACCTCACAAGTTACAGTAGAGTGAGGATATAACACCAGCTGGTAGAAAAAGGATTTTAAAGGATATTTCCCTCTGGGTTGTGGAGCTGATCTTTAAGCTGCCATCCTATTTAGTACCCATAGTGGCCCCACTGGCCCCCTCTTGAACACCATCTCTACTACCCTACCTTCTGTTTGGTCTATAAGACAGGCAAATTGTATCCCCAGTCTCGCAGATATACTGGCCTGGAAACCCTCTAGATGGCAGCTCTGCTCCTCCTTCCAGCCACTCCTGGAGGTTCCAAGGACCTGAACAACATTTGGTCAATGGTTCTTTTCACATAAAGCACCTTTACTCTGGAATGAACTTCTAGTCCCCATCCAGGAAAGCTGCACTTATCAGGGCTTCAAGGGGCAACACAAAGGATATCCAGCCCCAAAACATAATTGCTCCTGCTTCCGCTGAGCCTACCCCAGCCTTTATTGTGCCTAACTGTGGCTAAATTGCTTTTTTTCCTCCACCAACTATGAATAAGCCCTTGAACTTGATTTGATGTACTATATACTGTAACACAATCCAATGCACTTTGACTTACTGATTTGCATTTAGAATTTGCTACGTAATTTGTTAGTCCTCACTGTTGTATCTACTGTTACTACCATTGTCATTATGTCCTCAGTATTGATTAATTGTATACAATACTGTACCAATGTGAAAAGAATTCATATACTGTATGTAACTTATCCCAAGTAGCTCCTGAAAAAGAGACTCAAGTCTCAATAAGCCAACCAAGTTAACAAAATCTAATAAATCAATAAACTTTCCTCCTATTCTTCCTCTGTCCAAACACCTCTTCTCTTTGACTTCTCCTAGATCAACTCCTGCTCAACTTGTGGTTTGGTCTGGCTCTATGCATCAGTTCCCTGGCAACCTCACCACTGCTAACCTTCTTTGCAGTGGACAACCCCCCAGTGATCGTTATCCCAGAGGGGGCAATGTTTGTCAGTCTGCCAGTCTGTGGATTGAAAGGAGAGGATGTGTGTCCTGGTGAATTTGCACATAATGTTGGGGATGTTCATGTCCCCCCTGATGTGGATCAGAAGTGCAAGTGTGGGTTCCTGCCATCATAGTTCCACCTACCTAGATCACCATAGGACAATCATTCAGTAACAGACATCTAACTTCATTCCCAGTGATCTTGTGTACCCAGTTGGACTGCACTCAGCGTCCTGCTAGCCTGCCTGGGGGTCGCAGGATTGAGACACCAACCAGGATTCCCTCAAGAAACAAGCAGTTGCTTTGTGAGTTTGTGACTTTTGCAATAGTAAGACACAATTCATCTTATGTTTCATAGACATTTTGTTATTCTGTTCCTTTTATTTATTTTTTTTATTATAAGGTTCATTTGTAAAAAGTAAATCTAGTGGGCAGCATTTCTTTAACAAGGGACCCTATTTCTTAAATCACTTACCAGTAGGTGTATCTCTGGATATGTCCCCTATCTATTCAAAACATTAAGAAAAAGCTTACAGAATGAATTGAGATGCACTTGTGCAATCATTGGTTGAAATCCTTTATAAACATTCCCTAGAACTGTATATAAAATACCCAGCACGTAGTATTAATTGAATGTAATGTCTACCTGTGTCGAAGTGTTGTTTCCCTGTATCTCTATTATGCATCACTGAAATGGGGTTTACTTTTAACCCCTATCACTTTCTGGTATGTAACCCCCCTGCAAATGGGGGTTCCCAAAAGACTTCCAGGAGCTTGCTTGAATGCTCCAAGCCTGAATGGTGTTTGGCGTTTAAGCCATTTATCAGTGAGTGTTTTTAGAGCCTCTGGTACTGTCTCTTTAAGAGCTGTCTGCTTGCAGACATAATTAGTTTGTATGGGGGACTGTGTGCTTCTCTGCTTGAGTACCACTCGAGCTGCCAATTCACTCCATTTTGCAGTCACTAGGAGTGCAAAGGACCCTATCAGAAAGATATAACTGTTTGCCAGAAATCATTTAGAGTAATAATGAAAATACAGTTTGTCTAACCTGCTTCTTTGCAGTCAGAACTGTGTTTGCCTAGTTCCCCATTCTAGTTTTGAACTGTTGAACTGGACCAATCAGTGTGGGTTAAGGTAGCTCTAAAATGGTGCCTTGGACGAATCAGAACTTGGACTCGTAATCTGAGCCAGCCACAAGAGGATTGTATGGGCAGTGACTCTGGGAGATGTAGTTTGGACTTTGGCACCTTTTTGGACCAACAGGGGCAGTCTATTGTGAGTGACAGCCAATCCAGCCAAGAACTGGGAGGAACTCAAAGGAAGTGCCCGGTTTTGTCTGCTGGAGTTTCAGTTGAGCTCTGGCAGTGAAGAGGGAAGGAGCCCTGTGCTTTTTCGGTGTGCAGTTTTAGTCGGGAAACGTGTGTAGGCCCGAGTTCGGTCTGCAGCTTGTGTAACTGCTTGTTAGGACTGAATCCGTCCTGTGAAGAGAATCAAAGGATATCTGAAGAGTAGAAACCAGGCTCACCCTGTAGAAGACTGGAGAAATTGCTGAATTGCGCTCGGTCTGTCAGGAACTGAATCTGCTGTGTGTTCTCCCGTATTGTGCAGTAATTGCGATCGGGATAGAGAAGCAGCCTGCCTGGTATAGTACTTTCTTTTACCATATAAATGTGCAGGAGGCTTGTGTAGCTCAAGTGAATCCTGCTGCCATTAAAGGACTTTGCCTGTTGCAGTTTGTCATATAAATGTGTGAGGAGTCTCGTGGAGCTCAAGAGTAGCCCTGCTGATGTTGAAGGACCCTATCTTGTTTGGAGGTCGTGAGTACTAATTCAGGGTCGCTCTCTGTTGATTTGCCACATTAAATCCAAATGGAATTACTGTACTGCTGACTGTTTAACTAATTTTTCTTTTCTCTATGTGAAAGGGCCCCTACCAGCTGCCACAGTTTGGACTAGCCACTAGGGCTTGGGTACCCAGGGACAGTAACTGGTAGGGATAGGCCTGTGCACAGAGCCATAGGTAGATGAGTAAAGTGATAAGCTAATTAACCTGATTTCCCCCTGTCCTTGTTATATCCTCCTAAATAAATCAGAGCTGCTTGTTTCAGCAAAGTTATACTGCCTGAGGTATTTGTCTATGTTAAAGTATTGTACTATGATTGTTGCACTGTATCTTATTACTTTACAGGGGTCCCAGTGCCTGAACCAGTCCTGGGGTAAGTGTATACTGTGAAGGTAATTTGATATACTGTGTGGGCCACTAGTGGGAAGAAAGGGGGTTGCAGTGTCCCAGAGGGCTGTGACCAAGTTAGTTTAACTATTGCAAACCCTGACCTCTGGGTGGAGGCACCGCCATCGGATCCAGGCCCTCAACCTGTTAGTGGCAAATCAGGCAGGGGTAGTAGCCCTGGGATAGCGCCATCTAGGGTTACATCTTGGAGGCTCACCGCTGGGATTGTGTGTCCTCTAGTGGCCATATTTATGAACCACTGTTAAGGAAAAAAAATGGGTACCCGACAGAAGTGGCTGTGCACGGCTGGTGGAGTGGTGTACTGGGGAAGAGATCGACCCCCAAAATGCTATGCTTATCCTGGACATCCCCCTTGGTATCAAAACGGACACTGTACAGGGAGTACTTTCCAAGGTCAAAGGTTTGCAAAACCCTGTGGTGGTGGGTCGGCATGCTAATCTGCTCACCCACACTTTCCTGGCCCTAGCAGAGTTTAGGATCCCATAGATAGCTCCAAAGTGCCACAGACCATTACCCCAGAGGGAGCCCTCACTGCCTGGAGAGTGATAACTAAGGACAGTAAAGACCGGGGGAATGAGCCCCACCACTATCTGAAACTTTGAGGAGAAATTTGCTAAATGGTTGCTGGGGAAGGGAAAACTGTGGAGGACTTGAAGAAACTATTCTTGCCACCTGGGGTGTTCCTCCCCAACACCTCTCCCGCCCAGTACCCATAATGGTGGCTGAACCAATGCAGACTCTATTTCTGCACCTGCCATTAGTCACGACTCTTACCGAAGGTTGAGGATCTTCTCTGGCACCTCCCACCCCTAAGGGGAGGATGACTCGGGACCTGGATAGACTATGTTGCCCCCAAGTGCTAGAATGGCAATGCTTGGAAGCAGCGCGAAGAGGGTTAGTGAGAGCCTCCGAGGTCCTCCTGCCCTGGCTACCATCCGCAGCAAACGGGCCAGTAACCCTGAAGTGACTGCACAGGCCTATCTGAGGCCTTGGAGAATGTGTGGAGCCCAGATTCTGATGAGGACCTATGGTGGAGAGTAAGAAATGCACAACAGTACCAAGGGAGTTGTTGTCTGTGTATGTATCTCGGCTGGAAAAATTGTTGCAAGAATGCCTCAGAAAGGGTAGTTTGCCAGCGATTGAACTGGACCGAACCAGGCTGGACAGGATCCTTAAGTCTGCCCCTTCTCAGAACTGCTGTTGCTTCAGTTACGCTTGGCAAATCGACTGGAATCCCCACCCTCCTATGATGAGTTAATGAGAGAAATTCGAGGAGTTGAGAAAAGGCGACCTCGGGAGGGACCTGCACTAATAGCTGCGGCTACGACCCGAGTGACTGAGGGTGACCCATTAAGTGAGTTCAGGGGCAGAGGTTGGCAGTCAATGAGTGCTCTGACAAGGAAAAGATATGCCACAATGGGGCGAACTGTTGAGAGATCGGGAATTCAAAACAGTCCCTTTATGAAGGCCACACCTGCAAGTACGGGCCCTGACCTATATCCGACTGCATCTGCTATGGGGTGGGGTACCCACCCATGTGTCTCCTGCTGATAACGGCTCAAACTCGATTCCTTGATCATGGAAGTGGAGAAACTGACGAGATGTCTCCAAATGCTTATCACGCCAAGAGACAGAGATGGCACCAAGGTTTCCAGTTAGTAATACCCCGCCCTGGCTCCCAGTGTGGCGCCTCAGCCAGCTCAAACTCCAGAAAGTATGTTTTGCTATAATTGTGGGAAGGATGGGCACATGAAAAGGGAATGCTGCCCCAAAAGACACTGACAAAGTTGCATATAGGCTACAAGGAGAGCTTCGAGAACAAATCAGTGGTTAAAAGGTGCACAAAATGATCCCAGTGAGGGCACCAAAATGCTAACTCACGCCCTTTTGCAAGGTCAGTTGCCCAGGCCCCCACTACCACCTCTCCAGACTGGTCCAGAATAGTGGGTCCCTCCATGGAGACCACTGTAAAGGTGAATGGAGTGTCTACAAGAGCTGTATTAGACAGTGGCTCCCAAGTGACAATTATGTTCCAGGATTGGTATCAGAAGCATTTGTCAGAGCGTCCCTTACAACCATTAGAAGGACTGCATGTATGGGGGTTAAGTGAGAAGGCCTACCCCTATTCCGGTATATCCATTTGGCTGTCTTTCCCCACCTCCATGGCTGGAGTGGCTGAACAAGTAGAGACTCTAGCCTTAGTGTGTCCCCCACTGGACTGTATGATGGTGTCCCTTTGTTGATTGGAACAAATGCTCATATGTTCGGAAGGCTGGCACAGTTGTATTATGAAAAACAGGGGTCAAAGACTAGTAGAGCTTTAAGAGTTCTGGCTTTAATTAAGAAGGTCTATGAGGCACAGAGAGATGCTGAAAAAATAGAACCAGAGGAACCGGTCGGAATTGTATGGAAGAAGGATCCTGAGTCTCTGATCCTGGCGCCAAATGAGGTCCGTATCAGAAAGGATGTTAAGGGAGTCACGTGATGCAAGCTCTGTGAGTGCAGCCTGATCCTTCAGCTCCAGCCTCCCACTGCATTAATACCTGCATTTTCTACAATTTTGATAAGCCTGCGATTTCAGCTGACCCTAATAGGTGTTATAAGGGTCTTTGGAAGCTGGTGCTGAATTGGTGTATATGGAGGTCGAAATGAAGAAAAAATACACCCAGACACACCCACAGTCTCTCCCGCCAAGGCCCAGTCAAGAAAGCAGAGTGATCACGGATACCGAAGGCCCTGAAAGCGAGGTGCTATTCATGATAACGAGCCCCTTTACTTTTAGCACAATTCTTAGCGGAGTTTAAGCCCTTTCGTGTTGAACTGTGTACGGTGACAGAAGAGTTAAAAGCGGTTACCTTAGCCCTTGAGGACTTGTCCCGTCGTACAGGGGACACGGAAGTGAAAGTTTCCTCTTTAGAGAAAAGAGTAGCAAAGCAGGAACCGGAGATCATCAGCCTGAGACAGAAGTTATCCAGAATGGAGGCAAAGATCGAAGATTTGGAGGGACGGAGTAGGAGGAATAATCTGGTAATATCGGCCTCCCAGGCGTGAAGAGCGACGATTCGATCTCATTTGTACAGAGCTTTCTTAAAGAACTTTAGGCCTAACACCCTTCAAGCGATAAATTTACTATTGAAAGGGCTCACCGAGCGCTGCGTGCGGCTCCACCAGCGGGCTCCCCGCATTTTAATAGTGCGCTTTTTGAACTACCAGGAGCGGCTTTTTGTCATGACAAGGGCAAAGGAGCTCAAGGAGATAAAGTGGAGGGGGGTCCCGATCAGGATTACGCAGGATCTACCGCTGGCAGTACGGCAAAGAAGAGCGGAATACCATCCAATTGTTTCGAAGTTAATTCCTGCGGGTATTCATTTCAGGATGCTTTACCGGTCCAAATTACAAGTCTCAATCTCGGGTCAGTGGTCTACATTTGAAGACGCTTTGGCAGCATGAAAAGGTTTGTCTGCAGCTTTTCCGGACCTCTTCAAATAGCCCTTGTGATTTTAAGGGGGTGAGAGGTGGATGAATGTGTGTTAATGCTCTCTTAATCCTTGCTCATTTGTTAAATAAGAGGATCGCGACCTCTCGGTTAATAAGTTCTGCGAGTTAGTTCTTGATTTCTCTCTTCGATCATCTGGTGATAACAGTAAGTTAGCATGAGTTGGCAATTTCACATACAAAGGCAGATGTGTAAGTTTTCGTGGGAGTGGAGACAAGGAGGTTTGATCCCTGGAGTGCAGGCTGGCCGATTGAGTAAGAAGGCATCTAGAGAGTGCTAACAGGCTCAACACACCGCGGGAAGGAGGCCATGCTTGGTATAGTGTAGCGGTGGGGCAGAGTGGATCACGCCATGGGTCTCCGGACAATGCTCCTGTGGTCTGTTCGACTTTAGCGTATGGCCAGTCTCCGAGGCGGAGGACATTCTTTCTTTTCCTCTTTTCAAGGACCCAGGCAGCGTTGGAGTTTTCGGTTTCGCCTGAGATGCGTTAATTAAGCAGTGTTATTGGCTGTAATCTCGACCGAGGATCGGTAATCAATGTATGGCATTTGGACAATTTACATCTGTAGTTGCTGACTAATGGTCCGAAGAATGAGTGCATAAGTTGGGCTTTGGACTACAGATTGGTTTCGTAGTTTTTTTTTCTTTGAGACTGGGTTTTATTTCATCCGAATTCTTCATTATAAGTGTGCATCATCAGTGACCTATGATGGACCTCATCTTCTGAACACTATTTGTGGGCAACCCTTACAGATAATGATATCTTTTTTTTTTGTTTGTTTGTTTTATTCTACTGTACTGTTATATATGATTAACTATAAATGTTGGGGTTTATTCGTAAATCTTAGCTCTTTGGGTTTTGTTTTGGAAGGATATTTTCTGTAACAGGTGTGGGAAATGTTACAAAGGTGATTCAGGGACTGGGCCGAAATACAAGATTATGGCCCGATGGGCTCTTTTTATTATTATTATTTTATTATTATTATTTTCATATATTGTCTCTTTCCTTTATGGTTGTGGAGGGCTAAGTGGTATTACATAGGGTCACTAGGAGGTGTTGGTTAGTGCTAGATAGGTACTCAAAGATTTTATGGGGCTGGAGGGAAGGGTCTGAGGTAACTGAGCTATGGATATCATGGACCAAAGTGTGGTAAAGAGGGGGGTGGGAGGGAGGTATTGGGAGGTTGGCGGACAGAGGGAGGATACCAATTAATGTGGTAGAGAATTTGGAGGGATGGGAGGTATTGGGAGGGTGAGGGACAGAGGAGGATGTTAACTGCATTAGTACAGGTGTTTGGGATTGGATCGGTTATGGGGTTTACTTTTAAGGTAGGGCAGGGGGTGGGGGGTGGATAGCAGTAGGAGGTTAGAAGGGTCGTGTCTTGGAAGATCTGCTCTCTAAATGTTTTGAGCAAGATGGGGTTTGACATGATGGAAAAGGTAGTCCGATGGTCTTATAAAGACTACTCGGAGAATGGGTAGGTTGGAATTTGTTACTTGGAATGTCAAAGGTGCCAGGCAAAAATAAAGAGATATAGATGTTAAAGCATTTGCAATTACTAAGGGCCAGATAAGTGTCTACAAAACACACTTGTTTGAAAAAAGGAGCTGAATGCGCTCAGATGCCAGTTTATTGGTCAGGTATATCGGGGCTGGATATAATACTGCTGGTAGGGGGGTTGCACTCCTATTTCACAGGAGTGTGACTTTTGTGTGTGAGAATAAAATAGTGGATCCGGTAGGCCGTTATATAATTGTTATAGGGCTTTTAAACCAAACAAGGTTAGTGTTGGGCAGTATATATGGTCCTAATGCAGACACCCCTGATTTTTTTATGGATTTAATGAAAGTCTTAAGTCCGTTTCATCATCTTCCGATAGTGCTGGGGGGGATTGGAATTTGCCATTTACTCCAGATTTGGACAAGGATGGTATGCGTGATGGTCTTTCTCCAGCTCAGAGAGCTATTAGGGATTTGTCTGATAATCTGGGACTATGTGATCCATGGAGGGTTATGCATCCTTCATGTAGGGAATATACATTCTTATCGGAAGTTCATAAGTCCAGATCCAGGATTGACTATTTTTTGGTGAGTCGAGACCTACTTTCAGGATTGGTGCAGAGTAACATTACTCCGGGGATCTTCTCAGACCATTCTATGGTTCGCTGTTCCCTCAATTTGGCCCCTAATGCTCCCAGACAGACTATCTGGAAGTTAAACAACCAAATACCCGCCCACGGAAATAAGGGAGTATATCGGTCGTCGGATTGAACAATATGAGACAGAGAACAGGCATTTTTCTATTAGAGGATTTATGGTGGAGTGCTCTAAAGTGTATGTTAAGGGGGGAGTTTATCCAGTTGGCGGTGGCAAGGAAGAAGAAGAGGGACAATAGGGCTAGGTTCTTGCTGACACAAATTAGAGACATAGAGAGGGTCCTGTCAAGGAATACGCCAGAGGAGACCAGGGAGCTGTTGATTAAATTGCGTCATGAGTATGAAGGGATATTGGGGGAGAGGGCAGAATATGCGATGAATAAAACCAAAGCACTGTATTTGAACCAAGGCGAGAAGTCAGGTAGGCTCTTGGCAATGCGGTTGAGGGCTGTAGAGGCATCTAGAATAGTCTAGAGTATCACGTCTCGAGTAGATGGGTCAGTTAAAACTTTGCCCATGGAAATTGTTAGGGAATTTGAGGACTACTACAAGGCTTTATATAGTCCTATGACTCCTAGACCCAGTACGGAAGAGGTTGAGGACTACCTAGATACTTGTAATCTACCCCAGGTGACAGAGGTTCAGAGGAGAGAGCTCTCATTTCCCATCTCTGAGGAGGAGATCTTAGATGCAATTCAAATGCTTTCCAATGATAAGGCACCCGGCCCAGATGGGTTTACACCCAATTTTTATAAATGTTTTGCGACCTTGTTGTGTCCAGGCCTTAAAAGATTATTTCAGAGTATTTTGACCTTGGATACAGTGGATGGCTATTTATCTGAGGCTCTGCTAGTGCTTATCCCGAAGGAGGGTAAGGAATTAGATAAAGTTACAAGCTATAGGCCTATCTCCCTAATCAATTACGATGTTAAGATTTTGGCGAAGATTTTAGCGAACTGGTTGTCCAAGGTCATGCCCAGTCTAATTCATCATGACCAGGTTGGGTTTATGAAGGGCAGGGCGGCTTCAGACCACCTGCGTAAACTATCTCATATCTTCTCTGTATCCAGGGACTGTAATTCCCATGTTTTGATGTCGGTGGATGCAGAGAAGGCTTTGATAGAGTGGACTGGAAGTTTTGTCCATTGCTATGGAGAAATTCGGTTTCCCGGCTCAATTTATCAGTGCCTTTTTGCCCTATATAAGGATCCTAAAGCTAAAATATATTGTAATGGATTTTTTTCCACAAGTTTTCCTCTTAACTCTGGCACTAGGCAGGGCTGTCCTCTATCACCTCTTTTATTTAATTTATATTTAGAACCTCTCCTCACTAAAATGAGATTAGACCCTGGAGTCAAGGGTATTAGAGTTTGGTCACAGGAGCTCAAAATCTCAGGATTTGCGGATGACATTTTGTTGCATGTTACTCAGCCAGGTGATTCAATTCAGGCAGTGATGGACATCATTGGAGAATATAGTAGATTGTCCAATTACAAGATGAATGTGGAGAAAACCCAGATTTTTCCGTTAAACATGAGAGTGCATAGGTCTGAGGCGTTGGAAATGGGCATGCAATGGAATCCGATAGTTTGAAGTATTTGGTATTTACTTGGCTAGATCCGACTTGAAATTAATCAAGCTTAATCTGGATGCCACTAGGAGTATTATTAGCAGGATCTAAAAGGTGGGTGGTTTGCCTCTCTCTGGGGACGGATCAATATAGTTAAAATGAACATTCTACCCAGGATTTTTTATCCACTCAATATGCTTAATGTATCGTTACCCCTAAAGTGGTTCAGTGAGCTACATTCATTAATCTCGGAGTTTATTTGGAGGGGAAAAATGCCCCGTAGGGCTTATGGTAAGCTGGCAGCCCCCAAGGAGAGAGCAGGATTGAGACTTCCGCATTTTGGTTTATATTATTGGGCAAGTAATCTTTGCAAATATCTGAAATAGTTAGTACCCACCGGGAAACTTGAGTCTTGGCCCTATGTTCCCTCATGGGTTAGATTGGAAATAGAGGCGATTAAGGAGGTGGGGATAGATCCGAGAGCTTTGCTTTATTCCATTCCTAAGAATATTACCCCCAAGTTGGTTGCTACCCAATAGCAAAATTTTGCATACTTATAGACAGATATGTGTTAGTTAGGGTATATTCCGGATAGGGATAAGTATCAACCCATCTGTCAAAATCCCAATTTGAAGATTGAGGAAAATGATATCGGGTGGATGGCTTCCCCAGCTTGAGGGTTGAATTGAGGATTTAATGGGGATCGACCACATACCGCCTATAAAGAGATCCTGCAAAGTATAACATAGAGTCCAAGCAAGTCTTTAAATTATATCAAATTACTCATTTATTAATGCAGGTGATGATTAAGCTCCTAAGAGAGCTATAAATGGGAATGGTTTGAGTCACTGGAGCAAACTGTGGGAATTACATGCAGTGTCCAGAGTCTACAAGATACTTCTTGATCAAGCCCTTGTGATATTGGACCACAAGCCTAGATATTGGTCTAGTTGTTTGGGAGAACAAGAACGGGATTGGGAGGTGTATGGAGACATGTATAGGTATGTTAAACAGGACAGACTGAGGGTGATGCAGCATCATTTTTAAATAACTTATTCTGGACCCCTTCCATATATAAAGTGGTCATGAGGCTCTAACCAAAATTGTTGCCGTGTGTCAGGCAGTTGGTGATTTGTATCACATTTTTGGGAGTGTCCACCGATAAAGCAGTTGTGGATGCAGATTAAACAGAAGCTGATCCATTGTTGGGTATTGACCAGTATTTTACCCCAGAAATATGTTTGATAGGGGATTATTCTGGTATCAGGTTTAAGGAGCGCAGATTTTATATGGCTCTGATTTCTGGTTCGCTTAAAAAGGTAGTTTTGCGATCTTGGATGACTGACTCCTCAATCACGTATATGGAGTGGTTACAGGAGATGCTATTCAACTTAAATATGGAAAAATTAAGTGCGGGAAGGGACAATCGGCTTCAATTATATGAAAAGGTATGGAATCGCTTTTCATCATACCTTCCCATGTGAAACAGGATTCAGTAAGATAGCACTAGAAAGGATGGTGGACGAGCAGATCTTCCTTGACGGTATTTAGTAATATGGGGGGTTAGGTGGGGGAGTTCCTTGAGGGGAGGGGGAAATTGTTTTTCTGATTCAATTTATGTCAATTGTTATGTAGGAACAAAATTTATGCTATGTATGCCGTGTTGAAATGTTGACTATTTCAATAAAAAATTTTGAATTTAAAAAAAAAAAAAAAAAGAAAGGATGTTAAGAATAAAATATTAATGTTGGATGCACCAGGCGATGGAAAATTGCCAGAGGGACTGCTGGTTAAGCCTAGTATTTTGCCCGCTAGAGCCCATGCTTATGCCAGAAGGGTAATGGTCCAAGTTCATAATGTGTCTGAAAGAGACATTCGAGTAAATAGAGGTTGCATCCTGGCTAATGTGCATTGTGCAGACACTGCAGTGCTACCCAGCAGCAAGAGTTCAAGGAAGAATGACAGAGTAACGCCTGACTTGTTTGATTTCGGCGACTCCCCACTGCCAGCTGAATGGAAAGTGAGGATCAGTGAGAAGCTTGCCCAGAGAGACCAGGTGTTTTCTTTAAAGGAATGGGATGTAGGATGCATGCAAGGAGCTGAGCACAATATCTGGCTGCATGACGAAAGACCATTTCGTGAGAGGTCTCAATGCCTGGCACCTGCTGACATAGATGATGTGAGACGGCATCTGCAAGAGATGTTAGCTGCTGGTGTAATACAAGAATCCAGAAGCCCTTATGCTTCCCCCATTGTGGCAGTGAGGAAAAAGAATGGGACAGTAAGGATGTGTGTGGATTATCGCACTTAAACCGGCGGACTATCCCTGATCAGTACACAATGCCCCGCATTCAGGATGCTTTGGACTGCCTAAACGGGAGCAAGTGGTTCTCTGTGTTGGATCTCCGCAGTGGGTACTACCAGAACCCGATGGCCCCAGAGGACCGTGAGAAGACAGCCTTTATCTGTCCGCTTGGCTTCTATGAATTCATGAGGATGCCTCAAGGGATTTCAGGTGCCCCAGCCACTTTTCCACGATTGATGGAGCGTGCAGTGGGGGACATGAACTTACTAGAGTGCCTGGTATACCTAGATGATGTTATTGTGTTTGGCAGCTCACTGGAGGAACATGAGAGCAGATTATTTAAGGTATTGGACCGACTGGAGGACTTTGGCCTTAAACTGTCCATTGATAAGTGTCAATTCTTTCAAACATCAGTAAAGTATGTGGGACATAGTATCCACCGAGGAATAGAGACCGACCAAGTAAAGTTGAGGCCTTGACCACCTGGCCACAGCCCAAAATCTAAAAGAACTGCAAAGATTCCTGGGATTCTGTGGCTATTATCGCATTTCATCAAGGACTATTCAAGAGTGATCCGCCTTTACTTAACCTTACTCAAGGGTATCCCAACCAACAAAAAATACCAAAAGTCAGCGTCCCTCAAGACTGAAAGAGTGTATTTTCATCCGAGTGAAGTATTTGGGCCTGCTGGACTCCTGATTATGAGACTGCTTTTCATGAGATCATATATCAACTACCCATGCACCAGTGCTGGCCTATGCCGATCCAAGAAAACCTTCACGTCCTGCACACTGATGCTAGCTTGCAAGGGTTGGGGCTGTGTTGTACCAAGAGCATGAGAATGGCCTGAGACCAGTGGCCTTTGCCAGTAGAAGCCTGACCCCCATCCGAAAAGAACTTTCCTGTACATAAGTTAGAGTTCCTAGCTTTGAAGTGGGCTATTGTTGACCAATTCCATGAGTACTTGTATGGGGCTAAAATACTGGTAAAAACTGACAATAATCCTTTGACCTATGTGCAGACCTCAGCTAAGTTGGATGCCACTGGCCGTAGGTGACTTTCTGCATTATGTACATATGACTATGCTGTTGAAGCAGGCCTGAACCACATAGATGCTGTTGCTCTCTCCCGGAGGCCTGTTTCCCAGAATGATTGGGTCAGATTGGCAGAACCTGACATTCGGACACTCTGCCGGAAGTTTGACAGGAGGATCAATGTTCAACGGACGCAGTGGACTGCATGGTGGATTGCTTGGGACCCTCTGAGAATTGCATACCTGCTGCTTATTGCCACTTTTCTGCAATAGACATTGTGCACTGCCTCAGCTGGACAATGGCAGTATTCGCGGCTCAATCCCATGATCCCATGATCAAATCAGCTTTAGAAGCCCCCATGCAGGAAAAGATGTGTCCAAATTACGCCTCCACTGATTTGAGAACTGCACTGTTATACAAAGAAGGTCTTAAGTTGAAACTGATCAATAAACTGTTGTACAGAGAAACAGTAGACAGAGGGGACAAGTAGACAAACAACAACTAGTGCTGCCCACTGCCTTTCGAGACTCAGTACTGAGATCCTTGCACAACCACATGGGGCACCTTGGTATAGACAGAACACTTGACTTGGTGAGATCCAGATTCTATTGGCCTAAGATGGGGCTGATGTGGAGCAACACATTCGAACTTGTAGTCGCTAGCTTACAGAGGAAAGCTTTGCCCCAGAGGGCTGCCCCTTGTTAACATCACCACCAGTGCACCCATGGAGCTGGTCTGTATTGATTTTCTGAGTTTGGAGTCAGATCAAAGAAATATCAGTAATGTGCTGGTGTCACTGACCATTTCACGAGATATGCCCAAGCTTTCCCACCAAAGACCAGAAAGCATCCACTGTGGCCAAAGTACTTGTAGAAAACTTTTTTCACTATGGGGCTCCACAAAGAATCCATTCTGATCAAGGAGAGACTTTGAGAGTCGTCCTCATCAAAGAGATGCTTTCTCTGTGGGGAGTGCGAAAGTCCAGAACCACTCCTTACCACCCCAAGGGGACCCACAGCCTGAACGTTTCAACCGCACTTTGCTAGAGATATGCTAGGCACCCTACACCCAAAGGACAAGCCTAGATGGAGCCAAATATAGCACCCTGGTACATGCTATAACTGCACCAAAAGTGATGCCACCGGGTTCTCCCCCACCCCTGATGTTTGGAAGAGAAGCCGACTGCGGGTAGATGTGTGTTTTGGGGTCTCTCCTGATGGGGTTCAAGCTGACAACTATTTACAGTATGTGCAAAAGTTAAAGGCCTAAGCTAACTCATGCGTACCAACTGGCTCAAACCATGGCTGCCAAAGAAATCGGGCCAACAAAGAAGGTATGATAAAAAGGTGAAAGCATAGGAACTCCAGGAGGGAGATTGGGATTGCTAAGAAATCTGGGACTGCATGGCAAACACAAGATTGCTGACAGATGGCACCATCTCCTCACATTGTAGTGGGCAAACTAGATGATCTACCAGTGTACAAAGTAAGGCCTGAGAATAATTAAAAGATGTAAAAACAATACATAGAAATCATTTACTGCCCATTGGACAAATCTTGATTGAGTCTGAGCCCCAGAAGATGCCCCTCTGGACCAGTGACTAGAGCTGCTGCTAAGAAAGATCAAGAAAGTCTGCACCTACAGAAGCAGAGTTAAAGTGTTCCCCTCCACAAGTCCCAGTTGAGCATGACTGTCAGTCCATATCAGAAGAAAGTGAGAGTGACTTTGAATACTATCCTTCTTACGAACTGAGTCAATTGTTTCGGGGCAATCCCCTAGTCAATACTGGAGATGAAGCTGGGCCTTCTGGACTGTCTAAGCCCCCAGCTTCGTCCCTGGAGCCAATGCTCTGAGAAAGTGAAGTGCAAAGCATCAGATCAGATGAAATGGAATCATTGTGCATGGTTGAACTGTTTGAGCTTTCAGGGGAGGAAAATGATGGATTGGGGCAGACTGGTGATACACCAGAACAAGAAGAGTATTTTGAGTGCCCTGACAGTCCACTGCCAGTGTCCGAAAGCTCTCCATGTGAGCCAAATGTTGTGGACTCAGAAACTGTAACTCCTGGAGCTGAAAGTGCCCCAAGTTCTAGCCTCTCTACCCCCATGGAGACTCCTGACAAGTGAGGACAATGCTGAAAATGAGGCTCAGAGTGCAGAGACTGTAACAGTTCCCCTAGAAAGACTGGTCAAGCTGTAAAGCCTGTGGTGCACCTCAGTTATGATTCCTTGGGAGGCCTGTGGACTTGCTCCTCAATGTTGTCCATAAAGGAGTGTATGTGTCCCGAGCTCATTGCCCAAACTGAGGCCAGTGCTAACTCCAAGTTACTTGTGTTGCTCTTAGTATGGTGCCCTTGCCCCGTCCAGCCCCAAGGTAACTGATAGGAAGGGCCCCCTCTCTTCAGGTTTCATGTACAAGAGGTAATAACTTGAGTTATGGTACAATGTGTGTGTAATACTGTGTAAAGAGTGATGTACTGCAATGTTTCAGAAATGTGTTCTTGGTAAAATGATATATTGACTGATGATTACATGTGTGAGCCTGATACAAATGTATATGGTTGCAGTTAAAACTTATGGGGGTACTTGCTTGACGCAGATGTCAAGCTTTCCCAGGCCAGGAAGGGTGTAACCCCCCTGCAAATGGAGGTTCCCAAAAGACTTCCAGGAGCTTGCTTGAATGCTCCAAGCCTGAATGGTGTTTGGCGTTTAAGCCATTTATCAGTGAGTGTTTTTAGAGCCTCTGGTACTGTCTCTTTAAGAGCTGTCTGCTTGCAGACATAATTAGTTTGTATGGGGGACTGTGTGCTTCTCTGCTTGAGTACCACTTGAGCTGCTGCCAATTCACTCCATTTTTGCAGTCACTAGGAGTGCAAAGGGAACCTATCTGAAAGATGTAACTGTTTGCCAGAAATCATTTAGAGTAATAATGAAAATACAGTTTGTCTAACCTGCTTTCTTTGCAGTCAGAACTGTGTTTGCCTAGTTCCCCATTCTAGTTTTGAACTGCTGAACTGGACCAATCAGTGTGAGTTAAGGTAGCTCTAAAATGGTGCCTTGGACGAATCAGAACTTGACTCGTAATCTGAGCCAGCCACAAGAGGATTGTATGGGCAGTGACTCTGGAGATGTAGTTTAGACTTTGGCGCCTTTTTGGACCAACAGGGGCAGTCTATTGTGAGTGACAGCCAATCCAGCCAAGAACTGGGAGGAACTCAAAGGAAGTGCCCGGTTTTGTCTGCTGGAGTTTCAGTTGAGCTCTGGCAGTGAAGAGGGAAGGAGCCCTGTGCTTTTTCAGTGTGCAGTTTTAGTTGGGAAACGTGTGTAAGGCCCCGAGTTCCGGTCTGCAGCTTGTGTAACTGCTTGTTAGGACTGAATCCGTCCTGTGAAGAGAATCAAAGGATATCTGAAGAGTAGAAACCAGGCTCACCCTGTAGAAGACTGGAGAAATTGCTGAATTGCGCTCGGTCTGTCAGGAACTGAATCTGCTGTGTGTTCTCCCGGGTATTGTGCAGTAATTGCGATCGGGATAGAGAAGCAGCCTGCCTGGTATAGTACTTTCTTTTTACCATATAAATGTGTGAGGAGGTTGTGTAGCTCAAGTGAATTCTGCTGCCATAAAGGACTTTTGCCTGTTACTGTTTACCATATAAATGTGTGTGAGGAGGCTTGTGTAGCTCATGTGAATCCTGCTGCCATTAAAGGACTTTTGCCTGTTGCAGTTTGTCATATAAATGTGTGAGGAGTCTCGTGGAGCTCAAGAGTAGCCTCCTGGACGTTGAAGGACCCTATCTTGTTTGGAGGTCATGAGTACTAATTCAGGTCGCCTCTGTTGAATTGCCACATTAAATCCAAATGGAATTACTGTACTGCTGACTGTTTAACTAATTTTTCTTTTCTCTATGTGAAAGGGCCCCTACCAGCTGCCACGGTTTGGACTAGCCACTAGGGCTTGGGTACCCAGGGACAGTAACTGGTAGGGATAGGCCTGTGCACAGAGCCATAGGTAGATGAGTAAAGTGATAAGCTAATTAACCTGATTTCCCCCTGTCCTTGTTATATCCTCCTAAATAAATCAGAGCTGCTTGTTTCAGCAAAGTTATACTGCCTGAGGTATTTGTCTATGTTAAAGTATTGTACTGTGATTGTTGCACTGTATCTTATTACTTTACAGGGGTCCCAGTGCCTGAACCAGTCCTGGGGTAAGTGTATACTGTGAAGGTAATTCTGATATACTGTGGGGCCACTAGTGGGAAGAAAGGGGGGTTGCAGTGTCCCAGAGGGCTGTGACCAAGTTAGTTTAACTATTGCAAACCCTGACCTCTGGGTGGAGGCACCCACCATCGGATCCAGGCCCCTCAACCTGTTAGCGGCAAATCAGGCAGGGGTAGTAGCCCCTGGGATAGCACCATCTAGGGGTTACAGGTAAAATAAACAAATATTTAAATTTGCATGGAAACAGGACCCTTGTCCCCTACAGCTTATGTACTGCTGCTATTAAATCCTATTTTTTTTTTTATTATTTAAGCTAATGAGTCAGATCCCTTTGACTGTAACATCATAGTCATTTCCACAACAGCACACTGGGGTATCACAAACAGAAGATTATTATCGGGCAGCCTGGAAGAACCTTTGGTCTTTTTCAGCTGTCATTGTTTATGTTTCCATGACTTTCATTGAGGATTAAGTAGCAAAGTAAATGAATTATAGAGGACTATGATCCTGTTTCCATGCAAATTAACCTAGTAATGAAGGACAAAGTTATGAGAACTGCAATCTATAAAATATATGTCTGCATATTCTGTTTGTCAAAGTTTTCTCAAAAGTGACAAACTCAGTTTAGAAGCATACACTTTGCCAGCAGATAAGGACCGCTTGGCCCACATAGTCTGCCCATTTTCCCCTGCCCACAATATCACCATAGATCTTACTTAATTGTTAAAAATGAGGCCTTCAGTGTGGCCCACAGTTACCAGTTTTTTTTAACTTGCTGTTAGAAAATTGGCAAGACATTTCCCAGTCTCTGATTGGCTGAGGCCCCTGGCAAGGGGTACATTTATATGCTAGCAGAGACTGGGAAATAACTAGTCCCAGTGCCAGCCAGCCCTTGCACAACTAATATCAAAATGCCCAGCAGCATTTTCAAAAACCGTTGTCTGCCATTTTTTTCTAGCTTAGCGAGATCCACCTGTCTACATTCACTCACAAGTACAAATGACAAGCACTTATAAATTATCATTATTTACCTGTTCTTACAGGTTTAAAATTAATTTAACTTTCAGGTCTCTCTTGCTCCCTCTCCACCTCCCAACTGAGCTTCTCGGCTGCTGTTCCCATCCCAGCCATGATCCTCTGGCAGACCATTCGCCTCTTGCAGTGCCAAAAGCCAGCAGCATGTCTCCAGCTGCAGAGTCGCATCCACAAAAGTATTGGTTGTCTCACAGATGCAGTACCTCACCTTGTGCATGACAATAAACTTAAGAAGTAAGAAGTAGAATAAACTAAGGAACGGGAACAAAGTGTAAAGTGGGGGGATGAAAGAGGACATAACATAACAAATAGTGTCCCAAAACACAGCAGTTCCTTCTGCTGTCAATGCCAGCAGTAGAGGGACAACTTTATAGGAAATGTTTCTATTCATTTAAATGAACTATTTACAGATTTGTTAACTTTTAATTTTTTTTCTAAATGCAACCCAGATTCCATTTTCTAAGGGCAGTAATACTCTCCAGGGTGGACAGTATGGGTTATACCAAACCTTCCAGGGGCTATAAGGCCCTCTGCCTGTGGCATCAGGCCTCATTATGCTCCTGGGGTTATCTGGTATAGCCCAATACTGCCCACACTGATGGCTATTATTGCCAGAATAGGAAATAGTTTAGTTTATCTAGTTGTGGTCATAAGACATTATAGAGGTTGATCTAAAAGTTAAAGCTCCAGAAAAATTATTAAAATAGCTGCCTGTCTCTAATGACTGGCAAGAGGTAAACTATAACCCTTGCACATATTGATACTAATCATACAGCTTTGCATCACTCATATGATATTTATAATATCTTGTAAAGCAAAAACAGAGGCCTTAATTGTGCGTTATACTAGTTTTACCAATGCCAGTTTAATCCCAAGATATTTCTGAGCAAACCCAGCTTTGGATAACATTGTTTGTGTAGCATTGTTGAGGCAAGCGTGACTCTTTATGTAGACAAAGGATTGTAGGCGTCAGTTTAACAATTAACATAAATACCAACATTTTGCTCCTTGGGTTTAGTTATTTGTGCAATTCCGCAGTCTTCTTTTGCATTTAATGTCTGTGCTTGTTTGACGGTAGTGTGGCCTAATGGTAAACCCTTAGTCTGCCAGTGGATTTAGAACTTACAGGATTTTTTATTTTTTTCAATTCTGTTTATTCACCTCTTCGCCATTGGCCTCTCTCTGGCATGGTCTCACGGTACTGTGACTCTGCCCATCTGACCTGAAGCTCTGGACACTCATCTCCAGCAGGGATGCCCTTCCTCCAGCCCAGCCCCCCGGATCTGAGTTCCCCCAGGGAAGGACTGCTGTATTTCTCTGGCACTCTATCTATAGTGTTGAGGTCTGCTGCACTGGAGTAGGGTCCAATGCAAGCATTCTTGTGCCTGGCATTGGATGTGGGGTCGTGACCTCTGGACCCACCTTTGCCTACAAATGGCAAGAGGGGTTTTTCCTTGGATACTGTTCCTGGTAGTGCAGATATGCAGTGATGTTCAGTGCAGCATAGGTGCGCTCCCGCACCTACCTGCAGGGCATCCACTGCATCCGCCATACCCCAATGCAATGTGCATTGTTCAGCTGAGCCCCTGTTCTCCACTAGGGACTGCCAAAGTCATGCAGTGCATGTCCACCCTCCCCGTGAAAGGAGAGCAGCCAGTCGGCCACTCAATCCGAATCCACGCCCTTCCCCCCCGCCGACCCCCAGCAGCCTGAGTTCATTCCTGAACCCAGGTTGCCAGCATGGTGCGAGGTGTGGCATCCAGCGCCTCAACCTTCAGTGCCACTGGACCACCAGGCCAGCAGAACTTACAGGATTTAAGGAACTGTATAGATGTCCACAGCACAGCAAGGGGACAAAGAACTGTAAACCAGGAGACACAGGTATGCACACAATCATCATCACATGTGTTTTGTGGAACAATGATCAATTCACTTTAGCTCCCTTTGGTTTAATTCAGCCAGCTGTAAAAGATGCAGGACCCTGAGGAACAGAAGCTGCTACATCTTAACTGGGCTAAACTGTACAAAACAAAATAGTGATTACCCATTGCACTAGATAATGGGGAAAAACAAAGGAATGTTCTGCAATGAAAATGAATGCTGATCCCAAATCAGTATCCCAGTGCGTATTATTAAGGCAGAGTACTCGGGCAGAAGCACATGGGATATTGTGATTTAATGGGAGACAGCAATTTGATTCTGCATCTTTCCCTTCACATACTTGTGTAATATAATATAATAGAATTATGATAATGCTGATTAGCATGCATGTATGGTTCTCAAAGCAGACCTTAGATGACCTGTCCTTGTGCTTTCATGCATATACACACAGAGCCAAGTAATGCTGCATCCCTCTTCAGCAAGCGCTACAGGGAAACCATGTTTGGCCTTCAGTCAGCTGTGGCCCTCTCTTTCTCACCAGCAATCATTCCACTGTATTAGCAAGCTCAGTAATATTTTGCCAATTTACTTGACAGGTTTGAAGTTCACATTAAATGTGTTCTGCACTGTTTGAATGCATTTTCATTTATAAACCCTTCAGTTTACCTCATGTTTATATTTCCACAAATTAGAGGAAGCAAAAACAGAACTTAGTTTCAATCCCAATTAGAATTTGTTGGCAGAAAAAGACAGCTTGGCCCACCCAGTCTGCCCAGATAGTCCCTTCCTAGTCTGTCTCTGCAGACCCTATCTGGTCTCCGGCAACCCTCCCTCCCTCCTCCATGCCTATTTACAGATATTCCACTATGTCTATCTCACACATGCTTGAAGCCCCCTTCTGTTTTTGCCTCCACCACTTCTATTGACAGTCTGTTCCAGGCATCTACAACTCTTTCAGTGAAATAATACTTCCTCACATCCCTTTTAAACTCCCCCATCCAGCTTCATCGCATGCCCCCTGGTCCTTGTGCTCTTTCTCATTTGAAAGAGACTTCAGTTCTGCATGCTGTTTAGCCCTGTGAGGCACTTGCAGGTCTCTGTCATGTACCCTCACATTCTACTCTCTTTCAGAGTGTCCTTGTATGACTTTTGGTGTAACCCCTGCACCATTTTAGTTGTCCTCCTCTGGACTGCCTCCATGCTGTCTATGTCCTTTCTGAGAGGCAGCCTCCAGAACTGGACACAATACTCAAGGTGGGGTCTCACCTGCAAGTGTGGCACCACCACCTCCCTCCTCCATCTGGAGATACCTCTCCCTATGTATCCCAGCATTTCACTGTCCCTACCCACTGCTATATCACACTGCCTTGCCACTTTTAGGTCATCAGATATGATAACCCCAAGGTCTCGTTCTGTTTTAATGATTGTCAGTACCTCCCACCATCCTATACTCAGCTCCTGGGTTCCTATACCCTGAGAGCATGATTTCACACTTTTTTGGAATGAAGCCCAAACTGCCATGCTTGTGACCACTCCTCAAGTTTCCCAAGATCCCTAAGCATTCTCTTCATCCCCTCTTGAATGTTTACCCTATTGCAGATTTTGGTGTCTTCTGCAAAAAGGCATACCTTACCTTCCAGTTCTTCTGTAATGTCAGTTATGAAGACATTGAAGAGGATCAGTCCCAGTACAGAGCCTTGTGGCACCCCGCTGGTCACTCTTTCATCATTAGAGTGAGCTCTGTTAACCACCTCCCCCTGTGTCCTATCCATTAACCAGTTTCTATTCCAATTCTTCACTTTGGATCCCAACCCCTAGACTGCTTAGTTTCTTTATCAGTATCCTGTGTGGCACAGTGTCGAAGGTCACATCTAGTGCCTACCTGTGATCTAGTTCCCAGGTCACCCAGTCAATGAAATCAATCCGATTCATCTGGCATGACCCCTCCCCCCATAGATTCATGCTGCCTTTGGTCTTGCAGCCCATTGGATTCAAGATACTCTGCCAACCTTTCCTTTAGCAGGGTTACCATTCATTTCCCCACCACTGAGGTGAGACTGGCCTATAATTATTAGTCTCCTCCCTGCTGCTACTTCTATGTAGCGGGACCACATCTGCTCTCCTCTTGTCCTCTGGAATGATGCCTTTTTCCAGAGAGCAGTTGAATAATGCCATCAGTGGGGCAGCTAGCACCTACCTGGGTTCCTTTAGTCCCCATGGGTGTAGCCCACTCAGTCCCATAGCCATGTCCTCAGAAAACTTTTAAAATGAATGGAATAATTGAATAGTTTATGATGTTCTGAATAATAAAAAAAAAGATTTTACAGATTACAGTCCTTAAAAACAGCTATATGCTTTTAATGACTTCTCAGTCAACATTGTGCCAGGCACTGCATGGATTTGAGTCATTCCTCCTGTCTGATTCATGTAGGGAAGAAACTCAGCTGATGTGAACATGCTTGCAAGCTGAACCTGACAGGCTGAGACTTGGCTTAATCTCAGCTGGCAACTGTGAGCAGCTAATAACTTCTCCCACAGTCGTCTCTGGGATTATGCTAAACACAGCAGTTTCCTAACTTGACCGAATCAATAAGTACATGGTGCCACCTGGATGTAAGGATCAGTGGGTGAAAGCAGAGCTGTTATCACAACTGAAGGAGCATATATTTATGATGCCTATTAATACATATGTTAAAGAGTTTACCTCTTGAAAGAAAGTTTCCTTCTTGAACAAACTTTTTTCTATTTGTAATTTGTTTATATTGTTTGTTCAGGACTGTGAACATATAGAAACTTGGCTGAAATATTAATGGGTGCCTCATTTTATGGTAATAATGGGATGTCGCTCAAAGTGTTATACAGTTTGTGATGTCGCAGATACTGCATCAGGAACTGATTGGATAATTATCAGTCACCATCAGTTCCTAATGCATTGCCTTCAGCATCTAAATGAGCATCACTGGGTTTCCAGAGTGATAAAGGAATGCAAGTGAACAGAAACTCAAGAGTATGTTGGAATGATCTAGTTGGCCTCTCTACTCAACAAATAAATATTCTGAATATATTCTGAAATGCTGGTTATTTCTTCTACACCTGATGAAGGAAAATTGGAGGATTCAAAAGCTTGTGTCAAGTTCTTCAGTCAGTCTATTGAAAGGTATTATCACAAAATAGTTTTGAAAATAAGTTGTATTTTCTATGATTAGTTAGAGCTTGTTCTGTGCAAACAGCCCAATTACTATTGTACTACTCCAGGTGCGAGAGCATCTTGTCGTTAGCCGCAGTCACCATGAACCATCAATAGAATTAAGAACCAGTAATGATCAGTGTTTCACTGGACAAAATAGAAGAGAAACGTCCCATCTACAGACAAACCCAAACTACTGTACATGTTTGCCTATCAAAACTAGAAGTTAAAGTAAGGGAGCATGTTGGAATAATGGCTCACTCACCAAGCAGATACATAAAAAATTATTTAGTTTTACTGCTAGCACATAGCCAGTTCATTCCAGTGTTTCATAAGAACAATCTCATGTCTCAGGAAGGCTTTACAAAAAGGATTAAAAAAAAATTGTATATATATATATATATATATATGAATAACAATTCTTTTATTCAATGAATATTTGCATATGTACATAATGTAACATGACTAATGTACAGGTAGTTACAGAAGGCAGTACCAAGTGCTGTGACAATTATTTTTCTTTTGTACCATGAGAAGGTTTGTATTCAAGTTTTGTTAATGTTGCTATAAACAAAATGTAAATAAATATCTCTCTCTGTCTCTCTCTCTCTCTATATATATATATCTATATATCTAGCTATCTATCTATATATATATATATATACCAGAATGAAATTTGCCATTCCGATTTGATATGTATATGTGGTATGTTAATTACTTTTCATTTAAATTTCTTTATATGGACTTCATGTTTCATAATAACTTTAGAAGGGCTGTAGCACACAAAATATCGCATATTAATGCCTATACAATTTAACTTATTGCAACATCCGAGTACAATATCACAGCATATCTCATATTCACCTGCAGTGTGGTTGGAACAGGCTCCTCCTGTTTGTGTTTTACATTTCAGATTTGGGCTACACCAGCTGACTGGCATTAGTAGAGATTAACATTTCTGCACCATAATCTGGTTTTTGAATCCAAGTAAAATGGAGTAGCACATTCATAAATGTCACAAAAAATCCAGTCATGGGTCACGTAATGCAGGCAGCCTAGTGGCAGCAGAGTTACAGGGCTCCTATCCTTCACATCCCATCTTCGTCGTTTACAACTTAATTTCAACTGGAAACTGCCTAATAACCACAACAAGGAGGAGGAGACATCTTCAGCATTTGATATCAACAACATTTACATCGCTATGGGGAGTTTTTCTTCTGCGACGGATGCAGATATGAAGATGGCCCAGCTTAGACACACGCCTCCTCCCTCGCCTGAAAAGCTTCCTAAAAAAGCCAGGCCTCAAGGGGGAACCTCCAACTCCAAAAGCCCAGCAACAGGCCCACCAGTTCCTCTCACTGAAGATAGGTTTTTACAGGAGCTACTGCCTTTTAGAGAGACTTTGCTTGATATATCCACGGAAATTAAATCAATCAGAAGTGACATGTTGGATCTAGCTAGAAGGGTTGATGACACCAAAGCCAGAACCACCTCCATGGAAAAATGGAGAGACAGAGCTGATTCAGAGTTAATCCAACTCCGACAGCAAATTAACAAGCTGCAACTAAAAAACTGAAGACCTTGAAGGTAGGAGCAGGAGGAACAACATCTTAATAATGGGTCTTCCTAAAACAGAAGAAAACCCCAATGTTGTTCTTTTTGTCTGTAAATTACTACAAAAAATCATGGGGCCATCTCCCCTCGGGGATAACTACCAAATTGAACGAGACCACAGATCACTTAGACCTCGGGGACCCCAACAAGTGCCCTACCAAGACTCTTAATTTTGCAAAATTTCTGAGTCTGTGGAAACGCCAGCACATGCTTAGTAAAGCCAAAGATCTTCAGTCAGTTATGTGGGAGGGCTCCACACTTCTGCGTTTCACCCAAGATCTACTTTATGAGACATGGCAAAAGCGGTCTGCCTTTCATCCCACAGTCACTAAACTTATAGCAGCAAGTATCCCGTTTAAAATGCTATACCCAGCTAAACTTCAAGTGTCAGTAGCTGGCTCCTGGATCTCCTATGACATGCTGACTCTGGCCATGGCTGACCTGAAAAACCGACTACCAGAACTGTTTAAAGAGGGTTGAGCTCATTTTTGAAGGACTATGTCCCTGTGAGAGAAGAATTTCTCTGATTTATAATTAGCATCTGAGGGAACTGGAGTTTCGCCTACCTGCTGTGGATCTGAACCCACATTTCATCCTTGCTTGTTTTCCTTGGATGGGCCTGAACTCTTCATCTGCAATTCATGACTTCTACTCCAGAGGGCAGCCCTCTGAAGGGAACTGTTTAATTAAGCAGGAACTGTTTCCACAGTAATAAGGGGGGGAACCTTTATCAGGTAGGACTGAAATGCTCCGTTCGCTTATTTGTTTCCCCCATTCACTCCCCTTGACCTACAGATAAAACATCCGTGGAATATTTCATTGCAAGTACAGACTCTTGTTTTTTCTTCATTCTTTAGTGGGGGATAATGTACTGGTAACAGGGGTGGTATGTTATAAGGCTACCAGAAGCCCGAGAAGCTCTGAGTTAATTGTTGGAAAGCAGGAATATATGCCAATTAAGTTTAATATGTTCTGGGTCTCCAGATATCATTCTGACTCACGTGGTGTTTATACAGTGGGAGTTTATAACTTCACTAATGTTGGCATCCAGGTTCGAGGATGTGGTGGGAGGGAAGGGGTTGCCATGACTCGAGTAAGCCCAGGGTTCGCTGCACAACACGCCTAACTGGGGGTGGTTCAGCTCCTTTAGATCCCTCACACTAGTAGTATGTTGGTATGGGTTACTTTCTATGCTGGTACAGAACCAGCATTCCATATTTTTCATTTACATCTCACCTTTAGAGGGATTATATTTAGGAGCCGTTTGGGGAAGTCTCCCTTATGCGGGTTTGCTTACAATTAAACTGCTGGGCTTTAACTTTGGGGAGGCTTGTGTAAATAGTTGCTGGGGTTGGTTAAGGGAGGGGACAGAGCACTTATCGCTCTTTGTACTACGGACATCTCGTTCTGGACCAGTTAGACATACAGCGTTTGCTAATTACAGTGGATGGACTAGATTTATTTTACGTCTGGGGGAGAAGGGTATGGGAGGGGCATCCTCACTGGCTTGAAGTTCTGGGACTGGTTTGGTCTTTTTCTCATTTAGACTGTTTATGTTATTATCGGTCATTACCTGGGTAAAGTTGTGGGGGACTGTGGGGAGGGGGAGAGGGGAGGATCAGAGTGTGTCTCACATTCAGTTACTGTCACTTACCATTTTCTCCTCCGGAATGATTAACTGGTTTGCTATTAGTTATGGCTTTTAACCACTGTAAAATAGTGTCCTGGAATGTTAGGGGAGTCCGAGAGCCTACAAAAAGATACCAGGTCCTTAAGCACTGTTCCCTGCTCAATGCAGATATAATTCTGTTACAAGAAACCCACCTCCTGGCAAGAGAGGCTATCTGGCTACGGAGACTTGGTTTCTCACAATTTTGTGCAGTGGGAGATTCCTCAGCAAGTAAAAGGGCAGTTATTCTAATCAAAAACATGATCTCCTTACAAACAGACTCCACAGTGATAGATCCTAATGACAGATACATTCTTGTTAAAGGCATCCTCATGGGGGCTACTGTGCTACTAGGTTCCATATATGGGCCTCCGGGTGGAGATCCCTCATTCTTTATGGAGATTGCCAGTAAGATTGCTCCACTCCTTCCCATATCCTTGATATAAGGGGGTGACTGGAATTTCCCCCAAACCCAAGACCTAGACAGGACATATCAACCCTTAAAGGCGCCCTCTGCATCCCAAAGGGCTCTTAATGACTTCATAGACATGCTAGGGCTTTTTGATCTGTGACGATTGCTTAATCCATCACACCAGTTATTCACCTTTTATTCTAACGTCCATCAATCATGGTCTAGATTAGACTACATCCTAATTAGTATTCCTCTCTTACCAGGTCTATGCCAGACCAGCATTGAACCAATAGTAATATCAGACCACTCGCTCGTCTGGATAGACCTTACTCCCTCCCCTACTAGTCCCAGAGATAGGTTGTGGAAGCTGAATGCACAACTATTAAAGAATAAAAATACTATCTCTAGAATCCAGTCTTCCATTCAGACTTACTCAGATATAAATATCGGTTCAATTCAAAGGGAGGATCTTCTCTGGTGTACTCTCAAATGCTACATTCACGGCAAACTTATTAAAATAGCCTCCAGAAGAAAGAAACTGAGAGAAAAGGAAGCCTTATCTCTCCTAGCCCAAATAAGAATGGCGGAGCTTTCCCTGTCTTCTTCAACTATGCCTGTTTCAGCATCAGAGCTTTTGAATCTTGGAGCTTCCGGTGACGTCAGCAACTGAATGGCAGCTTAGCTCGGAGCTCCGCACTGCCAGAAAAATCTTCTCACAGCATCTGACAAACAAGGAGATGCAATCCCCAGCAAAGGTAACCCGTTCGAGAGGGCTACTCATAAAGAACCCCCAGACCCCGGTACAAAAATTACAAAATATTCTGCAGCAGGAGAAACCGGGTTCAGTCCAGGAGATAACAGGAGAGAAGGCTGGAGCAGACATGACAAATGTAGAAGAAGAGGACTGCTCTCAACTTATATCCTCAATTTTACAAACTGCCAAAACGGTCCAAAAAATTGACAACACCCTTAGAGAACTTAAAGAAAATATTAGTAAAATCGAGCACCGAGTGGACCAGATTGAGCTGGGGCTCACTAATGTAACTGAGCAGGCCGATCGTCATGACAGGCTAATGCTCTTTCTACTTGCCAGAGAAAGAGAACTCACTCTCAAATTAGATGACTTAGAAGGAAGGAGTTGACGCTAAAATATCCAGATTAGTGGAATACCAGAGGGCGCTGAGCAAGGGGAGAAGAGTCAGATAGAATTCTTGCAGAAAACACTTTGGGAGGCCTTGAAACTGCCAGCGGACTTTGACTAAGCGATGGACAGAGCACCCCGCTCTCTGGTTCAGTGACCAACAAATCCAGTAGCTCATCCACAGTCTTTCGTGGTGAAAATGACATCCTATGCTGTTTGACATATGTGGGCTATCACCAGCCAATAGGAGAATTGGGGGAAGATTACACACCAAGCAATTAAAAATTGAGTGGGCTAATAACAAAAGATATGACAATTTTTTCAACATAAGAGCAGCAAAATTCTGGAACTCCCTGCCTCTCACTATTGTAGAGGCAGATAACTTTGATTCCTTTAAAATTAGGCTTGATTCATTGCTACTCGCTCAATAATTTGTTTAATGTCCCACTGTTGTGGGAGGACAATTCAGATGGGCCTTATGCCTTCTTTTGTCCTATTTCTATCCAGTAAATCCAGTAAGTATGCCTCTAAGGGAGATTTACTAGCATGGGCATGGAAACTCCAGGAAATCAGACTCTGAGAACATTGCCTATCCCTTAATAATGACTTTACCACTCTGGTTCAGGAACAACGTAAAACCATCTGGCCTATCTTGAAGCAACTAAGGGCTAAAAATTTAAAAGCCCAAGTATTACATCCGCAAGGCTAACGACAGAAGCAAAGGAGGAACTAAGGTTTTGCAGATCTGGTGGCAGCTACACCACACCTGGTAAGTCTGGGGATATCGGTCCCACATATGGTGAAGGAATGACTGGAAAAAGAACTACATTAAACAGCATGGTCGGTGGCTCGAGGAGGCCTCACAGCTTCTCGCCAGATGAAGGAGCTACAACACACATCGCTGTGAGCAGACATCTGTAGCACGATCAGGAAACACACTACGCCAATTCAAATAGAGGCCATCCTGGCGAGAGAGAGGAAGAACTCCCCTAGAAAACAGACAGAAGATGGAAATGGGACTTCAGAAATGATTTCTTGAGTAAACCAGCTAAAGAGAAGCAGGACTGAAAAAAATTTCTCCACAACCCGGTGGGAATCCCAAATTACTATGTTGACTTTAAGGTACTGTTACAGATGGGGTTCTTTAATTGGGCGGGGGGGAGGAGTTAATGGCTGGGGGGAAGGAGAGGGAAGGCTCCCTTAAGGAAAGGAGGTGGGGGGCACTCATCTTTTCCTCTAATTGATCCTGAAAAGGACAGGATCGATGAAAGCCACAACCCGAAAACATCATGGACTCAAGGATGCTTGACAGACAGAACTGGTGCTACTCCTGCCAGGGTTCATAATAAGTAAAAAGAGAACGCTAAAACAAAACGGATTACAAAGGGGGAATTGGGTTAATAGACAAATAAAGGTTGAATGTACAAATTTAAAGGGGAGGGGAAAAGAAAAAGAAAACAACACATAGAGCACCAGAGAACTTAAATTCCCTCCAGGGCCTTCTTTTTTTATTTTTATTTTTTTTTTAAATGGCAGTCGGGGGAATGATTTAGACGTAATAACAGTATGACTACAGCCTTATGGTGGTTGCTGATGTTGGTTTGTTTCCACGGGGAGGGCCTGGATCCTGTAAGTGCCCCCATAGATGGAAGGGCCCTAATCGATCAGGGTTGAAGGTCCATATAAGGTCATCACCCAGTATGGTACAAGAGCACCATGCTGACCATGGAAGTGCAAGAAATAATAGTTAGGAAGTTTCCCAACAAGAAGATAACATTTTATTCATAAGGAGGAGACAGTTGGTTGGGACACAACCGGGGCAGTTGTGTTCTCTGAGCCAGGAATGGGAACCCATGGGTACCCAGACTACTATGTGGAAGAAGGGGAAACTCTGGAAGTTTTTGAGAAATTTGTTATGTTTATGGCTCAGGTTAAAGCTGTGGGAAAGGTTAATGAGACCACGGAGCAAAAAAGTTGGGTTTAAAACAGTTATACTCCCATCTTGTGGAGTGAAGTTGCAATGTTCAAGAATTAAGAAGTTTAAAATATCAATGCAGAAAAGGCAAATTAGTATTTTACATAAGAAAAGGCAGCATGCTTATACACTGTATAGTGAACACTTTTGAGGGGGTTGAGGAGAATTGGGAAACTTTGATAACTGCTCTGTAGATTGGAGAAAACAAGGAAGTGGGGACAGAGAGGGAGTGGTGGACCCTGCAGAAACCAGACCAAACTCTTCACAAAAGAATAAAAATGGCAATGATTAAAACCCAGATATTATCATATAACATTAATGGGGTTAATCATCCTATCAAACGGAAAAAGATACAGAAATTTCTTAGAAATCAGACATGTGACATTGGTTTCCTGCAGGAGACCCACCTCTCCCACAATGAAGCATTAAAATTAAAGACCAGGGGGTACTCTCATGTGTATCAAGCCTCATTGGCAAAGGGACAAAAGAGAGGAGTGGCCATTTTACTCTCAGGAGACTTTCCCTTTGAAGAGATGGAGGTGGTGGAGGATCCAGGGGCCCGCTATTTGATACTTGTGGGCAAGGTACAAGATACTATGCTCACTTTAGTTAACGTTTATGCCCCTCTGGGTTCCCTGACCACCTTTTATACAGAACTAATACAGCTAGTAGCACAGAAGGCCAGGGGAGTACTGGTGGCCGGGGGTGACTGGAATTTAGTCCTCAACAGAAAACTGGACTCTACGTCTGGGATCCCTACCATGGACAGAAGGGTGGCAAGAGAATTTAAGAGAGTTATAGCTGATTGTGGATTAATAGATATCTGGAGAGACAAATACCCCACAGCTAAAGAATTCATATATTATTCACCAAGACATAAAATGTATTCTAGGCTGGACATGTTCCTGACATTTAGCAAAGATGTCTCCCTATGCTCATCAATTTGGGTGGGAACATCTATTTTGTCAGACCATCAACCAATTTTTTTGGAAGTGGACCTCCAAAACCCCAGAAAACCCACAAATTGGAGATTGAACACCAGTCTCCTCAGGGATGAAGAGGTAAGAGAAGAAATTAAGGCAGTTATTAAATGGACGATTGAATTTAACGACAGGCCAGATATTGCCCCCCAGATACTCTGGGACACAATAAAGACTATGGTCTGGGGAAAGTTAATCTCGGTGGGAGCACATAAGAAAAGAGAAAGGAAAAAGCAAATGGACAACCTTTTAACACAATTGAAGCTCTTGGAAACGGAACAGAAAAAAAAGTGGGACGGGGAAGAGACTTAGATATTAAACAACTTAAAAACAGGATACAGAAACTAAATAATATGGAAATAGAGAAAGCATTATGTTATTTAAAGCAAAACTATTATGAGGGAGGGGCCAGAGCCATGAAACAGTTAGCATATAGATTAAAGCAGAGAGCTACCAGGGTCACTATAATAAAAACTCGGGACCCCAGATCAGGAATAATTCAACATAAATGGGAACATATAACACAATAATTTGTTTCGTATTATAAAACATTGTATGAAACAAATGGAGAAACCCATGTGGAGGAGACTACAAAATTTCTAAAGGCTTAGGACTGCCACATATTACAGAAATACAATCACAGAAGCTGATGACCCCAATTCTAGGCTCTGAAATACAAGAAACAATTAAAACACTTAAAGCAGGGAAGTGCCCTGGGCCCGATGGATTTTGCTGAGAATTTTATAAGACTTTTGTCCTAGAAACAACACCGATCCTCCATCAGGTATACAACCAGATATGGATGGAGGGAGACCCAGTCCCACCGTCGTGGAATTACACTACCATAACGGTAATACCTAAGGAAGGAAAAGACCCAAAAGAATGCAGCTCATATAGGCCCATATCATTACTAAATGTGGACTATAAAATTTTTACGCCCATATTGGCATCCAGAATTAACCCACTCCTAACACAAATTATTAAACAAGACCAAACAGGATTCATTGAGGGAAGACAGGCCCAAGAGGGAATAAGGAGAACTAGAAATATAATAGATTTAATTAACAAACGTCATACCCCAGCATGCCTTTGGGACTAGATGCAGAAAAGGCATTCGATAGGGTTAACTGGAGTTTTCTATTTGCAGTCTTAGAGAAAATGAGCTTTCCAGGAGCTTTTATGGCAGCAATTAAATCATTATACTCGGCTCTACAAGCATACGTTAGGGTCAATGGGGGAATTCCACAGAGATTTGGACTGGGGAGAGGTACTAGGCAAGGGCGTCTGATGTCACCACTACTCTTTGCTTTGTATATAGAACCATTAGCACAGGCTATCAGGGAGGATGCAGATATAGAAGGAATACAAACATTGAGGGGAGAACAGAACATCCTCGCTATACGCGGATGATGTGTTATTATACGTAACTAACCCAGAGAAGTCAATCTCAAAAGTATGGCAACTCTTAAATAAATTTGGCAGAATCTCAGGATACTCAATAAATAAAAATAAAAACAGAGATATTAAGATTTTTCTATACCCCATCCCCTAACATATGTAATTTGTTGCTATTGAAATGGAGCCTTCAAAAAATAAAATATCTGGGTATTTACATCCCCAAAAACCTAAATCATCTATTCACGGACAATTTTGAGCCTCTCCTCATGCAAATTAAACAAGACCTTATGGGACACTTTAAATCTACCACTATATTCTAGAATAGAAACAGTATCTATGAACCTCCTGCCTAGGTTTCTTTACTTATTTCAGTGCATACCACCGAGGATACACCCGGACCAACTCACAAAATGGCAAAAAATGATAATGAAATTTATATGGGGAAATAAGAAGCCAAGAGCTAAGAACCTACTACTCCAAACAAATAAAAAGCATGGGGGCAGAGCAGTCCCAAATCTAGAAGACTATTATTTGGCTTCACAACTAAAATACGCCCTCTTGTGGGGAGCCCCACAATATCAAGCTAAATGGAAGATTATGGAAGTAGAAAACAGTGAGGGAACTCCACTGGGAGCCAGAGTGTTCACATTGAAACAAATATGGAGAGATGGTGGGGCTGTATTGTACACAGTTAGAAACACATTGAAGGCGGTGAAAAGATTATGGACAAAACATAAACTGGAGGGGGAGGTTTGGCCTCTGAGACATTTTGCATGGGAGGAGGACTTTACATTGGCTCACCTTGATCTCACCTTCAGAAGGTGGAGCAGACTAGGATTTAATACACTAGATCAAATGATGGACAACAACCTGATAAGGAACTTTGAAGATAATAAGGCACAATTTCAGTTAAGAAATATAGATCATTATAGATACTTACAATTAAGGGATTATGCATACACCTTACAAAAGCGATATGGGCCGCAAGCTGAACAATCTGAGCTGAAGATTATAGTATAGGAACTTTTACACTTGAGGTGTAACAAGGGACACATATCAGCCCTATATGGAGCCATTAGAGAAAGGGGACATAGGTACTCTGAACCTCTCAAACAGGGATGGGAAAGAGACTTGGGGGAACAAATTACATCACAGGAATGGGAGATTATTTTTAAGCAAGCACACAAAACCACTTACTCCCAGCAATGGAAAGAGTTTGAATGGAAAATTAGAACCCGATTTTTTTATCACCCCAAACGTTAAACATAAGTGGGATGGGGGAAATACAGCTGCCTGCTGGAGAGAGTGTGGAGAGGAACAGGCAGGACATTCTCATATTTTGGGAAAATGCCCAAAGTTGATACTATTTTGGTCAAGAGTCAAGGAAACATTAATGGACATTTTTGTCCCTACAGAGGTACTGAGCACAAAACATTTAATATTGGGGTTGCCCCCGAGAGGGGTCAGAAGTAAGGAACAGATATGCCTGTGGAGTGTCCTGGTGGCGGACGCTCATAAAGCTGTCACAAGAAGATGGCTGTTGCCAGAACCGCCCACATTAAAGCAATGGCATGAAGTAATTAAGGAGAGTCAAGAAATGGAGGAATTAACACATAAAATTAACTCTAGGACCCCTCAATACTTAAATAGATGGACGAGATGAATCATTAGAGGGAGGGGAGGAGAAGGGGAACAGGAAGTTAGAGAGAGACTAGGAGAGGGTGGATCTGGGAACTGAGGAACAATTAGAGTACCAATGAGGAAAAGGTCCAAGTTTGATCCCCCTGATGAGGTGACGAAGAGAAGGCTAGTCTCATGCGGGATGTCTCTGAGGTAGCTAAAATTGGCTCTCCATATTATTAAGCAGAAAAGATGGATTTAAGAAAACAAACTGTAAAGTATCAACAAGTGATAAAATAGTAATACTGTAGTTGATTATAATGCATGAAATGTATGAGATGCTGTAACTGTGAGACTGCCTAAAGATTTAATAAACTTGAATTTAAAAAAAAAGAGCTTCTGAATCTTAGGAATAAATATGCTGACCTTGTAAGAGAAAACGCAGAATATGCAATTTTGAAAACCAAATCTACACATATAGGCCAAGGGGAAAAGGCTGGGAAACTTATAGTTCTTCGGCTACATAAAGTAGAAAGCTCAAGACTCATACCCTCTATACAAGCTCCAGATGGTACTATAAAAACAGTTCCTAGGGATACAGCTTCCACCTTCGAGAACTTTTATTGGTCCCTCTGTGGGGGAAAACCCCCAAGGACACCTTCTCAAAATATAGAATAGTACTTAGACTCTCTTGCTTTTACTTCCCTATCAGAACAATCCTAGACTTCTTTAGTGGAACCCATTACCCTTGAGGAGATAGTGGCGGTTATTCAGGATTTAACTCTAGATAAAGCTCCAGGACCCAATGGTTTCCCCACCAACTTTTATAAAATCTTTGTCAAAGAACTGGCACCTCTGCTGCTTAAATTGTATCAGTATATATTAGAAGCTAAACCCTTAGATCTGACTCTGTTGGAGGCATTGATAATTCTTCTCTTGAAACCCGATAAACCTCACCTGCTCCCGGGAAGTTACCGACCGATCTCCCTCCTAAATTGTGATATTAAAATCTTGACAAAAATACTCGTTAATCGTATACACAGGGTATGGTCCCAGCTTCTCAGTCAGGAACAAGTGGGATTTGTCCCAGACAGATCTTCAGCAGATCACCTTAGGAAACTCACCCATATATTCTAAGCAGCCCGTCTCTCCCACTTCCCCATGGCCCTCATCTCGATGGATGCCGAGAAGGCCTTTGATAGGGTGGACTGGGTATTTCTCTGGGTAACTTTGGGTAAAATGGGGTTTCCCCCCTTATTCATTCAATGGATCCAAGCTGTATATTCATCTCCCACAGCAAAGACATACTGTAATGGAGTTTTTTCCTCAAGGTTTTCCCTTTACTCGGGTACTAGACAGGGTTGCCCTCTCTCACCCTTCTTATTCAGTCTCTACTTAGAACCTCTTTAGCGACACATTAAACAGTCTCCGCAAATAAAAGGCATCTCAATCTTAAACCATACTCTTACCCTCTCTGCCTATGCGGATGATATTCTCCTTCATTTAGAGAATCCGGTTTCTTCTCTAAAGCACTTACTGGATGTAGTATCCCAATACAGCTCTTTCTCTTACTATAAACTTAACCTTAACAAAGCTGAAATATTTCCCCTCAATCATCTCACTCTTAAAGTGGATTTCAACGATCTTGATATTAAATGGTCCTCTCATTCACTTAAATACCTGGGAATATACCTAACCACAGATCAATCTCTTACCAGGAAACTGAACCTGGATGATCTAGTGGTAACTCTTCAGTCAGACCTTTATAGATGGGAAGCTCTCCCACTGACTCTCTGGGGACGTAATAATATAATCAAAATGAATGTTCTTCCTCGGCTTTTTTATCCTTTGAATATGCTGAACATCTGGCTTCCCCTTTCTTTCTTACAGAAGGTCCACTCTCTCATTTCCAATTTCATATGGTTACATAAACAACCCAGGAAATTATATCTCAAATTGAGTCTTCCCAGGTCATCAGGCGGTCTTCGCCTCCCTAACTTTCTCCTTTCTACTGGGCGAGTCATTTCTCCAAGCTCGGTAGATGGAATACTAATCTATCGAGTGATTATATTGCCCTTTGGTTACAGTTGGAATCACATATGCTCCTACAACATCATCTCCTCTCCCCAGTTATTTTTTATATCCCCACAAACAGGCTACTGGATTCTATATGCCAATCTGTAATTGGGACTGCCCTAAGAGTCTTCTCCCAATTCTGCTCCTCCAACAAGCTCTCCCCACGTCAGGACTTTGCCCAACCCCTTATTCTCAACCCTAACATCAAGATAGGTAATACCCAAATCATTTATAACTGGCTGCCTCAATTGCAGAATGCTAAGGTAGTGGACCTGTATTACCACAATTCCCTTCTCTCCCTCCTTGAAATGAGGAACAAATACAATCTTCCCACTACTTGCTCCTTCAAGGTCTTTCAATTGAGACACCTAATAGGACAAACATTTTTGACCTCTCCACAAGAATCCAAAATACAACCTCCTGTTGACAGCTTCTATGACCTATCCTCTAAATCTCATTGTTTATCCCACTTATATTATTCTCTTCTAACTTTGGGCCACCCAGATGTCATACCCGGCTACAGAATCTGGTCTTCTTTGTTGCCAAATGCAAACATAATGGACTAGAGCCTGGCAAGACTTATATAGATTCATCTCCCAGGATAAACTCAGTATTACTCAATACCATATTTTACACAATCTATATTACACACCAGTTAAACTAGCCAAAATTGGCCATTTATCTACTTCCAACTGTTCCAGATGTGGCAAAGCTGAAGGTAACCTGCTTCACATTCTTTGGTCTTGTGAAAAAGTCGCTCCTCTATGGCATACAATCCAATCAGATTTAGATCCCTTACTTGGCCTAGAGGATCTCTTTACTGTGGAGATTTGTATTCTAGGAATCTACTTTAATATCCGAGTCAAAGAGTATAAATATCACATAGCCTTAATCTCAATGGTAGTCAAGAAACTGGTGCTTAAACATTGGCTGGAGCAACTAACTATAACCTGTACTGAATGGCTGAATGACCTCTCAGCCTACTTCAGGATCCCACACGTCTGATTCCTTCCTCTCATAATAATCTGTCAGGTTTTGATAAAAAATGGGGTAAACTGTATGCCTTATGCCTGCATTGATAATGGTTAATTGATAGACTCCCCAGAGTCAATGTAACATACCCAATTTCTAGCTATACATACAAACTCTGTGTAATATTTTATAGCACAGTCTGGGTGTTTACGGGGGGGGGTCAGTAGGGGGAGAGTGTTTTTTTGTTATTCTGTCACTTCTATGTACTTTCTCCTCTATATAGTCTATTTGCTATCCACTGTTTGTATTGGAAGGGCTCTCTACTGCAGTTTGTATAGCTTGTTTACTGATGTATTGTATTACAAAATCAATAAAGATGTTAAATTTAAAAAACAAATCCAGTCATGGTGGCCCTGGTAGGACAGCAGGTAGCACTTTGTGCTGCAATATAGTGGGTGCAGGTTCAGTTCCTAAGCTGAATTCTCTTATCAGGCTAGTGAAACAATGAGAAAATTACAAGGGCAGAAAAGCACAAGCTTCTGAGAGGAAGGGTGGAAAATATCAACTCTTTGAGCACCCCTCATCAGTTTTCTAGGGACCTTGATGTTATTTGACTGATTATCTAAGAATTATTGTTAATCCTGGCTGCTTTTTATCAAATCTTAAGTATCTGTCTGAACTGTTTAATTGTGAATGTTTTTATAGTTTGTTGTTAGTCATGTACGGATTGTATACATCATGAAATGTATGCTCTAGTATGTTTTATTGACTCCCCTGGTCGACTCTGCCAGTGGTCTTCGCTCATAAATGAATAAACAAACATATTTGTTGAGATGGAAGGATTCTGAGCAAGGGTGTACATGACAGCAACAGCACCCTTAAACAGGTGGGGGTGGGACTTTTGGTGAGGTCATGGCAAGGAATGGAGGGCTAGCACATTAGCTCTGTGACTGAACTCTAAATAAAGCTTCAAAACCAAGAGATGTTCCCTTTAAAAACCTTACTAACCTTATCAATGGAGCACATTTCACTGCAGAGAGGCTCCAAGAAAAACAAAATTAAAGAAATTGCTGTAGATTCTGTGGGATTGCAAATGGCTGCCACCGGAGGAAAATCACAGGCAGGCAAGATGGCAGAGGCTGCCTCCTGGAATACCACACAGCCCACAAATTCAGTAAATTCAGCAATCCTGGCAGAACTAAAGGAGTTTAGGACAGAGGTTAGGACCCTGCATTCAGAGTGAAAGACAGAATTACTACACTGAAAGATCAAGTTAAGGAACTTGAATCTCCTGATTCGGAAACCAACACCAGGATGGACATGCTTCAGCACTTATTGATCCATGTTGGACTGGAGTGCCAGCAGCTATATGAGAAATGCGATGATCTGGAAAATTGTTCACGCCGCAACAATATGCAGCTATGTGGCATACCTAAAGATGAAGAAGTCAGAGATATGATGGCTTCCCTGGATGATTGCTTATGAACCACACTCCAGCTGGATCCCAATGTTCCTCTAGACATCAAGGGTGGGATATTCAAAAGGGTTGCTCATGGCGCAACAGGGGTGCGCCATGCCTGGCACAAATCCCGATGTTGCGGGGCATTCATCGGTAATGTATCACGGCACAGGTGGAGATGTGCCCATGCATACCGCACATCCCGATATTCAGCCCGCATGTGCTGGAGCATAGGCAGGCGCAACCCTCTACATGTGCCGCACATGGTTGTGCCTAAAAAGAAAAGGAGCAACAGCTAGCCACCGACAGGTGAGCTGCCATATTACAGGGAACAACATGCAGCTGCCAGCCATGGGTCCACCCGAAGCCCGTGGCAAAGTCCGTCTCGTCGCCTCCCATGCTCATTGCGGGTTTCATTAGTTAATATCCCTAGGGTCCAGTGGACCTAATCCACAGCCCAATCACAGGTTTACAGTAAACTGAATAACTTTCGGTAGTATCGTACTTCTCTCAATCTGCCCACTCAGTCCTGCCGACAGCTTTCCAGTCAGCGGGTGGTGGCGTTACCCCGCCTGACAAGTCACAACACTGACAGCTGCGACGGTATGGGCGCGTAGACCATATTGTACTATTAGTTCAAAATGTGAATGAATCCATTCATTCACATATTAGGACTGTGTAGTACAGTACGGTCTGCACGCCCATTGGCCCACACTGTGGACCAATGGGCATACGGCCATACTGTACACTGTCAGTTGGCGGGCAGTCGGGCGACTTGCAGGAGGGGTGCTGCCGCCCACCGCTGACTGGGAGGGAGCAGGGTGGCGGGACTGAGTGGGCAGGTTGGGAGGGGGGTACCACTAGACCACCAGGGTTATTCAGTTTACTGTAAGCCCGTGATCGGGCTGTTGGATCAGGTCCACTGGACCACCAGGAATATAAACATATTGAAAGCCCATGCTTGGGCTGTGGGATCAGGTCCACTGGACCACCAGGGATTTTAATTCAATGAATACATGCAATCGGGCGTTGGGGCATGTTGACCGCTGAGGGGCAGGGGGTGTCGGTCCCCAATGGCTGCAGCCTGGCAGGGCACCAGGTGCTAGTCGCCGGGGATCGGCGCACCTGCATGCAAATGGGGACATAATAACATGCAAATGGCTCCATTTGTGCCTTGCATTTATTATGGCCCCATTTGCATAGCCACTGCTGAATATCATGGTTGCTGTGCCTAGTGCAATGGCACTTGTGCTGGCACATCCCCCTGCTCCTCTCTAGCCACTTGCGTTGGTGCAGTGCCACTGCGCCATGCACAATGCGGGTGGCCACAGTGCCATATTCAACGGTGCTGAGCCATGGCGCAGCACCATTGAATATCACCCTGTCAACGCCCTGGTGCATCCCAGTTGCGCTGCGCCCAGGCTTGCGCCACAGCCTGGCACAGTCTGAATATCCCACCCCCAGTGTGCCCATTGACTGTTCATGCTCAAATCATCAGGCACAGACATGAGACCTCCTTCAAGTCATTCTCAAATTCCTCCACTATGCTACCAACCAGGATTTACTCCTTTGAACCTGGAAGATATGTGAGGTGACATATAAGAACAAATGCATTTATTTTGACAATGGCTACTCCCAAGTGTGATGGCCAGGCATACGATGTACTCCCTGATCCTCTGTGCATTAAAAACAAACAAGCTCACGTTTTAAATACCATACCCAGAGAAGCTCACTGAAATGTTTCCTGATGTCATCAAGTCCTATGCCAGCTTGGAGGAAGCAGCACAAGATCTTCATGACAAAGGGATTGAGGTTCCCTTTCTCAGATAAGACCCAAACCAGGCTGACAGCTGCACCCTCCAGCAGACTGCATAGTCCAAGACGACACCAGCAGCTGAGAGAAAAAAGCATAACATGGCAGCAGTCACAGAAATCAAGCGATCGCTGCACTTATTTAAATGACAGGATGGTGCATGTTGAACTCATATTACCCAGACAATAACTGCATCTTTTTTCTGATTAAGTGCTTACTGAGGACCCTGGGGAATGTGGGGATATTGGACGAGGGTGGCAAAATGATTGAAATCCTCTCCATATGCAGGGGCTGGACAAGGCTTGGCGGGAGGGTCTGTTAGCAATGGAGAAACTCCACTGTTGGAGATGAGAACTCACGCTGGAGAGACTGTCTAAACCCTCTCAACCTAATTGCATGCTGTTCAGCTCTGACCCTCCTGCCTGCTTGAACACTAGCCTCAGATTGGAATTAACTGATGCAAGGACCCATTCTGTCCCACCTGACTTTATTTATTTCAGCTGGGCCAGCATGAGATAATATAAAGTACTGTTTTCCCACTGTTCCTGTATTGTTGGATGCCGCTTGTCTGCCCCCCTCCACCAAGAGAGCCCAACCAGCTGTAACCTCCACAACCACATGAACTCCCCAGCATGGGCTTCTGAACATTGACACTTTGTTCCCTTGCATACTATGTGTAGAGAGCTGAATGGTTATGTTAATCTCATCCTTATTAATGCTTCTCTTTTCCTTTTACAGAGTGGTAGCTTACTCAGTTGTCTTGGTTAGATAGTATATATTGCAGTAAAGCTGACTTCATGGGGGTTGTGGTAGAGAAAACTATCACTGACTACCACACCCTCTAAGCACTGAGCACCACAGAACAAAAGCCTCACTCCACCATCTGTGTATTGTGGCATCATGGAGGCCGAGGAAGAGCTCGGGGGTGACTTGATCACACAGTTTAGTGTAGTCACACTTCGTACAGAGACTTGCTCACTGATAAGGATGGATAGGCACTCTTTTCAAGTTAATTATGAGCCTGCTAGCACAGGCCTGAAGTAGGGTGTGGAACTGGTTGAGGGGGACTGGCTCATCCTGGCCTAGCCTTGATTAGCACAGGGCTTGAAGTAGGGGCTGGGACTGACTGAAGGGGACTGGCTCATCCTGGCCTAGCCTTGGTTAGGTGAGTCCCACTTCTTTCTGAGATGCTGCAGAGCCAAGCAGGCCACCACTGCTCAGTGTGGTTCCTCCTCAATACAGGGAGGGAGTCGGCTAAGACCAGGACAAGAATGTTGAACTTCAGGAAGGCAGATTTTGCCAGAATGGGCAGCATCCTAGAAGTGGGCAGTCATTAGGAAGGAGCTGAATTAGGCCATGTACACATGTGCCAAATCTCAGAGTAAGCAGTCCAGGTCCAAAAAATCTAGCTGGCTCAGCAAGGAAGTGGAGTGGAAGGTGAGGGGAAAAAGACTGGCTTCATTAAGTTCAAGAAATCGGGGTGTGAGGAGGATAGAGAGGTGTTCACAAAGGCATCTAGGGAGGTGACCAGGTCAGGCAGAGCAGCCAAGGCAGCAATGGAGCTGAAGTTGGCTCAGGGGAATAGAGAGGGGGAAAAGGGGTTCTTTAGATACATAAGGGAGAAGAAGAGTTGTAGAGATAACATTGTTAGAATCAAGAGGGATGGGGGGATGGGCAGAACAAGGGAAAGAAAAGGCAGAGGCACTCAATGAGTACTTCTGCTCAGTGTTCACAAAAGAAAGCGATGGCCCAATACCGCAGGGGAAAGGGGGCAAGGGTGAAGGGGGGGCAGAGATAACAGATGGGGTCATCCAAGAGGATAGAGTTCTGAAGGGCCTTAAGGCCTTGCGGGTGGACAAGGCACCAGGACCAGACGGTGCACACCCAAGGGTCCTGAAGAAACTGGCAGAGGTGTTGGCAGGCCCTCTAACAGACCTCTTCAACACCTCCTTGGAGACAGGGAAGGTACCCAGGGACTGGAGGATGGCTCACGTGGTGACCCTTCACAAGAGTGGACCCAAGGACCAACCGGGCAATTACAGACCGGTAAGCTTGACTTCCATAGTGGGGAAGTTGATGGAGACCATTCTAAAGGAGAGGTTAATAACTTTTCTCGATAGTAATGGTCTACAGGATGAGAGACAGCATGGGTTTGTCTCAGGCAGATCGTGCCAAACTAACCTGATCGACTTCTTTGACTGGGTCTCTAGTACGGTTGATGAAAGCCATGCTGTGGATGTCCTGTACCTGGACTTCAGCAGGGCTTTCAACTCGGTGCCCCATGGGAGATTAATGAGCAAGCTGAGGGACACAGGGGTGGAGGAGAAACTGGTGGGGTGGGTTGAGAGCTGGTTGCAGGACAGACAACAAAGGGTAGTTGTAAAGGGGGAGACATCCAACCAAGGCCAGTAACAAGTGGGATACCGCAGGGTTCAGTGCTGGGCCCTGTTTTGTTCAATGTCTTCATTGGAGACATTGCAGAGGGGGTCAGGAGTAAGATCAGCCTGTTTGCAGATGACACTAAGATTTGTGCAAAAGTGGAAAATGATGAAGAGAGGCAGGCACTCAGGGAGGATCTAGCTAAACTCGAACACTGGTCTAGGGAGTGGCAGTTGGGGTTTAATGCTAAGAAGTGCAAGGTCATGCATCTCAGAGCAAGAAATCCCAGGACCAGCTACTGGCTGGGGGGAGTGTAGGTAACAGCTTCAGAGGAGGAAAGGGACCTCGGAGTAATAGTCACAGGGGACATGATGGTATCAGCACAGTGTAGGAGGGTGGCAGTAAGGGCAAATAGGATGCTGGGGTGCATTGCCAGAGGGATCACCTCTAGAAAGGAGGAGGTCATTCTGCCCTTGTATAGATCACTGGTGAGGCAACACTCGGAGTACTGTGTGCAGTACTGGTGCCCATAACTCAAAAAGGATGTGAGATTACTGGAGGGGGTGCAGCGCAAGGCTGCACAAATGATCATGGGACTAGGGGAGTTGCAGTATGAGAAAAGACTGAGGGAGCTCAACATGTATTCACTGGAAGGGAGAAGGGAAAGAGGGGACATGATAGAGACCTTTAAGTACTTGAAAGGCATAAACAAAGTCAGAGAGGAAGGACTGTTCTGCTTAAATGGGGGAAGGGTCACTAGGGGGCACAGTGTGAAGTTGGAAGGGGGAAGGTTCAGGAGGGAGATGAGGAGGTACTACTTTACAGAGAGAGTGGTGATGAGATGGAACACACTGCCAGAAGAGTGAATCAGACTGAGGATAGCGGATAGCTTTAAGCGGGGTTGGGATAGAGTCAAGGGCAGGATTAGTACAGAAAAGAACACAAAGGGGGGAAAGACCAGGAAAGGGGGTGGAAGGGAGGGGTTTGAGTGGGGCTGGGGCAGCTATAGTAATATGAAACTAAGAGCTGCACAATCGGGCAGACTTAGTAGACCTGTGGGCCTTTTTCTGATGGCAATTTAGTATGTTTGTATGTTCTTCCACTCATATCCGAGCACTATGCTGACCTCCGCATAACTGTGTCTTCTCCATCATCAGCCCACCATGGTGAAGCTGCTCCCTTTTTTTTCCTATATATCAGGAATGAGAATGCAGTCCACTCCCCTCTTCTATTCAGTGCTATTCCAATGACATTTAGACACAACACCCACCTGGTCATTGCATGATATACCTCTGCCTAACACCCTAAAGTTCTTTACTACTCTGTAGTTAACTACACTATAACCACATTGCAATTGCAGTATAGGTAAATGCAACAAACATGTGACTACAGTGTAGTTACTTCCTGTTGCATGTAATTAATGATCACCTACCCTGCAGTTTCATTGAAACTGACACTTTGGCATGGAGGGCTGAGGCATCGTGCCTAAACTCCTGCCATGCCGATGACCCATGTTCACGGTGAGAGTGGGTCACTGGGGGTAGGCTGGGGTGGGAGAGGATCAAGCTTCTAAGGGACAGCTCTCCTCTCCCAGGGAGGGTGGGGACCATGGACCGGCATTTGTCTGACACCTAGTGGAGGCTGGGTGTTGGCATGCTGAGTCCCACATGTTGGGGCGCGGAGGAGGAGCAGCCAACTGACATGCAGTATGTGGTTGTGCACACAGTGTGCCATTGTTGGCATTGTACGCTCCCCCTCTGCAAGAAAAGTGGAAAATGAATCCCGGCCGAGTAGCATGAAACCGTCCCCTGAAGGCGCCATCCCGAGATGGCACCTTCCCAGACCTGGATCCATTCGGGTGGGTTGAGTCACTCCCCACCACCCTGCCATGAAGGGTAAGTCATGGGGGCATGAGGGTAGGCGGTCTGATGCTAGAGTGACGGTGCTGGGGGAAGGTAGAGAGAGAGAGGTGAGAGAGAGAGAGAGAGAGAGAGAGAGAAGATGGCTGGGTCCATAGGGAGAAAGAATACTGCAAAAAAAAAAGAAACTGACACTTAAAATAAAGTACGACCGCCCCCCTTTTTCCCTTATTGAAGTATACTCTCCCCTTCATACTGAAGCAAGACTGCTGTTATATACCAGCCTATATTGTATGCTTCCCCAGCCTTATTTCATATTGGACCCTGGATGTTCTCCTCACAGGGCCATGTATCTATATTTAGGAAGGAGTTCAGGGGAGACATTTATTTAAAACTGAACACCTGCCCCTATGCGCCCATCAAACCCTACCTGCTGTACAGATTCTAGCCTTTGGCATACCCCTGTTTCACCCAACTCTGACATTAGTACTGACAAGGCACGTCAGGGGGTTACCTCTGTGAGGAGACCCCGCCCAGTGAGAGCTATATTTTTACCACAAACCTCCTGCGGGCCATGGAATGAAGCTCCACACAACATGTTTTGTAATGAAAATATACCAATTCAAAACGTTATCTGTTTATGCTGTTTAGGTTAATGGTTTTATCCTTCTTCCCGTCCTGGTTTAAAGCACCTTTCCCCAATGGACAGCCATCTTGGGAAGATTCTGAAGTAATTCTTGTGTGTGTTAAAGGTATAGCTCACTATGATCACATGAGGTTATATATTATAAGTGATGTAATTCTTTATCTATCTCTATGACTCCCATGGCTACTCTGACCCTTACCACCTATAATGTGAAGGGAGTTAATAACCCCATAAAGCACCTAAAGCTTTCAGAATTATGCTGAGGAGAGTCCAGACAGATGAAAAAGGGCCATGAATGCTACTGTTGGTTACTCTGTCCACTGCTGTTCAGGACCAGATCCTACAAATGTCCCAGGGCAAGGCATGGATCAAAGTGGATGGGGTCCAGAAAGCTGCTGGGACTTGTCATTTGCTGCGGAACAAAAGGGAAGTTTCAGTACCATTACACGCAAACTATAAAAGATGTAGGTACTACAGCTCTCCTCCTCCCAGCCCATTTTGTAGTTATTTTGTCTTACTGCATATGTGATGTGTTTTACTAATTATATGTTTAAATGTACTTCTTTCTGTTCAACTCTGCATTCATTCAACTCTTTTGTGCTGCAATATAAATTCATTATTACTGCTATTGTAGGTAAAAACAGTGTTTGCACAAGTATAAGTAGCCAGGTCCTTTCCCTGTGAAGGAGAGCTGGAAATTACACTGAGATGCATGCAGCGCAGGAGTTCTCGAGCCCCGGCATCATTGATTCATTGCTGCAGGTCATGTGGTTTGTCAGCAACTTGGATATGCTCAATGTATGCTTTCTGTTGAAAGTGCTGCATCATGACATTGGCATGCTGAAGGAAAACCAAGTACCTAGGATCTGCTTCCCTTGTATCCAAAATGACAGATTTCCACATGTTCACCAAATACAAATTCAGCATCATCTCATCCTTAACAAGTCTCCAGTATACTGTACTATAGTGAAATACTTATAAAGTCCAGCGTTTTTGCTGATCAGTGACATCCTGGTATGCAGGGAGTTCAATAATAAAATGTGTTTCATGGTTACGCAAATTACGAGTAAACAAACATTGTAATAAAAATATTTTACTTTATCTATGCATTGGGAGTTGAGCAGCAAGTGCATACAATGTTCATCAGTATACTATACCTGTTCACTGGGCAATTATCTAACTGGTGTACTGCCTTCTTTTTACTGTCTGTGCACCAGAAATTCAGAAAATTGCTTGAGAAATGAGTTGTGTTATACTCATTTACTAGAGATTTGGGTAGGTCCATTTTGGTTAGTGATCATGTCACTGGTCACTGAGGATGACAGAAGGCACTGGAAAAATGTATTAACCAGGGACTTATAGGACATTAAATACTATACAATATAGCATTTGTTTTATGAATCCCTATTTTACAAAGCTCTGGATTATCTGAATTCATGATATGTCCCCCAATAAACACCCATTAGTTCAATGCGTTTCCAAGGGACCCCCGTTTCTATGAACCTCTGATTATCTGAATAATTTTTATATTTCCCAACATCCTCATGAAATCAAGGTTGTACTGTACTTAGTAAAGAGCCACTCCCAGAGTCTCTGGTGGACTTCATGGACTCATTAACTGCAAATCTGTTGACCACCAACAGATCCCTGGTTAGTATGAAAACCAGTAATAAATGTTTGCAACAACTGACTGAGCACACTGTTACTTCAACCTCAGATGATAATTTCAAGTCATAAAGCCCACTGGCTAAAGCAAGCTAAATGGATGTCATGGCCCTTGGAAACAACCTCATATAAAAATCAACAAGATTTGGCTGCTGTCAATAACTGCTGGTCCAGCAGCATATTTGTCCATGTGTGAGAGGAATGTGGTGTTGGGCAATCACAGTAAAATCCCAGGCTAATGCAATCGTCCGTCTCCACCTCTTCCCAATCTACTCATGCACTTTCAAAAAATATGTGGTCCCTGGCACTGTGCCAGGAACTGACTGCATTTTCAGTCCATCCACCTTTACTAGAATGCTCCAAGGCCCCAGGATCCTCATTTTCAACATCAGGCCCCTTCTGACCCATTGCATGACTTCTGGAGCCAATTGTATCCACATTCAGACTGTCATAGTCATGTCCCCATGGTGTGCAGGGAGGTGGAGTAGAATGTTTTTCTCATTGATGATTCTGGAAAAATTAGTGTTCTGAGCATCATGAATGATATCAACTGCTCCACCCCATCCCACCTGGGTATGTGCTTATACAGTCTACCTGTTTAAGGAAATAGGGCACCATGGGGGGAACAATTTAGTAAGCCTGGATGTGGAATATGATCCCCCCAAATTATGGATTGGGAACAGGGCTTAACATCATGGGGGTGTTGTCACACCCCATTGTGTAGACTTCACTGGTCTTAAAGAGTACTAGTTTTGATACTCACACACACACACACACACACGCAAAGCCCATAGGGCTGATTTACCTTAACCTGAGTTCAACAGTCAACTTTTTAAATTTTTTTTCTTGCAGGCATTTAGGAATAGACTGGATCATAATTAGTCTCCAAGGAGCTAGTCACCTGATCCTGTCTTCTTCCAGGATTACCACCACCCCCCCACACATACACACGCACACATGTGCTCTGCTTTGATGTCTTCCAAATGGACCTCTGAAATATAAAACATTTTTTGAAATGACACATCGATTGAGTTTTATTTATATACAATTTTGTTAACTGGCTAAAACCCCAAGAGCTGCAAGTGTCAATTTTTCAAGGGGGACCTGGACATAGATACAACACAGACATTAGAGATAACAATTATTTTTGGAAGAATCCATATAAAAGTGGTTATACAGTTTTTGAAGGTATGCATAAGTAATTAATGTTCCATGAACATGATGAGTTGTATGGGTGTACCCCTTCGCTCTCAAAACTGTTCCATCACAAAATATCTGAATGCTGGGGTATGACCCTCACTCCAGGAAGGGTTAGAAATCGGGAAGCCAGCTCCTCAGAACCAAACTACAATCTCTTCTTCTCCTAAATATCTGCAAGTAAAAACTGTAAAAGTTGACTCCTCAAATTTGTCTAAGGTTAACCAGATCTGGGGACTTTGGGGAAAGTTCAAAAGTGGGTTCAACTAGTGCCCTTTAAAATGAGTGTAGAATACTAAGAAAGGTGCTTTCTATAGTGCAGTTTATAAAAAAAACATGTGTCCCTTAAAAGCCCAATAAAAAAGCTGATTTTAAAGAACATTAAATACTACATTCTGAATGTCTGCTTTTTAGAGCACAGCTTCATGTAACAAAGGGCTCAGTGAACCAAAGGATGGCAAAAAAATGGTTAATCAAAGCAGCAGCGCATTTTACTATGACAATCGTGTACCTACACCTTTTTATTCTATTTTAGAGTGTCCTTTATCTTCTGTCTTATAGGATGCCCTATATGCCCCATTTAGAGTCTGATTTAGCATTCCATTTAGATTTGAAATAATTAAAGAAGGACCCATTAAAGGTTCTCATCAATATTCTCAGCTGTATTTAAGATTTTCAGAGCACTGGACACAGCACTTGTATCCATATCTCAAATGTGTGCTGTGTCCATGCAAATGCATCAGGGTGTGTGTATCCTAGTTTCATACCTCATGATGCATTTGTGGCACTTTACACAGTTTGTGGCACTTTTGGATGCAACTGTGATACTTGCGTCCATTATCCAGATGCAACTGCTGTACTTGCCCCATAAAGTTAGACCACCTTTTTGTGGTATAACTTTTCTGACAGAAGTGCACAATTGCAGCTGAAAAACAGATACAAGTCTTTGAAAATCCCTCCCTGCCCCATCATCTAACTGTATATTGCGCGCTACTAAAATAACAGGCTATGCCTGAGGTGCGTGGGGTAGTAGGAGCCATGCCAAGCCTCCTACTGAGCTCTATATGTAATGTGCATGCACTAATTGCTCTTTGGATGCTTGTCTGTTTGCTGCAGCCATAGAGCTGCTGGCTCTCTTGTTCATCCTCCTAATGCATTGCCTTGCAGCTGCAACTTGGGGCATCTCTGATTCTCATTGGCATCATTGGAGTACCCTGGAACCTGCCTTCTGGAATCTTTTTTGTGCATTTGTTCTGCTGCCTTTCTCGTTCTTATGCAGCTTTTTTGGCTCCCTCACTGTTGCTGCCGCCCCCTCCTCATTGAGGCTGTGTGTCCATGCAGCTCCACTATTTGTCCTTGCCTCTTATTGTTGCCTCTGCTGCCTCCTCTCCTTGGATGCCCCCCTCTTGATGTTTTGTTTTTCCTTTGCTATGTCCTGTGCTACTGCTGTTTCCTCAGTACAGTGCTTGGGGACTCTGTGTTTGTTTTCTGCCAGTCTTGCTGGCTGCTTCTTCCCCGTTCCTCCTGTCTCATTTGCTAGGGGCACTTGTGGGTGCTCACATCCCACAGACCACCTTGCTCATGCCCCATATCAACTGGGCTCATGGCCTACTGATAATTGAGCTACATCCCTACAACAACCTTAGGATCTGTTGTGCATTGCCCTTCATGGCACTGTACTGAAACTATTTTTTTATTTATTTGAAAATTGGTAACCAGGAAAGGTAAACTGAGTCAAGGCTCATTTACAGGAGCGACCTGGTGGAGGGTGCCCAGGATAAATAGTGATCACAACATAGTCACATTTTTTATTTTATATAGAACATGTTACAGGGGGGTGAGGTTCGGATGCCAAGGAAGATGGCTGCTTAGACTCTGTGCTCGGTCCCCAGCAATTGTAATCTGTTGTAGTACGCTGGCATCCAGAGATAGTTTGCCTTCCCAAGGCATGAATATGCCTCTCTAGCACCTTCTCATTTGCTCAGCATGGGTCTATTGTGTTTAGTACTCCAGCTAATTGTTCTGTGGTGCCGGGTGCTCCGTGATCCTTGTCGGTCCTGGGTAGACCTTACAACCCCGACCTCTCCCAGTGGGCTTCCTACAGCACTGTACAACGGTGGGCTACTCCTCTCATTTATCACCGTTGCTACAAAGCCTGAGGTACAAAAGAATTTAATCTACAATACCACCCGGTTCCTGGCACTGGGAAGCAACTCCTACCCTAACTACAGTATGGCTTCCTCTAATCACCCTCAGGATGGCCTAGTCACCAACCATGTGGAGCCTCCCCCCCAACCGGTGGATGTTAACAACTCTCTGCAGTACATTGCTACCATGTTAGAGATGCTACTTACCAGGGTAGACTCTATTTCGGCCACTCTGTCAAGCACGGTTGCTGAGGTTCAAGCATTGAATGTCTGGATGAACGTCGCTGAGCAAAGAACGGAGGACCTGGAGTCCAGCCAGGCCAGAATCCTGCAGCAGCTGCAAGAGCATGAAGCTAAACTGACCACACTTTGGCGCAGGGCCGAGGATCAGGAAAATAGAGGGTGTCGCAACAACATCAGAATCCTCAGTATTCCTGAGGGTTCAGAAGATCAGAATACTGAGCGCTTCTTGAATGAAGAAATCCCTAAAATGTTAGGGGACAGATGGAAAGGACTGATCGATGTGGAGAGGGTCCATCGTATTCCCAGTGGATCCCAGAGCACTACTGCATCTCCTCGGCCCATTATCGTGTACTTATGGAGGTACTCCACCAAAGAAAAAGTGCTAAGGGCAGCCCGGGACGGGGCGAGATATTGTGGCATGGAGCTAAGGTGTCGTTTTTTAGAGGTTTTTCCTCCGAAGTGGTGGCTCGCAGAAAGGCCTTTATCCCCATCAAAATACTTTTGGCGACACAAGGCTTTAAGTATGGCTTCAGAAATCTGGCCTACCTTTATGTAACCCGTTATGGCAGGGACATCGTAGCTGAGACTCCTCGGGAGACAGAAACATCGGCCTCTAAATACTGGCCCCACATATCCCTTAGAACTACTTCTCCCAAAAGGCGTTGGGCCCCAGGACAATGCTCAGAAGGCAGGGGGAACCATCATTCTGGTAACAGCTTCAGGGAAGACCATAATACTGGCTGGACGGCTCCACAATCAGATGCTTCCCCCAGGCCTTCGCATGCTACGAACCCCTCGGGATTCACATATAGTAGGAACACCACTCAGATACTTTCAGCAAGCATCTCTATCCCTTCCCTACCACAGTGGGGATTAGGCCAAATGACTCACATCAGGCAACGCTCCTCCAGTGATCGGGACTCGCCCTCTGAGGGCCCAGCAGCTGCGCCGCCAGCCAAAGTAACTAAAGAAGAGCATCCCACTGTGAGTCAACCAGCAGCTGCTTCAACTCCAGTCGAACTCTCCATGGAGGTCTCTGGCACCTTCACCTGGGCGGACTCGCCATCAGACTTGGAGGATTGTGAAGACCCAGCTAGACTACCTATAAAACCCGGGTTTCTGGCCTTTGCAGAAGTGGTCTCTCAGGAACCAGCACACTCAGCATCCTGTCAAACTGCCACTGTAGACTTGGCTATCAAGGACTGAATTCTTTCTTCCTTTTTTTTTTTCCTTTATAGTGTGATACCAATTCCTGCTTAGGGTGGCATTTTAAATGGGGTGGGGCCGACTATCCATTGGAACTACCTTAGGATCCCTGGGCAAGGATCACTGGATGGGACCCCTGAGGGAATTCACCCCACAAATATGGGTGTACCTGTTCTGATCTGCATAATATCTATGGGTCAGACAACGCCCAAGCTACTGCGCCTCCCCCCACATTTAATCTGGCCTCCCTCTTTCTGGGTAGGCAGTACCTCCACACTGCGCTCATATTGCCAGCAGAGCTAAGCACCCTGCAGCGCTGATGGAGGTCACCTCCCTCCTTTTCTCTCATCCTCTGCAGGATACTGATGACCTTATGTCCTGCTCCGGAACCTGCAACCTTAGGGGAAAGGTTGAAACCCTACGCCAGGTGGCTGAGCCTATTAAAGGGTTTAAGCAAATGAGAAATTACCCCTCTTCTCCCGGGCTCCCCCCATACCTTCTGGCCCACTTTCCCCCTTCCCCTCTCCCTATTTCCCACCCCCCTCTTTCCCCTGTTGTTTTGCCCCTTTAGGTGTTGATGCTAGTTATGGATTAAGGTAACATAGCTAGGGATGGAGCTTCTAGCTGGTTAATCTCCTTACATCCCCACATAGGCGACTGGCTAGCGTGGTTGAGTGCTCCTCTCCTTATTTGCAGAGGATTGGCACTCTTGTGCATACACCAACTCACCTTTAGATTTTGATTATCTAATTGCTCATAGGTTTGGGTTATTTATTAGTAAGTTGGTTTCTTAGCACATATCATGGCACACTCCTCAGTGGGTGGACCTTTGAAAACGTGGTTTAGTGTTGTATATAGTTACTCTTTTTGCCAATTGTTGTATCTAACACAGTTTTTTTCTTATAGGTCAACCTTGTTGTACATCTCACTGGCTGGTTAAACCTGTCCTTTTCTGAGATGACCTTTATTCTCACATCTCAGGCAATCTGTCTACGTCCTCCTATCTGTCTCTGTCAGACCTCTATGGTGAGTACATATAATTCAACCAGTTCTAGGGACCAGGATGCAGAACTCAAGGGAAGGGGTTAACTCATATCCCGGAATGTAAAGGGTCTCAACCACCCACTTAAATGCTCTATGGTCCTAAAGCACTTACACTCCTTGCAGGCTGACATAGCACTTATCCAAGAGACGCTCCTCACTGCAAGAACTGTACAGTGGCTCAAAAAATACTGAGTGGGTAGAGTGATTGCCAGCTCAGCAGCGACCAAGTCTAATGGGGTGGCCATCTTGATTCAGAAATCTTGTCCCTGGATAGAAGAGAAAGTGGCCTCTGATACTCAAGGCCACTGGGTAGCGGCTAGATTCGCATTCCCTGGGGGGCAGGCTGTGCTGGTCAATGTATATGGCCCCAACACAGACAGTCTGGAATTTTTTCTTGATCTTAATCAGACTATACAGTCTCTCACTGCTGATCACCCCCACATCCCCGTTCTGATAGGAGGTGATTTTAATCCAGCCCTGGATATATTTCTGGACAAGTCCAAACCCACCCCCTCAAACGCATCCCAAGGCTGTGTTGACCTTGCAAGACGTGATGAAGGAATGGGGATTGGTGGATGTTTGGCGGTGGGATCATCCCTCAGGGAGGGACTACTCTTTCATCTCCTCAGCACATACTACATACAGCTGGATCGACCTTTGGCTGGCCAACTCCCCAGCGGCCCATGATATTATCTCCTCCCGGATCGATAATATCCTCATTTCAGATCACGCCCCTGTCTCCTGCACCTACTTACCATTAGGGCAAGGCAGTTCAGGCACCAGGTGGCGCTGCAACCCCTTACTTCTTCAGGATCCGAAGTTTCAAGATATGGTATGAAATGTAGCCAAAAACTACTTTGCTAACAATACTGCCATTGACACATCCGCTGCTACGGTTTGGGAGGCATTCAAGGCTGTTCTATGGGGACATATTATCGCCTATGCAGCTCAGAAAAACAAAGCAAGAAGGGCAACTCTGAGTCATCTTCAGGCTGAGCTATCAACCCTGGAGTCTAGATTCAAGACCTCCACAGCCCATAACCCTGAACATTTGCTACTAAGGGAGATAGTAGGGTTAAAATATTGCATAAATACTATGATTCAGCAACAGGGTGAATGGATGCTGGCTAGAACTAAGCATACACGTTGGGAGGGGGGCAACAAAGAAGGCAAACTCCTGGCCTTTCATCTGAGGAAACAACAGGCTGCCTCCCGTAGTCACATGCTTAGAAACCCTACTGGTACAGTAGTCACTGATCCTAAAAAGATCAATGAATGTATGCAGCAATTTTATCAGCAGCTGTATCAATCTCATGCATCCCTTGACCCAGGACAATTGGAGCACAGCTTAGAGGACTTTTGTTCCACCTTCAACATCCCCCACCTATCCATACCCATGAGGACCGCTTTAGATAAACCTTTTACGGCGTTAGAATTACAGACTGCTCTATTTCAACTTGCTAAAGGTAAGACACCAGGGCCTGATGGCATGACAACAGAGCTGTATCAGCTCCTGAGCTTGGAAATCAATATTTCCCTCTTATCGTCCCTACAAGAGGCCCACGGGGCTGGCACCCTCCCCCCCTCCCACTATGCAGAGGCTCTGATCACCCTCCTCCTAAAAAGTCAGACGACCTGCTAAGCTGCGCCAATTACCACCCCATATCTCTCATCTCGGTGGACACCAAGATCGCAGCCAAGATACTAGCCAATCGGATGGTGGAAGTAATTCCCTATTATACACCCATCCCAAGTAGGATTCACCAAGGGCAAGGCTGCGGAGGACAACATTAGATTGGTCCTTAATCTTAAATGGCTGGCTTTACATTCTCCCACCCCTATGGCGGCAATGGCAGTAGATTTTTCCAAAGCGTTCGACTACGTAGAGTGGCCCTACATGCATGAGGTTCTCCGGCCCTATGGCTTCGGCCCATATTTCAGGCAGTGGATCCACATTTTATACAATGTGCCGCTAGTTAGGATCCTTACCAACAAAGATATCTCCCCTTCCTTTTCCCTGCAGCGGGGCACACGGCAAGGCTGCCCCTTCACCCCCTTGCTTTTCCTGGTGGCGCTGGATCTGCTTTCTCGGAAGCTCCTGGCTATCAAGGAGATTAACGGTATACAAGTGGGGAAGCATTCATATTTGAGTTCTTCTTATATGGATGACCTACTTCTCATGTTAGCCCATCCTCAAGACTCTCTTCTCAGAGTTTTGGAGATTCTGTGAGTGTTTGCCCAGTTGTCTGGATTGCAAATCAACCAGAAAAAAACTAGTGTCACTCCCCTAAACGCAGCCTGTACCAAAGACTGTCTGCAAGGCTCAGGGTTAGCCTGGGCTTCCCACAGCCTCTCCTATTTGGGGATAAATATCCCCTTCGACTGGAAGCAGATAGAATCTAGTAATTTCTCCACCCTAATATCCCAACTCTCAGTCGAGGTGAACCGATGGCACCAACTTAACCACTCCCTCCCGGGCAAGGTAGCTGAGAATTGCATGCTCCTCTTACCCAGAGTAGCATACCTACTTAATAACCTCCCCATCACTCTGTCCAACAAAGTGTCCCCCCCCACCAGTCAAATTGATTTCCCTTCTTTTCTGGGAGGGCAAGAAGCCACGTTCGAGCCTCAACAAACTGCGGGCTCACTGGTCGAAGGGAGGCCTGGGACTCCATTGGCTACAAGGTTACCATTGGTCTTACCTATCGGCCCAGGCCACCAAATGGTTTGGACCCTCCTTATCCTCATCTACCTTATGGGTACAGCTTGAAACCCAAATCCTACAAGGCACTTCTCCCAGCTTTTTATTAACAAATGCCCCTCTACACCCCCAATAAGCTCACTCTGGTAATGGCTGAGACTAGGAAAGCATGGTTTAGGCTTATGGCTGCAGCCAGTACAATGAAGGCGGCGTGGCCTCTTCTGGTCCATTACCTTAGCCTCTGGCAGAACCAACTTCTGGCTGTTGATAACAAGCCCCTTTATTGGCCATCATGGGAAAAAATGGGATTCGAATCGTCCAGGATTTATTTATGCCTAACTCTTCTAAACTTATGTCATTCGATCAGTTAAAAACTTGTTACTCTCTCCAGTCCAAAGACTTCTGGAGATATCTGCAACTTCATAGTGTGGTGCAATCCCTTAAGCTGACACACCTCTCTGACCCTAAATAGCACTGGCTATCTATCCTGCATTTAAAATCTTCCTCTCGGGGCCAACTGGGCAGTTCTACCGTATATGGCGGGAGGCACAGCCTGATCACACGGAACCCTGCAGAGTTGCCTGGAGAAATGACCTAACTCATTCTATTACACCAGCAGTGTGGTCTCAAAGCCTGCACCTAGCACACTCTGCCTATAAAGATGTTAGGAGCCAGATAATCCAACTTAAGATTCTTCTTCGTTGGTATCGCACCCCAGCTGCTCTTCACATGTGGGGCATTCTTCCGCATGTGGAGTGCTGAAGGTGTCGGCAAAGTCTGGCTCATATTTTGCATCTCTTGTGGCAATGCTCTGCCCTTGTCCCCTTCTGGTCTGCAGTGGCAATGGACTGCTCTGGTGTGCTAGGGCAATCTATTGACCTCTCCAACCCTATGCTCCTTTTGGGAGACTCTACCTCCCTGGGACAGCTATCACCGGCACACAGGCATTGGATCTTAGTAGCCCTATTGGAGGCCAAAAGGCTCCTACTACTGACCTGGAGGCAGGCCTCTCCTCCCACCATCTCCTCATGGCATTCCACCCTGGCCAGTCTCACTACTTTTGAAAGGTTCACTTATGCTAATAGAGGGCAGCTCCCCTTATACTATTGCAAATGGGAGGCATACCTTAACTTCCCTCTCTGCAGGGCTCCGCTCCCTCCTCCATGTAATCCCCCCATCTAAAGATTCTACCCCCTAGGGCTTAACTTACGGATAGCATTGTTCTTGTGAACTCGGTGAAGATTACCTCTGGCTTGCTTCAAGTTTTAGAGGTCACCTATGCTTCCTCCTTTCCTTACCTCCTTCTTTTCCTCCCATGGCTAATCTGCCTCTCTGTACCTCTTTCCCCATTGCCAGTTGAGAGATCTGGATTCTCATTTATATTGAAGGTAATGCATCAGCCTTCCTATTCTTCTCCCCACAGGGGCTCCTGCAATACCATGCGGTTGACTATGGCTTTGAGGCCAAAAAGGTATTAGGACTGTGCATGATTGTAACTTTGACATTTACAGACTTATATTTACCATTTTGTTAAAGTCTTAAGATACATATCAGCTGGATTGCTTGTTCCAAGTGTTTCATACACTAATCAAAGTATATATGTATACTCCTGCCATTGGAATATAACAATAAATAAAAAAAAAATATTCTATGATAAAAAAAGAACATGTTACAGTCACAAATGCTATAGAGTTACAAAAACTTATTGGGTACTTAGCACAAAATGAAGTGTCGCTACAGTCCAGTATGGCCCACCTACACACGTACAAAAGAGCAGCATTAAGGAACATATGACAAGTACTGAAGTACACTAGGGACCTGTTAGGCAAGGAGAGTGCCTTCCCCTAGTACCACCAGCAGCAAAAAGGAGTGTCACCTGTGAGACACAGATGCAGGAGGGGAGTGGGAGGAGTCTGAGCTGACACCTGAGTAAACCAGGGGGAAGTGACATAGGGTAGAGGCGAGCAGGTTCCAGAGGGAGGGAACTTGATAGGAAAAAGCAGAATGCCCAAGGGAGGAGTGGGTACATGGAGTGGAGAATGCGCAATGGTCCTTGGAGGAGAGGGAACATGGAACAAGGGGAATAGGAGATAGAAGGGAAGAAAGGTAAGGGGGCAAGGAACCGACCAGTATTCCGAGATGAAGGAGGTACAGTGTGACTGGCGACATGACTTGGGGAAGAATGGATAGGGGGAGTAGAGGGAGCAGTGGTGTGTATGAGAGGGGATTTGGCATTGCAAAGGGTGTCCATTCTGGCTAAGAAATTGGAGGGGGAAGTACCATAGAACACATCTGCATAGTTGAAAATGGGGAGCAGCATTTTGGTAACCAGTTGCCAGCAGACCTGCAGGGGTAAGCAGTCTTTATTACAGTACATGGCACCCAATTTGGGGTGGAGCTTCACATGAATGGCATTAATGCCAGCTGAACAGTTGAGCTTGCTGTCGAGCCACATGCCAAGGTACATGAAGGACTGCACCACTTCAAATAGGAAGCCATGCAGAGTACCTGATTACTTGAGAGCCTGGCCCATTTCTGGCTAGTACCAAAGGTCATACACACTGTTTTATGGGTGTTGACCCAGAGATGGCTGATTAGAACCAGCACAGGACATTGTGGAAATCCAGCTGGAGCAGATCTTCCACAGCTTCAGTAGAAGGACAGGAAGTGAAGATAACTGTGTCATTAGCATACTTGTAAATATATGAGTTGGCACAGGTGGAGGGGAGGTCAGTAAGGAAGATGGAGAAAAGGATGAGACCCAGGATGGAACTCTTAGGGACTCCAGTGTGGATAGGGAGAGGAAGTGACAGGCCACCTCCAAACTGTACTGGCTGCTGATGCCCCATGAGGTGGGAATGGAACCAGTCAACTGTAGGAACTAAGAGGGCAGCAGAACTCAGTTTGTCCAGGAGGAGCAGATGGGAAACTGAGTTGAAGGCTTTGATGAGATTGATGAAAATGGTGGCTATGATGTGCCCTTGACTCATCCCAGAGAAGATGGAGTCAGTGATGCGCAGCAGGGAGGAGATTGTGGAATGATGCTTCTGGAAGCCAGACATGAGGGGGGGATAGGAAATTGGAGGATGAGAGGTGGTCTAAGAGTCTAGAATAGACTAGCTTGTCTTGCAGCTTGGCAAGGGAGAGAAGGAGGGAGATAGGACAGAAATTGCCAGGGGAGGAGGGGGTCAACCCCATTGTGAAGTGGAAGGACCTGAGCAATCTTCCAGGACTGAGGAACAGAGTAGAGAGAGAGAACGAAAGGTTGAGTAGGTGAGTAAGGGGAGACACAATGGCAGCAGCTGAGAGGTGGAGGAGTTTTGGATCTAGCCCATCAGAGCTAGACTTGGTCAGGTTGAGGAATGTAAGGTCATGCAGGGTTTCCTGTATGGTGATGGGGAAATAGAAACCCAGAGAAGAGGGGAGGAGGAAGGGGGCAGGAGGTAAAGGAGGTGAGCCTGGAGAGGGAGGAGAAGAGAGGGCACATGTGGTGAAGAACACATTGAGGTGAGTAGCAATAGAGAGAGGGTCAGACACAGATGAACCATTAATCATGGTGACGAGGGACTGCATTGGGCAGAGGGGTTGAAAAGGGAGTGGATTCCCTTCCAGAATGTAGCTGGGGAATTAACCCTTGCAGGGCCATGGACTGATATATCAGTCCAAAATTCCTATACGTTCTAATTCTGTCGGTAGCCTAAGGGTTAAGGTTGTTCTGGAGTTTGGCCTTGAAATAGTGTGGTTTTGCAGCCCAGACAGCCTTGATGTAGTTTTTTCTCAGGGCCTGTAGGAGAGGAGGTCAGGAAAAGAGTGGTAAAATTTATGCCCAGGAGAAATCACAGGACTTGCACTGATTGATGATTTCAGGGGAAATCCAGGGGAGGTGGGAGGATTTCACACTGGATTTCCTGAGGGGGTGTGCAGGTCCCAGACTAAGAAGAATCTGGAGTGAAATAGGGAAAGGGCCACATCAATGTTAGGGCCTGAGAGGATGACGAACCAGTCAGTTGCAGCGAGGTCACTCAGGAGACCATTGATGTTCTGCGACTGGAAGCATCTTGACCAGATGCATTTTGGTGATGAGGGGAGACACTGGATTTTCCTGATGGAGAATGTCATGCAGTGGTTGCTAAGAACATTTGGCAAAATACCTGCTGCAACAAAGCAGAGGGAGTGGGAGGAGAGAACCCAGTCCAGGAGGATATGGTTGGATGAGTGGGGATTGAGCCAGCTGGGGTCAAAGATCATCTGTAAAAGGTTTAGGGACTCATCCCTGCAGATGATTAATTTGGAAGATGGGGAATGACAACTTATGTTGAAATCCCAAGGGAGAATGAGTTCAGCTGTATGGAGGAATGTGAAGTGGTGTTGGGGAGGGAGTCAGTCAGTGAAGAAGGTGAGATAGTAGGTGATACATAGAAAACCCCATTGAAGATGGGAACACATGCGGAGAATGAATGCCTGACAAGGAAGAATTCATGGGAGGAGAGTGTGACCTCCCTGATGGCCAGGGAGCAGGAGAGACTGTGACGGACACACATTGTGGTACTACCATCACATTTTACTCTGTCCTGCCTGAATAGCTGGAAAGCAGGAAGGGTCAGGTTTGAGTCTGGAATCCTGGAGGAGAGCCAGGATTTGGAAATGCTGAGGATGTCAGGAGATTGTTGATGAGCTCAAACAGACAGAAGGCTGAGCTTTGGGAGGAGACTCCTAATATTGAGATGAAAATTGATAAGGCCATTGGCAGCAGCAGAGGTGGAGGGGAGGGAAGGAGATTTACCAGGGTTTGGCTCCACATCACCAGCAGGGGGAGGAGAAGAGAAGTTCAAACCCCAGGAATCTCCTAGTAGTATTAGACAATATGCAGTCGGCTCAGAATCTCTGACTGTCCCCGGAGCTTTGATGTGGAATGTATGCAAATCATGGAACTTAGAATGCAACATTCAGACTGCTGCCTCTAGGCAGTTCCATCTAACTGCCAGATTCAATTTTTCCGTTCAGACAAGACTTGCCCCTAAGAACTGCTTACAGCAACTTCGCTGCAAGACTGTTTATTTCATTTAGAAAGTGATATTTTACACTGTTTTATTCATTACTCTGCCTCTAGTAGCTTTTTTATAAAAGTTTAGTTTAGTGGGGATAATTTACTTGTTTTTAGCAGTTCCCTCTTGGTCCCAGGAACCGAGTATTTCGGTTTTAACTATAGTTTGGTGCAGTTCTTACCATAGCTTTTAAAGTTAAAGTTCGCTAGTTTTAACATATATTAAAAGAATTTGGACCAGATATTCAAAACTTTGCGCTGCGCGTGAACCGTTTGCACAGGGTTAGCGCCGGGTTAGTGCGGGTCCGCTATATTCAGAAGGTCAAATAGTGCACACAAACTGCATTAGTGCCAGGCAAAATTATAATGTATGAAAGGGGCAAACTGAGGGGGCGTGTACATGAATACAGGTGCAATGCTATATTCAGTGAATAGTGCCGTGCAAAGTGTTTTTTTGCATGACTTAGCGCAACACTTTGTGCGGTGCAAATTACAACCCAGGAAAAGGTAGTCTTAACTCTGGGCAAACCAGCTTTGTGCAACTTTGTGGCTTTGCTTGTCTTTGTACTACTTTTACGTGGCTTTGCACAACCCTAACTAGTAAGTATGACGCCATCATCTGCCACCAGTCCCAGCCATGTCAGGCAGTAAGTGGTGACTCAGCTCCCAGTGGACACCATGATTGTGTGGCCATACAGCACACACCCGCAGACCGCCCTTCTTTGGACACCAACACGCCAGCACACACATGCAGCACTGTGGGCATGGAGGGTGTTGAGGGGAAGGTGTACAAGTGGCCAGGCTGCACCACAGACTGGGTGCAGCCATAAGGTTGGGACAAGCCATGCAGTGCACATGGGCCAGTGTTGGGAATACCCCAACACCAGTGTGCCTGTCTGATGGAATGTGCCCCCCAGCCACATACCACACATCTGTACAGACACCACAGCACACACAGCCAGCCATGTATATGCCACTGTGAGCATCCCATGCCAGTGGTGCAGTGCCTGTGGGTCACACAGCATAACAGTAATGTCCACTGTCAGTAAACATCTGCAAGTTGGGCCTGTCACTGTGTACAGTGCAGTGGTCATCACTGCCCTACACACCATAGGCATTGCTGTGTTCCTCACACTACTGGCCCCCTTGCTACTGTAGTGTCTGCTGTGCACTGTAGCATGAACTACAGTTTGACAGTTGCATGCAGCACCACCACCTGTGCCTGTGCTGTGTAGTCCCCTGGGGCACAATATTCTATGCTGTACTGTACAAATGTAGCCTGCAGCTACCACCATGCACTCCCAGACTGACCTACAGGTGGAGCTGTTGGCAGAACCAGCCAGTACCTGTACTTCCAGATTGACCTACAGGTGGAGCTGTGGGACCCTGCAATAGTGCTGGGCAAACTGCATGCAAATCAGGTCATAATGAGATGCTAATCTGGACGTTTGCTCACAGACTACCTAAGTAGGCTCATTTGCATGTCACTTTTGAATATAGCAAAGTTTTGCCCCAGGCAAATGTGATTGCACCGGGCAAATGGCTTAGCTCCACGCTAAACCGCGCCGTGCAAACATTTCAGAAATATTGTACATATTTGCACAATGTAATTTCACATGCGCTGCTGCTTGCAGCTTTACTGACTCCACTCCTTTGCTTGCACACACATTGGCCACATAGTTCACCTCTACCTTCCTTCACGGCGCTTTGAGGTGGAATGCTGTTGTGGTTTGCACTTCCTGGTTGCTATATTCAGAGCTGTCTTATTGCCAGGCTATTTTTGCACTGCACTCCCAGCCCAGTTTGCCCAGCATCCTTAGCATGCTGTATTCAGCAGGTTTAGTACCGGGGCTATCCCCTTTGAATATAGCGGGCTGTTGGGTCCAGGCTAATTTAGCACGCCGGGCAATGCTAATTTAGCCCCGGAGCAAAGTTTTGAATATCTGGCCCTTTGTGTTTTATTTATGATCAGTTCCTATTTCTAGCAAGGAACTGATTGCATTTTGTATTTAAGTAAAGAAAGTTTTGTTAAATCGTGCTTCCTTTTTTCTTCAAGGAACTGACTGCAGTTTGTATTTTAACCCATTCTGGGGAAGTTTTTACCAGTCTACTGACATTTTGGCATGTCAGACAGACCTAAAAAGAGGATGGGACCCACAGGTTTTAAAAACTGTATTAAGTGCGTCCAAGTTTTTTCTAAGGCTGATTACCATGATTTGTGTTTAGAGTGCTTGGGTCCCAGTCAAATTTGCTCTAACTGTGAAGTGTGCAGTACTTTTTGTTCAAAAACTATTAAGAAAAGAGCCAAAAGAGTAGAAGAAATGGCTTCTACTCCCACCTCAGTGTCAGCAAAGCAAACTGAAGAGGGTCCTTCTTCATCCCACTCCAAAACAAAGGAGAAACCCTCTAAAGATTTCTCAGACCCCAAAATTTCTGAAAAGGGGTCTGAACATACTAAACACATAAGAACTACTGAGCAGGCTCCTGAATCTGTGCCTGCCAAAAATAAATATAAAGAAAAAACATGTTGCTGTGCCTCATGCTGAAAAAGTAAAGGAGCTCCCAGCAGACAAACATAAAATACCCTTTGTGGAGGAAATTGCCAGAGCCCTGCAAGTCATTCAGGCTTTACAGATGGCAGGTTCCATACTGTGCTCACCGGTTCAAATACCACCACCGGTTCCTGGGGACCAGGGCCAGGAATTGTACATTGAGGAGGATCTGGATTTAGGGGAACCCATTGAACCAGAGGTATTCCCAGATCAGGAGTTTGGTTCCCCTCCTCGTAGGCATCATGATTTTTCATCCCACTTTTCATTTGTCAGGCAAATGGCTGACACCTTGGGCCTCACCTCACAGGAATCTATTGATGAGGAGGAGGAGGAGGCAGAGTTTTTGGTAGGATGGGGTTGGTTCCCACAAAAAAGGTGGTCCTTTCTAACCATCATTCCCTTAAAAAGGCCACTTTTGAAATCCTGCAGACACCTTCCTCTGTCTCCGGAGTGGACAAGAAGGTGAAGAAAAAGTACCAGCTGGATAGGGTTTCTGCTGATTATTTGTATACCCATCCAGATGAGGGTGTGATACAGGCTGCTGCCTGTGATAAGGCAAAAGTACCCCAGGCATCTCATCCTCCAGATAAAGATTCTGAAAAATCAACACTATGGGGAAGAAGGGTTATTTAGGCTCCTCCCTTCTCCTCTGACAGGCAGCTTACGTGGCTTATGCTGCACAGTACCAGAAAGCCCTATGGAATTCTATGCTGGCTTTAAGTGATAGAATTCCAGGGGATGTGGCACACGATATGGCAGATATTGCCAGGACGGCTTTGGATGCCACAAAGTACCAGTTTCATACAGCTGTGGTTGCAAATGATACTGCATCCAGAATGTTGGCCTTATCAGTTTCTTTGAGAAGATTTACTTCGCTCAGAGCAATGAGCAGTCAGTCTTACCCCTGACACTCAGTTAAAGGCTATGGATTTCCCTTGAAAAAAACAATTCCCTTTTGGTGACAAAACTGAGGCATACATGAAAAAGGTGGAAGAGTACAAAACCACCTACAGGAGTAACTCCACTAGACAGAGAGCCTCCATTTCTTTTAGATCCACAGGAAGGGAGGTAGGGGTGGGGGGGTACTATCCCAGGTCATGTGCCCCATATTCTATGCCTGTAGAGTATACACAGGTCAGAGGGTACTTCAGGAGCAGGGGCAGGAGGTCTTCTGGCAAGCCAGTCCAGCTCCAGCTCCTAGACTCCAGTCCAGACAGAACCTCTGACTGCACAAAACAGGCTGCCTCCCCTCCTCCATTCGTGGGCAGGCTGGCTCACTACTTCCAACACTGGGAAAACATTACCACAGAGAGTTGGGTCCTTGAGGTAGTGAGTCCAGGGTCTGTCTACAGTTCAAAAAGTTTCCAAAACTCCAGGGCCACAGGGTTTTCCAGCCTTCAACCCCTGCAGAGACTATTCTGCTGGAGATAGAGGTAAAAAAGCTCCTGCCTGCCAGGGCAATAGAGCCAGTCCCTCTTACCCAAAGGGGCAAGGGCAAGTACTCAAGACCAAAAAGAAAAATGGAGACTGGTGGCCAATCCTGAATTTCAGATACCTAAACAAGCACCTGGCAAAGCCCAGGTTCAAAATGGTAACACTGGCTGTAGTTATTCCTTCACTAAGGAAAGGAAACTGGCTGGCATCTCTGGATCTTAAAGACGTTTACTTTCACATTCCAATCAGACCTTGCCATAGAAAATACCTAAGGTTCTCTCTGCCCTTGGGTCATTACCAGTTCTCAGCTCTTCCTTTTGGGCTCACTTCTGCCCCACGGAAATTCACAAAGTGTCTGTCAGTGGTGGCAGCTTACCTCAGAAGGCAAGGAATCTCTGTATTCCCTTATCTGGAAGGCAAGCTAGTCATAGGGGACTCATATCAGCAGGTCAAGGATTCTATCAGGGTGACTCAAAGTACTCTGGAGTCACAGGGTTTCCTTATCAGTCTTCAAAAATCTCAGATGGAACCAGTTCAATCACTGGAATTCATCAGAGCAGAAATGGATACCATACAAGGAAAAGCTTTTCTCCCACAGGGGAGGGTGACAAATCTACTGATCTTGGCAAATTCCTTTGCCTTGGGTCAGCCCAGAACTGCAAGATAGTTCCTAGCATTACTAGGACACACGGCCTCGACTACTGCAGTAGTGTCAGGCTCCAGGTTTCAGATGAGGAATATCCAATAGCACCTCAGATCTTATTGGTCCCAAAGAAGGGACCCCATTTCAAAGCCAGTACCGGTTACAAAAACTCTATTATTGGCCCTGCAAGGGTGGAAACAAAGGGACAACCTCAGACAGGGCATCCTTTTCATCAGCAGCACCACACTATGGTCCTAACAACAGATGCCTCCCTCCTAGGATGGGGGACACATACAGGTGACCTCAAAATCAGTGGAATTTGGTCACCTCAGGAGTCCAAGCTGCATAACAAACTTTTAGAATTAAGAGCAGTCTTCCTTGCCCTAAAGGCTTTTGCTCCTCAGCTGAGGAGTCACGCAGTCCAAGTCAGGACAGACAACACAGTTACCATGTGGTACATCAACAAGGAGGAGGGCACAAGATCCTCAGGCTATACACAGAAACCATGAAATTGTGGTCCCTAGCATATTTCCTGGGGGTGCATCTGTTTGCCATTCACCTTCGAAAACCTACCTTTTTAGTAAAGCTTATAATGATTTTTGAATATTTTAATGTTGTTTTAACTATTTATTGTTTTATGTAGTATTGTACAGGTGCCTTGGTTTAAGAAAGGCACCTTATATAAATAAAGAGTGATTTGATTTGAGAGTGATTCCAGGGAAAGACAATACACTGGCAGATTCACTCAGCAGAATCAGCAAGGATCATCATGAATGGGCCCTGAACAGGCAAGTGATGGACACAGTTTTCAAGTGTTGGGGCATCCCAGAAATAGATCTGTTTGCCTCAAAAGAAAACCACCAGCTCCCTGTTTATTGCTGCAGGCCCCCTCTCCCTGGGCACAGTGCCCATCGAGGTGTTAGCCCTAGATTGGATGGGGAAATTCATTTATGCTTTTCCTCCATTTCCACTGGTGTTGCGAGTTCTCATCAAGCTGAGGAGTCAGCCTGCAACCATGATACTGGTTGCCCCAGACTGGGCCAGGCAGCCATGGTACCCTCTATTGCTCACCCTGTCCATCAAGCAATCCATTCATCTACCCCCGAAACACAATCTCCTAAAAGCTCTTCAGGGTCAGACAGTATTTCCGAACCTCGAGACCTTCACCTGAAGGCCTGGTTCTTGAGGAGTTAGAATTTTCTGAATTTAAGCTGTCAGAAGTACTTAAAGCACTGAGAGTTTTTAGGAAAACTTACACAAGAAAGAATTATGTTTCCGAATGGAAAAGATGTTCCATCTGGTGCATACCTAAGCAAATTAATCCCCTTAAGGCAAGCTTATCCACATTGCTTGATTATCTGGTGCACTTGCAGACTCTAGGCCACAGGCCTACAATCCTCAGGGTTCAGTAAGCAATAGTATCTGCTTATTTGTCTGCAGGTGCTCAGAGAACAATAGCTTCACACCCTATTTTCAGTAATTTTTTCAAAGGATTGGCACATATAATCCCCCCTGTTAGGGAACTAGTCCCTCCTTGGGACCTGAATTTGTGCAAAACCAAACTCATGGAACCTCCTTTTCAACCTATGACTATGGCTGATCTGAAATATGTTGCATGGAAAACTGTTTTCCTGGTGGCAATCACTTCAGCAAGAAAAGTGTGTAAGCTCCAAGCTCTTTGCACTGACCCTAATTACATTATCTTCCATAGGGACAAGGTGGTCCTTAGAACTACAGGAAGTTTCTTCCAAAGGTGGTCTCTGAGTTTCACTTGAACCAGTCCATCACCCTTCCTGTATTTTTCACAGCCACATCCAGTTCAGGGGAATTGAAACTTCATTGTTTGGATGTAAAGAGATCTCTCAGCTATTATATCACTTGTACCAAAGACCTCAGGGATTCCCACTCATAACTGTTCCTCACCTATGATGAAGTGGGAAGGGGCAGACCTGCCTCAAAGAGGTCAGTACCATGTTGGATAGTATCCTGCATCCAATTCTGCCACAGTAAGGCTGAGAAACAGCCACAGTAAGGCCTCAGGGCACATTCCACTCATGGAACTGCTGCTTCTGTAGCAGCTGCAAGGGATATCCCTGTGTTGGAAATCTGTAAGCAGCTACCTGGAGTATAGTCCACACCTTCATGAAGCACTTCTGCCTGGACGTCCAGTCCAGGACTGATGCTAGGTTTGGAACTGCAGTATTGCAGAACCTTTTTTACAAATAGGTTCTGTACCCACCTCCCAAGGCACTGCTTGGCAGTCTGCATATTGTCTAATACTACTAGGAGATTCCTGAGGTTTGAAGAAAAAAATTACTTATTATAGTAATATTGTTTCTTTCAAGGGATCTCCTAGTAGGAGTACACCTCCCATCCCTACCTCCCCTTACAAGGTTGATACACGGGGTGGGGGGTGGAAAGGATGAGAATGGACTTGGCAAGGTTGTAGGAATGGTCAAAAGTATGGCAGCTTAGATTCAATGCAAAGAAGTACAAAGTAATGCACCTGGGAAACAAAAACCCAGGGGAAGAGTACACAATGGGGGGGGGGGATATTAGCAACAACAAAAATGGAAAGGGACCTGGAGGTAGTCATATCAGATGACCTAAAGGTAAGCAAGCAATGTGAGAAGGCAGTAAGGAGGGCTGAGGGGATACTGGGATGTATAAGGAGAGGCATCACCAGTAGACAACAGGAAGTTGCTTTCCCTTTGTACACAGTTGGTGAGACCCCATCTGGAGTACTGCATGCAGTTCTGGAGATCCCATCTCCACAAAGACATAGACAGGATGGAGGCTGTCCAGAGGAGGGCAACTAAAATGGTGCAGGATCTGCAACAGAAGCCATACGAACAGAGACCAAAGGAGTTTAATATATATACCCTTGAGGAAAGGAGGGAGAGGGGAGACATGATAGAAACTTTGAAGTACCTCAAGGGAATCAACAAAGTCCAAGAGGGTAGCATCTTTCAGAAAAAGAAATGTGCAAGAACAAGGGGTCACAATTTGAAGATAGAGGGGGGACGGCTCAGGGGCAATCTGAAGAAGTATTTTTTTCACAGAAAGGGTAGTGGACGCATGTAACGGCCTTCCTGAGGAGGTTGTGGGGTCAAAAACAGTGGGGGAATTCAAGAATAAATGGGACAGACATAAGGCAATTCTGGTGGAGTGTAGGAAGAAGTAGACTGTTGGTTAACTAGGATCCGCAGCTTATACAATAGTTAGGGAAATGGGCAGATTAGGTGGGCCAAGCAGTCCTTATCTGCCATCAAAGTCCATGTTTCTATGTTACATAACCTGAATAGGTTCAGCAATACTTTTCTGGGAGTTTCTAATGTTGCCATTAATCATTGGCTTAACTTTATATTTTAATGCAAACAAGTATGACTAGGGTACCTAGCTCTCCTTTTTTGTGTTCTTCTTTTCCTGTTTGGAACCTGCCCTCTTTACAAAGGGGAGAGCATTGTTTTTAAGGGCATTAACTTACAGTTATTTAATTCAAATAGTCTAGTGTTTTTTCAACTGCAAAAATCAAATCTGGGAGTTAGATGGAACACAGTTCACCTGGAGGCAGCAGTTTGAATGTTGCATTCTAAGTTCCATGATTTGCATACACTCCACATCAGAGCTCCAGGGCAGACAGAGATTCTGAGCTGACTACATATTGTCTACTCCTACTTGGAGATCCCTTGGCAGAAACAATATTACTATGGTAAGTAATTTCTCCTTTTTCGCTACACTTGCCCACATACTGTATTCACTGACCATGCCTGACCTGTCTCTGTCTTTACTGCTAGCTCTACCTCCACTCCTCCTAGGATCAGTTAGTGTCTAGTGTGACTAAGGCAGCTTGAAGGCCTAGATTGATAGGGATAATTGGTAGTCAGATTTCTTATTCTGTGCTATAATCGGTAAATCTAGCTCCAGCTGTTCTATTTTGAGTGGTAGCTTAGTTGTCCTATAGACCCAGCGTAGTGCAGGGGTGAAACCCTCTGTATGGGTTCCTTTAGTCATATGACTGCAACTTTGTGACACTCTCAATCTTTTGAACCCAGGAGGCATATAAGCAGCTAATTTTGCTTGACACTGATTTGTCCACTCCACCTGCAACCTACATGTCCAATCTCTATCTATTCCCATTCTTTTAGTGGAACCTTGCTCCTCAGGGACATTGCTCCCTAACCAGTACCTGGGTGGGATCCCAACATTCAAGGGCTCCTTTAATCATACAACTGCAACCATATGACACCCTCTTTCACTTCCTATGGGTTGCAGGCTGAACATTCTTTCATAGTAGAGTTCAGCTTCTCACAGGACACTAATTGTCCTTATTCAGGAAGCCAGGCCTCCTTTCTCTAAGGGTGCAGCCTTCTTCTCTAGACCACTTTAGTCATATGATATCAGCCCTGTGATATCGTCAAGGATGATCATCCCATTAGCATGGTGGAGCATGTTCCTTAATCCTCCAAAGTATCCCATTTCCTCACCCCTTCCTCGATTGTACAAAAGCTCAAGATATTAAAGTTGCCAAGCTTGCCTTTGTCTCCTTTACATGTGGCTTCAGTGGTCTGTCATATTTCTAATCAAAGAGAAGTAAAATATTATGCATGGCCTGGAGTGATAGCAACCTAAAACCTTGAATCCCCAGAGGTTTCCCCAGCAGGGTTTATTCCTCTCCTCCCTGATTAAGGTCATAAAGTTAGTTTTTATTAGTAAGTTTAATCCACCAGTCGAGTTGGGATTTGGATAGTGGCTTCTTTACTCAGTACAGTAGTGACCTTCCCTTGTTCCTTAGTGGAATGACGTCCCAATGGTTTTTTATACCTTCAACTCTGAGATTTGGATATCATGCCTAAAGTACCTCCAGCCAAGGGATCTCACTTCTGTGGCACCTCTAGGAGTGGAACCTTCCTCAAAAGGGTTCTGTGCCACACCTACCCCGAAAGGAACAGAGTCCATGAATGGCTACATGCATAAGTACTGCCATGTTGCAGAAGCATCCTACATGCTTAGTCATTCACTGGACCAGTGAAATATTATGCTGATTCAGTATTGCAGTGGGTGACTTCGGCTCATCCCTCATCCCCACTTACTGCTATATGCAGTAGAGCATGCATGTCCTAAGGGTCCTTTGGACACTCATTTTTCACTTCCACCATCAACACCTTTCTCCTCCAGTGGCTCACTTCTCTCCATCGGTGTATCTTCAATAAATTACATTCAGTCAAAGGAACTCACTCCTGTGGCACCACTAGGGGGCTTAAGCCTCCTCAAGAGGGTTCAGAGTGCCAACGATATCCAGAAAGGGTGGCACTTCCTGCAGAACAGAAAGTGTGAAAGGCCGCACACATATCCAACTATTTAATGTAATTGGGAGGCAGTAAAGCACAGTGGTTTAAGGTTCTAAGCTGCAAATCTGGAGATCTGGGTTTGAATCCCACAACCCCCACTTGCATACTGGGTGACCCTGAGCAAGTCACTTAACTTCCATGTGCTCCCAGGTTGCCCCTGTAAAGAAGCTTTCAGCTTAGTGTGCCACTCCTAGTTAAACAATTGAAAGAAAGAATTGAAAGTAATATAAGCACTACCACGTTGCACAAGCATCCTTACACACTTAATCATCTGCTGGACCAATGAACTATAAATTGCACATAGTCTGAAACTGCTGCACATCCCCAGTATGTATACTGCATGTTGCCCATAAGCAGTTATTTTATACTGAATAGTTTTTACTATATTTGAGCCAGTATGCCGATAATTGCTCAGTGAAGTCCATTGTGGAAAAATACAAGTATTGATTCAGTTCAATTTTCAGAATATTTGAAACTAAAGTTCTTGAATAATCAAATAAATCAAAGTTAATTGGGGTTGGATCCTAATATTTGTCTTGAAAAAAGACAAAAAAACAAGAGCACCTCTTTGCTTGTTTTATCTTATAAACATAGAAACAGAGAAGCTTACAGGCAGAAATAAACACTTGGTCCAAAGAGTTAGCCAGTGCTTGATCCCTACCTTTCTCCCCACCAGTCTAGCAGTGGCAGGGCCTATGCAGTGTTCCCACATGTGGTTCTGTTTTGTTAGACATGTGGTCCCACTCCACCACTTGTCACACTCCATCATTTTAATCATACCCATGTGTATGCGCCACCCTTTCTTGAAACTATAACTGTCTCTATGTTGACTACCTCCCTTGGTAGATGGTTCCACTTATCAACCACCCTCTCTATAAAGAAATACATCCTGCTGGCTTCCCCATGTGCCATTTTGAACTGGTCATAGAAACAGAATTTGCTGGCAGAAAAGAAATGCTTGGCCCACCCAGTCTGCCCAGATGTTCTCCACCTAATTTACCTCCGCAGATGCTCACTGGTCTCCAGTGACCCTCCCACCCCCCTGTGTATTTTCTTTTTTATTTAAACTCAGTTTTATTGAGAGTCTTCATACAGGTGCAGAACAGTACAGCCAAGGGGTGATATAACTTCTTTAGTACATCCATCTTCTGCAAAAGTACAGACAGGTTGCTCATATATTACATATTCATGCAGTTTCAACTAGGGCTGGGCAGACTGTTCTGCCAGGAATCAACCCCTCGAATCAGTGTTTAACAACAGAGCCAGTTAAATATGGATTCAGCAATTGGATCTAGTTCTGAGTCCCTGGTTAATAAAAACAATTATGTTTTTGTCATTCTCCCTCACTTCTTGCTACTTTCCTCCTCCTGCGGCTGTGACTGCGGATTGTGTATGCTGCACTCAACTGCTGTGCCATGGCCAGAGTGAGCGGTGGTGCAGTCATACTAGGGGAAGCCCACAGCACACTAAACTCGCTGTGGGGTGTCTGCACAGGCAGGAGGTGGGAGGCAGTCAACTGAAAGCTGCTGCAGTGAAGGTGTCATGTGACACACTGTCTCAGGGTACATATAGCCCTGTTTTGGTATGCAACACAGAGAGAAAGAGAGAGAGGCAATGAGTACAGTGGAAAGAGAGAGAGAGAGTGGACAAGCAGAGCAGTGAGTGACAGAGAGGGCATGAGCAGAGCACCAAATCTCCAAAATAGAAGGCGCTGTTCCTGAGTCCCAGCGTTACTGCTGGCTGTTGAGCAGGTCCAGGAAGCATTGCCTGTGTGTTACTACCTCTGTTGCTGTTACTATTCTGCAGTAAAAAAAGATAACACAAAAGAAGCAAAAGACTAGAGAAACACTGGGGAATCAAAAATGAGAGGTAATGTTTTTGGTAACTGGCTGGCTGCCTGACTCTGGTTGTGCAATACAAAACATAGTACAGACAGATCAAATACAGATTAAAGGAAAAGAAGCAGAGAGACTCAGTATGAGAGGGAAAAAAGTTAGTGTTCTGCCTGTCTTTTCCTGCCTAAAACAGACTTGGTAGCTTAGAGAAAGACTGAGTGAGAGAGCAAATGAGAGAGAGAGAGAGAGAGAGAGAGAGAGCAGACAGTGAGGGCAGAGTGCTGGGTCAGATGCCTTTGCACTGCAGGCTGCCAAAAAAATACATTAAGCTCAGTGATGCCCATGCCCTGTGCCTGCCTACAGGCTGCAGTACAAGAAATAAAACACTGAGGGCTTGATTCTCAAAGGGGGCATGGAGCGGCACAAACTGTGGCAAACTGCAGCTTGCACCAAAGCCTGGTGTGCCAGAGACCCTGCTCCAGATTCTGGTACAGGAGAGGTCCCAGCTCCTAAGTACCTACTTGACCTAAAAAACTCCCCCTTGTGGCAGAGTTTTTACCTTGCTAAAACAGTGGAAACTGCATATTCTATACTACATGAAATCATTACCTACGACATGAATCTACATGCGCCTCTGTCAAAAATACGCATAAAGGCTAGGAAATGCCGTTGGTTCACACAAGATCTTAAGGCTGCACTACTGTCCAGGGATAAACTCTGGAAAACTGCCCACAAATCCCAAAAAGAGGAAGACTGGCACCTCTTTAGAACAGCCAGAAATCGCTGTACCAAACTGATTAGGGAAGCTAAAGCCTGCTATTACCAAGCAGAACTAGATACTGCAGCCCACTGTCCCTCCAAATTCTGGGCCACAATCAAAGAACTGGCGGGAGCCACGTCACAAAATATGCTCCCTACAAAAATTATCTCTGACAATACAGTAATCAGTGACAAAAAAGAGATACTGCAGGCATTCAAAACGCACTTCGCCACAGCAGGCTTAGCCTTCGATAACTCACCTGCATGTAGCCTGCACACCCAACTTTGCATGACCCCACCAAATGTTGGCTCCGTTACTCAACATTTCTCATTCTCATCAGTTTCCCTCAAGGAAGTGGAAGACTTGATTCTCCACCTGGATACTAAGAAAAGTGCCGGCGCAGATACACTTGAACCGTACTTCCTAAAGATAGCATGCCACGTATTGGCAGTGCCAATTACTCATTTATTCAGCCTGTCCCTAACACAAGGTACCCTCCCTCAATATAGAAGATCGCACACGTTATCCCGCTATTTAAATCTGGAGACCCTTGTGACCTTAATAGCTATAGGCCAATTTCTCTCCTACCCACACTCTCAAAGCTACTGGAAAAAATAGTAAATGGCCAACTAAGATCCTTCATCAACAGAGAAAAATTACTAAGCCCCCTTCAATCCGGATTCAGAGCCAACCACAGTACAGTCTCGGCATTAGCTAAAGTAACCAATGACTGGCAACTGGAGTTGGAGCATAAAAAGTCAGTATGTGCTGTGTTTCTTGACCTCAGCAAAGCATTCAATGCAGTCGACCATGACCAGCTCCTTGACTTGCTAAAAACACTAGGATTGGATGCTACTTCTCTAAACTGGTTCTCTGAATATCTGACAGACAGATACCAGCAGGTGAAAGCAGATGGCGAACTATCTGCCCTAAAACTCTTACAAAGAGGTGTCCCTCAGGGATCCATATTAGGTCCCTTCCTCTTCGCAGTGTATATCAACAACATTGATGAGGGAATCAAGGATGCAAGTATTCACTTATTTGCAGATGACACAGTGCTGTACCTGAGTCGTCCCATACCAAAAGAAGCTTGTACTGACCTACAAAAAGATTTCAACCTCCTGTAACTCCAACTAATCAATAAAACACTGCTATTAAATGCTATGAAAACTAAAGCCATGTTATTTTCCCCCGCAAACTACACAAGCGCTACTGACTCCCTCCCCCCAATAACCACGATGCTGGGAGAGTGCTTAGAGTACATTCTGAAATTCAGATATCTTGGGGTCTGAATCGACTGTAAACTCTCCTTCACTGACCACCTGGAAGACTTGCTGTAAAAATTAAGGCAAAGACTTGGCCTTTTTTACAGGATAAGAAGACTTCTTACAGCAGATGCAAAGAAACGACTGTCCAAGCCACGTTCCTGTCCTTAATTGACTACGCAGACTTCACATACAGTAGCTATGCGGCTTCCGATCTTTGAAAATTGGATACGCTCTACCACGGAGCAATACGCTTTATCACTGACCTCCCCTTCTCTACCCATCATTATGCACTATATGCCGCCACGGGCTGGACCTCGCTTCACTATAGGCGTAACTTTAATGCAGCACTCTGGACACTTAGAGCCCTCAGTGGCAAACTCCCTCAATACATCATTGACTGTCTGTCTCCGATTGTGCCCAGGAATTATTCCCTTAGAAGCTGCTCACAACTCCTGCTAAATATACCCAGGGCACTCACACGAGTCGAGAGAGCCGCCTTTGGATTCGCACTCCCATCAATATGGAATAAAACCCCAAAAATACTTAAGCTGAAAACCCCAGTAAGTACCCTTTTGTTCAAAAGGCTTTACTATGATGGCATTACGGCAATTTGCAACTGCTTTACTAGACATAACTTACCTCCATACCTCCCTCAAAGGGTGGCCCGCAAACGGCAGTCCCCCAGCTGAAATGTGTGCCTCTGCCTCTAGCATGCCCACCAACAGATCCACAGGATTTATTGCCGAACTCCCATATCTTATTCTTTGACGCTCTGAACAGCTGCAGCCTGATTCTAGCACATGGTACCGCACTTGAGGATAATTATCATCTTTCGCCCCAAAAAATATTCGGTTCCTCGTCCATCCAACACCTCCCTCTTCCCCAACCTCTAGGACCCTCCCAGTTATGCCCCTGCTACTATATTCCTCCTCTTGCACTTAGTACAATGGCAGCTTTTCTCCTCCATATGTTGCTACGTTTTGGGGCAAAAATCACTTTGTCGCCTTTCGTACAGTCCTCCGCCCTCTCAATCCCTCACTCTGCTCTAACAATGCTCCCCTATTCCCCACCTCTCCCTACATTATACGCTTGATATCTTCTGTCTGGTATGCCTACCCTCTCCCTAACATTTCCCACTAAAAAATGCACAGTTTTTGGGCTTGGATCCAGCACAAGTTCATTATCCAAGACTCCTTGTAGTTCTATGTTCAATGTATATTACCTGTAAATGTGCATTTTTACTATAATAACAGCTATTTGTACTGTTTGTACTATTGTAACTTGTTTTTCTGTATTATTACTGTAGGACCGCAGGTCCACCTTGTAAATGAGCTTGCTCAATGGTGCTTACCTGGATAAATAAAGATATTGATTGATTGAGTAATTGATTGATTGATTGAGTGATTGACTTGTGGCAACCCCTCCCATGGGACAAACACAGCATGCATGGGGAGGGGCTTGCTGCAGACTACTGCGGCAAAGTCAAAAAGTCCCCCAATCCCGATCCCTGGGTCACATAAATAAAATCCCTTCCCTGATGTTCTAGTGGCCTCCTTCTCTAATCCCAGATGTTGCCCCTTATATTAATAATTAATTAATGCCCTTTCTTGGTGGTCTAGTGGTCCCCCTCCCTGATCTCCAATGTCACCCCTTATAATAATTAATTAATTGCCCTTTCCTGGTGGCCTAGAGGCACCCCTCCCCGATCTCCAATGTCACCCCTTATATTAATAATTAATTAAGCACTCTTTCCTGGTGGTCTAGTGTCTCCCCTCCTCCCACCCCAGCAGGTAGTGCCTACCATCCCACTCCCCCAATCCTGAAACACAACCAGCGACAGGCACAATCCACCTCTCACCTCCACGGCCGACCGCCAACTGAATTGTCACCGAGCATGTTCTGTAAAGTGTACAGTGCTCATTGAGTGACTCATTCAATGAGCACTGTACACTTTACAGAATGCACTCAGTGACAGTTCAACTGGCAGCCGGTCATGGAAGTGAAAGGTGGGCTGTGCCGGTCACCGGCTGTGTTTCAGTATTAGGGGGAGTGGGATTGTGGGCACTACCTGTTGGGGTGGGGAACGGGAGGCCACTAGACCACCAGGAAAGGGCACTTAAATAATTATTAATATAAGGGGCAACATCGAGGATCAGGGAGGGGGGCCATTAGACCGCAAGAAAAGGGCACTTAATTAATAATCAATATAATGGGTGACATAGGGCATCAGGGAAGGGGCACTAGATCACCAGGAATGGAGGCATTATTCATTGTGTATAAGGGAAACATAGGGCATTGGGGAGGGGGGACCACGGCACATCTATTTCTATTTTTTATTTAACTTTGATAACCTGTAAAAGCACACTGAGCCAGACAGTGTCAGGATGTCGCAAGCTGCTACACTTTTCCAGAGGGATATGTCTAAGCGCCCTTAGGCCATCCCTGGCTGGTCTAAGGGTACTTTGAAATTCTCCTTCTGGGAGAGTTTTGTGAATCCCACTTTCAGGGATATGGCAGCCTGTGTCTGCCACAAGCCCCCTAGTGCCATGCCGCAGCCCATTCTGTGGGGCTAGGCTGGCACGAGTCCCCTTTGGTGCATGCAGTCTGTGTTTGATGTAGGCTGCTTTTGTGAATAGCCCAGGGTTCATTTTTTGATGCAAGGTGCCACTTACGCCTTTTATGTTTGAGGCAGGCACTTTGTGTCAATGTGTGGGCTTTGAGAATTGAGCCCTGAAACTTGGCAGCAAAAGTGATAAGAGAAAGACTGAGTGAGAGAGAAAAAGTGAGAGACCAGACAGTGAGAGTGGGGTGCTGTGCCAGATGTCTTTGCACTGCAGGTTGCCAAAACAATACACTGAGAACAGTGGTGCCCGTGCCCTCTGCCTGCCTGCAGGCTGCAGTAAAAAAAAATTACTGAAACTTGGCATTTGACTAGATCGAGACTGAGTGAGAGAGAAAAAGAGAGACCAGACAGTGAAGGTGTGGTGCTGGGCTGGATGCCTGTGCACTGCAGGTTACAAAAAAAATAAAAATACATTGAGCACAGCGGTGCCAATGCCCCGTGCCTGCCTGCAGGCTGCAATACAAAACGTGAATATTACTGATACTTGGTAGCAAAGTGATGAAATAGACTGAATGGGACAGAAAAGGAGAGACTAGAGGCATTCTTTATTTTTGGCATTCTTTAATATGACAGTATTGCAACTGTACTAGGCAGCAATAGTGCCTCTTACCATACTTATAACAGAAGTGTCATCATCAGTCATCATCCCTTCCCTGCCCTTATCATTCATCATCACCACCATACTAGTGTGCCCTGTATAAATAAAAGTCTGCATCACCAATTTAAATTCCAAGGCTGCATAGTTATACTGTAGTAGCATAACACTGTTGAGCTGCTGAACAGTCACTGAACAGTAACACTAGGAGTCACTCTTGTCTTCTGCACCGAGTTTGGAAGGAAGTGGTGTGGTCCTTGTTGTCTGCTGCATGGTGTACAGTTGGGATCTGGCCTGTAGGGAGTGGGACTCAGGAGGGATATTTTTTATTGTACCCAGTAGCACAAAAAAAATATTAAAAATGTAGAAAAATGGATGAAAATGTTCAGATTAGTATTAATTATGTTGTGCCTCAGGTTGGCACTGCAGCTTTAGGTGACCAAATGGCAGTGTCAACTAGGGGCAGGTTAAGCAATTATCCTCCTGCACAGGGTGTAAAACTCATTCTGGTAACCACATAGTTTCATCTTCCAAGCCAATGCTTGAATCCAATAAAGGTGCTGCATCTGTTGGTTCAGTCCCAACTAAAAAAAATGGTTCAACGGTTACAACTAAAGGGATGGTGGGCACCACCCACAGAGGCACTCACAGATATTGAACAGTTGCATACTATGCGCCTGTCAGTCCTTCACAGACAACATCCAATTCCAGTGTGACTGTGCCTGACAAAGATAAAGATAATGAAGGCAGTGTTGGGCACAATGTTTCTATGTTGGAGGAGGAGGAGGAGGAGGAAATTGGTTTACAGGAAGGGAATAGTGCACAATAGGAACAGGCCCCTCTAAAAATCCAGTAAAAAACCCTGAAAAGCTGACTGAGCTGCAGTGCCTACCTGACAACAAAATAACCCTAAAAAGATATCAACTTGTGTTTGCTCATACTTCTCTGTTAGTGCTTTGAATGAGTTGGTAGCAGCATGTCCTATATGTAAAGAAGAAATCAGCATGGGTAAAAAGAAAGGAACTTTCAGAACTTCAGCACTGAAAAGGTACCCAGATGGATGTAATATCATTAATGATAAATCCATTTTTTAGAACAGAAGAGATCGTGACAGCAATGATAGCTCATTGCCCTCAGGGTTAACTCTGATAAATGATAGCAGTGGCAGCCCCCATAGTAATACAGAAACACCTCCGGCACTTCCTTTCATTCACATGACTCCTAGAATGCTGAAAGTGGCCATGTGTTCAAAAGCGCCCCCTACATCATGAAAACAGCTGTTGCTGTTAAGATAACAAAGAAAATTTCAGAGATGATAGCTGTTGACTTGCTGCTATATAACATGGTCGAACATGCAGGATTCAGGTGGCTTCCTGAGTACCTTGAACCACGATATACCATTGAGAAAATATTTTTCCTCAAAAGGGATTCTAGATCTGTTTGATGTATAAAATATGTTCAGATGAGTTTTGGCCATTGCTGTTGGGAGGGTGCTACATCTCACAGCAGATATTTGGACAAGCTGTCAGCCTGAACCCTTCATGTCTATCACTGCATATTGGACATCTTTTGCTGATAATTTTTGGGCAGCAAAACATGCTATTCCAAGAATGTTTTATTTTCCATCTGAACACAACTCAAACAACATCTGCGAGGAGCTCAGACAACCACACAGCAATGGCTTACATCGCAGGGACTGTCAGTTGGCTTTACAGTTGCTGATAATGGGACAAACATACGGAAGGCCTTGGAGGGGGGTTTTGATCACATCCTCTGTTTTGTGCATTGATTAAATTAAATAGTTCACAGTTTTCTTGATGAGGACAGGAACATTAAGGCTCTTATTAGCACTGGTAAAAGAATATGCACTCATTTCAATCATTCAAGGAAATCCTATCACTTATCTGAAAATATACAGGAGTACACATTACCTTTGCACAGACTGATCCAAGACATTTCTGCTAGGTAGAATTAAACCATTCTTATATTCTAAAGGCTGCTAGAACAAAAGAAAGCTATCATACAGTACACCTTGGAAAATAAAATTGGTGATGCAGACATTTACAGTATATCAATCCACCAAGTCAACCAAGCTGGAGTTTGTAATTTTAGTTCTCCAGCCATTTCAGGAAATTACCAGAGAGGTGAGTGTGGAAGCACACCACTCTGAGCCTGGTGATACCCTTAATAAAAAATGTTAAAAGACCACTTGAATATGATTAGGGACAATATAAAGAAAGCAGACAGTTCCATCCCACATGCAGTCACTGCTGACACAAACAGGTTGCAAACCAGAATACAAAAAGTTCTGGCACACGTATAATCAGAAAAGTTAATGAAGATAAAAAAACTAAGTGAAAAGTTTCAGTCTGACCACTGACCACTATATTAATGTAACAAGCCTGGACCCACAATACTAATCAGAGTAACTGCTGAATATTGATGGCACTCTTTTGAGATAAGCAAGAAATAATTGATGAAGTGCATGCTATCATGGAACAGAGTACAGAATCAGACTCGGAACAATCTTCTTCATGACACAGCACAGCAATTGGCAGCCCCTCCTCTGGTATTTCAGTAGTGTTTTCTGTTGTCTCCTTCGTCTTCTTCATTCACTGTGCCTAGGTCTTATTTTTTACCACCATCAAAAATAACAGTGTTCCATGACTGCACAGTTCAGCTTCAGGTCTCTGGAATCACTTGCAAGATATCATTCTTACTTCTTCATTCACTTCTTCTAATGCAGCCTCAGCACGGACCATTATTGAGGTGTATCTGGCAGAGCCCAGTATTAATTGGAAAGCAGATCTTTTGAAATACTGGAAATCCAAACAAAACATGTTGTGGCTTGCTTTAGTGCAAATTGTTATGAAGTACATGAATTGCCCTCCTACTAGTGTTTATTCAGAATGATTGTTTGGTTCAGCTGGCAATGTTATTACTGACAACAAGATCCTGATAATATTATTACTAACACAAGATCCTGTTTGTCACCAGAAAAACGTTGAGCATTTGATATTGACAGTCAACCATGTGAACTACAAAAATACATACATAGCAATTCGAAATTATAGTATTAGATAATTCAACATACTGTATATGTTAGCATTGGACTATAACAGAAAGCACCTACTGTATACCACATCTGTCTTACAATGTCCCCTTATTGTTTTGTAAATCCCAATCTAGCATCATATTACTTATTTGTTTAAATATGCAATATACTAAGACACATTTGAAAATCCATTTATATTATCATATGCTGGGACAGATTTAATTCTGATTAGTACCTTACAGTGCATGGACATTAGCTTCTAATATTGTAATTTTGAATTGTTGTGTATATATTTTTTTATAGTTCACATGCTTTTCTCTGAGGAAGAGGATTACTCCTCAAAACGTTGAGAGTACATTGAGCAATATTTATAGTGGAAAGATAGGACTTTTAGGTACTTGGTGAGTGGGTCTATTTGTCCTAATCCTGACTCGTGGTAGTAGGCTTGTTGGGACAAGACTCCTCATGGCTCTTTTTTATTTTTTCTGCAGGGGCCACCTGGAGAGTATCACTGGATTTGCTAAAGGGTGAACTTACTCCCCTAGACAGAGACCCAGAGTGTTGTTTTCCTACCTGAAAAGCACCTTTGTATGAATTCATCAGTGTACCACCAGGACTATCTCAGAAGATTAAGATTGAGTGCAGGTGGTTGATCAACCTTTTCTACCTGAATACTTGTCTTTTTGCCATGGCTGCATTTATGGACTAGTAATTGTTGTGGGTAATTAGTTTTATGATATCTCATTCACTTTGTATTGCCTCATCCATAATTTACTCCATGTGGTAATCAGACATAGGGGGTTAAATATTATGAAACCTTTTGCTGAACTAGGGTCCCAGACTGGTGAAAGGTCCCTACCTTTATATATCACGGAAGATGATAAAGCCAGAATTTTAGGAGATGCCATTAGCAATAAAAATCGAGCTACGACTAAGCCACAAAGGAACTTAATGAAAGACTGGAACAATTATGACACAGACACAAATAGAGTTCCATAGTGTAACTCTCGTTGAGTAGGATAAACACAAATGCACTCCCAGGGGCCTCAGGATACCAACAGAGCCCAAGTTAGGTTTTACTAACCAGTTACTTGAACAGAAATGGGATGGGGTAATGAAATAGATGCTTGTAGGACTTTATGCTCCTGCTAGTGGTGGCATCATGAAGGACCAGCAGTCTATGTCAGCTGAGATATAGAAATTAAATGAGGAACTCAAAGGAAAATTCTCCTGTGAGGACATTAAACTGACCTAGAAAAGGTTAATAAGACCATAAAGGAATATGAGGATTACATAAAATATCAGAAAATGAAAAAGTTCAGAAGGGATTTAATAGACTATAAGGAATGCAGGGGTACACCTGGGCAAGGAATAAGTAGACTTTCCCTATGTTAAGTACAATTTAGACTCAGACAGCATGCTATACAGTAGTGAGTCTGGTTCAGACTCTGAATATAGGCCCTGCCCTCAGCAAAGGAGATACATTTTTTTTGCCAGAAGTCATGGCTGGCAGTGTAGGCAGGAGGGGTGGGTGGGGTCATGGTGGATATCACCCACCCTTCACTCCCAGACAGGGACAAGCAGGAGACTGGGAAGGAGGAGGGGGGTGCAAAAACAGAGTCTGTCAGCGAGGCACAGGGAGATGGTCAGGACAGTCAAAGAGGCAGGGGCAAATCCAAATAGAAGCCATAACAGGGAGAATGAATGCCAACACGGTAGACATCAGTATCAGTCCCACAGCAACAGACTGCAGTATACAATTTGTCTAGTACTGAATTGAATCCACTTGAATACAAAGTATTAGGCAAATGACTGTCTTTTTGCCCTCACCAAAGGTGCAATTATTTTCAGTTGAAAATTGATCTGCAATTCTTTTACCAGAAATTGAGATTGAGACAATTTTTTAATAATCAACTTGATAAGGTCCCTGCAGCTAAAGCAGCTGCTGAATCATGGTATAAAATGACAAGGGCCTTAAGGTGAAATTGAGTCCCCCCCCCAGGGCAGATACCATCTGCAACAGACACTTATGTTAGGTTGACAGATGAGGAGGTTGAGAAATTGATCCAAAGTGATAGGAACAAGGCTAGTCATAAAATATTTGGTCTTAATGCAGACGATTTTGCAGCACTGAGACCCATAGAGAACAATGATAGCATTGTTATCAAACTAGCAGATAAGGGTGGGGCAGTTGTGGTACAGAACTATGAAAAATACCAGAAGGAATGCTTATCGTACCAGTGTTGTGGAGGGCTGAGGCTCTGGCACCTTACCTCCTGCCACACCGGTGACCCAGGTCAGGTTCGAGAACGGAAGCAGGTCACTTGGGGATCGGCCAGAGGAGGGAGAATTGAGCATTCAAAGGACAGCTCCCCTCCTCTCCCTCGGGGCAGGGGGGCACCACAACCTGCTGCAACACTGCCACCTGGAGTTGTCCAGGTGGCAGTGCAGGTCTGGATACATCAGGAAATAGGGCCACAGCTAGATGTGTCAGGATGTCTCCGTGGAGGCAGAGCTCACCCGCTGCATGCATTCCACAGTCCAGTCCCTAGGGAAACCTACAAACTAAGGTGGAACCACCCTCCTTGGCCACAAGATGAAGTCCATTCCCTTGTAGGCTCTGCACTAGTGACTGGGCACCTCACCACAGTCCAGAAGCAGGGACATCAGTGGAAAGGTAAATCCCAGAGAAGCCAGGTGATGGGCCTGAGGAGACTGGATGGAAGGGAGCATGCCAAGGGCAAACAGGGGCATAAAATGTATTTGGAAGGCTACATCCTGTAGTTCAAGGGGGTGGTGCAACTGGCCACACCCCCATCTGGCCTATTTAAGGGTTGCTCTCCTCACTCCACACACAAGCATTTTTTCCTTGCAGCCAGAGGCTGTTTGTCCTCTCCCCTGGCCCACTCTTTGCCTAAACCCTGCCCCCCCTTCCCCCGCTGTGTTTAACTCCTCCTTTCCTTCTTGTTGGAATCTGCTGGCTGTGCTAGACTCCCTACCTGGTTTGTACTTCTCCTGCTTCTGGGTCAGTCATTTTTCCTTTGCCTTCTGCTTCTTGGTCCATGTTTTGCCTATGGCTGCATTCTGTGTTTCTGTCTCAGTTGTTTGTTCTCCCTACTGCTCCTGTGGTCCTGTTTGCTTCGTTTGCTTTTGGGGCTTTTCTGGTTTGCTAGTGCCCCCCTCTGTTTACAGTGTTATATTTAGCTGCATTGCTAATCAAGCTCTCAGTTCATGTATCATATTTCAGCAATCTCTCTTTCTCTGTACTAGGTGCCTGTGTGCTCCCCGTTCCAATATCTGTTTCCATGCTGTAGTCCCTGTGCTCATCACATCAATTGTTTGCACCTGGCTTTAGTACTAGCTCCCCTTAGCAGCTACCACTCTGTCTCATTCCCCTGCCTGCTCCAGCAGTGTCCTGCCCTATTGCATCACTCCTCACTTCTATGTTTGTGTTATTTAGGTTCATTTATTGCCACTTCCACTTTTACAAAACCTTACTTTACCAATCCCACAGCAGTCTGTTTCTGATGATAACCTAATCCTGCTTTCATGGCTGGCACATATTTAACTTATTTCATTAGCTGCTTGGTGTCATGGTGCTATGTTCGTGGCTTCTTTGTTTTTCCTATGGTGGGGGACTGAGGAGTCACGGCAGGCGTTGTGGCCCAGGTAGCGGGAGCAGCTTCCTATTTGTTGTGTATTGCATAAGCCTCTGGCTCACCCGGGCTCCTCCTGCTCCTCCACATTGCCTTTATGGCACTACACAACCAGTGATTCCAGGCAACTCTCTGCCTAAGGGCTTCTGGCTCTACCCAGCCTTCTACCAGTCCTTCCCTAATATTATGCACCTGGTTTACACAGTCACCCCAGTCTTCCTGTCCCTTGCACTACCAGCAACACTCATCCCTTTCCAAGTCTGGCAGCATATCATGTTTACTTGCTTTGAATCACACCTCCTACCATATTGGCTTTGCAGCCTCCTCCTACATAGCCAGCTTCACAGCCTCCTCCTCTCCAACCGTCGGCCTTGGGCTTCGCCCAGCCTCGCCGTTCTCTTACTCATAACATACAATTCAATTCACTCCCAATTTGGCTTCCTAATGGACTTAGTTGGCATGCATTCCTGTGTCTGACAAATGCTATATAACATACCTAGACACACAAGAGGGTCCATATTGCTCAGTCTGACCTATGTACAGGTCTCCTCATGTCTGTTATCATCCATCACGACCCACCTGCAGGTCCCATGCTCATTACAACTCACTCCTCCACATTTTGGAGAAATGTTGACCGTATCCATTACTTCCAGGATTCAGGGCTAGCCCTGTGGCCGACTGTCTCTCTCTGCACCCCGAAGTCTGCATCTTGAGCATGTGAAGCTTGGAGTTGGGTCCTTCTCACCTAGCCCATAGTTGGGTGGTCCTCGCTCTGGGTGGACCTTCAGTCATCAACCATACTGACGGCACCTCTCGATGTAGCTTTGAAGATTTCAGTGGCGAATGGGTGGAGCTCTCATGGCAAGGGCCCCTTTAGCTGCCTGAATGGGTTTGGAGGCAACCTTTTAAGCTATTCTCCCAACAACCACCTCTGGTTCACCTGATTTTTTCTTAGATTGGTAGGCCGGCTGAGTGCCTTGGCAGTCATTACTCTCCTCCTCCTCCTCCTGCCTTGGAGGTTGGCACCAAGATGCCCCAGTGTTGCTGAGTTCACTCGCAACCTTCCATGGCCTTCCCATTAGGGAGCTAGAGTGAAAATGTTCCCTGAAATTGCAATTCCCCTGGATTGGTCTTCTAAATTGCAGTAGCAGAGCCATCACTAGATAAAACTGTCCCAAAGCCTGGAGGGAAGGTGACCTAGGCCTTGGATCCCCAGAGGTTTCCCCCTCAATGGGGGGTTTCCTGTCCTCTGTGCTAATGTTCATAATACTAGATAGGCATAGTTGTAGTCCCAAATCACTTAGCTAGGTTTCCACTGTTGAATGGAGTTGGGTGGCTGCCCTGTAATTGTCCCTTCTCCCACATTGGTTGTTCTCTCTCTCCTTAGGAAGCTAGGCCTCCATGTCTTACAATCAGACCTCCAAGCGGGTCACTATTCATCTGTTGTTTCCTGCCTACTCTATTCAAACCATACGGCCAACTGACCCATGCTACCAACTGAACCCATACTACCAACCGATCTACAAACAGGTCTTTGACCCAGATAAGTGTTCACTACCTTGTATTCTTTTGCTCGACACTCTTTTTGGGCTTCTTCCTAAGATACCTTTAGCCAAGGGAATCACTCCTGTGGCACCTCAAGGGGTGGAACCCTCCCCTAGGGTTCCTGCCTTCATACCCCTACAGGGTGGTATATCCCACAGATAGAGGGGTGAACAGCCAAAGATTATCTACATTATACAGGCATGAAACCAGCTGTGCAGGCACATTGAACTGGAAGACTACAGCCTGTAATTCAAGGGGGCAGTGCAACTGGCCACACCCCCATTCAGCCTATTTAAGGGCTGCTCTCCTCTCTCCACACACAATACTTTTTTCCTTGACCCTCCATCCACCCCTCCTCCTCCAGTGGCACACCTCTCTCTCCCATGGGCTTCTTCTTAAGGTACCTTTAGCCAAGGGAATCACTCCCACGGCACCTCAAGGGGTGGAATCCTCTCCCAGGGTTCCTTACCTTTGTACCCCTACAGGGTTGTATATTCCATGGATAGAGAGGCGAACAGCCAAAGACTATCTATGTAACACAATCACGAAACCAGTTGCACAGGCACATTGAAATAGAAAAATTAAATGCTTATGACAAGTAAATGATGCTTCTAGTTATTTGAGGGTCACTTATAACCTCACACAAGAGGTTAAAGGAAAAGTGGTTACCATTTTAGATAAGGAAGAAGAATGAGACACTATAACAGATTAGGAAAGAACAATGTTAGAAAACAAGAAACTGATTGTTTCTGTATACACCCTGCCTAAAATCCATATTCTTTTTTTTTTTTTTTTTTTATTAATTGGTAACCGAATGCACACTAGGCACAAATGCCTGTTTTCAGGGGTGACCCGGGAGCACTGGGGTGGTTAAGTGACTTCTTCAGAGTCACACAGTATGCAACTGGAGGTTCTGGGAATCAAACTCAGGTCTGCTGGATGTACGAAGCTCATTCACAGCACATTACTCTAACCTCTAGGCTATACTGCCAACCCCATATATCCCTTGATAATCTGCCAGGTCGTCCAGTTGTAGCTGGCATTGGTTCCATTTGGAACCACTTTCCACATATTTTGATTAATGCATTAAAGAATTGGTGGCAGAGGGTTTGACCTACAAATGACACAAATCACATCCTTACATTGATTGAGGTCTTGAACAAGAAAAATATTGACTGGTCACGCATTATCTTGGCCTCACTAGACATTAAGGACTTGTACACTTCAGTACCTCCTGAGAAGGGTCTGCGCAGTCTTAAGGAGGCACTTAAGTCTCTCAGGGAACTATCTTCCTTCAAGAGAGAATTTGTACTAGAATTGGCATCGGCAGTAATCAGATACAATTACTTTAAGTTTGAAAATCAGTTTTTCTATCAAGTAAAGGGTACAGCAATAGGCTGCACCATGGTGACCTTATATGCAAACTTACATGTTCTAAAGTTTGAGTACAATTTATTTTGTCACCTATGTATAACCTCTTCCAGAGGCACATACTGTGGTGGGTGCACTACCTGGATGATGTGATACTTTTCTGAGTTGGACAAATGGAAATACTTTTATAATTTTTTTTGTGTAACAGCCCCTTGACTCATCTTGACTGCTCTGAGGCCCTCAGGTCTCACCTGGACACACATCCCAAGGGGTCCAGCCTAGATACACTGGTTTACAAGATACACAGGAGAAGAGTGGTGTGGTGCCTACACCTGGGGTAGTGATATGGGATACCTGTTGGATAAATGCCAGGTTACCACCCCCTAGGAGAATACAATAACTGTCCCCACAGGAACTTTCCCACACAGTAACTGTACACACTTTGCAATGATAAGTGGCAATACTAAACTGTAGCATAAACTAACTTCACTTTTATAATAGGGAAGGGTAAAAGGGGAAAATAACACAAAACAATGAATTTATTTATATCTCGGATTAAACACCTTTGAGCTATCAGCTGTTTTACATAAGTTCCATGTCAGTATGACAGACAAGTTACAGAGAAGAACAGATTACAGTATCACAAGAGAAACAACATAAGGTGGCATTGTACAATGTATGCCAGAGATTTAGGTTAATACAAGAATTGCAGACTGTTGGGACACAAAACAATAACTGTAAGACCAGTCCATGAAGCCTTTTCCAGGAAGGATTCAGGTGGGAGGAGGGAGTGAAAGTTAGGGTAGGAGATGAGGAAGTGAGGAAAAGGGGAGGGATGGGGCAAGGTGTAGAGGTGGGGGGTGAAGAGTAGAGTTTGAGAGAGGAAGTATACAGGACAGTGGCAGTAAGGGCAAGCTCAGAAAGCAGGTACTAAGTGCTAATTGGGGCCTATGAGAAGGGGTATGTAAATTTTAATGGCAGCAGTCACAGCAAGCATTAGCTACTAGGTGCTGACAGAGCTTTAGTTTGATCGAGTCCCGTGTGGTTTGAGTGGAGACTTCATAATGTGAAGAGTTAAACCAGAAAGGGACTCGATAGGCAAATGATCTTTGTCCTAACGAAATGCAGCAGTGGGGGATCAGAAAGATCTGGTCGCCTGAGCCTCTGGTTTGACAAGGGTTGCTCTAAGGGCTAAGGAGCTTCTGAAACCCCGGGGGCATGAGACTTAGGCTAACCTTTTTTGCAAGCAGGCAAGTTCGGTAGGTGATTCTACCTTTTCATTTGAGCCAGTTAGCCTGAGAATAGAAGTCATAGGTATGCATAAGGTGAGCGGATCCAGTAAGGAGTCTGCAGGCTTTGTTAAACGCTGTTGAGATGCGTCGGAGGGACGTGTCAGTGGCCGAACCATAGATAGCCAGCCCATAATCTACCAGGGAAATGAGTTGTGGATAGTTAAGTTTAGGGCTTCAGGGGTCAGGCTTTGTCTGTGCCTATAGAGGAGCCCAATGCAAGTGTTGACTGCTTTGGCAGTATTTTCTATGTGGTGAGCATATGACAGTTTGCTGTCAATGGTAACACCCAAGTATTTGAAGTGCTATATTAGCTGCAAGGGTGAGCCCACGCTGTTAGTGATTGTTAATGTGTAGGTTTTATACTTGCTTTGGGTACTAATGAAGAGCATAATATTTGTCTTTTTTGTAGTTAAGGATGAGCTTGTATTCAGTGAACTATTTTTCCACACTAGCAAAGCTATGCTGCAATTGATCCTCTAGAAGTCTGGGTCAGGATTGCTTGAGTAGATAACTGCATCATCCACGTAAAGTAGGATATGTTCTTGGTGTGAGGTTGGAAGTTTGTTTAGGAAGATGCTAAACAGGAGAGGGACCAAAATGGACCCTTGTGGAACACCCGAACAAACATGTCTTCTATCAGAGAGAACATCACCGATCTTGACTTGTTGGGACCAGTTTGACAGGTAACTTTTAAACCAGTCATTGGTGTCCTTGGATAGTCCTGTGCCTGATAACTGATCAATCAATAAGGCATGATTAGCAGTGCCAAAGGCTTTTATCAGATCTATAAACGCTACTTCAATTAGGTGCCCTTGATCAAGTGAGTTATTAATAAAGCCCATGAATTCCAGTAGAGCTGTGGTGGTGCTATGCCCTTTCCTGAACCCATGTTGTTGTGTGCATTGTATCTGGTATTTTCCATGTATTCAACCAGTTGATCTGCCACTATGCGCTATAGGGCTTTAGAAAGGGGAGGGAGAATGGAAATTGGTCTGTAACTCCTATGTTGAGCCCTGTCACCACTTTTATGGACAGGGGTAACCAAGGCAGATTTCCACTTATGAGGGAATTGTGATAACTTGAGAGATAGGTTAATTATCCTGGTGAGGGGTGATAGGATTTCATCCAAGGTGAGGGAGATGCGTTTAAGACTAAATGAGTCCCCATTAAATCTTGATTTCCTAAGTACCTTATGGAAGTACTTTCTAGCTTCATAGTCCATGATGATTTTGAAGTAAAAGGATGGCTGGGCACATGGCTAGTCCAGTTTCCTATTGTGATCATTGTTTGTGGTGGTGTGAAAGAAGTCAGGGGGGAGGACACTACTAAGGTCCTTCATTCACCGCTAAGGAAGGCGAGGGTCTGTGGGAGTCACCCTTCCTGGGTTATGGCTGGACTCATTGCATGTCAATGTATAAGAGACCAGGCATGGGCTGCATATAAAATGTCTGGCACCCCCTTGACCTTCAGCGCTGTCGCTCACTCCACAACACATGCACCAAGGCCATCCATCTCATGAAGGCTGAATATTTCCATTCCTCCTTCCAGGAAAACATCAACAACCCATCCAAACTCTGGTTGCCCTTCTCTGGACTGCCTCAATTTGGTTAATGTCCTTGTGAAGGTGTGACCTCCAGTACTGCATGCAGTACTCCAGATGGGGCCTAACCAGTGTCTTGTAAAGAGGGATTATTACCTCCCTCTTATGACTTGTGATATCCCTACTAATACACCCTAACATCCCCCTAGCCTTACCTTCTGCTTTAGAGGTCTGCTTGGATGATTTCAGGTCATCGGTGATGATGATGCCCAAGACTCTTTCTTCCTTTGTGACTGCCAGCAACTCCCCTCCCAGCCTATAGGTGGCTTCAGGGTTTCTCTTCCCTATGTGCATGATCTTGCACTTCTTTGCATTAAATCCCAGTTGCCGCTCTTCTGACCATTTTGCTAGTTTATCCAGATCTCTTCTCATTCTGCCCACCCCATCTGGATCATCTACTCTGTTGCAGATCTTAGTGTCATTTGCAAACAGACACACCTTACCCTCTAGTCCATCTGCAATGTCACTAATGAAGATATTGAAGAGGACTGGCCCCAGGACTGATCCCTGAGGTACCCCACTTGTGACTTGCATCTCTTCTGACTATATACCATTTACCACCACTCTCTGTTTTCTGTCCGTCAACCAGTTTGCCACCCAGTTGACCAACTTCTGAGCCACCCCGAGCCTGCCCAGCTTATTTATTAATCTTCTATGTGGAACAGTGTCAAAAGCTTTGCTGAAGTCAAGGTAGGCGACATTAACTGCTACCCCTTGGTCCACCACTTTGGTTACCCAGGCAAAGAAATCTATGAGAGCAGTTTGACAGGACCTTCCTTTTGTAAACCCATGCTGTCTTGGATCCTGTGCCCCTATGGATTCCAGGTGTTGCACTATCCTTTCCTTAAGGAGTGCCTCCATAAGCTTGCCCACTACCAAGACTGACTGGTCTGTAGTTCTCTACCTTCTCCCTGCTACCACTTTTGTGGAGTGGGATCACATGAGCCCTTCTCCAGTCTTCTGGGACCTCTCCTGTGCTCAGAGACTCACTAAACAGTTCTGCTAATGGCTCTGCTAGGTCCACCCTTAGCTCCTTTAGTACCCTGGGATGTATGCCATCAGGTCCCATTGTCTTGTCCACCCTGAGCTTAGCGAGCTTTTGTAGGACCTTTTCTTTTGTGAAGCGAGTAGTGCTCACCTCCCTCCCTCATGTGTCCATAGTGCTAAGCTGTGGCCCTGCCCTACCTTTTCTTCAGTAAATACTGAGCAAAAGTATCTATTTAGGATAGATGCTTTTACAGGGTCCTCCTTCTCACATGCCCCCTTTTCTCCTTTGAGCTTAGCAATACCCTCTCTGGACTTTCTCCTTTCACTAATGTATCTATAGAAAGTCTTGTCACCTTCTTTACTGTTCGTGCTAGTGTTTCCTTAGTTTGGGACTTTGCCTGCCTTACTGCCTTCCTGCTTCTTAGGGCAGTTTGATATGCCTCCCTATCTTCATCCCATTGTGTTCCTTATATTTCCTGAAGGCCATCCTTTTGGCTCTGACCTTTTCTGCATGTATTTGAGAACCAAAGTGGTTTCTTCTTCTTTTGCACTTCCTTTTCTGTCTAACACAATGGGATGTTGCTTCAAGTATTGCATCCTTAATGCTTGACCACTTTGCCTGTACCCCCTTCACCTGTGTTTCTTTTTGCCAGGGCTAGCTTAACTCTGTTGGCCATCTTATCAAAGTCAGCTCCTCCGAAGTCCCATATTTTTGCCTTGGAATGGGATGATTTAGATGTAGTGGACAAATTGAACCATACCATGTGATGGTCACTGGCCCCCAGGTGACCTTCTACCTGGAGATCTGTGATCCCTTCCCTGTTAGTCAGTACTAGATCTAGGATAGCCCTGTCTCTTGTGGGTTGTTGTACCAGTTGTTTGAGGCCCTCCCCCTGCAGGGAATCCACCATGTGTCTAGTTCTGGCAGATGTTCCTGCCGGTATTGACCAATCTGTATCCAGCATGTTGAAGTCTCCCACTATCAGAACCTCCCCTTTAGCTGTCATGTTTTGTATATCTTCTAACAGTAATATGTCTATGTCCTCCCCCTGGTCTGGGGGCCTGTAGACAACCCCAGTTCTTATGGCTGTCCCATTTCCTGCTTCCAGGGTGACCCACAGTTCTTCTGGCTCCCTACGTGTATTCTGAATTTCTGTAGCTTTGATATTTTCATTGACTTACAGGGCCACCCCCCTTTTTGCACCTCGGTCTCTTATGAACAGTACATAGCCAGGTACTGAAGTCTCCCAAGTGTCGTTACTGGTAAACCATGTCTCATTAATTGCTACTATGTCCAGTTTAGCCTCTAACATTATTGCCTGCAGGTCTGGGATCTTATTTCCCAGACTGTGAGCATTTGTGTACATGATTTTCCATTGGCCAGATTTCGGTGTGTTAGTTGTTGGGTGAGGTTTGGCATTTCCCCTGTGCGTCATATGGGAGATGGACCTTTTTCTTACCTGGTGATGCAAATGAACTGCAAACATGCTGAATCCCTGTTTGACCACTAGCTGAGGGGAGGGTGTTCTTCCCATTCGACGATGGGGTGCTGCACCCCTCTCCCCATTTGCTAGTTTAAATATTCTGCAAAGATGTCAAACGTCTGCCGCAATGTACTGACTCCCTCCTTAGTCAGATGCAGTCCATCAAATTTAAAGAACTTTCGCTCCAAGAACTGTTGCCAGTTCCCTACAAATCGGTGTCCTTTTTCCCTGGCACCAGCCCTTGAGCCACATGTTTAGCTCCCCTATCTCCCCTTCTCTGATCTTCCGTCCATCTTGATTCCTCCCCCACATTCCAGATCATCTCTGGCTCAACGCTTGATGATGTAGCCTCATTTAAGTACACTGGACTATGACTAGACAAGAATCTAGACTTTGGAGTACACATCAATGCCATCCACAAAAAACTTCTCCCTAGGTTCGGTGCCCTGTACTGACACTGCAGCTGCCTCCCACAGAAGGCTAGGAGAGAAGTTGTCCAAAAGATGATTTTCCTAGTCCTTGACTTAAGAGGCTTTGTCTACAGCTCCGCCCCTAAAGCCTCCCTATCCAGACTGGACCATCTCTTCAAGTCCTTCTCCTGCCTTCATTCTCAGTTGCCCCTCATACTCATCACTGTGACCTTTATTCCTCACTGTCCTTTCCCTCCCTCCATGCCAGGCGCATTTCGCACATCGCTAAATTTGTTGGGAAGTTCTGGCTCAGCGCTCTGCTGCCCTACTTGTCCTCCCTCTTGTCAACCCCCACCGCTTCCTGCTATACGCTGCACACCTCCTCCCACAGAACCCTAGCCATCCCACCCCAGCGCACCTCTTCAGGCTGCTCCACCTTCTCATATAAATTTCCTAATGTCTGGAACTCCCTTTTGAAAGAAATTTGCTCTGCACAATCCCACCACTCACTCTCACTCATCCTCCATAAGCACTTTGCTCATGTCTGCAACTGCACCTAACCTTCCCTTGCCTCTCTTCCCCCACCCTCTCTCTCCCCCACCCTTGCCTCCATCCCTTCCTCTCCCATATGCCTATTCTCTCTATCTCAAGGCAACCTGTAGCTGTTGCCTACCTCCCACCCCCTTTTTTCTTCCCCCATCCCCTTCTTCCTCCTCCTTCTCTGCTAGGTCCTGTCACCTTGCAGGGTTCTCAGCATCCTGAGTGGGACCAATTCTTGGCTCCCAGTCCTCTCCTTCACCTTGGTCTGCCAGATCCTGTCCCCTTGTAGGGTTCTCTGCATCCTGAAGATTAGTTCTTGGCTCTCCTCTCCTCCTCTCCAGGCCCTGTCCCCATGTGGGGTCCTCAGCTTCTTCTGCCTGATGCCTCCCCTTCCACGGTTCCCAGCTTCCGGAATGTGATTAGTCCCTGACCTGCCCTTTCTCTCTCCCACCTACCCTTACCCCCCCACCCTCCACTCAACTCTCCCTCCACATGTAGCACTTAATAACCTTTGACTCAATTGCACTTGCTACTTCCTTTTCCTCCCTGCTACTTTTGTTCTTCTCGGCCTTTACCTTATGAGTCCCCTCCTCGGCCTTTACCTTACGAGTTACCTCCAGGTTGCTACTTACATGTTATTTCTATTTATTGTGCTGTTAACCCCAGTATGTCTCACCTACTGTCTTGACTGTCACTTTGCTACCTGTCTCCTTCTTTATATGATTATAACTGCTGTCTAGGATTGAAATGCATTGTATTAGTTACTCTCTTTTGTAACTGATTTGCACAGTATGTATTTTATTTTACCATGTATTTGCGTGTCCCCACATTACGTACCCCTCCCCCCCAGGATGCTTCTGGAAACAAGCTGTTCTCAGCTCATGTTGTCTTTTCTGGTGAAACCTTTTCAAATAAATGAATAAATAAAATTAAATGTGTTTGCAATGGTTTGTGGGTATGGTATAGGGGTATCGTTGTTATGGAACATTGAAGGAGCCATTTTGAGTTCCTTCCCAGTGACATCCTGTATGTTGCTCCAGAACTTCCTGCAATCTGACCATGAGTTGAACAGGGCATCCTTGTAAAAGCATTTGTTTTTTTTCTTCGGACTGGATGGCTCTAATACAATTGTTTTTGCTTTCTTGTAGCCCTGGATATCAACTTGTTTACCCGTGGCCAGAGCCCTTTGCCAAAGGTGATCCCTGGTTTTCATGAGGTTTATGAGATCTGGCGTTATTCAGGGATTGCATGTGCCCTTGACTTTCTGCTTTTTAATTGGGGTGTGGATGTCGCAAACTGCATTGAACTGATTGATGAAGCAGTGAAGTGCAGTATCCACATCACCAGCACAGCTAACTAGTGACCAGTCTTGCATGCGAAGGTTAGATCTGAGCTTGTTCAAGGGTGGCCATGCTTTAGGACTCTACTAGTAATGGTTCTGGCAGTGGGCTTGACCATTTGCACAGAATAGGAGAATGGTCACTGACAGCATCCAGGAGCACAGTGGTATCAGAGATGTGTTCTGGGTGGTTTGAGAGTACCCAGTCTATTAAGGTACTAGTCCTGTACTGTAATTTATTCTAGTTGGGGACTCAACCAGCTGGGTGAACTGGACAGTAGAGATAGCATCCTTGTAGATACTTGCATCAGGGGAGAGCTAGTTGATGTTAAAGTCCCCCATCATTACAATTTCAGAGTTTTGATTTAGGCTATGTATGCAGTCCATGACTGAGCTTAGACTGCTTGGGTGGAATATAGGCTGATATCACAGTAAGGGCTTTATTGTGTGCCCCAAACAGTACTTTGATTGTCAGCACCTGTATATTTTGCACAGTATTAGGCAGGGGCAGGACGTGACCCAGTAACATGTCTCTTAGATAGATTACACATAAGATATCAGCATCTGGAATCTTGGCCGAGAGCCAGGTTTCGACTACAGAGAGAGAATGTCTGGATTATGCTGCATAACCAAGACTTGCAGATTGTCCAGTTTGGAGAGAAGGGTGTAGATGTTAATGGACACGAGCATAATTGCCCCTGTTTTCCTCACTGTGGTTTGCTGATTTTGTGGTAGTCCAGGGTTTGGATGTATATTGCCAGAGAGTAGCAGTAGTAACAGAATAAGCCTTCTAAGATATTCTTTTATTTGCTTTTTGCTGATATGACATTTTCTATTCACGGCGGGACTCAATTTACGTGATCCATGCAGGATGGTAGTACAAGGAAGAAGTGCCAGGGGGAGTTGACAAGAGGTGAGTCCTTGGGGAGACTGCCCCATATAGATGTTGGCAAATACCCCAAGGACTGTGGAGCTATAGAGCACCAGCTAATAGCTGAGGTAATAGTGCAATAGACATACAGCACACTCCTATAATTTGAGTAGGGGTTAAGTGGAAGTAACCTCTCACTGACTGTTGGACACTGTTAGCAAAGAGAGCAGGACGATCCCACAGTGTAGCAGATATGTTAACCAGGACATAGTGGTATAGGTTTAGTAGGTTAGACCTAGTTTCTCTAAGAGTAATAAAGTTATTGTATAAGTGAGGTTGGTGGCATCGGGACTAGGTAGGGGTGGCAGGGAGATCAGAGAGGAGACAAGAAAAGTTGAAACTAAGAAGTTAAGGTAAGCTAACAGCTTAGTGAGTTGTGGCTGATGCAGAGGTGTAGTTGCTGGGGTTGCAGCCTGTAGTGAAGAGGGTCAGGGGTATTAGTTTAGTGGTGAATAGAGAAATGATTCTGTGGTAAAAACCAGGTGACAAAGGAACATTTTTTGTGGGATAGGTAGTGATTGAGTAAAAAGAAGAAAACTGTGGTGTAAGAGAATTAACGTACATGAGATAGGTATAGATTGAGTAAAAGGAAGAAGAAACTGCTGAGAGAAAATTAGGAGCCTTACCAAGAAAGGGGTTAAGAGAGTGAAAGGATAGATATGTAATCTGCACTAAGTAAGCAGACTACAATGGGACAGCGAGGTTCATGTTGCCCCTAGTGGCCCAATGCTGTAATGAGCAAATGGGAAACTCAATAAAAAATTTAAATTCAGAGAAACAGGTTTAACAGCTTGAATTAATGCAGCCTTTTACAATTCAAATAAATGTAATATTTCTACAATGCAGATATACTTAACCTGCTTTGACAGAGATTCTGAGTGATGCCCCTGTTTGGGGTTGCCAAATGCCCCTTATTAATTCCAGTTGGGTTCTGGAAGGGTGAACCCAGTACAAGTGCTTCTTCACAAGGCTGAATAGGGAATTATGTTAAAACCATGTGGAAGGAACTCAGTGAAAGTGCTTCTTCTTGACTCCAAATAGGGAACTATGTGAAACCTAGTGGGAATGAATAAATGGAGATCAACTTTGCAGCAGTCCAGAATTGTATTACTTGTGGTCAGGGAATGGGGACCAGTGGATCCTGCCCCTGGAGTTCAACTAGAGAGATAGCAAGTAAAGTACCTACTGAAAAATAGGTGAAATGGTAGTTAACTCACCTGGTAAAGGTGATTATAGGAGCAACTTTTTACAGCACTCCGAATCTCAACACATGGGTTATCAAGTGCTCTTCTCATAGGCTGATGCATAAAAGAAATTCCAGATTCGAAATCCAATCTGTCTCCTCCCTTGTAGCTCCCAGAATCCTTAGTATGAAATCTTTCAGAGCTTATGATAATCCTGAAAATGATATATAATCTGACAACAAAGACCCTTGGCAGCCTCCGGTGGGGATGCTGCAGGGTAGAAAAACACTTGACACAGCTTGATGCTATGTAAAAACAATTATTTACTGTCCATTGATTCATAACATGCATAAAACATTACATCCGTACAGTCAGTGTAAGACTGACTGTTTGCTACTATACATTCATTAATCAGAATTTCACGTAAAACCTCATTAATCAAGTCCTTTATTCTGTTATCCCACTGTGTCACTTTTGTTATGTTCCTCCTCAATGAGTGGGTTTCAGAGTGCTGTAAAAAGATGCTCCTATAATCACCTTTACCAGGTGAGTAAACTATCATTATCTATTGCACCTTTTTACAGCACTCCGAGTCTCAACACATGGGTGAGTATACAGTAGTATTGGATTTGTCTTGGGTTGGGGGAGAAATATGACTTAAAGCCATCTGAAGTACCTTGTGACCAAACTCTGAGTTCCCTGTCAGTCTGGAATTCAACTGGTAGAACTTGGTGAAGGTGTGCATGGATGGCCAAGTCATCGCCTGGCAGATCTCCCTTATGGATGCAGAGTTGCATTCTGCCCAGGAAGTAGCCACTGCTCTAGTGGAATGGGCCTTGATATTTGAAAGAGGGGTATTACCACCTGTCTTGTATGCTCATGAGATGGTGTCTCTCAACCGTCTGGCTATTGTAGCCCTTGAGGCTGCTAGGCCCTGTTTTTGCCCTTGAGGAATGACAAATAGTCTGTCTGATCATCGGAAAGAATCCATTCAAGACAGGTAGGTCTGAATGACTCGGCCTGGGTCTAGGCAGATAAAGGTGTCCCAGTTAGGGTTCCCTTTGTTTGGGTGAAGGGTAGGAACTGTAATTTCCTGAGTCAGGTGAAAGGCATTAGCTACCTTAGGAATAAATGAGGGAAAGGGTCGGAGCACAACTCTGTCCGGAAAAAATGTTAGAAATGGCTGTAAACATGAGAGGGCCTGTAGCTCACTAGTTCTCTTGGCTGACAAGTTGGCTACCAAAAACACAGTTTTCATAGTAAGGACTGACAATGCAATAGACTCTAGGGGCTCGAAGGGCATAATGGACAAAGCGTCTAACACCAAATTGAGATGCCAAGGGGCCATAATTTGGCATGGGGAATGTGTGATATTAGTCGCTGCCTTTAGGAAGGTTTGGACTAATGGATGGGACCCAGGTAAATGTCCATCTGTTTCACCCCTTATTGCCCCAATGGCAGCTGCCTACACCTGTAAGGATGTCAACGTTAACCCCTTATCCAATCCATTTTGCAGAAATTCTAGAATGTGTATGATATTAAAGTCTGATGCCTTTAAATTTCTCACCTCGCACTAAGAAGCAAATACACACCAGTGTCTGTTATATGTTTTGTTAGTGGACTCACTTCTGGCCTGCACCAATGTGTCTGCTACCTTACCAGATACCCCTAAGTTCAACAGTCTAACCCTCTGAGTGGTCATGCCATCAATTTCAGTGGTCAAGGGTTTTTGTGCCAGATCGGCCCCTAAGTTCTGGTAAGGAATGAGTGTCATGGGAGTGTCTATTAACATCCTCTTGATGAGTGCATATCAAGTCCTTCTTGGCCAGTCTGGAGCTATCAGAAGAACTATGCTGCCCATGTCCCTGATTTTTCGTAGGATCCCTGGGATCATGGATATTGGTGGGAAGACATACACTTTTTGGAAATTCCATGATGTGTAAATTACATCCACCCCTGCTGCTCTTTTGTCCTTGTATTGGGACATGTACACTGGCAGCTATGCATTCACTGCTGATGCCATGAGGTCCACTTGCAAAGGATTCCATCTCCTCTGAATCCTTTTGAAGACTGTTGGGTTGAGTTCCCACCCCTGCTGTAAGGATTGTCTGCTCAACCAGTCCGTTCTTGTATTTAGGCTGCCTGTCAGCTGTACTGCTGTGAGACTGAGTAGGTGTTTTTCTGCCCATAGCATTAGTGTTTCTGTTTCTTGAGCCATGGTCCTGATTTTTGTTCTTCCCTGTTTGTTTATATATGCCATTGCTACTTTGCTGTCTGTACGCACCTTTATGTGACATCTTGTGACCTGAGTTCTGAAATGTTCGAGAGCTGGTCGAATGGCTCTGGTCTCCAGTATGTTGATCGTGAGTTTTGTTTCCTGCTCTGTCCATTTCCCTTGGACTGACTGCCTGTTCATTACAGCACCCCAGCCTAGCAGGTTTGCATCTGTTTCTAGGGTTCTTGTTATATCTTTTTCCAACTTTGCCCTTGATTCAAGTTGTGTGGGTTTGCCCACCACCTCAATGATCTCTTTACCCCTGATGGTATGGTCACCCTCTAGCTGTAGTTCTGTAGGTTGTAGTTCCCACTGTCCAACAGGAGGTGTTGCAGATGTCTCATGTGTAACCTCACCCAGTCATGTTGGTCTATGCAGGCCACCATTAGGCCCAACAGCTGCATCAGGTGCCATAACATCATTGTTTTACACTGTAGAATTCTCCTGCAGTGTGTCACTAGCATGGTGATATGGTTCTCTGATGGTCTGACAGTGCCCGTCTCCATGTTCACTACCACCCCCAGGTGTTCTATCATTGTCATGGGTGTCAAATGGCTTTTGGCCTTGTTGGTGATCCAGCCATGTTCCTTGAGCAACTGTTGAGCTCTGATGGTTGCTGTTTGTTACTCCTCTTGGGACCGGCTTTGCCCTTATCAGCCAATCGTCCCAGCACGGGATCACATGAATCCCCTCTGTGCATAGTTTCACTGCTAGCGGGGCCATGACCTTGAAGAACACTCAAGGGGCTGAGGCTTGGCTGAATGGCAAACACTGATACTGGAAATGGTACCCCCTAAATGCTGAATCAGAGAAATTTCTGGTGGGTTGGTCTGATGGGGATGCGAAGGGAGGCATCCTTCAGGTCTATGGAGGTCAACAGGTCCCACTTGTGGATTGCTGCAGTGGTGGACAGTAGTGTTTCCATTTTGAACTTCTGATATTTCATGAACTTGTTCACAAATTTGAGTTCTAGTATAGATCTGAGATCACCTGTCTTCTTTGGTACTAGAAAGATCACTGAATAAATGCTGGAGTATCATTCTTGATTTGGAACTGGCTTTATGGCCTTGCTGCATAACAATTGATTTAGAGTTGCTCGGACTTGCTATGTGGTTGCCTTGTCCCTTGTCACATGTGATTCTATGTACCTCTCTCACCTTGGAATGGCATTGAACTGTATGGTATAACCGTGGGTGATTATTTCCTTGACCCATCTGTCCTTGATTGATTTGGTCCAGGTTGCAGCGAAGTGTTGTAGCCTTCCCCCCCCACTGTGTCCACATGGTCCTAGACCTGGGGATTCTCACTGGTGGAATCCCCTGTTGGACTTGTTAGGTTTGTACCCATTTGGCATTGTAGTGGGCACCACGGCCATGATTGTTTTGATAATGTGGCTTGTGATTGAAGATGTTTGGCCTAAAACCAAACAAACTAACATCTATCTTGTCCCTGGTGACCTTGTCCCCTCTTGCCCTTGTTTGAATAGTGGCAAAACTTGTTGTTCTGAAAGGATGGCAACGTAGCCTCCCCTCCTTGGCTGTCTTTGTCATTTCCTTTCTTCATGGCAAATTCCTCTGTTCTGGGTCCAAAAACTCTGTCACCCAAAAACTGTAGCTTCATTACTCTGGATTTTGATTCTTGGTCAGCATTCCAGAGTTTAAGCCAAATATGCCTTCTGGCTCTATTAATGGATGCCACTGATCTGGATGCCTTCCTGAAACTATCAATTGTGGTGTCAGCCAAGTATGTTATTGCTTGTATTGCATAGTCCATGGTGGCTCCATGGGTACTTGTTTCAGGACTGTCTTGGCACACAGCTTCCAACCATCTGAAGACCGCTCTGGATGAATAAGTGGCAGTCATGGATGCCCTCATGTTCATGATTAGCATGTCATGCACTTTTCTAACTATGTTTTCCACCTTTCTGTCCAGGGGATACTTTAAAGTGGATGCAGACTCTGATGGTAGCACCGTCTTGTTACTAAGTGAGGAGACTTCTGAGTCTACCTTTGATGCGGCCAACCAACTTTTCTCCTTCTCCTGTGCTAGAGGGTATCTCCTCTCAAAAGTACCCTTTTCCCTGGTCTTGATTGGGTTAGATGCCTCCCATTCTTTCACCAGTATGCTCCCCAGTGCCTTGCATATGGGTAAGCAGGTGGAGGATTATTTTTTCTCTCTTACTTGGGGGTTCAGCCTACTGTATGTCTGTTCTACTGGTTCGTCAGTCCTGAGCATTTTGCAGACCACTCTGATGAGGTCAGGAATAATGTAAAAAGGGCAAAGCCTGGAAGCCATATCCTCACAGCCCTCTTCTTGCTCTTCTGGGTCTTCATCCCCAGAGTGAGACACCTCTGAAGAGTCATCTGGGATTGGATGACTAGCACCTCTCGGTTTCTTTGGGTGTGGTGGCATTTTGTCTGGGGTACTGGGACTTTTGTCTGAGCCCATAGAATCTATTCTCTCCAGAAGTTTTTGAAACAACTGCACCACCACCACATTTTGAGATGTGGTGGATGCGCTGTCATTTATGGGATCCTCATCTGTGGAGCCCAAGTTTAGATTGAAATCCCTTGGCTCTGCCTCCACCATGCAGAGGGAACAAAGGTCCCCGATATTGGAAGCCAAAAGAATATTGGGGCATTTTCTGCATATTCTAGATGCAGCCATTGTTATTTTCTGAAAGACATTGTCTGAGAAGATTGTGACTTACTAGGTAATCAGTTCACAGTAAAGTCACTATAAAAAGCTCACTGGCTCAGCTTGTAAAGAAAGAAAGAATGCCTTGAAGTTTTACATCAGTCTTCTTTTTAAAATTTTTTGCAGTGGAAGTGTGAATTCCATCTTAAATGCAGTGTTAAAATAATTTCCCACTAAGAAAATCACTGCATGGCTAGCTTTGCTTCATAAATAGGTACTATTCCCTTTAAAATGCCACTTGTATACTTGTAATGTTCCCTTAATCACCGCAGTAAAAATCATTGCCCCTTTAAGGATAAAAAGCACAACCTCCTAGGATGAGAGCTATGTCCCTTTAAATTTTTCAGCATGCTCTCTGGCAGCCATCTTGGGAGAGAATGCAGAATATGGAGGGCACCATCTTGTGAGAGGAATCCAGTTACAGACTCCTCCAGTCAGTCCAGAATGAATTCTCAGGCTGGTCTCTCTCGTGAGACAGGGCAAGAATCAAGATGGTGGCCGCAACAACTCAGAGGCTCCTCATGGTTAGAACACCAGGGAAAGGTGCCAAACTGGACAGGGATTTGGTCGAGAGTCTCAGCAACCATGCTGCCATGTGACTGAGACTCTCTCGATGCCTGTAGCGGTCAGAACGGAGAGAAGGACTGCTCACACTAGAAACCATACAGGGAAGGAGGGGAAACAGCCTTGCAGGTAAGAACCATTGGGGAGAAGCAGGCATATCAGTACAGTGCCAGTGGGAGTTCCTGCTGAGGTCAGGGTTTAACAAGGTGACCACGGTCTGCAGGATAAAATGGGCAGAAAATGGAGCATTATGCTTCCCTGCTAAAGGCACAGCAACCTCAGCTGAATAAGATAAGCAGAGGTGGTGCATTTTAGGTCCCAAGTAGGCCCTGGGAGTTGGCCCCTGTACCCTGTATTGGCAGAACAAGGTAAACCGATGGGGTTCAACACTCAGCAATTTAAATTACAAAAGCAAGTTTCCATTTTGAACTCCATACATAGCAAAAATCCAAAAACAAACAACAATCTAAGGCTGCACTGACACACCACGAAATCTAAGCTAGATATGTAGCAGATAATTAAGGATACAGCACTAAATAAAATCATTAGAGGTGCTGTAAACATAGAAAGCTCAAAGTTAAATTCTGCAATGATGCTAGCAAACTGTAAAAAGAGAGTTTATATTCTTACCAAGGTTAGTTTGGCACAGAACCAAGTACAAATGTGACCAGCCTGGGATGATGCACAAAAAGAACTGAGAATTCTGGGAGCTACGAGGGGGGAGACAGATACAAGGGAGGAGACAGATTGGATTTCAAATCTGGAATTTCTTTTGTGCATCAGCCTATGAGAAGAGTGCTTGATAACCCATGTGTTGAGACTCAGAGTGCTGTAAAAAGGTGCTATAGATAATGCCTGTGACCAAAAGTATTTACTATTGAGCTGTGAGGGGTTTAACAAACTGTTGCCTGAACTGTGTGCAGATAATGAGTGGTTACTGTAAATATGGACTTTGGGACTTTTGAATTGTGCCTGCCAGGGTCTTTCAGTCCAAAGACTTACTTTTCCCCTGTGAGGCCATTGCGCAATGTCTACCATAAGCTGTCCATGAGCAACTCAAGTTAATTAAAAGTTCTAGTATTGTTGTTAATCCTGGGTTGGACTGTTTAATGTGTCCAATGTTCAAGTGTTGTCTGCTAACCAAGTTTACTCCCCTAACCCAGAACCCTGAGGGAGATGATCTGCACCCCAGACCTGTGGAACAAAACATAAGTCATCAAATGGGTGTTTCTGTGTGGTTCCACCACCCCACAGACATTCCATCAGCATACCCTAGACATTGCGGAGGGGAGCTATGTAAGTAAAAACAGGAAAGCACTTGGAAAGTCGGGCACTCATCACCTCATAATTCACAGACACCGAAAATGCCAATATTCACCATACTCTGTTGTCTTTTATTAAAAGAACGATCCATAAAATCAGCAGACCCCCATGATTAAGCCAGCCTGATGTATTTCGGACCCACAGGTCCTTTATCAAAGGTTAAGATGGTCAGTAAAAAGCTCACAATAAAACAGTCCATGAAGAATGATGTCATAATGATGTAATTAATACAACATTTAAAATGATTGGATAAAGTTCAAAACCAATCTATTAACTAAAGTATCAATATGTAAATAACTACAAAGGGGAATAGGAAAATAGGGAGGGACAGAAGAGGAAGGGGGGCAAGGGTCAACAAGGAACATCAAGGAAAAAACATGGATTCAGTAAATTCACAACTTAGAGACAGGTGTATAAGACAGTAACAATTTACTGCCAACTCTAAAAGAGACCATTGCAAACCTGCCAAATCTAAATTCACAATAAGAGTTACCTAATCCCTAATTCTGTACTAGATATTAATTTTTTAATTATTGAAGAAAGGTCTAATATTAAATCCCATGATGAGTCCTGTTTTTTTTTTTTTTTTCATTGCTTGCAACTGGATGATCCAGAATGCTTCCTGCTTCAATACTAGATGGTTAAAATTCCCACCCCTCAGGTTAGGATTAACATTATCTACGGCTCGGAATATAAATGTGTATTCATTCTTATTTGAAGCTTGTATAATATGCATTGCAGTAGCATAAGTCTGATCACATTTTTCAATCACCCTGTTATGTTCTCCCACTCTAGTTTTAAAATTCCTTATTTTTTCCACTTACAGTAGTAGCCACAGACATTGCCAGCTATTTCCAGATATTTCGTGAAATTTCTAAAGAGTTTCTCTCTGCTGCCCCTACTGTAGAAATGGAGAAAGCATTAGATATATCTGAAAATATCACAGAAATTTTGGGAAATAGCTGGCAGTGTCTGTCGCTGCTACTGTAGAAGGCATTGCATAAACATTCCACCAAATAAATCCCCCTAGTGGTGTTACATATAATGAAACATAGAAAAACAATGGCAGAAGGAGACCCAGGGTCCATTGAGTCTGCCTGTGAGATGCCCAGGACCTAGCAATTGTCCTGGGGGCTACCCCCAACCTAAATTACTATATACTTGCTTTAGTGTCGCAAAGCTGAGCTCTAGCTCTGTCCCACCTATGCTTGAAACTTGAGCTGGCTGATCTTCAATGTCCGACCTGTTTGGAAACGTGTAAAGTCTTTCCCTGTCATAATATACTTATAGCCAGCTGAGAGGATTTTCCAGTTGATTCATTGACATCACACCCCTGCAAACCTAGAGCTCTGGAGGACCTTGGAGGAGCCAGTTGTGCAGCAGGCTGCTAGATGCCGGATACAAGATTTAGAAAAAGTATGATATTGCTACCTACATATTAGCAGCCAGAGAATTGAATTTAAAAGTGTGGGAGTTGTGTAGTCCCAAGTCCTCTTCATCTTTATTTTTGGAAACTTTTGTCTGAAAAAGATGAACCTGAACCTGGAAAGGAGCCTGAAAAGGAGCCGAAAGAGAAGGGGCTGAAGAGAAGGAGAAGCTGCTGAGGCATGGAGGCATGGAACTGAGGGGGCCGCTGTGAACTGCTGCAAATTGTTGTGCAGCTGTGTGGTAATCCCTCTGAAAACAAAGCTGAAGATGCCCAGAGCGAGTTAAACTGTGGAGCAGCTTAGCAACATCAGAGGAGGTCAATTAGAAGTCAGCCAGCAATAAAGGTAAAGGGACGCAGAGCTACAGTGCTGCAATACTACAGAGGAAGCAAAGTAACTGAAGTGGAGCTGCTACCAGGGGGTTATAGAAATTGGAAGTTTTTATGGCTTAATTTGCTTGTTAGGTTTTTTGACTTTTTTACCCCATGGTATCCCATGTTATCTCCATTTGTCCTGTGCTACACTGACTGAGGAACTCTCAAACTGCCATTTGTATTTGTAAATTTCAACATAGCCAAACTGCTGGCTGACCGGCCGACCACAATCCTTCGCAGGGGGTCATAACTGCCTAAGTAATTGAGTAAATAATCAACATAGTGGCAGAACCATGAGTCTGCAAATCTGCATTGGAGCAGAATAAAGAAAAGAAAAGAAGAACAAAGGACTTTAAACTAACATTTAAAGTTTTTAAATGATAACTTCCTTAGTACCTGAATTCCTTGAGTAAACGAATAACAGAAAAAAACAAAGTTCTAAGGGCCTAGAGGAGGGTTCAGGGACCTGAAAGGGCTTAAAAGGATTTTTAAAGAGTTAAAAGTAAAGTACTTAAAGCATTTGGGTACTGAGGCCCGGATATTCAAACTGCGCCAGGCTGTGGAGCAAGCCTGGGCGCAGCTCAACTTTGTTGTGCAGGGAAGTGGCCTGGGCGATATTCAATGGAGCTGCGCTATGGTGCAGCAGCTTTGAATATTGCACCCTGGCCACCCCCACTGTGCATGGCGCAGTGGCACTGCGCCAGCGCAAATGGCCAGAGTGGAGCATGGAGATGCGCTGGCACAAGTGCCATTGTGCCATGCACAGCACCTGCGATTCAAATGGGGACATGCAAATGGGGCCATAATTTATGCAAGGCACACAGGGGGCCATTTGCATCTCATTACGGCCCCATTTGCATGCCATTAGCATGCAGATGCGCTGATCCCCGACGACTTGTGCCTGGTGCCCTGCCAGGCAGCAGCCATCGGGGACTGATGCTACCTGCAGCCCGATCACGGGCATTCCTGTAATATAAAAAAACTGTCCAATATCCCTGGTGGTCCAGTGGACCTCTATGTGCCCGATCAAGGGCATCTCTAATCGAACCCCCCCAAGTCCAATATCCCTGGTGGTCCAGTGGACCGCACTGAGCCCGATTGTAGGCATCTGTAAATGAACCCCCCTAAGTCCAATATCCCTGGTGGTCCAGTGGACCACACTGAGCCCGATTACTGTAGAGAACATAATGGGTGGTGGGGTTCTGGGTAGCAAAAATAAAGGAGTAAGAAAAGGAAAAATGGAAAAACTTCCACACCCACTATGACCATTACAGATTTTTTTCCCCTCCTAACAATAATATAGGGGGGAAACAAGCTCCCAGGCTAGACAAAACAAAGAACATCAGGATAGGGCTTTCTATCCAAACACAAGAACATTTTTCAGGGATTTTTGAAGACATTGGGGAACTTAATAAAGACATCTCAAATTTGAGAAATTCCATCAAAAATGATATAGCAAGGAAATCAGCTGGAAAGGCAGCTGAAAAAATTGAGAAGGGGAAAGGAGATCAGAATAAGGAAGAAATAAGGGACATAAGGAATATAAGGAAGGACCCTGATACAAAAATAGATATTCTGGACCTTAGTGGCCAAACACAAGATAAACAAGCTATTGAGATGGACCTGTCTGGGATATTAAATTACTTGAAGGAAGATACGAATGAGTTAGAGTCAGAAGAATTGAAAGAAAATATAAAATGGATCCAAGTAATGAGCCCAGTTTCACAGGAGATGCCAGATGTAGATGCTCTCCTCTACCAGCCTCCTCTACAAGCCCCCCACCCTGTGTTCACAGGTCTTCTTGGCCTGAGTTGACCTGATCTCTAGCTCATTCACTCCTTGCTCCATGCTAGAGACCCTCAATGTTGTCAAAATATAACTGCTGTCATGCACCATGTCCTTGCCAAATATATTAGTGTCTTACCTTTGTATACATTGTACCTAAGCCATATTTATCTCTTGTATACTCTTATATATTGATTGTATTGTAACATTGTCTACTCCAGTATGTACCTTGTACCTGGGTCGCACCTGGAAATGAGCTTTGGCTCAGTGTTCCTTTCCCAGTCATCAATTTTAAATAAATAAATCAATAAATAAATAAATAAAAAGTATTACTAGAGATGTACAACTGATTTTAAAGGATCTGTGTATGTCAAATGTATTGCTCTATAAAGAACTGGTAGAGATAAAAAAAGAACTATCCTTTCAGAAGGGTATTAGTGTCGAAAATAAGAAAGGGATAGAAGGATTAAAGGAAAAAAGGAGAACAGACTGGGAAAGTGAACACAAGAAAGTAGAAAGAGAAGAAGAAGTAATGTCAAAAGATAAGGAAAGGGAACTAGGGAAACAAGGGGAGAACCGTTTATGGTTAAATACAACCACTGGGACAGAAGATATCAGTGAATATAAGGAGTTAATAGTGTTGCCTGAGGAAAGCAAAAGAGATGATAGTATTTGTTAAGAATTAAAAAAATGCTCTTTTGTGGGAAAGGGGAAAACAAGAAAAGCATAGTACAATAAAGAAAAAAGAGAAGAAATGGATACAAGAAGAGATAAAAAACAGAAAAATGGTCAAAAAGACAAAAAAGGAGCAATTAGGAGATAAATATATGGAAAAAAGGGGGAAAAGAAATAACACAGGTTCCCCCTCTTAGGCAAAATAACAGCACCCCACAAGGAATAAAGGTCAATAAGGATAGTAAGGGAAATGGGAAAAAGGAAAAGGTAGGCTCTATAACAACACAAGACAGTAAAAAAGAAATAGTGGACAGGGAAAAAGTGGGAAAAGAAAAAAGGGGAAAATATAAAATATGGGAAAACTAAAGAAGTAAACCATAAAACAAACACCATAGAAACTGTGGCACCACTAAACAAGTCTGGGAATGTAAAAAACCCAAATACCCAGTCAAGGTCAGAACACAAGAACAACAAGAAGAAAAGGGAAAATATAAGAAAAGAAGAGAATAGCAGTGAAGAAAGAAGTCAGGATAAGGCCAAAAAAGAGTTCAAAATATTTATGACAAAAACTAAGGGATCAGATTATGTTTTCCTGGTATATGGAGTATGGATCTTGGCCATGGAACAACATGATAGTCTGAACAAAATGTTGAAAAACTTTCTGGGCACCTTGCTGGCTGGGAATAGGGAGATTTTAAGTTATATAAGCATAGCAAAATCTATAGAGACTGAAGAACTGGTACTGTTTGTTTCAGACCAATATATCTTACAAGCAATATGAAAAAAAATAAAGTACTGAATGATATCAGAATGGAATTGGAAGCAGTAATATCTTTAAAATAACTATTCCCAGAAATGTATGCCAAAGAAACAGATATCACCAAAAGGGGAAAACTGATATCCATTTTTGTGCTCAAACAATTTTATAAAGAAAAAAAGTAAATTTGCACTCCAAATTAACTGAGACATTAGGGTTATTGTTGCAAACAGAGATACAAAGGAAAGACATCAGCAAGGTGGTCAGATGGGAGGAAGATGACCACATCTCAATGTGGCTATCAAATAATCTACTTTATAAGCTTTTGATAAGCAAAAGCAGAAACACTGGATGACTTGGGGATGATGAAGAGCAACCTGAAGCTAAAGACTCAGACCAGAAAGACCCCAGTAAAGGAGTTAAAGCACCCACAAAATGGGAAGTAATGGTGGAAACATCAAATAGATACTCAGTTCTGGAGAAACATAAAGCTAGCCAGTGACAATAAAAAATTATGAGCAGAGGAGGAGAGCCACAGAAACCCATAAAAGATTATGACACCCAAAATAATAAAAAAGGGGTTATGAAGTTACAATCATGGAATGTCTCGGGACTGTTAAATAACTTAGCCGACGCTAAATTTATTGAATATCTAGAGAAATTTGAATATGTTAGTTTACAGGAGACATGGACCAAGGGTAAGATCTATGTAAATGGATTCAAAACATACACAAAAGATACAAGAAAATATAAGAAATTCGGATGTCAGATGGGGGATTAGCCATACCTTGCAAATTAGATGATGCAAGAATAACAAAGGAACTGATAATAGATAACGAAAATATTCTAGCAATAAAAATAACAGAAAAGGAATCAGAAATAATAGTAATAAACATTTATAGACTGCTGAACAATAGCAATTATCAAGACAAAAATATACAAAAGGATTTAGAAAAGTTCATAAATAAACAAATAAATACATACCCACAAGCAGGAATTATAATAGCAGGGAACTTCAATTTAAGAATAGGAAATTTATCTGAACTAACAGAAGAAATAAAAGATTACCTAGCAGTATTAGGTCAAAAAGATATAAGTATAATTAGAGCATCCAAAGATATTAAAATATCCTAGGATGGGGAAAATTATTATAAGGACATGATATCCAAGAATCTTACACTAATTTTTTTTTATTATTATTTATTTAGATCTAGGATTACAAGTACCTTTGAGCCAAGGCTCTTTTACAAAGGTTCCATGTCAGTTGTAGTACAATACAGGGGATACAACAGGAATAACAACAATGCAGGTAAACAGTACAGTAGTCAGATAATAAGTAATTGAGTGAGTAGTGCATTTGATAAGCCCAGAACATATTAGAGAAACCCAGAACAACATTGACAGGGAGAGGAAGGTAGACAAAGGGGGAACAATGGGATGACAAAGTGAAAGTAGGAGCTGCCAGCGTCATTGTCAAACATCACAGGGAGAAGTGCTGGGGTGAGGGGGGATGGTGGAGCAGGCAAGGATGGGGAGGGTGGGGTAGTGGGAGACTAGGCTAAACTAGGAGATAAGTGCTATGAGGGAATGGCATGGAATGGCTAAGGGTAGTGGTAAGTAAGTCGGATTAGATGAGGCAGTCACAGGAGTTGGAGGCAGTGAGATGGAGGCAGAGCCTGGTTTTAAACATGCCCAGCTTGGGAATGGAGGAGATGGTAGTGCTGAGACCATTTAGCCAGGAAGGAGCCCTATGGGCGAAAGATCTTTGACCTAATAGATGGAAGAACTAAATCTGATAAGGTTGGGGAATATACATATATGGGAGGCAATGAGGCATTGATTATTGACCATGTCTGGGGAAATATTAGAATGTTGTAAGACTGTATAGCTCTAACAATAAACTGAAAAGCTAAGAGCGCACACTCTGGGTTGAAACTCAGCATTCGGAGAAAACAGAAAGAAGGATAAAAAAACATTAAACATATGCCAATAGAGATTAAAAAGAGGAAGAATATCTGTTGGAAAATGATAGATGGGGAGGACTTCCCAGAAATAATGGAAGACAAATGAATTTGGGACAAAATGGACAAAACATTGGACAAGAAAGAAACAGACACTACAATAATGACAGATTATGAGCAAATTATGGAGAAAATTTCAGAAGCAATAATTAAAGAAATCAATACCCAACTAAAAAAAGAATCAGAATGGTTTAATAAGGAATGCAAGCAGGCTAAAAAAGCAGTAAATAGGCAACTGAGAGTAGTTAAGAATAACAGTAATACAAATAATAAAAAAACAGCTAAACAAGCTATGGAAAGAATACAAACAAATCATTTATAAAAATAAAGAAGAACATATAAGACAACTGTGGAAAAAATTAGAAATAGCAGTAGCATCCAAGGACAGTAAAAAATTCTGGTCCATGGTAAGCAAAGGGTTAGGTGAATTTAGACAAGAACCAGAAACAAACATTGAACCCAAACAATGGGTGGATTATTATAAAAAAAATATTCTATGTGAACATGCAGGGAGGAAATTAGAATATAAAAGACACAAGTACAAATTGCTGGGAAGTAGATTTAGATATATACCCAGTAGAGATACAAGATGCTATAGAATCTTTCACCTCTCACAAGGCACCAGGCCCCGATGGGGTGCCGGCATAAGTTTTGTAAAAAGAAATGAAAGTCTGGATATTGCTATTGTATAAACTTTTTCAAATGATAATGAATACCAGGAAAATATCAAAAAAGCTGGAAATGTAATACAATAGTACCAATATTTTAAAAAGATGATCAAAATGAACCCAGTTGTTACAGGCCGATAAGCTTGACAGATTGTATGCAGAAGGTTTTCATTAAGATTATTAACAATAGGATTATAGATTGGCTCAAACAGAGTGACAAATTAGATGACACACAAGCAGGGTTCCATCCAAAATATTCTATTATAGATCAATGCTTTATTTTGACACATCTAATATATAAATATAAACGTCTAAAAAAACAAAACTTATACTGCATCTTTATCGACCTGAAACCAACATTTGATAGAGTCAATAGATTGAAATTATGGACTACTCTAAAAGAAATAGCAATTGACAAAGGAATATTAGAACTAATCAAAATATTATATCAAGATAACTATACACAGGTGAGATACAATTCGAAAGGTAATAAAAGTGAACCATTCACAACAAACAACAGGGTTAGTTAGGGTTACACCTTTTCTCCCATATTGTTCAACTTATATTTAGATCAGACATTAAGGAAAATGTATGAACTAAATTTTCACATGCCCAAGATAGATACTGAAGCGTATCCATATTTGGCATACGCCGATGACATTGTTTTAATGTCTGCTAGCTATCTGGGGGTAAAAAGAATCTTAGGGAAATGTTTTGAAGAATGTAAAAAGGTGGCTCTATATATTAATTACACTAAGACAAAGGTCATGATCTGTGTCAAAACGAAAAAAATTATAACTACTACATACTGTAGATGGAAATAAGCTAGAGGTAGTTAACAGCTTCTGTTATTTAGGAATTCACATTACAAAATATTTAAAGTGGAGAAATCATATCAAAGAAATAGAATCTAAAATTAAATTTTTTTTACCAATAATGAATAGTTTCCAATGTAAATGTGGAGGATACTCAGAATTAGGTTACATAAAGGTACTAAATGCTAAAATCCAAAGTCAACTTCTATATGGAGCAGAAATATGGGGGAGAATGAGAAAATAAATATTGATAAAAACATAAATAAATATTACAAAAAACTATTAGGACTCCCAAATGGTACTCCTTCAGCAGCAGCAAGAGCAGAGCTAAGGAAATGTTTAATTAAATGTCAGATTAAAACAAGACGTATAAACTATTGGATCAAAGCTTATGCTATGGCCAAGAACAGGCTTCCAAGGAAATGCACTGAGGAAACAATTGACTACCTCTAAAAGGATATCTTATTTCCGAACATATACACAGTAGAGAAAATAATAAACCCATATGGATTGCTCCTCTGTCTCATAGACATATTTAGAATACCACCAAAAATAGTAACTGGAGAAATGAAAACCAGAATTAAAGATACAGCAATTCAAACGCATCTACAGTATTGTAAACAAAATAAAAAATGGATATTAATAGCACAAAATAAACAAGACCACAAATTAGAAACTTACTTAACAGAAATTAAAGAACCAAACAAAAGGAAAAGTATATCCAAATTTAGGTTCAAAGTTTATGAAAGTAACTGGTTAAATGTACATTACAAAAAAAGAGGACAAAAATAACAACATTTATAAATGTACATTAGGTCAAGGTAACTGTGTCCACTTGTTAAAACTATGCCCCATATACACAAAAGAAAGGAATACATACATGGGGATATATTGGGCAGACTAAACGATGAATAAAAAGATATGGTTACAGATTTATTAAAAACAGATCAAAAATTAAATGGACTGTGTGGCTTCCCTCTTCTGTTCGATTGAAAAAAAGAAGTTTCACTTGGCATGATAAAAAAATCCAACAATAGACTGTCTCAGGATTGTTATCAGATGGGGACCTCACAGCAAATGAGTCCAAAGTGACAAAAATCCCTCACCTGAACTGTACAACATTTTCCTGGTGTCTAGTGGCCCTTCCCCCATGAAATAGTAACAATCAGTTTTTAAATTTATATTAGGGCACTATCAAACAACTTGTAATAACAAGGGAAATATCTATATTGTCAAATGTCTGTATTTATTGATGTGTTAAAGTGTTAAGGATTAATGTATTTGCAAAACTGTGTTTTTTCTTCTTTTTTTATAATTGAAATGACATCAAGTTGTCAAAACAATAAAACATTGAAATGAACTGAATAATGTACTTACAATTAGTGCATCTTTTACATGGGCAAAAGCCAACACTAACATTACTTAACCAGCATGTGCCAAAAAGTTGTAATATAATTAAATCTAGGTTCAGCATGTCCCCTGCTAGTACTAGGTATTAGAAGCTGGGAGCCATCTTGGGATTGTGCAAAAGCCTTTGCTTGTGAAATGGCATCCCCATTATAACCCCTTTCTTCCAACCTTCTCGTACGGTTAGCTGTCCCATTGTGAAAGGCAATCTCTGTATTGCTGTTGCATTTAACTGTTAAGAATTGGCCCTCTTGAATATTTTTGATATTATGCCATGGATAGCAACTTGATTTTTGCTCAATTACAGGACTGCTCCCAGCTTCTAATACCTAGTACTAGCAGGGAACATGCTGAACCTAGATTTAATTATTTTCTCATAATAGTGTGATTTATTTGGCATTTTTTAACACTGTTTATAGCCAAAAGTGTTTGATATCTTATTTTTGTAATTTTTCCCAGATGTCCTGAAATTCAAATTAGCCGTGGGACAATATTTTCCCCATGTTTATGTCAATCAGCATTCTGACAACCTGATATGCTGCCTGATGCAGAGCTGACAGCTCCTACTCTTGATTGTTAGCCAGTGTTGCTAAGAAAATGCTCAGTAATCTCCTTTCATTGATAGAAGCAGTGTTACACAGAGCAAGGAAGGTTTTGTTGTACATCATAGTTATAATAAGTAAGCTTTTAGCAACACCTAGACCATTTTGGGAAACTCCCACAAAAAAGGTTTTTACTTTTATTTTCATTTGCTATGCAATCAGTTGTACAGTTCAAACACTGACACAGCACAACAAAAATAAATGGCTTCTCCGCTGGTTTGTTTCTCATGGTTGCTTAGCAACTGGGAGTACACCTTAGGAATAACATCATAGAGCAAGATAGGTAGCATTTATTTAAGCAAGCACATCAGAGGGACGATTTAACTGATAATAATTAGTGCAGTTCAGTTAGGAGAGTCAATAAACTTTTTTACTTTTAGAAAAGACCTCAATATGGAGTCTAATGATCACAAGCAAGGATCTCTTTCTTCGTGTGGATAAATGGACATGCCCAAGTGTGGCTAAACTTACACTATAAAACAGACAGCTATGGAGCAGTTCCACTTGCCTGTGGTCCTGTGCACAGAGCAAAGGATGCTGCTGGACTGCTCTCTGGTAAGTTGCCTGCACTGACTTTTACAAAGCACTTAACAATGGGTTGAAACTTTAAACTGTCTTCTTCTCTTGGAGGTTTTCTTTTTTTTTTGTTATGGGATTTTCCTTTGCAGAGTACCACTGATTGAACGCTGTTGTTCGTATGAGAATATGCATGAAAAGGTTAAGAATTACTAAATGAAGATCAAAAAAGTTAAAAAGTATGGGCCAGGATTCACAAAACGTTGTCCCAGCACAAATCCATTGTTGCATGAGCAAACTGGGTTTTGCACTGAGTTGTTATTCACAAAAGCTCAGTTTGCACACTCAAACGAGGTTTGCACCAGGGGAAAGTCTGGTGGGGGCTGCTATTCAAATGAGAAGGAGGGGACATGAATATCGGCACTGTCCAGTTCACAAAGCATTTGCTCTGTGTTGGGGCCTTTTGCTGGGTCACCTTGCGCTGTGCAAATACCGCTGACCAAGACCTTGCTTTAATCCCATGCAACCCTAGTGGTTGATAGAGGTACTGCTGTGGCCTACTCACCTGATGATTGTCAGCCCAAAGTGCAAATGAACGGTATCCCTGGTGCTACTGGTCTCCCTCCTCCCCCACTGATCGCCGACCTGAAGTGAAAAATAACTGTATCCCTGCTGTTAGTGGTCCCTCCGCCGATCGCCTGCCTGAGATAAAAGATATACTCCCTGGTGTCCAGTGGTCTCTTCCCCCACCCGATGCCCACCCCATTAACATGAATGTATTCCCTGGTGTCCTGTGGACCTTCCCCACCCAGTCCCTCACCTGAACTGTACAACATTTTCCTGGTGTCTAGTGGCCCTTCCCTATCGATCCTCATCCCCAGTGACAAGCCACCCCAAACACAGCTGTGGTCCCGTCCTGCAAATCTCTGCCCCCAGTCAATCCCTTGTTGATGGTTAGTGCCCCCTCCTGATCTACTCATATGTGTGTGTGTGTGTATATATATATATATATATATATATATATATATATATATACTTTCTCAGTATCTAGTGGACCCCCAACCCCAATCTGGCAAATGCCCACTAAACATACTGCATTCTATTGTGTCCAGTGCACACCCCACCCTGGCAGGTAGATCTCCACAACTCTGCTCCCCCCATCCCTTCCCTGAGCCAGCGACCAGCACAGTCCTCTGCTCTTTACCACGGTTGGCTGTCAACTGAGCTGTCAATGAGCACGCACTGTACACACTACATGCTCATTGATTGACAGCTCAGAGATGAGCACTGGACACAGGGGATACATTTATGTCATATGGGTTAGGCATCGGGTGGGGGAAGGACCACTGGACACCAGGGAATATATACAGTATATTTTATTTCGGGCCGGCGATCGGTGGGGGGAGGGAGCACTAACACAAGGGATACAGTTATTTTTCATTTTGGGCTGGTGATCAGTGGTGGAGGGACCATTAGCACCAGGGATACAGTTCATTTTAACTTTGGACTGGTGATCAGAGAGGGGGGCCAATAGCACCAGGGATGCAGTTATTTTTCACTGGGGCCAGCAATCGGGGGGCCAGTACCACCAGGGTACAAGTTATTTTTAACTTCAGACCCTCAATCGGCAGGGAGGGGGACCACTAGCACCATCAAAGAATTATTTTTTATATTCAGGACGTTGAATTGGGGGGGCACGCTACACTCCAGGTGCTACCTATGTAAATGATCCCATAATGAGCATTTAAATAGCTGTATAGCATCTTGCATGCCCAATGGGCTCATTTACATGACTCCTTTTTTGAATTCCAAATAGCGCACCTGTGCTATTTATTGTGGAGCCATTATCCAGGATGCATGTCAGGGTGGCGCTAGTGGGGTTAGCATAGTGGTAATGGATCACTGAGATTTTTCTTAGTTCTCGCACCTGGCAAAACAGATATCTCAGTGTAGTACCTTGCTGGCAAATGTCTCAATGGCCTCAGTCAGGTCATCCTTGAGGTTGGCTGTTTTTGTTGCATGTCTTTTAGGCCCCTTGGAGTTTCCCTGACCGTGGTTTCTAGGCATTCCATTGTGGGTCCTAACTTCTGCAACTCAAAGAAGAGTGACCTGTAAGTAATTATAAAAATATGCACTTCACTCTTATCTTTACTGTCTGCAAGGTTGGGCAACACAAATAGAAGCCAATCGACTCCTACTGCAGGCTCTGATATCGTAACAGTCTGGGAGGTCTCTTTGTTTTTGCAAGTTGGCCGAGTTGTCTTTAGGTTTCTTTCTGTTTGTCATGGTGTAGGCTATGTTCCCAGGAGTAAAGATCCAGAAAGATCAATTTATGAGGGAGGACTGTGACTGGATTTAACCATGGGGGCAGGAGCCAAAGCAACTCACATCAGCATAAGAGGAAAGCAGAACCAGAAGTCACTCCCTGTCTTTTTTTGAATATACCCCTATGTCTATCCCACACATGCTTGAAGTTCTCTCACTGTTTTTGCCCCAGCAACTTCTGCTGGCAGTCTATTGCAGGTGTCTACCACTCTGAAGATATATTTCCTTACATGTCTCCCCCCCCCAAAGCTTCACTGCATGCCCCGTTGTCCTGGTGCTTTTTCTCATTTGAAAGAGGCTAACCTCCTATACCATGATTACCCATGTGAAGTACTTGTAGGTCTATATTAATCACCTCTTGCCCTCTTCTCTTCTAGGCTGTACATGTTGACATCCCTAAATCTTTCCTCAAAGGGCTTCTTGTGCAACCCAAGCACCATTTTAGTTGCCCTCTTCTGGACTGCCTCCACCATGTCTGTGTACTTTCTGAGGAGTGGCCTCCAAAGCTGGGCCCAGTACTCCAGGTTGGGTCTCACTATTGAGTGATACAGTGGCTCACCGCTTCCCTTCTCCTGCTGGAGACACCCTTCCTTATACACCCCAGCATCCCACTAGCCATACCCACAGATTTGTCACAGTGCACTGCCATTTTCAGGTCATCAAATATGATAACCCAAAGGTCTCTTTCCTGCTTAGTGACTGTCAGTACCTCCCCCTTTCTATACTCAGCTTCTGGTTCCAATGTCCTAGGTGCATGAGTTTGTACTTTATGGCATTGAACACAAGCTGTTACACTCTTGGACACTCCTTGAGTTTCCAACATATTATCTCAACCACCTTCTGAGTGTCCACTCTATTACAGATTTTAATATCATCTGCAAAAAGGCATACCTTCCCTTTCAGTTCTTCTGCAATGTCACTTACGGAGATATTGAAGAAGACTGGTCCCAGGGCTGAACCCTGTGGTACCCTGCTGGTCACTGTCCCATCGTTAGAGTGAGTGTCATTTACCACCACCTTCTGTCTCCTATCTGTTAACCAGTCTGTAAACTAATTCACCACTTTGGATCCCAACCCTAGACTGCTCAGATTATTTATCAGCCTCCTGTGTGGCACAGTGTCAAAAGCCTTGCTAAAGTCCAGATAGGCCATGCTCACTGCCCTCCCTTGACCTATTTCCCTGGAAATCCAGTCAAAGAAATCTATCAGATTCATTTGGTGTGACCCCCCCTCCCCCCATGTATCCATGCTGCCTGTGGCCTTGCAGTCCACTGGATTCAAGATATTCCACCAGTCTTTCCTTTAGCAGGATTTCCATTAATTTCTCCACCACTGAAGTAAGACTGACCAGCTTATAGTTGCTCATCTCTTCCCTGCTGCCACTTTTATGTAAAGGGACCATGTTAGCTGTTTTTCAGTCCTCTGCAAACATGATTGTTTCCAGTGAGCTGTTGGGTAAGGCTGTCAGTGAGGCAGCTAGCACCTCCCTGAGTTCTTTTAGAACTGTTGGTTGTGTCCCATCCAGCATAGGTTCATAATGCCACCAGCAAAAACCATGCAGCAACACCTGCCACAAGCAAAGCAATGCGTGCTTAAACAAGGTTGGAAACAACCCTGACCACAATGCAAACAGCGCGCCCCATTGCAATCAATGGGACTTTCTTTTTTTTGCAGGGGGCTTCGCCACCCGCACCCCCAGAATATAGATTACTCACTCTGAGGGTGTGTGGACTTCAGGGATGGGAAGAAACTCGGGAGGGGGGTAATGTTTAGTTTAACAAAAAAAAAAAGAAAACACTACAAAAAGTTGCAGCACCAGGAGACCTGTGGAGAACCAAACCACGGTCCAAGGTCTCCATTCCTGCTGTACCGTCCCATCCAGTCCCATAGCTTTGTCCAGCTTCAGAGCTGCAAGTTCCTTCTGGACTCTTTCCTCTGAAAATGGGCTTGTGTCCACCCCTCCACCATTTTTGCCACTGTCTGGTGGTTCGTCCCCCCTTTCTCCACTGCGAAGAATGAGCAGAAATACCTCTTTAGGATGTTAGCTTTTTCTTGGTCCTCTTCTGTCCAGTCTCACCCCACTGCCTTTCTAGGTCTCACAATCCCTCCCCATACTTTCATCTTCTCCCTTATGTATCTGAAGAAAGTCTTATCTCTCTTACTGACCCCTTTGGTGGTCCTTTCCTTTGTCTGCTCCTTGACTCCCCTTACTGACTTACCTGCTTGCTGCTGCTTTACTAGCTTTACCTCCCAGTCCTCCTCCCATTGTGCATCTTTATATTGCCTGAATGCCACCCATTTTTCCTTTATCACCTTTGCCACATCCTTATAGAACCATAACAATCACTTTTTCCTTCTGCTTTTACTCACTTTCCTTCTGCTTTTACTCACTTCCTTCACACAGAGGCTGGTTGCTTTAATTATGTCTTCCCTAATTTTTCTCCACTGTACAGCTATCCCTCCCGGGCAATCCCCACCTTCAAGGTAGTTAGTTTCTGAGGCAGTCCCCCACTTCTTTAACCCCCTCTCCTAAAGTCCAAGCCCCCCAGCCTTGTGTGGTTAGCTTTGTTTATGTCTTATTGTTTAACCACACTGTACAGTGATCACTGATACCCAGGAGACTGCCAACTATGATATCTGCAATGCTGTCCTTGTTTTTAACAATAGGTCCAGCACTGCCCCATCACTAGTGGGTTTTTTGACTAGCTGCCTGAAAAAAGCCCCTTGTACATAGTCAAAATGCCCCTACTGACTGCAGAATCTGAAGTGGGAAGGCTCTACACCACATTGGGCAGAGTGAAGTCGCCAACTAGCAGTACTTCCCCTTATTCATCATTCTGATGATTGCTTCTCAAAGTACCCTATCCAACCTCTCTTCCTTTGATGGAGGTCTGTAGTCTACCCTGGTATGGATAGCAGCCTTGGAGCCTGTCTCCAGCATGAACCATTGCACCTCCAGACCCTCGATTTCCTCATGGTGCACTTGTACATCTGTGGTCTTGATTTCCCCTTTAAAGAGCAGCTGACACCTTCAGGAGAACTTTAACAAAACATAATATTTAGACACAGTTCAGCTTGTATTTCACATTACTTCTGCATGCCTCCTCCCCATTATTTTTTACTAAGGTCATTTGCATGAAAACAGGATCTCTGCCCCTGAAGAGTTTATCTATTCCTGTTGCTTTCTCCCCATCTGAAGTCATAATGCACTGCTTGTGACATCACAGTTACTCCCATGACAACAGACTGTGATGTCACAATAGAGGATTATGACTTAAAGTAAGTAGTAAGCTATAGTGGCAAAAGAACTCAAAATAAACTCCAAGGAAAGATATGGAAGGTGCTGGAGGGAATGTGGATGTAGGCTAGTGGACCTCGCACATATTATGTGGCAGTGCCTGCTACTAATGTTATTTTGGATCTCACTGCAGACAGAGATCTCAAGGAGCATAGGAGAGATAGTAGAGATAACAGAGGAAATGTTCTTACTAGACATATATCCAGACCACTCTCCCTCTTGGGCCAGAACTATTTTACCTGTATATCTGTTTGCAGTAAAGAAAACCATAACAAGAAGATGGATGTCAACTAAAATTCCAGAAATATGAGACTGGAGGACAATAATGACACACATATACCAAATGGAATCCATGTCTGCTAAAATGGCAGACAAAGAGCAGGCATTTCGAACAAAGTGGCAGAGATGGATTGTCTATTTTATGGAGGTTGATCCAGAATTTTGCTCATAATCAGAACTCTGGGGAAAGGGGAAAAGATTAACAATCCTATGTACTAACTGTAAGAAATGTTCTTTGACAATGCCTACAGAAATGTAACAGCTCTTGTCGTACAAATTCAAGAAAATAAATACTTAAAAAAAATTAACTCTAAGGGACAACGGTCATATATGCATACACATTTCCTCAGTAATAAATTATGGGGAAGAAAAATATATAAAATATAAATGGAATGCAAGCAGAATTGTACCTAATTATTTTTTTTATATTTTAAGTTTTCTTTGAGGCATCAGTAGCTCTTTAAATTTAAAACAACCCCATCTCCCTGCCCTGTCTTTCCTGAACATAGAGTAGTCCAGTATGGCCATGTCCCAGTTCTAGTGCTCTGTGCACCATAACTCCACTATAGCTACTAAATCCACGTCAGCCTCCACCATGATGGTTTCCACATCCAGAACTGTGTGTCTAAGACTCCTTGCATTGGCACACATGGATCTCCATACCTTCCTTCCCCCTGCCTGCTGCCCAGCTTCTCCCTCCCATTCTTGTCAGTGTTTTTCTTTGAAGCTCCCCCTGACTTTCCTCTCCTCTTCCCTTTTAACCTTCTCCATTCCTTGTCTCCTTCAATCATCTAAACTCATTTACCTGAGTTTTACCTCCATTTTCTTCTATCTTGATCTCATACCTGCCTTTCTGCACATCTGACCTTAGTAGTTTTCGTTCCTCAGGACCTCTCTCCCTGCTGTTCCATCATCTGGGGAAGGGGAACTGTTGTATCCCTTAGTTGTACTGCCTCCCCCCTTTACTAGTTTAAAGGCTTATTCAAGTAGCATTTAAACCTCCCACCAAGGACTGTAGTCCCCTTCCTGAAAGGATGCAGGACATCTCCCTTACAGAGGACCATATTTTTCCAGGCTGACCCCCAGTTAAACAATGTAGTCAAAGCCCTTCTCCATGTATCATGCCTTCAAGTGATCATTAAATGTCCAGGTGCAGCATACCCTTACATCTCCCCAGTTGTACATAAGTAACACCTTACAAAAAAACACCATGCATCCCACCTCCTTAAAGCCCCTCCCTAACTTCCTGAAGATATCCTGCACTACCACTACCATGTCCCTTGACAAGTCATTTATCCCTAGGAGGGCAATGACATCTAGCACCCTCGCAGCTCCTGCTGCCCTAGCAATCCTGTGGATATGCCCCCCCATCCATCCAAGGAAATGGACTGCTCAGGCTTGTCAACTCTTTATCCTTTCCTCCTCCTGCTCCCAAATATATCCCCCTGAGAGTAGAGTCCCCCACCATCAGCTGCATCCTCCTGAACTGGAGGCCTCTCCCTCTCTCATTGAGGCATCCATATCTGAGGACCCCTATCTCATCCCTTCCCACTGCAATGAGTACCTCCTCTTGGCTGCCTCGTTCTGCCAGTATGGCAAAGGAGTTCTGCAGTGGTATATAGAAACATAAAAACATAGAATTTCTGGGCAAATAAGGGCTGCTTGGCCCACCTAGTCTGCACTGGTTTCCCTTCCTACTGTAAGACTGCAGACTCTATGAGATCTCTGGCTCTGTCCCCCTTCCCATATTCCTTTCCACTGAGATTCCCTTATGGCTATCCCATGCTTTCTTGAACCCCACCACTGTTTTTGCCTCCACCACCTCAGCTCGTAGGCTATTCCAGCAATCCACCAGTCTTTCTGTGAAGAAGACTTCCTCACATCTCCTGAATCCCCCAGCTTCATGGCATGCCCCTTGTTGTCCCTTTGTATAGGTGGAGGAGTGGGTACCCTTCCCACCACCACCACCACCCTTCCAGTGCCTGCCAAGGTCCATCTACTCTGCCTCTGCCTAGGCATCCTCTGGGGAGCAGTAGCAGACATGGTGGCCCCTGGGTTAGACAGAAGGTCCTCTGTACCTTTGTAACTTTGGCCCAGAGTCCAGCAGTCACAGCTCACAGAGATGAGGAAATATGTGGCAGCACCTCAATCTCAAGAAGGTGTACCTCCTACTTTATCCGGGTGTCCAACCTGCAGAGTCTTCTGTGGTCTGCAATCACCCAGCAGACAACCTGCAGATGCTCTACTCCTGCTCTGTGCCACTCACATAGTGGGACAGGTGCTTGATGGGATACACTGAGTGTTACTCCTTTTATCTCCCCTTCCTTTTCCTGCTGTCCCCTGATTGCCTGTCCCCACTAAGCCTCTTACAGCTCCACTCCCAGTCACACACCTGATTCACAGGGCTTTCTCAATCTCCTTTCCCCTCAAGATTAATTTTATTGCTTGTGCAAAAATAAAATTCCACCAGTGGAATCATTGCAAAAGTCAGAATTTCAATTCCATGAAATTTCAGGGTGCACTTTGGCAACTTTTGTGAAATTCTTACTTAGAATGGCAGAATGAACACATAAGTTGTGGAATAATGTATAAAACAGTGTAAAGAAATTCCACAGAACTGATCACCAAACTGTACAATGATTGTGTATATTGCAAACTGATGTATTAAGCTGTAGAATGGAAAACCTCAGAACTGTCATTCTGAAGCTCATGGGTATCATTCCATATTTCAGTCAGAAAATGTCATGGAATGGGGCAAAAATTCACCAAACACATTTGGAGGATTCAGAATTTGCAAAAGTCAGAATTGTGTAAAATTTCATGAAATATATGAAATTTTGCAAAATTTCCACAAATTCAGAATTCACAGTTTCAATCCGGCACTAATTAATTTCCTGAACTAGGTTCCCCCACCCTATCTAGTGCCATTACACATTTAAAGAAAAGTCTCAAAGTGCCCCAACACTGATTACAAATATATTTCCTCCACCTACCAACTTACACTGCTACTTTAAGTATGGATTAAAACATGTATACAGTATATACCTCTAGGTGTAATCTGGGTGCTTTCTCCTTCTGTCTACAATTCTAGCATTTCAACACACAGGCTCACAACTAACTGTCCCTTAAATCTGATATATCTTGTTAGAAGACACTATGGCCTGGATATTCAAAGCAGTTGCACATGGCGCAAGTATGGAATTGCGCCAAGGAGACATATTCAGCGGGAGCCAATGCGCAGTGCAAGTACCATTGCACCATTGCACTAATGTACAATGATAATGAATGCAGGCGCAACTCGAAGGGGCATGCCCATGCATATCCAGCGCCGTGCAAGTATGTTGAACTGTGGGAACCATGGTGCATGTGGGAGCAAATCCAAGATGCACTGGAGCAGACTTGAGCCTATAAAAAACAGGCACAAGCACACAGACAGCACTTGTGCCAGGTGAGAGAGGGAAGGGGAGAGAGAGAGTGAGAGAAAGAGACAGAGAGAGAGAGAGAGAGAGAGCAGAAAGAAAGAAAGAAAGAAAGAAAGAAAGAAAGAAAGAAAGAGACAGCCACAGAGGGTGTGTGACACAGGTGGTACTGGAAAGGGAGAAGGGGCAGAGAGAGAATGAGAGGGAGCGGCAGGCACAGTGCCAGGTGGTGCACCAGGGTGCCACATATCCACCAGCAGCCAACCTCCCAGGGGGTGATAAACATAGAAACATAGAAACATAGACTTTGAAGGCTGATAAGAACCGCTTGGCCCACCTAGTCTGCCCATTTCCCTACCTAGGGGATAAGCTACAGATCCTATTTAACCAACAGCCTAGTTCTTCCTACCCCCACAAAAATTGCCTTATGTCTGTCCCATGCATTCTTGAATTCTCCCACAGTTTTAGACCCCACAACCTCCTCAAGAAGCTTGTTCCATGCGTCCACCACCCTCTCTGTGAAAAACTACTTCCTCACATTGCCCCTGAGCCGTCCTCCCTCTATCTTCAAATTGTGTCCCCTTGTTCTTGCACATCTCTTTTTCTGAAAGATGCTACCCTCTTGGACTTTGTTGATTCCACTGAGGTACTTAAACATTTCTATCATGTCCCCCCTCTCCCTCCTTTCCTCAAGGGTATACATATTAAGCTCCTTTAGTCTCTCCTCATATGGCTTCTCTTGCAGACCCTGCACCATTTTAGTTGCCCTCCTCTGAACTGCCTCCATCCTGTCTATGTCCTTGCAGAGGTGGGGTCTCCAGAACTGGACGCAGTACTCCAGATGGGGTCTCACCAACTGTCTGTACAGGGGGATAATAACTTCCTATTTTCTGCTGGTGATACCTCTCCCTATACATCCCAGTATCCCCCCAGCCCTCCCTACCGCCTTTTCGCATTGCTTGCCAACCTTAAGGTCATCTGATATGATTACCCCAGGTCTCTTTCCATTTTTTTGTTGTTACTACCTCCCCCCATTGTGTAATCTTCCCCTGGGTTTTTGTTTTCCAGGTGCATTACTTTGCACTTCTTTGCATTGAATCCAAGCTGCCATACTTCTGACCATTCCTCCAACCTTGCTAAGTCCCTTCTCATCCTTTCCATGCCTCCTTGTGTATCAACCCTGTTGCAGATCTTTGTGTCATCTGAAAGAGGCATACTTTTCCTTCCAGTCCCGCTGCAATATCACTTATAAAGACATTAAAAAGGACTGGACCCAGTACTGAACCCTGCGGTACCCCACTAGTAACCCCCGTCTCTTCAGAGTGGACTCCATTCACAATTACCTTCTGTGTCCTGTTGTTCAGCCAGTGTTTTACCCAGGCTACCACCTTCGGACCCATTCCCAGGCTGGTTAATTTGACTACTAATCTTTTGTGTGGGACTGTGTCAAATGCCTTGCTAAAGTCTAGGTAGGCCATGTCCACAGCCCCTCCCTGGTCCACTACTTTGGTCACCTAGTCAAAGAAATCAATTAGATTCGTCTGACATGACCTTCCGCTGTGAACCCATGCTGCCTTGGGTCCTGTGCCTCTAGGTACTCAACAATTCTTTCCTTCAGAAGTGATTCCATCACTTTCCCTACCACAAAGGTCAAACTGACAGGTCTGTAGTTTCCTGCCTCCATCTTGGTCCCACTTTTGTGAAGGGGAATCACATCCGCCTTCTTCCAGTCCTCAGGTACCACACCATCCTCCCATGATTTGTTAAAAAGCATAGTCAGTGGTGTCACTAGTTCTCTGATTAATTATTTTAGAATTCTGGGGTGAATTCCATCTGGCCCCATTGCTTTGTCCACCTTCAGTTTTAGGAGTTCTTTCAGAACCCTTTCTTCTGTGAAAGGAATGGGATCAACCCCCCTCTCCAGAGTGCTTCTGTTAATTGGATTAGGCACCTCCCTCACTTCCTCTTCTGTGAATACTGAACAGAAGTACTCATTCAGTATCCCTGCTTTATCACTGTCACTCTCTGCCCACCAACCATCCATTCTATTCAGCCTCACTATCCCTCCCTTTGTCTTTCTACGCTCCTTGATATACCTATAAAAGGTTTTATCCCCCTTCTTAACCGAGTTAGCTATCTTTTCCTCAGTTTGTGCCTTTGCTATTCTGACTACCCTCCCTGCTTCCTTCTGCCTTAACTGGTACAGTTCTCTGTTCTGCTCCTTCTGTGTTTCCTTATACTTCCTAAATGCTATCTTTTTCTCCCTAACCTTCACTGTCACCTCTTTTGAGAACCATAGTGGCTTTTTCTTTCATTTTGATTTGTTTATTTGCTTCACACAAAGGCTTGTTGCCTCTGTGATGTCAGTTTTGATATTTGCCCACTGTTGCTCCACCTCTCCTTCTAGCCTGTTTGCTAGTGCTTTTCTAAGGCACTCTCCCATCTTGCCAAAGTCAGCCCTCCTGAAGTTCAGAACCCTCAATTTTTTATGGCTTGACTCTGTAGCAGAGTTTATCGTGAACCACACTGTTTGGTGGTCACTTGTTCCCAAATGGCTACCCACTTCTAGATCTGAGATCCTATCACTGTCCCCATTTGAGAGTATGAGGTCTAAGATTGCTCCCTCATGAGTAGGTTCCAAAACTAGCTGTTTGAGGCATGCCACCTTAAGGGCATCATGAATGGCCCTGCTTTTGGATGTGGCTGCCGCAAAGGTGCTCCAGTTAACATCTGGCATGTTAAGGTCCCCCATCAACAGTATCTCCCCTTTCTCTGCCATCCTAAGTATGCCTTCTATCACATCCTTGTCCATTCCCTCCCCTGACATGGGGTCTATATACAACCCCTGTGAGGACTGCGGTGCCATTTCCAGTCTCTAAGGTGACCCACAGTGCCGCCTCTCCTCCCTGTTTACTATTTTGTTCAGTTGCTTTTATCCCTTCCCTTACATAGAGAGCTACTCCCCCCCTCTTCTGCCCTCCCTGTCTCTCCTATAGGTTGTGTACTCTGGTATGTTAACATCCCCATCATGGTTCTCTGTGTACCATGTTTCTGTGACTGCTACAATATCCAGGCATCCCTCTTCCATCAAGGCCACCAGTTCAGGGAGCTTGTTGCCCAGACTATGGGTGTTGGTACTCATTACACTCCATTTCTTGATGGCCTTACCCCTTTTTGCCCCATCCCTGTCCTTATTGCATTTGTCACTTTCTCCATTTACCCCTGCGCTTCTCCCTATTGACATCTCTATGTTGGTGTCTACCTCACTTAGTACCCTGATATTTTGGGGGCTAGGATTTCCCTGCTCCTTTCCAGTGCCTCCCCCCTTGGCTAGTTTAAATACTTATCAATGTAGTATTTAAACCTATCATCTAGGATCCTGGTTCCCCTCCTGGACAGATGCAGACCATCATGCCAGTATAGGCCTGCATCCCTCCAGGTAGATCCCTAGTCTCCAATGAAGCCAAATCCCTGAGCTTTGCACCAGTTTTTCAACCACTGATTGAATCCCATGGTGTGGAGCACCCTAGCCTCACTTGTGCCATAGACAGGCAGCACCTCCAAGAAGGTTACCGTGTGTGCTATTTGTCTAAGGCCCCTCCCCATCTCCACAAATGCTTTTTGCACTGCTCTGATCTCTTTCTTAGCCAGATCATTTGTCCCTAGGTGGACAATGACATCCAGCTCCTTCCCCCTGTGAAGCTGCTCCTGCAATCCTGAGGATTCGCTCCCTGTCTCTCCAAGCCATGGTGCCAGGCAGGCACCATATCTCCATCTCCCCTTCCTCCCCCAGTTCTACCTTCCTAACAATGGAGTCCCCCACCAGGAGTTGTTTCCTTCCCCTGTGGGGTCCCATTCCACCCTCCTTTGGGTCTCCTTTGTGGAGGTTCCCAGCATCCTCCTTGGTCTCCACTGTGGGTGCTTCCATAGAGGAACCACACTTTTCAAGAACAGCATAGAAATTGTGGAGAGGTACAACTGGAGGGATGAGCCTCTGTTCCACCACCCTCACCCTCCCTGAGCCCACTGTGGTCCAACCACTCCTCTTTTTCTTGGCAACCTCTGAGGCAATGGCAGTGACCGTGGTGGTCCCTGGGTGGGAGAGGAGGTCCCACAAATCCTGGACAACTCAGCCTGGAGATGAGCAATCTCCTCCCTCAGCCCAGAGAGGTGTCTGCAGATTGGACAACACTGCATCCTCCAAAACATCTCCTGGAAGACTGCTGCTCCATAGCCACTGCATTGCACCACTCCCATCATGTCTTTTTTCTGGCCCCCTAACTGTTATTTGGAATACTTAATCTTTCCTTTGTTTGTTTATTTCTTTTTTTTCTCTCCCCTACTTACTTACTGCCTCTGCACCCTTTTATCTCCTGATCTTCCTGTTCTGAGACAAGAAGTTCCTTTATTTCTCAGTAGTCTCCTTACTTGCTCAGAGTCAGACCTCCAGCAGCTGGGGGGGATGGAGAGCTACTCTTGCCCTTCTAGGATGGTGAGTCTTTGGTGGCTCTGTGATCACTCACTTCCTGCTCCCAAACAGGAAGTTCCTGTTGTCAGTTGAATCCTGTGCCTATAAATGTAGAACTGGTTTGGGGGGGTGGAGGGGAGGGAAGGAGGGCAATATAGTCCTAGTAGAGAAGTTTTAGTTATACCAGTAGCTCCTTCCTCCTGGAGTTCTGTCTGTCCTCTGGCAGAAGCTATCTAGGGCAGTATTTATATCTGGTCTTAACCTGGCTCCTTCTAGCTAAGCCACTCCCCCTACTTTGCAAATCTTTCTACACTTAGTTAATTTCACAGATAACAATTCCCTCCTGGCACCTGTGACAAGCACCTAGATAAGTACACAGATAACAGATAACAATTTACTTCAACTACCTCTGACAAACACACTAACTCCTCTTTTTTTTTACCCTTAATTGAAGGTCCCAGTACAAGAGATCTAGTTCTTAGTCCCAGTAGAGAAGTTTTAGTAATACCAGTAGCTCCTTCCTCCTGGAGTTCTGTCTGTGAGTGTCTGTGTAAGACAGCAGGGGCCATGGACAGTGTGCCATACATGATGGAGGCTGTAAGGAAAGGTGTGAGGGGGCAGGTGGAACTGCAGTGTGGCCGAGGAAGGGCCCATCGGCAGTCTGCCCGACACAGGTGGTACTGTGCCCTCACCATTTTCGAAAACTTCACCGACATGGAGATAGTGGGCCAGTACCACCTGAATAGGGCAATTCTGAGGCAGCTCTGTGAGCTATGCAGTGAGGAGATGCAGGCACCCATTAGACGGAGTCATGCAATGTCAGTGAAGACGAAAGTCACAGCAGTCATGTGCCTGCTTGCCATGGGCACCTTCCAGAGACCAACAGGGGACACCACAGGCATAACCCAGTCAGCCACGTCATGCCTCCTCACACAGTTCCTCAACGCCCTGCTGCCACGTGCTTCAGAATACATCCATTTCCCCAGCACACAGGCAGAGCATACAGCAGCCATACAGGACTTCCACAGGGTAGCACGTATGCCTGGCATGCTTGGGGCCATTGACTGCACCCATGTGGGCATCCGCATGCCACCTGGCCCCAAGGGCCTAGCATACATCAACCGGAAGGGGAGCCCGAGCATCAACTGCCAGGTGGTATGCAATCCCACGGGGTGCATCACCAATGTCTGTGCCACACACTCTGGGAGCACACATGATGTGTTCATCTGGCACAGCTCCATGCTGTGCCACAGATTTGAACATGGGGACATCCCCACAGGCCACCTAGTGGGTGAGTATCAGATGGGCAAGGGGTGCTGGGCAGGGCAGGCCATGGAATGGGGGAAGGCAGGGTGGTCAAGCAGTTGTTGGCACCTAGGCAGGCAAGGGGCACAGCAAGGGCAGTCAGAGAGCTAACCATGTCCCTATCCACACAGGTGAGAGCACCTACCCATTGAGGCCCTGGCTGCTCACCTCCTACCGGAGCCCATCGTCCTCAGCCGAAGAATGCTACATTGAGGCACACGCCAGCACATGGAATATCATAGAGTGTGTATTTGGAATTCTGAAGGCACACTTCTGTTGCCTAGACAGGTCTGGCGTGCCCTACAGTACAGCCTCTCGAATGCCTGTGGCCTATTCCTGGCCTGCTGCATAGTGCACAACATGGCCATTGACCATGGGATAGCTGTTGAGGCTAATGAGGGTGACAGTAGTGGGGACAATGGAGGCAATGTGCTGGAGGGCAGTGGACAGCCCCCCGGGAGGAGGGATCCATGGCTGATGAGGTAGGCCCAACAACACTGCGACACCATTACACAGGAGCAATATGGTGCACCAAGGTAGGTGTTGCTAAACACAGCAAGAGCCACATACACAGGTACAGCACACAGGCAGAGATGAGCATGGTGATGGGCATGCACACACAGAGGCATGGTGCAGGGTCAGGAGGGATGGCGTGACACCACCACACACAACAGTAAACAGCAGCACACAGCAATGCACGTGCACACACACACACACGCACACACACACACTCTCAGGTGTTGGTATGTGGTGAGGATTAGATGCATAGCACCAGTGCACAGGTGCAACTGGCGCAGAACAGCCCTCATCATGCCCACGCCACATGGTTCAGAAGCCAGGCAAGCAAGCACACAGGCGGCGTATGGCGCGACACACAGGCGCCATGCCTGTGGTATGCACATGCACACACCACCCATGCATGCACCGGGCAGCAGCAGCTGACTGGGGACAGGGTGGGCTGCACATCAGGGCTGCCACATGGATCCCTGACCACTACGGTCATGGGCGTGACCATGCCGGGGCCAATCGACAGCCATGGGCTGCTCACGAGTGACAGGGGGTGTTTGCAACAGCCCCCCAGGGGTCGACCCGTGGGACCACAACCGGGTCCATGCAGGGGTGCATAGGTGCCCAAACAGGCCCACCCCAGGTGTGCCTGGGATACCAACAGCAGAGCCCGGCATTGACAGTGTTGGTGTTGCCCGACGCCAGGAACGTGGGGTGGATGATGCACTGCATGGGGTCCATGGTGGTTGGCCAAGCCCTGTGGTAGCCAGCAGTGCAAAGCCATCCAAGACCACCTGTGCAATGCGATCCATTGGTGCAGTCGTGGCCTCCTGCATGCAGTGTGCAATGTGATCCATGGATGCCGTCGAGGCCTCCTGCATGCACTGCATCCCCACCAGGAGTTGCAGAATGCCCCTCTCGCACTGCTCGGCCAGCTGGTGCACCTCCGCACACAGTGCACACAGCCCAGTGGCAGTCTGCACCTGTTGCTCAAAGGAGGCCAGGAGCAAATCAGTGTGCTCAGCCATTGGGTCAGCATCCTGGGGAATTTGGGCTTGACGCCGACCCTCCAGTGGTGACTGGCCACGATGCACAGCCCCCCTCTCAGGTGGATGCTGCACAGTGGGGTCCTCTTGGGGTGTGTCCCTACCTGGCACCCCAGTGGCAGACCCTGTGTCCAGCTGCCTTGTGGCACCAGCTACCTGCTGCCACTGCCCCTCCATCCACTGATCCATGCCCAGTGCCTGTGCAGCCACACCACCACCACTGCATGGCACCGCTGTGGCAGTGCACACAATGGCACCCGCAGTGGTGGCAGGCAGCAGGTCCCCCGCCGACAGGTCACAGGACATGCTGCCTTTGCCTGGTATGGGTGTCTCCCCTACATCACTGCCCATGCTGCCCAGGCTCATGGTGAGGTCATCATCGGTGTCGGACCCTGCCCCACCCTGTGTCTCCAGGCAAAGGAAGCCATGTCTGGCATCCTGTAGGATCGCATCCAGGGCCTCATCCAACCCCATGTCCAGGACATCCGGCTGGACAGTGGTGGTGTGATGTGGCCTCCCAGGCCCCTGGATGCCCATGGAGGTGGACAGATGGTCATCTGGGGCTATACCTGCCTCCACAGCTGCTGCCAGCACCCCATCCTCTGCTCGCAGGTGTGCCAGTGCTGGAAGACAAAAAAGGTGAGTCAGTGAAGCAGTGGCCACATGGGTCCACCCCCCCATCATGCCACAGCATGCTATGCATTGCCATCATACGTACCATGCAGGGATGGTCTGCCACCTGTCTGGAATCCACTGCCAGGCACACCCTCCACAGTGCCATGGTGCAAGGTGGCTGCCACCAGCTCCTCCTATGCCATGAGCTGTGGCACATCAGCAGACTCCCCATCCGGTGGCATTCCGGTCTGCACAGATAGCCACCACCTTCTCTTTGATCCACCTCATGTCAGTGCCCACCTTCTTGCAGCACTCCTGCACCAACCGATGGTGGCTGCCCTGCTGGTTGACACAGTCAGTCACCTCCACCCAGGCCCCAGCCCTGGCCTGTGGTGTGCCCGTGACACCGCTCAGGAGTGTCTTCCTGTCAAGGTAGGCTTCAAACAGGGCATCTGTCTCTGCTTTTGTGAAGTTGGGCCTGCACTTGTGGGCAGGCCCACACTCTCCAACCTCCTCAGGTTCTGACATGTAGCTTCCTGTGGTAATGAACAGCACAGTGTGTCAGTGGCTGCCGCTCCCAGTACCTTCCCCCATGCCATGCCCTCTGTGCTCAGTGTGCTCCTGCACAATGCGCAACTTACCTCACAAGGATGCAATACCAGTCCATGGCCTGTGCCATTCCGTGGCGCTTTTATAGCACATCATATGCAAATGTGCTTTTGCACAACAGTAACGATATGCTAATGCCCCCATTGTGCCATGCATTAGCTGATGAGCTCATTAGCATGTGGCGGCTGAATATTCCATATTTGTGACATGTGCACTGAGACTGCTCCGGAGCAAGTCAGTTGATTGCTCCAGAGCACGCCGTGGTTCAATGTGCACGCATGCGTGGTGTGCATTGGCACTTTGCGCATGCTATGTGTGGTACACAGCTGCCTATTGTGCACAGTGCACTGACTGCGCAATAGCATCCATGGCACAGTCTGTGTACCATGGATGCTATTGCACAGTCAGCGTACTGTGTGCACGGCATGCCCTGACCCCTGCAGTGACCTCTGACCCTAGCCAACCTGCATAAGTGGCCCTGCCCAGCCACACATATGTCATGCATCCATGCCATTGAGTGATTGGCAGGCACAATGCATATTCCCTCGGCCCACGCATCTGGCCCATGCTGTTGACATGTGCGGCTATGGGCACCATTTTGCACCATGGCTCACAGCAGTGATATGGCACAGTGGAGGGCTATTCATGCAAGCAACTGGACTCAGGTGGAGCTGGCCAACCTTGTGGCATGCATCCAGCCCCATGTACCCCAGCTGTATGGTCAGGCCCCACTACAGCAGCCCCATATGGCTGTTTGGGATGGTATTGCTGCTGCACTAGTGCAGCGTACTGGGGTGGCCAGGAGTGGCAAACAGTGCTGGCACCAGTATGGGAACCTCTTGAGGAGGGATCCAGGTCACCTCTGCTGCCTGGAGGTATGCACCACAGCCAGGTGAGTAGGCCCAGCATGCATGTGTGCCCTGGTGCTGTACTGTGGTGTACTGTGGGCTGCCTGGCGTGTCTCACAGGGTGGTGAGCTGTCATCGTGTGCATTGCGGGAATGCATCACCCACTGCCGCTTGGGTTGCTATGTCACTGTGTGGACTGCACCAGGTAGGGGACCACACTGTGCTGGGGGGGCCTTCCAATGGCTGTGTACTGATGTGCTCCTGTCCTTCTTCCATTCCCAGGCCCTGAAGATTGGTGGAGAGCTGCGGTGGCTGCCACAGCAGGTCAGCAGGCTGCAGCAGGACCCGGAGGTTGAGCTGTAGTGGCTCCAGCATCTTCAGGGGTACAGAGAGCAGGTAGGCACTGCCAAGGGCCTCCACACATTTATTAGGGGTTGGCAGGGGCATGGGTCCAGACACGACTGCCTGTGCAGTGTGCCGTAGAGGCTGGGTGTGTTGCACTGTGCTTGGTGCCCGCCACTGTGGTGCATCCACTGTACATGTGTGCCAGCTGTTGGGGTGGGTGTGCACCTGGCTGCCACTGTCAGTGCTGTGGTGCTGCATGGGCACTGTGCTATGTGACTGGCATTATGCAGTTGGGTGGCTACTGTGCAGCAGGTACCACCATTGTGCACTGTATTGGTGTTCCACATTACTGGAAGACGTAGGCCCATCCCCCTGCTGGGGGTGTGTGTTCCCACTGCCCTATGCATGCAGTGGTTGGGCATGTTTCTGTGGGACATTGCAATGATCGCCTGTCCTGTCCCTTCTCCTAGGTGTACAGAGGTGAAGGAGAATGCCCCTGTATTGCTGGCTGTTGCGGCAGATCATTTTAATCACTTCAACCACGATGGAGGTGGTGATCCAGATACACCGGTGGGTGTTTGATGGTGGATGTTATGGACATCGCAGGGTAGCACGGCGTGGCTGCCGCTGATATGCACCCTACCATCACCTGTTTCCCCTGCTGTTCCTCCCCCACCAGTCCCCCTTTCCACTGTACAGTCCCTATTCACTGTCCCCATCCTTCACAGTCCTATGCCTTACCTCCCCCATTGTTCTGTACATAGTTGGCTGTTCTGTTGCTTGATACATTGTTATGCCCAACCTGCCTGTGTCAGTGTCTGCTTTGCAGGTGGCATGCAGCACCATGCTGCAGTGGCCCAGTGCCTGTCCATGTAGTGTGCATGTGTTGGGGTGTCTGTTGTGCTGCTGTGGGTCCCTGCTGTGTGCCGTGGTGTGTCCCACTGTGGTGGTTCTCCCCCCAGCTCAGTGGGTGTGTCATGGGAGTGCCCATGGTTAGGCTGTCAGGGGTGTGTTGTGGGTGTGTGTGTTTGGCTGCATGGTCCTGGGTGTGTCCTGCTGTGGTCTGGCTTTGTTGGGGGGGCATGGCATGTGGCCTGTGGGGGTTCCCTTGGTGGCTCTCAGTTGGCCATTCACATCTCCTGTGCTCTGGACCGGGGGTGTGAGTGCTTGTTCATGCCTCGCTGTTCTTGCTGGTGGTGGCCTCCTGTGGACTGTCACTGTGCCTCCCTGGTTCTGTTCCTGGGTCACTTCTCTGTGCTGTGCCCCCCCATTGCTCTGCTGCTGTGCACAACTGTGTGTATTTGTGTGTGTGTGTGTTTGTGCCATGGTGCACCTCTACTTGTGCCATGGTGCACCATTCCTTGTGCCATGGTGCATTGCCAGTTGCGCCATTGTGCAACTGTGCCATATTCAGCTGGGTTGCGCAGGCGCACTATGGCATGCACAATCTCTGAATATCACTCCTGTTGTGCCAGTGCACATCGGATTTGCACTGTGCTGGATGTGCACTGGGCTCTGGCACATTTCTGAATATCCAGACCTATGCCTCTTGAAGTGCCGCCCCCCAGTCACAAACCTGATTCATAGGGCCTTCTTAACCTGCTCATCCACCAGTTTAGTTTCCTCAGCTAGGTTCCCTGCCTTACCTGTTACAAATGTAAAGAAAAGCCACTTAACCTGACTGTGAGATCAGGAAATGTCATTATTACATAAAAAACACCATTTTTATCTGTTTTTTGCTCTTCCCTACAGCCAAGACAGAGTGAAATTTGTTTCTGAAATTTTCAGGGCAGAAGGGTCTTGCCCCAAGGTTGTGTCTTTTAAAGGTTTTGTGAAAAAAATATTAAGTTGTTCCACAGCTGAAATTTGACTTCTAAGCATGCACAGTAGGGTTTTTGAAATATCCTTCTAATAGGACCCAAAAATTCTTCTTGCATAAGCATTTTTAGGTCATGACTACTTGTGTATTTGGGTCATGAAAAAAATGTTTTAGGTCATGACAGCTGCCATCTTGTTTTTTTCTGGGGAAAAAGTGTGAAAATACGTAACAACAAGGTATTTAAAAAATACAGACACATAAATCTTATTAAACAAGTACTGTTAAGATCAGTTCTGGTGTTTGTTTTCAAAAAATGGGTCAGGAATACCTTTCTTTGGACTTTGTTAAATTCTTTGGCCATCAGCTTAGGAAGGTGGTCAATTTTCTGGGTGTGAGCCATGAATTCTTGGGTCGTATATTGAAGTGCTACCAAAGAAATTTTTGTGTGTAACAGAAATGCTTTTTTTCAGCTGGATTAATTCCTTGGTCACACATTTAAGTGTGACACAAGAATTGTTTGTTCGCACCAAAACTTCTTGTTTCACTGTTGGATTACTTTTTTTGGTTGCACATTTCAGTGCAACACACACATTTTTCATGCAAGCAAAAAGAAACAGGGTTTGGGCTAGGAAGAGATTTTGGTATGTGGATGAAGAGTTCTTGGTTGTACATTAAGTGCAACTCTAGAATTTATTTCTGTGAATTTAAAAGTCTTGTTCTTTTAACAGTTAAAGATTTTTATGTGTCCGCTAAGAATTTTTAAGTCCCACATTAAGTGCAATAGTTCAATACCGGCTTGCAACATACACATGTGATTTTTTTGTGTGTGTGCCTTTAGTCCCGAAGTTTTGAATAAACTGTTTACATGACCCTACCTCATGAGCAAGGATGGTGGGAATTTTCAAATACAGATCAAAAGGTGATTTTGCAGTCGCTCTGTGAAAACCACCTTTTGGATGGGATTTAACAGATTCTAGCAACCAACTTATGATTTGGGGTCAAAATGTAAAAAAAAATAAAATTATGAAGAAAAATTGTATGCAGGGCTGGCCCTGGGCCAGTGAGTAGTGTGTTTTGATCCCATGCCAAAAAGCTGAGTTCAGGGGCGAGCTCAGTGAACTGGCTGCATAGGCCAATGATGGAGATGGTGCTGCTGTGTGGCACCACCACTAGCCTGGGGAGGGATGAGGCAATGTTGGCTGCACGGGCAACATGTAACCCTATAGTGAAGACAAGTCTTCTGTTGGGATAGAGCCCTGAGGGCCTTGCACCTCTGCACCCTTAGCTGCATACTGCACTTCTGCAGCCAAATGGAGTCTTGGCCCTGCACATCTGCATCTGCAGCCATGTATAAATGCTGGGCCCTCTGGGCCCTGCACTTCTGCTGCCCCACAGCAAGTCCCACAAATTACTTCTACAGGCAGATAGACACTTCCTTTTGTGCAGAACCCAGAGGGCTCTGCACATCTTCATCTGCATCTGTTCATCTAGGTCAAAAAGAAAGGAAATTCATTGAAAACTATGTTAGTGCACCAGTTAGGGTTCAAATTAATCCCACAAAAGTAGGGACAATTGGTGACTGTGTTTCCAATCCTAACTCCCCATCCTCCAAGCAGCAAAAGGACAAGAACATGCAATAAACCACACATCAGGTAAGGCAAACCACATGCAACTGTTTCCAGATAACAGAAATGCAGTAGTGCTGATGTGAAGTGTGCAGAGACTTGTGTCTTTGCAGCCAGAAGTGTGTGTATGTTTTATAGTGTGCATGACTACCTGTTGCTGCAGAAACAGTGACCCCAAAGAGGCCTATGCTTCTGCAGACAGAAGTGGTGTTGCATTTTGGGTAAGAATTTCTATCTGTGGCAGCAGATGTGCAGGGCAACAGGGACCCATGCTTCTATAGACAGTAGTCACTGTGTATGTCTTACACCTGTGGCTGCAGAAGTGCAGGCTCTGAGGGACCTGTGCTTCTGCAGCCACAAGCATGTGTATATCCTAAAGTGTGCCTGTGTACTTGTACCTATGGAAACACTTTTCCCCACAAAGACAGAAGTAGTGCTGCAATTTGGGTATCATGAATTTCTGTCTGTGAATGCAGAACTGCATGGCCCACAGGGGCCTGTGCTTCTTCAGCCAGAGGCCGGGGTGTATTTTTTCATTTATTTAATTTGTTAACAGTGTAGGACCCAAGGGCATTGCATTAGATACCAATTTTCAAGGGGGTCCTGGAGAAGTAAACAAGAGCAACAATACAGAATAAATATGCAATACAGAATAAATATGGAATACCTCAGTGTGCACAATACAGTAACCATGTGGCATTATACTTGTACATAGGTAAGTCCAAACAATAATTTTTTAACAAAGTGATAGGAGTGTGATGAAGCAAGTAAATTATTCCAGAATACAATAGCCTTATAAATAAAAGAACATTGTCCAAGGAAGAACAGAAAAGAGAAGGTCTAATGAAATGGTTAGGAGCAGATTTAGTACTCAAGAAGCCAGTGGTAGGGCTAGCATCAGCCACAAGCAAAAATCTTATTACACCTTTTAGAAAACATTTAAAATTGATGAAGGCAAAATAAGTAATAAGTGGGTCGGAAGAAGGCCAGCCAAGGGTATACTAAGAGTGCAGTGATGAGAAAATCTGGCACTGGAGGCAGCACATCTGCATGTGGAATTGTATAGAATTTCAACTCTTTGCAAGTCAGTGACTTTAGCAGTAGCATAGAATAGAAGCCCGTAGTCCACTAATAACAGGAGCAGGGACTGAGCCAAGAGAATTTTCAAGTAAGTGGACCAACAACTTTCTAGCCTAAAAAGCTGACCAAGGTGAGCATGTACCAACATAACTAGTGTGGAGATATGTTCTTTCAAAGAGAGAGTCTTGTCTATAATAAAACCAACATATTTGAAACTGTCCACTCTCTCAACCAAAGTGGCACACAATTCTTTAATTAAGTCAGAATGAGATAAAACCTTTAATTTTTGTTTGGTTCCAAAGTACATATACTTGGTTTTACCAACATTCAGTAGAAGGACATTTTTTAATATCCAATTTTGTACCAGTTCAAAGTCAGGCTGCAAATACCAGGTTATGTCACTGACATTAGACACCCTTCTGTAAAAAGCAATATCCACATGCATGATAACGTGGGATTCAGAGCTATGCAAAAGATCAGCTACATTGTTTAAGAAAACACTGAACAAAATAGGTCCCAGGATTGGCCCCGGGGTAGTCTGGTAGTGATTGTGATGAGTGGAAAAGGAAAAGAATCCAAAGAGAATGATGGCGATCAGTCGGTGAAGCAATTCTGGAACCAGTATACTGCAGATACAGACAGACCAAGGGTCCACAGTTTGTCTAGCAGGTGACCATGGTGCACCAGATCAAATGCTTTGGAAAGATCCAGGAGAGCAGATTGACTGTGAACCCATTGTCAAAAGTTCCATAAAGATCATTAATTACTTCAAAACAGATGTAAGTGTCCTATAATTATATTAAAAACCATGCTGGCAAGATGTTAGCAAATTGCCAATATCCAAGAACTATGTAAATTGATAAATAAAAGAAAAAATCTCTTAAGGACCTTGGACAACAGGGCAAGTAGGGATATTAATTGATAGTTTTTGGTCAGGGTTCACTCTCCCAATTTAAAAATAGGGACCATGGTTGCCTGCTTCCACAATCTCTGGACCTGCCAGTATTTTAGTTTAGTTTATTTGTTTAGTTGTTCAAACCATTACAAATGCAACAGACATTAAATCAGGCACATTACAAAAGGGGATCCAACAAATAGCAACCACATCAAAACACATACAGTAATTATATTAACAAGTTAAAAAACCTTAACAAAACATACTGAACTCAACCACTACAACAGTGTAATATGAGCTAAAATATATTCCTACACTTCCACTGTTAGTAGTTTCATGTTGGAAAAATGAATATCAGACATTGCCCAATTAAAAATTGCATAAATTCCAATTTAAGCAGTCTACCTTTTGCAAAATATTTTATAAATGATCTAATTTAAATTTTAAATATAATCTCAAACAATGACCATAGTCTATATACTGTAACGTTCTACATCATTTTCTAAAGGTAAATATTTTATTACATTTCATACTGACTAACTAGGGCAGTCTAATCAGCAATTAAGGTGATTCAAAAGATATGTCCCAACTCAGACAAAATACCTTTCCACTAAACCCAATGCATGTCACCAAGACTCATGCCACTATTTGGATTTTTGCAGTATAATACACTGCTAGATAGTCTTTTTGTGTCTCAAGAGGACTTCACCAATTTTTAAATCCCACTGTTTACCATTGAGTGGTTACTCTATAAGTTCAATCTACAACTGCCTACTTTTATCTGTTTTAGACTCATAGCTACCAGTTTTATGAATAAGAATCTGAGAACACTCAATAGCAGCAATATGCAGAATGTCAAAGTTGTCCTGTCCCCTCCTGCACAATTTGACCACTAGGCATTTCTATACCCCATACTCTCCATACTAAGTATGTATGGCTTGGTAAATACACTGCTGTGCAGAAGGCATCCCATCTAGGCTCCAGTAAAACTTCAAATACAACCCCAAGCAGGACAAACTGCCCCTGGATGGAAGCCATATGACCATATGACCATTGCAATAAATAATTGCTCAATTATTTAATTAAACTATAACCTATTAATTAACTTGGCCTTTGCTAATTCACTAATTCACTAAAATACTATTACGTTGACTATTTAGCTTTTTATCATGATTATGTACAGCAGAAAATTGCCATAAACAGCTAGCATCCCTTAATATAACATATGTAGCTAGAATTTCAGATTTTTAAGCAGCTACTCCTCGACTATAGCCACTCCCTAACATATTAAAGGCACCAGAAACAGTTTAATTGGCATTAAATATCATAAGGGTCTGAATTCAGCTGTCATATGTTCAGAAATTATGTGAATGACCCAAAGAATAAAAATCAAGATCTCAAATCATATACACAAATACACAGATATTTCACACACAGTAGAACATAAACTAAAATCTATTAAATCTTCTAAATAATCTTAAAATATGTTTGAATTGGGAATGAAGACACAGTCTGCTGCCAACCGCTAAAGAAAAAGAGTTTGTTGCAAACTGGTGCATCTGATGGTGATGCATTGCTGCGCCACAACATGCAGCCTCAGGCAGGATCAAGAGGTAAACTCACAACATTGAGAAGGGGTACACTACAACAGAAGGGTAGAGTGTGTAGTCTGGGGAATCACTTGACCCATGTTTGTCAGTGATCTGTAAGGTGAGCAGCTGAATGGAGGGGGGGGTGGCTGAGCCAGTCACTTTACAAGGATGATATGATTTTCCAGTTGTGCCTACTTACTGAACCAGCTGGAACAGTTATTACACAACTAACTGTATGCTGTATCAGGAGTCAGTGACGTGAGCATTTGAATGCTTGGCACGTGCTGACTCACGATGAAAAACAAATGGTGTCAAGCTGATCAGCAGTTCTGACATTAAAAAGGCGTACTAATATGCATTTGAAAATTTACCATAAAGAACTAAGACACACAGAGGCCATAGTTTGATACCCATTATGAACTGAGGATCATAAATGGATGTCGCTGATTGGACGAGACGTTTTTGAAGCCGCGATGATATCGAGTTACATCATCACAGCTTCAGAAAACCTCCAGCCACCAGCCTCCTCACCTGCAGCATCACACATTGCTTTGCTCCGCCAGTATTTCCACCTCACACCAAACTGTAGAAAGGCACAACCGTTGATGGAGCCATGCTCCAAAAATCGAAATAAACGCCATCCCTCCTACAACCGCTGCTACTGCCAGTACTTTACAAAGCTTGCCATACATTTTCTTACCTCAGCCAAACTCCTGAGGAATATGATGTTGACTGAGTGAGTAGCGTCATTTCCACTGCATCACTAGTGCATGACTGTTGTGTTAAAAAAAAAGAAAATCACAATTGTGGCGCTAACAAGCTCTCCCTAACTACCAAAAAGAAAACGCAAATTAAACACATATTCGCTCTGTCCCTGACTAGGCAGCACGACCACGTGAAACCCACGGAGAACATACTTGAGAGGAGCAGTGTTACCAAAGTGTTAGTTATAACAGCGCCACCTGCTGGCTGAGCCCTTCAGGACTATTTTGTCAAAACGTACTCTTCCAACATGCTAAAAGAAGCAATTTCAGAAGGTTTTAAAAGTATTTTTTTTTAATTGAAAAAAAAAAATTCAATCCAGTTCATAATAGCAATAAGTCACTCCAGGGTGTGGTATATCATGGGATATCGTCACTTCTCGGATGGTTGGACGCACTCGGCCTGCGGCCTTGTGCCCAACCACCCATGGTGTGATGATATCCCATGATGTACCACACCCTGTCATGCCTTATTGCTTAATTGTTTACTTGACAGCTAAAATCATTTCCTATTCATGTGTTTTCTCTGCTCATTCTCGGAGTCTGCTATCTGTCACTAGAAGCCCCTGTACTACACTGGGACAGCAGGAACACTCAGCACATGGTTCCATGGAAGTAAAAAAGACATGCTGAAATGTGAGGTGGGTGTTCAACTGTAAATGCAGCACTGGTCATATCTGCTGTGGATCCACAACAATAACATTTAATTTTAAATATCTAAAAAATAAAGATCGCTGGAGAAAAAAAATACAGATATATAAACTGGAACTATGGCTTCCAGATTATCCAGTACTGCTGCTTTAAAGTTGCATCTACAGTTGCTATAGTGATCTGAACTGAAATCCAGCATGTGAACCACCATAGCTTAGCCCCAGTCTGCTCAAGATCTGATAACCAAATGAGCAATTTTTGTAGATCTGAGAACAGTAGTCTCTTAAGTGGTACTGAATGTCCCTCATCTGAAGCCTGGCCCATGGTACCACTACTTGCCAGCTGTGAAGGAATTTGCTGTTCCACTTAGATTTGCTACCCTCCCCTGAGGGAGGAAGGCTTTCCCCTGCAGGGTATTCAGTTCTGTGTCTATGAAGTCCAGCATCTGGGCAGGTTCTGTTTGGGATGTCTGCAAATTTATCAGGAACACCAGCTTTTCCAGGGTGCTTTCCACCTTCTAGATAGAACACCTTGCCTCCTGTTCTGTTTCGCCTGTGACTAACCAGTCGTACAGGTAGGGAAAAACACCACACCTTGCTTTCTCAGCTGTTTTACCACCACAGCTTAACACTTTGTGAAGACCCTTGGTGCTGAAGTGAGGCCAAAGGGAAGGGCTACAACTGGTACTCTCAGTTTTCTAGCCTAAACATTACATGTTTTCTGTGGGTATGTCTGATGGCATCTTTAAAACCTAGTGACCCCATCCAATACCTTGACTGTAAGGATGGTTTCACTGTGTCAGGTGTGACGCTCTTGAACCTTTCTTTTTTTATATGCTTGTTCAGATATTGAACTGTCTAAAATGAGTCACCACTCTCCATTTTTCTCGTGGATCAGTAAGTATTGTAAAATCAGGCCCTTGCCCCATTGTGAGGAAGGGACCTTTTCCACAGCTTTTGCTTGTAGCAGTTTCTTTTCTTCCTGTTCCAGCAGAAGTCTTTCTGTGGGTGAGTGAACTGGACAACTTTTTTGTTTTTCTGCAGTTTTAGGATTTTTTGAACTGTAGAAACAACCCCTGACCCACTACCTCCAGGATTCTTGTCTGTGGTAATGTTTACCCATTCCTGGAAGTAGAGGGCCAGCCTTCCCCCCACTGGCAATGGTTGAGTGACCTGGGCAGAATTGTCAGACATTTTGTTTTGCCTGAGTCTTTGGTGCTGGTGCCATTACAGCACACTTGGAGCCCCTCCTACCTCTAACCCTGTAACAATATCTTTGGAGTTGGTACTCATAGGGGCATAACCTGTTTGGGGTTGGTACTCATAAGGGTGTAGGGGCACAGTCTCTTGGAAAGTAGCTGCAACCTTTGCTCCCCCTACCATAAGGCCTGTAGGAAGTGGAGACCTTTTCTTTATCAGAGATTTTTTTTTAACTGGCTTTGTACTCATCTACTTTTTCAGTGTGTGCCTCTGTTTTGCCACCAAAAAGTGAATCTCCCTCAAATTATAAAGCCATGTCCTTGGTTTGAGGGTCCTGGGAAAAGATGGTTGCCCTTAGCCAGGAGAATCCCTCCAATGTTACTATAAGAGCTAAGACCCTTGAAGCAGTTTCTTTAGTGTCCACAGCAGTGTAGAAGGAGTTTTTGGAGGCATCTAGGACTGACTTTGCTGTGGCAATCAGGTCCTGTGCCAATTCACCATTGGCCTAATCACCTAGTGCCAGCACTGTATTCTACACTGTCTTCTGGTACTGGGCTGTATGAGCTGAGTAATCTGCCTGCCTAATGAGCAGAGAAGCTGATGTATAAACTTTCTTGGCCATAGTATCCAATTTTCTGGAGTCTTTTTCAGGGAGCTGTGCAGAGAAGTGGATCTTAGCCATCTCACAGGACATGGTTTGGACTGCACCTTGATGATCAAGGTGGGCATGCAGGTATTTCACCCCCCCTCCCCATTTATCCACCTGATACTTTCTTTTTACATATGGCTGCAGCTGAAGTAGGTGTAGACATGATTTTTGCAGTGGCTCTTTGTAATGATTTGTGTACAGGGAACTAGCAGTCTCCTTGTATGAGCTATCCCCATCATGCCTATAAATTCTGCTTCCTTCTTATCCTCCTCTGTTTTCCAAAGGGGGATGTCGAGCATAGAAAAAGTCAATCCAAAATCCCAAACTGGTAATACAGAAGCAGAATGTTAGGAGCCTCAATGTGGTCTGTAATCAAAGCAGCCGAAGTAAAGGGACTGGGCTAAGCAACAGAGATTTGCCAACATCAAAATATTTGATACAGATAAAAACTTTATTAAATTAAAACTAATGGAAGTAGCACCTCCTTACCACCACCAATGTTTTGCACCAAATAAATGTGCTTTTTCAAGGTGGAACCAACGAGCTATCAGCCAGCCCCACTGCCCCACTAGTGTGTGAATACAAGGTGGGTGTATCATTTCTTTGTTGCACTGCAGCACATTGACTCCACAAGCTTTGGGACCCTGGACTCCTCCACTATTCACTGTTGTCTTACGTAACTGCTAGCACTGCTAGCTGAGGTATGGTATCTACATATAGAATACTTGCATATTCTAATGTCTGTCAGAGTGTACTGTTATACAGTATAAGTTACATTAAACTGTTCCTCCAGCTCACTGGTTTAGCATTTTGCAATGAGTTGTTTAATGTGTGCACTGCTCACTGTAATAGATTAATAAAAGTTTCCAAATGGTTTGTCTGTAGCTGCTATTCAGTTTCAGCTTACGTTGCAGCTCTCTGGAAATTTATTTTCAGTGCAGAGCAATAAGCAGCTACACATATTAAGCAACCAATGAGAAAATGCTTAAGCACTGAGTTGGAGCCTCACTGCAGAGTGAAGTTCTGTACTGTACAGTACATGCCTGAGCTATGAAATTTCTATGCCCCCTGATATTTTTATTTATAAGCATAACTATAAGTTTATATATGCTACTGGAATATGAAAATTAGCCTTGTAGCCCTTTGAAAGAAAGATAAGAAACTGCTGAATTAATGGCATGCAGAAAGCCAAGAATTCAGTAGTTTTTTTTAGTTTTAACTCTAAGGGTTATGAGGCTCATTTTCATATTCGAATAGCATCTAATCAAATTATGCTTCAAACTTTCTTTTCACCTGCTCAGGTCACCATACTGCAGTGCAGCTAAAATTATGGCAGGTTGCATTTGTATGCAATAAGTGATCACAGAAGAGCCTCGGGAGCTCAGGCAAGCAATGGAGTGGGCTAACATGGATGACCGAGAGGAACAGGTATTGACTTGATGGTGAGAGAGCTGCTTGGGTACATTAAGTTAAACTAAGTTTAGCAAACAATGGAGTCACCTCTATAGTGAACACCAGGAAACTGTTTGTGTGTGCTAGCTTCCCCACAACTTTGCATTGCATCTCCTTGATGAAATTGGCACTAAGGGTTGATGTGTAAGCTTCCTATCTGCATCTATGGGAGGTGGTAGGAGAAGTCAGGTAGCAAAAATGAATAAAAATCTTAAGTATGCCCCCTGCACTCCCAAAATAAATATAAACATCCTCCGGTGCAGTGTAAAAAAAAAAAAAAACAATCGCTTCCTGCAAGTTTCAAACGTGGGTCTACAGCTTCCCTAACACAACTACACAACCAGAAACTTAGTCCACCAGGCTATCAAACCAGGACAATTACAGCATCCACATTTCATGCCTACATGCTTTCATAATGTTCTTTCCTGTCCAACCTACTCACTGAAATGCCATTTGCTGTACTGTCATGGTGCTCTTCTTCCTCTCACAGTTTTTTTCTTGCTATTTTCACTCTTTTTTTGTCCTCCCTATTGTGACTCAAGACCCTGGGGTTTCTCTTTGATGTGACTCTCCATGCCAATGCTACTGTACAGTACTGCCTCTTACTCTCTGTAACTACAACATTGTAAGTAAATAAAAGCAAAACTAAACATATTAAAATAATTTAAGAAGTCAGTGGGTCACCGAGAGGCATGGGACAAGGGGGATCAGCAGATCGGCAATCCAACTCAGAGGTAATGTGCAGTACAGTACAGGAATAAGCTTCAGCATCTTGAATTCAGTTTTTCAGTGACGGATGAGCCAAAATTAGTGAATAACAAAATTAAAAAACAAATGTAAACTAGGTTAAAGTAGGTGCAGTAAATTTGGGGCCATTCGTAAACAGTGAATGCTAGTAATTTTTGAATTCAAATGCATTTGAAAATGGGGAGCTGAAGGGAATTTGCAGTGGCTGAAAGTGCACTGCATGTGCATTGCATAAGAGTTGATAGTTGGTTGAAAAAGAGTTTGTAGTTTAAGCATTTTGAATTGCTACTGTATTGTCAGCATATAAAAACAATGCCAGAGCAGTGAGTTGGAGGAACAGTTTAATGTGACTTGTAGTGTACATACAGCATGCATGCTCTTTTAACCTTAAAGGAAAATTGCCTTGAATCTGTAAGCCCGTGTTTTCTGTAGAAGATGGGTTTCTAGTACTGGTTCATATTCTGTTTTGGCAAATTGTCTAGCTCATACTAGGAACCTTTTGCTGAATTAACAATATGGGGTCTGCCTCACTGCCATATTTAAATGGTTTGTAATCATATGTCCTACAATTTTTAGGGGCCTGCCCTACTCCTTATCTAGAGTCTGCCTTCTTCTCTGGCTAGTACTGGTATCTGGTGTGCTCCAACTGCCTGTCAAAATGTATTATTATAAATTGCTTTTTGTTCTTTCTGCATTACCACTTAGTGTTAATATGGTTTCAGCTAATGCCAGTACTGTATTTTAACCCCTGAAATCCCTCACTGGATGTTTACATTAAACATCATCTTCCTGGCTGAGCATTATGCCCCAGAGATAGAACCTTATGCTAATGATGGAACTTTAATATCAAGGTTCGAACTTTGCACTGTGGTCATGCTCCACTCTAGTTCCCAATAGAGATTTGTTTCTCTGTCTGAAGAGTGCTGTCGCCCTGAAGTCAGCTTCGATATCTCTGGTATCCAGATGTCTGTTATTTTCATAAAAAGATGATTCAGTCAGTATTCAATAACTCTGCATTAGTTAGGGATATTATTTTATTTTTCATTTATTTTAGTGTATTCCACAGTTTCTCTGGTTCCTGATCTATTCCCAGGAACCAGAGAAGGCAGCAGTATAGCATGGTTCTCACCATTGGGGAACCATTAATATTCTACCTGAAATTTGTATAAGTTGTTAAAAAACAACTGCTTTGGTCATTTATTAGCTTTTTATTTTACCTTTTGACAGTCACAGTTCCTGATTTAGGGAATCAGGCCGAGTTTCAGAAAAAAACTACATTTATTTATGTAAAAGCTGCCTTAATTCTTTTTTTTTATTCAAATTTTATTGAAATTTACAATGCAGATAATACATCCAAGTAAAAGGAACATAGACTGTTTGATATACATACATATATCACATGACACCAGGATCTATTCTCTACCCAACCTACACCTATTCCCCCCTACCCCCTAACATCCCCCTCCCGCCCACCAACCCAGCACAGCGGTAGTTCCCACCTCTAATATAATTAACCAAAGAAAGAACTGCCCTTACGATTGTAAGGAATATAGTGTGTATAAGGGACCCCAAATCGTGTTAAACTTTGGTACTTTATTCTGGAGGCTAGCTATGGTTCTCTCCGTTCTTAGATTGGCAAGTAGTTCTTGTAACCACTTTATATAAGAAATTTCTACGGTGTCTTTCCAATGTTTGAGGACCACTTTTTTGACAGATGCCGATATTAGGACCATATGATATTTTCTATTCCGCACCGGGATGTTTGCAACATCCCCTAGCAAACATATCTCCGGTGTAAAGAGGTCATTCAAACCTAGTATGGGATCCACCCACATTTTATTGTGGACCAAAGTGAAACTACCTTGGGACAGTTCCAGAAAATGTGGAGGGGATCCCCCTCACCTTGGGGACATCTAATACATATAGAGGAGGATACAATACCTAACTTTGACAATTTCTGGGGAGAATAGTAAATGTTATGTAACAGCTTAAATTGCATCAATCTGAGCCGATCCTGCAAAATGTATTTGTGGCAACTGTGCCATAGTGAAGACCAATTAATCAACTTGTCAGGTTGTCAGGAAATAACGAAGACCAGAAGAAGGTCGGTGCGAAATTTTGGGGGTAGGCCCAATTGAATAAAATGCAATATAATTTGGAAACAGCATGTGCTAAACCTGCTAAGGGGCCTAATTCTATTTGGAAATGCACTTTTGCCGAAGTTATCGAGAGTGAACCCGACACTTTTAACAGAAGGTGTCGGAGTTGAAACACTTTAAATATATCAGTATGTGGAAGATGAAATTTATTCAAAATTTCAGCTGCAGTGAGCAATTGCCCATCCACCGTGACTAAATCAGTTAATTGGCACTCTCCGAGTTGAGGAAGCCAAGAGGTATTAATAGGCTTGCCTCCAATTAAAAAGCGGGGGTTACCTCTTATAGGTTGAGATAGGTCCCTGGTATGATTGTATTTTAGGAATGCACATAGTTGCGAATGGATTTTAACAGATATACCTATGGGAGAATTTCGGAGCATTACAGGTAGAGAATTTGAGTTGGTGTGCAACATGGCTTTCGGTGAGAGGCCTTGATTCTTAATACAGGATAATTCCAGCTTTAACCAGAAAGGTATGTAGACACTTTGGTCCGGGGAATCTATTACTTGTAACCATCTGAGATATTTATTTGCATGGCTGGCCCAGTAATATAATCCAAAGTGAGGGAGTCTCAGCCCTCCAGTTAATTTAGGAGCAGCTAATTTGTAATAGGCCATTCTGGATTTCTTGTAATCTCAAATAAAATTGGTAATTATACCATGAATTCTCCTAAACCATGACAGTGGGAGCCAAATATTTAACATGTTTAAAGGATAAAACAGCCGGGGAAAAACATTCATTTTGATTAAATTAATTCTTCCCCATAAGGATAGTGAAAGCATTGCCTATCTTTTAAGGTCTAATTCGATTGTATGTACTAGCGAGTCCAAATTTAACTGTTGAATACAAGCTGGATTCCTTGTTAGGGTGAGTCCTAAATAATTTATAGAACTGGTATTCCAGGTTAGCCCCAGTGCAGTGTTTTCATGCTTAAAAGTTCTATTATTGAGGGGAAATACCACCATTTTCTCCACATTAAGTTTGTAATTAGCAACTTCACTAAATTTCTGTATAATTTCCAGTAGTGCAGGTATAGACCCAGCTGGATGTGATATGTGTAGCAGAAGATCATCTGCATATGCAGTTATTTTAATGATATGGCCGTGCACTTGAATACCCTGCACTTCCTGACTATGTAAAATTCGCCTAAAGAGGGGTTCCAGATAGAGATTGAAAAGGAGAGGAGAAAGTGGGCAGCCTTGTCTGGTGCCCACATATAGCCTGAAGGGATCAGAACTAACCCCATTGCAAGAGATTCTAGCAGAGGGTACCTTGTACAAAGAGCCAATCCAATTCCGGAATACAACAGGGAAGCCAAATGTTTTCATTGTGGCTAGAAGATAGTTCCAGTAAACCCTGTCGAATGCCTTCTCTGCATCCAGGGAGACCAGCACCATAGGTTGGTCTGATTCCCTGGACACAGAGAGGATGTGTGCAAGTGTTCTTAAATGGTCACCTGACAATCTCCCTCTCATGAAGTCAACCTGTGCTTCACCAATTAAGTCAGGTAGGACTTTGCTTATACGGTCAGCCAATAGCTTCGTGAGGATTTTAATACCATAATTAAGAAGTGAAATGGGTCTGTAACTTGAAACCAAATCAGGAGGTTTATCCTGTTTAGGTAATAAAACAATAAGTGCCTCAAACAGCGAACAGTCAGTTGCCTGACCATTGAGAATATATTGGAATAATGTAACAAGTAAAGGAGATAATTCTTTAGAAAAAGCTTTATAAAAATTGGAGGAAAATCCGTCTGGGCCTGGTGTTTTGTCGGAGGGAAGGCCTTTAATAACTTGTTCTATTTCACCCTGGGTAATAGGGGCAATAAGTTGAGCTTGTTGAAGCTTCGAGAGAGAAGGCAAGTGCAAGTCTTCTAAATAGGAATGCAATTTCTCCTCTGAAGGGAGTTTTTTCATTGCACCATAGAGAAGTTCAAGATAGTTCCTGAACTCATCAGCAATTTCTTTAGGGGAAGTTCTGATGACCCCATTTTCAATAGATTGGACATCAGCTATTAATTTGGTGGATTCTAATTGTTTAATATGCCTCGGCAGCATACCGCCAGCTTTCTCCCCTTGATCCGTATAACTGGCATTCGTTTTGATAATTGCTAGCTTGGCTTGCTCACCCAGTAAGTTTAGATATGAGTCACACAATTTAAGTAACTCCTGTCTATCATCCTCGGAAGAATGAGGAGAAAGCTTAGTCTCCTTATCCCGTATCCAGACTAAAAGTTCAGACATACGCTGTTCCCTCTCCTTTTTCCCCCTGGATGCCAAACCTATTAAAATGCCTCTCAGGAATGCTTTGAGTGCTCCCCACTCCATATCCAGCTGCTTGATAGAGTTGAGATTATTTGAAATGAACTCAGATATTTGGGAAGAAATGTAGTTTACTATTTTAGAATCCCTTAGTAACTGATTGTTAAGTTTCCATCTGTTACCCTTTTTGGGGAGGTGTGAGAAGAAGATTAAACAGGAAACTACTGAGTGGTCTGAGGGTGGTCTGGTGACAATACCCGAGTCCACTACACCAGACAGAAGATTACGCGAGACGAGAATATAATCAATTCGGGATGCCGTGCCATGAACCTGAGAAACAAAAGTGAATTCCCGAGCTTTTGGGTGGAGGATTCTCCACACGTCAGAAAGACCTGTCTGGCCCAGGAGTTCTCTAACTGCTCTTTGAGCCAGGAAAGACCCTTACAGGAGGGCCTGGATCTATCTAGTGATGGATCCAATACCAAATTTAAATCCCCACCTATTATTATAGGGATATCTAGGAATGGTGTTAATGCTTCCATTAACTGTACAAAAAAGGCTGGAGTATCTGTATTTGGACCATAAACAGATCCAAGTAAAATCTCTAGAGTGTGTAGGTTTCCTCTTACCAAAATAAATCTTCCTGCAATGTCTTGGATTACTTGAAGAGATTTAAAGGGCACAGATCTATGAATCATCACCATCACTCCCCTACTTTGGGTGTTACCTTCGGAAGCAAAGACCTGTCCTATCTGTAAGCGCCTCATATAATTAGCTTCACTGTTAAGTAGATGGGTTTCCTGTATAAACATTATATCGGCTTTCAAAAGATTTAAGTGTTTCAGAATTTTATACCGTTTGGTTTTCTGATGGGCCCCTTTTATATTCCAACTGATAAGTCTAATTGTCCTGGACAATGACATCTTACTACTTGAGGTTGTGGTTATCTATCCACGTGCAGTAAGTCTGTTCTTCCTTTCTCTCTTCTTTTGTAAATTGTGCTTCCCACCCTCCCTCCCCCATCCCTAGGTTTAGATACCCCTCTAACACTCCCTCCCCAACAATATGTACACAACAATCCCGAACCCCTCCCCCATCCCAACCAGTACTATCATGATCCATGACAACAGATCACACAGCCAGTCCTCTACAGCCCCCACCACCCTTCCCCTGTCACTACTCCACGTAACAAACTATTAAGCACACACTGTATAAACTAACCACTTAGCATCGCAACACTCCAATCCTATGTAAACCAAAGAAAGAACTAGTTATTTTAAACTGATTCATAGTACAGAGTGAGGAAACCAGGAAATAACTGTGGTGTTCCCATACATAACTATCCTGCCCCAACTCTATAACATTGATTGCATATTTTATAAATAAAACCCCAGGCCATCAAAAAGAATACAGTGTGAAACAATTGTGTTGACCAGCTTGTTAAAAACAAACATAAACAATAATGGGCTAAGCCCCAGTAATGCCTTCACGTATTTATATATCAGGCGCTTTTCTTGTACTCGAAACTTGAAGTGAATTCTCAGCCACAGATTATTATGCCAATATATCCAACACTTTAAAGTCAAAGCAGAGAAAAGATAAGAGGAAAAAAAAAAAGAAAGACTTATTAATAATGTGGTGTCCTTGCGTGTATTACTACTTCTGCTGTAACATATCTGAACCACCGGACGGTCTCTGGCTCCATCTAGTGGCGGATTGCCATTATTGATACTCAGAACTGCTTTAATTCAAGTCTTGACTGAAGTAAACCTTCCCCTCCGCAAGAAAGGCAGAAAAAAAAAACAAGCTGAAAACTGCCTTGGGTCACCATCCCACCACTGCAGCAACGAGTTGGAACAACTGGTCCCCCTTGATCTGGGCAAACATGCCATCGGAGGGCAAGGCAAACGATGAAAATAATGGAAGCTGAAAACAAGGAGAGGGAGCCAGAGAATCCCCTTCAGCGCTTTAACAAACTCAGATTTTATTCCAACTGGAGATCAAATGGGAAAGTAAGAGCCATGCAGGGCAGTTCACATGCCCCCACCAGAAGCGCCAACCAAACGAGTGAGTTAAGAACCCCTAGCAGATGTTCAGTACACATAAACAAGAAATTCCCCCTTTAGATGCCTCAGGAGGGCTTAAAGAGATCGGGAAGGGCTACTTGGAGAGTGGTGGTGGCGACTTCCACGTTGTCATAGGATTTCCAAACATCAGCCAACAGGACTTGAAACTTAGCGGGATAACTCATTTTGAATTTAATTCCCACAGCAATTAACTTTTTAACAAGTGGGTGAAAAGATGCTCTTTTTTGGTGGACAGTTAAGGTAGGTCTTGCGCTACTCTGATTTTTGAACCTTCCCACTGCAGCTCTTTTGTTTCTTTAGCTTTTGTTAAGAAAAGCTGCCTCTCTTGAAAATTAAGAAACCTGAAGATGAGGGTACGTGGGGGTGCTCCGTGAGCTGGTACGAGGCGTAGGGCACAATGTGCTCTTTCTATGGTGTAACAGGGTCCAAACGGAGAAGGACCCGCTAGTTTCTCCACAAACCTCTGAACAAATCTGATCGGGTCAGGACCCTCCTCCTTCTCGGGTAGACCGATAATTACAGCATTGTTGCGGCGGCTTCTGCCCTCAAGGTCCTCCACTTTTAACTCTAGTTTGGCTATACGTGTTTGAACTGTCCCAACACAGGTTCCATTTTTTCATTTCAAACTTCTAGTGAGCATATACGCACCTCGTTGTCTGAGGTTCTCTGCGACAAATCTTCTAAAGAGCAGGTAATGCTTTTAATCTCACCCGCTAATTCTTTCATTTCAGCTTTAAAAGGACGAAATTCTTCTAAAAATCTGGTTAGTGTTAGGGATTCCTCCACCGTGGTCCCAGTCGAGGATGTTTGGGGCTGCTGTACAGTTGAGGCCTTAGATTTTTTCGAGGCCTTCTCCGGAGTTGCCGGAGGAGTGTGTTTTGGCAAAGCTTTACGCATTTCTTCTTCCATCGGGGTTTCTACAGAATCTGTACAAACTTCTGAGTAAGTAGAAAGCACAATTCTATTAAAGTTAGAGCTGAAGTTGAAGTTTTGGAGTGTTTAGGAGGAAGGGTGGTCAGAGCTCTCGGAGAACACAGCTAGCTGGTGCTCTGCATCACGTGACTCCCCGCCTTAATTCTTTTAAACTAAGTGGTTTTAGTTATATTAGTAGTGATTCCTGATAAAAGGAACCTCATTTCAAGTATTGTTCACTCACTGTGTCTCTCAGAACTGCATTGGGCTATATAAGTTCTGTTCAAGGGCATTTAAGGAACCAATTGAGACTTTCATGTAGGTTTTCTGAAGCTGGCATATCTGATAGATCTAAGAAAAAGATGAGACCAACAGGCTTTAAAAAATTTTAAAAACTGTTTCCAGCTCCTGGCAAAGGCAGACTGCCGTGAACTCTGTTTAAGGTGACTGGGTTCAGATCATGATTTTACCAATTGTGAGCTCTGTATAAAGTTTTGCCCTAAAACCCAAAGGAAAAGGGCTGAAAAAAGAGAGGAGTTTATAGCTTCTCATTCCGCCTCTATCTCACCAGAAAAATAAAGGCTCTGAGGGAGTTTCCTAATGATGGTGGCAAGCACGTATCAGAGTGTTCATCTTCTCCAATACAGCAGCAGTCCCTGTCATGGAGGCAGAAAAAAAGATAAAGCTGCTTAGCTACCAGAAAAGCATGATAAAGATGATATTTATTTAGTTTTTGTTAACCGGGTAGGTGCACTAGCCAAGAAATGACTATTTTCAGGCATGAGCCAGGAGAGTACAACAATCAAAAACAAGTGCAATAAAATTGGTACAGGAGGATTACATATAAAGATACCAGAGGATCTGAAAGGGGGAACCCAGAGTCCAGTGATGGCAAAAAAATGAATAAGAGAGCCTCAGAGCTGGCACTAGAAACCATGTCTGCAAAGCAAAAACACAAAGAAGCGAGAATGTCCTTATCACTCCTCCTGAAAAAGGAAAGGAGCAGGCTTTGGATCAAAGACAATTGCCCTATACAGAAAGCATGGCAAAAATGGGGCAATTTTTCCAGGCCATTCAGGTCATTGGTAGTGTTGTGCATATGCCTTCCCTCTGGCTCAAGCTTCTAGTGGTTGAGAAAGAGGAAATGTACTATGAAGAGGAGGAGAAAGGTGAACCTATTGAACCTGTTGATTCACCTGAGTATGGCTGTGACTCCCCAACAAGGCCTAGAGAATATCTCATTGTTTTCCTTTTTTGTTAGGGAAATAGTGAACAGCCTCAACATCCCAAAGAAAAAATGCTGGACTAACTGACTGTGATTTGCCAACACCAAAATTCAGTACAGATAAAACCAAAAAATTCAGTACAGATAAAAACTTTATTAAATTAATCTTCTACCAGCTGATAGATGGTACACCCACCTTGTAGTCACACACTAGTGGGGCAGTGTGGCCAGCTGATAGCTAATGACTTCACAGCTGACACCTACAGAGTGACACTATGACCCTTAGCTCTCCAGGCCACTGCATAGAAGGTCACTAGAGAAATACTGACTTTTGAACAAGATGGAGAAACCCTGCCCATGGAGCAGAAGATTGGTTTGTTTCTGTCTGGAGGAAAGTCTAGTCAATGAGGAGGATCCCCAAGTTCATCCACCAAAGTGTAGAGGCACTCGGTGCAGGGGGGGGCTATAGAAAATACAGGATGCCCCCGTGACCCACTGATCTACTACCAATGTTGGATTGCAGAGTGAGACTTGAGATCACTCTAGGTCTGTTTAAATTATGAGGGCTTTGTATAGTCCCACTTATGGAACAAAAGAACCCACTAAATTGATGGATTCAATACTAGAGGAAGGCCCAGTCATCGAAGAGGATCCCCGGGTGTGGCTGCCAAAGTGTAGAGGCACTTAGTGCAGGAGAGGTCTGTAGAAAATGCAGGCTACTCTTGCAACACCTGATTTGCTTCTGAAGTTGGCATGTAGAGTGAGGATCAAGACTGTGTAAGTGTATATCTTACACCTGTGGCTGCAGATGCACAGGCCTCTCAGGCCAGAAGTATGTGTGTGTATATCTTATACTGTGCATGTGTACCTGTGGCTACAGAAGCACCTGCATTTCTGCCGACAGAAGTAGTGTTGTAATTTGAGTATTGCAGCTAGCAGTCGGGGTGTAGGTCTTACACCTGTGGCTGCAGAAGCACAGGTTCCTCAAGGACCATTGTATCCACAGAGAGAAGAACAGTTGCAATTTGGGTATCATTTATTTGTACCTGTGGCTGCACGGGCCTGTGCTTCTGCAGACAGAAGTACTGTTGTGATTTGAGCATCGTGGATTTCTAGCTGCAGCCAAAAGTGAGTGTATATGTCTTGCAGTGTGCATGCCACAGATACAAATCCATGAAGATAGCACATCAGTGCTACTGCATTTGCACCATCTGGAAACAGTTATATGTTTGTCTTACCTGATGGTGGCTGTCTGTGGTTGCTTATGTGATCTTGTCTTTTTGCTGCTTGGAGGGTGGACAGTTAGGGTTGGAAACCCTAATTCCACATTTCTCTACTTTTGTGGAGTTATGTTGAACCCTAATTGGTGCATTAATTCAGTTTTTGCAATGGAAAAAATATACAATATGTATCATACTGTCTATAGAGTGAGAATAAATGATGGTGAAGTGTGATATATAAGGAAATAATACCACTGAGGGGTCAAAAAAGCCATAAGACCGTGAGCCTGAAGGTTGAGTGGCCTTTATGAGCTTATTTGACTCTCCAAAGTGGTATTATAATACATTAGTTTGGACACTTTTTTGCTGTGTCCTGTGTTTTACCATTGTGTGTGCATGGGATGGGTAGGGTGGCTGTTACACATGTTATTAAGAGGCTTATTATATGTGTTAAAGGTTTTTTTACTTGTGTTGAGAAGATTTTTACATGTGTTATTGGGGTGGTTTATAGTGTGTTGGATAGTGATGTGTTATTAAAGTGTTAATAATATAGTGGTAGTATATATGCAGTATAAACAAAAACAAGGTGCTGGGTCAGCATCTGGTCTGGAAGCAAAACAACATGGCAATATTAAATGCAGGCTGAAAATAGAAAATAGAGTTAAAAATTTATGTTTTGACCTTAGGTCTTCTTCAGGAAATATTTAAAAGTGAAAAAGCAAAGTTAGTGTGTATATACAGCATAGATTATAGGGGTGCAGTAGTGCCCCTATAGTTAGGGTTGAGTAGGATGTTCAATGTTAATCCCCTAATTTTGTACCTTAATTGCTTTGGCAGCATTCAATGAAATCAGCTGAAAGTTTGCTTGTGTTGTCTAGGAGGCAAGATCTAATTCTGTGGAATGTTTTATGATGACAGATTGTGCTGTTTCTGAGATACACATGTCATTTTTTGTAGATGTCTAATTATTTTTCCTATACTTAACATGGGATTTTTTATCCTCTCACCTACAGCTTACATGGAATTGAAATTCTTTTCCAAACTTTCAGGGTACAGGCATGATTTCCTAAAGTAGTGCATTTAAAGGTTTTGTGAAAAAATATTAAATGATTTCAGAGTTATAAAGCTTTAAAATTTTGTGTTTCTCTGTTATGAGCATGCTCAGCAGAGTTCTTGGGATAATATTCTGATATGATACCAATAATTCTGTGTCAGAAGAACCTTTTTTGATTTCTCTCCACTTGCTTGGCATAGCGTAAAACATTTTTTAGTGCCATGAGAGCTGCTATCTTGTTGCTTTTCTCCTCAAACTAACAAGCATGGAAAATATATAAAAATGTTGTCATTTTAAAAATAAAAACCAGAACCTAGCTAAATGGTCCTGGTTAAACTAGAATCTGATGTTTGTATTTAAAATAAGGGCCCGAAATACCTTTTTTCTGGGCAGCCAAAATCCAGGGTGCCCAGCTTAGCAAGAGGAGCCGTTCACCTGCATTCTCTGTATGAGCACAATGGGACTTTCTTGACTTTTGCAGCCACAGCTGGAATTCATGCTGTGGGCTACAGTGAGAGCTGCGAGCTGCCATTTCCCTGGTGTCTAGTGGTGCCACCCCCTATTGCCATCCCTGTACAGTATGTGTGTATTGTTGCCCTGGTGTCTAGTGGCAACCACCACCCTCCAGTCACCATTCCCATATTTATTTACTGTTTCCCTGGTGCTAGTTGCAACCCCTACCCTCCAAATGCCATCTGGTAATGTATGTTTTAGACTTCCCCCAGTGTCTTGTGGCACCCCCCCTCCCCACCCTCTGATCACCATCCCCATGATGTTGTAGTCTTTTCCTGTTATCTAGTGGAACCCCCCCCAGCCTCCGATCATCATTCTCATAATGTTGTAATCTTTCCCTGGTGTCTAGTGGCACCCTCCCCTCTGATCACCATCCCTGTAATGATGTAGTTTTTTCCTGGTGTCTAGTGCCACCCCCACCCTCAGATCATCATCCATGTAATGTTTGCTGTCTTTCCCTGGTGTCTAGTGGCACCCCCACCCTCAGATCATCATCCGTCTAATGTTTGTTGTCTTTCCCTGGTGTCTAGTGTCACCCTCCACCACCATCCTCCGATCACTGTCTCTATCTGAAATAAAGAAAAACATTCCTTAATGTTTTTTTAACCTGCAAAAAAAAGTCCCTTGTCGATCTGCCCCCCCACCCCCACCTCCCATTCAGCACCCACCAACCCACACCCTCCAGTATACCCCCCCCCACACACTTCCTCACTCACCTGAACAGGTCACAGGGTGAAGATCCACTCACTGATTGAAGACACGTCTTACTGCTGGAACCACCGACTGCAATATGTGAAAACCCTCCTTTCTACTTCACAGCCCCCTCTCACTCTCCCATCTACTCCCTATTGCCTCATCTCCCCCAACCCCACACCCCATACCTTTGAAAAATCCTACCCTGGCTGCCTTCCTATCTAAAACACCTATCCCTGGCATTTTTGTACTGTCTAATTGTTATGCACCATTTGCTATTATTATCACCCTACAGCTTGACTGAAGATTGTTGTAACTATCTGTTATACCACCCAGGCTCTGCTCTGTTTACTGATTTATTGTGATATGCTTGCACAACAATCCATGTTACTGCCCTTTTCATGTATGTTTGTACTCCTCAACCCACCGACATGGAACCTTTGTAAATGGATTAATAGCTCAAAGGCACTTTGTAATTATGAAATTAGATAAATAAAATATAAAACAATAGGAGCAGGACAGAGGCAGGAAACTACAGACCAGTTAGTTTGACCTCAGTGGTAGGGAAAATGATGGAATCACTTCTGAAGGAAAGAATTGTTGAGTACCTAGAGGCCAGTGGGGTACAGGACCCAAGGCAGCATGGATTCACGATGGGAAGGTCGTGTCAGATGAATCTAATAGATTTCTTTGACTGGGTGACCAAAGTAGTAGACCAGTGAGGGGCTGTGGACATGGCCTACCTAGATTTTAACAAGAAATTTGATACAGCTCCACACAAAAGATTAATACACAAGTTAGCCAGCCTTGGAGTGGGTCCCAAGGTGGTAGTCTGGATAAAAAATTGTCTAGACAACAGGACGTAAAGGGTAGTAGTAAATGGAGTACACAGTGAAGAAAGGATGGTTACTAGTGGGGTACCGCAGGGTTCAGTACTGGGACTGGTCCTTTTTAATGTCTTTATAAGTGACATTGCAGAGGAACTAGAAGGAAAAATATGTCTCTTTGCAGACGACACAAAGATCTGCAACAGGGTTGATACACAAGATGGAGTGGAAAGGATGAGAAGGGACTTGGCAAGGTTGGAGGAATGGTCAGATGTATGGCAGCTCAGATTCAATGCGAAGAAATGCAAGATAATGCACATGGGAAACAAAAACCCAGGGGAAGAGTACACAATGGGGGGTGAGATACTGACAACAGTAAAAATGGAAAGGGACCTGGGGGTAATTATATCAGATGACCTAAAGGTGGGTAAGCAATGTGAGAAGGCAGTAAGGAAGGCTGGGGGGATACTGGGATGCATAGGAAGAGGCATCAATAGTAGAAAACAGAAAGTTGTTATCCCTCTGTACAGACAGTTGGTGAAACCCCATCTGAGTACTGTGTGCAGTTCTGGAGACCCCATCTCCAAAGACATAGACAGAGTGGAGGCTGTCCAGAGGAGGGCAACCAAAATGGTGCAGGGTCTGCACCAGAAGACATACGAAGAAAGACTAAAGGAGCTTAATATGTATACCCTTGATGAAAGAAGGGAGAGGGGACATGATAGAAACTTTCAAGTACCTCAAGGGAATCAACAAAGTCCAAGAGGGTAGCATCTTTCAGAAAAACAGATGTGCAAGAACAAGGGGCACAATTTGAAGATAGAGGGGGGACGGCTCAGAGGTAATGTGAGGAAGTATTTTTTCACAGAGAGGGTTGTGGATGCATGGAACAGCCTCCCTGAGGAGGTCGTGGAGTCAAGAACAGTGGGGGAATTCAAGAATGCATGGGACAGATATAAGGCAGTCCTAGTGGGGGGGGTAGGAGGAAGTAAGCTGTTGGTTAACTAGGATCTCAGCTTATCTGTTAGGTAGGAAAATGGGCAGACTAGGTGGGCCAAGCGGTCCTTATCTGCCATCAAATTCTATGTTTCTATGTTTCAATAAAGGTACAGTAAGTGCAGTTCAATATATTTCAATGGGGTTTTGAACTTTGATGCATAATGTTGTCATTTTTGCATATTTTGACCCCAAATTTTCAATATGGACTTTTTGAGACCACACCTCATTACCAGTCACAGTGGAATTATGCAAATCATGATGGAAAGACAATTTCATGGTTTCTTGGTGAAATCATCTTTTGGGCAGAATTTGAATATTTTCTCCACCCTTGTTCATGAGGTGGGATCATAAGAAGGCTGCGTTGAAAATTTGGGGTAAAATATGTAAAAATGTCAGTTACATACATACATTGAAATGTTACTACACTTGCTTGTAACTTTGGTAATTTTAAATATTTTGACCCCAAATTTTCAACATAGTCATTTTTTTACACCATCTCATGAAAGTGACAGCTGTCATTTTTCAAATCCTGGCCAAAATGTGTTTTCACACCTGTGGTGTGGAATGCTGTTTTGATGCCTACACCACCTCTTAAGCATGACATGTGTCATTTTTTAAATCCTGAAGAGATGTGTTTTCACACTTCTGGTGTGAAATGACATTTTGGCTAGTATACTATAAATGGCACATGTAATGTTTATAAGGCAAATCATAAAATGAGTATCTTGAAAATTTAGGGTCAAGATTGAAAAAAAAAACAACATAATTGTTAACAAATTTTGTATGTAGTGCCACCCCTGACCCTAACAGATATGGTTTGTGATCCCATGCTGGTGAGCTGAGTTCAGGGTGAGCTCAGTGACCCAGCTGGATGGGGTAAGGGTGGGGGGATGGTGCTGTTATGCAACAACCCCCAGCCAGGGAATTAAAGGTGCAGGGTTGTCTGCACGCACCTGGGTACCATATAGTGAAGACAACTGTCCTCTTGGCATATGGCCCTGCACCTCTCCCTCCTTGGGTGACAGAGGGCCCTATGCATTGGCTGACAGATGCACTTTTTGCCCTGTGCATCTGTAGCTGTGGCCACATAGAAGTGCAGAGATGACAGGGCCCTGCACTTCCACAGCCCACCAGACAGCCCAATGAATTCTTCACATTTGACATTGTGCTAAACTGCAGGGCCCACAATTTGTGGGTCTTACACTTCTGTAGGTAGGCAGGGTCTTCTCTTCATGCAAGGCATCTGCATCTGTTCATGCAGGTCTCAAAGGGATATGTGTGAATAAGGATTCAATTCCACTATTTAAAAAAGAAAGGAAATTCTTTGCAAAAAAACTTTGTTAATGCACCAGTTAGGGTAACTTAACACCACAGAAGTAGGGAATTGTGATGTTAGGGAACCCTAATGTCCTACTCCCACTCCCAAGCAGCAAAAGGAAAAAAACATTAGGGTTTTGGGTCTCTGAAGTCTTGGTGAATCAGTGGTGAGGTCTTCTTTGGGGGTTGTCAACCCTAATGCTCCCCCCTTCCCCCCAGCCCCTACCCTCCAATCCAAAGCACAAGGTACAGCTCCAAGCCACTGCCTCATAATGATGCACTCTTCAAAGGTTGAGAAGTATGTCTCCCCACAGGTTGCCAATACAATTTGTTGTACCTTTCTGCATGAAGAAAGGAGATCATGTGTGACATTGTTTGCTCGTGGAATGGCATGAGTATTAGTACTGATAACCCCCAAGGAAGACCCCACCACTGATTCTCCAAGACTCCAAAGACATAAAACCCTAATTTTTTTTCCTTTTGCTGTTTGGGGGTGGGAGTGGGGTGTTAGGGTTGGAAACCCTAATACAGTGCAAGCCGTCTTACACGGACACCTCTGTGCTGTTATATTTTGTCCGCCTAAGCCGCTGTCCGAGATTGCCGATAGGCTGCTTATCGGTTTTTGTTTGTTTGTTTGCTTGTTTACTGTGCTTGTGTTGATTGATGATTTGTGCTTTGTGCTTTACTGTGCTTTACTGTGGCAATGGGAGGGGGAGGTGTAGGGTAAAAAGATAAACATAAACTTTATTCAACTTTATTCAATCATGCCTTTAAAATTTTTTACTTCATTTAAAGAAGCTATCTATGGTGGTCTGGTGAGTAGCTCTCACTGTGTATTTGCTGAAGCTGCGCTCGACGCTGTGCATTAGACCCCAATCAGGTTGTATTTCTTCGCGTTGCTCCATGGCTCGCCTGAGCATTAGTAAAGCTTTTGTTACATCAGCCCTCCCTCTTTCGCTTTCTAAGCAGGTTTTGGTTTGAATGCCATTCAGCCCACCACTGCTCCTTGCTATGCAATAGGTCAGATAATGTTGACTTTGGTATGGCAAGTCGGGCAGCAAGGTCTCTGTCGCTCATCTTTGGTAAAGCGTCAATCTGCTTAAGAAACTCAATTTTGCGAGACAAAGGTATTCCAGGGTGTTTAGACTTCTCACACCAAGCACCAAGCACACAGACAGCAGAAGAATCTATTGAATGGTAAGCTGCAACACTACTTAAACGGTTGGTAATTAACAAATCAGCATGTAACCAGTGGTGGAACGAGGCGTTAATTACTTAATGCAGCACTGTGAAGCTTCATCAGCTGTCCATGGTTGCCCACACATAATGTCTGCGTTAAGCATTCAAAACAATTAATGAAGTCCAGGAAATGAATTGGGTTTTGAAATTTTGTCCGCCTTTGCCGATAGTCCGAGTAATCCATGTCCGTGTTAACTGGAGCACACTGTACTACATTTCACTACTTTTGTGGTATCAAGTTACGTTAACTGGTGCATTAATGAAGTATTAACAAAGTTTTTTGCAAATAATATGTATAGAGTGTGAATAGCACATTGATAAACTGGTGGTACAGTAGTATATGTGGGCAGTATAAATATCCATATAGTGCTTGTTAGGTATTAATGTGTTACTAACGTGCTAATAATAACACATTAATACTATGTAATTAGCCAACTGGTATCGGAATACTCTAACTGGCTACCATCATAAATAGGAAATATATGATGGCTTTTCTATGGGGATGAGGGCCCAAACATGCATTATATATAGACTGTACATGCTTACTCTCCTCTCTGTCAGCAGCACAGGACCCCAAATAATTGTCCCTTAAATCTGCTGTCTCTTGTTAGAAGGCACTAAGCCTTTTGCAGCTCCACACCCACTACCAATTACACACCTGATTCACAGGGCTTTCTTAATCTACTCAGCCCATAGTTAATCTCCTTAGCTTGCTCTCCACCCTACCTATTACAATTTTTTTTTCATTCAAAGTTTATTGAAGTCTTCAACATACAACAAATAACACATCACAAGATACATAAAGTGGATTCACAAATTACCGGGATAAAACATGTGTCTCCTCCCCATCCCCCTAACCCGCATCCCCCCCAACATAAAACATTTTAATTAATGAAAATATACAATATCCCTCTTCCCCCAACCTCCCCCTCCCTCCCAGATTTGCATGACTAAAACTTGATCAATCCGTATCAATACAACCGTAAGCCCATTCATCTACGTAGTTTGGAGAGAATAAAGAGTTAGTAATGGGGCCCAGATTTGATTAAATCTATTCATTCTATTCTGAAGACTGGCAGACATTTTCTCAACTCTAAGATTAGCCAGGAATTGCCTCAGCCATTCCACATATGATATCTCCTCACTATCTTTCCAATGTCTAAGTGTTAGTTTTTTAACTGACATGGATATTAGAGCCATATGGTATTTACGAATAGTTACTGGGATTTCAGAGTAGTCTCCTAAGAGGCAAATGTTTACTGAAAACAGATCATTAAGACCCAATAGGGGATCTACTCTCTGTTTAATTTGCGACCATAGAGAAGCTACCTTAGGGCAAAGCCAAAAGATGTGTAATAAATTACCCTCCCCCTGGGCACACCTTATACAGCTACAGGAGGAAACGAAACCAAATTTAGCCATTTTTTGAGGGGTGTAGTATAAATTGTGCAAAATCTGAAATTGCATGAGCCGGAGCCTATCTTGTGTAATAAATTGGTGGCACCCTTGCCAGAGCATTGCCTAGTTAATGGATATCTCAGGGAGAAGCAGGGCCCAGTAACCAGAGGGTCTGAAGGGTTCGTGACAAATCCAATCATATAAAGCATTGAAAATTCTCGAAGCAGCATGTGGGAAGCCTGCCATTTGGACCAGTTCCACCCAAAAGGTAGGGCACCTAGATAGCTGGGGCATCACCCCTATGGTCTTCACAAGCAAGTGGTGTAGCTGGAAAATTTTAAAACTATTAGAGGCCAGAATTTCCAACTTAGCTAAACTCTCCGGGGATGAAAGCCATGTCCCCTTTTATGTCATTCCAAAAAGACGTGAGATTAAGCTCCCTGGCCTGCAGGAGCCACAGGGGAGAAAGAACCCTCCCATCTATTTTGAAATTAGGATTGCCTAGTAACAGTTGTTCCAAATCTAAGCAATGATTGTATTTTATAAAACTGCAAAACTGGGAGTGCACTTTTGCAGATGTTGCAATTGGTGTCGAAAGAAGCTGTACGGGAAGACATTTAGGCTTCGTATATAGCAATGCAACAGGGGAGAGATTATAATGTTGGATTTGGGCTAATTCTATTTTGAGCCAGAGGGGCTCATACACAGAGGGATTTCCTGGTTCACTTTGCTTAACCCACCTTAAATATTTACTCGCGTGGCTGGCCCAGTAATAAAGGCCAACATGCGGCAGGCGAAGGGGCTACTCCTAATTTTAGGAGCCGCTAATTTATAAAAAGCCAGACAGGGTCACTTTCCAGCCCAGATAAAGTTAATGAAAATGTTGTGCACTTTCTTGAACCATGACTGAGGCAGCCATAGATTCATGAGGCTAAGTGGGTAATAGAGATGAGGGAAAATATTCATCTTGATAAGATTCATTTTACCCCATAATGACAATGGGAGGAGGGACCACCTATTAAGATCTTGTGTGATGGTATGTAGCAAAGAATCCAAATTTCTCTTTTGAACCTATTACAAATTTAAAGAAAGGTCTCAAAATGTCTCAAACTTTGATGAAAAATCACACTTACACTATTACTTTAAGTACAGTAAGAAAATACTGTATTGTATAATACAGGGACATGGCATCACCCATATAGTTAGGGTTGAGAGTAGGGTTGTCAGTGTTAAACCTCTAACTTTACAGTTTAATAACTTTGGCTGGGGTTGTTGGAATAGCCAACAAATTTGCATTTTCCATGGACATGCCATGTTGTGAAACCGTGGAGAGTTTAATGACTGTACCTTGTGCAGTTTCCAAGATCTTGATTCCCCTTATTTTGTAATAGGGTCACATTTTTCCTTATACTTTGCATGTTTTTTTTTGCATTTTTTTCTCTCTTGTACAGGCTACATGGTACTGATTTTCTGCACAAAATGTTTGGGTACATGAGGATTGTGCCTTTTGAAGGTTTGGTGAAAAAATATTAAACGGTTCCTGAGTTATAAGGATTTAAAAATTGATTTTGGATAGATGCCCCATATGAGCCAGAAATTTCTGGTTCATGAGAGTGTTTTTTGGTTCACAAATTTAATGTATCATAAACCAAAAATGGATTTCACAAACCACTTTTCTTTTTGGTTTGCGATGGCAGCCATCTTGTTTCTTTATTTCTGTTACTACTGAAGTTGAAAAACATTTGTAAAGGGATAGTTTTAGCAAAACTAGAACATATCTGATGTACAATGTTTTCCCTAAGCAAGATTTTATGGTCTGTTTATGGGGAAATTTGCCAAAATTGTATGTTTCACACACTCACCATCTCTCCTGAGAGATTTCTGGTTCGAACCTCTTTTTTTGGTTCAAAATAAAAATGTTCTGGTTCGCGAACCAGGAAAAGTGGTTTGAAATACTAATTCTAGTTTGTGAATCAGATAAAAAGTGGTTCTAACTTTGTATTCTGATTTGTGACCCAGAAAATGTGGTTCCAACTAGTACCTTTGGTTCTCGAAGCAGAAAATCTGCTCCAAAGTACTAAGTTTGGTTCATGAATCAAAAAATGTATTTCAAACTACTATGTCTGGTTCATGAAGCACAACATGTGGTTCAACATTCGATTATTGATTGGTGAAGTAGAAAATATAAAAATATGAAGAAGCTAAGAGAAGAAGGCAATTTGATCTATGTAGTCTGCTCCTATTGAAGTGTCCAGAGGCTGATGTATTGGGTCTGCTCCACCTCCTCACTCCTCCCATGCTTTCCATCTTTACTATTCATGGAGAATACTTACCCTTATGGCTATTCTAGCCCCTCTTGAAGCACAGCAAACTGCAAGTGTCCACCACCCTATGTGTGAAGAAGTGCATTGTCACTTTGCTCCTACAGAAGCACAGTTTTCAAGCACGCTAGGTAACAAAAATGACTGAATACTCAGACTTACTGCAAAACTCATGCTTTTATTAAAGCACCAAAAAACACCAGACTGGCAGCACCATTTCCCAGCACTTTGGCCAAACAATTAGGCCTTCCTCCGAGGGCATGTTAACACTGTGGCCTCTCATGTTATGGGTGCTATTTAAGTTAAAGAGAACTTCCATAGCCATGCTATTTATCTGCTTCTAGTAAAAACTGCACAGTGAACACAGTGAATGTAAAAACCACACATTCTGAATATCACTGTGAATTTCCTTTCTAGTGTGATTTGTTATTCTAACACCACACTGTCATGGACCACCACTCAAGTGAAAAGTTGAAATTTACATTTTTTTTTGTGTCTCCTGGTGTATTTTCAGTGCGCAGTTTTGACTTTCGCTGAGTTCACCATTTGGTTTTCAACCTCGCTATCTTTGCTTTCGGTGACTGGTCATGATACGTATGACAATGGGGTGAGAGGTAGGGTTAACAACCCCAAGATACACCCAATGTCTGATTTGTGAAGATGCAGGAGAGGTGAAACCATAATGTTTTTTCCTGCTGCTGCCTGCAGGGTGGTGGTGGGGGGGGTTAGGGTTAGGAACCCTAACACCACATTTCCCTAGTTTTGTCACTTTAACCCTAACTGGTGCATTAATGAAGTTGTTTTTGCAATTAACATTACCTATATATACTTCTAGATTTAAGCTGAGTGCTTACTTTCCTTTCTGTTGGCAATTCCAGCACTTCCAGCCATGCAGTGTTCTTGAGGCTGTCACTTGAGATAATCTTCAGGTTTATTTTATCTGAGGTCTGTAATAAACTGACTGCCCCATCTAATACTGTGCTGTTGAGTTCCTTTTCTCCATATGCATGACCTTGAACTTTTTGGCATTAAGTTTGAGTTGCCAGATCTTGGACTATTTTTCTAATTTCTCTATGTGCTCTTTATATAGAAACATAGATGTTGCCAGCAGAAAAAAGTCCAGTGGCCTTTTTTACCTGCCCAGTCCTACCTATCTAATGTGGAAATTGAGAACCCTAGTGTCCCTTCACTCCCCTGTCCCCTTGAGGTGATGTCTGAACCAGGCCCATGTACAATATATGTTCCACCCATGTTTCAATCCCAGCACTGTTTTCATGCAGAACAATGCCACTACCCTTCGTGTAAAAAAAGGATTTCCTGATATGTTGTCCCTTGCCAGCTTCCTGAAGCCACCATGTGACTTGTATTCCAACTCAGGTTAAATAGTTCCTCAATATCCATCTTGTTATCCTTGTGTAGGTACTGTATTTGTATGTCTCAGTCATGTCCCATCTCCCTTCACATCTCCAGCATGTACCTGTTTAGATCCCTTACCTCTTCTCATACATCCTTTCCTACTGTTCCTGTACCATCTTGGTTATGCTCGTCTGCACGGTCTGTAGTCTGTGCCTATCCTTCCTCAAATGTGGTCTCCAAAGCTATACACAGCACTCCAGGTGAGAACAAACCAGGGATGTAAATAGTAGAAGATTCACCTCTCTTCTGTGGCTGCTGATCCCCCTACACATGCACTCTAGCATCCATGTTGCCCTTCCCACTGCCCTGTTACCTTGCGCTGATATTTTCAGACTATCTTAAATTATTAATCACATGTCCCTCTCCTCTGTTTTGCTTTCCACTGCTACCTCCCCCATTCTGTATTTAGTTTTCAGAGGATTTTCCCCCCATATGCATCACCTTACACTTCTTGGCATTAAAGGTTAACTGCCATACCTTTGACCACTTCTCTAATCTTCACAGGTCATCCTGCATAATTCTGACCCCATTCTCACTATCTTCCTGGCCACAAACAGTATCTTAGTATCTGCAAAGAGACACATTTTCCTGAATCCCTATCTCAATATTGTAGATGAAGATGTTGAACAGGGCTGGTCCCAAGACTGATCCCTGTGGCACACCACTTGCGACCCCCCCACAACTATTTCCTGTTAAATAGCACCATCTGGGCTATGCCATGCTACCAGTTTCCTACCCATCTTTTGGTTTCCCCTAGCTCCAAACCATGCATCTTCTTTACCAATTGTTTGTATAGGATACAGTCTAAGGCACTGATGAAATCAAGGTACGGTATGCCTATCACCTAAAGTTACTAAAAGGAATGAACAAGGTAGATATTGAGGAAATGTTTAGCAGGACTAGTGAATCAAGAACACGGGGACATGAGTGGAAGCTGGCAGGGAGGATACTGAAGAGGGATGTGAGCAAGCTGCAATTTTACAGAGAGAGTAGTTGAGCTGTCTAACAGCAAAGGTGGTGGGTGCAAGAACCATTAATGGTTTTAGACCTGACTGAGACTGAGTAAAAGGCTTTATAGTTACACAGGGGGAACTAGCAGGGCAAGGAGCAAGGGGGGAAAGTGAGGGCAATAACCCCAACTAGACATTAGGTCCTGGGGTAGGACAGGGTAAAACAGCAGACAAGATGGACCAATGGTCTTTCTCAGCCAACATTGTCTATGTTTCTATGTAACTTTTCTGGTGTAAAAAGCTGCACTTGCTGGTTTCTTGGCAGTCTTGGAAACATAGATTCTACCTGGGGGGGGAGGGGGAAATTATTTAACCAGGAGAGGCACACTAAGCCAGAGCTTGTTTCCAGGTGTGACCTGAGAGCACAAGGAAGTTAAGTGACTTGCTTAGGGTCACACAGTATGCAAGTAGGGGCTGTGGGATTCAAACCCAGGTCTCCAGATTTGCAGCTCAGAGCCCTAAACCACTGTGCTATACTGCCTCCTGTACCAGACAAACTGGTTTCAAACAAAGTTCTCTCTGATGGCCACTGGAAAGAAATGATTTAAAAATCTTCTGTTCATACAACAATCATTGTTCACACAAGCAGACATTACTTGGCTCATAAACCAGGAGCTTCTATACAACATAACAATGTTAATAAACTACTAATTGTCCCAAACATAAATAAAATAAGAATACAGGCATCAGAATATCACTGTCTCTTCCTTATCTTAGGACAGAGACATGCAAGCAAGCCACAGTATGAAACACTGACACAACTATAGAACTACTTTCTCCCACATGGGAGCCAAACCTTAGTCCCAGAATGTGCAAACATTTCTGAAGGTCATGAGGACCTGCCCTATGGACCCACAAACAACAATCATGCATTTGAAGGAGCATCCCCAAAAAGTTCACGCCCCACTTGCCCCTTCTGAATCTGGTACTGATTTTACAATTTCTCCTTCACTCTTCTGGGCCCATAGGCCTGTATTGTTGTATCCAAAAAATGGAAAGGTTTATTATTATGTACCCCCCATGTTGGGCTTACCATTAAAGGAGAAATAAAGTCAAAATTGACATACAAATATGTTGTGCAGACTGTTTTGATTTGTTGGTGTAGTCCTAGTGTGTCCTTCCCTTTGGTTGCTGTAAGGAGATTTTTTTAATTTGTCTGTTAGTTTTGTGGTCCCTGGGGATCTCCATGTTCACATTTTTATGGTTCTTCTTTTTTCTACAATGCCTCCTGTTCCATGTGACAGTGATGTGTCCAGGACCATTAATTCAACAAGAGCTTCATTTTGTCAAGTTTACAGCAGTACAGCTGTGATTTTAAGTAACTCTCATTGTCCAGAGAGCTCTAATCAAGGTTACATTTACAGATGACAAACACCTGAGGGAGAACTGAGTAGGCTTTTCCATAAGGAAAAAGCTAGATCCTTCACTAATTATAGCATTGATGACCTAGGGTGATTTGTGTGCTTTTTTATGGTTGTGTGTAGTCTGATGAAATGAAAAGCTTTAAAAACAAAATATTAACTCCTGCTGGATACACATATACACACACCTAAAAAACAGAACATTTGGATTAGAAAGAGATATTTAGTTGAAGCCAGAAGGCATGGCCCCTTAATCAAAATAGGATTCTGCTGGATACTCTAAATGATGATGTCTCTAGCAGCCCCTCCTATTCCACCAGACCCCTGAAGTGAGTGGACCCTGCCACCTCCAACAGTCACATGCTGAACTAAGGTGCTTCCTTCCTGGTTATAGGAGGGTCCCTGAGAGGTATGCATTGGAATTTCCTGATTATGGAGGTACCAGAGGCCTAGGGGAAGGGGCCAACAGCAAAGTAAGTCTGGGGGCAGCAAGAGTGGTCCTTGTGGAGTGCCGAAATGAGCAAAAGGTGGAAGGAGTGAAAAAAATCAAGTGCAAATGGAGCAGCCAATCGCTTATCTAGTAAAGACCTCCAGCTTTAGTGTGAGTAATTGACATCTCCCTTGGAAAGGGCAATCTGATAGCTGGTGTTCCCCTATGAACAGCAGGGGTGTTCCAGAACTCATCAGTCTGCATGTGGTTGAAGCAGACTGGAGAGCTGAAGTTGGGAGTAGAGGAGACAGACCACATATCTACCAGAGCCAAGCAAAAAAAATGTTAATCTTGTGTTTGTACAGCACAGATTGAGACACTGAAAGCAGAAGGCAGGGGAGGTGTTAGTAGGGGTGTGCCACCTTACAATAAATCTCCCAGCATGCAGAGTGAGTTTCTGCATTACAGTATGAATCCATGTCAGAGCAGCTCTGTGTGTGCATGGAGCGCAGCTCAGCCTGCACCACTGTCAGGTACTGGTGTCACAGTTTAATTTGGGGACAAGATGTGGGAAAGTGAGTACTGGTCTGACATGGTTGGCTCCATGGGCTCAAGTTGCATCTTTGAGTACAGAGGGCAGAGATCATCTGCTGCATGCTGAGAGAAGAGGCCTGACTAACTGTGCAGAGAGCAGATTCATATGTCTACAGAACCACAGAGGTCTGCAATCAAAAGGAGTAGAACCAGCCAGAGGAGGGGCTCACTGATGCTATTACACCCATCACACTGAGGGAGATCTCACTTTACTGGAGAACCATAAGTAACTCAGAGCCTTGGTCCTGCAGCACACCCATTCATTCTGTTTCTAGATTCATTTGTGGGAAATCAGTTAATGGACTAGGCCAGCCAGTCAGGAGTTCAAATACCCAGTTTGTGGGTTGAATTTGGGTTTGTTGCAGTGTTGCTTAAGTTTTAAAGGCACCAACCCAGGCTAACCACATGCAACATATACAGGTTTATACTGGTCCAATGGTTGGGTACCCAATGCAGAACCAGGGAGCTCACTAAGAACTAGGGTATTATTACTGGTACCAATGGGGTAGGAATGGTGCCCATCAATACAGCTGGACAGATGTGCTGGCTGTGTGTGATTTGGGAGTGGGCTATCTTACACAGTATATATATATATATATATATACACACACAGTATCTAGATATATGGACTAGGCCTAAAAGAACATTGAACGTACAGCCTATTTTTCCTTTACCCTATTTCTTTCTGCCTTTAATACGTCTGTATTATTTGTTCACATTTACTTATGTAAGCATACTATTAGTAGAGTGGTAATAATTGTATTTTTGAAACCTGTTGTTATATGGTGTGGGTTCAAGGTGGGATTATCCTGTGGGGATTTAGGGAGGTAATGCATCGCAGATGATGATACTATGACTACACCAAGCCACTCTGATTTTTTCTTGGAGTAGGCAACACACAAGTTACTTAAATCTTGGATATGAACCACCCAATAATGATTTTCACAACCCAGGCCCCAGCCCCACAGCACTGCTTGAGCCCACAAGACAAGGGTAGTAAGGCAATTTTATTTATATGGCACCCAATACTAAGGGCTCTGGGTGCCTTACAATATGTACAGAAAAATCAATAAACATTTTTAAATCAATAAATAATACCAACTATAAAAGTCTCAAAAAAATATATATTGCACTGCGAGGCCCAAATTTCAGTATAAAAAGATGTATTATTAAAGACTTTTTAAAATGGCCACTGAAGGATCACCTCTCACTTGCCAAGGGAGGTGTTCCACAGAATCAGGGCTGCCACTCCAAATGCCCTATAACCTGTGGATTTCAAACTGGATCTTTGAAAGAGAAGAGGCCTGCCTCCACTGACCAAAGGGAGTGGCAGGAGCATAAGGTATCAGGAGGCCTTTCAGGTAGCCCAGACCCAGACCATTCAGGGCCTTGTTTGTTAACAAGCACACCTAGAAGCTAATGCACCACCACAATGTAAACCAGTGAAAAGTGCAGAGAACCAGTATGATAAGCTCAAACATAAAGATTCTAACAACAAGCTGGGCTGCTGCATTCTAGACTAGTTGGAAATGATGCAGCAGCCTCACAGATAACCCAAGATAAAGAGTGTTACAGTAATCCAACCTTGTTGTGACTAAGGTGTGCACCAGTGTTGCTAGGTCAGTTTGTTCAAGATAGTGCTTGGTCCAGGAGATGTTTCAAAGATGATAAAAGTCACTGCAGACAACAGCTGACACCTGGTATTCTAATGTCAGCTTGGAATACACAATGACCCCCAGATTCCCTACCCTATCTGCAGCTTCGAGTGTTATGCCATCCAATGAAAGTAGGATGGTTCTACTACTTGTTGTTGCTGAACCCAACAGTCCTGGCTTAATCAATAGTACCTCCATCTTCAGTGTGTTCAATCTATGCCAGCTGGTCACCATCCAATCCTGGATTTCCCTAAGGCAGTCATTCAATTCCCAAACAACTGCACCCTCATCAGGGCACAAGATACATACAGCTGGGTTTCATCACCATAACAATGAAATCCCAAGCCGTAACATCTAATGATCTCCCCCAGTGGCAACATGTACATGGCAAACAACATGGGAGTTAGAATTGAGGTACACCACAGCAGAGTGTAGCACTGCTCAATGTAAAAGAGCCAAGTACCACCTGCTGCACCCTGCCATACATGTAGGATTAAACCACTGCAACACCATTCCTGCAAGTCCTACATACTGCCACAAATGAGTGAACAGCATGCCATGATCCACTGTGTCAGAGGCTGAAGAAAGGTCAAGCAGAACAAGGAAGAAATGACACCCGCTATCCCTTGACAAAAGGAGATTATGGTGCACCCAGACTAGCATGGTCTCTGTATTATTGTGAGGCTGGAAACTGGACTGGAAAGGCTCACAGATGTCATATTTCTCCAGGTGTTGTTCCAGCTGCACTGCCACCACCATCTTGATTAACTTCCCCAAAAAGGGAAGGTTTGAGACAGGCCTGTAGTTGAAGAGATCATCAAGACACAGAGAAGATTTCTTAAGAAGGGGCTTCACCACTGTCCTTTTCAGGGCAGATGGGAAAAACCCCACCCCAAGTAAACACATAACAATCTCCACAACAATCGGATCAAGTGAATCTCAGCACACTAAAAGAAGCTGGGTTGGCCCAGGGTACAATATACAGAAGGTGGGACACAGTCCAGAAACCACCTGGAAGATGTCATCTGCCACCACTGGCTCAAATTCTGCCCCAAAAATTGGAGTGCCCTTGGTGCTGAGGGCTGAGGCACTGGATGCCACACCTCGTGCCACGCCAGCGACTCGGGTTTAAGAATGACCTTGGGTTGTCAGGGTGCCGGCGCTGGGGGGGGTGGAGCAGGATCGAGCAGCCTAACAGCAGCTCTTCTCTCCTGGGGTGGTTGTCACCCGCCCATAGTTCCACTGCCACCAGGTGGAGATCTGGTGGCAGTGCAGGTGGGAAGGGTGGCAAGTTGGGAGGGCACCTCAGAATGTGGCATGGGCATGCCTCCACATGCCCGTGTGCATGCCTGAGGAAGGGGGTGGATGAAAATGGGGAAACACAATAGATAAAAGCATAATAGAAAAAAATGAAGTGCCTTTGTCCATTGAAGGTCGGATACTGTCAGCCGATGACAGTCTGCTTGAGGATATTCCAGCCCAAATGGAAGACACCTTGTCTAGAATGAAACAGGTAAACTCCTTACATTTATCAAGAGAAAAAGCTCTGCAGTACTGGTGACAGACTGGGTTTAATAATCTGTCCACAGTGTTGAAGAGCTGAGCAGGCCAGTTCCTTCCAGCAGCAACCAATCATGACAGGAATGCTGACTTTTTCAGAGTGATTGCCTGCTGCTGATACTCATCATAGTGAGCCATGAGCCCTCAGTACAAATGTATCCTCCCCCTAGCAGGACCTCCACTAACAATGCTCTAACCTCTGCCTCTTTGTCTTCAACCTCCTCAGATCAGCATCAAACCATGGTGACCTGTGGTGGGAAATCAGGGGTCAGACACAGAGAGGTGCTAAGAAGTCAATGGTCATGTTATACCCTTCCACAGTCACCTCTCCTCCCATTGCACAAGCCGTCTCCATGCCCAAGATGTCCAGTACTGCCAAGAAGCTCTGAGGCTCCAGATTTCCAAAAGAACAATATCTGACCATCTTCACTAGAGAGATTAATAGAGGATCCCCACAGAGGAACTACACAGCATGATGATCTGACCAAAAGACAGGATCAACCCTGATGCCACTAATATTGAGACCCAATGCCACTAATATCAAACCCCAATGAGAAAACCAGATCTAAGGTATGGTCATGCTGGGGGGACCGGTGGCAACTGCCTGTATGAAGCCCAGGAAAGACATCACTTGGAGGAACTGCATTCCAAAAAGGGATGTTTCATCATCAAGCCAAGTGTTAATGTCATCCAAAACCAAAAGTCTGTGCGACTGCACAACCAGATCAGCCATGAAAGTCTCAAGTTCCTACAGGAATTTGTGCTCATATCTGAGGGGACAGTATATGAGCACAATCTTGCAACTTATACCCAGCCTACCCTTTACTACTACACATTAAAATGATCTAGTAACTCCTATGAGGTTAGCTGTCAGTCCCAAAGTGGATCTAAAACAGATGGCAACTCTGCTCCCCCTTCCCATGCTTCCACCTAGGGCAGTGCACCACAGAAACATCTGGTGGAATGGATGCCTCAAGTACAAGGCCTGAGTCATTCCCCAACCAAATCTCTGTGATACATACCAGATCTGCTGAGGAATCCACAATAAAAGCTTCCATTACAGCTGTTTTATACCTAAGAGACCTGGTGTTACACTAAACTGTCCTAAGGGTGGAGCTGAGCTGGCCAGTCTTTTGGCTACCTGCTGACCAGAAAACTCAGGAACCCAGGGAATGGAAATCAGGCAGGGAGGACCCCTCTCCTGAGGAGGTCCACTCCTCAGGTGCCTTCTAGATACCACATTCCTGTTCCTGCCTAATCATCAAAATCCACTGTGACATTACATCTTTGGAGGCACCACTGGGATATTCTCTTTACCATCTTGTCATATACATGGACAAACAGTGTGATCGGCAACAGACTGTTCCCCAAGGAAAATGTTGGAAATCAGAATTGTCTACTGGGAGTAATAGACCAGGGAGGGGCTATGGATATGGCCTACCTAAACTTTAGCAAGGCATTTGACACAGTCCCGCACAAAAGATTAATAATCAAGTTAGCCAGCCTGGGAGTGGGTCCCAGAGTGGTAGCCTGGGTAGCAAACTGGCTGCACAACAGGACACAGAAGGTAATAGTGAATGGAACACATTCTGAAGAAAGGGGGATTACTAGTGGAGTACCTCAGGGCTCAGTACTGGGTCCAGTCCTCTTTAACATCTTTATAGGTGACATTGCAGAGGGTCTGGAAAGAAAGGTATGCCTCTTTGCAGATGACACAAAGATCTGTAACAGAGTTGATTCACAAGGGGGGGTAGAAAGGATGAGAAGGGACTTGACAAGGTTAGAGGAATGGTCAGACATATGGCAACTTAGATTCAATGCAAAGAAGTGCAAAGTAATGCACCTGGGAAATAAAAATCCAGGAGAAGAGTACACAATAAATGGGGAGGTACTAACAACAACAATAATGGAAAGGGATCTGGGTGTAGTCATATCAGATGACCTAAAGGTGGGTAAGCAATGTGAGAAGTCAGTAAGAAGAGCCAGGGGGATACTGGGATGCATAGGGAGGGGCATCACAAGTAGAAAAAGGAAAGTGGTTATCCCTCTGTACAGACAGTTGGCGAGACCCCATCTGGAGTACTGCATGCAGTTTTGGAGACCTCATCTACGCAAGGACATAGACAGGATGGAAGAAGTCCAGAGAAGGGCAACTAAAATGGTGCAGGGTCTACATCAGAAACCATATGAAGAGAGACTGAGAGAGCTTAATATGTATACCCTTGATGAAAGGAGGGATGGGGGGACATGATAGAAACTTTTAAGTACCTCAAAGGAATCAACAAAGTCCAGGACGGTAGCATCTTTCAGAAAAGAGATGTGTAAGAACAAGGGGGCACAATTTAAAGTTAGAGGGGGGACGGCTCAAGGGTAATGTGAGGAAATTCTTTATCATGGAGAGTGGTGGATGCATGGAGACCGCCTCCTGGAGAGGTTGCGGGTCTAAAAACAGTGGGGAATTCAAACATGCATGCGACAGACTTAAGGCAATTATAGTGGGGGGTTGCAGGAAGTAGGCTGTTGGTTAACTAGAATCTGCAGCTTATCCAATAGGTAGGGAAATGGGCAGACTGGGTGGGCCAAGTGGTCCTTATCTGCCATCAAAGTCTATGTTTCCATGTTTCTATGTTTCTATGGGAGGTCAAAGAATGGTGTCATTCTGATTACTTGGACCCCAAGAACATGTTTCTGGTCAGAAAAATCTTGGAAGTGAGCAGCAGAATCTCTATAATGGAAGTTCTGCTAGATAGCTTAAAGAGAGCTGGAAAGTTGAAGCCACATTAACTAGTTTATGATGTGGGCACAAAGACAGTCAGTGTCACTATGGAGAATGACAAGAATCTGAAATCACTGGAAACACTTGCCAGTTACATCAGAGGAAACAAAGGAAGTATGGCAATTACTTAGCAGAGGAGTGCCCTTAAAAGTGATCCAAGTCTGACTCCAACCAGGGAGTGGAAGAAAATAGTTATGAGTTGGCTCACTCAAGAAGGGAATACTAAACAGAACATAAAGGAACTAAGGATTCCTTGGTACAGAAAGTGACACCCACCAAGCTATACTGGATGCAGTAGGATGATTGATGGACAAAGTATAGAAACAACATTAAAACTATAAGGAATACAGGAGGCTCCACCCTTTCTCCAGATTGAAACCTATCCCCTCAGGGTGAAATATTTTAATATTAAGATCAAAAAAGCTACCCTGGTGATCTGATGTTGCAAGATTTAAAATGTTTGGAAGCAGAAAAGAAAGTTTGCATAGCAGAATACCTGAAAGGACTTGTTTTCAGTACCATCCAGGCTCTGAAGATTGCGCAGCGTAATGCCACCCCACTGGACAATTTATTCACCTTGGAAGGAATATCCGGAAGTATGGAGAAATCAGACTGAACTGTTATCCAGTTGTCACTCCTGAATCAAAGGGAAGGATGGAACATTTTAGACTTCTTGGTCCACATGGGAAAAAATAGAACAGTTGGCATACCACAAAGGCAGTTTTCCAGTTGCATACATGGACAGAGTTCATGTAGGGCATGTATTAGAAGGAACTGCACTCAGGCCAGATTTTGACAAACCTCAGCTTATGGGATCAGATGAATCAGCTGCCAACATATGGAGACTTGGTGGGCAAAGTTAGGGAACAGGAGGAGAGACTGCTACTGCAAGGATTTGTTTATCTTCTGCTTAGACAGTGCCTAGATACAGTGACAAAGAGTGCACCAATGTCAATCCCTCCAGGACCCAGCAACATTAAATTGTTTAAACAAATGTATTTTATTTATTTTTTTATTTGTACTTTTGACCGGGGAGACACACTAAGCTGCGTCAGCTTGTTGTTAAGTGTGTCCAGGGGGGGAGGGGGTTGCATGGACCATTTTGTTGTCTTTAATTCATGGGGGAATGTTGGCCATAACATGGGGGGAAATCCCCTACTCTTCTTTGATAAGTGCTACAGGATCTATTACTTCCACCTGGACAGTGACCAGAGATGGGCAGAAGGGAACTCATTTTAACATCTCATCTGAAAGACACCACTGCAACAGTGCAGCAACCCCTTTTACTGCACTACGGTGTCAGTTATGGGTATTACCTCACATGCCTGGCATGGGGATAGACCCCACGACCTTAATCTTCCAACCTCAGAGCAGATCAGGCTACTGAGCCACTGACACTGAAGTGAGGAAATTAACCCAGTTTGCCATGGGACAAAGGAGAGAAGGATGTCCCCAATCTGGAGCAAAGTCAGTGCAGTCACCAGAGATCAATGTGAATTTCTCCCTTCAGGGAGGCAATAATCAGAATATCCCTTAGGTTATGCCTAGATCTTGAAGCATAAGTGAAGGGCTTGTGTGTTACATGTTTGGGAAGCACATTGACAGAGAGCGTGTCAAAGGGGTGAGGACCTAAGGAAGGTAAACAAATAGTTTATGTGAAATTTGGCAGAACAGATAAATGCCAATGTGGCCCAGTCAATGTAAGCACTGGAGCACTGTATGTCAGACAGTCCATTCAAACAATCACACAGTCATAGGGTCAAACCAACCACAAATTTGACAGTTATGCTAACAGAGTTAATGGGACCTTCATCAGAGATCAAGATTAAGTTAAACAGAATGACTGCCTGTGCTATTCTGTATAGTGATTCCCAACTGATTATTATTTTCAAGGACTACATTGACAGGCATTTAACTCATTGGCCATTATAACCCTGGAAGGGTTGGACACACGGGGATTAAATAACAAGGCCTATCTATACATAAGATGTGTGAGAGTGTAGACTGATTTCCCTATTCAATTCAATTCCAATTTTTATTTTACCAGGAGATACACCACTGAGGGAGATTCATTTACAAAGTTGTCCTGGGAGACAATCAAACAATTCAGGATTCACAATACAAAATTGCATAACAACATAGCTTGAGACATGGTAAGAAGGTGAATCTAGATTTACAATAGCTGATTGATATTAACAAAGCATGATATAGTAGCAGGTAAGATGAATCACAGGATTTCATGTCAGGGAGCAAACACAGGAACAAGTAAATAATACACTATAACTATAGTTACAGTACTAAGTACATGAAAAAGGCAATATGGTTGTTCAGAACATATGACAAGGGGAAAGTATTAGAAAAGGAGTAATCAAAAGAGAGAAAGAGGTAAGAGGAAGAGGAAAGGAGGAGGCAGCAAAATGAAGGGACATAAGTGTGAGTAAAGAAATAGAGGGAAGGGGAAGAGCAGCAGGAATATTTTATTTATTTATTTATTTAGTTTTTGTTAACCGGGTAAGTGCACTAGCCAGCAAGTGACTGTTTTCAGGCACGACCCGGGAGGTAAAATTACAGAACATAACGATACAGTAAGGATAACGAGAAATACATGATGCAAATACAGGAAGATACATATGGCAGGATACAATGCATGACAAAGGAAAATACAAGGCAAAATACATTTCAAGGACATTTCCATTGAGCACATACATAAAGTGCATTGAAGGACCTAGGAAACGGGAGAGGATAGGTGTAGGGTAAGCCAGAAACAAGAGGAAAATGACAAAGGGGGAAGGTGAGGAGCTGAGGAAAGGATAGGGGAAGGATAGAGGGTAAGGGGCCAAAACAGGGGGCTAAAGGAATGGCTAAGAATATAAGGACAGAGAGGCGGTGGCAGGAATAGGGAGGTAGGAGGAGTAGAGGAGGGATGGCCGGGAGAGGGAGGGAGGAGTGAGGTTAAAAGAAAGCCGGCAAATACAGCAGCGGAGATACAGGTTTCCAACCTGCGGCCGGGTCGGTGGAAGCAAGAAAAGACGGCAAGCGGAGAAAGGGTGACAGGGGTTACGGCAAAAGACGGCAACAGCGGCAAAAGGTAGAGAACGCGCCGGGCTGGTGGAATTGATAGACGGCAGGGCAAGGGTGATGATGCCGGTAAGAGGAGGGAGGCAAAGAGTACGGCAATAGCGGAAAAGGTAACAACGCCAAGCCGAGCCAGTGGAAACCGAGAGACGGCAGGGGCAGGAAGAAGAGGTTGGTAGGAGGAGGTAAGTTTATGGCAAGTGGAGGTAATAGGGAATAATGCTCAGCTGGGAGGGTGGGACGATGAACGGGCAGGGGTGACTCAGGAGGAGGTAAAGGCCGAGGCAAGCAAGCAGAGAAAGGAAGGGGAGGCAGAGGGGAGGGAAAAGGAGAGTGCAGGAGATGTGGTCGGGGAAGAGAGGAGCAGGGAGTTGAGTGAAGGAAGGCTGAGAGGTGAGGGAGAAGAGAACAGGGATCAAGGGAAGCCAAGTGGTGGCAGGAAGTAAACAACAACTTGTAAATGGCAAAAGCTAATATTTGGCATACAGTCAAACAGATTCAAGCAGCAATTATAGTAAAACACCACATAAAACAACCATTGGGAAAGGCACAAAGTGCTAGCAATAAGGAAGTGGGAAAACAGGTTAAGAGCAAAGGGGATCAGGTAGGATCCAGAGCAAACACATTTGTCCAAAGCAGTAAGAAAAGTCCTGGTTGCCTCTAAAAGTTGCATGAGTAGGGACATCCCTTAGTTCCTGAGGCAGCAGGTTCCACAGGTGAGGAGCAGCATAATGGAAGGAGCCCATGCCCTTTTTGTCCGACAGAGGGGATGGATAATAAGGTCTGATCTGCAGATCTAAGGTTCCATGTGGGAATAGCTGGTCTAAGGAGTTCTGATAGGATAGCAGGTTTGGATGTCCTTATGATGGTATCTGATAGATTGTACAGGTAGTATTGTCTGGTAGAGGAGGGAGAGCCAGCCAAGGTCTTGATATAGTTGGCAGTGATGCTGCAGTGAGTGCTTTGGTTGCATACCTGCATACATTATTGAAAGTAGTGTCCCACAGATGCAGTGCAGATTTATTGGCCAAAGACAGAATGGGACAACCATATATGTGAGGTTGGCAACAGTATACCTCTAGCTACTGCCAGTTTAGCAGCAGGGGTAAGGAGGTAGTTGGTTCTGTAGCACCCTAACTTGCAATTGACTGACTTGCAAGTATCCTGGATGTGTGTTTTAGGTCCAAGGTTTGGTCGAGGTGGATGCCCAGGTAGCGGAAAGAAGTGACAGGTTCTAGTGGGTTCCCATCAATATCAGGAACAGAGATAGTCGAAGGACATGATCTGAGCTTGTGAGTGGAGCCAAATAGCATGACTTTGGTTTTGTTTGTGTTTAAAACAAGGCGTTGAGAGTTCAGCCAGTGTTGTACTGAGTGAAAATCAGCAGTGAGGCAGCATTCAGTTCCAGAACATTGTCAGAGTGAGCATAAGCGACCAGGTCATCTGCATACAGCAGTGGTGACCAGTGGTTACCATCTCTGGGAGATTATTTCGAATAATGAAAATAGAAGAGGGCCAAGTATGGACCCTGAGGGACACCAATGTTGATGACAGCACTGTCTGAAATCGCTGAATTAAACTTCACAGCCTGGGTTCTGTTGGTGAGGTGGCTTTTAAACCAGGTAGTTGCTGGAAGGAGAAGCCCAAGGTACTGAGAGTAGAGAGTAGTAATGTATGATCAACCAGGTCGAAAGCTTGGTTAAGTCAATGTAGACTGCCCCTGTTAACTTCCCTCTATCCATGTTTGTGACAATGTCAGAAGAGAATTTTACAAGTGCAGTCATGGTGCTGTGATGCTTTCTAAAGCCATGTTGGGCTGGACTGAGCAGATTGAAGTTCTCAATGTATTCTGTGATTTGTGTTGATACTATTTTTCCAGGATTTGTTCAGGACAGACAAAATAGCAATAGGCGGTAGTTAGATGTGTCATTTTGCTACCTTCTTAAATACTGGAGTGATTCTGGCTGCTTTCCAGACTTCAGGGACAACGCCATTGGAGAGAGAGAGGGTGAATATTCTTGCTAGGGGGCCAGAGATGTAGTGAGAAGCCATTTTTAGTAGCCTTGGTTCCAAGCCATCGGAACCAGTGCTGGTGTTGTCAGAGAGGGCTTGAGAACTTGATGCCTAGACACTGCCCTGAAGTGGAAGGGGTTAGGTAGGTTAGATGGTTTGCCAGGTGCTGAGAAGTTAGGTTGTGAGGCAGGAGATTGTGATTGAAGGGAAGCTGTGTAGGCAGATAAGTCCAAAAACTGTTGATTAAATGCATTAGCAATATTGTAGAAGTGGATAGACAAATAAAGCTGGGAGAGGAGGGAAGTGCAATAAAGGCTGAGGATAAAAGTAGTGCTGTGGCTGGGACAAATAGAGCTAGAGGGTCCAACAGTAGACTAGATATAGCATTGACATTTTTCTGCCAATGCAGCTTGTAGCATTGATTTAAAGGAGTTTGGACCAACCAGCTGGGTTAAATTTAGAGAATCTTGGATAGTATTCCACAGGGAAGGGATAGAATAGCTGAAAGAGGCAGCACCAAAGTGCGACCTAATTCTAGGGATATCAAGTCAAATAGAATCATAGCGTCTAAGAGAGTAGGCACACTGGGAAGTTCTAAGGAGATCAAGGATATAGGTAGGTAATTTCAGGGAGAGTTGCCCAATCAGGGATTCAATCTGTAAAGGGAGAAGAAATAGGAATTAAATAAGTCAGGGAGTTGCAGGCGTGGAAGCTGAGGACAGACAGGGGAATCAGCAGGGGGCCGAGAGCTGGCAGGGGGGACAAAGGCAGAATTGCGGGCAGGAACTTAGACAAAACAGGGAATCAGTGGGCTGGGCTTTGAACAAAAGACAGAGATTTGGGTTAGTCTGAGGATTGGGCAGAATCAGCGCCAAGAACCAGGGAGGAGCAGTAAGGGAGCGTGAGAAAAAAAGGAAGGAAAAAAAAAGCCAGGAAAAAACAAGATTCAAACTGGTTTAGGAGGAACAGTTGTGCAGTTCAATGCAATTCAATTTGTGTGACTCAGCATTCAGTAAAAACAAACTTCTACACCATTAATTTGAGTTACACCATTTAAAAAAAAATAAAGACATAGCATGTACAGGTATTTAAGAAAAATTTCAGAGAGAGAACAGAACGAGCAGAACCGCTGTAAATGCAGTCCTCAGGCTAGCTAGCCTAGCCAATCCACTAAAGCAACAGTAGGGCTGTAGCCAGTCGGGAGTAGCACCAGAGAGACAGCAGAAAAAAATTGAAAATGCAGTGTTCAGAGGGGCCATACCTTCGGTGTTCTTGCCCATCAGCTGGATCAAGGGGTGGGCAGTAGCAGGAAGAAGCACTGCACCTCTGGGGACTCCATGCCCGATCAGAGGCTCGATCTGTAAAGGGAGAAGAAGTAGAACTTAAATAAGTCAGGGAGTTGAGGGCTTGGAGGCTGAGGATAGACAGGGGAATCAGCAGGAGTCCGAGAGCCAGCAGGCTTTGAACAAAAGACAGAGATTTGGGTTAATCTAAAGGACTGGGCAGAATCAGCGCCAAGCACCAGAGAGGAGCAGGAAGGGAGCTTGAGAAAAAAAAAGAAGGAAAAAAAGGCCAGGAAAAAACAGGATTCAAACTGGTTTAGGAGGAACAGTTGTACAGTTCAATGTAGTTCAATTTGTGCAACTCAGCATTCAGTAAATTTCAACAAACTTCTACACCATTAATTTGGGCTACACTTTAAAAAAAAAATAAAGACATAGCATGTACAGGTATTTAAGAAAAATTTCAGAGAGAGAGAGAAAGAGAGCAGAATGAGCAGAACCACTGTAAATGTAGTCCTCAGGCTAGCTAGCCTAGCCAATCCAGTAAAGCAACTGTAGGGCTGTAGCCAATAGGGAGTGGTGCCAGAGAGACCACAGAAAATTGAAAATGTGGTGTGCGAAGGGGCCATACCTTTGGTGTTCTTGCCCGACAGCTGGATTGAGGGGCAGAAAGAAGTGCTGCATCTCCGGGGACTCCTTACCCAATCAGGGGCTCGATCTTTGGTGTTCTTGCTCGTTGGCTGGATCAAGGGGAAGGCAGTGTCAGGAAGAAGCACCACACCTCCAGGGACTCCTTGCTCAATCAGGAGCTCGATCTTCAGTGTTCTTGCCCATTGGCTGGATTGAGGGGCGGGCAGCGACAGGAAGAAGCTCCATGCCTCCAGGGACTCCTTGCCTGATCAGGGGCTCAATCTTTGGTGTTCTTGTCCATTGACTGGATCGAGGGGCAAGAAGGTACAGTGGTGCCTGCCAGGATATGACACAGTACCTTGCTGTATTACTGCTTTATAACTGCAGAGTGAAGCAGTATGCTGCAGGGAACAGTGTAATTCAATGACAGTTAAACATTATTGGCATGCAGTATCTTGTGACGTATTATTTACTGCAAGGCAATAAAAGTTATTGCATTGCACTGTGGCTGGCACTGCTGTGAATTGAGATGGATGACCTGTGGAAACCTTGGCAGTGGTATACCAAGAGTCAGACATATATGACCATATTGTATTACTGATTGGAATTAATGCTCACATTTTTTGGCAATTGGGTCAGTTGTATCAGGAGTGGAAGGCCAAACAGAAAGGATGAATGCTGCCTATACATGGACTGGTGAGGCAAGCATACCAGAAGCAGTCAAAGTACACAGGAGCCTGTGCGCATACATGGAACGAGCGGGTGCTTCATTCAAACAGCAGAATGCAAGAACACACAAAATGTGAAGCACTCAGAACAGCCAAAAATAAAACCCACAGAAGTCATGGCAGTGTAGCAAATGAGAACCGTAGCACACTACCATGACTTCTGCATGTTTTATTTTTGACTGTTCCGAGTGCTTCATATTTTGTGTGTTCTTGCATACCAGAAGCAGACCTGGAAGATATATGGAGACAGTGAGGACCCAGTTGGTGTAGCGTGGTGCCAGGATAAAGGTGAACTGGTATCAACACATATCATGGAGTGCACCATCAGTGGAACTGTGAGATGTAAGAGAAATATATCTGCAGAACTGTTTTTCCCCACCCTTGACCCACTCAAGAATATGCAGCTTCATGCCTGCATTTGCTTCCTTAACCATTATCTTTTCTTCTCTAGTTTTTATTTAGTACTCTCCTCATTCCTCATCCCCCTGGTTTTCCTTGTACCTGGTGAAAACCTTTTTTTATGGCCCTCACTGCTTCTCTGACCCTTTCTGAGAACCATATTTGTCTGACAACCATATGGATAAGCAGGCAGTTTGGGTTTACTATTTGGTTTTACTATCACAGAGCAGTTTGGGCTTACAAAGGCCAGCCTGGTGGCGCTGAGGGTTGAGGCACTGGATGCCACGCTGCATAGGCGACGGAGTTCAGGAACAGACTTGGGTCATTCAGGGGTCGGTGGGGAGGTAAGGATTGAGCATTACAGCTCTCCTTCCTTGGGGTGGGGGGTCTGTGCTGTGGATAGCACAGCCAGGAGATCCACCCACGCCTAGGGTGCTTGGCTGCCTCCGAGGAGGTAGAAATGGCTGCTGCACCCATTGCATGGTGCACGGACATAAAAAGGGGAGGGCAAAAATGGAAAATACCTGGCAGCAGGATGATGCCCGACTCCCCACAGGCACCGCTCCTGGGCTGGGCATAAGGTAAGGCCCGGTAATTCCGGGGGACGGAGCTGGGGGGGGTTGAGCAGAAGAGGGCTGTTGGGGGAGGAGAAATACCAGTTGTGATAAAAAGTTTGGGCTTACAAAGGAAACTAAATGTGTTTGACAAAGTTTCTGAAGAGGTAAAACTCAAAGTAAATACTTCTAAAACTAAAGTTTGATACTTGGAAGGTAACAGAAGGGTTTCAAACTGGAGATTTGAAGGTAAAACTGTAAAACTGGTTAAGGACTGCCTGAACTGTATTTGGGACTGAGATTTAGCAGTGATAGGCTATGGTCCAAGCATTTGATATATATTAAAACTAAATTGTCTCAACCCTCTTTAGGCCTTACCATATTTAATTCAATGTTCGGGGTAAATCTGTATTTCCTATGGTCACAGCAATTAAGGCAAAGATCACTTCACAAGCCTTAGATGTGTCTGAGGTTTGAGGACTTGTTCATATACAGTCACTAGAAATTCTCTAGCCCTAAATAGGTTTCACAGAGCTATTCTTAGGTTTCCACAACCTACACCTAATGCTAATTGTGTGCTTGATGTGTGATTTGTTTTGTAACTCTTGAACGTTTATATCAGTACTGAATGTTAATGGGTTGAAATGGCAGTAATGCCGGGCAATAAAGATTTGAACATGAACAGTCTGTACCTGCAGCTGCATGTAGATTTACGCTGGGCATGCTACTGTACCTCATCTTGTGACAATAGTTAAAATATGAGTTTTGAATTACTAGATTTAAATACTTCGGGCAGGATTCACAAACCGATAGAAATTCTTGCAGCTGTGGGAAAAAAAACAGCACAAGTGGGTTGCCACTTGCGGATCCATAGGTTGCTGGGGTTTTCCCACAGCTTCAGGTATTTTCTACTAAAGAATTTATTTTTGATAGAACCAGTTACTGCCTGTTTAATGACAAGGTAACTTTTATTATTTCTGCTGGACTCTGTTTGCAGTCCATCTCTGAGGAGCACTCTATTAATAGTTATTGTGTTCACCTTACTGAGTTTGAACAGGAGGCAAAGGGGAGGTTTCCTGATTCCTGGTAAAAATCAGGTGGTGACAGAGAATTAGAAGTCCCCGACAGAAACTGCCCTGTAAGCGGGGACAGCCCATGGGGCAGTTTTTGTCACAACTGGTGGTAGTGGTGTGGGATCATTATCACAACTAATGGCAGTGAAGTGTGGATCAGTGCACATATGTAAAGCCAGAATTTGTGCACAGTGTGCTTTCCTGTAGAAGCAGGAACTCTGAGAGATAGGTAAAATCCTTACATAGTGTATAGTGGAGTGCTGTTCCGTATAGAATTCCATCCCTTTCAAAATGCTGTTCTACCACAGTTCCAAGGTCATGGAATGCTGCTCTACCCTACTGTGGTAGAACAGCATTCTAGAACTTCTAGAGACTGCATGAGTCAGTTTCATTTTGAAAGCAAAAGAACTCACAAAACACATTTTCCACACAGTACTATACACTATAAAAAATACAGGATGAGCAACTCTATGCACAACTGGTGTGTTTTGCCACCTCGGGGTTCTGATTGCCATGGACCTCTCAAGCTTCACTGTCGAGGTCAGAGGGAATCAGAATCCCTCTGTGGCAGAACACACTGGTTCTGCATAGTTGCCCATCCAGTATTCTCTATTTAGCACACAAGCTGACATACAGATTTAGTCTTTGCCGTATTGGTCCTTGTAAGAACAGATCCAGAAGCAAATGATTTGATACATTTTATTGGACCAACATAGATGTAACAAAAAAAAAAAAAACTGATTTAGCTTTTGGACCAACCCAGTCCTTCCTCAGAAGCTCAATGACAGTTATTTAGAAAATCCCATACTTTTAACACCCAGATGACAAATGATAATGCAGAAAAAAACCTGAAAAAATTTCCATTGGTTTAAAATACTCATTTAAAAAACAACACAAGACACATCAGAGAAGCTGAAAAGTATCAGTTCAGCTTCAGGTGAAAAGGTCTAAAGGTCAGATGTGCTTAGCGCATAACATCATGCAAGGAGTGCACTGCACATAAATTTAAATGACTTAGAAATACCTTCAGAGTAAGATAAGGACATATCGAGCATAGATCTGTATAGCTCAATTATGAGTGCAGTTCATGAAAAGCAAAACCCACTCAGATTATCATCATTGTAAGTTAAAAATAAACCCCACAAAATAGAACTACAAAAAATAGATATACATGGCATACAAAGGGTTAAAAGTAAAGTGTACCTAATGTGAGCAATAGTTGGAAACATTAGTCAACTATATTCTCAAACTGTTCATTATGCTCCATAAACCTTAAGGCCTTTAGTGTTGTAACAGGAGTTTATACACAATAATATAAATTGGCAGTATAAGAGCCAAACAAAAAGCTGCTTGTCAAGGACCACCAAAAAACTAAGACCATGCAATCTGATATGTACAGATTTCAACTTGATGTACTAAAAATGTCTAAGGAATCTGAATAGGAAGTCACAGGAATTAATTCCCCCCCAAGGGAAGATAACTAGTTGTAAGGAGAGATACACACACACCAAGACACACATACCCGAATCCTAATGCACCATTATTCACATCAATCACTTCAAATGTTATCCAAAGGAATTAAACTGTCCTGAGCCTCCAAGTAAAAGAGACCATGCATCCTAATATGTACCGAGTTCAAAAATGTGACACTATATAATCATACCACTATATGTGCAGTAACAGTCCAAAGATTCTGAATATAACCACAATAAAATAAAACCTCCACCCTCCCCAGGGTAAATAACTAGTTAGAAGTGAATGTACACTATATGTATGTGAGACAAGAGTCCTAACATACCTTCATTTCCACAGATCACTACATTATTAGCCTAATGTAATTTAATCTGTCAAGGACCCCCATGCAAATGAGATCCTGCACTCCGATATGTTCAGATTACAAAAATGTGACAGTTTGTAATAAAACTACTATACTAAGAGTAACAGGCAAGGAATCTGAATAAGACCCAATGGAATTAACCCTACCCCCACCCTTGGGAAGATAGCTAGTAAAGGAAATAATATTCATTATGGGTGTGAACTAAGAGCCATAACACACTGTAACACCATTATGTCATGTACCTAAATATAAGCCCACCTCAATGTAACAGCAACCCCCACACCCACACCCACCACACTCACAAATCCCCTCCAACAGACAGCTAACTGACCATACCTACTACAGAGAAATGGCGAGTGACCCCACTACAATCTAAAAAAAGAACTACAGGACTTAATTAGATCTTTTCCAAACCATGTCCAAAGAAGACTAACTGATCTCATCCCTTCTGAACCCAAGCCAGGAACATTCTACATGCTGCCTAAAATGCATAAACCTGGCAATCCGGGGAGACCCATAGTCTCTGGTAATGGTACCCTGACTGAGGGCATCTCAGGGTTTGTAGAAACCTCTTTGAAACCACTGGTCATGGAAAGAGAGTTGTATCCAGGACACTACACACTTCCTGCGTAAACTTTCTGATTAAAAGGACTTACCACCTGATACCATTTTAGCCACGATGGATGTAACATCACTCTACACTAATATTCCACACACGGAGGGCATTTCAGCCTTCCATAAATACATACAGGAGAAAGGACTGGATCAAAACATCAACCCTGAAGTGGTGGGGAAACTTATTGAATTCATTCTGACACAGGATAACTTAAGCTTTAATGGTAAACATTATGTTCAAACTTTGGGAACAGCAATGGACACCAGGATGGCTCCACAGTATGCTAATCTTTTTATGGTGAATTTAGAGGAGAACTTTTTAAGTAACTGTACACACAAACCTCTCACTTATTTTGGTTACATTGATGATTTATTTATAATTTGGATGGAGGATACTGACGCACATAAGGATTTTCATCAGGAACTTAATGACTTCCACCCAACCATAAAGATTTCCCTTCAGTATTCTGCCACAAGTGTTAATGTTCTGGACACCACTGTCACCATCAAAGATGGAACCTTACATACATGTATTTACAGGAAGCCAACAGACAGACCGAGATACTTACACAGGAATAGTAATCACCTGAGCTACACTAAGAAATCTGTCAATTACAGTCAAGTACTTCAGTATCAGAGTATCTGTTCAAATGAGGAAGATAGAGATACGCATTTGGCTATGTTGAAAAACACCTTTATTGAGCAGGGACACTCTTTCAGAGAAATTGATTGGACAATAGAACATGCAACGCAAGTACCAAGGCAACAGCTACTTCAGTATAAGGAAAGGACAGCTACCAACAGAATATCCTTAATAGTCACATATCATCCTGACCTTGAACTTCTTCGCAAGATTATTAAGGACCTCCACCCAATATTTAGTGAGGATGAGACCCTTAATTGTATTTTTAAGGAACTACCACTACTATCTTTTAAACAACCACCAAACTTAGCCAACCTAATTATTAGGAGTAAACTTTCACCAGAACAGAATGCCATGACACTTAATGGTACATGACCCTGTAATTAACTCAGATGTCAGTGGCTCAGTAGGCAGCACACTCACCTCTGAGGCCGGGAGAGCAGAAGGCTGTGGGTTCTAAGGGGTTAATATCCCAATACTGGCACTGCAGTGCAGCATGAGGGGGGTGCTGCACTCCTGAGGTGTCGTCTTTCGGATGAGACGTTAAACTGAGGTCCCATCTGCCTGTTCTGGTGGTAGTTCAGGTGGATGTTAAAGATCCCATGGCACTTCTCGAAAAGAGCAAGGGAATTTTGTTTTTATTGGATATTAAAAGCATCACAAACAAAATACAGAAAAGAAGTCACATGCAGGATCAGAAAGCGAAAAGAACAAAAAGTACATCATGTAACAGGTACGTCAGAATCTGTAACCCAGGGAAGATTTCTCCACGCATTCCTAATATACACTTCATTGTGATGAGATTTTTCCATATAATACATACAATTGATATCTTTAGAGATACAACCAGCAAGATCCTGACATGAGAGTAGTTTCTGCTGTAAGGTAAGCAAACATCTGGCATTCCACACATACCATTTAATGACATAAAAAAATCACAGTAAGAGTACATGCATCCCAGTGGGACCAGTCCCGGCCATACACCCCATAAATCAAAGTCTCATAAGAGACAGTACGTAATGGCAACATATCCCAACAGGCAGCTAAGTAACTCCAGAATGACTGAATAAAAGAACAAGAAAAAAATAAATGCTGCATCGTTTCCAGCTGCACCAGACATTGTGGTCTAGTACACATCTGTTCAGTCAAAGCTTTATATTTATGATTTGCTTTGATATTTAGTTTATCATGGCAACAAAGCCATAACACATCCCAGTATTTCACTGGAATCCTCTCATTGCGAAGCAGGCGCAAGAGGCAGGGAACAAAGGTCGGAGAACATAAAGGAAATGTACAAGGTTCAGTAAAATGGGAATCCCTTACCTGGGAATATAACAATTTTTTTGATTTATGGAGCACATCCCCATATGTAATACCCCAGCATTTCTTGCGAACAAACAGTTCCCTATAATAAGTTGCAGAATAGGGAACTGATTTAAAAATCTTTAAAGAATCAGAGACCCAACCATCAAACCAAGCTCGCAGTTTGGAGCCCAACAAGGGCTTTCACCAAGTAGGTACCTGCTGGCACACTGGACAAAGATTCACAAATAAAAAAATTAATGAAAAAAAACAACACAGGATTGACCATATTTAAACCCCTATCCAAAACCTTAAGATATAACACATTCCATTTAAGAGGATTCAATCTACTCCCCCAAATAGCCTGGAAAAATAATCCATACAGAACGGCCTCCCTTTCCTTTGGGGGGGAGCCAAACTAACATATAAAAAAAGTGGTAAAAGATAAGTTCTAACCAAGTACACACATTTCAACTTTCCCATACTATGTTTACACCAACCCGTCACCAAAGCCCTCCCCTGCTTCAGCTTTCTATCCCAGTTAAGAAGATCCTGACGACCATAATCAAAAGCTATCCCCAGAATCTGAAGAGGTCCGTCCTGAACAGAAATGCCAGCAACACAAGGAGTAGTTACACCTACCCCGAGTCTCTTAATGACACATTTATCTCTATTCAAATGTACTCTGGAAGCAGCACCATAAGAAGAGCAAAAATCAAGAGCTCTAACAATGTCAGTAGGAGACCTCAAAATTAAACAAATAACAAAGCAACAGCAGTCCAAGGTAAATGATGTCCAGAAACAAAGACTGGTGTGGAAAAATGAACATCATTCAACAGTCTGAGTAATGAATCAATACTAAAAACAAAGAGCAAAGGGCTTAGGGGCAACCTTGACGAACCCCGCATCGCACCGGATCATAGGCCCTAGGAAACCATTTATTAAAGGTTTAACTACCGCCAAGCCATAAATAGCCTTCAACTATGAGATAAAACCAACAGGAATGCCATAAAATTGTAAAGTAGAACATAAAAAATCATGATCAATGGAATCAAATGCTTTCCTCTGATCCAGGGACACCACAAACCCCTCCGTACCAGGAAAAGCACCAGACTCAAAAACTTCCCGTAACGACAGTAGTTGGTCTGTAATAATTTTCCCTGGGACAAGACAAGACTGAAATTTGGAGAGAACATGGGATGCTACTTGTGACAGCTTATGCACCAAAATTTTTATTAAAATCTACATTCAAAAGACAAATTGGCCTCCAATTACTCAAATCCTTCTTATCACGTTTCTTATATAGGAGGGACACAATCCCTAGGGTCGTATCCAAAGGGAAAGCCCCCATATCCAACATGCATGTATAAACCCAAGCCAATTCAGAGGAAATAAAGGGGATAATAATCTTAAAAAGTTACGTCGGAAGACCATCTTGTCCCGGTACCTTTCCCTTAAGTAAGACCAGAACCATCTTCAGGATTTCAGCCAAGGACACAGCTAAGGTTAATTTAGAAGCAGCCTCATAAGGAATGGTAGGAACATTCAAGAAATGAAAAAAATGAGAAAAAGCAGTCCAGTCAGTGTCTTTTTTCTCAAACTGAGTCCCCAAATACTGGAACACCACCCTCATAATCCACTGTTGCTGTGTGACCACTACATGATCAGGGTCCCAAACAGCAGACAATTGATTTTGTGCAATCCAGTCTCTACAACTCAGTAAAGGACAAACAGTGTCCAATTTCCCCTGAGTACCAAACCACTGTTGCATGGTAAGGGAAGCCATTTGGTGTTCATGAAAATCCCTCATTGAATGCTGAACAACCTTAATCTGCTCACTAAAATCATGGCCAGTGGAATGTGCCAAACTGAATAAATGTTGTAACTGCTGCCTATGTTGCTGGTATGTCATTTTCTTGGAATCTGACGTCTGCTTGCTAACAGCCAATACCAATCTCCATAAATCAGATTTAAGACTCTCCCACCATAAAATGGGACTATCAAAAATGGTAAATAAAGCCTTCCTACCACAAACCAAATACAAAATCTGAGGTACAATGGAGGCTTTCTGGAGAAGTAAAGAATTAAACTTCCACACTCCTGGTCCATTAGGGAGCTCCGTGGACCCCAGCACAATAGATAGTGTATTATGGTCAGAATACTCCATGGAAGCAACCTGAGCTGCTCTGATAGGAATCCCCTTACTGACAAAAAATAGATCTATACATGTCGCACGCGTGCCTCTGTGAAAATTAGGCGCACCCTGATTATGAAAGGATTTATAAGCATCAATCATATGAGCCAATTGTACCGTAGAAGACAAAAGGGACATGTCACTAAAAACGTTTCTAGTCGTACCACTCCCCCTATCCTGAACTGTAAGACCACAATTAAAGTCACCTCCCCAGATCACAGTCTGAGCGGAAAAAAGAAAAGGGCGTATTTGAAGAAAAACCTCTACCCTCTCAGCCTTAGTCTGAGGGGAATAAACATTAATTAATCTATAATAAGTTCCCCAATATTTAATACTAAACATCAAAACTCTGCCTGGAACCAGATCTAGCAATTCAATAAGCTGAATGTTCAGACAAAAAAAAATTCCCACCCCAGTACAGGTACCCAAACCAAGGGACCAAAAGGATGGCCCCTTGAACCATTCCCATTGAAGAGACCAGATCCCAGCGGTCAAGTGGAACCTGGTATCCCGTAAAAAAATAATATCAACATCAGAGGATACCAAATGAGAACCCCCCCATTTCAGATTAGTCTTTATACTAATTAACATTAATAGTTAATAGACGGAGGTTTGGAAACTGACACATTAAAGGACTCAAGGAGGTTTATGTGCCCGTGATTTACCAGAGTCCACCACCCTCTTTTTTCTCCCTTTAGTAGCAGATTTACCTTTCACAGGACCCACAGACTGACCTCCACCATCCTCTAATTCACTTGACTCAGAATCAGAGAGAAGGGCTCTCTGCAGTGAGACTCTTCTGAGGAAATCTCAGAGTCATTACCACAAGTACCGGGGTCTTGAAAAAGAGGCTGAAACCTATTGGAGGTTTTAGTCTCCGAAATCTTATGAACTTTAGAAGCAGGCTGCCTCCAACTCCTACGGCGAGTCGCACATTGTTCAGGTTCCACAACAGTAACAGGCGGTGGGGGGGCATTTCCACAGAAGAAACAGTAGTTTTCACCGCCAAGGCTGCCACACTAGCAGGGAGTGGAGGCACCACAACAGATAGCTTCCGGTCCACTAAATCCCTGGCCACAGTCTCAGGGGGAGCATCAGAGCAAAACTCGGGGGGGGGGCAACGGAGGCAGATCAGAGGTAGGGGCACACTGCGGATCCAAAGGCCTCATCACCCAAGGAGTAGCCTGACACAATTTTACATTCTCCCACTGGGCAACTGCCACCAGTAACCGTTGTTCCTCAAGGTCACTAGTCCTAGATTTAGCGAAAGCAGCCTGAGTACAAGAGTGATACAAATGACCAGACTTGCCACACAGGTTACAACAAATATCTTCTGTACATTGGAGATCATGTGACCTGATTTCCCACAGAATGAACAGTGCACCTTATTGCAGGTATTACTTATATGACCAGGGGCACCGCATTTATAGCAGATTTTGGGCTGCTCAGGATAAAACAAAACCCCTCAGTCCCCACCGAGAAAAAAGGAATTAGGCAAATGTTGTAAAGATCCACCTACCTCATGCAAAAGTACCCGGACCTTCCAACCCCCCGTCCAGATATTTGCACTATCAAAGATAGCCTCAGGGTGTCCCATCACTGAACAACGCTGTTTTAGCCAAAATATCAAATCTGTCACACTCACTCACTCATTCTGAAATAGGACAGTCACTTTTTTTTAAGCAGGCTTAGTCAGGGGAATAATATCAAAAGGGGTCCATAAAGGTGAGCTTTTCACTTTGTGATACCTGAGCCAAAAAGACTCCAACCCACTCTGCATTTTAAAGCTGACATCGAAGGAATGCTCCCCTGAGACATGTATCAAAGCATATAACTCTGCAGCATTAAAATGTAGACTGTCTTGCAGCAGTATTTTACCCACATATTCCCTATCTGGAAACACCTCCAAACCCCCCTTATAAACAATCCGGACAGCATTATGTCTTTTGACAGGAAGGACTTTTTTATGAAAAAAAGAAGCATAAGTCTGAGAATGCTGGCCACCATTTCCTCCCCAAGAAAAGCCTTGGCCCCCTGACACCTCCTGTAAAGGCAATTTAGCAGTGTCTTCACCGTGGTCACTGTCTCTACCCACTTTGGGAACATACAAACCCCGGTTACCTAACACAGCCATCTGTTCAAAATTTAAAGCAGGAGTAGTAGTCAATTCCAAACCAGTCCCAAGAGCAAAATCCGAGTTGTGTCCTGTATCTGAATGAGAAGTACAAGAACCCGCTGGGCCAGAAGCAGGCAGCCCTTCAGTAATGTGAACACCCGGTATACGGATGGAAGCAAACCCAGACGTCCATTGCTGGGATGAAGGTGATTTCACCCAACGGGCAGCTCTCGAAGACGTCTCCACAGACCAAGGCACTGTAGTGTCCATCTCTGAATGAGCCCACGCCTTCCACGATGAAGCCCGCTTAGCAGTCATTTTTTCCTTAGATGCAGCTGAAAGGGAAAAAACAGAAACCCCGTCCTGTTGACGATTATCAGTTTAAAAGACTTCTGACTGTTTCGGGGACGAGACGCAAGCCCCGTCTGCAGACACACTCACGCTAGGAGTATTCTGGGCTAGCTTGACAACTCCCGCCAGTCACCCAGGAGACTCCTGGGCTACAAGGAAGTGAATCAGCTGCATTCTCCAAATCTGGCACTTCTTACACAGAATGATCAACTGTACCAACAGAGCAAGCATTAGTAATCATCGGTGTGGCGCTAACCTCCGCAGACTGGCACAGAGAACCAGATCCCGAGATAAGAGCAGGATTAGCTATAATCGCAACATGATCCGAAGCTCCTTCAGGACTTGCAACAACATCTTCCAAGTGCACTTCAGCATCAAAAAAGGTATCCACCTCAGTCATTACTTCAGGTATCGGTGCAGCTTGCACTCCTGGCTTCTCTACATCCTTCTCCATCACTGCTCCAATGGAGACTGACACCAAGTTGGACAGCAAGTCCCCCTACTGACAGAGTAGGGGAATGTCCCCGGTGTCCTGGCCAAATTCCCCCCCATTCACTGAAAAATACCATCAACAGCTTAATCTGGTTCAAAGTCAGTTAGCATTCATCTGTATCCCCCGGGTCGTGCCTGAAAATAGGCAGAATTTGTCTAGTGCACTTACCTGGCCAACAAAAAACTAAATAAAAAAAAAATGTAAGACTTGTGAGCTCATTTCTACTTCAGACTGTGTGGTTACATCACAAAACAGACAATTCAGGGTACAAGGGAATGATACATGTGCATCACAGCATGTTGTTTATTTCATTCAATGCAAGAGATGTCCACAAACAAGTTATGTTGGAGCGACAAGCCAACTGGTCTGCACTAGAATGAACTCACGCAGACATAATATTAATCTCAAGATGACTGAAAAACCAGTGGGGCAACACTTCTCTCGACCAGACCTCTCAATCTCAGATATGTCAGTAATGGTCTTAAAAGGAAATCTCAAAAGTATACAACAGAGACAGGCTTTTGAGATCAAACTTATATTACTTCTCAATATGGTAAATGATGGCATGAACACAGATTTGGGGTTTATGGCACATTATAGACCTTAAACATCCACAGACCTTTTCTTCGAAAGATAGACATATTATAGGACTTCAGCGTCTTCTTGGGTGTATGTGTGGGGGGGGATATGTGACTGTGGTGGGTGTGGGGGTTGCTGTTACATTGAGGTGGGCTTATATTCAGGTACATGACATAATGATTTACAGTGTGTTATGACTCTTAGTTCACACCCATAATGAATATTATTTCCTTTACTAACTATCTTTCCCAGGAGTGGGGATAGGGTTAATTCCATTGGGCCTTATTCAGATTCCTTGCCTGTTACTCTTCATACAGTAGTTTTATTATATACTGTCACATTTTTGTACTCTGAACATATTGGGGTGCAGGATCTCATTTGCATAGGGGTCCTTGACAGATTAAATTACATTGGGCTAATAATGTAGTGATCTGTGGAAATGAAGGTATGTTAGGACTCTTGTCTCACATACATATAGTGTACATTCACTTCTAACTAGTTATTTACCCTGGGGAGGGTGGAGGTTTTATTTTATTGTGGTTATATTCAGAATCTTTGGACTGTTACTGCACATATAGTGGTATGATTATATAGTGTCACATTTTTGAACTCGGTACATATTAGGGTGCATGGTCTCTTTTACTAGGAGGCTCAGGACAGTTTAATTCCTTTGGATAACATTTGAAGTGATTGATGTGAATAATGGTGCATTAAGATTCGAGTGTGTGTCTTGGTGTGTGTGTGTATCTCCTTTTAACAAGTTATATTCCCGGGGGGTTAATTCCTGTGATTTCTTATTCAGATTCCTTAGACATTTTTAGTACATCAAGTTGAAATTTGTACATATCAGATTGCATGGTCTTAGTTGCTTGGTGGTCCTTGACAAGCAGCTTTTTGTTTGGCTCTTATACTGCCAATTTATATTATCATGTATAAACTCCTGTTACAACACTAAAGGCCTTAAGGTTTATGGACATAATAAACAGTTTGAGAGTATAGTTGGGTAACGTTTCCAACTATTGCTCACATTAGGTACACTTTACTTTTAACCCTTTGTATGCCATGTATATCTATTTTTTGTAGTTCTATTTTGTGGGGCTTATTTTTAACTTACAATGATGACAATCTGAGTGGGTTTTGCTTTTCATGAACTGCACTCATAATTGAGCTATACAGATATATGCTTGAGTTGTCCTTATCTTACTCTGAAGGTATGTCTAAGTCATTTTAATTTATGTGCAGTGCACTCCTTGCATGATGTTATGCTCTACGCACATCTGATCTTTAGGCCTTTTCAGCTGAAGCTGAACTGATACTTTTCAGCTTTTCTGATGTGTCTTGTGTTATTTTTTAAATGAGTATTTTAAACCAATGGGAATTTTTTCTGTTTTTTTTTCTCCATGATCTGGGTGTTAAGAGTATGGGATTTTCTAAATAACTGTCATTAAGCTTCTGAGGAAGGACTGGATTGGTCTGAAAGTTAAAACACTTTGTTCTTTTTGTTACATCTATGTTGGCAGTCAGAACAGCAAAGGCCCAAACCAAGGAAAAGATAGCCAACTCAATTAAGAAGGGGGATAAAACCTTTTATGGGTACATCAGGGAGCAAAGTAAGACCAAGGAAGGGATAGTGAGGCTTAATAAAGGGGAGGGGGGCGTGGGCAGAAGGTGACTGTGAAAAGGCAGAGATACTAAACAAATATTTTTGCTCAGTATTCACAAATGAAGAGGGGGAGGTACCTAAACCAAACAATAGAAACACTCTGGATACAGGAGTTGATACCAGCCCATTTACAGAAGAAAGGGTTCTGAAAGAACTCTTAAAACTGAAGGTGGGCAAAGCAATGGGGCCTGACAGGATTCATTCCAGAATTCTCAAAGAACTAAGGGTAGAACTAGTGACACCACTGACTACCCTCTTTAGCAAATCATGGGAGGATGGGATGGTACCTGAGGACTGGAGGAGGGCAGATGTGATTCTGCTTCACAAAAGTGGGAGCAGGGCAGAAGCAGGAAACTACAGACCTGTTAGTTTAACCTCAGTGATAGGGAAAATGATGGAATCACTTCTGAAGGAAAGAATTGTCGAATACCTAGAGGCCAGAGGGCCACAGGACCCAAGGCAGCATGGATTCACAGCAGGAAGATTATGTCAGATGAATCTAATAGATTTCTTTGACTGGGTGACCAAAGTAGTAGATCAGGGAGGGGCTGTGGACATGGCCTACCTAGACTTTAGCATGGCATTTGACACAGTCCCACACAAAAGATTAATATACAAGTTAGCCAGCCTGGGAGTGGGTCCCAAGATGGTAGCCTGGGGAAAGAATTGGCTGGTGAACAGGACACAGTGGATAATAGTAAATGGAGTCAACTCTGAAGAAAGGGGGGTTACTAGTGGGGTACCGCAGGGTTCAGTACTAGGACCGGTCCTCTTCAATGTCTTTATAAGTGACATTGCAGAGGGACTAGAAGGAAAAGTATGTCTCTTTGCAGATGACATAAAGACCTGTAACAGAGTTGATACACAAGGTGGGGTGGAAAGGATGAGAAGGGACTTGGCAAGGTTGGAGGAATGATCAACGGTATGGCAGCTTAGATTCAATGCTAAGAAGTGCAAGGTAATGCACCTGGGAAACAAAAACCCAAGGGAGAGTACACAACGGGGGTGAGATACTAACAACAAAAAAAATGGAAAGGGACCTCGGGGTTGTCATATCAGATGACCTAAAGGTGGGCAAGCAATGTGAGAGGGCAGTAAGGAGGGCTGAGGAGATACTGGGATGCATAGGGAGAGGCATCACCAGTAGAAAACAAGAAGTTGTTATCCCTCTGTACAGACAGCTGATGAGACCCCATCTGGAGTACTGCATGCAGTTCTGGAGACCCAATCTCCACAAAGACATAAACAGGATGGAGGCAGTCCAGAGTAGGGCAACTAAAATGGTACAGGGTCTGCACCAGAAGTCATATGAAGAGAGAGACTTAAGGAGCTTAATATGTATAGCCTCCAGGAAACGAGGGAGAGGGGGGACATGATAGAAACTTTCAAGTACCTCAAGGGAATCAACAAAGTCCAAGAGGGTAGCATCTTTTAGAAAATGAGGTGTGCAAGAACAAGGGGGCACAATTTGAAGATGGGGGGGCAGCTCAGAGGTAATGTAAGGAAGTATTGTTTCACAGAGAGGGCTGTGGATGCATGGAATGGCCTTCCGGAGGAGGTTGTGGAGTCAAAAACAGTGGTGGAATTCAAGAATGCATGGGACAGTCATAAGGCAATTCTAGGGAGTGGGGGTAGGATGAAGTAGGCTGTTAGTTAACTAGGATCTGCAGCTTATCCATTAGGTAGGGAAATGGGCAGACTGGGTGGGCTAAGCGGTCCTTATCTGCCATCAAATTCTATGTTTCTATGGTCCAATAAAAGGTATTAAATCATTTGCTTCTGGATCTGTTAGCACACAAGGTGACAGAGTGCCAATAAAAATACACCTTAACAGTCACAAAACAGTATATACAAAAGGTTAATTTTTTACTACTTTTTTTTATTTCTAAAAACAGCTTAGTGCAGCACAGTCAGAAAAGAGGAGCTTCTCATCGTGTAGCAGATTTAATGTGCAGCAGTTTTGCAGACTGGCACAAACAGGGTGATTGTCCATGAAGGCCTGAAAAGGAATGAACTCATAGAAGCCCTGTTGGAGCAAGACTGAATGTGAAGGTGGCAGACAGTCTCAGAGGTGTATGACCAAACACCTATGCAGCAGGTGGTCACTGAGGAAGGTGACCAAGGTGGCGAGATTGTGGTCACAGTGGCTGGATCAGAGGGACACCTCGAGTCATGAGCTGGTGAAGCAGTACAGCCCAAACCTGAGCTAAGAGCTGGTGCAGCAGGGGCTCAAAATCAGCTTGAGATCCTGAGGATGGAGCTTGCACTGAAGGAAGGAAGCCAAATTGCAGAGGGCAAGGCTTGAGGCTGAAAAGGAGAAAGTAGGGCTGGAGGTGGAGGAAAGAGAGATGGCTCAGCAGCATGAAATCCTGATGCAGGCAGAACGAGAGAAATAATGGCAGCATGAGATTGAGATGGTGAAACTGCAACCAGCAGACACCACTGCAAACTGTAACTAATGGTGTTGGGGGTGTAACCCACAAAGCTACAGTTAATTCCAAAATTTTTGCAATACCAGAGGGGTGATGATCTTGATTTGTTATTAAAATCATTTGAGAGGATATGTGTGTAGTTTAAATTGGACAGGTCATGGATGATCCACCTTATACCACTGCCACTGGCCCTGCTTTGCATGCATTTGCTAGAATGGATGATCAGGACAATATGGACTACAATAAAGTTAAAAGGGTGTTATTGAAACATTTTGAACTGACTTCTGAGGCTTATAGGCAAAAATTCAGAGAATTAAGAAAGGGCCCAGAAGACAGCTATGTAGAATTGCATGTCCAAATGTGTGCCTATCTAGACTGCTTGGTGGATGGGGCTAAAGCTAGTACTGTAGAGCAAATAAAAGATTTCTTTGTAAGAGAACAATTTCTTAAAATTGTACCTGAGGACCTGGGTGTATGGCTACTGGACCAGGCATGTAACTCCACAAGGGAGGCAGCAGAAAGTAATGATTTGTATTTGGCCAGCAGACCACATGCGCAGAATAAGAACAATGAGGGTGGGCAGCACATGCATTACAGGGGACCCAGGGAGGGCAGCCTAAAGTAAACCAGCCTGTACCTGAGTCCAAAACAGAACACACCGGTCCTAAGGGGAACAAGGAGCTGAGGGCAAAGAAATGCTGGATTTGCCAAAAAATGAGGCTTCTGTCCTATGACTGCCCTAAATATGTGAGTAAAGGGAAAAAGCCTGGGGGAGGGGATGATCAAGACACTATCCTACAGATGGCAGCCTGCATGCACACTGCAGTGCCACCAAACTCCTCCATGCTTATCCACCCTATTCTAGTCAGTGGGACAGTAACACAGGGATGGAGGGGCACAGGTGCCTCCATCTCCATGGTGAGACAGGATCTGATCCAACTGGAGCAGATTCTGGCAGGGCAGTTTTCCAGGATTGGGGGAGTTGTTGTTCCAGTGGTCCAAGTGCCAATGGTTCAGGTCTTCGTGAGCTGGGAAGGTGGCCATGGGGTATGGGAAGTGGAAGTTGTACCAGATCTCCCTATGGAGGTGATAGTAGGGAATGATTTTGAACACAGGGAAAACCTACTGTGTGTTACTGCCCATAGTCAGGCAAAAGGCCAATCTTCTGAGGGTGAGGAGTGGGGTGACACAGCCTGTGCTAACCCCTCCATCTGTAGCTGAGGAAGTGGATAGTGTGGGTGAGGGACTAGCTAGGAGTAGCAGCCCTGAGCCCCACAGAGTAAGCATCAACCAGGGGCAGACTTCCTTCTGAGGGGTAGTTGGGGAGGGTCAGGTGGGAGGAGCTGGGCAGGGTTCAGCTGGCCAATCCTACCCTCCAGAAACTGAAAGAGATAACAGATAGTGCTGAGGTCTCTCAGAGGAGCAAAATGTCAGTTCACTGGAAGAATGGGCTTTTGTACAGGAAGTGTACACCACAGATGGGGCTAGAGGGAGAGGTACTCTGACAGCCGGTAGTTCCCCAGGACTACCACAAGCAGCTTGTGGCCCTGACCCATGATATCACTTTTTCAGGCCACCTGGCTATTAACCGCACAAAAAGGTGGCTTACCAACAACTTCTTTTGGCTGAGCATGTACTCAGATGTGGCTAGTTACTGTCAGGCTTGTCCACAGTGCCAGAGGGTGGGAAAGGTAGGGGACAAGGCTAAGACAGCTTTGGTGCCCCTACCTGTTATTGATGAACACTTTAAGAGGGTAGCTGTATAGTTGGACCCCTGAGTACCCCAAGTCACATGGGTAAAAGATACCTATTGGTTCTCATGAACTACGCAACCAGGTACCCTGAGGCAGTGGCTATGTCCAACACTGAGGCAGAAAAAGTGGCTGATGAGCTCCTGGGAAGCCTTAGCTGAGTGGGATTTCCCCAGATTTTGTCAGACCAGGGGACAAATTTCATGTCATTATTAATGACTAGTCTGTGGGAAAAGTGTGGGGTGAAACAGCTCTGTGCTTCATCCTATCACCCCGAGACAAATGGCCTGGTCAAGCAGTTCAAGGGGACTCTCAAAACTATGCTCAGGATATTTGCTGACCAGCACAAGAGGGATTGGACAAATATTTTCCCCACCTCCTGTTTGCATACAGGGATGTTCCACAGGAGTTCACAGGGTTCTCACCCTTCGAGCTCTTGTTTAGTCGCAGAGTGAGGGGGGCCCCTAGATTTAGCTAGGGACGGTGACCTTGCCTCCTTAGGGGAATTTGTTGTGTACTACATCCTGAATTTCAGGACCCAGCTTAAGGAGCTCATGGGGCTTTCACAGGAGCACTTAGCCACTGCACAATAGTGGCAGAAACCCTGGTATGACCACAGGGCCAGAGCCCAGGAGTCCGAAGTTAAACAGTGAGCGATGGTGCTTTCCCCAGTCTGACACAGTAAGCTGCAAGAAGCATGGGAGGGCCCATTCTCCATTGTCAAGAAGGTGAGTGAGTTTAATTATGTAGTAGGGCTGCCTGACAGAAGGTGCAGGCAGAGGTTACATTATGTTAACATGATGAAGCCCTACTATGATAGGAAGCAAATGGTCCTCACTGTGTGCAGCGTGCCAGAAGAGGGAAATGAGGCTGATCCCCTGGAAGACCTCTGTGGAGAGGAGCGGGACAGATCCTCAGTGGGTAACCTCATCCTCTCAGGGCAGCTGACACTAGCCCAGGCAGAGGAGATGAAGGGGGTCCTGCTAGCATTTGAGGAAATGTTCATGGGGAAACCAGGGTACACCACGATGGCTGAACAAACACCACGTGGTCACTGGAACCCAAGTGCCATTGTGGTAGCCCCCCTACAGGGTACCAGAGGGAGTTAAGCAGACCATGCAAGAGGAACTCAGAGAAATGCTGGCTTTTGGAGAGATTCAGGAGTCCAGTAGCCTCTGGGCCTCACCCGTGGTCCTGATCCCCAAGAAGGACAGTACCACATAGTTCTGTGTTGACTACCAGATGAAGAATGCACCCGCAACCTTCCAGCGGCTTGTAGAGCGCATTCTGGCTGGGACATGTGAATATGCACTGGCATACATGGATGACGTAGCCATTTACAGTCAGACATGGGAGGATCACGTCAGGCATGTGAGGGAGGTGTTCCACCAACTGAAGGCTACAGGGCTGACCATTTTTCTCTTATTGTATAAGATACTCCTTTCATGAGATTTGGGCAGACAGAACTGCTCAGCTTTGCTTCATGGTCCTCTCACTAAACCTCATGCTCAGGGTCTGTTATACCATAAGATACATCCATTGGAGGCCCTGTTAACTTATAACAAAAACTGGCCAAAGTAAATCAGAATACATGACATGTCATGTGAACTAAAATGTGTACCTCATAGGCAACGCCCCTCAAACCCCCCCCCCACCCTAGCTCAATCTCAGCCCACATTGAAATTAAATCTAAAAATATTTAAATCTGAATCAGACACCCAAAGAAATAACAATGGTGTAATTTGATTAACTTTTCTGTGTGGCAGTCTTGGTGTCCATTTTTAATAAATCAAGTGATTCAGAGTTTAGAATTTACCCGAACGATGGACTCATCAGTCATAAATAGGGGTGGGGCTGGACAGAGGTTGGGGGTGTGGTTTAGTATCCAGTTTTCACCTCATTCAGAAATAACAATTCTAATATACAGTAAAACTCAAGTGGTGTTACTTTTACTTCTTTTATGAGCACTATGCCTCATCCAGAGGTAGCAATCCTAATATACAGTAAAATTCAAATGGTGTAAATTTCATCTCTTTTATAAGCGCTAAGTTCAAAATCATAATAAATAATTAAAGATTTTGGAATGTATTCCATTGACAGTAAGATGTAACATACAGTGGTAACATAGCAATTTAAGGTTGGACGAGACCTCAGGTCCATTATGCCCATCCCCCTACATCATAAGACTGGTGACTGAAAATAGGTATTTTATTGTCTAGCCCACTCACCCGGTTATCAAACACCAAATAAATAAACAGGGATAAAAAAAGAAAGTATCCCATGCAGATATGTACTAATTGATAAAGACTCATAGGGATAATGAAATGTAATTGTTTTATTATACAATAGTAGAAAGGGCTTCTAGGGTTCTGACTGGTCAGTGGCCTCACTGAACAGTGATGTTATCCCAGCACAACATCACTGTATCGAGGTCCAGCACACATGACCACATCACTGCACCCCCACCCCGTCTTCACTAGTAAATAATATACCATCCTATACTAAACCCCACATAAACCCACTATGCAAAGCAACACACTAAGCAGTAACAGAAATTGTCCATACTGCAGGTTTTTTTATCTACTGATGTGCTGTGAGCTGCACATTCGCATTCTTCTACTCATCTACATGTAGCTTACGTCTCCAGCTCTTGGTTTTGAGAGGAGCACAATGTTAGAGCTACAAACAGCACAGCACCCCCCCTCCCCTTTTCCTGATCCTTGGTCACATTTTTAAAAAAAGATATTCTGCTGCAAGCTGCTTAATGTACCTGTCTGCTGAAGGCATTGTGGCACAATCTCAACTGCCACTTTCCTCCACTGCCACCTGCAACTAACTGATTGAGAAAGAAAAGTAAAACATTTTTTCTTGGCCCCTGAGAAGGTAGTGGAACCGGGAAGATTCAGCGATGGAAAAAAGAGAGACTGGGTGGGGGGTGGGTGATGATTGACAGACCAAAACACAGAGAAGAAAAGCCAGTTCCACACAAAAGCACCACCTAGTGGACAAACATAAACCCAGAACTTTTTTCCAGATATACAGTACTTGCACATTTCAAAACCACTTACAAAACTATTTAAAATGCTTCTTTTCTTCAAGCTGTTTAAATGAGCTAATGTATAATGCAACCAAACAGAAAGGGTAGCTCCTCTCTAACATTTGTGTACATATACTAAATGGAAAACAAAAACATCTGGCACCAAACACTGCAATATTAAGTTAGAAGGCTTTATTAATATAAAACATACCACATCCCCAGAATCCTCCATAGTCCACCAATGTTTCACACTCAGCTCTTTTTCAAGGTGCTTCATCAGCATTGTTCTCCCTGCTTATAAGGGCTGGACATCTTAAAGTGGCAGTGCACTTCAAATGTTTTACAACCATGCCAGGTACAAACATGCTGGCAGGGAAAGTGCGTAGGTTACTTTCTCAAGTGAAAAGGAGCATATATGAACATTCATACACATAAGTATTTGGCCTGAAGACACAGACTATTGACACACCAATATAATCAACCCTTAACCCACACTTAATATCTTAAATCCATTAAAACCTATTTGAATTTAACTTTCATGAATTAAAGTACAACTGATATTTTTTTTAGTCGATATATGTTAAACTCAAAATTCCACCATGCAGGGAAATAATTCTTGCAAAAGGACTTATATAATTATTTTTTTATGCTAAATTAGCCAATATAAAAATATTTTTCTTATAAAACCCTGCCATAGCTTTAGCTTTATTTTACTTAATATCACTCGATCAGACTGCAGTGAATATGTGTATATAAACTATATATATATATATATATATATACACACACATAACTAATCCTTTATATAAAACAGTACTACATAGATGCCCTTATACAGAAAACACAGAAATTCTAGAGCCCATTCATTTAAGGAAGAGTGTCAGCTCAAACCTGTTATTAAGCCCTGAGGGTTCCTGGCCTGTAACTTAAAAATCCACCATGTTTCCCTCCTTAATAACAACTTATCTACTTTTCCCCCTCTAGAGCCTATTTTAGATCTTTCTATTTCTTGAAAAGTAAAGCAATGAATCCCTCCTGTTCGTATTTTCTGTATCCAACCTTTCAATAGCTCTAGCATGTTCCTCTTCTCAAACCTTAAATGTTCTCTTTGTTTTCCCCACATAATATGCTCTACATGTTCAAGTGGCTAGATAAATAATTCCACAGGAGTTGCAATTTATAAACTCCCTTGTTTCAAAAGACTTCATAATCATAAGACAGTATTTACATTTCCAACATTTAATGTGCCTACTGATAAATGGGGTAGCCAAGTATTTCTTGTTTTGTTTCTGATAACTTCTTGTAAGGTAGTCCCCAATACTTCTGCCCCTCCTATATACCATCCTAGGGGTAATGCTAGCTATCTCTTTTAAAGCTTGCTCAGATCTGATAACTGTTCAGTTTTTTCAACAATTTTCGTAATGCTTGCTACATCTCTAGAGTACATTGCAACAAATTTAACCCTGGGTCTATTTTTAGTCCAATGGGCATTTTTCTCATCAACAGTCAGGGGACTCTTTTCCATGTCCCTTTCAACACTCTGAGTTATGCCTACTTGGCATCCTGCACTATATATTATACATTCTGTTCACTCTGTACCTGCCCAGCATTCCTTCCATTATAATGTTGATACTCAAGAAGGCATTCCAGCTCCATTTGTTCCACCTTCCCCCCTGGCTTTAGCTATACAAGTACAACTGTATTCTCTATTCAGGAAACACTTAGCCAGTTCATCAGAGTGTGTACTGCACTCCTTGTGAGTATTGCAGTAATGTTTCACTCTGATGAATTGGCTTTTAGGGATGTTTTTTATGGTGTGGTGGTGGTGGTGAGGAGGGCAGCTCATAAAATGGAGCAGTGAATTGGTATCTGTCAATTTAATAAAGAGAGTATTCACCCCACCTCTACTATCCTGTTTACTTTCCAAATCCAAAAAGCTAATCTTCTCTAAGCCAGCATTTACAGTAAATTTTAGATGTAGATTACTCTGTTCTAAATATTCCTTACTTTCCCTCATTCTCTTCCAACACCAAACCCACCTTTCTTAGTCCTTGAACGTAACTCTGTTGCTATGTTCCCCCTCAAGCCTGCACCCCCACCATTGTAACATGTATTGTTCTACTACTAGCGGTGTTGGCAGACATTCGGCTTTAGCAGCTATAATTTTCAATGTAGTGGTGCATGGTTTATAAGTTCTCACACTGTTTCTCTATTTATTCATTTGCATGGGTTAAATTCACGTACACAATTTACATAGTTTCTTTCATATTTATTTCTCTGCTGTTAACGGTTGTAACGTGTTGTTTTTGACTCCATGTATTTTCAAGTGTACTCCCCTTTCCCCAGGATGCATCTGGAAACAAAGCCTTGTTAGTTTGTCACAGAGCTGCAGGGGGACTGTGCAGATCGCATCGGTGGGCTGCCCACAAAGGTCCCGAGGGCTTGAGGTGGCCGCATCGGTGGTGGGAATGAGGAGCTGTTTTCACTGGCTGCAGGCATCCAGAGTCGGGGATGGCCACATCGGTGGCTGGGACTGATTGGGGACGTACCAGGGCGCTCGGCCAATCAAAGGTCAGGGTGCCATCTTTTGAAACTCATGGCTGGGCATATAAGGATTGGGCCCAGCCACCTCCGGATCTTGTCACAGAGCTGATATTTTGAACTAATAATTGTGTTCCTCCCTCCCACCCTGGCCACAACCTCTATTAAATGCACAGAAAAAGAGGGGTCAGGTGAGAGGTAGGGCACTGATTGGCTGGGTGGTATACAGGGGTTTCAGGGATCTGGGGAGCGGAGATACCGGGGGCCCTACCTCCAGCTGTGACTATGTTTATTCCTGGAATGGTGAGGGGCTGGAACTCTGTTCTTTCTTTTTGACTGGTACTGTTAGGGGCTGTAGCTCTGCTCACTCATTTTACCTTGCTTAGTAGATTGGTTCTAGGGCTGTGTTTTAACTATTAGAACTGTGTGTGAGGGGCTGTAACTCTGTTCATTCATTTTGACTGGAGCTATTAGGGGCAGAAACTCTGCCCAGTCATTTTTACCCTGTTCAGTAGCTTGGTTCTAGGGCTGTGTTTTAAGTTTCACTGGATTTATACCACCCCAGTAAGGCTACCTAAGGGGTGCGGGGGTGGGGTTGCATGAGGGGGAGGAGACCTGGTCAAGGGGGGGCGTCCAAATACGTATGATGAGGGTCCCTGTAGGTGGCCTCCAGCCACCAGGGCAGGCATCCTTGGTAGGGTTGATGGGTGCACTGGCTGTGGGGCAGCAATGGTACATAATTGGGCCTGGAGGGAGGGAGGTTGCCCACTCTATAGACAGTTATTGCAGATCAGGGGAGAGGTTAACTGGCTAAGGATACAACTGGAGGTGTTGGGGGGTGCGATGAATGTGTCTTGGAGGGGCTGTGGGGGGCAGGTGGGCAGTGATAGAGCGAGACCTGGACACGTTTCATCAAACAGGAGGGGTGAACTTATGGAGCGTGGACATGTAGCAAGGGGTGCATCTGCCAGGGAGGAAACCAGTAGAGAAAACAGTCCTAAGCATAAGAGGGGGAAGGGTGACAGGAGGGGTGGGGCTGACAGGAGGCAATCTAAAGTGGCAGACAGCATGAAATCGGGTCAGAAACAGGAGGCTGGCATTGAGTGTTGCAATAAATTTGAGCCATTACGCAACTTGGGAGGGGAAGAAGTGGTGAGGGGTATTGAGGAGGAAAAGAATGAGGGCAGAGTGAGTGATTGAGGAAATCGGAGGGGGGTGGGGACTGGTAAAAGAAATTCAAACAAGCAAGCTAGCGGGGGAAGAGGCAAATTAAATGTCAAGCAGGGGGAAGTGGGAAACCAGAGAGCAGGCATGGGGGCTGGGGGCAAGCCCAGTGAGAAAGGAGGAGAAATAGAGTCGAAGGAGGGTTGCCCCTTGAGAGGGGAGGACTGTACCAGAGAAGGGTCTCTAGGTAAGGGGGACCTGCAGGGGGGCACGGAGGGGGAAATAAGATTGCAGAGGAGGCTGGAGAGAGGGATGATGATACAAGCGTGGTGTTGGGGGAAGGACTAGGGTTGCAGGAGCTGGGGGGTTGGGAGGTCAGAGTGGTAGGCGCGGCTGGGGTAGGGAGTGGGGAGGAGGCTAAACAAGAGGGAACTGGTGAACTCAGTCATAAAAAGTGCGGCAAGAAGGGGAGGGCAACAAAGGGTTCTCTCATAGGGAGGCTGGAGGACAACCAGGGGAAAGAGGACTTGGGGAAGGGGGGTACAGGAGTCGGATCAGGAGCACAAAAAGGAGGTAAACAAAAGGCCTAGGGGGACACTAAGGTACTCCTGCTGGGGGACTCCATGATTAGGAGTATTCATTGGAAGGGGCAGGGGGAGGGAAAATCCAGTTGCGTTAAGGTAGTGGGTATTTCCGGTCTGATGGTGCATAGGGCAAAGTTCCTGGTGTATGACCTAGCAAAGGACTGTGGAGGATCACCGGACTTCCTGGTGCATCTGGGGACAAATGATATTGAGGGGAACAGTGTACTGGAAATCCAGGCAAGGTTCCAAAAACTGGCCAGAGTCTGTCAGGACAATGGATGCACAGTTTCCTTCTCGGAAATATTGCCAGTGCCAAGGGCCACTGTGGAGAACAAACAGAAGATCAGGGAGGTCAATGACTGGGTCAGGCAGTGGGGAGAAGAATGAGGGATTGGGGTGTTGGGGGACTCAGGTGGAATTTGGGATGACAAGGGACTGTACTCCTGGGATAGGCTTCACCTAAATTTGGTAGGCAAGGAAGTTCTAAAACAGGGGATGATGGATTTCATTCAGGCTAGATGGGGTTTAAATTTGAAAAGGGGGGGGAAGGGTTGAGCTGATCTGACCATACATTTCATGGTTAGGCCTGGCCTTCAGCCTCTAGGAGGGGGGGGGTCAGATGATTACCTAGGGGAGGAAGGTACCTTTGGGGAGGACGAAGGGTAGACATATAAAAGATCCAGGGTAGGCATGGTAAAGAGGATAGGGACAAGGATTGAGGGGTGGTGCTAACAAATGCCAGGAGCTGGGGAACAAGATGCCAGAGTTCCAGCCCTTGCTGGTTGAGGGATCGGTGGATGTAGCAGCGATCACTGAAACTTGGGCCACCCCTGGCCACAACTGGTATCTTAATCTGAGTGGGTACACTGTGCTTAGGAAGGATAGAAAGGCAGGCAGATGTTGAGGAGTAGCTATGTTCATCAGGGATAACATCGTGATTATTAGGGAGGAGGAAGCAGAGGGCAACATGGAGGCCTTATGGGTTACCTTGTGAACCCCTGCGGGACGGAACATTAAGATGGGGTGGCATATAGCAGGTAGTGGATTTGGAGGATTGTCTGCTGGCTAACATGAAGGGCCAGTGTGGGCCAGAAGGGGAAGGAGTACTGTTGATGGGGGACCTTAATATGCCACCTACTGATTGGGGAACTATGACGTCCATGGTGACCAAGGAGCAGAGGCTGCTGGATGACTTCCAGGATGCATTTGTCACTCAGCAGGTGTTGGAGTCAATGAGGGAGGGTCATGTCCTTGATGTGGTTCTTGTGGATGAGGATCTTGTAATGGATCTGGTGGTGGAGGATCCCCTGGCTGGGAGCGACCATGACACTGTCGGGTTTCAGCTGAATTTGAGGTGGGGTGAGGGATAGTTCCAGGACAATGACTGTGGATTTTAGGGGGGGCAGATTTTAGGGGCATGGAAGAAATTCTCAAGGGGCATTTGTGGGAGATAACACCAAGGACGGATGTAGAAGGTAGGTGGGAGATCATAAAATGGGGGCTACAGGAGGCCACCAGGTCCTGTGCAAGAGTGAAGCGCAAGGGGGCTACATCTCGTAAACTGTGTTGGTGGTCCAAGGAGGTCCAGGAGGTGGTAAGGGAGAAGAAGGCTGCTTACAGTAGGTACAAAAAAATGAGAGGTGGGATGGATAGGGAGAACTACCATCTTGCAGCCAGGCAAGTCACCAGATGGTGAGGGGAGCAAAGTTCAGGAAAGAGCAGAGGCTCACCAAGGGGATATGGGGTTGGGAAAAGGGGTTCTTTAGGTATATTGGGGAGTGGAGGAAGGTCAAGGGCCAGCTTGGCAGATTGAGGACAAATGGGGGGTGGGTGGAAGGTGCTAGGGAACAGGCGGAGGTACTGAATGAGTACTTTGTCTCGGTGTTCACTAGGGAGGAGGCTGGGAGGCTTACGAAACAGGAGCTGCAGGACTTAGAAGGGGCAGCAGGCATGACTGCTGGGGCACCTGCTGACGAACAAATTGTATGGAAGAATAACTCAGGGGTAGGGTGTCAGGATGGATCTGCTGCTGGGGGGAAGGAACCGATGTTGCTATCCCCATCGGCCAGGTGTGGGAAGCCCTTAAGTCCCTTAAAAAAGACAAATCTCTGGGGCCGGATGGCATTCATCCCAGAGTTCTGTGAGAGCTGGCAAATGTTCTGGCTGCACCTCTAGCGGATCTCTTTAACATGTCACTGGAGACGGGGGGGGGTGCCTAGGGATTGGAAGCTGGCACATGTTGTGCCCATCCATAAAGGAGGATCAAGAGAAGTGCCGGGAAACTGTAGACCCATCAGTTTGATGTCAGTGGTGGGGAAGATGATGGACGCATACTTAAGGAAAGACTGGGGGGTTCTTGGAGGAGATGGAATACCTGGATAGTAGGCAGCTTGAGTTTTGTGCCAGGTAGCTCATGTCAAACTAAACTTGAGGAGTTCTATGAGTGGGTGACATCAGCACTCGATGGAGGAGACCAGTGGATGTACTGTTACTGGACTTCAGCAAGGCGTTTGGCTCGGCGCCTCACAATGGCCTACTGGAGAAGCTGAGGGGGATGGGGTAGGCCCACTGATGGTCAGATGGATCAGAAATTGGCTTGCTGGGTGCACTCAGAGGGTAGTGGTCAGTGGGAAGGTCTCATCTCCTAGGGGGGTCATTAGTGGGGTCCCACAGGACTCAGTTCTGGGGCCACTCCTGTTTAATGCATACATCTCTGATATCAGGGAAGATATCATGTGTGAAATGATTCTCTTTGTGGATGACTCTAAGCTGGGTGCAGTGATAGAGGGGGGGGAGGAGGGGAGGTTGGCCCTGCAAGGGGACCTGGATACTCTGAAAAGATGACCCTGTACCTGGAAATTGAAATTTAACTCCTCCAAGTGCAAGGTGCTACATCTTGGGTGGGGTAACCCCAAACATGTGTACACCCGGGGGGGGGGATGATTTACAGGCCATGGCAGGGGAGAAAGACCTGGGAGTCCTGGTGGATGTCAACATGAATAATTCAGAGTGGTGCAGGAGGGCTGCAGGCAAGGCAAATAGGATGCTTGGCTGCATCGCAAGGGGGATTACCTCAAGGAGCAGGGAAGTGATTTTGCTGCTGTACAACAGCCTGGTTAGATCACACCTTGAGTACTGTGTGCAGTACTGAAGGCTGCACTTAAGGAGGGACATCCAACTCCTTGAAAGGGTTCAGAAGAGAGCAACCAAAATGATACGGGGCCTGAGGGATATGACGTATGAGGAGAGACTAGAGGAGCTCAGCCTGTTCTTGCTGGAGGAGAGGAGGGACCGGAGGGACATGACTGAGGTCTTCAAGTACCTCAAGGGAATCAATGGGGTAAACCGAGATGGGATCCTTAGACTGAAGGAGGGTGGAATCACCAGAGGACACAGTTGGAAGCTCAGGGGTAGAAGGATTAAGGAGGAAAGGAGGAGGAGATATTTCACCGAGAGAGTGGTGGAACTGTGGAATGCTCTGCCCGGGGAGCTGATACTGGCTTCTATGGTGGAGGGGTTAAAGGGAAGGTGGGACAGGTATAGGCAAGGGATGAAACAGAGGTTGGCTTGCCCAGGAGGGGGCCGGGATTGTGGGAGGGAGAAATAGGGAAAAGAGACAGGGTGATAGCTACGGTACCCACTCAGGGTTCTGAAGCACAAGCAGACTCAATAGACCATGAGGCCTACTCTGCTGGTGTCTAGTATGTTAGTATGTTAGTTCAGTATGTCTTTCCTGGTGCAACTTTTAAATAAATAAATAGTTCAAGTTCTTCTAGCGACCTTGCCACACCATAAACACATCATCTATAAAAAAAGGCTCCATAAATCCAAATGAGAAAAATGTGATTCCATTTGGGGTGCAAGACGATATCCTGTTCCCATATGCCAAGGTAGATATTGGTGTAATTGGGGGCCATAGGGGCCTCCATTGCTGTACCCTGTTTCTGGAGGTAAAATTACCCTCAGACATGATGGCATTCTATTTTAATGCTTTTCCAGTGAATTTTAGCAGTAGCTCAATCAGTTGTTCACTATATGATGCATTCTGTTTATAGCCCTGGTCAAAGCAGAGAGCCTCCCACAGAAAAAAAGATAGCCGGGAATCGCGCAACATGATTCTGATACACGGCATTCTGCCATGCGACATATTGACCCTGTGCCTGTTCCTATACAGGGACTCCATGTCCATGGTCACTAGATACCAAGTATCTTCCACAAAAAAGATCTTTTAATCTATTCAAAATGTCTGTGGAGTCTCTGATATACAAAATCACCCCCATGCCACTGCGTTGATGTATGCATCCACAAACTGTGATAATGGCTCAGATAAAGAGCGAGTGGTGGCCACTATGAGTCACCCTGGAGGATTTTCAAGGTTTTGTGAATTTTGGGCAGTATATAAAATGCTGACCAAACATAATGAGTCACTGTTTTTCTCAGAAATTAAGCTGCAGTTTGTTGCCTTTTCTATGATAACATCAGTTTCCTGCTTGAATATGTTGGCTCTCTCCCCAGTGCCCCATAGTGATCACCACTGTGGACCTCAGTTACATAAGTATCTCTGTTGAGGACCACTATGCCCCCCTCCCCCAAGCGAGTTTAACAAAAATTTGTTCATTGGCAGATAAATTAGTCAGGGATTCATACTCTTCCTTAGTATAATTAACAAAATTATCTGGCTTCTTATTGTGAATCAATGATTCAATATCCTGTTCACGTAACTTCTTAAACATAGTCACAGCTGGATTATAAGAAGGATAGTATGTGGGCGCCTTTTTATAGGGGCCAATCATTTTCAGGACCTATAGATGTTTATGATGCTTGAACATTAAATGATTCATTAGATGGCAAACCATTTGCCCCAGAAATCTTATTTGTAAAACATACTTTCAAATTAAGTATCCTACAAAATTGATAAAGGTCAATAAGATTCTTAAAATGATTAGCTGACCTGGTAGTTATTAATGACAGTCCCTTGTGACGCACTTGCTTGTCCGCTGGTTTAAAAGAGTAGATAGATATATTTACTACTCTCAGGATGTCCAGCTCTTCCTGGGGTTCCACTGTCTCTTTCCCTGCCTTTCCTCTTGGATTGCTGTTGTGGATGCACCTCCTCTACTTCTGCATCCTCCCATGTCTGATATGTCTTTTTAGTCAATCCTGAATCAAATTATTTGCTTGCTGCACCTCACAGGTTGCACCTGATATGTCTATACTACTGTTTCATGTATTTGTTGCAAATTGGAAGACTGCAAAAGGGGGTTGGGTGGGGTATTTATTAATAAAGTCTTCTAACTTAATATTGCAGTGTTTGGTGGCAGATGTTTTGTTTTCCTATTGTATAATAGCAGTAACGCACTTCAGGGTGTGTGTCTTTGTGGGATAATGTCATTTCTCAAGCACTGGATGCACTCAGCCTGTGGTCTTATGCCCAGCCACTTGAGGCATGATGTTATCCCACCACAACATACACCCTGCCGTGATTTATAACTTAAGTGCCTGTTAAGGCTCTAAACTCATGGAAGGTGGGTTATAACTTAAGTGCTAGTAGCATGTATGGTATGGACACCTAAAGGCTAGTGACTTTGCATGACACTTGGTGCATTATTAGACATAGTGATTTTTGTTTTTAGTTTATTTGATTAGTTGATGAATTGGGATTAATATTTTGAATTGTCTTGATTTAGGCAGCCACTTGAGCACAAGTGCTGGAAATATATTTAAAACAAATTGTAAAATGAAGGTAAATCAAAACCATAGCATGGATACAATGAACTTATTTGAAAATCAAACTGTTAGTTGTGTTTATTAGGCTGAAATTTTATTTTATAGCATGCCCTGAGGAAGCCGCTAGACAAAATGTTGGGAGATCTTAAATAAAAATAATGTATGGTTGATTGATTGACTGAGCTGAAGCTTTTTTGAGCCCTGAGCAACCCCACCCACACTTCACTTGCCCAGCTAAGAATATCATTGTAAATGAGTTTTGCTTAGTGACATTTCCCTTTCTTTTTTATTATAAATCTTGTATTCAATTTTAAAGAAATTATACATGATACACAATAAATTTATAGTCAGTCAAATAAATCTACCAGGTCTTTCAAAGAAAGCCAGCAAAAATTCACTCACTAACTCATATTCTCTCAGTTGTGTCCTCATTGGGGAGAGAGGTTCTACAACTTTATAACCAAAATTGGAGCCCAAACAAAAATATACAGCTGATTTATCATTTAAATTTTAGGAATACACCTAAAATACTTCAGTATTAATCTGTACAAGCTCAAGACAGAAATATAAATAACTGGCATAGCCTTTTTTCCCATAGGGAAACAGTGGCATAATTTGTCATTATAAAGGAGCATTTATAATGGCAAACATGTGCACGGTTTCCCTCGCTCTGCGCATGCCCCACTGCTGCTTTTCCCTTCAGAACACTTGCAGCCACTTTCCCCTGGAAGACTGAACCACCACTCAGAATCGACTCAGCGGTAGGTTTAATTTTTAAACAGAATCTGTAATGCTAAAGAGAACCTGTTTCTACTGCTCACCCCCCCCCCCAAAATAGTTTTAAATTAATTGAAAATGTCACTACGAGTCACAGACTGGATGCTCAATTCGAACCAGGCGGGCCACGCAGCAACCTGCATTCATTTTTTATAATTGCTGAGGAGAAAAAGGCTAAGCCAGTTATTATATAAAATAAAGTATGGGTTGGTGTGTGTAAACTCGAAGTTTACACACACTCTCAGGGTTAGATGCTTTTAATAAACCCCTCGAGCTTTGCTCTTGGGGTTTATGTAGCATCTAACTCCTCGGGTGTGTGTAAACTTCTCGTTACACACCCCTACCCATACTTTATTCTCTATGTTATAGCTGTAAAACAAAGTAATTTTATATAAAACACAGATTTGCTGCTGAAAATCCTTTTTACATCTGGGATCTCCAAAGTATAACATTTATCAAAGAAAAGAACACTGCTAACTGGGTCTCAAAGCAAACCTCTTAGAGATCTCATGAAAATTAATAATAGATGCAATGTCATTTAGGTACAGTCTTGCAGGAGTAACTGTTACATAATCAGTTTTGTTTAATAACAGAGAGCTGTTGCTTTCAGCATCTCCAGTATCCTCAAGTTCAGAGACTTTTGCTCACACTTTACTGTAAATATAGTCCTGCACAGCAGCAGCATCAGTAAAAAAAAATAAACCTGCTCATCAAAAAAGGCGTAGAGTTTAATGGGCTGAAGTAATACAGCTTGTGCAGCAAGTTCGTTTAAAGCTGATTTAAAGTTTAGAAAATGTTGACTCTTGAGTGTCTCTTGCAAAATCAAGGTAACAAGGTAACAATAGTTGTAGGGCCCACCTGAAAGGCTCCAACTCTTGCTTCCTCAAATTATCTAGTGGGAAATGGAACCCACACAGAGAATACTGGATGGGAGGGGTTTGGTGGGCTACTATTACAGAGGAGAGGAATCTAGGGTTCATCAGTGATGACTCCCTCAAGCAAACCAGCCAATGCAACAAGGTACACAGTCTCCACTTGAGGACCCCTCAGCTCATTCACTCCTACTATGCTTTTTACACCGATCATCACCTGTTACCACTTTTTCCCCTGGAGCCTCCCCATATTTTCTTTCCTCATGTATATATATATATATATATATATATGTGTATGTGTATATATATATATATATATATACACACACATACCCCTTAGTTCCCTTTACCTCTCCGCAAATTTTTACCTTTTTTTCTGTTTTAGATAATTCCTGAAAACCTATGGTTGAAAGGTTGACTCTTACTCTACTTTCTATTTTCAGCCTGTATTCAATATTATCATTTTGTTTTGCTATCAGACCACATGCTGATGCAGCACCTTGTGTTTTTGTTCTCACATTTTAAGGCACATAGTAAGGGCATCGAGGATGTTGAGGTATATTGGTAGGGGTTTTGTTAGCAGGAAACATGAAATGGTATGGTTCTATGTCATAACAGTGAACATTTTTTGGCGACTTACACTACAGTGGCTACATTTCACCAAAACCAAAACACGGTGATCAGCACCACAGCAAACGCCAATACAGTGATAGCAGTACATATTAAAACAGAGGGTCAATTTACACTTGCGTTTAATGGGGGATCTGTGCACCCCACACCCCACATCTATATGTACTCAACTCTGGGGGGGTGGACACTGGGGAACAGAGAAATATATACGGGGGGGCTACCATATGCAGGGGGATACTGCAACTGGGAGCAACAAAGTTGGGGCAACTGGAGGTAACACAGTAAAAAAAAAAATTGTATCATCCACAACAGCTCACCAAAACTGTTACCTACAGGCAGGCCTGAACCTGGACGCATGAGCTTTGCAGGTGGTGATCCTATCCACCATGCCAGGTGGACAGCTTGGCAGCAGCATATGAAATTCCTTGATTTAGCCCACATGATCCTACACTCCCCCATCATTCACCCTCACTATTCTGTCCCTCCACAGTCACTATTAGTTACCCTCACTATTTCCCCATGGTAACTATTCCTTCAGTGGGCAAACTGAGTCTCTCAATTTGAATTGCTCAGTTTGCTTTGCCCATATCATGGGATACCAAATGATACTGCCCCTGTACTGGTCTCCGGTGAGGCCTCATCTGGAGTACTGTGCTCAGTTCTGAGATCCTCAGCTGAGAACGTACCCTGACAGACTGGAGTCAGTGCAGTGGAATATCACCAAGATAATCCAGGGCCAGCAATGCAGATGCTATGATGAACAGCTGGCGGCCCTAAATATGTACTCACTGGAGGTCAGGTGCAAGATAGGGACATGACAGTAACATATAAGTTTGTGAGAGATATAAGCAGGGTGAATAAGGAGGACCTGTTTGTTAGAAACAGGGACACAGTCACAACAGGGCACGATTGGAGGCTGGTGGGGGGTAAATTCAGGAAGTAAGTGAGGAAGTTTTATTTTATGGCGAGGATGGTGAAGTTGTGAAACAAACTACCTGTGGAAATAGTGGAGGCAGATACCCTAAATGGGATTACACATGGCTGGGACAGAGCAACAGGACTCATATACTGTGTCCAGTTCTGAAGACCTCATCTCCGGAAGGACATAAATAGAGGCGGTCCAGAGGAAAGCAACTAAAATGATGCAGGATCTGCATCAGAAACTGTATGAGGAGTGACTGAAGGACCTCAATATGTACACTCTGGAGGAAAGGAGGGAAGGGGTATATGATGGAGACTTTCAAATTCCTCATGGGTATGAATAAGATTCAAGAGGGGGGACTTTTTCGGAGAAAAGGATGCCCAAGAACAAGGGGTCATGCTATGAAGCTGGACGGGAGTAGACTCAGGGGAGATGTAAGGAAGCACTTTTTCACAGTAAGAGTTGTGGATGCCTGGAACAGCCTCCCGTTAGAGGTGGTGTGGTCAACAACTGTTAGGATTCAAGGATGCATTGGATAGACATATGAGAAATTTAGTGGCAAGGAAAGGGGCGATAAAGTCAGAGATCAAGTAGGGTCTGTGGTGTTACAGTAGGTAGTGAAAATGGACAGACTAGATGAGCCAAGCAGTCCTTACCTCCACTCAAACTGCACCTGGACAAGGTGCAAGTGGTTGCTCTGTGCAATCGAGTTACGCTGGAGTGCTAAAGTGCTATATTCAAACGAGATGTGCACTCACGCATCCTATCTGAATATATCAACAAAATGCGTGCGGCGCAAATGGAGGCTGCCAAAGACGTGCCGGCGCATCCTCCTGTCAGGTCTGAACACCTGGAATGGGATTGCACAGTGCATCTTGGAGATACGCTGGGTGCAAATTCCAGATATTCAGACCCAAACATGCAAATGGGGCCATTAGGCATGCAAGATGCAGATGGGGCCATTTGCATGTCATTATGGTTCCAATTGTATGTCAGTTGCAAGGATGCACCCAGCAGGATGTGCCAACTGCCCTGCACATGCATGGGAACCAAAGTCCCTGGTAGTCTAGTGTCCCCCAGCCCAGATCGTAAAATGAATAAAGTCACCCCACACATCCCTGGTATTCTAGGGTCCCCCCCCCTTCCCTAATGGTGTAATAATCCATTTCACCCCACACATCCCTGGTACATAGAAACATAGACTTTGACAGCAGATAGAAACATAGACTTTGACAGCAGATAAGGACCGCTTGGACCGCCCAGTTTGCCCATTTCCCTACGTATTTGATAAGCTGCAGATCCTAGTTAACCAACAGCCTATTTCCTCCTACCTCCACTAGAATTGCTTTATGTCTGTCCCATGCAGTCTTTAATTCCCCTATTGTTTTCGACCCCACAACCTCCTCAGGAAGGCTGTTCCATGCATTCACTGCCTCTCTGTGAAAAAATATTTCCTTACATTGCCCCAGAGCCATTCCACCTCTATCTTCAAATTGTGCCCCCTTGTTCTTGCACATCTCTTCTTCTGAAAGATGCTACCCTCTTGAACTTTATTGATTCCCTTGAGGTACTTAAATGTTTCTATCATGTCCCTGACTCTCCCTCCTTACCTCGAGGGTATACATATTAAGCTCCTTTAGTCTCTTTTCATATGGTTTCTGGTGCAGACCCTGCACCATTTTAGTTGACCTTCTCTGGACTGCCTCCATCCTGTCTATGTCCTTGCAGAGATGAGGTCTCCAGAACTGCATGCAGTATTCCGGATGGAGTCTCACCGACTGTCTGTACAAAGGGATAATAACTTCCTGTTTTCTACTGGTGATGCCTCTCCCTATGCATCCCAGTATCCTCCAGGCCTTCCTTACTGCCTTCTCACATTGCTTGCCTACCTTTAAGTCATCTGATATGACTATCCCAGGTCTCTTTCCATTTTTGTTATTGTTAGTACCTCCCCGCACATTGTGTACTCTTCCCCTGGGTTTTTGTTTCCCAGGTGCATTTACTTTGCACTTCTTTGCATTGAATCTAAGCTGCCATACTTTTGACCATTCCTCAAAACTTGTCAAGTCCCTTCTCATCCTTTCCACCCCCTCTTGTGTATCAACCCTGTTGCAGATCTTTGTGTCATCTGCAAAGAGGCATACTTTCCCTTCCAATCCCTCTACAATGTCACCTATAAAGACATTAAAGAGGACCAGTCCCAGTACTGAACCCTGTGGTACCAAACTAGTAACCCCCCTTTCTTCTGCGTGAACTCCATTTACTATTACCCTCTGTGTCCTGTTGTCCAGTCAATATTTTACCCAGGCTACAACCCTGGGAAAAACTCCAAGGCTAGCTAACTTGTTTATTAATCTTTTGTGTCACAAAGTTGTGAATGATGGCTGACAGTACACACTGCAAGCCCATTGGTCAACAGTGTCGACCAATAGGATTGTAGTAGGTACTGTACGCTATCATTCATGACAGTTCGGTTGATGGATAGATGTGGTGGCATGTGGGTGGTCTGTGCAGCCCGCCAACTCATTGCTACTGATGGGACGGGGGAAAGGGGAACAGAGTGGGATGTGGGTGCTGAGTGCTTGGGGGGCCACTAGACTACCAGGGAGGGGAAGGTTATGTATTTTGCCATGATTGGGGTATGGGGAATGGAAGGGGGCCACTGGATTACCAGGGATGTGTGGGTTCATAATAATTATTTTATGATTGGGGCTGGGGTGAGGACACTGGACTACCAGGGATGTGTGGGGTGAAATTAATTATTACACAATCGGGGAAGGGAGGGAGGACCCTAGACTACCAAGGATGTGTGGGGTACATATATTTCTTTTATGTTCAGGGCTGGAGAAGTAGCAACCCAGAGGCTGGTGGCTGCTGTGTTGCACTGTGCAGTACAGCAGCCTACCTGTGGGTGGCTATCACTTAGGCATGTTTCGCCCGTGCATAACTCTGTGCGGCACATCTCTGAGATGTGCAGGCAGCTGCACTGCACATCTTGGCTGAATATCGAGATGTGCCGCATATGCATGGGAAGGCCCCTCTGGATGCACCGCATACATTATCTTTGTGCTGCAGTGCATCTGGAATTGCGCGGCACATTCCCTCCTTTTGAATATGGCCATGGGATGCATTTCGGTGATACACTAGCGCAACTCAGTTGCACAGGCACATCTCTTTTGAATTTTTGAGCCTAATGATTGTATTTGCATACTCGTGTATTTTTTTCAACTTATATCCTCCTGGGTTGTGCCTGAAAATAGGCATTCTTATGCCTAGTGCACTCAACCGGTTACCAAAAGCAAATAAATAAATATACTGTATCTATGTATCTATAGTCAGCTGGAGAGGTACAAAGTGACTGAGGTGTTGGGGTAGTAGGAAGTTGGAGGCATCCCACCAGAACAGATGGTCAAGTGGGTCTGGAGAGGTTGAATAGTAAGGGCAGACTCGATGGACCATTAGTTTTATTCTGCTGACAGATTTTATGCTTCTAAGGCACTGTACATGACAGTGATGATCCTTCAAATCTCATTCAGTACCTGTTCCAGACAAAAATATTATCTGGAAAAAATAGTTGTTATCAAGGATATCTCTAAAAGGTATCCTGACAAAGGACTGGAGTATACAGAGCGTGTAAATTAGAGTGGAGGAAGGAGGGCTAAGTGTATATTATTGGTTCTGGCTTTGGAGCCGATGTATCTTTGGTCGAGGTGATTGGTATATCACAGCTCACCACATGGTTGTCTGGTCCACTTTTACTTTCTCTGTTTCTCTAGTCTGCCATCCTCCACTCTTTTTCTGACCTGGAGTTGGTTATATATAGTTGGGGGGGTTGCGGGGGGGCAAAGCCCCTCACAATGCTTCACGTTTGTGTCTGCCTTCATCGAGGTATGCTTAGGTACTCAGCAGCACATTCTGGTGGTTTTCTGATCTGTTGGTGGCATGCAGAACTTGCAGCAACATTACTGTGCAATATGTATGCCTCCAATGTATTTCTTCCAATATGTTGTCTTTTGGAACATTTGTTTTCACTCTAATATGGGTAATCTTCTTTAAAAGATGTCATGAATTATCTGAGAATGCCTAATGCAAATACTGTATACAGTACAGAGTTGTAAAAGAGTCCTAAACTACAGTGTTTTTTCATGAGTGAGTTCCTTTAGGAACCCATTATGCACTGGATTGTTTTGCAAAACTTATACACATGGGAGCATGGCCAGGCAATCAATCTAGTGGGACATGTTTCCTTCAAGCTCCTATGTGCTGAGAATTTTACAGTATATGTATTTCTTTGAGAGGGTTCTTAAATGTTTCACTATCATTATTGTTGTTGAGTATTCCAGATTTCTGTGCACTAATAATGGATAAGTCGGGTTAAATCACTTCCATCAAATACTTTAAAATGAAAAACCACTGCTGTTGAACAGAAGAACTACAGAGGCAATGGAGGTGGCATTGGAAGATCAGGTCATTACCATTCAGCCTCTCTGGTCTGAGGATGAGAAGTTCTACAATAACACTGCAGATCTATGGCCATGGTAAAAGGGGTTTCCTTTGCTAACGGACCTAATAAAATCAAAGAATGAATGCTGTCTGTAAGTGGCTGGGACAGCAGCTCAAGTAACAGCACAATTGGTTGAAGAAAACACTTATAGCACTTTTACTGTAAGTGTAGTTAGAAATGCTTGTGAATGCCACCAGGACCAAATCATTCAATTTAGCGTACTTCTGGAGGGTATGTAAGGCGAGAACGTTGTGTATTTCTTTAACTGACTGAATGCCTGAGTTCTTGGGGATCAGCCTTGAGGGTGAACAGATTAAAATTAAAAGAGCTTAAAGAGTTACTTCTCATCATGGGTCAGCATTCTTTTCTGAAGTCAATGAGTAGTAATAGTTATAGCTGTAGTATTTATTTTTTGACCAAGGGTCATTTCATTTATTAAACTCTTAACAGTTTAAGACATTTAGCATCTGGAGATCTTATAAACAGACATGTGCAAATACAAATGCATATTTTCCATAGTTACAATTATATAGGTACCCTTTCCCTGGCCTAGGGGCAACCACCCTGACTTGTCCCATGGGAAAGGAGCCCATGAAACAATAAAATCACTTTCTTGATCTCCTGGGCCTGCAGTGACCTTCAGGGTACAGGGACATCTTTTGGGCTGCTGAATGCTGCAAATCAACTGGTTAGCAGGTAAACACTTTAGGCCTGATCCCAAGACAGCATACACTGGCGCAAGCCAAGTTACACCAAATGCCATGGTGTTACTCGCGACTTGCGCCATGCGTTATGCCATTCCCTATTCCAAAAGGCACCTTGTGCCATGTTGACTGTGGGCTACACCAACCATGGATATGCCACCCACTATGCCGCAACCTGCAATGACATGGCTCAAGGGGGGGGTTACAGCAGCAACTGCGCCCTATTCCAGAAGGGTGGCTGCCATAACCCACTACCGCAATTCTAGGAGCCGCACTGGTGGTGCTAACTTAGAACATCTTGGAGATGCTCTACAGGGCATCCATCTGTGCCATCTGATGGATGCCCACTCCGCAGCACTGCCTCAAATGTCCCGCTGTGCTCCCCGTGCCCTCACAAACATGACCATGCTCCCCCAACCCCCTGAATGTCGGGGACCCCGGGGGTCTGTCCTACACTGTGACCCCCGGACTCCTGTGCCACCTGTCCAGACACCCCATGTCCCGTGGTGCATGCCGTGGTGTTCCAGGGTGGGGGAGGTCTACGCGGGGGGCAGTCTGCAGTAGGCTGCAACTTGCGACATGCAGGGCTATTACACCATGCCAGTGGTGTTAGTCTATGTGTGTCACAAGTTGCACATTGTAAGTGCTGGGACCCTGACACTCTTAGAATACGGTACAGGGTCCCTGGCATAGCAGCGAATGTCACAACTCGCATACTCCTGTGAGTTGCGACATTAGTCCTGGAATCGGCCCCTTTGTAACTAGTAACTGAATGTCCAAATCAAGTGTAAAGTCCAACAGAATCCATTTTAATGAAAGATAAACTCAGGAGAATATTATTGTAAGAAGAGGAATCATATGTCCCAGCCAGGAGATTTTCAGGTATTTGTTTTGTTTGTAATTAAAAGTTTATTGGATTATACAAATACAATTTTGTGAAAAAAAGAACAACAACAGCAGCAGCATTTCTGGCAGAGATTTCTCTGTTGGATTACAGACTACAAAGGAAGTAAAATATTATCATACATGTTTAACAGTGGCCTACCATAAAACACTTAAGTGGTGAAGGTTGAAGTATCCACTAGTACCAAAGTGAATAAATGCTAGCATCTGGTCTGTATCAATCAACAACTACAAAACTGGGGAAAAAACACAATGAAGAGACAGCATAACATATAGGAACAGTAAGCCATAGAGAGTGTCCCACACTGAAAGAGTGAAGCATGTATCTTATTTCACCAAACAAGCATTGTATTAGAGACTTTAGACAGTACTAAAGGCCATAACCTGCATCTTCATTGCTTACGTACACAGCACCTTGGGGAGAGGTGATGGGTAGTTATTCTCGCCCATCTATTCTCTTAAATCAGCCCATTAATTTGCTCTTGAGCAAGAGGTCAGATTAAGTGCACATGGTTAGGTGAATTGGAGGGGCCTGGGTATCTTGGTAGATGGGAGAGTATTTGCGGAGGTAGTGGAGAGTGTCGGACCACTCTTAGAATTACTGTTTTGTTCGTTAATTGTAAGTGCCCCGCGAAACCTTTGAACACCAGTATAGTGTAAGCATTACCAGCATTGACAGAGGGATTCTTGATTTGGAGAAATATGTCCGAGTCAATAAACTTGTTTTTTGACCTACACTGCCTGGTGGTGCATTTCCACAGTACTCCTAGGCTGCCGGCAGAAGAAACCTCAATTATTAACATTGGAGAACCACATTTTATGCAGTTCCTCTCCTTTTTTAATATTCCCTTTTCCTGAAAAAATGTTACTAGGCTACTAGCAGTAGAACAGATAGATGGTAACACAAAAATTGTGACTGGATCCATGTTGTGAGTCAATTTTACTTTGTCTGACAGAAAAAACAGTTGTTTTTTTTTATTATTCTTAGACATTCTGCTGAAGTAGAATGTTCTGACATTTGAGTGAGACATCTGCAGTCACAACACGCATTTTGTTTTGCTGTTTTCATTTCTCACTCATACAATATGTGTACTGAACAAATACTGTGTACCTTTAGAAAACAAAAAAAATAGAAAAGGGGGTGCGGGGGGCAGCATCTACTGATTAAATACTGCAATGATCATGCCTACAGTGATTGGCAATAGTGGAGATTATCACTGGCTTTATATTGTTTGTTAGTCAGTGTTGGTAATGTTTTTTTTACTATTTATTTTAAGTATGTTGCAAGAAAACATGTTTGCTATAAAGAAAAGGGGGGGTGCCCCGATTACAGAAAATTACAGAAAATGTTGGTGCATGCCTCTTGCCACCGTTAACTCACTTGACAAGCTCTCTTCACCTCACGAATTGCGTAACGTAACACTTACATGTTGCACACGTCATGCGATTCAGGTTGCGTTTACGCTATGCAAGATCGGGTGGTCTGATAAGCTCCACTATCACCGTATTTGCTACCTGGAGAGAGACCATCGAATTAGTTAACTGCTATCACAAGATGTCTGCCATGCAGAGCTCCCAGTAGTAGGTAATGTGGCATATAGTGTCCATGGGGCATTTTGCAGTATTGGGATGTAAAATAGGGGCCCCATACCTCCAGATAGTAATCCATAATCCCTGCTACTTTATAATGTACTCTTTCATAGGTTGCCATTTTTCCCAATTCTGGTAGCCATTCTGTAGTGTTAGGGGCCAGGAGGTTCTGCCAGTATTGGAGAAGGACCCATTTGACAGTTATTAAGGCACCCAGGGCCCATCATTTAGCTAGTGAGAGGGCATGCCAGTCCATATCTCCAGAAGGCAGGCCTAGTAGTACTAGGCCATTTGTTAGCTTAACTGAGGCACCAAGGATATCCCTAAGGACCTCCTGGACCTCATTCCAAAATGATCCAAGGGTGGGGCATCCCCATAGTATATGAGTAAATGTGTACTGCATGCATGTACACCTCCAACATTTATCAGACACTGCCATACCCCAGCTATGTTACTGTTGTGGCATCCTGTTTCATCTGTGTAATATCTTAAACTGGGAAAACCTGTTCCTGGTGTCTTAGGCAGTGAACCAGTTAGTACACCTTGTCTTTGCCCACTCCTGGTTGGAGATGTTCCTATGGAGTTCTACACTTTATTTTTGTTGAAGGGCATCTGTGGGATCTGGCTGGAGGCTCAGGATCCCCTTGTATATCTCCCTGGCAGGGGGTTGGGTACAGTCTCAGTGCCAAAACAAAGTGTCCAAGGACTGTTTTGGACCCAGCTTAAAGGGATTTTCTGATGTTTCGCAGATGGCATTTTCACATAGTATGCCATTGCCACCCATACTTCAGATGTTGAAGCTGCAATTTGTTTTACAAAAAAACTTTCATAGTCATTTTATTGTTATGTTGTATCAGCATTTTGTTTCTGGCTTCCTTCCAGTTTCTCTGTGTGGCAACACCCCCTGCGCGATGTCATACCAGGAACTGTCAATGTTTTATATACAGCAACAAGGAATTCTGGGTCATTTATAACATTGACTTAAATGTGCCTTACTCAGAAGTGCAATCCTGTATGTTGCTAGTGGTGAGCACTAATATATAAATGTCCATAGCAAGGCATTGTGGGTGAAATAAGGCACTGCTTTCCAGTTTCCTTACTATGAGATGCAGTCTCATATTTCTGTAGTGGTGTCAACAATATAAGCGTTTATATGTTTATTTTCAAAACAAGGCATTGTGCATACAGCATCTAGCTACAAGACTTCTGTACTGAAAGATGTAGTCTCCTAGTTCTGCAGTGAGCACAGAAATATAATAGGCAGCATACTAATTTACTTAGTGAGGCATTGTGGGTACAGTAAATAGCTGCTTTTTCTATCTAAAACTACATACTGACAGTGTCCCTTTAATAACTTAGTTTCCCTAGTATGATGTCACAGTTGGGGCTTGCAGCACTGAGAATAAAAGGGGTGGATTATTCAAATGAAGCACAGCACAGAAATAAAAGCATTTATTTCATGGAAAACAGCACTCTTTGGCTGTTTGAATGGTAGGAGACTAATTCACAATTCCTACAGGTTACTATTCCCATCTGTTAAGGCAAACGTCAGAAAATCACTTTAAGGTCCGGCCTGAGGAGGGTGGCTGGGACGTGATGCAGCTGGAGCCAGTACTGTGAGTTCTTCAGGTAAAATTCAGTTTGAAGCTGACCAAATGATTTCAGATATCCTGTACCAGACTCTATTATCTAGTGGAGGCTATGCACGCCTTTCTGGCACCAGCCTCTTCAGATTTGGGAGTCCTGTCCTATCTGGACGTGAGGATTGCCCCATAAGAGTAGTAGGGGAGACTTTGTCAGCGCTCATTTGGATGCCTTGCTATGTTTCATCCAGGTGGTCTCCTTGGGTGGTAAGGTGGGGTGGGTAGCAACAGGTTTTGAAAGTTTTGCAAACAGGATTGCATCATACACCTTTTTCCCCAGTAAGTAGGCTTCACGGTTGTTCCACTTAGGGGGTTTGGCATTGTCTGATGTTGGAAATATGTGGGCCATCTACGCATGCAAGTGTGCTTCATTTTCAGGAGACAGTCAGAAAGCTTCCAGCCCCCTTTCTTTATGGGCCTGATTAATTTGCAGTGGCTCAACCTCTGGGGTCCAGCACCCCAGATGAAGGTGAGCATTTGCTTATGTAAGCCATGGAACACATCTGAACTGATACAAACTGGGAAATTATCTAACAGGTATTGTGGGGGGGCTGCCATCACAGAAACATAGACTTTGATGGAAGATAAGGACCGATTGGCTACCCAGTCTGCCCATTTGCCTACCTATTGGATAAGCTGCAGATCCTAGTTAATCAACAGCCTACTTCCTCCTACCCACCATTAGAATTCATTTATGTCTGCCTCATGCATTCTTGAATTCACCCATTGTTTTTGACCCCATGACCTTCTCAGGAAGGTCATTCCATGCGTCCAGCACCCTCTCCGTGAAAAAGTACTTTCTCACATTGCTCCTGAGCTGTCCCACCTCTGTTTTCAAAGTGTGCCCCCTTGTTCTTGCACATCTCTTTTTCTGAAAGATGCTGCTCTCTTGGGCTTTGATGATTTCCTTGAGGTACTTGAAAGTTTCTATCATGTTGCCCCTCTCCCTCCTTTCCTCCAGGGATTACTTGTTAAGCTATTTTAGCCTCTTTTCGTATGGCTTCTGGTGAAGACTCTGCGCCATTTTTGTTGCCCTCCTCTGGACTGCCTCCATCCTGTCCATGTCCTTGTGGAGATGGGGACTCCAGAACTGCACACAGAGTACTCCAGATGGGGTCTCACCAACTGTCTATACAGAGGGATAACAACTTCCTGTTTTCTACTGGTGATGTCTCTCACTCTGCATCCCAGTGTCCCCCCAGCATTACTTATTGCCTTCTCACATTGCTTTGCCTATCTTTAGGTTGCCTGATACGACTACCCCCAGGTCCCTTTCCATTTTTGTTGTTTTTAGTACCTACTCCCCCCCATTGTGTACTCTTCCCCTTGGTTTTTGTTTCCTAGGTGCATTATTTTGCACTTCTTTGCATTGAATCTAAGCTGCCATACTTTTGACCATTCCTCCAACCTTGCCATGTTCCTTCTCATCCTTTCTACACCCCCCCCCCAGTGTATCAACCCTGCTGCAGATCTTTGTGTGGTCTTCAAAGAGGCATACTTTTCCTTCCAGTCCCTCCACAATGTCACCTATAAAGACATTAAAGAGGACTGGTCTCAGTACTGAACCCTGTGCTACCCCGTTGGTAACCCCCCTTTCTTTGGCTTGAAATCCATTTACTATTACCCTGTGCATCCTGTTGTCCAACCAAATTTTCACCCAGGCTACCACTCTGGGACCTACTCCCAGGCTGGTTAACTTGTTTATTAATCTTTTGTGTGGTACTGTGTCAAGTGCCTTGCTAAAGTCTAGGTAGGCCACATCCACAGCCCCTCCCAGGTCTACTGCTTTGGTCACCCAGTCAAAGAAATCTATTAGATTCATCTGACTTGACCTTCCTGCTGTGAATCTATGTTGCCTTGGGTACTGTGCCCCACTGGCCTCTAGGTACTCAACAGTTCTTTCTTTCAGAAGTGATTCCATCATTTTCCATACAACTGAGGTCAAACTAACAGGTCTGTAGTTTCCTGCCTCTGCCTTGCTCCCACTTTTGTGAAGGCGAATCACATCCACCCTCCTTCAGTCCTCAGGTACAGTACTACACCATCCTCCCATGATTTGTTAAAAAGGGTAGTCAGTGGTGTCAGTAGTTGTCCCCTTAGTTCTTTTAGAGTTCTGGGGTGTATCCCATCAAGCCCCATTGCTTTGTCCACCTTCAGTTTTATGAGTTCTTTCAGGACCCTTTCTTCTGTGAATGGACTGGTATTGACACCCCCATCCAGAGTGCTTCTATTGTTTGGCTTCACTACCTTCCCTCCTCTTTTTTTGTGAATACTAATCAGAAGTATTTGTTCAGTATCCCTGCTTTTTCACTGTCACCCTCTGCCCACCATCTAATAAGCATGCACCTTCCCCCAATGCAAAAGGTGTAATCTGCCCTTCTTGTCCAAATCCTGGGCCAGGTCCTTCTGAATTTGACAAATTTTAAACTGTCTAAGACAGGGGATGTTCCGTGAAAACCAAACTCCCAAGTAGTTGATACACCACTGGGCCTATTGGAGGCCTCATGGATAGTGAGGATGTACAGTAATGCTCTCTTGTGAAGGCAGTATGAGTGATTTAGATACGTTAGCTTGTATCCTACTAGGGAACCATATTAATCCAGAAGTGTCAGTACAGCTGGTACCAACTTCTCTGGGTTTGAGAGCACTAGAATAATATCATCTGCATAAGCTAGGGCTTTATGCTCCTCTCCCGTGTGTATACCCCGTATGGAGGTGTTTTGCCTTGCAGCTTGCAACAGAGGCTCCAGTGCCAGGATAAATAGCAAATAGGGCAGCCCTGTTGAGTGCCTCTACCTGGAAGGAACAGGGTGGATGTTGTTCCGATAGTGGTGACAGAGGCTCATGCTCCCTTATACAGGGTGCAGCTGTAGCCTATGAAGTTGTCCCCAAAGCCAAAATGTTTTAGGACCCAGAAAATGTACAACCATCTCTACCTGTTGAATACTTTCTCTGCATCAAGCGAGAGAAGCACTGACCCTTGTTGAGAGGATGTTGCTCTCCAGATGAGGTTTAGGAGCCTTCTGGTGCTATCCATGGCTTTCCTCTGTGGGGTATATCCAACCTAATCCAGGTCTATCTATGTAGCTATTACCTCCTTTAGGCAGGTGGCCAGAGCCTTCCCATAGGCCTTGGAGTCTGCTGTGGTAAGGGATATAGGCCTGTAGCTGACACATGCAAAAGAATGTTTGCCCTCTTTGAGTATCAGCATGGTGACTGCTGTCCACATGGAGGTAGGGAGCTGGCCCACTTGAGTGGTTTCTACAAAGGCCTCTGTAAGGGGTTTCAGCAACAGCTTCTGGAAGTGATGGAGGAACTCTGCAGGGAGTCCATCCACAACGTGGCTCTTACCCCCCCGGCATGGGTCACAGAGCTCACTCCAACTCACCTTCTGTGATGGGAGTTTCCATACTATCTCTCAGCTCTCGATTCAGTTTTGGTAAGTGAAGGTGGTCCAGGAAGCTGGCAAGGTCCTGCTTGGTGGGCTGCACTTCGAGGCCAGGATATTCAAAAGGTTTGCACATGGCACAACAGGGGTGCACCATGCGCAACCCACTGATGAGCCCTGGAGCAATATTCAAATGGGGAAAGTGCATGGCACAAATCCTGATGCCCCAGGGTGCATCAGTAATGTATGCGGCGCAGGTGGGTGGGGCGTGCCAATGCATACCCTGCACATCCCGATATTCAGCCCGGGATGTGCTAAGCATAGGCAGGTGCAACCGCTACGTGTACCACACACAGTTGTGCCAAAAAAAAAAAAGGAGCAACAGCTGGCCACCCAGAGGTGAGCTGCCATATTGCAGGGTGCAACACGGCAGCTGCCAGCTGTGGGTGGCCACCTGAGCTCCGGCGGCACCGTCTGTCGCAATCGCCCCCCATGCCCGATCGCGGGCTTCCAGTATGTAAATATCCCTGGTGGTCTAGTGGACCTGATCCCCCAGCCCAATCGCGGGCTGTAAAATGTATTAATATCCCTGGTGGTCCAGTGGACCTGATCCTCCAGTTTGATTGTGGGCTTTCGATAATTGAAATAGCCCTGGTGGTCCAGCGGTACCCCCCTCAACCCGCCACTCAGTCCCGCCACCCCGCTCCCCCACCAGTCAGCAACGGGTGGCAGCACCCCACCTGCAAGCCGCCCGGCTGCCTGCCGACTGACAGCATACTGTACAGCTGTATGCCCATTGGTCCACAGCATGGGCCAATGGGCATGCAGACTGTACTGTACTACACAGTCCCGATATATGAATGGATCCATTCACATATCAGGAACTGTAGTACAGCTTATCAGTCTGCATGCCATTGGCTCATGCTGTGGACAATGGCGTGCAACTATGCTGCTGCTTCGGTCGCTGACGCTGGGCGGCTTGCAGGTGGGGTGCTGCTGCCCGCCTGACGGGGAAGAGGTGGATGAATGGCGGGGGCAGGTTGGGAGGGGGATACTGCTGGACTACCAGGAATATTTCAGTCACCGAAAGCCCGCGATCGGGCTGGAGGATCAGGTCCACTGGACTACCAGGGATATTAATACACGATATAGCCTGCGATCAGGCTGGAGGATCGGGTCCACTGGATCACCAGGGATATTAATACATATTACTGACCGTGATCGGGCTGGGGTACGTTGCTGGTGAGGGGCTGGGGGCATCGATTCCGACAGCTGCTGCCTGGCAGGGTGCCAGGTGCAAGTCACTGGGGATCGGCGTGCCTGCATGCAAATGGGGCCATAATGACATGCAAATGGCCACATTTGCACCTTGCATGCATTATGGTCCCAATTGCATGTCCACTGCTGAATATCGCGGTTGATGTGTCTAGCGCAACGGCACTTGTGCTGGCACATCCCCTGCTCCTCCCTGGCCACTTGTGCTGGTGCAATGCCACCAGTTACGCGCAATGCCGGTAATACGGGAGCGACTATTCAACGGTGCTGAGTCATGGTGCAGCACCGCTGTATATCATTCCTGTCAATGCCCTGGTGCATCCTAGTTGTGCTGCACCCAGGCTTGTGCCACAGCCTGGTACAGTCTGAATATCCCACCCCCTGTGTGTATAGAGCCTGGTAGAAGCTCTTAAATTCATCATTGATTCCTTCTGGATCAGTTCTGACCTTTCCATTACTCGCCTTGATCCCCACTTTTCTTGACCTCTCTTGCCGTTTCTTTAACTGGTGCACTAAGAGACAGCCAGGTTTTTCACCAGCTTCCAAAAAATGTTGTTTGGTGCAAAAGACAGCAAATTCTGCTTTTTGCTGCAGATACATATCATTCTTATATCTGGTGCTGATTATGTCTGGGAGTAGGTCTTTCTCCTTAATCGGATTTGCTTAGTATCTCATTTCTAGTTGTTTAAGTGTGGTACTCATGGCCTCCAAATCCTTGCTCTGGACTTATTTTATGTGTGAGGCATAGCTTATGCAGCTCCCACATATATACAGTATGCTTTTAGGGTGTCCCATCTGGTCACCACTGATGTGTCCTCTGCATGGTTTGTGTACAGGAATAGTTGTATGTCTTTGTTGAGAGTCCTGCAGAAGGCTTCATCTTTTAGCAAGCAGGTATTAAATCGCCACTGCTTCTGGGTCTATGTCTGTGCACTGGGAGGAAGCCATGAAAAGGAGTCCAGAGCATGATCCAAGATGAGGATTGCTCCAATGGAGACATCTGTTATGCTATGTGCAAGGGCTTTGGCGACCAGCCAGAGGCCAAGTCTGTAGTATGTGTCATGTGGGGTGGAATAGAAGGAGTAGTCCCACCCTTTAAGGTGGATCAGGCACCAAATACCTACTAATCCAAGTTTGGCCACTAGATCTGCCAGAGCTTCAGAGGCCAAAGACCTGGGACCAGTTGATACCTTTGTCCTGTTCAGGAAGTCATCCAAGACTGAGTAGCACATCAATTCAGGGAGGAAATTTCAGCGATGGAAATTTGAGCAACAGCATTTCAGATAAATTTAAAATGGCGATGGTAAATTTCGGCACCCTACAGTTAGGATGACAATTGCTATTCCCCCTTCCAAAGGTGCTATGACCTCAGAGTTGGTTATATACAGTAAGTACGGGGGTGCAGGGGGAAAAGCCCCATGCAGAAATGCAGTAATTCAACTGTTGACCTTGCTGTAGGGTGCCAAAATTCACCATTGCCATTTTTACATTTACTGAAATGCCGTCGATCAAATTTCTAGCACAAAAATTCCGTTGCTCATTTGACATGGAACCCAAGATGGTATTCATGCCACCCCCTATGAGAAGGGACGCAGTCGCATGTGTAGCTTAGGCCTGTGTAATGTCCCAAAAGAAGCAAGCATCTGTAGACTTGGGGCCATAAACATTGCATAAGGTTACCTCCTACCAAGTAGTTGTCCAGAAACAATGATGTATCTGCCTTCAGTATCTGAGAAGGTCTGCTGTGCATTGAAGGGAATAGATTTATGAATTAGGATAGCCACTTCCCTGCTCCTCATATTGTATGGGCTGTCAAAAGCCTGGGAACCCAGTATGTCTTAAGCTTCTCTGTTTCAGACTTCAAGAGGTGGGTCTCCTGGAGTAAAGCTATACCCAACCCTTTCCTTCTAAGGTGGTCAAGAATTTTACAATGTTTAACAGGGGTGTTTATGCCCTTAACGTTCCAAGATAAGCACTTAAAGGGTTGACCCACTATTGTGAGTTATGAGTAAGGAGAGAGGGAATAAAATGGCTTCTCTGTTTATTACCCAGTCAGTGAAGAGGTGTGGCAGAAGCATGAGCAGTTTCCCCATATAGTAATTGGGGTGATGCTCTGACCCCCTCTTCGCCAATGAAGAAGCAGACATTTTCAAATTAGCTTATCGGCCAGGACTACAATAAAAATGTACCCAACATGTTGACAAACAGAACAGCAAGCAGTATTTCAACCTTAGGCAGAACATCCTCTGCCTGGTTCTGCACATTGTAAATGTAATAAAGTAGTTGTGAACCATTTTGGGTACAGGAAAGCTTAACCTGGAAGATAGTGGATACCCCCAAAGCAGATGCCCCCTATTCCATGCACTGCCATAGAGGAGGGCTATCATTGGTGCAGGTGTGTGTCCAGGGACAGCAGTGTCAGAAAGCACAGAAGGTGTTTGAGCCTACCTACTACACTCAATAGTGGACTTGGAAGAGGGGTGTTCTTGTGAAGGGGGAGGGCTAGGTACAAGTGGGGATGGGGAGGGCAGGTGGCCTTTGAGCCAGCCAGTCACATGGGTGATGAAGGGTCAAGCTGGGAGCCATTGTACAGGCCTGTGGGCTGGCTATGGATGCTGAGGAATGTTCAGGGGAGTTTGGAGCAATGGCACACAAGGCATCAGGAGCATTGGGCATATATGCCAGTGCCGAGGGTCAGGCAGAGAAACAGAGGCTGTTAGAGAAGTGGTAGCATGGGTGAGTATAACTACTTGAGATGTAGCATCAGGTCTTGCTAAAGAAAATCTCTTCTCCAATATGTCAGACACATCTCCATTGCTGTTCCCCATGCCCATATCAAAAAGCTGTCCTTAGTGTCCCCAACATGCAGAGGCATCTGATTCACAGAATCAATGAATGATAAAGTCAAGATGCAGAGAGGGTGTATAATTCCATGTTGTCTGTGGTTATATGAGCAGGGTCCTAATGTTTGGGCTGTAAGGAGATAGTCACAGTGAGTGAGGGGCTCAGTGCACTGGATAGAGGATATGCCCTTGTGCCATGTCTGCTGAAGAAATGACAATGAGCCCATGGGTAACTGCCACATACAGATGTCCAAATTGGGTTATATTGTATGAAGGGGAATGGGATGCTTGGGGAGTGGTCGAATATGTTTATGTTACTGTCTTGACCACTGCTCACTAAGTAATATGCTTCCACAAAAGTGCGTACATTGATGAAGGTTGCAGACTTGGTCACCCCGATGATCGGTCTTGGCATCCTTATACATTAGTACAAGGCACTCTTATTATGGCTGGCTCATATTCGGTTGTCAGCAAGATTTACTGTCAGTACTGTGGCTCTGAGGAACTCACCTGAATGAGTTGGGGGATAGACCACACCACGGGACTGGCCAGAGGGTTGAGGTGAGTGCCCTAGTATGTTAAGGTCGGTGCCCTAGTGGGTTGCTTCAGAGTTTATGCCAGTTATGTGAGAGGTTAAAGTCTACCTGAGCATGCATGTGCTCAGGCAGGTAGGTGTTGCAGCTCTTGACAGCTTTCCCTGTCGACCCCATATCAACTGCATGGGTCCTGTGGAGGGGAAGGCTGTGCCTGCTAGGTCATAATCTAATATTGTGATTTTGGCACAGCCATACTCCTTGTATGTTTAATGGACAATTGGTCCACTGAGGTTAGCCTGGGGTGGGGAGGGGAAAAATCTGAATGATGCTTAGCGTGCTAATATGGAGGCCTCGCTCAAGGAGTGCGCTACCTGTGTTGATGTGGTTATGGTCGAGCAGGATCCACTGTGACAGCCCTTGACAGCTGCCTCCAGCAGCCCCATTCATACTAGCACGGAAGACATCACAGAGGCTTGGCAGAGGCAAGGCTTATTATGGGACAAGAGAGAAAATCAAGGTGTGATGACAGCTGAGCTCCCCGCCAGCCCGCAACCACAGTCACTAATACATCAGTCCACAGTTCAGCAGTTCAGTGCCCCTCTCTAGCTCCTCAGGTCCTACTGAGAGGTTGTAGTCACATGTCAGCTAGACCATACCAAGGGGCCAAGTAGTTTTATTGGTGATGGGGTGAGTAGGAGAGGAGCAAAGAGCATCCTGAGGAGGCTAGCAGGTTTATGTTGCTGGCTGGCAATGCAAGGGACAAGTGTGGTACAGAGGCCCCCTCCTTGCCCTCAGAAAGGAGTAGGAGTGTATAAGGGGTGCTTGGAGGCATCCGTATAAATAACAAGTAACAACCGCTATCATTACAAAAGGATTCCCTCATTCCCCCTTCTCCTCTCCCACACACTTATCATTTCCTTAAGCAGGTACTTAAGGCTACTTACTAATCAGGCATAGACTGACAGTTTTTTAACAGTTCTGATGTCCTCCAAAGGCTACTCAGCCAATTTCAGATAACTGCTGCTTCAACCATGGAGTGACGGTGCCTGTGTTTTTCTGGGGTTTCCACATGTTCAGCCATGGATGGGTGTCCAGGGGCGTGCTCAGTCGGTATGAGGATTCTTCTATCTTGGTAGCTGGGTGTCTGTTGAAGGTAGGCCTCTGTTTGGGGTGGAGGTTGAACCAGTCCTCTTTGCCGCCAGCTCCCCCAAGAAATCAGAGCTTGCGGTCGAGCATCCAGAATCTCTGTTGTCTGCTCGAGGGTCTTTGTCCTTTCGACCATGCCGGATCTCTGCTTCTGTCTGTCTAATCAACCAGACCGTTTCCCTTTAGAAACCTGCCAGTCCATCGCTTTTGGGTGTCCTGAGTTTGAGTCCTGGGAGAGATACTGTTGGTTCAACATAGGTCTAAGAGGCTGCTTTGACAGAGTGGACTGGGGTGCCCCCTCCCTACCGGTGGGGTGAGGAGCTTTGTCCGGCCAGTTCTTGTGAATGTAATTCTCCACTTCCTCTGGAGAATTGAATTGCTGTGGTACTCCATTCCTAATGAAGTTTAATTTAGCAGGATATTGCAGGCAGTATTAAATGCTGAGGTCTTGAAAGATTTTCTCTACCCCCATGAAGTCTTTCCTGTGCTGCACCAGTTCTGCAGAATAAACTGCAAATATATGGATCAGATGACCATTTCAATACAAAGGGCCCCAGTCCCTGCCAAAGTGAGGATTTGTTCTTTTTTGGTAAATCTCAAAATGCTTGCCAGTATGGGTTGAGGCCTGTCTCCAGCCTTGGGGGGTCTCAAGGAACAATGTATCTGATCGATTTCCAGCAGATGTTTCCCGGTAGTCTTGAGGAGATGAGGCTGCCATCTTTGTAAGAAGGTACTGGCATCCCACTGCTCTGTCCCTTCGGGGAATCCTACAAACTGCAGATTGTTTCTGTGGGTCTGGTTTTCCACATCTTCTGCCCTCTCCCACAGTTGGGCCACTATTCACTCCAGCTCTTAGATACATGCCTTGTGGAACATATCCTTATTATCAATGTATGAGAAAAATGTTTCTGTGTTTCTAGCTCTATTCTGCAGGCAGCTTGTGGATTTTGTCTTCCAGCCAGGCTAGAGATTGAGGACTTGAACATGGAAATCTCCTTAAGGACCAGTTGTAACATGCCCTTAACTCTGCAACATTGCTTGGAAAGCCCGAAACCAGAGCCACTTCAGCCGTTCCTAACACTTCTGTCAGCCATCCGTCACCACATTTAATGACAAACTGCACCGCAAGGTGAAGGCTCATGGTCTGAGATGCACAAGTTCATTAGGTGCTGTTTTTGTCTAACGGATAATGCCAGGATCTCTCAGATCAGTGCAGTAGTGCTGGAGTTAGCAACACATTTTCGTCCCTGGGGAACAGAGGTTCTACTTAGGCAGACATACTAGTCCCTGTGCTACCTGGTTTTCAGGTATTTCAGCTCCTACAGGGAGGAATATCTTTTATTAAATCCTACATCCCATTCCAGGAGGCACTTCATCAGGTCACTGGCCCTTTAATAAGCATCTTCATAACTTCAGGGGCAGTGAACAACCTTGGGACACTGGAACATTAACTATAGCTGTGGGTTTTATACCCAAAATACTAGACAGTACCTATTATGAGATATGCTTACTCAGACTCCAGGCTGAGGTTTCAAAAAACAACAACCATGAAATATAAATGTGATGAAGGGGCATTCTGCCTGGAGGCTCTGCAGGGATTCCAGCCTACCACACATCTCCTGGACTCAGTACCCACTTTGCCGCAGCCCCAAAAAGGGAGAGTCCACCTTTGCACAACTCAGGTTCTGGTGCATCAACCTCCCTGTGGACTTATGGTAGCCAACTTAGAGGCCCTAGAGCCTACTTAATCACCTATTCCAGGCTCAATAGTTCAAGACCATATAACATCCAGAGATCTTATAAACAGACATCCAACAACATAGGCTACATTTAGAAGTGCATATTCTTCATTGTTACAATTACATATTTAACCCCTTCCCTGGCCATGGGGTTACCATCTTGACACACTCCTGGAAAGGGAGCCCATGAGAGAATAAAATTACTTACTTGACCTCCCGGGTCTGCGGTGACCTTCTGGGTACAAGGACATCTTTTGGGCTGCTGAATGCTGCAAATCAACTGGTTAGCAGGTAAACACTTTCTAACTAGAAACTGAATGTCCAAATCAAGTGTAAAGTCCAACAGAATCCATTTTAACAAAAGTGAAACTCATGAGAATATTATTACAAGGGGGAGGAATCATAAGTCCCAGCCTGGAGGTTTTCAGGTACTTCAGTTCCTACAGGGAGGATTGTCTTTTATGAACTTCTATGTCCCATTCCAGGAAGCACTTCATTAGAGCACTGGCCCTTCAGTAAGCATCTTCATAACTTCTGGGGCAGTGCACAATCCTAGGGAACTATAAAATTAATTATAGTTGTGGGTTTCATACCCAAAATACTAGACAGGACCTAGTATGAGGTAGTCTTACTTAGAAAATGGGCTAGATACTATGAGCTCTCTGCTTGGCTGAGAGCCATAGCGGCGAGGGGGGGTGTATATTAACTTTTAATAGAGCCCCGGGTTAGAAAAAGTGCCAGTGCCAACTGACTGCATTAGCTATATCAATGGACAGTGTCAAATTTCAAACTATAAACCCGCCATTTTTTTCTTGGTAACCAAGATTTACTGAGCAACAAATATCAGGTAGTGTCCTGCCCCCCACCCCTATCTTGCAAAGCCTTACGTTCTGAAACACAACACATATTTGTTATAAAATGTAAGTTTTACAGTCACAGAAAAGTGCTAAAATCTGGCAAAGGTTATCCCATCCTACACTACCCCAAACACTGTCCGATCAAGTAGCTGCTGCAAGCCAGCAGCACGTCGCTGTGTACAGGAGTAGAAGCTAGGAAACACCCCTCACTCCCCTGGTCCTGATTCTCCCAATCCCATCATCTTTAAAATGCTAGCCCTGCTGAGTATCCCCTGTTCAAAACTGCACAGCAAAGCCAGTATTAAATACAGAAATGTACCTGTTTTTACAGGATAACTTTTTCATCTCCCAATGTCCATGTCCGATGGTGCCTGAGTTGAACACCGCACCATCCTCACTCTACCGCTCAACTCAGCCTATCATTCTTTGTTCATACTATTCAACAAAAAGCATTTTTTAATGTAGTAAAATGTCTAGTTCTAGGCCATGAGTAAACTCATGGGGGGGTGACTGGAAAGTAGTAAATACAAAATTGAGACACTGTAATGTAATAAATAAGGGGTCTCATTACCAGCAGAGCTCTCTAGAGGCAATTCAGTAGGGACTATTTTACAGAAGCTGCTGTTTTTGATCATGCTTATCAATATTTTACTCTCTTTTTTCCTTATGTAATTATTTTTATATAAAAAAATAATAAAAGCCTATTTTCTAAGTCCAGTAATACCCTCCAGGGTGGGGGTTATGGGCAATACTGGTCCTTCCAGGGGCTATAAGGCCCTCCGCCTGTGGTGACAGGTCTCATTACTCCCCTGGGTGGTCAGATATTGCCCAATACTACCCACCCTGTTGGGTATTATTGCTTGCTCAGACTCCAGGTGGAGGTTTTGAAAAACACCAACCATAAAATATAAATGTGACTAAGGGGCATTCCACCTGGAGGCTACACAGGGATTTCAGCCTTCCACACATCCCCTAGACTCCATTCCCACTTTACTATGGCCCCCCAAAGGAGAGTCCACCTTAGCCCAGGGCTCCGGTGCATCAGCTTCCCTGTGGATTTACAGTAACCAACTTAGACGCTCTGATGCCAACATAATCTCCACCTAGTTCAGGGTTGTCCCATGAGTTAAAGGACCAATGGGGACTGCCCTACAATTTAGACATTGCTGGAGAGGCCGTTACCCTCTGTCGGTCTCAGTTGCCACAGCTGTACTTCTCACCTCTCCCAATAATTAAACCTACATGGTACAGAAGGAAAGGGTACCGATCTAAATTAATTAAACAACTTCATCTTGTGTGGATTTGCCACATATTTGTGTAAGGGCAGGGATAGGCAGCTACCTCCCAGGGGATCCCAATTACCACAGAACCTGCTTCTTACCCTCTCCCAAACCTAGCTTCCTTGTGCAGAGGATCCCAATCCAAGTTATTTAAACATCTTCACGATGTGTGGCTTTGACACATACTTTGTAAGGGCTAGAAGAGACAGTGACCCCCTAGGGACAAAGTTACCACAGATCTGGCCTTTCACCTTCTCCCAATCCTAATCCTATGGTGTAGAGGGTCCAGTACTAAATTATGGACTCCTCCTTTTACAGGATAACCCCCCCACACACAAACACACACACACACACACACACTACCCAGCAGCAGGGGGTATCAAGGTACCTTCATACATTTCCTTTTTATTGTCCAGATGTGATGGCATAGGTCTACCCTTTGCCCTTCTCCATCACTTTCAGGACCAGAGGTGGTTCTGTCTGGAGCTCTGGTAGAAGCCAAACCAGGATTTGGCAAGAGATGCCTATTTGGAGCTGGCCTGTAAGAATACTGAGCAGGGAGATCTGCAAACTTGTAGTCAGCCCTTAATTGAATAACTGGGAGTATCTACAAGCTGAGGAGCTAAAGAAAGAGAATATAAATCATTGGGAAAGTTTTTTTTTTAATTTTGGCTGGAATCTGCTGGGAGGTAGTGGTAAAAACCCTGCAGAACACAGAGATGAGGGGACGACAACAGTTAAAGGTGAGCACAAGGAGGAGGTGTCACTTCAAGAAATAGCAGCATCCAGGTGAAAAGGAACCTCACTCATCACTTGATTCAGCACAGAAAAAAAAACTAGTTTCAGGATAATTCTTTTCATCCATTTATTAATGTGTATCCCGCAAATGAGCAGAAAAACGTCAGTGTAGAACAAGAGATGCGGGAGCAGCGTAGACCTAATGTTTTGCCCCGCCCATCTCAGGGCTTCATCAGAGGTTACCTAGATCAACTGCAGAGTGACATTTAAACACATAGTATTACTATATTTATTAGTGCAAACTGTTGATTGGTTAGATAGTGTGTCATCAGAACTAGCGCATTTCAATCACAATCAAATTCCATGATTCATTCAAAGAACAACCACGTCAAAAAAAAAAAGTGTCCACATATAAATAAGTAAAATTAGTCCACAAAAGTCCATCATCTTCCAATTGCTGTACTTTGTTCCACTTATGTGTATGCCATTTCATGTTTATGTTACAGTCAATAAAAAACATAGGAAACAACACAGACCACTTAAGGGTACCACATAGAACAAAGGACAGTTTAAACAGGGATCAGTACAATACATGATCAGTTAACTTTAAAAAAATATTGCATATCTCCGTATCTCCATATCAGATTCAGGGGACCATAAAAGGAAGTGGGAGGGATGCTTGGGGGGGAGAGCGAGGGGGTGAGGGATTTACTATACAAGATTCAAACAAAGGCTGAATTACTAAATAGCATAAAATATGGAATGTGGGTAGAGTGGGAAAGGGGGCAACATTATGTATGTATCAGCTGTAGACATCATAAGAACAGCCTAAAAAAATAATATTTCAAGAAATGATGCCAGTTGAAATCTGCCATTAAGTCCCAGTTTATTCAAACCCCCCATTTTATAAATCCATTCCTATCCCTTTCCATTTAAAATATATTCATAATCACCACCCCTTGCATCTTTCTTCAATCATTCAATGCCTATGGCTTTTATAATATGTTGTGATTTATTTTGCATCAATTTTATACAAGCTGCCATGGCATACTGTTCATTTTCATTTTGAATGGTTAACACATGTTTGCTTAGTTTAGTTCTGAACTATCTTTTAGTTCTATCAATGTAATAACTGCTATATGAACATGATAAAGGATATATTACCCCTTCAGTATCACATGTTATTTGTCCGCTCACCTTTTCCGTTGCCCCAATTTTGGGATTAACAAAAATGATCACTTTTGGCAGCCAAGTGACATACCATGCATTTCCCACATGTTTACATCCCTAGCTGTTACCGCTTCTCCCAGCATCATTAGGGAGGTAGCTCTTTACAAGTATGTCCCTGAGGTTATTACCTCTTCTGTATGAAATCCTAAGTGGATTCTTGAGGTAACTCTCCAACTGTGTTGTACCCCTAAGTATACACAGGTGTTTCCTTATTATATCCACTACCTATTTAGCTCCTCCCCCAAATGCAGTAGTAAAAGTAAGCTGCTAATACTCATATCTCTGATGGGTTTGAGGTATCAGTAAGGTACTGCACTCCATTTTATCCACTGCCAGGAGGAATGTCTGTGATAGTAAATGAACATGTGTTAGCCATTCAAAATGAAAATGAAGAGTATGCCATGACTGCGGATATAAAACTGATGCAAAATAAATCAAAACACATTATAAAAGCCATAGGCATTGAACGAGTGAAGAAAGATGTAAGGGGCAGTGACTATGAAAATAGTTTAAGTAGAAAGGAACAGGAAATCATTTCTAAAATGTTTTTTTTTCAATAAACCGGGACTTAATGGTAGATTTGAATTGGCACCATTTCTTAAAGAGGATTTTTTTTAGCGGGTTCTTTTATGATGTCCACAGCTGATACATATATAATGTTGCCCCCTTTCATCCCTCTCTTCTCCCGTTCCTATAGGCATAATGATATATTTTATGCTATTTACTCATTCAGCCTTTGTCTGAATCTTGCATAGTAACCCCAGCCCCCCCTTGCCCTCCCCTAAGCCTCCCTCCTGCTTCCTCTTATAGTTCCCCAAATCTGATGTAAAGATATGCAATATTGTTTTTTAAATAAATTGATCATATATTGTACTGATCCCTTGTTAAGCTGCCTTTTGTTCTATGTGGTACTCTTAAGTGGTCGTGTTGTTTTCTTTGTTTTTTACAGAATGTAACAGAAACACGAGATGGCATACACATAAGCAGACCAAAGTACTGCCCTTGGAAGATGAGTTTAAGGAACAATTAAAATGGACTTTTGTGGACTAAGTTCATTTATTTATATATGCACACAGTTTTTTGAAGTGCTTGTTCTTTGAATGAATAATGGAATTTGATTTTGATTGAAATGCATTAGTTCTGATGACACACCATCCTGACCCATCAACAGTTTGTACTCATGAATATATTAATACTATGTGTTTAAATGTCACACTGTGATTGGTCTAGGTAACCTCTGATGAAGCCTCGAGATGGACGGGGCATAACATTAGGTCTATGAATGCTTTCACATTTGGTGCTCCTGCATTGCCTTTTTTTTGCTCATGTGCTAGATACACATTAATAAATGGATTAAAGGAATTATCCTGATTTTAGTTTTTTTCTGTACTGAATCGAGTGGTGAGTGAGGTTTCTTTTCAGCCAGAAACTGAGGGGAAGCTCTAGAAGACAATGTGGCTGAGGGTACAGGGGATGGTGAACCCTGTGACCAAGACACATGCAGAGTTGGGGAAGTCTGCCTGATGGCAGGCTTGAAAGTCGGGAGAGTTGATGAAAGCTTTGAGAGAACCCAATCAGTATTAGGCTGAGTTAAGGCCATAGAGTTAGTGGCCAGAGAGGTCTTCAGGGAGGTGGAGATAAAAACCCTGCAGAACACAGAGCTGAAGGGAAGTTTTGAAAGACAGTGTGGCTGAAGGTATAGGGGGAGGTGAACCCTGTAAGCAAGAGGCAGGCAGAGGTGGGGAAGTCTGCCTGGAGGCCTGCTTGAAAGTAGGGAGAACTGATGAAAGCTTTGAGAGAACCTACTAAGCTAAATTAGGGCTGCAGAGTTAATGGATAGAGAGGATTAGGGAGAGGCATTTTATTCCTGTTGTATAAAAAAGGGAAATCACTAATGAGAGATTTTTTTAATGGAAAATAAATCACTTAAATTTTGTACTGATCAGAAAGATGTAAAATATAGAGTTCAGGTGTTTGAACTTTGAAACCTGTCTAACATATAATTTGGAATTTTCCCAAATAGCCTAGGTCACATGGGTACATGTTACCTGTCACACAAGTACAATTACATTTCTACCACAGAGGCTGCATGCTTATCTTAGTGAGTGTGACAAAAACTGCCCCTTGGGCTGTACCTGCTTACAGGGCAGTTTCTGTCATGGACTTCTAATTCTCTGCCACCACCCAATTTTTACCAGGAATCAAGAAACTGCCTCTTTGCCCTCTGCTCAAGCTCAGGAATGTTAACATAATAGCTATTGGTAGAGTGCACATCAGAGACAGACTGCAAACAGGGTCCAGCAGAAATAATAACAAGCATTTGTCAATGCCGAATGTTGTCTCGATGGCATTGGCATTGGTAGTGCCAGAGCTAGAGATGCATGATAGGAATGGCAGTGAAGTATTGAAGTGATGCCAACCCCACACCCAACCTGTAGAGAGCAACAGACATTGGGGTGTGCCTTTGGGTCATCAGCTATAATGCTCATGCCATTGTTCCTCATCCTACCCTGTAGACACTGACAAGTGTCGTGATGTGCTTTGGAGTCTTTGGGCATTATACTTACCCCATTCCAAGGAAATATTCTGACATGGGTGCAGTATAGGAGAATGGGGTGAATTTTGTGGCCAAACAGTGCAAGGCACACCACGATGCCTGTCAGTGGCTGCAGGGTGGGGGTGGGGGTGGAATGGCGCAAGCATTACATCCGATGATCCCAAGTCACACCCCTGGCGCCTGTTAGTCTGTACAGTTGGAAACCCTAACACTGTAGGCGTGCAGTGGTATTTTCACTCCAAATTTTCAACATGGGCTGTTTGTGAGCCCACCTCATGAAAAGCGGCACAATCAGTTTGTTAGCTGAAAGGTGGTTTTGCACAGTGGCTATGCCATTTGGCGACAAAGGGACGAAAGCACATTTTGGGCAGGATGTGGAGAATGGCAACTGTATTGCTCATGAGGAGGAGTAAAAAATGGCAACATTGAAAATGTGGAGTGAAAATATGAAAACTTGGTGAAGTCATGAGCATGCATAGAAAGTGAGCAATACACATCCGTAACCCAATTATTTTGGGGAGTTTGTCACCCACATTTTTAACATAGGCATTTTGGAACCTCCCCTCATGAACAGTGGTGCTGTGATTTTGTTAATCAGTCCCAAAAGTTGATTTCCCACAGCGACCATGCCATTGTGTGCCACAGGTGTGGAAACACATTTTGGGCAGGATGTGAAAAATGACAGCTGTACTATAGGTGTGAAAAAATACCAGTGTTGAAAATCTGGCATGGAAATATTGCAAATTTGCAAAGTTATAAGGGTGCATGGAAACTGCGCAACACACGCTTGTAACACAGTCATTTGATGGACTTTCAGCACCAGATTTTCAACATAGGCATTTTAGGACCGCTGCTCATGTATAGTGTCACCGTCATTTCCTCTAACTGTCTAGAAAAGTGATTTTGCACAGTGACCACGCTATTCTGCGCTGGACAAGCGAAAAGACATTTTGTCCAGGATATGTAAAATGACAGCTGTACTGTTCATAAGGAGGTGTGAAAAAATGGCAAGTTTGAAAATCTGGAGTGAAAATATTACAAATTCGCGAACTTACGAGCGTACGTGCAAACTGCGCAATGCATGCTTGTAACTCAGTCATTTTATGGAGTATCATCACAACATTTTCAACATAGGCATTTTAGGACCTCTGCTCATGAACAGTGTCACTGTCATTTTCGTAATCTGCCCCAAACACTGATTTTCCACAGTGACCATGCTATTCTGTGCCAGACGTGCCAAAACACATTTGGGCCAGAATGTGAAAAATGACAGCTGTACTGTTCACAAGGAGGTGTGGAAAAATGGCAACGTTGAAAATCTGGTGTGAAAATATTGCACATTCGCGAAGTTACGAGGATGCATAGCAACTGCGCAACGCACGCTCACAAAGCAGCCATTTTTGGGACTTTTCCCATTAAATTTGCAACATAGGCTTTTTGAGATCCCACCTCATGAACACTGGCACTGTCATTTTGTTAATCAGTCCTGAAAGGTGATTCCGCGCAGTGACCACAAAATCACCTTTCGGGCTGAATAACACCATGACAGTGGCAGAATTTATGGGGGTCCCAAAACCCCATGTTGAAAATTTGGTCCAAAATTCCCAAAAATGCCTGAGATATGCATTAAAGTTGAAAAACCCTATTTATACCATTATACAGCTTACCGGCATTTCCTCAGTTCATGATCGGCTTTGAAGAATGCAGACATGTTCCGGTCCACGAAGATCGTCGTGCCAGACTCCAGAGGTAAGTAAGGGGTTGGGGGTGTGGGGAGGCAGGATGCGAGAGGGTGAGTGCAGGTTGGGGAGGGGGCAGGTAGATGACGAGGGACTGTTTTCTTTTTTCACAGCTTTAAAAAACAAAAAACCATTGTGGGACTTTTTTTTTTTTTTTGCAGGGCATTTGGCATGCTGGGGTGGGCTTCCAGCATGCCACCTAAGTCTTTTTTTGGGGGGGATTCTGTAGCTGACGGAGGATTGGGCACCCCTGTCGGCAAGCAACTAAAGGGCAGGGGGACACATTATGCTGACGGTGAGTGGGCTCCCCCATCTGCAAAATAAAAGGGGACAGGGGGATAAATACAGATGGGGATTGGGCCACCCATCGGCAAAGGAAAACTGTTGGGGGGTGCATGATGCCGAGGGGGATTCCCCCCTCGGCATACATTGTACATGTGAGGGGGCACATTATGCTGATGGGGAGTGGGCTCCCTCATTGGCATTGTGACAGGCAGAAGTGGCAGTCACTGCCACCATGTTGCCTGCACTTCGTGAGGCGTGTTGTGGTCATGCTGCATGAAAGCTTTGCTCTCATTGCAGCGGATCTTTTCTTTGTTCTGGTGGCCACATTTGGTATGTGTGAGGTCAGAGCCTGCTGCTGACTGATTGGGGAATGAGGGACGCACCTTCTGATGCATGCCCTGCATTCACCCAACACTAGCTGCACCTCCAAATGTGCTACCACTGCAAGATGTTGGCTGTCACGCAAATGCGTGAGCCAACATAAAAATTACCTTGTCAATAAACAGACAGTCACTGGTTCTATCAAAAACAGATTCTTTACCAGAAAATATTACAAGTATTTACAAACAGCATATATGTACAGTAAGACAAAAGGATTACACTTTTTACTGAGAAATAGAAAATAAAGCAAGTTAAACAGACAGTTAATGGTTAGGAAAATCTGAGCTTCCCACACCTAAAACTCTTTACCTGCCCTAACTACAGAAGACACTTTCCCTAGTCTGTGCTTCATTAGCAAGCTAGTTCCCTGTTGTAGGGCTCCCCTTTCTTCAGCTGTTGAGTGTCCCAGAAAGACACAGTCCAGTCTGACTCCCTCAGTTATACCCTTCTGGCTTTGGGGAGTGACCTCGCCCATTGAGTGACAGTTCTCCACAGTATCCCCATGTGTGTGTGTGTGACATCATCTCCTTTATACTTCCTCAGCATCTCGGAGATTTTATGACATCCACCTGCAGTATTGTCATGCCATGGGAACATATCCTAGGAAAAGACCTTCACAATGACTTGCCTCCTGCATGCCAGCAAGTCAACAAGTCTTGCTAAATTTCCCAAGAGAGAGTTGGCACCTTCACGGTAGATGAACAGCCCTCATGAGTTGCCTGTACACGTAACTAGGCAGCCATCTTTGTGTCCATTCCAACAGAACTGTAACAGAAGAATGGTTTGAAACTAACAGAGAAGAATAAATGTGTCTAGTCACCTATCCTGTCACATCTCCCCCCTCCCCGAACAATGAAGGTGTGTCTCTTTTGGGCAACCCCCAAGAGACACTGCCATTCATGTAGGGACTGGGGAGTGCCTAAAGGACCATGCCATGCACTTAGCCCTACCTCAGCTGTCCATCCACAATGGCATTCTGTGCACCACTCCAGTGTTGGATGGTTATGTTATAAGACTGTAATATCAAACTCCAGCACAATAATTTTGTATTTTGCCCACTAGTCCTACGTGGCCATGTCAGAGGATTATGATCTGTGACCACAGTGAACTCTCACCTGTACAAATATGGCTGCAGCCTCTGAAAGGCCCATACTATCCCAAGACACTTCCTCTTAATTGTGACATATGCTTCCTCCCTGGGCAGAAGCTTCCAGCTGAGATACACTATGGGGTGCTCCTCCACTGTGGTGTAACCTGGCTCAGGACAGCATCCAGCCCATGATCTGAGGCATCCATATGCACTATGAAACTGAGGTCATAACTGGGGTTCATAAGCATGGGTGACCCACATAATGCCTCCTTCAACTGTCGGAATGCAAATTCACAGCCCCCTATCCAGAGAACTTTCTTGGGCATTTTAATTTTGTTAGTTCTATTAGGGGCTTGGCCACATCACTGTATTAAGGGACAAACCTCCTGTAGTACCCAGCTGTCCCCAAAAATGCCCTCACCTGTTTCTTCATGGCAGGGGTGGGCCAGGCCTGGATGGCATCAACTTTAACAGGCTCTGGGTGAATATGTCCACTGCCCACCTGGTGCCCAAGATAGGGCACTTTGGCCATGCCTACTTGACATTTTTCCACCTTACCTCAGGGGCATAGCCAGGATTTTTGGGGGGGTTCCAAATATTTCTAGGTGGCTCCTGGCCCTGGCTATCTGAGTGACCTCCTGACTCCAGTACATCCTGTGCCCTAACTCCACTCCTCCCCGTGGGCCTCCTAGTGGTTCCCAGGGCCCAGCTGAAGACCTTTGGTGATCAATCATTCAAGGTGGCGGGACTGGCCCTGTGAAACTTGCTTCCAAGAGCCTTGAGGGAGGCTCCATCAGTGGAAGTATTCAAGTGGGGTCTGAAGGTGCATCTTTTTAGAGAGGCCTTGGGAACTGTTTATGACTCTAAGGACATAGCAGACTGCTGAACTGGTTATTTTTAATGAGGATTTTATTCAGGTATTGTTGTCATTTGTTATTACTTTTATTGATACATGCTCTTGTATTAATGCATGATTTTTAATTTTTGCCTGCCTGTACAGTGCCCAGAGCCTCTGGGATAGGGTGCTCTATACATAAAAGTTTACTTACTTACATGCACACAAGTACATGCAAATACCTCAAAAATAAACAAGCATACCCCACACAATACATAAACTCAGAACGTTTAACCTAATCAGTCCCTGCACGAAGGCCTGGGAAGTCAACATTTTCTTTTTCAGGGGTTCAAAACCAGGACCCCTACCCACTACTTTTTCATAGGAAATGTATGCTGTGCAAAGGACTTACAACACTGATTGCAGAACCCTCCCTCACAGCTGCTGTGGATTTACTAATGAATTAGTTTGTCAGTTTGAAGTAATGATTCCCAAGTTGCTTTCAAACATCAAAGTCATAGCTGGATCTTTTCAAGTAATCAGTGATATACAACTTCAAATCTTTCTGAAAATCTGTCGCTAACATAAGCAATGACATCTAACAATTTATGTCATACTATAAAAACTGTAGTGAGAAAGAAAAACATGTTTTGTACTGGGGAGTGAACTCAGATCTACTACCTACTATTGCTTCATAGCCTGTAGCTGTACTATTATATTAAGGATCCTTGACAGGAACTGCATGCTGTGGCAAAGCATATCCAGCACTGTGTGCAGACCCCCACTGCAGTGGATTTAATTAATAAGACAATTTTTCAATTTGAAGTAATGTTCCACAAGTTACATTCAAAACTCAAAGTCTTATCCAGAATTTTACAAGTTATCAGCAATATAGAACTTCAAATCTTGTTGTAACTCAGTCGTTAACATCAGCATGAGAGCTAACAATTTCTCTCATACTACATACAGTAAATTCTAGTGAGAATGAAAAAATATCCCAGGCCACCTATCCACCACTGCTTGTTAGCCTGCAGCTCCACCATTGTACTGCAGCTCCTTGACAGGAAATGCATGCTATGGCAAATGACATTCAGTACTGAGTGCTGGTCTGTCTATGTGAAATAATGCTTCCCAAGTTGCATTTAAACCTCAAAGTCTTAGCTGGAACTTTTCAAGTGATCAGCAATATAGAACTTCAAATCTTGCTGAAATTCTATCACTGATATCAGCAATGAGATCTAACAATTTCTTTCATAAGGCATACTGTATAAAAGTTCAAATTCTCACCAGCTTTATTTAGTGCAATCCTGGAGATTGGAGTGTTTTGCACCCGGTTGATTTTGCGCAGCAGCTATAAATCTAGTTACAGTACAAAGAGCTGTCACTGTGAGCTGTCTGTGATAATGTTAGGTAATGCAAATCACTGTAATGACTGACGTGATCCTTGGCTTCACTGAAGCTGGAATTACAGAGGTGCACAGCGACAACCTGACTCAAACGCCCATAAGTGTCTTCTGAATGTGTGCATGTGTGTGTACGCTCAGATTTGCTGCTCACTACAGTACTGTACCTCTTTTCTTTTTCAAGTTCCTTTGCCACACTAGCTTTAATCCCTGACTGCCACAAATATCCCAGTACTCACTGAGCCACTAACTGACCTGAAAGTTTCAGAAATGGACTTTAATATGTGTGAGCCACCATCAATCTGCCAAGGCTGCCTACTCCCGATGCTCACTGCTCCACTGCACCACTAACTTGGATAAAGGCAGACCAGAAGTTTTGGAAATGGACTTTAATCACTGTGAGTCACCATCAAACTGCCAAGCCAGCCTGCCCCTCATATACTGGCACTCACTTCACCACAAATGTAGTCTAGGACAGCTGTCTATTTCTCTGTGCTGTCTATTTGGTCACTGCAGCCCATTACTTACTGTACTTTCAAGCATTGCTTTTAAATTGACAACAAACAGCACTTTGCATTGGTGCTGCCAAGCTGGAATACTTTGGAGAAGTGCTGTGATTGGGGGGTTGGGGGATAGGATGCTCTGCAACTAGACTACTTTTAAATAGAGTGAAATTGAATAAGGTTTTTGATCGCATATAAGGTCATAAGTTCATAAGTTGTAACAAAGCATAGAAGACCTATTTGGTCCATACTGCTTGCCATAAATTAATTAGTATCCCAAAACACTGTTTCTTAACAAATATTCATCTAATTTTGTTTTGAAATCCTGCATAGCACAACTGGATACTACTTCCTTGGGCAGTTTGTTCCATATCGGTACCGCTCTAACACTGAACCAATGCTTTCTTCTTGTAGTTCTAAACTTTTCCATTTTCAATTGTAGAGGATGTGCTCTAGTCTGATATAATTTTTCTCTTAAATTTAACCCCAAAGATTCCCTTAGACTAATATTAGAGAGCGCTTTATAAACCAAACACATGTCTCCTCACAACCTCCTGTACTCCAAAGTGTACAGTCCATACTTTTGTAAATGTGTTGGATAGTCACAACCTTGATTCCCATCAATCAGTCATGTGGCCCTTGTTTGGACCCTTTCCAATGCCACAATCTGTTTTCTGTAGCCTGGAGACCAAAACTGAGCACAATACTCCAAGTGCGGTCGTACCAAAGAACCATAAAGTGGCAATAACACCTCACTCCTCCTAGACTTAATATGTCTACTAATGCAGCTCAGTATATTCCCTGCCTTTTTTACCACCTGGCTGCAATGTTGGTTAAACTTTAGGTCATTTTGAACCCTCACTCCCAAATCCCTCTCATCAATTACTTCCCTAAGAATTTTACTATTTAATCTACACATGGCCCTTTTATCATTTCTGCCAAAATGCATGACTGTGCATTAATCTACATTAAAGGTTAAACCTGAAGTGTCTGCCCAGTCCTGGAGTTTGATCAAGGTGTCCTGTAATTTCTCAGAATCTAAACTGTTTTCCACTATGGAGCCAATCCTTGTGTCATCAGTGAACTTGGCTACCCAAATATCTTTTTCAGTTGTCATAGAATGTATATATAAATTAAAGAGACAGGGTCCCAGGACTGATCCCTGTGGAACACCACTGGTCACCTGTACCTAACCTGATTTACTTCTTTTTATTGTCACTTTCTGTTTTCTATCAGTAAGCCAGGAACTAATCCATCGAGTTATCTTACCGTGGATGCCATGTTCTATGAGAGAATCCACTAGCTCTCCATGGGGCACTTTATCAAATGCCTTTGAGAAATCCAAAAATATGACATCCACTGGATGTCCCTCATCCAGTGCTTTACTAACATTCTCGTAAAAACCCAAGAGATTTGTCTGGCAAGATCTTCCATGCCTGAAACCATGCTGTGATACGTCAATGTCTCCCCTAGTTTGCAAATCTGCTTCTATATATTCTTTTACAATCCCCTCTAACACCTTCCCTAGTATAGAGGTCAGGCTTATAGGTCAATAATTACCTACCTGTGTTTAGTGAATTTTTAAAAATGGGGGTAACATTTGCCTCTCTCCATGCCTCTATAACTTCTCCCTGATCTAAAGAGGCCTGGAATAAATGGGTCAGTGGTTCAGCCAATAAATGTGCCAATTCCTTGATCAGTCTGAGATGTATCTCATCTGGACCCATAGATTTATTGGAGTTTAAACTAAGCAATTTATGTTTAATAACTTCTTTATCTAATATTAACTGACTTGTTGATTTCTGATGTTGCTTGGTAACACTGGTACTTAGATTATAAACTGATGAAAAATATCCATTAAACTCCTTAGCCATTTGTACATTTTCCTGGATCAAGGTACCATCAGCTTTTTTTAGTGGTCAATCCCCTTTTGTTCTCCCTTTGTACTACCTTTATAACTATAAAGTGTTTTATAATTGTCTTTTACTCTGCTTGCCAATTTATATTCATAATTTCTTTTGGCTCTTGAGATGCATTTCTTTGTCCTTTTTTGTAACTCTTTATATTTCCTATAATTAATCTCATGGCTGTTTCTTTTGGCTGTATCATATGGCTTTTTTTTCCTGTTTATCAGTTGTTTAATATTTTTTGTCATCCAGACAGGGATCTTCCCTAAACCATTATATTTCTTCTTTATTGGGACATGTCTGTCTACTATCTGTTTCAGTGTATTAATAAAGATGTCCCACATCATAGTGACAGTTTTCTGATGTAAATCAACCTTCCAGTCCCAATTTCTAAAATCCTCCCTTATTCTATTATAGTCTGCATCATTATAATTTCTAATTAAAGTTTCTCCAGAAGTTCTATTTCCTTGTCCGTCTATGGTAAATTCTACCCTGTTATGGTCACTGGATCCTAAGGGTGTATTTACTTTACATTGTTTAATATCTTCTCCCATATTACTTAATACAAGATCAAGTATATTTGAATTTCTAATTGGTTGTTGTACATATTGCTACAGTCCCATAAGGCTAAAGGTATCAAAGTATTTAGTTTCCACTGTAGTCCTGCTGTATAGTTTTCCCAGTTTATACCTGGTAGATTAAAATCACCTAATATTTTTAGGTTCTCAGGTATATTCATTTCTTCTAATCTTTCCATTAGTTGTTTGTCTATATTTGGTAAGGTCGAAGGGGGTCTATATATTACACCTATAGTAATATTAGCTTGATTTAAAGTGGAGGCCCTTATCCATAACTGGTCAATGCCTTCTAATGTCTGAACCTCCAGTTCTTCTGTTATGATATTATTTGCAATATAGATGGCAACCCCACCCCCTTTTGTCCCCAGCCTATCTGCGAAGTACAGTTGGTACCCTGAAATCTGATGATTCCACTGATCTTCTATATCCCATCAAGACTCTGTGATGGCACATATCTGTATCTTGTCTGTTGTAATTGTGTATACCATTTCGTCAAATTTTTGAACAATGCTTCTTGCATTTACATTTAAACATTTCAGGGAAGAATCTTTTTTATTTCCCATGGTGATTTGTTTATAATTTTTCTTATACATTTCTTCACCCCTCAACCCCCCAGTTTCTAGTTTAATTGTAAGGGTTTCATTTGAACTGCTCTTTGGATGTCCTGAGCTAAAATTCTAGTCCACTGTTTGTTTATGTGTAAGCCATCGTTACTGTAAAGTCTGTAATCTGAAAATACCTTCCAATGCTCTACATGGTAGTGTTTTTGTGTAGTTTCACTTATCACAATATTCATGCCCTGTTTCTTTTCACATATTTTTGCTTTCAGTGAATATAGTGAAAATTAACTGATCGTAAAAATATCCCATTGTACAGTACATTGTAGTGAGAAAGAAAGCATATCCTACACTGGTCACCTACCCACTACTACTTTGTAGCCTGTAGCTTCACCACTGTGCCAACAGCTCCTTGACAAGAAATGCATACTTTTGCAAAGGATATTCAATACTGAGTACAGGTATGTCAGTTTGAATTAATGTTTCCCGAGGTGCACTCATACTTCAAAGCCTAAGCTTACATTTTCAAGTTATCGGCAACATACAACTTCAGATCTTGCTAAAACTCTATCCATAACATCACCAATAGTATCTAACAATTTCTCTCATACTACATAAAATGTAGTGAGCAAGAAAAAATGTCTCACAATGGGGATCAAACCCATGCCACCTATCCATTACTGTTTGGTAGTATGGAACTCTACAACTCTATTAACATTTTTTGACAGGAAATGCTTGCTGTGGCAAGGGACATCCAGCACTGAGTGTTGGTCTGTCAATTTGAAGCAATGTTTCCCAAGCTGCATTCAAACCTCAAAGTCTGAGCTGGAACTCTTAAGTTATCAGTAATATAAAATTTTGATCATGTTGTAACTCTGTCACTATCATCAGCAATGTCATCTAAACATTTCTTTCATAATACTTAAATTGTAGTGGGAAAGATAAAAAAAATGTCCTGAACTGGAAATTGAACCCAGGCACTCTACCTATGACTACTTGGTAGCCTGTAGCTGTACTGCTGTACTATAGCTTCTTAATAAAAAGCACATGATGCGGTAAAGGACATCTTGCAAAGAGTGCTGGTCTGTCAATTTGAGGTAGTGTTTCCCAAATTGCACTCAAACCTCAAACTCTCATCTGGAACTTTTCAAGTTACCAGTAATATAGAACTCAGATCTTGCTGCAACTCTACCACTAACATATGCAATGAGATCTATCCATTTCTCTCATACTGCATGTATTGTAGTGAGAAAGAAAAGGTGTAAAACACTGGGGATCAAAGCCAAACAACATACCCATTACTGCTTGGTAGCTTGTCACTCTACCATTTTACTTTACTGAAGCATCTTAAAAGGAAATGTATGCTTTGGCAAAGGACATTCAGCACTGAGTGCTGGTCTGACAGTTTGAGTTAATGTTTCCTGAGTAAGTTGTCAGCAATACAGGACTTCAAATGTTGCTGCAACTCTATCACTAACATCAGCAGTGACATCTAACAATTTCTATCATACTACATAAATTGTAGTGAGAAAGAAGAAAATGTTCCACAGTGGACATCAAAACTATGCAATCTACCCATTACTGCTTGGTAGCCTGGAGCTCTATAACTCTACTAAAGCTTTTTGACAGGAAATGCATGTTTTGGCAGAAGACATCTAGCACTGAGTGCTAGTCTGTCAATCGGAAGAAATGTTTCCCAAGTTGCATTCAGACTTCAAAGTCTCAGCAGGAATTCTTTAACTTATCAGCAATACAGAACTTCAAATCATGTTAAAACTCTGTTACTAACATCAGCAATGACATCTAACAATTTCTCCATACTACATACATTGGGATAAGAAACAGAAGGAAAATTCCCTGCATTGGGGATCGAATGTATGCCACCTACCACTATTGTTTGGTAACAGGTAACTCTACCACTGTATCAAACCTCCTTGACAAAAGACACAATCTGTGGTAAAGGTCATCCAGAAAAGACTGCAGACCTCCCCCACCCAGCTGCAATAGATTTATCAATGAGTCAGTCGGTCAATTTCAAGTAATGCTTCCCAAGTTGTATTCAAACTTCAAAGTCTCAGCTGGAACTTTATACTCATACTACATACAGTTGAAGCCAAATACATGGCAAGATAGTTCCTGAAAGTTCTGTGATATCTCAGGTGAAATTATCTGTCTGTCTGCAATACCACTGTGGACCACCAGAGAGAAACTCTTCAGATATCTTGTGAAATAGCTGGACATAGCTAAATGTATTTATGGTTGCAACTGTAAATTGTAGTGAGAAAGAAAATAGTCTCTCAGAACCGAACCCACTATTGCTTGTTAGCCTGCAGCTCTACCACTGTACAATGTCTCACTAATAGGAAATACATGATGTGGCAAAGGACATTTCATCACTGAGTGCTGGTCTGTCAGTTTGAAGTAATGTTTCTCAAGTTACATTCAAACCACAAAGTCTTAGCAAGAACATTTTAAGTTATTAGCAATATAGAACTTCAAATCTTACTGAAACTGTATCACTAACATCAGCAATGAGATCTAACAATTTTTTCTCACACTACATCAATTCTATTTAGAAAGAAAAAATGTCCCACACTTGAGGTCAGACCAGGGTTGCTTGCCCACTACTGTTTGCAACCTGTGGTGCTACCACTGTACTAAAGCTTATTGACAGAAAATGTGTGTTGTGGTACAGGATATTTAGCACTGAGTGGTGGTCAGTCAATTTGAAGTAATGTTTCCCAGGTTGCATTCAAACCTCAGAGTCTCAGCTGGAACTTTCAAGTTATTACCCAATGCTGCACTTTTCACCCTCTTGCCACCCTTCCTACATTCCTTCTCCCCCCCACCCTCTTCCCTCTCCCTATGACTCTGGCACTTCTTATCTGTTGTCTATTTTCTCTGACAAATGCCACTGGCTGCCTTGTTACAATGCTACCCTTGAACTGTATTAATCTGTACTCTGTTTGCAATGTCCACATTGTTGTAATGCCTGTCTTGATGTTCCCCATAATTTGTATTTCTCTGACGTGGAACCTTTGTAAAAGAGCCATGGCTCAAAGGTATTTGTAATCCTAGACTTGATAAATAAATAAATAAATAAATTAGCAATATATAATTATTTCAAATCTTGCTGAACCTCTATCACTGACATCAGCAATGAAAATCTAACAATGTTCTTGTAATATATATATATAGTAGTAAGAAAGAAATGTGTTGAACCCAGATCACCTTCCTACTACAACTTGGTAGCCTATAGCTCTACCACTGTAGTGAAGCTCCTTGATGAGAAATGCATTCTTTGGCAAAGGACATTCAACACTGAGTACTGGTCTGTCATTTTGAAGTAATATTTTCCAGGTTGCATACAAACCTCGAAGTTCCAGATGGAATTTGCAAGTTACTGTACTGTATCAGGAATACATAACTTCAAATTCTACTGTAACTCTGTCACTAACATCAGCAATAACATCTAAAAATGTATATCATATTACATATAATGCAGTAAGAAAGAAAAATGTCCAACAATGTGGATCAAACCCCTGATGCCTATCCATTACTGTTTGGCAGACTGGAGCTCTGCAACTCTACAAAAGCGTGTTGACAGGAAATGTCTGCTGTGGTAAAGAACATCCAGCAGTCAGTGCTGGTCTCTCAGTTTTAATTCATTTTTCCCAAGTTGGATTCAAACCTCAGTCTCTGCTGGGACTCTTTAAGTTATCAGTAATATAGAACTTCAAGTCATGCTGCAACTATATTAATGTACTGTACATCTAATAATTTCTCTCGTACTACATAAACTGTAGTGAGAAAGAAAAACAATGTCCTGCACTGTGAATCAAACTCAAGTACCATACCTACTGTATCTTGGTAGCCTGTAGCTCTACCACTGTACTAAATATCCTTGCCAGGAAATGCAAGCTGTGGCAAAGAATGTCCAGCACTGAGTGCAGACCTGTCCCTCAGCTGCAGTGGATTTATCAATGAGGCAGTCTGCTAATTCCAAGTAATGTTTCCCAAGTTGCATTCAAACTCCAAAGTCTCAGCTGGAACTTTACAAGTTATCAGCAATACAGAACTTCAAATCTTGATAAAACTCTATCACTAACATCAGTGATGAGATATAACAGTTTCTCTCATACTACATACATTTTCAGCCTGGGACATGGTCAGTATTTCCTGAAATTTCTGTGACATCTCTGGAAAAATTCCTTGCCTGCCCACAGTACCACTGTCGGACACCAGAGAGACACTATTTAGATATATTGTGAAATAGTTGAAAATATCTGAATATACTGTATCTATAGCTTCAGCCATAAATTGTAGTGAGAAAAAAATGTCACAGGCCACCTACCCATACTGCTTTGTAGCCAGTAGCTCTACCGCTGTACTAAAGTTCCTTGACAGGAGATACATGCTGTGGCAAATGACATCCAGCACTGTGTGCTAGTCTGTCAACTTGAAGTAATGTTTCCCAAGTTGCATTTAAACCTCAGTGTCTTAGCTGGAACTTTTTAAGTTATCAGCAAAACAGGACTTCAAATCTTGCTGTAACTCTGTCACTAACATCAGCACTTACATCTAACAATTTCTCACATACTGCCTTAGTTGTATTGAAAACAAACAAATGTACTACACTGGGGATCACACCTAGGCTTCTATTGGTCTGAAACCCTATGCCATGTCCTACAAGCCCTACCATTGACATCATTAATGACATCAGGCAGCTGAATCACTCACACTAAAATTAGCTCTGAACTTGACTAAATTCACAAAAGAGTACACGTGACAACAACTGATGCTTACAGTTACACTATTAGCACCTAAAAATAAAGTACTACTCATAGCTTTACTTTTATGAGCTACAATCTTGTCCATCAAACCCCCTTTCCTATCCTTTCCTGCCTACCAGGGAAATGGTTGCTGCTTGCCCTATACAGATAAACTGAATCCCTGGCTTTACTGAGGCCTTCAGTTCTTTGTGTTTCTGTGTGGAGAGGTGAGCATTCTGTCAGCAGACTACTGCAGAAGTTTGAATTCCTGTATACCATGATAAACAAATGTTTCATCTACTGAATGTGTGGAAAGACAGATTATAGGTGCAGATGGATTACTTTTACTATTCACTTTTAACAACAGAAAATTCCTGTTTTCAGTAACAAAAAACTGTTAATTTTATTTAAGATTTCTCAGCTTCCCAACTTTATAAGTGTAATAAGACATGCAAGAGTGTGTGTAGTTATGTGATAATCATACTTCCAGGTGTTGAAGTCACTCAGACTCAGAGTATGCCTCACAACACACTTGGGTGTACATTTATCATATAACTATCAACAACATGTTGTGTCTTATTGCTTACACAAAGGCAATACAACATTAAATTATTAATTTAACAAAAAAAGGGTCTACAAATATCAGAAGAGTGGACAGACCCAATAAGTAAAAGCAGGAAAGCATAAAAAGGTATCAAACTGTTTCCTTGTACAGCAGTTAAAGACCATTCTTAAAATTAAAGATGCAGCGAAGTAAAATTTTGCCCGCAAAGTGGATGCGATGTGGCCACTTCACGTTAGTATTCTGCTATGCGAAGTGCCCATTTTAAACCCTTACTTCGCATTGTAATTATGACTTTGCATTGTGCACTCCCCCTTATTCCACTTTAAGTCAGAGTGAGAATTCACAGGCAGCCCACATGCATCACATGGCTTACACAGTGTAGGTCACATGCTTCAGGCAGGCAGGAGGTTACAGGCAAAAACTCTCTCCAGTGTGGGCTGATTTACAAGTTTTGCACAGGGTGTGACAAATGGTTCTGCTCTGTGAATGGTCGGGGGTGCGGTGTGGACGTGTGATGAAGAGGGGTGCACAGGTGACAAGTCCCCAGATGAAGTTATTTTCTTCATTTTACATACAGGGGTTGATGTACCACTTGCACTAGACATACTGCATTGACCACCACCACCACCACTGCTACTCAGAGCACCACTTGACAAGATTTATAAATCATAATCCTCTCACTCATCATGCCTATAGTAATCCTCTGGTGTTATTTTATCGCTATAGCAGACATTCCTATTTCGTCTAACACTCATGGAAGGGGATAACATTTTCAGTAAGGTTGACAATGAGGGTGAATACCACACTATGGCATTAGCTGCCATCTAGTGCTATGTCCACAGTGCCATGTGCCTGTTATTAAGATGTGTATGGTGGCCCCCCATGCCCAGATGACTCCCCTTTTACCTCAACTTATGCACATTGCAAAGCTGGCAGATTGCAACTGACTCGTCATTTGCATCTTGGACAAAAAATCCCAAATAAGGGATTGTGATCCCTTACTTTTAACATGCCCCTGTGGCTGCTTATTGGACTTCAATTTTACCCCTGAAATAGGGGGCATGCTACATGATTTTTCAGGCTGGACACACTTGGACTCCAACTGACCACCACGACTACCTATGATTATTACTGGGTCATCATCACTATCATCAACAGGAACTGCTAAATCACAGCTTTTTTGAGGGGGGGTTAATGTCAACAGACCCAGACACAGCCACCTTGACTTTCTTTTTCTCCGGGTCCCAACAGAGGTCACTGACATCATCATCATCATCATCATATTCATCAACATCATCTGCATCCACATTTTCAGCTTGGATGCTGTCATGTGGAGAACATGTTCCAATGACAGTTTCATCATCATCACCCGATATTTTTGCTCCACACTTAAAATCATTGGATGGCAAAGGCATGACCTCAACAGCACTGGAAGAAATGTGACATTGTGAGTTATCGTCGCCAGGATCAGAATCATGTTCAGCTACCATGGGGATGTTAATGGGTAGTATGACATCATCTACACTGTCAGTCACAGCTTTAGACTCAACTATATTTTTTGAAATGGTTAACTGGTCAGAAATGGAACTTGAGGCAGCAATACTCATGGCAGCAGAAACTGCACTAACACCACCAGCTGGGACAACATCATCTCCTCCAACTATGAGTGAAGCTACAGATTGCACTGTAAAAAACATTGATGGAGAAATCCCTTTACTGACATCAGCTATACACTTCTGCATACTACCACGCCCACAGACAATTTTGCCACTGGCAGCAGTGCCATGGCCATAAACAGCTTTACTTGCATGTCTCTTTGCAGGCATTTTTGGGGGGATCACCAAGAAAATTCTAAACAAATTTAGATTTCTGAACTTTTAGTCTGGGCTAGTGGATGTGAAGCCAATAAAAAACAACTGTGGCTTGCAGATGGAGATTGGGCACTAAACTGATGCAAAAGCACAGACAGATTAAGATTGCACTGTGCAATCAAGAAGAGATGCAGATGCAAAGTCACAACAACACCTTAACTAGTGCTCACAAGTCACAATCCAATCTGGAAAAGAATACGTTTTGACGGTTGAGGGGGTTAACAGTCCAAAACAATGATACCACAAAGCAGTACAAAATCACACAGGTGTGGTGGATAGCAGGTTCACTCTGCTGCAATTACTCTGTGGCACAATTAAAGGTGTCTGATTTGATGGTATGCATCGCACACAAACTCCAACACACACTACAAGTAATGTGTAGCAAATTGAAAACTTCGGTAATATAACCACATCTTTTAAACAATCTAAAATTATGCACTGCAGCATCACAACAATCAGCAAAAAAATTTTAAGAATTACTGAAAATATTACTGTGTGTACATTAACACAGTTATACAAGAAAAATATAACCGAAACAGAAAGACTGCCTTTTTCTCCCAGTTAATCTACCTACACCACAGATACGCCCCTTCCTCAAAGCACACTTCAAGTGTCTGTCCGTACACAGACTGAATGTTCAAAATTAACATTCAAAATTCACACACAAACAATAAACACTTGATGGTATGAGCACAGGAGGGTTTCCTACAATCGATGTACTAAATATTGACCAAAAAAATGACTCAGAAAGGCTTTTTTAACAACTTTTAAAGGATTTGAATCGCAGAGTCTCTGAGAGCAAACTGTCTCCAGCTACCACTACACACACACACTACCCAGGACTGAGGCTGTGCAGAACAATCTAGAGCCCATGTGACCTGCAATTCTATGAATCACTGCAAAATTCACCTTGGAGTGCAATTGCAAGGCGAACTGCTGTGAAGTACATTGATTTCTAGGTACTTTGCATTAAAATTGGTGCAGAAGTGGTTGGGGGAGGCTGAGTAACATGAAGTCATTGGTTTCAATACACTTCGAGTTCCTTATTATGATGCAAAGTACTCTGCTTCATGTTGCATATTACTTTGCAGATTCTGCATTACTCTGCAAATCACAATCAAAAGCCTGCTTCACCCATTGAGGTGGAGAATACCAAAATGTGAGAGTCAGAACTGTATAGTTAGAAGCTATGCAACACCTTAGCTCAGGGCACTTTGAAACAAAATATCTTCTTAAATGTAATACAGTTCTCTTGCTTTGTGTTTCATAATCCTGATTATAAAATCGTAATTGCCTTCTTAAATTTACTACAGTTCTCTTGATTTGTGTATTATAATTCTGATTATAAAATTGGTACTAAGACACTAAGAATCATGCATTCTGGTTGGTTGAAATGTATTTACAGTATAACCTGTAGATTGAGACAACACAACTGATGGGTATGAACAAGTTCTGGCACTAAGGACACACCACCTCAAAGAAATCATTGTGCCAAAAACCCTCTTGGATGCTTGCTCACACTTTAGTGCCATACATGCTCTCACCACGCATTTAAACAAGCATCACATAGCAGTTCCTTTGCTGACTGCAACAGCTGATGAAATGTTTTTCTTCTCCACCCGCTGTGATTTTCAAAACCCTTCTTGGTCAACTAAGTCTGCCACTGATTCTTAAACACACTACTGCAACTCACAGGAAACATAAAAAAAAACTGCATTAAAAAAAACTTGTCCGCCTCCCTGATCATGTACTTTGCACTTCTGGACTCCACTGTGCCTTTCTCCTTGCATGCCGGCTCTCTTGGTTGCAAGCAAACCACCTCCAACCAACTAAAAAGCACCATACTATTAAACTAAATTCACCTCCCATAAAAACAAAGTAAAAGATAGTATTATAGTGTGTGGCGGGGGATAATGAAACAAGCAATGCACATTACAGCAACAGCTCCACAATAACATATGCCAACACCCTCTGGTGGCATCCATTGGTGGAGGATCTACTGTAGTCTACATTATTTTATAAAGTATTTTATATTTTTTGTTTTCAGGGGTGTAGTCCTGCGGGGTCTCGTGGGAGCTTAGACACCACACTTCATACTGAGAGGGAGCTCAGCTCCCACACTCCTTAAAGTCTTCAAATTTTTTTTTTTTAATGCAGTCTTAAATCAGCAACTGAACAATCTTTGAAGCACAGCTGCAAGGGAACTCTGTTTTATAACTTTTCTGCTGAATTCCTTCACAGACTGTATTGGAGGACAAGGTCATCTGAAATCAGGTTTTGGCTTGTGGCAGTGGGGTCACTGGGCTGCGACAGCAAGACAGACATTGTGATGATCTTCCAATTGAGTAAAACGACAGTCTCAGTTTTTAGTAAATCTGTTTGTTTATTAAGTTAAAGTTACTTTCCCTACTAAGGTAAATAAAGATCATGTTACCCTCTGTCTAGTTTTTGTATTGACATTCCTGTGGAAAAATGTGGGTGGTTACACTTTATTTGCATTTGTAATAAGTTTATTTGGAAATACTGCTTGATTGATAATAAAGTGACAGTTTTATTGATGCCTGTGTCGAATGGCTATCTTGTCTCTGGAACTTGCAAAGCACTGTAAGTTCCAATGGTGCTGGTGGGTGAAGGGTTTAGCCAGGGGTGGTGAGGCTTCAGTTTGGTTTTCTTCTTTTAGCTAGAGTTTTGTCTATTTAGCACTATAATCAAACATGTAAACAGTAAGAGTAACTATGACATTAAACTGGGATTACACCTAACTGATACCTGCTCTATGGTGGTGCATCATTATGTACTTGTGCTAGCACAAAACCTGGAGTTGAATGCACTGCTCTGCTTTGACTTGTCATATTGTCTCTTACATATCTCCTCCTCCTCATCCTCTCAAGGCTTTCCAACTTCCTATCCTCATTGAACATCCTAGCCACCTTTAAATCTGATTTCCATAAAAAAACACTCCTCTGTGACCTCCCTGCTTCGAGTCACCGGTGAGATCCTGACTGGCATGGACAAGGGATTGCTCACCTTGGCCATATTCATAAACCTTGCTAAAGCTTTTGATTCTATTTTCCACCCCTCCTTCTCTCTAAGCTGTGCTCTGCTGACCACTCTCCCCTAGTGGTACAGTGGCTCAGGTCCTAACTGTCTGGGCGTATTCAGAGCGTACTTGTTGGTGAAGTCCTCTCCCCCCCGTCCTAGCTGGTGTCCCTCAAAGTTATATCCTTGGTCCCAGACTCTTCTCTATCTTTCTTAACAACCTTCCCACAATCTGTGCATCCTCTCAGATTCACCTTTATGCTGAAGACACCATCCTCTATGCCTTGGGCCCTTCCTCCTCTGTGCTAGAGATGCAACTCCAGATTGATTTCACATGGGTCCTACAATGGTTCCAAGCAAACTGACTAAAGGTCAGTACCAACAAAACTGTAACTGTGACCTTTGACACCACACAAAAACTCTCTAAACTCTCCCCCCTTCCCGCCTTTTCCACCCTTGATGGCACTCCTCTGGATGCTGTTCTCGCCTACAAGTATCAAGGTGTATGGCTCAACAATCATCTTGACTTCTTGGCACACATAAATTACAAACTCCACCTGAAGCTAGGTGCCTTGTATAGAAACAAAGATGCCCCCCCAATCTGATATGAATTGCTTACCAAAACCATCCTCCCTGTCTTTGATTACGCTGACGTAGTCCTCGGGTGTCCTTCTGTCACTTTCCTCATTAGACTGGACACCATCTTCAATGCCTTTTGCCATTCTGCTGAAAATGCTCCTCTTTGCACACACCACTATACCCTTTATTCCTCCCTCTCACTCCCCTCCCTTTCACAATATTGCCAACTCTACTCTATCACCCTCATTTCTAAATTCTGGTTTGGTAATCTCCCCCATTACCTCTCCTCCCTCCTGTCCCCCTCTTCCCCTCCTCTTAGCAACTTCACTCCAGAGACCCTCAAACCTTCTCCCTCCCCAGCCCTCATTCTAACTCTGTACAGGCTGCGTTCTCTTTCTGCCACTCCCGCATCTGGAATGCTCAACCCAGCTGTCTCTGCCAATCTCCTTCTCCATCCTCCCTCAAACCTGCATTATCCCAAACCCTCCCTTTCTCCTGCTTCCCCCCTCCTGATCCCCCTCCCCTTCCCTCTCCCCCTCTTCCCTCCACACTCTTATTCCTTCCCTTCCCCCCCCCACCATACCTCCACCTAAACCCTTCTCTGCCTTCCTTCCCCTGCTGCTATCCCTGACATATTACAAAGGTAACATTTGCATCTTACTTACCTTAGTCTTGACACTGTTAGTCACTTGCACTTTATCTACCACTGCTGTATCACTTGCTACCATTGTCATATGACTTTGCTCCTTACTTACTCTAGAAGTGTCCTATTACCCACTTGCATTTTGTGCCATTCTTGTCCCCAACCCTTCCCTGGGTATGGATCTCTGGTATGGATGGTCTGTGTGCCTCCTGGCTGGAGTTCTGTGTGCCCTTCTTGCTGTCTTGTAGGTCTGACAGTGTGGTGCACTGTTGTGGGGCAGAGTTTTCTGTTCAGGTTGCAAGGTAACAAGTGTAATGACTGCTGTAGTGATAGCTGACTGTACTCAAGAGAACTGGTATATAGGCGGGTGTTTGAAGGGTGGCTGGAGTGGGATTTTTTGCTTTAGTTTTGTCAATTGTTTTTTAAGAAAATAAAAGGTAGTTATTTTGATAGTGATATTGGTTATTTTAACAAGTCAAAGAAGGCATTTAAAGCAGCCAAATAGTGTCAAAATGCACCAGAATGCATCTAAACCCTGATAGCTTCTGGGGGCCTAGGCAGCTCCCAGACCCCTGGCCTGTAGGGGATTGGGGAGATTGTGTTTTGTGGAGACCCTACACTTCTAAATTTAGCACTACGCCACTGTTTGTTTCTTTATGAAATTTCCCATTTTGTTTTACATCACCATTTTATAAGAGCAACAGGCACCCCATGGTGTTGCTTGTGGCATCACAACCACACTTCCAGGGACTAGAGGCATTCTCTGATGAAGCGGGTGGTAAGCCTCGAAGTGCTGGTGTTTCTGTCACATTCTACTAGCATGTAAGCTACAAGTTGTGTTTAATAAAGTTTGAATAGTTTTTGCTGGTCTGAGAGTGCTTTCCTGTTTTGGACTGGACTGGAGGCACTTGGCCTGCAGCATCATGCCTTACTACACCTCTGTGTGCGTGCTTGTGTGACATCACAACTAACAGCCTGGCATGTCTCATTGCTTACATAATGCAGACAAGATACATGCTGTTAGGGGCTCAGTCCAGCACTGGAGTGAGCCCCTACATGTATCTCCTTTCCATTTATTGTTTTGTTGTCTGGATCATCCACAAGTCTAAGATAAATTATCTTCTGTAAGAGAAGTGGGCATCCTAGAGCAAAATCCATCTTTTCCTTTTCTCATAATCCTGAATAAGACACAAAATTTTGTGGATGATCCATGCTTTGTTCACATAAATCAGGGTTTTTCAACCAAGGGTCCATGGCCCCCTGGGGGCCCTAAACAAGGTGTAGGGGGTCCGTGGAATGAGCAGGAACAATGTGGTGCCAGGTGCTACATATTCATTGTTAGGAATGTGAGTCTCTCGGTATTGCTGGTACATATCAGAGTTCTTTTGTATGTCACGATACTTACAGCAGTACCAAAGATATTGGCAGCTTTCTTTTCTTGAAGTCTTGTACATATTAACATTTTTAAACAAAACATTTCAGTTGTACCTCATACGAGCAGCACTCTCCTTCCCACGCACCCTCGATACAGAGTTAGTGTTGGGTCATGCTGAACTCCTGCATGAAAGAGTCTGGTGTTCTCTGAGGCAAATCAGCAGATAAGGCTTAGTAAGACCAAGAGGTCTTTCAGAAAGAAATCAGTGATTTAAAAGTAAAACCATTACTACGTACATGCGCACTAACACTGGCACTCTTGCACATAGATGAGTCATGGTTTTACTTTTAAATCACTGATTTCTTTCTGAAATACCCTTCGGTTCAAGAAAATAAAAGTGTTGCGCAAAACAGCACTGTTCCAGGGTTACTGCCAGCTGTTGTGTTGATTTGCCTCAATTTTCTCATTTTCTGCTGATTGTTGGTTCCTACTGACAGAGCGAAACAGCACCTCAGGCATCAGGATATCTTCTTTTTTTTTTTAACCTTGTATTTATCCGACTGATCTGCCTCCTCCCTTCACTCTCTCAGACATCCCCAGTGGACCCTCCAAACTCCGCCGTGGTCTGCCCCTAGAGGGCCTCGTTCACACACACTCCCTTGAAGACCCCCGGTATACCCCCCAGGTAGGGGTGGAAAGGGAACCCACCGTGCTTACCTCTCCAAACCAGCATGCTATGTGTGTGTGTGTGTGTGTGTGGCTCTGACACAGCAGAGTCTGCCTTGATGAGTGTTTGGAGAAGTCCTAACGAGGTGTCATCGCCTAGGAGGGATGAGGTGTTTTTCCAGTTTCTTTCCCGCTGACATCGGCGTGCAATGAGGGGCTATGAGCTGGGAGGCATGCTGAGACGTACCTCTTGCTCTGCCCCTCTGCCGACATTCATCCAATCCACTTGCTGCTTCTTCACTGACTGCGATACCCACCCTAGCTCCCCAGGTGGTAGCATTGCAGTGGGAGCCTGCAGTTACCCCCCCCAGAAAAGGAGAGCTGCCGTTGTGTGTTTTATCCCTCTCTGCCCTGGCTGACCCCTGGTGACCCAGGCTCATTCCCGAACCCGGGTTCCCGGCGTGGTGCGAGGTGTGGCATCCAGCGCCTCAACCATCAGCGCCACCGGGTCGGCTCACATCAGGACATCTTCATACTCAGCTTCATACTCAGTCAGCTGTTCTATTGATTTGCAGCAAAAAATGCTGAATGGCCCAGTTGAATGCACACTGCTGCTAACTTCGCACTCTCCCAGTAGTTCTTACTAAGCCTCACTTAAAGAATTGCCCCCAATATTCCAACCAGTAGTGCATATATTGACATTCATTTAGACTTTTGATTTTGATTTACGAGTTGTGTGATTGTATTAAAATGAAAAACCAGTAAAAAGCATTTATTAGCATTTAAAGCATTTATTATATTGGTGAGAAACTTAACCTCCACCTTCCTCCTCCGCACTATCTGTCCACCATTGCAGGTAGGGGGTCCCTGCTACTACTGGCATTTACTCTGGGAGTCCGTGCATGCAGAAATGTTGAAACCCCCTGCCTTATAACATTTTGTCACAATAGTTTTTCCAGCCACAAAAAATGCTACTCATAAAATCCATCTACTAGCCCTACACTTATTGGCCCCTATGCACGAATGGGTGGGAATTATGCACTGGAGACATTTATACCATCTGTATAAGTCCGCGCCTTTGGACAGACGCACACTCGGGGAATGCACAACTGATGCACACCTGTCTGTGGCCCTGCCCCCCCAGCACGCAGGATTCCACAGGGTGGCTGGGGGTGGGGTTGAGGTCCCAGGGGGGCATCCAATTGGAAGTGGATCCCTTGCATGGAGATCAGCGGGTCCAGGTGCTGAATGCCCATTGCAGGCACCTGGACCCATGTGCACATGCCCATGTGTCAGTTTGTTGGATGGCGCCCACCCACCCACCCACCACACTGCAGAGCCACTACCAGTACAGGCAACCCTACCTCTCATGCCCCTGTCACAGTAGCCCAACCCCATTCCAGTACCCCTTCTGTTGGTGACTGCAATTGCCCATGGTCACCCCAACTGGCATGTTGGTTAACGGTGTCCAATGATGGCACCTTCTGGCACCACACACCCACCCCTCGGCCCATGTACCTTTGTGCTGGTGCAGCCCTAGATGGCTAGCAGCACAACTTTCCACTCACCGCCATGGTCGTCGGGCCATCTGACATATGCAGAGGCACACAACCAATGCATGCCCACATATGTCAGATGGTTGGCCATGGCAGTGAGTGGATCACTGTGCTACTGGCTATCTCAGGAGCAACACTGGCACACAAGTATGGGGACCAGGGTGGGTGGGTGCAGTGCCATGGGGGGGATTCTGCAGGAGCGCATGACGGGGGTGGGCATTACACTGGGTCAGTGAGCAGTGGGGGGGCAGTGAACAAGGGGCCAGAAAACAGCAGTGTGCTGGGGTGGGCGGTGCCAGATGGCCATCGAAGATTGCCACAGTGGACCCTCAGGAGGCTGCTTGGGTTTTCCACCTGGACCGGGTGGTAATGGTGTGGGTGCACAGGGCACATAGGGGCCGTATGACAGGGTTTGCCCTGGCATACCCTGCACCTTCCTCCGTACCCCCGCAGCCAGCACTATGCTTCGTTGAGCATGGTGTGTAGTGCTGGCACATCTCTAGCCTGCCACCTGTGAGGTGCAGTCCATGGACCAGGGGGACTGGGTGCATCGTGGCTGCACACACCCCAGTGGTGCATCCGGCATGAGGGGCACATTGGGTGTGGAGTGGCTATGCCCCACATTTACATGGCGCATAGCCACTCTGCGGGATCATGATTAGGGCCCTCTGTGTGTGTATCTGCCCCAAATTAGCCCTTTTAGTATTGAAAAAATTTTTTGGGTCACTTACTTTTCAAATAATCTGTTTGATCTTGCTGTTCCCCAATCTTGAATGCAAACAAAAGCCACAAGGTGGTATTCCGTAGTCCATGATGCCAGATGTTATGGCCAGGGGGAAGCCACAGGGATTCAATAGTTTGTTAATAGAGTTAGGAGATTTAAAGCCTCGTGTTTGCCGACTACTGGTTCCACTCCTCTCCTGACACTAAGATTAGATCATAAAACCTATACTTAGCTTCAGAGAAAGTACGGGACCTGCAATCATCACACCATAGCTTTAAAAAGCTCCTCAGTCTATTGATCGATTATTGAATTCTTTGTAGCTGCTTCACGGCCACCACCTCATGATTACGGAATGCTGACTCATGGCTTTTGTTTACATTAGGCATCAGGGGATGGCAGGATCAACCAGATTATTTGAAAAAGTAAGTGACACCCCCCCCCCGGCAAAATTTAAAAACTGAAAGTCCTAATCGGGGGCAGCCCTAGATTATACTTTACGTGTAGGGCTAGAAGATAAATGTTCCCCTCTCCCTCTCACTGCTTAACACTTTGGTCCTAAGTGTAGCAATCAGCATGCAGTTATCACTGATGAAATCCATCAGGGCTTGGGCCAGGATGGTAAACATTTTGCAATGTCCACAAGCATAAGGTATTCCATCCATGTATATACCGTACTGTTTGATCCCCTAACATCTACCTTTATTCCCTGCTTTAGTTGTCTAGTGTAGTGGCCAAAATCTTTCTTGTTGTCTATGCTTAACTACCAATAATTCCTCATCCACTTTGCACCATCAGACACTACTTGCCATTTGCTCACAGATCCCTGCTTTAAATACCAAAGGCCCAGCTCAATGCACCCCTTAGGAATGCAGTTATCCTAGTTAGCCTCTCCCTTAATCAAGCACATACATTAGCTTTCACTTAATCACAACTCACCCAGGACCTGATTTAAGATTCAAGCATTATACTCTACAATCAAAAGAAGTGACTCATGTCTCACCTCCAGTTATACAGTACTTACTTTTTATACTGCCACTCTGAGTCCTGCTACAAAGTCTTTCAGTCTGAATTATTCCATTAGAGTATAAGTTTCTTCAATCAGGATCTGTTATTCATTTCAATGAGCTATGATTTTAGATGACTCAAATAAAGATCGCTTTCAAGATTCTATTTAACATTTTACATACTGTATTATCTTTTTACTCAGCCTGGACAGTACACGCTTAGACTATGATTTGTTTCCATACTACATCATGAAGAAATTTTCATTTACAGATATTGTGGGCTCAGTTCTCAAAGGGGGCTTAGATCAGTGCAAGTAGTGGCAAACAGCAGATTGCACCGGAGCCTCATGCACCAAGGACCCTTCACCCGATTCTCTAACCGGTGGGGTCCTGGTGGCAAAGTTTATAGGCTTGTGGCAACCCTGGTTGTATGCCAAACAAATGGCACAGCAGGAGGGCTTTCTGCAAGCTGTGGGGCGGCTGTGCGCCAGTCCAGCAGGGCCCTTGGTGGCTAGCACCCCCCCACACCACCCAGTGCCGATATACCCGTAATATTGAAGTTTAATATTTTAATAGTCCTGGTGGTCTAGCTGTTCCTCCACCCACCCCAATATGCCCATTAAACAGACCTGTAAAATATAATTTACCCTGGTGGTCTAGCGGTCCCATACCCTGCCACGATATGCCCGTAATATAGAAGTTTAATATCGCAATTAACCTGGTGGTCCAGCAGTCCCTCCTCCCACCCCAATATGCCTGTTAATCAGAAGTGTAAAATTTAATTTACTCTGGTTGTCTAGCGGTCCCACCCCATACCCTGGCATGTAGTGCCCACTGCCTCGCTCCCCCCAACCCGAACCCTGAGTCAACGACTGGCATACCCCTCCTCACACCACCATGGCTGGTGCCAAATTAACTGTCACTGAGTGCCTACTACAACACAGCTGTAGTAGGTGCTCAGTGATAGTTCAGTTGGCACTGGCCAAGGTAGTGTGAGGAGGGGTGTGCCGGTCACTGACTCGAGGTTCAGGTTAGGGATGATGGGCACTACATGCCAGGGTGGAGAGGTGGGACCACTAGATCACCAGGGTAAAGTATATATTACACTTCTGATTAATGGGCATATAGGGGCAGGGGAAGGGACCACTGGACCACCAGGGTAATTGCAATATTAAACTTCTATATTATGGGCATATCGGGGTGGGGGGAAGGATTGTTAGACCACCAGGGGAATTAGTATTATTATTATTTTCCTTTTTTTGTAAACTACTGCACATTAATTCATAGGGGAATGTGGCACATTGCAGCACCTTGCTAAACTCCTCCAGATGACATTGTTCTAAGTACCCTTAGACCAGCCCTTGCTGGTCTAGGGCTACTTAGAAAAACATCCTCTGGAGGAGTTTAGAGAATCCCATTTTTAGGGTTGTGGCAGCTTTCATCTGCGAAATACTCCCTAGCACCATGCCACAGCCCATTTCTGGGCACAGGGGTGGTGCAAGCCCCATTTAGGGCAGGCAGCCTTTGGTTGACACAGGCTGCCATTGAGAATTGATCCCAGTGCATTGTTTGGTGCAAGGGACACTTTGTGCCATTCTTTGTGGAGTACGTCCGTTGCGCTGTGCTGGGGGCTTTGAGAATTGAGCCTAGTATGTTTACAGTTTTCTGGAAGGCAAATCTAGATCATAGCTTTCCTTTATAGTTGCATCCAGTAACCTATCACAATTACAAAAACAAGTTATAAATAAACAGTCACAACTTACACAATGGTGACACTCATAAACAGAATAAACATATTTTTCAGTGGAAATCTGACAGTGCCTCTCAACAACAACATGGGAATGATTATTTTGTGGTGCAGCTGTGTGGAGTGCTGGAATCTGATTCGCAAATGACAAATGTAATTCACAGCTGTGACTGCAAGTTGAATTACCACCAAGCAAACCCTCAGTTATCTGTACAGAAATGCCCTTTAAAAGGAATTTGGTGTACCTTTAAAATTATGAGTGATCATCAATATCTTCCAGAGTAATCACTCATTTGGAAAGTATTAAATAAACCATGTTGGTAAGAGCGATGGTGCAGTGAATAAATACAATGGCCCTTCATTACTGGAGACCTGGGGAATTCAAGCCTGGCTCAGACCCCATGCGAAATACATTTCATGATCTCAGTTTTCATAGCTAAACCAAGCACATAATTTCTGCTCCGAGAAAACCCAGAATTCAATGAGCATGAAACCTAAGTTGTTCCATTATCATATCAGCTGAGTGGTCTTCCTCCCCAGCACAGAGACTACAACTGCACAGAACTGCTTGCAGTGTGCCTGTCTGTACTATACCTGACTTACACATCTACTTTAGTGTAGGGTTGCCACCGCTAGGTTTTGGACTGGATAATCCAGTTTTTAGGGCCCTTATCTGGTCATCCAGTTTTGTTTAGGTTTGTCTGTCTTTTGTGGGGTTTTTTTGTTTGTTTTTTAGCTATTTTGAATGTTCACATATTACTAAAAACAGATTCATTCACTGTTTTGCCTGCCTGCCCAGGTTAAAAACTAGCTGTGATGTGATACACATACTGTAGGTGATAGAGGCATGAGGTTTGGGGGTCAGTAGACTGCTCTGTTTTGTAGTGTGGAGGTCAGTTAATCCTTTTTGATCCCCACATTCAATCAAAGGAGCAGCTTTAGAAAGAAATAAGGCTGGTGAACGTTCTCTGGGGATAGCAGGCAAGCTACATACAAATGTTTTTGTGCTAAATATGCACTGGAAATTTTAACAACAGAAAGAATATTTTTTTGAAACAACGAACATCATATTACAGTTTATTTACTAAGTGGTTAGCACTGTGTAGTCATTTGGGCTTCTTTTCTCTTTTCTCATTTCCAGCTTTCAAAAGTTGCATATCCTGACCCTGTTCTGCTTTGATAATCATGAATTTTAATTTATGTCAGGGGTTTTCAACATTTTGTGTGCACAGAGCCCCAGAGCAAAGGTCAGTAGTAGCAGGGATCCCCTGCCTGCAACGGCAGACAGAGTGTGCAGGGGAAAAGGTGAAGGTTAAGTTTCTTTCTACTGTAATATAATAAATGCTTTAAATGCTAATAAATGCTTTTTATTGCTTTTTAATTTGAATACAATGATAAAATCACACAACTCATTGTAAATCAAAGTCAGAAGGCTGAATGAATGCCAGTATATACACTACTGGTGTGAATATTGGGGGACATTCTTTAAGTGAGGCTTAGTAAGAACTACTGGCAGAGTGCAAAGTAGGCAGCAGTGTGCGTTCAATTATGCAATTTGGCATTTTTTGTTGCAAATCAACAGAACAGCTGACTGAGTCTGAAGCTGAGTATGAGGATGTCCTGATGCCTGAGATGCTGTGTTGCTCTGTCAGTAGGAAACAACAATCAGCAGAAAATGAGAAAATTGAGAGAAATCAACACAACAGCTGGCAGTAACCTTGGAACAGTGCTATTTTGGGCAACACTTTTATTTTCTTGAGCCAAGGGGTATTTCAGAAAGAAATCAGTGATTTAAAAGTAAAACCATGACTCAGCATATGTGCAAGAGTGCCAGTGCTAGTGCACGTGTAATTAGTCCTGGTTTTACTTTTAAATCACCGATTTCTTTCTGAAAGACCTTTTGGTCTTACTAAGCCTTATCTGCTGATTTGCCTCAGAGGACGCCAGACTCTTTCATGCAGGAGTTCAGCATGATTCAGCAATGACTCTCTATCAATAAGCATGGGAAGGAGAGGGCTGCTCGTATAAAGTAGGAACATAAGAACATAGGAATGTGACAGCAGAAAAGGACCGCCAGACCCACCCAGTCTGCCTAGTGTGCCTAGAATTATACTAGGCCTTTGCTAGCAGCAAATTCCACTAGGAGTTCTAATCTCAATCACTGTTGAAGTACAACTGAAATGCTTTGTTTAAAAATGTTAATACGTACAAGACTTTAAGAAAAGAAAGTTGCTAATGTCTTTAGTGCTTCTGTAAGCATTGTGACATTAAAAAGAACTCAGTAAAATACCAGCAATACCGAGAAACTAGTCTTCATGAAAATTAATATGTAGTACCTGGCACCACAGTTTTTCTGCTCATTACATGGACCCCCTACACCTTGCCTAGGGCCCCCCAAGGGGCCATGGACCCCTGGTTGAAAAACGCTGTTATAAGGGATCATACATAGTAAGAATGGGGAGGTGAAGAGGAAGAGAAAGTAAGAGAAGACTCAGTAGCTAGAGCTAGGGGTTTGGGTCAATGTCAGAAAAGAGGTTAGAAGTCATGGTTGGGAACCAGAGCAGGAATAGCCATCCCTTGTCCCCCAGAATAGATACTGTCCACTGGACAGGGATTTTGTTGAAGTATAAGGAACAGCTGTCGTAAACAAGGAAATTTCAGTAGTTAAAGAGATTCGCCAGGATGGCCATGATCCTGCTATTGCACGATGATTTGCAATGACACAAGAAAGCTGCCTTCCTCAAACTCAAATCCAGTTTGCCAGAAATGGTAGAGTGCGCAATCACTGCTGAATGTATTTATTGATACTCCTAATGCAGCCACCAACTAATGCAACAATTCACCCATAGTCAAAGCTTAATCATGAGGGGCGGTCCTTTTGCTCATTGACTTAATTCATAATTGCAGACATGAGAAGACCATGCATTGAGCCAGTCCCACAGCCTGCCATAGAAGGATGGGGAAAAAGTGAGCTTAGAAGTTAGACTGTGGTGGTAGAAGACACACTGATAGGGCTTTATGCAGCCAGGACTGTGAAAAATAGCCTTCTGTTCCAGGGCATGTGGGTTGATGATCTCACACCCTAGGTGCACATAGATTGTTCTGGGAAGGAAATAAATGGCTGTTGTCCACATCGGCACTATCAGAAAAGCTAAGTATGGGCCAAAGGTCATCCAGTCAATGTTTAGGAAGTTGGGGAGAAAGCCCAGGAGCAGGACATCTCTGGAAATATTCTTAGAAATACTATCCATACCAAGCCAAAGCTAGGAAAACAGAAAGTAATAAGACAGAGTAATACATGGCTAAGGGTATAGTTTAAGGAATGAATGTGAACTGTAGGTTTATAAGCCACTGACAAGTAAGGTTGCAACCTTTGCTAAATCCAAAACCTAAATAATGGATCCCCATTCTTTTCTTTCTAGTAATACCCCTTATCTAATCTATTGCATGATCTACCAGTTACAATAACATGATCTATGGTAAATGACAGATGATGAAGAGGAACTAAAGTCAAAATTTACAAAAACATATGTTGTGCAGAGTGTTTTGATTTGTAGATGTACTCCTAGTAAGTCCTTCCTTTTATTTACTGAAAGGAGTTTTTTTTCTAAATTTGCTTGCTGGTTTTATGGCCCCTTGGGATCTCCAAGTTAACATTTGTCATGGCTCTTCTTGTTCCCGCAATGCCTCTTGTCCCATTGACAGTGATGCATCCAAGACAATTGCTTCAGAAAGTAATGACTGCTGCAGCACCAGCAGCAATCTGTTGTTAGGAGTATGATATTCTGGTTTCAGGTAAATAACTACATCTAATCCAAACTTTCAGTTTTCTAGGTGTGTGTCTATGTCTTGCCAGCGGAAGCAAATGTTTTGTTTTTAAAGCTTTTAATTTTCTCAAACTACTGCAAACACAGCCATGGAAAAAGCACATAGATCACCCAAGGTCACACAAATGCTATAATTAATGAAGACTCTAACTGTTTCCTTACAGAATAGCCCACTCAGGTATCCCTCGGGCATTTGCCATCTATAAATGTATCATTCATTAGAGCTCCCTGGACAAGGAACGTTAATTAACATTGCAGCTCTACTACTGTAGATGTCAGAAAAAAAAACAGCTCTTGTTGAATTAATGGTCCTGGACACATCACTGTCACATGGGACAGGAGGCATTGTAAGAACATAAAGAGCCATTAAAATGCTAATAAGGAGACCCCAAGGAGCCATAATACCAGAAAGCATATTTAGAAAAAAATCAGCATTTTCCTACAGTATGTAGAGAGAGAGAGAGAGAGAGGGGCTAGGAGCGAGGGCACTTCTCTTCTTTAAGAAATTTTACAAAGCTCTATCTCTCTTTATTTATTTTAGACTGTGCAGGGTCTTTTCTATTTTAGAGGCACAAAAGGAAAAGCGTCACCTCTCTGTGGCAATCCTGCCTTTTATTCAGGATTTCTTTCTTTGTACAGCAGCTGTTTATGGCTGCAAACCATTTCTTGCACCATTTCACTTTATTATTTCTTATGTTCCCCAGTCATGGAGTGGTAACAGCAATGAAATAACTGTGAAAAATGCCACTCCATGATACTTTAGCTCCTTACTAAGAAGGGGTTATTTTCAAACAGACTTTTCCAGGGGAACTAAATATGATTTATACAGAGCTGCTTAATTTCCTGTAAATTAGCATAAATTCCAGCAGCAACTCTGTGGCTTTATAGGAATGTCAAAATCCTACAGGACACCAAGGTCATATTTTAAACCTCTTTTACACCTTTATTCCTTAATGGTTCTTGCACTTTCTATACTTTTAAAGCATGCCTGCACTTTAGTTAGCCATCCAACATGTTGGACACTTTATTCCTTTGTCCTCAGGCACTTTTTTTGGGGGGGTGCAAGGGACCCTCGTCTTACCACCAGGGCACCCATGCTTGACAGTGGTCACCCTGTCACACTGCGCCCATACACTTACTCATTCTAGAGTTAATGTGGTTGGTGACACAATGGAGAGAGGTGGAGGTATAGTGATTGTGGCAGAAAATAGATTGAAACAGAGTCAGGAAGCCAGAGCTGGAATGATAGTTGGAGAGCTGCCTGCTTAGTAATCTCTCAAGGACTTTGGATAGGGTGGGAAGGAGGGATATTGGATGGTAGTTGGACTGGCTGTCTGCAGGGCCACTTTTGTGAATAGGAACAACTAGCGCATGTTTCCAGTTCTGGGGGAAGGAGCTGTCCACAATTGACCAGTTGAAGGTATGAGCGATGGGTGCAGCTATGGCAGAGGTGTCAGTGTTAAGGAACTTGGGGGATAAGCCATCATCACCACCAGGCAGTGATGAGGCAGTATTAAGCACCAATAACTCTTTATAGATATTATCAATTGGGATAGCCTGGCAGTGCACGTTGTGAGTGGGGGGACTGGAGTTGGTAGGAGGGGCAGGATGGGAATTAGGGCACTCAGACCTTTTGTGAAGTACTGGTTTAAGTCTTCAGCTGTCACCATGGAGCCAGGAGTAGCCTGGACCCCCTCTGTTGATGGGAGAGGGGTTAGAGTTAAGAAGCCTATGGATTGTATTACAAAATTTAGTCAGGTCAGGTCTTTCACACATTAGCCTGCTCTGCAAGTAGGCTGCTTTGGATTGTCTTGTTAGCTTGGCACAAAGGTTATGGAAGGTGTTGAAGGCTTGCCTGTCTGAGGAGAGACCTGTAGATTTATGCTTGGCCCAGGCAGCATCTCTGTGCTAAAACCACTCAATTATGTCAGAAGAGATCCATGGCAGATGGTATCCTCAAACTTGAGACCTTTTAACTGGGGTGTGGCTTCTGCAGATTGTAATGAAGGTGTCAGAGAAAAGGACTGATGCATCCTCAAGGTCCGTGCTGATAGGGTGGGAGCCCAGTAAGCCAGTATGAGATCTTGGACAAATGTGTCCAGTTTGAATTTTTGAAGAATCATGATAAGGTAACCTTGGGAGTGGCTTTTATTGGTTTGATCTTCTGTATGCAGTGAGTCATACAACTATAACTAAATAGATCTGTCCAGGTGTGATGCCAGCACAAAGTCATGGGTGCAGTGGTTGTTAGTGCTAGAGTTGAAGTGGGAGTATGAAGAGATAAATTGTCTCAGCTATTGGGCTTTGACCTTTGAGTGTAAGTTGGAGAGAGGAGGGACCAGAGCTGGCTGGCTTAAATGGGATGTGAGGAAGTACTACTTCACTTAGAGTTGCAGACCCCTGGAATAGACTGCCAGCAGAAGTGATGAAGGAAAAAGCAGGAGGGACTTCAAGTATCCATTTTACAAACATCAGTTAACATTAATCAGGGACAATGGTTTACCGTTTTTACTGGTAACACCAGTAAAAATCACGGAATCCTGCTTGGTTTGCAGATTTTGAATTCTTGTACCGGTGCCTCACGGAAGTTGCATTTCACTGCACAGAATCCCTAATATTTCAGCATATTTTTAAATGTTTTTATTTTCTCTTTCTTTGCCCCTTTCTCACAGCATCAGTCTCCACTTTTCAGGGATCCCTAGGCTGGCTATCCCTTAGCTTCACCCCAGGTAATGCTCAGGAGCTCCTGTGAGCCTGCATCCATCCTGCCTAGGTTGTACCCCCCAGGTGGGAAGGGAGGGGACCCCAGGTCACCCCTCCACAGTCCTTTAATGTGTGTCGGGCAGCCCAGTGGGTCTCTCATGGAAACTGGTTATGAAGTCTGGGGCAGCTGGGTCCCTTCTACCAGCAGCTGATGTGGGGTGATTGTTACTTGTTTTCTGGTCTCTGTCCCTGAGGGCACCAACGCTCAAGGGTATCCAAGGAAGTAGGGAACATAGAGACATGCCGCTACTCCAGATCCTGGCTAGCTTCCTCTCTTCCCAAATGCTCTGCAGCCTCATTGCTTCACCACCTGTGGTCACCCATGTGGCAGTAAAGCATCAAGACCTGCAAGCCACCGTTCCTAGAGGAGGAGAGTGGCCCCCAGCTGCTCAATCCTACTCCCCTAGCCAGGCCTCTAGCAACCTGAATTCACTTCTGATCCAGAGTCCCTGGCATTGCAAGCAGTAGTGCTACCTCAGGCTATTTACAGTGCTCTGTCAACTATACACCCACTTTGGTGTAAGAAAACATAAGCAGATGGAGAGGGAAATAATTTAGTTTTAGTAAAATGTTGCAAAGTGTTCAATGTTCATAATTTGCACTGTAGGTACTGTGCACTATTATTGGAATCATATATTAAAACATTATATATATGGAATTATTCTGACTGATGCAGCCTAGTGGTTAGAGTAACAAACACTGATCAAACTGAGTACATTTAGAAGACTTGAGTTTGATTCCCACAACCTCCACTTGCATACCGTGTGACTCTGAGTAAGGCACTTAACCTCCACAGTGCTCCTGGGTCACCTCTGAAAACAGGCAGTTTTGTCTGGTGGGTTTACCCAGTTTACAAAAAATATAAAAAAATACTCAGTATATGTTTACTACATCATACAGTAGTCAGGGTACCATGTAATTTATCTGAGTTGTACTCTGGCTGCAATAATGTTATATAGGTAAATATAAATGTTCAGATACAGTTTGTGTTTTATAAGCTTTTTTAGACTTTAGTCATGTTTTATTATTGATTTTTTGCATATGAACATCTAGGATATAGACTGCTAAGCGCAGGATCACTGTTACCAACTAGTTTATTCAAGTTTATAATCAGCAGGGCCAACCAAAATCCTCAGCTGTTTGATTGAAAGTGAGTCTGAATGAAAGTATGTTCTCAAGGCACAAGCTGCCTTACTACTTATTTAGGTGAATGGGATAGAAACATAGAAACATAGACTTTGACGGACCACCTAGTCTGCCCATTTCATCATTTGCACCTTCTCTCCCACCTGTTGTGTCAGTCTCTGCGACAACAAAAAGTTTTCTGACAGACTGCTTTAATAAAAAGCAAATGTTACTTGTTTAAGTGTACTTATGCTTGGCCAGTGGATTTGAAAGCACAATCAGTGACACACGGAAGGTAAGACCCCAGGGGCTGTATGATGTTAGTGGGTAGAGTGGTGCTCAATTCACAACTGAGCTCAGACATGAAAACTGAGAGACACTCTTTTCATGGAGACCAAGGGAAAAAAAGGCATCCACATGTTTGTGAGATGCATTAGAAGGTCTCCACTAATCACTTGTGAATTTTTTTTTAGGTGAAGACACTATTTCAAAGAAGCAAATTCAGGCAGTTTTTTTTGTTCCTCCAACCCCCTGGACATCCACTCCTTCAGGCCTGCCAAGTCCCCCTACCACTGCTGCTGAGTCCCCCCCATCATCCACTGCCCCTTATGGCCATGCTACCAGGTAACATGAATTAATCCTTTATCAGTGGGCCCCTATTGCTGCAGGAGGCTAACAAGGGAAGACAATCACCCTAAAGAGCTTCCTGTATTTCCCAGGCATGGCAGAGGTCAGAACAGACACATGTGTCTGGGACGCCATGCTTATGGAGGGAACAGAAGCCATCCTCTAAGTAGCCAGCAGGTGTTTTTCCATTTTTGTGGGAGCATGACAGGCCACATGATGTCAAGACACAAGCTGACATCCATCACGCTCTCTTCCGCAGTGAAGGCCAATGTGTTGCCATGCCTCCAACTGGGGCCAGCAAATGCTGAGCTGTGAATATACCCTTCCTCCAAGGAGAAGGTGAGTGGTTGTTGGACACTCAAGCCTTCACCCCCCTGGCCGGTCTTCCAGCACCCAAACCTGTTCCCAAACCCTGGTCAGTGGTGTCACTGGCAGAAATCCACTTCAGGCAGTTGAATGATAGGAAAAAAATATGTAGTCCACCTTAGTAGTGGTGGTGGTTCAGATTAATTCACATCTGAGTTCTAACAAGCAAAGAGACTAAGTAATTTGTACCTTGTGCATGTGGGGTGTGGGTATTGAAGAAAGGGGATCATAGTGCTGTCACTACTGCCATCACCCCTGAGGGATGTGGACTGCATTTTTGTTACTGTCATCACACTTGAGAGGTGGGGGGGCCGTAGTGCTTCTGCCATAACCACTGGTGGATGGGGAATGTTGTACTGCTGCTGTCCCACCTGAGGGATGGGGGCCATAGTGCTGATACTGCCATCACACCTGAGGAATGCGGAGCGTGGTACTGCTGCCATCACACCTAATGGATAGGGACCGCAGTGCTGCTGCTTCCATCACACCTGAGGGAGGGGGGACACACTGCTGTTGCTGCTGTCATCTCACCAGAGGGATGGGTCTGTAGTGTTGTTGGAGCTGCCATCGCACCAGAGGGATGGGGGCCTTACTGCTGCTTCCATCACAGCTCAGGGATAGGGGCTGTAGTGCTGTTGTTGCCATCATATTTTGTACCTAAAATAACTTTAAATTGGTACAAGGATGGAAGGATGTGCAATAGTGGAGGTCAAAACTGCTAAAATGCATGTTAGCAGAGTTAAAAATTGTTAAATAAAGTACACAAAACCAAACACCGGTAAAACTGGATTACGGCGTAGTAATCACTGGTGACAATACCGCTTTTTACAATGTGCAAAATGGAATTTGCCCTTTCTCAATCCCGGTAAACCAGTGTCCCTGACATTAATAAATAGGTAGGGAGGAGGGAGGTTTGCTGGAGACCAGGCACTTATGCTCGCGTCCGCCTCAATGTGCACCTGCGCTGACAGAGCGCACAGTGGCATGAACAATCTGGGTTATGACAACTCCCCTCAGAAAGATGTAACATTATGGAGCTGGTGTTGGTGTGCATGATTTAAGAGTTCCACCCAGCCAGCAAACACACGCAACACACGGACTGCACAGCAGCAGTAAGTAAAAAAACCTGTTGGCAAGGCTCTCGTCAGGTCAGCAGCAAAGAAGTCGGGACATGACTCATTCACTGGTCACCAGAATGAACTTTTAGCTAAGTCAAGAAAACAGCAGCAGCAGCAACAGCAACTGATTAAATTAAAAGAAAGAAGACTGCTGCTGTCAGATCTGACAAAACTAAGAGCAATTTTCCAAGTGGGGCTTCAGCCCCTTTGCCACCCTTTATATCAAACACAATGAAAGTGCTAATGTGAGCACTGAGTTAAAGATATAAAAAGAAAGCTATAAAACATTTTTTTAAAGTTATAGTAACAAATTATGTAAATTAGCTGCATGAACACTTATGTTAGTGTCCTACATGTATTATGCTAATTACCCTTGCAAAGGCCAATAAACAGCTTACATATCTACTTTATATAGATACATTACTATTTAGAAGCACATGTTTTTTGTAAAATGGTAGTGTTACCCAATACAGTAGGTTCATACACAATAAAAGTGCTAAAGTGAACACGGAGTTAAATACATAAAAAGAAAGTTTAAAAAAATGTGTACATACATTATGCAAATTGGCTGCACAAACAACGTACATCAATGTCCTGTATAAATAATTTTTTTTTTTTAGTTTAGTCTTTGGTAATCGGGTAAGGTCCACTAGGCACAAGTGCCTGTTTTCAGGGGCGACCTGGGAGCACTGGGTGGTTAAGTGATTTGCTCAGAGTCACACATTATGCAAGTGGAGGTTGTGAGAATCAAACTTAAGTCTGGTCTGCTAGATGTATCAAGCTCGTTCACACCTCATTCCTCTGACTTCTAGGCTATACTGCCATCCTAATGATCCTCATAGAGGCCAATGAGAGGCTTAAATTATAGTGGAGGGATAGCGCCAGTGTAATTAGGGTTGAGTAAGGTGTTTAATGTTAAACCCCAATTTTTGCAACTTAACTTTGGGGTCATTCAACAAAATAGCCCACAACTTGGCATGTATGGTCTGTGTGGTAGGGTCTCAATATGTGAAAAGTTTAATGATGGCATCTTTTGTGGTTTCTGAGATACAGGATGTCGTTTTTTAAATGAAATGGAACATTTTTCATGTACTTAATAGACATTTTATTTACTCTCTCATACAGCCTAGAGTAAGACGGTATGGATTTTTTTTCCCTAAAATGTTTAGGGTAGATATGGCCTTTGCCAAGGTATTACCTTTCAAAGGGTTTGTAAAAAAAATATTAAACAGTTCAAGAGTTATAAGGATTAAAGGTTTTTTTCTGAGCATGAAGTGAAAATGTTTGGTTCGCGAGAACATTTTTGGGTCAGATCACTTAGTGTCATGAACTGAAAAGTGTCAGTGTCAGTGGCTCAGCAGGTTGCACACTTGCCTCTGAGGCTGGAAGATCAGAAGGCTGTGGGTTCTATCCCCACACCAGGCACTTGGGTTGAATTCCAATACTGACACTGTAGTGCAGCATGAGGGGGTGTTGCACTCCTGAGGTGCCATCTTTCAGATGAGACATTAAACTGAGGTCCCATCTGCCTGTACTGATGTTGTTCAGGTGGACTTTAGAGATCCCATGGCACTTCTTGAAAAGAGTAGGGGAATTTTCTATTAAAATCATAACATAATAATTTTTCCAAAATATGAAACCAGAAATAATACACAAAGGATACAAAGGTACATATTACTATTGTAAATTCATGATTCAGATATCCTAGGTTTTTCAACATTCTCTGCTATCACTCTTTTTCACCCTAAAATGTTTATTAAGAGTTCTCAAATAATAGGTGCATCATTGCCTGTGATCCAAGGAAGCCCTTTCCAAAGTTCCAATAATATCCTGCTTTCTTTGTGGTATATATTTTGGAGATCATGCGTTATTTTAGTGAGCAGCTCTATTTGACTGCTTTCTTTTTGTTGTAGTGTGAAACCACATTTCATTGTCCAAATATTTCATTTAAAGACAGTCATTATCAACTGTAATGTACTTTTATGTCATATGTACTGTGTATTATCAAAAACCCCATACATTATCTTCTCATATGTAATAGTTCCAAATATGTCATGTCCCCATTGTAGGGCCATCAGGTCCCAGAACCCTGAAATAAAGGAACAAGAAAACAGCAAGTGATCTATGGTTTCTTCTTTTTGTATACACTATAGACTACTACATATTCTATCATGTTGCTGTTTGCATTTTTGGTTAGCTTTTACAGTACATTTATTTTTCTGTGACATGCTAGCCAATGGAGATCCACATGTGTTCTGGTATTCTCTTGTTATTTAGCATTTTCTGGAGTGCATCTCTATGGGACACTGGACAATTTTCAAATACAATCTCTACTGAGCATAATGTGTCTAGTAGGTATAAGTAAATTTGTTTTCTATTCAGGGTTGTAATCTGTTGACTTGCTAAATACCATTGCTTTATTCTTAAAAAAGTTCATCTTAAGTATTCTGGTACTATTATGGATTTCTTAAATGGTTTAAACATTTGAATTTCCCATTGTTGTAACCAATGTTTCCACTTATTAAACAACAAAGGTTCTCAACCTATATGAAGTCCTACTAGCAAAGGTTTGATGTTGCTGTACAGAAAAAAACTATTTAAAAAAGATAGGATTGGGCATATTAAGCCCACCCTTTTTCTCCAGTAGATATAAAATATTCCTTGTCAGAGGGTTGAGCGACATTCCCAGCATAACTGGAAAAATAAACTCAGAATCATTGTTTCCAATTTCTTTGAAGGTGGAAAAACTAATAAAAGGAAAAAGTGATATCAAACAGTGTCAGTGGCTCAGTAGGTAGCACACTCACCTCTGAGGCCGGGAGATCAGAGGGCTGTGGGTTCAGTTCCCACATCTGGCACGTGGGTTAATATCCCAGTACTGACACTGTAGTGCAGCATGAGAGGGGTGCTGCACTTCTGAGGTGCTGTCTGTCAGATGAGACGTTAAACCGAGATCCCATCTGCCTGGATTGGTGGTAGTTCAGGTGGATGTTAAAGATCCCATGGCACTTATCGAAAAGAGTAGGGGAATTTCCCCGGTGTCCTGGCCAAATTTCCCTCATTCACTAAAAACACCAATAGCTTAATCTGGTTCAAGGTCTGTTGACATTCATCTGTATCCCACTCCCCTGGGTTGTGCCTGAAAATAGGCAGGATTTGTCTAGTGCACTTACCCAGTCAACAAAAAATAAATAAAACAAATTTTATTAGATAAATTATTATTTTTTTTTTTACTTGATTTCCACCTGTTCCATTGTGCTATCTTTTGCTTCCTTATTTCAATATTCCTCTCCAAGTTTAGTATATCTAATTTGGTATTTCCATAATAAACTCCTAATATATTTATTGGATCAGGACTGATTGTTATCCCATTTAAGTTTCCTTGAAACTCTAGAGAGTAGTTTACCCTTTGTCCTATACATTTTGTTAAATTTAAAGAGGTTCCTGACATTTCTCCAAATAGTGCACAAAGTTCCAGTACTTTTAAAATAGATTTTTTGTTTTGCACCATTATATTCACATCATCTGCGTATGCACTTACAGTATAAGGCAAAATATATTCTTCAATTGTATCCTGCTCACAACATTATCAGTATTTATTTTTCTTAGGAGTGAATCTATAAAAAAGTCATACAAGATGGGGCTTAACGGACAGCCTTGTCTCACTCCCCTATGTAATTGAATTGTAGGACCTTTTCAGCCCTGTTCTACTGGGATAACTGTCGCTATGTTATAGATACTTTTAAACCAACATATCATTTCATGTGAGATTCTATAGTATTGTAGGACATCCCAAAGAAATCCATGATTTACCTGATCAAATGCCTTTGTCTGTTTTAATGAAATTAGGCATCCATCTATATTCCCCAGCTTTCCATGCTCTACTGATTCCCTAATTAACATTAGATGACTGTAAATATTTCTCCCTGTGATGGCATACGTTTGTGCTGGTGAAATCAGTTCTATGGCTATCTTTGCAAGTCTCTTAGCTAATATTTTTGTCAAAAGTTTAAAATCCAAGTTTAAAAGGGTGATCGGCCTCCAATTTTTCATTTGTGATTTGCCTCCCTTCTTATAAATGTAAGTTAACACTCCCATGTTCATAGATGGAGGGATATGTCTAGTAAATAACATAGTATTGAAAACCACTGTTATTTCCTCTAACCCCTTCAGACCTACTATTTTAAAAAGCTCATTAGGCAGGCCATCCAGTCCTGGAGATTTACCTCCATCTAGCGAAGAAATGGCTTCCTGCACTTCTCCTTCCTTTATGGGCTGTATAACAGCATCCAATATCATCTGTTCTATGTCAGGTATGTTCAAATCCTCTACAAAATCTCTTAGTTTCCAGGCCCTTCTTTTTGCTTGTGCCTTCCTTTGCCAACTAACAAATGGACAAATACTGTCCGTTTTCCCCCGAATTCCAAATTGCTGCTGATACTACAGTGTTTTTGTTTTCATATTATGAAAGTCTAAAATTTGTTGCTTGATTCTATTTATTTGTACCCATAAATTTTGTTTGGTTTCATGTGATATGGACATAAACTGTTGCAGTAATCTTCAGTTTTGCAAATACTTTAAATATTTTTCCCTACTCTGATTCCTATAAATTTGTTCACATAACTTTTGTAGATCTTGTTTAGTATCTTCCCACTAGTCTATGGAGTTTTCAAACAAAAAAGACACTGGCTTCCTGGCCTGAATAAAATTATTTATAGTCCTTATAATGTGTAAGTCAGTTAATAGTGAAGTATTCATTTTCCAAAAACCTGGTCCCTTAGGTCTGCTGATCATGGTGCCTTCAGTTATAGAGACTAAATTGTGGTCTAAAAATTCTGCAGTGGTGACAGCAGCACTTCTAGTGCCAATATTTGCAGATAAATGTATTTAATCTACTCTGGAGACTAAGTGTCCTTTCTGAAGAGTAGGTGATTCTAAACGTGTATAAAGGTAAACTGCATCCTTATGTTTAGCTTTTTTTATTTGTGAAAGTAGATTAGAGTCACAATACTGTTTAGCTGTGTTTGCTTTTACAGAGCAATTAAAATCTCCAGCTAAAACTATATTGTGAGATGAATACAAATAAGACTGTATCGTATTAGAAATTTCACACCGTGAAGCCTTGGTCTGTAGTGCATAGATGTTAATTAATCTATAGAGAGTATTATGCATTATACAATGGCAAGAAAGAATCTTGGACTGTGATTGGTCAGGTTGGGGCTGGACCCATGGCGTTATCCCAGCACGACGCTACAGGTCTAGTCTCAGCACTGTGAACCAATGCAGATGAGCATATGGACCTTACTGCAGTATCTGTTTTTTTGCATCTCCTCTTAAGAAACAAAAATATTTGTTCACACTAATAAAAACATTCTTTAAAATTATTTTCTTATTTTATTTATAACAACGAGCCATTGTATAATAGGAATAATGCATTCTAGGGTGTGAGTCGTTTGGAATAACACCACGCCTAAGGCATTGGATGCACTCGGTTTGCGGCCTCATGCCCAACCCCCCCAGGCATGGTGTTATCCCAGCACAACACACACCCTGTCATGCATTATTCCTTTAATATCACATCTAGCATAAGTACTCTACCAGGTACTAAATCAAATAATTTTAAAAGTCTGACTGCTGGACATTTGAACAAGATTCCAACACCAGAACAGGGCTCCTGCCCCAAGGACCAGTAAGAGGGACCCAAAAAACCACATACTGGAGGCCTCTTGAACTTCTCTTAACATATGCAGCCTGGCATCTTGTAGAAAGATAACCCCCAGGTGTAAATAGGTCAAGAAAGATAATACAATTTTTCTCTTTTCTAATGTTTTTATGCTATTAACATTCACAGTGTGAAAAGAGAAAGGTGCTATCATAGCCTAATTATTTATACTTCCCCTTCCTACTCGATTGTTCCTTGTTTTTACATTTCATTTTAGCCTTCCTTTTTTGTAGCCCTCTAGGTCTGTCTTCTATTTCTGAGTATGTGGTACTGTCAGAGATGGAAGACTCCACTGAGGAATCATCTGTATCTTCCTCAGTATTTTCCAATTATAGAATATCAAATTTGCTAGCAGTGGGCACATTATTTTGCATCACTAGTGGTTTCACAAGGGTTGTTCTGGTAGTTTGTCTAGTTCTTCTTTTACCTTCACCTGTTCCTGGGGTGGGGAGGCATACTGGATCTTGAAGGTTCCCCTTCCTGTAATGTAACATGTACTCTCAGAGGTCTCATCTCTGTTTGTGCTTCAGTAGTTGTGTTATCTTGTCAGCCCTTTTTCTTTGAAGTTTATTGGCCAAGGTGGGAGAGGGTGAGGGGTAGGGGGTGGGGTTGGGGGGTATCTCACTGGATCTCTCTGGTACCTGTGGTTGTTGTAACCTAGACTGTCCTATTTTATTGTTTTGTGCTAAAGTAGTACGGAGCCATTGCTCCTCTCCATCAGCTTGACCCTGGATATTGTGTGCTGCCCATTTACAGTTTTGAAATGTATGTCCTGTCTCTTCACAGAAATTACATCTGCATTCATTGGTACAGTTCAATCCCACATGCCCCAGTTCCCCACAGACAGTGCACCTTGACTTGTCACAGATGCTACTTAAATGCTTTGTAGAGCCACATTTGTAACACATTTTAGACTGTCCAGAATAGAATAATATGCCCCTGTCTCTTCCAAGAAAAAATGAGTTTGGTAGATGCACTACCCCAGTGTCTGTTGTTTTTATCATGGCTTTTACTCTCCATCCTCCAGTCCAGTATGGTTTCTGGATCTTCTATGATAGTACACCTTTGTTTAAGCCAATAAATTAAGTCATACATACTGACCCCTTATTCCTGGAACAGAACTGTTATTGTTTTTTGTGCAGGCTTAGTTAGAGGGATAGCTACAAAAGGAGACCATAAAGATGATTTTTTTAGCGCATTATATTCAACCCAAAATCTTTCAAGACCATTCAGTGATTTGAAACTTATATCGAAAGTTGTTTCCCCTGATATATGAATCAATGCATAGATTTCATTAGAAAAAAAATTAATAGAATCTTTCAAAAGGTTTTTAGAAACAAAAAGCCTGTCTGGAGGTTCTGACATCCCTCCTGTGTAGGACAGTCTCACAGCATTATGCTGTTTTGCAGGAAATATGGGTGTTTCAAACAAAGAGGAGAATGTTTTCGGCACCGTTCTGTTTATAATATTTAAAGGCCTCTGAGGTGGTTCTTTTCTATTGCGGGGCATCCCCATTTGTTGCTTTTGTACAGATACTATATTCAGTTGTAGGCAGGGATTTTGTGTAAGAGCCAATTCAAGTGGTGTGTCCAAATCTGTTGCATTACCAAGGGAACTATTCATGCTGACATTGGCGTTTGGTGAATCATGAAGTGTGGGCATTTGAATCAGGGTGTTCCCCGCAAGCCACTGACCTGTATAACAATCTTGCTGCCATCCTGCTGCTTTTACTGATCAGTCTTTTTCAGCATTCTCCCCAGGGCGTCTTAGGTCAGGCTGTTTAATGCCTGTATCTGCCATTCCCGACACCGTACCTGGGGTTGTTTCATTAAATTCTCTGAGTGCTGCATGCACAGCTGGAATTTGGTCACTTTGAAGCATCTGCATCTTCACATTTTAGCTGATCATTTTTGACAGGCTCTCTGCTCTTGTCAGTGTGTAGTGCTCATAATTTTTTCTCTAATTGAGCTTTTTCATAAAATATTGCCGCTCCTCCAATTCAAACTGTTTTTTGAGGGCTGTAGCTTCAGCATTATCCTCATTTAATTTATCAATCAGCAGAGATTTGCTATCATTGCTGTCACTGTCTTCCGATCCACTTTCAACAGGTAATTCAGGCATTTTGCTGATATCCATTACCTCAATGTGTTTTGTACTCACCGTTGCCATGGTGGTTGGTTGATCTTTCATATCCTTAGTCTCTGTGTTGCTCTCAGTAATACCATTAAGATTTTCCTCCAGAATTGGCTGTCCTAGATCTATGAGTTCTTCCACCTCCGCACCCTCTGGCTCTCTGTCGGCCATCTTGGCAGACTGCCAAAATGGACAGTCTCCCCCTCCTGCATAGTAGGGGAATTTTGTTTTTATTGAAATAGTTGAGATAATCCATACGTATAGTACAATGATTATGTCTCCACAATTCTCAACAAGCACAATATTTCAAGTAACAGGTGCATCTGAGTTAGTAACCCAAGGAAGGTTTCTCCATAACCTTTTTACAAACAATTCATTTTGCATTTGTTTCTGCTTGTAATAGATACCCCATACCTTTTTAGTGATATTATTTAATAATTACTGGTGTAAATGTTTATCAATGGGAATACTCAGTTGATATTCCCCGTAATCACCAGTCAGTTGTTATGACTTTCACGTGCACGCAGCAGTTCAGCGCGAGTGTTCCAGCACACTTCGCAGTAAACAATAAGGAAATGCTTCTGTAGTACCTGCCAGATGTGGAAGAAAACCAGCAGTCTTCAACTTCAGCCTGTATGTTCCCCAACCCAAATAGTGCCCAGAGGACTGCAAAGGAAATCTACACTACAGGAAGCTCACTTCAAACAATCCTTGGCCCAAACCTGTGTGATCAACCAGGGAGCGTCCATCAACATTTATCATGCAGCTCCCGAAGAAAGTGATCAGAATAAATGAAGGTGTCCGTAACTGAGTCAGATTCCAACTAGAGGTGAGTTAGCAGTGAGATAAGGATGTACCATTTGTAATTCGCTTGCCTCCTGTGTGCCAAAAGCATAATAAAGAACTAATTTAACTCCTTTCTCCTGAGCTCCCTATGTGTCAGGTAATTTTAACACTGTCCCTTAACTCATTTCTGGCACTCCATCTGGAACGGACCTCCGTAACCATGGCCATGAACTGTCCTGCAGCAGCTGAAAGTAAGCACACGGAGAAATGAAGCTGACATGGAGGTCTCACAGCCAGTGATTTTATTTTTTTTTACCGCAGTAAAGTTATTAAAAAGTTTGTTTTGGGCTCCGAATACTTTCAACAATGTTCTAGTACAGTGCAGCATACAAGAGAAATGTCTCATTTACTTCGGGGTTTTTTTTTTTCCATGTTTTTTTCTTATTAAAATAGCCAGTGTATGTTACTATCTTATGCAGTTCTTGTAAGGTATGACTGCTCCTATTTTTTTTTCTGCTTGTTCTTATAAGCTTGTGTGTTCAGTTGGATAAAATAATAAAAAAAACATATTTAAATTCCCAAACTGTGATTTTGAATAGTTTGTGTATGGAAATGTAACTCTCTGGCTGGAAAAACATTTACCCCAGTAATTATAAAAAATAAGACATGTAGGTGAACATTATGAAATTTTAATGCAAATCCTCGGTGAAGGATGCATTGTTAAACCCCTCGAGCTTCGCTCTCGGGGTTTAATGATGCATCCCCCACCTTGGGTGTGCATTAAATTTTCATAATGTTCACCTCCCTATGCATTATTCTCTATATAATTCCTCCTGAGAAATCTGTTTCTGCTGTAATGTGAACAAACATCTTACATTCCATATATTCCATTTTACAACTGTAAAAATTATATTTAAAGTATTTTTCCCATTTATTCTACCTTTTATCGTACACACCATATATTAAAGTTTCATAATTCATCCACTTGACTAAATACATTCTCTATTGCAATGTTATATATTCCCAAAATGTCTCTATATATTTACAAGGGAAAAATAAGTGGTACATTGTTTCTAGCTGAGCCACCCATTGTGGTCTAGCACAAATTCTTTCTGTTATGGCCTTATGTTTTTGATTTGCCTTCACATTTAACTTCTCATGACAACATGACCACAAAACATCTTTAAATTTAATTGGGATCCTACTATTCAAATTTAACTCCATCAAATTCTGGACACATTGTATTGGGCATTTTGGAAAAGTATTTTCATCTGTAAAGTGAGGATTCAAAACTTGCTTATACATTTGTTTCTTAGTCTTACTTATCAGATCTGTGTAGGTAATTTTCCAATGACAAAGTCTTACAAATAATTCTCAATAATATTGAGGAGCAAAGGATACTGTTTTAAACACTTTTTGTGTACCTGCTTTCTATCCTGGATACCATGCTGATATTTTATACTGCAGCATGTCTATCCACCATTTCTTCCCTTGTTGACATAAAAGTTTTATATTTGTGTATACAAAATGATTAAACAAAAACAATATGGGATTCACCATATTTAAGCCTCCTTTCTCAACTGTTAAATAAAGTATATTTATTTTTATTGGGTTTAGTCTACTGCCCTAAATTGCTTGGAAGAATAGGCTCATAATAGTTGCTTCCCTATCTTTTGGGGGAGGAAATATTGCACTAATAAACAAAAATAATGGAATTAGATATGTTTTCACTAAATAAACCCTTTTAAGTTTCCCCATTGTAAATTTATTCCATTTGTTAACCAAACTTTTCCCATTTAGTTTTGTTTTGTCCCAATTAAGCAAATCCTGCCTAGTATTCCCATAATCTATACCTAAACTTGTATAAACTCATCTGTCAATGTAATTCCAGCCACAGTTGTAGGTCCATCTAAAGACCCCCTCAACAGCTTCCCTTTACTTTTATTTGTATTTAATTTAACCCCTGAGGCTTTACCATATAAATTACAGAATTCAACTTCCCTTTCTACTGTAGTTTTATCCTTAATGATGATGCATAAGTAGTCAGCATATGCTAAGGCAGTTACTGATAGCCTATGCCCTGCTAATACTAAAGGAGTACAAAATATCACATCATTCAGTATTCTTAACAGGGGATCAATGCTGAATACACACAGCAAGGGACTCAATGGGAAACCTTGCCTAACACCTCTTTTTACTGATGTCAATGGCCCTAAATGCCCATTAACTAATGTTTTAATTACTGCTGTCTTATATGTAGCTTTTAACCAGCATATAAATTTCTCAGGAATCCCATAATACTATAATGTATACCATAAGAAGTCATGGTTTACAGAATCAAAAGCTTTCTTTTGATCCAGTGTTAAAATGTACCCTTTTAGCCCTGACAGGTTCCCTGACTCAATTATTTCCTTAATTAACAACAGCTGGTCAGTTATTGATCTTCTTGGGATTGCACAAGATTGTACACCTGAGATGATATATAAAGAGCCTTTGAAGATTGTGCACCTGAGATGATATATAAAGAGCTATTGTTATCAATCTATTATTTCATATCTTCATAAAAATTTTAAATCCACATTCAATAAACTTATTGTCTCCAATTATCTAGACATTTTCTATCACCCTTTTTATATAGGAATGTTACCACCATGTTGTCATATCTAATGGCAGACTCTCTCTCTCTAGCATATATGTATATACTGTAGCCATTTCCCTTTGTATTTAAAGGACATAGCAATTTATATACTTCCACTGGGATGCCATCCTTCCCTGGTGCTTTTCCCTTTTGTAATGCTGACACCACATTTGCCACCTCTTGTGGTGTTATTTTCCTAATTACCGATTGTAATACTTCCAAAGGACATTCAGGAATAATAATTAGGTTAAACAGTGATGAAAATGCTTCCATATTATCAGGTTGACAGCTGTACTGTGATTCCATATACTGTGTTACCACATTTAAAATGTCCTGTTGTCTTCTCTGTATCCTATTTGCCACATCCAAGACTTCATTCATTTGTTTTTTGTTTTATCCTTTCTACACAACTCAAAAGTGGACAGATGCTATCAAACTTCCCCGAGTGCCATACCTCTGTTGCATGTCCAAAGATGCAACTTGTTTATTGTGAAATTCTTTCATTTCCTGCTGTATCAAGTTTATTTGGGTAGAGTAATTATGCCTTGTTGTCTGTGCCAGACTCATTAAATGTTGAAGCTGTTTTCTCTGAGTTTGATATTTTGTTTTCCCCATATCTCTATTTTGTTTACTTAATTGAAGTAGTAAAGGTTTTAAATCTGCATTAAGACCTTCCCACCATAACAGCGGGTTATCATATACTTGAAACAAAGTTTTAACCCCCCACATGCTAAGTATAAGATATGTTGTTTTACATTCTTTATGTGAAGTAAAGTTGTGTTAAATGTCCAAAGGCCTGGGCCTTGGTTTTTCTCTGGGGACACAATTGTAATGTAATGTTATTTGTGGTCTGAGTACTCCACTGCTTCTACTTTTGTGGAATGTAAAAAAAATATCTTTATTCACAAACAAAAAATTGATTCTGGTAGCATGATTCCCCATTTGGAATGCTGGTTCCTTTTTTGAAGTTTTTACTTTATAAGCATCCACCAGATTTGCCATCATGATTGCATTGTTTAAAAAAGACATGTCACTAAATATTTTAGTAGTGGCAGTATTACTACCCCTATCTTTACTGGTTAACCCACAATTAAAATCACCACCCCATATTATATTTTGTGCCGAAAACAAATATGGGCATACTTGACTAAATACCTCTATCCTGTCTGTTTTGGTCTGTGGCACATAAATATTTATTAATCTGTAATATCTATTATTGTACTTCAGATCCAATAGTAAAACCCTACCTGGTACTAGATCCAAAATTTTTAACACCAGTATTGCTATTGAAAATAAAACCTCACCCCTGTACAAGCTCCTAACCCTATGGAACAAAATGATATTCCTGTGTACCAGTCTCTCTTTGCTTGTGCTACTTCTTTGATTGTGTGAAATCTCGTATCTTGTAAGAAAATTATGTCTACATTATTTGAAAGAAGATGAGAAAAAACTCCTCCCCTTTTCCTCTTGTATTTTATACTATTAACATTTATGGTGAGAATTCTGATTTGCTGCTGCATAAAGAGTGCTTAAACTCATGGTGGCTTACTATTCCTCTTGTGTTTCCCTGTCAGTTCTGTTTTTTTCTTAGTCTTATTTCTCCTTGTGTCATACCCAGCCTTAGCTTTCTCTTCCCCTATTTCACTCAAGTCTGAATCAGAAAGCATTTCCACATGACTCAGATCTCCAGAGGAGTTCTCAGACTCATTGCCTTGCCCTCTTCTCTCTTTAAATAATGGCTGAAATCTATCTGATGTTTTTGACTGCAGCTGATATCGAGGGGCAACAAGTTTCATCAACTCCCAAACCCAGCAGAGTGAGTGATAAAAAATGGGTGCATGTCCAGTGCAATCATTGCAGATACTGTTTATTTAACTGCTGAGCAGCTGGATGGCTTTGATTATGTTTAGTTCTCTGTTCAAAAGCTTGATGCATCGTTAACTGTTTCTAAGGTGTGACTGGCACACTAGAAAAGGCTGGAAGAGACAGAGAATAACTCATTCTGTTTTCAATTGGAGAGCATTCTGATTCTGATAAAGACCTTGCAGATAAAGGGGGTGATACACTCAAAGTCCTGCTCAGTGTCTGAGGGGTTTTACATTGAATATGGAAAAATGTAACTATACTACTAGTGTGAGTACCAGTATTAACCTGTACAACATCCTCTGCCTTGTCACCTTGTGACTTATTCCTGGTCCACTGAAGTGGATGTATTCACTGTAAGTGTCTTATTAAGGTTGATGTGCCAAGGTTACTTGCCTGTCTTCCTTTGTTGAAAGTGGCCTTATATAAACAGTATATTGCATGCATACTGTTCTTGGGTAAAGATGAAAAAGACTCCAAATGGAAGAGGATGCCTTTTTCATTTTTGTCCCTGGCATTGCAACTTCTGAATCATCATCTGGCATTTCTATGTTAATTCCTATATTTTGATTATTTGCCTCAGTGTCTTCACTGGATGATTGGGTGTGAGGCCTGCCCTCAGCAGAGGAGACAGGCAAGTCAGGCATAACTTTATTTTCTCTGTCCCCTAATGACCTTTCCTATGATGATCTCTAACCATGTTTTCTGGTCTGGCATCTCACAGGTTCCTCTGGCTTCGAGCCCTCATCATCAGAGTCCCCATCATGCACTGCATCTCTTTCAGGAATGTACTCACTGCCACTGCTATCCATATAGTAACACAGTAACATAGTAATTGACAGCATTTAAGGACACTTGGCCCACCTAGTCTGCCCATTTTCCCTGCCTGCCTCAACGGCCGCTGACTCTACTTGATCACTGGCTTTTGCTTCTCTTTCCCAACCCTAGGGTTCCCTTGTGCCTATCCCAGGCATGTTTAAATCCTCCCACTGTGCTTGCTCCCACCACAGTCTGAGGTAGGCTATTGCAAGCATCCACCACCCTTTGCATGAAGATAAATTTCCTCACATTCCCCTTTATCCTGCTCCCTCCAATCTCATATCATGCCACCTTGTATGTATACAACTCCTGTACTGAAAGATGTCACCCACCTGCATTTTGTTCAAGACCTTAAGATACTTGAAGGTTTCTATCATGTCTCCCCATTTCCACCTCTCCTCCAGTGTATACACATTGAGATCTTGCAATCTCTCTTCATATGTCTTCTGGTACAATTCCTGCACCATCTTAGTTGCCATTTCTGGACTGCTTCCATCCTGTCTATGTCCTTGCAAAGATGCCACCTCCGTAACTGTACAACATACTCCAGGTGAGGCCTCACCAGTGTTTTGTATAGTGGCATCACTGCCTCCCATTTTCTGCTAGTGATATCTGTACCTATGCTCCACAACATCCCACTGGCCCTCCCCACAGCCTTGTTACACTGTTTGGCCACCTTCAGCTCATCTGAGATGATTATCGCTAAATCCCTTTCCTCCCTCGTGACTGTCATCAGCTCCCCCCATCCTGTTACTTTCCACAGGGTTTCTGCATCCCAGGTGCATGATTTTGCACTTCTTTGCATTACATTTTAATTGTCACACTTTGGACCATTAATCTAGCTTTCCCAGGTCCTTCCTCATTCTATCAACCCCTTCTGGAGTGTCTACTCTGATGCAGATCTTGGTGTCATCTGTAAACAGGCAAACATTCCCCTCCAGCTCTTCAACAATCTCACTAATGAAGACATTGAAAAGGACTGACCCCAGGACTGATCCTTGAGGCACCTCACTGGTCACCCTCCTCTCCCCGAACTTGATCCCATTTACCACCACCCTCTGTTTTCTGTCACTCAACCAGTTTCTAACCAATTTCTCCACTTTGTGGCCTACCCCCAGGTTACCTAATTTTTTAACCAGTATTCTGTGTGGAACAGTGCTGAAGGCCTTGCTCCACCTCCTTTGTCACCCAGTCAAAAAAGTCAATCAGTTTGTTTGACATGATTTTCCTGCTGTTAAACCATGCTACCTCATATCCTGTGTACCACTGATTTCCAAGTGTTCCACAATCCCTTCCTTAAGCAGCACCTCCATAATCTTATCCACTACTGAGGTGAGGCTGACCTGTGTATAATTCCTTGCTTCCTCCCTGCTTCCACTCTTGTGAAGAGAGACCACATGTGCCCCCCTCCAGTCCTCTGGAACCACCCCTATATTGAGAGACTCACTAAACAGGGCTGCCAGCAATGAACAAGGTCTGAATCTGAGGAGTGAGAAATGGTAGAATCTTGAGAAAATGGCACAATGTATGCATGTGTGTTTATTCTTTCCTTTCCACTATGTGTAGCACCTGCAACTGTCTGTATTTTTTTTATAACTGTATCTTTGGCAAATGTACTTTTCCTAGTTGCTTGCTCAGCACCTGAGCTTTTCTTGCTGCCTTTTACTTGGCCTGCATTTGTCAACTGGGTATCACCTGCAGCAGCAGACAAACATGAAGGCAAGGACTCAGACTATGAGGAAGCTTCAATCAGTAAAGGAGTGGATGCACCTACTTTATTAGAAGAAGCACTTTTTGGGACTGTTTATTTCTTCTTTCTTCTGAATTGCTGTCTTTGTCTAGGAAACTTGTTTCACATGCCTACTCCATTCCATCATTATTTTAATAACAATTGCAACTTGCTGATCACTAATAAAGCCAACTCCCTTCCAAGAAGAAAAAACAGTACCTAACTGTACTGCCTTAGGGAAATAGGTGGCAATACTGATGAGTAGTTAGTAAATGTCTCAAGGCAAAGTATGAATATGAACTGGTTAATTTGCAAGACTACAAGTTATGGCTACTATGCAACTGCCAAGAGCTGCTCCCTCCATCCAAAAAGGTTTCACACATGACACAAGCCTTTATTAGACAGGACTACTCAACAAATATGATCCTCCTGTCCCTGTCCTGACTCCTGCTTATGTGGAAAATGGCTGATGACACTGCAGACAGAGGCTACTCAATTTCCAGGCTGCCCCTCCCTCCAAAACATTTCAAACATGATGCAAGCCTTTACTTTACAGGACTACAAAAAAACAAGCATTTGTCAATGTCAAATGTTTCCTTGCATGGTGTATGTGATGGTGACAGTGCCAAAATTGCCTGGTAATCAGCAAAAGGGAACCTTGGTAACAGGGCTGGGGGGGTTTAAGCCTGAAGAGTATTTAGGATCTATGGTAGCATAGTAGGTAGGGCCCTTACATCAGACTATAGTAGGTGGGCCAGGAGGTCCTTTTCTGTTTTCATCTAATTGTCCTTGCTAAATGAGGTGAAACCAGAATTGGGATGCTGAGCAGGGTACATGAATGCTGGGACTAATAAAGGGAAAAAATATGAGTACCATAGGTGGTGGACATAAATTGATAGAAAAGGTTGTTTGTAATAGTTGTCATAGTGCAGTAAACAGAGTGGCAGGTCAGGTGCCAGATGAGGGTTAGGACTGTTGTAAGAGAAGGGAAGTGGTGCTGGAGACAATGTGCTCATAGGAAGATGGAGGAGCATGAAAGTCCCAAAAGAAAAAAAGGAAGAGCAAGGAACAAGGGCAAGAACAAGGGACCAATTAATGATGGGGGAAGAAATGAGCAGGGAGGGATCCCAAACATCATAAGGACAGTTTTTTTGGTGGGGTAGTGAAATAGGCAGGTGAACATAGGGGAGACTGAAAAGAGAGAGAGAGAGAGAGAGAGAAAGAGAGAGAGAGAAAGGAAAGGACAAATCTGCCACCAAGGACATGCAGTGCTGCAGCAAGTCCACGAGGAAGCTAAAATAGTAGGGTAGTTGAAATCAGACCAAGGGGAATGCAAACATCAAGTACAGAGAGGGAAACAAGGACATCAAGGGCTAGATAGGAGGAGGTCTAGAGGGTAGAGTATGGTCCAAGAGCCACACAAGTGCAAATCCAGAGCGGTGCCAGAGAAAGAGCCTCAGCTCCATTGAGTTAAAGGTGGCCAGTCAAATATGGGAGGTACATGGAAGGCAGTCATGTATAGTGGGATTAGTAAAAGAAAAGATATACCAGAAGGCAACTGATGCAGCCTCCCACTGGGCAAGCACAGGCAGAAGCACACAGAAACATGCTGGCCTAGTGGAGCTGAGGGTTGAGGTGCTGGACGCCACACCTCACACTATGCTGGTGACCCAGGTTCAGGAACAACTTCGGGTCACCGGGGTGCTGGCATGGGAGAGACAGTGAGACCAGGATCACGCGTTGGCTCTCCTCTCCCAGGTAAGGGGTGGGATCCCCTGCCTGTAGTCCTGCCATCACCGAATGGAGATTCGGTGCTGACACAGACAGTCAACGGCATGACTGGAAGGGAGGGGCATCCCGAACAGCATGTGTGTGCATGCCTGCACATACATGCGCTACATTGGGGATGCATGGGTGTAGGGGCCAGAAGAAAACCCACAAAAACCCAGAAACTACATATGAAAAAAAGAAGCACACAGAAATGAGGGTCTTGCTGCAGCAATGGGACACCATGAGGCAAGGGTAACAGTATCCAGCAAACTATTAGGGAGGCAGCAGAGCATGTATTGTTATAGTCCAGTCATACACCATGCAAGAGGTAGTGGCTCAGAACAGAAACCAGTGCTGGGGGATGACATCAGCCTTGGCAGTGCCAACCTGGTGATGAGCCAGAAGACTGAAAAGGGGAACACTGTAAAGAACAGAAACAGAACAGTTGGAGGAGGAGAGCACAGGAGGTAGGGAAAAGGGGGAGGGGCACCAAACGGAACAAGGGCAGGGAAGAGGAAGGAGAAGCAATGTGGGGAAGGAGGACAGGAACTGAGGGGGGGCAGAGTTCAGGGAACAGGAGAGAGGAAGGACAGAAATGGGGCACAAAGGGAGCTACAAGACTGGAAATGAGCACAAAAAAGAGGGGGCACCAACAGCAGAAAAGACAGGAAAACCCAAGAGGCAGTAGCCCAGGAGCCAAGAGCACTGTGAAGGGGCTTGTTCACAATGCTAAGCAGGGAACTGCTGCGGGAGGCTGGACACACACAGTGTGACTCATTCATCCTTCACACAATCCTTGTTTTCATTTCATTTTTAATTTTTTATACTTTTTAGCAAGATGAGAAAATTGCCCGTTTTCACAAGTGACAAGTTTTACATGAAAACAAATTGTCAAACAGGACATACTATATAAACAAAATACAAAATATATAAACATACATACATGTAATATTCAGTATCTATCAGCAACAAATACAATTAGTAAGATAATCAAGCCATTGTACAAGCTTGTGCTCGAAAGACCCAACAATTCTACAGTTAATTACAACAGAGAGGATGCTATTAAAAAAGTTATAGCCCTACATGCCACAGATCTTTGGCCAATTGTCTTCTAGTAATAAGGGACCATAAACAAACCATGAGTCTGAGACCTTGTTCCTAGAGAATTTTGTGATCTAATAAAAAGAGATTGACTATTAGAGGGAAGAAACCCTTAATACCCTTGAATACAAAGGTCCCCAACTTTATATTAATCATGTTTATTAAAGAAGGACAATTTGCTTCCCACAGTAAATCACAACGGTGAGTTTTTAGTGAAAGACCTGTCATAAATCAAAGAATACTGTAAGTTACTTGAAGTTTATGTAACATTTTTTCACTTGTTCCTGAATAGACCAAAAATCCATAGTCAAATGAACTAGGCAAAAAACTATGTGATAATAAAATACAGGATTCTGGTATAAGAAAAGATCTAACTCTAAACAACATTCCTAGCCTTTGATGGACTTTTTTATTAACATGAAGATCAAATGAAAGATGTGAATCAAGGGTCACCCCTAGATAATTAAAACTAGCAACTAATTCTATCTTGTCCCCCTTCAGATCAACAATTGACACATTAATATCCCTGACTGTCCTTGGGCCAGCGAAAACCATAACTTTTGTTTTCCCAGCATTTAAAACCAACTCATGCGATAGCAGCCACATTTGAAATAGTTCAAAGTCCTGTTGGACCTGGGTTAATGCTTGATCCAAATTAACTCCAGATTTAACAGAGTCTGGTCAGAGCCAATCCGGCTGTGGAGAGCTTTTAGGAGTGGCAAGAATGGTGAACAGAATATGCTGTGCACTCGCTGCACAGGAGTCAGCTGTAATACTGCAGTGATTACAGTACTGCGCGTGTGTGATACTCACACATGTGCAGTTTGCCCTGGAGTCAGCCTTGCACAACATGGCAGTGCTGACATAACTACATGTAACAACCCAGTCCCCTCAGGTTACTAGAATCCTATTAGTACTAGTCTTAGGCAGGTAGGAGAAGGTGGCTGGTGAGGAGGTCATTAGGGGCTTTCTACATAATGACATTGTTTACTCAGCTAGCCTAAGAGAAGGATGATTATGTCATTTAGAACTCTCACAGCAGCATGACCATTTTAGAGTCAGCTGCTCTCAGGGAACTTAGAATGTTCATCAGTAAGTTCAAGTGTGGCAGCCAGAGTGGCAGGAGGTCTGCCATTGGGGCTCTGTCAAAGGGAGTCCTAGTATTTCTCACCCTAGTTTGGTAAAATCTTCAGTTTGCCTGCAGGACTCTTTAGTTTCACTCTAGGGGGAGTGAGAAGGAATGCAGTTCTTGTGGATCCAAGGGGTAATCCCCTGAGGTCCCTGATGTTCACAGCTACCTTAAGGAAGAACAGTGAGTAGAATCTGAAAGCTACCAGAGAAAGAAAGGGGCCTTTAGTTCTTTCTATGACTGGGAGGAAGGAACAACTAATCTGTGAGTACAGAATTTGAGACTGTTCTCTGAGGGAGTTGTCTGAGGTGTGTGTCCCCTAGATAAGGTTAGATCACACTGGTCAGGACCCCTTTCAACACAACTGTGTTGAATTTAAAGTTGGGAGTCTTTAGCAGTTCATTGAGGATTGGAGACTCATTTGGTGTGACCATAAAGGAATGGGGCAGAGGCCGTTTGGGGCAAAGGATAAGGAACGCCATCTGGAGTTTCAGGCAGGGCTAAGTGGTTCATGGATGGGCACCAGTGTTCCCTGAGCAACGTCCATGCACCAGGAGGATTTTAAAGTGTGTGTGGCACATCCCATAGATATATACTTTGGAAATGGAAATGTGTGGAAAATGCTTAAAGTGTGTGGCACATACATCCCACAGATATACACTTTGGAAGACAGATAGAGATGTTTTTTGTGGAAAACAGTACTACCTAGCAAAGTGTCCTACAAAAGAGAGTGTGCCTGTATCACAATGATAAATATTTGGGGGACCACCCTTGCTTTAAGTAACATCTGTAAATAAAGCCATACTGCAAAATTCCAGTTACTGCTTTGGACATTATGCTTATTGCTTCTAGTGTGAACGTTATTGAGCCTCCTCAGCAGACAGGTCTAGCATATGCCTAGCATCCTCTCCCCTGGACCTGGTTGTAAATAAAAAGGTCCATTTTAGTATGTACCCCACCCCCCATCCTTTAGATAATGAGTCTGGTATACACTCCAACGCTAGGGGTGGTACCATGAATGTAGTTCTGTCAAAAGAAAATTGTATGCCATGTAGTTGCTAGCAGTTCTTTTAAGGGGGGTGCCAGCTAGCCAAAGGTGGTGTGAGGATTACATACATATGCACGATACTTGTGTATGCACAGTTTAAGCCTGCACCACCATGTTGCACATGGCGGCCATCACATCTACACTTGCGGAAAGGAAAAGTAGTGCACCAGGAAGTGGGTATGTTTATGCGGCCAGCAGAGAGGAAGGGCTGCATAAACAGAATCACTGGAAACTATGCTGGAGCACTGTGGCAGAACATCAGACAACAGTCCGTTTATGTGCTTCCACAGTGCTCTTTTACAAATCTGATGATGGCATGCCATCTGTGGAGCTTGGCCCACACAACCATAACAATCAGACCCAGGAGGAGACTATTAACAAACTAGAGATCTGGTCTCAGATTTGCTCATCACATTCACTTTCTCATTCTTTTCTAAGCAGTAATTTCTAGCAAGTGTGCCTTAACCATACTGATCTCAGTTCAGAGAAAAAAAAAGCAGCGCACTGCTATGAGCAGGGGGCTCTTTACAGAGGTTGCAAACCTATAAGTTCAGTAGTCCAAAAAGTAAGAGCACACCATGAATCTTCAGCTTAATAGCTATTAAGCTGAAGATTCGTGGTGTGCTCTTACTTTTTGGACTACATATTGATCTCAGTGCTGGTAGACTACTTCTGGTTTTCCCCTGATTGTATTAGATGGGGGTAGTAGCAGTCTTGAAGTGGTAGCTGTCAGTGGTGGTATGCTCTAAAAAAAGTGGCCCCCATGCTTGTCTGCACACTTTAGAAATGACCCCTTGAGTTAAAGGGGACAGGAACTGATTACTTATGTGCAGCTGTTTTAAATGTTTCTATTTTTATAAATCATATTCATACCTCTAAAGGATCCCTATTTTAACTATGCCTGAATAAAAGCTGAAGCTGTCAGTTGTGTTTTGGTTTGGTTTTAGATTTATAGAACTGTTATTTAATACAACAGCAGATTAGGTACATATGGACACATTTTGTTACATGGCCATATTAGGATAACAGTATCTCATTTACAAGGGGGTCTGTGTTAGGTTTGGGTTTTAAAAGTACACATATACTAATCACTTGTTACAGAATCACAGATATATTATATTTAAGATAGTATAAGTATGACTATTCATGAGTAATATGGACTTAATGTACACAGAGTTTAAGAGAAATCTGAACAGTACACTGTGTAAAATTTGACTGATACCACTGTGTGAAACAGCTGGTGAATGCTTAACTTACAGTAGGGCAGGTTGTCTTCTAACCCATTTTTTACTTAACACATATATATTTTCATATTTATAAGACTTTTAACATTATTTACTATGTATTGCTTAAAGACCTACTGATGCCACAAAGAAAACTTTGAAAAACCTAATAATTATGTGAAATTCTGCTTGTATTCCATATACTGTATATTCTAGATTTCTCCTCCCCCATTATTTATTACTGAGAAAATGTGCATGAATACTGTCCATAATTGTTATCCCTTGCAGTTACTTTAAAGTTAATCTGCCTCTATAGCTTACTCCCTACTTCAAGTCATAATGCTCTGCTGTGACATCACAATCTGTTGCCATGAGAGTAACTGTGATGTCACAAGCAGTGCATTATGACTTTGTGTAGGGAGACAGCAACAGAAATAAATGAACTCTTGAGGAGCAAAAAGCCTGTTTTCATGCAAATGACATCTGCAATAAATAACGGGGAGGAGGAATAAAGAACTAAAGTGAAATACAAGATGAACTTTATCTAAATATTACGTTTTGTTAATGTTCACTTGAAGGTGTCAGCTGCTCTTTATAAGCTTATTTTTCATTGTGTTTTTAATCATTGTCATTTACTAATGCTAGCACAAACACACACAGGTTTTTTTTTAAATGAAGCTTCACTTGGTTTATAGCTTGAGTCAGGGAGTGAACTTTCTAGTCAGAGAGATTTGACCTTGGCCTAGCTTTCTTTTGATGGAACTTATCCTGTCTTGGCATAGTAATTTGCAATGCTGAAGCTGTTTAGAAGTATAATAGGAGTTATGCTAAACAAATGTAAATGTCTCTAAAAGTATATAGCTTACAGATAATAAACCTTATCAAAGTTGTTCAAGACAACAATACATTTCAAATGAGCCTATTCATTAAGCTGCAAGAATTATAATTTTTAAACTATGGCCATCTGATTACCTGCATTTTCATTTTTCATCACAATTTTCACTTTTTGGATGGCTATATTTAAAAAAATCTAATGAATTCAGATCAGTGACTACCCTCATTTAAAAGGTAATTTTGTCCTGAACAACTTTCATATTGGTTTTTTATTGGTATCTTGTATACTTTCTGAGATAGTTAGAGTTGTTTGGTATGACTCCTACTGTGTTCACTCAGAAAAAAAATGAGGTTGTTTAGAAGATCATATTTTACAAAATGTAAAAAATTCAGATTAGTGACTACCCTCATGAGAAAGGTCTTTTTGTGCTGAACAACTTTCACGCTGGCTGTTTTTGTGCACCTTGAATAGTTTTAAAGATATTTAGATTTGTTTTTAAGGTGTGCACATTTGTTCTCAGATAAAAGCAGCTTGGAGTTCTTTGCCCATCATTCTAATTAACAGAAGGAAGGGAGTATTTCTTTACCTGCCATAGAGATTTGAAGAATGGAAGGATACACACTGAAAACTCCTAAAAGATGTTTTCCACGGAAACACCTTTTTCAAGTGAAAGGAGGATGGCTGTAGGCTCTGCCCACAGCCATAAAAATTACTGAATCATCTGCATACAAAATCATATTAGACACTACACAAGAAGTGAGACTGCATTCATAAACAGGCAAAGCAAAAGTGGGTCTAATATTGAGCCCTGTGGTACTCCATAGGTGCTCGAATGAGAATTAGAACATTTCTGGGCAATAATATTCCTATGTTCCCTATTAGATAGTAACCACCCAACCAGGTTATAACCTCCCCAGAAAAATAAACATCTTTCAAAGGGTCCAACAACAATGTATGATTTACCAGGTAGAAGGCCTTGGTGAGGACCACAAACATGCTGTGACAGAGTGCCCCAAATCTAGGGCACCCCGTACACAGCTTGTGAACCCCACCAAGGTTGTCTCAGTATTATAGCTTGTTCTAAACCAATGCTGAGAGCTTGTTAATAAATTGTATTTCAGCAGATTGTCCTGAATCCGAACAAATACAATGCTTTCAAGAATAGATGTTTAAATGCAGTGACGTAGTGCTGGCTTTATGCAAATGAAAGAACTGTCATTGGAGTGCTTCATTTCTTTCAACTAGAGGACAATTCCAGCTGTGAAACTCTGAACTAGTGCCACAGTCTGGTTGTGTGCTCATTGGTCTGTCAGAGATGAGCCCGCTGTAGCTGTCTCTGCATTGGATCCATCCCTGACACACCTCTGACATGTCATTCTCTGAAACAAGCGCTAGATGTTTCTTGTGCATGCGCAGGGAAACATAAAAATGGTCCTGTCCCAACACTGCAGACAGAGGCTACTCAACTGCTGGGCTGCTCTTCCCTCCAAAACATTTCATACATGATAGAAGTCTTTATCTGACAGGATTATGCCAAAATAATATGGCCTGTCCTTGTCACAATGCCTGCTTGTGTGGGAAATGGCTGGTGACACTGCAGACAAAGATTACTCAACTGCAGGGCTGCCCCTCCCTCCAAAACAATTCACACGTGACAATCACACAATCCCTTTAACAAGGACTACACACAAAAAAATATGTTCCTGGCTGGGCCCAGGCTCCTGCTTGTGTCGAAAATGGCTGTTGACACTGCAGTCAGAGACTACTCAACTGCTGAGCTGCGTTCTCCCTTCAAAACATTTCACATGTGACAATCACACAACCCCTTTTACAAGACTACACTCAACAGAAAATATGGTCCTTTCCCTGTCCTGACTCCTGCTTGTGTGGGAAATGGCTGGTGACACTGCAGACAAAGGTTACTCAACTGTGGGGCTGCCCTCTCCCTCCAAAACATTTCACACATGACAGCCACACAACCCCTTTGAGAGGACTACACAAAAAAATATGATTCTGTCCCACTCCTTGCTCCTGCTTGTGTGGGAAATGGCTGCATACACTGCAGACAGAGGATACTCAACATCTGGGCTGCCCCCTCCAAAACATTGCAAACAAGACACAAGCCTTTTTATTTTACAGGACTACACAAAAAAAATGGTACTGTTCCAACTCCTGCTTCTATGGGAAATGGGTGGCAACACTGTGCAAACAGAGGCTACTCAACTACTGGGCTGCCCCCTCCCTCCAGAATGTTTCACACATGATAATCACACAACCCCTTTATTTGACAACAATACACAAAAAAATATGGTCTTCCTTTCCCTGTCCCAACTCCTGTTTGCGAGGGGAATGGTAGGTGACACTGCAGACAGAGGCTACTCAACTGCCAGACTGCCCCTCCCTCAAAAATGTTTCACAATTGACAATCACACAAGCCATTTATTAGACAAGACTACACAAAAAATGGTCCTCCTGTCCCTGTCCGACTCCTGCTTGTGTGGGAAATGGCTGGTGACACTGCAGACAGAGGCTACTCAACTGGCAGGCTGCCCCCTCCCTCCAAAACATTTCAAATGTGACAATCACACAACCCCTTTTACAGGACTACACACAAAACAAAAATATGGTCCTGTCCCTGTCCTGACTCCTGTTTGTGTGGGAAATGGCTGGTGACACTGCAGACAGAGGCTTCTCAATAGATGGGCTGCCTCTCCTTCCAAAATGTTTCACATGGGATGCAAGCCTTTATTTGACAGGACTACACAAAAAACTATGATCCTGTCCCTGTCCCGACTCCTGCTTGTGTGGGAAATGACTAGTGACACTGCAGACATAAGCTATTCAGCTGCTGGGCTCTTCCTCCAAAACATTTCATATGTGACATTCACATAACCCCTTTGACAGGACAACACAAAAAATATGGTCCTGTACCTATCCTGACTCCTGCTTGTATGGAAAATGGGTGGTGACACTACAGGCAGAAGCTACTCAACTACCAAGCTGCCCCTCCCCCCAAAATGTTTCACACATGATGCAAGCTTTTATTTGACAGGACTACACAAAAACAAAAATACTCTCCTCTCCCTGTCCCAACTCCTGCTTGTAAGGGAAATGGCTGGTGACACTGCAGACAGAGGCCACACAACTGCTGAGCTGCCCCCTTCCTTCAAAATGTTTCACACGTGACAATCACACAACCCCTTTGACAGGACTACACACAAAGAAAATATGGTTCTGTCCCTGTTCCGACTCCTGTTTGTGTGGGAAATGGCTGGTGACATTTTAGACAGAGGTTATTCAACTGCCGGGCTGCCCTCTCCATCCAAAATGTTTTACCCGTGATACCCACACAACCCCTTTGACAGGACTACACACAAAAAAATATGGTCCTGTCCCTGTCCCTGTCCTGACTCCTGCTTGTGTGGACACAGGCTGGTGACACTGCAGACAGAGGCTACTCAACTGCTGGGCTGCCTCCTCCTTCCAAAGCATTTTACACATGATAATCACACAACCCCGTGGACCATACCTCTCAACCTCCCTCATCACAAATCAGGGACAAGACATAAAATGATCAGGGACAAATGACCAAAATCAGGGACACATCTGAAACATTTTTAATATTATTTCCAGAAGCTGTGTACAATATGCTTCTTAGTATGAATAGCATTTTCTTAATGAGAACTTGACTGTAACTCCAATGGCTGCCATTATTTTGTGATTCAAATCCCTACTCTTCAGTGACAGAAATGCCAAATTTAGGAGGGACAGAAGAAATTTCTGAGGCAAAATCAGGGACATCCCTGAAAATCAGGGACAGTTGAGAGGTATGCCGTGGACATGACTATACACAAAAAAAATATGGCCCTGTCCCGACTCCTGCTTATGTGGAAAATAGTTGTTGGCACTACAGACAAAGGCTACTTAACTTCTAGGCTGCCCCTTCCTCCAAAACATTTCACACGTGACACAAGCCTTTATTTTACAGGACTACATATACGCAAAAAAAAAAAAAATACCTGTCTGGATCCTGCTTGTATGGGAAATGGCTGGTGACACTACTCTGACAGAGCTTTGGGGTGGTTACACAAAGACTTCCTCCTCAGCATCTCACAGTATGCCAAATTTGTATCCCATCCCTGGTCTGCTGAATAAGCTCATTCAGTGCTCTACTCTCAGCTTGCTATTTTTATTTTATTCTTTGGTAACCAGGTAAGGCCCACTAGGCAGAGGTGCCTGTTTATGGGGCAACCCAGGAGCACTGAGGAGGTTAAGTTATGTGACTTGCTCAGAGTTACACAGAATGCAAGTAGTGGTTGAGGGAATGAAACTCACATCTGTCCCTTTTTCCACTTAAATAAGTCTATTTTGTGTTTAGATTAGAGATGGGTGAAGTGGCCCCAATTCGCTCCACAAAGTGATTCACGGAGTGAAGGCGAATTCGCGGAGTGCTCCGCAATGCGAAGTGGAGTACTTCACGTTATAATGGGTAACACGAAGTCCATTGAAAACAATGACTTTGCATTACTCCGCCTTCCCAAACCACTACTCCACCAATTCTTAAGGTGAAGTACATTGAAAACAATATACTTTGCCTCACTTCACCTTGTTTTTAAGCTCCAAAGGTGAATTTTGCAGTGATTCATGGGATTTCAGGTCACATGGGCTCTAGATTGTTCTGCACAGCCTCAGTTTGGGGTAGTGTGTGTAGGAAGCTATAGGAGACAATCTGCTCTGACAGCTCTCTGTGATACAAACCTTATAAAAGCTGTTAAAAAAGGCTTTTTGAGTCATTCTTTTTGCTGAAACTTTAGTTCATTGATTATAGGAAACCCTCTTGTGCTCCTGTCATCAAGCATTTACTGTTTATGTGTGGATTTTAATTCTTAATATGCAACATTCAGTCTGTGTACTGAGAGACAGTGGAAGTGTGCTTTGGGGAGGGGCGTATCTGTGGTGTAGGTAGATTAACTTGGAGAAAAAGACAGTGCTTTCTTTTTCCATTCAAATTTTATTTAAATTTTCAATACAGAGAAGGAATCAAAACAATATTAACATTATCCACTCACATCAGGTACAAAGCATGTAATGATTCATTCTCCCTCTCAACCCTCCCACCCTACCCAGCACCCACCCTAACAACCCAGCACAGCATTTTACACTCAGCACTGTACCTATGGATGCGGCCTTCCAATACTTAAACTTGCAATGCATAGAGGGTTTGTAACGGGCCCCATATCTTGTCAAACTTCCTAATTTTATTGTAAAGACTTGCAATGGTCCTCTCTGTTCTGAGATTAGCAAGTAATTCCTCGAGCCATTCCACATCCGTTGGTACATGCGAGTCTTTCCAATGTCTTAGAACCACTCTCTTAACAGACAGCAAAATTAAAGCTATATGATACTTTCTGTTCACCACCGAAATGGAGGAGAAGTCCCCCAGAAGACATATTTCAGGGGTGAACAAGTCTGAGAGCCCTAGAAGAGGGACAACTCGTTGTTTAATAGTAGTCCAAAGAGGGACAATTTTGGAACAGCTCCAGAAAATATGAAGAAGGTCTCCTCTATGTGTTTGGCATCTTGTGCAGAAAGGGGAGGGCATCAAATCCAGTCTGGCCAACTTCTGAGGAGAATAATAGATGTTGTGCAGAATTTTGAATTGCATTAACCTGAATCTGTCCTGCTGAAGAAACTTGTGGCAGCTTTGCCACAAAAGAGGCCAGTCCAATTCTTTGCCCTGGAAAAGGGAAGCCCAGAAGGTAATGGGAGCATAATTATCAGGGTAGGCCCAAGTAAATAAAGCACTATATGTTTTGGATACAGTGTGGGGTGAACCCGCCAGCTCCGTTAAAGTAGCTTGAAAGTTGATATGGGTAGAAAGACAGTGCTTTCTGTTTTGGTGACATTTTCTTGTATAACTGTGTTAATGTACACACAGTAATATTTTCATTAATGCTTGCCATTTTTTTTTTTGCTGATTGTTGTGGTGCAGCAGTGCATAATTTTAGTTTGTTTAAAATATGTGGTTATAATACTGAAGTTTTCAATTTGCTACACATTACTTAGTGTGTGTGTGTGAGTATGTGTGTGTGACGCGTGTCATCAAATCAGGCACCTTTTATTGTGCCACATAATAATTTAAGCAATGTGAACCTGCTGTCCACTGCAGCTGTGTGATTTTTGTACTTCTTTGTGGTATCTTTACTGGTACTAGTACTAGTGACTGTTACTGCAGCAGTGCAGTACACTGCCCCCCCCCCCGCGTCCCACCTCAACCAGCAAAGATATTCTTTTCCAGATTTGAATTTCTGATGGTGAGCACTGGATAGGTGTTGTGCCTTTTGTGTCTGCATCTCTTCAGTGTGCAGCGCAATCTTAATCTGCCTGTGCATTTGCAACTCTTTAGGGCCCAGTCTCCAAGGACTACTTCTTGTGGTGGAGCAATAAAAAATAAAGAGAAATACAAAATAAAATTTTTATTTACCATTTTTTTATGTACAAAAAAAAGGGGACCTTTGCATAATCACAATATACCACTCCAGGATTTGGTTAATGCTAGGATTTACAATGCCTGGTGTGTTTTGCTCATTTGGCCTGCAGCTTCATGACCAAACAACACAACAGGCATTGTAAATCCTAGCATAACCCACACCCTGTCTTGGTATATTGCTTAATTATGAACTGAGGAGCGTAAATAGAGGTATCTGATCAGTAGAGATCTCTTTGAAGCCATGATGATATCGGGTTACATCATCACGGCTTCAAAAAAGTTCCGGTGCCACCAGCCTCCTTGTTCTGTTCTGTCCGAGAACTATTTTTTAAAAATGTACTCCTACGTCACCCAAAAACTTGTTCATAAAATGTTTAAAAACCTGTTTATTTTATTTTTTTTATTTATGAAAATTCAAACTTAGTTCATAATAGCAATTAGTCACTCCAGGGTGTGGTATATCATGGGATATCGTCACTTCTCGGGTCATTGGACGCACTTGGCCTGTGGCCTCGTGCCCAACCACCAGAGGTGTGAAGATATCCCATGATATACCGCACCCTGTCGTGCCTTATTGCTTAAGTATAAACTTCTCCCTTTTATTCCTCATCTAATTTTTAACCAGATAGCTTCTTGCTTGCTTCCTAAGGGTTCTTTAATGTCATTCACCACAAAGCATTTTTTTATATAGTGCTACACTTCCTCCTATTTAACATAGAAACATAGAATTTGACGGCAGATAAGGACCGCTTGGCCCACCCAGTCTGCCCATTTCCCTACCTACTGGTAAAGCTGACAGATCCTAGTTAACCAGCAGCCTAATTCTTCCTACCACCCAGAATTGCCTTATGACTATCCCATGCATGCTTGAATTCCACCACTGATTTTGACTCCACAACCTCCTCCGGAAGGCCATTCCATGCATCCACAACCCTCTCTGTGAAAAAATACTTCCTTAAATTACCTCTGAGCCCCCCCCCCTCTATCTTCAAATTGTGCCCTCTTGTTCTTGTACACCTCTCTTTTTGAAAGATGCTACCCTCTTGGACTTTGTTGATTCCCTTGAGGTACTCGAAAGTTTCTATCATGTCCCCCCTCTCCCTCCTTTCCTCGAGGCTATACATATTAAGCTCCTTAAGTCTCTCTTCATATGTCTTCCGGTGCAGACCCGCCACAATTTTAGTTGCTCTCCTCTGGACAGCTTCCATCCTGTCTATGTCTTTGCGGAGTTTTGGTCTCCAGAACTGCACACAGTACTCCAGATGGGGTCTCACCAGCTGTCTGTATAGAGGGATAATAACTTCCTGTTTTCTACTGGTGATGCCTCTCCTATGCATCCCAGTATCCCCACAACCCTCCTTGCTGCCTTCTCACATTGCTTGCCCACCTTTAGGTCATCTGATATGACTACCCCAGGTCCCTTTCCTATTTTGTTGTTAGTATCTCACCCCCCATTGTGTACTCTTCCCTGGGTTTTGTTTGCCAGGTGCATTACTTTACACTTCTTAGCATTGAATCTAAGCTGCCGTACATTTGACCATTCCTCTAACCTTGCCAAGTCCCTTCTCATCCTTTCCCACTTACCCTGTGCATCAACTCTGTTGCAGATCTTAGTGTCATCTGCAAAGAGACATATTTTCCTTCCAGTCCTTCTGCAATGTCGCTTATAAAGACATTGAAGAGGACCGTCCTAATACTGAACCTGTGGTACCCCACTAGTAACCCTTCTTTCTTCTGAGTGGACTCCATTTACTATTACCTCTGTGTCCTATTCTCCAGCCAATTCTTTACCCAGGCTGTCATCTTGGGACCCACTCCCAGGCTGGCTAACTTTGTATATTAATCTTTTGTGTGGGACTGTGTCAAATGCCTTGCTAAAGTCTAGGTAGGCCATGTCCACAGCCCCTCCCTGATCTACTACTTTGGTCACCCAGTCAAAGAAATCTATCAGATTCGTCTGGCATGACCTTCCCACTGTGAATCCATGCTGCCTAGGGTCCTGTGCCCCTCTGGCCTCTAGATACACAACAATTATTTCCTTCAGAAGCGATTCCATCATTTTCCCTATCACTGAGGTTAAACTAACAGGTCTGTAGTTTCCTGCTTCTGCCTTGCTCCCACTTTTGTGAAGGGGAATCACATCTGCCCTCCTCCAGTCCTCGGGTACCACCCCATCCTCCCATGATTTGTTGAAAAGGGTAGTCAGTGGTGTCACTAGTTCTACCCTTAGCTCTTTTAGAATTCTGGGATGAATCCCATCAGGCCCCATTGCTTTGTCCACCTTCAGTTTTAAGAGTTATTTCAGAACCCTTTCTTCTGTAAATGGGCTGGTATCAACTTCTGTATCCAGAGTGTTACTACTGTTTGTTTTATGTACCTCCCCCTCTTCATTTGTAAATACTGAGCAAAAATATTTGTTTAGTGTCTCTGCCTTTTCACAGTCTCCCTCTGCCCACCCTCCTCCCTTTATTAAGCCTCACTATCCCTTTAATCCCATCTATCTCTCCTAAAGACATTATACCCCTATTTTGTATTCAGCCAAACATCTTTATCTGATCGCCAGGTCTTCATTACACCACTTCATGAGTAAAGCCTCTAATTCTCCCATCTTGTTGAACAAACTATGTGCAATGCACACAATGCAGCCCCAATTGTTCTTTCCTTAAAAACTAATGTTTTGTCCTTTTTTGCCTTATATTGTCAGTCACTATAATCTTGAATAGTGTACTCTTTGCATCACTGTGACTGGTAGCTGAAGAGCTATAATAGTTTCTTTCAGTATTCTAGTTTAGACTGCTTTCTTCCTTGAGTACATTCATAATACAATGCACACCCTCTTTTTTCTTGTTCCCTCTTTTTTTATTTGGTTAACTGCATTTTTGATACAGTGGGTCCACTTTTAAAAGGTCCTGAGATCAGCGCAAATTGTAAAAATGGGGTCCCAGTGCCAAAGTCCCCAGAGTTGCCACAAGCGGAGTGGTGCACCAAACAGGTGCTGCATGGGAGGGGTTTGATGGAGGGTGCTATGATCCCCTCCTGCCCATCATAAATTTGGCCCTGGGACATGAATGTTGGAGGGGTAAGAAACCCCTGATCCTGACCAGAATATGTCTACTGTTCCCTGTAATGGCTGTATTGGGCTGTTTTTGAAACACAAATCTGTTGCAATGTAGTACCATGCACCACCCAGTGGTGCCCAGGACAGTCACACACCTATAGACAATGTCAGCCATATTGCTCACTCCACAAACTTGTACCAGAAAAACTGCTGATGACATACACTGCCAGCTTTCTATTACTGCAAAAAAATACATACTGACCCTGTATGCATGGTATGCAGTGCCACTGTGTTGCAGGATCTGTACCCACTGCAGATCTGAGATGCCCCTGAAGCACAGCTTTATGTGTGCTGGCATATGTCACACACAGCTGCAGCAGTACTACTGCAGGTGGGTAATACACTTCTATAAGCAGGTGGCAGACTGATATGACAATACAGAATGCACAATAAAGGCTATGCTGCATACATGAGTGTGGCAGCTCTGTTCTGGCTGGCAAGACAAGACCATGCAGTTGGCACTTGTGGCTCTCTTGGCACTGTATAACTCATTTTTTTATAGCAAACAACCAAAATGGATGTAGGTTTGTCACAGTGAGGGGTGCATTTAAAATAAACATAAAGGGCTGCTGGCGGACTGGCAACTGGAGAACTTACTACCATTGTTACAGGTGCTGCTTTTTGGTAAACAGCTTTTGCAAGACATTTTTATGGTCTTTTATTTACCACAGCAGACTTGACATTTGACTATCAAAACCCATGAGTAAGTGTTTCCCATTAATATGGCTGAACAGTGGACTGGAGACCAGAAAAGTGTTGCTGCAGTTGTGATTTATTTTTGTTTAGCAGTCAGCCAAAATGGTTGTTGGTTTGTCAGTGTGAGAGGTACTTTTTAAAATAAACATAAGGACTTGGTAACAGGAGAACTTACCATAACTGATAGCATGGTCATAGTTGCTTCTTTTTGGTGCACAGTGTTTGGAAGAGAACATGCTACTGTATGTTATTTACCACAGCAGACAAGACAGCTGACTATCAAACCCCAAGAGCATTAAAACACATTTCCCTTTTTTACGAGTGCATTGCTAGACACCCCCCCCCTTCCCATTGCTGGTTAAATGCCAGTGGAACAGGCTCTCCTGGTGCCATCCACTGCTCTGTGTTGTCTCAAAGTAGTTGGAATCATTCATCTGGGAGTCACATCCTGTTATGTGGGAGACAACATGATGAGTATGGAGGGGCAGGAATTTGACATACAGTAGTTAGAGATGGCCGTACTTCTGACAACTCCGCTTAAGATTTTCTTTTTTTGCTGAAACAGCTTTCAGTATGTTTTCTGTTCCATTCTCTTGTGGTCTGTACACGCAATTGTAAAACATGTACTAATAGTACCAGGACTTTAACTCAAAACACACACTAATACCAGGCCAAAGTGCTTCCACTTATGCTACATGATATTTGAATCTCTCTTGCCCTTTGGTCTTCCAGGGTTTTAAAGCAGCAGTGCATGGTAGCAGTACAAATTTTGACCTATACTTTTTATTATTTATCAGATTGTTTCTTTTCTCCTGACTTGTTTGATACCTTCTTTCCCCATTTTGAGTCTGATTTAGAACTTGTTTTCACATATGAAATAATAAAGGGAGCGCTCCTTTTAATATGGCTTGGTGCAGGTTTTCATCAGTATATAGCTGTAACTTTTAAATACCCGTTGTTTAACATCACTTCTGGTTTGAGTAAAATTAACTAACACGCAGCAGGCATTGCTCCGTGGCCTTATGGGAAAATAGGTGGACAAAAACAGCTGAAAATACTGATGAAAACCTGGCCCGTGTCATACGGAAAAGAAGGCTCCTTTCATTATTTCAAATGTGAAAAAAAGTAATAAAAAAGACTCAGTATGGGGAATGAATGGAATCATAAAAGTCAGGGGATAAGGAACAATCTAAAATAAAATAAAAAAGTATAGGTCAAAATTTTCAATCCTGTCATGAACTGTTGCTTAAAATTGGGATTTTTTTTATTATTATTGTATTTTTCTCCACCTTTCATGAAGCTGGAAAGCAGCTCCAGCCCTCCCTAGGAGGGCTCGTCCTTGGAGCATGGCTGTCCCACCCCAGTCATGCCCCGGTAGTTCTCTTATGGATTGCCCCCTCCCCCATGGCAAGGCTGGAGTGAGGAGTGTTGACTTTCTCCTCCCCCCTGAGCACAAATCCAGAATCCAGGCATGCACACACTGCCATCTGCAGTGCCCATCCTTCGTGTCCCTCCCCTGTCTTGCACTGCTCCTCAGACCTCCACCTGGGGGCAGTCATTTGGTGGGGAACAGCAACCCTCCCTCCTGGGTGAGGAGAGCAGTATCTTGGATGCTCAATCCTTCACCCCCCTAAGCCAACCCCCAGCAACCTGTGTTTGCTCCCAGACATGGATCACTGGCATGGAGTGAGGTGTGGCATCCAGCACTTCAACCCTCAGCACCACTGGGCCAACTAAATTGGGCTTTTTTTTAAAGGCTGTAGGGGTGTCTATTCACAATGGTGCCACGCCTTGCTGAGTATGGATTTTCTCTGAATACACGATCCTTTAAGTACTGTTGAGTTAGCTGTTGGGGAATAGCTGCAGGATATGGCATGGGGAGAAGTGGAAAAAGAGTGACTGTCAACTGAACCAGTGGCCCTGGCAAAGGGTATTGCAATCCAGTGTGGACAACCTGGGTTGGCATGCCTACCTGCCGTGGGTTGATGTGGCTGTGTATTTACTGCAGAGACAGTGCTTTAGGTCCCAGAAGGGGAGAGAGCAGCTGTGTAAGCACTTCCTTTGGTTTCAGGGAGGGCTTGATGTCATGCTTGACTGCACAACTCCACCCCCCCATTGCATGGACTGTAAGCAGCAGGTCACAGGGCACATGAATGTGTCAGGGAGGTGGAAGGGCAAACATATGGCACAAAATTGCATCTAAACTGGGAGTGACTGCCCCACTGAACCATATCAACATTCTCTACTCTGCCCCATGCCTCCCCCTCAATGCCAGCATCATGCAGATACATGTTCTCAGCTCAGGCCCCACTACAGTGGGTAAATTCCAGGGTAAAAGTGCGTAGTTGTGGCTTTGGGGTGGATGACCTTGTTGAGACATAATCAAATAAAAAGACAGAGGTATTGATAATGCCAGCTTATATGATCAGTTGGTTGTGTTTACTGCTGGTTGCAATCACAGAATAGGAAGTAGGAAATAAAATGAGGCAACCCTGAAGGTGTTGGTATAACTCCAAACTGCATATGTGCTTACAGGTGTCAAATACTGGAAGACATCAGAGAAATTAAGATAACTGTACAGTACTGTGGCTAGTGAATCATTTGATGGCTTTAAAAAATCCCTGGATAATTTTATGGACAACAAAAAATATAGTATTAGGTAATATTGAAATTGTCGAGGCTTATGGCTTATGGCTGATGACTTGTATTGATTCTGTGATTCTGTAAAAGGAGAGAGGGGAAAAAAGAGAATGATATTTTTATATTGCTGAAATGTGCACACTGGGCCCAATTCACAAAATTCTGAATTTGACATGTTAAACAAAATTCACGTAAGGAGCACCATGAGTCAAAACTTGTGGAGTTCCAAATTCAGAAAGGCCCGCAGCACCAAACTGGGGACCCTGTGCACCAGACCAGCCCTACACCAGGTCTGTGCCAAGTTTATGGTTGCTTCAGGGTGTTAAGGGGCTTTCAACAGATGCAAGCTGCCATATCCCCAACAGGGAATTCGGGAAACCCTCCCAGAGGGTGCACAGTCCGGGACAAGGGTCTAACAATCCATGGGGCACTCCCACAGCCCTCTATGTGTGGGAGGGAACATTTGCCAATGCCAACATGCAGTCTCCCTTGCCCCATGACATCTGGAGTCCTTTGTGATGTGGTGCCCCCAGCGGCTTCCCCCATGGTGCCCAGCATGTGGGTGCCCCAACATACTGGCATGGCAGTGGCCCTTCTAAAGCCCCATTGGAGTGCTGGTACCACCCCTTCTGTCACCCATCTGCATCTCACCAGCCCTCTCCATTCACTGCACTGTCCCCCATGACCCTGGCAGCTTCCTGGTAAGTCTCTGTCACTTGGATCACTGGGCGAAGATGCCACCCAACTGCCCTGCAACTTCTGGCAAACCTTTTACTTGTGCAATTTTTTCCCACATGAACACATTTGTCACAAGCTGCAGGACTTTGGCGCATACCTCTCAACCTGGTAGGACCAAAATCAGGGACACTCCCCTCAAAAATCAGGGACAAATTACCAAAATGAGGGACACCATATTTTATGCAACATGGCTGTGTCACGCCGCCATTTGTTACCAAAAAGCAAAATAAAAAAAGACATTGTTTGGCATCTTTCTGTTATTTTGTTTGCAATAAAGTTTAAAAATGTATATGCTTCATGTCTTTATTAATGTAAATCCAGTCTTTCAGTTATTTTATTTGCAATAAATGTTAAAAAAGTATGCTTCTTGTCTTTATTAATGTTATTTTATTTGTGGTAAATGTTAAAAAGATATATGCTGCTTGTCTTTATTACTTTAAATGCAGTCTTTATTCTGTGATGAGCTGGTCTGTGTTGTACAAAACTGTTGCCTTTTTTGCTGCTTCCAGGATATTGTTGGTGTGCTGTACCTCAAAACATTCCCTGTCTTCATTCATCTTAATGGCAATTAAGGAATGTAAGGTCTTTATGTGGATGGCTTGCCTAAGTTCAGTACTGACCTTCCTTACCATGCTGAATGCAGGCTCTGCCTCAGCATTTGAGTGTGGAAGGCATAGGACCATCTCCATGAATCATCTGAACAGTGGTACACTTTGCTCACAGCCCATTCCACTCAGTTGGCAAAGTGCCTTCCCCCAGTACTGAAGAACAGAAGAATTGGAGGCAAATGTTGGCTGGTGTCATTCAGGTAATGTCTCTGCAAACTGATATGTTCCAAATTCATCCAGCAGTTGGTCACATTCAGTGGATGAATTGCAGATGCCAAGCTACATTCCCAAGTCTACTACTGCTGTCCCAGACATCTTCAGCTTCAAGCATGGATTGTCAATGTCAGTGGCTCAGCAGGTAGCACACTTGCCTCTGAGGCCAGGAGATCAGAAGGCTGTGGATTCTATCCCCAAGCCAGGCACTTGGGTTCATATCCCAATACTGACACTGCAGTGTAGCACGGGGGTGCTGCACTCCTGAGGTGCCGTCTTTCGGATGAGACATTAAACCGAGGTCCCATCTGCCTGTTCTGGTGGTAGTTCAGGTGGATGTTAAAGATCACATGACACTTCTTGAAAAGAGATGGGGAATTTTTTATTGGACAAAACTACAAGACAATTCAAAAGAAGTGCAACACAAAATGAAATACAAACGTTTTCAAGAGTACATACAAAACACCCTGTGAAAAATTCTATAGCCTGAAATCATACCCCAGTCACCCTAATCAAACAAATTCTCACTAAAACACCTCATACGCCCACCACCAACTGTTATGATTAATACAGATCTTTATATTAGAAATTCTAAAATCCTACCCAAATCAAACTACTACAACCCACTCAATACCCTGACACAATCACTTTCTGTAGATACAGCTTAAGTCAAGGAATATACTTCACCACAGAACATACACCCTCCTTATATACATATTCTGTAAGAAATTCCCACCCTCCAGCATATCAGCAATTCCCAGCATCCTCATAACAATAAGTCAGTAACCTGTAGAAAAGGAATTGAACCCCAACCCCTCCAGCAGGTTTGCAGCATTGATCTTGATATAGCAACTCATTCTTTATTATACACCATACAAATTTCTTGCTCAAATTTAAGCTTCATGCCTAATAAATGTAACTGTTTCTGCTGCAACACAAATTGACATATTGTCTGCCATATTACCCATTTTATTATGGCCAGCACCACTCGAGTCGTCCCTTTATGATATCCCCTCCATTCACCCTGTCCATACTGTCCATATATTAAAGTCTCATAATTCATATCCTGCAAATGTGGGGTACCCCAAGAATGTGCCAATAACTTCCACAAATCCCTTATATATCCACACTCAAAAAAGAGGTGTGTCATTGTTTCTGTTTCTACCCCACAACCCTCCCTTAAACATGATCTCTCTAGAATACTCTAAGGAAAATGATTCCCCCGAACATTTAATCTAGAATTGCAACAGAGCCACAAAGAGTCCCACACCTTAGGCAGGACTCTTGGCTCTGTCAATTGTCTGAGAACTTCAGAAATCACTACCAACTCTGGTGTAACAATACAAGGTTCTATAAAGCACACAGAATGCAAGATTTGTTGCTACTCCATTTTCCCAGTGTTATGTAAAAGTTCCAAAGTTGTAATATGCCAAGCTTTCAACTTTCTGCATACTTCCATTTAATAGGCAGACATATCTTGAGGGATTGCCCTAAATGTCCCCCATTGTTGGGTTTCCCATATCTGCCAAAAGTTGAGGCATCTTTCCTTTAACAGAGGGACCCATTCTAGTTGTTTCCTCACCAAAATATGTAAACAATTAGCATAAATAAACATGAAAAAAAAGAATATTACCAGATTCATCATATTAAGGCCGCCATTACCAACTGGCCAATAAGTACTATTCCTTTTTATAGGGTTCAGCCGACTTCCCCAAAGTAATTGGAAAGCTACGCTATATATCTTAACCTCCAATTTAACTGGCAAAGGATAAATTTGGCTAACATTTAAAAAAAGAGGTACAATAAAAGTCTTATACATTTAGACCCACTTTTTATTTTGTCATGGGATAGCCCTTCCACCTACCCACTTTCTCATCAGCTTGAGATAAGGCCAACTCCCAATTCAGACTTGCCAAATCCTGAGCTCCAAACCAAAGTCCTAAAATCTTAATCAGCGGTTCAGTTATGGGTATACCCGCAATTTCCTGCTGGGCTCCATCTGGAATATGTATACCCACAGCTTTACTCTTTTGTTTATTTATATTAGAGCCTGAGATAACTGAAAAGGAGTCCAACACTCCTCATGGCCTTTTCCACATCTACACAATCTGCTACCACTATATTAGTATCATCAGCATAGGCCAAGGCCACTGGAAAAGCAACACCCCCTATTCCCTGAATGGGTGAAATCCTGTTCCCCCCATTCAATGTCCTCAGTAGTGGGTCCAAGAAAAAAACATATAAAAGAGGGCTCAAAGGGCACCCCTGCCTAACACCCCACCGAATCTTCACATATTTCCCTAGTCTGCCATTTACCAAGAGTCAAGAAGAAGCTTCCTTATAAATGATTCGAAGCCAATTAATGAAAACATCAGGAATTCCATAATGTTCCAATAACTGAAATAAAAAGCATGGGGAACCTCATCAAATGCCTTGGTCTGGTCCAGTGAAATCAAATGCCCAGAAACCCCTGAGCCATCAAAAGGTTCTCTTTATTTTTACCACGTCACTCATACTACGTTGGGGAATGGCACAAGTTTGACTCAAAGAAATCACCTCCTGGGCCACCCTTGAAAGTCGCTTGCATAAAATTTTGCACAAAATCTTCCAGTCCACATTGATGAGACTGACAGGCCTCCAATTCCAGAGATCCACTCTGTCACCTATTTTATATAAAAAAATTAAAAGGCTGCCTGCCAAAGCTGTCGGAAAAGGAACCAAACCTGATAATACATCATTATAAATGCCCACCAAGAAAGTACTCAACAGCCCCATAGTTTTTTTTTATAGAACTCCCCTGGTATGCCATCTGGAGCAGAAGAAGACCCATTCTGTAAACTGCCAATCACTTCCTCCACCTCCTTTTGAGATATTGGAGATGTCAGTAGTGTTTTATCCACCTCTAGCAACTCTGGTATCTCCAACTGGCTAAGAAAATCATCAATCCAAGCAAAATGTGGAGTTTTATCACTAAAGGAAGCCTCCACAAAATCCTGGACTGCATCACCTATCACATCCCCAGTATCCACCACTATCCCAGAATCAGTTCTAAGGGCGGCCATATATTTAGATTCAACACATCTTGCACAACAATCATATGGATTGACATTTTGAGCTTTCCCTTGTGTACCGAATTTTTGTTCCACTAATAACGAGTGGGCTCTATCATATTGATATTTACACATTTCTGCCTTAACAGTCGGAATGTCCTCAGTGAGAACTTCTCCAGTTTCAACTGACCGGGATAACAACAGCTGGAGTCTATCTAGTAAGCATAAATAGGTGAGATATTTAGTATTTGCAGACTTTTTTGCCAAGGAACTACATAAAATCTTAATGTCCCATTTGGTGTCATGCCACCAAAAGAGAGAGTTGTCATATAACTCAAAAACCGAAAACTTGGCCTCCAACTCCCCCTGAATTACTAACCATACCTCTACATCCTCCAAGGCAGCTGTATTCATTCTCCAAATAGGATTGGAGCCAGGTTTATTTAATTGTTTCCCCACTGAAGTTTTAATCAATCTATGATCAGAGTTTTCCACAGGAGAAACTGAAAAAGTTAGCACTGGGACCCAATGGGAGGCAAACAAGAAGTCAATCCGAGTTGACAAGTGCCCTTTAGAAAAGGTATGATCTGGCACCTGGACAAACTCAGCCACACAGTCCTTAAGCCGTGTTTGCTTATACACTCTGTTTAAAAAATTAGAATCAGTATACAATTTCTGTGTTCTACCTGTTTTATCAGACAATGATAAAATACAATTAAAATCCCCCCCAAAACACAGATCTGGTTGTATAAAGGTATGGTTGCACTTGTTTCATTAAGTCCACCCTTTGGTATTTAGTTTGTTAATTATACACATTAATTAACCTCAAATCCTGGTCCCCAGGTCTTGCATTCAAAATGCACACCCTCCCAGGTACCAAATCAATCAGGCGGGATACTCCGAGGTCAGGATTTAAAATTAAAAACCCGACCCCTGAGCACATCTCCTCCCCCAGAGACCAACAAGAAGAACCCCAAAACCAGTCTTTTGATGCCCATTGGGCTTCCCTGATTGTATGTAAATGAGTGTCCTGCACCAGGCAAATGTCCATCTGGTGACATGCAATTATAGAAAAGGTAGTGTACCTTCTTTTTTGGTTCTTGATACTATTAACATTTAGAGAGCTCAAAGTCAGGTGTAACTCCATGGTCAGGTATTAGAAATGACATCAATTTCGGGTACCACTGTCCTTGGGGCTTTTGTAGCAGTTCTTTTAGATTTCTTTTTCTTTTAACCCCGTTTCTTGAATAGAAATTTCAGAATCAGTCACAGTCTCTGGTTGGGAAGAAATCATGGAAGAAGAATCTGAATCATCCCCCTCCTCCTCCCACTGATTCCTCTTCGGAAGTGGAAGAAATCTATTCTTCATGATAATTCCTGTGTCAGTCAATTCGTTAGTACCATTTCCCAATCTCTGTGAAGCACTACGCATCATCCTTCTAGATTTCTGATGCTACCATTCATCCATCTGTGGTGGAGGCATAGTGGGTACCTGCAGTGTGGTGCAGTGTGGAAGGTCCCGGTAGTGCTACTGGACCAATATCTTCACTGTCACCCACGGAATCCTGTGACAAATGTGGACCATCTATTTCAACAAAGGTGTCCCCTTACAAGGAAGCAACCCCAGCTGAAGGGTGCATCTCAGTAACAGAGGAGTGAGACTCCTCCTGTCCCCTGGGGGAAACTAAAGAAGATGCAGAATGAACTGACGACGAGGGGTGTCACGTGGAAGGCTGTTGTGGAAAATCCACATGTGCCATATCCCCAGGCTTCTGTGGAACAGTCACCTCTTCATCATCGGATCCTCCTCCCCCAGCATTATGTGATGCCCAAGGGCAATCTTTGAAAGTGTGACTGGTATCATCATAAAGATTACAGATGACAGGGGTCTGGCATGTAAAAGCCATGTGACCAATCCATCCGCATAGAGAACACTTCATCTTATCACAAGTGCTGCTTAAGTGTGTGTGAGCCCCACACTGAAAGCAAGACCTTGGCTGACCTGCATAAAAAATGAAGCCTCTGTCTCTCCCAAGATAGAAACAGCTAGGTAAATGTTGAATGAGACCTTTCTCCTGAGGCAGTCACACCCGAATCCACCCCCCCCGTCCAAATGTCCTCAGAATCAATGATGGGGTCTGAAATTCCAAGTACAGAACATTTTGCACATAACCAAAATAGAATGTCAGAAATTGCCACCCCTTCATTATTAAATAACACTGTTATCATCCGGTAAGCAGGTTTTGTGAGTGGGATCACAATAAATGCTTTCCACTCTGGTGTTCTTCTAACTGCTTGATACTGTTCCCAGAAAAGCTCTAACCCAGCCGCCATCTTGAAACTGGTGTCAAAGTTTGGGTCCCCAGATGTATGGATCAAGGCATAGATCTCTTGAGCTGAAAATCCCAAACTGTCCTTTAGAAGAGTGAGACCGACATATAAACGGTCTGGATAAGTCTCTAGGCTGCCCTTATATTTAATGCGAACTGCATTTCGTCGTTTTGCGGGTTCTGGAGGTTCATGGAAAAGACCAGCATATGTTCTGTTGGAAGAGGCCTGACCTTTATTGGCAGAAGCCCCAGTGCTGTTATTGCCCAGATGTTGTGGCTCAGGGGAAGGGGCAGAATGATTCAACTCAGGCTCGGAAATTATAGGTGCAGGTACCAGTGGTCTGGCAGCTGAGAAGGTTCCATGTCCATTAGTAATTTTAGTACATGGAGAAACCAAGGGAGCATCATGTGGCACAGGGAATAAAACAGGAGAATCAGACATTTCTAGGGAGGAAGGAAGGAAGGTCTAAAGGGTCTGTCTGTTCTTCAACTGGACGAGCTGGAGACATCCACGGTTGATTTGGGGCTTGCTTTACCCACCCAGCAGCCTGCAAAGCCTCAGCCACAGTTCTCCCAGTAACTAAAATGCTGTCATCATAATTTGGATGCCCTGACACAGTGTCAAGGCACTTTCAATTGTCAACAAGACTCACAGTGCAAAGTTCCTCATCGGGCATGATCTGAGAGGCCGAACCACCAGAAGCCAAATCTGTAATAATGCCCCCTTCCTCCTCTACTAAAGGCGTGTCACAGTGTTTCACATCTGAATTATCAACATCAGAAAAAACAAGTGTACTTCCCTTTTGTAGTGTCCGAGGCTCCATCAGTGCATTGCCAGTAGGCAAACTTGATTCGGCAGAAACTCCTCTGTGCCCCGAAATACTGTCACTTACAGCACCAACTTCAGGACTCAAAATTGTAGAGGACTTGTCTTCATTTAGCTCAAGCTCCATTGTAGGCAAGTCGCTCGTAAAGCCGTGATCTCTTTCTCTGCACTCGCGGCGCTCCTCTTCGGCTAATAGCACCCTCAGGTAATTACTACGAGATTGAAACCACTGATTTCCTAGTAAGTCCTCGCTTAGCACAGCTCGCGTTGATATCGCAGGTAGCACAGTTTGACCATCAAAAGCTCTCTGCTCAGAAAAGCCTTGTTCTTCAGTCTCAGCTTGAATAATTTTTCCTTGGTGCTTAAAGACAGTGTCCTGGTTTGTGACTTCCAAAACCACCTTTTCATGCACAGAAAATGCCTCTAGTAAAACTGGAACAGAGGAGGAGGCAAGCTTCTCTGTTCCTGTAGCAATCTCACATCTACCTCCACCTGGATCCACAGGTTCCACCATCTTAGCCAAGGATCAGGATGTCAGGGTCCCCTACCTGTGAGTAGGGGAATTTTTTATTATTACACATCAAAAAATAACTCATTCAAAAATCATAAATCAGTGTTATATCACACAGAAAAAGAAAATTAAAACATGCAATATAGACATTATTCATTATTACCACAACCATAATCCATCCTTAATTCTACCATACTCTCATTAAATACTGTAAACTCTCATACTTATACTGATTAAATTTCCTTCCACAATCCTCCCTTTAACATGATTTGGTTACAATGCAACTTACATTAAGGACTGTCAGGTCCTGGACTTTATTCTATTTAAACTTAATAAAAAAGGATAATCCTTTCCACCATTTTTTAACATATGGCCCTGAGTAATTACACCATCTTTTAGATATACAGAAAACATTGCTTGTTCTACCATTAAACTCAAAATCTGATATGGCATCTATTTCTGTTGTAATGACCATTGGCACCTGGCCTGCCATATACAATACTTTAAACAACAAAACAATATCAGTAGGGTTTCAGAATGGTACATATGCATCAAGTAAGGACAATGGTCCAAGACCAAAGATTCATGATTCTGCAACACTCGGGACAACATTTTAAAATCCACATTTAAAATAGATATGGGCCTCCAATTATTAATATCATACCTGTCCCCAGATTTGAAAAGAAACACCAGCAATCCAGAAGGGAACTCGGTAGGTATAGTGTTTCCACCCAATAAATCTGCAAAAACAAAAGTAAGACATGTCGCCAACTCATGGGGAAACAATTTATATAATTCATATGATAAACCATCTGGCCCCGGGGAAGTCCCCCCTTTCAAACGGGAAATTACCCACTCAATCTCTGCAACTGAGATGGGAGATTCCAAACTATTTACCTCTTTCAAGTGGGATTCAATTTTTATTAATTTTAGAAAATCACCAATATAAAAGCAGAGGCTTCTGGTATTGAACCATAGGAATTAAAGTGTTTTTGGATAATGTTCTGAATTTCATTCACATCAGTAGTCAAATCACCATTTTCAGTTCTCAAAGTTTTGAAGGCCATTCGGTCCTTCCTATTCTTGAAGGCCTCAAGTGGGTCACCTCCTGGGGTTTTCTGGGTTCCATATTCTAATTCAGCCTTCGATAGCTTAGCTCTGTCATATTGTTTCACTCTCATGTCAGCTTTTAATTTATTTATTTGTAAGTCATAATCCGCCTGAAAGCAGTCCTGTAAGCCAAACAAATTATGTAACTGATTCCATAGTTTTAAGTATTGAAAAAACTCGGACTGCACTTTTCGTTTCCCATAGGCCTGCAGCCAACGAGCAATTTCATGTTTTGTCTATAACTATCACTCAGTGTGATTCTCATAAAGAAAAGCCGCCGATGTCAGGGCCCATAATAAAACACTCAAACCCTTCTGAACCTGTTCCTCTAACAGCATGCTAGAATTTAGTCTCCATCTGTTTGATTTTTGAGGACCCTGTGCCAGCTGGACAATACTTAGTTTTAAGCATAAATGGTCAGAAAATTCCAAGGGTAAAATACTTCGGCAGGGGTAGAAAAATTTTTAGAGACAAAAAAATGATCAATAGCAGACATCAGTTTCCCTTTCTTGAATGTAAATTCAGGCCCTTGGATGCGGTAATCCACACATACCATCAAATCTGCTTGAAACACACAGTGGCGCAAAGCATTGATATCACAATATATTTTTCCATGTCCCACCCTACTCTCTTCCCATGGGAACCCACAGTTAAAATCTCCCCCGAGAACAATAAATGCTGTGGTATAAAGATAAGGATGAATTTATTTAATTAACTCTACCTGTTCCGCTTTGGTTTGAGGACTATATACCGTAATCAACCTGTAGCCAATATTCTCTCATACCCCATCTAAAATTAATACCCTACCAGCAATTAGATCAATTAATTTGACTAATTTAAACTTAAACCCACTAAACACAATACCAACTCCATCAGCAGTGACCATTCCAAAAGACCAGTATGATGGCCCCCAATACCATTCATTCTTAAATAATCTAGCTTGCTCCGGTGACCACATCCAGGTCTCCTGCAAAAAACATACCTCAAAACCTTGATATGCCAAAAAATGGAAAAAGGCTCTCCTTTTTTAAAATTTAATAAGCTATGACAGTTACACAATATAAACACCACCATTTGAAAAAGATTGTTGAAAACAGACTAAGGTCCTTTCTTCCATTTCTTTTTCTTCTTTCCTTTATATTCAGTAAACTCTTGACCTTCTATTCCAGTCTTTTGAGGGATGGGGGGATCGACTACCTCCATGTCAGACTCCTCTTTCTCTTTTCCTAGAGCTTCAAAAGGGTTGGACAAAGGAACACCTCTCTGATTCTTTTGAGAAGCAACTAAAGCGGAATTCTATGTTACTCTTCTCTGTGGATGAGGACCCACTCCCTGTTTTTCCCCATCTAACAATAATGTACTCCCTGTACCCTCTGAGTAACAGACGGGTCGCAGGATGGGCCAATCCACCTCCTGTCCTTCTGCATTCCCTTAAACTTTAGATTCCACTATTTCAATTTCCTTGACATCAGGTATTTTTCTTTGGTCTGGAAGTGCCGCAGGGGGTGGCACCTCTACCTCCCCTCTTTCTGGTGGGACGGGGGTACGCCTTCACATGACTCCTGTGCTTTTTTAATCAACAATTCAGGACTTATAACTGATGCTTTGTTTTTTGCTGCCCAGGGACACTCAGAAAATGTTTGGGCAGATTCCTCACATAGATCACACCGAGTTAAATTAGTACATTGTATCCTTACATGTCCGAACTCCCCGCAATTGTCACACCAGGGAGTATCACTGGTACTTGACAGGTGGGTACGAGATCCGCACCTATAACATGCCCATGGCTGCCCAGAATAAAAACATACTCCTCGGTCTCTACCCAACAAAAAGGAGTTTGGAATATGCTCAATGACATCATTCTCCTGCCTTAATTTCACCTTATATTTCCACCCTCCTGGCCAAGACTGCTCTGAATGTAACAGGGCTTCAGGCTCACTTAAAACTTCACACTTCTGTGACAGCCAATAAGAAATATCTTCTACATGTACCCTTTCATTTCAAAACATAATCGTTACAAATTTAATGAGGGGTTAAGTCAGTGGAATAACTAAAAAAGGGGACCATAAAGGAGAAAACTTCAGTAGGTTATAGCGCTGTCAAAACAGATCCAACAGATAAGAAGACCGAAAACTAATGTCATAATTGTCTTCACCAGAGATGTTAATAAATGCAAACGCTTCCTGTGGAGAGAATCAAAGGGAATCTTTAAGCAGGAGTTTTCCAACATATTGTCTGTCCGGCCTAAAGTCTAGCCCTCCTTTATACCGAATCCCAACAGCATTTCGACGTGGAGCAGCTTCCTTCTTTGATTTTGCAAACAATTCTGACAACAGGGTTTTTTTTGGTGGTGGGGTACCTTCTCCTCTGTATCATCATTTCTCCCTTCTGCAGGACCTTCATTCATAGAAATAGGCCCACTCGACATTCTCTCTTTATCTCCAAGTTCAGGGCCACCAGCAGCGGCCTGTACAACCTCATTTTGAGTTTAATCAACCACTGTTATTTTTTGGATATTCTGCAAATCAGATTCACTTTCAGTAACCTGACCCTGAGGTTGCCATTCTGGGTTAGTTGAGGTTATGGGCTCATTCCAATCAGGGTCAGGACGCCACTGGCCATTACTTAATTTAGTCCATCCAGCCTCCTTCAACACTTTCTCAGGAGACCATGCATGGAAAGGGTCTGCAGACACAGGTAGAATTGCAAAGGCTCTTGAGATAGCAGCCACAGTAGTACATGAAGAAATCTGTTTCCTGTCCCTGAGGCTCAACATCATCTACATTCCTGTTGGCCATAACTAAAGCAGATCTTTCAGTCTTGTTATCATTCTGTACTTTGGCAGGTGCATGATGTCTAGCTGAAAAAGAAAAAAATTGTAGCATCTTCACGTGAGAGTCCTTTAGACACAAACTTAAGAGGACCAGGAACATCCTTCCTTTCTCTACTTTGTTTAGTCCAGTACTCCCCCTTTTCACCACTTAACCCTCCTTGATCCATTATTCCAGCACTCACATGTGTGCCAAATCCAACATTCTCCTGCTTTGCACTCACAAACTCTTCATCCTTGCTGACCACATAAATCAGGTCACAGACACTCGGCTCTCGGCACTCGCTAAATGCGATTCTACTGCCAGCCGACTCACTGTTTGTAACATTTTCTGTGCTAAAAAGGAAAGGGTGTGCCTGTAGGGAGACTGACTGTCTCCTCTCCTTGCTTGCCGCTCCTGCAGCTGATTCTCCTGATCCGGAGCTCAGAACTGATTGACCGCACCCAGCATCGGGTGTTGTCATGTCCTGGAGCTTTGCAATTTCAGCGCATAACAGCATTTTTCATTCAGCATGTCTCCATTCTTCTTCTTGAAGTTCCAACATCATTTGTTTCATGTAATCCACATGAGTGCCCAACACAGGGACTTCAGCTCCCTCATTCACTATTTTTGACAGATCCTCTGAAGAAACAAATACCTCCTCATCTTTCTCTTCCATTTCACCATCCATAACCACTTCCAGTATATTTTGAACATCTAGTTACACCATCATTGGGGATAAAACTCACTCCCCTGTTTCTGCCACGTCCTCACCATCCATTGCAGCCATAGCTCCAGGCACATCCATCTTCCCTGCCACATCAGCACTTCCTCCTCTGTCAGGCTCCAAACTGGGCTCCTCCATTCTGCTCCCAGGAAGTCAAGCCCCCTGCTAAAAGAGAAGGGGAATTTCCCCGGTGCCCTGGCCAAATTTCCCTCATTCACTAAAAATACCACCCACAGTTTAATCTGGTTCATGGTCAGTTGGCTTTCATCTGTATCCCCCTCCCCTGGGTCGTGCCTGAAAATAGGCAGAATATGCCTAGTGCACTTACCCGGTCAACAAAAACTAAATAAATAGAAATGTATCTACATTTTTTTATAAGTTATTCTTTAGAGGAAACTTTGTTAGCATCATTTTAGGACAGTGGAGTAGAAGGCCCTTTCCTTCCTGTAGATATTTAGCTCAACAAAAGTACACACAATACTGTCTTCATTTTTCTTGATGTAATCTTGTACTTCTCGTCCAACATGAGTTTCCTGAAGGGGAAGGAAATTGTCAGTGTTCAAAAGAAAGTCAGCATTACTTTCAGTGAACAAGCTGATTGCCACCTCAGGCTGGAGAAGTCTGTCTGCATACAGCTGAATGATTTTTGAAATGTCCCCATGAAGATTATGAACATATGAACATACGAAAACACCAGCAGATACAGGCCTCATGGTCTATTGCGTCTGCTCGATTGTGCAGCTAGCCCCTCACCTTGCATTTGCCTCACCCACCCCTTCCGTCTTCATAATTACCTCCCGCTCTGTCCCATCCCCTCTTAAAGTCATCTACCATGCTACAGGCTACTACCTCTTCAGGCCGAGCATTCCACTTGTCCTCCACCCTCTCTGTGAAATACTGTCTCCTGACTTCCCTCCTGAATCTTACCCCTCCAATCTCAGCTGGTGCCCCCTCATGACCCTCCCCCTTCTGATCTGGAAAATCCCTTCTGTACTAGTCTTGTTAATCCCCTTTAGGTATTTGAAGGTTTTGATCACGTCCCATCTTTCCTCTCTACCAGGGAATACATGTTCATCTTGCCCAGCCTCTCCTCATAGGAGTATCCCTCTAATCCCTGAATCATCTTTGTCACCCTATGCTGTACACCCTCCAACAATCTGATGTCCTTCATCAGGAATGTGCACCAGAACTGCACACTGAATTCCAGGTGTGGCCTGACCAGCAACCTGTAGAGGGGCAGGATCACCTCCCTATTTCTAGAGGAGAGTCACCTCGCTATGCACCCTAGCATCCTGTTGGCTTTTGCTGCTACCCTCCTGCACTGAGCCGAGTTGTTCATACTCCCCGTATAGAGCACCTAGATCCTTCTCCTGGGTGCATTCCAGCTGTACCCCTCCCCCAGCTGATAGCTCCTCACCTGGTTCTTAACCCCAAAGTGCGATACCTTGCACTTTTTGGCATTAAACCCTAACTGCCATGCCTCCAACCACTCCTGTAGTATGTTCAGGTCCTCCTGCAGCTTCCTCCACCCTTCTATGTCATCTACCACAGCTCCCATCTTTGTGCTGTCCGCGAAGAGACTGATCTTGCTCTGGACCCCATAAGAGATGTCAGTAATGAAGATCCCGAACAACACCGGTCCCAACACTGATCCCTGTGGCACCCCACTTGTCACATCCCTCTGTGATGACAGTTCCCCCCACCACCACCATCCTTTGCTGCCTACCCTTCAGCCAATTGGTGATCCAGTTCACCATCCTTGTTCCCACCCCTGTATATTCCAGCTTCCCCCCAGCCTCCCATGTGGCACAGAATCAAAGGCCTTGCTGAAGTCCAAATACAGGACATCCACTGCATGGCCTTAGTCCAGTTTCCTTGTCACCCAGTCGTAGTACTCAATCAGTTTTGTCTGGCAAGATCTTCCCAAGACAAACCCATGCTGCGGACCATCCTGGAGACCATTGTTCTCCAAAAAGGTCACCAGCCTCTCTTTTAGGATAGTCACCATCAGTTTTCCCACAACTGATGTGAGGCTCACTGGTCAGTAGTCACCTGGTCCATCCTTAGGTCCACTTTTGTGAATGGGTACCACATGGGCCATACTCCAGTCCAGTGGTATGCATCCTTTGTCCAAAAAGGTATTGAACATGTCAGCCAACAGTCTTGCTAGGATCTCAGCTAGTTCCTTAAGTACCCTAGGGTGAATGCTGTCTGGACCTGGTGCCTTATTCCCCCTCAGTGCCCTTAATCCTTTCAGCACCCTATCCTCTGTAATCCCTGTATCAGTCACCTACTGCAACCCCTGCCCATTCCTCCTCTCCCAGGTGGTGCCTGCCCCCTTTCTCCTTCATGAACACAGAGCAGAAGTAATCATTTAGTGCCTCTGCCTGGCCTTCCCCTTCTCCACCCAGCCCCGTCCTTCTTTATCCTCACTATCTGATCTTTGTTTTTCCGCCTTTCACCGATGTATCTGAAGAAGTCCTTTGCTCTGTTCTTAATGCCCTGTGCCAGTCTTAGCTCCCTGAAAGCCTTGGTCACTCTGACCAGCCTGGTAACCTCCCTGGCCTTCTTCATATACATCCCGCTGTTGTCCTCCCCTCCCGATTTCTTGAGTCTCTGAAATGCCTTTTTCTTGGCCCTCACCCCTCCATGACCTCCTGCATCAGCCAGTTGGGTTTTTTTTGCCCTCCCCTTTTTACTTCTTGTTCTTATACATGTCCCAGTAGCTTCCACCAGCCCTTTCTTAATAACATCCCATTTTTGGCTAGCATTCATGCATGGTCGAATACCTGCCAGATGCCTGCCCACAATATCCCCCATCTTTTAAAGTCCGCCCCTTTGAATTCAATCACCCTGGTACTTGTAACTCCTGATTCCCTGCCCATATTTAGCGTGAACCATACCATGTGGTGGTCACTCCCAGCCAGAGGGTCCTCCACTTCCAGATCCCTTACAGCTGCCCCATTTGACAGAACATCAGCTGTCTCTCTCTGCTTTGTAGCTTTCTCTTAAACTGACAAAGTGGTTCCATTGCATATCTGACAAACAGAAAAGTCATTTTTATTTCATGGCTGCTCAGGTGCTCAGCAATTAGTTGCCCTTTGGCACCTCTGGGCTCAAAGGACATAAAATAGGAAAGCAGAGCTGGCCACATATCTAGCATTCAATGAACCACTTTGCTCAATCTGAGTGATTTTGTAAGTGCATGTTTATTTTTAAGGATTCAGTGTCCACAAAAATGGCAAACTCCTTCAACAGTTGCTGCCGCTGAGCGCTTGATGAAAAGTGACAATAAATGTCTGAAATTAGCTCCTCCACAAGTGACGATAATGCTTTGACTCCTGATTTGGAACAAATGTCTGCTAGGTGACAAAGGCATCCCATGTTTACAATGTTTGAGTTGACCTGTTTTAGTCATGAAAACACAGAGTTGTATATGGCAGTCATTGCAGAAGCACTGCCCAAAGAGAAAGCAGCAAGATTTTGCAGTAGGATACTAAACTGTTCTGGGGTTTTCATTACAGTCTCAAACATTGACTGCCCTGTCTCAGACACACATGCTGGCATATCCAGAAAGCGGATAACATTCATTCCCATCTGCAAGTCATAGAAACCAACCAGGATGACCATCAGTTTTTCATGACTCATATCTGTGCTCTGATCAATGTACAAGTAAAATGGCAACTGGCGACACTGTGCAGCTGCATCCTCCTGATATTTTGGCCCAAGGACCTCATGTGCAGTGCATGCTGGTTTTGTTGGGCCACATGTCACCTTCTTCATCACCTCTTGATCTGTGCAGTGCTTTTTAATATATTTTAAAATGTGGTCAGCACTAGAAAATGATAAGCTGTGCTCTGTTAACAGGTTCACAAAGGCCACCTCAGTGTCAACAACTTTTGATGTATTTTGTTCTTGGAAAAAGTGTGTCAGTTTCTTCCCAACAGCATACTTCAGATTTATCTGGTGCTTTTGTGAAGCTTTGTGACTCTGTACATCATGCCTTCCACCATGGCTCGCACTGATGTCAGTAGCGCATGTTTTGCAAAAGGTATAGACAGATCCTTTCCTGCTTGCTGCTGCCCACTCAAAGGAAGTCTTCCATGAGCTTTGAAATACTGAATTCCTCTTGGTTTTCTTGCTTGGAGTTGTGTTGCTATCTCTGCAGACTTCTTCTTTGGGAAATATATTTCCACAATCCATCTCCTATTACAGGAAGAATTAAAAAAATATAGAAATAGTTTATTTCAGGTTGATGGTATTCCCTTATGTAGGTGGCACTGAGCACCTCTCATGCCAGGCTGGCTGAATTTAACAGTGCCAGTGAGGAACTACAGACAGTTTTAGGCAGGCCAGGAATGTCGATCTGAGCAGACAGGGTGTGCCAACCAGTCTTTTTCTGCTGAGAAATTCTATGCTTCTGTGAATTAGTGAGGTCATCCTAAAGTCATGCAGTGCATCAGTGATGATAGGAAAAATGTGGTGTGTGATATCTTCAGCATCAAAAAATGTACCCATCTCCTCCTATGGGCAAGGAAACTAGTAACCTACAAATCAAAAGGAGGATAGACAACTGTATTTCAATTTGAGGTAAGCACTTAAACATTGTGATTTAAGTTCCAAAAAAGTCGGCCTAGGGAATGCCATTCCAATAAATACTTTAATTTGGAACTACACAAAAAACACATGGTCACTGAAAAGGTGAAAAAAGTGTGGCAGAGTAATAGCCTTTTCCGCGACCATGTGTTTTTTGTGTAGTTCCAAATTAAAGTATTTATTGGAATAATATTCCCAGGATACCGTTTAAGTGCTGATCTCAAATTGGAATACAGTTTTCTGTCCTCCTTTTGGATAGTTTAATACATTTTAGCTCCGATGTATAGTGCACTCCCCCCCATGTGGTGTAGAGAGCCCCGCCTCCATTTTTGGAGGTTCTGTTATTTGGAAACTAGTAACCTATCACCTACTATTCTCACACAGTATGTTAACAGTTTTATTCTGAACAGTGCTGATCAGGGAGGGCTTTGATGTAGCGGCACTGCTATTCATCCACGTGCCCCAATCCATTCACAGACCCTTAGAGTGAGAGTTTGTGTTCTGTAAGCCACAGCACAACCCAAATAATAGCTTTAAATGGTGATATTGCTAAATATGTACAACAGACATGCAAGTCCCCATCCCAAAAATTTACATTTCAACATTTCACACAACTGACTAACCCATATCTTAAACAGAGTAATAACATTTGCAGTTAGCATGATGTAGTTGAGCAATGTTTCATGACACAGAAATAAACACTTAGGCCCAGATATTCAGAAATGCACCAAAGCCTGGTACAGGTAAGGTGCAGTGCAAATCCCAATGTGCCATGGCATAACAGGAGCCATATTCAGAGGTTGTGCAGTCCGAACTGTGCCAGCGCAACCTGGCTGAATATGGTAGAGTCGCACCATGGCACAAACAAAGCTGCACCGTGGCGCAAACGCGGTTGTGCCATGGTGCAAAAAGAGATGCTCCAGCACAACTGTGGGAGCACAGCAGCAGAGCAACAGAGGGGGGGCACGGCAAAGGGAACAGACCCAGGGACAGAGCCATGGAAGCACAGTGACAGGCCACAGGAGGCCTCCACCAGCAGGTCACAGCAGGGCACTCACAGGCACCCAGACACCTGACCCCAGAACACAACAGTGGTAGAGAAAGCAGGCAACAGGAGGTGCCAATGGCCAATGGAGGGCCACCAAGGGAGCCCCCTCACAGGCCACTGGCCGTGCCCCCCCCCATACCATAGCAGACCACACCCAGAACCTTGCAGCCAAACACACACACGCCACACAGGCACACAGGAAGCCCTCACAGTAGGTACTGAACATGTTGGGTGGAAGGTAGCATGGCAGACCACATGGGACAAGCCACAGAACACCGAACAGGGGCCCCAACACAGCGGGCGGACAGTACCTGACCAATGACAATGGCTGTGTGTCACCACCACATACACAACTGCCACACACCCCTAACAGCTGGCCCATGAGCACGCCAAGGCACAGCCACTGACCCAGGAGATGGACAGCACCACAGTGGGACACAACACAGCACACAGCAATGAACCACGGATGTACAGTACGACCCCCCTTCACAAGCACATCACATGGACAGACACTGTGCCACTGCAGCATGGCTCCTCACACCACTTGCAAAGCAGACACAGACACAGACAGGTAAGTCAGAAAATATATATTTGTATGAAACTATATACAATAACCAGGGGCTGGGAAAGAGTAGATATAGCAAGGGAAGGGGACAGGGAACAGGGACTGTACAGTGGGTAGGGGGACTGTAGGGAAAGGTACATCAGGGGAAACAGGGGAAAACAGGGGCAAAACTAATAGTGGCCCCATCCGGCTGCCCTGGTGCGCAGATGTTGCCTCCGGTCCACCACCAGCATCCTTTGGATCTGCACAACCACCTCCAGAGTTATGGAGGCCACAAGAAGAGTCTGGTGCAGCAGTCTGGAGAGCATGGAGCATGGCGGTCTTTGCCGCTGGACACCTATAACAAGGGGCAGGACAGGTGATCAGTGCAATGTCCCAAGGAACCATGCCCACCCACAGTGCACAATGGGCAGCGGGAACACACACCCCTGGAGGACCCGTAACAGACACCCGCAGAGGGGCTGGCCAATGCCAGCCAGCAATTCAGTACACCACGACATTGCACAGAGGTGGTCCCTGCCATTCAATGGTCACACAACTGCACAATGACAGTCACATGGCATAGTGCACTGGCAGCACCATGGCAATAACAGTGGCAGCCAGTCACACACCCACCCCACTAAGAGCTGGCACAAGTGTCCAATGGATGCGCCACAGTGGCATGTACCGTGCACAGTGCGATACACACAGCTGCCATGGCACATGGCATAGGTGGCCATGCCTGCACCCACTCCCCCTGCCACCCCCCACGTACAATGCGAAGGACCATGACAGTGCCTACCTGCCCTCTGCGGCCCAGCTGGTGCCAGTCCTGCTCCTCCATGGCCCACTGTGGCCTGCTGTGCTGCTGCAGCCTGGGTCCTCCAATGGTCCTCAGGTCCTGGGAATGGAAAGAAGACAGGTGCACATCAGAAACCGACCACAGTAGCTGTCCCCCATCCCCACCCCTGTGCACAGGGTATGCCCCTGCCTGACATGTCCTGCACGGCTGCACGGCTGCATCACAATGCAAGCTGTAGCTGGCAATGACATTCCACAATGTGCACAATGACAGTGTACCCCTCTGCAGGGCATGGCAGGCAGCCAAGCCAACACCACAGTACAGCACCAGGGCAGACATGCAACATGGGATGACTTACCTGGCTGTGGCACAGCCCCATACCTGGCAAATGCCTGTAGCCTCCTCAGGAACCCTGGGTCCCACCACATGAGGTCTCCATATCGGTGGTGACAATGCTCAGTTGTCCTGGGCACCCCTATCCTGTGCTCCAGGCTGTCCACTATATCCTGCCACATGGTGCCCCTTGCCCACTGTAGGGGCACCTGCCCAAAGAGCCGGGAGCGTGGGGCTCCACGCAGGTCATTAAGTTGGCCACCTTGATCTGTGACCAGTTCTGGGCCCTCCTGCATCTTGCCTGTGCCATGGTCATCACAACCCATTCAGTGGCAAAAATGGAGGCAGGAGGCACATGTGTCCATACTATGCACCTGCCACATGATGCGTGGGAGCATGCGCAGTGCCCGTCCATCGTTCAGTGCTGGAGATGCACGGAATGGGCATGGCTATATGGGGTCACAGGGTCAGAGGTCTGACCCAGCGGTCAAGGGTCGCATGACAGTGAGCACATGCTCGATAGGGCACGGCACCCCATACGTGGCCATGCACATAGCTGGCCCATGCACAACATGCGCAATGCCACTGCATTGCATCATCTGTGCACAGTGCAGGATTGACACTATGATGCCGTGATGCACATGCGCACTGTGGGCCTGCACCCCATGCATGCATGCTCATTGTGACATCGTGACTTGCTCTGGTGCAATCCCATTGCGCACGGTGCAATATTGTGATATTCAGAAACCACATGCAGATTAGCTCATCAGTCAATGCATGGTGCAGTGGGTGCATTAGCATGTCATTACTGTTGCACCCAACCTCATTTGCATGCGATGTACATTATAAGTGCCAAAGAACAGCACAGGCCATGGACCGGTATTGCAGCCTTGATAAGTAAGCTGTGCCTATGGCTGCAGCTCACTGGGAGCTGACAGCACTGCATGGTGGGACAGACTGGGGAGATGCTGCCACTGACACACTGTGCTGTCTATGTCCACAGGCAGCAACATGTCGGCACAGGAGGAGGGCAAGTAGTGGGGGCCTGCATGGAGGCACAGGCCCAACTTCACAAAGGCAGAGACTGATGCTCTGTATGAGGCCTACCTGGACAGGGAGCCCCTGTTGAGTGGTGTCATGGGCATACCACAGGCCAGGGCTGGTGCATGGGAGGAGGTGGCAGCTTACATCAACCAGCATGGCAGCCACGAGAGGTCAGCACAGGAGTGCTGAAAGAAGGTGAGAATGGACAAGCAGTGGATAAAGGAGAAGGTGCCATCCAGGTGTCCCGTACCACCACCGGAGGAGGGCCTGCAGATGCAGCCACACTAAAACCACAGGAGGAGTTGGTGGCATCCACCATGCACTGCACCACAGTGGAGGGTGTGCCTGGAGGAGGATTCCAGATGGGTGGCAGCCCATCACTACATGGTACGTATGTTAGCCATGCACAGCCAGTGGCATGGAGGGTGTGTACAAGGACATGCTGGCGTGCATGTGGCTGGCATGAATGTCATGTGCATGTGTGTGCACCCATGCACATGCCATGCTGCAGGACACATGCAGTGGCAGTGTACAGGGAGGGCACATGTGGACATTGCATCACTGACACACCTTTCTTCTCTTGCAGCACCAGCATGCCTCCAAGCAGATGAAGGGGTGCTGGCAGTGGCAGCAACCATGAACACTGGTATGGCCCCGGAGGACCAGCCGTCCACCTCCACCAACATCCAGGGGCCCGACAGGCTGCAGCGCAGCACCACAGTGCAGGCGGATGTCCTGGACCTGGGGTCAGATGAGGCCCTGGATGTGTTCCTGCAGGATGCCAGCCTTGGTGTCCTATGCAAAGAGACACAGATTGGGGCAGGGTCTGACTCCAATGAAAACATCACACTGATCCTGGACAGCATGGGCAACATTGTGGGCGAGACGCCCCTGCTGGCATCTGACACAGGCACCACCCCCAGTGCCCTGCCAGTGGTGGAACAGTTGCCTGCCACCACTGCAGGTTCAGTGGTGTGCACTGCCCTGGCTGTGCCCTGCGGTGGTGGTGGTGCAGCCATGCAGGTGCTGGGCGGTGTACAGTGGCCAGACGGGTGACAGCAGCAGGCAACAGGTGGACACAGGGTCTGCCACTGGTGCACCTGCTGTGCCCATTCCCCCTGCAGACCCCACTGTGCGGCATCCACCAGAGAGGGGGGCTGTGCAGTGTGGCCGGTCACCACAAGAGGATCGGCTTCCTGCCCAGGAGCTGCAGGATGCTGACTGGCTGGCTGAGCACACCCGTCTGCTGTGGGTGTCCATTCAGCAACAGGTGCTGCTTGCCACTGGGGTGTGTGCACTGCATGTGGAGGTGCACCAGTTAGCTGAGCAGCAGGCAGGGGCACTGCGCAGATCCTGGTGGGGATGTGGCACATGCAGGAGGCCACGATTGCATCCTTGGATTACATTGCCACTGCAATCACGGATGGCTTTGTGTTGCTGGCTGCCACAGGGTGTGGCCATGCACAGGTGACCCCCCGCAGTGTGCTGTCCACCCCACAAACCTGGCGTCAGGTGACCCCAACACAGTTGACACCGGGCTCTGATGTAGGCATCCCAGGCATGTCCAGGGCTGGCTTGTTTGGAGCCTACACACCCCCACACGGACACTGTTGTGGTCCCACGGTTCAACCCCTGGGGGGCTGTTGTAACCCCCCCATGGCTCATGTGCAGCCTGTGGCTGCTGATCAGCCCCGGTGTGGTCACCCCGTGGCTGTGGTGGCTATGGTTCTGTGCAGTGGCCCTGATGTGCGGGCTGCCCTGACCGCAGTCTACAGCTGCTGCCCTATGCGCACATGTGTGGAGTGTGTGTGCCTACCACTGGTGTTGTGCCTGTGTGTTGCACCACACGCTGTCTGTGTGCGTGCTTGCCCAGCCACTGGACCGTGTGGTGTGGGCGTGATGAGGGCAGTCTAGCACCAGTTGCTCCTGTGCACTGGTGTAATGCATCTGATCCACACCACATACCAATGCCTGGGTGTGTGGGTGCATGTGGGGGTGTGTGTGTGTTGCTGTGTGTGGTTGTGTGCCACTGACTCCCCTACCCCTGCCTCATGCCTCTGTGTGTGCATGCCCATTGCCATGCATGCTCCTGTATGTGTGCTGTACCTGTTTGTGTGGCCCATGCATGTACATCACACCACCTACCTGTGTGCACCATAGTGCTCCTGTGCTATGGTGTACTGGTGGCATTGCACCTGCTGGAGCAGCCTGGGAGTCCCTCTGCCCAGGGGGTGGCTGTCCACCACCCTCTGGCTCATTGCCTCCATTGTTCCCACTACTGTCGCCCTCATCAGCCTTGACAGCTATCCCATGGTCAATGGCCATGTTGTGCAGTATGCAGCAGGCCAGGAATAGGCCACAGGCTTTCAAGGGGCTGTACTGTAGGGCACTGCCTGACCTGTCTAGGCAATGAAACCATGCTTTCAGCATGTCAAAGACACTCTCGATGATGTTGCGTGTGCTGGCATGTGCCTCGTTGTACCGTTCCTCTGCTGGGGATGATGGGCACTGGTAGGGGATGAGCAGCGAAGGGCTTCAGTGGATACATGCTGTCACCTGTGTGGAGACAGACATGGTTAGCCCTCTGCTATTCTATGCTGCAGCCCTTGCCTGTCCCTGGTGCCTACTCCACCATGCACACCCTGCCCACCCCCATCCCCAGGTCTGCTCTGCCCATCACCCCTTGCCCATGCCATACTCACCCACTAGATGGCCCATGGGGATATCCCCATGTTCAAACCTGTAGCACAGCATAGAGCTGTCTGATTTTGAAAGCAGCACAAGGGAAGTCACAGAGTTTGGAACTGTTTGATTTTGAAAGCAGCACAGGGGAAGTCACAGAGTTTGGAATTCTGATTTTGAAAGCAGCACAAGGGAAATCACAGAGTTTGGAATTGTCTGATTTTGAAAGCAGCACAAGGGAAATCACAGTGTTTGGAACTGTTTGATTTTGAAAGCAGCACATGGGAAGTCACAGAGTTTGGAACTGTCTGATTTTGAAAGCAGCACAAGGGAAATCACAGAGTTAGGAACTGTCTGATTTTGAAAGCAGCACAAGGGAAATCACAGAGTTTGGAACTGTCTGATTTTGAAAGCAGCACAAGGGAAATCACAGAGTTTGGAACTCTGATTTTGAAAGCAGCACAAGGGAAATCACAGAGTTTGGAACTCAGTGCTTTGGCTTCTCAGAATGAACTAGAAGGGAGACAAGATCAGATCTACAGTACAGTAGCTTCTTGTTGTTTTACATTGTTTCTTGTGGATTCTACTTGGTAGAAGGTTATTTCTTTTCTTTCTTACTACTAAGGGGCTAGCAGGGTATTGTTTGGGGCTGTTGGAATTTTGAAACCTGTATTGGTAGCTATAAGTGGGCTTATTTGTTTGATTCACTGTGTGGCAGGCTGCATTTGTAGAGGCCTATTTCTTCTGTTTTAAAACATAATTGGTGTGATTTAACTGGGTCTGTTTCTTTGAATTGGAGACATATATCTTCTAATTCCAAGCCTATTTTGATGTGTTGTTGGTGAAGCTGTTTGAATTGGAGTCCTGTTTCTTTGGGTAGCAAACCTATTTTGGGGCTTTGAGTGAATTGTGATTCATTGTTGCTGGCTTCACTAGTTGCAAAGTTTGAGTGCAGACTGGGGGAAGGGTGCTAATGGTCTGACCAGAGGCCTCAGCTACCTGATTGTTTCTGGAAGACTTGGGCTGGTCCACCCTTGGTCCATTATTTCCTTTATACCAGGGGTTCTGACATCACTTCCTCAAACAGGCAAAGGATATGCACCTGTCATAGCAAAAGCAGACATCCAGGAAAGGAACAGCAGCAAGTGAAGAGGTGACTGCTCTCTCGGTGGAAGGGAAGTAAATGCAAGTCTAGGAGCTTTCATTATTACTTCTTCACATTGATATTGCATTGGGGAAAGGAGGAGTAGGAGTTTGAAGAAGGTTGTGCAGTGGCTACTTAAAGTCTGTTTTTGAGTGTGGATAGGAAGGATAGGAATATAAAAAGCAGTTGCTCAATATATCTAAACGTGTACAACAAAGGAGGTAAGGGAAATAAAGAAAATGTTTTGCACTGATAGAGGAGGGAGAGGGGAGACTTGGGGGAGTGTTTGGTATCCTGCATCTGGAAGGGTGGGGGGTTGCTGGTGGGCAACGACAGCAATGGGTAGGGTGGTAGGCTGCAACAACTGCGGTGCACCAATCTTTCTAAAAATTGCCTGGAGTGTGGGATGATGTTTAGTGTGCAACCACATAGAAAAACTTAGAAAGGAGATTGAGGGTCTGTGGGAGGAACTAAGACAGGCAAAGCATATTGGGGATGGGTTTAGCCCAATACTGGAGGGATGAAGAAGGGGAGATGAGGGAGGGCGATTTAAGCCAACAGTGGTGAGGAGAGGGTCAGAAGAAGGGAAGCAGAGACAAAGGGGCCCAGGCCAGGAAGAACAATTGCCGGGGAAACCAGGTCAGAAGACAAAAGACAAATGGAAGGAGGAGATAGGGACTTGTGAGGGGAGGCGAAGAAGTGGCAAAAGTCATGGAGTGGAAAGGAGAGAACAGGTTACTATGAAGAGAGAAGGAGCGGGCATTTTTGAAGGGCCTTCAGAAAATAGTTTTGCACTGCTAGAGAGGAAGAAGGTGGAGGAGGGAAATGATGAAATTAGAAGAGTAATTGATAAATGCCTGGACCAAACTGGAGCGGGGGGAAGTTCTGCTGGGAGAATTGCAACAGGGGTAAAAGGGGGAAATAATGTGCAGGAGGAAGAAGAGGAGCTGAAAATGAGAGAGGGAGATGAATGGAAGCAAGCAGGGAGTAAGAAGGGTGGAATCTTAGTGCTGGGGACTCAATACTAAGAGGAGTTAGGTGGGGTAGCAAGGGGGAGAGGCATAGTCGCATTTGGGTGGAGGCCATGCCAGGAATGACAGCGGAAAGGGTGGGACAGTCTGTTCTGAAATATGCTAGAAGGGGTAGGGACAAGCCTCATTTAATTATACATCTTGGGACAAATGACCTGGCTGACAAAACAGTAGATACAGTCCAGAGGCAGTTTGAGGAACTAGCACAATTATGTGAGGGGGCAGGAAGATCAGTATCTTTTTCAGAGATACTTCCCATGCCAAAGGCAAGCACAACAAGAAAGCTGAGAATAGAGGAATTTAATGGATGGCTAAGAACCTGGTGTTGTGCTAAAGGGTATGGGCTGTTGGGGGGGTGGGACGGGACCTGGGAGGACAGTAGTCTCTAGGCCAAGGACAGACTCCACTTGAGTGAGGAGGGAAAGAAAGTGTTGAAACAGAGGATGGAGGAGTACATAGGAAGTTGGGAGTTTAAACTAGGAGTGGGGGTGGCAGTTGGGAAGAGATATGAGAGACCACAGGTTGGGAAACCATATGAGCTTACCCCCCATAACAGTGACAAAGGACAAATGGCAAGTACTGTTGGCGATGCTAGGAAAGGAGGGCAGGATGGGAGGGGGGAAAGGGTGGAAGGTGGTTACCCTTAATGCTAGGAGCCTTGGAAGGAAAACTGCAGAGTTACATGTTCTCAATGCAGAGGGAGAGGTGGACATTGCAATCATCACAGAAACATGGGCCACCCAACACAATGACTGGGTCCTGTCTGTACCAGGGTACAGGTTATTTCGTAGGGACAGGGTGATTGGGAAAGGGGGGGTGGCACTATATGTGAAGGAAGGACTGAAGTGTGTAAGGGAGGAAGGGGAGGAGGGTAGTACGGAGTCACTTCGGATGCAAATCCAGGACTCCAAGAATAGGATTCTTAGAATGGGAGTGGCCTACAGACCACCATCTCAGACGGAGGAGTAGACAGGAACTAGCGGGACAGATCAGGAGAACCTGCAAGAAGGGTAGTGTGGTGATTGTGGGGGACTTCAACATGCCAGGAGTGGACTGGAGCACCCCAACAACCAGGAACAGAAGGGAGCAGGTACTGCTGGATGCTTTCCAGGACAGCTTCCTGCTGCAAATGGTCAGTGAATCAATCAGGTTAGGAAATACCCTTGACCTTGTGCTGGCAAATGGGGACTTTGTAAGAGAACTTACAGTGGAGGAACCGCTGTCAAGGAGTGACCACCGCTCAGTATGGCTCACATTGGATATGGGCAAGGAAGGAGTGGAATCTGGCACAATAGTGCTGGACTTCAGGAGGGCCGACTTTGGGAGGATGGGGGAAGTGGTAAAAGGGTACCTGGCCAGAATTCAATGTAGTATGGACACTAACCTGAGGTGGGAGCTCTTAAAGCTGGGGATAGTGGAGGCAACCAAAACCTGCTGCAAAGCCCAGAGCAAGAAGGCTAGGGCTAAGAAACTGATCTGGTTGAGCAAGGAGGTCATGGAAAAGGTAAGGAGGAAAAGAGCTGCCTTTAGGAAGTACAAGAAAACAGGGAGGGGGAGGACAGGGAGGAGCACTTGACAGAATCGAAGGAGGTGACAAGGGTAGTAAGTGGAGCCAAAGCATCTACGGAACTCAGGCTGGCACAAGGCATTAAGAAGGGGGAGAAGGACTTCTTTAAGTACATCAAGGAGAAAAGGAGCTGTAAGGACCACATAGTAAGGATTAGGAAGGAGGGGGGGTTGGGTGGAAGCAGGTGTATAAGGCGGAAGCACTAAATGAGTACTCTGCCCGTATTTACTGAAGAGAAGAGGGGTGACACCCAAAGGGAGAAATGGCAGAAGCAGGGGGAAGTGGTGACAGATGGGAATCATGGAGAGCAGAGTTCGAGAGGGTTTAAAGGCACTGAGGGGACAAGGTACCAGGCCCAGATGGCATCCACCCAGGGTACTGAAGAGCTGGCAGAGGTCCTTGCAGGACCTTTGGCAGACTTATTTAATGCCTCACTACATTCGGGGTGTGTACCTCAGGACTGGAGGATGGCTCAAGTGGTGCCCCTCCACAAGAGTGGCCCCAAGGATGAACCGGGAAACTACAGACCAGTGAGCCTCACATCCATCGTGGGTAAGCTAATGGAGACTATCCTGAAGGAGAGGCTGGTGGCCCTCCTAGAGGCCAAAGGACTACAGGACAGCAGACAGCATGGCTTCATACATGGCAGATCCTGCCAAACCAACCTGGTCAAGTTCTATGACTGGGTAACTAGGCAACTGGACAGGGGCCATGCAGTGGATGTCCTGTATCTGGACTTCAATAAGGCATTCGACTCAGTGCCACATGGAAGGCTGGGAAGGAAGTTAGTAGGCACAGGGGCGGGTGCAAAGCCAGTGAGATGGGTAGGAAACTGGCTGCAGGGAAGGCAACAGAGGGTGATAGTGGGTGGGGAGCTCTCACATCCAAGGGCAGTGATGAGCGGTGTTCCACAGGGCTCAGTGTTGGGATCAGTGTTGTTTGGGATATTCATTGCAGACATATCATGGGACATCAAGAGCAAGATCAGTCTGTTTGCTGATGATACCAAGGTAGGCGCGGTGGTGGATGACCTAGGGGGATGGCAAGGGTTGCAGGGTTATCTGGCAAAGCTTTAAACCTGGTTAGACACCTGGCAACTGGGCTTTAATTCCAAAAAGTGCAAGGTGCTGCATTTTGGGATAAAGAACCCAAGGAGGAGTTACCAGCTAGGGGGAGCGCAGCTAGCCCAGACAGAGGAGGAGAAGGATCTGGGTGTGCTCATTACAGAGTCAATGAACAACTCAGCACAATGTAGGAAGGTAGCTGCAAAGACCAACAAAATGCTGGGTTGTATTGCAAGGGGTATATCCTCGAGGAGGGAGGAGGTGATTCTGCCACTGTATAGGTCATTAGTTAGACCACACCTGGAGTACTGCGTGCAGTACTGGCGTCCGTATCTGAAGAGGACATTAAGTTGCTGGAGGGTGCAGGCGCAGGCGAGCAAGATGATCAAGGGGCTGGGACTATCATCATGAGAGGAGGTTGAAGGAGTTGAACATGTACTCACTGGAGGAGAGGAGAACAGGGGTGACATGATTTAAACCTTTAAATAGATGAAAGGAATAAACAAGACGGGTACAGAGGGGCTGTTCAAAGTAAGGGAGGGAGGCCACCAGGGCCATGATATGAGACTGGAGCGAGGAAGGTTCAGGAGGGAGATGAGGAGACACTTTTTTACAGAGAGGGTGGTGGCTGGGTGGAATGCGTTACCTGCTGAAGTGGTATGCATTAGAATAGTGTACTGCTTCAAACGAGGATGGGACAGGACAAGGGGGAGGGTTAATAAAGGGGAAGGGTGGAAGGGAGGGGCAGCTGCAGAATAAGGGGTACTAGCTGCACATTCGAGCAGACTTGATAGACCTCTAGGCCTTTATCTGCTGGCAAATTTCGTATGTTTGTATGTTCGTATCATGTGCACTCCCAGGGTTCGTGGCACAGACATTGGTGATGCGCCCCGTGGCATCGCACACCACCTGGCAGTTGACACTCGGGCTCCCCTTCCAGTTGATGTATGCCATGCCCTCAGGACCAGGTGGCATGCAGATGACCACATGGGTGCAGTCAATGGCCCCAATCATGCCAGGCATACGTGCCGCCCTGTGGAAGTCCTAGATTGTTGCGGTATGCTCCACCTTTGTGCTGGGGAAATGGATGAATTCCGAAGCACGTGGCAGCAGATCACTGAGGAACTGTGTGAGGAGGTGGGATGTGGCCAACTGGGTGATGCCTGTGGTGTCCCCTGTTGGTCTCTGGAAGGTGCCCCTGGTGAGCAGGCACATGACGTGGTCACCTTCGTCTCCATGGACATGGCGTGGCTCCATCTAGTGGGTGCCTGCATCTCCTCACTGCACAGCTTGCAGAGTTGCCTCAGAATGGCCCTGTTCAGGTGATACTGGCCCATGATCTCAGTGTCACTGTAGTTCTCAAAGGTGACATGGGCACAGTACTACCTGTGTCAGGCTTACTGCTGACAGGCCCTTCCTCAGCCTTGTTGCTGTTCCTCCTGCCCCCTCATACCCCTCATTACTGCCTCTATCATGAAGGGTGCACCGTCCATGGCCCTTGCTGTCCACTGTCCCCTTGGGTGGTTGGCTGCTGGCTGTGTGCCACCCTGGTGCACTGCTTGTCTGTGTGTGCATGTCTCTCTCTCTCTCTCTCTCTCTCTCTCTCTCTCTCTCTCTCTCTCTTCTCTCTCTCTCTCTCTCTCTCTCTATGCCCCTCTATCCCTCTCCTATGCCACTTCTGTTCCTCTCCCTCTGTGTGTGGACTTTGGTCTGTCTGTCTGTGTGTGTCTCTCTTGCGCTGTCTGTCTCTCTCACTCACTCCCTCTCACTCACACCCCGGCACAAGTGCTATGTGTTTGCGCCTTGTATTTATAGGAACAAGTCTGCTTGGAGCAACTTCAATTTGCTCCCCACTTGTGCCATGGATTCACAGTTGAATATGCCACTGCACTGGATATTCATGGGTACACCCCCTGCTCTTGCTCCTGCATTCATTATAGTTGCGCACTGGTGCAATGGATTTTGCGCTGCACACTGGCTCCCACTGAATATGGCTCCTTGGCGCAATACCGCACTTGCGCCGGTGCAACTCAGTTGTGCATGCTCTGAATATCTGGGCCTTAGTCCACTGTGTGAAGCAGAAACTTAGATCTGTAAATCTATGAGGCAAGGTGGGTTTTGAGGCATTTATGAAATGAAATGAAATGAAACTTTATTTATATGGCGCCTTTCTTAAAACCAAGACACCTTACAATAATTTAAAAACAATAAATAAGTACAAGTCCATAAATAATCTATAAATCTATAAATCTGAGCTCTAATTCACAATCATTAATTAAAATTTACAGCTGTTTAGCCATGGGGGTAGGGGATTTTAGTCCTGTGGCAGTGTATGTGAAACTCAGGTATGTAAATTATTTAAATAGCAAATATACAAATCCAAGTTTCATACGCTATCACTGGACTAACCCCCTTCCCCAAATTGAAAATACAGCTTTAAATGGCCCAAAACACACCTGCAGTCTATATACATATACAAATTATACTCCAGTCCAGAGTCAGCTTTCACACAATGCTCCCCAACAAGACATTTGCAATTACCATGACTGTAGTTATGCAATAACTTAAAATGGCAGTGACAAAAACAGCCATGCCCATGCAAGCTACATTACTAGTGTACAACAAGCCCCATGCAGACTACAGTGCTAGTGTACAACAAACCCTGTGCAGGCTACAGTACTAGTGTACAACAAACCCCATGCAGGCTACAGTACTAGTATACAACAAGCCCTATGCAGGCTACAGTACTAGTGTACAACAGGCCCCATGCAGGCTACAGTACTAGTGTACAACAAGCCCCATGCAGGCTACAGTACTAGTGTACAACAACCCCCAATATGTATATGTATATATATATATATATATATATATATATATATACATACAGAGGACACAACAAATTATGTGGCCAATTACAATAATTCGACTTAGCTTTCAGCAAAAAGCATAAATAATCTTCATAATCCTATCCTGTTGTCTCTTAACCTGCCACTGCTGTTTTTTTCTAGTTACATTTGAGGTAAAACAAATTGCTCATTCAGGTGCAAGTCCCCAGCAAGCAAGCAGCAGCCTCAAAGGAAGGTCTGTCTTTTCACAGCGCTATGATCGTCAGGTCAGCACACCTTGAATTAAACAGCATTAGAATCAAGCCAGTACACTATGCTACATACACTATTTAGGATTCCTTGGCATATAAGTCATGATGTGTTATCAAGTTATTTCATTAGGAGACTTTACCTCCCCCTCCCCCGTGTTAAACAAAACATAGGGACGAAGAGGGAAGGGTGCAGAGATCCGCCACAACTGAAACAAAGTGATCAAATGATACAAACATATACTGTACATACAGTGTAAGTATCATATTCAATAGCCCTCCACAAAATGCTGAATAAAAATAAGTGAACAGTGAAGCTCATTCACTCTGAACCCACAAACAAACACATATAGCAATAGCACAACATAGCAAACAGTTCTTGTTTGTTTACTTTCCCATAAGGGTCCATAAAGGTTTGTTCAGTTGAGCTACACCTACAGCTCCTTTTCAACAAATACAATTTATTCAAAACCACTGCAAGCCTACAAGGACTACATACAGCAAACAAAAATTATACAGAGAGCTTCCCACTCCTGTCTGAGACCCATCATGAAGCATAACTAACTTTATCACATATTTTTAAAATGTATAACAAACCATCACCAATACAGAATGACGTAAATTAATTCCACTAAACATAACAATTATTACGACGTGTCTACATTGCATCTGTGCTTTTAACACAAAGTCTTTCTCTTGATACTTTGCAGGGGAGGGTAGTGGGTAGTACTAGGGAGGCACAAGTCTGTTAAATCTAACCCAAAAGAAAAGGCAGCACAGTTTGTGCTGAGTTAGAGAGCTGTAATGCTGTAATGAATATCACGTACCAGAGAGGTATACACTATGCAGCAGACAAAGTAAACCCCCATCCCCCCACCACACCTTGTGGAATGGTGGAGATTCAAAAACCACTGGCCCCGGGTTCCAAACTACTCAAATTCTCCATCTTGTGGGGACTAGCCTTGGTCTAAATCTTCTATAAAACCCCATCTAAAATGCCCCCACAGGAAAAACACCTGAGGGTGAGGGTGTGAAACAGCATTAAATCTCCACTTCTTCAGACAGGGAAGGGAAGAAGCCAACCCCCCCCAAGTAATCCCCACATTTGCCCCACAGGTGATGGGGGGGAGTTGGAGGAAAACTTCTTTGAGTGCTGCATAATACTGCCTGCCACTAAATTACTACAATTAAAAAGTACATACTGTGCTCTAACTCTGATCTGAGCCTCATTGCAATACTTATCAGTAGCTAGCTATACATTTTCCTCAGAAATTAAACAGTTCCTACTCCTACCTGTACAGCACTACTTCCCTGGGATCTTGCTCACCACAATGTATTGGCCCTGCCTCACGCTCTGCCTGTGCCTATCCCCACTAGCAGTGCACTTACCCACTTACCCATCTGCTAGTCCACACTGTGCCCTGGCACCCCTCCCTCCCCTTGCTCCTGAACCTCCTCTCCTGCCCTTGGGACCTCTGTGTGTCCCTGTCCCCCTGCCTCCCCTAGCTCTCTTCACCTCAGGCACATCTGGGTGTCTTCTTATTCTTGCTTTCCCTCCTGTACCTCCCTGCCCACCCCCTGCTCCCTTAGCCCCTCCTCCCTCTCATGTCAATCGTAGGAAAACCTCTCACCATCTCCCAGCCAGAGTGTTAGTCATGCTACTACTCCTGTCAGGAACATTCATCCAAACCCTGGCCGGTTCCCAGGAGCTCCCCAACTCGCACCACAGGCCTATGCATGGTCTCCATGAATATCTGTAGCCTCCTAAAAAGTTTGACTCACTACAATGCCTGGTCACATCAATTAACCCTGATGTCATCACCCTGGTTGAGACTTGGCTGTCAAAATCCTCCCTGACTCCCTAGTCTCCCTTCCTGGTTTCACCCTTTTCCGGTCCGACCGTGTTGGGAGGCAAGGCGTGTGCTTTTATGTCAAGGAATCTCTCCCGTACTAGCCTGCCCTCCCCATCCTTGACTCCAGGGGCCCAGGTGCTTACGTTGAAACTAACCCTGACCCTTTAAAGGACCCTTTATCTGACTACTGCACGTGCCCCTAGGGACCAAAACGCAGGCCATTGCCTCTCTTACAGAATACCTTACCTCTCTACCTCCTTCCGCTGATCAAATTCTGGTGGGTGACTTAAATGTCAACTGGCTCAGCCCCTCCTACTCCTCTACCTGAGACTCCTTTTCTGCAATAGACCTAACGCAACTAGTTACCCACCCTACCAGGACTAACCCCAAGAGAGGCTCCAGTACCCTGCTTGATGTGGTACTCATCAACTGCCCTAATCGGATCCCCAATGTACAAGTCCTCCCAGACTCTCTCAGTGATCACTCCCCCATTTTATTCCACTAGTCAACCTCAGTCTCCAAACCCATAGCACAGTCCACATGCCGGCGGCGTCTAATACCTGGTGGACTGATAAAACTTAAGGAACTTCTGTCCCAAATTGACTGGTCTCCTATACAGGCAACTCCTGACATTGACACAGCTCTCTCCTTCTTTACCCAAACTTTTAATAATGCCTGTGATATCTTTGCCCCAGTGTTGACCCACCGTTCTAAAAGGAAGAATGCCCCCTGGGTTACCCCAGCTTTGATCCACCAGCTCAAACATAGGGACAACCTATGGCACCGTGCCATTGAGACTGGCCGGCCCAATGACAGGCGGTTATATGTTGCAGCCCGAAACAAGTGCACTCGGGCCATCAGAAAGGCCAAGTCTGAGCACTATCGGTCCTCACTCACTGCCTCATGGGGGAATCCCAGAACCTTCTGGGATAACATTAAACAGTTAAATGGGAGTGCACACTCCCCACCCACCAGATCAACATTAATAGTGTGATGTCCTCAGACCCAGCCCTCATAGCCAACCACCTCAACACCTCATTCACTGACCTTAGCCCTATCCTCCCTACAAATCTTTTGACCCTCCCCCAGCACCTGCCATAAATCTTTCTCACTTATTTCTCCTCCGCGTGTTTCTGCCCAAGAACTTAGGCGCGACCTTGTCACTGCCCTCAAGAGTAATAGTACAGGCAGTGACACCTGAACTCCGGTATCCCACGGGCTGGTCTTAGACACAGTCCTACCCCGATCACATGCCTCATCAACCACTCTCTTTGCCTGGGAAGGTTCCAACTGCCTGGAAAGTCGCCACTGTCACCCCTATCTTTAAAGGTGGTGATAGGACTGTGGCTGGAAACTATCGACCGATCTCCATTCTCTTTCCTCTCTCCAAGGCCTTGGAAAAAGTGGTGGCCTCTCAAATCTCTGACTACCTCTCCACCTACATTGTCCTTTGTCCTGAGCAGCATGGCTTCCGAGCGGACCACAGTACCAACACAGCCCTCCTAGAGTTCTCCAACTTTCTCCACTCCTCCTTAGACACTGGTTCTCTGGCTGGTGCTGTCTTCATTGACCTCTCGAAAGCTTTTGACACTGTCTCCCACCCCTCCTTCTTGATGCCCTTAGTCTCTCTGGTTTTGCTGCTGGGCCTATCTCCTGGTGCACCAGTTATCTGTCTGACTGCTCACAGCATGTAAAATTAATGGGACCTACTCAGACATCTGTCCCATCTTTTCTGGGTTCCCAGGGCTCCATTCTGGGCCCCTTACTATTCTCCCTTTACCTTAACACCCTTCCATGCTCTTGCTCGGGGAACATTCTATTGTACGCTGATGATGCAGTCATCTTTGCCTCAAGTCGTAACCCTACTGCCCTCCAGGACTCGCTGCAGAAGTCCTTCACTGAAGCCGAGGGCTGGTTCAAGGAACATAGATTGGTGATAAATCTTAAAAAAACCAAAACCATGTTCTTCACTCATCCCCAAAACAAGTCCGGCAACTTCAAACTCCTCATTCACTCTGGGTCCTCAATCCCACTCGAACAAGTTTGCTCCTATAAATACCTAGGGATCCATTTGACCCTCCTCTCCTTCCATGGACACATCGCTGCCCTAGCCACTGCCACTAATATCCAGTTGGGCATCTTACATCAGTATAAACACTGCCTCCCCTGGAGCTCTTTGACTTCATGAGTCACCTCCTCTATCCTGTCCCTAGTGGACTATGGACTGCCGGTGTATGGTGCTGCTGATCAGACCGCACTCCATAAAATTACTTTTCTCTGAATAAGGCCTGCAGGTTAATTACTGGAGCACCTTGGATGACACACACCTGTCTACTGTATGCTAAAGCGCTGGTACTTGATCTCGACGAGCGCCCAAATATCTTTACCTGTACCCTTACAAAAAAGACCTCCTGGGCTTTCCCCACCAGGATTGACCACCACCATACGCCGCTCTGTCCCACTAGTTCATACTCGGACCTCTGGGAAACCTCTCTTGTTATCCCTAGAGCTAGGACCTCTCATGGCCAAAGAGCCTTCAGCTTTAGGGCCCCTCCTGGTTCAACACTGCCCCTCCGCTCCAAGCTCCAACTATATCGTGCTTCCAAAACTTCTTACGTAACCACCTTATTAACACCGATGCTAACTGCCACTAGTCAAAGCCGCACTCAATACTTATGACAAAGCTTATTACTAGTTGCTAAGGACGACATAACTCTGGTATTGTTTGCATCCATCCTACCTGTACCAGCTTGTTTGTATCTATGTCTTAATTTTACTGTTATACTTATGTGTTGTACTGCTATACTGTGTATTTTGGTTTGTCTTACTGTGACAAGGTACCTTTGTAAATGAGCCTATGGCTCAAAGGTTTTCCAAACTGCTGTTTAAATAAAATAAATAAAAATAAAAAACAAAATAAAAAAAAAAAATAAATAAAAATAAATAAAGTTGTTCATTCATGGCTTAGGTTTACTCATTCTCTGGCCCACACCACCAAGACCTTGCTTACGCCTTATCTCCTTTTTGCCTAATCTACCCTCTGGCTGAGCTAACTTCTCCCTATTGGTTCTATTATTGCCAGTCACTACTAGCTAACTAGCCTATAAACAATAAAATATGTTTTGATCAAGCTTACCTTATTTCTCTGGCTAAGGGGGGAAGGATCCTTTAATACTTGCTCCACTTCAGGAGGAGTCTCTGGGTGGGCGCAGGCTGGTTTCTTAAAATGTCAGTTACTTTACTTGCTGCCTTCAACAAATGCTAATTTTGTAAAGTATAATACAAACTAACAAGTTGTAAAACTTGTATGAATTAAGTTATTTTGTGAATCTTTTTTTTATAAGTAGTGCTGACTGCTGTTCAAACTATCAGTCCTCCTCTCTTCTGGTCCACTCCTTTTGGTTATATGCTGCACTGAGTGCTCAGGCTAGCAGGTTCCTTCTGGACTGGTCTTTCTCTGGAATGTGTGGCTTTTTTCACTGGTCTGAACTCTGTCCTCGAAGTGTCAGCCTGTCAGGGATATCTTAAGGGCTAGGGTCTCTGCTGGATTGATGCTGCTCTCAGTCTCATTATAGCCTGACACTGACTGGTGCAGAGACAGAGAGGGTTTCATCTGAATTCCTGGGGCAGTGGTCTCCTTTGTTCTGTCTGGAGACAGACCTGAGGGAGGCAGCACAGCAGGTAATAAATTTAAATGTATGGCCATTTGGTGCAGGCAGAAAACAAGTGCAATCAGTCCCTTCTGACTGACTTTCTCTGCTCCAGTCCTTCCTCTTGCATTTAAATCACGTGTGTGCTGTCCGTGGCTCCGAGCTGCACCAAAGTACAGACGAGCACACCCGATGATTCTGCATGATGTCAGGTGTGTCTCTTGCATCTGTACCTGGAAGCTCAGCCTCCTACACCACCGGCAGGCAGCATGTAAAAAAAGCAAACAGGCTGACTGAACAGCAATACAGCAAGCGTGCACACTGTGCATTACTAAGTGTAGCCTACTGGGATTTGAATGGGCAGTACAGGACATCGGGACAAAGGGGCCACAAACAGGATGTCCTGGACAAATCAGGACACTTGAGAGGTATGCTTTGGTGCTGGGATCCTACCTGATATTGAATTAGGTGCAGGGTCTCTGGTGCACTGGCAATCGGCTGCCATTTGCCACAGCTTGCACTGATCTTTCAGAATCAGGCCCACTATGTCCTTTGAAAATGCAATGCCCTTAGGAAATGAGCTAAAATAGCTCTAGTTTATACCACAGAAATGAAGTCGACACACGGCACCGTTCCTGATAGTCCTGTTAGTCCTGCTAGTTCTGCTGGTTAGGAACAGATAATCGGACACAAAGTGCTTCAAGGTCAATGTTCTTTTAATAAAGATCCATAAAATTCCAAATGAATCGATCCAAAAGAGACACAAAGAAGCCAAGCAGGATGCCACGAACTGGGGCTGATCCCCTTCCCATCAGAGACTCACTCTCAGAAGTGCCAGTCAAATGTTTTCATGCTAAAGGAGTGCTTTCTCAACACTTTAAATAGCACTAGGATATCATGGACATTTCTCATTTTTATTATGTTCTACTGTTAATACAGCTCATTTGCTCATTTGCCAGTGACTATGGATTTTAAATGGACGTAATGTTGGCAATAAGCAAATAGATGAACATTTCTTTCTGCTCTCCCATCCCACGGTTTTAGTTTACTATCATCTTGATTCATCTGATGTCCTACAGTGTTTTGCTCATGTTGCACTTCCATGAGCTCAGAGAGGCACTCTGACTGAGACCCATTTCTAATCAGTATTCATTACAGTCATTATCCACCTTCTGAAAACGCCATTTTGCAGGTTTAAATATTTGCTAATTACATACTTTGCCTGCTGCTGCAAAAAGCACTGTCCAAATATACTATTACTTAAACATAACCTGTCACTATGAACATGCTCTGTGACACTATGTAGCGATAGCTTATATTACAGATAAAATCAAATAAATAGAGGTACAGATAATGCCAGCTCTTGTGATCAGATAGTTGATGTTGCAGCTGCTTGCAGTCAGTGAATAGCAAGTAGGAAATAAAAAGAGACAACCAAGCTATTACTGCAATTGTAAACTGCATATGAGCTCATGACAGCCAAACACCGGAGGACATCAAAGAAATAAAGATGACAGCAGACTAAAAGGAGAGATGGGGAGCAAAAAACAAATAGATTTTTATGATTGCTAGGGAGATATATGCCTGTATGTAAAACAGATTTATGAGGGAGTTGATCTCAATATTAATAACACTCCAACAACAGACATGGAGTCCGTATGGATTCAGTTGCATCTTAATAAAAAAAAAAAAAAAAACATTAACCATTGGTAATTATTTTAGACCACCATCAACTTCCCCAGAATATAATGAGCAACTATTGAAAGAAATTACAATAGCAGCCGACATGTTCTATGTCATAATAATGGGTCACTTCAACCTCCCCGGCATTGACTGGAATAAGTTTACATGTAGCCCCACCCTAGAAACACAATGTTAGCAGTAGGTGTTGAGCAGAGAGTCAAGTCTCCAACCAGGAGAAATAATATTTTAGAACTAGTTGTCACCAACCTGGCTATTGGGATTTCAGAAATAGCAGTGTGAGAAACACTGGGTAGCAGTGATCATTGCATGCTGACTTTTGCATGCTCAGCAAGACAGACTATTAACAACATTAAGACATACATTAAGAATTATGGAAGGGCTGATTATAACAAGATTCAGAATACACTGGATTCTATTGAATGGGAGAAAATACTTCAAAAACTAACAGTTGACAAATGCTGGAATACACTCTTTAACATACTTAGGATAGTGGAAGAATGGTTTGTTCCAAATAAACTAATTAACAACAAAATGGGAAGTATGCATCAATGGATGACAAATAGACTAAGGAGACAAATAAAAAGGAAAGAAAGGGCCTATTCTAATTATGAAAAAAGAACCTGACCGAAGCATCCAAACAGAGATATAGCACAGAATTAAGAAAAACAAAACAGCTAATTAAGAAAGACGTAACTTAGAATTTAGGATAGCTTCTACAAAAGGAAACCAAAAAATCCTTTATAATGTATGGTATAACATTATTATCAGCAAAAATCCATAATTTTATCGGGTTGTTGTACCCTCAATGTGATGTCATGATGTTGTTATACCATCATAGGTATGTCACATCGATGGTACAACATGGAACGCATTCGCACATGCACATTATGCAATCTTCATATCTTCCTCAACCAGTCACAATGATGAGAGCTGTACCCAGGTGAAAATGGCAGTGACTAGAACAAATTTAAAAGTAAGGAAGCTGCCTCTCTTTTTGTGGTATTTATGTGTACTATTCACTTTAAAATACAATGTATGGTCCACTATCGGCAACAAAGCATGTGGTGCCATCTCGAGGTTGCCAAGATGATCTAAACCTCTTGAGCTTCACACTCAAGGTTTAAACAGTCACTGTGGCAACCTCTCAATGGCACACATGCTTGTTACCAATAGAGGACCATACATTATCCTCTATTTCTCATGCATCAATAATATGAGCTGTGGCAGGACTGTAGCTCAACAGCCCACTAGTTGTCAATGGAACCACCCTAAAAGATCCTATAGCAATAGGAAATGCTTTTAATGACTATTTCAGCACTGTATTTAACATTAAGAAAGATTCTTTGGAGTTAGGAAATCTGGAGGACTCAAATATAACTGGCTTCTCAAACAAAGAAGTATTTGACATATTACAGGCACTCAGACCTAATTCATCCCTGGGTCTTGATGGTATACACCCAAGATTCCTTAAAAATCTGGCAAATAGCCTATGTACAGTACACCATTAAGGTTATTATTCAATAAGTCTATAACTCTAGGAATTGTACAGTCTGACTGGAAAAAAGCTGTGGTAACACCAATATACAAGAAAGGGAGCAAAGCATTGCCTGGGAACTACAGGCCAATTAGCAAAAACTAATGGAAACATTAATAAAAGCCAAGTTTGAAAGTGAAACTATTGAACTGGTTTACAAGACACTACTCAACACAGCTTTACCAGGGGAAGAACCTGTATTACTAATCTTATTACATTCTACGAATTGGTCAGTTCAAGCTTGGATGGTGGAAGGCCAACTGATGCGATATTCCTAGACTTCAAAAGAGCATTTGAACCTGTCTCTCACTGTGAATTGCTTCACAAGCTCAAAAACATGGGATATAGTTCCCATTTGGTAAAATGGGTGGATTCCTGGTTAAGCGGTAGAATGCAACAAGTCAAAAACTATCTTTAAGAGGCTAGTAACTAGTGGAGTTCTGCAAAGGTCAGTCCTGGGACCATTATTATTAAGCAACTTTATTCAGGACCTACACAATGGGTTAACTAATCAAATTGTAAAATTTGCTGACAATGCTAAAATTTGTTGTGCAGTTTTGAGGCTAAATACTTGTCCCTAGTTAAGGGCCTTGAATTAAACAAAAACTGGGCATTAAGGAACAAAACGGAATTTAGTTTAGAAAAATGCGTAATCCTACACTTGGGCAGGCAAAACTCCTTAAGATCGTATCTATGTTAAAACATTTCCCCTTATCATCAGTCTGTAATGAAAAAGACTTGGGCATCTTAATTGAAAGTAACTTTACAATGCATGCCCATGTTAGGAAAATAACACATACTGCCAATAAATTTATCAACATCATCAGAAATGTTTTTATTAGTAGGGATGAGGACTGCATTATGTGGCTGTACAGGTCAAATATTAGATCCCATGTTGATTATGGATCGCCTTTCTGAGCATTATACCCAGAGGCAGGATATTAACTTACTGGAGGGTGTACAAAGGAGGGCTACAAAATTTATCCCAAGGTTAAGACACACACCTCACGGGCAAAGGTTGTACAAACTGAATATGATGACTTTGGAACACCGGCGAATGAGAGGGGATTACTTACAACTATTCAACATACTGTAATCAAAAAATACAAATCTGCAACTTTAGATAGCACCTCTCCTATAGAAAGGCGCCTCAATCTCAGGTCTCATAATAAGCAACTAGAAGTCCATAAGATCAACACCAAAAAAAGGAACAGCTACTTTACTGTAAGGGCTCCCAGATTATGGAACAGGCAACCACGATATCTAGTTGACATATTATATTTTGGTACTTTAAAAAAGGAACTTGACAGATATTCGGGGTTCTAGATACTCACTAGCCACTCAGTATGGGAGACAGTCTTGATGGACTAACACCTTCTTCTGTGTACAACTTACCAAGAAATGCACACACAACGTCCTTTGATAATCCAATGTCATAAGCAAATTACCTGAAATGCATCCAGGATATCATGAAGATTTTTCATTTTTATTATGTCCTACATCTAATTCAGCTCATTAGGCAATGGCAGTGGATTTTGCACACACATGATGTTGTCATTAATCAAATATATAAACATATTTTTCTGCACCGTCATCTCACTTTTTTGTCTAATATCATCTTAATGTGTCTGATGTCCTCCAGTGTTTGTCTCATGCTGAACTCCAGTAAGCTCAGACAGCCACATTGACCAACAGCCATTTGTAATGAATATTCATTACTGTCATCATGCACCTCGTGAAAAGTCCATAGTGCAGGTTTAAATATTTAGTAATTACACTACTACTACAAAAATATAGTATTATTGAAATATAACTGGTCACTATGAACATGTTCTGTGACACTATGTAGTGACACCTGTATAACCATATTACATTATAATATCTTGATATAACTACAATAAACCACAAAACTCCTTAACTCATTCATCCATCATTCATCTTCTACTTCTTTCATACACACCTTTTGCCACCATCAATAACATCAGTTTGCAGCCGTACTGGCTCTGACCAAAGTTTGTTTGACTTATCCTTACATTAGTGGTTGGGATAATGTTAATTCTGTCTCACATTACAGCAGCCGAATCAGCATGAATGTGCTCTAGGATAAAATGCCTGTAGGACCTTGTAATGATCATTTAAAGGGAAGTTTTCTTATGTTTCCTTTTCCATTTACCAGCAAAAATTGCATTGTCACTGATTTCATAAGCTTGGACACCAGACATCATGATTCTGTCAGAGTGGTTGCCTAGACTCTAATCTGAAAGACTATGGTTACTGGAAAATATATTGGTTCTAGTGTGTAAAGTAATGCAATTTCCCATTCTCTTGTTCTAAACAAGCAGCATAAAGAAACAAAAGGTGAAACGGACAAGGGAGGAATATAGGAACAAACTCAAGGAGGCAGGAAAAGCAGTTTAGATAGCCAAAGCCCAGCAGAGGAAAGAATAGCACAGGTAGTTAGGAAGGGAGATAAAACGTTCTATAGATACATAAGAGAAAAAAGGAAGAGTAAAGGGGGAATAGTCTGACTAGCAACAAAGGAGGGCCAGCTGCTGGAGAAAGATGAAGAAAAAGTAGAGTTGTTAAATTCTTCTGCTCAGTCTTCACAATAGAAGATATTGGCAAAGGACCTACACTAAGTAAGACAGAGCAGGATAGTGGAGGGGCAGACACAAGCCCCTTCACAAAAGAGAAGGTCTTAGAAAAGCTAAGCAAACTTAAGGTGGATAAAGCCATGGGGTCAGATGGTATCCACCCCAGAATACTGAAAGAGCTTCAGGAAGAAATAGCTGCACCACTAGCTGAGCTGTTCAATCTATCTCTGGAAAGTGGCAGACTACCTCAAGACTGGAAAAGAGAAACAGGTGTGCCCTTGCAAAAAAGTGGAAGCAAGGAAGAGGCAGGAAACTACTGCCCAGTAAGCGTGACCGCTATAGTGGGAAAAATTATGGAGACATTACTAAATGAGAGAATAGCTGACTACCTAAAGGAAACTGGAAAACTCAACCCCAAACAGCATTGCTTCACAGTAGGGCACTCGTGGCAAACAAACATGATTGATTTCTTTGATTGGGTTACCAGAACAGTGGACCAGGGTGGGGCGGTGGACGTGGTGTACTTAGACTTCAGCAAAGCCTTTGAACCCTTCCCCACAGAAGACTTGATAACAAACTAGAACACACAGGAGTTGGACAGAAAATAGTAAATTGGATTTGAAACTGGCTGCAGAATAGGACCCAGAGAGTTTTGGTCAATGGGGCATTGTCAAGGGAGGGAGGAGTGGCCAGTGGTGTTCCACAGGGATAGATGCTGGGTCCAGTCTTCTTCAACATATTCATCAGTGACATCACTGATGAACTGGAGGGGAAGGTGTGCCTGTTCACAGATGATACAAAGCTCTGCTACGGGATGGATACACTAGAGGGGGCATTAGGTATGAAAGCTGACCTAAGGAGACTGGAAGAATGGTCCAGAAATTGGCAGTCAAAATTTAACACAAAGAAGTGTAAGATAATACACCTGGGGAAGCGGATTCAGAAAAAAAGTATGTACTAGAAAGGCATCAATGAGAGGAGACAAAGCTGGAATGGGATCTAGGCGTGATCATTACAAACAACTTATAGGTAGGAAAACAGGAAAAGCAGTGCAGAAATCAAGTCCTATCCTCGTATGCATAGCAAGGGGTATTGCGAGCAGAAAGCAGGAAGTTATCATGCCCCTCTAAAGATCCTTGGTGAGGCCACACCTCTAGTACTGTGTCCGGTTCTGGAGGCCTCACCTAAAAAAGGACATCAACCGCCTGGAGACCGTACAGAGAATGGCCACAAAGATGGTGCAGGGGCTGCATAATGAGCCATACCAGACAAGACTCAAAGAGTTGAATTTATTCTCTCTGGTAGAGAGAAGAAATGGGGGACATGATAGAAACTTTTAAGTATGTCAAGGGAATTAACACAACTCAAAAGGAAAACCTCTTCCAAGAAAACAGGGCAGCGTGTACAAGAAGGCACAACTTGTGTCTGGTGGGAGGCAAATTTAAAAGCAACTCTAGAAAGTACTTTTTCACCAACAGAGTGAAAGACCCATGGAGCAGCCTGCTACCAGAAGTGGTGGCATCAAAGACAGTAAGGGAATTCAAACTTGCTTGGGACAGGTAATGTTGACAACTTAAGAAAAAAATATAATTGGGGGTAGCCACCTTGGGGAAACTAGATGGACCACACAGTCCCCATCTGCCAACACTTTTCTTATATTCTTATGTAAACTAATTGCCTCTTGCTTTGCCTGTCCTTCCTTTTCCTGGTTCTTATCTTACCTCTGTGGTCACACCCATTCTATCTTCTTTGTCCCACTGTTATCTTATCATAAAGATATCACCATGGGGGAACCACAAGGCTCTGTTCTACAGCTAATACTTTCTACTGTTTTTGTAAATGACTTGCTGCCATCTGTAAAATCCTGTAATGTACACATGTATGTGGATGACACCATCCTTTATTCATCTGTTCATTGTCCTGCTAATATCTCTGCTGCCCTGCAATCAGATTTCAACATACTATCAAGCCAGTTTATAATACTAATCATCTGGCTCTCAGTCAATCCAAAACTGTCTCTATGCTCTTTAGCACCCTAAAATATCTCCCTGCCACGCCTGCCTTGACTGTTAATAACCCAAATGGTACCCTGTTATCCTCAGTGTCCCAATATAAATATCTGGTGTCATTCTGGATACTTCACTTGACTTCTTCTCACATATACAGACACTAGTTTCCAAATACTACAAGAAGTCTGGTACCCTCTCTTGTGTGGGTAACTGTGTCTCCTTGGGTATGCTCAAATGCCTAAATGAGCACTTTGTCCTTCCTGTTATTGACTTCAGGAATGTGGTTTATGATGTCATCCCAAAATGCCAGTTCAAGAAACTGGATATCCTACTTAATGCCCTCTATAGGTTTATCCTATGTACCACTGGCCAAACGAATCATTGCATACTATACAGATGGTCTTGGCTGGCCTTCACTGTCTGACAGATGTGGACAATACCTTGCAGATTTACAAATTGGCTTAATAAGCTCCCAAGTTGTGCTCCCTCCCTACCCTTGCTGCATTGCTAGCACATTGTCTTTGCTCCCATTCTGGAAACAGATTCATCAATCCATGGAGCAAACTGTGTTCCAGACAACTGGCTTTTAGTTACAGATGCCCTCCAGTATGGAACAGCCTGACCCAGGGCATTATTTCACCATCAGTATTGCCTCTGCTAAATCTCTTTTCAAGAACACAATTGTGTCCTACTGTGATTATACCTGATTTTCTGGTAAACTGTTGTGTTTAAGTACTAACTGCTGAACATACCTGATGTATTCGTAACCTTATTAATTTTTTATATATTTATATTTTTTTTATTGTTGTATTTTCGGCAAACTCATCCACCTTCCCCCTTCCCCCAGGTCACATCTGTAAATGAGATTGCTTGTATATCTCTTTATGTGTACCCAGTGAAACATGTTTAAATAAATAAATAATAAATACTGTACTAAGTTGAGAAAGAGTAACATTGGACAAGATTGATCTGAATTTGGATAAACCCTTACCAAGTCAATAGAAGTTTAGTTCACATAGGACAAAGTACTCACAGTTAAATTTAGTCATGGTTTTTCCAATAAAGGTCACTAATATTTCAGAATCTGGTGCGCCTTTGGAGAACTGATCAGCAAATACTTGTAGAAGTTTAGGTGTACAGTACCAGTCTGATAATCAATTCAACAGTATAAGTCATTTTGCCAGCTAAGTCAGTGACCCTTAGATTGTTAGCAAAGTGGAGTGTTACCCCACCCCATGCAAGACCCTATCCTGTTAATTCACAAGTATCCCTGCAGGTAGACCACCATCTAGGGCCACATATCATTATGCATAAGTTTCAATGAACCAACTGTCATCACAGATGTAGGATTTTTTTTATTTATTTTGTTCTGTTTTCATACTTGGATAGCTTAATTAGTGCAACATTTAGTTGACAAGATGATCCATCCCAGCAACAGTACTGACACACATCAGTTTATGTGTAAGACATTAAGTACTTATTGAGCACATTCACATAACCACAAACCCAAAATGTCTTTTTCTGATGCAGTCTTAAACTTCTTTAGGTCCCACTACCATCATTATCTTAGGGATCCTCCTGGCAACCCGATCCAATATCTATGAACTGAGATCTGCTTGTACAGGTGTTTTGGTTGTTCCAAAATCAAGAGTAAAATTTGCAGGAGACAGAGCATTTTGGTTAGCTTGTCCCCTTCTGTGGAACTACCTTCCCATGGATACCTGAGTCTGCCCTTTCTGTACCAACTTTCAAATGTAGCTTAAGAGCATGGCTGTTCTGACATACTTTTGATGGGCACTGAAATAGCCATCAGCTCTGCACCATATGTTTTATATTTCATTTATTCTTTGTTAACCAGGTAAGGACTTTGGATCAAAGGTCCCTTTTCAGGCCTGACTCGAAAAAAAAAAAGAACAGCACAACACATACAATGACAAACAACAAATTACATAAAACAATTACAAGCATAATTCAATAATAAAAATTGCTGTAACTTCATCTTAAAATTAAAAAGGAAGGTAGCCTGACAAATAGAAATCAATAGTGTATTCCAGTAAATTGGGGCAGCTACTGAGAATGTACATGATCCAATCTTAAGCCTGGATTGAGCTACATTAAGTAATGTACCATCTGCTGATCTTAAACTAGGTAACATAGCTCAAGATGAAACTAAGCAAGACAGAGGTAACACAAATTAAAAAAAAGACATTTAAAAATAACACATCTCAAAGAGTATTCAATTCTGGAGATAGGAGACATCCATCCTAAAATCGAATACAGGCTGCAGTGATGGGTACGAGCAGGTACCACAAGAACAAATCTACAAATGTTATTATAAGTCACAGTTAAAGCATGGAATTCCTTTAAGCCTATGTTAAAATATAAGTTTACACATAATCAAAGTGGGGGGAGAAGTGACCCAATGGCAACAGCTTTCCTAGTCTCAGCAGTAAAGTAGGATTTGAATTTATAAAGTAGACCAAGTTTCTGGTTAATAGTTTTAACAACATACTGTATCTGAAAGGAAAAAGTTTGCCCCAGGTCCAGAAGGACACCAAGATATCTAAATTGATGAACTTGTTCTATCAAAATCCCCTGATGATCATATAAAATTAAACTTGGATTGTCCCCAAACATTGATGGCATGCCAAAAAGCATTTTTTTAAATTCAGAAACATAGAGTTATCAGTAAACCACAGACAAACATCCCCAAAATAATTTTCTAAAGCAGAAGATAGTTCAGACACAGACTAAGATTAAGAAAAAATAATGAAGTTGTCCACATACAAAATGGTATTACTAAATTAACATAACTGGGGTAGTAGCTTAATAAATAGGGAAAACAATAAGGGGCCCAAAATGGACCCCTGTGGGACACCACAATGTATTAGGGACACATCTGAGACAACAGATCCAATTTGTACAAATTGAGATCGATTAGGCAGGTAATTGACAACCCATGAGACAACAGCTTCAGAAAAAACAATGTTATTCAGTTTAGAACAGGTGAGGTCATGCTCAGTTAAACTCAATGCCTTGGTCAGGTCCATGCTGCTCTGCATAAGGAATTGTTCATGATAATTGTTTTTTTATTCTGTTTATATTTGTCTGTTTCTGTTCTGTATTTGCTGATGAAGCCTTTTCTTTTTGTCCTGCACCTTGGCTTTTAGAAAGGCTTTTCTAAATAAAATAGCTAACTATCTATCTATTTTATTTTTAAGCCACTTTTAACACATCAATAAATTATTGGACACATGGAATACAAAATCACACCTACCCCAATAATGCAAAGCATCATAGGATGCATAGCAAATCACCACAAACATTTAGAGTGGTTCTGCTTTAAGTATCTTTCCCTTTTTTAGCACATTTTGGACACAGCCACATGACAACAGCCCCAAATGACTGTTCAATGCAATGTTGTGCATCACTGAGCCCAACTCCCATCATTGCATTTTTAGCCACCTGTTAATTTCTTTTGACTTGCTAGTATTATTAATTATAATAAAACAATATTTATAGTAACAATAAAATGCTCACCATCATCTAATTTCCACAGTGAACAACATTATGTGGCCAAATATCTTCTTTCCTTTTGTACTGTGTCTAGTGAGATGATTTGGTGAATTTACGGCCAGAGTAGTGTCTGAATTTCCTGGTGATGATTTCCTGCGTTGTTGTTCTTTTCAGTGGTGGTGAGCTGATTTCTCAGTTGCCATGTGGCTTGTACTGGGTCTACGCTATGTTCATCATGCACCACACTCCTACCTGTCTGCCAGCTTCTTGATCCATGACTTGGCTTCCCATGGTATTATATCTACTATTTGCACATTTTGTAAGATATTCTGTATTTTTGTTTGTTTATTGCATTTTCCCCTGTTCCTTTCCTTTCCTTTAGGACACCTATGAAAGCAATCTATTGACAGCTTAGTGTGCCTTTCCTTGTAAAAAATGTTTCTAAAGAATAAATGTACTTCTATGAACTTCAAAAAAGTCTGTCAGAAGTTCTTGTTGCTGCCCTCTGAGCACCATCGTAACTGTTGATCAATGAACACTCCTCTTCTTCCACCATGTGAACTTTAATATGTTACTGTTCCTTCTATCCAGTTTTGCCCAGCAACAAAACTGCACCAATGACAACATTCTCATGCCATTATGATAAAGTACCACCCCTCTTAGGAATATATGCCAGCTGAACTGCTGACCTGCCTTGCCCTATGTCACCACAACTGTGTGACAGCATTTCATTTTTTTGGTACTATACTGCCATGTTTAACTCATTACCAATCAACAGCTTAATCTGGTTCTGCATGTCAGTTTGCATCTGTATCTTTCTCCTCTCCCTCGGTATGAGGCTGGAAGTAAACAGAATTGCCTAACCCTCCTTTCCTGGTCAACAAAAAATAGCTGAACTAAGATCAAACCAAGACAATAGATTATCAATTCCAGATATGTCAAAATGATCCTAAACATTTTCCTTAGAGTGGTTCCACCCTGGATAAAGTTAACATCTGGATAACTGAAGAATCTGCCAAAGAATGAATCTTGCATTTAATACAGCATTCAAGCATCACTAAATCCTAGGCTACAAAAATGTGCCTCACATGCATTGGTTGTGTGATGCAAGTTGCTGTCACTGACACAGAAAACAGACTTTCCCTTTATAACACTAATCATACTACCATTTTATAGCCTTGGTTAGACTGCAACTGGAGTGATGTTGTTAATTCCTGTCATAAAGTGTACATTGAAGATGCCAAGAGGGTCCAGCACTGGGTGATAATTCTGATCAGTATTTAAGGTTGTGGCTGAATCAGAATTTCAGCTTTTACACCCACATTGACACCATACACAAGAAACATTGCCCTACTGTAAGCTTGGTGTGCTGTACCAAAACAAATCATACCTTCCACTACCAGTCTGCTGTGAGATCATCCTTAAGATGATCTGCCTGTGTTTGACTATGCAGATGTGGTTCACAGCACTGTCCCAAAGTCTACACTCACCAGTCTGGACCCCCTTTTCCATTCCTACTACCATTCTGCACTTAGTGCTCCATCTCTCACCAATCAATGCTCTCTATATGCTTATCTCTCTTTACCCTCTCTTGATGCCCAGCATCTGACACCCTGTTCCTCCTTCATGGCCAGATACTGGCTTGCCTCTGTTCCCACTTACTCCCTCTTTTTTTTTATTTTATTTTTATTTATTTGTTCTAGGATTACAAATACCTTTGAGCCGAGGCTCTTTTACAAAGGTTCCACGTCATTGGTACAATTGAGACAAATATAAGCAAAGATAACAGTTTATAAAATAAAAAATAAAAACATAGTCTTGTACAGGAAAAAAGAACAATAAGGTGAAACTTTGGGGAAGGGAAAGGGAAAGGAGGAGGGTGAAATCAGGGAGACTAAGTGGATGGGAGAAAAGGAGAGGTTGGTGGGGGGGGACAGAGAGAGGAGAGGTGGAAGGCGGGTAAGAATAGAGGTAGTGTAGACGGGTAGCATTTGACATGGGCCAGCAGGGGAGATAAAGATAGGAGGGGGGTGCTGGCAAAGTGCAGAAGTAGATCCCATCTATTTTTTCCATTCATCTGTGGCTTGTTCATTTCATATCCCTCACAGTAAATCTGTAGTAGGCCAGTTTGCTTTCTGTATTCAATTTCCTATACTTTGGAACAGCCTCCCCATCCCAATCTCTCTCTCTCTCTCTCTCTCTCTCTCTCTCTCTCACTCCCTCACTCCCTCTCTCCCTCTCTCTCTCTCTCTCTCTTCCTCCCTGCACTTTCTCAAACCACTCTTACTGCACACAACAATGCACCTGCAGCGAGGTTTCTTCCTCTTCTCTCCACACTGCAACCACCCATGTCTTTTCCATTCCCTTCTATTATTTTACCTGTTTTGTGCATTTCTGCCTACTCAGTTGTATAGCCTACAACACAGTGTACTCTATTTTGAACTTTACACCTTATTAGTTCTGCACGGATGTCTTGGCCCATATTTGCAGCATTAGTTATCGATCTGGCTAGCCCATAACCAACATACATGTGCACTTTTTACTTTGTTTTTGTCTTTCTCTAAAATTCATTACTTGTACTGTGATTTTATTACATATATTCATGTGTCTGTTGCTGCCACTTTGTCACTTTGTTATTGCTGTTTCGCCCCCTGTTGTATCCCCTCCCATGGGTCACACCTGGAAACAAGCCCCAGCTCATTGTGACTATCCCAATAGCGACATAAGAAATAAATAATTGAATGAATGAATGAATAAATACATAAATAGTAGCTTAATGGACAAGAACCATAAGACAATATAGTACACTAAACTTATTTTGCCTGCATTAGAGACTGTTGTGGAATATGATTGCATTTTGTTTCTTATTCTAAAAGGGGCAGGGTGTGTGGAACATACACAGCTATTTGAACTTGCTAGTGCAAAGAGGATTAGAAGGCATGCACTCAAACAGAGGGTAGGGGAAGACTTAAGAGAACCATAAAAAAATATTACTTCACAGGGGGAGGTTAAAACGTGGAATATCCTATCCATTGAGGGTTAGCACTATTCCGGCTGTCAAAGCAAGGTTAGCCAGATTCATGAAGGAGAATAGCACTCAAGGTTATGCTGCATGGGTAGTGTTCTCTTAAAATGCCTCCTATTTCTTCTTTGTTTGAGTACCTACAGTACCACTTGCTTCTTTGTGCCAGCCTACTAAATCCTTAAGGGAAGTCTCATGCACATTTCCTGATTTTCTAGCTGTACTTCCTATGTACTCACCCCATAGTCTCGTTATGGATTATTTTAATATTTACTTCAGTATTATGTCAGCACTTTCCCTGGTTACTTTCACATCTTTACTGGAGACATTAATAGTTACTTCATGTTTGAGAATACCATCACATATCTCATGTTTACATGTTCAGGTGCACAATGTTGTGTTATCTCAAGTGAAGCTTGAGCATGTTATTGTATCAGCTCAGTACCATCATAACTTAAACTCAAGGGTTAGCCTTGTTTTCTAAATTCTAGCACTTTTTCTTTTTTTGATAATTTTTGTTATTTCTTCTTCCCTTCCCTATAGTTTAAAGCAGGCTAATGAAATGCATAATAACAACCTACAACTGCAAATTCAAGTTTAACCTCTGATTTGGATTTGTGCTTTTTGACCTCCCCATCCCTACACACATACACACACAAACACAAACACACACACACACACACACAGCCTAGATGGTTTTCTCCTGCCTTTTGCCAGATGACGGAAGGTATGGGATTGGAGAAGTCTGGAGCAAATCAGGCCTCACAGTGCATTCTGAAATTTGTAAAGCCCATGTTTCTAGTTACTGTACCAGCATGTTCTGGCCTCAGTCACAGTGGAATGTTTCTAAACTATCATTTAACTGCAGAAACATCAACCTGACTTGCTATTTAGACATGTAATAACATACTTGATCCAAAAAGAGAATATTTTCCGTTACATCTCTGCAATCAGTGTTGTTAAGATCAAAACTCCTCTTTTATCAGTAAAGTTCTTCATTGGCATGTCTTATCAGATGCAGTATTTATGTACAGTCCACTGGTTTTAAATCAGTTTACTTTCCATGCATACCAAAGGAAAACATTCTCTCCACTCAGTTCATCAGGTCTCCCTTAACTATCTTCCATGGCCATGTCTCTTCCAGCTCTACCTAGCTCCTTAAAATTCTTATGTAGTGCAAGGTATTTCTTAAAGGAGAAAAATTAATTACCCTTGTGGTGATATATAAAACCCATAATATTCTTTTCTTGCCAAAAGCATTTTCTGTAATCTCATAAAATGTTATTGGCTTTGTCACCTGATAAAATCTCATGCTTTGCCATTTTTTGTTGGTTGGAGGCCATTTTTACTTTTTTTCTAGGGGTGCTTTTCTTTGCTGCATTAACCAGAATACAAAATCAATGCACTGTAGACAGACTATTCTCTGAAAAGGTCCTCTGCTAAAGATTCTGGAGAGCCAGGTGCATATATGATAGCAATAAGCAAGGTATCTTTGAGTTTGTCAATTGTGTTTGTGAACTCAAATGATGTTATTACTGAATAAACCCCCACTACTGCAGCTACTGTACTGCTATACAGAAAATGAAATATTACCATAATTGAAAGGACCCAGTTGCATATATTTGTTACTTTTTCACTGTTTTGTTATTGTGCTTTGAATAACAAGTATTTTTGGAAAATGAAATTTTGTTTCTGTTCTTTTTTTTATTAATTATTTATGAGATCACAATGTTGATACCAAAAAAGCTTTATGGAGAAAGAAACATAAAAAAATGTTCAAATAAAATAAGTGCTTCAGAAACAGCTGTAGTGTGGTTCAAATTCAATATTGAAAACAAGAGATTCCTGACGCCATTACTACTGTACAGGACAGTGAAAGAAATTTGACAGTGAACAACAGCTTGTTTTAACAAATAACAATGTAGGTGTAACAGATAACAATGTAGGTGTAACAGATGTGACACCCAGGAAATTGTTTTTATCTTACTAGTTATGTTGTCTGCAAAATATTTTAGTTATGGGATGCACAGTATGGGAAGAATGTAAAATTGCCTCATATTGTAGTTTTTGGCAATTTGTGTGAGAACTCCTGGGTTCTCACTGAGGATGGATATGGACAAAAAAACAATGATGTGTCCTGTAAAAAAACCTTTTATTTTACTTAAACATCAAAGGGCTGGTGCCCCTTTTCTTTTAAAAGGGGACAAGACTTTTTATAGGTACATTAGTGAAAGGAGAAAAACCAGGGGTGGGATAGTAAGACTAAAAGGGAAAGAAGGAGAGTGTGTGGAAGGGGACCTGGAAAAAGCATTAATGCCGAACAAATATTTTAGTTCTGTATTCACTGAAGAAGGAGAAGGACAGGGTCCACAGTTAGTCAACATAAACAAGTACAGGATGGAGGTGGACACCAGTCCATTTAAGGAACAGAGAGTCCTAAAAGAACTAACAAAACTGAAAGTGGTCAAGGCACTGGGACCAGATGGGATACATCCTAGTATATTAAGGGAACTACAGGATGTGCTGGCAGCACCACTGGCAGCCCTGTTCAATGAGTCATTCGATATAGTAGTAGTTACAGAGGACTGGAGGAGGGCAGACATAGTCCCTCTTCAGAAAAGTGTGAGTAGGAAGGAGGCTGGAAACTATAGACCAGTCAGCCTCACCTCGATGGTGGGAAAATGATGGAATCACTACCTAAAGAAAGGATTGTGGAACACCTTGAAATCAGTGGTTCACAGGATCCAAGACAGCATGGATTCACAGTGGGAAGGTCATGTCAAACAAATCTAGTTGATTTCTTTAACTGGGTGACTAGAGTAGTGGATCAGGGGGAGCAGTGGATGTGGTCTACCTGGATTTCAGTAAGGCCTTTGATTCTGTTCCACATAGAAGACTGTTGAACAAGCTGGGCAGCCTGGGAGTGGTTCACAAGGTGGTAAATTGGGCTAGGAACTGGTTGAGTGATAGAAGACAGAGGGTCATAGTAAATGGAGCTCAATCTGAGGAAATGAGGGTGACCATAGGTTGTGCCACAGAGATCAGTCCTGGGGCCAGTCCTGATTAATGTCTTCATAGGTGACATTGCGGAGGGGCTGGAAGGGAAAGTGTGCCTCTTTGCAGATGACAGTTAGCTCTGCAACAGGGTGGACATGCCAGGATGGGTGGGAAAAATGAAGAGAGACCTAGGTAAACTGCAAGAATTGTCTAGAGTGTGGCAGCTTAGAGTCAATGCAAAAAAGTGCAAAATCATGCATTTGGGGCACAAGAACCAAGAGGAGGATTACATGATTAGGGGGAGATACTGATGGTCACCAAACAGGAATGGGATTTGTGGGCAGTCATATCTGATGACCTAAGAGTGGCCAAACAATGTGACAAGGCAATGTGTGAAGAACCAGTGGGGTGCTGGGGTGCATAGGAAGAGGTATCACCAACAGAAAAAGGAGGTGGTGATGCCACTGTACAGATCATTGGTGAGGCCTCATTTAGAATACTTTATCCAGTTCTGGAGGCCTCATCTCCATGAGGACATAGGGTGGAGGCAGTTAAAAGAAGGGCAACAAAGGTAGTGCAGGGTCTGCACCAAAAGTCATATGAGGAGAGACTGGGAGACCTCAATATGTACACCCTGGAGGAGAGGACAGACAGGGGAAATATGATGGAAACCTACAAATATCTAAAAGGAATAAATAGGGTACCAGAGGATAGCAACTTTCAGAGGAGATGTCCAGGAATGAGGGGGCATGACATGTGGTTGGAAGGAGGTAGACTAAGAGGTAGCATGAGGAAATATTATTTAATGGAAAGGCTGGTGGATACATGGAATAGACTACCAGCGGAGGTGGTGGGGACAAACACAGTGGGGGAATTCAAACATGCATCGGATAGGCATAGGGGAACCTTAGCAATAGAAATGAGGAGGTAAAGCTGGAGATCAAGTAGGTCTGATGTTTTTACGGTAGGCAGGGAAAATGGGCAGACTGGATGGGCAGAGCCGTCCTCATCTGCTGTCAATTTCTATATGTTTCTATGTTTTGTTTTACTTAAACTTTGGGCTGAGTCACTTTCATTGAAAAGGATATGTTGTGAATTTAAACACAGCCAAGGCAGAATCAGACACTACCCTGCTATGCCAGGAGCTGAAGGAACAATGCATGCTGAAGGCAATTCACAAAACCTGTTTGGAATCAGTCTGGAAAAGAGTGGTCCCCAGAGATCAAAGGAATGGTCCCAGATGTGATGTCAGAGAGGCATGCATGATGATGCTGGTGTGGTAGGTTGGCCAGCCGAAGGTATTTCTATTGTATGTTTGCAATGAGAATGCAGTTATCTTTGGAATTTTTAACTAGCACAATCACAAGTTCAAGTCTACCATAACTCACCAGTTCCCAGTTGAGGGCAAGCTTCTTCTAATCTACTTTTAACCTAGATTGCAATGAGTTAAGTCTCTTTTCTGTGTGATCCTCACTTTTTCAAATGTGTTTATTTTTATCTCTGTAGAAATGCTGTCTTCCTCATAGTTTTAGTGTATATTGTCCTGTAACATATGTAAATATCATGGAATATTAACTGTTATTTATACACATTATGCCTTCTGTGACTGAGTCATTTCACGTATAGGTAACCAGGTTAAATTGGCAAATATGTGATTGTTTCTGAACAGACAAACTGAATTTACCATATCTAGAACAAAGTGTTCTCAGCTGTGACAAAAGGGGGTGCGTCATTTGGCCTTTGGGTAAGAGCACTGTACTGTGTGAGCAGGGGCTCTAGTGGGATTTGAACCTAGTGATATCCCAAGTGAGAATCACACTGAGTTGTAGTAGCATACCAAAGGTAACCCTTTCAGGCATCTGAAGGGCTGTGAAATCTAGTAGCAATGCAGGCTGCGTTCTAGGACAGAACAAGTCTGACAGCAGAGATTAGCATACTCTCATGTTATTCAGCTCCACTATATGTTATGGCAAGGGGGCTATCTATACTGCAGCTATGTATTCTTAATGACAGATGAGGACTTCTTCAGTGTTATTGCAGATAAGATGCTATTTCTTCAGAAATTAGGAATGGGCAGAAATGGAGTCCATAATTCATTTTAGTGCATGGCTGCCGCTAGTAAGGTAAATAGAAAATGACTTGCATCGAGAGACTTATTAAGCAGATCAAGAGATACAGGGGATACCCAGCCTTTAAGAAGGCTGATTTTGACAAAAAAATAATTGAAGATCAGCTGAAGGAAATACACAAATAAAGTAGTTAGACAATAAGTGAATAGCAGTTAAAGTGGCAATAATGGGAGTCACCAAAAACTGTGAAGACATTATTAATAAGACCAGGAAATAGAAGAGACCACTTTGGCCACACAAGTGAGGGAGGCAATTTGGGACAAATGGAGATCCTTCAGGGTACACATAGGTGAGTAGAGTGAGACCAGCATGACTATATATAAAGACAAACCAGAGAAAAACAAGGACCTTATAAGGAGAGCAAAGCAAACACTGAACTAAGGATAACAGATGGGTTCAAAAATAGTGATAAAACTTTATTTAGATACATACAGAAAGGCAGAAATGCCAGGCAAAAATAGCAAACAAAGAATAATGAAAGATGAAATGAACACTGAGGAAGATGAAAGAAAGTCAAACGTATGGAATGAGTGCTATAGTTCTAGGTTCACAGTAGAGGTTTCAGGCACAATTCCAGCAATCAAGAAAAACTTCAGCAGTAATGATAACCATAGATTAGAGTTATTGTAGGGTATATAACTAGAGAGAGAGTTATAAAGGGTTGGCAAGACCTGAAAGTAAACAAGTCAACTGTGCCATATGGGCTAACCCAATGATACTGAAGGAGACAAGACAGGCCCTGGCAGCAATCGTGGTAGATCTATTTAATGTCACTGGTAATAGGCAAACTGCCCCCAGACTGGAGGGTAGTGAACATTATCCTCCCTACAAAAGGGTATGGATAGGGAAAACCCAGAAAATTACAATATGGTGAGCCTGACATCAACAGGAGGTGAGCTGCTGGACTCAATTATAAAGTAACAGACAATGGATTTCCTAGTAGAAAGCAATCTTACAGATAGAGATCAACATGGGTTCATGAGGAGTAGGGCATACTGAACAAACCTGATTGGTTCACATAGCAGAAAGGGTCCAGGCATTTGCCATTTTGTACTTCAACGTGGCAAAGCCTTTAGTTCAGTGCTGCATCAGAGAAGCCGCTTATACTGAATGCAGGTGACATAGTAAAGGACTAACTAGGTGGCTTGGAAACTGGTGACCAGTAGCACATAGTGTAGAAAGTGATCCTCAATGGCAAATTTTAGGATGTCAAGGGGAACACAATTAAAGTACCAAACGTGCTTTTGTTAGGGATGATACCATTTAACATGTATATAAGTGGCATCAGGGTGGGACTAAAGGGTAATGTGAGTCTTTCTAAAGGCAAAATGGAGCTCTGTGGGAGAGTGAGTAGTGATGAAGGGATTAGCAGCATAGAAAAGCATTGTACAGTAGAAAAGCTAGAGCAGTGGTTCAAACTTTAACAACTGAAATTCTCAGAGCAAAACTTAGAGAATAATTGATAGGTAACTGTGCACAGCAAGGCTGTGTTTCCATTGAGGGGATTTGATGATATCATAGATCTTGAGAGCGAAGCTTGAGAGGTCACTGTGATGTCACCATATCCCCACAATTGAGACACAGCCTTGTTTGAGCACAGTTAATTATTTGTTATTTTGTATAATTCCTATGTATTATTGTGTCAATTCATTGAATTTCTATGTGTACATGCTCTGTTTTGTACTGTACCCTCCCGGGTCGTGCCTGAAAATAGTCATTGCTATAACTAGTGCACCTACCCGGTAAACAAAAACTAAATAAATAAATATGTTTTTTTGAAAATGCCATTTGTGTGTGTGAGGAAGCTGTTTGGAGATGGACTAAGAGGACCCAATTGGGCGGGTTAAGTGTGAAGTGCCTTTTGATAGTCTGATGGGAGCTTATTTAAGGTCATATGGCTGCTGGATATATTTCGTTTCAGTGGTTTCTGATCACCAGAGAGGACCTCGAGGACCAGAAGTGGTGCAGGGGTGAGTCTCAGGATTGGGAATAAGGAATGTATGCCTGAAAGAAGAAGCTGTTCAGGGAATGGGCTGTCAGGAGCTGAGCTAGGAGTGTTTCAAAATGTGAGAGGTTGGCACGTAATAAACAATGTGCTCGAATGTAGAATGAAAAAGTTGTAGTATAGCAGTTACTGTACTGCAACAACTTTTTTGACCTTTGAACTGTAGTACAAGATTTTGAGTGCATGGAAATCCATGCATAGCACTCAACCATATACTACAAAAAGCTGCTCTGTTCTGGCAAGAGGGCAAACTGAGAATGAATTCCAAAGACAGATACAGAATCAGAGCTCCTACCTCCCCAGTCCTGAAATAAGCAAGATAGCCAAGGATTATTGGATAAGCTGAATTTCTTCCTTACAAGACAAATAGTGTAAAACCCCCTCACATAGGCACCCAGTGTTTCATGCTCCAAGCACTTTAACCAGTAATACTCTAGTCTGCCCTTCAGTGGCCATGCCACTTATAGTATTCATTTAAAGGTAATGACATCTTTGCTTAACATACTGTACAGTTAATTTTGCATGAACTAATTATACAGTGGCAGTCAACCAGGGACATAAGAAGTGTAAAAACATGACACTTAATAATTGAATCTGCCATTTCATAACACACAGTAGGTGTACAGATAGTGAGGTCAATAAATAAATTATAAACAATGTCCACTAGCAATCCCTGTCTGAAGTAATGTGCTTGGGGATACATTAAAGCCAACATTAGCTACAGTATATGCACTCAATTACAGCGTATAACTTTTCAAAATACAAACTATCCCTTTTATAAGGAACAAGAAAACATTACCTCATTCAAACACTATATATCGAAGAACCAGTTTAAACAACATTAGTTAATAGTCCAGTGCACTCACAGAAACATGGAAACATATAATTTATCACAGAAAACTACCAGTAAACACATGTGGTCTGCCCTGTTTTTCCTACCTATAATTACATTCCAGACTCTATTTGGTTCCTGGTGTTGCAGCCTCCTCCCTTTCCTGTACTTATTTTGCCCATATGCCTATCCCATACATGTTTGAAGATCCCCACTGTCTTCATTCCCACCACCTCCTCTAGCAGGTGGTTCCAGGCATCCACCACCCTTTCTGTGAGGAAGTATTTCCTCACATCTCTCCTAAACCCCCAAGCTTCATTACATGTCCCCATGTTCCTCACGTCTCTCCTAAACTCCTAAGCTTCATTACATGAAAGGGCTGGAAGGGGGGATGGAATCAGTCTCAGTTCAGGGAAGTGAATTTGATTTTTGCTGATTTTATTACTGTTATTGTTGTTTCTTTTCCAGTTTAGTGAAGATTTCAATTGGTAACAGGTTGCTTTTCTGGCTTCATTTGGAAAGGTACCTGTTTGGGGAAGTTTGTGGTGCAGTGGAGTGCTTCTTGGAGGGTTTTGCTGGTGTAGCTGATTGTCTCTGGAGATCAGGAGGGGCCCAACCCCTCCTAGTGCATCACTTCCTTTACACCATTAGCCCGTGACATCACATGGTACCAGCAGACTGCACACACACACTGTTGGCTTCTCATTGCAGTACACAACACAGCTACACAAAACACCCTGACATAAATTGAGTAGAGACTTTACTATGAGCTACTGAATAGATGAGGCCATGAAGTAAATTACAGTACTGCTTGATAGCCAGGGGTGCAAGGAAGGTGTGCAGAAAAGAAGGAACCAATCTTAAAGGGTCTGTGATCACTAAATTTGTCTGGACTCCATCTGGGATCAAGGTTCTGTGTCTTTTGAACTGTGTAGGAACATACTGGATCTTTGGGGTGAAATCAAGGTACTGTGGCTCTGTGATTTTAGGGCTGGTCAAATGAAATCAAGGAAATGTGATTCTAGAACTGATACTGGGGTACGTTGTCCATAACTCTGGGAGTCTGAGGCAGATTACTGTGGGATGAAGGAATTAAGACTTCGGGGGACTTGGTGCTGTATGTTAAAGATTGAATGCACTTAAACAAAGAGGGGAAGGAAGTATTGAAGCAAGGGGAGTATATTGAGGAGAATTTAAACTAAGAGAGGGGGTGGCAGAAGGGATCAAGGTGATCAGAGGCCTCAAGATAGGAAATCATATGGGCTTAACCCCCCCCCCCATAACAGTGAGATAAGGTGAGGAGAAAACAATACAGGAAGGGCCATAAAGGGAGAGGAGGAAGGAGGAAGGGAGAAAGAAAGAAAGAGGATGGAGGGTGGCATCTTTAAATGCTAGAAGCCTGGATAATAAAAATGTAGAATATAGGTTCTCATGGTGAAGGGAGAGGTGGACATTGCAGCCATCACCGAGACATGAGCCACCCAAAAACTATGGCTGGGACCTGGCAGTTCCAGGTTACAGACTATTCTGTAAGGACAACTCATTGTGTCCTAGCAGACGCCTGTAGTCATCAGTAAAAAAACACTGGTGTGTCCTGAGGACGTCTGCAGAAGTCGGCTACTGACTCCCCAGTGTGCCCTTGCTATGTCTGGAGAAGTCACTTATATATTTTAATATATATTGTAACAGAATATAATATATATTTGACTGCATAGCACCATTGGAAAGATAAGTTTATGCTGTACAACTTTGTCACTGATATTTTGTGTATATCATGTATACTTTAGGAGTTATTTGCATTTGTTTATGGTATGGTGTGTATGGCTGACATGTTTTCCATCAAGATTCACCTAAGCAGCTTGAATAAAATTCACTTTTTTTGGCACTTCAGCAGGTATAAAATAAAAACCATATTGATTAGCACCATGGGAAAGGCATTTTTGTGCTCATCAACTTTCATGCTGATACTTTGTGTGTATCATGTATACTTTTGGAGTTATACGCATTTGTTTATGATATGGTGTGTGTGGTTGAGATTTAGCCCTCAAATCTCATCAAAGAACCTTGACTAAAATGGGGAAAAATTACATTTTATAGTAAAAAGATATCTTTTTTTAGCAAACATAATGTCAAAACACCATCTAATGTCTGTATGCTTAATTTGGTGTTGATATTTTACATATTTTCCAACAAAAAATGGCTTATGTTGCCCTTTTTTTAGTGAAAAAAATATTTACTTTGCTCTTTCAACCAGCATAGAAAAAATACAAAATTACTTATTATTACATGCATGCCACCATTGGAAAGGCAATTTTGTGCTGAATAACTCTGCCACTCATACTTTGTGTCTAGCATGTACAGTTATTGAGCTATTTGCATTTGTTTGCGACATACTGACTATGGCTTGATTTTGCTTAGAAAGGCCCAGGATTCACTGTTAAAAGTATACAGAAGATTCAGGAGGCAAGTGGTGTAATCTCAGAGTGAGCCTGTGGAGGCAGTGAGTTAAGGGGAAAGGAGGGGGTTAGCGCTATATGTGAGGGAGAGGCTAAAGTGTGTTAGGGAAGGGGGGAGGAGGGAGATACAGAGGCTCTATGGATGCAAATCAAAGATCAAAAAAATAGGACACTACAGTTGGGGGTGGTGTGCAGGCCGCCCTCCCAATCAGAAAAGACAGATAGGGTATTGGCGGAACAGATCCGGAGGAACTGTGAGAAGGGTGGGGTGGTGATAGTAGGTGACTTCAACCTGCCGGGAGTGTAGTAGGGGACACCTGCCACCAAGTGTAGAAGGGAACAGATAATGCTAGATGCCTTCCAGGATAACTTCCTGATGCAGTTGGTCAGTGAACCAACTAGGGAAGGGGATACCCTTGACCTCGTACTGTCTAACGGGAATGGGTGAGGGATCTGAGGGTGGAGGAACCACTGGCGGGGAGTGACCACCAGACAGTATGGTTTCAGTTGCAGCTGGGCTGGAGGAGGGGGGCATCTGGCACAAAGGTGCTAGACTTTTGAAAGGCTGACTTCAAAAAGATGGGTGAATTTGTGCAAGAGTTCCTGGACAGAAGTGGGAACTCATTAAGCTAGGGATAGTGGAGGCAACAAATTCCTAGAGCAAGGCCCAAAGTAAAAAGGCTAGAGTGAAGAAACCTAGCTGGATGAGGAAGGGTATCATAGACAGGGTGAGGAGGAAAAGAGTCACCTATAGGAGGTACAGGAGAACAGGGAGGAGGGAGGACATGGAAGAGTACCAGAAGAAAGCAAAGGAGGTGACCAGGGAAGTAAGGCTTAATAAAGGGGAAGGAATGTGGGCAGATGGTGACAGTGAAAAGGCAGGGATACTGAACAAATACTTCTGCTCAGTATTCACAAAAGAAAAGGAGGGTGAGGTACCTAAACCCAACAATAGAAACACTCTGGATAAGGGGGTCAATACCAACCCATTCACAGATGAAAGGGTTCTGAAGGAACTCTTAAAACTGAAGGTGGACAAAGCAATGGGGCCTGATGGGATTCACACAATAATTCTAAAAGAACTAAGGATAGAACTAGTGACACCACTAATTACCCTCTTTAACAACTCTTGGGAGGATGGGGTGGTACCTGAGGACTGGAGGAGGGTAGATGTGATTCCACTTCACAAAAGTGGGAGCAATGCAGAGGCAGGAAACTACAGACCTGTTAGTTTGAACTCAGTGGTAGGGAAAATGATGGAATCACTTCTGAAGGAAAGAATTGTTGAGTACCTAGAGGTCAGCGGGGCACAGGACCCAAGGCAGCATGGATTCACAGCAGGAAGGTCATGTCAGACGAATCTAATACATTTCTTTGACTGATTGACCAAAGTAGTAGACCAGGGAAGGGCTGTGGATATGGTCTACCTAGACTTTAGCAATGCATTTGACACAATTCCACACAAATGATTAATATATAAGTTAGCCAACCTTGGAGTGGGTCCCAAGGTTTGTAGCCTGGGTAAAAAATTGGTTGGACAACAGGATGCAGAGGATAATAGTAAACAGAGTCCACTCTGAAGAAAGGGGAGTTACTAGCAGGGTACCGTAGGATTCAGTACTGAGACTTTTCCTTTTTAATGTCTTTATAAGTTAAAGACTTTAGCAAGGCATTTGACACAGTCCCACACAAAAGATTAATAGTCAAAGTAACCAGCCTCGGAGTGGGTCCTAGGGTGGTAGCCGGGGTAAAATACTAGCTGGACAACAGGACACAGAAGGTAATTGTAAATGGAGTCCACTCTGAAGAAAAAGGGGTTACTAGTGGGGTACCACAGGGTTCAGTACTGGTTCCAGTCCTTTTATAATGTCTTTATAAGTGACTTTGCAGAGGGACTGGAAGGAAAAGTATGTTTCTTTGCAGATGACACAAAGATCTGCAACAGGGTCGATACACAAGGTGGGGTGGAAAGGATGAGAAGGGACTTGGCAAGGCTGGAGGAATGGTCAAAAGTATGGCAGTTTAGATTCAATGCAAAGAAGTGTAAAGTAATGCACCTGGGAAACAAAAACCCAGGGAAAGAGTACATAATTGGGGGTGAGATACTAACAACAACAAAAATGGAAAGGGACCAGGGGTAGTCATATCAGAGGACCTAAAGGTGGGCAAGCAATGTGATAAGGCAGTGAGGAGGGCTGGGGGGATACTGGGATGCATAGAGAGAGGCATCACCAGTAGGAAACAGGAAGTTGTTATCCCTCTGTACAGACAGTTGGTGAGACCCCATCTGGAGTACTGCTTACAGTTCTGGAGACCCCATTTCCACAAAGACATAGACAGAATGGAGGCTGTCCACAGGAGGGCCACTAAAATGGTGCAGGTTCTGCACCAGAAGACATACGAAGAGAGACTAAAGGAGCTTAATATGTATACCCTCAAGGAAGGGAAGGAGAGGGGGGACATGACAGAAACTTTCAAGTACCTCAAGGGAATCAACAAAGTCCAAGAGGGTAGCATCTTTCAAAAAAAGAGATGTGCAAGAACAAGGGGGCACAATTTGAAGATAGAGGAGGGACAGCTCAGAGGTAATGTGAGGAAGTATTTTTTCATGGACAGGGTTGTGGATACATGGAGCAGCCTTCCTGAGGAGGTAATGGAGTCAAAAACAGTGGGGGAATTCAAAAATGCATGGGACAGACATAAGGCAATTCTAGTGGGGGATAAGAGGAAGTAGGCTGCTGGTTAAATAGGATCTGCAGCTTATCCATTAGGTAGGGAAATAGGCAGACTAGGTGGGCCAAGCGGTCCTTATCTGCCATCAAATTCTATGTTTCTATGTTCTACCCAGACAATGTCCTTGTAAAGGTATGGCTTCCAGAACTAATCACAGTACTGTAGGTGGGGTCTCACCAGTGAGTGATACAGTGGCTACACCACCTCCCTTCTGACAGATATCCACCTCCCTCTGAGTAGACTGTGATGTGGGTGCCTAAATCAAGGCACTGTCCGAAACAGCGATGCGATGTGGGTGAAAGCCCAAAAGGTGAGTGGGCAGGGAGGGCGACCGGATGTGGTGGGGTGGGCGACCCTAATGACAGGATGTCGCTGTATGAACACACGCGCGGGGAGCAGTGAGCATGGCAAGCGTAGTCTGGGAGGGGGCAGAGGGGATGTAGGGGGTGGTGCTGCAGTCGGCTGTGGAGCTGCGCCATGGCATCGAGGGTTGGCCACTGCTTGCAGTGCATGGGGTTCCGGGTATGGGTCTGGGTCCAGGCGCTACTGCATTTTTGTTGCACCCAGCCCAAAACTTGTGTTTTTTTTATTTTGCCCCCCCATGACATGCACCCCCCCGGAGCTGAGATTCCTTAAGTAGGAGGGTGCAGGGGGCAAAGTCCCATGCCTGGGATGTTGGGGGACAGCCCCCACAGAAAGAAAATATATTGAGTCTCCGACGCCGTTCCTCCATGCGCTGAGGTTGTCAGAGTTGCAAAATTGTTTTCACCGCCCTGACTTCACAATAATGCGGGTTGCCGTTCAGCGCCCACCATTATCACATAGAACCCTCCCTAAGCATCCCAGCATCCCACTAGCTTTGTGTACTGCCTTGTCACACTGCCTTTCCACCCTGAGATCATCAGATATGATTACCCCAAGGTCTCTTTCTTGCTTGGTGACTGTAAGTACCTCCCCCCATCTTATAGACAGCCCTCAGCTGCATGACATTGCACTTTTTGGCACAGAAACCCAGCTGCCACACCCTTGACCACTCCTCTAGTTTCCCCATATCCCTTTGCATTCTCTACACCCCTTCCTGGGTGTCTAACTTGTTGCAGATTTTTGCGTCATCTGCAGAGAGACACACCTTCCCCTTAGATACTCAGTACTGATCCCTGTGGCACCCCACTGGTCACTCTAACATCCCCCGAGTGACTGCCATTTACCACCACCCTCTGCCTCCTTCCCTTCAATCAGTTTGGTACCTAGCTTACCACCGTCCACCAACTTTTAGGTTCCTAAGCTTCTCTATTAGCCTCATGTGTGGCACAGTGTCAAAGGCCTTACTTAAGTCCAGGTAGGCCACATCCACTGCCCTCACTTGATCTACCTCCCTAGTTACCCAGTCAAAGAAATCTATGAGATTTGTTTGACATGACTTCCCCTCAGTGAAACCGTGTGACTGGTGGTCTTGCAGCCCTTTTGTCTCCAGATACTCCATCAGCCTCTACTTCAGCAGGGTATCCATTAATTTCCTCATCACTGACATGAAATTGACTCACCTGTACTTGTTACCCTCCTCTCTGCTGCCACTCTTGTGCAGAGGGACCACATTGACCCTCCTTCAATCATCTTGGACTAACCCCTCTCCAATGAGGTGCTGGATGGTGTTATCAGAGGGGTGGCTAGTATGTGGTCAGTGCTTTTATAATTCTTGAGTGAATCCCATCTGGTCCCATTGCCTTATTACCCTTTAGGAAGTCCAAGCCCCTTTGGACTCTCTCCTCCAAAAATAGACTTGTGGGCACTAGGTCCGAAATGTGAACACAACAACAGCACTCACCGGAACAAAGCATCAGCAAAGGTGCCTGCAATAACAGCACCCACCAAAAACAAACAAATTCACATAGTATCGGTCCGAACACACACCAAGGACCACTACCATGGAGTCAACACAAAACTGTAAATTTCTGTTTAAGTGGGGGCCCTGCCCCCCACCCCCAGCATGGGAGGCTCTGCCCCCCACAACCCCCCCATAACTAAAATAATCAGCTCCGAGTTGGAGTTGGATTGCAGTGAAAAGTGAAACTGGGGGGGGGGTCTGTGAGACAGGACTTGTAAAAATTTGGCAAACCGTCTCACAGAAAAAGATCGGAGACTGTGACTATAACCCTAGTTTCCAGCACTATGCTGGCCAAGCTGCTTGCTGCCTTAGCCCACTCCACCACGGGAGCAGCTCTGCCAGCCACCAACTTTTTATAGCTCTTTCTTAATGCCCTCTAGTCACTCCCCGTGACATGATAGCTCAGGGGTAGCAGTTACTGCAGTTCGCTGTTCCACCCCTGTCGCTGTCCATGATGTGCTCTTGTAACAGCGTGCTTCTTACATGTGCTGTTCAGGTTGAGCTCTTCTGACCAGGTAGGGACTTGTGTCCCCTGCTTCACATGTTGGTCCCCCCTCCCCCCACAACTGTGAAGACAGACTAGAAGTACTCATTTGAAATGTTAGCTTTTTCTTGATTTCTTGTGCACAGTACCTGCTGCTTTCCTGATCCTCACTGTCCCACTCCTTGCTTTCCTCTTTTCACTCACGTACCTGAAGAAAATCTTATCCACTTTTTTACCTCTTTGGTGTGCCTCTCCTTTGTTTGTGCCTTAGCTGCCCTCACCCTCCCTCCTGCCTCCCTTTGTTTATCCAGATATACCTCCCTGTCTATTTCCACCTACTTCCTGTACTTCCTAAAAGCTGTTGTTTTCTCCATTACTGCCTCAGCCACCCCCTTTGTGAACAGTAGTGGCCTCTTTCTCCTCCTACCTTTGCTTACTTCCTTCAGACTGCTTGCCATTGCGGTTGTTGTACTAGCACACTAAAGGAGAGGTTATCTCACCATCAGTGCATGCGTTGTGATGGCATCTGGAGCAGCACTTATTCAGACCAGTAGTGACTCAATGAAGTGCTGAGGTATTTCTTCTCTCTCTCTCTCTCTCTCTCTCAGTCTTTCTCTTTTTTTACCTCAGTAGTTCATTCTGCTGTCCCTGGTCCAGTGGGCGCTGATCTGGATTTGTTGTATCCTATGCTGGGTGTCTTCCAAGTTCCCACTCGAATCTTTGCAAAGATTTTACCTTGAATGTGTTTAAAAGTGCTTTTAGAAATTATAACTGGCACCATGCTAAGGATATATTTTATTTTAGGCAAGACACTCATTTTTACTATGTTGTTACATGAGAGAGAGAGGAGACATGATTGGGACCTTCAAGTACTTGAAAGGGATAAATAAGGTTGATAAGGAGAGTCTCTTTAAGCCGAGTGGCAACCATAACACAAAGGGGCACAGTCTTAAGCTGGAGGATGGGAGATTTAGGATGCAGGTCAGGAAGCACTTCTTCACAGAGATGGTGGTGGACACTTGGAATGTACTACCAGAAGAGGTTATCTCATTGAAGACATTGGGCAGATTTAAGAGAGGCTGGGATATGCATGGGTGGAAGGTAAGGATTAAGGGTAGGGAGGATGGGAGGAGTGGGGAGGGAGGGCAGGGATATTAGCTCAAGCTGTGGATCCTGCAATACAAGCAGACTTGATAGACCAAATGGCCTTCTTCTGCTGACTTCTTTGTATGTTCGGATGTATTTCCATATGTTACAAGCCCAAGTCACTATAGGAAGTGCTGTCCATATTGTCTGATCCACAATGATTTCTGACCACATACTGTCAAGGCATCTTTTCCTTGCTTCAAGTGAACTAGTGGAGATTTTAATTCTGAAGTAGTCAAACAAACAAACAAAGTTTAATTGGATAAAGACATTCCTAAAAGTGTGGGTATTTAAAGGTAACAGTGTACTCACATTCAGTTTATAGCCAGAAAATTTACTGTATATATTTACATCTCGAACAGCAGTAATTGATTCAGAGTTCACTCAGATGTTTTTCAAATACAAACATGCCTTTCCCACTACTTATGCCAAAACTATTTTCAGTTTGTTGTATCATGATTGAAAGGCACTCTATATAGAAAGTAAAGCAACACAGAACCATAAAAGGTGATGGCAGACAAGGAACATGTGGCTCACCTAGTCGGACCCTTATCCCTACCTAATGCACTACCACAGACCCTAGTTGATTTGCAGCTTACCCGCGCTTCCCTATTGCAAGAGTACTCTTGCTGTATGTCTATCCCATACTTTCTTGAATTTCCCTACCATCTTGGCCCTCACCACCTCCACATGGAGGCTGTACCAAGCATCCACTACTCTTTCTGTGAAAAAGTACTTCCTTACATTGCCCCTGAGACTACTTCACTCTTGCCTCATATCATGCCTCCTTGTTATTTCATACCTTCTTTCCTGAAAGATGCTACCCTCCTGTACCTTGTTTATACCCCCAGACGTACTTGAATGTCTCTACCATACCCCCGCCACACTCTCTCCTGTCCTCCAGGGAATACATATTGAGGTCCTCTAGTCTTTCTTCATATGACTTTTGGTGCAGTCTTTGCACCATTTTTATTGCCCTTCTCTGGACTGCCTCTATGTTGTCTGTTTCCTTCCGGACATGCTGCCTCCAGAACTGGACACAGTATTCCAGATGAGGCCTCACTATTGATCTGTGCAGTGGCATATCCACCTCCTTTTTCTGCTGATGATACCTCTACCTATGCACTCTAGCATCCCACTGTCTGCCCCAGTCTTATTACATGGTTTGGTTACCTTTAGGTGATCAGATACGATTACATCCAGGTCCCCTTCTTGATCGGTGGTCTTCAGTACTTCTCCCCCCATCTTGTACTCTTCCCTTTTATTTTTGTAGCCTAAATGCATGAGTCTGCACTTCTTTGCATTGAATCTTAACTGCCACATTCTCAACCGCTCCTCAAATATGTTTAGGTCCTTCTTCATGTTTTCCACCTCCCGGAGTGTCAGCCTTGTTGCAGATCTTAGTGTCATCTGCAAAGAAGTATACGTTTCTCTCCAGCCCTCTGCAATGTCACTTAGGAAGACATTAAAGAGGACTGGTCCAATCACATATCCCTGTAGCACCTCTCTGGTCACACCCTCTTCTCAGATTGAACACCATTTACCATCACCCTTTGTGTCCTGTCACTCAACCAGTTTCTGACCCAGCTTACCACCTTAGGGCCCACTCCTAGACTGCCCAACTTATTTACCAACCTCCTATGTGGAACAAAGGCCTTGCTGAAATCTTGATAGGCCACATCCACTGCCCCTCCCTGATCTACCTCCCTGGTCGCCCAGTCTAAGAAATATATCAGATTTGTTAGACAAGACCTTCCCACTGTGAATCCATGCTGCCTTGGATCCTGTGTTCCTGTGTATTCAAGAAATATTACAGTCCTTTCCTTTCACAGTAACTCCATTAATTTCCCCACCACTGAGGTCAGGCTGACTGGCCTGTGGTTGCCAGTGAAACAAAAATGTTTTCCAAAAGCTAGTTTCTGCTTCAACAAATAAAAATAATAGCGTATAGCATCAAATCTATTTTTCTAAGTACATGCTATGTTAGCATATTTACATATCTATCAAATTAATTTGTCTAGGTACATCCTATGTTACATATTAGCAGACCTATCAAATCTATTTTTCTAGGTACCTTCTATCTATTACCTCCTATGTAGCACACTATAGTGTTTCATACCAAATTCTTCCAGTTATTATGTAAGGCAACATTTTTCAAATGGCTCAAAACATAACACAGACAGAAATAACTAAATGTGATCAACATCTCCATATGTGTCACAATGGCCCATTAAACACCCCTAACAACTAGTAACTGGTCCTCAGATCCTACAACCCCCTGACCCTAGCTATCAGCCCACTTACCTAGGATTCTGCATTTTTATTGCTTTAATGCCTTTTGAACAACAAGTGCCCCTTTTCAAGGGTGACCTGAGTCTAGCAAGAATTACAAGTACAGGACAAAAATTGTTGTGTCATGGCAATACAGACAAACAAATTCACAAAACTGGTAATCAGCTCCTACGCAGAAATCAATTACTTCTTCCTTAGTTAACAGCCCTCCCAACTCCAATAATAAGTTCCCACCTCAGGTACTAGTCCCCTACTGACAAGAAATAATTCTAACCCAGATAAATGGTGTAGTATAATGATGTAACAGCAGGTGGTGCCAATAAAATATAGAAAGCAATATACAGCAGAAAAGTACATGTTCCTGCATGTGAGTGTTGCACATGTTTCAGCATGAGCAGGAAATGCTCGTGCAGTTTTAATAGAGGAGTTTGAACAGTAAACAGCTTCTAGTGGTTTCTCATACTTTACATGGTGTCATAAGTGCAGAAAAAACTGCAGAAAGAAAAAGGAAGAAATAGAGCAGTTGAAACCTTCAAACAGTTTGAGTCTACAGGCCAATTTAGCAGAAAATTGGTGAGCATGGATACATAAATTTGAGCTGTTCATGATGGCAAGTAGAATAACAGAGAAGTCTGAGAAGGTACAGTGTGCCATGTTTTTGCTGTAGCTGGAGTTGCAATACTGACTAGCTGGCTGGCAAGAGGCTGCACGCTGCATGAGCTGGAGTATCTGCTGTGAGAGAAGGGCTTGTTAGAGGCTTTTTTTCATACTAAAAAAGGTATGACACCAGTTTAATAACTAACAAGCCATACCAGATTATCTTGTGTCTCTTGTCTGGTGTTTCTCTTCCCAGTATCTCTTGTTTCCTGCAGGAGAAGGCCAGAGGGCTGCAGAGGCCGGTGTCCTATTGCCTGGTGTGGATTGTGGCAGACAAGGGGGCTCTTTAGAAAGGCAAGCTGAGGAGAGACTGGATACAAGGGTGATGGCAGGATAGGCCAGCAGGAAGGCTGACGAGATTGATCTGAGAGCCTGAGAAAAAGGAGAGAGGAAAAAGGGGATGCAGTGTATTAGAAAAAGAAGTATTTATAGTGTTATTTCAGTGAAAGCTGATTTATGCCCAATGGGTGTTTTGCTGCACTCTCCTGGAATATTTTGTGTGTTTGTGCTTTTATGTTTTGCCCCAAATTGCTGTTTGATGCTAATAATTTTAGTTTATTAGTTTATGTTTGTGGAGTTTCATGAAATTGTACTATATATCTTTAATGAAGGCTATCTAAGTTAAGTTTGGCACCATATGTAAATTGGGTCATCTGATCTGGCTGATATAAAAACATCAGACGTCATCCAGTAGCTGTTGAGGATGCCACTTTGAAAAGAAACGCAGTGATTAATTGATCAGTTTATTTTTTGGTTGATTAGCCTCTTGCTATACTTCACTATTGTGAAATCTAGTAAAGATTCATCTGGGCTTAGCGTATATTAGTGGAGGCTTTGCCCGCTATCTGCATACAGCTAACTCAGAACAGGCTTTTGCTTTATGAGTCTCAAGCCATGGCTAGCATCTGGCATCTTGCGCAGCTTTAAATTAAGTATTACTCAAGCAGGTGCTTTAACTTGTATGCAGTTCAGATGGTTCACTGAAAATTGTGGATTCTGGTGTAGTATTAAAAGCTTTTTTTGAAGGGGACTGAAGTAAGTGTTCCTTTATCCTGATTATGAGAGTTTGTAGTGTGTTTAGTTAAAATTTTATATTGTGAAGGCTCTTTTATCATAGCTCGCAATTTGGGGCTTAACAGTGAAATTATTTTGTTTATCTGTTTTTAAATTGCAGTGTGGAGCACTTTAAAACTGCTGCTCAAACACTTTTTGGGTGGAACTGGAAACTCTGAACTCTATATATATTTCCTACAAAAGGCTTGGAATTTTAGACGCCCTTATTTACCCTGTGGCAGCATACAACGTACATGTATTATTGGCTCAAAAGGGAGGTAACAACTATTCCTGGTGAACTGTACTGGTTTGGATCGAGCCTGTGTTACAGTTTGAGACATTTTGTGAGCTTGGCATCTTGCATCTAATTGTACTAATCTAATATAAGGACCATCAATTTATATTCTGAAAGGAAGAGATTGGATGCACAAACACACAAAACAAAGCTCTTCTGACCGAGGTCAAGGCCTGGCCTGAAAGAAAAACTGCAGTTTGATCCGATAATTTTGTTTTAAACTCTTTCCTCCTATTGAACTTTATGTTCAGAGTCTGACATTTTTTGCTCTATTATCTTGTGTTAATTGTTGTACTGGTTTTATTTATTATTGCAATATTGTTTATGTTGCAGTCGGGTTTATTGTCATAAAGACTATTTGTCCCCTGAATATTCGGGGGCAAGAATAGTATATCTTATTTATGTTTGACTGAAACTTATCCTATTTATACTATTATGGTTTATAACTGGTACAACTGTCCATTTTGATCTAATTCTTTCATCTCTTAAGGCCTCTCAAGAATTTTTGCTGACTATAGCGATTTTAGATGATGCAAACCAGAAGTGGGAAAGTTATGGTAAATAAAGGAGAGAGAGGCAAAATGGCAGTGAATTAAGGGGAAAAAATATGGAAAAATGAGGGAAAAAAGAGGCAGGTGAAAGAGACCCTAAACAATCTAATAATGAAGAATTTGAAGATCCTCTGCAGTTTAAGCTCACAGATATGTGGTATAGGGATACAATTTCCGTGGGTCCTTTGGGGCAACTTCATGATAACTATACTAGTACCACTAGACAATTGGTACAACTCAGTCATAAAGAAAGAGGTCAGGAAGAAGAGATTGTTAGTTCCCATAATCAAAGCATAACAAACAAGTTAAAACTATTGCCTCCAATGGAAGGAATTTCATTGGAGTCCTATGATTGGGCTTCTTATGAATCCTTCCAGTCTTATCTTCCTTCAGACAATTATTTACGAGAAAGGTAAAGTGAGACTAGCATAGAGACATATGAGTCATATAGCAGTAACAGCAGAGATGACTATCATCTTTATTTAGAAGGATTTTCTCCTGACATTGGTCCATTACTTGGCTCCTCTAATAGACTTACCCCGAGGTTCTCTAAAATAATAAGTCAAAATGGAAATCAAGAATGTAAAGAGCAATATCTAAAGACTGCAGTGAAGGAGGATGAAATGAAATTGATCACCCAGAACTTAAGTAGGGTTATAGAAGGACTGAGAAATTTACATAAAAAGCCAGATGAACTTGGAATTAGTAATGAGAAAATAGTCTTAGGATGTATTAAGACCCCCAGTCATAGAGATGTCATAGGTCCAGTTTTTGATAAAGAATATTTTTCTGGGGAAGGTGATTTTACCTCTTCTAGCTCCCTGTCTAAACAACTTCTTGAAATTATTAAGAGTCCCTATTACACTAATATAGTTATTTTAGAAAATCTTATCACAATTAAGGATGAGATGGATAACATTAGAAATTGTTTATTTTATAATAGGGCAATCTTAGAGAACCTCAATCAGAAAAATCATCATATAATGTCATATCAATCTGGACAAACTAAGAATATTGATGAGACTAAAAATGAGAATCAGAGAGAGACTAAAGCTACTCAGGTCAATTTACCTCCCCCATTTTATAAAAATTATCCTTGTGCTTGTAATTTGGGTTTGAATAAAGAAATTAAAAGAACAACCAAAGGTAATCAAGTGCATAAAAGAGCTGAAGAAACCCAATTGAGAGATAAAAATAAGTGAAAAAATATAATGATAGCTGTGCTATAGGGAAACAGAAAGAGGACATGATAGAGGAGACTTTACCCAAACGCATGCAAGGTAATGAAAATAGAAACCGGGAAAAGAGAAGAACCCTGAAAGTAAAAGGAGATGAGGAAATAAATATGGCTACCAGGGGCAGGAAAGGATTAGCTGATCAAAGCAGGATTAGGAAAAAAGATAGAATTATACAAGAAAATAGAGCTATGCAAGAAGGTATGAATGCTAGAGATTTGGGAGTTGATGGGGAGGTCGAGGCCAGCCAGATGCCACCTTGTATTAATTTCAGTACTACAAAAGAGAACTCAGAAAAAAACTACTGAAAGACAAAAAGGAGATAAATATGGTATATAAATGTTTTGATTTAAATGGGACAGACATGGAATATCTTATGGAAATATAGGAAATATATGGAGTTGACTATTTTCAAGGAGAAACGAGAGAAATTAAAAAGATTGGTAATGCACATATTGCATGTGGAAAAAAATGGAAACAGATATACATATAATAAGACCTTCAAATAAGGGCCATGTAGATTGTACCCTTTTATACACTAAATTGGGTTCAGTAGTAGACATGATATGGGACCAACAAGAGATGCTAAGGTATATGGGCATTATTATAATGCCAGCACAAATTGTACCATCACAAGACACTTTGGAAATATTAGAGATAGAGTCAGAGAGAAAAGAAGAAGAAAGAGCAACAGTAAGTAATAATAGTAAAGGAAAGAGTTTGAGACATCTATATCAGACAAGTACACATCCAAATACTTGGGAAAACAAGACTATAACTATGTTTGGATGGGAAACGAGAGAGCAAGATTTCCTAGGGTACATTAAACGCAAAATAGCAGTCTGTTTCTCTAGATTAGCTAAAGCAAAACTATCTCAAAAATTGATAGAATTTATAAAAATATACAAACATTATAATAGCACTTCTCAGATAGATATTACTTTTAAAAGCTCTACCGTAGTACAGACTATATTAAAACAAGTTACGGTATTAGATCAGGCGGGGCTTCACATTTTGCTTCCAAATGAATGAACTTCCCCAGAACAGAAAAATACTTTAAATGAGATTGGCATCAGAGGAAATGTAAATCCAAATAGTGGGGAAATTGATACCCAGTGACTGGCCAAAAATAATAAAGAAGCTGTCTTGGATATAGTTGGCTTGAAAGTACTGTCCTCGAACATAGAGGGAATTTACCTAAAAATAGTTGACCCTGAGGTAGCAAGGGTCCTGGAGACTTTCAACATCATTTGCCTCCAAGAAACCTGGGTGATGGTAGGGGAATCCCCAAAATTACCTGACTACCATAACTCGGTGAAATCAGTTTTTAAAATAAAAAGACATTGTAGATAGATGGGTGGAGTCTCTCTTTATTTAAAAACTAATTTAAATTTTAAAATTTATAAAGAATATGATACATCTGTTGAAATTCTAGCTTTATCAATGGAGGTTGGAAATAGACATAATAAACTAATTTTAGTTAATGTTTACTTCCAACCTCCAAAGACATAAATGAATCTTTAACAAAACTTCATTTAACCTTGAGTGATATTTTGAGTAGGGAACCTGACGTGGCTATGACACTTCTGGGTGACTTTAATGCAAGAATCGCAATAAATTGTAATAATATAGATTTTTTTTATCTATCTTGCCAGAACTTAATCCTGGGATCAGTAATACTAGACAGAGCCAGGACATGAGATTGAATAAAAGAGGGAAATTACTTGCTCTCTCGTTGACCAACAAAAATGTGTTACTGCTTAATGGCAGGCTACCAAGAGATAGTAATGGGGAATTAACATATAATGGACCGCTGGGCTCTTCAATTATAAATTTGATCTGGGGTAATCTTGAAGTTGTTAAAATAGTAAATTGAATTGGCACATAACCCAGTGAGCTTAAAAATCCAAATGGATAATATTACCAGAGGTAGGCTTGAAGCCCTCATTGGGGGTGGAATGGAAATAATAAATCAGAGAAGGATACAGTGGAATCCTTATGCTGTACAATTTTTTGGCAATTTTTTTAATGATTCTATGTTGGTAAGCCTTAGACTAGCTATTGTGGAAGAAACCAACTTTGCCTCATCCTTATCTAAATGGAATGAGATAAATACACTAATTAAAACCCATTGTGTAACAAATAAAATAACTACTAACACAATTATGGGTAAGAATTGGTTTAATTGTAAATGCAGAAAGGCAAAAAAACTCTTACTAAGATCTTGAGGATTCATAAACATAAATCATACAATCTTAATAAAAAAACTGCTACTAATATAAATAAAGCAAGGAAAAAATATAGGAAAATATTAGATCAAGAAAGGCATATTTATGTTAAGAAAAGATGGGAAGAACTTAAAATGGCAGTTGTAGATAAGGATAATAAAAGACTTTGGAAAATAATATGTCAGGGTTATGATAAATACTCCACTAAAGTTGAAGCTCATATCCTCTCAGGTACATGGAAAGCCTAGTTTTCTGATTTATATTTTTCATCAGCTGAAGCTCAAATTACTCTAGAGACTCTACCTGTATGTGGCAATTTAAATTATCCAACTTTCTTGTTTATTTCTATGGGGAAATAAGAAATGCTATATTGCAGTTAAAAAACAACAAAGCACCAGGCTCAGGCAAAATTATAGGTGATTTATACAAACATTATATTGATTGGTGGACCCCTATATCATATCAGATATTTAACATCATAGTACAGGGACATGATATACCTAACAGTTGGCAGGGTAGTATAATTTATCTGATATATAAAAAAAATGATCCTAATAATCCTAAAATGTATAGGCCAATTAGCCTTATGGATATTACCCAGAAAATATTCACTAGAATAATTTTGGGGAGATTAAATGACTGGGTGGAGGATGGGTCTAATCTGCAGGAGTTTCAAAATGGTTTCAGAAAATCAAGATCAACTATACAACATTGCTATGTTTTGAAGCATTTGGCTTGGAAATATATATATATATATATCTATATATATATAGATATAGATATAAAAAAGGAAATGATTTTTGCTGCTTTATAGACATCTCCTCTGCCTTTGATAGCATAAGCAGATCCCTTCTTTGGGATAAGCTCTACAATTTAGGAATCTGCCCAGATTTACTTAATATACTGATTAGGCTACATAGTCATACTTGGGCAAAGGTCCAATATACATAGGGGAAATACAACATTACCCTTTTTTACTAATATAGGGGTACGGCAGGGCTGTTTATTAGCCCCACTACTATTTAACATCTATATAAATGAGATTCTTATAAAATTACAGAACCCAGATTTTCCTGCTCCCAAGGTAGGGAATACCAGGATAGATTGTTTGGCATATGAAGACAATCTGGTCCTGATATCAACTTCAAAATTGGGATTACAAAGAAAACTTAATTGTTTTTATGAACAATGTGAAAGACATAAGTTAAAGATTAATATGACAAAAACCAAAACATTGTTTTTTGGCAATAACAGTAAGAGAAAATGCATCATGTGGTTAAATAAAGAAAACGTTGACCAGGTTAAATATTATGACTACTTGGGTGTAAGATTTGTGGAGAACCTTAAATGGAAAGATCATGTAGCTCTGATTGGTAATAAAATTAAATCGGCATTTAATGCATTTAAGATTTGTAATGCTAAAATGGAAAGAAGTTCAGTAAAAGGTGTTTTAACCCTTAGACTGCCAACAGAATTAGAATGTATAGGAGTTCTGGACTGATATAGCATTCTGCAGCCCTATAAGGATTAAAGGTAGTGGAGGCCAAAATAAAATCAAGCCTGCTGTATGCAGCAGAAATTTGAGGTAATGTTGGATTAAATAACTTACAAATAATACTGAATAAGATAAACAGATATACCTTGATGGTCCCACAATCTGTCCCTAAGGTCATTCTAAATCTTGAAACTGGACAATACTCTCTATGTACTTTGGTGTCAGAGAGACAAATAATTGCAACCATTAAAATATTACTTTTAAATGAAACAAGGTTGCCTAGACAATGTTTGGAGGAAGAATCAGAATATTCTCGATTTGGTTTTGAATTTTCATCGATCAATGTAATTAAGAATTTACTTTTTCCAGTTGGTTTAGGCCATATATTATGGGACATTTTTATACAACCCTGGGATGAGACTGTGAGTCTTGTTAAGAATAGGTTAAGAGATATAGGAAAAAATAAATATGAAAGAGACATTAGCAAACCAGAAATTATATAGATGGTACAAAAAAATAAAAATAGAGCATGGATTAGAACCTTATCTCATTAAATTGTCAGATCCTTCTAAGAGAAGAGCTTTTTCTAGGATTAGATTGGAAATATATAAAGCTAATTACATCTACCATAAACAAAAGAGAGCGAATATCAGCTCATCATAGTGTAAGTGTGGCCTATCTCTGGAAGATGATGCTAAACACATTTTACTGATTTGCCCCTTATTTAGATCTCAGATAGAGAAGTGGCTGGGTGGCATCTTGGCTGGCCTTGACCTCCCCCCGAAGCTATAATATTGCACCTCCTAAATACTAGGGATTCAAGTGTAATGTATAAGGTGGCTGCTTATATGAAATCTGTTCATCTCTAAAGATGGGTCAGTGATTATTTACTGTTCGGAAGTATTACTTAGTATCATGTTAGAGTCCTTTCTGGAACTGATGTGGAAAAATATGAATGATATATTATGATTCAGATATTTAAGGAATTAACTAAAATGTAATTCTGACATGGGGATTATCCTGATTTTAATTTATTGTCTATTCGGTTACATCTGAAGATATTCTATTGTCTGTATTTATTGACATGATGAATGATGGAGTGTGAACTTGGAATTTTATTATTTGGCATTTTGTAATTTGTAATAGTTTTTTTTTAAACTGAACAAATAAAACCTATTGATTGATTGATGTAGCTGGAGAAGAAGTGATAAAGGTTTTTAATACTTTTGAATTTACTAATGCAGAGGACAGAGACAAGATAGAGTTAAAAGCAAAGTTTCAACAGTGTTGTGACCCAAGAAGAATTATGCTGTATATTAGACACATTTTCTTTACCAGAGGGCAAGACCCATCAGAAATGATAGACACTTATGTGACTGATCTTAAAAATAAGTCCAAGAGTTGTGAGTTTGGGCAGTTAACTAAGTCACTTATAAGGGACAGAATTGTGTGTAGTATTAGAGATGATCAGGTCAGAGGCAGACTTCTTAGAGAAGCAGACCTTACATTACAAAAAGCAATTTATATATGCCATGCAAGTGAGGTTAGTGACAGCCGAATGAAAGTGCTTAATGACAAACAAGAAATACAGGTCCATAAACAAAAGAAAGTGACACCAGACTATAGTCAATTTACAAAGAGCAGCTCAGGAAAAACCAAAGAAAACATAACAGATGAAATTGAATGTGGCAGCTGTGGCTACAAACATGAAAAACGAAAATGTCCTGCCTTTGGTCAAACATGTAAAGCCTATCACAAGAGAAACCACTTTGCAAAAATGTGTAGAACACAGCCTCATACTCAGCCTAGGAAAATACATGTGTTAGATGAGGAAGATGCTGAACCAAAAATGTTTATTAGAATAATTCAGACAGAAGAAAGCAGGGATGAGAGAAAAGTGCAGATCAGAGCTACTAACATTAAAGATGTAACTGAGAACAAAAAAGACTGGACAGAAACACTTAAAATAAATAACAAGGTAGTTCAATTCAAGCTTGACACTGGGCAGAATGTAATGTCATATCAACACGAATGTTTAAGATGCTAAATTTGAAAGATAAGTTGAGCAAGTCCAGGTACAGATTAGTTACTTACTCAAGGGCAAAAAGAGCTCATATGTGAGAATAAAGGCCATAAATATGACATCCAGTTCCAAGTAATTGATTAAGATGCACCCACAATACTGTGCCATGCAACATGCTTGCAGTTAGGCTGAAAAGGATTTTTAATGTAGGTCCCAGAGAAGAGGCATACTGGATAACTATGGAGACTTGTTTACAGGTCTAGGATGCATACCAGGACAGCACCATATCCAGACAGACCCCACTGTTAAACCTGCTGTGCACGCACCCAGGAAAGTACCAGTTGCACTGAAGGATAGAATCAAAGCAGAACTTGAAAGAATGGAAAACTTAGACATCATTGCAAAACAAACTGAACCTACAAATTGGGTTAACACAGCATGGTAACAGTAGTAAAGCCTGATAAGCTCCAGATCTGTATTGATCCAAGAGGCAAACTGTGCAATAAAAAGAGAGCACTACCCCTGTGAACAGTGGAAGAAGTAGTAGCTGGGATGCCAAGTGCTAAGGTATTCTTAGCACAGGATGCAAACCAAGGATTTTGGCAAATACAGCTTGATGAAGGGAGGTCCAGGTTGTATACATTTAATATACCATTTGGAAGGTATAGATTTAAGAGACTCCCGTTCGGCATCTCATCTGCACCTGAGGTGTTCCAGAAAATCATAGCACAGATGCTGGAAGGCTTAGAAGGAGTAGTGAACATTGCTGATGATGTACTCATCTGAGGAGAAAATGTGAAGCAATGTGATCACAGACTGATTCAACTACTGGAGAGAGCCAGAAGTATAAATCAGAAGCTGAACTAAAAAAAGTGCAAAATCAGAATGACTGAAATAAGCTACATAGGTCATGTTCTGAGCAGTGAATGATCAAAACCAGACCCTGGGAAAGTGAAAGCCGTTCAGCAGATGCCAGAGCCAGAGGATAAACCAGCTCTGTTGAGGTTCATGGGTACGATCCAGTATTTAGCGAAATTCATTCCCAATCTGTCTGAAGTAAGTGCACCACTAAGAAAATTGCTAGCGAACAAGGATCATTGGCACTGGTAACAACAGCACAAAAACAGCTTTCAAGAGCTCAAGACTTTGGTAACTAATGCACCTGTACTTAAGTTCTATGATGTAAACAAACCAGTTACATTGTCTGTGGAGGCCAGCTCAGAAGGCTTGGGAGCAGTGATAATGAAAAAAGGAAAGCCAGTAACCTATAGTTCCAGAGCTCTTACCGCTTGCCAGAAAAGGTATGCCCAAATTGAAAAAGAACTCCTAGCGATTGTCTACGAATGTGAGAAATTCTGTCAATATTTATATGGAAAGCATGTGCAGGTGGAGTCTGACCATCATCCATTAGAGGCAATATTCAGGAAACCTTTAATTCAAGCACTGCCAAGACTACAAAGGATGCTTATGCAGCTGCAAACCTACAGTCTGCAACTTCATTACAAGCCTGGGAAAAAAATATGCATTGCAGATGCATTGAGCAGAGCTTATCTTAGAGAGGAGACTAAAGACTTACTAGATGAAGAACTGGAAGTAAATCTGCTAACTACTCAACTACCTATTTCAGCAGAGAAACTACAAGAGCTCCAGTCAGCCACAGATAAAGACATGACACTACAGCAGCTCAAAGCAGTGGTGCTAAATGAATGGCCAGCAGGAGGAGACAAAGTTTTGCTAGAAATCAGAAACTATTGGACTTTTCATGAGGAAATCATATACTTCAACAAGCTACTGTTCAAAGGAGCAAAACTGATAGTTTCACAACAAACAAGGAAACAGATGCTCCAGAAAATACACGAAGCCCACCTCGACATTGTGAAGTGTAAACAGAGAGCACAAGATATACTGTACTGGCCTGACATGTCCAAACAGATTGAAGAAACAATTTTACAATGTGCTGTTTACAATGTAGATAGAAACAATAATCCTAAAGAACCTCTGTTGCCTCATGACATACCAGACAGATCTTTGGCTAAAATAGGAGCTGACCTCTTTCAGTTCTGCGGAACTGCATATCTTCTCAGTGTGGACTATTACTCCAAATACCCAGAAATAACAAAACTCAGTGAGTCTACAAGCAAGACAGTTATCACAGACATGAAGTCACTGTTTGCCAGACATGGTAATGTCAGATAATGGTCCACAGCTTTCTAGTTCAGAGTTCAGAATGTTTGCAGATAGCTGGGAATTTGAACACTCCACAACTAGTCCGGGATTCCCACAGTCCAACGGACAAGCAGAAAGGACCGTGCAAACAGTAAACAACTTACTGAAAAAGGCACAAGAAAGTGGTGGGGACCCCTATCTTGCACTGTTAGAATACAGAAACACATGTATGGAAGAAATTGGATTTTCTCCTGCACAGTTACTTATAGGACGCAGGTTAAAATCTAAGTTACCAGTGACAACATTTCTTTTAAAACCTGAGCATAAGATTGAGGTAAGAGACAAGCTGAAACTGAGACAAGTTACTCAGAAGTATTACCATGATCGTCGTGCACAGGAGTTGCAAGTTATTCAAAAGGGAGACCAAATGTGAATTAGACTTGCGGAGAAGTGGCAACCTGCAGTTGTGGTCATCAAGCATGAGTCCCCTAGATCATATGTAGTTCGTACACCTGATAGCAAAGCATACCGAAGAAACAGGAAACATCTAATGAAGACACAGGAGGAAAATGTCCCTGCTGTGATCTCTGATTCCTTTGAGGAGTTAAGTCCTACAATATCAGAGAAACATTCAGATAGTGTGTATCAACCTAATGTGGCAGCACATGCTAAGCTACCCGATAGCTGCAAGGAAAATATACAGCTGGTGCAGATACCAGAAAAGGTATCCAGAACCACAAGATCTGGCAGAGAGAGATCAAAGCTCTGACAAAATATTAAGATTATACATAGGACAAGAACAAAAGAATACAGCATGGACTGGTGATAAAGACCAGGTCCCAACAGGGCTATGTGCTAGTAACCTCTGACCCTAATTGTGGTTAAAAACAAGTTATTTTTCTTTTGCTGCTTGTTGAGTTTGATAAAAGACCTGAACTGAACTAAAAAAGAAAATACATAAATAATAAGCATTTGTCAATGCCAAAGTTCGTCATTGGAACTGCTGTTTGTACACACCAATTGGCAGGACTACAGTTCCCAGCAGAAAGAACAAGTTATGCCACCAAGTTCAAATTCCCGTTGAAATACACTGAAGTGCATTCCTGTTTCCTAAATCTGTGATCTGGCTTTGAAGAGTAAAGATGTGTCTGCGGTTCAGAGAAGATGAGGGCACTGGAGCACCCCCATGGATTGGGGGGAGGGTTATGGTCAGAAACCCTAATGCCCCGGGTGTTTGTTGGTATTTGCACTACAAATTTTCAATATGGCCTTTTGTGACCCCCACCTCATGAAAGCATTTGGGATCCCTGCTCATGAACAGTGGCACTGTGATTTTGTTAATCTGTCTCAAACATTGATTTCTCACAGCGACCCTGCCATTCTGCACCAGATGTGCAAAAACACAGTTTAGGCAGGTTGTCAAAAATTACATCTGTACCATCCATAGGGAGGTGTGAAGAGATGGCAATGCTGAAAATCTGGAGTGAAATATTAAAAATGCTTGAACGTAAGCATTACGTGGAAACTGCACAACGCATGCTTGTAGCACAGTCATTTAGTGGAATTATTTCACTGAAATTTCAACATAGGCATTTTGTGACCTCTGCTCATGAACACTGTCACTATGATTTTCTTACTCTGTCCTGAACATTGATTTCCCACAGCGGCCACGCCATTGTGCGCCAGATGTGTGAAAACACATTTTGGGCAGGATGTGAAAATTGACAGTTGTACTGTTCATAAGGAGGTGTGCAAAACTGATAATGGTGAAAATCTTGAGAGAAAATATTAAAAATTCTCGAAGTTAAGAGTGTGCATGGAAACTGCACAACACACACTAGTAACATAGTCATTTTATGGACTTTTGTCACCAAATTTTCAACATAGGCATTTTGGGATCTCCGCTCATGAACAGTGTCACTGTGATTTTTATAATCTGTCCCAAACACTGATCTCCCACAGGGACTGTGCTATTCTGCGCCGGAAGTGCGAAAACACATTTCGGCCAGGATGTAAAAAATGACAGCAATACTGTTCATGAGGAGGTATAAAAAAATGCCAATGTTGAAAATCTGGAATGAAAATATTACAGATTCATGACATTACGAGTGTGCATGGAAACTGCTCAACACACGCTCGTAACACAGTAATTTTTTTGAATTATTTGCAACATAGGCTTTTTAGGAGCCCACTTCGTGAGCAGTGATACTATCATTTCATTAATCAGTCCCAAAAAGTGATTCCATGCAGTTGCTGTGAAATCATCTTTTGGGACTGAATAATCAGATGACAGTCACTGACTTCATGAGGTGGGGTCCCAAGAACCACATGTTGAAAATTTGGTGCTAAAATTTGCAAAAACGGCTGAGATATGCACCAATGTTGAAAAAAAAAACTCATTTATACCATTATACAGCTTACCAGAATTTCTTTAGTTTGCAGTCGACTTTGAAGAGTGCAAATATTTTCCTGTTCCGTTGAAGATCGACAGCGGCTCCAGAGGTAAGTATTGGTGAGGATGTGTGTGTGGGGAGGTGGGAGTGCAGAGGGTAGGTGCGGGTTGGGGAAGGGGCATGGCAGACTGCAAGGGATCTTTTCTTGTTTATAGATTCAAAAAAAAAAAGAATCCAGCTCGGGAAGCTTTTCTTTTTTAACAGGGACTTTCGGCCTTCCACCTGAGTGTTTATTGGGGGGAGCTGTAGTCGATGGGGATTGGGCTCCCCATCGGCACATACCGAGTGTTAAGGGGGGGAACATGAGCTGAGGTGGATTGAGCACCCCCCTCATCACACAAGAAGGGGGGGACATTATGCCAACAGGGAGTGGGCCCCCCTGTCAGCAAATGAACTGGGAGGGGCATGCCAATAGGGGGATTGGGCACCTCCATCAGCTTTCATGGGGACTGTAAGAGGTGGACAGCAATAGCTACCACCATTTGTTTATTTGAAACTGGGAGGGGGCATGCCAGCAGCCTGGGCTCAGCGTGTTCACACTGAAAGCTACAGCAGTGTGAATGTGCAACCAGGAATTTAACAATGCAGGAATGCAACATCAAAGGACTGAGCCGCACCACTACTGGTGTGGCTCTGTTCTTTAAAAAGTTTGCCAACTCTGTCCCAACAGCTGAAAGGGAGTCATTGCCAGCCTGCTGACTGATTCGCCTGCCGCTGACCTGCCCCTTGAAACTGAGCTCTCCATTGGGTACACCCCTGTACAGCACCTCTTATAGCAATGAATTTATCTGCACCTGTGTGCCACGATGAACTAAAAAAGAGAGATGTAGTATAATGATGTAACAGTAGGTGCTGCTAATTGAATATAAAAAGCAATGTAGTGAAGCACATGTTCCTGCATGTGAGTGTTGCACATGTTTCAGCATGAGCAGGAAATGCTTGTGCAGTTTTAATAAAGGAGTTTGAACAGTAAATAGTCTCTAGTGGTTTCTCATACTTTAGAAATGGCACTCCTAATCCATATAGTCGATCCCGACCTGAACTACATTAATCACTAGCCCAGCCCCAAGTATTCTGCCCCACACCCCAGTAAGAAATTTACAAGCTAATCAGTCCCAACACCCAAAAAATCAGCTCTCACATCCTTATTTAGATTGCTGACAGTGTAATCAGCCTCAATCCCTTAATCAGTTCCACCAACCCCACAGAAATCAACTTCCTGACTTATTCATCAGTTCCTATAACCCCCAGTAATCGGCTCCAACTGTATTAAGTCTCATTGACTCCCAGAAATCAACCCACTAACCTTATTGATCAGTCCCACCTACACCCCCAGAAATCAGCACCTTGTCCCCGTTAGTAAATCTCCCAATGCCAAAAAATCAGCCGCTGACCTCCATTAATCAATCTGTTCAATATCCCAGAAATCCACTCAGAACCCATAAATCAGTTTCCTGACTCCACTAATTGGCCCCCTAACCTCAGTAATCAATCCCACTAATATCTGGAAATCATCCCCCAACCAATCAGCCTGACCCTGTTAATCAGGACTGCACCAACTCCCCTAGAAATACACACTAGAACCCACATTAATTCCCTTCCCTCAGTACTCAGCCTCCTGACACCAGTAATAAGTCCATCTCAAGGCATTAGACCCCCTCTCCAGAAATTATAGGTGAGTCCAGTAACTAGCCCACAGACCCAGGTATCAGACCCCTCTGCAAAAAAAACAGCCTAGTACTTAGTTCTCCCAAATGTGGTACTGAAGTCCTTGGATCCTGGTAATCATCAGCCCACACTATGGGACAAAAAGTGCTTAAAATCTCCTTTATTTTTCCATTAAGTGACTCCTAAATTTTGAATATGCTCTGTACTTCAAAATTAAGGATGCCGTAAAAATAAATTTGGAAAGGCACGTAGTGCTGTCCATGGTGGGGGGGGGGTGTAGTGCAGAGCAAGTTATGTCAGCTGGAACCCTGCCATAACCCACTGCATGCCCCCACAGAATTTACCTGCCAGACGTGGTGGGCTAGTAAGCAACCCTCCGTGCCGTCCCAGCCCACAAGGCAGATTGTGAGGGCTGGGACAGCTGATTGGGTAAGTGCCCACTACCATAGCACATGTGGTCAACCATTGCAGATCCACACCCAGGAGGTGCTCCCATTCTCCCAGTCCCTGACCCTCCAAACATCCCTGACTCATATGGTTCAGTGTCCCCCACCCCAACAAACAGCATCCCCCACCAGTCCCAGCATTGTTGACACCCCCCCCAGCAGAGCCCTGGTCAACAAACCTACTCACCACCACCCCCACACACAGGTGCCCCTTTGCTGCCAGGCCATGGGTGGCCCCAGTGCCCTGCCCCACATTGTTGGTAACTGTACCCCCCTACTCACCGCAGCACTGACAACCTTCCCCCACCCAATCCCATCAGTGCAGCAGCCAAGAAACAGCCAGAAGCACAGCCCTCCTCACACTTCCTCGGCCGCCAGCCATCCAAGTGCTGCTAGGAGCATGCCCCTATAAATAGGCAGCGCACTCCCAGCAGCACTTGGATGGCCAGTGGCCGAGGAGGTGTGAAGAGGGCTGCACTGCTGGTTGTTCCTGGTCATGGCACCAACAGGATGAGGTGGGTGGAGGCAGTCGGTGCCATGATGGGTGGGGGGTTCACTGACAAACAATGTGGGGGTGGGGTTACTGGGGGTGACCCATGGAGTGGCAGCAGAGGGGCGCCTAAGTGCATGAGGAGAGTTTCATGTATCGCCATTAGGGCTTGGGGGCACTGGGTATGGGGAGGGGTCTCGGGGTGTGCAAAAGCGGGGTTGGGGTACATCTCTGCTGAGGGGCAGCCTGCGGGATGGGAGTGGGGTTCCACCACCAGGGGTCCATCAGTGTGCCGGAAGGGTGCCTTGCAGTATGGGCAGGTGGGGGGGTCCAGAGGACTTCAGGGCTATTCTGTACTGGTCCGGGTGCCTGCGGTGGGTATTCACGCATCCAGACCTGCGCTTTAGTGCAAGGGATCCACTGTGGGACCCATGCCGGGCATGTGATTGGATTTCTGGCTGGGTCTGTGACTCTGCTCGTGGCCACCCTGCACTTACCTGCATGCAAGGGGGCAGGACCGTGGACAGGTGGCAGCCGTTAGTGAATAACAGTCGGTGTGCACCTGTCCGCAGGTGCAGAGCTGCATGTGCGGGTTTCGCACTTTTGGCGCATAACCTATTCCTTATAATGCATGGGGCTAATGTACTGAATTCAAATTATGAAACAACAAAGAATGAATTCCTGCAAAGAGGGGTACCTTAATTTTTATTTATTTATTTATTTTTATTTATTTATTCATTTGGAAATAAACCATTGAGCACAGCTGCTCTTTTACAAAGGTAACATATCAAAGACAAGGGCAATGTACACAGAGAAATTAACAATTAGATACAAAAATAAGCAGCTCCAGAGGAACATTGTCAGAGATCAGTACAAGCAGGTAGTTGCAAGTCAGCAATACAACATATCAAGTAGTCAGTGCAGGAATGATTAAGGGAAAGCTAGTACACAGTGCATCTCATTAACTTGTTAGGAGAAGAGAGTGGTATCAATACACTACGTCAGTTACAATAGTCGAGTATGTCAGTGGTAACAGTTACATTTGGATCCAAGCATGAGAACCTTTTCCAGTTCTCTCTTAAAAAGAGTAATTGTGGAGAGACCCACCAGGGATTCAGGATGTTTGTTCAGCCATTGTGGTGCTGTGCAAAGAACGCATGGTCTGGTTAGTTTTTTGGAGGGGTATTAGCAGGGCATTCCTAGTCATAGTCCTAGTGGAGTATTGGTTGATAACTGGGCAGAGCAGGTTTTGTATTGCAGGTGGGGCAAGGCCCAGCAGTGCTTTTTTGCCAAGCAGACATGTCTGGTACTTTAATCTGTCCTGGAGGGGAAGCCAATTAGTGAATGAAAATAGAGAGCAGCTATGGGTGAGCATGTCTGCTGCAAGAGCAAAGCAAAACGCCTTATTTAGTATCAGACTGACTCTGTTAAGGACAGTCAGTGGCCACGCCATAGACTGGGAGACCATAGTCTAAAAGTGCGAGGACTGTGCTGGATACCACAAGGCACCTGGCTTCTTCAGTGTGACTCAGACATTGCCTGTGCAGCGTGCCTAGTTTTTTGTTAGCAAGACTATGTTCTCCACATGGGGAGCACAGGAAAGGGTATTGTCCAGGGTGACTTCTAAGTATCTAAAAGTATCAGCTTGGTCCAATATAGAACCATTAGCATTACGCATGACAAGGAAAGTGACCTTCGTTTCACTTGTGAACCAAAGAACAGCAAAGTTTTGGTGTTCTTGTAGTTTAGAACTAGTTTATTTGGCTTGAACCATTCCTCCAGGGATTCAAAGCTATTTTGTAGGTCACAGAAAAGTATCTCCTAGCTAGTGCTACTGGTAAAAACAACGACATCATCCACATAAAGAAGCACTTTTGAGGTAGGGCATGCTTCAGGGAGATTATTTATAAACAGGCCAAAGAGGAGTGGGCCAAGTATTGAGCCTTGCAGCACCCCTATCGAGATGCTTTTCACATCCAATAATGCACAGTTAATCTTTACCCGTTGTGTGCGGTAGCTACAGAACCAGGCTACCATGTCTGGGGAGAGGCCTAATGTGTAGAGCTTATCAAGCAATAATAAATGATTTACCAAATCGAATGCCTTTGACAAATCAATGTAGATGGCACCCACCAGGTTTGCCAGCATCAAGGGCCTCATGCAGGAAGTTGGTGTACTCGATAAGGGCAGTACTAGTGCTATGGAGCTTCCTGAAACCATGTTGCTGTTTACACTGAATATTGTACTTGCATAAGTAGGTGATGAGTTTGTCCAATATAATTCTTTCAAGGGCCTTGGACAGTTGAGAAAGGATAGGTATAGGCCTGTAATTAGCAACACTGGAGCGGTTGCCACTTTTGTGCACTGACTGGACTGACTAGTGTGGTTTTCCAGATTTCCAGGAACTGGGAGTATTGCCGGGGAGAAGTTAAATATTTTAGGGGAAGAGCAATTTCCTCTAAGGACAAGGCCACCATTTTCATGTCAATTGTATCACCCACCACCCTAGTTTTACCCAGGACTAGTTTTATATATTTGAGGGTGTCTACTCAAGTAATGGGTTTGAAATAAAATTTTTAGTTATAAGGGTTTTGATCGGGGCTCCTGGGCACAACATGACATCAGTGGATCTGACTTCCACGCTGGGGGTGAGAACAGAGTTTAGGTTAGTGAAGGCATTGTTGAATATATTAGCTATCTCTTCTGGGGCAAAGGTGACAGCCCCATTGGTACTGAGCATCTTGGGGGTGTTTTGCCAGTTTTTACCCCAAAGTTCCTTTATGTTGTCCCAGAATTCTTTATCTGTTACTACAGTTATTTACATGTTGCTCTTTATAGCATGTTGCTTTTGCCTGCCTTATTCCCCATGTGCACTTATTTTGGGCTTCTTTGTACCTTTGTGGATCACCTAGTGAGTTGTATTCTCTTGCTCGTTGCCACAGATTATCCCTGTCATGCATCTGGGCTACAAGTGATGGGGTGACTCACTCTGCTGCAGTGCCTCAGACCATGCATTTTTTGTAGGGGGCAAATTTGCCACATGCGGCATTAAATTGATTTATGAAGAAGTCTAGGGCCATGTCAATATTGGGAATGGAGTCAAGATATCTTCAATCTATCTGGGCCAGATGTGCCTTGAAATTCCTCAGTTAAGCCTTTATGAAGGACCCTGCTGTTGATAGTTTTAGGGGATAGCTTAGGGAGTTTAGCCGACCAGGCACAATGTACTGGGGAGTGGTAACTGATAGAATCTGTTAAGACAGATCTTGGTCAACCTCTCTGGATGAGTGGCTAGTATCCAGTCAATAAGAGTTCTGGTACCAGTTTTGTAGTTGGTCCTGGTGCAGCCTTTAACTACCTGCATGAAGACTAGGCTGGCTACCAGATCCTTGTGGGCAATACTAGATTTGCTACTCAGTTAATAGTCACCAGTGACTATGGTTTCCCAGTTATGACTGGCTTGTTTGAAGTACCCTGCAAATGTTTCAAGGCCTAATTGTTGTTTACCTGGGGGTATATATACTGACATTATTACAAGTGCTAGAAGTTCCTTCCCCAGCAGAATTATAATAGTCAGGCATTGACAGTCACACGTGAGGTTATCAAGGTTAAGTTTATGGCCTTGTAGGTCTGCTTTTAGATAGATTAGGCAACCCCACCCCACCCCGCTTGTCTTGTCAGTCTTGGCTGTGTAAGTTATAGCCACCCAGTGTGATGTTGGTATCCGGGATTTGGGTAGCAAGCCATGTTTTCCGTAAGGGAAATTATATCATAGAAACATAGAAACAGAAAAGTTATTGGCAGATAAGGACCCCTTAGCCCACCAACTCTGCCCAGTTCTCCCTGCCTACTGTGCCACTCAGACCCTACTCAATCTCCGGTCATCTCCTCCCCTTGCCTTACTACCAAGGTCCCTTTATATCTGTCCCATGCATGCTTGAATCCTGTTACTGTTTTGGCACCCAGTACCTCTGCTGGAAGGCTGTTCAAAGTGTCCATCACCCTCTCCGTGATAAAGTACTTCCTTACATTTCTTCGGAGCCCCACCCTCAACTTCATAGCGTGACCCCTTTGTCCTTGAGCTTCTTTTTCTATGGAAAATTCTACCTTCCTGTACCTTATTAATACCTGTTAGGTATTTGAAGGTTTCTATCATATCCCCCCTTTCCCTCCTCTCCTCCAGAAAGTACATGTTCAGTTCCTTGAGTCTCTCCTCATAGGGCTTTTGATGCAGGCCATGCACCATTTTGGTAGCCCTCTTTTGTAGTGCCTCCACCTTGTTAATGTCATTCCGGAGGTGGGGCCTCTAGAACTGGACACAATACTCGAGGTAGGGTCTTTCCAGTGATCTGCATGGGGTAATATTACCTCTTTCTTCCTACTGGTGATACCCCTCCCTATGCACCCGAGCATTCTGCTAGCCTTCTCCACTGCTTTATTATACTGTCTGACTACCTTCAGGTCATCAGAAATGATTACCCCCAGGTCTCTTTCATCCTTGGTGATTGGCAGTACTTCCCTTCCCAATTGGAACATAGCCCCCGTTTCTGTGCCCCAAGTGCATAATTTTGCACTTTTCTGCATTGAAACCCAGCTGTCAAACCCTTGATCATTCTTTCAACGTTTTTAAATCATCCCTCATTTTTTCTACCCTCCCCCAGTTCATCTACTCTGTTGCAGCTTTTTGTGTCATCTGCAAACAGGCATACTTTCCCTTCTAGCCCTTCCGTAATGTCACTAACAAAGACACTGAAAAGAATCGGGCCTAGTACTGAGCCCTGAGGCACCCCACTGATCACCTTGCCTTCTCCAGGGTGGACACCATTTACCACCACCCTCTGAATCCTATTGCTTAACCAACTTGTTACCCTATAACTTTCTGACCCACTCCCAGACAGGCCAGCTTATTCATTAGTCTTCTACATGGAACAGTGTCAAAGGCCTTACTGAAATCCTGACAGGCCATATCTACTGCTCTTCCCTGATCCCCTACCCTGGTCAACCAGTTGAAGAACTCAATCAGGTTTGTCTGGAAAGACCTCCCACTCCTGTGAAACCATGTTGCCTTGGATCCTGTAATCCACTGGTTAAAAGGTATTCCACTATCCTTTCCTTCAGTAGTGTTTCCATTACTTTGCCCACTACTGAAGTCAGGCTAACAGGTCTGTAATTTCCTGCCTCCTCCCTGTTCCCACTTTTGTGAACTAAGAATCACATCTGCCCTCCTTCAATCCCTCGGAACCTTCCCTATTTCTAACGATAAGTTGAACAGAGTTGTCAGAGGTGCTGCCAGCACATCTTTGAGCTCCCTTACTATCCCGGGGTGCACCACATCAGGTCCCATTGCCTTGTCTACTATTAATTGTGCTAGTACCTTGAGGACCTTCTCCTCTGTAAAAGGACTGGAGTCTACCTCCCTACCATTTATGCCCTAGTCCCTTATCTTTGGCCCGACACCTACCCCTTCTTCTGTAAATACTGAACAAAAGTATTTGTTCAATATATCTGCCTTCTTTTGGTCCTTCTCCTCCTCCCAAACCCCTTCTTCCCCTTTTATTCTTACTATTCCCCATTTGGTCTTCCTTTTCTTGCTTATATATCTAAAGAAAGTTTTACCCCATTCTTTTACTGATTGGGCAATATTCTCAGGTGAATCAAGAGCTACCCAGGCTTTCAATTGTGCAAATTTTGGTAGGAGGCTGCCAACGTTGAGGGAGACAATCATTAGCTTCCCTTTTGGGTCCTTGTCTAGCTTATCGCTACTCACTAGGCCTGGATTAGGGTAAATATTACCAAACATGAGGAGGAGGATGTGTAAATTTGTAACCCCCCTACAAAGGGGGGTTCCCGAAAAGTCTTCCTTGGCTTGCCTAAATGCTCACTGCCAGGCTGGTGTCCTGTGTTTTAGCAATTTAAATGTATTGCCAGAGAGTGCCTGTATAGCATCTGTGTACTGTCTTTTTAAGAACTGCCTGGATTGCAGTCATAATTAATCTGAGAGGGAGCTCTGTTAGAAGATGTACTTGTTTGCTGATCATTTGTTAGAGTAGTAATAATATTACAGTTTGTTTTAACCTGCCTTCTTTGCAGCATGGACAGTTCTGTTTGTTTCCATCATCTTGGCCCGGGACTGTCAGAATGGGCCAATCAGTACATTCGGGGCTCTAAAATGGAGCCTGCCAACAGGGGCTTGGAAGGGCAAAAACTTATAGGCATTGTAGTTTTGGGCTTTTGGTGCCTAAAATAACCTGGAGGGGGAGCCCTTGTTGTGATTAACAGACAGATCAGCCAACCAAACCTTTTGAATCTTGGGGAAAGTCCCACACTGCTTGCAGTTTCAGTTAGATCCGAGCTGGGAAGTGAAGAAGTAACAGTTCGAGATAGTTCTAGCAGCAGTCCACAGTGGATTTGTGCAGAAGAACTGTGGAAAGGCCTGAGTTTGGCCTGTGTGCCTGCCTGCTGTCCCTGAGAGGGAACTTGTGCTTTTTTCGGACTGAATCCGAATTTGGAGAGTGAATTAAGCCACTGAATTGTGACCAGGCATTAACCTGAAGAAGACTGAAGATTTGCTGAATGCAATCGGCCAGTCAGGACTTCCAGCTACCTCTGAACTCCCGGATCATGCAGAGACTCTGTAATTGCTGCCAGAGAGCATTTGCCTGTTACAGTGGAATTTCCTTACATGTGAATGTGCTGTGTGCTTATAGTGGGTTGTGATTTGGTTCCCCACTGTGTGTCTGAACTGTGTTTTGCTTGCTGGAGGCTGTATCCAGCTCCACAGACTGAATCCATATCCATTTCCATTTGCCTGGGACCTGCTACACTGGCCCAGCCAGAATACCTGCTACACAGAGAAAGTCATAGATGAGAGACCGGCCTGGGGAGCAGCCCCCTGCTCAACGCCTTGAACAGGAACAACGCCTCTGTGATTCGTGTGGGCCCTGCTTCTCTGGGCACTCCAGCTCAACAGCCTGCAGTCTCAATTTCATCCTGCCTGTGTCCAATATTGGGTATTGTGAGTAAACATCAGGGTAGCTCGCTGCAACAACAGCTAAATCTAAAAGTGTTGTCATCTGATTGTCTTGTTGCCTTTTCTTTCAGGAACCGAGCCCCCCGGCTCTGGATTACAAATAGTGTGTGTTGTGCATGTTGTTTCTTCCATCACAGGGCCCCAACCAGCTGCAACATTCCTGGCTAGCCCACCATTTTCCTACCTGGGTACCCAGGGTGTGTGACTGTGTAGGGACTCTGAACTGTATGCATAACTGTCTGATTAATATAGCTTTTAAGCAAATCAACCTGATTACGCCCCTCCCTTGTTCAAGTCCCCTGAATAAATCAGATTTAATTTTGTTTGCATTTAACCTGACTGTGGTTTCTGTTTGTGCCAAAAGTATTGTACTGCTGCTATTTGCTGTCCTTAACCTTGTTTTACAGGGGGTCCCCAGGGTCAAGCTAGAGGAACCAGCCCTGGTGGTAAGTGCAAACAGTATGAATAATTGCCTAGTGAATAAGGGTCATTGTGAAAGTAATTATTGTATATAGTTCAGACCACTAGAAGGGAAAGAGGGGGGATACAGTGTACTGGAGGGCTGTGCCCAGGTTAGCTTGACCACTAATAACCCTGAAGGCACCCGTTTCATTACCCAGGCCCCTTAACATGCTACTAGCCAAGCAGGCTGGGGTTGTAGCCCTTGGGATAGCACCACCTAGGGGTTACAAATGCTTTTTTAGATCCCTCAGTCTAGGGGTTAGTTTTAGGGATTTATTAGTACATGGACAGTTTTTAATGTGGACCTTGTAGCCACAAGTAGCATAGGAAGAGACGAGGCCCAAACCGAAAGAACCTTGGGTAGCATGTTCTAGAGGGGAGTGTAGCATACATGGGATCAGTATTAAGGATACGAAGTTACTAGTGCCATCATGCTTCCAGTTGTCCCCCCGTGATCAAGCCAGTATCAGTTCTACATGAATTACTGTAACAATATAATAATACATATGGCTGTGCTCATAAAGCAGGCACACAACTATGCGGGATGAAAATGCATATCCCACCACAGCATGCACTATTGAGAAGGAGATTGCTGCTGGGGTGCACATCAGCCATGTAATTATGCACGATTCTGTGAAGAGTGCAGGACAGGTGAGCTGTGCAGATCTGGGAAGGCCCAATCACCCCACCATAAATGGACATCCGCAGGCCAGGGTACACACCTGCTACACATGTATGCCAAGTACTGGTGCCAAAGAGGGAATCAGGCAAGTAGTAGCACCGCACAGCTGCTGGATGGCAGGGCAGGTACAAGCTGCTGAACTGAGGGTGAGCACTGGGGTCCGAGGACAGGTGCTGGTGGTGGCACAGCAGTGTGGGAGGGGTCAGGAACACCTAGGCAACCCTCCCTTGATCCCGGCATTGTCAGCTAGCAGTGGGGCCATGCTGTAGACCTGGTACCAGGCAGCACTTGCCCAAGCAATGTGGCTCCAGGTGGAACTGGAGATGGTGGAGGTGTACTATTCACATGAGCATGGGACCCCTTGCTTTATTGTGAAGCCTGCTGTGGTGAGCATTGCTCTATTTATGTGGACAGGTACAGCAACAGTGGCAGATGGGGCTGGGGGGGATGCATGGGTGCAGGGTAGATGGCTGTATGGTGGCAGGAGGGTGGTGAGGATGGGGCCAGAATTATGAAAGATAACCTGCAAAGATTAGAAATGTGATCAAAGGTATAGCAGTTAAGATTTCATCCTAAGAAGAGCAAGGTGATGCATTTAGGGGCAAAAAATACAAAACGTTAGTATAATGGGGGAGGTAGCAGTGGAAATCGTAACAAAGAAAAGGGACTTGAGGCTAATTCATTATTTCAGGTTGTGCCTGAAAATGGGAAATTGTCTGTCTAGTTCACCTATTTTGTAAATAAAAAATAAATAAGTTTTATTATCTTAAATTTTTGCAATTTATTTACCAACCAAAGCCCTGCTATGATGCAACATGTCATTTTCAACTTTACGCATTTCCACAACTGGGTGGACTCAGTGGAGTAACCAGCCTTCCAAAAAGTAGGGGGGATCTAGGGGCTACCTAAGCCCCTGAAAACATAGGAGGTTTTGATGCATTCTGGTGCATCTGGGGGGGGTCATTTATAGGGAATTAATTACCTTGCTACCCCAACCCCAGGCCAGTAAGTTGCACCCTATCCTCCTCCTCAGAGTCCCCATAGTTTGGCATGTTGCTCTGAGCTCCCCCATAGCCTAGCCACTAGCCAGCTACTACAAAGCGTGGCTGTAAATCCTCTCCCAGTCCAGAAAGTTGCACCCTAGCCCCACTCCCTAGACTCCTCAGCCCTTCCATTAACCCAGCAAGGTGCATCCTAACTCCCTCCCTAAAATCCTAGCCCTCCCCAAGTCCAGTATGTTTCTCTTTCTGCCAGTCCAAACTCCAAGCCCACCCTAGCAAGTTGCACTCCAGCCCCCCAACAGCCTCCAGATCCACCACCACAAAGTGCCAGTGCAGTGGAAAAACTTGAACTTCTTGCACTGCTGCAATTGTACTTTTCTGTTTCTGGTGCTGCACTGTGCCACTGCTGTGCTTTGGGGTTAGCAGCATCAAAGCAATGCAATCTCCCACTGCCCCCCCCCAACATACTCAGTCTCCCTCCACTAGCACTTTGCTCTTAAGTAAGTTTTGTTTGGCAGCTAGCTTTTGTCATCGGGCACGAGCCCTTCCCCCCCACACACACACACACAGCCAGTCCCTGGCCCATGTCCCTCCCAAGTCCCTAGTCCGATCCTCTCAGTTTGTTTTTTTCCTTTTTGTTTTTCCTTTATTTCCATTGGTGATGTGAGTGGAGGAAATTCACTGGTCCACAGAGACCCATTCTCCCTTTTCCTTTCTGCCCAACCGCTTGCTCCCCCACCCTCCAGTCCCTGGCCCATGTCCCTCCCAAGTCCTCACACGACCCTCTCAGTTTTTGCTTTTGTATGTTCCTTTTTTTTCCTTTTTCTTTTTCTTTTTTTTTTCATTGGTGATGTGGGTGGAGAAAGCTAACTGATTGTCCACGGAGACCCTTTCCGCCTGGCTGCTCACTCTAGTGAATATGGAGCTCCTCTCTCCTCAGTGGCTCAGCTGAAATAGCACCGAGGAGAGCTGCATTCCCATCTATACTCTGGTTTGCACATGCACAAACTGGAGTATCTGAAGAACCAACTCACCAGCTCTCTTCTCACTTATTAGATAACAGACAGGAACAGAAAAACAACAACAAAAAATGCTCGGTGATCCAAGCTAAACCAAGCCAAGCCGGCAAGGTTCAGCTCAGGTCTTATGGAAGACAAGCAGTATGTGATCAGGATGGTTCAGTTTCACCCCTACAGGTTTGGCACACCTCTAGCTAGAAGGCAGCTCACAATTTTTCAAACCCTTGAGCCTAAAGCTAAATACCATCATATCATCCTGAAGCAGTTGCAGTAACAAACCTAATTTCTGAGCTGATAGCACTGGACCTACAGCCTTTCAGAGACATGGAGCATGTTGGCGTCAAAATATTATTAGATCACCAGTCACCATAATACAGTACAATATTCCATCCAGGAATTTCTTTTCAACTTTTGCTTTGCCTCAGATTGAAACTAAACAATGCTTCTAAGATGTAGTTGCTGGTATTGTACATCTGACTACTGACATATGGACAAGCAGTCAGCCAGAACCATTTATGTCACTGACTGCACATGGGTGTCATTTACTCCCTGAAGTGACACAGACAAATCCCATCTGAAACTGGCTTCTCTTCACAACCAGTATGTCCACAGGAGCACACATTCCAACATCATGGGTGAGCTTAATTGAGAGATACAGTACTAGCTTACATCACAAGGACTTTCTGTAGGTTTTATTGTGGCTGACAGTCAAACATGATAGTTTAGTCTGAGGAAAAAATGTAGGTGTTAGGGATACAAGGAGTAAACTATTTGCAGAAGCAAGGGTTGGTATGGTTTGTGAACCTATTTTAGGTGAATCAGATGAATCCTGTGCAATAATGTTTAATATACTGTCCTCAAAAATATTAAAAAAGTGTGTGTTAGAAGACATCCTTGACGTACTCTGTTATTGATTTGAAATTTATTGAATACCTTACCATTAATGCCTAATCTGACTTGGGCCCATGTTTCACTGTATAATGCTGCTATAACTGAGGTCAGTGAGTAATCAGTTCCTTTGTCCAATAAACTTTGCCATACAATGCTACAAGAAATCGAATCAAAAGCGTCAGAGAAATCAATAAAGGCAGCAAAAAGTTTCTGGCCTCTGATTCTGCAATGTTTTTCACATGAATGCTTTAAGACAAAATTACCCAGAGTAGAGCAGTTTTCTCTGAACCTAAACTGTAAAGGGGAAAGTCCACTTTTGGCCTTGAGTTGTTCATGGAGACGGGCAAGAATGATCTTAGTAAATATTTTTCCTGATGTGTTTAGTAAACTGATGGGACAGTACATTTTAAGATTGGATTTGTTCCCCTTTTTGATGATTGGTATGATCTTGGCGCCCCTCCAAGAATTAGGGGAAAAAAAAACTCCATACATTTATTAAAAAAGAAGGAAGAAGAAATTCGCCCAAATTAGAGTAGTCTGTTGGAAAATCTCTGTGGCGATTAAATCTGGTCCTGGGGCTTTCCTGCATTTTAAAGACAGAATCGCAGAGCGTACTTCCTCCATGGTCAAGAGGTTTATAGGAAGGTAAACAAAGGGGGGGGGGTTGTAACTACCAAAGTAAAGTGTTCGACCCATGTCTCTGCTGTTATATGATTATCTACTGAACTGGTACCATTAGAAGTGCCTTTAGCTACCAGCATCCAGAATGCTTTGGAGTCTTTTTTGTCAATAATCTCTAACATATATTCCCTTTGTTTTTTAAAGAATGTAAGATTTTTTCTCCTGAAGAAAATTTTTGTATGCTTTCCTTTATGTATTGAAGTGCGTATAATGTTCCCTAGTGGGATGTTTTCTGGTAGCTTTGACAACTTTTTAAAGCTTTGCTTCTCTTTCTACAGGAGGCATCAAACCAGGATGACTTGTTTCTGGGCTTAGTTCTGTTTTGTGGATATAAACGATTCTGAAGCTCAGGAAAAAAGGTCTCCATCACATTGTATAAATTATTAGCTGAGTAGCTATCAGATGGAGCCTGCAGCACCTAAGTGAAGAAGATAAATGATAACTGCAAAGTCTCTCTTGAAGTTTCATTAGTCCATTTAATCTTTTGTCTATTAGTGATGTCCTTTTTAAGGACATTACTCCTTTTTTTGGGTCCATCTTGAAAGAGATTGGTGGTCTAAATGGCCTGGTACCAGTTCAATAGCTAGGAGAAAGTAGTTACTTTCTGGCCTATCAATAATACGGAAAGAGGACCAGACTTCAATTATAATAATAATAATAATATTTTTATTTGTATAGCGTAATTCCAGTGTCAAAGCGCTTCACATACAAACATCAGCAAACCATTCATTAAAATCACATAAAATAACAGATTCAATCAAGATCCACAGAATAACCTAAAAATTCAAATGTTGTACACCTGTTTAAATAAATGCGTCTTCAGACTGGTCTTGAAGCCCTCCACGGTCCCGGACTCTCTACTCTGACGAGGTAGAGAGTTCCACAAGGATGGTGCCATGAATATAAAGGCCCTGGCACCAGATGTCTTTAGCCACACCCTGGGAACCTCTAACAACTCTCGTCAGTTGAGCAGAGAGGTCAGTCCAGGCTGAAGGGAACTCACAGGTAATTCGGTCCCAATCCATGTAGGGCTTTATAGGTCAGGAGACCGACCTTGAAGGTGGACTGCCACTGTATAGGCAGCCAGTACAGATCACGCAGCACAGGAGTAATATGACTGGTGCATGAAGTCCCAGTCAATAGCTGTGCTGGAGCATTCTGCACCATCTGCAAGTGGCAGACATCAACCTCCGATAGCCCTAGGTATAGGGAGTTGCAGTAGACCAGGTGCAAGGTCACAAAAGCATGGATCAACGTGGGCAAATCATTGGACGGAACAAGGTGCTTAATTCTGGTGATGTTCCTAAGATGGTAAAAAGAAGATTTGACGACTGATGACACCTGCACCCGCAGTGTCAGTCCGTCATCAAATACCACCCACAGATTACGCACCCGTTCAGAGGTGGGCAGCTGTACACCATCAAACCAAAGCCCGGAAGGTAACCCCACCACCGGCCTCTCTATCCGATGACCCAGATCCTCAACTAACACCTAAGTCTTCCCAGAATTCAATTGCAGCCAACTGGACTTCATCCAGTCATGGATTTCCACCAGACAGTTGTTAAACATTGAGACCGCACTATCCTGGTCTGGTGCAAAAGACAGATAGAGCTGCTTATCATCTGCATAGCAGTGAAAACTCAGCTCATATCATCTTACAATGTCTCCAAGGGGCAGCAAATACACTGTGAACAACATGGGGGACAGCACCAAGCCCTGAGGTACCCCGCATGGCAGAGAGAAAAAAATCCCTGCAACCACCCTCTGAGACCTGTCGGCTAGGAAAGAATGAAACCATTGGACCTCAGGCACTCGAGCAGAACCCCATGGTCAACAGTGACAAACGTGAAGAGAGATCCAAAAGCACCAAGATGGAACGGCGCTTCTGATCTCTTACCATCAAGAGATCATTGAGCACCCAAACCAGAGTGGTCTCGGTACTATGTCTCTTTCGGAAACCTGACTGGAGAGGATTGAAGACATCATGGATGGTAAGGTGGTTCTTCAGTTGCAGTGCAACTACTTTCTCAATCACCTTCACAACAAAGGACATGTTAGAGATAGGTCTGTAGTTTGCACAGATGCCTGGGTCCAAAGAAGCTTTCTTAAGAAGTCACCACCACCTCTTTCAGGGAGCTAGGGAATTCTCCAGAATCTAAGGAGCACCAGACAATCTCTGCAAGGACCGAGCCATTGATCTCCAAACACCCTAATACTAGGAGTGTAGGCCCAGATCCAAAATACAGCAAGTTGGCTGCAAAATTCTGGACAATCCACATGATGTCCCCTATCTCCGGTCCGTCAAAAGATATCCAAGAAGACTGAGGGAAAGTAACTGAACACTGACCACCACAAACCCCCATAGAGGGTGTTGGACAGATTTCAGCCCTGATGTCAGCCACCTTATCTGCAAAAAAGTGAGCAAACTCATCACACTTATTTTGTGAAAACGCTCCTCGAACCTGTAAACAGGCTGGGTTGCAATTGGCCCATCCCAGATGGCATAGACTACAACAGATGTCCCTAAGGCATAAATATAAGTGAGCCTACCCTCCTTATCTCCATGTAGTCTACTGTTTAAAGGGTAGAAGTTATATTCCTGTAGGAAATCAATAAATTTTAATCCTACTCATGTTATTACTCTGTTCATAGAATTTCTGGACAGAGGGGGCAGTGAGACACATTAGGGACTTACTGCCGAGTTTAGTAGGCCATCAAAGGGACCAATTCTAGCATTTAAATCACCAACCATGAGGATGGGAACTTTTGATATAACTCCTCCAGTAGGTCTCCCAACATACACCATGGATTGCTTACAGAGAATCTAGATGATAAAGGAGGGATATATAAATTGACTAACAAAAAAATCAAATCTGCCACTCATAATATGTAAAGTTAAAGTAAAATCTCTAATACTGACAAAATGAGCCCAGAATTTCCCTCTACTGGAGGCATTACCCCACTTGGAATCCTTTTTGGCTGGGACCTGAAATAGATCAAAATTGTTAATTAGAATATCCTGGTCTACAGCATGCCAAGTTTCTTGAAGGCAAACAATCTCATAAACTGAGATGTAGTCCAACCAATCAGAATCTACTCCTTTTGTATTGAAACCTAAAGTATTCCAGGAGAGGATACAACTTGGAGATGGTTCTTATTGTAAACTATTAGTGTCCCCTAAATTTGACTGGGAAAATAAATGAGTCCCCAGCCGTTGGTATCCTGCCAGAGCTTTAAATCTGTTAGCTAAGGGTAATAAAACAGGATTATATCCCATATCCGCATTTATGTGCGAGGGCATGGCTTGCTGTGATTCTAGTATTGAACTGCTGGTGACATAAATTCCTAAGTTGTCCAGGGCATTACTTTTCTCCAAAATTCTTTTGGCAATGGTCTTAGCTTTTAGCAGTACATCTAACTGAACACCACCTTGGTCCTCTCTTCTTGTGGCCTTAATTACCCTTTTATAACCTAATGAGATCTGTAAAAAATTTGCAAAAAAAAGAAGCTAGCAATTTAGTTAATTTAGTGTCCATTTCTCCTCTTGGCTTCTTGAGCCCAAAAGTACTGAAAGTAAAAAATTGGCTATTATGTGTTACTGGGGGATCATAGTTATGGATTCCCTTCCTACTGACATATGTAAGAATAAATATTGCATTTTTTCAAACAGAAAGGCATTGTTCCATATGTAATGCGCTATTTTATGGGCAATACAATTAATCTGAATACTTTCTAGACCTACTTCATCCTTTGAGCAATAGGCCTTCAATATATCCCCTGTTTCAAGCTAGATTTCCAGTTTCGACCTGCAGAAAAAGAGTGACATATTCAGTCAAGTTCTCAACATTTTCTAGCTCCTCTTACTTGGCACAGGGTCATTATGTCACAAGACATAATGCCACATGGCACTATCGCACGGTGCAATTAATGCCATGAGGCATCATGTCTTTGTTCTGTGGGGGGCTCCACCCCCACACCCTGTTACGGGGTGCTACGCCCCCGGGCCCCCCCCCACTAAAGATTCTCAACTCTGGGGGGGTCCAACTCAGGGAGCGCACAGGTCCATGTTTCATCATAATGCCGTACGCTATTATGCGTGCGACGTTATGACCCAGTATGCTCTCACTTTACTCCATACAACCTAAGAATACTTTATTAATGCTGAGAGGTACTGACCTCTGTGGCCAGCATAATTCCATCCCTAGGGGGGTGTTCTAGGTAGGGCTTCTTGTCTAAGGGTGTCAATTGTTACCTTTAGAGGGGTTTTGTTTAACAGCAAAGGATCTGAAGCCCTAGGCAATAGCAATGGCTCCTTCCCCCTGTATTGGGACATTGTTCTTTTTTGTGAGTGGATGTGCTTAACCTTACTCCATTGGCCTTAGATAGCTGCAGGCTGGTTTCCTTAACATTAACATTAATTGAAGTTGGTTCTGCAGTTTCTATTATTTTCTTGAGATTAAGTCCCTGAGAGATGTCAGAGAATGGAGAACGCATATTTTTGTCTATTGATCAATACAAAGTTGCATTATGATTTTATAGCTATTTCCACGTTGAATGTTTTTGTTTCACACAATATGTTATGCAACATTTTGTATTGATTTCTGTTCACGGTTTTCTTTGTATGTATATGAGTGTGTTTCACTTCAAATGGTGTATTCAAAATGGTGGAGATAACTGATTTTGACACTCCCTGATGTTGCATTAGTGAAACTGGTCAGAGATCTAGTGTGGGGTCCTGATGGTGTTCTCTGGTAATAGGTCCTCATTACATGTTTTGGCTGAATATCAGTAAACTTTGAGCCTATATATACCATTTGATGTTCGGCTTTATTACTTGGGGTTGGCGGATAGTGCTGGAATTGCTTTGGTTAAATAGAATGTTCCCCTAGGACATCAATGTTACCATTTAGAATACTGTTTGGTATCCAGTGAACAAGGCAACTGAAATTGGGTGCCTACAAAAATGGAGACTCAATTACGGCACCTGTGCTCGCGGCTACCTAGCAGGGGGGCAACCAGATACTGGAGAGGGGTCAAATACCACAAAGGGAAGTAGTGGGCATATGTGAGCATGCACACCCGTGGGGTGGAGATGCAGGGGAGGGATGGTATGTGAGAGGGGGTGTGGCAGGCAGCTGCCGAGCTGGTCCGCTAGTGTGGTGGGGAGGGTGGTCAGCTGGGAGGTGTAGGGTTTGGGTCATGCAGGTTTTTTTTTGCCGGTAGGTGGCTTTAAATTTATTTAGGTTTTTTAACCCCCTGACATGCACCCCCCTGGAGTTGAGAATCCATAAGTAGGAGTGTGTGAGGGTGAAGCCCCCCCATGGGGTGTGTGCAGGGGGCACAGCCCCAGCAATAAAAATAAGACCCGTAGGTCTCAGATGCTGTTTTTGTCCATGCTGCAAATGTACATCACCAAAATTCATTTTCGGCGATGTACACTTGCTGTAACGACGATCACTATTCCGTGATCACCGTTATGACACGTAACTGTCCTGTTTACACTGACCAAGCTGTTACATAGTGGTGTAAGACCATGCCACATGGTTTTGAAACCAGTAGTGTACACCGCTTGAGGATGAATGCAGGGATGTCACATCGGTGTAATGGTGATGTCTTCTTGAGAACTGCATTGAGCAACCAGACCTGCAGTGAGTGCCCTGTGTATTGTGCTGCTTAATTACCCTGAGGCAGTGTTGTTTGAGGTGGCCGCCATTTACATTACACTTGAAACCACACATCAGTTCAGTTACTTTATCTTGGAGAAGAGCAGAATAGTCACACTGGTTTAATGCATGCGTAGTTTAAACATGAAAATGCGCATCAGTCTGACTCCCCAAACCACCTGCACCAATGTAGAAATATTCAGGTAAAAAAGGATGTTGGAGCTCACTGGAGATCAGAAGAAAACGGGCATACAAGTCCATGAAATTTTAAAGAATAATTTGATGTATGAACTAGCAGAAAGTCTAGAAAAACCAAAACATGGTCGCAATCTGAGAAAAAAAGTGGCCAGAGAGTTAATAGTTCCTAAATTTAAAAATAAATTCATTGCTATGACATTTCAGTATAAGGCAGCCACTTGTTGCATCTTAAAGATTTACATATGAAATCAAATGCTTTTAAAATTCTTGTTCATAGGGAAATGGAGCATCACTGCATTTGTAATGGATAGTTTAAATTAGATGGAGGAAAAGTACATATGCTGTTTGACAGGTGTGGTGTCTTGTCGAATGGATTAAGCAGTGTAATGTAATGTCTGTTGTATTCGTCTTGTAGTGTATAATATTCTTTATTGTATGTAATTTGTCTGCCTGGGGTATGTATTGTTTTTGTATTTATGTAATATATTTTATGTTACTGAAACTTGACACTTTAAAACAGGTGCACCTTGAGAAAAGGGCATATATAGCCCTAATGGTGTATCACTGTATAAATAAATTTTATCTACTACTACTACTGTTATAAAGTCCACTTAATGAAAACATAATATTTTTTCCTTGTCTCTGGGCAATGTCTTTCATGTGGTGTCCCCTCACCTGGCTTTGAAATGCAAAATACATATGTAACCTATTCCTAAAAAGGGGCTTAACTTTGACTCTTCAGAGCATTGCTATCACCTTTCCCTGCACCACTGCTTCACCCCCATCTTGGTCCAGACTACAACTGCAGAGACCTGGGGTTGGACAGGACATTGTCATTTGTTCTGCAGACTTTTTCAGCACCTTTCTCACCATGGCTGTCACCACTACCTCTCTTTGATCAACTGGCCCCTGGACTGCCTTTAGGTTTTGGGAGCCCACAGCAAGAAGTTTCTCAGTTTCAAGCAGCTCTCAAAGCTGCAGCAAGTGCCAAACTGCTCATCCTCTGAGATCACGAATTTTGGGGGCACTCAACAGCACTACCCTGCACCAATTCTCCCTCAGTCCTACCAGATGGCAGCAGAAACTGGGAGGTATTGATTCTGAAGGCCAAAAGTCACACCTAGAGACAGAAAAATGTAAAACTGAAGATAAAGAGAAAGACTACAAAAGAAGCCATGTTTGTAGTTTCTCTAGCACCAGGGCTACTGAAAAGGGGGTCACACTACACACAACCTGACTGGGAATGTTGGTTGTTCTGTGTTTAGCTTTGCAGAACCAGCCACAGACTAACTCAACTGAAAATCAATTAAATTAGTACATACTGTCCCCATGAAACTGACAACAGTTTAGAGGTTAGTGCAGCTCTGCAAAATAGCCTAATTGTAAGCTTGCTTTGGACTTGTATGCATGCTTTTCCCTGGAACTGACAGCCATGGAAGGACTGGTGTTTAGGATAGTGAATAATGAATGAGACACTAGCCACTCATATTTGATCCACGGCTTTTCGTACAAGTGAAAGATGAGAATAGAAAGATTTGTCTGGGAGACAGAAAGAGAAAGAGTTGTGAGAAAAGTCAGCAGTCAGCCACAGGGTTGGAAGAAAGCTGTTTAAAGAATTTTTGCAAAAAGATTTCTGTTTTCTCCAGGAACAACACCAAACAACCAAAGTTCCTGCTGTGGGTTTCTTGAACTACCAGAACTTGTCCTGACAGTGGGTTTAAGTCTCCTGCGGCCCTGAGTGACTGCCTACTCCTTGGGGGTGGGTGAAGACAAGCAGTAGCGGATCTAGGGAGTTTTAGTGGGTGCAGGTGCACCCCTATTGTAACTTACTTGCTTGCTATTGCTACATTTCAGTTTGCAGGAGAAGTCTAATATATTGATTGTAAGAAAATCTACATTCAAAACAATAGATAACATTTTTATTTTTAGTCAAAAATTTAATGGAAAAAATAATATAAAGGATTCAAAAAATGTCTAAAAGTTACATATCAAGTCCGTACACCACCACAGCACCCCCCATTGTAAAATCTTGGATCCACTACTAAAGACAAGTCACTTGTCAGGTGAAGAGGACATCAGAGACCAGCATGGCCCACACCCTTCATCACCTGGAAGCTTGTTGGGTCCACTGCACCTGTACCATCGCCTACATCTGCAACCCCAGAGGGAGACCTCACAGGAGATCCAGCCTGCAGAATTTGCTGAGGTAGTGAGTACTGGATCAATACCCCTTCAATTCTTCTGCTAGTCAGGAACAGATAAGAGTAACTGCTGGGCATTTCTGCATGATTATTATTCAAAGCCTATTTATAAAACTATAACAGCCAGGAGCAATTAGCATTGTGTTGAATAATCTGTTTGGGATCCCCAAGTACCAACCTTCAATCGGTACTGGACCATGGTCCAACAGCTGGCCTGCAACTTCCCACTGTGTGCACACAATTAATGGACTGTATTGGGAACTCACAAAGGACTTTGGGGTACCAGTGCACCGGTAGGAGGAAACAGTAAATACTGTGTGGGTACTCACCAGAGGATGGTGAGGTTTGGGGAGTGATCGCAGAGCTGTTTCACTGCTTTTAATCCATTCTATACCCCCATCCAGAGCCTGTTCCTATCCCTCTAATAAATATCCCTTGTGTTTAAATTGCAATTTATTATGTTTTTGCATATTGTTTGTCTTTGCATGCATAGAGTATCAGTCGAGGGTTGTGTATAATTGTAAAGGTTCCCTGTTATGAGGGTGGGGGTTGCATTCATTTCCTGTGGGGCAATACCCTGACAGCCATCTCTCAAAAGGATCCCCATAGGTGGATGCACCACACCATATTTTTATCACCTCCAATACCAGCCGAGCCCAGGTGCTATTTATAGACTGTGCCCAGGTATTATCAGACAGGGGTAGTCTTATACACTTGCGGGTAGGGGTGGTTACACATAACATTATTCACATGCTATTTGGTTAACAATAAAGATGTTGCTAGCATAAATATAGGAGTATAGGACAACAGGACTTGCAAGAGCATTACCAAAAGAGGGGTTGTCAGTGTCACCCTTTGGTTAAATTGTTGGTGACCAACTGACTTGGCTATTCATAAACAGACAAGAAAATGGTTGGAATCGGTGTGACTTGGTACTACATTACCCAAAGCGTTTGCTAATAATGATACAACACTAAACTGTTACAGGTTCTGTGCACAAGCAGTACTATTTTCCTGCTTCTGCTTCACAGTCTACAAACATCCCTTTGGGTACTTCAGTATGGAGTTCATGCAAGCACTGGGACAGAACACAGAACATTATGCAGACAGATGTATTTCAAGAAAGAAAAATTCTGAATTCATGATAAGTTTGCACACTGTTTTTTTAGACCAACCATGGAGGCGGGTGTTTGCTATATCACTCAAATTTCTCATACTGTTTACTGGCCCTTCAAGACTCCTCCATTTGGCTTGCATAATGAGTGAAAAAATATATCCAAGGCACAATGCACATGCAGTATTTAAGCCCAGCCAAAAACAACAACAAAGTCCTTTTCATTCAGTGCTGACATGAAATCGATGATCTTCATCAGACATCAACGCATTATAGTCAAAGATCATAGTAATCCTGCACCTGGTCCAGGCTGTCTCTTCTGTCCTGCAGTACCTTCACCAGGCACATCAGCTACTGTCTCTGATGACCCAGTGACTCCTTTATTCCCCATCTCCTCTTCTGGTTGACAAACAGCTGGTGAAACAAAAGAGAAAAATTAAATGACTAAGAGGATTCCAAATGATTATATTACTGTATTTTTTAGCATGCCAAAAGAGAGAGAGATACTTTCAACAACCAGACTCGAAAGGCTTATACAAAATTTCCACAGACATGCTACCACTACAGCTGTGATACCATAAACTTCTTGATTACCTTCTCTAAACTAGGGAAAGTTCTAGACAGGTTTGTAGGTGGACAGGATATCACGGTTCAAGGGTACCTTTTTCAGGATTCTTTTCACCACAGCGTTCCTCTATACCTCCCTCAGGGAGCACCTGATACTCGCCACATCAGCTGTTCCCAGGCCATACTGTAACATCAATTGTAGCCTTGTAGGCACCAGGGCCACTGCACAGAAAATGGGGTGCTTGTAAATCGATCTTCACCCATTTGGTATGCTGTGAGATTCAAACACGATGAAAAATAGACACTCTCCTGTGGGCACGTCTTGTGCAGTGCACTGCGGAGAACCCAGGTATGATTGAGATCTTCAGCAGCAGGCCTGAATCATCCACTAGGCAGATCTCTTTATACAGCAGGTCAGCTGAGAAATGTGATATAAAGTTTGCCATTATCATGGTCTTACTCCTAACAGGCCTGCCATTACATAAAATTACACTGCAAAAACTAAAGCACCACCCGCCATCAGAAAACAAAACCACAGACCAAATTAAGTCAAATTCAATATAGTTTATTACATAAAGTGCTAAGACCTCTTATCAGAAGGGGAAACACCAGTGGGACCCCACAGACCTTCAACCAGTTTCACTAGAGCACCATCTCTAACTGATGATGCGCTAGCGATCTGGTTGGTGGTTTTGTTTTCTGATGGTGGGTGGTGCTTTAGTTTTTGCACTGTGATTTGAAAATCTTCTACTAGCACACTCAGCTGTGGGGCATTTTTTTCATTACTACCATTACATAAAATTGCCTGAAGGGGAGAAGCCATATTGGCGGGCACTATGCCTACCCTCTCCAATGACAATTCAGGAGATGGACAGTCAAAATCTGGCAGCCTGAAACACCTTAAAGTTGTTATTTAAATTCAGCAACACAGACAATGTCAGCAGAAAAAGTCCATTGGTTCATCCAGTGTGCCATGTTATATGCTATCCTATAACCATGATCTGCTGTCTAGACAGGGATTTTCACCCTTCCTCCACTCTTGCCCCCTGCCTTAACACTACCTCACTGACTATTTATTCATCAGTTAACTCTGTACCAATGGGGCTGAAAACCATTAATGGTTTTTGCACCTATTACCTCTGCAGGCAGTTTGTTCCACTATCTCATCCACTCTCTCTGTAAAATAAACCTTAACGTCCCCTTATGAACCTCCTCTCTGTTATCTTACACTCAAGTTCCTAAGTTTTTCATTCCTAATTCCTGCTGAAGAGTACCTGACATTTGACATTGTTCTGTTCATTCCTTTAAGGACTTTCAAGGTCTTTATCATATCACCCAGCTCTCTTCTGGCCTCCAGCAAGTACATGATCAGTGCCCTAAGCAGATCCTCGTTGGAGCTAAACCAGTAAATGACACATTCACCAGTGTTTTTGTTTAGGTTCTTGTATTTAAACATCATCAACACCATGGTGTATCAAACCCACACAAAATCTACATTTTGTGGTCTTAAATAATACAGACCACTTATTCAGGACAAACTGATACATCCTTTGTAGGTTCTGGTTGTCTGCAACATGTTGTTGCTGGGTAGGAGAGGACAAACGCATTATAATGCACAGTATTGTATTGCATGACAGATTACACATATATCAGAAACAGAGCTGAGTTAAACAAAAAAACAGAAACTACAAAGGACATATCAATTTATCCTGAAGAAGTGGTGAGTATAGGCTGGCCTGGTGGCGCTAAAGGTTGAGGTGCTGAATACCGCACCTCACCATGCCAATGACCCAAGTTCGGGAGCAAGCTCGGGCCGCCGGGGGATGGCTGGGGAGAGGGCTGGGAGATGATTGTAGGGGCTTCTGGGCTGCTCTCATCTTCTATGTTGGGAAAGCACTGTTCCTCGCTCTTGGCTGACACTCAGTGCAGGCCAGGTGTCAGAGCAGAGTCAAGCACTTCTGTAAGGGAGGTTGGGAGCAGCATTTGACTTCCTGGAGCATGCGCATGCCTCGACATACGAGCTTGCCAAGCGACGTTGATCTGTGAGGGCAGAGAGAAAAACTAGACAATCCTGTGTTTCCCGTGACCATATGTGATGGCCCCCTCTCCATTCCCAGGCCCTGCTCCTTGCAGGTCCCCACTGGCCATGACAGTGGGGGGAGAGAGGCAGACAGGGCTGGGGATGGTTGGGGGGGCCCGATGACAGGAATAGGTGGCCACGGGGGGCAAACAGCTTGATAAAAAAATAGAAGTGGTCAGTATTATTTAAAACTATGAAACATCGACTTCATGTATTTTTGATATGCCACGGTGTTGTTGATCTTTAAATAAAAAAACCTAAAAAAAAATACTAGTGAGTAGGCCATTTTCTCCACTGTGTTGAAAATAATTTACAACCTGGGCACTTTCTAGTCTGGTGACCTTAGTAAATGTCTGACATATTAGTAAGTCAGCAACTCCCACTCTTGGAATGACTGCCTATTTTCCCAGTCTTGTACCTCTGCTTTATTTTACCCCTATACTTCACTTGCTTTCTCTGTCTCCCTTCTTTCCCTCTACCTTTATACTATACCCCCTTGTTTCCAGTATCCCACACTTCCTTTACTTATCCAAATATCCTCCATTAACCCTAATATCCCTGCATCTTCCTACCATCCTCTGAATCACTCTGGCATACTTTCCATGTCATTCTGGGTCGTATTCTCTAAAGCACTTCAGTTCTTGCAGACTGGGTTGTGTCCACCTGATAGGCTGATGTTGCATACAGGTATGTGACTTCAAAGTCTGAAAATTAATATCAACTGGGTTTTGCCTTGTCCAACAGACCTTAGCAGTCTCACGTGCATTGACCTAGGCTGTAGCACACTTAGCCCCTGCTTTTCCAGCGTTATTAGCAAACTCAGGCTTAAAATTTAGCTAACCCTTCTTTTTGCATAGACATTGCTGCTCCTGTATATTTCATACTGTACTGTGCGTTCCTGGCTTCCCTTACTTCATTAGGAACCTGGCCCACTCTCTGCATCAGTTGAAGGCCAATTTAGCATTGCTTCAGTGTCTTGGAATTAATTTCAAGCTATTTATGCAATATTTTCCAAACATGCACTAAAATAGATTGTGTATTTCATACCTTCGGGCATTTACCTGGCACCCAGGTCCATCTTGCAAATGAGCTTCTGCTTAACGATGAATGCCTGGTTAAATAAAGACTTGATTGATTGATTTGTTCTGCCCATCACCTTCCCCCCTCCCATTCTGCCTGGCATGCATGTGATTCCTCTAGCAGTGGTCACATGTGACACAGCATGGCCACATGGCAATAGAGCACTCCCCTGATTAGCAGGGGTTCTCTATCACTCAGGCAGCTGCACACTCAGTGACCCCCTGCAGCCCCTCCCATAGTGGCTTCAGGGAGAGATGCCCTGCTCCTCCAGTGAGTGCCCGTGAAAAGGACACTTGCTCTGTCAACTACTGGAAGTGGGGAGTTTCTTCAGTCAGTGGTGGGGACCGAACTAAATGACTGAGAGACAAGGGCGTTATCCCAGCTTGGTGTCTTCACCAACACCATACATCCAGCATGCTTGTGCATCAGTGCAGTGTCCCAGCACCATAGCAGAGTCACTCAAAGAGTGGTGATACAGAGTGTTTAACCCTTAAGCTTACTGCACAATACAGCAGACAACAGGGCTAAGGCACTCGCCTCCACTGTGTTGCAGGCAGTGCCATCCGATCATGAATGCTAACAGGAAGGATGTCTCTCAGACGTAAAAGTGACCCTGAAGCATCACTTCTGCTAGTCATTTTACATGGGACTCACTTCCGACTGGAGGCAATGGAAGCAATGTACTAACGTCAGTTCTGTTGGCCAATTTGAGCATGGCTGAATGGTTCTTTGGTTCCCACCAAGCAGTGGAAGTGACATTACCACATTACTTCCACTGGTTATTTTGTGCATGTTGCAGCACTAATTCTGGTTGCCAATGTGACTACTTCTTCTCGGCGTCCATTTTGTGGCCATGTAGCCACATGGACAGTCACCATGTTGGTTATTTGATTCTGCATGCTAGGAGTGCTCCCTCCATTAATTCACCCCTTTTATCAGCAGGTGCTTCACTAACGGGCTCATCAGCTTATGCTAAGTGATAATTCTCCCCTACTATACATTTGTATAGATATACATTGGCTTATGCTAAGTAGTAATTCTCCCCCACTACACATGGGTGTGTGTATACACATTTAGAAAATGGTAATGGAAATGACAGTGTCCTGATTGGCTATCAGGATTCAAGTGCCATGCATCTAGTTTTCAATAAAGCCCTGTAAAAAAAACAATTACCAGCTGCACAGTGTCAAGCTGGTATCTGTGTGCCACTTTCAATTTGAAAGTACAGTAGCTGCTATTTTTCCCTGCTCAGTAAGTGAAAGAAACATACCTGTCAGCCCCCCAATCCTTGAAACTGAGCTGCACTATTAAGAAGGTTAACTATTTTAATAAAAAATAACACTTTATCCCCAACAACTTCTTTGTTTTTGAAAATGTTTTAAACTTGCTGCACTGTCATTTGTGCTGTTCCACTCCAGCACTCCTCCATGCCTGCTACTCACTACACTTTAAATTCAGTGATTCCAACAGTTTTTACAATACTTCAAGACCTTGTTGTGATTGTTGGTGTCACTCAAACACTCTCTGGTCCCAGTGTCTGCATGATCGCGAGCTGTGTGACAACAAACAGCAAGACATAGTCTACGGAGCACAGCAGCTTCTCATTATAGTGTTGGCCCTGAGAACTAATAAAAGTAATAACATAATGAAAAGTTTCTTCTACCAGCATGGAACATTGTGGGGGGCGCTCAGCAGGAACGGGGTTGGGACAGAAAGAGGTAGTCTTCAACAGCAGTGCCACACAATGTCAAATGCTGGAACAAGGTGGGGGGGTGCCGTGGGAACAGAGAGATGTCACTGAAACAAGGAATACTAAACAGCAGTGTCATCTACTGAAAAATATAGCAGGGACTACTTTACAACAAAATGTATTTTTTATTGTTTTAATGTTTATTACATTTATTTTTAATTTTTCATTAAATTTTATTAAAATTGTTACTAACGAGCCATTTTCTAAGTACAGTAATACCCTCCAGGGTGGGCAGTATTGGGCAATACTGGACCTTCCAGGGGCTATACTGTGGTGTCAGGCCTCATTATGCCCCTGGGTAGTCTGGTATTGCCCAATACCACCCACCCTGTTAGGTATTATAGCTCACATATACAGTATATATGTAACCCCTAGATGGCGCTATCCCAGGGGCTACTACCCCTGCCTGATTTGCCACTAACAGGTTGAGGGGCCTGGATCCGATGGCGGTGCCTCCACCCAGAGGTCAGGGGTTTGCAATAGTTAAACTAACTTGGTCACAGCCCTCTGGGACACTGCAACCCCCTTCTTCCCAATTAGTGGCCCACACAATATATCAGAATTACCTTCACAGTATACACTTACCCCCAGGACTGGTTCAGGCACTGGGACCCCCTGTAAAATAAGATACAGTGCAACAATCACAGTACAATACTTTAACATAGACAAATACCTCAGGCAGTATAACTTTGCTGAAACAAGCAGCTCTGATTTATTTAGGGGGATATAAGAAGGACAGGGAGGGATCAGGTTAATTAGCTTAACACTTTACTCATCTACCTATGGCTCTGTGCACAGGTCTATCCCTACCAGTTACTGTCCCTGGGTACCCAAGCCCTAGTGGCTAGTCCAAACCGTGGCAGCTGGTAGGGGCCCTTTCACACAGAGAAAAGAAAAATTAGTTAAACAGTCAGTAGTACAGTAATTCCATTTGGATTCAATGTGGCAATTCAACAGGGAGCGACCCTGAATTAGTACTCACAACCTCCAAACAAGATAGGGTCCTTCAATGTCAGCAGGGCTACTCTTGAGCTCCACGAGACTCCTCACACATTTATATGGCAAACTGCAACAGGCAAAAGTCCTTTAATGGCAGCAGGATTCACTTGAGCTACACAAGCCTCCTAACACATTTATATGGTAAACAGTAACAGGCAAAAGTCCTTTAATGGCAGCAGGATTCACTTGAGCTACACAAGCCTCCTCACACATTTATATGGTAAAAAGAAAGTACTATACCAGGCAGGCTGCTTCTCTATCCCGATCGCAATTACTGCACAATACCCGGAAGAACACACAGCAGATTCAGTTCCTGACAGACCGGGTGCAATTCAGCAATTTCTCCAGTCTTCTACAGGGTGAGCCTGGTTTCTGCTCTTCAGATAACCTTTGATTCTCTTCACAGGACGGATTCAGTCCTAACAAGCAGTTACACAAGCTGCAGACCGGAACTGGGCTCATAACGATTTCCCAACTAAAACTGCACACCGAAAAACACAGGGCTCCTTCCTCTTCACTGCCAGAGCTCAACTGAAACTCCAGCAGACAAAACCGGCACTTCCTTTGAGTTCCTCCCAGTTCTTGGCTGGATTGGCTGTCACCACAATAGACTGCCCCTGTTGGTCCAAAAAAGGCCAAGTCCAAACTACATCTCCCAGAGTCACTGCCCATGCAATCCTCTTGTGGCTTGGCTCAGATTACGAGTCCAAGTTCTGATTCGTCCAAGGCACCATTTTAGAGCTACCTTAACCCACACTGATTGGTCCAGTTCAGCAGTTCAAAACTAGAATGGGGAACTAGGCAAACACAGTTCTGACTGCAAAGAAAGCAGGTTAGACAAACTGTATTTTCATTATTACTCTAAATGATTTCTGGCAAACAGTTACGTCTTTCAGATAGGTTCCCTTTGCATTCCTAGTGACTGCAAAAATGGAGTGAATTGGCAGCAGCTCGAGTGGTACTCAAGCAAAGAAACACACAGTCCCCCCCATACAAACTAATTATGTCTGCAAGCAGACAGCTCTTAAAGAGACAGTACCAGAGGCTCTAAAAACACTCACTGATAAATGGCTTAAACGCCAAACACCATTCAGGCTTGGAGCATTCAAGCAAGCTCCTGGAAGTCTTTTGGAAACCCCCATTTGCAGGGGGGTTACATATAGAAGGGGACTTAATTCATGTTCTTTATGTTCACATTTTTGGGAACACATCATAACTGGCTTACTGATGTATCTACTGGTAGTCAGCAAGACTTAAGCATTCTATCTCATTATGTTTCCTATATATGTACATCACGGTTAAGGCTAAAAAATGCTGCATGTGAAGTGTGCCCATGTTACCATCCCAGATGGGAGCACTATGCCCCACATGCCCCTCAGAAGACACGTCAGACCTGTCTAGTCAAGCTTCCAGTATTGGAGGGCTTGGCCCGTAGTTCAAGGGGAAGGAATAACTCCTCCCCCAGCACTGTTAGCATGCCTCCAAAACTCACACAGCGCTTAGTTCATTTTAGACTAAGCAGCTGCATCAGTTTTATTAATTGAGTGCTTTGTGCTTTACTTCCCCTTATCCTTGCTTCTCACGCCGTTCTCCCTGGTTTTCTCCCCCGCACCTCTTTCTTCTCTTGCTACGTTCACCGTGCTCTCCTCCTTCTTTCTTCCTGACTCCTACCTTGTTCTCTGTGTTTTCCTTGCAATCCTCCTTCACTCCCCTGTCTCCTGTGCTTTCTTCTTTCCCCAGTGCACCACTCGGGGCCGCCCATTCCCTTCTCCCTTCCCCTTCCCTCTTCTCTGTTCCTTTCCTCTTACCTCCCTTGCTGTTTCTTTTCTTTTTGGGGGTTGTTTCTATTTCTTTGCTGCCCAGCTCTCGCATCTCCTCTGCCGTTGTCCTGCTATGACTTCCAGGTGTGTGCCCTGACATCACCGCCCGTCCATCCACTCAGTTTCCCCTGCTCCTCTCTGCCCTTCATTCTCCTGCTGTCAACCACTTGCCCACAGTGCTCATCCTCAACTCTCCAGGGAACCTCTCACTTCATTCCCCTGCACTGGACTAGCAGTGGTTCCACTTTTTTTCAGGAATCACCGCCACCTCTGCTGTTCTACAGGATACCGCCTCTCTCCTTTCATTTAACAGGCCGATTCAGGCTTACTACTCAGCTACTGGCAATCAATTTTCCTATGAAGTGCATTTAACATGACAGCCGAAATACTATGCTGAGTCATTTATACAGCAATTCCAGACAGCCTTACATTACATTATCACCAAGCCATGCCTTTTGCTTTATACAGGACTACTCGTTTTTCTCCCTTAAAGGCACAGACACATATTTGCTGCCCTCCTCTACTGCTCGTCTTGGGCTAAGGAAAGCCCCATGCTGACTGGATTCCACACTTGGTCCAGCCATTTCTGTTCAAGTCCAGCTTGTATCATGGCACAACCCCTAACTGGCATGTTCTGCCTTAGTCTCTTGGCATAAACTGACTGTTGATCACAGTTACTTCTCTCCTCCTCCTCCTTCCATTTCCATTGCAACATAATTTCTGCTGCTACAGGTCCCTTGCCAGACCTTCAGCACTGATGGAAATCTCCAGGCTTGTCACCCTTTCCCCTCATTGACAGGGTCTCCCTCCTGCTGGTGACCTAGTTGACCAGGGGAGGGTACATCATCACCTCCTCCTGCACTACAGAAACTGCCTGCTCTAAGTCAAAAGCCCCTTTGGCCTCACTACTCTCTAAAGGATTGGACAATCCCTCATCTCATAGCGGAGCTAAAGAGGCTGGGCATTCCCCATTCTCCTACTGCTAAGAAACAAGACTTATTTCAATTGCTCCTCTTTGCTGAAGTTAGACCTGACACTACTCCTTCTGATGCCTTGTGGCCTCAGCCTGTACCCGACGCTTATGCTGAAATTCATGCCCTTCTCACTCCTCTAACTTTCTCCCTCTCAGACCTCCAGAATCACTTTCTGTCCTTGGAAGCCTGCCTGTCTATTCAACAGTCACCTGGTCTAGCAATAATGGACCTGCAGGCATGCCTTTCAGCTCTTGAAGCCTGTGTCAGTACCCAGCCTAGCTTCTCCATGTCTAGGCTACCTTCTGCATTGCTGACTAATCTTTCCAGTACTTTAGAAGGGTTACCTATCACTTTCCAACTGTCCATGGCTCAGACGGCTTCAGCTTCTCAAACCAACCTGGATCCTGCATCTTCCAGAGCAGGCACTCCTCTTCCTGCAACATCTGCAATGCACCTGGTCCCAAGTCACCTGCGCAGAGATGTCATCAACAGCAAGGATGTCAACCTCTTTCCCTCCTGGTTTCCTCTCATGATACTCCATAAAACAGAGTCATCTCCTGCAGCAACATCTCAGTGGTGCTGAAATCCAAAGACCCTTGACTTGCCAAAAAGCTGACCATTCCTGAATTTGTGCTTGCATTTAGCTTCACAGGGACATAATCTGTTCTGCTTTTCCTTCCCACCGCCAGGAACTTGATATTTTCTTGTATCTTTTGGTAGACCTGGGGGCCAGATACGGGGGCACGCTGTTCTACAATTACCACCACTCCTTCTCTGCCAAGGCAGCAGCCACCTTAGCTCACTTTCAGACCAAGATAGACTGGTCTACCCTGGACACTGAATTATTTTGCTGCCACTTTGCCAGCCAACAAGCTTTATCCTACCAGCTATGTGGAGCTTATTCTGACTTCGCTTCACTGTGCCCACTTTCAATAAATCCATCAATGGATCATCCTGCAAGACTCTCGCCCAAGGACTCTATTCCTTCCACCACTGGCCTTACTCACACCATATCAAATCCAAGGGTACTTTCTCGCTCCACTCATGATAGCAAGGGTCGACCACTCACCTTCATTGGAAATCAACCAATCTGCAACAACTATAATTCTTCCAGCTGTTTTGCCAACGGGCATCACAACCTTCATGATTGCACCTTCTGTAGCGGAGTGCATCCTAGGACCACCTGCCCAAGCCTACCTCACTAACAGTGCCTTGTCTATATCTTATTTACCATACTTTCCTGGTAGCTTCTGGTCCAGCAGTCTCTGTTAACTTCATTCAAATTTCCAATTGCTCTGGTGGCTTTATGTAAAGGTCCTTCGATACTTGAACTGGCCTACACAGAGGTCCTTGTCTATAATTGATCAGACCCTACCTACTGCTGCACCTACATGGAGGTCGCATCCATCCCTGGTCTGGCCTAATCAGGGGACCTTTTTCCCGATTTGATTTTTATCTCTACTATGGTGATCATCCTACTCAATGGCAGACCACATGGGGGTCCTACTCATTCCTTGACCATTTCACACTCTTTAGATGGTGGACCCATGTAGGTGTCCCGACATCCTGACTTTCCCCACAAGGGAATCCAACTCATTGCTCATACATCCTTCAAACTAAGCACAGGCAGACCCATGCAGGTCTTGCTCATTTCTCAACCATTCTATACGCACTACATGGCAGACTCACGTGGGAGTCCCACCATTCCTACCATGCCCCACAAAAGGGCCTTACTCAGTATTCAGCATCCTACAATCTGACCACTGGAAGACCCATGTGGGAGCCTCACCATCTCTAGCCTTTGCCATGTAGATGCCTGCACATAGCTCACTCATCCACAACTCTGTCTTCGGCAGTACCATATGGGGTTCTGATGTCCCTAACTGGCTCACATGGAAACTTCACCTGCAATTGTGGAATTCCTGCTCAACGTGACCCTACACAGAAGTCCTGTACTGTCAATAGGGAGAAGGGCAGGGGTAAATGGAGAAAATGTCAAATGCAATAAGGACAGGGATAGGGCAAAAAGGGGTAAGGCCATCATAAAAATGGAATGTAATAAGTACCAATGCCCGTAGTCTGGGCAACAAGCTCCCTGAACTGGCGGCCTTGATGGAAGAGGAATGCCTGGATGTCATAGCAGTCACAGAAACATGGTACACAGAGAACCATGACTGGGATGTTAACATACCAGGGTACACAACCTGCAGGAGAGACAGGGAGGGAAGAAGAGGGGTCGGAGTAGCTCTCCATGTAAGGGAAGGGATAAAAGCAACTGAACAAAAGAGTAAACAGGGAGGAGAGGAGGCACTGTGGGTCACCTTAGAGACTGGAAATGGCACCACAATTCTCACAGGGGTTGTATACAGACCCCCATGTCAGGGGGAAGGAATGGACAAAGATATAGTAGAAGGCATCCTTAGGATGGCAGAAAAAGGGGAGATATTGTTGATGGGGGACCTGAATATGCCAGCTGTTAACTGGAGCACCTTTGCTGCAGCCACATCCAAAAGCAGGGCCATTCTCAATGCCCTTCAGGTGGCATGCCTCAGACAGCTAGTTTTGGAATCCACTCATGAGGGAGCAATCTTAGACCTCATACTCTCAAATGGGGACAGTGAGAGGATCTCAGATCTAGAACTGGGTAGCCATCTGGGAACAAGTGACCACCAAGCAGCGTGGGTCACGATAAACTCAGCTACAGAGTCAAGCCATACAAAAGTGAAGGTTCTGGACTTCAGGAGGGATGACTTTGGCAAGATTGGAGAGTGCCTTAGAAAAGCACTAGCAAACAGGCTAGAAGGAGGGGTGGAGCAACAATGGGGAAACATTAAAACTGCCATCACAGAGGCAACAAGCCTTTGTGTGAAGCAAATAAACAAATCAAAATGAAAGAAAAAGCCACTACGGTTCTCAAAAGAGGTGGAGGTGAAGGTTAGGGAGAAAAAGATAGCATCTAGGAAGTATAAGGAAACATAGAAGGAGCAGGACAGAGAACTGTACCAGTTAAGGCAGAAGGAAGCAGGGAGGATAGTCAGACTAGCAAAGGCCCAAACTGAGGAAAAGATAGCCAACTTGGTTAAGAAGGGGGATAAAACCTTTTATAGGTATATCAGGGAGCGTAGAAAGACAGAGGGAGGGATAGTGCAGCTCAATACAATGGACAGTGGGTGGGCAGAGAGGGACAGTGAAAAAGCAGGGATATTGAATGAATACTTCTGCTCAGTATTCACAAAAGAGGAGGAGAGGGAGGTACCTAATCCAATTAACAGAAGCACTCTGGATAGGGGTTGATCCCAGTCCTTTCACAGAAGAAAGGGTTCTGAAAGAACTCCTAAAACTGAAGGTGAACAAAGAAATGGGTGCCTGATGGAATTCACCCCAGAATTCTAAAAGAATTAAGGAGAGAACTAGTGACACCACTGACTACCCTTTTTAACAAATCATGGGAGGATGGTGTTGTACCTGAGGACTGGAGGAAGGCTGATGTGATTCCCCTTCACAAAAGTGGGAGCAAGACAGAGGCAGGAAACTACAGACCTGTCAGTTTGACCTCTGTGATAGGGAAAGTGATGGAATCACTTCTGAAGGAAAGACTTGTTGAGTACCTATAGGCCAGTGGGGCACAGGACCCAAGGCAGCATGGGTTCACAATGGGAAGGTCATGTCAGACAAATCTAATTGATTTCTTTGACTGGATGACCAAAGTAGTAGACCAGGGAGGGGCTGTGGACATGGCCTACCTAGACTTTAGTAAGGCATTTGACACAGTCCCACACAAAAGATTAGTAGTCAAATTAACCAGCCTGGGAGTGAGTCCAAGGGTGGTAGCCTGGGTAAAACATTGGCTGGACAATAGGACACAGAAGGTAATTGTAAATGGAGTCCACGCTGAAGAAAGAGGGACTGGAAGGAAAAGTATGCATCTTTGCAGATGACACAAAGATCTGCAATGGGGTTGATACACAAGGAGGCATGGAAAGGATGAGAAGGGACTTGGTATGGTTGGAGGTATGGTCTGAAGTATGGCAGCTTGGATTCAATGCAAAGAAGTGCAAAATAATGCACCTGGGAAACAAAAACCCAGGGAAAGATTACACAATGGGGGGGGGAGGTAGTAACAACAACAAAATTGGAAAAGGACCTGGGGGTAATCATATCAGATGACCTTAAGTTTAGCAAGCAATGTGAGAAGGCAGTCTGGAGTGCTGGGGGATACTGGGATGTATAGGGAGAGGCATCACCAGCAGAAAACAGGAAGTTGTTATCCCTCTGTACAGACAGTTGGTGAGACCCCATCTGGAGTACAGTGTCCAGTTCTGGAGACCCCATCTCCACAAGGACATAGACAGAATGGAGGCAGTCCAGAGGAGGGCAACTAAAATGGTGCAGGGTCTGCAAGAGAAACCATATGAAGAGAGACTAAAGGAGCTTAATATGTATACCCTTGAGGAAAGGAGGGCAAGGGGGGGACATGATAGAAACTTTTTTAAGTACCTCAGTAGAATCAACAAAGTCCAAGAGGATAGCGGAATGGGTCATAATGTCATATGCTTAATAGCGTACGGCATTATGGTGAAACCCAGACTTGTGCGCTCTCCGTGTTCATACTAAGGTTAGAAGAAAGAGCTAGTAGGCCAAAGCCCATAATGCTCCTATGCTAGGCCATAGAGTAGAATGTTAAGTCATACCCAGACATAATTAGCGTGTCGAGACGATGTTTAAAAATCTCTTTAGTATTACTTGTTACTACATCAGATGGAAGTCTATTCCAAGGCCCAATAGTTCTTACAGAAAAGAAAAACTAACGATTATTGTGTTTAAAAGATTTACCAGTTAACTGGAGGACATGACCTCTAGTATTATGTATTGATGACTTAAAAGAAAATCCTAACTCAGTCATGATATACAGTAGGGGTCATGAATAATGTCATATAGGAGGAGAAGGTCACCTCTAATGCATCTGATAGTAAGAGGCATTAGTTTCAATGTATCCAACCTAAACTCATAAGATGAGGATTCGAGACCAGATTTTTTTTTTAGTGTATTTTCGCTGAACCCTTTCAAGAGAGTGACTATCAGATTTTTTTAAAAGGACACCACAACTGTGAAGCATATTCAAGATGGGGACGGACATAAGACCTGAATAGGGGTAACAACACCTCCTGTTCTCGAGAGCTAATATTATGCAAAATAGACCAAATAATTTTATTAGATGTACTAGTAACCAAATGCATATGCTTGGAATATGTTAAGTCATCTGAAATGTTTATACCCAAATCCTTCTCATCATCAGTAGCACACAATGGTAAATCGTCCAGAATATACTTGAAATTTAAACTATTAGAACCCAAATGCATTACTTTGCATTTTGTGGAGTTTAACTTCATGCCCCATTTATTAACCCAGGTACTAATAATATCAACATCATGCTGAATACAAGATATTTGGTCTAAATTAGAACATGGTCCTCCGATCTTCACATCATCTGCATATTTAATTGTAAATGAAAGGCAGGAATTAGTTAAATCAGATATAAAAGCCTGAAAAAGACAGGGGCCGAGAACCGAGCCTTGTGGAACACCACTTAAAACTTTACCTGAGTTAGAAAATTCCCCATTAATCATCACCTTTTGAGTTCTGTTTGAAAGCCAATTATGAATCCATGTAATTACGTGACTATTAATACCAAGACCTGTGAGTTTTTGAATTAGAGCCCAGTGTGGCATGGTGTCAAAAGCTTTACTGAAATCAATAAAGACAATGTCACAGGCTAACTGGTTATCCAAACAAGAACTAAAATGTTCATAAAAGCAGAGCAAATTTGTCAGACAGCTTCTACCCTTCTTAAAGCCATGTTGTTCCAAATCAGATGCATCAATAATAGAGCAATAATATCCTTTAGTAGACTTTCTAACACCTTATGTATGGATGAAGTCAAACTAATCGTCCAATAATTTTCCCATAGATGTTTTGATCCCTTCTTATGTATTGGTACCACAAACGCCTCTTTCCATTCACAAGGGATAAAATTATATTGTAAAAAAAGGTTGAATAAAAGTTTGAGTGGAAAGGCAATATGTTTAGATAATAGGTAAAGTAAATGCCCTGCTATATTGTCTGGGCCTGAACAAAATTTACCTTTTAGTAAGTGTAGTTTTTAAGAATAGACTCAACGGAGAATGTGATAAAAGTATCTGATGGTGAAATCATAGGTACAGGTGATTAAACTTGATGCAGAGAAACTTTACAAATTAATTATTAAATACATCAGCCATGGCTTTCGGCTCATGGATAAGTATGTTTTCTGTTGTAAGAGGATCCACCACACTTGGACTTTTCCTGAGGGAGTTTATATAAGAGTAAAATTGTTTGGAATTAGACTTACTAGCTGTTGTTGCCAATTTCATTTCCCATCTAGATTTGGCCCTACAGATGACTAATTTACACTTCCTACTTGATTTTAAATAGGATTCCCAATTAGAAGTTGTCCTATTCTTTAGGTAGTTACGATGTTTTTTAATTTTTATATTTATTAAACGTTTTATGTTTTTATTCATCCATCTAGGAGTCTATTTCCCATTAGAATTCTTATTTTTTGATGGAATATAAGTATCACAAAAAGTCGAAATAAGTGATTTGAAAAGTACCCAACTTTGATATAAGGACTGGTTATCAAAAAAAGATAACCAGTTTATTTTTTCAAGGTATAGATTGATACTGTGAAGATCAGCTTTGTTGTACAGGTATATAATTGAAGAATTAGTATTAAAGACAATATGTCTCTGCAAGTTAAATAAAACAGAATTATGATCACTGCTGCCAATTGGTGATGAAATATGCACATCCCTAATATCTAAGGCGGTACTACTCAGAACAAGATCTAATATATTATTACCTCAGGTTGCAGAAGTTATCCATTGCTGTAAGTCCAATTCTGAACAAGTGGACAAAAATTTATTACTAATACTGCTAGATGTTGTGAATCACTGCCAATTTATATCTGGGAGATGGAAATCCCCTGTAATAATAACATAACCCATTTGAGTAGCTATTTCAAATTCAGAAAGAATGGCGTCCATAATTAAACTAGATGAATTTGGGGGAACATAACATGTCCCAAGGATAATAAAATCTTGCTTGCATAGGAACATTTTAAGCCAAAGACTCTCAGTCAGGAGATTATGAATTTTTATAGAACTAGAAATATTGACTGAGTTGATTTTATTGTTAATAAATGAGGCAACACCTCCACCCTTTCTTTCACTTCAATTTAGATAATAAGAGATATATCCAGGGAGTTGCTTGATCCAGTGGGAGTTATAATCACCCCATGTTTCACAAACCGTAATAATATCAAAATCCTTATTCGAAATCACAGTTTGTAACTCATCGAATTTATGTGCAAACTTCTCGCATTAAAACTAAGAAACTGTAATTGTTTACTGGAGACTTTATAAGAGTGAGATGAAGAGGTGTGTACATTTGCATTCCCCCTCCCCCCCCATTATTTAGTTTAAATTTATGCTAATTGTAGATAGGAATTGTTGACTCAGCAATGCATTCCCTAGTTTGTTAAGATGCAAGCCGTCAGGACAGTAAAGCTCAGATCTATCAGAGAACTCTTCCCAATGGGTCATGCACTGAATATTCTGTCGTAAACACCATTGCCTAAGCCAGATGTTAATAATTTTAATTTTATGATTAAGAAACCGGGAGTACCGTGGTATGGATAGAATCTCCGAAAAAATAATATCACACCCGAGATAGAAACACAGAATTTGACGGCAGATAAGGACCGCTTGGCCCACCCAGTCTGCCCATTTCCCTACCTAATGGATAAGCTGCAGATCCTAGTTAACCAGCAGCCTACTTCTTCCTACCCCCAACCCCTAGAATTGCCTTATGACTGTCCCATGCATGCTTGAATTCCACCACTGTTTTGACTCCACAACCTCCTCTGAAGGCTGTTCCATGCATCCACAACCCTCTCTGTGAAAAAATACTTCCTTAAATTACCTCTGAGCCGTCCTCTCCTCTATCTTCAAATTGTGCCGCTTTGTTCTTGCACACTTTTTGAAAGATGCTACCTCTTGGACTTTGTTGATTCCCTTGAGGTACTTGAAAGTTTCTATCATGTCCCCTCTCCCTCCTTTCCTCAAGGCTATACATATTAAGCTCCTTAAGTCTCTCTTCATATGTCTTCCGGTGCAGACCCTGCACCATTTTAGTTGCCCTCCCCTGGACAGCTTCCATCCTGTCTATGTCTTTGCAGAGACTGGGTCTCCAGAACTGCACGCAGTAATCCAGATGGGGTCTCACCAGCTGTCTGTACAGAGGGATAATAACTTCCTGTTTTCTACTGGTGATGCCTCTCCCTATGCATCCCAGTATCCCCCCAGCCCTCCTTGCTGCCCTCTCACATTGCTTGCCCACCTTTAGGTCGTCTGACTACCCCCAGGTCCCTTTCCATTTTTGTTGTTGTTAGTATCTCACCTCCCATTGTGTACTCTTCCCCTGGGTTTTTGATTCCCAGGTGCATTACCTTGCACTTCTTAGCACTGAATCTAAGCTGCCATACATTTGACCATTCCTCTAACCTTGCCAAGTCCCTTCTCATCCTTTCCACCCCACCTTGTGCATCAACTCTGTTGCAGATCTTTGTGTCATCTGCAAAGAGACATACTTTTCCTTCCAGTCCCTCTGCAATGTCGCTTATAAAGACATTGAAGAGGACCTGTCCTAATACTGAACCCTGCAGTACCCCACTAGTAACCCCGTTTCTTCAGAGTGGACTCCATTTACTATTAATTTCTGTGTCCTATTCTCCAGCCAATTCTTTACCCAGGCTGTCATCTTGGGACCCACTCCCAGGCTGGCTAACTAGTATATTAATCTTTTGTGTGGGACTGTGTCAACTGCCTTGCTAAATTCTAGGTAGGCCATGTCCACAGCCCCTCCCTGATCTACTACTTTGGTCACCCAGTCAAAGAAATCTATCAGATTTGTCTGGCATGACCTTCCCGCTGTGAATCCATGCTGCCTTGGTTCCTGTGCCCTCTGACCTCTAGATACTGACAATTCTTTCCTTCAGAAGTGATTCCATCATTTTCCTACCACTGAGGTTAAACTAACAGGTCTGTAGTTTCCTGCTTCTGCCTTGCTCCCACTTTTGTGAAGGGGAATCACATCTGCCCTCCTCCAGTCCTTGGGTACCACTCCATCCTCCCATGATTTGTTAAATAGGGTAGTCAGTGGTGTCACTAGTTCTACCCTTAGTTCTTTTAGAATTCTGGGATGAATCCCATCAGGCCCCATTGCTTTTCCACCTTCAGTTTTAAGAGTTCTTTCAGAACCCTTTCTTCTGTAAATGGGCTGGTATCAACTTCTGTATCCAGAGTGTTTCTACTGTTTGTTTTAGGTACCTCCCTCTTCCTTTGTAAATACTGAGCAAAAATATTTGTTTAGTATCTCTGCCTTTGACAGTCACTCTCTGCCCACCCTCCCTCCCTTTATTAAGCCTCACCATCCCTCCCTTGGTCTTCCGTCAGCTCCTGATGTACCTATAAAAGGTTTTATCCCCTTCTTAACTGAGTTGGCTATCTTTTCCTTGGTTTGGGCCTTTGCTGTTCTGACTGCCTTCCCAGCTTCCTTTTGCTTTAACTGATACAGTTCTCTGTCCTGCTCCTTCTGTGATTCCTTGTACTTCCTGAATGCTTTCTTTTTCTCTTGAACCTTCACTGCCACTTCCTTTGAGAACCATAGTGGTTTCTTACATCGTTTCATTTTGTTTATTTGCTTCACACAAAGGCTTGTTACCTCTGTGATGGCAGTTTTTATTATTCCCCATTGTTCATCCACCCCTCCTTCCTGCCCATTTGCTAGTGCATTCCTTAGGCACTCACCCATTTTGGCAAAGTCAGCCCACCTAAAGTCCAGTACTTTTGCCTTTGTATGGCTTGACTCTATTGCTGTGTTTATTGTGAACCATACTGTTTGATGGTCGCTAGTTCCCAGATGGTTACCCACTTCTACATCTGTGATCCTCTCTTCATCTCCATTTGAGAGAACCAGGTCTAAGATTGCTCCCTCTCGAGTGGGCTCCAATACTAGTTGTCTAAGGTATGCCCCCTGTAGGGCATCTAGAATAACCCCACTCTTCAAAGTGGCTGCTGCAACTGCACTCCAGTTAATATCTGGCATATTCAGATCACCCATCAGCAATATTTCCCATTTTTCTGCCATTCTAAGTATACTTTCTATCATTTCCTTGTCCATTTCTCCCCTGAGAAGGGGGTCTGTATACAACCCTGTGCAGATTGTGGTGCCATTGCCGGTCTCCAAATTTACCCACAGTGCTTCTTCTCCTCCCTGTTTTCCCTTTTGTTCTATTGCTTTGATTCCTTCCCTTATGTAAAGAGCTACTCCTCCTCCTCTTTTACCCTCCCTGTCCCTCCTGTAGATAGTGTATCCTGGTATGTTTACATCCCAGTCATGGTTTTGTGTGTACCATGTTTCTGTGACTGCCACGATATCCAGATGTTCCTCCTCCATCAAGGCCACTAATTCAGGAAGCTTGTTACTCAGACTACAGGCATTGGTACTCATTGCTTTCCATTTTTTGATGGCTTTACCTTCTGTTGCAGCATCCCCCACTGACCTTTCTACCTCGGTCTTTTTCTCATTTAGTACCCTGTTTTGTAGGGAGAGGCTGGGATTTTCCGCTGCTTATCAGTGCCTCCCCTTGACTAGTTTAAAAGCTTGCCAATGAAGCATTTAAACCGATTGCTCAAAAGACTTGTTCCCTTCCTGGACAGATGCAGACCATCCTGCTAGTATAGGCTGGTGTCCCTCCAGGTGGAACCCCAGTCCCCAATGAAGCCAAACCCCTGTGCTCCACACCATTTTTTCAACCATTCATTAAACTGCATGGTGCAAAGTACCCTCGCCTCACTTATGCCATTGACAGGCAGCACCTCTGAGAAGGATACTGTGTGTGCTACTTGTCTTAGGCCCCTCCCCAATTCTACAAAGTCCTTCTGCACTGCTCTAATCTCATGATGAGCCAAGTCATTTGTCCCTAGGTGGACAATGATGTCCAGTTCAGACTCCCGTGCAGCTGTTCTCATGATCCTGAGGATGCGTTTCCTGTTCCTCCAAGCCATGGCACCAGGCAGGCACCTTACTTCAGTTTTCCCTGCTCCCCCAAGTTCTATCCCCCTAATAATTGAGTCTGCCACCAGGAGCTGCTTCCTTTTCTTGTGGTATCCTCTGCCTCCTTCCTGTGGGCCTCCCTTGTGACAGTTGTCCTCAGCCTCCATAGTCTCCTCTGCAGGTGCATCCACAGGGGAGCTATGCTCCCCCAGAATGGTGTATGGATTGTGGAGTGGAACAACTGACTGGGTGTGCCTCAGTTCCACCATCCTCACCCTCCCTGAGCCCACTGTGGTCCAACTGCTGGGCTTTCTTCACAACCTCTGAGGTAGTGGCGGTGGCTCTGGTGCTCCCTGGATGGGGGAGGTTCCCTTCCTACCATCCAGTGTGGCCTGAGGAAAGGTTCTCTTACTACTGTCCAGTGTGGCCTGAAGATGGGCAACTTCCTCCCTCAGGGCAGAGAGTTGTCTGCAAATAGGGCAGCATCTCAGCCTCCAGAAAGACTCCCGGAAGACTGCTGCCCCACAGCCATTACATTGCACTACTCGCCACATGTTTATCTACTTTTTTTTGTGTGTGTGTGTGTGTGTGTGTGTGTGTGTGATTGGTTTGTTATATAGAAATATATATATTATACAATGTGTATGCTTATATTGTCAGTGCAGTGTGCTAGAGAGGATATGACAGTGATATGCACCTTGCACTCTTGAAGAAATGATGTCAGAACCCCAGGTATAAAGGAACTATTTCCAGGGGTGGGTGGGGTGAGGGTGGGAAGGGGTTGGGCCTAAACTGTGCCCTCACAAAACAATCAGCTAAAAGCTCTGACCCACCGCTGTGATGAGTGCCTTCCTGTCGGCAAGATGCCCTACACAACAATTTGACAGAGAAAATACCCTGCTAATCAAATGGAGAAAAATCCAGACATCCAAGTCAGACACAGGTAAACCTCCCCAGCCCCAAAACAGCCTGGTGGTTTGTGCTCTGAAAGCAGTCAGCCCCAAAATAAGTCAGCTGTGCTTTAAACTCTTCCTGCACTGAAAATCTTAAGAATTGTAACAAAAGTAAAGCTAGATCCACCTCCCTCTGTTGCTTGAAAGACTGTCTTTTCCTGATAATTCTTAGTTCCTTATTTCACCTTTCAGTTAGAAGTAGCTTCCACCTGCAGGATATCTGCTACAAACCAAAGACAATTGTAATGTTCACCTCTCTCTGTTGTGAGCACAACTCGCTTTCTTGCAAATCCTATGTTCAGTATTGCAGCTTCCAGCCAGAGGTAGTTTCACTTGAAGAATATTAGCTGTTCTGATGAGTTTGCTATAAAACACTTGCTTATAATACTATTGTTCTCAGGTCTGTTACCAAAGCTATTGGCTGATAAGTAGCTATGATGTAAGCACTTCCTGACAAAGTCTGGTCTGGCCTTTTAAGGCACACACAGATAAACACAAAAAACAGTTTCCACCCCCTAGGGCACTGTCTGGGTCAAATACACAACCTGTACCTGCACTTATTTCAGGACATATGACAAATTCTTAGCCCAGGGTTTAAACTCTTCCTGCACTGAAAATCTTAAGAATTGGAACAAAAGTAAAGCTAGATCCACCTCCCTCTGTTGCTTGAAAGACTGTCTTTTCCTGATAATTCTAAGTTCCTTATTTCACCTTTCAGTTAGAAGTAGCCTCCACCTGCAGAATATCTGCTACAATCCAAAGACAATTGTAAGGTTCACCTCCCTCTGTTGTGAGCACAACTCGCTTTCTTGCAAATCCTATGTTCAGTATTGCAGCTTCCAGCCAGAGGTAGTTTCACTTGAAGAATATTAGCTGTTCAATCATTTTATTAGTCATAGAAACATAGGCTAATTTGATTGGCCCCCCCCTGGAGTTAGAATCTTAAGTGGAGTGGTCCGGGGCGCAGCCCCTGTAATGGGGGGTGTGGGGGATGGAGCCCCCCACAGAGAAGAAAATAAGCCAGAATCATGCAACGCAATTAAGACACACAGCATTCTGCTGTGCAACATTTTGACCCTGTGCCAGAGGGTGGCATGTTTCAGAAAAAGAGATGTGCAAGAACAAGGGGACACAATTTGAAGATAGGGGGGGATGGCTCAGTGGCAATGTGAGGAAGTATTTTTTCACAGAGAGGGTGGTGGATGCATGGAACAGCCTTCCTGAGGAGGTTGTGGGGTCTAAAACAGTGGGAGAATTCAATAATGCATGGGACAGACATAAGGCAATTTTTGTGGGGGGGTAGGAAGAAATAGGCTGTTGGTTAAATAGGATCTGCAGTTTATCCTGTAGGTAGGGAAATGGGCAGACTAGGTGGGCCAAGCAGTCCTTATCTGCTGTCAAAGTCTATGTTTCTATGTCTATGTTTCTATCATGGAGATCATACTTTTCTGGAATGCTTTTTTTTTACATCTTCCATGGCAATTCTATTCAGAATACAGCAAACACCAACTTGGCCTACAGATTTCACAAACAGTACATCAAACTCTCTAGTTCTTTCCAAGCTATATCTACAGACATTATTGCCAGCTTGGCCTCTACTGCCCCAACACTCATTCTTAAGAACTTCTGCTCAATGGTACTTCAACATCCATGGACAAGGACCTGTTTTCCTCTTAGCACACTCCTCAACAGCTTTCACCTGCATCTCTATGATTAAGATCATCCCTGTGACAAAGAAGAAAGTTCCTTGAAGAAGATATCCTGGACAGTCTCCATCTTGCCCTCCTAAATCACAAATTAGTGTAAGATTACCTCCCTTAGTATGCCCAGAGGAAGGGCAGTTCAGCAGCCATGGTTCCTCAGAGATATCCCCACAGGGGGGTTTTCCTCTCCTGCATGCTGCCGTTCACACTCTCCAAGTTGGAGAAGGTAATCATGATACTATTTTTGGGCTTTAACAATTTAAATTCAGCCTCTCGATACAAAAGGGGTGAGAACAAGTAAAGCCACAATAATGCACAATCATAAGTTCACACAAGCACGTTATTCCCTCACATTGAATTGGAGGACTAGGCCCATAGTTCAATGGGAGAGAATAACTCCTCCCCCCAGCACTATTTAGCATGCCTCCAAAACTCACACAGCGCTTAGTTCATTTTGGACACCCTCCATCCTCCCCTCCTCCTCCTTCTCGGCACCCTGCTTTCCCCTTCTCCGGACTTTAACAATTCCAATCCAGCATTTCAATACAAAAGGGGTGAGAGCAAGTAAAGCCACAATAATGCACAATCATAAGTTCACACAAGCACATTATTCCTTCACATTGAACTGACAATATGAGTGGCTCTTCTCAAGAATCAGTCACAAATGTCCAGAACAAGACAAACAAAGCCAATACCGGCAATGGGTCTCCAGAGAGTAAACCAGACACCACCTCCATGTTTTTACACAGACCAGAGGGCCACAATTGTCCTCATCCAGGCTCAGCAACAATTTATGATCACCATGATGGAGAAGCTCCAGAAACAGCCAGACCACCACTACCCAACAATCCTCCCATGAGCCACAACTAGACCCTAAGCCTATACCACCACCTCGGTCAAATAACCATCTGGATGGGGCCAAACCACCCTCCAGAGATGAGTCAAACAAAGAATCAGAGTCTGAAATGGATGCTATGAACATATATATAAACATACAAATAAGCCAACAGAATAAGGCAGTAGAGAGTCTAGCCTGTCTGCTAGTATTGCAGGGTCCTCAGCTTATGCTGTTGACCCTGCCCCTCCCAGTCCTCCAGTCTTTCCAGCTGCCCCTACCATGACCCTTACTTTCCCCTTATATCTATCCCAGGCTCTCTTGAAGCTGTCCAACATCTTCATTGAGACCATCTCTTCCAGAAGCACATTCCAAGTGGCCACCAGCCTTTCTGTGAAGAAGTGCTTTCTAACCTTTCACCTAAACCTCCCCCTTCTAGCTTAAGACCATGTGTCCTTGTGTTTCAGTTGTCAATTAGCTTAAATGGACCTTCCTTATCCACCCTATTTATCTCTTTCAAGTACCTGAATGTCTCTATCATGTTCCCTCTCTCCCTCCTTTCCTCCAGGGAGTACATATTAAGGGTCCCAATCATCTTTGTTGCCCTCCCCTGGACCATCTCCAGCAGGTTAATGTCCTTTTTAAGGTGTGGGCACCAGTACCTTGCTCCATACTCTAGATGTGGGGCTTAGGTAAATCAAAGAGCAGTTACCACATGGAACAGTCTCCCTATGAAGGTAGTGCATAGCCAAGATATGACACAATTTAAAAAATCCTTAGATAGTTTCTTAATAAATCAACAAACTACAAGATGTGTGTAGAGATACACAAGTCACTATGGCTAGTAAGCTAATGGACTTGCTAAATCCTATGCTCCTATGATCCTATGTGGTCTCACCAGTAACCTGCACAAGAGCAGTATAATCTCTCGCCTACTGCTGATTCCTCTGGCTATATATCCCGGCATCTTGTTAGCCCTTGCTGCTGCCTTTTTGCACTGTGTGGAGTGGCTCAAGTCACTAATGATCATTGCTCTCAGATCCTTCTCCTCCTCTGTTGCCATTACCCAGGCCCCTCCCATGTAGTACTCTGCCCTTGGGTTTGTGGCTCCAATGTGCATAACTTTGCATTTCTTGGCATTGAAGCCAAGCTGCCAAATCCCAGACCACCTCTCGAGCTTTCTCAGATCATCCTGCCGGTCCTGTATCCCTTCAGGTGTGTCCACACTCCCACAGAGTTTGGGGTTCTCCATTAATAGGCACATTTTACCCTCAATGCCATCCCCAATGTCATCAATGAAGACATTGAACAACACTGTTCCCAGGAGCAAGCTCTGCTGAACCCCACTGTGACTTCTCCCCCCATCACCACCATCTGAGTCCTGTCCCTCAGCCAGTTTCCTATCCACCTGATCATCTTCTCCCCAACTCTCCCCAACTCCAAAATCTGTCAGCTTCCTGGTCAACCTCTGTGGGGTACAGAATCAAAGGTCTTGCTGATGGCCAGATAAAGGATGTTCACTGCTTGGCCCCTGTCTACTGCCTTAGTGACCCAGTCAAATAAGGTAATCAGATTTGTTTGACACAATCTCCCTCCCATAAACCTGTGCTGCTTCACATCCCGTAGATCATTCTCCACTAGATACTCTACCAACCTTTCCTTAAGTATCGTCTCTATGAGCTTGCACATGACTGAGGTCAGACTGACCAGTCTATAATTTCCTGGGTCATCTTTGGGACCAGTCTTATGGAGGGGCATCACATGTGCACCATTATCCAATCCTGTGGTACCATGCCCGACTAAAATCAACTATTGAACAGGCCCGCCTGTAGTCCTGCAAGCTCCCCTGCTAGCTCCCTCAGTATCCTTGGGTATATGCCATCTGGGGCTGGTGATTTGTCCACCTTCAATGCCAGCAGCCCCTCTCTCACTCTCTTCTCCTATACCACCGTATCTGTGCTCCCCTCCCCCCTGCTCCTCTTCTCCCCCATAGGCACTGGTCTGTCTTTTTCCCCTGGTGAAGACGGAGCAGAAGTATTCATTCAGTACCTCAGCATTTCCCCCATTCTCCTCTATTCAGTCTTCCCCCCTTCCAAAGCCTGACAATCTCATCATTCTTGTCCCTTTTCTCACTTATATAATGAAAGAAGGCCTTCTCCCCCTTTTTAATTCCATTGGCTATCTGCAGTTCTTTTTGTGCCTTAGCCTGCTGGACTACCTTGCTTGCCACACTGGCCAACCTTAGGTAATTTTCCCTATCCACCTCCCTCACTGTCTTTTTGAATCTCCTGTAGGCTGACCTCTTGTCCCTTACCACCTGGGTAACCTCAAAACTGAACCAGCTTGGTTAACCCACAGACTCTTACCATATACAACCATGTATCCAACATAGTCAAGTCAATTAAGACAACAATGTGCTTCAAGTCCACATCCCCACCACCAGCAATCAAACTCGTTCCTTCCCTGCACCCCTCTATTAAGGTAATAGAGATTTTCCCAGTCTGTGAGTCCATCAATGAAGTCATGTTGAAAGAATGGTAAGCCACAGAGCTGGGCAGGATTTCTAAAAGAAAATCTTAGGACAAGATGTACCCTCCACAGGAGGACAAATTAAAGATGTGGTGCAATGCACCCAATTGCGGACACCCAGATGGTGGCACTCAGTAAGAAGATGGTTCTTTAGTCTGAAGGAGCTATTGGACTCAAAGCCCTGACTGATCACAAACTTGAGGGCATATTGAAGAAGTCTTTGAGCTCACAGGATTAGGATCAAGCACAGACACCACAGCCATTTATGCAACTAGAGCTCAGCTGGCTTGGCTACATGATATAGAAAAGTCACTGACCCCTATGTCTACAAAAGCAACACTGGTGGAACAGTCTATTCAGTAAATGAAATATCTGGCAGATACTGAGGTGGACTCACTGAAGATCAATACCAAGGCAGCCGCCATAGCCAAAAGGGCACAAAGGACTCTGTGCTCAAGTCGAAGGAAGCCGACACAGAGTCTAAACAATGCTACAAAAGCTGTTGTTCAAAGGGGGTCAGCTATTTAGGGAGGGACTAGAAAGGCACCTCAAAGCTAAGGAGGATGGGAAGAACATGAGAAAGGATAAATCCTCAAACTCCACCTACTTTCCTCCCACTAGGGCAGATTTCAGAGGAACAGAAATTTTTGAGACAAATGCCAGAACTACAACCAGGGCAGCAGCAATAATTAATTTTGCTCCTCATTCACCCCTAGCAACAGCAACAACAGATTTCAGAACAGAAATGGCTCAGGCAGATGTCTTTTTAGTGCAAACAATTTCAAATCGAACAAACAGTCAAACCAATGATGATCCACCATCAGAAAGGACCCATTTAGTTCCACCTGTGGGGGCTCAGCTACAGCAGTTCTACCACAAGTCAAAAAAGACATCAGACAAGTGAGTCTTGGAAATAGTACAAAGAGGATATGCAACAGAACTTTCAGAAACACCTTGCAAGGACAGGGTAATAATGTCACCAGTACCCAAAAGAAGGGCAACATTAGAGCAAGTATGTAAAATACTGGACAGAGTCATAGAAAGCAAGGCCATTACACAGGTACCAGAGAAGCAGAGAGGACAAGGCATCCACTCCATATTCTTTACAGTACCAACAAAAACAGAGGACTTACGTCCCATGTTATAGATATGACGGACACCTATCTTCACAAACCAATAAGACCATCTCATTACAAGTTCCTCAGGTTACATGTCTTGGGCCATCATTTTCAGTATCAAGCCCTACCTTTGGGCCTAGCATCGGCTCCAAGGATCTTCACCAAACTCTTAGTGGTACTGGTGGCCAGCCTCAGGGAACAGAGCATACACGTGGTGCCCTACCTGGAGATTCATTAAAATGAACCAGATCAGAGGCTAAAGCCCAGAAGGACATCCAAAAGGTAATACAAATATTGGAAAGTCACAGCTTGGTGATCAACAAAAAAAAAAAAAGAGTAGTCTCCAACCCAGTCAGATAACAGAACACTTGGGGGCACAGATAGACATGAGGATGGGTGTGGTTCACCCATTTACCAAGCGGGTGGACAAGATAACTCAACAAGCATCAGCTCACTGGCCTGGTGGTGCTGAGGGCTGAGGCACTGGTTACTGTGCCTCGCTCCACACTAGTGACCCTGACCCGGGTTTGGGAGCCAGCTTGGGTTGTCGGGGGTTGGACAAGGAGGGGAGGGGAGGATTGAGCATTCAGAGGAGTGCTCTCCTTTTCTGGGGAGGGGGGATGTGGATCCCTGCAAACTAGTGACTCCCAGTGGAGACTGGGGGTAGCTGATGCTGGGGGATGCCGAGGGCTGAGTGGAGGTGATGGTAGACATTCTGTGGGCAGGAGCGGGAGTATGCCCATCATGTGCAGGACATCATTGCACATCCATGCCTCTGGGGACACACAAGTTGAAAACCTCTCATGTGCGTGCACAAGGATGCCCCTGATGGACTCCCCCCTCCCTCCGGCCAGAACAAAGCTCAAAGTAAGTCAGGGCAGGGGCTCAAAGGTGATCTTGGTCTCCCCCTGCCTTCCCCACTGGAGGGAGCCCTCCATGGAAGGCAAGCCATGGTCCTCTCTGTCTCTGCAGCTGAGGCGGAGGCCAGGTTGGGGGAGTGTTGAGGGTCCATGATCAGGGCTGACAAGGGATAAGGCGTCATCCCCACCACTTAGATGAGAATAGAGTTAAAAACAACAAGCATCAGCCATAGCCAAGCACCAGATGATACCATTCTCAAGGTGGCACGAATCCTGGGATCAATGGCCTCATGTATAGAACTGGTGCCATGGGCTTGATGGAATATGAGTCCACTCCAGAAGTTAACAATCCCATGCAGAGAAGAAAAGGAATACAAATTATCAACAAAACTTTCAATTTCACAAACGGTCAGCAATGCGCTGAAGTGGTGGTCAGTCTGATCCAACCTAACAAGAGGTGTACCTCTGGAACTCATACATGACTTGATCATAGAGATGGATGCCAGTCTTACAGGCTGGGAAGCATCCATGAACTTCAAGACTGCTCAGGGAAGATGGACAAAGTCAGAGTCATCCCTGCCTGTATAAATGTTCTGGAGATGAAAGCGGTATACAGCACCCTGATACACTTCATGTCATCAATACAAGGGAAATGCATATTGATACATTCAGGAAACAGGGCCATGATGGCATTTACTGTATAATCAAGTAGGAGGGAACACACAGCAAAATTATGCAGAGGGAAGCAATGAAGGAACTGGACTGGGCTCAGAGCAATCTGACACACATCACTGCAATACATCTAGCTGTGAAGCTCAGTACAACTGTTGACTGGCTCAGCAAGCATCAGATCCATCCTGGCAAGTGGCAACCCTAGAGCTGGAGCCCTACAATGGGTGCCAAAAAGATTAAGCCCCCCCACCATAGGCAGTTATGCGAGGGTTGTGGTGAAAGGGGTCCCGAATGGTAGGGTACCGTGAGCAGACCAACCATCACCACCTCCCCCCCAAGCCAACATGTTGTCCTCTGAGTTCCAAGCCTGGCCGGTGTTTTCCTTTGTTAAAAATACATGTTTTTTTTTTATTACTGGCTACCTGCTCACTCTAGAGCCGCCTCCCCCCAGAGCAGGCAACATGAGCCAGAGCGATGTTTGAAAAAAACAGTTTATGCTTAACTATTCCTGGCCCCAACATTTCCAGAGATGCGTTGTTCTGAATGCTGGGTAAGCTGGGGAATGGCAGCAGTGGCCAATGGAGAGGGAGTTCAGCCAGTCTGGGGAGAAGAGTGCTGATCGGGAGTACTTCCAGGTGTTCAGAAAAAAAGGTACCATAGCCTGAGGGACAGAGAGGATGCAGGGTGGTATTTAAAAGGGAAAGTGACCTACTGTCCTCCTCTCATCCCTCCATCAGGTGCCAGGTCCCTTGGTGGCTTCCCAATAGAGTGGTGGTCTAGAAGTGTTGGCAGGAGTAGTAGTTGTAGCCATGGTGTGGGCTCTGTATAGCCCCATTTTTTATTTGGTATCTACAGTCCGGGCTGACCAGTGTTTGAAGACAGTAATTCAGGACAGAGCAGCCAGCTACAGTACGGCCCCAAAGGAAGATCTCCTGCAGCCAGCCACCTCTGCCTGTATTTGCAGCCAGAATCCTCTCCTCATTTATTTCCTTCTCCCCAGTCAGGGCAGTAAGTCAGCAGTGATACCATCAGGCAGGTGCTGTCTGCCAGATTTAATTGAAATAATAAAAAATATAAAGTTTTCTTTTTTTTTTTTTTAGCACCAAGAAAAGGATGGCCATATGGATCAGGGCAAGCCCCAATGGTTTGGGATGCCCCAAGGGTGGGTTTGTGCAAATGTATTTTAATTAATAAAGAAAGTTCCGCATACTGATTTAGAGGGGATCCCTACAGGAATTCTATAAAATATCTTTATTTGCTGATGATATTTTGCTTACCTTATCCGACCCCAAGTGACCCACACCAGAGGACTGGAACCAACTGAAATTATTTGGTGCCTTAGCAGGGTGTAAAGTAAATGATCAAAAGACGGATGTCCTCCTTTACAATTATTTTCTCCCTCTATCTCTCAAGATTGCTTTTCCCTTCAAGTGGTGCAGACTTTCCATGCGGTACCTGGAAGTCAAATTAACAACAACCCTACCTTGTATAGATCGTCTTAATTATGAACCTTTGACGCAACAGCTTATGGCAGATTTATTGAAGTGGACTCAACTACCTCTTAGTCTTTTGGGTAGGGTGGAAGTCATTCAACAAAATATTCTCCCTTGCATTTTGTTTTTTCTTCAAACACTTCCTGTCCCTCCTAAATCTTCTTATTTTCAAGCATGGGACAGGTTGATCTCTCATTTCATTTGGAAAGGTAAATCCCCCAGGGTCAGATACTCCAATTTAGAACTCCCCAAGGATAAAGGGGCCTCAATCTCCTCAATTTTAAAACTTATGAAATGGCTGCTCAGTTACGCATAATTCTATGTTGGCTGAACCCTTTTTATGTAGCCCACAGGAAGCACATAGACCTTGTTTTGAGCGACTTGCTCAACCTCATGAGCTATCTTTTTGGCCACACCCCACCGGTGTATCCCCCTTAGCCAATTTCCTTGTTACACAGCTGTATCTTTTAAATGATGGCTTCAGGTTTCGCAAATCCAGCTTACCCAGTCAGAAGTCCTTTTCATTCGGTTGCTCAATCGTGATACTTCTTTCCCCCCAAATATTTTGGACGACGCACTAGTATCTTGGCAATCCTGGGGTCTGAGGTATGTACATCAACTGATAGGTCCAAGTGGTATACTTTCTTTTGTGCAGTTTCAATCTAAGTCTCAATTACCGAGTGTTTTTATGTTTGTTTGCACGCAGCGTAAGAAACGTATTGTGGCAGCTTGGTGCCGAAGCACGCTCTGGAGGTGCGCACTGTTGGGGCCAATACCTGCACGGCATTTTGGGCGATGTGAAATCCACCAATAATGGGGGGACACGCCAGTGACACTAGTTTGAACGTGCCACCAACTTGTGAAAAATAGCCGCTGTAATCAGGGGCCGCCACATTGCAGTACAGCTATCTGCAATGAGGGAGTGACCCATCATTGCAGGGCGGGATGTTCACACACTGATATTGTTTGTGAACATGGAGGCAGTTTTCCACCTGTTCACAAACAATATTAACCCCCTTCCCTGTCAAGAGGGTGCCCAATCCCCCTGGCAGCATGTCCCCCCCACACGTTTGTTTGCCGATGGGGGCCCCAATCCCCATCAGCTGTGTGGCCCAGATGTATGCTGCCGACAGGGAGCCCATTCCCCATCGGCAGTATGTAATGCCCCCGCTTTTGTCTGCTGACAGGGTGCCCAATCCTCGCTGGCATAATCAACCCCCGTTGTTGTGTGCCAACAGGGTGCCCAATCCCTGTCGGCATAATGTACCCCCCCCTTGTTGTGTGTCGACGGGGGTGCCCAATCCCATCGGCTACAGTGGCCCACCCAAAAAAAAAGACGCACTTGGCACACTGAGAGCCCACCCCAGCATGCCACATTGCCCTGTAAATAAAAAATCATCCCGTGATGTCTTTTTTTTTTTTTTACCTGTAACAAAGGAAACGGTCCCCCGGCAGTCTCCCTGGCCTCCCTCCCACAACCCGCACCCACCCACTGCGCACCCTGCCTCCCCACACCCCATTCACCCCATACTTACCTCCGGAGTCCGGCGCAATGATCTTCGGTTGACCGGGAACACGTCTGCACTCTTCAAAGCTGACCGCGAACTGAGGAAATGCCGGTAAGCTGTATAATGGAATAAATAGGGTTTTTTCAACTTTACTGCAAATCTCAGGCTTTTTTTGGAATTTTTCCACCAAATTTTCAACATGGGGTTTTTGGGACCCCTCCTCATGAATTCTCTATCACTGTCATGGTGTTAATCAGCCCCGGAAGGTGATTTTGCGGTCACTGCGCGGAATCACCTTTCAGGACCGATTAAGGAAACGACAGTGCCAGTGTTCATGATGTGCACTGTCAAAAAGCCTATGTTGCAAATTTGGTGGGAAAATCCCAAAATGACTGTTTTATAAGCATGCACAGTAGTTGTTACGCACGCCAGAATTTTGCGAATTTGCAATATTTTCACCCCAGATTTTCAAAACTGGCATTTTTTCAGACCTCCTTGTGAACAGTACAGCTGTCATTTTTCACTCCCTGAACGAAATGTGTTTTTGCATTTGCAGCACAGAATAGCATGGCCGGTGTGGGAAATCAGTGTTCCGCACAGATTAAGAAAATGACAGTGGCACTGTTCATGAACAGAGGTCCTAAAATGCCTATGTTGAAAATTTGGTGACAATACTCTATAAAATGACTGTGTTATGAGCATGCATTATGCTGTTCCTACACACGCTCATAAGTTCGCGAATTTTCAATATTTTCACTCCAGATTTTCAACATTGCCATTTTACCACACCTCCTTATGAGCAGTACAGCTGTCATTTTTCACATTTTGCCCAAAATGTGTTTCCGCACATGTAGCGCACAATGGCGCAGTTGGTGTGAGAAATCAATGTTCAGGACAGATTAAGAAAATCACAGTGACACTGGTCATTAGCAGAAGTGTTAAAATGGCTATGTTAAAAATTTGGTGGAAAAATTGCCCAAAATGACTGTTTTACAAGCATGCATTGCGCTGTTCCTACGCACGCTCGTACGTTCGTGAATTTTCACTATTTTTACTCCAGATTTTCAATGTTACCATTTTTCCACACCTCCTTATGAGCAGTACAGCTGTCATTTTTGACATCTTGCCCAAAACATGTTTTACATAGAAACATAGAAACATAGAAGTTGACGGCAGATAAGGACCGCAAGGCCCATCCAGTCTGCCCATTTCTTTTTCTACCTTATAAATGTGCCATCGGCCTTTGCTCTGTCAGTGACCTATCTATTCCTAGTCATTTGTATTGCTCCCTTATGCCTATCCCATGCCTGTTTGAAGCCCTGCACTGTATTCATAGCCACCACTTCTTGTGGTAAGCCATTCCATGCATCTACCACCTTTCTGTGAAAAAGAATTTCCTCACATTCCCCTTAATGGCCTCCTCTAATCTCATGCTGTGTCCTCTTGTCCTGCTATTTTTCTTATATTTAAACATGTTAGACTCTTTCACCTTGTTTATGCTCTTAAGGTGTTTAAATGTCTCGATCATATCACCTCTCTCCTCCTTTGCTCAAGGGTATACATATTGAGCTCCATTAATCTGTCCTCATATGTCTTCTGATGCAGTCCCTGCACCATTTTGGTTGCCCTTCTGGACTGCCTCAATTTGGTTAATGTCCTTGTGAAGGTGTGGCTCCAATACTGCACGCAGTACTCCAGATGGGGCTAACCAATGTCTTGTACAGAGGGATTATTACCTCCTCTTACGACTTGTGATACCCCTACTAATACTCCCTAACACCCCTAGCCTTACCTACTGCTTTAGAGGTCTGCTTGATGATTTTAGGTCATCAGTGATGATGATGCCCAAGTCTCTTTCTTCCTTTGTGACTGCTAGCAACTCCTCCCAGCCTATAAGTGGCTTCAGGGTTTCTCTTCCCTATGTGCATGATTTTGCACTTCTTTGCATTAAATCCCAGTTGCCACTCTTCTGACCATTCTGCTAGTTTATCCAGATCTCTTCTCATTCTGCCCACCCCATCTGGATCATCTACTCTGTTGCAGATCTTGGTGTCATCTGCAAACAGACAAGCCTTACCCTCTAGTCCATCTGCAGGTCACTAATGAAGATGTTGAATAGGACTGGCCCCAGGGCTGATCCCTGAGGTACCCACTTGTGACTTGCATCTCTTCTGACTGTATACCATTTACCACCACTCTCTGTTTTCTGCCAGTCAACCAGTTTGCCACCCAGTTGACCAACTTCTGACCCACCCCGAGCCTACCTAGCTTATTTATCAATCTTCTATGTGGAACAGTGTCAAAAGCTTTGCTGAAGTCAAGGTAGGCGACATCAACTGCTCCCCTTGGTCCACCACTCTGGTTACCCAGTCAAAGAAATCTATGAGATTAGTTTGACAGGACCTTCCTTTGTAAACCCATGCTGTCTTGGATCCTGTGCCCCTATGGATTCCAGGTGTTGCACTATCCTTTCCTTAAGGAGTGCCTCCATAATCTTGCCCACTACTGAGGTAAGACTGACCGGTCTGTAGTTCCCCGCCTCCTCCCTGCTACCACTCTTGTGGAGTGGGATCACATGAGTTTTCACGCATGTAGCGCACAATGGCGCAGTCGGTGTGTGAAATCAATGCTCGGGACAGATTAAGAAAATCACAGTGACACTGTTCATGAGCAGAGGTGTTACAATGGCTATGTTAAAAATTTGGTGAAAAAAGTCCATAAAATGACTGTTACGAGCGACCATTGCGCAGTTTCCACGCACCCTCGTAAGTTCATGGATTTCTAATATTTTCAGGCCAGATTTTCACCACTGGCATTTTTCCACACTTCCTTATGAACAGTACAGCTGTCATTTTTCACACCCTGGACGAAATGTGTTTTTGCACTTGCAGCACAGAATAGCATGGCCGGTGTGGGAAATCAGTGTTCCGCACAGATTAAGAAAATGACAGTGGCATTGTTCATGAGCGGAGGTTCCAAAATGCCTGTGTTGACAATCTGCTGTAAAACATCCCCAAATTAATTGCATTATGGGTGTGCGTTGCCCAGTTTCTACACACGCTCGTGACTTCACCAGTTTTTTAATATTTTCACTGTAGATTTTCAACATTGCCATTTTTTCCACCTCCCCATGAACAGTACAGCTGTCATTTTTCACATCCTGTTCGAAATGTGTTTTCGCACCTGTGGTGCCAATTGGCATAGTCATTGTGCAAAATCAGCTTTCGGCTAACTAACTGATATTGCCACTGTTCATAAGGTGGGGGTCACAAAAAACTCATGTTGAAAATTTGAAGTGAAAATGCCAATGAACACCTGAGACGTTAGGGTTTCTGACCATAACGCCCCACCCTGTAGAGATTGACAGGCATCAGGGGTGTGACTTTTGGATTGTTGCCTGTAATGCTCATACCATTCTACACCCTGCAGCCAGTGAGAGGCATCAAGGTGTGTCTTGGACTCTTCAGCCCCAAAGTTCACCCCCATTCTCCTATACAGCACCCATCTCACCATATTTCCTGATGGAATGGGGTGAGCATAAGGGCCAAAGACCCCAAAGCACACCGTGACACTTGTCAGAGTCTGCAGGGTAGGGTGTGGAGAAATGGTGTGGCTGTTATGCCTGATGACCCAAAGGCACAACCCAATGCCTGTCAGTCTCTGCAGAGTGGTGGCGGGGTTGCCTTCAGTTCAATACTTCACTGCCATTCCTATTATGCAGCTCTCTAACTCCTACACTACCAATGCCAATGCAAGCAAGCAAACATTCGGCATTGACAAATGCTTGTTTCTTTAGGTATCTTCAGTTGAGAACACACCTCAGACCCTTTGAGGATATGCTTTCTTCTCTTGCAGAGCATCCCTCACTTTTGTTATCTCTGATTCAAACACACTGTAGTGGGGTCTCAATAGAGCATTTAATTAGCCGCCTTTAAAAAGCCCTTTGGTAGCAGCTTAGGGATTCCACCTACTATACATGGTTCAGTGCACACATGATCTGACTGAGTACATTCCTCCTCAACCTGGGAGGCCTCTGCACTTCCGGTTTTTAAAATCTCTACTTCTCCAGATTGGAAAGAATATGCCTGGAAGCTTCGTACCAGATACTTTCGTACTCCAGCTGTGGTAGCTCAGTTCACAGAGGCCTATCTAGGTAGATATTGGAGGGAATGAGGCTGTGAAAGTGCTGATCAAACCCACATACTTTGGGCCTGTGCGTTTCTGGCCCCTTTTTGGCAGGAGGTTCTACATGAGTTGACTGCTATTTATGATTGTTTACCATTGCTAACTCCTATGTATATACTGACTGCGGGGAAACCAGATGGAGTAAGGGTGACTAAAACTACTTATAGACAAGTGACCCTGCTTGTTTTGGCAGCCAAAAAGGCCATCACTCGGCTGTGGCATACTAAGACTATTCCGACTCGGGAGGCCTGGCATACACTGGTCAGAGACATTTACATGCTGGAAAGGCTTTCAGCTCGGTTGTTTGCCAAGGTGGCAACATTTGACCATGCCTGGCATAACTGGGTGCAGTATCAGCTAGACAATTTTTCTGATTTTGTTCCTTGAACAGGTTTAGGTCATTGGAATTGTGCATAGTTCATTTTTCACATAGGCACAGGGGACCTTAGTTGGAAGACTATTTGCCCGTATCATTTCAATTTACCCTGATAGTTTTTCAAGTCTATTATTTTAATGGTTACAGTGACTCCTTCCTTCCTTCCTTCCTTCCAACATAAACTTTTTTCAGGTTCCAAGACTGGTTGTTATATAATTTTTATCTCCTCTGCATTATTAATTGGTCTTCAGCCTGTGTTAGATTTTGAATTCATTGGACTTCAACTGTCTCAAGTTTACATTTTGGTTCTTATTTTTCTGTATAACATTCTGGACTCTGCAGGATTGCTGGGGACGCTGGGACTCTAATCTAGATTTAAGTAACACTTATCTGTGGATTTGGATGCTTAGCTTATGTTGCTTACAGTTTCGCGACTCACTCCTACCTGCTGGTTTTTCCTCTAATGGAGTATCACTCAATTATAAAGATGGTGGTTGTTGGCAAGAGGAGTAGTGCTTTCTGAACCTGATGTCTGCTATATCTTGGCTCATCTATAATTATGTCAATATGTTATGTACATTTTGTTAACTGTTTCGTTTTTGATTTTCTGCTATTTTCCTCCCATATTTATTCAATAAAAAGGCAATATTTAAAAAAAATAAAGCAAATTCCAGCAAGGGAGCCTTGGGCAGAGTGGCACTATATGGATTTATTTAAATGTATGGAAATTAAGCTCCAGCAAGCAAAAAGCAGAGCAGGCCTTATTTAAATTGAATTAAGAAATATACTGTAAAGGCTCCAGGGGAGCAGAGGCAGGGTAAAACCCAGTTCATACTTAAGATAGCCCAGGTGGGCTACTGAACAATGACTATAAGTCCAATGTTTTTGTTATTTTAGGTGGCCGAGGTTGCATTGGTGGGAGGCGGTTTAATACTTCCCACCTCCAGACCACACATAGAGGTGGCCAAGAGCTGGAGTGGGCCAGCCAGCCCAGTGAAAGGGCACATCCAGGGTGCTTAGTGTAGCAGTGAAGCAGGGATTGACAAGGCTGAACTGTGCTAATTGCCCTGAGCTGAATTATTTGCCCCAGAACTGTGCTAATTGCCCCGAGCTGAACCATTTGCCCTGTAACTGTTTTATTTACTCGTGAACTGTGTTAATTGCCCTCAACTGAACTATTTGTCCCAGAACTGTTATTTACCTATCAACTGTGCTAATTGCCCTGAGTGTAGCTATTTTCCATAGAACTGTGTTACATACCCATGAAATATACTATTTGCCCTTAGCTGTGCTACTTGGCCCTGAACTGTGCCAGTTGCCCCAGAGCTGTACTAATTACTTCAGACGTCTGCTGTATGCCTCCAACTGTGCCATTTGCCTACTGTCTAACGTACTACAGCATGACCTCTGTTATGCGAAAGCCAGCTAGCCTACCAGTTTGAGCATGTTACTGTACTGCCTCTGCATTGAACAGCTGATGAAATGTGTACCCTGGGTACTGAACTGCTGTGAATCTCTCTCCTCAATTGATGTAAAGGAACTATTCTGCTTCAGGCCTAGTGGATTACAAAAGTGGATGGCCATACTAGCTATAGATAGAAAGTAGTTAGAATAGGCCCCATCAGCTGCTCTTCAGTGCTGCATCCTTACCCCAGTAAGGACCAGTGAAATAAGATTAGGAGCCACCCTGGCTCAATAGTGAGGGCTCCAATGTACAGTGGGGTGGGAACTTCTGTTTCAGGCCCGAGACAAGCTGCATGATCAAGGATGATGAAAGCTGCAAGATCATGGATGACAAAAGCTGCAAGATACTGGTATTGCAGATTCCTCAAGTGCCCTGGTGACCCTAGTTGGTGGTCTACTCTGACCTCCTATGAATGCCCAGAGGGTCCTGTAAAAAGAAAAAGCCTTTCTTCATTGTTGATCAGCAGTCTGCCATGACCTTCCACTGATTGAGAAGTTCATAAGTGCATCCAGCCTGGCGGTCTGGGACAACCTCTCCCAGGCTATTGATTCATCAGTTTGGGGACAATGAGCTTCCTTTGCTGGTCCCTTCCTTGGAACCAGAGTGAAAACTCCATGCTCAATCCTATCTTGGTACATTCATTTCCTGAAACTCTCTGTACAGATGCACCACTTTGCTAGCAAGTTCCTTTACAGCAGCAACAAGGGTTAACCCAACAATACTTAAGTAACCCCTGGCCAGGGTAGTAGAGTTTCAATTTCATTGATATTAATGTGGAGTATAGAGTTCATTATTACTGCTACAGAGTATAGAGTGGTTCACTGATATTGTTCTAAAGCTTCGAGTTCATTAAAAATTCCATAGAGTTTACAAGTCTTGACATTGCTGTAAAGTATAGTTATCACCAAGTTAAGTGCCTCCAGTATGCCATTTGTAAACATCCCAGCATCTGATTGTGACACCTGCAATTCTCCATAAATAAAATCAATTCCTGCATCCAAAGAGTTGTCTGCCTCTCCTTGCAACCCATTCCATCTTCAGTTCTTGGAAGAATAGGAATGATCACTATCCTCCAGAATTGTCCAGGCTGCCCCTCCTCTTCTGAGTTGTTCTTAGTTAAAATCTTAGGTCATTCACAAAAACACCATTCAATAACATTGCAAAGGTGAGATAAACACTACTGAAAATCCAATATAAAATGTCTTTATTATAACGTCACACAACCTCCAGGCAATGTTTTGTGACCAAGCCACATCATCAGGCCCTCTGTGTTGTTTCGCCGTTAAAATGTTTTTTTACGTATCATTAGTATAATGTAACTTACTGTACATGTAAACTCTTTAATTCAAAGCTCTACCACAGTGCTCCCTACATGTATACAATTCACAGAAAAACCTCTAAGCACCATTGTCTGTTATGGTTCCCCTTCACCTCTATATCGTTGGTGTCTTTCAGATACGATCTAATATCTGGTATATCCCCAGGTAGATCAATAATTAGTGGGATAGGTTCTCTTACAGAACCACTGATGTTAAACCAGTATGTAAACAATCCAACTACAGGGACAAGCTTGTTAGACCTAATACTAGACACAGAGGGTCTTACTATGAATAACTGTTCAGTTGGCCCACCGCTAGGAACAAGTGACCACAGTTCAGTGACCTTTAGCATCATGATTCCTTATATTCTAGCAAACAATGAAAGCTACTTCTGTAACTATAATAAAGCTGACAGAACAAGGATAAATAATGAACTATCTATGCTAGACTGAGACACCTTTTTTATTCACTGTTAATTTCTTTATTGAGATTTTCCAAACAGTCAAGGCATGTTCCACACAAAGATTAAGATAAATTACAAGGATTGCATTGCATAAATACAGTACATAGTTAGACATGTAAGTACAAGGTTTGTTGCTATATTGTAATGTACAAATGTAAGAATAATATAGCATATTCTCTATGCCTTGGCATTATTTATAACCTAAGCGAAATGAATAATAATCAGTACTACAATAAGTAAGTGGACAAAACAAGGAGACAAAAAGTAAAGAATTAAAAAATCAAAATACTCTGCAGAGATTAGGTTAGGTTTGAACAGATCCACATCAGTTAGATTCCAGATAGTCTAAATATTTCTGCCAACAGAGTTTATATTCACTTATCCGGCCAAGAGCCGAATATGAGATTTTTTCTAAAGATGTTATTTGGGTTAAGTTGTTGAGAATATCAGAGAGAGCTGGTATTGTATTGGATTTCCAGTTCATTAAAAGAAGGCATTTCACTTGCATAGATAATATATTCAACCATTTATGTTGGTATTTGGAGTATTTATGAAGTTTAGGGTCAAAAGGAATATTATGACCAATTACTTTAACAACCAAATCATTAACTGATCTCCACAAATTGGATATGGATTTGCAGGACCATATTATATGTAGTAAATCACCACCTGTAGAATTGCATCTCCAGCAGAGATCGTTTTGAGATAGATTGAGGTGGTATAAGACTGCTGGTGTCCTATACCATAAATGAAATATTTTAAATTGGATAAGCATACTACGTGTATCTTTATATGAATAATGACAGGTGGACCAACAACTATTCCATTGAAGAGAGACATCTTATTAGGGAGAGGGAGAGGGATGGACCCATACCTGAAGAGAAAGGGGGAGCAGGGATGGGGGGTGTTAGACAACCACGGATGGGGTTATCATGGTGGAAAGGGTGCTGGAGGGCTTAGGTCCCTAAGGGTAGACAAGGCACCTGGGCCAGACAAAGTTCATTCCAGGGTGCTGAGGGAGCTGGCTGAGGTACTGGCAGGGCCATTGGTAGACCTGTTCAACATCTTGCTAAATATGGGATGTGTGCCCAGGGATTGGAGGGAGGCGCACATGATACCTTTCCATAAGAGTGGGCCCAAGGACAAACCGAGGAGCTACTGACTGGTGAGCCTTATCGCAACTGTAACTGATGGAGTCTATCCTCAAAGATAGACTGGTGCAATTTCTTGACACTAATGATCTATAGGATGACAGGCAGAATGGGTTTGCTTCTGGCAGATCCTGTCAGACAAACTTGCTTGACTTTTTCGACTGGGTCACGAGGACACTGGACAGGGGCAGTTCAGTGAATGTACTCTACCTGGATTTCAGCAAGGCCTTAGATTCAGTGCCACACAGTAGGTTGACCTGTAAGTTGAAGAGTCTAGGAGTAGGGTGGAAACTAGCCAGATGGGTTGGAAACTGGCTGGGGGAGAGGCAGCAGAGGGTAGTGGTGGGAGGGTCAGGCATTGGAGCCCAGGGCAGTGACAAGTGGTGTCCCACAGGGCTCAGTACCTGGACCAGTCCTGTTTAACATTTTCATCACAGACATAGCAGTAGGGATCCAGTATAAGATCAGTCTCTTTGCTGACGACACCAAAATCTGTGCTGAGATGGATGGGGCCGGGGGTGGGTGGCAAATTACTTCAGGAGGATTTGGCAAAACTGGAGGAGTGTTCACACACCTGGCAGCTTGAGTTCAATGCCAGGAAGTGCAAAGTGATGCATTTTGGAACCCAAGATACAGTTACTGACGGTGTCCAATTGTCCACATCCAATGAGGAGAAGGATCTGGGGGTGCTGGTGTCCATGGAAATGAACCACTTGGCTCAGTGTAGGAAGGCAGTGGCAAAGGCAAACAGGATGTTAGGGTGCATATAGTAACAATGGGGATTACATCTAGAAGTTGTGAAGTCATATTGCCCCTGTACAGGTCCCTGGTGAGGCTGCACTTGGAGTACTGCATGCAGTTCTGGCACCCTTATTTAAAAAGGGACATCAAACTACTGAAGGTAGTGAAATGAAGAGCAACAAAAATGATCATGGGGTTGGGGGATAGACCTTACGAGGAAAGACTAAGACAAATCAACATGTATACCCTGGAGGATAGAAGAGAGAGAGGGAACATGATCAAGATATTCAAGTACCTGAAGGGGATGAACAGAGTGGGCTTCAGGGGTGGGTTCACTCTCAAGAGTGGAAAAGAAACCAGAGAGCACTCCCTGAAGTTGAAGGGAGTAGATTCAGGAGGGAAATGAGGAGGCACTATTTCACTGAAAGGGTAGTAGCATGGTGGAATGCACTGCCTGAGGAACTCGTATCATTACAGACAGTGGGGAGCTTCAAGAGGGGGTGGGGCAGATTCAAGGGAAAGTACACACCGGGAGGGGCAGGGTGGGGAGGAAGGAGATGGAGGGTGGGGGGCAGCTGCAGTATAATGGACTGATGTGCTACACTTGAACTTAAGGTGTGGAAGGAGGGGAGACCAGTAATCTTTGTGAGCTTCCTTCTGGTGCCAAAAGTCATGGCGACTGATTTCTTGGCATTGAGTGATAACTAAGTAGACCAGAACCACTGCTGAACATTGTTGTAGTCCAGTTGGAGCCTGGCCATCAAATCAGAGGGGGAGGTACCAGTGCTGAATAGTACTGTGTCATCTGCGTACATCTGGATGGACGCAGAGTCACAGGCAACAGGGAGGTTGTTTAGGAAGAATGAAAAGAGTATCGGACCAAGGACAGACCCTTGGGGGACACCAATACTTATAGGGAGTGGGATATAGAGAATCTACAATTCTAACAGATTGAGTCATACCCACAAGGTAGGAGCAGAACCAATTAAAAGAGGAGATGGAAATCCCCACTGCCTTAAGCTTGTCAAGTAGAAGGGGGTGGGCTACAGTGTCGAAGGCTTTGGCCAAGTCGACAAAGATGACTGCAGTGATAAGACCCTGATCCATGCCTGAGAGAATGGAGTCAGTAAGCCAGAGGAGGGAGGAGGAGGTGGAATGGAATTTACAGAAACCAGACTGGAAAGGGTGAAAAAGGAGGAGGAGTGGAGGAAGGGGGATAGATGAGCCAACACAAGGTGTTCTTGAAGTTTAGCTAAGTTGTGGAGCAGGGAGACAGGGTGGTAGTTGCCAGGATGGGTGCAGTCACTTCCTTTGGGAAGGGATATGACAGTGATCTGTTTCCAGGTATTGAGGACTGAGGTAAGGGAGAAAGAGAAGTTAAGAAGGGAGGTGATAGGTGGGGCAGAGACATGGAGGAGTTTGGGGTTGAGTCCATCAGGGTTCTTGCCCTTGAGAGGTTGTAGAGTCAGAAGGGAATTGATGGTGTCAGCAGTAGTGATAGGAGAGAAGACAAAACGGGGAGACGGAGTTGTATGATGAGGAAGGAGAGGGGGAGGGGTGGAGGGCAGGGAGGAGAGAAGAGAAGATGCACAAGAGGTGTAGAAATAGTTGAACTTGGAGTTAACAGCGAGGGGGTCGGAAACTGGGATATTACCTACCTTGAGGACTGGGGGGGAGGACTGGGTTGGGAGAGAAAAGAGGGCATGGATGACTTTCCAGAATTTTGAGAGGTGGTTAAGGTTGCTCTGGAAGGTGGAGATGAAGTACTCAGCCTTGGCAAGCCAAGTGTCTCTGATACAGGCATTGTGAAGGGCTTGGTACTTAAGTAAGTCAGCAGGGGAGCCAGTGGACTTGTGATGATCCCAGGCAAGATCATGTGCATGTAGGCAGGCCAGTAACTCTGCAGCAATCCAAGGAAGGTGGGAACCTCGGACCCTGGTTTTCCTAAAGGGGGCATGCTGATCCCAAATTGTGAGGTATTTGGTATTGAAATAGTTAGCAGCAGAATTAATGGCAGAAGAGATGGGTGACCAGTCAGTAGCTATCAAGTCTGCATGGAGGGAGGACAAATCCAGTGACTGGAAGGACTAAATCTGGAGGAGTTTGGGAGGGGCTTTGGGAAAGTCTATTTTGCACATGTTGTAGACCATGTGGTGGTCACTAATGGCACCAGGGAGGGTGCTGGCATTTATGATGCAGTGGGGGTGAGAGGTAAGAGCCCAGTCTAGCAAGAAGTGATTGAGAGATTTATCATTGCGATGGATTGGGTCAGAGATCAATTGAGTTAGGTTGAATTTAGATTATGAGAGGGAGAGCCAATTGATACTGAAGTCCCCAAGGATGAGTAATTCCCCAGACGAGGCATGAGTGGAGACAGTGGTCAGGAGTTCAGTGAAAGATGAGATAGATAGGCCAGGGCAGCAATAGGCACCAGCTACAAAGATAGGGACAGAGAAAGGGAGAGAGAGTTTGAAAAGGAGAAGTTCACAAGCAGAGGGGGAAGTGATAGAGAGTATACGGACAAACTGGATAGTAGAAGAGAGGTACATGGGAACACCATCACCCCTCAAAGCATGATCCTGCCAGGTGAGTGTGTACCCATGGATGGCAACTGCAGAATCAGGGATCTTAGGGGCTAGCCAAGACTCCAAGATAATTAGCACATCAGGTTGAAGATTAACCATGAGTGCTTCCAGATGGTTGATCTTGGGAAGGAGGCTTCAGGCACTGATGTGGGTCACTCTCAACCCTTTGGGGAAACTAGTGGTAGGAGGGTGTACTGGGCTGGGATTGGGCTCACCATCATGTGCCACTAAGAGCAGCAGTGAGATGAGGAGCTTGACAGAGTCAGAGATGCGCTTGCGTGGCTGGTGAGGGGTAGAGAGGGGGATTGGGGGAAGACAGAGGGAAACTCGTGGGAAGAGAGAAAAGATTTAAGGTTTTCAAGGTGGAGCCAAGAAGAGGGGAGGTGGGAACAACCAGGGATCCAGAGGGAAAGTGAGAGGGAATGCTCGAGGAGGGAAGGGGAGGCAGGAGGGAGAGGGAAGGGGGAGGAGAAGAAAAGAAAGTGGGAGGGAGAGAAGCTAGGGAAAACAGGAGGGGAAGGAGAGATAGTGGGAGATAAACAGCATATCTGGAAGTCAGGATGATGGAGGGGTCAGAACTTGATAGAGGAGAAGTGGTAGAAGTTAAGAACTGCCAGAGAGACTGGAGAGAAAGTGGAAAACCAGATTGATAAGGCAGGGGGTACACAGTACGGGAAGGTGGGTGGGGAGGAGGACTGAGTAGGTTAGAAAAAAGGAGAGGGAACAGGTACAACAGGTGAACAGTACAGCAGTACAAGGATCAGGGGATCGTTCATAGGGAATTTGTACAAATGACAGAAGAGGAAAGGTAGAAAGGGCAGGGGAGGTGTGCAGAACAGTGATGCAAGATGGGGGGACCCAATATAGGGAGTCTGTGCAAATGCTGGAAAAGAAGGGAAGGTGGAAGAGAGAAGGCAGCCAGCGGGAAGGGGGTGGGATTTTCTGGCCAGGGTTGGAGCAGTGCAGTAGGGGGAAGATAGGAGGACAGAGAATAGGGAGTCAATGCAAAGGGTAGGGGGGAGAGATAGAGTAGGGGGAGCACGAGTGATACAGCACAGTGGTAAGGAGGTGGAGAAATAGGTAAGGTTGTAGTAACACATTTAGAGCAGGGCAAAAGGGATAAATAGCAGTATTAGCAACTTGCAACTAGTATGTAGATCAATTTTTACATAAGAACATAAGAATGTGATGGCAGATGGGGATCACTTGATCCATCTAGTCTGCCCATCTATTTGTTGGTTTAACTATCCCCCTAGGATATACTTCTTTGTTTCAGTATCCCACAATGCCTATCCCAGAATAGTTTGAATTCCCTAACCATTTTTGCCTCCACCACCTCCTGTGGCATTCTGTTCCAAGGCTCCATGACCCTTTCTGTGAAGAACTTTCTGACATTGCTCTTGGATTTACCCCCAACCAAATTTATGTTGTGCCCTCTGGTATGTGCCTCTTTATTCTTATTGAAGAGGCTCTGCTCCTGTGCTGAGTTGATTCCTTTGAGGTATTTAAAAGTCTCCCATCATGTCTCCCCTGTCTCTTCTCTGGTCCAAGGAGTACAAGTTTAATTGTCTAAGTCTAGTCTCGTAAGGTTCGTGGTGGAAGTCTTGGATCATCTTTGTAGCTTTTCTTTGCACCGACTCTAATCGGTTTATGTCCTTTTTAAGATGCAGTCTCCAGAACTGGACACAGTACTCCAGGTAAGGCCTCACCAAGGATCTGTACAACTGGATTATGACATTTTACTTTCTGCTTGTAATACCCCTGCCTATGCATCCTAGGATGCTGCTGGCTTTTTGTGATGCCTTTTCACATTGCCTGCCTACCTTCAGGTCATTTGATACCATGATTCTAAGGTCTCGTTCAAGGTCGGTGATGGCTAATGTTTCACCTCCCAATGAGTAATTTGTCCCTGGTTTTCTTTTTCCCAAGTGCATGACTTTGCATTTTTCGACATTGAACTTCAACTGCCAAGTCTTGGACCATTCTTTCAGTTTATTTAGATCCAACTCCATCCTTTTGGCCCCTTCCTGCATGTCCACCCTGTTACAGAGTTTAGTGTCATCTGCAAACAGGCTTACCTTTCCCTCCAATTCATCTGCAATGTTGCTGATGAGTATGTTGAAAAGTACTGGTCCAAGCACCGACCCCAGAGGGACCCCACTGGTTACTTTCCCGTCCCGTGATAGAGCACCATTTACTAAAATGTTTTGAGTCCTCCCCTGTAGTCAATTTTTCACCCAATTTACAATCTTACTTCCTATACCTGTGTTCTCCAGTTTGTGGATGAGCCTTCTGTATGGGACAGAGTTGAAGGCCTTACTGAAATCTAGATACACAATATCTATGGCCCAGCCCTGGTCTACTACTTCAGTTATCCAATTGAAGAATTCCACCATATTTGTTTGTCAAGATCATCCAGATAAGCCGTGCTGTTTAGGATCAAGCTTCTTGGTGGCTTCCAGGTATGCCACTCTCCTTTCCTTTGGTATAGATTCTATGATCTTCCCCACGATGGAAGTGAGGCTGACAGGTCAGTAGTTCCCTGCCCCCTCCTTGCTGCCACTCTTGTGTAGGGGCACTACAGTGGCCTTTTTCCAGTCCTCTGGTACCTGTCTACTCTCCAGTGATTTGTTGAAGAGTGTGGCCAGTGGAGCAGCAAGTTCCTCACTGAGCTCTTTTAAGACTTGTGGATGAACTCCATCTGGACCCATGGCTTTGTCCATCTTTAATTTGTTTAGTTCTGTAGGACTCTGTGTTTTGAAACCTTTTGTACCAACTATTAGATCGTACCTGGAAGACACCAAAGAGGTGTTGCAAATAGTGGGGGATGTTATGGTAATCAGGGACTCACGTCTAGTTACTATGGATATTGAGTCCCTGTATACCAACATCTACCACAAAGAGGCATTGGATACAGTTGCCCATTTTCTTAACCTTAGAGAACAGGATAGAAACCCTCAACAGAATTTCTACTTAAATTAACAGAATATGTGTTAAAGTGCAATCTTGTCATGTTTATGAGAACATTTTGCCAATAAACTTGACTTTACTCAGCATCTAGAACAACTGCTGAAAAAGCTTCGCCTAAGGCTTGGCCTCCTCTACAGATTAAAACCCTTCCTTAATAGAGATTCAAAGATGAGATTAGTCCAGGCCATCTTTCTATCAGTCATTGACTATGCAGACTTCCTCTATAGTCACTGCCCCACTCCCTACCTTCAAAAGTTGTACACCTTATATCATAGAGCAATAAGGTTCATTACAGACCTGCCATATAATACTCACCATTGTTCTCTCTATGACGCAACTGGATGGGTTTCCCTTCATGTCAGGAGGAGCAGAAATGCAGCTCTATGGATCTATGGATCTACAGAGCATTATCAAAAAAACTCCCAAGCTATATCCTGGACTGCTTCAACCTGACCACTCCTAGCTCCTATGCCCTAAGAAGCAACAATATCATCCTGCTCAAATTGCCCAAAGTCAACACCAAAATAGGGAGGGCGGCAATCAGCTATTCTCTAGCCATAGCATGGAACACCTACAAAATCCCTTAAACTGTCATTATCATTCCATTTACATCCTTCAAGCAGCACTGTACAGCCTTCTTCACAGAGAAATGCAGCTGCTATCACTAGAGATAGAACAGTCGTCCACAAAACCATATTCCAATCACATATGGCATATTCCTTCCAGTCAGACACCGCCCAGTATATGGACCCAATATTCCTTCAGCATCCTTGTACTCATTATGTGAGTGACTGTCATGATCCTCATTGAGATATATATGTACTGTAGATATTGTAGATGTTAGTTTAACTTTCTCTTAGCCAAGCTTTAACATGTGAATTCTCTGTATATTATTGTGTTATAAATAACATTTTCCTTTCTTCTGTATGTATAACTGTCTCATAAGTATGTGATGTAATTGCTGTGCATCAACTCGAACCTTGACCTTATCAGGTCCATCTTGTAAATGAGCCTTGCTCAATGATGATCGCCTGAATAAATAAAGATTTGATTGATTGATTGATTGATAAATAAAGGGAACTGCCATGGGGGCAACCTTTGCTCCCACCCTGGCAAATCATTATGTAGGACTTTGGGGAAAAATGTTTATATACAATCAATGTAACAGTCCCTTCCTAGACAAGATTTCATTGTGGAAATGCTATCTGGATGATAAAATTATGGTGTGGGAAGGTGATCTTGATGAGCTAAATGAATTTGTGGAATATCTGCACAGTACTATCGAACATCTTAGATTTACATTTACTGCTGACAATGAAAGGATTAACTTCCTGAACTTAGTACAGTAAATGAAAAAATGGGAGATGGCAGGGTGACACCTGGGATATACAGGAAACCTACAGATAATAACACTCTGTTAGAGGCTTCGGGTTGTCACCATTACCACACAGTAAACAATATCCCCAAAGGGCAATTTTTAAGACTAAGAAGAAACTGGTGCCATAGAAAAGTTAGATGAAAAAGCAGAAGCTTTGGAACAAAGATTTAAGGAAAGGAGATATAGTAGTAGTGTGGTCCATGAAGCTAGACAAAATGCCTGGGGACAGGACAGAAATATCGTATTGCATAAGGACAGGGAAGGAGGTGGTGGTAGCACATTTTAACTATGTCAAAACTTTCTCAGGACATGCAAGACTGGTGGAACAGGTTATCAAATGGAATTGGCATGTACTAAGGGGAGATAAGGGTTTGGTGGAGATAAGTGGGGAAATGCCAAAGACGGCTTATGGAAGAGCATACACCATAAAAGATATCACAGTGCATAGTTACCATAGAAGTAAAGAACTGGAAACTTGGATGAATAGGGGGCTGAAGGGCTGGTACAAATGTAAAAGGTGTACATGTAGTAAATTTACTTTGGAAGGAAACAGCTTTATTAGCCCCCAGAGTACATACAAACATATGAAACTGCCTGCAGAAACAGGCCACATGGTCTATAGAGACTGCTCGAGTGTGCAGCTAGCCCCTCATCTCGCAGCTGCACCTCCCACCCCCCCTTCTTAGTAGCCATTCCCCTTATCCTGTCCCAACCCCTCTTGAAACTGCACATTGTCTTACAGGACACTATCTCATCTGGTAAGGTGTTCCATTTGTCCACCACTCTTTCTGTGAAAAACATTTCTCCTCATCCCCCTCTTGAATTCTCCCCCAATCTCAGTCCATGCCCTCTCATGTCCTTCCCCCTTCTCATCTGAAAAATCCATTCTGTGTTGGTCTTGTTTATCCCCTTCAGATACTTAAAGGTCTTGATCATATCCCCCCCATCCCTCCTCTCCTCCAGTGAATACATATTCAACTCTCCCAGCCTGTCCTCGTAGAGCTTGCTCTCCAATCCCTGGATCATCTTTGTGGCTCTTCTCTGCACCCCCTCCAACAATCTGATGTTCTACATGGGGGCCTGACCAATGACCTATACAGGGGCAGGATAACCCCCCTTCTTCTGGAGGAGATCCCTCTTGCAATACACCCCAGCATTTTGTTGGCTTTTGTTACTGCCTTCCAGCACTGAGCAGAGTTGTTCATGTTTCCCATAATGATCACTGCTAGGTCCTTCTCCTCTGTGGAGCTCCCCAACTGTACCCCATTCAAGTGACAATCCCTCCCCGGGTTCCTGGCTCTGAAGTGCAGAACCTTGCACTTTTTGGCATTGAACCCCAACTGCCATATTTCTGCCCACTTCTGCAGCTTAGTCAGGTCCTCCTGCAACCCCTTCCACCCCTCTGCATCATTAACCACAACTCCTATCTTGGTATCATCTGTGAACAGATTGATCTTGCTCTGGATCCGGGGTGATATCTGCAATAAAAATCCCAAACAGCATCAGTCCCAGTATCGATCCCTGTAATATCCCGCTCGTCACCACTCTCGGTGACAAGAAGTCCCCACCACCACTACCACCCTTTGCTGCCTTCCCTTTAGCCAGTTTGTGATCCATTTCACCATTTTTGGTCCCACCCCCACATATTCCAGTTTCCCCCCCAACTTCCCATGCAGCACTGAATCAAAGGTCTTGCTGAAGTCTAAATACAGGACATCCACTGCATGGCCCTTGTCCAGTTCCCGCGCCACCCAGTACTCTACAAGGTTTGTCTGGCAGGAACTTCCCACTATAAACCTGTGCTGTTGACCATCTTGGAGACCGATTTCCTCCAAGAAGCTCAATAGCCTCTCTTTCAGTATGATCTCCATGAGCTTTCCCATGATCAATGTGAGGCTCACTGGCCTATAGTTTCCTGGTTCATCCTTTGGGCCACTTTTGTGGATGGGCACCACATGGGCCATTCTCCAGTCCCGTGGTTCACATCCCGTGTCCAGGGAGGTATTGAACAGGTTGGCCAGTGATCCCACCAGGACCTCTGCCAACTCCCTTAGTACTCTAGGGTGAATGCCATCAGTTCCAGGTGCTTTGTCCACCCTTAATGCCTTCAACCCATCTAGTACCTTGCTGTCCATAATCCCTACATATGTTGTCCTCTCCTCCCCACCCCACTCACCTGGGGTATCTGCTCCCCCTTCTCCTGCATGAATACAGAGCAGAAGTATTTGTTCTGTGCCTCTGCCTGTTCCACTGCTTTCTCCACCCACCCCCCCATCCTTCTTAATCCTCACCAGCTGATCCTTGCTCTTTCTTCTCTCTCCAATGTAGCAGAAGAAGTCTTTTTCTCCACTTTGGATTCCCTGTGCCAGTCTCGGCTCCCTGGACACCTTGGCCACCCTGACCAGTCTGGTAACCTCTCTGGACTTCTCCATGTATGTATCCTTATCTTCACCCCTCCCCAATTTCCTGTACTTTCAAAATGCTGCCCTCTTGGCCCTCACTCTTTCCATAACCTCCTGTGTCAGCCAACTGGGTTTCTTTGCCCTTCTCCTCTTGCTTTTCTTCCTAGTGCAAGACTCAGTTGCCTCTGCCAGCCCTTCCTTTATGTTGTCCCATTTCTGGTCTGCATCCATGTGTGGCTGCATTCCTGCCAGGTGCCTGCCCAAATTTTCCCCATCTTCTTAAAGTCCTCCCCTAAACTCAATCACCCTTGTACCCATGCCCCCTGTTTCCCTCCCCATGTTGAGCATGAACCACACCAAACAGTGGTCACTCCCAGCCAGTGGTTCCTCCACTTCCAGATTCCTTATAGCTTCCCCATTATCCAGTACAAGGTGCAGAGTCCTGTCTAACCGATTTAGGCCATGGACCATCTGTGTCAGAAAGCTGTCTTAAAATGCTTCTTGCAGGACCCACTCCTTTGCCTTAATGGTGGATGGGGTGCCCCACTCCACCCCCAGTAGGTTGAAGTTCCCCACCACCACTGTGCTCCCCTTCCTGCAGACCCTCCTAATTTGTTCAGCTAATTAGCTAATTCCCTATCCAGGTCAATCCCCTGAGCTGGTGGCCTGTACACCACCCCCATCCTCAGTGTCCTATTATTTGCATCTTGGAACTGCATCCATAGTGATTCTGTCCTCCCCTCCTCCCGTTCCTCCCCTACGCACTTTATCCCCTCCCTTACATAGACTGCCACCCCCCCCCATTCTCCTTAGTCCTATCCTTTCTGTAACATGGAATTCCAGATCAGGTAATTCACTACATGTGACACTACATGGGTGATTTATATGGCAGTTTGTACATGACATGCATTTTAAACTGGAAAAAAAACAGAAATTTGAAAGCAAGAGTTGGGGAACATTGCAGAGCAACATCTGGGGGAAATTTAGCTTATGCCACAGCCCTGCATGTCAAGGAAAGCATTGGATCCTGAGAATCATTAGTTTAAATTTAGATCAATTGACAAGGTGTGTAGTAATCCGAGGGGGTAGGACTACAACAATTTGATTTTAAACGGGAAGCTTTCTGGATTTTCAATCCACAAGCTATGAAGGCTCCAGGACTTAACACTTTGTATGACAATAATGCCCATTATTAAAAGAAAGTAAATAAGTTGCTTGTGGTTTGTAATTGGTTAATAGAAATTGATAGTATTTTTAATTGTTGCACCTAGAGATTCTTATTTATAAGCTTTAAGAGGAATTATATAAATCGTTAGGGGATTTAGGGAAATCAATTATAGCTTGCCATTGCCCTTCCAAAAGTACAAAAGAGTATGTAATTAAAATAGATAGTAAGGAAGGGAAAGGTATTTGTTTGTAAATGTGAGTTAGGTGATTTGAGATCTAAAGTATGCTACTTGATAAATGAAAGAGAAACATTGAGGAGCTGCTAGATCTCCTGTATACTGCTGTTCTATGTATTAAATGAACAGATACCTTAAAACTATATAGAAAATATGAGCAGTAAAGTATCTGTTAATAGGACTACTGTAGATAGGGGTCTGTATATGTCTAATGTGTACATAGCTAAGACTTTTAATTGATGATGTGTTTAGTTATTTTAAATGCACAAGCACTTTGAGATTTTTTTTAACTATGCCTGGTAGTCTCATAATGTGTTACCAATGAAGACTGATAACTGATGTCATGAGGCCTAATGGTATATAAGGCTGGTAATACTTGTGAAATGCAAAAGGAGACCTCTCTGAAATGCGTCAGGTGAATTTTAACATTTTATATCCAGCACTAATAAAGTTTTGCACATGTTTGCATTATAATAAACTATGGAGTAAGCGCTTTTTTATGGAGGTGGTGAGTGTCTGATTGTATGACTTTTTAAACTGATTTGTATTGTGAGCACCCCTCCTCAGTGCATCTTCCTTGTTTAAGTTTTGCTCAGCAGGCAACAGATCAATCCTGGCACGTGGCAGCTACACAAACAAGTCTTCACTATAATAAACAGACGATGGGGCCTATTCAGATAGACTTGATAGCCACCAGCAAGAATGCCCAGATCCAGCAATTTTATTCAGATTCAAGGAACCCAGTTCTCACAAATAGACTCACTAGCACTGGACTGGAAATTTCAAGTGGCATACATCTTTCCTTCTCAGCCACTCATTCCACAGGTTCCCCACAAGATAAGAGAGTCGAGAGCCAAAGTGGTTCTAATAACCCACTATTGGACATGCTGGTCATGGTTCTCCACAAGTATTGATGGCCCTGAACCAGTGGCAACATCCTCATAGCCCAGACATTGTGACACAGGGCCCAGTCAGGCATCTCAGTCCACAGAACTGGAAACTGATGGCCTGACTTCTGAAAGGGAAAGATTGCTAAAGGTGGGATACCATCCTTCGGTCATCAAAACAATGGTACAACTGAGGAAATCATCCACCACTTCTACATACAAAAGACAGTGGAATATATTCATACAATGGTGTAGCCAGCAAAACATCCAGATGGCACAGGGATCAGTGCCAAACATTCTGTTCTTTATTCAAACCAGTTTGGACAAAGGACTGTCATTGGCATTACTGAGAGTCCAAATGTCAGCAATAGGAGAAGCCAGAGGACAGGTTGAAGACATAGCCCCGGGCACACATGCCAGCATCATCCAGTTTCAAAGAGCAGCAACATATTTATTTATTTATTTGTTTTTATTAACCGGGTAGGGCACACTAGACAGCCATGTGCCTATTTTCAGGTGCGACCCGGGAGAGTTACAAAGGTAGAGGCATACATACAACAGTGATGAAGTCGGGTTACATACAGATAATGCAAAAAGGCTTAACAGGAGTTGTATAGGCAGCTGAAATTACAGGTCAAGTATACAAAAACAGGAAAACTACAGACATAGCCTGGAAGGAATAAGGAAGCAAGACATTGTTAGAGTTCATTAGGCAATAAGGGACGGATGAGGAAACATATAATAGGTGGGTTTGGGAGTGCGCCGCTGGATAAATAACTGGAACAATAAGTGCAGCGGAAGTAAGTGCCTGGGGAGGGAAGGGAGGGGCAAGAGCAGGGAGTACGGGGGGGGGGAACAGAGGGGTAAAAAAAAAATTTAAAAATGCCCCAAATTGGAGCAACTCACAGCTCCATGGAATCTAAATTTGATACTGACCATGTTAACAAAGGCCCCATATGAACTATTAAACTCAGCAGAATTATGGCAGATGGCACTAAGGATAGTGTTCCTTGTGGCTGTCTGTTCCACCAGAAGAACCTGCAAGCTGCACATACTCTCCAGCAGAGTACCATTTATTGTCTTTAATGAGGACAGGGTCAATCATAGGATGACCCCATCCTTTGTGTCAAAGGTAGCTTTAGAATTCCACCAGCAATAGACAATCAAATTGCCTACAGTCCTCCCAAACTCTAACACACCAGAGAAAAGGGAGCTACATATAATGGATACAAAAAGGTACAGTTAACATACATTAACAGAACAAAGGACTTTAGAAAACCCAGCTAGTTTTTTGTGTTAACAATGGGATTCAAGAAAGAACCACCAGCAACAAAGTCCCTTATCACCCACTGGCTCAAAACAAGATCCAGGAGGTGTACAAAGCTGTCTCAAGGATGGCCCCTGCAACATAAGTTTTTTTTTTTATATATATCAGATTTATCCTCCTGGGCCACAACAGGGGAGGCTCCCGTCTGCCAGACCTCACCACTCCCCGCCACCATCCAGAGTCTTCCCAGGGTTTACCTGGTGACCCAGTTCCCCATGGATTACCCCCCCCCAATGGCAGGGTCAGAAGGTGAAGAGTCGTCCTCCCTCCCGATGCCTGAAATACAGTTATTGCCACAGGTTGTCCTGGTGACATGGTGGGTGAGGGTGTGGTGGTCTGACATCATAAGCCCCCAATTGTTCCATCCATTTTCCTCCTAGATTTCCACCCTCTTTTCCCCACCTGTGGCATGCTCGAGGAGGGTGTGTGCATGGAAGTGCGCACATTTCCCGAGACTGCAACTCCCTTCCTCTCCCTCTGACTCTCATCTGCCTCCTGGTACTCTAATGGGTTTACCCCCAGGCCTCCACCTGGGGGCAGCCATGAGTTGCTGGCCTGGCAGGAGGTAAAGTGCTTCAGCACCTTAGCCCTTCATGCCACTGGGCCAGGACCCCCCCCCCCAACATACTAAGGCTCATTTCACAAGAGCAGTGGCTACTCCTTGGGCCTAGAGGAACCAGGCACAAGCGAATGAGATTTGTGCAGCTGCCATGTGTGCCACAATACATGCATGTACCAGACACCATAGATGGGACACTTTTTTGCCACTCTAATTTTGGCCAGGCTGGTCTAAATATCATTTACAGTCAGGATCGCACTCATGACCAGTCTCCCCACCCTGATTGGGAGTTTCACATTGCTTATTAGTACCCAGTATGTAAGGAATTGGATTGTGTCAGAGAATATGACCAAGGCCCCTAGAATTCTGCGGTCACAGAATTTTGCGCAGAACTTGCAATCTACCGCAGAACTTCTGTGGTGCCGCAGAATTCACTCTCCTTGGTGATTTTTTATTAATATTTCTGTTTATCCATAGAATCTGGTTCCCTTCCCCTCTTTTTATATCCAAAATCCCCCTATATGCTCAGAATGTGATGTTATCATTGCTATAACATCATACATTAGCTAACGAAATGGCTGCATTCTGCAACAGAAATGAACAGTCACTTATCTACCACAGTTCCCACTGCCAGAGATGGTGGCACAGCACATCATGCATGGCGATATTTGCTCAACCTTCACTACAGCCTAATACAATTTTCAGTCTTACATTATTGCGCTAGGGCCAACTTAAACAAAACCTTGTCAATAGCACAGACTTGTTAAGTCCATACCTCACTTTGTACAAACCTATTTGTGCCTTTAAGGTATAGAGATGCCAACTGAAATGAATAACTGTTAAAATGAATTTAACTGTCATTTTTAAGAAAAATAATTATGCCCAGAAAAGTGGAATATAATAATGTGTAGACCTGTTGAAAGAATAGGCCTGTTAAAATAAATAATTGTACTGTAAGCATTTTTGCCAGGGTTATTGATTATATATCGTCACTGGTTGACAGAATCACCTAAAAGTTATGGAGAAATGTTGTGTGCAGGGACAGCTGTTGGGCAAGAGGGTAGCAAGCTGTGTTTCCGTGCCGGCAACTCAGGTTCAGAGATTAGCTCTGGGAGCTGGCTGGGCAGCACAAGGATTGGTGGAACACATCACTGCTCAGAGCCTGGGAAGGTATGGTACAGTGTTCTGTCACATGGTGAACACATTGTGATGGGCTGGAGAGCTCTATCTCACAATCGGTTTCACATGCATGTCATAGCCTGATGGTGTTCGCAGTGTGTCAGGGTAAGCAGGTTGACATGAAAATGAGTTTTGCAATAACTCCTCTATCCTATTTCCAATGGGGCCTGTATGAATGAGGATGCATGTTCATGGAAATTAAAAAAATATATATATATATATACACACACACACATTTGTATGTATGTTGCAGATTGCATATAAATATATAAGTGATACACAGTGGGAACCTCATGAGTGGTGTAAGCACATACAAATATATAAGTGAAAGACAGTGAAACCTCATTAGTGGGATAGATAGCATGCATATAGAAATACCTTATTTATCACAAAAGATCCCTCTACATATGTCATTTATGTAACAGGCTAGGACCTTAAGGAGAAACATTTGTTTTGCTTTTTAGGCATAAAATTATTTTTATAAGTCTGTTATTTTTGAACTAGTGTTACTGTGCTTTCCACCATCCTGATTGCTATAACCACTGCCATGAAAGTGAAGTCAGGATGACAAGCTGACACTGTGATGTGGTAGTTTGTTAGTGCCGCAGAACTTCCGAAGAAATTGCAAACCACCGCTGCAGAAGTTCTGCGGCAAATGGTAGTCTTGCCGCAGAACTTGGTCCCATTGTGCTGCAGAAAAGTAGGGGCCCTGAATATGACCCACAATGTAAGTTTACTCACCTGGTAAAGGTGATTGTAGAAGTATATATCTGAGGCACTCCATGGCCCACTCAGATAGGGAGCCCAGTCTTGACTAGGGTATCCTATAACTTCCAATCAATATCCTTCACAGATTACCAGCAAACTGTACAGGCTGGAATATGTTTGTACTGTGGCGTGTTTGAATAAATTGACACTGTTTTGTCTTGACATTCTTAACTCTGTCACTGTCTGTATGGTCACAAAGGCCTATGCAAGCTAACAGTTAACCTCACAGGCCAAATAACACTACAGCAGAAGTTTTGGAAGAAGTTGAACTTAGGTCTGTGGGACAGGGCAGAGACCAAGTGGTATCAATTTCAGACTTTAAGTCACATGTATATCATTATCCTTTCAGGTGGACACAACCCAGTCTGTAAGGAATTGGATTACCTCAGAAATGTTCTCCCACAATCACCTATACCAGGTGAGAAAACTTACATTTTCAGTTCCACAGCTTTTCATAACTGCCTTGTGCCTTTATTCTCTATAACCATCTCATCTACTCACCCAACATTCTCCACTTCCTGTACTATCCCCCATAATTTTTATTTATTTATTTAGTTTTTGTTGACCGGGTAAGTGCACTAGACAAATCCTGCCTATTTTCAGGCACGACCCGGGGGAGGGGAATACAGATGAATGTCAACTGACCTTGAACCAGATTAAGCTGTTGGTGGTATTTTTAGTGAATGAGGGAAATTTGGCCAGGACACCGGGGAAATTCCCCTACTCTTTTCGATAAGTGCCATGGGATCTTTAACATCCACCTGAACTACCACCAATCCAGGCAGATGGGACCTCGGTTTAACGTCTCATCCGAAAGACGGCACCTTAGAAATGCAGCACCCCTCTCATGCTGCATTACAGTGTCAGTACTGGGATATTAACCCAACTGAACCCACAGCCCTCTGATCTCCCGGCCTCAGAGGCGAGTGTGCTACCTACTGAGCCACTGACACATTTCCTTACTTCTTATCCACTGCCACACTTCATCTCCACTGCCAGTACCTGCTGTGCCTTATTTTCTGTACTCCACCACTTTTCTACCCTTCCCGTCATCCATACTTCCTATAATATCCCTGCCTCCTACCAATAATATTCTGCTTTCCTCACTATCCCTTGCCACACTAACCAGCATCCACACTTTTTTCCATCACCCACTTCTTTCATAGGAAAAACACTTTCCTCAGTTCATCGTTTTAAAGCTTTACATTATGGGAGTATTTGTGATTTTGTACTGTTTTTGAATCCTGGCTTTCTTGACAATGCCCATTTTGTGTAATCCTTGCCTCAGTGCTTTGGTGCTGAGATTCTTTATCTCAGAACATCAGCTTATCTTTTTTTCTACTACTTAGTAGCTTCCCTACAAGTTATCATTGGGTCTCCCCTAGGTTGTTTTGAGTTGTGTCTAATACTACTCTGTGTACACAAGGTTATTAAAATTATTCTGTATCTCAATGATAAAGTCTCTCTATCTGGCTTGAAAACTAGATAGGAATTATATTGCAGGCCAAAACTGCAAGAAAGTATGTGACTCTGCCCCCGTTTTATGGGCCATACCTGCCAAACACATGTTCACTGTGGATAATTTATGATGGCAGAAATAATTTGTTGAGAATCCAGAAAAAAAAATGATAGAGTTTAGTTGGACCCAAAATGCATACCAATATATTTCTTTGAGACTGCTTTAAGACACTTGTGCTCTGGCACTTAAATGGTTTTGTATTTTAAAATGTTTTACAGAACATCCAGTGTTGTCAACAGACTAATTTTATTATTGAACAGGTTATTAATAGCCAGTAATGATGTCTGACCTTTTTGTAACTGTTCTGAATAGAAAGACTGCACTCCCTGGCCTCTCAGCAACATGGAAACTATACATTTCTGGACCCTGACTAGAGCTGTATCAAGGAGTCTATGGGCACACTTGTACAGTATGCACACAAACCAGTTCTTTACCCTTCAGTACTTCTCTGTCTCAAGTACTGTATCGCCTTTTGTAGTAAGGGTCTGTGAAAGGTTGTCTTCTAAAGAAAAAAGTCAGGTAAGGGGCTCACTCCTCTATGAGTATGCTTGTACAAATGTTATCCTATTAAGACAACCACTGATTTAGTTACTCACACTGTGACATTTTGTGGCCTACAGTGTCATTTTATCCAGCTCAATACACTGTTCACCTACAGTATTTAGATACAGAACATAAGAGGAACCAGTGCCTGCCCATCTAGTCTGTCCGCACATAATTATTGGGGGATACTAACAAACCCACATGTCTGTAGATACCAGTCCAGTGTGTCTTTAAATGTAGCTAATCCTGAACTGTATACAATTTCCTCTGGTAAAGTGTTTCAGTGACTCACCGCCCTCTGTGTGAACCAATTCGTCCTTTTTGTTGTCCTGAAATGATCCCCCTTGATTTGAAGCTTATGCCCCCTAATATCTCTACTACTAACCCTCAGTTCAATAATTAGGTACTGCCTTAAATCATGGTTTTTAAGAGATTTAAAAACTGTTATTAGGTCACCTCTCATTCGCCTCATCTCCAAGGGAGAAAGACCCAGTGTACTCAGCCTGGTCCATGTGTTTCAGATCAGTAATCTTTTTTGTAGTTTACCTTTGTATCCTCTCCATTCTTAGAGCATTTCTCATATCTTGGGGAGCCCAGAATTGCCCCCCACAGAACTACAAGTGAGGTCTCACCAGGGACCTATAAATGGATCTCAGAGCGTAATTTCTGACAGTATAGCTCACCCCCATATTTTTCTTTCCAAAGTGCATCACCATACACTTTTACAGATTGAACCTCTTTTTTTATCTATTGCCCACACATATAAATTATTTAATTACTCTTAGAAATCCTTAATTTGTTCACTGGTTTCAACTAAATGACCTATTTTGGAGTCATCCACGAACTTACTTATCCACCTTTCTTTCATGGTATTCATACTAGTTACATAGATGTTAAATAAAGTAGGCCCCAACACTGAACCCTGAGGAACCCCACTTGTCACACTTCTCTGCTCAGAGTTGACTCCATTTATTCTGACAACTTGTGACCTATTCTTCAGCTGTTCCTTAATCCATTTTATAATTCTGATGTCTAGATTATTGTCCTGTAAGCATTTAATTTGTTCGACATGAAGAACTGTATCAAAAGACTTGGCAAGATACAAGTAAACCATGTTGACTGGCCTCCCTTCATCCAGAGCTTTGCTCACTTTTTCAAAGAAGCTAATCAGATTTATCTGGCACGATCTGCCACTTCTGAAGCCATGCTGATTTTTGTCCCACAGACCCATCAGAGTCAGGTGATTTTCAATAAATTTTCTTAGAATTATTATTTATTTATTTATTGAAATGTTTCACCAGGAAGGCAAACTGAACAACAAGTTGCTGGTCTCCTGGTGTGACCTGGGGGCAGAGGATGTGAGATTAGACATACAATTAACATTTATCAGAGCAATGGATAAAAACACATACATTAGCATTTAAAAAGATACATACATTTTACATTTGTGGAGCAGCTTACAGGATTAATATGTAACATGACTGAGAATTATACATACTGTAGTATACACTGCCCAGACAGGGCGGGAAGTGCAAATAGATCAGGAAAGAGTAAACTAATACCTATTTAAGTGCTGAGCAGTAAGGAGTCGGGGGGGCAGAGTGGAGAGGACAGGGAGGACAGGGATGACCTGGCGCTAGCCCCTCCAGGATGCAAAGAACCCTGCCAGGGGTTGAGGCACATGGAGGCCTGGGTGTAAAAATAAGGGGAGGGGGGGAGTGAGGGAGGGCCAGTGGCAGGGGAAGGAAAGGGGAGATAGATTAGGTTAGGGAGTGTAAAATAGGAGGATGGGGGTCATTCACAAAAATACTAACATACTAACATACTAACATACTAAAATGCCAGCAGAATAGGCCTAATGGTCTTTCGTGTCTGCTCGTTTGGTCAGCCCCCACCCTGGGTGCTGACCTTGCTGTCCCCCTCGCCTTCTCTGGCTTCTCCCTTCCCAGTTCCGGATATTCTTGCTGCATTGGAATTTGCTTCCTGAACCCTTCCCCTGTACCTGTCCCACCCCCTCTTGAACCCCTCCACTGTCTCTGACTCCACCAGCCCCCTAGGTAGTGCATTCCATGGCTCTACCACCCTCTCAGTGATAGCACCTCCTCCTTTCTCCCTGAATCTTCCCCCTCCAGCTTCCACCCATGCCCTCTAGTGGCCCCTTCCTCCTTCCTTCGAAGCACCCTCACTGTTCCTCCCCTATTTACCCTCTTCATGTACCTGAAGACCTCTATCATGTCCCCCCGGTCCCTTCTCTCTTCCAAAGTGTACATATTTAGCTCTTCTAGCCTCTCCTCATAGGTTCTGTCCCCCAAGCCCCAAATACCACCAACAGCTTAATCTGGTTCAAGGTCAGTTGGCATTCATCTGTATCCCCCTTCCCCGGGTCATGCCTGAAAATAGGCAGAATTTGTCTAGTGCACTTAGCCAGTCAACAAAACCTAAATAAATAAATGAAATGTTTGAGAGGGAAAGAAAAGAATCTTGCCTAGGTACTTATACTGGCCTCTACAGGATGTTGAGAACCCTGCCAGAGGACAAGCTAAGGAGGGGCAAGAATTGGGTAAGTGGCAGAGGGTGCTGGTGGAGGAGGGGAAAAAAGGCAGAAATAGCCTGGTTCTAGACCCCTCCAGGATGCTGAGAACCCTGCCAGGGGGCAAGACAAGCATGGTGGGCTTGGAGTGGGGTAGGAGGGCAGAGGAGAAAAAATGGAGGGGACTAGAAAGTGGGATTGCTAGGTAGGTAGGAAGGCACTGGGTGGGAGGGAAGGAGAATTTGACAGGAGCATGTTGAGTGAGTAGCAGAGCAGACATGGAGGGGAACTTAGTTAGGGAGGGTTATAACAGGAGCAGTTAAGAGAGAGAAAGTTATGTAAGGCAGAGGCTAGGGAGTGAGGGAAGTAGGAATGTTGTATTGAGGGGAAGGGAGTTCCAGATTTTAGTTAAACAATGAGAGAAGCCTGATTGACCAATAAGGGTGGTGCGATGGGGGACCAGCAGAGTACGAGTGTCGGTGGATCTGAGACAGTGGGAGGGAGGAGGGGGAGAGGAGTGGGAGGAAGAGAGGTAGGAGGGAAGTTCACCTAGCCAGAATTTAAAAGTGAATTTGGCACAATGAGTGAGGCATCTGTTAGCAAGCAAGGGAAAGGACAAGGTGTGGTAAAGGTCACAATGATGAGTGCATGATGAAGCATCAAGGTCAAAGGGACAGAAGAAGTTAAATAGAGAGTCCAGTCTGGCAAAGGAGGATTCAGGAGTGGCACCATAGACTACATCACAGTAGTCAAAGATGGGGAGGATCACCTTCTGGACAAGTTTGTGCCGTGCCGTAGGAGGTATGTAACTATGGTTTCTAAATAAGGCACCAAGCTTGGGGCGCAGTTTTTTCAGAATGGCATTGATGTGGCCAGAGAAGCTGAGGTGTTGGTCCAGTCAAACCCCTAGGTATCTGAAGGAGGAGGTGTACTCAAGAAGTGTCCCATTGAAGGTATGGAAAGAGAGTAAGGGACGGAGCCTAGAGAGACTCTGCCTAGTGCCAAAGGTCATGGAGACTGTCTTTTTGGCATTTAGAAATAACTGATGAGAGGCATACCAGTCCTGAACCTGGTGGAAGTCATGCTGAAGGGTGGTTACTACATCAAAGAGGCATTTGCCAGTGGTGAACAGGGCAGTGTCATCGGCATACATGTGGATAGAAGATGAGGGGGAACAGGCTGTAGGAAGGTCATTGAGGAAGATGGAAAAGAGAATGGGCCCAAGTACAAAGCCCTGAGGGACTCTTGTTGAGATTGGGAGAGAGGGAGAAATAGCATCCCAGATCTTGACTGATTGCGTTCTACCTGTGAGATATGCTGTAAACCAGTTTTGGGCAGTAGCAGGCAGACCAGCAATTGTAAGGGAATCAAGAAGCAGGGCATGGGAGACTGTGTCAAAAGCCTTTGCGAGGTTGACAAAAATAGCTGAGATGATAAGGCCTTTGCCCATCCCAGTAAGGATGGAGTCAGAGAGCCTAAGGAGGAAGGTGGTAGTGGAGTGGTTCTTCCAAAAACCAGATTGGAATGGAGTGAAGAAAGCAGAGTCAGCAAGGAAGCAGGTTAGCTGAGAGAGGACCAGGTGCTTTTGGAGCTTGGTTAGGGCAGGGAGGAGGGAGATTGGGCAATAGTTGGCAGGGGAGGAAGGGTCCTAGTAATTCCTCCAGGACTTTACACAGCACAGACATGAGGCTAACTGGCCTATAGTTTTTTCTTTGTTCCCTGCTGCCCTTCTTTAAAAATCTGCAGTGCCATGGATCTCCTCCAATCATCTGGTACCTCCCCATGACCTCAACTAAAAATGTCCATTATTGGTTCAGACAATTCTAGGCCCAACTTTTGTAAAATTATAGGATGCAAGTTGTCAGGCCCCTGGGATCTCCTTATATTCAAACATTTCAGGGCATTATATACATCCCTCACAGAAATTTCTAATAAACTGTTAGTTGTGGCATCACTAATTTGTATATTAAACCAGCAGTGCAAGACAATGGTGAAAATTTTGACCTATACTTTTTTATTCTACTTTCGATTGCCCCTTATCTATTGATTTGTATGATGCCCTTCTTTCCACAATTTGAGTCCGATTTAGTACTTTATTTTTTACATGAAATAATAAAAGGAGCATTGCTTTTAATATGGCTTGGAGCAGATTTTCATCAGTATTCTTGGCTGTTTTGTACATCAATTGTCTAAAATCACTTCTGTTGTGACTAGAATGAACTAGCATGCAGCAGGCAGTGCTCCCTGACCTTATGGAACAGCAGGTGTTCAAAACAGGTGAGAATAGTGATGAAAAACTGGTCTGAGCCATATTAAAAAGAGCGCTCCTTTTATTATTTCAAACGTGAAAAAAATACTAAAGTAGACTCAAATTGTGGAAAGAAAGGTATCATATAAATAAGAAGATAAGCGGCAATCTAAACTAGAATAAAAAAGTACAGTATAGGTCAACATTTTCACCATTTTCTTGCACTGCTGCTCTACGTGGGATTCCTGGAATACTGATGCAAAGCAATTATTTAAATATTCTGCTTCTGTCCTATCATTCATAATAGTTATATTCCCCTCTCTGAGTAGTCCATCTATCCTGGTTGTCCCTCTCTTGTTCCTAACGTATGCCCAAAACATTTTTGGATTAGATCCTGAGCTGTTGGCTATATTTTTTCTATCTCCTTCTTAAACAACCTAATAAGTAATTTGCATTCTTTTGCATGCTTAATATATTCTTCACAGTGTTCTCTGACTTCTGATGCCTTTGCATTCCTGAATAACTTTATTTTCCTTCTTACTGCCTTCAATACCTTCTTATTCAGTCAAATCAGTTAAATCCCATTTTTTTGTATATTGTTTCCTTTCAGGCGCACATTTCTTCTCCAGATCTTTAATTTTCCTGATCAGTATGTCCCACATATTCTTCATTTTGGAGTTACTAAATTCCTACTTCTATTTCCAGTCCCTCAGGTGTTCCCTTATTTGGTTAATGTTAGCCTTGTTATAGCACTTAACAGTGGAAGATTTTCTGATTTTCATGGTTTGTCTTTCAGTGCTGAAGGAGACCATCTGATGGTTATTATCCCCTAGTGGCTCAGTGGTGTGACAAATACCACTGATGCCACCTATGTCACTAAGGACAGCATCCAGTATGTTTCCTCTAGTAGGTGCCCTTACATATTACTCTAAGTTCAGATTTTTAATATTAGTAGCCAATCTATTGTCCTGTGCACTGCCCCCACCAGCCATATCCCTGTTGATCCCTGGCATATTTAAGTCTCCAGTGAGAACTATGTTATATCTTTCTATAACATTTTCAATAGCTTCAGTGAGTTCATCGTTCACCTCATCTGCCTGGGTCAGGGGTCTGTAGCAAACACCCATAATAACAAAATCCTGATGATTCTGACCTAATATGAGCCAAAGAGTCTCATTTTCTGCACTAGTCTCAATATTTACTTCCTTAGCCCAAAGATCTTTACTTATATAGAGAGCTACTGGAAGGTCACATGATGTCTGCCTGAGACCTGTTAGTTTAACCTCAGTGATAGGGAAAATAATGGAATCACTTCTGAAGGAAAGAATTGTTGAGTATCTAGAGGCCAGAGGGGCACAGGACCCAAGGCAGCATGGATTCACAGCGGGAAGGTCATGCCAGACGAATCTGATAGATTTCTTTGACTGGGTGACCAAAGTAGTAGATCAGGGAGGGACTGTGGACATGGCCTACCTAGACTTTAACTAGGCATTTGACACAGTCCCACACAAAATATTAATATACAAGTTAGCCAGCCTGGGAGTGGGTCCCAAGATGACAGTCTGGGTAAAGAATTGGCTGGAGAATAGGACACAGACAGTAATAGTAAATGGAGTCCACTCTGAAGAAAGGGGGGGTTACTAGTGGGGTACCGGAGAGTTCAGTATTAGGACCGGTCCTCTTCAATGTCTTTATAAGCGACATTGCAGAGGGACTGGAAGGAAAAGTATGTCTCTTTGCAGATGACACAAAGATCTGCAACAGAGTTGATGCACAAGGTGGAGTGGAAAGGATGAGAAGGGACTTGGCAAGGTTAGAGGAATGGTCAAATGTATGGCAGCTTAGATTCAATGCTAAGAAGTGCAAGGTAATGCACCTGGGAAACAAAAACCCAGGGGAAGAGTACACAATGGGGGGTGAGATACTAACAACAACAAAAATGGAAAGGGACCTGGGGGTAGTCATATCAGATGACCTAAAGGTGGGCAAGCAATGTGAGAGGGCAGCAAGGAGGGCTGAGGGGATACTGGGATGCACAGGGAGAGGCATCACCAGTAGAAAACAGGAAGTTGTTATCCCTCTGTACAGACAACTGGTGAGACCTCATCTGGAGTACTGCGTGCAGTTCTGGAGACCCAATCTCTGCAAAGACATAGACAGGATGGAAGCTGTCCAGAGGAGGGCAACTAAAATGGTGCAGGGTCTGCACCGGAAGACATATGAAGACAGACTTAAGGAGCTTAATATGTATAGCCTCTAGGAAAGGAGGAGGAGGTGGGACATGATAGAAACTTTCAAGTACCTCAAGGAATCAACAATGTCCAAGAGGGTAGCATCTTTCAAAAAAGAGGTGTGCAAGAACAAGGGGGCACAATTTGAAGATGAGGGGGGTGGCTCAGAGGTAATTTAATGAAGTATTTTTTCACAGAGAGGGTTGTGGATGCATGGAACGGCCTTCCAGAGGAGGTTGTGAAGTCAAAAACAGTGGTAGAATTCAAGCATGCATGGGACAGTCAAAAGGCAATTCTAGGGGGTTGGGGTAGGAAGAAGTAGGCTGCTGGTTAACTAGGATCTGAAGCTTATCCAGTAGGTAGGGAAATGGGCAGACTGGGTGGGCCAAGCGGTCCGTATCTGCCTTTAAATTCTATGTTCTATGTTTCTCTAGCACTCTCCCGACCCTCCACACATTTTTACTTACTTTTTTCCATTTAGAGTCCATAACTTCATTTGAATTTCAGTCACTCTACTACAGAGTCCCTGCAGGTGTTGTTTTTTGGGGGTATTCGGCAGCAACAATGGATACAGATATGTAAATCCCCCCCCCTCAAAAACACACACCACCCTCCACCCCAGACAAGGCCTCTAAGCGGTCTAAGTTGAACACCACAATGAAGGCTACTATGGCTACTAAAGCATTGGGAGCCCTGATGGAGGCGAGGTTCCTAGAAGAGCTGGGTCCCCTTAAAAGTGCTCTACAAACCCTGACTAACTCCATACAACAGACTCGGGTCTCCATGGACTCATTGGCCCAGTGGGTGGGTGATAATGAAGCCTGCACATCTTCTTTAGAGGATTGGCACAGTAAAGTTGTCACCAAGATTACTTCCCTGAGGCAGAAAAACAAGAAACTAGAAAATCGCCTGGAAGATGTAGAGGTGAGGAGTAGATAATATTGTGGCCTTAGGGTTGCCCAAATGGGCTGAGGGGCCAAATGTGCTGCAATTCATGCAGAAATTCAGTGAAAAAATAGCTGGGCCTTTGCCCAATGGGCCAGCGTACATCCTAGAGAGGGCCCACCACTCCCTGAGACCGATGCCTCCAGAGGGTGCTCCGTCTTGACCACTGATATTCAAGTGTCTTAACTACTTGGATAAATAACATATCCTTCTCAAAGTTCGGGATTTAAAAGAAGTTTTGTGGGAAGATAACCCGATCAGAATAGCCCAGGACCTCATCTTAACTGCGTGGCAGAGGAGAAAAGAATTTCACCCGATCGTATCCAAATTGTTGGTGGCTGGGATCCATTTTAGGATGTGATACCCAGAAATACTGCAGGTATTGCACCATGGAGAGTGGAAGAGCTTTGAGATGCCCAACCAAGCTACCCAGGAACTAAGCTCTCTGTATGCCGATCTTTTTAAAGTGGCCTGACGTCTCTGCACAGGATGGGCCCCTCATTCTGTTCTCACCTTGGTTTCTCTGGTGTGAGTTCTAACTGACTTATTTGACATTGGATTGTCGTCTATGCAATGATGCTCCTCAGACTACCCTACATTGTATAACTTTGGCACTATGTTGCTGGTGGATCATACCTTTTGCTCGTGCTACAGTAGGCACCGCACACACTATGACATTCAGGCAGTAAGGATTGTTTTCTAGCCGAAGGAGGCTGTTTTCATGCTACAGATGCTCTGGGCAGCTGAGTCCTTTCATTCCATCGAGTAAAGTGTGGATCCCTAATATACCGTGGATGCGTCCTCCCGGATATCACTTTGCTGTAGGACCTCTCCGGTCCCCAGGTTTCCCATCTACTTGGCTGACTGGTATCCTCCTGTTTAGACACTGGTGTCTACTGGTTCGAGGGAGGCTTTTGGGAAATCTCCTAGGACACGGACCTATTCTAGTTATGTGCATAATCTGACACCGGCCCGGCTTCAATGCTGCAGACTCTCTATTTGTGGATTTTATATGCTGTTATATAGATCTGCTACATCTCTTCCCAAGTGCTCTCACTGGCTGTTTTGGACTTCTACTGGTACTCCTACTTCTGGTGTTTGAGCAGATTACTTTGGAGGAACTGTGTTGAGACTGTTGCAGTGTCCTGGTTTGTTTCTTCAGGATGGTGTCATCAGCATGACTTTATGGTGAACGTGTCATGTACTTATTATTGACTCCTCCATTTTTGGCCACTAGTACTTTTGGTTTCCTTTATGTGGGGGATCCCACCACTCTACTCCGAATCACAGTCTTTTTGGACTTGGGACATTGTTAATTGCCTGACAAGCCACCATTTTAATTTGAGGGTGAACTCATTGTATTATGTTTGCAAACTCTCCTCTAGGCTTTACCTCCATTCCTGCTTGAATCTTTCTTTTTGTGTTACAACTTTGCATGATGATATAATGTTTTTTTTTGGTGGGGGGGCCGGTGGGGTCTACTCTTCTTAAAAACATGACAGGGGATGGCACTACTGGTTTCATATTTTTGCATATTATGCTTCTTCATGTTGGGGGGTTTCAGATGAGTGGTGGGGGAAGGAGAGCAGGTGGGAGGGCAGTTTTATCGAAGCATGGGTGGGAAAACGAGTGGAATACGGTCATTAGGACTGGGAATGGTTTTGTATATAGTTCTAAGGGGGTTTGGACTGTTTTGCAGCGTGTCTTTTTTGGGGGGACATTCTTGGGCCTAATGGGTGAATGGGATGAGGGGGTGGGCCTTCCAGAGCACACAGTAATAACCAGGGTACAGGGGTCTGCCTACACTCAATATCTTCTCTTTGTATTGGATGAGTAGTGTCTGATATAAGTTTATCTCATGGAATATCAAGGGGGTGCAGAACAAACAAAAACAGCATATGATTTTGAATCACCTTCATAAATTGCAGGCCAGTGTTGCGTTGCTCCAGGATTCCCACCTGCACAGAGAAGATGTTCATTTCTTTAGAAGGAATTGGGTCAGGTGGCCTTTTGGGGCTGGTTCCAGCATGAAAAAGAGGGGGTTGGTTGGTGGCAAAGGGTACTCCTTTTCAACTCCTTTGGGAACCCTGGGACACAGAGAGTCATTTTATTTTTCTCCATGCCTGATTGGGTATATCAGAACTGATTTTAGGTTCCATATATGGTCCAAATGTGGACACCTCTGTTTTTTTCACATCCCTCAGGAAGCAATTGGAATCCCTACCAGCAGTCCTGATCCTCTTAGGTGGGGATTGGAACTTGATTTTCCAAAATGATTTGGACTGGTCTGGGTTACATCAAAAATGTCTGTCCTGCTCAGCGGGGTTTGAAAGATTTCATGGATTACCATGGGCAAACAGATCCTTGGCATTTCTTGAATCCCACTGCGTGCCAATATGCTTTCTACTCTTCCCCTCACAATAATTCCTCCTGTATAGACTTTTCTTTGCTAAGCAAGCCCTCTCTTTCCAGGCTTCTTTCCTGTGACATAATGCCCCTTATGTTGTCTGACCATGCTCCTATTTCCCTGATACTACTCTTAATCACCTCTGAGGAGTGAGATGGGATTTGGAGATTAAATGTTCAACTGCTGAGAGACAATTCCTCCAAGCAGAAACTAAAAAACTACTTGGTCAAATTCCTAGATGAAAACGAGGGTTCCGTGGCCCATCTGGATTTTCTTTGGGGCGTGGTGAAGTGTGGAATCCGGGGGGAGTGTGTTTGGCTGGCTACTATTAGGAAGAGGTTGCAGGCTAAAGTGGAGGTTCGGCTCCTAGACGAGATTCAGTCATGAGAGAGTTGCCTCACTTCCTCATTCTCCCCAGAATCTGAGGGAGCTGAACTCCGTGCGGGTGGGATACTATGAGATCCTGGTGGAGAAAGCTGATCTACCCTCTTTCGTACCAAAATGAGGTACCTTGAGTCTGGGGAACAGGCAGGGTGACTGTTGGCATGGTGCCTTAACAGTTTAGAAGCCCTGAGAGTGGTCCCTCAGCTGCAGCTGGCCCCACACTCCCCCCATTACACACCCTAGAGATATAGTGGAGGCCTTTCACACCTACTATAGTAGCCTATACCAAGATACACCACCTACACCAGAACTCTCCACTCAGATTCTAGAGTATCTAGCTGATGTCCCACTCCCTAGCCTCAGCCTGGATCAACAAGCCTCCAAAAATGACCCAATCTGGCTTCAGGAAGTGTCTGAAGCAATTGACCAATTACTCCTAAATAAATCTCTGGGCCCTGATGGGCACCGTAATTAATTCTACCAGACTTTAAGTTGGAGCTCTCTCTCTTACTCACAAGGTTGTTTAATTTCCTACTTACAGATGGGCTAGCTGACTCATCTTTTAATAAAGCCAGGATATCCCTGATTTATAAAGAGGGGAAGAATGAGCTCATCCCCTCCAGTTATTGACCGATTTCTTTACTTGAGTCTGATATGAAACTGTTGGCTAAGATCTTGGCCACCCATCTCAAATCAGTCTGGAATATCTTGCTCTCCCCAATTCAAGTGGGTTTCATGGCACGCAGACTTTCAAGTGACCACCTTCGAAAGCTTTTCTATTTGATCTCTGCATCCTAAAAAAGGGACCCAGAACTTCGCCTGAAAATTTTAGACCAATTAGCCTGACTTCAATATTGGGAAAAATAATGGAGGGATTAATTAAGGAAATCTTAATAGAACATCAGGAGAGACAGGATATAATCGACCTCAAACAACACGGTTTCACCAAAAATAGATCATGTCAGACAAATTTATTGTCCTTCTATGAAAATGTGAATAGGAGATGGATGTAGGAAACTCTGTGGATGTGGTTTTCCTTGATTTGTCAAAGCTTTTGATAAACTACCCACAACAATTACTGACAGTCTTGGAAGCCATCAATTTGCCTATTAATATCTGTAAATGGGTTTCAAACTGGATTCAGGATAGAAGGCAGAGAGTAGTCATTAATGGTGAATATTCTGCTTGGGTTCCTGTAACTAGCGGGGTTCCTCAGGGCTCTGTGTTGGGCCCTTGTTTATTTAATATATACATCGCTTCATTAGCAATTAGAAACAATAACATTTGGATGTATAAATTTGCAGATGACTGTAGATTGGGCTTAGTGGTTAATGATGCTCAGCAAAAAGCTACCCTACAGCATGCCTTGGATTTAATATATGATTGGACTATCTTAAATAAGTTAGAATTAAATAAAAATAAATGTAAGGTAATGCACTTTGGTAAGAATAATAAACAAGAAATATATTTATTGGATAATAACACCTTGGGGGTAGTAACAGAGGAAAGGGATTTGGGTATTACAGTCACAAATGATATGAAATTTAGATCACACTGTAGGAACCAAATTAGGAAGGCAATCCAAAACCTTAATTGTATCCTCAAACATATTGTAAGTAGGGATAGAAGGGTATTGATCCCTCTCTACAGTGCATTGGTGAGACCCCACCTCGAATATTGTGCTCAGGTTTGGTCACCTCAAAATAGGGAAGACATTTTATCAATAGAAGGGGTTCAGAGAAAATTAACTAGGCAAATAAAAGGAATAAAGAATAAAAGTTACTATGAAAGATTAGTCAGCCTAAATCTTTATTCATTATACTATCGTAGATTAAGGGGAGATTTGTGTTTTTTATATAAAAACATGAATTATGTAGATTTAATGGGGGAAATGGGGCTTACAAGAAACCTTGGTAGAACTAGTACTAGGAAACATGCTAAACAACTATACCAACAAGCATGGGAGCACAACTTTCGGAAACAATGGTATAGCTGTAGAGTTGTTGGGGTTTGGAATACCTTGCCAATAGAACTTGTTGATAGTACTACTATGAATGAATTCAAGAATGGGATAGACCATCACTTTGGTAATAGAAAATTTTTAATTTAATTATGCTTGGCAAGCCTTATAAGGTAGAACACTATCTTCCGGCTTGTATTTACCTATGATACCTGTGATATCTGAGGAGGGCAGGACATCAGCAGCCCTGGTCTCTCTAGACGCAGAGAAAGCCTTTGATTGCATGTCCTGGATATTCTTGTTTGAAACAATGCTCAAATTTGGTCTTCCCCATAATTAGCACAAATGGGTCCATATATTATATAATACACCTTCGACCCAGATGCATTACAATGGCCTTTCCTCTTCCACGTTCCGACTTTTGAGAGGAACCAGACAAGGTTGTCATCTTTCTCCTTACTTATTCAGCTTGTATTTGGAGCCCTTGCTCTATCACTTGAATAACAACCAGTCAGTGACAGGGATTCTGATAGGTGGAGTGAGAAACAAAATCTCGGCATACGCCGATGACTTACTATTGCATGTGGGGCACCCCTCAGTCTCCATTCTGGTGACGCTGGCTGAGATCCAGAGATTCTCACAAATAGCAGTGTACAAATAGAAAGTGGAAAAGTCACAGGTCCTACCCCTAAATAGCCTGGTGACCAAGCAGAAAATACCGCATCTTGGTCTGCCGTGGCCCCTAAGGATTTGGTATACCTTGGGATTCGGATATCCCGCTTCCTCTCTAACCTTGGTAAGGTGAACTTGACTCCATTCCTTCAGGCTATTCAGCAGGATCTCCAGAGATGGGTAGCTCTCTCATTATCCAGAAAACATCATTAAGATGAACATTTTACCACGGCTTTTGTACCTCCTTGGTATGGTTGGAACTTACTTGCCCAAATCCTGGTTCCTGCAAGTACAGCAGATTCTCAACCAGTTTTTGTGGAAGGGAGGAGTGGTCCATCATGCCTATTACAAGCTGGTGCAGCAGAGAGAGAGGGGTGGGCTTCACCTTCCCGATGTTTTCTCATATTACCTGGCACTGCACAGTTCTAAATGGCTTCAGTGGAGTAGTCTATGGGTGGTATAGCTTCAGGTGGGTACCGCCCTCTTTGGCTTTCTATAGAAGAGGACCTCTCCAGGAAGGTGGGGATACACCTCCGAAGCCTACTCTATTTTACTTCTTCTTGTCTCCTCTCTGGGTTATGATATTCTCCCTTAGCCTGGTCCAGGAAAGCCTGTACACAGCTCCATCAATACCTGAAATCTGATAAGGCTAAAGTGGTCTCTCAATCAGTTTTGGGTAATCCCCACTTCCTCATTGCAAGTCACCCCATACTTAAGGCCTTTTGCCCTCACTTATGGGGCATCCAGGTGCAACAGCTTCTCAGGGAAGGTTGATTGCTGATGTTTGGGGAGCTGCTGGAGGCCTTCTCGATCCCAATTCTACATAGCTTCAAGTATTTGCAGTTAACTCAGGCCCTGAAATCATTTCTTGGGTCCGGTCCATGGCAGTCTTTGGAGGTAGAGCCCCTGCCTAACCTTCTACTTATCACTTCACAACCTCACGCTACTGCCGAATTATATTCTTATCTCCAATCGATAGATCACTCCTCCCTGACCAGGACTGGTCACTTCTGGCAGCATAAACTGGCCATAGATTACACACCTTCACATTGGCACTCAGTCTGGTGTGATCTCTACCACTTTCTAAGGCAAGACAGGCACAGATGGACACAGTTTAGGATAATGCATGATTTGTATTTTACCCCACTTAGGCTTTTTCAAATGGGTAAGTCCCTAACTGCAGTTTGTTTTTGTAGTGGCCTTTTCGATGGGGGCTTACTACACATGTTATGGGACTGCCCCAAAATACAGCCATTGTGGATTAAGATCCAGTCATCCATTGATCCATTGTTGGGGCTGGAGCAGGCCTTCAACCCTGAAATCTGTTTACTGGGGGATTTCTCTTCCATATAAACAAGACACCACAAGGACCAGATAGCACTTATTTCCAGTTCAATGAAGATAGTGATCCTTAGGCATTGGCGGGATGTGGAATCCCCTTCCTATGAGGAATGGTATAGGGAGACCATCCAAGCCTTAGCAGCAGAGAAACAGATCACCATGATGCAGCAGGGGGGCAGTTCCTATTATTGGGGGATGGAAATGCTACACACGTTACTCTTGGTATTGGATAGGTCTCAGGGACCATGATCCCAGAATCCAACCCCTGTCCAATCTATATACTTCAGTGACAGCCTTCCTGGTTATTGTCTAAGCTGGACACAGATAGCGGGATCCCTATTACTGGGTCTTGGATGGCCCCCCATTTGATTCTTACCCTGGTTTTCTACCATTTTGTTTATGACCTTATTCCTTTTGTAGGAATGTGCTCTGGGATGGGGATGGCTTGTGGGGCAGGAGGGGGTGGGTGGATTTCATAGATTCCATAGATGTTTACAAGCAAGTAGGCTTACGTCCATAAAGCTTGCCCATTTATATCGTACCTCAAAACTGACATTTCTTTTCACCACAATGCAGATCCAAGTTATTCTTAAATTGATTCATACTTCCACTATTAATTATTGCCTGAGGTAGAGCACTTCACAGAGTAACTACCCTCTGGCTATACCAGTACTTTCTTATATTGTGTCTCCATTTAGATTGTATCAGTTGTTTGTTGTGCCTTCTACTACCATGTTCATCTATTCTTGGATAGATTCCAAATTCAGTGCAATAGCTGCCGTCTCCAATTATCTTATGCAAAAGGCACATATCTTCCCCTAAACCTCCTATAGCATAAAGAATACAGGTTAAGAGACACTAGTCTATCAGGATAAGATAGTTCTTTCATCCCTTGAATGGCTTTAGTGAATATCCTTTGAACAGATTCAATTTTAATAATGTCCTCCCTATTTTGTGGAGACCATACCTGGATGGCATACTCCAAATGAGGTCTGACAAGGGCTATATAGAATGGAATTAGAACTTTGGCCTCCCCACTAGCAATATATCGCAAAATACAGTTTAAGTTTTGGGTGGCTTTCTTTGTCTGAGCTCTATAATGTACACTGAACTTGAAATCTGGACCAAAAATCATCCCTAAATAATTTTCTTCTATAGTGCTAGTAAGTGGTAGGTTGGCAAGTGTGTAGTTCTTGAATTTGTTTATTTTTCCCATGTTCATTGTTTTACATTTTGTAACATTCAACACTAGTTTATTAGTAATGGTCCAATCTAAAATTTTATCCAAAACCTTCTGTAATTCCAGCACCTCATCTTGTGTATTCACAACTGCTCCTAACCTACAATCGTCGACAAACTTATATAGCCAAACCTTAGAGTTGTCTGATTGCAGGGATGCTATAAAGATATTGAACAAACAAGGTCCCAAAACGGAACCCTGAGGGACACCACTGGTAATTTTAGACCAGTTTGAAATGGTTCCCTTAATGGATACCCTCTGTTGTCTCCCTTGTAGCCATGCTGATACCCAGTTACAGATGTTAGGGTTCAAATTAATCTCTTCCAGTAATTTTAATAACTCGATATTGGGTAATTTATCAAAAGCCTTCGCAAAGTCCAAGTATATCACATCAACTGGGTTTCCGATGTCCAATTCCCTGTTTACATTTTTGTAAAAGGCCAGTAAGTTTGTCTGACAGGACCTGGACTTGGTGAACCCGTGCTGTGATTGGTCTATCATACCATTTACTTCCAAATGGCTTAAGATATGATCCTTTATTACCACTTCCAAAATCTTACCCATTAATGAGGTTAGGCTAATTGGTCTAAAGTTTTCCGGTTTTGTCCTGGCTCCTTTCTTAAAAATAGGGACCACTAAAGCTAGTTTCCAGTCCTGAGGTACTATACCATAATCTAGAGAAGTCTGAAATATATGTGTAAGGGGGGGGGGGCTAAGACAGTTGCTAATTCCTTCAATACACGAGGATGCACATCATCGGGGCCAGGAGATTTAGTAATGTCTAATCTTGATAACCTAACATGAATATCTTTAACTTCCACAAGGATTTTACCAGGGCTAGAGCTATAATTTCCAAAATGTATATTAGGATTACCGGCATTGAAAACTGAACAAAAGTAATTGTTTTGAATGTCAGTCATCTCTTCCGGGTTTGTCACTTGTCCCGCAGTATTAGTAAAGGGTCCAATCGTACTGTTGTCTTTCCTTTTGCTATTGACATATGAGTAGAAGGATTTTTTACCATCCTTAACATTGTCTGCGAGTGATAATTCAAAATTTGCTTTAGCTCTCTTTATTTTATTTTTAATCTGTTTCAGACAATCTCTGTAACACTGATAGTTTAAAGGTGATCCATGACTCTTGTATCTTTTGAACAGTCTATTTTTTTTATTTAGTAACTTTTTAATAGATCTATTCATCCACATAGGTTTATTCCTTTTGGGTCTGTCATATTTAGGTTTGTATGGCATGAATTTCCCAGCAAGGTGTTTGATCCTAGCTAGTACAGTGTCCCACATTTCTTGGACAGACATACCAGCTAATTCTACTACCCAGTCCCAATGAATAAATTATTTCTTTAGGCCAACAAAATCTGCTTTCCCAAAATCCAGTTTAGATGTGGTTCCAAGACTGTTTCCAAGACCAGTGTCAGAAATATTAAAGTGGACAGTAGAGTGATCACTGCTCCCTAATGGACTTTTTATTAAAACATTATTAATTGAATCACCCATATTGGTAAGGATCAAGTCTAATACATTTGACCCCCTAGTGCTACTATGCACCAACTGCACCAGTCCCATCTGTCCACTCATATCTAGATATTGCTTATTTATATTTCCAGTAGCCAGTGATGATTTCCAATCAATGTTGGGCAAGTTAGAATCACCTGCCAGAATTATTCTATCTGATGGATCTAATTTGTTGATTATGGCAAGTATTTTAATGTCATTAGAAAGGGGTGTGGAAGGTGCCCTATATAATAACCCTAATATAATTTTTGTACCTTGTTGGGGAAATAATTTAACCCACAAAAACTTCAAATTAGACATATCCCACTGGATTTCTTCACATTTAATACTTTCATGCACATAATTTTTTTTTTTGTTGTTGCTTGTTGTCTCTACTGTTATTACCACTTTGTCTGTTCCACTGTAAGTTGTTGTTATTGTTATTTTTGTTCTCTAGATGTCCTGAAATGTCTAATAAAGCTTATTTAAATAAAAAGAGAGAGAGAGAGATAGCTGCACCACCTCCTATACAGCCCTTCTGGTCTTTCCAAAATAAATTGCACCCCTTGAGCTCTTTGCATGATGTGTCATCCTTATCCCACTATGTTTCCATTATTCCAGTGCAAGTTATGCATTTTAGCTCAACTAATGCCTCCAATTCTCCAGATTTGTTATTTAAACTCCTTGCATTGATTAGGAGACAGTTCCATTTACTGACATTTGTTCCAAAGCTAGAACTCCACATGGATGGACCTGGGTATTGGTCACTGGTATAGGAAGTATTTGATGTAGATGTTTGGTCAGATGCCCCACCCCCATACCTCTAGAAGCCTAGTTTAAATATTTCTGAAGGTTTTTGTTCAGTCTCTCCCCTGGAATTCATGCCTCCATTTTGTTAAGATGAAGGCCATCCCTCATCTACACATCTTTCTTGTCTGCAAATATCTCCCTGTTTTGAATAAAGTCATATAATTCCTGTGATGCCCAGTTTTTCAACCAATAGTTGATCTTCCTTATAGCTCGTGTTCTACATACTCCTGTCCTAGGTACCGGTAAAATCTCAGATATTATTATCTTACAACCTCTATCCTTAAAGTAGCAACCCACATCAGTAAAATCTGCCTCGATGTGGTAACCCGTGAGGCACTGTCCTTATCGGTGACTCCTTCCCAGTGCAATCTATCACAGCGATGGGAGCGTAGGGCAACTGGATGAGGCTGTGGGCTAACTGGGCAACAGGATGTCGCTATGCATACGTGCACGGGGGGTGGGAGTGAGCATGGTGAGCATGGGATGGGAGGGGGTGGAGAGGCTGTAGGGAGGGTGCTGCAGTAGCTGGCCAAGCTGCGTTGTGGCATCGGGGGTTATCTAGTGGTTGGGCTGGGTGAGGTACTAGGTTCGGGTCTGGGCGCTGGTGCGATTTTATTGAGCCCTGCCAGAACCTTTATTTTTTTTACTGCTTTCACCCCAACATACCCCGGGTTAAGAATCCTTAAGTAGGGGGGTGCTCCACCACAGAACGCAGTAACAAACTGTCCTGGTGCTGTTGTCCTGATGCGCTGGGGTTGTCAGAGTGCCGAAAATGTCTTCAGCACTCTGACTGAGCGATAATGGTGATAGCCTTTAGGCGTTCACTGTTATCACATAGACCCCCTTGATGTCATTATCCAGTCTATTACCTATATTGTTTACTCCTATGTGTAAGAGTACTACAGGGTTTTCTCCTGACCATTCTAGCAAACCATTAATCATAGTTTTAATGTCACAGATTTTGACCACAGGTAAGCAAGAAACTGTAGTTCTTTCTTTTTTCCTTCTACAGATAATGTTATCTGTGTTTCTTATGCTTGAGTCCCCGATTACTACTGCATTACAGAGATTTCTACTTGTGCCCCTTTTTCTCTATAAGCTACTTCAGAGACCCTGTTTGGAACTATACTGTGCTCTGTGTTGCCACTCAATGTATCTGGCACAGCTTCAGCCTTGCCTGCATCTACAACCTCTGCCTGCCCTGGATCTGCTAATGGTGAAAAAGAGTTTGCAAGTGGCAGGGTATATGCATTTGCCAGCCACCCTCTTTTGTCCCTTTTTTCCCTTCTCACCACTGTCCATTCTGGTAAAGTCAAAGTCAAATTTATTTATAAAGTGCTTTTCTATAACCAAAATGCTAATACAATAAAAAAACATAAAATTTAAACAATATCCATAAAATGCACACATAGAATAAAATAAGCATAAAATAAACCGCACAGTTCCAGAGCTAACCATATTCCCCAAAGGCCTTTCCAAATAAATAAGTCTCCAGAAGTGTTTTGAAGGCCTCGACGGACAGGCACTCTCTAATCCGACGAGGTAGAGTGTTTCAAAGGGTCGGTGCTACAAAGGAAAAAGCCCTAGCTCCCGATGTCTGCAAATGGACCTTGGAACCTCTAGCAATCCCTCATCAGCAGAACAGAGAGAGCGGAGGGGGCAGTAGGGCCAAAGGAGGTCTTGCAGGTAACCCAGTCCCTGAGAGTAAAGAGTCTGGAGAGTCTAATCTAATTTCAGCCACTGACAGGAATTCTTCCTCTCCCCTCTTTCTTTTTTCTCCCTGCTGCAATTTATCCCTAACTGTGTCTGTATTCTCCAGATTGTATTTTTCTCCAGTGTCCCTGATCTTATCATCCCTTGGTTTGCTATGCAGTACCGCATTAAAAATATTATTGATATATGCCGCCAGCTGTTCAGTATTTAGGGTTACATCAATTTTGGCTCTCAAAACACTTACTTCCTGAGGGCTTCAATATAAATGCATTTACTACAAATACATTCCAGGTTGGTTTTGCCTTCAGCATTTTTGATTAACATTCTACGGTTGCCACACTCCAAAACTTAAAAATTGTCCTCCATGGCCCAATATATTAGTAACTAGCTGAAGTAAACTGTCCAGTGTGTTTGACCATCAAGCTATTGGAATTTCAGTGGCTGGAATTAGCAAATACACAAATAATTAAGTCCACTAACCTGCAGAGCTTCCCCACCTGCCTGCCTGACACAGCTGACACATCAGACACTGGCCTCTGCCCATGTCAGCCTCTGCCCCGTCTTCGCTGATGCTCTCTGCTCACTGAGACTTGTAGGGGCCCTCCAGGAAATAGGGACTAACCTGGAAGTGCTGGTCTGGGGTTACTCACCGCAACCCATCTGAGTGAATTAAAAATGATATAATGAGCCTTAAAGCAGAGTGCTCACATGCCCAATTCTCAACCAGCCTTCTGTACCTAAAAATTTGGGATTTAAAAGCAACCAGTAATAAAGACCCTGAGTGGTTTCCAATGGTGCTATGGAGCAGTAGTCCTCCAAGTGGCTCCGTGGACTACAAGTCCCAGCAACCCCTTGTATCTATGGTAACCCCCTACAATGTAGGCAAGGAGCTATCCCAGGAAAAATGAAAATTAAATCAGATAAAAGCACACAGGAATCTCTGTAAATGGCACAGCATGACAGTAAAATTGTACAGACTGGAGTGACCCGACTCCGCCTCCAAACCTCCTCCCTATTTATATTATACACAGTATATATAAATATTGTTTTCTCAAACATTTCAGACCCATGTAACCCATCAAGTGCATGTTCACTGCCATACACTGTAAGCTGACAGCACTCCTCGAAGGTGGTTGCTTTGCAATCTGTCTTAGCTGCAAAGCACTTTCATTGAGGCAGCAAGTTTAAGGGGATCATTAGACAGTCATTTGTTTTTTGCCTGGTCTTATACTGGATTATCCAAAGGAAGGGAGTTTCACTGGCTAAGGAAGGATTGCCATCTGGACCGAGACGAATCTGAACAACTAAGGACTTTTTGGGTTGTGAGTTTTTGTTGGTGTTCAATTGCCTGGATTGGTTGGAAACGTGGGCATTGGGGTATTATTGGCCTGCTTTTGCTTGGGGTTCTTGGTGATGGGCGGGGGGCAGTTTTTGGTTTGGAGGGCTAGAGGGGTATAGTCGATGGTGTGGCCCGCTGGAGAGTGGGAGCTTCAGCAGCTGGGGGGAGTTGGTGTCATTGGGCTGTTGAAGGACAGCCGTGGTATTGAGCCCCAGCCCCTTGGTCATCTGAGGATGATTTCTGCCCATGTCTGTGGTTGGGTACTGCTTGGCATGTGGGCTGCCTCAGAAATAGTGGACATCGTTGGTTGCCATTTTGGACTGGTGAATTGTTGTTGAGTGGTGCAGCCCATGGGACTTGCCTGGTGGCTGCTGTGGGAATTGGGCTGGCCTCTGGGAAGGTGGGGTCAGAGGTCTTCGGATAGAGGGGAGTGGGCCTGCAGGTTGCCCCTGGGACTCTTGGAGTGGGGTCTGGAGGGTTCCCGCTGTTGAGCCCTCATATCCCCGGGATCAGCTGTCCCTGTGGTAGTTATTGGGGGGGTCTATCAGGCAGACGAAGACTGAGCTGGATGATACATCTGCTATCTGGTGACTTGTAAGGACAGACTACTCCCTATTCAGTTCAGTGGTAAACACTGTGCTGCCTATTAATTCGGTTGGAGCGGGTGAGAGGCCCTCCAAAGTTATTTAAGACTTTTTACATGTACAGTTGATTGCTGGAGTGAGAGCTCAGCTGATGTGGACTATACAAAAATTGAACTGGTTGGGGGTGAGAGCCTCAGCCAGATGCTAACACATATTGGCTGTACTGATAATTTAATTGTATTCTACCTTTACTTCTCGATCTGGGCATATTTGTAATTTATTGGGGCAGGAGAGTGATCAGGTATTTAACTGAAGTTTTTCATTGTTTTTTTTGTGATTGTGTATTTAGTTTTGTGTGGTTGTGTTTGGATTATTATTGCTTTGGTTATTGCTAGAATGTGTCAGGCATGGGCTCTCCCAGTCAGGTGTTACTCCTCCTCTGAGCTCTGGGTCCTTTGCCCCTTTAACTGTCCCCCATTGCCTGCGGTTGTCTACAGATGCTGCAGGACTCTGGGAATAGTGGGTAGGAGGTGAAGGTTGGGGTCTGGGACCTGGGGGGGAAGCGGTGTGACCAGATTGGGGTAGTGGGGACTAGGAGATTCCCTGGGGTGAAATGGGTCCCAGATCATGGCTCTCCATGCCTGGTACCCATACCCAAGGGCTCCACATTTAGTGATCCATTGGCTTGGCCGACCTCCATGTCTCATCCTACTCTGGTGCTGTGCAATGCCAGGTCCATTAAGAACAAGACGGCTATTATTGCCAACCTTGTTGGGTCAGCGGTCCTGGCATGCATCACTGAAACCTGGCTGGATGAAAATTGTGGCCCCATTTTGGAGTCAGCTATCCAGGCCAGGTTCTCAGAGATACACAGCCCGAGGCAGGATCATAGGTGCGGGGTGTAGCAGTCTGTTTTAGATTGGAATTGGACCTTGTAGCTGTACGTGTGGGAGAGAATAGATCCTTTGAGTGTACAGTGATCACAGGTATGGGATGCAGGATTCTTCATGTATACCGTCCACCTGGGGGCGAGAAGCAATTCCTGCAAGAAGTTGCAGACTTTGTTGTTGACATGGTGTTGGAGTCACCCAGATTGATGGTGCTGGGTGACTTCAGTGCCTGGGTTGATGACAAACTCTCACATTTTGGTCAAGACTTCCTCCAGCTTATGAGTTCGCTGGGTCTCACACAGGTGGTTACCTCTGCGACACACAATTATGGCCATTCACTGGACCTGGTCTACCTACTAGGGATGGAGACATCCAACTTGGTGGTGGAACCAGTTGGGTGGTCTAACCAACACACTATAAGGTTCAATGTCCAGGCTCCCCCCATAGGCCTTCCCCTGTGGAGATGATTCAGTACCGTCCTTTAAGGGGTGTGACCCCAGACAGTATAACAGAGGTACTTGACCTAGTAGGATATCCGAGTGCAAGCGTGGACCCAGAGAACCTGGTGCAAGCCTATAACAAGGCTGTGACAGAGGCTCTGGATTCCATTGCTCATGTCCATGTTCGTCCTCTCACCCTTCGCCCTTGGTCCCCATGGTTTGATGGGGCCTTGAAGGAGTTGAGGCGAGTAGGCGGAAGGATAGAGCATCGCTGGTGGAAATCGGGCCTTGAGGCAGACAGGCATAGATTGATGGATAATTATAGGGTTTATCAATCGGCTATCTCGTGTAAGAAGGCAGAGGTCCTGTCCAACAAGACTGCCACAGCACAGAATCGACCAGCTCAGCTCTTTCAAACTGTGGACAGACTGTGCAATCCAGTCTGTCTGCAGGTTCAGAGAGTGTTTTCACAAGAAAAGTGTGATGAGTTTGCTCGATTCTTTGCTAATAAAGTTGCTGACATCAGATCCAAGATCCGTGCAGCTTACTGTAGTGGGGGTGGTGGTGGTCAGTGGGAGGTTGCTACTCCTCGGTTTAGTTGGTGTGACTTTGGCCGTCTGGAGATCGTGGATGTCATGCAGATTGTCCAGATTTTCCAGAATATGCGGTCGACCTGCTGTAGTTTGGATCCAGGTCCAACTCGCTTTCTGGTGGGGTGTGTTGATGTAATCTGCCTGGTCCTAGAAGAGATAGTCTGGTGTTTGCTGCAGACAGGTGAGTTTCCTGACTCCCTGAAGGAGGCAGTGGTAATACCCCTCCTTAAACAAAGCTTCTCTCGACCTGGACTGTCCTGCTAACTACAGACCAGTCTCTAACCTTCCTTTTGTGGGGAAGGTCATTGAGAAAGTGGTTGCACAGCAGCTGGAGAATCATTTAACCATCCATGATATCTATAATCCTCTCCAGTAGGGATTTCAGAAGAGGCACAGCATGGAGACTGCCCTTGTTCGGGTGCTCAATGATCTCCTGATAGTGAGGAATCGGAAGAGCCGTTCCATCTTGCTTCTTCTTGATCTCTCTGCTGCATTTGATACTGTGGACCATGGGGTGATGCTTGAGTGTCTGCAGTTCATCTGTGGCCTGTCTGGTACAGTCCTCAGATGGTTCTATTCTTTTCTCACTGGCAGATTTCAGAGGGTGGTGTCCGGGGTGTATTCCTCCAACTCATTCTCCCTGCCATGTGGGGTGCCGTAGGGCTCGGTGCTGTCCCCCATGTTGTTTCTGGTGTATGTGCTGCCATTTTGAGACATTGTAAGATGGTATGGGCTGGGTTTTCACTGCTATGCAGATGATACCCAGCTCTACCTGTCTTTTGTGTCCGAACAGGGTAGTTCAGTCTCTGTGTTTAACAACTGCCTTGCTGAGATCCAGGACTAGATGACCACCAGCTGGTTGAAGTTGAATCCTGACAAAACTGAGGTGTTGGTTGTGGACCCAGGTCACTGGGTAGAGGGGCCAGCAGCATGTCAGGCTTCCAGGCTTTGGCTTGGGGGCTGACAGCTCTGACCTCAGAGCAGGTGCAGAATCTGGGCATTATTTTTAACAATAGGATGATGCTATACTCTCAGGTGTTGGCTGTCATCAAATCCTCTTTTTACCATCTGAAGAATATCACCTGGATTAAGCACCTTGTTCCACCTGGCGATCTTCCAACTCTGGTCCACACATTTGTGACCTCTCGCCTTGATTACTGTAACTCCCTGTACCTGGGGCTGCCAGGGGATGATATCTGCAACTTGCAGCTGGTGCAGAATGCAGCGGCCAGGTTGCTGACTGGGTTGTCTAGATCCAGCCATGTTACACCTGTACTGCACGGGCTGCACTGGCTGCCAGTTCAGTGACGGATCACCTTCAAGGTATATTTGCTGACCTACAAACCCCTACACAGATAGGGTCCATGTTACCTTCAAGAGCACCTTCATCCCTACTGCCCCCTCCAACCACTTCACTACGCCAATGAGGGATTGCTGGAGATTCCCAGAGTTTGGCTGAAGACATCTGGGGCTCGTGCTTTTGAGCTCGTGGCCCCTACCCTGTGGAGTTCTCTACCTTGTTCGATACAAGAATGCCTGACTGTGGAGGGCTTCAAAAACGCTTTAAAAACCTATTTGTTTGAACTTGTCTTTCCTGACTGTGATTATTAGACTGAATTTATGTTCTGTTGATTTTATGACTGCATATTTATTTATTGGATTTTAGTGTACAGGTGCTATGATCATTTGGAATAGCGCCTTTTAAAATTGAATTGAATTGAATATTTTATTGCTAACAAACTGTCTTTACTCTGTGTCTGACCATCATTATCCAATAGCTATGAGCCTTTAAAAATACTGTGAGCATTAAAGAATGATGTACATCAGACACCATTTTGTTAACAATCTTCAGTATCCCATGCTGTTACTGATAACGCCAATTGTGTTTACCTTGTCAAGGCCTGTAAAACATAAACATGCACTACAACCAACAGTCTATCCAGACACTTATGTCTTATCTAACAGATCCTAACACAGTACATACAGAATATAGGGCAGTACTTTGGTATTGAATTGTTTATCCCCTTGTATACACCCACATTTCCCAAAGATGACTAGGGGCAGTATGGGGGGACAATAAAGGCTTTGGCAGCAGGCATACTCTTGTGCATCACATTTAGGGAAATTTGTTGGCTACACCAGAGATATTGTAGGTAAGCTTCACTGGATGTTTAACTTGTCTCCCAGATGACAAGGTCCAACAGGATCTCCTCTAATGACATTGGCGCTATCATTGGTGGGTTCTGTGTCAGTCATAGAACAGGCTCATTAGATCCAGGTCTCTTGATGTTCTTTCTGTATTGGTGCTACAGATGAGTGTCCACCACCTCTGTCCACAACTGATGCAGCATCCATGACTTTGTGCCCAAAGTTAGGTGGAATAAAAATAGTTGCTTCAGGATTCAAAGGTCTCAAGTTACTTGCCATACCCCATCTTTGTGCCAAAGGGCATAATTCCCTGAGGTATAGTGCTGGCATGTATCCAGGTACCCATGAACAAACAAATTGGTCTTCTTCATCAGAGTTACTGTTTATTTATTTATTTTTATTTATTTCAGATTAGGATTAAATACCTTTAAGCCATAGGCTTGTTTTACAAAGGTTCCAGGTCAAATAACAAAAAATACAAAGACAAATTAGAAATGGTACAACTAGACACTGAAAGGACAAGACATCAAAATTACATGACGTGAGTAAAATATACAAATGGTTTCAGTTACAGTAAATTCTTAGAAAGTGCAAGAGATTACAACATCTACTCTTTGGTAGTGTGGAAACACGCAATGTAAAACCTTGGGGTAGGAGACTGATCCCAGGTTAAGTCTTAGAGAGGTAGAAATATGAGCAGCCACAGTGGCATTGCCATAGGGTAGGAGAGGAGGTGAGTAGTCAGGGTTGCTTTGTCAAGGGGTAAGAGAGGAGGTGGGTAGGGGTGGGGGGTTTTGGGGGTGCGTGGTGTAAATGGGGGGAGCCGAGTCAGAGGATGAGGAAGGAAAGGACGAGATTATAATACACAACTGCAGACATTTTCATGGGCTAGCTAAGAACAGAGCCCAGTTTTAAACTGACTTTAATTTGCTACTCTCAATTATGTCAGTAGGAAGGTCATTGAGCCATCTAGGACCCCGGTAGGATAGGGACAGTTGAATGAGTGTAGCACACTTAAAGGACACCAAATACCCCCCTTTGGCTGAGCTTCTGGTGGCTACGGTATGGTCTGTGTTTTTGAATAAAATTGAGGTGAACTCAGGTGTAAGACCTAAGATTGCTTTTTTCCCCAACAGACAGGCCTAGTATTTGATTCGGAGATGTAGGGGGAGCCACCCGGTCTCTGCATACAAAGCACATGTATGAGTCAGGTGGTCGGCCCCAAAGACTAGATGATAGGCATTATTGAGGAGGGTTTTGACCATCTTGAGAGCAGTGTTGGAGCCAGCTCCATAAATCACCAGCCCATAATCAATGGTAGATAACACAGAGCTGGAGGTGACCAGTTTTAGGCTTCAGGGGACATAGAATGCTTATGTCGGTACAGCACACCAAGATTGGTGTTGGCTGCTTTAATGACCTAATCAATATGTGTGAAAAAGGTGAGTATGCATCTGGGTGTGCACCTAGATATTTAAAATATCAGACCTGTTCCAGCAAGTCACCTATGTGGCTTAGTAATAGTAGGGGGCCATGTTTTTTCTTGCTCTGTGGCATTGTAAATAGCATGCACTTTGTTTTCTTGTAGTTGAGTAATAGCTTTTACTGGATAAACATGTTTAAAGCCATTGTAAATTGATCTACAGCTCAGAGGTGATTGTAGCCACGTTCTTACCTGATGCTGAGATGACCGCATCATCAGCATAGAGTACCATGTGAGCTGGACATGCGGAGGGTAGGGAGTTTATGAATAGACAAAAAAGAAGCGGTCCTAGTATTGATCCCTGAGGGACTCCAAGGCTTACTTTCCTAGGCTAGGAGAGTACAACGCAGGTCTTCACACTTTGTGTCCTGTGCGAGAGGTAGCTTGCAAATCAGGTAACAGTGTTTGTTGATAGGGCAATAGTTTTGAGGCATTGAAGTAGAAGTTGATGGTTAACAGTGTCAAATGCCTTGGTGAGATCTATGAAAATAGACCCCACCACCATTCCATTATCCATTGCATCATAGAGCTGGGTGGTGTAGTCAATAAAAGCAGTTAGGGTGAAATTATTTTTATGGAATCCGTGCTGTTGCATGCATAGAGGATTGTACTGCTCCAGGTAATCTATGAACATGTCAGACTGTATCACTGGATCTGTAGCAGACTTTTCTGTTTGTGCTTCACAGTTACATGCAGAATGCCAGCAGAAGAAGACCTGAAGGTCTATCAAGTGTGTTTTTTGCAGAGTTGTAGAGTGCATGCATGTTTGCTTCTCATTCATGTCTCATCCCTGTTGACTGGTCTCTGAGGTGGCATAGTAGGTACTTGGGTATTTGGCTCAGGCAAAAGTTGGCCAATAGTCAACTGGTGGTTCCAGTGCAAAGTTTTTATGACATTGTTTTCTTTCTCTAGATATAGTCAGTAAAACAAGCAAGATATCAAGCTGTTCCATGGTGAAATAAGGGTCTGATTTCCACTCGTCTGCTGTCTTCAGTTACCTGGATTTTCCAGATATCAGTTAGCACTCTGTCTCCAGGCAGTAGACTTGCTATCTTACTTGCTTGTCATATATGACCTTATTTGACAGATTAACCTTCCCAGCTGCTTCTTGGGCCACCCACTGAGCCTCTGTTAGCTGTTCACACAACCTTTTGGCATACTGCAGGTATGTTTCTGGCAAGGTACCATCTGTCAATACACAGGACTTCTAGAAGCCTAGCTTCTTGTTTAGACATAAGGTAATATGTTGACAACCTTGTGGACCCATTGTTGGTATAGTTAGTGTATATGCATTGACCAGGAGCTGCACTTGCTGGCTCCATTGCAATTTTTTAAGAAAATCAAAAGCCAGTGTGCTAAGCAGCAGCAGGAGTTCAGTGCCTGGTCTGGGGTTGCTAGCCCCCAATTGCTAAACCACAAGTACAGGAAAGCCAGGCACTCGAGAAAAGAGCCACAGACAATGAAGGAAATAAGCCACTGTATACCAGTAAATAGATCCAAATGTTTTTATACAAAGGCATAATGTAAGTGAGTGAGTTAACTCAGCCACAAGACACCCCAGTGCTTCGACTGTAGTCTTCATCAGGGGCGGAGTCACAATGGCTGAAGATACCCTTTTATATCAGACCAGCCTAGAGACAATGCTGCCTACTGGTGGCATTGTTTTAATTAAAGTTCTCAGGTAAGTGGTTCTGGGGGATGTGAACATAAGAGCACATAGACAATAATACAGAAACATTAAATGATACAAAATGCACTAAGCGAAACAAAATAGTAATATTAAATGCATGCTGAAATGGAAAATAGAGTTACAAATCGACTTTTCTACCTTAGGTCTTCTTCAGGAAATATCTAAAAGAGAAAAAAGCAAAGTTAGTGTAGAGGGGAGGTAAAATAAGGGATATATATATGGGGAAAGAAAAAAGGGGAGGCTCTGGGAGAAAAAGTGATAAATGGCAAGATAAAGAGAGAATCTGGAAAACAAAAAGGTGATGTTGGGAATGACAAGGCATAATAGCAGTGAATGATCTAGAGAAGTCCCCAGGTGGGGACTAATTAACAGGGCCTTGTAAGAAGGCTGACAGGTGACACATGTGTGGGAAGGAGACAGAGATGGAGACATCCTGTGAAAATGAAAATAGATCTGTACAGATACAAACAGACTTTAGGGAAAATAAGGGGTGGCTGAAAGATGTTAGTAGAAAATAAGTCTATCATTTAAACCAGAGAGCTGTTGGGAGCCAAGACGGATGATCAGCTTGGTTTCCATGTTTTTTCTATGGTCAGAATCCCAGAAGCCCTGCTAAAGGACACAAACAGAAAGATCATTGACACTGTGGTCCCTGGAGATAAAGTGGGCTACAATGGGTTTATTAGTGTCTCCATTCCTGACTGCCCTGTAATGTTCTCCGAAATGGTCAGCAAGGTGTCTACCAGTCTCTCTGATGTAAATAGCTGCACACTTCCTGCAAAGAATACAATATACCACATTAGTGGAGTTGTATGAGAACTCCTTGGTGATGTGAAAAACACCTGTGGGACCCCGAATTTCAGTCACACTAGAAATACATTTGCAGGTGTAGCAGCGAGTTCTGTTGCAAGGTTTGGTATCTGGTAGGGAGGAACTGTTAGGAGTAGGTTGGCTGCTTCTTGTCAGGAGATTCCACAGGTTAGGTGCCCGGTGGTAGGAGGCAATAAGTGGTTCTGTAAAGGAAGCACCAATGTTGGGGTCAGTTTGCAAAATAGGAAACTTACTGGTGATGATCCTGTGAAGAGAAGGTGTACTCTGATGGAAGGGAAGCACTAATGGAATTCGTCATTGTTCTTGTGTGATAGTATCCTTCCTACGCGGGGCCAAGGTTACCAAATATGTTACTGACCTGGGAGAGTGCTCTGTTTGCTGTCCTTTTAGGGTATCCCCAGTTAAAAAAAACTATGCATTATTTGGGCCTGCTCAGCAAAATCATCATCTTTATTGCATAACCTGTGAAGTCTAAGAAACTGTGACTATGGCAGGCCATTCTTGACATGTTTGGGATGGAAGGAGCTGTGGAGGAGGAAACTGTGAGAGTTAGTGGGTTTGTAATAAACTGATGTCTTCAAACCAGTGTTCTGCACTGACAGTTTGATATCCAGAAAAGACAGTGTAGAGGAGGATACTTCAACAGTGTACTGAAGGGAAGGATGGGCCATGGTAAACTTGCCCAAGAAGACTTGGAGGGTCTCCTTGGAGCAGGAGGTAGTCCTCACACAATTGTCTATGTAGTGTTTATAGAGTTCAGGCACAGTCCCTGTGAATAAGAGAAAAAAGTGTTCCTACACCCAACCCACGAATAGGTTGGCAAAGCTGGTACCCATCTTAGTACCCATGACAACTCCACAGACCTGCAGAAAAAAACTGTTATTAAAAAGAAAAAGCACTGAGTTTAAGAACAAGTTCTGCCAGGTGGGTTAGGGTGTGTAGGTGACTGCTGAACTTCCCGCTTATTCAGAAAATGCTGCAAAGCTGTCATGCCATCATTGTGGGGGCACAAGGTCATAACCTCAAAAGACAGAACTGCACAGCAATGTACCATGCTGTGAATTCAGCAGATACATTGCTGGCGCACAGTGCCAAAAAGCATTTCAGCAAAGGGAACATGTGGGTGTTTTGTTTTCTGTGGGGGGGGGCTCCACCCTGTACCCCCCATTATGGGGGGCCTGTGCCCCCCTCCTCCCATTAAAATAATCAGCTCCCGGGGGGAAGTTCAACACAGGGATGGGGAGAAACACTGGGACCGGGACAAAAAAAATGCACAATGTGGTTTCCAAAACGTCTGGGACCAGGATTTGAGACCCAGTCCAACGACGCACAGCAACCTCCTGTACTGCCACGGCTCATTCCACTGAGCCACAGTGGCAGCTCAGTGAATCACCTCCCAAATGGAGGTGTTAACCTACACAACACTCCTCCTCCCCACCCATGAGCGACAGGGTACAAAACTGCGCACACCATATATGTCTTGCAGGGTTTTGTACCCTATCTTGCTAGTGCACTGCATCACATATTCCATGAGGTATTCCATGTGCAGTTCTATGTGCAAGATATTGACCTGGTAGGCATTGTAGAGGATCATTGTGTAAAGAGATTTGATGTCCATGGTGAAGATGAGTTGATGGGAGCCACTGAATCTGAACCTGTCAAATAACTGGAGAGCATGGTTAGTGTCTTTAACATAAGAGGGCAGACCTCAACGAGTGGTCTCATGAGGCTGTCCAAAAATGCAGGGATGTGGGGCAGGAGCAGGCAAACACAATAGTACGACCAGGGTTACCTGTTTTGTGGATTTTGGAAAGGGGATAAACCTGGATACCCGAGGATGCTGAACTATAAGTCTCTTAGCTGAAGCAGGGAGCTCTTTGTTTTCAATAGCAGAGGTGATGGTCGTAGTTTCCTCAGTCTGCTAGTCAGCAGTGGGGTCCTGGGGAAGTGAAGAGTAAAACCTGGTGTCGGAGAGTTGCTGTGTGGCTTCAGTGATGTATAGCTCATTTTACCAGACCACAACAGCACCTCCCTTATCGGCTGGTTTAATAACAATGTCATTCCTGCATTGCAGAGATCTGAGGGCTGCAAGCTCACCAGTTGTCAAGTTGGAGTGGTTGTGCCTGCAATGAAAATTGAAGTTAGTGGTGTTTTCCATGCATTGGCTAACAAAATAATCAACAGCAGCAAAACGTCCTGGAGGGGTCTCCATGCACTATATTGGGGATTGATGTCATTGATTATTCTGGTAATGCTGCCATCATCATCTGCAAGAAGAGGAGTCTCATTAGAAAAATGAGCTGTAAGGTGTACTCTGTGATAGAAGTGCTGCAGATCAACTTGAACCTGGGGCGCATCGAGATATTTGGTGTGGGCACAAAAGAGAGACCCTTGCTAAGGAGAGATCGCTCATCTTGTGTCAGGGGGAGGTTTGGAGGAATACAAAATACCAAATTGTTAGGTTGTGTCTGACTCAAGGGATCATGTTGGTTGCTGATCTGTTGGGAGAGAAACTGGAGTTTGGCAGATTTGATGTCCTTGAGAAACTGAAAGTGAGTGAAGTTAAGGTGTTGGATGCAGTGCTTAATAAAAGGAAGGTTATGTGGAGCTGTTCACTGCAGGAAGTCATTTTGCCTTTGGATGATTTTGTCCACAAAGATCAGCTGTTTCTTAATGGAGAGAATGGTGTTTGTGATAAGTTTCCAAGAAAAAGTTTTCAGAGGCTTATTAGTGGAGGAAACATGTATCTCAAACCCAAATGAACAAGGATGGAATTTCAAACAGAATCCTTGAGGAATAATACCCTGGTGGCAGCATTTGGAAAGAAACTGAAGTGACTGCAGAGTTTAGTCTTAGAGCAAATGGCAGAAAATAATTCAAGAGAAGGCTTAGAAATATGAGAAGGAAGTGCAGACATAGATGAAATGAAGGAGCATCATAGAGACTTGAGAAGAGATTTCAGAGTAGGCATAGTGGGTTGCAGCAAATGTAGCACACGCAATGCACTAAACAGTGAAAAATGTAATCATTTAGACAACATTATTCAATTTATAACAACTAACAGGCTTTATGTCCATATTCGTGTTCAGACTGCTAGAAAAAGATTGTAATGTAAAAAAACATATATCCAGACCGAAATCATAATCCATTCAGTGCATATTTTGTCAATAATAAGGCTAGGCTAATTAAAATGTTTGAGAGTCCACTCACTTGATAGCAATGTTCATAGATCTATACATAAAAGACAGAATCAATGCATTTCTGTGCAGATGTGATCACCCCATCTCATATCCAGCCCAAGCTCATGGATTGCCACAAAGAAGAGAATGTGGAATCACACTACACCAGTACTGAACATAACCAGGGCATCTTTTCTTGCTCACACTTTTTTAATACATATCCCCTAGGCACCTCTTGTCCTATAGAATTTATTCTTGAGGCACCGAAGTTTGTCTTATCACATAACTATTTTGAATTTGGTAATACCTTTTATTTACAATTATGTGGCATGGCCATGGAGCAGCAATGACGCCCACATTTGTCAATCTCTTCCTAGGGCTCTGGGAGGAAACTGCTATACTCTCCAATGCCTCCAATCCATACTTTAAATACATCAAGATGTGAAACCAACATACTGTACAGATGACATCATCTGTATAGGGGAGGGGCCGCAGGAAGAGGTGGCAAAATTTATGGAGTGGATGAATCAGAATGAGATTAACCTGAGGTTCACATATAGTATGCATAGAAAGTGTCTTCATTTCCTTGATCTCACACTATTTGTAGAAAATGACGACAGTTCATGTCCACTACAGTCTTCTCATGGCAGTTAGTGTGCACCCTCATGCCCTCATTCAATCCATCCCCGTTAGGCAGTTCTTACACATTTGTAGAAACTGCTCGAAGAACAAAGAATTTGAGACCCAGTCACAGGACCTTTCTGAACAGTTCTTCTCCAGGGGGTATGACGGCACAACCTTGAATGAATCACTTGATAGGGCCAAAGGTCAAGATAGGAAGTCCTTCTTGAGAACCAAACCAAAAACCCAAAAGAACAAAAAACCCAGTTGCTTCATTAATACTACTACTACTAATAATAATAATACTTTATTTATAATGCACCTTTCGAGTACTAAAGCTCAGTACAATTAAAACAGTTAAAAACAAATAAAACAATATCAATCTTCACAGTAAAATATACTGTGCAAATCAAGTCAGCAATCATCATCACCGTATGCCTTTTTCCAAAGAAATGCTTTTAGGGCCTGTTTGAATCCCCCCACAGTCATACACTCCCTAATCCGATGGGGTAGAGAATTCCAGAGGGTAGGGGCCACAAACATAAATGCCCAGGCTCCAGCAGATTACCACCCTGGGAATCTCCAGCAACCCCTTGTCGGCCGAGCAGAGTGGTCGCTCAGGGTGATAAGGAATCAGAAGCTCTTTCAGGTAGTCAGGACCCAGTCTGTGTGGGGCTTTATATGTCAGTAACCCAACTTTGAAGGTGACCTGCCACTGCACAGACACCCAGTGCAGTTTCCGCAGCACCAGCATGATATAGGAAGATCTAGGAATCCCCATCAATAACTGGGCTGCTGAGTTCTGCACCAGCTGCAGGCAGATAGCAACCTCCTGCAGCCCGTAGCAACGCTGTAGCTGTAATCTAAATGCGAGGTCACAACGGCACGCATCAGTGTAGGCAGGTCGCAGGACGGAACAAGGTGCTTTATCCTAACGATATCTCTTTGATGGTAGAAAAATGACTTAACGACAGCCGACACCTGTGCACGAAGTGTCAGCCCCATGTCCAATGACACCCCTAGGTCTCACACCTGTTCAGAGGCTTGAAGCTCAGCGTCTCCAAGGAACAATCCTATGGGGCAGCCTGCCCCCGGCCCCACTATCCGGTGACCTGGATCCAAAACCATCACCTCCATCTTCCCAGGGTTCAACTTCAGCCAACTGGACTTCATCCAATCCTGGATTTCATCAAGGCAGTTGTTAAATACCGAGACTGCTCCTTCCTGGTTGGGTGCAAAAGACAGGTAGAGCTGGGTATCATCTGCATAACAATGAAACCTCAGCCCATACCGTCTTACAATGTCTGCAAGGGGAAGCATATACACCGCAAACAACATGAGGGACAATACTGAGCCCTGAAGAGCCCCACATGATAGAGAGATCAGATCAGAGGAAAAAAACCCTGACACTGCCCTCTGAATTTTTCCAGTGGGGTAAGATGTAAACCATCTGTGGACCAAACCCGAGAGCCCACAGATAAATCTCAGGCACTCAAGCAGAACCCCATGGTCAACAGTGTCAAAAGCTGATGACAGATCTAAAAGTACCAAAATGGACCATTTTCTCTGGTCTCTCACCAGCAGGAGATCATTGAGCACCTGAACCAGCGCAGTCTCAGTACTATGCCTCTTTTGAAAACCAGATTGGAGAGGTTCGTAGATGCTATGGATGGTAAAATGGTTCTCCAGTTGAGCAGCCACTACTTTCTCAATCACCTTCCCCACGAAGGGGAGGTTCGAGATAGGTCTGTAGCTTGCCAGAGAGTCTGGGTCCAGAGAAGCTTTCTTCAACAAAGGTGTCACTACTGCTTCTTTCAAGGAGCAGGGATATTCACCAGAGTCAAGGGAGCACCAGACTATCTGTGCCAGAACTGGGCTGTCAGAATCAGCACAACCCATTATCAGGGATGTATGGCCCGGATCTAAACTACAGCATGTAGGGCATATCCCCTGGACTATCCGCATAGCATCCACGATTTCCGGACAGTCGAAGGTACTCCAGGAAAATGGAGGGACAGTGGCCAAGCCCTGATCCCCAGCAACTCGCATAGAATGTGTCGAATGGATCTCTGACCTAATGTTGGCCACCTTATTAGCAAAGAACCGAGCAACCTCATCACATTGCAATTGTGAAAAAGCTCTTTGGAGCTGCAGACAGACTGGGTTGCACAGCCTGTCCACAGTTCTGAAGAGCTGAGCTGGACGGTCGTGAGCAGCAGCAATTTCCCCGGACAGGAACTCTGCCTTCTAATGGGAAATTTCTGACTGATAGAGCAGGTAATTCTCTAGCAGTCTAAGATGGTCGGCATATAAGCCGGATTAACGCCAACAATGTTCTAACCTGCATCCTAGTCACTGCAACTCCCTCAAGGTTCCATGAAACCACAGAGACCGAGGGCAAAGGGAGAGAGGACGCACATGAACTGGCGCAATAGAATCCAGGGCTAAGGAAATGGCATTATTATATGCCAAGACCAAAGCCTCCGGGTCACCTCAAGCCACAGAAAATTCTGATAGGTTGAGCACCACTGCTAGACCATCGGAAGTAACACCCCGTAAAGGTCGGTACTCGACCATCTCCACAGGGGTCGGCCTACAAGGGGGGGGTGCCAAAATTGAACCTCACTGTGTAGTGATCAGACCACCCAACTGGTTCCACCCCCACGTCTGAGGCCTCGATCCCCAGGAGGAAAACCAGGTCAAGAGAATGGCCACATTTATGAGTAGCAGTGGTAACCACCTCTGTGAGGCCCAGTGAATTCATCAACTGGAGGAAGTGTTGTCCAAATTGCGAGAGTTCGTCATCGATCCAGGCATTAAAGTCACCCAGGACCATCAGCTTGGGTGACTCAAATGCCATGTCGACCATGAAGTCCGCCACTTCCTTAAGGAATTGCTTCCCATCTCCAGGTGGACGGTAGATGAGAGCTCTCCTATAGCCCACACCTGCTACTACAGCACCTTCAAATGAACTGGCCTCCTCAACTGGAACACTGGTGAGATCCAATTCAGTCTTGAAACAGACTGCAACCCCCCCCCCGTGGTCCAACCTTGAGCGGTGTATCACCACATACCCGGCCGGGAATGCAGCCTCAAATATGGGGCCCGTATTATCATCCAGCCGGGTTTCGGTGATGCAAGCCAGATCTGCCAACCCAACAGGATCCGCAATCACTGCAGTCTTGTTCCCGACAGATCTGGCATTGTGCAACACTGCCCGAGTTGGACAGAACTCCTGGGCTGCCCCGGCCACCTGCCCATCCCCAACGATGGTGCCCTTGGGTATGGAGACTAGACAAGATGGCCCACACTCTAGACTCCACTTTGCCCCAGGGCATCTTCTGGGCTTAACAACCCCGATAGGAGCATCCCGCTCTTCCAGCCTCCGCTGTTCACCCCCCTGCCCCCCCTCTGTGGGCAATACCTAAGGCCCGACAGCACTGATAGATAGAAAAAGCCAATGGTGGAGGGCAGAAAGGGTGGAGGGCATGGAGAGAGGAGGATGAATAACGCACGACTGGGGGGGTAACAAACTGATAGATATCCCAGGCTGCCAACATAGCAATACAATAAAAATCTTAACTGCTCAATATACAACAACCATAAATAACATATAAAATCCCAACAATCACAGCCTAGCCTTAACTTCTCCTCACACCCCCACAACTAAATAATCTATACCTACTCCAAATTAATATATAAATAACTAAATAAAATAAATTAAACCATCTAACTACCTAACCTCCCTACCACATTAATATATATTTTATTTTTTACTGTTACTAAGCACACTAGGGCATCAGGTCAAAAAAGGGCCATCATTAGGAGATATTGGCCAATACTGCTTAATGATCCAATTTTGGCCTCAGAACTTGATACAAACCCTAGGATCACTTCTTCTAGAGCTGAGAACCTATGGAACAAATTGGTTCACAGTAGGCAAAATCTCTGTGATGTTACCCCACCACCAAAACAGTGGTTACCACCCACATCTAAGGGCATGTTTAAATGTGGGAGGTGTAATATCTGTAACTTCTGTTATCAGGCAAATAACTTTCCTTTAGAAGGCTATAACAGGGATGTTGAGATCAGTAGTTTTCCTAACTGTAGTAGTACTTTTGTGGTGCATGCCATATGGTATTCTTGCAAGGCCTGGTCAAAATCCTGCTGTATTTTCTAACACCATGGTGGTGTCTTCGGCTTTTTTGTTTTAATATAATCGAGTAGTCGCTGCCTTTGCACTCTTCTTTTGCTGCAGGTATTAACAGTTTTTGTACTTGAATAAAGTGTGATGACACGGTAAGCTGTGCACTTTGAATTGAATTTTAGTACAACAGTTGGGTGACGTGCAGGTGAGTTGGCTTTTGGATCTTTTCAAAAGTTATTGTTTTGACTTAAACTCTGATATCTCCTTGCACCAGATTTGAAGTGCTCCCCGTGAGTGAGCTGAGCCCCTCATTTGCTGTGTTCTAAATGTTGTAAAGAATACAACAACACATTCGTAATATTAGATCTGGCCCAGCAGACACACCCCTGGGGAGACTTTGTTGTGAAAAACAGAACAAAAATCCTGATGGGACCTCTTCATGGCCCTAGAATCTGTGGGTAGAAGTCCCGGGGATGTGACAGATTGAGTACACTACTACAAAGGGAAAGATTCTGGATATTCTCTATGGATTCTCTACAACTAAAGGGGGTAAATACTGACTGGGACCTTAAGCCCTTTCTTTGAACATATCTCTCTGAAAATATCACTTTGAATTGTATTAGCTTTGTCAGCGGTTCTTATGCTTGATAATGTTTATTTCTCTCTTTTCAGCACTCTTCTTTGTGGCAACCCATGACCTTAGGCAGGTGGATCCCCCACACCTTAATGAGGAAGCACAATGAGACAGGGGTGATCACACCTCCATAGAAATGCCTCAATTCTATATTTTATGTATTGGTCTATGAACACTATTATCTATTGAGAGGACTCTCATTTTTTTAACTTAGCCTTCTAATTGACAAAATGTACACTGAAAGGATTATGATTTCAGGGCTGGATATATGTATTTCTTTTACATTGCAATCTTTTTCTAGCATTTGGAGCACTAATATGGACCTAAAATCTTGTTAGTTGTTATAAATTGAATAATGCTGTTTAAATGAGGAAGTATTTTTCATTATTTAGTGCATTTTGTATCACTTCATTTTTTTTGTATTATTGTTTATGTGCTCTTATGTTTAAATTCCCCCAGAACCACTTACCTGAGAGCTTTAATGTAAACAATGTACCCAGTAGGTGGCACTTGCACCAGACTGGTCCGATATAAAAGGGATCTTCATCCATTATGACTCCACTCACTGATGAAGACTACAGTTGAAGCATCTGGTTGTCTTGTAGCTGAGTTAGCTCACGCACTCACTCACACTGTGTACCATAGCCATTGAATAAAAATGTTTGAATTGATTTCCTGGTATACAGTGGCTTAGTTTCTTTATTGGCGGTGGCTTTTTTCTCAAGTGCCTGGCTTCCCATTTAAATGTTTGTTGTCTGGTTACAATGTCCCCAACATGTTCAGGAGTGTCTGACTGCCAGTCACCAGGTGGATGATAGGGAGCCGTGTGAGACTTTTCAACTCCCATTAGTCCAGTGAGCTCTTTATTAAGGCAGCTTTTGAAGTCTGTCACTTGGTCAGAGTGGATGCATTTGGGAAAACCATGGTCCATAGTACACACAATGGGGTCTATTCACGAAGTTGCAGAGTGCCTCCGTGCCACGTATGTGTGGCATGGAGACACTCTGCACCCAGTGCACCCACCCCATGTGGGATGCACGCTATGGGTCATGCAGCACCTATGCACCCAATCCCCCACCTGCATGGCCCGCAATGCACAGGGGGTGGGTGGAGGGCATGCCAGCACTATGCGCTATGCACAATGCGCATAGTGCTGCCCACGGGGGTGTGGAGGAGGTTATGGGTTACACCAGGGAGAACCGTGCCATAAGCCCCCTATGCACCTTGTGCCTCTGTCCCTCAACAACGGGACCCCAGCACATGTCACCACAGGTGACCCAGGGCCACCCACCCCTGCACTCAGCTGTGCCACCCACCCTCCTCATGTATGCCAACCCCCTCATGCACACACATGGGGCACTGGCCCCTGGATTGCAGACCCCCCCATACTGCACTACCTGCCCGCCTCTCCCCTGACCCCAGATGCTGGCCCCACCTGGCATGGTGTGGTGGTCAGTGTCCACCCCCCCCACCTTCATGGCACTGCTCCATCAGTCCAGGGGCATGGCACGGCCAGCAGCACAGCTCACCTCATACCTCCATGGCCACTGGCCATGTGGACAGCCACAGAGGAGCACTGCCGACATGCCCCCCACCGCTTAAGGGATCCACCAAGGGATCCAGACCGGGCATCCCACTGGATGCCTGCCAAGGTGCGCATCTCTTTCCCCATCTGCCCCACATGAACCTGTGCGTGCCTGCGTGCTGGGAGTGCAGGGTCATGGACATGTGGCCAGCGGTCATGAATGCCACCAGGTGTGCACCTATCTGCAGTTGCATAATTGCATGGGTGGGATGTGCACCTTTTGGTGCGTAATTCCCACCCCATCATGCATAGCCCCCATTATTTCTTCCATGATAGCTCTGCCATGTAGGCTCCTCATTGCAGAAAAGATCCAAAGAGCCATTCCCTGTGATGTTAACAAGGGGCCCCACTCTTCTGGGCAGGGTCTTACATGTGATACACATTGGCTACACTTTTTGCAATGTGTCTCTCCACTTCAGCAGCTAGTCAATTCCATTAAAGCCAGACTTTAACTAGGTCCAAAGTCCTGTTGAATCCCAGTTGCTCTGTTTCCTCATATAGGGATTTCAGAACTATTTTCCAATACTTGGAAGGCAGAAGCAGTTGTTTTGGTTGAAACCAGGTTAATCTTTGGACAACTCAATACAGACTTCCATGTTTTATTGCTCCATTTCCTCTGAAGAATCAGCACATCAGGATAATTAGAATTTTTTGGGGGGTCAGAATCCAAATCTTCTCCAATGTTACAAAGATGACTTTCAAATCAGTGTCAATCTTTTTTGCAGGTCTAATATCTGATGAACTGAGGTGTGCCAGTGAAGTATTATGAAGGATAGTTTAGTGAGCATATACTTCCACTATGGTGTCAGATGGCACTCCAGGCAGATCCATGACTCTGTTTGTATTAACAGGGATAGAGCAGTCTTCAGGCATTATCAATTAACAGATTGCTTTCTCCCCACCTTCAGAAACATAGGTCTGGGGCCCCTCAGTGGGTGGAGAATGATGTGGGCAGGTCAGGGCATCTGGATCAATGTTGTTCCTCCCAGATGGTACTACATTTGGAAGCTGAAAGCAGATAAGGCAGAGAATCATCTATGCCCAGTAGCATCCAACTTGACTATAGTCCGTATATACTGTATATCAGTGGGTTCAGTTGTTGTCTGTTAGCACAATGAACCAGGCTCCATAAAGATAATCATAAAACTGAACCTCCATTGCCCACTTCAATACAAGGAGCTCCAACTTATGCTCTGTACAGTTCTTTTAAGAGGTAATCAGACTGCGACTTGAATAAGTGACCAGCCTCGTGCTCCTGGTACAGCAAGGCTCCAGCCCTTCCATGCTGGTGTCGAGCTCGAGGGAGCATGACCTAATGAAGTCAGCAATGATCAATACAGGGTCTTCTAGCTGGCATCAAATGATCTCTCAAAAGACCTGCTCACATTTCTCAGTCTATCTGTCTGTTTGTTAGTTTTGTAGTCCTCATATGCAGGTTTGTCATTGGGCTTCACCTTCTGGTTTCAGTGTGTAAGAGGGTACCCTTGCATCAAATCATTTAAGGGTCTTGTGTCCTTTATGAATCTTCTATAGTAGCCAAAGAATCACAAGAATGACTGCAGTTCTTTCAGGTTGGCAAGCCTCAGCCATGATGTAAGAGCTTCAACCTTTGTTAGATCTGTACTGACCCCCTGTTGCAATGCAATGTGTCTGAAGTACTTCGTGGATGGATTGTGGAACTAACTATTCACCAAGATAACTTTATGCAGTACTCTGCCAGTTGGTTCAGGAATTTCATCAACCATGCCTTTTGTTCTTCAAGTATCCTCCTAAACACCACACATGAGGTCATCCGGGTACACCAAGACCACTAGGAGATTCATATCTCTGTCATCTTCTCCATTAGGTGCTAAAAAGTAGCTGGGGCACAGATATTCCCTGATATTCTCATTGCCATCTGTGCTTTCTGCTCACACTTGTAAAACACCACTGGACAGCCACAGGCAGTCTTCTCCTTACCCGCTTCATCCATTGGTATCTGGTAATATCTGCTGTGTAGATACAAAATGGAGAGCCACTTACGGGCTGTATGGTTTATCAATCCATCCTGTACCTAAGACTTTGTATACCAAATAGACATGGTCCTTTGGTTTAGGATCCAGTAGTCAATGCACATTCTGATGATACAATTCTTCATTCTAGCGATAATTATAGACAAAGCATATGGGCTATGAGGCTCGATGGTTATCCCTTAAGTAAGTTGATGACAATCTGCTGGTCTTCTCGCTTAAGGGAATCTATGGGTGAGGTTGTCTCTATGCAAAATGCTTCAATTATGCATGGGGGGAGGAGGGCATCTGGCCAAGGTGCTGATTAAAGGGCTAAGACTCAGCTGTGTACACCACGGTCTATGTAAAGGGACAGAGAGGTGTGCTGATCTACAGCATAATTGGCTTGTAAATACTAGGATGACTTTGGATTGAACTGAGACGGAAGATCTGACATCTAACTATGCATTGATAGTGTTTTAAATGGTCTGTTGATGATTTTCCAGCAATAAGATTTTGAGATGTTCTCTTGCCATTTTATAAAAGTAAATGAACCTATCCTATGCAATTCACATACTAATACACATTACAGCACAGTTATGTATTGTCACACAAATGGTTTAAAGAGTTGAAATTACTTTGTGTAGCACTTTTTATGTGAATGGAATTCAGGAGTCTGAATTATTATACAAATAATTAAAATGTGCTGGCTTAAATAATTGTAGTCTGGGAGAAATTGATTCTTGATACAAAAATAGAAGATGTAAGGGGAAGTAATAGTAGTGTAGGGCAGCTCCCTCATTCAGTGGGTGTGCTGTGGCCTGCTGCAATGCACCTAATGCATCATTAATCAATGCCGTCCTTATTACCACTCTACATGGTTACTATACAAGACCAGTTCTGGCAGGCAGATGAGTTAACAGGTAGTAAAAGGTATATCTAGAGCTGTCAATCTTTACTTTTCTTTCTTTATATGAAACCAAGCTTAAAGGCTGGTAGAATTTTCTGTCAAGCTGTGTGATTACATCTAGAAGTTCCTTAGATTTTGACCTGAGGTGCTTAGAATGCTCAGTCTTTCTCACCTTTGGAGGTAGTTTTCACAGATATTAGCTTTCTCACAGCAGGAGAAAATAACAAGAAAAGTTACTGTTGCTGTAGCTCTTCTAATATACAGAAGAGCCTGCAAGGGTGCAACACAGTGCATTGCAGTAAATAACATCACAAAATACTGCATTATGAAAGGGCTTAATTGCCATTGAATGGCACTGTTTCCTGCAGCATAGTGCAGCATTTTACAGTAATACTGCATGGTGATACCGCTCATCAAAGCTTGCACCACTCTATATAGCCAAAGTATGTAGCAACAAACTGCCAATTGATTCAATAAACTATTGCTCCCCCCTCCAATAACCAGTGCCCATAATACTATATGAAGCAGTGGCCAGGGAAATTACCACAGAACTGGTATTCTATTACAAGCTTCATGACTGATTTTGATTTTTTTTATTAGAAATATTGCTTTGGACTTCCAGTGGATCATGTTCCAAGATGGCTGACTACCTCTGGAGTTCTGTGGTACAAAATCATTGAGAATATCTTCTCCATTGGGCCATACCTTTGGAAATGTAAGCCGTCAGTGTCAGGACCACTTGGAAATTTTTTGCTAGCTGAGGCCACCCACAATGATGTGCAATGTCGGCACCAATAAAAGGTGGGCAGCTCCATTGCTCCTTAGTTATTTCTTCCACCATCGACCCCTCTTCAGATCACAAAAAGAAACAATGCTGTTGTTTCTGTGGTTTATGTTATTTCTTTTTCACTGGATATCTCAACATTGTGCCTGCATGGCTCCATCGCAAGAACCTTTATTTAGGTTTTGCACCTGCAGTTACATGATCTATAAGGAGGACGTTCACATGGCCTGTGTTTGCTGCATGAGCCTATCTCACATTGTCAGGGCCTGCAAGATCTGCCAGGATTTCAACCAGGCCACAAGGAGTCACTGAAAGAAGTCTCTAGACGCCTTCATCGTCTTCAAGACCATGGAAGCTCAAGCCAAAGCAAGAGGCTCCAAATTGGCTTGGAATGGGATGGAAGACAATGTGCATTAATGCTCGTAGCCTACCAAACAAAATCCCAGACCTGACTACCATGGTGGCTGAGGATCACCTAGATAGGGTTGCTATCACGGAAACTTGGTTCACAGAGAACCACATCTGGGATGCTGCTATTCCTGGATACACTCTAACCAGGAGAGGGGGGTATCTATGCATATCAGAAAGGGCATCAATGCAATTGAAATCCAGGGAATGCACAGTGAAACAGAAGCCCTATGGATTACTGTGGCAGCTGAAAACAGAGACCCTATCTGGATAGGAGTCATCTACAAACCCCCAAACCAGGAGACTGAGAAGGATAAAAAACTCCTGGAAATCATACTGAGGATGTCTGTAAAGGGAGAGTTACTGCTAGTTGGGAACTTCAATCTACCAGACGTAGACTGGACCACATACACTGCCTTCTCAGACAGGAGTAAAGAATTCCTCCTTGCACTACTGGGGGTGGGGAGTAAAGCAGTTAGTGAATTCACCCACTAGGGAATCAGCTATCCTGGACCTGGTACTCGCAAGCAGTGCCAGGGTGTCAGACATTCAGGTGGGGAACAATCTGGGAAACAATGATCACAGGTCAGTCTGGTTCATGATTAACAAAGTAGAGGACCTTTGAACACACCAAACTTAGGGTGCTCAATTTCAGAAAGGCAAATTTCTCAAGAATGAGAGAGAATATCAAACTGCTGCTGGAAACCAGTACCACATGGAATGTGGAGGACACTTGGATAAAACTGAAATATGCTATAACTACAGTTTCAGCACAATGCACAAAACAAATCAACACATTTAAAAAGTCAAAGAACCTACTCTGGTTTCCCAAAGAGGTGACAACTGTAATAAGAGAAAAGAAAAAAGCTTTCAGAAAATACAAGGAAACAAAATCAGAGGATAGAGAAGAAAACAGAGCTAAACTCAAGGAAGCCAGGAAAGCTATTAGGGCAGCCAAGGCCCATACAAAGGAGAAAATAGCACAAGTTGTGAAGGGGGAAGGGACAAAACATTTTATAGATATATATGGGAAAAAAGAAAGAGTAAGGGAGGAATAACCCATCTGGCAACCATGAAGGGTCAGCTGGTGGAAAATGATGAGGACAAGGTGGAAGTCCTCAATTAATTCTTCTGCTCAGTCTTTACTCGTGAAGACATTGATAACGGTCCAACAATAACCAAGACACATCACCACATAAGGGAAGCTGACACCAGCCCCTTTACAAAACAAAGGGTACTTGAGGAACTGTCTAAACTGAGTCAAGACAAGGCAATGGGGCTGGATGGTATACACCCTAGAGTTTTAAAGGAACTTGGAGAGGAACTTTCCTCCCTACTAGCCGAGCTATTTAACAAGTCACTGGAATATGGCTCAGTGCCATATGACTGGAGAAAGGATCCAGTAGTACCATTACATAACAGTGCTAGTAAGGAGGTAGTGGAAAATTATCACCCAGTCAGTTTGACCTCAGTGACTGGTAAAATAATGGAGACATTGCTTAAAGAAAGTGTAGTGGAATACCTGAAAGAAAGTTAAAAACTTGACCTGAGGCAACATGGCTTCACTGCAGGATGCTCATGCCAAACGAATGTGATAGAATTCTTTGACTGGGTTACAAAAGTGATGGACCAAGATGCAGCTGTGGACATAGTGTATCTGGACTTCTGCAAAGCCTTTGATACAGTTCCACAGAGAAGGCTAGCAAATTAGCTGAAGCAAACAGGTGTGGGTCAGAAAGTGGTCAACTGGGTTAAAAGCTGGCTTCAGGATAGGACATAGAGAGTTATGGTAAATGGCACTTTGTCGAAGGAGGGAAGAGTGACCAGTGGCATTCCACAGGGTTCAGTGCTTAGTCCAATACTTTTCAACATATTCATCAGTGACATCGCTGATGGACTGAATGAAAAGGTATACCTGTTCACAGAAGATGCAAAGCTCTGCAACAGGGTGGACACTCAAGAAGGTGTCTCACGAATGGAGGAAGATCTCAGAAAGCTAGAGGAATGGTCCAGGAACTGGCAGCTGAGATTCAATGCCAAAAAGTGCAAGGTAATGCACTTGGGTAAGAGGAACCCAGGAAATAAAAATGTCCTGGAAGAGCTGCAACTGGAAGAGACAAAGTTGGAACAGGATCTAGGAGTTTTCATATCTCTAGATTTTAACATAGGAAAGCAATGCGAAAAAGCAGCATTAAAGGCAAGCAGCAGCCTTGGATGCACAGGTAGGGGTTTAACCAGCAGAAAGCATGAGGTAATCACCCCACTATATAGGTCGTTCATGACGCCACACTTGGAGTACCATGTGCAGTTCTGGCAACTTCACCTAGAAACTGACATAGACCATCTGGAATCTGTGCAGAGGAGAGCCACCAAGATAGTGCAGAGTCTGCACCATGAACCTTCCAAAAAAAGGCTCAGCCTATTGAATCTATTTTCCCTTGAGCACAGAAGAGATAGAGGGGACATGATAGAAACTTTTAAGTATATCAAAAGGATAAATGCTGTAGAAACCAAAAATCTCTTCCATGAAAATAGGATTGCGCACACAAGGGGGCACAACTTACGCCTGGTAGGCAGAAAGTTCAGAACCAATGTTAGAAAGTACTTTTTTACAGAGAGTGTTATGGACTCATGGGACAGCCTGACATCGGAGTAGGTGGGGAAGGGGTAGATATCTCGGGCAGACTAGATGGACTGCATGGTCTCCATCTGCCACCAAATTGTTATGTTCTTATGGCTCCTCCCTCATGTCTGGTGGCAGTCAAGAAAGAGACTCCTCGCAGTTGTTGAACAGAGATGCTGCGAAGCTTAAATTCACCCGCAAAGTTAAGGCGATTTCACCAAATTTACCTTTGCAGAACAGTTTGCAAATTTTTTCCCACTAACTTGAAAATTCGCCTTTGCCAGTTTTCCCTGGCAACTTCTCCTATAACTTCGCCTGTGTGGTGCATTGGGCAAATTTTGCTCAGATCAACTTTTTTGGTAAACAAGTGCCTGTAGGTATTATTCAGTATTACTTGGTTTTGCAAAGGTGGAAGAAAGCCGTAGGCCCTTCGAGACCGCCATCCCCACACTAGTGGGGGGTATGATAAGTCCCATTACCAATTAGATATTTGCCCAAGGCATTTTTAAACATCTCAAAGGAACTGATGTTAACCAGATAATTTGGTAAGGAATTCCACAGTTTACTCACCCTGATAGTAAAGTAGTTGTCTTTCTTGTTAGTATTGACCTTTGGGATATGAAGTCGTTTATTATGGCATCTGAGACTGTTGGATTTAGTCGCCCATGAGAGGTTGCGTTCCCTGGTGAGATGTGGGTCTCTCAAAATATTGAAAAGCATTAAAAGATCATCCTTTACCCTGTGAGTTTTCAGGTCATTTGAGTTCAGGGCACTTAGTCTATCTGAGTGAGTACTAATTGGAGTCATAAGTTTTGTTGCCCTGTTTTGCACCGACTCAACTATCCTTGTGTCTTAAACTAAATAAGGTGCTCAAACAGACGCTGAATAGTCCATGTGTGGTCTAATATAAGCAGCGTATAATGGTAGAATGCAGGCTTCACTCCTATTGACAAAGGCTTTTCTAATTTATGTTAAAATTCTATTTGCCCTAAATGCCGCCTGTCTACATTGATCGCCATTACTCCAATCATTGTTGATAATAACACCCAAGTCTATTTCGGAGTCAACAACTGTTCTTTAATAGGACACCCATTTAGTTTGTATAGAGAACTGGGATTTATTTTGCCGGAGTGAATAACTGAACATTGCTCAATGTTAAATTCCATTTTGTTTGTTTGCCCATCGATCTATTTTATGAAGATCATGTTGAAATGAGGCAATTTTAGAGGGAGTATCTACTTCAGAGCTAAGTTTGGTGTTGTCCACAATCTTTACTAATTTGTAGTGGATTCCTACATTGATGTCACTAATAAAAATCCCAAACAACATAGGGCCCAGGACTGAGCCCTGTGGCACACCACTGGTGACCTTAATTTCCTCCGATAATATACCCGATACACAAACATGTTGAGTTCTGTTAGTTAAACACTCAAAGGCCCAACTGGTAATGCAAGGGTTCAGTCGTAATTGTGACATTTTGTTTATAAGCTGCACATGGTGGACCTTGTCAAAAGCCTTCTTAAGGTCTAATAAGAGCACGTCCACTGGAATCCCTTGTCTATGCTTCCACTTACTGATTCATAAAAGGATATGAAATTGCTAGTACAAGATCTTCCCTTTACGAAATCATGCTGGCTCATAGCATCCAGGCCCTTCTTTACAGATTTCCTGTTCAATTCTAGATTTTAGTCATTTTCCTATACTTTTACAAACCATTGAGGTGAGGCTTATGGGTCTGTAGTTACTTGTTTTATTCTTATTTCCTTTTTATGGCAGCATGGGTGGAGCTCCGCAGATGTTTGGCTATCACTGTAGAAGAACAGAGGGTCGGCTCTGGAACGCAACCCTGAGTTCTCCTACAGTGATGCATCAACATCAAGGCAGCACTGATCCCATAGGTGCTGTCCTCCACGACGGAGCTCCCCTCTGCAGCACGGGCACCCCCCTCCCCACAGTGCACTGCTTCGTGAATGCATTTCTGGTAGAACAGCGCATGCGCGAGTATTGTGCATGCGCAGTTTCACCCCCGCTGCCATCTTTTGAATGGCAAGCCACTGTGACTGGCACTCCAATGTTGCTGCTGCCACTCTGTGACCCATGTTGCCACCACTCCACTATAGCTGCTGCTCTAGGAGTCGTTCTGCCACAGCTCTGCTACCTGAACAGATAAGAGCTCGCCGCAGCCGTATTGGCTTTTCCAGTTCTTGTTTATATATTGGCACAACTGTGGCCTTCCTCCAATCTGATGGAATCTCACCAGTATGATAGGATTTATTAAACATGGTTGTGAAAGGTGTTGTTAATTCATCAACTGTTTCCTTAATGAATTTAGTATTGCTGTAGTCAGGACCCAGGGAAGATTTATCCTTGAGATCACAAAGAAATAGCTTCTTCAGGTCACATGCTGTTTCCCCATGTTCAGCCTGAGCCTTAGTTTCATTTTGCAGTCTGAGTGAGTTTGTGGAAGCAGTCACCTGCTGCTTTCAGAGGCTTGATAAAAGCAACCAAAACCAACTTTTAAGCTTTGTTTTTTTGTTTTTCTTTTGCTTTTTTTCATCTTCTGTTTACTTAGTTTCTGACCATTCATTTAGTTGTTGTTCAGATGTATTTTTCTTCATAGTCCCCACTTTTATTTATTTTACTTTTCTTTTACTCGGGTGTTTTTACTCTCAATTTATTTTTCTACTTAAAATGAGTAGCACTACTGAGGAGGACACTGGGGGAAGTGGGATCAGAAGCAGCCCCAGTAAGCAGAGAAGGATGGAGTCAATAGATAGGACATGCTGTACCATCTGTCTGAAGAGGCGATGTTTTGAACAAGGAGTTCCTGGCATAGGAACCCCCATCCACCCCACAGTGCAGCACCAGCAGAAGCATGCAGTCGAGGTACAACCACCACCAGTTGACCCTACTCCTGTGAGTCCTGTACCTGATGCAGCACCTGCTCCTGTGCCCTCTGTGGTTGTGCCACAACCTGAGCCCCGTGAGTAGGAGGAGTCCTGCTGGGACCATCTGGTTTCTCCACTTGTCAGTAGCAAAAGCCCCTTGTTTGGGACTTTTCTGTAATTGCCCCAACAACAGCGTGATGAGATGCAGATTGAATGACTTGGTTGTTTGGTATGAGAAACGGGACAGCCATTTGAGCGCAGGTGGCCAGCACACCCACTTTAAGGTGAGGCATCATCAGCAACAGAAGGAGTGTGTGAGGACTCCAAGAAAGAATAAGACAGCTGAGAAAGGTGGAGGGAGTGGCACCCATACTGCTCCTTCTGTGCTGCATTGTGGTCAGCAGAAAAAGAGGTGTCATAGCGGGTCGTCATGTGGTGGACAGGTCCCAGAGGTGGACACAGAGGGGACAGAGGGGACTAGGAGAGGGAGCTGCAAGTAGTCTCAGGTGCTGCAGAGGTCACCAGAGAGTCTGGCATCAGATCCTCTTACTACATTCTTACTTACAGAAGTGGTGCCGCTGCATGGGGAGCTCTCCCAGGAAGCTGTTGCCGTAAAAGAAAGTATTGTGGTGTTTCTCCAAAACCAACAGAGCATTCTCCAGGGTCCTGTAAAACTGAGTGGTGGCACTGCACCCTCTGTTCTCAGGCCACTACCGGATTCTATCAGTCTTTGTTCTCCTTTATTCCAGCTATGTTATCTGTCTTACTGTTTCCTTTATTCTTATCTTCACTCGTAAAAAAAAAAAAAAAAATGAAAGACTAAAAAAATTCAAACCACAAACAAATAAATCTTAATTTCTCTCTGTTTTGATTTCTGATACTGTTTCCTTCTAAAATCTTCTGTCACCTATCCTCCTCCTGCTGCTTAACAAAAGAAAAACTAGTTCTGATTTCCTCTGTATTTTCCCTTTCCTGAGCAACTGCATACTTCTTTCACTATCACTGTCTTCTCTCAGAATGTTTCTCAGTTACCAGAATGAAGATATCGTGCTGTTGCTTTCCGCTACAAGGCAATGCACTATGATTCATTTCCCCTCACCACCACAGTTCTTGTTATGCATTTTAGGGGAAATTGGGAGAAAAGCATATAAATTCTGTGCTCCAGAATTTTTCTCAACTGCCAAAATAAATATCTTATACTGCTGCTTTCTGCTACTAGGTTGAGTGCTATGATTTAGTCCTCCTGCCACAATTCTTATTACCTATGTTAGGGGAACTTGTGAGAAAAGAACAACACTTTATGGGACATTATGAGAAAAACACAGTGGCCCGGATATTCAGAAGGGTTGCACATGGCGCAACCCACTGATGCGCCCTGGCATGATATTCAAACGTGGATTGTGCCTGGCACAAATTCCGATGCACCGGAGTGCATCAGTAATGTATGCAGCGCAGGTAGGAGGGGCGTGCCCATGCATACTCCGCACATCCAGATATTCAGCCCGGGATATGCTGAGCCCATGCATGCACAACCCCTACTTGCGCTGCACTCAGGTGAGCCAAAAAAAAAAAGGAACAATGGCTGGCCACCCACAGGTGAGCTGCCATATTGGAGGGCGCAATACGACAGCTTCCACCTGTGGGTGGACACCCAAGCTCCGGCTGCACCTGGCGGCACCCCCCCATGCCCGATCATGCGAATACGTAGAAAAAGGATCCTCCAAACTCCCTGGTAGTCCAGTGGACCGCTCACAGCCCGATCACTGGCTGAAGTATAACATAATACAGCCCAATATCCCTGGTGGTCCAGTGGACCGCTCGCAGCCCGATCGCAGGCATATGTTGTAAAATGTAGAGTTCCAATAACCCTGGTGGTCCAGTGGTACTCCTCCCACCGCCCATGGGCCCCACCCGCACCCCCGTCAGCGGCAGGAGGCACCCCACCCGCCTGCCGCCCGCCACCCTCTGACTGACACTGTCACGGAAGGGCTGTACGCCTATTGGTCCACAGCGTGAGCCAATGGGCATGCAGCTCAATTGCATTGTATTACAGTCCAGATATGTGAATGGATCCATCTACATATCTGAATGTGTAGTAGGTATGGCTGCACACCATTGGCTCACGCTGTGGACCAATGGGTGTACAGCCCTTCCATACGGTGCACGCTGGTGGGCAGCGGGCGACAGACAGGTGGGTGCTGCTGCCCGTCACTGAGCGGGGAGAGCGGGTGGTGGGGCTCAGTGGGTGGGTGGGGGAGTACCGCTGGGCCACCAGGGTTTTTGGAACTCTACATTTTACGACATATGCCCGCGATAGGGCTGTGAGCAGTCCACTGGACCACCAGGGATATTGTACTGTATTATGTTATACTTCTGCCCGCGATTGCGCTGCAAGCAGTCCACTGGACCACCAGGGATATTGGACGAATCTATTATATTACTTAAGCCCGTGATCGGGCGTGTAGTGGTCCACTGGACCACCAGGGATATGGGACGGTTACATATAATACTTAAGCCCGTGATCGGGCATGAAGCAGTCCACTGGACCACCAGGGATATTGGACGATTCTTTTAAATCTACATATGCCTACGATTGGGCAGAGGGGCGCATTGCCGCGCTGTGCAGGGGGCGTCAGTCCCTGGCGGCTGCTGCCTGGCAGGGCGCCAGGCACAAGTCGCTGGGATTAGGTATTTGCATGCAAATGGGGCCATAATGACATGCAAATGGCCCCATTTGCACCTTGCATACATTATGGCCCCATTTGCATGTGCATTTTTGAATATTGCAGTTGTTGAGATAACGCAATGGAACTTGCGCTAGCGCATCCCCCTGCTCAACTCTGGCCACTTGCGCTGGTGCAGTGCCCTTGCACCATGTGCACTGCAGGTGGCCAGGGTGTGATATTCAACGATGCTGTGCCATGGCGCAGCTCTGTTGAATATCGCCCAGTCAATGCCCCTGTGCAGCCAAGTTGAGCTGCACCCAGGCTTGCACCACAGCCTGACACAGTCTGAATATCCATGCCAATATACATAAATGATGTGCTCCCAGAATTTTTCTCAGCTTCCAAAATAAATATGTCAGGCTGCTGCATCTAGTGCTACATGGTACTGCATTGTGTTTTACTGCCCCAACACTGTTGTTGTGACTCACATAGTGATAACTATGCATAAGTCACAATTTACATAAATTCTCTTTATTTTGTTTATTTTATTTTGTTTTGAAATCTTGGATTGCACCTGTGAGCAGATGCTCATTAATTGGTTCCACGTCAGTTAACAAGTACAGAGTGATACATAAACATTCAAATACAGAGTGGTTCGGTAGCAAATATACAAACACATGTTACAGTACAACAATACAGATAAAGTTCATGGTTACACTATACTGAGACATTGTACAATGTATGCCTGCATCAAGGAAAGACAAAAATTAGTAGAATAAACAGAGGAAGGAAAAGAGGGGAGAAGATGGAGCGGTAATGGTAAGAGGAAGGGGTGGGTGGGGGTAGGAGATGGAGGGTAGGGGTAGAGAAGAGAGGTGGGGGGTGTGGCAGCACCATGGGAGAGGACGGTGGGTCAGTGAAGTGCAAGGTCGGGGCTACCCTGTGGAACAGTGACATGGTTAAGTGCAGACTACAGCAATGGGATTCTCCTAGACTTTTTCTCGAGTGTGTCAAAAAAATCTGACAGGCTGCTACATGCTGCCATACGGTAGTTCACAGTGCGTAACTGCCCCAAACAGTCTTGAAATAAGACGTGGTCCCAGAAATAGTATATGCTTCTGCTGTTAGCTGGTGCTGTGCTGTACGACTCTCCACAGCAACTGTCATGATACATTTTAGTGCACAGAAAATAAAAGTGAATTCTCATGGCTGGAAAAATTCTCAGTATGCCCAGAAATGAGATGTGCTCCCAGTAATCTTATATGCTGCAGCCTGCTGCTGCTGCTAGCTGGTGTTGTGCTGTATGAGTCTCCATAACTGTCAATATGCACTGTAGTGCCCACAAAATAAAAGTGAATTCTCAGGGCTTGAAAAATTCTCAGGATGCACAGAAATGAGATGTGCACTCAGAAATCTTATATGCTACTGCTGCTGCTAATGGGTGCTGTGCTGTGCAAGTCTCCACAGCAAATGTCAAGATGCTCTTTAGTGCCTGGAAAATAAAAGTGAATTTGCATGGCTGGGCAAATTCTCAGGGCACCCAGAAATGAGATGTGCTCCCAGAAATCTTATATGATGCTACTGAGCTTTGTAAATGTAGGCTGCAACAACTGAATTCAGATGATGATCTTCAATGCAAGTACCAGTTTATAGTGACCTTCCAGCAAAGGTCAGTATTTTTTGTGGTCCTTTTTATGGCTGTGGGTGGAGCCTACAGACGTTTTGCTTTCTCTGGCCTGAAAACGGACAATTGTGGCACCTTCCATTGGACTTTTGGAAGTATCCTTCTGAAAGTCCAAAAGAGCTTGTAATACTCCACCACAGTCAACCACTACAGAGTAACAACCACATTATTTTGGCTGCTACTTCTGCATTCCGGGTAAATAACTGCGCATGCATGCACCATCTTACAAATGGCATGTTGCCATTCACCAGAACTACACATGCACAAATGCCGCACATGCGCAGTTGCGTTGCCGTCGCCATCTTGCAGATGGCACTTGGTGGCACTGGCAGCACTAGCTTTCAGGAGCTTTGGAAGCTTGCCACTGCTGTATCGGCTCTGGCTAGATCTTGTTTTTTAAGCATGGATGCACTGTGACACTGAATTGATACTCAAGCCTGAGGGCATGTGGGCAAAAAAATTTTTGCCTTGACTAAGATCGTTAACTACTATACCTTGAAATAAAGTACAACTGGACATCCTGTCCTACTGTATCATCAGATTGATACCATCCAAGATAAGCCAGCCCACTGTTTCTGCTGCCCTCACCTGTATGGGTTACAATCCACCACCTCTGCTCTCATTTTCTCAGTCCTGGGTCTGTAACTCTGCCCCTTGCCACAACCCTATTTATTTCTCTCTGGCCAGTTCCTCTTCAAGCTGTTTGATTCTATCCTGCAGTTCCTTTACAGAGGCCATTCTTCCATGTGACGTATCGAGACACAAAGCAGTTTGTGTCTGCTGACTAACAGCACAGTTAACCAGCTGCCACTCCCAACTCTCAGCTCTGTTGAGACACGTCTACCCCACAGCAACACCTGGCTCCACTGGTGCAACCCAATTTACTGACCCAACTTCGCACTTGCAAGTCAGAACTAGGTTCCCATCAATGTATAGGTCCTACAGTGACATGGGCTGTAACAATTTCCCGCATACTTAGATTTTCTAATTGAACTTTAGATGAGATTACTTGACCGTCATGGATAATCAAAAGTTACAAACCAAACAGTGCGAAAGCTACACGAAAACTATGAGTACAGCAGCATGTGGAAGTCAACTTTTTTGCTGTTTCTAAATCTGCAGAACTAGGAGTTAGGAAAACAGTGATGGATGCTTTCCTCCAAAGCACCCACTGTCAAATTCTGCTCATTGATGGCACTCAGCAGCCCTGGTGGCACTAGCTCTCTGGAGTTTTGGAAGCTCGCCACAGCCATATGGGCTCTGGCTAGAGCTTGTCTTTGACTGTGAGGGATGATAGGGTGTTTGAAACCATTATATTTCTAATCATCTTTTATTACTGTTTCTCTCTTTACAGGTATTACCACTAGTGTGTTTGAATCCTGTTGCTGCATGGATCTTGCCCAGATCTGGTTATTTAATTTTGGAATGTTTCCTACCATGGAGGGGAAGTATTATTTTTCCTTTTTTGTTTCCCTTATATGTTATCCATATCCATATGTCACTGTGTAACTGTTGTCTGCTCATATTTCTCTTGTTTCACATATTTTTCTGGTACATGATAAATTGTACAATGAGGCAGCAGCATAAGCTGGAGGATTGTTATGCATGCTTGAGACAGAGGACATGTTGACTTTAATAGGACCACATACAGTGGTGTAGAAGCTGGAGGAGGAGGAGGAGGAGGTCCAAGCATGAGTCAGCAATGTTGACCACATCAATGATCTGGTGGAGAGTAGAAGATGGCGATGGCAGTGGCTTGTTTTCTGTTGGAGGATGAGGAATTCATCTTGATGACAGAATGTAAACAGAGTTGATGTGAATACAAGATAGAAATTATTTAGACTGTAGTACACTGCATAATGGGTTATAGTACACCTGTGAAAGGAAACCAACATTAAAAAGAACTTTTTGAAAGGATACCTAACATCACATTGGTGATGGCTTGGCCTTGAAATGGAACAAATGTGCCCCAGACAGAGGAGGTAGAGGAGGAGAGGTCTTGCTTCCGGGATGAGATGAGAGCAGGACAGAAGGGGACCTGTGAATACAGGGGAAAATTATAATTATGCAGACCTTAATAAAGTAGCCCCGTGAGTGACTGACTGACCACATGTATAGTATATATGTTGTCCACTCCAAGTCTTACTATATGTGTCACCTGTGAAGAAAAAAATAATAATTTAGCATGATTTTACCACTGTTGTTACTGCATGATAGAGCCGTTGTTCAATCCCACTCTTTCCATACTTGTCACTTGTGAAGAAAAATGGCATTAAGCCTAACTTTGCCATCATGATGGCCACATGGTATATCCATTGTGCACTCCCAGCTGCCACTTGTGAAGACAAGAGACAAATGTTTTTCCTCAGTTGGCCACTATGGTGGCAACACGGTATATCCATTGTCAGTCTTATCGTCTTACTGCAACCACTGTCACCTGGGAAGACAAGACTGAAATTATTATTCCTCTCCTCAGCTGGCAGCCATGGCATGGACTCATGGTGTACCTGTGAAAGAAAAACTGAAAAGAAAAATAGAATAATATATAGGAGTGTATCCATTACAAGGGAGTAATGCCATGTCCCCAGAACCTCGAGATGGGAGTACCCCCTTGTAATGCATACACCTCTATGTATTATTTTTTGTAATATATGGAGCCAAATTCCATATAAAAATGTGTCACTATGATTTTTGTACTCCTCACAGCCTGTGAAAATGTCTGCCGAAGCACTGCAGTGAAAACTCGCTGGCTGCTTCTCTGCTGCCCCACGGCTACTCTGCCCACTTGCTAGCAAGTCCTCGCTCGTTATAAAGTCCTACCTGTTTTTTTACATCTGTCTAAATGTAGGATCAACTAGGTACTGTTGTCTTGTGGGGTAAAAAAAAGTCCAGGCGAATGTAAAGATCCCAAGTTCTGTGGGTACGAGTTACTCTCACTAAGCAAGAGATAGCCGCCATTTTTTTTAAAGTATTCTGCCCTCTCACAGACAAAAGGCAGCCAACCATGAAGCATGGTTTGAAACTCTCACGTCGTGAGTCTAGCGACCGCAGTTGGCTGCTTAGCAACAAGCTCTGAGTCTTGGGCTTGTGCTGTTCTGTTTAACTGATAATACTATCATTCAGAGCGGCAGTGATAGTATTATCACCTCTGAATGATAGTATTATCAGGGAGGAACAATGGTATTATCACTTTGGCTACTGTTGTATTACCGGAATTTTTTTTGTATGGGATAGGATAGTATTATTTGCCTATCGCCACATATTACAAAAGAAAAAATCCTGGAATGATACTTACTATCACATTATTGATGTTCAGACCTTGTTATGGTGCAATGGTACCCCAGAAAAGGAAGAGGAGGCTTGCTGGCTGCTGAGGATGAGGCAGCAGGAGAGGAGACCTGTCAATGCAAGAGTAAAATTATTTAGAATCTAGTCCACTCCATGTCTTTTGTACCTGTACAAGGAAAATTAAAATAGAAAAGTAAAAAACAAAGCAAAAAAAAAATGGAATAATACTTAGTCACATTAGCGATGGCCATGATATGTAATAGCACAGTGGTGCCCCACTGGAACAGGAGAAGGAGCAGGCATCTTGCTGGCTGGAGGAGGCAGTAGAACAACAGAAGCAGGTTCAAACAGTAGTAAATGTGTCTGGCATTTATGCTGGGTTAAGAGTCCAGGCTCATCTGGAGGCATGAGATGGAGGAGGTGGCACATGTTGCGCCCTAGTGAGGAGGACTGGAGGTCTAGAAGCCACAGTGCAGAACATCATCGGTGATGGCAGGCACAGCATCAGATTCACACTGGTGTGGTGTGAGGAATTTACATTAGGCTTTGAGTCCGGGTGTATCTAAAGGCATGAGATGATGATGGAGGAGGAGGAGGAGGAGGAGGAGGAGGAGGAGGCAACACATGTTGTTTTTGTGGGAGGAGAACTGGAGGAGGCCATAGTGTGGAGCATTGTCAATGGTGGCAGGCATGGCAGGAGGTTCACATTGGCCTGGTGTCTGGCATCTATGCCGAGCGAAGAGTCTGGGTTTCTCTAGAGGTGTGAGATGGAGGACGAGGAGGAGGAGGAGGTGGCAACACATGTTGTTTTTGTGGGAGGAGAACTGGAGGAGGCCATAGTGTGGAGCATTGTCAATGGTGGCAGGCATGGCAGGAGGTTCACATTGGCCTGGTGTCTGGCATCTATGCCGAGCGAAGAGTCTGGGGTTCTCTAGAGGTGTGAGATGGAGGACGAGGAGGAGGAGGAGGTGGCAACACATGTTGTTTTGTGGGAGGAGAACTGGAGGAGGCATAGTGTGGAGCATTGTCAATGGTGGCAGGCATGGCAGGAGGTTCACATTGGCCTGGTGTCTGGCATCTATGCCGAGCGAAGAGTCCGGGTTTCTCTAGAGGTGTGAGATGGAGGACGAGGAGGAGGAGGAGGTGGCAACACATGTTGTTTTTGTGGGAGGAGAACTGGAGGAGGCCATAGTGTGGAGCATTGTCAATGGTGGCAGGCATGGCAGGAGGTTCACATTGGCCTGGTGTCTGGCATCTATGCCGAGCGAAGAGTCCGGGTTTCTCTAGAGGTGTGAGATGGAGGACGAGGAGGAGATGGTGCATGTTGTTCCCAGGTGAGGAGTACTGAAGAAGGCACATAGTGCAGAGTATCGTCAGAGCTCGCAAGCATGGCAGCAAGTTCACAATAGTCTGGTGTCTGGCATTTATGGTGGGCTAGGAGTTCAGGAAGGTGTGGTGCAGCCAAGTCTAAGTGGGGGGCCTGGTGCATGCATGGGTGCAGTGAGTGGGGCAAGCGAGGGTACAGGTGGGGCAGGCACAGGACTGTCATTCAGCAGTGGTGGCACACTCACATTGTTGAGCCATACTAATTATCACCACTGTCTCCTCCAATTAAAACAGCAATACTACAGTACAGTCAGGTCAGTGGTAAAATAATAGTTTTTAATCAGTTGCTGAGGACAAAAAAGTGACAAGTAATAGTAGTGAGAACAAAAGTGAAAAGTAGTACACAACGTGACATGAGGACAAAAAGTGACAAGTAGTAGTAGTAACAGACAGCAGTACCCTACCTTACAGATCAGAGTGGTATACCTAGTACCACCAAGTAAGTGTGACATGAAATGCAGTTGCTTGCTGTATTTGGACTCTGACCCACTGATAGTATTATTTTTCATGTTTCTGAGCTCATTGTGATCATTAAAATAATTCTGGCCTGGCCTAGTAGTCCATCCTCCTGAGTCTTGACCTGACTTGTTGCAATTAATTGTTGCCTCATGTGGCAGACCCTGTTCACAAAAGATGTTCAACATAGGCACAAAATAAATTCTTGAAAGTGTTTTGTGGATAGGGCCTGCTCACTCAGACTATATGTTTCATTCAGGTATCATATTTGAAATTAAAGTGAGGAATGATGACTTTCAGAAATGTCAGGTGCTCAGCATTTTCTGGTGGTCAAACAGGATTGTGTGTCAGTAATGATGTTACCAGTTAAGCTGAACAGTCATTCTGAACACTTGCTAGTCAGAGGACAATTCATGTACTTCACTGCAATGTTTACTAAAGCAGGTCACATACTTTGTTTAGATTTCCAGTATGTCAAAGGATCAGCATTCCACCTAATATTCTGCTCTGCAAGGTAAATGTCTACAATGGTCTGTGCTGGAGCTGTGTTACAAGAGGCAGATGAAGAAAATGTTACAATTACATCTTCTAAGTGACTCCAGAGACATGAAGCTGAACCAAGTGACTGTGGGACAGTGCTATGTTTGGATAGTGGTGAAAAAGAAGATTTGGCTGCAGTGGCTGAGGAGGAAGAGGGAGAAAATGCTGCAACAGTAGAGGATGGACCATGTGATGCTGTGCTGTGTCATGAAGAAGATTCTGAATGTGGTGCTGCTGTCATACACTATTCCATGACAGCATGCACCTCATCAATTATTTCTTGTTTGTTTATCTCAAAAGAAGTGTTATCATCATCATCACTCAATAGTTGCATCGATTTGTATCATAGGTCCAAGACTGTTGCTTTAATGTAGTACTCAGAATGAAGCATTTTACACAGTTTGTTATCTTCTGCAACTTTTTTGATTGTATTCCGGGGGACAACCTGTATGTGTCAGCAGCACCACTGGCAGCCTGTGTGATCATGGAACTGTCTTGGCTCTCTAACTTTCCCTAATTAAATTCAACCTGAAATTTAAAATCTTTATTAGGGGTATCACCTGACTGAGAGTTGCTGTGTTTGCACTAACCTCTCTGGTGATTTCCTTAAATGGCTGGAGCAGAAAAATTAGAAACTCTAGCATGGCCCACTGTGGTGGAGTAATATAGACATCTGCATCACCAATTTAATTTTCCAAGGTGTATTGTCTGATAGCTTTCTTTTGTTCCAGCAGCCTTTGGAACATATAAAAGGTTGAATTCCACCGAGTATAAATGTCTTGGATAAGTCTGTGCAGAGGTAAACTGTGATCCTGCTGTATTTTTTCAAACAAGTGGTGGGCTTTGCTTGAGTGACTGAAATGAGTGCATATTCTTTTAGCAGTGCTAACAAACACCTCACTGTCCCCATTGTCATTGAGAAAACTGTGAACTATTAAATTTATGCAATGCGTAAAACAGCGGATGTGAACAAAGCTCCCCTCCTCCAAGGCCTTCCTTATGTTGGACCCATTATAGGCAACTATAAAACCAACTGACAGTCCCTGTGAAGTGAACCATTGCTGTACTGATTTTTGTAGCTCTTCACTGATGTTGTATGAGGTATGTTCAGATGGAAAATAAAACATTCTTAGAACAGCAAACTGCAACACTTCACTGTCCCCATGTGAATTATCAGAACATGCCCAGTGTGCTGTGACAGACATGAAGGGTTCAGGCTGACAGCTTGTCCAGATATCCGTTGAGAGATGCACCACCCTCCCAACAGCACTGCATAAGTCACGTCTTAAATGTTTACATACGACATAGTAAAGATCTGGAGTCTCTGTTATCAAGAAGTATTTCTGTGATGGTATATTATATCGAGGTTCGAGGTACTCAAGCAGCCACCTGAATACTACATGTTCAATCATGATATATGGTAGCAAATCAACAGCTATCATTTCTGAAATGTTTTGGGTTACTGTAACAGCAACAGGGCGAGTTGAGACATATTTAACTTTACGCTCATATGATTCTGAGATGGTAAGCTGTCTCCTTGAAGGGGTGGGGCTTTTGAACACATGGTCACATTCAGTAACAGTAGGAGTCCTTCAAATGAGAGGAAATGGTGGTGTAGGTATTTCCATAGTGCTGCGGGGGCTACCACAGCTTTCATCTATCAGAGTTACCCCTGAGAATAGTGAGCTACCACTGTCACTTTTCTCTACGAGACTCACAACTGGAGTTCTCAGTAACGTTATGACATCTGTCTAGTTGCCTTTTCAGTGCTGATATTCCCAATGCTCTTTTCTTTTTACCTCTGCTAATTGGCTGTTTACAAATGGTGCATGTTGCCGCCAACTTATTAGAAGCACTAATGGAAAAGTATGACCAAACAAAAGCTGATATTATTTTAGTTTTTTCCCAAGAAGGCACTGCACCTCGGTCCCTTTTCAGGGCCCCTCCTGGATTTTTCTAGGGCCTGTTACTCTTGTGGTTTATTCCCACTGCCCTCCTCCTCAACCAAAACATTTCTGTCCGTTTCTTCCTAATCAGCAATTTCTATCCCCTCCTGTTGTAAACCTTCTGCTGCCTGATCACTCTCTTCATCTTTATTATTAGTACCCTAATCGGGTTCGACCTCAGAAGAATCAGATGACATCTATGAGGGACTGGCAGTAGCACAGTATGCAATTGTTCCATACCTTTGAGTGCTTCTGCAGGTGGTACCCATCAACCCTTTGGTTTTAACTGCATAACTTTTTTTTTTTTGCTTGGGACTGCTCCGACAGATGCACCTTTTTTGGGTTCAAGCATTCACTTGGAAGAAGAAACCTTAGACAAGAACAAATCACTTTTTGGGGTTTATTTTGTTTTTCCTTTGTAGGCTGATGGCTGTCTGTTGCAGTGGCACTGGCTGCACTGCCTTCCTGAGAAGAATGCGCCTCATCAACACTATGATCCAATTTTTATTTCTTATTCTAAGTGTGAAAAAAATGTCGCTCTACCCAACGTCCTCTGAAGACTCCCACCCACACCCACAGGCCAGGGATGGATTTATAGTTGTGAGTTGTGAGTCGTAGGCGACAATCATTCATGATTGTAGTAGTACACAGCACACCGCAGTCCACCACCACTTCCTTCCAAGCTTAGTTGACTGACTCCTACTACAGTTACTGTTCAGTGACATACTCAACAATGTGCCTCAGAATTAAAATTTGTGATGCAGACATTTGGTGCATGGCTGCACACACAGTCCCACACAGCTTGGTTAATGGTTATACATAACGATAAACTATGAAGGATAAGGAGGAGGAATAATGGATGAAGTGAGTGATGATGACCAATGATGATGACAGTCATGTGTGTACTTTTATTACTTGTGTTGTAGTGTACACAGACTGGTACATGTCACAAATTCAGAATATCCCCTGGACCCTCCAAAGCCAGCAGCACAGGCACGGTAACTTGTCTGTTGTTTGTCAGAAAAGCATTTTTTTTATTTGTAATACATGAAATTGTGAATGAACATTAACAAGTGTTCATGATTTGGTGGCACATTTCAATGATTTATTTTGCCAGCCTGCCCTTGCCCTGTACTCACAGCCACATTGAGGCCAGGAAAAGAAAAAAACTTTTATTTGGGATTTATGGGACTGTAAAATTTCTCATGCCCTCCCCCTGTAGTTTCAGTCTGTCTCTCTCTCTCCCCCAAGATCTAGGTGGCATAAGTGAAATATTTATTTTGACAGCCTGCCCTTGCTCTGTACACACTGCCACATTGAGGCCAGAAAAAGAAAAAAATGTATTTGGGATTTCTGGGACTGTAAAATTCTCATGCCACCCTCTCCCCAGTCTCTTTCTTGCTCTCTTTCTCTCCTCTGTATCTTGGATGGCACACATCAAAGATTTAGTTTGCCAGCTTGCTCTTGCCCTACACACACTCACACAGCCACAATAAGGTCAGGAAAAGAAAAAAAAACTTTTATTTGGGATTTCTGGGATTGTACAATTTCTCATGCTCCCCCTCCTCCACAGTCTCTCCCCGGATCTGGGATGGCACAAGTCAAAGATTTATTTTGCTAGCCTGTCCTTGTTCTGTACTACACATAGCAACATTGAGGCAAAAAAAAGAAAAAAAAATGTATGGATTTATGGCACTGTAAAATTTTTCTTGGGCCCCCCAGTAGTCTCTCCCTCGCTCCTCTGGATCTGAAATGGCAGAAGTCAAAGATTTTGCCAGCCTGCCCTTGCTCAGTGTACACATAGTCACACTGTCTGGGGCTAAGAAAAGAAAACACTTTTATTTGGGATTTTCTGGCACTGTAAAATTTCTCTTGGGCCCCCAGTAGTCTCACCCTCTCTCCTCTGGATTCTGGAATGGCACAAGCAACATATTTTGCCAGCCTGCCCTTGCTCAGTGTACCAGCCACATTGTCTGAGGCCAAGAAAAGAAAAAAACAATTATTTGGGGTTTTCTGTAACTGTAAAATTTCCCTAGGGCCCCCAGTAAGTCTCTTTTTTTCTCTCTCTCTCTCTCTCTCTCTCTCCCCTCTTATCTGGAGGATCTTCTGGATTCAGTTTCTGGATGGCACAAGTCAAAGTTTTCTTTTGCCAGCCTGCACTTGCCCTATGGTACACTGCCTGTCACACTGCCGTTTTTGCATTACTTGCCTCCTCCCTCAGCAGCCACCACTATCTCTCTCCCTCCTTGGATTCCTCTCCTCTCCCTCCCCCATGATGACTTTGTCTCACCCCCCCTCACCCCAGTAACTCACCTCTTCTCTCTTGTCTCTTTCTTTCCTCCCCTCTGGCTCTGCTTAACAAATAGATTTATTTTTAAAATTTGTATTTAGTTTCTCTCTGTGGTGTGCAACTGTAGGCTCTGCTCTGCAGCAGCAAGCTCCTCCAACCATCCACCAAATCATCTGGGCTCACGTTGCACACACAACACAGTTATATACTGTGAGTGCATCACGTGACTGATTATCCTGCTCTGTTTGACTTTTTTGATTTGATTTTGATTTTTATCCATTATGAAATGAACATGGTATACACCCATTGAGTATAAAAATTACACTCATTTACAAGGGGAACTATTTCAGTTTATACCTGGTTGTTGCCTGATTAGATGCTGCTGGCTGCCTGTACATGGACCGAGCATGGCAATGGCATCCCCATGGCAACAGTACACTGAATGTCATGCCATGGACCCTGAACCGGACTTCTGCGGCAAAGTCTGTACTTTTCTGGGTCTGTTGATTACTGGTTCGATCTGGGGGTTCTGATCTCAGGCGGAAAAGTCCATCCAGCCCTACTGAGGACCAATAGAGTTTCAGCACTCACTCAGATTAGAAAGATCACCCAGGAAGGTAAGCACCTGAAGTAAATACAAAACAAATAATGATGCAGGGGCCGGAGTGGTCGGGAGGAACGTTCAGTCTCACCAGCACATCACATGACTCACCATCATCATTGTCTTGATCTTCAACCACCCCTTCTCCCCCTCACCATCCTCCACTTCTGCCCCCTCTTTTGCCAGTCTTCTCTCTGCATCTCAGTATCTTTTTCCATAGGCTTCACTTCCATAGGCTGCAGTTCATGTCCACCTAAGGGTTAAACCCCATCCACTATATTCTCCAGTTTCTTACACTCAGATTTCTAACATGCCTTAGTAAGTGGCAAATTGGTGTGTGATGCAATTTTTTAGCTCTCAGTCTGATTATCTTCGACTACCCACCTCAGCTTTGTATCAACAAGAATGTTGGCCACATAATTTTTTTTTCACCTCCACAGACTGCCTCTGCCTGCTGCCTTCTAGCTGCTTGTCCCTTTCCTGCTGCTACTTTGCCACCTGATCCCTGCTCTTACCTCTGCCACACATTTTACTGCTGTGATAAAGAAATATTGCCTTACATGGTGCTAAACACCTGCCTATTTCTGAAAGGATTAAACCTCACTTTGGTTTTATTGTATTTTTTGGAGCAAGGAAAAGCACACTGAGCAAAAGATCTTTTCAAGGTGCACACAAAATGAGGTGAATTTAATGAAACTGACTTGCTCAGGTTCATGTAAGCAATAAGACATGAATGGGGTGTGTGTAAAACATATTTTACAGCATGGCCAGGGGCATAGTAAAGCACGAGGCCGAAGGCTGAGTGACTTCAGCTGCTGGCCGTGCTGTAAAATATGTTTTACGCAAATCCCTGAGTACCTTATTGTGCTTATAAATTTGGCTTCTTCTGTTTTTTTACTTTTTACTGTTCGGAAAAGTATGTTTAAATGTAGAAAAAATAGATTTACTTGTGTGCATTTGTGATAAAATAGTCCTTCCGCCCACTTACATGTGATGTCATTGATGATGTAATTGTATTATTGCCCACTTTCTTCTTCCTGTTTTTTCTTTCTCTGTTTTTCTCCACATTCAAGATATGGAATGTTTACCATGGAATACATGGATTCAAAATTCTGCTCAGTTCCACTGGCAGAAAGTTTCTCTTCTAACACACTGTAGACACAGACAACAAATGCCTTTGTTACAGCCAGAGACTCAATTATATCACTGTCAGGGCAAGAAGAAGAGAGTTCCCTGATGAGCAGGTAAACCTAGAAGGGGCATTTTTCACTGTCAGCAAAGAAACAGTTGTAGTGAAAACTATAAACAATACTGTTTCTAATTTGTTTACGTATGTAAGGAGAGTGTAATAATCAGGGAAACAACATTTAATTATTATTTTTTTTTATTTAAGGTAGTTTTATTTTTAGGGCCCAGTTGAAGTTTTTTTTACAGTATAAAGGTAGCAGCGATGTTTGTGGTGGAAGATCAGTTCTGGCTTTAGGGGGCTAATTGAAATGCCTGTGTTCCAAATGCCCATTGATCTGGGTTGCAGACTCTTCACTGCTGAGAAGTCCTTTTTTAACCATTTGTAAACCATATTTTACACATAAATGAGCCAATCAGATTACTGGATTTTACCCTGCCATTTTATAAGCAGTATGAAAGTGGGAGTTGTGGGATCTAAACCCAGGCCCCCAGAAAGATTAGCTTGTTGTTCTAATGTGAACCACACACAATACAGCTGCTGCTACTGCTGCTGATTCTAAAATGCACAAAAATGAGATAAGATTTGAAGTTACAGTCAACTGGCAAAAGAAATTAGAAAAATAATGTTGATTGCCTTTCCCATGCAGCAGCAAATGTGCTCTAGAGTGAGAATAGACTACACAACAACACAGATAGAGCATACACTAAAACTTCAACTAAAAATAGTACAAAACTGCAAAGAAACTCTTCAAAAAATATCTTCAAATGAAGCTTGATGAATTAACTATATTGTTCTAAAAAAACATTTATTTTTGAGCTTTACACTAGGAAGTAAGATCTCTCTCACAGAACTTGCAGACAGATTCTGTCACATAGAAACATAGAAACATAGAAATGGTTGGCAGATAATAAAGATAGATACAGGAGAAGTACAAGAATGAGGGGGCATGACATGAAGTTGGAAAGTTGTGGGTTAAGAGGTAATGTGAGGAAGTATTTATTCACAGAGAGGGTGGTTGATGCTTGGAATGATCTGCCTTAGGAGGTGGTGGGAGCAAGCACTGTGGTTGGATTTAAACATGCACGGGACAAGCATGGGGAGCCATAGAGGTAGAGCAGAGGGAGGGTCAGAAGCCGTAATCAAGTACGGGGCTTACGGGCAGAATAGATGGGCCAGGTGTTCCTTATCTGCCAACAATTTTTATGTTTCTATGTTTATGTTTCTATAAGAACCGTTAGGCCCATCAAGTCTACCCTTAAACTTCGTACTTGATTACATCTTCTAACCCTCCCACTGTTTTACCTCTATGGTTCCCCTATGCCTGTCCCATGCCTGTTTAAATCCATCCTCAGTGCTTGCTCCCACCGCCTCTTGTGTCAGACCATTCCATGTGTCCACCACCCCCTCTGTGAAAAACTTCCTGACATTCTCTCATAACCTCCCACCTTCCAATTTCATGTCATGCCCCCTCGTTCTTGTACTCCTCCTGTAATGGAATATGTCTCCCCCTGCACCTTGTTTATGCCCTTGAGGTACTTGAATGTTTCTATCATGTCCCTTCTCTCCCGCCTCTCCTCTATTGAGTACATATTGAGGTCCCTTAATCTCTCCTCATATGTTTTGTGTTGCAAGCCCTGTACCATCCTAGTTGCTCTTCTCTGGACTGTCTCCAACCTGTTAATGTTCTTACGAATGTACGGCCTCCAGAACTGCACACAGTACTTCATGTGAGGCCTGACTAGGGTTTTGTATAATGGCATCACTACCTCCCGCCTTCTGCTGGAGATACCTCTGCCTATGCACCCCAACATGCCACTGCCCCTCTCTGCAGTCTTAGTACTCTGTTTTGATGTTTTCAGGTCATCTGAAATAATAACCACCAGGTCCATTTTTTCCTTGGTGATTGTCAGCAACTCCCCACATCCTACAGCTTTCCCCAGGGTTTCTATGCCCCAGGTGCATAATTTTAGGCTTCTTTGAATTACCACTGTTAGGACTGCACAGAGTACAGCTCTCCCAGTTGGTTTTGTGTTGCAGAGACACTACGTGACCTTCTCCCATGGTACTGCATGTAATTTGAGAACTTTGCCTGGAACAAACTTCATGTCTCACACTTTGCAACTTCCCATAGGAGTATACTGTATTGGCTGTGACATTCGACTTCATTTCTTCGAAGAACTTCACAAAGTTTCCAAACTTCTCGAACTTCGCTCGCAGTGATTTTTTTTTTAAGCTTCGCACACCTTCATTGATAAGGACTTCAGAGAAAAGTAAGGAAAAAGACAAATCATTGTTGAAGCCCTCCTCTAGCCATAACCACAAACATAGAGAGAAAACTGCTTCACCAGTGAAGCTGAGATCTCCATTAAAGGAAGGTAAGTCCCCATTGTATACTGTGCTGGCAGTATCAACAACAACTCCCCTGACCATCCTTGAGATACCATGGTTACAGCTTGGCTCTGGCACTGCTGTATCTACTATGGACAGTATGCCGCCTTCGTCATTGGGTTCTGTCCCATTGACTCTGGTAGTCATGAACCCTCTGAAAGGTGTTGTTAACTCCCAGGCTATGCTGGCATCATTTTCTGAAATGTTACTTTTCCTGTTCCTATTGCTGCCAACAATGGTGCCTGTAGTCCCCTCAACTGGGCCTCCCCAGTCTGTACCATCATTATCAATAGGACATGGAAGCGTGCCTTCTATTCCTCCACCACAGCCACCGACTCCATCACTAGCTCCACTGATTGCCCTCATCACCATTCCAGATGTTTATGAGGTGGAAAATAATCCTGATCTCCTAAACATGGAGGCGTATTTGGAGGATGAAAAGAGGGATGAAGATCCACATGAAGGGGGGCTACCATCTAGTACCACCCTCTCCTATTGCAGTGAGGACAGTGCGGTGTATACCTCCAGGTCTCCTCCTGAGGATTCCTCTTTCCAGGCTTTGCTCAGACAGAACCAGGATGTCATGGGCTTTGAGTGTGAAGATGAAGACTCCTGTAAAATACATTATTTAATGGAGTTTTTGAAGGTTACAGCAGCACCTACTAATGGTGCCTTCTGCATATTCTGCGTTAGACAATGCTACCTTTGCTGCCTGGCATAGGCCTAACACCCTGCCTGTGGTGCCTAGAAAGGCTGATGAACAGTATCCTGCTTCATCTGTTAAGCCTTATTATGCTTCCCAACCTGAAACTGATTCTGTGGCAATCATATCTGCTCATGCTAGCTCTAGGGACCCTGGACTCATAAGTACTTTGCCCACTGATAAGGAATCCAGGAGACTGGATATAATGGACAAAAGAACTTATGCATCTTCTGCATCTTTGGGCCTAAGAATTGCTAATTATCAGGCACACATGATAAAATACCAGAATAGCCTGTGGAAATTTACCATGCCTACTATTTAAGCTCTGCCGGATAACCCTGCCAAATCTGAACTGCTTTAACCAGCAGTGCTTCTCAAATACACCCTTGTTTTTTTTTCCATACTGTACATGCCCACCTTCTGATTAGTACTGCTTTGCCTTTCTTTTGTGCAGCAGACCATGTTTTCCCCTTGAAAGATCCTTTTTTATAGTTGGCTTTGTTTACTTCTTGCCGCACTATCCATCACAAAGTGGTTTTGCAGCATGCTTGATAGCGTGACTGCAGTAAATGACTCCCCCTTCCTGTTTGGTGCACAGTCATGATAAGTGGCAGCATTGTGCCTCCCCAAATCAACGATTGAACCCATGATCACTTATACATGTATTGGCTTTCTTCTGCTACCTTACTGCTAGTGTCATAGCACTTTACTAACCCCACACTTAGAGGTGTGCGAAAGTTGTTTTTTTCCGCCTTAGCAGAACTTCTGCAAAATTTTGCAACCTTTGTGGACGTTTCTGAACTTTTGCCTGTGGTGGACTGGAAAACTTCTGCAGGTTTTGGCAAAATTTAACCCTGTTCCACTCACCTATAGGTAGAAGAAAAAAATGTTACCTGGTGTCCAGTGTTGCCCCCCCCCCAAGCCCTGCCCGAAAGAAAAATAATACATCCCTGGTGGCTAGTGGTCCCTCCCCACACCCGCTCACCCAGACTATGTTTTTTCCTTTTTAATTCCCCTTGAATCCCTGGTGGGTAGTGGTCTCTCCCCACACCTGCTCACCCAGACTATGTTTTTTTTTTAATTCCCTGGAATCCCTGGTGGATAGTGGTCCCTCCCCACACCCTCACCCAGACTATGTTTTTCTTTTAATTCCCTGGAATCCCTGGTGGTAGTGGTCCCTCCCACACCTGCTCACCCAGACTATGTTTTTTCTTTTTAATTCCCCTGGAATCCCTGGTGGATAGTGGTCCTCCCCACATCCACCCAGACTATGTTTTTCTTTTAATTCACCTGGAATCCCTGGTGGATAGTGGTCCCTCCCACACCCGCTCACCCAGACTATGTTTTTCTTTTTAATTCCCCTGGAATCCCTGGTGGATAGTGGTCCCTCCCCACACCCAATCACCCAGACTATGTTTTTTCCTTTTAATTCCCCTGGAATCCCTGGTGGGTAGTGGTCCCTCCCCACACCTGCTCACCCAGACTATGTTTTTTCTTTTTTAATTCCCCTTGAATCCCTGGTGGTAGTGGTCCCTCCCACACCCAATCACCCAGACTATGTTTTTCCTTTTTAATTCCCCTGGAATCCCTGGTGGATAGTGGTCCCTCCCACACCCAATCACCCAGACTATGTTTTTCCTTTTAATTCCCTGAATCCCTGGTGGGTAGTGGTCCTCCCACACCCAATCACCCAGACTATGTTTTCCTTTTAATTCCCTGGAATCCCTGGTGGCTAGTGGTCCCTCCCACACCTGCTCACCCAGACTATGTTTTTTCTTTTTAATTCCCCTTGAATCCCTGGTGGGTAGTGGTCCCTCCCCACACCTGCTCACCCAGACTATGTTTTTTCTTTTTTAATTCCCCTGGAATCCCTGGTGGGTAGTGGTCCCTCCCCACACCCGCTCACCCAGACTATGTTTTTCTTTTTAATTCCCCTGGAATCCCTGGTGGGTAGTGGTCCCTCCCCACACCCGCTCACCCAGACTATGTTTTTTCTTTTAATTCCCCTGGAATCCCTGGTGGGTAGTGGTCCCTCCCCACACCTGCTCACCCAGACTATGTTTTTTCTTTTAATTCCCTGAATCCCTGGTGGCTAGTGGTCCCTCCCACACCCGCTCACCCAGACTATGTTTTTCTTTTAATTCCCTGAATCCCTGGTGGTAGTGGTCCCTCCCCACACCTGCTCACCCAGACTATGTTTTTTTTTTAATTCCCTGAATCCCTGGTGGTAGCGGTCCTCCCACACCTGCTCACCCAGACTATGTTTTTCTTTTAATTCCTGAATCCCTGGTGGGTAGCGGTCCCCTCCCACACCTGCTCACCCAGACTATGTTTTTTTTTTAATTCCCCTGGAATCCCTGGTGGGTAGTGGTCCCTCCCCACACCCAATCACCCAGACTATGTTTTTTCCTTTTTAATTCCCCTGGAATCCCTGGTGGGTAGTGGTCCCTCCCACACCGCTCACCCAGACTATGTTTTTCTTTTTTAATTCTGGAATCCCTGGTAGTGGTCCTCTCACACCCGCTCACCCAGACTATGTTTTTCTTTTAATTCCCTGGAATCCCTGGTGGGTAGGGTCCCTCCCACACCCGCTCACCCAGACTATGTTTTTTTTTTTAATTCCCTGAATCCCTGGTGGGTAGTGGTCCTCCCCACCCGCTCACCCAGACTATGTTTTTTCTTTTTTATTCCCTGGAATCCCTGGTGGGTAGCGGTCCCTCCCACACCTGCTCACCCAGACTATGTTTTTTTTTTAATTCCTGAATCCCTGGTGGGTAGTGGTCCTCCCACACCCGCTCACCCAGACTATGTTTTTCTTTTTAATTCCCCGAATCCCTGGTGGCTAGTGGTCCCTCCCACACCCGCTCACCCAGACTTTGTTTTTTCTTTTTAATTCCCTGAATCCCTGGTGGTAGCGGTCCCTCCCCACACCTGCTCACCCAGACTATGTTTTTCTTTTAATTCCCTGGAATCCCTGGTGGGTAGCGGTCCCTCCCACACCCGCCACCCAGACTATGTTTTTCTTTTAATTCCTGAATCCCTGGTGGGTAGCGTCCCTCCCCACACCCACTCACCCAGACTATGTTTTTCTTTTTAATTCCTGAATCCCTGGTGGCTAGTGGTCCCTCCCACACCTGCTCACCCAGACTATGTTTTTCTTTTTAATTCCCTGAATCCCTGGTGGGTAGCGGTCCCTCCCCACACCTGCTCACCCAGACTATGTTTTTTCTTTTTAATTCCCCTGGAATCCCTGGTGGGTAGCGGTCCCTCCCCACACCTGCTCACCCAGACTATGTTTTTCTTTTTAATTCCCCTGGAATCCCTGGTGGGTAGCGGTCCCTCCCCACACCTGCTCACCCAGACTATGTTTTTTCTTTTTAATTCCCCTGGAATCCCTGGTGGGTAGCGGTCCCTCCCCACACCCGCTCACCCAGACTATGTTTTTTCTTTTTAATTCCCCTTGAATCCCTGGTGGCGTGGTCCCTCCCACACCTGCTCACCCAGACTATGTTTTTCTTTTTAATTCCCTGGAATCCCTGGTAGCGGTCCCTCCCCACACCCGCTCACCCAGACTATGTTTTTCTTTTTAATTCCCCTTGAATCCCTGGTGGGTAGCGGTCCCTCCCCACACCTGCTCACCCAGACTATGTTTTTTCCTTTTTAATTCACCTGGAATCCCTGGTGGGTAGCGGTCCCTCCCCACACCTGCTCACCCAGACTATGTTTTTTCTTTTTTAATTCCCCTTGAATCCCTGGTGGGTAGCGGTCCCTCCCCACACCCAATCACCATCCTGACCAGTCCAGGACATCATGCCCTGGTGTCCAGTGTAACTCCCCCATCCCAATCCCCCACCATAAAGTAAAAAAATAATTATTTCTCCCTGGTGGTTTAGTGATTCCCCCTCCCTATGCCCAATCACCAGTCCATGAATTAAAATGTTATTCCCTAGTGGTCTAGTGCCCCCGCCCCCACCCTGCAGGCAATGTCCCATCGATCCGCCACTCCCCATTCTGACCTAAGTGGTAACTAGCACAACCTTCCTCCTCCATTGCCAGCAGCCCACTGTGTTGTCAATGAATGAGCATTTGCTTGTACAAACATATGCTCATTCACTGACAGCTCAGTGAGCTGCCAGCTGTGGAGGGGAGCGGAGGGCTGTGCCAGTTGCCCACTCGGGTTTGAGATGGGGGGCAGCAGGGTGGTAGAACATTGCCTACAAGGGGGTGGGGCACTAGACCACCAGGGAATAAAATTTTAATTCACGAACTGGGGATTGAGGATGGGGGGGGGTCACAAGACCACCGGGGAGAATTGTGTTTTTTTTACTATACAGTGGGGGATCAAGATGGGGGATTACACTGGACACCAGGGCACGATGTTCTGGATTGGTCAGGTGGGTGATAGGGTAGGGGGAGGGACCACCAGCCACCAGCGATTCCAGTGATTTAAAAAAATATGGGGCGGTCGATCGGGTGGGGGGAGGGACTGCTAGCCACCAAGGAATTAATTTGTAATACACCAGCAGCAATTGGTGACCAGCAAGGGGGGGCACTAGACACCTTAGACACCTTAGTGCTGCCGGTGATCGGGTAGGGGGAGGGACCACTAGCCACCAAGGAATTAATCTGTAAATTTTGTTTTATACAGCCAACATTGGACAGCAATGCATCAGGCAGAAATGGATTTTCTAACTTTCGCAGAAGCAGAAGTCTGACTTTTGCTTCAGTTCCACCAGCGAAAGTTTTTTTTCACACACCTCTACCAACACTCAACAGGTAGCATCCAGCATCTTTGAAAAAGGAAGACACTGTAGACTTTCTTGTCCTCTTATGGGGACTGGCAGATCCCCTCTCTTCATCACCACAGTTGGCCGCCATAAGAATGACTGAGGAAATGAAGTCATGGATTTTTGTGGCGGCTAGCTGAGGTGGTGAGTGAAGGGGATATGCTGGTTGCCATAATAACAAAATCAAATCTACAGTACCCTCCTCTTTACAGGATACTGGGTGCTATCTGTTGCGGGTGGGTAGTAAAGTGCCATGACAGTATAGTGGCAGGAGGAATCTCATTACAGTACATCAGGAGTATGGATAATCATGGCGGCAGGTTGTGCAGGAGGGCTACCAGTGCATGTGGTTAGTTTTAGGGCTGATGCCAATACATGTATAAGCTGATGCCAATATAGGTATGTGGATCATGTATCTGATCATTGATTTGGGGGGGCATGCTGCTGCCGCTTACAGAGACTGTAAAGTAACCAGAGGGCTTTCATTACATCGGAGGTGTAGATGACTGTAGCGGCAGGTTGTGGAGGAGGGAATACCAGCATCTATGGGCAGTTTTAGGGTTGATTCCAAAAAATGGATAAGGATCGTGGAGTCAGTCTTTGTGTTGGGGGGTGCACTGGACTCCAGGACAAGGGAAAGGCTATAATGATGGGGGTAGTAAAGTGCCATGAATGCAAGGTGGCAGGAGGAATCACATTACATCGGTGGTGTGGATCATCATGGTGGCGAATTCTGCAGGAGGGCCGCCAGCGAATATGGTCAGTTTTAGGGATGATGACAATATATGTATAAGAAATTGCAGGGTCAAAGGGTATATTAAAAAAAAAAAATACAGGACGTGTACACCCTTGATGAAATGAGAGCAATTTGATTATTTTGGTCAGTGTGAGTACAGCTTCACCTAGCAATAGAGGATCATGAATGTGTAGCACAGGGTTAAAAGAGAAGTAAACAAAGGATGTGCAGGAACTTGAAGGGGAAGGCAGCTGAAAATACAGCACTTGCCATTTTTATGTGGATCTACAGCAGTAATTTTATTTATTAATAATCAAGCTGTGTTTTAAAAAAATGCAGATCATGAAACCAGAATTTAAGCTGCACCACTACATTGAAATATAAGGTAAGTGAAAATCACTTCCTACTTAACTAGTACTGTTGCTTTAAGAATACTTCAGCTGGTATTAATAATGGAATACATCTGTTATGCTCTGCATATGCTGTCTCTGGTGCATCTGCCAGGGCTGCTGCCTACAGTATTTCCCTTCAGAGATTTTCCTGGCTCAGGGTAGCGGGATTTGCTACTGATGTACAAGCTGTGATGAATGCTCCTTTCAGAGACTCCAAGCTGTTTGTGATGGATGTTGATAATGCCCTTATGGAGCTTCAGTCATCCACAATGACTTTATTGTCTTTTAAACTCCTGAACCCTCAACCTGCCAGAGGACATGGTAGAGGCTCATTTCTTAGATCGACCAGCCATAGTGACGGTGGCTATGATCTGCAGCACCATGGTCATGGAGGTGGTCTCCTCCTGAGTCCCCCCACAACTGGTGCCCATTCTAAGGCATCCACACGTATCGGTCTGGGTGGCCCCACCATCCCGGTACCTTCTGATTCCCCACTTTCTCCTTCTCTGCTGTTGCCTCCAGGGGTGCAAGTAGGGGAAAGAATCTCCCTTCACTTGTCAAAAGGGAGTGAGATCCTCACAGATGAGTAGGTTCTGGAAATGATGTAAAAGGGGCATGGCCTGGAGTTGCTGTCCCACCCTCCAGTTCATCCTGTTCCTTTTTCTCATTATCCTCTAGACCACTTGTCCCTTCTGTGAGAAGAAGTGCAATCACTAATCAATACTGTCGGGATCTGAAGTTGTCACAGGCAGTACCTCCACCTTGTGCTGGATGGCAATCATTATCATTTCCGAGTCTTGCCCTTTGGCTTATCCTCGGCACCATGGGTATTTAAAAAATCCTTTGTGGTTGCATCACCTGCCTTTTGGAGGGAAGGGCTTTATGTCCTCCCATAGCTGGACAGCTGGCTTCTGTAGGGCCCATCTGGAGAAGTGACTCAGTACACATTGTCCAGAACTAAACAATTATTCAAGGAATTGGGTGCTATGGTCAGTGTATTGAAATCCATTCTGCTTCCCTGTCCTCACCTCCAAAACATTGGTGCAGTGCTGGGCACAGTGATGGGCAGTTCATTTCTGCCTTTAGACAAGGCTGAGGCAGTGGTTATCTAGGCCCGGCTGGTACACAGGAGTCATTATGTGTCCGCCTGGGTGACGCTTCATCTCATGGGACTTAGACAGCAGCCATTTTGACAGTCCCCTTTTCCCAACTCCATATGTGCATACTGCAATGGATGCTCTGGGTAGAGGGAGATCACTTGACAGACAAGCTGACACAGATGATTCTCGTCATGTCTCCACTTCATAGTGCCCTGATATGGTGGATGGACTGCCTGCACCTGCTGTAAGGCATCCCATTCTTCTCCCCTACTCTGGTGAAAATCCTCACAACAGATGTCTCTGAGTCAGGATGGGGTGGTGATCTGGGTCCTTTTCAGACCCAGGAGTTGTGGAACAACCTGGACTTGGATTTCCACATCAGTGTTCTGGAGATGCAGGCTGTTCTGCTTGGTCTCCAAGTCTTAACAGAACACTTCACTCCCAGTCCCTTGTTGCTACGGGCAGACACTGTTAGTTTGATGCATGACATAAACAAGCAAGGGGGCACTCACTCTTATCCACTGTGCAGGGAAGCAATGAGAATATGGTAGTGGGCAATGTCTCACGGCCTTCAGCTATCAGACATATTTTACCCTGGTGTACAAAACATCTTGGCAGACACTCTCAGCAAGTCTCTGTCCCTGGTACATGAATGGTAACTAATGACCTCCATAGTAAATGACCTATTCACAATATAGGGGTCATCCAGAGTTGACCCTATTTGCATCCTCGTACAATGCAAGGTTTCCATGATTCTGCATGCATGCTCTAGAGCATGGAGTTTTTAAGATGTGTTGTCCCTCCCCTGGAAAGGGAGGTTCCTTTATATCTTTCCTCCGGTCCTTCTCATTGAAAAGGTTCTGTTCAAACTGCGAGTAGGGCATGCCACCCCAATATTAGCGGCTCATTTCTGGCTTCACCAAATTTGGTTTCCACTTCTGCAGCATCTGGCAGTGGAGCCTCCTGTTTGGCTCACCTTATGTCAGGGCCTACTTTTGCAGACTCAGGGGTCCCTGGTCCATCCAGAGTTGTAGTCCATGCCTCTGCCTGCTTGACACTTGAAAACATAGTCATTTCCCATTTTTGGTTCCCCCCAGGTAGCTGATTTTATGCTTGTGGCTAGGAAGTCTTCCCACAAGAGACATCTACTCTTTGAAGTGGAAGCATTTCTCCATGTGCTGTGCTTCTTGTTCAGAGGACCTATTTCTGTGTTTTGTAAATATTGTTCTAGCCTACCTCCTGTCTCTGTCTGTTGCTGGTCTCCACTACTCATCTATCAAGGTACACTTGGCTGCTATTTTGACTTTCCATGTCCCTATTGATAGGTGCACAGTGGTGCAGTTAGAAGTGCCCCATGCATTCCTAAAGAGTATTCTGCAAATGGGTCCCCAGATGTATAAACTGGTTCTGTCTTGGAACTTAATGTTTTACTTGAAAAATTGACTCTGTCTCCATTTGAGCCTGCTGCAACTTGTGAAATGTGCTTCCTTTCATGGAAGACACTGTTTTTGGTTACCATAACTTCTGCTTGGAGTATTTAAGCTTCAGGCTCTCAGAATGGGCTGCCTACCTTATTTTCCACAAGGACAGGGTGTCCTTGCATACCAAGCTATGCATGTTATATAAAGTAGTCTCTGACTTCACCTTGAATCAGACACTAAACCTTCCTGTGTATTAACCTGAGCATGCTAACAAGGCTGAGGCATTGCTCCACACACTTCATGCACATAGAACACTGGGTTTCTATCTTGATTGCACTAAGGACTGCAGAAAGTCCTCCCTACACTTTTTCTATTCTGAGTCATTTGCCTCTCAAAGAGAGGGTGTCCTTGTGACTAACATTGGCTGGTTCACTGTATTGAGCTTTTGTTATAGGAAGTATGATAAGGAAATTCCCGGTGTTGTAAGCTGACATAAATGTGTTGCCACATAGAGCACTGTGCATACTGTCCTTTGTGTTCAAACTTGGTCACAGGCCAATTTAGATTTCAGATTTTAGACATTTATGTAGTATTTACTGTATTTATAGTTATTTCATGATTCATTGTAATTATATTGTGTGATCTAATTTATTGTGTTTAATTTGTTGCTTGTTCTGTTTTTGAGTTTGATTTGTAAGTACTGCGCCCAGAGCCTCCAGGATGGGCATCTTTCTAAATAAACCTTGCCTTGCCTTTCACTACGCACTGTAGTCTAGGCATTGTCTCCCAGAGAAGTGCTGGCTTTCATCTTGCATTCTTCAAGGCCTTCTGTCCTGATTACATATCCTGCTTTGCCATTCTCCCTGAGTATCTTATGTACTGCTTGGGAATTGTTCCAAAAATATACCCATATGGCCTAATGGAGGATAGAGCAGTTACTTACCAGTAATAGTAGACCTTCAACAGAATCTCCTCCATTGGGCTATAAAGCACTAAGCACCCTTCCCCCTTTCTCTGTTACTTAGGTATTTGCAAGCAGCTGTCCACTGCTTTGTCTGGAGGTGTCCATAAGTGCCTTATGTTTATTGCCCAGTCCAATGTCTCTTCTTGTGCGCCTGATATTGCTCTGACCTCCTGGTTCTTCATGGTATGGGTTCTCTGAGCTTGTCTCCAGTGGGAAACTGAGGAGAAATAGTGCCACCCTCATTTTATAGGCACCAGTGTTGTACATCATTGTGGGTGGCCCCCAGCTAGCAAACAGTTTGAGTGGTCCTGACACCAATGGTATGCAGTTCTAAATATATGGCCCAGGGAAAGAAAGTCTTTCAAAGACCTTCTGTTACTGGTGAGTAACTGCTGGATCCACTGCTATTCATCATCTCTAACCTGCTATCTGCCAATAAAAAGGTACCTGGTGTTTGCAAAGAATCATGGTCATTAATCCATAGTAAGTCACAATTTCAGACAGTTCAGATGGAGGACAATCATCCAAGCTCCTTTAATAGTTGCTACCGTTCAGTTTCATGGACCTTGCGGTCCCTCTCACCTGGGGTAGCATGTGGCATATTGGAACATGGCACATATAAAATCCTGCAAGAAACTGCAGAACTGAATAAGACCCTGAATCAGGTGGTAGCCATTGTCACAGCTATAAAAAAAGAACTAAAAAGTTTGGAGTTCCTGACATCGGCACTCGAATAGCATCTAAATACAGTCTAAGAACTGATGGGGATGCATAAAGGAGACAGATGGCCCAAGAACATAACTTTGGGAAGGACTGGAGCTCTATGACAGGGTAAGGATGTCACTGTCAAAAGGAACAAGGAAAAGGGGTAAAAGAATGGTTGGTTGGTGGAAAGCAGGTCAGCCCTGGCAACCCCTTTCCCTTTTAAGTTCCCAGATAAAAACTTTGTAGGTGCTGTGTTCTATTCTGTCAACCTGGGTGTGAAATATTATTTTCTTTTTTTCTCCTCTTCTTCACCATCTCCCTTTTCTCATTCTCTATTTCCTTGCTGCTTTTCATACCTGCTATCCTCTGTCCTTTTTGTTCCTTAAGTGCATTATGTCTCACCACCCCCAGGGAAAGAAGTAGTCCTTTGGTCTGTAGGGACGATGTCTGTGGGTCTGGACAATGATCCAGCAGGAAGGCTTGTGCTTTGTCTCTTAGGTCCCTATTTCTCCTAACAGTGAGAGGACAAGGCTGAACATTCCATAATGACCAGTTGTCCTTACAAACCCATGCCTGACTGTATAGCCTTACATGTCCTTCTCACCTACCAATACAACAAAACTGGCATTGGGGCTGCTGGGGAGGAGATGTCTTATGTGCCCTGACCCACAGGCCTACATAACAGGCTTTGTTGTTTTAGGGACTGTTTTGAAGAGAAAAAAGGTTGGGATACTGTATGCTCCTTGAGTCTTAAGTTTAGTTGGAGCCCACAGCTCCTGGGTCGTGTCTGAAAATAGTCATATTTTGTGGCTATGACACCTTACCCAGTAAACAAAAACTAAATAAATAAGTGTGAAGAGCTCAAATGTAGGCTGTAACATTAAGTCTGCTCTTTGGGCTATACCATGACCAGAGTACCCAAGAGCACTACTGCTTCCTTCCACAGCCACCAGCTGTGATAACGTTAGGAGGCATGGAGGAGAAACTCTGCCCCAGCAGCTGGGCTTGTTTTTTCAAACCCTCTGTTTCTTCCCTGACCAGACAGCAGTACATGAGGGCATTAGGCAGCCAGCAGGGAAGAAACAAAAAATGAGGGCTGCCAGGGTCATTAATGGAGTTTAGCTGCCAGGCACTGCCTGTGCCCAGCTAACCCCTCTTGCCATATGCACTACACTCCTGAAGGGAGTGGTTACAATACAATAACAAAGAAAATGGAGTTTGATTAGTCCGTTCCCTCTGTGTTCACTGATAACTGTGCAACTGGTGTTAGGCGGTTGGCTCAGGGGAGAAGCCACACTACACAGAGCTGGCAATATGAAAAAGATCAAAACAAGAAAAGTTCAGCTTCTCTCCCCATTCCACAGGCACTGAGTACAATACATCAGGCACTGGGTGAAAGAACTGGGGAAGCTCCCACTCATCCCACTCCATGGAGCTAGTAAAAAGAAAGTGGAAGGAGCCCCAAGCTCCTAGATGGAATCCTGCCAGCTCAAAGAGTTTGCTTAGTGTCTGACACTTCTCAAAGCTCTATAAAGGAGCAACACTGATTCAAAGGGCCATTTAATTCCTTATGTAAGTGTGCTTAGGAAAAATGGAGAGAATTGGTTAGGATTGAAAAGGTGGGCAGAGGTGGTTGGTAGCAGTATGTTGACTGCTTGGGCAACATGTCTAATCTTTGGCTTATGCTCGGGGGTGGAACCAGCCGGTTGGTCTGACCATAACACTATAAAGTTCAGTTTCGGGGCCCCCCCAAATGGATCTACCCCTTCGGAGATGGTCCAGTACCACCCTTTAAGGGGAGTTACCCCATATGGTCTATTGACGGTTCTGGACCTGTCGGGATTGCTGGGTGAAAGCACAACCCCAGGGGACCTTGTACTAGCCTATAATGAGGCAGTGGGAGATGCCTTGGACTTGATTGCTCCTGTTCGTGTTCAACCACTCACTCTTCGCCCAAGGTCCCCTTGGTATGATGGGTCCTCGAAGGAGCTGAGGTGAGTTGGTTGAAGGCTGGAGAGAGCTTGGCAGAAGTCCGGCCTTCATGCCAACAGGCTTAGATTGATGGAACACTATGTGGGCTATCAGTCAGAAATCACCCATAAGAAGGCAGAGTTCCTGTCCAGGGAGATTTCTGCTGCTCAGAATCGACGGCTCAACTCTTATGAACTGTAGACAGATTGTGCAATCCAGTCTGTCTCCAGTCCAGCAGAGCTTTTTCACAAATTAAGTGTGATGAGCTGGCTCAGATCTTCGCAGATAAGGTTGCTGACATCAGGGCCGGAATCGGCCCGGTTCTCTCTATGAGAGGTTGCAGAGGTCGACAGGAGGTAGTGAGCACCCAGTCTGTCTGGATGAATTTCAGCTGACCAGAATTCATGGACATTGTGAGGATTGTCCAGACTTTGTACCCAACCTGTTGTAGTTTGGATCAGGCCCCCCCCCGTTAGTGGGGTGTGTGGATGTTATCTGCCCGATCCTAGCTGAAATTGTATGGAGATCCATGGAGAAGGGAGTCTTTCCAGAGCCCCTAAAGAAGGCGGTCATTCAACCACTCCTTAAAAAACCCTCCTTGGATCCTGACAATCCAGCTAACTACCAACCTGTCTCTAACCTTCCCTTTGTGGGGAAGGTTATTGAAAAGGTGGCTGCGTTGCAACTGGACAATCACCTTTTAACTCACAGTGTCTATGAAGCTCTTCAGTCTGGTTTCAGGAAGAGGCACAGCATGGAGACTGCCCTTGTTCGGGTACTTAATGATCTCCTAATGGTGAGAGATCAAAAGGCTCATACCATTTTGGTCCTTTTTGATCTCTCAGCAGCCTTTGACACTGTGGACCATGGGGTTCTTTTGAAGACCCTGCAGTTCCTTTGTGGACTGTCGAGTACAGTCCTCGAATGGTTTCGATTGTTCCTCGTAGGCAGGTCTCAGAGGGTGGTCACTGGAATTTATTCCTCTGACACCCTCCCTCTGTCTTGCAGGGTGCCGCTAGGCTCCATATTGGCACCTATGTTGTTCGCAGTGTATATGCTGCCATTGGGAGATATCATCGGGCAATACAGCTTGAGTTTTCACTGCTATGCAGATGATACTCAGCTGTATATGTCCTTTGTGTCTGGACGGTTGATGCAGTCTCGCTGCTAAATAGCTTCCTCTCCAAGATCAGAGATTGGATGAGCTCAAGTTGGCTGAGATTGACTCCGGATAAGACTGAGGTTTTGGTTGTGGACCCAGGTCACCCCGGGGTGGGTTTTGGGGCTGGGCATGCATCGGGGCTATGGCTTGATGGTGTCCAGCTCACTACCTCAGATTGGGTGCATAATCTGAGCATTATTTTTGATGATGGTTTGACCCTGAAATCTCAGGTGTCAGCTGTGGTTAAATCCACATTTTACCATCTGAGGAATATCACCTGAGTGAAATACCTGGTTCCACCGGGTGATCTTCCAACATTGGTCTATGCCTTCATTACTACCCGTCCTGACTACTGCAATGCCCTCTACCTGGGGCTTTTTGGGGTTGATATCCGCCGCTCACAGCTAGTGCAGAATGCTGTGGCCAGGCTGTTGACGGGTACCTCTAGAACCAGTCACATTACATCTGTGCAGCGCGAGCTGCACTGGCTGCCAGTTCAGTGGCAGATCACTTACAAGGTATGCTTGCTTACCTTTAAAGCCTTACACGAACAGGGACCCAACTACCTGAAAGATCTCCTGTTTCCCTACTTCCCCAATCGTCCTCTCCGATCCATCGATGAGGGATTGCTAGAGATTCCCAGGGTTCGTTTAAAAACCTCTGGAGCTCGTGCTTTTTCATTTGCAGCACCAACCCTGTGGAATTCTTTACCTCGTCGGTTAAGAGAATGCCTGACCATCAGTAGTTTTAAAACTATGCTGAAAACTTATTTATTTTCCTTGGCTTTTCCAGACTAATTTTAAATAATTTATTCTGCTGCCTGCTTTTTAAATCTTATGTTTATGTTGTGTACAGCGCCTTGATTTCAAAAGACGCTTTAATAACGCATTGCTTGATGGATTGGTTGATCTTTCTGTTCCTGCTATAGGGACCACCATCCTGTCGGGGTGCCATAATGCTGCATGACCCCTTATGGAAGGGTTCCACCCCTCAACGTTTCAAAGGTATGAGGTTCCCTAGATCAATAGCGCCTTAAGGAAGATGGCCCAAAATACATTAGTGACAGACATAAAACTTAATTTTGAAGGGAGTGGAGAGATGTAGCCAGAAGAGAAATGACATAAATTTATGGAAATCATAATGGAAAACTACTACCATCCTAGCTCCAACTCTCAGTGGAAAAACTAAGAAAACCTCTGGGGAACCAAAGACTAGGTTGCCATCCCTCCAAGCTTTGGTGGAATTAGTGACAGATCAGATACTGCTGATTTTAGACCCCATTCAGGGGACATATCTTAGAAGGAAGGGCTGTCACTCTACCCCTCTAATGGGAAAATGCCATGAGGTGCTATCAAGTGTTCAAACATCGCTAATGGGGCTAATGGGGGCCCTCTCCTTTCTCAAAGACTAACCCTACCCAAAAGGAATGAATAGAAGAAAGTAGAATCTACTGAACAGTGGTCACCTGACCTCAATTATATGAGAAAGCCTAAATCTATTATTAAGAGATAAAGGGAACTAAAGGAAGTGGAACAGGGTGAGACCAGGTAACTTGTGGGCAGATACAGGGAGGATAAGGAAGTAAGAATCCATATAGAAAATACAGCACCAGAAGGTGTTGCTGAGCCATTATGCATGGATAAAGAAGCCCCTGAGGTGACAATCCTATCCTCAGATGCTAAGCAGGAAAGAATGCCAAGAGTTGCCATTGAGTCGATCTGCATGGCCAAAAGGATCCCTCCTAGCAAGGGCCCCACCCTCCAGCTACACGCTTCAAGAGGCAGAAGCAACATGTCAGGCCTTCTGGTCAGTGAAAATAGGATGGCCCCTATAAAAGGAGGTAAAGTACAGTTGCAGCAATAGATACATTCAGCTATTTTCAGATATTTTATAATATATCCAAAGAGATTGGTGGTGAGGTAGTGAGGAGAGTGCCAGCCAGCACAGGCAGCTAATTTTCACTAAAAGGCCAGTTTTGGGGTAATTCTGGCAATTTTGTGATATCAGGGCTGTCTGTGTACATTTGTTCCTATAGAACCAGGAACTCGGCTATCTTGAGGTGGGACTGGAGATGAAACAGCCAATCAGCAAGCAGCTTTTCTGAGAATAAAATCTCAGCTTTGTGTTTTTTTAAGGCACAGAGGTTGTGGGGAGAGCACCAGCTAGTGCAGGTAGCAGATTTTCACTAAAATGCCAGGTTCTGGGTAATTCTGGCTGTTTTGTAAGTTGGGCTATCTGTGTGCATTTGTTCCTTAAGAACCAGGATCACAGACATCTTGAGGTGGGACTAGAAACCCAGCAGCCAATCAGCAAGTGGCTGCTTGAGGAATAAAATTCAGCCTCCTCAACTCATCCAGCATGTTCCTGCCCCAGTGATTGAGTGGAGCAGTGAAGGAGTGGAACTGGTAACTGGTGTCTTAGGTGTTGGCAAGTGTCAGCAGAAGGAAGCAGGGAGCAGGGGATTCTTCCAGTTGACTAAGAAACACAGAAACATAGAAATTGCTGGCAGATAAGGACCATTTGGCCCACCCACTCTGCCTATTTTCTCTACCTACAGCATCACTGCAGACCCTGCTCATCTCCAGCTTTTTCCCCTTTTCCCATTTCTTTTCTCTAAGATCCCCTTATCATGCATTCCCACCACTTCAGCTGGTAAACTATTCCATGAATCCACTACCCTTTCTGTAAAGAAGTACTTCCTCACATCTCTCCTGAAGATAACCCCCTCCAGCTTCACAGCATGCCTCCTTGTTCTTATGCATCTCTTTTTCTGAGAAACCCTTCCTGTATCTTATTTACCCCATGAGGTATTTAAAGGTTTCTATCCTCTACCTCCCTTCTCTCTCTTCCAGGGTGTACATATTGAGTTATTTCAGTTTATCCCCATAGGGCTTGTGGTACAGACCCCACATCATTTTAGTTGCTCTTCTCTAGATTGCCTCCACTTTGTCTATATCCTTCCAGAGATATGGCCTCCAGAACTGTACACAGTATTCTAAGAGAGGTCTTACCACTGATCTATACTGAGGCAGAACCTCCTCCATCCTTCTGCTGGTGATACCTCTCCTTATGCACCCCAGCATCCCACTAGCCCTGCCAACTACTTTGTTGCATTGCATGGCCACCTTTAGGTCATCAGGGATTATTACCTCCAGGACTCGCTCCTGTTTGGTGGTCATCAATAACACTCCACACATTTTGTACTCTGCCCCTTGGTTTATGTGCCCCAAGTGCATTATTTTGCACTTTTTTGTATTAAAATCCTAGCTGCCATACTCATAACCACTCCTCAAGCTTTTTCAGATCTTGCTCATTCTCCCCCTTCCAGGAGTATCCACCTTACTGCAGATTTTAGTATCATCTGCAAATAGGCAGGCCTTGCCCTCCAGATCCTCTGCAATGTCACCTATAAAGACGTTAAAGAGGAACAGTCCCAGCGCTGATCCCTGAGGCACCCCACTAGGGAACCCTCCCCTCCTCGGAGTGAACTCAGTTTACAACAACCCTCTGCTGTCTATCCCCTAACCAATTTCTTACCAATTTTACCACCTTTTGTCCCACTCCTAGGCTACTCAGCTTGCTTAATAGTCTTCTGTGTGGAACTGAGCCGAATGCCTTATTGAAGTCTACATAGGCTGCATCCACTGCTCCACCCTGATCTAATTCCTCAGTTACCCAATCAAAGAAATCTACTGGATTTGTTAGACATCATGTCCTACCATGAATCAATGCTGTCTCAGGTTGTGTAACCAATTTTATTCAAGATATTCCACTATCCTCTCCTCTCCTCTCTTCCAGCAGTCCTTCCATTAACTTTCCCACCACCAATGTCAGGCTAACTGGTTCATGATTGCCAGCATCCTCCCTGCCACCACTTTTAGCTACCACTAAGGTACAGTAGGGTGCCTGTTTATTACTGTTGTGGCATTCACTGCTGGTAGATTGGCAACCGATACTATAATAAAGGGTACTACAAAATCTTGTTTTACTGATGGTATGATGGTTATTAATTAAGAAAAGAAGAATATGGGGTCAGAGGATACGCAATAACATCTTAAAGAGACTATATCAACATTAATGTATATAGAAATGATAGGGCATATATAAAAGAATAAGAAAGATTAGAAAAAATAGGGCATTCTCCTTTTGACTTCTTATTGGGCCATCTTAGTATTAAGAGGTTATTGGAATATATAAGAATGATAGATATATATGTTGAAAAAAGAAAAATTAGAGAAAACAGTGTGCTGACCTTTTGACCTCCCAACATGCCACTTAGGGTATCTGGAGGCCATAATTAACTAAAATTAAAGACATATACTGAGAATAATAATGTCGACAGAGATATCAGGTATAATAGGAGAATACAGATCTTCTTCTATTGTGCTGTCCTTTAAAGTAGAATTTTTATTTATTTGATCTCGATATACTTTATTGTCCATGTAGTACTATTGCATATATTAAATATAAGCATTCGTTATAATATGAGAAATGGAAAAAAAGTTTTTTCTTTCCCCCCCCCTTTAGCCCCATTCGTCTCCATAGTCACAATTTAGCCATCTGTCTTCCCCCTAATAATGGCCTCTGTATAACCTGCTTAAAATAAAATAAGCAGATTATAGATGAGAATATTACTGCTATTCTATTCCGTGGTCAGTTATATTAACTAATATGAGAGCAATGGACATCTACCTTTCTTACATTGTTTATGATGCATTTTGTAAAATAAGTCACCACGTTTGGATAATCATATACATTTCCCAGGCAGGACACCTAGTGTTTTCACTAGGTGCTGCTTATAGGAGAAACATGGTTGTTTCAGCAGGTCGGGTGCAGGAGCAATCGCAAACACAGCAAAATTATGTTAGGATCTCGTGGTGATGGTTCTACACTGCACCTGATTCTTAGCCTGGTTGATATTTAAATGGTGAACAGAATGGGTGCGACACCTCCATATAGAGGGAGCAGGAAGTCGCGCCACGCTCTACCTAAAACCTACAGTGAGTACTTGTAAAACATTTTAATTTAAAGATGCTTAAGTTTCATTTTAAAATGACCTTAGAAATGAATAAAATAAGGAGGGTACACGCTGAGTTTTAATACTGGTCTTTCTTACAGGATAGGCTACTGAGGCTGCTAAGCAAAGCAGAAAATATTTTTTTTACAAAGATGTATTTTCTAATAAAGGTAAATCTTGTAACCTTTTATATCAGATTATGGATTTGGATTGTGTAAGATTAACCTGTTTATTGTAATCTAATATGGTAATGAGGCATTACATTTTTGAAATTTATTTCTTTATCTTTATACTATTAGAACACTTATCGTAACCAGGGAAGGAAGTCACATTTAGTGATCTAACAAAAAGATTTATTCAAGTTTTGAGGTAAATGATTTCTCCTTTAATTTTGTTTTAAGCATGTGTTTAAAACTGTTGGTACTTATATATGAATTTTAGGTATTTCCCATATATTTTTCAGCAGCCCTATATAAAACCTGAACAAAAGAAAGTTTAAATGAGTTACTGTAAGAGAACAGATAGTATTTCAGGCCAGTAAGTAATAGTACTGATTAATTATAAAAAGTTTCACAATATAAAAAGATTTTTGAGATTTAATAGGGGGAAATGTTATGAGTAAACAAAATGATTTTGTTGCATTTTATTTACAGAAAAGTATCAAAACAAAAGTATGTGGATACCCAAGTGTGGCTTTATGGTTCATTGTATATAGGTGAGAGTAGATGATAAATAAGAAATGTGTAAAAAATACATTATTTAAGATTTTAAGTAAAACTGATTTGGAATATTATTTGTGTGAATGTAGATACAGTCTTCACATTGAAGAAGGATTATTCTGAAACATTTGTATGGACTCTATTTGTAGCAATAAAGAAACATATTTTTGATACACATGGGTTAGCGGGCCTATATTATCAATTTCTGTATTAAAGAACACAAACAGTAACACAGCAAAAAAGGGAATGCTAGAAATACACTATCAAGGTTAGTGGTACATTGATATTTCCAGGTAACACAGGCAGAATAGAAGTTGAGAATGGTGGGAGTGGTACAGTACAGTGGCTGTGGGGCAGCAGTTTTCAGAGAGACCTTTTTTATTTTTGTTTATTTAAAATTAGTTAACAGGTAACTTCGAGGGCATCATATGCCCATTTTCATGGAGGACCAAGACTCCAGTGCTGTCCAGCTTTTATCTCTCTGACTTGAGGGAGGAGGTCACTACACTCTACACTGAGTTAACTAGGATTCAGGGGACCTATTCCTACACAGGGCCTCCAAGTCTGCCACTGTTACCTCATAGGATGCCAGAGAAGAGGAATGGCTCGACTATGGTGGGCTCTGGAAGGGTAAAAGTGGTGGATCAGAGTCACACTCCTCGGCTGGTACTACTACACAGTTCCTACACCATTCTGATAAGGCTGAACTGCTAGAAGGAGGCACCTGTTGTAGTGGCCAGGGAGGATGTGGGGGTCCTCTGTAGCGGAGACCCCAAGGATGGTGGAAGAGAATTCCAGAGGAGGAGGAAGCAACTTCTGGTGGGGGACTTGATTGTGGGTGGACAGACTTAGAAATAGGAAGGGGAGGAGAGAGGGATGTTGGGTGCCTATATGGCACCACCCACCAGAGGGATGGGAAGTGAATCCTGATTATCACTGGGGCAACAGGACAGGAGGCAGTGCTGGATGTCATTGTCTACCTACGAACTAATGGCCTGACTAAGGACAGGGTAGGGATAGTGCAGGGGGTGTTTAGGGAGCTGGGAACTTTTAATTTATAATGGATAGGAGGCATGGAGTAAGTGTATGGACGTCATTAACTAAGTTGTTGTATTATCTTGGTAGATCCACAACTGTGCACTTATTCAGCAATTGATTAAATTATGTAGTTATTGGTGGTCACAATGAAATGTATCATCTGTACTGGAATGTAGTTTTTTATGGATGTAAGCTTGCTGACCTTTTGGTAAATAAAGATAAAAAAAAAAGATGGATCTAGAGAAAATCTCTTGCACAAAATATTCAAAGTAGTTTTCAGCAAATATATTTTCTGGTAAATTCAAATACTATCTGGATGTATTGCATGAGCCAGCTTTATGCAGAACCTTTTTGAGAGCAAAAATAAAACTGCTTAATAACGATCTTTTAAGAGCTAGATATAGCAAACATGTACTAGAACCAAATTGTCACTGTCAACGTAGTGGAATAGAAGACCTACCACACATGCTATGGCACTATACATGGTGCAAAAATTCAAGAGAGTTTTAACTAGGACATTTTAAAAATACATGTAACATGTGATAAAAATGAACTGACTATGATACTGATGTCAACAAAAGACAAATGGACTATAACAAGAATTACAACATATTTGACTACCATTGTAAAAATAAGAAAACAAAAAAAATAGCTAACTTAGAAGCTTAATAAAAATATATACCTCTGTACAGTTATAAAGCATTAATCTAAAAATGTTACTAACATTCCTCCAAGCATCCCTGAGTAAAAATGTGGGGAATACATATGTCTTAATTTGACATTTGTTGTACAAAGTATACATGAATTGAGCTCTCATCGTGTAAATTATATTTTAGACATAGAGCACTGTATATTTAATGTGTATGCATTTTTCATATTTATTTGGACAATGTCACATGTGTAAATGTTTGTAACACTATAAATGATTGTATGCTTTTTACATTTTGTAATGACTATAATAGTCCAACAGTAAAATGTTCTATTACTACAAGGATATACACACAGAGAGGAGGATAGGAAGGTGTATCAGGGGAAGCAGAAGGAAGCAGGGAGAGCAGTAAGGAGCGCAATGGTGCAAATTGAACAGAGAGTAGCCAAGGTATTAACAAAAGGGGACAAGAAATTGTTAAGGTATGTAAGTGAAAAGAGGAAGACCGGGGTGGAATTGTAAGGTTAAAAAGTGAAGGAGGGACTACGTAAAGGGGGAACAGGAAAAGGTAGAGATCTTGAGCAAATACTTTTATTCTATGTTCACAAAGGAAGGAAATGGGGAGGTGCCACAAAAAAGTAACTGGAGCTGTGGAGGAAGGGAGGTGGACACTAGTCTGTTTTCAGAGGAGACAGTCCTGAAGGGTCTTGCTAATCTGAAAGTGGACAAAGCAATGGGGCCACACAGGGTGCATCCAAGGGCATTGAGGGAGCTCTAAGAGGTACTGGCTGCACCTGTGACAGTCCTATTTAATATCTCATTGGAAACAGGAGTGGTTCCAGAGGACTGGAGAAGGCCAGATGTAGTCCCACTTCACAAAAGTGGTAGCAGAGAAGATGCTGGTAACTATAGACCCGTCAGCCTGACATCACTGGTGGGAAAGTTAATGGAATCACTACTGAAGGAAAGGATTGTAGAGTATCTTGAAGCCAATGGGTTACAAGACCTTAGGTAGCATGGATTCACAGGGGGAGGTCATGCCCAACAAATCTGATAGATTTCTTTGAATAGGTGACCAAGGAACTAGATCAGGATGGAGCAATAGATGTAGCCAACCTAGATTTCAGTAAGGTTTTCGACACTGTTCCACATACAACACTAGTAAGCAAGCTGGGTAGCTTAGAAGAGGGTCCAAAGGTGGTAAACCAGGTAAGAAATTGGTTAAGGAATAGGTGGTAGACAGTGATGGTAAACAGAGTTCACTCTCAGGAAGGGATGGTGACTGGTGGGGGGCCTCAAAGATCAGTGCTGGGACTGGTCCTCTTTAATGTTATGGTCAAGGGTATGGCAGTTGGATTTCAATGTGAAAAAATACTAAATAATGCACTTGGGACACAGAAACTCTGGGACAGAGTACAAAATGTGTAGGGTGGTACTGACAATCACCAAGCAGGAAAGGGACCTGAGGGTAGTCATATCTGATCGCACTAATGGAGGCCAGGCAGTGTGACAAGGCAGTTGGGAGAGATAGTGGAATGCTGGGCTGCATAGGGAGGGGTATCACCAGCCAGAAGAGGGCGGTGGTGTTGCCTCTGTATAGATAGCTAGTAAGACCTCATCTAGAGTACTGTGTTCAGTTCTGGAGACCACACCTCTGAGAGGACATAGACAGGGTGGAGGCAGTACAGAGAAAGACAACTAAAATGGTGGAGGATCTGCATCAGAAGCCCAGCAAGGAGAGACTTAAGGACCTAAATATGTACAACCTTGAAGAGAGGAGGGAGAGGAGACATGATAGAGACCTTTAAATACCTCACAAGGGTAAAAGAGGTACAGGAGGGAAGTATTTTTCAGAAAACAGTTGCTCAAGAACAAGATGACATGATACGAGGCTGGAGGGAGTAGATTCAGGAGAGATATGAGAAAATACTTCTTCACAGAAAGAGTGGTGGATTCCTGGAGCAGTCTTCCAGTGGAAGTGGTGGGGCCAAAACTGTGGGTGGGGTTTACGAATGCATGGAATAGACACAAGGGAATCTTAAGGGAAATGAAGAAGGGGTAGGAGAATGGGCTAGAGATCAAGTAGGATCTGCGGTGATACTATAGGCAAGGAAAAAGGGGCAGACTGATGGGGCAAAGCGGAACTTATCTGCTAGAAAATTCTCTGTTTCTAGATTCTCTCTGGTGGCCCACAGTGGTACTGCAGGCAGACAAGGAAATTCTCTGGAGATAACACAAAAATTCCAGGAAATATCTGGCCATGTCTTTGGCAAGCATGAAGCCTTGACAGTAAGGGGAAAAGAGGAAGTGAAATAGCTAGCTAGCTAGCTGAAGGCAAGAGTCCAAAGTTATTACCAAAAGGCAGTGCAACAGACAAAATAGCACTGAGAAATGCCAAAAGGCAAGAGACTGAACAAGCAGAAACAGCAACACAAGGCAAGAATGCAGTAGGCCAATGAAAGCTGAGCTTCACAGGAGAACCCCAGAAAAACAATTGGTTGGCAAGCTCAACAGCCAGTGTAAAAGAGGAGAAAATGGACTGGAAGCAAATGGAAGGAGAAAACCAAAGTGGCTCATAGGAACAGACAATGAGTACCCAGACAACAACCATGGACCAAGAGGCAGTATGAGAAATGAATGGAGAAGGGAACAGGAAAATGAGGAGGCAACCAGATGAAACAACAGCAAAGTGGAGATGTGGCAGTAGGAGCTGGGGCACAAAACACTGAGCAGTAGGGAGTGGCAGAGGGGAGAGCAAATGTCAAGAATGCAGTGTGAACATCTGCAGGGTGCTGAAAAAGTTATGGCCAGTGCAGTAGGGAGATTGGCAGCCACACAGCTGTAGCAAGGGATGCATGCTCATGACTTCTCAGAGGGGTATCAAAAAAGCCACCCATTGTCCCTCCAAACCAGGCACTTCAATTCAATATTCAATGGATATTTGGTCTCCTTATATAGGTATGCTTAATTAAAACTGGGACACTTTGTTAGGACTGAGAAGGGGACTGAGAAAGTTGATAGTAGAAAAATATGTAAACTGATTGTGTAAGATATTTAAACTTTGGCTTATGCTGTCTTTGTTCCTGCAATAGGGACTACCTGCCTGTCTGGGTGCCATAGAGATGCAGGAACCCTGATGGGAGGGTTTTACCCCTAGAGGTTTTGTAGGGATGAGGTCCTCTTGACCAAAGGAACCTTTGGCAAGAAAGCCCAAAGTACAACAGTGACAGATATAAAACTCTGGAAGGATAGGAAAAGAAAGGTGTAGACTGAATAGAAATGGTTAAAAAGCAAGGAAAAAATGAGGGGAAAAATGCCATCATCTTAGCTCTAACTATCAGTGGAAACTGTACTGTATTATAACCTTTGAACCAGAGGAGAGGAAACCTGCCTGTGGAGGAAACCTCTGAGGAACCAATGCCAAGGTTGCCATACCACCAGACTTTGGGTAGAATTAGTGATGGCTCAAATGATACTGAGTTTAGAACACAGTCAGGGGAAATACTTTGAAAGGAAGGGCTCTCTCTATATTCCTCTCGCAGGATAACACCATGAGGCACTGCCAAGTGTGGCAATGCTGCAGTATATCACAAAATGTTGCAGTAGGATGCAGGGAACAATGTAATTCAATGTCAATTAATCCCTTTTGTTATGCAGTATTTGTGACATGTCATTTATTGCAAGTTACTGTGTTACATCGTGGCTGGCTCCTCTGTAGCTAAAAGGGCTCTCTCAAATAGAAACCCCATCCACATGGTATGATTTGAGGAGAGTAGCATCTGTTACATAGTGTAGACACCTGGCCTCAGTTCTGTGAGGAGGCCTACACTTTTGATTGAGAGATGAGGGGAACTAAGAAGGGGGAACAGTGTGAGACCTGGTGACCTGTTGGTTGATGTAAAGAGGATTGCTTTAAAAGGTGTTGACAAGTTAATCTGTATGACTGAAGAGACCCCATGAAGAAGAGCGCACCCTCAGAAAGCAGGAAGACATAAATACAACACCATGAGGTGCCACTGTGTTGATCTGCATGGCTAACAGAATCCTCATTGTAAGAATCATACCCTCACGACATTGGGCAGGAAATGGTGGGCACAAAGAGGTGCTGCTGAGTTGATCTGCATGGCCAAAAATGATCCCCACTCAGTAAGGTTTCCACCCTTCAGAAGCAGACTTCATGAATAGCAGGAGCACCTCAGGCCTCCTACTCTATGAGACCAGGAGGGCTCCCATAAAAGAGAAAGAGGGGACAGAATATGATGGATAGTGAAGCCCTAAAACAGCAAGGGAAAAATAGCTGTAAAATAGCTGGATAATTGAAGGATGAATGTCTGGCAGTATAGTCATATAGCAGCATGACATTAGCATGTACTGTACCTGATATGGAAGTTGGCTATGAGAATGTACCAGGTAGGAGCCTAAGAAACAGCAGTAGGTAGAAGAATTGCCCAGGACAAAGAACAGGAACTTAAAACAACAAACAGGAACAGACACACACAAAAATCCAGAGCCTGAGAAGGGGAAGGAGTACCAAGGATTGAGAACAGACAAGGCAGGAGGAACTCATAACACATACCAGAGCCTGGGTCAGAGACAAGGGGCAACTGGAGGAAGAAATCAGGAAGGCAGGGGGAAACTCAAGGCAAGGTCAGGTGGACTAGCAACAGAGCAGAAGGAAAAGTAAAAGGTAGGAGCCAGCAGGTGGCAGAAGATGCTGATGGAAAGAAGCAGGAACAGCACAGTGGAGAGAGCAAATACCAGGGACTCAATGGATCAGGACAGAAGGGAGAACAGCAGCCATGTGGCTTCAGCAAAGAGACAGAATAGAAACAGAATGTGCTGGCAGAGAAGGTCTGGTAGGCCTATCCAGTCTGCCCTGTAAAGATTTCAAGCATCCAAAGGCTGCTGGAGTATGGTACTGTAACTATTGTCCTATGGCTGAGCTCCAGGAACATCTTGTTTTTGCAAAACAGCCACCCTTCCTTGACTCCTCCTCCTTTTTCACTCCCCTCCAGTCTGGTTTCAGAAAGTGCCACCCTACATCCACCTTCTTTCCTTCTCTGGCTCATTGAATCCATCCTTATTGGTATAGATCAGGGCCAGTTCACCTCTGTCATCTTTGCTGACTTGACCGAAGCCGTCAACAATGTGTCCCTTCCCCTCCTCCTGGACAAGTTTAAGGTTGCAGGACTCTCTGCCTCCTCAATCAGTTGATCCTGTTCCCACCTAAAGGGCAGATCACAAGCTGTCTGTTTTGGAGATATCTTACTCCTCACTCCCCATCTGCTTAGGCAGCCTCCAATGATCTAGTCTAGGCCCCTTACTTTTTTCCATCTTTCTGAAAGACCTCCCTGCTGCCTGTCCCTCTGCATCCATTCACATGGCTGCAGATGACACCTGTGCTCATTGCCTCTAGCTCCTCATCCCCTGTCCTCACTGCCTGACTCCAGCTGGACTTTGAATGCATCTAGCACTGGTTCAGATCCAACCAATTGTCCCTCAATGCCAAGAAAATGTCCTCCATGACCTTTGGCTCCTGTTAGAGGCTCACCAGACTCTCCCCCTCTCCCCTCTTTCTATACCCTTAATGGTACTATGATTGAGGATGTCTCCTCCTTTAAGTACCTCGGGGTCTAGCTGGACCACCACCTTGACTTCTTGTCTCACATCTATGCCATCCACCATAAGTTCCCGCCCCCCAAAAAATTGGGTGCACACTGCTGAAGCAAAGACACTATCCCACTTCCTGCCCACCAAGAACTAGTTTTGAAGATTATCTTCCTTATTTTTGACTATGGTGACATCATTTACAACCCAGCTCCCAAGTCCACCCTTGCCACACTAACTCCCCTTTCTCACTTCAACTACCACTTTGCCTTGGACTTCCCTTCCCATACCCACCATTGCTCTCTGTACTTCTCCCTCTTCCTCACTTCCCTTGAAGTTAGGCACCATGCCCACTGTGCCTCATTTGTATCAAAATTCTGGTTTAGCTCCCTCCCTCTGTGCCTACATTTCCTCACTCATCGCCTCCCCTCCCCTTTCCATCCTCCTACCCTCTCTGTGACTCTGCTTTTCATCCCCCCCCCAAGGAAATCAACTGACAGCCAAGCTGCTGTCTCATATCGTTTACCCAAGCTCTAGTCCTCTTTTCCTTTGACTGAAACATAGAAACAATAGAATCTGACGGCAGATAAGGACTGTAAGGCCCATCCAGTCTGCTCATTTCTTTTTCTACCTTATAAATGTGCCATCGGCCTTTGCTCTGTCAATGGCCTATCTATTCATACTCATCTGTATTGCTCCCTTATGCCTATCCCATGTCTGTTTGAAGCCCTGCACTGTATCCTCTCCCTGTTAGTCAGTACTAGATCTAGGATAGCCCTGTCTCTTGTAAATTGTTGTACCAGTTGTTTGAGACCCTTCCCCTGCAGGGAATCCACCATGTGTCTAGTTCTGGCAGATGTTCCTGCTGGTATTGACCAATCTGTATCTGGCATGTTGAAGTCTCCCATTATCAGAACCTCCCCTTTAGCTGTCATGTTTTGTATATCTTCTAACAGTAATGTGTCTATGTCCTCCCCCGATCTGGGGGCCTGTAGACAACCCCAGTTCATATGGCTGTCCCATTTCCTGTTTCCAGGGTGACCCACAATTCTTCTGGCTCCTTATGTGTATTCTGAATTTCTGTAGCTTTGATATTTCTAGGACATACAGGCCACTCCATCCTCCCCTTTTTGCACCTCGTCTTCTTCTGGAACAGTACATAGCCACGTACTGAAGTCTCCCAAGTGTGGTTACTGGTAAACCACATCTCGCTAATTGCTACTATGTCCAGTTTAGCCTCTGTCATTATTGCCTGCAGGTCTGGGATCTTGTTTTCCAGACTGTGAGCATTTGCGTACATGATTTTCCATTGGCCAGATTTCGGTGTCTTATTTGTTGGGTGAGATCTGGCATTTCCCCTGTGCGTCGACTGTCTGCTCAGCCTCTTCCTTCATCTTCCTCCAGGCTTTTCTTCACAACTTCATTACCCCCTCCTGTGACTGTCCCTGATCCTTGACAATGAGTCCACTATCCCCCCTCCCTGTTATGGTGGGTGCACCCAGTTGTTGTCCACTTCAGGCACCTAGATCATGTGGTATTAATCTGCCTCTAGTTCTAATATTGTTTTGCACATCTAGTAATGCACTGCACTTGTACCATATTGTGTCTTACTTGCATCTTCTATTTTGTGTTGCACTGTTCTACCTGCCGAATATTGTGCCTGTACAACTGAAATGTAATTGTATTACTCTTGCACCTTATTGTATTTTTGTTTATTCTTGCATGTTATTGTATTGTCTACTCTCTCCCCCAAAGTGCATCTGGAAGCAAGTTGTTACCAGTTCTATATGTCCTTCTTGGTAAAACCTTAACAATAGATAAATAATAAATAAAAATAGTCTGAGCACAGCAAATGTTATAGTCTCCCCCACAATGTGACTGGTTATTGAATACCAGCTCTTTCTTATAAAACATTAAAACTAGAGTTGCTCAGATACCCTAAGCTCGGATCCGTGTTAGGATAGTTTGATACTGGGATAATCCACAACTGAATCCGACATCTGGTCTGAAGGTCAGATGTCATCAGATTAGGAGACAGACATCCTAATATCCAACTATCATAATGTCCAATATAACTCTATTCAGTCTGCCACACTGTTCAACCCCACTCCCGAGTTGGAACCCCCCCTCCCAGCCACCCTGTAACCCACAACCTACCTCCTCCCCTGCAAGCCCACCTATACTGTAATCTTTTATTTTATTGACAGCAGCTTGTCCTTAAAATAAATACATACCCCCACCAAATCATAAGCTTCCTCCCCCCCCTGCACAAGCCACAATGCCCACCTCACCCATATTCAGGGAAGAACTCCCACTGACACACACACGCACTAGCCTTTCCTCCCTCCACCCCCCACCCCCAAAGCACCCAAAATATCTTTAGAAAGTTAGTTGGGTCTCATGACAGCTGTGGCATTCCTTATAATAAATATACCCTCCTCACTAATCATAAGCTCCCTCCCACCTGCACAAGCCACAATGCCTACCTCACCCATAGTCAAGGAAGAGCCCCGCCACCCAACTCCCTCACTATCCCCCCCCTTGCCCCATAACACCTAAAAGAGCTTTAGAAAGGGGTTGAGTGCAGAACCCACAAGGTCCCAGGGAGCAGCAGCTGCCTTGTGCTCATCTTCATTCTGGTATGAATGAAAAGACGTCCTCCAATAGTAGTAACACCTGACTGGCCCACTGTTGAACAATCATGTTACTACTATTTCAAGATGTCTTTTCATTTATTCCAGAATGAAGATAAGTGCAAGGCAACCATGCCTCCATGGGGCCTAGTGATAGCCACACCTGTCATCTGACCTGACTCATTTTCTAAAGGTATGTTGGGTGCTATAGGGTGGAAGGTGGGGGCTACTGGATGTGTTGGCTGGGGGGGGGTTCTTCTATGAATATGGGTGAGAGGGATATTGTGGCTTGTGTGGGGAGAGGGAGCTTATGACTTATCAGGTAGGTATGTTTTTTTATAAGGAGTCAGCTGCCAGCCATCCAGTTCTGACTTTTAAAAATCCTGACTGGTGTCTTTAGTCAACCACAAGACGACTTAATTGTATAGGCCCAAAGCAGGTGTCTTTCAAAGCCTGTCTGCAGACACTCGTGGAAATACAGGTCAATGGCATAAATTAAATGTATTGCATAATCTTTGCCTGTCCTTGCCGAAATGTACAGACCAATTCCCTTCTGAAACATGTCTGTATATTATTTATCAGATTTTCTAAAATAGATGTACAAATCAGAGGAATTTAATTGGGTAAAACCAGTCAATTGACCATGCATTATTTCAGCATAATGCACAGCCATCTTGGTCCTAAACCTGACCAGATTTGTTAGCAGCCACATGACACACTGATCAAACCTTCCATCACAAATATCGCTGCTACCCTTACTTACTAAAAACCTTGAAGTAGGTCCTAAAAATAAAACTACATTAAAAAAAATTATTAAAAGTTGTTTCCCTGATCATCGCACTCTTCTTACACACATAAACATATTAGAAACGTTAAGTACTATGCATAGTTTTCATTACTAGTGCTTCTTTGCTGTAAATGAAAATTCCTCCTCCTATCTTTACCTGCTTATCAGAGAAATCTCCGCTACTTACCCTGACAGAGATAAAACTGAGGATCTGGCTTCACATGAGGCCTTTGTAGTGCGTGTGTGTGTGTGTGTGTGCGCGCGCGTGCGTGTGTGTGTACACTATGTTGAGAGAGGAACATTCTGCCAGTGGAATTATCAAGAATTTTGAATCCCTGTATTCCATGGTAAACATTCCAAATGGTTAACATGGAGAAAGACAGAGAAAAAAAAACAGGATGAGGATAGGAGGCAATAATATTATTTAGAAAATGGGCTTAGAAATTCATGGGCTCTGATTGGCTGATACCCCTGGCAAGGTGGGCATGTATCAGACAACAGAGCCCAGGTTAGGGAAAGTGCCAGTCCCAACTGACCCAATCACTAAAATCATGGGGCCAGTTGGAAATCTGAAATTCCATCTAACATCATGTTTTTTCTCTGGCTTAGCAGGCAAGTTAGCAGATGGCAACCCCCCCGTTTGTGTTAACCTCTCTCCCTGAGTCTGTGTTAGTTCAAGTTAAACAAATTAAATAAAATAAAGAGTAGCCACACACTAAAAAGGAAGGAATGACACAAGAAGGAAGCCATCAGTGTGATAGGCTTCACGGTTCACGTACCCAATGGTCAGCAGCACTGTTTTCAAAAAGGAACCATGTGCCTCCCTCTCTTCCACTGGCAAGATTTAAAATAAAAAATTTAAACTACAGCACAGTTGTGGAGTAAATGAACCTTGGCTGCAACATCGCAAAATCAGTTGAGCAACAGCAAGAGTCCTAGCTCAGGTGGCGCTAATAACACAGGTGGATGTCCATCTATAGTACAGAAAAGGAAGAAAGTACCGATCCTCTCATACACACTAACACTATTGGAGCTACCGCTCTCACTGTTGCTCAACTCAGTTTCAGTTTTGCAGCCTAGCTAATATCTCTACCAAGACGGCACCTATCTGGTGTGCATATAAAATATAAAATTAAAGACCACAGTACCTCACTCCTGCTGCTCCATAATACACTCTACTGTAGCCCCAAACACTACATGCCACTCTCCCGACCCTGCCATTGACCTTGCAATGACACGCAGGGAGAGAAAAATGTCTTGATAAAAAAGGCTTGAATGAATGAATGAATACAGAATGACAATTTAAATCCCTATGTGTGTGCTGGGGGGAAGACCATAACAACCAACTTCAACTACAGTGGCCCAGTAGGACAAATGTCCTTAGCGCAAAAAAAACAAACAAGCAGAAGAATGATTTTATTACAAAATAAATGAAACTCCTAAGAGTTTTAACTTTTTTAAATAAACATTTTTTTTTCCAAATATATAATACAGTGGCCCATTTTCTAAGCACAATAATACCAGACAGAAGGCGGGTATTGTGCTATATAAGACTTTCCAGGGCCTTATGCCCCTGGGCGGTCTGGTATAGCACAACACCGTCCACCTTGTCGGGTATTATTGCTTATATAAACAAACTGAGAAAAGGTAGGAAAACACAGTTATATATGCAGAGGCAGACCCAGACTGCTTATATACATACAACTGGGTATTATTGGCATAGCAATGAAAACCCAAGCCATAGCATCTAACATTCTCCCACAATGGCAGCATATACACAGCAAACAACATGGGAGCTAAAATTGGCCCCTGAGGCACTCCACAGCAGATTGCAGCGCTGCTTGAGATTAAAGAGCCAAATGCCACCTGCAGTACCCTGCCAGACAAGTAGGACTCAAACCACCGTAACACCATCCCTGCAAGTCCTACACAGTGCCTCAGATTAGTTAATAGCACCCCATGATCCACCATGTCAAAATTCAAAGAAAGGTCAAGAAGACAACATTGGAAAAATGACTGCTATTCCTTGCTAGATGGAAATCATGGTGCATCCCAACTAGAGCCATCTCCATATTATGCCGAGGCTGGAAACCGAACTATATTTCTCCAGGTTTTGTTCAAACTGTTCCACCATCACCTTCATGATCAACATCCCCAGGAAGGGAAGGTTTGAGACAGGCCTGTAGAGTGAATGTCTGGGTCCAAAGATGTTTTTTAAGAATGGGCTTTACCACCACCCTTTTCAGGGTGGATGGGAAAATCCTCTCCATAAGGAATCCCAAACAATCCTCGCAGAAATCAGACTGAGCAAGTTACAGCACTCTAAGAGAAGCCAGGTCAGCCCAGGAAGTTGATCTGGAAGGTGGTGGCAGTAGAGCTGGAACAAAGTCTGGTGAAATATGAGCTCTATTAGCCTTTCCAGCCATATGTTGTTTTTTTTTTTTTTTTATTAGTACTTTATGCTCCTCTACCCCCGGCTGCCCACTTCTGATCGATGTCCCCAGCCCCATCACCCCAGTATCACTAGGACTTACCCTTGCCTGGTTGCTGGGTGTGGAGCCTGCGAGAGGTTGGTTGTCATCTGCAGCCAAAGGAGTTTTTTCCACCATTTTCTCCCTTCCCATTGCTGGGGCGCACATGCAGGACGGCACTCGTAGAAGCATGTGTGCTTCCACAGAAATCCCACAGCATCCTCCCTTCTTCTGGCCCCTCTGACCCACACTAACCCTCCAGCATCCACCTGGGGTAGTGATTCGGTGAGATTGCCAGCCCACCCTCCCCCGGAGAGGAGAGCTGTCCTCCAGATGCTTGATCCTCTCCCTCCCCTACCAAACCCCGGTGGCCTGTGTTCATTCCTGAACATGGGTTGCCTGCATAGAGTGAGGTGCAGCGTCCAGTGCTTCAACCCTCAGGACTACTGGGCCAGCTCCAGCCATGTTTTTTAACTAAAATCTTTTTTTCAGCACAACACCTAGAATGCTAAGGTGCCTGTGGCATTTTTTTCCTCCCCACTCTCCCCTCAACTTCCCCAGCAAATGAAACATTAAATGCACCACTAGCAGAGGGGCACAGGATCCAAGACAGCATGGGTTTACAAAAGGAAGGTCCTGTCAAACTAATCTCATAGATTTCTTTGACTGGGTAACCAGAGTGGTGGACCAAGGGGGAGCAGTTGATGTCGCCTACCTTGACTTCAGCAAAGCTTTTGACACTGTTCCACATAGAAGATTGATAAATAAGCTAGGTAGGCTCGGGGTGGGTCAGTAGTTGGTCAACTGGGTGGCAAACTGGTTGACTGGCAGAAAACAGAGAGTGATGGTAAATGGTATACAGTCAGAAGAGATGATGTTACAAGTGGGGTACCTCAGGGATCAGTCCTGGGGCCAGTCCTATTCAACATCTTCATTAGTGACCTCGCAGATGGACTAGAGGGTAAGGTTTGTCTGTTTGCAGATGACACCAAGATCTGCAACAGAGTAGTTGATCCAGATGGGGTGGGCAGAATGAGAAGAGATCTGGATAAACTAGCAAAATGGTCAGAAGAGTGGCAACTGGGATTTAATGCAAAGAAGTGCAAAATCATGCACATAGGAAGAGAAACCCTGAAGCCACTTATAGGCTGGGAGGGGAGTTGCTAGCAGTCACAAAGGAAGAAAGAGACTTGGGCATCATCATCACTGATGACCTAAAATCATCCAAGCAGACCTCTAAAGCAGTAGGTAAGGCTAGGGGGTGTTAGGGTGTATTAGTAGGGGTATCACAAGTCGTAAGAGGGAGGTAATAATCCCTCTGTACAAGACATTGGTTAGGCCCCATCTGGAGTACTGCGTGCAGTATTGGAGGCTACACCTTCACAGGGACATTAACCAAATTGAGGCAGTCCAGAGAAGGGCAACCAAAATGGTGCAGGGACTGCATCAGAAGACATATGAGGACAGATTAACGGAGCTCAATATGTATACCCTTGAGCAAAGGAGGGAGAGAGGTGATATGATCGAGACATTTAAACACCTTAAGGGCATAAACAAGGTGAAAGAGTCTAAAATGTTTAAATATAAGAAAAATAGCAGGACAAGAGGACACAGCATGAGATTAGAGGGAGGCCGATTAAGGGGAATGTGAGAAATTCTTTTTCACAGAAAGGGTGGTAGATGCATGGAATGGCTTACCACAAGAAGTGGTGGCTATGAATACAGTGCAGGGCTTCAAACAGGCATGGGATAGGCATAAGGGAGCAATACAAATGACTATGAATAGATAGGTCACTGACAGAGCAAAGGCCGATGGCACATTTATAAGGTAGAAAAAGAAATGGGCAGACTGGATGGGCCTTGCGGTCCTTATCTGCCGTCAACTTCTATGTTTCTATTCTCCCCCACCCATCAGTAATTTCCAGATCCAGTTTAGCACTAGTAGATCCTCCCACCCATTAGGGGTTTCCAGATCCATTTTATCACTAGCAGATTATCCCACCCATCAGTGGTTTCCAGATCCATTTTAGTATGGAAATTTGATATTGTAACCCCTTGGACAGCATATTCAAAGCCTTGGCCTGTGCAAGCAACATTTGCATACACACAGTGAGGTTTGTGCAAGAGCCCACTGAATTTCTCATATTGGAAGCCTTACTGTGCAAAGTTGTTTGTGTAGGACACCACTGGCACCCCAGGCACATATGTGAGATGAAATTTCATTAATATGTGCACACTGGGATACTGGAAACATTTTGCATGTGCTGATAGCCTGGCTGAGCAGGGCTGGTTAATGCATGAAAAAGCACCTTGCAACAGAGTGCAAAGCACCCACCATCCTTATCCAGTCCCTTTCAATCAGTTGATGGTGAAGGGTGCTTTATGCTCTGTTAACCCCTATCTCCACTAAAGTTTCATACTTGGCATTTAGCAGTACCCTCCTCCCTCACCTGATTCCCAGTAGATTCAGTGGTCCCTTCCCCCCTTCTGGTAGCCTCTTTACCGCCCATGACATGCCATTTGGCCTCAAGATGGCAGACAACCTCTACCCTCCACTCACCTTCCTGACTGACCACTGTCTGCTGCATGCAAGTACACTGCTCTATATTGTTACAGGAGTTGTAGTCGGAATAAAGTTTAGGTCCACATAAAGGTGTACAGTGCATGTGCGCAGACTTAGTTTTTATTCCACACATTTTTACGTTAACATATATCTTGACCATATTTACACCTATTTTCACCAAACTTAGGTGTTAGCCTTTGTACCACCTCTCCTCACAACCCCATTATTGGTGACTTATAACACCCACCCAAAACAGAACAATTTGGTAGTGTTTCTTTCTACCTCTCCTCACTCCTCACCCCTTCCCTCTGCTCCTCCCCGTCTCTGCTTACTCTCCTCCCTTATCTTTTGCCGGGTCCTTATCTGTCTCTCTGTCTCTGTTGTGGTATAAAACCTGTAGTGGCCAGTATGTGTCCAGTGTCCTACTGTGTCCCCATCTTTGGAACAGCTTTATCCTCCTTACCTCTCTCTTAAAGCTACTCTGAGGGATCACTGTGCCACTCCTGTAAATGTTTCCAGACCTCGTGTATCTCTTCCTTTCTCCTTTCCTCCCTCATGCCTTTCCCCAACTGTTCACCCTGCTGTTTTTTGTCACCCCCTCTGCAACTTTGCGCCACTCCCACACCAGGCCTTCTCTTTTATGATACCACTATTCTTTTTTACTTCTCCTGCCTTTCTCTCTGCCAATTGCCTGCTCACAAATTGCTGCTATATTTACTTTTAGTTTACATTCTGTCCTTTTATTTTCCAGGACTGCATTTTGTGTCCATTTTGCTGCTGCAAAGTTTTGCTGTTTCATTGTACCACATTTTATTGCACCTTCAGTAATAGCGAGATATGTCTTGATATAGATAGATAGATAGATAGATAGATAGATAGATAGACGGACAGACGGACAGAAAGATAGATAGATAGATAGATAGATAGATAGATAGATAGATAGATAGATAGATAGATAGATAGATAGATAGAGATACTGTATAAGCACAGATATAGATATATCAGGATATTTCACAGGAAATCATCATTTATTTCAAAGGGATTTCCTATGATTTATCCGGGTATTTCTAAAGATATACTGGGACATATCTCTGGCTGCCACTGTTCTTGCGTATTGCATTTTATCTTCTTATCCCTTATAATCCCATTCTCCAGGTTACTACCAGAAACAAGCTTCAGCTTTGTATGCTGTTTCAGGCAATTATTAAAAAAAATATTTAGATACTTTCTCTTAAAAAAACAATTGTGTGGGGTAGAATGGAGAAGGGGCAAAAAATCTATCCCTGGACACCCGGTGGGGGGGGGACTTGACATTTTTTTTTCTTACTTGTTTTCACTTTGCTGAGTAGAGAATCACAAATAATAAAAAAAGAGTTCTGTATTCGATCCCTAGTACCAAGTACCCTAATTTAATGAAAATGTGATGAAAGAAAGAAATAGAAGCATAAAAGGTACTGTATTACTAAGGTATCTAAAGGCACAAAGCATCCATTCTTTAAGATATGAATCTTTACTAGGCACTAGGGAGGAGGTTTCAATTTGAAATGCAACTTCAAAAGCAACTAAATTTGAGGGATGAGGTAGAAATTTCTGAGAAACAAGTCACCCATCACTAAGCTGAACTGGAAAGGTGAAATTGGATGGAAGAATGCAGGCAGTTATTAGAGCAGATCAACAGGATAATATTCTGGGTTCTTGCAAGAAGCACCATACACATCCCTTCCTATTCTGTGTTCAGACTTCATCATAACATTGAATGTTTGTTGGACTCTATATTTTAGGCAGTTGCTCTTTTCTGGGGCATAGCTTGAGGATGGACACTTCCTGGGGACCAGAACACCATCCCTCTCCTGGACAGGCTTTGTTCTAAAACATTTGGGGGTTTTGCATTGTATACGTTTGACCATGAGTTCTGTTTTGAAACATTTGAGGGTTTTGCATTGTATAAGTTTAACTATGAAATTACGGTGGAGAAAAAAATTTGGTAGTGCTGATAGATTTGGCACAGGAACCTAGAGACTGAGGGCAGGTGCCAAGATTTGAACCCTAATACATCTTCCTAAGCTTAAATGTTCTAACTCCCCGGAATCCCAGATGCTCTGGAATTCAGATTCCAAAACAACACAAATACTTCATTTAAAAATCTCAAGAATGTGAGAGCAATTTCAGGAGTCCCTTTGCAAGGCGGGTGGGGCAACACTCAGGAATGTAGTTTGTTGGCAGGTGTACTGCATCATCCAAACCATATGGACTTGCCTGCTCGGTGCTGATCTCCGCAGTTTATTACAATCCTTTTTCTCCCCTCCAACATGCTATCTTCACCATTGGGTCTGGTGTACTCCCAGCCCCAACACTGGGGATCCCTCAGACTTCTCCAGGTGGTGTGTAGCCCAAGAGTACTGACTGTCATAGTGACAGAATGTTTTTTTCCTCCACAGTTTTCTCCTGCTCCTTCCCCCACCTGCCTCCCTGATGGTGCCAGGGATGTCTGAAGGACTGTGAGGGCAAATAGCTCCTGCACTGCAGAATACAGAAACCCTTTGTGGCCCTCCACAGGGATTGTTGTTGCTTTTAAATGTGGCAACCCCCTCCCTAAGGTGAGGATACCCTGCACTGACAGCACCACCAGGCCACAGGGCTGATCTTTCTCAACCAACCCAGACACACTCCTGAACCCGGGTCATCTGCATCAATGTGCATTACATTACCACAGGGATATTAGACTGCCCCTCCTTCTATAGCTACCTTATGGAAAATGTAGTTCAGGAGCCCACGCACACAAACTTACTTGCAGCATCATTACTCTCAGTAGTAAGACATGCTTACTAAAGTTTTGGTCATAATACAGTCTTAAATCCAAGTGTTTAATCAGAAATCAATTCCTCAGAATGTACAGAGTGTACCCACTAGTAATGTGCTCAGTGTCAGGTACATGCCACATGTCCTGAGGAACAGTTTTTGTGCTGCTTTAAATGGAGCACTTTGATTTACAGGGAACCTAAACATTTCTAACACATTTTAATATAATTAGACAATTGTAAGTAAGTAAAATTGTATTTGTCTAGCGCCCCATCTCAGAGGCTTTGGATTTTGATTGCATGGGCAGAGCCCTGCAGATGTTTTACTATCACTCTAGAAAAGAAAAGGGACTGAGACCGGATCCCTTCCCAGTTCTCTTCTACAGTGCAGCAGTCATTGTCCACAGTGCTCCGCTCATTGGTGGTGTGTGGCGTTTCCCCTGCCCCTCCCTTCCATGGCTGCAGTTCCCCTCCATGGCTGCAGTAGCCCCCCCCATATGTGTGTGTACTATTTAATTGTTGCCTGTACTTCTGGAGTTTCCTGTCATGCATGCTCATGGAGCTCACGGCTGAAACATTCAGTGTGCCCAAGATGCAGCTTTGTGCACATGCGCAACTTCACAGAAATGTCCACTGTGCTCAAGATGGCTGCTGCAGTTCTATGTGTATGCACGACTTCACTTCCACAGTTGCGGCCAAGTTGTACATGCACACTTAGCTTGGGTGTCAGTCATGGACATGGCAGACTTTTCAATCCTGAGCTCTTTTTTTACTGGCCTCTTGAGCGCTCATACAGTGCAATTGCAGCCATTTTGGCTCTGATCAGAGTTGTTTTGTTTGTAATAATCCTGTTTATTTCCTCACTTAGGGCCCCTTGATAGTGACATTTTGTTTTTCTGGCATTCATTTTTTAATTTCATAGTTGTTCTAGAACCTGGTGACATCAGTAGAGTCAAAACCTATATAGAAAGATTAATTTTGTGTCAGTGGCTCAGTAGGTAGTACAGTATGCTTGCTTCTGGGGCTGGAAGACTGGAAGGTTCAGGGTTCTAGTCTCAAAACAGGTACTTGGTGCAGTATCCATAATTGACACTGTAGTGCAGTATGAGGGGGTACTGCACTGTTGAGATGTCATCCTTCTGATAATACATTAAACCAAGGTCCCTTTGCCTACCTCTGCTCACTGTCTGGGTGGAAGTAAAAGATCCCATGGCACTTATCAATGAAGAGAAAAGGAGTTTCCCCAGTGTCATGGTCGAGATTCACTATCAATAAAACAGGTCCATGTAACGCCCCCAGGATGCACCTGGAAACAAGCTATCACAGCTTAGTTTGCCTTTCCTGGTCAAAAAGTTGCAAAATAAAATAGAAAATGTAAAGTCTCTGCTAAAGTGAAATCTAATTAAAAAATAAATATTGGGTGGCAAAGGACATGGTTAACTAGGGCCCCTAGATTTTAATACTATGGGCTGTAATTGTTTTAAATGATTACTTTTTTTATTATGCTATATGGTATTCTTAACACATTATAACCATAAATTATTTAAAAAATAGTGCATACTTTTCTTTTACATTATTGACTATGCTCATCTATGAAAACAGACACTTGTCCATAGATGTACCTGTGAAATAAATAAATATTGAAAAACTGATTTTTTAAAACAAACACATAAAACAGCACATTTGGAATGTTAAACTGACTTCATACATGTCCCAGTTTCCAAGTACTGTATATTATAAAATGTTAAAAACAGGGTTCACTTAACAGATAGGCATCAGAGGGTGGTGGTTAACAACACTCATTCTGACGATGACAGAGGATCAGAAGGGTGCCACAGGGCTCTGTACTGGGAACAGCCTTCTTATAATGTCTTCATAAGTGACATTACAGAAGAATTAGAAGGGAAGGAAAACCTTTTTGCAGATTATACAAAATCTACAAAAGGGTGAACACGCAGAAGGGGTAGAGCGAATGCACAGGAATCTTGGAAAACTTGATGAGTAGTCAAGAGCATGGCAGTTGGAATTCAATACCAAAAAGTACAAAATCATGCACCTAGGGCATAGGAACCCAGGAGCTGAATATAGCAGGTGGGGAGGTACTAACAGTCATTAAACAGGAAAGGGACCTTGGGGTTATCATAGCTGATTAGTTCAAAGTGGCAAAGCATTGGGTTGGGCTAGTGTGAAGCTGGGGAGCATAGGGTGGGGTGATGTTGCCACCGTAATGCTCACTGGTGAGACCCCACCTGGAGTACTGTGTCCAGTTTTGGAGATCTCACATCAGAAAGGACATAGAGTCCAGAGGAAGGCAACTGAAATGGTGCAGGGGTTCCATGAGAAGCCCTAGGAGGAGAGACTGAGGAATCTCAACATGCACACCCTGGAAGAGAGAAACATAGAAATATAGAATTTGTCAGCAGATAAGGACCACCTGGCCCACCTAGTCTGCCCGTTTTCCTACCTACTGTATAAACTCCAGATCCTATTGATCTGAAGCCTACCTACTCCTTCCTACATTTAGTGTTGTCTTCTGCCTGTCCCATGCATTTTTGAATTCACCAACCATTTTTGCCCTCACATCCTCCTCTGGGAGGCTGTTCCATGCATCTGCCACCCTTTCTGTGAAAAAATATTTCCTCACGTTGACTCTGAGACTTCCCCCCTCCAGCCTCATATTGTGACCCCTTATTCTTGCCCATCTTCTTTTCTGAAAAATATTGCCCTCTTGAACTCTGTTGAAACCCATGAGGTATTTGAATGTCTCTATCATACCCCCTCCTGTCCTCCAGAGTATACATACTGAGTTCTCTCAATCTCTCTTTGTATGGTTGCCATAGAGTGAGAGGTGATGTGACAGTGCCCTGCAAGTACCTTTCTGGGCGAACAGAGTGCAGGAAGGGAGTCTTTCAAATAAGAAAGAGCACCAGCAGTAGTGGGCAAAGAAACATGAAAACAGAATTTGACAGCAGAAAGGACCACTTGGCTTACGTAGCCTACCCTGATGTTCTCTACCTATTCTGTTTCCCCAGACCCTATCTTGTCAAAGTTGAACCTCCCACCTCCCTGGCTCCTATCTAATATACCAAATGTCCATCCCATGAATGCTTGAAGCCCCGCCCCCATTCTAGCCTCCACCACGTCTGCTGGCATTTTATTGCAGGTATCCACTACCCTTTCTGTGTAAAAATATGTCCACACATCATTCTTGAATTTCACACCCCCAGCTTCATTGCATACCCCCTGGTCCAGGTTCTTTTTCTTATTTGAAAGAGACTCCCCGCCTCTATGATGTTCACACCTTTGAGGTACTTGTAGGTCACTGTCATGTCACTTCTTTCTCCTCTTAGCAAGGCTGTACATGTTAAGATCTCTCAATATCTCCTAGTATGTCTTCTTGTGCAGACCATGTACCATTTTGGTTGCCCTGCTGTGTGCTGCCTCTACTCTGTCTATGTCCTTTCTGAGGTGCAGTTTCCAAAATTGAACACAGTACTCTAGGTGTGGCCTCACCAGTGAGTGGTATAATGGCAACACCACCTCCCTTCTCCTGCTGGAGGGACCCCTCCCTATGCAATGTAGCATCCCACTAGCCCTACCCACTCCCTTGTCACACATCCCTGCCTTCTTGAGGTCCTCAGATATGATAACCCTGAAGTCCCTTTCCTGTTTGGTTACTGTAAGTACCTCCCAAATCCTATACTCAGCACAAGGGCTGCTATGTCCTAGGTGCGTTATTTTGCCCTTTTGGCATTGAACCCCAACAGCCATGTTTTTGAAAATTTTTTGAGTTTCCCAAGAGTCCTTCTCATTTTTTCCACCCTTCTTGGATATTCACCCAATTTCAGATCTTGGTGTTATCTCCAAAAAAGGCATATTTTCCATCATGCTGTCCTGTAAGGTCCCCTATAAAGATATTGAGGAGGACTAGTCTTAGTACTGAGCCCTGTGGTACCCCACTGGTCACACTCCTCTCTTTAAAATAAATGCCATTAACCACCACTCTCTGTTTCCTATCCTTTAACCAGTTTCTAACTCAGTTTACTGCTATGGATCCCACTCTTAGGTTGGGCAATTTCCTGTCATGGGGTCATAATAGCTCCTGATAGCCATCTTTATTAACAGGGATCCACTAGTCACCAAGTATCTGGTTCCTACCAGTACACAAAAATATGACTCATTTCCTGTTTGGTTTCCCAGTGAGTGTGTGTGACCCCCCATATACTTCTTTATGGTTTCTATAGGAAGGGCACTTGCTATGTACTCTTTGCAGCTGCTAGACAACACTGCCAATCTCTAATTCTGACAAGCATGGGAGTGTACCCCTGCTTCCTTATCTCCTTTAACTCTGTACTACTGTCTGGGGACATTAAACTTAACCCCGGTCCATCTACACAGAATGGTAGGGCATTTTCTCCTCCAGATTATACTTGGACTAAAACTAAAGGGCTCAAAATTATTCAATTGAACATTCATAGTCTTTTGCCCAAGCTACCAGAACTTGAAGCCTGGATACTCTCTTATTCCCTGGGCATTTTATGTATCTCAGAAACCTGGCTTAAGCCTGCAGTCCATCCCATGAAGCTGACATACCAGGGTACACAGTCTTTAGATGCAACTGGCCTTCAAAGCATGGTGGAGGAGTTCTTCTTTACGTCCAGTCTACCCTCTCTGCCAAAAAAATGGACCATCCCTCCTTAATGTCCCTGGAGAGACACTGTTCATCTCAGTGTCATTTGGTGCAGCAAAGACACTCTGTATAGGGTGTATATACATTTCCCCTAACAGTGTAAATCATGTGCTGGTCCCCCTTATGTCTAGCCTATCAGAACTATCTCACAGAGAGATCATTGTGTGTGGGAACTTCAATCTTAACTGGACTGGACCAAATATTAGGACCTATCTGGTTACTGTAGATAATGCTAATCTCACACAACTAACAAGGGAACCCACTAGACTTATCAAGAAGACAGGCAATCATTCACTCTTGGACTGGATTCTAACTAGTAAGGGTGATAAGATTACAGCAGCAGGGATCCTGCCAGACACTCTTAGTAACCACTCACCAGTGTTTTATATTTGACGTAATAATTTCCCTAACCCACCCCCCCCCCAACGTTATTCAATCTAGGGTCCTGTCACTTTGAAGAGGAAGGCTTCCTCCAGACCATTAAAGAGATAGATTGGAAACCCATCAGTGATATCCCTAGTGTTGATCTACCACTAGCTATAAATAGCCACTAGCTATAAAAGCCATAAATAGCTTTAATAGAGCAGTAAACATGCATGGTCCTATAAAGCGTCGTAGGACCAAGGGTCTCTGTGCATCTGGATTAACAGCAATCTCTGGAGAACTCTGTGGCTTAGGGACAAGTTCTGGGTTCAATTTAAACAGACCAGGCAATCCTCTGATTGGTTAGCATATCGGTGTCTTAGAAACTCCTGCAAGAGGGACCTGAAAAAATGCAAAGAGAACATATCTTAAGTCTCTTCAAACCCAGAACCTCTCAAACCCAAAGCAATTCTGGAACCAGATTAATCAGCTTTTAAAAGGTAGGGTTTCTGAATTCGCTAGTGAATTTTGTTTAGATAGACAGGTGTTAACTGCCCCCCCCCCCAAAGAAATCACTGACGGAGTAAATAAAGTTTTCACTGACCTGGAGAGATTTAAGGATACCCTAAACTCTAATTTGCCTAACTCCAGTAATTCTCAGACATTTTGGGCTTTCACCCATGACTCCCTCCCCAAATTTCACCTTAGGGTGGTTACACGTGCAGAGGTAGTCAGACAGCTGAAGAAACTAAACTGTGATGGGTCTAAGGACAGCGATGCCCTTGAATCCAAATTCCTGTGAATAGCTGCCCCTATTATAGCCAGTCCAGTCAGGAACCTCATAAACAAATCCTTCTGCTTAAGAACGATCCTTAGCAAATGGAAATCAGTCTTAGTAGTGCCTATTCATAAAGAGGGGAAAAAGGAAAAAATTGAAAACTATAGACCTATCTCCCTTCTTACTGAGGTTGCCAAGATTCAGGAAAGGCTGTTGTACAATCAGCAGATTAGATTCATTGAACAAAACTGCTCCCTCACGAATGCCCAACATGGTTTTCGGAAAAACCATGTGACTGATATGGCCCTAGTTCATGTCACTGCCGATATACTTGATCCAATGGATTGAGGTATGGCAACAGGATCCATTTTTGTCAACCTAGTAAAAGCATTTGATTTGGTCGATCATCGACTGTTATTAACAAAACTTCGAGACCTAGGTTTGGATGATATTGTCTATGAGTGGTTTCATAACTACCTATCAGGGTGACAGCAATGTGTAAAGTGGCAAGGGAGAATCTCCCACCTCAGACCTATCACTGATGGGGTCCCAAGAGAACTGATACTGGACCCCCTGCTTTCCTCCTTGTGTATAAATGACCTGCCCCTAAACTGCTGTGGCACCTCAGTCCTGCTGAATCGCTATGATGCCGTCATCTACAGGTCATCGCCTGACTTAACAGTGATTAACACACATCTGGTTAAGGATTTCCAAGCATTAGAATGCTGGTTCTGGCATAACAGATTGGTTCTTAATGCAAAGAAAACTAAAGCAGTGTCATTTGGGCCCAGTAAGCTAGGATCAGACAGGATGCACCTTATCAACCTAGGCACTTCCACCGGTAGTAACTTGGAGGTAGTTCAATCTTTTAAATATCCTTGAGTGGTGTTGGACCAAACTATGTCTTTCAAGGGACATGTGGATTCACTAATCAAAACTTTAAATCAAACAATAGGTCTGCTCTATCAGCTCTCTCCCTATCTCTCAATGGAGGCTCGCCTAGCTATCTCTAGGTTCACTCTTCTGCCCTTCTCATGTATGGGGCTTCTGTGGTTCCTGCTGCTAGTGACTCTATTCTTTCAAGGCTAAAAACAGTGTACCATAGGATTGGGAGCATTGCTGTGGGTGCCCACTCTAGAACCCACCACTGTGGGGTCTTAGCTTCTCTGGGCTAGCATTCACTAGAAAATAGAATACAATATCCTATACTTTGTCTTACCTATCAATTACTTCAGCCCCTGTCTCCACCCAGCCTAACTGGAATCATTCAGCATAGGCAGTTTATTAGGTCCCTAAGGTCCACAGCCCTTCCAGTACTTGTTACACCCAGAGTACAGTCTGCTTCTGGGAAATTATCTTTTTCCTATACTGTCCCATACTTGTGGAATGCCTTACCCCCTGAGATGCTTGGTAGCCCCACTCTTTCACTCTAAGAAACTGCTAAAATCCCTTATCTGGCCCACACCCCCTTGTACATGTTAGCACTGTATTGAGGTCTTAGAGTTTATAGTACCTCTTGCCTCCCCAGTTCCATTCTCTCACCTCCAAATCCATCTCTGCCAGAGCCTGCTTTATTCAACATATCTGATGTGTACTGTATACTGTATGAGCCTGTAACTCAAAGTGTAAATTTAATATGTGCCATATGTGTTCAATCACTGGATGTAACTAATTCACTTTGTTTACATGGACTCTGGATAGTGTGTATCTCTTTACATCACCCGCATTTAATTGTATATCTGTCTGTGCACTGGAATGCTGTTCTTATATTTCACCTGATGTATGAGCTCACTGTATTGAATATTATATGTGTAACTAACTCTGGGTTGCCCCTGAAAAGGGGATCATTAATCTCAGTGGGTTTACCTGGTCATCAAAGTTTAAATAAATAATCAGCATTCTATGTGGCACCATGTTGAAAGCCTTGCCAAAGTCCAAACAGGCTACACCCACTGCCCCTGCTCAATTTCACTAGTCACACAGTGAAATACATCTATTATATTCATTTGGCATGACCTCCAACTTGTGAATGTGTGTTGCTGTTGTCTTGCAGCCCATTTGATTCAAGATACTCTGTCAGTATTTCTTTCAGCACTGCTTCCATTACTTTTCCCACCACTAAGGTAAGACTGACTGGCCTATAGTTGTTAGCCATCCTGCTGATGCTCTTATGCAGAGGGACAATGTCAGCCATTCTCCAGTCCTCCAGAACTATTCCTGTTTCTAGTGAGTTGCTCAGCAAGGCTGTAAGTGGGCATCTAGTACCTTCCTGAGTTCTTTTAGTACCCTGCATGCATGCAATAAAGCTGGAGAGAGGGATTTACAAGAGATGTGAGGAAATTTTTCTTCACTGAAAGGGTATTTGATTCCTGGAACAGACTGCCAGAAGAAGTGGTGGAGGTGAGAACAGTGGCAGACTTCAAGCATGCATGGGATAGACATGGGGTGTATTAGAAAACAGTTGAGGGTCACTGGAGACTTGTTAGGCTCTGCAGAAACAGAGTAGGGGGATCATCTGGGCATACTTGGTGGGATCAAGCAATCCTTTTCTGCTAATAAATTCTATGTTTCTATGTATCTAAGAAGTTATTATCATTTTTGTACTGCTGCTGTGCTTGCACTGCACATTTTTTTCCTCACTGTGTACTGCTTTCCATTTCTAGGTTCCTGGGATATTCAAGAATGTCAGTTCCACCAATCAGTGCTATTCAGTTGGAAATGTGGAATGAATGTGATGGATTGTTCCCCCTGAGCACTGACCCGAGGGCAGCACTGATCCCATGGCAATAGTGACCTCAGGGCAGTGCATCTGTCACAAAACCCCCCAACATAGCCAAGAAACTCAGCAGCCAACATATCCTAGTATACAGGACACAGAACTGCATACTAGAAAATTGGGACTGAGATCCTAATACCTCTTGTTTGACTTTACCCTCAAATTTTAGTGGAGTGATGATCCACGGCAGTGTGGTATTAGAACAGTAAATGTATACTAAATATAGAACAATGCATGGTGCGATGTGCGTAGAGAAACCTATACACACCTAAGGTGTGTGATGCTACATAGACATCACACACTGAGTGTGTATGAAATTTAACATTTACACACCACCTCATGTTTCATTTCATATAATTGCTGGCTCCAAGGCTAAATATGTCACAGAGTTTCTCAGCTGACCAGTAACAGGACTCTCATCTTTCCACCTATAGCCCCCGCCCATCCCCAGTGGTCAACTATATTTTTAAGAAACAGTCCACAGAATATTTTGCTGCTCTGTTGGGTTTCTCATTCTCCTACTCCAGTGGAAAGTAAGCAAAAGATGCCCACTGTCCTCACCACCACTGTGAACTGGTGACTTACAGAAGGCTCCGTGTCACCAGGGAACTACGTTCTCGAGACATGCAGTAGCTCAGTGAGATGTGCAACCACCATTGTAACCAGTTGGTTATAACAGAAAATTACACATGGGGTTTTTCAATTGAAAAAAATATTGGCTGGTAATTATGTAAGTAGTAAGCAATGACAGGGTTTGGATTATTAGAGAGTTAATGCACGATCAGGAGACATCCCTTAACCAATGAAATTTCCATATGTTTTTCTTGCCATTTTATAAATGAAATTAATTGCGGGACAGAATGCTTTGATTAATGGAACTGACATCGCAGAATGCTCAGGGACCATAGAAATGAAAAGTAGTAAATAACGATGGAAAAGTAAAAACACTCTGATTCAAACCAGTAAAAAGTAACAAACATGATTTTTAGCAAAGCAGAAACAAACAAAAAAAAACATATGAGAAGAGAGGATTCAATTACAAAGAAGAAACTGTGTAAAGAATTATTTGTTGCAATATTAGTCCTTGTACAAAAGGATGAACAAAATATGTGATTTGCTATTTTTTATTGGCCCAACAAGGGATTCACTGGATGTTTAAGCTTTTAGATTATGCATAGAATTCTTCATCAGAAAAACAAAAAGATCACACCAGACAATATTCCATTGTAACAGCCACCAATTTATCACTTGGCTGTACTAGGACCCTCAGGGTCTCACCTAGACACACCTCCCAAGGGGAACGGCCTGGGTTCACTAGTGGATGTAATTCACTGGAGTAGAATGGCGTGATGCCTCCTCCTGTGGCAGTGGTATGGGGTATCTGGCTGATAAAACACAAGGTCACCACCCCCAAGGAATAAGTATTAGTACCCTCCCACTCACAGTGATCTTTTCCCCACACAGCTGTAGTACACTTCCAAGCAATACCTATGTACACGATGCTAAAATGAACTAAACTCAGGTTTATTACAGGTATGGGATACAGGGGAATAAACAAAACAGGCAACAACTTTTGTTCACAGTTGTAACCCCCAAAGTCCCAGTATCACCCTGTGGGTGCACCCATCTTCCCCCCAATGACTGTAAGTGTTGAAACAGTTTGTTGCAGTGGGCACCTCACTGAGTTGCTGGGGGCCAACCAGAGGACGCAGGGCCAGTGCACCATGGGCACTGGAACTGAGAAAGAGAGAGAGAGAGAGAGAGAAAGAGAGACAGACAGTAACCATTTTAAACTTGAACTGCAGAATTTGCAAGGGGCCCTAATAAGATCCAAACAAACACAGCAAAACTTCTTTCACTTTTTCTTCCTGGGCTTATCCTGTCTATTACAAAGTCCTGCCCAGGACTTCTCCCCCTTGAGACTATCTGTCTAACTAGACTGCAGCAGAACTCCTCAGGGCCTCAGCCAAGAGGTACTTACAGTTCCTAAAGGCTTCAGTGGGTGTTGGGAAAACACAGATCAGTGGTACTGCTCTGGTATCAGTAGTCAGTCTGTTTATGTACCACATCAGCCAGCTGGGGATGTGCAGCAACTGGACCATTCACTTGACAGACCTTTCGTCATTGTCACACCTTGAGCCTTTTAATAAACTTCACCCCTCTGGCTTTTCGTTGTCTTCGCCCCTCGGGCACTTCGTTGGACCAGGGTATACTGGCAGGTACTCTGGACGTCCAGCTGACTTTCAATAAAATTGGGCTCCTAAACAGTCTCTGATTCAGCCTGAATACTTTTCTTCCTGGCTCAGAGAACAGTTCTAACAGTCTAATTATGTCTACAGGCTACAACACTACAGAACAGCAACCCATATAACTCCCCCCAGGGAAACAGAATAGCAGTACCACTACTTCCATACTGGCCAAATAGTTTCATAGGTGCTCTGCCTAACACCTTCTTTAGGGCTCAGTGGGGTCTTCGTGCACCCAGGTTTGCCTTCAGGCTGGTTCAGCCCTTCACCAGTCTCTCTCCACTCTCACCCAGTGAATTTCTCTCCCTTTCCCAAAGGGCCACCTTTTATACACTTCCCAGACTTCCCTCCCAATTGCTTTATCTGTTCTCAGGCTCTGAGGTTGTCCTTTACCCTTTTCCAGCTGCCCTTGTGGCAGGAAAAACTAATGGGGGATGCCATTATTGTTTACATTACATTGCATTAAATATGTAGCCAATATTATTTGTTGGAAGCCCACTATATGAGCAGATACACCCAATACTACTCCCGGAGGTGTTCCCCACTTTACTCCCAGTGCCGCTCCCTGCCCTGGAGCCAGGAATATCTCTAAGCAGTGGCTGCACAGCCAAACACATTCATAGGAGCCATAGCTCCTTTAAGGCTTTGGCTACACATTTGTAGATACTGCAGGGACAGCCATTATTGTTTACATCCCAGTTCAACCTTACCACTGCACACTGAATGGGGAACAAATATCTGCAGTGCCTGGAGGTGCAGACAACACCTCGAACCTCTGACCCACTCTCCTTCTGGGGCTGAAGAACAAAGGACCTTGGTGGCAACTGCCATGAAGATCAGGGAGGGAACCTTAGCTCAAATCTTGCCACAGGCTCCTGAATAAAGCACTTGGGTCCCATTTCAGCAGTCCAGAGGGGCCAGAGGCAGAGACAATGGCAGCAGGGCAACAGGGCCGCAGCCCAAACAGGTAAACCCCAGATTGGGGGTAGGCATACATCAAGGTACAGTATGCATATTTAAAAATGTTTTTCCATTACTATACTGCACTCACCCATACAGTACTTTACCTGTCTTACAGTTACACAGAGCACTATATGCTCTCTGCCTGACAAAGTGATATTTTTAGAATGTGCTAATTTTGTTTCAAATAAAAGTATGCACATGAGAAAAAGGCAGCAGGTAAGTTGCATGTTAATACTGTTGTGTTGAGCTCTCTTACACTCATAAGGTAAGTGATTCTTATACAATAAGAATGAAAGACCATTTATACAACATTAAGAGTGGTCTCTGTGGCAGCAGTAATATGTTCCTGCTCAAGACTGATCAATAATACGTTACATATTTTAAAGATGTCCCCTCAACATGCCTGTTTCTATGGCCCCTGTGTGTGAGAGACAGTCTTTACTCAATAAGAGTGTTTCGTGTGCATGGGACAAGAGCTTTCTGATTCACTGGGAGTGTGCCCTCAATCTATAATATTAATTTATGACTTTTTTACATCTGTGCAGTAGAAAGGAAAATATGTTCCTTGTTGTATGGTGCTGTACTGTACCACATCTTACTGATGCATAACTACTTATAACATTTGGTTAAGGCAAAATAAATTTAGGTGGGGAAAGTGAGAGTGTTAATAGGACTAAATAAAAAGGAGGGTATGGGGAAGTCTTTCCCTGGAATAATGCTGCTAAATGATATGCAAACTACTGCATTGTATGTATGCATTTATTTGATTAGAATATTACACACCAGGCTGTCTGCATTGAGGCCAGTCACTATATCATGAAGGTGCCTGGGTACATTCACAGTAGTAGGAGATACTGACAGTTAAGATCTCGATAAGACTGGTACATTTAGACAACTTTGCATTAGTGATAAACACATATTTACATTATTAGCTATATAAACTATATGACCCTTCATCCAGTATCTGAAGAAACAGTTTAGATGATGGGGAATAATGCAGGGGAAGGAAAAACTGAGGAATAAGCAAGCAAGACAAGACATGGTATTTTTTGTTTTGTTTTCTTTTTTCTTTTTCCTCTTTTTTCTTTTCTTTTTTTTTGATGAACTAGCTCTGAGTGTGGGTGCTTCACTCATCATATTGCCTCATGAAGACTTATTGACTCCATCATTGCTAAGTCATCTTTAGGCCAAATGGTCCAAAACATTCAAAAATGGTTGCCAAATTAGCACAAATCCATTGTAATCATTTTCTAAGTGGAAGGTGGACTGGTCGATGTTGCCGTGATCGAGCACTTTCTGGATCTATTCATTAAAGGTAGGGGGTAACATATTTTTCCATTGTTGTAGAACTATTTTAATATCAACTAAAACACTGGTATTTCACAGGATTTTCTGATATTTATGCTGGTCCTGAGGTCCTACCAGAAGGCCAAAAATAACAATCCCAGGATCAAAGGGAAAGTCATAATCCAGTATGTTAGACAGTGTGGCCCAGATGGATGTCCAGTATCCCTCAATCAAAGGACAACCTATTAACATATGGAAGAGGGTCCCCCTTTCCCCTTTGCATTTGTGGCAGAGATCCGGGATTGAGGCATCAAACTTATGGAGTTTAGCAGGGGTGTAATAGTTCCGATGTAATAAATTAAAGTAGATCTGCAACAGGCGATTGTTCTTAATCATAATGTTTTTGAGATTAACAACATGGGACCATTTTTCCTCTGAAATCTGAGTGCTTAATTCCTTTTCTCAGGCTGTCTTATTTATGTCAGACCCATATAGAAAATCTACCAGCAAGATCTTCCATAACTTAGAGATCAATTGACTACCGGTCTCCAAGTTTATAAATAGATCTTCCAAAGGGGAGTTCAGGAGGCAAAATGAGTTATGGTTTTTTTTATAAACAAAAGTCCTGACCTGCATATATTGCCACCTGGGATTAGATGGCAGCTCATATTTTGTCTGAAATTGTTCAAAGGACATAAAGTTGGTGCCATTGTAAAAGTCTCCAAGGGTCCGAATTTCTTTATAAAAATAGCACTCTTTAAAACGTTTTCCATCCGCAGAGGGCGGGAAATGTTTATTATTATATATTGGGGTCCATGCAGATATTTTTTTCTGAATATTTGAGACTTTTTAGAGCATGGGCCCATGCATAGGTGGTTGTATTAGTAGTATGCAGAGTGCCTGGGAGTGGGTTATGTCTTTAATAGTAGATAATGACAAAAAGTCAGTTTGCCTGAGGCCACTAAGTATGTCTTCCTCTATTCCCATGCCCGCCATATTTTTCTTATCTGAGTTATGGAACCATTGGAATACAGTTTCCAACTGTGCTGCTAGGCAGTATATCCAAAAACTGTGGCAACCTAAGCCGCCTTTTTCATTACTACACTGAAGCTTATATAAGGCAACCTGAGAATGAGCTCCTTGCCATAAGATTTTCCACAGCATCTTATCCAGATCTATAAATTACTTCTTTTTTAGGATGCAGGGAATGGATTCAAACAAAAAAAAGGAGTCTGGGCAGAATATTCATTTTAATATGCTGATTCTGCCAAGCAAAACTAATGGGAGATGCTGCCATTTTGTCAAATCAGCTTTTATCCTAGATAATCAAGGGTCATAGTTGAGCTGAATCACCTTGTTGGTGTCCTGAGCTAGAATAACTCCTAACTATTTAATTTTGTCCTTATTTATGGTGGAAAGAGTTATATCCATTAAATCTGTAGAGTTGCCTAAATATAACATTTCACACTTATCCCAGTTCACTTTATATCCTGAAAGGGTACCAAACTCTTCTAAAATATTGTTAAAAAGGAGGGGTAAGAATGGTTAGGTTTACTCAGAGAAATCAGAATATCTGTGTATAGCATGATGACAGTGTTACCTTACCCTAAGGTGAGACCCAGATGTTGAGCTTTTGATCTAATTTTAATTGCAAGTGGCTCCAGGAAAAGTGCAAAAATTAAAGGGGATAAAGGACAGCCTTATCTTGTCCCTCTCAGCAGTTGGATGTATGGTGATAGTCTAGAATTAGTTCTAACATGGGCTAGGGGACTGGTATAGATTAGTTGTATCCATGTTAAGAAGTTGCCTCTAAAACCATAGCCTTTTAAAGTTTCTAAAAAGAAAGGCCACTGCACCCTTTCAAAGGCTTTTTCAACATCTAGGGACAACAGTGCAGTGTCCATTTCCTAGTATGCCTGGATGATATCAAAGGCCTTTCTGGTATTATGTTGCAACCTCCTACCTTCAATAAAGCCAACTTGATCTTGTATATCAGACCTGGAACAAATTTGGCTAGTCTCCCAGCCAGAATTTTTGTAAAAATCTTGTAATCACCAATCAATAAAGAAATAGGTCTGTAAGAGCCGCAGCACTCTGGGGATTTGTTCTTTTTAAGTAATAAAACAATTTCTGCTTCATTGAGAGACTGTGGAAGCTTTGTTCTCTTCCAAAAATGATTTAAAGAGTTTCACAAGGCAGGAGGCCAAAATATCCATAAGGTTTTTACAAAGTTCAAAGGGGAGGCCATAAGGTGCAGGAGACTTACCATTGGGCAAAACGTTAATGGTGGCTAAGATCTCATCTTCAGTAATTTCTGCATTTAAATCAGCTAGTTGCTGTTCTGAGATTTTAGGCAACTTAACACTGGTAAGGTATTCCCTAATCTTAATCATATCTGTTTGTTTCTCTAGTTTACATAGATTACAGTAGAACACATAGAAGGCTTGATTTATCTCCTCTTCTGATGACACTAAATTACCATCTTCTCTTTTGATATTATTAATTCTATTTCTGTTTTGTTCTGATTTTAGTTGGTATGCTAATGGTTTACCTGGAATATCTCCATAAAAATAGTATTTTGCTCGCACCTTGTATATTTCTTTTTCTGATTTTTCCTGGAGCAACTTTTCCAACTTATTTCTTACTAGCATTAAATTTACCTCTGTTTGATTAGACCCTGTTGCTATGTGTTCTGCTTCAGCAGATGCCAATTCATTCTCTAATACAGATAGATCGTGATCCAATCTCTTCCTTCTGATACCTACTTGTGATGCAGCCCATCCCCTTAAAAAAGCTTTCATAGCATCCCAAACTATCTGAATGCTTACACCCTAATGGAAATTAAGTTTCATAAAGGCCATGTTTTCTTTCTGGAATCTGTCCTTAAAGCCCTTAAGGGACCAAAGTGAGTTATCAAATTTCCAAGTTTTTGAAATATGATAACGATCCCCTGAATCACTAGGATCCAGTTCCAGAATTATTGGGACATGGTCTGAAATCCTTATCGTTTCATATGAAACATGATGAGGTAATTTACAAAGTTCTAGAGAGATTACAAAGAAGTCATTCCTCAAAAATGTTTTATATGTCTTAGAATAGTAGGAGAATTCTTTTAAGGGGGGATAAAGTCACCTAAATGGATCCTGTAATTTTAGATCTTGCATTACATGTTTTTACACATGGAGAGCTCTTTTCTTTTTCTCCCTTATAGGGGGTTCTCTATCAATCAACCAACAAGACAGATTGAAATCACCTCCTACTATCATATTAGGGCCAAATTGGAACAGCTCCAGGAAGAAGTCTGTAAAGAAGGCTGTGTCATCCTGATTGGGCCCATATAGAGAAGCAATCATAAAAAAATATTATAGATCTTGATTCCTGTTATTATAAAGCAGCCAATTTGATCTATCATAGATTTAACTAACTGATGGCCTAATTGTTTCTAAATAAAAATGGCCATGCCTTTTACCTTATCCAAAAAATCAGAAACATGTCCAACTGCCCTAAATAAGCTAGAAAAATAAGAGGCATCCTTTTTATCAAAGTGGGTTTCTTGTAGCAGAAGGCAGTCTATATTCCTTCTTCTTGCTAAATGGATTACTTTCCAAATTTTGGTCCTCTCTTTACACCCATTGAGGTTCTAGGACATCATTTTTAAAGGCTCCATTTAAAAGATCAGAAAAACATCCCAATGGTGCCTTGATCTGCCTCTGCCACAGGGCCTCCTTGCTTCCAAAACCTGAGGGGGGGGAACTCCCACTCCTACCCAAACCAGATACACCTGAATTTATACTCATAAACAAAGTGATAACAACAAAGTTTTCAGCTGATAAATCCATGCTGTCTATTGACCTCGCTCTGCACCCACGTTCTCCGCTCTTCTTACCAAATAGATTGATCAAGTTTAGAAAATAAATTATTTTCTTTTTTTTGGTTTTGTGTATTTTTTATCTTTTGTATTACTACTACCCAATGCCTCCCACCTAAAACCAAACCCACATATGACTAGATAGAAATACTTAGTCCTAAAACAGAAGAGTAAAGGAGGATATTGTGTTTAATGCACTTTGTTTGAAGGTGAACCCTAGTGAAATTATTCTCCCAACTTCCCCATCCCTTTGTTAGACCTCCAGCCTGCTTGTTTAGAGAAGATATTTTTGGATAAATGGTACCTAAGCTGTATTGAGAGTAACAAGAAGTTATATGAATCAGGAGCACCAATGTCAAAAGGGCCCCCTCCCCCATTGAAGGCGCTGAACCTTTACTGTATGCAAAGACACAGAGAACGTGGAGGAAAGAATGGCACTAGTCCCCTCCATTACCCCATGACCAAACTATGGCTCCTACCTTAATTTTACTACCCCTAATACCACCAAAGTCAGGGAAAGGGAACAAAAGTGTAGTGAGAGTGGAGTGGGTGCTATTCTGAATACTCACTGATGAACAGCACATTTGTACATTGTCTTTCCCTTCCCCTTATCTTCTTTTATTCCTAGCTTTCCAAAATAGTTACTTTGTAACATATATCTGCTACCCTGTTGCATATGTTGCCCCCACCGATCGGGATTTTCAGAAGGTTGTCTTGATCTTTCTCTTAGTACTTTTTCCACCTCAAAGGGAGAGTGGAAAAATGAAGTTTTTCTGTCCAGATTTATCCTCAGTTTTGCTGGATGGAGCATGGAGAAGGGACTACCTTCTTTCAGCAAATTGTCCCTGACTGTGTCAAAGCTTTTTCTTTCTGCCACAATATTTGGTGGGATGTCAGGGTAAATTTGCAAGGACATGCCTTGGTAGTGAAGGCCCTTTTCTGCTCTTGCTTTCGATAGCATATATGAAATGTGGTCTGTTGGATTAATCCACAGGGCCAAAGGCCCGGTTCGCTCTATCCAGCTCAATTTTCTGGTCAGGATAGGGTAGACCCATTATTTTAGACAATAGCTCTTCACAGTATCTTAAGGGGTCTTTTCCCTCTATACCTTCTGGCAAACTGCCTATTTTTAAATTGCTCCTCCTCGATCTGGATTCTAGATCTTCGATTTGTAGCTTTAAAAATTCCAGTTCTTTGTTGCTTCTTTCCAAAGTGATAGATATGTTCGGTAAACTATCTTCAATATTACTAATACGTGACTTGCACTCTGTTGTCCCAAGAGATAATGTTTCAAATTTTTCTGTTACTTCTGTAAATTTCTGGGTCGGACACAGCCATATTCAAGCTTTCAAAGCCTTGCCTCATTTCTCTTAAAATAGCCTTATAAGGATCATCTGGGGTGTCTCCTGACTTTTTTGAGGGTTCATCCTCACTATACATATCCCAGCTCTTCTTGAAGTCTTTATCTTTTTCTGTGATCTTCTCTGCCCCCCCATCTTAGCCTTATCCAGAAGTTTATTAGTTTTGTTTTTTGATGTAGAGGCCATGTCTTCCACAGAGTTTTCTCTGGCCTTCGATTTTTTTAGAAAGAATATCATACAGGCAGGTAGGAGTGTTAAAGATTACAGGAGGACCAGCCTCCTTATCTGCCTCAAAAACAAGTCTCCCATTGCTTTTTTCCCCCTCTCCTTTCCTGTTACAGATTTTAGCCCCTTTCAGGGGTGTATTCTTTTTCCTTTTTTTTTGTACTGAGGACTGGTAGAACTAAATGATTTCCATTTACTGTTGTGGAAAGCTGATTTATTAAGAGAGCTAGCAGGGCCAAAAGGGACATTAAATGGGGGGTACTCAATTGAATTGGGTCAGAGTTATCAGACAGTTTATAGTTATTAAAAGCTTCAAAGACAAAAACCCCTTCCACTTGGCGTTTCCAGGTGGAAGGGTTACCTGGGGTCAGTTCTGAGTTTGGAACTTACAACAGCAGGGCTGATTCCTCCTTATTCACCGACGGCTGATTTAATGTATCAGGCAACAGGTTTGCTGAGTTGGGCTGATGGGACTGATTGTCTGGAGTTGCCATGCTGCCTGGTGATGTTGCCACAGCTTGAGGTGCAGCCGAGACTGGTAGTGGTGGGGGGTTGCCAAGGCCCCACCGAACAGACCTGAGGAACAGGCGTGGTCGAGAGAGGCGGAACATACCTCTCAACCTCCCTCATCACAAATCATGGACGAGGCTTAAAATGATCAGGGACAAATGACCAAAATCAGGGACACAGCTGAAAAAATAGTAATATTAGTTCCAGAAGCTGTGTGCAACGTGCGTCTTAGTATGAATTGCATTTTCTTAATGAGAACTAGACTGTAACACCAATGGCTAGCATTATTTTGTGATTCAGATCCCCATTCTTCAGTGACAAAAATGCCAAATTTAGGAGGGACAGAAGAAATTTCAGAGGCAAAATCAGGGACATCCCTGAAAATCAGGGACACTTGAGAGGTATGAGGCGGAACCAGGAGATTTCAATGTCCCACTTTTACTCTTTCTCCTCTTATTCTTTTTTCCTCAATCCACCATCAGAGGGGGGAGAAAATACAAAGAGACACCATCCGATTGCAGCTGACCTCAAAAATTGCAGAGCGGTGCAGGCCCACAGTAACAGGGGGTGACAGCTAACAACCAAATCCCAACCGACATTAAAGGACAGAAGGAGCGGAAATAATATTGTACTACACACAGTTGAGTAAAGGCAAGGAAAAAGAAAAAGCTGTTCAGAACCATAGTCATATGAGGAGATTGAGGGGACTGCGTTCACCCCCGTGCACAGTCAGCCTGTTCAGCCTAGCATACTGACGTAAGCGCCGACATGCGTAGTATGCTCCTCCATCATTCAGCCCAAGACATGGTATCTTTGTATACAGTGGGAATGGGTTGCTGGTAGTTGCATATGGTGAGAAGATGGCTATACATGGAATGCTTGAAGGCCTGCACAGTTGAAGTTCTTAAAACTGGTGGGAAGTAAGTACTAGATGATAGGCAGCTTGGTTATGAAGAAAGCCTTATGTCTGATGCTGTCGCAGGCTCTTGGAAGCTGTTAAATGTTATTAGATTGTAATCTGAGTGGATAGGACAGTGATGGTATGACAAGAAATAGACAAAGACCGAGTGAGCATGGGGTAAGGCTGAGTGGCTCAGCAGGCGCACTACAGAGGGGTGGCTAACCCTAATCAATCACAAAAACCAGAACAATAGTGCACTCCAGAAACCAAACAATATGGCAGCTTTAATCTAATGGTTGCAATTCACAAATAGGGAGAGTGAAGACAGTAGATTAAAGTTGCATGAGGCAAAAAAAATCTACTTTTTTTCTTTTTTAAATGCAAGTGTATATAAACTCAGGTGCTGAATATAGGATGGGAGGAGGTACTGACTGTCAGTAAACAAAAAAAGGACCTTGGTGTTATTATATCTGATGACGTTAAGGTGGCAGGGCAGTGTGACAAAGCAGTGGGCAGGGCAAGTGGAATGCTGGGGTACATAGGGTGGGTTATAGTCAGGAGGAGGAGGAAGGTGATGGTGTTGCCACTGTATCACTCGTTGATAAGATCCCCCCCCCATGTACTGTGTCCATTTTTTGAGGCCGTACCTCAGAAAGGACTTAGACAGGATAGAGGCAGTCCAAAGGAGGGCAACTAAAATCATGCTGAGGGATGCATGAAAAGCCCTATAAGGAGACACTGAGAGATCTCAACATATGCAGTCCACTCTGGTGGAGAGAAGAGCAAGAGGTGACATGATAGAGACCTTCAAGTACCTCACAAGGTTGAACAGGATGCAGGAGGGGAGTCTCTTTCAAATGAGAATGAGCCCCAGGATGAGGGGCATACGATAAAGCTGGAGGGGGGGACTTTAAAAGAGATATGAGGAAATATTTCCTCACTGAAAGGGTCGTAGACATCTGAAACAGACTGCTAGCATAAGTGGTGGAGAAAAACAGTGGGACCTTCAAGCATCTGTGGGATAAACATGGGGTGTATCAGAAAATAAGCAGGAGGAGGAAGGGTCGCTGGAGACTTGTTAGGGCCTGTGGAGACAGATTAGTCAGAGAACATCTGGCCAGACTGGTTGGTCCAGATAGTCCTTTTCTGCTGACAATATATGTTTCTGTGGGTGAGAATGAAACTGTGTCCCTCTAAGATGAATTCAGTAGGAATGTCTGTAGGTACTGTTCTCGAGGAAGAATCTGCAGGCTCTTAAAACTTCCATATGTCTTATTAATGTGTATAAGTCCTCAACATCAATGCTGAACCAGTAATAGTTCTTTTTTTCCAGACAAAATTCTCATATTTCTTCAGGGCATCCATTGTGTCTCTAAGGTGGAATCTTAGACTGCTTACAGGACTTCCCTCTGAAGCATTTATTTGATAAAAGTTGTCAAATTGCTGGTTAAAAATCCCACCACAGAGACAATGAGTCTGCAAGGAGGTTGTCTGAGAGATTTATGTACCTTCAGTAATGCACAGAAGGTTGGCACAATGAGGTTCTCATTCCATAAATACTTAAGCTCACTCTGTGATCAAACCATTGTGCCTGGTATCTTCCTGCACTGTCAAGAATTCCTTAGTGTAACCTTTCATAGGATTACCACAGAGTTTCCTGTTAATGCTGTCCACATTTAGCAAATCATAAACCATTTGTTTATAATCAGATCTTTTCAGAACCACAATGTTCCCTCTTTATTAGCTGATTAAATATCAGATTTCTCATCTCTGTTAAGTTCTTTTAAAGCTAACAGTTCTGCTGGGGCAATATTATACTATATTTCACCTTTCCAATCACTTAACATTTTGTAAATTTCTGAGCATACTATAGTCTCATACACTGTGAGGTTTTCATTAAGGCTTATGGGCCAAAAGCTAGATTTAGGCCTAAACAGTTTCTGCCATAATGCAAAGGTATTTTCACCAGATGAAATGTATATAGGTACCATTTCACCAGCTATTTCAATTTAATTAAATTTATCATGTATTATGCTCTCTAATACATCTATAGTACCTTGATCTTGAGAGGTCCATATATCTGAATTCTTCTCATTGGAATCAGTGGAACTAGTTTGTGAGCCCAGATCTCTTACAGTATCCTCCCCCCCCCCATTGCCCCTTCTACTGTATGTCAGGTAGCCCTATTTGAATGAAAGTATCTTAGACGTAATTTTCAGAAGAATTTTAAATAGACCTACCTGAATGTTGAATTTGTCCAGCTGGGATGTAGGGATAGCCCTTGTTTAAGACTTCCTGTTGATTTTCTGTAAGCTTGACCATGGATAAGTTGATTATTTCTTTGCCGGCTTATTCTGTCTGGTTCATTGTTATATTTGTTGGTTTCTTTTTCTGTCCCCTTACTCCTCTCCTTGTTTTATTTTTCCTCTTGGTGCTGTTTTGCCTTTGCCTAAAAAATCCAGAATCTTACTCTGTTGTTGGCTGGTTCCTGGTCGCTCCATTTCACTGTGATCCTCCTGTATTGAAGAACTGATTGCCACCTGTTTAACTCCTGCTTTATTTCTTTGACCTTTTGTCCGTGACCTCTGAAATCTTCCTTGGCTTAAAGATCATTTGTTTTTCTCCTAGAAAAAGATGTGACCACTTTTATGGTTCTGTTTGTCTCTGGACAGTTTGTTTTGATTTCTTATTAACTCTATTTCTTAGGCAACTACTTTGTTTTGAGCTGCTTGTCTAGGTCTTTAAAGCTTGGTTGATTCTTATATTTTTCAAGTTCTGTCTTGACTGCATTAATTTCTTTAGCTAATGCTTCATGCTGTAGGGGGTCTTCCTTGATGATGAATTCTGCAAAGGTTCCAGAACACAAGCTTGCAGTAGCTTCCCATTCAGCCTTCTGCTTTAAGTCATTTCAGCCACTAGATGGAGCTTTTGTCACTCTGAGTCCTTTTGCAAAGTTCCCTTTTTCCAAATATTGCTCCATGCTGCTTATGTTGTATTTTATACTGGTTTCAATTAAAATAACAGTCTGTCCAATTTGATAAACAAATATTTACTATCTGAGATTTCTCCTTGGTCTTCTTTGACCCACCCAGCAGTGCTTTTGCTTGCAATTTTTTTTGTTGGAACAGCTGCTGTTCTAAGCAAAAGTCACTCCACGCTTCCTGACTGTTTAGTTGTTCTGGTTCCTCTGTGCTCATTCTCAGCTGAGAATATGGTGTGAATCAACTGGTTTGGTTATATTTAGGAATTAACATGTGGGAACAAGAGCGTTTACTCCATGTGTGTAATGGTACTTCCCTCCCAGTTAGCCATGTCTGCTGAATATTTTAGCATGGTTCCAGAAATGCCAACGTCCCCTGCTCCGGCTAGAAGAGGTCAAAGTCACAAAGACAAAGATTGGGCAAGTGTGGGGTAAGGCTCAGGTGCTCAACGGGTGCAATTCAGAGTAGTGGCTAACCCCAATCAATCATAGAAACAGAACAATAAGGCACTCTAGACACCAAACAATACTGCAGCATCAACCTAATAGTTGCAATGCACAAACAGGGAGCATGCAGACAGTAGATTAAAGCTTCGCAGGGCAAAAAATCTTTACTTTTTTATTTTTTCAAATACACGTGCAAAATGAAAACAAGAAGAATACTGATCCAGTCACAAAATTGGTAGCCACAGTTGCCTTTTGGAAAATGTTTCTACAGTCTGCAAGTCCCACTGTTCAAGATGCAGAGAAGCAAGTAGTTAAAAGTGTCCTGGATTATATATATCCAAACAATGCAGGCTCAATGAGTCCAGCTGCCACACAAGTCCTGGCACTTTGCTCCACCAGCGCTTTCTCAAGGGGCATGGTTGACTTACTGCAGACATCGTGGTACTCATGTAGTGGTCTACACAGTAGCTGGCTGAGGTGATGTGAGGGTTTGCGATGCTTGCCAACTCACCCTATGTGGGATGGGCTTTTCATTTTCTTTACAGGAGTGGCATGGGAGTGGAGGGTGAGATTGGGTGCCTCAAGTGTGAGGGCATGGTAGGGGTATGCGAATGAGTTATCTTGAATATTCAGGCCAAATGTTTTTTTGGGGCCCCAAATATTTGGGTATTCGGTATTTGTATTTGTGCATTTGGCAGGGAGATATAATTAACATAAAAAAGGAAAAGAAACATTCCCCCATCCTCCTCCCCAGCCAAAATCATTAATTCCAAGCCCCCATCACCCCAACCTTTGTTAGTAATCGAATCCCACCCTTCTTCCCCCCAGCACCCACAATTTGATGTTTTTGTTTTAAAAACTCCCATGATGGGGAACCAGCACAACCCCCCTGCCTCCATGGCCGGCCACCATCTAAGTGCTCATTTGCACTTAAAGAAAACCAATTTTCCCCTACCCCTAGTTGGCGGCCCTCACCAACCACCCTCCTCACCCCCAGCACCCAGCACCCAATTCTTGGCATGAGTCAAGGTGACCTGCACAAACTTTCCCTCCTCCATGGCTGGCTGCCTGCTATGAAATGAAAGTGCTCTGGCGCTAGCTCACTCTGTATAGTGAAACAATCAGCTGATTGTTTCACTACAGACTCAGATCAAGCAAGCACTAGAGCACTTTCATTCAGCAGGTGGTCGGCCATGGAGGAGGGCAGATTTTGCTGTTCACCTTGATGCATGCCAAAAATTGGGTGCTGAGTGCTGGGTGGAGGGGTGATGGTTGGTGGGTGCTGCCAGCCAGGGGTAGGGGGAAACTAGTTTTCTTTAAGTGGAAATGAGTGCTTAGATGGCAGCCGGCCATGGAGGTGGGCAGGTTGTGCCAGTCAGCCATTGTAGGAATTTTTCCAACTAAAATAACAAATTGTAGGTGCTGGGGGGGGAGAAGAAGGTGGAAGTGTGTTACTAATAGAGGGATGGTGGGTGGATGGGGGGCTTGGAGTTAATGATTTAGCCTGGGTTGGAGGTGGGAGACTGTTTCTTTTTCTTTTTTTTAAATAGTATTTCTCAATTAGGCAAGAAATGACTAGTACTGTACCCCTAATCATTTTTCGGATCTGAGTAATGGATAACACATTATTCATGGTATTCAGCAAATACTATTTGTTACTCACACGCCCCTAGGGGGTGGAGGGTTTACCTGTTGAACAAGTTGGGGCTGGGGGAGTAGGGTTGGATACTGTGCTAGGAATTTAAATTTGGAACTGAAGATTGTGCTACCAAGGCAGGGAAATGGTATGGATGGGTTTTTCAAAATGTATAAATTTTTTACTTCACTTAACTGGGGTTGGGCAGGAGGGTAAGATTGGTACTATAAGGGTAAGGGGACAAGGGGATGTTTCTAATGGATGGGGCTGCAAGAAGAAGATAATGATTAGGGTGCTATGAGGATGGTGCGATGATTTCCATGTTTAAAAAAATGAACAAAATAAAACAAGAACTAAGCATAATGTCACTTCACTGGCAAAGCACTTCTTTATCTGAGTGAAGTGGGCACTTTGCTAAGTGAAGCACTATATGTAGTGGTACTTCACTTGCAAATTATTACTTGTAAAGTCTTTGCTCAGCAAAGGGCCATCTTTGCTTTGCAGAAAACTATTGAAGTGCAACTTTGTAGTTCACCAAGTTACAGAATTCCACAGAGTTTTGAGCAAAGTGAAGTTTCCCAGTTTCACCCAATATTAGCACTGAAACTTAGACCTCCATCCAATATTCTAGGTCTGGCAGCAGGGACTGCCACCGGATTAGTCTACTTGTGTTTTGAGTCATGCAGCTTCTGAGTCAGTAGAGATCATCAAGTTTCTGGTGGGTTTCTCTTACCCTCTTGTTGATGTGGTCTGTAATGTTCAGGTTGAGATCTAGCCATGGTATAGTACTGAAAAGACTGTATACAGTCTAATGGTGCCCAGAGTATGATACAATGTGCAGGGTGTATTGCATAGGTTCTACAGATGTTGCAAAATTTTACTTCACCAGCGAAGTTCCGGCAATGCTGTGAAATTCCGCTTTCATGAATAACTTCACGAATTGCCCACTTTGCCACTTCACACTGAGTTTTCGTAAAGAAATTAAACTTTTTCATGTGAAGTCAGGCAAAATCATGCAGAAGTTGCAACTTTGCTAGGGACTTTGCCTAATTTTACCTGAAAAAGTGTCACTTGGGTCGCCAAACATTTTGCAACATTGCCACTTTACACTTTGTGAATCTGGCAAACTTAGCGAACTAATTAATGAACCAAAGTTTGTCAGCTTCACACATCTCTAGTGGCTTCACTTCCCACTGAGGGGCATGAGCTTGGTTTTGACCCTGTTCAAAAGCAAGCTGTTTCTGTTCATCCAGTCTTGTGCTTTGTTTAAAACAGAGTTGAGTAGTTTGTTGAGTTCATTACCAGTTTTGTATTTGGCATAAATGTTTAGATCATCCACATAGAGATGGACATGAGCACTCAAGTCATTGCAGATTTTAGGAAGTTTGTTGACAAACAGACTGAACAGAAGGGGGCTAAGCATGAAGCCCAGTGGTATGCCAAAGCTGAATGCTTTCAAATGATGAACTCTGCTCTTTGATTTTTTTTAGACAAAATTTTATTAATTCATTATGTGTACATAATACAACCAGTGAAGACATAGGATGCACACAAAAAAATCCTCCAGAGAGCAGGTATACTTGTTATTTCATTGTTTGTGTAGATAAGATCATAGAATCAGTGCTAATAACACTTAAATACCAAAGTTATTACAATTTAAGTTTACTTAAGAAATCTGAATGGGACCATTCCTCGATCTCCCTGTCAAACAGGTTCCAAGACCGTTCCCAGTTTACAAAGAATGTATTATTATACAAATAACTTTAAGAAGAACTGTTTTCAGTCCCATATTGGAAAAGGCATAATAATAGATGGTTCCTTCCAATTTTTAAGTATGTCTCTTTACTGGCATAGAATTTGCCTTAATGACTGTAAGTTGTTTAGTATCAAGTTGTGTACCGCAGTACATTTCTAACAGTGTGAATCTGCAATCATTATAGTTCGCAGGTCTGAAACCTATCCGTAGCAGAAGCGTAAAGGAGTTGGTCCACCAAATTCTACTCAGTTGACAATCCCAAAACGAATGGAACATACCAGTGTCTTGATATCCACAATGCCAACATACTGGGGCAATGGAAGGATTCAGCTTGTGTAATTTATACAGTGTATAAAAAGTCCTGTTAAGCATCTTAAATTGAATGGACCTATCCCTTGATAATTTGTAATCTTGTATGGATTTACAGGCCTGTGTCCATCGTAGCACTGTGCAGGGTGTTTTAAGATCTAATTGTCATTTATTTATGGCCTTACTGTAACCTATTTGTGCAGGGTCTGCTAATAAAGTGACTATCCACTGAAATAAGTTTGATTTAGGTTTACTAATATTATCCAATAAATTGTGTAGTTCAAGTTCCATTTTTTTATTATGAGGCGCTCTTTCTTTGATTTTGACTAATCATGACCTGTTGGTCAGGTAGGCTCTGAACCAGCTTATTGCATCAATGGATAGGCACAACTGGTATAGCTCATTAAGCTAGATGGTGACATTTACAGTGTCAAATGCCTTCATCATATCTATAAAGACTGCTCCAGTATGATACAGTCATGAGGTCATTGGTCGCGGCAGTGCAGATGGGGTACCAAGGGCAGAAGCTTGACAGTGATTTAACGAGTAAGTTTTTGTGAAGAATGTAATCTGTGAACTGCCTGTGTAACACCTTTCACAGAAGTTTGTTTAGCACTAGTAACACAGAGATTGTCTTGCAGTTGTTTGGGTCTGCTGGTAAGCCTGAATTGAATATTGGGTCAACCTTCAAGATAGCCAGGATCTGTCCAGTATAGAGGAGGGAGGTTACACAGAGTAATGATAGGTGTTGCTGGCTATTCTGCATCAACTTTCAGCAGGCAAGGATGGATACTATCCGCTTCTGCACATTTTGAAGGGTCAAGGTGATAAAGCAATTGCAATATGTGGACCAGTTTACTTCTGTAAGGCCAAAGGCGAATACTGCTTCAGTGGTGTGGTGGTAACCATCTGTGCTCTGGGGTTTGGGGTTATGAATCATGGATGGGACTGGTATGCAGAGGCCCAGGAAGTGTTGGATGAGGGTATCTGCTACTACAGTGGTGCCAACCACTGAGAAGGCATTATAGACCAGATGAGAAATCAGTTGGTTGTTACCCTTGCCAGAGAGGGTGTTATAACCTGATCAAAAATGACCATTTAGGGCTATTTAGATTCCAGTATTCACTATAATAGGTCATCTTAGCATTTCTGGTCAGGGTCAAAGGTTCGTTACTGAGACAATGGTATGAGTCCTAGTTCTTGTCTGCCACTGTTGCTTTGGACTTGGTCCAGGCCTTTTGATGTCGAAAAGTAAAGAGCCAATCAGTAAAACTGGCAGGGTATGGCATTTTTTACCGGCTGTCTTGATTTTGATACTTGTTCAATTCTCAAGTGAAAAACTTACCTTGACATGCCTTTGTTGTTTACTTTCTTTAGTGTCCTTCTTTCCCCTTGTTTTGATTTCACAGTCTCCTTGCTTCAAGTTCTGAACCAATCCTTACCGCTAGCTGTCTTTTTCCACTGTATTTCCAGCTCCACTCATTACCAGGTCTCGTCATCACACCGATTTGTTTCCAGACCCCCACCCCATTTCCATCTCAAATTGCATCACACCCCTGTGTCCAGTTCAAGTAATCCTCACACCAGCTCTGCCCTCCATTTGCTTTCCTTTTGTCTGCTCTTCCTCATTTATTTATTTACCTTCAGAGCTGCATCCCCATCTGTTTCCATTCCATCTCGGACTCTATTATTTTATCAGCTCTGCCACAATTTTCCCTTTTAGTCCTGCCCCATTTGCTTCCCTTTCATCTGTCTAACTTGAGTTCACGTCTTTCAGTCCCCCCCGAATCGGTCCACACTCCCTCCTTCATTTTACTTTGCAAGACCCCAAATAATCCACCTGGACTTTTCTAGGTTACCCATCCAGCATCTGTCCTTAGCCTGTCATCCATAAGCTAACTACACAACTATCTAGCCCCTACCTGATGCTCCCAGCAATTTAGCACTGAGACATGTCAACCTAAACTCTGACTATAACATGAAATGACTACAGAAAACAAAGTATAGTATACCAGGGAAGTTTCTGGCCCTTCAGCCATGTCAAATGAGAATACTGGCAACATGAACATGAACAGCTTAATCTGGTTCAAGGTCAGTTGGCATTCATCTGTATCCCCCTCCCCCGGGTCATGCCTGAAAATAGGCAGGATTTGTCTAGTGCACTTAACCGGTCAACAAAAGCTAAATAAATAAATAAATAAATGATCTCACAATGCCATGTATCACAGCAGGAGCTGGAATCAGACATGCCAAGGTTACAAAGTGGATGCATACATGTAGCAGATGAGAACCAACAGGGAAAGCTCCTAGTTGCTTTCCAGAACCACAGAGCAGCAACAAGGCAGCACACCTTCCTCACACACTGTTCAACCCAAACAATTGAATCTTGGAACACATTTCACAGACCATCATCTAACTGCACAAAAATCCCTAGTTCAGTGAACCTCCTTTTCTGCTCCCTCAACAAGTTTATTTTTTATTTAAAATTTGATAACTGGGAAAGGTACCATGAGCAGAGCTCATTTCCAGGTACAACTCAGGAAAGAGGGTACAGAGACACATACAACAGAGGGTGGATCGTGAAAAGCAGACAGTCACATAGATTTTTTTTTTCACTCAGAGTATTATATACTTTTTCTTTTAGGAATACAGTAATTACAATATGATACACTATGATACAAAAGTATTTACAAAATATCGATATATAATCCTGGAGCTCAGTAAAGAGATTGTGAGCTAATAGGGAGCAGGTTGACATGAGAAGGGAAGACTACAGAAAGAAAAAGGGGTACTGGAGAAGGAAGAGGAGAGACGGGGGAATAGGAAGGAGAGGGTGTACTAGGGATGAGAACAGGTACAGGAAGAAACTGGGCTTAGTCTGAGTAGGCTCTTAAGGTCAGGAAAGGAGGAGATGAGTCAGGTAGGGAGGGAGATACTATTCCAGAGGGAAGGAAGCCTGTGAGAGAAGGCCAGCTTACCAGTTGAGGTGCGGGCACGTGGGAGTGCAAAGGAACGGGTGTCAATTGACCATGAGTTGCACGGGGATGGGGTGGTAGATTTGAGGAGAGAAGCAAGGTAAGGTTGGAGAGTCCCAAACCAGAATTTGGATATGAGGGTGGAGCAGTGAGAAAGGCATCTCTTGGAGAGAGATTGGAGAGATAAGGAAGAGTAGAGGTCAATGTGGTGAGTTAATTGGGGGAAGTTGGTAGCGAACCAACAGATGGCGTTGTAGAGGACATCAAATTTAGTGAGGGAGATCACGGGGGCAGCACTGCAGACCACATCAGCATAGTCGAAGGTGGGGAGGATCCATTTGATTACAAGATTGCATCAGACAGGAAGAGGGAGATTAGCCTTGTGGTGGTAGAGCAGCCCCAGCTTAGGACACAGTTTTGAATGAAGAGCATTAAAGTGGGATGAGAAATCAAGTGAGGGATCAAGCCAGACCCCAAGATACTTGAAGGCAGAGACATTCTTGAGGGGAATGTTCTCATTGGAGAGGAAGGAGGGTAGAACTTGAGTCTTGGCGAGTTTTTGCTTGGTTCCAAGTGGGACTGCTGTCACAGGACAATGGCAGTCTGTTGCACCCAGGCTTCATGCAAGGCTACTGGGGACATACTATAGAACTGTTTCACTTTCAGGTCACCCTGGCTGTTTCAGATGTTCCACTGGTATAAACTACTGTATTGACCCAGCACACTTGCTCCCTAAAATTGAAACACTTCCCTGGATCCTTCTTCAGGTGCAGCATGTCTTTGGCTACCTCCAGTCCCTATCAGACTTGGGCCTCCAGTACTCTTTGTGAAGGTACACTTTTCAGCCATTTTTAACTTTTGATGCCTCCTTAGGGGGAAAGATAGTGGCTTGATTAGAGGTGTCCAGCAGGCTCCTGTATCTGTGTTCCTGAGTGTATGACCAACTTGGTTCTGGAGTCTTAAATAGGCTCCTTTCGAACCTGCTAACACTTGTGACATGCATTTCCATTCTTGGAAAATGTTTTTTCTCGTGTTGATTACCTCTACAGTTTCTGAGCTGCAGGATTTGGCTGTGGATCCCTTGTACCTTTGCTTCTCATCAGAATCAGGTTTTATTATGTACCCATCCCAGGTTCCTTCCTAAGTGGATTCTGAGTTCGCATTATACAAAATTATCCACCTTCTTGTGTTTTTTTCTTCCCTTTAGAATGCAGACGTTATGCATTCTCTTGATATAAATGGGGATTTATGCTTTTATTTGGATTGCACAAAGGAGAGAACAAAATCCTTGTAGCTTTTTAATTAACCATATGGTGGTTGCACCTGTCTCTAGCAATGCCTTTTTATATGGTTGGCATCCTGCATTTGGTTTTGGTACCAGAAGTATAATAAAGAGTGTTTCAGTCCTGCCTGTGGACATGCCACCCATTGTGTGTCCTCTTCTGTAGCTTATCATTCAGTCTTGGCAACTAACATATGCTCTGCTGTCGTGTTGCATCCTGTCTATACTTGCACATAACATTACAGTCAGTATCTGGTGTCCCTAAGATGGGCTGACATTAGCCGCTCTGTCCTCCAAGGCCTTTTGTGCTAAGGTTCTTCTATGTCCTTGCTGTCTGGCCTTCTTCCCTCTCCACTGTTTTGTACTGCTTGGAAACCAAAGCAAAAGTGTGGCTCTATAGGGGGAGATGTCCTCAAAGAAGATAGTTTCATTACATACCAGTAACAGAAGATCTTCGAGAAACTCTTCCCCCATGGAGCAGTGGCCCACCCTCCCACCTACCCCTTCTGTATTTCAGGTGGCATCCTCTGGAAGACATACCCAGTAATGCACGCTTGGTCTTCCCTTTTTGTACCCATTCAAATGAGTTTTTTCTTTCTGCAGCTGCTGCCTCTACTGTCTGTCAGGTCAGAGTTCTAGTCTCCCTTTCTAGTGAGGATGGTACAACTCTAAACTGGTCTTTGTCAGGAAGCTGAGGAGGTATGGAGCTGCTCACGTTACATAGGCAGCAACAATGTAAGTCAATGCTGTGCAAATGTTTCTGAATGGTCCTGATACTGACGGCTTACAGTTCCAAGGGCATGATGCTACAGAAGAGATTCTCTCAAAGATTTAGTGTTACTGGTGTAACAGGATAATAAAATTACTTTTCTCAGGTTCTTGTTGGAATTGCACAGAAGTGAAGAAACGACAGACAAGTGGCGTCCAGCACATAAAGTGATTTATTTATGGTATATAAAGCAGGCTTACAGCCAGATCACAGTGATGAACACCGGGGAGAACACCTCCAATCTTTCTTGCCTATAGGCAGCAACAAGTCTTTTCTTCTCAGAGAAAAATGTGCAGTGAAAAGGGTCTTATACCCCTAATAGTAACCACAGCAACTACCAAAAAGATATATAAAAGCCTCATCATTGGATAATGGCAAATAACCTGACTTCTTACTAGCCTGGGAAAGCATGCTGAGCTAGCAGAAAGACAAGATAACTAAACAAAGGAACTGTGTTTGTGAAGGCCACTTGTGGTTACATACATAATTGCATAGGTAATTGCTGTTCTGCACTAGAACTGAAGTTGGCAGTATTGTCTAACTAATGATTATACAATAGTATGAACAGAGGTGTCTCCCAAGTGGTACAATTAGAATGATGGCGAATGCATTATAATTCTCAGTAGAAATACAGTAGAACTCAGATCCTGACACTTATGCTTATACAATAAGTGCCTGTGCCCTAGTTATTACTGTCTGCGAGGTAGGGGGCCAATCAGGCCAATCATTAGTTAGACAATACTGGTAAGTAACTAAACTTTATTTTTCTTTTCATATAGCTTTTTACTTCGCTGGTTGCCACAGGTGGGCTCTCAGCCCTGTCCCCACCTGCTCTCGGCTGGCACTCACCTCTCCAGATCACCAAGACCAAGATCCCCCATGGACTGCTCCCCGTGGCAGGGCCAGAAAGGGCAGTGCTGTCCTCCTCCCTATCTGGTGGCCAGGTGATGACTGTGGACAGGGGTAGGTAGGCAAAGCTTCATGTGGTCTACGCAGACCAATTTCCCATTGTTCTCCTCGATCCCCTCCCATGATGGCACATAAGCTTGTGCTCATGGAGGCACACACATGCTATGGAATCATGGCCCCTCCCTTCAGTTGCTCGAGCTGCTGGTGCTACCCCCAGGCCTCCACATGTGGGCAGCCAGGGGCTGAGTCAGCAAGCCTTCCCACCGCAGGAGAGAACCACTGTTGCAGATGCACTTACAGAGGTAAGAACAGCTGCCTGCCAAACCATAAGCAACAGAGATTTACAAATGACAGCACTTCATTTGTGGAGCAAAAAGTTTAGTTCTATATCAAATGAAAGTCATAGCCATTTGAATGAAAAGACAGAGTGCCACAGCACCAATGCCCCGACACTACGCATCATAATTGTGCTGCTTCCTCTGTCTTTTCATTCAAATGGCTGTGACTTTCATTTGATATATAATTAAACTTTTTGCTCCACAAGTGGAGTGCTGCTGTTTGTGTCTCTCCACCCCAGGAGAGGACAGCTATCCACAAGATGCTCAATCTTCTCTCCCTACAGCCGAGCCCGCCGATTCAAGCTCATTCCCAAACTCAGGTCACCAGGGTGGTGAGAGGTAAGGCACACAGTACCTCAGCCCTCTACACCACTGGGTAAGCTACTAAATGTTTTTCTGCCTGGCAGGTCTTGTTTTTGCTTTCATTTTCTTTTGGAAACATGTCCTAACAAGGCTTCCATACTTGTAGTTTTGATGATAGAGTTGTACTTTTTTATTGGTGTTTCTGGCTTATAGTGAGTACCCCCCACCCCAATTTTTACCCTGAAAGTCTTTTAGTTATAACAGCAGTGCGACATACCCATTCCCCTGCCCAACTGTTTCTACCATCATGGATGTGTAGCGCTGTGTTTGTATGTTTTTTATTCTAGAGCTGCAAAACTTTTTCTTTCCCAATCTACACGACTTACAGTCAGCGTCTGTGGCTACAACTCTTTGGGTCTACATGTGTGAAAAGACACAGAGAGAAAAACTAGTGTGACAGCAGTGTATTAGAGTGTTTCTCCCTTTTTTGAATTTTCCTTTTTGTGTCGGTCGTAGTCATCACAGTGCAAGCACAACATTACAGCTATGCAGACCACAGCAATGAACCTCCCTGTTTAAAAAAGAAAATTTAAATTGCTACAAACTTGCTCTACCATAATAACCCATTAACCCCTCCTCTCTAGCCTCTTTCTAAACAACCTACCACTATCCTGTCAACAAAAAATCCTTCTCTACGCTGATGATGCGGTAATCTACTCCAGTCACTCTGACCCTATCACACTGGAACAACGACTTCAACAGGACTTTTACAAAGTGGAAGACTGGTTTAACAAAGCTGAACTCCTAGTCAACCACAAAAAGACTAAGTCCATGCTCTTTGCCCCTGTGCATAGCCGCTACAGGGCTGCAACTCTGAACATCCTGAATTTACAAAATATCACCATTGAAATGGTCCCCAAGTTTAAATACCTGGGTCTCACCCTAGACAGCTCCCTCTCATTCACCACACATGTTGATCATGTCACCACTACAGCTAACAGGAAGCTCGGCCTGCTATATAAGCACCGAAGCTGCCTCTCCGATAAAGCCCTCCAGCTTGCCATAACCAGCTCAGTCTCCTCAACTAGTGATTATGGCCCTTTCGACACACAACTGTGCTGAATTTAAAGTTAAAGTTGGGAGTCTTTAGCAATTCGTTGGGGACTGGGGATTCATTTGGTGTAACACTGAAGGAATGGCAGAGACTGTTTGGGGCAAAGTATGAGGAACGCCATCTGGAGTTTCAGACAGGGCTAAGTGGTTTGTGGATGGGCACCAGTGTTCCCTGGGCAACGACCATGCATCAGCAGGATTTTAAGGTGTGTGGCACATCCTGTAGATATACACTTTGCAAATGGAAATGTGTGGAAAATGTTTTAAGTGTCTCGCATATCCCACAGATATAAACTTTGGAAGAGAGATACAGATTTTTTTTGGGGAAAACAGTATTGCCTACCAAAGTGTCCTGCAAAAGGGAGTGTGCCTGTTTTGCAATGATAAACATTTGGTGGACAACCCTTGCTTTAAGTAACATCTGTAAATAAAGCCATACTGCAAAATCCCACTTACTGCTTTGGACATTCCGCTTATTGCTTCTAGTATGAAAGTTATTGGGGCTCCTCAGCAGTTAGGGCTAGCATATGTCTAGTATCCTCTCCCCTGAACCTGGTTGTAAATAAAAAGGTTCATTTTAGTATGTACCCCCACCCCCATCCTCTAGATAATGAGCCTGGTATATACTCCAACACTAGGGGTGGTACCATGAGTGTAGTTCTGCAAAAAGAAAACTGTATGCCATGTAGTTGTCAGTAGTTCTTTCAAGGGGTGGTGCCAGCTAGCCAAAGGTGGTGTGGTGGTTACATACATCCCCCTGCTCCACTCTGGCCACTTGCGCTGGCACAGTGCCACTGCACTATGCTCACTGTGGGTGGCCAAGGAGTGATATTCAATGATGGTGTGCCATGGCGCAGATCCGTTGAATATCACCCTGTCAATGCCACTGTGAGACCCCAGTTGTTCCAGATGGCATAGCAGCACTGGGACACTGTAGCAGAGGAGCACTTAGACAACACAGGTAAGTCATGGGGCCATGTGCAATCACCAAGAGCAGGGCACAGCCCACAGACAGGCAGGGCTGGATACCAGGGGTGGACAGTGGTAAGGGAATGGGTCTGAGCGGGGGACCGCACACTGCGGCAGGGTATGGGCAGGGCTGAACATGACACGTGCACACACACACACACACACCACAACACATGCCCAAAGTGCAAATGTTACGCCCACCCCAACAGCCACCCCCACACCCCTCACAGGACTACACATGACCATGCCCAGTGGCTGTCATTGTGCGTGCCTCAGACACTGGGCACCATTGCACAGTGGCATACAGAGCTACACAGGCATCATCATGCACAGGGACCGTGCATGTGCAGGGCTGGGTACCCTACCCATGCATCACACAATGCACACCACAGTGCACACAGGGCAATGGCAGACAGTGGCCATGGTGAGAGACAGGTCAGTCATGCAGCACAGTACCACGGCCACCACGGATGCATGGGCGGCCCCACCAAGACCTGCCAGCCATGCCAGGCTGACCAGTGGCCTCGTGGGGTGGCACTGACGGGCCCCCAGGGGTGACGCTGCGTGAACGCGACTGTGTTCGCACAGGGGTCTGCAGCCCACCGAACATGCCCGTGCCAGGCGTGCTCGGTATGCCCACAGCCAAACCCAGTGTCGACATAGCAGGTGTCGCATGACATCGGGAGCGGGGGGTGGACATGACACCGTGTGGTGTCTGCGGCAGCTGGGCACCAGACTGGGTAGCCAGTGTAGCTATGACAGTTGTTATTGCAATGGTCTGCCTGTCAATGGCAGCGGTCACATCCACCCGCTGCCGGGCCAACTCTGCCAGGAGCAAGCTGTGGTCCCTGCTGCGCCACTCATCTGCCTGGTGCAGAACTGCACTGAGTGCATCCACCACCATCACGAGCCACATCTGCTGATCAACTGAGGCCTGGAGAAGATGGCTGTGGTCATCCAAGGGGTCATCTGCTGGTCCAGCATGCTGTCCCTCATGGTGTTCCTGGCCCTGCTGGCCAGTACCCCATGACTTTGGGAACTGCACACCAGAGCCATTCCGGGGCACATCCACACACAGTGAACTTCCACTGCCCCTGACACTGTCCCCCCGTTGCCATTGGCCAACTGCTGGTGCTGCCCCTCCAGCTGCCGATTGCCAGGGTCTACCGGCACTGCCGCAGCAGCTGCAACAGCCCCACTGCCCTGGACGCACACCAGTGCTGCCCCACTGGGGCATACAGACACAGGCTGGGACTGGGTTGTTATGCAGGCAGCCATGGCCGCATCACCCGCGGTATCGCCCATGCGGTTGCTTGCTGTGGGACCAACCTGTGTGCCACAAGTATCACTGTCCGGGACGTGCGGCCCATCATCAGTGCTGGATTCGGCCACAATCTGTGACCCAGCACACTGGAGACCGGGGGTGATGTCATGCTGGGACACAGGCAGGGCCTTGTCTGCACCCACACCACCCACATCAGTCCAGACAGATGTGCAGGTATGCACTTGGCCGATCCCTCGGACACATGTGGAGGTGGATGGGTGATCCTCCATGTCCAGGGCCTCCCCCTCAGTGGACACACCCACCACTGTTGCCCCATGTAGGTGCTCAGGAGCTGTAAAGGAACACAGTAGCATTAGTGGCTATGCCTTGCCCTGTGGCATGCCCTCCACCACCCACACACCGACAGCACAGGACCTACCACGCAGTGATGGGCTGCCACCCGTCTGGAAGCCACCACCAGGAACATCATCGATGGCACTACGCCACATGCTGCTGGCCACCCGCTCCTCCTGTGATGTCAGGCTGGGTACATCCGGCTGGCCACCACTGGTGGCAGCACGTGCCGCCCTGATGGCAGCCACCTTGTCCTTGATCTGCCTCCTGTCCATGCCTACCTTCTTTTTGCACTCCTGCATGGACCGCTGGTGGCTGCCCTGCTGGTTCATGGCATGCACCACCTCATCCCACACCGCAGCATGGGCCTGTGGCATTCCTCGCTGTCCACTAAGCAGTGGTTCCCTGTCCAGATATGCCTCGAACAGGGCATCAGATTCAGCCCTGGTGAAGTTGGGCCTCCTCCTTCTCCCCCTTCCCTGTTCCTCCTCTTCCTAACGCTTGGTCATGCTTGCACCTGTGGGAATGACAGGCATTACCCTGGACTGTACAGTCCCATACAGCCCTCCCAAACCACAGTCCCCACATCACAACAGCATGCAACCTACCACAAAGGACTGCAATACTGAACCATGGCCTCTGTAGCCCCGGGTCACATTTATATAGCGCAACGCATGCAAATGAGGGCAGGCGCAATTGTGAGTGGATGCTAATGCAGTGAATGCACCGTGGAATGGCTAATGAGCTGATTTGCATAACCTGGCTGAATATCGCACTGTTACACCTTGTGCAATGTTGGTGAGTGTGCTCAGGCTTTGGTGCACCACTGTGACGTGCGTAATCAGCACCACACGGTGCATGCCCAGGGTGCTGATGCCGACACATGTGGTGCAGCTGACGTGCTGTGTGCGGGAGGCAGTACAGAGCATGGCCACCACTGTGCCTGTGGTGCTAGTGCACTGAATGCCCATGGGGCGCTCGTGCCATGGTGTGCTGTGGGCGCCATGATGCCACAGCACAGTAGGCCACTGCAGGGCATCACACACATGCACCCTACTTGCAGGGTGTCCTAATAACACTGTGGCGCTCCGTGCGCAGACAGACCCTTGATCCTGTGGTCAATCTTTGCCCCCTAGGTGCCATGCGTCCACATGGCTGCACCCCTATTGTGCAGTCCAGTGACAGCACGATAGTGACTGGCAGCATAGTACCGCACTGCCTCCACACGTGGGGCATGTGCACTACAGAGCACCATTTTGGTGCCGTTTAAGACAGCACCATGCCTAGGACTAGAGCACCGGTCTGGAGTGCCATTGAATTGGCAAACCTGGTGGCCTTGGTGGAGCCACATGCTGGTGCCCTCTTTGGGTAGGAACCCCTCCAGAGGCCATGGACTGTGGTGTGGCAGGAGGTCACAGAGGGTCTGGAGGAGGTGACGAGGAGCAGCAGGTCAGCGGACCAGTGTTGCCACTGCTATGGCAACCTCCAGCAGTGGGATCCTGACTGCCTGGAGTGACTGCAGGCATACACCCAGTGGGGCACCATACCACGGCCAGGTAGGTGCTCCATCCCATCACTGGTAGAGTCTGTCTGTCCAGGTATCGCAGTGTGCATCAGGCCATGCCACAGGGGGTTGGTTGCCATCCTGTAGGGGTGGTGGTGGTGAGGGTGGGTCATGGGTAGGCTGTGTGGGCACGCACACAGCGAGGGGGGGCTGTGTTACTGACCTGTACTGATGTTTCCCTCTCCATGTTTGCACCCTAGGCCCAGAGGATCGCCATAGGGCCCATTTGGCCCAAGGACAGGGACAGCAGGCTGGAGTGGGAGTCATGGCCTTGCAGCTGGGGAACGTTGGTGGTGCCATGGGTCAGCAGTGCCCTGCTGACCAGGATGCAGGTGAGTGCCATGTTTCCCCTTACATCTGTGCATGGTGTATTGCAGGGGTTGTGGCGGGGCGTGGCCACCCGCACTTGGCCCCACTGCCATGCACGCCATACAGTGCACTCAGCACTGTCCTGTGGCACTGCATGTGTGAGTGGGTGTTGCAGGGGAGCTGTGCATCCACTGGGTCCATGGCTGTGCCACTGCCTTCACACTGCATAGCCATGTCACTGTACGGCCACGTTGGTGCTGTGCAGGACATGGGCAGTGGGTATGTGCAACGTTCCACATGGCTATGGGTGCCTGGGTAGGCGGGTCTTGTAGGCACGGACACTGTGGGTGGTCGCATGCCATCACAGGGGCGTGGCCCACGGCTGTATGCCGTGCACATTGGATGGGCTGCAGAGGTCTGGCCAGTCATGCATACTAACTCTGCTCCCTTGTCCTAGGTGGACAACGCTGGACTACCCTGGAGTGGCACATACAGGAGCTACTACAGGTGACCCGGGCTACTCTGGAGTTGCTGCAGGGAATGGAGCGTGGTGGACATAGGAGGTACAGGCGGCACCACAGGGACTGGAGTGAAGAGAGAGCCGCCAGTAGGGCCTGCGGTGCACGTGATGTGCATTCCCCTCTGGACTGTCTCTCACACCCCTTTGTCCCACTCCCTGATTTACCCCCTTGCCCCATGCCCACCCCCACCTGGTTTGTGGCTCCCCCCCCCACTTTGTACATAGTTTTGCTTGTTTTGTTGCTTGTACAGCTTACCTTTGCAATACATTCTTGTTTGATATGACAACTGTGGTGGTCTCTGATTTGCAGCAGGCATATGGTGGTTTGCTGCAGTGGTGTGCATGGCATCTTGGGTGGTGCAGGCCTGGGTATGGGTGTGTCCGGCAGGGCCCCACTAATGGTGTGGGTGGGGACTCGGTCCCTGTCTGTGGTATGTGTGTTATTCCCTGTGCACTGGATGCCTGTGTGCAGTGGTCCCTGGTGCATGCGCTGTGTCCCTGATGCCCCTGTCAGTCTGTCCATGGCCTGTGCAGCTGGGCCCCTTGCATGTCTGTGGTATGCACGGTCTGCTGGCATGTCACTGGTAGCTGTCCATGCCAGCCACCCTCTGGCACGGTGCCATGGTGGCTTGCGTACTGTCACCAGTATGTTGCAAGTCTGCCTCGGGTGACACTGTGGGCTATGCTGTTGTTGTCCCCTCTCCATGCTGTCACTGGTGTCTGTGTTCTACTGTCTGTCACTTGTGCTCCGGCCGCATGCTGGTGGTGGATGGCTTCATGGTGCATGAGCCAGATGGCTAGTTCACCTGTGCCATGGTGGGGTGCAGGCCATGGGTACACGGCATCAGTGGACACACACCAGCAGCATCTGTTGCCCTGCTTTTGTGGCCCTGTGTTGGGGTACCCTTGGGACAGGGTGGGGGTTTGTCCATGCCCTGTGTCGCATCCTGTGTGGTGCATGCCTCCATGCACCACAGTGGGTGGCTGTGCTGTCTGTTGGGGCCAGTGCTGAGACAGGCTGTGTGCATGGATGGGTGTGTGGGGTGCTGTCCTGCTGGTGGTGGTGTCCATGGTGAGCCTTGTCACATGCGGGATCCCTCAGGTACTGACGCAGGGTTGATCTCTCTGCTGTGCCACGGGGGGGCTATGCAGGGGGGCATTGTGTATGCAGTTGTTGCGTCAGTGGCTGGTGTCGCCCACTGCAGGGTGCTCATAGTGTGGCTGCCATGCATGGCACCATGGTGCACAGGGTTGCATTGTCATGGTGTTGGTGGTGGCATGCATTTGGTGCCATGCACTGTTGGGCGCAGCTTCTGGGCCGGCTGTCTGGGGATCACTGTACAGGGTGTGCTCTGCATTGGTGGGGTGGGGTGGCACTGGGGCGGCCGGCCCTCCTTGTGTTGTGGTCACTGCTTGCCTGGGGGGTGTGCTGGGGCACCGTGCCCTGGCTGTTGATTCGATGCTGGTGTTCATAGGCTGGTGGTCCATCCAGCTCACCTCTGGTTTTGCAGTTCATAGGGTGCCTGGGAGGGGGTGGGTCTGTCTGGCCTGCTGCATGCTCCTCTGCCCATGGCTTCCATGTGTGGTGCACCCCTGCATCCTGTCCCTGTCCCTGTTCATCACTGGTTGTGCTACTGCACATCAGCCCTGCTCCACTGCGCATCCTTGGTTGTGCTACTGCGCATGGGCCATGCTCCACTGCGCATCCCTGGTTGTGCCATGGTGCAGTTGGCGCGATATTCAGCTGTGTTGTGCAAACGCACCTTGGCCTGCACTTTTTTGAATATCGTGCATGTTGTGCAGGGGTGCACTGCACTTGCGCCTGCTCCTGCTATTTCGCATTTTTTTGGCACAGTCTGAATATCCCGGCCTGTGTCTATATCTATCTCTCTCTATCTCTCTGTCTATATCTATATTCTGACTGGCTTCTCTCCCTATCTCAGCTTGCTTCCCCCCCCCCATGCTTCCTTCCTCTTACTCTCTCCATAACTCTGGATATCATTCTCTACTGCTTCCTCCTCGTAAATCCCTTGCTGGACAGAATGCATTCTCTTTCTGCCTTCCTAATATCTGGAACTCTCTTCCCCTAACAACTTGCTCTGCCTCCTCCAAAAACTCTCTTTCCTCTCTACTCGGTAGGGCCTGAAAACCCTGCTGGTGGACCAGGGAGGTCCAGGAGGTGGTGCAGGGAAAGAAGGCAGCCTATAGGCAATTCAGGTGCTCAAGGAGTGAAAGGGATCGAGGGGAGTATGAGCTGATTGCTAGAAGGGCCACTAGGGTGGTGAGGGCGGCTAAGGCAAGGAAGGAGCAGAACCTGGCCAGGGAAATCAGGAGAGGGAACAAGAGGTTCTTTAGATACATTGGGGAAAAACGAAGGGTGAAGGGGCAGATTAGCAAGATTAAATCAGGGGAGAGATGGGCACAAGACCCGGGGGAGCAGGCTGAGGTACTAAATGAGTACTTCTCCTCAGTTTCCACCAAGGAAAATGGGGGTGCTGCATCATACATGGGAGGATACAGAGATACTGAGGAGGGGGGACCCTTACCGATCGGCAGGTCTGGGGAGAGGGGGAGGCATCACTGGCAGGAGGAGGGGAGGGCTAAGCAGGGAGAAGAGGTACTGGAAGTGGAACTCACAGCAGAGAGAGTGAGGGAAGCCCTCAGCTCCCTTAAGACGGAGAAAGCACCGGGGCCAGATAAATTACATCCCAGAGTGCTGAAGGAACTTGCGGATGTCCTGGCGAAACCCCTAGCGGAGCTTTTAACTATCTCTCTGAGGACAGGGTGGGTGCCCCAGGACTGGAAGGTGGCGCATATAGTGCCTATCCACAAGGGGGATCAAGGGAGGTGGCAGAGAACTACAGGCCTGTCAGCCTGACATCGGTGGTGGGCAAGGTGATGGAGGGCATTGTCAAGGAGAGGCTGGGGGGACCTGTAAAGTCAGGGTGCCTGAACGATAGACAGCATGGATCTCTCTGGGAAATCGTGTCAGACAAACCTTGTGGAGTTCTATGACTGGGTGACGAGTGCCTTGGACCTTGGTAGACCAGTGGACGTCCTCTTTCTAGACTTCAGCAAGGCATTTGACTCTGTTCCTCACATGGGTCTGTTGGATAAGCTGGGAGAAATGGGGGTGGGGAACCAGATGATCAGATGGATAGGCAATTGGCTCCAGGACCGGACCCAGAGGGTTGTAGTTGGCGGGATAGTCTCATCCCCAAAGAGGGTCATTAGTGGGGTCCCACAGGGATCAGTCCTTGGGCCCCTCCTGTTCAACGCCTATGTCTCTGACATAAGGACAGGAATCAGGAGTGAGATGTGTCTCATTGCGGATGACTCAAAACTGGGGGCGGTGGTGGATGGGGAGGAGGGGAGGGTGGCCCTACAGGGGGACCTGGAGGCTCTGGAAAGATGATCTAGAAAGTGGAAGCTGAGGTTCAATGCAGGGAAATGCAAGGCCTGGGGGCCAGAAACCCGGGCCAAGTGTACACCCTGGGGGGGGAAATGCTACAAGTCTCGATGGCTGAGAGGGACCTGGGGGTGGTGGTGGATGTCAAAATGAACAACTCAGAGACTTGTAGGAGGGCAGCAGCCAAGGCCAACAGGATGCTGGGATGCATCGCTAGGGGGATCACCTCCAGAAGGAGGGAAGTGATGCCCTCTGTATAACTGCTTGGTGAGGCCACACCTTGAGTACTGCCTGCAGTTTTGGAGGCCACACTTAAAGAGGGACATTAAACTCCTGGAGAGGGTCCAGAGGAGGGCAACCAAAATGATTTGGAGCTTGGGGACAGGACCTATGAGGAGAGGCTCAAAGAGCTAAATATGTACACATTGGAAGAGAGAAGGGACCGGGGGACATGATAGAGGTCTTCAAGTACATGAAGAGGGTAAATAGGGGAGGAACAGTCAGGGTGCTTCGAAGGAAGGAGGAGGGGGCCACTAGAGGGCATGGGTGGAAGCTGGAGGGGGGAAGATTCAGGGGAGAAAGGAGGAGGTGCTACTTCACTGAGAGGGTGGTGGAGCCATGGAATGCACTGTCTAGGGGGCTGGTGGAGGCAGAGACGGTGGAGGGGTTCAAGAGGGGCTGGGACAGGTACAGGGGAAGGGTTCTGGAAGCAAAATCCAATGCAGCAAGAATATCCGGAACTGGGAATGGAGTAGCCAGAGAAGGCGAGGGGGGCAGCAAGGTCAGCACCCAGGGTGAGGGCTGACCAATCGAGCAGACTCGAAAGACCGTTAGGCCTATTCTGCTGGCATTTTAGTATGTTAGTATGTTAGTACTCCAAGCTCACAACACTTCCTCCTGCAAATGCTTATAGCCCAATGTCATGCTTCCTCTCATTCCTCTTTCCCTACACTCTTCCTGTTCCCCAAGCGCCTACACCTCTCTGCATCTCCCTTGTCCCAATTCTAACATATTCCAACCTCTACACTCATCCTCTCCCCGTCTAAACCCTCCTATCCTCTTTCCCTCTTACCCTTTTATCCCTCCTTCCCTTCTACCACTCCCTCTCTATCTCCTCCCCCTCCTCTCCCACTCTACAAATTGCCTTTACCCATTCCCATTCTTCCTGCATCCTCTTCCTCCTCCCCCTCTACCATCTCCACTCTTCTCCCCCTTCCCTTAACCTGTCCCCTTCAATATCCTGAGAGTGCCTGGTATGTCACACTCCTGCTGTAATTCAATTTGTATTGTTATTAATTATGCCAATTCATTATGTATGTTGCTGAACATTGCTGTGTCCTATTGCTGTATCATATTACTGCACTTTTTTACTTGTTATTATGTAATTAGCCCCTTCCCATTTCCCCAGGACACATCTGGAAACGAGCTTTATGGCTCAGTATGTCTTTCTTGGTAAATCTAAATCTTTATCTTATACTGGTGCAGTAGCACCAGTGTAGTTAGGGCTGAATGGAGTGCTCAATATTAAACCCACTATTTGCACCTTAATAACTTTGGCAGCATTCAATGGGCTAGCCTAAACATTTGCATGTGCGGTTGGGGTGGCATAGTCTCAAGATGGGAACATTTTTGCGCCAGCATCTTTTCCAAGTTCCAAGATCTGGAACATTAATTTTTGTAAAAGTGAAGATTTTTCCCCTATCCTTAACATTTTTTTTTTTTTTGCTGTCATACACAACCTGGAGAGTTCAGAATTTTTTCACAACATTTTCAGGGTAGAAGTGGCCTGTGCCGAGGTAGTGTTTTTTGGAAAAATATTAAATGGTTTAAGACTTACTGTATAAGGATTTAAAGTAGGGTTTTTAAATATCCCTCCAACACGAATGGTAAAAAAAAGATCATGAGGGGATATTTTTCATGATTTAGTTGTGAGCAAAAAATGAAGATTGTGACGGTCGCCATCTTTTCTTTTTTACTACAAAACATTGAAATACATAAAAATGATGTATTTTCAAAAAACAAACACCTGAACCTAGGTAAATGGGTCCCATTTAGCTAATTCTGATCTTACCTTTTTTTTTTTTAAATATGCCTGGAAATATTGTTTCTGGGTATTCGAACATCCTGGGTGCCCAGCTTAGTGAGAGGAGCCATTCACCTACGTTCTCTGTATGAGAGCAGTGGGACTTTCTTGAACAGTGAAACTGCAGATGGAGTTGTGCTGCCAGCTTCAGTTGGAGCAGTTAGCCAGTGATCTCTTCTCTATCTATCTATCTATCTATCTATCTATCTATCTATCTATCTATCTATCTATCATAGACCAGAGTACCCCCTCCTGTATCATTATTTTCTACCCCCACTCCCCTCCATGTTGCCATGGTATTATGAGAAAGAAGGCTATGCCTGCACCACATGCAGTGCTTCAGCTGAGCAGCAGCTGAGTTTTACTATAACTAGTGCATGCAGTAAAAGCTGACTGACTCTTCAGCTGATGAGACCGCAACACTAAGAAAACAAATATTAAAACTGAATCTGTATATTACAAAAATAACAGACAGGGGACTGTGATTTCTTGGCTGTAATACCACCTCGAGGTTCTGGGGGCATGTTGGTACCTCTTGAGCTTCACTCTTAAGGTTCACATATCCCCAGAACCTCTTTATGGTATTATAGCTTTATAATACACAGTTCCCTATATATTATTCTGTTTATGTGCAGTGTAAGATGAATTATGGGTAAATGTGTTATACATACTGTAGAAATAAACCCATTGAGGGTGCTAACTAGATTATAACACTATGAGCCCAAAGGGTGAGTGCTATTATGCATCTTGTTAGCCCCCTCAATGGCTTTGTTTTCAAGTACAGCTGACTTACCTATCTTATATGGAGAATGGGGATAGGATGAGGAGGGTTAGTACTCTGGAGGAACAATAGCTTCCAGGAAAGGTTCCAGGGATTATAGGGAATATGGGCAGACTGGTATCCCGTGACTTTGGTAACTGCGATTGGGTGCCTACCAAAAGGGTGGCTCAATCGCAGTGCCTGTCATTGGGGTAACTGGGGAAAGTGGATGACCAGATGGGGGTGTGTGCATGAAATAGTGACATCCTGTCACTACATGCCTAAGTGTGCAGGGGGGTGAGCACACCAATCGTGGGAGGGGACGGAGGGGTTGTAGGGGTGGTGCCATGGTGAGCTGCCGAGCTGCTTCTGTGGTGGGTGGGATCAGGGCTGTGGTGGGAATGGTGCTGGGTTCGGGTTCGGGTTTGGGTGCAAGTACTTTTTGTTGCGCCCAGCCCTAATTTTTAATTTTTCCGCATTGGTACCCCTCCCCCAACATGCACCCCTCTGGAGTTGAGAATCCTTAAGTAGGGATGTGCTGGGGGCATAGTTGAAAACCCCAACTCCCCAACGCTGTTTTGCTGTGTGCTGGGGAGTACATCACCAACATGTTTTTTCGCCGATATGCCGTTGCTCTAACGGCGATCGCCCATTGGTGATCACCATTATCACATAGATTCGGGCAGACTGCATGGACTTCTGGTCTTTTTCTGCTGTCATACAGTAGTTTATATTTCTATAATATATTTGGATGACTGCTGTTAGTTTTGCTCACAATTGCTTTTACGGAGAAAGGGTATACAGGGAAATAAGTGCTATCCACTTCTGTGGTGAAAAGTCCCATCCATGTTATATGCTGTATCTTTACCCAACATTGTTGGGCATGTCATAATGCATATGGAACTGATCAGACTGCAGATTTAACCATGCTGATGACATCAAAATAGCCAAGTGCAGCACTGAAGCCAACAGTTGAAATCAAACAGAAACAGTTATATCTTCATACTAAGAGAAGAACACTTTTAAAAGTGCATCCAACTGCATCTGGCCCTTATGGGGTTTGCATCACAGAGGGACAAAGGTGTGTCCTACTATCTCTTCCTACCCCCTTACTTCCCCATCCCTCCACTCTCTCTCTTCAGCCTTCCCCAGGTATTCCTTATCTTTATAATTCCTGCCAGTCTCTCCTCAGGCTTCCCCCAGCTACTCCTCATCTTTATAACTCTCCCCACCAATCAATTCACTCTCATCTTCTTACACACTCCCCCTACTCTAAGCCTTTCTCAGCGCCGTACTTCCTCATGATTCATAGATGCTCCTTTGTGTATTTTGTATAACCGGTATGAAGTAAACAGTGTATATACGTACTGAATTTATGTATATTAGTCTGAAGCTTTGTTGTGTAAAATAAACTATATTTCCCTTCCCACAGGATACATCTGGAAACGAGCTATTGCAGCTCAGTATTTCTTTCACTCTGAAACTTTTTAAATAAATAAATAAAAGGTATAACTAGTAAACTGATATTGTTTAATCTACTTGATACTGTTGGACAAAAGTTCAAAAATTTTAACAAATAGTGCAGTTTATTTCATTCAAGCAGAAAATCTCAGGAAGTGGTTCTATTTATTCACATATACTGCTTAACTCAACTAACAATATGCTTGCAAAAATGAAATGTTTAGAAATTTTAAACAAGAGAGCATGTTATGACTCAGGGGGAGCTGTTGCATTATTTTTAAGTCCAGAGCTTTTATAAATTCTATCATGTTGCTTACTTGGTTTGCACTTTTATTAGCGGGTGTTGTAGAATTGAATCCAGGTCCTGTTCATCCTGAGCAATTTGTGGATACTAAAATATGGGGCAAAGGGGGGTTAAAATTAGTTCATTTTAATGTGCAAAGCCTCCTCCCAAAAATACAAGAAATAGAGGCTTGGGTAACCAAATGTGATCCCGACTTGCTCAGTTTAACAGAAACCTGGTTAAAACCTACCACACCAACAAATGTAGTTGCTCTGGATGGTTATAAAATAATAAGGAAGGACATAGAAGGTAAAAAGAGGGGAGGAGGCATTCTACTATATTACAAGGAAGATTTAATAGTGTCTGAAATTGCAAATACCTATGTCTCAACATCCTATTGAATCCCACAGCTTCCACTTGCATACTCTGGGACCCTGAGCAAGTCACTTAACCTCCTTGTGCTCCCAGGTCGCTCCTGTAAAAAAGCTTTCAGCTTAGTGTGCTATACCTGGTTAAAAAAATGGCTGCTGGTTGAAATAAAGCAAGAGGGGGGTGCTACAAACTAAAATACTGCACTGTATATGATCCTCCAAACCAGCCCCATAAGGGACTAGATGATTTCCTGAAGTTTTTAGCAAACGTTTAGTCAGGAGGAGATTTTGATAGTTCAATGTGATTGTAATATTCACTGGGACCCCATGGCAGACCCACAAATTGATTCCCAATTAACCAATGGGGCATGAGGCAATTAGTTCAATCCTTCACAAGAATTAACTTAAAAAGTAACAATCGCACAATCCTGGATTGGATTTTAACAAACAACCAACTAAATGTAAATAACAAAGGCGTGCTGCCAGATGCAGTGAGTGACCACTTGGCCACCTACTGCACCCGGAAATGCAAGAGCATAAAACCCCCACCAAGGTTGATAAGTTACAGAAAATTTCCTGAGACACTAAGTAAGGAAGTATTAATTGATTTTGAGGAAATTGGTCCTTTTTAGATGCAATACACTATGTGGACTTGGCTGTAGATTTTTTTTTTTTACAAACAAACTTCTAAAATTACAGGACATTTTCTGAAATTAGCAAAAAGAGTTAGGGGGACTTTAGGTAAGTGGATAATGCCAGCCTGCTTTAAATTGATTAAACTTAGAGACCTAGCTTGGAAGTGATCTAACCTAACAAAGAATATGAATGAGTTCAGCAATTATTGTAAATTAAAAAATGAATGTAAATCAAAATTGAGACAAAGTAAATCTAATTACTATTAAAACAACAGGAAACTAACCTAAAAAAATCCCAAAAGATTTTGGTCATCAATAATTCTTTGATTAATGAGGGATCAATCAAACAAATTCAGTGTCAATGATAAAAATTTTACGAATGCGCAAGAAATAAGTAATGCTTTTTTGCATAAATCTTTGGATATGAGTAAATATAATGAATTTAATTTTGAACAGGATTGTGATAGTTCTGCAAAAGCTGCCTCCCAATGTGATAGAACGTTTTACTTTGGGGTGATAAAATCTTCCCAGGTGTATAAGTTGCTAAACAAAATTCCACAAAAAATGCCAGAATTAATGATCTACAACCCAAATTTCTGAAACTTATAGTATCTAAAATAAGTGCTCCTTTAACAAAAATTTAAATTTATCTTTAATCACTGGTAGAGATGCAGTGAATTTAAATGCCGCCGGCGAAGTGACCGCGAAGTGAGCACTTTGCGTTGCCACTCTGCTACACGGAGTGGGCAATGCAAAGTGCTCACTCTGCCTTGTCATTACCACTTCAAATTAAGGCAGAATGGCAACACGAAGTAAGGCAGAGACATTGTTTTTAATGGACTTTGCATTCCTCTTTATGATTCTAAGTGATCCACTTGGTGTTTCAGATTTGGCAGCCCCCCCACACATCACACAGCTTACAGTACTGTAAGTCACATGCTCTTTAGCTAGGCAGCAAGGAAGTGAGTCATACAAGCAGATACTTTCACTTTCTCCTGTGCAGACGGAGAGAGGAGTGTGTTTTGTGACTGCTGATGCTTTGAGATCAGAGTGAGGAGGAGAGTTAAACTTTGATTCTAACCCAACAGCTTTATTTACTTATTTAGTTATAGCTTTTTTAAAAGCTAATTTTTTTTGTCTTTTCTGTACTCTTTTTTACTTAATTTGTTCTTTCTGTAAATTTTATTTTTCTTACCTTTATAAGTAGTTAGTTGTTTGTCTGTGTCTGTGTGACTGTGTGTGTGTGTTGTGTGACAATGTGAGTAGTGACTAGTGATTGCTCGGACTGAGGGATGATGGACCAGGGTCAGGGAATGTCTGGGGCAGGGGCAGCTCTGGGAGAGTGTGGTAGTAAGCGTTGTACCGTGCGCATGCTTGGGGGGCATGGGCACCCATTTGTGTTGGACTGCTCAAAACTTATGAGTGCCCCCCCAGAAGCAGAACCAGCACCGCCTCCTAACTCTGAAGCAGTTGAACTACCACCACCAAGTCCAGCACCAGGTCCTCTGGAGCAGGATGTGCCTGTTCTCCTGGGCCCAGGTGTGGATCCCATCCCTGTTCAGTACTGTGACCAGCCAGCTGCCAGTTCATCTGGCCCTCTCCTGCCTGTGCCTGGTCCTCCCTGCACCTCCATTGTTTGACAGTTTTTTGATTGTGTGGGGGGGGACAGCAGTGTGGTCAAGTGCCGCCTATGTGAGGTGGAGGTGCACCGTAGCCCCCAGGGGACTCACCTGGGGACTGGGAGCCAGTGCACCTATATGCTCAATCACCACCAGTTGGAGTGGCAGGCTGCCACAGAACGGACCATGCCTGCACCTGCTGGCTGTTCTGTGGCAGAGGGTTCAGCTGTGCATGGTGGCATCCCTAAGAATAGGAGGGTCACAGCAGCACCTGCTGCTCCACCAGCACCCCCACCACCACCACCACCACTACCAGCAGGTCAGCCTGTAGAACGTGTGGACCCCAGAGAACTGCGTGTGACACAGGCTGACTTGGCAGTTCTCTGGAGTGCTGTAGAGAACAATGAGAGGGTGAGTGCTGTGGCACAGCCATTGGATCGCATAGAGGGACATCAGCTGCAAATACTGCTGGATCACCATGGAATCCCACATTAGTTTTGTTTCCTCACACCATGTGCCCCACCCACACCTTCCTTGCTGTGTCATAAAATGTATTCCTCCACCATCCCTGACCCTTGTATGTAATTATGCCCTTTTTGTTGTCTTTCGTATGCGTGACACTTTGTATTCTGGCCCCCCTTCCTTCTGTTAAGTGTCTGTGTGTGTGTGTGTCAAGTGTGTGTGTGTGTGTGCACTGTTTTGGTGCTTCATTTTTCTGCATCCCCAAAATGCTTCTGTCTTGTTCCCAGAAAATTGAAAAGTGGTAACAAATTGAAATGTGAGCGTTACAGCACATACAAAGTCCCCCAGAATTAATGGTGCACTCAGTCATGCATGCAGTGGTCACACAGAGTTCCCAGATCTTTTCTGCATGCCCAAAATGCATCTGTCTTGTGTCCAGAAAATTGACAAGTGGTAACAAAGTGAAATGTGAGCATTACAGCACATACAAAGTCCCACAGAATAAAATGATGACCATGAGAGAACTGTTGCTGGTCCAATGTGTGCTGTGATTCCAGCAAATGCAATGTGATCATCTCAACTGGATGGAAGGGTGCCCTTTGTCCCTTTGTCTGTACACTAATAGTAGCCTTCGTGAGTTGATATATATAGATACATATTTGTCTATTTTGTAGGTGGAGGGTTGACATGGACATGTACTCATTATATTGTTTTGTATCACAAGTCACAGATACTGTTGGTGTGCACATTCTAGTGCACGATGAGAACTTTTTGAGTAGAAATTTGAAATGGATAACTCTCAAGCAAATAAAGGTAAGTATTTTTTTTTTGGGGTGGGGGGAACATATTTGCAGGTTTGTCTCTAATGGTTTCCTATTTGGTTACTTCTTCACAGATTTCATCTGCATTCTTCTTGAGTCTGGTTGTTAATGACGGTCACGGTCATCAAATGAAACAACTTCTGCGTGTTGCATGTCTGCCCCAGCCTGGGGGGGGCCTGATGTTGAAGAACTTCTTTGGATAAGGCCACTTTGACACAACAACAAAGCATCTGGAACTTTCCTAAAAAAAGAAATGAATGACTTCTTACAACTTGATTGGCCCTGGTTCTCAATCTCAAGTCAAGTTACATTTCAAAACCACATTGTGTCAAGTAACACAACCTGTGTGCAACTTTTTCAACACTGTCATGGTCAGGGCTGCACAACTGCAAGTTCAGAATACAGTGCATGAATGATATCTTACAGAAATAGTTTCAGTGACATACACGTCACCTAGTTTATGAATCGTACTCAGTCACATTTGCTTCAGTCTTTCAAAAAAAATTGAACGAATGAAATAAAATCTTGATACTTACCAGTATAGATTTCAAATGGATATTCCATAGGTTCCTGTGTACGGTACAGCTGCAGTACCATTCATACCGACTTTCAGCGAAGGAGAGTTTTTTTGTTAACCTGTAAAAAAACAAAATAAGTTTACTGTATGTGTTTGACCATTGCGGCTCAGAAAAGCTATAGAAAACAAAACATACAGCTAAAGGAAGTTAAATAGCATAACAAACCATTAGTACACATACTGGGCAGGATATTCAGAAGGGTTGCACATGGCACAACACAGTTGCACCATGCGCAACCCACTGATGCCCCCCGGTGAGATATTCAAAAGGGGAATGTGCCTGGCACAAATCCCGATGCGCCGGACCGCATCAGTAATGTATGTGGCGTAGTGGAGGCATGCCCATGCATACTCCACACATCCCGATATTCATAGCGGGATGTGCTGAGCCCATGCATGCACAACCCCTACTTGCGCCGCACACAGGTAAGCCAATAAAAAAGGAGCAACAGCTGGCCACCCACAGGTGAGCTGCCATATTTCAGGGCATATCACTGCAGCTGCCAGCTGTGGGTGGCCACCCGAGCTCTGGTGGCATCTGCATGGTAGCGACCCCCCATGCCTGATCACGGGCATTCATTACAAATAATAGTCCTATATCCCTGGTGGTCCAGTGGACCGCTCGCAGCCCGATCGCTGGCATTCATTATATATAATAGTCCTATATCCCTGGTGGTCCAGTAGCCCACTTGCAGCCCGATCGCGGGAATCAGTAATATATTATGACAAACTGATCCAACCCTGGTGGTCCAGCGGCACCCCTCCCCACCCCCCACTGGGCCCCACCACCCGCTCCTCCCGTCAGCAGTGGGCGGCGGCTCCACTCGCTTGCCGCCATGCAGCCCGCCGACTGACTCCATACAGTAGGGCTGTCGCCCGTTGGTCACAACATGAGCCAATGGGCGTGCATCCAATACCCTACACAGTCCAGAAAATGAATGGATCCATTCACATATCTGGACTGTGTAATCTGACACAACTGCATGCCCATTGGCTCACGCTGTAGACTAATGGGCGTACAGCCCTACCAACGAGTCAGTCCGGCAGGCGGGCGGGTGGCAAGCAGGTGAGCTGCCACCGCCGCTGGAGTGGGGCGGTGGGGCCCAGGGGCGGTGGGGAGGGGGTACAGCTGGACCACCAGGGTTGGATCGGTTTGTCATACTATATTACTGAAGCCAGCGATCGGGCTTTGAGCAGTCCACTGGACCACCAGGATATGGGACAATTCTTTATAACGTATGCCCGTGATTGGGCAGTGGGGCACTTTGCCACTTGTGCAGGGGGCATTGGTCCCCGATGGCTGCAGCTTAGCAGGGCGCCAGGTGCAAGTCGCCGGGGATCGGCGCACCTGCATGCAAATGGGGCCATAATGACATGCAAATGGACCCATTTGCGCCTTGCATACATTATGGCCCCATTTGCATGTGCACTTTTGAATATCACGGTAGTTGCGCCTATCGCAATGGCACTTGCACTAGCGCATCCCCCTGCTCCACTCTAGCCACTTGCACTGGCACAGTGCCACTGTGCCATGCGCACTGTGGGTGGCCAAGGAGCGATATTCAATGATGGTGTGCCATGGCACAGCTCCGTTAAATATCACCCTGTCAGTGCCCCTGTGCATCCAAGTTGCGCTGCGCCCAGGCTTGCGCCACAGCCTGGTGCAGTCTGAATATCCTGCCCATTGTCTTTATAGTTTAAATATTAAGAAGCTTTGTGCCTGTGGCTGATGGATATGGTCTCCTGTTTGACTCCCTCTGCTTTGGCATGGTAATTGTAAATGTAATGTGGACATATTGTCTGAATGACACTGGTGGTGGGTGCTGGTGGTGATAGCTGTGGCACATAATGACTTTCTCTGTTATATCTTCCTGTATCTGGTGGTGGTGGCAGTGGCTAATATCAGTCCCAGTGGTGGTGGTCCAGGGGGTGGACAAGCTCATGCTCAGTGGTGGCAGTGGCTAACATCAGTCCCGGTGGTGGTGGTGGTCTGGGGGGGTGGACAAACTCATGCTCAGTGGTGGCAGTGGCTAACATCAGTCCCAGTGGTGGTGGTCCGGGGGCGGACAAACTCATGCTTAGTGGTGGCAGTGGCTAACATCAGTCCCGGTGGTGGTGGTCTGGTGGGTGGACAAACTCATGCTCAGTGGTGGCAGTGGCTAACATCAATCCCAGTGGTGGTGGTCTGAATCCAGGGGGGCAAACCACATTTTAACAACTTCAGTTAAAACCTGCTAACATTAACCACATCATCATCCTCATAAAGAAAGCCACCCTCACAGTCATCTATGTCTGAAGTCTGACCACTGGGAAATTCTTTCTCCATTGTGTCATCATCTACATCAGTGATGGGCCGTTTCATGCTGCAACTGCCAGTGCTGCCAAGATGGTCCATCTCCACATCACCAAAATCACCATGACTAGGCCGGGGTACGAATACCGAGGATGCAGTCTGTGCTGGTATGTGCCTCACATTCATTTTTATAAATGTTAGCAAACTAACATTTGCAGGAGAGAGGTTTGTCCAATGACCCCTGACTATTGCACCTGCTGAGCTGAATACCCTCTCGACACTTACACTGGAGGGTGGGCATGTGAGGTACTTCAGTGCCACTGCAGTAAGCTCTGGCCATTCACTGACCTTTCCACTCCAGTACAAAAGAGGATCATCAGTTATTGTCAGATGCCTGTTTTCAGACAAATATGACTCAACCATTCTCTGTGCCGCACTACGTCCAGTGGTTGATGCATCATCCTGTTCTCCATAATCATTTATTTCACAAATCCCCACTTGGGACAAAGCCTCCCAAAGCGGGTTGACGCCAGCCACTTTGGATGACAGACCACCTGGAACTGCAGTCCCCTTCCCCTTGCAGGATATGATTGATGGTCCTCCAGGTACACCTTCAGCCGGATTATGCTGCTGAGGTCTGCTGACCTTGGCACGTGACTTCTGTACCCCATGAACCAAGCACACCATTTGGCCACTGATATTTTTTACCTGTTCAAGCCCTCCCTCTAGTACTGATGCAATTCCACATTTGTATCATGGGTCCAGCATTGTTGCGATGGCAAAGTTGTCACTATGCTGAATGCTTAAAATGTGACGATTCTGGTCGAATACTGTCAGCATGTGTTGCAGCAACATACTGCTAGCACTGTCTCCGGCAACATCAAGGTCATGCTGTACTTTCACCAATGTCTGCCTCAGCAGCTGCAGCAGTGGAATTGATTGGCTAATGGAGGCAGACTCACCACTCACTGCCTGTGTGGCATGTTCAAAAGGCCGCAAAATAATTAGAGTTCATGACATGAGACGCCACTATTCAGTCATCATAGACATGGAAGCCCCAGAACTGTCATGGCTAGTGTGCATCACAAGATATTCTGAGATGGCTTTGTATTGTTCATGCAACCTCTCTGCCATGTATAAAGTGGAGTTCCATCGGGTGACAACTTCCAGCTTCAAGCGGTGCTGAGGGAGGCTGTTTTGCATCTGCAACTGCCACAGTTGTTCACAGGCCTTTGCAGATCATGAAAGTGAGAGCAGATACGGCATGCAACAGTCAACATTTCCTTTACATCAGGGTGCTGAGGAAATTTCTGCACCACAAGATTTAAACAATGGGCCATGCATGGAACGTGAAAAAAACACCATTTGTGATGCATTTCACCACATTTGACCCATTGTCACTTGCTATGAACCCAGCTCTCAGGGACAGGGAGTTCAACCACTTGTCAATTTCAGTCAGTACCACGTCCAACATGTTTTCACCAGTGTGTGAACACATCACATTGAGCATAGCAATCATTGCATGCTGTCGAATTCCTGGAAGATTGCTACCATGACAATCCACCTTACTGCACTGATTATTCACACTACCAACATCACAAACAACCCCCGGCACCTCTGCCAAGTGTGCAGTAATACACAAATATGAACTCCCCGCTGTTTTGCCACTTGTCCACATATCCATACTTAAATGGATGAATGGAGAGGAGGAATGTTAAAGGGCATGTCTTACTAAATCAGACACAGTACGGAACAACTCAGGGACAGCATGGGTAGAAAAGTATGTCCTGGATGGGACTTTTCATTTTGGACAGGCATGTGCAGCAAACCACCAGAACCCAGAATTCTCCACAAAGGAGAAGGGCAAACGATCAATTGCCAGCATTTCAGCTACAGCAGCATTAAGTTCACATGACACTGTATGATTGGGGGGGGGGTACTTCAGCTTATGCACAAAAACACTCTGTAACATGGGCTGACTTAAACATTTTACACAGGGTGTGATGACAAATGGTTCTGTTCTGTGATGAATGGCATTGGCAGGGGGTGGAGTGTAGACGTTTGATGAAGACAGTTGCACAGGTGATGATGACAAACCCAGAAATGCAGTTATTTTGCCAGATTTGCCAACTGGGTTTGATGTACCACTTGCACTAGACATACTGCATTCACCACCACCACGAACAAAACTGCAACTCTCACCACCACTGGACAACATTTCAAAATCATTATGCTCCTCTACCTCATTATGCCTGTAGTAATCCTCTGCTCTTATTACCTCACTACTGCACACGTTTAATTTCCTACTGGACTTAACACTCATGGAGGGGATAACATGCTCGTTATGGTTGCTGATGAGGGTGGACGCCTCACTGTGGTATTAGCTGCCATCTTGTGCTGGGTCAACAGTGCCATGTGCCTATTCTTAAGATGCGTATGCTGTCCTCCTGTGCCCAGATGGATCCCCTTTTTACCTCAAATCACACGCACATGGCAAACCTGGCAGATTGCAATTGACTCATCATTTGCATCTTGAACAAAAAAATCCCAAACAAGGGATTATGGTGCTCTACTTTTAACATGTCCATGATGCTGCTTATTGAACTCTGTTCTTTTAAGCATTGAAGTGGGGGGGCTATGTGATGTTTCGGGCACCGCATACCTGGACTGCAACTGACCACCGCGACTACCTATCATTATTACTGGGTCATACATAGATACATAGATACATAGACAGTGTCGGCAGATAAGGGCCTATGGCCCACCCAGTCTGCCCATTTGAGCTTGTAAGTTCAGTTTGTTTTCCTAGAAGTCTGTTGCCCCTTACCCCTGACCTCCAGAATTCCTTTATGTCTATCCCATTCATTCTTAAATCCCGTGATTGTTTCAGCCCCCACCACTTCCTCTGGCAGGGTGTTCCACTTGTCCACCACCTGTTCTGTGAAGAAACTCTTTTTCATGTTTCCTCTAAATCGTCCTCCCTCCAACTTCATCCCATGCCCTCTAGTCCTGGAACATCTTTTTCGCTTAAAAATAGTGTTTTCCTGCACCCTGTTCCTCCCTGTAAGATACTTGTATGTCTCTATCATATCACCTCTCTCCCTCCTCTCCTCCAGGGAGTACATGTTCATTTCCTTCAACCTTTCTTCATAGGACTTGTGATGCAATCCATGCACCATCTTTGTTGCCCTCCTCTGAACCTTCTCTACCCTGTCTATGTCCTACGTGAGGTATGGTCTCCAGAACTGTACACTGTACTCCAGGTGGGGCCTCACTAGTGTCTTGTATAGCGGAATTATGACCTCCCTTTCCTGCTGGTGATGCCCTGCCTATACATCCCAGCATCCTATTTGCTTTACCTGCTGCCTTGTCACACTGTTTCCTACCTTGAGGTCATCAGAGATGACAATCCCAAGATCCCTTTCCTGCTTGGTGCATGCTATATCCTCACCCCAACTGATATATTGTGCCAGGGTTTTTGTGCCCATATGCATTATCTTGCACTTCTTTGCATTGAATTTCAACTGCCAAACCCCTGACCATTCTTCAAGTTTCTGCAGGTCCCTTCTCATTCTGTCTACACCCTCTGGTGTGTCTACTCTGTTACAGAGCTTTGTGTCATCAGCGAACAGTGAAATTCTGCCTTCTAGGTCCTGCGCAATGTCACTGATGAAGATGTTGAATAGGACCGGTCTCAGCACTGATCCCTGTGGTACCCCACTGGTCACTCTTCCCTCTGTGGAGTGACAGCCATTTACCACCACCCTCTGTGTCCTGCCACCCAGCCAGTTACCTACCCACCACACTACTGTCCTGCCCACGCCCATATTCCTCAGTTTGTGTAATAGTCTTCTATGTGGCACAGTGTCAAAGGCCTTGCTGAAGTCCAGATAGGCCATGTCCACTGCCCTCCCCTGATCCACCTCCCTAGTCACCCAGTCAAAAAATTCAACGAGGTTGGTCTGACATGACCTCCCCCTGGTGAAACCATGCTGCCTTGGGTCCTGTAGTCCATTGACAACCAGATGTTCCACCAATCTCTCCTTCAGTAGTGCTTCCATGATCTTCCCCACTACCGAGGTGGAGGCTGACTGGTCTGTAGTTCCCTGCTTCCTCTTTGTTCCCACTTTTGTATAAGAGGACTACATCTGCTGTCCTCCAGTCTTTGGGTACCTCCCTGTTTCCAGTGATCGGCTAAACAGGATAGCCAGAGGTTCAGCCACCACCTCTTAGTTCTTTAAGGATCCTGGGTTGCACCCATCTGGCCCCATTGCTTTATCAACTCTTATTACTTCCAGTTCCTTCAGGACCCTTTCGTAAAGGGACTTGTGTCCATTTCTGCACCATTCTCACCCCTTGTACTCCCTTCAGATCCATTACCCTCCTCTTCCTCAGTAAAGACTGAGCAGAAATACCTGTTCAAAATGTCAGCTTTACTGTTGTCATCCTCCACGCGGCCCCATCCTCCCCCTTCAGTCTCACAATCCCTCCCTTTGTCTTTCTTTTTTCACTTATGTACCTGTAAAAGGTTTTGTCCCCTCTACCCACTGATTTTGCAATGTGTTCTTCTGTCTGAGCTTTGGCTTCCCTTACTGACCTCCCTGCCTCCCTTTGCTTCTCCTGGTACTTCTCCCTATCCCCTTCTGCCTGTGTCTTTTTGTATTGCCTGAATGCAATCTTTTTGGCTTTCACTTTCTTTGCTACCTCTTTGGAAAACCATAATGGTCTCCTCTTCCTTTTCCTCTTGCTAACCTGCTTAATGCATAATTCTGTTGTTCTTGTAATCCCCATTTTAAATACTGCCCACTGTTCCTCAACCCTGATTCCTGTCCCATTCCCCTTAATGCCTCTTTCAAGTATCTCTCCATTTTCCCAAAGTCTGCCCCCCTAAAATCCAGGATACGTGTTTTTGTGTGGTTTGGTTCTGCTCTTTCTGTGATTTCAAACCACAATGACTGGTGGTCACTGTTTCCCAGGTGCTCCCCCACTGTTACCCCCATCACACTGTCCCTGTTTGTGAGCACAAGGTCCAGTATTGCCTTCTGCTGAGTTGGTTCCATGACCAGTTGCTTGAGGAAGGCATCCTGAAGGAAGTCCAGGATAAATCTGCTCCTAGTTGATGCTGCTGCTGGGATGCTCCAGTCCACGTCTGGAATATTGAAGTCTCCAACCAGTACTACCTCACCCTTGTCTGCCATCCTTTGGATGGCTAGCATCAGCTCCCTATCTGTTTCTTCCTCCTGGGCTGGTGGTCTATAGACCACACCTGTGCGGATGGCTGTCCCCATTTTCCTTTCCAGCTTAACCCACAGTATCTCTCCCCCATTTTATTCCTCCTGGATCTCTGGGGCCCTTATGTCATTTTTCACATACAGTGCCACTCTTCCTCCCTTCCTGCCTGCTCTGTCTCTTCTGAATATGTTGTAGCCAGGTATGGTCATCTCCCAGTCGTGGTTATCATTACACCAGGTTTCAGTGATGGCCACAATGTCCAGGTCTGACTGTACCATTACAGCCTCCAGATCTTCCATCTTGTTGCTAAGGCTCCTGGCATTTGCACACATGGCTTTCCATGATTTGACCTCCCTAGACTGTTTCACTGTTCTACTCCAGCCCCTTCCTTGGTTGTCATTTATCCCTGGTTCTCCTTGCTGTCTGCCCTTCTGCTGAATTTTGCCCCTTTTCTGCTTATCCACCTCTTGGGCACTAATCTCCATCTTTTGCACATTGCTTTGCAGAGATAGCCACTCCTCTGGTTCACTGGTTCCACTGCTAGCTGTGGGGGGTGAGCAAGTAGGTACCCTCCTTGCTGGCCTGTCACCCCCCCTTTGCTAGTTTAAATGCTTGTCAATGTAGCATTTAAACTTATCCTTGAGTGCTTGGATTCCCCTCCAGGATGGATGCAGGCCGTCAGGCTTGAACAAACCTCCATCCCTCCAGGTGGGTCCCCAGTCACCAATGAATCCAAACCTTCCTCACAGCACCAGTTCTTCAACCATGAGTTAAAGTTCCTGTGCATGCACTCCTATGCTTCTCCTTGCTCTCTCACAGGTAGTACTTCTGAGAAAGTGACAGAAGTAGCTACTTGCTTGAGACCCTCCCAGTTTCCTAACCTCTTCCTGAACTTCCTTTGGCTCCCCATTTGCCAGGTCATTAGTACCTAGGTGGATAATGACATCCAGCTCACCCTCCCATCTTGCCTTCCCAGTGATCCCCAGAATCTTCCTTCCATCCCTCCATGCCGTGGCACCTGGTAGGCACCTCACCTCCCTGTCCTCCCCCCTCCTGTGTTCCTAGCTGGATCCCTCTTATGATGGAGTCCCCCACCAGGATTCGCTTCCTCCTCCTCTGGGGTCCACTGCTTTCCCCGCTGAGGTCACCTCCTTGGCTAACCTCCACATCCTTTCCTTCCACTTCTCTCTGGGTACCTCTATTTGGTTGTCCTCATTTGCCAGTGTGGCATATGAGTTCTTGAGTGGAATAGGATCTGGGATGTGCCTCTGCCTAACTGCTCTAACCCTCCCTGAGCCCACTGTCATCCAAGTGCTCCTCATTCTCTGCATCCTTTGAGGCAGTGGCATTGGACTGGGTGGTCCCTGGATAGGGATGATGGTACTCCTGACCCAGTTTACTTCTGCTCTGAGTCTGGCTACCTCATCCCACAGTCCAGAGAGATGCATGCAGATATGGCAGCACCTCAGTGTCCAGAAGGTCTGCCTGAATATGGCTGCCCCACAGCCACTGCATTGCACCACTCCCCACATTATACTGCAATTCCACTACTTGTCTGCTACTGAAGCTCTCCTAGTTCCCTTTTTATTAATTTGCTGTACTAAAAATCTTGCCACTGATCCTCAGATAATTTTTTTTTTTAAAGAAAAAGAAACCAATAAATAAACAAATGAGTCAAAACACTTGTCGTGCTGAGGGTGGGCTTCTTCCCCCTTATGCCCCTCCTACTTCACACCCCTTACTATACCCTGTGTTTAGCTCCTGTCAATCAGATTTAACAGGGCATATAATTAAGAGTTGGGGGAAGGGGAGGAGGGGGCGAAAATTTGCAGCAATTAAAGACAGCACAGAATTACACCACCACTATGTTTTAAATTTTCAACAGCCCAAAACAATTATAAGTAAAGACAACAAAGAAAGTATAGTGTCACTAAAAGCCCACAATCTAAGTTTAAAAGAAAAATAGCAATTACCAGTTACTCTAAAGCACTGAATTGAATATGTTTCCTTCCTTCCCCTTCTGGCTTCTTCTGAGAAATTTAAAACTCTGCTTGCTACTTTAACTCTGACTAAGCCCCACCTCCAGTTATCACGTAGCTGAGGTCAGAGGCCAGACAATTAACACCCTTCACCCAACTACAGGGCAGTCAGACAAGTCAAGATAAAATTTGCAGCAATTAAAGACAGCACAGAATTACACCACCACTATGTTTTAAATTTTCAACAGCCCAAAAACAATTATAAGTAAAGACAACAAAGAAAGTATAGTGTCACTAAAAGCCCACAATCTAAGTTTAAAAGAAAAATAGCAATTACCAGTTACTCTAAAGCACTGAATTGAATATGTTTCCTTCCTTCCCCTTCTGGCTTCATCATCATTAACTGAAACTGGTAAATCACAAGTTTTTATGGGGGGGGGGATTAATGCAAACAGACTCAGACACAGCCACCTTGAATTTCTTTTTCTCCCTTTCCCAACTGGGGTCAATTACATCATCATCATATTCATTAACATCACACACATCCACATCTTCTGCTTGGATGCTTGCATGTGGACTGCATGTTGCAACCACAGCAACATCATCGTCATCATCACATTCATCATCACCATCAACACCACCATCAACCGATAATTTTTCACCACACTGTGAATCAGTGCATGGAAAATATGTGGCATGAACTGCGGTGGAAGAAATATCACATTGTATGCTATCGTTGACATGATTATCAGAATCCTCAGGTTCAGTTACTGGGATGTTACTGGGAAGTATGACATCATCTACACTGCCACTCACTTGCACTGCTTCACACTTCACTATATTTTTGGATATGGTACACTGGTCAGAATTCGAACTTGAGGCAGCAATACTAATACTACCACCACCAGCAACTGCACTAACACGACTGGCTGGGAAACCATCATCTCCTCCAATTTTGAGTGAAGTTACTGATTGGACTGTAAAAAACATTGCAGGAGAAATACCTTTCCTTACATCAGCAATGCACTTCTGCGTGAGCATACTACCATGCCCACAGACTGTCTTACTGGCAGCAGTGCCATGGTGAGAACCAGCTTTGCTTGCACGTCTCTTTGCAGACATTTTGGGGGATCAATAACAATATTCTAAACAAATTTAAATTTTGGTACGTTCACTCTCTGGGGGGGACGCTGGATGTACAGCCAAAAAAACAACTGTGGCTTCAGCAACAGATAGAGACGGTCACACAAATTCACAAGTGAAAACACCTTCAGTAAGCAGTGGTGCTGAGGTCACAAACACTCCAATCTGGAAAAAAAATTCCTTTTGCCGCTGGGACTGAGGGGGAAGCACTGACTGCAGATTTTTACGGCAGTACAAGCAGCAAAACAAACAGATACCATGATGGCAGTACAAAATCAGGCAGCTGCAGTGGATAGCAGGTTCACACTGCTGCTCCTGCATTTGCACTGTGGCACAATAAAAGGTGTATTATTTGATGTCGCGCAACACCGCACACACACTCACACACACACACACACAAAAAACAGTTTGTCTACAATGGTGAACGAGTAATGCATAGCAAATTGAAAAGTTCAGTAATATGCCACGTATTGTAAACAAGCTGAAAATATGAACTGCTGCACCAGATCCACACAACACACAATCCGCAAGACAGTTTCAACAATTACTGACAATATTACTGTGTGTACATTAACACAGTCAGTTATATAACAAAAACATAACCAAAAAACAAAGAAATCCCTATTTCTCCAACTTAAATCTACCTACACCACAGAAGCGCCCCTCCCCCAAAGCACACTTTCACTGTCTTTTACTACACACACACAATGTTGTACATTAACATTCAAAATCCACACACAAACAAAAACACTCGATGATATGAGCACAGGAGGGTTTCCTACAATAGATGAACTAAAGTTTGAGCCCAAATAAAACCTCAAAAATGTTTTTTTAACAGCTTTTAGAAGGTCTGAATCACAGACTGCTCAGAGTACACTGTCTCCTACAGCTTCCTACACACACTACCCTGAACTGAGGCTGTGCAGATCAATATAGAGCCCATGTGACCTGAAATCTCATGAATCACTGCAAAATTCACCATTGGAGCTTAAAAACAAAGCAAAGTGAGGTGAAGTGCACTATTCTCAATGCACTTCGCCTTAAAATTTGGTGGAGTAGTGGTCTGGGAAGGTGGAGTAACGCAAAGTTATTGCTTTCAATGGACTTCACGTTACTCATTATAACGTGAAGTACCCCGCTTCATGTTGTGAAGTACTCCACGAATCCGCCTTTGCTCCATGAATCACTTCACGGATCGGATTGAGCCTACTTCACCCACCACTAATCACTGGTTGCTTTCCAACACAGTGGAAGCATATGGTTGTTATGCCAATTTTCAAGGGTTGTGATCCAGGGCATATGGGCAACTACTGCCCAGTCTCCTTGCTTCACCCCCTTGGGAAAGAAAAGTTATTAAATGAGCAGCTTTCTTCTCATCTACAGCAGTGTGGGCTACGGGCTGCTCAGCAGCATGGCTTTAGAAAACATTGAGTACGGGAACTGCCTTGACCAGGTTCATGAATCTAATCAGTGAGGCTACTGTATGGATAGAGGAGAACTCACTGGTGCCATTTTCGTGGATCTGCCCAAGGCATTTGACCTGGTTGATCACTGCCTGCTGCTTGGGAGCCTGGCTGAAAGGGGGCTAACACATTTTCCATTGGATTGGGTTAAAAGTTACTTAACAGATAGAGGATTACAAGTTTCTTATGGCGGTACTCTTTCTAATAGCAGGGTCTTAGAACAAGGAGTACCTCAGAGGTCGATATTAAGGCCACTTTTCTTTTCCATCTTCATTGATAAAATCCCTGAGAAACTGATTAAAACTCATAAATTACTTTATGCAGATGACATCATTCTATTTACTAGCTTCAGTTCTACTGACATTATAACTCAGAATCTGAATAATGATTTTCAAGAACTAGAAAACTGTCTAATAAAATCTAACCTATTATTAAATAGCACAAAAACAAAGAGTATGTTATTTGGTTCAAAACAAAGATTAGAAAAGCCAGGAAATCTAACTGTGTTTGATGGAAAGGGAACAACGTTAGAACAGGTGAACCAATTTAAATACATAGGTATACATTTAGATACTCAACTAACATGAGCACTTTATATAGGAAATATAACAAGAAAGGTTAATCAAAAGCTAGGGGTATTGTTTAAACTTCAGAACTCTTTGACACTACAAGCTAGGTTTGCAATAGCTCAACGCATATTACTGTCTCAACTTAATTATAATTATTTTTTGTTTACTGTTCTATCCAAACAAGGAATGTTTAATCTTACAACTACTTTTCACAGCATTTGTAGATTTGTCTATAAACAACCGTACAATACTCATCATTATAAACTGTACCAAATCACTAGTTAGCTTCCACCTAACTTGAACACTATCTAGTCCCTTTGCTGTGTAATTGATAATGATTTATGACAAAATTATAACTTCCCTCACTACCCACTATTGAAGACTAGAAATATAGATTGAGACTTTAGATCAAATGTTAATCTTACAATATGTAAAACAAAAACTAAAATAGGTGAGCAAGCTTTTTCCATTCAAGCTCCAAAACACTGGAATGTTCTTCCTCCTGAATTACAGTCAGGCATAAGTCATGAATATTTTAAAAGTAAGCTAAAAAGCTATCTTTTTAATCAATTGCAATATTCTTGCCTTTTTAATTAATTGTTATTGTCATAGTGCTATGTTTAAGGTGTTAATTGTACTGTAATATGTCTGTGTATTCAAATGTATAGTTTTTGATGTTAATTTTATTGTAACATATTTTGAGAATGTTATTGCACAATCTTTTACATCTTGACTGTTCATTGTAATGGTCTTGGGTTGCGTATGAAAAAGAGCCTTTGGTTCATATGTTTACCCAATAAACAAAAGATAAATAAATAAATAAAGATGTTTTATAAATCAAATATGCAATGGTTGGGCTCAGAATACGCAGTTTATCATCACTTCTGTGGGGCAGCACTTTCATAACTCATTAATCCTAATGCTCATCCCTCCCCCAAGCCCAAGGTACAGCTCCAAGCCAGTGCCTCATAGTGATACACTTTTCAAAGGTACAGAAGTATGTTTCATCACATGTTGCCAACAGAAGTTGTTGTACAGTAGTTGAGACAACATGTGACATTGTTTGGTCAGAGAATGGGATAGGCATTAGGGTTCACGACACCGAGGTAGACCCCATCACTGATTCGCCAAGACTCCAGAGACCCAAAACACTATTTTTTTTCCTTTTGCTGCTGGGGGGATGGGGTGGGAGTTAAGATTGGAAACCCTAATTACACATTTACCTACTTATGTGGTGTTAAGTTACCCTCACTGGTGCATTAAAAAAGGTTTTTGCAAAGAATTTCCTTTCTTTTTAGATAGTAAAATCATATCCTCATTCACGCAGGTCACTTCTGGACCTGCATGAAAAGATGCAGATGCATAGGGCCTTTGGGCCCCGCCCCATGAGAAGACGTCATCCCCATGCAGTGTCGGATGTCAAGAATTCATGGGGCTGCTTGGTGGGCTGTGGAAATGCAGAACTTCTGGTCCCTGCACTTCCATGGGGCTTCAGATAGAGAGGCACAGGGCAAAGAGTCCTTCTTTCAGCTAATGCACAGGGACTTCTGCCACCCATGGGTGCAAAGGTGCAGGGCCCTATGTCAAGGGGACAGTTGTCTTCACTATATGGTACCCAGGCCCGTGCAGATAACCCTGCAGCATTCATTCCTTAGCTGGTGGGTGTCACATAACACCATCATCTCCCCATCCTTTCCCCATCCAGCTGGGTCACTGAGCTCACTCTAAATGGCTCACTCTAAACTCAGCTAACCAATAAGGGATCACAATTCAAACCCTCTGGGGTCAAGAGTGGCACTACACACAGTTTCTTAACAATTATATATTTTTTTTTATTTTGACCCCGAATTTTCAAGATAGTCATTTGATGATTACCCTTATAAACATGACATGTAGCATTTATAGTATATTGGCTGAAATGTCATTTTGCACAGGAAATGCAAAAAACACATCTTGTCCAGAATTTAAAAAAATGACATCTGCCACATTTATGAGGTGGTGTGGAAAAATGGCTATGTTGAAAGTCTGGAGCCAAAATATTGAAAATTAGCAAAGTTATGAGTGAAAGTTGAAATACTGCAATGTTCACTTGTAACCTAGGCATTTTACTGTATTTGTACACTAAATTTTTAGCCTAGCCTTCTTATTACCCAACCCCATGAACCCAGTGGGGGAAAATGTTAAAATCCCCACCAAAACATCATTCTGTAGCACTGAAATGTCATTCCATGCCACACGTGTGAAAACATATTTTGGCCAGGATTAGAAAAATGACAGTTGTCATGTTCATGAGGTGGTGTGAAAAAATTACTTTGTTGAAAATTGGGGGTTAAAATATTTAAAATTACCATTATGAGCAAGCATACAAAAATGTCATTGTACAGTCATAATTTTGTCATTTTTACATATTTGACCCCACATTTTCAACAAAGTCTTCTTATGACCTCACCTCATGAACAAGGGCAATGAAAATGTTCAAATCCTTCCAGAAAGGTGATTTCACAACAGGACCGCAAAACTACCTTTCAGGCCAGATTTGAGTAATTCCACCACCACCGGTTATGAGGTGGGGTACCAAAAAGGCCATGTCAGAAACATAGAAACATAGAAGTTGACGGCAGATAAGGACTACAAGGCCCATCCAGTCTTCCCATTCCTTTTTCTACCTCATAAATGTGCCATCGGCCTTTGCTCTGTCAGTGGTCTATCTATTCATATTCATCTGTACTGCTCCCTTGTGCCTATCCCATGCTTGTTTGAAGCCCTGCACTGTATTCATATCCACCACTTACTGAGGTATGCCGTTCCATGTATCCACCACCCTTTCTGTGAAAAAGAACTTCCACACATTACCCCTTAATCGGCCTCCCTCTAATTTCATGCTGCCTCCTCTTGTCCTGCTATTTTTCTTATATTGAAACATGTTAGACTCTTTCACCTTGCTAATGCCCTTAAGGTGTTTGAATGTTTCGATCATATCACCTCTCTCCCTCCTTTGCTCTAGGGTATACATTTTGAGTTCCGTTAATCTGTCCTCATATGTTTTCTGATGCAGTCCCTGCACTATTTTGGTTGCCCTTCTCTGGACTGCCTCAATTTAGTTAATGTCCTTCTGAAGGTGTGGCCTCCAGTACTGCACGCAGTGCTCCAGATGGGGCCTAACTGGTGTCTTGTAAAGAGGGATTATTACCTCCCTCTTCTGACTTGTGATACCCCTACTAATACACCCTAACATCTCCCTAGCCTTACCTACTGCTTTAGGGGTCTGCTTGGATGATTTCAGGTCATCGGTGATGATGATGCCCAAGTCTCTTTCTTCCCTTGTGACTGTCAGCAACTCCCCTCCCAGGCTATAGGTGGCTTCAGAGTTTCTCTTCCCTATGTGCATGATCTTGCACTTCTCTGCATTAAACCCCAGTTGCCACTCTTCTGACCATTTTGATGGTTTATCCAGATCTCTTCTCATTCTGCCCACCCCATCTGGATCTTCTACTCCATTGCAGATCTTGGTGTCATCTGCAAACAGACAAACCTTACCCTCCAGTCCATCTGCAATGTCACTGATGAAGATATTGAAGAGGATTGGCCCCAGGATTGATCCCTGAGGTACCCCACTTGCATCTCTTCTTACTGTATACTATTTATCACCACTGTCTGTTTTCTGCTCGTCAACCAGTTTGCCACCCAGTTGACCAACTTCTGACTCACCCGAGCCTACCCAGCTTATTAATCAATCTTCTTTGTGGAACAGTATCAAAAGCTTTGCTGAAGTCAAGGTAGGTGACATCAACTGCTCCCCCCTGGTCCACCACTCTGGTTACCCAGTCAAAGAAATCTATGAGATTAGTTTGACAGGACCTTCCTTTTGTAAACCCATGCTGTCTTGGTGCCTGTGCTCCTATGGATTCCAGGTGTTGCACTATCCTTTCCTTAAGGAGTGTCTCCATAATCTTGCCCACTACTGAGGTAAGACTGACTGGTCTGTAGTTCTCTGCCTCCTCCCTGCTACCAGTCTTGTGGAGCAGGATCACATGAGCCCTTCTCCAGTCTTCTGGGACCTCTCCTGTGTTCAGAGACTCACTAAACAGTTCTGATAATGGCTCTGCTAGTTCCACCCTTAGCTCCTTTAGTACCCTGGAATGTATGCCATCAGGTCCCATTGCCTTGTCCACCCTGAGCTTATCGAGCTCTTGTAGGACCCTTACTTTTGTGAAGGGACTAGTGCTTACCTCCCTCCCCACTGTGTCCATGGTGCTGAGCTGTGGGCCCTGCCCTACCTTCTCTTCAGTAAATACTGAGTAGAAGTATCTATTTAAGATAAATGTTTTTACTTGGTCCTCCTCCTCACATGCCCCCTTATCTCCTTTGATCTTAGCAATACCCCCTCTGAACTTTCTCCTTTCACTAAAGTATCTATAGAAAGTCTTGTCACCTTCTTTTACTGTCTGTGCTAGTGTTTCCTCAGTTTGGGCCATTGCCTGCCTTACTGCCTTCCCTGCTTCCCTTAGGGAAGTTTGGTATGCCTCTCTATCTTCATCCCGCAGCGTTCCCTTATATTTCCTGAAGGCCAGTCTTTTGGCACTGACCTTTTCTGCTACTGTTTTTGAGAATCAAAATGGTTTCCTTCTTCTTTGCACTTCCTTTTCTCTCTAACACAATGGGATGTTGCTTCAAGTATTGCATCCTTAATGCTTGCCCACTTGCCTGTACCCCCTCATCTGTATTTCTTTTTCCCAGGGCTAACTTAACTCTGTTGGCCATCTTATCAAAGTCAGCTCCTCTGAAATCCCATAGTTTTGCCTTGGAATGGGATGATTTAGTTGTAGTTGCCAAACTGAACCATACCATGTGATGGTCATTGGCCTCCAGGTGACCTTCTACCTGGAGATCTGTGATCCTTTCCATTTTCCCTTTGACCACAGTGTTGAAAATTTGTGGTCAAAATATGTAAAAATGACAAAGTTATGAATAAAATTTCAACTCCCCATTGAAATACAATAAACACACTTACCTATTTTCTCATATCACAGTCACTGGTTCCAGCAGTAAGATGTGTCTTTGATCAGAGAGTGGATCTACACAATGGGACATGTTCCGATGACTGAGAGTGTGTGAGGGGGGTGTGAGATGGTGGGTGCTGAATGGGAGGTTGCGGTGGGGTGGGTGGGGGGTGCGTGAGGGTAAGATGGACGAGGGACCATTTCCTTTTTTACAGGGTTTAAAAGAAACATTGAGAGATTGTTTTCTTTATTCAGGGTGTGTTTGGATATTCTGACAATGGGGACAGGGTACCCCAGTGTCGGGCTACTGTTTGGTGGTACTGGGGGTAGGAACCCTGGTGCTGCCATGTACTTAGTGGGAATAGGGGTGGAGAATGACCTGGAGGGGAGGGGTCAAGATGAGAAACAGTACTGGGGTGGGCACTCCAGTCCACTCTATTTAACATATTTAAAGATTACGAAGGGAGGGCAGGTGACCTGGGTGGGAGGGAGGAGCAAGAAGCGGTAGCGGGACTAGGCACCCTGGTACGCTGAAGAAATAATTAGATAGATAGATAATTAGATAAATAGATTGACAGATAGAAAGACAGACAGAGACAGAAAAAGAACAAGATATTGCTGGTTCAGTGCTTGAACTGAAGCCGGCAGCATGGCTCCAGCTGTGACGTCAGCATTCAAGAATGTCTCACTGTTCTCATACACAAAACATGTGTGAACAGTTCCTCTCACTGAGCTGAGCACCCTGGATTTTGGGGTCCCCAGAAAAGGTATTTCTGGCAATTATTTTCAGAAAACAAACACCAGAATCTAGGCAAACATGTTATGTTTACCTAGGTGCAAGTGTTTTCTTTTTGAAAATATATACTTTTTTTATGTATTTTCAAAATTTAAGAGTTAAGAAATAAACAAGATGGCAGCCATCAAGATGGGAATTTTTTCCACATGATCGGTATTTTTTTCAGCACAACAGGTAAATCATGAAAATAAGCACTCACAATTTTTTTTAACCATCTGCATTTCTCAGTTAACTAAAAGATCTTTATAACTCTGGAATTGTACAATATGTTTTCACTAAACCTTTGAAAGGCATACCCTTGGCATGGGCACCTTCAGCCCTGAAAATTTCATGAAACAATTCCACACTGTCCAGGTTGTAGGTGAGAGCACAAAATAGGCAATGTTAAGTATAGGGAAAACAAACTTTATTTTTAATTTTTTTGTACTCCTAGGGTCTGATTCTAAAATGACTTATGCATGGTGCAAGGTGCTTTATGCCACACCCAGTGGCGTAAAGCACACCTTGCGCCATGCGTCCCGCAAGTTGATATTCAAGTTGTGGCTTGTGCCATGCCACATGCGGGTTGTGCCAAGGTGGGCCATGCCATAATTACATCATTTAAACAGGTCTGAACTTTCAAGGTGATCGAACGTATAAAACAAAGATCACATCCTCAGAGAGCGAGCCGTAGCAGTCAGTGTTCGAAAGTATTGAACAGGCAGTTTTTTCTGTACCATCCATTCTTTTGTGTTGTCAAGAATACTGAGAACCAGGAGAGTTATTTGTTGTTGTGCTTCCAGAACAACAAAGGAACGTGAGCAAGCGTTATATAGCAACGCTTGCTCCCATTTCTTTTCTCTGTTTTGAAGCTGCCGACTCGCTTCTGGCACTCTCCTGGCTCTCAGTATTCTTGACAGCTTCTTCATAAAGAATTAAGGTAATTTTAGAAAAAAAACACTGTTCAGTACTTTTTCAAACACTGACTGCTGCAGTGTAAATCTCTGGGAGTTCATGCTCGGTCTTCATTTATACGTTCAGTCACACTACATTTCGAGGGGGAAAGTGAAAGTTCTATTTTGATTTACTGAACACAGAGAGGCAGGATCAACCAAATAGGCTTTTAAATTGTTATCTATTTTAAAATAATAGGAAAATGTGGAACATAATAAAACAACACAATAAACAAATGAACAACACAGTAATAAATATCTATTAAAAATCTTAAACTGGCAGGATCAGCCATATTTTTTCAACTCAATCTCATCTGTTGTGTTGGTGGTATATATAGGGGATTGTGTTGCATGTGGCCCCAAACATATGTTTGTATAAACAGAACATGACATGGCCTGACTGAGTATATCATATTTATCTTCATTCAAGGCCAATGACATCAGATATCTCCTACTTCAGGTTTCTACCTCGCAGATATCATGATATCATTACCTTGTGAAGATAAATATGATATCTTCAGTCAGGCCATGTCATAATTATATATATATATATATATATATATATATATATATATATATATATATATATATATATATATGTGTGTGTTTATATACTGCAAAAAACTGCATTAATGCATCAGTTAGGGTTCAGATTAAACCAACAAAAGTAGGAAAATGTAATGTTAGGGTTTCCAACCTTAACTCCCTGCCACCACCACACAAGAAGGAAAAGGAAAAAGCATTATGGCTTTCTCTGTCCTGAGTCTTGGTGAATCAGAAGTGGGGTCTTCCTTGGGGTTGTCAACCTTAATGCTCATCTCATTTTGAGATAGCCTTCAAATGTACAGAACTCTGTCTCCCCACATGTTGCCAACAACCTGTAGGCCATGCCTGAAGAAAACATATCACATGTCACCTTATTTGGTCATGGAATGGGGTGAGCATTAGGGCTGAGAACCACAAGGAAGAACTCACCCCTGATTCACCAAGAGTCAGAACAGCAAAAACTGTAATGTTTTTTTCCTTTTCCTGCTTGGCAGGTGAGGATGGGAGTTAGGGTTAGAAATCCTAACACCACATTTCCCTACTTTTGTCAGTCGGTTGAATCTGAACCCTAGGATATGCATGAACATATCCATCAGGCTGGGAAGCACAGGGCCTAAGCTCTGGGCCCTGTGCTTCCATGCCTCCAGAAAAACAATGTACGTGCTTGTTGTAATTGTATTTTGGGGGCTCACTTCAAAGGAAAAAATATTTAAAGTGTCCCTCTTTAGCTGCCAGTGGTTTATTGTATATGGGCAAATATGTGGTTTTAGCTTTGTTACCTATAAATCAGTACATTTTGTTGGTTTGGTGTGAAATTTGCTATGGTTGTAGTAGAAGACAAGATGCACCTTTGGTGCATTTTTGATGATGATCAGACTTTCATTGTGCATTTGGCACCAGCCCTCCCCCTGCAAAGATGGTCAGCTATCACCCTTTGAGGGGGGCTGACCCCTGAGGGTTTTTTGGTGATGGTTGACCTATCTAGTGTGGACAGTGCATGCATTGGGGGTGTGTGCATGGTAGTGGATGCCAATAACAAGGCACTGTCTGGTGCACTTGACTCCCTCGCACTAGCCGGAGTATGACCCAGGTCTTCTCACTTGAGGTCCCCTTGGTATGATGGGGAGCTCAAGGTGATGAAGACTTTGGGTCAGAGATTAGAGTGCTGCTGGTGAAAGTCCAGCCTGGAGGTAGACAAATTGGCCCTACGCGTGCACTACAGTGCATACCAGGGGGCAATCAACCATAAGAAGGCAGAGTTCCTGTCCAGGGAGATTGCTGCTGGGAGGAACTGACCAACTGTGCTCTTTCAGACTGTAGATAGGTTTCTTCATCCTTCCTGTCTACATCTGAAGGTAGCCTTTTTGAATGCATTGTACGAGGAGTTTGCTCAGTTCTTTTTGGACAGGGTGTCTGCCATCAGGCAGCGGTTCTGCCAGTGGACCAGAGTTTGGCTGACAGCGGTCGCCATGGGTGACCGTAGAGCACTCCACCTGGTTGGGGTGAATTTAGACTGGTGGAGGTGGCTGAGGTCAGCGAGATTGCTTCCAAGTTTTGGCACACCTTTTGTGAACTGGACCAGGTGCCAACTCATTTCTTAATGAGATGTGTTGACTCCGTTGATCCAGTGTTTGCCTTGATTGTCCGGTGCTCCTTGTCAGAGGGGATCTTCCCTGATGTCTTGAAGGAGGCATTGGTGAGACCCCTTCTGAAAAAAACATCATTGTACCCTGACATCAAGGCAAATTACCATCCTATCTCCAATCTCCTATTTTTGGGTAAGATTGTGGAGAAGGTGGTGGCACTTCAGCTTAAGGAGCATCTCGTGGCCCATGATCTGTGTGAGCCACTCCAGTCTGGGTTTCATGCGAGGCATATCACAGAGACTACACTAGTTACAGTGCATAATGACCTCATTACAGCTAGAGATTGAGGGGAAGGGACAATTCTTGTTCTCCTCGATCTCTCTTCAGCATTTGACACGGTGGACCATCGAGTGTTATTTGACCTCCTAAGGGAATTGTGCAGACTCGCCAGCACTGTGATCTGCTGGTTTGAGTCTTTTCTATCTAACAGGAGGCAGAGGGTAGTGATGGGGAATTTCTCCTCCTCCCCTGGCCACGTGTCATGCAGAGTTCCCCAGGGTTTGGTCTTGTCGCCGATGTTGTTTGCTGTGTATATGCTGCCCCTTGGAGAGCTCATTAGGAAGTCTGGGTTTTCTCTGCTATGCTGATGATACCCAGCTGTATCTCTCCTTTGCCCCTGGAACATCGTGTGCAGTGGAAGTGCTTAACAGATGCCTTGCTGAGATCAATGACTGGGTGGCCTCTAGCAGGTTGTGACTGAATCCCAGTAAGACGGAGGTACTGGTGGTGGAGTCGAGCAGAGAGCATGATAGGTTGGCTTTTGGCGCAGAGACAGGGCTTTGTCTTGGCTTTGTACTGGTTAAAAGAATGCCTAACCGTCAGCAGTTTTAAATCTATGTTGAAAACATACTTATTCTCTTTGGCCTTCTCTAATTAGTTGATTGATTAATTGATTGTGTTTAGATATTTATTTTATTGTTTTAGATTGTGTTTATACTGTGTACTGTGCCTTGATTGTGAAAGGCGCTATAAAAATAAAGTTTGTTTGCTTGCATTGAATGCCTCCTCTAGGGTGCGTGATCTGGGCATTATTCTTGATAGTGGATTGACATTTGAGTTTCAGGTGGCGTCCGTTGTCTGTACAAGTTTTTATCATTTGAGGAATATCGCCAGGATAAAGCCCCTAGTTTCGCCACTGGACCTCCCCACTTTGGTGCATGCCTTCATAACATCCAGGCTTGACTACTGTAATGCACTTTATCTCAGGGTCTCTGGGGGTACCCTGCACTGACTGCAACTGGTGCAGAATGTGGCAGCAAAGCTGTTGACAGGACAGCCTAAGTGTTGTCACATCACCCAAGTGCTGCATCAACTGCACTGGCTGCCGGTTAGGTGAAGGATCCTTTTTAAGGTGGGTTTGCTCACCTTTAAGGCCCTACATGGCCTGGGCCCTGGCTACCTGAAGGACCTTCTTGCACCTGCTGTCTCAGTCTGCTCCCTCCACTCCTCCTCCATGGGTCTCCTCGCGATTCCCAGGATGAGGTTAAAAACTGCTGAAAACAGAGCATTTAGTGTCGCCACCCCCATCCTGTGGAATTCGCTTCCTTTAGCCATCAGGGAGGCCCCTTCTGTGTAGGTATTCAAGGCCTTCTTGTATAATCAGGCCTTCCCGGATTGTGTTTTATAGTCCCTACCTGTCTTTTAGAAATCGATGTTTAATTTAGTTTTTAGCTATTCTGAATTTAGTTGCTGTTGAGGGTAGTACATTTTTGTTTTAACTGTTTGGAACATTGTATATAAATGTTTATTATTATGTTGTTTTGTATTTATTTTGATTGTTGTACAGCATCTAGAGCCTCCAGGATGGGCGCATCTTAAATAAAACTTGCCTTGCCTTTCCATTTTGGGGTGCACTGTGTACCCCATGATTGTTTGGGGGGATTATGTGTTAGTGTCATAGTAGTCATTGACACCTCTCTCTCTATAGATAGATAGATAGATATACAGACAGACAGATAGATAGATATAGATAGATAGATAGATAGATAGATAGATAGATAGATAGACAAACAGACAGACTGATAGATACTGTCTCTTAACTGCAATTATTGATGGACTTATGGCTTGTTAAATTTGCAGTGTTATCATATGGGAATTTTCACTATTTAATTTTTATGTTTTTTTTATAAGGCCCTAATTTTTTTGGGGTGGGGGGTTATTATGTTTTTTGTGCTGTAGTACTCACTAAGACCTCTTTTTTCATACACTGATTCTCCCTTAACTCCACAGAGTGCCAGTTATGACTTGTTAAAGTTGCACTGTTATCCTATGGGAATTTTCATTTTTTAATCTTTATGGTATTTTATATGGCCACTAAATTTTTGAGGGGTATTATCTGTTACTGTTGTGCTACTCAGACCCTTTTTTCATATATAGATTGTCTCTTAATGCCAAAAATTCACAGACTTACAGCTTGTTAAAGTTGCAATGTTATCCTATGGGAATTGCAACTGTTAAATTTTTATGTTTTTTATAGGGCCCCTTGATTTGTAGTGTATTATGTGTTAATGTTATAGTACTCATTGAGACCTTTCTTGAGATGTATAGGTTGTCCTTTAACTGCAAATATTGATGGAGTTATGGCTTTTTAAAGTTGAAATGTGGGAAAAAACTAAGTCTGAATGCGTTTTCATCCTTTTTCTTGAGACTGTGTTATTCTTTTGTATGAAGGAATCTTTTTTTTTTCCATAAGAACAACACAATCTCATGAAAAAAGATTCACTCGTATGAAAAAACAATGTAAAAAAACCCAAGTCCAAATTATTTTCTCATACGAAGGAATCTCTTTCCGTGAGATTGTGTCATTCTCATGAAATAAGACTCCTTCATCTGAAAAAGGAATATGAAAAAGACTAAGTCTGTTTTCATGAGGCACTGTTCCTGTTTCATATGGCCATAAGAAAAAAGAAAATTGTCTCCAAATAAAGACTTTAAAAATGTGTTTAAAACACGTTCCTGGTCATTTTCCAAAAACTAACTGCAGAATCCAGCTAATGGGGTCCTGATTAGCAAGATACACGTGTTGGTGTTTTTCCATGATACGATCTTTGGGGGTTTTCAATATTTTTTTTTAGTGGAAACAAGATGGTAGCCATACGAAAAAATAATTTTTTCTCACAAAATAAGATTACTCCCATATGAAACAGAATACTTTTTTTGTATGGCCAAATTATTTTTTTGTGAGACAGCTATCCAAAACAGCATGCTGAGCATGCTCAGAACTGAAATTTCAAATCCTTATAACTCTGGACCTGTTTAATATTTTTTCACTAAACCAATGAAAGTTGCCACTCTGGCCCAAGCCCTTTCGGTAGCTGATCAAAAGAGCTTTTTTAATAACAACACAGTAAAATCTGCACAGAGAAAAGAGCATTGGTGAAAACAGCTACATGGAAATTGTAGCACGGACATTATAGCACTATACCTGTAGCTGTTTTCAGCTGAGTTGAGCAGTAGGTGTGTGTGAGTGTGTGCATTGCAAGCATGCTGCCATCGTGACATAGCAGATAAGGGAACACACTCTGAGTGGCCATGGTATGTCTGGCTATGGTTCAAGACCAGCATTCTACTTTTTTTTTCACTGCTCCTGCCTCCCCAGAAATATATTCATTGTTTGTAGATCTGTGCTGTTGTGAAGGATGTATATTTATAGTAAGGGGGTGCAGGAAGTAAAGTCCCCCACATGGGGGATATGGTAGGTGAAGCCCCCTGCCCAACATTGTCCAACACACCTTTACCCCCCTCTTCAACCCACCCGAATTTCTCCGCCCCACCAAATTGCCTTTCTCTTTCCCACCCAACTTGCCTGTGTCGAGGAGTTGAATTTCAAAAAATGTATCCCATCTTAGTTCATGCAGCTCCCAGCACCTTTCTGCAGTCTGCCCACCCACCAACATTTATGCAACCCCAGTAGCAGCACTGTCTCTGCATTCAGTGTTTTTGCTCAGCGCTTTTATGTGTGCCGCTCTTGTCCCTATGTGGATTTTGACCATGCTCTTACGGTTTTGGCCTAGAACCAGCCTTTTCTACCCTGAAAATTTCAGACCAAAATTCCAAACTGTCTGGGTGCTAGGCGATGACAAAAAACAGAAAAAAAATGATTTTTTCACATTTTTGCTATCCAGATTTCAGAAACCACACATCCGATGGGAACTAAACTTGGCACATCAAGAGACCTTGTCCCCAAGGTCACGCTTGCAAAAGTTCTTGAAAATATGTTGAATGGGGACGTTATTAAAGTGTGAAGTTTTAACATTAAAATAAAAGATGGGTAAGTGTGGTACACAAAACAATAAACCCATTGAGGGGGTTTACCAGATCATAAAACTAAACTCCCTTGGGTTCATGGCCTTATAATCTAGTTAGCCCATTCAGTGAGTTTATTTCCTTGTATACCACACTTATCCATCTTTTATTATTAGTTAGAAAATGGATTGAAATTTTCCCAGCCTCTGATTGGCTGAGCCCCTTGCAAAGGGGTACAGAGACCAGGAAAAAAACAAGATTTATGTCAACCTGCAGTAGTACAGACAAAAACACTGTACCCAAACAGAATTAAAAGAACCTAAATAGCTGCTATATTTTCCCCTTGCTGACTCTCCCACGTGTCCATTCTTTAGCTCAGCACTGCCTTCTCACATTTCTTAATACCCATGCTTAGTCACCAAAACAGTATAAATGATTATTACTTAAAACATATAGACGCTAAGGCAGGAGCGTTGTCTCCATATTGCAGTGCCGTCATTCTTAGTCCCGATCTCGTATTAGCCATACTGCCATACAGACTGAGGTCACTACAATTCTGACTCCCAAGAAACGGCACTGAAAGCAATGGTTCATATTAAACAAACAAAAGAAAACTATGCCACACAAGGGGTAGGGCTATAGTGGAATCAAGAAAAGTGCTCCCTGGTAATGACTCTTCCAACAGCGCTCTCAACGGTGCACACTGCAATCAGCGCCACTCTTCTGACCACACTCTCAATGGTGCTCACTGCAATCAGTGCCACTCTTCTGACCACACTCTCAACATGCAACAGTTCTCTCTATAAAAACAACAGGCACATACTGAACCAGGTAGGGGAGCCAACAATACCATAAATGGTCTAAATGAAAGATCTCCTAAGAGAAGTTGGGGGGGACAAGAAAACAAGCACAGATACAGTTGTGCCAACCAGGATGCAACACAATAATGCTGCAGTATATCACAAAATGCCACATTATGCTGCAGGGAACAGTCAATTAAGTCTTTTTTACCTGCAGTATTTTGTGACATGTCATTTACTGCCGGTTACTGAGCTGCATCATGGCTGGCTACACCTGTAACTACTTACTGTAAAACATGATAAATGCATTAAAAACAGCCTCTAGTGGCAGCTGTACAAATAGAAGGACTACTTTGTATCAAAATATATTGTTATTAATTTTTATTAATTTTTAAGAACCCTTTTTTACAATTTTTTAAAACTATTTTACAGAACTGTCACAAATAACCCATTTTCTAAGCACAATAATATTCTCCAGGGTGGGTGGTAAGGGCTACACCAGACATTCCAGGAGCTATATGGCCCTCTGCCTGTGGTGTTGGGCCTTATTACACCCCTGGCAGTGCAGTATAGCCCAATACCACCTACCCTGTCTGGTATTATTCATAGAGTATTATAAGGCACAGTGTCATCTGTATATTAGGGTTGAGTAAGCTCTCTAGTGTTAAACCCTGATTTGTGCACCTTGATAACTCCTCCCTAGTTCAATGATTTATTTAGAACAGACACAAAGTGGGTGCCAAGGATTGAAAATGTTCTGGCAGTCAGTTTAACAGGGGCAAAGTTATAGAGGTGCAAAAAAAGTTAAATTGGACAAAATTAAGGTCTTCTTTTTTGCTATTTTACAACTAAAAAATTAGGAGGATTTCAAACCTGAAGCTTTCAGGTTTGATAGAGTTTTCCCCAAGGTGTGTGCTTTTGTGCTTTTTATGACCATTCATGTCCCGCTTTTGAGGTATTAGGGATTTTTTAATTTTTTTGTTTATGCTCACGTCCCCTTATCTCCGCTGTTTGCCTGTCTGGGGACTATACTAGCAGGGGGGCATGAACTCCAGGTCTGGACCTTGACCTCCATCCTGCCTCAGTTTTCCAGTCAGGCGGGGAAGTGGGGGGGCTACCCCCCACTTGTGCCATGTGTTGGGCCTCCATCCGACCCAGGTCTGCACCACACCCCTGCCAGCCCTATAATCCAGCAAACTGCTGGGCCATTTTCCACTTTTCTCCTCATACCCTAAGGATGTTAGCCACTGAGGGGATCTGTGGAGACAGGCGCATGCTGAGATGTGATGCCACTCTGGATCCCAGCCAACACCCAGCCCTCCCACATAGCACCCCTCACTACACCTCCATCCATGTGCACCTAGGTGGTGGCATGCAGCAAGAGTGGCGTCCCTCCCTCCTCAGAGGAGGAGAACGCCCCTTGCGTGCTCAATCCTCCCTCCCCCGGCTGACTCTCAGGCTTCTAGGGCTCACTCCCAAACCCAGGTCACCAGCATCGCAAGCTGTAGTGCTACCTCTGTGCCGACGGGCCAGCCTGATATTAGGGATTTTGCATGCATGCTCAGTTTAAAAACTGAACATTCTAAGGATAACTAAATTTTTTTTACCTCATTTCTAAATTGATCATTTGACAACAATACTCACATGTCTGAGGGGGCAGGGCTAAAGGCACCCCCATGTGGTGATGTTTGACACTGTAAATGGCGCCTGTGTTTCTGACTTGTAATGCATTCATTCATCGGGGGCAGGGCTACATGTCCATGTGTAGCCCATTCCCACTGAACATAGCTGCCAAATGTAACCAATGATGGCCATTTGTCCCATCATGCTATGCGGGTCTCTCTTCTGGATACCATGGTGCTTAATCTCTGGTGCTGACTAAATTTAAAATAATGTACCTTACAAAGGGGTGGCCTGCTCTGCTGCTGGCTAAATTTAAGATAATGTACTGAACACCGGGGAGACCATTCCCTGGTGCCAGTTATATTAAAGTATCCTACACCAGGGTAGCCACCACTATGGGGGTTCTGGGGGCACAACCCCCCAAAGAAAACACACCGACATCCCCAACAGTGCAAAGCCGACACTCGGCATTGTGTCTGTCAGTGTTGGGGTTGTCAGTATGGATGCTGTCGCCGCATGATAGTAAAACCCTTCCAAACATCTAATCAACACTGAGGTGTCCAATCCCCAGTGTCGGTACCTGTAATTAAAAACAGTCCCTTGATGTCTTTTTTCCCCCTCTTCCTATAATGAAAAAAACTGCCTATCAATGTCTGTTGTAGTGTCAGTGGCTCAGCAGGTAGCACACTCACCTCTGAGGCTGGAAGATCAGAAGACTGTGGGTTCTAGCCCCACACTGGGAATTTGGGATAAATCCCAATACTGACACTGTGGTGCAGCATGAGGGGGTACTGTACTTCTGAGGTGCCATCTTTCAGATGAGATGTTAAACCAAGGTCCCATCTGCCTGTTCTGATGGTTGTTCAGGTGGACAGTAAAAGATCCCATGGCACTTATCGAAAAGAGTAGGCAAATTGCCCTGGTGTCCTGGTCAAATTTCCCCCCATTCACTAAACAAATACCACCAACAGCTTAATCTGGTTCTGTATGTCAGTTCACATCTGCATCTTCCCCCTCTCCCCTGGGATGAGGCTGAAAATAAGCAGAACTGCCTAGTCCTCCTTTCCCAGTCAACAAAAACTAAATAAATATATAATAACCGACACTGAGGTGTCCAGTCCCCAGTGTCGGTACCTGTAATGAAAAAACACTCCCTTAAAGTCTTTTTTTTCTCTTTCTATAATGAAGAAAACTGTCCATCGATATCTGTTGCACCACTGTAGTCCTCCACACACACCAAACCAACCCGACAGCCCCCTCAGCACCCCACCATGCAACTCCCCCATACCCCTTACTTTCCTACCAGGATCCAATGCTGATATCCTCTCTGGATGGAAGACACATCCTTCTCCTTCAATGCTGGGCAGTTAACTGCAGAAAAAAGGTAAATGTCATTAATGTATTTCAAAGCATTTTGAGCTTTTACTCATAGCTTGGTAATTTTTTTATATTTTTCCCAAAAATTCTTAGCATGGTCATTTTGGGACCCCACCTCATGAACAAGCTAGGTGACATGTTTCAAATCTGGCCCAAAAGGTGATATCAGAGTCATTAGAATCAATCTTCTGTGTGGAACAGTAATGAGAGCTTTGCTGAAGTCAAGGTAGGTGACACCAACTGCTCCTCCTTGGTCCACCACTCTGGTTACCCAGTCAAAGAAATCGATGAGATTAGTTTGACAGGACCTTCGTTTTGTAAACCCATGCTGTCTTGGTGCCTGTGCTCCTATGGATTCCAGGTGTTGCACTATCCTTTCCTTAAGGAGTGCCTCCATAATCTTGCCCACTACTGAGGTAAGACTGACTGGTCTGTAGTTCCCTGCCTCCTCCCTGCTACCACTCTTGTGGAGCAGGATCACATGAGCTCTTCTTCAGTCTTCTGAGACCTCTTCTGTGCTCAGCGACTCACTAAACAGTTCTGATAATGGCTCTGCTAGTTCCACCCTTAGCTTCTTTAGTACCTTGGGATGTATGCCATCAGGTCCCATTGCCTTGTCCACCCTAAACTTATCGAGCTCTTGTAGGACCCTTTCTTTTGTGAAGGGACTAGTGCACCCCCCCCGTGTTCATGGTGCTGAGCTGTGGGCCCTGCCCTACCTTCTCTTCAGTAAATACTGATAGGGGTTCCACAAAGGAGAACAATAATCCAGGTGTGGCCTCACATAGGCCTCTGTCCCTTGAAATAAAGCTAATTTTATACATCCCAGTGCTCTATTTGCCTTATTTATAATGAAATTGCAATGGCTATGAAAAACTAAGTCACTAGTAATTATTATGCCTAAATCGTTATGCTCTTTGACTGATGTGAGAATTTGATTATTTAGTGTAAACTGATATTGATTATTAGTTGTACCAAGATGCATAATAACACATTTATTGATATTAAAGGACATGTAATTTTTTTTGCCCACTCTTCTAATATTAGAAGGTCATTACTAAGTATACATCTCTTCTCATCATTTTTTACCTGTGCTGCTAATTTTGTGTCGTAGGCAAATTTAATAATGAAGCTATTTATCTTTTCTGTTAAATCTGAAATAAAAATTAAGAACAATATTGGACCCAATACTGATCCCTGAGGTACTCCACTGCTCACAGAACAGAGATCAGAAGAATATCCTTTAATAGAGACCCTCTGTGTGCGATTTTGCAGCCACTCTTCCACCCAATTAATTATTAAAGGGTTTATTCATTTTTTTCTCATTTTATGTACCAATATGTCATGGGGGACTTTATCAAAAGCTTTGCAAATATCTAAATAAACTACATCCACTGGGTTATTGTTTTCCAACATTCTACTAATGTGCTCGTAAAAAAACAGATTACTAGTCAAACAGGACCTTTTTTTTTTGAATCCATGTAGATTATAGTCAGTTACGCCCTTTTTTTCTAGATCTATTTCTGATCTTTCTTTTAGCAGTGATTCAAAGGCCTTCCCCAGAACACTGGTTAGGCTAATAGGCATATAGTTAGCTATGTCCTCATGTTTACCCTTTTTATATATAGGTGTTATTACTGCCTCTTTCCAGTCTTCAGGTATAGACAGATTTTGGAGAGACATATTAAAAATTTTAACAAGTGGCATTACTAACCAGTCTCTTATTTCCTTTAGTAGTCTCGGGTGCAGCTTGTCTGGCCCATGTGATTTATTTACATTTAATTTGTTTAATTTTGAAAGGATCTCTTCTTTGGAAAATTCAAAATAATCATCTACATTATTACTTAGTGGGTTTGTTTTTTAGTGTTTTTAGTGTGAAAAACTGCACCAAAATATGTATTAAATTCAACTGCAATTTCCTTAGATGTTATGAGGTTCACATTATTAACTGTTAAAGGACCAATTATTCTAGGTGATTTTTTTTTGTTAATGATATAAGAATAAAAACTTTCCCCCATCTTTTATATACGCTAATATATGTTCAAATATATTCTTTTCTGCTTTAATTATGTTTTTTACATTCCTTTTGAATTTTTTTGTATCTCCATATGTTAAAGTCAGAATTATCTTTTTTCATTGCTCTGTGTGCTCTTTTCTTGTTCTTAATCATTTTAGTAGTTTTTTTTTTTTGTAACCCATGGGGGAATCCTACCCTTTTTTATTATAAACTATCTTATTGGGTACAAAGATATCTTCCAACTCTAATAATTTGCCTTTTAATCTATTCCAAAGCTCTATTGCAGAGGGGGACCCATAGTCCCAGTTCCATTTATATAATTCCTGTTTGAGAGCATGCAAATTTGCTCTATTATAATTTTTAAATACTGCTCTACCCAGTTCCTGTTTAATTTGAGAATTTAGATTAAATGTTATGACCATATGATCACTGTTTTGGATGGGTACTTGTATTTTAATGTTATTAATTTTGTCTGGAATATCTGTCAAAAGTAAATCTAATATGTTATTTTTTCTTGTGGGTTTATTAATTAACTGATACAGGCCATTAAACAGACATGTATCAATAAAAGAATTTTCCTGACTATTGGTTCCTACACCTTCTCCCCAGTGTATGCCGGGGAGATTAAAATCACCCAACAATACAACTTCTTTATAATTCGATTTATTGTTGATTGAATTCAAAATCATCTGATGTTCATTCATGTTGGAATCAGGAGGCCTGTAGCAAAGCCTGATCAAAATTTTAGATTCATATTCCCTCTGTACTTCAATCCAAATTATTTCATCAGCATTATTTTCACTACTGTCTATAACTGGTTTAAATATAATATTATTTTTAATAAAAAATGTTATTCTACCACCTCTTCTTCCTGTTCTATTTTTACAGTAGGTTGTATAACCTGGTATGTTGTTGTTCCATAGAGAGTTTTCCCCCCACAAGGTTTCAGTTATAGCTACTATATCGATATTGTCCCTGTTTAGAAGCATTTGCAATTCATCTAGTTTAGTATTATGTAGGCTCCTGACATTTGTCATAAGGAAAGACAGACCTTATTTCTTCTTATTTTTTTGGTAGTAAATGTTTCTTGTGTATTTTTATGATGTGCAAGAACAAGAGGTCACAACACGAGGCTAGAGGAGGGGAAGACCCAGGGGCAGTGTGAAGAAGTACTTTTACACAGAAAGGGTGGTGGATACATGGAACAGCCTCCCTGAGGATGTCGCAGGGGCAAAAACAATAGGAGAATTCAAGAATGCTTGGGACAGACAGAAGGGAACCCTAGTGGTAGGAAAGAGAAGGTAAGCTACAGATCATATAGGATCTAGAGTTTATACAATAGTTAGGGGAAACGGGCAGGCTAGGTGGCCTGAGTGGTCCTTATCTGCCATCAGATTCTGTGTTTCTATGTTAAACAAGCTGGGGAACCTAGGAGTAGGTCTTAAAGTAGCAAAATGGGTGGCAAATTGGTTGGGCAATAGGAGTCAGAGGTTGATGGTAAATGGCATACACTCTGGAGTAGGCAAAGTGACCAGTGGGGTACTGCAGGGATCAGTATTGGCTGGTCCTCTTCGATGTTTTTATTAGTGACATTGCAGAAGGTAGCTGGAAGGGAAATGCATGCCTGTCCACAGATAACACCAAACTCTGCAACAGAGTGGACACACTGGAAGAGGTGGAAAGAATGAGGAACAATCTAAAAAAAACTAGAAGAATGGTCAAGGGTTTGGCAGCTGGGTTTTAACACAAAAAAGTGCAAAGTAATGAACGTGGGGCACAGGAACCTGGGGGGCAACATACCAACTGGAGGGAGAGGTATTAACAGTCACAAAGCATGAAAGAGAACTGGGTGTGCTCATTTTTGATGACCTGAAGGTAGCAAAACAGTGTGACATGGCAGTGGGGAAGGCATGTGGGATGCTGGGATGCATAGGTAGGGGACTCACCAGCAGAAAGAGGGAGGTAATAATATCCCTGTATAGATCACTGGTGAGACCACACCTCGAGTACTGTGCACAATACTAGAGGCCACATCTCCACAAGGACATAGATAGGGTGGAGGCAGTACGAAGGAGAGTAACCAAAATGGTGCATGGCTTACATCAAAAACCTTATGGGGAAAGGTTAAAAAAATTAAATATGTACTCCATGGAGGAGAGGAGAGAAAGGGGTGATATGACAGAAACATTCAGATCCTCACAGGTGAAAACAAGGTACAAGAAGGAAGCATATTTCAAAGAAAAAGATGCTCGAGGACAAGGTTTCACACTATGAAGATAGAAGGGGAGAGGCTCAGAGGTACTAGGAGAAAGTACTTCTTCACAAAGAGAGTGGTGGATGCATGGAACAGCCTCCCAGTGGAGGTGGTGGGGGCTGAAACGGTTACAGGATTCAAGAATGCATGGGATAGGCACAGAGGGATACTAGAAGTAAGGAGGGGTGGGAGCCTGTAGATTAAGTAGGGTTGCCGGAGTCAATATAGGTAGGGAAAATATGGGCAGACTAGGTGGGCCAAGAGGTCCTTGTCCGCTGACAGCTTCTATGTTTCTATATGCTATCTGAATGCAGGGTTGGTTGGGAGAGCTGGGTGAAAATATAATAACCCAATATAGCATTTAATGATGTAGATAGGAAGTGCATAAAACATACAAAGCAATGATTGTGTGTCATAAATCTATCAAAATGTGTTGTTGAAACATCTGAAAATTAATTCATATTGCTATGCAGTCTGTTCACTAACAACTTTGCTTGATACTGCATTAACATGCATGGCATGATGCAAGTAAGTTGTCTTTCATCTTGCAATTGTATCAGCAAAAAAGCATACACTAAGGTCATTGGTTTGAATACCAAACATGGACTAGTCTGTCCAGTGAACTTTACTTGCAATAAACATATAGGGCCTGATATTCAGAATTGTGCCTGGCAATGGTGCAAGTGGTAGTGCAGCACAACTGAGTTGCGCTGGAGCAACAAAGGGATATATTCAAAAGAGATGTGCCATGGCGCATCTCTTCTGAATATATCAAAGAATGTGCACTGCACAAATACAATGCACCGGTGCATCTCTCAGACAGGCCTCCAGGCGTGGAATGGGAATGTTCCCATGCAACTGGAGCTCTGCCAGGTGCAATTTCCAGATATTCAGACCTGGATATGCAAATGGGGCCATTATGCATGCAAGGTGCAAACAGGGCCATTTGCTTGTCATTGTGACCCCATTTGCATGTGTTGTGCAAGGTTGGCCAGCTAAATGCACCTTGCGCTCTGCACAGCATGCAGTCCCTGTACCAGGGACCACAGTAGTACCCCCCCCTTCCCGTACCACCGATCGCCCGTTTTGAATAAAATATACTACCCTGGTAATCCAGTGCTTCTCCCCCTCCCGCTTGTCACCCAGATCACCATAAAAATTTAAATGTCCCATCTCTGGTGGTCCAGAGGTTCCCCCCTCCCCATCCCATAAGATCGATGGTAGTCTAGTGATACCCCCTCCCCACCTGTACCTCCAATCACCCATAAAGTGACAAAATTATTTCCCTGGTAGTCTAGTGGTACCCCCCCTCCCTACCAGTAATCCTGATCACCCATAAAGTTAAAGACAACATTTCTCTGGTGCTCCAGTGGCACCCGCCGGTAACCCTGATCACCCATAAAGTTAAATACATTTCCCTGGTGGTCCAGTGGCACCCCCTCCCCCTCCGGTAACCCCGATTGCAGTTCAAACATAAATGCCCATTACCTGGTAGTCCAGTGGCATCCCCCACCCACACAGGATCCCCAGCCCACCCATCTCCCCCCATCATCAGTGGGCAGCAAACCCACCCACATACCTCCACAGCTGCCCACCAAATGACAGCTTACAGTAATAGCTGCAGCCCATTGGTCCACACTGTGGACCAATGGGCTTGCAGTGCATACTGTAATAGTCATTCACAACTGTGTGAATGAAGTCAGTCATTCACACAGTTGTGAATGACTATTACAGTATGTGAATGCAAGCCCATTGATCCACAGTGTGGACCAATGGGCTTGCAGCTGATATTGTAAGCTGACATTCGGCGGGCAGCCACAGAGGTATGTGAGTGGGTTTGCTGCCTTCCAATGCTGGGGGGCTGGGTAGGCTTGGGGGTCTTGTGTGGGTGAGGGTGCCACTGGACCACCGGGTAATGGGCATTTACAGTTGAACAGTGATCGGGGTTACTGGCGGGGAAGGGGATGCCACTGTACCACCAGGGAAATGTTTTATTTAATTTTACGGGTGACTGGGGTTACCAGCAGGGAGGGGGGGTACCACTAGACTACCAGGGACATATTTTTGTCACTTTATGGGTGATTGGAGTTATGGGGGGGTACCACTAGACTACCAGGGAAATAATTTTGTCACTCTACGGGCAATCAGAGATATGGGAAGTGAGGGGTACCACTAGACTACCAGGGAGGTATGTGGGTGCTTGTGAACGGTGTTCTGGGGGGTAGCCACCCATAGCTGGAAGCTGCTGTGTTGCACATTGCAATACAGCAGCATGTCTGTGGGTGGCTAGCAGCTGAGACATTTTTTATGGGCTCAGTTTTGTGCCCAGGTATGTGACACATCTCTGGGATGTGCCAGCATATGTGCCGCACATCCTGGGCTGAATATCAGGATGTGCAGCATATGCATGGGCACACCCCCAAAGATGTGCCACATACATTATCTTTGCGCCCTGGCACATCTGGAATTTCACTGCGCAATTCCCTTTTTAAATATTGCCCCAGAGCACATTTCTGCAGTTGCGCTGGTGCAAGTCAATTGCACCAGGCGAAACCCCTTTGAATATCTCAGCCATAGTGTATGGGAGAGCGTGATTAAGGATGGAATTCAGTGAATTCCTAACATTGTTGTACACAGTGAAGTCAATAGGTTGTTGTACCCTTTTAAGTACACCAGTATGATGGTACAACTTCAAATCTCAGTGCACATTGCTGTTAAAACACGGCACTGTAAAAAAATTCAGACGTAAATGGCGGTGCAGATTAACAAGCGGGAGTCCTGGACATGAATATGGAGAGACAAGGCATACCTATATGTTGGTACTTAACTGTACCGACTAATTGACTTCTGCTGTTTTTCCTTATTTTTTTAAACAAAACTCTGTCAGTTATTCACTGTAGAGACAAAGACTCAGGACAGGTGGTTCTGGTAAGTGGAGAGACAGCAGCAAGCCTGGGAACAAGTAGACTCACCGACAGTAAGAGCCTGTTCATAATCCCTCAAGAAATACTCTGTTATTGTTTTACTGCTGCCCATACGCTATAAAAAGAATGGATGGACAACAGTAAACAACACTGAGTCCACTTCTGGAGGTTGTCATGACAATGTAGACATCTTGAGCTTGGCTCTTAAGAGCTACTTGGTTGTCATGACAACCTCTCGAAGTGGGCACAACATTGTTGTTCACTTTTGCCCATCCATTAGCCTCTGTATTCTAGCAGACCTAACAAATTCTCCTTGCTCTCCACCTGGCGTATGGTAGGGGACAAAAGTATCAGCCTCAGAACTAACAGCTGACAATAAATTAGCTATATACTGGAGTTGTGGAACATCGATTCAAATCTCACACAAATGAATTAGATTGTTCCTTTTTTGTGCAAGTAGCTTGATCACACCGCTAGTTATTGTTCACCCAACAAGCAAAAATGAAAAGGAAATATGATTATAGACACAGTTGAAAAGAGCTGTTAATACTGTGTTGCAAAAAAGTAACAAATATGACTAGGACAGCTGATCAAGTCTGACGCTGTTGTGTCTTGCACACATTATGTGAATGAAGTGGTATACCTGTTACAGATACAGCTATGTCTCACTCACCATCCTATGCAATGATCTAAAAAATTATGCTGCCTTCTAATGTGGCAAAATATAGATTAGCAGCAAGAATCACTGTAGGGAGCTTCAGTAAACAGTGTTTATGTGTGTTTTTGTGACACAAATGTTGGGGGTGGTGGGAGAGGAGTGTGGTGCTGCATCTGTTTCAAAAAACTTATGTTAAAAGAATTCATAGGAGTCCGACCACAAATGAAACATGAAATTGAAACATGAATATATCCATGAAGCTAGGGAAATATTTAGAGACATAATAAATAAATATATGTATGTCTCCTGTTGTCAGTAAACCCCCACCCTGCATGCAGGAACAGGTGTGACAGGTGTACCTTGGCATTTCGAACCCTAATGCTCACCCCATTCCAAGACTAAGTAAGGTAATATGGGTACAGAATAAGAAATGGGAGTGAGCATTAGGGTTAGAAATGCCAATGTACACCCATTACACCTGTTCCTGCATGCAAAGTGGGGTTGAGGTCTTATGATTGGAATCTGAGGTTGTGGGTGGGATGTGGGGGTTGGGAAGCCAAGCTTTGCTCATACCTTTTCCTGCATGTGCAGTGGGAGTGGGGTCTTATGCTTGAGAACCCTAAGTTTGCATTTCCCTACTTTTAACTGTTCAGTCTTAATTGTGAATTAAACAAAGTTTTTTACAATAAATTTCATTATTTTTTCAGATAAACTTGGCCATTGAAAGGAGTTTTTTTCACCAAATTTTCAACATGGCCTTTTTGAGACCCCACCTCATGAACACTTCCACTGTGATTTCATTCATTGGTCTCGAAAGGTGATTTCACAAAGCGACTGTGCCATTCTGTGCCACAGATGTGGAAACCATCTTTCGGGCAAGATGTGAAAAATTACAGCTGTACTATTCATGAGGCGGTGTGAGAAAATGTTAGTGTTGAAAATTTGGAGTCAAAATATTGTAAATCACTAAAGTTATGCACCTGCGTAGAAGCTGCGCAAAACACACTTGTAATGAAGCCATTTTTCAGAATGTTTTCACCAGATTTTCAACATAGGCTTTTTGGGACCCCACCTCATGAACATTGGCACTGTCATTTTATCAATCAGTCCCAAAAGGTGATTCTGCACAGTGACTGTGAAATCACCTTTTGCGGCTGAGTAATAAAATGATAGTGCCAGTGTTCATGAGGTGGGGTCCCAAAAAAGCCCATGTTGAAAATTTGGTGCACAAATACCTAAAAATGGCTTAGATATCAGCATAAGTTCAAAACACCATTGACTGCCATTATATGGAGCTTACCTTGATTCTTCAGTTCGCGGGTCGGCTTTGAAGAGAGCAGACATGTCCCGGTCCACAGAAGATGACAGCGCTGATCTTTGGGGGTAAGTATAGGGGTGAGGGGTGTGGGGATGCGGATGCTCAGTGGGAGGGTGGGGATGGGGTAGGGAGACTACAGGGACGATGGTGGACCATTTTCTTTTTTTCAGGTATAAAAAAACCAAAAAGATGTCGGGGATGGTTTTCTTCTTTACAGGGCATTATTAAATGAGTTCTGGGGACACTGGGAGTGGCCTCCACAGTGTTCCTACACTGGCACTGGCACTGGTGGGGGACCACCTTTCCGTGGGGGAGACATATTGGGACACTGGGGGTGGGCTTCCAAGTGTCCCTAAACTGGCATTAGCATTGGAACTGGTGGTGGGGTGTGGCTTTCAGGGGAGGAGACATACTGGGCACTGGCTGGGGGTGGGGTGCACAGGTTTCCAGTGCTGACAGAGGGATAGGGCACCTCCCATCAGCAAATATATATACAACATATGTTTGGGGACACTGAGAGTGCACTCCCTGGTGTTTCACAGTGCTTAGTGGGGGCTTGGAATGCTGACACAGGGACTGGGCACCCCAATGGCAGCAAACACAATTAATATCAGAATGGGCTAGGGGGGTAGCGACACTGGGGGTGGGCATCCTGGTGTCAGAAACAACATTTAAAAAAATTAATGCTTTCTGTGCACTGGGGGTGGGCTCCCCAGTGTGCCACAGCAGTGAAGGGTCAATAATTATACCCCCTTTAAAAAGTATAATTAATTTGTTTCTCTTGCTAGGTGGAGAAACAACATGGCCAGTAGCATATTATATATGACCTAGAATCCCACATTGCAGCTGTTCCTGCAACATGGAATCCTTTGTCATGCTAAACATTTATTTTTTTTCCATTGGAAATAATGGGAAATGCAAAATTGAATAACTTTGGAACAGATTGATATTTTTCAACAAACCTTCAAACAGCACATCTGTAAGGCCAAGGCTTTCTACCCTGAAAATTTCAGCTGAGAAGTTAAAGCTGTTTCTGAAATACAGGTGTACACAAAAAAAAAAAAACCAGCAAAAACCTCAAAAACCTGCTTTTTTGCAACACTGTGTATCTCAGAAACCATGCAAGGGATTCAAATCAAATTTGTTAAATCAAGAGACCTGCGCCCTAGGTTGACGCGTACTAAACTTCTTGCAAATTCGTTGGAGGGTTGCAGAGTAATTAAGGTGCAAATTATGCAAAACTGGATGACAGTGTGTGAAAATCACTTTCTTTTACATCTATTTTTTCCCCATAGGAGATAATGGGAAATTCAAGATTTAATAATTTTGGAACAGATTAATATTTTTTCACCAAACCTTCAAAGGGCATATCTCTGTGGTCAAGGCTTTCTACTCTGAAACTTTCAGCCCAGAAGTCAAAGCCATTTCAGAGATACAGGTGGACAAACACATATCCCAAACCTTCTTCATTTTTAATAGTCTGTATCTCGGAAATGTCTAAAGCTAGTGAGACAAAATTTCCCGCATACAAACATCTACCCAGGATGATTATGCTTGCCAAATTTCATAGAAATTATTTCAACCATTACAAAGTTAATTAAGGTCCAAAAAGTGCCTTTTAACATTAGACACTCTTATCAACCCTTATATACAGGCACTATCCTGTATAATATATCAAGATATATAGAAACATAGAAACATAGAAGTTGACGGCAGATAAGGACCGCAAGGCCCATCCAGTCTGCCCATTTCTTTTTCTACCTTATAAATGTGCCATCGGCCTTTGCTATGTCAGTGACCTATCTATTCATAGTCATTTGTATTGCTCCCTTATGCCTATCCCATGCCTGTTTGAAGCCCTGCACTGTATTCATAGCCACTACTTCTTGTGGTAAGCCATTCCATGCATCTACCACCCTTTCTGTGAAAAGAATTTCCTCACATTCCCCTTAATCGGCCTCCCTCTAATCTCATGCTGTGTCCTCTTGTCCTGCTATTTTTCTTATATTTAAACATGTTAGACTCTTTCACCTTGTTTATGCCCTTAAGGTGTTTAAATGTCTCGATCATATCACCTCTCTCCTCCTTTGCTCAAGGGTATACATATTGAGCTCCGTTAATCTGTCCTCATATGTCTTCTGATGCAGTCCCTGCACCATTTTGGTTGCCCTTCTCTGGACTGCCTCAATTTGGTTAATGTCCTTGTGAAGGTGTGGCCTCAATACTGCACGCAGTACTCCAGATGGGGCCTAACCAATGTCTTGTACAGAGGATTATTACCTCCCTCTTACGACTTGTGATACCCTACTAATACACCCTAACACCCCCTAGCCTTACCTACTGCTTTAGAGGTCTGCTTGGATGATTTCAGGTCATCAGTGATGATGATGCCCAAGTCTCTTTCTTCCTTTGTGACTGCTAGCAACTCCCTCCCAGCCTATAAGTGGCTTCAGGGTTTCTCTTCCCTATGTGCATGATTTTGCACTTCTTTGCATTAAATCCCAGTTGCCACTCTTCTGACCATTCTGCTAGTTTATCCAGATCTCTTCTCATTCTGCCCACCCCATCTGGATCATCTACTCTGTTGCAGATCTTGGTGTCATCTGCAAACAGACAAGCCTTACCCTCTAGTCCATCTGCTAGGTCACTAATGAAGATGTTGAATAGGACTGGCCCCAGGACTGATCCTGAGGTACCCACTTGTGACTTGCATCTCTTCTGACTGTATACCATTTACCACCACTCTCTGTTTTCTGCCAGTCAACCAGTTTGCCACCCAGTTGACCAACTTCTGACCCACCCGAGCCTACCTAGCTTATTTATCAATCTTCTATGTGGAACAGTGTCAAAAGCTTTGCTGAAGTCAAGGTAGGCGACATCAACTGCTCCCCCTTGGTCCACCACTCTGGTTACCCAGTCAAAGAAATCTATGAGATTAGTTTGACAGGACCTTCCTTTTGTGAACCCATGCTGTCTTGGATCCTGTGCCCCTATGGATTCCAGGTGTTGCACTATCCTTTCCTTAAGGAGTGCTTCCATATTATATGGTTATATGGTGCTTCCAATTATATAGACATATAATTATTCAACCCTAACATACAGGTATGGAATTGATAGCACTTGTATATTAGGGCTGAGTAAGCACTTCTGTGTTAAGCATTTCTTCGTTAAAGCCCACTTTTTGCACCTAATAGTGCTGTAATTGACCGATTTGCTAAAAAATTGGCAAGCACAGGGTCAACAGTATCATCTCTAGATCCTGTAAATTTTGTACCAATTGCTTCAGCAGGGGGAGATTTTAAAAAGGCAACATTATAGAAATTCAAAAAAAGTTTACTTTTTTTTACTTACCAAAAATTCAAAAATGGCTTTGATTTGAAACCTGACACTTTCAGGTTTGATAAGAGTTTGACCCAAGGTACACACTTCCGTAATTTTTAAGTTTCTAGCATATGCTGTTCTTGAAATATTGAAGTAAATAAGTGTTGCTTTTCACACATGCTCAGTAGCAAACATATGTGTTCTAAAGATAGCTATATTTTTTGGAAAACAATGTGAGCAAATGTGCTTTCTTTCTCACTGCTTTCATTTGCCAATCACAGGGGGCAGGGCGGGCAACATTAGCATGTGTGCAGGCCTGTGTGCCTTGCCCTCTGTCTAACAAATTTGCCAGTGGAGCCCAAATCTTGCTGCTGGTCTCTCTGCCACTGTATGATCCAGCTATTTGTAAAACCAGTGTCAGACACATACTGTAAATGCTATGTTCATACTCTTCTCTGTGGGGAATACTACTCTTATGAATTTCATTTCCATTGTTCATTAACATTTTAAAAGCTGCCATTAGGCTGAGGAGTTTAGGCCAGTTTTAAAGCTCTTTCCCTGTCTCTCTTTACCTACCTCCTCCACTCCATCCCACTGTCTTTCTCTTCTCTCTTTCTCTCACTCTCTTCTCCTCCTCTTGCTCTGTCTTTCCTTTTCCCTCTGTATGTCTTCCTTCTTCTTTCCCTTTTCTGTTTCTCTTTCCTTACACCTGCAGCCCCACTCTCTACACCTGTAGAAATATAGTATAAGCAAAATAATCATTATATATATATATATATATATATATAGGCATCCCCCAGGATGAAACCCACTTTTAAAGCGCTCTGCAGTATGCTACAGCAGACCTACTAAATAAAGCAATGTAATTTCAATGGCAATAGATTAGTCCCTTTTGTCATGCAGGAAACTGTGGCATTCACTTCATCCTGGCAGTGTCACATTTTCCTGAATGACAAAATGGACTAATTGACTTTGAAATTACTTTGCTTTATTCAGTAGGTCTGCTGCAGCATTCTGCGGAGTGCTGCAAAATGCTGCAGACCTGGATTTTACCCTGGGGGATGCCACTATATATATATCTTATAGGGGAGCAGAACTTTAATAACTTCACAACTGTGTGACTGATTTGCATTAAGCTTTGCATGTGTCGTCAAGGACCAAAGACCTTTTGATGTGGCAAGCTTTATTCTGGTTGAATGTGTGGGTGTGGAGATACACATTGTAAAAAAAATGTGAAAATTACCATTTTTGGTCAAATTCTTTGTCATGCTGCTGTGCAAAAACAGCTTGGGGGGGTTGGTCTGAAATGTTCGGGGTATATAAGTCTTGGGTCACAGATGTGTTTGAAGGTTTGGAGAAAAAATATTAATCTGTTCAAAAGTTATTAAATGTCAAAATTTCCCATTATTTCCTATGGGAAAATTTAGATGTGAGGCTCAAAACAGGATTCTTGATCGTGACTGTGGAATCCTAGTCCACAAATGTGGAATTCTCATTGTGCTGCTGCCATTTTGTTTTCAGTTAGTGAGGCAAACAAACTTAAATTTCTCAAAAAATACTTAGAGTTGGTAAACACCAGTAGCTGTGTTTACCTAAATGGGGCCCAAGGAATTGATTCTGGGGTCATTTTGTTTATAAAAAATTACCAGAAATGTGCGTCTTTTATCCACAGAATTCTTTAACCACAAAACATGGAAATATTTTTCCATGAAAAAGGATCCTTTGCCACAAATTGTGAAAAGGTATTCTTTTTTTTACCATGAAATAGGATTCTTTTTCAACAATTTGTGAAAAAGGATTTTGTATATAGCTGTTTTTGTCACGTTATATCCAAGAAACAGTTTGGAATTTTGGGCTGAAATTTTCAGGGTACAAAGGGTTCATCTCACAGATGTACCTTTAGCTGGTTTGGTGAAAATGTATTACTTCACTGTGGAGTTCTACAGCTTTAAAATTAGCTTAATTTCCCATAGGATTATATTGTATTGGGAGGTGTACAGAGTCATTTATTTGTCACTGCGCTGTGAAGAAACAGCTTTCAATTTTGGACCAAAATGTTCTGAGTACTGAGGGCTTGCCTCACAGATGTGCCTTGTGATGGTTTGGTGAAAATACATTGCTTTGCTCTGGAGTTCTGCAGCTTTACGTTTTGCTTAATTTCCCATAGAATAACATTGTAATGTGAGATTTACACAAGCGTTTCTTTGTCACTTTATGCATGGAAGTGCAGGGTCTGGAGAGCCCTGTACTCCCACACACAAATACAGATAGTATTAAAGACTAATGCATGGATGGCAGCCCAGGGCCTGCAGGGCCCTGTACTCCCAAAGAAAAATATGAATACTACTAGGGACTGATGCCTCTGGGCCCTGCACTCCCACACACAAATACACAGAGGAGTATGGAGTGATGGCCCTGCACTCCCTCAGGGAAATAAGGATACAATTACAATATCTCATAAAATTATGCATGGTTGGGAGGGGTCCTGCACTCCCACAAGCAACTAAGCCTTCCATTAAACCTTTTCAAAAAGTAAGGAAATGCACTGCAAAAAAAACTTTGTTAATGTACCAATAGGGTTACCTATAATTATACTTCCTCAAAAAGTAGGGAAATTCCATGGAAAAAAACTTTGTTAATGCTCCATTAGGGTTCCAGCATCAAAAGTAGGGAAATGACATCTTAGAGTTTCCATGCCTAAAACCCCACACCCACCTTCAGTTTCACCCCTACCCTGCATGCAGGAACAGGTGTGAGGGGTATGTCTTGGGGTTGTGAACCCTAATGCTTACCCCATTGCCTTATTCTGTACCCATCTTAGCTTACTTACTCTTGAAATGGGGAGAGCATTATGGTTCTCAACCCCAAGGCACACCCCACACACCTGTTCCTGCATGCAGGGTAAGAGTGGGGTGTTAGGGTTGGAAACTGAGGTTGGGGTGGGGTCTTACGGTTGGGAACCCTAAGATGTAATTTCCCTGGAAGCCTAATGGAGCATTAACAACATTTTTTGCATAGAATAGATAGATAGATGATAGATAGATAGATAGATAGATAGATAGATAGATAGATAGATAGATAGATCGATCTCAAAGTGAGCTTCAAGTTCGCCATTTAAAAAGCTTACTTTTGCTATAGTATCAAAATTATGGTGCATTAAATAAATATTGTAGAAAGAATTAATAAAAGATCTAGCTTATAAGAGAGAAAACATTTTCCTGGGTTACTGTTTTTTCATGTTACTGCATGGAGAAGCAAATCTATGTTAGTTACAATGTTCACACACATTCTACATGTGTGCAGTGAAGTCAGTTTGTTTAGAATATCGAATAAAGCCTTGGAGTTTAAATTTCAACTGTAGTAATCATAAGCAAGGATTAAAGACATGAGTGGAAACTGGCAGGGAGAGTTTCACGAAAGATGTGAGAAGGTATCTTTTTATTTTACAGAAGAGGTAGTTGAGCCATGGGACAGTCTGCCAGACTGATGTGGTGCGTGCCAAAATTATTCACAGTTTCAGTCACAGTGGGAACTGAGTGAAGGGCTTAGTAGTTACTCAGGACAGTGGCAGTAAAATGGGGAGCATAGGGTGGATAGTGTGAGCTAAAGAGGGCCTGAACTGGTCGCCCTTCCACCACCCCCGAAAGCATCAGCAGCTCAGCCGGTCGCCGAGGAGGTTGTGAGGGCCTGGACTGGTCGCCCAACCCCTCAAAGCATCAGGTACAATAACGAAGTCGACGCCACACGGAAAAGCTCCATCTGGACTCACATTAGACTAGATTTGAATTTTATGCCAGCGTACATGTGGAGATAGTCTTTTGATAAATTGATAACCTACATAGCTGAACTGTATAAGCCTTATTGTGACTGTTGGAACATACCCTTTGATGTAATGCAATGTAAGGTCATTTTTTTTTTAGCAATCTGTGTTGCCTAGGGTCTGAGTAGCTGACAGGGCTTAAGGTACCGCTCCAAAAACAGTACTGCTGCAAAGCTATTGCCTCCCCGGGTTAATTTAAAAAGAAAAAAAAAGATCGAAATTACAGTTTTGTGGACTAACAGTAAATCGGGCAGAAACCATAACTGTCAGCAAAAAGCTAAATATTTCCAAGTAAACCCTGAATCCGATCAGTAAAAACAGCTTTCAGCTCTCAGAAGACTATGCATTTATTCGGGCCTGTACTTGCAGGTTAGCCCTAATTCAGAGCAGTAAGATTAACTTTTCAGCTCTGCTACACCCTTCCACCTGCCAGCCCTTGCAGTTTTGAATTGAAAGCCGTCCCCCTTCCAAGCAGTATAAATTCTTACTTGTCTCCTTCCTTTCTCAGCAGCCCAGCTGGTCGTCGAGGAGGTTGTGAGGGCCTGGACTGGTCGCCCACCCCCCAAAAGCATCAGGTACAATAACGGAGCCGAGGCCACGCGGAACAGCTCCATATGGACTCATGTTAAACTGTCTGTGTTTTTTGGCCCCACCGACGCTAAAGTGTTGGCTCCCCACTCTCCCCACCACCACCCTTGGTCTGCTCTCCCTTTTTATAGGATCTCAGCTGAGTGAGTGAACCAATCAGCCCACTTCACCATTGGCATCCTATATCCTTCTGGCACTAGAGGGCTTTGAGCCAGCCTCAGCAGCCTCCTGCCTGTCCTTTAATCCTCTGTATCTGAAGCTATATTTCAACATGCTTCTGTTAAACCTGTCTCTGTCCTCTCTGTTCCTCTCTGTACTGCACCCTACCTATGACGCTGACTACCACTCAGCTATCTGTCAGCTACCATCTATTGTGACTCTGGCCATCCTACCTAAAATCAATCCTAATGTCCTCCGCCCTAGTCACACCACCCTATGTGCTCACTACTACCACTCTAAACATCACCACCAAATACACCTGCCACAGGCACCCTGCCATGCACCTCACACTCTTCTCTTGGCTACCCCCCTCCTACTTAACCTCCCCATTCCTACATTCTTAAACTCAAAGGGGCATCTTGCCCACAAATACCGCTGACTCGAAAAGTTGACCTGGCACCCTATCCTTAGGTCACTCCTCCTCCTCCTCCTCATGCCTGGTAACATACACCGTCACCCCGGACCACATACACCCACTACTCCAATACACTCCCCTTCCCGCAGACTGCGCATTGCCTCCCTTAATGTCTGCAGCCTATTAAAAAAGTGGGACTCCTTCCAAGGCTGGGTCCTGCAACATCAGCACGATGTCATTGCTGTGGGTGAAACCTGGCTCTCTCCCATGATTCCAGACTCATCAATAACCCTCCCCGACTACAACATTCACAGAGCTGACTGTAAGGGTAAGCGCGGGGGTGGCTGCACCATTTACACGAAGGCCGCCTTACATGGCGAGCTCCTTCTACCCCCTCAATTGGAATCAGGACCTCAGGCCATCACAGTAAAACTCTCCTTGGGTCGCTCACAAACCCTCCTTCTCATCACTGCTGTACACATACCTCCCAGGGACCAGAAGGTGGCCTTCCACTCAGTACTGTCCCACCAGGCCTCCCTTCCATTCCATATGGAAAAGATCTTACTTGGGGACTTCAATATTAATTGGCTAGGTATACTGCCCATGATCTACCGCAAGTAGTCATATCCCCCCCCCCCGAATGAACCAGAGCACAGGGTCCTCCTTACTGCTGGACTTGGTCTTCACCAACTGACCTCACAAAGTCCCAAATGCCCTTAGTGACCACTCCCCAGTGCTCTGCACCTGGTCCAGCAAAGAACCTAAATCTCCCCCCACAATAATACATCTTCACCAACTTGGCCCTGGCAAGCTGGCCCTCCTTAAAGCACATCTTGGCAATTTGGACTGGTCCTCCGTAATGAATAGCCTGGACCCTGACAGAGCCCTTGACCTCTTCACTCATTCCTTTAACTCTATTTGTGACAAGTTTGCTCCACTCACTAAAAGAAAGGTCAAAGAGAACTCCACGACTTGGATAACGAACCACCTTCTGGCACTGCTGCAGACTAGAGACTCTCTTTGGCACCTCTCCAATGAATCATGCCTGTCGACTGACAGGCAGAAGTATAGGGAGGCCCAAAATAAATGCACGGGGGCTTTGCGCAGAGCCAAAGCCGCATATTTTAAGTCATCCCTTACCGCCACCTGGGGCTCAGGGCAGCATTTCTGGAATAACATTAAGAATATCTGTGGCAAAGTCCCCAACACTGTTCCCAACCAGATCTTAGTTGATCGGTGTCTGACCACTGATCCTACATGTATAGCAACAGCCTTCAACGATACTTTCAATAACTTTAGCCAGGTTCTACCTCCTAATTTTTTTGATCCACCTTCAACTTGCCCCCCCCCAGAACCTCCCTTCCAGCTATGCTGCATTACTCCAAAGGCAGCAGAGCTGTACCTAAGAAAAACCCTCAGCCACTCCCACTATAGCAGTGACTCCCTAGATCTGAAACTCCTAAGACTCACCTTGCAGGAGGTACTCAACCCCCTCACACATATTCTAAATCACTCCTTGTGTCAGGGTAAGTTCCCCTCCCAGTGGAAATCTGCCTACATTACTCCAGTATTTAAAAGCGGGGACCATACCAACACCAACAACTATCGCCCCATCTCCATCCTCCCTTCCCTCTCCAAGGCCCTAGAGTGGATTGTCTCTGATCAGCTCACCGACCACCTCAACAAAAACCACCTTCTCTGCAAACAGCAACATGGCTTCTGCAAGGGACACAGTACCACTACTGTCCTCCTGGAGTACACTGCCCTTATTCACTCTGCCTTAGACAGGGGCCACATCACTGGTGCTGTCTTCATTGATCTCTCTAAGGCGTTTGACACCGTCAACCACTCTCTCTTACTAACCACTCTTTCTGACTTCAGTTTCTCCTGTGACGCCCTCTGCTGGTTCACTGACTACCTCACAAACCGATTCCAGCAGGTCAAGATAGGTAACACCTTGTCCAGTTCTCTTCCCATTCTCTCCGGTGTCCCTCAGGGGTCCATCCTCGGGCCACTGCTGTTCTGCCTTTTCCTTAACTCCCTTCCCATGTCCTGCACAGACAACCTGCTACTTTATGCAGATGATGCTGTCCTATACGCCACCAACTCAGACCCCTCTCAACTCCATCACTCCCTACAAACCTCGTTTAATGATGCTGAAAACTGGTTCTCCTCACAGCGCCTCATACTGAACTATAAGAAGATGAAAGTTATGATCTTCTCCCACCCACAGAACTCCCAGAGAGAACACTGGCCCCCTCTACTAACTGTCAACCATTCCCCTCTCGAACTAGTGGACTCCTTTAAATACCTGAACATTACCTTAGACCCAGCACTAAGCTTCCATCAGCATATACACCTCCTATCCACCACCCTCAACATTCATCTTGGGATACTGCACCACTTCAAACACAGTCTCACTCAAGATGCCCTTAGGCTCGCTGTCTCCTCTTCAGTCCTCTCCCTACTTGATTATGGCTTACTTATATATAGCACAGCGAGCACCTAAGCCCTATCCAGACTACGCCTTGCCCTTAACAAAGCCTGCCACCTTACCCTGGGTTGTGACCATCTCACCCACACTTGCTCGCTATACATTAACACCAACTGGCTTGCCGGCCCGGTGGCGCTAAGGGTTGAGGCGCTGGTCACTACACCTCGCGCCACACCAGCGACCCGTGTTCGGGAACGGGCATGGGTTGCCGGGGGTCGGCGGGGGGAAGATGGATTGAGCATCAGGAGGAGTGCTCTCCATCTCTGGGGTGGGGGGATTCGGGCGGCTGGTGCTTGCCTGACCCCTAGCAGAGGCTGGGGGTCGACAGCACACAGCCACAAGCCAGTGGGTTGCGGGACATGCCAAACACTTCACTAGCACGTGCACGGGAGCGTGCGCGTGCTCAGTCACTGGCGTCATTGCACGCCATGCCCTTCGGGAGGAAAAACAAGAAAATGGGAGCCCGGCAGCACAACGTTGTTCCCCGGCGCCATTCCTGGAGGGCGCCTCCCTGGCATGGATCCGTTGGAGTGGGTTGAGTCGCTCCCCACCACCCTGCCATGAAGGGTAAGTGCCGGGTGCGGAGGGAGGGGTCCTCATGTCCGGGATGGCACCGGGGAACGGGCGGAGGCGGGGGTTGTACTAGTGCTCCGAGGAGAAAAAAAAAACACCAACTGGCTCAACTTCGAAAATAGAATCAGGTACCATGCCTGCCTCATGGCAAAAAAGGTTACCCTTGGCCTCGGCCCACCTGGGCTCACCCCTATAATCCACTCGGCCCCAGCACTTAAACACACATGAAGCTCTATTAAGCAGCTCTTCACAGTGCCCCACTGCCGTACCTCTCAATTCCAAAGGTCATTTAGCTACAGAGCCCCCTCTTGGATGAATGGCCTGCCCACCTCCCTTGCTAACAAAAACCAAATTGGCACCTTCAAAACTCAACTTAAGGAACACCTCCAGTCCTCTAATTACTGTGATTGCCACTGATTACCCTCCCTTCCCTGACTAAGGACCCTGGCTGGCTTATTTCCCTCCCCTGTTGAGTCTCCAGCCTAAGTCTGTCAGTCCCAGGTGGATTACTGAGTAATAATAACGTTTTGTTTAAGAACCGTGCTTATTATTCCAAGTATCAAACCATTAGCTTTTTCCTTGCTCTATGTTTATTGCTTACTTTTGCCCTGGTGAAGGTGAATTGTCCAGGTACTGTCTGTTTTGTATCTGATTTCTGTGACGTGGAACCTTTGTAAAGGAGTCTCTGACTCAAAGGTACTTTTCCGAAACCTCAAAAAATAAAAATAAAATAAAACCCTACATAGACAAAAGGTCTCAGTGTATGATAGGGTGTTACAGGCACCTGTCATCATTGTCTATGTTTCTATGTAAAGATAGCTGAAATTGGAAAAATTAGTAACTATAGTTCCACACAAAGAGCCATCCATCCAAACCTTGATGCAATTAATAAATTCAAGAAAAGTATGTTGGAACCTCCAAGCCAATACTGATGACTGCTTAGGATGGTAACTCCAACCACTAAAATCAAATAAAAACACAGTTAGCATTAACATATGTATAAACCAATAAATGTTAATGCATACACATAGCATTTTATAAACCGAACAATTAAATTAACTACAAAAGGCAGTGTATTGTGCTTGAACAGTTTCCAATACATCATCCATTTTCAACTGTACAATTCTCCAGTAAAATGTCTTTATCTAAATGCATTGGCTAATTGCTGTAAAGATGGCAGAATGTTGTACCTGCTGAGAGATACCTGGCCTCTCAACATTTTTTTTATTAGTATTTTCTCTGTCTCAGCTGCTGAATGGCCCCATCTGGACTGGTCCTCCCATGCTCCTTGAGTGGTCCTCTGCCACAGGACCACAGAGATGCCCTGTTGCTGGTATGGGACCTGCAGGATACTGGACATTTATCAGGCCACGGTGAAGGATTTTTCCTCCATTTCCACCTCTAGGCCCATGGCATATGCAATGACATGGTGCGAGCTCCATGTCCATGGAGATATCTCTTGATATCAACTGGGTGAGAACCGTTCCCTGGCATACCACTGAACTGCCACCAAAAATCCACCAGGTGGCAGCCACCTAGGGGGAAGCACATACCCCACTCCCCGAGGGAGAGGAGAGCTGTTCTTCGGATGCTCAAACCTCCCTTCCCTGGCCACCACCCCCATGACCTGCATCCATTTCTGAACCTATCTCACTGGTATGGCAGCAGTTGAGGCACCCAGCACGTCAGGCCTCTCCACCACCAGCTGGCATCTTCATTGTTTTTATTATAGGCATCTATTTTATCTGGAATTGCAACCCATCTTTGTCATCGCATTTTAGAATGTTTATGTATGTTATCAAGGATAAACCATGAAGGTACTACCTTAAAAGCAGATTTTTCCTTTTGCCAGGCATCTGTGGAGGAGGCACTGCTGACCAGAAGCTGAATACTTAATAGAGTGAGGGCAGACTACAGGGAGATGACAACGGGAGGTTTTGAGATCCAAAAACTGCAAGGAAAGCCATAAATAGTGAGTTGTGGAGCACCACCAGAGTGGAGGCTGGAGTGGTATATCTGTCATAGTGACCGTAGGAATCCACCAAAGCTGAGAAGAGCAGTGGTGCAGAGGGACAAAGAGAATATGTTTTGATGCTGGAAAACACACTTGCACTACACATATAAGTTAAAATTCAGGAAACTCAACCTTCAAAGATTACAAAACATGTCTTCCAGAAGAAGCACAACGAATGGTGATTTTTAATAGTCTTTGTGCAATCCATGTGTATTAAGGTGGGGGGAAGCTGGCATAAAGAAGTATAATATAGGGCTTTTGTAACAGATGACTAAGTAATCCCAGAAGTAAACATTGTACCTGTATTTGGTTATTTGGTTACTTGGTAGTGCAAGACAATAGTAGGCAATATGCCCACTGTGATTGTCTCCCACTCTGTGTGTGTGTATTATTTCCCTGAATTTTTTAACCATAGGTAACTACCTAACCTTACAGATGAGAATCCTTTCCTTCCACACCCAGGACAAAGCCATCCCATTGTATTATGATGATCATTCTTAAGGCTGCCTGCCTGTACATCATATATATTGCACTTGCACTTTATTTGCATTCTGTTTGTATTCTATTTGTGTTAATTTGCATTGCAATGTTTTCTTGCACTTTAACTACATGCTGCTGTATTCAATGTATTTCTATTCTGTTCTGTTTCCTGCACCATTCTCAAGTAATGTAATTGTATTGTCTATATTACCCATGTGCCATCTTTATGGCTCAGGTCATGCCTAAAAACAGTCCTTGGATCAGTGCACCTACCTGGCAAACAAACAAATAAATAAATAAATCCCTTTTTGAAACAGTTTATAGATGGAAGATCAACTAGGTCTTGGGGTAATTTGTTCTAGGTTCTGGCTGCCCTTAATGTGAAATAACTATATAATTTGTTTTGAGTGTGCCATTGGTGCCATAAGCTGCTTATTGTGTGATCCCAGATTAATACCCCGATACAGTAAGATAATCTGCACTGGCTCATTAAGTCAGGGTTTTGGAGTAGGTTGTAAAGCATTAATAGGTCTCCCCTTATCTTCTTTCCTCCACTGAGAACAGCCCAGTTTCTCCCCATATGTCTTATGCTTTGGTCTAGGTATCAATTTCATAACCCTTCTCTGAACCATCTCCACCAACTCAATATCCTGCCTCAAGTATGGTCTCCAAAAAGGGGACCCATAGTCCAACTGAGGTCTAATATATGTACAATAGATGGGTAGGATGTATTGTTCATGTCTGGTTATAAACGATTTTTGGACTGACTTTAATAATCTCTTTGCAGTATGGGTTATTTTATTTGCACTGGTCAGATGGGGACAATGTGTAATTTATAATTATACCTGGGCCTCTCTTTATCCACTGCTCATATCAAAATGTTATTTAAGGTATAGGGGTATAGCTGTTTTTTACTCCCGAAATGGAGAACTGTGCATTTCTCCTGGTAAAATTTAATTTTGTTTTTGATTGCCCAATATTCAGTGTTTTTTAAGTCCTGCACTAAAGAAAGATGCTTCTCTGGTTTGTCAATGTTTCCACCCAGCTTGGTGTCATCAGTGAACTTGGCTATTGAATTAGTCAGATTTCTTCCCAGATCACTTATAAACAGGGTGAATAATAAGAGGCAAAGGACGGAGCCCTGAGCAACCCAGCTGGAAACCTGTCCTTCCTCAGACAAATATACATTTACCCTGACATGCTGAGTTCTGTTTTCCAGCCAACATGTATGTGTTAATGTTTTACCAAACCTGAATTTTAGAACAGTATAATAACTAGTGACCTCCCTTGTCACACTGATTATCAGTGTGATCAAATGCTATAATAATTGGATATGATGTCATACCCTAACCCAGTTATTACAGCATTTGGAGTGCTTGCACTTCACTTTCACTTACAGTAAACCAGTGGGAAACACACTGCTCTGTAAGTCCCTGCACCAGTTACTGTAAAAATTAATTAGCAACTGTGTGCATATGAATTTTTATTTTACATACCCTTGGTGTATGAGAACTACATAAATCTTTTGAGCTTCACTCTCAAGGTTTATGGGTCATCACACACCTCAGGGGTGTAAAAACTTCATAACACACAGTCACATATGGATTATTCTCTTAGTAATGTTGTTTTTTATGTTGTTGAACAAATAAATATTACCTACCTACTTCATCCAACTGCACCATTTTATTGCTGACATTTCATCTTATGTGAAGAACAATAGGATTTCTGTTCTGATTAGGTATTTTTGTACATATTGGGGGTTATGCATTAATGTGTAGCTTGGTAAGCACAATTCATACACACCTGAACAGCATAGCTACACATCTGTAGACTGGCACAGGCTGCACGGTATGCATAACCATGTGCCCTAACAGAGCACCTGTCCATAGTCCCACCCACCTGGCACACACAATCATGGGGAGCAGCACGGGGGTAACAGGCAGTCATCCAATCAGGTGCCCATCCCAGCCCCCATAGTGGATTCCCTGCTCCGCATGAGATAGGGATACTGGTTAGGCAAGGATCCCATTATTAAATGTATGGGCGAGTGCCCAACTGGATGTTCCCAAACCCCCAGTCAGCCCAGTGGGCCAGAGCATAAGGATGGGGAGATTCCCTCTCTCACTGCAGCTGGAAGGTGTCATTGGGGGGGTGCATAAAAGATAGGGCAGGGTCCTAACTGCTGTATCTTGCATCTCCCCGCTTGCCTGGCACTCTGCATCTTCATGAATGGAACAGAATGCAGACCCCCCCACACTTGCACCTCAGTCCACCCATGGTGCATAGCTGTGTGATTGGCCAGCGGATTGTGTGAGCACAGGGTGCACACCCCTTCTGTGAATGCTGCCTGAGGTCCACTGGATCCCTGGTTCATGGCATTCTGACTTCAGGTTGCCTACACACCACAGAGATGTGGCACATAAGCAATGTGCTCCTTAATGAATAGGCCCCTCTGTGCTTCACAATACTGATTAATAACCTAAAGCAAGACAAAATGTAAAAGTTACTGTATCTTGCCATTATATGGACTTGTATCCAGAGATGTGATAGGGAGGTAGGCTGAGCAGAACTCCCTGTCCAGCCATAGAGACATGGAAACATACAGTTTGTCAGCAGAAAAGAACAACTTGGCCCATCCAGTCTGCCCAGATGGTCCCTGACTAGTCTGTCTCTGCAGACTCCAACTGGTCTCTGGCAACCCTCCCTTCCTACCATGGCAGGATTAACCTGTATGCAAATTATGCCATGGCGTAGGGCCCTGTGGTTCAGGAGGACCCCCACTGTTAACTTCTTTGTTACTTTCTCTCCCTAGTACTGGGCAACCACGCGGTCGCCGACCAGCTGAATTGCCCAAAAAGCACCCCCCCATTCAGAGTCAGACCCTGACCATTGTCCAGACCAGTGCCCCCCCCAACCTTGGAGTCAGCCTGGTCTGCCATCCCCCTTCGCAGCCACTGTGAGTGAGTGAGACACTCAGTCTCTCCAATGGGAAGCGCTGGCTCCATCTTTGATCCACCCTGACCCCACCACACAACCAATCATGTCCATCAGAGGTCCTCTGGTGTGGCTGCAGGGGAAGGGGAATCGGTGCATGCGTGCATGTGCATGGCATCAGGGTATGTGGCCAGGCAGTGAGAAATCGAGGAGGAGGAGGATGAGAGAGCTGCCATGGACATCGATGGTCCGTCATTGGTCTCTCTCATCTCAATTGAAGACACAATAGTACAAGTACAGAGAGAGAGAGAGCTGCGGGGGGGGGGTCACCTGGAGTCGGATTTGGCTTCGCCACTGTCCAACTCCAGCCACCAGGGCTTTAATTTTAGTTATTCGTCACTGCAGATGTCATGCAGTCAGCAGGCTGATGTGCAGCATCACATGCTGTGCTGCTGGTGTTAGGTGTAGCCAGGGTCAGTCATAGTCAGTGCTGCTAAAGTTGGACCTCTGGTCCTGCTGTGAGGAGTCCTCCCATGCCGGACCGAGTCTTGTTGCTGCTGCCTGAGTGATCTTGAGAATCTCAGACATCACATCTGTCTACCACCAGGCTGGCATTTATCCTCTTCCTCCAGTCCAATCATCAGAACAGTCATCACCGTTGCATAAATCAGTCAGGCCAACCAAGGCAGACCACACCAGGTATGTTGATGTTGTTATCTTCCCCTACCCCCCTCACTTTCTTCTTTGTTTGCAGCACTACAGTGAATATCGAAAACATTTAGAGTAAGTGGCAGCATTAAAGTGGAACTTTTAAGCTAAAAAAAATGGTCAAGCCACAGTGAAGCTTTCTTTCATGGTCCAAAATGGAGCAACTGCCTGCTACTCATTATTGCAGCCCAAAGATACGCTCCATTTTCGAGAGCCTAGGTCAGATAATATTTAAAATTTTAGCTCCTGGGGCAGTTACTGTTTAGGACTCTATCGTAAATAATGAAAGAGCAAGCCACTGCATATTTTTATTAAGATTATACTTTATTTATTAAGAAAGTTCTGTTATGGAGCCGCTGCTTGCTATACCCCTAAGTTGATTTCAAATCCGCTCCATTTTCAGGAGTCTATTTTCTTTAAGAGAGCTGTCTGGCTCATTTTGGACGTCACTTCTTACAAATTATAAATTGCACATTTTTTCCACAAGAGGAGGGAAAGAAAAATGATTTTTATAGCTAATTCAGAAGCATGGAGGGAGTGGTTTTTCATGTTCCCTGCCAGTACCTCTAAAACAGGGAAACTTCACAGTTTCAATGGAAAGTGGCTACACTTCCGACAACAAACCACACAAAATAGATCCTTATCTCATTCATTTCTGTACACTAATTAAAATATTTAAATGTATTCCAAGACAAACTATCCAATATATCACATCGAAGGGCTGCAGAACAGCATGTTAGGAAAAAAAATGACTTTTATTTAAAAAAGTGCATACAGTTATACTGTTATAACATCCAGGTCTTAGTGTCTATATTTAATAACAGGGCACTTGCTAGCTAGCTTTTTCATCAACCCTAGGCCATTTTCAGATTGTATCTCTTTGAGCCATTTCAGGATAAGGCACTGGGGCAAAGCAGAGGGACTGAAAATGAAAAATGGAGACCAGAGAGGTAGATAAGAGAGAGAGAGAGAGGTCCTGTAGGTGGCCATCCTGCAAGAAGAGACAAGGAATACCATATGATAGTAAAGGATAGTGACAACAAAATGGCACTGTAACAGACATTTTTAAAAAGAATACAGAAAAGAGTCCATGTGATGCCTAGGTAGGACGCTTTAGCCCTACCACTAGCCTGTGTGCTGCAGTGCTGCATAACAAACACTGTTTATTTAGTTATTTTGTCTTTCTTTTGTTTTTCAAAAGTTCAATGATTTTGTCCCATGGTGGAGTGGGATATTGGCATTTAGGGGGCCCCAGGTCACAAAATGTGACTTTGGATAGGGCCCCCACATCCATTAATCTGGCCCTGCTTCTTACTTACTAATATTCCCCTATGTTTATCCCATGCATGTTTCGAACCCCCTGATTTCTTTGCCTCCACCACTTATGCTGGCAGTCTGTTCCAGATGCCTCCACTGTTTCAGTGAAGTAGTGCTTTCTCACATAAGTCTTACATTTCCTCTTCTACAGCTTCATCACATGCCCTCTGGTCCTGATGCTTGTTCTCATTTGAAAGAGACTCCCCTTCTGCACCCTGTTTATCCAGTAAGGTACTTGTAGGTCTCTATCATGTCCCATCTTACATTCTTCTCTTCCAGCATGTAAATGCTGAGATTCCTCAGTCTCTCCTTTTAGAGCTTTGATTCAACCCTGCACCATTTTTCAGTTGCTCTCCTCTGGACTGCTTCCACCCTGCCTATGTCCTTTCTGAGGGTGTGGCCTCTAGAACTGGACAAAATACTCCAGGTGGGGTCTTACAAACAAGCGCTACAGTGGCAACACCACCTCCCTCCTCCTGCTGGAGATACCACTCCTTATGCATCCTGGCATCCCACAGGCCCTACCCACTGCTTTGTCGCACAGCCCTGCCACTTTTAGGTCATCAGATATGATAACAACAAGGTATTTTTCCTGTTTAGTGGCTGTGAGTACCTCCTCTGCCATTCCATGCTCAGCTCTTGGTTTCTATGCCCAAGGTGCATGATTTTGCACTGAACCTAACTGCCATGCTCTTAATCACTCGAGTTTCCCAGGGACCCTATGAATTCTCACCATCCCCTCTTGATTGTCCACCCTAGCAAAGATTTTGGTGTCATCTGCTAAAAGGCATATATTCCCTTCCAGTTATTCTACAATGTCATGTATGATGTATGAAGACATGGAAAAGGACTGGTCCCAGTATTAAGCCTTGCAGCACCCTGCTGGTCACTCTCCACTCATTAGAGTGAGGACCATTAACCACCACCCTCTGTCACCTATCCATAAACCAGTTCCTTGTCCAATTCATCACTTTCAATCCCACACATAGGCAGCTTAATTTCTTTATCAGTCTCCTGTGCAGCACACTGTTAAAGACTTTGCTGAAGTCCACACAGGCCATGTCTACTGCCCTCCCCTAATCTATTTCCCTGGTCACCCAGTCAAAGAAGTCAATCGGATACATCTGGATTGACTCCGCCCTCTCCCCCCCTTTTGACGCTATGCTGCCTTTGACCTTGTATCCCATTGAATTCAAGATATCATATCAACCTTTCCTTTAGCAGTGCTTCCAGTACTTTCCCCACCATTGATGTGAGACTGATTGGCCTATAGTTGCTAGCCTTCTCCCTGCTGCTGCCCTTATGGAGAAGGACCACACCTGCTCTCCTCCAGTCCTCTGGAACCATGTCTGTTTCTAGTGAGATGTTTAATAAGGCTATCAGTGGGCAGCCATCACATCCCTGAGTTCCTTTATGTCCACTATGCCAAGCAGGCTACTTCACCTCACAGAGGTACGTAATAGGAAACAAAATGAGACACTCCCTTCTATGTCCTCTAGCCAATAAAGCAAGCTTTTATTCATTACTTTTTGTAAGGTCCCTTAATCAGTTAAAGGGTCATCTGAGATGTGCTATTAAAAGATCAATGCCCCATACGGCTTGCAAAATTCCTTCTTTGCTGCACTCAAGCCTTCGTGTTTTTGATTCTTTCACCTTCTGTCAGGTAACCAAATCCTCAGACAAGTAGGAAAAAGTAAGCTGTATTGTATTTCGCATATCTTAATTCATTCTTAATAAAGTAGAAACCTTCTCTCTTTTCTGTGCAGTTTGATCAAAAGGTCATTTTATGTCCCTCATGCTCAATAGAAGTTTTATCTCTAATACCCTCTTATGTCATTTTTGTGCTGGAACTCATGAAAGCAAATAATTATTGCCATAGGCTTTTCTCTAAGACCTGGTTTCAGCCTTTAAGATCTGTGAGCGCTTTTCATGATAAAATTAGCACACTTAGGGGATCTAACAAGAGACAGGAGGAGATAATTAACATATTTAATGGGGTCTGAGTTCTCATAACCTTTTGGTAAACATGTTAGTCTTGGGGTGTTTAGTCTAATCCTTGTGTCTTGATACTCCAATTTTGCTTCCATATTTTTGATAGCCTTTCTGTAAATTCCTTTGCTGCACTATCTTCAAAGCTGCTAATTCTGGCTTTAGAATCACTAATACATTGTTCATGTGGAAAAATGTCATCTTTCATTTAATGAAAGTGTTGTACTAAGTAATTTAGTGTAATCCCTACTGTTGATATTATTGAAAGGAGCTTTCTATCATGCTCAGTTGTCAAAGTGTAACCTTCTATTCCATTATCAGAACTCTTTGGCTAGATCAAAAGTTGTTTTGATGCCTTTTTATCTGTATTTGTTAGACCACTGCTTACATCTTCTTTATTTCCATGTTAAGTTGCTATTTTTTGTTTGAATCATGTAAAACAATAAGTAGGATGTACCTGTTACACCTTAATTTCCCAGCCACTGTTTATCTTTTTGTTCTGATTGTTTTCTAAAAATGTATAGGTCTCACTGGTAGGGGAAGAGATTGGCACAGAGCTCACTGAAACACATCTGTTCTGCTTGGCATTATCATTCAAATCCTTTTCTACTTTATTTAACATTCAAGTTTAGAGTAAATTTATAAGCATCCTCAATGGTTACTTTCTGAAATATAAAGTCCTTGTTTAGTTGTTCCTGGGTAGAGAAGTTGCAAAGTTTTAATTAGCAGGTGAGGTACTAGTAAAGTTGCAAACTTTGCCTTCACGAACCACTTCCCAAATCTTTGCCATTTTATACAAATTTGCCTGTTTTCACTTCCCACTCACTTCATCCTGCACTTCGCCTGTGAACTTTGCCATGAACTTTGCTTTAAGGTGAATTTTTGCAAAGTTTCCTCATATCAAGGCTACTGGTAGACAAGTGCCTGTATGTCACATGGAACGGCTCCTGCAAGCCACATATAAACATAGTGGGCCAGATTCACAAAACTATGTGGGACTACGTACCACTCTGCATCTCCAGTTGCAGACTGAAATCTCTGCATCTGCAGAAATTTGTATTCTCAGTCCACCAAGCTGCAGGAGATGTTACGTCCAGTCCCACCAGGCATAACAGTTTCTGCAGCTGTGGGGACAAAACACCTGCAAGCTGATGTAAATCATGGAGCCAGTCATAAATCAGCTCCACTGTTGTGAATACCACAGCTGCAGAAAAACTGTACATGAAGTGGCAACCCACTTGCTGGGTTTCCACAGCTGTGTAGGGTTTGGGGCACAAGTGAATCTGGCCCAGTCTGCTCCAGTTTGTTTCAAAATCTGTGTGAAAGTGTGGAAGGAGACAGATCTGTTGTTTTTTGAGCTGTGGAAAACAACTGCAAAAACAGCCTTTTGCAGTTTTTTTTGTATTTCGAGCATCTTTGTTTCACTTAGAGGTTTGTTAGTATCTTTTAATTGTTGTTTTGTCTGATTTTCTTTGTTTCTGTACTTATTTCTACAACCTTATATCTGTAGTCTCCTTTGACTTCTGTTTTCAGATCCTCTTGTTATATTAATTTTTTCTTACTTATTATTTATAAATATATTATTTCCACATTTCTACCTCTTCTACTAACTTTCTTTGGTAACTCTGTGTTGTTTGGTGTGTATTTGTATTTTTTCATATTTTTTTCAGATAAAAATGAGTTGGGAGGAGAGTTATAGGACTGGGACTGGGAGTGAAGAGAAAGGGATGTGATGAGTGGTTGGGACACATCATCACATACATCTGCAAAGGACACCACAGGTGGCACCAGCAGCACCAGGTGCAGGAGGAAGGGGCAGAAAGAAGCCTCTAACAGAAGCATCTTCTTCATCTGGATGATTACCTTCAAGATTGGTTTGCTGACCTCTAAAGCCCTACACGGTCTGGGACCGCAATACCTGCAAGAGCTTTTATGCCCCTACTGCCCCTCCCGACCACTCCACTCCACTCCACCGATGAGGGATTGCTAAAGATTCCCAGGGTTTGGTTGAAATCATCTGGTTCTCGAGCATTCACTTATATAGCCCCTACCATGTGGAATTCTCTGCCACAGTATTGGTTGCATCTGCCAAAAATCCTGAGGACCTGGGACAGCAGCTCTAGATAGACTTGAGCAATTTAGAAACATGGATGAGAGATGCAGGCCTGCTTTTAAGTGTTAAAAAAACACAGTGTATAATGTTCTCGGTAGGTCACACAAAGAAAAAGATGCCAGAATTGAAGCTTAAATTCTCGGCAGGGACTCTGGTGCAGAATGTATCAACCTATAAATATTTAGAGGTCCTTGTGGACTCGTGGTTAACTTTCACTGAACATACTGTATGTTACTGCAAATAAAAAAAGCGTACCAGAGGCTGGTAGCACTGAGAAGGATAACTGGCTGTCTTTCTAGAGAAATCAGAGAAAGGTTAGTGAAACAATTACTGATACCAGTGGCAGAATATGGTTTCCCACTGTACATGAATTCTAACCAAAATTCTCTAACTAAACTGAACCAACTGTACTATAGAATGGGGAACTTTATAATAAAAAAGGCAATAGAACACATCACTGTGAAGTTTACATGATCTAAACTGGCTCCACTCTGAAGCTCAGAGGGTTTATTTGTGGTCATTAATTTGTTGCAAGCTAATTTACCAGAAAGAAAAACATCCATTAGCTTATCTGGTACAACTTGAATCCAGTCATATTTCATTGGATAGATTATGGAAATCTTCCCTGAATATACCAATGATCAGATCACTGAATAGAATGGGGATATTGCATTACAGAACAGTTTGGCTGGGAATTGGAATAATTTGCCACATGAGATAAAATCGATTTCTGATTTGCATAAGTTTAAAGTTATATTGCACAAACATCTGAAAACAAAATGTCAATGTTTTAGATAATGTGATGTAAATGACTTATGGTTGGTAAACTGTATTGTTAACAGATTGAATAAGATATTATGAATGTCTGCTTTTATGTTTGTAACTTTTCATGACCACAGGACATTGTTGTAAACAGGGATTATACCCTAACTATTGATTCCTGTATAAAAATAAATTATCAAATCAAATCAAATCGAGTGAAAGAGTGCCTGATAGTGGAGAGCTTTACAGTCGCAATGAAGACTCACTTGTTTAGTCTCGCTTTTCTGCAATTAGATTGACCTCAGTCATTATTGTTGGATTTTAATCAGTTATGTTTTATATTGTTGTACAGGTTTGTAAAGTGCTTTGATATGTATGAACTGTGCTATATAAATAAAGTTATTATTATCATTATTGATACTCCTAATAGTTCAGTAGTAGCAAGTAGCAGCACCCTCCATTGGCCCCGCTTTTTCACAAGAAGAAACTGGCAGAGATCAGCCCCTGTGCCACCCCCTGTGGAACCTCTGCCTCTGGCTAATCCCCATGAGAAGCCCCTGAGAGCATCCATCTCCCCTTGGCAGCAGCCCATGTCCCTTATTTGGGACTTTTTGATCTGGACCTTGCCAACAACAGAAGTGTGAAATTCAAACTTTGTCAGACAGTTGTTTGATGTGGGAAAGAGGCAGCCACTTGGGCACTGGTGGGCAGCACACCCACCTTAAAGTAAGGCACCAGCGTAAGTGGGAGAAGCACAGAAAGGTGAAGGCAGTGTCACTCCTAGCGGTCTGCCTGTGCTGTAGAGGGGGTGGCACTGCAAGAGGTGATGAGGTGCCTAGTCTGAAGAAGGCGACATGGGGGGACTGGGAGTGGGACCTGCTGCCAGGCTTGAAAGCTGCAGAGGACAGCTGTTATGCCTGGGTCTCACACCATCTACTGACTCATGTGTTCAAATCATAAGTAACCATGTTTATTTTCACTGTGATAGTGCTGCATTTTCACTAACATATAGAAACAGGTATCCATAGTACTAGCATGGGTACTAGGACTATGCTTGCCTCTGATATTTGCTGCTGTATATTATGTTTATATCATGTTATGGTTTTATACATGTTTTATGTTTATTACACCTGACATGCATATCTTTTATTTATTGTCTTTACCTAGGTTATGTGAGTTCCTTTTATGTTCTGATATAATCATATAATCTTGTATAATTTGTGTCTTATACCAAAGTATCATGCCATGTGCATTTCTGCTTATACTGCATTCTCTTTATTCAGAACATATAACTGACAACGCATTCTCTTTGTTCCAAGATTCCTACTTATCTTACAACTTTAGTTCCTATGTAATTGCCCAAGGAAACCATCTTATTTACAAGCCTTATCCAATGATGTATGTTTATCATATCTGTAACTGTACTGTTATCAGTTATATATAAGTGCGTGCACACCAGCTCCTCAGAGAGAAATAGACCATATTTGAGGAATGGTGGGAAATCAGCTCCCTTGTGATTGCTTTGCCACATGTCTGAAATGAGTATATGTAATAAAACTGCTTTTTGTTACATACTGCTTGTGGTATAATCTTTGGATAGCCAATATACAAGAATTTGATAGTAAGCTGGACTTACCGTAACAATGGCAACTGCAGTAAATGTGTTTTTTTTTTTATTGCTAACAAAGGTACACTCATTTCCTATTGGGAACTGAGTTCTGGAAATTAATTTTCCCCTACAAGTAGCTACAAGTTACAGCTTGGGACTCCAGTTTAAAATCATGCACTGCAGTTCTCCAATTACTAGAGCACTGGCACTATAGACTCCGATGTACAGCATGCTGTCACTCCTTTACTGAGTGGATATTAGGCAGCTTTGAACCTCTGTACAGGTGGACTGCTGCTGTGCATTTGGCTGAACCTTAGGCAGCTTTGGGACTCCATGAAGCCAGGCTGCTTGCTCGTACGTTGTGGGAAGGACCCCACATATGTCAGAGCCATACGTGTGTCTTCAGCTACTGTGGTTCAAAACACAGTTGCTGAGCCACAAATGGCTAAAGAGTTCCCTTCTTATTGACATGTCTAAAATATACATTGAGGTGAAAGAAGACATCTCAGCTTACCTCACTGTACATGGTGGGTGGGAGTGCATTAATGGGTTAACTAAAGGTGAGTTAACTGAAGATGATTTAGAGCCAATTAAGTTGATTTGTAAGCAGTATATTTAACTGAGGCAGTCAACTAAAAAAAGGCTTTCCACAAAAGGGCTGCTTTAGATGCATCTTTACAGAAGCTGAAAACAGTGAAGTCAAGTTTCTCTGCAACCTGAAAGACTTTAGGTGTAAGAACTTTTGTCTTTTTACAACTATTCCTTGTTACTCACTTTAGGAGAAGCACTACTTTTAATAGTTGTATGCCATATTTCATTTTCTGTTCCATGAATGCATAGTTTATTTATTTTTTTGCCAGACTAAAAACAGCTTAGTCAAGGACGCGCTATATCATGCAGTTGAGATAATTACTAATTAGAGAATGTTCAGCACAGCAGAGACATTATTGCATTCTGTAATGAATCTCAAGGTTTAATGGTATCAGTTTCATTAACTATTGTGGTGTGATTGATTTTAATACTGTTTTGATAACAGTAATTAGAGTTGGCTGGGAATCAAATGTTAAATCTGTCTTTTAGACTGATTGCGTCACTTGGCTTTGTTCACTTGAGTTAATTATTTTTAAATTAGAAGAATCTTCTTTTGCTTGATAAAGGTTAGCCTTCATCAGTGATGTAGGGTTGAAGAACATGCTTTTGAACATGTGGAAATGTGCTGTCATGGATTTTAATGTGTGGTAATATTTGTAGTTGGGAAACAATGTGCCAAGTTAAACATGTGCTATATCAAATTGTCACTGTTACCAGGTATCAGAGTCTCAAACTGTGTTTTCTGAAGCTAAACTAGATTATTTGTCATTTGTATTGAGGAAAATCTGCTCATAAAATTGCTGACACCTAAGCTTGTTGCCAAGGGCATGTGCCGGTCTGCAGTGTTGGCACATTGTCTGCAAACTTTCTGTCATTCAGATGGGTGGTTGCTTTAAGGTTGAAGTAAGTGGACTAGTGTCATTAGTCTTGATTCAAGTTAATCATAGTTTGTTGGAACAGAAAGCAGGAAACAACAGCTTGCAAAGGTTTTCTATGATTTTTTTTTTTCCTTTTCCAATATGGCCTCTCTATCTGCAATCATGTAAATCATGATGGTTAAGCAATTTTGTTATTACTGCCTCAAGCCGGTGGCTAGGAATTGTTCTTTTATCTCTAAGAACTCTCATTCAGCATAGTGTTCAAGGACACTGCAGCTACAGCTGGGTTTAATCCCAGAAGCCATTGTTTGCACAGTGTGTGACCTTTCACAAGTCACTTGACCTCTTTGTACTTTTGAGCTGTACCTGTTTTTCCAGCTCAAAATTGATGTACCTCCTTAATTAAATTAGTGTTTCTTATCCAAATATAACTTTGATGGGGAGTGCACATCAAATGTACTTTTTAAAGGTTACTTTTTTTTCCAGTTCTCATCATGTGTACATGACGTTAGGACTGCAATTTTTTTTCCCCTGGACTTGGAGCCATAAAGCTGCTTGCTATCTACAAATCCACCCATTCCTATGTATGCCTTCCTTTACAGAAGTTCTCACAGCTTCTTTGTCCTTGTCCTGTATCACTTATCCCCATGCATCACACAGTGATTAATGGAGGGGCTGATTACCCTCTGCATTTGTACTAAGCCATTTACTTTAACTTTAATGCGCTAGCTACACAATTTACACTGCCACAAAAAGTATTATAACTGTTTTGGGAGATTTTACCATTTATATTTGTTACAGGCCTAAATGTAACACCTTTTTAACAATTTTGTATGGACAAAATACCAGTATTATAACTTGTGTTATTTATCAGAATGATGTGTGTTACTGACACAGTTATAATGTCAAATTCAGAGAATTAGGGATGACTAATTGTTTCACTTTAAGTCTAATTTAATTTCCTTTTCAGGAATCCATCAGAGTGTAATAATAGCTACAATAAAAACATTCTACCTCCAAGGGTAGTCAAAGGCATACATCTGTATAGAGTTAATATAAGTATTAGCATTTGAAAACCAATGCCAACCTTCCACAAGGAGAATGCTCTGAGGAAAACAGATGTTCCCTTTTGTGGCTTGTGTTTTATTTTTTCTCTCTTACAGAGATAAGACAATCCTTCACAAGCAACTACTGGTAATGTATAACAATGCTTTAACCAGTGGTCCAATTTCATTATAACGTTATTATAGTTTGAATTATGGTAGAATACTGTATTGCCCTTATTACTTTTTTATGGCAAAATTGGGTCAACCCCATCTGTATTTGTTCTGCATACAACCTTTCAGGTGATAACTGATTGGCAAAGAAGGATTGACAAAATATCCACACCACTATTGGGAATAAAGTGTTATCTAACATTTATGCAAAAACCTGTTACAAGTAAATTTAATAGTATTGATTATTATATGGTCAGGCATCTGCTCCAGCATCAGTCATACAGTATCCTATATTATCAGACCTGCCTCTTTCACAAAAGAAGCAGCTTGGAGGGGCCAATGGCAAGAATTGTATATACAGATATGCCCACCCCTATTAACTGTTTGCTTACATTAACAACTGTTTTAACAACTGGTGTGCCTGTATGGGGCAGATAATTGTTGGAACTGTTAATGACATAGTTAACTACTAACAAATCACTGCATGTCTATTTGTTTAACAAATAACAGTCTAGGAATGATGTCAGCTGCAAGTGTACTATTTATCACAGGCTGCACTCACTGATAGAAGGCTTTTATGGTTCATCAGTGATAGGTATGTATAATGCTGCAGCTGCTACAGTTCTTAGTGTGATTCACCATGTCTATGACATTTTCATAGATATGATATACTGCAAGCCAAGCCTCCTGAACTATACAAGGAGCTCGGGGGGGGGGATTGAATCATGCCACCTTACAGTGCACCTGCGGTGGTTACAAATAAATAAAAGTCCTTCTGGAATTGACTGAGCTACAGCTAGCAGATCCAGAAATGAGGGAGGTAAACCCATTGTCCCTCCAGTAAGAGCACAAAAAAAGGAAAAAATGTGTGTTTGCTAATAACCCATTTCTTGTTTATGAGTTTTGAAAAAACATATAATGTACTCTAACATTATAAACCAGCTCAGCCTCTCTGCCTTCCCAGTGTAGTCTAGCACAACCATACACAATCTATTTGCAAGTGGATTTATGTCAGCTAGCACCAGCCAGGTGCAAGGGCCTTGGCCCTCAACAAGCTGAGCTGGGGAGGTGGGGGAGAAACTGTGTACATTCCCATATTCATTCACATATCCTTTTTACAATATTATTTCAATGGTCATTCCTGGACTCTGACAACCAACTTCATTTTAAATGTGATCAATGTTTAAAATGTATTTTCTGCAATGTGCTTCATGTGACTATTGTTTCATTATGACTTTTTTTTTTTTGCTATCATGTTTTTACATATTGTTGCAGCTTATCAAGTATAAGCTCAGTAAACTGTTCCACATCCGTGGATGTTTTGGGGTATTAGGTCCATTTGGGTGACATCTGTCAGGCCCACATGGGGGGGGTACCAAGTACAAACCACTAACATGACAAATTAGTTGTTTTTACAGGCTGAAATTTCCCAACAACACTGAAAACAGCCCCATGAATGATTATTTATTTCTTATAGATTATGTGCCACCATCAACACTCCCAAACAAAAGGGATCAGCATTGCTGTCCCATCCAGATTAATTACAACATGACAACCCATGCACACCTGAACACCACAGTGAGGCCCCTACTGTCATAACCTCTTGTGAGACTTGGAAACAGGGTGTATTCACAAATGAATGAATGGTATATTCTTATCATTGGACCTTGTCCTGCACCTCTGAGTGCATGACCGACACCCTCACTTGTCTATGTCATACCACACCAGAAGCAAAGTCATTGCTATTAACCATACCATTTTCCTTTTCCTTTCAAAACAACTATATGTGTGTTTTAAAACTAAGTTTTTAACAAAGATTTACAAGTTTTTTAGGTTTCTGCAGAGTGGTAGTGGTACTGGTAAGATCTTCAAGCAACACATGCAACTTTTCTTCATGGCTGGTTTTCCAAACTTGGCTGGCACCTCATACGAATGGTGCTCTTGGTTGCTGTTTCAGGAATTGTGTTCTTTATTGTTCTGTTATGAACTATGTTGTTATGAACTGTCAATATTTGTGCAAAAATATGCTCTTTTTTACAAAGAGCTATGCCTGTGTGGTTCTGGCTATTACATTGAAATATTCAATGGACAATCTTCTGCAGCCCTTGTCAAGACCTTTGCCATTTCAGACAATGAGCAGCCAGCTACATAAACATTACATTTCTTACCATGCTGGTACACATCTGCAGAGCCACATGTGACATGTATGACGCATGGGTTACGAACTTTCGATAAATGACATTTCAAATGTAACTACACTGCTTTGTAGTTACCACCTCGAACCTTATGGACTGGTTCCTCTTTAAGGACATTGTTATTAGATTCTTCAATCAAACATGTATGCCGCTGTCCCGTACACCACTGTTATCTGCCTTTTCCACTGTCAATATGGACTGTTCTTTATGACTGGACAATGACTTTAACACTTTTTTTACAAACCATGTTCTGTGATTACCCCTGTGTCAACTCCTGAATAGGACTACTTTTGCAGTGATCCTGACTATCTGTATGCTATAGAAATGTAATTCATTTATATTATGAGTTTTTATGTGCTTTGAAAAGCAGAAATTCAAATCAATGATTTAAAGCTTGATCATAATATGTATCTTATTTTAACTCATCCACTACTAACCCATTGCTGTCTGAGACTTACTTTTAACCAACATCTTGCATGGCTGCAGTTCTTTACAATGCTCGCGCTTCAGGATTGTTAACAAAATAAGACATACCATTACTACACCTGACCATCTTCTTTCTATTGTGTTGCCTTTTGAGCAAGGCAACAAGGAAGGGACTGTTATGCCATGGGTCCCACACCACCTACTAACACATGTGTTCATACCATAAGTACGTTGTTTATTTTCACTGTGATATTGCTGTATTGCACGAACATATAGAAATAGGTATCCATAGTACAAGCATGGGTACTAGGACTATGCTAGCCTCTGATATTTGCTGCTGTATGTTATGTTTACATCATTTTATGGTTTTATACATGTTTTATGTTTATTACATCTGACATGCATATCTTTTATTTATTGTGTTTACCTAGGTTATGTGTGTTCCTTTTATGTTCTGATACAGTCATCTATCATGTGGAATTTGTGTCTTATACCAAAGTATCATGCTATGTGCATTTCTGCTTATGCCGCATTCTTTGTGTTCATCACCTATAGTTGACTATGCATTTTCTTTGTTCCGAGATTCCTACTTACCTTGCAACTTTATTTCCTAGGTAATTGCCCAAGGAAGCCACCTTATTTACATGCCTTATCCAATGCTGTACGTCTATCATATCTATAAGTGCACTGTTATCAGTCATATATAACTGCTTGCACATCAGTTCCTCAAAGAGAAAGAGACCATACTTGAGGAATGGTGGGGAATCGACTCCCTTGTAATTGCTTTGTCACATGTCTGATGTGAGTATTTGTAATAAAACTGCTTTTTATTACATACTGCTTGCGGTGTAATCTTTGGATAGCCAATTTAACATACAAAAATCTGGTAAACTGGATTTACCATAACACAGCAGCTGAGACCAAAGCTTCAGATCCTCTTCTCCCTCCTCTGGTTATGTCCATGAGAGCCAAAGTGGTGCAACTCTGCAATGAGATGTGAGACCTCAGATACAGAGTTATGTACAGGGAGGCTGCACTCCAGATGCTGTATGCCAACCAGTGAATTCTCTTTGAGGGAATGGCAGATCTCCATAGTGTCTGAAACAAAAGAGATAAAAATGTGTTTACTGAAGTTGTAAACCACCCAAAAATATATTCTTTTTTTTATAACATAAAGGGGGTAACAACTAACTCAGGACAACTAAGTGACAAATGATCTCTCTGCAGTGTCAAAGCACTGTCACTTTAAGGAATAAACAACTAAAATTAATATACTGTAGAAAAAGACTGACAAAAATACTTAACTTAAACATGCAAAACAAGTCCCTAAGCAAAATGAGAAATTACAGACTACAGACAAAAAGTATGAAGAAGGAGAAAGATTGAAAATAGCAAGGCAACTCTCTTGCTCAGTCCAAAACTATAGATCTTTCAAGGCTGCCTACACTTCCCCTTCCCCATAGCAGTGCTTCTCTGTAGACAAATCATAAAATAATATTTTAAACTGAATAATCTTCAAATAAAAACTAAAAAGCACAATCTAGATGCACAAGGCACAATAGAACAAGTTGCAAGTGATTTTGAGTCAAAACCCTCAATAATAAAGGCTTTAGAACATTATTGTTGCTCAGGCAAGCACATGAACATCTTCTACTCTCTATTCATAAGACTGCAGTTAACACAGCCTGCTTGGGACATACACATTGTTTCAGTACCATGAGGCCTGCAATCACATGGTGCACTATTTCCTTGCAGAGAACTTTGCCTGAGGGGCCAACTTTGCTGATGAAGCACTGAATTCACAGCTTCAAAGTTGACACTATACTGCAAATCGATACTTCGCAAGGCGGATCTTCACAAATTAATTTTTGAAGTGAATTTGTTCACTCATACTATAGTTACTTCCCCTAATTGTTCTCTTTCTAAAAGGAACTAGCATTGTACAATTTCATAAATTCAGTTTAAAAACAGACAATCCACCATCTGTATCAGAAATCAGTTCCGTTCTTCCTCAATGTATCTTATTTTGTTCAAATGGTCCATTATCTAGGTTTCTACTCATTCTAGTATTTATATATTGAGAGGGTGCAGTATCTTAGTTTGTTCAGTTTTCCAGATACAGTAGATGGTGTGAGGCTCACTCACTAGCTCTGGAAGTAATCCTGCTTTAATTATTCAGTTTGGATGATTAGACAAAAGCCAGTCAATGCATGTATCAGTAAAAGCCATGTAATTTATCCTTGTTTCAGATTTTATGAGTTGTTCAAGACCCAAGTTTTTGCAGTTTATTTTTTTTGTATCCGTCAGAAGAATTGATATCACTCTTCTTAAATAATCAGTTCTTCATTTATTTCCAAATGTTTCCAGCAAAAAAATCAAATTGTCCTATTCAATTTTAGTGGTTTGTAACAAAATCCAAAGATTAGTTATTTCTTTTTACTAAAATCTATTTCTAGAAAACGTGACTCAGTTGGGGACTTGTTTTATATTCTTAGTTTTCCAGTATGTTACTAATCATAAATGTATCAATACAAGTAAGTATTTGCCTCCCTGCCCTTTCATTTTGCAGCTCTAATCATAGCACCTCCATGTATACAGTAGTTATTTCATTGTTTGATATTGTTTTGCAGGGCCAAGTTTCAGCCAGTTATAATATAACTAAATAAATAAGGGAGGCAGTATAGCACAGTGATTTAAGGCTCTGAGCTGTAAATCTGGTGATATCCAGCAGACCAGACCTGGGTTTGAATCCCACAGCTTCCATGTATATACTGCGTGACCCTGAGCAAGTCACTTAACTTCCTGTGCTCCCAGGTTGCACCTGTAAAAAAGCTTTCAGCTTAGTGTGCTACTCCTGGTTAAACAACTAAAAAATAATATGCCTAGTTTATTGTACATAGCCCAAGATCTCAATATATCAGTATTCGGTAATAAAGTTCTAGAACTATAAATAATCTTAATGTGTTAAAGTAGTGATGCTAGTCTAATTTGTCATTAGCAGGTGGTCTTGGTTTAAGTTCTATATTGTCACACAACAGTAGTGCAAGAAAGATAGGTTGAGTTTGTCAAAAGTCAAAAAATGGGCAAAAATCCTAGTTATGTCAGGTGAGATTTTTAAACATCATTACATGGGGCTATTTTCAAAAGCTGGCTTATCTGCAGAATTTCTAGCTGTGCAATGGTATTTTGCATCCAGGTTTTTGATCAATGATGTGCTTAAAGTTGTGTCCAGGAGCATTCATACCTGAACTCTGAAAACTGGACTTAACTAAGTCAGTTTTGAAAACTGGACAGATATCCTAGCATTGAAAATTAGACATGGGGTAATGTTGCTAATTTCTAGATTTGTATAACAGAAAACTGCATCTAGAGATAGGCTTTGAAAAATCTCCCCTTTAATGTTTATCCTTGCTTACTGTTGATTCAACTCTTACAGAGGAATTTTGGTCCCCATTTTCAAAAGTAACTGAAATACAAGTTTTCCATAGGATTTAGAATTCAACAGATTACTGTGTAATATGCTTGCTCCAAAGTAAACAGTGGTTGCAGACTTTTCCTTGTGTTAATTTAGGTGTATACAGTATTTGCTGATATAAATATTAAACTGCTACCAACAATAAGTAGGCCATATCCATGCTTCACTGCCATTATCACTCAGAGAACCAGATTGTACTAAAATGAATTTAGAGACATTAGTGATTCCGCCATGTACGTCTTGGACTGGTATGTCTTGTAATTGTATTTATGGCACTGATTAAATCTTTTTCCCATTAACATATGCCTCCTTGGCTCCCAGGTGTTCATTTCTCTATGTGCTTGTAAATTTAAGTCAAATAAAGTGTGCAGAATCCCTAGACTCCACATATTACTTTTAGTTTTATAGTAAGTTGTGTAGTTCATAATCTCTGAGATGCCTGAATTTTCTGTAAATGCTTCCTAGCACTCACAACACAATTAATGAGGCAGCATCCCAGGGTCAGGCCACATTATTTATAACCTCCCATGTGTAGTTCTCTCAGTATAGTAAATGAAAAGAATCAATGTTTATAACAATTTACTGTTTTTTTTTAGCAAGTTAATAAATCTTGCTTTCCACGTTGCTCAGAGCTGGCAACTATGGGCTGAACCAAATGATATTTATCTCATTGTGGGTAGTTCACTCTCAATGCCATGTTATAATATAAACTTTTGATGGAGTATAACGATTTCTGTGCTGCTGAGGAAAAATAAATACAGCCTATAAAATTATACAATCATCAGTGAGAACTGCCAGTGAAGTGGGACATTAGTCAGTATAAATAAAGCAGTTCTTAAAGTGCCAGGTACTGTTTAGATGGAAAATATGTAGCATTACATTAAGGTTGTTTTTTCAAAGTCTGGAATCAGGATTGCTCTTGCATAGTTTTCATCTTAGTAGCACAATAATTTAAGGTCAGAAGGGACTGTATATGCACAATGTCTGCCCAACCCTGCTTCATAAGCATAGGTGAAATAAGCATGCAGTGCAAAGACATACCAGTTTACAGGGATTTCCAACTTAATCAGCTACCCAGGGGCCCTGGTGAGTCCCTTGGTAAGGAGAAATGTATCCAGGCTTACCTTAAAAGCATGTACTGTCTTCATGCTGATGATCTCTGCTTGTAGGTTGATACATCAGTTCACCACTCCATGAGAGGAAAAGTGCCTTCCAATGTTACTCCATAATTTACCACCTCTCAACTGCAGGACGTGTCCCATGTCCTACTACAGAAATCCAGATAACATATCTCCAGCTGTTCAATCATGTAACTATCCTTGAGTATGCAAAAGACTGAGATCATATTCCCACTGGTAAGCCCCTGTAGAGCATATTACAATTGTCCAATCTTGATGAAATGAGGGTGTGCACTAGTGACTGCAGATCAGTAGGGTCAAGGAAATGATTCAACCTAGCCATGTCCCTATGCTGGAAAAGCAGGCCTTGATGGCAGCTGAGACCTGAAACTCAACCAAAAGCCACTCATCAAGAACTACCCACAGGCTGCAAACTTCCATCATCAGCTTAAGTCTACTCCAGCCAACATGGGAAGATTGCAGTCACACTTGAGTGTTGATACCTGCTACTCTGTCACAACCAACAGCACTTCTGTCTTACCATGACTGCAAAATAACTAGTTAGATTCCATCCTGGATCTGATTTCCTCCAGGCACCATTCTATTCAATGCATGGGTAAACTCTGATCAGATGCAAATGAGATATATAGCTGTGTATCATCTACATAGCAGTAAAACTCTATGCTGTATTGACTTAGATTCCCACCCAGCGGAAGCATGTACATTGTGAACAACATAGGAGAGGGGGCAACCCCCTGAGTTATTCTACAGTCCAGAATCACCAGCCCCAATTGGCACGATTAAGCTAAGATCCATTGCACCCTTCCTGTGTGGAACAACCAGAATAATTTTAAAACAGTTCTGGACACTCCCCCATGTACCAACAACCTGTTCAGCAACTCCAAAGGATTGAAAGCATCACAATCAGATGTTAGGTTGAGGAGAAAAAGAACACTTCCCCTTCTATCCTTGGATAGGTATTGATCATTGCAAACTCCGACAAGTTCTGTCTCCATGCTGTGGCACCAGAGGAAGCCAGATTGGAATGGCTCAAAGATGTTGTGTTCCTCAAGATGACTCATTAGCTGCTCAGCAAGCACTTTCTCTGCAACTTAGCCAGAAAAGGCAGGTTGCAGACCAGGCTATAATTCACTAAATTGTCAGGATCTAACAAGAGTTTCTTGAGCAATGTCTCACCACCACCACCACCACCTCTTCCAAGAGGGCCAGAAAGACATCCTTCACTCAAAAAGGACTTGACAATACCAGCAAAGACTGGAACCAATGCACCCAACTCAGCCTGGAGCAACCGAGTTGAGGCAGGGTCCAATCTAGAAGAGGTGCATCAAAAACCTGTAAGAACCCCAGAAACATCCTCCTCATCCAGATGGTGGAACTCTGCCCAGGAAACAAAAGTCTTTCAATTCATTGTTATTGAACACCTGCTATTGTTGGCAATTGACAGAACTTTAATGTAACTCTGTGGCTCAGGGAATAGTACTGGGCAGAAACTGTGAATTCTGAACTCATGAAAATTTCAGGAAATTTTCTGAAATTTCAACTTTGGTGAAATCCAAATCCTCCGAATGTGTTTGGTGAATTTTCACCCCATTCTGCAAAATTTTCTGGTTGAACTGTGGAATGATACACATGAACTGCAGAATGACAGTTCTATGGAATTCCATTCCACGGTGTAATACTGTACATCAATCTGCAATACATGCAATTATTCCGCGGTTCAGTGGTCAGTTCTGTGGAATTTCTTTCCTCAGTTTAATACAGTAATCTCAATTTATACATTCATTCTGTTGTTCTAAATTGGATTTCTGCAAAAACTGCCAATGTGCATTACCAAATGTCTCAGAAGCACAAATCAGATTTCCACAGCAATTCTGTCAGCAGAATTGTAATTTTGCACACCACTATCATGGAATGTATCAGTGGGATTGGATGCAGGAGACCTGGGTTTGAATCTTCACACTTGTATTTTAAGTAAGAGACCAGAGTGCAAAAATTCTGACAGGAACTTTAATATTTTTTTCCAAAATTTTAATTTCAGTTCTACATTCAACAGAGTGCAGGTCAATGACTGTTTGGAGTTAAAAAAGTAAAATCTTCAGAAAAGGAACTTTAGTATTTGACACAATATGTGCAAGGTACAAAGTACTGTTTGAAGTTTAGATGTTTCTATTTTCAACACTTTATTACACTACTTTATTTTCAGTTGTAATGTTACCATAGTGGTGAGTCATGGTTAGGTGCAGCTAGAATAGTACATTAACAAAATGAAACTTAGTTGTGAACAGCAATGATGCAGGGCAATATTTTTTAACAGAATATTTCATGGTACCTTTACTACCAGGATATGCATATGAACTACAAACATGCAGTGGGCTCCCTGTAATCTAGTTTTTATTTCATACACCCGCGGGAAGCAGGTAACCTGAGGACCCTGTGTTAGAATGCAGAGAAATGCTTTGAGTAAAGCAATAGGAGATGCTACCAGAAAACCTTTAGAATGACATAAATGCTGATCATCCTTATTGTTTTATATTAGAGATTCTGTTATATACTAGGGATGCTTGGAATTGAGGATTTGGAATTGGAATCCTCAGATTCTGATCAAACTTTGTAAATTACTGTAGGATTTTCAGAACTGCAGTGTGAAAATGCTAATTCCTAAATTAAAGATAAACTAACGTTTTACATAGGAATTTGGAATTTATTGAAGGATTTAGGAATTAAAATATAGGATTCCAATTCCAATTCAGAGGTCCTTATTAGAATCAGAATTAAACATGATTTGGAATTGGAAATTCCTAAATTCCTATAAAATCCTATCAGACTGGAATCAGTCTATTAGTATCCTATTATATATGTAATTAAACATTTTGAAATCTATTTCTCCAAGTGCATGGTATTAACTAATTTAATTACTGTACCTTGCTCCTCTGATCCCAATGTTCACTGTATAATTCCTGTGTACCTGATGCTATCAATGACGGCTTGTACTCATGTATGTATTTATGCAACTTTTTTAGTGTAATCTTCTGCTCATGATTTGTTGCCTATTCCATTAAATAGTTTGCTATTCGCTACTTGTATACACAGTATGTACTATGTATATTGTTTATTTCTGTATCTTTTGTATCTTAGTAACCATCTGTAAAACTGGATATTTGTGAAAATGAGCATTTTTGCTCACATAGCTTTTCCAGTATAAAATAAACTTGATTGATTGAATTTTCCAACTAAAGTGAAAGCTACCCAATCTGGCTTAGGTTAGCAGCACTCCATGTCTAAGCTGGCTGCAGCATGGGCCATAATTTATCGGCTGCAGTGCAGAATGGAGTGGGGGCCAGGGGTGTCCACTGCTGCTCCTCTTTCTCTGCATCCCCCAAGGGTTCACAGTAGAGTTGGAAGTTAGTGGGCAGCTGGAAAGCAACAACAACAACTAGGGAGGGCAGGGCAGTGACTGGGCGGGGGTGCAAGAGCTGTGGTTACAATAGGGCCATCACTGTTAGGGGGCCCATTGCCTCAGATGTCAGCATTAAGAAAACCATTACTCACAGACAAATTTGCAAGTTTCTCTTTGGAAATTGCTTATCCATTTGAAATTGAGTTTCTCAACAATGGTGTTGGAAGATTCCAACTCCAGTTTCACATGTTTGGGGGAGTGCAGAACAAAGAAGTAATAAGGGCCCATTACTCAAAACATCTAATCTTGGTGCTGGTGTCCCTAGGAAGAACAAGAACAAATTATATTGTTCAGTTCTTTGATCATGGTGCCAGTAAGAAGGACGAGGGCAGCATGGACAAATTATGAATGTTCAGCAGGACAGATACAAAAAACCTTCCACTATAAAAATTTCATATGCATGGCCAGCCCGGTAATGCAGAGGGTTGTGGCACTGGGCACCTTACCTCTCGCTATTCTGGTGACCCGGGTTCAGGAATGACCTCAGGTCATCAGGGTACCGGCATGGGGAGGAAAGGGTGGAGCAGGATTGAGCATGCTGGCAGGCAGCTCTCCTCTTCTGAGGGTGGTGATGGTGGGTTGGTGCCCCCCCATAGTTCCGCTCCCACCAAGTGGAGGTCTGGTGAGTAGCATAGGTGGAGAGGGGTGGCAAAGTATCGGGAGGTGGAAGGGGCTAAGCAGGCACCACAGGGTGTGAAGCATGCCTCCACATACTCACACAGCCATGTGCTGAGGCCTCAGGGAGGGCAGAGGAGAAAATCTGTAAAATGTATATGTGTCCCCATCACCAGTTTGCAGGAGAAGGCAACAGAGACCAAAATGCTGTATAAAAAAAATTTCATATGCGCTAATGGTTATTTTACATTTACTGTTGGGAGTAGATGGGCCCCACAAAATATTTTGCAGGGGTACCCTTACAGTTCTTGGCACAGCCCTGAGGGAGGGAGGGAAGGGGCTCTGGAATCACAACAAGGAACTGTTTTACCCCACTGTTTGAAGCAATGTATGCTACTCCCCCTGTCTGCCAGTGGAGAGCACCCTGCTGCTCCCAGAGCTCCAGCAATGAAGTCTGCTGGGGAGGCAGCTGCAGTCAGAAAGGGACAGCAAGAGAGCTGGTACTCATTTAGTTGGATTCTATAGTTAGCAATACCAAGATTGTGGTCTGTACTTCGGACCAGGTGGAGAGTGAGGTGCACTGTCTCCCAGGGGTAACAGATGGTAGGGTTTGTCACAACCCCACTCAGCAGATCAGCCCTCTACTCCCAAAGTGCCAACCTCTGAGTGTAGAATTGTGAACAATTTAACAGAAAAAGGTAACCCTCTTGTCTGTTTTGTGGGTTCGAGTCACTTTAGTCCCAAGTTCTGGAGGGATTCAAACTGATAACCTCTTGTTACTGTACCCAATTGTCAGGCTCAGATAATTCTGTCTTTGGGGGGCCAGATATCTTTGCCTATGGGCACCTAACCAGGTATAACAAAATTAACCCTTAGAACTCTATGCAAGGCCTAGATAACTTGTATCTGTTTCCCAGTTTGGTATCACAATAAGCACATGCACAGTGTCAACTATAACCATCTAAGCTTCACTTATATAAAAAGAAGTTTCAAGGCACACCAGGCAGTTTCTGTTTTTAAAATATATATCTTTACTTTAAAATAGGTAAAATAGGAAAACAGTAAAATACAGAACAAGATATCCCAACACATACAGCCTTAAAAACAAAACAGGTTTAAAAGTGCAAATTTCTACAACACATACACTCAGACTGGTCTTATCTAAGGTCCTTACTGTCTTAATCTTTCAGTGCTTCAATGTTCCTCTTTTCTCAGTCAGAAAATGAATGTCTCTGTGAGGTCTGCTCAGTATCTTAAAAGCAGTCTTGAGCCGGCCTTCTCTCTGAGGTCATCTAACTCCGTTTTGGTGTATTAAAATTTATATTTTAGAACACAGGATGTCCTAATAAGATATTTTAACAAAATAGGTGACCAGTGAATCTCCTGTCTCTATGTGACCTGTCAAAACCAGTCTGTGATCTGCTTCACACTGACATCAAAGCCTCTTTGATGTAATTCTGGCTTCCTTAGACTACACCCCCCAACACATGCATATTGGACTTCTTGAACCAGTCTGTGATCTGTTTCCCACAGACATCAAAGACTCTTTGATGTAATTCACGGATAACCCCAAGCAAAAGCATATGTCCTTTTCCTCATGACACCTAGTCCAAATCAAAGGATTTCCCTGAGGAAATTATAAAATGGATATCTTGGTTCCTGCCTTTAAAACAAACTAACAAGATAATTGCACCTCAGATATCTGCAGTTTAAGCTACCTCCTGTCCTTTGAACTTATCCCTGGGGGGGTTTGATATGCCAATTTCAGCAAAACAGTATTTCCTCCTGACAGACCCTCCCTTACATATTTTATACTGCAGAAAAAAAATATCATATTGAAATTAGAATCAACTGTCCATGTGCCACAATCCTCCCCACCTAGACTGAATTTGTGGGGTCTATCCCCTGCATGGGATGAGCTTCCCAAATCAGTTCACTCCTCATACACACAAGACAACCCATCTGAGTTCTGAATGGTCACTTCAGCCCTATGTAGAATGGTCATGTCATATCCTTGCAAAGCAAGACTCCATCATAGCAATCAACCATTGTTTTTCCTCATCTGCGTCAGCCAAACCAGGGAGTTGTGGTCAGTCTGCACCACAAAATGCTGTCCATACAAGTATGGCTCCAATTTCTTTAGGGCCCACACTATGGCAAGACACTCATTTTCCACCGTGGAGTATGCCTGCTCCCTGGGAAGTAACTTTTTACTCAGGTAGGCTATTGGGTGATCCCTCCCCTGGCTGGACGTCTGACTTGGTACTGCCCCAATACCCACGTCTGAGGTGTCAGTCTGAACTATAAAAGGTTTGCTATAGTCAAGACTTGTCAAAACAGGAGCACTGCACAGTGCCTCCTTTAGTTTGGAAAAGGCTTCCTCACAGGCTGGGTCCCAGGTAATTTTCTTGGGCATCCTTTTCTTTGTCAGGTCAGATAGGGGAGCAGCCAGGGCACTGTAATTGGGTACAAATTTTCTATAGTACCCTGCTGTCCTGAGAAAACTCCTGACCTGCTTCTGAGTTTCTGGTCTGGGCCATGCCTGGATTACCTCTATTTTTATTTGGTTAGGATGGAGCTGTCCCTGGCCTACCACATGCCCAAGGTATGCCACCTCTCCCATGGCCACCTGGCACTTCTCAGCTTTGACAGTGAGCCCAGCCCTCTGTATCTTACTCAGCACTTCCCTAAGGTGGGATAGGTGTTCTTCCCAGCTGGTACTAAAGATAGCAGTGTCATCCAGATATGCCATGGCATACTCCTCAGCACCATTTAACACCTGGTTCACCAACCTTTGGAAAGTGGCCAGGGCGTTCTTCATTCCGAAAGGCATGACTTTAAACTCAAATAAGCCTATCAGAGTGATAAAGGCTGACCTCTCCCTAGCTCTGTCCATCAACTCTACCTGCCAATACCCCTTTGTTAGGTCAATGGTCGTAAGGTAGGTCGCCCCTCCCAACTTGTCCAGGAGTTAGTCTGTCTGGGGCATCTGGTGGGCATCTGACTTCGTGACTGCATTCAGTCCACGATAGTCCACACAGAAATGAGTTGAGCCATCTGGCTTGTGTACGAGGACTACGGGTGAGGCCCAGGGACTCTGGGATCTCTGGATTACCCCTAAATCCAGCCTCTCCTCCACTTCTCTCCTAATGTCCTTTTGGACAGCCTCTGACACCCGATATGCTGTCCGCTGTATGGGCGTCTGTGTCCCTGTCTCCACATTGTGTGTTGCTAAGGGGGTTAGTCCAGGCTTGGCGCTAAACAAGGGGGCAAAGTCCACTAAAACCTCCCTCACTTTCTGGATCTGGCCCGGGATCAGCTGGGGAGACAATTTTACTGCCTCCACAGAGGACTCCCATTTACTCTCTCCAACAAGTCCAGAAGGGGTCTCTTCGTCTGTCCCCTCCCATGACTACACACTGCAAACACCATGTCAGCCCTATTTGCATGGACTTCATCATGTTGACATGGTACATCCTTTCAGTCTGTCTTCGGTCAGGTAACTCCACAATGTAGTTCACGTCATTTACCTTCCTAACCACATTGTACGGTCCTGTCCACTCAGCCTGCAGCTTGTCTTTCCAGACCGGAATAAGAACCATGACTTCCTGACCCACCATGTATGAACGAGCTCTGGCTCTGCGGTCATACCACACTTTTTGTTTCTGTTGAGCAGCTGCCAGGTTGTACTGGGCTGTCCCCATAAGCTCCTTCAGCCTTTCCCTAAACCTAAGGACGTAATCCACAATGTGAGTTCCCTGGGTGGCATGCTTGCCTTCCCAGTCCTCCCAGATCAAGTGTAGGGGCCCATGTATCCAGCGTCCATACAAGAGTTTGAAGGGGGAAATCCTGTCAACTCTTGGGGCACCTCCCTGTATGCAAACAACAGGTGGGGAAGGTATTTCTCCCAGTCCCTCTCATGCTGTTCAGCAAACGCCTGGAGCATTGACTTTAGGGTACCATTGAATCGTTCCACAAGTCCATTGGCTTGTGGGTGATACGGTGTCATGCATCTCTGCACCACCTCACACTTCTCCCATAAACATTTCATCAGGTCTGACATGAAGGAGCCCCCTCGATTGGTGATTACCTCCTGCAGAAACCCAACCACTTTGTCTGTCCTCAGGGAGGATAGGGCAACTGCCTCTGGGTACCGGGTGGCATAATCCACCACAGTCAGGATGAATCTCTTCCCTGAGGAGCTGGGGGTATTTAAAGGCCCCACAATATCCATTCCCACCCTCCGGAATGTCTCCTCCACTATGGGCAATGGAATTAGGGTGGCTTGGGTTTTCTTGCCTGCCTTCCCTATTTCTTGGAACGGGTGACAAGACCTCTAATATTCCTTCACCTGCTGGGTGAAATTAGGCCAGTAGAAATTCTGGGCCAACTGCTGTGTAGTGCGTGTGATTCCCAGATGATCAGACAAGGGAATATCATGTGCAATTCTGAGCAACTGCTCGCAATACCCCTGGGTAATGACAAGCTGCCTGCCTAGCATCCCTCCCTCTGTCTGTACTGCCTGAGTATACATAAGTCCATTTTCCCAATAAACCTTATGTCTGCCGTCACCTGCCTGTGCTCTATCAGAGTCTGCCCAAGCCCTCAGCTTCTCTAAACTAGGGTCGCTCCTCTGAGCAGCTGCAAACCCCTCACACAGTCCCAAGGCATGGGACAGGCCCCCTTCAGTCGCTAAACTAGGGTCCCTAGCACTAGAGTCAGGGCCCTCAGGATCACGGTCAACCTCAAACCTCTGACAAGGGGTCACCCCTCCCTCTTCGGAGTAACCCTCTGTGGCTGTGAGGTTACTTGCTACTGGGGAAATTTCTACTCCCTTTTTATCAGTCTCCCCATCTGGAGACACAGGCTGGGAAACTAGCCTCTTAGTGGTTTCCACACTGGTTTCTATGGGGTTCAGGGAACTACAATTTTTCCTTGCCACTTGGCTATAGGTAACTGCACATACCATCCCCTGCTGGAGATTGTTACACAGGATCACATCCACTGCTAATGTTTTGGCTACAGCCCCCTGTTGCACAGTTCCCCCTGTTTCACCCCAGTCTAGGAGAACACTAGCGAGGGGCAATATTTTCTCCCCACCCACAAAGCCCTGTACAGTGATGTATTTATTGGGTATAAGCTGACCAGGCTGTACCAGATCCCCTTTTATCAATGTCAGGGATGCCCCTGTATCCCTTAACCCCTGCTTCTGTACACCATTCACCATGACTGGGTGCAGATGTTCTCTCATGTTCACTGGCATGCTTCCAGGGACACACAAACAACTCACTTCTTTTCTAGCACCCGGTTATGTATTATGGCTCACCTTTTTGGGACACTGTCTGGCAATATGCCCAGTTTCCTTATACAACCAACATTCAGTTCCTCTCTCAGAGAAATCTTTTCTCTGAAACCTGGGGCTAACTGATTTTGGTGGAGGCAGTGAGGGTTTTAGCTGCCCTGAAGGCACATTTTTCCCTTTCTGTGCTGCCACACCCACCCTATTCACTCTCAGAACAGGTCTTCTTGGCATAGCAGTCCGAGAGTTCAGCAGCCTCTTGCACTGTTTTTGGATCTCAGTCCTCTAGCCAGGTGTTTAGCTCTGCTGGGCATGCCCAATAAAACTGTTCTAATAAAATCACATTTTCAATTTTATCAACAGAGTTTTCCTCAGTTCCTTCCCACCAATCATTTAAAAACTGATGCTGTTTCATGGCTAACTCCTCATAGCTCATATCAGGGCTTCTCCTGAGTTTACATAATTTAGCTCTGTATGATTCAGCGATTAATTCAAACTTTTTTAAAAGTGCAGCTTTCAGCTTGCTGTAATCATTGCTGTCCTCATTGTCCATTTGACCCAATGCATCCCAAACTTTCCCGGTAAGTAGTGGGGATAGCTGGAAGCTCCAGGACTCTCTAGGAATTTTAGCCTGAATACAAACTTTTTCAAAAGAATTTAAAATGGCATCCATATCCTCCCCCTCTTTAAACTCAGCTATTAATTTGGAGTTCAATTTATAACCCAGTCCCACAGTCCCAGTTAAACCCAAGCCATTTACCTGCTCTGGTGCTGCTGGTTGGAGTCGTAGCTTCTCCAGTTCGTATTGCCACTGGTGCTCCTCTCTCTTCTCCTCTGCAGCTTGCCTGGCGCTCACGCTCCTCACGGTCTGCCTCCCTCTGTTGTCGCTCTGCCTCTCGCTGTTCCCTCTCTGCCTCTCAGCATTCCTGCTCCACCTCTTGGCTCTCTCACTCCCTCCCTCTGTTTCTGGAACTCTAGCTCCATCCTGTGCAACTCAATTTGCAGCCTGAGTACTTCTGGATTAAGCATACTGGTGACCATCCCCTGCTGCTATGGTCCTTCACTGACAGCAGCCCTGCTGTTCTCCTCACTGGACCTGGACACAGCACTGGCCACTAGCCCTGCCACACTCGAGGTTTGGTCCTTTTCAGTCACGGTTGGTGACTTGCTGCTCTGGGTATCTGCTACCATCAGAGCATCTATGAGGTTCTGCTTTTCAGCTGTTACTTCGAACGGGACTCCTCTGTCCCCAAACAACTGCTTTAAGTATTCTACAGTGTGCCTGCTGTAGTTGGAAGCCATCTTTCCTGACTACTGCTACTCTGACTGACACTTTAGGAAAAAAATAAAATGGGTAGGAATTTGACTGTAAGCCAAGGCATATAGTTCTGTTTCCTTTTGAAATAAAACACTGTCTTTCTTTTTCCCAAGTGAGCTGAACAGTCTCAAGCTGACACACTGAACAATAAAGCTTATACCACCAAACTTTTTCGCACCGCTGCCAACCAATCTGTCACAACCCCACTCAGCAGGTCAGCCCTCTACTCCCAAAGTGCCAACCTCTGAGTGTAGAATTGTGAACAGTTTAACAGAATAAGGTAACCCTCTTGTCTGTTTAGTGGGTTCGAGTCACTTTAGTCCCAAGTTCTGGAGGGATTCAAACTGATAACCTCTTGTTAGTGTACCCAATTGTCAGGCTCAGATAATTCTGTCTTCGGGGGGCCAGATATATTTGCCTACAGGCACCTAACCAGGTATAACAAAATGAACCCTTAGAACTCTATGCAAGACCTAGACAACTCTTATCTGTTTCCCAGTTTGGTATCACAATAAGTACATGCACAGTGTCAACTATAACCATCTAAGCTTCACTTATATAAAAAGAAGTTTCAAGGCACACCAGGCATTTTCTGTTTTTAAAATATATGTCTTTACTTTAAAATAGGTAAAATAGGAAAACAGTAAAATACCGAACAAGATATCCCAAGACATGCAGCCTTAAAAACAAAACAGGTTTAAAACTGCAAATTCCTACAACATATATTCTCAGACTGTTCTTATCTAAGGTCCTTACTGTCTTAATCTTTCAGTGCTTCAATGTTCCTCTTTTCTCAGTCAGAAAATGACTGTCTCTGTGAGGTCTGCCCAGTATCTTAAAAGCAGTCTTGAGCCGGCCTTCTCTCTGAGGTCATCTAACTCTGCCTTGGTGTATTAAAATTTAGAACACAGGATGTCCTAATAAGATATTTTAACAAAATAGGTGACCAATGAATTTTCTGTCTCCATGTGACCTGTCAAAACCGGTCTGTGATCTGCTTCACACTGACATCAAAGTCTCTTTGATGTAATTCTGGCTTCCTTAGATGACACCCCCCAACGCAAGCATATTGAACTTCTTGAACCAGTCTGCAATCTGTTTTCCACAGACATCAAAGACGATTTGATGTAATTCACTAGATAACCCCGAGCAAATGTGTATGTCCTTTTCCCCATGACACCTAGTGCAAATCAAAGGATTTCCCCTGAGGAAATTATAAAATGGATATCTTGGTTCCTGCCCTTAAAGCAAACTAACAAGATAATTGCACCTCAGATATCTGCAGTTTAAGCTACCTTCTGTACTTTGAACTTATCCCTGTGGGGGTTGATGTGCCAATTTCAGCAAGACAGTATTTCCTCCTGACAGACCCTCCCTTACATATTTTATATTGCAAAAAAATATCATATTGAAATCAGAACCAGCTGTCAATGTTCCACAAGGTACACCCTAGGTAAATTGGTTGGTTAGAGAAGTGGAGGGGAGGTCAGATATTATTGTCCATCTAGGTACCAATGATCTGGAAGAGAAGCCATTAGGAGCAGTGACATATACCTTCAGGACATTGTGTTCCAGGATTAAGGGGTTTGCTGGTACTGTGACCTTCTAAGAAGTCCTTTCAGTAAACAGAAAGGGTGTAAAGGTAGCTGAAAATCTTTCAGTTCAACAAATGATGAAAGAGTAGTGTGCTGAGGAAGGATTTTGCTTTCTGGGAAACTGGGGGTCTATTTGGTGGGTTAAAGGCCTATTACTATTACTTACATGGGTTTTTCAAAATAACCTTCTGTACATCTACTACTCATAGTAGTATGAAACTTAGTAGTAGTATTAAACTGGATGACCTTCATCCGATTAGGGAGGGGACATGGGCACTGGGCCAGAGGTTTGAGGCACACATTTTTGGCCATTTAAATTAACAAGATGGAAGCCTGGGCTAGGAACATCGATGGGCTAAGTTCAGGAGAGGGAGCTCTAGATAGCACTGTCCAAATAGTGGTGCAGTCAGGGGCACAGAATAAGATAGACAGGGGAACATAAAAGAGGAATGCATTAGAGAGTGAGAACCCTATCAGATGTGGAGGCAGGTAAGGAAAGCAATACAATGCAGGGAATAAGGATTATTGGTCTGGTCAATGGATGGGGTAAGCATAGGAGGCATGGTAACTGGAGGGTATTCTTAAATGGCAGAAGTCTTAGGAATAAAATAAGTGATATTCAGGCAATGGCAGCATAGAGCCTCTGAGATATAATGGCCATAATCATAACATGGGCAACACCCAGTTATGAATGGGACCTCTCAGACCCTGCCTACGTACTGTTTAGTAGGGACTGGGAGAAGTGAAGTGAAGTGAAGTGAAGTGCAGGGTAGGGGTTGTGCTGTACACCAGGGAAGGTATCAGGATGCTGGAGGATAAGTAGGCAGAGGGAAGGGTCAAAGTGGAATCAATACGGCTCAGCTGATAATGGGGGGAAGATCATATACAAGGGGGTGATCTAAAGGCCATATGTCAGTGGGAGGAAGTAGACAGGGCACTTACGAAGGAGATTAGGAGGGCAGTGGCTAAAGGGGAGGACCTTGTCCTACTAGGGAACTTCAATATGCCCGACCTAGACTGGAACATTCCTAAGATATGGCACATCAGGAACTAGGCACTGGTAGATACCTTCCATGACTATTTCCTGATTCATCAGGTGGAAAGGCAGGAGAAGATAGAGGAGAAAGGCGGGGTATGATGGGGATGTTCAAGTAGCTCCATGGGTTAAGCAAGGTGGACAGCAGGGAGTTGCTCACACTGAGTGGGAACACGGACACCAGGGGAGACCTCATGATGTTGGTGAGGGAGAGGTTCTGAAAGGATGTCAGGAAATACTAAAGCACAGAAAGCATAGTGGAAAAAAGGAACAGGCTTCCAGAAGAGGTTGCCTGTGTGTTCTAAAACAGCTGGAGGGGGTTTAAAGGGGGGGGACAGATACATGGTAAGGATACATATGGGGCAGCTGGGGAGGAAGGGGGAAGTTACTGCTGGGGGAATGCCCCACTAATAGACAAGTTTGGGGTGGAATGGATGGGCCACAAGGCCCTTTCTCATGTAGGAAATATATATGTTTATGTGTTTGCAGACTAGGGTTGGAGCCATACACCACCCAGTTCTGCCAAACCAGGACAGCACTGAAGGGGTGACAGTGGAGAATCCTGTTGGTCAAGTGACAACAACCCAGTGTGGTTCAGCAAAACCCTGGAAGCTCAAAGACACACATCCTGGACCTTGGTCCTGGACTTTAGGAGTGCAGACTTCATGAAGATGGAGGAAAAGCTAAGGGAGAGGGGGAGGTATTGCCAACTAAAATGGGTCAGGAAGTAAGTGGGAATCTATCAAGCAGGGAATCCTTGGTGTATCAATGGCATGCCTCAGGCAAGTAGGCAAAGGGAGGAGGCGATAGAGGCTTGTATGATTTTCTAGAGCCCAACACTCACTTCTGGCACAGTCACAGTGGAACTGAGATGCCACCGGAAAACAAGGCACAATACAAGAACTTAAAACAAAAACTGGCACACTCAAGCTGAGATGTACTGTACAAAATGTATTTCAATTACATCCGCAAATGAGTTGTGACTGCCCCAGTGTACTGGTGCTTTGAGGTGTGCTGCCTCTTTGTCAGAGGGATGTGGCTTAGTCACATCAGCAAACTGTGACAGCTTGAAAGGGCTACCTCATACATGTTCATCGAATACATTATGCCAGCATGCTTGCTGCAAGGTGATAACAGCTCTAAACAAAAATAAAGCAACCCTTAACTGATGAATAAATAACTCTCTACCTAATACATACAAAAACCCAGTGAAAACAATTAATTACAAAATTAACAGAGTTTTTGTAATGAGGACAAAAACCCTTAGGATAGATCTATCCTGATGATCCTCTAAGAGTTACTCTAAGCAAATACTCAAACGGCTCAATAGTTCAAATAAAAACTGCTGGTACCAAAACAATGACGTCCATTATCACAGCCAGAAGCAAATAAGCTTCCTATTAAAATGTCCATTTAAGTCATCATAGTGACTGAAGCAATACCACTAAATCACAGCTCATTTGTGGATGTAACTGAAATAAATTTTACACATTGTATCTCGGCTTCAGTGTGCCTTTTTCGAGTTCTTGATTTTCTAGGGAGATAGGACAAGCAGAGTGGGCCAGAAAATCATCCTTCTGATGGTATAAGATTGAACAGTTGGAATTCAGCAGGGATCTCTAACCTAACAAATTCAAGGAGGCCTGTAAGGTAGTGAGGAGAGCCAAAGCAGAGCTGAAGTGGTGAGGGACAATGATCAGGCCTTCTTAGATATATCAGTGAAAGGAGGAAGAACAACATGTGAAGGAATTGAGAGGATGAAAAGGGGACGTGGGTGGAAGAACACAAGCACCCCTAGCGGACCTGCTCAACTGCTCAGTCGAGATAGGCATTATCCTCACAGACTGGAGAGTGATGGACACCATCCCTCTGCTCAACAGTGGAAACAGGGAAGACTCAGAGAAATACAACTAGAATTACAACTACTTTCAATTCTTGTTTCTTGCACAGAAGCAGATGTTTTCTAGTAGCCAGTCACAAGCTGGCACACATTCTTCTCTGTCGTGCTGCATTCATGGATGATAAAACTCTAACAGCACTGCAACATCCGAGCAGCTGCTGCAGGCTCATTTGTATTCCAAAGCCTCATAAGTTGCTGTGTGAGGCGTTTGCAGTATGGACTCAATGAAACACGCTATTGAGACTTGATTTCCTTCAGCTCTCAGCTCTGGGACTTTAAAATATTTAGAATATGCTGCTTGACAGTTTAGTGCAGTTTATGTATGATTCAGATTATGAGGTGTCACTGCAAGCTCAGTATTGTAAGCTACAACTACCTAAAGTAATGAGATAAAGCATACACAGTGGCTGAAATAGTCACTTTCATTCATTAGACCTGATATAACATATATTGGTTATGTACCACATGTTATAGTGAGGCTCAGCACATGTGTATGAATATGTGGATAATTAGCTACTATATGGATTCCCCATATGATATATCAGATCTTCTAACTTTCTAATCTGGATGCTAACAAATCTGTATGATACCAAGAATTTGTGGCCTCTGTAACTGATGTAAGTCTGTGCAGCGCTTGTGCTATGTGAAAGGTTTCATTTCAAAATGAATAAAATAGAAGTTAAAAAAAAAGAAGAAATGGAGATTGCACCCTTCTTTAGAAATTTGAATTGAAGAATGAGTATTGGCCTGTTTTATTCAGAGGGGTTCCAAGAAATGATTCATCAAGAAACTAAGACATTCTTGGAAGTTTATAAAAGAGATGACACTTCCAGCATAGTTCTATGGGATGCTCTTAAAGCTACACTAAGAGGCATTAATATTAGTCATTTGTCTTACTTGAAAAAGAGAGTACTAAGTAAGCATTAAGCCACAACGAAGGTGGCATCTAATGCTGTATTAATGCATGGTTGGGAGGGTTGTGGCCCGAGGCCGCAGGCTGAGGGTGAACAACAGACCAACCATGCATTAATTGCATTAGATGCCACCTTCGGAGTGGCTTAATGTGCTTGTAACATGGGCCGCATGAGTATACAGTTGCGAGGAATGTATTTGCCATCGGTAGAACAGCATAACACAGGGATTCGGTATGTTTTGATAAGGTTTTTACTGCACTTCCACAACCTGTTACAGAACAGCCTTTATATGCTGATGCAGTGAAAACATTGACTACCGCTACATTAACACAACAGTGTGCCTCACATGCTAGTCTGACTTATTTTGCAGTCTACGTGGGTATTACTCTAATACTCCTCATTGGAGGTCTGCGGTGGACTGCTGTCTCGCCGCGGTGTGTGGTTCCCTGACAAATTTGTATCTTCAGTCGCTCACTTCTCATTGCTGCCCTGAGATAGCTCCGATGTCGTCTGTTCCATCTCCTGCTCAATCTGGTGCTACTGCCTTTTGGGTCTTTGTGCTTCCTGGCCAGCTCTTATCTATTCCTATTGTGCACAGCTCCCATTTCTCCCCTTTCCATTTCCGACACTGCCTAGCTAGTCGCCCGCTCCCTGCCCAAGACTGGCGTCTCTCTCTCACAGTTGATTCCCACCTCTCCCCGGTGCTGTTTACCTAGCTGTCTGGATGGTCCTGGTACTTCAGTTTTGGGCACGGCGGGTATGCTGGATTAATCCCCGCTCCGACTTTGCCTATGTGATCGACTTCAGCCAATCGCGCCTCCCCATTTGCCCATTCACTTTATTGCCATGTTACAAGATGCATATATCTCTGGAACAACAGGTGTCACAACTAAAGACTGAACACAAGTACTCTTTAGATACTGATGACAAACTTTAACTAGATACAGCTTGTGCTCAAAGGTATCTTCCAAATCAAAGGAAAACTTTCAGCTCTCGTCACAGCAAGTATAGAAAGCCTATTGAGTTGGATGTGACAAAGGTATTATGAAAGGGTAAATGAGCTGGGAGGGTCTTAGTATATACGCTGAGGAAGCAACAAGCCACTGTGCACTTCTGTTGAGGAAACCTGGCCCTGGACACCAGCTGACTTGTAACCCAGGGGAGAAAGCATAGGGTTTTACTCAGTTTTGCATGAAAGCACCAAGTTTGGTCAACAGTAAACCTGACGACCACCCGTACAGCGACGGCACAATACTGACACAGGTATTGTGCTGCCCAAGCCCACAGTGTTTTCTGTGGGGGGCTGCATCCCCCACACCCCCAAGACTTTAGGATTCTCAACTCCAGGTCGGAGTTGGTCCAGGGAGGGGGCAGGACACTGGAGGAAACAGAAACTCGGAAATGGACCATTACAGCGACTGTCGCTGTAGCGGTCATTTTCCAAGTTTCTCCATCAGGGTGTCAGGCAAAGGGGGGGCCACCCATTTTGCACTGATTTGTAAACACAAAATGAGTCCCCAGGGTGTGAGCAGAAAACAGAAACTTTCTTTGCACCCCCTACATTTCAAGGAACTATTGGAGGCAGCTATGACACAATTAGAGATCAAGATCACAACACAGGAAATCATAGAACAAATCATAAAATTGAAAAACACTAAATCTCTTGGCTTAGACACCTATCCCTCAGAATTCTATAAAGCTTTCCAGGATGATCTATCAAGACTGTTAGCTTAAGTTTTCTCAGAACTGAATGGGGGGGGGCTCTATACTAGACTTGTGGTGGTGTGTCAGTTTATCTACAGTACCCAAATTTTGCAAGGATCCCCTAGAGTGCAGATCATACTGTCCGATTTCTCTCTTAAATGTGGATCTAGAAATTTGGATATTAGCTTTAAGACTTCAGCATCACTTACAGAACCTTACTGACAAAGATCAGACTGGCTTTATTACACGGTAATTGCTACAAGACACCATACGCCATCATCTGAATATCATATCCACCCAGAAATCCAATATGACCTTCCAGCTTGCCATCACTGTGGACCATGAGAAGGCCTTCAATAGGGTTTTTGTTTTGTTTTTTTATCTTTATTTACTCCTCCTCTCTGGCCCCTTAGATCTCTCTCTCCAGTGGAGTGTGGGGGCGCCCATTTCCTGCACCACCTGAGGTCCTCCTGTACTGGTTTGCTGCTCCTGGGAGCTCTCCTGCAACTCTACCAACCACCCCGGCTCTGAGCCCCCCAGGGTGGGACTGCCATTTACTCTTCCAATGCTCTATCTATAATCCAGAAGGGCAGTCAGGGAGTGAAGGAGAGACACAGCGACCAGCCAGGCAGGACATGATAGACATCCTCGGCCCCATCTTCACCTGTCTGGGTGCGAGGGCTTTTCCTGGTTACAGTTGCTTTGGGGGTGCAGACGTGTAATGACACCATGCACATTATGGGCACACTCCTGCACCTGTGTATAAGGCGTCCACCATCACTGCCAACCCTGGAAGAGCATGCTGCAAGTCACGCCTCCACCACCTGGTACTGCAGCAAGCACACCCACCCACCCCAGGAGGGGAGAGCAGTGCCCCAGATGCTCAATACTGTCCTGCCCCTGCTGACCCCTGACAGCCTGAGTTCATTCCCGAACCCGGGTCACCAGCATGGCGAGAGGTGTGGTGTCCAGCGCCACTGGGCTGGCTGCCTTCAATAGGATTAATTGGCTGTTCTAAAAGTGTACTCTGGAGAGGATGAAATTTGCCCCCCCCCCAACTTTAAAGGCATTATTTTAGCTCTGTATACTGATCCTGAAGCCTCAGTCAGAGTTAACCGTATGATGATGGGGTGTTTTGGACTGTCTAGACAAATTAGACAGGTATGTCCCTGTCCCCTCTCTTGTTCACCATCTATTTGGAACCCTTGGCTGCTAAGATGAGACAGGATACCCTAACTGAGGGTGTTGTGGTGGGAGGACAGGTACATAAAACATCATTGTACATGGATGATTCCCTTTTTTACTTTGGCAGTCCAAAATGCTTTGCACCTTAGTTCAAATTTTGAAAGCCTGTAGTGAAATGTCAGGCTTCAAGATCAATTATAGTAAATCAGAGGCTTTATAACTTAGTGGGATGCCCCCACCTGGGTTTCAGGATAATTCCCCCTTCCAGTGGGCTCCATGAAACACAGTTAGATACCTGGGCATACAGAGCTCAGTGGACCTTACAAAGTTATTCTCACTTAATTATGAGAAACAATGGGGTATAATACAAGCATTTCTTTCATGTTGGGCTTTATTGCCCTTGTTACTAGGGAATAGGGGGCATGTCTAAAAATGAATGTACTTCTCCACCTATTAGTTTTGTTCCAGACACATTGTCAATCCCTGTTCCAGTAGGGTACTTGAATAAGGTGCACAAGGCTATGTAGAGATTTGTCTGGGGCAAATGTGCACACATTGGTTACAGAACCCTGATTATGGGCAGGGATAGAGGGGTCTGAGCTACCCAGAGTGGAAATCTTATTATTTAGCTGAGCAACTAGCTGCAGCTCATTGTATCTGGACAAAACAGAACATCAACTCAGGCTGGTATCTAATGAAGCTGGCTGGGCCAGGTACTTTACCCTTATTCACCTTACACGGGTCTTAAATAGATAAGAAAGTGTGGAAGGATATCAATAATCCTTGGGTCAAGTGTGCACTGAGGATGATTCCTAAGGCTAGACAACTCATTGGAACACCTAACACCCTTAACCCCTTGTCTTTGATTAGATTTGATGGGGGTTTCTTCCCCCTAGATTAGATCCTAGTTTAGAACGTTGGAGTACAGTTGGTCTTACCAGGTTTGCTCAGTGTATAGCGTGGGTTACATGTGTCACATTTACCAATCTAAAAGAGAAATTCCTCCTTTCAATTTTAGACTTGTTTAGGTATGTGCAGCTCTGCTATTTTATTTGCAAAAGATAACAATATCACAGAAACAGAGAATCTGAGGCACACAAGAGCCGCTTGGCCCACTCAGTCTGTCCACTTTTCCCAACCTACATTTCACTACAGACCCTGCTTAATTTACAGCCCCCACTTCCTTTCCCCTATGAATCTCTTGTGCCTATCCCATGCATTCGTGAAACCAACCACTGTTTTCGCCCCCACCACCCCGTTGGAAGGCTATTCCGGGAATCCGCAATTCTTTCTGTGAAGAAGTACTTCCTCACATCTCTTCTGAAACTACTCCTTCCAGCTTCATATGACATCCCCTAGTTCTTGAGCACCTTTTTTTCTGAAAAATACTTCCCTCCTGCACCTTATAAAAATAATGCATTGTAGAAATAATAATGCATTGTAGAAATAATGAAACAATAACACAGTTTGAATATTTTATTTATTTGTTAACCAGGTAGGTGCACTAATCCAAAGGACCATTTTCTGGCATGACCTGGGCCATGAAGATGGCACATAGCTAATACAGGCAGTACAGTTACACAGGTTAGGAATGGTACAGAAAATAGGACAGTTGGAATAATGTGCAGTTACAATATATACAATGTTACAGTAGCGTTCAGTACAATACAACAAAATCCATAAGGCATAGATACAGAGAGACTGAGACACACCAACAGTAACTCAGCAATGTATCTATTGGGGCAGTTACACTTGGTAGTGGCCAGTAAATCTGCTTTATAGCAATATTTGAAAGTTAAGTGTGAGTCTAGGGAGCGCAAGGAGACAGTAGATTGTTCCAAAGTAGAAGGGCAGCAAAGGATAAGACCTTGCATCCAATGGAGGTGAAAACCCGGGTAACTTCTAATGGTGGGATGGTGGAAAGTCATAGGTTGCGGAGGGCAGGTTTTCTGCTTGAGCAGGGGAAGAGAGGGGACTGACTTCCACTTCTAATGGTGTTGTCTATTGTGCACCCAAGGAAGTAGTTCCTGGCCTGGAGAGAAAGCCAGCTCAGGGCCTGGTATAGTGAGAAATGGTGGGTGGAATAGGGTGCCATCAGTGCAAACCTACAGATGTTGTTGTAAGCTGTACTGAATCTCATGAGCAGTTGCGACAAGGTTTGTGTATATATGAGGGCACAGTAGTCTAATAGGGGAAGGAGGTTTCCTTGGACTATAGCAGTCTGAGCCGCAGGGGTGAGGTACTGCTTTAGTCAGATACCCAACCCTAATTTCTGGTTGATACATTGTACAGCAGTGTTTATGTGCATGGCAAAGGTTAAGAAGGAGTCAAGGATGACACCCAGGTACTTGAAGCAGGGCACATTTTCAAGGGGGGTGACTGGAGATAGGACAGTTAGAGTGAATTGAGTTTTGGACAGCTTAGAGATGTTGGGTTTAGACTCCAGGAGCATGGCCTTTGTTTTGCTCATGTTTACTAGGAGCCTATTTTTCGGGAATCATTTGTGGGCTTCTCCGTAATTTTGTGTTAGTGTTGAGGAGAGACAGGACAGTGACTTGACACTGTGGAACAGTACAAGATCATCTGCATACAGGATGGTCTAACATGAGAGGCTATCTGCTGGTAGTGAGTTTATAAATAGGGAAAATGGGAGAGAACCCAGGATGGAGCCCTGGGGGACACTAGAGGACACTGCCATGGCCAAGGAGCTGGCCCCTCCAATGCTGACTGTCTGGGATTGACCAGAGAGACAACTCTGAAACCAGTTACTGTTATTGGATAGCAATTCTTTCAACCCGACTCAAAAATATTTCTGCAATTTATAACATTTTACATAATGCAAACAAGATATCCCTTGACCAGGTGAACCAGAAATAGGAAGACGATGGTCAGATGCCATTTAATCGGTCTGACTGAGTGCTGGGGTTGTAGAATGATTAAAAGGTCTCTTCTTCTCCTGATTGTATGGAATTCTTCTGGAAAGTACTGGTGCACTTTCACACATCAAGTATCACTAAGCACTTCCATATCACTAATACTGATAAATGCTGGTGAAACTGTCAGGGAAAGGTACCGATTCCATATATTTTGTAACTGTCTATTAATACAGTTGCAGCCATGGATGCTTTCAGATCTGTCCAGATATTTTGTGATATATCTGAAGAGATTTTCTCTGGTGGCTCACAGTGATACTTCAGGCAGGCAGGGCATTTCTCTAGAAATATGATAGTAAATTCAGGAAATATCTGGCTGTGTCTTTGACAGCAGCTGTGTAACCTTTCTGGCAGGATGCTCAGCACAGGGTGGATCAACTTTTAATTGGGTTCTGCATTTCTCTCAATCTGTGTGATTGCCCAAGAACACTGGTACTATACTTCTGGCAATCACACTGAAATATATTACCTCAAGATGGTTACAACCTATTATCTTGACTGGAGAGAAGTGGGTAGCTAGGGTTAAAAACACATACAATATCAAAAGGATGACAACTTCCCTACACCTGACATGTGATACGTTCAATGAAGTCCAGCATCCTTGGGACAGATATCAAGTGGCTGGTATGGTCAGAGATGAAGCTTCTGAGTGACGATCCTCTAATTAACTTCCATACCCATAGTTAACTCTGGGCTGGATTCTCAAAGGGCCCTTAGATTGATGCAAGGTGCATCAATCACCCACCTTGCATCAAGGCCAGGTTCACCAAATACTGTGCACCGTATTCTGAAAGAACAGCAGTCTCTGCGGCAAAGTCCCCCAAACTGATGCATGAGGTTCACTGCATCAAAACTATAGTGCATGAGGGGAGACTGCCACAAGCTGAGGTGCAACTGTATGGGGCAAGAATGCAGTGAGAATGACCCAAGTTGAGGCAAAAAAGGATGCAGGGGCAGGAATGCCTCAAGGTGAGTAAAAAATTAGGATTGAGGCATAGAGTGAGAATGCAAAAAGCTGCATCAAAAAGACAATGCAGTGGGCAAAAACAAACTAATGCAATCTGTGCCAAAAAAACTGCATGGGTTGAGAAATGACTCAAGCTGAGCCAAAACATATGGTGGATGAAATGGCCACAACACTAGCATGTGCAGCCCCCACAATGCTCAATACTAGTCTTGCAGGGGACTATGGGCTCTATAACTGACCCTCTATGGGATATACCCTTTCCATTATGTGCATCACTGCCGGTTAGACCAGCTGCACCTTGGTCTAATGGATGCATGCATGCAATCATTGGTGCAGTGTCAAGGCTTACGCCTTTGAGAATCTAAAACCAGGGGACATTGCATCATTTTTGTTACACAAGCCCCATTGCAACATGGCGCACCCAGGTTTTTGATGCTAGCTTGGCGCAAGCTACTTTAGTGCTAGTGGTCCCGGATCTGACACAAGGTGAATTATAAAATTGCTTTTGACGCAACTTTTGGTGCAACCCGCATCTTGCATCACATATTTTTGGCACAAGCACCTTGCGTCATTCTTGGGGCTTTGAGAATGAAGCCCTCTGTGTATTAACAGTCTTTTATCTTATGTCCTTCTTTCGTTTTTATGTGCCTCTTTCTATTAAATGTACCATTAAGGTGCAAAATCATTGCCACTGTACTACTGTACCCAGTCAAGTTATTTTATAGTTCTGTTGGCAGTATTGTTTATCTTTTGGTGTCCATAGTCTGACATGTAAAACATGAAGTACCATTATATGAGACTGTATTTTGGACACAGTCATCTTTTTGAATCTGTGGACTCTCAGTGAAACTGAGTTAAAAAAAAAAGAATACATGGCAATAAAATTGGGTAGCTACATCCTGCACTGGGGCCTATCAGACTGCAAGGTCAGAGGATAAAAACAGTATGGGTTTAAAAAAGGGAAATCATGCATGATGAATCTAATTAGTGTTTAGTGAGACAAAGGACTACCAGTAGATTTTGTTTTTCTCAACTTCAGTGAACCATCTGACCTAGTATCACACACAGAACCTATGATGAAGCTATCATCCATTGAGACTGAGAGTACCCCTGTAAAAAGGGTCACAAAGTTGTTGAAAGACAGAAAACAGAGATTAAGAATAACTGGGCTTGTGTAGAGGGGACATGAGTGAAGTACCACAGGAGTCCATGTTGGGACCATCCCTGTTTGGTATCTTTTTTGGGGCACTGAATAGTGGACTATAAAAGGGGGTGATTAAGTTTACGAATAACAACATTATGGTTGCACCAGTAGAAAACCAGGAACAGGTGGAATCCATTCAGAAAGACATTGACACTCTGCACCTGGGGTCTGTGCATCATGCTGGTTGTATGGCCTGGTCAGCGTGTATACCAACAGGCAACGGACCATTGAGGTTTTGGGCTGGGTGAGGAGAGTGGGAGCCACAGGACTGACACAGGAGCTGTGCAGCATGAACTGGACTGGTTTGTGGTTTTAAGAAGAGCCACTGGGTTTCTCAGTGGGGCTGTGACTTGGTCACCCTGTTGGGGCCCATTTGGACCAGTTCCACATCATGTCAGCAACTGCACAATAGCGCCAAACATCACAGCGAGTGCAAGTCACTGAAAACTACAATAGTGACTTGCACAACAGCAACCACAAAAACAGTTACCATCGGACGCATGTTAAAATGTAAAGAATTGCAGGATTTTTATGTGGGAGGCTGTGCCCCCCCGCACCCCCCATTATTACTATAATCAACTGTGTGGGTGGGCCTGACACAGGGGAAAAGTTAAAAAGTAAAATTCAGCAAAAGTTTGGTTGGCCGCAAGCTGTGAACCCAGAGCCTTCTGCACTAGTGGCATATACCCTACTACTGTGCTAGACAGCCAGCTTGATTTTGCCCAGTCGCTTTGAATCTGTCATCATGTACTGCCCTCCTGCCATCTTTCAGTCATTGTATTTCTGCAGTCGCTATTCATGTCACTGAACCTCACTATCCACACAGTAGTTATTGTTCCACAGTTGCTTTTGCTATCGGCGATCAAATTGAGTAGTTCATATTGAGTCACTCAATTGTGACTCGCCCATATCATTGGATACCATTTGGAGGAGGAAGGAAGGAATCATTGGATACCATTTGGATGAGGAAGGAAGGAAAGAAAGAAAGAAAGAAAGAAAGAAAGAAAGAAAGAAAGAAAGAAAGAAAGAAAGAAAGAAAGAAATAAAAGTTGACCCAAAGAGAAGCAGGTCTGTGAACTGGAATATGGGGGCCTGAGGTGGTGAGAGAGCTACATAACTCACATGTTTATGTTCTTTCCCTTGTTTCTAAAGCTACTTTTAAGCCATCTCAGAACACATTTTGGCTAAGGAGCCTGCAGTGGCAGGGTTGGTGCCCGGGCAATTCATCACAGATAAGTTTTAGACTTCTCTGGTGAGAATTGTGACAGTTTGGCCAGAATCATCTGGCCTTTCTTGGAAGCAGTATTTCATATGACTGGATAAAGGGCTGCTGTTCATCTAGAAGTTATTGGACTGGATTTAACTGCTGCTCAAAGGACGTGAACATCTTCTAACCTGCTGTTTCAATAGAGGTTTGTGTTTTGAATGATTAGGTTAGGTATAAATGTGTTTTGCTGTGAATTGAGGGTATTAAATGCCATTTAGGGTATGAGGTCCATCACTGATCCAGATGTTCGCAGGCACTTCTGGGGATTGTACCTGCTAACATTCCAGTAAGGGGGTCACTGACATGGCACAATGCAACATTGCAACATGTGCTTGGTACATGTTTTAGTGCTACATTTTAGCCCCACAATTGTGTTGCCAGGACTCCCAACCCCATCCCTGTTCTAAGTACTTCCTGGCATTCAGTAGTAACCCCTTTCTCTTCCTGTAATGTACACACACAGTTCCACTGACATTGACCTGATTTTTTAACTGGCACACAATCAGCAAGTCATCTGAAAGTGCTTCAAGCTCTAGCATGTGGCTCATTTGTATTTTCCATCAAACTATCACAATTGCATTTTTGTTACTTGTAAGATAGATGTGGCATACTGTTGATGCGGCATACCTGTGACAGAGTTGTGAAATAGTTTTATACATTCCTCTCGGTTGAAGGATTAAAATATTTTCACACCCTCTAAAGTCTGTTTTGAGCTTAAATTGGAAGTCCAGCCAAAATGTTTAACATCAATAAATTCAGAATTTGGATCAGCATATCTGCAGTCAGCCTCATGCCAAAAATTAGATCTCTAAGTTAATTTGTTTAAAAGTTACAAGTCATTCTGTATTCACTGTATTTCACTTTTAAAAAAGCCTGTTCCAGTTAACAGCTACTGATAATGTCATAACCAGAACTCACAGCCTAGTCCTCCCAGCAAGCTACATTATATAACTTATTTCTCCCACATTACATGAAATTGCAATTGCATTATACCACTGAAAAAGGAACATTTATACTGGGTGGGTACTGGGCAGGCATTTCCATAATGTACAGATGCAAGATACCTAAGAATTGTGATGGTGATTGGAATGCAGTGGCAAACATAACTTTAGAATGTCAAAGTTGTGTGATGTTTTTAGAATACTGCAGACATGAGATTTCAGAATGCCACCATGTTGCAATTGTGAAATGCAGCAAAGAAACAATCTCAGAAAGTACCTGGGACACACAATTTTGTAATGTAGCAGGGACACTGAAATTCAAAATGTGTCAGTTTCATAATTTTTTAGAATGTGGCAGAGATAAGCATTTTCAAAATGCAGGAGACACATAGTTGCAGAATGTGGCAGGGATATACAATTTCTTAATGTGTCATGGATGTGTAATTTTGATGTGATGGTGATCCAAAATTTCAGAATGTGGTGGGAATGCTTGATTTCAGATTGTGGTGGCAATATGCAATTTTACAATGTGGCGTGGATACTGTCTTAGAATGTGGCAGGGGTGCACTGTTTCAGAATGTGGTGGTCACAGGCAATTTTAGAATGTGACAGGGATGCACATTTTTCAAATGTGGTGGGATGTGCAATTTTTCAGCATGTCAGGCAAATGCATTTTTGGAATGTGACAGATATGCACAATTGTTGAATGTGGCATGGATGCACAATTTCAGAATGTGGCTGGGATGGGCAATTTTAGAATGTGGCTTGGACATGAAATTTCAGCATGTGGCAGGAAATTGATTTACAGAATATGGTGGGGATGCGTAATGTTGGAATATGGTGGGATGCACATTTTTGGAATGTGATGAAGATGGGCAATTTTTAATGTGGCAGTGACACACAATTTCTGAATGTGGCAGGATGATACAATTTCAGAATCTGTCTGGAACACATAATTTTAGAATATGAGGGGGATGTCCAGTTTTGGACTAGATTAGGAAACACAATTTCAGACTGTGGTGGAAGTGCATAGTTTTGGAATGTGGTGAAGAGGAGCAATTTCAGAATGTGATGGGGATGCACACTTTTGGAATGTAGTGGTAACACAATTTCAGAATGTGATGGGGATGCACACTTTTGGAATGTAGTGGTAACACAATTTCAGAATGTGATGGGGATGCACACTTTTGGAATGTAGTGGTAACACAATTTCAGAATGCAGCTGGGATGCACAATTTCAGAATGTGGCTGGGACTACAATTTCAGAATGTGACAGGGACATATAATTTCAGAATGTGATGACACGCAGTTTTGGAATGTGGCAGTGATACATGATTTTGGAATGTAGCATTGACACACAACTTCATAATATGGTAGCGTCATGCAGTTTTGGAATGTGGTGGGAACATGCCCTTTTGGAATATGGCAGGAACACACAAATGTCAGAATGTGGCAGGGACACACATTGTTAAAATGTGGTGGGGATGCATTGCACAATTTTGAAATGTCGTGGGTCCGTACAATTCTGGAATGTGGCTGGGACAAGCAATTTCAGAATAAAATGGTGTGTCTCATTCTGACGGTGTGCATCCCCACTATATTCCAAAATTGTCTGTTTCTGACAAATTCTAAGATGTGTGTGTCTCTGTTGCATTCCAAGACTGTCTGCAGCACATTTTGAGACTACACATCCCTGCCACAGTCTGAGATTGCTTGTCCCCCCAATATTCTGAAATGTGCACCACCTTGATATTCCATAGTTCTGGCCATTGCTGCATTCTAAAACCACCTCCTACCACATTCTAAAGGACAGTACCATGCATCTTATCATTCTGGAAAAGCATGCACTGCACCCAACCCTGTGTTAATGTTTTTTTTCTTCAAATAATTACTACAACTATAGTTTCTTAAACTTTGGAGGAATACATTTTATTAGGTTGCTGATAGGGAGGATGAGACTGTGAGTTCTGGTTATGACATCATCAGTAGTTCTTCACTGAAACTGGCCCTTCTCAACAGGGGATGAAATCAAGGTTATAAAATGATTTGTAATTTTTAAATAAAGTAGCTTAGAGATATACTATTTTGTACTAGACTTATTGGGGCTATGCTGATTTTAATTCTGCAATGCAGTCCGTTTGGCCAGACTCCCACTTAAAGGGGAACTGTCATCTATAGGGTTTCTTAATGTCTGAAAGCCCATAAAAAGGCAATTTGAATGAGCAATTGTGTTTATCTGTGAGTCTTTGCAGTCCAGAGTTATTCATATGTAAATCAGCCTGTAATTGAGGGCTGGGGCCAGCCATATGTTTTAGGCTCCTGACAGGAAATGATGTCACCTAGGGTCTTGGCCCTCCATTGACTATAGGCTAAATAGGAACTCGTATGTTTTATTAAGTGTGTTTTAAGGTGTTATTACAACATTTTCTACATTTATAATTGTTTTGTATGTGCATTGAAACTAGTGAGTTATCACTTTTACATTTCAAACTGTTAGTAAAAATAATCCATCTTTAGGATTGCTTTAACCTCTAGGCTATACTGCCAGCTGATCATTAAAAACTACAAATCTTAAAGCTGGCTCTGTGGTGTCAACAGGTATTGGGGCCGCATATCAGGATTTCTAAACCCCTGCTATGTTCATGTCAGTACAGATTTTGGGGGCTGCCACAGCACCAACTTCTGTCTTATGCCATTCCCTCTCTTACAGCCTTTCTCTTACAATTTTGGGTGTGAACTCAAGTCTACAGGATGCAAATGTGGCTATGTACCTAGTGGCCTGGCATCATGGGGCCAGCCTTGAAATGTATAGTTTTTGATTAACAGCTGGTAGTACAGCCTAGATGTTAAAGCAAAGAGCTGTGAACAAGCTTCATTCATCCAGCGGAATGGATTTTTATTCCAACATGCTCTACTTGTACACTGTATGACTGGAGCAAGTCACTTAACCTTCCTGTACACCCAAAACACACCCAGAAACAAGCAGTAGCTGTGTGCATTTCCTGGACAAAGACAGTAAAAATAATCTGAGCATGTGTTATGATTCTGAAAATATTATGCTCCTCTTTCTATCCAGATTTGACTTGAAAAGAAAAAAAATAGGATACCATTATTTATTTTTTTTAACTCTGTTTCTTCACCCCCCCCCCCCAAGGAACTCTTTCCAGCATCCTCTCAACCCTCGGTCCCTACCTCCCACCTGAGACCCTTCACCTTCTCCATTGCTCTGTCCCAACACATCTTCCGGATCTGAATCCCCTGGGAAGGGGCTGCCTATCCACCCAGGGCACTCTATATACAGTATTGAGTGTTTGGCCAAGTGAGCGGGGCATGGAGTGGAGAGCATCCAGTGTTGGGAGTGTGGGCCAGGGCTGAGGTTACCTTCATCTATCCCTGAGGGAGTTTTGTTTTCACTTGTTACCCCAGAAGCACGGACGTGCAATGATATCCAGCACAACACAGGTATGCTCCCTCATCCACTTGCAGGACATCCGCTGATGCTCCCCTATTCCCTATGTGTGCTCCACATCATGCTGTGACTGCCAGCCTCCACTGGGGCCACAATAGCTGCAAGGAGCATCAACCTCCCTCCCCAGGAAAGGATAGCAGTCTACTGGTGCTCAATCCTCTCCTTCCCCTGCCAACCTCCAGTGCCCGAGTCTGTTCCCGAACCTGGGTCACCAGTGTGGCATGAGGTGTGACATCCAGTGCTTCAACCCTCAGCACCACCATGCTGGCTACCATTAAGTATTTATTAATTGCAAAAACACATAGGTGGACAACTTTACATGCATAATCTGAACTGCATTACTAAAAATATAGAATAAAATATTGGTGGGTGTGTGTAACCAAAATTTTACACACACCTGAATTGTGGGATTCTACATTAACCCTGAGGGCAAAGTCAAAGGGGTTAATAAAGGCATCCCACACCAAGGGTGTCTGTAAAATTCTGGTTTTTTACACCCACCCATATATTATTTTATTTAATTAATGGTGATAATTGTTTTCCTTTCAGCACAGCTCACTTAGTCCAGCACTTCTGTCAGAGACAGAGACACACATTTCACACACAACACACACCAAACTTCACACACAACACACACACCACACTTCACACACACACACACACACACACACACACACACACACACACACTGTCTGTCCCTTGTTTTTCCTTTCTTTTTTTACATTACATTTGGAATGGCATTCTGGAAAGTTGCAGTCCATCAGAATTGCTGCAGAGTGTAAGACACGCTTGAGGGTATGAGTGGCAGGATCAACCAGATTGAGTTTTTTCCTTTATAGTAGAAAATCCCATTCCATCCAATATATTTCAGTAAGAAACTGATATACTTTTAACTTCATCAAAAAAAGTAAAATACTCTTTTAATAATGCATTTCAGGTTATGCATGTTTTAACTATGTTGTTCATCTATGTGTTTTTGCAATGAATAAACAAGTAATAGTGCCCTATTTGTTTTTCTTTTCAAGTCAAATCTGGATGGAAAGAGCATAATATTTTCAGAAACATAACAAACACTCAGATTGTTTTTACTGACTTTGTCCAGGAAAGGCACACAGCTACAGTGTGTTCCAGGGTGTGTTTTGGGAGGACAGAGAGGTTAAGTGACTTGTTCTGGTCACACAATATACAAGTAGAGCATGTTGGAATCAAAACCCACTCTGCAGGATGAACAAAGCTTATTCACAGCTCTTTGCTTTAACCTCTAGGCTGTACTGCCAGCTAATAATCACAAATTACACATTTCAAGGCTGGCCCATGATGCCAGGCCAGGCCAGTAGGCACATAGCCGCATTTGCATCTTGTAGACCTGAGTTCTCACCTGAAATTGTAAGAGAAAAGGCTATAAGAGAGCGAATGGAAAAAGACAGAAGTTGGTGCTATGGCAGGCCCCAAAATCTGTAGTGACATGAACACAGACCAGGTTTAGAAATCCTGATATGGGGCCCCAATACCTTTTGGCACCACAGAGCCAGCCTTGAGATGTGTAGTTTTTGATGATCAGCTGGCAGTATAGCCTAGAGGTTACAGCAATCCTAAAGATGGATTATTTTAACTAACAGTTTGAAATGTAAAGGTGATAACTCACTAGTTTCAATGCACATACAAAACAATTATTATAAATGTAGAAAGCGTCGTAATTACACCTTAAAACACACTCAATAAAACAGACAATTTCCTATTTAACCTACAGTAAATGGAGGGCCAAGACCCTCGGTGACATAATTTCCTGTCAGAAGCCTAAAACATATGGCTGCCCCCAGCCTCAATTACAGGTTGATTTACATATGAATAACTCTGGACTGTAAAGACTCATAGATAAACATAATGGTTCACTTAAATTAGATTTTTATGGGCTTTCAGACATTAAGAAATCCTGTAGATGACAGTTCCCCTTTAAAGGAGGGTCTCATGCCATAGCACATTTTGAAAGGACCCCTGTGGTTAGCAGATTTCTCTCTAGGAGTGGGCAGAGAATTAACTTTTAGTACCCATTCCCATTAGTATCCTGAGAGCTCCTCACTATCATGTGTAAGGGACCATCTAAGGAAATCCATTCTTCTGCAGGGCCCCCTTGTGATGTTGATGCCTTGTTCAAACTACAGAGATAGCTAAGGCTGCTGTGGGTAGCCACCAATACACAGCCATTATCTTGGGTTATGTATACCAGACTCAAAACAATTTGGGGCCTGCTTCTTCAGCCAGGGGATGGGGGGGGGGTGATCCTTGTGAATGATAGAATGATGCATACCAATGAGCTGACTCAGAGACGGATATATTCTGACTTCCAAGAGTACAGAAGTTAGATTTCACCTGGCACAGGAAGATATCCGATGCTTACTGAAAAGGGGGACCCCAAGTCAAAATCTCACCTTCTATGTGTGCAAATTAAAGCTTTGTGAATGGGTAAAGTACTGTAGGTCTTAGTATCAGACCAGAAAAGCTTTTTTTTGTCATTGCCTAAACTGCTTAAACTGTTTTTATTTTGCATTCCCTAGTGTGTGTTATCCTTTGTATACTTTACTGTATATTCTACATTTTGTAATGTAAATATTAAATATTAATATATTTGTTATTTTCTATGACAAGCACAATCTTTTTGGTACAAGTAAAACCCATTTCAGTTGAGCAATCTGGTGTTCCACTACAAAAGACCATGGCTACCAATTATACAAGTAATCTGTATCTGACACAGATTTGGTAACAGGTTCCTGGGAGTGACTAAAGGGGTGGTTCTGTGCGAGAGGTGAAGGTCTTGCACTGGAAGAGCAGTGACCAGTGATGAGGCAAGAGCCAGATCGAGGTACCCTAGTAGTCAACCAGGTGGTGACAGCGAAGAACAACAAGTAGCTATCCACACGTCCAGTGTCTTATATGTTAATTTGTAACAAATTGGTGTCAGCAGTGTAGGCTGCTGTAACATCACAGGTAAAACACTTTCATGGTAGTAGACAAAAATGACCCTAACAAAAATTTTCCACGAAGTGTCCAACTGGAAACAACTGTGTCTGGCTGTAAGAGAATTGTTAAAACCCCATCTGATCCTGCTGTGTGCTTTGGCTCTGATTACGTGACAGCTTGTGGTGGAATTGAGAGACCTTGTGCCGGAGTTCAGAAAACTGACCCCTGCTCTCTGAGCCAGACAGCAACCTCACCACATGTAAGATTCTCATAGTGGATAGAAGACGTCTGTAGTTGTTACTCTCAGATGCAATGTGCCACATGTAGAAGCCTGTTTCAGGAAACTTTTGTTTTTAGCAAGGTTCATCAAACAGGCACTATATCAAACATAGGAGCCGAATCACATTAGTGGCTTTTACTAACAAAACATATCCCAACCACTCAATTGAAAAACAAGTCTCAATAGCAAGGCAAACAACCTAGGAGGGACCACTGAGATACAAATACAAAAATGCCTCAAATCAGACAGCTCTGATGGTTACATACAACCAGTTTGTTAGACCACTTCAAAGATTGCCAAAGAACTGCAGCCTAGCCCACAGAATGATGAGATTATCTGAAATATTCAGTGAACCACCAGCCGTAGCATACAGACAACCACCTAGCCTAAGGAGAACACTGGCGAGAAACAAAACTACCAACACAGAGGGGGATACTTTTGGACCAAATACATTAACCCCAGGTGTGCAGCTGGCACAATGATTGAAACATGTGACTGTTTAGTTCCTAAACATCAAGGTGGAATATAAAATAAAGGGATCATTCTTTTGTGACACCAGCAATGTGATCTACCTGATCAGATTCCACAAATTCCCAAATGTATGATCACTACTACAGGAGAAAGAGCAAACACTCAGAAAAGGAATGAATGGACATAGATTCACTGTTGGGTCCAAAGATAAGCAGACTCCTGTGAGGGAACTTTTTTGCCAGAAAGGCAGTTCTAATGTGGCACAGACCACTGGGAAAGGCTACTCTGTAAGACCAAATGTATAAGGCTTTTTTGAACTGATGAGCAGGAACTTAACAAAAATAGGCTTTCTAACTCACTTCAAAACCCAAGACTGACTTTTAAATGATATCCCTTCTAACGACTTTGATCAAAATACATTGTCCCATACTATTTTTCTATAGAAGACACTTTTCAACTAAGAAAACAAACAAACAGAATGTTCTGAGTCTACATTAGTGTGGACTTATTGGATTGTCTTACCACTTAATTACCTAAATAACCCTTGTCTGTCAGGCATAAGTGTTTTTGTACCCATCCTCAAAGGCAAATGTATGTGGACTCTGGACAACCAGATCTACTGTAGCAAATCACTCTTACTGTAACTAGTTTGTTTCTGGTAAACACGCTTTGAATATTAGAAACATAAACAATGACGGCAGAAAAAGACTGATGGTCCATCCAGTCTGTACGTGGTACCCTATCTAACCCCTGGCTCCATACCACACACATCCTGCAAGTGGATGGCACAATGAACACTCCGCAGGTAACTCTCTGTGGTCAGTGTGCTTTTGAGTAAGCCACTATCTTAAGCAACTATTGGGAGGAGATCTGAAACCAGGAGAACTTGCGACACCTAAAGTGCATTACTTAACATTTGTAAAGGGCTGAACAGGGACTTAAATCATCTTGTTTTATTGGAAGCAGCGAAACCACTAAAACAGAGGGAGGGTTTTAAGCTGCAAACAGGCAGTAAAACAAGCATTTGTCAATGCCGAATGTTTGCTTGCTGGCATTGGCAGTGGTAGTGTAGAAGTTACAGAGCTGCGTAATAGGAATGACAGTGAAGTATTGAACTGAAGCCAACCCCACCACCACCCTGCAGAGAGTGACAGGCATTGGGGTGTGTGTTTGGGTCGTCAGGCATAACGGCCACACCATTTCACCACACCCCACTCTGCAGACACTGACAAGTGTCACGGTGTTCCTTGGGGTCTTTGGCCCTTATGCGCACCCCATTTCATTAGGAAATACGGTGAGATGGGTGCGATATAGGAGAATGGGGTGAACTTTGGGGCTAAAGAGTCCAAGGCATACCTGATGCCTCTCACTGGCTGCAGGGTGGAATGGTATGAACATTACAGGCAAGAATCCCAAGTCACACCCCTGATGCCTGTCATTCTCACAGGGTTGGGCGTTATGGTTGGAAACCCTAATACCTCAGGCATTCATTGGTATTTTCACCCAAATTTTCAACATGTTTTTTGTGACCCCACCTCATGAACAGGGGAATATCAGCTTGTTAGCCGAAAGCTGCTTATGACAGCGACTCACGGCATTTAGCACCACAGGTGCAAAGACATTCGAACAGGATGTAAAAAATGACAGCTGTACTGTTCATGGGGAGGTGTAAAATGGCAATGTTGCAAATCTGCAGTAAAAATATTTAAAAAAATGGTGAAGTCACGAGCGTACATAGAAACTATGCAATGCACACCCATAATGTAATTAGGTTGGGGAATTTTTACAGCAGATTGTCAACTCCGGCATTTTGGTGCCTCTGATCATGAACAGTGTCACTGTGATTTTCTTTATCTGTGCCGAACAATGATTTCCCACAGTGACCACGCATCTCTGCACTGAAAGTGTGAAAACACACTTCAGCCATGTTGTGAAAAATGGCTATGTTGAAAATTTGGTGAAAAAATTCCAAAAATGACTGTTTTACGAGCATGCATTGCGCAGTCTTACCTACACGCTCGTAAGTTTCATGAATTTTAATATTTTCTACCCAGATTTTCAAACATTGCTATTTTACCACACCTCCTTATGAGCAGTACAGCTGTCATTTTTCACATCTTGCCCAAAATGTGTTTCCGCCCATGTAGCGCACAATGGCACAGTCAATGTGCAAAATCAATGTATGGGACACATTAAGAAAATCACAGTGACACTGTTCATGAGCAGAGGTCTTAAAATGGCTATGTTGAAAATTTGGTGACAAAAGTCCATAAAATGACTGTGTTACGAGTGAGCATTGCGCAGTTTCCATGCACCCTCATAAGTTCATGACTTTATAATATTTTCAGTCCAGATTTTCACCAGTGGCATTTTTCCACACTTCCTTATGAATGCGTAGGAATTGCACAACGCACGCTCGTAAAACAGTAATTTTTAGGAATTTTTTCACCAAATTTTCAACATAGCCATTTTAAGACCTCTGCTCATGAACAGTCTCACTGTGATTTTCTTAATTTGTCCTGTACATTGATTTCGCACACTGACTGCGCCATTGTGCGCTACATGGGCAGAAACACATTTGGGTGAGATGTAAAAATGACAGCTGTACTACCTATAAGAAGGTGTGGTAAAATGGCAATGTTGAAAATCTGGAGGAAAATATTGAAAATCCGTGAACTTACAAGCCTGCATAGGAACTGCACACATGCTATGTCAGAACAGTATTTTGGTCTTAATGACTAATTTGAAGGACTTTTCATGAATGATACACTGTCATAAGACTCGCCCGAAGGTGATTTGCAGTGACTGTGAAATCACCTTCGGGCCCAAATAACACCATGACAGTGACATCATTCATGAGAAGGGGTCCCAAAACCCATGTTGAAAATTTGTGCAAAATTCCAAAAATGCTGAGATATGCAACAAAGTTGAAAACCCTATCTAGCCCATTATACAGCTTACCGCATTTCCTCAGTTCGTGGTCACCTTTGAAGAGTGCAGAGACGTTTTCCGTTCACGATATGATCGCACCGGACCTGGAGGTAAGTATGGGGTGGGGAGGCTGGGTGCGAGGGTGGGTGCGGGTTGTGGGAGGGGGAAGAAGACTATGTGGGACCGTTTTTTCTTTACAGGGATTTAAAAAAAAAAAGACGACGTGGGACATTTGCCATGCCAGGGTGGGCTCCCAGCACGGCACAAGGATGGCTGGGGGGGCCGTGGAGCTTATGGGGGATTGGGCGCCCCCGTCGGCTATTCTATGAGTTGCCCTGGGGTTGGCACTCAGCGTGGCATGTGGAAGGCTTGGGGGGGAGAGCACAAGCCGACGGGGGATTGGGCACCCCCGTCGGCTATACGTGTGTGCGGGGAGGGCAGCACACAGTATGCATGCATTTCTGTGTGTGTATGTGTGTGTGTGTGTGTGTGTGTGTGTAGGGGGAGCTGTGCATGAGCAGGCGATATCTTATCACTGCTCACTGAAGCATAGCTCCCCCTTTCAACTGTATGCCACTGCATTTTGGAGCTTGTCATAGACAGCTCCAGCATGCATTGGCTGACAGGGGCCACGCCTGCCAACACACTGAGTGAATTGGAAGAGGGGGTGACACACCTCCGAAATCTCGGATGATGGCACTATGTTTCTTGCACATGCATGCAAGCAAACATAATGAGTAAAGGGTAAATGGGAGGATTTTTCTTTTTCTCTTTTTATTTTCTTTTGGTGGGACAGCAAACAAGTAGCTTATTTTGTGTGCAAATCCCTAAACACTAACCTGCTTCGAGGCTCCTATGTTGTAGGTCAGCAGCTGCATCTTTCTGTCTTGATCTCAGTATCTCTCTTTTTCTCTCAGTCGGGGTCAGACACTGAGAGGAGGAGGAGGGTTGATGTGGCAGAGGGGGAGCAGCAATCGGTGGCTGTGTTGCACAACAGGAAGTCACACCTGTAGGAGGTCCAAAAGCAGGCACTCCTAACATGTCTCCATTCATGTTCATGTCCCAACATGTGAGTGGAACAGCACAGGAGTAGAACAGGAGTAAAACTGATGTCTTAGGCATTGGCAGGCATCAGCAGAAGGAAGTAGGGAAGTGGGGGACTCTGCCACTTGACTAAGGTAAGGTACCTGTTTACTCTTGTTGTTGCGTACACTGCCGGGATGAGTGGAAGGTGAAATGTAGACCAAAACAGGGAATAGGAGCAGCAAGGAGGGTGTACAAGGGGCAGAACAAGCAAAACAGGGAAAAACTAGAAACCCCCTGTCTACTGCAAGGATACATAAGGGACGGGTGGAAGCTAAAAGGTTGCCCAAAACTGAGAATAGGAGCAACACCCTTTCTAGGAGAGGTGTCTAGGAGAGGTGTACAAAGGGGCATAAGAAACAACAAAAGGGGAAAAACTGGCAACACTCTATCAAGGGTATGGGTAAGTAAGTATTTACTAGGAACACAGGGACAGTACAAATTGGGCCTGCTGGGAGTTGTGCACTGCAGTGGGTGAGGAACGGCAATTTTCAGAGAGACCTTCTGCAGACTGTGGTGCTGTCCTCTCTACATGCACCTCTCTGGGGTCAGGGACTAGGTTGCCAGACTCCAGGGCATGTTGTCTAGGATGCAGGGGACCTCCTCCCCCACCCAGGGGCCACCAAGTCAGCCATCGTTACCTCAGAGGATGTCAGTAAGGAGCAATATCTGGACTATGGTGGGCTCTGTCATAGTGGGGGTGGTGGGTCAGAGGCACATTCCTCAACTGATACCATTACAAAATTCCTATGCCTCTGTGGTGGGGTGGGACTGCATGGAGCAGGAATGTGAGGTACTGGCCAGGAGGATGTGGGGGTCATCCATAGTGGAGACCACAGGGAGGGTGGTAGAGGACCCCAGAAGAGGAGAAAGCAACCTCTGGCTAGGGACTCAATTGTGAGAGGGGCAGATTTGGGAATAGGAAGGTGGGTGGAGAGGGAGCTCAGGTGCCAGGGATGGGAAGCAAATTCTAAGGATCACAAGGGCAGCAAGACAGAATGGGAAGCTGGATGTCATGCCCAGACTCACTTTTTTAGCCAGCAAGCAGGTCTGGAACTTGAGTCGGCCCTTGAACTGGAGCCAGCTGGCCTAAGCGTTGAGGTCACAAGTGTGTGTAAGTCACTCGGAACCAATGGCAAGATGACAAGCCTTATTTAAGGTGATTTTAATGCAATGGAGGGCTGTGCCAGTAGCAAACCCATAGATGACAATACCATACTCGACAAGAGAGCACCGAGCTATGGATAGCCAGGTTGAGAGCTTCAGGGGTAAGACTATGCTTATGCCTGAGTAGAAGGCTGATGCATATATTAAGGGCCTTTACAATATTGTCAATATGGTAAACAAAGGACAAGAAGCTGTCAACTGTAACTCCCAGGTATTTAAATTGATGTACTAGGTCCAGAGGAGCACCAGATATATTCATTATGGTGAGGGGGTGCATGCAATACCTGTTCTGAGGACTGGAAAGCATAATTTCCTTAGTTTTTTTTTATAATTCAGAACAAGCTTATGGTCCCTGTACCATCTTTCAACATCAGTGAAACTATCCTGAAGTGTGTGCTCCAGGGCAACAGTGTCAGTGCCATTAGCTAAAAGAACAGCATCATCTGCATAAAGCAGAATGTTGCTGTGACAGGCAAGTGGGAACTGATTTAGAAATATGCTAAACATTAGAGGACCCAGTATGGAGCCCTGTGGAACACCAGAGCAAACTGGTCTGCTGTCAGATAAGACACTATCAATCCTAACTTGTTGAGATCAGTTTGTGAGGTAGCTCTTGAACCATCCGACTGTGTCCTTTGAAGGACCAATAGCTGTAACTTGCTCAACTAGAAGCTCATGGTTAACCGTGTCAAACACTTTTGACTGGTCCATAAATGTTGTGCCAACCAGAGAGTTGTGAATATAGCCTATAAATTCAAGCAAAGCAGTAGTGGTGCTATGACCTCTGTGGAACCCGTGTTGATGCGGGCACTGAATGTTATACTTATCAAGATATTCAACTAGTTGATCTGCAACAATCCTTTCCAGAGCCTTTAATAGAGGTGGGAGGATTGAGATGGGTCTATAGTTACTAAGTGAGGAGTGATCTCCACTTTTGAAGACAGGAGTCACTAAGGCCACTTTCTACAGCTGTGGAAACTGTGGGAATCTAAGTGAGGCATTGATAATGTGAGTTAGAGGCAGCATTATGTCATCCAGGATAAGGGCTATGAATTTAAGGTCAAGGGAGTCGCCGCTGTCGGGACTTCCCCAGGACTATTTGGAAGTATTTTCTGGCTTCTTTTACGGTGATAGTTCTGAAAAGAAATGGAGGATATGAGGGGGACTGGTCAAAAGTACTAGCTTTGACAGTGGAGTTTGCATGGAGGAAGAAGTCCGGGGGTAACACTCCAGTAAGATCTGAGAACGCATTATCAAATGCATTTGTGATTATAACCGGGTCAGTTGTGGGTAGACCGTCAATGTTGAGCATCGTGGGGACTGCCTTACTATCTTTTTCAGTGACTTCCTTTAGGTTGGCCCAGAATTTTCTACCATCTCCAAGAACGGGTGAGTGCATCCTTATAGTATTGTTTTTTTTGCTGCATGTATTGCCCTTGCGCAATCATTGAGAGCATTTTTGTAGATATGAATGTCAGCCTGCTTGCCAGTTGCACGGGCCCTATACCACAGGTGGTGTCTTTCTTTCAAGCTCTCAAGAAGATAAGGAGAGAACCAAGGGTTACTACGGCCTTTTATTTTTCGCTTTTTTATCGGGGCATGCTTATCACACACCATGTTGAGTAACTGGATGAAACACTCTAAGGCTGCCTCAGAGGTATGGGATGAATAGACTGTGGACCAGTCCTGCTGACGCAGATCAGCTCTAAGCTGATCAAAGTGACCATGCTTAAGAACCCTATTTGCAACAGGTCTGGCAGGGAGTTTAGAGTAGGTGCTGGATCAGGGAAATAGGACAGACAAGTGGTCACTATAGGCATCTGGAAGTACCGTGGTGTGGGAGATACAGTATGTTCCAGTTAATTTGACAGAACCCAGTCCAGTAACATTGATGTACCAGTCTTGTAGTTTACCCTGGAGGGAGAGCCAGCAAGCTGGGAGAGGTGCACTGCAGATACTGCATCCCTGTAAGGAGTTGCTGCAGGGGAGAGCCAACTGGCATTGAAATCATCAAGAAGTATGGTTTCAAAGTTAAGGTTCAGTGTGCTAAGGCACTTCATTAATTAGTCTAGCCCAGGGGTCTTCTGTCCAGGTGGGATTTACACAGAGAGGACAGTGAGGGTTTTGTTGTGCTTCCCTAGTAATATTTTTACTGCTGTGAATTGAATGCTGGTCCCAGTGTCAGGTAGAGGTAGGATGTGGACGTATAAGTTGTCCCTGAGGTAGACTGCACAACCACCCCCTCTTTTGGTAAGACAATCAACCCTGAAGATGGTGTAACCTGGGGTAGAAACTGAAGCATCCATAACATTAGAAGAGGGCCAGGTCTCTACTATCGATAAGATGTCGGGGTCGTATTATAGTATCCAGCCATTTAAACTGTCCATTTTTGGGAGAAGACTACAAATATTAATTGAGCCAATTGTTAGTTGATCGACATGACCTTGCTACACAGTATTGGGTGTGTGAGACTGTGAACATTGCCTGATAGTAGCAAAAGCAGGAGGGCCATGCAGCAAAGATACAGTATTTCTTCAAAGGCTTGTTGCTAAGTTTCCGCTGCCTGCACTGAATCCAGTAGTTCGAACTTCCTTCCTGAATATTGAAGATCCCTGGATAGAGAGCCAGTGGGTGAAGACACCTCAGGTATGGAGCAGAGTGCCTCAGTAGACTAGCTATTGTTGGCTCCCGAAGAGGATGGGTAATACTGTATGATACTGAAGGGATAGTGTTCCTGGACCGTGCACATTAAGGGAAGTTCCAGGAAGGGAAGATGTAGGATTAGGTGGTTGATTGTCACATAAGTGGCTATGCAGACTAAGGAGGGTAATAATAAAAACACCACTCCAAAGCAGGGCACCATGAGGAGACATTGTTCTGGTAAAGCTAGGCAGGGTAGAGCAGGTTGAGTATCCCTTTAAGGAGAGGGGAGTGAGCTAGGAGGATCAATGGAACACACCAATAGAGTGCAAGGGGAGGAGTTACTTTGAGCATTTAATAGAGGTCGGACCAGGGTGGGAAGGTGGGCCAAAATATAATGTAGAAGGTAATAAAACCCCGCTGAGAAGCAGTGGGCAGGCGCCCAAGTTCAAGAAAAATTGAATGCACCACAACAATCAATAGCCAGCCTGCTGCAGCATGGGTTGACCAATCAGGAACGCGGCTTTCAAGCCAAAGAAGCCCCGGTGAAATCCAGGGAGCATACTTTTGTTCAGTGTTCACAAGGGAAGGAGAAAGGGAGAGAGCATAAAAAAGCAACAGGCGGTTTGGAGGTGGGAGGTGGACATAAGTCCTTTTTCAGAGGAGGTTTGGAGGAGCTGGTAGACACTTGTCCTTTCTTAGAAGCAAGAGCCCTAAAGGGACTCACTAAGCTCAAAAAGGACAAAGAAGTTGGGCCAGATGGGGTGCATCCAAGGATATTGAGGGAGCTCAAGGATGTACTGGCTGCACTTCTGGTAGACCTGTTTAACAGTTCACTGGAAATGGGAGTGGATCCGGAGGACTGGAACAGGGCAGATGTAGTCCCATGTCACAAAGGTGGTAGAAGGAAGGAGGCTGGCAATTATAGGCCAGTCATCCTGACTTCGGTGGTGGGAAAGTTAATGGAATCACTGCTGAAGAATAGGATTGTGGAATATCTCGAATCCAGTGAGTTACAAGACCTGAGGCAGCACAGATTCATGGGGAGTCATGCCAAATGAATCTGATAGATTTCTTTGACTGGGTGACCAAGGAATTAGATCAGGGTATAGCGGTGGATGTGGCCTAGGTAGATTTCAGTATGGCATTCAACACCGTTCACATGGGAGTAGGTGCAAAGCTGGTAAACTGTGTAAGAAACGGGTTAGGATATAGGCAACAGAGGGTGGTGGTAATTGGAGTTCACTCTGAGGAAGGAAGGATGACCAGCGGGGTGTCTTAGGAATCAGTGCTGGAACCGGTCCTATTTAATGTCTTTATAAGCAACATTTCAGAGGCACTGGAAGGTAAGTCTGCCTCTTTTTGGATGACATCAAAATCTGTACTAGGGTGGACACTGTGGGTGGTGGTGGAAAGCATGATCAGGGACCTGAGAAAACTCAAGGAGTAGTCAAGGGTATGGCACCTGGGTTTCTATGTGAAAAAGTGCAAAATTATTCACTTAAGGCACAGAAAACCTACCACCAATCAGGAAAGAGATGGAGGGGGATAATCATGTCAGATGACCTACAGGTGGCCAAGCAATGCAACAAGGCATTTGGGAGGGCTAGTGGAATGCTGGAGTGCACTGGGTGGGGTATCACCAGGAGAAAGAGGGTGGTGGTGTTGCCCCGAATAGATCACTGGAAAGACCCCACCTAGAATATTGTGTCCAGTTCTGGAGACCACGGGCTCGATCCTCAAAGAGCCCTTAGTTTAACATAAGCTGTGGCAAAACACAGCTTGCATGAAGGCTTGGTGCGCCAGGGACCCTGCATCTGATTCTCTATTGTGTAGGGTCCCGGTGGCAATGTCCAGCAACTTGCAGCATGCATGGCTGTGCGCCTGACAGATGGTACATATGCATGGTGTGATACAAGCTGCTGGGTGGCCATGCGCCAGTCTCTGGTGGCTAGCAGAGCCCCCCAATCCCCGATCCCCCATTATGTCAGTATACATAATCCCTAGTGAGCTAGCAGCCACCGCCCAAGTCCCAATCCCATGTTATGTCAATATACATACTCCCTGGTGATCTAGTGGACCCCCCAAAGCCCCACTCCCCCGTTATATCAGTATACATATTCCCTGGTGATCTAGCAGAACCCTCCCAAGCCCCCATGCCCCGTTCTGTAAATGTAACACAACCCTGGTGGTCTAGCGGACCCCCACCCCTCAACCTGGCAGGCAGTGTCCCACCACCCTGCTCCCCAATCTCAAAAATGAACCGGTGACTGGCACAGCCCACCGCTCACCACCATGGCCAGTCACTGACTGAGCTCTCAGTGAGCGTGCACTGAAGACAGTATGCACTCAGTGAGAGCTCAGTCAGCGGCTGGCTGTGGTGGAGAGCAGTGGGCTGTGCCAGTCGCCGGCTCGTTTTCAGGATGGGGGGATTATATTGATGGGACACTGCCTTCTGGGGTGGGGGGCCACTAGACCACCAGGGTTGTGCTACATTTACATAACAGGGGATCGGGGCATGGGGAGGTTCCACTAGATCACCAGGGAATGTATACTGACATAATGGGGGATCAGGGCTTGGGGCGCTAGATCACTAAGGAATATGTATACTGGCATAATAGGGGATGAGGGCTGGGGGGGTGCTAGATCACCAGGGATTATGTATAATGACATAACTATGGATCAGGGCTTTGGGGAGGTGCGCTAGATCACCGGGGAGTTACTGAATCACAGGGGGATCAGGGCTGGGGAGGGGGACAGTGGCACATTGTCACAAATAGCTCAACTCTACCAGGGGGCAGCTTTCTTGTTTTTTCTTATTTACAATTTTGTTGGCTTTTTCTTCCCTTTTTCACCTCTCCCCTCGGGCATCCGGGGTGCTGACATATGCATGTGGAGGCACATGCATGCCACCCTACTAGCCATCCTCTTCACCTGTGCCACCAACGGACATCCACCCTGTGGTGACGGGAGTATGGGACGGACAGCATCCACCCCAGGAGAGGAGCTGCCATAGGCAGATCAATCCTGCTTCTGCCTCCCCCCTGGCTGACTCCACGATGACCTGAGGTCATTCCCAAATCTGAGTCACCGGCATGACGCAAGGTAAGGCTAGATGCCTCAACCCTCTGTGCCACCGGGTCGGCTCAGGGGGCAGCTTTCTAAGTACCCTTAGACCAGCCTTGGCTGGTCCAGCAGTACTTAGAATTTTGCTCTCTGGAAGAGGTTTTGAGAATCCCACTTTAGTGGATGTGGCAGCTTGCATCTGCCATATGCCCCCTAGCACCATGCCACAGCCCATTTTGTGGCGCATGAGCAACGCAAGCCCCTTTTGGTACACGTAATCTGTGGTTAGCACAGGCTGCATTTGTGAATCGCACCTGGCACAACACTTGGCTCAAGCAGTGCTTTGCACCATTCTTTAAGGTGCAAGCCCCTTGTGGAATGCCAGGATCTTTGAGAACATAGCCCCACATCTCTGGAAGGACATAGACAGAGTGGAGGTGATCCAGAGAAGGGCAACTAAAATGGTGCAGGGTCTGTGCCAAAAGCCCTACAAAGAAAGACTAAAGGACCTCAATATGTACACCCTGGAAGAGATGAGAGAGGGGAGGATAAGATAGAGACCTTTACACACCACAGAAGGGTAAATATGGAATAGCAGGGAAGTATTTTTTCTGAAAAAAAAAGGAGTTCAAGAACAAGGCGACATGCTATGACGCTAGAGGGGGTAGATTCATGAGAGATGTGAGGAAGTATTTTTTCACAGAAAGAGTGGTGCTTTCCTAAAAAAACAGCCTTCCAGTGGAGGTGGTGGGGGCAAAAACAATGGTGGGGTTCCAGAATGCATGGGCTAGGCATAAGGGAGTCTTAGTGGAAAGGAACAGTGGAGAGAGAAAGAGACCGATCTAGTAGGGTCTGCAGTGATACTGTAGGTAGGGAAAAATGGGCAGATTGCATGTAACATGTATTCCTTATCTGCTGTTAAATTCTATGCTTCTGTGTTTCTATCGTCCATCCAGAACACTAGCCCTCCTCATCCAACCCCCATTCCCCTCCCAGTTTTTGTCATCCCCCATAACCACTATACCTTTCACTGTGTTCCAGTTAGAACTCATGTATAAGCTCTGACACACTGGTTAGCTCTCATTGCACCTGAAGAAGGGCCCTGTGATTGTCCCAAGGCCTCATGCATAGAATAGTTTTTTAGTTTAATAAAAAGTAGTACTGAAACACTACATTAAGGATTTGACCCTGACAAACACAACACCACAGAACTACTGTATAATTCATGGAGGTTACTGATCAGAGGGGAACACAGCATTGAACTGAGACAGACATCTAAATTAAGTTTACCTTCCTACTGCATATGTTCAATTTGTTTATTTGTACAAACGGATTTGCAACCTTTGAGCCAGAGGCTCGTTTACAAAGGTACCTTGTCACAGAGAGGACAATAGTGTTACAATATTACAGTAGGTTGACATACAGATTTACACAGATTTTACACAGTAGTATACGGACATTGTTACATATATTTTGTACATTTCATAAAACAGTAGTTACCTAAATCAGATATCTGGCAGGGGGGAATGAAGGAAACCAGGTGGGGGGGGAGGCGGAGGAGGCAGTCCAGAGGACTTTGTCGAAGTGCACTTAGTGATGTGCGGGCAGCCTGTTAGTGACAGGAACAGCAGTGGGTGTTGAACAGGTGGTTCTGAAGAGCAGTTTTGAAGGAGGTAATTTTGGGAGTGTTAGTGATGCTTACAGGGAGAGTGTTAAACCAGGAAGGGGCCCTTTAGCAAAAGGATCTCTGAGCTAGGGAGGTCCTAGTTCTGGGTACCAGTTGAGTGGCCTTGTCCGAGCTGCAGGTGGAGACTGTGGGGGAGGTATGTTAGAGAGAGGCAAATACCCTAGGGGGTAGAGCCCAAGTAGAATTTTCTTGGCTAGGAGGCAAGTTTGGTAGTGGAAACATTCTTCCAGGTTGAAGAGATTAGCAGTGGAATAGAGATGACAGGTGTGGGTGAGCCTGGGGGCACTGGTCAGTAGTCTACAGGCGTTGCTCAGAGTGAGTCGGATATTATTGAGTGCCATGTAATCAGCAGCTCCATATACTGGTAGGCCATAATCCACTAGGGGCAGTACTGAGGATGTGATGGCCAGTCGAAGAGCATCGGGTGGAAGGCAATCCCTATGGCGGTATAGGAGGCCAATCCGGGTGTTGGTGGTAGACATGAGGGCATTAATGTGGCCGTGACAAGTGAGGGCAGTGTTGAAAGTAATCCCAAGATATTTGTAGGTGTGCACTTGCTCGAGTGGGTGTTGAGTGATCGGGAGGATAAGGAGGGGGTTATTTCTTGCTTTGTTTTGATGGTGGGAGAAGAGCATCGACTTGGTCTTTTTGAGATTAATGACAAGTCTGTGCTCCTTGAACCAGCTTTCTGCTTGGTTGAAGGTGTGTTGGAGAGAGTCCTGGAGGGAGGCAGAATTTCGGTGAGAGGCATAAAGAATGGCATCATCCGTGTACAGAAGAATTTTGCCGGAGCAGGCACTGGGCAGGGTGTTTAGGTAGAGACTAAAAGGTAGGGGGCCCAGGATGGTTCAGTGGCTTCAAGACAAGCTGCACTGCTACATGAAAAATGCATGACTTTCTGCTGGACAGGGCCCCTAAGGTGGAGGTACTGTAGGAATGTCTTAGTGAAAATGTGTGCCTTGTAAGGGTTTGAATTTAACATTGTGGGGAAGATCTACAATATCACCAAGCATATTTTAAAAAAGGCCTACACTGGTATTGATGTGCCCAAGAGATATTTTCTAAACGGTGCACAGGACACTTTGAAAAAATTTCCTTTCTGTCTCTTGGAGGGCAAGAAGTAAGGCTCCATCACTCACTCGTCCCCCATCTGCACTCACTTCTGCTGCTGGTACTAGGAAATGTGCAGTGTGTCTTGCACAAGGTACTCCTCAGATGCCACTCAGCTGCCAGAACCATCTCTGCTGGAAACTATCCTGTGTGAAGGGGGGCATGCTGAAATCTGGCACACTGCTTTTCTGATGCATCTCTCACCACCCTCTCCAGCATGAGAATATCCATTAAGTCTGGGGATGTAGCCACTGAACTAGTGCTCAGGGCTATGATTAGCATTTTCCCTACCATTTCTGTCCCCTGTGGCAAGTTCAGCACTACTCTAAGTTAGCCTAGTCTGGCTAACTTAGTCTCAGGAGGGTAAATGAATCTACATGTGGATGCAAGCTGCAGTAAACCAAGTCCAATAATCACCATCAGATTTGGTTTTAGAAAGTGCACCCACTGCATCCAAATACAACAGGTGATGGACACACTGCAGGGGTCAGATGGATGCAAGCACAACCCAAGGATTCGTCTGTGTATATCTTCTGGAAAATCTTACCACATGACTTGGGCAACAAAATAGTGCTGACAATATAACAACAGGCACGGTCTGCTTACCACATCATATTACCTAAAATTCAATAGCTGGTAGTTCCATTTTGCTTAAGCTTCTCAGTCAGTGGCAAAACAATTCTAGTACTTCAAGGTATTCTTACATGATGCTATAAATAACACAGGAGGGAGGACAGATTGCTGTAATGAGAAATGATAGTTTTGACAGTTCCAAAACCCACTATGCTTTGAAATATTTAATGATTTAAAAAAAGAATCTAACAATAGTATGGCTGTCAGGCTAAATGAATACAGTCTGCTTGACATAGCTGTTAATAAGATACCGCAACATATTGGCAATATAGGGCTAAGATTTCATTATGGTGTTAAAAACAAAGTCACTTTTATGAACATCTGCCGAGTTTGGCAAGCTTGCTTTTATGTTCCTTTTGTATAAAGTATTTGATGTGCCAATAAATCGAACAACAACTCTGTTATGTGTACATGTGGGTGGACCTGGCAAGATGTCCAGTGACCTTTTAGCCTGCTCACCAGCTTATGTTATTCTGAGGAACCTTGTTGCCATAGTAGAAAACTAGAAAGAGGAGCCTGGATGTTCATTACTTCTTGAACTGTAGATGCACCTAAAATGATTGAGATGGAATCCAGCATAGTTTTGAAATTAATGCATGTAATAACTTGGTGTGACATACCAAAATATACTATTTATAGAAACCCTCAATTCACTATAAAAGTCAGAATCTTGTTTCAGTTACAAGGGCATGCTTTAGAAGTTGATCATATGCCATTCTATACACACTTGCATTACCTGACTGCATAACATATTTTAAGAAGGATGGCAGAGGAATTTGGGTCTATAAGAAACCTTTCACACATGCTGTCTCTCAAAGCCCTTTTCATTCCAGAAGGGGGAGGAAGGTAGGAAGGGAGGGAGGGAGAGAGGGAGGGTAATGCTGCTGCCATCAGGTTCACATGGAGATTAAAAAGCAAAGTGAAGGTAAGACAGTCACTCGAAGTCACACAGTAAGTAAGTGGCAGTTGAGGGATTCAAACATGGGTCTTTATGTTCACAGCTATGTGCCCTAATGGTCTAAACTGCCTCCTCATATTAGTAGGTTTCCAGTAGGTGCAATATTGGTTATGATTAATTTTGCCCTATAGTATAACAATTCTGTTCTAATTAGGGATGGGCTACCTGTTAGGTAGCTGGATCTGGTAAGTCAGGTATCGGCGATTTTTGGCCAGGTAGGGAAGTTCGGATAATTTACTGCCCTACTTGACATAACAGTGAACTTCATGGGTCGGGTAATTTAGACACGGGTAATGGGTAATTGTTTTAAACAGGCATTGCAGGCAGCCTGAGGGTCCTGGGACTCCTTCCTAGACTGGAAACAAGCATGAAAAGGCAGTCTGTGGGGTCCTTCATGAGCTACGGAGCACATGACACTGGGCTGACAATCTGATTGGTCAGTGGTGACTGTGCTCCGTCTGCTGTGAGCCCGTTCTGCAGATAGCAGCTGCAGTCTGGAGAGAGAAGATGGAATTGGGCACTCACACTGCATTTTTGCCTAAATCATGGCAAACATGTACAGTATTTAAAAAAAAAGTAAAACCTCCACAAAGGAGCAAGGTATTGGGAACTGAAACAATCTCAGGAGGGAGGGGGGAATCGGGGATCACCTGGTGGTGTGGTGCTGGGGAAAGAAGGAGCAAGGGGGGGAACAATACACATTGGCAGATGGTTTGTGTCTCTGCAGCATAGTGAAAGTCATTTAGGCTATAAATTAATGCTGTTTGTGTTAGGTGCCCCGAGCCCTGTCACTTTATTATTGTGACATAGCTGTGTGTTTCTGCAGCATAGTGAAAGCCATTTAGGCTGTATTACACTGTCTGTTAGGTGTCTCGAGCCCTGTCTGTGACATTAGCTCTACTGTGTTTCTCTCTGCAGCATAGTGAAAGCCATTTAGGCTATATTACACTGTCTGTTAGGTGCCCTGAGCCCTGTCTGCGACACAGCTACTCAATGTGTCTCTCTGCAGCATAGTAAGAGACACTTAGGCTGTATTACACTGTCTGTTAGGTGCCCTGAGCCCTGTCATTTATTACTGCATCATAGCTACACTGTGTGTGATGTCTCTCTGGAGCATAGCAAAAGCCGTTTTGACTCTGTTATACTGTCTGTTAGATGCCCAGAGCCCTGTCATTTATTACTGTGACATAGCTACACTGTGTGTGACATCTTTCTGCAGCGTAGTGAAAGCCATTTTGGCTGTATTTCACTGTTTGTTAGGTGCCCCAAGCCCTGTCATTTATTACTGTCTGTGACATTGTCAGCTACACTGTCTGTCTCTGCAACAGTTAGTGAAACAATATCCATTCCTTTCACAGCTGTGTCTACTGTATCTCATATTTCCCAGTCTAAGTCAACTAAAAGGAAGCACAGGTCTGCTGCACATGATACTGTGTAATGATGTGGACAACATGAATCATAGCACTAATGAAGAACATAGTGACAATTTTTATTTTTATTTATTTAGCTTTTGTTGACCGGGTAAGTGCACTAGACAAATCCTGCCTATTTTCAGGAACGACCCGGGGAAGGGGGATACAGATGAATTCCAACTAACCTTGAACCAGATTAAGCTGTTGGTGGTATTTTATGAATGAGGAAATTTGGCCAGGACACCAGGAAATTCTCTACTCTTTCGATAAGTGCCATGGGATCTTTAACATCCACCTGAACTACCACCAATCCAGGCAGATGGGACCTCAGTTTAATGTCTCATCCAAAGACGGCACCTCAGAAATGCAGCACCCTCTCATGCTGCATTACAGTGTCAGTACTGGGATATTAACCCAAGTGCCAGATGTGGGAACTGAACCCACAGCCCTCTGATCTCCCGGCCTCAGAGGCGAGTGTGCTACCTACTAAGCCACTGACACTGACTATGACAATGATAATAACATCACCAGGACTGGCACTAATGTCCTTCTGAACTAAGACGGCATCTCATTAATCAAATTATAGTACAGCTTTGGAAAGAACTGACTGGAATTACTCATAGAGGTACTGAACATCTTGCCACATGTGCCAGGATTCTTCCAGGTGCTGAAGCAGCATGCAAGGAGGCATATTCCACAAATATAAGCTCAGATGCTGAGGCAGCAAATGCTGATAAAGATGGTGGTGATAGTGGGGACTGGGAATGGGATAATCCAAGGTATGTCCCACTTGATGATGGCGGCACTTCCAGTTCTGAATCTTGTGGCAATGAGGTCTGTAGTTTCAATGAGGGGGTAGGAGAGGATGCTGCTGTAAGGCATGAGAGGCAAGTGCAGAAAAAAAATCATATGCTAAATGTAAGAATAAGAAGATAAGCATGAATGAGAACAATTTATGTCAACAAGGAAATGGCAGTGTACGTTTTCCTCCAGGTCCATTGACTGTACAAGAAATAGTGCCAGGCACCATGATGCAAAGTACAAAAGATAAATCTTTAGTGTGGAATTTATTTTCTATTGACCCTACATATAACTCTTGAACTGTATGCAGTCTGTGCAAAAAGGACGTCAGTCGTGGTGGCAAAGCGAGACATTTTGGAACATCAGTAATGATACAACATGCAAAGGAAAAACACCCAATTGAGTGGGGCAGGGAAAAGGACAATTTGGTTGGTAAGTGCATTAGTGGAGATGATGGTGGTGATGACCACAGTGACAATGAATTGGAAGCAGGAACTGGCACTGAATCACTTGATGTGTCCTTGCATTCTTCTCAGATAAACATAGATTGTTTTCTTCTGACACCATCAAGTACTGCAATATTCAAAAGTAGTACTCCACATGAAAAAGGCATGAAAAATACAGTCCCCCAAAATTAAAAATATCTTGCAATTCTCATCAACTAACAGTAAAAGAAAGTGTTGTGAAGACATCAAAATGTATCCACAAGCATCCAACATGCCAGCTGTTAAATAAAGCCATTGCAGAGCTGTCGGCCAATTGTTAACTCCCTTTTTCTTTTATTGCCCAAAACGTTTCCACAAGTTCCCTGTCAAACATATTTCTCAAAAAAGGCTGTTCCACAGTTATATGACTTGGTGTGCACTTCAGTCATTAAGCAGTTGAAACTCTATAAGGTGAAGCAGGTTCACATAACCACTGATATATGGACCAGCAGCCAACTAATTGACTACATGACTGTTACAGCTCACTGGGCAAGTTTTCAGTCAGAAAGTAATAATCTCTGCTCTACTGTAAGCAATAGGGAGCAGGCTGTATTATGTGTCACCACTTTTGAGGAAAGCAACACTGCTGTGAACACTTTGCAGGAGCTGCAAAATCAGTTCTAGAAATGACTTACTCCGTATTCCTTATCTCCAGGGGTCATAGTGACAGATAATGGTGCCAACATAGTCAAAGCTGTTAGAGAGGGCAACTTCCAGCACACACCTTGTTTTGCACATTGTTTAAATCTTCTCACCCATAGTTTCTTAAATGGAAACAGAAATGTTGAAAACCTGTTAGGTCTTGCTGGGAAAACATAAGGGCATTTCAGCCACTATGAAAGCACAAAAATCCTGAAGGGGCTGCAAAGGTAACAACTTACCATTGCATACATTAAAGCAGAAAGTTCCAACCAACTGGAATTCAACATTTTACATGTTGGAAAGGCTTCTTGAACAGAAAAAAAGCTGTACATGACTACACCATGCAGAATCAAATAGGTAAAATAGACATCATGCTCAGTTTCAGCAGCTAGACTATGCTTGAATCTTTGGTCCCCTCGCTGGAGCCATTTGAGGCCTCCACACTTGATGATAGTGTGGACAGTGCAACTCTGAGTCAAATTCTTCCACAAATAAGATTTCTTCACATTTTCTTGACGACATAGAGAAAGATTTTCAGCCAAAAGAAGATACCACCACTGTTATGCTGGCAGATGACTTGAATCTTAGACTGTTGACTGATCAGAGAATATATGCCATGTTTAAGAATGACACCTATGTGTCAGTTACGTTGCTAGATCCACACTTCAAGTGGAACATTGACGCCTTCCTTCCTACAGGAGAAAACATTGAGTATTGGAGAGATCTTCTGCTAACCAAATGTGACATTGCCTCATCAATGCCATTAACCGATGTACAGCAGTCAAACCCAGTTGAACCATCAGAGTGCACCTCTAAAACAGACAATAGAATATCTATCAAATCTTCACAATCACCATTGTCACCAGCGAGGGAAAAGACATCTACAGCTACTTCTCGGGCATCCTACATTCAGGATCAAAAGGGAAAATCTTTCTGAGTCACCTGCAACAACATGGACTAGTATCCTGTAAAGAAAGTGCAGCTGGTTCATCTGCCAGACTGGTAGCCATCTAATGCAGCACAATGATCCTGGAATATTTTGCAGACCATACTGAATCTTGCAATAATGTAACCCAGTTGTCCACCTATAAGTGTATATTCAGAATGCATATTTAGTGCCACTGGGGGAATAGTCACTGACCACAGAACACTGCTAAGTCCTGTAAATATGGAACGGCTTATATTTCTCAAAATGAATGCTGACAATTTCCCAGTTGTCCCAAACACTGAATTATGTGATTCTGACCCTGAACATGAACAACAGCCTGCAAACAGTGATACTGAATATGATGACTAGGTTGAGTACAAAATGAATGGAACTATCACCACTGCCACTGTGCCAGCCACATGTGCCACATTACTCTTAGTTTTCTTTTGTCAATCATCAGTTTTATATTATGTAACTTTGATTCCCACCATGGGTATATTTTCTGGAAACAACAGCAGCCTCACTCACAGCAGCTGTGCTTCTCATATCTACCTCATCAATGCTTGCCATGGGTATTATTTTTGGAAACAGCAGCAAGCTCACTTAAAGTAGCTGTGCCTCTTGTACCTACCTCAGCAATGCCCACCACAGGTACAGTATCATTTTTGGAAACAGCAGCAGGCTCAATCAGAACAGCTGTGCCTCTCATACCTACCTTAGCAATGCCTGCCATGGGTATAATTTTTGGGAACAGCAGCAAGCTCACTCACAGCAGCTGCACTTTTGTACCTACCTCAGCAATGCAAGCCATGGGTATAATTTATTGAAACAGCAGCAGGTCCACTCACAGCAGCTGTGCCTCTTGCACCTGCCTCAGCAATTCCCACCATGGGTATGATTTTTTGAAACAGCAGCAGCCTTGCTAAGAGCAGCTGCATCTCTTACCTGCCTCAGTAATGCACCCCCCCCCATGGGTATAAAAATGATTCAGGACACCTAACAAACAGCGTAATAGTAAAAAAAAAACAGTCTTTCACATGATTTTTGTTATGGTCAGGGTTGGGTAATCAGGTAGTAGAATAGGTCAGGTAGTAACTACCTGACCCAACTACTCTTTTTTTATCTGGGTATTTTTAGGGTACTTTAGAGGTACCCTCGGGTAGTCTTGAGGGTCGTGTATTTTAGTATCCACCCATCCTTAGTTCTAATGATTTAACATTTTGTACTCTACTTGCTTATGATTATTGAGTGCCCCTCATGTTGTATAACAATGATATAATAAAGTGTTTATTGAAAGTATTGCACTGCTTCTGAAAATTCTGGAATAGCATTTCATACTGGTGAAAAAATACATTAGAGAATAGATAATTATGAGACAAAATTATTAACAATGCTACTGTAACTTGAAAAATATCCATCTTATGTATTACATGAGTTGCAATTAATCAATGTAATATGCTTGTTAATTGATGTGGTATAAAAAAGTAAATCATAAAAGAAAATCTCAAGACACAACTGTTTCTATTACAACTAATTAAAGAACTGATGTTTTCTTTCTTTCTTAGAGTTGTCAATAAATATATTTTTACTCTTCTGCAGAAGCTTCATAAAATGGTAAAACAAAGGATATTTGCTAGAAATACAGACAACTCAGTTTCTAAGAACACTTCAGAGTAAAGCTGTAAATTATGTTTCACAAAAGAATTGAACAGGTCAAGTGGGACCAATTTGACCTTTTGCAAACTAAACTGAAGTTTGGACTGATGTTGTAGATACAGTATTTGTTTGTCAACATCCACATCTCTTTGACCAAACTGCTAGCTCCTTTAAAAAAAAGTTTGGGCCTGCTGCAAGGTGCTGAGGGTTGGGGCATCCATTCAACAAGCTAGTGAAAAGAGGTTTGTGTCCTGAGCCTGGGACATAGGAGCAGAGTCTTGCAGTGTGTGTGTGTGTGTGTGTGTGTGTGTGTGTGTGTGTGTGTGTGTGTGTGTGTGTGTGTGTGTGCAGGAGTCTGTCCACCCACTGGAGTGTATAGTGGTGTACCACACAGAGATTGACTCCTGGTGGTAGCTCCTTGGCTTAGCTGACATGGGTGACCACATGCAAGTTGACACCACCCTGAAGATGTTGACATTATGTGCTCTGCTGTGGGTGGAGAATGGGGAAGGACTTTGAAAATGGAAAAAGCCTTTCTGGCACACTAATAATGGCCCCTCAAATCTCCAATGCTACCCAATACCCCAACACACTGCGGAGGACATCTCCAGCTGGCATTCCATAAAGTTGAGTTCTTCCCATAACAGCTCTGGGGAAGGGGCTGGCAGGGATAAGTGAGGCCACTGTAGTAATGGAAGCAGCTGGAGGAACTGATGGCTGTAACAAGGAGATGTCTGTCTGGTGGGCAACTGATCTGTGGGATTGTGAAGAAGTGGGGTGCAGAGGGAAAATGAGATGGAACAAAAAAAGAGTATTGAATCATTGCTCTACAACAATGTGCCATCTACTAGGATTTTTCCTACTTGATGGCACTGCAGAATTTGCTCATTGTTTATCCAGGACAGCGGGACTGTAGGGAATATGCAAGACTGTTCCGCAACCTTGTTTAGTTATTTTATGTATTTATTTAGGTTTTTTCTGTAATTCTATTTATCTACTGTGGCCCATCAACTAGGACATTCTTTAACAACAGTACCATCAGTATCACTGTCACCCATGGTAGAAGTCCTCCTGAGGCCATCCCAAGGGGTCCGGAGGTAGCAGCCCAAATGAGAGTAGGGGGTTGGGTAGGGTACCATCTGCCCAATTGCTGACTGTTTTTCCCCTTTTTCCATCCACCTGAAAAGCACCATGCATCATTAGGCGCTGTCATATTTGATGCAATGATGCATGTGCTCTCCCTCCCAGTGCATACTGCAGGTGCCTGAGACTGCACAGCCACCGGTGGTGGCTCAGGTAGTGAATTGGATGTACATCACCCTCCCAGGAGGAGGACAACACTCTCTAGGACACTGTATCTTCTCCACCCCAGCCCACCCCAGGTGGTCTTCCAACAATCCAGGGTCAGGGAGAAAACCCAGGTCACCAGTGTTGCGAGCAATGTCATTCTGCTGGGCCTTTAGACAGATCATTAAAAAAATAACACTTTTTAACTACACTGTAGCCACCCCACCTCCCCAAAAGTCTAGGGGCTTCCAATGTTACAAGAAGGGAAGGGGGCCTACCCCAAAGGAACCCAGACCAGATCATCAACAACCATGAAGCAATAAGATGGTTTTCTCTTACCATGGCCTGGGTCCTACTGCAGATAAAATGGAAACTGCTACCCCTCGCGACTTCTTTGGAAACTCAGGGTGGATACAGGAGACCTCTTCCTTTCTCTCTCCCTTGAAGTCCCCCACCAGCATCCCGGCCCAGGAAGCACAGTTTTCAAGAGGGCTGAAACTTTAAAACTCCCCCAAAAAAGTCTGGTTAAAAATTCATTAAAGACTCAGCATTTCATCAGACCATTAAAACTTTAAAAGACACTCTCAAGAACTCAAAATTAAGCATCCAAATCAATTTATTGCTCCAGGGATCCCAATGATTTGTCTGGACCCAGGGGTTCCCACTGTTTGCTTAAAAAGATGTTTGCCATCCAGCTCAGTGGAGCACAACTATTCACATATTGTGGCACATACACTGGGAGACAAGATGCCTTAGGCAGCATTCCACTTCAGGCAGCTGATGAATCCTCAGGTGATATACCAGAAACCTCCTCAGAACCTGCACCAGACCCTCAGAGCCAAACCTACCCTCTGGCACTGGTAAGTTGGTCACTGACTTATCATTTTCCTTTTCTCTCTCCCTGGTCAGTCTCTAGCCTTGTGGAGAAGCGAGGTGCTTCTCCCACCTGGTCCCTTGCCACAGGATCATAGGACTTTTCCCCTCCCTGAACCGCATTCTCCACTGGGCATAGCCACTTAACTGCAGTCTCCTTTCTCCAGCTACGGGGGGGGGTCAGCAATACCTCTAACCTGCATCCCTTTCAGCCATCACACATGTGCATGATTTCGGCTTACCGGGTCCAGAGCACTTCCCATGGCCTGTCCTTTGACCTGCGGCCCAACCGAGCAGCTTGTGCCCAGCACCCCAGGACCTGCCTTCCAAGCAGGCCTAACTGGGTGGGAAACCTCTGGCACCCCCCTTCACAGACCTGGACCACCCTGCCACATCAGGAAATGAGAGGAGAGCTGCCACCACCCCTCCCCTGGAGGAATCCTGCCACAAAACCTCCAACCCTGGTGGTCCAAACCTACTTCTTACAGGCCTGGGACTCCACCAAACTATCTCCATGGGCACTCTCACTACTCCTTCTCCCACTGGAGCCCCATCTACCCCACTTCATGCTGGCAGACTGTTTGTGGCCCTTCCCACGAAGTACACATTACTGGCACCATGTTGCTGGAAATCATGGCTCTAACTCCCATTTACAAAGGGGAAGTCCGCCCTCAAATCAGGCCCAACCCAAACTGACAAGCTCCTCCCTGCCTGCCTGTCCTGCCATCTCCCAGCCAGCCTCCTATCTCCCACTGAGCCACCCGCGCTGACTCCTTTTATGGGCTATGAGTCTGCCCCTAGTGGCAGTCTGATAACATAGCCCAGAATTGCACCTTCCCTCAAATACCTATCAAGCCATTAAACAGGGGGAGAGGCACAAGAGCGGGGTCCCTAAAGGTAAGCATAAGCCCCTCTCAAAGAGAGGGGGCTTACTACACTTTGAGCTCCTAGATAAAGGGGAAGGCACTGAGAAGGGCAACTTAATTTTATTTTTTTTGTGGGATCTGGCACTGCAGCTAACCATCCCCGGGACTTTACCAACTAGCCATTTGGCATAATATTGGCAGGAACCAGTAGCATTTTTTTTTTGTGCTGCCAGCACCCCTAGCCCAGCAAATGGGCTCGCCTAACCTCGGTGACCCTCACCCGGGGAAGCCCCCCCCCCACCCGAGTGGTGCCACCGAAGCTGAACTGTGGTGGCTGGAGGTTTAGGCACCGAGGCGGCTCATACATAGGGGCTGGCAATTTTTTCTGTACTGTCCCCCTGGAGATGAGAATGTGCAATGACACCAGTAGGAAGGCATCCATCCCAGCTCCATCCCACATTACGGCGGGATGCCCTGTCCCCCAGCATCCACCAGAAGGCAACCGATGCCATCACCAGAAAATATCCCCCCTCCCTGGAGAAGGAGAGCAGTCCTCCAGATGCTCTTCCTCCCCTGCCAACCCCCAGCAGCCCATGCCCATTCCTGAACGCGGGTCACCAGCATGGTGCTAGGTATGGCGTCCAGTGCCTCAACCCTCAGCGCCACTGGGCAGGCCCACCAGTGCTGGTTTTGTATGCCCAGTTTTAGTGGGGCTTTACCAACCAGGTAGTAGTAGTAGTAATTTTATTTGTTGAGTGACCATTCCCGGAGGCTGAGAGCACTTTACCCAGATAAAAATCATAGATGAAACAGTTATGTAGCATTTAAAACAGACTCGCTAAAAATTGGCACCAGATTGTGGAGGCATCTAATGAAGGCCAAAAGCAGAAAGTACTGTAGTTAAACAATCCTATTAATCATTTTGCTTTTTTGGGGGGTGCAGTAACTGCCAGTTTTGCATGCCCATTTTCAATGGAGTTTGCATACCTATTGTAGAATGCATTTGAACAATCTTTTTAACCGTTTTGTTTTATTTTGCTGGGACCAGTATCAGTTTTTCTTGCACTGATTGGTAGCCTTTTAATTGTTTCTTGGGGTTATCTATCTTGGGTTTGACCATTTTATTTCCATTGTTGCAATCTGTCTTATTTTTGTCACTCACTGGTTTTACTTCAACTTTTCCCCAAGGCCCCTCACAATTTAGTTTAAAAGAGGTTCCCCCTCCCAAGCTATCTTATTTCCAAGGATTCTGCTTCCCTTGCTGTTCAGATGTAACCCATCTTGAGTGTATAGCGCATTCAAGTTAAAAAAGGTGTTCCAGTCTCAAATAAAGATCATGCCCTTTTCAGTGGCCCATGTTCCTAACCATCTTGCCGTTCCTCTACTGATGTCTCGGTGGGTGGGTGGGTGTACCATTTGTCTGAACTTCAATATTTCCAGTGTCCAGAGGGCCACATATTATTAAAATAATAAAAATGGGCCCCTGTAGCTATTACATGGGCTAGTTGTTTTTTACACTGGGCTGAGTCCTACCCAATCCCAGGATGCCTTCCCCCAGGTCATTAATTTCCTGCACAGTTAGAGAGTAGGGGTGGGTTCTTTTTATTTTTTTTAGAGTTGCTAGATTTTGCAAGATAACAAGACAAGTACAGAAACACACATGTGGCTGCTTAGCCCTTAAGCTTGCAGCACCACCGTATTGCATCCCCAGCAACGTGGGATGCTCGCACAGGCAGCGGCTGAAATAGTGCCACAACCAGAAGTGATGCAATGTGCACTTCTGCGTCAAGCGAGCATCAGATTGATGGCCAAAAGTCACTAGATAGGCTTTGTAAGCCTCTTTGGCATCTCATCAGGTGCCACATACTGTTAAAATAACATGTTCTGGCTGGAGCCGACACGGCTACAGCCACAGTTGCTGAGCTCATGGCGGAACAGTCTGCTGTGCTCAAGATGGCCGCTGGAACTCAAGATGCATGTGTGAGCAGCTGCACATGCACACTGAGCTCCGGCGGCCATCTTCAGCACAGTGGGCGACGGGGAGAACAGTAGTGCACCCATGGGAGGGGAGAGCGGAGTGTTTTGGAGTTGTGGAATGATTGTGCTGCAACTCCAGATTTGTTCTTCAGATGGATCCGGTGGCGTTGTTTTTAAGGCACTCTCAGAATGGCTGCAGGCTCTGCCCACTACATCTGTACTAAAAAATGGGCCCCCTGTTGCCCTTACAAAGGCTAGATAGATAGATAGATAGATAGATAGATAGACAGACAGATAGATATTTTATTTATATAGCACCCATTTCCATAGAATCTGGGCTCTATACAAAACAATTCAATAACAAAATACATGTAAACAGCAGCTCAACACAAACTTAAAATTCTATCCATCCCATTAAAACCAAAATCAGTTATTAAAAGCCTGCTTGAACAGATATTTTTAATGCTTTCTTAAAGGCTTCAACCAAGAGGGCCTCCCTTAAATAACCAGGAAAGGAGTTCCACAGAGTGGGTGCCTCAACCGAAAATGCCCTATCCCCAGAATGCCACAGCCTCACTCTGGGAACTCCAAGGAGGCCTCCCCTGGCAGAACGGAGTGCCCAGGGTGGACGGTAGGGGGCAAGAAAATCTTGCAGATAGACAGGTCCCCCTTCATGCAGGGATTTATAGGTCAGGAGCTCTATCTTAGAAATTATCCTCCACCTGACTGGCAGCCAGTGCAGTCCACGGAGGACCAGGGTAATATGATCACTCTGTCTCGCCCCAGTCAATAATCTTGCCACCGCATTCTGCACCAGTTGCACCCTGCGGAGGTTGCCTCCAGATAATCCTGGCTACAGGGCATTACAATAGTCCAGCCTAGAAGTGACAAAAGCATGTACAAGTGTGGTCAGATCCTCCGGCGGGATCAGGGCTCGGATTCATGCAATGTTCCTTAAATGATAAAATCCACTCCTGATGATGGCCAACACCTGAGCATCAAGCATGAAACCGTCATCCAGGATCATGCCCAAATCCTTCAATTGTCTAGATGGAGTAAGGGGAACACTCCACAATGCAAGGTCAGGTGGTAACCCCCTCACAATACCCTCCGCCCCGAAAACTGGATCCACAACAAGTACCTCTGTCTTGTCTGGGTTGAGCTTAAGCCAGTTTTGAGTCATCCAAGCCTGGATCTCATTGAGACAGCTGTTAAATATAGAGTCCAACACCCGGGGTATTGGGTGCACAGGACAGATACAGCTGGGTATCATCTGCATAGCAGTCAAAACCCAGCCCGTACTGCCTTATAATGTCTCCCAGTGCAGCATGTACACCGTAAACAAGGGCAACAAGACCAAACCCTGTGGTACCCCACAGCACAGAGGCTTTGGTTTAGATGAGGCTAACCCCATCGTCATCCTCTGCACTCTGCCTGACAGGTATAACCTGAACCAGTTGATGACATTACCAGACAAGCCACACCAGAACCGCAGGTGGTCAAGTAGCACCTCATGGTCCACGGTGTCAAACGCTTCAGAGAAGTCCAGGAGGACCAAGATAGTCCGGTCTCTCCTGTCCCTCACCACCAGGAGATCATTAAACATCCTCACCAGGGTGGTCTCTGTACTATGCCCCCGCATGAAACCCAAACTGGTAGGGCTCATAGGTGGAGAAAGAGGCAAGATGTCTCTCAAGCTGTATGGGCACCACTTTTTCAATAACCTTCCCTAAAAATGGGAGGTTTGAAACCGGCCTGTAATTGCTGAGGCAATCTGGGTCCAAGGAAAGTTTTTTCAAAAGGGGTATAACCAAGGCCTCTTTCAGGGCAATTAGGAAGACCCCACTCCTCAAGGAACTCCAGAAACCCCAGCAATCACAGGCCCAACCAGGTCCAAACATCCAGCAACAGTCGGGTCAGACATGGATCCAGTTCACGTTGGGTTGGCTGCAGCTTCAAGATTATTTTCACCTTGTTGCTTACACAGGGCTGAGTCCTCCCCAATCCCAGGATGCCTTTCCCTAGGTCACTAACATCATGCACAGCTAAACAGTAGGAGTGGGTACTTTTTTTAGAGTTTTTAAATTTTCAAGGTAACAAGAAAAATGCACACGCACCCAATTGGTTGCCTAGCCATTAAGCTTGCAATACAATATCACATCTCCGGTGGTGAGGGATGGTTTGCCCTTATACAGGAGTCACAACTGAATTCAGTACAGTATATCTTTGGGGTGAGTGGGGGAAGGAAGGTGGTGAGTGCTACAGTGTTGTGGGGGTGGGAGTATTCAATGAACTGGACAGGGCCAGGTGGCCGGGGGTGGTGAGTAGCAGGAATTATTCAGCTGGGATGGAGAGAAGAGTTAGTTTACTACATATAATAAGAAAACTTTGCTGGGATGGTGGGAGGAGGAGGGAGGGAGGTATGTGTTACAAGGGTGTGGTGGAGGTGAGGGTACTTATTCATACAAAAGTTTGGTGGGAGGGGGTTGAACATGGTGATTTAGTTGGGTGAAAAACCCTTAAAAAAATACACATAGTGGCACTCAGCCAGCGAAGTGCAACTGTGCGTAGTCTTCAGCTACTCACTTCAGCAGGTGAAGGGCCTTCACTAGGTATAAGTGGAACAAGAGGAAGGAATAGTAGCAGAAATATCTCATGACTCCAAGAGGCAAGGGTGGTGATTAAGAGGACGAAGGCAGACATGTAACAGTTGATGGTGTAAAGGGTTGGCAAAAATAATTTTTAGAATACATTCGGGAAAGAATAGAAAACAGGAGGGAGGATAGTCAGGTTAGCAGCATGGGAGAGGGTAGTCGAAGATGAGCAGAAAGCAAATATATTGAACAATTACTTCTGCACGGTATTCACAGTAGAGGATGATGGACCTCTACCAGAGAGTGGTATAAAGGCCACCACATTGGGTGTTCAGGAAATGGATAGGGTAGAGATAATGGTAGATTGGGTGAAGAAGGGACTGGAAGCCCTCAGAGTAGATAAGGCACCAGGCTTGGATGTACTGCATCCATGGGTACTTACAGAATGGTCTGCAAAATTGGCGGCATCCTTAACCAGACTATGCAATGGTTCACTGAAGTAAGGTATGGTGCCCGTGGACTGGAGATCTGCTGACATAGTACCCCTCCTTGGCGGGTGGGGAGGGGCAGGGAGGATCTGGCCAACTACAGGTCTTTCAGGTTTACCTCCACTGTAGGTAAGCTGATGGAGTCCATATATAAAGAGAGCTTGGTGGCCTACTTAGAGGATAATGGACCGCAAGACAGAAAGCTGCATGGGTGTGTGTCAAGGAAGTCATAACCTGATGCTGTTTTTTCACTGGGTCATTATGGCAACAACAAAGGACAGGCAAAGCAAACAACTAATGCATCCTCTTGTCAAAGCACAGTGTGTGCCTGCGTAAAATGCTGAGGGCTTCCTTGCTGGGTCAGCAACTGCTCTGCAGCATGTGGCTGCTAACTATTTAACAATAAAGGTTCCAGCACTTCACCTTTCTGGTCTGGTGTTATATTCTTCAGCATGAGTGAGTGCATCAGTTGTTTGCTTTTCCTGGTGACTGTTTTCTGTTTGCACCAAGCATCGGTGTAGTGGCTCCATATTTCTTCTTGACAAAGAACAGTCGTAGATTTGCTCTACTTCAGCTTCAGCAAGGCCTTTGATTTGGTACCACAGAGGAGGCTACTGAAAAAGTTGGAGGACTTGGTAGTGGAACTGGGCTTAGTCAAGTGGGTAAGAAACTGGCTTGAGAGAGATAACAGAGAGTAGTGGTCAACAGGGCCAAGTCAGGGAACAGTGAGGTCATGGGTCAGGTGCTGCAGGAATCAGTCCTGGGACTTGTCCTATTTAATATGTTTGTCAGTGACATGGGGAAGGTATCCAGGGGGAAGCTGTGTCTCTGCTGATAACATAAAGCTCTGTGGCAGGGTAGATCATGAGGAAGGAGTACAAGAGCCCAAATGGACCTAGAAAAGCTGGAGAGATGGTCTAAAATTGGGTAGTTGAAATTCAATGCCAAGACATGCAAAGTAATGCACTTAGGGAAACAGAACCTAGACATGGAATACTGGACTGGCCACTTCAACAGAGGAGAGGGATCTGTGGGGTCATAATAATTGACTCCCTCAAGCAAACAAGTTACTATAACAAGGCATACTGCAAGGCATCAAGGATGCTGGGTTGCATAGGGTGATACTGCCCCTACACATATCCCTGGTGAGGCCTCATCTGGAGTACTGCACTCGGCTCTGGAGTCTGCACCTGAGGAAGAACCTATACAGACTGGAGTCTGTGCAGAGGAGGGTCACCAAAATGATCCAGGGCCAGCAGGGCAGAATCATTGAGCAACGGCTGGTGGCCCTAAATATGTATTCACTGGAGGTCAAGTGTGGGGGTAATGATAGAAACATATAGGTTTGTGAGGGGTAAGAACAGGGTGACTAGTGAGGACCTTTTTTAAGGACTAGGGAAGTAGTCACAAGGGAGCATGATTGGAAGTTGCTTGGGGGGCAAGTTCATGAGAGACGTGAGGATGTTTTATTTCATGGAACAGGTGGTGGAACCGTGGAACAGACTACTGGTGAAAATGTTGGGGGAAGCTACCCTAAACAGGTTTAAACATGGCTGGGACAGGGCAAGGAGACTCATGGTCCCTGGATAAGGGGAACATGGGATTGAGGGTAGAGGGAGCAGGAGAGGAGGGAGGCAACCCACCAGTACAGTAGGCCAGTGCGGTGAGGTACTATAGTATTTTTTATTTATTTATTTGCATTCAGTCTATAGTATGCAAAGACTTGATGGACCCTAAGCCTCCTTCTGCCACCAGATTCTATGTTTCCATGTGTGAAACAGCTCATCACTCAATTCAGAGGTACCCAAGCAGTCACACCTGCTGGAACAATCAAGATGGGTACACTGATATATGCAAACAGCAATACTGCACTTTTACTGTGATGCCCCAGTACCTTTAGGAGGAACTTGAAATGGAAGGACAAAGTATATTTCAATTTAGCTCCTGGAGAAGACACATGTCAACATGAAAAAATATGTAGCATCAATGTTCAACGCACCAGTTAAAGAAGGGTTGGGACTTGCAGAGAACCCACAAGTTAATTTCCCACAATCAAAAGACATACAGTAACACAAGCACCCATGATGAGGTTTCCAGAGTGCTGTACACAACTGCTACAGAACCTACCACCAGAAAGCATTCCCTACAGCACAGTCTAATCCCTGGCAAACACCTTTCTTCACAAAAACATTTGGTGGTAAAAAGACTCCCTGTTATACCTACTGGTACTTTCTTCAGGCTGTACAGCAAGCATGAGACCCATGCAGAGTTCCAGTCCTGTTCTGCATCTCTCATTTAGTTGCTGTGGCCTGTCCAGCAAACTGATCATTCATCTATAGGAACATTCTAATTGGTACCCTTGAAGCCTGGTGAGACCTTGCACTGGTGGCCTGGTAAAGACCCTCATTGCAACCTGGGCTTTCTTATCCTGGGGTCTGTGGTATAACAGGCTGATGAAGGGCAATCAGGCACCAGCGCTCAGCAGTGGGGTCTATGATGGCAGCCTCCAGATCTGTGTTGACCAAATGCCAGGCTCCAGTTGTCTTCCCCCCAGTCACATACAACTGCAACCCGAGAATACACCACTTCTGCCCACAGGCCCCTCACTCTGTTCCTACTTCTGGTGGATCTATTATTCTATTCACTCCTGGACCATACTAATCCAGTACACCATTCCCTAGTCATGGCAGTACTAGGCCTCTTAACCTACAGCCTCAAAACAGGGGGCTGGGTTATATTCTCCCCTACTGGAACTTTTGATACCCTTGTCAGGTACTGAGCATCCAAAGAGCCGAATCTTACCAGGGACCACACTTTGGTGCTGTGGACAATACAACACACTCCACGGGGCAAGATTCTCTAAATAAGTAAAGTAAGACATAATACAAATATTCACTTTAACATTGCAGCTTAACTTTTATACAACACTATTTACAGCTATGTTAAGCAACAGTATTTGTATCACAAACACAGATCCATAAACTAAACTGGCAGACATGATCTCTTCCTTCTAATAATGTGCTCTCTGTTTCTCTTCCCCCACCGCTGCCCAGGCAATCACCCCTGGATTGCTGGCAAAGGAGATTCCCCATCTGTCAGGCACTGTGGACTGCAATGGAATGTTAGATGGTATCTCCCTAGACCCAGTTCCTGCCAAACCTTTCCCTGGCTGGCAGTAAATGTCTGTGAAACCAAGTTCCAAAGTTTTCATCTGAATGTCTAATCTCTTTTTTCTGCTTTTGACTAAGTAGTAGTAGTAGTAAAATAGGTGTATTGTCAGGAAATAGCCAATTAAGTAAAAGCTCATTTTCAATGGTTTACAAAGCAAGCTTGAGTTACAGCATAGTCTTAAAAACTAAAAATGCACCACATATCATCACTGATTCCATGACATTACAATATGAAATGGTTCCAAAAATACTGTCTGCAGCTTAATACATTAAATCACACACCGTGTCATAACAGGTGATTGTGAGGTAGACAATTTGGAAAAAAATGAAAAGATGGGTTTACACAAACATAACTTAAACTTCATAGTGGGAGCTTCTTTAGATAGTCAGGACCCACTGTAAACCATTCGTGCCTCCTAACGAAGGGGTAGAACCCCGAAGCGCTGAGGCAGACATTCAAGTGGGAGCTTCAATGTTCTCAGTGAATTTCACTATTTGTTTTTATGTTTATTCATGCAGTAATGCTGTAAGTACTTTGGAAATTGTTCAGTAAAAAAACTTTTACTGAATTTTCAGTTGCTTGGAGTGCTGGTTATTTATTTCTACTTTTTGCTCTATTTTTCCATCACCTGTTCCCAGATGTGAGTGCTGCCTGAGGTGTGATAGGTGTGATTTTTGCCCACTATTGACCTTGTTGGTTAGCAAGTAGATTTTAAAGCTGAAGTGTCATCAAATCAAAAACCAGTGCAGACTGTGCAGTTCTGGCATGGTGTGCTCTTTGCAAGATGTCCCAGCCACCAACCACACTGCTGCATTCTGGACCAATTGCAGATGATGAATCAGACCTCCTTATAACCCTAAGTAAAGAGCATTGCAGTAGTCCAGTCTTGATGTGACAAAGGCATGGACTATAGTCACCAGATCACTGGGTGCAAGATGTAGTTTGAGCTGAGCAATGTTTTGCAGATGAAAAAATCCACAGTGCACTACAGTCAATGCTTGGAGTGCCAGAGTTAGCTCGTAGTCCATAGTGACCCCCAGACTGTTCACCACATCCACAGCTTGAAGTGAATTGTCATTAATATAGCATCTGCACCTCTTACTGTTGACCCATTGGTGCACAATTTGACAGTCATCACCTCTGTCTTACCTGGTTTGAAACTTAGCCAATTGAAGGCCATCCTGTCATTGATCTCCCAAAAACACAGTTCCAGCATGGATGCTGTACAACTCCCATCATGTACAAAAGACAGGTATATTCCTGAATGTCATCTGCGCAGCAGTGAAACTTAATGCCATGCAATCTCATGCTCTCACCTAGCAGCAGCATGTACATAGTGAACAATGTGGGGGCAAAGACTACACCTTGAGGCACCGACAGTTAACCACAGTGGTTCCAGAGATGACGTTACCCAGAACCATCTGCTGTGTCCTCCCAGTGAGACAGGACTTGAACCAGGACAAAATTGTGCCAGTGAGCCCCATGTAGTGCCTCAGGTGATCAAACAGTGTATTGTGGTTGACTGTGTCAAACACTGACAACATATCTAGAAGGACCAAGATGGACTGGTACCCTATGTCCCTTACAGTGAGATCATGAAATACCTTAACAAGAGCAGTCTCAGTGCTGTGATGGGGCCTAAATCCTGACCGGAGAGGCTCGTAGATGCCAAATTGTGCCAAGGGGACCTTAAGCTATGCCACCACCACCTTCTCTATGTCCTTCCCTAAAAAAGGAAGGGTCAAGACAGACCTGTAGTTCACAAGATTGTCAGGGACAAAAGATGGCTTCCTTAGGAGTGGTCTCACTTCTGCCCTTTTTAAGACAGCAGGAAAAAAAACCTCCTCCAAGAAACACTGGCCGATCTCAGTGAAAAGAGGCCCACAGGATTCCTAGCATCTAACAAGCAGCTTGGTAGATGGTGGGTCCAGACTACAGCAGGTGGGATGCAGCCCAGAGACCACCCAGAGCACTTTTCTTCCAAAACTAGATGAAACTCCACTTACAATGGCAGATTGTCTAAGCCCCTCAAAGGCTGCATCAGTACCTGGTGGTCTAGTGGCTTCCACCCTCCCCCACACCAACAGGCTGTGGTCACCCACCCCACTCTCCCCAAGTCCCCGAGCCACTTCTGCAACTGGTACTTCCCTCCACATACCACCATGCCCAGCCACAGAATGCATTATGTGCGTACTGTATAACAGTATACAATATGTGCATAACGCATTCTCTGGCTGGCCATCGTGTGTGAGGAGGGCAGTGCTAGTTGCAAGAAGTGGCTCAGGGACGGGGGGAACAGGGGGTTGACCACTGTTTGTTGGGGTGGGGAGGGTGGAGGTCACTAGACCACCAGGTACTGCCTTTGTGCCTGTGTGGGTATGGTGGCAATGCTGGGGGAGATGGACTCGGATGGGTCTTTAGAGTGGATTTTGTTTACTCCTGCAAGACATCATGGATTGGGGGAGGGTGAGGTCACTGCTATTCCACAGGGGCATTTCCTCTGGTCCTCACGAGGGTGATTGGGGATCACAGGGGGGCACAATAGCACCAGGGCTTGTAGACAGCCTCGGGACAGGGGGGTTCACTACCAACGCATCTGTGATGCCCTGAATAGGTTCACTGCGGCAGCACACCGCTTGGTGCAAAGGCACTCCAGGGTGATGGACAACCGTGACATGACATCCCCCCCTCCCCTGCCCATCCTGCATCCCACTGCCTGCTGTCCTCTGGAGTCCCACTGCCACAACCACTTAGACCACCTCCTGGCTGGTCTAAGTGGTGGCCAATGCTGCGTCCCTGGTGGGGCTTTAAATATCCCAATAAAGGAGATGTGGCAGCCCCACCACAGCGCAAGCTCCCTTGCAACCGGGCCCACTGGGGTCTTGCCCGCAACCCTGGTACAAGGGGGCTTTGCTGCAGCTGTCCCTGGATCTGACGCAGGTGAGGTTGGAAAATCCCATTTGTCACAAGTGGTGCCGCAACTCACCACTTGCGTCAAACTCCTTTGCCACAACCTCCTTGCATTGGTCAAAAACGATTGTAAAGTGGGCCTTTGGTCTTATTTTGCCAGAGGAATTTCCTGTATATTTTCATGAAGTTAGCAAAAAAAATTTTCCTCATGAAGAGAGTAGGGCTGTGACAAAGAACAGTATTCTTGGCAGGACACTCATCTTAAGGATGTTTGCCAGCCCTATCAACAATAGGGGAAGGTTTTTCCATCCAGATGAATCAGAAGTTATTTTCGGGGGAGGGGTTGGGGTTACATCTAAAAAGCTTCTAATTTTTTTAGTTATTATGACCCCTAAATATTTGATCTCTTTCTTGGGTTTAGGAAGACAGGGGTGAAGAAAAAAGTGAGTCACTGAATCCAAGCACAAGGAGCATGAGCTTGAACTTTTGCCAATTAATCTTGTACCCTGAAAAGTTACCGAATGTGGTGATGAGCTCTTGAATTATGGGGATGGATTGAGCAAAGTTCCTTATGTACAACAGTACACAATCAGCGTAGAGAGAGATGTGGGGTTCTGCTTATGAAGCCCTGATGCTCTTGATCCTATCATGATTTCTTATAGCTATGGCAAGGGGTTCTATAAAGAGCATGAATAACAGATCAGATGTGATAGCTCTGTGAACAGAAAATGCACTGGATAGAAAATAATTAATTGTCAGCTGTGCAAGTGGGGATGAAAGTTGAAAGCATAAATTTCCATCTGTACACCAGACTGAGGGTTTCAAGAATGTTCACATTTTAAAAGGTCCTAGACAATAGAAACTGCCCTGGGAACCTGCTCTGAATAAACAGCTAGTGAAAAAGGGACACCCAAGTGGACCCTCCAAACTGAACCCTTCCCCCTAATGAGTGCTCTACAGCCCACAAGGCCCCCCCTCCCACAGATCCTCCCAAATGCTTGCTGTAGTGCTGCACGGGCCGCAGTGTACTGCTGGGTTGCCAGCTTTTATTTTATTTAGTTTTTTGTTGATTTCTTTATACCCTCCATACCAATTGGCCCCCATTCTCTGATACCCCCCCATGCCATCTCCCCGGTGTCCTCTGGGACATACCTTCTCCGGCTTTTCCCCTGGGGCTTGCTCCCACCAGCAGAGTTGGCAGGGCTACCCTCAAGCCCCACTAGAAACAGGATCTAGTTTGCCAGGACATGCCCAGATTCCTACCGGTCGGCAGTTTTTCTGTTTTCTCCCTGCTGCATAGGAAGTGGTGTGCAATGACACCAATGGCTGTGCTGTGTACACTCCCATTTGCAGCACACCAGGTGTCTGCCCCCCCTTTCATACAGTGTCAGTGTGCTGACCCCCAGCCACCACTAGGGGACAGGCTAACACTGAACACTGGTCCCACCCTTCCCCAGAGGAGAAGAGCAGTCCTTGGGACACTAGATCCTCCTTCCCCCCACCTCCCAGCTGATCCTCCAATTCCCGAGATCACTTCCGACCTCAGGTCATCAGCGCTGTGAGTGGTAGTGCTACTGCTGTGCTGGCAACCTAGCTAGGGTTGCCAACTTTTGATTCCAGAGAAAAAGAATTGTGCATTTGAGCTTCAGGTTTAAAGGCTCCAAAGAATAGCATTCTGAGTTTTGCTTGCTTGCTTACTAAATTCTGATCTTATTAAATGCTCTCAATGATTAACTGTTTGCAATGATCTCATCTGATGTACATGGATGCTCTCCAGGCCTCCCCTATTGTCTATTATGTTCTACCTAGTGCAGCCCCCCATTTTATATAGCTGTTGCACAATCTGCTTGTATAACTACTGTTCCCACTTGTTTGTCTTGTGCTGCTCTCCCCAGGAGGTGCTTTGTGAACTGCAATCTGTTGTATGAATGTGCTTTTGTGAATCTTTATTTGTCCTTGTGAAATGTAATCACGCAGGTCGTCCCTGAAAATAGGCTCACTGTTGTCTAGTGTACTTACCTGGTTACCAAAAATCAAATAAATAAATAAATCAGTAAAGTGCTTTTAAATTCAGCAAATTCCACATTTGTCTGGAAATCCAGGGTCTCCCTGATGCACTGACTCGCTAGTCTTCCCCAGGGCGCATCTTGAGACAAACATGGAGTGCACAGAATTTGGAATGCACTGAATTTAAATGCACTACACTGATGTAATAAAATTAAAATGTAGCAAGCAAGCAAGCCTCAGAGTGCTATTGTTTGGAGCCTTTGAACCCAAGGTATGAGTACACAGCTATTTTTCCTTGGACATCCCACTCTCCAGCCTTTCCTTCCTGCAATATCTTGGTTCCCTTTTAGCCTGCATACTATAATTTGCATGAGCAGTGCCAACCCACTCCCCCTTGCTAAGTGCAAAGAGGGTCAGTATTCCTGTGCCTGAAGGTGATGAAGGACCTGAACTGCTGCAGGATTTTCTAATGCATGTCCTGAATATTAAAGTAATGCCAAGATCAATGACTGAACTTGTCCTGAATTTTCAGGAACTGTCATGATTAGTATGCTGTAAGGTACTGTGGACCCCATGAATAAAATGGGTATCATTGGCAACTGGAAATAAAAGGGAGCTGCTCAAAACAACAGGGAAACAATAGTGGTGCTACATGTCAGGAATGGGTTTGAAGAGACTGATGGGGAAATGCTCATCAAATAGAAACTGAAACTAGGGACAGTTCCTTTGGAATTGGCAGAGACCCAGAGACAGAGTTGCTCTGAAAACAAAACTGTCCTCAGTTTATCCAGTTTTTTTTGTTTTTTTCTTATTGGCTATGGTAAGAATGGGAAAAATTCCCAAGGCAACATCATCAGTGTGTGACTGGTATGTGCTGGTGGTTTGGGGTGGGGAGGGTAAGATTTTGCATATTTGCTTTGGTGCACATTTATGCATTTTAGACACTCATGTTTTTGTTTGTTGATGATTTGTTTATTCACAGTCCTGACCAGTCTACCCCATGAGTCTCAGATCTTGCAATCAGTATGGCACACAGACTGTATCTTAATTGCCCCAAATTACAAGGCACATCCATCACCCACTCTTAACTGATGTACCTCAGATTGAACAGGTGTTGCCCAGACCAATAAGGGTCTGTCTCATATTGTAAACGCTGACGCAGAAATGCCATTCTCTGATGCTACTGAATGAAAGTTAAACTTTGCAAAAAAAAAGTCATTCATTTCTAATGTTCTGAGATTGTCTCAATATGTTTGATCGTATGTCCCATAATATGAGGGCTGATGTCCCTCATTTTCTTACATTTTTAATGTCAGTGTCCAACATTTCTGTTTCGAAATGTTAAGAGGTATACTGAGTCTGCCTTGTAGGTGATGAGTTTTATCCCAGTCTCCTCATAGCCACTTTCTATCCTTTCCCAATCTCCCATCTCTCTACATTCCACCTAGATACCAGTGCAGACCTATGACAAAGGAAGTACCCTGGAATAACATCCATAGGTCTATAGCTGCCCTTACGGGCAAATGTAGGGGTCAAACTCCTTCCTATGGGCTGCACCAGTTAATGCCATCCATATAACCCCATCCTTTTCCCACTCACCATTTCCTTTCATACACAATGCAATGCTTTGGTGCATGGATGGTGTTGTATTTGGTGGCCGAAAATAAGTACCTTAAACACATCAGGGTCTTGGTAATAAGGAAAACGCATCACACAGAAATCTAGACCTTCTCCGTTTACTTCCATTCAGCACAGACATAAGGGAAACACTGTTCTCAATGCACACAGGAAGAGTAACAGGAAGTAGATTTCTTAAAGCTGCATTGTCTAACATTTCTTAAAGCTGCACTACACATAACAATCCCTCTTGACTACAGTACAAGTCACATTAAACTGTCTCACCAATGAGTTGATTTAGCATTGTTTTTTGAAGTTTGCAATGCATTGGCAACTCACATTGTGTTGTTTTTCAACTCTTAACCAGCTCAAGAGCAACTTTTATCAAATGTTTTTGCAACTCATTTGGAATGCATCTGCAGATCTGCCAAAATGCAATGCAAAACTAAGTTGCAACTCTTAGGCTACAGAATTTGTAAGGCTTTGCAGTAAATCCAGTAACACTTATGCAGCTCACTGAGAAATGCAACAGCAGCTCATTGCTGAAACAATTTAATGTGACGTGTACTGTAGCTAGAAAGTACGTAAGTCAATAATTCTGAAAATAGAATGAAACTATCAATGTTATTACTGCAATGTCCCTTTTAGTTAATCATGTCACTAGGCTATATCTCTACAAGTCCATTCTCTTTGATGGACGTCTTATATGTCCTGAACGATGTAGTAGGACTTGAGGTTGTTGCACTGGAATCTGGTTAGCATTAGCCACATCTTGCCTCGATTGCTGTGGTTCCACTATCTCTTCCTGTTCTTGTTCTGGAAGAAATAATGCTGGATAACTTCCCTGACTCTGGGTATCCCTTTTTTGTTCTGTCTCACTTTTAGTATGTAATTGATGCAGATGTTTTTTCACTCTCCTCTGATTAGTCAGTGGAATAGTATAGACAACATTTCTGAACTTTTTTTCCACCATGCCTTCTATCCATCTCTTCGGACCTGCATACATTCTGACCCACACAAGATCATTGGGTTTGAAGGATCTGGTCTTAAGAAGCATTTCCATTACTGACTTGTAGCCTAGAGGATGAAAAAGGTCCAACTGAGTTTGAATCTGACGTCCAAACAACAATTCTGCAGCGGATATTCCCATGACACAATGTGGTATTGTTCGATACATCGCAAAGAAAGTCCAAAACGGCTATTTGTATTGCTGTCGGTGTAGTAGGATTAGCTTTGTCCATACTCTTTTTAAAAGTCTGAACCAGGCGTTCTGCTTCGCCATTTGAACTTGGATGGTAGGGAGGTGGAAAAATATGGTGGATACCACGTTGCTCGCAAAATGCTTGGAATTCAACAGACATGAACTGTGGTCCATTATTCGAGACAATCACTTGTGGAAAAACATGGATAGCAAAGATAGATTTCAATACTCTGATGGTACTTTCAGTAGTTGTCAAAGACATTCGATGAATTTCTGGCCATTTACTATAAAGCATGAGTTAAGAGTAACCACATGGAATTTAAATACGGTCCTGCAAAATCAATATGCAACCTTTGCCAGGGTTTTTCAGGTTGTTCCCAATGGTGAACTGGAGCTCTTGCCATATTTCCCATCGATACAGTACAACCTTCGCATCTTTGCACAACCTGATATATGTCTCTGTCAATGGAAGGCCACCATATGTGAACTCTGGCCAGAGATTTCATTTTAGCAATGCCTGGATGGCCCACATACAAAAGAGTCAACACATTTGAGTGATAACATTGGGGTACTATTACACACAATCCCCATGGAAGACACCCCTCAGCAATGGACAACTGCTGTCTCTTTGTATAGTATGGTTGTAGTGCAGTTGAACAAGTAGTGCCTTGTGGCCAACCCTCAAGTGCATACTGATACACTTGTTTCAAAATTGCATCTTGACTAGTCGCTTTTGCAATGTCCTTGGCTAGTACTGGAAGCTTATCTAATTGTTGTAGCTCCATTGCACACACAACAGTACAGTCCTCCATATCTTTGAATTGCACTGGAAAACTATCTGGCTGCACCTGGCATACTAATGGCTCCTTTTTAAGTCCCATATCGAACTCCATTTCACTGGATATTGGTAACCTTGATAAGGCATCCACATTTCCATGCTGGTCTGTTGGTTGATATGTAACCTTGAAATTATAGGCAGACAAAATTAATGTCCATCATTGAAGTCGGCTAGCAGCTGTCTTTGGAATTGCTTTTTCTGGACTGAAAATTGTCACTGGTGGCTTGTGATCCGTCTTCAGGTGAAACTTGCGACCTAGCAAGTATTGACAACTTTTCTGGACTCCAAACACAATCGCTAATGCTTCTCTCTGTATCTGGACATAATTCCTTTCAGCTGCAGTGAGTTTGCATGAAGCATGGGCTATCAGCTTTTCCACTCCTTCTGGATCTGTATGGAAAAGGACAGCTCCTGTACCCACAGGACTAGCATCACAGGCCAATGTGATAGGTAAGTTAGGGTCATAATGAGTTAAATTATTCACATCGGTTAGAGAGAGCTTGATGGCTTGAACTGCCTTACTGTGGCCCTTGGTCCACTTCCACGGAGTACCTTTATATAACAATTAATTTAGGACAGCACTTTTAGTGGCTAAGTCAGGTATGAAACAGTCATAGTGGCTCACCATATCCAAGAATGAGTGCAACTCTGAAACATTCTGCAGTTCAGGCATGTGCACAATGGCTTCCATCTTTTCATCGTTTGGATGAATTCCATCTTTGTCAATAGTGTGACCTAAATACGTGACACTTGGTTGACAAAATTAGCATTTTTCTCTCCTGAGTCTGAATCCACTCTGTTGCAATCTCTCTAAAGTCTTTTGTAAGTTAAGTAAATGTTCTGCTTCTGTCTTGCCTGTGACAATGATGTCATCGAAATAACAAGCAACACCTGGTATATCACCCACTGTTTGCTCAATCACTTTTTGAAAAATAGCAAGCGCAGAACTAATGCCAAAACATAACCATTTGTACTTGTACAGTCCTTGGTGTGTATTAATCACTACCAGTTTCTGAGAGTCTGTATCCAACTCCACTTGAAGGTATGCATCAGTGAGGTCCAGTTTAGAGAACCTCATGCCACCATTCAGACTATGAAAAAGTTCCTCAGGAAAGGGTAAAGGAAATACATCTGTGTTAAGTACTGGATTAAGTGTCACCTTAAAATCTCCACATATTCAAACCTTACCACCTAGTTTAGATACCACAATAATTGGAGTAGCCCAATCTGAACATGAAATCTTTTCCAGCACACCTGCTTTTTCCAGTCTGTCCAATTCTGCCCCAACCACCAGTTTTAAGGCAAAAGGAAGTTGTCATGGTTTACAAAACTTAGGGACTGCATTAGGCTTTGTAACTAGCTTGGCTTTAGCTGTTGTGCAACATCCCAGGTCTTTCCATAACTCTGGATACAAGTATAAAATCTCCCCAAGCTTGGATGGATTACTGCTTTGTGGTACCAGGACAGCAGCAAGTAGGCTAAAATCTGCTGGATCAATATGAATGTTTAGAAGAACCTGAGCATCTCTGCCCAAAATACTGACACCATTTTTTGAAACCAGAAAAGTTAAATGTGTGCCAGGAGAATCAGTTCTGTGTACCAATGTGGTAAACGAGCCCAGTGGCTGAATTGGTTGCCCTTCAAATGCATGCAGCAACTCATTACAAAGAGACAATGGTGGCTTGTCCAGATCAGACCATGTTTGATGGTTAATAAAAGTAACTGGGGAAGCAGAGTCTACCATTAAAAGCAACTGACTCCTCAGTTCTGACAACTAAAGTAACACATAGAAAGGAGAAACATCTTTAGTCTGCATTTGTGGTGCAATAGGAACCACTGCACTGTCTGTGCTCTCTGAACTGATCACTGCTATTCTCCTGCTTCTGAAAACCTTAGTAATATGACCCTGATGTTTGCATGCATGACACTGAACTTCTCTGAATTTGCACTGGTCCCTGCTATGCTGAGACAACCCACATGATGCACATTTGTACTGGCCATGCAGTTTGGGTGGAGTGGTTGAATTTTTCTTTGTAAACAGTGGTTTAGACTTAGATTTGAGCTGTTTCAATTTGGGGTTTACTGCAGTTACTTGTACCTCATTTTTAGTGTTCATCTTAGCATGTGCTTCATTTTCTGCAGCCTCATACATTTGTGCCAACTGTAAAAGTTCATCAGCAGACTTCTTGACACTTACAGAAAGTAACTGCTGAATATGATGTTCATTATTCAACCCTATTAATAACCTTTCAGCTAGATTGGTATCAAGATGCTCCCTGCTCCACTGTCATGTGAGAGCTAAGCGTTTCAGCTCAGCCAAATAAGATTGTAATGACTGACCTGGTTCCTGCTGGTAACTGTAGAATTTATAACATTCAGCCCTCGGGAAAGTTGTTAAACTGTATTGTGCATTCAATTTAGCCTTTAGCTCTTGATATGACAAATCCTCAGGCCGGTCTGGTGCACACAGACTGCATAAAAGTTTGAAGGTTTCACTCCCAAAGAAAGTACAAAAAGCAGCTTGAATAAGCTCACCCTGTTCATTTGCTGATTGTATGGCAGGATTAAGTAATAACCACTGATCAAACCGTCTGGACCATGTATCCCAGTCTGTTCCTGTAAAAATCTCAAAGCTGGCTGAAGTTGCCATGATATTGCACTGTTCCAAATTGCTTACTTGCCTCCGATGCAGAAAGTCACAAAATGGTGTAATTCGGAAAGCTGGAGCTATGAACATTTTCACCATCCTTTTCACCAATTTGTTGTATTTGGTGGCCGAAAATAAGTACCTTAAACACATCAGGACTGTGGTAATAAGGAAAACACATCACACAGAAATCTAGGCCTTCTCTGTTTACTTCCATTCAGCACAGACATAAGGGGAAAACTGTTCTCAACACACACAGGAAGAGTTACAGGAAGTAAATTTCTTAAAGCTGTACTGTCTAACATTTCTTAAAGCTGCACTACACATAACAGATGGTAAATAAAAACACAAAAACAAAATACAACTAATAAAATACATTTTTGAAAAGCTAAAACAGGCATTCCTGGGGTGCATAGAGTCACTGAATAGAAATAGTGAAGACACCTTTAATGTTTATTAACTGGCTCCTCTGGGTTTATGAACAGGCATTGTTTAAAAATCCTGTTATATTTGGGCAAAGTATCTTAAAAACTAATAATTTTTATGCTTGGCATATATCAATAAAAATGTGAAATTTTCTATGTCCCAGGCCTGCTGAGAATGTCTGCCCCCCAATCCTAAATCCTCCCAAGACTAGGTGTTGCACAATGGTTGACTTTTCCCCTCCCTACTGATCAGTCTCTCCACTTGGAGAGTTACTCTTTCTGTAGTCACCCATCAGAGGCACAGAAAAGACCTCTCCCTTTGCCAGAGTGGAATTCCAGCCTCTCTGTTGCTCTTAATATGAATTACAGCACAACAAAGAGGCACTTCTTCCTCCCTCTGATCCCCTCACCTCTGGTGCATCCTTGCCAGATGGAGTTGTAGCCTACAGAGTAACAACTGCTTCCTCTATGCTAGAGCAATTGTCTTGAACCAACTCTGCCAGTAGCACAAAATAATTCTGGGTTTATACTCCTGCAGTCCCACTCTTGCTAGTTCCTCCCCGACACTTCCTTACCTTACTGCAGTCCACCCTCCTGTGCAAACACAATGTGCATTTTGAGGTTATGGAACTGTCACACCTATCAGTCACATGAGTGTGATGTGCACATTTATGAGACTCAAACAGAAGACAGAAAGAAGGAAATAAGTTTCTTGGCTGGGATATGAACCCAGGCCACCTGGAATACAGTGCTGGTTGCACTATCAACTGTGCCACCAAGGCAACTGGAGAAGGACTGCAAGAAGTACCTTACACTTTTTCTAGTGCACAACCTGGTAGATACAATAATTAAATTGTTTTATTTGGGTGCTTCTGGGAGTCATAGGTTTCCAGTTGTCTTGGTGGTGCAGCTGGTAGTGCAACAAGAATGGTATTCTGGGTGGCCTGAGTTCAAAATCCTGTTAAGGCAATTGTCACACCTAGTAGACCTCATGTTGAGTTGTTTCACAGGTACTGGACTTTAGCCTGCCCCATCCTCTCTTCTTCCTTAAGTCCATCTTCATCTGTAAGTCTGGCACTTACACTTGTGGCACTTAAATGAGTGGTATGACTCACCCTGCAGGACTCACTTCCGCTCATAGATTGATTACCTTATCAACGCACCCTTAATCATGTGACTGAAAGTACTTAATGTTCCCTTACTAGTTGCAATATCCTCTAAGAGATTTGACCTTCTCAGTCCTCTGTTTAATCCCAGACACCTGTGCCACTAGGTAAGTAGGACATTTGTTTAAATACTGTCCTAGCTACCCTCTGCTCTCCTCAGGTACCAGATCACAAAAGTCAAAATGTCAAAAGCAGGATTCAAAGAGGAATGTGACTTAGTCCCTCCTTTACTTATGGCCTGGCTTAGGCCCCATGTCAAACAGTTCTCACCCAGATCCCAAAATGCTATGGAAGACACAGTCCTTTAATGTTTCACCTTAACTGTATGTAAATATGGCTGATACTAATTTGCCCTATAAACTTTAAATCAAAACTTTTTCCTCACCTTTTACCCTACTGATTTCATCTTCATCCTGTGCAGAAACCTCATTCGCAGTTCGGTCCTGTGACCACTGTACGAGCCCACTGCCCACTCACCAAGCAGAAAGCCTACGGGAGTCAGGAAAGGTATGCGCTGCTTGCAGCCAGTCAGCCCATGAACTTTACTATTTCTTTTCCTTTTAAATTTGTCATCTTTTGTGGTGCAATCAGGAGCCAATCATTTTTAGCCTGTCTGCAGCTCTGTTATACCGGATTAATTTTAAACCTACTGGGCCTGATATTCAGAAATGCACCAAAGGCAGGCGCAAGTCCGGCACAGTGCAAATCAGATGAGATGCGGCTCTGTGGACGCCAGACTCAGAAGCTGTGCAAACTGCATTGTGCCAGCACAACTCGGCTGAATATAGCACACGTGCACTACGGTGCAACCTGAGATGAGCCAGCGCAACCATGGAAGTGCAGAGCAGACTTGCGCATCAACACTGGGGGGCAGTGCACATAGAAGAAACCCAAGGACACAGCCAGGGAAGCACAGTGATAATGACCACAGGAGTCCCCACCAGCAGGGCACACCAGTGCACACACACAGGCACCCAGGAACCATACCCCAGAACACAATGGTGGAATAGCCAGCAGGTGACACGAGGGGACAATGGCCAATGCAAGGCTGCTAAGAGCACCTCCCGGCCACCAGCCAGCCTGCCGTGCCAACCACCATGTTGCAATAGCAGTCCACCCCCAGGACCATGGAGCCAAACACACCCATGCCCCATATGCACACAGGTAGCCCACACACTGGGCAGTGAATGAGCCAGGACCCAGGCAGAGTGCCAGACTACACGGGACGGAGTGCCCAACAGGGGATGCAGAAGTCCCCACCCCAGCATGCAGACACATCCAGAATGATGACCATGGTTGTGTGCCACCACCATGCACACACCTGCCACCCAGCCCTGACCAGATCCCCATGGAGACCCCGAAGTCACACAGCACACCCACCGAACGGGGGGATGGCCCCCACCACAACATGACATGCCACTGTATACAGCAGGGAACCACACTAGTACCACTTGTGCCCTCCTACAACTGTGCAAACACCATGGACAGACACCGGACCACTGCAGCATGGCTCCACACACCACCTGCAAAGCAGACATGGACACAGGCATGTAGGTGAAAAAGGTTTATAAAAGTAGAAAGTGAACAACAATACAAAGCAACAGAGGTCAGGGACAGGGTAGGTACAATGATGGATGGGGACAGGGAACAGGGTCTGTACAGCAGGAAGGGGGACTGTAGGGGAAATGGAGCAACAAGGGTAACTGGGGCTACATACATCGGACATCAATGGCGTCCAAGGCCGGATGCCCCACCATGCCTCCATCTGCTCCTGTTTGCTACCATTATTCTTCTGATTGCAGCCACCACTTCCAGGACACTGGAGACCACACGCAGGATCTGATGCAAGAGCTGTGTCTGAGCCCTCCGAGGCCGACGGGATGCTGGCCACCTGACACCTCTGTCATGGGAAAGGACAGGTGATCAGTGCAATGGTCCAGGGAACCATGACCACCCACTGTGCGAAATGGTCAGCGTGAGTACACGCCCATGGAGAGCCTGGTATGGACACCCGTGGAGGGGGGAGTCAATGTCAGCCAACAACATGGCACGCCATGGTGGTGCACAGAGACAGACGTCACTGCACAGTGGCAATACGACCACACAGTGATGGTCACATGGCACACAGCAACAGCAGCACTGCAGTACTGCCAGTGGCATCCTTACACACCCCATCCCACCAACAGCCATCACATGGGGCCAATGGACAGGCCACAGTGGCATGCACGACGGACTGTGCAACACACACAGTTGTCATGGCACATGGCACAAGTGGCCATGGCCTTACCCAGTCTCCACTGCTACCCCCCATGTACAGTGAGAATGACCGTGATATTGCTTACCTTCCCCCTGCGGTGCAGCTGGCCCTGGTTGACCACCATCAGGGTGTGCCGCCCTGTTCTGCTCCACCTCCGCTCTTGCCTGCCTCTGGTCCTCCAGGCCTGGGAAGGGATAGAAGAGAGGTGGACATCAGCACATGATCACACCAGCTGGTCCCCCACCACACAGCCCGCTGTGCACTGGGCATGCCCCTGTCCATCCTGTGGCCCATACGCCAGCACAACTGCAATGCATGCAGCAGCCAAGCATGACACACAGCGATGGGCAGGATGACAATGTACCCCACTGCTGGACATGTCAGGCAGCAATGCTAATGTCACAGTACTGCACCAGGGCAGACATGCAACATGAAAATACCTACCTGGCTGTGGCACTGCACCATACTGGATGCAGGCCTGCAGCCTCCAGAGGTGATTGGGGTCCCTCCACCGCAGATCACCATAATGGTGCCTGCACTGTTTGGGTGTGCATGGCACACACATCCTCCCCTTCAAGGCCTCCGAAACAGACTGCCACACCAGGACCCTGGCCTGCTGCAGAGGCATCTGCCCCAAAACTGCCCCACATGGGGCTGGACAACAGCCATGAGGTTCCCAACCTCGATGTCTGACCAGTTAAGGGCATGTCTGTCAGTCCCCTGCACCATGGTCATCATTCAGATTGGCAATGAAAATAGCGGTGAAAAGTGCACATCTGCTACAGGTGCAGGATGCACAATAGACTATGCACGGCTGCTAGTGCACAGCATGTGGATGCATGCCAGGATGCGCAGTGTGAGACCATTGTGCAATGATGGGCATGCGCACAATGCCGTGGCCTAGTGGGGTCACAGGGTCACGTAGGTAACCCGTGGGTCACAGGTCAACACCCAGCATGCAGTGCGCAGGTGCGTGATAGTGTGCATGCCAGGATGCATGAGCATGCACGAAGCTGTACATGCGATGCATGCACAGTGCCATTGCATCGCGCCATCCATGTGTGTTGCACAATTTTGCTATGGGACATGTCACGCACATTCGCACTGCAGGCACACACACCCCACATGCACAAGTATTGCACCTTGGGGTTGCTCCAGTGCAACACAAATGCGCACAGCGCAAGTACGCGATATTCAGTCGCGGTATGCAAATCACCTCATGAGCCGATGCATGGCACAGTGGGGAGCATTAGCATATCAATACAATTGCACTTGCCCTCATTTGCATGCGTTAAGCCATAAAAGCACCAATGAACAGCACAGGCCACAGACCGATATTGCAACCTTTCAGGTAAGTGACTGAAAATATGGAGTAACAGGGGCCTATTGCAACTCTGCACCTGAGAGGTGTACCATTCATTGCTGCCACTAACCCACACTGGTTTCCATTCCCACAGGTGGTAGAATGTCGGGTGAGGAAGGTGCGGAGACTCAGGGGCCTGCACACAAGCATAGGCCCAACTTTACTGCTTCAGAGACCACTGTCTTGTATGAGGCCTACATGGACAGAGAGGGCCTTCTCAGTGGTGCCATGGGCATGTTGCTGGAGCTGGTTTTGGGCTGGGATCAGGTGGCACGGTATGTCAACACCCACGGACAACACCATCGCACCCCCCAGGAGTGCAAGAAAAAGATTGACACCGACAGGAGGTGCATAAAGGAGAAGATAGATGCCATCCGGGCATCCCACAGGGTGATCAGTGGTGGGCCAGCAGCAGTGCCTCCGCTGACAGCCTTGGAGGAGCTGGTGTCATCCAGCATTAGCCGAGCATCTGTGGAGGGTGTGCCCGGTGGTGGGTTCCAAGGGGTGGCAGTCCCTCACTGCATGGTGAGTACGAGTGGGCCTGTGTGTGTGCTGCATGTGTTTGCCTGTTGATGTGCCACTGGCCACATGCGAGAGTGTCTGTGGATATACAGTGGACTGCAGTGCCAGTTGGCAATGTCTGCATGCTGGGGGGGGCATGACAGGGGTGCCATGGAAGGGGATGGTGGGGGAGCCATGGGGGTGGCCCTGGACAATGTAGCAACACTGACCCTCTGTTATTGTCTTGCAGCACCAGCATGCCTCCAGGCAGGGGACAAGGTGGAGGCGGACCCTGACATGGATGCCCAACTGTCAGCATCAGCAGGCATCTGGAGCAGGGACAGGCCCTGCCTTGGCAGTGCAGGGCATGTGGACATGCTGGACATGGTGTCAGATGATGCCCTTGCTGGGATCCTGGACACTGACAGCCTGGAAGTGCTGTGTGCAGAGACCCAGCTAGGGTTGTTGTCAGACACCAATGACGACGTCTCTATGATCATGGACAGTGTAGGGCCATTGGTGGCCAAAACACCCCTACCCACTACACAGGCACCATCAGGGCCCAGCGCTGCCCCAGTGGCTCCACAGCCACCCCCCCGGCCATGCTGGGGCTGCGGTGTGTGGCGCCACCGCTGTGTCCAGTGTGGGTGGTGGAGGTGCTGGTGGTGCAGTGGGGGCACAGGGCACTGACCAGCAGATGGTCAGGTAGTGGCAGTTGGATGCAGATGACACTGGGCAGTGAGGTATGGTGCACACTGCCAGTGCGCCTGAAAGAAGCGTACGCCCGTACGACCCACTATGCAGTGTCTACCTGAGCGGGAGGCTGTGCAGCATGCTAAGATGCCCCCTGCAGCTCGACAGATGGCCCTGGTGGCCCACGATGCTGAGCGGCTGACAGAGCACACCTGGTTACTGTGGGCATCCATGGACAACCAGGCTTTTCTTGCCTCTGAGGTGCGTGCACTGCGGGCTGATGTGTGTCTCTTGGCCGAGCAGCAGGACAGAGACACTGCACAGATTATTGATGAGCTCAGATGATGCGGGAGGCCACGACCATGGCTTTGGACTGCATGACCATTGCCACTGTTACTGGGCAGGCATCGCTGGTGGCCACTGGGCTCAGCCATGTGCAGAGGACACCCCACAGTGCACTCTCCACCCCACAATCCCAGCATCTGGTGATCCCAGCATGGCGGATGCTGGGGTCTGACTTCAGCATTCCAGACACCCCTGAAGCAGGCCTCTTTGGCTGCCTCTACACCCCTGCATGGACACGGTCACAGTCCCCCACTTCAACCCCCAGGGGGGCATCAGACATGCCAACCAAGGCCGATGCGCAGCATGCAGCTGCCGCTCAGCCACAGCGCAGTCACCCACATGGCTGTGGCGGTCATGGACTGTGCAGCCTGAGGCAGTAGCCCCTGCCTTGCCATCCGCTGTCGCTACACACACACACATGGGCAGTGCTGGTGCAGCATGCATGCAGTGGTGCTCATGTGTGTTGTGCCACATGACCCCTGTGTGTCTGGACCATGCTGCTGGGACATGTGGCATGGAGGTGATGATGGCTGCTCAGTACTGGTGGTGCCTGTGCACTGGTGTCATGCTTCTGATCCATGCCATGTCCCACAATGTGTGTGTGCACGTGTGTGTGTTTGTGTGTGTGTGTCCTTGTGCACATGCCAGTGCTGCATGTGTGTTGCCATGCACCTGTGTGCCAGTGGCTCCACTGTGTGTAGTGTGCACCGCTGTTTCCATGCCATCCACGTGCACACCTGGCATGGTGTGGAGTGCTGTCCTGTGATGCCCATGCTAGTGTGTGTGTACACTCACCTGCGTTGACCAAAATGCTCCCTTGCAATTGTGTCCCTGTGCCACCTTGCCTCCTGCACTGCTCTGGGGTCCCTTCTTCCAGGGGCTGGCTGCCCACTGCCCTCTGGCCCTTAATCACTATCATCACCACTACTGTCACCCTCCTCAGCCTCGGCAACTATTTCACTGTCAATGGCCATGTTGTGCAGGATGCAGCAGACCAGGAATATGCCACAGGCCTTTGATGGGCTTATATAGGGCACTGCCTGACCTGTCTAGGCAACGGAATCATGACTTAAGCATGCCAAAGACATGCTTGATGATATTGCACATGCTGGTGTGTGTCTCATTATATCTGTCATCTGTGTGTGTCCTTGTGCACGTGCCAGTGCTGCGTGTGTGTTGCCATGCACCTGTGTGCTAGTGGCTCCACTGTGTGTAGTGCGAACCGGTGTTTGCATGCCATCCACTGTGCACACACCTGCCATGGTGTGGAGTGCTGTCCTGTGATGCCCATGCTAGTGTGTTTTTACACTCACCTGCGTCGACCAAAATGCTCCCTTGCAATTGTGTCTCTGTGCCGCCTTGCCTCCTGCGCTGCTCTGGGATCCCTTCTTCCAGGGGGCGACTGCCCTCTGGCCTTTTATCACTATCATCCCCACTACTGTCACCCTCCTCAGCCTCAGCAACTATTCCACAGTCAATGGCCATGTTGTGCAGGATGCAGCAGGCTAGGAATATGCCACAGGCCTTTGATGGGCTGTATTGTAGGGACCACCTGACCTGTCCAGGCAATGGAATCATGACTTAAGCATGCCAAAGACATGCTTGATGATATTGCGCATCCTGGCATGTGTCTCATTATATCTGTCTTCCATGGGGGACGAATGTCTCCGATAGCTGGTGAGCAGCCATGCCCTTAGGGGGTATGCGCTGTTGCCTGGGTGAGAAGAGACATTTGATTAGTCCACTGCTGTGCTGCACCATGCTCACTCTCTGCCATGGCAACAGCATGCCCTTCCCACCTGCCATCCCCCCCGTGGCTCACAGACACAATGGCACATGTCTTACTCACCGACAAGGTGGCCCGTGGGGATGTCTCCCAGCTCAAACCTATGGCACAGCGTGGAGCTGTGCCATATGAAGGCATCATGTGCACTCTCAGGGTGTGTGGCACAGACATTGATGATGTGCCCCATGGCATTGCACACCACCTGGCAGTTGATAGAAGGATACCCCTTCTGGTTTATGTACACCAGGCCCTCTGGGCCAGGTGGTGTGTGGATGCCAACGTGAGTGCAGTCAATGGCCCCGATCACGCCTGGCATGCATGCCACCTGGTAGAACTCCTGCATATTTGCTGTATACTCTGCCTGTGTGCTGGAGAAATGTATGTACTCCGAAGCATGTGGCAGCAGAGCGTTGAGGAACTGGGTGAGGAGGCGGGACATTGCCAACTGGGTGATACCTGTGGTATCCTCTGTGGGTCTTTGGAAGGTGCCCATGGTAAGCAAGCACATCACAGTAGTCACCTTGGTCTCCACTGACATGGCATGACTGCATCTAGTGGGTGCCTGTATCCCCTCACTGCACAGCTCACATAACTGCCTCAGAACTGCCCTGTCCAGTCAGTACCGGCCCACTATCTCTGTGTCACTGAAGTTCTCAAATGTGACCCTGGCATGGTACCACCTGTGTCAAGCATACCGCCGCCGGTCCCTTCATCAGCCAAGTATGTGTTCCTCCTGCCTCCTCACACCCCTCATTATGGCATCCATTTTGAATGGGCCACTGTCCATCTCTCAGTCACTGTACCTGTCCCCTGGCTTCCTGTGGCACACTGTCCCTCCATCCGTCCATCTGTTTGTGTCTGTCTGTCTGTCTCTCCCACTCTGTCTGCCTCTCTCCCACTCTTTCTTTTTCTCTCTTGCACTCTCTCACTCCTTCTCTCTCTATGCACACTGCTGTGCATCTGCTGTCTGTGTATTTGAGCCTGTTTTTATATGCTCAGGTCTGCCGGACACAACTTGGTGTTTGCCCCACACTTGCACCTTGCTTTCCCATTGAATGTGCCATTGCGCCATATATTCATGGGCATGCCCCCATGCACTTGCACCGCATACATTACAGTTGCACATTGGCGCAATGGGATTTGTGCTGCACTGCAGGTCGCTTTCAATATCACCCGGTGGTGCAACTCGGGACTTGTGCCAGCGCAACTCAGTTGCACCACGTGCAACTGCTTTGAATACTGTAGAATTAGTTTGTATCGTGTCTGTTTAATTTTGCGGTCCTAGGTCGGGAGAACAATTGGCAGTAATTTAAAATTGAGATCTTCTGTGTTGTCATTTCAGCTACAGTAATCTATCCTCATTTTACATTCCACCATCTGGTAACACTGCTTAGGCACTCACACCCCAATTCAAAGGAAAATCACCATCTCCCAAGAGAACAGAGATCGTTGTTAATACTGGATCTCTTTATGGCACACAGCACAGAACCTGTATTACTGCAATTAGAAAGGTATAACATCATACCCATTTTTGTGCCCTCATTGTGCACAGATCAGCTATAGCCTCTGGATGTCAGCGTTAATAAAATCGGTGTTCAAAAAAACTGTGTTTGCAACAAGTGGATGTAATCCGTGGCTTCCAAATGGCAGGGATCAGAGATGCCCATTTTTCATGCCTGGACACCCAAAACCATGGGGTATGACAGAGGGTGAACTGTGAATGAACTGTGAGTCAATCCGTTTATAAGTGTTTTTGTTGTCAGGACTCAAACACGCTGAGCGAGCTGCACGAGGAGCCGCCAAGCGAACTGAGTGAATTCAGATTAATATGGGGTTTACTACTGTTCAGTACTGTATTGCTGGCAATTACACTCATTGTTTACTGTGTGTACTGTGTTTTGCTACTGGTTTTTAAAATGTTTATTAAGAATAAATGATGTCATTAAGTATCCTCAAATGTGAAACTAAGTTAGCTGTAAAACGTTCTTCGCAGTGCTGATCCCACCAGCGAACATAGTGACATTTTATTGGCAGCGAAATTAAGTAATTCTACAGTATCTGGTCCACTGTTTACAGCATTATTTAATTAAGCATTTGTCCTGCTTTAAATTTTGGTGGCATTTTCCTCACATTTCTCTGTCCTGCTGTGTCCATCTAAGCCCCTTGTTCACCCTCTGCCCTGATCTTACAGCCTGGTATCTTTTAGGTTCTCCTTGCTTTTCTTTTTTTTCTTTTTTTTTTCCTTTTAGATTCCTCCTTCCCACTCACCCCCCTCTGGCTAACATATTGTAATTTAATCCCTTTCATCAAGCCAAAATACACCCCCAATCCACCCATATTGTGCACACTCCTTAGTTATCTTGCAAGCCCTAAATCCTTTTACTTCTTTCCTCCTAGGACTCGTGGTATTCCTGAGCCCCTGATCAGGGCTCCTGTGCTGAAACCTCATCCACAGTCCTGTGACCACTGTACAAGCCCACCACCCACCCACCCACCAAGCAGCAAGCCTCTGGGAGTCAGGAATGGTACGTGCTGCATGCAACCGATCAGCCCAGTTATACCCATACCTGTGATTAGCTGGCGCTGTCTTTTTTTTTTTTTTGCCTGTTTTTCAATTAACACTTTATACTTATTGGCCACTAGAGGAAAACATGTAATAAGGAGAAACCTATTGTACTATTACTGCATTTTGGTATAGTCATGCTTTTTCATTAGTTCCCCCTTGATATCCTCTCCACCCACATTTTTCTACCCCAAGCTTTTTCAGTAGCTCATTCAGAATTTAAGACACTACTGCTACTATTTTGTTTTCACACACTCCGTCCATGATGCTTTTCCCATCTCTTGTATTGCTTCTGCTCTTACCAATTTGTCAATTAAGCGTTCTGTCAACCATTATTGTATCACCTTCCATGCAGCACCCATTTGCAGTGCTGATATCGTTCAGCAGCCATTATGGGATGAACCATCTAAAGCAATTGCTTCATCCTTGGTTTGCATTAATCCCACTAAACTATGTTCTATAATAATTCTTTGGACAATGCTGAACTCACCCACCACTGGAATTAAGAGAAGGCCAGCGTTATGTTGTTCTAGTTACGGACATGTGACACATCACAAGACGTTTTCTAAATCATTGAGATTCTGGCTGAAACAAATCATTGTCATGCTCTTGCTATGCTTCGGCAATATAGAACTAAACCAGGGTCCCATCTCAGCCATAGACCCCCCCAACTGATTATACTTCAGCTAAGGGACTAGAAATGATGCTCATCAATATCAGCAGTCTTCAAAAGAAATGGACCGAAGTTCAAGCCTGGGTATTCCACACCAATCCAGATATCCTTGTCGTAATGGAAACTTGGTTAAAGGTATCTACTTCAGATCATTCGCTAGCTCTACCCTCCTATTCCCTGTTTTGGGTTAACAGTCCAACAATGGGGGTGGGTGGCTATCTAAGCCAAAAAACAGCTGTCTGTAAGTGTTCTCCATGCCATCTCAATGCCTTGGTATTCAAATGCCTTACCTTAAAACTTTCCATATCAGCTGCTGAATCTATTAATATATTAGGATGCTACAGGCCACCTTCAGGAGGGTTAGAGCTCCTATCACACTTACGTAACTTTTTAGACTTTAATACAAACAAATCCATCATTCTAGGTGATCTAAACTTTGACTGGTTCATCTTTCAGTCAAACCCACTAAAGATTCTTTGCGATGACTTTGGTTTGCGTCAAATAATTAACTAGCATACGAGACCCAACTGCAAGAACCACCTTAAAAGTTCACTCTTAAACCTCATTATCACTAATATGCCACACAGACTTAGTCAAGCAGCTGTTTTCCACAATGGCCTCAGTGACCACAACGTAGCTGTGTGCATCAGGAGCATACCCAAATCTACCTCTACTGAGAGTTATGTCACCAGAAGGAGCTTTAGGAGGTTTAATCAAGCAAATTTTTGGGCTGACTTAAGTCTGCTAAGGTGGCAAAGCTTCTATTTAGCACCTTCCATCAATGAGGCCGTAAACATTTTTAACTCTTTGCTCACACATGTAATTAATAAGCATGCACCATTGCTCAAGTGCAGGTTAAAAAAGCATCTTGCCTGTGCTTCAATGGAGCTATCAGAGATGCCTTAAAGAAGAGAGGCAAACTCTGATCAACTGCCAGGTGGACCAAATCCCATGCGGACTGGATAGCTTTTAGAGCTTGTCGGAATGCTTGCACTAAGTTGATAAGAGAAACTAAAGAGAACTATTATCTGAATGCCCAGGTGTCTACTAAAGGGAATCCTGTCAAAATTTGGCATACAATCAAATCAGTGGAAGGGGCAAAGCGCCACCTTCCTTGCCCAAAAAAATTAATTCCAAAGGTACTTCTATTATTGACAAACCATCAATCTTAGATGAATTCAACAAACATTTTGCTACTGCAGGATTCATATTTGAGTCCTCTCAGGCAGCTACGCTATGCTCCTCTCTCACCCAAGACTCTTTGAGTGCCAAGCCCCTTATACAGGATACCTTTTCCTTTGAGCCAATATCCTATGAACAAGTCGAAGATCAGATATTGAAACTGGATGTTAATAAAAGTGCTGGGGCAGATGGCATCTATCCCTTCTTTCTGAAACTTGGATATACATTTCTGACTCACCCTATCACCCATCTATTCAACATGTCCCTGACAGAAGGTTTAGTGCCACGAGTATGGAAGGTAGCCCACATATTGCCCCTTTTTAAATCAGGTGACCCTAGTGACTTAAATAACTGTCAGTCTATCTCTATTCTGCTGGTACTGTCCAAGTTTCTAGAGAAATTGGTTGACATTCAGATTAGGGATTTCTTGGACAAATGCCAATTGGTCAATCAATTGCAGTCTGGCTTTAGAAGTCACCACAGCAATACATCCACCCTAGCTAAAGTATCTAATGACTAGTTGGTAGCCATGGATCACAAGTAAGTCACGGATGCCATGTTCTTAAACCTAAGCAAGGCCTTTGACACAGTCGATCACGGTCTTCTTCCAGAGAAATTAAAAGATTATAGCCTTGGGCCATCTGTGTCAAATTGGTTGGCCAGTCACCTGGCAGATATAAAGCAGCAGATTAAGACCAATGGGACTTTATCCTCCTTACTTCCCTTGGTGAGAGGGGTCCCTCAAGGCTCAATACTGGGCCCCCTGCTCTTTCTAATATATGTCAACAATCTAGGCAATAACATTACCCACTAAAAATGTCACTTTTTTGCAGATGACACGGTCCTCTATATCTCGAAACCTTCATTCCAGATGCCTCCTCTGTGCTTCAATCAGACTTTAACCAACTGCAACTAAATCTACTCCACTCCAAACTTCTATTAAATGCCAAAAAAAAAACAAAGTGATGTATTTTCATTATGCCAGATCATCATCCTTACACTGCCCACCCATGCCTATCATTACCTTGCTTGGTGATAAGCTTGAGATTATGGATAAGTTTAAATACTTAGGCTTCATCCTTGATTCTAAGCTCTCCTTCCTTCCTCACATTCAAGCCCTTTTTAAAAAGCTTAAATTAAGGTAGGGCTTTTTCTACAGAAATAAGGCTATGTTTTCCCTAAATTCCAGATTAAGACTGGTCCAGTCCACCTTCCTCCCTCTCCTACACTATGCAGACATCATTTACAAAAATTGTGCAGCCACCCATTTGCAAAAACATGATACCTTTTATCACAGAGCCATCCATTTTGTCATTAATGCCCCTGCAAGAACACACTATTGCATCCTATATGCGGCAGTGGGAGGGACCTCTCTGACTACCAGGAGACTCTTACATGCTTATCTCTGGGCATATAAATCTCTCTTGAACAAACTCCTGGCCTACATCACTAGTCTTATTTCTCACCCCAAACTCCTTATGCTCTTAGAAATACCTCTTACATTTCCTTAGATGTGCCCCAAGTCCGTACCCACTTTGGTCAACTGGTCATTAGTTATGCCCTCCCTAATGCTTGGAACAAGCTTCAATAGTCCTTTAAATTGAGCACCCTCATTCCTCTAAGGGCATTCAGAACTTGAATAACCAATCTAATTAACGATGCTTGCCACTGCAATTAATCCAGTAGAGCTCACCTACCTCCTTAGCTTACGTCTAAACCATCACTCTTGTATACTTGTCTTAGGCGCTAACCTATTTTCTCATCTCTGCCATTTGCCCATTATACCAAATTCTCATTAGTACTACAGTATGCCTAATGGTGATTCTTCTTCTGTTGCTATATATATATATTTACTGTTTTGTCCAACATCCCCGCTCTATGTTTACCTTGTAGTACCACTGTAATTATTCCTATTTCTATTGTTTATGTATATACCATCCTCATGTATTGATTATATGTTTCCCAGCACTGGCTGTTCACCCCTACCTTGTATAGCTCATATTGTACATTTTGTTAAATAGTGTTTATTAATTTTGTATCTCCATATCGACTGTATGTATGGTTTGTTATTGTTAAAAAAAGGGTCCTCATTGAAAATGAGCTTCCTCAATGGATTTATCCCTTCACAATAAACTTGAACTTGAACTCATAAATAACCTCTTGCTTAAATTGCTGTACTCTCTGCTAGCAGAATCTCTGTTACAATTTGGATTGAAAGTCATGTTTACAATCTGGTTTGCATTACCCACCTACATACTGCACAGAATGTTACAGAAAGTACTGTAATTTGCAAAGGCTTTCTGGGCCAGAGACATATATGTTGTACATAAAAATAAAGCATGTATGAGGTAAGATGAACATGATTTCTATATACTGTACTGTAGGAATGGTAAGCTCCTCCATGGAAAGTGGTGCTTGGAAAGTTGCACTTCTCATAAACATGAACTACTTTAAATTTAAAATAGATTCTGGAGACCAAGTGGATGTACCTTCAGAACACATTTCACAAACCTAAAAGAAAGGAAGAGATCACACCTGCTAAAGTAAATCTGACAATACACGTTGGGAGAATGCTACAATTACCAAGCAAATGCTACTTTAGCACAAAACATAAAGGAGAAGAAGAAGAGGTCCAGTTATAGTTCATGATGATGGATCTGCATCACAGGCAACCATCTTCGGCTTAAAGCATGTGAGGAAATACATCTTGTAAGATGTTTTATGACAGTGACACAAGAAAACGAAATCAGAGCTATGCAATGGCTTGAGTCTGTATGTGCCATTTGTCTTCACGAGTGAGTGCCAAGTGAGTTATGTTAATCCTTCCACCTCACAAGTGATGATAAGTGGCATATTCTGAATCAGGCCATTGTGTGCTCAATTTATACAATGTATTTTAAATTGCACCATTTATAAATTAGTTATTTTTATGAAAATTTAGTTGGTGTTGTTTGAGTTCCCTACTCTGTATTGAGTGCAGCCAAGGTTATGGTGGTATAATTAGGGATTGTGTAATCTGCTTACCAGTTGGTTATGGGTTCTTTTGTGACCTGTCCAAAGTAGAAACAATGGCTGATGATGCACCCACATTTGAGATAAATAATTTTACTTCATGATGGTGAGAAGACAAATTCCCAGATAAATGCATTTATTTTGTACCTGGAATGAAAATAAATAATTTATTTCAACTCCAGTAGTGTCATAATAGATATTTCCACACCAAAAGCATCACAGATATCAGAACACCTGTTAAAATTCGTAAATGATTTAAGTCATTGTCTGAACTTATTGGAATGGTTGGAATACTTTATGCATTTAAATGTGTTCATTAGAGAGCATTCTATGCATACATAAATTCCCAAAGAAACTCAAATAGTCGCCTACTCTATGTTCCATTACAGTAGAAAATCAGGCAACAAATGATTCGAAAGAAATAGCAGAAATATTTAAATAAATATTTTGCAATGTTTTTTTTCAAAGAAGGAACCATATACAGGAAAGATAGAAACTAACCTTGAAAGTACATTAAGAATAACAGAAGAAGACATTAGTATCAAAATCAACCTTCTGAAAAACACAAATTCAGCAGGCCCTAATAATATATCTCCTAGATTATTAAAACTCCTCTCACCATATGTATCCATACCATTACAAAAGATATTTACTTCATCATTGCAAAATAATGACATTCCATCAGATTGGCTAGCTGCTATGGTGATTCCTATACGCAAAAAGGGAAATAAGGCAAACGGCCCAAATTACAGGCCAATAAGTCTGACCTCTGTACCTGGGAAATTATTAGAATCTATAATAAAAGATATGATTGTGGCACACCAGAAGAAATATGGTCTCATGACTCAGAACAACATGGCTTCACCCAGAATAGATCCTGTATAACAAACATACTATGTTTTTATGAGAAAGTATCAGCATTATTATACAGAGGATTATCAGTCGGCTACATACTGTATATCTGGATTTTTCAAAGCTTTTTGACACAGTACCACATGAGGCAATAATATAGAAACTAATAAACCTAAATATAGACACTAGAATAGTGCAGTGGATACAAAGCTGGCTTAGCGATAGGACCCAAACAGTATGCATAAGAGGATATTATTCCAACTCTGGGGGGTGATCAGGAGTGGGGTGCCACAGGGCTCGGTCTTGGGACCTCTTCTATTTCAGATATTCACTGTAGACATGGGAAAGTATGAGTCAGGCTGGATTAGCAAATATGTGGATGACACTAAACCGGCTAGGGTAGCCAACACCAACAAGGACAAAATAGAGTTACAGAACAGTTTAAATAATATCCTAACATGGGCACAACATGGGGGTATGAGTTTTAATTGAGACAAGTGTTGTGTCATTCACCTAGGTAACCAGCCACAAAAAAATACATATTTCCTGGACGGATCCCCCCTCAGAGAATCAAGAGAGGAAAAGGACCTGGTAATAATAATAAATCAAAACTTGACAAACTCATCCCATTGTGAGGCCCAAATAGCTAAAGCAAAATGACTAATCTGGACAATTAAAAGAAACTTCAAGAGCAGAAGTGAGAGGATGGTAATGCCACTATACAGGACATATGTTAGGTCAATTTTGGATTATTGGAGTCCTGTGTGGTGCCCCAGCTCCATGTGAGCAGTTGACGGGACAGAGAGAGTGCAGAGACAAGCCACTAAAATGATATATAACATGAAAACAACTCCCTATCATGATAGGCTAAGAGATCTGAACCTAATGTCCTTAGAGACTAGAAGAATACGAAGTGACTTACTGCTATGCTACAATATAATATAAGGTGATTACCTGTTTAGTGAATTAAATCTGGAATTTAAAAATGATCAGAAAGGTACTAGAAGGCACCCACTACAGCTAAGACCAAAACATTTTTGTACAAACAAAAGGAAAGCATTCTATACACAAAGAATAATTAACCCATGGAATAATTTACCACAGGAAATCATAGCTAGCAGGGATAAAATCCAATTCAGAAATAGACTAGACTCCTATATATTGAACAGAAATGTTCTGTCCTATTATGGGTAATCAGACAGGATCACTCACGGGCCAACCGCCCCCCTCAGCTCCTTACACCTCAGTATGAACCTCAGTATCTGTTTGAATGTGCATGGCACCAAAGGATGGAGCCACTGTAACAGGGAAAAAAGTCCAGAAATAAAAGGTTTTAAAAGCATTATGATCTATAGAGTACCTTGTTAGAGGTGCACAGTCATTGTACAAATGACATAGGCCATGGACGGGCTAGAAACATCACATTCTTTTTTATTTGCAGAGTTTTACTTTATAGGCCTCACTTGTGAATCCACCACTCCTGAGGTCAAATAGGTCAAAACCAGCAGATGCAAATAAATGTGAAAAGTTTATTCAAGATTCAGAAATGGAATAAATGGACCCATTCACCAGAGAAAATGTTAGTATTTCTCTTTATTAGAAACTGAAATCTTCCAACTCAGGCTAACACACCAACGTTTTGTGACAGGCTCATCACTTCTTTGGGACAGCCTAAACTATTTATATTTAGCAATAGTAAACATCAGAGTAATTATTCAGTTAAGAAAATACAGATTCTATACTCATATGTCGAACCCCTAGGTCTCAATCATGTGGGGATGGGAGCAGGCTGCAGTGGTTCTTTACAGTTCACCTTTAATATATAAATATAGAGTACTCCAGACTTTGCCATTCTGCAACAGACCAACGTAACTGAATCACCCCTTCCCAATAATAACTAGTGTCTCCCAGCTCATTAGGGTCTAAGTGTTGTAAAACCTTGTATATACTATGAGGCTGCGAAGAAACCCATGTAAGCTGTTCTAATGTATCTTCGACATCATCTAGCCAAGGCTGGGGGCCTATATGAGTTCCAATTGCACTAACAGTTTGAAAGTAAGTAAGATATTTGTTCATGGGAACATTAAATTTAGCTTGGAGATAAGGAAAGGGCATACCCTACCATTCTGAAGTAAGTGGTCTACTGTGAAATCTGAGATTTCTCACCAAAAAACAGGCAGGAGGGGACACTGTTCAATAAGAAAATTGAGATTCTCACAAACAGGCTGAGAAAGGGAGTGGGAGAAATTTTCTTTTAAGTAAATACCCAACTGTTTATGCACTTGGGCAGACCAATATAATGGAGTTGAATGAAGGGCTTGTGGCAGTTTTATAGGGGAAGTAAAAAGTAAACTACGGGTTGAAAATCCCCGTTGTCAACAAAAATCTTGTTCTATGAAAAGCCAATGTAGAATATAACCTCACTCACAACCTGCTAGTGAGCTGACCCCACCTGAAATATTTTGTCACATGTAAGGCCAAATGATATAACCAAAGGTTGGGAAACAACCAGTGGGGAACATAAATATTTAACATGCTAGTATGATAAAGTATATGCAGTAATACACTCATTTTAACTCTATTTTCTCAACCCCATATGGTCCGATGGACAGCCTGCCATCTCTTCAAGTCATGCCGAAGGAGGGGCAGAAAAGAGTCTAAATTGTTCTTTTTAGCTCCAACAAATGTCTAGATATTTTAATACCCAAACAAGAAAGGGTCTCTTCCAAGTGAATATAATTAAAGAATCTGGTCAAGAAGGGGATAAGTTCTGCACAAAAATATTTATAAAAATTGGCAGAGAAACCATCCGGGCCTGGAGCCTTATCTGATGCCAGACTATGTATTGCACTAGAAACTTCTTCCGATATAGGACCAGTCAAAAGACCCTGCTGACACCCACCTTCTGTCTTCGGACAGTTTGTTACTCCGCAGACAGAAGGTGGGCCAAGTTTTTGCTTCTGGGTTCAATCACTCGAGTAGAGGAGTAGCCATCCTGTTTCTAAAACAGTTAGTTTTCAATGTCAACAGTGTCTTCAAGACCCGAATGGCAGATATATCTTTGTAAGGCATCTCCTGGATAGGTCAGAAGTCACTCTTGGCAGTGTCTATGGCCCCAATTTGTCCGATCCCTCCTTTTTTATGGAGTTGGTTAACTTGCTCTCTCCTTTTCTGTCCACCACGTTTATTATTGGGGGAGACTGGAATGTTGCTCTTACTCCCAATTTAGATAGGTCCGGTGGGGCCCTGCAGGGGCTATCCTCTGACCAATGGTCTATTCAGGATATGATGGCGTCTCTGGGGCTGTGTGACCCCTGGAGGATATTAAACCTGCAGGATAAGGTATACACCTTTTTTCTCCTGTTCATGGGTCATATTCCAGAATAGATTATATTTTCAGTAGTTAACATATTTTTTGTGGGGTCTTGGATAGAGAAATTGATGCCAGGGTACTTTCAGATCACTCTGCAATCTGGTTGAGGCTTTCTGTGGCCCCTAGCCTGCAGAGAGATAGAACCTAGAGGCTTAACAATCATCTTCTTAAAGATGAATTTGTGTTGGAGAGAATCAAGGATCGACTTACTTTATTTTCTCAACATAATACTGGCACTATTGAGAAAGGAGACTTGGAGTGGTTGGCCCTCAAATGCTTTCTCAGGGGTGAGTTTATTTGGCTCTCTGCTAAACATAAATGTCAATGGGCCCAAGCAGCTGAAGACCTCCTCAGATGTATTGTAGAGATCGAGCACTCCCTCTCCCCTTCCACTCCTGAGACTATTTTACAGGAATCTACAGTACTGTGGGACAAGTACACTGATATCATTTGGGAGAAGGTGAAGTATGCCATCCTTCGAACCCAATCTCAGTATATTGATCAAGGGGACAAGGCCAGCCATCTGCTGGCACTGTGTCTGCAAAGACAGGAGGCCTCTAGATTAATTTCTGCTATTAGAGCATCTGATGGCACCTTGAAAACCCAGCCTAGGGACATAACCCAAGAATTTGTAACTTTTTATCAAAATCTGTATGGTCTTGATTTAAACCCACCACCAAAACCCCAGATATCGGAATACCTAGAAGCTACTCCCCTTCCACAATTACTAGAATTCCAACAGGAATTTTTATCCCAGCTGATTTCTGAGGCTGAAATCTGGTTTACAATATTGAATCTATCTCTAGATAAATCTCCTGGCCCGGATGGGTTTTCAGCAAATTTCTACAAAACTTTTGTTACAGAATTGACCCAACTTTATCGTTTCTACCACTATATTTATAACTCTGGTATTTTGGATCCCACACTTCTAGAAGCACTGGTAATCCTTCTGCTTAAGCCCAGTATGCCCTCTGATTTGGTTGCTAACAACAGACCAATCTCATTGATGAACTATGACATTAAAATCCTAGCTAAAGTTCTTGCTGGGAGGGTGGATTGGGTTTGGGCCAGGCGTATCAGTCGAGAACAGGTGGGGTTCATGTCTGCCAGGTCATTGGTAGACCACCTGTGGAAACTAGCTCATGCTTTCTCCACAGCCAGGGATTCCGTTACTCCTATGACATTGGTTTCCCTGGACATGGAGAAGGCATTTGACAGGATCAGTTGGGATTTTTTGTTTTTGACACTTGAGAAATTTGGTTTATGAATGCTTTCTTCACTGGATTCAGATACTCTATTCTTGCCCAACGGCCAGGATCTACTGCAATGGAATGCTTTCTATCCCTTTTGCTTTAGCTGCTGGTGCCCGTCAAGGTTGCCCCCTCTCCCCTTTTCTTTTTAATTTGTATCTGGAACCTTTACTCCTACAGTTAAAGTTATGTCCTGACCAGTTAGGCATCCCTATTGGGCCCCACACTATTCAGCTCTCAGCGTATGCAGATGACATTCTGATGCATATCACCCACCCCAATCCTTACTACCAGCTGAATTTAAGATTATAAAAGAGTTTGGTCAGCTATCCAATTATAAATTAAATCTCAGCAAAACTGAGGTCATGCCGCTCACAGTAAATGTGGTCAAAGACAATATAATCTCACTGGGTTTGACTTGGCCCCTCGCTTCCTTAAATATTGAGGCCTGCACCTCATGAAGGATCCCATTTTACTGCGTAAACTGAATCTGGATGACCTGGTGGTTAAGTTGCAACAAGATCTTCAGAGATGGCAGGCCCTCCCTTCGTCCTTATGGGGGAGAATCAACATTATTAAGATGAATGTTTTACCCCATATCTTTTACCCTATTAACATGCTAAACATTTGGCTCCCTTTGTCCTGGTTTCAGTGAGTCCATAATAAGATCTCTGAATTAATGTGGGCCAAGAAAGCCCCGAGACATGCCTACAAGAGGCTGGCTGCTTCTAAAAATATGCGCGGCCTTAAGTTACCTCATTTTCTTATTTATTATTTTGTTAACCACTTCAACAAAATGTTCAGATGGCTCTCTTCCCATTCTGAAGGTTCTACTCCATCCTATATACTGATTTGGTTAGATATAGAATTGGACGCCCTCATTAGTAGTGATCTATCTGTGTCCTCCTTGTTTTTTGCCCGCTGGAAAACTTTGCCTCTGAGTGTGCATAATACAGTCACGGGTATCTCACTCAGAGTTTATTCCCAGTTTTGGTCCTTGCTGAAACAGCCTATCTCTAAGGACATTTCCCAGCCTCTTCTCCATAACTGTAAGATTGGAGGGCAGACCATCACCAATGCTTGGCTTCCCCAGCTGAGTGATCTCCGGGTCTATGATGTGCTCTCGGAGGGCACTGTCTTATCCAGGACAGTTATGCTGGACTACCTCCAGCTAGGGAATCACTATATCTTCAATGTGTACCAGCTCAGGCATGCCCTGCTTCAGTGGTTCAGTCCAGACGATTGGACCATTGATTTCTCAGAGCTGCTACTTGATATTAAACAATTGGTATCACAACCCCATGCAGTCTCCACCTTATACTCCCTGCTTTTGCTGAAGATTTTTCCGGACTTGGATGGGTCCTCTTCTTATTGGAACATCTTATATTCCTTATCTCCTTCACAATGGTAATCAGTCTGGGCTTATCTTTATCGATACATCTCTCAGGACAAACTGAGATGCACTCAATTTAATCCCCTCAATAATCTCTACTTCACTCCTGAAAAACTGGCTAAAATGGGTAGGTTATCCTTCTCCATGTGCACTCATTGTGGACGGGACGAGGGTTCTACCCTACACATTTTGTGGCATTGTTCTAAGGTTGCCCCTCTTTGGCACCTCATTGAGGCCAAAGCAGACCCACTTCTGGGATTGTAAGGACTATTTAGACCTGAGACTTGTATTCTAGGGGATTAGAGCTCGATATCAGTTAAGCAACGTAAATACTATATGGCCTTAATCTCACTCTCTGTGAAGAAAGTTGTCCTGAGGCACTGGCTCAACCTAGTCTCTATTTCATATCAGGAATGGCTTAAAGAACTGTTATTTAATTTAAGAGTGGAACACATGATTGCCCATTTAAGGCACAGGCTACCTCTTAATGATAAAAAATGGGGCAAACTTCACACTTTGTATACTGTATAGAGTTAAATAGTCTCAGGGTGGATATTATTGCTGAGTATGGTTATTTTTGCTGACTCTAATGTGTTTACTTTTTTGGAAGCTTCCCAGTTTACTGTGTTTTCTATGGTTACTCCATGGTGGCTCCACCAGGGAGGGAGGAAGGGAGGGATGGGTTGGGGGCAGGGGGGCTTTGATCTATTTCAATTGTCCCTTGCAGTGTATCGTCTTGTTTTACTGAAACTTTAGTAACGTATATCTAATTAAAAAAAAAAGATCCTGCTGACCTTGCATTAAGACAGGAAGCTGGGCTTGAGCTAAGTATGTGGCAATATGCTGATCTAACAGCTTGCTGTCCAAATTGTTCTTATACAAAGCCTGATTGAAAGTGACAAATGCCTTAACTATTCCCTTAGTGTGGGTGATCAGTGAGAGAGAAACACCATCCCGGATACCCAAAACTACCCTAGAGGCCTCCTGCTGCCTTAGTAGGAGAGCCAGCAGCTTCCTCGTTTTCTCACCTTCGTTCAAATATTTAACTTTGGCTTGCAGCAAAGATAACACTGCTTTCTCTCTGAGCAAGGCAGCATATCGGACCCAGAGGGAATTTAAGGTCTGCCAAGTATTGTCATACATATGTGGGCAAAGCTTAGTTTCTCTGTCCCAGGTATCCATGAGTAAATTGTCTGCTTTACACGCTCATTCACTTTTACACCAGGTAGCCAAGCTGATGCATTGAACCTGGAACATGCTTTTTGTTGCGCCCCATAACATATTGAACCTCTCAATGGAGTTTAAACTTTCCATCATGAAACTATTAATGCAATCTCGAAACTTGCCTGTGATGTCTTTATCCCTTAACAGCTGGTTGTTAAATCTCCAAATTTTGTCAGTGAAGCCCCATACCGTAAATGTAAGGAGTAAATGCACAGAAAAATTATCCAAAATAATCCAGGGTTCAAATATTACACTCTAGGATGCCAGGGATCAACCTCTGGTGAATAACAAAGTAGTCAATGTGGAAAAGAGTATTGTGAGGTTTAGAAAAGAAAGTATAAAGGTGGTCCAAGGGATTGCAACAAACATTGACACCCACAATGTCCAAAACATCCCGAAGACTCCCATTACCCAAGGTTAGTCTCTTCCTAGGATGCCCACCTTGATCTAAATCTGGTTGAAAAACCAAATTCCAGTCTCCATCTAACAAAACAGGAATAGAAACAACAGAGGATAGTTCATTAGCAAGTTCCGTAAAAAAAAAAACTAAGGGTATCCAGATTGCGCTCATAAATGGAACCAATTAAAATCTCTTGCTGACCCAATCTCCCATGTTAAAATAAATATCAGACCTCCTGGTCCCCAGTAAAATTAATAACAGGGAAGGCTACTGCCTGGGAAATTAAAAGTGCCACTCTTCTTTTTTTATTACTGTTGCCCACACCATACACTTGACTCACCCACTCCCTATGAAAGTGAGAGATATTCTCAGATTTAAAGGGTACCTAAACAAGCAGTTTTTTAAAACCGCAAACTCCAAAATCTGGCTTCATTGAGAGATAAAGTAAAGGCTGCTGTTTACATGCATGCTAAAACTGCATTTATGTAAATAACATAAATGCAGTTTCATAGCTTTTGAAAAATTTAAGCATCAGCCTTACACTTTCAAAAAACAGCCTTGGCTTCTCCCTAAGATGCCTGCCAAGTATGTTAAGTGATGAGTCATGATGACATCATCCAAGCCAGAGCCAGAGATCCATAAATATATTTCTACAGTGCTAACTAGTTCTTTCCCTCTTTATTTTGAATTGTTGTACCAGAATGATCAACACCATGTATTACCTCGTGGATTATTTTGATCAGTACACATGTTAGGCTATGATTTTGTTTATTTTGTTTACTTTAACTTGCAGAAAATGTTTTGCAATCCAACTGACTTTTTCTTTGGCAAACTGCATTACAGTACAACACTTCAAATACCTGATGAAAGTACCGGTCTTGTTCAGTTCCAAAGCTCATGCTCTCTTGTTAATCCACAAATAAGGCTTTCTTTTTCCATGTGAACCCCCTGCACATACCCTGCCTTCTGTTGAACACCCCACCATCCATGCCCTGTCCTTAGTATTGCCTGGGGCCGCATATGAGCTTGCGGTCTCATGAAAGGAATTATCACACCTCAGATTGTAAGCTTGTACCTCAGAGGGTTGTGCACACCTCTGCTGATAAGCATCATCAGCTGGCACTGTTAAAAATGCCTCCGAAGTCACTGTCCAGTTCACATTCTCAATGTTTGACTTCTGCTCCCACAGTAAACATTGAGTGGATCACCACCCTTCCGCACAGTGACGGTAGTATGTACAGTTCCCTGTTGTATTTTTTTCTCCACTCATTAACCAACAACTAGGTCTTCCTGGAGGGCCAAGCAATAAGCATCATGACCCACCAGAAAAACTGCTGTTCATGCCCTCGTAAAGGACTGCACTTACAATGGAGAACAATATTATTAGCAGGAGAGGCATACTAATACCATGAGTGAATCAACCTGACTTCCAGTGTCAGTCTACTCTTTTACCTATGATCTGCAAAACCTCGCAGGACAGTTCCCAGCAATTCTTCTCCAGTAATTTTCTGTGCTTTACTCCATAATGCGAGTTGGCTGACTACCGCCCTTCCAAATCTGGAATGAGCTATACACAACTCCCTCAATACTGTCCTAACAAACGTCAACATCCCCCCCACCTGAGGGTAATCTCCCTACACTGAATTCAAGTAACAGTTTAGGTGCAGCCCTGCCACTCTGAGTATTTGTCATCACTGGCTACTCTCATCCACAGTCAGGTAGTGATCACGATGCTGGCAGCCCCACATTTCAGATCTCACAGTGATCTGCTCAGCGTCCTCCTTCATGTCTTCAGCTAACCTGAATATAGCTGTACCCTGCTGGAATGGCCTCTTCAGTTCCTCTCTTGCATTCATTCTTCTCACCTGCTCCCCACACCAAAAACTGATGAGTTCACTACCCTTCTGCATCATGAATCTGGTTAGTACAGTCTCCCATGTTATAGTTACATATTAATAATAAACATGATCTTCTGGTAAGCCAAGCTGATAGTAGCATGGCACAAGTGGAAAAATAGGCTTTCCTTCCCATATAAGATCTAAGCCACCTATGACTAGGCACTATTAAATGACATACATAATGATGTGCACACCCATCATTTAATAGTGCCTAATCAAAGGTAGCCTAGCTCTTTTAGAGATAGGAAAGCCCATCATTCCTCTTGTTCCCTGATGTTATGAGCCTGCCTTACTGGAAAGATATGTTTATTTTTGATATGTCAAAATAAAATGGGGACTGTACTACTTGCATTCATGATGCAGAAGGGTGATGAGCTCACCAGGTTTCAGTGTGAGGAGAGATAGTGAAGAATGAATACCAGAGGGGGACTGAGAAGGCCACTCTTGCAAGGTACTACTGTATTCAGGGAAGGGGAAGACAGAAGGAGAGAAATATGAGCAGATTACTGTGAGAAATAAGATGTGGGGCTGCCAGCACCTTGATCACTACCTGACCCCGTTGTCCTGGCCAACATTCCCCTTCCCATAAAACCAGTTCATGCAATTGTCCAAGGCTGTGTGTGGATATTAATGTATGGAACAGCTGCCACTACATGTTCAGTCACTTCACTATCAGTCTAGTATTGCTTGTAAAGCACTTTGGGATACAGTGTGTATGCAAACCACTATTTAAATGCTGATTCTTGTTATTATTATTATTATTTCCCATGGAAAAAGAAGACAAGACAACCATACATTTGAGTTTTGAGAAAGAATTGGACTGCACAAGAACTTTGCTACAAAAAAGTGGTGGCTGTAGGGGGTGGTGAAGGGTGTGGCTGCAACCCCCCACTCACATAGTAATGTACTTGCTTGCTGCTGCTGCTGCTGCATTTCACTTTGTTGAGGAAGTCTGATTTATTGACTGTACAAATGTTTACATTCAAACTATGGATTACAGTTGTAGGTTCTGTCAAATACGTACTGGAAAAGAATAATAGCAGAAAATATGAAGGTTTAATAAAAATGTTAAAAAGCGCATATTAAGCATGCCCACCTTCCCAGCACCCCCATTGTAGCATCCTGGATCCACCATAACCACTAGACCACCAGGTTATTCAAGATTTGTCCTGCACTGTTGTTTGCCACACAGAAAGTTGGTTGGATTAAAACACATTTTCTGCATGTTAAAGTAAACAAAATGAACAGAACCATAGCCTAACATGTGAATTATACAAAACAATGCACATGGTTTTGACCAGTTGGGTGAAACAATTATATACAAAGGGAAAAAAGAACTAGTTAGCACTATAGAGAGCCACATATCTCTCTGACTTTGGCTCTGATGATGTCATCACATAACACATTTGGCAGCCATTTTAGGAAGCAGGTAAGACAGTTTTTTTTTAAATTGGAAGACTGATTTTACCATTTTCAAAGGCTTGGAACCACATTTAGGTAAATTATGTAAATGTAGTTTTAGCATGAATGAATACAGCAGCCTTTCCTTTAGTCACCTACGGAGTCATTTTTTGAATAGTTTGTTGTCGAAATGTTGTTTAGGTATCCTTTAAGATGAGGCTCTTGCAGAAAAGCAATACAAGTCTGGAGTTTCTTAAGATGTTTGAGTACGTTTTGCCTTTTTTCCTGGCATTTTCCTCCTTTAATATTCCAGGAAACAACCAGATATGAGTTGAACAGATTTGCCGTAAAGTAATATGTACAGTGGATAACTAGAACCTGTACACCCATTCCACAATTAAAATAAGCTAAAAGTAAACCTCCAATGTCTGGACCAGTCAGCACCCTTTCCCCCAAATCCCTTCTACTACTCCAAACCCCCACCTCCTATACCCATGAACCCTTTGAACCACATCAAGAACTAACATACAAATCCTAAAAAAAACAACAGAAAAACAAAGGCAAACATTCACCCCCAGTCCCAGAGACCAGACACTATACCGCTGGTCCAAAATGGTCCCAGAAACCAGCAAAATGACCCCCAAAGCAAGATAGTATGAAAAAAAAAAGAAGAAAACTACAATCAAAAAGGTAGATGAGTAAACATCAGGCTGTCCCATCTGTACATAGAACTAAAGAAAGCCTTGGGCAGGAGCCCACAGCTCTTAATGAGTGTAAAAGGATGGCCTATTAGCCAGAGACAACATTTATCCAAAAATCCACTCTGAGGGAAAAAGAGAAGTAAACTATTACCATTCAGGCATTTCTGTATGAAAAAAAGAATGTCAGTTACTGAAAGCAGCTCCAAGAAGGGAAACACAGTAGAAAAGATGCAAGCTCGAGCTGACCATTCCTGATGTCAGCCAAGAAAGTCTCTAATTAAAAAAGAAATTGGATCAGAAACTGGGAAGACCTTTACAACACAAAATCACAATACTGGGAGTCAGCACCAAGACAGCAGGAATATAAAAATGCAGCTACCATTAAAGTGAAGGCACTAATAGCTGGCTGTCATAAATGTGACATTCAAAGTGGAAGCCAACCAGAAGTAATAACAAAAAAAAAATGTAAGTGCCAACCAGCTCAATAAAAGCGCCTCACAGAAAACAAGTTTAAAGTTAAACAACCCTGCTGTAGCAGACTCTATAACCAAAAAATAAACTAAAATAATAATACGGGAACCCCCGGCAGCCAATGGGGGTAGCTGCCATAAGTGACCTGCCCTTAAGAAAACACTTGTCTACAAAACCTACAAAGAAGCAACAATCTAAATAAGGTTTATATTTTATAGAACAAAAGTGAACATAGCAGGCACTACACAAACCAATCACTCCCCCACTCTTTTACCAACCTGGATATAGCCTCACCAAAAAAACATAACATGTTAATTAATACTGCAACTAAGTAAACAAAAAATTAAAAAAAATCCATTGAGTCCATAAAACTAAAAATACAAAGGGTTGGGTATTCAGACTGTGCCGGGCAGTGGCGCATGCCTGGGCGCAGCACAACTGGGCTGCGCTGGGGCCAGAACCAGACGATATTCAACGGTGATACACCATGGCACACCATTGAATATGGCATGGTGGTGCACACACTGCGCATGGCGCAGTGGCACCACACCAGCGCAAGACACAGAGAGGGAGCACGGGGATGCACCAGCGCAAGTGCAGTTGCGCTAGGTGCATCACCCATGATATTCAGCCAGGGGCATGCAAATGAGGCCATAATATATGCAAGGTACAAATGGGGCCCTTTGCATGTCATTATGGCCCCATTTGCATGCGATGAGCTGGGTCACAGTGAATTGTGCCTGGTGCCATGCCAAGCTACCGCCAGCTGGTGTCAGAACCCTGGTGGGCAATTTAAGCCCCCCCCCCACTCCCGTACACCCAATCGCAGGCATCTGAGTAAAGAAAAGCATCCCTGGTGGTCTAGCGGTCCCCCCCATGCCCGATAGTGGGCATTTGATCAAATAGAAGTAGCCCTGGCCTAGCAGTCCCCCCCATACCCAATCGTGGGCATCTGTACATTTTACAGTAATACCTGGTGGTCTAGCGGTGACCCCCCGTATGCCCAATCACAGGCTGTTGTGGAAATAAGGAATTACCTGGTGGTCCAGTGGTACCCCATCCCCACCACCCACAGAGGTCCCCGCCACCCAGCACTCCCCGTCATCGGTCCCACCTGCATTCCGCCCAGCAGCCTGCTGAATGACAGCATACAGTATGATCTGTACACCTATTGGTCCACATTATGGACCAATGGGCTTGCAGACCATACTGTACTACACAGGACCAGATATGTGAATGAACGCGTTCGGTCCTGTGTAGTATAGTATGGTCTGCAAGTCCATTGGTCCACACTGTGGACCAATAGGCATACAGATCATACTGTACGCTGTCATTCGGTGGGCAGCTGGGTGGAATGCCGGCGGGGTGTTGCCGCCAGCCAATGATGGGGGTGCTGGGTGGCCACAGAACCTCTGTGAGTGGGTGGGGAGGGGGGTACCACTGGACCACCAGGTAATTCCTCATTTCCACAACAGCCCACGATCGGGCGTGCGGGGGGGGTTACCACTAGACCACCAGGTATTACCGTACAATGTACAGATGCCCATGATCGGGATGCAGGAGGACCGCTAGACCACCAGGACTACGTCTGTTTGATCAGATGCTCATGATCGGATGTACGAGGAGGGTTGGGGGTCCACTGGACCACCAGGGGAGTATGTGTGCTTGGCAACAGTGTTCTGGGTGGGTGGGTGACCATACACGGCTGGCAGCTGCTGTGTTGTGCCTTGCAATACAGCAGCCTGCCTGTGGGTGGCCGGGACTTGCTTCTGCTTTTCTGGGGCTCAACTTTGAGCCCCCCTGTGTGGAACAATGCAGGGTTGCGCCGGCATATGTGCTGCACATCCCGGGCTGAATATCAGGATGTGCCGCATATGCATGGGCACTCCCCTTGCATCTGCACTGCATAGCAATATATTGCGCCCTGGCACATCGGGAATTGCGCTGCGCCTGGCAGCCTTTTGAATATCCTGCTGAGGTGCAATGTGGGGTCGCGCCAGGTGCAACCCCTTTGAATATCCCGGCCAAAGAAAATATCTGTATCAGAAAAAAAGGAAAGCCAGGTTCATAGAACAAATGGGATCCTGAGAAGTCCAGAAAACCTGTCAGGCAAATGCTCATTTCACATTAAATAAGTCCGGGAGCAACCAAGATAATTTCTGATGAGCCTGATCCTCATTTTTTAAAGTGTGCTATCCCTCCTGGAGATAAAGCATGATTCTTGCTGGATACTGCAGCTTAAAAATGAATATGTGCAGCACAGAGTTTTGACTTAATGTCTCTATGGGCAGCTTGCTGTGCTGTCACCTGTGGAGAGAAATCTTGAAACCAATAGATTATCCTACCTTCCCAAAGGATTTCCTTAGTTTCATGTACTTTTTGAGGGCAAGGATTTTGTCTAAAACATTCAATATTCGAAAAATGAATGGCCGTGTTTTTTCCTCCAGAGCGGGCCTAGGACGTAATGCCCTATGAACTCTTTCTATTATGTATTCTGGCCCAGTAGAAGAGGGGCCCACCACTTTATTACAAAGCTGCTGAATAAATTTAATAGAAACATAGGAAAAAAAAGATGGCAGAAGGAGATCAAGGGTCCATCTAGTCTGCCTGTGTGTTCCTTGGACCTTCTCTGATCTAAGGACCTAACCTCCCTTCTGCCTAATGCCTCTTACTGTTCCTGTTGCTTTTGGTCATGCTTTAGCCTTGTCCCATCCCAGCTTGAATGATGTCATGGACTTTGCTTCCACTACCTCAGCCGGCAGTTTATTCCATGGCTCCATGACTCTTTCTGTAAAATATTGTTTCCTAAGCTCCCCTCCCAACTTCCACCTGTGCACTCTAGTGTTAGAGTCAGAGACACTGTTGAATAGAATCCACACCCTCTGCCCATTTGGGTAAACCTGTAATTATGATATTATTTCTGTGGCTACAGCCCTCCAAATTGAGTAAACACTCTTCAAGTTTAGTGATTTTCCGCTACATGCTAATGAGCTCTGGTTCTGATCTAGCATACCGATCTTCGATAGAACTTATTCAGGCTTCAGCATCACCTAGACATCTGGTTAAGTCCTCAATAGTAAGACATATAGCTTTACTGTCCCCCAGAAGAGAGAGAAGAGTTTCCATTAGAGACTGAGTTGAGGCAAAAACCTACTAACTTTAGGAATGTCAGTATTGGAAGAATCGGCTGCTAAGCCACCAGGCTCAAGTTGTACCACTTCGGGCCTACTATGTTTAGGCTCCTTGGCAAGGTCTGGAGGAGATGGTGGCAGATGAAGACAGTCCAGTTCATTATCCATGCTATGATTGTAATCAGAAAAACTCAGAAACAGTCCAGAAAAATGTTACCAGATGTCGTGTATGTAGCAGTGTTACAAATAAACACAACTTGCAGTTATTTAGCTGGAAATTTTTAAATGGGGGTCAGAGGTGTGCTGGAGCACTGCCTCTAGCTTTGACACATTACATGACTCAGTCAGCCTCTGTCTTGATTGTCTGGTAGTTTCACCTACAGTACATATGAAAGGTCACATGGACATTTCAATATGTAGATAACTTGCTCCGTTTTGCAGGTAATAAAATTATTTATTATAACTGCTTCACCTTTAAATTAATAAAAAAATTACTTTTTTTTTTTTTTGATAATTAATGCAATCTCCACACATATAATTTCCTTTAAGTTGTTTGGACCCTAGTATTCCTAATATGTTTTAGGAACCAGGTGGGCTAAATGAGTTAGTCTATCTGCTAGATTTGTAACTTTTTAGACACTGTTCTAGGTTTTTGTCAGAAAACTTCCTCCTGATTACTGGTAGATGTTAAAACCTTCCAATGTCTATAAATGATATTTTTCCAAAGTCCCAGTTCCTGGCAGAAATTAGTTGCAAATACAATATATTGTTCTGATGCCAACCCTGGCTTATGCTGCAATAGGTCCTGTCTATTTGGTCAATCTTTTTTCATGCCACTCTGATTTCATTTTACTTATATCCTCTGTTTCTCAGTCTATTTTCCAAATCTCTTGATGATTCCATAACATCCTAATTTCTTGATTAATTACTTTTAATCCATGGGCACAGTCCATATGAGACATTGGCTTTGAGGTTAGGATGGTGGATGCTGGAATTGTGTAGGAGGGTTTCTAACTGTCTCTTTTCTGAAGAGTTTATTCAGTAATCTGCTGTGTCCCTTATAGATCCATAGGTAAAAAAAATGTCACTCCTCTTATATTAAAAGTAATGGTGAATGTCAGATAGTTTGTGGCACTGTTAATGTATTTAACAAAGCTGAGGAGTTCTGCCTGTGTACCAGCCCGTATCATAAAAATGTCATCTATATATCAACACCGTTGTTTACTGTGATGTACAAATGTGTTTCTATCTGTATGAACAACAACAGATTCAAATTCTCCAATAAAAACATTGGCATAACATGATGCCATGGAGGAAACCTTGGCTGCTCTCTTCATTTGCCAGTAATACTGATTTCTGAATTGGAAGAAATTGTTACTCAAAACTAGTTTAGCTAGTTGTAAGATAAAGGAGTCTGGGGTTCTATCAGTCCTATTCTTAATTTCTAACTTTCTGCTCAGAGCACTCAGCCATTCAGAGTGAGAAAATTCTGGAATATAAATCCTTCATATCTAATGTTACTGGTACCCTATCATCAGTGTACCCTGTCCTAATAATCTCCTCCAAAATCTCTATGATGTGCACTGAATTTTTGACACGGGACTCTATCTGGGGAACAAAAGGTCAGATAAAATAGTCCACAAAGGCATAGAGAGGCTCCAGCAGTGACCAAATGCCAGCCACTATGTGTCTCCCCACTGGCCTCTCTCCATCCTTTTAGATCTTTGGCAATGTGGAAAATATTGAGTCACTGGATGTGGTTTAAATAAGGACTTATTTTCCCATTTTCCCATTTATTAATGAATGTTCTATAAAGGCTTAAATCCAAGACCACTTTGACCAATGCTTGTATTTCTTCTGTTGGATCCTTCCCAATCCTTTGGTAATTATCTATGTTAGATAGATGTCTAGTATTTACCATTCTATAATCCTGATAGTTTTGTATCATAGTTCCTCTCCCCCAGCAACTTTTTTATGACAATTTTTGAGTTATTCTCAAGCATCCATAATGCTCCAAACTCATCAGCCACTAAGTTAAAATGTATTTTTTTCTTTGCAATTTGTTAACTGGGTAGGACTCAAGAGCGTTATATGCCCATTTTTAAGGGGGACCCCAAAATGTAAACAACAGCACCATTGCAGAATAACTATGCAATACAGAATTAATATGCAGTACACCTGTGTACACAATAATCAGGTGACATTACACTTTCACATAGATAAGTCCAACAAAAGTTTTTATCACAATTTAAACATATTCTGTGAATCCAAAGAGTATAACAAAGTAAATTATTCCAGAATGTAATGGCTTTATAAATAAAAGAACACTGGCCCAGGGAGGAATGGAATAGTTGGGAATCTTATGAAATTAGTATGAGCAGATCTAGTACTCAAGGAATCAGTGTTGGGGCTAGCATCAGCCACAAACAGAAATCTAACTGGGCCTTTCAGAAAACATTTAAAACTGATGAGGATACAATAAGTAATGTGTGAGTCAAAAAAAGGCCAGCCAATGTGTTTGTAAAAAGTGCAATGATGAGAAAATCTGGAGCTGAAGGCTGCAAATCTGCACATGGAATTGAATCCTTTTCAAGTCAGAGATATTAGCAGAGGTATATGCTGGAAGCCCAAAGTTCACTAATGACAGGAGTAGAGAATGATCTACAGTAAGACAATCTTAGAGCAAGTGGACAAACAATTTTTTAGTCTAAAAAGCTGACCAAAGTGAGCATGTACTAACGACACCTGTGTGGAGATATGTTCCTTAACAAAGACTGTCTGGTATATGGTAAAACAAAGATACTTGAAATTGTCCACTCTCTCAACAAAGGTGCCACTCACATCTTTAATTAAGCCAGAATGAAGTAAAGCCTTTAATGTTTGTTTTGTTCCAAAGTGCACATACTGTACTTGGTTTTACCATCATGCAGTAGAATGTCATTTTTAATAAGCATTTTTTGTACCAATTCAAAGTCAGGTTACAAATATCTGGTTATGTCACTGACATTAGATACTCTTCTGTACAAAGCAGTACAATCTGTGTACATGATAATAAAAAATTCAGAGCTACAGTATGCAAACTATCAGCTTGATCATTCAAGAAAATGTCTAAGCAAAACAGGCCCCAGGACTGATCCCTGGGGTACCCCAGTAGTGATGTTGATTAGTGGGGAAGAAAAGGAATTCAAAGGGACTGACTGAGATATGTTAATCAAGTAATTCTGGAACCAGGATACTGCAGATACAGATAAACCAAGGGCCCAAAGTTTGACAAGCAGGTTACCGTGGTGCATAAGATACAATGCTTTAGAAAGATCCAGGAAGAGTGCACTGACTGTATCCCCATTGTCCAAGGCTCCATGAAGATCATTAGTGACTTCATGCACAGCAGTGACCATGCTGTGATTATCTTGCAAACTATGCTGGCAAGGTATTAGCAAATTGCCAGTATCCAGGAACTCCATAAATTGTTCAAAAACAATCCTCTCAAGCACCTTAGACAACTGGGCAAGTAGGACTATTGATCTATAGTTTTTGGTCAGGGTTCACTCTCCTGATTTAAAAATAAGGACCACAGTTGCTTGCTTCCACAATCTCTGGACCTCACCAGTGGCTAATCAATGGATGTATAAAGTGCACAGAAGACTAGCCAGTACATCAATAACCAAAGAAAAGAGTTTTAGATCTTTGTGTCCAGTCCCATTCTAGTTTTTAACTTTATATACATATGGTACTTTAAAGTTTCATCTATAGTTAGTAATCTAAACTTAAAACCAGCATCTGAACTACTACAGCTAGTCCCAGTCGGTTTAACAACTGATAAGTAGCAGTAGTAGTAAAACAATTTTATTTATACGGGCTTATATTGATTTAACAATTTCACCATTAGGGCAAAAATGCCCTGTTTACAAGGTGCTCCTGTAAACAGTGCATTTTTTGGTGAATAAATTTACCAAAGGAGCAATTTGTGTGACTCCACAAAAAGTGGTATTGAGCTCTGTGGCAGTTTCAATCAGATTTGCTAAATTACCTTGTTCAGTAGTCAGAAGTAGTATTGCTATGGAACTGCTCTTTCCCATGAGATTGTTTAGCATTTGCCAATTTACCTGTTGCCTGTTTGAAAATAGAAATTGTGGAGTTTAAATACTATTCCATGTTTGTCTTTCTAACCAATTGTTTACATGTATTCCTTAGTGACTCCTTCTGTGTTGCCTGTTTAATATTCCACGTGCAATGACTCTGTCAACTAATTTTATATAGGTGTCAATACTGGCCAGAATTGGCCCTAGGGAGAAAGAATAGGATTGGACATGTAAGTGTTGACTATGTTCTATTTTCCAATCATCTTCAGGTCCCTTTTTTGGTTTTCAGGTCTTCCAAAATATTCTCTTTATTTTCCTGTTGAAATGCTGACAGTCATGTTTTAACTTGAAAGGGTCCAGTCTCTTATGGGGGGCTAAAGGAGGGGCCCTTACTCAATACTGTTCCCTTTGTTCTTGTTAATGGTCTCTCAGATAAATTATAGATAAGCTATGTTTCATATCTTGATTTTGTGTGGACACTGCTTGTCCTACTCTGCCATCTTTTATTTGATCTCTTCCTTGTTCACTGTCTCTTCCTCCTCTTTCTACTGATGTTCCTTCTCCTGGGTCTGAATACCGTTCTTTGTAAACACCCCCCCCCCCATTCCAGTACCAATCTTGTATTGTCTTCTGTATCTTCCTTGTCTCTATTATCATCCTTGTTATTCTCTGCCTAAAAAAGAGGCTCTGTTTCTTTGGTAATATCTGGCATCCCATTCAACACTACTGTCTGAGCTACTATATAAAACTCTGACTCAGAATCTGGATTATAGAAAATCCTACAGTATGTATTCTTCCTTCCGACTATGTACTCTTCTTTCCTTACAATCCATGAAATCACATCTAAATGTCTTCACATTTTTTATTATGTTCTGTTGTTCTCAGATTCATTTTATCCCTTATTAACTTCAGTCAAAAACTCCTCAAACCCTGCTGTGTCATATTTTCCATTAATCTCCTCATTAACATTACATAGTTTATCTTCTACACTAGATGATTAGCTAGAAATGCCTTCTGTTGAAGGTTATCCTAGCCTCCACTGGTGAATATATTTATCCAGCCCATAACATAGCCCCTAGTTAGCTACATTTAGAATTCATCAGTAGCAAACATAAATCATTTATCTGTAAGGTGTGATTCTCACTTACATTGTGTAAACTGAAATGCAGTACTAAGAGTATGAAGAAATCTTTAATGGACTATACTTGGAGAAATGTAACCCCTGCCCTCTGAATCTGGGGGGGGGGGATTATCTTTGTCTCCCAGCCCCAGTGCATACAGCCACTGCTCCTCATTTCTTTCTCCATAAAGTCTCACCACCATAGCCATGAACATTCTCTGTTTATCTAATCAGTGGCCCAGCTCCCTGAGAAGGATGCTCTAGGGTGACTGCTTCAGCACAGGTGAATCAATTCTGATTATCTTTATGGGGCCCAGATCATAGTTCTGACTGACAACATTCCACTCACCTGTGTACTTACAATTGTTAAGTTGGATCCTATGTACTAACAACTGTTAAGTTGGATGTTACTGGGCACTGATGAATATCCACTTGTCAAATCTAACCTATGCTACTGGGCACTGATGGATATCTGCCTTTACATCTAATCTGCTCACCAGATAGTGAGCAGAGCACAACACTGGGGCATATACTCCAGCTTGCTCAAAGGCAGTGGCTTGCCAGCCCCTCAGCCCCTCTGCTGGCTGCAGAAGCCCTAATACCTATCCCAGCTTGGGATCTCCTTTCTTGAAATGTAGGCATACTTCCTACCTTAAGGCCAAAACACAGTCACACACCATATGTGGCCAGATAGTGCAGATATGCATAGTGCTATGCACAAAATGCCAGGATACAATGCAATAATTATAGAGTAAATCACAAAATGCTGCAGTATACTGCAGGGAACAGTGTATTTCAATGGCAATTAAACCCTTTTGTCATGCAGTATTTTGTGACGTCACTTACTGCAAGTCATTGTGTTTTATCATGGATTGCTTCTCTATAAGCAGCATACACAGATCCACAGTGGACTGCACATAGTATGCACAGAGGAACCGTGGAAACCTCTACAGAGTGGGGATGTGCAGCACAGGTCCTGGGCTTCTATGGATGTATGTATTTGTGTCAGGTATGTATGCTGACTCACTGCCCCAAATTGATGGCTACACAAGCAGATAGTAGACACAGCACCTGAACACAGCACCTACATGTGCAGGGGGGCTGCTGTAGAGCTAGCCTCCCAGCTAAACCAGGTGCAGACAGATGCACACATGGCATGCATGGTGTTGATCAGTCCCAGAATACATCTGCCCTGGACCAACCCTCTTACCCTCACCTCCCACTGATGACACGGACATGTAGCATTGTATTACACCAAACAGCATATATTTATTGTAGTAGTACACATACTGTATAAAAAGGTGCACCTCCATCCTGTAAATCTGAGAATCCTGCACTGTCCAGCAGTCCAGGGTGTTACATCACGCCTTGGTACGGTGATGTCAAAGGAATAGCTGCTGCTGTTTGTCAGACTGTTTTGGTCATGAAATTGCATAGTTGAAACTGTTCAGAGTGCTTGTAGAAATGCAATTGTTGGCTGATGCTCTCTGTCTGCAAGGATGACCATCCTTTTGAGGTACTAGGAGACCTTCTTGGGGATAATTCCACCTCTAAAGGTGCCAGAGGGACAATACCCTCCAACTAAAGGCCCCAAGAAAGAGGCACAAAAAACTATAGATGATGACTGTCGGGTTTGACTTCTGAGAGAGAGAGAGAGGGGCCACCAATCCATGCTGCTATCCAACCCCAGCTCCAGGTTTTAACTGACTTGTGCTGGAAGTTTTTTCCCAGCTGTAGGAGAATGGTACCTAACTTTTATGACCATTGACATGGAGGAGAGGAAAAAAACAGAGTGGAGGAAAATCTGGGGGAGCCAAGGCTTAGGTAGCATTCCTCCAGGCTAGTTTTTGACTTATTAAATCGATCAAAAGGATCACTATGTGCTGTATCACATTAGAGTACTCCAACTAGCACCCAATACCTGCCTCTTTACATTTGAGGGGACTTAAGGTGAGCCCTTCCTTCCTTCTATCTCATATAGAAGACTTACAGTCTCAGAAAAGAACCGCTGGTCACAGCCCTGTGATGGAAAAGCACATAAATTTTCAAGCAAGTTTCCTTTTAAAGATGCATGAGCATTAAATGGGATGAACCTAAAGGAACCATGAGGCAGAGCAGGATAACAAAGGAGTCCAAACTCATGAGGGTTCCCCCTTGGAGTTGACCCAGTTAGACTTAGATGCTGAAGGAATGTTGGAGTAATGAAGACCCAAGGAGAAGGAGAAGGAGAAGAAGGCTTGATTAGAATGGCTGCTTCAAGTTTGGTTGCCTGGTTCTCACTTCTGAGTGCAAGGCTCACAGATAATTTATTTGTTGAGGGGTGAGGCCTGGCAGACCAAACAGTAACTAATTAAATCCATGCTTACATTGAATACACCATATAGTTAGTTTATTCTCTTCGTACTTTTAACCCTCTAATACTTTGTAAATATCCCCTGCCTAATGTGTTATATTGTCCCAGATTTCCCAAGAAAGAGGCTTACACAGTAGTGGTGGGTGTTCAGATCAGCCAATAGTTTATTATTTTTATATAGCCCCATATATCATATTTTTCTTTAAATCATATTTACAAACTTGAAGATCATTGGTCCCAAACTTTCCAATAATCTTCCCAATTTTTATACATCACTTTCTGCTTATGTCCATTTCATTTTATACCAAAAGTTCCAAACATTGATTATTCATTTCTTATGTATTCCTCTTTCTTCATCTTCTCACCCCACAGATGTAGAATCTGGGGGGCCCTTCTCCTTCTTCTTGGGAGGTAACGGTGTGACACCCATACGTGATCTCTTCTCCCTCTTCTTTGTTCTCCACTTGTGTGTGTTCTCCCCTTGGCAGCTCTTATACTCTTTTCACCACTAGGCCATCTCCAGCCTGTGTTGGATGACAGCCTTCCCCCCCCTTCTACTGGAACCTGTTCTTGTTAACCAAGGCTCTTTCTCCATTCCTCAGTATTCTCCATGGTCTCTGAATTAAACAGGTTGATCCCTACATCTGACAGGTGTACTCTGTCCAGTCTATAAAATGTATCCTTGCGCTCTTCTATGCCCCGCCTAATGACCCTGTCCCCATGGGTTATGAACCATGTGACTATCCTTCTGTTAATTTTTCTCCTTACTCTATCCATTGCAAGGTGGCAGTGTGTATGTCTCCATACCCTGTAGGGTATCATGTCTGACCATGTAAGGGTTACTTGTGGCCACCATTTCTTTATTATGCTCATATCACACTTAATCTGTAAATAAATGCCCAGCCATGGTCTGGATCCAATGTCATTGACTCGCAAATGTATAATAATTATGTCAGGTTGTGGCCATCTCTCTCTCATGTCTCTTAATGTTGGGAACAGCTGGGCCTATTTCATGCCCCTGATGCCCTGCCATGTCACCCGACAATGTCTGGGGTCTTGGTATAGTTGACTGCCCCCTTCTTTTTTTGGATGCACTCCTTTCTGCCCAATAAATGTAAGAGTGTCCGCATATCCATACCTCCAGCTTCCATCCCTTATCTGCTGAGAGATCAAAGTGTGTGTGATTAATGAGATATTCTTTGTTGTTGCCACTCTCTACCTGTATCTCATTCCTCCCCCCCCATCTTTTATGTATTTGCAGTCTACCCCCCCAATCCCTCCCTTAAACCTGTGGAGAAAAATTTGGAGAATTAGTTCATCATTTGTTTAGCGGTCTTATGTATAGTTTATAACAGTAAAACTTCCAATGTCTGACCCCTTGAACTTGTGCAACTGATCCCCCTGCTGATGCCATCTGTGGCATCCACCCAATTCAGAATTAATGTGAGGAAAAATTTTTGGGGTTCTCCCCCAGGGATTCTACACATTTTTTAAGAACCACTGTCACCTGACAACCTGTGGCTCTTTTTCCATCCTTGTGAATAAAGAACTGGCCTGCTTGTGTTGGACGCACTGCGGCGTAGGCCCACAATGCTCTGACCGAGCAGCTAGCTGGCTCCTCGTGTCTTCCTAGTCTTATCCGGACTCCCTCACCTTCTTGGTCTGTGTTTGATTTCCTGATCCATATGCTGATTGCATCCCCCTGCCATGTAAGGTCATCCTGTTCCAAACCTCTCCCTAAACTTTTCCTGTCATGCCCTACTGTTTCACTCACCCTCAGTGTGCCATGATACATTGTTGTAAATAATGCCTGGAATAACAATTTTTCAAATTCTGTTCTGCATACGAGTGCCGTTGCCTGCCCCAGACCTTTCATCATTCTTTGTGATACTGGTTTCCATTCATCCTTTGCCTTTGTTCCTAGCCTTCCCCAACCCTGAACCATTCACTGTACTAACATGGTCTTCATTAGGTCCTTCAACTGTCTTAGGTTACAAACTATGCTAGTGGCCGCCAGGTGGACTCCCATGGTAGCATCTGCCATTCCCTTTTCCCATTAGTGCACTATGTATTTTCCCACTTGATCAGCTGTGACTTGCCCGCTTACCTCCATGTACTGCAGTTCCTTAAACTTCTGGAATGTTCCTCATGCCCTTTCATAGACTCTGAGCATCCTGGTGGACCAGGAATTCTGAAACAGGACTTTGTTTCCTTCCAGCCAACTTCCCATCATATATCCTCTGGCATCGGTGTCTGTTGCACCTCTGCCTTCAGTACTGAGGTCCTGAATCTGTCCAGCTGCAGATGGGAGAGGCTGTCAGCTATAGTATTTCTGATCCCTTCTATGTGCCTATCCCTGAATGTCATGTTAAGCTTCAGACCCTGTAGTACTAATTGTCTCAGTACCCGTAGCACTAGCCCGGTCGATGCTCTCCTGTTGTTGAGGACATCCACTACAGCTCTGTTGTCACACCAAAAAGTCACTTTTTGGTTCCGGAGCTCGGGGCCCCACACTAACATGCATGCCCAAATCGGCATGATTTCTAGCAGAGTGATGTCCCTAGTCAAACCTACCTCTATCCATCTCTGCAGTCATGCCTCAGAAAACCATTTTCCTCTACATTATCCCCCCATCCCAAGCTCCCCCCGCAGCATCTGTATACAGCTCCAAGTCTGTATTAAAGACCCAGTCATCCTGCCAGAAAGAAGTGACATTGAATGTTTCTAAAAAATGTGTCCCATATTCTCAGGTCCTCCCTTGTGATGTCCACCCAGTGGTGTGGTTTAGTCGCCCCCTGTGTGGTGTGTGCTATTCGCCTGGTGAATGCTCTCCCCAGGCCGATGGCCCGGCACGCAAAGTTAAGGTGTCGTATCAGTTGTTGGACCTGCTTCAACTGTTTCCTTCTTCCTTTTCTATGTTTCCTTGGGAGCCCCCTCAACTTATTTAGCTTGCTTTCTGGCAATCTATACACCTCTTGCTGTGCATCTATCTCTATGCCCAGGAACTCAATGATTCTGCTAGGCCCTTCTGTCTTGTCTGGTGCCAATGGCACCCCCAGGTCTCTGCACAGTGTCTGAAAGCTCTTGAGCATCTCCTCGGTCTCTTCCCTCCCACTCCTGATCAGTAGGAAATCATCCAGGTAGTGTATCACTGTCCTATACCCTGACTGTCTTTGAAATATACCCTGTAGACATATGTTAAACAGTTCAAAGGAGGTGCAGGCTGTGGAGCAACCCATAGGCATGGCTTTGTCAAAGTAATATTCTACGTCTAGCTTAAAGCCCAACAAGTCCCAGTCTAGAGGGTACACTGGAAGGAGCCTGATTGCAGCCTCTATATCTGTCTTCACTAGCCATGCTTCTGGTGTTGCCTTAATGATTTCCACTGCTTCCTCCAGCACGGCATAAGTCACCTTGGAGTGTCTTTCATCGATGTAGTCATTCACTGACTCTACCTCTGGGAATGATAGGTGATGTATTACCCTACATTCCCCTTGTTGTTTCTTGGGCACTAAACCTAATGGGGATATTCTCAGATTGCTAAATGGGGGTACCCGAAATGGGCCCTCTATCCTCCCTGCTTCCTTCTCTTTTTACAGTTTTTTCCTCAGAATCTCCTCCTTCCCCTTCACTGAGCCTAAGTTTTTGCTGTCCCGTTGTGCCCTGGGGCCCTGACAGTACAGGCTGAAACCCTCCTCAAACCCCCTCAGCAGTTTCTGTGTTGCTATTGGGTCAGTGTGTCCTTGTAACACCACCTCCCAATTCCTGATACTGATCAGTGTCCTTGCCATGTTAAATATCTGACCCTCCCCCCGATCTAGTAGGCTTTGTCTTAATACTTATTTCCCCCTCTCCCAAGACTCTCCCTCCCCTAAAAACCTCTCACTCCTGGCTATCCCCTGAACCCCCTTGGTCCCCCCAAAAGGACTGGTTGGTGCTGCTCTGTGTCCTGTTGGAGTGCCCCCCGGCCACCCAGCTTGTCCTGCATCTGGAAGCCGGGTGGGTCCCCATGCATTTTGAGCATGCATGGCGGAACCTACACTGTGGTCAGGAGCAAAAGGCTTGATTGTATCCCCAGCAACATTTTTGAATCAGCGGGGTCTTCCTAGTCCCTTCCCCATCTGGTGTGGACTGATCCATGATGTAATCTGTCCACAGGTTTAGCTGTTTGATATCCCACCTAACATCTCCATAGGTGGCCATCCTTTATCTGAAAAATTCATCATAACATATCCACCCCACTCCTCCTTTTGCTTTCGCTCTCCTTATTGTGAATTGATAAGTTGTCAAGGTAATCCCCAGTTCTGGCTTTTTCTCTAAAACTATGGCTGCATACGTGGCAAAGCCCACAAACCAACTGTCCCATGTCTTGCCTTTAGTGAATTTGTCTTCCTCTTTCTTCCCTAGAAGAAATACTGTTGCTGTCATCTCTGCTTTCCCAATGCTCTCCCTCTCATCACATTTCATCAGTGTTCCTCTGCTTACCAATGCAAAAATGTCCACGTACTCTCCCTTCCATATCTTTTCTTTTATTGCTATGGGGACGTGTTCGCCTATTCTCATCCCTGGTGAACCTATGTCTCTAGACCTCCCTGGCAGCAGTCCTGTATCTGAGGTGCTCCCGGGTCCTGCCCCTTCCCCTTTCACTGTCTTGATCTCTCCTAAGACTTTCTCCAGCTGCCCTAGCCCATCTTGTCCCACAGCCATAATCATTTACTCTATGTATTCCTTTATGCTACTGCTCACATTACCTCCCACATTACCTAGTGTTAGGCTCAGTATTGGTCCGTTAGCCCCTGGGGTCTGTCCTCCTGATGGGTTCGGTGTTACTGGTTCTGGTCCCAGCATCTCGGGCAGTAATAGGGTGATTGGGATGGGCACTGGAATCAGGATCTCAGGGGCTGGTGGGGTGACTGGCATGGGGGTCAGGGCCCTTGGCTCCAGCCCTTCCGGGATTGCCCATCTGGGTGGCGGCCTTTTTGGGCTAGGCGATCTGGCAGGCCTGTGCCCCTTGCCACTGCTCCCCCCATGTCCCCTTTCCACTTTCCCTTCAATCCCTGTGCATCCATATCCTCTACCAGCTCCCATACCTTATTGGCCCTCTCTGCCAATTCGATGATGGCCTTGTAAGCTTCCTCCTTAGTTGGCTTGCCCTTTTTCGGTACCATCGTCCTCTGTTCTTGCTCCTGTTCCTACTGCTAACAAACTGCTGCAAAAGAAAATGCACATGTTAATAAATCTGGGTCTCCAGGCTGCCATTTGCTATGGGTGCCCCGGAGCCCCGTCCCTGCTCCTGGTCATCCATGCACCATGCCTTGATTCCTTCCTCCATGTTCATAACGGTTCCTTACTCTCTTTGTCATTTGCTGGGCCCACAATGTGTACCCCCCTTTTGGTTCCCCCCTCGGGTGCGTTGAGCGCTCTTTTCCCATATGTTCTAAAAGGCCCATAAGGCCGGGTCATGTGGCCTACCTCTATTGTGTGTTTTTTTTTTTATATATATATATATACCCACATCCTGGTCAGTATACATACTATTCGTTATTATGAAACATAGAAACATAGAATTTGATGGCAGATAAGGACCGCTTGGCCCACCTAGTCTGCCCATTTCCCTACCTAATGGATAACCTGCAGATCCTAGTTAACCAACAGTCTACTTCTTCTTACCCCCCCACTAGAATTGCCTTATGTCTGTCCCATGCATTCTTGAATTTTCCCTCTGTTTTTGACTCTATGACCTCCTCAGGAAGGCTGTACCATGCATCTGCAACCCCCTCTGTGAAGAAATACTTCCTCAGATTACCTCTAAGCCATTCTCCCTCTATCTTCAAATTGTGCCCCCTTGTTCTTGCACATCTCTTTTTTTGAAAGATGCTACCCTCTTGGACTTTGTTGATTCCCTTGAGGTATTTGAAAGTTTCTATCATGTCCCCCCTCTCCCTCCTTTCCTCAAGGCTATACATATTAAGCTCCTTTAGTCTTTCTTCATATGTCTTCTGGGGTGAATCCCATCAGGCCCCATTGCTTTATCCACCTTCAGAACCCTTTCTTCTGTGAAAGGAGTAGTGTCACCCACTCCCAGGCTGGCTAACTTGTGTATTAATCTTTTGTGTGGGACTGTATCAAATGCCTTGCTAAAATCTAGGTAGGCCATGTCGACAGCCCCTCCCTGGTCTACTACTTTGGTCACCCAGTCAAAGAAATCTATTAGATTCATCTGACATGACCTTCCCATCGTGAGTCCATGCTGCCTTGGGTCCTGTGCCCCACTGGCCTCTAGGTACTCAACAATTCTTTCCTTCAGAAGTGATTCCATCATTTTCCCTACCACTGTGGTCAAACTAACTGGTCTGTAGTTTCCTGCCTCTGTCCTGCTCCCACTTTTGTGAAGAGGAATCACATCTGCCCTCTTCCAGTCCTCAGGTACCACCCCATCCTCCCATAGTTTGTTAAAGAGAGTAGTCAGCGGTGTCGTTAGTTCTACCCTTAGTTCTTCTAGCATTCTTGGGTGAATCCCATCAGGCCCCATTGCTTTGTCCACCTTCAATTTTATTAGTTCTTTCAGAACCCTTTCTTCTGTAAATGGACTGGTATCGACCCCCATCTTCAGAGTGTTTCTCTTGTTTGGTTTAGGTACCTCCCCCTCCTCTTCCTTTGTGAATACTGAGCAGAAATATTCGTTCAGTATCCCTGCTTTTTCACTGTCACCCTCTACCCACATTCCCTCACCTTTATTAAGCCTCAGTATCCCTCCTTTGGTCTTTCTTCACTCCCTAATGTACCTATAAAAGGTCTTATCCCCCTTCTTAACAGAATTGGCTATCCTTTCCTCGGTTTGGGCCTTTGCTATTCTGACTGCCTTACCAGCCTCTTTCTGCTTTAACTGATAAAGTTCTCTGTCTTGCTCCTTCTGTGTTTCCTTATATTTCCTGAATGCTATCCTTTTCTCCTTAACCTTCCCTGCCACCTCTTTTGAGAACCATAATGGTTTTTCCCTTCATTGTGTTTTATTGATTTGCTTTACACAAAGGCTTGTTGCCTCTGTGATGGCTGTTTTGATTACTCCTCCACCCCTCCTTCTTGCCTGTTTGCTAGTGCATTTCTGAGGCACTCTCTCATTTTTCCAAAGTCAGCCTTCCTAAAGTCCAATACTCTTGCTTTTGTGTGGCTTGATTGTATGGCTGTGTTTATCGTGAACCACGCTGTTTGGTGGTCGCTTGTTCCAAGATGGCTACCCACTTCTAAATCTGAGATTCTTTCTCCGTCCCCATTTGAGAGTACCAGGTCTAAGATTGCTCCTCCTGAGTGGGTTCCAATACTAGCTGTCTGAGGCATGTCCCCTAGGGCTTCAAGAATGACCTGTTTTGGATGTGCCTGCAGCAAAGGTGCTCCAGTTAACATCTGCATATTCAGGTCCCCCATCAACAATATCTCCCTTTTCTGACATTCTAGGAAGCCTTCTATCATTTCCTTGTCCATTCCTTCCCCTGAGATGGGGATCTGTATACAACCCCATGTGGATTGTGGTGCCATTTCCTGTCTCCAGGGTGACCCAGAGTGCCTCATCTGCTCCCTGTTTACTCTTTAATTCTGTTGCTTTGATCCCTTCCTTTACATAGAGAGCTACTCCTCCTCCTCTTTTACCCTCCCTGTCCCTCCTGTAGATTGTGTATCCTGGTATGTTGACATCTCAGTCATGGTTCTGTGTGTACCATGTTTCTGTGACTGCTACAATATCCAGGCAACCCTCTTCCATCAAGGCTACTAGTTCAGGGAGCTTGTTACACAGACTACGGGCCCCTTTCAGCTCCTCCCCTTAAATGATTATGATGATTATTATTGTTTTAATATATCCTTCCCCCTTCTGTTCTGGGCCTCTGCGGGTCCCCAACACATAACTGTGTCCAAGATGGTGGTCGCATGTGCCTTTTGGCCTTACTTCCTCCCGTGAACCCTTTTTGCCATCCCTGTAGAGCCAAAAAAACATTTTATTATTTGTTTTATATATTTTTATTATTATTACTCTTTTCATCTCATTCTGTTTGTCCCTCATGCTGTTTGTGCCCTTCCTGGGCCTTGAGCCCTTTCAACCCCCCCTACCATGTGGCCTGCGTGGTCCTTCTGGCTGTTTCCTGGCCTGCCGCACACATGGCCTGCCCCCACATTCAGCTTGAGCCCCCATTGGCTTGTTGTGTTACTTTATCCCAAAATAGCTTCTTTTTTTTTATTTTAGAAACAACTGTAGCCTGAAGAATCCCCCCAAAATGAAAGAACAGTGTACATGAGCAGCCATGGAAAGTTAAATGAGAAGCCCACTTTAAATCCACTTTGCAACCTCCTCAGTCATCTACTCTCCCCACCCTCCTCTTTTGAAGCTGCCTCCCACATGTGCTGCCCTTCCCTCGTGGTCTCACGGCAAAAACCACTGTGTGCACAGGCCCTTCTCCACCCCATTGGGCCCTACAGTCCCTGCAATGCAGAAACCCCCTCCCCATTCTCTTTTTCCTGTGTTTGTTAACCCCCTGGCAATTTTCAGCCCTTTGTTCCTTTTGTCTGCCTCTCCCTGGGCCTACCTGCCCACGCGGTGTCCTTCACCCCCCCGCACTCCTGCTATACTCATGGTAGCTTGAAACCCCATGTAGCATCCCTTTTTTGCATGCATTCCAAAGCTGGGCTGGTTTGTTTTTTTGGGGCGGGTTTGAATTGTGTTCCTTCCCACATACTGTTGTGGATCAACACCGCCGACTATGCCACAGTGTGGCCTATTCCCAGTCCCCCCCTTCAAATCTGTGAATGCCCTCTCCCTTCCTGTAGCACCTTCTCCCCCAGCATCTTCTGCTCCCCCCTCCCACCAGAAAAAAAAACTTGTTTTGTTGCAGCTGTTTGTCTCTGCCCCCACCCCCCCTGCAAGCTTGTTTCCTTTCTCCTGCCCACTCATCCATGGGCCTCCTAGAGCATGTGGACTCTAAGCTAAGGCATGCATGGATGGTGAACAGCTTGCATGTTGCAAGAACCAGCAGGAGAACTGGCGCTCTAAGCACACATGGCTCTTAAGCTCCACGCTAACACACAAACGCAAATAATATCTTCACGGTGGGGTCTTGGATGCAGCCCTTTGCCAAGCTGTGTCACATTCTCTTCTTATACAGAAGCACTCACTCTACATCCAGCATTCCTCCCCTGCCTATTTGGATAAAAGACCCCCAGCTTTCCCCAAACTCTACCCATTCAAGAGCTTACCTGCCACGTGGAGATCCAATTGAGTTATTTTGTCCTCACCAGCACCAGCTCCTGATCCTATGGTCCTCGTAGTGGTTTTAATCCTGTTTTTTTTTTTTTAAATATTACCAGCTGTTTGGTTTACTAAGCTAGCAAATAGTACCAGGTTTGATACTGGGTAATCTAAATTAGCGCTGAAATAATTTGCTGATCTGACGTCTGCTCCCAGCTTTTTTAACAACTGCAGAGTAGCAAACTAAAAGAGGGCTCTTCCTCCCCCACAGCTGTTTAAAAGGCCAGCATAACCCCTCCTTTTCCTGTTTGTCTTGGCCAATTGCTTGTTTTTCCAGACCCCTTCTTAGCTCCACCCCTCTTGTGATGTCATCCCCTTTCCCCTCCCCTTCCCCCTTCTTTCTTCTGAGTCACCCTCTTAGCCCATCCCCTTTCTTAGAGTTCTTCCTCCCCCCATCTCCCCTTTCCTTTTCCTTTACCACACATGGCCCTTCTTGGGTGGTCACCTGGACAATCTGGTCTGCTATTTAGAGGCAAACTCCATTATTCCATAACTGTATCACTGTATGCAAGTGCCTTAGTATCTTCTGTACTATCCTGTATCCTGTTGAATATCATTGCCTTTTGAGTTTGTATACTGTCCTAGCCAGGGCCTCATTGTAAATGAGCTTCCTCAATGGAGATTGTTTTCTGGTAAGATGAATACAGATACAAATTAGGGGCACTGAGCATTTGCCATCAATGAACTTTAGCCTTTGAGGGGTGCTGAGCATATAAGTGAAGCTCACGTTAGGGCATGAATGGATAGAATGTTCAGTAGCTCAGTATGGACTCGTACGCATGAATATGACTTGAAAGACAAATAGATGGTACTGTTGCAGCCATTGGCATGGTCAGATCTTTATAGATATTTTGTGATATTTCTAAAGAGTCTGTCTCTCTGGTGACCTTAAAGCTGTACTACATGCCGATAAGAACTGTTCTAGAGATATCACAGAAAGTTTAGGAACTATCTGGCCATGGCAATTACTGTAACTGTGGCAATGATGTTAAGTCCCAAGAAGAGAAGCTGGATTTCTGCTTGACAGGCTGGTGAATACAATTTGGATGGAAGGTGCAACCGAGGGGCCAAAGTGACTGGTGGCATCTAGAGCCTCATGAGTATGGATTGAGAGCCAGATGACAACCACAGGAAATGGAACAGTCAGCTAGTCATGAAGCAGGTGAACCACATCTGCGTCACTGCAGCACAAGCAGGAGAGATTTCATTTTCATTTCGTTTTATTTATTATACTGGTAAATCTTGTGAGCAAGTAATCATACGTTTTCACAAGCGATCAGAAACATTTAACAAACTTAACAACAAGTACATTACACATCAACAATAATAACATTGAACATTAAAAATAGTCACAAACTGACCATGATTTTAAATTATCAAAAAGTGTATGATTAAATGATGACATTGTTCTACAGTCAGTAAGTTCAGAGGGGAGGTGATTGTAATGTTAGAAGCTTGATAAACAAGAGATCTCTGGCCTAATGGAGTGTGCATAAAATGAAGTCTAATACCAAAAATATGTGATTGCCTAGTACCCATTGTTGCTTTGTTAAAAGAGAAAAGTTGTTCAATGTACACCAGTGCTTTCCGTAGAAAAGTCTTGTGGACAAACATTGCCTATTTTGATTCAATATAATCCCTAAAGGATAAACAATTCACTCTGTCGTATAAAACACATTGATGCGTTCTTTGTGGAAGCTTTGTGACAAATTGACAAATGGAGTTGTAAAGGTTTTTAACTCTAGACATCAATTCCTCCCCAGCTGAAGAATAACAAACAATTCCATAATCAATAGTTGAAAACAGGTAACTAAGGGCAACAGTTTTTCAGGACTCAAATATTAAGGAATTCTTGAACTTAAACAACATATCTAATTTTTGATTTGTACCTTTGATTAATTTAGTAATGTGTGCTTCATAAGTAAGGGAGCTATCTAGAGTAACCCCTAGATACTTAAACTCCCTAACAGTCTCTACTCACCAGCCCAGGCAACAATCAGATTTTTTTCCAATTATTTAACCAGGAGTGACACACTAAGCTGAAAGCTTGTTTACAGGTGCAACCTGGGAGCAAAGGGAAGTGGGCAATACAGAGGTAATGTCAGGGGGCAGTTTTTCATGGAGAGGGTGGTGGAGGCCTGGAACAAGCTGCCAGAGGAGGTAGTGGCAGCTGAAATGGTGGAGGGGTTCAAGAGGGCTTGGGATAGATTTAAGGGGTTGGGAAAAGAGGGTGGAAGCATAACAGAAGGGGGAAGGCAGGGTGTTGGGCAGACTAGATGGGCCGTGGTGCCTCGCACTGCAATCACATTTCTGTGAATCTGTGAACTGACTTGTTCAGGGTCACACAGTATGCAAGTGGGGGCTGTGGGATTCAAACCCAGGTCTCCAGATTTGCAGCTCACAGCCTTAAACCACTGCACTATACTGCCTCCCAAATCAGTCTTGATTTTCCTTTTTTGACCATGAAACAAGTCTTTTTTCTGTATTAAGCACTATTTTATGCCTCACCAACCATCCTTGCAGTAAATCAAAATCCCCCGAACCACTTCCATAAGATCCTCAGGATTTCATCCCTGTTTAAAAATCACTGTGTCATCAGCGTACATAATCATCTGAGTCACTGGACAGGCAAGAGGCAAGTGATTCAAAAACTGAGAAAAGAGCAGCAGACCCAAGATGGATCCCTGAGGTACTCCACAATCAATCTTTTGATAATCCAAAAATGTCCCTCTAACCATTGTTCTAGCTCCCTATTTTTCAGATAATTACTAAATCAATTAATTACCTCATTTGAAAACTACAACCCAAGTAACACTTGTAATAGCAGAGAATGATCTACCAGGTTGAATGCCTTTGTGAGATCCATGAACACAGCTGCAGCCAGGCCCCCTATATCAAGAACCCAGTGGACATAGTCCGTGAATCTCACCAGGGCAGTCTGAATATTAAAGGAGCTTAATATGTATACCCTCAAGGAAAGTGGGGGGCATGAAAGAAATTTTCAAGTATCTCAAGGGAATCAACAAAGTCCAAGAGAGTAGCATCTTTCAGAAAAAGAGATGTGCAAGAACAAGGGGGCACAATTTGAAGATAGAGAGGGGACGGCTCATGGGCAATGTGAGGAAGTATCTTTTCACAGAGAGGGTGGTGGATGCCTGGAACTCCCTTCTTGAGGAGGTTGTGGGGTCAAAAACAGTGAGGAATTCAAGAATGCATGGGACAGACATAAGGCAATTCTAGTGGTGGGTAGGAGGAAGTAGGCTGTTTAGTTAACTAGGAACTGCAGCTTATCCAATAGGTAGGGAAATGGGCAGACTGGGTGGGCAAAGCAGTCCTTATCTGTCATCAAAGTCTATGTTTCTATTTTTTTCATGTGCTTCTGTCTAAACCCATGCTGAGCAGGTGTAAGAAGACTGTACTTAGTCAAAAACTCATTAATTTGATCAAAAATTATTCACTCCAATATTTTTGAAAGAGGGACTAACAACAATATTGGTCTATATTTACCAGGTTCCCTGACTAAACCACCTTTATGGAAATGCTGTATAGTGGTCTGCTTCCAACAGGACATATGTTGTCCACTACAAATTGAATAATTAAAAAGCTTGGTTAAAGGAGCTACCATTGCATACCTCCCTAACATTAAGTATCTCTACTTCTGAAAGACATTTAAAATAAAAATTTGGGTCATTTATATAGCCACTGTGCCAGGAACATTCAGATTCTTTCTGTCCTACTCTGTTACCAAATTCATCTTTGAATTTGGTTAAATCCCCAATTATCCATTAAAAATAGAGGCTGTAGAATTAACATCACAAATAGAAGTATTATTAAATTGTAGAATTTGAATTTCCCCATGTTTGGTATTTCCTGTTAATTCTCTAACCATTTTTTCAAAAGTTTTTATTATTTTGAACAGGCTGATTTTTCAGATTTTTAAATTACATAATTTTAGCTTTCCTAGTTAGTAATTTACAGAGATTACGAATCCTTTTATATTTGCCCATAGACTCATTACTTCTAGTTTTTCATCCATTTTTTTTTCCTTTTTTTCTTTCAGTTTCATCAAAATATCAGAGGTGCTCCATTTCCACTTATTATCTCTAACCCACATTCTCTTTAAGGGTACCAATTTGTCACACACCACATTAAACACTTTAGACAGACCTTCAAAAGCTAGGTTGATATCCATAATTGAGTCTAAAAAAGACCAATCTTGCCCACTCAATGCCCCATTAAAGACTTCTGTATCCAAACTTTTTATATTACAGGTCTGAATAATCAATGTTCTATCTTTTTTTTTTTAGCAGACCATTGACAATAAACTGAGTAATGGTTGCTAATTTCATCAGGCAGAGTTCCAGAACTAATTATATTTCTTGGGTCAGAGACCGCTATCCAGTCAGTTACTGTATGAGACCCTGATTTGTAATTAAACCATGGCCATTGACAATAAACTGGACAATGGTCATTAATTTCATCAGGTAGCATTCCAGAACTAATTATCTTTCTTGGGTCAAAGACTGCTATCCAATCAATACTTGAATGACACCCTGATTTGTAATTAAACCATGTTGGTGTATTTATCAATTGATGGAACCCTAAGCCTTGAAATAAATTCTGAAAAACATCAGAGTTTTTATTAGTCCAATTAGTATTAAAATCCCTATCGTGTAGCCAGGTTTCCCTATTCCCTACTACGTCAAACCCATTAACATCCATCCAGATTTGAAACTGATCCCAATTTGTCAATAAACTGTGAATATTTAAATGAACAATGTTCAATAAAGCATTGTTAATGCAAAAATTTGAAACAGAATTAACTAAATCAGCTATGAAATTAGAGGACTGAACCACAGGGCCAGGGTGTGGATGCACACTACCGGACAAAAGCAGAAGTAACAACATCATTTTTCTTAATCTAAAAACTTGAAATCCATTTAAACTGGCTTTCCTTATGTGCCTACTCTCATTTTCACACCTTACCTTAATTGGCTGGTATTACATAACTCTTCATTTAATACTAAAATAAATTGCAGTAGTTGTTTATCACTGATCAATTGTGGCCCTGACAACATGACCAAAAATGTAAAAGTCTATGATACAGTTTCTCTGAGGAAATTAGACCATCTGTCCAAAGAAAATGCATCCTCAGATCCAAATACAGTCTGCTGTGAATTGATACATGATGGAGGGAGAGTTGTTAGTAATATAAACAACAATACCCACATTTTGAATCCCATAACAGATAATACACAAACTAAAAACAGGTAAAGTAAACAACTAACTGAAACTTAAAAGAGCACAAAAGAACAATAAAGAAATGAAAACAGCCTCCATGCAGCCTTTCACTGTAGATTCCTGCTGGTGACTCCCGCCACTCCTGTGGGAGCCACTCATGTGGAGAGCTGCTAGCGTGGCTTTGCTTTTCAAGCAGCCATTCTCTGCCCCCAAAGCATGTCACAGCCCACGCCCCCGACAACTGTCACCAACTGGGATAATGGAGGGGAGGTGGACAACAGGTATCACGGTCTCTGGGGCAGCTTAGGTGATTCTTCACTGCTCAGGCAGCAGCACAGCACTAGCAGCAGAAAGATGGAAATAGACCAGGTGCAGTTCAGTAGGTTCAGTGGCTCTGCTTTTAAAGTAGCCACACTCCACCCCCACAGTATGTCACAGTTCATGGCCCTGACCCCTGACAACTCCCACCAGCCAGGAGAATGGAGGGGAACTGGATGCCAGGTATCACAGTCTCTGGGGCAGCTCAGGTAATTCTTCACACCCTGGGCAGCAACACAGCACTAGCAGCAGGCAGATGAAAACAGAAAAGGTGCAGTTCAGTAGCTTCAGTGGCTCTGCTTTTGAAGTAGCCATGCTCCACCCCCACAGCACATCACAGACAGTGCCCCTGACCACCGATAACTGCCACCAGGTTGTGTGTGTGATGTTGGTGGGCATGCTTCATATCATAATGTTTAGTTTACTACCTGCTATCAGAGGCATATGCTAGATGCAGAAGGTATGAGTAGAAAAGAGTAAGGTAGTATGCAGGTGTAAGAAGTAGCCTTATATAAACTTATGGCAGGTAAAAAATTTGGTAATGTGGGCATTTGAAGCATTGCTTGATGAAGGCGTCATAGGAATGAGGACAGTACTATTATTGTTCAGGCAGCGGCCATAGGATGCAGAGCAATTAACTGGCCATGGGGCAGGACAGCCATGGTTAAATGGCTGCAGCATAAAATGGTGAGCCAAAGGGCCCATAGGACAACTAGTGGGGTGGTCCCTTTGGGGCTTGCCTTGCTCATCAGAGCCATCTTATGAGGTGAAGGCCAAAGTACAGTCGAGGAGAAATATGCCTTGTAAATATAAGGGCCAGTGCCCCATTATGAAACTGCGGGGGCAAAAGATAATTGCGCATTGGGGTAGTGCCTATTAGGGGTGAGCTGGGTAGTTATGGAGTAGGAGCCTAAAGACATAATGGTAACCCAAAATAAACCACAAGCAGAGCATGGCCACAACAGCAAAGGGAACATCCCCTCAGATGGAGGCAAGATGCAAGTGGGGGGACAGCCATCAAACAGGATTGTTCAAGCCAAAGTCACGGCACTCACCCTCACACATAAATAAATGGAGAGTGATGATATAGTTGAGGACTTTCAATTCTCCATTTACTGAAGTTGCCAACACAAACTACTGACCCTGCTGGGTCAGGAAAAACACTGGAACTAGCTCAGTTCCAGTGTTTTTTCTGATCCAACCATCAAACAGGAGTGTAGTGTGGGGATGAGGCTTGAGTACCACCCAGAGTGGTATGAGAACCACAGGCAACAGAGGAGTAGACCACCAGACTACAGGAGGAAGCAGGGCAGATACGAGAAAAGGAGCCTGAAGTGAGCAAGCACATGCACCAGGACAGCAAGGTGGAGGAGAGAGAGTGGGCAGACTTGATAGACCTGTGAGCCTTTTTCCACCAGCAATTTCGTATGTTCACATACGGCAGGCCAGGAGACTGCACACAGTGGCAGAAGCCAAGAAGCAGCTGTAGATGAAGAGATTAATGGAAGAGTGGCACCACCATGAGGAAAGGGGGGCCTGTGGCATGAGCCACAATGACAAAGAGGAAAGGTGAAGCCAGCAGCCAGGAAAAGCCAGTAGAAAAATAAGAGGGCCAAGTGGAAGGGAGAATAACCAGACACCTGGCACAACTAGAAGAAAACAGCATCCAAAGGACAACGGACATGCACCATTTTGTATATCATTCAACAGGGATGTGATTTCTCTCGTTGCCTCTGAACCACAGGCTAGCTCTGAGACCTGCCATCATATTCTGACAAACTTAAATGAAGAAAGTAAAAATATTTCATTGAGGAATTTACTGGAAACAGAAAAACACTTTCTGTAGTAAAATTACAGATAACCTCACAAATCAAACAGAGAATAGCCAGGGAAATGAGGTTCCAACCCATTTCAAAAGTCCTCATGTAGGAAGTCATAGTCTCTTCCATTTCTCTTGATTGAATGTGAATTTGTTTGGAGAATTTTGCCTGCTTTATTGTTACATCTTTGCTCTGCTCTGACAACATGAGCAATCAATGTTTTGCACTATCATGGCACTGTTGATCTGTGATGGTGTTGGATTTAATTTTATGGATACGTGGCTATGGATATTCCCTATGTGTAGGGGGAAGGGGATTGGATGTTTTTGAAATTCAGTTTGAATATCAGCTCACTAGAGGGTTATGAAGACTAAAAATAATTATTGTAGGCTGCAGGACAATAACAAATCATTTGACAAAAGGATGGATCTGGTTAAGAAGCTGACCATGTTGGTGGGAGCATTCTGGAAAAGAACCTGACCATGTGGGGCCATTCCCTCATAAACTCTGAGTGGTAGTAGCATTCCAGCACATCTGACCTCTGCAGCCATTCCATGACCAAACCTGACCTGTAGGGGCTATTCCAGCACAGAACCTGACCTGGATGGCATTTCTGCCACAGAAGCCAACCTAGATGGCATTTGGGCACATAACCTGAGCTTGGGGTCATTCCTGCACAGACCCAAAACTGGGGAGGGAGTGTTCCAGCACAGAACCTGAGCAGGTGGGGGCATTTGGACATACAACGTTGTGTTAGGGTTCATTCCTGCACAAACTGCATCACATGCCCTGATCTTGAGGGGCATTTTGATACAGACCCTGACCAGCTGGGGGGTGTTACTGTACAAACTTGGACCTGGAGGTGGGCCATACTGAGGCTGCCATTCCATTTTTTACGTTTCATGATCTAGGTGCCTTCAGGTTCAGAGTGTATTGTGTTTCCAGTTATGTTCTTATTTTCACCCATTTCCTTTAGCACAGGGGGTCAGCACAGGGTGATTCTCTAGAAGGACACCTTAGAAGCTGAATCTCCAATGGTACTATCAGTCATCTGGTATGGGTCTATGGAAAGACTCATTATCAGCAGGACAGCCAACTGGAAAACCAATCATCTGGCATGAGACTTCTGGGGGAACAAATCAGATCAAAACTGTGATGTGGGAAGCTATACTAAAGCGTGAATATTTTAAACTTGAGTTGTGCAAATTAAGACAGTCAGTGTCAGTGGCTCAGTAGGTAGCACACTCGCCTCTGAGGCCGGGAGATCAGAGGGCTGTGGGTTCAGTTCCCACATCTGGCAATTGGGTTAATATCCCAGTACTGACACTGTAGTGCAGCATGAGAGGGGAGCCGCACTTCTGAGGTGCTGTCTTTCGGATGAGACATTAAACCGCGGTCCTATATGCCTGGATTGGTGGTATTTCAGGTGGATGTTAAAGATCCCATGGCACTTATCAAAAAGAGTAGGGGAATTTCCCCGGTGTCCTGGCCAAATTTCCCTCATTCACTAAAAATACCACCAACAGCTTAATCTGGTTCAAGGTCAGTTGGCATTCATCTGTATCTTCTTCGGGTCGTGCTGAAAATAGACAGGATTTGTCTATGCACCTATCCAGTCAACAAAAACTGAAAAAATAAAAAATAAAAGACAGTGGTATAACAAATGGAGATTTCAGAATGTATTAAAGGGGAACAGTCAACACTAGGAGCCCCACATCCATGTGTGGGACTGGTCCCAAATTGCACTTTGTGTGTAAAAACATTGTTTTTACTTACTGCAGTATTAACAGATTGTATCAGACTAATTATATTGACTTGCAAGCAAACATTTTCTATAACTGCAATTCTCAGAATCCCTTGCAGATGACATCAGAGGAAGCCTGCATCAGTGGAATATCAGTAGCCTGCAATGCATGTTAGAGCTTCTATAAGATCCCATCAGATATTTGCCAGTTCCGCTGTTCTCCTATGACTAGGTTCAGTCCTCTGTGACTGTACTTAACCCAGGCAGGACTGTGGCACCAGCGAACAAAAAATCAGAGCTTATAAAAACTCCAACTTGCATTGCAGGCTATTGAACCTCCTAAATGAAATACAAAATTATTATGACCTTCAGCATGGAGGTGAGGGAAAAAATCCTTGTGGAGGAAACCTGTGGGGGAACAAAGCCTAGGTTGCCATCTCACCAGGTTAGGGACAGAATTAATAATGACTCAGATTTTGCACTTTAGATACCCAATACAGGAGAAAACTTTTAGAGAAAGGGCATGCACGCTATCCCTCTAATGCTGTGAGGTACAGCCAAGAGTTCCAACAAGGCTAAAGTGGCCCTCTCCTCTCATAAAGAGAAACCCCATGCAAGAGGTGTGATTTGAGGACAGTAGCAAATGCTGACCAGCAGTCACCCAGGCTGAACAGTACAAGAGCTTATCTTTGAAATATAAGAGGGTCTTACCCTAAGGAAGCTGAAGCTATAAATACAACCCCTGAAGGTGATACCAAGTTGATCTGCATGGCAAATGCCGCCCCCCCGGTGAGAATCCTTTCCTCAAGACACCGGGGGGGGGGGTGTTGGAATCCAAGTTGTGCTGCTGAGCTAATCTGCACAGCTTGGTGAGGGCCCCACTCACTAGGAGTGGGCTTCAGCAGCAGCAGCAAAAGTGCATCAGGCCTCCTGATCTAGGAGACCAGGAGGATAAAAAAGGACTAATAGAATGGCAATATGTGGAGGTGAGGCAAAACAAGGATGCCACTCAGGGATGATGTTGGGATACTAGGTAGGTTAAAAGCATCACATCAAGAGGGAAGTCATTAGGCTGACTGATGAGCAGCTGCACAATACAAGAAATAGAATGCTGGTAGGTCAAAATCAAATATAAGGTCACAAGAATGAGTAGCAGTGAAGACTGAAAGCTGCACTGGAGCAGTGAACTGCTAGGTATGCAAATAAAAATGGGAGGCTAATAGCCAAGGCACACACATGAGAAGAGGCAGTATGGAACAGAATAGAAAACATGGTCAAGTAAATGGCAGAGGAAATGAAATAACTGAGAATGATGACAATATACCGGAGAGAGGAGTAGTAGAAGAAATCCTAGAGTAAGATATCAGTTGGTCATAGGAACAAAAGAGAAACTGAGTGACAAAGAGCCACAATAGAACATGGCTATGAAAGAATGGAAATAAACAATGAACAATAAGCAAACAGAATGAAAGCCAGTATAGGAAATGCATAAACAACTAGATAACGCCCAAACAGCAGCGGTGAAGCCACAATAGGAGGAGTAGGCAGACACGAGGATAGCAGCCAGAGCAACACAGGGAATGCAGAGACAAGAGAAAAAATGGACTGAGTAGTAAGGAAGCAAGCAGGGACACACACAAGTAGCTGTGTGATTGCAAAGGTACTGGCAGGCAAAAGGGAACAGAGCAGCCACAACTAAAATCCAATTAACAGGAGGTGCTTGGGCATGTGTGGTTTAGGTACTTCTCGGGGGGGGGGTGGTTTGGTCACCCGCTGCCCCTCCAAACTGCAGACAAAGTCTTCTAATTATTGTAGAGATATGTCTTTCCTTAACTTATTAGTCAGGGAGTAGGATGAAGCAGTTCTGTGTGGCAAAATGAGGGACGTCTCTTATACTGTGAAACTGTTTAAGCAGTTAACTTCCTGGCTTGGAGGCATACAACCCTCCCCATCAGTCATATTAAAAATCACTTTCATTTGTACTTTTCAGTACCTATGGTACTTTGATTAACCTGACTTTGAAACTTTCTTGCATAGCCATTCTTACAAACTTAATATTTAGTCAGACATTTTTATGTGTGTAGAGTTCTCTTTTTTTTTCATTACACAAACATTTTAACAAGTAATGAGTCTTAAAAGTTCAACCATGGGGAAATGTTTTTACCTCAAATTACAAATATATTGCAGACCACTAAACTTGAAAAGGGGTTCTATTTCACTTAAGTAACTGGACTTCAAGCAACTTGCTTTCGCAAAGATTTCCAAGTAAAACTTGTGGCAAGGGATACAATTTGTTTTGATTTGACTGAAGTATAAATGGTAGGATCAGTTTTTAAAGCAAATATGGTTCTGAAAAGTTGTAGTTTTCAACAAAGATTATAGAAAAATATCAGATGTTAAAACCAACAAAATATTTTTATCACCAGGTAATGCATTTTTCCTTGGTAAAAAAAGGGTAATTTACTACATATAAGTATTGTGGCTAATTCTGTTTGAATTAGTGAAATTATGTGACATGGAAAGTATTATGTGTTCTGATCAACAGGAAGAATTTGATAAATACAATCTGGGTCAGAAATACCATAACATTGGTAATAAAGTATAGGTCAATGCCTTAATGTTTGCTTACAAGTTTATTAGCGACACATAACAAATTTATAAAAAGTAGGGGAAATTTGAATTACTACAGTTAGACCACAGGAGCTACTTATGGCATCTGCCTTTTCAGCTCCTTAACCTTTTGTGAACCTTTAATGTATGGTAGATTGATTGATTGATTGAAAATTTCAGAGAATACCTTTGAGCGCAAGTGCTTTTTACATTGCTTCCACGTCAATAACTGAGATTACAAGGCAACATAACAAATACAATAAGCGAGTTCCTTTGGAATTAAGTCAGACAAATACAATATAGTTGAACAAGTACAAATAAATAGGCTAGATCAGTTGCATACAATTTTACAGTAAGGCAGGTAAACAGAAACAGTATAAAACAGTTATAGTAATGGTACATTTAACTGCTGAGCCAGAGTCTGACACATCTCAAAGTGTATAACGGGAGGGATTTAATTAGGATGATTAGCAGTTACAACTGCATTGAGCTGTTAGGTTGACCGTTGTGCTCTTTTAAACTGGTCAAACTTAGGTAGATTAAGCAAGGTATCAGGCAGCTCATTTAACCAGCCAGCAGCCCTAACAATGAATGAATGCTTGCCCAGCTGAGTATGGCGAAAAGACAGCTCAAGGGCATTCTAAGCCATGCCCTTGGTGTTGTAGAGATGAGTGACAGGGCGGAAGCAATGAGTTAGGGCCAGAGAGGTTAGGCTCAGTAGTGCCTTCTTGGCTAGCAGACACATCTGGAACTTAATTCTTCTAGGTAGGGGCAACCAATTTGTGTGGGTGTAGAGGATGCAGCTATGGGTGTGGTTGTCAGATCAAATTTATTCTGCTGAGATCTGAGTTACAGGCAGTTACACAGACAGGGAGTCCATAGTCAACTAGTGGCAGTACTGAACTAGCCACTATGAGACATCTAGCATCAGCAGTGAGATTGAGCTGGTTACGATACAAGGCTCCCAATCTTCTTTTTACCATGGACACAAGGTAGTTAATGTGGGGAGCAAAAGATAAGGTATCATCCAGGATCACCCCAAGGTATTTAAAGGTTTCCACCTGTTCAAGTATATGTCCCTGGCAGTGTTGAGTAAGTTACTTATTCTATTACTTCTGGAAACTTGTTCCAGAAAGCTCTGTGCAATGACTAGCAAGGATGGAGAAGTATTGGAAAAAGTAGTACACCTTACAGTTACAATTACTGTACTTACGTTTTTTTTATACAAAAGAAGTATGTAACTCTAACTGATTACATTTATTTGAAAGTAACTAACCTATTGCTTTCAAATGAATGTAATCTGTTGCAGTTATTTATTATTTTTGTATTGTTTTTGTATAAAAAGAAATAAGTAACTGCAGCTGTAAAATGTATTACTTTTTCTAGTACTTCTCCGTCCTTGCTAGTGACTGCACAGAGCTTCCTGGAACAAGTTTCCAAACGTAATAGAAAGTAATAAAAAAAGTAACTTACCCAACACTGGTCCCTGGTCATGGCGGATGACAAGGGGAGGTGCTTTATATATATGCTCTGTTAGTGACAGAGAGTAAAGTAGTTCAGATGAGGACTTACCTGCTGATGAAGCATGTGCTGGATTAGTTGGTGAGCATTCAAGATAAATAAGATATTAAGTTCGGAAGGAATTAGGTACCTGTATTGCCAGTGTTCCAACCTTGGGAGCTGGATAAAGTGCTGCACAGCACCTTAGATTTTTACTGGTACTGCTGGTGTTCATGGACTGGGGGGAGCAGAAAAGAGACAGTGCCACACAGAGGCTTGGATATTTACTAGCACTTCCAGTGTTCATGGGCTGGGAGAAGAGTGGGGAAAGAAAGCACCGGACAGTGGCTTAAACATTTACCAGTGCTGCCAGCATTCTGGGATGGTGTGAGCAGGAGACAGAAAGTGCCATATAATAGTTTAAACATTTAAGGGTGCTACTGGTGTTCAGGGGCTGGGGAGTAGGAGATAAAGAAAGTGCCATACAATGGCTTATCTTTTCTCACCTTTGCCGATGTTCAGTAACCATGAGGGGGGCATGGGAATGAGAAAGTGCTGCACATCAGCTTAAACTTCTGCCTGTGCTGCAGGTGTTTCAGGGCCTGAATAAAAGGGAAAGATAAAGTGCTAAATGGCATGAAATGAGTGTGGCAACCTGCCTAGCATAGGTAATAAGTAGAGGACTTCTTATCTGGATATTGCAGAGCCTAAGGTAGGGTTCATAAAAGGATAATGTCTGTTGGACCTAAAAGACAAATATAGAGAAGGGGTCACAAAGGATTGGTAATTCTTTATGGATGAAATAGGACAGATAAGGAAGGTGACACATAACACACCTGTCTAATAGACAGAGGGTCAGTGTCCTTTCAGACCTGTAGATAAAAAAGGGAAAAATAATCTGCATGGAAAAATAGCAAATAGCAGCTAGAGTAGTAGCTGAAAGGTGCAAAGGGTATAGGACACGTGTAGAAGTTAGGTAAAATATATTTTAGAGGGAAAGTCAGTGTAAAGAAAAGATGAAAAGGTAGGAAAGTACATAATAGAAAAGGAGAAAGAAAGAAATAGAAATAAGGAGAGAATAGTGAAGAAGAGGGAGGGGATGGTTCAGATTTCCCCTCAGCACATAGTGGGCAATATGCAATTATCAGGTGCCCTGGTGGCCTAATAAATCTTGCTTAATGATCGCCTTATGGTCCAGTGGACTTGTAGGGGACCTAGTACCTATTGGCTGAAAAAAGTATCCCTGGCATCTAATGAATTCAGGTAGGGTTTCTCTTTCTTACACTGCCAGCCTTTAGTGTCTGCCTGCTCCCAGATGTCTGGCTGTTTGTCTGGAGCAGCTGAAGTATTCCTTTTATCTGCCTCTGGTCACATTTGACCCTGGAGTAGGGTTGTCAGAACCCTCTGAAGTTCTGGGTTCTAGTTCTAGTCTAGAACTTTTGGAAAAGTTCTAGGGTTCTAATCTTTTTTAGAACTTTTTAGAACTCGAACCCTATTTTTTTATTGTGCTGCCAGTAACGAAGATAGTAATAAAATACATGTAAAGGAAAAACTGTTCAATATAAGGGGGAGAGAAATTATCTTGTGTGACATTGATAGAATACAACTAGGTTTATCTATGGTTTCTTCTGTTTGCAAAGCCAGCAACTTAATACGTAACAGGCCCACCCACCCACCCATATGTTAAAGTTTTCCTGCTGCAGCTGCATCATAGTTCCTTAGTGAAAGAAAGAGGCACATTAGCCATTTATGTACTCAGCTATATATACTCATCGTCATGAATTATGAGAAAAATAACTGATATTACCTAATTTCAGCTATTTGCTGTTCTTTAAATGAGTAAATCAAAAGTTGCTATGTTTAAAAGATAGCTTTTATAACAAAGTTAAGCCAAGTACTCAGCAGCAGCATGTGGAACTGTTGCAAAACATATTATGTCATAACGAGTCAGTCAAGATATTTGAATAAAAAATATGCCAGTCATTGTTGCTGGCAAAATGCATGCAATTTTCTAAGGTATGTATATATATACCAACATTTTGTTGGCAAATTGAAGTAATACTTACAACTTTCTAAGATGATGCATTTTGCAGCTGATACTTCAATAAAATCTGTATTTCAGTCACATAAATAAAAAGTGGTTTCACCACATACTAAGGAACATTTAATGTAGCTGCAGCAGTTGGCATGTGATGTTTAAGGACAGCGCCTGTCAACCCCATTATGTATCAAATTATCACTACTTGTAAAGCAAAGACACTTTATGATACGTCACATTCTGTGAAAACTGCTGATGCAGATTTTCTTTTATTTCTGATTCCTTTATTCTTTTTTTAAAGGGGACAGGACAATTGTGCTAGGCGGCAGCAGTTTGCAATGTATTTAATAAGAATATATATTATGTGTACAGTAGGTTCGGTCTGTCATCATTTTTTTCCTCACCATTCCCAGCTGATCACAAATCTGTAAATGAAAGAACTAAAACAACACCCACCCCATCACCCATTCCACTTTTCTTCCACCACCCTCATTTGTGCAGTAGCACCCATGCCACCCTTACACCCATGTTAAAACCAGCCCACAACCCTCACCCATGTACTAGCATCCATTTTTCGTTTATGGTTAACATTTCTGTAATTGAAAAAATAATAAACAGCTACCAATTAGAACTCATTGTTTTGTCCTCTTTAAAATTGAAAATAGACCGCTCCTGTCCCAGCCATACTGATGCACCACAAAGTCACAGAAGGTAAATCCAAAAATATATGTTTTCACTTTAACTATAAATAATATGATACAGAAAGGATTGATGTGACAGTGTCCCTTTATGCCAAATTTGGGCCTGTTCCCACTGATGTTAAAATTGCCCTGTATATAAAACTTGTTGACTTTAGTTTAGACCCTAGCTACAAAGCAGTTTGCCATGAAGTGGTGAAAGTTTTGGGGGGTATACAGTCCAAGGTAGTAGATCGAGAAAGGAGAGAGACGACAACCAAAGTCATCACAGTCTGTAAAAGTTTCCTTTTTGGTGCAGAGAGACTATGTCCCACACAGTATTTACCAGCCACCACCATCTGAGTTGTCATCACCATCAACATCCACAACATCAATCACTTCAGGATCAGTTTGTATACTCTTGTAGGGATACGAAAATCTTGACTTATTAACTTTGATAAAAGTTAACGTGTGTACATTTTCTGGCAGCAACCTATTTCTGGTGTCTGTCACAATATTGCCAGCTGTACTAAACATGCGTTCTGAAGAGACACTTGTTGCAGGACAACCAAGATATTTACAGGCTTCATCATACAGCTCTGTCCAAATTGACTTTTTTGATCTCCAGTATTCAAAAGGGCATGCATCAATAGGAATAGGCAGTTCTTACAGGTAACTGTCTACCATGATGGACAGAGACCGCTCAGAAGAGGAATCAGCAGAAGCAGCTGGTATGGCGGCAATTTGGGAAAGGTTTTGCCACAGATTTAGCTTGTTACTAAGGGCTGAAGAAGTGGCAGTTGTGGAACAACTACTGTTAATGTTTGGTGACTTTTCCAGTTCTGTATCCCTTGTGAAGATGAACCTGCATGTTGTGGTGATGACAACCTGAGGGTACTGTGCGTGGTCTGTGTTTGACTCCTGTGAGTGCTGCAGCTCATCTAGCAACATACATTTGTACTGCTCTATATCATCTGTTTTTGGAAGATGTATAGCTTGAACCTGGGATCTAAGAGAGTTGCAAGGATGTAGTGTCTTGATTTCGTCATTGCAACTAATTTGTCATTGGTTTTGAAGCGCCTCATTCTCTTTACTAGATTCCCATGATACAGGCTACATGTTGTCTGCGCTCAGATCTGTCTTTTCTATTTGTAGATTTAGAACAGTAAGATGATGTGAAATGAGCATTATGAGTGGGATAAGCTGACTCACAGATGCACCTTCAGAAGACATGTCCCTTGTAGCTGTCTCAAAAGGAGCTAGGATACAGCACACTGTCTCCATTAATTTCCACTGCAGCACAGACAGCATAATGCCATCTCCAATAATGTAACTGGAGCAGTACTCATGTACAGCTTGCTTTTGCTCCAAGAGGCGCTGCAGCATATAAGACGTTGAGTTCCAATGAGTGGAAACATTTTGAATCAGCTTTTGCTGGGGCAGCTTGTGTTTTTTTTTGCAGTTCGGACAATGTCCGTATAGCCTTGGTTGAATGTGAAAAGTGAGTCACAATTTTTTTGCAAACAGCAATCATACCATCCACTTGTGTTTCATTGCTGAGAAATCCCGTGACAATTATGTAAGCAATGTGCAAAGCAAGAAGCATGCAGAAATCCTCCATCCTGTACTGCTTTTAAGATGTTGGCTCCATTGTCACTTACTATGAAGCCACATTTTAGACTGTGAGAATAAACCCATTCGTCAAGGAGGTCATTTAGTTCCTGCAAGATGTTTGCAGCAGTATGACTTTGCCCAAACTTCTTTATATGCAGCAGCGCCATCTTTTGGGGTGTCTTTGTTTTTGAAGAAGCACAAGAAAACGTGACCCAATGAGCGGTAAGGGACATGTAATCTATGTTTTGAGTGCTGGTCCACATATCTGTTGTGACATGAATAACCCCACCCTCTGCAGTTTTAAGTGCAAGCATCACTGTCACTTTTAAAGCCTGATAAATGCTTGGTATTTCAACATAGGAAAAGTACCTTCGATGAGGAACATTGTAACGAGGCTCTGCTAATGTCATGAGCTCCCTAAAATCCTCATGATCTACCAAAGAGTATGGGAGAAGGGTCCGCTAACAGTTCACCAATTCGGTGATTAAGATGAAGGGTCTTTGGATGATTTCTAGTAAAGGTATTCTTCCTTTCAAATGCCTGAGACAGTGTTAGCTGTTTGCAACATGTCCCTGCTGGTTTATTATACACCGTGCTTCAATGGGCAGATGGACGCAGAGATGGTGGACTAGGACTTATACATTCAGTGCCATCACTGGATGTGCAACTGATACTAATGGTGCTGGCATTGGTGGTAACAGTGATCCTAGGGCTGGCAGTGGTTCTGCCCTCATCAAGTTCAGACAATTCAGTATCCATTTCAGATTCCTGACCCTTCTCACATGCAGTCTGGAAGATGGAGGACATGGGTTTTGGATGATCAAGCAAAACCGGATGCTTTTTCAGGTGGCGTTTAAGAGCTGTAGTGCCAAGGCATGACACAACTTTACCATGGCTTACACTCTGTTTACACAGGGAACAAATTGCTCTGCATGGATCAGTTTTACTGACAGAGAAATAATTCCACACCTCAGATGTGACAGATTTTGTTCGAGTGCTAGGAAGATAACTAAAGACTGTTTGTGTCTTTTCACCTGTCCTAACAGAACCTGGGATATGCTCCTTGGTGCTAGAAGAGTGGGCAGAAGACTCTGATGGATTTTCATTGCTGGCCAGCACAGAAGTGGTGGATTCAATGGACATGTTCTTTTCATTGCCAACAGTGCTGGATGTATTTGCAAGTGCACTACCTGATTTATTGTCAGCAGACTTGCTCATTTCACTTTGTTGAGGAAGTAATGATTTGTCGCGAGACACAACAGTGTCGGACTGAGACAAAGAGCTACTGTCTGAGTCAGAGAGGGACTCACTGTCACTTGCATTATTGCTGCTAGTCACAGGGATCTTAACAGCATGAATGGCATACCTTATGGTGCCTCTCCGTGTGACCCCAGCAGCTGTACAGGTTTTCTTAAAAGGTCCCCCTTTACCACACTTCACTGTTGCTCTTTTGCTGTTTGCTGAATTTTATCACGGAACATTTTGGTTATTTCTGTTAGCACCAGGATTACCACTACCACTAACACCTGCTCCAACACCAACACTAGATGTTTCATCTATGTTGCTGTCAGCCATAACAGACAGTAAGTACCAGTACTACCAGTATACTATGTGAACACACCCACACCCAAACAATTCCTGTGTAACAAAGCAATGTGATCTGTGATCGCTGGTACAACTCCAAAATTTTATTTTGGTTGTGTGACACTGTGATACCGTGGACTGAAAGTAATTGAAGAATATGACAGTTTGCAACTAAAGGATCCCAGGTTCAAGGATTACAGAATGATTGGGCTGCTGGGCATAGGCATACATAGCAATCAAGGGTGCACAGCAGCAGGGTGATGGGCTGACCACAGGAGATGGAGTCACATACGCAACCCAGGGAATGAGAATTATATTTCTACATTTCTGTCATGTAAGGTTAATGCCACCACACAACTGGCCACTGGGCTTCTCTCTGTAACACACACTGGGTAGGGTACAGTGCAGTCAAGGGGCACACAGCAGCAGGGTGATGGGCTGACCACAGGAGACGGAGTCACATACGCAACCCAGGGAATGAGAATTATATTTCTACATTTCTGTCATGTAAGGTTAATGCCACCACACAACTGGCCACTGGGCTTCTCTCTGTAACACACACTTGGTAGGGTACAGTGCAGTCAAAGGGCACACAGCAGCAGGGTGATGGGCTGACCACAGGAGACGGAGTCACATACATAACCAACAACTCAGGGAATGAAAATTATATTTCTACGTTTCTGTCATGTAAGGTTAATGCCACCACACAACTAGCCACTGGGCTTCTCTCTGTAACACACACTGGTAGGGTACAGTGCAGTCAAGGGCACACAGCAGCAGGGTGATGGGCTGACCACAGGAGACGGAGTCACATACGCAACCCAGGGAATGAGAATTATATTTCTACATTTCTGTCATGTAAGGTTAATGCCACCACACAACTGGCCACTGGGCTTCTCTCTGTAACACACACACTTGGTAGGGTACAGTGCAGTCAAGGGGCACACAGCAGCAGGGTGATGGGCTGACCACAGGAGACGGAGTCACATACGCAACTCAGGGAATGAGAATTATATTTCTACATTTCTGTCATGTAAGGTTAATGCCACCACACAACTGGCCACTGGGCTTCTCTCTGTAACACACACTGGGTAGGGTACAGTGCAGTCAAGGGGCACACAGCAGCAGGGTGATGGGCTGACCACAGGAGACGGAGTCACATACGCAACCCAGGAATGAGAATTATATTTCTACGCTTGTCATGTAAGGTTAATGCCACCACACAACTGGCCACTGGGCTTCTCTGTAACACACACTGGTAGGGTACAGTGCAGTCAAAGGGCACACAGCAGCAGGGTGATGGTCTGACCACAGGAGATGGAGTCACATACATAACCAACAACTCAGGGAATGAGAATTATATTTCTACGTTTCTGTCATGTAAGGTTAATGCCACCACACGACTAGCCACTGGGCTTCTCTCTGCAACACACACACTGGGTAGGGTACAGTGCAGTCAAGGGGCACACAGCATCAGGGTGATGGGCTGACCACAGGAGACGGAGTCACATACACAACCCAGGGAATGAGAATTATATTTCTACATTTCTGTCATGTAAGGCTAATGCCACCACACAACTGGCCACTGGGCTTCTCTCTGTAACACACACTGGGTAGGGTACAGTGCAGTCAAGGGGCACACACTGGGCTTCTCTGTGACACACACACTACACTGGGAAGGGTTCTAGATTTATTTGCCTTTTTGTCCCCTTGTATGCTTGTTGCTGGCAGCTGCTGAGTGCAGTGTGCACCACTGACTGAGCAGTGCTGCAGTTTCAAATAATCACATTTCGCAAAGGTTCTTCACTTCTTCTTCTTTTTTTTTATTCTCTCTCCGAGTCCTCCTGAGTCCTCCTCCAGTCCTGATATTGATTGATCTCGGTCTCGATCCTCCCTATTCCCCAGTCCCTTTCCAATCTTGATTAATCCTCCACCTGTCCTGAACCTCCCTAGTCCCATTCCCACCTGATTTTGAGCTTTTTCAGCCTTTCTTGTTCTCGGTCTCACAGGAAATGGATGATGGAAGTGGCCACTGGACAAGAGTAGCGGTACGCTAACCGCTAATGCTACAGTTTAGCTAGGCTGCTACCTCCGCTCCGATCCTCTGCAAATGGCGCTCCTCGCGGCACATCTCCCTAAATACCCCACAGATCCCGTGGCTCACGAGCTTACTCGACCCCACCTGAACCGGCACGTAGGCACGCAAGTGCAAACAGACAACGCTCGCGTCTGTGATTCAACCCTTTAACCGCTTAGTGTTCGAGTTCTGTTAGAACCCCGAACACCAGGGTTCGAGGAGGGTTCGAATCTTTACCGAACTAGCTCTGACAACCCTACGCTGGAGTGCTTCATAGTTGCCAGCTGACTAAAACAGGTTTCTTGCATTTAAACCTGTTATTTTTTTTTTAAAAAAGGCATTTTAAACCAATGAGAATTCCTTCTGTTTTTGTATGTATGATCTGGGTGCTAATAGTATGTGATTTATCGAACAACTGCCCTAAGCTTCCGAGGAAGGACTTGGTTGGACAGAAAGCTTAAGCTCTGTTTTCTTTTGTTACATCTATGTTGGTCCAATAAAAGGTATCAAAGCATTTGTTTCTGGAGAAGACACACTAGTAAGACATGAAACATGGGTACCCTCACTGATTCTTTACAGGGATGTGGCAGCTTCCTTCCCAGAGGGACTCGTACCATCACTCTATCACTCAAGCAATCAAAACTTTATTCTTATGGCGCCTCTCAAAAACCAAGGTGCTGTACACTTTAAATACACAAATATAAAAACTGACTAAAACAATAATACAAATTGGTTAAGAACAGTCTGGGAAGGCTAATGTAACTATGTATGTTTTGCCTCTCTGTATGGCTTGCATCTCTGGTCTCACTAATACTAGCGGTGTCATTGTGTCAACAGCCCCCAAGTTTACACAAATCATTATGCATCTCTGTCAAGACCTTCTAGAATTATAATATCTTCTCTCTCACAAATGAATTATGTTAAGGGAAGCCAACTGACAGTAAATGTATCCTTTTGTAGTCCTAGGAGGGTAGTTATCCTGTCCATGATGCCTATTCACTAACATGGGTGAGGGTACACGTGAAAGGCACATATCCCCCTGCGCAGCTCCGCACCCTTGGGAGATCCACGTGTCAGCCGAAATCTCAAACACTGGCCAACGTGCGACTCCCATCTGTGGCCTTGTCCCCCTGGTGTGCAGGTTTGCAGGGGGGTAGTCAGGTGTGGAGCTGTGGACCAGGCAAGGCAGCCAATCAGCTGCCCGACCCCAGGTCCCTCAGTGGATCTCCTGTGCCTGTGGGGTTCATGTTGGCAGCCGTCGCATATTGTGCCAATAGCATGGGGTGGGTGTGTCCCCCAGAAGTCCACCTCAGCCCACCCAATGTGCCCTGACAGCCAGTACGGTCTCAGTGGGGGGTCCTGTGATCCCCGCCATCCCCACCACGACATACAGTGGCATCCCGGGGGGGGGCACATAACAGTTATGGCTGCCTTCAGAAGGTAGAGCCATTGCTCCCCACACAATGCCCTTCACACCTTAATGAATGGCAATGAGTGTGGACAAGACCCCACACTGGCCTGCCCCCCTGCAGTGCTGCATGTTCGGCTGGGGGTTCGGGGTGCATGGGGGAGCACCATGAATGCCATGCAGGGGGCCCAGTGGGTGCTGGCAGGTACAGACAGGTGCAGGGTGGACTATGCACTGGGGTTACACATCATGTAGCCACTCCGCACCATTTGTGAATAGATCCCCATCTCCTTGATTTGAGAGCAGATAGCCAGCCAAAGTGCCTCCTCTGGAGCTTCTTCTGTTAACTACCTTTGAGCTGAAGTTTTGGCTACAACTGTAGTAAAGATTGTAACCCCCGCACCCCTGCCTTTTTGCAAACGACAGGTGGTATGCTGTTGAAGCTGACAGTAGTACCAGGTGGGGGACTGGGTTCGGGGAGGACTAGGTTACTCGGCACAAGGGCTAGGTTTGGCTACTCTGCACAAGGGCACCCAAGTAAATCCGAACACAGGAAGCAATAACTGTAATGTCCAATACCAGGAATGGGATGCTAAAGTGTGGCTTTTATTCACATTCAAACTGAACAAACAAAGCATAGACGGACCCCCACGGGGCTACATTCCTGGTAATGCAGATAAGAGAAACAAAACATTTCCTCAACACTTCAGCCCTCAGGCTCTGGACCCACCATGCACACAGCCCGGACTTGCATGCTTCTTTAGGTACACAGCCCAACTTGTACACTATTTGGGTTTTCCCTGGCTCAGCTCCCCTGCCGGCCACTCAAACCCCATCCATATGACATGGACACATTTTCCTGGTGGCTCCCTAAACCACCTTAGAGCCTTCAACTTCATAAGGGAAATTTCCTTTCAATCCCACATCTGGGTACTTCCCTCAGCACTGGCCAATTACCTGAGGCAAAGTAAAAGGGCCACAGAGCAAATCCGTAGAGGTGAACCTGGTAACTAAAGATGGGGGGGGGGTCTCCCACCTCTAGCTTCCACAATCCATACCCGCCATTTCTTCGACATTAAACAACTCTTTCTGAAAGCTCAGAATGTAGATTAAAGGGTAAATGCATAGCACATTTCCTCTACATGTCTTGACTTTCCCTTGTACTAGACTCGAACATACTTAAACATCTCTTTCTGAAAAGCTTGGCAGTGTAGATTAAAGGGTAAATGCATAGCACATTTCCTCTACATGTCTTGACTTTCCCCTTGTGCTGGACTTGAACATGCTTTTACTTTGGCTTAGCCTATTCCTCTAGGCCTCCCACTGATTAAGCAGTCCAATCCCCACTTTACAACAGTTCAGGTGAAACATAGGCCCCATGTAAGAGCAGAACTCACCCTTTGGCTGCAGCTGCCCCACAGGCGATTCTTGACAGCTTCTGGTTCCGAAGCACAACTTAGAAAAATAAGGCAGCTTCTTCCCTAGCCGGAACCAGGAGGGTTGCTCCTGGAATAACATCAAACCTTCCACACCCATCCCCTCAGGGATGGGGCACAGAGACCAGTAACAGCGGTCTCCACCACTTCACGATCAACTTACTGTGTTCCTCTTTTGACGGAAACACACACCTCTCCCTAAAGTAGCTCTATATCAGAGCTTTAGGCTCCAAGAGCCTGTTCACAGACAGCTGTGCTCCTCTCTTAAAGACTGCTCACACACAACTGCTACTCACTGTTCAAAAACACCCAACATTCTAACCTAACTCCCAACTGCAGATTCCAATGTGGCTCATGCAGCTGCGATAGTTCTATGGTGATGTCATCCCTCAGTCTCAGCTGAGACTGAGAACAGAGTGAGACAGTGTGAAATCCATTTAACTGGAGTTTCACAAGCTGCCTTCCCTGCCTACCACTAGGTCTTACTGGGATTCTAGTAACCCCGAGTAATGGGGGGTTACAAGATATTTAATAAATATTTACCCCTTTTGCTAGTAATTCTTATCAGAAATTGTTCCAATACAGGATTAGGTTCTTACATGAGTTTGGGTTGGGGTATCTAACATTGTACTCATAATCTGGCTTATTTGGTCCTAGAGGTTTTGCAACTCCAGAAAGTGTGCGCATAGCTACCCTACAGTCCACATCCTCTCCAGCTCTTATCTTCTGAGGGGTGTTTACCATAGTTCCATGTTATCACTAGGGTCTTGAAAAACCTAGATACCAGCTGCCACTTAAATTCTCTCCAAGTTGACAAGGCCATGGTCTTGCTGGCCTATTCTCAGATTTTTTCCCATACTTTTTCCACTAGGGGGTGCCCTAACTCTTCCTCCCATTTACGTTGGATATACTTCCTTGGCTGGATGTTGCTATTCCTGCATCCTCTGTATAATCTGGATATAATGATAGGGTCTCCCATGCTAGTCATTTCTGTTCTGCCGAGTATCAGTAATGGGTGTGCTAGCCTTTGCTGAATTAAGGTTTTCCTTGGGTCTGCAGACAAGTAATGTCTAAGCTGGAGGTAACAATAGAGGTCCCTCTGTGGTATCCCCCTAGTCTCTCTGTAATTGTTGGAAGAACTTCACTATATTCCCCTCCAAGAATAGTTCTAGTCTCCCAAGACCCCTTCTTTCCCACGTATCATGTACAGAGTCAGTTTTACCTGATAAAAAGTCTCTGCATGCCATCATTGTGGTTGGTCAGTTTGGATGCTCTCTTTTTCAAGTACCTCTACCGAGGTGCTGAGCATAATCCTTATCCAAGAATTTGGTATTGATTTGATGGCCCCACCATGAAGTCTATTAAATATCGGATTAATTAATCTATACCCTTTAAATCTGCCTGTTCCATATTTTCCCATCAAATGCCAAGTGATCGTTTAGTTCTGGGAAAATGTATTGGAGTTGGTCTACCTGGCATTAAGCTTTGAGGTCTGGTATTCCAACCCTCAGTTTCCTTTTTCTAGAGTTACCAGGCTCCATCTCAGCCTGCCCTCTCACCATATGAATTTAGACAACATGGTTTACTGATTGTGAGATATACGCCAGGAGGGTACCAAACAAGAAGAGCAGCCACAGGAGAATATTCATCCTAATTGTTTCTGCCCTTCTTGTTATGGACAGGGGCAATGCTGCCTACCTGGTGCAATCCCCATGCATCTCTGCTATCAACTTCTGGTACTTCGATTGGTAAAATTTACTAAAGTCTGCTGTAATTTGGACCCTGAGATACCTAAAATGTTTGGATGCCCATTTAAATCTCCTTAACCCTTTTAACTCAGGGGTCACTGTGCCATCTACAGTATTAGCATTATCTCTGACCTATCTTCATTAACTTTGAAGCCAGATGTAAACCATATTCCCTAATTATGTCCATAACCTTGGAAGTGTGTTCATTGGGTTCTGCAGGTACAGGAGAATGTTATTTGCATATTTATGCATTTCTTTGTTTATTTATTTAAGAGTTTCACCAGGAAGGCATACTGAGGAGGATTGCTTGTTTCCAGATGTGTGCTGGGGGAAGGGAGGAAACAAGTTGTTCACATACAGTGCTGCTGGAATGCCTGTGGGTTTATTGTGGGCTGTCTGGTACAGTCCTCAAATGGTTTCATTCTTACCTCACAGACAGGTCTCAGAGAGTTGCCACTGGAATTTATTCCTCTGGCGCTCATTCCCTGCCTTGTGGGGTACCGCAGGGCTCCATTTTAGCTCCCATTTTGTTTGCAGTGTATATGCTGCCATTGAGAGAAATCATCAGGCGATACAGTCTGGGTTTTCACTGCTATGCAGATGATACCCAGCTGTATCTGTCCTTTCTCCCCGGCCAGGATGATGCATTCTCCGTGATAAATAACTGCCTTGCTGAGATCAGACTTTTGGATGAGTTCCAGCTGGCTGAGACTGAATCCGGATAAGACCGAGGTATTGGTAGTGGACCCAGGTCATCCAGGGGCTGGTTTGGGAGCTGGACAACCCTCAGGTTTGTTACTTGGTGATATGCCGCTCCCTACCTCTGATCAGATGCATAATCTGGGCGTTATTTTTGATGATGGACTGGCCTTAAAATCTCAGGTATCTGCTGTTGTCAAATCCTCTTTTTACCACCTAAGGAATATTACCCGGGTGAAACATCTGGTTCCGTCAGGTGATCTTCCAACATTGGTCCATGCCTTTGTCACCACCCATCTTGATTACTGCAATTCCCTTTACCTAGGGCTACCTGGGGTTGATATCCGCTGCCTGCAGCTGGTGCAGAACACAGCGGCCAGGCTTTTGACTGGGACATCTAGAACCAGTCATATTACACCTGTGCTCCGTGAACTGCACTGGCTGCCTGTTAGGTGGCGGATCACCTTTAAGGTTGGTTTACTAACCTTTAAAGCCCTACATGACCAGGGATCTGGTTACCTGAATGATCTCCTGATTCCCTACTGCCCACTCCATCCTCTCCGTTTTGCCAATGAGGGATTGCTAGAGATTCCCAGGGTTCAATTGAAGACATCAGGTTCATGTGCTTTTGCCTTTTCAGCACCAACCCTGTGGAATTCTCTACCTCTTTGGTTGAGAGAATGCCCAACCATCGATAGTTTTAAAATTGGTTTAAAAACATATTTATTTAGTCTAGCTTTTATTTAATTATGGTTGACATATTTTAATGTTGTTTTAATCTATATTATGTATATGTTTTTATGTACAGCACCTTGGCTCTGAAAGGCACTACATAAATAAAGTTGATTTGATTTGATTTGATTTGAATAATAAACACAGGGATGAACAGTTCTTATACAGAACAATAGATACAGCACTAGATTAGCAATAATGCATAGAATACATGAAACACAAGTCAACAAAAAGCATACTATTACCATAGATGACAGCATAAAAATATATAATGATATGTGGTTGTCCTCTTCTCCCACTATAATCAATTTAATGTCTGCATTTGATCTGATGGTTGCTGCCAGCTGTTCTAAACTAAGGGCAAACAACAGAGGTGGCAAGGGGCAACACTATCTAGTACTCCGCTGGATATTAAAAGGGTCTGAGATTGTGCCATTGTGCCTTACCCATGCTGTTGTGCCAGAGTAAAGGGCTTTAATCCAGGCCCTAAAAATGTTCCCAAATTTAAACTGTTTGAGGGTTGCACCTAACAAAAATCCCATTTAAGGTGGTCCAATGCCTCTTCAGGATCCAGTGCCACCACTATCTTCTGTCCTGAAGTAAAAAAGGTCCAGAGAAATGTGGGTTCTCTCCCTTGGGAAATATTCTTTAAGTTTAGGGGCTGGTGGGCAAATTTGTCTTTCCTGAGGTAACCCCACATCATAGTTGGCCCCTGCCAAATCCCTCAGGATGTTTGCCCTTTTAACTACTGAGTTAACCCTTTAACATTAAAGAAGACTGTCTTAAATGTGCCAGTGATATCTGACTTGCGTAGTAATTATAAATGAGCTGCTAACCTTTTTTTGAGTTTTGCCAGACCGCTTTCCCCTTCCCCCATCAGTGACTTCCCAGCAATCAAGTGATTGTGGATGACAGCCACCAGCAATTGGTTCCCCTTTAAGCACATGTACAAAAAAAAAGAACAGACATTCAAAACATCAAAGCACTCGGACATTTCTGAAACTTCAATTTTGAACAACACATATCAAAACAGTAAACAGTTTTTCTCCTTAAATGGGGAGAGGCACTGTAAGTGCAGGTGCTATTGGCTTGGGAGCACCATGAGCCAGGAGGGACTATCCATCCTCCCTAGAGCCTGGACACCTTAACCTGGGTGCTCATCACACCTCCAACTAGCCTGGGCTAAGTTTCATAGTTTCATAGTTTGGAAACAAGCTCAGATAGACCATGGTCCATGAATGAACTTTCCACCATTCTATTTTCAAATGGTGGAACAAAAAAAACTTTCTTTCACCCATAAAGGCATCAAGACTTCCTTTAAAGGATATCATGTTTTCACTTTCGACCACATGTCTTGGCAGTGTATTCCAAGCGTTAACAACTCTTCGTGTAAACCACTGACTCCTTTTCACAGTTTTGTTATTTTCTCCAAGCAGTCGGAGGTTATGCGACCTTGTGTCTTTATAATGCATTATATTCTTATTTAAACCTATTAGTTCAAATAATTCTGGATTTTTGAAAGCTCTAAATATCAGACATGTCACCCCTCATTATTCTATATTCCATAGAACATAGCTGTAAGTATCTTAATCTATCATGATATTGTAGACCTCTGAGGGCCGGTATACATCTAGTAGCTTTTTCTGAACTCTTTCTAGTCTATTTCTGCCCTGAACTGAGTAGGGGGCACAAAAGGACAAACAATATTCCATATGCAAATGGACAATTGTTGTATATAAGGGAAGAATAACTGCAGAATTTCTGCTGCTTATGGATCTCAGGATACAGCATATGATTTTATTGCATTTCCTGAAAGTTATATCTGTATGATAATCAAACTTTAGGTTATTGGTAACCCAAATTCCAAGATCTTTTTCATTAGTACTAACTTCCAAAATAGTGTTATTATCTTTATATTGATAATTTAGGATATGGATTCCAAAGTGCAAATTTACACTTTTTCTCATTAAACTGTAATTTGTGTTCATGTGTCCAATTTACTAGCTAATCTAAATTATTTTGAAATATTTATGTAGTTTCCATGTTATAGATTATACCACCCATTTTACAATCGTCTGCATATTTGCATAACTGAGAGCCTGATGTAATTTGCATAGTGGATAGAAGAATGTTAAATAAAATTGGGCATAATACAGAGCCCTGTGGTACTACACTTGTTACTTCTCCCCAATGTGATTTATAACCCCTTATTGATACACATTGAGTTCTATTATTTAGCCAGGAGTTAATCCACTTTATTACATTTGGGTGTAACTGGAGTTTTATCAATTCATGAACAAGAATTTTAATGGAAACAGAATCAAAAGCCTTAGAGAAGTCAAGGAACACCACATCAACTGGCATTTCCTCATCCAAAGATGCACTAATAGGTTCAAATAAGCACAATAGGTTAGTTAAGCAAGATCTACCAGATACAAAACTGTGTTGTCTTGAGTCTATTTATTTTATATTTATTAAATATTGTATTATATTTTTCTGTAATAATCTTTCAAATACTTTACCCACCACAGATGTAAGGCTTATGGGCCTATAATTTATAATGTCGTTTTTTCCCACCTTTATGAATTGGGGTGACATAGGCTTTATTCCAAATTTTAATGGAATTCCCACTTTTCAAGGAGGTCTTAAATAATATTGAAAGAGGCCCAGCTAGATGGATAATTAATTCCTTCAAGAAGTTTACTGGTATACCATCAGGACCAACTGAGCTATTATTTTTTATTGATTTGACTGTTTGCACAATATCAAGTGGGCTAAATACAGGATAATCAGATCATAATACTGGCAGTTCCCCAAGAAATACTTCCTTCTCTCTATGTACAATTAAGAAGTACTGATTGAATACAGAAGCCATATCTATTTCAATGCTTATTAATCCAGCTTCTGTTAAAACGGGTCCCACAGTATTATTATTTTTATTCTTTTTCAAGGATCCAATGTAATTAAAAAAATTATTTTTGTTATCTGTTATTGATGTAACTAACCTTAATTCAGCTGCTTTTTTATTATTTTTGATGATTTTTTAACATCTTTCACTGATCTCCTATATACTGATATATTATCAGTAGTGGGGTGTTTTTTCGTCTTTTTATATAATTTTTTTTTTTTCCTTATGATTTTTTGGACCTTTCTGGTCCACTAAACAGGGACCCTGTGTTTGTTCATATACTTAATCCATACAGGTACCCAGGAATTAATACATTTAGTTAACTTGTTATACATTAAATTCCAAATTTGCTCAGCTTCAAGGTTTTCCAATTCACCCCTCCAATCCCATTGATCTAAATCATTTTTGATTCTTTGATAATCTGCCTTAAAGAAGTCCATAAATTTGGTTAAACCACACATAGGTTTATTTATTCTGATTTGTAGGTCTAATTGAATTATATTATGGTTACTGCTACCTAAGGGAGGTAATATATTTGGGCCAGTATAATTTGAATCAAGGTTTATAAATATCAAATCCAGGGTGCTGGACTTTCTAGTGCCCTCGTGTACCACTTGTACCAAGTCACCGAGGTTAATTATATCAATAAATTTGTGTTCTAGAGTACTAGCACCTATTTGATTAGGCCAATCAATTAACGGGAAATTAAAATCTCCCATAAGTATAATGTCGTTCTGTGTGACCATACTTTCAATTTAATTGAGGAAGGCATGAGTTTCCTCTGTAGTCAAACTGGGGGAATGATAACCAAGGCCGATTTTTATTTCTTCAGGGGTGGCAGATAACTTTACCCATATTATTTCATTATTATTAGCACTAATTTGAACTGGTTCAATCTCATTAGGCTTCCAAATGTCCTTAATATAAAAGGCTACTCCACTCCCTTTTTTATGCTTACAATGTTTATTAAACGAAGTGTAACCAGGGATTGCAATACCCCATTCTTCCTCAGTGAACTAAGTTTCAGTTATTCCACAAACGTCGATATCATTATTGTTTAAAACCAAAGTTAGTTCTTCTAATTTATTTTTTAAGCTCTGGGCATTAATTAGCTGTAATTTTAAGAATTTCAAGCCATCAGGATGATTTACAGGACCTACAGTAGGAAGGGGAGGAGCTGAACAAGGAGTATTATGTTGGGCATGCCTTATTGGAGAGGGTGTAAAAATTCCTCTCACCCCCTTAATTACTAGCTTAAATTTTTGTAGATACAGTCATTTCTATTTTAACCCAAGATAGCAATGCCTTTTCTATTCAAGTGGAGCCCATCACATCAGAAGAGTTCTTCGTTGTGATGGAATATTTCCCAATGGGGTATACATTGAATATTCTGCTTAAGACACCAGCCACTCAACCAATTGTTGAGAACCTTTATAGTCTCATTCATCTTAACTGAAAATCTGGGTACTGGAAGTATTTCAGATATTAATACTTTGTTCCCCATTTCAATAATTTTATTTGTAATAGCCACAAACTGTTGTTTTATTTCATGAATGGTAACATATGTAATATTATTAACACCAGCATGCACTATAACTAGTACGTTTTTATTGTTATTCTGCAGAATATCTGGGATCATAGATGTCATGTCAGACATTTTCGCTCCCCTAAAGCAAGAAAGAGTTCTATTTACTTTGTCCTGATTACAAATTATCCTGTCCAAATGTTTAATCATCGAGTCCCCTCGCACAAATATTTCTGTTGAAGTTGCTATCAGCTGTTGATTATTAGTTTCAGTCACTTCACTAGGAAGACTGACAATCCTTACATTATTACATTCAGATGGTATTTCACATTGAACTGATGTAACATTTATTGATGGAATATGTAAGTCATCTGCTGTAGCTGGGGGTGTTCTCCCTAGGGTGTGCAAGAGATAGAGTGGGTTTAGACAATGATCTCACTTCCCCAGTCTTGCCTCCAGTGTGTTACTCTATCATTTCAGATAAGAATACACTAACACCATGTTTAGCAAAACTGTCTAGAACTTTTCATAACAGCACATTAGTAGCATTAGGTTCATGCCCATGTATAGTCCATGTGGACACCCCATCCCCCGTTTCCTCATGTAATGATGTATGCTATTACTTTAACATGACTATAAACTCATATACACTGCACCCCCTTTTTAATTGCCTTTCCTTTCTTCGTTCCATCACCATTTCACTGTCTCAGATCCAACAAGTGGTCTCAGCATTAGAGGTTACACAGTTCCTTTGGTGCAACCGTCATCTCTACCCCCCCCCAACAGGAGCAAGGGACTAAAACCTTTAGTGTCTGGTGGCCACTGTTGTGAGTCATACCTGTGGTGGTGGTGATAAATAAAAAGAAAGACAAATGGCCAACCAGTCCTCATGCAATTTGTGTCCCTGCAGTTGTCTAGTGAGCCTATTTGCTTCCATGGTGACTTGCTCTGCAGTATACCTATGGCTACCAAGTTGCCCATGGTTCCTGTGTCAGGCTGGAGGTTGTGCCCATTGTCTGTCAGTGCCAGTAGCCACTCTCAGATAATCTGAGGGTATGGGAGGGTGAGGGATGAAGTTCCCTGATGAACTGTATGTCTGTGACTTCGTCCATGCTTCCCTTCCCCTACGAACTTGATATGTACTGCAGCATCACTGCTCTTGTCCAAAATTCTCTTTTATCTTACCTCAGGGCTGCCTACCAACAGTTTGTTTCTAGACCATGCTGGGGGCTTGTGTGCCATTGTACACTGCATTGTCAGGAGGCATCATGAAGTCCTTCCAAGCCTTGCCTCTGCATTGAGTTCATTTTCCCAGTTCCTGGGTTGCTTGTCCTTCCCACCCCTCGACCTTGCTGAACTGAAGCAGGGGGAATGGCAAGGGACTGTTCTGCCAGAGTTATTGGACTGCTAGTCATTTTATTTTTTTCCCTCTTTGTTGTTTTATTTGCTCCTTTTCCCCTGCTTGATGCTTTCATTCAGTGCTAACGAGACATAATCCACCCTGTTACTGAAAATAAAGTTTGTGCCAGGGGGTATTGATTGAGCCACTGCTTGCTCTTGCTGGTTGCGGAAGTCATGTGGGCTTCTTCTGCAGGGGAAAGTTGTGGTGTAACTAGTGTAATTGACACATTAAACTACTGTCACAGTGAGCTAGAACAAACATCTGAAACAAAACAGTTAAGCAGAAATTGAGAATACTTGCAATTTTTATGCAGACAAGATTTCATCTTTTCCTTTAGCCCTTTGAATACCATGCTGCAAGACTCTGAACAGGGTTTCAGGTGGGTCACCTTGTGCTCCTTTGCCTTTACCCCCTTCCTTGCTAGTAAGATACCAGACCATTTGAAAAAGTGACCTCTCAAAATGTCTACTTTTAAGTCCGGGGTCATGATGTCTTCTTTCTGGAGCTGCTTAGAAACCTGCAGTTACATGCCATATGTTTTAATCCCTTCCTTCCTGTGCACCACGAGCTTGGTGGGGTACTGAAGTTGGGCCCTTTTGCCTTTTTTTTCAGCTGCTTAATGGTTGTTAACACACGCTTTTTTTTTTGCATGGTCACACTGGGGTAGTCCTGGTCAATATGTACCCACTTGCTGTTCAAGTCTTTTTCACCCCATGAGCATTTCCTTTACTAGATATCAACAGACTTTCACCAGGATTAAACATGGAGGGGCACCTTCTTTGGGCCTGTGTGCTAGAGCACTGTGTGCTCTTTCTAGATCACTGGGCTCATCTTAAAGTATTTTCAGTTCTTGCAGGAGCCAGTTCACTGAAAACCCATTCAAATCATTCTGCTTACACCCCTTTGGAAAGCTAAAGATGCAGATGATTTTGTGTCTGCCCCTCACCTCTGCATCTTTGGCCTATCTTGTTAGCTCATTCTCCCTCTCTGCTAAGTACAGCATCATGCAGCCCAGGCTTTGCATCTTCTCACATACCTCATTCAGGCCATCCCTGATCTCTGTGGTGCAGTGTTCCAACCTCTTTTATATCTTGCTTGATATCAGCCATGTCTGAGTCAATCATTTGGAGCATCCTCATAATGTTGGATGGAGTGGCCCTAGTCCCCATCATGCTGCTGCATGAGGCCCTGTCCTCCTCCTCTCCTGCTGAACACACAGTGCAGTCAGAGACTCTCGAGGATGAATTGCTAGTGCTGTCATTTCTTGCACTCCCCCTCTGCACTTTTGGTTTGGTGCCGCCGCTGCCTCCCAGTTTTCATGGGGGAGCTCATTTCTCTTTATTTTGCTGTGCTTTATGGTCACAAGTAGACAGCAAACTGATGAATAGATGTAGATTTTGCACACCAACAAGACCAGAGCTCAGAGTCAAACTTCCATCTTGGCTGGTGACATCTCCAGAAGTCAGATCTAGAGAATTATTATGTTGCAGAAAGAAAAGTGACTTACTTCACCAAAGGAGGAGAGATAAATACTAGAAGATTATAAGGCAAATGCTACATTAACAATTCAGACAGAAGATAAGGGTAGCAGTGCGGTAGTCCTAGATGCAGATAAATATAGTCAAGAAAGAAATAAGTAATTAAGTAATGAAAAAGTATACCCTAAATTGTTCGGTGACCCACAACTGCCACTGAAGAAAAAGGTGGATGATTTCATAAAGGATGGTTTTGAGATGGGCTTGATTACCAATCAGATAAGGGAATTTCTAACCACAGAACATCCACTATGCTCAGTAATATATGTCCAGCCAAAAATACACAAGCCCTTAGTACACCCTTCAGGGAGATCAGTCACCTTCAGGATAGGTTCACTAATGAAACAACTCTTGCAATTTATCGATTGTCTCAAAAAACCTTTAGTGACAAAATTACAATCTTATACCCAAGATACACACATCATATAGAAAGTTTTAAAAGACATTCACATTGAGGAAGGTGGCCTAATGGTAACCCTTGATGTGGAATCCTTATATATGAACATCCCACGACATGGACTTACATGCTGTGAAATATTTTTGGGACATGTCCCACCAACAGAATTGTTGGAAGAAAGTGAAAAATGGTATTGGAGAGTTATGCCTTCTAATTCATAGGAGACTTTTATAAAAAAAAAATTGGTGGAATGGCAATGGGGACAACTTTTGTCCTCAGTTACACAATTTTTTTTATGGGCACATGGGAGAAGTCTGTGATTTATTCTGAACTGAACCTTTTCTGAGTAAGATGGAACTTTGGCAGTAGTTTATAGATGATGTCATTAGGGAGTAGCAGGGTATGGAACAGCAGTTGATGAAAGTTTGTATATCTTCAATCATATTAAGCATTTTGGAAATTGTTGGTGTTGCAGGATCACATGGCAATAACATGTTCTGATTTTAGCATTAGGAAAGGTGGAATGGGTGGGGGTAACTACCACCTTGTATTGAAGACCTACAGACCACAACCACTTGTTAGCAGCAAGTAACTGTCACCTCTGCCACACTGTAATAAACATACCAAAGGGGCAGTTTTAGCAAACAAAAGAAAACATTTGCAGTAAGGATGGAGGAATATGTTGAACAAGCAGAGTGTCTGAAGGAGAGATTGTGTGAAAGAAATTATGGGCAACAAGTCATAAGAAGTGCAAAAAGTGAATTAGGTTGACAGAGGGGTTTATTAGAAAGAAAGTGAGGGGTACCAATGAAAGAATAAATTTCATCACCACCTTTTCCAGAAAGGCTGGGGTTGCCCAGGAAATAGTATATAACTGGAACATTTTAAAGGTGGAACCTAACTTGAAAGATTGCATAAAGGTACCATCAAGAATGTTTTTTAGGCAATCAAAGAATCTGCTGGATGTCTTTGAGGGCTTATAGAAACCAAGTGTTATGGCTAGAGGTATCAGATCAATTACTAGAAAATGGTTAAAAACACAGATTGAATGATTATCTGTATATGATAAATATATATTTATACAACCTTAAATTATCTGATTTAAAACAGTTGCAAAGACCCTTGAAAGAGCTCAATGGACTGAGCAAAATGTTGCTGCATTTAATAAATAAGAAATAAGAAAAGTGAAGCATGGAATCCATTCTTTCAGTATAAAAGTTACAGCTTCCCCACTTGGCATAATTTGAAAAAGTCTGTGATGCACCTTGGGGAAGCCATTAAGGAATTTTGAAAAGACACCATTTCCCACAAAGAATTTTCAAAAGGCCACCCCAACCCCAGATGCAAGCACCGATTTGTCAGCAGAGTGTGCCATCCATGCTGCAGGGTGGAAGCAGTCCTTTGATGGCACAGTCTGGTTGTTAGGCAGAGCACCAACAACAATGCAGATCAGACAGGTGGTGTTTCTTGTAAGACTTCCTGTATGCAGTAAGCTGAAGACCGCCTGTCTGCTAAAACTGGATCAGAGTGCTGTATCTGCTATTGAAGTGAAAGGTGCTGCTGAGGTATGGAGAGAGTGTCAGACTGTGTAAATGGTTGATGACTCCATCACTCTTCCACTCCCTGTACTTGTGAGGACTGCTGCTGGAGGGAAAGCAGTGCACTGGGAGGGACCAGAAGGTAAACTGCAAACTGATAAACAGTCAAAAAAATAGGTGGTGGTTACTGGAATGAGTATGCCTGTTGAGACTGTTGTGCCCTGTCAGGTCTGTAGGGGGGAAGATGCTGTTAATGTTAATATGTCTGCTCATGTATTGGGAGGGGCTGGGGTTGATACAGGTATGTCTACATGCAGCAAGCAAATGTTGGTTGGTCTGGTAATGCTCCTACAATGGGACAACTAGCTGAGCCTCAGGTAACTCAGCTGTCCTGGAAGACTGCTGGACCCCCTAGTCAACATGAGATCCATGAGCCTGCACAGGCTAATCCAACAGTCTCAATCTCTTTTCCCCCCAAAATGAGGCAAACACCCCCCAGGTACAGATACCCTGGAGAGGAGGACCTTAGGCTCACATGCTTTCCCAGATCAAGCCAGTCCTACAGCAACTGGACCCTCATGGAGGGATGGCCTAGATGTGCAGGAAAAAAGGGTCTAAGCGGGATTACGTGATGCCCTTGGTGGAGTAAACAGCATGGTGGTGCAGCTTTGCTATTCCTTAGGCAATTTCAGCAGATTTCTACCTAAAATACTGATTATTATTGTACCCTACCTTTCTATTTGATCATCAGACTTCCAGGGTTAAAGAAATAATAGATATGGAGCTGCATAGAGAGTTGAATTGCAGCGCTCTGGAGGAGGAGAAGCAAGAAGAAGCGGTGGGGTTGGATGCAAAAAGACCCCATAGGAGTTCATAGCTGAATACAGATCCCAATCTGGGTGTTTCCAGAGAACAGGCAGATCAGCTCCAAGAAGATGTCACCACTATTAAAACAGTTCTATTTTCACTTATTGCCAAATTCAGAGATTGGAAAGCATCGTTATCAGGGTTGGCCGTACGGGTATCAGATGCGGAGGCCCGAATTTCATCAACGGAGGATCGTCTAGACAAACTGGAAAAGAAGAATATAACATTAAAGAGAGCGGTAAAAAAACTAGAAGACAAGGCCGAAGACTTAGAATGAAGATCCAGACGTAATAATTTAGTCCTATTAGGCTTGCCAGAAGGTGAGGAGGGGAATAATACAGTGTCTTTCATTCAAAAAATATGCATACGTATTTTAAGCCCCTTGCCAAATGGACCCACATATGTATTTGAATGGGACCATAGATCAATTAGACCCAAACCACAATTGGATCAACCACCTCGTCCCATTATTTTTAAAGTCCTGAACTATCTCGACAGAGATCATATACTTAAATCGGCCAGGACTACGGAGAGCATTGAATGGGAGGGCAAGAAGATGAGAATGGTCCCTGATTTAACATTTAAAGTCAGACAGAAAAGAGCTGCTTATTGCCAATTGCAATCTAAATTATGGGCTGCAAAAATAAAACATAGAATGTTGTATCTGGCATGACTGGAGGTATCCCTGCCATCTGGAACTCAACGTTATGAGACAGCTGCTCAAGCCGCTGCTAACCTAAGTACAAGACTCCCTGAGTTATTCGGGAAGGGTGGCTGATGTATCTGGACTGCAACTCACTGCAATTACCTCATGTGACAGCTTTGGAAGTTTACACAGGAGGCCATATCCAAGTAAAAGATTAACTTTGTTTTGCAAGTGCTAAATCTTTTCTTTTTGGACTTGAATGAGAGATGGAGGGAACATTGGGGTGCGGCAGAGATTAGGTTCTGAGAGATGTAGTATTTTGAATACTAAACACTGGGCGAATATTATAATGCCCTTCTACCATATTTTGTTTTTCTGGACTTTGCACAATGGGATATCAGCTGCACGGATTAAGATGGAGCGCCATCTTCCTACAATTTTTTTTTCTTTCTTTCTTCTTTATACAGTGCAGCATTGACTCAGTTTGCAACAGAAGGCCCTGAGCTGATTATTTATGTGTATTTTTTTACTTCTTGTTCCACTCCACTGTACTCGTTCATAGCTCATATTTAACATTCTCCTAAATTGGGACAGCACCAGTTATGTAAGTGATGATTGATTTAATAACGAATTAAGCTCCTACTTAACTCATATAATACTTAATACTTAAACTTATTATTATGACTCTGGCTAATAGAAAAAGTCTGAAGATTTTGGGGGGCAATTATGATTAGAAATGATTCTCTAGCTATCGAGAATAAACCTAGGAATAGGTATCTATCAGCATTGCAATGGCTATTATAATTGTTAGGGAAAGGGACATGATTATTAATTCTTGAATACTTCTTCTTGCATTAACAATTGCTAAGATAGTTGTTGAATACTCCAGAATTTAAATTTTTTTTTTTTGTTTTTTCTTTTCTTCTTTCCACTTGGCAAGGCCAGAGCTAGTGGTACAATATATTTTGATGATCATTACAGCTGGGTAGAACATTAGAGGAACCCTCTGGGTTACTTCACTAACAGAGCGGGGGTCGCTCCTAAGATGGCATGACAGCTGGAGTGTTTCAGAGTAGGCGTTTGGCCTGGGATAAAGTTTTGGGGGGAAATGTATGGGAATCATGATATGTTTAGGGGGGCTTTAATAGGCAGGGTAGGTTTTATGGGGTTGGACAGTTGGGGAAGAGAGATGAATGGGGCAAATATGAAGAGATTTTTTCTTTGAGATGGGCAAAAATGCGGGACAGTCTAGTTTTGACAAGTAAATGGATGAAGCTATCATGGGAAGTTGGAATGTAATTTCATGGAACATTAAAGGTGGGAAAGATAACACTAAAAACTACACTATTTTATGACATCTAAGTAGATACCATCCCCACATTGTTATGATACAGGAGACACATGTTACCACAGACCAATTATTGAGACTCTGTAAGGTGTGGGTGGGCCAGGTCTTTGGGGCTGGAATTAGTACAAGATGGGGGGGACATTGCAATCCTCGTACAAAGAGGTGTGCCATTTAAAGAAATTAAATCCTGGTGTGATCCAGAAGGACGGTATATTTTTATACATGGGAGTCTGGCAGGAATAGAAGTTCTTCTTGGCTCTAACTATGGCCCAAATATGGATACGTCCACTTTTTTTCCACCCTTAGCAACAATCATAGCCTCAGTTCCTAACATTCCTTGTCTTTTAGGGGGTGACTGGAACTTGGTATATGCAAATGACTTGGATAGATCATTCTGTAGGAGAGCTGGTCTTTCTCCCGCTCAGCGGGCTCTACGGGAATTAATGGCAGACTCCGGTCTGATAGACCCATAGAGAATCCACCACCCACAGTTATTAGATTTCACATTTTACTCTCCCCCCACAAAGTGTATTTGAGGATTAACTATTTTCTACTCAGTTCATCTGCCTTACGTGGGGTTGAGGATACTGGAATTTATCCCAGGGTACTATCCAACCACTCACCCATTTGGCTTAAAATAAAATTTTCACCCTCTCTGCAAATTTCTAAATCCTGGTCCCTTAACACCCAAATGTTGTCTGAGGAGGAGATAGTGGAGCATATGAGAACTTTTATTAAACATTCCTGGGATACCAATTAAGACTCTATCACTGCAATAGACATTTTACGGGGTGCTCTTAAGGCAATATGGAGGGGAGAATTTATAAGACTTGCAACTAGAAGGAAATGCAAAAAAAACCAAGGAGGTGGAGGAATGGTTGGCACATATAAGATATTTAGAGACTTATTTGAACCAGAGATCAGAGGATCAGGCCTGGGTTGAAATGTAATCCCTAAGAGCTAAATATGCAGCATACAGTTTAGATATTACCTTGAAGACTATGGCAAAGTGGAAAGCTGCTTACATTGGGCAGGGGGAAATCTGGAAAGCTGCTAGCAAACAGATTAAAACAACAAAGGGAGGCTAGGTGGATAGTAGCTCTTCAGGACAGTGCCACAGGGAGTTTAACCTCAGCCCCAGAGGCAATTGCTAAAATTTTCTGTGACTATTACATTGGTCTATATACAACCCCCCATAGATCCAAAATATAGCAAAAAAATTGAACACTTTTTGCAAGATGTAGAATTGCCAAAGCTTAAGCCATCCCAACAACTGGTGTTAATTGGAGAAATCACTCTTCAGGAGATCAGGGAGGCAACTGACCGACTGCCAACAGATAAGGCCCCCGGCCCTGATGGATACCCTCCAACATTTTATAAACCTTTTAAAGAGGAGTTGGCCCCTTATCTAAAGATGCTATTTAATTACTTATACTCTGCCCCTATTAAGGAATCAGCTTTATTTGAAGCCAGGATTGTGGTCCTACCTAAACCTGGGAAGGACCCATCTAGCCCAAATAACTCTACACCAATTTCGTTATTGAACATTGAGATCAAGCTACTAGCGAGCATACTAGCTTTCTGCCTTAAAAAGGTGTGGAATGACTTAATTGGACCAGATCAAGTAGGTTTTGTCTCGGGGAGACACTCTAGTGATCATTTCAGAAAGATTTGCCACTTGCTGTCCGTGTCTGGGGAAACCAATGCAGATAAAGTGCTGGTCTCCTTAGACGTGGAAAAGGCATTCGACAGAGTCAGTAGGTCTTTTTTGTTTGATATCTTACCTAGGTATGGACTACCTTCGGAGTTTATAAAATGGATTGCAGTGCTATACACAATACCTTCTGCAAGAGTCATATCTAACGGGGTGACATCCAATGGTTTTGTATTGACTAGAGGCACCAGACAGGGCTGCCCCCTGTCCCCCATGCTTTTTAACCTATACATTGAGCCTCTGGCTAGAAAAATTAATGCAGTAGGTGAAGTTAGAGGCATAAAGTTAGGCCAAGACATATATAAACTTTCTATGTTTGCAGATGACATTCTCTTGCACCTCACCATGTGGCAAAACTCCACACCAGCTGTGCTGAGAATAATAGAATATTTTGGTTTATTGTCGGGTTATAAACTAAACTGGCAAAAAACAACTGTTCTATCTCTGACGTCCTCTTGTTCTAAGAGAGAGGTGGAAGAGCTAGGCTTGAGATGGGCCACAAATTCTATTGCTTTTCTAGGGATTGAACTTACTTGGGACATTGGCAAACTAAGATCTCTTACTATAGACCCTATAGTATCTCAGATGCAGCAGGATTTGAAGAGGTAGCAATGCTTGCCGTTGACTCTCTGGGGAAGAGTCAATATAATTAAGATGGTTATATTTCCAAGATTAATGTACCCCCTCTCCATGCTGAATTTAGTCCTTTCTAGAGCTTGGTTTAAGAAGATAGAAGCTATTTGGTCTGCATTTATTTGGAAGGGTAAAAAGCCTAGGAGGTCCATAACTAAATTGGCTAGTGGGAGGGAGAAGGGGGGACTAAGCATCCCCCACTTTTTCTCTATTACCTGGCCTTTCAGAGTTGTAAATACCTCCATTGGTTACTCCCCTGGAAAGGGATATCGTGGAACTTAGCATGGCTTAACATAGAGAGACATCTGGCATTATCTCATAATATATCCTTGGCTTCATTACTTTATACCCTACCTAACAAGATACCTCAGACATGGAAGCATACCCCTTTAGCATGGGCAATGAAGGCCCACATTCAGCTATGTACCTACTTCAAACTGAACAATAGACAAGATTTATGTCAGCTACTCTTTAATAATATGAACATAAGGTTAGGAAATAGGGTTATTACCCCGTCTTTTTGGAAGGATTTAAAAGAGGCTATTCTGTCAGATTTGGTTAAGGACAATAAATTTCTTCCTCCAAAGAATTTTCAACAAACCTTTCAATTGACAGAGCACCCCTTTTTTAAATACTTGCAGATTAGGTCATCACAGACATTTTCATTTCTTACAGAATTATCTAATATAGTGTTACAGTCAAGGCCTATCTCCCAACTTTATAGGCAGTTGTCCAGTAGGGCTACGGCCAATTGCTCTTTGACAGCATATTATTGGCAGCAGGCAGCAGATCTTTCATACAATTCTATAACCTGGGAATCCATATGGAAGAATAACTATCAATTTGTAAGGCAAGACCGTCTGCATCTGATCAGGTTTAATATCCTCCATCATTTATATTATACACCAACTAAGTTGCAGCATATGGGGAAAAAACAAAGTGAAGCTTGTCAGAGATGCCACCAAGAGCCTGGGTCCCTGTTGCACATAATATGGACTTGCCCCATAATTCAAAGCTTCTGGCAAAAAATAAAAGACTTCTTGAAACCCCTATTTGGAGACACTGCCAATTTCAACATAGAAACATGTGTACTTGGTAACCTCTCAGTCCTGATGCTGCAGGCACATAAATATTATATGGCTCTTACCTCTGCCGTAGCACTGCTTCTTGTCCTGAGATATTGGATTAAAGATACTGCACCTCCCTTTAGAGAATGGATACAGGAACTTCATGTAGCGTATAATGCAGAAAGAGCAATAGCAGTGCAATATCATAATTTACATGTTTTTAATAACCAATGGGAGCAGTTTACACACTTCGTAGCTGAGAGGTACAAGGATTCTTAAGAAATTAATAGCTCAACTTCCATGTGCAAGAAATAGATATGTTGGATTAGATATAATAGATATATCATAGTTTGTCCTGCAGGAGATGAAATGTTGATGTGAATTTTTTGCCCACTTGATATTTCCTAGGGAAGGGAGTAGGGAGCATGGGGGTTTAATTAGGGAAGCAAGATTTTGGCTATGCTATAATGTTTATAAATGATTGTGGACAAGGGGGGGAATGAGGAAGGGGAGGAGGGAGGGCATTTAATGAGTTAAAAATCTGACATGTTCGATGCTACAATGTGATGTATTACTGTTTGTTTAAAAAAATGCCAATAAAGCTTATTAAATTGCAAAAAAAAAGGGTCTAAGCTGATTCTGATGCTCATAGACCAAAACCAAGAAGCACAAAGATAACCTGGGAGGGTCGCCCAGAGCAGCAGGGGGACAGGGAGAGATCTTTCACATGGCATATTTATTTTGGGCATGGGGAACTGGCATAGTGGTGAAATGCCATATGGCTGAGGTCACCTGGCTCCCTCAGATATCAGCTGAAATGCCTCCCCCTCTTCCTGTTTTCCCTCTGCATAACTACTTACCATGTAATTGCCATTGTAACCTGGCATAGGGATAGCTGATAACATAATTCTTGCTTTCTGCTTTGTTTGCTTATTTTATACTTACTCCTGTATTAATTATGTTCTCTGACTGCACTTAATTTTAACTCAGCTGCAGCTGTCCTATGTAGTATGTATCCCTTATTCCCTTCTGCCAGGTCACATCTGGAAATGAGCCTCAGCTCAGTGTGTCTTACCCAGTTACTAATTTTCAACTAAATAAATAAATAAATATAGATATTCTTTGCAAAAAACTATGTTAATGCATCAGTTAAAGTTCAGGATAAAGTGACAAAAGCAAGGAAATATGACGTTATGGTTTCCAACCCTAAAACCCCTGCCACACCCCTGAAGCAAATGAGGGGTGGAGTCTCCCTATGGGTTGTCAACCCTAACGCTCACCCCATTGCAGTAACAGAAAAGCTAAGATGTGATGGAGACAGGTGTGTATGTTTCATGAGTGCATACAATGAGGGTGAGTGTTAGGGTTGATAATCCTAAGGGAGACTCCATCCCTCATTTGCTTCAGGGGTGGGGCAGGAGTTTTAGGGTTGGAAACCATAATGTCATACTTCCCTACTTTGGTCACTTTATCCTGAACCCTAACTGATGCATTAATGTAGTTTTTTTACATTTTCAAATAGTAATTATGTGCAACTGCAGCACAGTTCTGCGCCACAGGTGCAAAAACACATTTTGGACAGGATTTGTAAAATGACAACTGTGACACACATGAGGTGGGGTGATAAGAAGACTATGCTGAAAATATGGGGTGAAATATTAAACCTTTCCAAAGTTACGAATGTGCGTAGAGACATTGCAACAAATACTTATAACACAGCCATTTTTTGAAATTGTGACCCCACATTTTCAACATAACCTTCTTATCACCCCACCTCATGAACAATATTACAGTGAAATGTCAAAAGTAGGCAAATTTGACCTTAGGGTTCCCAAGCCTAAGACCCCACCCCCACTGTGCATGCAGGAACAGGCATGAGGGGTGTGTTTTGGGGTTGTAAACCCTAATGCTCTCCCCATTCCATGAGTAAGTAAGGTAAGATCGGTACAGCATATGGGAATGAGGTGAGCATTAGAATTCACAACCCCAAAACACACCCCTCATGCCTGTTCCTGCATGTGTAACCAAATTATCAGCATTGCCATCTGATTACCCCAGCACATGTACTTAATACAGAACATTTTCAAATCCCTGCCAAAACATAATTCTGCACAACTGCAATGCCATTCCATGCCACAGATGCAAAAACACATTTTAGACAAGATTTGAAAGATGACAGCTGTGACATACCTGGCATTGTGTAATAAGAAGGCTATGTTGAAAATCTAGGGTCAAAATATTCAAAAATTTCCAAAGTTATGATCAGGCATACTGAAATAGCAATGAATGTTCATAACTTTGGTATTTTTTCATATTTTCACCCCAAACATTCAACCTAGTCTTCTTATGACCCTACCTCACAAAACCCGTAGGTGAACATTTTAAAATCCATGCCAAAACGCCATTCCATGCCACAGGTGCAAAAACACATTTTGGGCAGGATGTGAAAAATGACAGCTGTACTGTTCATCAGGTGGTGTAAAAAATGGCTATGATGAAAATTTGGAGTCAAAATATAAAAAATTACCAAATTTATGCACATGACAGAAAATTTCAATGACCACGCTTAACTCAGCCATTTTTAGGAATTTTTTAAAAAATTTTCAATATTGACTTTTTGGGACCCCACTTCATGAACACTGGCACTGTCATTTCATTAATCAGTCCCAAAAGGTGATTTCACGCAATGACCGCAAAATCGCCTTCCGGGACAGATTAACAAAAAGTTATGAACATAAGTTCAAAACGCCATTGAAATACATTATATGGCACTTAACTTGATTACTCAGTTTGCAGTTCAGCTTTGAAGAGTGCAGACATGTCCCAGTCCACAGAAGTTGACAGCGGAAGCCCTCCAGAGGTAAATATAAGGTAAGGAGGGGGTGTGGGGTGGTGGGTCCTCAGTGGGAGGGTCGGGGCATGGGAGGGGAACCACGGAGATGAAGAGGGACTGTTTTCCTTTTTCCAGGTTTAAAAAATTAAAAAGACATTGGGGGAACCATTTTCTTTGTTTACAGGCAAGCAGAAAAACACACATTTCAGGACACTGGGAGTGGGTCCCCCAGTGTCCCACATTGCTGAGTGGGGGGGGCTTACAGAACACTGGTAGTGGGCTCCCCAGTATCCAAGACTCCTGGGGGGAAAAGATAAATGTACTGGGACACTGGGAGTGGGCTCCCCAGGGTCCCACGCTACTGGGAAAGGGGGGACTTGCGAACTTGCGGCTGTCGATATGCATGTTTGACCACAAGTAGATGCTTAATGTTTGAAAGGATCATACGTGCAAAAACAGACATCATATATTTTCGCGCATACCACATTTTCAAATATCAAGCATCCACTTGCAGCCAAACATCCATATAATTGACAACACTGACAAATATACATAAAGCACATCTGTGGTTGTGCTTGTTCTATGGTGTGGAGGACTAAGCACAAAAACAGAGCATGCAATGGTCTTGGGGCTCAAATCCAGGCTGTCTACATTTTTTCACCTTTATCGTAGGTGGACAAAAAAATTTACAGAGACTGAATTCAAACCCAGGATCCTTGCAGTCCTGTCCCTGTGCCTTATCCTCTACACCAAAGAAGAAGTACAACATCAGGGTTGCATTTAATACAAACTTCTATTTGCACAAATGGATACCCCTATTGGCACAAATACTCATTTGTGCAAATACAAAATTACTTTCGTACCTGACATATAAATTTTCCCAAGGGAAATAATGGGAAATTGAAAAACTTTTGAACGGATTAATATTTTTTCACCAAACCTACAAAAGGATATATCAGTGTTTGACTATGCAGGTGTGATCTATGGTGCTACCACAATTCTTATCTCAGCAGACTGGACACTCTTTGTTATGCTTTCTGTTGATTTGCCTCTAATTCCCCTCCCTGCACCTATCACTGCACCCTCTACATTACTCTCTCCCTCCCTCCTCTTGCTTCCTGCCATCTCTCACATTCTGCTTCTTTTCTCTGTAAATATCAGTTCTCCTTCATACCCCTCCTCTCTCCTCTCACCTGCTTCTTCCTCCACTTACTGTATTCCCTCTAGTCTGTGGACTCCCATACCTTTTTTATTCCCTGTTGAAAATCTTCCACTGGGCAAACAGTCTTCTCCTCAAGGCTCCCCTTCTCTTCCCAGCTCCATTTGTCCCTATCTTACTTCTTACTTCTTCCTCCAACATCTACTAAAGCTTCATTTTGCTCCCTCCTGCTCCTCCTTCATACTTGGTTAGACCTTTTGGCACTGCTGCCTTCGCTGAGGTGTACCAACTTTGCTTCTCCAAGAAGTACAGTAGTAGTATAAGTGATAACTTTATTTGTATGTTGCCCATCCCCACAGGCTATGGATGTCTTGCAATATGCAACACAATAACATTAGAACAGACAGAGTAATACAAATATTCCACTCACAAAGATTAAATAACATATAATGATAAAATTCCAGGTGGCTATACAGTAGTATAAATATTCTCTTCCTATTTCAGGGAAGGCCAAACAAAAAAGTGTAGGGTCTGCTATCACAAAAGCCCAACCCCCAGATTGTTTTAATCTAGACCTTGAGATAGCCCAGCTCAGCAGACCAGAGAGATCGATTTGGCACGAAAGGAATTAGGAGCACTAACATGTAACCCAATTCCTTACCATGGAGGCTTTTATAAGTGAGCAAGCCCTATGAAAATCAGTCAGTCCACTGCATTTTACAACAGCTGCAAGCAGTGCATCAAACCTGCTGATAGTCCAAGATCTAAAGCGCTGTAGTAATCCAGCTACAATGTCACAAACGCATAATAGGGGTTTCAGATTATCCATTTCCAAATATGGCTTAATCCAGGAGCTGTTTCTAAGTTGGAAAAAGCCAGTGTGAACCATTGTGGATGAGTGTCACCCAAGCGTCGGACCATGATTCACAACAACCCCCCCCCCCAATTTTTCACCTTCTCAGCAACTGTTAGCAGGGAGCCATTCAGTGTTACCCCAATATCCCCTCCATCTGTGTTGAGATGATGACCTGAACTGACCACTGGCATCTCTGTCTTGTCCAGATTCAGTCTGTACCTGCTAGAGGCCATCCAGTCCACTGAAAAAGAACAAGGCACCGGGCCCTGATGGGATCCATTCTAGAGTACTGAGTACAAAGGAGGAGGTAGTGGCAGGGCCACTAATGGGGTCTGTTTGACTATCCCTGACCACATGGGTGGCTCCTAGGGACTGCAGAGATGTGCATGTGATACCACTTCACAAGGGAGGGGATAAGGAGGATCCAAGCAACTACAGGCTGGTCAGTGTGACCTCTATAGTAGGGACTTTCATGAAAGAGTGGACGGTGAAATTCCATGAGATTAAGGAAGTGCAGGACAGAAGGCAGTACAACACTGTAAGGCAGAGATTATGATAAACAAACCTCACTGACTTTTTCAATATGGTAATCCAGACTGTGGATACGGACCAGGCTGTGAATGTCCTGTACTCTTGTATTCTGATTGCTCTTTGTGTCCTCCCTTGTGGAGTAGAATTACATCCGCTACTCTCTAATCTTTCAAAACAAACCCTGACTGTAGAGAACCTTTGAAAAGGCCTTCCAGAGATTCAAACACTTCTGATGCCTTTTACCTGAGAACCCTTGGGTGCATCACATCCTACTCAGAGCCTCATCTATTTTTAGAGCTGCCAACCCTTTTCTAAACCCTTTCTCTTGGTCCAGAGAAGGGACATAGAAAATGGTGTGGTGTATGCAAGAAAAGTGGCATAAGGAGAGGCTGACTAGCCTTAACATGTACACACTAGAGGCAAAACAAGAAAGGGGGATATGACAGAGACTGCAATACATTCATGGGATCAACAGAGGTGACTAGAAAACACTGCTTATCCAGAGCAAGGGGCCAAGTAGTAGAAGTCATGAGTACAAGCTGGTGAGGGGTACTTTTAAAATGAATGTAAAGAAATATTACTTCACAGAGAGGGTGGTGGACAAATGGAAGAGACTGCCAAACAAGCTGGTAATATCCAAGATGGTCCAGGTGTTTAAGATGGGATGGGACAGGCTCAGGAGCATAGTGAAAACTGAAAGAAAAGCTTTGCACACAGGAAGGGCTGCATTGTGAGTAACTGTTCATTTAAAGTGCATTTTGGTGCTACCTGCTACAACAGGCATAACTGGGAAATTGTGCCTGGGGTAGCAGGTAGTGCCAAAATGCACCTTAAATAAATACTCACAAAGCAGCCATTCCAGTTTGCATAGCTTGTCTTTCAGTTTTTGTATTTTGTCTGAAGCTGTGCACCTTTGGAGTCATGGGGATTTACACATTTTCATCAGGAACACAGTGACTCTGGGATTGGGGAGTGGGAAAGATGACAATGTTTAAAGTGGGTCAGAATCAGAGTTTGCATCTGAAGGCTCAGACTGAGCCACACTGTGATTGTCTGTAGTGGGTAATGATAGGACAGTGTAGACTCAATGGAGTCCAAGGCTTCTTCTGCCAGCAAAACTGCTATGTTTCTTGGCCAAACACAGATTGAGCAGAGACACATTATCAACAGTCCTGGGTAAAAAGGACAGGTATAACTGAGTGTCATCTTCGCAGCAGTGAAAACTCAGGTTTACCACATAATTAGCTCACTCAAGGACACACAGTATCTACAGTACACTGCAAAAAACATGGGGACAGGATCGAGCCTTGTGGAACACCACAACCAAGGGGAGATGGTTTCATGGTAAAATTACCCCAACTACATGTTGCACCTTGTCTGTCAGGTATGACTCAAACTAGGCAAGTACTGTCCCTGTGAGACCCCCATTGTCCCTCGGGTGATCCAGCAACAATCAGTGGTCCGCACTATCAAAATCCAAAGAGAGATTAAGGAGAACAAGAATCAAATAATCCCCTCAATCTATAGCCAAGAGGAGCCCATTCTGTATCCTAATCAATGCTATCTCAGTGTTCTTCCAAGGCCAAACTTCATACTGGAGGGACTCATAGATCTTGAAGGCCAAGGGGTGTGCAGAAAACTGCAACAAACTCACCTTTTCAACCTAGAAAATGGAGATAACAGGCAGGTCTGTCATTTGCCAGGATCTCAAGGTCTAGAGTTGGTTTCTTGAGGAGGGGCCTCACCAGCTCTATCTTTAGTGCCCTTCAAAAGACCCCCCACCACCACAATGGAACACCTGATGATCGTAGCAGTTAAAAAGTATTTACTACAGCAACATTATTTTTGTTTATACAACTGTCTGCGGTCTATAGTTTATGGCTTTACCCCTTCTCTGGTTGTATCTGGAAATGAGCTTCAGTTCAGTGAAAGGAAGGAAGGAAGAAAGGAAGGAGGAGAGAGAGAGAGAGAGAGAGAGAGAGAGAGAAAGAAGGAAGGAAAGAAAGAAAAACATATCTTGAGCAACCACACAAGTATACTTGGGACTAATTTTGTTTTAGAGAGCTAAACTTGAAAGGGCTTTATCCCACAACACTTAACGTGACTTTTGCACACACATTTCAATAGAAAAGAATAGAATAGAACAGAACAATGTATGGGGAGTTGTACATTACATATAGAATAGTGGATGGTTGACCATCCACAACAAGGCTGTGTTTCCATCGAGGGAGTTGATGACATCATAGAGACCTTGAGAGTGAAGCTTGAGAAGTCTCTATGATGTCATAAACTGAGATTGAAACACAGCCTTAGCTGTGGATGGTCACTCATCCACTGTTTTATATAATATATGGTTGCCCTTGATTATTTTTTTATGTTTTTCTTAGTTGGTAGTTACCTTCTGTATTATCTGGTGTCACTCCAGCTCCTGCTCACTCCAGCTTCTCCATTGACTCAGACCATGTCAGTCCGGAGAACTCCTGTATGGCGGTTATGACTATCTGTGGCCATGCTGTTTACTTTTAAATAAAAATAAATTATTCTTTTTTGTGACATGGAGCCATGTGCAGCACCTCGTGTCTAAACTAGGTGGGTCCACTGCTTGGTGGTTGCTAAATCATGCCACCATGTTTGCACCATTTTTCCCATTACAGCCATGTTGAATGAGTCAATCAGGTAGCAGATCAAGGCTGAGAAGTTGTACTCTCAATGTGATGTCAGAACAATAGTACAACAACTTTTTTGACCTTTCAAGTGTCCTATAACAAGATTATGAAAGCCACCATTTTCTGTGCATAATAAACCCTAACCATATTTAGAATAATATATGGGTGGGTGTGTGTGTGTGTAACCAGAATTTTACACACACCCAAGGTGTGGGATACTACATAAACTCCAAGGGCAAAGCCTGAGGGGTTTATAAAAGCATCCCACACTGAGGGTGTGTGTAAAATACTGGTTTTACACACATCCATCCATGAATTCTTTTATTTAATGATCGGTGATCATTTTTTTTGTTTCAGTCCAATTGAATCAGTGCAGCTCTTATGTCACAGATAGACAGAGAGAGACATAAACACACACACACACACACACACACACACACACACACACACACACACACCATGTTGTGTGAGATGCTTAGCCCACCCACAGAGCAAGCACCAATTAGCTTTCTGTGGGGGAGCTTGATTGACAGGTGCTGATAACAACCTCCCAGTTACAACCAAAAATATCAACACGGGAGGTTGTAACTGGATATAAAAGTGCTGTTATCCATGTGTAAAAAATGATCACCATTAATTAAAAGTTTATTACAAACCTGTTATGTATTAAAAAAAATGAATAATGTTGGGGGGTTGATTGGAACTGGAAATCATTGTGAAATTTTGAAGAATTTTCTTGCTTTGCATTTACGATCCTTAATGATGAAAATATTGCATGAACACAACTGTGTAAAAAGTCTATTTGAGAAAAAAAAACACACGTTTACAGACTTTTTTTGTGGAAGGCTCTGTACTGAGAAACACACACTGAAAAGAAAAGTAAGTCCACAAAGAGATATTTTTACTGGTTGTTTAAACGCTTTTTATACTAAGGATGGAGGCAATGTAAAGCGTGACTGCAAGATACAGGGGGTTGTTAACATGGAAACATAGACAATACAGACAGATAAAGACCACTGAGCATCCAGTCTGTTTGATGTTCACGTGGTTTAAAAGCATATGAGAAAAAAGTGTGTTCTTTACTTGTATGGTTTTGAGTAACAGCTATGCCTAAATAACCAGACATGTATTGTAGTAAAGTTTGGTTATTACAGCATTTGAAAGTGTTGCCAACCTAGTTATATATATATATATATATATATATATATATATATATATATATAGTAATGGCTGGGCAGGGGGTATAAAGAATTTTACACACACCTGAGGTGTGGGAAGCCACACAAAACTCGAGAGGTTTGTAAAGGCCTCCCACACCAAGGGTGTATGTAAAATTTGAGTTTTACACACCTAACCAGCCTGTATTTTATATAATTGCTGGTGATCATTTTTGTATCACAGCAATTATATAGAATAAACAGGCATGTCCACGGAGCTGTGGACTGGTCAGGTTTCAATGCAGTCCATAGTGGCTTGCGAAGAAATGGAAATGTTAAATTTTTTTTAAAGCAGCCCAATTTCAAAACTGAGTATTTTTTTGCCCTGTTATAATTTTTTTTTTAATAGGAACTTGCCACCAACTCCAAGTGACAGTGAACAGTGCAGTGCTGAGGTCTGCAGGCTGACACAGAGGAAGAGAAGAGCGGTGACTGGTGCATGTGCAATAGAAGGGAAACCCGGTGCGTGTTCACCATTATATCCATTGGGTTATAGTGGGGAAATAATAACCAGGTTTCCCTTACAGAAAAAATGAGCACCAGCAATTATGTATAGAATAATGCATGGGGAGGAGTTTATAACAAAAATCTTATGTACACCTGAAGTGTAGGATGCTGCATAAACCCTGAGGGCAAAGCCCGAGGAGTTTCTCAAAACCTCCCACACCAAGACTGTGCATAAAATTCCAGTTATACACTCCTCCCCTTGTGTTGTTTAGTATATTTGCTGGGGATTTTGTGTTTTGTTTTGTCAAACACTGCAGTAGAAATACAGCATTGCAAAACAAAAAACGTGTGTGAAGTGTGGCATATTTTAAAATTTTTTCTTTGTATCAAACATTGTTAATATCCTGTTCCCCTGTTAGGCAAATATTAAACTACATTTTACAGTGCAAAACTGTGAAAACTGGTAAGAAGCCTGACATTTGAAAACTGGTGTCCAGACGATAAATGAGAGGCATTATGAGGTCACCAGTTTCTATGGAGAGCAGTGAGAGGAATCGTTAGTGGGATTGCAGTTCCGATTTCATGGGTCTAGTGCTGAATCCTGTAGTGTGCGGAGGTGAGTTTATCTGAAGAAAAAAAAGGAGACTGATGGAAAAGTTGTTTGCTATTGTCTGCCTAATAACTGTGTAGTGATGTGGGAATTATCACGTGACTTAGCAAGCGCAAGTGCACTTTCACTTTCCATAGGGAAAGCTGGGTTTATGTTTGCTGTTATAACCTGTAGATTATAACTAGCTTTTCCTATGGAAAAAAAAAACAGTTACCAGTTATTATACAACACAGTACAGTACAATACAATGCAATGTACTAGAATAGAACAGAACTTTGTTTTATATAACTCCTTTATAGAGTTCCTTCCGTAAACACTACTAAACATTAAGGTATGACTGGGGGTTGGTTTACCAGTAGTTAATCCAACTCTCAGGTGTGTAATGAGACCCTGAGGCAAGGCTGAGGGCCTCATGCTCCTGAGGATTGGATTTACTAGTGATAAACCAACTCCCAGGAGTACCTTAATGCTATTATAATTACAGGTGACCCCTTTTATCAACCTGTTTTCAAGGGTCTCCAAAACGCTGTAATAACCTGAAAACAACTTATTACGGTGCTCACTCCAATGTCCTTTCCGTGTCACTCAAGTGTAACACACCACTTCATTGGCTCACACTCTGCATGTGGGCTGGCTAAACAGTATTCCCAAAATGGTGGCTCAGTTTTCTTCTTACCGATGAGCTGCTTTAGTTTATTACCCTCCCCATCTGTTATTCATTTTTTATTCTTTATCTGGTTGATCCAGCCTTTCAAATACAGTACAAAACAAATATCTGGTTGATCTTGCCATGTCTCCGGATTGGGAGATGCATCCAACTCCAAGTAAAATCCAGGACGGACAGTACAAGCCATGGCTGACACTTTCAAAAAGAAAAAAAAGTAAGTCAAACAGAACGAGGGAGAAAGGGAAAGAGTTTGCGTGTGTGTGTGTGTGTGTGTGTGTGTGTGTGCGCGCGCTCACACAAGTGAGAGAGAGAAAGAGTGTGTGTGTCTGTAGATGGGGACAGACTGTCACCACAAGAGACACTGAGCAAGTGGACTAACTCCTTGAACCAGTAATTATAAAAAATAATAGATATTCAACTGTGTCGCTATTGATTTTTTAACACACCCTCGGTGTGTGATGACCTCGAAAACCTCTCAAGCTTCACTCTCGAGGTTTATGAGTCATGACACATCTCGGGTGTGTAAAAACAATACATAACCCACAGCTGCATATCCATTATTCTCTATATAACAAGCATTTGTCAATGCTGAATGTTTGCTTGCATGCTATTTTACTGAGTCCTACTTGTACATATTTTTACTGTATATTTATCCAAGGAAGACCAGATGATATGTAATATGTCATCTGCAATGGGGTCCTGATTTTACTCATTTTTATTCTGAATTTACCCAGGATAGTAGAGATGAGATACGGTATCTTGTTTTCACTGGGGAGCTGCTTTTATAATGTGTTTTTCTAGGACAAAGCATTTTAAATTCAACCTCTCCTTTTCAGTATGGTTCTGCTGTAGGGTCTTGTTTTTATACAGTTTTGCAATATATTTTTACCCAGGATGACCCAGCTGAGATGCAATATCTCACCTTCAATGGAGTCCTGGTTTGACACATTTTTCTACTGCATTTGCACAGGATAGCACAGCTCTGATGATAGCTTGTTTTCAGTGTGATACTGTTTTTTCCAATTTTTACACTGTATTTACCTAGGATACCATAGCTGAGATGCAATATCTCATTTTCAATGGGGCCCTGCTCCCTGCTTTTATCCATTTTTGAAAGGTATTTACCTAGGCCAGCCCAGCTGAAAGGCAAGTTACATTTTCAGCAGGTTCCAGCTTTTACAATACATTTTTCCCAGGACAGAGCAGTATAGATGCACAGTTCAGTGGAGTCTCTGTTTTACTGGGGTCCTGCTTTTACTCATTTTACTAAATATTTACCCAGGAGAGACCAGATGAGATGCAATATCTCATTTTTGGTGGTATCCTGCTTTTACATATTTTTAGATTACATTTACCCAGGACAGACCACCTGAGAGGCAATATCTAATTTTCATTGGGCTCCAACACTTTTACCTTGCATTTCCAACATAATCTTATTTTAACCTAATGTTATGATCAAGACAAGTAGAATTTTTTTAAATCCCATCCAAAAAGTGATTTTGCAGTGCAACTGCAAAAAACATGTTTTGGAAGGGACTTGAAAAGACAAGGGATATATTAAATATTAGGGGCCATAATCTGCAAAACTAAAGTTATGAGTAAATGTTGAAACACTTCAACGTTTCTTCATAATTTAGTTGTTTTTTCACAGCTTGACCCCAAATTTTCAACACAGTCTTTTTCTACCCCCATGTTATGATCAAGACAGGTGGATTTTATAAAATTCTGTCCAAAAGTGATTTCACAGAGGGACACATGTTTCAAAGGGTTCTACCCTCGCATAACAACAGCGTTAGGGTGCTGAGTCACTAGAGCACCAAACGTCTCTGTCACTGATCTTTCCTTTTGTGTGGGGGCTGTGCTCCCCGTGCCCCCCAAACTCCCCTAACTAAATATTCTAACTCTGGGGGGGACCTTGGAGAGGGGGCAGTGAACTCAAAATTTATTGCTGTAGTGACTCAGCGCCTTAATGCAGGTGATCTGATGCAGTGAATTGGTTTCAAAGGGGAGTTGAAAAATTACACCTGTCATGTTTATCAGGTTGGGTAACAAACAGACAGACTATGTGCACATCTGGGACCAAAATAGCAGACATCACAAAGTTATGAGTAAATGCTGAAACAATTAAACATTTCCTCATATCTTTGTTGTTTTTTGACATTCTGACCTCAAATTTTCAGCACTGTCTTTTTATGACCCAACCTTATGATTAAGGCAAGTATATTTTTTTAAATGCTGTTTGAAAGGTGATTTCACAGAGCAAATGTGAAAACATGTTTTGAAGGAGATTTGAAAAATTACATGTCATGTTCATGAGGTGGGGTAAAAAGAGGACTGTGTTGAGAACTACAGGGCAAAATCTGCACACATTGCAATGTTACAAGTAAACATTGAAAACATTAAATGTTTTTTCATATCTTTGTTGTTTTGTGACATCTGGACCACAAATTTTCAATGTAGTCTTTTTATGACTTCTACTTCTGAACATGATAGTTGTCATTTGTAGTTGTAGTAGCAGTAGTAGTAAAAGTTTTATTCAATTGACAAGCAAAAGAATAGGAAGCTCGACTGAAGTAAACTCATTTCCAGCGAGGTCCTTAACATGATTACTCCTAGTTACAATATCTAAAACATTTCAAACATCAAACATGTATTACTAACAGAACAGTATATAATAAATACACAGAGTATACTTTGACTTACATACTGAAAGTATAAATACAACATCAGTTAAAGATCACAAATAATTAATTTCAGTTAACTTACTTTAAATAACTGCATGATGTAAACATTCAAAGTGGATCCAATCAAACTCATTATTACTATACATGTGCATTTCCTCAAGTTGTCCCTACAGTACCTTATATTCATGGCGGATCTAGATTCAACCTCTTTATTGCTTCATCTTTGAACCATCATTTAATTTCTCCTATGTGAGGATTAGTGTAAACTGACCTAAGGGAAAGTGGAGGTGCATTCCATATATGGGGACCCAGGAAAAAGAAATGTGCTCTGCCTAGTTCCGTCCTTCATCTAGGAAGGACATATTCTGTTCCCCCAGCTGAGCACAATCCATTTTTCACCATCCTAACTTGAAGTCTGTCAGCAATATATTTAGTGACTTTACAATTAAAAGATTTAAAGATATATAATAGGGCATGAAGGGAACTTCTATCTTTTGGATACATGCAATTTAATGATTGCTATAACTCACTTATCTGTGTTCTTCTTGGAAAGTTTAAGATGAAACTTGCTAGTTTATTAAACAGAATGTCTATTCTAAAGGTTGTCCCCATGTAGACTATGTCTCCATAGTCCAGAAGTGGTACCACTAAGGTTATAACTACATGCTCCCTAACCTTCTCATTCATGCAGTTTCTGAATCTGTATAGCACATGCGGGCATTTTCCAACTTTCTTTGTTACTTGTTCTACGTGGGTAGCCCATTTAAGTAATCTAAGTATAGTTCCAAACATCTGTAATATTGCACTTGCTCAAGGATAATTTTATCTCTGGTTGCTGTCTTCAGATTTAATTCAGGGTAAGTTGCATTACTCTCTTTAGAGAATAATAAGACCTGGGTTTTCTTTGAGTTCAAAACAAGTTTGGACTCAGGGAAAAATGTCTGTACCTCATCAAATGCTCCTTGTACAATGGATTCTATTTGCTTCACTGTTGAACCTTCTGTTGTAAAATACTGACTAAAATGTTATTTTTGCCCCAAGTGTGAAAACACTTTTTGGCCAGGAGCTGAAAAATGACACTTGTCACATTCATTAGGTGGTGTGAAAAAATGCTATGTTGAACATTTGGGATCAAAATATTGAAAAGTACCAAAGTTATGAGTGAGCACTGAAAATGTTCAATGTACCTTCATAACTTTGTTGCTTTTTAATACCTTGACCTACATTTTCAACATAGTCTTCTTATAACCCCACTTCATGAACCCGGTAGGTGAAATATTTAAATCCCAACCAAAAGCTGATTTCAGGGAACGACTGCGAAATCACCTTTTGGGCCAAATTTGAAAAATTTTACCTACCTTGTTCATGAGGTGGGGTACCAAAAAGGCCAGGTTGAAAATTTGGGGAGAAATATAAAAAAATGACCAAGTTATGAGTACAAGTTCAAAATACATTAACAATACATTGACTGCATACCTGATTTCCTCAATTTCCAGTCCGGCATTGAATAACGAAGACCTGTCTCTGGTCCAGAGAGGATTACAGCTTTAGACTCTCGGTAGATAAGTAGGGAGGGTGGGGGTGGGGGTGGGGTAGTGGGTGCAGAGTTGGGGGCTAACAGTGGCAGTGAGTGGTGGCGGCAACATACATTGATAGACTGTTTTCTTTTTTTACAAGGCATAAAAAAAGACCATGAGGGACATTTTTCTTTATTTCTGGTACTGACACTTATGAATGGGCATTCCAGTGTCTAACATTCATGGGGCACAGGAACTGATGGGGACATGTGAGGGATACTTGGCAGAGAGTGGAATTGTTCAAAAGGGGCATGGTAAGTGACTATCAGGTAGGAGATATACTTAGCAGAGAGTGGGATTGTTTATTTATTTATTCATTTAGTTTTTGTTGACTGGGTAAGTGCACTAGACAAATTCTGCCTATTTTCAGGCGTGACCCGGGGAGGGGAATACAGATGAATGCCAACTGACCTTATAAATTTACTGATGCTTTGATGACCTATTGCTTTCCTGACAAATTCAGTTGGGGGGATGGGTGTACAACAAGAAATTATGTATGCCAAGATCACATTTTTGGTCCAGGGTGGGAGCTTTAATGACAGACATGTTTGGAAAGTGAGCACGAAAGCCTTGTCTGTGGGGAATTTTTGGCCACATTTGTAGAAATGCTACATTAGGTATGATCTTACTTTTACAAGTGTTGTAGAACCTCATACAGTAAAAAAATGTTTTTCTACATGCACTTCAGTTTCACTGCAAGAGTGGTCTAGCATAGCTAAACAGAGAAAGGAGCATTCATGCAAAATATCTAACTCCGTTATACAATGATGCATAAAATGCAAACAGGATATCATACAAATGTCATAGTAATACCTAGGGCCTACTGAATCTAAAAAGTGGCAGCTCTGGATGTTTTGGCCCTCTACACATTTATCAAGGTAGCCACCACCATCTTCTTTGCATGTTTTTTTTTGTTTCTTCTTTTTCATTTTTATTACTCAACTCTGCTGCCGATTCTTGGTAAAACTAGTAAACACAAAATCGTAGTCATTGAACTGAGCAAACTGATGATCAAGACACTTGAATCCTTCAATCTTCTGGGCGGAGGAAAATGCAGTATGACATTTGGAGCTCTGATTAACAAAGAGGGTAGTCACAAATTTGCCTGGCTTGAAAATTTCCACAACTGTCCTGATCAATTCATCATAGGCTGTTTGAGCAATGTTGGTTTCAAAACTAACATAGGAGAATTCTGGCTCTGGAGTTATGTGAATTGTCCAGTAAGTCCCATCATATTTCATTCCATTCATTGAATAGCCGCATGGACTGAACAATGCCTCATCAATGACTGAACCTGGTATCAGATCACGAATTCTACTTGTACGAATGACATCTTTTGCAGTAACGCTGTCTTTCATGTAGAACTGGTTCATAACTGCTGGATCAAGTTCACTCATCAGGATTTCCGAAGTTTGATCTGGGTGCTTGATTTGGGGGTTTTCTGAGATATCCAATGTGCACAGGTACCAACAATCAGAATTCATACATCCCATGCAGTAAGCTGCTCCATTTGGAAATATCTCATTCAAGAATTCCACCTCCTCCTGAAAATTCCTGTGAGGGTATTCTTGTTGGGATGGCTTCATAAAATTTTTCCAAGAATAAAAGAAATTCTCAATTGTACCAAACCCAGCATATTCTCTAGCAAACTCTAACAGGGGAACCAGTGCTTGCAGTAAGAGGGTGGTACCACATGTCTAAAATGGGCATGGAAAGTGACGGGGAGGTGGGAAGGATACTTGGCAGAAGGTGAGATTGTTCAAAATGGGCACAGAAAAGTAATGGGGATTTATCTGTGTTCAAAACTAAGTTTGGGGTTTGGGTGGATGCCATGCGATAGGAGATTGGTACCACGGTGGAAATGCTTGCATTTGTCTTCTGACTTGTGAATGAATGTTGACATCTTCCTGCTTCTACAGTAACACCTGATTGACCAGTTAGGTATTACTAGAGAAGGACATTAACATTCATTCACAAGTTGGAAGATGAGCGTAAGCAGCTCCACTGTGGAACCAATCTCCTACTGCCTGGAACCCACCCAAAAGGACTCTGGGTAGTTATTTGGGTGCTGGGGGGGGAGGGAAGTGAGGACCAGTGGGTGTGTTAGGCAGGGAGAGATCTAATAAACTCCTGATGCTGTCTTGTGTTTGATGCCACTCAGCTGCTTGCAAGGCAGTGCAATGTGGATGAAAAGGGCTAGACGCTCACTGATTTGAACAGCTCGCTCTTTTCAGCTACAAAATGTTTCCACCCCACACGTACTGACCAGTGTCACGATCAGCCTGGCTGATTACTGACCTGTTTCTGTTGAGACCACTGCAGCCTGAACTACATTGGACCCGACAGTGACATACCTCTAAGATGCCATCTTTGTAACAAAATGTTTGCTGCACACACATGCTCATGCAAACACAAAAATGAAAAGATATATAGAAACTTTTCCATACATGTTTGCAACATTCATAAGTTTTAAAGAGATTGCATTAGTTACCAGATATACTTTGCTAGTTTATAAAAACAAATAGTCCCTTTTTGTTACCTTTTCTCTTAGTCTGGAGTAAAACCCATTGAATTGTTTACTATACTTTCATCTTAAAACACAGAACTGTCAAATAAGGCCAGCTGTAAACAGAGAAAAGAAAAGAAAACAAATTAGGTAACTTACTAATACCCAATTCGAATGTCATGCTATTGGCCTTGAACAGTCTAAGTCTCCTGTGACAGAAATGTGGCTAGATCCTCCCTACTACCTTCACAGTGCTGATAAAGAAAAGGTAACATTAAGCTACAAGCTTTATTTGTGTAAAACATACTCAGCGTCCCAACGGCGCAGACATAGTGCATTGTGCCGTTATGCAGGCAATGTGAGTTTTGGAGGGAGCTCTTGTGGATATGTTTTCCTTTCATTAGCAGTAGTGTTGGTGAATGTGGGGAAATTGGGCTACTTAACAATCACAGGAGTGATCTGGACAATTTCTGTGGGGGGGGGGTCACATAACTTGGGGATTATTAACTCGACTAAAATGCTTTTACTTGTTTTACTGCTCTGCTTATGTCACTGTCCTTTGTTTAAATATAAAACAAGAGTCTGAGGATAATCTTTAACACAAAAAAGTTTTACTGCAGATAGAATAGTATCCCATTGACTACAGCAGATAACTCAGCAGAAATGTAAATGTCTTACTGCCAGTTTTTTTAGAATGCTTGGAATTTTAGATTGCTCTTATTTTTCCCATTCTAGAGTATAGATATGCTGTGTCTTCTTATGATTAGGCTCCAACCTCAGGTTTTCCAGCAGGTAATTAGGAATTTAGATTGTATGTCAGCCAATCAGAGTATGACTTTCTGTTTGCCCTTTTTTGTAATATTCTAAGATGCTTTACAAGGCAATGAGTTACTGTGGACACTGGAAAAGCAATGATTGTGTATGAAGCATATTTCACTCTCCCATGTCCCCCTCAAAGCTCCTATTAGGAAACATCCTGTTTCCTTTGCCAGCAATTGTGCCTAAATGTTTTGACCTACGGTAGCACACTCATCTGTATAACTGGCCAATGACTGATACTGCTTTGTTTTTTCATTCATTTTCCCTCCCATCACCACTGGCTGGGGCCCCATCAGTCGTCCTGCCTGTTCCCCTCTTACTGAGACTCTCCTGAGCCATGATCCCAGTCTCCTGATCCACCCGCAACACACTCTAGCGGAATCCCATGGTCATTCCCCCCCCCAGGGCGGGCCATCTTCAGCTCCCCAGCATTTACCTCATCTAATGCCCCATCAGGTGGAGGGTGAGTCGAGATCCGGTTGGCAGGGTCTGGTGCTGGAGGTGGAGGCAAGTGATGTCTTCCTCTCAGCCAATGGGTGTTTTCCTGGTGTTCGAGTGTGAGTGTGAATGTCCCCCAGGGAGCGTGGGTGTGCAATGATGTCCAGTGTGGGCTGGGCACACTACCGCACCCTTCCCGCAGATGTCCATCAATGCTCCCAACCAGTCATCGAAGTGACCACCAGCTGTTGCAACCCCAGCCTCCACTGGGAATCGCTGGTGCCAGGGAGTCACTCACTCACCATCCCCAGGAGAGGAGAGCTGTCCTCCGGACACTCAATCCATTCCTCCCCTGCCAACTCCTGATGTCCTGAGCTTGCTCCCGAGCCTGGGTCACCGGTGTGCAGTGAGGTGTGGTGCCCAGTGCCTCAACCCTCAGTGCTACTGGGTCGGCTAATGACTGATACTGTTCAGTATTACTGTTTTGCATCTAGATCGGCTATATGTTTTGCACACTGTGTTGCGTAATTGTTTCTTCCTCACTGTATCACTGTCCTACAATTTACTGCAGTTGCTTCTATGTTAACTTATTTGTTTTTGTTTTGCCTTCTCTTTTATTGCAATGCAACCACTTTTGTACTTTCATGTTAATGTATTATGTTCTGTATTCTTTTGATATTACCTTGTCAATTACTTGTACCTCTGGGGTCTATCTGTTACATGCCTCTTTTAGATTCTCCTGGGTCACACCCATAAAAAGACATTCAGTTGTCTAGTGTACTTTCCTGGTTAACAAAAACTAAATAAATAGGGGTTAAAACATGGGCTGACTTATGATATCATTTTCATCTTCATGAGAGAGAGTTGTTCTGTTTATATCACACAAGTGACAAAGCCACGAGTGAGAAAGCATTACACAATACCCTCAAATGAAACTAGCAATGATATCTTGAGTCAGCCCATGTCATATCTGATTTACACAACATATTTTAGGTGGTTTGTGATAGAAATGGTAATAAGTTACAAAAGAAAAAACATACAAAATGTAAACTGTGCCCTCTGTTCAATGGCTCAGCATTAGAGCCAGTAACCCTTACATGGGATCAAAAGACATATGGCATCTCACATGTGAGAATAGATTTCTGAACTCAGTGACCAACTTCATTTACTGTAGAACTAGAAATTGCTCCTCTTGTTATTCCTGGCATTATGCAGTCAGTAGAACAAGTCACTGAAATTTATGCTCGCTCTTCCACAGTAGCAAATTTTAGATGCACACACTAATCATCACATTTTTAGGCAAACTCACTGATCATCCACTAGCAGCTGTCAATCTGTAACCTAACTTTCAAGCCACTGAACAGTTTTAAGCAACTGATCACCAGCATCTGTTCACAGATTACTTGTTTCAGTCATGCTCGTGCTCTCTGATCTCGCAAATCATCTGCTCCCAACTGTATTTAAGCACTTAGCTGACCTGCTCAGTCATATCTGCCTGTATTTGCTTGCACACCTTAAGATATCATTGATGAGCTGGCAACAGTGTTCTAGTGCTAAGAAGTGGGACTTCTCCATTTGGATGTCTCCCCGATGTACTCTCGCAAACAGTTGATATAAACTTTAAAAATATGGTATCGATAATCATCTAGTTAAATGCATAACATATTGGATGAATAAAAGAACACAGAGAGTATCGATAAGGGATCTTTTCTCTGAGGAAGGAATAGTAACGAGTGGAGTACCTCAGGGGTCAGTGATGGGCCCAGTCTCGTTTCAGTTATTCATAGCAGATCTGGATAAAAATATTACTAACTATATAGGTAGATACACAGACAATATTAAAATCAGAGGTCCATGTAAAACCACAGACCAGGGAAAAAGTATTCAAGAAGTTCTGTACTCAATATCAAATTGGGCTAATAAGCGAGGAATGTCTCTTAAATCTAATAAATGCAGTGGACTGCGCATGGGCAAAAACAATCCACTTAATAAATATGTTTCGAATAATTATATTCTAAATACAAACTCGTCTGACAAAGACCTAGGTATAGTGATCAATGACAAACAGGATTTTATGGATCAGTGTGCCAATATAGCAACAAGAGTAAATAGAACATTGGGAGCAATCAAAACAAATATTAAAAGTAGACCGGAGGATGTGCTAATGCCATTGTATTTGTCCTATGTCAGACCGCAACTGGAATACTGTAGCCAGATTTGGTGTCCTTATATAAAGAGGGGAGTAAATAGATTGGAGAGGGTGTAGCACAGATTTACAAAGTCCATAAAGACACTGAAAGCAGAACCATAGTGGTCCAAACTGAAAAAAAACTAGAAATACATAGTCCAGAGGTTAGAAGGATATGTGGTGATGTCCTATTTTACTATGATATAATGAATTACCCTCCCTGGTTAATGAATTAAATATTGAATTCAAAGATATCAATTCTGTAACACGGGGTCATCCACTACAGGTCAAAATAAATCATTTTAGAACAAACAAACTAAAAACTTCTTTACCAGAGGGCTGTGAATCTATGGAACAGACTTCCAGAACATATTATAATAAGTAAAAACAAGGAAACACTAAAAAGAAACCTTGATAAATATATAGCTGAGGGCGGTAATATGAGTTATTACAGTATGTTCTGAGAAGGTGATTAATAGGCTTCAGCTTTTTGAGCTTCAGCTTGCATTAGTGACATTAGTGACATTCCACTACAAGTGGTTGAAAATGCAGCCAGACAGCTAAATCTGTGAGCCCACCTCCCAGTAAAACATGGAAGGTCAGAGTATGCAATTTCTAATGCCTCTGACAGATATGAGTTTGGCAAGCATGCCATTGAATGTGGCGTGATGAGCGTTTGAGTGTTGTGAGACTATATTTGAGCAACGATGGTAACAACATTTTTTGGGCTGGCAGTATAGCCTAGCGGTTAATGGAACGAGATGTGAATGAGCTTGATACATCCAGCAGACCAGACCTGAATTTGATTCTCACAACCTCCACTTGCATACTGTGTGAGCAAGTCACTTAACCGCCCAGTGCTCCCAGGTCGCATCTGAAAACAGGCACTTGTGCCTAGTGGGTCTTACCCGGTTACCAAAGACTAAAATAAAAAAAATTAAAAATTAATGAGTCCGCTATTAGAAAATTCAAAAAGGACTACTTGTATAAACTTAAAGAAACTCCAGACACTGTACAAATCCCACACAACTTGCTAGCAACGTGACATGAAATGCTGACCCTGTTATTGTCAGAGGTAGAGGAAAAGCTAAAAAAAAAATTACCAGGGAGCTAAGATTCGAAGGGTCTGTCATGAATGTGTGGGATGCAGGGGCACAATTTCAGGGGGTGAGGGGGCGCATTGCATGCCATCGTTGCTTTTTTTTGTTTGTTTTTCAGCCCCTGGCTCCACCCCCACAGCCCCTCTGACCAGTTGTTGCCCCCGCTGAAAGCTGAATTGCCCCCCCTGCTGGGATGTTATTACCATAGCTCGTGGGTGGTGATCCCATAATAGTATGCAGTTGCTGGTCTATGGGGTAACCTTTCTTGTTCACATCAGTGGCTTGCCTTGTTCTCAACTGCATGGGCTACACTTAGGGAAAGGGAACAAAAGATGGCAAGAAGACACCACAGGACTTTAAAACACTAAGGTTTTTTTTTTTTGCGGCGTGTGTCAAGAGCTGTCATTCAAGAGCTGATTGATCCCACTAGAACTACATATTAATATGGATAAGACTGGAGTAAACCTGGTCCCATGCTTCCAATGAACCATGGCTGAGTGTGAGACCAACCAGGTGGATTGACAGGTTTGGGATACAAGCCTCAAGTCCCTCTTTTTTTGTCCTGCTCCCTATCTAGAAACACTATGCCCCCTCAGGTAATGTATCAGGGTAAAATCCCAAATTGTCAGCCTGTATTTCCATTCCTGGCTGACTGGGTAATCACACAAGCAGATAATCACTGAGCCAGCACACAAACCATGAAGGATTATATCAACTGAGTTCTGGTGCCCTCTTGTCATACAGAAAACACAAACTCCCACAGGAACAACGATCAGTACTGCTGATAATTTTTTAAAGACGTACTCAGCTTAACAAATGCTCGGCAAGCTTAAATCACACACTAACTTTCCAGTTTTTGTCCCCCAACATGTACTGACCTCCTTCAGACCATTGATTTCACCATAAATGAATTGTTCAAACATTTTCTCAAAGATCAGTTTACCGAGTGCTACAATGATGCTGTCTCTGCCCAACTTTCTGATGGAAAGCCTGCATCAGCTGTTACCACAGATCTGCAAATGTCTCTGCTAAAGACGAAACATGCTCAAGAGCTGGTTTCGGGGTTTGAAAAACTGGGCTCGTGCTGAGAGGACGTTCTATGGAAGTTTCAGCTAGTAGGTCCATAGAACACACTGCTTGTGCCTAGAAGCAGTCCCTGTAGAAGGGACTCATAGCAAAACTGATTCACAATCTGGAAAGCAGTAAAAGCACTGAGTGAAAAAACAAAATATAGCAACGCTGTTTATCTAAAGCATACCAATGCCCTCTACTGTTAAAATAGCTGCTAAATGCTAGCAAAGTCTAGCTAAGCACTGGAGACTGGTGTGGTCCCTGAGGACTGGAGAAGGGCAGATGTAGTCCCACTTCACAGAAGTGGTAGCAAGGAAGAGGCAGGCAGCTATAGGCCTGTCAACCTGACATTGGCGGTGGGTAAGTAAATGGAAACACTATTAAAGGAAAGGAGTGTGGAATAGCTTGCATCCAGCGGATTACAAGACCCAAGGTGGCATGGTTTCACAGGGGGAAGACAATGTCAAACACATCTAATAGACTTCTTTGACAGAGTGACAAAGGAGCTGGATCAGGGAAGAGCAGTGGACATAGCCTACCTAGATTTCAACAAGGCTTTCGACACTGTTCCATACAGGAGACTGGTAAGCAAGTTGGGTAACTTATGGGTGAGTAATAAGGTGGTAACCTGAGTAAGAAACCGGTTTGTGGATAGGAAACTGAGGGTAGTGGTAAATGGAATTCAGTCCATGGAAGGGAGGGTGACCAGCAGGGTACCTCAGGGATAAGTACTTGACCTGTCCTCTTCAATGTCTTTATAAGTGACATAGTGGAGGAACTGAAAGGTAAGGTCTGTCTCTTTGCAGATGATACCAAGATATGCAATAGAGTAGACACTCGGTGGGGGGTGGAAAGGATGGGCAGAAATCTGAAAAGACTGGAAAAGTGGTCAAGGGTATGGCAGCTGGGTTTTAATGCAAAAACATTCAAAATAATGCACTTGGGCCATAGAAACCCAAGAGTGGAGTAAAAATGTGTGGAGTGATACTGACAAACAGCAAGCAGAAAAGAGACCTAGGAGTAATTATATCGGATGACCTAAAGGTTGTCAGGCAGTGTGACAAGGCAGTCGGAAGGGTTAGTGGGATGCTGGGGTGCAGAGGAAGGGATATCATAAGCAGAAGGAGGGAGGTGGTGCTGCCCAAATATAGATTGTTGGTAAGACCCCACCTTGAGTACTGTGTCCAGTTCTGGAGACTACATCTCTGGAAGGACATAGGCAGCGTGAGGGCAATCCAGAGGAAGGCTACCAAAAATGGTGCAGGGTCTGCATCCAAAGCCTTATGAGGAGAGGCTTAAGGAGCTCAATATGTACTCCCTGGAGGAGAGGAGAGGAGAGGAGAGAGGGGAATATGATAGAAACCTTTAAATACTTCATAAGGGTTAATAAGATACAGGAGGGTGGTATTTTTCAGAGAAAATGTTGCTCTAGAGCAAGGGGGCATGCTCTGAAGCTGGAGAGGATAAATTCAGGATCGATGTGAGAAATACTTCTTCGCAGAAAGGGTGGTGGATACCTAGAACAGCCTTCAAGCATAGGTACTGTGGTTGAAAACAGTAGTATGGTTCAAAAATGCCTGGATCTGACACAAGGGAATCACAGGGATAAAGTAGGGGAGAAGAGATTGTGCCATACATCAAGGAGGGTCTGCAGCAAAATAAATACATAATTGAAGGTTAAAAAAGTGGGCAGCCTGGGTGGGCTCAGTGGCCCTTAGTTGCTGACACATTCTGTTTCTATGTTTCTAAAGCACACTGAAGCATACTGAACTTGCTTAGTTTATATCTGAGTCTGAATGTATGGACTCTTTTTTTTTTTTTTAAGAGAAAGATTTTTTTTTTCTGTGTGCAAATTTCTACTGCTCATGAAAGGTGCTGGATAGAAAACACTGGAACCTGAAGTCCTCTGCTTATCCACATGACAGGTTCAGCATGGGTGATCACAGTGCAAGCTTCCCCACACTGCACCTCCAACATGCTTCAACCCTGCCGTAGAGGGACCAACAGGTAAGTGAGAGAATAGTTCGGTCTCCATGCCCATTTCAGTCCTTGGCATCTCATGTAAGACTGTCAACAAGGGTGCCAATGCTGGCCCAGTGGTACAGAGGGCTGAGGCGCTGGACGCCTTACCTCGAACCATGCTGGCGACCCGGGTTCAGAAGCGGACTCGGGTCATTGGCAGGGGCAGCAGGGAAGGAAATGATTGAGCATCTGGAGGACAGCTCTGCTTTCCTGGGAGGGAGAGGAGTAGAAGATCCTGCTGTCTGGTGACCCCTAGTGGAGACTGGGGATGTAACAACAGTCAGAATCTCCAGTAAGGGGATTGGCTGTGGTGGCTCTCCTGTGAATGCGCATGGGAGCATGCACATCTCACGCTGGTGTGCACTGCACTACTAAGCCTCTGGGAGGACAAGAAAAGTGGAAAAACCCCGGTCACCTGGTCGGCGAAGGTGGGTCCTGTGGGACAGCCCCCATGCACAGTTCCAAGTCCTGCTAGCTGATGATTGTCTCTCTCTCTCCACTCCCTGGTTGCTGTACTAGATTATAGATAATGTGCCAGTAGGAGTCAGTGGTCCCACTCTGAGGGGCTCAGAGCCAGGGGCTGGGTGGCCAGAGGAGATCGAGGGAGATGGGCCCAAGCCAGGAGTAGGTCGGAGGGCTTCAGGAGTGTGGGAGAAGGCTGTAATCTGAGTGACCACACGGGAGAGAGGCCAGGAGTCCATTGAGCAGGGGGCATGAAGAAAGTTGGAAAAAAAAAAACAAAGGTGCCAATAAGTGCTGACTGTGTTGTTGGTTTTGTGATGTGGACACCTGCCTACTGTGAACTAGAATGAGACCACCACAACTCATTTTATATAGGCCACTGAACAGCCCTCAGTTGATGGAGGCGTTTGACCACTACCAACCTGTGCTGCATTTAAACCCATGACCTAGAGTTGAAAGATTCCTTAACCTGCTGCCAATGCACTGAGCCATCCGATTCCCCTGAAAGTGTGGCGTCTGATGAACAATCATACTGCAGTCAGCACTCAGATATCTGACCCCATCCATTCTCATTCTCATAGATGGATATCTGTGTGTGACAGTTATCTGACTGCCAGAGCCAGATTAACAAGTAATGGGACTCCAGGGCTATGTGAAATAGTGGGCCCCCTGTGACTTCATTAATAGGCCGGGAGTTCAGGGGCCACCTAGGCTCCCGAAAGCTGAATGATTTTCAATGCCTAAAAATGCATTTGGAGGGATTTCAAGGCACTCTGAATGCCCTGTTTGTAGTGGGGAAAAGGAAAGTTAGAATGTCTGAAATTGCATGATTACAGACACAGTACATTTACACAGGGTGTCCAAGGATGGACCATAATTAAGGCAGTAAGTTTTTCATGGACCGCGCAGATTTCACAAATCCCACGAAAAAGGGAAACAGATCGTGAAACTTGCAATAATGTAAAATAATGTTTTTTGCAACAAAAAAATCTTATTTTAATAAAATTAAAAGAAACATAGTTGCCAGGTATTCTGTTCCATTTGTAATCTAACTTGTTGCTGTGACTGATGTGGGGTATCACATTACAAGGTTGCATTACAAGATCAATTAAAGATCAATGAAACAAATTACCTGGCAACTATCACCTGCTTATCAGTCAGTTACAGTCTTACCACCAAGAGTTACAAATTGGCTCATCGAATGTGAGCTGCAGTAACTGCTGCTATTCATTCTGCTTGAGACCACTGTGTAAGACGCCAGGCAAACCACAATGTCAGTGCCACCGAAACCATTTTCAGCATCCAAAACCGGCAATGTGTTTCCCAGACAACGCTGCAAGCAATATGAAAATTGGGTATTTCATGTTTCTGGTGATGTGATGTTCTACACATGCTGCAATGTTGCAATAGACCACAAATGCAAAGTCACCTGTGACAGACACTTAAAGTCATCTACACACATAAAGAAAAAAAAACTCGGGGAGTAATCGACTTCAGTGGTGGAGAAGCAAGTCACAGTAAGGGAGTTGTTCACTGCGAAAGCAGCACACCAACAAAGCAGAAAGGTATCTTTATTTAATCTTGTAGAGGCTTTTACTGTGGCAAACATTCCTCTCAATGCTCTTGATTACCCTGTCCTACACATTTATTACCTCTATATCTGTGGATGTGTTTTTCATGAAATTGACATTTTAAGCTGTGAAGCAGCCGTGAAAAATGTAAATTTCCAACTTGAAAAAATAACAGCCTTAACGATAATCGATGGCATCGATTATGGTCCATCCACGGACACTCAGTGTAAATGTACTATATTCATGCAATATTTGATGGCAAGTTAGAGACGGAGTACAACTTAGGAGCATGCACACAAAATACCTTTTTTTTAAGACCTAGAAGGGGGGGGAACTATTTAACCAGAAAAAGCACACTAAGCCTAACTGGGATGAGAAATTCAGTATCAAGCTTGGTGTGAAGCAATGACTATAATAGGCAAGGCAATAGTGTCAACTTACTGGACTGGATAGAAGCACTACTGGTACTGAGTCACAGGGCACAACTTACAAATATGCCGCAGACAGTCACAGTCTGTGGCATATTTATAAGTTGTGCCCTGGGACTCAGGAGTAGTAGTAAAGCCGACCATGAAAGATCAACTTTGTCAATCTGTAACCTTGTTCTTTTGAGTTAAACCAAGACCATGAACATGAAATCTTTGCATGAAGTAATGAATGAAACACATACACAACAAAAGCCAGCCTTCTTTGTCAAACGATTTTAATAAAGAATATTTTCAGCATTGGTGCACATACAAATTGCCATACGTCGCTGCCATGAAACTGTGAAACTGTTATGTCAGTCTTTTACAAGGTTGACCTGCCAACGGACCTGGTGTCACTGTCAGGTCTTATATTGCCACCCAACTGGCAATCTGGAAGAGATCAAGATCAGAAAGTAAAACCAACATAACTCAAAAGTTCCTTACGTTCATGTAAAAATATCTAGACAAGATAGGCAACAATCACCAAATATGGAAAAATTACACACAATGAAAATCTTACTTTTTTAAAAGGTCGGTTTCTTCTGGGCTTTAAGGGAGGAAAAAATCACAGATGAGGTCATTGAACTCCATTTCTCGTATCAGCCCTGATTTGACTGCCATGAGAGACAACGCATTCAGACGACGCTGATGCATTGTTGATCTCAGCTCATTTTTTATCCTTGCCATCTTTGAAAACGCGCATTCTCCTTCACGGTTTGTCACTGGCAGTGTCAGAAAAATTCTAAGGGCAAAGTCCACATTAGGGAACATTGACTGAAGGCCATTGTGCCTTAAATCTTGTAGCAACTTGGTTGGAGACTTATCTGGCTCATCTTGTACAAAGAATTTAAACTGTAGGAGCTCATCAGAAAATATCTGATTACCCGAGTCCGGGAGGGTAAACTGCAGCAAGGTCAGCAGCTAACTTGTGAATGTTGATGACATCCAATGAGCTTAGTTGAAACAGAACTCCAAAGCAGTCACACAGCATCTTATATGCATTCAGTCGATGAAGAAGACAAGCTGACAGTTTGTCAATTACAACACAGAATGTCTCAATACAAAATTTTTGTCTTCCTTCAAGTAAGGTTTCAGCTCTCCAGATTCATCTGCAAATTGTTTTCTCCTTTGAATACAGCAGAGATCACTTTGATATTTTTGTGAAACAGCCTTGCATGTCTTTTTAGCAGCATTTTCAAAATTCTCAAATTGACCCCACATGGCAGCCACAAATGATACCAATGAATGCAGTAAGTGAACTGCTGTGTTGAGATCAACGTCTATTTTCTGTAGCTGCATGCTGGTCATTTTTATTTATTTAGTTTTTTGTTGACCGGGTAAGTGCACTAGACAAATTCTGCCTATTTTCAGGCATGACCCAGGGGAGGGGAATATAGATGAATGCCAAATGACCTTGAACCAGATTAAGCTGTTGGTGGTATTTTTAGTGAATGGGGGGAAATCTGGCCAGGGCACCAGGGAAATTCCCCTAATCTGCAGGAGAAGGTGCTGTCTAGCTCTTGTGGATGACCAGTCCATTTGCGACTTCGACCTGCATGAATGGAGGGGAGGCTAGGGAGAGGGTCTCCTCCCTTGTCTCGGACTTTGCTGAGACCAACATGTCTACAGTAACACAAAGTGGAATGGAAACGCAACAGAGTGGATTACCGACTGATATGAGTGCTTCTTGGCAGAAAGAGGATGATGGAGGTGCCATTTGCATTTCACAGCACAGAGACCCAGAGAGTGTTCATACTGATTCCACAGAGGACCTGGAGAGATTGTTGTTGGAGGAAGAGAATAGATTTGCAGCGTGTCAGACTCAGCTCCATATCCAAATTCGACAGAAGCAGCAGGACATACTACATGTGCCTCACAGAAATGAGGCCAGATTGGCAGTAAGAAGAGACTCAAGTTCCAGAGAATTATTGGAGGAGAGGGAGGGAAGTGGCTTGGTACCACAGGAATGCTTAGTGGAGGATATGGAATTAACAGAAAGCCCATCAGCTACCGCTGTGGATGCGGATGAGAATACCACAGATTTTGTACAAATGGGGGATTGTCATGGATGGCTGTTGGGGTGGAGAGATACAATAACAGAGAGTGCGGAAGCCCTAGGGACTACTGAGGGTATTTTGAGTGGTGCACAAGCTCAGCTGTTATCTCAGATGCAGGAGTTACCGGAAGGGCAGACGATTTTTCTAAAGGTAAAATTTAACATTGGCCCAGGAAAAGTAAACCTGTTAAAGGACAGAAAAATAAAGTTTTGGGGCCTGCCAGGTCTTCTGGGGTAAATTTGGGACAAAAGACTGTCTCAAACACTAGTCCTATCTCTGCTACTTCTGTACAAGCAGGGATTACTGGGACCACACCAGCGGCCATTGAAGGGGCTGGGTAGGTGAAAACATTGGATGGGAAGAGGTTGGATGGTAACATTCCTAGTACATCCTCATCAGATGTGGCAGCATCTTTGGCCTCAAAAGTTATGCAAGGGGACACTTCCACACAAACTTCCAGTGTGGACTTTTCAGTACCACCAGGTCAACCCCCCCACCGGAGGTGGGTCTCAGGCAGCCCAAGACAGCTATCCACAATCCTGGGCTTTTAAAAACCATTATGCATATGGAAGGTGATGTTTTTTCTCGTAGCAGAGATTCATGACTGCTCAAACTTGGTGGCAGTTCCTGCCTCACAGCATCCAGCTCTGGTAGATGATTCGGTTAACTCCCTGACCAGTACTGATCACATGGAGCAGGAGGTTATTCCTGAGACCAAAGTGCTCTGTCCAGCAAATGTGGCGGCTCTTGTCTCTCAGCAGCCAGCTATGACAGACAACCAGACTCCTTCTCTGTCTCATACTGAAGGTAGGAGGCAGGAGAATTCTTCCAAGGCCTGTGCGCCTCCATCAATGAATGTGTGGCAATCTAATCTACGTGAAAGGCTTTTCCCAGGGGCATCAAGGATGACTGCTGAACCAGCTAAACAGCGAAATGCCATCTATCTGAAATACAGAAGGAGCATGGATGATCTTCCTAATAGACATTTTGTGGGGCGTACTTTGTTGAAGGACAGCATGAAGTTCTATGCTTATGAGGTCTACGCATTGATTCATAGGCCTGGGGACACTATCCTTGACATTAGTTTTAAACATCCTGCTGGCCTAGACCGTTTTTGGAAGCAATATCAAATATTGAAATCTTCCCCCATGTGGCAGCCTTTTCTGGCTATTCAATTAACGAAACCCTCATTTAAGTGGATCACAGTGTTGTTCCGGAATGAGGGTGTTAACGTTGCAGACATTACCTTCTGGTTGAAGCAAAGCTGCACCGTTAATGGATTGAACTCTTCTGGAGGTACAAGGTCACTTTGAAGCAAGAAAATGGGGAAGCTCAGCATTTACCCAATTGTTTTTTTCTTAGGACGGGATAGGGTGGTGGTGTTCTATGCAGGCCAGCTCCAAGCCTGCTATCGCTGTGGGGACACCAGACACTTGAGCAATGCCTGTGACAAGCTGAAGTGTGGCTTGTGTGGCATTCTGAGTCTGGGGTTTATGTAATAACAGTGAAAGCCTAAAGGCGAATGCCGTTATCAAGAAGTCAGGAGTGCTGAAAAACTTTTTCTACACTCTGACACCCCGGCATATAGCAAAATGGTGCCGGGGACTTACTTTTTAATGTTTTATGCCCCTCTCAACCCCCCCCATGGGAGACTTCACTCCCTGCACCCCCCCAGTCAAGGATTGTCAACTTCAGGGGGTGCGTCGGGGGTGAAAACATTAAAAATAAAAGGCCGGGCGCAACAAAACGCACCAGCACCCAGACTCGAACCCAGTACCCTGCCAATAAGTGCCACCAACCCACTCACCACGCCACAGGGTCGGCTCGGCAACTCACTGTGGCACCACCCTTCACATTCCCTCCCGCCCCTCGCTGTGGGTGCTCGCTCCCCCCCCCACATGCATAAGTATAGCAACATTTTGTCACTATATTCGCCTACCCCCCCATCCAGCCACCCTACCCTACAGTAGCCCTGGACAGATGTGCCAGGGATTGGGTCACCGTTATTGTAGGTGCCCAATCCCTAGCGCTCATATGTCAGGCTACCTTGAGTCATAATAGTGCACAGTTCACCAGTCCTATGCAGTGTAATTTGTGTGAAGAGCTTGGCCACACCTTCCGTACCTGTAGTTGAGCTTCACATAATAGTCTAGATATGGCACTACAAGCAGAGCAAGATGTCTACGTGACTATGGCTTAGAAAGAGAGATTGAAAATGCTCACTGACCCTGTTCAAAATGACTCTCCTGTTGAGACTGTGCCCCAGGAGCAGAGAATCAGAGGTCCTGCCCACATGATACCATTACTGCAGTCCCCCCCTCTCCTTCCTACTCCGACTCCAGCAGATAGTACAGCAGTTAGAGTGGGGAGTCCTTCCCTAGGCCTGAACCCATAGTAGCTATGAAGGACTCGGCAGTACCCCCCCCCCCGCACACACACACATACACAACTAGAGGTTCTTACCACGCCGCCTGAAGAGCTACCTCCTTTTTCTGATTCTAGTATGCCACCCCCTGCATCAACTACAGGGCACTTGTTCAAGATGGTGACCAGGTCAAAAGCAGACCATCAACCTCCTGTCTCTAAAGAGCTGCTAGAGGACAGAGAAACTTTTGAATCACAGAACCCCTTTTCAGTTTTGCAACTGGGGATTGGGCTGAATCAGAAGGGGACTCTGACATTTCATCAGTGGCATCTTCACAACCACAGAATGCATGGACATTACACAAGGGGTTATCAAGAAGTCGAAGAAACATAAAAAAGCAAAAATGAACTGGACAGTCAAGTGCGATTTTCGCATGTATTGGTTGTTTCTTTTTCTCTCCCTCATGGCATCATTAATCATTACTTCATGCAATGTCAATAATATAAACTCTGTGGGTAAATGTCAGGCTACTTTTTCTTTGCTGCGTGATTTTCAGGGGGATATCATTTTCCTTTAGGATACCCGTCTACATTCAATACCTGATATTAAGCCAGCTCAAAGGGAGTGGAGATGAATGTCTTCTTTATGGTTTGTTAGAGAGGAATTGTGTACTGGGCTAGGGATTCTCTTTTTTGGACAAGAAGTTAAAATTAACAGGGTGGTGGATGTTTGTCCAGGTCATGCCTTGATTGTGGATGTACAATATTTAGGAACAACCCTTCATCTTATTAATACTTATGCCTCTCAGAGTAAGGCAGATAAAACTAGCTTGTTTCATCAGATTGAGCCTTTTCTACATACCTCCAGATTAACATTGTGGGGGGGAGATTTTAATTGTGGGTTAATGAAACGGGATTGGGGGAGCAAAACGAATAAGATTTTTTGTGATACAAATCTGCTTAAAGCTATTTTACATCCTTCAGATTTCAAGGACACTTAAGATATTGCACGAATTCCCCCTGTACATACCTTTTATAAAGGTTCTTTGTCCACTCAAATTGATTTTTTGTTTTTCCATGACCATACCCCTGTCAGTACTGTTAAGATTTTACCTGTGGAAACCTCGGATCATGTTGCAGTTCAAGCAGTCATTGATCTCACAAAGCATGCTCAGCCTGGTAGGAGGTACTGGAGGTTAAATACGTCCCTTTTGCCAGAAGATTTTATTAAAACTGAGGTGTTAGAATTATTGGCTGCCAGACAATCAGTTAAATGTCTTTATGACAATTTAATAGAGTGGTGGGAAGACACCAAAACTGACCTAAAATATTTACTGATACAAGTATCACACACGGAGGCTCAAACTAAATATTGTAAATAATTGGGTCTCAGGGCTCGGTTTTTGAAAATCCTAACACAGATGAGGAAGACAGGGAGGGACCTGAGTGGGCTACTTACTGAGGTAAAGCGAGAAATGTTTTCCTATCAGTATGATAGAGAACAATCCTTGCTGATGGAGCAAAAATTTGGTACGTAGGGTTCTAAATTCCATGTGAACCCCTTTGAGAGTAATGTGGATCATTTAAAACATAGGGTAATGGTATCTTTAAAGGATGAGACAGGACAATGGTCACTGAAAATGACGTTCTTCAGTTAACTGTGCGGAAACATATACAGTGGCGTGAAAAAGTATTTGCCCCCTTCCTGATTTTCTCTATTATTGCATATTTGTCACACTGGATGTTTTCAGGTCTTTAGACAAAATATAATATTAGATAAAGGGAACCTGAGTGGACAAATAACACTTTTTTTTTTTACTTATTTCATTTATGTAATAAAAAAAGTTAACCAACACCAACTGGCACTGTGTGAAAAGTAATTGCCCCTAGTTAAATCAACCCAATTAAAGGGATAATTAGAATCAGCTGATTGAACACAGCCAGACTTGATTACAGCCAGCCCTGCTCAATATAAACCTCACTTATTTTGGCCCTTACCATCAGAGTCACATTGCCAGCACAAAGATTCAACAAGCACATTATGCCATGATCAAAGGAAGTTCTGAAAAGATCAGAAAAACATTTTGCCCTCTATCAGTCTGGAAAGGGTTACAAAGCTATTTCTAAGGCTCTGGGACTCCATCAAACCACAGTGAGAGCCATAATCTCCAAATGGAGAACACTTGGAACAGTAGTGACCCTTCCCAGGAGTGGGCGGCCTGCCAAAATTACTCCAAGGGCGCAGGTAAAATCATCCAAGAAGTCTCAAAGGATCCTAAAACAACATCCAAAGAACTGCAGGCTCTCTTGCCTCAGCTAAGGTCAGTGTTCATGACTCACAATCAGAAAGAGACTGGGCAAAATGGGCTTCATGTGAGAGTAGCAAGGCAGAAACCACTGCTAACTAAGAAGAACATAAATGCTCGCCTCTCATTTGCCAAGAAGCACCTGGATGATCCACAAGCCTTTTGGGAAAATGTTCTATGGACAGATGAGTCCAAAGTGGAACTTTTGGACAACATGGATCCCATAATGTCTCAAGTGAAAGCAAACACAGCATTCCACAGTAAGAACACCATACCAACAGTCAAACATGGTGGTGGTAGTGTGATGGTGTGGATGCTTGCTGCCTAAGGACCTGGATGATTGCCATAATTAAAGGAACCATGAATTCTGCTCTGTACCAGAAAATTCTTAAGGAGAATGTCCAGTCATCCTTCCGTCAGCTGAAGCTGAAGCGTAGTTGGGTCATGCAGCAAGACAATGATCCAAAACACAAAAGCAAGTCCACATCAGAATGGCTAAAAGAAGTAAAATTAAAGTTTTAGAGTGGCCTAGTCAAAGTCCAGACTTAAACCCAACAGAGATGCTGTGGCAGGACCTGAAACGAGCAGTTCATGCTCGAAAGCCTACCAGATGTTACTGAATTAAAGCAGTTCTTGCGAGGAAGAGTGGGTTAAAATTCTCCACAGCGATGTGAAAGACTGATATTGAATTATAGGAAGTGTTTGGTTGCAGTCATTGCAGCTAAATGTGGCGTAACCAGTTATTAAGTGTAAGGGGCAAACATTTTTCACACAGTGCCAATTGGTGTTGGTTAACTTTTTTTCATTAAATAAGTGAAATAAAAAAAAAAAAGTGTGATTTGTTCACTCAGGTTCCCTTTATCTAATATTACATTTTGTCTAAAGACCTGAAAACATCCAGTGTGACAAATATGCAATAATAGAGAAAATCAGGAAGGGGGCAAATACTTTTTCACGCCACTGTAGATTAGAAATTTCGGAAAGAGGGGGGTCATGGCACATGAGAATTCCCTGGGAACCTCACTATGCCTCAGCTCTCAAATTTAGATTGTATATCCTTATATGAGCCTTTTCGGGACAGTGAAATTGAGGAACCCATTAAATCTCTATCGACTGGGACAGTTCCTGGCAGCGACGACATTCCTAATGAGTTTTATAAACTTTTTTCAGAACAGCTCTGCCTAATGCTGCAGGAAGTACTGGGTGCTATTTCTGCCCATGGGACACTTGGTTCTAGCATGAAAGATAGGGTCATGTTCTTTTTGTTCAAGAAAGGGGTCCCCACAGAAATTAAGAATTGGAGGCCCATCAATTTGCTAACCTCAGATTATAAAATACTTACAAAAATTATAAACTAACGATTGGCTAGAGTAACACACACCTTACTGCTGGATGCACAAACATGCAATTCTGGGTTGCAATATAAATCAGAACTTCATGTTCATTAGAGAAATTGTTGAACAAGGTTTGGGATATGACATTGGAAGGGTATTTGCTGACAGTGGATCAAGAGACTGCATTTGATTCTGTTCGGCATGACTATCTCTGGCAGACCTTGTGCCTTTATGGCATTCCTGATACCTTTATACATCGTACACAGGTGTTATATACTGAGGCTCAAATTTGGCCATTGGTGAATGGACACTTGGGGACCCCTCTGTATCTCCTAAATAGGGTGTGACAAGGATATCTCCTTAGTTCACTATTGTTTGTTTTTTAGTATGGATCCATTACTTCGGACAGTAGAAGCTGATTCCCATATAGCCCCAGTTCATACACAGAGTGGCATTACCCTAAGTAAAACTTTGGCGTATGCTGATGATTATGCATTGGTAATAGAAGATCTGATCTCTGGCACCAGAGCCTTGGCTGTTTTTTCGGAAAATAGTGTTTCAACAGGCATTAATATAAATTTGGAGAAAAGTCAGGCTTTGGCTTTGGAGCGGGCACCTCTGTCTGATAATTTTGTAATTCCAGTCTCTTCCAGTGCCATTAAAATTTTGGGTTTAACATTCAGTGTAGTGAATGCAGTGCAAGTCAATTGGGAGGATAAGATTGCCATTGTACAGACAAAGGTTGCTAGATGAAAGTCCTGGTCTATGACCAGGAAGAAACAGAGTTTTTTATTACGTCAATTTATTTTGCCCATATTTCTGCATATTGCTCGTATTTTTCCAGCACCGTTTTCAGTGCATACAAAAGTTTTAAGTTTGTTTTTCCAGCTATTTGGGGGCAGAAAACTCAATCCTGTTAAAAGGAATCACACTTATTGAACTTGGCAGGAGGGAGGGCTAAATATGATTCAACCAATTGTGTTCTTTTTTTAGTTTTTTCTTTTATACTAATATTCGTCCTTTGTTTAGTGGTATTTCTTGTATTTGGACACAGGCCATGCTTGGTTGGAAGGCTGACTCTTTCTTCACCTGGGGGATGGGAAGGTGGAGTGTGGCAGAAAAGGTTCTTCCTGGACATGTCCAAGTCTGCTTGAAGTATATTCAGTTATGGAAAATAGAGTCACGTCGGTTCCAGGGTGTTACCGGAAAACAATTTTATACTGAAATCTTAGTAAATTGTTACTTTGAGGAACCAGTTTTTAATGTCAGCCCTCAGGTACAGTATAAATATTTGCTTGCCGCAATGTTGGAAAAAAGGACTCCCCTTAAGATGCAGAATACTTTGCGGCTTTGTGGGCATGGAAAGCTCAATGTGAAGGCAAATCATAAACACAAGGCACTCAATTATTAAACTGTATTGTACAAAATATTAAAAGCAGAGAATCTCAAGTACTTCTGCCTATCTATTCCAGCCTAGTAAGGTCTCATTTAGATTTTTGTTCTTCCTTCTGTGCACGTACTTTGATATACGAAAAAACAACTCTGGAGAAAATACAAAGAAGGCTGACAAAGAACATCTCTGATTTAGAAACGGTTTCGTATGGAAATAGGCTTAGAAAACTAGGACTTTATCCCTTAGAATATCACTCTATAAGGGGTGACATGTGCTTGATTTGCAGAGCTACCAGAGGCCCTGCCTTGTTCGAAACCATTTGTCTGGACTGGCATGTGCCTGTAAGTAACACAAGATCACACAAATTGAAATTGAAAACCAACATAAATAAAATGGTAAAAAGAAAGAGATTTTTTTACCCAAAGAGCTACTCCAGTCTGGAGGTAGTATCTAGTACTAGCCTGCAGCAATTTAAGAAAAAGCTGGATACATATATGGGGGATTATAAATTCCATTTCCACCTTGGTTAAAGGTGATGAGTTCATTATGGCCTAGACCCGCTAACTTGTATTCTACCTATGCACCTATCACTGATAGGAACTGTTTAATTCAGGATTGTGGACAGTTAGAAACTATGTCCCATTTATTTTTTGAGTGCTCTTTCATAGGTCCATTTTGGGGAATGTTGGCTGCATTAGGGAATACTTCCTGTTTCGCATACTTTACATATTTTAGTATATGGTTAGCTAACTGCAAAATAGTTGAACTGGAACAGAAATACTGTTTATGTTATTTTTGCCTGCCTTGATTGGATTATCTGGCAAGGCCAATGTCAGCAATTCCTGAAAAATGAAGTTTTCATCTTAGCTGATTTAACATTTAAAGTTCAGGCAGAATTAGATGCTATTTATCAACATGAACTTTCTCATTTTGGGGATACTGAGTGTATGCGATTGTGGTCTGGTATTGATTGGGTGGGGTGGTGGATTGATTGATACCATTTTCTGGAATGGATTCTTTTTTTTTTCCTTACTTTGTTTGTTGTTTTTTTTGTTTTGTTTTCTTTAACTCTATATTTTACTGTATGAATTTGTTTGCCTTGTTTTTGGTTTTTGAATAAACAATTTCCCCTACTCTTTTCGAGAAGTGCCATGGATCTTTAACATCCACCAGAACAGGTAGATGGGACCTTGGTATAACATCTCATCTGAAAGACAGCACCTCAGGAGTGCAGCACCCCCTCATGCTGCACTACAGTGTTAGCACTGGGATTTAACCCAAGTGCCTGGTGTGGGGATGGAACCCACAGCCTTCTGATCTCCCGGCCTCAGAGGCGAGTGTTCTACCTGCTGAGTCACTGACACTGACATTTTAAACTGCTGAAGCACAGTGTCCCAACACTGAGCCATGAAGGCTGTTTCCAACTGCTCCATTTTGCTCTGAAGTGCAGCCACTTCTCATCGGGTCTCAGCTGACTGGTTCATATCTTCTGACAGGTTTTGTAGGGCTTGCCAAATTCTTTCATAGTTCTGACACAAAGCTTTGGTAGAATCAGCACGGCTACTCTATCTCATGTCAGAGAGACTTCTGAGTGTCCAAAATCTCTGGCTTTGATCAGAGCAGATGACAATTTGCTTCCAGCGATATGCTGATGTTGAGCAGAAAGCATATAGCCACTTCAGAAACCCAAAGAAATTAATTACATGAGTGCAGCTGTTGTTAACACTGTTAACTCCCACTAAGTTCAATGAATGTGCAGCACATGGAACATAGTGCATAAGTGGGTTTACTCGCATTAGGTGTGCCTGCAGTCCATTGCATTGTCCCAACATATGCTGCCATTATCATGATTGTCTGCAGCAGTTAGAGATATCCAAACCCAAGTTATTTACCATAGCAAGCACAGTGTCGGTCAGACTTGCACCCGAATGGTTCTTCAGTGGCTCAAATCCAATGAATCGTTTCATAATGTGTTCATCTAAATTGACAAATTGGAATACGAAAGTCAACTGATCCACATGCGACAGATCTGATATTGAATTGACAATCACTGAAAAATACTTGGCTTATTGCAATTCTCTGGCTATTGAGTTTTTAACTTTCTGCTCCATCAAATCAATGAATTCATCACAAATAGTTGATGACAGATAGGAGGTATTATCTCTACCCTTGTATCCATACGTAGCCATATGATCAGCCAAAAATGGATCAAACTGAGCGATCAACTCCAAAATCCCCAAATAGTTTCCATTATGTGGTGATCCTAACAGCTCATCTTCACCATGGAATGCAAGTCCACGCTCACTTAAAAACTTCATATCTGCTACAGTAGGTTTAAGAACATCTCTCCAGTATTGGCATTCTGACTGAAACTGCCAAGTTAGATCTGCATCTACTGTACCTGTCGCCTTTACATGCCCTATCCGTGCTAGCATACAGTTTTGATGTTTCAGGCTTTTTTCATGTTCATGTAACCCCCTTGTTATCCGGGGTTACTAGAATCCCAGTAAGACCTAGTGGTAGGCAGGGGAGGCAGCTTGTGAAACTCCAGTTAAATGGATTTCACACTGTCTTACTCTGTTCTCAATCTCAGCTGAGACTGAGGGATGACATCATTTCAGAACTGTTGCAGCTGCATAAGCCACACTGGAATGTTGCTGTTGGAGGTTAGAGTAGAACATTGGGGAATTTTGAAGTGAGTTGAGTAGAGTCTGCGGCAGTCTGTAGCAGAGGTGTTCTGCTGTAAGCAGGCCCTCAGAGCCTAAGCTCTGTCAAAGAGCTATTTTTTGGTATAGGTGTATGTTCTCACCTGAAGAGAAACACAAGAAGAACACAGTGAAGTGATAGAGACCGCTTTCAGTGGCTCAGGGCCCCATCCCTGCAGGGATGGGGGGAAGGAATCAGCCTGCTTTCAGGGGCAGCCCCCCTGGTCTGGCTAGGGAGAAAAGAAGCTGCCTGATTTAAGTTCGTGCTGAGGCACCAGAAGTGCTGGATGAGATTTCTTTTGAGGAGAAAACACCTGTGGAGCACCTGCAACCAAGGGGTGAGTTCACTCTGCTAAAGGGCCATGTGTTTTCACCTGAAACAAAATGAAACTAAAGTGACTGTTACTGTGGGGCCAGGAAAAGACAGCCAAGTACAGTTTGGAAGATGTGGGAATTGGACTGCTTAACTCTGTGAGGGGTCTAGAGTAATGGACACAGCCACTTATTTAAGTATGTTCAAATTCAGCACAAATGTGATGTAAAGACAGTAGATTGAATGTGAATACATTTAAAAAGAATCTACACAGCAAAGTGTTTTAAAGAATGAGGTGTTACAGTCCAGAGAAACGGACGGGTATGAATTATGGGAGCGAGAGGTGGGAGACCCCCCATCAGTAGTAACCAAATTCACCTCTACGGGTTTGCTTTGGAAGACCTGTTGCTTTCTCTCAGGTACTTGACCAGTGCCTGAGAAAAGCACCCAGATGTGGGATTGATGAGGAAGATTCCCTGATGGAGCAGAAGTGCTCCTAGGTGGTTTAGGGAGCCACCAGTAAATGTTTCCATGTTACATGGAAAGTGTCCAAGTGGCTGGCAAGGGAGCCAAGCCAGGGAAAACCCAGAGCAGTGTACAAGTTTGGGCTGTGTGCCCAGTGTGTTTCAGAGCCTGAGGGCTAAAGTGAATAAGGATATGTTCTGATCTCCATAAATCTGCATTACCAGGAGAGTAGCCCCGTGGGGGTCCATCTACTGTATGCTTTGTTTATTCTGTTGGATGTGAATAAAAGCCACACTTTAGATTCCCACTTCTGGTATTGGATATTACAGTTATTGATTTCTATGTCTGGAGTTACTTGGGTGCTCCTGTTGCACAGTAACCAAACCTAGCCAATGTGCCCAGTGACACATTCCTCCCCGAATCCAGCCTGCTCCAGGTAGTGCTGTCAAGATGGAAATGGCATACCTGGATTGAGGTTACATTCAGAAATGCGCTCAGGGTGTTTCCATGGTGTGCTATTGGAGCACCTGTGGTTCATCTGTGGACTGTCAGGTGCCGTCCTCAGGTGGTTTTGATCCTACCTTGAGGGTAGGACATGGAGAGTGGTCTCAGGAATTTATTCCTCTGATCCTCTCTCCCTATCCTGTGGGGTGCTGCAGGGCTCCATTTTGACACCCATGTTGTTCACTGTGTATATGCTGCCATTGGGGAACGTTATTAGGCTGTACAGCCTGAGTTTTCACTGCTGTGCAGATGATACTCACCTGTACATGTCCTTTGTACCTGAACAGGGAGATGTTCTCTCAGTGTTTAACAACTTCCTATCCGAGATCCAAGACTGGATGAGTGCAAGTTGGCTGATGTTGAACCTGGATAAGACTGATGTGTTGGTGGTGGACCCTGATCATTGGAGGGCGAGTGTGTTGGCAGGATGATTTCATGTGATAACGGTGATTGCAGAATAGTGATTGCCATTTGGGCAAGTGTACATTGACGAAAATGAATTTCAGCGATGTACACTCGCAGCAAACTGCAAGAGGGTGCCCGAGATCTATGGTTTTCTTTTTTATGTGGGGGCTGTGCACCCCACCCCCCCAACTAAAGGATTCTCAACCCAGTGGGGTAAAAGTTAAAATTAAAAAAATAAGACCCGGTGCAAAAACACAATTGTGCCCAGAACCAAACCCGGCACACTCCCAACCTCAGCCTGCCACCAGCCCACCATGCCACATGGCCAACTCGGCAGCCCACTGCCACACTACACACCACAAACCTTCCCTTCCCTTCCACCCGATACATGGTGTGGTCCCCCCCCCCTTCATGCATGTGTATACACAACGACATCTTGTGGCTATATTTGCCTACCCTCCGTATCCGGTCGCTACCCTGCCAGGTAGCCCTATGCATAGGTGCTGTGATTGAGTTGCCCTTTTTGAAAGCACTCAATCATGGTCACCTTGTACATGGGATACTTGGCAGGACAACCCACTGGTCTTTGGCTAGTGAGTGTCCAGCTTACCACCTCAGACCGGGTGCGGAACCTGGGTGTTATTTTTGACAACGGCCTGACCCTAAGGTCACAGGTGTCAGCCGTTGTCAAGATCTCTTTTTACCACCTGAGGAATATTGCCCAGGTGAAACACCTGGTTCCTTCTGATGATCTTCCTACTTTGGTCCATGCCTTTGTGACCACTTACTTTGACTACTGCAATGCCCTGTACCTAGGGCTACTGAGCATTGATATCCATTGCCTGCAGCTGGTGCAGAATTTGGTGGTCAGGCTTTTGACTGATATGTCTAGGACCAGTCATATAATGCCTGTGCTCTGCAGACTGCACTGGCCGTCAGTGCAATGGCGTATCACCTTCAAGGTTGGTCTACTGATCTATAAAGCCTTACATGATCAGGGACCCCATTACCTGCAAGATCTCCTTTCTCCCTACTGCCCCTTCTGATCACTCCGATCCACTGACAAGGGATTTCTAGAGATTCCCAGGGTGCAACTTCAAACATCTGGGGCCCATTCCTTTGCATTAATAGCCCCGACCTTCGACAGACTAGGGACTACCTGACCATCCAAAGTTTTAAGATGGAACTCAAGACATACCTGTTTAACATGGCATTTTCAGAAGAAGTGTAATTTTTGTGTGGACTGTCATCTGTTTATGAATTTAACTGTTATTAGAAAAACATTACAATTTTTTATGGTTTTAGTGTGTTAATGTTTGGTGGATTACAATTTTTGTACAGGCATCTTGATCATTAGAAAGGTGCCTTTTAAACAAATAAAGATTGATTTGATTTGATTTGACATTAGTTCTTCAGTATCTTTCTATGTTGGGTCAAGATGACAATTTTTATCTTGCTATTTATCAGTACACACATGGGGCCCGATATTCAGAAATGTGCCTGGCACTGGTGCAAGTGGTGGCACAGCAAGCAACTAAGATATATATTCAAAACAGATGTGCCATGGTGCATCTCTTCTGAATATATCACATAATGCGTGCTGTGCAAAGACAATGTGATGGCGCATCCCCCAGACCGGTCTGAATACCAGGAATGGGACATGCGCCAGCACATCAGAGATATGCCGTGTGAAAATTCCTGATATTCAGACACCAATATGCAAATGTGCTATAATGCATGCAAGGTGCAAACAGGGCCATTTGCGTGTCATTATGGCCCCATTTGCATGCGTTGTGCTGGGCTGGCCAGCGAAATGCACCTCGCACCCTGCACAGCATGCGGTCCCTGTACCAGGGAATGGAGTAGTATGCCCTACCCATCCTGTATCACCTGTCAGCTGTTGTGACATATATATATATATATATATATATATATATGGCCCTGGTGGTCCAGTGGTTCCCCCCTTCCTGCCCGTACCTCCGATCGCCAAAATGTAATGAAAATGATAGCCCTGGTGGTCCAGTAATTCCCCCCTCCCATCCCGTACCGCCGATCACCAAAATGTAATAAATGTAATAGCCCTGGTGGTCCAGTGGTTCCCCACTCCCTGCTTGTACCTCCGATCGCTCATACAACTGATTAAGAATTCCCTGGTAGTCTAGTGGTACCCCCCATCCTGCTGGTAACCACGATCACCCATATTGTTAACAAAATCAATTCCCTGGTGGTCCAGTGGTACCCCCACCCTCACAGGACCCCAGCCCCCAGCTCCCCATCATTGGCGGGCGGCAAACCCACCCACATACCTCTGTGGCTGCCCGGCCAAATTACAGTTTACAGTAGCAGTTGCAAGCCCATTGGACCACACTGTGGACCAATGGATTTGCAGTGCATACTATCATACTCATTCATAAATAGGTGAATGAATAACTTCATTCACATATTTGTGAATGAGTGTTACAGTATGCACTGCACAAGCCCATTGGTCCACATTGTGGTCCAATGGTCTTGCAGCTGCTACTGTAAGCTGTCATTTGGCAGGCAGCCATGGAGGTATGTGGGTGGGTTTGCTGCCTGCCAATGATGGGGGGGAGGGAACTGGGTGGGCTGGGGGTCCTGTGTAGCTGGGGGTACCTCTGGACCACCAGGGAATTGGTTTTGTTAACATTACGGGTGGTCACAGTTACCGGCAGGGTGGGGAGTACCACTAAACTACCAGGGAACTCTGAATCAGATGTACAAGCAGTTGGAGGTACGGGCAGGGAAGGGGGTACCACTGGACCACCAGGGCTTTTAAATGACATAAATATGGTGATCAGAGGTACTGGAGGGGAGGGGGTACCACTAGACTACCAAGGACATATGTGGGTGCTTGTGCACGGTGTTCTGGGAGGTAAGGGTAGCCATCCACAGCTGGTAGCTGGTGTGTTGTGCACTGCAATACAGCAGCATGCCTGTGGGTGGCAGGCACTTGAGCCATTTTTTAAGGGCTCAACTTTGAGCCCAGGTGTGCGGCACATCTTTGGGTTGTGCCAGCAGATGTGCCACACATCCTGGGCTGAATATTGGGATTTGCCACATATGGAGATGTGCTGCATACATTATCTTTGTGCCCCAGCGCATTGAGAATTACGTTGAGCAATTCCCACTTTTGAATATTGCCCCAAGGTGCAGTTCTGGGGTTGCGCTGGCGCAACTCTGTTGCACCAGGTGCAACCCCTTTGAATATCTAGGCCATGCTGTATAAATAAATAAATGAACTGAATATGTGGTGGCCAGTAAGCATACTTGTACCTCCTACATAGCCATGTGGTTTTAAAATCTGCATAATTGACACAATGAGTGTTTAGCCAGGACACTAGGGGTAACTCCACTACTCTTCGGTAGGATCTTTAACTTTCACATGGACAATCACCAGAGGGGGGCAGAAGAGACCTTGGTTTAACATATCATCTGATGAATGGCACACCCAACAGGGTGACACCCCCCCCTAGTGCAGCAATGTAGTGTCTGTTGTGGGTATTAGCCCAAGTATCTGGAGTTGGACCACCATAATCCAATCTTCCTGGCTCAGAAGCTGCAGGGCTACCAGCTGCGTAATTGGCACTGCTAATGAATAATATTACCAACTTAATAGTTTATTAAGGAATTGGCCTTGTATGAGGAATACCTTGTACTGTATGACCTTGTATTAGAAAAGTTACTGAAAGGGACAAATATAAAAGCCCAATATAGTTCTCCAAGGAGGTGAGGGATGTGGTGAGGGCCAAAAGTAGGGTTTTAAACAATAAAAGGAAAAGCATGAGAAGGAGGAATGGGGGTAACAGAGGAAATTAGAAATTAGGAAGGCGCAAAGGGTGTGTTCAGGAGGGCAAAAGCAGACACAGAGCTATACATCACCAAGTAGTCAAAGGTGATGGAGGGAACATTTTAGGTGTATCAGGGAAAAAATTAAAATGAAAGGACTGCCTGGGGGAAGGGAATGGAGGTAAGCAGATATGGATCCGCTCCATGGCGCGGGGGTGGCAAGGAAGATCTGGGAAACTACAGGCCAGTCAGTTACTTGCACTGTAGGTCAGCTGATGGAGAGTCTAATCAAAGAAAGCCTAATGGTCTACCTAGATGCAAATGGGTTAATGGGCAGCAAGCAGCATAGATTTGTGGCAGGGAGGTTGTTCCAGACCAACCTAATAGTATTTTTTGACAGGATCACAAGGGCAGTTGATGAAGGGCAAGCTATAGAGTTACTCTACTTTGGTTTCAGCAAAACCTTGGATTTGGTGCCACATAGGAGGCTTCTGAGGAGGCTAGAAAACCTAGAAGTGGGGAGGGAAATGATCAGATGAACAGGTCATTTTGTTAGAGGGGAGAAAATAGAGGGTGGTAGAAAACAAGGTCAAATCAGAGGATAGGAGAGTCACACGTGGGGTGCAACAAGGGTTGGTCCTGGGATCAGTCCTGTACAATATGTTCATTAGTGACCTTGGGGAGGATATCTAGGGCAAGATGTGTCTCTTTGCAGATGACACAAAACCATCTGGCAGAGCAGACAGCAAGGAAGGGGTGAAGGAGCTAAAGAGGGACCTGAAGAGGACAGAGAGATAGTCCAAAACTTGGAAATTAAGACTCAGTGCCACAAACTGCAAAGAAATGCACTTAGGGAAATAAAACCCATGTACAGAGTACTGGATGGGAGGTGAGGATATTGGCTACAATATCTGAGGAAAGGGACTTGGGAGTAATCATTAGTGTCTCCCTCAAACAATTCAGTCAGTGCAGCAAAGCATACAGCAAAGCAACTAGGATGGTGAGATGCTTTGAGAGAGGGTGTGACAATAGGAAAAGGGAGGTGCTGTTGCCCTTGTACAAGTCCCTAGTAAGACCTCACTTGGAGTACAGTGCCCCTTTTTGGGGTCCACACCTATAAAACTGCATGCCGATCATACAGTGACACTATTACTACGAACGACAGTACAGCGACGCATCAACAGGTCGCTGTACTGTCACTGCAAGACCCCAGCACTGCTTTCTGTCTGCACCCCCACCTTAATCAACTCCAACTTGGAGTTAATTATATTTAAACTTGAGGTGCAGGAGGCAGAGCTCCTTAGAGGTGTTAGGTAGGCAAAGCCCCCTGAAGAAAAAAAAGTGCTCATGGACGGATTTATGCCAACCACAATTGCGGTCAACATAAATCTGTCGTCGTAATGTCAGTTGATAAAACAGTTGTCAAACTGGCATCATAGAGCCCTATAAAACAATATAGATAGGTCAGAGACTGTGCAATGCAGGGTTACGAAGATGATCCAGGGCCAGACAGACAGATCCTGTGAAGAACGACTGGAGGCCCTTAACATATTCTCACTGGAGGCCAGAAGGAAGAGAGGAGACAATAGAGACACACAAGTTTCTGAAGGGAATTAACAAAGTGAACAGTGTGGACCTGTCTACTAGAAAGAGCAATGCAATCAAAACAGGACAGGAATGGAGGCTGGTTGGGTGAGGTTTTTAGGAGGGATGTGCCAAAACTCTATTTCATCAAGAGGGTGGTGGAGCCATGGAAAAGACTGTCTGCAGAAGTGTTGGGTGCAGACACCATAAATATGTTCAAGACCTGCTGGAACAACTAAAGATGGCATTTAATTCCAAGAGGAGGAGCTAAGGTGGTGGTGGTGGGGGTGGAGTTGGAGTTGGAGAGAGAGGGGGGAGGGGTGGACAACAAGGTGAAAACCCATTTGAGACAATAGATCAGAGAGCTAGGTATAACATTTCTTATGGGTAAACTGGATGTACCATTTAAGCAATAATGCATGACAGGGTGTGTGTTGTGCTGGGATAACGTCACGCCTGGGGTGATTAGGCACGAGGCCGCGGGCAGTGTGACTAATCATCCCAAAGTGACGTTATCCCAGCACAACACACACCCTGGAGTGCATTATTTATTATACAATGGCTCTGTAAGTAATAAAAATGATGAAAAACTACATTTAAAGTAGATTTTTCTGTCATTTTGGAATGGGTAGGCTACTTCAAGCAAAAGTAGAATATTTAGCCAGCAGGTGGAGCTAATGTGTTTTTGAGCAGCTGTGCAGTCCCTATAGCAACGTTTCAACCTTTGTCAGTGGTGCTACTCTTTGTTAATATGACCTATTGCCTCATTATGTATGTTGTTTTTTTTTTTTTTTCGTTTTCCATTTTCTATGTCCTTTTCTTTTTTATTTCAGTTCTTGTGCTCTATTATCGGACTGCACTTCGTAGCGTGGTGCTGTGGATGTCTGAAACCGAAGGAAAGGAGGTAGGGAGATAATTTCTTGAGTGCGTTTACGGTTCTTTTGAAAAAATTAACAAACGGGGAAAAAAGTGAGCAAGTGAGGCTAACAGCAATGCGGTCTGTGTGAACCCTCGCTTCTGCTCTCATGTCATTGAAGTGAGCGAGTTGCTCCCGCTTTATTTGGTGGCTGCTTGTTTCGGCAGAGGTTTCGGTTGGACAGCTGTGAGAAGTTGGAAATACAGTGGATATGTGAGGGAGTGAAAAAATTATTTCTTTTGCGCTGCCACACTGTTCTGTTCGTGGAGTGTTTTCTTCTTTCACTAGAGTCATGGTGTGTTTGAGAGGAAAAAAGTGAAGAAATTATGTATCTGTTTTGAGTTTTACCGAAGCACTGTGTCACACACTTACTGTGTTTGGGTCAGGAAACGAGTGAGGACTGTTGAGGGCGATCGCAGTAATGGCAGGTTAGTTTGTTTAAAATGTGTCTTAAAATGTGAAGCTAGATAGGAAAGGTATACTGTGGTACTGTTAATGTGGACAGTTTTAATTCATGGTGGGTGTGTTGGACTTTTTAGTGGCTGTTGGAAGGAGTGATTTATTTAAAAAAAAAATGAGCAAGTACTGGCAAAAGCCACAGCAGCCATGCCAAGTGTGGGCAACTTGGACATGGGCTGTGGCATGATTCTTATAACATTTAATATGGTCTTGTGTGTGCTGGGACTAGATCCGTGATGTTATACTGGGATAACATCACGGGTCCAGTCCCAGACTCACCAATCAGAGCACAGCATTCTTATTTGCCATTGTATAATTGTCTTTAGTTGATGGCAATATTCCTGCTTCTATGTTTGTATAAGTATTTCAAGAATTAAAGAATGGAGCTCTACAAACTTAAAACCATATTTATGACCTTGCTTTAAAATTTCATCAAGGAACAGAAAACTGTTTAGTAAATGTTACAGTTTGCAGGAGGTATATGCATGCTACAGATTATTGTACTTGTTTTAGATAACTTGGTAATTTTAACATATTGTATTGTTTATACGTTGTAGCTGCACATGCTGCTGCAACTTTGATCCGACTGTAAATGAAATATTTTGTCTCCATGGGGCTTATCCTGGGAAAATAATTTTAGTAAATTATAAAAATAAATATATTCTAGATAGGCATCTTTATCCTTCAAAGCCATTCATAATTTAAGTTATTGATTAATTGATTGATTGATTGATTTGTTGACACTTGACTTGCCCCTGGTACCTCAAACATTTGGGCCTACTTCAGTCCCATCTGCCACCAAGACACTGCTGCCATAATTTATTTATTAAATTTTGATAATAGGGTGAGCCAACTGGGCCCCGAGAGTCCCTTTTTCAGGGGCGACCCGAGGATTACATAGATTATTACATAGGATTGAGTGCAACAAAATACATAACATGTGACACATAGATACAGTACATTACAGGGTAAACATGGTAGGAATATAACAAGTTACAATGGTACAGGAGTTGGACCACAGAGTATTGGCTAACGCTTGGGAGTCCCTTAACTTAGCAGTTGCAATATGTGGTGGTAGTCAGGTGCGCCTTAAGCCTAGTGTGGAAGTTGTAGGAGGAGGAGGTTTCCTGAATACCTTATGGCAGGGAGTTCCATAGGGTGGGGGCGGTAAAGGCGAATGACTTCCCGCCCGCCTTAGTTCTCACCCTGGGCACCGAGAGGAGAGTCCTGTCAGTCATACGGAGTTGCCTTGGGTTGCTCTTGATGGAGATGAGCCCGGCGAGGCTGGGTGGGGGAGGAGTGGAGTAATTTGTGGGTGAGGCAGAGTGAGGGGTAATGAAGTCTACCTTCCCAGGCGGGCCAGTTTAATAAAGACAGCGTGTCACAGTGGTGAGTCATCGGGCCCTTTAATGTGGCGAAGCGGGCCACCTTATGGTAGAGAACATGTAGCTTGTTTAGCTCTTGCCTAGCTGCTCCCTGGATGACAGGGGCAGCGTAGGTGATGGTGGGGAGCAGAACGCTCGTGGCGATGGAGACCCGGGCCGCTGGTATCAGCTGGTCTTTCAGCCTGCAAAAGGTCCCTAGTTTGGAGTCAATAGTCTTGGTTACTTGGTCTACGTGCTCCTTGAGGGTGAAGCCCTGATCCAAGGTGAGACCAAGGTATTTTATAGAAGGGGCCACCTCGAGCCTCTTGCCTGATGTGGTCGTAAGTTGGAGGAGTGGGCCTCTATCCCGATTGAGGGATCTGGGGCTGAACAACATGGCCTTGGTCTTGCTCGGATTGATGATCATTCTATTGGTGATTAGCCATTCCTCAAGGGATTCCAAGTCATCTTGGAGCCCTGAACATAGTTCTCCCATGTTGTTGGAGGGCCAGTAGAGGACTGCGTCATCCGCATACTGTACCACTGAACTCCCGCCACAATGGTTGCAGAGGTCATTGGTGAAGAGCGAGAAGAGAAGGGGTCCGAGTATAGACCCTTGAGGCACCCCCTCAGTGAGAGGAAGGGGCTCGGACAGGGAGTCTTTCCATTTTACCTTCTGTGACCTTCCAGTTAGGTAGCTGGAGAACCACGACAGGGAGTGACTGTCTAGTCCAACCTCCCTCAATTTAGAGAGCAGCAGGTTGTGGTTGACGAGGTCGAATGCTTTGGATAGGTCTATAAAGACTGCTCCAGTAGGGGTCCCCTTGTCCAGTTCTCTGAGTACATCAGTAGTGAAATTGATGAGAGCAGTGTCAGTCCCATGGTTGGTTCTGAAGCCATGCTGTGAGGGGGCTAGTAGTTGGTGGATCTCTAGGTAGTCTCGGAGTTGATTGTATATCAATCTCTCTTGGAGCTTACCGAGGCTACAGAGTATGGAGATTGGCCTATAGTTTTGGGGTGTTTCCCTCATTCCACCCTTGTGGACAGGGACTATGTAGGCCATTTTCCAAGTACCTGGGATGACCCCTTCAAGGATGGAACGGTTGAGGAGCCAGGTTAGGGACCTAGCAAGTGCTCAGGCCCCTTCCTTGAGAATTTGGGGGGGTATACCGTCAGGTCCAGCAGATCCCGATGTTTTGAGGGTTTTTAGTAGAGGGAGGACTTCCTTAGATCTAACTAGCCTGAGGTGGAAGGAGGGATAGCCTCTTATGGTGGGAGGGGGGTCGTAGGGGCCTGGGGGGTAGGTGGGCAGACCTGCTTTAATCTGTTCCAGATTGGTGAACTGTCAGTTGAATGCCATAGCAATGACTGAGTCATCATTCGTTGGATGGCCGTTCACCTCTATGTGGCCATTCACAGTCTTCCCACTGCCCTTTAGTAGCCCGTTTATGTGGGCCCAGAAGAGTCTGGGGTTGCCTAGGTTCTTCTTTTGTAGGTTAGTGACATACTCTTGTTTTGCCACTTTTATAGCCAGTTTGCATCTGTTTCAGAGCGCCTTATAGATTGTGAGATCAGCTGGTGATGAGGACAGTTTATATTTCTTCCAGGCTGAGTCCCGGTGTTTCATGAGATATTTCACATTGGGGGTGATCCACTTATAGCAGCTCCCCTTGGTGCGGAATCTCTTCATGGGGGCCAGCCGGTCAACCACCGTGGTGATTTCTCCTTACATAGTAATATAATGTTTGGAGGTGTCTTTACACCCACCAGCTAGTGGGCCACTTGAGATGGCCCTTGGTGTCAGCCAGTGTGTATGCTGTAAGATTTTTTGCAATGAGCTTGAGAAGTGAGTAGTATATAATTTGTGGAAGGATTACTTTGTAGCTTATGGAGGGGTAGTTTAAATTGGGCCACCAAGGGGTGGGGGCATGTGAGGCATAATAAACCTTAGGAGTTAAGTATATTCATTTAGGAGTAGAAAGGGTCTTATTTATTATAAGAGACCAGCTGATTATTTTAAAGTCCCAAGAATTTAGGGGTTAATTGGGTCGTGTGAGTGCAAAATAACCAGGGATTATGTTCCAAAGCAAACTTGAAGCCAGGGCTACAGGACTAGTGTGTTGAGGAACCAGTTTCAATAAGGTGCTACTCAGTACCTTGTAAGTTAGGTGCTCTGTGAGAAACATCAAGCAGTCCCAGTGGAAAATGGCTGCAAGGCAAATGGAGCTGAATGAAACTGGATGAAATGGGAGTTAGGCTGAAGGACAAAGGGCAAGGGGGCCAACAACTGTTTCCAACAATGTAGATTACCAGGAAGGAAGGACACACACATGGAGCACTGCAAGTATAGCACGATGTACTGTATGTCTTCCTGCCTACTGGGGTCAGGGGAATATGACTGCAGCCAATGTGAGCTGGTTTCTGCTCTAGAGAGGCATATTACCAGTCCAGAATGGCAACTTACTGTGCAGTGAGGGCATGTGGAGGTGGGTTGTCAGCTAACATGAGCGGGGTAAGGAGGGAGCTAGTATCAAGGAGGTTGGGAGAGAAGTGCATCTGGTTCATTGCCAGGATTGTGAAGTGTCCATAATCCTGACTACAGAGAGCCAGAGTGACATATCTGCATCCACTGTGTGGTAGTTGATGCTCTCAGGATGTGCACTGCCTGGATGTTGTGGCAGTGAGAGGCCCCTTTGGGGTGCAGGGAGGTAAGCAGGCAGCTGAGCAGCATAGGGGAAGAGGAGGCTACAGATATGGGCACTAGGCCTGGGGGAAATAGTTGGCAGGGACATATAGGGTAGTGGGAAGTATGGCAGGGACCGTGATCTCTAAAGGTAGGGATGGGGGATGGATAAAAGTGGAGAGAGGAAGTAGCAGGCATGGTCATGAGGGAGCTCCATTCCCAGTGGACACCAGCAGTAGGTATCAGACTCTAACCGGCCAGGTTGAGGAGGGGTGATTGGGGCTAGCGGGAGCAGACCTGACACCAAGATACCCAACCTGCCAAGGAGGGGAACACGACAATCCGCTCCTGTCTTTTCGCTCCCGGACTTTTAGCTCCTGACAGTACGCTCCCACATAAACTCACTCCTATGTAATTACACTCCCTGTCAATTCGCTGCCTCGCTCCCTGTCAATTAGCTCCCGCATTCAATTTAATAGCTCTTACCTTAGCACAGGTAGTGAAGGAAACTGCAGCAATAGTAGCAACTGTAGTGATAGTAACCATAGCAACGAATGCAGCCCATAGTAAAACGTGACATGATGTCATGACACTTGCGCATTCACTGGATGTTACTCGGTGAGTTTTAAAAACAACTGATGTCTTTATTTAATACAATTTAAAAACAGGGCACTAAAATTCAAATCCTTTGGCCATTTGTGCATTCACCAGATGTTACTGGATGTTACAGGGTATTTAGTACAATTTAAAAACAATGACAGGGGCATTAATATTCAAAGCTATGGGCCACCCCACGTAAAAATTCTTCGGTTGTGCGATCTGCACTATTCTTCAAAATACAGGCTAGTCTGGCAATATTGTCACGGTACACATGCCGTGATGCAGTTGGGGGTTGCCCGCAATGATTTGCTCCACCTCTGAGTCTCTATTTTTTTGTACTCCCCTTATGCCTTCAATAAATTTCCACACCGTGGGATGTGCCATGCAAAGGATACTCTGCATCCCACAGTGGAACACCTCAACCACATTGTTTGTCTTTGCCCTGCCGTTACAAACACTTTGTTCATGATTCCACAACTCAATGGCAAAATGTGGTTGTCTGCGTCCAGTTCCATGTCTGTTTCTTCAGCCAACCCACACATTCTCAAAGTAATCAATTACTGGTGTCAGTTCTTCTGGGAAAATATTTAAGTTATCATCAGTAATTTCCTCAAAGCATGCTATTACTTCTTCTGGGGGGTAGAAAGCAAGTGCTGGTAAGTACTTGCACTTCAGTGCAAATTCTGAGTCCTGTGCACACTGTACTGCCAGCCCTTCTGCCTGTATCTTGCGATACACGCATTGGGTGAAGTGGAAAAAGCGACCAACTTGTTTAGCATCTGGGAACACAGACTTAAATGCAGCTATTGTTGCACGCTCGAAATCTGTAATTACAACTTCAGGGCTAAGATTAGGATTAAGATCCTTCAAAATGGTGAGCATTTGTTGATATCACTCCCTATTTTTGCTAGGCAAAAGCACAAAAACAGCTGGCTAAGCATTCCCCAACCTTTCACCCATTATGACATACAACTGCATAAACAGAGGCGGTGCAATGCTGAAAGTTCCATCTGCATGCCACAACTTACAGCGCTCTAAGAATTTTAGATTGTTCTCAGTGCCAAACATTAAAATATGACTGTGCCCAGGTCCACTATCGTACAGCAAAATCTTTTCAGGCTCACTGGCAGCGTCGGGTTGGTACAAGGTACAGCAGTGAGGTATGCGCAGCTGGCAAAGGTCTGTAGGGTTAGGAGGAGCACCATGTGCATGAACCCTTTGAATTGTTCGTTTTAAGTTTTTGTCAATGATTTTTCCCTGAGCAACCAGTGCACAGGGGTCTGGTGCATGGGTATGTTGTGAAAACTGCAAAATTATGGCTGGGTCATCGTATGATACAGTGTGCACTCTGGCATTGCAAACCTTGATTTTTTTCACTGCATGCTTACACTGCCATATGGCTTTATCATTGTGCCCACGTTTATGAAAAGTGTACAGGTAGTTACGGTCGTCCACAAGTTTTTTCTTGGACCGAGATGACAGAACAAAGCGACAAGCCATTCTAATAAAATACCTACGAGGAGCAGTGTGCTTTAGTGACTGTATTTATAACTTCAGAGTACAATTGCTTGTGGCTGGCCAATGTAGGTAATTGATTAATTGATTGATTTAAATATTTAATTTTCTGCACCATACACTTGCACTGGTGTCTGCAGGAATAAAAAAAACGACTGATATATTATTAGCCACACTTGCTACAGAGCACTGCGGGAGCGATTTGATTTGATTCACAAAACGTTTGAAATACTATTAGCTACGGGAAAGTGAGTTGCCATTTTCTGCACATACACTTGGACTTGTGTATACAGGAATAAAAAAAGTCTGAAAATACTATTAGCTACACTTGCCACTTGCACTGCAGGAGCGATTTGACTCAGAGCGTGTTTACATAGGAGCGAGTTTATGTGGCAGCGTACTGTCGGGAGTGAAAAGACAGGGAGCGAAATTACGGGAGCGAATAGTCATGTACCCACCAAGGAGGAGGGAGGAAAAGACTGGGAAGAGGAGCAGAAAGATAGTAGTTATTGGGTGCTCTAGTATTAGGGTAGTGGGTAAGGTGGAGAGGGGCACTGCTGGAACAGGAGTGTAGCTGGGCTAAGGTTGTTTGCCTGCCTGGAACGTGGGTCAAGTGAGTACTACCTAGGACCAAAAACACAGCTGGGGGGAGGAGCAAACCATTGTTATCCATGTTGGCACAAACTACATAGAAAGCACTAGTTTCTAAATCTGTGAGCTTTTGGGCTTAATGCGTATCCAGGGCCAGGACCTAGTTGCACTCATGGAGACTTGGAGGGATGACAAAAATGACTGAGACAAAAGGATAAAGATTATCTTAGAGAAGTAGGCCTGACAGGATTTTCTTTGTAAGGGAAAGAGTCACGGTAGAGAACAAGGAGGACATCAGGGAGCAAAAAGTGCCAGGTTCCATTAGGGTCAAGCAAAGGGAAAAGGAGGAGAAAAGAGTTATCCTGGGGCAGTGCTGCAGCCCCCAAACTTATCAGTGGAGCATAATTCTCAGCTGTTTGGAGATATTATGAGGACAACCAAATCAGATTTAGTGATAATACTTGGGTACTCCAATCTGCTACTAAAAATTATGAAAAGATTAATGATACCCCCCCACCGGCATGGATGTTTTCTGAATTCATCTGACATACTCTTTTGGTACCCCATGAATATGAATGATACAATTTGTAATGTTAGTATTTGTGTAGCTATAGGAAAGTAACGTGCCAAAGATGGTTTTAATCCTCCCTCCCTCCTCCTCTCCCCACTACTCTACCCCAACCTTCCACCCTGGCTTCCACCCTTCCTCCCTCTGCTGTACCCAACCCTTCACCTCGGCTTTTTCACTTTCTCTCCCTCAATTTGGAATTTCTCCAGTTTCCTCCTCTCCTCATCTATTTCCCCCTTCCCCTCTTGGCTTAATGGGGCAGAAGTCTCACTCTCTCCTCCTCTCTCTCCTCAACCTTTTCCTCCTGGCTGGTGATGTTGAATTTAACCCTGTCACTCCCACCCTCAAAGGCCTTAGCATGTTCCATCTACATGCCAGAAGCCTATTCTCAAAGTTTAACTTACTCAAAGTTTGGACCTCACAGTACTCTCCCAGCCTTCTGTGCATGTCTGAGTCCTGACTCTCTTCGAGGATACCAGACCCCAGTGTGGCTGTCCCAGACTTCCACTGTTTTCATCAGGACCATGGCAAGCCTGGTGGAGTAGCGTTATATGTACACCAGAACCTGCCCTGCACAATCATCCTCAAAGAATTAGCTCACTCCTCCTACAAGCTCCTACCTGCCAAGCTAACCCTCCCCTCCACCCTCCCAATTTATGTAAGTGTCCTATATGCCTCCCCTATGATCTCTTCCTCTTCCCTTCTTGACACCCTGACTTTTCCTGTCTCCCTTTCTGCCTCTGGTGAACTTGTCCTCTTGGGAGATTTAAACTTAAATTGGCTTTCCCCCACCTCCAGACCCACACTGCAAAGGATTCTGTACCTAAACCTCATCCAATTAATTTCTGAACCCACCTGACTCAACCCTCACTCCCGCAATTACTCCCGCCTGGACTGGACACTTGCCTCCCATCCCCACCACATCACAGCAGCATGCACTTTGTCAGATGCCTTCAGTGACCACAGCATGACCTACTCTATCAGTAAAGTGAGATCAACCCACTCCACCCTTAATTACATTGGGTCTAAATCACTCAGGCCTCACAAACTTCTTGCCCTACTACATGGCCTTGCTGCCTCCAACTGGTCACCAGCCTATCATGCCCCTGACATTGATACTGCCCTATCCCACTTTCAAGCCACTCTTACTCACACATGGAACTTTTATGCCCCTCTAACAAAATCAAGGGTCAAGCATGCCTACCATCTTTGGACCACTCCCAACCTTATGTAAGCAATAAGGCACAAAGGGGTGTGTGTAAAACATATTTTACAGCATGGCCAGGGGCGTAGCAAGGTACGAGGCTGAAGGCCGAGTCACTTCAGCTGCTGGACATGCTGTAAAATATGTTTTCACACATCCCTGAGTGCCTTATTGTGCTTATAAAACTGGCGTTTTTTTTTTACTTTTTACTGTTGGGAAAAGTATGTTTATATGTAGAAACAACAGATTTCCTTGTGTGCATTTGTGATAAAATAGTCCTTCCACCCACTGACAAGTGATATCATTGATGATATCATTGTATTATTGCCTACTTTCTTCTTCCTGTTTTTTTTCTCTTTCTCCACATTCAACATATGGAATGCTTATCATGGAATGTTTACCATGGAATACATGGATTCAAAATTCTGCTTAGTTCCACTGGCAGAATGTTTCTCTCCTAACACACTGTACACACAGACAACAAAGGCCTTTGTTACAGCCAGAGACTCAATTATCTCATTGTCAGGGCAAGAAGAAGAGAGTTCCCTGATGAGCAGGTAAAGATTGAAGGGGGAATTTTCACTCTCAGCAAAGAAACAGTTGTAGTGAAAACTATAAACAATACTTACTGTTTCTAACTTACGTATGTAAGGAGAGTGTGATAATTAGGGAAACAACATTTAATTAATTAGTTTTATTTTTCATTTAAGGAAGTTTTATTTTTTGGGCCCAGCCGAAGTCTTTTTTACAGAGTAGAGGTAGCAGCCATGTTTGTGGTAGAAGATCAGTTCTGGCTGTAGGGGGCTAACTGAAATGCCAGTGTTCCAAATGCCCACTGATCTGGGTTCCGGACTCATCACTGCTGAGAAGTCCTTTTTTTAACCATGTGTAAACCAAATTTTACACATAAATAAGAGCCAATCAGATTATTGGATTTTACCCTGCCATTTTATTAATGCCTTGTGCAAATCCCATGACCATGCATGGACCTGCTATAAATCTTCCCAATCCCTACCTGGCCTCCTTACTTATAGGTCTCTCAGGAATTCTTGCATCAAGGCTACCCACTCTGCTAAGGCCCTATATTTCAAATCTAATCTGCAGTCCAACCTCAATTCCCCTGCAAAATTCTAGAAAGTTATCCACTCCATCTTTACCCCCCACCCCACCCAGACCACTCCCCCGTCCTCATGGTGGATGGCTCTCCAGTCTGTGACCCTTCCTCGGTTGCTGCTCAACTTAAAGTCTTTACCACTTGTCCTCTTCCCTCCACCTCCTCCTCCTCTAGCCTCCCCCCCAGTCCCCCTCTATCTCCCTTCCTCCACCATCACCCAAGGCTTCCATCCCCCCATCTCCCTCCATGAAGTTTCCTCACCCTGAATTCACTCAACCCTCTAGTGCAACCCTGATGAGATGGACCCCAAACTCCTACATATCTCAGCCCCAGCCACTGCCTCCCCACTAGCTTACATTCTAAACCTTTCTTTCTCCTTTGTGCTGTCCCTGGGGCCTGCAAAGTTGCCACGGTACTCCCCTGCATAAAGCGGGTGATCCCTCCTCCTCTGGAAACTTCCAGCTTATCTCTCTACTCCCCTCTTTTGCTAAGCTCCAGGAAATCCTCGTCTACTCCAGATTCGCTGACTTCCTGTACTCCTCTGACTTCCTCTCCCTCTTCCAGTCTGGCTTTAGGAAGCGCCACTCCACTGTATTCTCTCTACTGGGGTTACTGACTCTATCCTCAATAGGATGGATCAGGGCCACATCACCTCAGCTATCTTCACAGACCTGGCCAAAGCCTTTGACTCCATGTCTCACCCCTCTTCCTCAACAAACTGTCCTCCACTGCCTCTTAGCGGACACTGTTGGCTAGTTCTACTCATATCTCTCAAGCCATCAACAGTCAGTTCAGGTGGCAGGCATTCTGTCCCCCCCACCCTCCTAACTGGAGTCCCACAGGCATCTATCCCAGGTTCTGTTCTCTTCTCTATTTTCCTCAATGACCACCCCTCTGCATATGCCTCCTGACATATCCACATGTGCAGGGAGAACACAGTCATCTACACTTCCAGCCCCATAGCCTCTGCTGTGGCTGGGCCTCTCCAGCAGGACTTCCACAATGTACTGTGCTGATTCCATGACAACCAGCTCAAGGTCAGCACCAAGAAGGTGGTGTCCATGACCTTCGGTACCTGCCAGAAACTGCCCAGCCCCCATTTTCATCACTCTAGATGGCATCCTTTGGAAGCAGTCCTGCTTTAAAGAACCTTGGCATGTTGCTTGACAGGAAGCTTGATTTCTCTGTCCACATAGACACCATCCATGCCAAACTCCATCCCAAATTAGATGCCCTATACCACAGTAAAGACTGCCTCTCCCTCCAGGTCAGTAGGGAACTAGTAGCCAGAATATGTCTCCCAATCTTTGATAATGGAGACACAGATTATGGCACTACCGCCTCCTCCTCCCTTTCCAGACTGGATACCCTATGGAATGCCTTCTGCCATTTCGCCACCAACCCTCCCTCCCATACTCATCACCGCTCCCTATATTCTCCCCTTTCCATCTTCCCCCTGCCAACACATCGCCAGGCCCACTGCACTGCCTTCATTGCCAAATACTGGTTTAGGACCTCCCACCTACCTTTCTTCCCTGATCTCTCCCACTACTTACTCTTCCAACTCACTTTGCTCTGGATTCCTCACCTTTTCTATTCCATATCCCCACTCCTCTGCTGGCCAAGTGGCTTTCTCCTACTGCCTCCCCTCCCTCTGGAACTTACTCCCATTTCTCCTCCATCTTTCCTCCTCTTCTCTCCCAGCTTTCATACTCCACATGAGGCAACTTCCTGCACCCTCCTGTACCTGTCCACCCCCTTCCTAACCCTATATTCTCTCCCTCAACCCTCTCCTACTCTGCCCCATGCCTTCCTCCATCTTGCCCCACCCCAACACTCACTGTGAACTTTATCTCACGATTGTTTTGTGTACTTTTCTGTATAATGAGTTGTTATTTTATTACACTACCGCAATTTACTGATGCCTTTATATGTGCCCACTATTCTGTAATATAATGCTACACTTGCACTTGTTTTGTAAGTTGTTACTCGCCTCAACCCTAACCCCAGGTCACACCTGGAAACAAGCTTTGGCTCAGTGTGCCTTTCCCAGTTATCAACTTTTAAATAAATAAAAATTAATAATGTTTACATACGTTTCAGTACTCTATTAGAAATGACAGAAGACAGAGACTCTCAAATTAATATAGTAACTCACTTGGATAATGACTCTGCTTAGAAAGGGGTCCCCTTAGATTAAAGAAAAGGTCTGAATTTGGCAGATCAATCTGTTGTTTTTATAATCATTAAAGCAGCAGTGCAACGAAAAATGTTTTTCCAAAAAATCTAGTTTCAGCATGATCAAGAAAAATAGTAGCATACCTGTTGAATATATTTGCCTCAGTGCCTTCTATGCTGCAAAGCATGAATCTTTTTTTATTTTTTCAGACCTAAACTTTTCCAGGTCTACAATGCTATTTCTGTGGAAAATGTGGCAGACATCTTTTTTCTTGAGAAAAAATGTACTTAAAACACAGAAACATAGAAACATAGACTTTGACGGCAGATAAGGACCGCTTGGCCCATCTAGTCTGCCCATTTCCCTACCTACAGGATAGGCCGTAGATCCTAGTTAACCAACAGCCTATTTCTTCCTACCCCCCATAAGAATTGCCTTATGTCTGTCCCATGCATTCTTGAATTCTCCCACAGTTTTAGACCCCACAACCTCCTCAGGAAGGCTGTTCCATGCATCCACTACCCTCTCTGTGAAATAATACTTCCACATTGCCCCTGAACCGTCCTCACTCTATCTTTAAATTGTGTCCCTTGTTCTTGCAAGTCTCTTTTCTGAAAGATGCTACCCTCTTGGACTTTGTTGATTCCACTGAGGTACTTAAAAGTTTCTATCATGTCCCCCCTCTCCTTCTTTCCTCAAGGTGTATATATTAAGCTCCCTTAGTCTCTCCTCATCGGCTTCTCCTGCAGACCCTGCACCATTTTAGTTGCCCTCCTCTGGACTACCTCTATCCTGTCTATGTCCTTGCGGAGATGGGGTCTCCAGAACTGGATACAGTACTCCAGATGGGGTCTCACCAACTGTCTGTACAGAGGGATAACAACTTCCTGTTTTCTGCTGCTGATGCCTCTCCCTATACATCCCAGTATACCCCCAGCCCTCTCTACTGCCTTCTCACATTGCTTGCTAACCTTAAGGTCATCTGATATGATTACCCCCAGGTCCCTTTCCTTTTTTGTTGTTGTTACTACCTCCCCACCCTTTGTGTATTCTTCCCCTGGGTTCTTGTTTCCCAGGTGCATTATTTTGCACTTCTTTGCATTGAATCCTAGCTGCCATACTTCTGACCATTCCTCCAACCTTGCCAAGTCCCTTTTCATCCTTTCCATGCCTCCTTAGGTATCAACCCTGTTGCAGATCTTGTGTCATCTGCAAAGGCATACTTTTCCTTCCAGTCCCTCTGCAATGTCACTGATGAAGACATTTAAAAGGACTGGCCCCAATACTGAAATCCCCGCGGTACCCCACTAGTAACCTCTCTTTCTTCAGAGTGGACTCCATTTACAATTACCTTCTGTGTCCTGTTGTGCAGCCAATGTTTTACCCAGGCTACCACCCTGGGACCCACTCCCAGGCTGGTTAATTTGACTATTAATCTTTTGTGTGGGACTGTGTCAAATGCCTTGCTAAAGTCTAGGTAGGCCATGTCCACACCACATAAAACATTTATAAAATACTCAAACTTTGGTCCAATTAGAAAACTGTACCACCAAATAAAACTGGAAGATGCCTGGAATCTTATATAGTGAAAAAATGGTAGGGTTTTGCCCAATGTCATGCACTGCTGCTTTAAGCAGCCTGGCAATACTTCAAATGCGTGAAAATTATTAACACAAGATGAGTCTTTTAGAAACAATCAGAAGAATAAGCCAATGTCTTACCAAGTGTTATCTTGTGGTAAGGATTCAAAAGAAAATAAATATTCATGGGGACCATTCATAGAAAATCAGGTAAGGGAAAAAGAAGAAGACCATCTCCAGACTTCAGAAGTAAACCATCCATCTGTATTAAGTAATGATGTAATAGATGCTATAAAAATTCCACACATAGTATCTGTTTACATTTGGGAACATATCTGATTTTTAAAAGAGGATAGCTCCTTGTTAAGCAATAGTATAATAGAAAATCAAATGATTGTTAAATAAAACAACCCGTGAGCTAAATTATAATAGATATGCAGAAGACTCTAATGGGTCTTTACTTGAACTTTGGCTCAAGGACCCTGGGGACAAAGGAATTATTAAAGGGAACAGGAAATTTGTGCTAATTGGCAGTAGTTAGTAATGTTTCTATTAACAGAAATAAAACTCATACCTCCAAATAATCCATTTTTAACTGCACTTGAATAAACACAGATGTGAAGCATTGTGTTTTCAATTGTTTCTTATTATGGACAACATTCTGTGCAGTTCTTTTCATGGAACCAGTAAATTAAAGGGTTACTTGTGCCATGGTCTGTGTACAAAATGCTAAGCATGGGCTGTTGATCTATCAGAGCTATGCTTAGAGTTCTGTATACAAACTGTGACTTAATTTCCAGGTCACTGGTTCCATGAAGAGAACTGTAACAGAATGCTGTTCACAAACACATAACAATGCAAAATTCAGCTTTTCCCATCACTTTTTGTTCAGGCACACTTAAGTCTGGATCATTTAGGGGGTATGAATGTAATTTCTGAGATTAGGAATATTGTAAACAGCCCCCAATTAGAAATAGTTTCCTGTCCTCTTTAATGACAATAAAGGATATAATATCTGTCAGGATGAGAATGCCTTAAAGGTACTAACATGCCCTCCTGAGATGGGGGTAGGGAAGGAGGGGCAGCTGCAGAGTAGTGGTGCTAGTTGCAAAATCAAGCAGACTCGATAGACCAAATGGCCTTCTTCTGCTGGCAGTTTTGTATGTTTGCATGTTCTTGAGAAATCTGGAAAATGTAAAAAACTAGAAACATAGAAACATAGACTTTGACGGCAGATAAGGACCGCTTGGCCCACCTAGTCTGTCCATTTCCCTACCTATAGGATAAGCTGCAGATCCTATTTAACCAACAGCCTATTTCTTCCTACCCCCCACAAAAATTGCCTTATGTCTGTCCCATGCGTTCTTGAATTCTCCCACAGTTTTAGACCCCACAACCTCCTCAGAAAGGCTGTTCCATGCGTTCACCACCCTCTCTGTGAAAAAATACTTCCTCACATTGCTCCTGAGCCGACCTCCCCTCTATCTTTGAATTGTATCCCCTTGTTCTTGCACAACTCTTTTTCTGAAAAATGCTACCCTCTTGGACTTTGTTGATTCCACTGAGGTACTTAAAAGTTTCTATCATGTACCCCCCCCTTCCTCAAGGGTATACATATTAAGCTCCTTAAGTCTCTCCTCGTATGGCTTCTCTTGCACACCCTGCACCATTTTAGTTGTCCTCCTCTGGACTGTCTCCATCCTGTCTATGTTCTTGCAGAGATTGGGTCTTCAGAACTGGACACAGTACTCTAGATGGGGTCTCACCAACTGTCTGTACAGAGGGATAACAACTTCCTGTTTTCTACTGGTGATGCCTCTCCCTATACATCCCAGTATCCCCCCAGCCCTCTCTACTGCCTTCTCACATTGCTTGCTTACCTTAAGGTCATCTGATATGATTACTCCCAGATCCCTTTCCATTTTTGTTGTTGTTACTACCTTCCCCCCATTGTGTAATCTTCCCCTGGGTTTTTGTTCCCAGGTGCATTATTTTGCACTTCTTTGCATTGAATCCAAGCTGCCATACTTCAGACCATTCCTCCAACCTTGCCAAATCCCTTCTCATCCTTTCCACACCTCCTTGTGTATCAACCCTATTGCAGATCTTTGTGTCATCTGCAAAGAGGCATACTTTTCCTTCCAGTCCCTCTGCAATGTCACTTATAAAGACTTATAAAGATATTAAAGAGGACTGGATCCAGTACAGAACCCTGTGGTACCCCACTAGTAACCCCACTTTCTTCAGAGTGGACTCCATTTACAATTACCTTATGTGTCCTGTTGTCCAGCCAATGTTTTACCCAGGCTACCACCCTGGGACCCACTCCCAGGCTGGTTAATTTGACTATTAATCTTTTCTGTGGCACTGGGTCAAATGCCTTGTTAAAGTCTAGGTAGGCCATCTCCACAGCCCCTCTCTGGTCTACTACTTTGGTCACCCAGTCAAAGAAATCAATTAGATTTGCCTGATATGACCTTCCTGCTGTGAACCCATACTGTCGTGGGTCTTGTGCCCCACTGGCCTCTAGGTACTCAACAATTCTTTCCTTCAAAAGTGATTCCATCACTTTCTCTACCACAGAGATCAAACTGACAGGTCTGTAGTTTCCTGTCTCTGTCTTGCTCCCACTTTTGTGAAGGGGTATCACATTCACCTTCCTCCAGTCCTCAGGTACCACACCATCCTCCCATGATATGTTAAAAAGGGTAGTCAGTGGTGTCACTAGTTCTCTCCTTCATTTTTCAGAATTCTGGGGTGAATTCCATTAGGCCCCATTGCTTTGTCCACCTTCAGTTTTAGGAGTTCTTTCAGAACCCTTTCTTCTGTGAAAGGACTGGGATCAACCGCCCTATCCAGAGTGTGTCTGTTAATTGGATTAGGCGCCTCCCCCTCCTCCTCTTTTGTGAATACTGAGCAGAAGTATTCGTTCAGTATCCCTGCTTTTTCACTGTCCCTCTCTGCCCACCCACCGTCCATTCTATTCAGCCTCACTATCCCTCCCTTTGTCTTTCTACGCTCCCTGATGTACCTACAAAAGGTTTTATCCCCCTTCTTAACAGAGTTGGCTATCTTTTCCTCAGTTTGGGCCTTTGCTATTCGACTACCCTCCTGCTTCCTTCTCCTTAACTGGTACAGTTCTCTGTCCTACTCCTTCTGTGTTTCCTTATACTTCCTAAATGCTATCTTTTTCTCCCTAACCTTCACCGCCACCTCTTTTGAGGACCATAGTGGCTTTTTCTTTTGTTTTGATTTGTTTATTTGCTTCACACAAAGGCTTGTTGCCTCTGTGATGGCAGTTTTGATGTTTCCCCATTGTTGCTCCACCCCTCCTTCTAGCCTATTTGCTAGGGCTTTTCTAAGGCACTCTTTCATCTTGCCAAAGTCAGCCCTCCTGAAGCCCTCACTTTTGTATGGCTTGACTCTGTAGTTGAGTTTATCGTGAACCACACTGTTTGGTGGTCACTTGTTCCCAGATGGCTACCCACTTCTATATCTGAGATCCTCTCACCATCCCCATTTAAGAATATGAGGTCTAAGACTGCTCCCTCATGAGTGGGTTCCAAAACTAGCTGTCTGAGGCATGCCACCTGAAGGGCATCGAGAATGGCCCTACTTTTGGGTGTGGTTGCAGCCAAGGTGCTCCAGTTAACATCTGGCATATTCAGGTCTCCCATCAATAGTATCTCCCCTTTCTCTGCCATCCTCAGGATGCCTTCTATCATATCCTTGTCCTTTACCTCCCCCTGACATGGGGTCTGTATACAACCCCTGTGTGGATTGTGGTGCCATTTTCAGTCTCTAAGGTGACCCACAGTTCCTCCTCTCCTTCCTGTTTACACTTTTTTCAGTTGCTTTTATCCCTTCCCTTACATACAGAGCTACTCCTCCCCTTCTTCTCCCCCCCTCCCTGTCTCTCCTGTAGGTTGTATACCCTGGTATGTTAACACCCCAGTCATGGTTCTCTGTGTACCATGTTTCTGTGACTGCTACGATATCCAGGCATCCCTCTTCCATCAAGGCCACCAGTTCAGGGAGCCTGTTGCCCAGACTACGGGCATTGGTACTCATTACCCTCCAATTCTTGATGGCCTTACCCCTTTTTGCCCCATCCCTGTCCTTATTGTATTTGTCATTTTCTCCATTACCCCTGCCCTTCTCCCTATCAACATCTCTATCTTGGTGTTTACCTCACTTACTACCCTGATCTTTTGGGGGGGCTAGGATTTCCCTGCTTCTTTCCAGTGCCTTCCCTCCTTGGCTAGTTTAAATGCTTGCCAATGAAACATTTAAACCTAACACCTAGGATCCTGGTTCCCCTCCTGGACAGATGCAGACCATCATGCCAGTATAGGCCTGCATCCCTCCAGGTGGACCCCCAGTCCCCAATGAAGCCAAATCCCTGAGCTCTGCACCAGTTTTTCAACCACTGGTTGAATTCTATGGTGTAGAGCACCCTAGCCTCACCCATGCCATAGACAAGCAGCACCTCAGAGAAGGTTACTGTGTGTGCTACTTGTCTAAGGCCCCTCCCCAACTCCACAAACTCTTCCAGCATTACTCTGATCCCTTTCTTAGCCAGGTCATTTGTTCCTAGGTGAACAATGACATCCAGCTCTCTCCCCTGTGCAGCTACTCCAGCGATCCTGAGGATTCGCTCCCTGTCCCTCCATGCCATAGCATCAGGCAGGCACCTTACCTCCCTCTCCCCTTCCTCCCCTAGTTCTACCTTCCGAACAGTGGAGTCCCCCACCAGTAGTTGTTTTCTTCCCCTGTGGGGTCCCATGCCACCCTCTTGTGGGTCTCCTTTGTGGAGGTTCCCAGCATCCTCCTTGGTCTCCACTGTGGGCGCCTCCATAGAGGAACCACTAGAGTCAAGTAATGGAAAATATCCGAAAAGTATAAAATAAAATTCAAGTCATAACAGTTAACTCAATTCCAATTATTAAATAAAAGGGGAATTTACAAACTAAAGAAAATTACAATAAATCATTAGAAAGTGTAGTCTCTACTGATAACTCCTCTGATGGGGAATGGTGCTGAAAACATTCTTCAGTTGTAAGCAAGGAAATGGCCCAAACAGTGGATCTCAACATAGTTAGTTAATTAGTTTTTGTTGACCTGGTAGGTGCTCTAGACAAAAGCATTGCCTATTTTCAGGCATGACCCAGGAGAGTTGCAGACAATCAATGAATAGCAATACAAGGAGACAATAAATATAAAAGCATCAGCGTGTACAGACAAATAACAGGAGTAACATGAAACAATGAGCAGTGCAAAGAGATGTCAGAATTAAGAATATCTCTCAATTCTTCCAGATTTTCAGGTATGTCCCTTTTTTGGCCTCAAATAATTCCTCTGTACCTCTTAAAATGTCATTGTTTTCACTGAAAAGTAGTTGAAGCATAACATTATGATAAGCCTTAATGCTAGAGTCTAGGTCTGTATCAGAAAATGCTTTGATATTAAGCCACAAAATGTAGCAGGCTTCTTTAGTCGATATTACTTTTTTTTTTTAATTTGTCCCTGATTTTGGTAATTTGTCTTTGATTGTTGTAATTTGACACTGTTTTTTAAGACCTCTTTTCTGATTAGCAAGGCAGGAGGTTGAGAGGTAAGGGTCTTAGTTTGAACACAGTGATGAAAAAAACAGTTGTTAACATTGATAAACCTGATAACTCCTCCTGTAACTCCTCCTTGGAGAATTCTGCTCCAGGCCAAGTAAACACTGACAGCATTGATTTAACTTTGGTTCTACATGGGGTACCACTGGGGGAGAATGAAACTCAGGAATCTTTGGAAAAAAATGTGATATTTTTCTTGTATAACAATTCAAAGAGAAAATGTTTTGAAATCTATAATCCAAATTCACTGACATGAGGGTTATAACTCGTCAGGCCAGATAAATAATAATAAATTAGATTTAACATTTTCTATTTGGGAACATAGAACTTGCTTGGATACTCGGTTATCTATTTGGAATTGCCAAAAACAATACAAAGTTATACCAGTGATTCAAAAAGCAACTCTCTTAACTTTTTCTCAGACAAAGAAAAGGATTTAGAGAAGATTGTAGTGACTCACTGGAGTCAGTAGTGGTGCCATTGGGGACTGGAGAACTGTGGATGTAATCTTGCTCCCCAATGGAGGGACAAGGAGGACCCAGATAACTACTGACGGGTAAGCTATACCTCCATTGTGGGTAAAGTGATAGAGGCCATAGTGAAGGAAAGCTTAGTGGCCTTCTTAGAAGATAATGGGCTGCAGAACAGCAAACAGCATGGGTTTGTTTCAGGAAGCTATTGCCAGACGATCTGATCATGTTTTTTTACTGGGTCACAAGTGCATTGGACAGAGGCCAGGCAATCAATCTGCTCTACTTTGACTTCGGCACGCCCTTTGATTCCATACTGCCAGGGATGGATTTACGTTGTCATGGCCCTATGAACAGTGGTCAGTGGCAGCGTGACAGTGCTCCCCCAAACATGTCGCATGAGGAGGTGTTGCATGAGGAGGTTCTTTTCAAAATATTTCAGATAATGTGGTAATTATTTGACTTTGTCTCAGAAGCATCTGACTGTACCCAACTAACCTCACAGTCGCAATTGCTGATTGTGACATCACAGATGTAAAGCAGTAGACGTCAACTTCACATGTTATAAGGTTAGCTGGGGACCATATAAGTAGGCAATAATACACGACAGAGCATGCGGTTACCATGTAATTACCACACACACACACACACACCAGTTGGGGGCAGAAGGCATCAGTTGAGTGCTTTCAGCAGAGGGATGGTGTGCAGTAATTACACGGCACCCATACATCCTGGAGCATATTATAGCATTTTTAAAAGGGTCTGTCAACCAGCTAACATTTTTAACATTTTTAAAATCTTATTTATAACATTGCCGTCCGATGCTGCTCTGGAGTTTGAAAGACGCAGCACGTAGTCTCTTGGCTGTTACTTGCTGTTGTCTTAGCTCTCGACTGGTTCAGGCAGGCTACGAGCAGGAAGACAGAGGAGAGGAAGGACAGAGGGACATTTTGAGGTAAATTCAGGGACAGTTGAGGGGTATTTTACCAGTCCATGTTTTATAAAGATAGGCTTCTGGTTTATGACAGAGGATTTTTGATTTAGTGGAAGAACTGTGAGAAAAACTGGCAGGAGGATGTCAGATAGCAGTGCTGCACAAAACACTGAAAGTGGAGACAGGTTTTACCTGCAGTTCTTTCTGTGGAGTGTCAGCACCAACTAGTGGCCAAAGGGGGCACCGCATTTCACAGAAATAAGTCAGGGAGATAAGTAAAACCCAAGTTATGTAAATAACTGCAACACATTAGTATGAAGTAATAGCCCTGCAGTGTGGAACTGATGATGGCAACAATACATGTTAACAGTTGACAATAGAGCTCTGTGTGAGGAGTCTACAGACCCATGCGGTTATTGTTCAATTACCGCACAGGTCAGGACAGCAATTGACCAATCAGGATGCAGGACTGTCCCTGCCCATTTTATAAAGCTTCTTATACAGACTCTTGGCTAGGTTACCAAGATGTGCTCCAAATCCTGGAAAAGAAGACTAAAGTTTAAGAAAAGCAACATCAGGTCAGTCATATAAGTTAAAACGCTACATTCATGAAAGTACATTCTGATGTGGATCCCTGCTTATTGAGAAGGTTATGCAAAACACATGTCTGCCAAACTCTTCTATTGTAGTACCCTTCCTGATACAGCTCAGGGAGCCTTACAGTACAATATAACCAGTAGAATAGATTGAATTGCATACATGATAATATTGTATTTAAAACTAAACCAACTAATGGAGCCCATATTACATGAAACCCCTGTTAAAACCCTAGATGCTTTTTCAAACATTTCATGAAGATTGTCTACTGAAGAGGCCTGTGGCAACCACATACATACACCAGAGGTTTATTCAGTTACTTTGTGAGGCTTTTTGGGGGCCCACAATGGTATACCATATACCACCGCACAATTAAAGTGCACAAACTTGCTTCAGTGTGTCCTTAATAAGTGCAAACATTTTGAAAATCCATACCAGTTAACCTTGTGAGACACTGATGTTCGGGATGCACATACAGTAGGTGTCAAAGGCAAAATAAAAAACATATCCCTTTAAGAAGGGGATCAGACAAAAACATGCTTCTCTTACATTTCAGCATCGAGGCAGGTAGTGTACCACAAACCATGTTCAGAAGAGAGGAATCAAGATGTCAGTGTCACACAGACACAATGGGCTACTGGGCCTTTTCTGACACCTTCTATACATTTAGTTTAGCCCATTAGCACACAAAATTAAGCTCCTCTGACTTTTCCTTTCCTTAGGAGCTAGCATACCGTACTTATCATGTTGTGTAACCCTTAAAGCCATTCTTCCTCAAGAATCTGTTTAGTCCTGCTTTGAAAGCCTGAGCACTGCTAGTTTTCACAACCTGACTGGTTAGGCTATTCCAGAAGTTACCCACCCTCTGTCTGAAGTAAAGGAGTTGGATGTTTCCCTTCATGTTTGCCCCTTCCCCTGTTTGAGGTCATGCCTTTCAGTTCTGCTTACACTTACCAGCTCAAACATCAATTTATACTCCACCCTGTCTATTCCCTTTAGTATCCAGATAACTGTGATCATGTCCCCTCACAGCCTTCTCTGTTCTAGGCTAAATCCTTTTTGCTTCATAAGCCACTATTTGGCTTGATGGCCCTTTACTCAATGAACTCTCCTGACCTCTTCAGTGCCCTTTAGGTACAGAGGACCTTAAAAAGATCAAGAGAGTACAGTAACCTTCTCCATTCCATTTGTAGCCAATTAGCCAGATCTTCACATTTGAATTTATCTCTTAGTAAGTACACCAGATGCTTATTATCTTCCCTCCAAGCTTCTGATAACCATGCTTCCTTTACAATTTCCACCCTAGTCAGATCTTCCTCCTTTCTCCAGAAATCACAATTACAGGGATAAGAAAGCGTACCAAGCCACTGCCCTGGTCAAGCCTGAAATAAGGACCTTGGTCCAGGGCTCCCATGTGGTAAATACATTTCAAATAAACAAATAAATTCAGAAAGCCCATGAAAAGATCTTTTAATTGAGATACAGGGCTTACTTGTTGGAGTCGGCAATCTAGAGATATAAATATCTAAAACATTCACAAATTAAATCATAGAATCTTGAGACAGAACTTGTTTGTCACTGAGAGGCCACTCATGTGTTCTTAATCACTGTTGTCCCTCAGTCACATCACTTTCCATCACAAAATTTCATGACGTGGCTGATGCCTTGATTTCATTTACATATGATTTAGGTATTTATAGCTCTAGATTGCTATCACTTACATGTAAACACAATGGGCTCTGTTCACTGCTTATGCACAAAATATGCGTAGATACCCCATTCTGCTCTACATCCCGCATGCCGGCATTCACGATTGTCAGCCACCGGACTATGCCCCCCCCCCAGTGCGCAGCCTGTCCTGGGTACCAACATGGATTCCTTTGTGCAGATGGGCGCAGGATCCTGGGAAGGTGCGTACACCCCCCCCCGAGAACAAACAATGGGTTTTTGCCCATATGGACCCCCCAGACCTCCAATGCAGCATAGTGTCTGGTGCTGCCATGTGCAGGGGATCTTGGTGTTGCACATCCCTTTGTTAAAGACGGTTAGAGAATTCAAGCTGGCATGGGACAGACAGTGTGGAAAACTTATCACAGCAGCCTGATTTGGGGGGTAGTATACATGGGCAGACTAGATGGTCCACATGGACCCCATCTGCCGACACATTCTATGTTTCTATGTTGACCTGTGGAGGGGGTGTAAGCACTTACACCTGGGTCCCCTCTGCCACAGTTACCCAACCCCAGCCCGGCAAGTGCATTACTGCATATGCGCAGCTTGGGCACCCCCTCGGGCATGCCCCTGTCCCACCCCTTGCACAGAGGCACACGGCCGGGCCAGGGATCCCTGGTGCAAAGTGCTAGCACGCCATTTGTGAATGTCACTGGGGGTGTGAAGGGCACCGCCACATGGCATTCAGGTGTAGGAATGTCTATGTGCTGCCCTTACGTGGTGCGTAGGCATTTGTGAATACAGCCCAATATCCTAAGTGCAAGCTATTTTAATGGGCTTTCAGAATTTGCAGACCCTAGCAAACTTTCTTTCATCTTTAATTTTTAACGTGACCCCTTGAAAACTAGATAACACTACACGACCATTTCACAATAAAATTATTTAACAATGTAGCAGCCTCTACAAAGTGTGTCCCTCAAGTAAGTACAGTAAGTTCCTTAAGGTCCCTTAAGAGAAGGGAGTGTTGTACAGTGACTAAGCACCGGCTTGAGAACTAGGAGATACTAGGTTGAACCCGGCCATTTTATTGGAAATTCTACACACGAGGATAGCCAAACATGGGAGACACCTAAGTTACAAGAGGGTCATGTGGGATCAATACAGTAACAGTCATTATTTAACACTTACAGAATTACAGAAAATTAGAATTTACAATATTATTTAACACACTGGAGTAGTGGTGAGAAGCAAGCGGCAACTAAAGAAACCCATTCAGAGCCAAATCGCAATGTTTGGGTTTCTTTTTTGCAGTAATCATGCAGTGTTTTGAGCTAACTTTGTTTCTGCCACTAAAACAGGAAGTTGGACATCTTATGGTAGACTGGGACACTCAAAGACCAATTGGGAACTAGCAGGAAGCCAGGAAACCAAGGTTAAAATAGAGGCTTTTAATGCATTCTGTGCACAGTGGTGAGAGGTAAGCACTGACTGAAGGAAAGGAAGGGAAAATTGTTTTAACCAGGAAAGGTACACTAAGCCAAAGCTTGTTTCCATGTGTGACCTGGGAGCACAAGGAAGTTAAGTGACTTACTCAGGGTCACACAGTTTGCAAGTGGGGGCTGTGGGATTCAAACCCAGGTCTCCAGATTTGTAGCTCAGAGCCTTAAACCACTACCCTATACTGCCTCTGAAGAAACCCTCTCAGAGCTAAATCACAAAATGTTGGGGTGTTTCTGCCACCAAACGAGGAATTTGTCCATCTTAAGGAGGGTCAGGACACTCAATGACCAATCAGGAAGCAGTAGGAAGCCCAGCAGGAAGCTAGGAGACTGAGATTAACAAGTAGCTGCTCCAGCATGTCCCAGCACTCTTGTGTCTCAGTATGAGTGGAACAGTGCAGGAGTGGAACATTTATCATAAGGTGTCTGCAGGTATCCAGTTGCCTGCAGTCTGCAAGACACTCTGCAGGGGAGACACCTGACGAAGGTAGGAGAAAACACAGTTCTGTGTACAGGTAAAGTATACTGAACTAGACAGCTTAAGGTTAAATAACTATAAGTAGTGAGGGTAGTGAGGTAACAACTAAGGGATAAGAGATAGTAGGCATCAGAAAAAGGTAACTACTGGTAGAAATGAAATTAGGTGACACCCTATCTAGGACAGCATAACAAACACAGTTCAGGAAAGAAAGAGGTAGAAGTAAATGGGCAATGAAAGGAGACTGGAAGGTAACACAGGGAAAGTTCAACAGATGAAAAGGTTACGGAAAGGAAGAGCATTGGAGTGATGCAGTGTAACAAGTGTGGAGCTGCAGTCTTTTGGGACACATTTTGGAGATTGAGTTTCTGCCCAATTTGTACTCACCTCTCTGGGTTGTGGGTACAGGTGACTGGACTCGACTCCAGGTCTAAACTGACAAGGGTGCAGAAAACCTTCTGGAACCTTTTGCCCCATCCAGGGGCTACCAGCTCTGCTGCTGTTCCCCCACAGGATGCCTAGGCAGAGCAGTTGGACCTTGGTGGGCTCCAGGAGGGTGGGGTTGGTGAGAAGGGTACACACTTCTCAGCCTGTACCACCTTGCATACTGGTGGGATGAGGCAGCCAGAAGGAGGCACCCACAGCAGTGGTATGGGAGGATGTGGGGTTCCTCAGTAGGGGAAGCCAAGGCCCCAGGGAGGGAGGAAGAGAACCCAGCTGAGAAGGAAGCAGCTGCTTATGGGGGACACTATCATTAGTAGGATAGACTTGGGAGTTGGGGAAGGGAGTAAGGAGTTGAAGTGCCTCCCCGGTGCTTTGGCTTGGATGTGTGGGAAGGGGATCTAGAGGATTGCTAGCGTGGCAGGAGATGGAAGGGTGCTAAATGCCATTGTCCACAGGAAGACAAATGATATGGCATGGGGTAGGGCAGGGTAGGGGCAATGCAGGGCAATTTCGGGGAACTGGGGAGGGGTCTTAAACAGGTGGCATGCATGGTGGCATTTTCTGAAGTATTACCTGTGTATAGCTGGGGAGAGGAGCGGGCACTCTGTACTAGGGCTTTTAACAACTGGTTATGGGCATGGTGCATGGAGGAGATCTTTGGCTGCATTGGGTACTGTGTGCCAGCCTTGGAGGATATAGACCTATATAGGGGAAATGGCCTGCATCCTTCCAGGAGGGGGACCACAGCCCTTAGTAAGGGATTTAAATGTTATTTGGATGAGCATTTAAAGTAGCCTGGACTGGGGGGGTTGTAATACCAAGGAAGGCAAAATTGCCCCCCACAGATGACAAAGCAACAAGGAGGGAGGGCCTGCTAGGAGGAAGCTCCCCTAGGGCAGGGGTGTTAGAAAAAAGGGGTGGGGACAAGGCAGATGATAAGGAGGTATAATTCAGGAAAGCAAGAAGGGAGAAGTAAAGGAGAGAGAGGTAACAGAGAAGGTAACAAGGGATGGGGGGTAAGGGGGAGCTTCAAGGAACAGCACAGGAAATGGGGGAAAAAACAGGGAGGCAGGCAAGGATGCAGTTAGTGTGGAGAGCCATGTGTGTCAATGTAAGCAGTCTGAGACACAAAGTTCCAGACCTGGAAGCCATCATGGAGGAGGCTAGCCTGGATTTGGTGGCCATAATGAAGTCATGGTGCACTGACAGTCATGAATGGGATATGGCCATACCAGGCTACTCCCTGTTCAGAAGAGACAGGGAACACAGAAGGGGAGGAGGGGTTGTACCATATGTGAGTGAGGGAGGGAGATAATGAATCAAGGCTACCAAAGTACAGGGGCACCCAGAGGAAAAGGGAGGGCAGGAGGTGTTATGGGTCATCCTGCAGACAGGAGCTGGGGCCGCTGTCCATACAGGGGAGGTATACAGACCTCGAGCACGGGGAGGGGAGTTGAATAAGGCACTTGGGGAAGATATTATCAGGATGGCAAATAATGGGAAGGTGCTGCTAGTTGGTGACTTTTGTATGCTAGATGCGGACTGGAGCCTTCCAGCTGCAGCTTCGGCAAGGAGCAGGGCCATCCTTGACCCCTGATAAGGGTTTTTTACAGGCAGCTAGTCAATGAATCCACTGGGGCAGTGCTGTACCTGGTGTTTACAAACAGGGAAAACACTATAGATGTCACAGTGGGCAGTACCCTAGGTACCAGTGATCACCATACAGTGTGATTTAATATTAAGACAGGAGCAGAGGCAAACCATACAAGGACGAGGGTCCTGGACTTTAGGAGGAAAGACATTATATGAGACTGCCTCAGAAACTATCTCAGTGGGGGGGATTGCCAGGAAGGGGTAGAGAAACAGTGGGGAAAAAAGAGAGCGCATAATTAAGGCAATCAGCCTCTTTGTGAAGGAAATGAGTAAAAGCAAAAGGATAACAAAATAAACTGTTATGGTACTCTAGAGACATGGCCATGGAGGTGAAGAAAAAAGTGGATGCATTCGGGAGATAAAAGGAAATGCAAAGGGATGAAGATAGGGAGGTGTACCAGGTAAAACAGAAGGAAGCAGGTAAGGTAGTCAAGGGGGCCAAAGCACAGCAGACAGAGGAAAGGATAGCCAAAGGGGTTGCAAATGAAGATACAGCTTTCTTCAGGTACATAAGTAAGAAGAGGAAAGCGAGTAGAAGGATAGTGAGAATAAGAAGGGAAGAAGAGGAAGACTATGCAGGCGGGGACCAAGGAAAGCAGATATCCTGAACAGGTATGGCTACTCAGTCTTCACAGTGTGAAGTGGTGGACCACCAGGGAGCAGCTGGAACAAAGCGGGAGTTAGACTCAAGTCCATTTTCAGAGAAAAGAGTCTTGAAGGGACTTGCAGTTCTGAAAGTGGACATGGCTATGGGACTGGATGGGATATATCCAAGGGTACTGAACAAACTCAGTGAGGTGCTCTGCTGATGGCCTTATTCAACAGATCACTGACTGAAACTAGGCCTGGTTCCCGAGGATTGGAGGAAAGCAGACGTGGTCCTTCTACAAAAGAGCAGCAGCAGGGAAGAGACTAACAGCTACAAGCCAGTAAGCCTTACCTCTGCGGTGGGGAAAGCAATAGAAATACTGTTAAAGGAAAGGTTGGTAGAGTATCTTGAAGCCAACATGGTGCAAGACCCAAGTCAGCATTGAGTCATGGGTGAAGGTCATGCCAGACAAACCTGATTTCTTTCTTTGACCCTGGGTGACCAGGAAAATAAATCGGGGAGGGCAACAGAGGTGGCCTATCTGGATTTTAGCTGGGCCTTCTACACTGTATCACATAGGAGACTGATTTAGAAACTGAGCAACCTAGGGATGGTATTGAAAGTGGTGAATCAGTTTAGAAAGTGGTTAACAGATAGGTGACAGAGGGTGGTGGTTAAACTGCACTCACTCTAAGGATGGAAGAGTGGCCAGCAGGGTGCCGCAGGGCTCAGTACTGGGATTGGTCATCTTCTATGTCTTCATGAGTGACACTGCAGATGAACTGGAAGGGAAGGTAGGCCTTTTTGCAGATGATATCAAAATATGTAATTGTGGACAATCAGGAGGTGGTGGAAAGAAAATGTAGGAACCTTGGGAAAGGAGTGGTCAAAAACATGGCAGTTGGGGTTCAACACCAAGAAGTACAAAATTATGACTGAGAGATCTCAACATGTACACCCTGAAAAAGAGGAGAGCAAGAAGGGACATAAGAGGTTCTGTTTTTGTTTTGTTGTGTTGCTATTGTACTGTTATTTGTTGAGTTATATGTTTTTTGTAATAATTAATTTTATTTTATTTTATGTATTTATTGTACAGGTGCCTTGGTTTTAGAAAGGTGCCTTTTTTTATAAATAAAACTGATTGATTGAATAGAGACATACAAGTACCTCATGGGGTGAGCAGGGTGTAGGAGGGGGAGGCTCTTTCAAATGAAGAGAAGCACCAGGACCAGAGGGCTTGGGATGAAGCTGGGGAGGGGAGTTAAAGAGGGATGTGAGGAAGTATTGCTTCACTGAAAAAGTGGTAGATGCCTGGAATAGACTGACAGTGGAGGTGGTGAAGGTGAAAACAGTAGAAGGCTTTAAGCATGTGTGGGATACTCATGGGGAGTATTAGTAATTAGGCAGGGAGCAGGGAGGATTGCCAGAGACCAATCAAGGTCTGCAGAATCAGACTAGACAGGGACCATCTGGGCAGACTGTGTGGGCCAAGCAGTCCTTTTCCACTGACACATTCTATTTCTGTGTAGCATACTGTATTTACAAAGATCAGCATCATGTAACAACACCATATACAGATATGGAAAGGTTCATTGATGGGTGGGGGAGCATAGGAAAGAAGAGTCTAGCAGTCAAACAGGGATATATAAGGGTTTAAACATGGCCCTTTTTGATGGACCTAATGCTTCTGTACTTCCTTCACTGTATTTGATCGTAAATTCCAGGTTGTCTTAGTCTGGAGGCCTAGTTGGTATTTCTGTGTTGGTTACACTATGTGGTGAATCAGATAGTCTGGAAGGAGTCCACATAAACTACTGCATACTATAGATGCCCACTTGAGCTCTTCCTTTTCTCGGGAAGGGGAGTGCTACATGAACAGTACATTGCTATACACGCAGCAAGGGCATGTTCTTTGTCACAGCCTAATGCAGATCCGCACATGCTACTGTAAGCAATATAGCTTTTACCTCAAGCTCTAGTGTTGACAAATATCTGAAAATGTCACTTTATGTGTTCCAGCAATAGTATGTGTGATCTTTTTGGAGCAAGTAATGTTTTTTGTTGCTCAGGATAATGCATATTTTTTTTGTTACAATAAAGTACCCCAAAGCTTGGTGTGCATTTCTGGCAGATCTAACGCTATTCTCCTTTATAGAAAAGTTTTGTGCTGAGCTAGAAACCTAGGTATTTAAAAAACTGTACTGTACATCTTCCAGTGGTGGTTCTGTTGATGGGATAGCTTGGAATGAATTCTCATTTGTGCCAAATATTCACTGATACATAGCAAGTTACTTAACCCTCTAGTACTCCAGTCTGCCCTCCTGTAGAAATGGGTAGAAGCAGGACCCCTTGGAAAACAAGATGCTTCTAAGCTGGCTTTTCTGGGTAAACTGGTAAAACAGTCCAGCGATTCTAGTCTGATCACAATAAGTCCACCAGTCAGCACCCCTCCAGAGTGTTCAGCAACTCTACTTTTGTAAATGAATACAAGCACAGAGAACTCCCATTTTCAGTACAGACCCTCACTGTCACTTGACCATCTATTGAGCCTTTGGCAGCAGCAAGAATATTTGGCTTTTGGAAGAGTGTTCCAATTGGTCAGAACCTCAAAGAGACACAGCAAAATGGATAGATTGTGCAAATGAGGCCAGCTAACACAGATGTAAGCAATATTATAGATCGAGGGAGTGCTCCCAACCAATCAGAGCACTCCTTTCCTCTGCACATGAGACACTCTGATTCTGTGAAGAGCATCTCATGTGCAGATGCCCTGGAAACAGGCACGTTCCAGGACAGTTTAAAAAAATATATATATTATAGTGGCATGGTAGTGCCCCTATAGTCAGGGTTGGCAGTATGTTAAACCCCAAAGTTTTCACTTTAATAACTTTGCAACTGTTTGTCCAATTTGCCTGAAATTTTGCATGGGCAGTATCCGACCATAGATCTCTGGATCTGGATAGTTGTGTTCCAGTCAGATGTACGGTTGTGGAGCTGTGGAGTGTCAAAATTGTGACAAATCCTCAACTTTTGTGCAATTCTTTGTCAGGCTCCATAGAGCGAACAGTGTGTGTGTCTGGCTTCAAATGTGCATTTGTACATGTGATCTGGGACAGGATGGTGCCTTTTGAGGATTTGATGAAAAAATATTAATCTGTTCAAAAGTTATGAAATTTTTTCATGTCCAATTTTAGCCTATGGGAAATTTATATGGGTGACAAGAAAACTTGAGAAAACATTTTTGTTTTCGTGCTGCTGCCATCTTGTTTTCAGTTAGCGAGAGACAAAAAACATTGTAAATTGAAAAATGTGCCTCTTGCTAAATGCCAGCACTTGTGTTTACCTATTCGGGCCTTGACGAACTTGCCCAGGTATCAGTTTTTGTACAGGTAGTCTGGAAATATGTTTTTCAAAATGTTTCCACCATTTTGCCGTTTTGTTTTTGTGAAAACATTTTTTTGTGTGCTCGATAATAGCCATGCACAAAATGAAAGGTGGCTCGACAACATATTTTTGTGCATGAAAATATTTCATTCATCCGTGAAAACAATGCTCGAAAACATTGTCCCATGTGTAATTTTCTTTGTCACTTCATTGTGCCAAGGTGGATTGTGCTTTTGGGCTAAAATTTGAAGGGTGGCAAGCCCTGGTCCCACAGATGTGCCTCTTGGTGGTTTAGTCCCAAAACATTCAACGGGCCCAAAGTTACAACGTTCTGAAGTTCAGAAATTTCCCATAGGCTAACATGCAAACAGCAATTCTTTGCCATCCCACTGCATCAAAATGGTTGGGGCTTTTGGGTTAAAATTTTCAGGGTGGACAGTCCCCACAGATGTGCCTTTTGGTGGTTTGGTCCCCAAACATTCAACGGGCCCATAGTTACAGCGTTCCGAAGTTGAGAAATTTTCCATAGGATAATAGGGTTACCACCTGTCCTGATTTTCGCAGGACAGTCCTGATTTGGGCAGCTGTGTCTTGCAAAAAAACATGAAAAATACTAAACGTCCTGATTTTATAGTAGAAAATATATTTTCTAACTTTTCACTAAATGTTCTAGAAAACCACAATACCTTAACTAAAATACTTTACAATGATAAGAAACCATAGAAGCAACTAAGAAACTACAATTCTTGGATTCAATTCTGATTATATAGAGAAAACAACTCTCTTGTATTGGTCGAGGTTACGTACTGTCCTGCGAAAAATCATGTTTCAGTAAGAAATGTCTCACTTTGGGTTTCTTAAAAGGTGGTAACCCTAATAACACTGCGGTGCCTGTATCTCGAAAACAATTCAAGATACGGATTTTCTCTACCCATAGCTTAGTCCACCTTTAGGTGGACTAAGCTTGCATAGAAGTTTTGAAGTCATAGATTACAACTGCAGTGGAATTTTTTTCATAGTTGCTACGGTTACTGAGATATTGCCAAATAAGTGTTACGAGGGTTACTTTACAGTACTATGGGGCTGCTGTATGGCTCCGTACTTATGTGTAAATGGGAGCACAGGGCCCAGAGGGCCCTGTGCTCCCAAAGACACAGTAAGCAAAAAATGGGTAACATGATATATAGATATTTATATGTATATGTATATATATATATATATATATATATTGATCAACAATACAATGCAGATTATGTCCTCTGTCACATTGTTGGTTAAGAGTGGTTTCACTTAGCCCTGTTGAGCCAAACAGCTCAGCTTCACCCCGCTGTTCTCTCTCAAGCAGAGCACATGTGAAACCACTCTTATCCAGCAACAAGTGGTTCCAGGGGATGTATTAATACATAAGACACGGCTGGGTGTTGGTAGTACTGACATACCCGCACGTGCAGGGATGTAGTGAGGCGGCTGAGTGCCTTCAGCCCCTGGGTGTGTGGGTATCTCAGTACTACCAGCTTCTGTCTTCTTGCACTTACAAAATGGGTTTGACTTGTAAGAAATACAAAAACTATGAAATAATTTAAAAAAGAAATGCAGCTATTAATGTATTGTTTAGAATAACATTATGCTTAAAATATAGTCCCAAATCTAAATTTACTCTTGGGGAACTGTAAAAACAATAGACAAGCAATAAACAGTAAATAAATAACTTCTTAACTTATGCGGCCTATTTACATTTATGGTTAAATACTGACATTGACAGCTGCTATCCCTCCTACACCCAGATCTCATGAGGCTCAGTATGCATAATTAATGCGGTCATGAAATTGTATTTATTTCTGTGATTTTTTTTTTATTGACATAATCAATATTGCAGAATAGGCAGGTGAGTAGTCAGGCAGGCAGGCAGGCAGCCTAGCAGGTGGGGGGGCAGTCGGAGTACTCACACAGTTTGTAGGCCAAAGGCAGCAAGCATTAGTAATTATGCTGCTAGCATGGACACAGCACATAGCCACTGTGAGCGTTTGTATCATGCTGGGTTGGGAGGGTTGTTTATAGAGTGGTCCTGAGTGTGCACTGGCTAGGGCTATGAAAATGAGTGTGAGACCACTGTTTAAGTTTATTAGCTATTAGTGTGTGTTCCAAGCATCTGGAGCAGCAGGAGATCAACAGAAATAAGGAGCGGCCTTGACGACAAGTATGTGAGCCACTGGGAGTATGAGTTAGTGAGAGGACTGAACTATCGGACGACAGTGTATGTGGGGCCGCAGTGGCTGGATTAGCCACTTGTGGTCAATCCAATGTGTTTATCACATTTATAAAAATGTCTACTCTGTGACTTAAGGGGGAACAAGAGCTGGAACTGAAACATCACAGTGAGCATTGCCAGAAGACAATGAATGAAATGCCTAATGTGTTTTTTAAAACGTGTTTCCTGCTGGAGGAGAAAAACGTTTGCAATAGGAGATGCTGTGAGCACTGTCGTTAACACTGGGGCACTGCTTCAAACACAGCCTTTTTTAATTGTTTTTGAACTGTAAGGTGTTTGAGTGAGGGTCTGAGTCTGTGAGTATTTACAATATTTCTGAGCATTGACAAGAGCAAGGGCTTACATTTCAATATTGGTTTAGTAATGGTTTATAAAACAAGCATTTGTCAATGTCGAATGTTGATTGCGTTGGTGTGTTGAGATCGCTCACTGCCCCTCTGTCACTCGCTCAGTCTGTGTCTCCCCGTGCTGCAGGCTGCTCTTTTGTACTGGGCTCCTGCCTCTGTTGGTGGCTTTTTCTGCCCACCAAGAAATCTGCAGCAGTCCCGACACAGGTCTGTTGAGCCTGCTGACTCCCCCCTCTCTCACTTGCTCATTCCGTTTCTGCCTGCGCTGCAGGCTGCCCTTTTCTATTGGGCTCCAGCCTGCATTGCCGCCTTCATCTGACCACAAAGAAATTTGCAGCAGTTACAATAGAGCTCCATTGAGCTCGCTCACTCCCCCTCTCTCACTCACTCATTCTGGTTTTCCCGCCACTGCAGGCTGCCCTTTTGTACAGGGTCTCTGCATGCATTGCTGCCTTTTTCTGCCCACAAACAAATCTGCAGCAGTCTCAACAGAGCTCCATTGAGCTCACTCACTCACCCTCCCTCACTCGCTCGTTCTGTGTCTTCTGCCACTGCAGGCTGCCCTTTTGTACTGGGCTCCTGCCTGCATTGGCAGCTTGTTCTGGCCAGAAAGAAATCTGAAGCAGTCCCGACACAGCTCCATTGAGCTCGCTCACTCCCCCTCTCTCACTCACTCACTCATTCTGTTTCTGCCAGCGCTGCAAGCTGGCCTTTTGTACTGGGCTTCTGCCTGCGTTGCCACATTTTCTGCCCACAAAGAAATCTGCAGCAGTCACAATACAGCTCCATTGAACTCGCTCACTACCGCGCTGTCACTCACTCATTCTGTGTCTCTTGGCGCTGCAGGCTGCGCTTGTGTATGGGGCTCCTGGCTGCATTGGCACCTTTGTCTGCCCACAAAGAAATCCACAGCTGTCCCAGCAGAGTTCCGCTGAGGTTGCTCAGTGTCCCTCTGTCAGGCGCTCATTCTGTTTGTCCTGGTGCTGCAAGTGACCCTTTTATAGGGGGCTCCTGCCTGTATTGGTGCCTTTTTCTGCCCACAAAGAAATCTGCAACAGTCCTGATAGAGCTCCACTGAGCTCACTTAGTCCCACTGTCTCACTCACTCATACGGTTTCTCCCACCACTGCAGGCTGGCCTTTTCTACTGGGCCCCTGCCTGCTTTGACGCCTTTTTCTGTTCACAAAGAAATCCACAGCAGTCCTGACGGTGCTCTGGTGAGTTCGCTCACTCCCCCTCCCTCACTCGCTCTCTCGTTCTGTTTCTCCCAGTGCTGCAGGCTGCCCTTTTGTACCGGGCTCTTGCGTTGGGGCCTTTTTCTGCCCACAAACAAATCCGCAACAGTCCCGACAGAGCTCAGTTGAGCTTGGTCATTCACTCGCTTGATCTTAATCTGTCCCAAACACTGATTTCCCACAGCGACCATGCTATTCTCCGTCAGGAGTGCAAAAACATATTTTAGCCAGGATGTGAAAAATGATAGCTGTACTGTTCATAAGGAGGTGTGAAAAATTGCCACCATTGAAAATGTGGCGTGAAAATATTACAAACTTGCGAAGTTACAAGGGTGCATGGAAACAGTTCAATGCACGCTTGTAACACAGTCATGTTATGGAGTTTCATCACCAAATTTTCAACATAGGGCTTTTAGGACTTCTGCTCATGAACAGTGCCACTGTCATTTTCTTAATCTGTCCCGGACATTGATTTCCCACAGTGACCGCATTATTCTGTGCTGCAACTGTGAAACCACATTTCAGTCAGGATGTGAAAAATGACAGCTGTATTGCTCAGAAGGAGGTGTGAAAAAATGCCACTGTTGAAAATCTGACATGGCAATATTACAAATCCACAAAGTTACAAGGATGTGTGAAAAGTGTGCAACACACACTTGTAACACAGTCATTTGATGGGCTATCATCACCAAATTTTCAACACAGGCATTTTAGGACCTCTGCTCATAAACAGTATTACTGTCATTTTCTTAATCTATCCCGGACAGTGATTTCCGACAGCGACCGCTCTATTCTGCGCCGAAAGTGCGAAACCACATTTTGCCCAGGATGGGAAAAATGACAGCTGCACTGTTCATAAGTAGGCATGGGAAAATGGCAATGTTGAAAATCTGGAGTGAAAATATTATAAATTCACGAAGGTACAAGCGTGGGTGCAAGCTGCGCAATGCACACTCGTAAGACAGTCATTTTATGGAGTATCGTTACCAAATTTTCAACATAGCCATTTCAGGACCTCTACTCATGATCAGTGTCACTGTCATTTTCTTAATTTTCCCGAACACTGATTTCCCACAGTGACCGCAATATTCTGCGCTGCAAGTGCTAAAACACATTTCTGCCATGATGTTAACAATGACAGCTGTACTGTTCACAAAGAGGTGTAAAAAAATGCCAATTTTAAAAATCTGGCATGAAAATATTGCAAATTCACGAAGTTACGAGCATGCGTAGCAACTGCACAACACACGCTTGTAAAACAGTCATTTTCTGGATTTTTTCCACCAAATTTGCAACATAGGCTTTTTTGAGAGCCCACCTCATGAACATTGGCACTGTCGTTTCATTACTAGGCCCCCAAAGGTGATTCTGTGCAGAGACCACAAAATCACCTTTCCGGGCCAAGTAACACCACGACAGTTCAAGCATTCATGACGAGGGGTCCCAAAAACCCCATGTTGAAAATTTGGTGCTAAAATTCCAAAAAATGCCTGAGATATGAATTAAAGTTGAAAAAACCCTATTTATTGCATTATATAGCTTACCGACATTTTCTCAGTTCGCGGTCAGCTTTGAAGAGTGCAGACGTGTTCTCAGTCCAGCGAAGATCATCACGCCGAGCTCCAGAGGTAAGTATGGGGTGAGGGGAGTGTGGGGAGGCAGGGTGCACAGTGGGTGGGTGAGGGTTGCGGGTGGGGGCCACGGAGACTATGAAGGAATGTTTCCTTTTTTGCAGGGAAAACAAAATGTTGTGGGACCATTTTTGGCTTTACAGGGGCATGTGGCATGCTGGAATGGGCTCCCCATGCATGCCACCAGAGGCTTTATTTTGGGGGGGGCAGCAGTAGCTGATGGGGATTGGGCACCCCCATCGGCACACAAAGGGGAGGGGTAATCATTATGCCGACGGGGATTGGGCACCCTGTCGGCAGGAATAAAAGCAGGGGGAGGTTTACAGAATGCTGACGGGGTGTGGGCTCCCCCGTCGGCAACAGAAACACAGGCACCGAGGCCGATGGGGATTGGGGCCCCCATCGGCAACTAAACATGGTGGGGGAATTATATTGTTTGTGAACACGGCGGCAACCCACCGCCATGTTCACAAACAATATCAGGGTTGCTAGATCCTGCCTTGCAATGATGGGTCACTCTCATTGCAGCCGATGGCTGACGCTGCAATGATTTGCAGTTCTTGACGGCAGCAGCTGATTTGTCATGTTGGTGCAAATGTTCCAAAACTTGTGTCACCAGCAGCCTGCAATGGCATTGGGGGAAGCGGGACAAGCCTTTGCAGACTGTGGGGGTATTGGCCACAACAGTGCCTTGCCTCCACAGCCTGCTTCTGAGCAAGCTGCCACAATATGTTTCTTGCGTGACGCGCAATCAACATAAAAAGGATGGCTAGCAGATTAAAATGATAAAATTCTACTGGCACATGGATTTTATTTTCTGTCATGTGCGCACACTGCCAGGCTTTTTTTTTTGCCCAGTGGTAGTACTGTCACCATGTATGGGTCCTGGCCAGTCATGATGCAGGGATTTTGGTGCCAATTTTGAACTCTTCCTGTATGCTGATGATGCTGCCCTTCTTTGCAAAGACAAGGACCCCTCCTCCTTACTCAACAAGCTGCAGAGTGATTTCAGTAGCCTCCACTCCTGGTTCCTTTCCAAGGGACTAGTACTAAATGCTAAAAGAACAAAATCAATGGTTTTCTCAAGCCTGCAGAAACCTCTCTCCTATGATTTCACAATGCTGGACAATGACTGCTATACAATTGAAAGAGTCAGTGAATTTAGATACCTCGGAATGGTACTCAACAGCAACCTCAACTTTAATTCACATATAAATCAGCTAATTAAAAAAACTCACCAACTGTTAGGCATGCTATACAAAGTGAGGCCTTACCTGACCTATGAATCTAAGGCCCTGCTCACCTCCAGTTTCCTGATCCCACTCTTTGACTATGGGGCCTTAGTCTATTTCCCACCACTCACTCAGAATAACCTCCAAAAACTCTGTTCCACCTACCACAACATAATTTGCTTTGTTACGGGTCTCCCCAGGATGACCCACCACTGCGACCTCTGCTGAATCTCTAAGTGGACCTCCCTAAAGGATGGACTCAACTGCAAAATATTCACCTTCTTTCATAAACATTCACTAGATCTCCTCTCCAACAGTGTTATGTCCTTATTCCCTAAGCCTGCCCACCCTCTAACCACCAGAAGTTCCTCCTCCACCTCTTTCTCTATCCCCTTCTGTCGGACCACACATGACCAAAACACCCTCACCCACAAAGGCACCAAGCTGTACAACAGTCTTCCCCCTGCTATTACTAAGTGCCCCTCTCTCACCTCCTTTAAGTATAATCTGAAGTCCTACCTCGCTCAGGCCGCCATCTGCAAATATCCCACTAAGCGTTCTTCCCACTAGCCTCTCTTTTTTACTCCTCCTCCTCAACAACTACAACTCTCGGTATCTACAGAGGCAGAATCCACAGGTCTGATTATCAAGCACTTTTTCTACCAATGTACTTGTGTTTTACTACACTGTTAAGTTACACACCTGGGCTTTTGTAATAAATATTGTTATGCACAGTTCCTACCAATGCACCTGTTAAAGCAGCAGTGCAACAATCTAGTGAAAATTTTGACCTATACTTTTTTCTGCTATTTTAGATTGCCACTTACTTCCTGACTTGTATGATACCCTTCTTTCCAGAATCTGAGTCTGCTTTAGTGCTTTTTTTCACAAAGAAGCACTCTTTTTTAATATGGCTTAGATCAGGTTTTCATCAGTTTTTGCAGCCATTTTTGAACATCTATTGTTCTGTAAGGTCAGAGAGCACTGCCTGCTACATATTAATTAATTTTAGTCACAACAGAAGTGATATATAAACAACAGATGGACAAAAACAGCTGAAAATATTGATGAGAACCTGGTCTGCACCGTATTAAAAGGAGCGCTCCTTTTATTATTTCAGACATGAAAAAAGTACTAAAGTAGATTCAAATTGTGGAAAGAAAGGTGGTGTACAAGCCAGGAGGTAAATGGCAATCTAAAATAGCATAAAAAAGTATGGGTCAAAATTTTCACCAGATTGTTGCACTGCTGCTTTAAACTCTATTTTAAATTGATGTAACATATCTTACTCAATGTCCTAATCCTGTCCCCTTGTCCCCTTCCCCAAAACTGTGTACCATTTATTGTTTGCCTTCAATTATGCAACTTCCTGATGTACTTGTCAAAACTGGATGCTTGTGAAAACGGGCAATTTTGCTCACATGCTTTTCCAGTATAATACATAAACTGAACATAGAAACATAAGAACATAGACTTTGACGGCAGATAAGGATCGCTTGGACAACCCAGTCTGCCCATTTCTCTACCTTCTGGATAAGCTGTAGATCCTAGTTAACCAACAGCCTACTTCTTCCTATCCCCCACCAGAATTATCTTATGTCTGTCCCATGTATTCTTGAATTCCCCCACTGTTTTTGACCCCACGACCTCCTCAGGAAGGCTGCTCCATGCATCCACCACCCTCTCTATGAAACAATACTTCCTCATGTTGCTCCTAAGCTGCCCCTCTCTATCTTCAAATTGTGCCCCCCTTGTTCTTGCACGTCTCTGTTTCTGAAAGATGCTACCCTCTTGGACTTTGTTGATTCCCTTGAGGTACTTTTAAGTTTTGATCATGTCCTCCCTCCCCCCCCTCCTTTCCATGAGGGTATACATATTAAGATCCTTTAGTCTCTCTTCTTATGGCTTCTGGTGCAGACCCTGCACCATTTTAGTTGCCATCCTCTGGACTGCCTCCATTCTGTCTATGTCCTTGCGGAGATGGGGTCTTCAGAACTGCACACAATACTCCAGATGGGGTCTTGCCAACTGTCTGTACAGAGGTGTACTGAAAACATTTTATATATTGCAAGAAACAACAATGCACTCAGCTCAGCTCTCTAACAAATACACTGATCAGCTCTTCAAGAGGAGGGGGATATGGTAGAAGCCATTTAACCAAGATGTGGATAATAGGGACATCCACTTTATTGGGATGACCCACAGGGCACCAATTAAGTGGCTATGTTATTTAATGAGGGCTCTAACTGCTTAATTGGAACATCCCTGCCACCTAATTGGGATGATTTATGTTTGATCATGCCCATACTTGTCCCTCACACAAATGTACTAATCCATTGTATGGCTTTGTAACACGTTCTCTCACACCTGATTAGGTGTGAGCTGCACTGCCAACAAGCCCTTTGTAATTCCTTCTGTAACACCTGATTAGGTGTGAACAGCCATTCCCAGCCCTATTCCTTGTGTCCTTCCCTCCTCCTGCCTCCTGTATCATCCTTAGCCTTTCTATTTCAGTTCATAGCTTCTGTTTTAATATTTAGCCTTCACCTGCTCAACTGTTCCCTACCTGATCTTCATGGCGATCCCTGACTTCCTCTCCATGTCAGTATCTCGGTGTTTGGTGTCAGAGATTTGTTCATGGGGACTGTGGTCTCATAGCTCACTGTGCTTACACATGATAACAACAAAAGTTAATCTTGTTCATACTTTATTTTCTCTCCCTGATTATCAGACCGGTTCCTGCATAGTGCAAGTGTACTGGTGTCACAGATAATGCAAGCAAGTGGACTCCGATGCAGTATTGATTCAGCAGTAAAAGTAAAATACTACTATATATGTTAGATACATAGGTATCTTTAGTAAAAAATAAGTCTGCTACTGCTAGAAAATGAAAGGAGATATTGTACTGTAGTGCCATGAGGGTTCATCAGGCTATCGCGTATGTTTCTGTGTAGGTAGAACCTTGACAGTGGACAAAAAAACATGAACTTTTCTTTATCGGGACGGCCGCTTAATTAGGATGAGAAGGCATCCACAGAGGTTCTAAATAAAGTGGCTACTACTGTACAAAGTACACCAACTGCTTGGAGGAGGGGAAAAGGAAGAATGAACAGCACTAGTACGCTGTACTCTACAAAGAGGATTTGGATTGCATTCTGACCAACTCAGTTTAAATGTTGAGATGAACTGCATAAGCCACTGATCAGATGTGTGTAGGAGGGAGTGGAGAGAACCAAAGAACTATTCAGCTCTGCAACATGTTAATGTATGTGTTTACTGCAATACTCTGCCCTGAAAAGATGGCTAATAGACCTTGCATGTTGCACTCTGGATATGGGGCAGTATGATATTTGACTCTCTGTGCGATGTTACCGCAGTTGTGTGCATTTACTTGCCAGATGATGTGCGGGCATGCATGCACACACCATAGAGGGAACATAGGTGAGAGGTAAATTCAAGAAAGATGAAAGGAACTTTTTTTTCACTGAAAGTGTGACAGAACCTTGGAACAGATTACCAGTGGAGGGTGTGGGGACAAGGACCCTAAATGGGTTCAAACACTGAAGGGACAGGTTCAGGGGGTACAGGGGACTCATTTACTTTCATTTTATTTGATAGCCAGCAGGTTCATTAGCATAATAGCACGTTTTCATGGGTGACCAGGATAAATACACACTGTATGAAAACAATACAAAAATAAAACAAGACAACATTAATTACATACATGATTTCAGAACAAATGCCCTCTTAGCAAACACTTACAGATAAAGATGAAAGAAGCTTAAATGCTTGAGAGTGGTAAATGATTAATAAAACTTTGGAGACCTATACACCAGGGCCCTTTGGCCACTGGAAGTAAACATACTGGGGACTATAAAATGTTTTGAAACTACTGATCTATTTCAAATTATTAAATCATTATATTGAAAGAATTGGGAAACAGAAGGTGGAACCATAGCAAGAGTCATTTTTTTTTTGCAAATAAGCCCAGACTGAAACAGTACCTTTGCTCAAGTTTACTTGGTTTACTTGGTGTTTGTGGGACATAAGTAGGCGGGAGCCCATCGAGAATGCCCCCCCACAAGTTTCTAGAACATTGGTTTTAGTAGCGAGTTAGCCATGCGTCCAGTCTCCTTTTAAATGAGTCAAAAGTTTCACTGTCTACTAAACTTTGTGGTAGTTTATTCCATAATTTTGGGGCCCTTACTGAAAAATTATTAAGCCCATGATTGGTTTTTGCCTGATGAACTTCAGGTTGTTTTGAATGTAATCTTGGGACTAATTTCCTTTCAGTATAATGTATGCCGCATTGCTGCATTAGAGGCGGTGTTGTTAACAACTTGTATAGAAATAAGAGGTCACCCCTAATGCGCCTTAGTTGTAAAGAATGCAGATTAAGTTTCTGAAGTCTCTTCTGGTAATCTAATTGTGATAAGTAGGAAACCATTCTAGTGGCTCTTCTCTGTATTTGCTCTACCCTTGCTATGTCCTTCTTTAAATGCGGACTCCAGAAGGGTGAGCCATAATCTGAGTACAGCCTGATATAGGTTCTATATAGGGGGATTATACATTCTTCTGTTTTTGTGATGAATGTACGGTCTGTCCTTCTCAGTAAAGCATTTGAGATTTTTACTATTTTATCACAATGATCAGTAGAAGTTAGTTTGTTATTAATTTTAATCCTGAGGTCTTTTTCCCTGTTAGAGACTTTTAATGTGATTCCTTTAAGTTTATAGGTATGCACTAAATTGTTCCTACCAAAGTGGAGCACTGTACATATGTCTGAGTTGAAATCCACATCATTTAAGGTAGCCCATGCGTCAATACTTTCGAGATTGTATGCCAGTTCATGAATGTAATTGTCCAAATCCACCCGACCACCCAGTTCTGTGTCATCAGCAAATTTAGAAAGGGTGTTGTTGGAGTTTATTTGCATATCAGAAATGTACAGATTGAGCAGGGTTGGACCAAGAACTGAGCCCTGAGGGACTCCACTTGACACTTTTCCACTGTCTGATAGTACACCATTAATTCTGACATGCTGTGTCCTGTCAGACAACCAGCTATTGACCCATGTTACAAGGTTGATAGGGAGTCCCAGGTGTAGTAGTTTACTAATCAGTTTGTTATGTGGGACATGGTCAAAAGCTTTACTGTAATGCAGAAGGATTACATCTATAGGTGTATTCGATTCTAGCCCCTGATTAATATTATTATAGAAGGCTATAATGTTAGATGTACAAGAGTGCCCCTGCTTAAATCCATGTTGTGTACTGTCATTAATGTTGAGTATGTGACGTTCTGATTCTAGCATGTTTTTAATAATTGTTTCTATTAGTTTGCATGGTACTGAAGTTAGACTAATAGGACAGTAATTTGCTGGGTCGGCTCTACTCCCTTTCTTGAAGATGGGTGCCACATAAGCCTTTAACCAGTCCGAGGGGACAATAGATTCTTCCAGGGATTTGTTAAATATAATGGTTAGTGGGGTTTTTATGATTTCAGATTTTTAGAAATCGTGGACTAATACCATCAGGTCCTGGGCTACTATTTTTATTCAAGGATCTTAGCACCTCCTCTGTATGTTCGTTAGTTACCAGAAATGAATTTTGTTTAATACCTGGTATTGTTGGGTACGTTATAGGGTCTTTATTCGAGAATACTGAACAGAAATAGTGATTGAATATGTTGGCTGTGTCCTTGTCAGTAATAATTAATCTGTTGTCAACTTTTAATGGCCCAACTTGCCTGGTGTTTCCCTTTTTTTTGTTCAGATATGTGAATAGGGATTTGTGTCAATTTTTGGTATGTGCAATTTTAAATTCCAATTTGCTTTTAGCCAGTCTAATTGCTTTTTTTTAGTTTTTTTACAGATGACTGGAAACGTGATAGGTATTCGTTTTTCTTAGTGTGGGGGCATTTCTTTAATTTATGGAAAAGGTTTTTTTTTGGATGAAATACATTTTATATGATTATTCAGCCAAGGTGGTATTTGTCCTTTCCTGTTACATTTATTCTTTGTAGTAACATATTTAGCTTCTAGGTTTAAAATAGTATTTTTCAAATAATTCCAGGATTCCTCAAGTGTGAGGGGTAGCAATATTTTTTCCCAGGGTATATTAGTTAGATCTTTTTTTTATAGTTGTAAAGTCGGTTTTATCATAATTCTTTAATAAAGTATTGTTTGTGATACTGCGTTGGTTATATGCTAGGTGGAAAAATATAGATTTATGATCACTGGTACCCAGTGGTTCAGAGACAGAGAGGTCAGAGATATTATTGTCAGGGGTAGTAAATAAGACGTCCAGTATGTCATTACCTCTGGTGGGTTCACTGATTAGTTGGTCGAGTCCCAGGTCAATCATTGTGAACATGAAGTTTTTATCTGTTATAGACTCACCTGATAGAGTTTCCCAGTTCAAAAATGTAAAGAAAACACACAGTGATGGGTACGAGTTGGTAACTGTGAAGCAAATCTGTCAATTTTATTATACAGAGTCCTCAATATTGTGGGCCTGCAGGCCCAAAATCTCGGGAGGAAAAGATCAAGGGAACTCCCCCACCATACCAGTAGAATGGGTCTGGAAGGTGGAAGTGGATGGGGAGTGCAGTGGTTATAACAGGGGTGGGGGAAGCACACATGGGAGAGATAAGAGAAAAGGAAGAGAGGGAAGGGGAAAGCGGCTCAGCTTCTATGGAAGGTGGTGTCTCTGAACGTGTGGAGTCTCGGAAACATGATGGACAACCTGCAGGTGCTATTAGTAGAAAGGAGGGTGGACATAATAGCAGTAACTGAGACTTAGGCCACAACTGGGACCTCTTAATCCCTGGATATAAACTATACAGGAGGGACAGGGTGGTAGGGAATGAGGGGGTGGCGGTTTATATCAGAGTGGGTATAACATGCACAAGGGAGGAGTCAGAGGAGGTGAGAGTGGAAGCATTGTGGGTTCAGTTAGGGTCCAATAGATGGAGATCTGTGAGGTTGTGGACAGTTTACAGACCACCCAACCAAGAAGAGGAAAGGCAAAACTGAAAACGCACTCCAGAGAAAAAGTATTCTTCAGCATAGTTGATGCTTCAAATTTATTTATTTGAGCAAAAATGCTCTAAATCATTAAAGTAATGCCAGTCATACACACAAGCTTCAAATTCCAGTGCTTCATCTTCTCGATAAGGCTTCAACTTTGCTGAAGAATACTTTTTCTCTAGAGTGCATTTTTGGTTTAGTCTTTGTAATATTTGGGGATAACTGCCTTCTAAATCACACCCACCTGCAAACAACTGAGTGCAGGAACTCTCTTTGGAACTGCAAGAAGGGGGAGAAGAGGAGAAGGGTTGAGAGCAGCACAGATGTGGTAGTAGAGGAAGATGGAATGAGGGAAGGGCTGCTAGCACTGAAGGTGGACAAATCAGCAGGCCCAGACAGCATACACGCAAGGGTGCTGACAGAACTGGCAGAGAAACTTGAAGGGTTATTGGCAAGCCTGTTCAATAGTTTGTTGGAGTCAGACATGGTACCACAGGACTGGAAAATGGCACATGTGGTGCCCCTCCATAAGAGCTGGGGAAGAACGGACTGGTCCATTGAGAATCAGGACCACCCCAGGTCCCATGATGTCCGGCAGACCCAGGTAGAGCCAAACTCTGCCACAAAGTGTACTGGATCCATCAAAGTACCCTTCCCATCTGCATAAATCACTTTTACCCCTGTAAATTCTGATGGATATGCCCCAACAATGAAAACAAAAAAGATTAATTATTTAATTTATTTCATTTTCAGGTTGGTTGCTGCTCTGTCTCCTAGCCTGTTTCCACTCTCTTCAGCAGCACTTCAAGTGTGCATGTTTAAACTGGTGTTGCAGAGCTCAGAAACAAAAATCTCTCAGCATCAGCAGTGCATAAACAAGCCTGGAGTCCAGAGTGCTTGATTGATCAGTTGATCAAGAGATCAGAAATGGTCAGCCCGCCAAGGCAGCAGATCATCAGCAGTGACAACAGGTAAATGGGCTAGAAGTTGATGGCTGGCTAAAGGAGCAGGCAAGCAGCTGGTTGCAGCAGCATGACAATGGACCAAGACCAGCCTGCCCAGAAAATAAAAATATTTGTTTTTTGAGTTAGGAAAAATTGCTGTCTGTGGGCATCACATGTTGCAACTGTGTGTGGTTGGGGTAGAACCACTTACATGCACTGCAGCAGACTTTGAGATAAACACTGGGTTTGAGGGCTGGATAGGGACAGTTGGCACCACAGGCAGCAGCCAGTTGCCAGGACTGGACTAGAAAGAGGGTCAAAATGTAATAACTAGGGTAGAGATGTGGGAAGAAATGTTAGAACTAGGGCAGAGAAGGCAGAAGAATGTGAGAACTAGGGCAGGGTGTGGGCAGAAATGGGAAATGTGGGGCAGGTAAGGGGGCAGAAATGGGAAATTTTGGACAGGGAGAGAGCAGACATGGTAAATCCTGGGAAGGGGTGGGGCAGAAATGGGAAATCTGCAGCAGGGAGGAGGCAGAAATCTGAAAACAGGGACAGAGGAGGTGCAGAAATTTAAGACTTGGAGGGATAGATATATGCATACTGTGTCAGGAAGGTGGCTGGAGATGTGTTTAACCACAACCCAAACAGACGGTAAGAGAAAGGAGAACAAGGAAGAAACACTGGAGACAGAGCAGAATTCAAAGAAGAGTCAAAACACAGACCACTGCACACATGTTAGAGAAAGTCTTTCTTGAATTTCATTAGTGCATTTTGTAAAAGTTTTCCTATTTCCTAAAGGCTCTGATTTGAATCAGAACAATCAGAACTAATGACCTGGATCCTGGTCCTGATAATAAGGGTCAGGATTTTTTTGGGTCCGTCCTTCCCAAATAAGAGAAGTCCCAAGGATGACAGGGAATTACAGCCAGGTCATTCTGACCTCAATTGTGTGCAAGTTCATGGAGACCATACTTAAGGAAAGGTTGGTCGGGTATCTAGAGGAGTATGGTCTCCAAGATGCGAGGCAACAATGGGAGGGAGACTATGTCAAACATATCCGACTTCTTTGACTGGGTCACTAAAGCAGTAGATAGGGGCCAAGCAGTGGACATCCTTTACCTGGACTTTAGCAAGGCCTTTGACTCAATACCTCACAAGAGGTTCATCTGGAAGTTGGCAGATCTTGGAGATGGGGAGAAGATGAACAGATGGGTAGAAAACTAGCTGAGGAATATAAGCCAGAGGGTGGTGATGGGGGGAAAGTTATCTAGCACCAGGGGGGCCACTGGTGGGGTCCAGCAGGGCTCAGTGCTGGGACTGGAAGGCTATTCTCAATGGATGGGGGGGTGGGGCAGAGCGGCAAGATGCCAAATTGCTGCTCTGCTCCCCACAGCATGTTTTTCCGCTCTGTGGGTGCTATATTTAATGCTTGTTTTATTCTGTCTCATGAATGAGACATTAGTTATTTTTAGACAACTGACTGAAAACAAGTAAAATTTTTCCAGAGACCACAAGTAAGGTATGTATGCGTACATGCTTTGTAATATGCGGACAATCCTTGGTTCTCAGCATTTTGCAAGCACTTTAGTTTGTGATCGGTATTATGGTGCTTTTATAGACAAAATTATTGTGTGGCAAAGTCTCTGAATTGGCTGCTTGCTTATTTTCGGCAGCTGAAGAAACTGCCGAATTGAAAAGAGAGTGAGCAGGAAAAGAGCAGGAAAAGATAATAGAACTTTTTTCTGCGTTTAGTGGTCGGTTGGTAGTTTCCTTGTCGGTGTCCCACAAGGACAGCTGGAATTCTGAATGGAAATGTATTATTTTACCTCAGTATCTTAAACTTAAAACTTGTTAACAACTTGTTTTCTGGAATTTTGAAGAGTTTGGGCAATATAAGGATTGGGCTATTGAAGCTGCACAAATGAACAGAGGACCTGGGATTTGAGACTGTGGACTTGTCGGAGACTTCTGTAGTAGCCACCTTTGGAGCATTGATGAGTGCCGAAATGCTGTTTTTGAATAAATAAGAGATATGACATCGCTGCCTAGGGGGGATTACTATGGATTTTTCCTTATTCTGAGTCAAAGTTATTACGCTCAGAGGGAGCGTTTCTGTGTTTTTTTTCTCCTCTTTAGGAATTGCTGGGCAGCCTAGGAAGTTTTAATCGTCTGCTGGTACAATTAAGCATGAGGAGAGAGACGGCTTGTTGAATTTAATTGGAAGTTTGCCAGCAGTGAAAAGCCAGTTAATGGACTCCATAGATAGCTGAGACTGTGCTGACTAAGCCGGTAAATCACTCATGGAACACCATTTGGAAAAGGTACTGTTTTTATACTAAACATTTTTGCACATGGTTGGAATTTGGTGAATCCCTCGATCTAATTTTGGAGAAGAAATGAGGCTGAAAAGCAAAAGGACTCCAGAGGGTATGGAGCCATGAAGTTGTGGTGCTGATTACCAAACTATATAAGACAGTGTGCTTTTTGATGAAGTGGTGTTCTATTTGAGTGACCTATGAAGATGTATTATGGGGTATTCCTATTCTCGTTAAGAAAGATGGGCTTTTTTTACAAGTGTTATATAACTCATTTGGAATTCTATCATGAAGTTTTAGTTTTGCATATAATATCTCCAGATGTAAAGATGTAGCATGTGCAATTGGTGGAAATTGAGGCAGGTGGACAATCTAGGTGGACTACCTGATATCTGTGGAAGAGCTGTGGCTCTCAGCTTTTACTAATCATTAATGGACTCCTGAGTATAGATGGAGCCTGATGGTTTATCACCCAAAATTGGACTCCTGAACACAGGGAGCCTCCTATTTACTTAATGGTTAAACTCTTGTATTGGGACTCCTGGCCTCGGAGCCGACTCTGCTGGCAACTCAGTTATTGCCTTATTATATATTTTGAACTTTCTTTGTTTATTATTTATTCTACAATTTTCTGGATCTATAATGCTGCATTTTAATGAATGTGGGTACTTCTAGTTAAGAAGTGCCTTCTGTGTTTGTAATTTTTGATGTTGTAAACATGTTGTAATGGTTTTTATACCGAACGACAATAAAACTTACTACTACTACTGCTGGGACTGGTGTTGTTCAATATTTTCATCAATGACATTGGGGATGGCATTAAGGGCAAAATGTGCCTATTTGGGGAAAACACCAAGCTCTGTGGGAGAGTGGACACAGCTGAAGGGATACAGGGCATATAGAAGGATTTGAAAATGCTTGAAAGGTAGTCCAGGATTTGGCAGCTTGGCTTCAATGCAAAGAAATGCAAAGTTATGCACACTGGAGTCAAGAATCCTTAGATAGAGTATAACCTGGGAAGGTTCTGGATATCTGCATCAGAGGAGGAGAAAGATCTAGAAGTGATAATCACTAGCCACCTAAAGCACTCAACACAGTGCAGGAAAGCAGTAGCAAGGGCAAACAAAATGTTGGGCTATGTAGCCAGGGTAAATCAGCAGTAGGCAAGAGGAAGTTATACTGCCCCTGTACAGGTCACTGGTAATGCCACAGCTGGAGTACGAGTACAGTACTGGTGCCCACACCGTAAAAATACATTAACCTTCTGGAGACTGCCCAGAGGAGGGCAACTAAGATGATCGGGGCCAGCAGGGTAGAGCTTATGAGGAGAGTTTGGGGGCCGGAACATGTACTCCCTGGAGGAGAGGAGAGAGAGACAGGAGACATGATTGAGACCTTCAAGTTCTTGAAGGGGATAAATAGGGTGGATAATGCAGGTCTCTTTAAGCTAAGTGGCAACCAAACATGAGGGGACACAGTCTTACATTGGAGGGGGGAGGTATAGGAGGGAGATTAGGAAGCATTTCTTCACAAAGAAGGTGTTGAACAGTTGAAATGTGCTGACAGAAGATGTGGTCTCGATGAAGATGATGGGCAGCTTCAAGAGAGGCTGGGATAGACTTAAGGGGAAAGTAAGGGTCATGGGAGGGGCAGATGGAAAGAATGGGAGGATGGCATGGGGTCATGATGTCACACACAATAACTCCGCAGCACATAACCTTACAGGCAAAATGCTGCCTGCACAAAAAACACTGGTCAAAACACTGACTATCACAGAAATGCTGTCTGCCCATTCAAACAATAGCGGTGACAGAACAGCTCTCTTGTTTTGTGGGAGGCTGCATCCCCACACCCCCAACATGCGGGGGCTTCACTCCCACATCCCCCTGAATATTATAATAAACTCCAAGAGGGTGTGGACCTCGGGGGTATGTTGAAACTTGGGAGAAGGGAAACTTTCTCAGCGAAATAGAAAAAAATAAAATGTCAGGAGACAAGGAATCAAACCCTGATCTCCTAGTCATCCCCACTGCATGGTCTAATGCCTTAGCCACTCTGCCATGGGAGTGGCTTGACCAGGCCCCAGACCTGCAGTCTCATCATCCCTTTCCTATTCCTCCATACAGCAACAAGGGTAGGGGTTATTTCCTAGCTCTATTATACCCCTGTCACTCTGAAAGGATTCGCGCTTTACACAGTGCAGCTGTTCTTGTTGAACTATATTCACCTGGTACCGGGAGGATTGGGGGACAGGGGCAGTAACTTAAGCTGTGTCCCCTTAAGTACAAGCAGACTAAATAGACCAAATGGCCTTCTTCTGCTGGCTTCTTCATATGTTCTTCTGTTCATATTGACAGTGACCCCTCACTGGCACAGAAATAAGAAAAATCAGACCGAAAGCAATAACCAACAAAAGAAAACTTTGAACCAAAAGTATTCTGGTGGATGGCAAAAAAAGAAGACTTTAGATAGTATAAAGCTCCTAATCTTTGGTGAACTGACTTAACCAAAACAGAAATATGCAGCTCATATAAGCGTGCACTGTTAAGTGTGAGGTCCAGGTATCTGAAGGTAGAAACTTACTCAATGGAAATCCATCTAGAGTAGCCAATGACAATAATGGAGAATTAGTGATTTTTTTCCCTTAGGTTGAAAAACATCTTCGATGTTGTCCTTGTAGCATTTAATACCAGTTTATTTCCAAAGAAAAAATATTTCTGAATATTATTAAAGTCCTGTTGCAATATAATTGAAAGGTGAACTATTTCCTGACAACTGATAAAAATCATAGCATCCTGACCCTGAAGCGGCTGGTTTTCTTGCTTTTGTACAGTAATATACATCACAGAATGCTGCTTTTGTATAGTAATATACATCACAAAATGCTGCTTTTGTACAGTAATATACATCACAAAATGCTGCGGTATACTGCAGGGAACAGTGTACTTCAGTTGCTATTAATCCCTTCTGTCATGCAATATTTTGTGACATGTCATTTACTGCAAGTTACTGCATTGCATCGTGGCTTGTTTCACTCTAACATTATGTCAGAATGACAGCAAACAGAGGGAAGGGTGCACAGAAATCAATTAACAAGCAATGGACTCAGAAAGAGTCCTTTTGTACTCCCATCATCAAAGGAGAAAGGGGGGATAGGGCATCTGAAATCTTAATACATTGGGATCTCTTTGATAAATAGCTCAAGCATCAGATTGTCACATCACAGCATAAACCAAGAGATTCTAATAAGGCCAATAGCAGCTGGTGACTGACCAAATCAAAGGCCTTGGTGAGGTCCAAAAATACAGCAGCTGAAAAGTGACCAAGATCTTGAGGTTTATGTCCCATCTGTGTGAACCCCTCCAAGGCTATCATCATGCAGTGTCTGGGGTGAAATCCATGCTGGGCTGAAGTCAAAGTTTCATACTTAATAAGATAATCCTCATCAAAGACAACATGCTCTGAAACCTTGGCTAATGGAGCTAGCAATGAAATAGGTCGACAGTTGTTAGTTTTTGTAGGGTTTCCAGGTTTAAGAACGGGGAAAACAGCTTGTTTCCAAACATCGGGAAAATGCCCATGATAAAAAAAAAAACAGAAATTAAGAATTTGGTGAGGGGAAAAACAATTACATCAGCAGAGAGTTTTATTAATCTGAAAGCAACCTCGTCTAGGCTAATGAGTGACTTGGTGTCCATCCTAGACAAGTAACCTAGCACCTAGCACTTCAAGTGGAGTAAGTAATTTAAAATTAAAGTTAGGGATAGTAGTTCAAACATTGAAGTTACAGGTCTGATTAGGAGATTGGTCAGACAAATTACCCTTGGGAAGGTATTTGAGCAGATCAGTGGAAAAATATTAAAATCACTTGCAATGTCTACAGGCTCAGTAATATTACCGAAGTAAGTGAAAATTACACTAATACCAGATTTTTACTTTTTCCCCAGCATGTCATGGAGGAGATCCCATGTGGCTGCATCATCCTTACCCATGATCAGATGCTCCTCATCTAATGAGGGGCTTGTGTTTATTTCTTTGTTGTTTATAGGAAATAAAGGTTAAAGAACCCCTCTTTTTCCTAAATGCCAGAAGCATTTATTGTTCTCTCAAGGACTATAAAAGTTCAGTGGTGATCCACTCTTTTTTGTCACATCTCATTCCATTTTTTTCTCAAAGATGTGAAAGTATTACAAATATTGTTAAGTGTTGTGCAAAAGAAAATGGAGAAAGCATTATCAATATTATCGGTGTGATGTAGAAAAGCCCAATTTTGCGTCTGTAAAGTATAAAAGATGGAAATTCAGTTTAATTAAGATTTCTGGACAGAATAAAAACAGGAGACTATCAGGCTCTTGGCACTTTAGCAACAATAGACAGGGCAGAGGTCATTTAACTCATCTGGTAAAACACCAGTCTGAGAGACTTTAGATGAGTCAGAGTCCATTATCCAGTCTATTGTAGTACTGGCTCGGCTCTTGTAGTTAGTTCTTGTGAGTGATGCGATGATCTGGTTAAGAAACTGACTAGTTATAATATCCCGAGGGCCAGCAAGATTCCTATCCTGACAGACTGTATTAAAATTGCTTAATATTATCAGCTCACGTCTGGATGGTGGCGAGGCTTTGAAATTGCAGACAGTATTTAAGCCATCATCCTGACAACCTGGGGGCATAAATAACTCCTTGACTGAGCAGCTTGGCATTGTGCAATGTTAACGTTGGAAACAGGTGCTGGCATAGAGACCTATAAATACCTCACAGGGTGAATAAGGTAAGGGAAGGGAGTATCTTTCAGATAAGAATGTTCACAACAAGAGGCATGCAATGAACCTGAAAAAAGTGACATCAGGAAGTACATCTTCACAGAAAGAGTGGTGGGCATCTGGAACAGTCTTCCAGCAGAGAAAGTGGGGCTGGAAACCGTGGGGGGCTTCAAGCATGATATGGACAGGCACAAAGGAATCTTGGTAGGAAGGGGGAATAGCCGAAGATCAGATAAGGTCTGTGGTGTATAGTATAGGCAGGGAAAAAAACAGGCACACTGGGTGGGCCAAGCAGTCCTTATCTGCCAACAAATTCTATGTTTTTATGCAGGTAGTGGATTGAAATGCAGCATCAACCAATGTAGCAGATAAACATTCTCTGATGTAAAGCACGCAGCCCCCCCGCCAATTCTGTCACATCTGTAGAGGTTATAACTTCATAGAGAAATGACAGAATTAGCAGTCCTCTTCATCAGCCACATTCCAGTAAGGGCCATCACATCAAATTTATAATACTGAACCCTTACTTCAAATCCTTTCCACTTAGCCACTAAGCTGCTGGTATTCAAGTGAGCAAAGCTCAGGGCACCTCTAAAATCAATCGGATTATACTCCTTATGGTCAATTGAGCCTGGACTGGAGTGTATGGACCCAAAAGAAAACAACAGCAATAGAATTAAAAGGATCTGTAAACCCAGGTGGTGAAAGGAAATAACTTTACTTCTACTAATTAAGCATTTACCAAAGGCCAAATTATGTGGGTTGAAGATCCTTAGAGCAGTAAATGTATTTAAAATATTTTTATACAAATACTTAAATCAATATGAATTACAAACCTTAAATTTGGAGACTAGGTGGAGGAATGGCATACATATGGGTAACACCGTATTTAAGGATGATAAAAGATATGATTTTATACTGTCTTCCTTATAAAAAATATTAATTCCTGTTTGAATTATTTATTTAAACCTAGATCCTTGCTCCTGAAGAAGTCCATTGGGTGAAACATTGGGTATTTCCAGGGGATCATGGCTCTGTAAAAGTGCTGGAAATAAACTGATCCCAGATAGTTTCATTGGTACTAGTACTTAACTTTTTATGCTTGAAGATCCTTAGAACAGATCCCCAGACTGTGACAGACTGATCTCTCCTAGACTCAGCCTGTACTCTTTTACCAGCTTTCTCAACCCTTCCCTTTAGATGCCTGCAAGGGTTTCTTAGTAGCTGCAACCACTCAGCAATGACACATCCTTGCGGTATGTCTAGGTCTGAATCCCACCAGAGCCACTGTCCGCACAGTATAGCACTCCTTACCAAACGGCAAATGACCCACCCCCTCTCTGTCACAGTTGAGAACACCTCACTTTAGAAACAAAATGTGGTTAATGTAGCCTTCTCTTCAGAGACAGAAACACAGTGTCTGACAGATATAACCCAGTTATCTGTACCTCAGAGGACTCAGTCACAGAAACATGAAGTACAGTATACAAAAAATAACATTTTAATTCTTTGGTCACACTTTACGTATCACTGTGGGGTAGGTAATCATTAATTACATGCAACATGGGTAATTACTTTGTAGTTACACATTTCTTGCATGCAACTGAGCTACAATTACAATGTAGTTACAGTGTAACTTTTTATGCTTGAAGATCCTTAGAACAGATCCCCAGACTGTGACAGACTGATCTCTCCCAGACTCAGCCTGTACTCTTTTACCAGCTTTCTCAACCCTTCCCTTTAGATGCCTGCAAGGGTTTCTTAGTAGCTGCAACCACTCAGCAATGACACATCCTTGAGGTGTGTCTAGGTCTGAATCCCACCAGAGCCACTGTCCGCACAGTATAGCACTCCTTACCAAACGGAAAATGACCCACCCCTCTCTGTCACAGTTGAGAACACCTCACTTTAGAAACAAAATGTGGTTACCGTAGCCTTCTCACTGTAACTACAGTGTAGTTAAGATGTTTACACATACAATACACAATACTACACTAAGGCTATTTACTTCTACAGAGATACAAAGAAAATGTTTAAAACAATAGGAAAAACACAAAGTCTTACTATCTTACTATGCTCCCTAATTTTCCCAAAGTAGAAAAAGCTTACCACACAGGACATTTTGGTGAATTAGGGCAGACTTGAACCTTAGATGTTAACAGCTCAATGTCCCAAAACCTGATTAACATTTTTAGGATCAGGCAAATCCTCAAAACTCTTCAGCTGCCAGCCCCCTATGACACATCATCAAGTATGTCAGTCTGTCAACACATATTCAACACATTCTTTGTGTCCTGGAAACCTCCTACCTAGAAAACTGGTCCAAACTGGATTGGTACTCCAGATCCTGATTTCATGGATTGCAAGGTCCATACTTTAGTCTTCTCATTTGTTAAAGTCCATGGGGTTTCTGTCTCCCTGTTCTGACTTTGTTTCTTCTCAAAACAGAGTCTGTGATTAGGAAAGCAAGTCACCTCTTTAAAGTGTAAGTACCCTTTAGCTAACAGGAACTCTATTTTTTTGCCCAAACAACCCCCTAGCTGACTGCTGGAGGCATGGACTCCAATAACATGAAATACTCGATTTATCAGATAGTTTTTATCTCAGCTGAAATACTTATAAGAGGGTCTAGCTGAAAATAAAAATTAAAAACATAAATTTGAAAAATTTTACAAAAAAATTGTTACGTCTCCCTCCCTGGAGAATTGAAAAACAAATTCTTTAGCATCATTAAATGATTGTTTTGTGTGTGAGCTGGTTGGCTCCACCAGCTATGCCCCTGGTTCACTCCCTTGGTGAACCCCACATTGGTTTCTCATAATACCTCTCCTATTAAAAAAAGGGGGTACTAACTACTGTCTAGACAAACCATTCATGTTGCAATGCTGCAGTCCTCTGCAATGCCTAATGTCCATTTTGTAGGACTGCAGCATCAGGCTCTTTCTTAGCAATTTTGGGTTCTGTCCACTGGTCCTATGCAGCCATGTAAGGGGTTGTGGCCAGTGACCAGCATGAACTCTCTCCCAAACAAATATGGCTGCAGCTTCCCCAAAGTCCAGACAATACCAAACAACTATTCTATTGTGATGTAGGCCTCCTCTCTGGGCAGCAGCTTCAAAGTCAGGTACACAACTGGGTGTTCCTCTCCCCGAGTGCATAATCTGACTCAGAATTGCACCTAGCCCATGATCAGATGCATCTATGTGCACAATAAACCTAGGAGAATAGTCCAGGCTAGTGAGCACAGGTGCCCGACACAATGCCTCCTTCAGCTGACAGAATGTCGTATTGCTGGTTTCCATCCCCTGAAGCTTTTACAGCATTTTCTTCCTATTAAGATCAGTTGGGGTTTGGCCATGCTGTTGACATTTGGCACAAACTTATGGCAGTACCCTGTCATCCCTAAAGAGGCTTGTACTTTTCTCTTTTTCATAGGGGTGGTTCATCCCTGTATAATCTCAATTTTCACTGGCTTAGGCTGGATGTACCCACTCCCCGCCCTGTGTCCAAGGTATGACACTTCTGCTGTTCTTATCTGGCACTTCACCACCTTGACTGTCAGCCCATTGGCCTGCAATTGGTGGAACACCTTGATCATGAGACTGACATGATCCTCCAAAATCTGACTGTAGATGAGGATGTCATCCATGTATGCCAGAACAAAGTCTCCTGTCCCATTCAGAATGCAGACCATGAGCCATTGAAAGGTTGCTGGTGCATTCTTCATCCCAAATACCATTACCCTTAACTCAAATACAGTAAAACCCCAGTTATCCGAACCTCAATTATCCGAAATTGTGGTGTGTCTACCAGCCTAATTTACTTAAATGTAAAGTTCCCTCACTTATCTGAAACCCCACTTATCCAAATAATTTTATTGCCCCCAAGCACATTTGGATAAATTAGGTTATACTGTAATCCCAACAGGATGATGGAGGCCAACCTCTCTCTCTCTCTGGTTTTGGGGGTCAAGGGTATCTGCCAATATCCCTTTGGCAGGTCTGTGGTAGATAGGTAAAGGGCTCCCCCTAACCCCTCTAGAACCTTATCAATCCTGGGCATGGGACATATGTATGACTCCAAGAAGCCATTGAGCTTGTGGTAGTTGATTCAGAACCTTGTCATCCCATCCTTTTGGGGGATCAGTAGCACTGGGAGGCCCAGGGAGTACTGGACTTCTGGATCACCTGGGCAGCCAGCACCTCCTTGATCTCACACTCTGTGGCACATCTTACTCCTTCTGGGACTCTGTTGGGTGGCTATCAAAGTGGGGCTTGGGACCGATTAACCAGGCTGTGCTCTGCCAGTGTGGTATACCCTGACTTCCCTATGAACATTTCACCAAATGTATGCTGCACTCTATGCATTTCAGCAGCCTAGGCTAGTGTCAGCTAGTCCAAGAAGGTGACAGCATCCACTGAGGATTCTCCCTTAGCCTCTCCCAGGAGATCCACCAGCAGATTTGCTTTTGTCTCCTCCTCTGGATAGCTATACACAGGCAGGACAATCTCATCCTTGTAATAGTAGGTCTTCATCATGTTTACTTGGTAGACTCACTGTTTGCACCTCCTGACAGGTAGCTGTAATTGTAATTAAAATAATTCACTTTCCTGACAACCAAGTAAGGACCCTCTCAAGCCACCTGTAATTTGGTATGCTAGATGGGGATGAGCACCATCACCCATTGCCCAACTTTGTACTACAGGGCTCTGGATCCACGGTCATACCATGTCTTCTGTCTCTATTCTGAAATGGCTAGGTGAAAATGGAGTAATCTCATGAGTTCCTTGAGCCATGATCTGAAATTTGGGACGTAGTCCACAACAGATTCTCCTTGAGGAACAAAGTTCACCCACTCATTCATCCCTTACCAAATCAAGGGGATCCCTTACCCTATGTCCAAACAGGAGCTCGAAGAGTGAGAATCATGCGGACTCCTGGAGGACTTCCCTACATGAGAATAAGAGATGGGGTAAGTACTTGTCCCACTCTCTCACATCCTGGACAGTGAATGCCCTTAACATGGTCTTCAAAGACCCATTGAATTGCTCAACCAGACCATCTGTCTGGAGGTAGTATGGCGAGACCCTGAGCTGCCTTACCACACACTTCTTCAAAAGACTAACCATCAGATAAGACATGAAATTGGTGCCCTGGTCCAGCAGAATCTCCTAGAAAAAAAACATCCAGCTAAATATCCACAGCAGCTCATTATTACCTTCTCAGCCTTGATGGAGGACAAGAGTACTGCCTCTGGGTACCTTGTGGTGTAATCTATGACCACCAAAATGCACCACTTGCCAGTGCAATTTGGGCTGCTGACTAATCCCACAACATCCATAGCAACTCACCAAGCTGGCTCATCAATAATAGACAGAGGAATCAAAATCACCTTAGCGTTGTCCCCAACCTATCCCATCATCTGGCACTGCGGACAAGTCTGGTAGTAGTTTGCCACATCTTTAAAAGTACTAGACCTGGAGGTGGATGGGCTCCACTTCCCAATCATCAAAACCATATTTTCAGCCCCCCCCCCCATCTTGTCTCCAGAAAATCTGATGGATAATGTTTTTTTTTCCAGGAATGTTCTTAGGGTCTGGGGCATCATACTGATGGATAAGCATCTACATAAACCCCCTAGCCCCTATACACATGATAGTGTGTGACTACTTTTCTGCCAAATTGGATAGTTCCACATATTACACAATGGGGGAGACAAGAACTTCATCATATATATCGGCTATATGAGAATAGTCACCCATACCCCTTCACATATCTCCAACAAAATTATGCACTTACATAGGTGGACCAATATCATTTCTTATAAGTCCAACATTTTTTAGTAGCAAAATGAGGACAACTCTCTGATTATCAAGAACACCACCCCCTTATAACATTACTTCAAGATATGCAAAATCAAGGGATGCCCCATCATTTTATTTTGTTAGCATGTAAAGCTGTTATCACCCCATCAAAACAGATGTTTACAGCCCTAGAAAACAAATGGGTGCTAGAACTAAACAAATGAGTCAGCAGAAAAATTAGCTCAGAATATACTAACAGCACAAATTGTCCTTTTCCAATAGCTGGAAGGAGTTTGCTTGAAAAACAGGAATCTGACTCTTTCAAACACCGTCAATAACAGCAAAATTCTGGACTTCCAGTGATGTTATCCCTCTAAAGGCTGCCTGAACTCGGAGCTCTTCACCCCGCAGTGCCAATACCTCAACATTGTGTTATCTGCTGTATATCAATCTAGCAGAAAACAGAGACGGAGGTATGGCATCGAACAAAGAGAAAGGTGGTGGTAATAAATTTAATGTGCTGCAGATAAATGATGACCTTACAGACCATGAGTTGTTGGAATCAGGGGCCTCAGAGGTTTTGTTGCATTCTTCCCACTCAGTGGCTTCCAAGTCCACTAAAAATAAGAAAACAAGATCAGGTAAATAAAAATCCATGTCCTTAAAGTTGGACAAAATACTAAATGAGTTCACAGACTTTAAAACAGAGTTTCGCTCCTTCCAGGACAGTTTGGCATCTTTTTGCTTGGATCTTACAAATGTGGAAGGCAGAGTGAGCATGCTAGAGGAGGCCCAGAGCGACCAAACAACTCGTATAAATAAATTACAATCAACACTAGATCTGGTTGCAAAAGTCTGCCAAAACACAGTGGACAGGCAGGAGGATGTGGAGAATTGCCATCGGAGGTGCAATATTCGCATCTATTCTGTTCCCAAAGTCAGTGAGGGTACAGACATCCAGGCCTTCATGGAAACCTTATTGTGCACTTCACTACCTTGGGTGCAGCTGTAAGCCTGGACATGGAGTGGGTGCACCATGCTCTGGGGTCCAAGCATACACAATCTAACACTAGACCATGCTCCATAATGATACAGTTTCTCCATTTTCAAATGAAGGAGATGATATTGAGAAAAGTGTGGGCTCAGGGGAAGGTGTTCTTCAGCACTACCAGAATATTTGTTGGTAATGATTATGCACCTCATATAATGCAGTGCGGATGGGAATACATCCCTCTATTTCCAATTCTAAGGCAGAACCAATTGAAATTCTGTACTCCCTATCTGGCACGCCTGATAATCCAATTCCTAAATGGACAACAAATGTACAACAATACAGTAGTGGCATGTTCCGACCTTAAAAAAATAAGGATTCACTATCCCTCCCAGGATGGCCTTATCTCAAAGACTGGATCCATGGAGAGGCCTGGGAGCCCCAGGACTTCCAAACTTGAGTGAACAGGGATCAGTCTTGACCTCTCTGCACAAGATACTGCAGCAACTTTCAACAACAGACACTTGAATCTTGGGAGAGATGATTCAATCATTTCCAGGCACAGTGAGTGCCCCCTAATGGGTTGAGGGTGGGTCTCTGCTCCTCACAGGGGCTCTCGGGTTGGGGGGCTGGTGGGACAGGGCTGTCCTTTCCCGAGCTAGAAGGATCTCACTGGAACCATCAGTGGGGGGATCACCAGGGTGTGGGCCTTAACCTCGCATACTTGGTGCTTCCAGAAGGTGTCCTCTGTGAATTTCTGCATATACATTATCTGGCAGGTGGGCCACCTAAGTCTGGAGGGTTGAGGAGACCAAACTGCCATTTGCTTAGTGGGTGCTTGGCTGCTAAATAGGGCTCACCCACTATAACCACACTGCTAAAAGGCTCTATGATGCATGGATCATGTTTGCATAAGCAAGGAGAGGGCAGAGGCCTGCAGATTTCCAAGTAGTAGGGGGTAGACAAACGAGACCCTCGCAACAAAGCACTTCTGTTAAATAGGGATAGTCAGCAATGTGGCCATGAATGGATTAGGCAAAGAAATCATTTTATCATTTAGGGATGGAAGTGCGTTGGAGAGATCCGAAGACTCCTCTTGGCTCATGATTCCCTGTTTAGGAACCACGACCCCGATAAATAGGGGTGACTCTTTTCAGGACTACTGCTTGTTCTAAATCAAAGCATTATTAAAACTTGTTGGTCCTCTTCCCTTCTGCAGGGCAATGGCACAACCACTGAGGGGATGTTGACTTGTCAAAGAGGATGCCTGATGGGGATGCCTTGGGGTGTGGGTGGGGACCCAGTTCCGGGAAGTTGTTCACCGCTGACAGCACAGAGATTTGCTTGGGCCTGGGGGGGATGGCACTGTGGTAACACGGAGGGGTGGGTGACATAAGGGTCCTCCTTTGACCTGTCCTGCCAGCCTTTCTCACCTTCTTGGGACCTCACTGGGGGATTGCCTGACCCAGGGGGACTCTGTCACCAGAATGGGACAGTAAGCCAAAATCTAGAGAGATTCTACAACCACAAACATTGAGGAGGAAGCATATAGACAATAGAACACAGTGGACTTTTCATTGTAGTGCTGGAATAGAGATGTCTGATAATTTCTATTTTTTGTTTAGAGATATATTGCTTGATACATAACCTGGAAGTTGGGCCTTTAGAGGTGATAGAGAGGAGATGGTAATACCACACCCTATTTCAATTATAGAAACATTTTAGGGGCAAAGAAGAGCCCTTTGGCAGAGTGAGAGCACGGCATACGTTTTTCCCTAGCTTCTCTCCTAAACCCTACTCACCTAATTTTTGTCTGGCTATTACTTTGCTTCACATACCCTCCCCACACCTGTTCCCCACCTATGACTTAGGGGCTATTGAACCCTTTGAGAGTTTCTCCAAAATATGGAGACACCTTCTGTCCAAAATGCCAGAAAAGGTAACTTGTGATAGGACGACTGTGGACAGCATCTTATCAGATGGAAGTCCTAATTCACCAGTTACATAGTGGGAGGCTACAGCATCCCACTCCCTTATGCCTCACCTTTTGGCCCAGTTGGTCACATGAGGTTATGTATATAGTTCCTCACGTCAGCTTTTCTTTTACCGTTGCATATACTGTACGTTAATAGTTTTATTTGTGGTATTATATTACTTGTTAGTTCAAGAAGTTAATTCAAGGAGCAGAAAGGAGATGGCTAATAACATGAAATGGCACTGTCACTTGTTGATTATTTTAGGGTTGAAAGGAGGGGATCCCCAAATGAGAGGTCCCCCAAAATGGATATGGCAATCATGATTAAATCGACAGTTATAAAGAAGATGTCCCAACATGTGAATGAGCTTAGTAGCCCAGTGAAACAGGGGAAAATTATTTCCCAGCTTAAAAAATTACACCTGTGACTGACCCTGTTACAGGAGACTCATATCACAAACCTGAAACACCAAAAACTGATCAAATTAGGAATGTCATAGGTAGTGGCCAGTGCCTATCACTCCAGTAGAAAAAGAGGTGTGGCTATATTGATTTCAAAATACTCGGTTTTCAATATAATGGACTCATAATCAGGATAGGGAGGGTAGACTGGCCATGATGAGGGGGACTTGGTATGGCACACTGTACACTACAGGTAGCCTCTACATCCCACCATGAGAAGATGCCTCCACTCATTAACTACTATTCAACAAGATACTGGAATTTCAACAGAACACCTTACTGTTGCGAGGGGACTTCAGTTTATTAATGGATGCAGAACAAGACAGCTCAAGTGCACATCCTCCCAAAATGTCAACAGGACAGAGACATGATAAAAGACTAATAAAAAATCTGGGGTTGGTGGATGTGTGGTGACATTTAAATCCAATGGATAGACAATACACGTTTTACTCGGGAGTCTACCACATGTACTCCAAACTAGACCATTTCTTAATAACAAGAGAACACATAGATTTAGTCAGAAGCATGACTCTGCATTCCATTCTCTTGTCTGACCATATCCCCATATCTATATAATTAGATACCCCTGAAGAGTATACCCCAAGGCAATGGAGATTTAATAACACTTTAGTGATGGATCAACAACTAAAATGAATGATTAAAAAACAAATCCCACAGATGATACAAGAAAATACATCCACAGAGGCGAATACTGGGATGGTTTGGGCCACAGTGAAAGCAATATTAAGGTGGGGAACTGATCAGTTATGCATCCTTTAAAAAGAAACAAAGGGGCCAAAACAGAAAGAGCCAAAAGGAGAACTAGAATTTTTACAAATGGCACACATGCAGAGGGACGGTATTGTTCTCCCACAGATAGCCAAGGTAAAAGAGCAACGGCAGAATATTTTAACTTACAAGATGGAACAGACTTTAATGTATTTAAAACAGAGATATTATGAGGGGGGATCAAAAGCCTCTAAAATACTAGCCTATAGACTTCAGCAACACTATAATCAGACCACTATCACTAAGCTTAAACATCTCAGAACACTTAAAATACTGAATAAAACAAAATAGATATTAGAGGAATTCAAAGAATACTATGCAACATTACATAAACAGGACTCAGAACCAGAGGACTATAAATATAAGGAATTCCTTTGCAAACTAAAGCTACCCCAACTTACAGAAGAACAGCAGGAAATGTTGATCTGTCCCATTGCAACAGCAGAAGTCATAACTAGTATTAGAAACTCAAAGTTAGGTAACAGTCCAGGCCCTTATGGATTCACCCCTGAATTTTATAAAACATTCCAGAAAGAATTGGTCCCTATTTGAGTAACTTATTTAGAGAGATACAGCATGGAGATAAAGTGCCACTAAATAGTTGGCAATATGCAAATATTTCAGCTATTTTAAAACCCCAACATAGACCCCCTCACCTGTGAATCATATAGACCAAACTCAGTATTAAATCAGGACTATAAATATTATGCAAGCATATTTCAAAAAGATTAGAAAAAAATGTCCCGGATATAATTAATACGGATTAAGCAAGATTTGCTTCACATTGACAAACATCAGATAATGTTAAACGTATGTTGTATCTCTTCAAAAGAATCAGAAAGTAGCTCTACACCATTATTGTTGCTCTGTATGGATGCACAAAAAGCATTCAACAAGGTTTCTTGGAAATTCCTCCTACACACGTTAGAACAATTTCAATTCCCAGACCAATTCTGTCAAATAATAAAGAAGTTGTATACCTCCCCACAGGCAGTAATCAAATTTAACTGAACGTACTCTGACTGCTTCCCCCTAATAAGGGGAACTAGACAGGGTGCCCTTTACTATCTGCATTATATACAGAACCATTGGCACAAGCTATCTGGATGGACCCCCAAATAACAGGTATTACCGATCTTGAAACTGAATACAAGGTGGCATTTTACACAGATGACCTCCTGATATATATGACAAACCCAGAAACATGTCTCCCAAGATTATTTAATCTTCTAGCAGAAATAGAGACACTATCTGGTTATAAACGTAACAAAACTAAGACAGAGGTTCTGGGTTTTAACTATATACCAACTATGGCAACTAAACAAACCTTCCCCTTTCGGTGGCATGGGAAAAAAATTCAGATACCTGGGAATCCTGATCCCCCAAGATTTATCTACCTTACATAAAATAAATTATGGCCCACTGACCACTGCAGTGTGTGAGGATCTCCAGAGATGGATCATTTACCTCTTGCTCTTATTCAAAGAATAGATACGATTAGAATGAACATTCTTCTGAGATTTTTATATCTCTTTCAAAATATCCCTTTATTTCCTGGTAAGACTGAATTTAAGAAATGGGACAAATTAATATCAAAGTTTATATGGGCAGGGCGAAACCCTGGAAAGCACAGTACAGGAAGGTAGTTGCTAAGGCCAACAAAATGCTGCATTGTATTGCCTGGGGTATATCTTCAAGGAGAGGGGAGGTGATCCTAACATTGTATAGGTCGCTGGTTAGGCTACACCTGGAGTACTGCATGCAGCACTGGTGCCCGTACCTGAAGAGGGACATTAAGTTGCTGGAGGGGGTGCAGTGCAGGACAACAAAGATGATCCAGGGACTAGGGGACACACCCTACGAGAGCAGATTGAGGGAGCAGAACATGTACTCACTGGAAAAGAGGAGAGACGGGGGGGATATGATTGAAACCTTCAAGTACATCAAAGGAATAAACAAGGCAGGCACAGAGGGGCTATTCAGGTTAAGGGGAGGTAGGGATACTTGAGGTTATGATCTGAGATTGGAAGGGGAAGGCTCAGAAAGCAAATGAGAAAATGTTTTTTACAGGAAGAGTGGTGGCTGTGTGGAATGCGTTGCCAGCAGAAGTGGTATCCTGCAAGAACAGTGGGTTGCTTCAAAAGGGGATGGGACAGAGTAACAGGAAGAGTCAGGGGAAGGGAGGGTGAGGCAGCTGCAGTATAAGGGTACTAGCTGCACACTTGAGCAAACTCAATAGACCTTGGGGCCTTTATCTGCTGGCAATTTCATATGTTTGTATTTTCCTGTGTTCATACACATTACTGCAACTCCCTAAGAATCAAGACGGTTTAGCATTACCGAATCTGGAACAATACTGGCAAGTAGCACAGCTATCTCATGCATTACACTGGCTAGATAGGACATCAGATCACCACTAGAAAGATCTGGAATTTAAGGAACAGACAGAACAAATACTAAGGAGACTATTTAATAGGTTACCCAGTAATGCAGAAAATAAAGAGGTCGCACAGCTAATATACGCTAATCACATTCTGAAAAATTGAAGCAGGACGCTCTCCACCCTAGAAATTATGCCATCAGCTAGATATTTAGAAATACTAACTACAGACCCCAATTTTGGCCCAGCCAGGATGGATCACACATTTGGGAAATGGCAAAAACTGGGCCTACTCCACAATTTTCAGTATTATGATCAGGGTCATTTTCAAACTTCTTAAGTGCAACAACAAAAATGCCACCTTAGAAAGCATGACTACTTTAGATATCTACAGGTCCACCATTACGTTGCAGAAAGATTGAGGCTGACCTGGCACAGGACAGAGGCTCACCCTCTAATATGGCTTATTATGGTATCACTGGAGGGGCGTATTCCAGACCACATAATCTCACATGTTACTAAAACTGTCCAGGCAGGGTCCATACAGGCCATAGAAAAGATACACAATAGATGGGAAATGGAGATGGGGATGACACTGATGGACAAAGACTGTACAAACATATATTCAATACAACACACAATTACCAAATCATACATATGGAAGAAATACAGATGGAAATGTGTTACTTGATATTTCAAAAACCCCACAAATAACGGGGAAATATGACATAACCCAGGGATCAGGGTGTTGGAGAGAATGTGGGGAGACCTGCGCAACACACACCCATATATTTTGCAGTTGTAGGGTGCTGCAGCCCTTCTGGCAAGCAATTGAGAGAGACCGAGAAAAGCTCTTCCCAGAGCTGCAATTATTGGCACCTTCTGTCGCATTATTATTATTACATTTCCCAACTCAGATTAAAAATAGCCATACCCAAAAGATGTTGGCAGTTTTGCTGACTACAGCCAGAAAGGCCATCTCCTGAAGGTGGTTGTAAAGGGATGCTCCCACACAAAGGGACTGGGGAGATATGGTCTAACAAATTTAGAGACTGGAGAAGTTAACTGCAGGTCTTAATCTCAGGATGAAAAGTTTTACAGTACTGTGGAATAAGTGGCTACTTTGGGTCATGAACCATAGACCAGATATTGACCCATGAGAATATGTACAGAAAATGGGGTTAGCTATCAGTCTTGCTGGGGATCAGGGACTAAACCACCTATAGCTATGTGAAATAAAAATGATCGATATAAAGTGTGATTCTACTATTTGTATAAGATTGTGAACAGGAAGATTGTGACCTCATGTGGCTGTGTGCATAATACTAACAGACTGTAATTATATTCTGCTCCTGGAAAAATTAATAAAACCTAAATAAAAGAAAAAAATAACAGCAAAATTCCACCGAACCTTGGTGGCGGAATGTTGTAGGTACTGTGGCAAGCCTTTTGCTCATCATTCACATATCTTTTGGCTTGCCCCAGCCTATGTCAATTTTTATCAGACCAAGAAGCAGATCTTTGAGACCTCTGCCCAGCCCTCTCAGCCCTGACAGCTGATTTAGTTTTATTTTTGGACTGTCCAACAAAGCTTCTGAACAGACATCAAAAATACCTTCTTAACATCATTTTCACTACTGCAAAGAAAGCAATCACTGAATGGTGGTTATCACAACAACCTCCAGGTATAGAAGAATGGAGGGAGCTTATGATTATGGTATACCATTTAGAAATACTAACCCATAAGTTGCAGAATCAACTTGAACTGTTCGATAATAGATGGAATGGATGAGTCATATACATAATAAATAAGTGTGGAGATTTTGTACCATGAGGCGACCCTTATAATATATTTCGTGACAGGGAACACAGCAGAACAGAGAAGAAACCAAAAGAAAAAAAACAATGGGAAAGGTCTGTAGTGGGTGCTTAGACAGAAAGCAATATCAGTGTATAGATAGGTATTAAAAGCTAGAGTTAAAATAATGCATTGAACCATTGCTATCTATTAGTCATAGAAGTATGTTCACTGTCAATATCTCAGAATATTCTTAGTGTTACCTTTACATATTCTGCTTGATCCATTTTGTTAATAGGAACTGAATGTCCTACTGGATTGTCTAATACCAAAAATAAAGTTTAAAAACAAATACTTGGCCCAGTAAATATCATTAGCCACTTTTTTTGCACAGCTGACCCTTACGTGTCCAGAAAAGGGTACGTTGTGGTCTAAAGCAAGAAACTGCTTCCTATACTCCCTATAAACCATTACCTGCCACAGAAACCCTTCCCCTGTTCCTCCCTTAGGAACCAATTCACAGTACTGGAGCCCATTCTTACAGTTCACCTCCCTTTTCTCAGAACTCAGAGTGTTACCTTCCACAAGGACATAATTTTGGGTGGTGACTTCAACACAGCCTGGGGTAAGCCTAGAGACAAAAATTGGAACATTATTTTGAGCCATTGAATGTTCAGCAGATGGTAGAACAAGTTACCAGAAAAGGAAATATATGGCGTCAAGGTAGCATACCGGACCTAAGGTTCTTTTCCAGAGTTTTTGACATTAAATGTTGTCAGGTTTTACCCCCATATCTAGGGGATCACAATCCAATAATATGTACCATTATGGACAAATACAACTGCAGGGAAGAGAGGAAATTCATCACAAGAAGGGTATATGCTAACTATCATCCTAACCATTTTATAAAGGACCTAGGGTCCATAAGATGAGATAGGTTGAACTTGATCCCAGACTTAAATCTGGGGGTTGAGGATTTCAAGAATACCTTCTTACAAGCCTGCAATAAGCACACACCTCTGAAAACATATAAGATAAGGAAACAACGCCTACCCTGGGTTAATGAATTTCTGATGAAAATGAAATGTATAAAAGCTAGATTGTGGAAAAAAGCAAAGAAGACTAAAAATGGGGTTAATTGGGAACAATATACAAAGCAACACAACAAATGTAAAATGCTAATTAGAGAAGCTCAAAGAAAACATTACAGTAGTAAACTAGATAATGCTACAGTACACATCCAAAGCAGGACTGGGGTATAATAAAAGAACAGGAAAATCCTGTAAGAACAGGCCTTGAGATTAAAATGTTAAATGAAAATGGAGTACCTTTAAGTCCTAAATCCATTGCACATATACTGAATCAAAACTTTATTACTTTACTGGACATTGCTATCCCAAATTGCATAAAGAATAATACTGAGAACAATAAAAATAAAATCATGGTATCCAATTCATTGAAATATTATTTTAGAAGGATTAAGGTGAAGGAAATAACAAGTGAAATCAAAAGCCCTAATTAAAAGTGACCTGCTGGCGCGGCGGTGGATTCCACGCTTACTGACGCTTGGCGACCGGGTTGGAACGGACCCGGTCGTCGAGGGCCGGCGGGAGTAGGATCGAGCATCCGTTGACAGCCTCTCCTCCGGGGAGGGTGGTAGCAGTCAGCGCTGGGGACCTCTACGGAGGCCGGAGCTCCCACGCAAAACCGACGCTCGACAACCCATTGGAGGCGGGGCGGATGGTGACATCATGGCACGACCCCAGCCTCTCCGAAAAGCAGAAAATGGAGGAGCTGCCTGCCGCCGAGAATGAAGCTCGCCGCAGCCTCGATGTGCTCCCCAGGCCATGCCCCCGACCTAGTCCCAGTGCCTGCGGCATATACCGGGGTATGCCGCGGGCCCCACCATCGGGGGAAAGCCACGGGGTATCGGGGGCTGAGGCTGATTTGGGGGGCAGAGGCCGGCGGCCCGTGACCGGGCTGAAATGGGGCGGCAGGCAGCTCGGGGGAGTAAAGAGCAAAAAAAAAAAAAAAAAAAAGCCTAATTCTAGTAAATCTTGCAGCCTAGACAAAATTGAAATTAGATTTTTCAAAGATGAGCAAGAAGTTATATCATCAGTACTAACAGGAATGCTTAATCAAAGCTTAATTGAAAGCAAATTTCCTGACACATGGAAGATAGCAAAAACTGTTCCCATTTTTAAGGGGGGAAAAACTAATGATCCCTCAACCAATAGGCCAACTGTGCTCCTTTCCACCCTTTCAAAGCTGATGGAACGAATGGTATACAAACAACTATATGACTACTTAGAAAAGTATTCAAAATTAACCAAATTCCAACATGGTTTTAGGGCAGGGCATTTGACGAGCACCGCACTCGTGGACTTTGTGGACAAAGTAGCAAGTGCTATGGATGCCGGGGAGTCTGCAGGTGCAATATTTGTCAATTTGTCCAAAACCTTTGATTTAGTGACCATTCCATCCTCTTTGAGAGACTGGAAGGAACTGGAATGGCCCCTAGTCCATTAAAATGGTTTTAATCCTATTTGGGGCAAAGAACACAACAGGTAGAAGTTGCTAAGCAGTTATCGGATTTAGGTTACTTGACCAGAGGTGTGCCCCAGGGATCAATCCTGGGGCCACTGCTATTTTTGATTTATGTAAATGACCTGCCTGAGAAAATTCAAAACACACATATAAGGCTTTATACAGATGATACTGTGCTGCTTGCATCAACAAAAACTCAAGATCAGATGATAAGAAACCTCCAAGCTGACTTTGATATACTCCAGGACTGGTTTTGTAAATCAAAACTAGTAATGAGTAGTAAAAGCACACAGGTAATTATTTTTCAAACTAAGAAAAGCAAAAATCAAACAACACAAAATCTGGATATTACCACAAGAAATGGACAAATATTAACTAACACAAATCAATATAAATATTTAGGAGTTATTATAGATAGTTCATTGACTTTTGGAAAACATATAGACTATATGGCGAAAAAGGTAAATATAAGGATAGGTGCATTACGAAGGTCAGCATCAATTGTGACATTTCAAATGTGAAATACAATAGCAACACAATTAGTTCGTCTGGTTCTAGAATATTGCAATTTAGTCTACTGTTTCACCAGGACTAAACTCCTGGATAGGGTAAATATAGTATACAACCGGTTAGCTAGATTCGTCCTGAGATGCTCCTTCCTGACTCATTGCTGTGTTATGCATATAAAATTGAATTGGGTCAGCTTGGTCATTCGTAAAAAAAAACAATATGCCTTATTAATATTTAAAGTCAAGGAGGGCCTGAGCAGGGGAAATCTATGTACTCAACAACAGAGTGATGAATATCAATTAAAGGGAAGTGGTCCACAGGGGTTTACAAATCCTCCAAATTAGAACCAGGTTTGGTCAAATGACCTTTCAGTACTCTGCTGCGGTATCGTGGAATTAAATTTCACCCTTAATAAGAAATGTGCACAAGCTATCCATCTTCAAATCAAAGACAGATAAGTTTTACCATGAAGAATGTTCTTGCTATTGACACATTGACCTTGCTTGCCTTAATTATGTAAGTTACTGTTGTAACTGTTGTCCGTTTTACAATGTATTGAAGTACATATGATATAAGTGTATTGTTTGATTGAATGTGTGCATGTATACAGGACAACTCTGAAGATAGGTCCTTTGGACCTAAAGTTTTATCCTGTTAAAAACTAAAGATTTAACTGACTCACTATCTAATTAACTAACACTGGAGACTACAGAGATGGGTCAGCTTGCTGAGCTCTTGCTAGTTCTACACACCCAATCTTCCCCAAAACACTCTGCTGTGGCACAGAACTGTTGCCCCCAGCGTGTTCTTCAGCTACAACTTCTCCTGCTAGTGGGCTCAGGGAGGGTGAGGATGGTGGAACAGAGGCACACCCAGTCAGTTGTTCCACACCACAATCCATACACCATTCTGGGGAGCATAGCTCCCCATGGATGCACCGCAGAGGAGACTAAGGAGGCTGAGGACAACTGTCACAAGGAGGCCCACAGGAAGGAGGCAGAGGACACCACAAGGAAAGGAAGCAGCCCGGGTGGGGGACTCCAATTATTAGGGGATAGAACTGGGGAGCAGAGAAATAGAAGGTGCCTGCCTGGTGCCATGGCTTGGAGAGACAGGAAGCGCATCCTCAGGATCACGAGAACAGCTGCACTGGAGTCTGAGCTGGACGTCATTGTCCACCTAGGGACAAATGACTTGGCTAATCATGAGATTAGAGCAGTGCAGAAGGACTTTGTAGAATTGGGGAGGGGCCTAAGACAAGTAGCACACACAATATCCTTCTCTGAGGTGCTGCCTGTCAATGGCATGAGTGAGGTGAGGGTACTTTGCACCATGCAGTTTAATGAATGGTTGAAAAAAATGGTGTGGAGCACAGGGGTTTGGCTTCATTGGGGACTGGGGTTCCACCTGGAGGGACACCAGCCTATACTGGCAGGATGGTCTGCATCTGTCCAGGAAGGGAACAAGTCTTTCAAGCAATCAGTTTAAATGCTTCATTGGCAAGTTTTTAAACTAGTCAAGGGGGGAGGCACTGATAAGCAGCAGGAAAATCCCAGCCTCTCCCTACAAAACAGGGTACTAAATGAGAAAAAGACCGAGGTAGACAGGTCAGTGGAGGATGCTGCAAAAGAAGGTAAAGCCATAAAAAAATGGAGAGCAATGAGGACCAATGCCCCGTAGTCTGAGTAACAAGCTTCCTGAATTAGTGGCCTTGATGGAGGAGGAACATCTGGATATCATGGCAGTCACAGAAACATGGCACACACAAAACCATGACTGGGACATAAACATACCAGGATACACTATCTACAGGAGGGATAGGGAGGGTAAATGAGAAGGAGGAGTAGCTCTTTACATAAGGGAAGGAATCAAAGCAACACAACAAAAGGGAAAACAGAGAAGAGAAGAAGCACTGTGGGTAAATTTGGAGACCGGCAATGACACCACAATCTGCACAGGGGTTGTATACAGACCCCCTTCTCAGGGGGAGGAAATGGACAAGGAAATGATAGAAAGAATACTTAGAATGGCAGAAAAAGGGGAGATATTGCTGATGGGTGGACTGAATATGCCAGATGTTAACTGGAGTGCAGTTGCAGCAGCCACTTCGAAGAGTGGGGTTATTCTAGATGCCCTACAGGGACATGCCTTAGACAACTAGTATTGGAGCCCACCCGAGAGGGAGAAATCTTAGACCTGGTTCTCTCAAATGGAGATGAAGAGAGGATCACAGATGTAGAAGTGGGTAGCTATCTGGGAACTAGCGACCATCGAACAGTATGGTTCACAGTAAACACAGCAATAGAGTCAAGTCATACAAATGCAAAAGTACTGGACTTTAGGAGGGCTGACTTTGCTAAAATGGGTGAGTGCCTAGGAATGCACTAGCAAATGAGCAGGAAGGAGGGGTGAAGAACAATGAGGAATAATAAAACTGCCATCACAGAGGTAACAAGCCTTTGTGTGAAGCAAATAAACAAAACGAACGATGTAAGAAACCACTATGGTTCTCAAAGGAAGTGGCAGTGAAGGTTCAAGAGAAAAGAAAGCATTCAGGAAGTACAAGGAATCACAGAAGGAGCAGGACAGAGAACTTTATCAGTTAAAGAAAAGAAAGCTGGGAAGGCAGTCAGAACAGCAAAGGCCCAAACCAAGGAAAAGATAGCCAACTCAGTTAAGAAGGGGATAAAACTTTTATAGGTACATCAGAGAGTGAAGGAAGACCAAGGGAGGGTTAGTGAGGCTTAATAAAGAGGAAGGAGGGTGGGCAGAAGGTGATCTGAAAAGGCAGAGATACTAAACAAATATTTTGCTCAGTATTTACAAAGGAAGTGGGGAGGTACCTAAAACAAACAGCAGAAACACTCTGGATACAGAAGTTGATACCAGCCCATTTACAGAAGAAAGGGTTCTGAAAGAACTCTTAAAACTGAAGGTGGACAAAGCAATGGGGCCTGATGGGATTCATCCCAGAATTCTAAAAGAACTAAGGGTAGAACTAGTGACACCACTGACTACCCTCTTTAACAAATCATGGGAGGATGGGGTGGTACCCGAGGACTGGAGAAGGGCAGATGTGATTCCCCTTCACAAAAGTGGGAGCAAGGCAGAAGCAGAAAACTACAGACCTGTTAGTTTAACCTCAGTGGTAGGGAAAATGATGGAATCGCTTCTGAAGGAAAGAATTGTTGAGTATCTAGAGGCCAGAGGGGCTCAGGACTCAAGGTAGCATGGATTCACAGCGGGAAGGTCATGCCAGACAAATCTGATAGATTTCTTTGACTGAGTGACCAAAGTAGTAGATCAGGGAGGGGCTGTGGACATGGCCTACCTAGACTTTAGCAAGGCATTTGACACAGTCCCACACAAAACATTAATATACAAGTTAGCCAGCCTGGGAGTGGGTTCCAAGATGACAGCCTGGGTAAAGAATTGGCTGGAGAATAGGACACAGAGGTAATAGTAAATGGAATCCACTCTGAAGAAAGAGGGGTTACTAGTGGGGTACCGCAAGGTTCAGTGGACTGTGTCCTCTTCAATGTCTTTATAAGCAACATTGCAGAGGACTGGAAGGAAAAGTATGTCTCTTTGCAGATGACACAAGATCTGCAACAGAGTTGATGCACAAGGTGGGTGGAAAGAATGAGAAGGGACTTGGTAAGGTTAGAGAGTGGTCAAATGTATGGCAGCTTAGATTCAGTGCTAAGAAGTGCAAGGTAATGCACCTAGGAAACAAAAACCCAGGGAAGAGTACACAATGGGGTGAGACACTAACAACAACAAAATGGAAAGGGACCTGGGGTAGTCATATCAGATGACCTAAAGGTGGGCAAGCAATGTGAGAGGGCAGCAAGGAGGGCTGGGGATACTGGGATGCACAGGAGAGGCATCATCAGTAGAAAACAGGAAGTTATTATCCTCTGTACAGACAGTTGGTGAGACCCCATCTGAGTACTGCATGCAGTTCTGGAGACCCAATCTCCGCAAAGACATAGACAGGATGGAGGCTGTCCAGAGGAGGGCAACTAAAATGGTGCAGGGTCTGCACGGAAGACATATGAAGAGAGACTTAAGCAGCTGAATATGTATAGCCTCGAGGAAAGGAGGGAGAGGGGGGACATGATAGAAACTTTCAAGTACCTCAAGGGAATCAACAAAGTCCAAGAGGGTAGCATCTTTCAAAAAAAGAGGTGTGCAAGAACAAGGGGGCACAATTTGAAGATAGAAGGGGGCGGCTCAGAGGTAATTTAAGGAAGTATTTTTTCACAGAGAGGGTTGTGGATGCATGGAACGGCCTTCCAGAGAAGGTTGTGGAGTCAAAAACAGTGGTGGAATTCAAGCATGCATGGGACAGTCATAAGGCAATTCTAGGGGGTGGGGGTAGGAAGAAGTAGGCTGCTGGTTAACTAGGATCTGCAGCTTATCCATTAGGTAGGGAAATGGGCAGACTGGGTGGGCCAAGAGGTCCTTATCTGCCGTCAAAATCTATGTTTATATGTTTCTAAGAGGTAGGTATTGCTTCCTCATGCACTGCCCCCACTGGGTGCCCAGTAGCTAGCTCTCTTGTCTTGCTATGGGTACTGACACAGACAATACTGGTCCTACTATCAAAGCCATTACCCACAATAACATCCATGGGCAGGTCTGGTACAACACCCACCTCACATATGCTATGGCCACCTTCCCAGCTTAGAAAGATCCAGGTCATTGGGACTGAGACCACAGGGCCCTTCACTCCTCTAATACTAGAAAACTGTTCAGGAAGGGTCTGTTCCTCCTGAATCAACTCCTGCTTCGCCATGGAAATGGAGACCCCAGTGTCTTTTAATCCTTGAGTTACCATCCAATTTACAAATTCAGGGTGCATGTGTGCAATGGAGTTAGAGGGCACTGATTTTGTGTACAGGCTACTAACTGCTGAGAGTTTCTTGAGCTACCCCCTCCAGCTGCACTAGCACCTTTAGACATATTTTTTGGATAATTATATGAAAAATGCCCCAGTTTCTGGCAGATATAGCACCTGTGTTCATATGTCTCCTTGCTTTTGAAACCAGGTGGATTCCCTTTTTGGTCAGATGCAGGCTGGATTCCTAGAGGTTGCCCCCCAGGGCTCCCTTAAAACCACCTGATATCCCTCCCCATTACCTTTGTGATGAGAGGACAGATGACTGGATATGACATGATCATCCCTATTGGCTGCCTCCCTCATGGAGCTCAGAGTTCTAGCCAACAACCATATTCTCAGTTCTTCGGGTACAGTTTTTAGGAACTGTTCCAGAAGAAATAAATATTTATTTCCACTACAGTGAGCATTTGGACTCTCTACCCAGCATTCAAACAAATTACTTAGCTGCACACAAATTTCAGCACAGCTGTCTCCTGGTCCTTTTCTTCACCCTCTACATTTCTGGATACTGGCCTCAGGAGTTAACTCAAAATGCTTTAGCAAAGCATTGTTCAACTTTATCATACTCCATGCTGTGCTCATTGTGCATGCTGGCAAAAGCTTCTAGTGCCTTGCCTGTAACCAGTGGAAACTTGTGAGTTACTTAAGAAGCCCTGCCTCATTCAAATTACCCACAGATTCTCTCAAAAGATCTTAAAAACAAATCAAGATCATCCCCCTCCTGATATCTGGGAAACATTTTAGAATTAATTTTGGCTTCTTGCGTTGAATTCCTCATTTCATTACTTACAATTTGTGATGATGTCCTCTGGCACAGAATCTCTGTCTCTCATGCTCACACTCATTCTCTTGTTGCTCTCTCAGCTGGATCTCATGCTGGTGCTGCATCTCTCACTCTTCCCACTCTTCCTCTCACTCCTCTTCGATCTCATGCTGGCACTGCCTTTCTCACACCTCCCATTCTCTTCCACCCTCATGCTCTGTCAGCAAGATCTCATGCTGGCACTGCCTTTCTCACACCTGCCATTCTCTTCCTCCCTCATGCTCTGTCAGCTGGATCTCATGCTGGCACTGCCTTTCTCACACCTGCCATTCTCTTCCTCCCTCATGCTCTGTCAGCTGGATCTCATGCTGGCACTGCCTTTCTCACACCTGCCATTCTCTTCCTCCCTCATGCTCTGTCAGCAAGATCTCATGCTGGCACTGCCTTCTACACCTGCCATTCTCTTCCTCCCTCATGCTCTGTCAGCAAGATCTCATGCTGGCACTGCCTTTCTCACACCTGCCATTCTCTTCCTCCCTCATGCTCTGTCAGCAAGATCTCATGCTGGCACTGCCTTTCTCACACCTGCCATTCTCTTCCTCCCTCATGCTCTGTCAGCTGGATCTCATGCTGGCACTGCCTTTCTCACACCTGCCATTCTCTTCCTCCCTCATGCTCTGTCAGCTGGATCTCATGCTGGCACTGCCTTCACACCTGCCATTCTCTTCCTCCCTCATGCTCTGTCAGCTGGATCTCATGCTGGCACTGCCTTTCTCACACCTGCCATTCTCTTCCTCCCTCATGCTCTGTCAGCTGGATCTCATGCTGGCACTGCCTTTCACACCTGCCATTCTCTTCCTCCCTCATGCTCTGTCAGCTGGATCTCATGCTGCTTTCTCTCACACCTGCCATTCTCTCCTCCCTCATGCTCTGTCAGCTGGATCTCATGCTGGCACTGCCTTTCTCACACCTGCCATTCTCTTCCTCCCTCATGCTCTGTCAGCTGGATCTCATGCTGGCACTGCCTTTCTCACACCTGCCATTCTCTTCCTCCCTCATGCTCTGTCAGCTGGATCTCATGCTGGCACTGCCTTTCTCAGACCTGCCATTCTCTTCCTCCCTCATGCTCTGTCAGCTGGATCTCATGCTGGCACTGCCTTTCTCACACCTGCCATTCTTTCCTCCCTCATGCTCTGTCAGCTGGATCTCATGCTGGCACTGCCTTTCTCACACCTGCCATTCTCTTCCTCCTCATGCTCTGTCAGCTGGATCTCATGCTGGCACTGCTTTCTCAGACCTGCCATTCTCTTCCTCCCTCATGCTCTGTCAGCTGGATCTCATGCTGGCACTGCCTTTCTCAGACCTGCCATTCTCTTCCTCCCTCATGCTCTGTCAGCTGGATCTCATGCTGGCACTGCCTTTCTCAGACCTGCCATTCTCTTCCTCCCTCATGCTCTGTCAGCTGGATCTCATGCTGGCACTGCCTTCTCAGACCTGCCATTCTCTTCCTCCCTCATGCTCTGTCAGCTGGATCTCATGCTGGCACTGCCTTCTCAGACCTGCCATTCTCTTCCTCCTCATGCTCTGTCAGCTGGATCTCATGCTGGCACTGCCTTCTCAGACCTGCCATTCTCTTCCTCCCTCATGCTCTGTCAGCTGGATCTCATGCTGGCACTGCCTTTCTCAGACCTGCCATTCTCTTCCTCCCTCATGCTCTGTCAGCTGGATCTCATGCTGGCACTGCCTTTCTCAGACCTGCCATTCTCTTCCTCCCTCATGCTCTGTCAGCTGGATCTCATGCTGGCACTGCCTTCTCACACCTGCCATTCTCTTCCTCCCTCATGCTCTGTCAGCTGGATCTCATGCTGGCACTGCCTCTCACACCTGCCATTCTCTTCCTCCCTCATGCTCTGTCAGCTGGATCTCATGCTGGCACTGCCTTTCTCAGACCTGCCATTCTCTTCCTCCTCATGCTCTGTCAGCTGATCTCATGCTGGCACTGCCTTTCCAGACCTGCCATTCTCTTCCTCCCTCATGCTCTGTCAGCTGGATCTCATGCTGGCACTGCCTTTCTCAGACCTGCCATTCTCTTCCTCCCTCATGCTCTGTCAGCTGGATCTCATGCTGGCACTGCCTTTCTCACACCTGCCATTCTCTTCCTCCCTCATGCTCTGTCAGCTGGATCTCATGCTGGCACTGCCTTTCTCACACCTGCCATTCTCTTCCTCCCTCATGCTCTGTCAGCTGGATCTCATGCTGGCACTGCCTTTCTCACACCTGCCATTCTTCCTCCCTCATGCTCTGTCAGCTGGATCTCATGCTGGCACTGCCTTTCTCACACCTGCCATTCTCTTCCTCCCTCATGCTCTGTCAGCTGGATCTCATGCTGGCACTGCCTTTCTCACACCTGCCATTCTCTTCCTCCCTCATGCTCTGTCAGCTGGATCTCATGCTGGCACTGCCTTTCTCACACCTGCCATTCTCTTCCTCCCTCATGCTCTGTCAGCTGGATCTCATGCTGGCACTGCCTTTCTCACACCTGCCATTCTCTTCCTCCCTCATGCTCTGTCAGCTGGATCTAATGCTGGCACTGCCTTTCTCACACCTGCCATTCTCTTCCTCCCTCATGCTCTGTCAGATGGATCTCATGCAGCACTGCCTTTCCACCTGCCATTCTCTTCCCCCTCATGCTCTGTCAGCTGGATCTCATGCCGGCACTGCCTTCTCACACCTGCCATTCTCTTCCTCCCTCATGCTCTGTCAGCTGGATCTCATGCCGGCACTGCCTTTCTCACACCTGCCATTCTCTTCCTCCTCATGCTCTGTCAGCTGGATCTCATGCTGGCACTGCCTTTCTCACACCTGCCATTCTCTTCCTCCCTCATGCTCTGTCAGCTGGATCTCATGCTGGCACTGCCTTTCTCACACCTGCCATTCTCTTCCTCCCTCATGCTCTGTCAGCTGGATCTCATGCTGGCACTGCCTTCTCACACCTGCCATTCTCTTCCTCCCTCATGCTTGTCAGCTGGATCTCATGCCGGCACTGCCTTCTCCACCTGCCATTCTCTTCCTCCCTCATGCTCTGTCAGCTGGATCTCATGCCGGCACTGCCTTTCTCACACCTGCCATTCTCTTCCTCCCTCATGCTCTGTCAGCTGGATCTCATGCCGGCACTGCCTTTCTCACACCTGCCATTCTCTTCCTCCCTCATGCTCTGTCAGCTGGATCTCATGCTGGCACTGCCTTTCTCACACCTGCCATTCTCTTCCTCCCTCATGCTCTGTCAGCTGGATCTCATGCTGGCACTGCCTTTCTCACACCTGCCATTCTCTTCCTCCCTCATGCTCTGTCAGCTGGATCTCATGCCGGCACTGCCTTTCTCACACCTGCCATTCTCTTCCTCCCTCATGCTCTGTCAGCAAGATCTCATGCCGGCACTGCCTTTCTCACACCTGCCATTCTCTTCCTCCCTCATGCTGTGTCAGCTGGATCTCATGCCGGCACTGCCTTCTCACACCTGCCATTCTCTTCCTCCTCATGCTCTGTCAGCAGGATCTCATGCTGGCACTGCCTTTCTCACACCTGCCATTCTCTTCCTCCCTCATGCTCTGTCAGCAAGATCTCATGCTGGCACTGCCTTTCTCACACCTGCCATTCTCTTCCTCCCTCATGCTCTGTCAGCAAGATCTCATGCTGGCACCTTTCTCACACCTGCCATTCTCTTCCTCCCTCATGCTCTGTCAGCAAGATCTCATGCCGGCACTGCCTTTCTCACACCTGCCATTCTCTTCCTCCCTCATGCTCTGTCAGCAAGATCTCATGCTGGCACTGCCTTTCTCACACCTGCCATTCTCTTCCTCCCTCATGCTCTGTCAGCAAGATCTCATGCTGGCACTGCCTTTCTCACACCTGCCATTCTCTTCCTCCCTCATGCTCTGTCAGCAAGATCTCATGCTGGCACTGCCTTTCTCACACCTGCCATTCTCTTCCTCCCTCATGCTCTGTCAGCAAGATCTCATGCTGGCACTGCCTTTCTCACACCTGCCATTCTCTTCCTCCCTCATGCTCTGTCAGCAAGATCTCATGCTGGCACTGCCTTTCTCACACCTGCCATTCTCTTCCTCCCTCATGCTCTGTCAGCAAGATCTCATGCTGGCACTGCCTTTCTCACACCTGCCATTCTCTTCCTCCCTCATGCTCTGTCAGCAAGATCTCATGCTGGCACTGCCTTTCTCACACCTGCCATTCTCTTCCTCCCTCATGCTCTGTCAGTAAGATCTCATGCTGGCACTGCCTTTCTCACACCTGCCATTCTCTTCCTCCCTCATGCTCTGTCAGCTAAGATCTCATGCTGGCACTGCCTTTCTCACACCTGCCATTCTCTTCCTCCCTCATGCTCTGTCAGCAAGATCTCATGCTGGCACTGCCTTTCTCACACCTGCCATTCTCTTCCTCCCTCATGCTCTGTCAGCAAGATCTCATGCTGGCACTGCCTTTCTCACACCTGCCATTCTCTTCCTCCCTCATGCTCTGTCAGCTGGATCTCATGCTGGCACTGCCTTTCTCACACCTGCCATTCTCTTCCTCCCTCATGCTCTGTCAGCTGGATCTCATGCTGGCACTGCCTTTCTCACACCTGCCATTCTCTTCCTCCCTCATGCTCTGTCAGCTGGATCTCATGCTGGCACTGCCTTTCTCACACCTGCCATTCTCTTCCTCCCTCATGCTCTGTCAGCTGGATCTCATGCTGGCACTGCCTTTCTCACACCTGCCATTCTCTTCCTCCCTCATGCTCTGTCAGCAGGATCTCATGCTGGCACTGCCTTTCTCACACCTGCCATTCTCTTCCTCCCTCATGCTCTGTCAGCTGGATCTCATGCTGGCACTGCCTTTCTCACACCTGCCATTCTCTTCCTCCCTCATGCTCTGTCAGCTGGATCTCATGCCGGCACTGCCTTTCTCACACCTGCCATTCTCTTCCTCCCTCATGCTCTGTCAGCTGGATCTCATGCTGGCACTGCCTTTCTCACACCTGCCATTCTCTTCCTCCCTCATGCTCTGTCAGCTAGATCTCATGCTGGCACTGCCTTTCTCACACCTGCCATTCTCTTCCTCCCTCATGCTCTGTCAGCAAGATCTCATGCTGGCACTGCCTTTCTCACACCTGCCATTCTCTTCCTCCCTCATGCTCTGTCAGCAAGATCTCATGCTGGCACTGCCTTTCTCACACCTGCCATTCTCTTCCTCCCTCATGCTCTGTCAGCAAGATCTCATGCCGGCACTGCCTTTCTCACACCTGCCATTCTCTTCCTCCCTCATGCTCTGTCAGCAAGATCTCATGCCGGCACTGCCTTTCTCACACCTGCCATTCTCTTCCTCCCTCATGCTCTGTCAGCTGGATCTCATGCTGGCACTGCCTTTCTCACACCTGCCATTCTCTTCCTCCCTCATGCTCTGTCAGCTGGATCTCATGCTGGCACTGCCTTTCTCACTCCTGCCATTCTCTTCCTCCCTCATGCTCTGTCAGCTGGATCTCATGCTGGCACTGCCTTTCTCACACCTGCCATTCTCTTCCTCCCTCATGCTCTGTCAGCAAGATCTCATGCTGCACTGCCTTTCTCACACCTGCCATTCTCTTCCTCCCTCATGCTCTGTCAGCAGATCTCATGCTGGCTTGCCTTTCTCACACCTGCCATTCTCTTCCTCCCTCATGCTCTGTCAGCAAGATCTCATGCTGGCACTGCCTTTCTCACACCTGCCATTCTCTTCCTCCCTCATGCTCTGTCAGCAGGATCTCATGCTGGCCGCCTTCTCACCTGCCATTCTCTTCCTCCCTCATGCTCTGTCAGCAAGATCTCATGCTGGCACTGCCTTTCTCACACCTGCCATTCTCTTCCTCCCTCATGCTCTGTCAGCAAGATCTCATGCTGGCACTGCCTTTCTCACACCTGCCATTCTCTTCCTCCCTCATGCTCTGTCAGCAAGATCTCATGCTGGCACTGCCTTTCTCACACCTGCCATTCTCTTCCCCTCATGCTCTGTCAGCAAGATCTCATGCTGGCACTGCCTTTCTCACACCTGCCATTCTCTTCCTCCCTCATGCTCTGTCAGCAAGATCTCAGCCTGGCACTGCCTTTCTCACACCTGCCATTCTCTTCCTCCTCATGCTCTGTCAGCAAGATCTCATGCTGGCACTGCCTTTCACACCTGCCATTCTCTTCTCCCTCATGCTCTGTCAGCAAGATCTCATGCTGGCACTGCCTTTCTCACACCTGCCATTCTCTTCCTCCCTCATGCTCTGTCAGCAAGATCTCATGCTGGCACTGCCTTTCTCACACCTGCCATTCTCTTCCTCCCTCATGCTCTGTCAGCTGATCTCATGCTGGCACTGCCTTCTCACACCTGCCATTCTCTTCCTCCATCATGCTCTGTCAGCTGGATCTCATGCTGGCACTGCCTTTCTCACACCTGCCATTCTCTTCCTCCCTCATGCTCTGTCAGCTGGATCTCATGCTGGCACTGCCTTTCTCAACCTGCCATTCTCTTCCTCCTCATGCTCTGTCAGCTGGATCTCATGCTGGCACTGCTTTCTCAACCTGCCATTCTCTTCCTCCCTCATGCTCTGTCAGCTGGATCTCATGCTGGCACTGCCTTTCTCACACCTGCCATTCTCTTCCTCCCTCATGCTCTGTCAGCTGGATCTCATGCTGGCACTGCCTTTCTCAGACCTGCCATTCTCTTCCTCCCTCATGCTCTGTCAGCTGGATCTCATGCTGGCACTGCCTTTCTCACACCTGCCATTCTCTTCCTCCCTCATGCTCTGTCAGCTGGATCTCATGCTGGCACTGCCTTTCTCCACCTGCCATTCTCTTCCTCCCTCATGCTCTGTCAGCTGGATCTCATGCTGGCACTGCCTTTCTCACACCTGCCATTCTCTTCCTCCCTCATGCTCTGTCAGCTGGATCTCATGCTGGCACTGCCTTTCTCAGACCTGCCATTCTCTTCCTCCCTCATGCTCTGTCAGCTGGATCTCATGCTGGCACTGCCTTTCTCAGACCTGCCATTCTCTTCCTCCCTCATGCTCTGTCAGCTGGATCTCATGCTGGCACTGCCTTTCTCAGACCTGCCATTCTCTTCCTCCCTCATGCTCTGTCAGCTGGATCTCATGCTGGCACTGCCTTTCTCACACCTGCCATTCTCTTCCTCCCTCATGCTCTGTCAGCTGGATCTCATGCTGGCACTGCCTTTCTCACACCTGCCATTCTCTTCCTCCCTCATGCTCTGTCAGCTGGATCTCATGCTGGCACTGCCTTTCTCACACCTGCCATTCTCTTCCTCCCTCATGCTCTGTCAGCTGGATCTCATGCTGGCACTGCCTTTCTCAGACCTGCCATTCTCTTCCTCCCTCATGCTCTGTCAGCTGGATCTCATGCTGGCACTGCCTTTCTCAGACCTGCCATTCTCTTCCTCCCTCATGCTCTGTCAGCTGGATCTCATGCTGGCACTGCCTTTCTCACACCTGCCATTCTCTTCCTCCCTCATGCTCTGTCAGCTGGATCTCATGCTGGCACTGCCTTTCTCAGACCTGCCATTCTCTTCCTCCCTCATGCTCTGTCAGCTGGATCTCATGCTGGCACTGCCTTTCTCACACCTGCCATTCTCTTCCTCCTCATGCTCTGTCAGCTGGATCTCATGCTGGCACTGCCTCTCACACCTGCCATTCTCTTCCTCCTCATGCTCTGTCAGCTGGATCTCATGCTGGCACTGCCTTTCTCAGACCTGCCATTCTCTTCCTCCTCATGCTCTGTCAGCTGGATCTCATGCTGCACTGCCTTTCTCAGACCTGCCATTCTCTTCCTCCCTCATGCTCTGTCAGCTGGATCTCATGCTGGCACTGCCTTTCTCACACCTGCCATTCTCTTCCTCCCTCATGCTCTGTCAGCTGGATCTCATGCTGGCACTGCCTTTCTCACACCTGCCATTCTCTTCCTCCCTCATGCTCTGTCAGCTGGATCTCATGCTGCACGCCTTCTCACACCTGCCATTCTCTTCCTCCCTCATGCTCTGTCAAGCTGGATCTCATGCTGGCACTGCCTTCTCACACCTGCCATTCTCTTCCTCCCTCATGCTCTGTCAGCTGGATCTCATGCTGGCACTGCCTTTCTCACACCTGCCATTCTCTTCCTCCCTCATGCTCTGTCAGCTGGATCTCATGCTGGCACTGCCTTTCTCACACCTGCCATTCTCTTCCTCCCTCATGCTCTGTCAGCAAGATCTCATGCTGGCACTGCCTTTCTCACACCTGCCATTCTCTTCCTCCCTCATGCTCTGTCAGCAAGATCTCATGCTGGCACTGCCTTTCTCACACCTGCATTCTCTTCCTCCCTCATGCTCTGTCAGCAAGATCTCATGCTAGCACTGCCTTTCTCACACCTCCCATTCTCTTCCTCCCTCATGCTCTGTCAGCTGGATCTCATGCTGGCCCGCTTCTCCCACACCTGCCATTCTCTTCCTCCCTCATGCTCTGTCATGATCTCATGCTGGCATGCCTTTCACACCCTGCCATTCTTCTTTTCCTCCTCATGCTCTGTCAGCTGGATCTCATGCTGGCACTGCCTTTCTCACACCTGCCATTTCTTCCTCCCTCATGCTCTGTCAGCTGGATCTCATGCTGGCACTGCCTTTCTCACACCTGCCATTCTCTTCCTCCCTCATGCTCTGTCAGAGATCTCATGCTGCACTGCCTTTCTCACACCTGCCATTCTCTTCCTCCCTCATGCTCTGTCAGCTGGATCTCATGCTGGCACTGCCTCTCACACCTGCCATTCTCTTCCTCCCTCATGCTCTGTCAGCTGGATCTCATGCTGGCACTGCCTTTCTCACACCTGCCATTCTCTTCCTCCCTCATGCTCTGTCAGCTGGATCTCATGCTGGCACTGCCTTTCTCACACCTGCCATTCTCTTCCTCCCTCATGCTCTGTCAGCTAGATCTCATGCTGGCACTGCCTTTCTCACACCTGCCATTCTCTTCCTCCCTCATGCTCTGTCAGCTGGATCTCATGCTGGCACTGCCTTTCTCACACCTGCCATTCTCTTCCTCCCTCATGCTCTGTCAGCTGGATCTCATGCTGGCACTGCCTTTCTCACACCTGCCATTCTCTTCCTCCCTCATGCTCTGTCAGCTGGATCTCATGCTGGCACTGCCTTTCTCACACCTGCCATTCTTCCTCCTCATGCTCTGTCAGCTGGATCTCATGCTGGCACTGCCTCACCGCATTCTCTTCCTCCTCCATGCTCTGTCAGCTGGATCTCATGCTGGCACTGCCTTTCTCACACCTGCCATTCTCTTCCTCCCTCATGCTCTGTCAGCTGGATCTCACTGCACTGCCTTCACACCTGCCATTCTCTTCCTCCCTCATGCTCTGTCAGCTGGATCTCATGCTGGCACTGCCTTTCTCACACCTGCCATTCTCTTCCTCCCTCATGCTCTGTCAGCTGGATCTCATGCTGGCACTGCCTTTCTCACACCTGCCATTCTCTTCCTCCCTCATGCTCTGTCAGCTGGATCTCATGCTGCACTGCCTTTCTCACACCTGCCATTCTCTTCCTCCTCATGCTCTGTCAGCTGGATCTCATGCTGGCACTGCCTTTCTCACACCTGCCATTCTCTTCCTCCCTCATGCTCTGTCAGCTGGATCTCATGCTGGCACTGCCTCTCAACCTGCCATTCTCTTCCTCCTCATGCTCTGTCAGCTGGATCTCATGCTGGCACTGCCCTCTCACACCTCGCCATTCTTCCTCCCTCATGCTCTGTCACTGGATCTCATGCTGCTTTGCCTCTCACACCTGCCATTCTCTTCCTCCCTCATGCTCTGTCAGCTGGATCTCATGCTGGCACTGCCTTTCTCACACCTGCCATTCTCTTCCTCCCTCATGCTCTGTCAGCTGGATCTCATGCTGGCACTGCCTTTCTCACACCTGCCATTCTCTTCCTCCCTCATGCTCTGTCAGCTGGATCTCATGCTGGCACTGCCTTTCTCAGACCTGCCATTCTCTTCCTCCTCATGCTCTGTCAGCTGGATCTCATGCTGGCACTGCCTTCTCACACCTGCCATTCTCTTCCTCCCTCATGCTCTGTCAGCTGGATCTCATGCTGGCTTGCCGCTCTCACACCTGCCATTCTCTTCCTCCCTCATGCTCTGTCAGCTGGATCTCATGCTGGCACTGCCTTTCTCACACCTGCCATTCTCTTCCTCCCTCATGCTCTGTCAGCTGGATCTCATGCTGGCACTGCCTTTCTCACACCTGCCATTCTCTTCCTCCCTCTGCACTCTGTCAGCTGGATCTCATGCTGGCACTGCCTTTCTCAACCTGCCATTCTCTTCCTCCCTCATGCTCTGTCAGCTGGATCTCATGCTGGCACTGCCTTTCTCACACCTGCCATTCTCTTCCTCCCTCATGCTCTGTCAGCTGGATCTCATGCTGGCACTGCCTTTCTCACACCTGCCATTCTCTTCCTCCCTCATGCTCTGTCAGCTGGATCTCATGCTGGCACTGCCTTTCTCACACCTGCCATTCTCTTCCTCCCTCATGCTCTGTCAGCTGGATCTCATGCTGGCACTGCCTTTCTCACACCTGCCATTCTCTTCCTCCCTCATGCTCTGTCAGCTGGATCTCATGCTGGCACTGCCTTTCTCACACCTGCCATTCTCTTCCTCCCTCATGCTCTGTCAGCTGGATCTCATGCTGCACTGCCTTTCTCAGACCTGCCATTCTCTTCCTCCCTCATGCTCTGTCAGCTGGATCTCCATGCCACTGCCTTTCTCCACCTGCCATTCTCTTCCTCCTCATGCTCTGTCAGCTGGATCTCATGCTGGCACTGCCTTTCTCACACCTGCCATTCTCTTCCTCCCTCATGCTCTGTCAGCTGGATCTCATGCTGCACTGCCTTTCTCACACTGCCATTCTCTTCCTCCCTCATGCTCTGTCAGCTGGATCTCATGCTGGCACTGCCTTTCTCACACCTGCCATTCTCTTCCTCCCTCATGCTCTGTCAGCTGGATCTCATGCTGGCACTGCCTTTCTCACACCTGCCATTCTCTTCCTCCCTCATGCTCTGTCAGCTGGATCTCATGCTGGCACTGCCTTTCTCACACCTGCCATTCTCTTCCTCCCTCATGCTCTGTCAGCTGGATCTCATGCTGGCACTGCCTTTCTCACACCTGCCATTCTCTTCCTCCCTCATGCTCTGTCAGCTAGATCTCATGCTGGCACTGTCTTTCTCACACCTGCCATTCTCTTCCTCCCTCATGCTCTGTCAGCTGGATCTCATGCTGGCACTGCCTTTCTCACACCTGCCATTCTCTTCCTCCCTCATGCTCTGTCAGCTGGATCTCATGCTGGCACTGCCTTTCTCACACCTGCCATTCTCTTCCTCCCTCATGCTCTGTCAGCTGGATCTCATGCCGGCACTGCCTTTCTCACACCTGCCATTCTCTTCCTCCCTCATGCTCTGTCAGCTGGATCTCATGCTGGCACTGCCTTTCTCACACCTGCCATTCTCTTCCTCCCTCATGCTCTGTCAGCTGGATCTCATGCTGGCACTGCCTTTCTCACACCTGCCATTCTCTTCCTCCCTCATGCTCTGTCAGCTGGATCTCATGCTGGCACTGCCTTTCTCACACCTGCCATTCTCTTCCTCCTCATGCTCTGCCGTGGATCTCATGCCGGCACTGCCTTCACACACTGCCATTCTCTTCCTCCTCATGCTCTGTCAGCTGGATCTCATGCTGGCACTGCCTTTCTCACACCTGCCATTCTCTTCCTCCTCATGCTCTGTCAGTTGATCTCATGCTGGCACTGCCTTTTCTCACACCTGCCATTCTTCTTCCTCCCTCATGCTCTGTCAGCTGGATCTCATGCTGGCACTGCCTTTCTCACACCTGCCATTCTCTTCCTCCCTCATGCTCTGTCAGCTGGATCTCATGCTGGCACTGCCTTTCTCACACCTGCCATTCTCTTCCTCCCTCATGCTCTGTCAGCAAGATCTCATGCTGGCACTGCCTTTCTCACACCTGCCATTCTCTTCCTCCCTCATGCTCTGTCAGCAAGATCTCATGCCGGCACTGCCTTTCTCACACCTGCCATTCTCTTCCTCCCTCATGCTCTGTCAGCAAGATCTCATGCTGGCACTGCCTTTCTCACACCTGCCATTCTCTTCCTCCCTCATGCTCTGTCAGCTGGATCTCATGCCGGCACTGCCTTTCTCACACCTGCCATTCTCTTCCTCCCTCATGCTCTGTCAGCAAGATCTCATGCCGGCACTGCCTTTCTCACACCTGCCATTCTCTTCCTCCCTCATGCTCTGTCAGCAAGATCTCATGCTGGCACTGCCTTTCTCACACCTGCCATTCTCTTCCTCCCTCATGCTCTGTCAGCAAGATCTCATGCTGGCACTGCCTTTCTCACACCTGCCATTCTCTTCCTCCCTCATGCTCTGTCAGCAAGATCTCATGCTGGCACTGCCTTTCTCACACCTGCCATTCTCTTCCTCCCTCATGCTCTGTCAGCAAGATCTCATGCCGGCACTGCCTTTCTCACACCTGCCATTCTCTTCCTCCCTCATGCTCTGTCAGCAAGATCTCATGCTGGCACTGCCTTTCTCACACCTGCCATTCTCTTCCTCCCTCATGCTCTGTCAGCTAGATCTCATGCTGGCACTGCCTTTCTCACACCTGCCATTCTCTTCCTCCCTCATGCTCTGTCAGCAAGATCTCATGCTGGCACTGCCTTTCTCACACCTGCCATTCTCTTCCTCCCTCATGCTCTGTCAGCAAGATCTCATGCTGGCACTGCCTTTCTCACACCTGCCATTCTCTTCCTCCCTCATGCTCTGTCAGCAAGATCTCATGCTGGCACTGCCTTTCTCACACCTGCCATTCTCTTCCTCCCTCATGCTCTGTCAGCTAGATCTCATGCTGGCACTGCCTTTCTCACACCTGCCATTCTCTTCCTCCCTCATGCTCTGTCAGCAGGATCTCATGCTGGCACTGCCTTTCTCACACCTGCCATTCTCTTCCTCCCTCATGCTCTGTCAGCAAGATCTCATGCTGGCACTGCCTTTCTCACACCTGCCATTCTCTTCCTCCTCATGCTCTGTCAGCAGATCTCATGCTGCACGCTGCCTTTCTCACACCGCCATTCTCTTCCTCCCCTCATGCTCTGTCAGCTGGATCTCATGCTGGCACTGCCTTTCTCACACCTGCCATTCTCTTCCTCCCTCATGCTCTGTCAGCTGGATCTCATGCTGGCACTGCCTTTCTCACACCTGCCATTCTCTTCCTCCCTCATGCTCTGTCAGCTGGATCTCATGCTGGCACTGCCTTTCTCACACCTGCCATTCTCTTCCTCCCTCATGCTCTGTCAGCTGGATCTCATGCTGGCACTGCCTTTCTCACACCTGCCATTCTCTTCCTCCCTCATGCTCTGTCAGCTGGATCTCATGCTGGCACTGCCTTTCTCACACCTGCCATTCTCTTCCTCCCTCATGCTCTGTCAGCTGGATCTCATGCTGGCACTGCCTTTCTCACACCTGCCATTCTCTTCCTCCCTCATGCTCTGTCAGCTGGATCTCATGCTGGCACTGCCTTTCTCACACCTGCCATTCTCTCCTCCCCTCATGCTCTGTCAGCTGGATCTCATGCTGGCACTGCCTTTCTCACACCTGCCATTCTCTTCCTCCCTCATGCTCTGTCAGCTGGATCTCATGCTGGCACTGCCTTTCTCACACCTGCCATTCTCTTCCTCCCTCATGCTCTGTCAGCAAGATCTCATGCTGGCACTGCCTTTCTCACACCTGCCATTCTCTTCCTCCCTCATGCTCTGTCAGCTGGATCTCATGCTCGCACTGCCTTTCTCACACCTGCCATTCTCTTCCTCCCTCATGCTCTGTCAGCTGGATCTCATGCTGGCACTGCCTTTCTCACACCTGCCATTCTCTTCCTCCCTCATGCTCTGTCAGCAAGATCTCATGCTGGCACTGCCTTTCTCACACCTGCCATTCTCTTCCTCCCTCATGCTCTGTCAGCTAGATCTCATGCTGGCACTGCCTTTCTCACACCTGCCATTCTCTTCCTCCCTCATGCTCTGTCAGCTGGATCTCATGCTGGCACTGCCTTTCTCACACCTGCCATTCTCTTCCTCCCTCATGCTCTGTCAGCTGGATCTCATGCTGGCACTGCCTTTCTCACACCTGCCATTCTCTTCCTCCCTCATGCTCTGTCAGCTGGATCTCATGCTGGCACTGCCTTTCTCACACCTGCCATTCTCTTCCTCCCTCATGCTCTGTCAGCAAGATCTCATGCTGGCACTGCCTTTCTCACACCTGCCATTCTCTTCCTCCCTCATGCTCTGTCAGCAAGATCTCATGCTGGCACTGCCTTTCTCACACCTGCCATTCTCTTCCTCCCTCATGCTCTGTCAGCAAGATCTCATGCTGGCACTGCCTTTCTCACACCTCCCATTCTCTTCCTCCCTCATGCTCTGTCAGCAAGATCTCATGCTGGCACTGCCTTTCTCACACCTGCCATTCTCTTCCTCCCTCATGCTCTGTCAGCTGGATCTCATGCTGGCACTGCCTTTCTCACACCTGCCATTCTCTTCCTCCCTCATGCTCTGTCAGCAAGATCTCATGCTGGCACTGCCTTTCTCACACCTGCCATTCTCTTCCTCCCTCATGCTCTGTCAGCAGGATCTCATGCTGGCACTGCCTTTCTCACACCTGCCATTCTCTTCCTCCCTCATGCTCTGTCAGCAAGATCTCATGCTGGCACTGCCTTTCTCACACCTGCCATTCTCTTCCTCCCTCATGCTCTGTCAGCTGGATCTCATGCTGGCACTGCCTTTCTCACACCTGCCATTCTCTTCCTCCCTCATGCTCTGTCAGCAGGATCTCATGCTGGCACTGCCTTTCTCACACCTGCCATTCTCTTCCTCCCTCATGCTCTGTCAGCAAGATCTCATGCTGTCACTGCCTTTCTCACACCTGCCATTCTCTTCCTCCCTCATGCTCTGTCAGCTGGATCTCATGCTGGCACTGCCTTTCTCACACCTGCCATTCTCTTCCTCCCTCATGCTCTGTCAGCTAGATCTCATGCTGGCACTGCCTTCTCACACCTGCCATTCTCTTCCTCCCTCATGCTCTGTCAGCTGGATCTCATGCTGGCACTGCCTTTCTCACACCTGCCATTCTCTTCCTCCCTCATGCTCTGTCAGCTGGATCTCATGCTGGCACTGCCTTTCTCACACCTGCCATTCTCTTCCTCCCTCATGCTCTGTCAGCTGGATCTCATGCTGGCACTGCCTTTCTCACACCTGCCATTCTCTTCCTCCCTCATGCTCTGTCAGCTGGATCTCATGCTGGCACTGCCTTTCTCACACCTGCCATTCTCTTCCTCCCTCATGCTCTGTCAGCTGGATCTCATGCTGGCACTGCCTTTCTCACACCTGCCATTCTCTTCCTCCCTCATGCTCTGTCAGCTGGATCTCATGCTGGCACTGCCTTTCTCACACCTGCCATTCTCTTCCTCCCTCATGCTCTGTCAGCTGGATCTCATGCTGGCACTGCCTTTCTCACACCTGCCATTCTCTTCCTCCCTCATGCTCTGTCAGCTGGATCTCATGCTGCACTCCTTTCTCACACCTGCCATTCTCTTCCTCCCTCATGCTCTGTCAGCTGGATCTCATGCTGGCACTGCCTTTCTCACACCTGCCATTCTCTTCCTCCCTCATGCTCTGTCAGCTGGATCTCATGCTGGCACTGCCTTTCTCACACCTGCCATTCTCTTCCTCCCTCATGCTCTGTCAGCTGGATCTCATGCTGCACTGCCTTTCTCACACCTGCCATTCTCTTCCTCCCTCATGCTCTGTCAGCTGGATCTCATGCTGGCACTGCCTTTCTCACACCTGCCATTCTCTTCCTCCCTCATGCTCTGTCAGCTGGATCTCATGCTGGCACTGCCTTTCTCACACCTGCCATTCTCTTCCTCCCTCATGCTCTGTCAGCTGGATCTCATGCTGGCACTGCCTTTCTCACACCTGCCATTCTCTTCCTCCCTCATGCTCTGTCAGCTGGATCTCATGCTGGCACTGCCTTTCTCACACCTGCCATTCTCTTCCTCCCTCATGCTCTGTCAGCGGATCTCATGCGGCACTGCCTTCACACCTGCCATTCTCTTCCTCCCTCATGCTCTGTCAGCTGGATCTCATGCTGGCACTGCCTTTCTCACACCTGCCATTCTCTTCCTCCCTCATGCTCTGTCAGCTGGATCTCATGCTGGCACTGCCTTTCTCACACCTGCCATTCTCTTCCTCCCTCATGCTCTGTCAGCTGGATCTCATGCTGGCACTGCTCTTCACACCTGCCATTCTCTTCCTCCCTCATGCTCTGTCAGCTGGATCTCATGCTGGCACTGCCTTTCTCACACCTGCCATTCTCTTCCTCCCTCATGCTCTGTCAGCTGGATCTCATGCTGGCACTGCCTTCTCACACCTGCCATTCTCTTCCTCCTCCCTGTCAGCTGGATCATGCTGGCACTGCCTTTCTCACACCTGCCATTCTCTTCCTCCCTCATGCTCTGTCAGCTGGATCTCATGCTGGCACTGCCTTTCTCACACCTGCCATTCTCTTCCTCCCTCATGCTCTGTCAGCTGGATCTCATGCTGGCACTGCCTTTCTCACACCTGCCATTCTCTTCCTCCCTCATGCTCTGTCAGCTGGATCTCATGCTGGCACTGCCTTTCTCACACCTGCCATTCTCTTCCTCCCTCATGCTCTGTCAGCAAGATCTCATGCTGGCACTGCCTTTCTCACACCTGCCATTCTCTTCCTCCCTCATGCTCTGTCAGCAGATCTCATGCTGGCACTGCCTTTCTCACACCTGCCATTCTCTTCCTCCCTCATGCTCTGTCAGCAAGATCTCATGCTGGCACTGCCTTTCTCACACCTGCCATTCTCTTCCTCCCTCATGCTCTGTCAGCAAGATCTCATGCTGGCACTGCCTTTCTCACACCTGCCATTCTCTTCCTCCCTCATGCTCTGTCAGCTGGATCTCATGCTGGCACTGCCTTTCTCACACCTGCCATTCTCTTCCTCCCTCATGCTCTGTCAGCAGGATCTCATGCTGGCACTGCCTTTCTCACACCTGCCATTCTCTTCCTCCCTCATGCTCTGTCAGCTGGATCTCATGCTGGCACTGCCTTCTCACACCTGCCATTCTCTTCCTCCCTCATGCTCTGTCAGCTGATCTCATGCTGGCACTGCCTTCTCACACCTGCCATTCTCTTCCTCCCTCATGCTCTGTCAGCTGGATCTCATGCTGGCACTGCCTTTCTCACCCTGCCATTCTCTTCCTCCCTCATGCTCTGTCAGCTGGATCTCATGCTGGCACTGCCTTTCTCACACCTGCCATTCTCTTCCTCCCTCATGCTCTGTCAGCTGGATCTCATGCTGGCACTGCCTTTCTCACACCTGCCATTCTCTTCCTCCCTCATGCTCTGTCAGCTGGATCTCATGCTGGCACTGCCTTTCTCACACCTGCCATTCTCTTCCTCCCTCATGCTCTGTCAGCTGGATCTCATGCTGGCACTGCCTCTCACCTGCCATTCTCTTCCTCCCTCATGCTCTGTCAGCAAGATCTCATGCTGCATTGCTCTCACCTGCCATTCTCTTCCTCCCTCATGCTCTGTCAGCTAGATCTCATGCTGGCACTGCCTTTCTCACACCTGCCATTCTCTTCCTCCCTCATGCTCTGTCAGCTGGATCTCATGCTGGCACTGCCTTTCTCACACCTGCCATTCTCTTCCTCCCTCATGCTCTGTCAGCTGGATCTCATGCTGGCACTGCCTTTCTCACACCTGCCATTCTCTTCCTCCCTCATGCTCTGTCAGCTGGATCTCATGCTGGCACTGCCTTTCTCACACCTGCCATTCTCTTCCTCCCTCATGCTCTGTCAGCTGGATCTCATGCTGGCACTGCCTTTCTCACACCTGCCATTCTCTTCCTCCCTCATGCTCTGTCAGCTGGATCTCATGCTGGCACTGCCTTTCTCACCTGCCATTCTCTTCCTCCCTCATGCTCTGTCAGCTGGATCTCATGCTGGCACTGCCTTTCTCACACCTGCCATTCTCTTCCTCCTCATGCTCTGTCAGCTGGATCTCATGCTGGCACTGCCTTTCTCACACCTGCCATTCTCTTCCTCCCTCATGCTCTGTCAGCTGATCTCATGCTGGCACTGCCTTCTCACACCTGCCATTCTCTTCCTCCCTCATGCTCTGTCAGCTGGATCTCATGCTGGCACTGCCTTTCTCACACCTGCCATTCTCTTCCTCCCTCATGCTCTGTCAGCTGGATCTCATGCTGGCACTGCCTTTCTCACACCTGCCATTCTCTTCCTCCCTCATGCTCTGTCAGCTGGATCTCATGCTGGCACTGCCTTTCTCACACCTGCCATTCTCTTCCTCCCTCATGCTCTGTCAGCTGATCTCATGCTGCACGCCTTTCAACCTGCCATTCTCTTCCTCCCTCATGCTCTGTCAGCTGGATCTCATGCTGGCACTGCCTTTCTCACACCTGCCATTCTCTTCCTCCTCATGCTCTGTCAGCTGGATCTCATGCTGGCACTGCCTTTCTCACACCTGCCATTCTCTTCCTCCCTCATGCTCTGTCAGCTGGATCTCATGCTGGCACTGCCTTTCTCACACCTGCCATTCTCTTCCTCCCTCATGCTCTGTCAGCTGGATCTCATGCTGGCACTGCCTTTCTCACACCTGCCATTCTCTTCCTCCCTCATGCTCTGTCAGCTGGATCTCATGCTGGCACTGCCTTTCTCACACCTGCCATTCTCTTCCTCCCTCATGCTCTGTCAGCAAGATCTCATGCTGGCACTGCCTTTCTCACACCTGCCATTCTCTTCCTCCCTCATGCTCTGTCAGCTGGATCTCATGCTGGCACTGCCTTTCTCACACCTGCCATTCTCTTCCTCCCTCATGCTCTGTCAGCTGGATCTCATGCTGGCACTGCCTTTCTCACACCTGCCATTCTCTTCCTCCCTCATGCTCTGTCAGCTGGATCTCATGCTGGCACTGCCTTTCTCACACCTGCCATTCTCTTCCTCCCTCATGCTCTGTCAGCAAGATCTCATGCTGGCACTGCCTTTCTCACACCTGCCATTCTCTTCCTCCCTCATGCTCTGTCAGCAAGATCTCATGCTGGCACTGCCTTTCTCACACCTGCCATTCTCTTCCTCCCTCATGCTCTGTCAGCAAGATCTCATGCTGGCACTGCCTTTCTCACACCTGCCATTCTCTTCCTCCCTCATGCTCTGTCAGCAAGATCTCATGCTGGCACTGCCTTTCTCACACCTGCCATTCTCTTCCTCCCTCATGCTCTGTCAGCTGGATCTCATGCTGGCACTGCCTTTCTCCACCTGCCATTCTCCCTCATGCTCTGTCAGCTGGATCTCATGCTGGCACTGCCTTTCTCACACCTGCCATTCTCTTCCTCCCTCATGCTCTGTCAGCTGGATCTCATGCTGGCACTGCCTTTCTCACACCTGCCATTCTCTTCCTCCCTCATGCTCTGTCAGCAAGATCTCATGCTGGCACTGCCTTTCTCACACCTGCCATTCTCTTCCTCCCTCATGCTCTGTCAGCTGGATCTCATGCTGGCACTGCCTTTCTCACACCTGCCATTCTCTTCCTCCCTCATGCTCTGTCAGCTGGATCTCATGCTGGCACTGCCTTTCTCACACCTGCCATTCTCTTCCTCCCTCATGCTCTGTCAGCTGGATCTCATGCTGGCACTGCCTTTCTCACACCTGCCATTCTCTTCCTCCCTCATGCTCTGTCAGCTGGATCTCATGCTGGCACTGCCTTCTCACACCTGCCATTCTCTTCCTCCTCATGCTCTGTCAGCAGATCTCATGCTGGCACTGCCTTTCCTCACACCTGCCATTCTCTTCCTCCTCATGCTCTGTCAGCAGATCTCATGCTGGCACTGCCTCTCACACCTGCCATTCTCTTCCTCCCTCATGCTCTGTCAGCTGGATCTCATGCTGGCACTGCCTTTCTCACACCTGCCATTCTCTTCCTCCCTCATGCTCTGTCAGCTGATCTCATGCTGGCACTGCCTTCTCACACCTGCCATTCTCTCCTCCCTCATGCTCTGTCAGCTGGATCTCATGCGGCACTGCCTCTCACACCTGCCATTCTCTTCCTCCCTCATGCTCTGTCAGCTGGATCTCATGCTGCTTTCCACCTGCCATTCTCTTCCTCCCTCATGCTCTGTCAGCAGATCTCATGCTGGCACTGCCTTCTCACACCTGCCATTCTCTTCCTCCCTCATGCTCTGTCAGCAGGATCTCATGCTGGCACTGCCTTTCTCACACCTGCCATTCTCTTCCTCCCTCATGCTCTGTCAGCTGGATCTCATGCTGGCACTGCCTTTCTCACACCTGCCATTCTCTTCCTCCCTCATGCTCTGTCAGCAAGATCTCATGCTGGCACTGCCTTTCTCACACCTGCCATTCTCTTCCTCCCTCATGCTCTGTCAGCAGGATCTCATGCGGCACTGCCTTTCTCCACCTGCCATTCTTCCTCCCTCATGCTCTGTCAGCTGGATCTCATGCTGGCACTGCCTTTCTCACCTGCCATTCTCTTCCTCCCTCATGCTCTGTCAGCAGATCTCATGCTGGCACTGCCTTTCTCACACCTGCCATTCTCTTCCTCCCTCATGCTCTGTCAGCGATCATGTGCATCTTTCCATGCCATTCTCTTCCCCTCATGCTCTGTCAGCAGATCTCATGCTGCACTGCCTTCTCACCTGCCATTCTCTTCCTCCCTCATGCTCTGTCAGCAAGATCTCATGCTGGCATGCCTCTCACACCTGCCATTCTCTTCCTCATGCTCTGTCAGCTGGATCTCATGCTGGCTGCCTTTCCTCACCTGCCATTCTCTTCCTCCCTCATGCTCTGTCAGCTGGATCTCATGCTGGCACTGCCTTCTCACACCTGCCATTCTCTTCCTCCCTCATGCTCTGTCAGCAAGATCTCATGCTGGCACTGCCTTTCTCACACCCGCCATTCTCTTCCTCCTCATGCTCTGTCAGCAAGATCTCATGCTGGCTGCCTTTCTCACACCTGCCATTCTCTTCCTCCCTCATGCTCTGTCAGCTAGATCTCATGCTGGCACTGCCTTTCTCACACCTGCCATTCTCTTCCTCCCTCATGCTCTGTCAGCTGGATCTCATGCTGGCACTGCCTTTCCCACACCTGCCATTCTCTTCCTCCCTCATGCTCTGTCAGCTGGATCTCATGCTGGCACTGCCTTTCTCACACCTGCCATTCTCTTCCTCCCTCATGCTCTGTCAGCTGGATCTCATGCTGGCTTTCTCACACCTGCCATTCTCTTCCTCCCTCCTGCTCTGTCAGCTGGATCTCATGCTGGCACTGCCTTTCTCACACCTGCCATTCTCTTCCTCCCTCATGCTCTGTCAGCAGATCTCATGCTGGCACTGCCTTTCTCACACCTGCCATTCTCTTCCTCCCTCATGCTCTGTCAGCAAGATCTCATGCTGGCACTGCCTTCACACCTGCCATTCTCTTCCTCCCTCATGCTCTGTCAGCTGGATCTCATGCTACTGCCTTTCTCACACCTGCCATTCTCTTCCTCCCTCCTGCTCTGTCAGCTGGATCTCATGCTGGCACTGCCTTTCTCACACCTGCCATTCTCTTCCTCCCTCCTGCTCTGTCAGCTGGATCTCATGCTGGCACTGCCTTTCTCACACCTGCCATTCTCTTCCTCCCTCATGCTCTGTCAGCTGGATCTCATGCTGGCACCGCTCTCACACCTGCCATTCTCTTCCTCCCTCATGCTCTGTCAGCTGGATCTCATGCTGGCACTGCCTTTCTCACCTGCCATTCTCTTCCTCCTCATGCTCTGTCAGCAAGATCTCATGCTGGCACTGCCTTCTCACACCTGCCATTCTCTTCCTCCCTCATGCTCTGTCAGCAAGATCTCATGCTGGCACTGCCTTTCTCACACCTGCCATTCTCTTCCTCCCTCATGCTCTGTCAGCAAGATCTCATGCTGGCACTGCCCTTCTCACACCTCCATTCTCTTCCTCCCTCATGCTCTGTCAGCGGATCTCATGCTGGCACTGCCTTTCTCACACCTGCCATTCTCTTCCTCCCTCATGCTCTGTCAGCAGATCTCATGCTGGCACTGCCTTTCTCACACCTGCCATTCTCTTCCTCCCTCATGCTCTGTCAGCTGGATCTCATGCTGGCACTGCCTTTCTCACACCTGCCATTCTCTTCCTCCCTCATGCTCTGTCAGCTGGATCTCATGCTGGCTTGCCCTCTCACACCTGCCATTCTCTTCCTCCCTCATGCTCTGTCAGCTGGATCTCATGCTGGCACTGCCTTCTCCACCTGCCATTCTCTTCCTCCCTCATGCTCTGTCAGCTGGATCTCATGCTGGCTGCCTTTCTCACACCTGCCATTCTCTTCCTCCCTCATGCTCTGTCAGCTGGATCTCATGCTGGCACTGCCTTTCTCACACCTGCCATTCTCTTCCTCCCTCATGCTCTGTCAGCTAGATCTCATGCTGGCACTGCCTTTCTCACACCTGCCATTCTCTTCCTCCCTCATGCTCTGTCAGCTGGATCTCATGCTGGCACTGCCTTTCTCACACCTGCCATTCTCTTCCTCCCTCATGCTCTGTCAGCTAGATCTCATGCTGGCACTGCCTCTCACCTGCCATTCTCTTCCTCCCTCATGCTCTGTCAGCTGGATCTCATGCTGGCACTGCCTTTCTCACACCTGCCATTCTCTTCCTCCCTCATGCTCTGTCAGCTGGATCTCATGCTGGCACTGCCTTTCTCACACCTGCCATTCTCTTCCTCCCTCATGCTCTGTCAGCAGATCTCATGCTGGCACTGCCTTTCTCACACCTGCCATTCTCTTCCTCCCTCATGCTCTGTCAGCTGGATCTCATGCTGGCACTGCCTTTCTCACACCTGCCATTCTCTTCCTCCTCATGCTCTGTCAGCTGGATCTCATGCTGGCACTGCCTTTCTCACCTGCCATTCTCTTCCTCCTCATGCTCTGTCAGCTAGATCTCATGCTGGCACTGCCTTTCTCACACCTGCCATTCTCTCTCCTCATGCCGCTCTGCAAGATCTCATGCTGGCACTGCCTTTCTCACACCTCCCATTCTCTTCCTCCCTCATGCTCTGTCAGCAAGATCTCATGCTGGCACTGCCTTTCTCACACCTCCCATTCTCTTCCTCCCTCATGCTCTGTCAGCAAGATCTCATGCTGGCACTGCTTTTCTCACACCTGCCATTCTCTTCCTCCCTCATGCTCTGTCAGCTAGATCTCATGCTGGCACTGCCTTTCTCACACCTGCCATTCTCTTCCTCCCTCATGCTCTGTCAGCAGGATCTCATGCTGGCACTGCCTTTCTCACACCTGCCATTCTCTTCCTCCCTCATGCTCTGTCAGCAGGATCTCATGCTCTCTGCCTTTCTCACACCTGCCATTCTCTTCCTCCCTCATGCTCTGTCAGCAAGATCTCATGCTGGCACTGCCTTTCTCACACCTGCCATTCTCTTCCTCCCTCATGCTCTGTCAGCTGGATCTCATGCTGGCACTGCCTTTCTCACACCTGCCATTCTCTTCCTCCCTCATGCTCTGTCAGCTGGATCTCATGCTGGCACTGCCTTTCTCACACCTGCCATTCTCTTCCTCCTCATGCTCTGTCAGCTGATCTCATGCTGGCACTGCCTTCACCTGCCATTCTCTTCCTCCCTCATGCTCTGTCAGCTGGATCTCATGCTGGCACTGCCTTCTCTCAACCTGCCATTCTCTTCCTCCTCATGCTCTGTCAGCTGGATCTCATGCTGGCACTGCCTTTCTCACACCTGCCATTCTCTTCCTCCCTCATGCTCTGTCAGCTGGAATCTCATGCTGGCACTGCCTCTCACACCTGCCATTCTCTTCCTCCCTCATGCTCTGTCAGCAAGATCTCATGCTGGCACTGCCTCTCTCACCTGCCATTCTCTTCCTCCCTCATGCTCTGTCAGCAAGATCTCATGCCTGCACTGCCTTTCTCACACCTGCCATTCTCTTCCTCCTCATGCTCTGTCAGCAAGATCTCATGCTGCACTGCTCTCTCACACCTGCCATTCTCTTCCTCCCTCATGCTCTGTCAGCAGGATCTCATGCTGGCCTGCCTTTCTCACACCTGCCATTCTCTTCCTCCTCATGCTCTGTCAGCTGGATCTCATGCTGGCACTGCTCTCACACCTGCCATTCTCTTCCTCCCTCATGCTCTGTCAGCTGGATCTCATGCTGGCATTGCCTTCTCACCTGCCATTCTCTTCCTCCTCATGCTCTGTCAGCTGGATCTCATGCTGGCACTGCCTTTCTCACACCTGCCATTCTCTTCCTCCCTCATGCTCTGTCAGCTGGATCTGCTGTGCTGCTGCCTCACCTGCCATTCTCTTCCTCCCTCATGCTCTGTCAGCAGATCTCATGCTGGCACTGCCTTTCTCACACCTGCCATTCTCTTCCTCCCTCATGCTCTGTCAGCAAGATCTCATGCTGGCACTGCCTTTCTCACACCTGCCATTCTCTTCCTCCCTCATGCTCTGTCAGCTAGATCTCATGCTGGCACTGCCTTTCTCACCCTGCCATTCTCTTCCTCCCTCATGCTCTGTCAGCAAGATCTCATGCTGGCACTGCCTTTCTCACCTGCCATTCTCTTCCTCCCTCATGCTCTGTCAGCTGGATCTCATGCTGCACTGCCTTTCTCACGCCATTCTCTTCCTCCCTCATGCTCTGTCAGCTGGATCTCATGCTGGCACTGCCTTTCTCACACCTGCCATTCTCTTCCTCCCTCATGCTCTGTCAGCTGGATCTCATGCTGGCACTGCCTTTCTCACACCTGCCATTCTCTTCCTCCCTCATGCTCTGTCAGCTGGATCTCATGCTGGCACTGCCTTTCTCAACCTGCCATTCTCTTCCTCCCTCATGCTCTGTCAGCTGGATCTCATGCTGGCACTGCCTTCTCACCTGCCATTCTCTTCCTCCTCATGCTCTGTCAGCTGGATCTCATGCTGGCACTGCCTTTCTCACACCTGCCATTCTCTTCCTCCCTCATGCTCTGTCAGCTGGATCTCATGCTGGCACTGCCTTTCTCACACCTGCCATTCTCTTCCTCCCTCATGCTCTGTCAGCTGGATCTCATGCTGGCACTGCCTTTCTCACACCTGCCATTCTCTTCCTCCCTCATGCTCTGTCAGCAGATCTCATGCTGGCACTGCCTTCTCACACCTGCCATTCTCTTCCTCCTCATGCTCTGTCAGCTAGATCTCATGCTGCACTGCCTTTCTCCACCTGCCATTCTCTTCCTCCTCATGCTCTGTCAGCAAGATCTCATGCTGGCACCCTTTCTCACAGCCATTCTCTTCCTCCCTCATGCTCTGTCAGCTGGATCTCATGCCTTTCTGCTCTCACCTGCCATTCTCTTCCTCCCTCATGCTCTGTCAGCTAGATCTCATGCTGGCACTGCCTTTCTCACACTGCCATTCTCTTCCTCCCTCATGCTCTGTCAGCTGGATCTCATGCTGGCACGCTCTCACACCTGCCATTCTCTTCCTCCCTCATGCTCTGTCAGCAAGATCTCAGCTGCTGCTGCCTTTCTCACACCTGCCATTCTCTTCCTCCCTCATGCTCTGTCAGCAAGATCTCATGCTGGCACTGCCTTTCTCACACCTGCCATTCTCTTCCTCCCTCATGCTGTGTCAGCAAGATCTCATGCTGGCACTGCCTTTCTCACACCTGCCATTCTCTTCCTCCCTCATGCTCTGTCAGCAAGATCTCATGCTGGCACTGCCTTTCTCACACCTGCCATTCTCTTCCTCCCTCATGCTCTGTCAGCTGGATCTCATGCTCACTGCCTTTCTCACACCTGCCATTCTCTTCCTCCCTCATGCTCTGTCAGCAAGATCTCATGCTGGCACTGCCTTTCTCACACCTGCCATTCTCTTCCTCCCTCATGCTCTGTCAGCTGGATCTCATGCTGGCACTGCCTTTCTCACACCTGCCATTCTCTTCCTCCCTCATGCTCTGTCAGCTGGATCTCATGCTGGCACTGCCTTTCTCACACCTGCCATTCTCTTCCTCCCTCATGCTCTGTCAGCAAGATCTCATGCTGGCACTGCCTTTCTCACACCTGCCATTCTCTTCCTCCCTCATGCTCTGTCAGCTGATCTCATGCTGGCACTGCTTTCTCACACCTGCCATTCTCTTCCTCCCTCATGCTCTGTCAGCTGGATCTCATGCTGGCACTGCCTCTCACACCTGCCATTCTCTTCCTCCCTCATGCTCTGTCAGCTGGATCTCATGCTGGCACTGCCTTCCCACCTGCCATTCTCTTCCTCCCTCATGCTCTGTCAGCTGGATCTCATGCTGGCACTTCCTTTCTCACACCTGCCATTCTCTTCCTCCCTCATGCTCTGTCAGCTGGATCTCATGCTGGCACTGCCTTTCTCACACCTGCCATTCTCTTCCTCCCTCATGCTCTGTCAGCTGGATCTCATGCTGGCTGCCTTTCTCACACCTGCCATTCTTTCCTCCCTCATGCTCTGTCAGCTGGATCTCATGCTGGCATTGCCTTTCTCACACCTGCCATTCTCTTCCTCCCTCATGCTCTGTCAGCTAGATCTCATGCTGCACTGCCTTTCTCACACCTGCCATTCTCTTCCTCCCTCATGCTCTGTCAGCAAGATCTCATGCTGGCTGCGCTTCTCACACCTGCCATTCTCTTCCTCCCTCATGCTCTGTCAGCTGGATCTCATGCTGGCACTGCCTTTCTCACACCTGCCATTCTCTTCCTCCCTCATGCTCTGTCAGCTGGATCTCATGCTGGCACTGCCTTTCTCACACCTGCCATTCTCTTCCTCCCTCATGCTCTGTCAGCAAGATCTCATGCTGGCACTGCCTTTCTCACACCTGCCATTCTCTTCCTCCCTCATGCTCTGTCAGCAAGATCTCATGCTGGCACTGCCTTTCTCACACCTGCCATTCTCTTCCTCCCTCATGCTCTGTCAGCAGGATCTCATGCTGGCACTGCCTTTCTCACACCTGCCATTCTCTTCCTCCCTCATGCTCTGTCAGCTGGATCTCATGCTGGCACTGCCTTTCTCACACCTGCCATTCTCTTCCTCCCTCATGCTCTGTCAGCTGGATCTCATGCTGGCACTGCCTTTCTCACACCTGCCATTCTCTTCCTCCCTCATGCTCTGTCAGCTGGATCTCATGCTGGCACTGCCTTTCTCACACCTGCCATTCTCTTCCTCCCTCATGCTCTGTCAGCTGGATCTCATGCTGGCACTGCCTTTCTCACACCTGCCATTCTCTTCCTCCCTCATGCTCTGTCAGCTGGATCTCATGCTGGCACTGCCTTTCTCACACCTGCCATTTCTCTTCCTCCCTCATGCTCTGTCAGCTGGATCTCATGCTGGCTGCCTTCTCTCACACCTGCCATTCTCTTCCTCCTCATGCTCTGTCAGCTGGATCTCATGCTGGCACTGCCTTTCTCACCTGCCATTCTCTTCCTCCCTCATGCTCTGTCAGCTGGATCTCATGCTGGCACTGCCTTTCTCACCTGCCATTCTCTTCCTCCCTCATGCTCTGTCAGCTGGATCTCATGCTGGCACTGCCTTTCTCACACCTGCCATTCTCTTCCTCCCTCATGCTCTGTCAGCTGGATCTCATGCTGGCACTGCCTTTCTCACACCTGCCATTCTCTTCCTCCCTCATGCTCTGTCAGCTGGATCTCATGCTGGCACTGCCTCTCACACCTGCCATTCTCTTCCTCCCTCATGCTCTGTCAGCTGGATCTCATGCTGGCACTGCCTTTCTCACACCTGCCATTCTCTTCCTCCCTCATGCTCTGTCAGCTGGATCTCATGCTGGCACTGCCTTTCTCACACCTGCCATTCTCTTCCTCCCTCATGCTCTGTCAGCAAGATCTCATGCTGGCACTGCCTTTCTCACACCTGCCATTCTCTTCCTCCCTCATGCTCTGTCAGCTGGATCTCATGCTGGCACTGCCTTTCTCACACCTGCCATTCTCTTCCTCCCTCATGCTCTGTCAGCAAGATCTCAGCTGGCACTGCTTTCCACCTGCCATTCTCTTCCTCCCTCATGCTCTGTCAGCAGATCTCATGCTGGCCTGCCTTTCTCACACCTGCCATTCTCTTCCTCCCTCATGCTCTGTCAGCAAGATCTCATGCTGGCACTGCCTTTCTCACACCTGCCATTCTCTTCCTCCCTCATGCTCTGTCAGAAGATCTCATGCTGGCACTGCCTTTCTCACCTGCCATTCTCTTCCTCCCTCATGCTCTGTCAGCTGGATCTCATGCTGGCACTGCCTTTCTCACACCTGCCATTCTCTTCCTCCCTCATGCTCTGTCAGCTGGATCTCATGCTGGCACTGCCTTTCTCACACCTGCCATTCTCTTCCTCCCTCATGCTCTGTCAGCTGGATCTCATGCTGGCACTGCCTTTCTCACACCTGCCATTCTCTTCCTCCCTCATGCTCTGTCAGCTGGATCTCATGCTGGCACTGCCTTTCTCACACCTGCCATTCTCTTCCTCCCTCATGCTCTGTCAGCTGGATCTCATGCTGGCACTGCCTTTCTCACACCTGCCATTCTCTTCCTCCCTCATGCTCTGTCAGCTGGATCTCATGCTGGCACTGCCTTTCTCACACCTGCCATTCTCTTCCTCCCTCATGCTCTGTCAGCTGGATCTCATGCTGCCTTTGCCTCACACCTGCCATTCTCTTCCTCCCTCATGCTCTGTCAGCTGGATCTCATGCTGGCACTGCCTTTCTCACACCTGCCATTCTCTTCCTCCCTCATGCTCTGTCAGCTGATCTCATGCTGGCACTGCCTTTCTCCACCTGCCATTCTCTTCCTCCCTCATGCTCTGTCAGCTGGATCTCATGCTGGCACTGCCTTTCTCACACCTGCCATTCTCTTCCTCCCTCATGCTCTGTCAGCTGGATCTCATGCTGGCACTGCCTTTCTCACACCTGCCATTCTCTTCCTCCCTCATGCTCTGTCAGCTGGATCTCATGCTGGCACTGCCTTCTCACACCTGCCATTCTCTTCCTCCCTCATGCTCTGTCAGCTGGATCTCATGCTGGCACTGCCTTTCTCAACTGCCATTCTCTTCCTCCTCATGCTCTGTCAGCAAGATCTCATGCTGGCACTGCCTTTCTCACACCTGCCATTCTCTTCCTCCCTCATGCTCTGTCAGCTGGATCTCATGCTGGCACTGCCTTTCTCACACCTGCCATTCTCTTCCTCCCTCATGCTCTGTCAGCTGGATCTCATGCTGGCACTGCCTTTCTCACACCTGCCATTCTCTTCCTCCCTCATGCTCTGTCAGCTGGATCTCATGCTGGCACTGCCTTTCTCACACGCCATTCTCTTCCTCCCTCATGCTCTGTCAGCTGGATCTCATGCTGGCACTGCCTTTCTCACACCTGCCATTCTCTTCCTCCCTCATGCTCTGTCAGCTGATCTCATGCTGCTTTGCCTTTCTCACACCTGCCATTCTCTTCCTCCCTCATGCTCTGTCAGCTGGATCTCATGCTGGCACTGCCTTTCTCACACCTGCCATTCTCTTCCTCCCTCATGCTCTGTCAGCTGGATCTCATGCTGCCCTTCTCACACCTGCCATTCTCTTCTCCCTCATGCTCTGTCAGCTGGATCTCATGCTGGCACTGCCTTTCTCACCTGCCATTCTCTTCCTCCCTCATGCTCTGTCAGCTAGATCTCATGCTGGCACTGCCTTTCTCACACCTGCCATTCTCTTCCTCCCTCATGCTCTGTCAGCTGGATCTCATGCTGGCACTGCCTTTCTCACCTGCCATTCTCTTCCTCCTCATGCTCTGTCAGCTGGATCTCATGCTGGCACTGCCTTCTCCACCTGCCATTCTCTTCCTCCCTCATGCTCTGTCAGCTGGATCTCATGCTGGCACTGCCTTTCTCACCTGCCATTCTCTTCCTCCCTCATGCTCTGTCAGCTGGATCTCATGCTGGCACTGCCTTTCTCACACCTGCCATTCTCTTCCTCCCTCATGCTCTGTCAGCAAGATCTCATGCTGGCACTGCCTTTCTCACACCTGCCATTCTCTTCCTCCCTCATGCTCTGTCAGCAAGATCTCATGCTGGCACTGCCTTTCTCACACCTGCCATTCTCTTCCTCCCTCATGCTCTGTCAGCAAGATCTCATGCTGGCACTGCCTTTCTCACACCTGCCATTCTCTTCCTCCCTCATGCTCTGTCAGCAGATCTCATGCTGCATGCCTTCTCACACCTGCCATTCTCTTCCTCCCTCATGCTCTGTCAGCAGATCTCATGCTGCACTGCCTTTCTCACACCTGCCATTCTCTTCCTCCCTCATGCTCTGTCAGCTGGATCTCATGCTGGCACTGCCTTTCTCACACCTGCCATTCTCTTCCTCCCTCATGCTCTGTCAGCTGGATCTCATGCTGGCACTGCCTTTCTCACACCTGCCATTCTCTTCCTCCCTCATGCTCTGTCAGCTGGATCTCATGCTGGCACTGCCTTTCTCACACCTGCCATTCTCTTCCTCCCTCATGCTCTGTCAGCTGGATCTCATGCTGCACTGCCTCTCACACCTGCCATTCTCTTCCTCCCTCATGCTCTGTCAGCTGGATCTCATGCTGGCACTGCCTTTCTCACACCTGCCATTCTCTTCTCCCTCATGCTCTGTCAGCTGGATCTCATGCTGGCACTGCCTTTCTCACACCTGCCATTCTCTTCCTCCCTCATGCTCTGTCAGCTGGATCTCATGCTGGCACTGCCTTTCTCACACCTGCCATTCTCTTCCTCCCTCATGCTCTGTCAGCTGGATCTCATGCTGGCACTGCCCTTCTCACACCTGCCATTCTCTTCCTCCCTCATGCTCTGTCAGCAGATCTCATGCTGGCACTGCCTTTCTCACACCTGCCATTCTCTTCCTCCCTCATGCTCTGTCAGCTAGATCTCATGCTGGCACTGCCTTTCTCACACCTGCCATTCTCTTCCTCCCTCATGCTCTGTCAGCTAGATCTCATGCTGGCACTGCCTTTCTCACACCTGCCATTCTCTTCCTCCTCATGCTCTGTCAGCGGATCTCATGCTGGCACTGCCTCTCTCACACCTGCCATTCTCTTCCTCCCTCATGCTCTGTCAGCAAGATCTCATGCTGGCACTGCCTTTCTCACACCTGCCATTCTCTTCCTCCCTCATGCTCTGTCAGCAAGATCTCATGCTGGCACTGCCTTTCTCACACCTGCCATTCTCTTCCTCCCTCATGCTCTGTCAGCTGGATCTCATGCTGGCACTGCCTTTCTCACACCTGCCATTCTCTTCCTCCCTCATGCTCTGTCAGCAAGATCTCATGCTGGCACTGCCTTTCTCACACCTGCCATTCTCTTCCTCCCTCATGCTCTGTCAGCAAGATCTCATGCTGGCACTGCCTTTCTCACACCTGCCATTCTCTTCCTCCCTCATGCTCTGTCAGCAAGATCTCATGCTGGCACTGCCTTTCTCACACCTGCCATTCTCTTCCTCCCTCATGCTCTGTCAGCAAGATCTCATGCTGGCACTGCCTTTCTCACACCTGCCATTCTCTTCCTCCCTCATGCTCTGTCAGCAAGATCTCATGCTGGCACTGCCTTTCTCACACCTGCCATTCTCTTCCTCCCTCATGCTCTGTCAGGATCTCATGCTGGCACTGCCTTTCTCACACCTGCCATTCTCTTCCTCCCTCATGCTCTGTCAGCAAGATCTCATGCTGGCACTGCCTTTCTCACACCTGCCATTCTCTTCCTCCCTCATGCTCTGTCAGCTGGATCTCATGCTGGCACTGCCTTTCTCACACCTGCCATTCTCTTCCTCCCTCATGCTCTGTCAGCTGGATCTCATGCTGGCACTGCCTTTCTCACACCTGCCATTCTCTTCCTCCTCATGCTCTGTCAGCTGGATCTCATGCTGGCACTGCCTCTCACACCTGCCATTCTCTTCCTCCTCATGCTCTGTCAGCAAGATCTCATGCTGGCACTGCCTTTCTCACACCTGCCATTCTCTTCCTCCTCATGCTCTGTCAGCTGGATCTCATGCTGGCCTTTCTCACACCTGCCATTCTCTTCCTCCCTCATGCTCTGTCAGCTGGATCTCATGCTGGCACTGCCTCTCACACCTGCCATTCTCTTCCCCCTCATGCTCTGTCAGCTGGATCTCATGCTGGCACTGCCTTTCTCACACCTGCCATTCTCTTCCTCCCTCATGCTCTGTCAGCTGGATCTCATGCTGGCACTGCCTTTCTCACACCTGCCATTCTCTTCCTCCCTCATGCTCTGTCAGCTGGATCTCATGCTGGCACTGCCTCTCACACCTGCCATTCTCTTCCTCCCTCATGCTCTGTCAGCTGGATCTCATGCTGGCACTGCCTTCTCACACCTGCCATTCTCTTCCTCCCTCATGCTCTGTCAGCAAGATCTCATGCTGGCACTGCCTCTCACACCTGCCATTCTCTTCCTCCCTCATGCTCTGTCAGCAGGATCTCATGCTGGCACTGCCTTCTCACACCTGCCATTCTCTTCCTCCTCATGCTCTGTCAGCAAGATCTCATGCTGCACTGCCTTTCTCACACCTGCCATTCTCTTCCTCCCTCATGCTCTGTCAGCTGGATCTCATGCTGGCACTGCCTTCTCACACCTGCCATTCTCTTCCTCCTCATGCTCTGTCAGCTGGATCTCATGCTGGCACTGCCTCTCACACCTGCCATTCTCTTCCTCCCTCATGCTCTGTCAGCTGGATCTCATGCTGGCACTGCCTTTCTCACACCTGCCATTCTCTTCTCCCTCATGCTCTGTCAGCTAAGATCTCATGCTGGCACTGCCTTTCTCACACCTGCCATTCTCTTCCTCCCTCATGCTCTGTCACTAAGATCTCATGCTGGCACTGCCTTTCTCACCCTGCCATTCTCTTCCTCCCTCATGCTCTGTCAGCAAGATCTCATGCTGGCACTGCCTTTCTCACACCTGCCATTCTCTTCCTCCCTCATGCTCTGTCAGCAAGATCTCATGCTGGCACTGCCTTTCTCACACCTGCCATTCTCTTCCTCCCTCATGCTCTGTCAGCAAGATCTCATGCTGGCACTGCCTTTCTCACACCTGCCATTCTCTTCCTCCCTCATGCTCTGTCAGCTGGATCTCATGCTGGCACTGCCTTTCTCCACCTGCCATTCTCTTCCTCCCTCATGCTCTGTCAGCTGGATCTCATGCTGCACTGCCTTTCACACCTGCCATTCTCTTCCTCCCTCATGCTCTGTCAGCGGATCTCATGCTGGCACTGCCTTCTCACACCTGCCATTCTCTTCCTCCCTCATGCTCTGTCAGCTGGATCTCATGCTGGCACTGCCTTTCTCACACCTGCCATTCTCTTCCTCCCTCATGCTCTGTCAGCTGGATCTCATGCTGGCACTGCCTTTCTCACACCTGCCATTCTCTTCCTCCCTCATGCTCTGTCAGCTGGATCTCATGCTGGCACTGCCTTTCTCACACCTGCCATTCTCTTCCTCCCTCATGCTCTGTCAGCGAGATCTCATGCTGGCACTGCCTTTCTCACACCTGCCATTCTCTTCCTCCCTCATGCTCTGTCAGCTGGATCTCATGCTGGCACTGCCTTTCTCACACCTGCCATTCTCTTCCTCCCTCATGCTCTGTCAGCTGGATCTCATGCTGGCACTGCCTTTCACACCTGCCATTCTCTTCCTCCCTCATGCTCTGTCAGCTGGATCTCATGCTGGCACTGCCTCTCACACCTGCCATTCTCTTCCTCCCTCATGCTCTGTCAGCTGGATCTCATGCTGGCACTGCCTTTCTCACACCTGCCATTCTCTTCCTCCCTCATGCTCTGTCAGCTGGATCTCATGCTGGCACTGCCTTTCTCACACCTGCCATTCTCTTCCTCCCTCATGCTCTGTCAGCTGGATCTCATGCTGGCACTGCCTTTCTCACACCTGCCATTCTCTTCCTCCCTCATGCTCTGTCAGCTGGATCTCATGCTGGCACTGCCTTTCTCACACCTCCCATTCTCTTCCTCCCTCATGCTCTGTCAGCTGGATCTCATGCTGGCACTGCCTTTCTCACACCTGCCATTCTCTTCCTCCCTCATGCTCTGTCAGCAGATCTCATGCTGGCACTGCCTCTCACACCTGCCATTCTCTTCCTCCCTCATGCTCTGTCAGCTGGATCTCATGCTGGCACTGCCTTTCTCACACCTGCCATTCTCTTCCTCCCTCATGCTCTGTCAGCAAGATCTCATGCTGGCACTGCCTTTCTCACACCTGCCATTCTCTTCCTCCCTCATGCTCTGTCAGCTAGATCTCATGCTTGCACTGCCTTTCTCACACCTGCCATTCTCTTCCTCCCTCATGCTCTGTCAGCTGGATCTCATGCTGGCACTGCCTTTCTCACACCTGCCATTCTCTTCCTCCCTCATGCTCTGTCAGCTGGATCTCATGCTGGCACTGCCTTTCTCACACCTGCCATTCTCTTCCTCCCTCATGCTCTGTCAGCTGGATCTCATGCTGGCACTGCCTTTCTCACACCTGCCATTCTCTTCCTCCTCATGCTCTGTCAGCAAGATCTCATGCTGGCACTGCCTTTCTCACACCTGCCATTCTCTTCCTCCCTCATGCTCTGTCAGCTGGATCTCATGCTGGCACTGCCTTTCTCACACCTGCCATTCTCTTCCTCCCTCATGCTCTGTCAGCTGGATCTCATGCTGGCACTGCCTTTCTCACACCTGCCATTCTCTTCCTCCCTCATGCTCTGTCAGCTGGATCTCATGCTGGCACTGCCTTCTCTCACACCTGCCATTCTCTTCCTCCCTCATGCTCTGTCAGCTGGATCTCATGCTGGCACTGCCTTTCTCACACCTGCCATTCTCTTCCTCCCTCATGCTCTGTCAGCTGGATCTCATGCTGGCACTGCCTTTCTCACACCTGCCATTCTCTTCCTCCCTCATGCTCTGTCAGCAAGATCTCATGCTGGCACTGCCTTTCTCACACCCCATTCTCTTCCTCCCTCATGCTCTGTCAGCTGGATCTCATGCTGGCACTGCCTTTCTCACACCTGCCATTCTCTTCCTCCCTCATGCTCTGTCAGCTGGATCTCATGCTGGCACTGCCTTTCTCACACCTGCCATTCTCTTCCTCCCTCATGCTCTGTCAGCTGGATCTCATGCTGGCACTGCCTTTCTCACACCTGCCATTCTCTTCCTCCCTCATGCTCTGTCAGCTGGATCTCATGCTGGCACTGCCTTTCTCACACCTGCCATTCTCTTCCTCCCTCATGCTCTGTCAGCTGGATCTCATGCTAGCACTGCCTTTCTCACACCTGCCATTCTCTTCCTCCCTCATGCTCTGTCAGCTGGATCTCATGCTGGCACTGCCTTTCTCACACCTGCCATTCTCTTCCTCCCTCATGCTCTGTCAGCATGATCTCATGCTGGCACTGCCTTTCTCACACCTGCCATTCTCTTCCTCCCTCATGCTCTGTCAGCTAGATCTCATGCTGGCACTGCCTTTCTCACACCTGCCATTCTCTTCCTCCCTCATGCTCTGTCAGCAGGATCTCATGCTGGCACTGCCTTTCTCACACCTGCCATTCTCTTCCTCCCTCATGCTCTGTCAGCAAGATCTCATGCTGTGCTGCCTCTCACCCCTGCCATTCTCTTCCTCCCTCATGCTCTGTCAGCTGGATCTCATGCTGGCACTGCCTTTCTCACACCTGCCATTCTCTTCCTCCCTCATGCTCTGTCAGCTGGATCTCATGCTGGCACTGCCTTTCTCACACCAGCCATTCTCTTCCTCCCTCATGCTCTGTCAGCTGGATCTCATGCTGGCACTGCCTTTCTCACACCTGCCATTCTCTTCCTCCCTCATGCTCTGTCAGCTGGATCTCATGCTGGCACTGCCTTTCTCACCTGCCATTCTCTTCCTCCCTCATGCTCTGTCAGCTGGATCTCATGCTGGCACTGCCTTTCTCACACCTGCCATTCTCTTCCTCCCTCATGCTCTGTCAGCTGGATCTCATGCTGGCTTGCCTTTCTCACACCTGCCATTCTCTTCCTCCTCATGCTCTGTCAGCTGGATCTCATGCTGGCACTGCCTCTCACACCTGCCATTCTCTTCCTCCTCATGCTCTGTCAGCTGGATCTCATGCTGCACTGCCTTTCTCACACCTGCCATTCTCTTCCTCCCTCATGCTCTGTCAGCTGGATCTCATGCTGGCACTGCCTTTCTCACCTGCCATTCTCTTCCTCCCTCATGCTCTGTCAGCTGGATCTCATGCTGGCACTGCCTTTCACACCTGCCATTCTCTTCCTCCCTCATGCTCTGTCAGCAGGATCTCATGCTGGCACTGCTTTCTCACACCTGCCATTCTCTTCCTCCCTCATGCTCTGTCAGCTAGATCTCATGCTGCTGTACGCTCTCTCACCTGCCATTCTCTTCCTCCCTCATGCTCTGTCAGCTGGATCTCATGCTGCTGCCTTTCTCACACCTGCCATTCTCTTCCTCCCTCATGCTCTGTCAGCTGGATCTCATGCTGGCACTGCCTTCTCACACCTGCCATTCTCTTCCTCCTCATGCTCTGTCAGCTGGATCTCATGCTGGCACTGCCTTTCTCCCACCTGCCATTCTCTTCCTCCCTCATGCTCTGTCAGCTAGATCTCATGCTGGCACTGCCTCTCACCTGCCATTCTCTTCCTCCTCATGCTCTGTCAGCAAGATCTCATGCTGCACTGCCTTTCTCACACCTGCCATTCTCTTCCTCCCTCATGCTCTGTCAGCTAGGATCTCATGCTGGCACTGCCTTTCTCACACCTGCCATTCTCTTCCTCCCTCATGCTCTGTCAGCAAGATCTCATGCTGGCACTGCCTTTCTCACACCTGCCATTCTCTTCCTCCCTCATGCTCTGTCAGCTAGATCTCATGCTGGCCTTTCACACCTGCCATTCTCTTCCTCCCTCATGCTCTGTCAGCTGGATCTCATGCTGGCACTGCCTTCCTCACACCTGCCATTCTCTTCCTCCCTCATGCTCTGTCAGCTGGATCTCATGCTGGCACTGCCTTTCTCACACCTGCCATTCTCTTCCTCCCTCATGCTCTGTCAGCTGGATCTCATGCTGGCACTGCCTTTCTCCACTGCCATTCTCTTCCTCCCTCATGCTCTGTCAGCTAGATCTCATGCTGGCACTGCCTTTCACACACCTGCCATTCTCTTCCTCCCTCATGCTCTGTCAGCTGGATCTCATGCTGGCACTGCCTTTCTCACACCTGCCATTCTCTTCCTCCCTCATGCTCTGTCAGCTGGATCTCATGCTGGCACTGCCTTTCTCACACCTGCCATTCTCTTCCTCCCTCATGCTCTGTCAGCTGGATCTCATGCTGGCACTGCCTTTCTCACACCTGCCATTCTCTTCCTCCCTCATGCTCTGTCAGCTGGATCTCATGCTGGCACTGCCTTTCTCACACCTGCCATTCTCTTCCTCCTCATGCTCTGTCAGCTGGATCTCATGCTGGCACTGCCTTTCTCACACCTGCCATTCTCTTCCTCCCTCATGCTCTGTCAGCTGGATCTCATGCTGGCACTGCCTTTCTCACCTGCCATTCTCTTCCTCCTCATGCTCTGTCAGCAAGATCTCATGCTGGCACTGCTTTCTCACACCTGCCATTCTCTTCCTCCTCATGCTCTGTCAGCAAGATCTCATGCTGGCACTGCCTTTCTCACACTGCCATTCTCTTCCTCCCTCATGCTCTGTCAGCTGGATCTCATGCTGGCACTGCCTTTCTCACACCTGCCATTCTCTTCCTCCCTCATGCTCTGTCAGCTGGATCTCATGCTGGCACTGCCTTTCTCACACCTGCCATTCTCTTCCTCCCTCATGCTCTGTCAGCAGGATCTCATGCTGGCACTGCCTTTCTCACACCTGCCATTCTCTTCCTCCCTCATGCTCTGTCAGCTGGATCTCATGCTGGCACTGCCTTTCTCACACCTGCCATTCTCTTCCTCCTCATGCTCTGTCAGCTGGATCTCATGCTGGCACTGCCTTTCTCACACCTGCCATTCTCTTCCTCCCTCATGCTCTGTCAGCTGGATCTCATGCTGCCACTGCCTTTCTCACACCTGCCATTCTCTTCCTCCCTCATGCTCTGTCAGCTGGATCTCATGCTGGCACTGCCTTTCTCACACCTGCCATTCTCTTCCTCCCTCATGCTCTGTCAGCTGGATCTCATGCTGGCACTGCCTTTCTCACACCTGCCATTCTCTTCCTCCCTCATGCTCTGTCAGCTGGATCTCATGCTGGCACGCTTTCTCACCTGCCATTCTCTTCCTCCTCATGCTCTGTCAGCTGGATCTCATGCTGGCACTGCCTTTCACACCTGCCATTCTCTTCCTCCCTCATGCTCTGTCAGCAGGATCTCATGCTGGCACTGCCTTTCACCCTGCCATTCTCTTCCTCCCTCATGCTCTGTCAGCTGGATCTCATGCTGGCACTGCCTTTCTCACACCTGCCATTCTCTTCCTCCCTCATGCTCTGTCAGCTGGATCTCATGCTGGCACTGCCTCTCACACCTGCCATTCTCTTCCTCCTCATGCTCTGTCAGCTAGATCTCATGCTGGCACTGCCTTTCTCACACCTGCCATTCTCTTCCTCCCTCATGCTCTGTCAGCAAGATCTCATGCTGGCACTGCCTTTCTCACACCTGCCATTCTCTTCCTCCCTCATGCTCTGTCAGCTAGATCTCATGCTGGCACTGCCTTTCTCACACCTGCCATTCTCTTCCTCCTCATGCTCTGTCAGCAGATCTCATGCTGGCACTGCCTTTCTCACACCTGCCATTCTCTTCCTCCCTCATGCTCTGTCAGCTGGATCTCATGCTGGCACTGCCTTTCTCACACCTGCCATTCTCTTCCTCCCTCATGCTCTGTCAGCTGGATCTCATGCTGGCACTGCCTTTCTCACACCTGCCATTCTCTTCCTCCCTCATGCTCTGTCAGCTGGATCTCATGCTGGCACTGCCTTTCACACCTGCCATTCTCTTCCTCCCTCATGCTCTGTCAGCTAGATCTCATGCTGGCACTGCCTTTCTCACACCTGCCATTCTCTTCCTCCCTCATGCTCTGTCAGCAAGATCTCATGCTGGCACTGCCTTTCTCACCTGCCATTCTCTTCCTCCTCATGCTCTGTCAGCAGATCTCATGCTGGCATGCCTTTCTCACCTGCCATTCTCTTCCTCCTCATGCTCTGTCAGCAGATCTCATGCTGCCTGCCTTTCTCACACCTGCCATTCTCTTCCTCCTCATGCTCTGTCAGCAAGATCTCATGCTGGCACTGCCTTTCTCACACCTGCCATTCTCTTCCTCCCTCATGCTCTGTCAGCTGGATCTCATGCTGGCACTGCCTTTCTCACACCTGCCATTCTCTTCCTCCCTCATGCTCTGTCAGCTGGATCTCATGCTGGCACTGCCTTTCTCACACCTGCCATTCTCTTCCTCCCTCATGCTCTGTCAGCTGGATCTCATGCTGGCACTGCCTTCTCACACCTGCCATTCTCTTCCTCCTCATCTGTCAGCTGGATCTCATGCTGCTGCCTCTCACACCTGCCATTCTCTTCCTCCTCATGCTCTGTCAGCTGGATCTCATGCTGCCTGCCTTTCTCACACCTGCATTCTCTTCCTCCCTCATGCTCTGTCAGCTGGATCTCATGCTGGCGCACCTCTCACACCTGCCATTCTCTTCCTCCCTCATGCTCTGTCAGCTGGATCTCATGCTGGCACTGCCTTTCTCACACCTGCCATTCTCTTCCTCCCTCATGCTCTGTCAGCAAGATCTCATGCTGGCACTGCCTTTCTCACACCTGCCATTCTCTTCCTCCCTCATGCTCTGTCAGCTGGATCTCATGCTGGCACTGCCTTTCTCACACCTGCCATTTCTCTTCCTCCCTCATGCTCTGTCAGCTGGATCTCATGCTGGCACTGCCTTTCTCACACCTGCCATTCTCTTCCTCCCTCATGCTCTGTCAGCTGGATCTCATGCTGGCACTGCCTTTCTCACACCTGCCATTCTCTTCCTCCCTCATGCTCTGTCAGCAAGATCTCATGCTGGCACTGCCTTTCTCACACCTGCCATTCTCTTCCTCCCTCATGCTCTGTCAGCAAGATCTCATGCTGGCACTGCCTTTCTCACACCTGCCATTCTCTTCCTCCCTCATGCTCTGTCAGCTGGATCTCATGCTGGCACTGCCTTTCTCACACCTGCCATTCTCTTCCTCCCTCATGCTCTGTCAGCTGGATCTCATGCTGGCACTGCCTTTCTCACACCTGCCATTCTCTTCCTCCTCATGCTCTGTCAGCAGATCTCATGCTGGCACTGCCTTTCTCACCTGCCATTCTCTTCCTCCCTCATGCTCTGTCAGCAAGATCTCATGCTGGCACTGCCTTTCTCACACCTGCCATTCTCTTCCTCCCTCATGCTCTGTCAGCTAGATCTCATGCTGGCACTGCCTTTCTCACACCTGCCATTCTCTTCCTCCCTCATGCTCTGTCAGCTGGATCTCATGCTGGCTGCCTCTCACACCTCTTCTCTTCCTCCCTCATGCTCTGTCAGCTGGATCTCATGCTGGCACTGCCTTTCTCACACCTGCCATTCTCTTCCTCCCTCATGCTCTGTCAGCTGGATCTCATGCTGGCACTGCCTTTCTCACACCTGCCATTCTCTTCCTCCCTCATGCTCTGTCAGCTAGATCTCATGCTGGCACTGCCTTCTCACCCTGCCATTCTCTTCCTCCCTCATGCTCTGTCAGCAGATCTCATGCTGGCACTGCCTTTCTCACACCTGCCATTCTCTTCCTCCCTCATGCTCTGTCAGCAGATCTCATGCTGGCACTGCCTTTCTCACACCTGCCATTCTCTTCCTCCTCATGCTCTGTCAGCGATCTCTGCTGGCACTGCCTTCTCCACCTGCCATTCTCTTCCTCCTCATGCTCTGTCAGCTGGATCTCATGCTGGCACTGCCTTTCTCACCTGCCATTCTCTTCTCCCTCATGCTCTGTCAGCTGGATCTCATGCTGGCACTGCCTTTCTCACCTGCCATTCTCTTCCTCCCTCATGCTCTGTCAGCAGATCTCATGCTGGCACTGCCTTTCTCACACCTGCCATTCTCTTCCTCCTCATGCTCTGTCAGCTGGATCTCATGCTGGCATCCTTTCTCACACCATTGCTCTTCTCCTCATGCTCTGTCAGCTGGATCTCATGCTGGCACTGCCTCTCTCAACCTGCCATTCTCTTCCTCCCTCATGCTCTGTCAGCTGGATCTCATGCTGGCCCTGCCTTTCACACCTGCCATTCTCTTCCTCCCTCATGCTCTGTCAGCTGGATCTCATGCTGGCACTGCCTTTCTCACACCTGCCATTCTCTTCCTCCCTCATGCTCTGTCAGCTGGATCTCATGCTGGCACTGCCTTTCTCACACCTGCCATTCTCTTCCTCCCTCATGCTCTGTCAGCTGGATCTCATGCTGGCACTGCCTTTCTCACACCTGCCATTCTCTTCCTCCCTCATGCTCTGTCAGCAAGATCTCATGCTGGCACTGCCTTTCTCACACCTGCCATTCTCTTCCTCCCTCATGCTCTGTCAGCAAGATCTCATGCTGGCACTGCCTTTCTCACACCTGCCATTCTCTTCCTCCCTCATGCTCTGTCAGCTGGATCTCATGCTGGCACTGCCTTTCTCACACCTGCCATTCTCTTCCTCCCTCATGCTCTGTCAGCTGAATCTCATGCTGGCACTGCCTTTCTCACACCTGCCATTCTCTTCCTCCCTCATGCTCTGTCAGCTGGATCTCATGCTGGCACTGCCTTTCTCACACCTGCCATTCTCTTCCTCCCTCATGCTCTGTCAGCTGGATCTCATGCTGGCACTGCCTTTCTCTCACACCTGCCATCTCTTCCTCCTCATGCTCTGTCAGCTGGATCTCATGCTGCACTGCCTTTCTCACACCTGCCATTCTCTTCCTCCCTCATGCTCTGTCAGCAGATCTCATGCTGGCACTGCCTTTCTCACACCTGCCATTCTCTTCCTCCCTCATGCTCTGTCAGCTGGATCTCATGCTGGCACTGCCTCTCACACCTGCCATTCTCTTCCTCCCTCATGCTCTGTCAGCTGGATCTCATGCTGGCACTGCCTTTCTCACACCTGCCATTCTCTTCCTCCCTCATGCTCTGTCAGCTGGATCTCATGCTGGCACCTTTCACACCTGCCATTCTCTTCCTCCCTCATGCTCTGTCAGCTGGATCTCATGCTGGCACTGCCTTCTCACACCTGCCATTCTCTTCCTCCCTCATGCTCTGTCAGCTGGATCTCATGCTGGCACTGCCTCTCACACCTGCCATTCTCTTCCTCCCTCATGCTCTGTCAGCAGATCTCATGCTGGCACTGCCTTTCTCACACCTGCCATTCTCTTCCTCCTCATGCTCTGTCAGCAAGATCTCATGCTGGCACTGCCTTTCTCACACCTGCCATTCTCTTCCTCCTCATGCTCTGTCAGCTGGATCTCATGCTGGCTGCCTTTCTCACACTGCCATTCTCTTCCTCCCTCATGCTCTGTCAGCTGGATCTCATGCTGGCACTGCCTTTCTCACACCTGCCATTCTCTTCCTCCCTCATGCTCTGTCAGCTGGATCTCATGCTGGCACTGCCTTTCTCACACCTGCCATTCTCTTCCTCCCTCATGCTCTGTCAGCTGGATCTCATGCTGGCACTGCCTTTCTCACACCTGCCATTCTCTTCCTCCCTCATGCTCTGTCAGCAAGATCTCATGCTGGCACTGCCTTTCTCACACCTGCCATTCTCTTCCTCCCTCATGCTCTGTCAGCAAGATCTCATGCTGGCACTGCCTTTCTCACCTGCCATTCTCTTCCTCCCTCATGCTCTGTCAGCTAGATCTCATGCTGCTTTGCCTTTCACACCTGCCATTCTCTTCCTCCCTCATGCTCTGTCAGCAGGATCTCATGCTGGCACTGCCTTTCTCACACCTGCCATTCTCTTCCTCCCTCATGCTCTGTCAGCTAGATCTCATGCTGGCACTGCCTTTCTCACACCTGCCATTCTCTTCCTCCCTCATGCTCTGTCAGCTGGATCTCATGCAGCACTGCCTTTCTCACACCTGCCATTCTCTTCCTCCCTCATGCTCTGTCAGCTGGATCTCATGCTGGCACTGCCTTTCTCACACCTGCCATTCTCTTCCTCCCTCATGCTCTGTCAGCTGGATCTCATGCTGGCACTGCCTTTCTCACACCTGCCATTCTCTTCCTCCCTCATGCTCTGTCAGCTGAGATCTCATGCTGGCACTGCCTTTCTCACACCTGCCATTCTCTTCCTCCCTCATGCTCTGTCAGCTGGATCTCATGCTGGCACTGCCTTTCACACACCTGCCATTCTCTTCCTCCCTCATGCTCTGTCAGCTGGATCTCATGCTGGCACTGCCTTTCTCACACCTGCCATTCTCTTCCTCCCTCATGCTCTGTCAGCTGGATCTCATGCTGGCACTGCCTTTCTCACCTGCCATTCTCTTCCTCCCTCATGCTCTGTCAGCTGGATCTCATGCTGGCACTGCCTTTCTCACACCTGCCATTCTCTTCCTCCCTCATGCTCTGTCAGCTGGATCTCATGCTGGCACTGCCTTTCTCACACCTGCCATTCTCTTCCTCCCTCATGCTCTGTCAGCTGGATCTCATGCTGGCTGCCTTTCTCACCTGCCATTCTCTTCCTCCCTCATGCTCTGTCAGCTGGATCTCATGCTGGCACTGCCTCTCACACCTGCCATTCTCTTCCTCCCTCATGCTCTGTCAGCTAGATCTCATGCTGGCACTGCCTTTCTCACACCTGCCATTCTCTTCCTCCCTCATGCTCTGTCAGCTGGATCTCATGCTGGCACTGCCTTTCTCACACCTGCCATTCTCTTCCTCCCTCATGCTCTGTCAGCTGGATCTCATGCTGGCACTGCCTTTCTCACACCTGCCATTCTCTTCCTCCCTCATGCTCTGTCAGCTGGATCTCATGCTGGCACTGCCTTTCTCACACCTGCCATTCTCTTCCTCCCTCATGCTCTGTCAGCTGGATCTCATGCTGGCACTGCCTTTCTCACACCTGCCATTCTCTTCCTCCCTCATGCTCTGTCAGTGGGATCTCATGCTGCACTGCCTTTCACACCTGCCATTCTTCCTCCCTCATGCTCTGTCAGCTGGATCTCATGCTGGCACTGCCTTTCTCACACCTGCCATTCTCTTCCTCCCTCATGCTCTGTCAGCTGGATCTCATGCTGGCACTGCCTTTCTCACACCTGCCATTCTCTTCCTCCCTCATGCTCTGTCAGCTGGATCTCATGCTGGCACTGCCTTTCTCTCACCTGCCATTCTCTTCCTCCCTCATGCTCTGTCAGCTGGATCTCATGCTGGCACTGCTCTCACACCTGCCATTCTCTTCCTCCCTCATGCTCTGTCAGCAAGATCTCATGCTGGCACTGCCTTTCTCACACCTGCCATTCTCTTCCTCCCTCATGCTCTGTCAGCAAGATCTCATGCTGGCACTGCCTTTCTCACACCTGCCATTCTCTTCCTCCCTCATGCTCTGTCAGCTGGATCTCATGCTGGCACTGCCTTTCTCACACCTGCCATTCTCTTCCTCCCTCATGCTCTGTCAGCAAGATCTCATGCTGGCACTGCCTTTCTCACACCTGCCATTCTCTTCCTCCCTCATGCTCTGTCAGCTGGATCTCATGCTGGCACTGCCTTTCTCACACCTGCCATTCTCTTCCTCCCTCATGCTCTGTCAGCTGGATCTCATGCTGGCACTGCCTTTCTCACACCTGCCATTCTCTTCCTCCCTCATGCTCTGTCAGCTGGATCTCATGCTGGCTGCCTTTCTCACATGCCTTCTCTTCCTCCCTCATGCTCTGTCAGCTGGATCTCATGCTGGCACTGCCTTTCTCACACCTGCCATTCTCTTCCTCCCTCATGCTCTGTCAGCTGGATCTCATGCTGGCACTGCCTTTCTCACACCTGCCATTCTCTTCCTCCCTCATGCTCTGTCAGCTGGATCTCATGCTGGCACTGCCTTTCTCACACCTGCCATTCTCTTCCTCCCTCATGCTCTGTCAGCTGGATCTCATGCTGGCACTGCCTTTCTCACACCTGCCATTCTCTTCCTCCCTCATGCTCTGTCAGCAAGATCTCATGCTGGCACTGCCTTTCTCACACCTGCCATTCTCTTCCTCCCTCATGCTCTGTCAGCTGGATCTCATGCTGGCACTGCCTTTCTCACCTGCCATTCTCTTCCTCCCTCATGCTCTGTCAGCTGGATCTCATGCTGGCACTGCCTTTCTCACCTGCCATTCTCTTCCTCCCTCATGCTCTGTCAGCTGGATCTCATGCTGGCACTGCCTTTCTCACACCTGCCATTCTCTTCCTCCCTCATGCTCTGTCAGCTGGATCTCATGCTGGCACTGCCTTTCTCACACCTGCCATTCTCTTCCTCCCTCATGCTCTGTCAGCAAGATCTCATGCTGGCACTGCCTTTCTCACACCTGCCATTCTCTTCCTCCCTCTGCTCTGTCAGCAGACTCATGCTGGCACTGCCTTTCTCACCTGCCATTCTCTTCCTCCCTCATGCTCTGTCAGCTGGATCTCATGCTGGCACTGCCTCTCACACTGCCATTCTCTTCCTCCCTCATGCTCTGTCAGCTGGATCTCATGCTGGCACTCGCCTCTCACCTGCCATTCTCTTCCTCCCTCATGCTCTGTCAGCTGGATCTCATGCTGGCACTGCCTTTCTCACACCTGCCATTCTCTTCCTCCCTCATGCTCTGTCAGCTGGATCTCATGCTGGCACTGCCTTTCTCACACCTGCCATTCTCTTCCTCCCTCATGCTCTGTCAGCTGGATCTCATGCTGGCACTGCCTTTCTCACACCTGCCATTCTCTTCCTCCCTCATGCTCTGTCAGCTGGATCTCATGCTGGCACTGCCTTTCTCACCCCTGCCATTCTCTTCCTCCCTCATGCTCTGTCAGCTGGATCTCATGCTGGCACTGCCTTTCTCACACCTGCCATTCTCTTCCTCCCTCATGCTCTGTCAGCTGGATCTCATGCTGGCACCGCCTTTCTCACACCTGCCATTCTCTTCCTCCCTCATGCTCTGTCAGCTGGATCTCATGCTGGCATTGCCTTTCTCACACCTGCCATTCTCTTCCTCCCTCATGCTCTGTCAGCTGGATCTCATGCGCGCCGCCTTTCTCACACCTGCCTTCTCTTCCTCCCTCATGCTCTGTCAGCAGATCTCATGCTGGCACTGCCTTTCTCACACCTGCCATTCTCTTCCTCCCTCATGCTCTGTCAGCTGGATCTCATGCTGGCACTGCCTTTCTCACACCTGCCATTCTCTTCCTCCCTCATGCTCTGTCAGCTGGATCTCATGCTGGCACTGCCTTTCTCACACCTGCCATTCTCTTCCTCCCTCATGCTCTGTCAGCTGGATCTCATGCTGGCACTGCCTTTCTCACACCTGCCATTCTCTTCCTCCCTCATGCTCTGTCAGCAAGATCTCATGCTGGCACTGCCTTTCTCACACCTGCCATTCTCTTCCTCCCTCATGCTCTGTCAGCAAGATCTCATGCTGGCACTGCCTTTCTCACACCTGCCATTCTCTTCCTCCCTCATGCTCTGTCAGCAAGATCTCATGCTGGCACTGCCTTTCTCACACCTGCCATTCTCTTCCTCCCTCATGCTCTGTCAGCAAGATCTCATGCTGGCACTGCCTTTCTCTCACCTGCCATTCTCTTCCTCCCTCATGCTCTGTCAGCAAGATCTCATGCTGCTGCCTTTCTCACACCTGCCATTCTCTTCCTCCCTCATGCTCTGTCAGCAAGATCTCATGCTGGCACTGCCTTTCTCACACCTGCCATTCTCTTCCTCCCTCATGCTCTGTCAGCTGGATCTCATGCTGGCACTGCCTTTCTCACACCTGCCATTCTCTTCCTCCCTCATGCTCTGTCAGCTGGATCTCATGCTGCTCTGCCTTCTCACACCTGCCATTCTCTTCCTCCCTCATGCTCTGTCAGCTGGATCTCATGCTGGCACTGCCTTTCTCACACCTGCCATTCTCTTCCTCCCTCATGCTCTGTCAGCTGGATCTCATGCTGGCACTGCCTTTCTCACACCTGCCATTCTCTTCCTCCCTCATGCTCTGTCAGCTGGATCTCATGCTGGCACTGCCTTTCTCACACCTGCCATTCTCTTCCTCCCTCATGCTCTGTCAGCTGGATCTCATGCTGGTACGGCCTTTCTCACACCTGCCATTCTCTTCCTCCCTCATGCTCTGTCAGCTGGATCTCATGCTGGCACTGCCTTTCTCACACCTGCCATTCTCTTCCTCCCTCATGCTCTGTCAGCTGGATCTCATGCTGGCACTGCCTTTCTCACACCTGCCATTCTCTTCCTCCCTCATGCTCTGTCAGCTGGATCTCATGCTGGCACTGCCTTTCTCACACCTGCCATTCTCTTCCTCCCTCATGCTCTGTCAGCTGGATCTCATGCTGGCACTGCCTTTCTCACACCTGCCATTCTCTTCCTCCCTCATGCTCTGTCAGCAAGATCTCATGCTGGCACTGCCTTTCTCACACCTGCCATTCTCTTCCTCCCTCATGCTCTGTCAGCAAGATCTCATGCTGGCTCTGCCTTTCTCACACCTGCCATTCTCTTCCTCCCTCATGCTCTGTCAGCTGGATCTCATGCTGGCACTGCCTTTCTCACACCTGCCATTCTCTTCCTCCCTCATGCTCTGTCAGCTGGATCTCATGCTGGCACTGCCTTTCTCACACCTGCCATTCTCTTCCTCCCTCATGCTCTGTCAGCAAGATCTCATGCTGGCACTGCCTTTCTCACACCTGCCATTCTCTTCCTCCCTCATGCTCTGTCAGCTGGATCTCATGCTGGCACTGCCTTTCTCACACCTGCCATTCTCTTCCTCCCTCATGCTCTGTCAGCTAGATCTCATGCTGGCACTGCCTTTCTCACACCTGCCATTCTCTTCCTCCCTCATGCTCTGTCAGCAAGATCTCATGCTGGCACTGCCTTTCTCACACCTGCCATTCTCTTCCTCCCTCATGCTCTGTCAGCAAGATCTCATGCTGGCACTGCCTTTCTCACACCTGCCATTCTCTTCCTCCCTCATGCTCTGTCAGCTGGATCTCATGCTGGCACTGCCTTTCTCACACCTGCCATTCTCTTCCTCCCTCATGCTCTGTCAGCAAGATCTCATGCTGGCACTGCCTCTCACACCTGCCATTCTCTTCCTCCTCATGCTCTGTCAGCTGGATCTCATGCTGGCACTGCGTTTCTCACACCTGCCATTCTCTTCCTCCCTCATGCTCTGTCAGCTGGATCTCATGCTGGCACTGCCTTTCTCTCACACCTGCCATTCTCTTCCTCCCTCATGCTCTGTCAGCAAGATCTCATGCTGGCACTGCCTTTCTCACACCTGCCATTCTCTTCCTCCCTCATGCTCTGTCAGCAAGATCTCATGCTGGCACTGCCTTTCTCACACCTGCCATTCTCTTCCTCCCTCATGCTCTGTCAGCTGGATCTCATGCTGGCACTGCCTTTCTCACACCTGCCATTCTCTTCCTCCCTCATGCTCTGTCAGCTGGATCTCATGCTGGCACTGCCTTTCACACCTGCCATTCTCTTCCTCCCTCATGCTCTGTCAGCTGGATCTCATGCTGGCACTGCCTTTCTCACACCTGCCATTCTCTTCCTCCCTCATGCTCTGTCAGCTGGATCTCATGCTTGCACTGCCTTTCTCACACCTGCCATTCTCTTCCTCCCTCATGCTCTGTCAGCTGGATCTCATGCTGGCACTGCCTTTCTCACACCTGCCATTCTCTTCCTCCCTCATGCTCTGTCAGCTGGATCTCATGCTGGCACTGCCTTTCTCACACCTGCCATTCTCTTCCTCCCTCATGCTCTGTCAGCAAGATCTCATGCTGGCACTGCCTTTCTCACACCTGCCATTCTCTTCCTCCCTCATGCTCTGTCAGCTGGATCTCATGCTGGCACTGCCTTTCTCACACCTGCCATTCTCTTCCTCCCTCATGCTCTGTCAGCTGGATCTCATGCTGGCACTGCCTTTCTCACACCTGCCATTCTCTTCCTCCCTCATGCTCTGTCAGCAAGATCTCATGCTGGCACTGCCTTTCTCACACCTGCCATTCTCTTCCTCCCTCATGCTCTGTCAGCAAGATCTCATGCTGGCACTGCCTTTCTCCCACCTGCCATTCTCTTCCTCCCTCATGCTCTGTCAGCTGGATCTCATGCTGGCACTGCCTTTCTCACCTGCCATTCTCTTCCTCCCTCATGCTCTGTCAGCTGGATCTCATGCTGGCACTGCCTTTCTCACACCTGCCATTCTCTTCCTCCCTCATGCTCTGTCAGCTGGATCTCATGCTGGCACTGCCTTTCTCACACCTGCCATTCTCTTCCTCCCTCATGCTCTGTCAGCTGGATCTCATGCTGGCACTGCCTTTCTCACCTGCCATTCTCTTCCTCCCTCATGCTCTGTCAGCAAGATCTCATGCTGGCACTGCCTCTCCACACTGCCATTCTCTTCCTCCCTCATGCTCTGTCAGCTGGATCTCATGCTGGCACTGCCTTTCACACCTGCCATTCTCTTCCTCCCTCATGCTCTGTCAGCTGGATCTCATGCTGGCACTGCCTTTCTCACACCTGCCATTCTCTTCCTCCCTCATGCTCTGTCAGCAAGATCTCATGCTGGCACTGCCTTTCTCACACCTCCCATTCTCTTCCTCCCTCATGCTCTGTCAGCAAGATCTCATGCTGGCACTGCCTTTCTCACACCTGCCATTCTCTTCCTCCCTCATGCTCTGTCAGCTGGATCTCATGCTGGCACTGCCTTTCTCACACCTGCCATTCTCTTCCTCCCTCATGCTCTGTCAGCAAGATCTCATGCTGGCACTGCCTCCACACCTGCCATTCTCTTCCTCCTCATGCTCTGTCAGCAAGATCTCATGCTGGCACTGCCTTTCTCACCTCCATTCTCTTCCTCCCTCATGCTCTGTCAGCAGATCTCATGCTGGCACTGCCTTTCTCACCTGCCATTCTCTTCCTCCCTCATGCTCTGTCAGCTAGATCTCATGCTGGCATGCCTTTCTCACACCTGCCATTCTCTTCCTCCCTCATGCTCTGTCAGCTGGATCTCATGCTGGCACTGCCTTTCTCCACCTGCCATTCTCTTCCTCCTCATGCTCTGTCAGCTAGATCTCATGCTGGCACTGCCTTTCTCACACCTGCCATTCTCTTCCTCCCTCATGCTCTGTCAGCAGATCTCATGCTGCTCTGCCTTTCACACCTGCCATTCTCTTCCTCCCTCATGCTCTGTCAGCTGGATCTCATGCTGGCACTGCCTTTCTCACACCTGCCATTCTCTTCCTCCCTCATGCTCTGTCAGCTGGATCTCATGCTGGCACTGCCTTTCTCACACCTGCCATTCTCTTCCTCCCTCATGCTCTGTCAGCTGGATCTCATGCTGGCACTGCCTTTCACACACCTGCCATTCTCTTCCTCCCTCATGCTCTGTCAGCTGGATCTCATGCTGGCACTGCCTTTCTCACACCTGCCATTCTCTTCCTCCCTCATGCTCTGTCAGCAAGATCTCATGCTGGCACTGCCTTTCTCACACCTCCATTCTCTTCCTCCCTCATGCTCTGTCAGCGGATCTCATGCTGGCACTGCTTTCTCCACCTGCCATTCTCTTCCTCCCTCATGCTCTGTCAGCAAGATCTCATGCTGGCACTGCCTTCTCACACCTGCCATTCTCTTCCTCCCTCATGCTCTGTCAGCGGATCTCATGCTGGCACTGCCTTTCTCACACCTGCCATTCTCTTCCTCCCTCATGCTCTGTCAGCTGGATCTCATGCTGGCACTGCCTTTCTCACACCTGCCATTCTCTTCCTCCCTCATGCTCTGTCAGCTGGATCTCATGCTGGCACTGCCTTTCTCACACCTGCCATTCTCTTCCTCCCTCATGCTCTGTCAGCTGGATCTCATGCTGGCACTGCCTTTCTCACACCTGCCATTCTCTTCCTCCTCATGCTCTGTCAGCAAGATCTCATGCTGCACTGCCTTCTCACCGCCATTCTCTTCCTCCCTCATGCTCTGTCAGCTGGATCTCATGCTGGCACTGCCTTCTCACACCTGCCATTCTCTTCCTCTCTCATGCTCTGTCAGCTGGATCTCATGCTGGCACTGCCTTTCTCACCTGCCATTCTCTTCCTCCCTCATGCTCTGTCAGCAAGATCTCATGCTGCATCGCCTTTCTCACACCTGCCATTCTCTTCCTCCCTCATGCTTCAGCTGAGATCTCAGCTGGCACTGCCTTCTCACCACCTGCCATTCTCTTCCTCCCTCATGCTCTGTCAGCAAGATCTCATGCTGGCACTGCCTTTCTCACACCTGCCATTCTCTTCCTCCCTCATGCTCTGTCAGCTGGATCTCATGCTGGCACTGCCTTTCTCACACCTGCCATTCTCTTCCTCCCTCATGCTCTGTCAGCTGGATCTCATGCTGGCACTGCCTTTCTCACACCTGCCATTCTCTTCCTCCCTCATGCTCTGTCAGCTGGATCTCATGCTGCTACCCTTTCTCACACCTGCCATTCTCTTCCTCCCTCATGCTCTGTCAGCTGGATCTCAGCTGCACTGCCTTTCTCACACCATTCTCTTCCTCCCTCATGCTCTGTCAGCTGGATCTCATGCTGGCACTGCCTTTCTCACACCTGCCATTCTCTTCCTCCCTCATGCTCTGTCAGCTGGATCTCATGCTGGCACTGCCTTTCTCACACCTGCCATTCTCTTCCTCCCTCATGCTCTGTCAGCTGGATCTCATGCTGGCACTGCCTCTCACCTGCCATTCTCTTCCTCCTCATGCTCTGTCAGCTGGATCTCATGCTGGCACTGCCTTTCTCACACCTGCCATTCTTCCTCCCTCATGCTCTGTCAGCTGGATCTCATGCTGGCACTGCCTCTCACACCTGCCATTCTCTTCCTCCCTCATGCTCTGTCAGCTGGATCTCATGCTGGCCTGCCTTTCTCACCTGCCATTCTCTTCCTCCCTCATGCTCTGTCAGCAGATCTCATGCTGGCACTGCCTCTCTCACCTGCCATTCTCTTCCTCCTCATGCTCTGTCAGCAAGATCTCATGCTGCACTGCCTTTCTCACCTGCCATTCTCTTCCTCCTCATGCTCTGTCAGCTGGATCTCATGCTGCCTGCTCTCTCACACCTGCCATTCTCTTCCTCCCTCATGCTCTGTCAGCTGGATCTCATGCTGGCACTGCCTCTCACACCTGCCATTCTCTTCCTCCCTCATGCTCTGTCAGCTGGATCTCATGCTGGCACTGCCCTCTCACACCTGCCATTCTCTTCCTCCCTCATGCTCTGTCAGCTGGATCTCATGCTGGCACTGCCTTTCCACACCTGCCATTCTCTTCCTCCTCATGCTCTGTCAGCTGGATCTCATGCTGGCACTGCCTTTCTCACACCTGCCATTCTCTCCTCCCTCATGCTCTGTCAGCTGGATCTCATGCTGGCACTGCCTTTCTCACACCTGCCATTCTCTTCCTCCCTCATGCTCTGTCAGCTGGATCTCATGCTGGCACTGCCTTTCTCACACCTGCCATTCTCTTCCTCCCTCATGCTCTGTCAGCTGGATCTCATGCTGGCACTGCCTTTCTCACACCTGCCATTCTTCTCCCTCATGCTCTGTCAGCTGGATCTCATGCTGGCACTGCCTTTCTCACCCTGCCATTCTCTTCCTCCCTCATGCTCTGTCAGCTGGATCTCATGCTGGCACTGCCTTTCTCACACCTGCCATTCTCTTCCTCCCTCATGCTCTGTCAGCTGGATCTCATGCTGGCACTGCCTCTTACACCTGCCATTCTCTTCCTCCTCATGCTCTGTCAGCTGGATCTCATGCTGCTGCCTCTCTCACCTGCCATTCTCTTCCTCCCTCATGCTCTGTCAGCTGGATCTCATGCTGGCACTGCTCTCTCACACCTGCCATTCTCTTCCTCCCTCATGCTCTGTCAGCAAGATCTCATGCTGGCACTGCCTCACACTGCCATTCTCTTCCTCCCTCATGCTCTGTCAGCTGGATCTCATGCTGGCACTGCTTCTCCCATTCTCTTCCTCCCTCATGCTCTGTCAGCTGGATCTCATGCTGGCACTGCCTTTCTCACACCTGCCATTCTCTTCCTCCCTCATGCTCTGTCAGCCAGATCTCATGCTGGCACTGCCTTTCTCACACCTGCCATTCTCTTCCTCCCTCATGCTCTGTCAGCTAGATCTCATGCTGGCACTGCCTTTCTCACACCTGCCATTCTCTTCCTCCCTCATGCTCTGTCAGCAAGATCTCATGCTGGCACTGCCTTTCTCACACCTGCCATTCTCTTCCTCCCTCATGCTCTGTCAGCTGATCTCATGCTGGCGCCTGCCTTCTCACACCTGCCATTCTCTTCCTCCTCATGCTCTGTCAGCAGATCTCATGCTGGCACTGCTTTCTCACACCTGCCATTCTCTTCCTCCCTCATGCTCTGTCAGCTAGATCTCATGCTGGCACTGCCTCTCACACCTGCCATTCTCTTCCTCCCTCATGCTCTGTCAGCAAGATCTCATGCTGGCACTGCCTTTCTCACACCTGCCATTCTCTTCCTCCCTCATGCTCTGTCAGCAAGATCTCATGCTGGCACTGCCTTTCTCACACCTGCCATTCTCTTCCTCCCTCATGCTCTGTCAGCAAGATCTCATGCTGGCACTGCCTTTCACACCTGCCATTCTCTTCCTCCCTCATGCTCTGTCAGCTGGATCTCATGCTGGCACTGCCTTTCTCACACCTGCCATTCTCTTCCTCCCTCATGCTCTGTCAGCTGGATCTCATGCTGGCACTGCCTTTCTCACACCTGCCATTCTCTTCCTCCCTCATGCTCTGTCAGCTGGATCTCATGCTGGCACTGCCTTTCTCACACCTGCCATTCTCTTCCTCCCTCATGCTCTGTCAGCAAGATCTCATGCTGGCACTGCCTTTCTCACACCTGCCATTCTCTTCCTCCCTCATGCTCTGTCAGCAGGATCTCATGCTGGCACTGCCTTTCTCACACCTGCCATTCTCTTCCTCCCTCATGCTCTGTCAGCAAGATCTCATGCTGGCACTGCCTTTCTCACACCTGCCATTCTCTTCCTCCCTCATGCTCTGTCAGCAAGATCTCATGCTGGCACTGCCTTTCTCACACCTGCCATTCTCTTCCTCCCTCATGCTCTGTCAGCAAGATCTCATGCTGCACTGCCTCACACCTGCTTCCTCCCTCATGCTCTGTCAGCAGGATCTCATGCTGGCACTGCCTTTCTCACACCTGCCATTCTCTTCCTCCCTCATGCTCTGTCAGCTAGATCTCATGCTGGCACTGCCTTTCTCACACCTGCCATTCTCTTCCTCCCTCATGCTCTGTCAGCTAAGATCTCATGCTGGCACTGCCTTTCACACCTGCCATTCTCTTCCTCCCTCATGCTCTGTCAGCTAGATCTCATGCTGGCACTGCCTTTCTCACACCTGCCATTCTCTTCCTCCCTCATGCTCTGTCAGCTGGATCTCATGCTGGCACTGCCTTTCTCACACCTGCCATTCTCTTCCTCCCTCATGCTCTGTCAGCTAGATCTCATGCTGGCACTGCCTTTCTCACACCTGCCATTCTCTTCCTCCCTCATGCTCTGTCAGCAAGATCTCATGCTGGCACTGCCTTTCTCACACCTGCCATTCTCTTCCTCCCTCATGCTCTGTCAGCTAGATCTCATGCTGGCACTGCCTTTCTCACACCTACCATTCTCTTCCTCCCTCATGCTCTGTCAGCAAGATCTCATGCTGGCACTGCCTTTCTCACACCTGCCATTCTCTTCCTCCCTCATGCTCTGTCAGCAAGATCTCATGCTGGCACTGCCTTTCTCACACCTGCCATTCTCTTCCTCCCTCATGCTCTGTCAGCTGGATCTCATGCTGGCACTGCCTTTCTCACACCTGCCATTCTCTTCCTCCCTCATGCTCTGTCAGCTGGATCTCATGCTGGCACTGCCTTCCTCACACCTGCCATTCTCTTCCTCCCTCATGCTCTGTCAGCTAGATCTCATGCTGGCACTGCCTTTCTCACACCTGCCATTCTCTTCCTCCCTCATGCTCTGTCAGCTGGATCTCATGCTGGCACTGCCTTTCTCACACCTGCCATTCTCTTCCTCCCTCATGCTCTGTCAGCAGGATCTCATGCTGGCACTGCCTTTCTCACACCTGCCATTCTCTTCCTCCCTCATGCTCTGTCAGCAAGATCTCATGCTGGCACTGCCTTTCTCACACCTGCCATTCTCTTCCTCCCTCATGCTCTGTCAGCAAGATCTCATGCTGGCACTGCCTTTCTCACACCTGCCATTCTCTTCCTCCCTCATGCTCTGTCAGCAAGATCTCATGCTGGCACTGCCTTTCTCACACCTGCCATTCTCTTCCTCCCTCATGCTCTGTCAGCTGGATCTCATGCTGGCACTGCCTTTCTCACACCTGCCATTCTCTTCCTCCCTCATGCTCTGTCAGCTGGATCTCATGCTGGCACTGCCTTTCTCACACCTGCCATTCTCTTCCTCCCTCATGCTCTGTCAGCTGGATCTCATGCTGGCACTGCCTTTCTCACACCTGCCATTCTCTTCCTCCCTCATGCTCTGTCAGCTGGATCTCATGCTGGCACTGCCTTTCTCACACCTGCCATTCTCTTCCTCCCTCATGCTCTGTCAGCTGGATCTCATGCTGGCACTGCCTCTCACACCTGCCATTCTCTTCCCCCTCATGCTCTGTCAGCTGGATCTCATGCTGGCACTGCCTTTCTCACACCTGCCATTCTCTTCCTCCTCATGCTCTGTCAGCTGGATCTCATGCTGGCACTGCCTTTCTCACACCTGCCATTCTCTTCCTCCCTCATGCTCTGTCAGCTGGATCTCATGCTGGCACTGCCCTCTCACACCATTCTCTTCCTCCCTCATGCTCTGTCAGCTGGATCTCATGCTGGCACTGCCTTCTCCACCTGCCATTCTCTTCCTCCCTCATGCTCTGTCAGCGGGATCTCAAGCTGGCACTGCCTTTCTCACACCTGCCATTCTCTTCCTCCCTCATGCTCTGTCAGTAAGATCTCATGCTGGCACTGCCTTTCTCACACCTGCCATTCTCTTCCTCCCTCATGCTCTGTCAGCTGGATCTCATGCTGGCACTGCCTTTCTCACACCTGCCATTCTCTTCCTCCCTCATGCTCTGTCAGCTGGATCTCATGCTGGCACTGCCTTTCTCACACCTGCCATTCTCTTCCCCTCATGCTCTGTCAGCTGGATCTCATGCTGGCACTGCCTTTCTCACACCTGCCATTCTCTTCCTCCCTCATGCTCTGTCAGCTGGATCTCATGCTGGCACTGCCTTTCTCACACCTGCCATTCTCTTCCTCCCTCATGCTCTGTCAGCTGGATCTCATGCTGGCACTGCCTTTCTCACACCTGCCATTCTCTTCCTCCCTCATGCTCTGTCAGCAAGATCTCATGCTGGCACTGCCTTTCTCACACCTGCCATTCTCTTCCTCCCTCATGCTCTGTCAGCAAGATCTCATGCTGGCACTGCCTTTCTCACACCTGCCATTCTCTTCCTCCCTCATGCTCTGTCAGCTGGATCTCATGCTGGCACTGCCTTTCTCACACCTGCCATTCTCTTCCTCCCTCATGCTCTGTCAGCTAGATCTCATGCTGGCACTGCCTTCTCACACCTGCCATTCTCTTCCTCCCTCATGCTCTGTCAGCTGGATCTCATGCTGCCTTTCTCTCACACCTGCCATTCTCTTCCTCCCTCATGCTCTGTCAGCAAGATCTCATGCTGGCACTGCCTTTCCACACCTGCCATTCTCTTCCTCCCTCATGCTCTGTCAGCAAGATCTCATGCTGGCACTGCCTCTCACACCTGCCATTCTCTTCCTCCCTCATGCTCTGTCAGCAGATCTCATGCTGGCACTGCCTTTCTCACACCTGCCATTCTCTTCCTCCCTCATGCTCTGTCAGCAAGATCTCATGCTGCCTTGCCTTTCACACCTGCCATTCTCTTCCTCCCTCATGCTCTGTCAGCAGATCTCATGCTGCACTGCCTCACACCTGCCATTCTCTTCCTCCTCATGCTCTGTCAGCTAGATCTCATGCTGGCACTGCCTTTCTCACACCTGCCATTCTCTTCCTCCCTCATGCTGTGTCAGCAAGATCTCATGCTGGCACTGCCTTTCTCACACCTGCCATTCTCTTCCTCCCTCATGCTCTGTCAGCAAGATCTCATGCTGGCACTGCCTTTCTCACACCTGCCATTCTCTTCCTCCCTCATGCTCTGTCAGCTAGATCTCATGCTGGCACTGCCTTTCTCACACCTGCCATTCTCTTCCTCCCTCATGCTCTGTCAGCAAGATCTCATGCTGGCACTGCCTTTCTCACACCTGCCATTCTCTTCCTCCCTCATGCTCTGTCAGCAAGATCTCATGCTGGCACTGCCTTTCTCACACCTCCCATTCTCTTCCTCCCTCATGCTCTGTCAGCAAGATCTCATGCTGGCACTGCCTTTCTCACACCTGCCATTCTCTTCCTCCCTCATGCTCTGTCAGCTGATCTCATGCTGGCACTGCCTTTCTCACACCTGCCATTCTCTTCCTCCCTCATGCTCTGTCAGCTAGATCTCATGCTGGCACTGCCTTTCTCACACCTGCCATTCTCTTCCTCCCTCATGCTCTGTCAGCTAGATCTCATGCTGGCACTGCCTTTCTCACACCTGCCATTCTCTTCCTCCCTCATGCTCTGTCAGCTGGATCTCTCATGCTGCACTGCCTTCTCACACCTGCCATTCTCTTCCTCCCTCATGCTCTGTCAGCAAGATCTCATGCTGGCACTGCCTTCTCACACCTGCCATTCTCTTCCTCCCTCATGCTCTGTCAGCTGGATCTCATGCTGGCACTGCCTTTCTCACACCTGCCATTCTCTTCCTCCCTCATGCTCTGTCAGCAAGATCTCATGCTGGCACTGCCTTTCTCACACCTGCCATTCTCTTCCTCCCTCATGCTCTGTCAGCTGGATCTCATGCTGGCACTGCCTTTCTCACACCTGCCATTCTCTTCCTCCCTCATGCTCTGTCAGCAAGATCTCATGCTGGCACTGCCTTTCTCACACCTGCCATTCTCTTCCTCCCTCATGCTCTGTCAGCAAGATCTCATGCTGGCACTGCCTTTCTCACACCTGCCATTCTCTTCCTCCCTCATGCTCTGTCAGCTGGATCTCATGCTGGCACTGCCTTTCTCACACCTGCCATTCTCTTCCTCCCTCATGCTCTGTCAGCTGGATCTCATGCTGGCACTGCCTTTCTCACACCTGCCATTCTCTTCCTCCCTCATGCTCTGTCAGCAGATCTCATGCTGGCACTGCCTTTCTCACCTGCCATTCTCTTCCTCCCTCATGCTCTGTCAGCTGGATCTCATGCTGGCACTGCCTTTCTCACACCTGCCATTCTCTTCCTCCCTCATGCTCTGTCAGCTGGATCTCATGCTGGCACTGCCTTTCTCACACCTGCCATTCTCTTCCTCCCTCATGCTCTGTCAGCTGGATCTCATGCTGGCACTGCCTTTCTCACACCTGCCATTCTCCTCCTCCCTCATGCTCTGTCAGCTGGATCTCATGCTGGCACTGCCTTTCTCACACCTGCCATTCTCTTCCTCCCTCATGCTCTGTCAGCTGGATCTCATGCTGGCACTGCCTTTCTCACACCTGCCATTCTCTTCCTCCCTCATGCTCTGTCAGCTGGATCTCATGCTGGCACTGCCTTTCTCACACCTGCCATTCTCTTCCTCCCTCATGCTCTGTCAGCAAGATCTCATGCTGGCACTGCCTTTCTCACACCTGCCATTCTCTTCCTCCCTCATGCTCTGTCAGCAAGATCTCATGCTGGCACTGCCTTTCTCACACCTGCCATTCTCTTCCTCCCTCATGCTCTGTCAGCTGGATCTCATGCTGGCACTGCCTTTCTCACACCTGCCATTCTCTTCCTCCCTCATGCTCTGTCAGCTGGATCTCATGCTGGCACTGCCTTTCTCACACCTGCCATTCTCTTCCTCCCTCATGCTCTGTCAGCTGGATCTCATGCTGGCACTGCCTTTCTCACACCTGCCATTCTCTTCCTCCCTCATGCTCTGTCAGCTGGATCTCATGCTGGCACTGCCTTTCTCACACCTGCCATTCTCTTCCTCCCTCATGCTCTGTCAGCTGGATCTCATGCTGGCACTGCCTTTCTCACACCTGCCATTCTCTTCCTCCCTCATGCTCTGTCAGCTGGATCTCATGCTGGCACTGCCTTTCTCACACCTGCTGCCTTTCTCAACCTGCCATTCTCTTCCTCCCTCATGCTCTGTCAGCAGGATCTCATGCTGGCACTGCCTTTCTCACACCTGCCATTCTCTTCCTCCCTCATGCTCTGTCAGCTGGATCTCATGCTGGCACTGCCTTTCTCACACCTGCCATTCTCTTCCTCCCTCATGCTCTGTCAGCTAGATCTCATGCTGGCACTGCCTTCTCACACCTGCCATCTCTTCCTCCCTCATGCTCTGTCAGCTGGATCTCATGCTGGCACTGCCTTTCTCACACCTGCCATTCTCTTCCTCCCTCATGCTCTGTCAGCAAGATCTCATGCTGGCACTGCCTTTCTCACACCTGCCATTCTCTTCCTCCCTCATGCTCTGTCAGCAAGATCTCATGCTGGCACTGCCTTTCTCACACCTGCCATTCTCTTCCTCCCTCATGCTCTGTCAGCTAGATCTCATGCTGGCACTGCCTTTCTCAGACCTGCCATTCTCTTCCTCCCTCATGCTCTGTCAGCTGGATCTCATGCTGGCACTGCCTTTCTCACACCTGCCATTCTCTTCCTCCCTCATGCTCTGTCAGCTGGATCTCATGCTGGCACTGCCTTTCTCACCCCTGCCATTCTCTTCCTCCCTCATGCTCTGTCAGCTGGATCTCATGCTGGCACTGCCTTTCTCACACCTGCCATTCTCTTCCTCCCTCATGCTCTGTCAGCTGGATCTCATGCTGGCACTGCCTTTCTCACACCTGCCATTCTTCCTCCCTCATGCTCTGTCAGCTGGATCTCATGCTGGCACTGCCTTTCTCACACCTGCCATTCTCTTCCTCCCTCATGCTCTGTCAGCTGGATCTCATGCTGGCACTGCCTTTCTCACACCTGCCATTCTCTTCCTCCCTCATGCTCTGTCAGCTGGATCTCATGCTGGCACTGCCTTTCACACCTGCCATTCTCTTCCTCCCTCATGCTCTGTCAGCTGGATCTCATGCTGGCACTGCCTTTCTCACACCTGCCATTTCTTTCCTCATGCTCTGTCAGCTAGATCTCATGCTGGCACTGCCTTTCCTACACCTGCCATTCCTTCTCTCCTCATGCTCTGTCAGCTGGATCTCATGCTGGCACTGCCTTTCTCACACCTGCCATTCTCTTCCTCCCTCATGCTCTGTCAGCATGATCTCATGCTGGCACTGCCTTTCTCACACCTGCCATTCTCTTCCTCCCTCATGCTCTGTCAGCTGGATCTCATGCTGGCACTGCCTTTCTCACACCTGCCATTCTCTTCCTCCCTCATGCCTGTCAGCTGGATCTCATGCTGGCACTGCCTTTCTCACACCTGCCATTCTCTTCCTCCCTCATGCTCTGTCAGCTGGATCTCATGCTGGCACTGCCTTTCTCACACCTGCCATTCTCTTCCTCCCTGCTCTGTCAGCTGATCTCATGCTGCCACTGCCTTTCTCACACCTGCCATTCTCTTCCTCCCTCATGCTCTGTCAGCTGGATCTCATGCTGGCACTGCCTTTCTCACACCTGCCATTCTCTTCCTCCCTCATGCTCTGTCAGCTGGATCTCATGCTGGCACTGCCTTTCTCACACCTGCCATTCTCTTCCTCCCTCATGCTCTGTCAGCTTGATCTCATGCTGGCACTGCCTTTCTCACACCTGCCATTCTCTTCCTCCCTCATGCTCTGTCAGCTGGATCTCATGCTGGCACTGCCTTTCTCACACCTGCCATTCTCTTCCTCCCTCATGCTCTGTCAGCTGGATCTCATGCTGGCACTGCCTTTCTCACACCTGCCATTCTCTTCCTCCCTCATGCTCTGTCAGCTGGATCTCATGCTGGCACTGCCTTTCTCACACCTGCCATTCTCTTCCTCCCTCATGCTCTGTCAGCTGGATCTCATGCTGGCACTGCCTTTCTCACACCTGCCATTCTCTTCCTCCCTCATGCTCTGTCAGCTGGATCTCATGCTGGCACTGCCTTTCTCACACCTGCCATTCTCTTCCTCCCTCATGCTCTGTCAGCTGGATCTCATGCTGGCACTGCCTTTCTCACACCTGCCATTCTCTTCCTCCCTCATGCTCTGTCAGCTGGATCTCATGCTGGCACTGCCTTTCTCACCTCAGTCTCTTCCTCCCTCATGCTCTGTCAGCAAGATCTCATGCTGGCACTGCCTTTCTCACACCTTCCATTCTCTTCCTCCCTCTGCTCTGTCAGCTGATCTCATGCACTGCCTTTCTCACACCTGCCATTCTCTTCCTCCTCATGCTCTGTCAGCTGATCTCATGCTGGCACTGCCTTCTCACACCTGCCATTCTCTTCCTCCCTCATGCTCTGTCAGCTGGATCTCATGCTGGCACTGCCTTTCTCACACCTGCCATTCTCTTCCTCCCTCATGCTCTGTCAGCTGGATCTCATGCTGGCACTGCCTTTCTCACACCTGCCATTCTCTTCCTCCCTCATGCTCTGTCAGCTGGATCTCATGCTGGCACTGCCTTTCTCACACCTGCCATTCTCTTCCTCCCTCATGCTCTGTCAGCTGGATCTCATGCTGGCACTGCCTTTCTCACACCTGCCATTCTCTTCCTCCCTCATGCTCTGTCAGCAAGATCTCATGCTGGCACTGCCTTTCTCACACCTGCCATTCTCTTCCTCCCTCATGCTCTGTCAGCTGGATCTCATGCTGGCACTGCCTTTCTCACACCTGCCATCTCTTCCTCCTCATGCTCTGTCAGCTGATCTCATGCTGGCACTGCCTTTCTCACACCTGCCATTCTCTTCCTCCCTCATGCTCTGTCAGCTGGATCTCATGCTGGCACTGCCTTTCTCACACCTGCCATTCTCTTCCTCCCTCATGCTCTGTCAGCTGGATCTCATGCTGGCACTGCCTTTCTCACACCTGCCATTCTCTTCCTCCCTCATGCTCTGTCAGCTGGATCTCATGCTGGCACTGCCTTTCTCACACCTGTTTCTCTTCCTCCTCATGCTCTGTCAGCTGGATCTCATGCTGCACTGCCTTTCTCACACCTGCCATTCTCTTCCTCCCTCATGCTCTGTCAGCTGGATCTCATGCTGGCACTGCCTTTCCACACCTGCCATTCTCTTCCTCCCTCATGCTCTGTCAGCAAGATCTCATGCTGGCACTGCCTTCTCACACCTGCCACTCCTCCCTCATGCTCTGTCAGCAGATCTCATGCTGGCACTGCCTTTCTCACACCTGCCATTCTCTTCCTCCCTCATGCTCTGTCAGCTGGATCTCATGCTGGCACTGCTTTCTCACACCTGCCATTCTCTTCCTCCCTCATGCTCTGTCAGCTGGATCTCATGCTGGCACTGCCTTCTCAGACCTGCCATTCTCTTCCTCCTCATGCTCTGTCAGCTGGATCTCATGCTGGCACTGCCTTCTCAGACCTGCCATTCTCTTCCTCCCTCATGCTCTGTCAGCTGATCTCATGCTGGCACTGCCTTTCTCACACCTGCCATCTCTTCCTCCCTCATGCTCTGTCAGCTGATCTCATGCTGGCACTGCCTTCTCACACCTGCCATTCTCTTCCTCCCTCATGCTCTGTCATGGATCTCATGCTGCACTGCCTTTCACACCTGCCATTCTCTTCCTCCCTCATGCTCTGTCAGCTGGATCTCATGCTGGCACTGCCTTTCTCACACCTGCCATTCTCTTCCTCCCTCATGCTCTGTCAGCTGGATCTCATGCTGGCACTGCCTTTCACACCTGCCATTCTCTTCCTCCCTCATGCTCTGTCAGCTGGATCTCATGCTGGCACTGCCTTTCACACCTGCCATTCTCTTCCTCCTCATGCTCTGTCAGCTGGATCTCATGCTGGCACTGCCTTTCTCACACCTGCCATTCTCTTCCTCCCTCATGCTCTGTCAGCTAGATCTCATGCTGGCACTGCCTTTCTCACACCTGCCATTCTCTTCCTCCCTCATGCTCTGTCAGCTAGATCTCATGCTGGCACTGCCTTTCTCACACCTGCCATTCTCTTCCTCCCTCATGCTCTGTCAGCTGGATCTCATGCTGGCACTGCCTTTCTCACACCTGCCATTCTCTTCCTCCCTCATGCTCTGTCAGCAGATCTCATGCTGGCACTGCCTTCTCACACCTGCCATCTCTTCCTCCCTCATGCTCTGTCAGCTGGATCTCATGCTGGCACTGCCTTCTCACACCTGCCATTCTCTTCCTCCCTCATGCTCTGTCAGCTGGATCTCATGCTGGCACCGCCTTCTCACACCTGCCATTCTTCCTCCTCATGCTTGTCAGTAGATCTCATGCTGCACTGCCTTTCTACACCTGCCATTCTCTCCTCCCTCATGCTCTGTCAGCAGATCTCATGCTGGCACTGCCTTTTCACACCTGCCATTCTCTTCCTCCTCATGCTCTGTCAGCTGGATCTCATGCTGGCACTGCCTTTCTCACACCTGCCATTCTCTTCCTCCCTCATGCTCTGTCAGCTGGATCTCATGCTGGCACTGCCTTTCTCACACCTGCCATTCTCTTCCTCCCTCATGCTCTGTCAGCTGGATCTCATGCTGGCACTGCCTTTCTCACACCTGCCATTCTCTTCCTTCCTCATGCTCTGTCAGCTGGATCTCATGCTGGCACTGCCTTTCTCACACCTGCCATTCTCTTCCTCCCTCATGCTCTGTCAGCTGGATCTCATGCTGGCACTGCCTTTCTCACACCTGCCATTCTCTTCCTCCCTCATGCTCTGTCAGCTGATCTCATGCTGGCACTGCCTTTCTCACACCTGCCATTCTCTTCCTCCCTCATGCTCTGTCAGCTGGATCTCATGCTGGCACTGCCTTTCTCACACCTGCCATTCTCTTCCTCCCTCATGCTCTGTCAGCTGGATCTCATGCTGGCACTGCCTTTCTCACACCTGCCATTCTCTTCCTCCCTCATGCTCTGTCAGCTGGATCTCATGCTGGCACTGCCTTTCTCACACCTGCCATTCTCTTCCTCCCTCATGCTCTGTCAGCATGATCTCATGCTGGCACTGCCTTTCTCACACCTGCCATTCTCTTCCTCCCTCATGCTCTGTCAGCTGGATCTCATGCTGGCACTGCCTTTCTCACACCTGCCATTCTCTTCCTCCCTCATGCTCTGTCAGCTGGATCTCATGCTGGCACTGCCTTTCTCACACCTGCCATTCTCTTCCTCCCCATGCTCTGTCAGCGATCTCATGCTGGCACTGCCTTTCTCACACCTGCCATTCTCTTCCTCCTCATGCTCTGTCAGCTGGATCTCATGCTGGCACTGCCTTTCTCAACCTGCCATTCTCTTCCTCCCTCATGCTCTGTCAGCTGGATCTCATGCTGGCACTGCCTTTCTCACACCTGCCATTCTCTTCCTCCCTCATGCTCTGTCAGCTGGATCTCATGCTGGCACTGCCTTTCTCACACCTGCCATTCTCTTCCTCCCTCATGCTCTGTCAGCTAGATCTCATGCTGGCACTGCCTTTCTCACACCTGCCATTCTCTTCCTCCCTCATGCTCTGTCAGCTGGATCTCATGCTGGCACTGCCTTTCTCACACCTGCCATTCTCTTCCTCCCTCATGCTCTGTCAGCTGGATCTCATGCTGGCACCTGCCTTTCTCCACCTGCCATTCTCTTCTCCTCATGCTCTGTCAGCTGGATCTCATGCTGGCACTGCCTTTCTCACACCTGCCATTCTCTTCCTCCCTCATGCTCTGTCAGCTGGATCTCATGCTGGCACTGCCTTCTCACACCTGCCATTCTCTTCCTCCTCATGCTCTGTCAGCTGATCTCATGCTGCCTGCTTTCACACCTGCCATTTCTTCCTCCCTCATGCTCTGTCAGCTGGATCTCATGCTGGCACTGCCTTTCTCACACTGCCATTCTCTTCCTCCCTCATGCTCTGTCAGCTGGATCTCATGCTGGCACTGCCTTTCTCAACCTGCCATTCTTCCTCCCTCATGCTCTGTCAGCAGGATCTCATGCTGGCACTGCTCTCACCTGCCATTCCTCCCCCATGCCTGTCAGCAGATCTCATGCACTGCCTTCTCACACCTGCCATTCTCTTCCTCCCTCATGCTCTGTCAGCAGATCTCATGCTGGCACTGCCTTTCTCACCTGCCATTCTCTTCCTCCCCATGCTCTGTCAGCAAGATCTCATGCTGGCACTGCCTTTCTCACACCTGCCATTCTCTTCCTCCTCATGCTCTGTCAGCTGGATCTCATGCTGGCACTGCCTTTCTACACCTGCCATCTCTTCCTCCCTCATGCTCTGTCAGCAAGATCTCATGCTGGCACTGCCTTTCTCACACCTGCCATTCTCTTCCTCCCTCATGCTCTGTCAGCTGGATCTCATGCTGGCACTGCCTTCTCACACCTGCCATTCTCTTCCTCCTCATGCTCTGTCAGCTGGATCTCATGCTGGCACTGCCTTTCTCACACCTGCCATTCTCTTCCTCCCTCATGCTCTGTCAGCTGGATCTCATGCTGGCACTGCCTTTCTCACACCTGCCATTCTCTTCCTCCCTCATGCTCTGTCAGCAAGATCTCATGCTGGCACTGCCTTTCTCACACCTGCCATTCTCTTCCTCCCTCATGCTCTGTCAGCAAGATCTCATGCTGGCACTGCCTTTCTCACACCTGCCATTCTCTTCCTCCCTCATGCTCTGTCAGCTGGATCTCATGCTGGCACTGCCTTTCTCACACCTGCCATTCTCTTTCTCCCTCATGCTCTGTCAGCTGGATCTCATGCTGGCACTGCCTTTCTCACACCTGCCATTCTCTTCCTCCCTCATGCTCTGTCAGCTGATCTCATGCTCCTGCCTTCCCTCACACCTGCCATTTCTTCCTCCTCATGCTCTGTCAGCTGGATCTCATGCTGGCACTGCCTTCTCACACCTGCCATTCTCTTCCTCCTCATGCTCTGTCAGCTGGATCTCATGCTGGCACTGCCTTTCCACACCTGCCATTCTTCCTCCCTCATGCTCTGTCAGCTGGATCTCATGCTGGCACTGCCTTTCTCACACCTGCCATCTCTTCCTCCCTCATGCTCTGTCAGCAAGATCTCATGCTGGCACTGCCTTCTACACCTGCCATTCTTCCTCCCTCATGCTCTGTCAGCGATCTCATGCTGGCACTGCCTTTCTCACACCTGCCATTCTCTTCCTCCCTCATGCTCTGTCAGCTGGATCTCATGCTGGCACTGCCTTTCTCACACCTGCCATTCTCTTCCTCCCTCATGCTCTGTCAGCTGGATCTCATGCTGGCACTGCCTTTCTCACACCTGCCATTCTCTTCCTCCCTCATGCTCTGTCAGCTGGATCTCATGCTGGCACTGCCTTTCTCACACCTGCCATTCTCTTCCTCCCTCATGCTCTGTCAGCTGGATCTCATGCTGGCACTGCCTTTCTCACACCTGCCATTCTCTTCCTCCCATGCCTGTCAGCTGATCTCATGCTGGCACTGCCTTCTCACACCTGCCATTCTCTTCCTCCCTCATGCTCTGTCAGCTGGATCTCATGCTGGCACTGCCTTCTCACACCTGCCATTCTCTTCCTCCTCATGCTCTGTCAGCTGGATCTCATGCTGGCACTGCCTTTCTCACACCTGCCATTCTCTTCCTCCCTCATGCTCTGTCAGCTGGATCTCATGCTGGCACTGCCTTTCTCACACCTGCCATTCTCTTCCTCCCTCATGCTCTGTCAGCAAGATCTCATGCTGGCACTGCCTTTCTCACACCTGCCATTCTCTTCCTCCCTCATGCTCTGTCAGCTGGATCTCATGCTGGCACTGCCTTTCTCACACCTCCCATTCTCTTCCTCCCTCATGCTCTGTCAGCTGGATCTCATGCTGGCACTGCCTTTCTCACACCTGCCATTCTCTTCCTCCCTCATGCTCTGTCAGCTGGATCTCATGCTGGCACTGCCTTTCTCACACCTGCCATTCTCTTCCTCCCTCATGCTCTGTCAGCTGGATCTCATGCTGGCACTGCCTTTCTCACACCTGCCATTCTCTTCCTCCCTCATGCTCTGTCAGCTGGATCTCATGCTGGCACTGCCTTTCTCACACCTGCCATTCTCTTCCTCCCTCATGCTCTGTCAGCTGGATCTCATGCTGGCACTGCCTTTCTCACACCTGCCATTCTCTTCCTCCCTCATGCTCTGTCAGCTGGATCTCATGCTGGCACTGCCTTTCTCACACCTGCCATTCTCTTCCTCCCTCATGCTCTGTCAGCATGGATCTCATGCTGGCACTGCCTTCTTTCACACCTGCCATTCTCTTCCTCCCTCATGCTCTGTCAGCTGGATCTCATGCTGGCACTGCCTTTCTCACACCTGCCATTCTCTTCCTCCCTCATGCTCTGTCAGCTGGATCTCATGCTGGCACTGCCTTTCTCACACCTGCCATTCTCTTCCTCCCTCATGCTCTGTCAGCTAGATCTCATGCTGGCACTGCCTTTCTCACACCTGCCATTCTCTTCCTCCCTCATGCTCTGTCAGCAAGATCTCATGCTGGCACTGCCTTTCTCACACCTGCCATTCTCTTCCTCCCTCATGCTCTGTCAGCTAGATCTCATGCTGGCACTGCCTTTCTCACACCTGCCATTCTCTTCCTCCCTCATGCTCTGTCAGCTGGATCTCATGCTGGCACTGCCTTTCTCACACCTGCCATTCTCTTCCTCCCTCATGCTCTGTCAGCTGGATCTCATGCTGGCACTGGCTTTTCACACCTGCCATTCTCTTCCTCCCTATGCTCTGTCAGCTGATCTCATGCTGCACTGCCTTCTACACCTGCCATTCTCTTCCTCCTCATGCTCTGTCAGCTGGATCTCATGCTGGCACTGCCTTTCTCACACCTGCCATTCTCTTCCTCCCTCATGCTCTGTCAGCAGATCTCATGCTGGCACTGCCTTTCTCACACCTGCCATTCTCCTCATGCTCTGTCAGCTGATCTCATGCTGCACTGCCTTTCACCTGCTTCTCTTCCTCCTCATGCTCTGTCAGCAGATCTCATGCTGCACTGCCTTCTCACACCTGCCATCTCTTCCTCCCTCATGCTCTGTCAGCTGGATCTCATGCTGGCACTGCCTTTCTACACCTGCCATTCTCTTCTCCCTCATGCTCTGTCAGCAAGATCTCATGCTGGCACTGCTCTCTCACACCTGCCATTCTCTTCCTCCCTCATGCTCTGTCAGCTGGATCTCATGCTGGCACTGCCTTTCTCACACCTGCCATTCTCTTCCTCCCTCATGCTCTGTCAGCTGGATCTCATGCTGGCACTGCCTTTCTCACACCTGCCATTCTCTTCCTCCCTCATGCTCTGTCAGCTAGATCTCATGCTGGCACTGCCTTCTCACACCTGCCTTCTTCCTCCCTCATGCTCTGTCAGCAAGATCTCATGCTGGCACTGCCTTCTCACACCTGCCATTCTCTTCCTCCCTCATGCTCTGTCAGCTGGATCTCATGCTGGCACTGCCTTCTCACACCTGCCATTCTCTTCCTCCTCATGCTCTGTCAGCTGATCTCATGCTGGCATGCCTTTCTCACACCTGCCATTCTCTTCCTCCCTCATGCTCTGTCAGCTGGATCTCATGCTGGCACTGCCTTCTCACCTGCCATTCTCTTCTCCCTCATGCTCTGTCAGCTGGATCTCATGCTGGCACTGCCTTTCTCACACCTGCCATTCTCTTCCTCCCTCATGCTCTGTCAGCTGGATCTCATGCTGCACTGCCTTCTCTACCTGCCATTCTTCTCCCTCATGCTCTGTCAGCTGGATCTCATGCTGCACTGCTTTCTCACACCTGCCATTCTCTTCCTCCCTCATGCTCTGTCAGCTGGATCTCATGCTGGCACTGCCTTTCTCACACCTGCCATTCTCTTCCTCCCCATGCTCTGTCAGCAAGATCTCATGCTGGCACTGCCTTTCTACACCTGCCATTCTCTCCTCCCTCATGCTCTGTCAGCTGGATCTCATGCTGGCACTGCCTTCTCACACCTGCCATTCTCTTCCTCCCTCATGCTCTGTCAGCTGATCTCATGCTGCACTGCTTCTCACACCTGCCATTCTCTTCTCCCTCATGCCTGTCAGCTGGATCTCATGCTGGCACTGCCTTTCTCACACCTGCCATTCTCTTCCTCCCTCATGCTCTGTCAGCTGGATCTCATGCTGGCACTGCCTTTCTCACACCTGCCATTCTCTTCCTCCCTCATGCTCTGTCAGCTGATCTCATGCTGGCACTGCCTCTCACACTGCCTTCTCTCCCATGCCTGCAGATCTCATGCTGGCACTGCCTTCTCCACACTGCCATTCTCTTCCTCCCTCATGCTCTGTCATGATCTCATGCTGCACTGCCTTCTACACCTGCCATTCTCTTCCTCCTCATGCTCTGTCAGCTAGATCTCATGCTGGCACTGCCTTTCTCACACCTGCCATTCTCTTCCTCCCTCATGCTCTGTCAGCAAGATCTCATGCTGGCACTGCCTTTCTCACACCTGCCATTCTCTTCCTCCCTCATGCTCTGTCAGCTGGATCTCATGCTGGCACTGCCTTTCTCACACCTGCCATTCTCTTCCTCCCTCATGCTCTGTCAGCTGATCTCATGCTGGCACTGCCTTCTCACCTGCCATTCTCTTCCTCCCTCATGCTCTGTCAGCTGATCTCATGCTGGCACTGCCTTTCTCACACCTGCCATTCTCTTCCTCCCCATGCTCTGTCAGCTGATCTCATGCTGGCACTGCCTTCCTCACACCTGCCATTCTCTTCCTCCCTCATGCTCTGTCAGCTGGATCTCATGCTGGCACTGCCTTTCTCACACCTGCCATTCTCTTCCTCCCTCATGCTCTGTCAGCTGGATCTCATGCTGGCACTGCCTTTCTCACACCTGCCATTCTCTCCCTCCCTCCTGCTCTGTCAGCTGGATCTCATGCTGGCACTGCCTTTCTCACACCTGCCATTCTCTTCCTCCCTCATGCTCTGTCAGCTGGATCTCATGCTGGCACTGCCTTCTCACACCTGCCATTCTCTTCCTCCCTCATGCTCTGTCAGCTGGATCTCATGCTGGCACTGCCTTCTCACACCTGCCATTCTCTTCCTCCTCATGCCTTCAGCTGATCTCTGCTGGCACTGCCTTCACACCTGCCATTCTCTTCCTCCTCATGCTCTGTCAGCAAGATCTCATGCTGGCACTGCCTTTCTCACACCTGCCATTCTCTTCCTCCCTCATGCTCTGTCAGCAAGATCTCATGCTGGCACTGCCTTTCTCACACCTGCCATTCTCTTCCTCCCTCATGCTCTGTCAGCAAGATCTCATGCTGGCACTGCCTTTCTCACACCTGCCATTCTCTTCCTCCCTCATGCTCTGTCAGCTGGATCTCATGCTGGCACTGCCTTTCTCACACCTGCCATTCTCTTCCTCCCTCATGCTCTGTCAGCTGGATCTCGTCATGCCTTTCTCCACACCTGCATTCTCTTCCTCCCCATGCTCTGTCAGCTAGATCTCATGCTGGCACTGCCTTTCTCACACCTGCCATTCTCTTCCTCCCTCATGCTCTGTCAGCTGGATCTCATGCTGGCACTGCCTTTCTCACACCTGCCATTCTCTTCCTCCCTCATGCTCTGTCAGCAAGATCTCATGCTGGCACTGCCTTTCTCACACCTGCCATTCTCTTCCTCCCTCATGCTCTGTCAGCAAGATCTCATGCTGGCACTGCCTTTCTCACACCTGCCATTCTCTTCCTCCCTCATGCTCTGTCAGCTGGATCTCATGCTGGCACTGCCTTTCTCACACCTGCCATTCTCTTCCTCCCTCATGCTCTGTCAGCTGGATCTCATGCTGGCACTGCCTTTCTCACACCTGCCATTCTCTTCCTCCCTCATGCTCTGTCAGCTGGATCTCATGCTGGCACTGCCTTTCTCACACCTGCCATTCTCTTCCTCCCTCATGCTTTGTCAGCTGGATCTCATGCTGGCACTGCCTTTCTCACACCTGCCATTCTCTTCCTCCCTCATGCTCTGTCACTGGATCTCATGCTGGCACTGCCTTTCTCACACCTGCCATTCTCTTCCTCCCTCATGCTCTGTCAGCTGGATCTCATGCTGGCACTGCCTTTCTCACACCTGCCATTCTCTTCCTCCCTCATGCTCTGTCAGCTGGATCTCATGCTGGCACTGCCTTTCTCACACCTGCCATTCTCTTCCTCCCTCATGCTCTGTCAGCTGGATCTCATGCTGGCACTGCCTTCTCACACCTGCCATTCTCTTCCTCCCTCATGCTCTGTCAGCAAGATCTCATGCTGGCACTGCCTTTCTCACACCTGCCATTCTCTTCCTCCCTCATGCTCTGTCAGCGATCCATGCTGGCACTGCCTTTCTCACACCTGCCATTCTCTTCCTCCCTCATGCTCTGTCAGCTGGATCTCATGCTGGCACTGCCTTTCTCACTCCTGCCATTCTCTTCCTCCCTCATGCTCTGTCAGCTGGATCTCATGCTGGCACTGCCTTTCTCACACCTGCCATTCTCTTCCTCCTCATGCTCTGTCAGCTGGATCTCATGCTGGCACCTTCTCACACCTGCCATTCTCTTCCTCCCTCATGCTCTGTCAGCTGGATCTCATGCTGGCACTGCCTTCTCACACCTGCCATTCTTCCTCCCTCATGCTCTGTCAGCTGGATCTCATGCTGGCACTGCCTTTCTCAGACCTGCCATTCTCTTCCTCCCTCATGCTCTGTCAGCTGATCTCATGCTGGCACTGCCTTTCTCACACCTGCCATTCTCTTCCTCCCTCATGCTCTGTCAGCTGGATCTCATGCTGGCACTGCCTTTCTCACACCTGCCATTCTCTTCCTCCCTCATGCTCTGTCAGCAAGATCTCATGCTGGCACTGCCTTTCTCACACCTGCCATTCTCTTCCTCCCTCATGCTCTGTCAGCAAGATCTCATGCTGGCACTGCCTTTCTCACACCTGCCATTCTCTTCCTCCCTCATGCTCTGTCAGCTGGATCTCATGCTGGCACTGCCTTTCTCACACCTGCCATTCTCTTCCTCCCTCATGCTCTGTCAGCTGGATCTCATGCTGGCACTGCCTTTCTCACACCTGCCATTCTCTTCCTCCCTCATGCTCTGTCAGCTGGATCTCATGCTGGCACTGCCTTTCTCACACCTGCCATTCTCTTCCTCCTCATGCTCTGTCAGCTGGATCTCATGCTGGCACTGCCTTCTCACACCTGCCATTCTTCCTCCTCATGCTCTGTCAGCTGGATCTCATGCTGGCACTGCCTTCTCACACCTGCCATTCTCTTCCTCCCTCATGCTCTGTCAGCTAGATCTCATGCTGGCACTGCCTTCTCACACCTGCCATTCTCTTCCTCCCTCATGCTCTGTCAGCTGGATCTCATGCTGGCACTGCCTTTCTCACACCTGCCATTCTCTTCCTCCCTCATGCTCTGTCAGCTGGATCTCATGCTGGCACTGCCTTTCTCACACCTGCCATTCTCTTCCTCCCTCATGCTCTGTCAGCTGGATCTCATGCTGGCACTGCCTTTCTCACACCTGCCATTCTCTTCCTCCCTCATGCTCTGTCACTGATCTCATGCTGGCACTGCCTTTCTCAGCCTGCCATTCTCTTCCTCCCTCATGCTCTGTCAGCTGGATCTCATGCTGGCACTGCCTTTCTCACACCTGCCATTCTCTTCCTCCCTCATGCTCTGTCAGCTGAATCTCATGCTGGCACTGCCTTTCTCACACCTGCCATTCTCTTCCTCCCTCATGCTCTGTCAGCTGGATCTCATGCTGGCACTGCCTTTCTCACACCTGCCATTCTCTTCCTCCCTCATGCTCTGTCAGCTGGATCTCATGCTGGCACTGCCTTTCTCACACCTGCCATTCTCTTCCTCCCTCATGCTCTGTCAGCTGGATCTCATGCTGGCACTGCCTTTCTCACACCTGCCATTCTCTTCCTCCCTCATGCTCTGTCAGCTGGATCTCATGCTGGCACTGCCTTCTCACACCTGCCATTCTCTTCTCCCTCATGCTCTGTCAGCAGATCTCATGCTGACTGCCTTTCTCACACCTGCCATTCTCTTCCTCCCTCATGCTCTGCAGCAGATCTCATGCTGGCACTGCCTTCTCACACCTGCCATTCTCTTCCTCCTCATGCTCTGTCAGCAGATCTCATGCTGGCACTCTTTCTCCACACCTGCCATTCTCTTCCTCCCTCATGCTCTGTCAGCTGATCTCATGCTGGCACTGCCTTTCTCACACCTGCCATTCTCTTCCTCCCTCATGCTCTGTCAGCTGGATCTCATGCTGGCACTGCCTTTCTCACACCTGCCATTCTCTTCCTCCCTCATGCTCTGTCAGCTGGATCTCATGCTGGCACTGCCTTTCCTACACCGCCATTCTCTTCCTCCCTCATGCTCTGTCAGCAGGATCTCATGCTGGCACTGCCTTTCCACACCTGCCATTCTCTTCCTCCCTCATGCTCTGTCAGCTAGATCTCATGCTGGCACTGCCTTTCTCACACCTGCCATTCTCTTCCTCCCTCATGCTCTGTCAGCTAGATCTCATGCTGGCACTGCCTTCCCACACCTGCCATTCTTCCTCCCTCATGCTCTGTCAGCTGGATCTCATGCTGGCACTGCCTTTCTCACACCTGCCATTCTCTTCTCCTCATGCTCTGTCAGCTGATCTCATGCTGGCACTGCCTTTCTCACACCTGCCATTCTCTTCCTCCCTCATGCTCTGTCAGCAGATCTCATGCTGGCACTGCCTTCTCACACCTGCCATTCTCTTCCTCCCCATGCTCTGTCAGCTGGATCTCATGCTGGCACTGCCTTTCTCACACCTGCCATTCTCTTCCTCCCTCATGCTCTGTCAGCTAGATCTCATGCTGGCACTGCCTTTCTCACACCTGCCATTCTTTCCTCCCTCATGCTCTGTCAGCTAGATCTCATGCTGGCACTGCTTTCTCACACCTGCCATTCTCTCTCCCTCATGCTGTGTCAGCATGATCTCATGCTGGCACTGCCTTTCCCACACCTGCCATTCTCTTCCTCCCTCATGCTGTGTCAGCAAGATCTCATGCTGGCACTGCCTTTCTCACACCTGCCATTCTCTTCCTCCCTCATGCTCTGTCAGCTGGATCTCATGCTGGCACTGCCTTTCCCACACCTGCCATTCTCTTCCTCCCTCATGCTCTGTCAGCTGGATCTCATGCTGGCACTGCCTTTCTCACACCTGCCATTCTCTTCCTCCCTCATGCTCTGTCAGCTGGATCTCATGCTGGCACTGCCTTTCTCACACCTGCCATTCTCTTCCTCCCTCATGCTCTGTCAGCTGGATCTCATGCTGGCACTGCCTTTCTCACACCTGCCATTCTTCTTCCTCCCCATGCTCTGTCAGAAGATCTCATGCTGGCACTGCCTTTCTCACACCTGCCATTCTCTTCCTCCCTCATGCTCTGTCAGCTGGATCTCATGCTGGCACTGCCTTTCTCACACCTGCCATTCTCTTCCTCCCTCATGCTCTGTCAGCTGGATCTCATGCTGGCACTGCCTTTCTCACACCTGCCATTCTCTTCCTCCCTCATGCTCTGTCAGCTGATCTCATGCTGGCACTGCCTTCTCACACCTGCCATTCTCTTCCTCCTCCATGCTCTGTCAGCTGGATCTCATGCTGGCACTGCCTTTCTCACACCTGCCATTCTCTTCCTCCCTCATGCTCTGTCAGCTGGATCTCATGCTGGCACTGCCTTTCTCACACCTCCCATTCTCTTCCTCCCTCATGCTCTGTCAGCTGGATCTCATGCTGGCACTGCCTTTCTCACACCTGCCATTCTCTTCCTCCCTCATGCTCTGTCAGCTAGATCTCATGCTGGCACTGCCTTTCTCACACCTGCCATTCTTCCTCCCTCATGCTCTGTCAGCTGGATCTCATGCTGCACTGCCTTCTCACACCTGCCATTCTCTTCCTCCCTCATGCTCTGTCAGCTGGATCTCATGCTGGCACTGCCTTTCTCACACCTGCCATTCTCTTCCTCCCTCATGCTCTGTCAGCTGGATCTCATGCTGGCACTGCCTTTCCCACACCTGCCATTCTCTTCCTCCCTCATGCTCTGTCAGCTGGATCTCATGCTGGCACTGCCTTTCTCACACCTGCCATTCTCTTCCTCCCTCATGCTCTGTCAGCTGGATCTCATGCTGGCACTGCCTTTCTCACACCTGCCATTCTCTTCCTCCCTCATGCTCTGTCAGCTGGATCTCATGCTGGCACTGCCTTTCTCACACCTGCCATTCTCTTCCTCCTCATGCTCTGTCAGCAGATCTCATGCGCACTGTTCTCTCACACCTGCCATTCTCTTCCTCCCTCATGCTCTGTCAGCTGATCTCATGCTGGCACTGCCTTTCTCACACCTGCCATTCTCTTCCTCCCTCATGCTCTGTCAGCAAGATCTCATGCTGGCACTGCCTTTCTCACACCTGCCATTCTCTTCCTCCCTCATGCTCTGTCAGCTAAGATCTCATGCTGGCACTGCCTTTCTCACACCTGCCATTCTCTTCCTCCCTCATGCTCTGTCAGCAAGATCTCATGCTGGCACTGCCTTTCTCACACCTGCCATTCTCTTCCTCCCTCATGCTCTGTCAGCAAGATCTCATGCTGGCACTGCCTTTCTCACACCTGCCATTCTCTTCCTCCCTCATGCTCTGTCAGCTGGATCTCATGCTGGCACTGCCTTTCTCACACCTGCCATTCTCTTCCTCCCTCATGCTCTGTCAGCTGGATCTCATGCTGGCACGCTTTCCTCACCTGCCATCTCTTCCTCCCCATGCTCTGTCAGCTAGATCTCATGCTGGCACTGCCTTTCTCACACCTGCCATTCTCTTCCTCCTCATGCTCTGTCAGCTGGATCTCATGCTGGCACTGCCTTCTTACACTCGCCATCTCTTCCTCCCTCATGCTCTGTCAGCTAGATCTCATGCTGGCACTGCCTTTCTCACACCTGCCATTCTCTTCCTCCCTCATGCTCTGTCAGCTTGATCTCATGCTGGCACTGCCTTTCTCACACCTGCCATTCTCTTCCTCCCTCATGCTCTGTCAGCTGGATCTCATGCTGGCACTGCCTTTCTCACACCTGCCATTCTCTTCCTCCCTCATGCTCTGTCAGCTGGATCTCATGCTGGCACTGCCTTTCTCACACCTGCCATTCTCTTCCTCCCTCATGCTCTGTCAGCTGGATCTCATGCTGGTACTGCCTTTCTCACACCTGCCATTCTCTTCCTCCCTCATGCTCTGTCAGCTGGATCTCATGCTGGCACTGCCTTTCTCACACCTGCCATTCTCTTCCTCCCTCATGCTCTGTCAGCTGGATCTCATGCTGGCACTGCTTTTCTCACACCTGCCATTCTCTTCTCCCTCATGCTCTGTCAGCTGGATCTCATGGCACTGCCTTCTCACACCTGCCTTCTCTTCCTCCCTCATGCTCTGTCAGCTGGATCTCATGCTGGCACTGCCTTTCTCACACCTGCCATTCTCTTCCTCCCTCATGCTCTGTCAGCTGGATCTCATGCTGGCACTGCCTTTCTCACACCTGCCACTCTCTTCCTCCCTCATGCTCTGTCAGCTGGATCTCATGCTGGCACTGCCTTTCTCACACCTGCCATTCTCTTCCTCCCTCATGCTCTGTCAGCTGGATCTCATGCTGGCACTGCCTTTCTCACACCTGCCATCTCTTCCTCCCTCATGCTCTGTCAGCGATCTCATGCTGGCACTGCCTTCCTCACACCTGCCATCTCTTCCTCCCTCATGCCTGTCAGCAGATCTCATGCTGGCACTGCCTTCTCACACCTGCCATTCTCTTCCTCCCCATGCTCTGTCAGCTGGATCTCATGCTGGCACTGCCTTTCTCACACCTGCCATTCTCTTCCTCCCTCATGCTCTGTCAGCTGGATCTCATGCTGGCACTGCCTTTCTCACACCTGCCATTCTCTTCCTCCCTCATGCTCTGTCAGCTGGATCTCATGCTGGCACTGCCTTTCTCACACCTGCCATTCTCTTCCTCCCTCATGCTCTGTCAGCTGATCTCATGCTGGCACTGCCTTCCCACACCTGCCATTCTCTTCCTCCTCATGCTCTGTCAGCAAGATCTCATGCTGGCACTGCCTTTCTCACACCTGCCATTCTCTTCCTCCCTCATGCTCTGTCAGCAAGATCTCATGCTGGCACTGCCTTTCTCACACCTGCCATTCTCTTCCTCCCTCATGCTCTGTCAGCTGGATCTCATGCTGGCACTGCCTTTCTCACACCTGCCATTCTCTTCCTCCCTCATGCTCTGTCAGCTGGATCTCATGCTGGCACTGCCTTTCTCACACCTGCCATTCTCTCCTCCCTCATGCTCTGTCAGCTGGATCTCATGCTGGCACTGCCTTCTCACACCTGCCATTCTCTTCCTCCCCATGCTCTGTCAGCTGGATCTCATGCTGGCACTGCCTTCTCACACCTGCCATTCTCTTCCTCCCTCATGCTCTGTCAGCTGGATCTCATGCTGGCACTGCCTTTTCACACCTGCCATTCTCTTCCTCCTCATGCTCTGTCAGCTGGATCTCATGCTGGCACTGCCTTTCTCACACCTGCCATTTCTTCCTCCTCATGCTCTGTCAGCTGGATCTCATGCTGGCACTGCCTTTTCTACACCTGCCATTCTCTTCCTCCCCATGCTCTGTCAGCTGGATCTCATGCTGGCACTGCCTTTCTCACACCTGCCATTCCTCTTCCTCCCTCATGCTCTGTCAGCTAGATCTCATGCTGGCACTGCCTTTCTCACACCTGCCATTCTCTTCCTCCCTCATGCTCTGTCAGCTGGATCTCATGCTGGCACTGCCTTTCTCACACCTGCCATTCTCTTCCTCCCTCATGCTCTGTCAGCTGGATCTCATGCTGGCACTGCCTTTCTCACACCTGCCATTCTCTTCCTCCCTCATGCTCTGTCAGCTGGATCTCATGCTGGCACTGCCTTTCTCACACCTGCCATTCTCTTCCTCCTCATGCTCTGTCAGCTGATCTCATGCTGGCACTGCTTTCTCACACCTGCCATTCCTTCCTCCCTCATGCTCTGTCAGCTTGATCTCATGCTGGCACTGCCTTTCTCACACCTGCCATTCTCTTCCTCCCTCATGCTCTGTCAGCTGGATCTCATGCTGGCACTGCCTTTCTCACACCTGCCATTCTCTTCCTCCCTCATGCTCTGTCAGCTGATCTCATGCTGGCACTGCCTTTCTACACCTGCCATTCTCTTCCTCCCTCATGCTCTGTCAGCTGATCTCATGCTGGCACTGCCTTTCTCAGACCTGCCATTCTCTTCCCTCCTCATGCTCTGTCAGCTGGATCTCATGCTGGCACTGCCTTTCTCACACCTGCCATTCTCTTCCTCCCTCATGCTCTGTCAGCAAGATCTCATGCTGGCACTGCCTTTCTCACACCTGCCATTCTCTTCCTCCCTCATGCTCTGTCAGCTGGATCTCATGCTGGCACTGCCTTTCTCACACCTGCCATTCTCTTCCTCCCTCATGCTCTGTCAGCTGGATCTCATGCTGGCACTGCCTTCTCTCACACCTGCCATTCTCTTCCTCCCTCATGCTCTGTCAGCTGGATCTCATGCTGGCACTGCCTTTCTCACACCTGCCATTCTCTTCCTCCCTCATGCTCTGTCAGCTGGATCTCATGCTGGCACTGCCTTTCTCACACCTGCCATTCTCTTCCTCCCTCATGCTCTGTCAGCTGGATCTCATGCTGGCACTGCCTTTCTCACACCTGCCATTCTCTTCCTCCCTCATGCTCTGTCAGCTGGATCTCATGCTGGCACCGCCTTCTCACACCTGCCATTCTCTTCCTCCCTCATGCTCTGTCAGCTGGATCTCATGCTGGCACTGCCTTTCTCACACCTGCCATTCTCTTCCTCCCTCATGCTCTGTCAGCTGGATCTCATGCTGGCACTGCCTTTCTCACACCTGCCATTCTCTTCCTCCCTCATGCTCTGTCAGCTGGATCTCATGCTGGCACTGCCTTTCTCACACCTGCCATTTCTCCTCCCTCATGCTCTGTCAGCTGGATCTCATGCTGGCACTGCCTTTCTCACACCTGCCATTCTCTTCCTCCCTCCTGCTCTGTCAGCTGGATCTCATGCTGGCACTGCCTTTCTCACACCTGCCATTCTCTTCCTCCCTCATGCTCTGTCAGCTGGATCTCATGCTGGCACTGCCTTTCTCACACCTGCCATTCTCTTCCTCCCTCATGCTCTGTCAGCTGATCTCATGCTGGCACTGCCTTTCTCACACCTGCCATTCTTCCTCTCCTCTGTCAGCTGGAGATCTCATGCTGGCACTGCCTTTCTCACACCTGCCATTCTCTTCCTCCCTCCTGCTCTGTCAGCTGGATCTCATGCTGGCACTGCCTTTCTCACACCTGCCATTCTCTTCCTCCCTCCTGCTCTGTCAGCTGATCTCATGCTGGCACTGCCTTTCTCACACCTGCCATTCTCTTCCTCCCTCATGCTCTGTCAGCTGGATCTCATGCTGGCACTGCCTTTCTCACACCTGCCATTCTCTTCCTCCCTCATGCTCTGTCAGCTGGATCTGGTACTGCTCCAGCCGCCATTCTCTTCCTCCCTCATGCTCTGTCAGCTGGATCTCATGCTGGCACTGCCTTCTCACACCTGCCATTCTCTTCCTCCCTCATGCTCTGTCAGCTGATCTCATGCTGGCACTGCCTTCTCACACCTGCCATTCTCTTCCTCCCTCATGCTCTGTCAGCTGGATCTCATGCTGGCACTGCCTTCTCACACCTGCCATTCTCTTCCTCCCTATGCTCTGTCAGCTGATCTCATGCTGGCACTGCCTTCTCACACCTGCCATTCTCTTCCTCCCCATGCTCTGTCAGCTGGATCTCATGCTGGCACTGCCTTTCCTCACACCTGCCATTCTTCTTCCTCCCGTGCTCTGTCAGCTAGATCTCATGCTGGCACTGCCTTTCTCACACCTGCCATTCTCTTCCTCCCTCATGCTCTGTCAGCGATCTCATGCTGGCACTGCCTTTCTCACACCTGCCATTCTCTTCCTCCTCATGCTCTGTCAGCTGATCTCATGCTGGCACTGCCTTTCTCACACCTGCCATCTCTTCCTCCCTCATGCTCTGTCAGCTGGATCTCATGCTGGCACTGCCTTCTCACACCTGCCATTCTCTTCCTCCCTCATGCTCTGTCATTGGATCTCATGCTGGACTGCCTTTCTCACACCTGCCATCTCTTCCTCCCTCATGCTCTGTCAGCTGGATCTCATGCTGGCACTGCCTTTCTCACACCTGCCATTCTCTTCCTCCCTCATGCTCTGTCAGCTGGATCTCATGCTGGCACTGCCTTTCTCACACCTGCCATTCTCTTCCTCCCTCATGCTCTGTCAGCTGGATCTCATGCTGGCACTGCCTTTCTCACACCTGCCATTCTCTTCCTCCCTCATGCTCTGTCAGCTGGATCTCATGCTGGCACTGCCTTTCCCACACCTGCCATTCTCTTCCTCCCTCATGCTCTGTCAGCTAGATCTCATGCTGGCACTGCCTTTCTCACCTGCCATTCTCTTCCTCCCTCATGCTCTGTCAGCTGGATCTCATGCTGGCACCGCCTTCTCACACCTGCCATCTCCTCTCTCCCTCATGCTCTGTCAGCTGGATCTCATGCTGGCACTGCCTTCTCACACCTGCCATCTCTTCCTCCCCATGCTCTGTCAGCTGGATCTCATGCTGGCACTGCCTTTCTCACACCTGCCATTCTCTTCCTCCCTCATGCTCTGTCAGCTGGATCTCATGCTGACACTGCCTTTCTCTCACACCTCCCATTCTCTTCCTCCCTCATGCTCTGTCAGCTAGATCTCATGCTGGCACTGCCTTTCTACCTGCCATTCTCTCTTCCTCCCTCATGCTCTGTCAGCAAGATCTCATGCTGGCACTGCCTTCTCTCAACCTGCCATTCTCTTCCTCCCTCATGCTCTGTCAGCAAGATCTCATGCTGGCACTGCCTTTCTCACACCTGCCATTCTCTTCCTCCCTCATGCTCTGTCAGCTGGATCTCATGCTGGCACTGCCTTTCTCACACCTGCCATTCTCTTCCTCCCTCATGCTCTGTCAGCTGGATCTCATGCTGGCACTGCCTTTCCACCTGCCATTCTCTTCTCCCTCATGCTCTGTCAGCTGGATCTCATGCTGGCACTGCCTTCTCACACCTGCCATTCTCTTCCTCCTCATGCTCTGTCAGCTGGATCTCATGCTGGCACTGCCTTCCTCACACCTGCCATTCTTCCCCTCATGCTCTGTCAGCTGGATCTCATGCTGGCACTGCCTTTCTCACACCTGCCATTCTCTTCCTCCCTCATGCTCTGTCAGCTGGATCTCATGCTGGCACTGCCTTTCTCACACCTGCCATTCTCTTCCTCCCTCATGCTCTGTCAGCTGGATCTCATGCTGGCACTGCCTTTCTCACACCTGCCATTCTCTTCCTCCCTCATGCCCTGTCAGCTGGATCTCATGCTGGCACTGCCTTTCTCACACCTGCCATTCTCTTCCTCCCTCATGCTCTGTCAGCAAGATCTCATGCTGGCACTGCCTTTCTCACACCTGCCATTCTCTTCCTCCCTCATGCTCTGTCAGTTGGATCTCATGCTGGCACTGCCTTTCTCACACCTGCCATTCTCTTCCTCCCTCATGCTCTGTCAGCTGGATCTCTGCTGCACTGCCTTCTCACACCTGCCATTCTCTTCCTCCCTCATGCTCTGTCAGCTGGATCTCATGCTGGCACTGCCTTTCTCACCCCTGCCATTCTCTTCCTCCCTCATGCTCTGTCAGCTGGATCTCATGCTGGCACTGCCTTTCTCACACCTGCCATTCTCTTCCTCCCTCATGCTCTGTCAGCTGGATCTCATGCTGCACTGCCTTCTACACCTGCCCTTCTCTTCCTCCCCATGCTCTGTCAGCTGGATCTCATGCTGGCACTGCCTTTCTCACACCTGCCATTCTCTTCCTCCCTCATGCTCTGTCAGCTGGATCTCATGCTGGCACTGCCTTTCTCACACCTGCCATTCTCTTCCTCCCTCATGCTCTGTCAGCTGGATCTCATGCTGGCACTGCCTTTCCCACACCTGCCATTCTCTTCCTCCCTCATGCTCTGTCAGCTGGATCTCATGCTGGCACTGCCTTTCTCACACCTGCCATTCTCTTCCTCCCTCATGCTCTGTCAGCAAGATCTCATGCTGGCACTGCCTTTCTCACACCTGCCATTCTCTTCCTCCCTCATGCTCTGTCAGCAAGATCTCATGCTGGCACTGCCTTTCTCACACCTGCCATTCTCTTCCTCCCTCATGCTCTGTCAGCTGGATCTCATGCTGGCACTGCCTTTCTCACACCTGCCATTCTCTTCCTCCCTCATGCTCTGTCAGCTGGATCTCATGCTGGCACTGCCTTTCTCACACCTGCCATTCTCTTCCTCCCTCATGCTCTGTCAGCTGGATCTCATGCTGGCACTGCCTTTCTCACACCTGCATTCTCTTCCTCCCTCATGCTCTGTCAGCTGGATCTCATGCTGGCACTGCCTTTCTCACACCTGCCATTCTCTTCCTCCCTCATGCTCTGTCAGCAAGATCTCATGCTGGCACTGCCTTTCTCACACCTGCCATTCCCTTCCTCCCTCATGCTCTGTCAGCAAGATCTCATGCTGGCACTGCCTTTCTCACACCTGCCATTCTCTTCCTCCCTCATGCTCTGTCAGCAAGATCTCATGCTGGCACTGCCTTTCCCACACCTGCCATTCTCTTCCTCCCTCATGCTCTGTCAGCTGGATCTCATGCTGGCACTGCCTTTCTCACACCTGCCATTCTCTTCCTCCCTCATGCTCTGTCAGCTGGATCTCATGCTGGCACTGCCTTTCTCACACCTGCCATTCTCTTCCTCCCTCATGCTCTGTCAGCTGGATCTCATGCTGGCACTGCCTTTCTCACACCTGCCATTCTCTTCCTCCCTCATGCTCTGTCAGCTGGATCTCATGCTGGCACTGCCTTTCTCACACCTGCCATTCTCTTCCTCCCTCATGCTCTGTCAGCTGGATCTCATGCTGGCACTGCCTTTCTCACACCTGCCATTCTCTTTCTCCCTCATGCTCTGTCAGCTGGATCTCATGCTGGCACTGCCTTTCTCACACCTGCCATTCTCTTCCTCCCTCATGCTCTGTCAGCTGGATCTCATGCTGGCACTGCCTTTCTCACACCTGCCATTCTCTTCCTCCCTCATGCTCTGTCAGCTGATCTCATGCTGGCACTGCCTTTCTCACACCTGCCATTCTCTTCCTCCCTCATGCTCTGTCAGCTGGATCTCATGCTGGCACTGCCTTTCTCACACCTGCCATTCTCTTCCTCCTCATGCTCTGTCAGCTGGATCTCATGCTGGCACTGCCTTTCTCACACCTGCCATTCTCTTCCTCCCTCATGCTCTGTCAGCAGATCTCATGCTGGCACTGCCTTTCTCACACCTGCCATTCTCTTCCTCCCTCATGCTCTGTCAGCAAGATCATGCTGGCACTGCCTTCTCACACCTGCCATTCTCTTCCTCCCTCATGCTCTGTCAGCAAGATCTCATGCTGGCACTGCCTTCTCACACCTGCCATTCTCTCCTCATGCTCTGTCAGCTGGATCTCATGCTGGCACTGCCTTTCTCACACCTGCCATTCTCTTCCTCCCTCATGCTCTGTCAGCTGGATCTCATGCTGGCACTGCCTTTCTCACACCTGCCATTCTCTTCCTCCCTCATGCTCTGTCAGCTGGATCTCATGCTGGCACTGCCTTTCTCACACCTGCCATTCTCTTCCTCCCTCATGCTCTGGTCAGCTGATCTCATGCTGGCACTGCCTTTCACACCTGCCATTCTCTTCCTCCCTCATGCTCTGTCAGCTGGATCTCATGCTGGCACTGCCTTTCTCACACCTGCCATTCTCTTCCTCCCTCATGCTCTGTCAGCATAGATCTCATGCTGGCACTGCCTTTCTCACACCTGCCATTCTCTTCCTCCCTCATGCTCTGTCAGCAAGATCTCATGCTGGCACTGCCTTTCTCACACCTGCCATTCTCTTCCTCCCTCATGCTCTGTCAGCAAGATCTCATGCTGGCACTGCCTTTCTCACACCTGCCATTCTCTTCCTCCCTCATGCTCTGTCAGCAAGATCTCATGCTGGCACTGCCTTTCTCACACCTGCCATTCTCTTCCTCCCTCATGCTGTGTCAGCAAGATCTCATGCTGGCACTGCCTTTCTCACACCTGCCATTCTCTTCCTCCCTCATGCTGTGTCAGCAAGATCTCATGCTGGCACTGCCTTCTCACACCTCCCATTCTCTTCCTCCCTCATGCTGTGTCAGCAAGATCTCATGCTGGCACTTCCTTTCTCACACCTCCCATTCTCTTCCTCCCTCATGCTCTGTCAGCAAGATCTCATGCTGGCACTTCCTTTCTCACACCTGCCATTCTCTTCCTCCCTCATGCTCTGTCAGCTGGATCTCATGCTGGCACTGCCTTTCTCACACCTGCCATTCTCTTCCTCCCTCATGCTCTGTCAGCTGGATCTCATGCTGGCACTGCCTTTCTCACACCTGCCATTCTCTTCCTCCCTCATGCTCTGTCAGCAAGATCTCATGCTGGCACTGCCTTTCTCACACCTGCCATTCTCTTCCTCCCTCATGCTCTGTCAGCTAGATCTCATGCTGGCACTGCCTTTCTCACACCTGCCATTCTCTTCCTCCCTCATGCTCTGTCAGCAAGATCTCATGCTGGCACTGCCTTTCTCACACCTGCCATTCTCTTCCTCCCTCATGCTCTGTCAGCAAGATCTCATGCTGGCACTGCCTTTCTCACACCTGCCATTCTCTTCCTCCCTCATGCTCTGTCAGCAATATCTCATGCTGGCACTGCCTTTCTCACACCTGCCATTCTCTTCCTCCCTCATGCTCTGTCAGCTAGATCTCATGCTGGCACTGCCTTTCTCACACCTGCCATTCTCTTCCTCCCTCATGCTCTGTCAGCAAGATCTCATGCTGGCACTGCCTTTCTCACACCTGCCATTCTCTTCCTCCCTCATGCTCTGTCTGCAAGATCTCATGCTGGCACTGCCTTTCTCACACCTCCCATTCTCTTCCTCCCTCATGCTCTGTCAGCAAGATCTCATGCTGAAACTGCCTTTCTCACACCTCCATTCTCTTCCTCCCTCATGCTCTGTCAGCAAGATCTCATGCTGGCACTGCCTTTCTCACACCTCCCATTCTCTTCCTCCCTCATGCTCTGTCAGCAAGATCTCATGCTGGCACTGCTCTTCTCTCACCCTCCCATTCTCCCTTCTCCTCATGCTTTGTCAGTTGGATCTCATGCTGGCACTGCCTTTCTCACACCTCCCATTCTCTTCCTCCCTCATGCTCTGTCAGCTGGATCTCATGCTGGCACTGCCTTTCTCACACCTCCCATTCTCTTCCTCCCTCATGCTCTGTCAGCTAGATCTCATGCTGGCACTGCCTTTCTCATACCTCCCATTCTCTTCCTCCCTCATGCTCTGTCAGCAAGATCTCATGCTAGCACTGCCTTTCTCACACCTGCCATTCTCTTCCTCCCTCATGCTCTGTCAGCTGATCTCATGCTGGCACTGCCTTTCTCACACCTGCCATTCTCTTCCTCCCTCATGCTCTGTCAGCAAGATCTCATGCTGGCACTGCCTTTCTCACACCTCCCATTCTCTTCCTCCCTCATGCTCTGTCAGCAAGATCTCATGCTGGCACTGCCTTTCTCACACCTCCCATTCTCTTCCTCCCTCATGCTCTGTCAGCAAGATCTCATGCTGGCACTGCCTTTCTCACACCTGCCATTCTCTTCCTCCTCATGCTCTGTCAGCAAGATCTCATGCTGGCACTGCCTTTCTCACACCTGCCATTCTCTTCCTCCCTCATGCTCTGTCAGCTGGATCTCATGCTGGCACTGCCTTTCTCACACCTCCCATTCTCTTCCTCCCTCATGCTCTGTCAGCTGGATCTCATGCTGGCACTGCCTTTCTCACACCTCCCATTCTCTTCCTCCCTCATGCTGTGTCAGCAAGATCTCATGCTGGCACTGCCTTTGTCACACCTCCCATTCTCTTCCTCCCTCATGCTGTGTCAGCAAGATCTCATGCTGGCACTGCCTTTGTCACACCTCCCATTCTCTTCCTCCCTCATGCTGTGTCAGCAAGATCTCATGCTGGCACTGCCTTTGTCACACCTCCCATTCTCTTCCTCCCTCATGCTCTGTCAGCAAGATCTCATGCTGGCACTGCCTTTCTCACACCTCCCATTCTCTTCCTCCCTCATGCTCTGTCAGCAAGATCTCATGCTGGCACTGCCTTTCTCACACCTCCCATTCTCTTCCTCCCTCATGCTCTGTCAGCTAGATCTCATGCTGGCACTGCCTTTCTCACACCTCCCATTCTCTTCCTCCCTCATGCTCTGTCAGCAAGATCTCATGCTGGCACTGCCTTTCTCACACCTGCCATTCTCTTCCTCCCTCATGCTCTGTCAGCTGGATCTCATGCTTGCACTGCCTTTCTCACACCTCCCATTCTCTTCCTCCCTCATGCTCTGTCAGCAAGATCTCATGCTGGCACTGCCTTTCTCACACCTCCCATTCTCTTCCTCCCTCATGCTCTGTCAGCAAGATCTCATGCTGGCACTGCCTTTCTCACACCTGCCATTCTCTTCCTCCCTCATGCTCTGTCAGCTGGATCTCATGCTGGCACTGCCTTTCTCACACCTGCCATTCTCTTCCTCCCTCATGCTCTGTCAGCTGGATCTCATGCTGGCACTGCCTTTCTCACACCTGCCATTCTCTTCCTCCCTCATGCTCTGTCAGCAAGATCTCATGCTGGCACTGCCTTTCTCCACCTGCCATTCCTTCCTCCCTCATGCTCTGTCAGCAAGATCTCATTTGCACTGCCTTCTCACCTGCCATTCTCTTCCTCCCTCATGCTCTGTCAGCTAGATCTCATGCTGGCACTGCCTTTCTCACACCTGCCATTCTCTTCCTCCCTCATGCTCTGTCAAGCTAGATGTCATTGCTGCACTGCCTTCTCACACCTCCATTCTCTTCCTCCCTCATGCTCTGTCAGCTAGATCTCATGCTGGCACTGCCTTCTCACACCTCCCATTCTCTTCCTCCCTCATGCTCTGTCAGCAAGATCTCATGCTGGCACTGCCTTCTACACCTCCCATTCCTTCCTCCTCATGCTCTGTCTGCAAGATCTCATGCTGGCACTGCCTTCTCACACCTCCCATTCTCTTGCTCCCTCATGCTCTGTCAGCAGATCTCATGCTGGCACTGCCTTTCTCACACCTCCCATTCTCTTCCTCCCTCATGCTCTGTCAGCAAGATCTCATGCTGGCACTCCCTTTCTCACACCTCCCATTCTCTTCCTCCCTCATGCTCTGTCAGCAAGATCTCATGCTGGCACTGCCTTTCTCACACCTCCCATTCTCTTCCTCCCTCATGCTCTGTCAGCAAGATCTCATGCTGGCAGTGCCTTTCTTGCTCCTCAGTTTCCAGCTTTCTCCTCTGCAGATCTGCATCTGCCTTTCGCCTATCAGTTCCTGATTTAGCCTTAACCAGAGTGAGGTCCAGCTCCACCATTTGTACCCAATTTGCTTGTGTGGCTGCCCTAGTCATAGGCTCTAGCTCATCTGCGTTCTTCCTATTCTTCTTCTCATGACTCTGGCTTGCAGTGGCCACTATGAGTTCCACCTGTGTTTGGCACTCCTCATAGGTAGCCCAGTTCTCTCCTTCTGCACTTCTCCTGCAGGTTTGGTGGTGTACAATTTTCATATGACCCAGACATAGTGCCTTCTGTCTATCTACTCTTACTTACATAAAAATAAAACTGGTAGATTACACAGTACCTTTTTGTATATCCTGTTCTGTGACTGAACACATAACCTTCATACTGACAAAACTGTTTCAGATCCCACCTGCTACCATCAGTTTGTAACAGACTGGTCTTTCCCAAACTCAGTCTGTACTTTGTTACCAGCTTTCTAAACCCTTCAGATGCCTGCAGGGGTCCCAGAGAGTAGCTGAAACCACTCAGTATAGACACTCCTTTGGAGTATCTCTAGGTCTGAATCCCATCAACGCCACTGCCCACATAGTACAGCTCTCCTTACCAGAGGGCAAGTGACCCACCCCTCCCAGCTGAGAGCACCTCACTTTAGAAACAAAAAAAGTGGTACCTGTAGCCTTCTGTTCAGAGACAGAAACACAGTGGGCAGGATTCTCATAAGGGATGTGCCCAGTACATCTGAGGTGCACTGGCGCATCCCCAACTTGCACTGTGGCATGATTCTGGAAGCAGGCCGATGCACCAGTGCATCCCTGATGTGCCAACGCATTGCAGATGTGCCGCATACTGCCCATAATGATATGCGGCGCATCTCGAGGGGCTGTGAAGAGGGCGTTCCCATGCACATGGTGCGCAGCTCCATTCACAGTCCAACATGGAGCCGCATCCCTGTGGCAAGTCCAGAGATGTGCCTCCCAAAGATAAGTCTAGAACAAGAAGACTTATGTGGATTACCACCCACAGGCAGGCTGCCATACTGCAGACAGCAGCACGGCAGTCTGCCCACCCTGGCAGTCCAGTGTGCCCCCCCCACCCATGTCACCGTTATAATGCCGCTCCATGTGGCAGTTGTGATTGTGACACAGAACCCACCTGCCCACATCCCCATTTGCATGCCGCTCCCTGCGGTGATACTGATGCAATAGCAGAACCCACCTTCCCCACCCCGACCTGAATACACCAGTGATGGCACTCCAGAAGACCCTCCATAGCCCAGCAGACCTCCCACCCCCCACCCACTTAGGCACCCCACCCCCATCCCAGCAGGTCCTGACGGTGAGCTCCCACAGCACTGTGTGCTGCTTCATGTGACCACCCAGGCAGAGTAGTCTCTGTGTAGGGCACAACACAGATAGGACAATAGGACATCATCAGGGGAGTACAGTGATACAATCCCAGTGCTGCTGAGACCTGTGACTACAGCACTGATGGACCCCATGCTCAGTTCCAGGTGACGAGCTATATATGGCCATACCATAATGGACCACTGCTGGATACCATGCATAAACAGGATGCAGGCACACAAGTTGTAACTGACTCATGGATGGATGGGATGCTCACAATCTCAGTAGGGGTGGAGAGGGCAGCCACGAGTGCATTGGCCGTTGTGAACACCACCAGTACAATGCCAGGGTTCTATGTGATAATAGCGAGTGCTGACCTGCAACTCTCATTTTAGCGATGTCAGGGCAGCGAAAACAATTTAATCACCCTGACATCCTCGGTGTCATGGAAGAGCGGGCGATGGAGATTTCTATACTTTGCTTTCTGTGAGGGCTTGCACCCCACACCCGACGTGGGGCTTAGCCACCACACCCCCTACTTAAGGATTCTCAACTCCAGGGGGTGCATGTTGTGGGTGAAAAAGCAAAATATAAATAACGTTTGGGCTGGGCGCAACAAAAAGGCAGCAGCGCCCGGACCCAGACCTGAACCCGGAACTGAACCCCAGCACCGCAAGTGAGGCCAACCCCCGATACCATGGCACAGCTCAGCGGCCGACCACAATGCCACCCCCTACATCCCCTCCGCCCCCTCCCAGGCTACGTTCACCATGCTTGCCCCCCCATGCGTGTGTATGTATAGTGACATCCTGTTGCTAGGGTCACCCACAACCCCACATCTGATCACCCTCCCTGCCCCCTTGCCTTTTGGGCTTTTGCCCACATTGTGTTGCCATTTTGTACGGTACCGTCTTTCAGGTGCCAAACTCATGTGCTACCCAATGCCAGCAGTAATGCACTTACATCTCATATGACTGGACACAGTAGGATCGGCAACTGTCCACATGCTAGGGGTCCCAGATGGGACTAACAGAGACATCTTGGGGGTGTGCCTAGACAGCTGGATGCCAGAGGCTGTCAGATTCAGTAATGTGGTACCTGTGATCTAATCATACCACATACCCCTCAGACGGCCATCGCATTGGAAGCAGCACCCAGTATGGGTACGATGGTGTCTACATCCATGGACACAGTGGACATACAAGCAGCCAAGCACCAGCAACAGATACTGTTGGAGAACAATTGCAGTACACTTCACTGGGACTGCTCATATGTTGCCCACCAATGGGTGGGGGGGTTCCATTCCCAATACAGTATCGCTGCAGTGTGTGGAATAATTCAGGGGTTGTGGGTAGGGAGGGGGTGGCATTACCCTGATGGAGTGCTGGGTTAGTGGCTGTACTGCCACTCTTGCAGGGCGCCTGGCGCATTCCGCCAGGAGCAGCCCTGCATGGTGCATGCAAATGGGGCCATAATGACATGCAAATGGCCCAATTGCACCTTGCATGCCTAATGGCCCCATTTGCATGTCCATGGCTGTGAATAGCAGCCTTTGGTGCAGTGCATTGGGAGATGCGCCGCTCCAATAGAATCCCAGCCCAAGCAGGGGGTTGCGTCGATGCATCCTGGGTGCAACTATGGTATTCACAGAGGGGATGCACTAGGGGCATCCCCCGGTGCATCTTTTGTGAATACCACAGTTGGTGCTCAGCGCATCTCATTTGTGCTGGGGCATCCGAGATGTGCCGCACGCAGTCCCTTTGTGAATTCTGCCCAGTCTTTGTCAGTTATAACCCAGTTATTTGTACCCAAAGTACTTAGTCACAGAAACCTGAAGTACAAAAAACAATATTATAATACTTCAAGGTATTTACACATGTGGTACAGGATACTACACTAAGACTATGAGGAACAATACTTCTACAGAGATAAAAATAACATTTTTTGAACAGTAGAAAAACACACTGGAAAATCTTACTACAGTTCCTAACTTTCTCAAAGTAGAAAGAGCTTACCACACAGGGCATGTTAGTAAATCAAGCAGACCCAATCCTTAAAGGTTAATTGTTCGAGGTCCCAAAACCTGACTAACTTTTTTAAGGTGTGGCAAGGTCTTAAAACCCTTCAGCTACCGGCACCCCATGACACATCACCAAGTATGTCACTCTGACATCATAGCTTCAACACTTTCTTTGTGTCCTGGGAAACCTCCCATCTGGAAAACTGGTCCAAACTGGAGTGGTACTCCAGCTCCCATTTTCATGGATTGCAAGGTTCATCCTTTTGTTTTCCCATCTGTTAAAGACCATGGCATTTCTGTCTCCCAGCACTGGCTTTGTTTACACTCAAAACAGAGCCTGTGATAATGAAAGCAATTCACCTCTTTGAAGTGTAAGTACCCTTTAGCTAACATGAACTCTGTTGTTTGCCCAAATGACCCCCTAGCTGGCTGCTTGAGGCATGGGCTCGAATGGCATGAAACTTTAGATTTATCAGACAGTTTTTATTTCAGCTGAAACACTTACAAGAGATCTAGCTGATATCAAACACAGAAACATAAAAAAAATACACAAAGTTGTTACACCAACCAAAAATCTGGAAGCCTGTAACATTTGCAATAAGCAGCCCTGAACAGTATGACGAGGTAAGTAAGGGCTACAAGCAAACTGTACATCAATGCCATCAGATGTGGTATTATAAGGCAAAGATACAAATAAATCAGAAACAATATTTAGTGGCTCTCCAGTAAGGATGGCAATCTCTGTTACAGGGCAAGATGAAAAAATAAATTAGAATACACTAAAATGTTAAAACATAAAATAAAGGCCCCTTATTTAAAAGTATCACGAACTGCCAGCATTAGTTCCACTACCAATCAGAATACAACAGCAGTATAGTGTAAAAACTTCAGGCGAAAACTAGAAACATTCACATACTTTCTTCAAATTAAAAAGACTCGGATAAGTAAAACAGGTGAAAACAAACTCAGGAATAATAAATGAGACAGAGTTGTGGCCCCAGCTGCTGTACTTCCAATAACTAACCAAATTAGTGCCCCACTTCTCCACTGCTGCATCTGTCCCAGGCAAATTGTGAACCCAGAGAAAAATATAGCATTATGAGAAGCATATTAGATTTCTCATTTGAGAGCTTTATTGTGGTGTAGTCTTACTGACCAGGTGGAACTAGCCCCATTGTTGTGATTTTGAACACCCGTATAATTAACTTATACATCCTGTTTATATTTTAGAGAAATTATAATGTATTTCAGTGGAAAGCGGTCTGCAGAAAGCATAAGCTCTGTGGTGTTTTCCTTTATGCGTCTGATTATGATAAATTAAAGTCTTATTTTGTGATTATATATGGATGTCATAGCTGTATATATTTATTTAAGGTGCAGTTTAGAATGACTTTATGTGTATGTTTTAAATTTTTATGCACTTTACTGTGGTGCTCACTTTGAGCACATGATCAATTTTTGTAGTGTGCCTTTAAACACGTGCTTTATAAGCGTTTAACAATAGGGGCCACAGATGGGGACCACACACCTTGACAAAGTGCCATGAGAAAAAGGCTCTACGCTGGCGCTTCAGTGGGTCTTCTCATGCTGCAGTCTGATTCTGTGAGTTTGTTTTGCACTTTTGCACACACTACCTTTCTAATAAATGAGATTAGTTGCACCCAGAGTCAGCAGTTCTGTGGTTTTTGTCCTAACCTGTGTACTGAATCCCGCTTCCTCTCAGTTTATGGTTTGGGATTTTACAGCACCACGCTGAGTCAGCAGTTCTCTTACTCTGAGCCTAGATTTTGAACCCACTAACTCTGCCTAGACCATGCTGCCACCAGGGTCATGAGTCAATCAGCAGACAGAGGGCATGTCAAAAATAGGTTGCACTGGGAATTGCCAGCTACCTGGAATGTCAGTACAACATTAAACTGTAGAAAAAGCAGTAAATTACAAAATAAAGTCAAATTCAGCTCATGATACGAGCAGTCCCTAATATGGCAGCAGCTCACAGCAACATACACAAAAGCAGATTGTGTACTGACTCATGCTGAAGAATCAGGCTATAGTTCACAGACAGGCTGAGATGGAAATAGTACACTGTCACAGTTCATGATGGCCTTGAAGCAGTAAGGGAAGGGGAGCCACCAGAGTCTGCCACACTCCAGCATACTCACCACCTTACTGCCCCACTTCACTGCCTCTGCTATTCCAGTCAGACTTTTAAACTGCTCACTGCACCTAGACCATGCTACCACCAGGATCATGTGCCAATCCGTATATAGGGGTGGACTAAGAAAGGTTGCAGCAGGAGTCTGCAGCTGCCTGGAAAGCTGGTGCAAATACTAAACTACACAAACAGCAACCAATTACAAAACAGAGTTAATTTCAGCCCACAATACCAGCAGCCTCGAGCATAGCAGAAACTCACAGCAGCAAACAGGAAGGTGGTAGGGGGAACTACCAGATGCTGCCACACTCCAGGCAACACACCACTGTGTCTGTCCAAACTGAATTTTGAACCCACTGACTCTACTCAGGCTGTACTACCATCAAGGTCATAGGCAAATCAGCAGATGGGGCAGATCAAGAAAGCCTGTAGGGGGAGATGCAAGCTATCTGGAAAGCTGGTGCAATGTTAAACTGTACAAACAGCAGTCAATTACAAAATGAAGTCAATTTTAGTCTGAGATATGAGTAGTCCCAAATATAGCAATGGCTCGTAGATCGGTACCAGTAGAATAAGCCTGATCATGCGTTCCTTCACACTAATGCTAGCTAAAGTGATTTGCTGCCATACAGACATCCCCCACAGCTCAGTCTGTCAGTCACATCAACAGACGCCTGGCTACAGGAGACACTGGGAAGGATAGTTTATCAACATGGTGGGCAGAGGCTTGCAGGATCAACCGGATAAGAAATTAAATTACAAGCCGGTAAGTACATAAAACAATTATCTCCTAATGCATTCTTCAGGTTCTGCAGCATTACTGCAGGGGAGGTGAAAATTCCTCTTTAAAACATATATAGAGAGAGTAATGCATGGAAAACCATGCACAACAAAGCAATGTTTTCATTAAGGGTCTCAGCTGACATCTTAAGGACATCAAGAAGTCCTTGATATCATCAGAATCCTGAGATGGAAACACAGCTGAGCTATGTACTGTATGGTTGCCCATGTTTTATTTTGCATAGTATATGGTTTGAAACATAAAATAAAAAAGTATGGTTTTCCCTAAGACGTCTTCAGTTTAATGTTTTATTGTTTAGAAATAAACAGAAACCTACCCACACATGGCTGCAGAAAACCCACCCAGGTATGGGATATGTTTTAGTTTTTTAAAATGATGAAACAACAGAATATTTTCTGTTAAGTGAGGGTCTGAGTCCTATGTTTTTGGAAAACTGAAAGTAAAACAACAGATGGCATATGTTTCCATTATAGCGATATTGGGAGGCAATGGAAGGTGTATAAGGAAACACACCGTAGGCAAAGACCAAGCTGACGGTCAATGTCACTGTCTATCATGCCCATTTGCCATTATTCCCAAGGACTGACCTTACAGTTCCTCCCATTATTGCTATTATATGGAGGTAAAAAACCGGGAGACAAAAACTAAAGGTTTTTAAAAGAGCTTTGTTTTTAGCTTGTCCGTTTCTGACATCTCAAGGAACCACACAGATGAATACACTACTCTTTGAAAGTTGAGTTTCTGACAGAAGATTCATGAGATGAATGTTATGTCAGAAAAGCATCTAAATTAGGTTGCCTGAAGTGTTATGTCAAAAATTCATTTGAATTGGGCCACCCAATGACACAGCAGGTCCAGGTTGCACATGCCGCTCTCATGCCAGCAACTCGAGTTTCAGAAAGAACTCAAGAGCTAGGCTGGGCAGGTGAAGGGACTATGGGTGGCACTGCTATGGGGCAGCACTCTCAGCCAGGCAGGGATGGAGCTGCAGTTCTGCAGTCACAGTGATCCTGTGGTGGGACATGTGACTAGGTCAGAACTGGTTCACCCCTATCGGTGTGACAATCATTTTGTTGACACCGATATTGGTGCAGGCAATACACCACCTGGCTCTGTAGCACCAGGCATCACAACTCCTTAGATTCACAGTGCCAAAACGCCATTCAGCAAAGATTCCTCCACCCCCATGCCCCGACGGAATCTAAGAAACTCTGAGGCGGGCATGCCCCGAAAAAGAGGGAATATACATAGTGCACAAAAGACAAACTGAGTGTGGGGCAATCAAAAATATACATCACTCCTGTCACTGTCACCCTTGTTGTGGCACCCTAATTGTAGCACCAAAATTCAGTCGCCATACTAACATGCTATCATCAGAACCCTGTCCCATTTTTAAAACAAAAAATAAGATTACTAAAAATCTGTTCTGCTCTGTTCTTTACCTGTCCTGTCCTTTCTAGCCTTTCAAAAATTGGTTGCTCAACCATATTCCCATGAGACCTAGGAACTAACCCCTACGGTGGTTTGACACCGGTCCCCTGTCTCTTGTTCCTTCTACTGTACTTCTATGTCTTGCTTCTCATGCTCTCTTTGTTTTTTCCTTTTCTTCCCTTCTTCTCTCAGCTGCAGCACAAGGTGACCTCCCCCATGAAGTTAGTCTGACAGGAGCTGTAATTGCACAATTAGGAGCTGTTAAAATGAATGTAAGCTGCTCCTAAGATTGTAAAAAGAAGTACGTTTATTTGTTTCTAAAATCTAGGAGTTTGTTAAAAGAATAAATTAACTCTGAAGGCAGGAAGAGGTTAATGTTTTAAAGTCTTAGCTAGAGTGTTTTTTTCTTTTTTCTTTTTGTTTATTTTAGAAAGCTCAGTACGGACAGCTGAGTGCAGTGTAATGGGAACAAAAGCTCACAGGGAAATTAGATCAGAAAAACAATACATGACCATAAAATGGCTGCAGGAAGGGGGCCTGTTTACATACTCTGAACTCTTCTGAGAACTGTCTGAGAAGAAGGGATAGACTGCCTAAGAGTCTGGGAGCAAAAAAGACCTAATTTAGTCAAAAAGGTTGACCTGAAGCTGCAAGGTATAATTTCCTAGTGCTTAGAAGGGGGTGTTACAATTTTGATACAAGCAAGAATTTCTAGAGCAGATATGGAGCGCAAAGGACACTGCTGAACTCCCTGTTTATAACTGATATAAAGCAGCTGCCAACTCAATTTTCCAAATCTGTTTACCATTCTAAAGCCACCCAACAAAATATATACTTTTTCTTGTCATGTTTTGAATAAAATTGCACTATTTCTGCCTTTTTCTGTGGCCTGTCTGTACTTCCTGACTCACTCCTCTAACACTGTGGTTGTCAGCCTTAAGTGGGATTTTTGCCATGCATACTCTGACTCCTGAAGTGCTGTCCATGGGTACATGACTGGCACCAGGGAAGCATAGTAGAGAACCAGGACTGTGAAAAGGCACTACAGTCACTGCAGCAACAAGTACATGAGTGACCATCAGACAAATGGCAGCCAAAGCAGCCACTGCAGACCGTACAAAAGAGTTAAAGGAAGCGGTAGGGCAGACAGCAAATTCTGGATGCTTCTGCTCCCAATTTGCATATTCCAAAGGCCTTAACTGACTAATCAGCATTTTACAAATTAATCCTTTGTTAATCTGGTTTATGTACAGGACATTGTTGCTACAATTCCCTGTGTGTAAGAAATCTGATTAGCTAATATAGTAAGAATTAATGCCGGAACAACTGGACATTGCCTAGGAATGGTCATCTAGCTGGGAGTGCTCCGGCCATTAACCCTAGTAAACAGGATAAGACCATGGAAATGCTTGGTTGTAAGGGCATTGTTGTGATTATAAGTCTAATCACGTTAGTAAGAGAAAGCTGACCTTTAAAAAAATAAGAGAGTTTACATACCTGCACTGCTCTGGGCTGTATCAGACATTTCTAAGGCATTAAAGGGAAGGTCCCCTCAGCCTTTTATTCTGTTTACTCGTATAGTTTGTAGGCATGAACAATGATTGCCTCTATTGCACCCTCCTAATTTCATCAGGATTTAAATGTAAATGAAGGTACTTAAGTCTAGTGTGAAAAGCTGTTTGACTCCGTTGCAAAGTTCATGACCCGACTCATGTAAGGCATCCTGGAATTTTATGATGTTTTAGTGCTAAAGCCTGCAGTAGTTATACTGCATCAGCCAATGCTGGTGCTGTTCTCTGTAGTCCCTATGTTCTTGTCTTATGCTAGAAATGAAACTTTTCAAAACATAGTAAGTGCCCTGCTGTTTTCTATATCCGAGTTATGAAAACAGGCTGTTTGAGAATACAGGTACTTCACAAGACATGTAACAGGACTGCATGAGAGTACTGCATAACCTCTGCTGGCTTGGGCAGCCATGTGTCATCAACTCCCATGATACTTTGCATGAGTGCAGTCATGACCTTTGCAATGAAGACAAACAGGTTTTCACACCAGGGCAAAACAGACTGAAGCACCCTCATTTATATTTACATTAGGTTGCAATTGGGAGAATGCAAGAGAGGCACTCCTTGTTCTGGCCTACCAACTACACAGGTACAGAAAATAGGTTGATTTCCTTTAAGGCCCTGTAAAAAGCAGTCAATCAGATCCCATGTTGGTCTCATAAATTAATCAGATTTATAATGCTAATTGAACAGCTGTTGTACCAAATAATGCTAGAACAGGAGTCCGTGACCTTAGAACTGTGGTACAGCAGCAATTTGGTTGAGGTGGGAATCCATGTACTTTACAACAAATGGTAATAACCACCTACTGTAAATGTATAAAGTAGTCACTGTCATGCCTCTCAACTGTACCACATTAGGAGGAACCTTCATTTTACTTCACAAAAGCTCCCTGTTCCACATTGTGAGGATTTGTTCCACATTCAAACATGGGTGTAGGTAGGCATACTCCACGTACTCCATGGTGTACAATTTTATTTAAGAGGGGCAGCAAATAGGATCTGAACTGCTTCCTTTGTCCATGAAAACAAAACACAGAATCAGCAGAACCTTTCTGTAATTTTATTCATATTAGTCAAAACTAGAAGGATTGGTCACTGATACTGTCTTTGCATCCCAATGACTACACAGCCTTACAGGCTCTGGGTTGGTATGTTGGTGTCTTAAGGAGCAATGCATGGCATCTGTATTTACCCATGCATGGGGGGGGGTAGCAACCAGTGTCATGAGGTACAAACATTGTATTTATTGTGGCAAATGGGGCAACAAACATGGTCCTGGTGTAGGTTTATATTGTCTGGCTACACCCCTGCATTCAAAGTCACCATTTTAAAGCAAAAATCCATAGCAAATGATGCAAAAAAATATATTATTCAATTAATAACAGACCTTCTGAACATAAATGCAACATTTTAACAACTCTTTGAGCTTCTTAGGTAAAGATTTAGTTAAGTGTTCCACATTTTGCCCATTTGTTCCACATTTTGACAGGCAATGTTCCACATTTTTGGGGGACAAAAGGTTGAGAGGTATGATCACTGTATAAAGACACACTTGCATATACTGCATCATGGTTCAAACTGTACCACGTTTTTCAAACTTCAGGAAAAGCACACACGCATCATTCAGAGTTGTTTTCCTTTTCTGGTAGTGAGAGCGGTTCATCCCTTCTCCCGCGTTGCGCAACCTTTCTGGAGTCGAGCAGTCAGAGCTGAGCTGCCTGGGGCGGCGCTGTGCAGTGCACGGTTTTCTTCCAGGACTGCAAACACAGAAAATCCAGCCGGAGGGGAGGGGGAAGGGGTGGGGAAGGAGGCGCTCGCCGGGCCCTGCAGGCTGCTGGGGGCACAGCCCACTTGGTACTGAGCGCCTGGGGGAGGGCAGAGGGACGGACGGAGTGGCGGGTGGGAGACGAGGAGAGACACTACCTGAGAACTGCAGGGAGAGAGGTAGGGCGCAGCAAGTGAGGCTCCTGTAAGTATGCTGGCGGCTGACTGAGTGAATTGTGTGACTTATCTCTTTTTTGTTAGTTCCGAAAAGTTAGGGAATGTGTGGTAACTATGTACTGTACTGTACGTCTCTAAGAGCATTTTTAGCAGTTCTTTACAGTTAGGTTTTGCATTATTGTATTTACTATTTGTTTATATGAACTACACCTCAAGCATTTCGTTGGTAAACAGCCCTTGTGTAAACTGAGCAGGTCCTAAAATGAAGATAGGCAATTCAAGAAAGTGTAATACTGTACGTTCTTGATAGCTGTGACGAGCAAGTTTATGCCGGGATGCATCCTGAATGCATTTGAATGAACGTGATGGGTCATGCAAAAATATGTATGCTATGCCTATCTGCATATTTATAGCCTGGTAAAGTCTAGTTCAGGGCATGCAGTTGGCAAGTTTATTAGTTGTATGTGCCTTAGATGCCCAGATCCACTTAGAATAGGCGTTACTGCCGCTCATCACCCGCAGCTAATGCTGCCGTCTCACACGGCGGAGTTGGCACATGTACAGTACCAGTCCCTGTGAAAGCTGTAGTGGACGCAGAGCTGCCAATGCCAACACTGACTGGAGTATGTAATATTATTATACTGTCGGTATCAATGCCAAATACCATATGACTTAGCTAGTGTTATTGCATTTGTATTTACAGGAACACGAAGGATGTCGAGAGCTGTTCTGTTGGTTGTTTTCCTTCTCTACACAGTACGATCACAGGAAGCCGGAGAAACTATTACTTACACGGTAAGGCGCTGGAGGTTTTAAAAACAATAGTGTTATCATTCATGCTCCTTAGTGATGCAGTCGGTTAGTGTTACTGTGTGGGCTAGATTTTCCAAACAATTGCACATGAATCTGAATACCACAACTCATTTTAAACACGGTGTTTGGCAGCAAAAAATACCTGCCAGGAATTTCCAGGTGTACTGTATCATCAGAATATGCAGTGGACTGCTTTTAGATTCTGGTAGTATCCCCAGAGATTTTGACAGACAGTTTTCAGACATGTTTAAAAACTTGCTGAGGCAAGCAGATTGCATCTAGTCGTTTTCTCTTGTGGGGGTGACTTTGCTTTCCTTGTTTCCCATATAGTGACCAATGCTTGAAGCGACATCCCTTGCAAAACTATCAAGCTTATTATTTTAACAGGAATATCCTAATTGAGTCAAGGCTCCTTTGCAAGGGAGAACTGGGGTTACAATATTCCCAAAAAGTTACATTTCTAAAACGTGAAATGGATGGTTTGGTGCATATTAAATACATTTACATTTATCTTGAGTCAAGGCTCCTTTGCAGGGATGCCCTGGAGTTACAATACTCATAATATGTAACAGTTTTAAAAATCAGAATGCCTAGTTTAGTGCATATTAAATACAATTACATTTGATTTATGCATTTAAGCCTTCAATCCAGCTGAAGACATAATAATTGTCTATTATAAACCTTATTAGTTGTTCATGAGTCTAACACGGTTTCTCATTGGCAGCTTTACCTAGCGTTTCTCTCCTAGAAATCCCTAATATAGATAAAAGAGTGCAGGACATGTTAGGTTAGTTTCTCTTTACTTTTATAAACAGCCATGTGTTGAGGCAGTTAGGTTAATGGCAACAACGCCTTTACAAGTGGGCATTTTTCATTAACACCCAGACTGGGGCAAATGGTCCTCAGTTGCCCCTCAGGCCATCAACACCCCATCCTCAAGAAATGCCCACTTGTTGGGTGATACCGTTTAAATAATTACTGGTTAGGTAAGATGACACATTTAAAAAACACTGTTCAGTTCCTCTTATACACATGTGTAATTCCACATAATAGATTTAGAGTGGCTTGATGGGATATTTAGTGCCATTTTAAAAAATTCTTATTGTCATTATTTCTTTTGTGATTTCCCCATCCCGCCATTTGCAAAAATCCATTGCTGTCAAAAATACTAACCAAAATGCCCCCACCCAGTTTTCAAACACCCGTGATCAGATTGCTCTCAAAAGTACCAACCAAAATATCCCCAACCAATATTTAAACACCCATGGTTATAAGCCAAAAGATTGCTCTCAAAAGTACCAACCAAAATGCCACAACCCAATATTTAAACACCCATGGTTATAAGCCAAAAGATTGCTCTCAAAAGTACCAACCAAAATGTCACAACCCAATATTTAAGCACCCATAGTCACAAGCCCAATGTTTTCTTTTTAAATAAATAACTTATCTGTTTGATCCTGCTATTTTTCTGTCTGACTCTGAACAAACTGTTCAAATGTACCTTGCTGTACTTCACCCATACCAATGAAACAGCATTACTTTGCCAATGGGTGGAAGTAGAGCGTGGTGGGATAAAACAACTTCTTTTACAATCAGATACAGACAAATGGCAGGTCAAGCAGCTGATTCATGTATTTAAAATAATCTTTAGGCTTGCATCACTGCATGTTTAAATGTTAGATGGGAGTGTTTGATTTAACACATTTGGGAGAAATGGATGTTTGTGAATCTGGCGCGGGGGGGTACTGTGAACATTTTTTTAACCAATCATTATAAAAACTTAAATATGGGAAACTATTGTAACTAGTTTGTTTTATAGTGTCAGTGGCTCAGTATATAGCATGCTTGCCTCTGGGGCCAGAAGATCAGAGGGTCATAGGTTCTAGCCTCACAACAGGTACATGGAATAATACCCTTAACTGACATTACAGTGCAGTATGAGCAGGGTGCTGCACTGCTGAGCTGCTGTCCTTTGGGTGAGATGTTAAATTGAGGTCCCTTCTTCCCATCTCTGGTCACTGTCCACGTGAAACTTAAAGATCCCATGGCACTTACTGAAGAAGAGTACAGGGAGTTTCCCTGGTGTCATGGTGAACATTCTCCCTAAAATAAGGCAAGTCCATGTAACCTCCCCCCACCCCCAGATACACCTAGAAACAAGCTATCAGTGCTTACTGTGCCTTTCCTGGTCAAACATTTCAAATAAATAAATAGAGAATAATTCTTAGAATTTTCTTGGGCCATGTGCTGTGTATTTAGTCCTCTGTATCATTCCTGGGTATTTGGTTTTGTCTCAGCTGTATATTCTGAAGTCTGTCTGTAGCGCATGACTATGTCTACTGTAGATGTAAAGCAACTGAACAGTTCCATTCCATGGCACCTGTTTTTATCCCTTTGTATACTGTGAGTCTGAATCATTTGTTGTCTCTGTATTTATATATTTCCTCTGTCCCCGTAATATCTGTGTTGTATCTACTTGTTGTTCCCCATCTCCCCTTCCCCAAGTCACAGCTGTAAACAAAACCTTCTGGAATCTGCTTGCTTACCTGGTAAAATATGTTAACAAACAGATATAAAAAAATCGTGGGTGGGAATGTGTAACCAGAACTTTATACACAAGGATGTTACATAACACCCAAGAATGTGTATAGAATTCTGGTTACACACACACACACACACACACACGCATGCACTGTTTTTTATAATTACTGACTAACATTTTTAATAAATAATGGTCAGAAAATGCAAACAACTTGACAGAAGAAAGCAAGATACACTGTTTGTTATTGAGAAAGTCATGTTTTCAGGGGATTTAGATTAGTGTAAGGAGGCACCAGTTTTGGTACTGTTGCATGTGCCACTTACAGTGTGAGCATGATTAACAATTGGTAATTACCAATCCCCCAGTTGTAACGCATAATTATACAATGGCAAGAACATTTCTTGCACTTTGATTGGTCAAAGCCCACCTTCACAAGTGATGTTATCTTAGCATAATATTACTCTATGGAGGTCCAGCACACATGACCACCTCCTTATATTTCAAACATGCCTGATACTTATACGCCCCACACTTGTGAATGGAACCTAGTGAGGTGGGGTTCCGACCACGAAACAAAACCTCTGGCTTTTTTTTAATGTGTCTCACCATTACTTGCCGAAACATTCACTGTATGCACCCTGGCTTCAGTCTCAGTGCTGTAGTGGAGCACGCACTCAGCCACTTCCACAGAAAGCTGCACGCAGCAGCTATTTCAAAAATTAACATAGCAAGCCCAATGAAGCCCCTGTCTCGGTTCATGAGAAACGTGGAGAATCGAAAGAGTACACCTACTCCACTCTATGAAACCCAAAATAAAGCTCCTGACCCAGTTCTAGAGTAGAACAGAGACATGAAACAACTCACCCACTCCACTCTGTGAAGCCTACTTTCACTTTCAGTACTCGTCTGCACATACTGAACACCTCCTATCAGTCCTGACTGCCTCAAATCCTCACATAAACAAAATTACCAGCAATACCAGACCACTGACCTATGGCGGGGGGGGGCACACAGTAAAACAAGATGAGCATGTGAAGAAGGAACCTACATGTAGCAACAGCACCACCTATTGGACAGAATAAAAACTGTGGACTTTTTTTTTTAAATCGGTATACTACCACATATGAAAAATCAACAAAAAATGTAAAAAAAAAAAAATATCTATTCTGACTTTTCTTTCTCTCTCTTTTTTGTTTAACAAGCAAGCCATTGTATATAATTGTATATAGAGAATAATGGCTGGGTAGAGAGTTATAATGAGGATTTTACCTCCCCCCCGAGGTGTGGGATGTCACATAAACCCCAAGAGCAGAGCTCGCGGGGTTTATACAGGCATCCCACGCTGAAGGTATGTGTAAAATCTGAGTTTTACACCCCCTACCCAGCCTTTATTTTATGTAGTTGCTGGGTTGCATTTTTTCACCACAACAATTATATAAAACTGCTTTCCTGTTCAGACACAGTCCTATCTGGCGAAGTGCAGTCTGCAGCTGGTAAGACTTTTCATTTTTTTCTTATTCGTATGGCACCTTGTAGAAGAACTGTGGGGTCCAGGTCTATGGTCATTTTTGTTTATTTTTAAAAAATATTTTACTCACCACAGAGAGTGAGTGCCAGTCAGGGTGGGTGCAGTGTTCAGCAGGAAGATGGCTGGCTGGTGAATGCTGGAGCAAGGGAAACCCAGCTCGTATTTGCCATTATAACCAGCTGGTTATAATGGCAAAATTATAACTGGGTTTCCCCATGGGAAGAAAAACGTAAGTATCCGTAATTATAATAGCAATAATGCACTACAGAGTGTGTGTCATGCTTGGCTAACATCACTTCTCAGGTGTTGGATGTTGCATGACACATACCCTGTCATGCATTATTGCTTATGGCTTATGCACCACTTACAGGGAAACCATGGCATAATTCTACATTATAAAGGAGTGTTTATATTGGCAAACATGCGCACGGTTTCCCTCGCTCTGTGCATGCCTCACTGCTGTTTTTCCCTTCAGAACGCACGTGGCCGCTTTCCCCCTGAAAACTGAACTGCCACTTTGAATCGGACTAGGCGGTAAGTTTAACTTTTAAAACAGACTCTACAACATTAAAATGAACCTGTCTCTACTGCTCACCTCTCCAAAAAAAGTTTTAAATGAATTGAAAACAGCACCGTGAGTCACTGTCACAGACCGGATGCTCAATCGAACCGACCACTTTGTATGCATTCATTTATATAATTGCTGAGGTGAAAAACCAAACCCTTAATTATATAAATAAAATATGGGTCTGGGTGTGAGAAACTTGATTTATACACCCTGGGGTTTGATGCTACATATAAATCCCTCAAGCTTCGCTCTCGGGGTTTATGTAGCATCACACCCCTCGGGTGTGTGTAAATTCTCGTTACACACCCAGGCCCATACTTTATTCTCTATATTACAACCCAGTTATCCCAGCATTAAAAATGCTTTCAAATAATCCTATCTATTTTACATACCCTTGGTGTGATGTAGTGATTAACCATTCAAGCTTTGCTCTCATGGTTTATGTATGGGACATGACATAGGTGAGAGTGAGACAGTAGAAATATCTTAATGAGCTATACTTGACTTTCTGATCACACAAGTGGCGAAGCCATGAATGAGGTTGGAAGAGGTTAGTTACAGCAAGTGAAAATATGTCTACTGTCTCACTCTCACCATCTCATATTTGATCTGTACAACTGGTGTTTAGGTGGTTTTGTGATAGAAATGATAAAACATTACAAAAGGAAAAAAGTACAGAATGTAAACTGTGCCCCTCTGATCTATAGTTCAGCATAAAAGAAGCAAATCAATATACACATCGTGCAATGTACACAGTGTAAACAAATCAGTACCATCAATACAGATGCAAACTAGAAAGCAAATAACTCTACAAAGCATCTCACATCTGCTGGCTTCGGTGCTGCACATGGCTAGTGTGATGTCATCAGCATTGTTAAATGGACAGTAAACATTGCAGGGGTCACTCAAATTGTGAAAGGCCATGAAAAGATATTTCAAATGAGGCACTAGACTTCCTTGTAGGTGTCAGGGGTCCTCATAGATGACTATCTAATTAATCTGTAAATCAAAACAAGGCAGCAGCCATTTTAAAACAGGAAGTGATGTCACTGAGGGGAAATCTGCATGTTGTTAATTACAGCTTGCCTCTTAGTGACATCAGTGTTGGGCTCATGATTCAATGACATGGCTGATGGCAGATGATTTAGGTATTCATAACTCATTTCATTTCATTTTTATTTGGTAACCAGGTAAAAAAGCAACTGGGCCACATGGCCCTTTTACAGGCTTGACCTGGTGAGGGTCATAAGACTCTCAAAAACATCAATACATAAAAGTAAAATGATTAACACAATAACCAAAAAATACAATTACAATCAGTTTACACATTAGATAAAAAACAACACATAAAAACTAACAACAAGGGTCAGACAATAAATAGAACAATACAAAGTCGTGCAAATACAAGTTGGTCTGGAATAAAGCATTCTCCTTAAGGAAGATTTGAACTGACAAAAACTTATAGCTTGTTGCAATTCAACAGGCAGATCATTCCAAATTTTTATCGTATTTTGTTTAAAAGATTTTTGATATTTAGTAGTTTTACAAATAGAAACTACAAGAGAAATTGATTTTTGAGACTGCAAGGTTCTTGTTACTGCTCTCTGCTGCTAAAAATTATACATAGGATGGAATTTGGAACAGTGGATTATTTTATAAACAAAACTGGACATCTGTAGGATGTCCCTGTTTTCCAGGGACAACCACCCCAGACAATTATAAAGGCTGCAGTGGTGTTCCCTGGATTTGGCACGAAGTGTAAATCTACATATTGAATTGTATAAGGTGATTCTATGTTTTATATTTCTATGTGAGGCACCTCCCCAAATTAGACTTCCATAAACCAGTATTGGCATTAAACAAGCCATGGCTATAATCTTTCTAGTGCCAGCAATTAAATAATCTCTTACAGTATACAGGGCTCCAGTATTTATATGTAACTCTTTAGTTATATTATCAATATGGGCCTGGAACCTCATATGACTGTCAAAAATAACATCTAAATATCTAAACTCATATTATTTTGATCTGAAAATCATCATTTGCCTGTAATATAAAGGATTCCTTTAACTTTTTATATTTTTGAGAAGAGCAGAACAACATTCCATTTGTTTTCTTCTTATTTAGCACAAGTCAATTTTTAGACAACCAGCCAGCCAGTTTCTTAAACTCATTCTCTAGATCTAATTTGACCACATTGATGTTACTGTTTGAGACATACAACACTGCATCATCTGCACATAAAACTATTGAAGAGTCAGTACAAATTGATGACAAATCATTTATATAAATTGAAAACAGTAAAGATCCCAATATGGAGCCCTGGGGTACACCATATTCCACACTTCTCCAATCCGACGTCATTCCATTTATATGAACTTGCTAGGTTCTATCCATTAAATAACTGTGGAACCAGTGCACCACAGGGTCCCCAAAATGAAGTTTCCTAAGTTTGACCTCCATTAGAGCGTGGTCCATAAGGTCAGAGGCTTTGGTCAGGTCCACGAACACTGCTCCAACATACTTTCCTTCCTCTGTACTTACTTGCAGATCATTCGTGACCTGACCAAGGCTGACATCATACCACACCCCTCCCAAAAACGGTGCTGTGCTGACGTCAGCAAGTCATATGTATTCATGTGAGCCAAGATCTGTTTATGTAGCAGTCTTTCTTGAGTCTTCCCCACCAAAGACAACAAAGAAATGGGATGGTAATTGACTGGCAAGTTTTCTTGGCCTTCCTTAAAAATTGGTGAAACTGTGGCATTTTTCCACTGAATTGGGACCGTACTAGTATTTAAAGATTTATTGAATATGATTTGGAGTGGATATGCTACTTCCCTAGCTGCATATTTCAGTATCTTAGAATCAATCATATCCAGCCCTGGTCCACTAGATTCATTAGTTCTTAGTAACTCAAAATAAACCTCCTCCCAAGTTATTGCCTTAAAGTAAAACCTAGGTTCAGGCATAATAGATCTGACATGTTCATAACTACTAGGTTCACCAAAATCTTGAACATATTCAAAAAAACTAGTAAATCTTTCATTTAGATAATCCACCATATCCTTATTATCAGTCAGTTCCTGGTTGTCTTTCAGCAAACTCTTTATATTCCTATTTACTCTTGGGGCTGTCAAATTATTTACATTCTGCCAAAATGTCCTTTTATCATAAAAATCATTAACTTGTTCATTTTTATAAAAATCAACCTTGGCCATTTTAATCTCGCTCTTACACTCATTTCTTAATTGTCCAAAGTAATTCCAGTCACTTTCCAGCCGAGTTTTTTTTTAAATTCCATATTAGCATTGTCTCTATCCTTCATGAGTTTTAACAACCCCTTGTTAATCCATTTATTGTAAGTACCCCTTAATCTCTTTTTAATTTTTGGTGCCCTTTTGTTAATAATTTCATCCAATTGAGTCGGAAATAATTCAACAGCCTTATTAACATCCCTTATGTTTAACAGCTGGCACCAATTTATTTGAGACAAATCCAATTTTATCTCTGATAATTTAACATAATTTAAAATTCTGTTTTCCACTATCCTGAATCTTCCCTTGGGTCTTTTGTTACTCAAAATATAGTAAATAGGGGCATGGTCACTAATTACATCAGCAAAGACTCCTAAGGAACTATTATTCGGTACATTATTTATTAAAACCTAATCAATTAAAGAAGACTGTTTGTTTTTTGGATTGAGTTGCATTCCCTCAATTAGTATTTGTTCTAAATTAACTTTCAATAATAATTTTCTGTATTTAGTCACCTCCTGTCCATACCAATTCATATTCAGATCACCCATAATTATCAACTCTTTATTTTTAAAGGTTTCGACTAGGTCTATTAAATCTTGCAAGTCATCTAGTTTAGAATTTGGGGATTATATACACATCCTACTACTAATTTGTTAGTTTTCCCTAGTATCAAATTCATGAATAAACATTCATAGCCAGATTTTAATGGTGTAGTTTGAAGTTCTTTAACATCTAGAAACTCCTTATAGTAAATAACAAGGCCACCTCCCTTTTTTCACAAATGATCCTTACGTAAGTGATTATAATCTGGTATTAATAGCATGCCATTATCTATTTTACCTTTAGGTGTCAGAACACTTGACACCTAAAGGTAAGCCCAATACCTCATTTGGAAGATCTTTTTATGGGCGTTCACAATTTGAGTGAACCTTGCAATGTTTACTGTCCCTTTAAAGCTGCTCTCTGATTGGTTCAGTATTTCACTCTGATGTACCCAGCTGTCAAGATGGTACTGTAGTACTATCTTACAACATGTGAAATAGTAGTCCTGTCTTGCAAGTTGGTCATAAGATATTATACGGATGGGTGGCTATGCACAACAAGGCTGTGTTTCCATTGGGGGGATGTGATGCCATCATACAGACCTCGAGAACAAAGCTCGAAAGGTCTCTATGGCGGCATCACATCCCTGAGATGTAAACACAGCCTTATTGTGTATGGTCACCCAGACCCTGTTTCATACAGTATATGGTTCCCCAAATCCTAAAAAAACTTTTATTTCACAAGGTTTCATACCTTGTGTTCACAGTCCTGCTTGGTCCTAGCAGCTCAGTCGGCTCGGTGTGGTCCCACTCTGCTCCTGACCCTACAAAGATTCTTGGAGGCAGTTCTCTGCTCCTGACCTTACATACATTCTCAAGGAAAGTTATTTAAAAAAAAAAACCTGACAAATTCATACAGTTTGGAAATATGGAGCCGACTACTGCAGTTTGTGTCCAAACTGTGTCAGTGAAGTGTTTAAGTGGCACCACCAAGTTTTCTTGTTTTTTTTTTTCTGGAGAGCACTATTTCTTCCAATCAGGTGGCAGGTGAAGGGAAAGAGTTATTGTTGTATCATTGTGATGTCAGAATAATACTACAACAACCTTCAGTGACCTTTGAATTGTCCTACAAGATTTTGAAAGCCACTGTTTTCTATGCACAATAAGCCCTAACGATATACTGTAGTATTATAGTGTATAGTGAGGGTTGTTCTGCATGGATTTCCATGCCAGCTGAAACCTTGTTGTACTACAGTTCTGACATCATGGAACATGATTGTACCCTTCCGTGGTACAACAAAGTTCCAGCTGTTCGGAAATCCTCAAGGCAGCTGGTGTTTTTCATAGCTCTACCATATGCACAGCAATCGGTTCATGTTCTGAACTGAAACTACCACACCTTCCACAGGAGTACTGTGAAAACACTTTAGGTTCTTTTTGTTTTGTTTTTTTCAATAGAAACTGAAAAAAACTATACACTATAAAAAAAATACGTATAGGGCAACCACATGCCAGAGCAGCTTGAGTTGCCACCTTGGGCTTCTGACTACATCAGACCTCTCAAGCTTCACTCTCAAGGTCTGATGTAAACAGATCCCTTCTGTGGCAGCACAGGCTTGTTGTGTATGTTTGCACAACCAGTATTCTCTATATCTGAGCTAATCTGGATCCATACCTATTGGATAAATATGGGTATCACACACCTTGAGCATGTAAAAAAATGTTTGCAATATACAGTTCCCTGTACAGTATGTTATTCAGTTTAAAATTACTGATAACCTTTTATAATACATGTTTTGCCAGTGTTTACAGATGCCATAATACATGAGTTCTAGCATAATAACCAATCATGTATTACAGCATTCTTTTCCAAATAACCTTGCTGATTCTCATAAACAGTACCTGTCACTCAAGTTTTCTGTTTGTGTGTTTTTTAAACCTAAGTCTCCTCCATGCTGCTCTTCTCAGTGCACTTTTGGTTTAGATTGAGCAGGTGCTCCTGTTCATATTCCAGGTGTGCAAATTACCAGCATGTTACCAGCAGCAGTGTGGTACTGCTTTTCACAAGCACTCCTTACCGAACAATATAATTGGCACTGCATCAACGCTGCTAACTTTCTGCATTTATTTTATGTTACACAGCTATTCCCTCTTAAAGCTAGGCAACAGAGATATAGGAGATATGCATTGGTGATCTGTATGATACATTATTTATCTAAATAAGTGCAGTTTGACCTTGAGTAACCTCAGTTGTAAGTGGTGAAAGTCACAAGTGATGTACCTGAGGTCAAACTGCTTAAGTGTAGATAAATTATGTATTACACATGGTCCCCATTGCATGTCCTGGCTATACAATAAGCTGTTTGGTTTTTTTTGAGTGGGGTAATTAACATAACATTTATCCAACATATGCGTGATAAATTCAGGGTTCTAAAATTTATCACACATGTGTGGAGATAACATTTTTTATGGCACTGGTTTTGTGCCCACACATAGTGTATAAATGTATGCAATACCAGTAATATCAAATATTAAATAAATATGGGGTGTTATATGTAGAGATGGGCAAAGTGGCTCTAATTGCTGCCATGCTATGAATCGCTGTTTAAAGTAGATTTTATGGAGTGCCCCACAACGCCAAGTGGAGTACTTCGCGTTATGATGGGTGACGCGAAGTCCATTGAAAACAATGACTTTGCCTTACTTTGCCTTGTTTTTAAGCTCCGAAGGCGAATTTTGCAGTGATTCATAGGATTTCAGGTCACATGGGCTCTATATTGTTCTGCACAGCCTCAGTTCAGGGTAGTGTGTGTAGGAAGCTGTAGGAGACAGTGTGCTGTAAGAGATCTCTGTGATTCAAACCTTCTAAAAGCTGTTCAAAAAGCCTTTTTGAGTTTTTTTTTTTGCTCAAACTTAGTTCATCAATTGTAGGAAACCCTCATGTGCTCATATCATTGAGCGTTTATTGTTTGTGTGTGGATTTTGAATGTTAATGTACAACATTGGGTCTGTGTAGTAGGAGACAGTGAAAGTGTGCTTTGGGGGAGGGGTGTATCTGACTGTGGTGTAGGTAGATTAACTTGGAGAGAAAGACAGTTCTTTCTGTTTTGGTGATATTTTCCTTGCATAATAAGAGTGTTAATGTACACACGGTAAAATGTTTCCAAATTTCTAGCCTTTTTTTTGCTGATTGTTGTGGAGCAGCAGTGCATAATTTTAGTTTGTTTAAAATACATGGTTATATTACTGAAATTTTCAATTTGCTACGCATTGCTTAGTGTGTGTGAGAGTATGTGTGTGACGCGTGTCATCAAATCAGACAGCTTTTATTGTGCCACATAGTAATTTCAGCAATGTGAACCAGCTATCCACTGCAGCTGTGTGATTTTTGTACTTCTTTCCGGTATCTTTACTGGTACTGGTACTAGTGACTGTTACTGCAGCAGTGCAGTACACTGTCCCCCCCCCCCCACGGCTCGCCCCAGCCGGCAAAGGTATTCTTTTCCAGATTTGAATTTCTGATAGTGAGCACTGGTTACGTGTTGTGCCTTTGTATCTGCATCTCTTCAGTGCGCAGTGCAATCTTAATCTATCTGTGCATTTGTACAGTATTTCTTTAGGGCCCAATCTCCAACTGTAACTTAAGTCACAGTTGTTTCTTTGGCATCCCTTCAGAGTACTGGACTGGTGTGGTGCATAATTCTGCATAAACATTGCACTCATTAATATGCATCTTTAAGTCAGGACCATCATCACGTTCACGAGTCACTCGTGAATGATACAAATCACATTCTTCATCATCATGGTCACAAACGCAGTCACAACTCACGATTTATGATCACATCACGAATCACATTAATTTTTTTTTACTGGTTACTTGGATGTATTGTAAGCCTGTTTTGTAATATCTCTCCATGCTTCACCATCCCACCATTGTACTCATTAATGAGTGTTTTCAAGTCAGGGGGTTTTGTGCCACACGTCATCAGGGCCCAGGGAAGTACAGCCATAGACATTCGTATTTCTTCATCATCATGGTTACAAATGCTGTCACAAATCATGATTTACAATCACGTCACAAATCACAACATTATTTTTTTTTACTAGTTACTTGGATGTATTGCAAGCCTGTTTTGTAGTATCTCTCTATGCTTCACCACCCCACCATTGTACTCATTAATGAGTGTTTTCAAGTCGGGGAGTTTTGTGCCACACCTCATCGGGGCCCGGGGAGTACAGCTGTAGGCATTCGCGTTTCTTCAGCATCATGGTTACAAATGCAGTCACAAATCATGATTTATAATCACGTCACAAATCACAACATTCATTTTTTTACTAGCTACTTGGATGTATTGTAAGCCTGTTTTGTAGTATGTCTCCAGGCTTCACCTTCCCACCACTGTACTCATTAATACGTGTTTTTAAGTCAGGGAGTTGGACAGTGTCTGCAGTACATACACAGACTGGAAAGAAGACTGACTGCACACATGTGCAGTTTAGCACACAGTATACTTGCACTGCTCAGAATACAAAGTGTCACGCATATGGAAGACAACAAAAAAAGGGCAGTATTACATACAAGAGTCAGGGATGGTGGAGGAATACATTTTATAACACAGCAAGGAAGGTGTGGGGGGGGCACATTGTGTGAGGAAAAAAAAAACGAATGTGGGATCCTATGGTGATCCAGCAGCAGTTCCAGCTTGGACATAATTTGCAGCTGATGTCCCTCTATGCAATCCAGCCGCTGCTCGACAGCACTCACCCTCTCATTGTTCTCCTCAACAGCACTCCAGAGAACTGCCAAGTCGGCCTGCATTACACGCAGTTCTCTGGGGTCCACACGTTCTGCAGGCTGACCTGCTGGTGGTGGTGGTGGTGGTTTGGGTGCTGGTGGAGCAGCAAGTGCTGCTCTTGCCCTCCTCTTCTTAGGGCCGCTGCCATGCACAGCTGCACCCTCTGCCATAGGAGGGCCAGCAGGTGCAGGCATGGCCCGTTCTGTGTCAGCCTGCCACTCCAGCTGGTGGCGACTGAGCATATGGGTGCACTGGCCCCCAGTCCCCAGGTGAGTCCCCCAGGAGCCACAGTGCACCTCCACCTCACATATGTGGCACCTGACCACATTGCTGTTCTCCCCAACACAGTCAAAAAACTGCCAAACAATGGAGGTGCGGGGAGGCCCAGGCAGGGGAAGGCCAGATGAACTGGCAGCCGGCTGGTCATGGTGCTCAACAGGTTTGGGATCCATACCTGGGCCCAGGGGCACAGGCACATCCTGCTCCAGAGGACCTGGTGCTGGACATGGTGGTGGTGGTGGTTCAACTGCCTCAGAGTCAGGAGGCGGTGCTGGTCCTGCTTCTGGGGGGGGGCACTCAGAATTTTCAATCGGTCCAACAGGAACCGGCGGCCATGCTCACCATGCATCCGCACGGTATGACACCTACCAGTACCACGCTCTCCCAGACCTGCCCCCGCCCCAGGCATTCCCTCAGACCCTCACCCTGGTCCGTCTCTCCTACTGCACTCCCTCAGTCTGAGCAATGACTACTCACACTGTCACACAACACACACACAGTCACAGACAAACAACTAACTACTTATAAAGGTAAGAAAAATAAAATTACAGAAAGAACACATTAAGTAAAAAGAGAGTACAGAAAAGACAAAAAAATGTAGCTTATAAAAAACCTGTTGGGTCTAAATCAAAGTATAAATCTCCTACTCGCTCTGATCTCCAAGTCTCAGCAGTGACAAAACAACACACTCCCCTCTCTCTGTCTCCATCTGCACAGTATGACTCACTTCCTTCCTTTTCTTGCCTGGCTATGGCTAAAGAGCAGGGCGAAGTCTATTGAAAACAACAACTTTGCCTCACTTCGCATTGTCATTCCGCCTTAACACGAAGTGGTAATGCCAAGGCGGACCGAGCACTTTGCATTGCCCACTCCACATAGTAGAGTGGCAACACGAAGTGCCCACTTCGCGGACACTTCGCTGGAGGAATTTAAATTAGCTGCATCTCTAATTATATGGCAAGTTCATTTCTTTCTCATTTCTATAATTTGTTTCAACCAGCAATTATAAAAAAAAGTAAACTATGGAGTGTTGTACATTTAGCAGTAATACATAACAGGGCATATTATATCATAGGATATCATCACATTTTGGGTGCGGTGTGAGGCATGAGGCGGAAGGCCAAGTGTATGATACACCCAAGATGTAATGATATCCCATAATATGCCAGACCCTGGAGTGTACTGTTGCTATTATGAACTGGGCTTTTTAAAATAAAGTGAAAAATCTGTTTAATATGTTTTTCAATTATTTGTTTTAATGTGAATGGATACATGAGAGGAAAAGTTCTTTTTTTTGTATGGAGATCAGTACAATAGGTGGCACTGTAGCAGACATGGATGACTCAATATGTAATTTCCCCTCCATGTACATACATCCAGACAGTTGTTTGTGGTATGCATTTTTTAAAATGTTGTGGGAAATCCTATGCTGAAAGCTGTACTTGGGAGTTGAAACTGGTATGTGGTGAGCAGTGGTTGTGATGCCATTGTGAGGAGGAGAAAGGCAGCTGCACAAAAGTTAGCTGTAAAAGTATTTCTAGTTGCACAGCTGAAGCCTGTTGAGAAAAGACAGCAAGTTTTGTGGCTGGATTCAGGGTCTCAGTGTCGTAGTCAGCAGCAGTTACTGTGTCCTTACTGGCAATGTTTTTGAACAACGCGGCTTGGGACGGATGCAATGAGTTGTGCAGGGCTTGTTCACGCAGCAGCTTTTTTTTCAATTTTTGAATGAACAGGTAGCACTGGGTTTAAATTGTGGTTGGTGTAAGCAGTTAAAAATTGGAAAGGCTGCCATTTGGTGTGTGCACAAACTGTGGTCTATATGGTGCAGGGGTTTTGAGTAGGTAAAAAGACCTACTGGCTCGCATCTTTTCTTACCTGCAATTGTGTTGTGGATTTTAATCAAGGGTAAGAAGAGGGCTCTGCCAAGCAGGTTACTGGATTTTTTTCTATCCAGTTCATAATTCAAATTTTTTTATACAGCCACGGTGTCTGATACCTGTATAACCCACTCGTGCTTCACACTCTTGATTTATGTGGTATCACACACCTGAAGTGTGTAAAAAAATCTCAGAAGGTACGATATGTCATACGCTATATAAACAATAAAGCCTGACAAGGTATGACAGGGGGTTGGTTATTGGGGGATTTACCCACATCTCATGTAGCGTGTCACATATGAAATTGCCAGCAGATAAAAGCCATTATGGTCAACCCAGTCTGCTCGAGTGTGCAACTCTGCTATGATGTTTCAGTAGAGCTGCCCCCTACCTCCCATCCCCATCCCAGAATTCCTTCTCTCCCTCCTCTTCCACCGTCCCCTGTCCTCCGTGTGATTTTCCTGATAAGCCTATTCCACCCACTTTTAAATCTACCCACAGTCTTGGCTGAAACCAACTCTTCTGGAAGCTTATTCCATCCTGAGACCACACTTTCAGTGAAGAAATGCCTCCTTGCATCTTTTTTAAATCCCCCCCTCCAACTTTAGATGATGCCCGCTTGTGATCCCTGCACCCCTTACATTAAACAAGCCCTCAGTGTTGCCCTTGTTTATGCCCTTAAGATATTTAAAAGGTTCTGTCATGTCCCCCCTCTCTCGTCTCTCCTCCAGTGTGTACATACGAACATACGAAATTGCCAGGAGATACAGGCCATTCAGTCTATCTAGTCTGCTTGAGTGTGCAGCACACTGTCTCATTAAACTGCAGCTGCTCCCCACCCCTGCGTCCCCTTCTAACTTAGTGCCCCCCCCCCACATTTGCCACGGTTTTGATCCTCCCTTTGGCCCTATCCCACCCTCTCTCTTGAAGCTGTCCACCATCTGCAGTGCCACTACTTCCTCGTGCAGTGCATTCCAAGCAGCCACCACCCTCTCTGTGAGACAGTGCTGCCTCATCTCCCTCTTTTGAACCTTCCTCCCTTGAATTTCAGGCTGTGTGCCTTGGTGTCCCTCCCCCCTTTTAACTTAAGCAAGCCATCTAAATTAACTCTGTTATGTCCTTCAGGCACTTCAATGTCTCAATCATATCCCCCTCTCTCCCTTCTATTTTCTAGGGTATACATGTTGAGCTCCCTCAATGTCTCCTCATATGTCGTGTCCCCATCCCCAGGATTATCTTTGTTACCTTACGCTGGACCCCCTCCAATAGTTTGATGTCCCTTTTCAGATATGGGCACCAAAACTGCACACTGTACTATAAGTACAGCCTCATCAGGGACCTGTACAGGGGCAAAATGACTTTCTCCCTTCTAGAGGTGATTCCCCTGGTGATGCATCCCAGCATTCTGTTCACCTTTTAGTTGCCTTCCTGCACTGTGCTGAGTGTTTCATGTTCCCTGTCATAAGCACTCCCAGATCTTTCTCCTCATCTGCGCAGCCAACTGCACTCACCCTAACCAGTAGCTGTTCTTTGGGATTTTAGCCCCCAGGTTCAAGGCCTTGAATTTTTTTGCATTGAACCTGAGCTGCCATGTGGCTGCTCAACACTCAAGTGTCTCCAAATCCTCTTGCAGTACCTTACCCCCTTCCTCACTATCCACCTCCGCACAGACCTTAGTGTCATCTGCAAAGAGGTTGATCTTGCTTCTTATCCCTTTTGCCATGTCTGCTATAAATATGTTAACTAGGACTGGTCCTAGCACCAGCCCCTATGGTACCTTGCTGGTTACTGCCCTGGGTGCTGAGAGCTGTCCCCCAACTACCACCCTCTGCTGTCTGCCCTGCAACTAGTTCTTTATCCACCCAACCAGCTTCCTCCCTGCTCCCAGGCTGTTCAGTCTTCCGTGGGGCATGGAGTCAAATGCCTTACAGAAGCCCAGGTATAAGACATAAATCGCATGTCCCCTATCCAGTGACCTCGTCAGCCAGTCAAAAAAGTCAGCAAGGCTGATCTTACATGATCTCCTAGACACAAACCCATGTTCCCTGTCATTCTATAAGCCATTCTCCTCCAGGAAACACACCAGCCTTTCCTTGAGTATAGTCTTCTTTATGTTTCCCACAATGGCTGTAAGGCTCACAGGTCTGTAGTTTCCAGGTTCATCTCTGGGCCCACTCTTATGGATTGGCACCACATGTGCCATCCTCCATTCTCTGGGCATGCATCCAGTATTCAGGGAAGTGTTGAATAAGTCTTCCAGTGGTCACGCCAGGACCACTGCCAGTTCTCTGAGTAGCCTAGGATGCACTCTGTCTGGACCAGGTGCCTTATCCACCCTTTGGGACCTTAGGCCCTCTAACACCTTTTCAGCTGGGATCTCCACATCTGTCAACTCCTCTCTCTCTGCCTCCCATCCACCCTCCCCCGGAGGTGTAGGCCCATCCTTCTCCCTGGTGAACACTGAGCAGAAATATTCATTTAGTACTTCCGCCTGCTCTGCCCCCTGCTCTACCAACCCACGCTCCTTTCTAATCCTTACAATCTGGTCCTTGCACTTTCTCCTCTCACCTATGTACTTAAAGAAATCCTTTTCACCCAAATGCTCAACAAACCCACCCGCTATAACCCTCACTCCCAAAACCATTCTTTAATAGACTGGATTCTCACTTCTCACCCGCACAGAATAATTTCTTCCGGCATCCTCGCAAATGCATTAAGCGATCACTGCATTACATACTGTATCAGGAAAACACACATGCCTAAATCTGCTCCTAAATACATTTAAACATACCCTCTAAACCAGCTTGACACTGAAGCTCTCCTTACCAGCCTCAGCCTGGCCAACTGGCATCATGTGTACTCTGCTCCTGATGTCGACACTGCCCTCTTCTGCTTCCTGCACTCATTCATTAAAATCTGGGACTCCCATGCCCCCCTGAAAAAATCCAGGGTCAAGAAGCGACACCATATATGGATCACTGCACCCATCCTAGCCAAATGCAAGGCAAGGGACAAAGCTTGGTAGTTTTTCAAATCCAGCTCAACCGCTCAAAACAGACAATCTTACAATGCCCTCAGAAATGCATGCACCAAGGCCATCAGACAAGCTAAGGCAGACTACTTCAGATCACAACTCTCCCACGCTCATCCTGCCAAATTGTGGAAAATGGTGCACTCACTTCTTGACCCTCCAGCCCTGCCCTGTACCCCTGTTTTCAAACTACTCGGCCAGCCTGTAACTGACCCTTCCCGCATCGCTGAAACATTCAACAAATTCTTCACATCCTGCACCGTACTGCCAGTCCCCCCCACCACCACCCTCTGTCCCCCCCTGCTCCCTCCAGTAGTAACAACTTCATATTCTCTCCCATTTCCGAACACAAGGTCCACACCACCCTCCACTTGCTAAACACCACCAATTGTAGCCTGGATGGGATCCACCCTAAGCTCCTGCTGATCTCTGTACCTGATATTGTCAAACCTTTACCAATCTTCTGAATCCTCGTTTACCTTGGGTTTGGCCCCCAGGCATGGAAAACAGCCTGCGTAATCCCTCTCCACAAAGATGGTGACCCCTACTTGCCAGGAAATTATAGGACCATATCACTCTTCCCTGCTCTAGTAAAACTTCAAGAATCCCTGGCCTACACCAGACTGTCAGCTTACCTCACAGCACACAACCTCCTTTCCCCCCATCAATCAGGTATCCCCCCATCAATCCATTTTACAGCTTACTCTCTCCTGCGAGTTACTAATCACACCCACACAGCCTCTGACCAAGGCCTTCTAACAGCTGCAGTATTTGTCGACCTGGCCAAGGCCTTCAACTTCGTATCCCACCCTCTCCTCCTGTCAAAACTCAAGGCATCTGGGTGTGCCACAATTACCATACAGTGGTTTCATTCCTATTTTACCAACAGAACCCAATCAGTCAGAGTTGCTGATGCCACATTCCCCCAACCCCATCCTTGCAGGTGTGCCTCAAGGCTCTGCCCTTGGTCCCATCCTCTTCTCCCTTTTCATTAACAACCTTCCCTCTTCCTGTACAAACTCAAGCTTACATATGTATGCAGATGACACCATCCTCTTCACCTCAGGCTCTGTTCTGCAAGAAGTCCAAACTACCCTACAAACCAGTTTCAGCAGTATTCAACACTGGTTCAGACAGATCCAACTAAAACTGAACACCTCCAAAACTGTTTCTGTGGTTTTTGGCACTGCCCAGAAATTAAGTAGAACCTCCCCCCCCCCATCACTTCTCTGGACGACTCTCCACTCGAACCGGTCACCAAATACAAATACTTCGGCATTTGGCTGGACCCACACTTATCCTTCTCAGCTCATATTTATGTCACTGCCTCTAAACTTCGCCCAAAACTTGGAATGCTTTACCGGAACAGAGATTCTATCCTTCTATCAGCCAGACATGAAAAGTTATCTAAAATGATCTTCCCCATCTTTGATTATGCTGACAAGGTCTACAGCTCAGCCACTCATCCCTTCCCCCCTTGCCACTTCCACTCCTGAGCCCCTCCTGCTACTTTTTCTGACTGTCCAAAGTCCCGTCCTCCCAAGAACTTTGATGAGCACTTACTTGAATTGTTCTTCATACATAATGGCTCTTGTTTTCAATTTGCTGTTTATTATTGTCCCTACGTGTTGTTTACTGAATCACGCTGGACTGTAAATTTCTCTGCACATGTATGTTTGTAACTCCTCTCTCCCCTTCTCCTGGGTTGCACCTGGAATCAAGCTTTGGCTCAGTGTTCCTTTCCTGGTTACCAAATGTTTAAATAAAAATAAATAAATAAATATGTAACCCCCCACTGGCCCCTTATTTAACCAGCAGGCACACCTCCCACAGTCTGGGGGAAATGAGAGGGGTTGGGGTTACATTGATTGCCACCATAGACAAGGTGGGATACGTAGATGTAGTAGACATTATAAAACACAAACTAAGTGTGGCTACTAGGCACACACCTGGTAGGACCAATACCATGGCCATGACCCAGGTCCTATGAGGAGAAAATGTTTGCTCAGGGCTATGCTAGGTTTGCACTTCTGGACAGGGGTACCCAAGTAACTCCACACGGGAAGCAATAACATAAATGTCCATACCAGGTTGGGATTCTAGAGTGTTGCTTTATTCCATAACAAAGTAGGAACACATAAAGCAAAGATGGACCCCCAAAGGTTATACACACACAATAAATGCAGACATCTGAGGTACAGAACTCCAAATTTCCCATATAGCATAGGATGACTGTAGAAACTGTGGAACTAGCCACCAGTAAAACACACCGAGCAAATTCCCTTGACTAGGCACACACATGGCCACTACTTGGAAGTCACATACGGCATAGGAAAAGTGTAGAAATTGTGAAACTAGCAATAGGTGAACATACAAATTATTCTGGAGAACATGGCACTTACAGCCAGTACTTGTACACTTGCCATATAGCATAGGATTTATTGAGGCACTCTGACCATGACGGAGCACTAAAGGCTCAAACTGGAGAAAACCCACTCACTGGGGTGACTGGAGAAAACCCAAATACTGGGGTAGAAATTCTTCAGGCATTGGCCACATGCACTGACAGAAAAACACAGGTGCCCTTCAGAACCTGGAGTGCTAAACTTATCACTCCAGATGGGGGGGTCTCCCACCTTTTGTTTCCAAGTTCATATTCGGCCATCCCTCTGGAAAATATACCTCACATTTAACAAACTGTACTGTTGATGGTTTCTAGAAATGTATTTCACACTTAACATCAGCAAAACACCTCAGGGGTGTCAAAGGTAAAAGTTCTGTTCACGTGGATGGTCACATACTGGACTTCACTGTGGTCAGCCAACTTTTAAACTTCCATGGTGACAAAGTCCCTTTATTAGAGAGGTTTGCCAGACAAGGCAGGTACTCCTGGGCAAAATTAGTAACACATGTACTCACAGATCTTGACCAGAAGACAGCTTCACAAAGTTCTGGATTGGATCAGTGGATTGCCCCTTACATCCTGGTAGCCTCCCACCTGGGATGAAAAACAGGAAATCCCTGGAGACGGTTTCCATCACTTAGACAAAGATGGAAAATCTGGTACTCCACTAGGGTGAGAAAACTGGAACACACACACACACTACAGCTCACTCTCTGAGCTGCTGCTGCACCGAGCTTCTGGATGACACTGACTTTAGAATTCTGAATTTTCCACTCACAACAGCAACTGTGGCTTATGCTGCTGCGAGAGTTCTAAGGTGACATCACCTCTCCAGCTCTCAGCTGAGACTGACAACAGGGAGGGACAGAGTAAAATCCATTTACTGGCAAATCACTAGCTGCCTTCCCTGCCTACCACTGATTCTAAATGGGATCCTTGTATCCCCTGGGAACAAAGGGGTTACAAATGTAATAGACCCAAGTACTTAAATCGCAGTGCATTGTCTAACACATTATCATCACAGGTTTTAACATGGAGTGATGTACATCCCTGATCTCCTTCATTGTACTCCTTCCTCCAGACACATCTTGAAGCATATTTTGACTCAGTATGCTTTACTGGAGAAAAATGTTAAATATCTATCCATCTATATCTACCAATAGGTATCTATATATTTATAGCTATAGATATCTATATCTGTATCTATATTTCACATGGTTGGGACCTTTTCCCCATTATAAAAACCATCAGATATTTTCTTACATCTAATAGTAAGTAACACTACTTAGGACACTACACAGCTTTTTGCAAAATAACCAATTTATTAACTATTGCAAGTGTAGCACAATATATACACATTATTATAGCACTACTAACATGTGTAACAACCACTCGGATAATACATTTAACAACCTACTTACCACCTACACTTCAGCTGTAAAAGCCTCCCCAACCACAGCTTCTGAAAATAAAAAAGAAACTAATCCCCCCCAAAAAATCACTACCACACACTTTTGTTGCTGCCTCCAGCCACACATGGAAATCAGACTTAAATTGTGTACAAAAAAAAAAAGTGTCCCTGAGATACAAACTCAGCCACCTCGCCAATCACTAAGAAGCTGTTTTGCTGCTGCCTCCATTTCATTTGCCAAACTAGGAGCCACGCATGCAAATCAAATATAAACTGTGTAAAAAATGTGTTCAAAATCACTTACCAAACATTGTAGCTGTCCCCTTCCAATGCTGCTCCCTGCTGCAATCCTTAACAATATTAAAGGGAGAAACACTGGAACCATACTTCCTTTTATAGGAAGTACACTACGGAAACCTGAAAGGGCCAAAACTGTGCAGCCCAAACTAGAATACTTTTTATTAAAGCCAAACTAGCTATTTCTTTTTCTTAAGGGACATAGTCAACCCTTTTTGCATCATATTATATTTCTAGTTGATTTTTGCATCGTACTATTTCTAGTTGAAAACCCACGTTTTAAGATTGGTTACCTTCTTTAAAATTCATTAATGTTGCTGGTTGTTTTATCTGCTTCCTTTATTAGTAGAACTGAAATGTATGCTAATGGTATAATTATACCCAGCCTTGTTTTGTTTTAAACCCCTGATCTACTCACTCATATTGCATACTTCCTGAACATGATAAACACCACCAAACAGCAGTTACCAAGATACAATAGTCTCCTCTCCTCCTACTGCATCTTTAGTGTCTAGACTGTGTTGGGAGCATTCCCACATCCAGGAAAGATGCAATGGAAGTTTGTCAAGGAATGTAAAAAACATGTTTTTGGTTTGGTAACACCAGAATGGTGGGCAGTCTGTTTTTCACTTTTTAGAAGAAAAAAGAAATCAGAATCAAATCACCATATACATCAGCAATCTCTACAGATTACGAGCAATCATAACTTGAATTTTAAACTTGGGACAATGTGAGTCCTAAGGGGGTTGACAGTGTCTCTTTAAAGCCAAACCACCACACTTTTTTCCTAAAGCCAAACAGACCAACCTTACGTAATATATAAAACATCTGATAGGCATGTCCCAGATATTTGTGAAACACCCCATCTTGGGGACAAACAAACTCATGAAAGGCCACTTGCCCTTCGGGCACTGGCTTTGTATCTTGTTGGACCCCTCAGTAGTGACATTTCCTCATGTCTGACCGTTACCTAGCATATATCTCTCTGAAAGTACCAAAGGTAAAAATACGCTTTGGTAGGGCTGCCATAAGTTATGTGCTGCCTGTTCTGTGGAACAAGTTGCAAAAAACATTGAAGTTCATCATTCCTACCAATCTGTCTGTCTTCCAAACTCTATATCCTCGTTCATATAAGGAATCCTGCAAATGCTTTCCTCGTCCTTAATCTTCCCAGTTTGCTATAGGTAGTGCACTTCTATATGCTATCTGGCTTCACTGCTTCCACCCCTGCCCATTGTTCCCATCCATCTTCTCACCCTTAGCTCCTAATTACATTATTTTTGGTCACTGTGCTTGAAACCTAAATACTTTTGATTCCCAGTCATGCTTGATTACCCTACCTACCACTAATTAGGCAGAAACAGCACTCTGTGGTTGCTAAAACTTATATCCTTTGTTTCAGCACCTTGGCCCCTCCTCCACTTAATGCTCCCCACCCTTTCCGCCCTTATACCCTTTTTTCACCCTCACCCTCCCACCTTCTTTTTTACCCTTAAGGTACTATCCCCCCCCCTTCACCTGCTCTGCTCCCCTAGTCCTACTAAATTTTTGACTGCTGGAGATATGTTGTGGACATCTGCTGTAATATGCCTATAAATATGCTTATGTTTCCTGTGCTGGTTCTTGTGTATATACTGTCTTCATTTACCAAATGTGCTGCACTCACTAATACTACCGCTTTCTAGCTGACACTCTTTCTGAATACTGTAACCATTGTGAACTTTGATTTCTTAATTGTATTGTACACTGGTCTCAAAGCTATCAAGGTCCATCTTGAAAATGAGTTTTGCTCAGTGATGGTCTCCTGGTTAAATAAAGATTTGATTGATTGACATTCTCTCTCTATATACTGTATATGCTATATATTCAGTTAGCCTTGGCTAAAGTCAATGAGGATCGCCCACAATCAACTCACTTCCACCTCGATCAGTATAAGTTGCTTTGTGAGGAACAACATGGCTTCAGAAAAGATTGCAGAACTTGCACAGCACTGGTCAGATTCACAGACACTACACCAAGCCATGGAGAAGGGCTTAATGACTGCTGCTGTGTTTGTGGACTTGACTAAAGCTTTGGTTCTGGGACATCATGGTCTACCCTTACAAAAATTTCCTGAACTGAACTTGGGCCCTTCAAGCAATTCAGTGGTTCTCAAACTACTTGCAAAATAGGACAGTTAAAAAAACTCCAGCACTCACCACCTATATGAATGATGGTGGCTCGCAGAAATTGTATTAAACAAGGGCCAAAGTTTATTCCAGGTGTCAGGTTAATAACATGTCTTGATGCATTTCAAATTGCCTGACCAAACCTGCAGTGGGCTCTAAGGATTTTACCTATTTCCTGGTATGGCTGTAGCTCACTCGATATCTTTCCACTGCACTATCCGAACTTGTCTGCAATCCAATCTCACCTGTTTACAAGCTTCAGCTGAATGGACTTTAATTCATGTTCATAATCCTACCAGCATTGCCTGCCTCCTCTAGTAATTCCACATTTTGCTGAAAACTTTAACTGGGACCGGCTGCTGAGTTACAAACTCGTTTGCTGCATCTCTATGCTCACCACTGCCTTGCTGTTTCTCCGGACAGTGCTGTTCCAAGTCGCTGTGTTGGTGCGCCCGGGACAGGGGCACCCTATCTCCTGGTCCTGCACCCCCTTCCCGAATCAACTCCAGCTGGAAAACAGGACCAGGAGACATACGGATTTATGTCAACCACAACTAGTGGTCAACATAAGTCCCATCACTGAGATGTCGGTCGACAAAACTGTTGTCAAACCGGCATCGTAGAACCCCTCGGGTGTGTAAAAAAAACTTCATAACACACAGTCACCTATGTATTATTCTCTATATAATAACTGGCTTAACCTTTTTCCCATAGGGAAACTGTGGCGTAATTTGCTGTTATACTGGAGCGTTTATAATAACAAACACGCGTACGGTTTCCCTCGGTCTGCACATGCCCCACTGCTGCTTTTCCCTTCAGAATGCACATGGCCGCTTTCCCCCAGAAGACTGAACCACCACTTACAATCGCACTCAGTGGTAAGTTTAACTTAAAATTTTTTTTTTAAAATAACCTGTTTTACTGCTCAGCCCTCCAAAAAGTTTTAAATTTATTGAAAAGGGCACCGTGAGTCACTGTCGCAGACCGGATGGTCAAATCGAACCGGGCCGGCCACACAGCAACCTGCATTCATTTTATATAATTGCTGAGGTGAAAAAGACAAACCCAGCAATTATATAGAATAAAATGTGGGTCTGGGTGTGTGAAAACTTGAATTTACACACACCCTCGGGGTTTGATGCTACGCATAAATCCCTCGAGCTTCGCTCTCGGGGTTTATGTAGCATCAAACCACTCGGATGTGTGCAAATTCTCGTTACACACCCAGACCCATACTTTATTCTCTATTTATCTACTTTAGCTCTGCTCCCACTTCCTGAAAAAGTGGCACAGCACAGCAGGAACTGTGATATTCAGACAAATTATACTACTATTTATTTTTTTTTAATATTGAATATGAATGTGATGCTGGAGCGGGGTAGATTCAGGAGAGATCTGAGGAAGTGTTTTTTTTTCACAGAAAGGATAATGGATTACCCTACCAGCCAAGTTGGTGGGGGCAAAAACAGGGATGGGGTCCAAGAATGCATGGTATTATGCATAAGGGAATTTTAGTGAAAAGAAATGGGGGGATGGAAAAAGCCAGAGATCCAGTAGGGTCTGTGGTGATACTGTAGGTAGGTAGGGAAAAACTGGCAGACTGGGTGGGCCAAGCAGTCCTTATCTGCCAACAAATTCTATGTTTCTATATTTCAATGTTACTACCTAATAAAATTTTCAGTTCTTAAGTCATTATATTGGAGCCAACTTAAATACTTGATGATTACATAAACCTGTTAAATGAATACTGTGCACAGATTCAGTTGTGCCTTTTAGGTATAGGGAAGACCTCTGAAATGAATATCGGTAAGCGGAATTAACCAGTTAAAAAAAAAAAAAAAAGAACTATGTCCAGAAAGGTAGAATATTATGAAGTTTAGATCTGTTGAAAGAACCAACTCGTTTTGCTGTACACATTTCTTTTGCCATAGTTTTCATTATATGTTATTATGAGTTAATACTATTACTTTAATTAAAAAAAAACTTCATTTGTAGAACAACAGATGTGTGTTGGTCAATTAATATTTATTGATGTAAGGAGTTACAGGGCAGGAAATGCATGGCACAGAACTGCAGAATTGAATCTGTGCTGCCACAGAAGCCCCTAGCAGGCACCTCAGAAGTTCTGCAGAAATCCGAAACCACTATCAGGTGCTGGCCCGCTGGTGCAGCGGTTGGATTTTGGCTTGTGACGCTGACAACCTGGGTTCAGGAATGGACCAGGGAGTCGGAGGGCCAGCTGGGGGAAGAATGCATTGAACATCCTAGGAACTGCTCCCCTTCTCCGGGGGGGGGAGAATGTCTGGCACTTTATGGACACCTGGCAGAGGCTAGGGGTATCACTGCGACCAGCACTGTAATGTTGGTGGGGGTGGGGTGGACGCTGGATGTCATTGCACATCCTCATCCCCAGGGAAGCAAGCATCTACAAAAAAGCTGGGCCCTCCCAGCATGATGACCCACTCCTCCCTGCTGCCCACTGCCTCCGATGTCCACCAGGGGGTGTCCCGCTCCATGGTCCCGACCTGGGGGTAAGCTGGGGCTTGCCAATAGTGTCCATTGGGAGGGAGAGCCCCCCTGATGGCCCCACTCAGTGGGAAAAGCCAGGGCATGGGGGCAGTGGACAGAGCCAGGTCTGGGAATAAGGGGGAGTTCCGGACCAAAAAAAGAAAGAAACCACAACCAGGCAACCTAGACACCTGCTGCAAAACTTGGACCCCAAGTTACTGCAGAGAAATTGTGACCATGCTAATAAACTGTTTTCATGACTTGCAAACATGTTTCTTAAGTCTTAGCCATCATAAAGTGGGTAAATGTGGAAGCTTTTTGCATCAAAAACAAAAAAAAATTTGGAACCATAGTCCAAAACATGTATGGTCGACAGAGTCTGTGTAAGACTGATTCTTCAAGTACTGTGTTTTTTAAATATAAAAATACTTTTTTTAAATATTAAAATTAAGTTGTTGAGAATCATGAAAACAGGCCCTGATTTTATCACACAAAAACCTGTTTTCATAAAGATTTGCAAATGCAGTCTCCTGAGATACAACTTCTGCTTTCATGTGAATCACACAATTAGAAACATATAGATGGCTTTGCAGGTGCAATGTGTAAAGCAAGGTGTAGCCGCTGCAGTGTTTCATTTAATTTTAATTTAATTTATTATACTGGTAAATCTTGTGAGCAAATTAATGCCAGTTTTTACAGGTGACCACTTACATTTAACAAACTCAAAAACTTGACAAATACAACAATAAAATTATACATTAAAAACAGTCACAAACTAACCGTGGTTTAAAATAAGCAAACTGTTTATGCTTAAATTATGACAATTCTACAATTAATAACTTCAGAGGGGAGATTGTTATAAATATTTGAAGCCTGATAAACCAGAGATCTCTGACCTAATGAAATATGCATAAAAGAAGGTCTAATACCAAAGATATGAGGTTTCCTGGTGCCCATTATTGTTTTGTTGAAAGAGAAAAGATGTTCAGTACAAACTGGTGTTTTCCCCATAACAGTCTTATGAACACAAATTGCCTTTTTAAATTTAACATAATCCCTAAAGGGCAAACAGTTAATTTTAACATATAGAACAAGCTGATGCATTCTTACTGGAAGAATCATAACAAATCGACAAATGGAGTTATAGAGAGTATTAACTCTAGTCATCAATACCTCCCCAGCTGAAGAATAACAATTCCATAATCAATAGCTGAAAATAAATAACTAAATGGTAACAGTTTTTTGGGACTCAAACATTAAGGAATTCCTGATCCTAAAAAGCATACCCAATTTTTGATTTGTACCTTTAATTAAATTAGTAAATTAAATTAGTAACATGTGCTTCATGAATAAGGGAGCTATCTAGAGTAACACCCAAATACTTAAACTCCCTAACAGTCTCAACCACCTCACCACCCCAAGCTACAATCGGAAAATCAGGACTAATTTTCCTTTTTTGACCATGAAGTGCTGTCTTTGTATTGTTTTTTCATATTAAGCACTATTTTATGCCTCACAAACTATCCTTGAAATAAGTCAAATACCCCTGAACCACTTTTATTAGAGCTGCAAGCTCCCTCCCTCCCCTGTCTAAACATCGCTGTGTCATCAGCATACATAATCATATGAGTTGATGGACAAGCATGAGACATGAGAGTCTAAAACAGGGAAAGCAGCGGATCCAGGATGGAACCCTGTGTTACTTCATAATCAGTCTTATGGTAATCAGAAAAAGTCCCTCTAACCACTGTTCTACGCTCCCTATCTTTCAAATAATTATGAAACCAATTAATTACCTCATTAGAAACCTGCATTCGAGATAGTGCTTTTAATAACAATGGTCTACTAAGTCAAATGCCTTGGTGAGATCCCCAAACACAGCTGCCACCAGGTCCCCTGTATCAAGGGCTTGGTGGACATAGTCCGTAAATCTCACCAAGGCAGTCTGAGTGTTGTGTTTTTGTCTAAACCCATACTGAGCAGGTGTAAGAAGATCATACTTGGACAAAAACTCATTAATTTGATCGAAAATAATTTGCTCCAATATTTTTAAGAGTGGGGCTAATAATGATATTAGTCTGTAATTACCAGGTTCTGTAATTGAACCACCTTTATGCAAAGGCTGTATAGTGGCCTGCTTCCAGCAAAAAGGAAATTGTCCACTACAAAGAGAATAATTGAAGAGCTTAGTTAATGGAGCTACCATTGCATACCTTCCTAACTTCAAAAGCTTAAAATCTATTTTGTCAGGTCCATTAACAGGCCAAGGATTATATTTTTCAATATAATATAGCACTTTTATTTCCAAAAGACATTTAAAATAAAAACTCAGCGCATTCACATGACTACTGAGCAAGGCACATTCATGTTCCTTTTGTCCTACTCTATTGTTAAATCCATCTTTGAATCTGGTAGAATCTCCAAAGTAATCATTAAGAATAGTAGCTATAGAACTAGCATCACAAATAGAATTATTATTAGATTGTAAAATTTGAATTTCCCCATGTTTAGTATTTCTTGTTAATTCTCTAAACATTTGACCAAATGTGTTATTATTTTGAACTGATTTTGCTGATTTTTAAAATAAGTAATCTTAGGTTTTCTAATTAGTGATTTACAAAGATTACGAATCCTTTTATACTCCACCATACACTCATTACTTCTAGTCCTTAAAAACTCATTCCATTTTTTCTTTTTTCTTTCAGTTTCTTCAAGATATCAGAGGTGATCCATTTCTACTTATTACCCCAACCCTCACTTTCTTTGAGGTCACCAATTTGTCACACACCACATTAAACACTTTAGATAAACCTTCAAGTGCTAGACTGATATCAGTAATTGAGTCTAAAAAGGACCACTCTTGCCTACTCAGTATCTCATTAAAAAGCACCAGATCCAGATCTTTTATGTTATGAGTCTCGATAATCTCTGCCTTGTCTTTTGGCTTCTTAACAGACCATTGACAATAAGCTAGCAATGGTGGCTAATTTCATCAGGCAAAGTTTCAGAACTAATTATCTTTCCCAGGTTGGAAACTGCTATCCAATCAATTATTGTGTGGGACCCAATTTTATAATTAAACCAAGTTGCAGTATTTATTAATTAATGGAGTCCTAAGTCTTGAAATAAGCTCTGAAAAACATTGGAATTTGTATTAGTCCAATTAATATTAAACTCTCCAAAAACTAACCACTCCCTATTTTTAGGGAACATTTTTGAGATTGTTAATAGTACCTCTCTACACTCACTCAAATTGGTTTAGAAGGAAATGTAGTAAACTGGATCAAAGCATGGTTGATGGACAGAAGGCAGAGTGTGTGTGTGTGTGACTGTTTATTTTTCAGATTGGACGGAAGTGAGCAGTGGGTGCCACAGGAATCTGTGCTGGGGCACTGCCTTTTTAATATATACGTGGCCTCACTCAAATACAAACACAATAACCTGTGGATAACCAAATTTGCAGATGACTGCAGAATAGGAGCAGTTATAAGAAATCTAGAGGATGGACTAACATTCCAGAGGGCACCGGACCACATTCAGGACTGGACTAAATCTTATAAACTACAATTAAACAAGGACAAATGCACCATCGTGCACGTGGGGAAAAAAATCCAGGGTATACTTATAAACTAAATAACAATTCCTTAAAAATTGTTACTGAAAAGAAGGACTTAGGAATCATAGTAACTAACGACATACAATTTAAAACCCATTGTGACAATTTAGTACAAAGGGCAAACAGAACACTTAACTGTATAATTAGGCACATAGGAAGTAGAAGGAGAGAGGCTCTGATGCCTCCATACAGTTCACTGGTGAGACCCACGTTGCCCTATTATTCATGGTACTTATATGTCCTTTGTGTAGCTCTATATGGACGGATACTGTTCCTAACCCTTTCCTTTTCTTTTCCATGGTGTATTTGTTAAGTGTGTTTTGTGTATTGCATTACAATGTATCAAACTGAATATATTATCTGATGTGTATTCTCCTTCCCTACACTGTATATTGTATTAGTGTAGTCTGCTGCGTGTACGTTTGGGTGTAATCTCCAGGGTTGCAACTGAAAATAGGCATTGAATGCCTAGTGTGCTTACCTGGTTAACAAAAACTAAATAAATAAAGGCCAGAACCACAGGCTCTTAGCACAGTGCTGCTGCAGACAGAACAGTAAACCACCACTCGCTGAATCAATGGTCTCCAACATATCACTGTCACAGGGGAAAGGGAGCATTGAGGAAAGAAGAAAAACAATAAAAACCAACAGCTGTATTTAAATACAGTAGTTTAACTCATTGTAGCTACTTTTAATGAACAGAAACACTATTAAGCAAACAGCAGTTACTGTTAAAGAGCACTAGTTTCAGTTTCAGGAGGCAGCCAGGGAAAGCAGGCGTCGGCTGTACACTCTGCCCCACAGACCGTGAGTAGGTAAAAGGGGTAAGCAGGTGTCTACAGCCACAAGGCATCAGGTAGGAAAAAAGTGCAACACCCTATACAGGGTTAAGCTACACTAGAGGTTCAAAACTAACAAAAACTTAGGGGTCGTTGAAATTCCCTATATATGGTTGGGTAATAAAAGGAATTTAAAGGGGTAAAATAACAGAGAAAGCAGGTAAGATAGGATGATGGAGTGGTGCAGCACAGGGGTTATGGGGCAGAAGTCTTCATGGAGACTTTCTGGAGGCAGCCGTTGCTGCCCTATCTGTATGCACCTCTCTGAGCTGGGGGAGGAGGTTGCAGGAGTCAAGGCTGAGTTGGCTCGGGTTCAGAGGACCTTCTTCCTCACCCAGGGACCACCTAGTCAACTGCTGCTACCTCATAGGTTGCCCAGAAGGAGGAGCAGCTGGACAGCAGTGGGCTCAGGGAGGATTAGGTTGATGGAGCATAGGCACATCCCACTCCCAGTTCCACTGCAAAACTCCTACGCTGCACTGGCAGAGTGGGAACTTCCCACAGAGGCACCCAAAGTAGTTACTAGGGTGGATGTGGGAGTCCTCCTTAGTGAAGACCCCAAGGTGGGTGGCAGAGGACCCCAAAAGAGGAGGAAGCAAATTCCGGTGGGGGACTCCATAGTGAGGGGGATAGAGTTGGGGACAGGTAAGTTTGAGGAGAGAGAGGTTCTGTGTCTTTCCGGTGCCATGGCTCACAGGGATGGAAAGAAGAGCCAAAGGATCACTGGAGCAGCAGGAAGGGAGGGAGAGCTAGTAGTCATTGTTCATCTGGGGACTAATGACCTGTCTAACGATGAGCCAGCAATAGTTCAGGAGGAGTTTAGGGAATTGGGGAGAGGCCTTAGGCAGGTGGCATGATCTGTGACCTTTTTGGAAGTACTATCTGTCTATGACAGTGGGGAGGACAGAATTCTCTGCACCAGGAACTTCAGTGCATGGTTGAAGGAATGGTGCAGAGGAGGGTTTCGGCTTCACTGGGGCTGGGGCGCTACCTGGAGGGATAAGGGCCTGTACCGGAGGTGATGACCTGCATCCATCCAGGAGAGGAACCGTGGTTCTCAGTGAACAGATTAAATTCTACATTGGCCAGCATTTAAATGGTTCTATGTGATAACGGCAAAAGCCTAAAGGTGATTGCTGTTATTGTGAAGTCACAATGCTAACAAGCAGTTTTCGGCACTGTGACACCCCAGCACAGAAGAATGGTTCCAGGGACTTACTTTTAATGTTTCTGTGAGGGGGGCTGCACCTCCCCACACCCTTCCACATGGGGTGCTTCACCCCCGCAACCCCCTACTAAAGGATTCTCAGCTCCAGGGAGGTGCATGTTGGGGGGGGGGTGAAAACATTAAAAAAACAAGGTTCAGGCCAGATGCAACAAAAACTCACCAGTGCCTGGACCCGAACCCCATACCCTGCCGACCAGCACTGGCAACCCACCTACCTCGCCATGGGTTCAGCTTGGCAATCGCCACGGCACAACCCCTTACGTCCCCTCCTGTTCCCATTCCCCCCCCGTGCATACATATAGCTTCAGGAAGTCGCTATACTTGCCCACCCCCCTATCAGGCTGCCCTATCCTACATAGCCATCCCTGAATTGCACTGGGGAAGGGGTCACCATTATTATAGGTGCCCTTTCCCCAGTGCCTACATCATGGGCTACCCATTTAAACTAGTCAAGGGGGGGGTCAGAAAGATGAAGGGAGACATAAACTGCCCGCCCCCCCCTCCACCCACAGGCAAACAAGGTCAGCAAGTGGAATCCTGAGGGGATGAAACCTGAAAAAGAACCATATAACAACGGAATCCAAGGGAGAGAATGCAAGAGTGGTAATGAGATAGATAGTGGAGGAAACAAAAGGGAGCAAATGAGAAACGGGGGGTGGGGGTGGCAGCACAGTCTGGAGAGCCATCTGTGCAAACACTCAAAGTCTAGGCAACAAGATTGCAGACCTAGAGGCCACTATGGCAGAAGCAGATCTAGATATAGTTGCAATTACTGAGTCTTGGTGCACTGAAAACCAGGACAGGGATGTAGCTATACCAGGGTATACTCTGCTCAGAAAAGACAGGATAGGTAAAAATGAGGTAGGAGTGGCTGTTTATGTTGGGGACAAAATAAAAAGCCATGGAAATACAGGGAGAGCAGGGAGGAGCTGAGGTTCTGTAGGTCGCCCTGGAAACATGTAAGGGGGCCACTGTTTGCATAGGAGTGATCTACAGACCTCCAACATGGGGGGGGGGGGATAAGGATATGATGGAAGCCATCCAAAGGATGAAATGCAAGGAGGAGGTGTTGCTAGTGGGGTACTCAAGTCTACCAGATGTTGATTGGAGCCTATCAGCTGGAGCAACAGTCAGAAGTAGGAACATCCTGGACCCCTGCAAGGAGCGTTCCTTAGACAACTACTTAAGAAGCCCACTCGTGTGTGTGTGTGGGGGGGGTGATACTGGACCTGGTACTGACAAATGGGGACAGTGTTGCTGATGTCACAGTGAGTGACAACCTGGGGTCCATCAGTCACCATATTGTGTGGTTCAGTATAGGAACTGGGCCAGAACTGAGCTGCACTAAGGCAAGAGTCCTGGACTTCAGGTGGGCCGATTTCTGGAAAATAGGAGAATGCCTCAAGGACGCCCTGGCAGGGATAGAGGATCTTGGGGGGGGGGGGTGGATTTGGAACTATGGGCAAAAATAAAGGGGGGCACTGAAAAAGCCACAAATCTCTGTGCCAGAAAGGTTAACAAGGGCAAGATAAAGAAAGAGACTGCTATGCTTCTCTAAAGACATAGCAGAAAAGTAAGAGCAAAACAAATTAGCATTTAGAAAGTACAAAAAGGCACAGAAGGAGAAGGATAGGTAAAACTACCAGGAGAAACAAAGGGAGGCAGGGAAGGCAGTTAGATGTGCAAAGGCACAAACTGAGGAGAATATTGCCCAATCAGTAAAAGAAGGGGATAACATTTTCTTTAGCTATATAAACAAGAAGAGAAAGACTAAAGAGGGAATAGTAAGGATAAAAGGGGAAGAAGCAGTTTATGAAGAGGAGGACCAAAAGAATGCAGACATATTGAACAAATAATTTTGTTCAGTATTTGCTGAAGAAGAGGCAGGTGATGGGCCAAAGATAAGGGACAAGGGCATAAATGGTACGGAAGTGGACACCAGTCCTTTTACAGAGAAGAAAGTCCTCAAGGTACTACTAGTACAATTAAAAGTAGACAAGGCAATGGTACCTGATGATGTACACCCCAGAATACTAAGGCAGCTCAAAGAGGTGCTGGCTGCACCTCTGACAACTCTTTTCAACTTATCATTGGAAATGGGGGAGGTTCTGAGTGACTGGATGAGGGCAGATGTGGTTCCACTTCACAAAAGTGGGAACGGGGTAGGCAGGAAATCACAGACCTGTCAGCATGACTTTGATAGTAGGTTAAAGAAATAGAAACACTACTGAAGGAAAGGATAGAGGAATATCTTGTTACCAGTGGATTACAGGATCCGAGGCAACATGGTTTCACAGGGGAGAGGTCTTGCCTGACAAACTTGATCGAGTTCTTCGACAGGGTGACCAGGGTAGTGGATCAGAGAGGAGTGGTAGATGTGGCCTACCTGGATTTCAGTAAGGCCTTCGACACCGTTCCACGTATAAGACTGGTGAACAAGCTGGCCTGTCTGGGAGTGGGTCAAAAAGTTATAAACTGGGTAAGAAGTTGGTTAAGCTACAGGAGTCAGAGGGTGGTGCTAAATGTCCACTCTGAAGAAGTCAAGGTGACCAGCAGGGTACCTCAGGGCTCAGTACTAGGCCTAGTTCTCTTCAGTGTCTTTATAAGACACATAGCGGAAGGGCTGGAAGGGAAAGTATGCCTGTTCGTGAATGACACAAAAATCAGCAAAAGAGTAGTCACACAGGGGGGTGGAGAAAATGAGGGATGATTTGAAAAAGTTGGAAGAATGGTCAAGGTTTTGGCAACTGGGTTTATAGATACATAGAATTTGTCAGCAGGTAAGGACCACCTGGCCCATCTAGTCTGACCATTTTGTCTACCTTTAACTTACAGTATGCTGCAGAGTGTAGTTGATCTGTGGCTTTCCTATTCTTCACTTTTTCTAGGGTTCCCTTGTGTGTGTGTCCCATGCATTTTTGAATTCCTCCACTGTTTTTGCCCCTACTACCCCCGAGGGGAGGTTGTTCCAAGCATCCACCACCCTCTCTGTAAAGAAATACTTACAAACACCCTTGATTTTTCCTCCCTCCAACTTCATCTCATGTCCTCTAGTTCTTGTTCATCTCCATTTCTGAAAGGTGCTACCTTCCTGTACCTTATTGATCCCTTTAAGGTATTTATACGTCTCTATCATGTCCCTCCTCTCTCTTTGCATCTCTAGAGAACACATATTGAGGTCTTTCAGCCTCTCCTCATATGACTTCTGGTGCAGCCCCTGTACCATTTATGCCCTTTTTTTGACTGCTTCCACTACTGTATGTCCTTCTTGAGATGTGGCCTCTAAAACTGGACACTGTAGTCCAGATGAAGTCTCACCAATGATCTATATAGTGGCATCACCACCTCCTTTTTTCTGCTTGTGATGCCACTCCCTATGTACCCCAACATCCTGCTGGCCCTTCTAACCACCTTCTCACATTGGCCAACTTTAGGTCCCTCAGATATAATTAGTCCTAGATTCCTCTCCTGTTTGGTTGGCTGACATAACCCCAGCCCCCCATTGAGTACTCCTCTTGGGTTCTTGTGACCTAAGTGCATAATTTTGCACTTCTTTGCATTGAATCTCAACTGCCATACTTTTGACCAATGCTCCAGCTGGCCCAGGTCCCTTCTCCTCCCCCCATGTGTCTACCCTATTGCAGATCCTTGTGTCATCTGCAAAGAGGCACACCTTCCCCTCCAGCCCCTCTGCAATGTCACTTATGAAGACATTAAAGAGAAATGGGCCGAGCACCGATCCTTGAGGCACCCTGCTGGTCACTTCCCTTTCTACGGAGTGAACTCTGTTCACTACCACCCTTTGTGTCCTACCACTCACTCAATTTCTAACCCAGTTAACAACCCCAAATCCAACTCCCAGGCTGCTCAATTTGTTTATTAACCTTTTATGTGGGACAGTATTGAAAGCTTTGCTAAAATCCAGATAGGCCACATCTACTGCCCCTTCCTGATCAATCTCTCTTGTCACCCAGTCAAAGAAATCTATCAGGTTTGTTCTGCAAGACCTGCCTGCCGTGAAACCATGCTGACTCAGATCCTACTGTCCACTGGAATCAGGATGTCACAATCCTTTTCTTGCATAATGATTCCACCAATTTTCCTACCACTGAGGTTAGGCTGACTTCAGTGCAAAAAAGTGCAAAATCATGCACTTGGGGCACGGAAACCCGGGGACTATGTACCAGTTGGGAGGGGAAGTACTGGCAACCACCAAACAGAAAAGGTACCTTGGGGTAATCATTTCTGATAGAAACAGAAGATTATAGCAGATAAGGACCACAAGGCCCATCCAGTCTGCCCATTTCTTTTTCTACCTTATGAATGTGTCATCGGTCTTTGCTCTGTCAATGGCCTATCTATTCATACTCATCTGTATTGCTCCATTATACCTATCCCATGCATGTTTGAAGCCCTGCACTGTATTCATATCCACCACTTCCTGAGGTAGGCCGTTCCATGCATCCACCACCCTTTCTGTGAAAAAGAACTTCTCACATTACCCCTTAATTGGCCTCCCTCTAATCTCATGCTGTGTCCTCTTGTCCTGCTGTTTTTCTTATATTGAAACATGTTAGACTCTTTCACCTTGTTAATGCCCTTAAGGTGTTTGAATGTTTCGATCATATCACCTCTCTCCCTCCTTTGCTCCAGGGTATACATATTGAGCTCCATTAATCTGTCCTCATATGTTTTCTGATGCAGTCTCTGCACCATTTTGGTTGCCCTTCTCTGGTCTGCCTCAATGTGGTTAATTTCCTTGTGAAGGTGTGGCCTCCAGTACTGCACGCAGTACTCCAGATGGGGCCTAACCAGTGTCTTGTAAAGACAGATTATTACCTCCCTCTTCCGACTTGTGATATCCCTACTAATACACCCCAACATCCCCTGAGCCTTGCCTACTGTTTTAGTGGTCTGCTTGGATGATTTCAGGTCATTGGTGATGATGATGCCTAAGTCTCTTTCTTCCCTTGTGACTGCCAGCAGCTCCCCTCCCAGCTTATAGGTTGCTTCAGGGTTTCTCTTCCCTACGTGCATGATCTTGCACTTCTTTGCGTTAATCCCCAGTTGCCACTTTTCTGACAGTTTTGCCAGTTTATCCAGATCTCTTCTCATTCTGCCCACCCCATCTGGATCATTTACTCTGTTGCAGATCTTGGTGTCATCTGCAAACAGACAAAACAATAGATTAATGTTGATATTCTTAACTGTATATATGGGATTTGTCATATTAGCAACCATTTAGATTACTATAGTACACTTATCATTTAATGATGCACCATTACTACAGATTTACAAATGACACATTTATACTTGCACATAGAACTTACCTCTTGATCTTGATCTTGAAGGTAGCCAAGCAGTGTGATAAGGCAGTGGGGAAGGCTAGCAGGATGCTTGGGTGCATAGGGAGGAGTATCACCAGTAGGAAGAAGGAGGTAATATTACCCCTGTACAGATTACTAGTAAGACCCCACCTTGAGTACTGTGTCCAGTTATGGAGGCCCCACCTCTGGAAGGACATTGATAAGGTGGAGGCAGTACAAAAGAGGGCTACCAAAATGGTGCAGGACCTGCATCAAAAGCCCTATAAGGAGAGAAAAGGAACTGAATATGTACTCTCTGGAGGAGATGAGGGAAAAGTGGCATATGATAGAAACATTCAAATACCTAACAGGTATTAATAAGGTACAGAAACGTAGCATTTTCTGTAGAAAAAGAAGCTCAAGGACAAGGGGTCATGCTATAAAGTTGGGGGATAGGCTCAGAGGAAATGTGAGGAAATACTTCTTTTTGGGGAGGATAGTGGATGCCTGGAATAGAGTTCCAGCAGAGGTGGTGGGTGCCAAACGGTGAAGGGATTCAAGCATGCATGGGAAAGATACAAGGGGACCTTGGTAGTAAGGGAAGGGGAGAAGATGACCAGAGATTGAGTAGGATCTACAGTGACTCAGTAGACAAGGAAAACTGGACAGACTAGGGGACCAAGAAGTCCTTATCTGCTGACAACTTCTGTGTTTCTGTTTCTATGCTTTCCTTAAGGCCCCCAACAGAAGCTTACCTCATTAGGATTTCAAAAGTTCAGTTTTCTTAATTTATTACCGATTAATACATCACAAAACGTAAGAGTGCAAGGGCGGAGCCTGTTGAAATCAGGGACCAGAAAGTGAAAGGGATCAGATTGCTGGCTCTTCTGACTAAGAAATTACAGTCCCTTCCCCCAAGAAATACAGACTGTAATAAATTAGGAAATGTCAACTTTTGAAATCCTTGTGTAACCCCTAGATGGCGCTATCCCAGGGGCTACTACCCCTGCCTGATTTGCCACTAACAGGTTGAGGGGCCTGGATCCAATGGCGGGTGCCTCCACCCAGAGGTCAGGGTTTGCAATAGTTAAACTTACTTGGTCACAGCCCTCTGGGACACTGCAACCTTTCTTCCCACTAGTGGCCCACACAATATAGCAGAATTACCTTCACAGTATACACTTACCCCCAAGGCTGGTTCAGGCACCGGGACATCCTGTAAAATAAGATACAGTGCAACAATCACAGTACAGTACTTTAACATAGACAAATACCTCAGGCAGTATAACTTTGTTGAAACAAACAGCTCTGATTTATTTGGGGGATATAACAAGGACAGGGAAATCAGGTTAATTAGCTTATCACTTTACTATCTACCTATGGCTCTGTGCACAGGCCTATCCTACCAGTTACTGTCCTGGGTACCCAGGCCCTAGTAGGCTAGTCCAAACCGTGGCAGCTGGTAGGGGCCCTTTCACACAGAGAAAGGAAAATTAAACAGTCAGCAGTACAGTAATTCCATTTGGATTTAATGTGGCAATTCAACAGGAAGCGACCCAATTAGTACTCACGACCTCCAAAGAAGATATGGTCCTTCAATGTCAGCAGGGCTACTTTTGATCTCAAGAGACTCCTCACACATTTATATGGTAAAAAAAAAGCACTATACCAGGCAGGCTGCATCTGTATCCCAATCGTAATTACTGCACAATAACCAGGAGAACACACAGCAGATTCAGTTCCTGACAGACCGAGTGTAATTCAACAATTTCTTCAGTCTTCTACAGGGTGAGCCTGGTTTCTACTCTTCAGAGATCCTTTGATTCTTTTCACAGGACAGTTCAGTCCTAACAAGCAGTTACACAAGTTGTAGCCGGAACTCTGGGCCTTGCACACGTTTTTGACTGAAACTGTGCACTGAAGGAGCACGGTTTCTTTCCCTTCACTTTCAGATCTCAAACTGAAACTCCCAACAGACAAAAACCGGGCACTTCCTTTGAGTTCCTCCCAGTTCTTGACTGGATTGGCTGTCACTCACAATAGACTGCTGCTGTTGGTCCAAAAAGGCACGAAGTCTAAACTACATCTCCAGAGTCACTGCCCATACAATCCTCTTGTGGCTGGCTCAGATTATGAGTCCCAAGTTCTGATTCGTCCAAGGCATCATTTTAGAGCTAGTTTACCCCACACTGATTGGTCCAGTTCAGCAGTTCAAAACCAGAATGGGAACTAGGCAGACAGTTCTGACTGCAAAGAAAGCAGGTTAGACAAACTGTAATTTTATTATTACTGTAAATGATTTCTGGCAATCAGTTACATCTTTCAGACAGGTTCCCTTTGCACTCCTAGTGACTGCAAAAATGGGGTGAATTGGCAGCAACTGAGTGGTACTCAATCAAAGAAACACACAGTCCCCATACAAACTAATTATGTCTGCAAGCAGACAGCTCTTAAAGAGACAGTACCAGAGGTTCTAAAACACTCACTGATAAATGGCTTAAAGCATGCAAACACCATTCAGGCTTGGAGCATTCAAGCAAGCTCCTGGAAGTCTTTTAGGAACCCCCATTTGCAGAGGTTACACCCTTCTAACCTGGGAAAAGCTTGGCGTCCGTCAAGCAAGTACTAAAGTTTCAACTGCAACCATATACATTTGCATTAGGCTCACACATGTAATCATCAGTCAATACATCATTTTACCAAGAACCATTTCTGAAACATTGCAGTCGTCCTCTTTACACAGTATAACACACACATTGTACCATAACTCAAGTTATTACCTCTTGTACATGAAACCTGAAGAGAGGGACCCTTCCTATCAGTTACCTTGGGGCTGGACGGGGCAAGGGCACCATACTTAGAGGGCAACACAAGTAACTTGGAGTTAGCACTAACGCTCAGTTTGGGCAATGAGCTCGGGACACATACACTCCTTTATGGACAACATTGAGAGGCAGGTCCACTGGCGGCCCAGGGAATCATAACTGAGGTGCACCACAGGCTTTACAGCTCGACCAGTCTTTCTAGGGGAGCTGTTACAGTCTCTGCACTCTGAGCCTCATTTTCAGCATTGTTCTCACTTGTCAGAGTCTCCATGGGGTAGAGAGGCTAGAACTTGGGGCACTTTCAGCTCCAGGAGTTACAGTTTCTGAGTCCACAACATTTGGCTCGCATGGAAAGCTTTCAGACACTGGCAGTGGACTGTCAGGGCACTCAAAATACTCTTCTTGTTGGTGTATCACCAGTCTGCCCCAATCTATCATTTTCCTCCCTGAAAGCTCAAACAGTTCAACCATGCACAATGATTCCATTTCATCTGATCTGATGCTTTGCACTTCACTTTCTGGGAGCATTGGCTCCAGGGATGAAGCTGGGGGCATAGACAGTCCAGAAGGCCCAGCTTTGTCTCCAGTATTGACTAGGGATTGCCCAAACAATTGACTCAGTTCGTAAAGGATAGTATTCAAAGTCACTCTCACTTTCTTCTGATATGGACTGACAGTCATGCTCAACTGGGACTTGTGCAGGGGAACACTTTAACTCTGCTTCTGTAGGTGCAGACTTCCTTGATCTTTCTTAGCAGCAGCTCTAGTCACTGGTCAGAGGGGCATCTTCTGGGGCTCAGACTCAATCAGGATTTGTCCAATGGGTAGTAAATGATTTCTATGCATTGTTTTACATCTTTGAATTGTTCTCAGGCCTTACTTTGTACACTGGCAGATCATCTAGTTTGCCCACTACAATGTGAGGGAGATGGTGCCATCTGTCAGCAATCTTGTGTTTGCCATGCAGTCCCAGATTTCTTAGCAATACCCGATCTCCCTCCTGGAGTTCCTGTGCTTTCACCTTTTATCATACCTTTCTTTGTTGGCCAGATTTCTTTTGGCAGCCATGGTTTGAGCCAGTTAGTACGCATGAGTTAGCTGGGCCTTTAACTTTGCACATACTGTAAATAGTTGTCAGCTTGAACCCCATCAGGAGAGACCCCAAAACACACATCTACCGGTAGTCGAGCTTCTCTTCCAAACATCAGGCGGTGGGGAGAACCCAGTGGCATCACTTTTGGTGCAGTTATAAGCATGTCCAGGGTGCTAATTTATTTGGCTCCATCTAGGCTTGTCCTTTGGGTGCAGGGTGCCTAGCATATCTAGCAAAGTCCGGTTGAAAGCGTTCAGGCTGTGGGTCCCCCTGGGGTGGTAAGAGTGGTTCTGGACTTTCTCACTCCCACAGAGAAAGCATCTCTTTGATCAGGCGACTCTCAAAGTCTCTCCCTTGATCAGAATGGATTCTTTGTGGAGCCCATAGTGAACAAAAGTTTTCTCACATTACTTTGGCTACAGTGGATGCTTTCTGGTCTTTGGTGGGGAAAGCTTGGGCATATCTCAGTGAAATGGTCAGTGACCACCAGCACATTACTGATATTTCTTTGATCTGACTCCAAACTCAGAAAATCAATACAGACCAGCTCCATGGGTGCACTGGTGGTTATGTTAACAAGGGGCAGCCCTCTGGGACAAAGCTTTCCTCTGTAAGTAGCGACTACAAGTTCGTATGTGTTGCTCACATCAGCCCCCATCTTAGGCCAATAGAATCTGGATCTCACCAGTCAAGTGTTCTGTCTATGCCAAGGTGCCCCATGTGGTTGTGCAAGGACCTCAATACTGAGTCTCGAAAGGCAGTGGGCAGCACCAGTTGTTGTTTGTCTACTTGTCCCCTCTGTCTACTGTTTCTCTATATAACAGTTTATTGATCAGTTTCAACTTAGGACCTTCTTTGTATAACAGTGCAGTTCTCAAATCAGTGGGCGTAATTTGGACACATCTTTTCCTGCATAGAGGGCTTCTAAAGCTGATTTGATCATAGGATCGTGAGTTGAGCCCGCCCGAATACTGTCATTGTCCAGCTGAGGCGGTGCACCAATGTCTATTGCAGAAAAGTGGCAATAAGCAGCAGGTATGCAATTCTCAGAGGGTCCCAAGCAATCCACCATGCAGTCCACTCGTCCGTGGACATTTGTTCCTCCCTGTCAAACTTCCGGCAGAGTGCCCGAATGTCAGGTTCTGCCAATCGGACCCAATCATTCTGGGGAACAGGCCTCCGGGAGAGAGCATCAGCATCTATGTGGTTCAGACCTGCTCGGTATTCGAGAGCATAGTCATAGGTAGATAATGCAGAAAGCCACCTGTGGCCAGTGGCATCCAACTTAGCTGAGGTCTGCACATAGGTCAAAGGATTATTGTCAGTTTTTACTAGTATTTTAGCCCCATACAAGTACTCATGGAATTGGTCAACAATAGCCCACTTCAAAGCTAGGAACTCTAACTTATGTACAGGATAGTTCTTTTCGGATGGGGTCAGGCTTCTACTGGCAAAGGCCACTGGTCTCAGGCCATTCTCGTGCTCTTGGTACAACACAGCCCCCAACCCTTGCAAGCTAGCATCAGTGTGCAGGACGTAAGGTTTCTTGGATCGGCATAGGCCAGCACTGGAGCATGGGTAAGTTGATATATGATCTCATGAAAAGCAGTCTCACAATCAGGAGTCCAGCGGCCCCAAATACTTCACTCGGATGAAAATACACTCTTTCAGTCTTGAGGGCGCTGACTTTTGGTATTTTTGTGGGTTGGGGATACCCTTGAGTAAGGTTAAGTAAAGGCGGATCACTCTTGAATAGTCCTTGATGAAGCGCCGATAATAACCACAAATCCAGGAATCTTTGCAGTTCTTTTAGATTTTTGGGCTGTGGCCAGGTGGTCAAGGCCTCAACTTTACTTGGGTCGGTCTCTATTCCTCGGTGGATACTATGTCCCACATACTTTACTGATGTTTGAAAAATTGACACTTATCAATGGACAGTTTAAGGCCAAAGTCCTCCAGTCGATCCAATACCTTAAATAATCTGCTCTCATGTTCCTCCAGTGAGCTGCCAAACACAATAACATCATCTAGGTATACCAGGCACTCTAGTAAGTTCATGTCCCCACTGCACGCTCCATCAATCGTTGAAAAGTGGCTGGGGCACCTGAAATCCTTGAGGCATCTCATGAATTCATAGAAGCCAGCGGACAGATAAAGGCTGTCTTCTCACGGTCCTCTGGGGCCATCGGGATCTGTTAGTACCCACTGCGGAGATCCAGCACAGAGAACCACTTGCTCCCGTTTAGGCAGTCAAAGCATCCTGAATCACGGGCATTGTGTACTGATCAGGGATAGTCCGCCGGTTTAAGGTGCGATAATCCACACATCCTTACTGTCCCATTCTTTTCCTCACTACCACAATGGGGAAGCATAAGGGCTTCTGGATTCTTGTATACACCAGCCGCTAACATCTCTTGCAGATGCCGTCTCCATCATCTATATCAGCAGGTGCCAGGCGTCGAGACCTCTCACAAATGGTCTTTCGTCATGCAGCGGATATTGTGCTCAGCTCCTTCGCATCCTACGTCCCATTCCTTTAAAGAAAACACCTGGTCTCTCTGGGCAAGCTTCTCACTGATCCTCACTTTCCATTCAGCTGGCAGCGGGAGTTGCGAAATCAAACAAGTCAGACGTTACTCTGTCATTCTTCCTTGAACTCTTGCTGCTGGGTAGCACTGCAGTGTCTGCACAATGCACATTAGCCAGGATGCAACCTCTATTTACTCGAATGTCTCTTTCAGACACATTATGAACTTGGACCATTACCCTTCTGGCATAAGCATGGGCTCTAGCGGGCAAAATAATTAAGCTTGACCAGAGCAGTCCTCTGGCAATTTTCCATGCCTGGTGCATCCAACATTAATATTTTATTCTTAACATCCTTTCATATCACGGACCTCTCCTGTAAGGTACACTGGGCATTGGTTGCCAGGATCAGAGACTCAGGATCCTTCTTCCCATACAATTCCAACGGTTCCTCTGGTTCTATATTTTCATCTCTCTGTGCCTCATAGGCCTTCTTAATTAAGCGGAACTCTTAAAGCTCTACTAGTCTTTGACCCCTGTTTTTCATAACACAAATGTAGCCAGCCTTCCGAACATATGAGCATTTGTTCCAATCAACAAAGGACACCATCATACAGTCCAGTGAGGGGACACACTAAGGCTAGGGTCTCTACTTGTTCGGCCACTCCAGCCCACGGAGGTGGGAAAAGACAGCCAAATTCGGATATACCCAGAATAGGGGTAGGCCTTCTCATAACCCCATACATACAGTCCTTCTAATGGTTGTAAGGTACGTCTGACAAATGCTTCTGATACCAATCTTGAAACATAATTGTCATTGGAGCCACTGTCTAATACAGCTCTTGTAGACACTCCATTTACCTTTACAGTGGTCTCCATGGAGGGACCCACTATTCCTGGACCAGTCTGGAGAGGCGGTAGTGAGGGCCTGGGCATGACCTTGCCACAAAAGGCACGTGAATTAGCATTTTGGTGCCCTCACTGAGATCATTTCGTGCACCTCTTAACCACTGATTTGTTCTCCGAAGCTCTCCCTTGTAGCCTATATGCAACTTTGTCAGTGTCTTTTGGGGATTGGCATTCCCTTTTCATGTGCCCATCCTTCCCACAATTATAGCAAAACATACTTTTTGGAGTTTGAGCTGGCGGGGTGCCACACTGGGAGCCAAGGCGGGGGTATTACTAACTGGAAACCTTGGTGCCATCTCTGTCTGCGGCGTGATAAGCATTTGGAGACATCGTCAGTTTCTCACTTCCATGGTCAAGGAATCGAGGTTGGAGCTGTTATCAGCAGGAGATACATGGGTGGGTATCCCCACCCCATAGCAAATGCAGTCGGATATAGATGCGGGCCCGTACTTGCAGGCGTGGCCTTCATAAAGGACTGTTTTGAATTCCGGATCTCTCTCAACAGTTCACCCCATTGTGGCATATCTTTTTTCCTTATCAGAGCACTCATTGACTGCCAACCTCTGCCCCTGAACTTCATTGATGGGCCACCCTCAGTCACTCGGGTCATAGCCACAGCTATTGGTGCAGGTCCCTCAGGTCGCCTTTTCTCAACTCCTCAATTTCTCTCATTAACTCATCATAGGAGGTGGGGATTCAGTCGATTTGCCAGGCGTAACTGAAGCAACAGCAGTTCTGAGAAGGGGCAGACTTAGGATTCTGTCCAGTCTGGTTCGGTCCAGTTCAATCGCTGGCAAACTACCCTTTCTGAGGCATTCTTGCAACAATTTTTCAACCGAGACATACACAGACAACAACTCCCCTTGTACTGTTGTGCATTTCTTCTCTCCACCATAGGTCCTCATCAGAATCTGGGCTCCCATACACATTCTCCAAGGCCTCAAGATAAGCTTGTGCAGTCGCTTCAGGGTTACTGGCCCGTTTGCTTGCGGATGGTAGCCAGGGCAGGACCTCGGGCTCTCACTAACCCTCTTTCGCTTTTCGGCTTCCGAGCATTGCCATTCTAGCACTTGGGGGCAACATAGTCTATCCAGGTCTCCCAGTCATCCTCCCTTGGGGGTGGGAGGTGCCAGAGAGATCCTCAACCTTGGTGGAAGTCGTGACTAATGGCAGGTGCAGAAATAGGAGTCTGCATTGGTTCAGCCACCATTACGGGTACTGGAGCAGGAGAGGGTGTTGGGAGGAACACCCCAGGTGGCAAGAATAGTTTCTTCAAGTCCTCCACAGTTTTCCTTCTCCCAGCAACCATTTAGTAATTTCTCCTCAAAGTTTCAGATAGTGGTGGGGGCTCATTCCCCGGGTCTTTACTGTCATTAGTTATCACTCTCCAAGCAGTGAGGCTCCCTCTGGGGTAATGGTCTGTGGTACTTTGGAGCTATCTATGGGATCATAAACTCTACTAGGGCCAGGAAAGTGTGGGTGAGCAGATGGCGTGCCGACCCACCACCACAGGTTTTGTAAACCTTCCACCTTGGAGAAGTACTCCCTGCACAGTGTCCGTATTGATACCAGGGGATGTCCAGGATAAGCATAGCATTTTGAGGGTCGATCTCCTCCCCAGTACACCACTCCACCAGCGGTGCACAGCCACTTCTGTCGGGGTACCCATTTATTTATTTATTTATTTATTTCCCTTAACAGTGGTTTGTAAATATGGCCACTAGAGGACACACAATCCCAGCGGTGAGCCTCCAAAATGTAACCCCTAGATGGCGCTATCCCAGGGGCTACTACCCCTGCCTGATTTGCCACTAACAGGTTGAGGGCCTGGATCCAATGGCGAGTGCCTCCACCCAGAGGTCAGGGTTTGCAATAGTTAAACTTACTTGGTCACAGCCCTCTGGGACACTGCAACCCCCCTTTCTTCCCACTAGTGGCCCACACAATATAGCAGAATTACCTTCACAGTATACACTTACCCCCAAGGCTGGTTCAGGCACCGGGACATCCTGTAAAATAAGATACAGTGCAACAATCACAGTACAGTACTTTAACATAGACAAATACCTCAGGCAGTATAACTTTGTTGAAACAAACAGCTCTGATTTATTTAGGGGGATATAACAAGGACAGGGGAAATCAGGTTAATTAGCTTATCACTTACTATCTACCTATGGCTCTGTGCACAGAGCCTATCCCTATGATTACTGTCCTAGGTGACCCAGGCCTAGTGGCTAGTCCAAACCGTGGCAGCTGGTAGGGGCCCTTTCACACAGAGAAAAGGAAAATTAAACAGTCAGCAGTACAGTAATTCCATTTGGATTTAATGTGGCAATTCAACAGGAAGCGACCCGAATTAGTACTCACGACCTCCAAAGAAGATATGGTCCTTCAATGTCAGCAGGGCTACTTTTGATCTCAAGAGACTCCTCACACATTTATATGGTAAAAAAAAGCACTATACCAGGCAGGCTGCATCTGTATCCCAATCGCAATTACTGCACAATAACCAGGAGAACACACAGCAGATTCAGTTCCTGACAGACCGAGTGTAATTCAACAATTTCTTCAGTCTTCTACAGGGTGAGCCTGGTTTCTACTCTTCAGAGATCCTTTGATTCTTTTCACAGGGCCAGATTCAGTCCTAACAAGCAGTTACACAAGTTGTGGGCAGAACTCTGGGCCTTGCACACGTTTTTGACTGAAACTGTGCACTGAAGGGCCAGAGGTTTCTTTCCCTTCACTTTCAGATCTCAAACTGAAACTCCCAACAGACAAAAACGGGCACTTCCTTTGAGTTCCTCCCAGTTCTTGACTGGATTGGCTGTCACTCACAATAGACTGCTGCTGTTGGTCCAAAAGGCACGAAGTCTAAACTACATCTCCCAGAGTCACTGCCCATACAATCCTCTTGTGGCTGGCTCAGATTATGAGTCCCAAGTTCTGATTCGTCCAAGGCATCATTTTAGAGCTAGTTTACCCCACACTGATTGGTCCAGTTCAGCAGTTCAAAACCAGAATGGGAACTAGGCAGACAGTTCTGACTGCAAAAGCAGGTTAGACAAACTGTAATTTTATTATTACTGTAAATGATTTCTGGCAATCAGTTACATCTTTCAGACAGGTTCCTTTGCACTCCTAGTGACTGCAAAAATGGGGTGAATTAGCAGCAGCTGAGTGGTACTCAATCAAAGAAACACAAGTCCCCCATACAAACTAATTATGTCTGCAAGCAGACAGCTCTTAAAGAGACAGTACCAGAGGTTCTAAAAACACTCACTGATAAATGGCTTAAACGCCAAACACCATTCAGGCTTGGAGCATTCAAGCAAGCTCCTGGAAGTCTTTTGGGAACCCCCATTTGCAGGGGGGTTACACCTGTGAGGTAAACTCCTGGGGGTCTTAAATAAAATTGAAAATGAGCTGTGATTGGTGCTCTTTAAAGTTCTATTACAGCCATTTGTTAACTAGCAGCAGCAATGTTTATGATCAGCAGCAGCTTTTGAAGTTCATTATAAAATCGGTGGGAAAAATCCAGTAACCTGATTCATTCACGCGGGTCACATGGGGTTATAAAAGTGTTCATCCACAGTGCACCTAAGCTGAAGTACATACATGTAGATGGTAACAGCCACTGCAGCCATGAACTATTTTCTCTTCAAACCACATTTTTCTTAAAAGAAATGCAAGACACTTTTTAAATATTTTATTTTTAAAATATTTAATTCAATTTTTAATTTAAAGTTACCAATTTAATAAGTGGGATTACACACTTAAGGTGTGTGGCTGTAGAGAATATATGCACTTCTCAGGTGGTATAAGGCATTCAGCTAGGCCGTGTGCCTAACAACCACTCAAAGTGTGTGTTTATTCCCTAAAAACTACACAACTTGCTGTGTCAAACCTTTTGTAGTTGGCTTTAGGAATGCACTGCTTATTCTCAGAAGAAAAAACACCTTAGTCACATTCACTTTTTTATGTTTGGTTGTGTGCATGCGAAAGAAACACAATGCGGCAGCTTAGGAAAGAAGCGAGTTGCGGAGGTGCTGCACTGTGGCAGCCAACAGTGGCATTGCATTTTGGGAGCTTAGCACTGGTGGACCGATGCAGACACACTGTGCTGATGACATTGGTTTCCAAAACTGCCACCAAGTTGAAACGATTTCGCCGCTGTAATGAGGGGCTGCCTCGTCATTGCAGTGTCAGCCATTCCGCTGCAATGAGGGAGCGACCCGTCATTGCAGGGCAGTACCTTGCCTAGTGTTACATTTTTTGTAAACATGGCGGCAGCTTGCTGCTGCCTCACAGCCCCATGAAAGCCGACGGGAGTGTCCAATCCCCCTATCGGCATGCTCCCAACCCAGTTCATTTGCTGACAGGGGAGCCCACTCCCACTCAGCATAATTCCCCTCCCATTTGTTGTGTGCCGAGGGGTTGCCCAATCCCGTTCGTCATCATGCGCCCCCCCCAAAACAGTCTTTCTTTGCCGACGGGGGGGCCCAATCCCCATCATCTTTAGTTCCCCCTTCCCAGTTTAATTTGCCAATGGGGGAGCCCAATCCCTGTCAGCATAATGGCCCCACAGTCATGTTTTGGCTGTGCTCAGGGGGTGCCCAATCCCACTTGGCATCATGTGCCCACCGCTCATTTCTGTGCCAACAGGGGGCCAAATCCCTGTCATCTGTGATCCCTCTCCCCACAAATGCTGGTGGCACACTGGGAGCCCAACCCAGTGTGCCAAACACACATGTAAAAAAAGAAAACCGACCCGTGTTGTTTGTGTTTTTTTTTTCCCTGTAAAACAAGAAAACGGTCCCTCGAAGTCTCCGATGCCCCTTCCCCAACCCGCGCTCACCCTCTGCGTACTCTACCTCCCCACACACACCCCTCACACCATACTTACCTCCAGAGCCTGGCACGATGATCTTCGGTGGACCGGGAACACATCTGCACTTTTCAAAGCTGACCACGAACTGAAGAAATGCTGGAAAGCTGTATAATGGCATAAAAGTTGTTTTTTTTTTACTTTGGTGCATATCTTGGGCATTTTGGGGAATTTTGGCACCACATTTTTAACATGAGGTTATTGGGACCCCTCCTCATGAATGTAGTCACTGTCATGGCGTTATTCTGTCCCAAAAGGTGATTTTGTGGTCACTGCGCGGAATCACCTTTTGGGACCGATAACCAAAATGACAGTGAGACTGCTCATGAGGTGGGCTCTCAAAAAGCCTATGTTGAAAATTTGGTGAAAAAAATCCAAAAATGATTGTTCTGGCGTGCGTTGCGCGAGTGGTCATGCTGCATGCGTAACCCAGCAATTGCAATATTTTCACTCCAGATTTTCAACATTGGCATTTTTCCATACCTCATTATAAACAGCACAACTGTCATTTTTCACATCCTGGCCCAAATGTGTTTTTGCACTTCCAGCGCAGAATAGTGCAGTCGTTGTGGGAAATCAGTGTTCGGGACAGATTAAAAAAAAATCACAATGACACTGTTCATGAGCAGAGGTGCTAAAATGCCTATGCTGAAAATTTAGTGACAAAAGTCCATGAAATGACTGTGTTACGAGTGTATGTTGAGCAGTTTCCACGCACCCTCGTAATTTCACGCATTTGTGATATTTTCACTCCAGATTTTCAACATTGGCATTTTTTCACACCTCCTTATGAACAGTACAGCTGTAATTTTTCATATCCTGCCTGAAATATGCATTTACCCATCTGGCACAGAATAGTACAGTCGCTGTGGGAAATCAATGTTCGGGACAGATTACGAAAATCATAGTGACACTGTTCATGAGCAGAGGTCACAAAATGCCTATGTTGAAAATTTGGTGAAAAAATTCCACTAAATGACTGTGTTACATGCATACATTGCGCAGTTTCCACGTAAGCCTGGAAGTTCAAGTATTTTTAATATTTTCACTACAGATTTTCAACGTTGTCATCTCTTCACACCTCACTATGAATGGTACAGCTGTCATTCTTCACATCCTGCCTGATCTATGTTTTTATACAACTGGCGCAGAATGGCACGGTCACTGTGGAAACTTAAAGTTCGGAACACATTAACAAAATCACAGTGCCACTGTTCATGAAAAGAGGTCCCAAATGCTTTCACAAGGTGGGGGTCACAAAAAGGTCATGTTGAAAATGTATAGTGCAAATACCAACAAACACCCAGGGCATTAGGGTTTTTAACCATAATGTCCCACCCTGTACAGACTGACAGGCATCAGAGGTGTGCCTTTGGATTGCTGACTGTAATGCTCATGCCATTCCACCCCCACCCCACCACCCTGCAGCCAGTGACAGGTATCGAGGTGTGCCTTGGACTCTTCGGCACCAGAGTTCACCCCATTCTCCTATACTGCACCCATTTCAGCGTATGTCCTTATGAAATGGGGTGACTGTAAAGCCAAACACCACAAGGCACACCTCAACACATGTCAGTGTCTGCAGGATAGGGTGTAGTAGGCATGAACTTTATGGGCGACGACCCAAACACATACCCCAATGCCTGTCCGTCTCTGCAGGGTGGAGGTGGGGTTGGCGTGAAGTTCATTACTTCACTGCCATTCCTATTCTGCATCTCTCTAACTCCTGCATTTCCAATGCTAGTACCAGCAAGTAAACATTCAGCAGTTGACAAATGCTTGTTTAAAGTTTATTATTTATGCTCCCCACTCTGATGCAGCCCTCATTGCCCAGTGTTGGGCCCAGCCCCATCCCTTAGCATATCTAGCTTGTACCCCCCTTTCTAACCCCACAGGCTTAGCCCCACTCCATTAGTGCAGCCTGGCTGTGCTGGACATGAATGGGAGGGGGACACATAGGCAGGAGAACCCTGGGTAGGACACACAGGCAGAAGAAACCTGCTGTAGGAAGAGAGGCAGCCAGTAGCAGGGGGCAGGGCCTGAGCACTTCTGGGATCATCCTACTTGATTCAGGGCTGTGTTCCTTGTTCAGTACCACTCCCTCAGAACATTGGCATGTTTAGTGCTCCAAGCATGTGCATGCTAACATGGCCACGTGGAACCCATCTTTTACAAAGAGAGCCACCTCACCGCCTTTCCTGTCCAGCCTGCCTCTCTGGAATAGTCTGTATCCCTCCATCCTGGTGTCCCAAGCCATTATCTCCTCCCACCAGCTCTCTGTGTATGTCACTATGTAGTGGCATTCAAAGTTCACCAGACCATTGAGTTCACCTATGTTGCAGGGTGCATGCCTCATATTGGCCTACGTGCAAGTTAGGTTATTTGTCACTGTATGCTTCCTCTCTCCCCCCCACCTTGAATTCTCCTCACCGGCTCTGCTGTACTTCCCTTGTTAATACCCTGCATCTGCCTCCTGCCTTTGGTGACTATTTGCATCAGCCCCCTATCCTCCAGTTTAAATTCCCTGACTGTACTGTCCATTTTCTTGGCTAGTACCCACACCCACCTAGTTTAGGTGTAGCCTGTCCTTGGTGTTTATTTGTCCCTTGCCCCAAAAAGCCCTCTGGCTGGTCAGAAAAAATTAAATCCTCCCACTTCTTCCCACCCAAGTGCCTTGCTAATTGACCTGTTTATGCCAAGAATACTGTTCATATGTCTGACAAGAACTTTAGTGTCATGTATTCTGTATGTATAATCTGATTACTTTTTTTAAATGCCTTTCGTATTGTATGTGCTTAATGTTGACTTTAACCTTTTGTAACCTCCCAGGTCATGCCTAAAAATAATAGCATTTATTTGTCTTGTGCACTTACCTGGTTAACAAAAACTAAATAAAATAAATGAATTTATAATTTCCCTGACTAATATTCTGCTGTTGCTCCTCACTAGCACCCAAGACCGTGAAGAGCTCAGAAAATAACACCCTGGATACCTTTCCTTCAGAAACACCCCTAGTTCTGTGAATGACCTCCTTATATCCTCGGGATGTGTATACCCTATGTTATCCATGCCAGCATTGATGATAATGGTCTGCTTCTCCCTCTAAGCTGTGTTGCTTGGCCTGGATAGCTCTTGTTCCACACACATGTCAGACAGACAAACCACCTCTGCTTAGCTACCATCCTGGTCCAGAAATACCCGTCTACTCACCCACTGCCCTAACCATGAAGTTCCCCACACTATGGACAAACTATGGAGTACCAGATTTGGTATATTACTATGTGGAATGGGAGGATGAACGGTTGGGGTCAAAGTTGACTGAGGGGTTTGGCCATGGGGCTACCCTGGCCACCTTGGGGAAGACAAGCTTTGTAAAGCTTTATTCTTCTAATTTGTTTGTCTAAAAACATAAATTAGGGGCCACCTGATGGCCCAATGTGTAGCTCAGTGTGCTCCCATGCTAGTCACTCAAGTTTGGGAGCAGACTCAGGAAATGGCTGGAGATGCGTGGAGCTGGGGTGGTGCTTCTGTGTGGCAGCGCTCCTAGCCAGTGTGGGAAGGCGCCAGGTTGTGCCATCGTAGTGACTCCTGTGGTGTTCTGGGGAACTTGCTTCTCCGTGGGAGCATGCTATATATGCACAAGGTCCATAGGACACTGCCAGTGTCAGAGGCAGGCACTGGGTGGGGACAAGGGGCAAAAACTGCAATAAAACCCGTAATATGCACTGGTCACCATTATGATGGTGCCAGTACCTCCAAGTCCCAACCCATGAGGATCCCTGCTGGTGTGATAACAGGGGGAATGGCATCCCATCAATGTTATAATGTGTTAATTAAATGCTTGTAAATCACGTTGGGATGCAGTACTACATAAATGTAAATTATATTCTATTTTTTCAGTCCAGGAACTACCACTAGTTAATCAAAGTACCAATGATACTGAGATGGGCCAAAGACCATGGGCTGGATTTTCAATAGGCCCTTAGAATGATGCAAGGTGTGGCAAACATCCACCTTGCGTCCAATCCAGGTGTAACAAACATTGTGTGCCCAATTTTGCAAGAAACACATTATCTGTGGCAAAGCCCCCAAAATGACCCTAGAGGGCTGCTTCTTCAAATATATGACACATGGGGTGAGAATGATGAGAGCTGAGAATGAGGCAAAGCTGAGGCAAAAATATGATTCACGGAGTGAGATGGAGCAAAAATGACTCCAGGTTGATTCAAAAATATGATGCAGAGTGAAACTGATGTAAGTTGAGCTGAAAGCATGAAGCAGGTTGAGTCAGAAAAATGAAGCAAATTGAGTTAAAACAAGCATTTGTCAATGCTGAATGTTTGTTTGCTGGTATTGGCATTGGTAATGCAGGAGATGCATAATAGAAATGGCAGTGAAGTATTGAAGTAATGCCAGCCCCCACCCTCACCCTGCAGAGACTGACAGGCATTGGAGGAGTGCCTGTGGGTCGTCGGCCATAACACTCATGCCATTCTACCTCACCCCACCCTGCAGACACCGACAACCTTGAAGTCTTTGGCCCTTACGCTTACCCCACTCCATAAGGAAGTAATCTAAGATGGGTGCAGTACAGGAGAATGGAGTGAACATTAGGGCCGAAGACCCCAAGGCACACCTCGATGCCTGTCAGTGGCTGCAGGGTGGGGGTGGGGGTGGAATGGTGTGAGCATTAGGCTGATGACCTCAAGTCACCCCCTGATGCCTGTCAGTCTGTACAGGGTGGGCGTTACGGTTGGAAACCCTAACACCCCAGGCGTTTGTTGGTATTTTCACTCCAAATTTTCAACATGGGCTTTTTGGGACCCCACCTTATGAACAGTGGCAGTATCATTTCCTTACTCAATCCCAAAAGGTGATTTCACACAGCATGTGTGTCATTCGGCTCCACAGGTGCAAAAACACATTTTGGGCAGGATATGAAAAATTATAGCTGTACTGTTCATAAGGAGGTGTGAAAAATAGCAATGTTGAAAATCTGGAGTGAAAATATGAAAAATTCTCAAAGTTACGAGTGTGCGTAGAAAGTGTGCAATGCACACTTGTAACGCAGTCATTTTTTGGAATGTTTTCACCAAATTTTCAACATGGTCTTTTTGGGACCTCTCCTCATGAACAGTGGCACTGTTCAAGTTCAAGTTCAAGTTCAAGTTTATTGCAGGAAAACTCCATTGAGCAAGCTCATTCACAAGGAGGTCCTGTGACATAAACACTTAAAGTACAAACACAGATAGGTAATAACAGTATATACATGAAATACACGTTACATGATACAGGCTGGATATACATACAAGGGTACCACATAGGGTGACCACAGGTGGTAAACATTGATATGAGACAGGGAAGCGACTTATAGGTCGCATACTGATAAATGAAACATGATGACTGGTGTGATTTGATTTAATCAAATCAAATCAAATCAAATATACAGTATTTTGGCAGCTAGAACAAACAACAGTCTACAACTGATATGGGAGGAGGAGAGATTTGATAGAGTAGCAGTGGGCGTAAGCAAGATAAAGCCAGAAGTAGAAGGGAAGGAAAGCAGTTAATATGACAAATCAATTATACCTTACCAGTGGATAAATATGGCACACATGGGGAAGGAAGAGACTTAATGACAGTTACAGGTGTCTTTTATTTTGGCTGAACTTAGCGATTTGTAAGTTTATTGAAACTGTGCTAGTTAGTTTCAATACGGTTTGTAATTGGTTCCAAATGGAGGAAGGGCATATGATCACACGTTTACCAAAGAAGTCCAGCGTCCTTGGTATGTCAAGCATAATAAAGTCAGATTTTCTTAAGTATGCACTATGTGAGATACTAATAAGGGAAGAGAGATAGCTTGGCAATTTCTGCAGGAGCAGTTTAAGAGTCCATAGCCCAGCATGGAGCAGGCATCTAGTAGTAAGGGATGTCCAACCAACAGCTGCATATAAGTCACAGTGGTGCGAACCGTAAGGGGAGTTGGTAATGAACCGTAACGTACGGTGATAAAGGATGTCCAGTTTACTTAGATAGAGTGGCACTGTGATTTCATTAATCTGTCCCTAAAGTTGATTCTGCATGGCAACCGTGCCATTCTGCACCATAGGTGCAAAAACACATTTTGGGAAGGACGCAAAAAATGACAGCTATACTGTTCATAAGGGGGTGTGAAAAAATGGCAATGTGGGAAATTTGGAGTGAAAATATTAAAAATTGATGAAGTTACGATCGTGCATAGAAACTGCACAAAGGACACTCGTAAAGCAGTCATTTTTTGGATTTTTTTCACCAAATTTGCAAGAAGGGCTTTCTGGAACCCCACCTCATGAACAGTGGCACTGTCATTTCATTACTTAATGCTGAAAGGTGATTCTGCGCAGCGACCACAACATCACCTTTCGGGACTGAGAAACTAAATGACAGTGCCAGTGTTCATGAGGTGGGGTCCCAAGAACCCCATGTTGAAAATTTGGGACCAAATCCCAAAAAACTGGCTGAGATATCAACTTAAGTTGAAAACCCCCATTGACTGTCATTATAGGGCTTACCGTCATTTCTTCAGTTCCCGGTTGGACTTTGAAGAGTGCAGACGTGTTCCTGGTCCACAGATCGCTGTTCCCAACTTCCAGAGGTAAGTATGGGTGAGAGGAGTGCAGGAAGGCAGGGTGCACAGAGGGAGGGTGCAGGTTGGGGGAGGGGGCCGGTGGGAACAATAAGGGACCGTTTTCTTTTTTTTTTAGGTTAAAAAAAAAAACAATGTCGGGGAACTGTTTTCTTTCTTACGAGTGAAATATTAACAAAATGGATTTTGGCACACTGGGGTGGGCTCCCAGTGTGCCAGAGTACTGTGGGAGGATCAGTGGCGGCCCGGGGATTGGGCACCCCGAGGTCAGCTGAGAACATAGGGGCATGGGGGGGTGCAGTGCATCCAACACCAGGGGTGGGCATACTGGTGTTGGAAACATCAAAGAAGTATTTTTTGGTACACTGGGGTGGTCTCCCAGTGTGTCACATTAATGGGGGGAGAGGGATACATGCTAACATGGGGATTGAGCACCCTGATGTCAGCATGGGATGGAGAACAGAGGGTGCAGGGCGGGCAGCAACAGTGGGAGGGAGTGGGAGGGTTTTATGCCAGTGCAATGGAGAACGGAGGTTGAGGGTTGAGTAGCAGGAGTGGGGGGGAGTGGGAGGGTTTTATGTTGGTGCAATGGAGAATGGAAGATGCGGGGTGGGCAGCAGCAGTGGGAGAGTGGAAGGGTTTTATGTCAGTATGACGGAGAACAGAGGGTGCAGGGTGGGCAGCAGCTGTGGGAGGAAGTGGAAGGGTTTTATGCCGGTGCTGGGAACGGAGGGTGTGGGGCAGGCAGCATCAGTGGGAGGGAGCTAACATTTAAATTTGTTGTTCTGCTGTGTGCCTGGTTGGGAGGGAAGGAGAGCTGATGCTGCAATGATGAAACTGCCCCTTATTGCAGTGGCAGATTACTTTCAAGTGCAGCGCTCCCTCTGACACTGCCATCTTCGGCAGCTTCAGCATTAATGGTGGCCAAGGGACAGACCCATTAAAGTGTCTGCTGCATTGGCCATAACACTGCCACACCTCTGCAATGCTCTACTATCTTAACATGTTTCTTGTGCGCAAGCAGACATAAAAGTGAAGCAAACTGAGTCAAAAAAACGCACACATGGAAAAAAGTGACGCAAAGCTGAGTTTAACAGTGATACAAGTTGAGTCAAACAAATTAAGCAGATTGAGTAAAAAAAGGTGAATGGAGCAAAAATGACGCAATCTGAGTCAAAAATTACAGCAGATGAAATTGCCAAGGCAGTGGCATATTATGCCCCCAAAACACTGTCAACTAGTCCTACAAGGGAAGATTGTATCTATAACCAACCCCCTACATAATCTACCCTCACCTTTATATGCTCCAGTGTCAGTTAGACCAGCTCTGGCTGGTCTAACAGCAGCATGCATGTTCGGCGCACTGTCAACAGCTTTCACTTTTGAAAATCAAAAAAAAAAAAGAGGGATGGTGCATTACGTTTTTGACGCAAGCCAACTTGCGACATAATGCACCCATTTTTTTGATGCAAGCCACTTTGGCGCAAGCAGTTTTGCTTTTGATGTAAGCAATGTTAGAAAATCTGAACTGACCCAAATTTTGACGCAGCTCGCTCCTTGCTTCATTTTTGTTCTGGCGTAAGCACCTTGCATCGTTCTTGATGCTTTGAAAATCAAGCCCCATGCCTTTATGCAGACCACAACATGCTCATGAAACAGTAACATCAATCTTCCTAAAGCATCAAGAAAGGGGTGAAATCTAGCAAGGATAAAAACAGACCCTAACTGAAGTCATCTAGTGGCAATCAAGGGTCAGACTTTTGTGAATCACTACTCCCAAACTGCTGACAATTCCTTTTCACCACAGAGTGAATCTCAAGTATGGGCACTTATTGTTGCTTCAGCTGCCTGAGGGCAAATGTATGGAAAATCCTCTTTTTTAAGTGGAAACATGTGAAGTAATTTAAATGCTGATAACAAAGAAGAACACTATGTACTGTCAGATGCATAACTAATACAGCAAAGGCAGGTGCTTTCCAATTTGTGTGGTTCCAGTGAACATACAATCAAAAGCTTTCTTCCTATCACAAAGCATCTTGGGTATGCAAATCTGTGTGTGTGTAATCTGACTAGGAAATAGCAGCTTTTTTTCCCCCTAACAAAATCCAGAAGAATAAGATGCAGAGTGCTGGCATGAGGAGACCAGCTGCATGCATCTCATCTGGCTGAGTGTAACACATAACATAGAAACATAGATTTTGTCAGCAAAAAAGGACCTTTAGGTCCATCTGGTATGTCCCTTGTCCCTTCCTATTCTGTCACCACTGACCCTAGTTGGTCATAGGTGTCACTCCCTCCCCCCATTCTTTTACCTAATATGCCCTTGTGCCTCTCCCATGCATGCTTGAAGCATCCCACAATCTTTGCCCTCATAACCTCCTCTGGCAGGCTGTTCCGGTCATCCCCCACCCTTTCTGTGAAGAAGTATTTCTGCACATCTCTCCAAAACTTCCCCCTCTTAGCTTCATTGCATCACTTAGGCAATAAAGGGGTCCACCACTGTTTTCCCATCTTTATGTAAAGGCAGGGATCTGGCAATAGTAAACCAGGGGAAATAAAAGTGAACATACAAGTGTGGAGTGCATATTTTCAAGACAAAGGGCCCCTGTTACCTAGTTTTTTGGAACTAGTAAGCCAGCCTCTAACCACAGCCAGTATAGGGGATTCCAATGTCATGATAAAAACATACTCCCAAATAACTGACAATTCCTTCTTGCCACAAGATGAATCCCATACAATGGACAGCTCCTGTTATTTCTGCTGCCTGAAAGCAGCTATATTTGGACTTCTTTTTTTATTTTCATAGATAGTGGAAAGAGGTGAAGTAATTTAAATGATGGTAAGAAGGAAGAACAAAATGTAGGCTGCATATATGATACAAGAAGGCAGCTATTTTCCAATCTGTGTGGTTTCTCTAAACACAATCAAAAGCCTCAACCCCAGCAGAAAGCATCTTGGGGAAGCACATTTGTATGTGTTTGTGTGTTGGGGGGAACTGACTAGAAAATGATTCAAATGGTTCTACATTCAGTTTGACATGTCACTACTCAGACCTCACCACAGCTGACTCACACATACCAAACATAACAATAATCTTTACAATCTGCACAAGAGTATGCATGGTGACAATAGGCTGAAGCTATCACTTGTTACCTAACAAAATTGTCTGTGAAAATGCAAAAAGACTGCTTCTCTAGATCAAAAAGTCCACCTGTGAAAGCACAAAACAGCAGTATTCACAGCTAATAAAACCTAAGTCCATTTGCAAAAGCAAAAAAAGACTACTTTCTCCGATGGAAAAAAAACACTGTCCATCTGTGAAAGCACAAAAAGACTTTTCAGAGGTGAAAATCAAATAAGTCCATCTGCAAATGCATGAAAAGACTGTTTTCACAAAAGAAAAAAACTGTCCATCGGTTAAAGCACAATAAGTGTTTTTGCAGATGAAAAAACCCTATATAGATCTATGAAAGTACAACTTTTTTCAGCTCTTGTGCAAATGAGATCTGCAGATGTTTGACAATGTAAATCTGTTATTAATCATAACTTCATTATGCTACAACCTTTTTTCTTATAAATTTTGATAATCTTATAGGTGTCCCCTTGTGACCATACAAGTGTAATTTTTCAAACCCAGCCATTTTACCATTGCTAAATACAGAACTCCTATTGTCACAGGGGAAACAACAGCAAAACCCTACTATTGAAGGAGAGACAACAGGAAAAGCCTGTTGTCACAGATGATTTTGACACAAGTCAGTGTACAAGTACTTCTACAACAGCGGGCATGTGCACTGTGAAAGCAAAAAGTAAGAGTGGCGTGTGAATTGCCTTTATTGAAAAATCTGAGTTTTTTTCATGTTTTTTGCTCATCTATAGCAAAAAATATACTGAACCAAGTGTAACAAAACTTGCCATGACAGGCAATTCTGGGCTTCAAATCATGCTTTTGAATGTTCCTTGAAAATCTGTCAAGGAACAGCTGAGATGTAAGCATCTGAAAATTGCAATTTAACATTAAATTGCCTATCCAACCCTAACTAATATGGCACTACTGTGCAACTACAGTAAGATTAACAGACTGCAAAAACATAAAAAACAAAGACAATGGGGGCAGAAAAGGCATCATGACCCATCTGGTCTGCCCAGCCCTACCTGTGGTATGTTGCAAATACCCTAGTGGTCACTCACACCCCCTTCCTTCTTGTCCTTGCCCCACCTGCCTTTACAAGCTTCATGCCCCTCCCACCAGTGCTCAAATCCCACTATTGTTTTGGCATTGACCACCTCACTCAGCAGCATATTTCACTTTCAGCCACCCTGTTGGTATAGAAATATGTTTCTATGCCTTTTTAAAATATCTCACATGTCAGTTTCATGGAGTTCCCACTTGCACCTATGCTCACTATCATTGTGAAGCATTTCCTGCTGTCTACCCTGTTTATTCCATGTAGGGACTTATCTCCATCATGTAACCCCTCTCCCTTCTGTCCTCTAGCATGTAACATAGAAACTTTGAAACATAGTATAACCCCCCCCCCCACAGCCCCTTATTTAACTAGAAGGCTCACCTTTCATAGTCTAGGGGAAAAGAGAGGAGTGAGGGTATAAAGAAATTTGCAAAAGCAGAAGAAAAACACACAGAATGTGTACTAGACACAAACAGACCTGTACCAAAATCCAGGTCCTGAGGAGAGAATGTTTGCTAAGGGCTATGCTAGGTTTGCTACTTCTGGACAGGGGTACCCAGCAAATCTACACAGCAAGCAGTAACTAGATTGTCCACACCAGGTTTGGATTCTAGAGTGCGACTTTATTCTGAAACAAAGTTGGAAACACAAAAGCAAAGATGGACCCACAAGGGTTTACACTTTGTGGCACAAGGCTATGCAGAACACATCTCTAGAACAGAAATTCGAAACCTCCCATATATCATAGGATTAAACATCTGGAATGTGGAACTAGCCACAGTGAACACACAAAATCTCTCCCCGAAATGGCACTAGGCTAGTGCTTAGAACAGTTCCCATATGACAAAGGATTAGAAATCTGGAGTGTGGAACTAGCCACGGTAAACACACATGTAACTTGGTAATAAAATTACCTTTCTTAGGTTCTTGTTGGAACTGCACAAAAGGAAGAGACAACAGACAAGTGGTGTCCAGATAATAAATGTAATTTATTACTGGCAAATAATAATACAGGCTTGCAACCAACAGTGTAATCACTGGGAGAGTATCCAGCTTCCTTACCTACATAGGCACAGTCTCTAGTCTCAGTGAAGCTACGTGCTACAAGGGTTCTTATAGCCCAATAATTGTCATGGTTACTACTAAAGAAGATACATAAAAAGTATATAATTGGACAGTAACAGGTGGTGTGAGTAACCATCCTAACTAACATGAGAAGTTGCTTAGCTTGCAGAAGATAACTGAACAATGAGGTCTGTTATCAGTTTCCAAGGTCACTTGCAGTTACAATTGTGCACAAGCACTAAATATGGCACTGTTGCCTAAATTATGATTATACAATAAAATATAATGAATAACATCTCCCAGTAGTGGAATACATTATAATATAGTGAAACATGATAGAGCATAATATGAATTGGTAAAATACAGTAGAACACAGATTCTGACACTTATGCTTATACGGTAAGTGTCTCTGCCCTAAGGTTAGTACATATGTGTTGCTGTCTATGAGGTGGGGGTATAATCAGGGGGTACTGGACCATGGATAACACACAAAATCTTCTGGAAAAGAGGCACTAGGCCAGTACTTAGAACATTTCCCATATGACATAGGATAGGAATGTGGCACCCTGGCCATGACAGAGCACTCATAGCTCAAAAAACTAGAAAAAAACACCCACATACCGGGGTAAACTTCTTCAGGCATTGGTCACATGCACTGGCAGAAAACAGTCACCCTTATAGAACCTGAAGTTCTGAACTGGTCACTCCAGATGGGGTGCTTCCCCACCTTTAGCTTCCTCGTCCATACCCAGCCATTCTTTCAGAGTTACACCTCACAAATACTGAAACTATAGAAATTGATGCTACCTTGAAATGTTTGGCACACTTAACATCAGGAACACCACTAGGGTGTAAGGTTAAAGTCCTGAACAAAGGGCAAGTCGCATATGGGACATCCACTATTGTCAGCCAACTTTAAAACACAAATCTTCTTGAGGGAATCCTCACAGAAATGGGGTGAAATCGGTCCCTTTATCAGAGAGTCACCCAATAGAAAAAGGGCAGGTACATATCCTGGGTAACTCTCAGACAGAAATCTACTCACAGTTTGTACACACAGGCAGCTTCACAAAAGTTCAAAGTTGGATCGGGGATTGCCCCTAAAATCCTCTACAGTCCCCCTCATCCCAATTGGGATAAAGGCACAGGAACCCCTGAAGATGGTTTCCACCACTTCTCAAGTCAGGAAAAGATGTCCTCCACCAGGGTGAGAAATACAGACACTCCACACACTGAGCTGCTCACTCTCTGAGCTGCTGCCAACCACTGACTTCAACATTCTAAACTACCCCCCTCTCACACAAGCTGTGTGGCTTATGTTGCTGTGCACTTCTAAATGACATCACCTTTCTGTTCTCAGCAGTGGCCAAGCAGCAGAGAGGGACAAAGTGAAAATCCATTTAACTAGATAATCACCAGCTGCCTTCCCTACCTAACACTGATACTGATGGGATTCTAGTAACCCCAGAGAACAGGGGGGGTTACAGTAGACTGTGACAGCAGGTAAGGACCACTTGGCCCACTGAGTCTGCCCATTGCCCTACCTATTGGATAAGCTGCTGATCCTAGTTAACCAACAGCTTACTTCTTCCTAACCCCCACCAGAATTACCTTATGTCTGTCCCATGCATTCTTGAATTCCCCCACTGTTTTTGACCCCACGACCTCCTCAGGAAGGCTGTTCCATGTTCCACCACCCTCTCTGTAAAAAAAAAAAAAACTTCCTCACATTGCCCCTGAGCTGTCCCCTCCTCTATCTTCAAATTGTGCCCCCTTGTTCTCCTCAATGGTATACATATTAAACTCTTTTAGTCTGTCTTCATATGGCTTCTGGTGCAGACCCTGCACCATTTTAGTTTCCCCCCCTCTGGACTGTCTCCATCTTGTCTCTGTCCTTGCTGAGATGAGGTCTCCAGAACTGTATGCAGTACTCCAGATGGGGTCTAATTAACTGTCTGTACAGAGGGATAACAACTTCCTGTTTTCTACTGGTGATCCTCTCCCTATACATTCCAGTATTCCCCAGCCCTCCTTACTGCCTTCTCACATTGCTTGCTTACCTTTTAGTCATCTGATATGACTACCCCCAGGTCCCTTTCCATTTTTGTTGTTGTTAGTACCCCCCCCATTGTGTACTCTTCCCCTGGGTTTTTGTTTCCCAGGTGCATTATTTTGCAATTCTTTGAACTGAATCTGAACTGCCATACTTTTGACCATTCCTCCAACCTTGCCAAGTCTCTTCTCATCCTACCTCCACCCTCCCTTGTGTATCAGCCCTGTTGCAGATCTTTGTATCATGTGCAAAGAGGCATACTTTTCCTTCCAGTCCCTCTGCAATGTCACTTATAAAGACATTAAAAAGGACCAGTCCCCGTACTGAACCCTGTGGTACCCCGCTAGTAACCCCCCTTTCTTCGGAGTGGACTCTGCTTACTATTACCCTCTGTGTTCTGTTGTCCAGCCAATTGTTTACCCAGACTACCACCCCTGGGACCAACTCCCAGGCTGGCTAACTTGTTTATTAATTGTTTGTGTGGGACTGTGTCAAATGCCTTGCTAAAGTCTAAGTAGGCATGACCGCAGCCCCTCCCTGGTCTACTACTTTGGTCACCCAGTCAAATAAATCTATCAGATTCTTCTGACATGACCATCCCACTGTGAATCCATGCTGCCTTGGGTCCTGTGCCCCACTGACCTCTAGGTACTCAACAATTCTTTCTTTCAGAAGTGATTCCATCATTTCCCCTACCACTGAGGTCAGACTAACAGGTCTGTAGTTTCCTGCCTCTGCTTTGCTCTCACTTTTGTGAAGGGGAATCACATCCGCCCTCCTCCAGTCCTCAGGCTCCATGCCATCCTTCCATGATTTGTTAAAAAGGGTAGTCAGTGGTGTCACTAGTTTTCCCCTTAATTCTTTTAGAATTCTGGGGTGAATCTCATCAGGTCCCATTGCTTTATCCACCTTCGGTTTTAGGAGTTCTTTCAGAACCCTTTATTCTGTGAATGGACTGGTATTGACCCCCCTATCCAGAATGCTTCTATTGACTGGATTAGGTACCTCCCCCTCCTCTTCTTTTGTGAATTTCTGAGCAGAAGTATTCATTCCGTATCCCTGCTTTTTCACTGTCACCCTCTGCCCACTCACCTTCCCTTTAATTAAGCCCTGGTCTTTCTTCGCTCCCTGATGTTCCTATGTAACCCTCAGGTGGCGCTATCCCAAGGGCTACTACCCCTGCCTGATTGACTACTGACAGGTTGAGGGGCCTAGGTTCTATGGCGGGTGCCTCCACCCAGAGGTCAGGGTTTGTAGTGGTTAGACTAGCTTGGTCACAGCCCTCTGGGACACTGAGACCCCCTTTTATTCCCTCTAGTGGCTCACACAGTACACAGGAGTTACAGTCCCAATACCCCACATATACACACTGTTCACTCATAAGGGTACCACTTAACCTCAAGACGGATTCTGCAGCACGTCTCAGAGGACCCCCTGTAAAATAAGGTTAAACAACATGTACAGCAAAATACACTACTGGTTGCATAAGCACCAACACCACAGACAGTATATAGTATAACAACAACAAATCTGATTTATTTAGGGGACAGTAACACGGGAGGGGGGATCAGGTTAATTGGTGGCATTAAATCACAGTACTGTGCACACATACAGGGTCTGAAAAGTCACACTCTGGGTACCCAGGTTGAGGGGGGGGCTAGCCAGGTCCTTTGCCCGGGGTTGGCCAGCAGGTGCAGATGGATAGGGCCATGTAGAAGAAAATATGTGCACAATACCCAATTGTAATCCGGAGCCGGATGGCTCAGTTCGTGAAGAAATAAAACAGCAATAATTAGATGACACACTTGCAATTTGATAAACAGATGGCAGGGAGCTACCCCGATTTGTACTCATGATACCCAAGCTGAGGATCGGATGGAGAACGTCCTTCTGGATTGCCAGAAGAACAGGGCATGGAGAAAAGGTCCTTGTGACTGGACCCACTGCAGCTAATAGGAAACAGATGTAGTCCAAATTAAACTGGGGTTTACTTCCAGCTTCAGCACACAATTCACTGTACAGTGGATTTGAAATAGCGATTCCCCACAAGCACTACACACATTTATATGTAAAAGGAAAGTACTATACTAGGCAGGCTGCTCCTCAATCCCAATCGCAATTACTGCAAAATACCCGGGAGCTCACATAGCAGCTTCAGTTCCTGACAGACCTAGCGCAATTCAGCAATTTCTCCAGTCTTCTGCAGGGTGAGCCTGGTTTCCACACTTCTAGTGCTTCTTTCTCTTCACAACTCAGATTCAGTCCAAACTGGCAATCACAAAGGCTGCAGACGGAAATTCAGGGCCTCACACGCGCTTCCCACGTCAAACTATACACCGCAGAAGCAGACAGCTCTTTCTTTCTTTCTTCACTGCCACAACTGATCTGATCTTTCCAGTCACAGAGCAGGGCATTTCCTTTAGCTCCACACTATTCTGTTGGCTGATTCAGCTGTCACTCACAACAGACTCCCTCTGTTGGTGGAAAAAGTCGCCAAGGTCAAAACTACATTTCCCAGAGTCACTGCCCATGCAGTCCCCTTGTGGCTGGCTCAAATTAAGAGTCCAAGTTCTGATTCCTCCACAGGCTCCATTTTAGGGCTCCCTTAACCCAATTGGCCCAGCACAGCAGTTTAGGTCCAAAATGGAGAGGTAACACACACAGAGTCCCAGCTGCAATAAAGGCAGGTTAGACAAACTACAGTTTTGCTAATGCTTTAAATGATTACAGGCAAACAGTCACAGCTTTCCGATGGGCTCCCTTTGCACTCTTAGTGACTGCAAAAACATGGAGCGACTTGACAGCAGCTCGGGTAGGATTCGAGCATTAAATACACAGCCCCCCCATACAAACCAATTAAGTCTGCAAGCAGACAGCTCTTAAAGAGACAGTACCAGAGGCTCTAAAAGCACTCACAGATAAATGGCTTAAACACCGAACACCATTCAGGTTGGGAGCACTTAGGCAAGCTCCTAGGAGGCTCTTTAGGAACCCCCATTTGTAGGGGGGTTACACCCTTCCTGGCCTGAAAAGAACTTGATGTCCGCGTTAAGTAAGTACCCCCATAAGTTTCAATACAACCATATACATTCACATCAGTATCACTTTGGACTTATACATGTAATTATCAGTCAACATATCACCACACTAGAAACACATCTCTGAAACTTTTCAGTACATCACTTTTTACACAGTATTATACACGCATTGTACCATAACTCAGGTTATTACCTCCTGTACATGAAACCTGAAGAGAGGGGGCCCTTCCCTGTCAGCTACCTTGGGGCTGGATGGGGCAGGGGCACCATACCTAGAGGGTAAGACAAGTAACTTGGAGTTAGCACTGATGTTCAGTTTGGGCAATGAGCTCAGGGACACATACACTCCTTTATGGACAGCATTGAGAGGCAAGTCCACAGGCCTCCCAGGGGAATCATAACTGAGGTGCACCACAGGCTTTACAGCTCGACCAGTCTTTCTAGGGGGAACTGTTACAGTCTCTGCACTCTGCGCCTCATTTTCAGCATTGTCCTCACTTGTCAGGGGAGTCTCAATTGGGGTAGAGAGGCTAGAACTTGGGGCACTTTCAGCTCCAGAAGTTACAATCTGAGTCCACAACACTTGGCTCACATGGAGAGCTTTCGGACACTGACAGGAGACGGTCAGGGCACTCAAAATACTCTTCTTGTTCTGGTATATCACCAGTCTGTTCTAGTCCATCATTTTCCTCCTCTGAAAGCTCAAACAGTTCAACCATACACAATGATTCCATATCATTTGACTTGATGCTTTGCACTTCACTTTCTGGGAGCATTGGCTCCAGGGACAAAGCTGGGGGCTTAGACAGTCCAGCAGGCTCAGCTTCATCTCCAAGACTGACTAGGGGATTGCCCTGAAACAATTGACTCAGTTTGTAAGAAGGGTAGTATTCAAGGCCACACTCACTTTCCTCTGACATGGACTGACAGTCATGTTCAGCTGGGACTTGTGAGGGGAACACTTTAACTCAGCTTCTGTAGGTGCAGCCTTTCTTGACTTTTTCTTAGCAGCAGCTCTAGTCACTGGTCCAGAGGGGGCATTTTCGGGGGGCTCAGACTCAATCAAGAATTGTCCAATGGGCAGTAAATGATTTCTTTGCATTGTTTTAACATCTTTTGAATTATTCTCAGGCCTTACTTTGTACACAGACAGATCATCTAGTTTGCCCACTACAATGTGAAGGAGATGGTGCCATCTGTCAGCAATCTTATGTTTGCCATGCAGTCCCAGATTTCTTAGCAATACCTGATCTCCCTCCTGGAGTTCCTGTGCTTTCACCTTTTTATCACACCTTTCTTTGTTGGCCAGATTTCTTTTGGCAGCCATGGTTTGAGCCAGTTGGTACGCATGATTTAGCTGGGCCTTTAACTTTTGCACATACTGTAAATAGTTGTCAGCTCGAACCCCATCAGGAGAAACTCCAAAACATACATCTACCGGCAGTCGAGCTTCTCTTCCAAACATCAGGCAGTAGGGGGAGAACCCAGTGGCATCACTTTTGGTGCAGTTGTAGGCATGTACCAGGGTGCTAATTTGTTGGCTCCATCTAGGCTTGTCCTTTGGGTGGAGAGTGCCCAGCATATCTAGCAAAGTGCGGTTGAAACGTTCAGGCTGTGGGTGGCAAGGGGTGGTTCTGGACTTTCGCACTCCCCACAGAGAAAGCATCTCTTTGATCAGACGACTGTCAAAGTCTCTCCCTTGATCAGAATGGATTCTTTGTGGAGCCTCATAGTGAACAAAAAAGTTTTCTACAAGTACTTTTGCCACAGTGGATGCCTTCTGGTCCTTGGTGGGGAAAGCTTGGGCATATCTCGTGAAATGGTCAGTGACCACCAGCACATTACTAATATTTGTTTGATCTGACTCCAAACTCAGAAAATCAATACAGACCAGCTCCATGGGTGCACTGGTGGTGATATTAACAAGGTGGGGCAGACCTCTGGGGCAAAGCTTTCCTCTGTAAGTAGCGACTACAAGTTCAAATGTGTTGCTCAACATCAGCCCCCATCTTAGGCCAATAGAATCTGGATCTCATCAAGTCAAGTGTTCTGTCTATACCAAGGTGCCCCATGTGGTTGTGTAAGGACCTCAGTACTGAGTCTCAAAAGGCAGTGGGCAGCACTAGTTTTTGTTTGTCTATTTGTCCCCCTCTGTCTACTGTTTCTCTGTATAACAGTCTATTGATCAGTTTCAACTTAGGACCTTCCTTGTATAACAATGCAGTTCTCAAATCAATGGAACGTAACCTTGACACATCTTTCCCTGCTTGGAGGGCTTCTAAAGCTGATTTGATCATGGGATCTCGGGATTGAGCCCGCCGAATACTGTCATTGTCCAGCTGAGGCAGTGCACCAATGTCTATTGCAGAAAAGTGGCAATAAGCAGCAGGTATGCAATTATCAGAGGGTCCCAAACAATCCACCATACAATCCACTGCATCCGTGGACATTTGTTCCTCCCTGTCAAACTTCTGGCAGAGTGCTCGAATATCAGGTTCTGACAGTCTGACCCAGTCATTCCTGGGGACAGGCCTCCGGGAGAGAGCATCAGCATCTATGTGGTTCAGGCCTGCTCTGTATTCAACCGCATAGTTGTATATAGATAATGCAGAAAGCCACCTATGGCCAGTGGCATCCAACTTAGCTGAAATCTGCACATAGGTCAAAGGATTATTGTCAGTTTTTACTAGTATCTTAGCCCCATACAAGTACTCATGGAACTGGTCAACAATGGCCCACTTCAAAGCTAGGAACTGTAACTTATGTACAGGATAGTTCTTTTCAGATGGGGTCAGGCTTCTACTGGCAAAGGCCACTGGTCTCAGGCCACTCTCATGCTCTTGGTACAATACAGCCCCCAAGCCTTGCAGGCTAGCATCAGTGTGCAAGACATAGGGCTTTGCTGGATCTGCATAGGCAAGGACAGGAGCGTGGGTAAGTTGATATATAATCTCATGAAAAGCATCTTCACACTCAGGTGTCCATCTGGCTCCAAATACTTCATTAGGACAGAAATACACTCTCTCAGGCTCAGAAGAAACCGACCTCTTGTATTTTTTGTGGGTAGGAGGGTAACCTTGAGTAAGATTAAGTGAAGGACGAATCACTCTTTTATAGTCCTTGATGAACCGGCGATAGTAACCACAGAATCTCAGGAATCTTTGCAGTTCTTTTAGATTGTGGGGTTGTGGCCAGGTGGTCAAGGCCTCAACTTTACTTGGGTCGGTCTCTATTCCCTCGGTGGAGACTATGTGCCCTATATACTTTACAGATGTTTGGAAGAATTGATATTTATCGATGGACAGTTTTAGGCCGAAGTTTTCCGGTCAGTCCAACACCTTAAACAATCTGCTCTCGTGTTCCTCCAGTGAGCTGCCAAACACAATAACATCATCCAGGTACACCAGGCACTCTAATAAGTTCATGTCCCCCACTGCACGCTCCATCAGTCATTGAAAAGTGGCTGGGGCACCTGAAATCCCTTGAGGCATCCTCAGGAATTCATAGAAGCCAAGTGGACAGATAAAGGCTGTCTTTTCACAGTCTTCTGGGGCCATTGGGATCTGGTAGTACCCGCTGCGAAGATCCAACACTGAGAACCACTTACTACCGTTCAGGCAGTCTAAGGCATCCTGAATGCGGGGCATTGTGTACTGATCAGGAATAGTCTGCCGGTTCAAGGTGCAATAATCCACGCACATCCTTACTGTCCCATTCTTTTTCCTCACTACCACGATAAGTGAAGCATATGGGCTTCTGGATTCTTGTATTATACCAGCAGCAAGCATCTCTTACAGATGCTGTCTCACATCATCTATGTCAGCAGGTGCCAGGCGTCGAGACCTCTCATGAAATGGCCTTTCATCATGCAGTCGGATGTGGTGCTCAGCTCCTTGCACACATCCTACATCCCATTCCTTTAAAGAAAACACCTGGTCACTCTGGGCAAGTTTTCTACTAATTCTCATCTTCCATTCGGCTGGGAACGGGGAGTCCTCAAAATCAAACAAGTCGGGCATCACTCTGTCATTCTCCCCCGAACACTTATTACTGGGAAGCACTGCAGTATCTGCACAATGTACATTAGCCAGGGTGCAACCTCTATTTACTTGAATCTCTCTATCAGACACGTTATGAACTTGAACCATTACCCTTCTGGCATAAGCATGGGCTCTGGCAGGCAAAATACTTGGCTTGACCAGCAGTTTTTCTGGCAATTTCCCATCGCCTGGTGCATCCAGCATGAGGATTTTATTCTTGACATCCTTTCTGATACGGACTTCCCCCTGTAGGGTACACTGGGCATTTGGCGCCAGGATCAGAGACTCAGGATCCTTCTTCCAGACAATTCCAACCGGTTCCTCTAGTTCCACTTTTTCAGCATCTCTCTGTGCCTCATAGGCCTTCTTGATCAAGGCTGGAATTCTTAAAGCTCTACCAGTCTGTGACCCCTGTTTCTCATAACACAACTGCACCAACCATCCAGACATATGCGCACTCATCCCAATTAGTAGAGGAACCCCATCATACAGTCCAGTAGGGGGACACACTAAGACCAGGGTCTCTACTTGCTCTGCCACTCCAGCTACGGAGGTAGGGAAAGATAGCCAAATTCGGATATACCTGGAGTAGGGGTAGGCCTTCTCACTTAACCCCCATACATGCAGTCCTTCCAATGATTATAAGGGTACGTCTGACAAATGCTTCTGATACCAATCCTGGAACATAATTGTCACTTGGGAGCCACTGTCCAACACAGCCCTGGTGGGCACACCATTCACTTTTACTGTAGCTTCCTTTGAAGGGCCCACTATTCTGGACCAGTCTGGAGAGGCGGTAGCAAGGGCCTGGGTAGATGATCTACCACATAAGGACATGAGTTAGCATTTTTGGGACCTTCACTGCGGTCATTTCGTGCACTTCTTAATCACTGTTTTGTGCTCCAAAGCTCTCATTGTAGCCAGCTCACCACTCTCTCTAAGACTTTCCGAGACCGGCATTCCCTCTTCATGTGCCCATCCTTCCACAATTATGGCAAAATATGTCTGCTGAAGTTTGGGGTGACTGAGGCATCACATTGGGGGCTGCGGCTTTAGTACTATCAATAGAAAATCTTGGTGCCACCTCAGCCGGCGGTGGGTTGGACATTTGGAGACATCTCTTCAGTTCCCTCACTTCCATAGTCAAGGCATCAAGTTTCAAACTGTTGTCAACATAAGGTGCCTGTGTAGGCACCCCCCACCCCCATAGCAGAAGCAGTCGGGCAAGTGTCAGTGCCCGCACTGGTAGGAGCGGCCTTCATGATGAGACTGTCTGTTACTTTCCTAATCTCCCTCAGCAGTTCACCCCATGGTGGCACATCGGTAGCCATCCCTCTCTGGCTGGGCCCCCCTTGGCTGACATTTGGGTCTTGGGTTCTGTCAAGTGATTTTGGTGATTCCAGACCATCAGCGTCTGACCCCACACCTGGAGCAGGGGATGTAGCAGCTACAACTGCACAGGGCTCTGAAAAAACCTTCCTCCTCCTCAACTTCTCATACCTCCTTCATCAACACATGGAAAGGCAAGGGACTAGATTTCCTTTGATGCAGTTGCAATTTGAGCAACACCCAGCTAGAGTGCCGGGCAAAGCAGAGTATATGATCCAGTCTTACCCGGTCCACTTCACTAGAGTTCCAACCCCCCTTTTGAAAAATGGTTTGCAAGATTCCCTCTAATCGATCCATATAGGCAGATAACAATTCCCCCAGCCGTTGTCTAACATCTTTAAGCTTCCATTACAAGGCCTCAACACTAGTGGTGCCCCCAAACACATTTTCAAGGGCAATTAGGTACTCTTAGGCTTTGGCGTCAGAGTCAGAGACCCTCAGGGAGCAAAAAGTACGTTGGGCGGGTCCCTGGAGGCTCTCCGCCAGGCGAGAACTTTTTTCTGCCTCGGAGCATTGCCAGTCTTGTACCACAAGAGTAGCAGAGTATATCCAGGTTTCCAGATCGACCTCCCCATTTGGAGTGGGGCGGATGCCAGAGAATACTTTGAGCTTGCGGTAAGAGTCATGACTAATGGCAGGTACAAACATAGGGGATAGCACTGGCACAGAAGGAGGGGCAATAACGGGTGCTGGAGGGGGAGAGGGTGTTGGGGAGGAACACCCCAGGTGGCAATAATAGTTTCTTTAAATCCTCTACAGTTTTCCCCTCCTCCAGCAACAATTTAGCAAATTTCTCCTCAAAAGTTTCAGATAGTGGGGGTCATTCCTCCCTGGGTCTTTACTGTCCTTAGTTATCACTCTCCAGGCAGTGAGGGCTCCCTCTGGGGTAATAGTCTGTGGCACTTTGGAGCTATCTATGGGGTCCTTATACTCTACTAGGGCCATGAAAGTGTGGGTGAGCAAATCAGCATGTCGACCCACCACCACAGGGTTTTGTAAACCTTCCACCTTGGAAAGTACTCCCTGTACAGTGTCCGTATTGATACCCAGGGGGATGTCCAGGATAAGCATAGCATTTTGGGGGTCGATCTCCTCCCCAGTACACCACTCCACCAACCGGTGCACAGCCACTTCTGTCGGGGTACTCATTTATTTTTTTTTAACAGTGGTTCATAAATGTGGCCACTAGAGGACACAAAATCCCAGCGGTGAGCCTCCAAGATGTAACCCCCCAGGTGGCGCTATCCCAAGGGCTACTACCCTTGCCTGATTGACTACTGACAGGTTGAGGGGCCTAGGTTCTATGACGGGTGCCTCCACCCAGAGGCCAGGGTTTGTAGTGGCTAGACTAGCTTGGTCACAGCCCTCTGGGACACTGAGACCCCCTTTTATTCCCTCTAGTGGCTCGCACAGTACACAGGAGTTACAGTCCAAATGCCCCTCATATACACACTGTTCACTCACAAGGTACCACTTACCCTCGAGACGGATTCTGCAACACGTCTCAGAGGACCCCCTGTAAAATAAGGTTAAACAACATGTACAGCAAAATACAATACTGTTTCCATAAGCACCAACACCACAGACAGTATATAGTATAACAACAATAAATCTGATTTATATAGGGGACAGTAACATGGGAGGCGGGAGTCAGGTTAATTGGTGGCATTAAATCACTGTACTGTGCACACATACAGGGTCTGAAACATCACACTCTGGGTACCCAGGTTGGGGGGGGGGCTAGCCAGGTCCGTTGCCCGGGGTTGGCCGGCAGGTGCAGATGGATAGGGCCCTGTAGAAGGAAATATATGCACAATACCCAATTGTAATCCGGAGCCGGATGGCTCAGTTCATGAAGAAATGAAACAGCAATAATTAGATGACACACTTGCAATTTGATAAACAGATGGCAGGGAGCTACCCTGATTTGTACTCATAATACCCAAGCTGAGGATCGGATGGAGAACGTCCTTCTGGATTGCCAGAAGAACAGGGCATGGAGAAAAGATCCTTGTGACTGGACCCACTGCAGCTAATAGCAAACAGATGTAGTCTGAATTAAGCTGGGGTTTACTTCCAGCTTCAGCACACAATTCACTGTACAGGGGATTTGAAATAGCGATTCCCCACAAGCACTACACACATTTATATGTAAAAGGAAAGTACTATACCAGGCAGGCTGCTCCTCGATCCCGATCTCAATTACTGCAAAATACCCGGGAGCACACACAGCAGCTTCAGTTCCTGACAGACCGGGCGCGATCCAGCAATTTCTCCAGTCTTCTACAGGGTGAGCCTGGTTTCCATACTTCTAGTGCTTCTTTCTCCTCACAACTCAGTTTCAGTCCAAACTGGCACTCACAAAGGCTGTAGACCGGAAATTCAGGGCCTCCTGCAGCTTCCCTTTGGCTTATACCGCGAAGCAGACAGCTCTTTCTTTTCTTCACTGCCACAACTGATCTGATCTTTCCAGTCACAGAGCAGGGCATTTCCTTTAGCCCCACACTATTCTGTTGGCTGATTCAGCTGTCACTCACAACAGACTCCCTCTGTTGGTAGAAAAAGGCGTCAAGGTCAAAACTACATTTCCCAGAGTCACTGCCCATACAATCCCCTTGTGGCTGGCTCAGATTAAGAGTCCAAGTTCTGATTCGTCCACAGGCTCCATTTTATGGCTTCCTTAACCCAATTGGCCCAGCACAGCAGTTTAGGTCCAAAATGGAGAGGTAACACACACAGAGTCCCAGCTGCAGTAAAGGCAGGTTAGACAAACTACAATTTTGCTAATACTTTAAATGATTACAGGCAAACAGTTACAGCTTTCAGATGGGCTCCCTTTGAACTCTTAGTGACTACAAAAAAACAGAGCGACTTGACAGCAGCTCGGGCAGGATTCGAGCATTAAATACACAGTGTCCCCCATACAAACCAATTAAGTCTGCAAGCAGACAGCTTTTAAAGAGGCAGTACCAGAGGCTCTAAAAGCATTCACAGATAAATGGCTTAAACGCCAAACACCATTCAGGCTGGGAGCACTTAGGCAAGCTCCTAGGAGGCCCTTTAGGGACCCCCATTTGTAGAGGGGGGGTTACACCTATAAAAAGGTTTATCCCCCTTCTTAACTGAGTTGGCTGTCTTTTCCTCAGTTTGGGTCTTTTCTATTCTGACTGCCTTCCCCGCTTCCTTATGCTATAACTGGTACAGTTCTCTGTTCTGCTCCTTCTGTGTTTCCTTATACTTCCTGAATGCTATCTTTTTCTCCCTAACCTTCCCCGCCACCTCTTTTGAGAACCATAGTGTTTTTTTCCTTCGTTTTGATTTGTTTATTTGCTTCACACAAATGCTTGTTGCCTCTGTGATGGCAGTTTTGATGTTTCCCCATTGTTCCTCCACCCCTCCTTCTTGCCCGTCTGCTAGTGCGTTTCTGAGGCACTTTCCCATTTTGCCAAAGTCAGCCCTCCTAAAGTCCAGTGCCCTCACTTTTGTATGGCTTGACTCTAGGGCTGTGTTTATCATGAACCACACTGTTTGGTGGTCACTTGTTTCCAGATGGCTGCCTACTTCTAAATCTGAGATCCTCTCTCTGTCCCTGTTTGGGAGTACCAGGTCTAAGATTGCTCCCTTCCGAGTTGGTTCCAGCACTAGCTGTCTGAGGCATGCCCCCTGTAGGGCATCACATGTATATGTTAAGGTTCTCAGACCTTTTCTTATTAGCTTCCCGTGCTGCCCATCAATCCTCTTTATGACCCTTCTTTGCACCACCTCTTCTCTAATGCTGTCCTTCCCCAGGTGCAGACTCCAGAACTGCATACAGTATTCAAAGTGTGACCACACTAGTGATCTGTAAAGGGGCAGAATCATGTCCCTTCTACTGCTGCTGATGCTCCTGTCTGTGTACCCCAGCATTCCATTTGCCTTTCCCACTATTCTGTTTTATTGTGCTGATTGTTTCAGGTTGTCTGTTATTATCACCCTAAGGTAGCTCCCCTCAGTTGTCAACTCCAGTTCCACACCACCACCCTGTACTCTGTTCCTGAGTTTCTGGTTCTAATTTATTTATTTATTGAAAACCGGTGACTGGGATAGGTCCCCTGAGCCCAGACTTGTTCCCAGATGTACCCCAGGGGGAGGTGGGAGGGGAGTACAAGCAGAGCATTACATCAGTGACATATCTAATGTGCATAAACCTGAACAAGAGATCACGTGATGCAGGGCTCCGGTTAGCAGCGCTGATTAGGAGCTCCCGCTGCCTCGCACCTATCTCGCCTTTGTTCAAGGTTTTATTGGTATACTTGCTATCTATAAAGTGAGCTAGGAGGTCCTGTTTGCTGTTGGGCCTGACTTGTATCGATTCCGTGCCTGTTAGTCGCGATTTCTGCTGTTTATGGAGGTCGACATGAAGCAGGCCTTGCCAAGGCATACTCCACCAGCCTCTCCAGAAAAAATGCCGAAGAAGCAACGGGCCCAAGGAGCAGGTTCGGATAAGTCAAACCCTTCAACCACGGCTGTTACTTCGTTATCGGAGGATCGCTTTCTTCAGGAAATGCTCCCTTTCAATGAATCACTTTCTGATATATCGGCGGAGCTGAAATCTCTTCGTACAGATTTAACTGATCTCACACGTCGGGTGGGAGATACGGAGGCCCGATCAGTCTCACTAGAGAAGTGGAGAGAAAAGATGGATCCGGAGATATCTCACCTGCGGCAACAGATTAATAAACTTCAACTGAAGATGGAGGATTTGGAGGGCAGGAGTCGACGGAATAATATTTTGATCCTCGGTTTGCCTGAATCAGAGGAAGGCCCCAATATTATTCCCTTTGTACAGAAGCTGTTGCAGAAACTGGTTAGCTCTTCTCCTCCTCTCAATCCCAGCTATCAAATTGAAAGGGCTCATCGTTCTGTTAGACCTCGGCCTCCCCCAGAAGCTTCCCCCAGACCTATTATTGTGAAGTTCCTAAGCTATTTAGAGAGGCAGCACGTCCTTAGCAAAGTCAAGGACTTACAGAAAGTCGTATGGGAGACTGCAACTCTCAGGCTCACTCAAGACCTACCCCGAGAGACACGCCAGAAGTGGGCGGCATATCATTCTACAGTCAGCAAATTAATATCTGCTGGAATCCCCTTCAGGATGCTGTACCCAGTGAAATTAAGAGTATCTGTGCACGGCTCCTGGTTGTCTTATGAGTCTCCTGAACAGGCCTTCTCGGACTTAGTTACACGGCTACCAGATCTTTTCAAAAGGACTGAATTTGTTATAATGCTCATCTGTCTTAATTCTGCTTTGAGTGTGAAGGATAGGTTAAATCTGGTTGTTTTACCTGATGATGTGGCATGGGTTTGCTGGTATCTGTGAGCTCTGGGGGGGGGTTTCTGACTTCGGGTTGGATAGGCCCAATGGGGTGCTTGAGTTTCATTAGGGAACTTTTGTTCAAGGTGAGAGCTTGCCTGGGGATGGACCGCCTGGTGCTCTTTTAGTTCCCTTCTTCAATTCATTCCCCAAGCTTGATGCGGCGAAATACTCAGTCAGTGCTTCGGGACATGGGAGGTACTTGTAAGTTGGTTTTTCTGATATGGGCTGTATATTATCACTGCTAACTCCCCTTTTGGGATTGTTTTTTGAGATACCTCTGCGTATTGCTGGTCAGAATCTTTACTCTTACAAGGATCCAGAATGTGGTGAGCCACAGTCTGGTCAGGGCAATTCGGTTTAAGACCTTCATGGTGGTTTTTATGGGCCTGGTTTGATCTGGTTGGGGAGCTAACGGTCGATGGTTGACAGGGAATAGGGGAGTAGGAGGCTTGATGTGGGCACTCTGATCTTTACTGGGTACCTCCTCGCCTTGATTTTGCTTTGGAGTGGTAGTGCTGAGTTTCGGCCCTCTCCAGGGGGGTGTGGCTCTCTTGTAGTGCCTCAAGTACACTAGGGGTCAGTCCTTATACTTTGTTGGTTTGGCAGGCCTCCCTGTGGTGCATTGAACTCAGTATTAGGGTTCCCCCCTTACGGATATTTTTGGGGGTTAACGGGGGGATCCCTTCTGTTCTTCCCTATGGGTCTCTGAGCCGTGAAGGTAGGGGGCCTGGTAGGTTAACCTGGTTACACTTATTGTTTTTGTTAGACCTTCTGCTAACAGGAAGGTATTAGTTCTAGTAAGGGGGAAGGGTCAAGATTGACTGCTGTCCTGTCAAATGTTTTTGTTATTATATTTTGAGCTTGGTCAGCTGGGCGACTTCTGGCGGGGTGGGCTTATACATGCTTGAGTAGTCTGGGTTGAGATATTCTCTTTCTTAGTTTTAACATTAGGGGCACTTCCTGGATAGATTTATTAAGATGCAGAGGGAGGCCTGGAGAGTGGAGGGGTAGGTGGTTCTCCAGGGCCGCTCGCTCTGTGAGGAGGCCCGCTTCTAGCCAATCAAATTTCAGGTCAGCATGCCTTATGGTAGCTTTTATTCCCAGCTTGGGTTGCACTGTTTACCTCAGCTATTTCAGGGTAGGGGGAGGGTGGGGGTGCTGGAGCTCCGGTCGGAGTAAGACCGGTTTAACTGCATAGCATACTAGTTAATGGGGGGACGGCATCTGGGCTCTCCATTGCCTGCTGGTTCTTATTATTAGTTGTTCTTTTTGGTTGCAGTTTAGTTTTTTTGGCAGGAAGTTTCTGGTACAGTTCAGATATTTTCACAGGGTCGCTGGTATAATTGGGGAGCTTAAGGTTGCCATGGGTGGGTTGGGTGTTACTGTGTTAAACATTTTCAGATATTCTACCTTTTGGAGTGACAGGAGTATTGTAAATAGTTCTGGGGTTTCATTGGGGGGGAGGGGAGTCTCTATGGTTTTCTGGATTACTGTTATTTCTTGACTATATAGCATTAAGGGTCTACACTTTGCATTTATGGTTAATGGGGGGTGGGGTGGTTCTTTTTGTCTTTTTGGGCTGTTGTTAGTTCTCTTCAACACAGTTAATTCTAACAGTTTTTTATATTCAAGGTTAAGTGGGTTTGGGGTTATGGTACCTTGGGTTCACATACTGTCGGACTTCTTGTATGATTGTGATGTTGCGGGGAGGAGGGCTTCTGGGGTGGGAAGGAGTGTGCCATAAGGGTTTAGCTTATATACAGCTGGGATTACCTTTCAAGTGGTTTTGCAAGATTAAATATGGCTTGTAGTCCTGTGAAGGTTATGTCATGGAATATCAGAGGAGCTAGGGACAAAACGAAAAGATATCAGATTCTTAAACATGTCGCCCTCCTGAAGGCGGGTATTATCTTGCTTCAAGAATGCATTTGGTTAGTTCAGAAGTACTAAGCTACGGAGGCAAGAAATCTCTCAGGTGTTTTCGACTGGTGATTCCTCCTCGAGTCGGGGAGTAGCCATATTGATTAGGAGGGATATTTCTTTCCAGGAGGAGTTGGTCCTAACTGATCCCAATGGGAGATATGTATTGGTTAAAGGGATTTTGAATAACATTACGGTGGTTCTCGGGTCGGTATATGGTCCGCCAGGAGGGGATCCAGATTTTTTAATGGATTTGGCTAGTAAAATAGCTTCGTTTCTACCCTCCCCTGTGATACTTGGTGGGGATTGGAATATCCCACTAACCCAGGACTTGGATAGAACATATAGGCCTTTGAAACCTTTTTCATCTTCTCAGAATGCTCTGAGGGATTTAATGTCTATGTTGGGCTTGTGTGACCCATGGCAGATATTGAATCCTTTACAGCAGCTTTACACTTTCTATTTGAACATCCATCAGTCATGGTCAAGGATTGACTACTTTTTAATTAGCTGTTCCCTTATCCAGGGTCTCTACCAATCCGGTATTGAGCCTATAGTTATTTCTGATCATTCAGTTACTTGGATAGTTATCTCCTTGGATGTAAAGGCTCAGCGGGATACGGTCTGGAAGCTTAATACTCAGATTCTAAAGGATGACAACTCGGTTTCTCTTATTAGAACTTCGATTTCCACTTTTATGGAACATAATGACGATCTCAGTATCAGAGGTGACCTTCTTTGGTGCTCCTTAAAGTGTTATCTCCGGGGTGAGTTTATCAAAATAGCTTCTGGGAGGAAGAAGATTAGGGAGGCTAGGGCCTAGCCTTGTTAACTCAGATAAAAGAGAAAGAAAACTCCTTGGTTTCTAATACTTCTTTAGCTACTCTGGAAGAGTTGGCCGTTAGCAATGAATATTCAGATTTAATTAAGGGGAAGGCTGAATATGCTCTTCTCAAGACACAGGCCAAATACGTTGACCAGGGTGAGAAGGCTGGCAGGATGCTTGCTTTATGGTTACGCCAGTTAAAGAGTTCCCGTCTAATTCCCTCCATTCGGGCATCGGATGGCTCTATTAAAACGGAACCCCGGAAGGTTGCCCAGGTATTTGAGACCTTTTATAAAGCACTATATGGTAAATGTTCCTCTCTCGCATCAGTTCAGGATATTGAGGCCTTCCTGGATTCTTTGCATCTCCCCATCTTGGATGACACATCCCAGGCTTCCTTGCTTTCTCCCATAACCGTAGATGAAATAGTAATGGCTGTTAATAGCCTTGCTCCGGACAAGTCACCCGGGCCTGATGGGTTCCCTTTGAACTTTTACAAAGTATTTGCTAATGAGTTATTCCCCATATTGCTTAGATTGTATAATTATATGTTCACAGCTGACAAGCTGGACCCATCTCTTCTGGAGGCAACTATTGTCCTCTTGCTTAAGCCAAATAAACCTTATTTAGATCCAGCTAGTTATCAGCCGATCTCTCTTTTAAACTGCGATATTAAATTCTAGCTAAGGTACTTTCTTCTCGAATCAAGGCCTTGTGAATGCCTCTTTTAAGTCCGGAGCAAGTAGGATTTGTGTCTGGTCGGTCTTCTGTTGATCACTTGAGAACTCTTACACATATTTTTCACATAGTCCGTTCTTCTCAGTCTCCAATGGCCCTAATTTCTCTTGATGCTGAGAAGGCCTTCGACAGGGTGCATTGGGAATTTCTATGGGTTACTCTGAGGAAGGTTTTCCTCTTCCCTTTATTGCAATGATCCAGTCATTATACTCTTCTCCCTCGGCTAAGATTTACTGCAATGGGGTCTTCTCAGCCAGATTTCCATTATTTACCAGTACTAGGCAGGGATGTCCTCTCTCACCTTTTCTGTTTAATCTGTACCTGGAACCCCTACTTCGTCAGTTGAAACACTGTCCTCAGATTAAGGGTATTCTGTTCGCTAATCAGTCCCTAAAGCTATCGGCATATGCAGATGATATTCTTCTTCATCTGGATCAACTGGCACACTCTTTGGAGTATGTGTTAGGGATTATTAACCAGTTTGGTAGGCTATCTAATTATAAACTGAATATTTCCAAAACGGAGATTTTTCCGCTCAATAGTTACATGAGGAAAATAGATTTTGCTCATTTGGGTATCAAATGGTCTTCCCGAGCAGTTAAATATCTTGATGTCTATTTAACTAGGGATCCCATCTCTACCAGGAAACTCAATTTGGATGACCTAATGGGGACCATTCAGCATGACCTTCAAAGATGGCAAAAGTTACCCTTATCCTTATGGGCACGGATCAATGTGATTAAGATGAGCGTTTTGCCTCGTCTTTTTTATCCTATAAACCTGCTGAATTTGTGGCTTCCAATTTCTTTTTTAAGCATCTACATGCTTTGGTTTCTGGGTTCATTTGGGGTGGTAAACATCCTCGCCGTGCTTATGGTAAACTTAGCTTACCCAAGAATATGGGAGGCCTTCGCCTTCCTAACTTTCTACTCTACTATTGGGGAGGCCATTTAGCTAAGATGGGGAAATGGTTTCCTCAAAAGGAGTTGGACTATACTCCCATTTGGCTCCAAATAGAGAATAATCTTTTAAGTGCTTATCTCATTAATCCCTTTACGGCTTTTTACTTGGGTAAAAATTCTTTGCTGGGGGCTTTGCGTGACTCGGTAATTGCCAGCTCGCTCAAGGTTTTTTCTCAATGCTGTGCATATTTTAAGATATTCCCTAAATACGACATGGAGCAACCGATACTGGCAAATCCTAATATTAGAATAGGTGGTTCATGGCTTCCGAATCACTGGCTCCCCCATCTGACTGGGCCGAGAGTGAAGGATTTATTTTCTCAGGATAATCTGCTCTCTTCCGACGAAATTCTTGCTAAATTTGATATCCCAAGGAATCAGATATTTAAAGTGTTTCAGTTAAGGCATCTTATAGGGGCTCTTTTCGGTTTTAAGCCCAAAACTACAGGGGTTAATTCTCTACTGGATCAAATATCCGATTATGCTCTGAAACCACACAATGTATCTACAATATATTCCCTCCTAATTTCTATGGCTGGTTCCAGCCCTCTTGCCGACTCAACTACCTGGAATGTGTTACTCCCTGATCTACACCTTGACTGGGCTCAGATCTGGAAGGACCTTTATACATACCATTCCCAGGACAGATTTAGGCTCACTCAATACCATATACTGAATAATATGTATTATACTCCAATTAGATTGGCCAAAATTGGCAGATTATCGGACTCTAAATGTACTCGCTGTGGTAAAATGGAAGGTAATATGGTGCACATATTCTGGTACCGTGAAAAAGTATTCCTGGTCTGGCAAGAAATTCGTTCTAAATTGGATCCCCTGCTGGGATTGGATGGCTTGTTTACAATTGAAGTCTGTCTGTTGGGTGCTTATTCTGGTATTCCGGTCAAAGGGCGTAGATTCCACATTGCATTGATATTGATTATTGTTAAAAAGTTAGTCCTTAAACATTGGATGGACCAATTAATCATTTCCTATAGTGAATGGTTAAATGATATTTCAGTTTTTTTTTAGAACAGAGTGCCTAATTGCAGGATTTCGTAACAATATGGCTGGTTTTAATAGGAAATAGGGTAGGCTCTATGCGTTGTATTTAATTTAATGGTGCTGTTAATTGGAACTATAAGGGTAATCAGGAGGCATGTCAATGTAGATGGTCCCTCTCTCCTCTGTTACTTACTGTTTGGCACACTCCTGGGGGGGGTGGAGTGGGTTTGGGGGATTGGGGTGTGGGGGGGAGGGGGGCCTACTTGGTTCATATACTACGAAGGCAGATGTATTCTTTTGTTACATTTATGTATTCCATTTTCAAGTATGGCTAATAGCCCCCTTGGTCTGGTGGGTTTTTTTAATGATATAATAAAAATCTCTTAAATTTCAAAAAAATAATGTGCATAAACCTTGCATTTCCTTGCATTACATTTCATCTGACAGACCTGGGGTAATTTTTCCAGCTTCCCCAGATGTTTTCTTATTGCCTGTACACCGTCCTCATTGTTCATTCTGCTGCAGATTTTTGCATCATTTGCAAAGAGGCAGATCTTTCCCTTAATCCCTTCCCCAATGTTGTATGTGAACCTACTGGGTCAATATGTTGTGCACTATTAAGCGAAAAAAGAAGTTATGCCCGCCATTTGTGCATGCGACATAATGTCTTGCAACATTATGATCCCGTGCTGTATATGAAGACATTAAAAAGTATTGGACCTAAGACCACTCCCTTGGGAACCCCACTTGTGACTTTCCTAACCTCTAAAAATTCCTCATTCAGGACTACCCTTTGTGTCCTTCCTACCAGCCAATTTCTGCCCCCCCCCCCACCGCCAAGTCCCTAAATTTTTTAAACAGTAATTCATGTAGCACTGAATCAAAAGCTTTGATAAAGTCCAGGTACAGTGCATCCACATCTGAGCTAAAAACACAGCAACTGCAACTAGATACGTTGCTCCTTCTCTATAGTGAACACATCTGGAGCCAGCTGAAGTGGTCACTATAGCTAGGCATTCACTATAGTGAGTTACTAATAAACTTATGTTGTCAAAATGCTTTAATTAATAAAAAAAATGGAAAGGCCAACTTACACATGCAGTGCAGAATCGTGGTGACACTGGGGTGCTCAACAGGTGCCTTGACCAGTTTCACGCATTGTGGCAGTTGTGTTTTTTGTTCAAATGCAAACTTGTTTTACACGGGGCATGCCAGTGGAGGAGCAGCCTTTGTCCTTGTAACAATGCATACACAGCCTGGCCTTTATCAGTTGCCTTTGTGACTCAGTTGAAAAAGTCTGTCAGATTTGTTTGCCATTTGCCTCCAGGAAATCCACTAGTCTTTCTTTTATAGGCTTACTGGCTTGTAGTTCCCTGGTTCGTCCCTTTTCCCACACTTATGCAGGGTATCACATTTGCAGATCTCCTATCCTGTTGCATCGCCCCAATTCCAGCGAGCCATTACAGACATCTGCCAAGAGTGCAGCCAACTCCAACCCCATTTCTTTGCATTATAGGCTGCAGCCCATCTAGCCTAATTGATTACTCCCCTTTTAGAGCTCTGAGACCCATTCAGCACCCTTTCCCCATATGTGGGCTTCCACTGTCTTTGTGTCAACATTCTTGTAGTAGACCCTTGCCTTCTACCATATATATGGAGCAGAAATGCTCATTGAGTATGTCTGCCATTCTCTTATCCCCCTCCCTCTTCCATCTAACTGTCAACTATTCCCTCCTTGGATTTATGTTTTTTACTAATGTAGCATAAAAACATCATGTCCCCCTCCTTCAGTCCCTTTGCAGTGCTTAACTCAACATCTGACTTTGCCCATCTCACTTTCCTGTTGGCCACCCTCATCCAGCTCAGGTACATTTCCCTGTTTTCCCTAGTCTGCCTAGTCCTGCAGTTTTTGGAGGCCTTCCCTTTCTCTGTCACTGCCTCTGCCACCTCTTTGCTTAGCATAGCGGCCTCTTTCTCCTCCTGTTTTTATCTGCTGTCAACGGGGACAGGAAATGTATGCTAACTGGCAGCAGTTATTAATAATCCTAGCAAGAGACATGAAGGACTTGCCTCTAAGTGAGCCATGTTTAACTGTACCTTAATAAATACTAATGTGAAAAAGCATTTGTCAATGCCGAGCTTTCGCTGTGTGCACTGGCGTCATAGGGGGTGTGTGGTGCTGATACCACTGAAAGTGACATTAAAAATTGCTTTAGTGAAGGAATAATTTTATTAACAGTTAAGAATGCAAAGTAGAAGTGATGATGTTGGGCAGTGTAACTGTCTTATTTGTTAATATTTGTGGCCCAGATTTTCAACATACCTTTCTTATGACCCCACCTCATAAACAAGTGCAGAGAAAATTTTCAACTCCTACCCAAAAGGTGATTTTGTGCAGTGACTGCAAAATCACCTTTTGGATGTAGAAAAACATTTTGACCAGAATCTGAAAAATGACAACTGTCACATTCATGAGTTGTTGTGAAGAAATGGCTATATTGAAAATTTGGGGTCAAAATATTGAAAATTCCCAAAGTTACGAGCCTGCGTTTGCAAATTTCAAAGCAGGCTCATAACTTGGTTGTTTTTTTCAGTATTTTTATATCACATTTTCAACATAGCCTTCTTATGACCCCACCTCATGAACAAAGGCAGAGAAAAATGTCAACTCCTGCCCAAAAGGTGATTTTGCTCAGTGACTACAAAATCACCTTTTGGGATACCAAAAAACATTTTGGCCAGGATCTGAAAAATGACTGCTGTCACATTCATGAGGTGCTGTGAAAAAATGGCTATATGGAAAATTTGGGGTCAAAATGGCAACATTACGAGCCTACATTCGCAAATTGTAACGCAGGCTCATAACTTGGTTGTTTTATAATATTTTTACACCAAATTTTCAACATAGTCTTCTTATGACCCCACCTCATGAACAAAGGCAGAGAAAAATTTCAAGTCCTGCACAAAAGGTGATTTCACACAGCGACTGCAACATCACCTTTTGGGATGCAAAAAAAACATTTTTGCCAGGATCTGAAAAATGACAGCTGTCACATTCTTGAGGTGCTGTGAAGAAATGGCTGTATTGGAAATTTAGGGTCAACATATTGAAAATTGTCAAAGTTACAAGCCTGCATTCGCAAATTTCAAAGCAGGCTCATAACTTCATTTAAAAATAAAAAAAAATTTTTACACCAAATGTTCAACATAGCCTTTTTATGACCCCACCTCATGAACAATGGTGGAGAAAATTTTTAAATCCTGCCTGAAAGGTGATTTCGGCAATAACCATGAAATCACCTTTCAGGACAGATTTACCTAACATCACTTGCATTGTTCATGAGGTGGGGTCCCAAAAAAGGTATGTTGAAAATGTGGGGCAAATATATAGAAAAATTTGCCAAGTTATGCCACTAAGTTTAAAAGCCCATTGAAATACATTAAAGCTGAAAACCTCATTGAAATACATTGAACTGCTTACCTCAGTTTGCGGTTGGGCTTTGAAGAGTAAAGACGTGTCTGCGGTCCAAGGAAGATTACGGTGATGAACCTCCGGTGCATAAGTATGGGGTGTGGGATGGTGGGTTCTGAGTGAGAGGGTCAGGTGGGGGTGGGTAACAGTGCAGTAGGCAACGATGGACAGTTTTCTTTTTTTTAGGTACAAAAATAATGGCGAGGGACAGTTTTCTTTATTTCAGGGACAGGACACTAGGGGATTGGGCACCCCCAGTGTTACTAGGAGACAGTATTGCAACAGTTGAGGACACTGGGGGATTGGGCACTCCCAGTGTCACTGACTTATGTTTGAGGAGGGCACAACAGACGTCAATGAGTGGTTTTCTTCTTTTCAGAGGAAAAAAAATGATGAGGGACAGTTTTAGACACTGGGGGATTGAGCACCCCCTGTGTCATTACTTTGTGTATGTGTGTGTGGGTAAGGGGTGCTGACAGGGAGGGTCGGATTGGGGGACAATTAGGGCCGTCAGCGACAGACATCGATGGATGGTTTTCTTTGTTGCAGGCACACATTCCAGGCTGACCATGACAGATCAGCCTGGCTTGCTGGGTGGCACGGATCAAAGGGACAGCAACTTCTTTTGAAGTTGGTGCTGGTCCTGCTCAGCAAGTCAGAAACTCCATCATTGTCAGCCTGGGTGCTGATTGGTGTGTCACTGTCATGTCCCTGCAACACTGTAGTAGTGTCACACCCCTCAAAGGGCACTGTCATACCAACAGTGCACGGTGAATACAAAAACTGTGTTTTCAATTGTTTTCTTTTTATGGGCAATTTTTTGCACAGTTCTCTTCAAGGAATCAGTAATTTGTTTGAAGTTTTTACTGTGTCACAGTTCGTGTACAGGATGCTAAACATGAGCTATTGTCCTATCAGAACCATACTTAGAGTTCTGTGCACAAACCATGACATAGTTAAAACTCCAGATCACTGGTTCTTTGGAGAGAACTATAACAGAATGCTGCCCATAAAAACAAAACAATGCAAAATAGAGTTTTTCACATCACTTTTTATTCAGGTACAGTTACATATGGTTCATTGAGTCTTATCCATATAATTTCTGTAAATGGTAGCATTATAAACAGCTAACAATTAGAAATAATTTTCTGTCCTCCTTAATACTGAGATTCATAACTTCCAGTACCCCTTGCTTAATTAGACCCGATTTGCTGTCTACTCCCACAGCATCCTCAAAGTAGCTTTTCCATGAGTAGCTCCCACATCTTGATAAATTCAGCCCTCCTGAAGCCCACTATTTTGTTAGTAACTGTTTGCTTTCTGCCTCTAATCTGATTTCAAACTAGATAATCTGGAGGTCACTGGATCCCAAAGGCTTATGATCTGAGACCACACTAATGATTCCTCAGTTTGTGAGGGCTAAATCTAGAATATCCCCCAGTATCTTAACCAGTGCATTTGGGTAAAAGTTGGAAGTTCTAGGTAGTAAGCTGCTCAACTAGATAATAGGGAGTGTAGGATTAATGGAGGGCTGCTAGATTACACTCTTACACAATGAGAATTTAGCCAAGTTAAACCCTACAGCACTGCCCATCACATATAGGACCAAGGGACTCAAGGAAAAACATGCTAGAGTCATTGCATTAAATGTAAGAAGTCATGCACCTACAGTATATGTGAAATAACATGAGGGCAAAATCAGAATGTATGAAGATTCTGTACACCAATGCAAGAAGCATCTATTTTAAAAGGGATGAATTACAAACAATACAATAATAGCATTAGAAAATCTTGCCATCATTGTTTTCACTGAGACATTGGCAAATCAGGATAAGCACTGAGGCCTAAATGTCCTGGGCTACAGTCTATTTATAAAAGATAGATAGTATGCTGGGGGCAGTGGGGGTGGCAGTACACTGTATGTAAAAGAAGGCATTAGGGTACCAGAAGGCAAATCAATGGTGAGGGTGAAGGGGGAAAGTCATTGTGGCTACAGCTAACAGACAGTGAGAGTAGAAAAATACAATCAGACTACTCTATAGTCCACCTAAACAGGAAGTAAATAGGGATGAGGCAGTGGGGAGGGAAATTATGAAAGCAGAAAACCAGGTAAGAATGATACTTATGGAGTACCTTAACCGCCTGACATATAATGACAAACTTATTCAGCAGGCAGCCAAAGAAGTCAGAGGTTCCTAGAAACAGTGCCAGAAACTTTATTCACACAACAGGTGTACAGTCCCTCCAGAAGGAATCAGTAAGGCTCTGTCCACACTGGAGATTTTAAATGTTACAGATGACCTGTAACGTTTTAAAATCAGGAAACATGGTTTCATCCACACTGGTAATGGTATTGAACCATGTTTCAAAACCGTATTTAAATCCTGATACAATCAGGGTTAAAGCACAGTTCTGAAAACATTTTAAGAGAAAAATGGTTTACGTTACCTGTGTGTACGGGTGTACGATCCGTGTTTCCTACTGTTGTTCTTCCTGGCACCCACAACACAGTGATCCACTATCCCACAGTACATGTTTTAACACGTTTTCCTTATGGAGAATATGGATGGATGCTATCCGTGTTAAAACATGCTTCTGACTAAGTATGGACGTGATAAAAACGGTAAAAGCGGTAACAGTTTAAAACCCTTTACCAAGTTTTTATTTCCAGTGTGGACAGAGATTAAGAGAACAGGTACTGTACAACCAGGAAATACTCAGGATGATTACAAATAAGGAACTTGTAGGTCCGACTAACCATGACACGATTAAAGTGAATTAAAGCGGATTGTGCAGAACAAATCCAGCACTATGGTTCATGAGTTTAGAAAGGAAAACTACACTAAAGTGAGAATGAAAAGAAAAAAGCAGCTAGAGCATCTGTGCAGAGTAGAAGGGGCAGATAATAACTGGACAAAACTAAAGAACGTAATATGACATTTGTGAAAAAGGCCAAGAAACAGAAGAAACTACTTTGGTTCAGTAAGCAAGTCAATGAAGCAGTAAGGGATAAAAGAAATCCTTTTAAGATACATACACTGGAACAAAAAGAGACAAACAGGGCAACAAACAAAGAACTTGATACTAGAAACATATAAATAGAGAAATGTGATAGAAAAACACCTGAACAGTCCATCCAGTATGTCCCAAAATTCTCTACTTGGTGGGGCTCTGATCTCTGTCCTCTCTCCCAGTCCCTCTTCTTCCATTCCACATCTGATAACTCCTTTATGTGTACCCCACTTCCTCCTGAGCCCCACCACTGTCCTTGTCTCCACAGCCTTGCCAGAAAGTTTATTCTAACCATCCACCCTCCTCTATATGAAGGAATATTTCATAATGTCAACCTAGCTGAAGATAAACAGAACTCAGATATGTTATGCCTACATAAATTCAAAAAAGGGAAAAAAATGTATAGACCTTCTAAAAATCAATGACACCAACATATATGATAAAAATGCATTTACTAACTACTTCTGTTCAAATCTTCACCCTAAAATAAAGAAAAAAGCAGTATTGTACCAAAGACAGAGTACTTTAAAATCAAAGAGGAAGATGTAACAAAGACATTGGGCTGGATATTCAAACTGTGCTATTCTGTGGCGCAAGCCCTTGCACTACACAAAATAGTTGCGCAGGGGTGTGGCCAGGGCGATATTCAACAGAAATAGCCTGAGCAACTCCTTTGAATATCACCTCCGCCACAGCCACTGTGCATGGCACAGTGGAACTGGCGCCACCACAAGTGGTCAGAGTGGAGCATTCAAGATGCGGTGGCGCAAGTACCATTGTGCCATCGCAAATTTCCCTATCCAAAGGTGACATGCAAATGGGGCCATAATTCATGCAAAGCGCGGGAGGGGCCATTTGCATCTGACTATAGCCACATTTGCATGCCATTAGCATGCAGGTGCGCCGATCCCGAGGACTTGCGCTGGCATCCTGCCAGGCAGCAGCCGTCGAGGACCGATGCCCCTGCAGCCCGATCGCGGCATAAGTGTAAACCCCCGACTGGCCGCAATGGTAACTCCTCCCCTTCTGGACTGGCCGATGGCGGGATATGATAAACCTCCCACCCCGACTGGCCCAATCACAGGCAAGCGTTGAAACAGCCCCAACCCCTGATCTGGCTATCGCTTGGCAAACGTTGAAACAGCCCCCACCCCCCGGACTGGCCCTGGGATCAAGGGCAAAAGTGAAAAATAAAACCCACCCCCACCAGCCTGATCAAGGCAGCAAGAGTCCAACCACCCCCCAAGAACATATCCCTGGTGGTCCAGTGGACCTCAAGCCCGATCGCGGGCAGCAAAGAGTCCAACCCTCCCAAGAACATATCCCTGTGGTCCAGTGGACTGCAAAGCCCGATCGCGGGCAGCAAAGTGTTCAACCCTCATGACCCACCTACCCTGGTGATCTAGTGAGCCTCTCACCCCACCCACGCAGTAGCCCCACCCACCCAGCTCGCCCCGCCGCTGGCAGGTGGCAGCATCCCACCAGCCTGCCGCCTCGCCGCCCGCCCGACTGACTGCCCGTTAGGCTGCATGCCCATTGTTGCAGAGCAAGAGCCATCGCGTGCAGCCCATACCGCACAAAGCAGTCCAGATATGTGCTTGCTCTGCACCAATGGGCGTGCAGCCCTACCGGGCAGTCAGTCGGTGGGCAGTGGGGCGGCAGGCTGGTGGGATGCTGCCGCCTGCTGGCTGACGGGGGGAGCGGGGTGGTGGGGCTTCGTGGGTGTGTGGGGGGGGGGCCGCTAGATCACCAGGGTAGGTGGTCCTTGGGTGGGTTTGAACACTTTGCTGCCCGCGATCAGGCTTCGCAGTCCACTGGACCACCAGGGATATGTTCTGTTGGGGGGGTTGGACTCTTTGCTGCCGCCATCGGGCTGGTGGGGGTGGGTTTTATTTTCACTTCTGCCCGCATCGGGCCAGTTGGGGAGGTGGGGGCTGTTTCAACGCTTGCCCGCGATCGGGCCAGTCGGGAGTGGGGGTGTTTACACATGCCCGCCGGGTCGGGCCAGTCGGGGAAGGGGGTGTTTTACACATATGCTCGCGATTGGACCAGTCGGGAGGGGTGTTTTATACATAAGCCCGCAATCGGGCCAGTCGGGGAGGGGGTTACTATATGCCCGCATTGGGCTGCAGAGGGGGCACAGGGAGAGTTGAGGCCACCCACAGGTGGCAGCTGCTGTGTTGCACCCTGCAATGCGGCAGCTCACCTGTGGGTGGCCCTCGACTTACTCCTTTTTTTTGGCTCAAAGTTGTGCAGGCGCAGGTTGGGGGTTGCGCCTGCACAACTCTGCACAGCCTGCTGAATATCGGGCTGTGCAGTTTATGCATGGTTCCTCCCCCTCCGGTTCAGCATGCCTTCATTAGCATTGCGCTGTTGCTCAGCTTGACTTGGGGGGCGCAACTGCCTCCTGCTGAATATGGCAGAATGGCGCAGTTTCGGACTTGTGCATGGCGCAACCCTTTTGAATATCCAGCCCATTGTGTATGGACTTCAAAAAGGCGGCAGGAGTAGATGGCAAAGCACCCTCCCTCTTGAAAGAGATAGTAGATCAACTATGCAGACCCTTGACATTCATTTTTAAGAAATCACTAAACACTGGGAAAGTACCAAAGGACTGGAGACTGGCAGAAGTGATCCCAATATACAAGAAGGGAGAAAAAAGTGAGGTATCTAATTACAGGCCAAGCAGCATTACATCTGTCCTAGGGAAATTAATAGAAAAAGTAGTAAATGACCTATTGGGAAAACAGATCTTAAACAAAATGGATTTAAAAATGGTAGGTTTTGCGCTACTAATCTCATCTGCTTCTGCAAACCTATTAGTAGGTCATTGGATCTAGGGATACCAGTTGATATTGTATGCGTGGACTTTAAAAAACCTTTAGTCTTGTCCCTCATGATACACATATCAATAAACCCCAGAAACTCAATGTCAGTCCAATACTAGTCCAGTTGGTACCATATTGGCTAGACAAAAGAAAACAAGAAGTAAGGATAAATAGCTTTAAGTCGGCAGATAGTTATGTTCAAAGCGGTATATCACAGAGTTTGGTATTTGGGCCAGTAATGTTTCATCTGTTCACCTCAGATCTCAGAAAAGGTACCTCAAACAAAATTTGCAGATGGCACTAAAAAAGGTGGTTCTGTTGCAACGTTAGAGTATTATTTACAACTTTAAAGGGGATTGGAATACATTAGGGAATGTGCAACTGTTTGGATTATGTCATTTAATAGAAGCAAATGTGTAGTTGTGCACTTGGGTAAAACAATAAATACAGTGCAGAAAGTGGACAAATGAAAAGAAGGAGAGGGTGTTGGATACCATTACAGGAAAACAAAAAGATGATTCACTGAGGTGGAAATCCATCAATGCCACATGGGTGGTAGTTGAAGACCTTATTCAAACCACAGTGGATAGGACTGTACCATTGGAAAAATGTGTGCAGTTCAGTAATGATAAACCATTGATCACAGAGGGGTTTAAATGCTTAATAAGCCAGAGGCAGATGGCATTTAAAAGAGGAGACATGGTAATGTATACTAAATTACCAAACCAGGTAAACAGAGTCAAAAAGACCAAGAACATCTTACTACCAGAGAAAAACTGAGTGTTTAAAGAACTCAACCCAAAAGGTGGTGGAAAAGGGTGAAAAATATTTTGGCTTGTGATGACTGTGCTGACCAGATGTACAAATTGGCTGAGAAGTGTGTTTTTTTCTGGTGACAATAATGCCCAGGCATTTATAGATGCCCTAAATAAAACCCTATGCAATATGAGTTGGAGTTTCACCCCTCTTGAACCCAGACCTAATGACAAGTTAAATGTCCAGAGTGAGTATTTGCTCACAGTGGAGACTGTGGCAAAGTAAATGGAAAAAACGTAAGATGAATAAGTCCAGGGGATCAGATTCAGTCCCAAATTGGATTTGGAGGGATGGTACTGATATACTAGCACCATGTATGTGTAACATTTGTAATAAATCATTAGAAACTGATACGTTACCTAATCGATGGAAACAAGCGAGAGTAATACCCCTTCCTGAAGTCCTCACCCAGGGAGACTGGTAAAGATTTTAGACTGATTTCCTTAATTAGTGTTATTTCAAAAATGTGTGGAGGTTTTATTACCAATTGGATCACAGAAATTATTACGAGAACGTTGGATATGAACCAGTTTTGTGCTTTGAAGGTGAGCTGCACTACTTCGGCAGCTGTAAAATTTTTACATTAATGTGTAAAAGTATGGGACGAGGGCTGTTTTTGTTAATTATAGAAAGGCATTTGAATTTATCAGTCACAATATTGTTTTAAACTAGAACACTTTGGCATTCCTCTGTGTCTGAGGTGGTGAGAGTATGATTTTTTTTAGAGAAAGGATACAGTGGGTGGAGGTAAACCGGCTTGAATCCGTACAAGACATGGTTTGTGGAAGCATCCCTCAGGCAACCAGATGGAGTCCAATTTTGTTCCTGATTATGGGTAATGACCTGGTGACTACTGGTCCATGTATTAAATATGTTCATGACGCTACAGTCATAAACAATTTCTTAGTCAAGAGAGACAGTACTATGCCAGCTGATTTACTGCATATTCAGGGTTGGTCAGAAAAAAATATGCAAATCAACCCAGATAAAACTAAAGAAATTAGTTCTGGAAAATTAGGAATATGGGATCCTGTACCACTGTTTATTGTTTTGGGGGGTCATATGTTGAGGTTGTAGATAAAGTAAAGCTTTTAGGACTGATCATGCAACAGGAGTTTGGTTGGAGGGAGCAAGTGGAACAGATGCTCAAGACAGCAAACAGCAGGCTTTATTTTCTTACCATGCTATGCAGAGCAGGTGTGAATCAGGTAAACTTAGTACACTATTACTGTACTGTCGTTGGACCTCTTTTAGAATATGGATGCCCAGTTTGGAACAGAGTTCTAATTAAAATAAATGTTGGGGGCATTGAAAGAATCCAGAAAAGAGCAGTTTGAACAATCTTTGGATGTGAGATTGGTTACGAGAAGGCTATAAGAATCTGCAAGCCTGAAAAATTGTGTGACTGTAGAGAGTGTATGGAGATAAAACCATTTAAAGAAATTTGTAATGCCAACCATAAACTTTCTTTATCACTACCTAAGGAGAATGTTGGAAATTGCTTAAGAACACATGGGATGCTACACATTTTGAGGGCCAGAAATGAGACATGTAAGAAATCTTTCCTGATGAGGAGTCTAATACAGGGTTTGAGCTAGTGATGGCATGGGTTTTCTGTACATTTCTTTCTTTTTTTTGTGGGGGAAGGGTTGTAATTGACCCTAAGTGCCTATGTCCTGCTCCATGGGCGAGATACATTTACATATTAGATAGCGGAGTGTATGCTGCTAAATAAAATAAAATTGGGCCTTTTGCAATAGATGGTTAGAAACAAAAAAAGGTTTATGCTACATTAAGTGTGTTTTACTTTGTATGCAAAAATGTGTATTTACAGGCACTGAGTGTCTTATTTAATCATGTCAGTAGGCAGGCTTTTAAATATTTTTGTATTAGCTTAGATTTTTGTAGCAATTATTATTTTGCACATACTTCATACATGTTTTGCTTAACTAGATTGTAATGAACTTCAATTGGTTTTCACAGAACTGATTGTAATTTTATAGAACAATGAATCAAATCAAATAAACCAAATCAAAAATACTTTTAAGTCTACATGTTAGGGGACACAACTGGAAGAATCAGAGAAGGAAATGGATTTAGGCATCATAATTAACCCGAATCTGAAGAGTAAAAGTCATTGCCAAACACTATTCAATAAGGCAATTTTTTTTTTGTTAAACTGTATCAGGAGTAATTTTATACATAGATCAAGTGAAGTTTTGCTACCATTATGCAACACATGTGTGATGCTTATATCACAAACTATTGTTCCCAGTACTCAGGAGGTGTTAGTATGCAAGACAAAGTGTTGCTTGAATGGATACAGAAACATAGAAACAGAATGTGATGGCAGCAAAAGTCCATCAAGCGTGCCCCAAATTTCCCCGAGACCTAGCGTCAGTCCAGGGACCTACCGCCTCCCTTTCAGCTCTTCCTTCTTCCCCTTTATTTACAGCAGAGCTAATGTTTTGTGCCCTTACTCTTGTCCCACCCATGGTTGGCACCATCTATGGTCTTGGCTCCCACCACCTCAGCAGGCAGACTGTTCCATGGCTCCACCACTCTTTCAGTAAAGTAGCACTTCCTCACATGTCTCCTAAAGCTCCGTCACCTCAGTTTCCATTCATGCTCACGTGACACTGATCTGGTGCCCCTATTGAATAGCTCTGTGTGGGCCACTTTATTTATGCCTTTCAGGAACTTGAAAGTTGCAATCATATCCCCATTTCTGGCCTCCAGTGAGTACATGTTCAGCGCTGTCAGTCGCTGCTCATAGGAGACCCCCTGGAGGCCTGGTATCATCTTTGTTGCCTTGCACTACCTCCAGCCTAACCTTATTCTTTCTTAGGTGAGGGTTCAGCATGGGACACAGTATTCCAGGTGTGGCCTCACTAGGGTTCAATAAAGGGGGAGGATCACCTCATCCTTTTACTATCTATACCCTTCCCCATACACCCCATTTTGCTTGCTTTGCTGTAGGCTTTGTTGCACTGGCTTGACTGTTTTAGACTGTCACAGATAATGACTCCAAGGTCCTGCTTTTCTGCAGTTGTGCTAAGTTTATCTCCATTTAGCCAGTACTCTGTCTGGGGGTTTCTGGAGAAAGTGACCAAAATGACGCACTGGCTGATAACACTGGATTACGCAGAAAGATTAAATATGTAAAATCTGGATAGCCTTGATAAAAGGAGGATAATGGGTGACTTACTCCTAATGTGTAACATGCATAAAGGTCTGACATTCATATCAGAATTGGGTCTAGTATTTAGAAATGATAGCGTCCATACAAGGAAACATAACAATTATTGACAAATAACTTCCAAACAAACAGGCAGAAAAACTATTTTACCCAGCATATCATGGGAATCTGAAATGTGCTTCCACAATCAGTAGTCAAAAGTAAGAACAGTGATGTACTTAAAGGGGAACAGTCAGTCCTAAGAGTGTGGGGTTGGTCCCAATTTGCACTTTGTGTGCAAAAACATTTTTTTTTACTTATTGTTTACTGCAGTGTATTAGGTTGTATCAGACTAATTTTGCTTACTTGCAAGATGATATCTTCTGTAACTAAAAATCCCAGAATCCCCTTCAGCTAAGATCAGAGGAGGGCTGCAGCAGTAGGATATTCAAAAACCTGCAGTGCATGTTTGAGCTTTTATAAGCTCCAATCAGATGTTTGTTAGTCCTGCTTTTCTCATGGGGCTAAGCACAGTCCTCTGGGACTGTACGTATCCCTGGGAGGACAGCAGGGCCAGCAAACAAAAGATCAGGGGTCCTCTATTCAAATGTTTGCCCCAGTGCAAATCCCGGTTTGTGTGGAAGCCCCATATTCAAAAGTCCAGTTTGCACAGGTAAACGGTTTGTACTCGGGCAAAAGTATGCAGATTGGAGGGCGGGGACCTGAATATCGGCATAGTCCAATATTCAGAGTATTTGCTCCATACAAGTATGCTTTGTGCAGTCCTCTTGCATGGTGAAAATACCACTGACTTTACCCACGTCTTACTCCAGTGGAACCCTAGTGGTTGCCGGAGGTAGTGTGTCAGTGCCCCCCTAACACAGTACTCCCTGGTGACAAGCGGTGCCCCCCCAATCACAGTCCCATTAAATAAACATCCCTGGTGTCCAGTGGTCCCTGCCCACACCCGATCACCATCCCAGGAATGCCCCCTCCCATTTGACAATGCCCCCCCAACAGTTGCACTGCCCTTTGCATGTCAGTAGCAAAGAATACCTACCCCCAACAAAGCCCCATCCTGAACTGTGAGCAGCACCTCCCCCAGATCATACCCAGTTGGTGGCTGTCACAAACACACTCATCAGGTCAGGCCCTCTGGTCCCACAGTGCCAACCTCTGAGCATAGTAATGTGCACAGGTAACAAACAGGGTAACCCTCCTGTCTGCTTGTGGGTCCAAATCACCTTGGGTCTCAAGTTCTGGGGGAATTCAAACTGTGAACCTTTTGCTAGTGTACCCAAATGTACAGGCTCAGATAATCTGCTCTTTGGGGGGATGACAGATATCTTTTGCCTAAGGGCTCCTAGCCAGGTATCCAAAATGAGCCCTTAAAATGCTATGAAAGACCTTCGGTATATTCTTACCTTTTCCAATTTTAGTAACACAATCAAGCTTTGAACAGTTTTTTGTCAGTCTTAACCATCTATACATCACATGCAAAAAGAACTTCGAAGACACACCCAGGCGATCTTTCAAAATAATATATTTACTAAAATGAATAAAAATATGTAAAATGTAAACACAGAACACTATATTACAAAGCATACAATTACTTAAAAGAAAAGCAAAGAAAACTACAAACTCCTACCAACATACAGTTAGACTTTTTCTGTCTAATGTATTACCTATATAGTGCTTATAGTTAGATCTTGTTTCTTAAGAGCCCAAAAAGATATGTCACAAAGATCAGACACAAGTCCTAGTTTAACTGTGTCTCTGTCACACACCCCTTCTGTGATGTCATCTAGCTCCTCCTTTTAGAATATAAAAATTATAATTACAAACAATGATCTTCCTGTCAGGAGATATTTTAAATACTGTGACTTCAGCAAAAATTAATTTCCCAAATTATGACAGTCTTTAATCAAGCCTTTCCTTTGATCTTGAGCAGTTCCTGTTCCCAAGGCATCAAAGTTTTTTTCACAACTTTAGCACCATGGTGGGATAACATGTTTTTCCTCTAAGACATCATAAAAGTTTACGAGCCCTATATCCTGGCAGCTGGGTCAGGTCTAATTAAGACCAAAAAACAGGAGACCCTTAATTGAGTCTCTCTAGTCTTTTAATTACCTCCTGGTTTCAGGTTAATATATCCTGTTATTTCCACTAAAACCTGGGGGGGGCACCCCTCGCTCAGGATGTCTCATGTGAGACACTCACATACCACATTCTATATTACAAATATTATAGCATAATCATAACTAGCTGCCCAAGCATCACAGTTCTCCCCACCTAGACTGAATTTGGGGGCTCTATCCCCTGCATGGGATGAGCTTCCCAAATCAGTTCACTCTTAATATACATGCGACAGGCCATTGGCGTTCTGATTGGTTGCTCCAGCCCTATATAAGATCGTCATGTCATACCCTTGCAAAGCAAGACTCCATCTTAATAGTCTACCATTAGTTTTTCCCATTTGGGTCAGCCAAACCAGGGGGTCGTGGTCTGTTTGTACCTCAAAATGCTGCCCATATAATTGTGGCTCTAACTTCTTTAGGGCCCACACTATGGCAAGACACTCTTTTTCCACAGTAGAGTAAGCCTGCTCCCTGGGAAGTAACTTTTTTACTCAGGTACACTACAGGGTGATCTTTCTCTTGGTTGGATGTCTGACTCAGTACTGCCCCAATACCCATGTCTGAGGCATCAGTCTGGACTATAAAGGGTCTGCTATAGTCAGGACTTGTCAACACAGGAGCACTGTGCAGTGCCTCCTTCAGTCTGGTAAAGGCTTTTTCACAGGCTGGTTCCCAGGTAATTTTCTTAGGCATCTTTTTCTTTACCAGGTCAGGTAGGGGGCGCAGCCAGAGCACTGTGATTGGGTACAAATTTCCTGTAGTACCCTGCTGTCCCTAAAAAACTCCTGACCTGCTTCTGTGTTTCTGGTCTGGGCCATGCCTTGATCACCTCTATCTTCACTTGGTTAGGACGGAGCTGTCCCCTACAACATGCCTGAGGTATGCCACTTCAGCCATGGCCACCTGGCACTTCTAAGCTTTGACAGTCAGCCTGGCCCTCTGTATCCTTCCCAGCACTTCCCTAAGGTGGGACAGGTGGTCCTCCCATCTGGCACTAAAGATGGCAGTGTCATCCAGGTATGTCATGGCGTACTCCTCAGCACCATTTAACACCTGGTTCACCAACCTTTGGAAAGTGGCCAGGGTGTTCTTCATTGTGAAAAGCATTACTTTAAATTCAAATAAGCCTATCGGAGTGATGAAGGCTGAACTCTCCCTAGCTCTGTCAGTTAACTATACCTGCCAATACCCCTTGGTCAGGTCAATAGTCATAAGGTAGGTTGCCCCTCCCAATTTGCCCAGGAGTTTGTCCGTCTGGGGCATCAGGTGGGCATCTGACTTTATGACTGCATTCAGTCCATGATAATCCACAGAGAAATGAGTAGAGCCATCTGGCTTGGGCACAAGGACTACCGGTGAGGCCCAGGGGCTGTGGAATCTCTGGATTACCCCTAAATCCAGCATTTCCTCCACCTCCTTCCTAATTTCCTTTTGAACAGTCTCCAACATCCAATATGCTGTGCCATATGGGCATCTGTGTCCCTGTCTCCACATCATGCATCGCTAAGGGGGTTAGTCTGGGCTTGGCACTGAACAGGGGGGCAAAGTCTGCTAAAACCTCCCATACTTCCTGGATCTTGTCCAGGGCCAGCTGGGGAGACAATTTAACTGTCTCCACAGAGGACTCCCACTTGCTTTCTTCCAGCAAGTCCAGAAGGGGGTCTCTTTCATCCGTCTCCTCCCCAGGACTACATACTGCAAACACCATGTCAGCCCTATTAGCATATGGCTTCATCATGTTGACATGGTACATTCTTTCTGTCTGTCTTGTCAGGTAACTCTATGATATAGTTCACATCATTTACTTTCCTAACTACTTTGTGCAGTCCTGCCCACTCAGCCTGTGGCTTGTCTTCCCAGACTGGAATAAGGACCATGACTTCCTGACCCAACGTGTATGAGTGAGCTCTGGCTCTGCAGTCGTACCACACTTTTTGTTTCTGTTGGGCAGCTGCCAGGTTGCTCTGGGTTGTCCCCATGAGCTCCTTCAGCCTTTTTCTAAACCTCAGGACATAATCCACAATGGGAGTTTCCTGGGTGGCATGCTTGCCTTCCCAGTCCTCCCAGATCAAGACTAGGGGCTCATGTACCCAGTGTCCATATAAGAGCTCGAAGGGGGAAAATCCTGTTGACTCTTGGGGCACCTCCCTGTATGCAAACAGCAGATGGGGAAGGTATTTCTCCCAGTCCCTCACATGCTGTTCAGCAAATGCTTGGAGAATTGACTTCATGGTACCGTTAAATCTTTCCACAAGCCCATCGACTTGCGAGTGATAAGGTGTTGTGTGCCTCTGCACCACCCCACACTTCTTCCACAAACATTTCATCAGGTCCGACATGAAGGAACCACCTCGATCGATGATAACCTCTTGCGGAAACCCAACATGGGAGAAAATCTCAAGTAAGGCATCTGTCACTTTGTCTGTCCTCAATGAGGATAGGGCGACTGCTTCGGGGTTCCGGGTGGCATAATCCACCACAGTTGGGATGAACCTCTTCCCGGAGGAGCTGGGGGTATTTAAAAGAGCCACAATATCCATTCCCACCCTCTGGAATGGCTCCTCCACTATGGGCAATGGAATTAGGGTGGCTTGTGTTTTCTTACCTGCCTTCCCTATTTCTTGGCACCGGTGACAAGACCTGCAATACTCCTTCACCTGCTCGGTGAAGTTGGGCCAATAGAAATTCTGGGCCATCTGCTGCATAGTGCGTGCTATTCCCAGATGACCAGACAAGGGAATATCATGTGCAGTCTTGAGCAACTGCTCATGATACCCCTGGGGAGTGACAAGCTGCCTGCCTATCACCCCTCCCTCTGTCTTCACAGCCTGAGTATACATCAGTCCATTTTCCCAATAAACCTTAGGTTTACCATCACCTCCCCTGTGCTTCATCAAGAGTCTGCCCAAGCCCTCAGCTTCTCTAGACTAGGGTCTCTTCTCTGAGCAGCTGCAAACTCCTTACACATTCCCAAGGCGTGGGACAGGTCCCCTTCAGTCTCTAATCTAGGGTACCAAGCACTAGCATCAGGACACTCAGGATCACTGTCATCCCTAACCCTGTGACATTGAGTCACCCCTCCTTCTTCGGAGTAACTCTCCTTAGCTGTGTGGTTAACTGCCACTGGGGTAATTTCTACCCCCTTTTCATTAATCTCCCTATCAGGAGACACAGGCTGGGGAACCAGCCTCCCAGTGGTTTCCACAATGACTTCTGTGGGGTCCAGGGAACTACAATTTTCCCCTTGCTGCTTGGCTATGGGTAACTGCACACATCATCCCCTGTCTGAGATTGTTGCCAAGGATGACATCAACTGCTAAGGTTTTGGCTACAGCCACCTGTTACACAGTTCCCCCTGTTTCACCCCAGTCTAGGAGAACACTAGTGAAGGGCAATGTTTTCTCCTCACCAATAAAGTCTTGTACAGTTACAAATTCATTGGTTATAAGCTGACCAGGCTGTACCAGACCCCCTTTTACCAATGTCAGGGATGCCCCTGTGTCCCTTAACCCTTGTGTCTGTACACCATTCACTGTGACTGGATGCATGTGTTCCCTCATGCTCATAGGCATGCTTCCAGGGACACATAAAACAACCCACTTCTTTCCTAGCCCCATTCTGTATATTGCTCGCCCTTTTGGGACACTGTCTGGCAATATGCCCAGTTTCATTACAGACCCAACATTTGTTTCTTTTCTCAGAGAAATCTTTTCTCTGAAACCTGGGGCTAACTGTTTTTGGTGGAGGCAGTGAGGGTTTTAGCTGCCCTGAAGGTGCGTTTTTCCTTTTTCTGCACTACCATGCCCACCCCATTCACTCTCAGAGCAGGTCTACTCTTGGCATAGTGGTCTGAGAGTTCAGCAGCCTTGTGCAATGTTTTGGGATCTTAGTCCTCCAGTCAGGTTTTCAGCTCTGCTGGGCATGTCCACAAAAAACTGTTCTAATAAAATAACATTTTCAATTTTATCTACAGAGTTTGCTTCAGTTCTCTCCCACCAACATTTTAAACATTGACATTGTTTCTTGGCTAGCTCCTCGTAGCTCATGTCTGGGCTTCTCCTGAACTTATGGAATTTAGCTCTGTTGGCTTCTGCAGTTAAATCAAACTTTTTTAAAAGTGCAGGTTTGAGTTTGCTATAATCATTACTGTCCTCATTGTCCATTTTACCCAATGCATCAAGAGCTTTCCCGGTAAGTAGTGGGGATAGCTGGAAGCTCCAGGACCCTCTAGGAATTTTAGCCTAAATACAAGCTTTTTCAAAGGAATTTAAAAAGGCATCCATATCCTCCCCCTCTTTAAATTCAACTATCAATTTGGAATTCAATTTGTAACCCAGTCCTGTAGTTCCAGTTAAACCCAAGCCACTTACCTGCTCTGGTGCTGGTGGTTGGAGTCGTAACTTCTCCAGTTCATGTCGTCTCTGGTGCTCACGCTCCTCACATTCAGCTTCTCACTGTTCTCGCTCACTCTTCTCCTCTGTGGCTCGCTAGCACTCACACTCTTCACGGTCAGCATCCCGCTGTTCCCGGTTAGCCTCTCGCTGTTCTCGCTCCCTCTTCTCCTCTGTGGCTCGTTTCTCTCATTCAGTGTCTGTCTGGAACTCCAGCTCCATTCTGCACAACTCAATCTGCAGCCTGATTGCTTCTGGCTCCAAAATGCTGGTGACCTTCCCCTACTGCTGTGGCCCTTCTCTGGCACTGGCCCTACTGTCACCCTCACTGGATCTGGACACTGTACTGGCCGCTGGTCTCTCCACACTCAAGGTTTGGTCCCTTACAGTCACAGTCAGTGACTTGATGCTCTGGGCATCTGTTGCCTATCAAGGCATCCATGAGGTTCTGCTTGGTGTCTCTCCCCTCATACAGGACTCCTCTGTCCTGGCACAACTGCTTCAAGTAGTCTACAGTGTGCTCACTGTAGTTGGAAGCTATCTTCTTCCCTAACTACGGCTATTCTAACTTGCACTTTAGAAAAAAAATAAAACAGGTAGGAACTTGACTGTAAGCAAAATGATATAGTTCTGTTTCCTTTTTAAAAATAAATCACTGCCTGTTTTTTGCAAGTGAACTGTAGAGTATTAAGCTGACACACTGAATAGTTAAAGTTTGTGTTACCAAATTTATCCCACTGCTTCCACCAAATCTGTCACAAATGCACTCAGCAGGTCAGCCCCTCTGCTCCCACAGTGCCAACCTCCATGCACAGTAATGAAACAGGTAACAGACAGGGTAACCCTCCTGTCTGCTTGTGGGTCCGAATCACCTTTGGTCTGAAGTTCTGGGGGGATTTAAACTGCGAACTTTATGCTAGTATACCCAAATGTACAGGCTCAAATAATCTGCTCTTCGAGGGGATGACAGATATCTTTTGCCTAAGGGCACCTAGCCAGGTGTCCAAAGTGAACCCTTAAAATTTTGTAAAAGACCTTAGGAATATTCTTACCTTTTCCCAGTTTAGTAACACCATCAAGCTTTGAACAATTTTTGTTAGTCTTAACCCTCTATACGTCACATGCAAAAAGAACTTTGAAGACACATCCAGGCAGTCTTTCAAAATAATATATATATATATGTGTGTATATATATACACTAAAATGAATAAAAATATGTAAAATGTAAACACAGAACATTGTATCACAAAGCATACAATCACTTAAAAGAAAAGCAAAGAAAACTACAAACTCCCACCAACATACAGTAGACTTTTTCTATCTAATGTATTACCTCTATAGTGCTTACAGTTAGATCTTGTTTCTTAAGAGCCCAACAAGATACGTCACAAAGATCAGACACAAGTCCTAGTTTAACTGTGTCTCTCTCACACACCCCTTCTGTGATGTCATCTAGCTTCTTTTAGAATGTAAAAGATATAATTACAAACAATGATCTTCCTGTCAGGAGATATTTTAAATACTGTGACTTCAGCAAAAACTAATTTCCCAAATGATGACAGTCTTTAATCAAGCCTTTCCTTTGATCTTGAGCAGTTCCTGTTCCCAAGGCATCAACATTTTTTTACAACTTTAGCACCATGGTGAGATAACATGCTTTTCCTCTTAGATGTCATAAAAGTTTATGAGCCCTATATCCTGGCAGCTGGGTCAGGTCTAATAAAGACCGGAAAACAGGAGACCCTTAATTAAGCCTCTCTAGTCTTTTAATTATCTCCTGGTTTCAGGTTAATGTATCCTGTTATTTCCACTAAAACCTGATGGGGGCACCTATAGCACAGGATGTCTCATGTGAGACACTCACATACCACATTCTAGATCACAAATATCATAGAACAATCATAACCAGCTGGCCAAGTGTCACAGTGGCTAGTGGCCCCCCTCACACCCATGGAACCAACACCCACACTCTGGTCCCCCTTCCTCTCCATTAATGCCACGGTTCAATTTTAGAGAGTGGCACAGCCCATCTCACACCACCTAAGCTGCCTGGCAACTATCTGTAGCTGGGAGAGCAGCTTATTTATAGGGCAGGGCACATCACTGTACCCTATATGTAAGCCAAGCTCGCTGCTACAGATAGACACCGGGTGGCTGAGGTGGTGTGAGGTGGGCTGTGACGCTTGCTGTCATTGAACTGCGGCACCAACTTGCAGGTAGGGGAACTGGAGGTGGGTGTTCGTGCAGCGGGTAGGATGGAGCCACTAGCCACCAACTGAGTATGGGCTGGGGGGTGCTGCTCATGGCTCGGGATGGGTTTTTGTTGGGTGGGGATTGGACTTCATTGCTACTACCATGACAAAGGCAGTGCAGCTGTTTGGGTGGCATTAGCAAAGAGTATCACATCAGTTGCGTGCATCAATAACAGCGCGAGCAATTCCATGTTGCGAATTACATGTAAGTCATTTCAGTGCAATGCAAATATCAGTGAAACACCTGTACAGTGCAAAAAAAGGATTCCAGCAGTAATAGTTCAGTTCAGGGAGGGAGAGTCCCTCACAGACAGAATCCAATAGCAACAGCATGATAAAATCCATCTTTATTTCAGCATCATTAAAAACGAACCACATGGTTGAAAACAGTTTTAAAAAAAAGCATAAGCAACTGCTGCAACTGCTACAGACAATTGAATGTGCAGCACTGTTTTAAAAAGCATCCCCCATCTGTAGCAGGTACTACTTACCAGTGATTAAATTCCCTACCTGACCTACAGTAACCTCTATGCACAAGGTAATTACCTGCTCTACAGTTAGCTCTCCGAGCAAGGCACACATACCGGTCACGTCTAAGCAATTGACATCTGTAGTGCAGGAATGCAGTTTGGAGCCGAACCTGTCCAACACTATCTATGACAGCTAAGGCTTCTGTTATTTTAACTTTTATTTTAACAGGCAAGCAGCTGTTAAACAGAAGTGGTTGCTTTGGGATGAATACTGTGGGTATGGGTATAGCGTTGACCTCTCTGTTTAAATAGCGGCATCTCATGAAGCATCAAAGCGTGATGAAATGACACTGATGCTTAATTGCCTGTGTATTTATTTTTAATGGCAAAATGACCATACTACTATTTATTGCAATGGGATTTCATGCTCGAAATTGACATGGAACCTTGGCAAACCGGGAGGTGTTCCATGGAGGGGGATTCGGTGTGGGGAGGGACTACTGGACACCAGGAAAAATAGTGAACTTACTGGGACTGTGATCAGGTAGGGAGAGGGAGCACTGGATACAAGGGAAACTGTATATTTATACCGGTACTAGGACTGAAGGGAAGGGGCACCACTGGATGCTATGGATATTTTTTTATGTAATGAGACTGGGATGGGGGGGCACCACTGGACACCAGGGACTGTCTCTTTTTCATGGGACTGGGATCAGAGGTAGGGGGAAGCCACTAGCACCAGGGACAGCTCACTGGGTTGGGGTGATTGGGAGGGCTGTGCCAGACAAACCAGCATTGCTTGGCATGCAAATGAACCCATAATGGGCATGCAATTGGCCCCTTAGCACCCTGATTGCCTCATAGGCTAATTTGCATGGGGACTTTTGAATATAGCAAATTTTGCCCAGGTGCAAGCCATTGCAGGACCCTATTTCAGTGGTGCTATCATGCCATGCTAAGTGGCTTAGCGCTGGGCAAGCATGGACCTATATTCAGATGAATAGAGCCTTGAGCTATTCCTCTGAATATAGCATTTTTCTGCACATGTGCTGTCGCTACGTCCGGTGCACTGTTTTGCACTCTGCTTTGTACATTTTCAAATATCAGGCCCCAGAGATGATAAAAACAGTGAAATCAAGCCAAAATGGGACTCAAGCCTGAATCAATAAAAAAAATGGCACCAACAGCAAGCCTGATAAAAACATAGAAACATAGAGATTAACAGCAGATAAGGACCGCAAGGCCAATCCAGTCTGCCCATTTCTTTTTCTACTTTATAAATGTGCCACTGGCCTTTGCTCTGTCAATGGCCTATCTATTCATACTCATCTGTATTGCTCCATTATGCCTATCCCATGCCTGTTTGAAGCACTGCACTGTATTCATATCCACCACTTCCTGAGATAGGTTGTCCCATGCATGCATCACACTTTCTGTGAAAAAGAACTTCCTCACATTACCCCTTAATCTGCCTCCCTCTAATCTCATGCTGTGTCCTCTTGTCCTGCTATACTTCTTATATTAAAACATGTTAGACTCTTTCACCTTGTTAATGCCCTTAAGGTGTTTGAATGTTTCGATCATATCACCTCTCTCCCTCCTTTGCTCTGAGGTATACATTTTGAGCTCTGTTAATCTGTCCTCATATGTTTTCTGATGCAGTCCCTGCACCATTTTGGTTGCCCTTCTCTGGGCTGTCTCCATTTTGTTAATGTCCTTATGCATGTGCAGCCTCCAGTACTGCACTCAGTACTCCAGATGGGGCCTAACCAGTGTCTTGTAAAGAGGGATTATTACCTCCCTCTTATGACTTGTGATACCTCTATTAATACACCCCAACATCCCTCTAGCCTTACCAACTGCTTTAGTGGTCTGATTGGATGATTTCAGGTCATCTGTGATGATGATGATGCCCAAGTCTCTTTCTTCCCTTGTGATTGCCAGTAATTCCCCTCCCAATCTATAGGTGGCTTCAGGGTTTCTCTTCCCTATATGCATGATCTTGTACTTCTTTGCGTTAAACCCCAGTTGCCACTCTTCTGATCATTTTGCCAGTTTATCTAGAGCTCTTCTCATTCTGCCCACCCTATCTGGATCATCTACTCTGTTGCAGATCTTGGTGTCATCTGCAAACAGACAAACTTTACCCTCCAGTCTATCTGCAATGTCACTGATGAAGATATTGATGAGGACTGACCTTAGAACTGATCCCTGAGGTACCCCACTTGTGACTTGCATCTCTTCTGACTGTATACTGTTTACCACCACTCTCTGTTTTCTGCCTGCCAACAAGTTTGCCACCCAGTTGACCAACTTCTGACCCACCCCAAGCCTACCCAGCTTATTAATCAATCTTCTATGTGGAACAGTATTGAAAGCTTTGCTGAAGTCAAGGTAAGTGACATCAACTGCACCCCCTTGGTCCACCACTCTGGTCACCCAGTCAAAGAAATCTATGAGATTAGTTTGACAGGACCTTCCTGTTATAAACCCATGCTATCCTGGTCCTGTGCTTCTATGGATTCCAGGTGTGGCACTATCCTTTCCTTAAGGAGTGCCTCTATAATCTTGCCCACTACTGAGGTAAGACTGACTGGTCTGTAGTTCCCTGCCTCCTTCCTGCTACCACTCTTGTGGAGCGGGATCACATGAGCCCTTCTCCAGTCCTCTGGGACCTCTCCTGTGCTCAGAGACTCACTAAACAGTTCTGATCAATCAATCAATCAATCAAACTTTATTTAACCAGGCAAAATCATCCTTGAGCAAGCTCATTTGCAAGATGGTCCTGGACAAGTAGGACATATACAAATACAGCAGAATTACCAGATAAGCAGCGTACACACAATGAGCAAATAAAATACAGTTACAGAGAAACAGATAAGATCAGAGCTGGGGAGTACATATGGTGAACACTATCCAGGTTGATAATTGACTGTATATATAAAGGATTCCTTCAAGACGTGGGATTATTCAGACAAAGGTCACTACGTTACAATAAGACGAGGGATACCTGGTAGGGTAAGGGAGGGAACAACAACCAAAGGTTTATGGGTGGGGGAAAAACAAAGGAAAGGGTCGGTGAGGGGTGGAAATAGATGTAGTTAAACAAACAGGTGGGAGTTGGCAGAATAATCCCAAAGTGGAAAGAAGAAGAGAAGTACTAACTAGGGGAATACGTGTAAGTGCCAGGAGTTTGCTGTGCTAGTTCCACCCTTAGCTCCTTTAGTACCCTGGGATGTATGCCATAAGGTCCTATAGCACTACAGCTGTGGAATGTAACAACATGAAATCAGTGGGTCTATTGACGGTAAATCTGGCAGACTCCACTGGACCCAACAAGCCCAAACTGATAATTCTAGATTCAGAATATCCATCCTGAGCTAATCAGAGCCAATCAGGTGCAGAAACTGAAATGGGAAAAGACACTGAACCAGATAAATCTCCACGGACTTCTGAAGAGCAAGTTAATACCTTTCCTATTGTTTTCCCTCCAAGCACTATAACTGCCTTTCATCGCTAGAATAAATCATGATCATCCTGTTCAATTATGTGGAAAATACTCCTACCATGTGCTTCTGTAGGAATTTTATTTTTTTTTCCTTTCACATGCTAGCAGCATGCACGTGCACCTGTAATATAGGGGCATATGTTCTTTGAACACCCTTTTAAATAAAAACAGTACCACCCTGCATAACACTGGCAGCTTCCTTTACTTAGTAAAATGGTTCCAGGTGTTAAGGGATTTATATGACTGAATTTAACTTGAAGGTTGGTAACATTATATTTTTCATAGGGGTTTATTTTTATTTCCGTGTGAAAGGTGTTGTAAATTTAAAATACCATGAGCAGTAAACGATTGGGTACTGAAAATAAGCAAGGTTATCACTTTGAATACTTGTCCTCTAATGTTTGCGGTTGCTAGGACAGCAATGCCTGTCTTTGTTCACTCAGTTTAAAGGAGGAATAAAAATTGCCTGGTGAGGACATTTATATTATTACCTTTTAATTATTCTTGTTTTGTATTTTTTTTCTCTGCGTCCTCTTAAGGAAGGCACCATGCTAGAATAGAGTCTAATGCTAATGGAAAAGTATGGGGATATTTTTTAAACAAACCAAACAAAATTGCTCAACTAATTCATACAAATATTTACAATAAACTCAAAAATGTCAAAGAGAAATAAATAAAAGAAAAGGATAATCAAAGAAAATCACTATACAGCTCCTTACATGGGGAACATCCAAGACATATTTTTCCACAGAGAACTCAAAGACCGAGATGACGTTCTGTTACCTTCCACAAGTATATATTTTCTATGGAACTCATGATCATATTCAAAGTACCCCATGTAACTTGTTTCTGTTGCAGTACAAGCTGACACCTGACATGTCAAGTAAAAAAATGTACAAACTGCAAACCAAATATGTAAAGAGTTCTTGTTGCATAATACCCAGTCTGGCCTATATATGCCTCAGACCCAAGTCTCACAAGTAAGTTGTCTAAATGCCAACAGTTTCAACTCGGCTGCAGCAAGCTTCCAGAAATCCTTGAAAATGATACACAAGGTCCACATCAAAAAAGGTGTTCTTATCTCTCTCACAGATCCTTGCAGAAATCCCTTGGCCAGTATCTTTCCTGTATACTTTTGTGTTTATTGTTTCAAGTGGATCAGGGTGGAGCGGTTGACGTAGACTACCTGGACTTCAGTAAGGCCTTGGACACCGTTACACATAGAAATCTGGTGAGCAAGCTGACAAGCCTGGAAGTGAGTCCTAAAGTTGTAAGGTGGGTAGAGAGCTGGCTGGACAATAGGAGTCAGAGGGTGAAGGTAAATTGTGTCCACTTTGGAGAGGGCAAAGTGACCAGTGGGGTGCCACAAGGCTCAGTACTAGGCCCAGTCATCTTCAATGTCTTCATAAGCGACATTGCAGAAGGACTGGAAGGGAAGGTATGCCTGTTCACGGATGATACAAAAATTTGCAACAGAGTAGACACACTATAGGGGGTGGGGGTGGAAAGAATGAGAGAACATCTAAAAAATCTGGAAGAATGGTCACAGGTTTGGCAGCTGGACTTTAATGCAAAAAGTGCAAAATCATGCACTTGGGGCACAGAAACCCATGGGCAATGTATCAACTGGGAGGAGAAGTACTGGCAGTCACAAAGCAGGAAAGGGACCTGGGAGTAATCATTTCTGAAGACCTGAAGGTGGCTAAACAGTGTGACAAGGCAGTGGGAAAGGCTAGCAAGATGCTCAGATACATAGGCAAGGGTATCACCAGCAGAAAGTGATGGGTAATAATACCTCTGTATAGATTGCTAGTGAGACCACACTTCAAGTACTGTGTCCAGTTCTGGAGGCCCAACCTCCAAAAGAACATAGACTGGGTAGATGTGGTACAAATGAGGGCAATCAAAATGGTGCAGGGCCTGCGTCAGAAGCCCAATGAAGAAAGGTTTAAGGAATTATATATGTATTCCGTAGAAGAAAGATGGGGAAGAGGAAAAAGCTAGGTACTTCCAAAAAGAACTAGAAGACAATAAAAACAACTCTGCCAAGTTCTGGAACATCCTCAAAGAAGTCGAAGGTCAGTCCACTGCAACACCCCTTCCAAACAAAATTGTGTCTGATGGTACCACCTATACGGACAAAACTGATATACTAGAAAAGCTTAATGATCACTTTGCCACCGCAGGGCTTGCCTTCGACACCTCACCTATCAGCAAACATAGCCCGGCAAGAGACTACACTGTTGGCTTCACTGATAATCACAACCATAACCAACTGCATCCCACCCCCTTCAGCTTCCTCACAATTATGTTCAAGCAAGTGGAGGACCTCCTCCTTTCTCTGGATACAAAAAAGAGTGCGGGTACAGATAATATTGAACCTTACTTCATAAAACTTGGCCATACCTATCTGACCGCCCCCATTACACACTTATTCAACACCTCTCGGATTCAAGGTGAGCTACCTGTCTTGTGGAAAACTGCCCACATCCTACCATTATTCAAGACTGGGGATCTGAGTGATCTGAACAATTGCCAGCCTATTTATATACTATCCATCCTTTCTAAATTACTTGAAAAAATTGTCAACATCCAACTTAGAGAACATTTGTGTAACCCCCAGGGGGCGCTACCCTTCGGGCTCCTACCCCTGCCTGCCTCAACTGGGACAGGGTGAGGGGCCCAGATCTGTTGACAGGTGCCTCCACCCAGAGGTCGGGGTCAAGACAGTCAAGATTGACTCGGTCACAGCCCTCTGGGTCACTGCAACCCCCCTTTTGGTCCACTAGTGGCTCACACGAAGTAATGACAATATTTTCCTTGTGCACTTACCCCCGGCCCGTGCCCTCTGCTCACTCTGGGGACCCTGAAAGTAAGGCACCGTTATTACACTTTCACTGCACAGTATATCCTCAGTAAAACACAATCCAGCCTGGGTATAGTTGCAAAACAAAACAATCTGATTTATTTAAGGGGGGGGGATAACAAGGACTGGGGGGAAATCAAGGTGATTGGCTCATCACTGTACTTATCTACCTAGGGCTCTGTGCACAGGCTTAAACCTAGTAATTACTGTCCCTGGGTACCCAAGCCCTAATGGCTAGTCCCTCGTGGCAGCTAGTTGGGGCCCTGACACAAATGAACCTTACTGTCCCGAACAGATCAGAATGAGCAGAAGGCTCACTTAGTGCAGGCAGCAGTATACTGAACTGATTGGGCTTGTCTTGCCACTTGTCTGAAAAATTACCAGGGAGCTACCCTGACCCAGTACTCACACCTCCAGCAGATAACCACTCCTTCACCACTTGCAGGGCTGAGCCTGAGCTTCGAAAACCTCCTCACACATTTATATGGAAAAACCACAGAGGGGTACCATACCAGGCAGCTGCTTCCAAGACCCACATGAACTCACAGCAGATTCAGGTGTGACAATGGCAGCTTCAACTTTCTGATGGACCGAGCGTGATTTAGCAGATTCTCCAGTCCTCCAAAGGTCGAGCCTGGTAGGTAGCTGTGCTGGCACACAGCCTCCTCTGACCGCCCGCCGACGGATTTGGTCCGATTAACACTGGCAATTCAAAACGGCCGCCTCAGGCCTTTCACGCGCTTCCCGCATGAGCGCTCAATGGCGCAAAAGCTCAGAGCTCCTTTCTCCTTCTCAGGCACAACGCGTCTGCCCCCTTATAGCCTGGGGCACTCCTTTCAGTTCGGGCATACCCGATTCCATTGGTTGGCAACACCTGCCAGTCATTTACTCCTGCTCTCAGTGGTGTGAAAAAGCGCCATAGCCCATAATGCCTTTCCCAAATTACAAGCAGTGTCTCTATTGGTCAGACGGCTCTACAGAGTCCCGAGGTACTGATTGGTCCAATTCGACAGTTCTGGACCAAAATGGAGGAGATAGTCGGAACAGTCTTTACTGCAAAGAAGGCAGGTTAGAACAAATACATTATCAGTAGTACTCTACGTTATTATTAATAACCAGTCACATCTTTTCAGAGAGCTTCCTCTGCACAACTAGCGATGGCAGAATGGAAGGCTTACTCAGCAGCCCCAGGCGGGACTCGGGCATATGACCACACAGCCCCTCAGTTTAGCTAAAATTGACTGCGAACAAGCAGCCCTTAAAGAGACAGTATACGGAGGCTTTAAAGGCGCTCACTGGCTACCCATTTAAAACGGCTTAAATGCCAAACACCAGCCAGACATGGAGCATTTAAACGAGCTCTGGGGAAGCTTTTAGGAACCCCCATTTGTAGGGGGGTTATATTTGGATTCACAAAAGTTGCTAAACCCCGCTCAGTCCGGCTTCAGAGCCAAACACAGTACAATATCGGCTCTTGCCAAAGTAACTACAGACTGGCAAATGGCCTTGGACTCTAAGAAGCATGTATTTGCCCTCTTCCTTGATCTAAGTAAGGCCTTCGATACTGTGGATCATACCATCATGTTTACTGCACTGAGTAACATCGGACTTGATAGTTCTGCCATTAAATGGTTCACCAGCTACCTAACCAATAGGTTACAACAAGTCAAAGCCATAGGAGATCTGTCCCCACAAAAATCCTTGTTACGAGGAGTCCCACAAGGCTCCATCCTGGGCCCTATCCTCTCTGCAATATACATCAATATTATAGACTTGCAGCTGGGCACAGCAAATGTGCACTTATTCGCAGATGATACTGTACTCTATACCACAAATTCATCCTTGGATCTGACCCATGAGTACTTACAGAAAGACTTCGTCACCCTCCAATACAACCTTCTCACTCATAAGCTCCTCCTCAATGCCAAAAAGACTAAAGCAATGATTCTCTCACCAAAGTCTACTTCCAGATGTCCACATATCACACAGATCTGAACACCCTTTGATGAACCCCTTGAAGTAGTTGATACCTTTAAATACCTAGGGTTCTGGCTGGATAACAAGCTCAACTTTCTGTGCCACTTAAATGAAACCTTGAAGAAACTAAGACAGTGATTAGGTTTATTCTATCGCATTAAACACCTACTCACGTTAGAAGCCAGAATGAGACTAGTACAAACTACATTCCTACCTATACTGGACTACGCTGACTTCCTTTACAGTCATTGCCCATCAACGATGCTAAACAAACTGGACACCCTTTACACGGGCTTTAAGATTTATCTTATATCTACCCCGTAGTACACATCACTGTCGTCTATACCAGGTTTCGGGATGGACCTCACTCTCAACTAGAAGAAAAAGGAATGCTCTCCTCTGGTTTTTTAGAGCATTATCTGATAACCTCCCTGCATACATCTTGAGCATCTTCAAATGGGCTAAAGGTTCCTATGGCCTGAGACGCTTCTCCTTAATCTGCTTCCCGATTCCTACAGTGAAAACTACCCTTGGCTCAGTAGCAATCAACTTCTCACTTCCATCACTTTGGAACACTATGCAAGACTCATTAAAATTATCCTCACTTCCAAGCATTTTCACATTCAAAGCTCTATTAACGGATTATCTGAAGGAATCATGCAACTGTTTCAGATGCCGATGACCCCTAAGCCTCGGGTGGCACTCTCAAATCCTACGCCTAAGTATCTCATCCACCCCACATTCCTAACAACAGAAACCTAGGACCTACAAGCCTAGTTCCCTTAATCCAAGATGACCCTGCCTATTCTCTACCTTTTACCTATTCTGGCCTCCTTTTGGCTGCTACTCTTTCACCCCAATTTTCCCTATTCCTTAATACCTCCTTATTTTTATCATTTAGGTATGAGCTCTTACTCAGCGGAGACTATATGGGATTGTTGTCTCTTCTCATTTCAGTAACGCTTATCATTATGTACCTTTGCATGTTAATTATGTTGACCGGTATGTATAGGCCCATATTGACCGGCACCTTCACAATGTTTTTTCTTTTTTTTTTTGCACCGTTGTTCACCGTAATTGTTATCTTATGAAGTGTACTGTATTGTATTTATGCCCAGGACCACCTTGAAAATGAGCTTGCTCAATGGTGTTTATGCCTGGTTAAATAAAGTGATTGATTGATTGATTGATAATAGAAACATTCAAATATCTCACAGGTATAAATAAGGTACAGGAAGGGAACATTTTCCAGAGAAAAAGATGCTCGAGGACAAGGTGGCACAGTATGAAGCTGGAAGGGGCTGAGAGGGAATGTGAGGAAAGGGTTGTGGATGTTTGGAACAGCCTCCCAACAGAGGTGATAGGGGCTAAAATGGTTACAGGAGTCAAGAAAGCATGGGATAGACACAAAGGGATCTTAGAAGTAAGGCAAGGGGGAGGTGCAAAACGGAGACGAGTAGGGTCTGTGGTGGCACTGTCTGTAGGAAAAATAGGGCAGACTAGGTGGGCCAAGAGGTCCTTATCTGCAGACAACCCCTGTGTTTCTGTGTTTCTATTTTTAGCATTAAGACTTCCAATGGCTCGCCTGCCATAAAATATCCTACATCCTAGGGGGGATCCATGTATCAATATGCAGGCTAAGTGTGGCCTCCATCCCAGGATGAAGAATGCATCCAAACAAATTATCTGCTGGAAAAGCAGTACTGGGAATAAAGAAATACAAATGCTTCTTTGCCATAGTAAGAGAATAAGAGCAAGAGTAAGAGGAGCGTCCCATTTCTTAATTTCAACAAAACCCCCCCAGAGCGTAACTTGGCTTTGGATATTCTTTACTATCCTTTTTTTAATGTTTTTATCCTCCCTGCCTCCCATTCATCTCATACTCATATAAACCAGGATTTTGTCCAAACTTTCCAGGTGAATCAGTCTGATAAAATTGGACCTAAATTGCTACTTAAAAAATACTAAATAAAAATGCTATAAAATGTATCATAGCAATGTCCCATTCCTTTATAGCCCAATAGGTAGAGTTCCTTTCAATGGTGTTTAAACGACTGCCCAAAATAACAGAAAAAAACTACACCATATGGTTTCTTTATTTCATGGAGGAGATAAACAAAACTCAGAAGAGAAAAACTGGAAGCAGAAAAGTTTTGAACAAATTATCCTTCTTTGACGTTTGCTACCTCTTCCTGCGATTCACCTTATTTTGACCTTCTATAAATTTCTGGTCCAAATCAAAAGTGGCTACCAAACCAGACCCTCAGAATTCCTACTGGCCCTAATACAATGGAGATACCCACCACAGCCGTGATCCCAGACCCAAATTGACCGGGGCCATCTTCGTTGATCTATCTAAAGCCTTTGATCGGGTGGACCATCCCCTCCTCCTCTCCACCCTGCAGTCTCGCGGATTCTCCCTTCATGCCCTTGACTGGTTCGCCAATTACCTAGGGGGTAGGCAGCAATACACCTTTAATCGAACCCTCTCAACCCTCTCCCCAGTGAGCAGCGGGGTGCCCCAAGGATCTGTTCTTGGACCCATCCTGTTCTCCCTGTTCATTAATGATTTGCCCTCCGCCACTACCAATGGGCACCTAACTCTTTACGCTGATGACCTAGTCATCCTACCCAGTGCACAGAATATCACCACCATCAACTCCCAGCTCAACTCTGATTTCTCGCTTATCAGGAACTGGCTTGGTGAACACAAACTTACCGTAAACCTGAAGAACACGCAGGCTATGCTCTTTGACTCCATGGCAAAAACCTCCTCCTGCACGATCCCCCTAAAAATCCATGGGTCAAGTGACTCCCTCCTTCCGAACATTGACTCTGTTAGATACCTAGGAGTTACCCTCGATCCTCAACTGGATCTCTCCTCACACATTTGGAACATTTGTAAAGTGACGAATGGCAAGCTCAACCTAGCCTACAGAGCTAAAGACTGCCTCACCCCCGCAGCCCAGCTTGCTATAGCTAAGGGGATTCTCCTTCCCACACTCTCCTATGGGCTTGTTGCCTTTTCCCCTGTCCTGACCTCTAGCCTTGCCAAATGGGACACCACCTACAACAACATATGCTGCTTCGCACTCTCGGCCCCCCGCCTCACGCACCGCTGTGAGCTCTATTCTCAATTGGAGTGGCTACCCCCAGAAAAACTCCGGACCTACATGCTTGACAACTTCATTGACAATATAGTTGAGCAGCCCCCGCCCACTCGCCTTCCCTAAAACACGCCTCCCCTGTCTACAACCTCAGATCGTGTGCAACTCAGGCCCGTCTAGTCCCCAAGACCCGCACCCTCACAGGTGATTGGGCATTCACTGTCCATGTGCCAAAATTGTGGAACTCCCTTCCAGCTTGTGTCGATGCCTCCCTCCCACCCTTGCTTCAAATCTTCCTATGGAACTTCCAAAAACTGCATCCACCTGCCTGTGTTAAGCATAAACCAGGCCCCCTCCCCAGTGTGCAGTTCTCCTAGCGCTATCTCCTCTGCTGATTACCGTCCTAAGCACTTACCACCCCAGGTGGAGTGGCGTTATCACTCTTAATCATTATCCTACCCCGGTCTAGCACCAAGTCCTCTTTCTCACTACAGGCGTCTAGGCCAGGCTATAACACACTTATGTACTCCTAACAATTTTGATGTTTTGCTCCTGCTTGTGGTGTTCTTGCTGCGAATTCCTAATTGTTAGTTGATGTTATCACTGTATTACCCTATGGCAGAGCATGTTGCCCAGTATGTAACCTCTACTGTATTACCCACTGACGGAGCATGTGGCTCCTGGATGTAACACATGGCTCCTGTATGTAACCTCTACCCTATATCTTGTGTTCATGGATACCCTGTAACTCTCCCGGGTCGCTCCTGAAAATAGGCACTTTGCTGTCTAGTGTGCTTACCTGGTTAACAAAAGCAAATAAATAAATAATAAAGCAGCCCTGGTGAATACCTCTTTTTACCTGAATCAAGGTCTCCATCCAGCCATTCACATTGGGAGTGACATCTTGCATGTAACAGGTTTTTATCCATGCAATAAAGATATATGGAAACCCATATGTTGCCATAACAGTGAATAAATGCATGTCAGAAATATTATCATATGCTCCCTCCTGATCCAGAGAGAGCACAAACCCCTCCAAGTCCCCTGCCTTTTTCTTTTCAAACACCTCTCTTAATAGGAAAAAGATGTTCTTGGATTTTCCTACTGGGAACAGCACATGTATGTGAAGGATGAATAATACATTCCAGAGTGGCACCCAGTCTAGAGCTCAGGATCTTAGATAATATCCTAGAATCCAAGCTCAGAAGATTAATCTCTCTCCAGTTGGACAGCTCCCTCTGGTCCCCCTTTTTGTACCAAAAAATTATAACTGCTTCAGCTATACTCCCTGGAATGGTGGAGTGCTATGAACATTCATTGAACAACTTGGCTAAATAAAGATTACTGATAGCTAAACAAATGTTACACAGTGGAGCAGTTAAACAGTCACCCCTGTGGGCAGAGTTGGTTTTTAAAGATTTGATGGCCCCTTTTACCTTTCCCCTCAATTATTGGGCATGTTAGGTGCCAAATGTGCTTCCTCTGATAATTGAGGACAAGGGAAGCCAGCCCCCAAAACGTCTTTCTGTTGACCAGCCAGACCGAGATTCAACAAAGTGTGGGAAACTTGTCTCTGGACAGTATTCAAAATGTTTTTACACCCTGTGACAACGTTTGCCTTCATTATCAAACAGTTCTGATATTACCCTGTGTTTTGTATGGCTAGCACAACCATGATCAAAGTGTTTTCTAGAGGCAACTTCCCTTCAAGCTCAAATCATTGCTCAGCTGGCAAAGAAGTTGCCCTATCATGCTGAATAGCTTTCATTTCCTCATTCACATTCTGAATCTGGCTTATTAACACCCCCCCCCCAAGTGCGACTCTATGAATAAGTGGTGAAGATGAAGAAGAAGAATCAGCATTTATATAGCGCTTTTCATACACAGTTTCCCAAAGCGCTTTACAAGCAATGCTAGACTGGTAGTGAAGTGACTGAATGTGTGGTGGCTGCCATATCGCACATCATCACCCACACATAGCCTGAATAATTGCATGAACTGGTTTTATGGGAAGGGGAATGTTGGCCAGGACACTGGGAATGCTCCCTGCATTGACCCCTCAAGGTTAGATATCAGTAACACTTATCCCTTTCTAGCTACCTCCCTCCCTCTAGTCTAAAAAAATGCTTCAGATCCTTTTTCATGTTTTCCTACCACCTCTTAATACCTTCATACATGCATTTTACGGATTTGTGGGTGGAAATTAATTCCAAGAAATCAGATCTTACCTCTTCCACCAATAATAGACCAAACTTTAACTTCCACATCCCTGTCCCACCAAGTCAGGGCCTCAGAAATCTGGAAACTGCAGCCCAATACCATATGGTCAGAGGATTCCAGCGAAGACGTCAATATGGGAAACCAATGGTCTTTTAAGAACAAAACTCCCTTGTCTGATGTAAAGCCATGTAGGTAATGACTAAACTGTCAGTTCTAACCATATCCCATAAAATGTTAGAATCACAGAATACTTTCTTAGAAAGGGGACAAGTCCCTTTTGTATCCATGCTACAGTTAAAATCCCCCCAAAAATCACCTGTCCAGCAGTATGTAAGTAAGGCTGAAGCACTTTAAATAATTTGGTGTGATTTGATTTGCTCTGAAGAGAATAAACATTTATCAAATGGAACAGGGTGTGATCCTGTGTTAACATGAAGCAATAACACTCCCCCAAGGAGATTTCCAAATTGCTATGTAGTTTAAAGGAAATCTCCTTATTTCCCATACCCACCCCGAGCAAGATTCCTTACCCAAGGACCAGAAGGAGCAGCCCTCACCTCACAACTTATGTGCCTTCTGGATACCTAAAACAGACCATAACCTGGTGTCCTGGAAAAAGAAAAAGAAAATACAAGCCGTGGACTGAAGAGATACAAATGCAGTAATTCTCTTTTTTGAATTCCTCAGACTATTAGTGTTAACTTAGGCACATTTGGTCTTTAAGTCCAAAGCCATCTGGACAGGTTTACCCACTTTAGGGTGCATTTTCTAGGGCACAGAAGAAAAAATTACTCACCTTAGTAATTGCTTTTCTTCTCATGGAGTCTTGCTGTATTAGGACTTAATGCAGTTAGCCACTGCACTCGAACTGCCCCGGAGAAGATAGGGTTAACTCCAGAGCAGTCTGGAGTTCCACAGCATGAGGGCGCTGTTCAAAGCTCTATCTGGCTAGTTTCAAATGAAACTGCCAGGTTCTTTACGAAGCTAAACTAATATAGCAAGTCTGTGTGGAAAAGCTCTACACTAGCCATTGGCTACCTACCAGAAGTAGGACAACAAAACACAACAACAATCATAGAATAATAACAAAATCACCTGTTATTGTTAGAATCACCCATGACAAGCACTAATAGGCCCCCTCTCCCCAAAAGACTCAAGTCCAGAGAGGGAGCCACCTATCACTTAACAAAAAACAGAATCACCTAGTTCCTAACCCAAATGAACAAAAGGGGGGGAACTAGAGAGAAATTGAAATGGCATGACAGTGCTTGCACCAATTTGACAACCCCATACTCAAGTAGGAGGGAGGGTTGTCCTAATACAGCAAGACTCCATGAGAAGAAAAGCAATTACTAAGGTGAGTAATTTTTTCTTCAAACACCATGAAGTCTTGCTGCTATTAGGACTTAATGCAGATTATACAGCAGTACCTCCATGGAGGAGGGTCAGAAACTACTTGGGGAATAGGCTCTGAAGCACAGCTGTGCCAGACCGAGCATCTCTCCTGGACTGGACATCCAGGGAATAATGCTTGGTAAAGGTGTGGACTGATTTCCAGGTAGCAGCAGCAAATTTCCAAAATGGGAAAATCTCTAGCAGCCGCTAGAGATGCAGCTGTACCCCTGGTGGAATGAGCCCTCAGTCCTGAGGGAGGTTCTCTACCTAGTTTTGGTAACAGAACTGGATACAAGAGACAATCCACCTCGCAATTGTCCTCTTAGTGGCAGGTCTCCTTTGCCAACTTCTCCATAGGTAAGGAAGAGTTGGAGGATTCAAACCTGTGACCCTGGGTGCGTTCCAAATAGCAGCTTAGGGCTCTTTTGACGTCCAGACTGTGCAATCTCCTCTCCCTGGGAGGAATGCTCAGTGAAAATACTGGAAGAGAGATGGATTGGTTGAGATGAAAATCTGAAACCACTTTAGGTAAAACTTTCTGTTAGTCCTAAGGACTACCTTATCTCTGTGAAAAGAAATAAAATCTTCTTCTACTGACAAGGCCTGTAATTCACTTATACATCTAGCAGAAGTGATAGCCACTAGAAAAACAGTCTTCCAAGTCAAAACTTGAGGTCTGCCAGGACAGAGGCTCAAAGGGGTTGCATTAGCTGAGCAATGCAAACATTCAGGTCCCATGCAGGAGCTGGTTCCCAAAAGGGGGTTAGTGTAAGTAACCCCTTAAAAACTTGGAAAATACAGGTGAGAAGAAAGAGAAGCAGGCTTCCCGCTGACACAAAAGCAGAGACAGCTGCCAGATGCACCTTTAAGGTAGCTGGCCTAAGGCCTAAGGAATTTAAATGGACCAAATAGTCCAGTAAAATGGGCAGATTAGCAGATTCTGCATAATCTGTTTCTCAGAACACCAAATGGAAAACCTCTTCCACTTAGAATTGTAAGTGGCTCTAGTGGAAGGTTTCTAGAAGCCTTTAAATATCCAGGACACCTTGAGAAAGGTGTAAATCAGCAATTCTAGCTCCTCAAGAACCAGGCCTTGAGGTGGAGGGAATTGAGGTTCGATACCACTCTCCCTGTGCACAGGTCAACAGGTCGTGGGTCCTGGCAAGCTCAGGGGAGGTGGAATGTCAGGGACAGGAGGAGAGGGTACCAGGGCTGTCTGGCCCAGTCTGGAGCAATCAGAATCACTCTGCAGGGCTGAGTTCTGATTTTTACTAGTACCCTGAAGAGGAGAGGGAAGGGGGGAAAAGCATACAAGAACTTCCCTTTCCAATCCAACTGAAAGGCGTCCAGTGGGACTGATCCCAGAACTGGAGGCCTGCAACAAAACAGGGGAAGTTGGTGGTTGTCTGGGGCTGCGAAAAGATCTATCTGAGGGGTGCCCCATCTGGCAAAGACTGACCCCAGCACCAGAGAATTCAGAGCCCATTCGTGATGGCCCTGAGAAATTCTGCTGAGGGCATCCATCAGACATTGTCCTTCCCTGGAAGGTGAACTGCTATCAGGGAGGTGTTCAGGGAGTAAGCCAGAGACCACAACTTCATTGCTTGGTGCACAAGGCTGATGACCGAGTGCCCCTTGCTTGTTGATGTACCACATTGTTGTGGTGTTGTCTGTCTGACTTGGACTACCTTGTTCTGGACAGTAGTCGAAAAAACCTGGAGAGCTAAGAGAACAGCTCTGAGTTCCAAAAGGTTGATGTGGAGCAGAGATTCCTGAGGGGACCACACTCCCTGAGTGGAAAGGTCGCCCAAATGTGCCCCCCACCCTAACAGGGAGGCATCCGTGGTGAGGGTGAGGGAATGAAGAACAGGTAAGAAGGGGACCCCCTGAGTTAAACTGCTTCGATCCTGCCACCACTGAAGGGCTAGGATCAGGGTTTTGGTCACTGGGATTAACTGGATAGGGGTCCTTCCTTGAGACCAGTAGGACCTCAAGTGGAACTGGATGTCTCTCATCTGAAATCTTGCTCCCTGCGCGACAGCTGTGGAAGCAGCCATGTGTCCCAGGAGTTGCAAAAGTGCCTTGCTGGTCGAGAGACCCGCAGGGAGAAGGAGGATGCCAGGGCAATGAGTCTGTCCACTCTTTCGGAGGAAGAAATGCCCTGGCTGACTTTGTGTTCAATTCTGCACCTATGAAGTTAGTACCTGACCTGGTTCCAGAACTGACTTTGGAAAATTCAACAGGAATCCCAGAGAAGTGAGAAGTTGCTGGGAGACTTGCAAGTGGGATTTTACCTGATCTGGAGACTGGCCCACTATGAGCCAGTCGTCCAGGTAGGGAAACACAGCAACCCCTTGCCTTCTTAAATGAGCCACTACTGCAGCTAAACATTTTGTGAAAACCCTTGGAGCAGAGGTAAGGCCGAAGGGCATTGCTCTGAACTGGTAGTGGCCAGAGGGTAGTTCGAACCTGAGGTACTTTTGGTGAGAAGGCCTGATCAAAATATGAAAATAAGCGTCCTTGAGGTCCAGGGAAGCTAGCCAGTCCCCTGGCCTTAGGGAAGGCAGAATCATTGCCAGAGTTAACATTTTGAACTTTGGTTTCAAAAGATGCTTGTTCAGGAACCTTAAATCTAAGATGGGCCGCCACTCTCCTGTCTTTTTTGGGGTAAGGAAATACCTCGAGTACAGACCCTTGCCCTGATGGCAAGGAGGAACTCTTTCCACTGCCTTGCAGCCCAGCAGAGAAGAAACCTCTGCTTCTGAAGGATTTGCAGGTGGAAAATGTCTGGCTCTCATCTTTGGGAACTGTTTGAAACTGAGAACCAGACCTTGGCTTACCACCTCCAGAACCCATTTGTCCAAAGTTAGGGACAACCAGTTCTGGCTGAAATAAGCCAACCTGCCCTCCACCGGTACAGGAGAATCAGCCCTGGGCACCCCATCAGGGTGCCTGCTTGGCAGCAGCTTTAGGCTGAGGAGAGGGAGATGGTCTGCCTGTGCCCCGTCTACCCCTGCCTCTGAAAAAAACCCTCTGTGCAAAGGCTGAAGAGGCCTGAACTTGATAAAAGGGCCTGTGGTAAGGCCTGCCCTACCCCTGGGGGTATGCTTTTGTGAGTGGCATGCCTCCTTAGCTTGGCACTTTGTAGGTAGTTCTGTATTCATCCATTTTCTTCATGTAATTTTCTGTTTGATCCCCAAACAGAGAGTTTCCTACTACAGGAAAATCTATAGCCTTTGCCTGAGTATCTTGGGACAAATTAGTGCATCTAAGCCATGCCAACCTACGGAGAGCTACAGAAGTGGCCATGACCCTAGAGGAAACATCATTAACATCAACAGCAGTATGAAATTGAACTTTAGAGGCTTCAATGCTATCAGCAGCCACTTGTTCCAACTCACTAGCCAGCTGGCCCTGGGCCTGCTTGGCTAACTGCAAAATAGTGTCCCATCTAGATTTCTGATATCTAGCCACATAAGCCATATAATTAGCCTGCCTGAGTCCCAATGAAGCTGCCATATATTGCTTTTTTGCCATGGCATCAATCTTCCTGGAATCCTTATCAGGAGGATGTGATGCCAGGGAATATTAGCCTTGTCACAGGCTGCAGCTTGAACAACACCTACATGACTACACTGCTTGGTGAGAAGTCTGTATCAGGGCCTGATAAAGTATACCTTCTGTCCATTTTCTTATCTACAGGAGGAACGGAATGAGGATTTTTTAAAATCTTTGTTGTTTGCTTCCTAAATGACTTATGCAAAGGAATAGACAACCTTCTAGACTCTGGAATATCCATCATTTCTACATAATCAGGCTCCTCTTGCTCATCCACAGCCTCCTCTAAAGGGAGCTGGAGGGTTTCTGCCACCTTTTTATAAAACATAAAATGAGAAGGGGACTCAGACAGCAAAGGGGGAGATTCTAAGGGTCTATCTGGAGAAATGCCCGGTTCAATGGGCACGTCCAGACCTTCCCAGTCACAAATACACTGATCAAATTCCTCCTCCCCCTCCTGTGGTTCATAAAACTCCTCAACATCATAATCCTGAACCACTGGACCTGAACGAGCCACCCTTTTCCCAGTTGTAGGGGGCTCGACAAGTCCCCGAGACAAAGACTGAACAATCTGAATGGCTTTTGCTATTTCTGCAGCATTTGGAGAGACAATTTTGGACTCCAGACCTGCTGATTTCTTTGTCTTTTTTGCAGGAGCTGGTTTCTCTGAACCAGCTTTTCTTTTGCCCGAGGAAGTCTCGCCCTGGTCAGAGGGCACTCCCTCTGGTCCAGTGGGTACTGGACCGGGCTGGCCATCCGGGTCAGCGGACTTTTTGGCCTCTCGTTCCCTGAGCCGGCCCAATCTCTTTTCCAGGGTGGCTGCAGGGAAATTTTTACACACCTGGCAGTCTGACAGGAGGTGGTCAGCCCCCAGACAATAGACACAAGTGGTGTGTGGATCAGCCTTGGCAAAGGCTTCCCCACAGACATCACAGTGTTGAAACCCAGTGGGCCCGGTTTTTCTTTTGGGTTTCTCAGACATAATGCCAGCCTAACCAACAAACTTGCCCTTTAAACGGCCGTGCCAGGCAAGACACCCTTATCGGTTCCTAACCGTGTCACGGGTATTGGAAAAACCCAAATAAAATTAAGGTTTTTTGAGAACCGATAAGAACCGGGTACCGCACTTCTAAAGCCCAAAAATCGTAAAATAAGCCAACCGATTGGTTCAGACTGAACCGATAATGTATTTCCACAGACTTTATTTTTAGTACTTACGGTTACCAGATAGAGCTTTTGCAGACGGTAATTTTTAAACACTTGTCGGTTCAAATGAACCGAGTAAACTCGCTTGAACCGCCAAATGAACCGAGCTGAAGGAGCTAGATCTCCTCGAGCGATCGTTCAGTGAAAGCGGAGAAGAATCTGCAGTTTCATTTGAAACTAGCCAGATAGAGCTTTGAACAGCGCCCTCGCGCTGTGGAACTCCAGACTGCTCTGGAGTTAACCCTATCTTCTCCGGGACAGTTCGAGTGCAGTGGCTAACTGCATTAAGTCCTAATAGCAGCAAGACTTCATGGTGTTTGAAAATGAGAGTGCAGGGAAAATGCTGCCAGGAACAAGAGTGATACCAAATTGTGTCGCCATACAGTAACACTACATAGCCAACCCAAGCAGCCCCCGTTGATTTTCTGCAGGGTTCTTTGCCCAAAGCACCCCCCCTTTGTGGAGGGGCATCACCCCCCCACTCCATATATTACTTATATATAACATCTGCTACTGCTCGCAATTAAACACTGAAAGATGCTGATGGAGCAACACACTCTGAAATCCTGGTCACTCCTATCGGTTTTGACCTGATTGAGGCACCCATATTCTGACACCCTATTTTCTGCACCCTTCTGATGGTATACCATCTGGAGAAATAAAATGGTTTCAAAGAGGGAGAACCTGCCAAAGCTTGATATATCCAGCATATTAAAACATTAATCAGGTAGTCCTAGAATTACTCCTGCTACATGTACACATTCTGGCAGGTGTCTTTTTCTGGATTCTGTGGATTCTGACTTGGTGTCCTCATTGTCAGAGGAGAAGGATTTCTGAGAATAAGAGATAGACAGGGCATCTGAAGCCTCCTTGTCTGAGTCCCCTGCTTCGCAGCCGACTTGAAGGTATGTATTCTGAGTTGGAATTTGGTCTAGTTTTTGAACCTTTAGTTTGTATTGTCTTCTACCCAGCTGGGAGCATCGTGTGACTTTTTACTAAAAAGGTACAGAGTGCTGGGGGGGGGGGCATGACACTGTCAGACTCAGTTGATGTGTGCTGCATACTGGAAGTGGCAGGGTGTTCAGGAGTCTTGCGTATATCCTCTGCAGGTAGATCAGAGGTGGATGTCACCACAATACCTTGCTCAAAGTTGACAGTATCTGAATATTCCACAATGAGAGGGCAGTCAGTGGGCCTTACCTGGGTGCAGCTAGGCTGCAACCCCCAGGAGTCTGTCTCCTCTTTTACTGTGTCTGTACTAGGATGAAAGGAAGTATTATTCATCCCTTCTAGAGCTGCATGAACTTCAGCCAAGTCTGTTTTCTGTGCATGAGCCAGAAGATTATCTTGATTCATAACATCCTCCCTATTGTGTTCAGCCCATGGACAGGAGCGGAAAGAATTCCCCCTTTCATCGCACAAATTATGTTATGTGAGGTTTTTACAGACCAGACTAACATGTTCATACATAGCACATAGCCCACATGACATCTGGTTGCATGCATTGCTAAGATTGGTCTGTGAACCACACTTGCAGCAAGCCTTTAGTTGCCAACATTCCTCTATCCCCACCTACAGTATGAAGAAACCATTTGGGAGATGGCAAATTCAGGCATCAGTGCCATGCAGCTTAACCTTAAATTTTTCACCCCTAGTCCAAATCTGCGTGGTATCAAAAATGAGTTCGGGCCCAATGTGCACTTCACATTTTTGATGAAGACAGTAACCCACACTACCTCATTGCGAAACAAGATAGTTATTGTCCTGTATGGTGGTTTGGTCAGGAGGACTGCAATAAGAGCATCCAAAGTAGAGGGTTTTTCAGGTCACCATACCTATTCCAAATGCAATCCTGAGAAGCCATAGTTTTAAAACTAATGCCAAAGGTGATTTCATCCAAGATATGTATCAATGCATAAATCTCATATGCAAAACATTTCAAGGAGTCTTTTAACAAGGTCGGAGTGACATAGGTACAATCAGGCTGAATGTCCAAGCCCCCATTATACCTGAGTGCTATTGCATTCTGTCTTTTTGCAGGTTCCAACCTGTCAGTTAAACAGGTCAGCCATTTTGAACCTAGGTGGCTCAGCCAACTGTTTCCCATTTCAGCTCCCACCCCATTCAGCTGTAGAAGTATGGGGGCCAGGGATGAAATCTTTAACAGGTGTTCCATTAATAATTTCACATTTGTGTGATGCAGTAGATAAGTCCAAGCTGTCATGCATACCAGGGTCATCCCCAAACTTCCACTAAGGGCTGTGCAGTGGAATGTGCAGTAACCTCAGTGGCTGGCTCCCCAGGTGTAGCCTCAGTCACAACTTCTGACCCAGAAGTTATCTTTGGTGTGGAGCATGATACAGTTGTTATTTCCTTGGCTACTTCAGGGACAGAATCTACAGGGGCAGTGCCCCCCAGCTGCCCAAGCAAAGTTAATTTAGCTTACAAGTAAAAAAGGAGGCATCTTACCAATGGAATGGAGTCCTAGTGGGCCAAGAAAAGCAGCAAAACCGTGGTCAGTGTATGCAGAGAACTCAGAGATGGGTCCTCCTAATTCTGGTTCAGCCTGTGCTACCATGCTTGCAGCATCATGCATTCCAGGGAGTCTCGAGATAGTAACCTGATCATTGGAGGGCACTACCAGTGTCTCCACGCACACTCCTCATCCAGTGCTGATTCTCAGAGAACAGAAGAAGCCGACTTGTCACCGACAGTGTCTTCTGGCATCACCGTGGCAACTGCGGGCTCCACTGCAGCAGGTTCGCTGGCCACACCCTCCAAGCTGATAGAAGCCGGCATCTCTCGAATAAAAGGAAAGCTTATGTCTGGGATCCATTCCCCAGTTTTTGGACTCCGCATCCAGCCAGCATTTTGCAAAGCACATTCAGAGGACCAAGCCTCAAGCTTTGCAGGTGCAAAATCACTTTTTCTGCTCAGCTCATGTATTTGACAGCCCTGTCTCAGCCCCAGTCTTTTAACAGCATCCACCTGTATGGAAGGGCTTGTCTCTGGGGTGACAGCTTGGAATTTTTGTCCTAGCAACATCTGCAGGCTGATACAAAGTCTCTTTCTTTTCTTTTCCTCCTCCAGGTGGGTCTTTTCTTTATTATATTTGGCTTCCTCCTCCTGTAAGGTGGGAAGTCAGGTTATATTCAGTTGTTTGTTTTCAGTTACTTGCAGTACTATATCCTTTTCCTGTCCCTATATTTTATCTATCCTGCAAGCAAGCTTGCCCCACTTTTCTTACACTCCTGATGAACAGAACTGACTCCATGGCCAAAAGAATTGCTTCCACAGGGTCCTAGCGCCTCTGCTTAGACCCAGGAGTGGTGTTCTGTGTAGACCAAGACCAAATAGATGAAGTTGTATATAAAGCTATCAAGTTTTTAATGTTATCAAGAAAAAGTGGCACTTCCCTCTCTCTTTGAGGTTTTGAAAACAAGATAAATAAATGATTAAAAAAAAAGAATTACCGGCAACGTTCTCTGAAAAAGAGTCACAAGTCATGAAGGTTAGGTAGAATTTATCAAAACTGTACTATGAGAGACTGAGGGTTTGCTGTTCTTTGTCTTTTCTTGGCGTATTATCTGTTTACTGCTTGATCTCCTCCCCTGGTTTGCCCTTTCCTCTTCCCTGAACGAATATATGAAAAAAGCCAGCAGAAGAAGACCACCTGGTCTATCATGTCTGCTCGTAATGATGCAGGGTCTGGTCTTACACTTACGCCACTTGACCCTGTCCCCCCAACCGCCCCACCATCTCCCCCTTCCCCCCTTTCCTTTATCCCAAGAGTTTCCCTTTGTGTTTGTCCCAGGCCCTCTTGAATGCTCCTACCACCCTTGCTGATACCACCTGCTGTAGCAGTTTATTCCAGGTGGTCGACACCCTCTCCGTATAGAAATGTTTCCTTACATCCCTTCTAGTCCCCCCCATCAGTTTTAGGCTGTGCCCCTAAGCGGTGTTGTTTTCACTCATTTTATAGAGACATCCCATTTGCACTCTGTTAATTCCTTCATGTACTGAAGGTCTCTATCATATCCCCCTCTGCCTCCTTTCCTCCAGGAGCACATCCTCATTGACCTATCCTGTAGCCCCTCCATCATTTTGGTTGCTCTCCTCTGAACCCCTTCCAGCATGCTGATGTCATTCTTAAGGTTCGGATGCCAGTACCTCACCCCATATTCTAAATGTGGTCTCAACAATGACCTGTACAGTGATAAAATGACCTTGCTCTGCCTGCTACTGAATCTCCTTGCAATACTCCCCAGCATCCTGTTAGCCTTCACCACTGCCTTCTTACACTGGGAGATGTGTTTCTGGTCACTTGTAATCACCACTCCTAGATCAAGTTTCCTTTTCAGAAGCATTTACCTGAACTTCTGCTATGTAATACTCTGCCCAAGGCTTCTTGGCCACTATTGGCATCACTTTGCACTTTTTGGCACTGAAATCAAGTTGCCAGATTCCTGACCATCTCTCTAATCTAGCAAGGTCCTCCCTCACATCCTGTATCTCCTCCTCAGTGTCCACCCTCCCACAGAGTTTAGTAGCATCTGCAAACAGGCACATTTTGCCTTTAATGCCTTCCCCGATGTCACTTATGAAGGCATTGAACAACACTGACCCCTACATTGATCCCTGTGGGACCCGACTGGTGACCTCCCTGGCGCTGGAGAACTCACCCCCAAGCATTACACTCTCAGTTCTGCCCCTCAACCAATTTTCAGTCCATCTTACCACATTCTCCCCCACCCCTTGGTCCCTCAGTTTCATTGTCAACCTTTTGTGTGGCACCGAACTGAAGGCCTTACTAAAGTCAAGGTATATAATATCCGCCACCTGGCTTTTGTTCACTCCTGATCTTTGGGGTCATCACAGCTGCATTCTTTCTCTGTTTGGGAGGGTGGGCGAGCAGCTCCCTTTACAGTCAGTGCCAATGCTACTACACTGTCAGCCATCACGGGGTGTAGAATGCCAGGTGGCTAATGCCATCCCTCTCTGTGAACCAAGCAATCTACAGTACCTCCCATGTTGTGCCCTGCCCCCAGCCAGCATCACTATGGGATTCTGGGGATTACATGCTGCCACCCTGCCTCTAGGCCAGTTATGCATGTAGGATTAAATATTAAACAAGGAAGAAATTATCATGACATAATGACATGAAGCCCCATAACATTAGCCAAGTTTGTTTTTTAAGCAATAAAGCCTGAACAAGTGGGCATTTTTTGGATATTAACACTCAGTTAGTGGATGTTGATGACATGAGACAAAGCTAAGGGCCATTAATCCAATTCCAGACATTAATCACTAGAAAGGCACACATGTTAGTGTAGTATTGTGATCTCAAGTGTAGTGGTATTTTTTTTATCATATCTCTATTTTTCCACCTGCAGCCACCTGCTTCATATTTCCAGCCACCGCTTCACCTCCACCACCGACCCCAGAGTTGCATGCCCAGCTGGCATCTGTTATACCTTCAAGAAGGGCACCCCCATTGCCCCTGTGCCAGGCAAGGATCCAGTACAGGCACACGACTGTCCAGGCATCGTTGGTTGATGGAATAGTGGCCATCAAGCTGCCGCGGTCTGTGCTGCCATTTTCCGTGTTTTCACCCTGGGAGTGCAAGCATGCAATGACGCCTGGCACATTACATGCTTACACCTACTACAGTCCATACTTGCTGCACCGTCTCTTACAGTGCCCCCGGTCATCACCAGGGGCCGCTGCAGAGCGGTGGCACCCTGGATCCCACCCCAAGATAGGACAGCAGTACTCTGGATGCTCAATCCTATCCCCCCCGCTGACTCCTGATGCCCCGGGCTCGCATACGAACCCGGGTCACCAGCATGGCACGAAGTGTGGCGTCCAGTGCCTCAACCATCAGCACCACCAGGCCAGCTAAATGTAGTGGTATTTTTTTATTCTAAAAACAGTGTTTAAAAAAAGAAAGACCCGCTTCACAATCGCACACCACAGTGTTTTGAGAGCACTGGGCATGTCTAGGAGATTAACGACTGGTGCAACAGTCAATCATAAAGCATGCTGGCCTCATGAATAATTAATTAGACTTACAGCAAGAAATAATCCGAAAATGTCATTGGCCAGATCTCATCACCTGACAGTGGTTTAACCTACAATATGTGCACGGTAGTTCTAATGAAGAAAACCTCATTACCAGTCACCTGTGTTAAAATCACAACACAAATACCAGCTTTCAAAGCCAATCTGCCTGCTTCTCTCTCCCTCTCTCTCTTTCACTCTCTCTGCAGAGCAGTACTCCCCCCACTGCCACCACAGATGTTTTAGCTTCTAATCAGCAGCACCATCACTACACTCATATACCAGCACACAGGTGGGGACCAGGCAGCTGCTGTAATCAGCACCACTAGCAAACAAATCATGTCAAACTGGTCTTAAAGGAGGTGCAATAAATTATTTAATCACTTTTGACAATACAACACATAAATTCACTGTCCTGTTGCACTTATAAAACTGTGTTTGTCTATTAAATCTGCATTATATAATGGTTACACTTAGGGCATATGTGCCATTTTATAAGTGTCGTAAGCCATTTCAGATTGTGGTTTAAAGGGTTTTAGACTTACTTCCAGCAGTGACAGGACACTCAACCTTTGGTTTGTGTTCTTCCACCGCAAACCCTTTAAACCATTCTCTGGAGTGGTTTATTGCTTACTTATAAGGGCTGCTGGTAGGTGGAGCCTGCAGCCCTCTTACATTAGCTCTAAAAATGAGCTTACCATGGAACTTCCTTTTTGGACTTTTGGAAGTATCCATTCACAACTGCAAAATAGTGTGCTCCCCCTCTGATTGTTGCTATTTGCTGTTCTGTCTTAAAGGCAGGGGGGATGCTACAGTGCCTCAGAACTTCTCAGGATATAAAAAAAGCTTTTGAAGCGGCTGTCATTTAACCCTTGCAGGGCTGCAGAATAAACATCTGACCAGCTCAATCAAATAGATTCATTCTAGTTCTTTCAGCAGCCTAGGGGTTAACTCATTATCTCCTTAGTTGACTGAATACTGACCCAGTAGCACATGGCTAATTAGGCACATGTGTTATGTGGGAGACAGAGCAATACTGCAGCTAGCAGAAAACAGGCCAGAAATTGATGGTCCCCAATTAGAGACTTTGTTTATAAAAGTAAGAAAACAACATTTCAAATGTAGAAAATAGGGTTAAAATGTTTTATTAGTTTAATAGGAGTTTTAAAAGTTTATTTGATGAGTTGTTTTTGAAGTACTGGGATGTGGGCAGGATACAATGACATTCATAGGAGCCTGTTTGAATACATAACCCCCCACCACACTTTCACTGTTGGACTGCTGGCTGTCCTTTCCAGGCAACCCCACACACACACACAGACACACACATACAGAGACAGAAAGCGAGATTTTATCAGTTGCTTGCTATAAATGCCATTTGTTCCCCAGCTCTGAAACTGACCAGTGCCAGCAAAAGGTAGTGTTGGACTAGGGAAACACAGAGACACATACACACAGACACCTACTACGGGAGAGACACTGCAGAATTCCAACAGTCTTTCATATGGGAGTGTACTGCCCACCCTCTGTGACACAGGATGTCTTTTATATCAGAAAATAGCTGATGTAAGAAGTAGACCTGGACTCCCCCCTCCGAATACTTACATATGATAATTTCTTCAGCCTTGAAGCTGGGAGTCATCATGTAGGACTTTCTACTGTTTACTGCTGTCAACCCACCCACGTGTCTAAGTTATGCAGTTCAAAAATAAATTAGAACTACAAAACCAGTCATATAGAGGGTATAATGACTCGAATAGTTTTTTTGTTTCTTTTTGTTTGTTTTCTATTGCTGGTCCAAAATAAGTATCCGTTTATAAGTGTATGGGCCCCGCTTGATAAATGAGTGCTCTGCTATGCCATGCAGCTCCAAATGTCAGTACCAGAACAATGTTATCAAGTCAGTCCCATCTGTAACCAGTTATTCTTTTGGTAACAAGGTAAGATCCACTAGGCCCAGGACCTGTTTTCAGGAGCAACCCAAGGACACTAGGAAGGTTAAGTGACTTATTCAGGGTCACACGGTGTGCAAGAGGCGGTTGTGGGTATCGAACCATATTCTGCAGGATGTATCAAGCTCATTCATAGCTCATTACTCTAATGTCTAGGCTGTTCTGCCAGCCCTATGTTGTGATTTTACAGCCCCACACAGTCCCACTACACAAGGCAGGAACAAGGTTCTGGAAAAGGAAAGGGAAGTGTTAAAAAAATAAATAATTGGCAATCCTTGCAATCCCCTCTCCACTGCCCCCCTCACCCCTCATCCCTGTCAGTCCCTCACAGTCCCAGCTAACAGGCACAGCAATTATACTATAGTATATGGGTGCCTTCTGTTGTGCCTGGATTTGAGCAACTGCTGAAATCTTGTTGTAGGGCAGTTCAAAGGTCAAAAAAGCTGTTGTACTATCATTCTGACATCACATCGATAGTACAACCAATTTTTACCCTTGACCTGCCACCTGATTGTCTCTGCTGAGGCTGTCTGTAAAAAAATAAAAACAAACATGGTGGCGCGATTCAGCGAGCGCGGGGCAGCAGAGCCACTGACCTTTGAATTCAGAGTTGGGACACGGAGAACCATACACAAATTTTTTTTTTTCTAATTTTAAAACTAAGCAGTGCAGAGAAGTGAAAGTGAGAAGTGGGACTGGACCGAGCAGGATTGGCAGCAGCAGGAACGGAAGCTAGCAGGAGCACCAGTGGGAACGGAGCAGCACCTACAGCAAGTAACTTCAATAAAATAATGAGAAACAAAAAAAACCCCCATATACTATGTATACATAAACAGTGGATGGCTGAACATTCACAACTAAGGCTGCGTTTCCATCTCAGGGAGTTGATGACATCATCAAGACCTCTCAAGCTTTGCTCTCAAGGTCTCTATGATGTCATTAACTCCCTTGATGGAAATACAGCCTTGTTGTGGATGTTTATCCATCCACTATTCTATATATCCCCACAGTCCCTAAGAGCCCCTGTATTCTACTGGGTAACACAGTTGTTGAATCATCATAGGCCCAATGTTTGCTGCAGATGTGGCTATTTAACCTGCACAGTTATTAAGTTTAAAATTAAAGGGATCACTATTTGCAATCCAAAACAAGGCCAAATGGCCAAAATTCAGATCTTCTACCTACCTGGGCACTCCCAAAACAGACAGTCCAGTCCTGCCTTAACTATCTAACTAAAAGGATTGGGACAAAGGTCTGATTCAGTACTCATGGTATGCAGATCAAATGAGACCCTGAAAGGTTTCAGATGTGTAATGCTGGTCTCTCTGGTGTGCCGTAGCTGCAGGTTGCATGCTGTGGCTCTTTACTGTATCACAGCGGACATAGTCATTGAGAGGCTTGTAGGCCTGTGATGATTCAAAAACTGTGGCACCCAGCAGAATATAGGGGAGCTCTTAGGGAGAAGGGAGAGGAGGAAAAAAAAGGACAGTGGTGGTGATTTACCCTTATGGCTGGGAGGGAATGGCCCCACTGCAGCCCCTCCCCCCACTGGCAACACTGTCTGTTGGGAGTCTCACCATTGAGCTTTGCATGGGGCCCTAGCAGGGCAAAAGCTTCCACTGGCTGAGGGAACAAGTGAGAGTGAGAGAGAGAGAGACAGACAGACAGAGACAGAGACTCAGCTGTTGCGTGCTTTGAAGAAATGAAGTGTGTATGTGTGTGTGTCTCTTTTCCCCTATAGCAGCACTGCTCGGGGAAAGTCAATGTCAGTGAAGTGTTGTGAATGGTGTCTGTGTGGCTGTGGCTCTGTCATCTACCTCAAGGTATGTGGGTCACGTAGACACAGAGGGAGCTCCTGTGACACACCCACACAAACACACACACACACACACACACAAACATATGCACTTTGCACTGTAAAGGCAAGTATGCAAAGTACATGTTATTTATGATGCTACAAATTCAAGGGCCTTTCTAGCAAATTCCCATTTCCTCCAGGTATTTGAGAACTATGGTCTTCGACTCTACTCGTTGCCTCTGGACAAAGTTTAAGACTGAATCATCAGCTACAGGCCCTGATAGAAAAATAATTTTAATACTATTTAGTCAATTAAATAATTAGCTGTAGACAGTCAACACATTTAACTGGTTGTACACAAGTATGGTCATACTGTATTATAAACAGTCTTATCACTAGGGTTAGAGAAATCGGCCATTGGCAACTTCTGTTTGGCTTTAAGCCCATACATTTGGTTCGGCTTCCAGAATTCAGCAAAACTAGTTCATCTACAAATGCAGTAATTGTCATGGTGCAAGCTGACCACAAATAGGAGGTAAGAAAGTCTTAAGGTCAGCAATAAATATGAATAATTATCACTTTCTAGTTGCATCTGCTGTGGATTGCTGTTTGTGATGTTGTGACAGAGCTTGCAAATCCCACCAAGACAGCCACAGCCTAGTGTGAGCTACTGTAATAGTTACTATTCATCGCTGACCTCAAGATATATTGTATACTCCCATGTAGTCTCTGCTTTCTGTGTCTGGCTATATTGATTTTCAAATTACATACCCATACCCCCCCCCAAGAAAAAAGAACTTATGCATCAAAAATCCTAAAAATTAAAAGATATGAAATGTACAGCATTATATTACATGTGAGGGGTCTTCATTAACTGATACCAACTCTGTGTGCTCTGTGTTCTCAGTGGCACACCAGATCATATGGAGCTTGTTGGTGACGACAATGTGAAAGTTGTTAGCGTTGTCGTCAGAGGAAATAGTTGCCTCACTACTGCTGAGGTGGTATGCCAGACTATGGGGCCAGTACTAGTGGGAATAGTCCAGATAGACTTGCCACCAGGATATATAGGAGTGGGACTAATAGTAGATGTTTTGGTAATAAGATATCATGGAGTGTTAGTCAGTTGGAAAGTTATCTGTGCCTCCTGTTGTGGTGTTGCATGAGGTACAGCCATGTGTTTTAAACCAAGGTAAATTCTACAACAACCCTTGCCATGGAGTGCATTATTGTGATAACAAAATGGACCCAGTTGTGAAAAACACTAAAACATTAAATTAATGAATCAAATGCATAATGATGTGATGCATCCAGCAGTCAATAAAATAGTCCTTAATTCAATTGTTTTGCACAGTTGAAAGTAGATTGTTTGTGTCATAGAAGCTGATTTCTCCTTGTCTACCTGATTCCAATACATGTGCTTTAAGAACTACATAAACTATTTTTAAAGCACTTAGACTCTACCTTCCTTTCCCACCCTGTTTCTTTTTTATCTCTATCTTTCACCCACCCCAACAGGTTTGCACCTTTGGCAGAGCCTGGCAGTGACAGACAGGGGAAGAGGTTTGGCAACTGAGCAGTTATGCACCAAGAGACGTGGATTCCACACTGGGATGCCTGAGTCTAGTGCCAGCTAGCATCAGGTTCTGGTGGCATGGGACTCTGTTTTTAGATTTACAGACTGGAAGATGTTCAGGCATTATCCAGAGAACTGCTTGTTTTGTTGCCTGCCAGGTGCTAGGGCTGTGGATCTCACTTCAAATTGCTGGTGGGGATACAGGGAAGACCTGGCAGCTGCTGTTTGTATTGGGGAGCCTGCAACCCCCATTTACAGGCCTACAATAGGTGAAAAAATCAGTATGGACCCTTTTCTCTGAGAAAGCAAATACAAATTTGTTGCAGGCAGGAAGCCACCTTAATTATGACATCAGAGGTAGCTGTAGCCCACTCCCGTGGTCTTAATATCACAGGGCTGTGCTCCAACACACTCCTTTCCATGGCAGTTCATAGGGAGTAAAAAATCATGCCAGTATGTTTATAATTATTGAGCTTGACTCTACATAGTCATTTGTTTTAAAAAGTTTCCAATGTTTCTTTCTAATAATACTTTTTAGATTATTTTCCTATTAATAATTCAGCGTCACGTGTGAATATTCTTTCTTAGTTCCATAATTAACTGAATGCTACTTTTTATTTTTTGATACATTCTAATAATATGCTTGTGACCATTGGTAAGCTCCCTTATATAGTCAGCATGCACTATACTACTTTAATGTGGTACTTCTGCATTTACTTCCAGACATGTGCGATAGACTCTGGTGAAGCGAGAGCATGGCAAGAGCTGCAAGTATTCTTTTACTCACTCTTGCCACACTCCCCTCACTCTGAGCAGCCATATCAGCTCTGGCCAGATCTTGTATATTTTTGTAAACATCCCTCTGCTGCCACATTTTCATTTTACTACCTTTTGTCTTGCACTTTAGTCCACCCATTCCAAAAATATGTCATGATTATGAACTGATTTACAAGACTCAATTCAAATCAAGATGTAATTTTATTTGGGAATTATAGTCCCACCATACTCCACCCTGTCATAGCTGACTAACCTTTGGTGGGGGTCTGGGCTGAGGGTGATTAATATTGTATACCCAGGTGGCCCCAGCAAGAGAATGAATGGTAATGGGTTACATGGTAGTGGGGTACAACCCTTGGAGAAGTTGTCCCTATCCATTTCCCTTCCCAAGTAGCCCTCCCTAGCAATACCACACCAGCAGATAAACAGACATTGGTAATACAAGGTAAACAGGAACAAACACATCACCTTTCTGGTAGGAGTTGAATATCTGTTCTGCCCTTCTTCAAGAGACAGGGTCATAACAAAGCTATGTTGAAAATTTGGTGTACAAATATTACAAAACAACAAATTCATGAGCTTATGTTACATTTTGCTAATACAGGCTTGTAACTTTGGTAATTTTCAATATTTTTACATGAACTTCTTCACCTGCAGTTCTATCAGCTCTGGCCAGAACTTGAATTAATGTTATAACTTATATAATGCACTTAGGCAGTAAGTGTCTGCAGGCTGTGCACTGATCTTCCAAGGTAACTCCATTCAGATGTGGGAGATCCCTTGACTTTGCCCAATAAAATCTAGAATTCTTTCAGCAGGACCCAATTACCACTGTATTAGATGGCAAAAGTGTGGTTCTAGACCTATTAAGAGGGAAGGAAAGCAGTTTGCCCTTTGATTTTGATGGCTTTGAGAAATTAGAATGGTGTCAAAAGAAGCAGGGAGGATGTAAAATAATGAGCAAAATCAGGGAAGCTTGCCTCTGGGACTAGAATGTCGTGTTTTCTTATCCCAGACCAGGTAACACCATAACTGACACTTTAGTGTGGTACAAGGGAGTGCTGCCCTGTTAAGACGCCATCCTTCTGATGAGATATTAAACCAGTGTCCCCTTTACCTATCTGTGGTCACTGTCCAAATAAAAGCTAAAGATCCCATGATGCTTATCAAAGAGGAGTAGGGTAGTTTCATCAATGTCCTGGTCAACATCCCCCTTTCAATAAAACATGCCCTTGTAACCCACACCAAGGTTCACCTGGAAACAAGCTATCACAGCCTTTTGCAAAAAAAAAAAAAATTACAAATAAATAAAAATAAATACATTCCCTGAAAATATGGAGCTTTGGAAGGGGGATACTAGACTGAAAAGCCCACAAATTTAGAATGCCAAGATTTGGATATTTTTTTATATTTGTCTAGTGTTTTATTTTGTGGGAAGGAGAGCATCATTTTGTAATTTTTGTAAACTGGTCAGTTTTAACAAGTAGGCCATTTATCTAGTAGGGCATTTTATTTAGATAATATGCCCTTGAGGTCTAACTTCTGGGCTATATCTGAACACAAAGCCTGTTAGAATAGGATTCATTTCTTAACTAATTTTCAACAATGTGGAGTTATTACTGGTAATAAAATAGCAGTTTTCTCTATTTTGTTAACAGCTGTGCAGACTTGTTTTGTTAACTGCTTTGTAGACTTTTTTATTAGTTATATAGACACATAGACTGTGATGACAAAAAAGGTCCATTGGCTCATCTAGTCCCACCCCCCCATCTAACTACGCTATACTGGCCCTAGTGCCCTCCCCACTTTATTTCTGCCACCCCTTTTTTAACTCATCCCAGATGCCTGTCCCATCCCTGCTTGAAGCTGCTCACTGATTTGACCTGTGCCACTACATCCAGTGACAGGCTCCACTTGTCCACCATTCTTTCTGTGAAAAAGTGCTTGCAGGTGCCCCTCTTAAATTCCCTCCCACCCCACGAGCTTAGGTGAGTTCCCTCTTGTTCCACTATTTGAGCTCAAGGAGAAAAGTACCTTGCCATCCCTCTATTTTTTATTTAAAAGTTTAATAGTTTACAGGATAGGTTCCAGGAGAAACTAGCCTTGTTTACAGGAATGTCTCAAGTCATGGAATGCAACTTACAAAGACTTAAGCTGAACACACAAAAAATAAATGCACAAGCAAATTTATGTGTGCAACAGTAATCATAGTGCAATAAGAATAGATCCTTTGTTAGAGCAAATACAATTAATTAAGACAGATACCAGTGTGTTCATCCCATGCAGGCACTTGTACTTCTGTCCAAGGTTCTTTATCTACATCTACTGAGAAACTAAGAAATAAAATAACTAGTGTGACTCCAAAGAGATGGGGAGCAAAATGATAGACAGAGGTGAAATATTTTACAAACTCTGGTCAGAGCCAATACAGCTGCGCATAGCTGTTACGAGTGCTTTAGAATGAGTGTCAGCTAGGGTGCGGGGCACAACATTAGGAAACAGAGTAGCTTTTATGAGTGCTTTGCAATGAGTGGTGGCTGAGGTGAGGGGCACGGCATCAGGAAATGGAGTATGCAGTGCACAAGATGGCGGTGAAGACTCAACTGTTCATGTGCGATACTCACGCATGCACAGTCTGAGTCAGCAGACATGCTGTGCACAGCAGCCATCACTTCCGCAGTTGCAGAAGAAAAAGAAGTGCCTCACTAAGTGGGTGATTTTATGTATCTGGCAGAGGGGGAGGGCTGCATAAACATAGCCACTGGAAACTGTGCCCGAGCAGTGTGGAAGCACAGTGGACAGTGGTCCGATAACATTGTTCTGCAGTGCTCTTCTGAGATAATTGCATAGTGAATGCAGAACTCCACCCACACAGCCATAAAAATGAACTGTAATTGGCAGAGAAATGAGGCTCATTGAAGTAAGACTTTATTCTTACAAAACTCCAAATTCCTGATGCAATGATATACAGTGTTTCTAAAGTGAGAGGTACACAACATTCCAGTCTAGTGGGTCACTCCCAGTCAGATGACTCCTATATCTGTAAGCAAGGGTTCTTAACAACATAAAAATATTGTATAATTTACAATAAATATTGGCACAAAGTTTTTCCTTTCGTTCTCCTCACAACTTATTATTACCATTGTATTCAGCTTTTACAGTGCAGACACAGAATGTAGTCTGATTTTGAGAAATATGTGAACTGCCTTTTTTACCACGTATAAAATGTTTTTTTAATGCTGTCTATGTTTTTTATGTATATGCAGCAATGTACTGATGGCTATGAATGGGATCCTGTAAGGGAGCAGTGTAAGGGTAAGTTTGTTGTCCCATAGATTTCCTTGTTTTTTTTCTTTGCATCTTCTTTCCTTTCTCTGTATTTTGTGGAAAAAAATATTGTGTGATTTGTATAATTTGTTTCTAACTTAGCTTTTGTTTCGATATTTAAAGGTCCCTTTTACAAAAACTGACAATTTGTTTTATTTATTTCAGATGTTGATGAATGTGCTGTTGTGCCCGATGCTTGTAAAGGTGGAATGAAGTGTGTTAACCACTACGGAGGATATCTGTGCTTACCTAAATCCGCTCAAATTATTGTTAATAATGGAGAACAAGAAACACCCACTGAAGCCCCTCCAGTACAACCTCCAGCAGAAGCTGCATATATCAGACCTGTGGACAGTAGACAACCTGTTGTTCCTGCGCCCCGTCGAGTCAGGTGTGCAGCTGGATATGCGCCAGATGGCTTAAATCAGTGCAGGGGTAAGCTTGCTCTTTTTACAGAATTTACAGAGTGCTCTGCATTTTCACTGTTTGTCCTTCTAGGTGTGGAGAGGCGAATATAAGAATTACATAGGTGTGACAGTGACCTACTTATAATTCATGATTCTGAAGGTTTTCTGCCTATATTTTACAGGAGGATATTAGAAATGTGGCCTTCCATGAATGAGGAATGGCCTTTTATGTGGCCAAATATTAAACTTTTCAAACCTGTACTGTATTTTGTAGCAAAATAATCGTATGCAAGACAGTTATTTTCACACAGATGATTTGACTGATGTAGCAAGCCATTAAAATGGCAGCAGTGAACAGTACAGATTACAGTATTTGTGAAGACTGCAACATAACAGAGCTTTGATGGCTCCTGTCTGGTTGGAACACGTCTGCGGAAACATGCTGTTGAGTTTCCTGGTGCTGTAAATGCAGTACCAAATTTCAGAGGAAATTGTTGTAAATGTATGGAACAGATACTTGGGACAAGATTTTCAAAGGCCTGTGGCTGCTGTGTGTACAGCTGTCTTTTCAAAGGGATTGTGCTGGCCTTGGTGCACCTTGGTGCAGTGTTCAATGATGGATCTAGAGCCCCCGAGCAAAGACAGTTGTTTCCATCTATAGACACTGTTGGGGGGCAGGACAGCAGCCCACTTTGTCACTCACCTGTTGCTTCCAGGTCAACATCTCCAGGCAGGTCTGTCTCAGCATGGAATAGTAGTCTGAAGTGCACACTGAACAGCCTCAGTCCTAACTGAACTGAACTCTTTCCCAGGCGACATATCATTGAGTCCTCTTACTGCATCATTGATACCCCCTTCCACTTCACTTTCATGCCACATCATTCTGCTAGGCATAGGAACTGCATACTCACCCAGTTGCTTAAGCAAGCCATCCCTGTCAAGCCCATCTAGCAGGAGCCATTTGGGCCCATGTGATATCAGCTGACACTGTAAGAACTTTCAAGCTCAGAGTAGACAAGTGCTATACAGAAAATGGGGTGATGGTATACCAACCACAAATAATAGCTTTTATAAGACTAAGTCTATGTCTTCCACATAGAAGATTGATTAATAAGCTAGGTAGGCTCGGGGTGGGTCAGAAGTTTTTCAACTGGGTGGCAAACTGGTTGATGGGCAGAAAACAGAGAGTGGTGGTAAACAGTATACAGTCAGAAGAGATGCAAGTCACAAGTGGGGTACCTCAGGGATCAGTCCTGGGGCCAGTCCTCTTCAATATCTTCATCAGTGACATTGCAGATGGACTGCAGGGTAAGGTTTGTCTGTTTGCAGATAACATGAAGATCTGCAACAGAGTAGATTATCCAAATGGGGTGGGCAGAATGAGAATATATCTGGATAAACTGGCAAAATGGTTGGAAGAGTGGCAACTGGGGTTTAATGCAAAGAAGTGCAAGATCATGCACATAGGGAAGAGAAACCCTGAAGCCACCTATAGGTAGGGAAGGGAGTTGCTGGCAGTCACACGGGAAGAAAAAGACTTTGGCATCATCATCACCGATGACCTGAAATCATCCAAGCAGACCACTAAAGCAGTAGGTAAGGCTAGAGGAATGTTGGGGTGTATTAGTAGGGGTATCACAATCCAGAAGAGGGAGGTAATAATCCCTCTTTACAAGACACTGGTTAGGCCCCATCTGGAGTATTGCATGCACTACTGGAGGCCACACCTTCACAAGAACATTAACCAAATTGAGGCAGTCCAGAGAAGGGCAACCAAAATGGTGCAGGGACTGCAACAGAAAACATATGAGAACAGATTAACGGAGCTCAAGATGTATACCCTAGAGCAAAGGAGGGAGAGAGGTGATATGATTGAAACATTCAAGCACCTTAAGGGCATTAACAAGGTGAAAGAGTCTAACATGTTTCAATATAAGAAAAACAGCAGGACAAGAGGACACAGCATGAGATTAGAGGGAGGCCGATTAAGGGGTAATGTGAAGAAGTTCTTTTTCACAGAAAGGATGGCGGATGCATGGAACGGCCTACCTCGGGAAGTTGTGGATATGAATACAATGCAGGGCATCAAACAGGCATGGGATAGGCATAAGGGAGAAATAAAGATGAGTATGAATAGATAGGTCATTGACAGAGCAAAGGCCGATAGCACATTTATAAGGTAGAAAAATAAATGGGCAGACTGGATGGGCCTTGCGGTCTTTATCTGCCATGAACTTCTATGTTTCTATGTTTCTAAGTCAAAAAAATATATGAAATAAAGGGGACCAAGTGGAGGGAAATTAGATAATTGGAGGAAAAGAGTGTGAGAATTAATGTTAGCATTATTCTTAAAAGTGAACTTGATGATACAGATAATCAGGATCCCTATTATGGTACCCTAGGAGAAAATAGAATTGTGTAGCATATAATCAGGCTCTCTACTATGGTACCCTAGGAGAAAATAGAATTGTGTAGCAGATAATCAGGCTCTCTACTGTGGTACCCTAGGAGAAAATAGAATTGTGTAGCAGTTAATCAGGCTCTCTACTATGGTACCCTAGGAGAAAATAGATTTGTGTATCTGGAACAAGACATATCACCATGACTCCTCTACCCACCAATCTTGTCTAAAGACCTACAGATTATTAAAATAGTCTCTTGGAGTATAGCAAGCATAAAGGGAAAAAAGGTCATGATAGGTAGTTGTTGAAATATATAAAAAAGTTAATGTTGTCTTTTTATAAGAAAGTTGGATTGCATATTATAAGGAATTTGAAATACCAGGGTTTATAAACTGGGAAATAAAGGGAGAAAAGAACTGTAAATGTTAGAGATTATGTGGGGTCCTCTTGATTCTAATTTCCACTAAAATTTTATTTATTTGTTATTATTTGAAAACCAGAAAAGGCACACTGAACCAAGGCTCATCTCCAGGTGTGACCTAGGTGAAGGGGAACAAGAAGGTATAAAGGCTCATTTACAGGTGTGACCCGGGTGAAGGGGAACGAGACGGTATAAAATAATAGGATACATGTAACAAAGTACAATAATGTGAGACAATAAATAACAGGATCATGGATACAGGTAAAAGAATTAAAATGAGAATAATGTACAAAAATACAATACGTAGTACCACCCTGGGACACTTCTAACTAAATACAGGAGCTATGGTAGGTCACAAACAAAAAAACTGTACATAAAGTGCAAGAAAAGTACAAAGCCAGTTGAGTTAAAAATATAGGGTCCATGGGCACAAAAAAAATGGTGTAAGGGCAAAGAATGAAAGGAACCAGGAGAGGCTAAGGGCAGGAGGGGGAAATAAAATAGTGATGATTTGAGAGAAGGTGGGAGTAAGACAAAGGGATTCAGCAAGCATGTTCCAAACTGTTGGAAGCTGGTACAAGATCACAAGGTGTTCATTACATGGTAATAACCTTGGTTAACATGGTTATAAGCAGCATGGATTTGTATCTGGTAGACTGTGCCAGACCAACTAAATTCTGTAGTATTTTTTGACTGGGTCACTAGGGAAGTTGATAGAGGACAGTCAATAGATGATTACTTTGATTTCAGCAAAGCTTTTGACTTGGTTCCACACATCAAGTTGCTGAAGAAAAAATGGAAGACTATGAGGCAGGGAGTGAATAGGTCAGATGGGCAGGAATGTGGTTGTGAAGGATGAAACTGAGGGTGGTAGTAAATGAGGTCAAATCAGAAGAGGAGGGTCACAAGTGGGGGTGCCACAAGGTTATGTTCTAGGACAATTTTTATTTAATAAGTTTGTTTGCGACATTGGAGAAGGTATTTAGGGCATGATGTGTCTTTTTTCAGATGATACAAAATGCAACAGCGTAGACAGTGAGGAAGGGGTAAGAGAGCTAAAAGGAACCTGGAGAGGCTGGAAAGAGGGTCCACAATATGGCAATTGAAATTTAATGTCAAGGATTACAAGGTGATGCACATAGAGAAGAAAATGCATGGACAGAATATTGAATTGGGTGGGGGGGCGTGGTTGGTTGGCCACAACATTGGGGGAAAGGAATATGGGAGTAGTCAGTACACCAAAGCATACAATAAAGCAAAAAGGAAGATGGGATGCATTGGGAGAAGATTTGACAGCAGGACGGAGAAGGTGATGTTGCCCCTTTGTAGGTCCCCTATGAGGCCACACCTGAAATACTGTGTCCATTTCTGGAGGCTGTACATGAGAAAAGATAGGGACAGGCTGGTGTCTGTGTAGAAAAGGTTCACTAGGATGATAGACAACAGGACAGATCCTATGAAGAACAACTGAAGGCCCTTAACATTTACCCTCCTGAGACCAGTGTGTGTGGGGGGGGGGGATGATTGAGACGTACAGGTTCACGAAGAAAATAAATGAAGTGAACAGTGAGGAACTATTAACAAGAAACCGTAGTGCTGTCACCAGAGAAAACAAATTATTGTTAGTCAGTGGAAGCTTCTGTTGTACTTCACAGAAAGTGGGTAGTTGAGCCATGGGACACATTTCCTACAGAAGTAATGAGGCAGAAACTGTAAGTGGGTTCAGAAATGGTTGGGACAGGTATAGAGATCTTATAATTTCAAGACATGGGGTAGGGAGTGGGGGAAGGGGCTAGCAGGAGAGATTGTGAGTTTGGGGTTGAGCATCAAAACCAATAACGCTTAGACAGTAGTTGAACTGTTTATGTAGAAATTCTCTGTTAGCATACTAGATGCATTCTTGGTGTTTATATGTTGGCAACATCTATGATTCTGTGAAACTAGACCGGGGGCACTATTCTTCCTTTTGGTAGCTATCAGTACTACAAACAAGATTAGTGAAGTTATTATAAATATGTTTATTCCTTCAACATTGCATGGATACAGACATTATGACATTATCTCTGTATTAAAGAATCTCTTGGCAAATATTAGGGTGGAATTTGATGGAGTATATAATCTTGTCTGGACTACATGAGGTCTGCAAAGAAAGAAAGACTATAACTAGTAGGGGTAGAGAATTATTGGTCTTTGCGAATAAATATGGGCTCTGCACCTTAAATGGAAGAACTCCTTGCAATGTTTTTGGAGCTGTTGCCCACTCTATAAGAGGATGCAAAAGTGTGACTGAAATAGTAATCGTTGAGGTCTTTCGATTTGACAGCGTTATGAAGTTCTGTGTTGACAAAGTCAGTGATAGCTACCTTTGCCCACTAGTGGTGGAATATCTGCTAGATAATTCATTTAAAAGGGGTATATGATCTGATGAAAAAAAGGAAGAGGGAGTTAAATCCAACAGTTAATAAAAAGAAGCTCAAGTGCTCTCCAGTTCAAAGTGTCAAGTAAATAACATTTTTAAATCTAGAACAAGTAGCATACAGCTAGTGAACTTATTATAATTCTGACCCTTTTTAAAATTATAAACTTATTGACTTACTTTCTAGTAAGCTAGCCAATGGAACTTGCCAGATAAAATCCACTGAGCCAATGAGCAATTGTATGATAAGGAGTGTGCAAATACCACATAGATGGTAAATAAGTTGGAGCAGCATTAAAGAGCTAAATCAGCCAGAGAGTGAATAGAGGAGCTTTTCATAGGATAAAAATGGATAAGACATTACTGAAGACTGAAAAACGAAAACTATATACCCTCATTTATGGACTCAGTTTCAGGAAGCAGTATTTGCCAAAAATTCTAAGAAATTCTGGGAGTTGGTGGCATTCGTAACTGGAAACACAAAGATTAACATGGAGGCAGTTATTTCTGCCAATACTTGGGTATCTCAGCTCAAAAATTAGATGCAGATCATTTTAATCCCAAACCCATGAACTCACTGATGAATCACTCTGTAAACACTAAGAATAACAGTTTAGTACCTTCCAACTGGGGTTCCCTGACTCCCTGAAGGAGACTGAACCCTTAACTGTGATACAAAAAAGGAAAAAGGCTCCAGAGGACCAAATTGCTGCAAGTAGGGTTACCACCTGTCCTGATTTTCACAGGACAGTCCTGATTTGGGCAGCTCTGTCCATCAAAAACACATGAAAAATACTGCATGTCCTGACATTATACAGTAATAGAAAATATATTTTCTAACTTTCCTCTAAATGTTGCAGAAAACTATAATACCTTAACTAAAATACCTTACAATGACAACAAACAATAGAAGCAACTAAAACAAACTACAACATTTAGTCTTAATTCTGATTATATAGAGAAAACAAGCCTGCTGCATTGGTTGTGGTTCCATACTGTTCGGCAAAAAATCATGTTTCGGTAAGAAATTTCTCACTTTGGCTTCCTAAAAGATGGTAACCCTAGCTGCAGGTAAATACAGAGTGGTGGGCACACATGTTAGCATTGATATTTGTCAATATTAACCATTCATTAATACTGCCTCGATGATGGAACACTATTATAATTTTACCCATCCTCAAAAATGGTAACATTATCAATCCATCATTATATTATCCAATAAGCTGCTTTGTGCTCCACTAAAAATATACCCTAGATATCAGTTGAAAAATCTTTGAGTCCTGGGTATATATGTGAATAAACTTCTAAGCAAGGTACAGGCTGTTTTAGACCCCATGCTCAACAATGGATCAAGTTTTCATGTTACGCTATTTAAATGTTGTGGGAGTTAAAAAAGGTTAATTTATATGCAGTCTTTATTTATTTATTTCAAAGGTTTCACAAGGAGGTATATACTATGCTTTTAACAGATTGTTTCCAGAAGCATCATATTGGATGTGGGTAGGGAAATATACAGTACAATACATAATGTAAGGTGCAGTAGTAATAAGAATAAAATACAAAAAAATATATATTCAGTAAAATAAATGTGAAAATATACAGCAGTGCACAGTCATGATTGACAAGCAGATAGGGTCGTGCAAAGTAAAGCTGGGTAACAATGCAACGTATGGTACAAGTGCTGCACAGTACTAGGAGCAATGGCAGATAGTCAAGCAGTAATCCATGACAGGTTGTGGGTTATGCTGGGATTTAACCCATACCTGGTGTGGGCAGCCTCATGACCAAACCCACACCAGAAGTGGGTAAATCCCAGCATAACCCACATCCTGGAGTGCATTATTTTTTTTTATTCAAATTTTATTGAACTTTTTACAATACAGAGAACAGATCCACGATAACACAATACACCGGAGGTATATTTGACAATGTGATGGACCCATTCTCTCCCCCCCCACTCCCCGCCCTCTCTTACCCACCTCCCCTCCCAACACAGAAAGGTAAATAGTAATCACTCGAATGTTGATAAGGTATCAGTTCGTATCAGCTATAAGGAGTAGAGGGTATGTAAAGGGTCCCAAATCTTTATATACCTTTTTAACCTGTTACTGAGGCTTGCTCCTGGAGTGCATTATTGTGATTATACAATTGGCACTAAGTAAAAGTAAAAAAAATATATTAAACAGTTTAGATTTAAAAAAAAAGTGTTTTGTAATAGCTTTTTAGTGTGATATCTTTCCTTCTTTGAAAAATAGTCCTTGGTTGTTACTTTGAACATGGAAGGCTGCCGTATACACACACACACACACACACACACACACACACTACACACACTCATTCATAGGAAGCTTGTTTCATAACTTTTTTTTTTAAATCAGTAGTATCCTTTAGGCACTTTTTGTACCACTGTATTACTATGTGAGATGCTCCCTAGGAGCGAGGGCAATGCTCGGTGATGTCAGCTGTGAGGAACCTCCATTAGTTGGGCAGGCTTTTTTTTTTTTGCTATTTTATTCTAATGAAATGGATACATCAAGAATTTTAGATGCAGGGTGTGGGAGCATTTTCTTTTATTGTGATGGACTAAACGGAGCTGACAGTTGAGTGAGAGAAGCTATAAAGGGCTGCCCGGTGCTGGGTTTCCTGTTAGTTTAGTGGTTCTGGTTTACAGTGCCTTTTGCGGTTGGGGGAAACAAATGTTTTTCATCTGGTGGTATTTATATTATTTGTGATTGGGAGATCGGGCATTCTTTTCCTAGTTGAGGGCATTTATAGTTGTTTACGTAGGTGCAATGTAGCGATGTCGTGGGGACAGAAAACGGAGCCGATAACAACAAAGATGATAGCTGAAACCATAAGGAGTCAAAGTGATGCAAGTGTACTGTCTGAGTTTTCAAGGAGGAGGTATTTTAAAAAAGGGTGTTTTGGTATGTGACATGAGTTGGGGACTATTGGGATCTATCTCATAGAAACTGTAGTGGTTGTTTGAATCTCCTGCTTTTGTGTCGTGCTTTAGCGGGGGATCAATATGGTGGCTTTATTGTTTTTATTTTCAGGGGTCAGATTGATCTTGGCACATGTGGTTGATTGGATCTTTTTTGTTTGAGTTATACTGGGATTTACTCAAGCTTGAAGATGCAGTCAGCCAATCAGATTGTTGGATTCTGCTTACCCATTGTATAATGGCAGATTACCACCACACAGACTGCTAAGGTGTGAGAGCTACAGTATCAAAGCCAGTGCAGAAGGTAGGCTCAGGACCACCATATTACCAGATATGATTAACTGATTTGTAATATGTGGATACATCACAATAATATGGTAGTAATGCATACAAAAAAAATCGCGGCATTACCATTGTTCAAAAGTGATAATACCATTGTTTCTCCACCAAAAAACTACCATTCAGAGCTCGTAATACTATAGTTCCAAGCTCTGAATGATAGTATTATTGGAGAAACAGAACAGAGCAAGTGCGCGACTATCTCACACTGTAGAGCTGGTTCCCATGGTGCCAAATGCGGTTGTTAAAGATGTGAAGTGACGATTTCCAAAGCGTGCTATGTGGTTGACTGCTTTTTGGCTGTGGGAGGGCAGAACAGTTTGAAAAACATGGTGGCTGTCTCTCACTTAGCGAGAGTAATTTGTATCCATTGCACTTTCGGTGATATTTATTTTTTTTTTCTTACATTTAAAGCATTATCTGGTTGATCCTGCCTTCGCTCACCTCTGGAACCCAAGTAACAAGTAGGACTGGATAGCAAAACTAATGACCGGAGTCACTGTGGCAGGAGCAGAACTTGACAAAGAGTACTTGGAGCAAGTCAGTCTTCAGTGCAGTTCTCCGGTGGCCATTGTCACAGGATAGCAGAAACAGTATTTGGAGCTGTGGTATTTTTGTATCGGATCCATATATGATGTGGGAGGCTACCTCTGGCAGTGCAGGTACTGAGTTTGAGTCCGGGAGCGGGTTATGTTTTACTGCAGCTGCGAGCTGCAGCACTTAATTTTTTGCAAACTATAGGTTTTGCCCCTTCCCCGATATGCACACCCCTGGAGTTGAGAATCCTAATTCAGGGAGGTGCAGGGGGCAAAGCGGGCACAGGGGGGCACAGTCCCCCTGCAAAAAGACTTTATTTAGATCCAGAAGTCGGGTCACTGTAGAGTGTATATCGCCAATTTGCTTTTCGGCGATATACACTTGCCATAATAGCGATCGCTCTTTTACGGTCGCTATTATGACATGGAACCATTGCCAGTATTAAAATATGTGTATGGACAAACAATATCCAAAATGCAAGTTGGAAGAGACAGATCTCTTTCAAATAGCATTAAAATAATCATTGGAGTAAAACTAGGCTGCCTTCTAGCCCCTTTACTCTTACATTTATATATAAGTGAAGCTTGCTGGGATGAAACCCACTTCTGCAGCATTCTGCAGTATGCTGCAGCAGAGTTACTGCAGTAAACAATGGAATTTCAATTGAAATTATTCCCTTTTGTCATGCAGGAAAATGTGACACTGCCAGGATGAAGTGAGTGTCACAGTTTCCTGCATGCATAAGAGCTAATTACCATTGAAATTGCATTTTTACACAGACTTCCGCTGCAGCATACTGCAGAGTGCTGCAAATGCTGCAGAATTGGGTTTCATCCTGGATAGTTTCACTGTTCATATAGATATTTACGTATATATATATATATATATATATATATAAAGGGATATGTGATGGGGGGGCCATCAGATAAACAAATTATTTTCATGAGTCCAGGATTTTAAATAACTGAAAAATTGATGCTCATTTTCATGAATAAAACTGCTAATCAGTTGTGATATTGCATAGCTCATGTCTCAATTTGTTTAGTAACGTAAACTGCTAGAAAATGTATATACCTACTTTTTTGCAATTGATAACAATGAAAGTGAGAATCAGTTTTAACCCTGGAGTCCTGGGTGACCTCGGGTAACCAGTGAAAATAACTAATTTATCCACAGCTCCCCATCGCATATTCGATTAACGTAATAGGTTTCAGCTTTTTAGTTTTTTTTTAATCTGTCTTTGTTTTTTGTGGGGTTAATACATGGGATTTTTTTGTTCTTTGCCACGTTGGTGGTCGCACATGGTGTTGGTGCTAGGAAAGGGACGTCCTCACACTGAGGTCAGGGCAGTAGCACGTGTTTCTATTGGCAGAAAACCTGGGAAAGGTGGGGCTGTGTGAACTTTGCAAAGAGAAAAACATTGCAGCTCTCTACTCACTTTAGCAAACGATTGTTCTGTAGTACCGGGAGTTGGGATGCTGAATGCACCATTTACAAAACTAGTGGAGTTTTTTTGCAGTTAGTAGTGTGTTTTGTAATTAGTTTAGTTCAGCAAGTTTACAAATGGCAGTGGAAGCGCATCAGTATCTGAAGTACTGTGCAGGAGTGTGCCTAGTATGTGGTGTGTTTTTTAAGTGCAGATTCAGTTTCTGAGGCTCCAGCAGAGTTCAGAGGACAATGAAAGGTGGACAGAGGGCTGGTCTGGAGAGAGAGAAGAGAGGATGAAGAAAGGTAATGAGTGAAGTGTGAAAGTGAGCATTGTAAAATGGAGTGCTCTATGAAAATGAATGCAGAGCAAGCCTGCAAAGAAGAATGGCATGGCTGCTCACTTGCTCTTTGGGGCTGGTTCGGGAGTTTGAAAATGAGAGTGAAACCGTGAAAGTGCAATTTTAGTTTATGTGCAGCAGTATCCATTATGCTTGGTGGGTGAAAGTTTGGGGAGCTTAAAAACAAAACAAAAAACATTAGTTTTCTTTTGGTCCGGTCAGGCAGAGGTGTAGGTCAGTGGGTCCTGATGTTAGAGAGTGCTGGGTGAGAAGGGGGATGACCTGAATATATTTTGAATAAATGTATTGTTATGTTTTTTAGTAAATATTTTGGCAATTTTGGGAAAATAATGACCTAGGCAAGTGAAGCTAGTTTTTAGAGGTGCACGTGCAGTGTGTGTGTGTGTGTGTGTGTGTGTGTGTGTGTGTAAGGACTGAAAGTGCCTGTAAATGAAACTGAAAGGAGGTTGAAGTAGTGCCGGCAAGGTGAGGGTCTTGGTGGTTGATTGACAGCTTGCGTTTATCCCACATATGTGGGATACATTTGAGGTGCTAAGATTTATCTCACATATGAAAATAAATGGATTTATGTAATGGATTTTGGCTCCACCTATTGCATGTGTGTATATATATATATATATATATATATATATATATATATATATATATATATATTATGGTAGCAGTAGTATGCTACATGATTAGGAGTTGAGCCATTTACATGTTAAACTTAAAATTTTGCACCTTAATAACATTGCAACCATTCAACAGATTTGCCTGAAATTTGGAATACACGATCAAGAACCGTACATCTTGATATCTGCCAACTTTCATACTGTTCAGATATACAGCTGCGGAGTTGTTAAGCATGATCTGCATGCACGTTTACGCTTTTTTGAATTCTTTGCTCGTCCCTACAGGTCGCACGATTTGCGCGACTGGTCCAAAAACTTCAGGGAACATGGAGCCAGGGTCTCCGATGTGCCTTTTGAAGATTTCATGAAAAAATATTAAACGGTTCAAAAGTTATTCAAAAAACAATTTCCCATTATAAGTCAATGGGAAAAGTTAACAAAAAGTCCGACAGTGTCGCAAATGCACTTTTTAGTGTCGCAAATGGCCCTAGTAGTGTTGCAGATTCGCCATTTTTTTTCAGTTGGTGATCAGAAAAATGCTTGGCATTTAAATTTGGGACACTCTAGCAACGCAATTCTTTTTGTGTTTACCTAGTCAGACCCTGAGGATGCTAGGCATGTCTTTATTTTGAGGTTAAACACCCTAGAAATATGTTTTTCCAATTTCTGGAAAAAGTAGTGTCGCACTCATGAAAGTGTAGCAAATTTTTGTGAAAGCTTTCGCAAATCACGACACTATGCTCAAAATAACAGTAATTCTTTGCCACCCTGCTGCAAATGAGCGGTTTGGTCTTTTGGGCTGACATTTGGAGGGAAGGCAGCCAACATCTCACAGATGTGCTTTTTGGTGGTTTGGTGACAAAATATTGCATGGATGCAAAGTTACGGTACTCCAAAGTTGACACTTTTTCCCATAGACTAACATTGTGGCGTCCGTTGCATGACAGGAATTATTTGCCACCCTGCTGCAAAATAACGGTTTGGTCTTTTACTCTGAAATTTGGAGGAAAGAAAGCCAACATCCCGCAGATGTGCCTTTTGGTGGTTTGGTAAAAAAATGTTGCAGGGAGGCAAAGTTATGGCACTCCAAACTTCTCTTTTTTTCCCATAGGATAACATTATGGCGTTCACCGCGCCTTTCAGGGCCCGTATCTCGGAAACGGTGCGAGATACGGACTTTTCATCAGAAAAATGCTTAGCCCTCCCAAAAGGGGCTAAGTATGAAACTAGCTAGGAAAGTCAGAAATCATATGATTTTGAAAATTTTTTCTACGTCATACGGTTCCTGAGATATAAGCAATTTAGTATTCCAACTCCTCGTTTTCTGCTCCGAGACCCATTATGCATACATTCTTTGTACTCACTGTCTTTCTCTATGCAGCTTTTGGGAAAAACCAGCCTGTGCGCTTACATTACTGTTACCCTTACCGCTTCCGCTTGCGGTTCTGTACCCGTTTCACTTACCGTTCCCCGTGTACGCCACCATGTGCGTTACCCTTTGCATTTTCATTTGCGCTTGTGTTTGCATTGTTTTTACCATTTGTGTCTACAGTACTGTTTCTCTTTCTGTTTCGCTATTCGGCACCATGTGCATTGCCATTTGCATTTGCAGGCACCATGTTACTATGTGACAAGAAATCACGTGGCGGAAGCGCGAGGCCCATTGGGCCCCATGCTCCCGCAGCTGCATTACATTCACTATTTCTCATTATCATTCTCAAAAAGAAGGGAAATTAGAGGCAAAAAACTCAGTTTAATGCATCATTTAGGGTTGTTTCACAGTGACAAAAGCAAGGAAATTCGATGTTGGGTTGAAACCCCCTTGCACCCTCAGCCCACCCTCCCAACCAGCATCGGGTGGCGTTGGGGTGTCTGTCCTAAATCTCACCCCATTCTCCTATTCCTCAGCTTCTTTCCAATGTGATGGGGTGAGAGTTAGGGCGGCGATCCCAGCGCACGCAATATCAGTTGAGGGTGGGCTGGAGAAGGTGCAAGGGGGTTCAACCTCAACATCAAATTTCCTCACTTTTTGTGGCTGTGAACAACCCTAACTGATGCATTAAATGGAGTTTTTGCCTCTAATTTATATATATATATATATATATATAATTTAGGTAATTAATTGTGTCAACATGTTTGCCTCTTCATTTAATTTAATTGTTGGGGGCAAAAACAGTGGGGAGCTTCAAGCATGTGTATGGTAGGCACACAGACATAATATGTACAGGAAAGGGAGTCAGGAGGGACACAGGTGACCAAAAAGGATCCCAGGTGTTGGAATAGGCAGGGAAAAAATAGGGCAGACTGGATGGACCTGCTGGTCTTTTTCGCTCAAGAAAAATGTTTTATGTCTTTGATGCTACTAAAACTGGCATACCAATTTATGCAGATGATGCTGTAATTCTGTCTTATAAAATGGGAAAGAAAAATCCAGCATGCTGATTGGCTAGTACCTGTGCATTAGATCCATCTAATGCACAGCTAAAAACAAGTGCAGACAATTTGAAAGCAGCCCAAAAATCACATATAAATGAGCATTTAGAATGTTAAGAAATGTTAAGAATCTTAACAACCGCCATTTTCTTTGCTTTTTTAAACTGAGTAAATCCCACTAAATTGTCAAAAATACTTCCACAGTGCCCTGTTTTCCAGCAGAACACACTTATGGGCAACAATTTTCTTGTATTTTCACCCACATTAGTGATCAGATTTAATTTAGCACCCACCCACTTCTCGAGCAAATGCTCACAGCTGCTGCCCGCTCGTACACTAGCTCACTGCTCGCCTCCCATTCAATGAGTTTCTCTTGCGGTCCTAATACAGACAAAACCTCAATTGCTCTCTGGCACACTTCTTTTAGTGTGAAAGTTGTTAAACCTCCATTATTTTTACTTTCTTTCCTCTCATATTACATGCATCTCAGCAAAATTGTGCTCGCTTGCCAGCCCCTGCTCCCTCCCACTAGTGGCGGGACTCCGGACATCCGTTGACTCATCTGTGTCCCTTCATCTCTTTCAGATCTCCGCAACCCCCTTCAATTTCAACAGGGACCTCACATTTCTGACACTGAACAGAAAACAGTAAGTAGCGCTCAGAATCCTACACAATAATTTCTCAGCCGCTGAATATACTAACTTGCTTCGGTTCTCCTCAACATTTTAAAATCACTGTGCTCGCGGATTTCTCCCGCCAGCCCGCCCATCCGCTCACTCGATCTGCTGCTCATTCTTTGCCAGCATGCCTTCCTGCCGACTCGCTTACACCATTTCTTTCCTCCAATCCCAATTAGACAAATCATGTCTGGCAGAAGACTGTACCTCATAACCAGAGATTGTTTCTCTGTTAAACACACAGCAGTAGAACATTAATCCTCCTGTTTTATGTTCAGTACCAGGAATTGATGTTTTCTCCTGTCTGCAGAGCCACAGTTTCCTACAGGCTGTCAGCTGCTCGCTTGGTTATTCACTAAGGGCTTACAGCTTACAAATATGATTCTGCAGTAACCTCATAATTGACAGTACATTTTTGAACATTTTTAGTGTTTTTTTTTAATGATTGTTGTATAGAAACTATACTATGCAAATGCAGCATTACAGGCAGAAGGACTATTTTATCTAAACATTCACACAACATGTAACTTTATTTTATATTAAACCTCTGAATTTTGATTGTCACAGTTATGACAAATATAGGTTCCTATTTTATAAGCACAATAAGACACTCCGGGGGTGTGCATTAGACATTTCTAACACACGGTCACGGGCAAAACACACTCGGCCTGTGGTCTCCTGCCTTATTACGCCCCTGACCGTGAGTTAGAAATGTCTAATGCACACCCCCTCGTGTCTTACTGCTTGAACAGACTGTAATGCACTGCAGTGTGTATTAGGGCTTTTAACCCAGAAATGAATAGTTAAATCTGCACTTGAATGTCAATAAGACAAAGCTATATGATTTTTGAAAATCAAAAACATATTAATTATAGTTGATATGTAGGGAACAAAAATTAGAAGGTGTAAAACAAAATAGTCACCTGGGGCTACCTTTGACTACCTGGAAAGATCGAATTTGCACTGCAATAATGATAAAAAAAATAAAAACATTTGGTAAGATATTTGCTGATAATTGCTAATGATTCATGTAGAGCTATGAAGCTGACTTTCATGGTAAAAACAATATCCCAGTTATTATATGGACCAGAAAGTTAAAATATGGATAACACCAATGTCAAAAACTTGAAATGGTACAAAACGTCTTGCAGACTTGATGCACTGTAGGGTCTTCTTCTGTCAACCATGTTTATAATTCTGTGTTTCTTTCTGAGGCTTGTACTTGGGCTACACCAGTAATGTTCCTGGTGAGTTGCTCCATACTGACACTGGCATACTATCAATAGAAAGTGGAGCCTTGCCTGGGGTACTTACTGTATGTGGTGTCACAAAATGATTTGTATAAATGACTGCAAATGATTACAAAACTCTGCTAGAAAGAGGCTATGGCCTGGCAGCTCATGGTATACAGTTGATGGTTTACAAAACTAATTTTTTTTTTTTACAACGTCTGTAATTGCAGTCATTATTTTCATATTGATCTGAGACAAAGGTAAAACATTTTATAGTACTGGCTAAACAAAGAATGTGAGACATTGACAAAGTATGTGACAAAAGTCACAAACACAACGGTGTTTTTTTTCTACAAAAGAATTGAAAAGTTTGGAAAATATGGAATTTTATTTAGATTGTTAATCTCATGCAAAAAGGGGGGGAGGAGTGGCCCTGTATGTTAATGAAAATATCAAAGCTACAGAAATTCAGAATACACATAAGGAGCCAGAAGAACTGTGGGTCACCCTGGAAACAGGAAATGGGACAGCCATAAGAACTGGGGTTGTCTACAGGCCCCCAGACCAGAGGGAGGACATAGACACATTACTGTTAGAAGATATACAAAATATGACAGCTAAAGGGGAGGTTCTGATAATGGGAGACTTCAACATACCAGATACAGATTGGTCAATACCAGCAGGAACATCGCCAGAACTAGACACATAGTGGATTCCTGCAGGAGGGCCTCAAACAACTGGTACAGCAACCCACAAGAGACAGGGCTATCCTAGATCTAGTACTGACTAACAAAGAAGGATCACAGATCTCCAGGTAGAAGGTCACCTGGGGGCCAGTGACCATCACATGGTATGGTTCAATTTGGCTACTACATCTAAATCATCCCATTCCAAGGCAAAAATATGGGACTTCAGAGGAGCTGACTTTGATAAGATGGCCAAAAGAGTTAAGCTAGCCCTGGCAAAAAGGAACACATGTGAGGAGGTACAGGCAAAGTGGGCAAGCATTAAGGATACAATACTTGAAGCAACATCCCATTGTGTTAGACAGAAAAGGAAGTGCAAAGAAGAAGGAAACCACTTGGTTCTCAAATACAGTAGCAGAAAAGGTCAGAGCCAAAAGGCTGGCCTTCAGAAAATATAAGGGAACACAGCGGGATGAAGATAGGAGGCATACCAAACTGCCCTAAGGAAAGCAGGTAAGACAGTAAGGCAGGCAAAGTCCCAAACTGAGGAAACACTAGCACGAACAGTAAAGAAGGTGACAAGACTTTCTATAGATACATTAGTGAAAGGAGAAAGTCCAGAGTGGTATTGCTAAGCTTAATGGAGAAAAGGGAGCATGTGAGGAGGAGGACCCTGTAAAGGCATCTATCCTAAATAGATACTTTTGCTCAGTATTTACTGAAGAGAAGGTAGGGCAGGGCCCACAGCTCAGCATCATGGACACAGGGGAGGAGGTGAGCACTACCCCTTCACAAAAGAAAGGGTCCTACAAGAGCTTGCTAAGCTCCAGGGTGGATAAGGCAATGGGACCTGATGGCATACATCCCAGGGTGACTTAGGAGCTAAAGGAGGAACTAGCAGAGCCATTAGCAGAATTGTTTAGTGAGTCTCTGAGCACAGGAGAGGTCCCAGAAGACTGGAGAAGGCTCATGATCCCACTCCACAAGAGTGGTAGCAGGGAGGAGGCGGGGAACTAGACCGGTCAGTCTTACCTCAGTAGTGGGCAAGATTATGGAGGCACTCCTTAAGGAAAGGATAGTGCAACACCTGGAATCCATAGGGGCACAGGATCCAAGACAGCATGGGTTTACAAAGGAAGGTCCTGTCAAACTAATCTCATAGATTTCTTTGACTGGGTAACCAGAGTGGTGGACCAAGGGGCAGTTGATGTCGCCTACCTTGACTAGCAAAGCTTTTGACACTGTTCCACATAGAAGATTGATAAATAAGCTAGGTAGGCTCGGGTGGGTCAGAAGCTGGTCAACTGGGTGGCAAACTGGTTGACTGGCAGAAAACAGAGAGTGGTGGTAAATGGTATACAGTCAGAAGAGATGCAAGTCACAAGTGGGATACCTCAGGGATCAGTCCTGGGGCCAGTCCTATTCCAACATCTTCATTAGTGACCTCACAGATGGACTAGAGGGTAAGGCTTGTCTGTTTGCAGATGACACCAAGATCTGCAACAGAGTAGATGATCCAGATGGGGTGGGCAGAATGAGAGAGAGATCTGGATAAACTAGCAGAATGGTCAGAAGAGTGGCAACTGGGATTTAATGCAAAGAAGTGCAAAATCATGCACATAGGGAAGAGAAACCCTGAAGCCACTTATAGGCTGGGAGGGAGTTGCTAGATCACAAAGGAAGAAAGAGACTTGGGCATCATCATCACTGATGACCTAAAATCATCAAGCAGACCTCTAAAGCAGTAGGTAAGGCTAGGGGTGTTAGGGTGTATTAGTAGGGGCATCAAGTCGTAAGAGGAGGTACAATCCTCTGTACAAGACATTGGTTAGGCCCCATCTGGAGTACTCATGCAGTATTGAGGCCACACCTTCACAAGGACATTAACCAAATTGAGGCAGTCCAGAGAAGGCAACAAAATGGTGCAGGGACTGCATCAGAAGACATATGAGGACAGATTAACGGAGCTCAATATGTATACCCTTGAGCAAAGGAGGGAGAGAGGTGATATGATCGAGACATTTAAACACCTTAAGGGCATAAACAAGGTGAAAGAGTCCAACATGTTTAAATATAAGAAAAATAGCAGGACAAGAGGACACAGCATGAGATTAGAGGAGGCCGATTAAGGGAATGTGAGAAATTCTTTTTCACAGAAAAGTTGGTAGATGCATGGAATGGCTTACCACAAGAAGTGGTGGCTATGAATACAGTGCAGGGCTTCAAACAGGCATGGGATAGGCATAAGGGAGCAATACAAATGACTATGAATAGATAGGTCACTGACAGAGCAAAAGCCGATGGCACATTTATAAGGTAGAAAAAGAAATGGGCAGACTGGATGGGCCTTGCGGTCCTTATCTGCCGTCAACTTCTATGTTTCTATGTTTCTATGAACACTGTAAACCATATGTCTAGCTAAGATTTCAGATTTCTGAGATGGAAACTGACTTCAAATGATTGGGGCAGTTCATTGGGAGACAAAGAATATGCAAATGTCCCATGCTAGTACTTGCATATTTTTAATTTTACATATGTACTTGTAATAAGTATATTTTAAAGTTATCAGTATTTATGACATTTGTTTATGTTCATTTTTTATTTTGCTACAGTCATATAGCTATTTTCATGATGTCAGTGAACTTGAACTATTTCCACTGTGTTAGTGTCAGGGAGGGAGAAACTTCATAGATGACTGGTCCTGCTTCCCCACTAAGTATTCATGTAGGTATATATATCTGGTAGGGTTACTCAGAATCTACCAAATGGAATCGGATTCATCAAAGATTCCGAGCTTTTCCTGGAATTCACAATTTCAGTATTCAGGGCCAAAAGTCTGAATTCTGAATACCCTTTTCAGAGGCAGAATTGCAAGCAAACAGTAGGGTTGTCCAGATCATGTACCTCTCATAGATATGACAGCTTTCTGTGTTTTTTATAATGTGCCCTAGTCAGCACCAAACTTTATTGTCACTACATAGGATATATGCGCTAAACAGAGAGTGTTAGTAAAAAAACAAACAAGGCTACCATAATGGTTGTGTCTCTATATAGCTCTGCATCAGTCCAATCAAGAAGCAGAAACATAGAATTTGACTGCAGATAAGGACCACTTGGCCCACCTAGTCAGCCCATGTTTTCCCCTGCCTATACTCTCAAAGCAGACCCTACTTGATCTCCAGCTTTCCTCCCACTTCTCACTAAAATTCCCTTATGACTATGCCATGCAAGCCTGAAGCCCACTACTATTTTCAGCCCCACCACATCCACTGGAAAACTGTTCCAGACATCTACCACTGTTTCAGTGAAGAAGTACTTTCTCACAAATTTGCCCCCTTTCAACTTCATTGCTTGTCCCCTCATTCTCATGCATCTTTTCCTCTGCAAAATATTCCCCTCATGTACCTTATTTACCCTCCTGAGGTATTCATGGGTCTCTGTCATCCCCCCTCATTCTTCTCTCTTCCAGGGTGTACATATTGAGGTCCTTCAGTCTCTCCTCATAGGGCTTCTGATGCCGACCCTGCACCATTTTTGCTTTCCTCCTCTGGATTGCTTCCACTCTGTCTGTGTCCTTCCACAAAGATGTGGTCTCCAGAACTGGACATAGTACTCCAGGTGGGGGTCTCACCAGCAATCTATAAAGTGGTAGCACTACCTCCTTCCTTCTGCTGGTGATACCCCACCCTATACACCCCAGCCTCCCACTGGCACTACCCACTGCCATCTTGCATTGCCTTCCCATGTTGAGATCATCAGATATACAGTAATTATTCCTAGGTCCATTTCCTGTTTGGTAACTGTCAATACCTCTTCTCCCATATTGTACTCTGCCTCTGGGTTTCTATGCCTTAAGTGCATGATTTTGCACTTTTTCACATGAAGGCCATCTGTCATACCCTTGACCTGTTCTCGAGTTTTCCAGGGTTCTGCACATTTTTTCCATCTCTCTGTCTTGAGTGTCCACCCTATTGCAGATTTTGTTGTGATCTGCAAAGAGGCAGACCTTCCCTTCCAGCTCGTCTGCAATGTCATTTATAAAGACATTAAAAAGGACTGGTCCCAGTACTGAGCCCTATGGCACCTCACTGGTTACCCTCCCTTCCCCAGAGTGAACTCCATTTACCACCACCTTCTGCTGCCTATTTCTTAACCAATTTGCTACCCAATTTACTACCTCTGGACCTATCCCTAAGCTGCTTAGTTTCCTTATGAGTCTCCTACGTGATATGGTGTCAAAAGCCTTACTGAAATCCAAGTAGGCCATACGACTGCCCCCACTCTGAGCTATTTCCCTGGTCACCCAGTCAAAGAACTCTATCAGATTTGTCTGACATGACCTTCCCTCTCCCTCTGCGAATCCATGTTGCCTCAGATCTTGTAACCCACTGGATTCAAGGTACTCCACAATCCTTTCCTTTAGGAGTGACTCCATTAGCTTCCCTACCACTGATGTCACGCTGACTAGCCTGTTGTCAGCCTCTTCCCTGCTACCACATTAGTAAATCGGGAGTGCATGTTTCCTCCAGCCCACTGGAACCACTCCTGTTTCTAGTCAGCTGTTAAAGAGGGCTGTCAGAGGTGCCACCAGCACATCTCTAAGCACCCTCAGTACCCTTGTGTGTACACTATCTGGCCCCTTAGCTTTGTCTTCGTTCAGATGTGCAAGTCCTTTCTGGACTCTCTCCTCTCTAAAGGGACTTGCATCTACCGCTCCCTCTCCTTCTCCCTCTCCAGTGCCCCTTTGCTTTCATGTGACTCATACCCTTCCTTTTTCTCTGTGAAGACTGAATGAAAGTATTTGTTCAGGATAACTGCTTTTTCCTGGTCCTTCTCTGCAGAGTCCCCACTTTTCCTTCTTAACCTCACAATCCCTCCTTAGTCTTCCTCTTTTCAGTTACGCACCTAAAAAATGCCTTGCATGCTTTCATTACCTGAAGGGCTAGTCTTTCCTCAGTTTGCATCTTTGCACTTCTCACCACTTTCCCAGCCTCTCTCTGCTTCTCCTGACACACCTCCCTGTCCTCTTTCCTCTGCATCTCTTTATACCTCCTGAATTCTACACTTTTAGCCTCTACCTTTCCAGCCACTTCCTTTGAGAACCATAGTGGTCTCTTTTTCCTCTTGCTCGTGCTCACTTCCTTTGTGCAGAGGCTTGTTGCTTTCACTATGCCTTACCTTAGTTTACCACACTGTTCCTTCACCTCCCCCCCACCACCCCTTGGTCATTCCTCTGGCTAGGTCATTTCTGAGGCATTCATCCATTTTTTTAAAAATCTGCCCTCCTGAAGTCCAGGACCCTTGATCTTTTGTGGTTCACTTACATCACCATCCTTATGTTGAACCACACTGTATGATGATTACTGGTCCCCAGGTGGCCTCCCACCTTGACACCTGCAATACTGTCCCTGTTAGTGAGCACCAGGTGCAGTAGTGGCCCATCATAAAGACATTAGCATATGCTGGTAGAACCACAGAATCAAAAAAGAAGTGAATACATTAAAAACGTCCTGACCATATTGCCAGAATGCCAAGAATACAATGAATACGGGGAAAAGACTTAGGTCTGTTTGCCATGTGAATGATCTGGATTTTCTCTTTCAGTCCTGAGTTTCCTACTGTGCTTTGGCAGGGGAGAAGAATAGCATCCCATCTGATGCTCTTCTTTGAGATGAAATAGTTGTTTGACTATCCCCCTGGTGGCCTAGAAAGGGAATGCAATATACTAACATACTAACGAGCCAGCAGAATAGGCCAAATGGTCTGTCTTGTCTGCACGAAAGCCAGCAACCTAGTGGCTGCTCATCTTACCACCCCCCCAGCCCCCAAAAGAGAGTCTTCTTTTTATTCAGATTTCCCTTATACCTGTCCCACTCCTTCTTGAAGCCCTCACTGTGCCCTCTTCCACCAGCCACCCAGGCAGTGCATTCTGTGGCTCCACCACCCTCTCAGTGAAAAAATGCATCCTTCGTTCCCCCCTGTAATTTCCCCCCTCCATCTTCCACTCATGACCCTTGGTAGCTCCCCCCTTCTTTAACCTAAACAGCTCCTTGATTCCACTCCTGGTTATTCCTTTTACATACTTGAAAACCTCTATCATGTCTCCTCTATCCTCCTCTCCTCCAGTGAATAAAAGCCCAGCTCTTTCAGCCTTTCCTCATAAGGCCTCCCTTCCATGCCCTGAATCATCCTGGTCACTCTCCTCTGAACCCTCTCCAGCAGCATTATTTCCTTCTTCAAATGAGGTCTCCAGAACTGTACACAATACTCAAGCTGCGGCCTGACCAAGGCATTATACAGAGGGAGGATCACCTCCCTACTTCTGGACGTAATGCCCCTGGCTATACAGCCCAGTATCCTGTTTGCTTTGGCTACTGTTCTTCTACAATTCTCAGAGTTATTCATTTTGACATCAACCACCACCCCTAAATCCCTTTCTCCCAATGTGACTTGCAGTGTGACCCCCCCCTCAAGGGTGTATACATGGCCTGGGTTTTTTTTAACCCCAAATGAAGTACCTTACATTTCCCGGCGTTAAATTTCAGTCCCCACCTTCTTGACCACCCCTCCAGGGTATCCAGATCCCCCTGGACTGACTCCCTCGCTTCTTCACAATCCACCAGTGCTCCCAGCTTTGAATCATCTGCAAAGAAACTCAACCTATTTTTAACCCCCCTCCCTATATTCGAGACATGGGCATTGAACAAGAGTGGCCCCACTATTGAACCTTGAGGGACCCCACTGATTACCTTTCTGGGGGAGGAGAGTATCCCACCCACCATAACCCTCTATAGATGCCCCTAAAGCCAATTATCTACCCAACTGAGTTCCTGTCCTCCCAACCCCATCTCCCCCAATTTTGCTATCAATCCATTATGGGGCACCGAATCAAACGCCTTGCTGAAATCTAGGTATAGGACATCCACTGGATATGGATATGGTTGTTGCAGAGAGAGAGAGAGAGAGGGAGGAGGCACCCAAATTTCCCACATCACCTTGTGCTGTTCCTGTGCTGTCTTAACAGTGCCCCAAGTGGGACAGTGAAAGTCTGTGGAAATTGTTGTAGACAGGTGGATAACACTACCCCATATCTCCTACTACCTATTTGAGTTTTCTTTCTCCAGTCCTCATCCCACTCATTACGTTTTGAGTGTCCTTGCTGAGTGTAACTTCTCAGAGGATAAGATGGTGACAGGTGGATCTTGGAGAAGAAAATTAAGGGGGGCCTCCAGTGATTTGTGTAAGTTGCTTGTGGACAGATTAAATGAGAGTCAGAACTCCACAAACAAGAAGTACAGTTTGCAGTAAATAGAATGTGAAAGACAGAAAGTAGGCTAAACCGTGAATTACAAGCAACTGTATGTGGAAAGCTGAGTAAGCCATGGGACTGATGGCATGTTTTATTTATACATCCATTTTCATAGTGTTTTGGTATTTGGCATGATTGCACCGGGCTTCCTATGCGTTAACAATTTTCTTTGATCATGAAGATCTGATGGTATACATTTGGTTCTTGTTCTTCTTCCTCCGAAAATGAATAGAAAATTGCAGTGGATACAATTAAGATGTTGATATCCATTTAATACATTCTTTCTTATGCAAGTGTATATGCTATCATGCTGTTGATGCTAAAGAATCGTTGTGTTCTTAGAATATTATTAAAGAGGAGAATGATTTTCTGCACAAGTTATTCTTTCTGTGGAGTTCTGGCTACCTTATTTTACAGACATACTTTTATGTATATATCGCATCACTATAGTTAGTTTGATGAGTAGATTGCATTAAAAGTCAATTTTTACAATAACTAGATTTACTCAGATAGTATATTAATTGCACCATTCACACTGTAGTGGATTCCGCAATTATCCAGAGGTTAACCATATCAGAAGTAGATACACACGGTCAAATTTTCAGAGTGATGTTTGCTTCAGAATTAATAATCTATTATCCTGTTTTTGTCTGGGTTAGCCATAAGAACCTCAAAGAAGCTACATTTATTAGTAGTGCATTGAATGTAGTGGTAAAGTACAAAACACTACAGTATGTGCTGTGATACACTGGTGATTATTACATTGGCCAGGGTAGGCAGACAGGCCAACAGGCAAGTAACGCACACAGCAGTGGTATAATACCATACTGTAATAGTATGGACATGCTGCTGTTAACGTAGTTTTGTGGTCCAGTGACACATCACAGAAGGTGAAGTAATACAGTTCACATGGAGAAACAAGAGTAGTGTTTATTGGGCACAGTTATAGTGGTGCTTAGAGGGTTTCAAAAACAAAGTAAATTAGAATTTTTGGGGGCGTTAATGGGAAGTCAGTTCATGGTCGTAAATGATGATGAGCAAAATTACTGTAAATGGCTTCATGTTACTGTGATTTAACTTTCACCATATTCATGAAACAGCATGAATGCCTGAAAATTAAATTACAGCTACATATGTGGAAAATTATTAGTAGAAAATATATGCCATAGGAGATATAGGGTGGTATTTTCAAAACTGTGGATGCAGCACTTGCATCCATATTGACACATGCTGCATCCCCACAGATGTGTCCAGATGTCTGCATCCTATTCATAGGCATGCAGTTTACAGCAATTTCTGCTACAACTGCAAAACTGGCATTGGTTTTTCATATGCAATTGCGAAAATCTGCCCAGAAAGTTAGACCAACTTTTTGTGGTTTAGCTTCTTAGGTGGATTTGTGCACTTGCATTGGAAAAACAGATTCTTGCATCTGATAATCTTGTATCCACTGTTTGCTATGCTAGTAACATGATTGTGGCCACATGCATAGGATACTATATTTGCCTTTATTATTTATAATTCAGTGGAACATGATATTTATAGTATAAAATATTAGAAAAAATAAGGGGCCAGCCTGCCAGCACAGTGGTACCACTCTTGCTTGTGATGCCGACAACCTGGGTTTGGGAAAGAGCCTGGATCATCAGGGGGCCAACTGGGGGAGGTTGGTTGAGTGTCCCAGAAGGAGTCTCTCCACCTCTGAGAGGAAGGGCTCTGGTCTCCACCACAGTATCACCACTTGGGTGACCACAGATGGTGGTGCAGGCAGGAGCCAAGGATCAAGGAGGGCAGATGGTGTCGTGTTCAAGGTGCATGTGGCAGCCATCGGTGTGCACATGCTTTATTGGCATCAAGGGAAACTGGGGCAGAAAACTGAAAACACCTCTGACCGCAGCAGAGATGATGCCCACTGCTGTCTGCAGGCCCCTCACCACCGACTGAGGTGCTCTCCTGATGCCAGACTCTAACTTTTCTGGGGGCAATATCCCCCACACCAATGGCCCTGCCTGGGGGGGATAAGCCAGGGAGGAACATGGGAGAGGAAAGTACAGGAGAAGGCAGGTGATGGGGCTGGGTGAGCAGTAGGGTCAATGGGGGGCAGGTCAGGACTGAAAGGGAAAAAGTACAATAAATAAAAAAAAGTAAATAAGTTAAAATGTTCAGCAGAAGCCCCTTTCAATCAGTCCAACTGTGTCCGATTGTGCGGTGTGTTTACTCTGTGCTGCTGTTGTCACAGGTATGAGGTTGCAGCAGTACCTAAAAAGAATGAGAGTTACCACTGTAGCAACAATTTAACACTAGAAACACTGAACACACTGAAAGTACTACCAAACTGTAACATGATCAGTGAAAGTGAATTGCTGTCACCGATTGAACTTACCAAGTAGTATCTTGGTATAGTAGCATGGTGTGGTAGTTAGGAAACCAGAAGTGAGTGGAGACAGGTTTTGTGTGCTGTAGTGATACTGCCATCAGTAAATCCTCATAGACAGTCAGCATAGCTGACTGATAACATTTTAAATGCAGTTACAAGCCACTGTGCATGCTTGTTTGTTTATTTGTTTGTTTTATTTATTTATACTGATAGGACCATGGGCCAAAAATGACCCATTTTCATGGGCGATCATGCTTGTCTTTTTAAAACAGACATGCCGAGGTGAACTTTAATAGCAAAGGTCATAGTGCCATTACTTAGCTGCTGGGTGATCGCATCTGCATGCTAGCTGATAAAATTATTTTTCATTTCCTCTTTCAGCAACTTATTGATGCTAATATCCAGTGGCTGCAGGGCATCTGTACAGGAGGGGAGATTAAAATTGTTATGATTTGATGGTCCCCAGATTCTTCTTAAGGGAGTTCCATGCTGTGCACGCTAAAGAAATCTAGCACTGTGTTTACACAGCCACTTTTGTTTCTATAGTGGTGCATGTCTGCACTGCCCCACCCTCGGAAAGTGATACCCATTGACATTCTCATGGCCCCTCTTGGTGTCAGTGCAGTACATGCTGAAGTGGGGCCAAAAGTACTGAGAAGCACTGCCAAAAGCTGGGACAATACCCTGCGCATATGAGAGCGAGTGATGCAGCTTGCCACATGGCTGCTTACACCACTCACTCTGTAGCCATTCCAAAGATTGCATGGCTCCTCAAGAGGCTCAGCAAGTGACTTATTGTGATTCAGTAAATGTCCACATGGTCACTTTTACACCACAGCAACCTGAGTGGTTGGGATTCTGCAATGCAAAAGTGGCTGTATAAACAGCCCTCAAGATAGTTCATCTTGCAGGTCATTTTTGTGTTTGATGAAGGTAAGCATGGTAACAAAATGTTGTCAACATAGCTGATCTTATGTCTCCTGACCCAGTCACTTCAATTTGTTTGACTCCCACCAGCTTAGGTCCACTACTCAATTGTTTTCTGAAACCTCCAATCATAAAAACAAACCATGTTCATGACACCATTTTCAGATGCACAGTGGACAATTCCATACTAGACCTCAGGGTTATAGGCATTGTAGTCAGTTCTGCACCATTTCAGAGGTGGGCTTGCAGCCTGTAGCTGACATATAACACTCTCTGCCACAGACAAAGGTACATCAGCATTTTCACACAGGATGTCAGCTGTAAAGTCTCTTAGTGGCATGAAATCCCTCTCCTGTGTCTGTTCAGCTGTCTGTGACCACTGAGCAATTGACATGGTAGAATAAAATAAAATTTAAATTGCAACATGGGGAAGAGAAAGGGTTGCACAGGATTGGTCCAACATCAACAGGTGACCATTGATTAATTCTCAAGTAATCCATGGTTGCCTGAGAATTAATCCAGTGCACGCACATTCTGTTCCCCATGTTAGTTTCCTGCCCCCAAACAGTCTTAGCCTACAATCAGTGGAATAACCAGCCTTTTAAAAAGTGTACGCACAAGTCAACGACTCCACCCATCTGGCTGGGAGTCTGGGGGCCGCCTAGGCCCCCATAACATTTTGACATTTTTTATGCTTTCTGGTGCCAATTGTGGGAGTATACAGTACCCTTGTACCATAGCCTTTTTACATACCAGTCCCACTGTTCTGGCCACTGGTGGCTGCATAGTTTGATTTGGTGCCTACTACTGATTAAGCCACCCTTGCAGTGCAGGCATATATAATATAGTACTTACATGACCAGTACTGAACTCCATACTCTAGATGTGGCCTTACCAGTGACCTGTACAAGGGCAGTATAATCTCCTCTCTCCTTCTACTGAGCCCCCTAGATATGCATCCCATCATTTTGTTTGTCTTTGCTGCTGCTTTCTTGCACTGCGTGGAGTGCTTCAGGTCACTAGTGATCATCACTCCCAGGTCCTTCTCCTCCTCTAATGCAGATACTTGGACTCCACCCAGGTAGTACTCTGTCCTGGGATTCTTGGCTCCAGTGTGCATAACTTTGCATTTCTTGGCATTGAAGCCAAGCTGCCAGATCCTGTACCACCTCCCCAGTTTTTCCAGATCTTCATGTATGTCCAGTATGTCTTCAGCTGTGTCCATTCTCCCACACAGCTTGGTGTTATCTGTGAATAGGCACATTTTGCCCTTAATGCCATCCTCAGTGTCATTGATGAAGACATGGAACAACACCGACCCAGCACCAAGCCCTGTGGGACCCCACTTGTTACCTCTCTGGTGCCAGATAACTCTCCCCCAACATCTACCCTCTGGGTTCTGTCCCTCAGTCATTTTTCCACCCATCTGGCCATCTTTTTTGCCAACCCCAAGATCCACCAATTTCCTGATCCCAACCTTTTGTGAGGCACAGAGTCAAAGGCCTTAGCTTCTGTTCAGTATTCACTCAGGAAGGGGAAGGTTAGGGACCACAGCTGAGTAGCAGATGCAGCTGGGAGCAGTCCTGTTCAATGTATTCATTAGTGACATTGCAGAAGGGATGGAAGGAAAAGTCTACTTATTTGCAGATGACACCAAGATCTGCAACAGGGTGTATACTCCAGAAAGGCTGGGGAAAAATGAGAGGGGATCTGGGTGATGAAGCTTGAAAAATGGTCAGAGGTGTGGCAACCGAGGTTCAATGCAAATGCAAAGAAGTGCAAAGTAATGCTCCTGGGAAGAGGGGACCCTGGGGAGAGCTATAGAATGCCGTGTGCGTGGAGGGGAGCAAACAATTAGCAAAGAGGAAATGGACCTAGGGATTGTCATTTCTGATGACCTAAAGGTGTCAAAGCAGAGCCAAAGGCTGCATGGAAGGCCAGTGGCATGCTAGGGTATAAAGCAGGGGTATCAGCAGTAGGAAGGGATCTGGGTGCAATTCTGATGGCCATAATCAACATTAATCAACATTTCACACATTTAAAGTAATGGAAAGGGGCAGGAAACTTGGGCACATTTTATAATCACTTGTAAATGTTCTTGGCCATTTTCTGTTTGTCCTGCCTGCATGATGCAGGTAGCCAGACAACAATCTGTATGTGTCCAGGGACTGGGGCTAGTTAGGGGTACCTAGAAATTGCTGCTACTGTAACTACAAATATTATTTTCACCTGCACAAATGCCAGTGATTGTCCTCCACTAGGGTGAAGTTGAATCAAGCACATTCAACATTGACTGATGGTTGCAAGTTGCAACCCAAGCACTCAGACCTTCAGCAGAGCAGCAGACATAATTACTGGGACTGGGAGCACACAATACATACACATAGGGCACCTCTGTTAAGGCTCCTCCTGAATTATAGGAGGACCCATACACATGTGATACTACCCTCTATACACACGTGCTTTACATAACTAGGTCTTGTGTCCATCCGTGATCCATAATATTGGAGATCAGTAAACACCTTGCAGCCAAGGAGGCAAATACAACAGTTTTCACAGTGGCAATAACCTGAACCAGCAATGCCATATTAAGTAAAAAGAACCATCAAAAATGTTACAATACCATCTATCTCACTTCTTCACAGCAAAGCAGCCTTTGATCACCACCCATCTCACTCAACTCATGCAACACCGATATACACTGTGGTAAATAAACCATTCACTGTTTTTTTTTTCCATTATTATCTGATGGAGAATGCAGTAAATATACAATTAGGATTTAGGAATCCTGACTTTGTATATTTACTGCATTCTCCAATCTATTATTAGTACTGTACATCAACCATCCAATCATGCTTATTGCAAATTCTCTGGAGACTGGAACTTTCTTCTGTTTTATTAATGCATTTAATTATTCAACAACAAGTGACTTACTGTAATTCCTCCTATGCTGTGGAACATTTAGTATTTTTTTTAAATGATAATAATAAAGATTTAGCTAGGGCAGGGCACAATCTGCAAAGTGGCAGGCAAGGGGATCAAGGCCAGGCCAGGAGATTAATTTCCCAATAACTCACACTTGACACTTCAGAGACTCTCACAGACTGCTCCGTTTTACTCCTTACAAATATTGTCACAGTATCTGTACAGTAAGCTTTGGATTTTTGCTTGCTTATTTTATCTCCACCTTCTGTTTTGTATTTTTCAGTTTCTTGATTGACTTGTTTTCTGTTTAATGCTTGATTGCTGTACACGTTTCTCTTTCAATAACAAACTCCCCTACTCTTCTTTGATATGTGCCATGGGATCTTTTACTTCAACCTGGGCAGTGGCAATAATGGCCAGAAAGGATCTCGGTTTAACATTGCATCTGAAGGACAGCACCATACTAGTGCAGCACCCCCACTGTACTGCACACATGTGTCAGTTATTGGTGTTACTCCAAGTACCCAGTGTAGGGCTAGAACCCACAACCACAACCTTCCAAGTTTCTGGCCCCAGAGGTAACTGTGCTACCACCTACTGAGCCACTGACACTGTCATTAACAGTAACTGAGAAATAATATGTAGAATAAGATAGTGAATTAGTGTCCAAGCCACACTTAAATGTCTCCTGCACACGGTAAACTTCTTTATTGTGTGTGCACAGCCTGTGTGAGAGATTTTGTGCAATTTTAGTGCCTTTTTGATACAACTACATTACAAGGCAGGCACACACAGGGCTATACATTTAAGCAATGTCTGCTTGTCTTCTTACTCTTGACTCAAGACAAGCAGTCTGTGAGTCTCTTGCTTCTAATCATCAGTCTGGCCACTGGTCTAGGAGTGGAACTGGGACAGGGAGGGACTAGCAGAGGCCTGTGGCTTTTCTTCTGCAGTTTAAATCTGCAGATTTTAATGCAGTCACAACTCCCTGCAGTAAAGTTCCGCTTGCCACTTCCTTACTCGTAGGTAAAAAAAAAAGAGACAGTAACTAAGGGATGGACTGGAGGCACAAACCTCAGCTGGCTGGTTGGCTGCTGGGCTCACGGCTGGCCCACCTCCTCCTCCTCCGCCAAATCCTGAGCCTTTAGTACTGTACTGCTCTGTCTGTCCCCAGTCAACAACTCTTGGTGGGGTGGCGCCGGTGGTGCTGTGCTGCTCAGTGCTCACTGCTCAGTCTCACTGATTGATGAGCTGGTGCAAGTGGACTGGACTGGATGGACTTGGAGTGGCTGAGAAAAGGGCGAGGAGCAGTGGCTCAGGGGGGCAACCATGTCCATGACCTGCAATGCCAACAGGATCAGCACGACTGGGTGGCCAGCCCTGGCATAGGCCTACTCCCCTGAATCCTCTTCTCCAGTCCAAGTCTCTTCTAATGCCGATCCTGACTCCTCTCTGGACTGGGCATGGACAAGTTGGTGACAACAGCCATTTGCCTGAGCTCAGTGGGGGGGAAGGCTGCTGCAGGGTAAGGGAAACCACCATGACCACACGGCACTCAGGAGACTGGGGGTCGGACTATCGGAGCTGAAGAAAAGACAGTCAGTTGCAGAGTCAGAAGAGACACAAACTGTGTGAGCTGCAAACCAGTGGCTCTCCGTCTTCTCCAAGTCCACGCTTTCTCTCTCACCTGACTCGAGACAACAAAATGGTGACTTGACTCTCAGGGATAGTCACAGTGGGACTATACTAGTCCTGCTGTGAGTGAGCTAGCAGCCAGTGAGAAAATTGCAGTAACTGGATGGTGGAGCAAAGAAACACGTGCACAAAAACTGTCCAATTTCTCCGCTCGCTGGATGCCAAAAAACTGAAATGCACGGTGCATGCCACAAGTTGGGATTAGGGAGTCAGGACTGTGTTTGCAAGTCATCCAGCCACTGAGGGACCAGGGTTCAAGACTGTCACCAGCAGCATAGAGTTTAAAAAGAAAAAAGAAAAAATGGGAATTTAAAAAACGGAACTTTTTTTCTGTACGCAGTGGTGTACAATAAGCATGCATGGTTATGCCACTGCCTGCAATTCATGGACAACCAACTGATGGCTGTCAAACAAGAATAGATATGCTTAAGTGAAATTTATGGTAGTTCCATCATAAGTAGCTTGAAAACATCCATATGGCTATGTAATGTGTTTTTTTAATTGGTCTATTGGCTCAGAAACATATACTTTTAGCATCTGCACAGTAATGTATGCCACATATGATTTTTCAGATTATCTCCATGTCTTTTATAAAACATTTAAAAAACTACTTTAACAGTGGAACCCAAAAACCACAAAATTTTAACAGTGGAACCCAAAAACCACAAAAGCACACACCTTGGACCAGTGTCTACCAAACCAGAAAGTTTCAGGTTTCAAAGTGTCCTATTTTTTTAGTTATCGGGTGGTAAAAAAAGTCTAAACATTTTCAAAAATTGAGACTTTTGCATTTTTTTGGACCTCTGTAACTTTGCCTTCCCTGAACCGATCTACATGGAATGTACAGAATCAAGAGTTCCTGATACAGAGGCTGTGGTTTCTAAATTTCATGTAAATCAGTTGAAAAGGGGCAAAGTTATTATTGTGCAATGCTGGCTGTAAAATTCACAGATAAAAAGATGTAAGCCTCAGTGTACTACCATCTATTGGTCGGCAAGGGAATTGCAGCAACAACTACCAGATCTCAAAGCTCCTCTGCATTTAAATATATGCATTTAACTATATGCATTTTCCATAATGCACAGCAGCCAAATCCTAAACATCAAACATAGCAGAAAAACGGAGATGATTACACAGTTTACAAAACTAAGTCAGTTAAAATGAGCACATATTCTGAAATGTTGATCACATCTGCATGTAATCAGTAAATGTTCACCATTGCAGTCACAATATTAAAAACAAAAATTCAGCCTGTTCAGCATGCAGTTCCTCCAAACAGATGCAACCCTTTCTTTTTCCCCATGTTACAGATAGGAACTTAAATGTCCTTCCGGAATCCTTTCAACACTGCAGCTTGCACAGTTTTAAATTACTTTTCAAACACTTTCACATGGGGAAGAGACACAAACAAAAAGGGAGCCGAACCCTTTCTCTTCCCCATGTTACAAGTGAATTAACCCACTCCAGAGCGTGGGTCTATTTGGAAATTGATCCATGGCTGGCTGGTTGGAACCACTCGGCCTGCGGCCTCATGGTTCAACCCCCCTCCCCCCAACCATGGATTAATTCCCAAAAGACCCACGCTCTGTCGTGGGTTAATCCTTACATGTTTAATGTTCTGTCACAATCATTTAGCACACTGCCTAATAGTGCACTGGAGATCACGTTTACCAGCAAGATCAAACTACCCTCTTGTGGCATAAAGGAATCACTTGTACCACAAACATAAATATTTTAGTATGCAATCCTACTCATGCCAGTAACTGTGCAAAATATATGAAATAAAGCCAATTTACAGTACTGTGGTGAAGTTGGGGTATTGGGCAGGCCCAAGTAATGAAGTAAGCTCATGCTCATGAATGATAATTAAGCAGTATGGCATGGCATGGGCTGTGTTATGGTAGGATAATGGCCTGCCTCAGGTGGGTTGAAGCATGACGTGAAGCCGACTGCTTCCACTACCCTAGAAGGACCGTTAGCCCATTTATAACACACCTCCTGGAGTGTCTTACTGTGCTTATGAAATGGGTCCTTTTTAATAATTTGGATGTATTTTTCTAAACATGTTTTTGTTGAGATCATTTCAGTCAGGTTGTTGTGCTGGAATAACGACCCAGCTGAAAGTACCTCTTGGCCAATCAGGAGCTAACATTCTTTCTACCCATTTCATAATGTACTATTATTAAACAGTAAACTGGGGGCTAAATAATGCTTCCATGACTTGTAACCAGGTACAGGACAGTCCTTGCAACTAGACAGACAGATAGACAGATTCCACCCCATACCCACCCAAGCATGTTACTCATTCTACTGGTATCAGTTGGCATGTGGTCTTTAGGTCTCCTGACAGTGGACCCTGTGTCACTGGTGTAAGCTTGAGTCTTCACAGATTGCAAAATAGGAGCCGATTACTTATCACGACAGCAGTCAGGATGATACTCCAACAAGAAAATTCCATCCCCAGAGTATTCATACTAGCAATTTAGCAATAACAAAAAATTAAGCAGTATACAGTAAGGCAGCAGAACACAGTAAATACAGTCAACAGTGGAAAAGTTACATTAGGGCAAAGACAAGATCAGGATTTGGGAATGGAAAAGTAAGCATTATTGCAAACAGTTTCATTAGGAAGTGAATAAAGTAACATCAGGTTAGAGCCACAGTCTCTACTACCCTCCTGCCAAAGCCACTCCAAACAGAGTCATTGAGCTAAACTGGTACACCTGTACTAATATGACCTAAATTCAGGGAGATACCTTCTCTTCTAAATAGTTTATTTGTAATCAGCCTATGATATGTCCTATTATACAATGGCAAGAATAAATCCAGAAACCTGATTAGAGCTGAGACCTTGACCCATGATGTTATCCCAGCACAACATCACGGATCACGTCCCAACACACACAAGACTGTATGAAACTAAATAAAATCACTGCATACTTCATATCCAAGTTGTCCACACTTAGCATGGCTGCTCTGCCTTGTATCTATACTTATAAAATGGGTAGGGAAAATCATGTGTAACCCCCCTACAAAATGGGGGTTCCCGAAAAGTCTTCCTTGAGCTTGCCTAAAAGTCACTGCCAGGCGGGTGTTCTGCGTTTTAGCAGTTTAAATGTATTGCCAGAGAGTGCCTGTATAGCCTCTGTGTACTGTCTCTTTAAGAACTGCCTGGATTGCAGTCAAAATTAATCTGAGATGGAGTTCTGTTAGAAGATGTACTTGTTTGCTGATTATTTGTTAGAGTAGTAATGGTATTGCAGTTTGTTCTAACCTGCCTTCTTTGCAGCATGGACAGTTGTGTTTGTTTCCATCATCTTGGTCCTGGACTGCAAAATGGGCCAATCAGTACATTTGGGACTCTAAAATGGAGCCTGCCTACAGGGGCATGGTGGTGCCAAAACTTGCAGGAATTGTAGTTTTGGGCTTTTGGTGCCTGGGATGGCCTGGAGGGGGAGCCCTTGTTGTGACTGACAGACAGATCAGCCAACCGAACCTTTTGGATCTTGGGGAAAGTCCCACACTGCTTGCAGTTTCAGTTAGATCTGAGTTGGGAAGTGAAGAAGTAACAGCTCAAGATAGTTCGAGCAGCAATCCATAGTGGATTCGCGCGGGAGAACTGTGGAAAGACCTAAGTTTGACCTGCATGCCTGCCTGCTGTTCCTGAGAGGAACTTGTGTTTTTTAGGAGGGGGACTGAATCCGAATTTGGAGAGCGAATTAAGCCACTGAATTGTGACCAGGCTTTAACCTGAAGAAGACCGAAGATTTGCTGAATGCGATTGGCCTGTCAGGACTTCCAGCTACCTCTGAACTCTCGGATTGTGCAGAGACTCCGTAATTGCGACCGGAGAGCCATTTGCCTGGTACAGTGGAATTTCCTTACATGTGAATATGCTGTGTTCTTATAGTGGGTCATGATTTGGTTCCCCACTGGGTGTCTGAACTGTGTTTTGCTTGCTGGAGGCTGTATCCAGCTGCACGGACTGAATCTATATCCATTTCCATTTGCCTGGGCCCCTGCTACACTGGCCCAGCCAGAATACCTGCTACGCAGAGAAAGTCATCGACGAGAGACCAGCCTGGGGATCAGCCCCCTGCTCAATGCCTTGAACAGGAATGATGCGTTGGTGATTCGTCAGGGCCCTGCTTCTCCAGGCACTCCAGCTCAACAGCCTGCAGTCTCGATTTCGTCCTGCCTGTGTCCAGTATTGGGTATCATGAGTAAACATCAGGGTAGCTCCCTGCAACAACAGCTAAATTTAAAAGTGTTGTCATCTGATTGTCTTGTTGGCTTTTTTTTCATGAACTGAGCCCTCTGGCTCCAGATTACAAACAGTGTGTGTAATGCGTGTTGTTTTCTTCCATCACAGGGCCCCAACCAGCTGTAACGTTCCTGGCTAGCCCACCGCTTTCCTACCTGGGTACCCAGAATGTGTGACTGTGTAGGGACTCTGAACTGCATGCATAACTGTCTGATTAATATAGCTTTTAAGCAAATCAACCTGATTACACCCCTGCCTTGTTCAAGTCCCCTGAATAAATCAGATTTAACTTTGTTTGCCTTTAACCTGACTGTGGTTCCAGTTTGTGCCAAAAAGTATTGTACTGTTGCTATTTGCTGTGCTTAATCTTGTTTTACAGGGGTGTCCCCAGGGTCAAGCCAGAGGAACCAGCCCTGGTGGCAAGTACAAACAGTATGGGTACTTATATGGTGTACCAGGGGTATTGTGAAAGTGATTATTGTACAGTGTTTAGGCCACTAGAAGGGAAAGAGGGGGGGTTACAGTGTTCCAGAGGGCTGTGCCCAGGTTAGCTTGACCACTACCAACCCTGACCTCCGGGTGGAGGCACCCATTTCATTGCCCAGGCCCCTTAACCTGCAACTAGCCAAGCAGGCAGGGGTAGTAGTCCTTGGGGTAGCGCCACACAGGGGTTACATTTTGGAGGCTCACCATTGGGATTTTGTGCCTTCTAGTGGCCAAAAATGATGAATTATTGTTAAAGATTAATGGCTACCCTAGTAGAAATGGCTGTACACCAGTTGGTGGGTGTACTGGGCAGGAGATCGACCCCCAAAATGCTCTGCTTGCACTGGATATTCCCCTGGGTACCAGTAAGGACACAGTAGAGGGAGCACTCTTCAAAGTTGAATGTTTAAAAAACCCTGTGGTGGTGGGTCGACAGGCTGATTTGATCGCCCAAACTTTCATAGCCTTGGTAACTAGAGTGTAGTGACCTCGTGGACAGCTCTAAAGTGCCACAGACTATTGCCTCAGAAGGGGCCCTAGCCGCCTGGAGAGTGATAACAAAAAACAGTAAAGACCCTGGGGAGGATGAGTTCCCACCATTATCTGAGACTTTTGAGGAGAAATTTGATAAGTTGTTGCTGGAGGAAGGGAAAACCATAGAGGACTTTAAGAAACTATTCCTGCCACCTCGGTGTGTTCCTTCCTCAACACCCCCTCCCACTCCAGCACCTGTTACTGCCCCACCTTCTGTGCCCATGCCAATGCTGGCCCCTATATCTGTACCCACCATTAGTCACAACTCCTACCGTAGGCTGAGAATCTTCTCGGGCATCCTCTCCACCCCCCAGAGGGAGGATGACTGGGAGACTTGGATCAACTATGTTGCCCCCTTGGTACCCGAGTGGCAGTGTGCAGAGGCTGAGAAGTGGAAAAGAATCATAGAAAGTTTGAGAGGCCCTGCCCTTGAAGCCATTACATTTTTGAGATCCACGAACCCTGAGGCATCTGCTCAGAAGTACCTATCTGTACTTGAAGGCAATTTTGGGAGCATTGAGTCAGGGGAGACTTTGATGTGGAAATTCCAAGGTACCAAACAATGGAAGGGGGAAAGTTTGTTGGTGTATGTTACTCGCCTAGAAAGAGCTCTGCAGAAAGCTTACCGGAAAGGTGGGGTAGCCGCCAGTGATTTGAACCGTGTGAGATCGGGGCACATGCTGCAACATGCCAAGCATTCTAAACTGCAGATCATCTAGTTAAGGCTCCAGGAAAGGAGAGGTAACCCACCTGACTACTGTGACTTGATAAAAGAACTCTGGGAGGTAGAAGGTGAAGAGGGAGATTGTAATTATGGGATGAGTGCAGCCCCACTGATCAAGGCACTGGAAGGCCCTTCCGAAATGGAGACCACTATGAGTGTCCCGCCGTGGGCTAAACGATGGGGTGGGGGGGAGTTGCTGAAGGAAGTCAGAAAAGTACAACCGGGTGCGTTCTCTAAGGTATCCCCTGTTGACAGAGAACCTGGCCCTTGTCAGGACATGACTGTTATGGGGTTCGGGGTGCACCCACAGGCATCCTCTGCTGAGGGTAGCTTCTTGGCTGAACTCAAGGAATTGACTGCCACCCTAAAGAAACTTTTGAGACATGGTAAACTGCCAGCAGAAGTCAGATCACAGTCTCCCCTTCCCCTGCTATGTTTTCCCCAAGGATGCCCCGAGAGCCTGTCATTTGTCACAATTGTGGCAAGGATGGCCATATGAAGGGGGAATGCCTATCTGAGAAGGACTTAGAGAAAGTGGTGAACCGGCTTCAAGGAGAGCTTCGGAAAATGAGTCAGTGGTCAAGGGGTGCACGGAATGACTGCAGTGAAGGCTTTGACCATCCTAACTCAAACCCCTCTGCAGTTAAATCGTCTGTCCAGGCCCCTGCTGTTGTCCCTCCAGACTGGTCCAAAATAGTGGGCCTTTCAATGAAGACTACTGTGGCTGTGAATGGTATTCCTACTCGGGCTGTGCTTGACAGTGGGTCGCAAGTGAGCATCGTATTTCAGGGCTGGTGTGACAAACACTTATCTGATGTGCCATTACAATCCCTGGAAGGCCTACATGTGTGGGGGCTGAGCGACAAGTCTTATCCCTGCCCAGGATATGTCTGCCTCTGGTTGTCTTTTCCTGCAACTGTAACTGGTGTAGAGGAGCAAGTAGAGACACTGGCCCTAGTGTGTCCCCCCACCGGACTGTATGTTGGGGTTCCCCTGTTGATTGGAACAAACGCCCAAATGCTTGGGAGACTAGCACAACTCTGCCATGAGAAACAAGTGCAACTGACTGGATGGGCCCTAAGAATTCCAGTCTTAGTATAAAGGGCATATGACTTACAACAGAAACCCAATGAAGAGGACCCAGATGAGCCAGTGGGGATAGTGTGGAAAAAGGAACCTGACTCCTTGGTTTGGCCCCCAATGCCCAGTGCACAATCCATGGAGAAATCCGCCTAAAGAGAAATGTAAAGAACAAAATATTAATGTTGGATGCACCTGGTGATGGAAAGTTTCCAGAAGGATTATTGGTTAAACCCAGCATCTTGCCTGCCCATGCCCATGCCTATGCACGACGAGTGATGCTCCAGATTCGAAATGTGTCAGATCGGGAGGTTCAGTTGAACAGATGGCGCACTATAGCTACAGTACACTTAGCAGATGCTGCAGTATTACCTAATAACAAGTACTCTGGCCAAAAGGAGAGAGTGACCCCGGACTTATTTGACTTTGAAGATTCCCCGCTGCCAGCTGAATGGAAGGCTAGGATTAGCAAGAAACTCGCCCAGAGAGACCAAGTGTTTTCATTAAAAGAATAGGACGTGGGGTGTGTCCAGGGTGCAGAGCATCATATACGCCTGCATGATGACCGGCCATTTCGAGAGAGATCCCGACGCTTCGCCCCAATGGACATAGATGATGTGAAGAGACACCTGCAGGAAATGCTCGCTGCTGGTGTGATACAGGAATCAAGGAGCCCATATGCCTCTCCCATTGTGGTTGTGCATAAGAAGAATGGCTCAGTGAGGATGTGTGTTGATTATCAAACCCTGAACCGGCGGACCATCCCAGATCAATACACCATGCCTCGTATACAAAATGCCCTAGATTGCTTGAATGGGAGCAAATGGTTCTCAGTATTGAATCTTCACAGCGGATATTACCAGATTCCGATGGCCATGGAGGACCGTGAGAAAACCACCTTCATCTGTCCTTTGGGGTTCTACAAATTCCTGAGAATGCCATAGGGGATTTTGGGTGCCCTGGCCACCTTTCAGCGACTGATGGAAAGTGCAGTGGGAGATATGAACTTGCTGGAATGCCTAGTGTACCTGGATGATGTCATTGTGTTTGGACGCACTGTTTAAAGTTCTAGACCAATTGTAAGACTTCGGCCTCAAGCTGTCCATTGACAAGTGCCAGTTTTTCAAACCTCCGTGAAGTATGTGGGGCACATAGTATCTGCAGAAGGGATAGAGACTGATCCCAGTAAGGTCGAGTCACTGATTACTTGGCCCCAGCCCCATAACCTGAAAGAACTATAACGTTTCCTGGGGTTCTGTGGCTACTACTGCAGGTTCATAAAAGACTATTCCAAGGAGATTCACCCACTCCTGAATCTCACCCAGGGTTACCCCCGCCAACCATAAATACAAGAAAGGGGCTGTCAAAGAACCCGAGAAAGTATACTTCCGAACAGGTGAACCTTTTGGGCCCCGTTGGACACCCAAATGTGAAGCAGCCTTCCACGAAGTCATATACCACCTCACCCACGCCCCCATCCTCGCCTATGCCAACCCTACCAAGCCCTATGTGCTGCGTACAGATGCTAGTCTGCAGGGCCTAGGAGCTGTGCTGTATCAAGACCATGAGGATGGTTTGAGACCAGTGGCTTTTGCCAGCAGGAGCTTGACCCCGTCAGAACGAAACTATACTGTACACAAGCTGGAGTTCCTTGCCCTAAAATGGGCCATTGTTGGCCACTTTCATGAGTACCTCTATGGGGCAATTATATTGGTAAAGACCGACAATAACTTGTTAACCTATGTACAGACTTCAGCTAAGTTGGACGCCACTGGGCACCGGTGGCTCTCTGCTTTATCAACCTATGATTATGCTGTCGAATACAGACCGGGACTGAACCATATTGATGCTGATGCCCTGTCACGAAGGCCTGTCTCCAGGAGTGACTGGGTCAGGTTGTCTGAATCTGACATACAAGCATTGTGCCAAAAGTTTGATAGAGATGAACAGATGTCTACAGACACAGTGGACTGTTTAGTAGATTGCTTGGGCCCTCCTGATACCTGCATACAAGCTGCCTATTGCCATTTCTCTGCTCTAGATATTAGTGCACTACCTCAATTTGACAATGACAGCATCCAGTGGGCTCAATCCCAAGATCCTATGATTCAGCCAGCACTTGATGCCCTGCATGCGGGGAAAGATGTGTCCCAGTTGCGTTCCCCTGACTTGCGAACTGTCCTATTGTTTAAAGAAGGCCCCAGGTTGAAGTTACACAATCAGTTGTTATACAGATAGACAGTGGATTGCAGTGGTCGAGTAGACAAGCAGCAATTGGTCCTGCCCACTGCCTTTAAAGATTTGGTACTGAGGTCCCTCCACAATCACATGGGGCACCTCGGTATTGACAGAACTCTCGATCTAGTACGATCTTGATTCTATTGGCCCAAGATGGGGGCCGATGTTGAGCACCATGTAAAGACCTGCAGTCGTTGCCTGAAAAGGAAAGTCCTGCCTCAGAGGGTTGCCCCCCTTGTCAATACTTTAGCAGTGTCAGTGGCTCAGCAGGTAGCACACTCGCCTCTGAGGCTGGGAGATCAGTAGGCTGTAGGTTCTATCCCCACACCAGGCACTTGGGTTAATATCCCAATACTGACACTGTAGTGCAGCATGAGGAGGGTGCTTCACTCCTGAGGTGCTGTCTTTCGGATCAGACGTTAAACCGAGGTCCCATCTGCCTGTTCTGTTGGTAGTTCAGGAGGATGTTAAAGATCCCATGGCACTTCTCGAATTTCCCCGGTGCAATGGCCAAATTTCCTCCATTCACAAAAAATACCACCAACAGCTTCATCCGGTTCAAGGTCAGTTGGCATTCATCTGTATCCCCCTTCCCGGGGTTGTGCCTGAAAATAGGCAGGATTTGTCTAGTGCACTTACCCGGTCAACAAAAACTAAATAAATAAATATTACTACCAGCACCCCCGTGGAACTGGTCTGCATAGACATTTTGTGTTTAGAACCTGATCAGCGGAATATTGGCAATGTATTAGTAGTTACAGATCATTTCACACGGTATGCACAAGCTTTTCCAACTAAAGATTAAAATGCCTCCACCGTGGCCAAGGTGCTAGTGGAAAATGTCTTTGTCCACTATGGTGCCCCCCAGCAGATCCACTCTGACCGAGGCAGAGACTTTGAAAGTCAGCTAATCAAAGAACCACCCCCTATCACCCGCAGGGGGACCTTCAACCAGAAAATTTTAACCGCACCCTTCTAGACATGCTGGGTACCCTCCACCCAAAAGAGAAGCATAAGTGGAGCCAGCAGATTAGCACCTTGGTACACGCATACAACTGCTCCAAAAATGACGCTACTAGGTTCTCCCCCTACCACCTCATGTTTGGGAGGGAAGCCCGCCTGCCAGTTGATGTCTGTTTTGGGGTTTCTCTAGATGGGGTCCGAGCTTAAAATTACCTGCAGTATGTACAGAAACTGAAAGCTCAATTGAATCATGCATATCAACTGGCCCAGACAATGGCCGCTAAAAGAAATCTTGCCAACAAAGAGAGGCACGACAAGAAAGTAAAGGCTCAAGAGCTACGGCCCGGAGACCGTGTGTTGTTACGCAATTTGGGACTACACGACAAGCATAAAATTGTTGATAGGTGGCACCATCTTCCACATGTAGTAGTTGGAAAGTTAGATGATCTACCAGTATACAAGGTACAAACAGAGAATAACTCCAAAGCTGTCAAGACCATGCACCGTAACTACTTGCTGCCTATCTGCCAAGTTATTATTGAAGCTGAGCCAGCAGACATTGCCTCCCCTGGGCCGGTGACTTGTGCTGCTGTAAAAAAGAGACAGAGTCAATCTACCCCCGTAGTTACAGAGTTAAGGTGTCTGCTGAGCCTAGGGATTTAAATCACTTTACCGCAATCTTTTTTTTTTTTTTAATTCAATATGCTTTATTTAAGTTTAATGCCAACATGGATATTACATGGCAGTTGAATAAACATCAATGAAGCAAAGCATGACAGTAATGCCATGGGGTTACATTGGCTCAAATATAACTTCTATCCTACTTACCCCTTAATTCTCCCCACATTACATACCCCCACCCCACCCCAAGACAGGACCACTCAAGATTAGTATGTCAAAGGCCTGTACTGCTAGTCATGGCTGATAACATCATGGGTCACTGTATTATACAAAAGAATAGGAGCCTGCTTGCTCTACAATGGTAAAGAGGGGTAACCATAGATAGCGGAACATATCCCCACCTTATTTGGTAGTCGAGGTCAGTGTGTATATTTTACCCCAATTTTTTCAAAGCTGGTAGGGTTATGTCTGAAATTTGCTAGCATTTTTTCCAAATGTAAATTGTGCAAGAATTCATTTAACCATTCTGGGTAGGAAATCAGGACAGAATCCTTCCAGTGTTTTAATACTAGTTTTTTGACAGAGTGGGAAATAAGGGACATGGCATATATCCTTTCCCGGACTGGAATATGGGAGTAATCCCCCAGTACACAGATCTCAGGAGCAAAGGGTGGCTCCAACCCCAGAAGGGAGTCTAAATGGGACTGTATGGTTTGCCATAGGGGTCCGATTGAGGGGCAATCCCAAAAAACATAGAGTAGGGTACCTTCACCTATGCCACACCGGTTACACTTTGGGTCCTGCAACTTACCTATTTGTACGAGCTCAGCTGGTGTGAAATAGATATTGTGCAGTATGTAGAACTGCATAATACGAAGTTTGTCTTTGGAGGTGTAGGAGTAGACCCCTTGCCAGATTTTATCCCAGCATAGTTCTCTATTTGGGCATTGAGCCGCCCAGTATGGTGAGTCTCCCTGATTGGTAGGGAAAGATATTGGGTATAGTGTTGCTGCAATTTGGGATACAGACCATATTACCAAGTTGGGCCAGAAGATCTGACTGTTCGACACTCCAGACACCTGACTCCAGTTTGCTAAGTAGTAAGTGCCTTATTTGGAAACCTCTGAACGTTTGGGTAGCTGGGGGTTGCAGGGAGGGCAAAAGTGCTAGGGTGGTTTTAATTCTACCCTGGTCCACTAAAACCAATACGGTAGCACGTGAGGTGGGCACCTGAAACAAGGCGCCATCCGACATACACCCCCCTGGAGTTGAGAATCGTTAAGTAGAGATTGCAGGGGGCAAACCCCCTGCGTGAGGGGATTTGGGTTGGCGATCCCCCCAGAAAGCAAAGGATTTAAGTCCCCGTGCCGTTTTTCCATGTGCCGGGATGTCAGGGTGGCAAATTGTTTTCGCCGCCCTGACATCGCGATAATGCAAGTCGCCATTTGACGCTCACCATTATCATATAGAACCACCAGATACCTTGGGAACCCTGGAAGAGGGTCCACAGGAGGTTCAATCTCTTTAAATCTCCTTGATTTTTGGCAGGCTGGTGTGTAAAAGCCTAAGATTCCTGGATCAGTGTTCGCTATTTTCCTTACTGAGTGACTCTGTTTGAATATTAGAAGCTGCCAGTCAAGTTATGCCTGTCCCTGTCCCTGCTCTGCAAGTTATCTCCAGGATACTAAGGATCGATATAAGAAATGCACCAGACTTGTTTTTCATCTAGTTTTATTATTTCCCTCTCCTTTGTAACTATAACTTATTTCTGACTTACCATGATCCCTTAGGGACATGCTTTCCCACAGTCCTCATTTTGGTAGCTGCTGTGAGTCTTCAGAATAAAGGCTTGTACTTACAGCTTCACCTGCCCAGGTGAATTTTTACTCACGGAGGACTATGTGACTATTGCAGGTATGTGGAACCCTTGTTTTTTCGGGTGCCAACTTCCTGACCATATTCCATGGTATGGAAACTGAAGCACCATTTTTGGGCAGATAAGCTGCTAATTAGTGTCAGTTCATACTTTGGCAAGCTCAGCAAACTGCATGCCGAAGTGTGAATTGACACTAACTACTAGCTAATCTGCCCGAAATAGCATGTGGCTAATGGCAGCTGTAACCACCATATTTAACACTGGGATCTATTGGAATGGCATTTAGTTTTAAAGAATTGCCTGATGTAAGTGGCTGCCCAGATTAAGCGTGGGCGCTATAAGTGAAGTGGACTGTAAACTCACCTTGAAGATAGCCCTCTACCTGACCGGCAGCTAGTGCAGAGACGGCAGAACTGAGGTCACGTGACTAGACCGAGAAAAGACAGTCAGTAATCTGGTAGCAGCATTCTGCACCAGCTGCAGCTAGCAGAGGGTACCTCCAGACATTCTGAAGTAAAGAGCGTTACAGTAATCAAGCCTGGACATCACAGAAGCATGAACTAGTGTGGGCAGGTCTTCAGGCAGAAATAGGGGTTTGATCCTGGTGATATTCCTCAAGTGATAAAAACAGCTTTGGACAACAGATAACACCTGAGCTTCAAATGTCATCCTGTCATCCAGGATCATGCCAAGATCTCCTACCCTAGAGGAGGCTATAAATGGCATAGGACCCAGGAAAAGACCTGAGGGCCCACCAGAAGCACTCCCATCATGCCCTCAACCCGGCTCAACCACCAGCACCACCGTCTTATCAGGGTTCAGTCGCAACCAGCTGGAGGACATCCAGTCATTGATTTCGGCCAGGCAAATGTTAAGCACTTCCACAGCATCCAATGTTTCAAGGCAAAGAAAAAATACAATTGAGTATCATCTGCATAGCAGTGAAAACCCACATTGTATTGCCTAATGAGCTCTCTCAGGGCCAACATATACACTGCAAATAGCATCGGCAACAAGATCGACCCTTGAGGTACTCCACAAGGCAGGAGTCTCGAGGAGGAGGAGGAGGAGAAATTCCCCATCACTACCCACTGCTTCCTGCCAGTGAGATAGGACTCAAACCAGCTGATGACAGTGCTAATAAGTCCACAGGTACTCTCTGAGGTGATCAAGAAGCACAATGTGATCTACAATGCAAAAAGCTGAAGAAAGATCGAAGGGAACAAGAACTGACCTGTCTCTTCTATCACTCGCCTTGAGGAGGTCATTGTGCACCATGACTAATGCTGTTTCAGTGCTGTGCCTGGCTCTGAAACCCAACTGGAGTGGCTCATAGATGTCAAAGGCCATGAGGTGCTTCTCAAGCTGTTGCACCACAATCTTCTCAACAACCTTAGCCAAAAAGGGAAGGTTGGAGATAGGATGGTAATTCGCCAAGATATCCAGGTCAAGAAATGACTTCTTCAGAAGGGGCCTCATCAGAGCATCTTTCAAGGAATCCGGAAAAAATCCCTCCGACAATGAGCATCAGACATTCATGGCAAACTCTGGGTCAAGGAACCAGCACATCTCATTAAAAATGTGTTGGCGCTGGGTCCAGCTCACAATATATGTGACCTCAGCCACCTCCATTGGTTTAAACTCATCCCAGACAGGCGGGGTGCCTCCACGACCCCCAAGCTGATCACTGTGAGTCACAATGCAACTCATTAACGATATCCCCTGTTGGATAGAGGATACCCTGTGAGGGAAGAACTGAGTAAACTCATCACATAAAATGATTGAAAATGATTTTTTCGGCTCCAGACAGGCTGGATGAAGAAGTCTGTCTACAGTTCGAAAAAGCTGAGATGGTCAGTTCTTCCCTGCTGCAAGCTCCCCTGACAGGGCCTCTGCCTTGTTATGGTTGATTGCTCACTGGTACTTAACATAGGGAACACACAGGTCCATTTTGTCTGCATCCAACCGGGACCTCTGCCAACAATGCTCCAACTTCCGATCCCTGATCTTCATCACCTTGAGGTCACCATCAAACCATGGATACCTCAAGTGAGAAGAACTGGGTTTTACACGGACTGTTACGAAGGTATCAAGAGCCCCGGAAACCACCCTATTGTATGCGGAAACCACTTCACCCATACCCATCACATATGCAGCAGTTACGCTAGATAGATCAGCTACCACCAATAGTCCCTCCAGGCACAGTCCCTGTAAAGGGCAATAGCTGACCATCTCAACGGGAAGGGGACCCCAAACGAGAACTTCATCGTGCAATGATCAGACCATGCGACCTGATCAGTCCTGAGGTTAGTTACCTCAAGCCCCTGTGAGAACACCAGGTCCAACATGTGACCGTGGTGATAGGTCATAGAAATAACTTATTGTGTCTGGCCCAGTGATGACATCAGCTGGAGGAGGCTGCACCCAAACTATGAGGATTTGTCATTGACCCAGGCATTGAAGTTCCCCAGAACTAAACATCTGGGGGACTCCAACACCTCACTGACGACAAAGTCCACAACCTCCTGCAGGAAGTCTCCCCCTGCCCCAGGAGGACGGCAAATAAGGAGAATCCTGCAGCCTGCACCCGGACCTCCATGCGCTGCCACACACTCAAAGGACCCAGTAGTTCCCACTGGGTGCATCGTGAAGCCCAAATCAGATGTAAAACAAATGGCCACTCCCCTGCCCTGCTTTTCCACCTCAGGCAGTGCACCACGGAGTACCCAGTGGGGACGGCTGCCTCCAGAACCGGACCGGCATTATCACCCAGCTAGGTCTCCATAATGCAAGCCAGATTGACTGAGGAAATCAAGTCTGCCATAATTGTGGTCTTATTCCTCATCGATCTAGAATTGCATGGCGCCGCCCGAAAGGGACTGGTAGACGTTGCAGTCCCTCTGGCTACTTGCCCACTCAGTCCGGTGGGAACCCTGGGAATGGAAACCAAACACGTCTGCCTTTTATCTTGGATCCATCTAAACCCAGGGCGCCTCCTGCACCTGACCACCTTGATACCTCTCAGCTCCACTATGCATACAGCACCCTGCCAACGCCAATCCTTCCACTTCCTTGTAATGCCAACCTCCTGACAGTGCCTCGCTGTCGTACCTGACACAGGGAGGCCAGAAAAGGGATGGAGGTCATGCAGCTGGGATGCATCATAGGTAGTTTGCAAGGGTCTCCAGCCCCAGCACATCCCGCACTAACCAACCAACTGCTAGACTTTCTAGCTACAAACCAAACCCCTAATCACATATACACCACAACCATACACTGCTAGCATAATTATAATATCAAAATCCCTACCACAATTACACCACAATCACACTGCTAACTGAACAATAATTATTACCTCAAACCATCACCCCCCACCAACAACCAATTTAGTAAAATAATATAATATAATATAGGAGAGTCCGACAGCGTGCAAGGTGCTGTGATATTAAAGCTTTACTCCTGTGGGAGTCACAAATGTCCAAACGGTTCAAATAATAAGGAAAACCACAAAACTCCAGCAGCCAGTTCCATCATTAGTCTGATTCCAGCTCAACACCGGTTCCAGAAGTCACAAGGAAAGAAAGAGAAGATAATGGCACTCAACTACCATACTTCTCAGGTGAAATAATCAGACTGCTGGGACCAGTACATAACAGTATGGAAGAAGAGTTTGCTTTGGCATATCATTAATTTGGCACTCCTCTGATGAGTACAAAAATAGGCTGTGATGGGTCAGTCCATATCCATAGAATTAAACCCTTACCATCTTTAGGGACACCACCAGCTCTCTTAGTTAGCAAAAAAACACTGCTCTCACCAGCTCTCAAGTAGTCTGTTCTGCAGTTTGTTTGTGAGCAGGTGTAATGAGATAGCACCGGAACCCAGGGTTGTCAGGACCGCACAATTCAAACAATCAGCCTGATGAAAGAAAAAAGTATTCAGTTGACACAAAGTCTACCAGGAGACTCCGGTCACAGTCGAGCCATTCACTTCGGGACCAGCACTCGGCTCAGATCTCAGCAAGATAGCGGCAAACAATTGGGGTTCTCCCTGGAAAGCAGTGGCGCTCTTACCTTTGCACCTTGCCAGTTACCCCCAGAGTTTACCACTACTCTGCTCCCCCACAGCCGCCCCTGGCCTGCCAACTCACTCCTTTCTGCCAACTTCTCCCTGGGCAACAACTTCAGTGCCCTGCATGTACTGACTTGGCTTGGTACCATTAGAAAATATGAGCATGGGCTGGTGAGGACACTGAAAGCAGCAGCACAAGCATACTAACACTGACCAGTCGAGAATGGGAGCCGGAAAGGGTCTGATGTTCTGCTACTGACCTCCGGTGCATATCAAAGATATACCCTGGCGACACCAGGAAATGTCATTCAAGGTAATTTCTCTAAAGCTTTCGACAAAGTCCTACATGGTGAACTGATCGATGCCCTAATACAGCATAAAATTCATGGTAGCTTAACCCGTTGGATAAATTCATGGTTGACAAAGAGTCTGCATTAGAGGAACATACTCAGAACAGAAAGAGGTTACTAGCTAGGTCCCCCAGGGGTCTGTTTTAGGACCTTGCCTTTTTAACATTTACATCTCCTAAACGACCACAAAAACTGTAGTTTAGGAATCTAAATTTGCTGATGACATCAGGATAGGACTGGTAGTTAACAAGTCAGACGAGGCTAGCATCTTACATACAGCATTGGGAGAATTGGAGGAGTGGGCAAAATACTATGAACTCACTCTTAATACTAACAAATGCACTGTGATGCATCTTGGTAAAAAAAAAAAACAGTCATTTTAGATATACCCTGGATGGATCAATACTGAGAGAAGTTAAAGAGGAAAGAGATCTTGGCATTATTATAAGTAATGATCTGAGCTTTAATCAGCATAGCATTCAGGTGGTTAAAAAAGCTAGTAACATACCATATAGAAATAGGAGACACATTAAGAGTAGAGATAAAGAGATCATGCTTCCTCTGTATACTTCTCTGGTGTGGCTGCATGTGGAATATTGTGCCCAGTTTTGGTCACCTGGTGGTAAAACAGAAGTAAAAGTACTCAAAAGAGTTCAGAAAGGGGCTACACACATGATAAAGGGTGTACAGAGTATGGAGTATAGAGAGAGGTTGAAGGCTCTAGGGCTGTATTCCCTGGAGTATCAGAGGCTGAGGAGAGACATGTGTCTCATATTCAAGGCCTTAACAGACAAGGAACCATGGGAACAGCTTGGGCTGGTTTTCAGAGAACAGAAATACTGCACAAGGGCCCACCCATTACAGTTAGCAAAAGAAATGTACCACTCTAACAAAGTGAAATACTGGTTCAGTTCAAGAGTGGTGAAGGTGTGGAACGAGCTCCCAGTGGAGGTAGTGGCCAGTAACAAAATGACGGATTTCAAGAATAGACTAGACAAGCATTTGATTAGTAATAGAATCCTGGGATATGGTTAGATCTCCTAGTGAGCTAAATTGGACTTCATGTCTTTAAATGCTCTGTATGAGACCTATGAGGTGACAAGCAATGAAAACTTATTTTTCATGATTATTTCACAAAGCACCTATTTATTTAATCTTTAATACAGTTTTCCACATTCAGATGCTTTTAATTAAGTATTGTTCTGTATTTTCCCATAGAATTAAACTACAGAAAGGTATGAAACCAGATTCTTCTCTATCACAAGTAGGTCGCTGCATATAACATCACTTCAACAGATATAACAACTGACACCTATAGATATCTTTCAGCAGGGTCACATTAGGCAAAGGCATGTATATGCAGCTTAAGCAGCAGACCCACCAGGTAGGGTACACACACACACACACACACACACACACACACACAGATTGCTCTGTGCAAGATGCTGCAGCTCCTATACAAAGCAGCAGATTTGTTGGGTACAGGGCCAGATTTGTAGCTTGTCTTTTGCTATGTAAAGCAACAGACTTGCAGGCAAGTTGTGAATGAGCTGCATTGCTACACAAACTGTAGCAGGCTTCATGAGTGGCCCACCACTGCATAGTCAGATGAACTGCACTTGACCTGTAGCAGGTCTTGGGAGTGGCCCTGTGGACTACTCATGAAGTAGCTGCATGGTCACAGAGCACACTGTACATGCAACAGGCTTCATAAGAGGCTGACAGCTGCATGGTCACACAAACTGTGCTGGTCCTGTAGTGGACTTTGCGAGTGATCCACATTAGCTGCATGGTCACACAGACTGTGCCGGACCTTTTTGGGGAGGTAATTACAGAAACCTATTTCAAGGGGATTTAAGTTTCACCACTTATGTGGTAGTGAGGAGGTGATATACAGTATGTAACTAATCCCTTAAGTTTAGGCCAAAATCGTTAAAAATTGGCTACATTATGGCCATTTTAAAATCCCTGTGGCACAAACAACTAAGTCCACATGCGTGCCCAGTTTGCTGGTTCTCAGACTTTTTTTGTTTGCGATTGACTGTCACTTAGTGGAAGTCAGTCATGAACAAAAGAAAAGGGCCCTGTTTTTCATTCCAAACATGAACAAAAAATATCTAACATGAACAAGAAAAAGTTCATGTTTTGCAGAAATAATGAAAGGCCCTATTGTTAAAGCACATGTAATGACCCTGAAACTTTCAAGTTTTAAATGGATGCATTGTTTTTTTGTTTTCCCATCTGCAAAAAAAGGGGAGGGGTTGCTACAGGTCTGGTGCAATATGTATGATGATGCAGCTGATTTACAGGTGGCACACACATTGCCGCAGGCCTGTATCCTTACTGTATGTCTCACAACAAACGAGTACAGTGTTTGTCATGGAGTCTAACTTTATTCCTCATAATATGTTATGAATTTATGATGTTAAAAACACATTTGAAAGCTTGATTGTGCTTTGTCATTCAATTTGATAGGTTCACGGGTGGCCATAGGAGTAAACAGAGTTAGAGTTCACAAAACCCTTACATTATATTTCCTTAATTTTGTGGCTTTAATAATAAACCATGTGCATTAACATATTTTTTGCTTTCTCTGTCTCTCTCTAGACATATATATGGGATATGAGACGAGCTAATATAATATATCAGAAATATCTTATAGAATTGCGCTTCACGTCTGACCTCACAGGTGGCAAAGCCACGAGTGAGGTCACTGGAGGTCAAGTACAATGAAAGAAGATATTTCTGATACAGTACATTAGCTCATCTCATATTTGAAGCATACAACAGGACCTGAAAGTCTCATAAATAAAGCTGTAAACAAGTGATTTTCTTTTTCATTCAATGTTTTTATGCTTGTTTCTATGAATGGAATGTCTCTGGAGAATGCGTGAAGTAATGGCTGTCAAGGTAGCATTGTTATGAGGTAATGTGGTATGTCATGTTGCTATTGGTCAGTTATCAATAGGTCAGTTATGATGTATCTAAGTGGTGATATCCTGGCATCTAACAAGTGTTATAAAATGGGCATGTAAAAAGATGCATCACGATTGGCCAGAAAGGAAGTGTCAAATAGGTATTACACATAGGGAAAAAAAGAGCAGACAAATAAATCAATGCACCCAAATGGAATGTTAAGATGTGTCAGTGTAATGTTAATTTTTTAAAGGCCGCCATTGTTTTTAGTCTCCGTAAGCGAGGGAGTGAATGTCATGCTGACAATCCCGCTCCAAACCTCGTCTCTGCTAGAAGTCAAAATCGGAGAGCAGCAGCGTGCCAGAGTTTTATCCTGCATAAAGCATTCTTCTAGTTTGGCGAGACTGAAGCTTGCTGCCGCACGAAACTGGAAATAGACCAGAACGGGGTGCCGTCTCATTGTAAACTGCGCTTCCGTCCCAGTACATTTAACTAAAACAGCAAAAACAAACCTGCATCCCTTATTCCTTTTTTTTTTATTGCGAAAGTGGCACAACCTGTCGGGAAGAACCTGTTACTTCCTCTCCTAACCACACTTGTTCTCTCGATCGGGAGGTGGGGTTGAGTGAGGCAACAACAGTACAAATGTTAATGTGTCAGGATACAATGATGTCATCACCTAGTAGGCGAAAGGACTATTTTATCTCAAATTAACACAATGATTTCAGTTTTTTTTCAGTTCAGTAATATTTTTCAAGGTTACAAATAAAAAAAAAAGAGAGAACCATTTTATAGGCGCAATAAAACACTCCAGGGTATGTGTGTTGAACAGATATTACCGCACTTCCAGGGGCTGAAGGCACTCGGCAGGGCCTCGTGGCTTACTACGCCCCTGGGCATGCTGTAATATCTGTTCAACACACACCCTGTTGTGTTTTATTGCTTACATATCTTGATATCTTGAAACAGCTCAAAGATAACACTAGTTATCGTTATACATTTATAGTACCACCCCTGTTATATATGTAAGGATTAACCCACAATAGGGTGTAAGTTTACTGAGCATTAATCCACTCCTGGGGAGGTGTAAGGCATGAGGCTGCAGGCTGAGTGACTTCAACCCCCCCAGACATGGATTAATGCTCAGTAAACCATGCCCTGGAGTGAGGTTAATTCACCTATAAAATGGGCAACTTTATTTTAGAGGATTGTCTAAATAAATATAAAAAAACACTGTCTATATGCATTTGTAATAAAATAGTTCTTTTGCCTTCTGCCTAATGGGTTTGTCTTAATGAGCATGCCATAGTTATAGTTAGAGATGTGGTGAAGTTTCACCCACAAAGCGTGGAATTCCACCGTTTGCAGATTAAATTCCGCACTTCGCGTTGAAAACTTTGCCACATCTCTAGTTGTAGTGTTTTACATGTCTCTTTGGTGGAGTGATCTGACTAGGTCACTTTATGTAGCTGTCAATCAGTATTTGTAGTTCAGCAAGGCAACTGTGAGTTTACTGGGTATTAATCAATGGCCACATGATGACTTTTAACCAAGGAGGTTTGGAGAATTCCAACTTTTTTTCAGACCATTTTATATATAGACATATACTAAGCAATACAGTATATATATATATATATATATATATGTACACACACACACATATTATGGCAGCACGGTAGTGCTACCATAGTTAGGGGTTGAGGAGCCATTTCTATGTTTAACCCATTCTTTGTACCTTAATAACTTTGCAACCGTTGACAGATTTGACTGAAATTTGGAATACACAATCAAGAACCATAGGCCTTGGGATCTGCCAAGTTACGTATGATCAAATACTGCGGCTCTTGGATGATAAATATGATCTGTGCACGCATTTACACTTTTCTGGACTTCTACGGTCCGCGCATACAGGTCGACGCGTTGCTTTGCTGACCGCCCGAATCTTCAGGGAACGTGTGGCGGGGTCCCCAATGTGCCTTTTGAAGATTTGGTGAAAAAATATTATACAGTTCAAAAGTTATTCAAAAAACAATTTCCCATTATAAGTCAATGGGAAAAGTTAACAAAAAGTTCGACAGTGTCACAAATGCATTTTTACTTTCGCAAATGGCCCTGTTACTTTCGCAAATCCACCATTTTGTTTTCAGTTAGTGATCAGAAAAATGCTTGGCATTTAAATTTGGGACCCTCTAGCAACCTAATTCTTTTTGTATTCACCTAGTGGGACCCCAAGGATGCTAGCCATGTCTTTATTTTGGGGTAAAACACCCCAGAAATATGTTTTTCAAATTTCTGGAAAAAGTACTTTTGCAAAGTACTTTCGTGCTCATGAAAGTGTCACAAATTTTTGTGAAAGCTTTCGCAAATTGCGACAGTAGTTTTCTAGTCTGTGGGAAAATGACAGCAATTCTTTGGCACTGCGCTGCAAAAGAACGGTTGGGAGTTTTGGGCTGAAATTTGGACGGAACACAGCCAACATCGCACAGATGTGCATTTCAGTGTTGTGTTGAAAAAATATTACACAGCAGCAAAGTTACAGCACTCCAAAGTTGACAGTTTTTTCCCATAGGATAACATTACAGCGCCCAACGCATTACAGGAATCCTTTGGCACCCTGCTGCAAAATAACGGTTTGGTCTTTTTTCCTGAAATTTGGAGGGAAGACAGCCAACAGCCCACAGATGAGCCTTTCAGTGGTTTGGTGAAAAAATATTACAGGGAGGCAAAGATATGGCGCTCCGAACTTCTCTTTTTTTCCCATAGGATAACATTACGGCGTTTGCCGCGCCTTTCAGGGCCCGTATCTCGGAACCGGTGTGAGATACGGACTTTTCATTGGAAAAATGCTTAGCTCCCTAGCCAGGACAGTCATAAATTATATGACTTTTAAATTTTTTTTCTACGTCGTACGGTTCCTGAGATATAATCTATTTAGTATTCCAAGTCCTCATTTTCTGCTCCCGATACCCATTATTATGCATACATTCTTTGTACTCACTGTCTTTCTCTATGCAGGTTTTGGGGAAAACCAGCCTGTGCGCTACATTACTGTTACCGTTGCCCTTTCCGCTTGTGGTTCCGTACCCGTTTCACTTACCATTGACGTCTACGCCACCATGTGCGTTATCCTTTGCGTTTTTATTTGCGCTTGTGTTTCTGTTATTTTTTGCCGTTTGTGTCTACAGTACTGTTTCTCTTTCTGTTTCACTTTGCATCACCATGCCCATTGACATTTCCGTTTGCAGGCAGCATGTTACTATGCGACAACACATTACGTGGCAGACCGTTCCCATCTACGCCACCATGTTACACTTTCTGTTCTCATTCGCGTTTGCGTTACCATGTGCGCCACTGTTAGTGCTTCTGTTTGCGTTGCTGTTCCTGTTACTATGCCTCAAGACATCATGTGGCATCAGAGGGCTCCGCGCTCCCGCCGCTGTATTACATTCACTATTTCTCATTATCATTCTCAAAAAGAAGGGAAATTAGAGGCAAAAAACTCCATTTAATGCATTAATTAGGGTTGTTCCACAGCAACAAAAGTGAGGAAATTCGGTGTTAGGGTTGAAAACCCCCTTGGACCCTGCCCACACCCCAACCGGCATTGGGGTGTGCATTGGGGTCGTCGGGTTCAAGGGGTTTCAACCCTAACACCCACTTCTCACTTTTGTCATCTGTGAAACAAACCCTAACTAATGTATTAAACGGAGTTTTTGCCTCTATATATATATATATATATATATATATATATATATATATACACTTTAAAAAACTTAGTTAATGCACCAGTTAGGGTTCAGATTAAACGACTAAAGTGAAGAAATGTGGTATTAGGGTTTCCAACCCTAACACTCTACCTCCACCTTGCAAGCAGCAAAAGGAAAAAAAATTATGAGTTGCCTCTCCTGAGTCTTCCCAAATCAGGGCTGGGGTCTTTCTTGGGGTTATCAGCCCTACTGCTCCCCATAGTCCATCAGCTAATAAGCTCAGATGTGCAGACTGTGTGAGAATGGGGTGAGTGTTAGGGTTGATAACCCCAAGGAAGACCCCAGACCTGAGCTGAGAAGACTCAGGACAGGCAAAACCGTAAGGTTTTCTCCTTTTTCTGCTTGCAGGGTGGGGTGGGTGAAACCCTAATACTACATTTTCTTACATTTGTTGGTTTAATCTGAACCCTAACTGGTGTATTAAAAAAGTTTTTTGCAAAGAATTTCCATACTTTTTGAAATAGTATAATCATATCATTCATGCTGGTCCCTTCTGGATCTGTGTGAATGCATCCATTTGTCTAGGGAAGCGTAGGACCCAGAGGGCCTTGTGCTTTCATCCCTCCATAGATGCACACATCTATCTGGCTTAGGAAGTGCAATGCCCCCTGGGCCCTATGCTTCCACACCTCCAGATATGCAATGTATGTGCTTGGTTGTAATAGTTTATTGTGGGGCTCACTTCAAAGGGAAAAGTGTGCCTTTTAACTCCCAGCGCTTGATTGTATATGGGCAAAAAGGTGTTTCTCGGTCTTTTACCTCAAACTCAGTAAATTTTTGTCAGTTTGCTGTGAAATTTGCTATAATTCTAGCTACGCCATTGGTGCATTTTTTTATGATAATCAGACTTTCAATGTGGATTTGGCACCATGATGAATAGTACAGGTAATTTGGGGGTGCACTGTATACCCCATGAATGTTTAGGGGGTGATTATGTGATAGTGTTGTAGTACTCATTGACACCATTTTGATATATACATTGCCCCTTAACTCCAATTATTGATTGATTTATGGCATGTTAAAGTTGTAGTGTTATCTTTTGGAAATGTATTTATTTATTTATTTATTTTTATGTTTTTCTATATGGCCTCACATTTTTGGAGGGAATGATATGTATTATTCTTGTTGTACTCATCGATACCTTTCTTTTGATAGATTGCCCCTTAACTGCAAATACTGATGGAGTTATAATTTGTGAAAGTTGACATGTGGGTGGAAAAACAAAGTCCAAATTCTTTTTCCATATGCAGGAATCTTTTCTCATGAGATTGTGCCGTACTCACGAAAAAAGATTCCTTCATATGAAAAAAGAATGTGAAAAAAAAATAAGTCCAAATTCTTTTTTCATATGAAGGCAATCTTGTTTCATATGGCCATACAAAAAAAGAAAATCATCCCATGAAAAAAGATTTTAACATGTACTAAAAACACATTTCTGGGTCATTTTTGCAAAACATAACTGCAGAATCCACCTAATGGGGTCCTGATTAGCAAGATACATGTCTCGGTGTGTCTGGATGATGTCATTTTTATGTGTTTTGAATGTTTGTCTTTAAATGGAAAGAAGATGGCTGCCATGCTAAAAAAGAATTTGTTCTCACAAAAAAAGATTACCCCCATACAAAGCAGAATCCTTATCCTTATGTGCCAGCTTCTTTTTTCATTTGAAACAGCTATCTGAAAGACCTTACTGAGCATGCCCAGAACTGAAATTTCAAATCCTTATACTTCTGGAACAGATTAATATTTTTTCACAAAATTAATGAAAGGCACTACTCAGGCTCAAGCCCTTTCTACCCTGAAAATTTCAGACCAAAATTCCAAACTGTCTAGGTGCTAGGTGATGACAAAAAAAACTGCAAAAAAATCAAAATTGTTTTCACTTTTCGGTATTCTGATCTCAGAATCCACAAATCTGACTGGAATGAAGCTTGGCAAATTAAGAAACCTTGCTCCAAGACCATGCATGCAAACTTTTGTGCAAATCTGTTCAACGGTGGTGAAGCTATTAAAGTGCAAAGTTAGATGTTTAACATTAAACAGCCTACTCCATCCTAACTATAGTTGTGCTACCGTGCCAGTATTGTGTGTGTGTGTGTGTATATATATATATATATATATATATATATATATATATAAAATATATAAGGGATATGCAATGAAGCATGTATAATGATTTATCTGCAAGAGCAGTTTGACTCGGGTAACCTCACGAGTGGCGTAAGCCACGAGTGAGGTGTCCGAGGTCAAACTACTTGAGTGCAGATAAATCATTTATTACATGAGTTTTCCATTGCATATTCCATTTATGCAATTCTTTTGTTTTTGCTTTTGTAGAGGGCATTTGTTAGTCAAAAAAGTTAATAAAAATTGCATTTTCTGCCATTTTTTGCTGATTATAGGAAATCTGAAAGGAATCTAGAAATTAAACACCTCTCATTTTGTAGATATTTTTTATGCTGAACAAAGACACACACAGCCCTCCCAAACCCAGAAATCCCTCAAACACCTACCTGTACTCTACAAACCATTCCCTCCTTGCTGCAAGAGACCTTCAGGTGTCATAATGTGATCACAAATGTGATAGACATAACAATAACTATCCTATTGTATAATAATTAACAAATAATGGCTAAGGGTCGAACACTCGGAAGTATACTCATCGAGTGGGTTAATTAGGGCAGTAAAGCCATTCTCCCTTCTGGCTCATTAGGTTTCATTGAGTTCTCAGCTGTAGGGGACTGCAATTACTGTTTAATTTCATTAGGCTTCATTAAGTTCCTGTGGTGGGGACTGCTAGCCAATTTTTTAATTTCATTAAGTTTTCAGCTGGAGTGACTGTTTCTGGGCTAACTCAATCTAAGCCCGCTCACCCCACCCACCCCCCAGGGCTCATCTGACTTATATAGTCAACAAGTAGGTACTGCTCCTTCTTAGATGAATGGCTAAAGAAACCAAGAAATGGAGTAAAGAGTAGGAGGCAAACAAACAAAATACAAAGAGGAAAGGACTACTGCAGTCTACAATCTTATTATAAGGTAAACACACACACACACACACACACACACACACACACACACACACACAAAGTGTTTATCTAAGGGGTCAGAAGCAAATATATGTTTAAGGCAGAGGCTGTGTGACTAAATGTGAAGACTGGGTACTGTAGCAAGTGTGTGACTAAAACCCTATTGTTCTACTGTGGGATAAGGGTTTGTGCTGTTCTCTGTTTGTTCCTCCTTTCACAGTTGTTCACTAACAAAACCACTTGGTTCTTGAAAAACACATTGAGGGCATAACAGAATCCTATAAGGGGAAGGTCAAAAACAGACATGATGGGAGTGGTTCAATGCAGTGGCTGTGGGGCACCAGTCTTCAGGTAGACGTTCTGGAGGCTGCGGTGTTGCCCCATCTGCAGGCACCTCTCTGGGTTGATGGAGGAGGTTGCTCATCTTCGGGTCAAGTTGGCTAGGGTTTGGGAGGCCTCCTCCCCCACCTAGGGACCACTGAGTCCACACCCACTGCCTCAGAGGATGCCAGTATTGAGGGGCGATTGAATGAAGGTGGGCTCAGGGAGGGTGAGGTAGGTGGGGCAGAGGTGCATCCAACCTGAGGTTCCACTGCATGACTCCTATGCCATTTTGGCAGGGTGAGACTGTCTCGTGTAGACACACGCAGTGGTGGACAAGGTGGATGCTGGCATCCTCCACAGTGGAAACCCCCGGAGGATGGCATGGGACCCCAGAGGAGAAGGAAGCAACTCCTAGTGGGAGACTCTATTATTAGGGGGTAGACCTGTGGGCAGGAAACAGGGAGGTCAGGTGCCAACCCGGTGCCATGGCTTGGAGGGATGGAAAGCTAATACAAAGGATTGGAGGGGCACAAAACAGGAGGGTGAGCTAGATGTCATTGTCTACCTAGGGACTACTGACCTGGCTGGGGAAGAGGTGAGAGCAGTGCAGAGGGAGTTCACGGGATTAGGGAAGGGTCTTAGACAGGTGGCATGCATGCTAACTTTCTTGGAAGTGTTACCTGTCTGTGGCATGGGAGAGGCCAGGGTATTCCGCCCCAAGGGATTCAATGAATGGCTGAAGAACTGGTGCAGAGCTGAAGGATTTAGCTTCATTGGGGACTGAGGGACCACCTGGAGGGATGCGGGCTTATACAGAGGGGTGGCCTGCATCCATCTGGGGGGGGACCAGAATCCTTGGTGTGAGGTTTATATGTTTCATTGGTAAGCATTTAAACTAGCTAAGGGGGGGAAGCAGAAGTAAGCAGGGAAAAAACAATGGCCCTCCCCTTCCCCCACAGGTTAAGGTAGACAAATGAAAGGATACTGGGGCTGAGGAATCAACAAAAGGAATTGCAAATGGGGGTAAAGACAGGGGAGGCATAGAGGGAAGGCATAGAGGGAGCTGGTATGAGCGAAGGCATTAAAACATGGAGAGCCATGTGCACAAATGCCCATAGCCTGGGTAACAAGATCCTGGACCTAGCAGCCTTAATGGCAGAGGAAGACCTGGACATTGTCATGGTCACTGAAACATGGTGCACAGGTTACCATGACTGGGATGTTACCATACCAGGTACACAATCTTCAGGAGAGACAGGAAGGGCAAAAGGGGGAGGGGTGGCTATCTACATCAGGGAGGTGATCAAAGCAACTGAGTTAAGGGGAAGACAGGAAGGGAAGGAGGTACTATGGGTCACCTTAGAGATGGGAAATGGCACCACCATCCACACTGGGGTTATCTACAGATCTCCAGTGCAGGGGGAGGAAATAGACAAGGTGTTAGTGGAAAGCATCCACAAAATGGCAGAGAAAGGGGAAGTGTTGCTGGTGGGGGACCTAGACATGCCAGGTGTAAACTGGAACACCTATGCTGCAGCCACTACCAGGAGCAAGAACATTCTGGATGTCCTGCAGGGGGTGTACCTCAGAAAGCAAGAGGAGGAGCCCACACAGGAAGGAGCAATATTAGACCTGGTTCTTACCAGTGGTGACAGAATAACAGATCTATCAGTGGGCAGGCATGTAGGGTCCAGTAATCACCATACAGTATGGTTTAAGGTGAAGACAGTAGTTGGGTCAAGCCACACAAAAGTAAGGGCCATGGATTTCAAGAGGGTCGACTTAGCAAAAATGGGGGAACACTTCATGAAAATCCTGGCAAAGGTGTAGGGAGGTGGGGTAGAGGAACAGTGGGAGAAACTTAAAGGATCCATAACAGAGGCAACAAGCCTCTGTGTAAAGCTAGTAAACAAAGCAAAAAGAAAGAAAAAAACACTATGGTTTTCAAAAGAAGTGGCAGGGAAGTTTAGGGGAAAAAACAGGCATTCAGAAAGTACAAGGAAATGGAGGCTGAGGGAGACAGGGAACTGTATCAGGCAAAACAGAAGGAGGTGAGAAAAGCAGTCAGGCGCGCAAAGGCGCAAACTGAAGAAAGAATAGCCCAATCAGTAAAAGAAGGTGACAAAACCTTCTTCAGGTACAGTATATTAGGGAAAGGAAAAAGACCAAGTAAGGGATTGAGAGGTTAAATAAAGGGTGTGTGTGTATGCGAAGGGGGACCTAGAAAAAGCATAAATTCTAAATGAATACTTCTCTGCAGCATTTTCAAAAGAAGGGGAAGGGACCACAATTAGGCAGTAGAAACACACATGGAGGAGAGGTGGACACCAGTGTATTCAAGATGGAGTGAGTCCTAAAGGAACTCTCGAAACTAAAAGTGGACAAGGCAATGGGGACAGATGGGATGCATCCCAGAATACTGAAAGAACTCAGAGGGGTACTAGGGGCACCACTGAGAGCCCTATTCAGCAAATCACTGGAGGAGGGAGTGGCACCAAAGGATTGGAGGAGTGTGAGTGTGGTACCACTACACAAAAGTGGGTGCAAGGTGGAAGCTGGGAATTACAGAATGGTCAGTTTTACCTCAGTGGTGGGGAAAATAATGGAATCCATAATAAAGGAAAGGATTGTGGCATATCTTGAGGCCAGTGGAGCACAAGACCCAAGGCAAAATGGATTCACAGCAGGTAGATCTTGTCAAATAAATCTGATAGATTTCTTTGACTGGGTAACCAGGGTGGTTGATCAGGGAGGGGCAGTAGACATGGTCTACCTAGAGTTTAGCAAGGCATTTGACACCGTCCCACACAGGAAGCTAGTAAACAAGTTGTGTAGTCTGGGAGTGGGTCCCAAGGTGCCAAGGTGCCAAGGTGGTAAATTGGGTCAGAAATTGGCTGAGCAACAGGGGGTGATGGTTAATGGAGTTCAATCCCGGGAAGGGGAGTGACCAGCGGGATGTCGAAAGGCTCAGTGCTAGGGCCTGTCCTCTTCGATGTCTTCATTAGTGACATTGTGGAGGGGCTAGAAGGGAAAGGAAGCCTCTTTGTAGATGACACCAAGATCTGCAATAGGGTGGACATTCCAGATGGGGTGGAAAGAATGAGAAGAGACCTAGGCAAGTTGGAGGAGTGGTCAAGAGTGTGGTAGCTTAAATTCAATACAGAGAAGTACAAAGTCATGTACAAGAATCCTGGAGAGGAATACACGATGGGGGAAGGGGTGGGAGATACTAATGATAACAAAACTGGAAAGGGACTTGGGGGTGATCATAACGGATGACCTAAAAGTAGCCAGGCAATGTAAGAAGGCAGTGGGGAGGACTGGAGGGATGCTGGGGTGCACAGGGAGAGGCATCACCAGTAGAAAACAAAGTGAAGTACAGACAATTGGTGAGGCTGCATCTGGAATGCTGTGTTCAGTTCTGGAGACCATATCTCTGGAAGGACATAGACAGAATGGAGGCGGTCTAGAGAAGGGCAATGAAAATGGTGAAAGGAATGCACCAAAAAACCATATGAGGAAAGACTGAAAGACCTCAATATGTATACCCTGGAGGAAAGGAGGGAGAAGGGGTATATGATCTAGACATTCAAGTACCTCAAGGGGATCAGCAAGGTTCAGGAGAGCAGCATTTCTCAGAAAAAGAGATGTGCAAAAACAAGGGGTCACAATATGAGGCTGGGGGGGACTCAGGGATAACGTGAGAAAGTATTGTATTTTTTCACAGAAAGGGTGGTGAATGCATGGAACAGCCTCCCTGCAGAGGTCGTAGGGGCAAAAACGATAGGTGAATTAAAGAAAACACGGGCTACACAGAAGGCAGCTGTAGTGGTAGGAAAGAGAAGGTAAGCTGCAGATCAGTTAGGATCTAGAGTTTATGTAGGTAGGGGAAATGGGCAGACTAGGTGGGCAGTTAAACACTGCAACTAAACACCTCACCAAAAACACAGAAATACCACACACAACATATAAAACCCCTACCTGAATAAAACAAAAACAAATGAAAGTGACTAAGCAAAATAAAAATAAAAATCTTATTAACCGAAAGTGCATGAGTAATTAACATAACATGTTAATAACTACAACTACCTACCTTCCCTAGAGATAGAGGAGACAGGTCAGTTCTCGTGCTCCTTGATCTCTCTTCAGCTTTTTGACACTGTGGATCACGTCGTGCTTATTGATCAACTCTGTGAGTTTTGTGGACTCGATGGTACTGTCATCAAATGATTTGAGTCCTATCTCTTGGACAGAGTGCAGTGGGTGGTGATGAGGAATTTCTCCTCCTCCCCAATGCCTCTCTCTTGTGGAGTACCTCAGGGTTTGATCTTGTCACCGATGTTGTTCGCAGTGTACATGCTGCCCCTGGGCAAGATCATTCAACAATACAGTGTGGAGTTTCACTGCTATGTAGATGATACCCAACTGTATTTGTCTTTTTCACCCAGAGCACCAGGCGTGGTTGATGTACTTAACAGCTGTCTAGCTAAAATCAGTGACTGGATGGTTTCCAGCTGGCTGAGACTCAACCCGGCTAAGACGGAGGTGCTGCTGACCGAGCCTGCTCGCGGGCATGATGGGTTGCCACTGGGGGCTGACTCTGGGGTCTACTCCATTGTTGGTTTCTCCAAGGGTCCGAAATCTGGGCGTGTTCCTTGATTGCAGATTGACCTTTGAAGATCAGGTGTCAGCTGTAGTCAGCAGTGGTTTTTACCACTCGTGGAACATTCCCCGGATTGAGCCCTTCATTCCGCCTGAGGACCTGCCAACACTAGTACATGCCTTTGTGACTTCCAGGTTTAACTACTGCAATGCTCTGTACTTCAGGGTCATGGGAGGGACCCTCTGCAGGCTGCAGTTGGTGCAGAATGCAGCAGCCTGGTTACTGATGGGCCTTTCGAGGTCCAGTCATGTGACCCCAGTTCTGTATGCTCTGCACTGGCTGCCGGTCACGTGGAGGGTCCTTTTCAAGGTGGGTCTTCTCACCTTTAAGGCCGTATATGGGCTGGGTCCTGGTTACCTGTCTGAGCTCCTGACACTGGTGTCCTCGGCTCGCTCCCTCTGCTCCTCCTTGAGGGGCCTCCTAGACGTTCCCAGGGTTTGGCTCAAGACCTCGGGATATCGTACTTTTAGTGTCTCTGGGCCAACCCTGTGGAACTCGCGTCCACCTGCAGTCTAGAAGGCTCCCTCAATTGAGGTGTTTAAGGGGAGGCTAAAGGCCCACCTCTTCAGCCTGGCCTTTGACTGCTGATACCACCTTTAGCTTTGGCCAGTCCCTTGATGATTGATTTCTGGAAACCTCTATTTCATTGTATTTTAATCCTGTTACATTTTTAATGAGGTTTTATTATGGTTTTATTACTGCTGTATATACCCGATTATGTTCGGCACCCAGAGCCTCCGGGATTGGGTGCCTCATAAATAAATTTGCCTTGTCTTGCCTTGCCTAAGCAGCCATAATTGAAAACAACTACTGTATATATGAAACAATAAATACTGCTTGTTGTGGGGGTGTGGGCATGAAAGCAGTACACAGGTGATAAGGTGCAGACACCCTTAGATGTATATTTATTCAAATAATAAGTAGAACAAAAGACAAAATGATTGTTAGTTCTTGTCAGGATAAAGACTTTTTTGCCAAAAAAAATCCACTTGGGAAGACAACAAGGCAGATTTTCTTCTTACTTGTTATGAGTGTCTGGTTCTTTAAGTCTAAGAACCTTTTCCTTGGTTGCTGTATACTCTCCTCTTGGTGAGTTTCACTCAGCTTTCCCTCTTCCAGTTCAGAGCTCAGGCTGGTGATCCTCCTGCTTCACACAGCAGCTTCACACTCTAACTTTCTCTCTAGGGCTCCCTTTTTATACATCCCAGGGGTCAGGTGATCTGCCTCGTTGTACGTCATTAACATCATTGGTATATTTTATCATTTTTATGAAGGCATTCTATTAAGCAAACATATGAAATGTTAATACACGAAGAACAGTAAAATCACACATGTGCACACCTTTTAACATCTTGACATATAGAGACATGTCATGACGTATATATACATACAGAGATATGTCATGCCTGGAAAAATCATTCGTGCCAGTGTACTTACTTGGTCAACAAAGTGAAATAAATACATCTTCCCTAGCACCAGTGTTATGATATTTATTTACAAATATATTTCTATGAGGGGCAGATCTTAGTTATGAATGCCTCACACTTTTGTAGCTTCCCTAAAGCAGCCTTCAATTATACAGTTGCTGAGGCCATGCACTGAAACAGTCTCACATTTCATTTATGTTTTTAGTTAACCCCTTGTCTTTTGTGTCTCAGGGGAACCAGACTATCCATTTGCTATATATATATATATATATATATATATATATATATATATGTTTATAAAGTGGAGATGATGATATTCTACAAATCAAGTGTTCTGATTGTATAAAACACATCACATGACCATGTGTATATCAGAGCGCAACCGCACACCTGCACTTTTACCCCCCTAAAAAACAATTTTGCCATTTTGTGAGATAGATAACCCACTCCATGATGTGTGGTCATGTAAGCAATAAGACACGACAGGGTGTGTATGGAACAGATTTTACTGCATGGCTAGGGGCGTAATGAGGCACGAGGCCTTGGCCGAGTGCCTTTAGCCCCTGGCGTGCAGTAAAATCTGTTCCATGCACTCACCTGGAGTTTCTTATTGCACTTATAAAATGGGCTCCTGTTTTAAAAACCTTTTACATTTGGGAAAAGCATGTTTATATATAGAAACAATAGATTTACTTGTGTGCATTTATAATCAAATAGTCCTTCCACTCACAACAAATGATGTCACTGATGATGTCATTGTATTGTTGCCTACCTTCTTCTTCCTGTTTTTTTCTCTGTTTTTCCCCACGTTCAAGATATGGAATGTTTATCATGGAATATTTACCATGGAATACATGGATTCAAAATTCTGCTCAGTTCCACTGCTAGAATGTTCCCTTTCTAACATACTATACACATACACACACAAGAAAGGCCTCTGTTACAGCCAGAGACTCAATTATCTCACTGTGAGGGCAAGGAGAAGAGATTTCCCTGATGAGCAGGTAAAGATAGTAGGGGGATTTTTCATGTCAGCAAAGAAACAGTTGTAATGAAAACTATAAACAATACTTAATGTTTCTATTTTTTTTATGTGTGTAAGGAGAATGTGTTGATGAGGAAAGCAACATTTAATTAATCTGTTTTATTTTGTATTTAAGGTACTTTTATTTTTAGGGCCCAGTGCAAGTGAATGTGATGCTTCCAGTTACAGGGCAAAAAACAATGGCTGCCAGTTGAGTTTTTAACATTCTATTAGCTTAATGATTCCAGTGGTGATCAGTCCACATTTGGCAGCACTTTTTATTTTCCATGCATGGAACATAATTGCTACATGAACAACAGCCAATCAGATTTCAGGATTTTCTCTTACCATTTTATAAGCTCTGATATATGCACGCTTTGGGTGGTTGATACGCACCAAGGCGTGCATATATCACAGTCCGACCGTACACCTAAGAGTGGGTTATCTATTATATATATATATATATATATATATATATACATACACACACACACACACACACACACACACACACACACATATACAGAGAGAGAGAGAGAGTATGCGTGAAAAAATGTAGAAACCAATAACAAGCTTAATGGTTAAAGCAGTGAAACGGTATTTCCAGGGGTCTGGGCTCAATTCCCAGTGGGGCACACTTTTCCTCTCTCATTTCTATCCATGATTTAAAATGCCAAGCAGAGGCTAATCTGCACAGAAGAGGAGTGTCTGGTAATGACATAAATGGGTAATTTTGGAATAAGAAATTCAAAATATATGAGTTTTTAAATGTTCGTTGCTGGTCACCTTAACAGACTGCAAGTGATAGCATGCTGTCATGGCGGATCATATCTGTCTCCATTATAGTGCTACACAAGATGCTAATACATACCACTGGCATTTTTAAATACAAGAAATACCACTTTCAATTAATGCTTTACGAAATAGACATCAACAACAACATGAAGAAATAAATCTCTTGATTTAGCTAGAATGATTCATAAGATTATGTTCTATTTTAAGAATAATGTATGCACCGCTCCTCCTCTGCCTTAGAAGCAGAACATTCCACTTTAATACCACCACTAAAGATGTCACCCAAGCACCGGATAAGAGGTTCTGTGGTTCTTGATGATTTTTTTAATGAATCTGAGCAGATAAACTTGTTTGTAACGGTATTTTCCTTAGTCTGTGTGTTGGATTCATAAGGGGATCTGGGAAGACAAACGGCTGTAAACAGTACCTACTACTACTCTTCCTCTCTCAACAGGAACCTTAACAGTCTGCAAGAGACGGCATGCTGACAGTGCAAACCACATCCATCTTCGCTGTGGCTCTACATAAGATAATAATACATACTACTAATATTTTTAAAGAAAAAACAACTGCTTTTATTTAACAACTAAAAGCAATTGAAGGATATATAGTATAGAGTTTTATAATGAGGTGTTTGAGTGGGGAGGCAACTTTGACTCATCTTTCATTCACTAAGCAACCTGTACAGCTATAACAATGAGTGATGCATTGTGCCTTGGTAATACAGACTTAAAAAGACATGGGAGCAGCTAAGTTTTGGAACATGTCTAGGAAGTGACACATGCATTAGCTCAAATTTCCAAGATAGCGGACAACTTTCAACTCTAGTTTTTTTAAACTGTTGCTCTCATAAAAAAAATTCCTTCACTGAAGTCAGCAGAACTATGAAAACAAGCATTTGTCAATGCCGAATGTTTCCTTGCATGGTTTATGTGTCAGGTGTGTATTGTGTTAGTTGACCTTCTGGTGAGAGGAAAAGCCTGCCTGAAGTATGTTTTGACAAGATGTCCTACTTTGGACAGCAGTTGAATACAAAAGCTTGGGTGATAAGAAGACTATGTTGAAAATGTGGGGTGCTCTGAGATGCAAACCTGGAGACCCGGGTTTGAATCCCACAGCCCCCACTAGCATACTGTGTGACCCTGAGCAAGTCACTTAACTTCATTGTGCTCCCAGGTCACATCTGGAAACAAGCTTCAGCTTAGTGTGCCTTTCCTAGTTAAACAATTTCCCCATTCCCCTTTCCCTTGACATAAAGGCTATTTTGAAAATGTTGAGTGAAAATATTAAAAATGACCAACGTTGCATGCATGCGTAGAAAATTTTGAACGACTGGGTATAACTCTGCCATTTTTTGGAGTTGTTTCACCAAGTTTTCAACATGGCCTTTTTGGGACCCCACCTCATGAATAGTGCCACTGTCATTTTGTTCACTTATCCTGAAAGGTGATTTTGCAGAGCGACCACGCCATTTTGCGCCACAGGTGTGAAAACACATTTCAGGCAGGATGTGAAAAATTACAGCTGTACTCTTCATTAGGATGTGTAAAAAATGGCAATGTTGAAAATCCAGAGTGAAAATATTAAAAACTGGAAAAGTTAGGAGCGTTTGTAGAAAAACTGCGCAATGTACACTTGTAACACAGACATTTTTTTGAAATTTTTCACTAAATTTGCAACATTGGGTTCTTGGGACCCCACCTCATCAAGAGTGGAACTGTTGTTTCACTAATCAGTCCCGAAAGGTGATTCCTTGTAGCTACCGCAAAATCATCTTTCAGGACCAAGTAACGAAATGACAGTGACAGTGTTCATGAGGTGCGGTCCCAAGAACCCCATGTTGAAAATTTGGGGACAGAATTCCTAAAAACAGTTGCGATATCAACCTAAGTTGAAAACCCCATTGACTGTCATTGTATGGTGCTTGCCTTTGAGTCTTCAGTTTGCTGGTTGGATTTGAAGAGTGCAGACATGTCCCGGTCCTCAGAAGATGACATCACTGACCTCCGGAGGTAAGTATGGGTAAGGGGGGGTGCAGGGAGGTGGGTGCTCAGTGGGAGGGTGAGGATGGGGGGGGAGACTGGCAGGACAACAAGGGACCGTTTTCTTTTTTACAGGTTACAAAAAAAGAGAGATCAGGGATGTTTTTCTTTATTTACAGGTACAAAAAAAATTGGGCACACTGGGGTGGGCTCCCAGTGTGCCACATGAGTTGGGGGGATACATGATACTGACAGGGGGATTGAGCACCCCGATGCTGGCATGGGAATGGAGGGTACGGGGCAGACAGCACACAGTGGGAGGGAAAGGGAGGGTTTGATTAGATGCCTGGGGCTGGGACAGGAGCGGGGTGGACAGCAGCATTGGGAGGCAGCAGGAGGGTTTAATGAAAGATGCCGCTGGGCCAGTGGGGGAAAGGAGGGTGCAGGGCAGACTGCAGCAGTGGGAGGGAGTGGGAGGGTTCGATTAGATGCCCAGGGCTGGGATGGGAGCTGGGAGGACAGCAGCAGTGGGAGGCAGCAGGAGGGTTTAATGAAAGATGCTGGCCTGGGGCCGGTGGGGGAATGGATGGTGCGAGCGGGGCAGACTGCAGCAGTGGGAGGGAGAGCAGGAGGGTCTGCAGACTTGCAGTGCTGGCTATGCAAATGAGAGGAATGAAGCGATTGTCTCATTGGTGCAGTTCATTTTTCTCAAGTGCGAGCCAGCTCCCCACTGTGAAATTCCGAAGGCCGTCACACTTGGCTTCAGTGGTCATTGGTATGTCAGGGTCGCACCCACTGTACAGTGCTCTGCATTGGACTCATCCCTGACACACCTCTCAAATGCCATACTGTCCCAAGGTGTTTCTTGCGCAAGTGCAAGGAAACACAAAAAGGAAAGCAGATCTGGTCCTTCAACACTGAAACTATTAGATTGAATTTGATCAGATTCTATTAGATTGTGGGACTTGATGCCTTTAGGTCGGCTATCAAATTTCAGACTCACAGTTATCACTAGTTCTGATATACATCAACTGCAGCTTTGCACAGACGTGCCCAACAACATGAAGTCAAAACCTGCTGAGATCCCATCACTAGCAAGACAGGAGAAGGAGATGATTTTGTTCAACGTGGGTACTTGTGGATATCATTTCAGAGGTAGTTGGATATTGTACAGGTAAGGGATAACCTATTGGGGGGGGAGTGTAGGCACTATAGTGGTAGCCAGCAAGATGTCCCAGTAAGTGTTACACTATATACAAGGCCCCTGGAATTCTGCGGTTCTGCGGTTGCAGAATTTGCTGCAGAATTTGCATCTCGCCGCAGAATATATATAGTGCCGCAGAATTCATTGTTTTTGGTGAATTTTCATATAAATATACTGTTATTCCATAGTGTCAGGCTTTCTTTCCCACCTCGTTTATCCTGAAGCCCCTCCTCTGTGCTCAGCATATGATGTCATCGATTACATCACATCATATTTAGCTAATGACAGGACTGCATTCTGCCAGAGAAATGAATAAATCATGCCGCAGAAATCAGAAAATGCTGCTGCAGAAGTCCAAGAAAGCCTGCCAGAAATCAGAAAATTTGTATAGAGAACACCAGGGGCCCTGACTATATATAAGAGATATGCAGGGGGGCCAGTGTGATACATGTTTTATGTACACGAGTGCTGTTTGACTTTGGGTAAACTCACGAGTGGCGTAAGTGAGGTGTCCAAGGTCAAATAGCATGAGTGAACATAAAGCATGTATCACACAAGGTCTCCCCTGAATATTTCATTCATGCAGTAGGGCTGGACCTGGTGTGGTACATTTTTGTTTTAGTTTTTCTTTTTAAAAAATATAATTTTATTAATTCTGTGAGCTTATTTTACTATATAGGGCCCCTTCGTATTCCCTCCCTCCCAGCATTTTTTAAACTGTGTAAAAAGCAGCATCAGTGAAAGAGGTATGCGGCAGTTCAGGGAGTTCATTTCAAAGATAAGACATTTTGTTTCTGGTCCGGGGTACAACAGAAGAGTGCTAAGGGAGCAACTTTGGAGAGAAAGAATGGAGCAGAGCAGATCAAGTGAGCGCTATGGGCTGGTAGGAGACACGTCGTAAGAAGTGTTTGTTCACACAAAACGTACTTTTTTTTTTTAAGTGCTGTCGAAGAAGTAAGCATTTTTAGTGGCAGTGCAGGATAAGGAGGGAAATGGCAGTTGATGTGGGGGGGTTGAGAACTTGGAATGTGCAGTCTGATTTGGGACATGCAGGGTGGGAAAGTGAAGGTATTGTTTGAGCTGGAAGTAGTGCCAGTGGGTGGGGGTGGGGGGTATGTGATGTAGAAACTGTACATACATGGACTGTGATGCAGTAACTGTGTACATAAATGAAATTTATGTATGCAGTTTCACAGATAAATGGATTTATCATCTCCATTTATGTCCACATCTATTGCATAAATCCAGATATGTACATTACAGGAACTCTATCTGAAATGAATGTGAATTACCTGTAACATATCTAGATATATTGGTGTATACCTTTGGCTGCAGTACCCTTGTACTTCAGTATATGCACATCTTGGTTGTACTGTGAGGCATGAGGCATTTATGCCATGTTCTTTCAAGAACCCAAGAAGTGTGAATATTAAAGTGTAACCCACTCCCCGTCATGGGTTATTCCTAACACTGGTGCTATGCTGCTTTTAAAGTGGGCTGATTGTAAATAAAAAAATGAATAACATATACTGTAGCTTGGATTTATTATTTGTGGTTTAGAAAAAAAAATGGTCCCTGGCTTTGGCCACAACTTTTAATGAGTCATTGATGGATTGTGACTGATTTGTTTAAAAAGTTTGTCTAGGAGAGGCACACACTGAGCTGGAGCTCATTTCAAGATACAAACTGGTGGAGGTTACAAGGTGGTAAGACATTAAAACATGCCAAACACAAAGTACAACACTAAATAAAGTGACAAGTGCAGTGTACACTATAAAATATCGCATGGCCCAAGGTACAACATTTACAAAGTTGCAAGAATATACAGTGTCAAAAAGTGACAAGTGCAGTGTAATGACAGAATATCAGACAGGGCAAGGTACCAAAATTTGCAGACATACTAACATTTATTGTGTTAACGGCAATAAAATATTAAATTATGTAAGACCTGGAAAACATTAAAGTAGTGGTACCTTATTTGAAAATATTTACAGTGTAAATGGTAATAAATCATAAATGTAGTGTAACATACATCATCAAAGTAATGTAACAGTGCATGGGGGTGCAGTTGTGAATAGAGGAAGGTGATGTACTGTACCACAAACACACAAAAGCACTGTGCAACTCCAAAGCTCCAAAATGAATACTTTATTGTCTTCACAAAGGAGAAAGTAGCCTGGAGCATCCAGGGCTCACAGCCTCTTCATCAAACTGTTTTGAGTGGCTAGCTGCAGGAGCAAGGTTGGGAGAAATGAGTTAATAGGAGCCTCCCTCCGTGTTGTATAGTGTTTCCTCCATAAATGTAATGTTCAAAAAACATTTAAAACAAAGTGACTACCACCCAAGTCACCCAGCTGCCAAGAAGCCTCCCTCTGCCCTTACACTTTCATTCTTGTTATATTTGTTGCCACCGACTCCGCATGTCTAACTGGGAGATGGCACACAGAACAGGAACTGGAGCATTATTATGAAAGTACTCCCGCTGGTTCTTCTGAGCCCAGTAGTGACTTGGAATATAGCATAGTAAGCTTCAGAGGTGGCTGTATAAAATATAAGGGTAAATGGAAGACATGATGGCAGAGAGAGGGTGCTGGGCATCTGGGTTGTTGGGGTGGGAGTTATATTTTGTGAGAGAACTGGCACCAGCAGAGTTGTACATTTATGGAGAAGAAAGACATGTTTGGGGGTGGGTTGGTGGGTGAACAAATATGTTTTAGTGTCTCATTGCAAAAAGGAAAAAATTAAAATGGGATTTGCAGGTGGGTGGTTGAGTGCACAGTATGTTTTTATGATTACTTGGGTGAATTTTTTACACTGGAAATGGTGGTGAGCTGGTTAGTTGGGAACAACATGGTTGCTAAAGTGTTTTCAAAAATTCTGAGGATAAATGTATTGATTGTAGCTATGAGATTAGGTCAACAAGACAGTGGGAAAACATTATACCATCACTCTTGACCACTCACATAACTTAAATGACTATATTAGCTTGGAACTGTATTTATAACTTTTGCTGACGAGCACTCAAAAAAAGAACAATTTAATAATCTTCTTGATCCACTTTTCTTTTACCCCAGTGCCATTCTGACTTTACTTAAAGAGTTATAAAAATACCTAGACATTTCAAATAATAATAGTGTAAACTGGTTTAAGAGACTGTTTAACACAAGAATAGCCATTATGCAGCTCTATCGTCATCATTTGTTAAATCAAATATGCATTCAGTTTCTTCTAACTGCCTGCAGATGTATAATATGTTTCTTCAAATGCAGCAGCACTGTGGTCCAAGGAGGCTCGTAGGGTGTTTTTGAAAGCAGTGTTTTACGACCAGAGTTTAGGTGTGAGGTCCTGGGTTAAAGATAAAATTATACTCGAAGGACCTACAATATTGACATCATGTTGGACTCTTGCAAGCCTTCAGTATTAATACAGATGTCCACTTTCTTTGGGGTGTAACAGAAAAAGATCCTAATATGATGATCTAGCCATATTTACTATGATTTGTTGACTGGAATAACTAGAGGCCGCAGATGACTCATATTTATGCTTTAGTTGACTTCACTGTTAATCGTGCTGTTAGCAGCCAGAACAGCAACATATGCCAGTTGGGTCCTTTCTTTCCAGCCATGTGCTCTAAGATGTTCTTATTCATATGCATTTTCTTTTGCTCCTTGTAGTGTGCTTTTCAGAAAAAGTGGATTGCAAACTGGGCTATAGTGTGTAAGTATTCATAGTTGCAGGCATCATGGAGTTGGGGTGATAAGACACTAGGGTTTCTCAGATAGCCCATTATAAAAGAGGATATCTCGGATTTCAGCAAAAATGTAAGATTTGGGATTTTCAGATAAAGCTATCTAAAATCCAGAATCCTAAAGTTTAAGATAGCAAATCAGATATTGATCGGAAATCTGATCCAATTTGGAATGCATGGCTCCCCAACCCTCTGCAGGCCCCCCCACACCCTCACTGCAATTGATATCCCCCCACCCAAACCACTCTCTAACCCCTAATCTCCCTCCTCCTCCTTTGCAAACCTCTGAAGAGATATCAAAACTTTTAAGCACACACATTGTCTGTAATTAATTATACTGATCCATTCTCATACTAAAAATTCACATCCCTCCTGCACGCAGTAAATAGGGATACCTCCCCAATTCCCCCCTCCCTGGCAGAACCACAACCCCACCATTCAGTAATATACCCCCCATCTAACACACCCACTAGCTTCCACTTCTCTTCCTCATAGCAACCAAAAAAATACCTAGAGTCAGGTGCCAGTTAACGGGTATTGGTCCCATGGTGGAGCAGCTTGTGTTCATCTTTGGACTGAGGTATGAATTAATGATGAAGTCTTCTATAGTAATATCTGATTTGTTGCTGTAAGCCAATCAGGTGTTACTATAGGAGGCACCATCAGTCACTCATACCTTAGTCCAAAGATGAGTGCCGGCTGCTGCACAGCAGGACTGCACTCTGCTGACCAGCACCCAATGGATTTTAATTTAGGGATCTTTCAGAGGGCTGTGGTGGGGGAGAAGGAAATGGGGGCTAGTGGGTGTGTTGGGTGGGTGTCTGTTACTGAACAGTGGGGTCGTGGTAGTGCCAGGGAGGAGGGAAGTGGAGTGGCATCCCTAGTTACTGCGGGAAGGGGAATATGAATTTTATATTATCGGACAGAGAGAGTATAATTAATCATATAGTATGCATGTTTAAACATTTTTGTATCACCTCAGGAGCTGGAGAGGAGGAGGAGGGAGGTGAGGGGTTAGATGGTGGTTTGAGAGGGGGCATACCTCTCAACTGTCTCTGATTTTCAGTGACGTCCCTGATTTTGCCTAAAAACTTTACACTGTCCCTCCTAAAAACTGTTTTTCCGTGACCAAACAGTGGGAGTTGTAAGCACAAAATAATGTGAAACATTAAAGTTACAGACTTGTTCTTCCATAGAAAATACATTTTACACCAAACCCCTTATTCTACCAGTTTCCTGAGTGGATATCACCAATTTTGGAGATGTGTCCCTGATTTTTGTTCTTTGTCCCTGATTTTTTTAAGCCTTGTCCCTGATTTATGAGGCAGGAGGTTGAGAGGTATGAGAGGGGGTAATGATTGCAGGGTGAAGTACTGGGCTCTGTGTACTTGTCAGGAAGGGGATGTAGGGATTTTTCATTTTTCACAGATGGATTTCAAATTTCAGACTAGGATAATTCAAAATCCATTATCCCGCTGATGGATAGGATAACAGGACATCTGAGCAACCCTATAAGGCACCCCCACCACCACCTCCCAGTTTTTTCACACTCGTGCCTTTAAGCCCGTTGAGCTTTAAAGTAGCAGTATTTGTTAGTGTGCTATCTATTTAGTCACAGTTTGTTTGAAGTAACTGATGCCAAACATCCTTAGATTCATCATCAGTATATTTGTAATCCCTTTATCTATATTTAAAATGGTTTTGATTACTAGGTAGTCATTACTAGTTCAAGTCAGTAACTGTGGCTGCCATTGGCAACTCTTCCCTCTTTTTTCGTGAAGTATCTCTTTTACTGTCTGGATTGCCGCTGCAGCAGTGTCAGGATAGTGATATTGTAGTGCACATTTCAACTGACAAACAGCACAGCCCCACACCCATGCTCAGTTGTATCATGGTGGATGTGGCAAGGGAGCAAACCTTTTAAAAGCTTTTAAAATGACAGTACATGTGCTTCAGGAGTGAAATAAAATGGAAAGATAAACAGATATATTAATGTTTTTGTTTGTGCTAGCAGCTGACAGCATATATAATTAGAAACACAGAATTTGACAGCAGATAAGAACCATTTGGCCAACACATTCTGCCCATTTTTCCCCACCTATAGTGTCACCACAGACCTCTCGATCCACAGCTCTCTCTCTCCCAACGTACCGCTTTCCCCTAAGATTCTCTTATATCTGTTTCATGCATTCTTGAATTCCACCACTGTTTTTGCCCCCACCATCTTGGCTAGAAGACTCTTCCAGGCAGCATCCACCACTCTTTCCATGAAGAAGTACTTCCTCACATCGCTGTTGAATTTACCCAAGCTTCATTGCATGTCCCCTTGTTCTTGAGCTGTTTTTTTCTGAAACATACTTTCCTCCCGCGCCTTATTTACCACCATGAGGTATTTAAAGGTCTCTATCATATCCCCCATCTCTCTTCCAGGGTGTACATAATGAGGTAATTTAGTCACTCATTGTAAGACTTTTTTTTTTTTTATTCTCTCTTTTTACACCCCATTCTCTCCGCATCTCTCCCCATCTTCGGGAGATACCACAGGCCTTGTATGTCTCCACTCACCCACCGAGCACCGGTGCAGACCATTCCCCCACAAAGCCTTGGCTACACCCCCCCAGGTGGGTATGGGACGGGGGCCCCCGTCCACCCCGACATGTCTGTAGTTTCGTCGGGGATGCTGTCACCTTGGTGCCAGTAGGGGCATTGGAGATCAGGGCCCGGTGCTCCATCTACTGGGAGAGGTGAAGGGTGTTTCCTGGTTTTTCTGGTCCCTCTTCACTCAGGACATTGGTTCGCTGGGGAGAGCCAAGGGGCGGAGCACGTCATGACGTGCATACGCTCCAGCTCTTGACTGATGTCCTCCCTCCCTTCCTCCCGCCATTCCACTGCACCTCCACCTGTGGTCACCCAGGCGGCAGTATAGCGGCGGGACAAGTGGCCCACCCCTCCTCGGAGAAGGAGAGCAGCCTCTGGGTGCTCGATCCTTCTCCCCCCAGCCAACCCTCCAGCCGCCCGAGTCCATTCCCAAACCCAGGTCGCTGGCGCCACGAGTGGTAGCCCTACTGCTGCGCCAGTAGGCTGACATCATAGGACTTTTGATGCAGACCCTGCACCATTTTAGTTGCCCTGCCCTCCTCTGGACCACCTCCACTCTGTCTAAGTCCTTCTGGAGGTGTGGGCTCCAGAATTGGACACAGTACTCCAGGAGGGTTCTTACCAGTGATCTATACAGGGGCATCTTTCTGCTGGTGATACCCCCCCCATGCAACCCAGCATCCCACTAGCTCTTACAACTGCCTTGTTGTACTGCCTGGCCACCTTTAGGTCATCCAATATGATTACCCCCAGGGCTCTGTCCTGCTTGGTGGTTGTCAATAGCTCTCCGCCCATTTTGTACTCACCCTGGGTTTCTGTGCCCTACATGCATTATTTTGCATGTTTTCACATTGAAACCCAGCTGCCATACCCATGACCACTTCTCTAGTTTTCTCAGGTCTGTGCTCATCCCTTCCACCACCCCCAACCATCCCACGGAGTGTCCACCTTGTTGCAGATTTTGGTGTCATCTGCAAAGAGGCAGACCTTCCCTTCTAGCTGCTCTGCAATGTTATAAAGACATTAAAGAGGACCAGTCTCACCACTGATCACTGAGGCACCCTGCTGGTCACCTGCCCTTCCTCGGAGTGAACTCCATTTGCTGCCAGCCTCTATCGCCTGTGCCCTAACCACTTTTGAAAATGTTAGACCACCTTTTCTGCAGTCTAACAGTCATGTCGCAGGTTGGTAAGGCAGGGCAAGGCAAATTTTATTCATATAGCGCTCTACTTGAGGGCCTAGAGTGCTTCACAATAAGAACAAAAAACCCCAAGGATTAAAAACAACAATTAAATAAGGCTAAAAGCTTTTTCAAACAGAAATGTTTTTAAAGACGCTTTAAAAGCTTCCACTGAGCTGGCTGCACGTATGTAATGTTAATATGGCAAAGAACTCCAGATAGTTCAGTTGCACTAAAAATGATGCAGATCTTTGAAAATCCAGCCCTAAGTTTCTTCCATCATCACTATACTATGTTACTATGGTGTTCTGTACAAAACAAATCTGGTATACTACTTCAGGCTACATACAGTACAAATCTATGGCACTATTACATACATCGCACTATATATATATATATATATATATATATATATATAATATTTTTTTTTTAACAAGCTGCTATTTAACATGAGAAAGTGAAACAGGCATTCTATCCAGACGGCTTGGTTCAATGAAGTAGCAAAGAGATGTAAAATATGAGACCTATTGATGTCGACGGAAAGAGCAGCTTTGAAATGTCAGGAAAAGGAAAGTTATGTCCATGTCTACAACACATGCACTTGCTACTTGGTTGAATGTCAAGCACAGTGCAAACCATTATAACACTGCCCAGGGGAATTCAACATTTTTACATTATATGAGACCCATGTGGATAATGCATGGTACCCACATGGTTTGCATGATGCAGATCGCGTGCGCAGGAGCTGCCATTTTTTTAACAGCATCTTGTGTAATATATTGTCTCCCTCTCTCCTTGACCACTTGTCCCTACCTTCCTGTCCAATGCCATCCTATCCTGTTCCTTTGTTTTCACTCCCATGATGCATCAAACAAATAAAAGCTATTCGTTGTACAAAAAAATGAATCTTCTCAAGACACATTCTTTCTCAGCTCTGCTCCACCCCGTCTGTCATCCATTCTCCATTCGCCAATCATGCAGCTCTGCTAACTCTGCATTCCTCCCACTGCTTACTCCACTGTCTAATTCTTGTTTCCCCCACTGTTCAGCAGACTTCACCCTCTGAATCTGTTACCCACCCTCCTCCATACATTGATTATGGCATCACCAGTCAGCTCTGCTCACTCCCAAATACAAAAACAGGCAGCAAACTTATCATTGGCGGGACACCTGTTTTTAACATGGATTAGGGCCTGGAAAACAGCCCAGGAGCTTCAAGGGAGAAGGAGAACAGGAAGTTCCATGGAGGTGACAGTCAAAGCATTTCCCATTTTATGGAAAAGAAAATACAGGCCATAGGAACTTGCATGTGTTTGGGAGAGAGGGCAAGTAAAACAGCACTGAAGGATGTACAGACATAGTGGGAGAGGAAACAGACAGTATATTGTGACATCTGTGAGGGATTACTGTATAAGGCCACAATGATGATTACAGAGCCAGCACCAGTAATATCTGATTCATAATAGTGGTAAATCATTCGGGAGCAAGCTACCCCCCTCCCCTGTAGACGGTATGCCTGTTCACAGGGTTTTGGACTTTCCTTGTGACGTTTGTCACAAAAGGAGGGGTGATCACCAGAAGACAACCCACTCCCCACCCCTTTTGTGATTTACTGCTAAATTAAAGGGATTATTCTGGGCTCCATCCATGCTTGTTATTTTGCAGCCCTGTACAATACTAAAATGAGCACAGCAAATCTTTATGCGGGATAGCATCTAAACTGTAATGACAGTGTCAGACATTATTAGTGTAACTAAGCTGAAGCAATCATCTATACAGATATAAAATCATCATTGAGGAAAAAAATGTAAAATGAAAATATATGTGTTTTTATACATGTCGGACCCAAAGCACCCGATTACTGGCATGCACGCCTGTCAACGTCTATAATTTATGTCTCAGAACCTGGGCCTTTTGTGGGGGCCAAGATGATTTTAAATATGCTTTTAATATTGCACTTTGTGTTTACATTGGGTATAGGCACTTTATGATAATTTTCCCTTTAAGACTGGACTTTAAATGCTGGTGAATCCCAATGCGATGCATCCTCAGACGTAGCTCAATTGCATCTGAGTGAAACGTTAGGCATTACATGACATCCTTGCTAACGTCTTCTCCCTGCTGCATCCAGCGTGTATAGTTTTTTACCAGTCCGTCTATGAAATGGCACTGTGACTTTTTTGCATATTACAGTAAAGATAAGAATACACTGTACCTTTGTTTCTTTGTGTCCCCTCTACCGTGGGTGCACAATTCTTTTGTTTTTTACTTGACTTAATCTTGTTTGCATCACATCAGGTCCCAGTGTAGCCCCCCCCCCCAGGTTTCTGCTCTTTAAGAACCTAGAGGTTGGGATTTTCAGAAGTGGGGATGCAACACTCGTGTCCATATTTAGGATGCAGACTGCATCCCCACAGAAGTGTAAGGATGCTGGCAACCGGTTTGCATACATCCCGACGCGTTTGTGACAGTTTATCTGGTTTCCAGCCCAAAAATGATGCACGCATCAAAATTCTAACACATGCATCATTTTCAGGGTGCAAGTTGCAGCAATTACGTCCAAAAGTTAAACCATCTTTTAGGTAATCTGTCTGGATGGATGTCACGCAGCCATGGCTGAAAAACAGATGTGGACATTTGAAAATGCTGCCCAGAATGTTTACTAGCAAAAACATGTTTTCTTTAGGTGGCTGATAATAAAAAATCAGCTTTTAGCACTGATTGCATTTTTGCGGAATATTTGTTTAAGTGGTCTGGGAAACCTAATAAGAATAAGCTATCCTCCTTTTGTTGAACCAGAGTACCAAACCTATAAAGGAATTTGTTTTTTTGTGATTTGAGTCTTGACTTTTTATTTCCAGTTACATTTATTAAGTGCCCATTCTTTAAAACAGATTTTGATCCCAGGCACAGTACACATACTGAAATGTAACTGTACCTGGTCTCTGCACAGCCAGTTGCTCATGCTTCCCATGAAGTGACATAAAAGCAGCAGGGACTTTCCAGACTAAGCAGTTTCTGAGAGTCTTTGCTGAAGAACTACATTGGGGGGGGGGCATGCAAAAGCAATGCCTAGACCCACATACCCACTTGACCACCACAGTAAGTTAAAATTTGTCAGGGAAAACCTGGGTGTTGTGTCTTTAGAAGATTTGAGAGGTTATTGAAAATGTCAGTGGAGTTGTTTATCAAAATTTTCCCTTGGCTAAAGGGGCCCCTTGGAAACTGAAGATTTTACATCCCACCCTTGTCACCAAATACTGTTGCGTATGTAAAATAACTGTAGCCCATTTTTGCAAATTATGCTTATTTTGTTACTTTTGTAAGTCAACAGAGCCATGCGCAGTGTGTTGTGATGCCTTCTGCTCCTTGGAAGAACAGACAGCTAGCCATGCTTCAGTTTAAAATGTAGTAGGCTGGATTTTTAACCATGCATGAGGAACTTGTGGCAGGATCAGCACACATTCCTGACAATTGTGCCAATATGTTAGACCACCTAAAAGGTTGTCTAGCTATCATGCACATCTGCCACAATTTACAGTGAAATGGGGGACTTATAATGAATGACACGTTTGTCCATATTTGTACCTGCATCTTTATTTTATCACCAGGGCCACTGGAAAATTGCGGAAAAGGTTACCAAAATTGCGGAGCGTTTTGCAGAAATTGCGGGAAATTGCAGGGGTTCGACTATATTCCCTGAGTGCTTCACAATAAATCTTTTAATGTTTTCTGCAGCATATATTAGTCAGTATAAATTGCTAAATGAATACACTGACACCTGAATATGTTTAAAACATAAAGAAAAGTTTATGTTCCTAAAAAGAATACTAAATTAATAAGCTATCGTAAGCATTGCCTATCTTCCAAAATTTAAAAGCATCTTCCTCATACTGTGCTAAATAGATTCTATAAAGTGTGCCACAGCAAATCGATATTAAATTAAGCCAGAAGAAATACATATTTTTTGTTTCTGGCTATAGAATAATAAAGCCTAATCAACAGCTGTTCACAGTGCTCTGCCAGCTATTCACCCACTTTGGTGCAATAAAAAATAAGCAGATAGAGTGGTGAATAATTGAGTTTTAGTAAAATGTTGTTAAAGTGTTTAATGGACATAATTTGTATTGTAGGTACTATACGCTGTTTTTGAAATCATATATTTAAACATTAAATCTGGGGGTTATTGGGGCTGGCAGTATAATCTAGAGGTTAGAGTAACAAACTGAATGAGCTGATGACATCTAGCAGACCTGGGTTTGATTCCCACAACCTCCACTTGCATTCTGTGTGATCCTGAGCAAGTCACTTAACCTCCTTAGTGCTCCTGGGTTGTACCTGAAAACAGGCACTTCTGCCTAGTGGGTCTTATGCAGTTATCAAAAAACGTACAAAAATACCAATATATTTTTACTGCATCATACATTAGTCAGGGTACCCTATAATTTACCTTCATTTTACTCTGGCTGCAGTGACTTTGTTTAGTTAAGTATATATGTTCAGATACATTTTGCATTTTATAAGCTTGTTTTTAGACTTCAGTCAAGTTTTTATTGTAGTCTTTGCATGTGAGCATCTAGGAAGTAGTTGCTAAAAGTGAAATCACTGTTAGCAACTAGCTTATTCAAGTTTAAAATTGACAAGGCTATGCAAAAATCCTCAGCTGTTTGAATCAAAACTAGTCTGAATGAAAGTATGCTCACAAGGAAAAACTTGCCCTGCCACTTACAAAAAGGCTTCATAGTTAGCACCCCATTTAAGTGAATGGGATAATTTGCACATTTTCTCCCATCTTTTGTTTCAGCCTGTGTGGCAACAAAATATTTTCTGATAGACTGCTTCAACACGAAACAAATGTTAAGTGTTTAAGTGTACTTATGCTTGGCCAGTGGATTTTGAAATCAAACAAGACAAGGATTCAAAAGAAATCAGAGTCACATAAAACCCCTGACCTATCTTGTACCGCATTGTTTTGGCCAAACTCAAGTCTGCATGCAAAATTGTCAATATGTTGGAGAGTATTTTATTAAAAATGTTAATTCTTTTTACACAGTTCAATATAAAAACTCAAAAATTGCAAGAAATTGCGGAACATGTCTTTTTTTGCGGAGAATGGTGAAAATTGCTGATTCCGCAAAAAAATTGCGGGCACAATTTTCCAGTGGCCGTTTATCACTCACAATTGCATTAAATGTGGCAAAACATTTGAAATTAGCATTCAAACATTTGTCACATTTATGATTTCATAGGCACGGCCAAAAATCAGGACTTGAGTTTGCAGCATCAACATTTTGTACTTCCTGCCCTGAAAGGGGCTTTTCCTTATGAACTCTGAAGAGAGCACAGTTCCTTTTTAAAGGGTATCCAGCAGTTCCAAAAGAGCTGCTGTAATTCCCCTGAAGTGCGTTGGTGCTATTCAGAGGGCAGCCAGCCCCCACATGTACAAAAGTTCCAAAATAACAGCACTTGAGGATAACATAAAACACCAAAATTCAGGTATTCACCATAAATCCAATTTATTTGTGTAACATGGATATACATATGCATGTTTCTACGGGTTCGGGGAAGGATGAGGTTACCTGGCACAAGGGACCTAGGTTTGGTTACTCTGCACAGGGGCACCCAAGTAAATCCAACTACAGGAAGCAATAACTGTAATGTCCAGAACCAGAATTGGGATTTTTCAGTGTGGCTTTATTTATTAACTAACTGAACATAAACAAAGCACTGCATGGTCCCCCAAAGGGATACGTTACTGTAATGTGCAGATTAGAGGTTAAAACACAGCGGTCCATTTGAGGAATGAACACATTACTACAATTGTCTGGCTTTGGACCCACCAGGCACTCAGCCCGGACTTTGCATGAGCATTGGATACATAGCCCGACTGGCCCGGCTCCCCTGCCGGCCACTCGACTGACGGTCCACTTGAAGAATGAACCCAAACTTTACTTGGAAAGACATCCCATCAAACAAGGAGACTCCCAAACTGTGGCTCCCCACACCACTTAGAGTCTGCGACTCCTAGAAAGATTTGTTTTCGTAATTCCAATCGAAACTCCCATCAAACAAGGAGACTCCTGTCCAACAAGGAGTAATTTTCCCATACTGTGGCTCCCCCCCCCACTTAGAGTCTGCGACTCCTTGAGAGATTTTCAAGTTGCGACCCACATCTGGGTACCCACCCCATCACTGGCCAAGCGCATGAGGCAAGTAGCAAAAACACAGAAGAAATCTGTAGAGGTGGACCTGGTTACTAAAGATGGGGTTCCCACCTCCAGCTCCCACAGACCATACCCAGCCATTTCTCTGGACACACAGAAAACTTTAGACTTTAAAATGTAGATTGAACGGTGGATGACCTGAAGCACCCCCTCTACAGCGAACTTTAAATCCATTTAAAACTTTAAACAGTTGACTGCTTTATTTGTTTGTCCTAGTTGACATAGTCCTCCCAAATAGCAGTGCACATTTACTTGAAATCCAACTGAAGAAAACAAGATGTTTGCCCCTTCCAATGGAGCCAAACACTCACCCATTCGTTGCAGGTGCCCCACAGGTGAAGTACTGTAACCTTTGCTGTTATACATGAACAGACTGAAATTAAAACAGGCAGCTTTCTTCCCAGGGTGGGAGAAGGGGATTGCCTCTGGAACCCACAGAGAACTTTTCCTATCCCCCCCCCCCCGGAGGGAGAGGGCACTGAGACCGGGGGAGCGGTCTCCACCATTTTAGAAAGGGTAAATTCAGGAACATTTCCTTCTGTGTGGAGGCAAACAGACAACTCACTGATTTCCTCACTGTTTGCTTAAGGACAAACTGAAGACTGACTTTGAATTTCCCAAAGTTCTAAACTTCACTCCCTGAGCTGGAGATTCCAAAGTGGCTCATGCAGCTGCGACAGTTCTATAATGATGTCATCTCTCAAGTCTCAGCTGTGACTGAGGACAGAGTGAGACAGTGTGAAACCTTTTTAACTGGAGTTTCACAAGCTGCCTTCCCTGCCTACCACTAGGTCTTACTGGGATTCTAGTAACCCCGGGTGACAAAGGGGTTACACTCGCCCTTGACCAGGAAAATGACTGTCCCCAGTCATTATGCACCCGGCCTTAGGCCATCCCACCCTATGTGCTACCTGTGGAGGGGGGTGATCAGGCCCCCTCCTACCATGTGTGAGCACAGGTAGGCAACACTAAGGGCCTAGAGGCCTATAGCTGACATATCAGCCTCTACTCTATCCACTTACTATGGACACCTAGTGGCTCTGGTAGAACCGTCCAGAGCATAGCCCTGATATATCAGCACTGCAATCCCTATGGCCGCTGAGGACCACAGCCTGTCTATCCCCCCCAACCCTCTAGGGAAAACCTATCTGCCTCTAACATAACATCCCAAACAAAAACAAAAACCCCGGGACCTCCCCAACCTTGGGCAGCCTGCAACTACAACTATTAGCAATAATAAGTAAAGTAAGTAAGTAAAATGTTATTATTTTTAAGCGCCCTTCCCAAGCTCAGGGCGCTTTTACAATAAAACAAGTAAAATCACATTTCAAACAATAAATTAAACAACCGTACAGTACACTTACTCATTATGTACCAGCAAATGCTAAGGCAAAAAGGAAAGTTTTTAATTGTTTTTTAAAACTTTCAACAGTTAGGCATTCTCGTATCTGACGAGGTAGAGAATTCCACAGGGTTGGTGCCATATAGGCAAAAGATCTACCTCCAGACATCTTTAGACATACCCTGGGAATCTCTAGCAATCCCTCATCAGAGGAGCGAAGAGAACGGGCAGGACAGTAAGGCACCTAGAGCTCTTTCAGGTAGTGAGGTCCCAAATCATGTAGGGCCTTAAAGGTCAATAATGCGACCTTGAAGGTGATCCGCCACTGTACTGGCAGCCAGTGCAAATCACGCAGCACAGGTGTTATATGGCTAGATCGTGAAACTCCCATTAACAACCTGGCCGTCGCATTCTGCACAAGCTGCAAGCGGCGGATATCCACCCCTGGCAGCCCTAGATAAAGCGCATTGCAGTAATCAAAACGGCTGGTAACAAAGGCGTGGACCAAAATGGGAAGATCTTCCCGTGGAACCAAGTGTTTCACCCGGGCAATATTCCTCAGATGAAAAAAGGCAGATTTGACTACGGCCGACACCTGCATCTTCATAGTCAGGCTTTCGTCAAAAATTACTCCCAGGTTATGTACTTGGCCAGAGGCTAGAAGCTGGGCCCCCCCAAGATATAAACCTGAGGGTTTCCCCGTCCAAGCCCCTGTTATCTTCCCTACAGGGTCCACAACCAACACCTCAGTTTTCCCTGGATTCAACCTAAGTCAACTAGCACTCATCCAATCCTGAATCTCCAGGAGGCAGTTATTAAACATCGTGATGGAATCCAACTCCTGATCAGGCATAAAAGACAGGTAGAGCTGAGAACCATCAGCATAACAATGAAAACTCAGCCCATACCGTCTTATAATGTCCCCCAGTGGAAGCATATACACCGCGAATAACATAGGGGACAGCACCCCCACAGGGCAGACAGTGAGGGGCCGAGGTGTTAACTCCCGATACCACTCTCTGAGATCTGCCTTCCAAAAAAGATCGAAACCAACTGTGGACTGCTCCCCTCAGACCACAGAGAAACCACAGGTGGTCGAGCAACACCCCATGATCCACGGTGTCAAATGCTGCTGAGAGATCCAGGAGAACCAAGATGGAATGGGTCCTCCGATCTCTTGCCATCAGGAGATCATTCAATACCCGAACAAGAGTCGTCTCTGTACTATGCCTCTTCCTGAAGCCGGATTGGAGAGGGTCATAGATATTGTGGTTGGACAAATGATCCTCCAGTTGCAGAGCGACCACCTTCTCAATAACCTTCCCTACAAAAGGGAGGTTAGAGACTGGTCTATAATTTGCTGGGCAGTCGGGGTCAAGAGAGAGCTTTTTCAAAAGGGGGTATATTACCGCCTCCTTTAAGGGATCCGGAAAGATCCCTCTCTCTAATGACACCACCACTATCCCAGCCAGGACTGGGCCGATAACATCTACACACCCCATGACCAGGTGAGTAGGGCCTGGGTCCAATTTACAATAGGTAGGTCGCAGAGTCTGGATAATCCTCACAATATCTATTACTGCTGGTAGTCTAAAGGTAGACCAGTACAACTGGGCATTAGTACCACCTGATTGATCAGTGCAATGCTCAATAGAAGGACACTGGCTGATCTCATCCCTGATGGTGGTTACCTTGTCAGCAAAGAATTTCACAAACTCCTCACACTGTACCTGTGATAATGCTGTACCAGTCTGGAGACAGACTGGACTGCACAGTCTGTCCACAGTCCGGAAGAGCTGGGATGGTCTATTCCTCGCTGCAGCAATTTCCCCGGACAGGAACTCTGTCTTCTTATGGGAAATTGCTGATTGGTAGAATTTATAATGTTCTAACAATTCAAGTCTATCCACCTCCAGTTGAGTTTTCCGCCAACGTCTTTCTAATCTTTGTCCCTTCCTCTTCCACTCACGGACCTCCCCATCAAACCAGGGAGCCCCTAAGTGAAGAGTACGGGGACGAACATGAATTGGAGCAATGGCATCCAGGGCCTCAGTCACAACCCTATTATAGGCCAAGACCAGTGGCCCTGGATCCATACTATCCCTTGGAAAATCCGAGAAGTCCAGCTCCGTCATAAGGCCCTCTGAGGTAATCCCTCTTAAAGGACGGAACTGTACTAACTCCCTGGGGGCAGGCCTACTTCGGGGGGGGGCCGCAAATCTAAACCTCAGGGCGTGATGGTCAGACCATCCGACTGGCTCCACCTCCACATCAGATATCTCCATCCCCAGATGGAAAACCAAGTCCAATGTATGCCCCCCCTCATGGGTTGCAGAGGTAATTACTCGTGACAGGCCCAATGAATCCATTAATTGGAGGAGGTTTTGACCAAATGGCGAGAGTTTATTGTCAACTCAGGTATTGAAATCCCCCAGAATTATCCATCTGGGAGATTCCAATACCATGTCGGCACCAAAGTCCGCAACCTCCTTCAGGAACTCCCTCTCATCCCCTGGTGGACGGTAGATAAGAAGGGTCCTGTAGCCTGCAACGGCACCCACTATGCATTCGAAGGAGTTGGTATCACCAACTGGCACCTCCCTGAGATCCAGATCTTGTCTGAAACAGACGGCAAACCCCCCGCCCCTCCGGTCCACTCTCGGGCGGTGAATCACCGAGAACCCAGCCGGAACCGCGGAGTTCAACACAGGACCAGCATTTCCGTCTAGCCAGGTCTCGGTGATGCAGGCCAAGTCGACTGAGGAAACAAGCTCCGCAATCACTGCAGTCTTATTCCTAATCGACCTGGCATTGCTTAACACCGCCCGAAAGGGACGGAAATCCAAGGGTGATCCCACTTCCTGCCTGACACACTCCAAGTCAGTGCCTTGTGTATGGGAACTAGGCAAGGAGGACCTCGCTCCACTACCCATTTTGCCCCAGGGCATCTTCTAGCCCTCACTGCCCGTATCCGTTCTCTTCCCTCCCATCCCCCCCAACAGTTCCAAGATCCCCATAATAACACAGTACATTTAAATTCTACACCATAAGCACTGACGAGGGACTCCAATGAGCCCCTTCTCCTCTTCTTGTCCTCTCTTCTGTCTTCCAGGAACACCTGTAAGAAAAGACAAAAAAAAAAACATATCCTAATCTGCACGTACAGTCTATCTAAACAACAACGACAACAACAACCCTTACCACACAGAAAACAAAACACTGAACAATCCCAAAAAAGAAAATTTTTTTTTAGAAAAAGGTAGAAAAACAGTATTTACATTAAAGTACAGTAATGACATAGGTAACAATACACCTTTGGGGGGATGGAATGCCCTAAATGTCCCAACTAGTGACTACAAGGCCCGAAGGCCAGTCCATTAAAGAGTCTCTCCTGGGCCGGAGCCCCGTGAAGCATAGTTCTTTAAGGCAATAATCCCGAAGGGGAGAGTCTTTGTGGACAGTTCACACACTGTTTGAAGTCTGTAGTGTAGGGTGTGTATTGCAATGTCATAAAGATAGAATAAAAAGATTTTTTCGGACTTACCAGCCTCTTGAAGTATTCGGATTTCACAAACCTGGTCCCTTCCGAAGACTCTCCCTGGCAGCATTTCTTCTGATACAGCTGGGCGGAAATCTTCCAGGAACCCACAGGAGTGCACATCTGGAAACAGCTGGGCTGATGTCAGAACTGGAGAAGGAACCTTAGAACAGGAACAAAAAGAGAAACAGCTGGTCCGGCATCATCCGATTACCAGGCAATGAACAGGCAACAGCTGGGCTGGTGTCCTCTCTGGATCTGAAGTCATCTGGTGGTACCAGTAGATGGTTGCTGAATAGGGCAGTACATTGTAGACTGAAGAATATGGGGCACCTGATTTCTTGTTTATTCATATTGGCAGTTCAATAAGGGCACTTCACAGTCTAGATGTGGCAGTATTGACTACCACTGCTCGGCTCTCCATTTTGTAGGCACGGGCTTAATTACTGGGAGGTCCTTGCACTGAGGCCAATAGTAGAGGGGGTCAGGGGCTTGAATTATTACTCCATCTGGATGCACATAATTCACTCAGTGGGAGACTTCGCGCGTCCCTCTCCATCCACTATTCTCACTCTGTCCATAAACAGTGTCCTGCCTCTCTTCCACTGTGTATACTTTTCGTGGAACAGTCTATTCTTTACATGCTGGTTAGCCCCAGGATGCACATGTTTCATTGCTTCATCCCAGATCCAGGATTTCCTGCAGTTCTCAATCTCCTCCCAGACTCTCAGAGGAAAGGTAGGAAAGGTCATACCAGAGATTTCATTGGCCTTTCTACGAACCAGTCTCTCCTCTTTACTTGCTTTGGTCAATCTGAGACCGCTGGCCTGGCTTGGGGGTGGCCAGTCCTGGTTCTGCCAGCTTCGCATCTTCAAAGAAATTAAAAACGGATCCCTGACTTCTTCTTCTTCTGGTGAAGCCAGGGCAGTGGCATTACCACCATCTTGAACACATTCCTCTGAGGCAAGATCTTGAGGCTGTGTACCCGTTCCTTTCTCACAAGGCCACGTAGGTTCCCCCTCATCTTCCTCTTCCTCTTCATTGAGGATCTGAGCCCAGGAGTGAGCAGTAGTTCTCACACCCGAGACTATCCATTCATCACTGGGAGCGGAGGTCGACACCTCCCATTCAAAGGCCTCCCGCATCTCATCTTCACCTTCGAGATTTGGGCTAGGCCTCCCCACCCAGGGGACTATTGATGCTTTATCTGAACTTGCCTTTTGAGATCCAGCATCCAATGCTTCAATTTCAGATTCAGTCTCTAATTCCGCACTCTCTAACTTTGTGCCACACTCCCCCCGAGGGACCTTCCTCCACAGGCTCCGCCTGATGCTGTGTGCTGCCAACTGCAGATTCTTGAAGTTTTGTCCATGTGGGAGCCAAACGAATTTGAGGCGCTTTATACAAGCCATACTTCTGAAGGCATCCAGCACAGTGAGGAATCATGAAGACATCCCTTCCAGCACTCAAGCACATCTGGCATACCAGCACTGGATAATTAGGAATTGCCACATCAGGAGGGAGTTGCCCTCTATAGCACCAATTTTCAATATCTCTCAGTCTATTTACTGCTGCTGTTACTGCAACCCGGGCATGATCCGGGTAACGAGCTGGTCCTGAGACGATAACTGCAGAAAAACAAACAAAAGTTCACTGTAACTGAAAGTCCCACTTTAATGAACACACTCTGTAGCTTTAAAATGGCTCCTCTGCTGCTGTGTTTACTTTACTACCCCACCCTGTAATGGTGGCGGCAGCACTCCTGTGCATCAACATTCAGACTCTGGGTCAAGCCACTGCGCACCCGATTTACATCAGCTACTAATAACTTTTACTTAAACTGCACAACTTGCTCTGTTCTGGCTGTTCACACCTTTACAGGATTTTCCTTGGACTTTTCACATGCTGGTAACATTCATTTAATTACAGTCCCTTTTAAAACTTCAGGTTTCAGCACAGGATTGCCTGCTTCTACTAGTGTTGCACTTATTTTACAACCCACAGTCTCTCTCTGGCTGCAAACTTTAAACTGAGGCTACTTTCATTGCTATGCACACATTTAATGGCTTTACAGACTTGCACTTGCCAGCAGGACATCACACAATCGCTACTTGCAAAGCGACTATACAGCTGCACACACATTTTATGTGGCATTATATGAAAATCACTGATTTGAGCAGTTTTAAATCGTTTACTCACTGTTATTGTAGCAGATTGCTGCAATGGGGTAAAACGGCCTGCAGCCAGATTTTTGAAGGCCTCAGATTGCAAATGGGTGGGCAGTCTCCGCGATCGTAGTATTAACCACACAATTCACTGATCCCACGATTGATAAGCGGGTTGAGCCCGATTTTTAACTGGAAAGTCACTTTTTACTGTTTACAGCGCTTTGAACACTTTGCGAACGCTCCTCCACTGCCAGTACACGCACTACTCTCTGTCTCCCTCTCGAATGCTGAAGCAGACTCTGAAGAGCTGGCTGAGGGGCGGGACTAATGGCAAACTGACCAACCACACGACGCCATGCAAATGAGCCTCTTCTTCCTCACGAGGGCTCCTCTCCTCATGGCGATTGTCAAGCAGGCAAATTTAAACTGAAAAGATGCACCTTTTTTTTTTTTCCAACTGACTCCGAGGCGGGAGCCCATTTCAACCACGGTAACATTGCCATTAACTCTGCAGTCTCTAGTATTGCACAGAAAGCATTTCCAACGTCCAGGGCATAATTTCTCTGTTGCTGCCCCTAGTTTTCCACACTTTCCTTCACAGAACTTTATTTTAAAACTGACAAACGCTGTAAACTATGTTGATGCAGGACAAGGACACACACTTTGGCTTTACAGCTTCTTGGTAAACAGTTGGCATTTTTTAAACAGCAGCACAAGATTCACAGCACACAGCACACACTAGGAAATTGTTTAACTTTTTGGCTACCGACTGCCAGATAGCCAAAACGCTAGCCTACTTGCCCAAGCACCTTCCTTCCCAAACAAATCCAAAGCGGTGCCTCCATTTTTGTACCATGGATATATACATGCATGTTTCTACGGGTTCGGGGAAGGATGAGGTTACCTGGCACAAGGGACCTAGGTTTGGCTACTCTGCACAGGGGCACCCAAGTAAATTCAACTACAGGAAGCAATAACTGTAATGTCCAGAACCAGAATTGGGATTTTTCAGTGTGGCTTTATTTATTAACTAACTGAACATAAACAAAGCACTGCATGGTCCCCAAAGGGCTACGTTACTGTAATGTGCAGATTAGAGGTTAAAACACAGCGGTCCATTTGAGGAATGAACACATTACTACAATTGTCTGGCTTTGGACCCACCAGGCACTAGCCGGACTTTGCATGCGCATTGGATACATAGCCCGACTGGCCCGGCTCCCCTGCCGGCCACTTGACAGACAGTCCACTTGAAGAATGAACCCAAACTTTACTTGGAAAGACATCCCATCAAACAAGGAGACTCCCAAACTGTGGCTCCCCACACCACTTAGAGTCTGCGACTCCTAGAGAGATTTGTTTTCGTAATTCCAATCGAAACTCCCATCAAACAAGGAGACTCCCATCCAACAAGGAGTAATTTTCCCATCCTGTGGCTACCCACACCACTTAGAGTCTGCGACTCCTAGAGAGATGTTCAAGTTGCAACCCACGTCTGGGTACCCACCCCATCACTGGCCAAGCGCATGAGGCAAGTAGCAAAAACACAGAAGAAATCCGTAGAGGTGGACCTGGTTACTAAAGATGGGGGGGTTTCCCACCTCCAGCTCCCACAGCCCATACCCGGCCATTTCTTTGGACACACAGAAAACTTTAGACTTTAAAATGTAGATTGAACGGTGGATGACCTGAAGCACCCCCTCTACAGCGAACTTTAAATCCATTTAAAACTTTAAACAGTTGACTGCTTTATTTGTTTGTCCTAGTTGACATAGTCCTCCCAAATAGCAGTGCACATTTACTTGAAATTCAACTGAAGAAAACAAGATGTTTGCCCCTTCCAATGGAGCCAAACACTCACCCCTTCGTTGCAGGTGCCCCACAGGCGAAGTACTGTAACCTTTGCTGTTATACATGAACAGACTGAAATTAAAACAGGCAGCTTTCTTCCCAGGGTGGGAGAAGGGGATTACCCCTGGAACCCACAGAGAACTTTTCCTACCCCCCCCCAGGAGGGAGGGGGCACTGAGACCGGGGGAGCGGTCTCCACCACTTTAAAAAGGGTAAATTCAGGAACATTTCCTTCTGTGTGGAGGCAAACAGACAACTCACTGATTTCCTCACTGTTTGCTTAAGGACAAACTGAAGACTGACTTTGAATTTCCCAAAGTTCTAAACTTCACTCCCTGAGCTGGAGATTCCAAAGTGGCTCATGCAGCTGCGACAGTTCTATAATGATGTCATCTCTCAAGTCTCAGCTGTGACTGAGGACAGAGTGAGACAGTGTGAAACCCATTTAACTGGAGTTTCACAAGCTGCCTTCCCTGCCTACCACTAGGTCTTACTGGGATTCTAGTAACCCCGGGTAACAAAGGGGTTACATTTGTGTTGTAAACTTGAGCCACAAGCCTCTGCCCCAAGAGGATTGCGGCTCGAGCTTACCCCACAAATAAATTGGATTTATGGTTAATACCTGAATTTTGGTGTTTTTTGTTAACCTCAAGCCTTTTTTTTCCTTATTGTGTTTTTTCCTCCTCCTTCTGCCGAGCTGGCAGGCAGCTCCAGCCCTCCCTCAGAGGGCTCATCCTCAGACATCGTCCGTTCCACCCTAGCTCTTCCCCGATAATTCCCCCATAGGTCCCCCAGAGTGAGGAGCGTAGACTTTTCTCCCCCTCGCCCCCAAAACATAAATCTAGAATCTGGGGCGGCTGGTGTGGCGGCGTGTCCTGGCCATCACAGAGCCTTTCCACATTTTTCTCCCTCACCTATTGTTGCCAGCCCGCACACTCATGTGGAGGCACGCACATGCTGCCGCCCGCAACGCCCACCCCTCGTGTCCCTCCCCCATCCTGCACTGCTTCTCAGGCCTCCACCTGGGGGCAGTCATTCGGTGGGGAGCTGCAACCCTCCCACCCCGGGTGAGGAGAGCAGTCCTTCGGACACTCAATCCTGCACCACCATGACTGACTCCCGGCACCCCTTGTTCACTTCCGAACAAGGGTCACCAGTGTGAAGCGAGGCATGGCATCCAGTGCCTCAACCCTCAGCGCCACTGGGTCAGCATCCTCGAGCCTTTTTAAAGGTGCACTGCACTCATACCACACAGAGGACATTGCTTAGCATAGCACAGCTGATTCTAGAATCACTGCAATAAAGACACTACTATTTTCAAAAGCCCCCTGACGGGCTTAGTTTGTAAAGAACAAGTTAAAGAGAAAAAAATGGGTTTACATTTTCAGGCGCAGGAATGTTGGTCTTTTAGAGATGTTTGAGGTTATCAAAAGGTTACTTGAACTGTTTATCAGAATGTTCCCTGGCTAAAGGGCTCCCTCGGTATATAGTAGATTTTATATCCTGTCCAGCTGTTTATGCATGTCTGGTTACAGCTAAGAATTAGCTTTGTGTCAGTTAAAATGATTTGAGAAGTAGCTATACTAAAAGATGCACTTCTGTGTACATTCTGTTGACCTAAAATTAATTAAAAACTTGTGAGAACGGACTGCAGTTCTTCGTACACATTAAAGGCATTAAAGAGGGAATCCAGCCAAAATTGTAGCATCAATAAATTCAGAATTTGGATCAGCATATTCCCTAATGAGCATCAGGCCAAAAGTGAGATCTCTAAGTTACTTTGTTTAAAAGGTACAGGTTGTTTTGCAACCCTAATTTCACTGCCTGCTTTAAAAAGCCAGTTTCCATGAAGAGTTGCTGATGATATCATAACCAGAACTCACAGCCTAGTTCTCCCTGCAGGCTTATAGGACTTACAATATTTCTCCCATGTTACATAAAATTGCAGTTCTAATAAACATTTGAACAAGCATTTGTCAATGCCAAATGTTGGTTGCTTGTTAAACATTTTTTTTTTGCAATTCTGAGCCCAAATTCTGAAGATTTCAAATCCTACCTGAAAGGTGATTTTGTGCTACGACTGCGAAATCACCTCTCGGGATGCAAAAAGTCTGATGCATGATGTGCGATCTGGTGAGGAAACCTAGTTGTGTTGGGACCCACTGGTGGGGAGTGATCACGCCCATGGTTTAGTTTTCCTTAGACCTGGGGGAGGGAAAATCACACTAGAACGGTAGTGGTTGATTTCAGGGGAGCAGACTTTGAGGGTATGGCGGGGATTCTCAAGAGGCATTTGGAGGGGATCAAACAGGACATGGACACAGAGAACATGTGGGGAAATTATTAAAAGAGGGCTCATGAGGGGATGTGGCCGGGGGGGGGTGTATGATAGGATATCCAAAAAAGGTAACCATGGTGGTGAGATCGGCCAAGGTGAGGATAGAGCAGAGGTTGGCACAGGGGATCAGAAATGGGGAAAAAGGGTTCTTTAGGTATATCAGGGGAAAGGGGAAAGTGAAGGGGCAGATTAGCAGACTGAGGTCAGGGAGTGGGTGGGCTGAGGAGGCCAGAGCAGGCGGAGGTACTTAACGAATACTTTGCCTCAGTCTTCACGAGAGATTATGGAGGGCCAACACCATACAGGGGAGGCGCGCTAGGAATGAGGAATGGGGGAGCTCCCTGATGTTGAAATTCCTGTTGGTAGGGTGAGGGAGGTCCTTAAGTCCCTGATAATGGATAAGGCACCAGGTCTGGATGGCCTTCATCCCAGGGTGCAGAAGGGGATGGCAGATGCCCTTGCAGCACCTCTGGTGGACCCCTCCCTTCAGATGGGTTGGGTGCGTCAGGATTGGAGGATGGCCCACGTCATGCCTATCCACAAAAGTGGCTCATGGGAGGAGCCAGGTAACTGCATGCCTGTTAGTCTGATGTCAGTGGTGGGCAAGACGATGGAGGCCATCTTGAAAGAGAGGCTGGAGGTGTTTCTGGAGACACGGGGCCCTCTGGATGACCACCAACATGGCTTCATTCAGGGCAGATCATGTAAGACTAACCTTGTGGAGTTCTACAATTGGGTGACAAAGGCACTGGATCAGGGAAGGCCATGGATGCCCACTTTCTGGACTTCAGTAAGGCGTTTGACTTGGTGCCGCACTCAGGTTTGCTGGACAAGCTGGGGGAATGGGGGTGGGGGAAAGTATGGTTAGGTGGATAGGGAACTCACTGACTGGGTGGTTTCAGAGGGTGGTGGTTGGGGAGGAGGTATCATCTCCTAGGAGGGTCATTAGCGGGGTCCCACAAGGGTCGGTGTTGAGACCACTCCTGTTTAATGCTTACATCTCGGACATGAGGGACAGTATCAGAAGTGAGATGAGCTTCTTTGTTGATGACTCGAAGCTGGGGGTGCTGGTGGATGGGGAAGAGGGTAGAAGAGCCCTACAGGGGGGACCTGGAGACTCTGGAGAGGTAGTCACACACTTGGAAACTGATGTTTAATGCCAAGAAATGCAGTGTTCTCCACTTGGGGCTTAGGAACCCTGATCATGAGTACATTTTGGGTGGGGAGAGACTGGAGGTTTTGGGGGGGAAAAGGATCTTGGGGTGGTCATGGATGCCAAAATGAATAACTCTGTGCAGTGTAGGAGGGCTAAGGCTAAAGCAAATAAAATGCTCAGGTGCATTGCCAGGGGGATAACCTCGAGGAGACAGGAGGTGCTTCTCCCTCTGTATAACTGCCTGATTAGACCACACCTCAAGTACTGTGAGCAGTTTTGGCACCCGTACTTGAAAAAGGACATTGCACTTCTGGAGAGGGTCCAGAGGAGGGCAACCAGGATGATGCAGGATCTGGGGTAAAGATCATATGAGGAGAGACTTGATGAACTGAACATGTACTCCCTGGAGGAGCGGAGGGACGGGGGGATATGATCGAGGTCTTTAAGTATCTAAAGGGAGTGAACAGGGTTAGTCTAAATGGGGTATTCTAGCCGAGGGAGGAAGGGGCCACCAGGGGGCATTCCATGAGGCTGGTTGGCGGGAGGCTCGGGGGGAGACTAGGAGATGCTACTTTACCAAACATAGAAGTTGATGGCAGATAAGGACCGCAAGGCCCATCCAGTCTGCCCATTACTTTTTCTACCTTATGAATGTGCCATTGGCCTTTGCTCTGTCAATGACCTATCTATTCATACTCATCTGTATTGCTCCCTTATGCCTACAGTATCTCATGCCTGTTTGAAGCCCTGCAGTGTACTCATATCCACCACTTCTTGAGGTAGGCCATTCCTTGCATCCACGACCCTTTCTGTAAAAAAGAACTTCCTCACATTACCCCTTTATCGGCCTCCCTCTAATCTCATGCAGTGTCCTCCTGTCCTGCTATTTTTCTTATATTGAAACATGTTAGACACTTTCATCTTGCTAATGCCGTTAAGATGTTTCAATGTTTCAATCATATCACCTCTCTGCCTCCTTTGCTCTAGGGTATACATATTGAGCTCTGTTAATCTGTCCTCATGTGTTTTCTGATGCAGTCCCTGCACCATTTTGGTTGCCCTTCTCTGGGCTGCCTCAATTTCGTTAATGTTCTTGTGAAGGTGTGGCCTCCAGTACTGCGCACAATACTCCTGATGGGGCCTAACCAGTGTCTTGTAAAGAGGATTATTACCTCCCTCTTACGCCTTTGATACCCCTACTAATACACCACAACATCCCCCTAGCCTTACCTACTGCTTTAGTGGTCTGCTTGGATGATTTCAGGTCATCTATGATGATGATGCCCAAGTTTCTTTCTTCTCACGTGACTGCCAGAAACTCCCCTCCCAGCCTATAGGTGGCTTCAAGGTTTCTCTTCCCTATGTGCATGATCTTGCACTTCTTTGCGTTAAACCCCAGTTGCCACTCTTCCGACCATGTTGCCAGTTCATCCAGATCGCTTCTCATTCTGCCCCCCATCTGGATCATCTACTCTGTTGCAGATCTTGGTGTCATCTGCAAAGAGACAAACCTTACCCTCCAGTCATTCTGCAATGTCACTGATGAAGATATTGAAGAGGACTGGCCGCAGGACTGATCCCTGAGGTACCTCACTTATGACTTGCATCTCTTCTGACTGTATACTGTTTACCACCACTCTCTGTTTTCTGCCTGTCAACTAGTTTGCCACCCAGTTGACCAACTTTTGACCCACCCTGAGCCTACCCAGCTTATTAATCAATCTTCTATGTGGAACAGTATCGAAAGCTTTGCTGAAGTCAAGGTAGGTGACATCAGCTGCTCCCCCTTGGTCCACCACTCTGGTTACCCAGTCAAAGAAATCTATGAGATTAGTTTGATAGGACCTTCCTGTTGTAAACCCATGCTGCTTGGATCCTGTGCTCCTATGGATTCCAGGTGTTGCACTATCCTTTCCTGAAGGAGTGCCTCCATAATCTTGCCCACTACTGAGGTAAGACTGACTAGTCTTTAGTGCCCTGCCTCCTCCCTGCTACCACTCTTGTGGAGTGGGATCACATGAGCCCTTCTCCAGTCTTCTGGGACTTCTCCTGTGCTCAGAGACTCACTAAACAGTTCTGATAATGGCTGTGCTAGTTCCACCCTTAGCTCATTTAGTACCCTGGGATGCATGTCATCAGATCCCATTGCCTTGTCCACACTGAGCTTATCGTGCTCTTATAGGACCCTTTCTTTTGTGAAGGGACTAGTGCATACCTCCCTCCCTTCCCCTGTGTCCATGGTGCTGAGCTGTGGGCCCTGCCCTATCTTCTCTTCAGTAAATACTGAGCAGAAGTATCTATTTAGGATAGATGCTTTTACATGGTCCTCCTCCTCACCCGCCTTATCCCCTTTGATCTTAGCAATACTCCTCTAGACTTTCTCCTTTCACTAATGTATCTATAGAAAGTCTTGTCACCTTCTTTTACTGTTTGTGCTAATGTTTCCTCGGTTTGGGCCTTTGTCTGCCTTACTGCCTTCCCTGCTTCCCTTAGGGAAGTTTGGTATGTCTCCCTATCTTCATCCCGCTGCATTCCCTTATATTTCCTGAAGGCCAGCTTTTTTGGCTCTGACCTTTTCTGCTACTGTTTTTGAGAACCAAAGTGGTTTTCTTCTTCTTTTGCACTTCCTTTTCTCTCTAACCAAGATAGTTGTGGACCCATGAAATGCATTGCCTGCGGAACTGGTGGCTGTTGATACAGTGGAGGGATTCAAAAGAGGCTGGGATAGGTATAAGGGTAAGGTAAAGCTGAAGAATGCCAGATCTGGAGGTGTAACTCTGATGGGGATGGGGTCGGGGGATTTACGGGGGAGGCGGGGGGAGCAGCAACAGTCTCCTGACCGGGTGCTGACTTTCGAGCAGACTCGATAGACCTTTAGGCCTACTCTGCTGGCATTTTAGTGTGTTAGTATTTTGGCCAGGATCTGAAAAATGACAGCTGTGAAATTCATGAGGTGCTGTGAAAAATGTCAACACCTGCCCGAAAGGTGATTTCACACAGCAACTGCAAAATCACATTTCAGGATGCAAACAAATTGTTTGGCCAGGATCTAAAAAAATGACAACTGTCACATTCATGAGGTGCTGTGAAGAAATGGCTATGTTTAAAATTTGGGGTCAAAATATTGAAAATTGCCAAAGTTATGAGCCTGCATTCACAAATTTCAACACAGGCTCATAATTTTGTTGTTTGTGAATATTTTTGCTCCAGATTTTCAACATACCCTTCTTATGATCTCATCTCATGAACAAGCAGAGAAAAATTTCAACTCCTGTCCCAAAGGTGATTTTGTGCGGCAACTGCAAAATCACATTTCAGGATACAAAAAGACATTTTGGCCAGGATCTGAAAAATGATAGCTCTCACATTCACAGGGTGCTGTGAAGAAATGGCTATGTTTAAAATTCGGGGTCAAAATATTGAAAATTGCCAACGTTATGAGCCTGCATTCGCAAATTTCAATGCAGGCTCGTAACTTTGTAATTTATTTTACCAGCCTGCTCTTGCCCTGTGCACACATACAGCCACATAAGGCCAAGAATAAAATTTATATGTGATTTCTGTGACTATAACATTTCTTCTTGGCTCCCAATAGTCTCTCTCTCTTTTTCTCCTCTGGATGGTGGTACAAGTCAACAATTTATTTTGCCAACCTGCTCTTGCCCTATGCACACATACAGCCACACTGGACCAAGAATAAACTTTATTTGTGATTTCTGTAACTGTAACATTTCTCTTTCACTCCAATAGTCTCAGTCTCTCTCTCTCTCTCTCTCTCTGTCTCTCTCTCTCTCTCTGTCCTCTGGATGGTGGCACAAGTCAAAGATTTATTTTGCCTGTCTGCTCTTGCTCTATGTACACACACAGCCACACTGGGGCCAAGAATAAACTTTACTTGCGATTTTTGTAACTATAATGTTTCTCTTTCACCCCCAATAGTCTCTCTCTCTCTCTTTCTCTTTTTCTCCTCTGGATGGTGGCACAAGTCAAAGACTTATTTTGCCAGACTTTTCTTGCCCTATGTACACACTCAGCCACACTGGGGCCAAGAATAAACTTTATTTGTGATTTCTGTAACAATAACATTTCTCTTTCACCTCCAATAGTCTCTCTCTTTCTTTCTCTTCTAGATGGTGGCACAAGTCTTAAAGACTTATTTTGCCAACTTTTTCTTGCCCTGTGCATGCACACAGCCACACTGGGGCAAATAATAAACTTTATTTGTGATTTCTGTAACTATAACATTTCTCTTTCACCCCCAATAGTCTGTGTGTGTCTCTCTCTCTCTCTCTCTCTTTTTCTTCTTCTCTGGATGGTGGCACAAGTCAAAGAATTATTTTGCCAGCCTGCTCTTGCCCTGTGCACTCACACAGCCACACTTGGGCAAAGAATAAACTTTATTTGTGATTTCTGTAACTATTACATTTCTTTTTGACCCCCGATAGTGTCTCTCTCTCTCTCTTTTTCTACTCTGGATGGTGGCACAAATCAAAGACTTATTTTGCCAGCCTGCTTTTGCCCTGTTTACACACACAGCCATACTGGGGCCAAGAATAAACTTTATTTGTGATTTCTGTAACTATAACATTTTTCTATGGCCCGAATAATCTCTTTCTCTCTTTTATTAGTTGCTGTAGGAGCAGCAGTGGAGGCGGGGGTGTCAGGAATGGGGCCAGGATTTTTCTTATGCTAATTTTTGAAGATACCTAGGGGCGGGACATGCAATGACCCCAGCATCTGCCTCGCTGCCATGAGGCGCTGGCAACGGTGATACCCCGGCCTCCACCAGAGGTGCACAGTGCACTAAACACTCCCCCCCCCAGAGAAGGACAGCAGTCTCTGAGACACTCAACCCAACTGCCTCCGGCTGGCCCTCCAACTCCTGAGTCCTTCTCCGAACCCTGGATGTAGGCACAGCAAGCAGACACTAGTATGTTGCCATGATGACTTTGTAATTTTTTTCACATTTTGACCTCAAATGTTTAGCAGTCTTCTTATCACCTTACCTCATCAACCACATAGGTGAAAATTTCTTAATCTGTGACAAAACGCCATTCTGCACCACAGATGCAGAAGTCATTTTGGCAGAATGTGAGAAATGACAGCTGTAGTGTTCATGAGGTGTTGTGAAAAAATGGTTATGTTGAAAATTGGGAGTGAAAATATGAGAAATTGGCAAAGTTACGCACTTGCATAGTAAAATGTCAACGAGTGAACCTAACTCAGGCTTTTTTGTATTTTGGCTCCAAATTTTCAATATGGCCCTTTTGGGACCCCACCTCATGAACAGTTGCACTGCCATTTCATTACACTGCCCCAAAAGGTGATTCTGTGTGAGGATTGCGCTATTCCGTGCCACTGGTACGCAAACATGTTTCGGGCAGGATGTGAGAAATTACAGTGGTACTGTTCATTTGGTGGTGTGAAAACATCTTTACGTTGACAATTTGGAGTGAAAATATAAAAAATTTGTAAAGTTATGCACCTGCGTAGAAACTGCGCAATGCACACTCGTAACATGGCCATTCTTGAGAATTTTTTCACCAAATTTTCAACATGGGCATTTTGGGACCCCACTCATGAACAGTGGCACTGTCATTTTGTTACTCTGTCCCAGAAGATGTTTCTGCACAGGGACAGCGAAATCACCTTTCAGGATCAAGTAATAAAACGGCAGTGCCAATGTGCATGAGGTCAGGTCCCAAAAAGCCTATACTGAAAATTTGGTGCAAAAAGATCTAAAAATGGCCAAGATATCAACATAAGTTCAAAACGCCACTGATTGTCATTATACAGCACTTACCTTGATTCTTCAGTTTGCTGTTTTGCTTTGAAGAGTGCAGACGTGTCCCAGTCCACAGAAGATGCCAGCCACTGACCTCCAGAGGTAAGTATGGGGTAAGAAGGGGTGCAGGAGGTTGGCGCGCAGAGGGAGGAGCGGTATGGGGAAGGGGATGGGGAGATAATGAGGGACTGTTTTCTTCTTTACAGGTTTAATTTTTAAAAAAAGATGCTGGGGGACTGTTTTCTTTTTTTCAGGGATAACAAATGTTTGGGGACAGTGGAGGTGGTCTCCCCAGTGTTCCAGAGTGGTGGGGGGAGTAACATAACTGGGGATGCTGGGGGTGGGCTCCCCAGTGTCCCATAGTATATGGTGGATTGCAGACATGGGGATTGAACACCCCAATGTCGGACAGTGCTGGGGGAATTGCCAACATGGGGACTGGGCACCCTGATGTTGAACAGTGATGGGAGGGATCGCCAACACGGGGATTGAGCACTCTGATGTCAGACACTACGGTGGAAGGGGGGATCACTGACAGGGGGATTGGGCACCCGGGTGGGCTGAATGGTTATGCAAATCAAAGAGTCAAAACCCTCTCAGATTAGAGTGGCTTTGGTCCTTTGAAGTGCATGACTGTTCAGCCCACCCAGCAGAGAGTTGTGTCAGGACCACACCTAGTGGTCACTGGAGTAGACTGCCCAGCTCCTGGTTCTGTGAACTGCAATGGGCTCTGCAGTGCCCCCCCCCCCAAATCCCATATTGCCACAATACATTGGTTTGTACAAGAGCAACAAATGTAAAAAGGAAAGCTGACACTGGGTGTGTGAGGGCTTGCATTTCCATACTGTGCAGATGCAAGCTATTTAAGAATGTAATGTGGGGATGGAATGCAGCAGCCAATTTGTCTTTAGAAGGCCAAAGTTGCGTGTAATTTTTAGAATGCTGCAGGAATGATATTTCAGAATGCCACCAGGTTGCAGCTGAGGAAGGTAACAGAGACACAATCTCAGAAAGCAGTTGAGATACACAATTTTGCAATGTGACATGGATGCTGAAATTCAAAATGTGGTGGTATCTTAAATTGGTTGAGCTGTATTTTAAGTGTCAGTTTCAATGTAATCATTAATTACATGCAACAGGGTAATTACCCTGTAGTTTCATGTGTGTTGCTGTTGCATTGTAGTTGCACTGTAACTACAGTGTAGTTAACTGACACTTAAAGTGTAACCCATACATTTTTAGAATGTGGCAGAGATACTCAGTTTTGAAATGCAGGAGATAGAGTTGCAGAATGTGGCAGGGATATGCAATTTTGTAATTTGTCATGGATGTGTAATTTCTGCATGTGATGATGATGCACACTTTCAGATTGTGGTGGGGACATGCAATTTGACAATGTCGTGGACACTGAACTTTAGAATGTGGCAGGAATGCTCAGTTTCAGAATGTGGTGGCAACATGCAGTTTTAGAATGTGCCAGAGATGCACATTTTTGGAATGTAGTAGGATGCATAATTTTGGAGGGTGGCAGGGAAATGCCTTTTTGGAATGTGATGGGTATGCACAACTTTGGGATATGGCTGGGATACACAGTTTCAGAATGTGGCGGTAACACAATTTTTGGAATGTGGTATGACACAATTTCAGAATGTGACATTAACACATAACTTCAGAATTTGGCAGAGATGTGCAATTTTGGAATGTGACGGGCATGCAGTTTTGGAATGTAGCAGGAATGCAAATTTCAGAATGTGGCAGGGAAGCACAATGTCAGAATGTGGTGGGAATGCAATGTGGGTGTGTACAATTTTAGAATGTGGCAGACAGGAAAGTTTAGAATAAAATTATGTGTCCTACCACATTCCCCCCCCCCCCAATAGATCACATCCCCAATAGATGCCAAAATGCTCACTCTTTGATGTGTGTCCCTGTCACATTCTGAGACTGAGTGGCTCCACCACACTTCCAGATTGTACATCCCTGCTACATTCTGAGATTGCATGCCCCTCCACATTCTGAAATTGTGCACTACCTTGACATTCCATAACTTTGTCTAGCACTGTATTCCAGAACCACCTACTAATGCATTCTAAAGTACAGCAACGTGCATCTGAACATTCTGGAAATGCATGTACAACACCCAACCCTGTGTCCATTTTAGTTTTCAAATTATTACTACAACTGCAATTTCTTAAACTTTGGAGAAATAACTTCTCTAAGGTTGCTGTCAGGAAGGACTAGGCTGTGAGTAAAGCAACATGGGGTGCATTGTGCTGGGATAACAGCATGCCTTGGATGGGCTAAGGCCAGAGGCCGAAGGTCAAGTGCTTCCACCACCCAAGACCTGCCACTATCCCAGCACAAGGCACCCCCTAGAGTGCCTTATTGTGATTATGAAATGGGTCTATTGTAATTAGTAAATAAGATATATTTTTAACAAGTAATTAACAGTTAAATTAAAGAAGAATAATATACACTAAAATCAATGTAAAAAAAATAGTCCTATTTCCTCATGTCAATCTAGTCACTTGTCCAGTTGGTGGCACTAACAGTTTGATAAAGTAGCTGTACTTGTTTCTCCAAATTAAGGTCAAAATGAGTGCAAGTGGTAACTTCACTATAAACTTTGGAAGCGCATCAGTTTCTGAAGCTGGTGCCATGATCTGTGTTGCAAGCCATGCTGGGCTGTCATTGTTGTTAGCCTGCTGGCTTGGAACCTCTCCTAAGAACCTTGGCTGACTTAGTGTTGGGACCCCCAGTTGGGCCTTTTTTTTTTTTTTAACAACGACAATCAACAGTAGTAAGAGGATATCTGGGGGCCCATTATAACAGCCACAGTCAGCAGTAATGCAAGGAGCACTGGTGGGGCCTTTTTTAACAGCCATGGTCAGTGGCAGTAAGACAATCCCTGGGGGCCCTTATAACAGCTGTGGTTGATATCAGTGAAGTGAGCTCTGGTGGGCCTTTTTTAACAGCTGCGATCAGTGGGAGTAAGATGATGTCTGGGGGCCCTTTATAACAGCTGCCATGGTAGTGTGAGGAGCACCAGTGTGGGGCCTTTTTTAACAGCTGTGATCAGTGGCAGTAAGAGTATCTCTGGGGGTCCTTTATAACAGCCATGGTTGGTGGCAGTGCGATGAGTACTGGTGAAGCCTTTTTCTTTAACAGCCCTGGTCGGTGACTTTAAGACAATCTCTGGGTGCCTTTATCATAGCCGAGGTTGGCAGCAGTGCATTTAGCAACAGTGGGGTCTTTTTTTAACAGCCATGGTTGGCAGTAGTAAGATGATCTCCGGGGGCCCTTTTTTTTATCGTGACATTATTTGTCTGCTTCTCTGTGGACCCAGCAGGGGCTACGACCCCCCCCCAGAGGGGTACGTCCTCTGGCCCATCAGGGCCAGCATGGATCCTGCCAGGCCCCAATATTTTCAACCATTTTTCTCCCCTGCCCCCCCATGCAATGGGCACAGCAGCCATCTCCACCTCCGCGAAGGCAAACAAGCACACCTGGGCACGGGTCGAACCTCTCTTGTGCTGATGTGTACAGCACACAAACCCCCCACCCAGAGAAAGGAAAACATTCCTCTGAACGCTCAATCCTTACCTTCCTGGTCAACCCCCGAATGACCTGAGTCTGTTTCCGAACCCGGGTCGCTGGCATGGTGCGAGGTGTTGCATCCAGCGCCTCAGCCCTCAGTGCCACCAGGCCTGACTCCGGGGGCCCTTTTTAATAGCCATGGACAGCAGCAGTGTGACATGCTCTGTGGGAGTATTGGCCACGGTGGTGACTAGCATGACTGGTGGAAAACATGCAGCTTGAGTGCCAGGAGCAGTTTTGTTTTTGGCAGCATGGGGGTGGGTGGGAGCAAGCAATTTATGGCCTTTGGGAGCAGCTTTCCTCAGTGGCTAGCATGGGTCTTGGGAGCATGGAGTGTGGTAACTGGGATGCAGCCCAGGCAAGAGCCAGGAAACATCATGGACCTGTATGGATTTGTGACCAGAGTGAGGAGGAGAACAAATTTCTCTACATCCTGAAGGGGGAATTCAGGAAATGGCTACCCCTTCTCCTCATATTCATTTCTTGCCTCTCCACCTTCTCTTCTCCACCTGCCCTTCTGGGTCACCAGTGTGCACAACCTAACCCCACCCTTTTTACTCCAACAGCACTTGCGTACTACCTCAAGCCTGCTCCTGGTACACTCATGCACTATAAATGGTTCTATCGCATTATTACTGTTTTGTACGTTTATATGTTCTTTTGTATGATTTTGGACATGTATTTTAATTTACCCACTGTTCCACTACTGTTTATTGTACAATACCTTGTGTTCCAGCTGTTGCACAATCTTACAATGTTGTGTTGTTTGTACTACCCACATGCTATTGTAACTGATCATCCTTCACAACCCTATGTAACCCCTCCCCCCAGATCGCACTGTGAGGTGAGTAATTTGTTGCTCAGTGTGCCCTCCTGGTGAAACATTTCAATAAATAAATAAATAAATACAATTTTCTAGTGTTTTAAGATGTGAGAAACAGACAGACTGGGAGCAGGGTTGAGGTTGATGAATTTCATTTTGTACTGCTTGGGTGGAAGGGAGCTTTAAAATATTGCTGTTGTTTTTGGTTTTTTTCATTTATTTATTGTTTCCAGTTAGTGCTATTTAGTCCCTTAGAACAAGGTGGCCTCCTTCATGTCAACCATCCCAGCCGCCTCACCACGACATGTCTAGGTCTTATCTGTATGCATGTTCTTCCAGGGCTTAACCTTTGGCGAGAGAGCTGAGGAGCTCCCCCAACCCACTGCAAAATGGATCTGGTCCATGGCAGCACCTAGTTGTTGGGTGCAAGGCCTGCTGGTGATCGGAGTCATCCTTCTGACTGGGGTTTTCCTTATGTTCCTGCTTTCCCACCCCCAAGGAGTGGCATACTGTGGAGTGAATGACAGCACCGCACACAGTCCTGTGCGCAATGCAAAGGATGCCCTCCACTCTGTCCCCTGCTGAACAATCCCCGCACCCTATCCCCTTCCACTGTTATGGGTCAGGCTAAAGCCGAGCTCCATGCCTCCCTCTTCCTAGAGGAGGAGAGCAGTCCACTGGATGCTCCATTCTCCTCCCCTGACTGACCCTCCTGCAACCCAGGCTTTCTCCCAAACCCGAGTCATCAGCACTGCAAGCACTGACACTACCACTGCACTGGTGGGCTGGCCTCACTCTTTTTTAATTGAGAGAGAGCTCTGAGCTGGGGTATTTTATACTGTTTTAGTGGGAGGGAGTTTAAAATAGTGAACTGATGCCATGGCAGCCATGTTTGCTATGGGCGTTGTCTGCCGGTGGATAGAGCAGTGAGCCTGTAGGTGACTCTGTGTAAAGAGGTCCCAGATGGTCATGGATCTTTTTCCTCTGCTGTTGTGCTGGGATAATGGTCCTGGGTTCTGAGCTCCTCAGCCTGTCAGATTTGTGGATTTTATGTACCCATTTCATAGTGCTGGTTATAACATCATCAGTGGCTCTGCACTGAAACTGGCTTTTTTTGAACAGGAGTGAGGTCAGGGTCACAGAAGGGTTTGTAACTTTTAAGTGAAGTAACATAGAAATCTAATTTTTGGTATGAGGCTCATTGGGAATATGTTTATTCTAATTCTGCAATGTAGCACTTTTGGCCAGACTCCCTCTTTAAACCTTGCAGGGCCGCGGACTGATACATCTGTCCAGAACCCCAACATGTTCTAATTCTGTCAGCAGTATAAGGGTTAATATACTAAAAATAAACCAATATTTAAAATAGTCAATTAAAGGGAAAAGGTGGATGGATGAGTCAGAAAAAGACAGTGCTGGGTAACAACCAAAAACAAAATTTCTTTTTTGCTGTATCCTGGGAAATGGAATTAATATTACTTACCTTAATATACTTTGGAAAGTCAGTCTGGGCAAATCACACAGTTGTAACCATAGGTATGTCCCAGTTTATCTAGGTATGCAGTACCTGGATATTTCTTTTTTTTTAATTGAATATACTTTATTAAAGCTTTCAAAATACAACAAACAAACAATCAACAATAATAAATCACAGAAACAAAACTACAACATCTCCCATGGCTCCGAACCCCCAAAAACACACGGCACTGCACGTCAAATGAAGGTGCATACGATGTAAACAAACTATTATACAACTGAACAGACTGTCAGATTAATAAAGAGAAAAAAAAAGAAGATAAGAAGAAAACCATGAAAGTCACTTGGGGCAATGTAATACAGCAGACAAAAATCCCATAATATTACAATAATATTAAAGTTTGGAACAGCTCCCATCGAAGCATAAAATGCTCTTTGGACCCTTGAGCAACTGTGATTTGCTTTTCGACTATCAGGGCCTGAAGAACTTCCTGATGCCATTGCTTGTAACTAGGAATGGCATCATCCAGCCAGTGACGCAAGAGGATAAGCTTGGCTGAGGCAGCTGTTAAGGCCTTTATAAGCTTTCCGATGACCAATACGGTCATCCGAGTAGCTCTCCACTAGACAAATCTCAGGAGTATGGATATTTCAAAGGGAATCTCAGCTCACTTTAATGGGATTTCCTGTGATATATCTAAATACAGTGGGCAGGCTTTTCAGAAGTCTTAGATTGCCCCAAGCTCCAGTACGACTTCAATAGGATGCATGGGGTTTATGGCCATCTAATGGAATTTTCTATTCTGTACATTGCCACAAGTTAGACCAACTTTTTCTGGTCTAACATGTGGCAATACTGGGGGCTGCTTTTACGGAGCTCATTTTATCTATTTAATGATTTGGAAAAGACCTTTGAGCACAAGCTCTTTTACAAAGGTTCCATGCCATAGATTGCAAAACAAAGTACAACAGGAGAAAGCAAAGATACATCAAAATGAATGATACAGCTTGGATTCAGAACTTACAGAATAACTCAAAGCATAGGTACAAGTTAAAATAACAAGAAAAACACTTTATGGGGGGGATCAGCAGCCCCAAAGTGCTTTGTCAGTAGTTCAGAGGGATGGGGATAGCTGACAGTGGGGTGAAGAAAGGAGGTACGAGAGAGAGGTAGGTACTGTGGTGGAGGTGAAGGGTGGGGGAAGAAGGGCAATAAGGTATAGGGAGAAATAGGGGGGTGAGGGGAGGATGAGTGGAGAAGATGTGCTAGAGTAAATGGTGGGGTGCGAGGGGGCATGGTCAGGCAGCTTGCATTAATAGTGACTGTTAGGGAAACTCATGGGACTGGGAGTTGGGGGAGGGGTAGGTGGGATGGCTGGTGTCAAAGGAGCATGACGCGAACTGATTGCTGAGGCAAGTCATGAAAAGAGACAGAGGGAGGGGGTATCTGAGGCCTGCCTAGTGCTGGCTGGGGAGCAGAGAGAGTGGATGTGGCTGGACCTAGGGGCAGGTGCACTTAGAGAGTGTTATTACTGTAGGTGCTGTTTGAGGTCAGTTTTGAATTGGGTCCATATTTGGTGCAAGCTGCAGTAATTTGTAGAAACTATCACAACTGCACCCAAGATTGTAAAATTTGGTGCACTTGCAGCAAAGGGTTTGGTGCACAGCCAGAACTTAAGTGCTGTGGTGCAGGGCTGGATGCAAGCCCTGTGCCACACTTTGATAATCCTGTCCCTGAATATTTAAAGATTTATTGTGACATATCTCTGGCTACCACTGTAGTAACAGCACACCGTGGTACCCTGTAATGTGCCAGTACACTTCACTGACTTACCCCTAATTACCTTGCAACATTTGTAAATGGTGCATTTTGCAAATTTGTAAATGTGTATATTATTTTGTATTTTATTCTATTACTGTTTCATACATGCACGTTACTTTTGGCACTTTATTTGTCTCATTCTCCTCCTTGTAACCCCTCCACTGGGTCACACCAGGTAACAAGCTCAGGTTCAGTACACCTCTCCTAGTCAACAAATAAATGTCTGATGCCAGGATCTAGGAGTAAAGAAGATGGATTTTTCTGCCCACTCAAATGAATGACCCAGTACAATATTCAGTTACTGCAAATTGCACTTCCTACTATACCTTCATCGTGCAAAACTAAGGAGGTTTTGTAGGAGCACAGCTGAACTGGCTCTGTGTGTGTGTGTGTGTGTGTGTGTGTGTGTGATGGACAAGGAACTCCACCACCATCCATTGCACTCATCAGGATTATAAATACAGCCCTATGGCCCCACTCTGCCAACAAGAAACAGAGCACAAGCGGCATGTTTGTAAGTGTCAACACTGGATTATTGACCCCCCTAGATGTACACTGAATTGCTGTTTCACTACATCTACAGGCAGCTCTGTGGACTACAGAACAGATGTACTGTAAGTTGTACAGCAGAGAAAAATGATTGCTGTACTGTGCATTGGGACTCCTTCAAACATCTTTCTTGTTTCTGATAAGCCATTTAGCAGTGAAATGACAGCCTTCTGAACACAGCATGGGCAAGTTACCAAAATACATTTCCAAAAGCTGACTTTGTGCATTGAATATAATGTCAAGTTACGGCCTGCCTTAGATCTCATGATATGCGCTAGGCACACATATAAATGTTTATCCCCTGTGCATCAAAGCATTATGTGTTATAAAACTAGATAGCGATTTCTTGGTTAGGCAAAATGTTTTCAGATATGTAAAGGCCTGCTTCTGTATTGTACGGTACTTGGCACATTCACCGCTGGCACAACAGAGGAAATATGTATTCAATGTTCTTTGATACCTGCCCAAAATACACAGTAAGCAGGAGCAGCAGGTAGTCAGCACTGCATGCTGAATTTAATTATGTATAATTTAAAAAATAAATATTTCTAAAGGAACGTTATCTGTGTAGTCCCCTTGTGTGTATTGCTATTTGTAGCCGCTGTTGTATGATGTCTCAAGTTTTATAAGATTTCATTTTTCAGATTATTATGACTACATTTGATTTGATTTTATTTTTAGGTTGTAACTGTGCAGATTGTTTGCATGTTAACAAATACTGCAATGACATCTGCATATCTTTCCTTAGTTTACTTTTAGCTGTAATATTATCTCCAGACAACCTTTTGGAAAAAAAATATTTATTAAAATATTGTATTGTATTTCATAACTTAAGTAATCAGAATTTATTGACGGACTTGTGGATGGTTTCTGAAATGTGTTTAGAAACTCATCAAAAGTGTGAATTCCCATGCTTTGCCATTGGCCTTGGTCCAATGTGTATATTTCTACTTGTCCATATTCTGGAATGCAAATTTTGGATTATGTTACTTTGCCGGAATTCAGTTCATACTGGGGGTAGATCTCAGAAAGTGGTAGAATTAGTTACAATGATGCTGAATTATATTCTACATCTTCTAAAGGAAAGGGGTAAGTCCAATTTTACTTTAGCTGGAAAATGCTAATATTAGTCTCCTGCAGGTGCAGTGCATTACTGGGGGATGGAGAAGTCACTGAGGACCACTGTGTAACTTGTATACTGAGCCAAAACAATACAGCTGTCCATTCCCTACTGCTTGGAATAACTACAGGAGGCCCTGCAACCAGTGTAAACAAGAAATTAAATCTGCTGCCTACATAAAAAACATACAGGCCAGTAACCTAGGTGACCCCCAGAAAGTTCTGGGTCAATAAATACCTTAATTAAACCTGGGACCAAGCAAAGTTCAATCAGTTTATGCACTACACCGGGGACCCTAACTGACCCTCACCAGGTGACGCAAGCCCTAAATGACAAATTCACTAACCTGGCTAAGTAACTGGATAAACTCCCACCTAAGGGAAGTGCTGTGTCACAAAACAACCAAATATCAGATGGCTCAGGACCTCCTCACTTTTGTTTCAAGGCTACCTCCCCTAAAGAGATCCATTGTCCCCTCATGGCCCCCCCAATCAAGCGCGTGCAAGTAGTGATGGTCTCTGCCCACCACTCCTCAAGCTGATAGCCAACCCTTTTGCCAGACCGTCGAAACATAGAATTTAGCAGCAGATAAGGATTGCTTGGCCCACTCAGTCTGCCCATTTCCCTGCCTACTGCATAAACTCCAGATTCTAATTGATCTGCAGCTCACCTTCTCTTTCCTACTACTAGGGTAGCCTTCTGTTTATCCCATGCATTCTTGACTTCACCTGTCTTTTTTGCCCCTAAAGACCTCTGCAGAGAGGCTGTTCCAGGCATCTACCACTCTTTCCATGAAACAATTCTTCCTCACGTTGCCCCTAAGTCTCCCCCCTCAAGCCTCATATTGTGACCCCTTGTTCTTGCTCGCCTCTTTTTCTGAAACATGCTGCACTCTTGAAATTTGTTTATCCTCTTGAAGTACTTGAATGTCTCTATCATATACCCCCTCTCCCTCCTTTCCTCTAGGGTATACATATTGAGGTCTTTCAGTCTTTCCTCATATGGTTTCTGGTGCAATCCTTTCACCATTTTTGTTGCCTTTCTCAGGACTGCCTCCATTCTGTCTATGTTATTTTGGAGATGTGAGCTCCAGAACTGAACACAGTACTCTAGATGAGATCTCACCAATTGTCTGTACAGTGGTATCACCAAATCCTGCATCCCTCTGTCTCTCCTCACAGCCTTCTCACATTGTTTGACTACCTTCAGGTCATCTGTTATGATTACCCCAGAACCAGATCCCTTTCCAGTTTGGTTGCCATCAGTATCTCCCCCCACCCCATCGTGTATTCCTCTCCTAGGTTTTTGTGCCCCATGTACATGATTTTGCACTTTTTTGCATTGAATCCAAGCTGCCACACTCTTGACCACTCCTCTAACTTGCCTAGGTCTCTTTTCTTCTTTCCACTCACACACACACACCCACACCCACACACACACACACACACACACCCCCTCACGGCCCGGAGTGTCCACCCTATTGCAGATTTTAGTGTCATCCGCAAACAGGCATACCTTCCCTTTTAGCTCCTCCGCAATGTCACTTATGAATACATTAAAGAAGACAGGCCCCAGCACTGAACCCTGTGGCACCCTACTGGTTACCCCCCTCTCCTCTGATTTAACTCTGTTTACCACCACCCTCTGTGTCCTATTGCTCAGCTAGTTCCTGCGCCATTTTAGCACCTTGAACCCATCTCTGGACTGCCCAATTTGTTTACTAGCCTCCTATGTTGGATGATGTCAAATGCCTTGCTAAAATCTAAGTAGACCATGTCTACCACCCCTCCCTGATCAACTACCCTGATCACCCAGTAAAAGAAATCAATCAGATTTGTTTGATAAGACCTTCTTGCTGTAAATCCATGTTGCCTCGGGTCGTGTGCACCACTGACCTCAAGATATACCACAATCCTTTCCTTTAGCATTGATTCCATTATGTTCCACATCACTGAGGTCAAACTGACAGGCCTGTAATTTTGTGGCCTTCACCTGGTCTCACTCTTGTGGAGGGGTATCACATTTGCCCTCCTCCAGTCCTCCAGTACCTCTACCTCTTCCAGTGATTTGTTGAATAGGGCTGTCACAGGTGCCACCAGCACCTCTCTGAGTTCTTTTAATACTATGGGATGTATCCCATCCTCACCATTTCTTTTTTCCACTTTCAGTTTCGAGAGTTCCTTTAGTACTCTGTCCTCCATGAATGGACTGGTGTCCACCTCTCTTCCATTCATGTTTCTTCTGCTAATTGTGGTCCTCCCATGCCCTTCTTTTGTAAATACTGAGCAGAAGTGTTTGTTCAGAATTTCTGCTTTTCTAGGTCCCCTCTGCAACCCCATTTAGTCTCACATCTCTCCCTTGGCCTTTTTCTTTCACTGATATACCCAAAGAAGGTTTTGTCTCCTTCATTTACTGTCTGGCCTGTTCTTTCCTCTGTTTGTACCTTTGCACTCCCGACTGCTTTCCCTGCCTCCCTCTGCTTTGTTTGATACAGTTCCCTGTCTACCTCCCTCTGTGTTTCTTTGTACTTCCTGAATGCCAGTTTTTTTCTCTCTGACTTTCTCTGCCACTTCTTTTAAAAAACATAGTGTTTTTTCTTTTTGCTTTGTTTACTTTGCTTCAAACAAAGGCTTGTTGCCTCTGCTATGGCTCCTTTAAGAATCTTCCACTGCTCCTCTACCCCCTTTCTTCCCTTCTCCTTTGCCAGGGCTTTCTTGAGGCATCCCCTCATTTTTTCAAAGTCAACCTTCATGAAATCCAGGACCATTGCCTTCGTGTGGCTTGATTCTTCTGCTGTCTTCACCTTGAACCACACTGTATGGTGATCACTGGTCCCTAGATGGCTGCCTACCGATACCGATCTGCTGTTTTGTCACCACTGGTGAGAACCAGATCCAGTACCGCTCCTTCATGAGTGGGCTCCACCACTAGCTGTCTGAGGCATGCCCTCTGCATGGCATGCAGGATGTCTCTGCTCCTGGCTGTGGCTGCAGCATAGGTGTCCCAGTTAACATGTGGCATATTTAGGTCCCCAACCAGCAACACTTCCCCTTTCTCTGCCATTTTGTGGATGGTTTCCACTAATACCCCATTTCCACCTCCTGCGCTGGAGGTCTGTAGATAACCCCAGTGAGGATGGTGGTGCCATTCGCTGTCTCCAATGTGACCCACAGTGCCTCCTCCCCTTCCTGATTTCCCTTAATCTCAGGTACTTTGATCCCCTCTCTGATGTAGCTATTCCTCCTCCCTTTTTGCCCTCCTTGTCTTTCCTGAAGACAGTGTACCCTGGTATGTTAACATCCCAGTCATGGGATATTGTTATAGGTGTGTGACCACTAGCCACCTTTTTTAATTTATCAATATCCTCCTCAACCATCCCGTCAGTATGGAAACAGACCAGAGTTACAGAGTTACACCCATATTCAAATCAGGGGACCGAAACTCTATGGATAACTACCGCCCACTGTCCATCCTTTCCCACCTTAGCAAAATACAGGAGAAAACTCATATTTCAGCAAATTACTGAACATGTGTCTAACCAAAACTTGCTTTCCTCTACCAGCATAGTTTTAGAAAAGGCCATAGCACCACCACTGCCTTGGCCTGTTTCATCAACCATACCCTTAAGGGCATGGATGATGGGAAGCTAACGAGGATCATTTTTATGGACTTAACAAAGGTCTTCAATTTTGTGGACCATGACATCCTCCTTAAGAAACTGCAGCACTATGGTTTCTCAGATGCAATCACAGTCTGGCTTAAAAACTACCGTTTATGGAAGTCCCAGGTGGATTGCTTGGGGGGGGTTCGCATCTCCAGCTGTCAGGGGATTGGTAGTGGGGTCCCTCAGGGGTTCATTCATGGACCCATTCTGTTCTCCCTCTTTGTGAATGATATCCCCAGGAAAAATAAAGGCTCCTGCATACTTATATGCGTGGATGATCTTATCATCTACCATAGCATTGGAAACCCTGTTGAGCTATCCACCTCACTCTCCAAGCAGTACAGTGCCACCCAGAGTCGGTTCACTTCTAACAAACAGCTTGTGAACATAAAAAAAAAAAAAAAGATGCTCTTCGCGTCCAAACCCAAGCTCACAGGGTTGGCTGCAAGTCCCAGTCCTCCGAATCCCTTGAACATTCTAACTTAGAAAGGGTCCCCCCAGAACAATAACAGTATATCAGTATTTCAGGGTTACACAGGCCCCCTTCCTGACCTTCTCCGACCATATAGAGGTAACAGTGAAGTACATAAACTAGAAACTAGGGGTCTGCTACAGGTTAAGGAACTTCATGACCCTGGAAGTACGGCTAGCCATTACCAAAGGTACACTCCTCCCCCTCCTGGATTACTGCTTACTTGTTTTCTCACAAACATCTAGTCATAATGTCTCCAGGCTCAACTCCATCTACAACAACATCTGCAGATTTGCTCTTTTGACCCCTTTCATCACTCACCAGTGCTCCCTATATCAGAGGTTGGGCTGGCTCTCCTCACAGGCCTGCCATGACTACCTTTTGGGCTGCCTTGTTGATAAGTCTCATTTTTTAACATGTTTTTCTGCTGGGAATACCTGTGCCTTTCTTGCACACAACATTGGTGAAAGTCTCCTGGACTGAATTTCTGCAAATCGCCATCATCAGGTATCAGCTTTTTAACTTTAAATCAACTTTCTTGAAGCCTCCCCAAGGAAGCATATGCCTTACAACTAGTCTTACAAACATGGTGATGCTGGGTCCTGCAACTGAATCAACATTTTCAACATTCTCATCTGACCACTCTTAAAGCAACTGCACTTGTGGACTTTAAAGAACAAAGGAATTTTAACACATTTTGTGACTGAATCAACATTTTGTCTGACCTTTTCCAAAGGTATTGTACTTGTCTCTGAGGGACTTTGAAGATCAAAGCAAACATACAGACAAAAGGATTTCACACATTGCATATGCCTACTGTCTGACCTACTCCCAAGGTATTGTACTTATCTCTGAGGACTTTGAGGAACAAAGGAAACATATAGACAAAAGGATTTACATTGCATATGCCCAGGCTACAGTTTATCACCTTTCAGGAACTTTAACATATTATGTGATCCTGGATCTCAACAGTACTATAGTACTTCTTAAACCCTCTGGCACCAAACCCTCCCAGTCTTTTTTTCATTTTCTCTGTACTTCGTCATAGTGCTTAGCTATCCACCTTAGCCCACTAAATCCGTACTCCCACCACCCCTATGCCAGCCAGCCCCCACCGACTGCCTAGCCCACACTACTTCTCTGCTCTCTCCTGCCTCGCTAAAAAAATGCTTTGGCTTAGTCCCCACCACCTGCTCCTGCTCACCCTCACCCTCCTTTTCCCTTTATGCCAACTCCCCCCCTCCGCCTACCCTACCCCTCCACCTACTCTCACCTTTCTATACTACTACCCGAAACATTGTACCATGGCTTTTACTCTGGAAGTCTTAAACAAACATCACCCAATTAATACCTGGGTGCAAAGAGCCATATTTCCTAATTGGAAACTGCCACATCATTATAACTCACTAATGATCACCCTCTACTGGGACTCAGAAGACAATCCAAGCATCTTAAAAAGTACAAGCAGAAACTCACTCCAACCCATTATGAACTACTAATGGCATCGCAGAAACTCCTGCTCCTCCTACTTTTAATATCTGGTGGGATACACCCCAAACCTGGTCCTGTTGCACTGAAGCCGACAAAAACAGGGAAAGTTGGTAGTGGTCTCTCCATTATCACTCTAAATATCTGCAGCCTCCTTCCCAAATTGGCATCTCTTCAAACTCTCGCTGGACAAAAAAACCCTGATATACTAGCCATTGTGGAAACCTGGCTATCTCCCAGCACCCCGGATCATGCGGTCTCGCTAGAAGGCTACAATCTTTTCAGACTCGACCAGGCAAGCAAGAAAGGTGGGGGCTGTGCTATCTACATAAAGGACAACTTCTCCTGTCAACGCGGCAGCTTCACCCCCACAAATACACAGATGCAACTCCTCCCTATCAAACTGCTTCTTGGTGCATAAAACAAAGTTCTCACAGTGCCCGCAGTCTATATCCCTCCAAAAGACCACCGTGCCAGTATTAAGTCTGTACTTGATTTTGTTAGTCTGCAGCCCTCTGAAAATGAGCTCCTCCTCCTCGGGGATTTCAACATAAACTTGCTCGCCTCTGACACTGGCTCTTACAAAGATGACATCCTAGCAGCAGACCTGACTCAGATGGTAACCTCCCCCACCCGGAAAAATTACAAAACTGGTACAAGCACCCTTATTGACTGGATTCTCACAAATCACCCTGACCGGATAAAAAACATTAAAGTCCTCCCTGACTCCCTCAGTGACCACTCCCCAGTGTCCTGTACCTGGTCTAATAAATTTCTCAAGCCACCCCCCCAAAGTTATAACAAGCAGAGTATTGCCTTATGGGAATCTTATCAAGTTGAAAACCCATCTCCTACAACAGGACTGGACGCCAATCCTTGAATAAACTGATATTAATACCGCACTAGAATACTTCATTAAATCTTTCAACTCTGCATGCGACTTATACGCCCCAGTGAAAAAACATAAAATCAAAGCGCTATCAAATCCATGGATTACTGCCAAACTACTTGCTGAGCTCAAGTTCAGGGACCACCTCTGGGCAGTTGCCAGAGACACAGGCTCACCTCATGATACCCTAAAATACAAGCAGGCACGAAATAGATGTACCTTACAAATTAGGCAAATGAAGGCGCCTATTTCAAAATGCCCTTGAATCCACCTGGGGTGATGGAAGAGCTTTTTGGGACAACATCCGAAATATAATGGGTAAACAATCAAAATCGTCACCTACCATTATGAAAGTTGATGGATTCACCACTCTTGACCCAAAGTCTATTGCAGATGCGCTTAATAAGACATTCACAGACCTTAGTGGAGTCCTCTTCTGAGATTTCTTCTCGGACTTACCTGTGCCTAGCCTAGTATCACAAAACACCACTCGTGACAAACCACAATTTTACTTCAAGAAAATCAAAGTGCACGAAGCACACAAGTACATAAGAAAGGCCTGCTCCAAATCCAGAACAAGTAGTGACACGCTAGATCTAAAATCCTGTCTCTCACCCTGGATGAAGTAATTCACCCCCTTGCAAAAATTCTTAATCTGTCACTTTGCAAAGTCAATTTCCCAACAAATGGAAATCTGCCATAGTTACGCCCAGTGCACAAAGGGGGACAAAACCTCAACAGGAAACTATCACCAATATCAATACTCCCTCCCCTCTCCAAAGCACTTGAACGAATAGTGGCAGACCAACTCTCTGATTACCTGTACAAATACAATCTACTCTGTAATCAACAGCATGGCTTTAGGAAAGGACATAGTACAACAACAGCCTTACTTGATTACTCTGGAGAAGTCCATTCAGCCCTGGACAAGGGTGCCAAACAGGTGCAGTCTTTATCGATCTTACAAAAGCTTTCGACACAGTCCATCATGGCCTACTTACCTCCCTACTTTCTAGCCTAGGCCTGGCCGAAGGTCCTTGTGCTTGGGTAAAAGTTACCTGTCCAATCGGTCACAGGCTGTAAAAATCTCTAATGAACTCTCCGACTTCAAACCAGTTCTCTCGGGTGTACCACAGAGATCAATTCTTGGACCGCTCCTCTTTAGCCTGTTCCTTAACTCCTCCAGATATCTGCCAGGAGAAAATAATCTTATCGCTGATGATGCTGTATTCTCTCTTCCCACAAGGATCCAAACTCCCTACGAAAAAGCCTGCATCTTGCTTTCTCTAGTGTTGAAAGGTGGTTCCTGGATAGTAAACTTGTGCTAAACCACAATAAAACAAAGCCATGCTCTTCTCCAATCACCAAAACAAAAATAGGCATACTTCACTATACAAACCTCTGCGGGAATTACACTGGACCAAGTAAATACTTTCAAATACCTTGGCATCGCTTTTGACCAAGGGCTCACCTTTGCAACCCACATTGACAACACTGCGAAAACAGTGAACCAACACCTTGGAATACTATTCCGTAACCGTCAATTTCTAAATCAAGCGGCATTGAGAATAGCTATACAGAGTTCCATAATCTCAATCATTGACTATGGCCTTATTATTTATGGCTCAGCTACCTCCACTGCTCAAATGTATCTCAATCACTCTAAATAAAGTACTGCCGGCTCCTCACGGGGCTCAAGGCTGACTCACACGTGTGATCTGTACTATGAATCAGGCTGGTTGAACCTATCAAATCGTCTTATTTATCTCACCTGCACAATGGCAAAAAAATCTATCTTGGGACTGACTCCATTATGTATTCAAAACCTACTCCGACTGAATCCTGGCTCACGACCCTCCACCAGATCTGAACGCCAACCTTTCCTGGTTCCGAGATGCCGGACTGCACAGGGACAAAGATCTTTCGCATACAGGGCCCCGACATGGTTCAATACGCTTAGTCCACCTACTCTATCCTCAACCTCGCTTGAAGCTTTCAAATCCATGCTCTATGCCCACCTCACCACCACTAGCAACTGTGATTGCGCTAGATAAAGACTACCTACCTCATGTCCATCCTCACATCTGAGGCCTCTTCCTCCCTGACTAATGAACCCTCTGGTACCTCTACTACTTCATGTCTCCCACCCAAACTCACCCCCCTTTTCCCTGTCCCTCTCACTTACTCTCCCGCTCACCACCTTTCCTCTCTAGCCTTATTTTGGCGCCTAATGTCACCCTCTCCCTAGAAGTTTTCCTTAACCTCGAAATTGTCTACTGCTTGAACTGTTATAGCTTGTTTTTCTATGAAACTTAAAAACGTTACTGCCTTAAACTGTTAATAGCAAATTTATGATGTAACTTTCCTGTCTGGTTTTACCTGTAATTGTGTATCGTGCTTTGTTAAATGTTCTTTGTGACGTGGAACCTTTGTAAAAGAGCCCTGGCTCAAAGGTATTAATTCCTAGACTAATAAACTAAAAACTAAACTAGGGAAAGGACAAATTCCCCTCTATTGGCATTCCTGCATTCACAACCTTAGGTCCCCCTCTCACCTTCTCCTCAAATACCACCAGGTAGCCACATGTATGGGAGAGAGGACCTTCTCCATAGCCACCCACAGCTTTGGAATGGTTTGCCATCCCCTCTTCACCACCTTGGCATGGCCTCTGGTTTTAAAACATGATGCTAGGCACCCTCCAAGCCAACAGTTTATGCCAGTGTCCTGGTTGAAGGTGACCCTTGTTACCTTCCCTATTCCTGGATCTTCAGAGTGGATAGCTAGTATAGTGAAGTGGAACCCCCCCCCCCATCAAACAGTTTTGCCACTACCTGTTTCATTGAAATAAACTTAGTCCTGTGTTGTTATAACTGTAATATAACTGTAACGTAATGTTTATTCATGATCTGTATAGACAAGTTTTTCTTTGCCTTATTTCTCCGTTGTATAACTAAGCTTGGGTGCTCTGTATTTTGTGTAACCTTACATCACCTGGCTTAACTTACCATGTTTTTTTGTATATTATGTTTCTACTCCTTGTTATTGTGGTAAATCCATGCTAATATGTGCCATCTTAATGGCCTGGGTCACGTCTGAAGTTGGTACCTGGGACCAGCGTACTTACCTGGTTAACAAATTAATAAATACGTTTTTGGTTTACAGTAGCAGTTCCCATCCTTGCCAAAAAGTCAAATTGTTGGCTGCAATGGTGTTTTCAGTACCCACTTAGAATGTAAATGCTGCAACTGAAACTGAAATGCTAATTAGGTAGGAAAAAAAATGTGTTCAACAGCAGCTGAAGGGCATCATAGACGTCCGGCAATGTTCGTTCCTCATAGACCTGACCTTTGCATGGATGAATTGGATATAGTAACTTTTGAGCCTCAGAACACTACAGTCCAAGCACAGAGGGCTCTCTGTACCTCTGAAATCATGTGTTCTACTGTGGGAAGTGATCAGAGTAAAAGTCTTACTAGTTGCTCCTAGAGATGCATGAAGTGGTCTGATATGTTGGTGACGTTGCCATAAAATGACTACTTCGCAACTCTCTACATACTGCAAAGTTCTCCACAGAAGTCATTGAGTTCACTCACATGCTTTGCAAGAGCTTTTGCAGGAGTCATTACTGGCTACTGTACTATTACTCCTGCACACTCTGTTTGGACAACCTTGGATCTGATACTGACATCAGGGCACTTGCAGAACACTACTCTTCCCTCAAAGTAGTTGTGAAATGCACTATGCCAAGCATGGATCTAATGCAAGTGGAGCACTACAAATTTTATCTGCTTTGTGGAGCTCTGTAGGTCCATACTTGTACTTTTCAAATAAGGGTGGTGGAGCATCAGCTTCATTAGTTGCCCTACACAGTCCAGATCTTATATCTGATGCCCTTTAAGTTGTCTGCTTGTACTGAAATTTTGGTTTTAAGGCCCAATAAATAGAGCCCTACATAGGTGTGTAGAGCTTCGAAATCTCTCTCCGCTGCCAAAGCTATGTGGGTGGTCAGGTAGGGAGGCAGGGTCACACTTTTGCATTCTCAAAGCCAGGTATGCCAGACCATCGACATAACTCCTCCTCCATACCCCCTACCATAACACTTCTCATAATTTGGGTCTTGATGAGGCCCTTAATGCACAACCCCATGTCCCCAGCCCTCCAGATATGGCATGGAGGCTAGAGGGATCTGTATCTTTTGTATTTAATAATTTAAATGTCTCTGATGAGAAAGATGATACAGCCAGAGGGCACGAGGTCATAAAGTCACCAGACATTATGCCGCATGGCGAAAATCACGCTGCCAATACGGTCGATGTGCCATGCTGCCTCGCTTCTTCTTTTCTGTGGGGGCTGTGCCCCACACCCCTATTATGGGGGCTGCACCCCGGACCCTCCCCTACTAAAGATTCTCAACTCTGAGGGGGTCCAACTCGGGGAGCGCCCAAATAGTATAAAAAAATAAAATGTCTGGGACCGGGAATCAAACCCAGTCCCAGACACAGCACCTGGCTTTCTGCTGCTGTGGCTCAGTCCAGTGAGCCACAGCAGCTGCTTGGCAGAACCCACTCCCAGGCAGAGGTTTTATCCTCTGCCTGGGAGTGTGTGAATGGTGCAATACTGCATACAGCAGTATACGTGGTATTGCACCATTCGCTGTCTTGGACAGCGCTCTTTCCGGTTAGCTATAATGTTGTACGCTATTAAGCATACGACATTATGAGCCAGTAGGCAGCCGGCGTACCGTATCCCATAATCTGTTGCTGATGCAGTACAGGGGATACATGTTCATAAAGACCTGAGCTCCTTATTGAAAGTCCAGTGTCTAGCATACCTCCATCCCTTGGAATGCCTCCTGGAACAGAATGATTTCCATGGTGGTGGCCATGAGAGGCTAGAGTAAGTGAATGCTGGCTGGGAGCTATGCTTGTGGAGTGGCACAGGTCAATTACACATGACCCAAGCATATATTAACACATTTTAAGGATCAAGCCTTTAGGTAAGCAATATCGCATGACAAGACATGTGCTTTTGCTGTAAGAACTGCACACTCCATGTGGACTGTGAGGTATGAGACACAGCTGAGTGCATTCAACCACCCAGGCAGTTCAACCACACACACTTAGTGTTATCAGAGTTATAAACTGACAAAAACAGTACCAAATGCTCAAAAGAAAATACAGCACATTTTAACTTACTCATGGGGTTATTCTGTAATAATCACACAGTTACGTGACTGGATTCCACAAATCGCAGTGAAGAGTTTATAGAAACATAGAAACATAGAATTTGACGGCAGATAAGGACCGCTTGGCCCACCCAGTCTGCCCATTTCTCTACCTACTGGATAAGCTGCAGATCCTAGTTAACCAGTAGCCTACTTCTTCCTACCCCCCCCCCCAGAATGGCCTTATGACTGTCCCATGCATGCTTGAATTCCACCACTGATTTTGACTCCACAACCTTCCTCCGAAGGCCGCTCCATGCATCCACAACCCTCTCTGTGAAAAATACTTCCTTAAATTACCTCTGAGCCACCCCCTCTGTCTTCAAATTGTGCCCTCTTGTTCTTGCACACCTCTTTTTTTGAAAGATGCTACCCTCTTGGACTTTGTTGATTCCCTTGAGGTACTTGAACGTTTCTATCATGTCCCCCCTCTCCCTCTTTTCCTCGAGGCTATACATATTAAGCTCCTTTTGTCTCTCTTCATATGTCTTCCAGTGCAGATCATTTTAGTTGCCCTCTTCTGGACAGCTTCCATTCTGTCTATGTCTTTGCGGCGATTGGGTCTCCAGAACTGCACACAGTACTCCAGATGAGGTCTCACCAGTTGTCTGTACAGAGAGATAATAACTTCCTGTTTTCTACTGGTGATGCCTCTCCCTATGCATCCCAGTATCCCCCCAGCCCTCCTTGCTGCCCTCTCACATTGCTTGCCCACCTTTAGGTCATCTGATATGACTACCCCAGGTTTCTTTCCATTTTTGTTGTTATTAGTATCTCACCCCATTGTGTACTCTTCCCTGGGTTATTGTTTCCCAGGTGCATTACCTGTACATCTAGCATTGAATCTAAGCTGCCATACATTTGACCATTCCTCTAACCTTGCCAAGTCCTTCTCATCCTTTCCACCCCACCTTGTGCATCACCTCTGTTGCAGATCTTTGTGTCACCTGCAAAGAGACATACTTTTCCTTCCAGTCCCTCTGCAATGTCGCTTATAAAGACATTGAAGAGGACCGGTCCTAATACTGAACCCTGCGGTACCCCACTAGTAACCCTCCTTTCTTCTGAGTGAACTCCATTTACTATTACCTCTTGTGTCCTATTCTCCAGCCAATCTCTTTACCCAGGCTGTCATCTGGGACCCACTCCCAGGCTGGCTAACTTGTATATTAATCTTTATGCTTGGACTGTGTCAAATGCCTTGCTAAAGTTCAGGTAGGCCATGTCCACAGCCTCCTGATCTACTACTTTGGTCACCCAGTCAAAGAAATCTATCAAATTCATCTGGCATGACCTTCCCGCTGTGAATCCATGCTGCCTAGGGTCCTGTGCCCCTCTGGCCTCTAGATACTCGACAGTTCTTTTCTTCAGAAGTGATTCCATCATTTTCCCTATCATTGAGGTTAAACTAACAGGTCTGTAGTTTCCTGCTTCTGCCTTGCTCCCACTTTTGTGAAGGGGAATCACATCTGCCCTCCTCCAGTCCTCGGGTACCACCCCATCCTCCCATGATTTGTTAAAAAGGGTAGTCAGTGGTGTCACTAGTTCTACCCTTAGTTCTTTTAGAATTCTGTGGTGAATCCCATCAGGCCCCATTGCTTTGTCCACCTTCAGTTTTAAGAGTTCTTTCAGAACCCTTTCTTCTGTAAATGGGCTGGTAACAACTTCTGTATCCAGAGTGTTTCTACTGTTTGTTTTATGTACCTCCCCCTCTTCATTTGTAAATACTGAGCAAAAATATTTGTTTAGTATCTCTGCCTTTTCATAGTCTCCTCTCCCCCCCCTTATTAAGCCTCACTATCCCTCCCTTGGTCTTCCTTCGCTCCTGATGTACCTATAAAGGTTTTATCCCCTTCTTAACTGGAGTTGGCTATCTTTCCTCAGTTTGGGCCCTTTGCTATTTCTGACTGCCTTCCAGCCTCCTTTTGCTTTAACTGATACAGTTCTCTGTCCTGCTCCTTCTCGAGAGTCCTTGTACTTCCTGAATGCTTTCTTTTCTCTTGAACTTTCACTGCCACTTCCTTTGAGAACCATAGTGGTTTCTTACATCGCTTCGTTTTGTTTATTTGCTTCACACAAAGGCTTGTTACCTCTGTGATGGCAGTTTTATTATTCCCCATTGTTCTTCCACCCTCCTTCCTGCCCATTTGCTAGTGCATTCCTTAGGCACTCACCCATTTAGTAAAAGTCAGCCCTCCTAAAGTCTAGTACTTTTGCCTTTGTATGGCTTGACTCTATTGCTGTGTTTATTGTGAACCATACTGTTCGATGGTCGCTAGTTCCCAGATGGCTACCCACTTCTATATCTGTGATCCTCTCCATCTCCATTTGAGAGAATCAGGTCTAAGATTGCTCCCTCTCAGTGGGCTCCAATACTAGTTGTCTAAGGCATGCCCCTGTAGGGCATCTAGAATAACTCCACTCTTGAAGTGGCTGCTGCAACTGCACTCCAGTTAACAGCTGGCATATTCAGATCACCCATCAGCAATATCTCCCCTTTTTCTGCCATTCTGAGTATACTTTCTATCATTTCCTTGTCCACTTCCTCCCCCTGAGAAGGGGGTCTGTATACAACCCCTGTGCGGATTGTGGTGCCATTGCCTGTCTCCAAATTTACCCACAGTGCTTCTTCTCCTCCCTGTTTACCCTTTTGTTCTGTTGCTTTTATTCCTTCCCTTATGTAAAGAGCTACTCCTCCTCCTCCTATCATGCCTGTTTTATAATGGTACTTAAGTGTTTTTTCCCTACTTTTGTGCAGGATTGTTTTGCTGGTTCAGAATTATTATGAGATATAAATTTCAGTACTGTAAGGCAGTCAAGATCCGCCATGCAGCTGCAGATGCTCCTCTGAGGTCTCACAGCAGTTTGCCTGCACTGCCTATTAAACTCTGCCTTCCTTGGCCCTGCAGATTGCATAAGGATAATCACTTATAACATGGAAGTCGACCTCCTCAGCTAATGAGAAGGCAGAGGATATGTGCAGGTATCAGTCTTAACAGCCTGTTTTTCCGGATTGATTTATGAATAGTGCTTTGATTTTGAGTTTTGCCTGGCAGCTAGCTTAGTTATCAGCTGGTTTTGTTCTATAGCACAGTTGTGCACCAAGCAGACATTAGCCCCACACTTTGTCAACACAAAGGCTGCAGTTTGTAATAGTGATGCAGGTGTATAGTTTTATTTATTTATTTACTTATTTATTTTATGTATTATTTTTACCAAAAGTACTGCAGATAATGTAGAATAAAAGAAGCAAATGTATAGCAGTAAAATAAATACAGCAGTAGTATAAAGGGTAGAAAATGTAAAATTAGGTAATACATGTCCAATGGACACAATGCAAAAGGGCATTCACTGGTTACATTTACAAATTTAAACAAATGTGTAAAAAGACATTTAGTTATGATCTGCTCAAATTATGCAAATGAATAAAAATACAATTATATATGCCAAAAATAACAATACAGAAGTCATTCAAAAGCAAGGGAGCAGGAAGGCAGCAGCAATGGGTCACAATTTGAAGGGGGACAGGAAAAATGGTGCTTGAGGAGCAGTAGCTTATACCAGTTAGGAACAGGGGATGGAGAGGTAGAGAGGGGGGGTTCTGAAGGAGGGGCCAGTGGGTCAGGTGCAGGAGCAGACTTGAGAAGTGTGGTCACAGAGAAGAGATTTCAAGGGAATGGTGGGGAGAGAAAGGCACAATGTGAGCCACTAGTGTGGGGGTTTCTCCACAGAAGTCATAACATGGAGGAAGAGGCATAGTGAGAGAGAAAGAGAGAGAGAGAGAGAGAGAGAGAGAGGAGAGGGAGAGGAGGGAGAGAGAGAGGGAGAGGAGAGAGAGCAGGGATCAGAGTTTCTGAGGTGGTAGGAGGAGGGAGTGGTAGGACAAGAGGGAATTGAGGTAGCAGGAAAGGGACCCAAAACAGAATTTAGAGACAAGGGTGACACTCACAGTGTGAGAAGAATCTCCCTGAGAGATGGAAGCATGAGCAAGAAGTATATAGAGCAGTGATGATGGCCTACAGGGCAAGAAAGGGCAAAGCAACAAAAGAAGTGGGAGAGAGGATACACTGTAGACCAACATGGAAGTGAACCCCTTTGACTAGAAACATAGAAACATAGACTTTGACAGCAGACAAGGACCGCTTGGCCCACCTAATCTGCCCATTTCCCTACCTATTGGATAAGCTGCAGATCCTAGTTAACCAACAGCCTACTTCTTCCTACCCCCCCTGCACCATTTTAGTTGCCCTCCTCTGGACTGCCTCCATCCTGTCTATGTTCTTGCGGAGATGGGGTCTCCAGAACTGCATGCAGTACTCCAGATGGGGTCTCACCAACTGTCTGTACAGAGGGATAACAACCTCCTGTTTTCTACTGGTGATGCCTCTCCCTATACATCCCAGTATCCCCACAGCCATACTTACTGCCTTCTCACATTGCTGGCTTACCTTTAGGTTATCTGATATGACTACCTCCAGGTCCCTTTCCATTTTTGTCGTTAATCCCCCCCCCCCCATTGGGTACTTTCCCCCATTTTTTTGTTTCCCAGGTGCATTACTTTGCACTTCATTGCACTGAATCTAAGCTGCCATACTTCTGACCATTCCTCCAACCTTACCAGGCCCCTTCTCCTCCTTTCCACCCCCCTTGTGTATCAGCCCTGTTGCAGATCTTTGTGTCGTCTGCAAAGAGACATACTTTTGGTTCCAGTCCCTCTGTAATGTCACTTATAAAGACATTAAAAAGGACTGGACCCAGTACTGACCCCTGTGATACCCCACTAGTAACCCCCCTTTCTTCAGAGTGGACTCTGTTTACTATTACCCTCTGTGTCCTGTTGTCTAACCAATGTTTTACCCAGGCTACCACCCTGGGACCCACTACCAGGCTGGCTAATTTGTTTATTAATCTTTTGTGTGGGACTGTGTTAAATGCCTTGCTAAAGTCTAGGTAGGCCACGTACACAGCCCCTCCATCGTCTACTACTTTGGTCACCCAGTAAAAGAAATCTATTAGATTTGTCTGACATGACCTTCGTGCTGTGAATCCATACTGCCTTGGGTCCTATGCCTTGCTGGCCTCTAGGTACTCAACAGTTCTTTCTTTCAGAAGTGATTCCATCATTTTCCCTACCACTGAGGTCAAGCTAACAGGTCTGTAGTTTCCTGCCTCTGATTTGCTCCCACTTTTGTGAAGGGGAATCACAGCCACCCTCCTCCAGTCCTTAGATACCACACCATCTTCCCATGATTTGTTAAAAATGGTAGTCAGTAGTGTCATTAGTTCTCCCCTTAGTTCTTTTAGAATTCTGGGATGAATCCCACCAGGCCCCATTGCTTTGTCCACCTTCAGTTTTAGGAGTTCTTTCAGAACCCTTTCTTCTGTGAAAGGATTGATATTGACCCCCCTATCCAGAGTGCTTCTATATATTGGATTAGGTACCTCCCCCTCCTCTTCTTTTGTGAATACTGAGCAGAAGTATTCGTTCAGTATCCCTGCTTTTTCACTGTCCCTCTGCCCACCCACCCTCCCTCTATTAAGTCTCACTATCCCTTCCTTGTTTTTTTCACTCCCTAATATACCTATAAAGGTTTTATCCCTCTTCTTAACCGAGCTGGCTATCTTTTCCTTGGTTTGGGCCTTTGCTATTCTGACTGCCTTCCCCGCTTCTTTCTGCTTTAACTGGTACAGTTCTCTGTTCTGCTCCTTCTGTGTTTCCTTATACTTCCTGAATGCTTTTTCTCCCTAACCTTCCCCACCACCTCTTTTTGGAACCATAGTTGTCTTTTTCTTTTGTTTTGATTTATTTGCTTCACACAAAGGCTTGTTGCCTCTGTAATGGCAGTTTTGATTTTTCCCCATTGTTCTTCTACCCTTCCTTCTTCCCTGTTTGCTAGTGCTTTTCTGAGGCACTGTCCCATTTTGACAAAGTCAGCTCTCCTAAAGTCCTAAAGTCCAGTATCCTCACTTTGGTATGGCTTGTGTTTATCGTGAACCACACTGTTTGGTGGTCGCTTGTTGCAAGATGGCTACCCACTTCTAGATCTGAGATCCTCTCTCCATCCCCATTTGAGAGTACCAGGTCTAAGATTGCTCCCTCCTGAGTGGGTTCCAACACTAGCTGTCTGAGGCATGCCCCCATAGGGCATCAAGCATGGCCCTGCTCTTGGATGCAGCTGCAGCAAAGATGCTCCAGTTAACATCTGGCATATTTAGGTCCCCCAGCAATAATATCTCCCCTTTTTCTGCCATCCTAAGGATGCCTTCTATCATTTCCTTGTCCATTTCTTCCCCCTGAGATGGGAGTCTGTATACAACCCCATGTGGATTGTGGTGCCATTTCCGGTCTCCAAGGTGACCCACAGAGCCTCCTCTCCTACTGGTTTACCCTTTAGTTCCGTTGCTTTGATCCCATCCCTTACGTAGAGAGATACTCCTCCTCCTCTTCTACCCTCCCTGTCCCTCATGTAGATTGTGTACCCTGGTATTTTGACATCCTAGTCATGGTTTTCTGCGTACCATGTTTCCGTGACTGCCACAATATCCAGGCTTCCCTCTTCCATCAAGGCCACCAGTTCAGGGAGTTTGTTACCTAAACTATAGGCATTGGTACTCATTACCCTCCATTTTCTGATGGCTTTACCCATTTTTTCCCCATCCCTGTCCTTACTGCCTTTGCCTTTTTCTCCATTTACCTCTGCCCTTCTCCCTATCAATGTCTCTATGTTGGTGTTTACCTCACTAACTACCCACCCTAATATTTTGGGGGGGCTAGGATTTCCCTGCTCCTATTCAGTGACTCCCCCCTTGGCTAGTTTAAATGCTTGCCAATGAAGCATTTAAACCTATCACCCAGGATCCTGGATCCCCTCCTGGACAGATGCAGACCATGGCACCAGTATAGGCCTATATCCCTCCAGGTGGACCCTCAGTCCCCAATGAAGCCAAAACCCTGAGCTCTGCACCAGTTTTTCAACCATTGATTGAATCTCATGGTGCAGAGCACCCTAGCCTCACCCATGCCATAGACAGACAGCACCTCTAAGAAGGTTACCATACATGCTACTTGCTAAAGTTCTAACAGCACCTCCTTCCTCTTGCTGTTCTCTACCAAAAGCTATCTAGGGCAGTTTTAAATCCAAACACCTGGATTCCTGCTGCCTAAGCCACTCCTCCTAATTCACAGTTCCCTTCTTCACCTAGCTAACTGCACAGATGACAGTTCCCTTCACTCAACTCAACTCAAACACACTAACTCTTGTTTTTTTTGATTGTTTTTACCCTAACTTGAAGGTCCCTGTAGTAGAGTTCTAGTTCTTAAGTTCCAGTAGAGTAGTAAATTTCTAACAGTACCTCCTTCCTCTTACTGTTCTCTGCCAAAAGCTATCTAGGGCAGTTTTAAATCCAAAACCTGGATTCCTGCTGCCTAAGCCGCTCCCCCTAATTCACAGTTCACTTCTTCACCTGGCTAGCTGCACAGATAACATTTCCATTCATGTAACTCAGATGAATACCCTAACTCTTGTTTTTTTTTTGTTTGTTTTACCTAAATTGAAGGTCCCAGTAGTAGAGTTCTAGTTCTTAAGCTCCAGTACAATAATAAAGTTCTAACAGCACCTCCTTCCTCTTGCTGTTCTCTAGACTAGTGAGAAGGCAGAGGCTATGTGCAGTTACGGGACCACCCTCCTATATCTCTGGACTGATTTATAAACATTGCTTTATTTCAGTCAAGGGTGGAATTACAGAAGACATGCAAGAGAGGGTCTGATGTGGGTAATGTTGCTTTGGAGGCAGCACTATACATCCTCCCATGTCCATAGTCAAACATTGGAAGGATCATCTTCACAACAATCCCTGGGTGGTCAGTGAAGGGGGATATACCCTTTGTTCCTGTAAAGCACTTCTTGTTTGGGAGGGAGGAGCTTCCTGTGAATGACAACAATATAACTGGAGACATTAAGATGACTGTCCAGTGAGACACCCAGATATTTAAAGGAGGTGATTTGCTTTACTTGGTAGCCATCAAGGTTCCTGAGGATCAGTTTAGCCAATCATTGCTTGATGCCAAAGGTCATAGATCCCATATTTTGTGGCATCAAGTTTGAGCTGGTTTGCACAGAACTAGTATTGGATATTGGCAGTGTCAGGGCTCAGCAGGTAGCACACTCACCTCTGAGACTAGAAGATCAGAAGGCTGTGGGTTCTAACCCCACACCAGGCACTTGGGTTAAATCCCAATACTGACACTGTGGTGCAGCATGAGGGGGGTGCTGCACTCCTGAGGTGCCATCTTTTGGATGAGATGTTAAACCGAGGTCCCATTTGCCTGTTCTGGTGGTAGTTCCGGTGGATGTTAAGATCCCATGGCATGTCTCGAAAAAGAGTAGGGGAATTTCCCCAATGCCCTGGCCAAATTTCCTCCCATTCACTAAAAATACCACCAACGGCTTAATCTGGTTCAAGGTCAGCCGGCATTCATCTGTATCCCCCTCCCCCGGGTTGTGGCTGAAAATGGGCAGAATTTGTCTAGTGCACTTACCCGGTCAACAAAAATGAAATAAATAAATAAATAATATTCTTGAATTCACACTGCAGCCGAACAATATGCTCAGGCTGAGGAACCACAAGCAAAAGCATCATGTTATCTGCAGATATGTGAATGCTCAAGAAGATGCATGCACTAGGGAGGTTGTTAACGAAGACTGAGAAGAAGACAGGAAAAGGACAGATCCTTGGGGTATGCCTTTATCGATTGTGAGGGGAGGTGATTGGAACCCACCTACAGTGGCAGCCTGAGACCTCTCCACCAGGAAAGAACTCAACCATTGTATCACAAGCTGGATGAAGGACACCCTTGAAACTTTGAGAAGTTAGAAGGGGGTTGGCTACAGCACTGAATTCCTTCATAAGTTTGACCAAGATAGCTGAGGTGATCAGGTCCTGATCCATCCCTGCAGAGTAGTATCAGTGAGTCTGGGTATTGACAAGAAGGTGGAATGAGTCTTCCAGAAAGCAAACTAGTAAGAGCTTAGGATGGCAGAGGAGTCAATAAATGGAGAAAGATTGAAAAAGAGATGTGGCCCTTGAAATTTGGTCAAAGCAGGGGTGAGAGGGATAAGGTGAAAGTTGCCTGGGGAAGCGGGGTCTCCCTTTGGTGAAGGGAATAACTTTAGCTCTCTTTCATACACCTGGAACTGTACCAGAAAGAAAGGAAAATTGGGGGTTGGCTGCAGAGATGGTAGAGGCCACAACAGGAGCAGATAAATGGAGTTTGGGATCAAGCCTGTATGGACTGTTACATCTTTTGCAGCTGAGAGCAAAAAGGGCTGAAAGAGTAGCCGAAGGTGAAGTAAAGGGAAATGGAGAAAGGAGGGGAAGAAAGAGGCGGTTCAGAGGAAGAAGGAGAGGAATGAGAAGGTGTGGAGGAAAGTAGCAAGAGAGAACAGATGGAGAACAAATTAAAATTATTAAAAGAGACAGACAACTAACTCAGCAGGATCAATTACAGTAGAACTGATTAAGTTGAGGACTTGGATAGATGATTGGTGTGGAGGGGTTGTGGGATAACAGATGGACCAGACTCTGAACTTCAGGTTCAACACACAATCTCTGTGTGATGTTTATTCAAAATACAGGAAATAAACTTCTGCAATGCCATATTCCTTCTTCAGTATATCAGTTTGCAGCAACAGACTATGAATGTCCTTTCTCTGCACTTAGCCAGCACCTACTGACACTGATCGCTGATCCAATTTACCAGTTGAGATGCAACCTCCACCCCTATGTGGGCCCAGTTTGCTTGGGTAGGGGGGCCCAAAATGAAAAGAAACAAAACAAGCTATAGACAAAGAACCTCGGTGCAGAATCACTGAAAGAAAGGTTACCCCAAAGGGCATTGGTAACAAATCAAGTTTCAAAGAAATACAACATCATACCTACTTCCATAATGCAAAGCATCATGTGATATATGCAAATCACCATGACATTTAGACTTGTTCAGTTTACAGCAATTTACATGCATTTTAAGCAGCACAACTAAGTTAATTTCTGTAATAGTCACCTAGTACTTTTTACCATTATCAAAAACACCTAGTGCCATGGTATTTTCAACATTTACAGGTTTCATAAATATAAGGTATATACATCAAGGTATTTTATGACATAGTGCTATTACATACTAAATCCAACAACAATAAACACAACCTGTTTTACATGCACTTGGAGGTCACCACAATAACCTCCCTGTACGAGGACCTGAGAGGGAAAAGGAAAATTAAAGAGGACACCATAGCATAGTCAAGAAAAGGGAGAAGGTGCCCATAGGTGGACAACCTTATGGACTAGAAATAGTAAAGGATAGATTAGGCTTAGAAATAGAAGAACTGTTGCAACAGATTTAAGAAAATATTGGTCCTCAAGAGTGGCAGGAGCTCCCGGTCACAATTGGGGGGGGCACAGAGATAGTGGATAACATTCCAGAACTTAGAGGTGCAATTAAAATTGTTCTGGACATTGGAAACAAAGTATTCCACTTTATCTGTTTAGTTGCTTTGGTGAAAGCATATCAGACCTTTTATTTTGCCAAATGCACTGGAGAGCCAGAGGCCTTGTGGAGGCACCAAGCAGAGTTGTCAGTCTTAGGATAGGAGTTCAGCTTAGTTGAGACACAAGGCCAGTGAACACCTTTAACATGAACCTCTGAAGAGTGTGGAGCGGGGCACGTTATCCCAGACAGCAGTAAATTTAGATTGAAACTCAGAAAAGACAACCTCTGTATTGGGGGATAGAGAGACAAAAGACCAATCAATGGAGTGAAGGTGATTCAGCAGTGCAGACAAGATAGCCCAGTCAACAATAGAGTAGACAGAGATAGATGGGTTGAACTAGGTAGGCTTTGAGATGTGTCACATGAGGAGAAGGGATTGAATACTGTGAGACAGCAATTTGGAGGAAATGGAAAACCAGTTTGATATTATAATATCCCACAGCAATCAGCAGATGCCATTAAAGAGGAGATGGAGGAGAGAAGGTTAAGAACAGAGTCCGGTTTGGATGCAAGGAAGCAGTATATACCAGCAGTAAATAGAGGAAGGGAGAAGGAAAGGGTGAGTTTGCCCCCAGGAGTATGTGGGAGGAAGGAGTGGAAGAGTAGAACACAACCACATATGGAAGTCTAAGGGAGATGTAAACTGCAGTGCCAACACCTTGCTTGCCATGGTCCTAAAGGAAGACAGCATAGCCAGGGAGGGACCTGGCAGTATCCCAGGACCTGGAAGAAAGCCCAGTCTTGGATTTGACCAGTACATTTGAGTGGAGGTTTAGGACCTGCAAACATAGGGCAGAGGTTAAAGAGGTTGAAGTGGACAACCCTTAACCATTAGGGTAGAAGGGAGGAATAGGTGGAAGGGTGGAGGGGACCTGGAATTAGCTCTATTAGGTCACAGAGTTTTCAGGGCTATGTCCCCCATAAATTATTGTGAGCAGTAAAGAACAGAGTTGGGAGTAGGGTGTTCCAACTACTGTGTACATGTTACAGGTTTCCTAGCTCAAAACGTGAAACTTCTTTTATAAACTGGTGCCAGCTTTACACAAATAATGTTGAGAATTACTTGAGCATGAAGACTTTTTAAAATCATAACAGGCCCTCACATGCAAGTTTTAGAAAAGTGGTTTGTTCCACGTTTTTAACAATGGAAGACTTGTTTTTTAATGTTGTATATTTTTTACATTTAATAACATTTTATAAATTTAACATTTTATAAAATATTTATACCAGTGCCATGGTTGTCTTTGCAGTATTCAAGAGTCTCAATTTGGCTGCTAGAACCACAAACATAGAAACACAGAAACATAGAATTTGACGGCAGATAAGGACCGCTTGGCCCACCAAGTCTGCCCATTTCCCTGCCTGATGGATAAGCTGCAGATTCTAGTTAATCAACAGCTTACTTCCTCCTGCCCCCAACTAGAATTGCCTTATGCCTGTCCCATGCATTCTGAATTTCCTCCCACTGTTCCTGACTCCACAACCTCCTCAGGAAGGCTGTTCCATGCATCCACAACTCTCTCTGTGAAAAAATACTTTCTAACATTACCTCTGAGCTGTCTCCCTCTATCTTCAAATTGTGCCCCCTTGTTCTTGCACATTTCTTCTTCTGAAAGATATTACCCTCTTGTACCTTGTTAATTCCATTGAGATACTTGAAAGTTTCTATCATGTCCCCCTCTCCCTCCTTTCCTCAAGGGTATACATATTAAGCTGCTTTAGTCTCTCCTCGTATGTCTTCTGGTGCAGACCTTGCACCATTTTGGTTGCCCTCCTCTGAACAGCCTCCACTCTGTCTATGTCTTTGCAGAGATGGGGTCTCCAGAACTGCACGCAGTACTCCAGATGGGGTCTCACTAACTGTCTGTAGAGAGGGATAACAACTTTCTGTTTTCTACTGTTGATGCTTCTCTATGCATCCCAGTATCCCCCCAGCCCTCCTTACTGCCTTCTCACATTGCTTGCCCACCTTTACATCATCTGATATAATTACTCCTAGGTCTCTTTTGATTTTTGTTGTTGTTATTTACTCACCCCCCATTGTGTACTCTTCCCGTTTTGTTTCCCAGATCCATTACCTTGCACTTCTTTGCATTGAATCTGAGCTGCCATGTATTTGACCATTCCTCCAACCTTGCCAAGTCCCCTTTCATTCTTTCCACCCCACCTTGTGTATCAACCCTGTTGCAGATCTTTGTGTCATCTGCAAAGAGGCATACCTTTCCTTCCAGGTGCTCTCCAATGTCACTTAGAAAGATATTAAAGAGGACCGATCCCAATACCGAACCTCACGGTACCCGCTAGTTACCCTCCTTTCTTCACTGTGGACTCCGCTTACTATTACCCTTTGCGTCCTGTTGTCCAGCCAGTTTTTTATCCAGGCTACCACCTTGGGACCCACTCCAAGGCTGGCTAACTTGTATATTAATCTTTTTTGTGAGACTGTGTCAAATGCCTTGCTAAAATCTAGGTAGGCCATATCCACAGCCCCTCCCTGGTCTACTACTTTGGTCACCCAGTCAAATAAATCTATTAGGTTCATCTGACATGACCTTCCTGCTGTGAAACCATGCTGCCTTGGGTCCTGTGCCCCACTGGCCTCTAGGTACTCAACAATTCTTTCCTTCAGAAGTAAGTCCATCATTTTCCCTACCACTGAAGTCAAACTAACTGGTCTGTAGTTTCCTGCCTCTGCTCTGCTCCCACTTTTATGAAGTGGAATCACATTTGCCCTCCTCTAGTCCTCAGGTACCACTCCATCCTCCCATGATTTATTAAAGAGAGTAGTCAGTGGTGTTACTAGTTCTACCCTTAGTTCTTTTAGTATTCTTGGGTGAATCCCATCAGGCCCTATTGCTTAGTCCACCCTCAGTTTCAAGAGTTCTTTCAAAACCCTTTCTTCTGTGAATGGACTTGTATCAACCCCCCTATTCAGAGTTTCTCCCTTGTTTGGTTTAGGCACCTCCCCCTCCTCATCTGTTGTGAATACTGAGCAGAAATATTCGTTCAGTATCCTTGCTTTTTCACTTTCACCCTCTGCTCACATTCCCTCCACTTTATTAAGTCTCTGTATCCCTCTCTTGGTCTTTCTTTGCTCTCTAATGTACCTATAAAAGGTTTTATCCCCCTGCTTGACAGAGTTGGCTATCTTTTCCTCAGTTTGTGCCTTTGCTATTCTGACTGCCTTCCCTGCCTCCTTCTGCTTTAACTGATAAAGTTCTCTGTTCTGCTCCTTCTGTGCTTCCTTATATTTCCTGAATGCTATCCTTTTCTCCTTAACTGTCCCTACCACCTCTTTTGAGAACCATAGTGTTTTTTTCCTTCGTTTTGTTTTATTGATTTGCTTCACACAAAGGCTTGTTGCCTCTGCGATGGCTGTTTTGATTATTCCCCAATGTTCCTCCACCCCTCTTTCTTGCCCACTTGCTAGTGCTTTTCTAAAGCACTCTCTCATTTTCCCAAAGTCAGCCTTCCTAAAGTCCAATACTCTTGTTTTTGTATGGCTTGACTCTATGGCTGTGTTTATTGTGAACCACACTGTTTGGAGGTCACTTGTTCCCAGATGGCTACCCACTTCTAAATCTGAGATCCTTTCTCCTTCCCCATTTGAGGGTACCAGGTCTAAGATTGCTCCTCCTGAGTGGGTTCCAACACTAGCTGTCTGAGGCATGCCCTGTAGGGCATCGAGAATGACCCTGCTCTTGGATGTGCTGCAGCAAAGGTACTCCAGTTAACATCTAGCATATTCAGGTCCCCCATCAACAATATCTCCCCTTTTTCTGCCATTTTAAGGATGCCTTCTATCATTTCCTTGTCCAGTTCCTCCCCCTGAGATGGGAGTCTGTACACAACCCCCATGTGGATTGTGGTTCCATTTCCTGTCTCCAGGGTGACCCATAGTGACTCATCAACTTCCTGTTTACTCTTTAGTTCTGTTGCATTAATCCCTTCCCTTATATAGAGAGCTACTCCTCCTCCTCCTTCTCCTCTTTTACCCACCCTGTCTCTCCTGTAGGCTGTGTATCCTGGTATGTTGACTTCTCACTCATGGTTCTCTGTGTACCATGTTTCAGTGACTGCCACAATATCCAGGCATCCCTCTTCCATTAAGGCCACTAGTTCAGGGAGCTTGTTGCATAGACTACGGGCATTGGTACTCATCACCTTCCATTTATTTTTTATGGCCTTACCCCTTTTACCCCAACCCTGTCCTTAACACCATTTTCTGCATTTATCCCTGTCCTGCCACCTACTGACTTCTCTGCCTTGGCGTTTACCTCTCTAATTACTGAACTTTGTAGGGGGAGGCTGGGACTTCCCTGCTCCTTTTCAGTGCCTCCCCCCTTGGCTAGTTTAAATGCTTGTCAATGAAGCATTTAAACCTGTTACCTAGGATCCTGGATCCCCCCCTGGACAGATGCAGACCATCGCGCCAGTATAACCCTGCATCCCAAACATTCTGGGCCTGATTTTCACAGCCCCAAGAATGCCGCAAGCCACTGATGCACCGATCATTTGGTGCACGGAGCTTGAGGTATTCTCCCGGCCGGCGATTGGGATTTTCAGTGCCAAGCGCCAAATGCCACAAGTTAATCCAACTTTTTCCTGGTCTAACTTGTGCCTTTTGGGGGATCCGTTTTATGGTGCTTGTGCCATATCTTTGGCACACACTGCCGTAAAATGAAAGTGTCACAACTGCACCTAATGTATTAAATCGGGTGCAGTTGCACCAAAGGAGTTTGGCACAGCTGCGCTACAAAATGGGTGTGACACAGGCCTTAATGCAAGTCCTGCATCACCCTTTGAAACTGAGCCCTCTGTTAGCAGTCCTCTCACCCAAAGGATGTGCAAGGCAGCACTCTTGAAGAATATAGACAGAGACACCTCAGCATCTGTATTTATATACATATACATATACTGTACAGGCATTGTACTGCCTCTGTGTTAGGGTTCAGTTAGTGACTGTGTCAGAAGCAGGGATTTTGACAGCTTTTATAGTGGCAATTATAGCCCCTTGGACTGCAACATTTATCCTAGAGGCTAATTTTGGGGCATGTGTGGTACAAATTGGTTTGATAGATTGAAAGCCATTAGTGAAATTATGTAAAAGTTCCAAATTAAGACTTGTTTTGCCATCAGAGGCTGATTTAAAAGATGAAACTTATAGCACTGATTCATTAATTACCATCACAGCATAGATCATTTTTGTGATCTGAAAATGAAATCTTTAAAAGATTGTGCATGTGCACAGACTTAAAGAAAATGCTGAAAAGGGCCATCACAGTGACTTGGCTGTACAGCTACCACCTGCCATACAAGTGGCCTGGATTCTGGACTTCACTCGGGTTGCTTGGGGGAGGGTGGATTCAGCATTTAGGGGACTGCTCTCCTTTCCTGGGGATGGGAGGTGTGTCGCTCCATTCTACAACCGCCACTAGATGGAGGCTTGGTGGTGGTGCAAGAGTTGCACATGGCAGGGGTCTGTGGTTTGATGCAGTGCACGTGTGCCTCCACACAGCATGTGCTGATGTCTGTGTCACAGCAGGGGACAGGGGAGAAAGTGGAAAGGTGCAGCAGGCATCATGAAGTCCTGTCTGCCTGCCTCTTACCCACACCATCAGCAGGGAATTTTTTAAGTCCGACGTGAACAAAATATATAAAGCTCGAAAAGTATCACAAATAATTTTCTAAGTTCTACACAACTGAAGTAAACCCATTGCATGCATTGTGTACAATTAACTGTTTGTGTGTTAAAGCAGCAGTGCTATGAACTGTTTTTTATGCATTTACTGTACATTGGAGTACTCAAGCCACGAATGGTCCCTTTAAAAAAAAATTGTTTTAAGTGACCATTATTTTTTTCCCCATATTTTACAAATTCGACTCACCTCTCAACCAGCACAGACCCTTGCCAGGACTGCCATTTGCAAACAGAATGCATCATGGGTATAATATGAGTCAACATGTTAACCGTAATGCAAATCTGTTTGCTCACAATGTGGAGGTGTGTTTATGTTGCGGTGCCATACGCGTTCACAGAGATTGTCGACAGTGACCACCTAAAAATGTCAAGTTCAGTAACGCAGTCGAGCAGCACTGCTGAAGCTCAGAAACATAGGGGCCCGGATATTCAAAAGGGTTGCGCATGGTGCAACAGTGTTGCGCCATGCACAACCCACTGATGTGCCCCGGCACGATATTCAAACAGAGATTGTGCCTGGCACAAATCCCGATGTGCCAGAGCGCATCAGTAATGCATGCGGCGCAGGTGGGGGGGGCATGCCCATGCATACGCTGCACATCCCGATATTCAGCCCGGGATGTGCTGAGCCTATGCATACGCACAACCCTACTGCGCTGCACAGGTGAGCAAAAAGGAACAATGGCTGGCATCCCACGGGTGAGCTGCCGTGTTGCAGGCGCGCTTTATGGCAGCTGCCACCTGTGGGTGCCACCCGAGCCTCGGCTGCACCATCGCGTGGCAGTGCCTCGATGTCCGATCGCTAGCAAAGTCAAATCATCTGCAGAGTTCCAGTGAACAGTTCACAGCCGATCATGGGCAGGCACAAACAGTACATTCTGATGGTCCAGTGATCGCAGTACCGGATCGTGAGCACAGAAATATGTTATTGCCTCATCCCCGATGTCCAGCGGTACTCTCCTCACTCTGCCTGACCGATCTCCACCTCCTTTCGTTTGTCTGTTAGCGTAGCAGCCTCACCGTTTGGCGCCTCATCGCTCACGACTGACACTGTACGGTAATGTACACCCATTGGTCCACAGCATGAGCCAATGGGTATGTAGTTTGTACCATATTATTAAAGTCCAGATATGTGAATGGATCCATTCACATATCTGGAATGTGGACGGCATCGAGCTGCATGCCCATTGGCTCACGCCAGGGACCAATGGGCATACAACCCTACTGTACAGTGTCAGTTGGCGGGCGTGTGGGCAGCAAGCGGTGGGGAGCTGCCGCCTGTCCTGGACCGGGGAGCTGCAGTGGGGCTCAGTGGGTGGGTGGGGGTACTGCTGGATCACCAGGGATATAGGAATACTTTGATATTTTACTTATGCCCACGATCAGGTGCAAGCAGTCCACTGGACCACCAGGGATATTGGACTTTTATTTTACTTATGCCCGTGATCGGGCTGTAAGCGGTCCACTGGACCACCAGGGATATTGTACTTTTATTTTACTTATGCCCACGATCAGGCTGCGAGCGGTCCACTGGACCACCAGGGAAATAGGATGACTGTTATATTTAAAGTATGCCTGTAGTCAGGCAGTGGGCACATGTGTTGTTGTGTAGGGGGCGCTCGGTCCTCGCTGATAGCTGCAGCCTGGCAGGGCGCCAGGCGCAAGTCGCCAGGGATCGGCGCACCTGCATGCAAATGGGGCCATAATGACATGCAAATGGCCCCATTTGCACCTTGCATGCATTATGGCCCCATTTGCATGTGCACTTTTGAATATCACGGTTGTTGCACCCAGCACAACGGAACTTGCGCTAGCGCATCCCCCTGCTCCACTCTGGCCACTTGTGCTGGCGCAGTGCCACTGTGTCATGCACACTGTGGGTGGCCAAGGTGCGATATTCAATGATGCTGTGCCATGGCGCAGCTCCGTTGAATATCGCCCAGTCAATGCCCCTGCGCAGCCATGTTGCGCTGTGCCCAGACTTGCGCCACAGCCTGGCGCAGTCTGAATATCCGGGCCTGTGAGTCTATGTTTAGTTTGAAATATTTTAGATACAATAAAAAATAATACGACTTATTAAGAAACACACACAATAAAAAGCTTGGCTCAAAAATGTGACCTGCACATACCCAGGAGGTTTGTAACTTCTGAAGAAAATAAACTGCAGGCTGCAGACTAGCAGAATCTGGTCAGCACCTTCATAGCAGTCAAAACCATATCTAGTTTTACTTTTACCATTAGTTTCAATTCATTCCACAGTGTACCGCTCCCATTAAAATAAAACAGTCAACTGGCTGGTCCAGAAAAATACAGGTCCCCTAGGTGTTACAGCATTACCCTTTCCACAAGCTCTCATCTTGTATTAGCGCCTTGGCTCAGCTATGCAGCTTCAGTTAAACTTTTGAGTTCCCCTATTAAGCTTGATGTCACCTAAAGCATGTCACATCTTGGTGTATCAGCAGTTTACTTACCTTTCATTGTTTTTAACAGTAAGTCTATACCTTCCTGATAACAGACAAGTGATTCCTAGAATCGAGAATTTTGACCCAGTTCCACAGCTCTCATCAGGACAGACACAGCTGAACTTTCCATACCTTGCAATGTATTCTCACTCACACACACTCAGGCCAGTAACACAAATTCAAATAACTATAAAATGGTACAATCTAGTCAGGATCCCCACCTGACGATTTTACATTCCAGACAATTCCGACGCCACTGGTATTAACACTAATAATACATATTTAGTCAAGCATTGGCTGGCACGCCCATGGCTGTAATATTGGACCAGGAAGTTAGTTGGTAAGCCCAAATTTGGAGAGCGCATTTTGCCCACTGAGCTGTTAGTACTGCAGAAAACTTCAGCCAGCATCACTGTTCAATAGTAATGTGACATTTGCACTGGCAGTCCTCAAAAAATGCACATGATGGCTGTATTTTAATTTTAAACTTTGCAATTTAAAGTGAACATTTCCTGTCGTCTGGGGGGAAAAAGCCTTCACATTTCCTGCCGCGATCTTGGCATCGAGCATGCACTACCAACTGCAAAAGTGCACCAGTGAATTGTGGGAGGTTTATGCCTGAAAACAAACATGGTGGAGGGTCTTTAATTCAAATGAATCAAATCTGAACTTTTTAAAAATATATATATTAAACGATCATTTCTTGATGAATGCATCTGAAAAATGAGAGCCAGATGTGATACTGACTCCATTATACAAGTTGCAGAATAACCTATATTTCTGACAAATTTTGATTGCACTGCTGCTATAAGGGTATTGGGTCACTTTAGACAAAAGAAATGGGAAATCATTGAAGGTGAGGGTGGTTTACAGACCTCCTACGCAGGGGGAAGAAGGGATAAACAACTTAGTCAGTGACAAAAATGGCACAAAAAGGGGAGATTCTGCTAGTAGGGCACCTAAACCTCCCTGACTTTGACTGGGAGATCCCAACAGTGGTATCAGCTAGGAGCAGGGGGATCTTAGAGGCAATACAAGGGGTATTCCTGCAACAACTGGTAAGGGAGCCCACTAGGGGAGAAAACCTGTTGGACTTAGTCCTCACAAATGGGGACAGTGTGGAGGAGGTGGAGGTGGTGGAAGGATTAGGCACAAGTGACCACAGGGCTGTAGGGTTCAGGGTAAAAATGGGGAGGGAAGTAAACAGGACAAGAACTAGGGTAATGGACTTCAAGAAAGCAGACTTTAACAGAACGAAGAGGATATTTGGGGAAGAAATGTCAGAGATGGTGAATATAAAGGAGGTGGAGGAATTATGGGCGGCTATTAAGGGAGGGGTGCTGAAAGCCACTGAAATTTGCATCAAGAAGGTTAGGAAGAACAGAAGAAGGAGACCTCTATGGTTTACAAGGGAGGTGGAAGGAGCAGTCAGGGAGAGGAAAAGGGCATTCAGGAGGTATAAGATGACACAAACGGAGGAGGATAGGGAGGCATATAAAGAGAGACGAGGAGGGAGGCATGGCAGAAGATAAGGAGGGCTAAAGAGGTCACTGAGGAGAAAATAGCAAATCAGGCCAAGAGGGGAGATAAAACCTTTTTTAGGTATGTGGGAGAAAGAAGGAAGGCATTGCAGGGAATAGAGAGATTGGTGGGGGGGGATAAAACTGGAAGGGGACTTTGAAAAAGTGGAGGTATTAAATAGCTACTTCTGTTCAATCTTCACGAAAGAGGGTGAGGGTAGAAGACCAGAACTGGAGGGGAAGGGAGGGGAATGCAGGGGAATGGATTCTAGAATGTTCACAATCAATACAGTAAGGGAGGAATTGGGCAAGTTAAAGGTGGATAAAGCAATGGGTCCGGATGGCTAGCACCCAAGGGCACTCTGCAAGCTGAGGAAGGAGCTGGCAGCACCTTTGACAAGACTGTTTAACTTGTCCATGGATACGGGGTGGGTACCTGAGGACTGGAAAAGGGCAGAGGTGGTTGCACTAAACAAGAGGGGAAGCAAGGAGGTGGCCGAAAACTACCGCCCTGTCAGTCTCACCTTGGTGGTGGGAAAGACATTAATAAAAGAAAGGGTGGTAGACTACCTGGTGGCCAGTGGTATGCAGGATGAAAGGCAGCATGTCTTCACAAATGGGAAGTCATGTCAGACCAACCTGATAGAGTTTTCTGATTGTGTAACACAGGTAGTGGACCAGGGAGGGGTGGTGGACGTGGCCTATCTGGACTTCAGTAAGGCCTTTAACACCGTACCACACAGAAGGCTAGTAAATAAGCAGGAGAGCTTCGGGGTGGGCCAGAAGGTAACTAGGTGGGTGGAAAACTGGTGGATGGGAAGAAGCTAAACAGTGGTGGTAAATGGTATACATTCCAGGGTAAAGGGGGTAACAAGTGGGGGTGCCTCAGGGGTCAGTACTGGGACCCCTACTTTTTAACATTTATATCAGTGATCTAGCAGAAGGCCTAGAGGGTGGGGTGTGCCTATTTGCGGATGATACAAAGATTTGCAGTAGAGTGGACACCCAAAGTGGAGTGGAGGTATGAGGCAAGATCTGGAGAAGCTGGAGAGGTGATCAGAAACCTGGCAACTAAAATTCAATGCGAAAAAGTGTGTGATGATGCACCTGGGGCAGAAAAACATTCAAGCGGCTTATACCCTTTTGGGGAGGGGAGGAAATCAAGGAAACAGAGCAGGAGAGGGATTTGGGGATTATTATATCAAGCAGTCTTAAGGTGGGGAACCAGTGCAGCAAGGCAGTGGGAAAGGCAAATGATATGTTGGCCTGCATTGGAAGAGGCATAACTAGCAGAAGGAGGGAGGTACTAATGCTGCTGTACAAAACAATGGTGAGGCCGCACCTGGAGTACGGGGTACAGTTCTGGAGACTGCACGTACGTATAGACATTGAGGGGATGGAGAGGGTTCAGGGAAGAGCAACCAAGATGGTGCATGGGATGCGGGGAGAAACATGTGAACAGAAGTGGAGGGAGCTGAATCTATATGCACTAGAGACTAGGAGGGAGAGGGGGGACATGATTGAAACTTTTAAGTACTTGAAGGGGATCAATAAGGTGAAGGAGGGGAGCATGTTCAAAAGGAAAGCGGGAGCTAGAACAAGGAGGCATAGCCTCAGATTGGAAGGAGGGAAATATAGAGGCAATGTGAGGGGGGAGTTCTTCACAGAGAGGGTGGCGGAGGCCTGAAACAGGCTACCAGAGGAGGTGGTGGGATCCGAAATGGTGGGGGAATTCAAGAGGGCATGGGACAGAGATATGGGGTTGGGAGGAGAGGGGAAGTTCTGAGCCAGTAAAAGGAGGAAGGGGAAGGGGTGTATATAAGGGCAAACTAGATGGGCCAGTGTGGTCCTTTTCAGCCGTCAAATTTCTGTGAATCTGTGAATCTGTATGTTTAAACATACAGATTCAGGATGTATATATATATACTCCCACAGTACTATAAGGGTTAAAGTCATACAAGAACAAAATAGCAATGTTATGTGATTCTGCCGCTGTACAATGGACTGGTTAGACCACACCTTGAGTACTGTGTACAGTACTGGAGACCACACTTGAAGAGGGACATACAGCTCCTGGAAAGGGTACAGAGGAGGGCAACTAAGATGATACGAGGACTAGGGGATTTGATGTATGAGGACAGACTTGAGGAGCTCTGCCTGTTTTCATTGGAGGAGAGGAGAGATGGGGGACATGATTGAGGTCTTCAAGTACCTCAAGGGAATAAATAGGGTAAACATGGAGGGGATCTTTAGACTAAAGCAGGGAGGTATCACCAGAGGGCATGGTTTGAAGTTGGAAGGTGGAAGGGTGAGGGGAGAAAAGAGGAGGAGGTTTTTCACTGAGAGGGGGTGGCCTTGGAATGCGCTGCCTGGCGAGCTGTTTCAGAGATCCACAGTGGAGGGCTTCAAGAGAGGGTGGGACAGACACAGAAAGTGGATGTATAAGAGGATGGCCTGGCCCGGGGTGGGGTTGGGATGGATGATAGGGGTTTCTGGAACACAAGGGGGGAGGGCCTCGGCACCCAACTGGGGATCTGAGGTTCGAGCAGACTCGATAGACCGTAAGGCCTAATCTGCTGGCAATTAATGTTAATTAATATTTCTTGTTTTGCACTGGGCCTGCAGGGCTCTACATAAAGAAGGTTAGTACTCATGCACAGGGCCCTATCCTAATTCCTGAAGGGCCCCTGTACATCCCCCAAGAAGCAAGTTAAGGCTCAGCTCCTGCATGAAGCTAGTTATGACTCTACTTTACAAAAAGTAAGAAAACGAATTGAAGAAAAAACTACATTAATGCATCATAATGGTTCCAAAGTTACAAAAGGAGGGAAATGTGGCATTAGGGTTTTTTTGATCCTAATACCAACCCCCCTCCAGCCCCTAGTCTCATGGCCCAAGACCAAGCTATGGGTTCAGGCCTATACTTCACGGATCTGCTGCTTCAAGCTACAGGTCTAGGGTCCAGTGTAAGGTAAGTCATGACTCATCTTATGCTTCAGGCAGAGTGCTATGTTGTTGGTTAACAAACAAAAGGCTTGTTTTGGTTAACAGAAAAAAGTAAGTCAAAAACATTGTTGTAATGTGTTTTGTGCTATGAGAGCCCCTTATAGCTGATCCAAGCACCACACTGCAACCTTAAATACACTATTCAGTTAATCTCCAACATATGCCATTGTAATTTTATAAAGACAGGTATAGTATGTTGATAAACCACTCTCCCCTTCTCCAATGAAGAAAGATCCTTGGGGAACAGCTGAGGAGATGGGTAGAGAGGGAGTGTCCAATGTGGACCACTTCAGATCTGCCTTAAGGTAAGAGCAGAACCAACTAATTGAATGGTCAGAGAGTCCTGTCCCTTTCAGCTTATTCAGAAGAAGGGGTGTGCAACTGTGTTGACAACTTTGGCTAGGTCAGCAAACATTGCAGTGGTAACCAGGCCCTGGTCCATACTGGTCAGGATAGAATCAGTGAGCCAGAGAAGTGATGTGTGGGGGAGAGTGAGACTTCTGAAAACCAGACTGGAAGGTAATGAAGAAGGAGGAGGAGAAGGAGTCCAGAATGGGAGAAAAGTGTGAGAGAACAAAGTGTTCCTGGAGTTTAGCCAGGGAAGGGAGAAGAGAGATAGGTTAATACTTCCCAGGAGAGGAGAGGTCACCCTCCTTCAGAGCGGGATGACTGTAGCACACTGCCAAGTGTTAGGGACAGCAGACATGGAGAAAAAGAGGTTGAGGGATGAATGTAATAGGATTAGCAATGGCAGGTGCAGACAGGGAGAGGAGTTTAGACCACTGGGATGTAGGCCCTTGAAGGGGTTTAGAGTAATCAGAGCCTTAACGGTGGCTGAAGGTTTGGTGGGAGGGAAGAAAAAAGTAGGCATAGAGGAGGGGGAAGGGGCAGGAGGAGGAAGGGTAGGAGGAGAGAATGGTATGAGCACAGGTGATGAAAAAGGTCTTGAAAGGAGAGGAGCCTTCAACTGGGTCAGAGATATAGGAGCTGTCTGGCTCTTGGACAGGAATGGAGACTTATTTGGAAGGGAGAAAATAAATGGATGACCTTCCAGAATTTTGAGGGGTGATTTAGAATGTGATGGAGGGTGGTTGCAAAATATTCAGATTTCGCAAGCCTGGTAACTTTGGAACAGGCACTGCAAACAGTCCGGTATGTAATCAGATAAGCAGGAGTGCTAGATGCTCTGTGAGCCCATTAAACAAGGTCTGTTGTTGGTGGCAAGCAAGAAGCTCAGATCAAGTCCACAGGAGGTGAGAACCTTTAACCCTAGTTTTCCAAAAGGTGGCATGTGAATCCTCGGCAGCCAAAAATTTAGATTGGAAGATTTGGAGAGCAGTGTTAATATTGTCTGCTATAGGGATAGACCATTGAATGGAAAAAATGGTGGAAAGCAGACAAGTCCAGTGACCTGAAAGAACAAATATGGATAAACTTTGGGGGGACTATGGACTGATGGATTTTTGCGCATGTAGAAGACCATATGCAAGGCCCAATTTTTCTGTGGTAATGGAGATAACTGTGGAACTTAATGTATTTTTTTTAATTAGAAATTTATTAAACTGTTTAGGAGCAGTACCTCACAAATAAGGCAGGTCACCAGTACAGATACAACACATACAAGGTACAGTAGGACTACAATTAGGAATTACAATTAGGCAATCCATAAATGGATACAAGTAGTCATTATAGTGTTCTTGAGGTGTTACCTCCTGAAATTGTATACAAGTCATGCCACCCGGAGATAATCCCCCATATTCACTCCCAGTTATGTTACATAGAATAATGCCCAGTCAGTGATCCATCACCCGTCCATTTATTCCAGAAGTTATTAAACTTTTCTAATTTCAATGTAAGCACTGCAGTCAGCTTTTCCATGCTATATATCTCCTATACAGCAGATTTACTACGAAATCCTGACAGTTTCCCGAACTCCATAAGCCCGAGTTCAGGAGACCGACTGTCGGATGACCGACAGGGTCTTAGTGAAATACGGGGGGCAAGCCCCCCACACCACCCACACAGAGGGCTCCACCCCCCCTCACCCCTCATAACTAAAATAACCAACTCTGAGGGGGAGAGGACCTCGGAGTAGGTTACAAAAGTTATGGGGGCAACAGCAGCGCAAACAAAAATTTTTCCCTCTCAGGAATAGAACCCAGGTCAAGAGCACCATGTTGGCCAAGCTGCTAGTGGCCTAGCCCTCTACACCACAGGAGCCACTCAGCCAGCTTCTGTATTTTCTCCTTCCTTGTGCTGCTCGACTAGGGGTAGGGTAGCGGTTTGTCACATCCACTACCTTACCCCTGTCAGCACCAGCTTCCTTCTGTCGAGTGGGTGTGTGGCAGGCTGCCAAACTCAGGATCCTGAATGTCAGGATGCTGAGTGTCAGCATTTTGTAGTGATACCTGTACAGCATCCTCCCACACTTTTGTTGTTGGAGGGGGGGGATCAACTGGAGCCACCTCTGTGAAACAGCCTTTTCAGCTGCTGTCAACAGGAGGCATGCTAATGATTGGGAAAGCCTATTGCTTACCTGATCCAGCAGCAGTAATAAAATTGCTACTTGAAAAGTGAGTGTGAGCATAATTGAAAAACTAGGCATTCTGAGAATAAATCCCAGGTATACAAATTGGACCCTACATTGGTTAGAGAATGGGATGCAGAGATTTATGAATGTTAGTCATTTCCTAGAATGGGGGTCTGTGACAAGAGGAATCCCTCAAGGATCCTTGCCTGGTCCTTTTGTTTTTCAAATATTTATTTTAGATTGATCATCACATAAGGGGCACTTGTAGAAATTTAGAGGAAGCATCTAGAATATAGGAAGATCTTGACAGTATATCACTGTGGGCAAACAAATGGGAAATGCAATTCAATTATGACAAATATAAAGTTGTGCACCTAGGTTTGAATAATCTCAAACACAAATACTGTATTTGTGGTAAATTGTTGAATGAAACACAACATGAAAAAGATCTGGGTGTTACCATCACTAATGATTTAAGTCACTCAAAACAAATAACTAAGACTATAAGAAAATCAAATAAAATATGGTGGGCAGTGAAGAAAAATATCAGATCTAGAGATTGTTCAGTGATTCTGCCTTTGTACAGGTCTTACATCTGCCCTCATTTGGATTACTCTTCACAGTTCTGGTGCCAATACAAGAAAACTAATATGTCATAGGCTGAGAAAGTACAGAAAAAATTACAATGCAAATAAACGGTACGAGGAACCTGGGATATAAAGTAGCCCAAGTAGGCTGTATGTGTGGTAGTCACACAAATGTTTATCGGTACCATGTACCACGCGTCATTGTACGGTAGCAGTATACATGTTATTCATTGGGTACCGCATTTGCGCAATACTTGGTATACCATGCTACTGTTAAACTTTTGCGCGATTACCACTGCATGTCACATGAAATAAGACAGATGAGGGAGATCTGCTGTTGATCTGGGACATGCTACAGGACCCATATTTAATTACCGAAATAGGCCTGGATTTTAAACAAGTAACTGCTGAACTAGGGGTCATCCATTACAGCTAAGGTATCAGAAGTTTAACTCTGTGAAGCAGAAATATTTCTATTCACAAAGAACTGTGAATCCTTAGAATTCCCTTCCTTTAGAGACTGCTATCAGTGAATCTAAAACCTTATTTATAAACAGACTTAATAGCCTAATATTGTCTGGAACGCATTTATCTTATTATGGGTGAATGTTAGGAGCTCCAATTGGCCTCATGCCTTATGTTCCTGTCTTGGTAACTTAGTATGAACTTTAGTGTCTCCAAAGAGGGGATCAGTTCCACTAAGTGCTTTCACCACCTCCTCCTCCTCCTAATACAGCCACAGTATAGGGCAGTCCCAAAATACAGTATATGTGTGTGCATGGCACAATGCTTTCCACAGAGTCTCCAGCATGACGTGCCTCCTTGGACGTCATATTTCCATGTTATCTGTGGGATTCGAAAATAGTGCATGGTGCAGTTCCATCTACACTCCTTCCAGATGTATGAGGAGGTACGTTTGTGTTCTGTCAAGCAGATGGTGGACAAATCTGTTTCCGAATTGCTGCAGCCTATTTCCACCTCCCATCTTTTCTGTGTGGCATCCACTGTCATTCCCCCTAAGCTATATGAATCCCTTTATAACATAGATGACGTGGTCTGGGATGCCTCCCTCTTGTACCATGAGAATCAATTGTAGTAGCTGGTGTGCCTCCTCTCTATGCCACTGTGATCCTAACTTTGCCTCCAGGTACTGCTGCACTTGAAGGTACCTACAATTATCAGAATTTTGAAGGGCAAACTACTGCTTCAGAAGTTAAAATCTTTTAAAGATCTCTGCTCATAGTATTAGTACAGTACCCCTCCCTATTTGAAGCTACAGTTGAGGTCCTTCCTAAACCCGACAGGGACCCTCTTCAAATTATTAACTATCACCCAATTTCCTTAATCAACGTGGACATGAAAATACTCAACAAGATCCTGGCCACTAGGTTGACTAAAGTTTGGCAAAGTCTCATAAGTCGAGAGCAAGTTGGTTTTGTTGCTGGCAGGGTGTCTTCCGATCACATGCGCAAATTGGCTTATTTGATCCTACATCCAGGGAGTTCCAAATTCCATCTCCCTTGGTCACCCTGGATGCAGAGAAAGCGTTCGATAGGGTCTCATGGGAGTATCTATTTTATTTGTTACAGCACTACAACATACCAGCACAGTATATCAAATGGATTAAGATTCTTTATACTCAACCCTCCGCAAGCATACTTTGTAATGGGCACCTATCTCAATCTTTTTTATTTACAGCAAGGTACCAGACAGGGATGTCCACTTTAACCCTTCTTGTTTGATCTATATTTGGAACCGCTTATTAGATGCATTAATAACTCCCCCAACATCTCTGGTATTTCTATTGGATCCAATCAGTATAAAATCTTAGTGTACACCGATGATATCTTACTTCACGTAACATGCCCCCCAAAATCGATTTCTGCCGCACTCGAACGTATTAGGGAATTTGGCAAATTTTCCAATTATAAGCTCAATATAATGAAGACAGAATTGATGCCTTTAAATGTCCATACATTCCCTGCAGAGGTTGCCCATTTTGGGTTTCATTGGACTAAAGACAAACTAAAATATCTGGGGATATATCTTTCTTGTTCAGAAGTCAAAATGAAGCAATACAACCTTGATAAAATTCTTACTCAAATTAAAACAGACCTTTCCCGTTGGGCCATGCTTCCACTTACTCTCTGGGGGCAGGCAAATGTGCTGAAAATGAATGTTCTTCCTCGAATTCTGTACCCCCTACAGATGACATGTTTCTTCCTACCAAAAATCTGGTTTACCCAAGTCAATAAAATTCATGTCTAACTTTCTATGGGGCGGACTCTCCTTTAAACTGCAAAGGAGTAAAGTTAATGGAGGTCTACAACTTCCAGACTTACTTCTTTATCAGTTCTGCATTACATGCTCAATCCTTACATATTGGATGAGGGTTGAGCCATATACCGAGCATATCCAATATCTACCCCTGTGGTACCAAATAGAACAGACTCTAGTTTCCCCATATAATATATCTCTCAATACTCTAATTTTTTTCTTCCTCTAAGAATTTAATTAAATGTTTTAGGAGCTTACCCATACGGATAACACTTCGTGTACACGCCCAATTATGCAATACTTTTCAGATATCCTTGTCAAAGGATGTCTCCCAGCCTATATGTGCAAATCTCAATTTCAAGATCGGGGAGTTGCCCCTTCCATACAACTTTTGGCCAGGGAATACTCAGCTTAAAGTCATCGATTTATTACAAAAACACAAACTGATATCATTCCAAATGGCCTGTGCACAGTTCAACCTCCCTAACTCCTTTTGCTTTAAGTACATCCAACTACAACATATGCTTCTACAATATTTTGGAACTAGGTATTGGACATGGCACTTAGCTGGTCCTTTTCTCCCAGCTATCTCCAATCTACCCTCATCTCATCTTATTTTTTTTTCTACTGCCTCCTAAGGGATGGAATAGAGGAATTGCGAGGAGTGCCATACTATGTCTGGGACCAGGTACTACCCTCAGAAACCTCAACACTACGGCCATGGTCTAAAATCTGGTCACAAGTATATCAAGATGTGAAATGGATTAGATATCACATTCTGCAATTCTATGTAATACATGATCTATACTCCTGCCAGACTTCACCAAATGGGGAGGCTTCCTTCAAATCTATGCTCCCACTGTAAGGAATGTCCTGGCACACTACTGCACATTCTATGGGAATGTAATAAAGTCACACCTTTCTGGGCCATTATCAAGTCTAATTTGGACCCCCTATTAGGCCTATCCAAAGCCTTCTGACTGGAAATTTGTATAATAGGAGACTATGGGGCTCTTTTGAGTGGTAATCAACAAAAACACATGGCATTAATATCCCTATGCTCCAAAAAAGTAATCATGCACCATTGGCTGGATCAGAACATTCCAACATACACATGTAACCCCTGCAAATGGGGGTTCCCAAAAGACTTCCAGGAGCTTGCTTGAATGCTCCAAGCCTGAATGGTGTTTGGCATTTAAGCCATTTATCAGTGAGTGTTTTTAGAACCTCTGGTACTGTCTCTTTAAGAGCTGTCTGCTTGCAGACATAATTAGTTTGTATGGGGGACTGTGTGTTTCTTTGATTGAGTACCACTCAAGCTGCTGCCAATTCACTTCATTTTTGCAGTCACTAGGAGTGCAAAGGAACCTATCTGAAAGATGTAACTGTTTGCCAGAAATTATTTAGAGTAATAATGAAATTACAGTTTGTCTAACCTGCTTTCTTTGCAGTCAGAACTGTGTCTGCTAGTTCCCCATTCTAGTTTTGAACTGCTGAACTGGACCAATCAGTGTGGGGTAAGCTAGCTCTAAAATGGTGCCTTGGACGAATCAGAACTTGGACTCATAATCTGAGCCAGCCACAAGAGGATTGTATGGGCAGTGACTCTGGGAGATGTAGTTTAGACTTCAGTGCCTTTTTGGACCAACAGCAGCAGTCTATTGTGGTGACAGCCAATCCAGTCAAGAACTGGGAGGAACTCAGAGGAAGTGCCGTTTTGTCGGTTGGAGTTTCAGTTGAGCTTTTGGCAGTGAAGAAGGAAGGGCCCTGTGCTTTTTCAGTGTGCAGTTTTAGTCAAAAACGTGTGTAAGGCCCAGAGTTCCGGCCTGCAGCTTGTGTAACAGCTTGTTAGGACTGAATCCGTCCTGTGAAAAGAATCAAAGGATCTCTGAAGAGTAGAAACCAGGCTCACCCTGTAGAAGACTGGAAGAATTGCTGAAAATTGCACTCGGTCTGTCAGGAACTGAATCTGCTGTGTGTTCTCCCGGTATTGTGCAGTAATTGCGATCGGGATACAGATGCAGCCTGCCTGGTATAGTGCTTTCTTTTATATGGATGTGTGAAGAGGTTTGTGTACCTCAAGTGAGCCCTGCTGACATTGAAGGACCCTATCTTATTTGGAGGTCGTGAGTACTAATTCAGGAGTCGCTCCCTGTTGGTGCCACATTAAATCCAAATGGAATTACTGTACTGCTGACTGTTTAATTCTCCTTTTCTCTGTGTGAAGGCCCTCACCAGCTGCCACGGTTTGGACTAGCCACTAGGGCTTGGGTACCCAGGGACAGTAACTGATAGGGATAGGCCTGTGCACAGAGCCATAGGTAGATTATTAGTGATAAGCTAATTAACCTGATTTCCCCTGTCCTTGTTATATCCCCTAAATAAATCAGAGCTGCTTGTTTCAGCAAGTTATACTGCCTGAGGTATTTGTCTATGTTAAAGTACTGTACTGTGATTGTTGCATTGTATCTCATTTCACAGGAGGTCCCAGTGCGGAACCAGACCTGGGGGTAAGTGTATACTGTGAAGGTAATTCTGATATATTGTGTGGGCCACTAGTGGGAAGAAAGGGGGGTTGCAGTGTCCCAGAGAGCTGTGACCAAGTTAGTTTAACTATTGCAAACCCTGACCTCTGGGTGGAGGCACCCGCCATTGGATCCAGGCCCCTCAACCTGTTAGTGGCAAATCAGGCAGGGGTAGTAGCCCTGGGATAGCGCCATCTAGGGGTTACACACAGAGTGGCTAAAAGAGATGCTCTTCACTGTACAAGCAGAAAGCATGATTGCTCATATAACGAAGAGGCCACAATATTACCAGAAAGTATGGGCCCCTCTACACACTTTATTAACCATTTAATGGTTAAATGGCACTGAATATAAAAAAATGTTTCTTTTTCTTTTACTTCTCTTTTTGTAAAACTACTATTAGTAAAATCTCAAATAATATTCTAGGCCTTTTCTAGTTATCGTACCTTGGGCTAATGAAACTACAGGCTAATATTCCTGCATACCTGAGGAGTTTGGGGCAGGGGGGAGAGGGTTTAGGGGGGGAATTGGGGAAATAGGAGGAGGAATAAGTGCATGTTTTCTAAGTTTAAAAGGGATCTGTAAAGGAAATTACACTTATAATCAGAGTTTCATTAGACTTCTATGTAATTACTTAACACTGTAAAAGATTACCAACTTACATTACCGGCTTGTGAGAGTGTAACACGCAATCACCTCTACTTAATGTTTATAATGAGTGATGTGTGAGCTCTTCCTATCAATAAAGTATATTCAATCTGAAAAAAAATAATATTAGTACAATAGTTATGAATTAGACCTGAACACTGCAAATGGAGAAAGGTAGAAGGTAGAATCCATTGAAGAGGGGGGTGCAATAATGTTCATAAGCAACCATCTCAGAGTAGCAACCTATGTGTCTCAGGTCAGAGGATCTCAGGAGCTCCATCCCACTGTGCAGTACCTGACACGTGTAGGCAGTATCTAGATTCTGTGCCTGGTTATAGTGGGTTGGTGTAGGTGAAAATAATAGTGATCTGATCAGTGTGGCCTGTTCCACATGTTGCAGCTCCCTCCAGAGGAGGGTGGAAATGTCATTAAGCCAGTGGAGGGCATGTTCATATAAAGCCACCTGGCAGTATGCGTTGAAGTTTGGGAGGGCTAAGCTTCCTTTTATTTTACTCAGCTGTAGCTTATTGTAAGCTATGCAAGTGTTTTCTTCCCCTGCCCATATAAAACACAATATCTGCTTGTCCCACTGGTAAAAGTCTTCCCTTGGGGGAGATATACTGTTTCAGCACTGGTAGCAGATTCATCAGGATTACTTTGACTCAGTGGATCAGGTGGATGAGGAGAGACATCCATCTTTGCATGTCCTCCTGTAGGTGTCGGTTTAGGAGGTCATAATTTAGTTTATAAAGCTGTGTGAGGTCAGTCGGGATTACTGTCCCCAGATATTGTATTGCTGTGTGGTTCCAGTGGAAAGGAAAAGTGGTTTTAAGGTGGAGTGGAGGTATATAATGAACCTGTAATACCTCTGTTTTGTCCATGCTTAATTTATACCTGGATAGGCTCTCCATTTCCTTTGGTTCTTCAAAGAGAGCTGGTAGAGAGGACTCTAGTTTTGTCAGACAGACCAGCAGGTCATCTGCATAAAAGGCAACCTTGTGCTCCATTCCCCCCATCTGGACTCCCCAGATCTTATCATTCCCCCTGATGACCAGTGTCAGGGGTTCTGCATAAAGAGGGAATAGCAGGGGAGATAAAGGACACCCCTGACGCATTCCCCAATGTAGGGGGAATCTGTCTGAGAATATGCCATTTATATTTGTGGAACGTAATACAAACCATCGATTAGTTTTGCTCAGTTTGCATAAACTGCAGAATATTATTTTATGGTTTACATAAACTGTGGAAGATTGTTCTGTGGCTTACATGAACCATGAAATAGTTTTCTGCAGTTTGCACTGAAGAGTCACTATAAATTGTGAAAAAAACAAACCTGCATTTTACATTGACTCTTCAATGTAAACTGAGGAAAATTATTCCATGGATCATGTATACCAATTCTGTATTTATTTAAAACATATTTTTACTAGGTAAGCACACATATGGAAAACTACTCCATGGTTTGTATTAAATTTTGCAGAATGCTTTTTGGAATGCCAGAGAATTTGAAAACAAAATCTGAAAAGCATTTTGGAACAGCCCCTGCCTACTAGTCATTTCCTTTAAAAACAAAACAACCTCCACTCAGCTCAGACCCACCTCCTCCAAACCCCACCCCGAGAGCCTTCCAGAGTCACATTATTTGAAGTAGTAATATTTTTATCAGGTCCCATGCTGTGTGGCAATTCCCATCCTTCTAATTTCACCACCGGCCCCTGAATTCCAGTTTCTTGTCTCAGAAGTGCTTTGCGCATAGCCGCACAAAGCAGTACTGGAGCTAGAAACTGGCATTCTGGCCTGGCAGTGAGACTACAAGGAAAAGGATCATGGGGCAGTATGGGAGCTGATAAAAATATTTCAAATATGGTGACCCTGGGGGCTCTCAGAGTGGGGTGGGGTGGGAGGGTGATGGCACTGAGATGAGTGCAGTGTTTTTTTTTTACTTTATAAGACTCAATGTTTAAGAACTCTGGAATTAACTGACAACGTGCCTTGCTTAATGGGTCCTAGACCCAAAGCAAACATTTTTCCCTTACCTGAGTGCTGGGGGTTTTCTGTCTGCTGCCAATGTTCCCAACTACCACCACAAAACTTCTGTAGAAATAGGAAACTAACGTTGCAGAAGTTATATGGCAACAGTGGGACTTGCCACAGAACTTAGACCCAAATTGCTGCAGATAAATTGGGGCTTTGACCATATGGTGATCACTTGAGGGTGTCATGGAGTATGCTGGCATTCACATTGAAGTGGGGGGGTGAGAAGAGAATCCAATCAAAGAGATCATGGTTTTGAGTTTTGATACTATGATGGCTAGAGACAGAAATCAGTTGGGAGAGTTGAAGGGATATAATGTTTTTAAAGATCTTATGAGAAGAAGAGGAATGCCAGTGGACATTGAAGTCACCATGAATGAATAGTTCACTTGAGGAAGAGGAAGAGGAGATGCAATAGATGAGGTCTGTGATAGTGGCCAGGATACAGCCAGGGCAGCAGTAGATCCCAGCAATGAAGATAGTAATAGAGAATGGGTGGTAGAGTTTAATGAGGATCAGCTCATAAGTAGAGGGGAAGGCTACATCTAGCACAGGCTCAAATGGGATGCAAGTGGAGATGTAGGTAGATAGCATCTCCACCACACCTCTCTACTCAGTCCTGTCTGGCAGTAGAGTAGCCTGGGAGAGCAACTAAAACATCAGAAATCTTGGATGTGAGCCAAGATTCAGAAATCCTCAGGACATCAGGTTGAAGGTTTACTATTCATAGCTGTAACTACAGTACTAATTCAACTTGGAGGAGGTGTGAATGTTTAGGTGGGTCACCCTCAGTCCCATAGGGAGCTGGTAAGAGAGCTGTGGTTTAGCGCAACATTGCCTTCCACCAAAAGCAGCAAGGATAAAAGTAGTTTGAGAGAGCCTGTGAGTCACCTGGAGGGAAGGGGGCCAGAGAGAGAGAGAGAGAGAGAGGGGAGTTGGAGGATGATGGGGAGGGAAAAGGCATCAGAGGACTTCAAGATGGAGCCAGGGAAATTAAATGCAGTTACTTCCAAGATGCTGGGGGGAATATGACAAAGAGGAAAAAGAATGAAGGAGGGGAGGTAGAAAGAAAGGGCAGACAGGATAAAGAAACTGATGGGAGGTGGTAGAGGGTTAAAAAATGGGGAGGAGGTACATGGTTATTAGTGTCATAATGGAATGAGAGAGAGGCAGAAAACAGGCTGTGGACATGTACCCTGGACCCAGGATAATGCTGGAAAGGATGGGAGATAAACAAAAGCAGAATAGTTACAGTAGGAAGGACAATAATTAAACAATTGAGGAGGCAATGGAAAATCAGATGGAAAAATAGGAAAGAGATTAGAACACATATTGATAGGACACCAGCAGAGGCCACAGAGGAGGAGGAGGAGAGGGACTTGGGAATAATGATAAGCAATAACCTAAAAGCAGCTTTTCAGAGTAATAATGGATAAAGGAGGGCTAACAGGATGCTGGGGTTTTTAGGGAGAGGGATTTATAGCAGAGGGAGGGAAATAATATTGCCACTGTATAGATTGCTTATCAGTCCACATCTGGAGTAGTGTATGCAGTTCTGGGTAGTATACCTAAGACAGGAATAATAGAACTAGAGACAGTGCAGTAAAATGCTACAAAGATGATCCATGGACAACAGGACAAGATTATAAGGAGAAGATGAAAAACATGAACATGTACTCACCGGAGGACAGAAGGGAGAGGGAGGACATGATACAGACTTTAAAGTTTATGAAGGGGTTCAACAGCGTGGAGACAGCACATTGAGTCTAAGCTTTCTTTTAATATGAACATTACTAAAATTATCAAGACTGGATTCTGTTGCTTATGAAACATAGCAAAGTTACGCAATGTTTAGACTTACTCTGGACTTGCTACGTTAATCCATTCTTTTATCACCAGTGATATTGATTATTGCAGCTCATTGCTGGCAGGGCAACGAAATGTGACATTTGATTGGCTACAGCATTTGCAGAATGCTGTAGCTCATGTTCTGACCAAGTCTAGTCTCCAAGATCATATTACTCCTGTATTAAGGTCCCTGAACTGGCTCCCTGTTAAACAACAGGTCAGTTTTAGAATGCTCTCTTTGGTTTACAGGGCTTTACATTGTCTTGTTCTTGTTTGGTTGAATTACTGGTTTCTGCCCTACTCCAAAACTGATTCACTTCATTTCTTGAAATGTATTTGTCCCTCACTCAGACTTAAAGATGAGAGGAACAGAGCACTGAAAAAGCTAGGTCTGTGGTTCGATGGGCGGAAGCAACCAGCCACACACACCCTTCTTAGGCTATGTAAACCAGCTTCCTCCATTCTGATTGCTGTAGCTGAAGGCTCTGCTCCACCTCCCCATTGTTTGCTGCTTTCCTCTTGCCTTTTTGAGCATTTCTGTTTGGTTTGTGCCTTCAGCTTCTGTTTTGTCTGTGGCTCTCTTAAGTCAGTAATTTACCAGCCTAACTTCCCTGGCTATAGAACTGTGCTTCCTAATTTTCTCTAGGGTAGCCTCTCATGCTGCTCTCATGCCTTCGTTGAATTCCTGTGCTTGCCTGCAGTGTGTTTTTGGTTTGCTGATTCAATTCTGTATCATACTACCTCTGTCATTCTGCCATATTTTGCATATGTTTTCTCAGTCTGTTTTATCTGCCATTCATGACCAAGCTACTTAGCCAGACTTTTCACTTCAGTTCCTCTGCATTCAGTTCATTAATTGCACCTGACTCCAGCCAGAAGCTGCAACCACTCATATTGTCAACCATTTCAGCCAGCCTCTCTCAGTCATTTCAGCCTGCCTTAGTCTGTTTCAGTATCTTCACCACAGTCATGGTTTTAAATGGGAACATTCAACACTTGGAGCCCCACACCCAAGTGTGGGGTTCGTCCCAATTTGCACTTTTTGTGCAAAAACTATTTTTTTACTTACTACTGCATCAGGCTGATTTACTAAATTCTAAGCTGATTTTTTCTGCAGCTAGAAATCCTAGAATCCCTTACAGCAGATCAGGGCTGCAGCAGTGGGAGATTCAATAGCCTGCAGGGCATGTTAGAGGTTTTATAACTCAGATGAGATGTTTGCCAGTCCTGCTGTTCTCCCTTGGCTAAGTACAGTCTAGCCCCAGGAGGACAGCAGGACGATTAAACAAAATATCAGCTCTTATGAAAACTATTACATGCTCTGCAGGCCATGGAATCTCCAATTGCTACACGCCGGCTCTGATGTCAGCTGTAGGGGATTCTGGGATTTACGGTTCCAGAAAATGTGAGCTTGGGAGTCCACAGAATTGGCCTGATACAATCTACTATACTGCAGTAAACAGTAAGTTTAAAAAACGTCTTTTTTTTGCACAAAAAGTGCAGATTGGGACAAGTGACACACTTGGGTGTGGGACTTTTAGTACTGTTTCCCTTTAATAGAGTGTTCACTATGATACTAGCCTTTGCTATGCATTTATATTTTCAGTACCTTGTCATTCAGTTCATTTTCAGTCATATCAGTCATTCTTCAGCAGTCCTTATTTGGTCCAATTAAATCTGTCAATCATTCATTTAGCAGTCATCGTTCATTGACTCCATTTCTGCATCCATGCCTTCAAGCTCTGTGAAGACATTCCTACTGGCGATCGTCATATTCCCTGGATCTTGCCCCTCAGGGTTCCCTGTGGATAGACCTGCTCACTTGCTACCCTTGAAGTCTGCATCTTGAGGATAAGTCTCTCATCTCGGCTAGGTGTCCTTCTCAGGCCATTTGCCTCCCATGGCACCTCCCGCCAGTCCTACTGGGTGGTGATAAGGTCTAACACTCTGGAATAAGCTATATCCATGCAGACCCACAGATGTGGCACCTCACAGTGTAGTATTTAAGACTTCAGCTGCTGCGGGGTGGGGCCCTAAGCCCACATGGATTCCTTTAGCTGTGCAGACCATATCAGCAGCACGTCCAAAAGCTGTTCTCCATTTGGCTGCCTATTGTCTATCTAGTCTCATTTCAGATCCACATCCTTTAATTTCCAGTCAAGGTTAGGCCTCCTCACAGCCTTGTAGCTGGGTGCTAGCCTTTCAGCAGTCATTACTATCCTCGTTCTTCATTATGGGGAGTTGGGCTCCTTTCCAGGGGAACTTCTTTTAGCTGCAGAAATCAACTTGTTGCACCCCCACAGCATTATCCCATTAGGGAGATAAAGCAAAACTCATCTCTCTAAGCTGTTTTCTTCTGCATGGGAATTCCAAATTAGCAAGGTGGGCCATCATAATAGTACCCATTCCAGGAGGGATAGTGGCCAAGGCCATGGGTCCCCAGAGATTTCCTCCACAGGGTTTTTGTTTTTCTCTCATGGGTGCCAAAAAGCCATACTTTACCTCTAGCTTCATATTATACCATTTTCCTAGTAGTTGGACATCAACTGTGAGTTGGGGTTGGAAGGTGGCTCACCCTATCCTACAATTCTACCATTCCCTGTCTCCTCCTGGAAGTTATGCCTCTGTCTTCTTTCAGTTGTCTCTCACCAGCTAGCAGCTGTTTGTGTTATTACTCCTTTCAGTCTGTGTTTGCAGCTCTTGCTTTGCAGTTCTTTTGGCTCCATCCTAAGGTGCCTTTAGCCTAAAAGAATTATGTTCTCAAGGCATCTCCAGGGGTTGAAAACACCTCAAAGGGGTTCCTTTGCCTTCCCAGTACCCCGACAGGGTAGTAGTCCCTCAGGAGACAGACAGTGGGAATGGCCAAAGTATCTACATATAACAGTTCAACAATTCAATTAACAACAAGTAGCCTTTGTATTACCAACGGTGTTGCACAAGCTTGCTTCACATTGTGGTTGCATACACTTACTGAATGAAAAGGTTAGGCCTGTGATTCGATGGGCAGGAGCAACCAGCCCCCCTTCCCCCAGTTATTTAAACCAGCTTACTGCAGCCTCTTTCAGAAACTATATTTGTTTGCTCCTGTCATCCTCCCCTCCTCCTCCAGTTGCTCACTTATCTCATTGGTCTGCTTCTTAAGGTACCTTTAGCTGAAAATAATTATGTTATCCCTCTCAGCTGACACTAGGCCTCCAAGCCACCCACACCAATCTCTTGCTATCCACCTCAACCATCTGACAATGGCCGTTGCCTGCTAACTCCGCTCTGACTCCCTTCCCTCCATATTCAGTCCACCTTTAAATCTGACTCATGCTAGCTTTTGCTGACTCTCTCCACAACTTACTGTATATACCTTGTGTTATCAACTCTAAGTGTAAAGAATGTATCTATCGTTTTCCTTTGTATGTATGTTACCCTACATCCTTTGATGTGGAACCTTTGTAACTGAGCAGTCCCTTCTCAAAGGTACTTGTAATCCTAGAGTTTAATAAATAAAAATAAATAAATAAATAAAATGTTTCCATGGTACCTTTAGTGGTGGAACCTTCCTCAAGAGGGTACCTTTGCCTTCTTAGTACCCTGACGGGGTGGTAGTCCCTATTGGAACAGAGAGTGTGAATGACCAAAACATCTACGTACAACAGTCGAACAATACAACCATACAACTAGCCTTCTGTCAACAATGTGCACAAAAATAACTCCACACTGTTGTTGTGTATGCCCACTAAATCTGTATTTATAGTATGGTGCTAAGCTTTGGAACTCAAATGCATATGAGATACTGTAAGAGAGCTCCTACTTTCAGTTCCTTTAAATCTATGTTAAAGATCTTCTTATTTGAGCAGGTCTCTTCCTTTGAGCATGCCTTTTCTGAAAGCTGACAATGTACTTTATTCACACTTTATTATACAGGTTTTATGGGGGGATTTGCCTTTTGGCAGGGTCCTTTTGCTGTTGCAGTAAGTCTTTAGTCTAGTTTTTATTTTGCCAGTCTAGATTACTGAGCTGTTTCAAGTGCTGCTGCTGTTGTGAAATGAAAGGATCATTTGTCTATTTTATAATATTCTTTATTCTATGTTCTTATGTTCATTGCTTGTTTTTGCTTTTGTAAAGTGCATAGAGATGTTTTATTTATTTGAGCTGTACAAAAATAAAGTTGAACTGAATGTGTGTAGTTCATCTGAGAAGAAGACATTCCAGCCAGAGCTATGTGCTTAAGTTAGAAGGCAGAGGTTCAAGAAAGACATTAGGAAGTATTACTTTATGGAAAGGGTGGTGGATAGGTAGAGCAAACTTCTAGGCAAGGCTGTAGAAGCAAAGACAATGACAGGGTTCAAGAAAAATTGAGATGCATTGAAAGGAGTTATCAGACAGGATAATGTGCGATAGGAAGGGGAGACTGAAAGGAAGTAATGGATGCTAGAGAGATTCTGAGTTGTGTGCTCTTGGGACAGACTGGATGGACTGTCTTGGTATTTTGCTGTTCTTTGTGTGTGTTTATATGAACAGAGGTTACAACAGTTATAAATTCTGCTATCTCAAAACCAAATTGTGCATGCTAAGGCTAAATGTTTATATGTGTAGTGTGGGGTGTCTCCTAAGTAAAAACAATGCCCTCTTGTGCTGTTCCAGTGAGAGACCGCAAAGCAAAGCACTATGTATATTTTTTAAACATATCATAAATCACATTTCCTGGAATGATTTGTAATGCATTTTAAGTTCCTTTTGTATTTAAAAAAATTAATGTAATACCCCCTCTACCACCACCACCACCACTGCTAAACTTGAATCTTCCACATGAAGGTTTATACAAGACATCAACTGTATTGCAGGATAAGAGGTAAAAAATAGAGAAGCTGAGACTTTTACAGGCCAAAAAGACCATTGATCCATTGAATCTGCCTGGCCCTAACTGTAGTTCTAACCCTACCGAAGTAGGTCTTGATGTGTAATTCTATATTGCACAATTCTTGCACCTGCCACCTGCTTGGCAGTCTCTTGCACTTATTGTCCCCACCCACTTCCCCCCCATCCAGGCCATGACTCCCCTGCCCCCCCAAAAAAAACATTACTCTCCCCTTTTGTTCCTTACCCTTAGTCCCTGGATTGATGAAGCCTCTTCTGGTGGATATACACACAGCCCTACCCATCGGATCCTCTCTGTCCCTTCCCCTCGCACTACCAGTGTGAGACACACCAACATTCTCATACAGTTTAATTTGTATGTATGATGCATGTACTATCATGTACCAGACCACCTTAATAGAGACTCTGTAATAACTATATACACATGCATCGGTGTAATATTCTCTTTTTTCCTTGTATTAGCAAATAGCCAGTATGTACTGTCAATTCCCTCAATTATCAACCTGTTGCTCTCTCATGCTTATATGTTTTATCCCTTAGCTCTAATTTGTATGTATGCTCTGTTTTGTATCCAGTTGGTGTGGAATCTCTGTAAATAAGCTTTTAGCTCAAAGGTATTTGTAATCCAAAAATACAAAAAAAAAAAACTTCTGGCACTGTTAGGGCTTATGCAATGCGCCCAGCTTGGAGTTCTGCTTTATCAGTCAAGTGACCCACACTTGACACTTTTCCCCTTCTTTTAGTTTCACCATACCCATGCACCATCTCCTGATATTTCTAAACATGACCTAAAAAAATCGTTGTTGATGGAACAATCTATCTGTACTTGTTTTAACTGATGTTGTTAAGGTCAACATCTGTATCTGCTGTTTAAATTACTTGGGATGCTCTGTAAATGAGATTGGCTTTTCATAGAACCTATCCTGTAATTTATCCAACTTTTAAAGAAAACAAAAAGAAAATGTGTCTGTCCTACCCTCTTTTGAAATCTGTAACCAAGCATCTACCACTCTCTCTCCATGAAGATGTACCTGTATTTCCTCACATCCCTCGTTATTTCCCTCAACCACCTTAGAATGATGTCCTCTGGTTCAAGACCGCTCACATTGCCCAAACAGTTGTGGGCAGTACACCCTGTTTGGTCCCTTCAGATATTTGAAAGTTTCGGTCATAGCTCCCCTTTCACCTTCTGGCCTCCAGAGAATACGTATTCAGGTCAGCCAGTCATTCCTCAAATTCTTTCCTGTACTGCTTGTTTATCATTGTGGTTGTCATCCCAAGCACTGCTTCTTAGTGGCACTTTTCCTTTGTAAGGTGAGGGTTCCAGAACTGCACGCAGTACTCAGGGTCTGGCTTCACTAAGGACCTATATATGGGCTGGATCACATCCAGCCATCCTTCTGCTAGAAAATAACCTTCCTATGCACCCTATCACCCAGCTGGCTTTCCCATAAGCCTTATTGTATTGGGCAGTTTTCTTGAGGCTGTCGTTTATGGTAATTCCAAGTTCCTGTCCTCTGAGGTCTGGTCGAACTTGACCCATCCCCCATCCAGTACTGTGTTTTCAGACTCCTATCGCTGCATGTATGAAAACATTGACGTACTGGTATACATAGGGACTAACGATCCCGCCAGCTGGTCAGTTGTGGAGACCAAGGAACACCTGACCAAGTTGGGAGACAAACTGTCATGCATTTTGTCTGGCATCTCCTTCTCTGAGATCCTGCTGGTCTGGGAGAGGGGGGCAGATGGGCAGAAGGTCAGAGAAGGGGAGATAGGGGAGCTAAATGTGTGGCTTAAGGGCTGGTGCCAGGAAGAAGAACACAAATTTGTAGATAACAGGCAACAGTTTTGGGAGCAAAAGTGCTTTAAATTCAATGGACTGCATCTGACTAAGGAGGGAGTCAGTGCATTGGGGCAGAAGTTTGATGTCTTTGTAGAATATTTAAACTAGCAAATGGAGAGAGGCATGCAGCACCCGATACATCGAACAGGAAGAGCACCCCTCCCCCCTCAGCTAGTAATCAAACAGGAGTTCAGCATGTTTGTAGTTCATTTGCATCACCAGGTAAGGAAAAAGGTACGGCTCCCCATACGACGTGCAGGGGAGACGCTGGATCTCGCCCAACAACTAACACAACGAAATCTGGCCAATGGAAAATCATGTACACAAATGCCCGCAGTCTGGGAAACAAGATCCAAGACCTGGAGGCAACAATGACATAGTAGCCATTAATGAGACATGGTTCACCAGTAACCACACTTGGGAGACTTCAGTACTCAGCTATGTACTGTTAAGAAGAGACCGAGGTACAAAAAGGGGGGGGAGTGGCCCTTTATGTCCATGAAAATATCAAAGCTACAGAAATTCAGAATACACATAAGGAGCCAGAAGAACTGTGGGTCACCCTGGAAACAGGAAATGGGACAGCCATATGAACTACGGTTGTCTACAGACCTCCAGACCAGGGAGAGGACATAGACACATTACTGTTAGAAGATATACAAAACATGACGGGTAAAGATGAGGTTTTGATAATGGGAGACTTCAATATGCCAGATACAGATTGGTCAATACCAGCAGGAACATCTGCCAGAACTAGACACATTGTGGATTCCCTGCAGGCGGAGGGCCTCAAACAACTGCTACAACAACCCACAAGAGACAGGGCTATCCTGGATCTAGTACTGACTAATGGGGAAAGGATCACAGATCTCCAGGTAGAAGGTCACCTGGGGGCTAGTGACCATCACATGGTATGATTCAATTTGGCCACTAGAACTAAATCATCCCATTCCAAGGCAAAAATATGGGACTTTAGAGGAGCTGAATTTGATAAGTTGGCCAACAGAGTTAAGCTAGCCCTGGCAAAAAGAAATGCAGGTGAGGGGGTGCAGGCAAAGTGGACAAGCATTAAGGATACAGTACTTGAAGCAACATCCCATTGTGTTAGGGAGAAAAGCAAGAGCAAAAGGAGGAGGAAACCACTTTGGTTCTCAAAAACAGTAGCAGAGGGGGTGCTAGAGAGCCAAGAACTGGACAGGTTGCGTTTTGCATCAGCTCCTGCAATATTACGACTTTTTACCTTACAGACTTCTTCAGTTGAAATATAAACTTAGAGCTCATAGCAGATTTAAACTCTGTAGTCTTTGGCGAATCGATTGCTACCAAATTTGAAGATGGGACGTCCAAAGGGAGCAGTGGGAGGACAGCTTACTAAATCAACACTGACCATTACGCAACAACCAGGCCAAGCCAGGCTACTACATCCCCAGAGTCACCACTGTAGGAAAGGGTATTAAAAGTGGTAAGCGACATCGATGAGAAAGTAGAAAACATCCTGCAATGCCTAGGTATGCAGGATACCAAAACAGAGACTGCCATTACCACCGCTAAGGAGGCGGATGATCATTCTATGAGAACACAGGCAGCAGTGGCCCAATTAATGACCAAAAATTCTCAACTTCAGTCTCGCCTGGAAATGCTGGAGAATTCAGCCAGGGCCACACATCTCTGCATGGTCGGCCTTTCAGAAGGCACAGAGGGAGAGAACCTGCTATCCTTCTTGCGATGCTGGTTAGTGGACATGGTCCCAGAAGATGCTTGAAATGGACTTTACAGATATTAAAAAAGCTTACTGGATGAATTTTAGAACTGTCTGTTGAACACAGAGGTTCCATGCACCATACTAATTGTAACTACGGGTGTGGAAGTGAGGGATCAGTTATGGAACTGGACCAGGCTCCATCACTAACTCCAGTATGAAGGGGTGGACATCTGATTGTTCCCAGACTGGTCTTTTGAGACTAGGAGCCGCAGAAAATTGTTTGACCCACTCAGGCAGCAATTAAGGGCTTTGGGAATGGTTCACTCCCTTCTTGCACCGGCGAGACTCAGGATCACCTACGGTGGGAAAACGTTCCAATTTACTGACCTGAAAGAAACCAAAAAAAAGTCGACAAGAGAGCTTATGAGTTTCGAGCAGCAACACCAGATGTCAGCGTTGAAGACGCCAATTCAGAGACTGAATCGTAAGCAGTATTTTTTTGAATCCATCAGTTGAAGGAGCATTAAAGGTAGAGATATTTACCTTCCTGATCTTGCAGCTAAGGCCCTGACCCTTATTTCACGCTTTATTTGAGAATGCATCTGTGACTGTATTATCCTGATGATCGGGGTCTGTGGGCAAATTTTTGGAAGTCTGATATGGACTTGATGTTCTAAAAGACTGGATGTTTGAAAAGTTTGTTTGGTTTAATAGTGCCTTGATTAACATGCATACTGTAAAGAGTTGTAGTAATTTAAAATGTGTCTTCTTCCTTATTGATGTTTCTATTCGTTGTGACGGAACCCTCGCCATGCAGCACTATTTTTAATTAACAGGGTGCTACATGGACTTGTCTCACATTAACATCTTAGTTGTGTTTTCAGTAGCTAGAGACATATATTAATATCACAAAATGTTCAAGTTGTTACTATACCTACTAGTAGTGGTGGATGAAGTGGCCCCATTTTGCTCTGCGAAGTGATCCGAGGAGTGAAGGTGAATTCGCGGAGTGCTCCTAACCTTGAAGCGGAGTACTTCACGTTACAAATGGTAACACTGATGTCCATTGAAACAATGACTTCACATTACTCCGCCTTCCCAAACCGCTACTCCACCAATTATTAAGGTGAAGTACATTGAAAACAATCTTCTTATAACTGCTGTTTTAAGCTCAAGGCAATTTTGCAGTGTTCATGGGATTTCAGGTCACATGAGCGCTAGATTGTTCTGCACAGCCTGTTTTGGTAGTATAGGAACGAGGGAGACAATCTGCTCTGAGAGCTCTCTGCAATTCAAACCTTCAAAAAGCTGTTAAAAAAGCCTTTTTGAGTCATTTTAATTGCTGAAACTTTAGTTCATCGATTATAGGAAACCCTCCTGTGCTCATATCATCGAGCGTTTATTGTTTGTGTACGGATTTTGAATGTTACTGTATAACATTCAGTCTGTATACTGAGAGACAGTGGAAGTGTGCTTTGGGGGAGGGGTGTATCTGTGGTGTAAGTAGATTAACTTGGAGAAGAAGACGGTGCTTTCTGTTTTGGTGATATTTTTCTTGTTAAACTGTGTTAATGTACACACAGCAATATTTTCAATATTTCTTCCCATTTTTTTGGTGATTGTTGTGGTGCAACAGTGCATAATTTTAGTTTGTTTAATATATGTGGTTATACTACTGAAGTTTTCAATTTGCTATGCATTACTTAATGTGTGTGAGTATGCGTGTGACACGTGTCATCAAATCAGACACCTTTTATTGTCTCACATAATAATTTCAGCAATGTGAAGCTGCTATCCACTGCAGCTGTGTGATTTTTGTACTTCTTTGTGGTATCTTTACTGGTACTAGTACTAGTGACTGTTACTGCAACATTACAAAGTACACTACTTCACAGTAGCGACCCACCCCAACTTGATAAGGTGTTCTTTTCAGATTTGAATTTCTGATGGTGAGCAATTGCTAGGTGTTGTGCCTTTTGTGTCTGCATCTCTTCAGTGCACAGCACAATCTTAATCTGTCTGTGCATTTGCATCTCTTTAGGGCCCAATCTCCATCTGTAACTTAAGTCACAGTTGTTTCTTTGGCTTCCCTTCAGAGTACTGGACAGGTGTGGTGCTTAATTCTGCATGAACATTGTACTCATTAATATGCGTTTTTAAGTCAGGACCATCATCACGAGTCACTCGTGATACAAATCATGTTCTTCATCATCACAGTCACAAATGCAGTCACAAATCACGATTCACGATCATTCACGTTACGAATCACAACATTAATTTTTTTTCTAGTTACTTGGATGTATTGTAAGCCTGTTTTGTAGTATCTCTCCAGGCTTCACCACCCCACCATTGTACTCAGTGATATGTGTTTTTAAGTCTGGGAGTTTTAAGCTACAGCTCATCTGGGAAATACAGCCGTAGGCGGTAAGCATTCATGTTTCTTCATCATCACGGTCACAAATGCAGTCACAAATCATGATTCATGATCGTTCACATTACGAATCACAAGATTCATTTTTTTTCTAGTTACTTGGATGTATTGTAAACCTGTTTTGTAGTATCTCTCCAGGCTTCACCACCCCACCATTGTACTCATTGATACGTGTTTTTAAGTCTGGGAGTTTTAAGCTACAGCTCATCGGGGCCTGGGGAAGTACAGCCATAGGCATTCACATTTCATCATCACGGTCACAAATGCAGTCACAAATCACGATTTACGATCACGTCATGAATCACAACATACATTTTTTTTAATAGTTACTTGGATGTATTGTAAGCCTGCTGGTCACGGTACTAAACAGGGATGGGATACACACCTGGGCCTGGGGGAACAGGCACATCCTGCTCCAGAGGACCTGGTGCTTGACTTGGTGGTGGTGGTGGTGGTTCAACTTCCTCAGAGTCAGGACAGGAGGCGGTGCTGGTCCTGCTTCGGGGGCACTCACAAGATTTGAGCGGTCCAACAGGAATGGGCACCCATGCCCTCCACACATGCACGCAGTATGATGCTGACCACTACCACGCTCTCCCAGAGCTGCCCCGTCCCAGATATTCCCTCGCCCTGGTCCATCTCTCCTACTCAGCTCCCTCAGTCCAAGCAATCACTACTCACACTGTCACACAACACACACACACAGTCACACAGACACAGACAAACAACTAACTACTTACAAAGGTAAGAAAAATAAAATTTACAGAAAGAGCAAATTAAGTAAAAAAGAGTACAGAAAAGTCAAAAAAAGCTGTTTCAGTCTAAATCAACGTTTAAATCTCTTCCTCACTCTGATCTAAAAGTATCAGCAGTCACAAAACACACTACTCTCTCTCTCCGTCTGCACAGGAGAAAGTAAAAGTGTCTGCTTGTATGACTCACTTTCTTCCTGCCTAGCTAAAGAGCAGGTGACTTACAGTACTGTAAGCAATGTGATGTGTGGGGGGGCTGCCAAATCTGAAACACCAAGTGGATCACTTAGAATCCTAATGAGGAACGCGAAGTCCATTAAAAACAATGACTTCACCTTACTTCGTGTTGTCATTCAGCCCAACACAAAGTGGTAATGACAAGGTGAAGTGAGCACTTTGCATTGCCTACTCCATGAAGCGGAGTGGGAACGCCAAGTGCCTTACTCAAGGCACTTCGCCATAGAATTTTAAATTCGATGCATCTCTACCTACTAGGCATAATGTTGCAGGATGTTAAGTAACATGTTACAGGAGTTATGACAGCAAGACATTCTCTCCCTTTTCATAGAACTATTATGTGGAACCAGTGACTTATGTATGGTCACGTTAGATGCATGATGTACATCCTAAGTGTTGTATTATTCCACTAGTCATGGCTTGGTGAGCATATCTGTAATCTGATTGAGGAGATTTATTTACTTATACCAATTACCCCATATGCTGTACCTAATGTAATAGATCACTAAATCTGGGTGCTAACATGATACTGTATTATTTTGCTCCTATCTGAGATCTATTCATGTATGTATTGCTGTGTTTTCAGTGTTTTATACACAAGAAAACTTACTAAAAATAAAGTTAAAAAAAAAAACAGTAGCAGAAAAGATCACAGCCAAAAGGTTAGCCTTCAGGAAATATAAGGGAACACAGCAGGATGAAGATAGGGAGGCATACCAAAGTTCTCTAAGGGAAGCAGGGACGGCAGTAAGGCAGACAAAGGCCCAAACTGAGGAAACACTAGCACAAACAGTAAAAGAAGGGGACAAGACTTTCTACAGATACATTAGTGAAAGGAGAAAGTCCAGAGGGGGTATTGCTAAGATCAAAGGGGATAAGGGGGAGTGTGTGGAGGAGGACCCTGTAAAAGCATCTATCCTAAATAGATACTTCTGCTTAGTATTTACTGAAGAGAAGGTAGGGAAGGGCCCACAGCTCAGCACCATGGATATGGAGGAGAGAGGTGTGCACTAGTCATTTCATAAAAGAAAGGACCCTACAAGAGCTCAATAAGCTCAGAGTGGACAAGGCAATGGGACCTGATGGCATACATCCCAGGGTACTAAAGGAGCTAAGGGTGGAACTAGCAGAGCCATTAGCAGAACTGCTTAGTGAGTCTCAGTGAGCACAGGAGAGGTCCCGGAAGACTGGGGAAGGGCTCATGTGATCCCACTCCACATGAGTGGCAGCAGGGAGGAGGCAGGGAACTACAGACCAGTCAGTCTTACCTCAGTAGTGGGCAAGATTATGGATGCACTCCTTAAGGCAAGGATAGTGCAACACCTGGAATCCATGGGAGCACAGGATCCAAGACAGCATGGGTTTACAACAGGAAGGTCCTGTCAGACTAATCTCATAGATTTCTTTGACTAGGTAACCAGAATGGTGGACCAAGAGGGTGCAGTTGATGTCGCCTACTTTGACTTCAGCAAAGCTTTCGATACTATTCCACATAGAAGATTGATTAATAAGTTGGATAGCCTCAGGGTGGGTCTGAGGTTGGTCAACTGGGTGGCAAACTGGTTGGCGGGCAGAAAATAGAGAGTGGTGGTAAACAGTATACAGTCAGAAGAGATGCAAGTCACAAGTGGGGTACCTCAGGGTTCAGTCTTGGGGCCAGTCCTCTTCAATATCTTCATCAGTGACATTGCAGATGGACTGGACAGTAAGATTTGTCTGTTTGCAGATGACACCAAGATCTGCAACAGAGTAGATTATCCAGATGGGGTGGGTAGAATGAGAAGAGATCTGGATAAACTGGCAAAATGGTTGGAAGAGTGGCAAATAAGGTTTAATGCAAAGAGGTGCAAGATCATGCACATAGGGAAGAGAAACCCTGAAGCTGCCTATAGGTTGAGAGGGGAGTTGCTGGCAATCACAAGGGAAGAAAGAGACTTGGGTATCATCATCACAGATGACCTGAAATCATCCAAGCAGACCACTAAAGCAGCAGGTAAGGCTAGAGGGATGTTGGGGTGTATTAGTAGAGGTATCACAAGTCGTAAGAGGGAGGTAATAATCCCTCTTTACAAGACACTGGTTAGGCCCCATCTGGAATACTGCGTGCAGTACTGGAGGGTGCATCTGCACAAGGACATTAACAAAAGGGAGGCAGTCCAGAGAAGGGCAACCAAAATGGTGCAGGGACTGCACCAGAAAACATCTGAGGACAGAATAACGGAGCTCAGTATGTATACCCTAGAGCAAAGGAGGGAGAGAGGTGATATGATTGAAACATTCAAACATCTTAATGGCATTAACAAGGTGAACGAATCTAACATGTTTCAATATAAGAAAAATAGCAGGACAAGAGGACACAGCATGAGATTTGAGGGAGGTCGATTAAGGGGTAATGTGAGGAAGTTCTTTTTCACAGAAAGGGTGGTAGATGCATTGAATGGCCTACCTGAGGAAGTGGTGGATATGAATACAGTGCAGGGCTTCAAACAGACATGGGATAGGCATAAGGGAGCAATACAGATGAGTATGAATAGATAGACCATTGACAGAGTAAAGGCCTATGGCACATTCATAAGGTAGAAAAAATGGGTAGACTGGATGGGCCTTGCGGTCCTTATCTGCCATCAACTTCTATGTTTCTATGACTGTGCTCTTTTTGGCATTAAATGTGAGTTACCAGATCTTAGTGCACTTTTACAATTTCTCTGGGTCCTCTTAAATGCCCTTCATCCCTTCCTCACTGTCTACTCTGCCACATATCTTAGTGTCATTTGCAAAGTGACACATTTTGCCCTTAGCCCCATTCATCAATGTCACATTCAGGATAACAGATTGAAGAGTAAGGATCCAAGACTGACCCCTGTGGCACTCCACTGCTGACCCTCCTACCCTAAGAAGGCCTTCCATTTATACTACTCTTTGGGTTTCCCCCTATGCAGTGCTCTGCCCGCTGTGTTATGTGTTTCCCCAACCCCCAAGTCACCCAGTATCTTCATAAGACATCTATGGGGCACTGAATCATAGGCCTTGCTGAAGACCAGACATAGGATGTTTACAACCTGGCCTTTGTCCACCACCTGAGACACTGTGTTAGGAATTACATGATGTTCCTTTGGCAAGCTCTCCCTTTCATGAAGCAATGCTGTTTATTGTCTGGAGACTGTGCTTCTTCAGGAAGTCTTCCAACCACTCCTTTATAATAGTCTCCTGCAACTTTCCTACAATGGAGACCAGGCTGACTGGTCTGTGGTTTCCTAGGTTCCCACTGTCCCTTTTCTCGTGCAGGGGCATAGCCTCAGCCATCCTCCAGTCCATAGGAACCATGCCTGTTGCTTGCATGCAGCTGAACAGGTCTGCCAAGGATGTTTCCATATCATCTCCCTGAGCACCTAGGGAGGTACCACATCAGGCCCCAGTGACTTCCTCGCCTTCATCCCCTCAGACATTTGAGAACTCTGACCTCAGTGATTGCCCCTATCACCATCTTGGTCTCCCTCCAACTTTTCTGGCAGTGGCTCTTCTTCAACTGTGAATACTCAGCAGAAATATTCATTTAAAATGTCTACTTTTTACCTGTCTTCCTCCACTCCTCCACTCATATCCCCTCCTTCTTCAACTTTTAAATTCCACCCCCCCTCCCCACCTCTGGTTTTCCTCTTCTCTCTGACATAGCGAAAAAAAGGCCTTGTTATTTTTCTTCACCCCTTCTGCTATACTGAGCTCTTCCAGCACCTTAGCCATCCTCAGTGCACTACTGTGCACCACTGTCCTCTTTCAGTTTTCTAAGGCAGAGCCCCCTGTTTTTTTCTGACTGATTAGCCAAGGCTGATTTCTTGGCCCAAACTGCTTTCCTCACCTCCCAGGAAAAAACAAATGCATCTCTTGTGCCTCTTTCCCTTACAGCCTATCTGAGGTATGCTTCAGGCATCCCTCTTGGATCCCCTGTTTGATGGGATTCCATTTATTTTTCACCCCTTCTACGTGACGTGACTCCTTTTGTTTCTACCCCTGAGCTCTTCCTCCAGCTTCTTGAAGTCTGACCTTCTAAAGTTCAAAACTAGCATATGGGACCTTGTTCCTGGGCTTCTTCCTCCTGTTCCTGACATTCTCTGTCATCTCCCCTTTGTGCCTCTGGGCCTTCTAGCTGGAATTCAGCTGGCCTCATAGTCTGCCCCACACCATATGTACAGTCCCCAGTTTTTTGCCCTGTCCTGTCTCTGTACATAATATATGTACTAGTGCTGCACTGTTGTATACTACCTTGTACATTATACCCATTTAACTCTTATACTGTACTTGTTATTCATGTTCGTGTTAGTTATGCTTGGCATTATTGTACCTTGCTACATGTTCATTGTCACTTTGCACTTACAGGGTTAACTTCAGGGACAAAGCAGCAACACAGTTTGGGAACAGAGACTGGGGAACGATCAACGGTACTTTTTGGGAATGGAGACAGGGGAACATACAGTACAAGGGCACCGCTGATTTTGACCCTACCTCCCATCCCCCAGCAGCCCAATAAGTTTATAGGCTACTTAATCACCAATTGACTGACATTACAGGCGGTGATAAAGAGGTAGCTCTAAAGGGGTGGGTAATAGTGCACCTGGGAGGTGGGGGATTTAAACATTTCATTAGGCGTTCAATAACTGAGTTAGGAAATTAAGTTATAAGTATCATCAGGCAGTGAGAAAGAAGAGTTGAGGAGACAGAAGAGAAAGAGTAAAAAAAATAAAATAAAGGTAGGTAGCTCTAAAGTGAGTGTGGGCAAATATTGCTTCTGGGAGTTTTAAGCCTGTAGGTGAGGGTTTGATTATTGTATTGGGGCGTGGTAACTGAGTGGAACAGTAAACATTATATCCGGGTAATATTATCATCAGGTTGTGAGAAGACAAGAGAGAGAAAGAAAAAAAATCCTTTATTGGGTAGTAGGTAGGTTCTAGTAATAAAGAGTAGCTATGATGGGAGTGGTGCAGTGCAGCGGCTGTGAGGCGGTAGTATTTAGGGAGACCTTCTGGAGACTGTGGTGACCTTCAGTAGGCACCTCTTTGGGCTAAAGGAGGAGCTTGCCAGACTCAAGGCCAAGAAGACTTGGATCAGAAGGATCTGCTCCCCCACTCAGGGACCACCAAGTCCACCCCCACTGCCTCAAAGGGTGCCAGGAAGGAGGAGCAACTGGACAATGGGCTTGGGGAGGTTTATGGTGGTGGAACTTAGGCACATCCCAAATCCCATACCACAATGGAACTCCTATGCTGCACTGGCAGGGCAGAACTGTTCGAACAGGGGCACCCAAAGTAGTGGCTGGAGTGGATGTAGAGGTCTTCCATGGTGGAGACTCCAAGGGGGGTAGAAGAGGACCCTAGAGGAGGATGAAGCAAATCCTGGTGGGAGACTCGATAGTAAAGGGGGTACAGTAGTGGTCAGGTGGGGATGATGAGAGAGTGGTAATGTGCCTTCCTGGTGCCATGGCTTGTAGGAATGGAAGGAGGATCCTAAGGATCACTAGGGAGGCAGGAAGGAAGGAAGGGTGAGCTGGATGTCATTGTCCACTTGGGGATAAATTACCTGGCTGGGGAGAGGCCAGAAACAGTTCAAGAGGAGTTCAAGAAACTGTGGAGGGATCTTAGGCAAGTAGCAAAATCAGTTACTTTCTCAGAGGTGCTGCCTGTCCATGACAAGGGGGAGGACAGGAGGCTCCAGACCAGGGACTTCAACTTATGGTTGAGGAAATGGTGCGGAGAAGAGGGAATCGGATTCATTGGGGACTGGGGCTCCATCTGGCAAGATGGAGACCTGTACAGGGGTGACAGCCTGCATCCCTCCAGGAGGGGAACTGAGATCTTCAGTGAACAGTTTAAATGCTACATTAGTAAGCATTTAAACTAGTAAAGGGGGAGGTCAAATAAGGCAGGAAGACATAGTCTGCCCTCCCACATGCTTACAGGGTTAGTAGTGGGTATTCCGAGGGCCAGGAGTACCACAAACACAAATAGGTAAAACAAGAGGAAGAGGGAGGTAACAAGAGGAAAGAAAATAGTGGAGGAAACACTAGAGGACAAAGGGACAAGCTGAGGGGAGGTGGAAGTACAAATTGGAGAGCCATGTGTGCAAATGCTCTAAGTCTGGGCAAGAAGATGGCAGGCCTAGAGGCCACCATGGCAGCAGGAGACCTGGACATAGCAACAATTACAGAGACCTGGTGCAATGAAAATCAGGACTGGGATGTAGCCATTCCAGGGTATGCTGTATTCGGGAGGGACAGGGCAGGTAGGAAGGGAGGAGGCGTGGCTCTTTACATGAGGGAGAACATAAAGGGTTCAGAAATACAGGGGGGACAGGGAGAAGCGGAAGTTCTGTAGGTCACCCTGGAGACTGGGAGAGGGGCCGCTATTCAAACAGGGGTGATGTACAGACCTCCAGCACAGGGGAGAAGGGCGATAAGGATATGATAGAAGAAATCCAAGGAATGGCAAACAAGTGCGAGGTATTGCTAGTAGGGGACTTCAATATGCCAGATGTAGATTGGAGTGTCCCTGCTGCAGCAATAGGTAGGAGTAGGGTAATCCTAGACTCCCTGCAAGGGGGTGTTCCTCAGGCAAATAGTTAAGGAACCAACTAGGGAGGAAGTGATACTGGACCTGGGACTGACAAATGGGGACAGTGTCACTGACGTCACTGTGGGAAGCCACCTGGGGACCGGTGATCACTGGATAGTGTGGTTCAACATTATGACTGAGCCAGAATTTAGCCACACTAAAACGAGGATCCTGGACTTCAGGAAGATCAAGTTCAAGAAAATGGGAGAGTGCCTCAAGGAAGCTCTAGTAGGAATAGGGAAACTGGGAGGGGTAGAGGGAAATTGGGTAAAAATAAGGAGGGCTGTTGAGAAGGCAGTAAACCTCTATGTCAGTAAGGTTAAAAAGAGCAAGAGAAAAAAAAAGACTTCAATGGTTCTCCAGGAAGTTGCAGACAAAGTAAAGGAAAAGAAGTAGGCATTCAAAAGGTACAAGTCGACACAGAAGGAAGAGGATAGGGAGAATTATCAGGAAAAACAAAAGGAGGCAGGGAAGGCAGTTAGAAGAGCAAAAGCACAAATGGAGGAAAACATTGCCAAGTCAGCTTAAAAGGGGGCTAAAACATTATTTAGGTACTTTAATGAAAAGAGGAAAAGCAAGACAGAGTTAATAAGACTAGAACGGGAAGGGGAGAGTGTGAAAGAGGATCAGAAGAAAGTGGAAATATTGAACAAATACTTTTGTTCAGTTTTCACAAAGGAAGGGGTAGGAGACGGGTCACAGATAGGGAAAAGGGGCATTCAGGGAAGGGAAGAGGACACTACTTTTATGGAGGAGAGCATGCTCAGGGAACTAGTGAAATTAAGAGGTAGACAAGGCAATGGGGTTCACCCCAGGGTACTGAAGAAACTAAGAAAGGAACTGGCTGGGCCTCTGATGGCCCTGTTCAATCTATCACTAGATATGGGGGATGTTCTGGAGGACTGGAGGAGGGTGAATGTGATCCCACTACACAAAAGTGGGAATGGGGAGGAGGCAGAAAACTACAGACCTGAAAGCCTGACTTTGGTGGTGGGCAAGGTTATGGAGACACTACTTAAAGAAAGGATTGTGGAATACATTAAAACCAGTGGATTGTAGAATCCAAGGCAGCATGGGTTCAGAGGTGGAGATCCTGCCAAACAAACCTGATAGAGTTTTTGACAGGGTTACCAGGGAGCTGGATCACGGAGGAGCGGTGGATGTGGCCTGCCTAGATTTCAGCAATGCCTTCCACACCTTTCCATGCAGAAGGCTGGTAAGCAAGCGGGGCAGCCTGGGAGTGCATCCAAAGATAGTGAAATAGGTACAAAATTGTCTAAGTAACAGAACTCGGAGGGTGGTGGTAAATGGAGTTCACTCAGAAGAAGGTAAGGTAACCAGCGGGGTGCCTCAAGGGTCAGTACTGGGACTGGTCCTCTTCAGTGTCTTTATTAGCGACATCGCAGAGGGGCTGGAAGGGAAGGTATGCCTGTTCTTGGATGACATAAAAATCTGCAGCACAGTAGATGCACTGGGGGGTGGAAAAAATGAGGGAAGATCTGAAAAACCTAGAAGACTGGACAAGAGATTGGCAACTGGGCTTCAATGCCAAAAAGTGCAAAATTATGCACATAGGGTACATAAACCCAAGGACAATATATCAGTTGGGGGGGGGAATTAGCAACCCCAAAACAGGAAAGGGATCTGGGGGTCATCATATCTGATGACCTGAAGGTGGCAAAGCAGTGTGATAAAGCAGTAGGAAAGGCTAGTAGAATGCTGGGCTGCATAGGGAGGGATGTCATGAGCAAAAAGAGGGAGGTAGTAATAACCCTGTATAGATCAATTGTGAGGCCCCCACCTGGAATATGGTGTCCAGTTCTGGAGGCCCCATCTTAGGAAATACATAGACCGGGTGGAGGCAGCACAGAGAAGGGCAACCAAAATTGTGCATGGCCTGCACCAGAAGCACTAAGAGGAAAGACTCAGGGAGTTAAATATGTACTCTCTAGAGGAAAGGAGGGAAAGGGGAGACATGATAGAAGCATTCAAATACCTCAAAGGTATCAATAAGGTACGGGAAGTTGATATTTTGCACAGAAAGAGATGCTTAAGGACAAGGGGGCACGATATGGAGCTGAAAGGGGGGAGACTTACAGAGGATGTAAGGAAATACTTCTTTACAGAAAGGGTGGTGGACTTCTGGAACAACCTTCCAGTGGAGGTCGTGGGTACCGAAATGGTAACAGGATTCAAACATGCATGGAATATACACGGGAGACATTAGCAACAGGGCTGGGAGGGAGGTAAGGCCGGAGATCAGTTAGGGTCTACGGTAGCACAGTACTGTAGATAGAGACCTTAGGGAAAACTGGGTAGGCCAGGAGGTTCTTCTCTGCTGACAGCTTCTATGTTTCCATGTGCTGCTTTATCCCCACAGGGCCACACCTAAAAGTGAGCCTTGGCTCTGTGTGCCTTTCCTGCTTACCAGTTGTCATATCAATGAACAATCAGTAAATGGCTAAGATCACAAACATCTTTTCAGTCTGCTAATCGAAATATAAATTAAAGAGTTGGATAAGGAGTTTAAAGAGGACTCCTCCTTAGATAAACCTGATGTTGCAGCCAATCCAGTAACCAGCAGCTGTATTAAAGAAAGATATGGTTCTAAAAACAAAATGATAATAAACAATCACTTGGATAGTTTCAAAGGCAGAGTGCAATTCAGTTTCAAAAATACTTCTCATAAAACAGCTGTTTTCCAGGTGAGGCAGGCAGTGTTGTCAATTAAAGCATAACGCTGTGAATCAAAAGGCTTTGGCTTCAAATCCCAAGATAGCCATTAGCACAGTGTGTGGTCATAGACAAGTTATTTGATCTCCTTGTGCTTTAGTCCTCCTGGCAGTAAATGTGGGTAGAAATAGGTTTCCATTGCAAACTAAATGTATCCCAGCTGGAATGTCCTGGATAAATACATTTTGATCAGTAAACTAGGGAAAGTGAAGAAAGAGGGTGCAGAGAAGACCTACCTTTGTTCAAAATGGCACTAAGCATTGCAAAGAAAAAAATCTGCAGAGGTAGTTGTATGCACAAGGAACCATTTCTTCTGACATTTCACCATTCCAGATCGGTCTACGTCCACGATGGTAGCCCTGTGAATGGTTATGGCTTTTGCTATACACATAAAGTTGGCTATTTTCATATTTCACTCTGCATGCCTCTGCAAAGCAGCCTCATATTTTTAGAAGCAGAGTAATCTTTTCAGGTCAAGCAACTGATTTATTTTCCCTTGGTGCTGTTGTATTTTACTTCACATCTGTCTGAATGTTTCTCCTCTGGAAAATTCATGTTACCAATACTCGTTTTTTTTAATTGATGATTTTATTGCCTTTATCATAGTTTATACAATAATTGGAAGGCTAGACCTGTAGTTCAATGGACAGACAAACCAAGATCTGCAACAGAGTAGATGATCCAGATGGGGTGGGCAGAATGAGGAGAGATCTGGATAAACTGGCAAAATGGTTGGAAGAGTGGCAAATGGGGTTTAACGCAAAGAAGTGCAAGATCATGCACATATTGAAGAGAAACCCTGAGGCCACCTATAGGTTGGGAGGGGAGTTGCTGGCAATCACAAGGGAAGAAAGAGACTTGGGCATCATCATCACAGATGATCTGAAATCATCCAAGCAGACCACTAAAGCAGTAGGTAAGGCTAGAGGGATGTTGGGGGTGTATTAGTAGGGGTATCGCAAGTCATAAGAGGGAGGTAATAATCCCTCTTTACAATACACTGGTTAGGCCCCATCTGGAGTACTGTGTACCTGCACAAGGACATTAACAAAATAGAGGCAGCACAGAGAAGGGCAACTAAAATGGTGCAGGGACTGCAGCAGAAAACATATGAGGACAAATTAACGGAGCTCAATATGTATATCCTAGAGCAAAGGAGAGAGAGAGGTGATATGATCGAAACATTCAAACATCTTAATGGCATTAACAATGTGAAAGAGTCTAACATGTTTCAATATAAGAAAAATAGCAGGACAGGAGGACACATCATGAGATTAGAGGGGGCCGATTAAGGGGTAATGTGAGGAAGTTCTTTTTCACAGAAAGGGTGGTGGATGCATGGAATGGCCTACCTCAGGAAGTGGTGGATACGAATACAGTGCAGTGTTTCAAACAGGCATGGAATCGGCATAAGGGAACAATTCAGATGAGTATGAATAGATAGGCCATTAACAGAGTACAGGCCGATGGCACATTCATAAGGTAGTAAAAATGGGCAGACTGGATGGGCCTTGTGGTCCTTATCTGCCATCAGCTTCTATGTTTCTATGTTTCTGTGTTTCCGATGCTTTATTCTACTACTGCATTACAGCTTTTGCTTGCTTATATGCTTTGTACTACATTTCTTTTGGGGATCCTTACTAAGGTACTTTTAGCCATGGGAATCGTCCTGTGGCACCTCTAGGGGTGGAACCCTCTTCGAGGGTTCCTTACCTTTGGTACCCCTACAGGGTGGTAATTACTCTGGAATAGAGAGTACGAATGGCCAAAACCAAACTAAAACAGTTGCACAAGCATAACACTATACTGGCTGCATAGGCCATTAAATTTGAAGGCTAGGTCTGTAGTTCAATGGACAAGCAGCCAGCCGCTCCCACTTCCTGAGCTATATAAGCAGCTCCTCTCAGCCTCCTTCTGAAGCACTCTTTCTTTGCCCCACCATCCTCCCCTCCTCCTCCTCCAGCGGCAGCACCTCTCTCCTTGGGATCCTTCCTAAGGTACCTTTAGACACCGGAGTCGTCCCATGGCACCTCTAGGGGTGGAACCCTCTTTGAGGGTTCCTTGCCTTTGGTACCCCTACAGGGTTGTAATTCCTCTGGAGTACAGAGTGCGAATGGCCAAAGCCAAACTAACACAGCTGCACAAGCATAACACTATACTGGCTGCATAGGCCATTGAATAATATACTGACAAATGAACACAAACCAAAAAACAAAGAAAAGTTAAACAATGTTAGACATAAAAAAAGAATTCACTTTAGTAATGTAAATGGTTTAAATGAAATGTAGTGCTCTCTAACTTATGGGGGAGAGGAATAATATTATCCAAGTAATAACTTTCCCTTCACACATCTATGGGTAAGACATAGATTGCAAAAGAAAGAAAATAAATATATTCAAACAGTTTAGACTAGTGGTTCAACAAAATTCTAAACTGAAAAAAAAATACTCCTATTTTTGTCACCATATTACCCATATTTCTCTGCTTTTACCTACACCCCTAATGCCAAATCACCTAGCTGTATCAGCCCACCAATTCATTGGTCCTGTAGTAACTTGCCTATACTTGTACATTGGATTTTGATACTTGGTTATCAACAGTCTGGGTAGTGCAGTCACAAAATATGATTCTTCCATCAAGTCTTAATTCAAAAGTTGGTTTAAGTCCATGCTCATGAAATCTAAAACTGTTTTTAACTTTTCAAAACACACAAAATCCCACCAGATAGTGGGGAGGTCACCACTGATGTACTATTAAGTCTAGATAAGTAAAACAGAGTAGACATGTATAATTAAAGACTACTCACCTACAACGGTCATGTCTGTTATCCAGTGGATGCTGTGTGGTGCAGGTCAGTTTCTGGTGTTAACTTCATTGCTAGAAACTCGAAAAAAGTCAGCCTAATGTCCATGCTGGCTTCCCAAGCTGCAGAAACAGAGCTGTGAAATTCAGGTTCAGCAAACCAAAGTAACAAGCTTACAGGAGAAAATTAATCACCTTGACAAAAGCCTAAAGGCAAAGAAACAAATTTGGTAGCCCACAATGCCTAACAGACACGCTGTACATACTTACTGCATGCTTACATACACTGTCTGCTTCCTTTATAGTACCTGTCGTCCAATTTGATGTCCACCCCTATGAACTTTGCAGTCCCCATTTTGTACTATTTGAGTTTTCTATGTGGTGTGGTGCCAGAGGCTTTGATGAATTCCAGATAGACAACATCTAAGATAGATGCCTGGAACAGCCTGCCAGAAGAGGTGGTTGGGGTGAAGACAGTGGGGAGCTTCAAGCATGCATGGAGTAGGCACACAGGTATTATAAACCCAGGTAATGGTGGAGGGAGAGACACCAGTGACCAAAAGGACATGGGTGTAGTGTTAGACAGGGAAAATAGGACAGACTAGATGGGCCTACCAGTCCTTTTCTGTCAACATTCCGTATGTTTCTGTCTGTCCCCCAGATTCCTACCTCCTTACCTGGTTACCTCCTTGAACAAGGCAATCACATTGGTTTTGACAGGGTCTACCTTTTCTGAAACCATGTTGTGTTGTATAGAATAGCACATTCTCTTCCATGTGCTGAACCACACCTTTAATCATTGACTAAAACACTTTGCCAAGCACTGAGGTATGGTTCTCAGGTCTGTAGGTACTTGGTTTTGACCTCCCCCTCTCCCCTCTTCTGTGAAGGTGACATTAGCTGTTTCTCAGTATTCTGGAACTGTCACTGCCTGTAGGAAGTCTTAAGAAGTATCAGTAAAGGCCCAATCAGAACCCATTTAACTTCCACTGTTACCCTTGGGGATAATCAAAATCCTGAAGTTTTCCTAAATTCACAACCTCCAGATACTGTTTACCTGGTAATTCTGATATGAAATGCATAGCCTTCTGGTCAGCCTGAACCTGTTACATAGCTTCCTACCCACCTGTCCATCCCCACCTGATCATAGTCTCAGACTTGCTTGCTGAATACTGACACAAATAAGTAGTTCATTGCCTCTGCTATCCTCCTGAGTTACTCAGTTGTTTCTCCACACTCCTAAATAATTATTAGGGGGTCCTCTTATCGCAGACTCACCTGTTGTTTCCTATTCTAAAAAAAAAAAAGAGTACATTATTCCCCTTGATTCCCCTGCCCAATCTTGTCTTCCAGACCAGCCTTGGCCTATGCATGTATGGAAAAACAGAAGATGGGTGGCATGCAGTACTGTGGAACTCCTGGGTAAAAACTAGTAAGTCCAGTAACCTCAGTTAGACCCTTGAAGGAACGCTGCAAAAATAGTTTTATTTAGTGCAAAACATACTATTCAGGAACAAAGAGTCTGTGCCACCCCAGTACTTTTCATCAAAATAAGACTTCCTTGGAGGCCTGCATAATCGTGGCCCTGTATTCTTTCTGTAATGTTCTACATGGGTTGTACTTGGAAATGAGCTCTGGCTCAGTGTGCCTTTCCCAGTTACCAAAAGCTTAAATAAATAAATAAAACACTCTTACTTCTTGTGCTTTGTCCCCAGAATCCTTACACGTATTCCCTGTGTTTCTCCATTCGCTTCTACTGGAGTTCATTGTGTAATGGATGCCAGATTAGACTGGCTGGCTGTGTTGTTATACTCGTGCCCAAGAACATTACTACTTTATACTGAGGGGGCTGGCATGGGTTCTTGGTGTCGTATACACTTTACTGTATCACTGATGCTGTATAGGACAGACACAGGGCCTACACTGGCAGTCTCGGTTTAATCAAGAATCTGGACTCCATGGCTAGGGGAGCGCACTTATGCTTTCTTCTTCTCCTGGTACTTTGCAGTTACTGCCTTTGTGAGGCTTCAAAAAGCAGGAATGTGCCACCCATTGGATATCATTTGGATGAACCCCTTGAGGGGTAGCATCCTACAGGCCTCTCACCATCCCTAAGATGTCTTCTTTGTTGTGCAGGAACAGCCACCTGGAGACCAGGTCCAACAGGGTACTCATGCCACATCCCAGACTCAGGGCTTATTATGCCACCCCTGAGCTGGCAGTTCCCCCCAACTGGTCAAAGCTGTAGTTGTAGTGGGCTCATACCCCAAATATCTTGGATCTCAGTACTAACCTCTCTGTCTCTCTTTCCCACTGAACTCTCCATTTATATTCTGAAAACATAACAGGGCTCCTTGTTTACTGTTCTGCAAAAGGATGTCCTAAAATTAGCAGGCTTCCGGAGAGATGACTGTTTGGGCTTCAGAAGGTCAGGATGGAACATTAACCCCTTTCTTCCCACAGAGGTACCTGCTTATGTAGGAATATCTTAACCCACTATAAGCCCGGGGATCTCAGTGTCCACCTCTGCCTCCTACTCTGAGGTCACTAGCCTGGTTTCTTTCAGTTTTAGGACATCACAGTGTTAACAAAAGTGATGAAGTGCCTCCACCTGGGGACATATATGGGATACCTGCTGGCAGTCAGTGCTTTGTTCCTAGGAAACAATACAGATCCCCTGTCCACAAAGTATCACCACTCAAACAATGATTATGACACAAATAGAAATACCCAACACATCAGGATTATTATGCAAAAACAAACAAATTTATTAGAAGACATGGGTAGGACAGAGCAAGGTGACAATAGGGAAAAATGGGAGCAAGGGGGTAGTTGCTGAATTAAGCAATAATAAACAACAGGGTGTGGTATGTCATAGAATACCATCACTCCTTGGGTGCGTTGAGCAGTATGACACCAAATGCTGAGTGTCTTATGTATCCAAAAAGTGACGATATCCCGTGACATGGTCTCCTTAAGCCCACCGGGGCTTCGGACCTTTGTGCTGGAACAGTGCCCTGTGTCTTTTGCCGTGGTCATGCTGATCTGGGAGCGGAGACACGCAGCAGGTGCTGAAATTTCAAGCCACTCCTCTGAGCCATCCCTCGTAGAAGGAGCCATCTGTGAACTTGACGTCCTGAGCCCAGCGTGTGGACCAGCAGCCCGGTTGCTCACTGGAACATTGGGCTGCTAAAGCCAAAAAGCTGCAAGGTCTCCTTAAGCCCACTGGGGTTTCAGACCTCTGTGCTGGAACAGTGCCCTGTGCCTTTTGCCATGGTCCCGCTGATCTGGTACCGGAGACACACGGCAGGCACTGAAACTTGTATGCCACTTCTCTGAGCCATCCCTCATGGAAGGAGCCATCCATGAACTTGAAGTCCTGAGCCCGGCGTGTGGACCAGCAGCCTGGCTGCTTACTGGAGCATTGGGCTGGTAAAGCCGAAAAGCTGCAAGGTATGTCTTTTGGTGCTCAAAACACCCTGGAATTTTAAAAGGGGGCGCCCTGCCTGTGATTGAAGGAAACCTATTCCTGTGAGCAGCATGGATTGGTGTGAGTCCCTTGGACTTTCTTTGCTCCAGTGTCTAGCACCGCTTGGCCTGAGCCATGGACTATAGTTCGAGTAGTGCGCCCATTTTAGTTTTTTGCTCCTCTGTTAGTGTGAACTCCATATTTAGGCCACTGCACAGCAGGAATTGTTTGTGCTTTGAAATCCCCAGTTTCTGCGTGCCTTTTCTGGTGCCTAACTAAGGAACACAAAGTCAATTTGCTACTACTGTGATTTCAGCTCATCTTTGGGTTAAGTTAACTAAAGTCCTTTATGGCTTTATTTTAAGTTTGCATACAGCTGTTAATATATTGACCTGTTCCTAACTTTAGAGCCTTAAGGAATTCTTTTTGATACAGCTTTAAAGTAGTTAATTGCTGAAAGCTTGTCTCACTGTCCCACTCCCCCTCTGCCTTCTCCTCTCTTAATCTCTCTGCCTGTCCAGTTTCTTTGTCTACTGAAACCTCCCACCTCTCACTTGCTCTTACTTAAACCACTCTCCCTTCCTCTCCCCTCAGGTCTTCTTAAGCCCACCGAAGCTTCGGACCTCTGTGCTGGAACAGTGCCCTATGTCTTTTGCCGTGGTCCCTCTGATCTGGTAGCAGAGACACATGGCAGGTGCTAAAACTTTTATGCTGCTCCTCTGAGCCATTCTTCCCGTCGGCACTTCGCACCGGCTCCCCATCCTCCCCCCACCTCACCCACCCTGGGTGGACCTCTTCTTATATAGGACTTTCTTAGTCAGATGACTAAGTGCCCAATTTTCCATTGGCTCCTTATACTGTGTAGCCTCTAGGAGTGTGTTCTAATCTATACTCACTGTTAGACTTTGACAACTTGGTCCTTTACACTTGCCTGAGCTGCTTGAGTCTCATATTTTTGAGCAGTTTTTGTCTAGTGGTGTTCCCTAACCGACCGCCTCAGTTTCATATTTTTTGAATATCTTTTTTTCTAATGGTGTTCCTAAACTAGCTTTATTTTCTCTATTTTTGAACCTAAATGTCTTTCCAATCCTTACGACTACTCTGCTTCATTTTTCCTATCTGTAGCTGTACTGTAATAAAATTTGGATGGTTGGTTCCTTAGTGGCTAGCATCGGTTCTCACCTACACTATAGGTCAAACAGAGAATTTGTTCAACCGGACTATATCTTGATATTCTTTTGCAATATGCAGCATAGTGCGCTAGCTATGCCACCAGTTAGTGGCCTCACCTGATCCCCCGGTGACAATATAATGCTCCACTACCATATGATAGGGATCACCCTCTCTCTCTCCTATTACTACTCTGTGTAAATGAATTATCTCTTTCTTTACCATGCAACCAGAATGGTAATTCTCATGGACTTAGGGACTTTAGGTTCTCTAACCTTTTAATTTTTGAAATACTGGCCTGTATATACTTGGCCATACTTTTTCTACAAAAGTGGATGTACATACTATGTGCATTTTGCCCTTTGTAAGTGGAGGGGGAAGCATTCCTTGCCCCTTACATACTACTCCGTAAGGTTCTTGTTCCTACCAATCCTAGTGTTTCTTCTATCAAGTGATGTGGAACCTAATCCATGTCCTTCCACCCACTTCTCTGCTACTGACCTATCTGGGATAACTAATAAAGGACTCTTCATTGCACATATGAACGTTAGGAGTCTGACTTGCCACATGGATGAACTGGATCAAAGTCTATAACCCAGACATACTCTGTCTTACTAAAACTTGGCTGAAACCTTGAATCCCTGACTCTCTCTGCTCAATAGCTAATTACTCCTTAATCTATGGAGACAGACCGGGAGCAAAGCGTGGTGGAGGTGTGGCTCTCTACCACAAGAACCACCTTAGCATTACAGCTGTCCCCTACCCAGGCCTCACCTACCCTGTGTGAATCTATTCATGCCATACTTTCACTTGGTGCAAAGAAATTACATATTATCTGTGCAGATAACCCTCCTTATGGGGGTTTGGCAGGACTCTGGGCCCTCCTTGACCAAGCATCAGAGTCTGTCAATCTAAACGAGGCTATCATTCTGGGGGATCTAAACCTAAACTGGCTAGGGCCTACTCAAAGCTCTTTGATGTCACTAGCACACAGCTATAACCTATACCAGTTGATAACCGAACATATGAGAATGCCAACTCCACCTAAACCAGGCACCTTTATTGACTGGTTACTTACAAATCACCTGGAGCATGTGACCACATTGGGAAATCCTGGCAGATGCAATAACTGACAATTCTCCAATTTTTTGTATCTGGACCTCAGGTGCCCCACTGTCTCCTCCACCTCGTTTCGTCACCTTCACAAATTTTGCAACCATGGATGAAAATGCATTCCTTCATGATATTTCCAACATTGATTGGTCTGAGGTCTATCAAGCACAAAAAAATGGGGATGCCCTACATATTTTCTTAGTGAATTTAGTGCAGTTCAGTTGAAGTACACCCAGAAAGTTACTTGGAGGGTCAGAGGTAATCAAACTAAGTGGCTCCCACAAAGACCTGCTTGCTGAGCTGTGACTCAGGGATAAGCTATGGAAGCACTATAAATGTACTGGCTTGCTTTCTGATCTCAATACATATAGAGCTCACAGAAATTCCTGCAAAAAACGAATAAGACAAGCGAAAAGTAAGTACTGCCAGAACCTGTTATCTAGCTCGGCCCATGACCCTCAGAATTTCTGGTCCCATGTAAAGACTTTTCTTGTTGCATCACAATCTACTACCCCATCAGAAATTATTCTCAATGGAGCTCACTGCAACGACTCTAATACCATTGCAGATGCTTTCAATAGGATGTTCTCTGATCTCTCATTATACACCTCTTCCTTCCCTCCCATGTCTACATCCTCTCAGTCTTCTGTCTCTAGCAATTTAGCAGACCCCTCTTCACCTTCTAAAGGGTCTCCTCTGACTCTGCCTTTTTACTTTAAGGCTATAACCAGATCGCAGGTTCTTAAACAACTGAGATCAATCTCTGACAACACTAGCCCAGGGTCTAACTTCCTTGAACCCCGCCTGCTGAAACTGGCATCTCCTCTCATTGCCTCTCCACTGGCAACAATATACATGCTATCCCTTTCCTGTGGTGTTGCTCCAGACCTTTGGAAAATTTCTAGGATTACTCCTATATTTAAAAAGGGGGATAAGAAGGATATTACAAATCCCAGGCCGATAGCGATTCTCTCAGTCCTGAGCAAAATACTTGAGTAGCTTGTCGGCGCCCAAACACATGACTTGTTGGCAACTTCAGATCTCTCTGATGCTCAGCATGGTTTCAGGAAAAATCATAGTACGTCAACAGCTCTGATAAAACTCACTTTGGATATACTCTTTAACATGGACTCTGGACAACTTACGAGGGCTGTCTTCATTGACCTCACCAAGGCCTTTGATCTGGTTGACCACCCCTTGCACCTGTCTACCCTACAAAACCTGGGCTTCTCAACTCCTGTTGTGAAATGGTTTAGCAGCTATCTGTCTGGCAGGACCCAAACAGTGAAATTCAACTCTGCAATATCTAACAGTACTACAATCAACATTGGTGTTCCCCAGGGGTCCATTCTGGGGCCACTTTTATTCTCACTCTTTATCAACAGTATTCCAGATGGCATTACAACCTGCTCATCTCTTCTCTACGCTGATGATCCTGTCATCTACACCAGCGCTGTAAATGTTGATCGCCTCAACGCGTCACTTTCCACTGATTTTGGGAGCATTCAAAACTGGCTGCACAACCATATATTGGTTCTAAATGCCAAAAAAACCAAAACTATGCTCCCAGGCTCTGCCCCTAAACTAAGGGTGTGTCCATCACTAATTATGGTCTATGACCTTGAGGGGACTAAACTAGAGTCTGTCATGTCCTTTAATTATCTTGGTGTCATGCTTGACCAATCACTTGATCTCAGTCTCCACATTCAGTCAACCTGCAAAACAGTTAATAGTAGGCTGGGTGTTGCCTACAAAACTAGCTACATGCTAACACCATCTGCTAAGCTGTCCATTGTCAGGGGGATCCTGCTCTTCACTCTAACATATTGTGCTCCTATCCTTGTGGCTGCCCAAAAATCATCACTTCAGAAATGGGACGTCACTTACAGCAATGTCTGCTGCTAGGCATCATCGTCCCCTTGACTTAAGCATCGCTGTCAGCCCTATAGTGACCTTGGTTGGCAGTCTCCCTCTGCATCCAGACAATACTATCTTTGCTCTCTGTCTGACTCCATTATCAGGCTTCAAACCCCTACCTCACTTGCGATACTGCTAATTCCCCTCTCCTCCTCCTATGTGGGAAATGTTGCAGATGTGTCCAGCTGTATGTGAATAAGATGCAGACATCTGAATGTATTTGCATGGACTCAGTATGCATCCGAAATACGGACACAAGTGCTGCACCCAGTGACTGAAAATCCTGCCTTGTACAATTATACACTCTTTCTTACAACCACCCCAGCAGTCCCACAATTCAAGAGCGGGTGCATGTGGCTTTATTCCCACAAGGCCATGACAGAGCTCATACCATTGCAGTGGATATCTCACCAGGCTGGAGTAATTGGCAAGCAGTGCTGGTAGACACATGGCCAAACTTTTCCATTTTGATGCATAGAAACATAAAAACATAGAATTTGATGGCAGATAAGGACCGCTTGGCCCACCCAGTCTGCCCATTTCCCTACCTACTGGATAAGATGCAGATCCTAGATAACCAGCAGCCTACTTCTTCCTACCCCCACCCCCTAGAATTGCCTTATGACTGTCCCATGCATGCTTGAATTCCACCACTGATTTTGACTCCACAACCTCCTCCGGAAGGCCGTTCCATGCATCCACAACCCTCTCTGTGAAAAAATACTTCCATAAATTACCTCTGAGCCGCCCACCTCATTCTTCAAATTGTGCCCTCTTGTTCTTGCACACCTCTTTTTTTGAAAGATGCTACCCTCTTGGACTTTGTTGATTCCCTTGAGGTACTTGAACATTTCTATCATGTCCCCCTCTCCTCCTTTCCTCGAGGCTATACATATTAAGCTCCTTTAGTCTCTCTTCATATGTCTTCGGTGCAGACCCTGCACCATTTTAGTCCCTCCTCTGGACAGCTTCCATCCTGTCTATGTCTCTGGAGATTGGGTCTCCAGAACTGCACACAGTACTCCAGATGGGGTCTCACCAGCTGTCTGTACAGAGGGATAATAACTTCCTGTTTTCTACTGGTGATGCCCCTCCCTATGCATCCCAGTATCCCCCAACACTCCTTGCTGCCCTCTCACATTGCCTTCCACCTTTAGGTCATCTGATATGACTACCCCCAGATCCCTTTCCATTTTGTTGTTGTTAGTATCTCACCCCCCATTGTGTACTCTTCCCTGGGTTTTTGTTTCCCAGGTGCATTACCTGCACTTCAGCATTGAATCTAAGCTGCCATACATTTGACCATTCCTCTAACCTTGCCAAGTCCCTTCTCATCCTTTCCACCCCACCCTGTGCATCAACTCTGTTGCAGATCTTTGTGTCATCTGCAAAGAGACATACTTTTCCTTCAGTCCTTCTGCAATGGCTATATAAAGACATTGAAGAGGACGTCCCTAACTACTGAACCCTGCGGTACCCACTAGTAACCCTCCTTTCTTCTGGTGGACTCCATTTACTATTACTCTCTGTGTCCTATTCTCCAGCCAATTCTTTACCCAGGCTGTCATCTTGGGACCCTCCCAGGCTGGCCAACTTGTATATTAATCTTTTTGTGGGACTGTGTCAAATGCCTTGCTAAAGACTAGGTGAGCCATGTCCACAGCCCCTCCCTGATCTACTACTTTGGTCACCCAGTCAAAGAAATCTATCAGATTCGTCTGGCATGACCTTCCCTGTGAATCCATGCTGCCTGAGTCCTGTGCCCTCTGGCCTCTAGATACTTGACAGTTCTTTCCTTCAGAGTGATTCCATCATTTTCCCTATCACTGAGGTTAAACTAACAGGTCTATAGTTTCCTGCTTCTGCCTTACTCCCACTTTTGTGAAAGGAATCACATCTACCCTCCTCCAGTCCTCGGTCCACCCCATCCTCCCATGATTTGTTAAAAGGGTAGTCAGTGGTGTCACTAGTTCTACCCTTAGTTCTTTTAGAATTCTGGGATGAATCCCATCAGGCCCCATTGCTTTGTCCACCTTCAGTTTTAAGAGTTCTTTCAGAGACCCTTTCTTCTGTAAATGAGGGTGGTATCCTTCTGTATCCAGAGTGTTTCTACTGTTTGTTTTATGTCCTCCCCTCTTCATTTGTAAATACTGAGCAAAATATTTGTTTAGTATCCCTGCCTTTCACAGTCTCCTCTGCCCACCCTCCTCCCTTTATTAAGCCTCTCTATCCCTCCTTGGTCTTCCTTCGCTCCTGATGTACCTATAAAGGTTTTATCCCCTTCTTAACCGGAGTTGGCTATCTTTTCCTCGGTTTGGGCCTTTTGCTGTTCTGACTGCCTTCCCAGCCTCCTTTTGTTTTAACTGATACAGTTCTCTGTCCTGCTCCTTCTACGATTCCTTGTACTTCCTGAATGCTTTCTTTTCTCTTGAACCTTCCTGCCACTTCCTTTGAGAACCATAGTGGTTTCTTACATCATTTGTTTTGTTTATTTGCTTCACACAAGGCTGGTTACCTCTGTGATGGCAGTTTTATTATTCCCATTGTTCTTCCACCCTCCTTCCTGCCCATTTGCTAGTTCATTCCTTAGGCACTCACCCATTTTGGCAAAGTCAGCCCTCCTAAAGTCCAGTACTTTTGTCTTTGTATGGCTTGACTCTATTGCTGTGTTTATTGTGAACCATACTGTTCGATGGTCGCTAGTTCCCAGATGGCTACCCACTTCTACATCTGTGATCCTCTCTCCATCTCCATTTGAGAGAATCAAGCCTAATATTGCTCCCTCTCGAGTGGGCTCCAGTACTGGTTGTACTGAGAACAAGTAAATGAAGCATGCAAATTAAAGGGGCCCATATTTGAATTCCCAAAAGGATAAACGGGCCTGTCAGTCTCCAGGGGTCTTTTGCCTGGGCCTGTTAGTTACAAGGCACAGTCCTGACCCAGACTTTAAACTCCCTTTTCTGACATATCTAACTACATGGTTGCAGAGCCAAAACTCTGATGGTTTCTCATGGTTCTGCAGTCAGGATTTGAAAAGTCTTTTTCACTGGCTCTTGCCTTTCACCTTTGAAAGGACCTTTCATTGCACTTCGCCCTTTGGTCCTTTCATTGCACTTCACCCCTAGGGTCTTTCAATGCACTTCCTGTCTGGCATGGCTGCAACTGTGCCAGAGAGGCACCAGACCCTCAGCCCACCTGCACAACAAGGCAACACCCTGTGGGGGTCAGACACTACCACCCAGGCCAAGTGAGAGATACAGCCCTGAGAGTACACACTAACATACTAAGGTTCCTCAAAATGGCCACCAACATTCTCCCAAGGACCAAACAAATACTGGTACCATGGGATTTGAACCTTGTATTATACACATTAACCGCAGTACCCTTATAACTACTGTGCATAGTAGACTAAGGATGAATGAACTTATAAACAGTTCTCCTAGTAGCACTCTACTCCGCAAGAAGAGCATGTGAACTACACACTCTGTCTTGCAAAGAACCATTCATGATATTCTGCAAGGATAGAGTCACACTGAGAATTATACTGTCTTTTGCCCCTAAAATGCTATCACAATTCCACAACAGTCAAACTGCTAAACTACCGATATACTGTGCTACCCAGTACCAAAAAATGCAGAGGACAGAACCCTGCATACACGAGACCTGAAAAGAGTACTGAAAATATACATTTTCAGAACAAAGGACTTTCACAGATTCAACAGATTATTTGTAATAGCAGAAGGGAACAAGCAGGTTGAACTGGCCAAATCAACAATCACTAACTGGCTCAAGAGAGCAGTACAGGAAGTTTACAAGTCGGTAATGGCAATACTGCCAAGGTATATCAATGTCCATTCTACCAGGGCACTAGCCACCTCACGGGTCAAAAAGAACTTGGCATCAGGTGATGGGATATGTGCAGTCACCACATGGGCCTCAATACACACGTTCATGAAGCATTGCAGACTAGACACTCACTCATCACCAAAGGAAAACTTTGGCTGATCCATGCTGAATAATGCTTCCCTAACTATTCATGATCTTGATCAGTCTCCCCCACCCTGAGATGGACTTGAACTGCTTTTTAATACCCAGTCTATATGGAATTTGGAGTGCCTTAGAGATTATTACCCACAATGGTAGTTTATTCACGTGGTAATGTTGATTGTGGGAGTGCATCTCGGAGGTACTCCAGGGCCCACCTGGTCAGGGAGACAAGTCGAGACCAAGATATTACATTTTGACAAATAGTTGTTTACCGACATGCCATACAAGCCAAATTGTAGTGTGTGAACGTACAACTTAGTGTTATCCCACTTGCAGGTTGTTATGTGTATGTTTTTGCTGTGACTTTGTGCTAACAGTGTCCAGTGATATGAGTGAAGTAATTTGGGCAAATGTAAAAACGGCGACATGGAATAAATGATGGAGCCAAGAAGAGCGACAGTGGGAGGAAGCAAGAATGGTGACTGTGCTGTATACAATGGCACACCAGTGTACCATTTGTGCAGCCTCGGAGGTAATTATATAAAGATAGGGGGGTGCAGGGGGGCATGAAACATGAGGTAGTGTGTTATATGGGTATGTGTTACTTATGTGGGTTTTTTTTTTTGCTTGCCAGTTTGCTCATTTGATGCTCGCTGTGAATTGCATTGGCTGTTTGTGGTGTTACCCATCTGTAATCACCTTTATTCCTTTCGTTAATAAGTTTTCGCTATTATTACATGGAACTGTTCTAACAAAATTACTTCTGAATACACAGATGGATACAGAAGCTTGAGAGGAATTTGAACTGAGTTTCCTGAGGCAGGGCAGAACCTAAGGTGGGTTCAGTTTCACCTTTGAAGTCACATGTGTATCATCAGTCTATTAGGTGGCCATAATTCAGTCTGTAAGGAATTTGGAGTGATTTAGAGTTATGCTCTCACAATCGCCAGGTGAATAAACTACCATTTCATGCTGCTTAAAGTAGCAAGGAGGAGGCTGGGTCTAGGGACATTCTTGGTGAGATCTTAAGCGAGGGAGACCTAGCTAGCCCTCCCTCATTTAGAAGCGGTAATCAAAGAGTAATGGATAATTCAGACAGGGTATGTGGTAGGGAGGATCACCAAGGAGCAGGAATCACAGCAGCCAGGGAGGGTGGTAGAGGATACAAAATAAAGTACATGGAATGAGCAAGGAAGGACTGGCCAATAGAGGGGGTAATGGAGACAAGCAGTGCTGCTAAATGGTGATCTGCAAAAATGCCAGAAACGTCAGGAACAAAATGAGCATCCTTCAGGCTGTGACAGCAGAGGGTAGGGCAGCTATAATGGCCATAACAGGAATGTGGTGACATGATCCCTCACTATGATCTGTTCAGGAAACACATAGAGAAAAGGAGATTGAAGTGACAGCACTGTACACAAGGAAGGGCATCAGGGCAAGAGAGGATTTGGAGATAAGGAAGGGGCTGTGTAGAATCTCTATAGGTTCAGCTAATTGTAGTGAGGGGAACACTTTGAAACTCTGAATGGGGGTGGCCTACAGGCCTCTAAACCAGCCAGAAGAGATGGACAGAGCACTAATTGGGGAGATCAGAAAGGTAGTGGCTGGAAGAAGGAAATTATCCTGCTAGGAGATTTCAAAATACCAAGTGTGGACAGGAGGACTGGGGCAAGATGTATTAGGAACCAGGGCTTTGTGGATGCCTTCCTGGATTGTTTCTTAACACAGCATGTAGGACAGAAGACTAGGGATGGTGCCATACTAGAGTTTTGTCCTGTCGAATTGGGCCAACCTAGGGAGGTTACAGTGGAAGATTCTCTTGCATCTAGTCACCACAACATGGCATGGTTCACCATTTCTCTTAAAGCCCAGTGGCAGAGGTCCAAGATCTTGGTTCTGGACATTAAAAGACCAGACAATAAGAGGATGAGGACAAGCTTAGGGTGAATGTAAAACTCAAGGGTTCATGCCAGTATGAAGGGGTGGAAATTAAATGGAACACCGTCAAACAGGATATTCAGGTGGTATCTGAGCTATGCCTCAGGCAGATTAGGATGAAAAAAGAGGCACAAGAAGCCTATTTGGATTTCCGGGGAGGTGGGGAAAGAAGCCCAGGCCCAAAAATTAGCCTTCAGAAGGTATGAAGCCAGTCAGTCTAACAAAAAAAGGGAGCTCACTATATTAGCAATCTAAGAGAGGCCCAGTAACTCAGGCATTCTAAAGTGGAGGCAATGCTCAGAAATGCAGAAGGGGTGAGGGAAAATGACAAGGTCTTCTTTGGTACATGAAGGAGAAAAGGAAACACAGAAGGAGAATTGAAAGGTTGAAAAATTGGGGTTATGAGTTGAGGAAGATGGGCAAAAAGCAAACATAATAAATTGATATTCCTGCACAGTCTTCAGGGTTGAAAAGGGAGGGCCACTGCTAGAAAGTAGCATTAAAGTTGGAAGGGAGACTAAAATAACTTGGGGACCATCACTGAGAGGACAGAGTGCTCAAGGGTCTGAGAGGTTTTAAGGAGGGGAAGTCACTAGAACCTGATGGGCTGTCTCCATGGGTGCAAAGGGAGGTGAAGCAGGCTGACAGCACCCTCAGTTACCAGACCTGTTCAACTACTCACCTGTTAAAACCGTGGTCTCCATCGATTGGAGGGTGCTGTTATTTGGGCCTCTGCACAACAGCATGAATGGTGAGACCAGGGGTGAGATTTCAGGAATCATGTGAGAAAGTACATCTTCACAGGGAGCTTGGTGGACAGCTGGAACCATCTACCCAGGAAGGTGTTTAACACTGAAATGGTTACAGGTTTCAACAAAGGGTGATATAGACACAGGGGTATGGTGAGAATGACCAAGGGGGAAGACAGATTGGGAGGGGGGGTCACTTGACTGACAGAATGGAGCTACAAGTTGGCTGCACTGCCTAAGCCTTATCAATGCTAGACAGGAGGGGACTCAGGTAGGGACTGGGCAGACTTGCTAGAGGGAGAAATTGCAACATTCTATGTTTCTATGTTTTTCAAAACGGTATACATTAGCTGAGATTCCCTACTACACCTTTCAGTGTGGTGTGCAGCTTATTCTACTGCTTAAGAGCATTAAAGCTAAATGCTATCAACCTGAAGTGCATGCAAAATCTAGATACATCAAAGACCAGCTGAGAAGGACTTCTGAGTGCATATGCTCAATGTTTTTCTTAAATACACTTGGAATATATTGAGGCATAGCATGTGATGTGGCTTTTTATGACCGTAAGTAACATTTTGTTTAACCTCTATGACTGATGGAGGACCAACTCAGTGCTTTCTGGGGGGGATAATGATGGGTTCTGGGGGGGCAGATCAGTAATTAAGTGAATGGCTATATATCAGTAATAAAGCATATCTAAATCAGTGAGAAGTGAGAGGTGCTATTTACAGCATATCAAGGAAGTCTCCATTATCCATTTGAGGCAGAAAGGTATCCTGTACCAGCTTTTTTATGGTCTCAGTGGAGAAGCAAGACTTATTCTTATAGAATAATCCCAATCTTGTGATGGATCACTGTGATGTCTGTAGCCCACATACCAGGTGGGAAAGTGACCGACCAGTTCACATGGCTCTAATGCATCAGCACTCCACTCAAGCTTGTTGAGATACCTTATATAGAATCCCCTATCGCTACAACTTTCCTTCTAGCCTGCCTCACTTCCCTCTTACACTGTGGGAGTTCCTGCACTCAAGCCCTCAGCCATACCCCTTGCAACCCTTTAGTCACCCTCCACCTTCCCAGCCAGTGGCCCATACCAGTTTTGGATTGCCACCAGTAGTGAGCCTGTCTCACTTCAAAATCCTGTCTATAAACCCCTACCTACCTTAGCCCAATCCTCATCTGTAGTACCTGGACATATCTTTTTGAGATCCCCGTGACCCAGCCTATCTCTGTCCCTCCCCATATCCAGGAGCATGGCTAGTTGCCCCTGAAGCATAGTGATGCTGGCCCTCAGAGCTGCAACCAGTTTGTTGTGGTTGCAGACTAGTCCATCCATGACTGTGGTTATGAGCAAGTACCAATAGTATTTAGTATTTGTTTTACTTTTTCATCAAGAGTGAGAAGAACAAGAACAATATTTCTTTTACTTTCTGACTGTATCATTCCCAGAAAGGGGAAAACCTGTGCGAATAATGTTTTGTATCTGATGTCAGAATGACAAGAGCTGTTCAGAACCACTAAAAGAGTAAAGTCCGAGCATCTAGAATTGTTGTGGCAATACCCTAAATTTCCAAACCGGTTTGGTCTGGTATCAATAATTGCTCTGGCAGTGCCTTGAGTACCCTTTTTCTAACTTGACTGGAGTCCCTGCCATACATTTCAATTTTATTGCTGTTTAGCCAATCACTGGAAACAGGGGAGGTACCCAAAGACTGAAGGATAGCAGATGTAGTCCCCTTATACAAAAGTGGGAACAAAGAGGAAGCAGGGAACTACAGACCAGTCAGCCTCACCTCGGTAGTGGGGAAGATCATGGAAGCACTACTGAAGGAGAGATTGGTGGAACATCTGGTTGTCAATGGACTACAGGACCCAAGGCAGCATGTTTTCTGCAGGGGAGGTCATGTCAGACCAACCTCATTGAATTTTTTGACTGGGTGACTAGGGAGGTGGATCAGGGAGGGCAGTGGACATGGCCTATCTGGACTTCAGCAAGGCCTTTGACACTGTGCCACATAGAAGACTATTGCACAAACTGGGGAACATGGGTGTCGGCAGGACAGTAGTGTGGTGGGTAGGTAACTGGCTGGGCGGCAGGACACAGAGGGTGGTGGTAAATGGCTGTCACTCCACAAAGGGAAGAGTGACCAGTGGGGTACCACAGGGATCAGTGCTGGGACCAGTCCTATTCAATATCTTCATCAGTGACATTGCACAGGACCTAGAAGGCAGAATTTCACTGTTCGCTGATGACACAAAGCTCTATAACAGAGTAGACACACCAGAGGGTGTAGACAGAATGAGAAGCGACCTGCAGAAACTTGAAGAATGGTCAGGGTTTGCAGTTGAAATTCAATGCAAGGAATGCAAGATAATGCATATGGGGCACAAAAACCCTGGCACAATATATCAGTTGGGGGTGAGGATATAGCATGCACCAAGCAGGAAAGGGATCTTGGGGTTATCATCTCTGATGACCTCAAGGCAGAAACAGTGTGACAAGGCAGCAGGTAAAGCAAATAGGATGCTGGGATGCATAGGTAGGGCATCACCAGCAGGAAAAGGAGGTCATAATTCCACTATACAAGACACTAGTGAGGCCCCACCTGGAGTACACTGTGCAGTTCTGGAGACCTTACCTACGTAAGGACATTGACAGGGTAGAGAAGGTTCAGAGGAGGGCAACAAAGATGGTGCATGGATTGCATCACAAGTCCTATGAGCACAGGTTGAAAGAACTGAACATGTACTCCCTGGAGGAGAGGAGGGAGAGAGGGGATATGATAGAGACATACAAGTATATTACAGGGAGGAACAGGGTGCAGGAATACACTATTTTTAAGTGAAAAAGATGTTCCAGGACTAGAGGGCATGGGATGAAGTTGGAGGAGGGCGATTCAGAGAAGCGTGGGAAGAATTTCTTCACAGAATGTGTGGTGGACAAGTGGAACACCCTGCCAGAGGAAGTGGTGGGGGCTGAAACAATCACGGGACTTAAGAATGCATGGGATAGACATAAAGGAATTCTGGAGGTCAGGGGTAAGGGGTAACAGACTTCTTGGAAAACATAAACTGAACTTACAAGCTCAAATGGGCAGACTGGGTGGGCCATAGGCTCTTATCCGCTGACACTGTCTATGTATCTATGTATCTTATCAAGTTTTAGTTGTTAAACACTGTATTCCGATGGTTTCCTTGCCATGTCGATCCTTGAACAATTTGAGCAGTTAAGTTGTCTGATACAGTATAGTAGTTGAAAATATATACTATATTCTTCAAAGAGGTATCTTTGTACAATATATATGTTCAGCCAGATAGAAAGTAACAAAGTACCCAATGAGTACAGTCATTAACAGAACATTAAATGTGGGGTTGTAGCCCTTTAAATGTAAAAAGAATCTGAAAGTAATCAGTTTGGAGTCACTGTGGCAATCTGGAGAGGGGCTTACTGGAACAGGAGATAGTGGGCCAGCTATTATCCATGAGTGCTGGAATTTTTTTTCACAATGTGTGGCCAGGTAAGGCTCACTAAATGTAATTTCCAGGTGTGGCCCAGAAGCACAGGGAGGTTAAGTGACTCTGTGTCTCTAGGTGTACATCTTGTTCTAATCTGTACTACTTCCTTGGTGAGACAGCCCTGACATTTGGAAATTGTTGGTTCTGTTCAGCAAGGTGCACATTTCAGAAATGTCCACAAAAGACCTACAGTACTCTTGCTTCTAATGCACATTCATTCAGCTTGGTGCACTTTCTAACAATGTGCAGAAGCCACTCCATCCCACAGAGGTTCAGTTTATCTTTTCTTGTTGTTTTCCTCATGTCCCATTTACTTTGTGGGCCAAAACCTTGATCGATGTGGGGGTGGGGTGAAAAGTCCCTGAGACAGATGCCAAATCCCACTGCCAAATGACTGGATAATGTTCTGTTTAGTAGAATGCACTAGGCCCTTCCCTAACCCCAGGAGATAACTCTCATACTATGTTGATGGCATCATGGGATGAAATTGCTATAAGGCATTCCCATTGTGCGATCTCCTCCTTCACTATTTCATCTCTTGACGATTGTTTGTCTCTAAGTTGGACAGAACATCTAAGACATCTCATAGCTATAAGACCAATTAGGTCATAGCATATCAAGTTCTGGAGCTCAGGGTAGTCGTTTTGGCCAAAGACCCGTTTTCCATATCCTCAAAGGGGAATTTGTTCAGTACACATACAGCAAGACAGTTACACAATACTTGAATTACCAGGGTGGAACAAGATCCACTTTCATGTGTCATGATGCTGTCAACATTTTACACTGGCTTCTGTCAGGTATTATCTATGACTCCAGTATTTATCAGTTAAAAGTCCATTATACTATAACTGTTACCTAGAGGGTTGCAGAGACTAGGGACAGCAATGTTTACCAGTATGCTGATACAGTGTGGTGTAGACCATCCACAGTATTACTTACCATAGTGTGAAAACTTACTTATCATGGTTATTGTGTTGTGTCATAAACCTCTTCTTGTAAAACATGCTTCTAGTTGGGGCAAGAAGCTTGAATGATGTCAGTATATCATTGGAGATCCTGAAGTAAAGCACTAAACATTGTGACATGCCAATATATTCCTGTGCTCACTGTCTGGGATGTACCTATGATGACTTGGCACAATTGTACCACTAGTTGAGATGTAGATTGTAATCAGAGACTCTCATAACCAAATTCCCTCCAGATAGTATGGGTCTAAAGCCTAACCTAGGGTTTCTTCCTAAATCAGTTACTCTATTCCATTTGTATCAGGGCATGGGTCTTTTCTAGACTTCACTAGTGTGACATGGAGACAGTTTTCCATTAATTAAGTGAAATATGCTCAGTGGTCTCTAACTTTACCCTCACAGACACCAAGATATCAGGAAAGCACCATGCATGTAGATATATAGGGTTCAAAACATGGGGCAGCTGGTTTCCAATTTTTTTGTTTTGCATAGGATAGTAAACCGTTATTAGAAGATGTTATGGATATAATTCATGCATAAAACATTTCCCAGAGATAGGGTATCTGCAGTTTCCTGGGTAGTTTTATCAGGATTGGGGCTGTTTCCTGGGCAGAATTAACTGAGAAAAATGAGCGGGGGAGCTCTTTGTGTACAGAACATGCATTGTTTAGATAATGCGTTTTCCTGATTTACCTGTAGTGATGTTAATTTAGCCCCAGATAGTTACAGAAATGTAAATGAATCTCAAAAATGACATTTGTGTAAGTCTCACTTCCACATTCTGTGATTTTTCACCTTGCTACAGTATGTCACTGTGTGTATCAGAATTACAGCTGTTTTGAATTGTATTTGCCTGCTTTAGATACAACCCTCTCCACCTAACTCATAATTGTCTTCAGCTATTAAGCAATGTCAGTTCATAACGACAGACATACGTGTGCTCTAAAGCTGTTTATTTTGTTTGTTTTGTTTTTGTTCAGTGATTATATAAAGAATAATAGGCACTGTGTGTTATGGATTTTTTTTGCACACCCGAGGTTTATGAGGTTATCACACACCGAGGGTGTGTAAAAAAATCCATAAAACTCACAGTTGCTTGTTTTTTAATTTTTATAATACTGGTGCAGAATTTGCTCAGTGTCTCAGTCTGTCCCCTAGCTACAGACACACACACACACACACACACTCCCTGTGCACTATAAGGAAACTTTCCTTTTTTTATTTTTCTTAAGATGATACTGCTGACTCTGAGGAAGCAGTCACATTTAAGAGTGCACTGAGTCAGGCAGAAGCTCTGACCGAAGCACGACAATGGCCATTTGAGAGCACGCTGGGTCAGCAGAAGCCCCGATCGAAGCACGACAATGGCAGGATCAACCAGATAGCTTTTTTTTTTAAATTGTTTTCTCTAAAAGGCAGGATTAACCAGATAAGTAATCAAAATAACTTACTGTAGCCACCAGGCTACTATTACTTCAAGGAGTAATCTTTTCATCGCCATGGGAAATTTTAGCCGCCATGTTTTTGATATGTTCGGCCCACCCATGGAGAGAGTAAGGACCAATAACGTGGCACACTACAGATGAATGACACTGCTAGTCAGAGGAAGTTTTAAGCACTGTAATAATCCAATTTCAGGTTATTACGGTGTTTGAAAGTTATCGCAATTCGTTTGATAAATGGGATCACCAGTAATTATAATATTTTACTGACTACACTTCAAATAAGTATTGCTGCAGATGACTGTTTCTGATGTTCACATTATTTTCCTTTTATTATAAATTTGGCAAATGTCTCAACGTTTCACCTACAGAGCAGGTTTTTTTCAAGAGGTGCCTTCTCTAAACAAATAAATAAACATAAAAAAGTTTAAAATACTGCCCACAGTCAACAAATGAATATAAAGGATAATTAATCCAAAAAACTGCCAGTGCTACTTACATAAGCTTATTTACATAGGCCAAATAATTCACTACGTGTATTTCTACACTTAGTTAAACAAATTCTGAAATACATAAGACAAGCATCATTTTCAAATCCTTATTTATAAATATCATCTATCCCCTATTTAAATTCTTTCCATCTTCCTAATATTATTTCACCATAGTTTTATCCCAACATTATGCATCTCTTCTTTGTTTAAGATATACCCAACACACACCACCAATAGTGTATTACGTATCTATAAGTACATGATGCATACTTAAAATCCAAACATTTCCGCTTTCAAATTCCAGGTTATGCACTCATTATGCTTCACAATATTTCAGACCTTTGCTGTTGTTTTTATTTAATTCATTCATTCAAGTTGTCCAATCAGGCTCAGATATAAAACACAAGCACATTTGCTGCTTTAGGAGTATTCAAAACACCTTGCAAGTCTAACCACAAACACTTTATCTATTGCTTCTTGTGATTTTTCACAATGCATATCTGGCATTTTAGTTATCTCTATAATTATGTTCTCATTCTCTGTATGTTATTTATATTTAACCTGCACTTCCTTAACATTTCCCAATCCACATTATTACTTCATTAGGTGTTTATACTTTATCAGTTACAATATACATCTGGCATTTATTTCCTTCAAAGTGCTGCACTTGCATATATACCAATTTAATTATGTCCCATACTTTGGTTTAAAGTGTTGCTGTCCCCTCCAAATGTCATTTGCTGCACTTCATGATCCAATTAGAAAAGGGATTCTGTGGTCTGGCAGTAAGAGAATAGAACTAGAAAAACATAAACTCAGGCTCATATCACATCCAGCCCTTACCTTTACCTGTATACGACCTTGAACAAGTACTTTGGCCTTCATGTCCTTCAGACCTTAAGCTGTTTCATAGGCCATGTTTACACCACCTGCATACACCACTACGAGTGTTGCACGCCTTGTGATGTAATAGAATGAAAGCCATAGAATATGGCATAAGGGGGTTAAACTGGGACAGATATAAATTTGTTGAGACTTATTTACCAGGGCTCAAATTTAGCACTGGCAGATAGCAAAATGCTATGTAAAAAATTCATTTTCCTGTTGATAATTGTTGGTAATGACAAGCAGTTTTGCTAATTAAAAAAAACTTCCCTCTCAACTACTGTATAGCAGGACCACTGGGGGGGGGGACTCTAACTATAATGGTTCACATTGTGGTCTTGTATATTTGAATGAAAGATTTAGCTTTTTATAATAACATTTTAATTGAAAAAATATAATAAGTAACAATAACTATGAATCCATAAACTAATACTCAGTACAATAGAAAGTGAATATTATATACCAGATTTTCCCCATTTTTCCATGATTTACAAAGCAAATGAAAAGAGAAAGAAAAGAAGACGTTAATGTGGTGGGAAATTAACAAAAAGCAGAAAGCTGTACAGATACTGCTAATTTAAAATGTCAGTGTAATGCGTAAAGTATAACTGCACAATCATGAGACAAATTGAATAATGGGAAACTTAACAGGGTAAAAGAATAAAAGAGAAGAAAGTAGGGTGTGGCCAATAATCATATACTGACCAAAATTTACATATTAATTGTGCCACTAATTATCAGTTACAGTCATGTTTGAAACAGTCATATGCTAACCATATTAACGACCGATGCTGGGATCAGAGGAAAGTTTATATAAAACCAATCATTTCCAGATCCCCTTAAAGGTTGTCAGGTGATTTAAATACATATAACTACACTTTCCAAGTTGATAAACCAAATCAACAGTAGCTATGAGAGTTGAGGAGGATACTGTTTAAGCCATAATTTAGTAATAGTTTTTTGGGGGCGCAAACCATAAAAATTAGTAACAACTTAAATTGCTGACCACAAATTAGTGAATTGGCTGGGGGAATATGCAGTAAAACCAATAGTGGTGAAAGTAGGAGTGAGATATCGAATAATTGGGCAATCACTCGCGAGACAGATATCCAGAACGACTGTAAAATAGGACACGCCTCAAAAATGTGTGCAGGTTCTCCACAAGCCTGCCAAAAGATGTTTGCTTGAGGACCTTTCAAATGTCTCCATAACCCTTCATTATTTCCATGGCAGTAGTTTTTATTGAAGAAAGAAAGGAAGTTCTTCATCCAGAGTAACAGAACTTTTATTTGTCTCTTGGGAACCTTTATTTTACTCAGTACATACTTTTCGTGGAACTATACAATTAACAGACAGGCCAATTGGGGACAGTATCACTGGTTCCTGGTAATTATGATGTAAATTAAAGCCAGGTCCAGGAGTGTATCACCCCATGAAGGATTCCTAAAAAAGCTGAATTAAGTTATGAGAGGATTTAAAAGACCCTACAGTACAAGCAATCTGTTAAAGTCATTTATTGCAAAATGCCATTCAAGATATTTTATGTCGCCCATGGTATATTTCAAGTATTCAGTAAACTTCTCTTTATCTGCCAATGGAGGGTGGTAAATGACCATGCAAATAAGTTGATTATAACCACGTGCAGTTCCCTTTATCTGACCTGTCAACCATAAAGTTTTCAATTTTTGTTTCTCAAAATTCTCAGATTTCTTAACTGATAAATTATCTTTCACATAACAGAGAATGCCTCCCCTATATACCAATGTTGTCTTTCCTAAACAAATTGCATCTTTTCAAGTTAACAGGTTCACCAGGAACAGTTTCGGAATACCATGTTTACATTATTCAATTAATATCTAAATACCGTACCACCTGATTCAGTTCATCCACTTTAATTTCTGATGATCTTAAATTTGAATTTAAAATTGTAGGCAAAGGACCAGATATTCAAACTGCACCACAAAGTAGCGCAATAGCAGGAGCAGGCGCAATTACAGTGCGCCTATGTGCAACATGCACGATATTCCAACACTGCACAAGCCAAGATGCGCTTGCGCCACACAACTGAATATTGCACCAACTGCACCATGGCGCAACCAGGGATGCGCAGTGGCACAGGTCTGATGCGCAATAGCACAACCAGCAATGCACAGTGGAGCAGGGTAGTAGCGCATCAGCACAACCAGGGATGCTCAGGGACAGTATGCAGGGGTCCACCACCCATGGCAGATATGGGAAGAGGAGCACACAGCAGAACAGACATTGCCCCCCACACCCCATGAACCGCACAACCTGAGGAGAGCTGGAAGAACCACCGGCCCACGGACACCAGCAACAATCCCACAGCCGGGGCATGGTGCCCCAGCACACCCCCTGGCAAGCTGTGACCGGCACACAAGGAGGTCCAGGCACCCCATGCTATACCATCCCACCAATGCAGAGCACACCCTGCACAGCGATCCCCAGACACCTTGCCCAGGAGCATTGCCCAACAGTGCAGGACACCCCATGCATGCTACCACCCCCCCTGTGACAATGCAACCCTGTGCACCATGGAGCCATGCAACGCAGCCCCACCATGAGCACCCTGCAGCAGGTGGCAGCAGTCACCGATGCAACAACTGCAGACACTGCCACCCTGCACAGCCATCCCGAGGTACAGCTGAGAGACCGATCATGCGTCGGCACACAAGGTACCCCACATGTGACAGGGCCTGCCCCAGACCCCACCACCAGCAGTACAGCACCCTGCACACCCTCGCAAGGACACACCCCATCCCAGCACTGGCCACAACAGCCAGCACAGATTCCCACAGTGGTACATGGAAGCATGCACCACACAGGATGCAACACAGTGCATGGACAAACACCCACCCATACCCAAGGGCACACCAACACAGGGACACAGTAGCGGGTCAACAAACCCGCTGGCATGTGGCCACAGCAGCCGTATACCCATGGCTAGCACCCCTCCATGGCACAGGTGTACCAGCCACCCTGCGCATGCACCATAAAGTCGTACACCACCAGCATGCAGCCGGAGCACAAGTGACAGACAGTGGAGCACATCCCCTGCAACAGACACAAGCGACAGCATGGAGGGGGGGACAACAACAGTGGAGGCCACAGTGCCACCCAAGGCAGACATGCACCATACTGGTGACAGGAGGCAACCTGGCATTGTGCCAGGTACAGTGGTTGTCCAGCATGGACAGCCACCACTGACATGCCAGCAGACCGTGCATATCACAGACATGCAAGGGTGCCAGCTGCACAGGCCTTGGACCGTCTGACAGGGGCACCATGGACACAGTGCATGCACCGTGGACCACTGCACACAGGCATCCAGTGCACAGGAAACAACACACCAACCACAGACAGTGACTGATTCCCCTGCCCACACCATAGGCGGTTCCCTTCCAGACACACACACACACATGCCCATGCCTGCACCACCCCTGACGCCATGCACACCACTGTAGCTGAGCACCTGTAGCCCGCTGCAAATCATAGACCACCACAGTTGTCATAACAAAACAAATGTATTGAACAGAGGTGAGAAACAAAACTATTTACAAATATGTACAATGGGGGGAAAGGGCCACATACCAGGTGGGGGCGGGTAAGGGGCAGAGGTGAACAAATGGGACAGGGAAGAAGGGGTGTGAGGGTGGGTCCAGGGGGGAATAGTGATTCTGGGGGCATGGAGGGCCTATTGTCCACCCCGCTTTCCACTTCTGTGGCGCCTACTACTCCTCTGCCTCCTGACCCCATGCTGCTCCATGCGCTAGAGGATCTCCATCGATGCCCTGGCAAGCTGCAAGAGCTCCTGCATGGCCCTTTCGATGGCCATCATTCACCATCCACCTAGGACAAGGGAGCAGAGTCAATATGTGTGAATGTCCATCCCCCTGCAGCCCACCCATTGTGCATGGCATACAGCTGTGGGCCACGCCCCGTGATGGTGTGCGACCACCCATAGTGATCGTGTCCACAAGACCTGCCTACCCAGGTGCACACAGCCATGCAGACCGCTGCACACACCCACCGCCCAAGTCCCACACAGCACCACCGTGGCTGTACTGTGGCATGGCTATGCGGTGCGAAGGCAGTGGCACAGCCATGTACCCGGTGCATGCATGGACCACCAGCAATGCACACCCACACATGCAGTGCCACAGGACAGTGCTGAGTGTACCATGTGGTGTGCACATCAGTGGTGTCAATGGATGGTGGCCATGCCCCACCGCCTACCCCGCAACACAGCATGCACAGAATATCCTGGAAGAAAGGCACTCACCTGCATCCGCAACATCCGGGCACTGATGCGGTATGGGCCCGCCAGCTCGTGCCTGTTGCTGGGCAGCCTCCTCCTCATGGCGTGCCTGTGCCTCTCAGGCTCGGCACCTCTCCTCAGGGCCTAGGATGCAAACATGGAGAAGGGAACATCAGTGAAAACCAGTAGCAAAGGCCCCCCTGGTGTGTGCGATCCTGCACAGCCCAGCCATGCCGCAACCCCACCACCACCACCACCGCCCACACTGGACGGTCCCCCTTCCCCGTGTGGTGGACACATGCCCACCGCGATACCCGGATGGATGCTACCAGTGTATGGATGGAGCACCTACCTGGACATGGCACTGCACCTTGCCTGGCGTGTGCCCGTAGATGGGCAAACCTGTCTGGCTCCCTCCGCCGGAGGTCCCCATAGCAGTGGTGACACTGCTCAGATGTTTGGGTGATCCCGGTGGCCTCCTCTAGTGCCTCTACCACCTCCTCCAACACAGCACTCCTTGCCCTATCTAAGGGGTCATCCTCCAACAGGGCCCCAGCATGGGGCTCTACAATGGCCACTAAATTGGCCAGCTCCAGGGGGCTCCACAAAGCTGCTCTCCTCTGTGCCATGTCTACTGCAGCTAGGATCACAAAATGGCACTCTGTAGCGCACGTCTGCCACGTTCAGATGCTGCACGGTACAGCGCTGCCATTCCCCATCGCGCTGTCACCGAACAGCATGATGGGGTGCACCCATTCGGATGCATGGTGCCTAAGGGGCAAAGGTCAACCGCAGGGTCAAGGGTCTGTTGCGCACGGACCGCCACAGCTTGACTGGGACTTCCTGCATGTAGCGTGGTAGGGTGCTTGTGTGTGATACCCTGCAGTGACCTACCGCGCTGTGGCACCATGGCACCTACGGTGCTCCAGGGCACGAGCGCCATACATGTGAACAGCACACTAGAGCCACTGGCACAGTGGTGGCCATGCCCTGCACTGCCTCCTGTGCTCAGCACATCAGCAGCGTGGCAGGCATCGGCATCAGCACCCCGGGCATGTGCCGTGCAGTGCCTACTGTGCACATCACAGAGCTACGCCGTTGCCTGAACACGCTCAACACAATTGCGCAAGGTGCAACAGCGTGATATTCAGCCAGCATACGCAAATCAGCTCATCAGCAATTCCACGGTGCAGCTACTGCACTAGCATCCACTTAAAGTTGCGCCTCACCTCATTTGTATGCCTTGCGCTATATAAATGCGACATGGGGCTGCAGAGGCCATAGTTTGGTATTGCAGTCTATTGTGGTGGGTTGCATGCTGTTTGGAAGTGTGGACTGTGGTGTGCGGGAGATGCATGGGACTGCACAATCAAAGGTAACACCTGTCATTCCCACAGGCTCTATAATGACTGAACGTGAGGAAAAGGAGGGACAGGGACGTTACATAGATACATAGATACATAGACAGTGTCGGCAGATAAGGGCCTATGGCCCACCCAGTCTGCCCATTTGAGCTTGTAAGTTCAGTTTGTTTTCCTAGAAGTCTGTTGCCCCTTACCCCTGACCTCTAGAATTCCTTTGTGTCTATCCCATGCATTCTTAAATCCCGTGATTGTTTCAGCCCCCACCACTTCCTCTGGCGGGGTGCTCCACTTGTCCACCACCCGTTCTGTGAAGAAATTCTTTCTCATGTTTCCTCTGAATCGTCCTCCCTCCAACTTCATCCCATGCCCTCTAGTCCTGGAACATCTTTTTCGCTTAAAAATAGTGTTTCCTGCACCCTGTTCCTCCCTGTAAGATACTTGTATGTCTCTATCATATCCCCTCTCTCCCTCCTCTCCTCCAGGGAGTACATGTTCAGTTCCTTCAACCTGTCTTCATAGGACTTGTGATGCAATTCATGCACCATCTTTGTTGCCCTCCTCTGAACTTTCTCTACCCTGTCTATGTCCTTACGTAGGTATGGTCTCCATAACTGTACACTGTACTCCAGGTGGGGCCTCACTAGTGTCTTGTATAGCAGATTATGACCTCCCTTTTCCTGCTGGTGATGCCTGCTTATACATCCCAACATCCTATTTGCTTTACCTGCTGCCTTGTCACACTGTTTCCCTACCTTGAGGTCATCAGAGATGACAACCCCAAGATCCTTTCCTGCTTGGTGCATGCTATATCCTCACCCCCAACTGATATATTGTGCCAGGTTTTTGTGCCATATGCATTATCTTGCACTTCTTTGCATTGAATTTCAACTGCCAAACCCTTGACCATTCTTCAAGTTTCTGCAGGTGGCTTCTCATTCTGTCTACACCCTCTGGTGTGTCTACTCTGTTACAGGCTTTGTGTCATCAGCGAACAGTGAAATTCTGCCTTCTAGATCTCGCAATGTCACTGATGAAAATGTTGAATAGGACGGTCCCAGCACTGATCCCTGTGGTACCCCACTGGTCACTCTTCCCTCTGTGGAGTGACAGCCATTTACCACCACCCTCTGTGTCCTGCCACCCAGCCAGTTACCTACCCACCACACTACTGTCCTGCCTACACCCATATTCCCCAGTTTGTGTAATAGTCTTCCATATGGCACAGTGTCAAAGGCCTTGCTGAAGTCCAGATAGGCCACGTCCACTGCCCTCCCCTGATCCACCTCCCTAGTCACCCAGTCAAAAAATTCAACGAGGTTGGTCTGACATGACCTCCCCCTGGTGAAACCATGCTGCCTTGGGTCCTGTAGTCCATTGACAACCAGATGTTCCACCAATCTCTCCTTCAGTAGTGTTTCCATGATCTTCCCCACTACCGAGGTGAGGCTGACTGGTCTGTAGTTCCCTGCTTCCTCTTTGTTCCCACTTTTGTATAAGGGAACTACATCTGCTGTCCTCCAGTCTTTGGGTACCTCCCTGTTTCAGTGATCGGCTAAACAGGATAGCCAGAGGTTCAGCCACCACCTCTCTTAGTTCTTTAAGGACCCTGGGGTGCACCGTCTGGCCCCATTGCTTTATCAACTCTTATTACTTCCAGTTCCTTCAGGACCCTTTCGTGTAAAGAGACTGTGTCCATTTCTGCACCATTCTCACCCTTGTACTCCCTCAGACCCATTACCCCCTCTTCCTCAGTAAAGACTGAACAGAAATACCTGTTCAATATGTCAGCTTTACTGTTGTCATCCTCCACGTGGCTCCCATCCTCCCCTTCAGTCTCACTATCCCTCCCTTTGTCTTTCTTTTTCACTTATGTACCTGTAAAGGTTTTGTCCCTCTACCCACTGATTTTGCAATGTGTTCTTCTGTCTGAGCTTTGGCTTCCTTACTGACCTCCCTGCCTCCTTTGCTTCTCCTGGTACTTCTCCTATCCCTTCTGCCTGTGTCTTTTTGTATTGCCTGAATGCAATCTTTTGGCTTTCACTTTCTTTGCTACCTCTTTGGAAAACCATAAATGGTCTCTCTTCCTTTCCTCTTGCTAACCTGCTTAATGCATAATTCTGTTGTTCTTGTAATCCCCATTTTAAATACTCCCACTGTTCCTCAACCCCTGATTCCTGTCCCATTCCCCTTAATGCCTCTTTCAAGTTCTCCCCATTTTCCCAAAGTCTGCCCCTAAAATCCGGGATACGTGTTTTGTGTGGTTTGGTTCTGCTCTTTCTGTGATTTCAAACACAATGACTGGTGGTCACTGTTACCCAGGTGCTCCCCACTCTTACCCCCATCACACTGTCCCTGTTTGTGAGCACAAGGTCCAGTATTGCCTTCTGCCGAGTTGGTTCCATGACCACTTGCTTGAGGAAGGCACCCTGAAGGGAGTCCAGGATAAATCTGCTCCTAGTTGATGCTGCTGCTGGGATGCTCCAGTCCACGCCTGGAATATTGAAGTCTCCAACCAGTACTACACCCTTTGTCTGCCATCCTTGGATGGTTAGCATCAACTCCCTATCTGTTTCTTCCTCCTGGGCTGGTGATCTATAGACCACACCTGTGCGGATGGCTGTCCCCATTTTCCTTTCCAGCTTAACCCACAGTATCTCCCCCATTTTGTTCCTCCTGGATTTCTGTGGCCCTTATGTCATTTTCACATACAGTGCCACTCCTCCTCCTTTCCTGCCTGCTCTGTCTCTTCTGAATATGTTGTAGCCAGGTATGGCCATCTCCCAGTCATGGTTATCATTACACCAGGTTTCAGTGATGGCCACAATGTCCAGGTCTGACTGCAATGACAGCCTCAGATCTTCCATCTTGTTGCTAAGGCTCCTGGCATTTGCACACATGGCTTTCCATGATTTGACCTCCTAGACTGCTTCACTGTTCTACTCCAGCCCCTTCCTTGGTTGTCATTTATCCCTGGTTCTCCTTGCTGTCTGCCCTTCTGCTGAATTTTGCCCCTTTTCTGCTTATCCACCTCTTGGGCACTAATCTCCATCTTTTGCACACTGCTTTGCAGAGATAGCCACTCCTCTGGTTCACTGGTTCCACTGCTAGCTGTGGGCGGGTGAGCAAGTAGGTACCCTCCTTGCTGGCCTGCCACCCCTTTGCTAGTTTAAATGCTTGTCAGTGTAGCATTTAAACTTATCACTGAGTGCTTGATTCCTCCAGGATGGATGCAGGCCATCAGGCTTGAACAAACCTCCATCCCTCCAGGTGGGTCCCCAGTCACCAATGAATCCAAACCCTTCCTCACAGCACCAGTTCTTCAACCATGAGTTAAAGTTCCTGGTGCATGCACTCCTATGTTCTCCTTGCCTCTCACAGGTAGTACTTCTGAGAAAGTGACAGAAGTAGCTACTTGCTTGAGACCCTCCCAGTTTCTTAAACTCTTCCTGAACTTCCTTTGGCTCCCCATTTGCCAGGTCATTAGTACCTAGGTGAATAATGACATCCAGCTCACCCTCCTCTTGCCTTCCCAGTGATCCCCAGGATCTTCCTTCCATCCCTCCATGCCGTAGCACCTGGTAGGCACCTCACCTCCCTGTCCTCCCCTCCTGTGTTCCTAGCTGTATCCCTCTTACGAGTGGGTCCCCACCAGGATTTGCCCGTCCTCCTCTGGGGTCCACTGCTTTCCCACTGAGGTCACCTCCTTGGCTAACCTCCACATCCTTTCCTTCCACTTCTCTGGGTACCTCTATTTGGTTGTCCTCGTTTGCCAGTGTGGCATATGAGTTCTTGAGTGGAATAGGATCTGGGATGTGCCTCTGCCTGACTGCTCTAACCCTCCCTGAGCCCACTGTCATCCAAGTGCTCCTCGTTCTCGGCATCCTTTGAGGCAGCTGCATTGGACTGGGTGGTCCCTGGATAGGGGTGATGGTACTCCTGACCCAGTTTACTTCTGCTCTGAGTCTGGCTACCTCATCCTGCAGTCCAGAGAGATGCATGCAGATAGGGCAGCACCTCAGTGTCCAGAAGGTCTGCCTGAATATGGCTGCCCCACAGCCACTGCATTGCATCACTCCCCACATTATACTGCAATTCCACTACTTGTCTGCTACTGAAGCTCTCCTAGTTCTCTTTTTATTAATTTACTGTACTAAAAATCCTGTCACTAATCCTCAGATATTTTTTTTTTTAAAGGAAAAAGAAACCAATAAATAAATAAATGAGTCAAAACACTTGTTGCACTGAGGGTGGGCTTCTTCCCCCTTATGCCCCTCCTACTTCACACCCCTTACTATTCCCTGTGTTTAGCTCCTGTCAATCAGATTTATCAGGGCATATAATTAAGAGTTGGGGAAGGGAGGGGTGAAAATTTGCAGCAATTAAAGACAGCACAGAATTACACCACCACTATGTTTTAAATTTTCAACAGCCCAAAAACAATTATAAGACAACAAAGAAAGTATAGTGTCACTAAACGCCCACAATCTAAGTTTAAAAGAAAAATAGCAATTACCAGTTACTCTAAAGCACTGAATTGAATATGTTTCCTTCCTTCCCCTTCTGGCTTCTTCTGAGAAAATAAACCTCTGCTTGCTACTTTAACTCTGACTAAGCCCCACCTCCAGTTATCACGTAGCTGAGGTCAGAGGCCAGACAATTAACACCCTTCACCCAACTACAGCGCAGTCAGACAAGCCAAGATAAACTTTGCAGCAATTAAAGACAGCACAGAATTACACCACCTCTATGTTTTAAATTTTCAACAGCCCAAAAACAATTATAAGTAAAGACAACAAAGAAAGTATAATGTCACTAAACGCCCACAATCTAAGTTTAAAAGAAAAATAGCAATTACCAGTTACTCTAAAGCACTGAATTGAATATGTTTCCTTCCTTCCCCTTCTGGCTTCTACGTTGTAGAAGGAGGAGGCCCAACTTCACCCAGGTGGAATCAGATGCCCTGTTTGAGGCCTACCTTGACAGGGAACCGCTGCTCAGTGGACAGCGGGGAACACCACAGGCCCGAGCTGCAGCATGGGATGAGGTTGTGCATGCCGTGAACCAGCATGGCAGCCACCAGCGGTCTGAGCAGGAATGTAAAAAGAAGGTCGGTACAGACAAGAGGAGAATTAAGGACAAGGTGGCTGCCATCAGGGCAGCACGTGCTGCAACTGGTGGTGGACAGCCAGATGTGCCACGCCTGATGCCACAGGAGGAGCGGATGGCCGGCACCGTGTGGCGTTGTGCCATAGAGGGTGTTCCCTGTGGTGGCTTCCAGATGGTGGTGGCCCGTCACTGCATAGTAGGTCGTGTGCTGTCACTGTGTGGGAGGTGGGGGGAATGCCACAGGGTAGGGCGGAAACATTAACGCTATTGTGTTCCCTTACAGCTCCTGAGCATCTACAAGGGTCAGCGGTAGTGGGTGTGTCCACCGTGAGCGAGGCCATGGACACGGAGGAGTGCCCATCCACCTCCACAGGTGTCCGAGGGTCAGGACCACCGCGTACCTGCCTGTCTGTCTGGTCTGAAGATGGTGGTGCCAGTGCGGACAAGGCCCTGCCTGTGTCCCAGCGTGACAGCGGCCACAGACTCCAGCGTGCTGTGACATGGACTGGTGCCAGATCAGGCAGTGATGATGATGCATCACACATCCCGGACAGTGATACATGTGGGACGCAGGATGGTCCCACAGCCGGGAACGGCACGAGCATAGTCATGGGTGGTGCTGCCATGGAGGCCTGCATGACATCACAGTCCCAGCCTGTGCCTGTATGCCCCAGTGGGGCAGCATTGGTGTGCATCCAGGCTGGTGGGGCTGTTGCGGCCGCTGCAGCAGCACCGGTGAGCCCTGGTGACTGGCAGCCAGAGGGGCAGTGCCAGCAGTCGGCCAGTGGTGACGGGGGGACAGTGTCAGGTGGCGGCATCAGTGCACTGTGTGTGGATGTGCCCTGGCATGGCCCTGGTGTGCAGCACCCATCTTCAAGGTGTGCTGCCTGGCATGGCCAGGAACACCATGAGGGACAGCATGCTAACCAGGCAGATGACCTCTTTGATGAGCACAGCCACCTACTCCAGGCTTCGGTGGATCAGCAGTTGCGGCTTGTGATGGTGGTGGATGCACTCAGTGCGGTTCTGCACCAGACAGAGGAGCGGCGCAGCAGGGACCACGGTCTTCTCCTGGCAGAGATGGCCCGGCAGCAGGAGGATGTGCCCGCTGCCCTTGACAGGCAGACATGTGCAATCACTGCTATCATGGCCACTTTGGGCACCCAGTTCATTGCCCATGCACCGCAGATACTGCGTAGAGTCACGTCCACCCCTTCCCAGCATCATGCGACACCTTCCATGTCGGCACTGGGTTTGGCTGTGGGCATACCGAGCATGCCTGGTGCGGGCATGTTCAGTGAGCTGCAGACCCCTGCGTGAACACGGCCACATTCCCGCAGTGTCACCCCTGGGAGACCATCGGTGCCACCCCATGAGGCCAATGATCAGCCTTGCACGACTGGCAGGTCTCGGCGGGGCCCCCCACACATCTGTGGCAGCCATGGCAATGTGCCGCATGACTGATCTGTCTCCCACCATGGCCACTGTCTGCCACTGCCCTGTGTGCAGTGTGTTGTGCACGGTGCAATGCACAGGTGGGGTACCCGGCCCTGCACACACATGGTCCATGTGCACACCCTCCCAGCTGCTGCCCACTGTGGTGTGTGCATGATGATGCCTGCATTGCGCTGTCCACCAGTGTGCAATGGTGCCCAGCGTCTGAGACATCCACAGTGATGGCCACTGGGTGTGGGCATGTGTAGACCTGTGTGTGGCTAGGGGTTGCAGTTGGGGTTGGCATGCCTTATACCCCTTGTGCATGTCTTGTGGTGTGTGTGTGTGTGCGTGAGCATGTGTTGTGTTTGGCCTTGCCATCCCTGACAGTGTGTGCGGTTCCACGCTCAGACCCATTCCCATGCCGCCATCCACCCCTGGGGTTCGGCCATGCCAGTCTGTGGGTTGTGCCCTTGCCACTGGTGGTTGTACATGGCACCATGACCTACCTGTGTTGGCCAAAGTGCTCCTCTGTGATGGCGTCCTGGTGCAGTTGTGCCATCCAGATCAGGCAGGGGTCCCTTCGCCCAAGGGGTGGCTGCCCATCACCATCTGGACCGGCATCCTCGTCGTCCCCATTGCTGTCCCCCTCTTCGACCTCTACAGCTATCCCACAGTCGTTGGCCATGTTGTGCAGGATGCAACAGGCCAGGAATAGCCTGCAGGCCTTTGAGGGGCTGTACTGTAGGGCACCGCCAGACGTGTCCAGGCACCGGAAACGTGTCTTCAGCATCTCAAACACCCGCTTGATGACATTACATGTGGTGGCATGTGCCTCATTGTACTGTTGCTGCGATGGGATCTCGGGGGGTGCAGGTATGGTGTGAGCAGCCAGGGACGGAGTGGGTAGCCACTGTCACCTGTGTGTAGAGGGTGGACATTCGTATGGTGGTCTGTGTCGCTCTGCCATGGGCCGTCAAGGCCAGTACCCATGGCACCTCTGACTATGCACCCCTCCACTGCTGCCCATGTCATTCTGCATGATGTGCATACTCACCCACTAGGTGGCCAGTGGGGATGTCCCCACTCTCGAACCTGTGGCACAGTGCAGACTGGTGCCAGATGAAGGCATCATGTGCTCCCCCAGGGTGCGTGGCACAGACATTGGTTATGATCCCCCTGGCATCGCACACCACCTGGCAGTTGATGCTGGCAAAACCCTCCAGGCCAGATGGCGTGTGGATGGCCACATGGGTGCAGTCAATGGCCCCAAGCATGCCAGGCATACGTGCTACCCTATGGAACTCTTGTATGTGTGCTATGTGCTCCACCTGTGTGCTGGGGAAATGGATGTACTCCGCAGCATGTGGCAGCAGTGCGCTGAGGAATTGTGTGAGTAGGCGTGACGTGGCCAACTGGGTTTTGCCTGTTGTGTCCCCTGTTGGTCTCTGGAAGGTGCCCATGGCGAGCCAGAACATGATAGCTGTCACCTTTGTCTCCACTGACAGAGCATGGCTCCATCATGTGGGTGCCTGCATCTTATCACTGCATAGCTCACAGAGCCGCCTCAGGATCACCCTGTTCAGGCGGTACTGGCCCACAATCTCTGTGTCAGTGTAGTGCTCGAAGGTGGTGCGGGCTCGGTACTGCCTTTTGGGGGCATACTGCCTATGGGCCCTTCCATGGCTGCACCCCCCTGCTGCCTGCCTTCTCACACCCCTCATTACTGCCTCCATCTGGAAGGTGGCACTGGGATGTCCCTGACTGGTGTCCTCCCCCAGAAGCTGTTATCCCGTTCCCCCCGCTATCCTCTGTGATGCTCCCCCTGCACCGGGTACACCTCCGGCCTTTGGCTGTCCTGCCTACTGCCACTGCCCTCAGTACACTGTGGCACTACTCTGTCTGTCCTGCACAAGTAGCACAGGCTCCCCACTCCTGTCCTGTTCCTGTGTGTTCCCAAGTGTGCCCTGTCCTGCTCCTTTACAGTGCCACTCACTGCTACCCTGTTTGTGGTTGCTGTCACCTCGCTCCCACCTCTGGCTTCCCTGTAGCGTTCTTGCATCTCTCTCTTGTTCCTTTTTATTTTGGATCATTTCCGCTATCGCGCAACTTCCACTAGCTCCCCTATTGCGCATGGCACATGCTGTTGAATATTGCACTGCACCAATTATTCATGGTTCCACCCCCTACGGTTGCACATGCATTTATTACCATTGTGCTCTTGCGCATTGCAACTTGACTGATGCAGCTGCCTCCCGCTGAATATCGCATAACACAAGATTGTGACTTACGCTGGCACATCTCTGTTGCACATGGCGCATCCCTTTTGAATATCTGGGCCAAAGTATATTATTCCCTGAAATTCTTACTACATTTTTCAATCATAACTTTTGACTTAATTTAATGGTGACCATTCGTTAATTTATGTCTTACCCACACTCTCATTTTTACCTTAAGTTTACATTTTTTCCTGTCTGACTGAGACTCTATGACCTCATTAAGCTTTCTTTTTTTTTTTTTGCACAATATTAAATTGAACAAGGGAAGTGTGACAGGGTTGAATGAGGCCTTGCCTCATTTGTTATGCAAAAAGAGTTTAACGCAAGGATCTATTCTATCCTCTCCTTTTCTGTCTCTTCTCTGTCTGGTTGCACAACCAAATTTTCTTGAGAGACCTAGGAACTGATCACTCCAACCGTTTTGCAGTTCTCCACCTCTTGCTATCTCTGTGCCTTCCCTTGCTGTTCTGTCTTTGTTTTCCCCTTACACATCTGTGGATATAAAAATATATGTGAATCTTTATGTGGAAATGTCACTGATACTGGGATTTTTTTTGTTTAAAACTGTATATAGTTATACTGTACTGTTGAAATGATTGCAAAGCTACTTGGAACTCAAGGGGTTAACCTGAGATGCAGATCGTGCAGAGTTGTAAACAAGAGGTCAGTTACGGGTCACTATGTTCTTTTTGCCGCACCTACATCGGAACTTACAAGAACATTCTGTGAGAAGCAGGTTCTCTTAACGAGTTCCCAAAGACTTATAAAAAGAGCAGCAATGCTTTTGCTAGAGAGACAAGGAGAGTGAGAGACTGAGATTTGGAATTGAGAAGAAACACTCTGAAGAAGGACTTTGATTTTTCTGTTTGTATTGCCTTTGTAAATAGTTATACTGAACAAATGTTTATTTTTTATTTTGTTGTTATTACTACTAATAAAACACTCATTGCGAATTTTACAACTGCTTCTGGTAATTCTATGCTTCCTGACCTGTGCCTCGATGACAGGAAGTATAAACTTAATGTGGTAAAATTAGGGAATTTGTTTATTTCAACTTAGAAACAATTAAACACAGAAAAGCCTTAGTATGCATTGTAGGAATGAATGAAGAAATACATATGTGCATACATACCATACATAACTAAGCAAACAAATAAATAAGCACATACATATATACATTTATGCAGTAGGCATGGACACAAAACCCACTGTATAAATATTATAATAAATAATTAATGTGTATTATCTGAACTACTATGGTATAACATTTTTATTTATAAACACAATAAAGTTGTCATCAAGATTTATACATAAACTTGATGTCATCTAGCCCCACCCTGCCCCTCCTCCACCCACAGGCACTACTACTTAAACCTTTCAGTCACGCATTGTCCCTCTAACAAATCACAATGAACAGTAGCTCCCACTTGGTTAAGAGCTTTATTCCTACAACATCCAGCTCACTGGCCTGCCTGTCAGTGATATACAACACCAAAGGAAAACACTTTCCTCTATCCTTATTTTTTTTTTTACTCAAACTTGTACACCCACCCACCCTAAACTGAAAAAGAAAAACTTTCTGTCCAGAATTCCTGACAGTTCTCCCTTCTAATGTCTCCAACCTCATGCAGCTTGCCTCTTATCCACTCCTTCCAGTATGCAGCTTGCCTCTATTCTGCTCCCGCCCTGGCAGCAACAGCATATAAAACCACTCTGCACCCTCTCTCCATCTCGTATATTTACACCTCGCAACAACTCATTCATTCTCTTTTTAAAAAGCAAGAATACACTTTCTGATGCCAGCTGCATGTTTCAAGTGGCTGGTGCCGGGACTCAGGGCTTCTCATATTTAGCTCACTGAGAGCATCCAGTACATAATCTGAGAAGTTTCAGAAAAAGGTCAGCTCCACCAATACTGTAGAAATGGAAACCAGGCTGTCATGATATCACAGCATCAGTTGTATCCTAAACAACACATAGCGATCCTCTTAGTGCATAAATATGAGGCAGAATGCGAAAACATTCACATATTTTTTTAATTTAAAATCAGAAAAACACAGTTTAATGTTAAAATTAACTTTGCTTACTCAGTCCTCAATACTGCAACAACAAACTTGGGCACTCACCACCGCCACTTTGAAGAAAGATGCCACTCTTTTCAGCTTTGTTTCCAAAATGTGTACATGTGTAGCATTCTTTGTGCAGTATTTTCCTAAGTGCAGAAAAATCCAGACTGGCACCAGAAAATCACCTGATGCATTTCGGATCTTGGTTGCGATCCTTTGACAAAGACACATAAACATTTAGTAAGCCTTTTTACATAGGGCCAGGTATGATGATTTTACATGACATGATCATAATCACAGATACATAATGCTTACTGTCACGGTATTATATATACATTAACAGCAGTGCAGAGTGCAGTAGTGCAAGGTTTAGTACAAATGATTAAAATTAGCATACAAATAACAGTTACACTAATACTGGAAAAATGCATTTAAAAGCATCATCAGCTTCATTCCTCATATAGTACATGACTTTGTACCAATTGCAGGTAATACTATTAAAATGCTACTATCCTCACTCCTACACTATTAGTACAGCACTTATTTAATTTTAAATTATGGAGTTATTAAAAGAAAAGGAAGATAGCATGGTGCCTCAAAACTGTTGATTAGGGCACGGGGTCTTAGCACTGTGGGACACAACCATGCACCGCTAGACTGTGCTGTTACAAACAGCATGCAGCAAGACTCACAAGTAATTTGTTTTACTGGGGGCTTTGCTCCCCCGTGCCCTCTGGAACTATTATAACCAACTCCAAGGGGGTGCGAACACGGGCAAGAAAAAGTCCTAAAAAAAAAAAAGACACCCTTACAGGAAATCAAACCTCTTTCTCCCCAATCTCATCCACTGCAGAGTCGGGTGCTGTAGCCACTCCACCATGGGAGTGGCTTGACCTAGCATCCAACCGCAGTGTCCACATACACTTCCTTCTTCTGGGTGAGCGACAGGGGATAGCAATCCTTTCATATCACTGTAATTCCCCTGTCACTCTTAAGCCATTCACGCTCTTCACAGCACGGTCTTGCTGTGCATGGTTTTCTCCATGCTATTCTGACTCGGTAGAGATCATTAGCTGCCAATTTCAGGGAGCTTATTTTCTTTCCTGGCATGTATCTAATCTAAATAGCCTGTCCTTCTGGGAAGAAAGAACAACACAAAATTAATAATCGTGTGTTAGAATAGTACATATCTTACTACGCAATCACCTAAGAAAGGTGCCAGTTCAAAGGATGAGTTCACGCGTGGAGCTCTGGTTGCATTGAGTTTGCAAATCCAAGACACCTCACATTTGAGGACTAAGTTGTTCAAGTCACCCTCCATCTCAGGTTTGAACACACCTTGTCTAATGCTGTGAAGAAGAATACATGGTCAGATTTATTACTTCCTTAACATGGAGCACTGTTGCATATGCCGTGCCCTTTCCTTTGATTGCTCTACAGTGTTCACCTACCCTCACTTTTAGGCTTTGTACTGTTTTTCACATGTAAACCGCACTACAAGTACATTCTGCCAAACAGATTATCCCAGTTGTGCCACAGGTTGTAAACTGCCTAATATCAAATTGTTTGCCAGTGTGGGGACTCATAAAAAAACTCCTAGTGTGATGTATCTGCAGTAACTATATCACTTACAGGGGTACAGCCCTTGGTGGGTTTGTTCACCCTATGATGACTTGTGGACCAAAGTGTCCTTAGGGGTAGTCACCTTTCTATAAGCCATTCTAGGAGGTTGTTCCATTATTTCTATCAGTCCCCTGTCCCTTCTTGGGACATGCCAGTGTTTTTTTTATTATTCCCTCTGGGTGGCTGGCACATGCAGAAAAGGTGATAATGTTAAATCTTTCTCCGTCTCTCTCTCTCTCTCCTCTCTCTCTCTCTCTCTCTCTCCCTCCCCCTCACCTTATCTCCGAATAATAGGTCCTGTCTGTTCTGTCTGCTTGCAAAATCTCTGGCCTAACTCACTAATCTCATAGAAACATAGACTTTGACAGCAGATAAGGACCGCTTGGCCCACCCAGTCTGCCCATTTCCCTACCTATTTGATAAGCTGCAGATCCAAGTTAGCCCACAGCCTAATTCTTCCTACCCCCCAACCAGAATTGCCTTATGTCTGCCCCATGCTTTCTTGAATTTCCTCACTGTTTTTGACCACACCACCTCCTCAGAAAGGCTGTTCCATGCATCCATCATCCTCTCTGTGAAAAAATACTTCCTCACATTGCCCCTGAGCCAGCCCCCCCCTCTATTTTCAAATTGTGCCCCCTTGTTCTTGCACATCTCTTTTTCTGAAAGATGCTACCCTATTGGACTTTGTTGATTCCCTTGAAGTACTTGAAAGTTTCTATCATGTCCCCCCTCGATCCTTTCCTCGAGAGTATACATATTAAGCTCCTTTAATCTCTCTCTTCGTATGGCTTCTGGTGCAGACCCTGTATCATTTTAGTTACCCTCCTCTGGACTGCCTCCATCCTGTCTATGTCCTTGCGGTGATAGAGTCTCCAGAACTGCACACAGTACTCCAGATGGGGTCTCACCAACTGTCTGTACAGAGGGATAACAACTTCCTGTTTTCTACTGGTGATGCCTCCCTCTATTCATCCTAGTATCCCCACAGCCCTCCTTACTGCCTTCTCACATTGCTTGCCTACCTTTAGGGCATCTGATATGACTACCTCAGGTCCTTTCCATTTTTGTTGTTAGTACCCCACTGTACTCTTCCCTGGGTTTTTGTTTCCCAGGTGCATTACTTTGCACTTTTTTGCATTCAATCTAAGCTGCCATATTTTTGACCATTCCTCCAACCTTAGCAATTCCCTTCTCATCTTTTCCATACACGCCCTTGTGTATCAACCCTGTTGCAGATTTTTGAGTTGTCTGCAAAGGCACATACTTTACCTTCCAGTCCCTCCACAATGTCACTTATAAAGACATTAAAAAGGACTGGTGCCAGTACTTGAACCCTGCGGTACCCCACTAGTAACCCCCCTTTCTTCAGAGTGAACTCCGTTTACTATAACCCTCTGTGTCCTGTTGTCCAGCTAATTTTTTAACCATGCTACCACCCTGGGACCCACTCCTAGGATGGCTAACTTGTTTATTAATCTTTTGTGTGGTACTGTGTCAAATGCCTTGCTAAAGTCTAGGTAGGCCATGTACACAGCCCATCCCTGGTCTACTACTTTGGTCACCCAGTCAAAGAAATCTGTTAGATTTGTCTGACATGACCTTCCTGCTGTAAATGCATGGTGCCTTGGGTCCTGTGCCCCACTGGCTTCTAGGTATTCAACAATTCTTTCTTTTAGAAGTAATTCCATAATTTTCCCTGCTGCTGAGGTTAAAATAACAGGTGTGTAGTTTCTTGCCTCTGCTTGGCTCCAACTTTTGTGAAGGGGAATCACATCCACCCTCCTTCAGTCCTCAGGTGCCACACCATCCTCCCATGATTTGTTAAAAAGAATAGCCAGTGGTGTCACTAGGTCTCCCCTTAGTTCATTTAGAATTCTGGGGTGAATCCCATCAGGCCCCATTGCTTTGTCCACCTTCAGTTTTAGGGGTTCTTTCAGGACCCTTTCTTCTGTGAATGGACTGGCATCGACCCCCCCCCCTCGATCCACAGTACTTCTATTGATTAGTTTAGGTACCTCCCCCTCTCTTCTTTTGTGAATACTGAGTAGAAGTATTCATTCAGTATCCCTGCTTTTTCACTGTCCCCCTCTACCCACATTCCCTTCCCCTTATTAAGCCTCACTATCCCTCCTTTGGTCTTTCTCTGCTCCTTAATGTACTCCTAAAAGGTTTTATCCCCCTTCTTAACTGTGTTGGTTATCTTTTCCTTGGTTTTGGCCTTTGCTATTCTGACTGCCTTCCCCACTTCCTTCTGTTTTAACTGGTACGGTTCTCTGTCTTGCTCCTTCTGTGTTTCCTCATACTTCCTGAATGTTACCTTTTTCTCAGTAATCTTTCCCGCCACCTCTTTTGAGAACCATGGTGTTTTTATCCTTCGTTTTGAATTTTTTATTTGCTTCACAAAAAGGCTTGTTGCCTCTGTGAGGACAATTTTGATTTTTCCCCATTGTTCCTCCACCCCTCCTTCTTGCCCATTTGCTAGTGCTTTTCTGAGGCACTCTCTCATTTTGCCAAAGTCAGCCCTCCTAAAGTCTAGTACCCTTACTTTTGTGCTTGACTCTACGGCTGTATTTATCATGAACCACACTGTTTGGTGGTCACTTGTTCCCAGATGGCTACCCACTTCAAAATCCGAGATCCTCTCTCCGTCCCCATTTAAGAGTACCAGGTCTAAGATTACTCTCTCCCTCCTGAGTGGGTTCCAACACTAGTTGTCTGAGGTATGCCCCCTGTAGGGCATCGAGAATGATCCTGCTCTTGGATGTGGCTGCTGCAAAGGTGTTCCAGTTAACATCTGGCACAATTAACAGGTCCCCCATCAACAATATCTCCCCTTTTTCTGCCATCCTAAGGATGCCTTCTATCATTTCCTTGTCCATTTCCTCCCCTCTGAGACGGTGGTCTGTATACAACCCCCTCCCCATGCAGACTGTGGTGTCATTTCCCGTCTCCAGGGTGACTCACAGTGCCTCCTCTCCTTCCTGTTTACCCTTTAGTTCCATTGCTTTGATCCCTTCCCTTACATAGAGAGCTACTTCTCCTCCACTTTTACCCTCCCTGTCCCTCCTGTAGATTGAGTACCCTGATATGTTGATATCCCAGTCATGGTTCTCTGTGTACCATGTTTCTGTGTCTGCCACAATATCCTGGCATCCCTCTTCCATCAAGGCCACTAGTTCAGGGAGCGCGTGACCCAGACTATGGGCATTGGTACTCATTGCCCTCCATTTTTTGATTGCCCTTCCCCTTTTAGACCCTTCCCTGTCCTTACTGTGTTTGCCTTTTTCTCCATTTACCCCTGTCCTTCTCCATATGGACTTCTCTACCTTGGTGTTTGCCTTGCTAACTACCCTGTTTTGTGGGGGGGGCTGGGATTTCCCTGCTCCTTTTCAGTGCCTCCCCCCTTGGCTAGTTTAAATGCTTGCCAATGAAGCATTTAAACTTATCACCTAGGATCCTGGTTCCCCTCCTGTTCAGAAACAGACTGTCGCGTCAGTATAGGCCTGCATCCCTCCAGGTGGACCCCCAGTCCCCAGTGAAGCCAAAGCCCTGAACTCTGCACCTATTTTTCAGCCATTCATTGAAACCCATGGTGCGGAGCACCCTAGTTTCACCCATGCCATAAACAGGCAGCACCACCGAGAAGGTTACCATGCATGTTACTTGTCTAAGGCCCCTTCCCAACCCCACAAACTCTTCCTGCACTGCTCTGATCCCATTCCCAGCCAGGTCATTTATCCCTAGGTGGACAATGACATTCAGCTCCCTCTCCCATGCTGCTGCTCTAGTGATCCTGAGGATTCGTTCCCTGTCCTTCCAAGCCATGGCACCGGGAAGGTACCTTGCCTCCATCTCCCCTCCTTCACCCAGCTATACCCTCTTAACAACTGAGTCCCCCACTAGGAGTTGTTTCCTTCCCCTGTGTGGTCCTGTGCCACCCTCCTGCGGGTCTCCTTTGTGGAGGTTCCCAGCATCCTCCTTGGTCTCCACTGTGGGTGCCTCCATAGAGGAACCACACTTTGCCAGAACGGCATATGAATTGTAGAGAGGTACAACTGGAGGGATGCACCTCTTTTCCACCACCATCACCCTCCCTGAGCCCACTGTGGTCCAACTGCTAGTCCTTCTTGTTAACCTCTGAGGCAGTGGCAGCCTTTCTCCAAGAATGTTGTCTTCAGGTCCCTGGCTCCATTCTCAATGTCCTTAATGATCCCACAGTTTCTTCTCAGTCTTAGACACTGTCCTTTGGGTATGTTAGAGGCAGTGTGGCATGGGTGACAGCTGGACACATGCAACAAAGTGTTACTGTCAGTTTGTTTCCTGTAAGTATCAGTAGTAACTCACCCATCTTTCCTTTACATAGTTTTAGATCCAGAAAATCCACTGTCTCTCTGCTAGTAGTGCACGTAAACCATAGATGCGGATGCGTACCTTACATGTAATGAAGGAATTCGACCAGTTCTGCCAAATCCCCACACCACACTGCAACAATGCTGTCTAATTAGCGATGTCAAATTGCTAGTTTGCTGAAAAATGAGTTGTTCTCTCTATCATATATGAAGTGGTGATCCCATAACTCCATGTACGGATTTGCCAAGGATGGGGCAAAGGTGGTGCCCTATCACGGTCCTCTTTATTTGAAAGTAATAATTGCTCAGAAATGTAAAAACATTATCCTTTAGAACATATTCTGTTAACCTGAGTAAAACAAAAGTAGGGGACTTGCCTTTAGTTTAGAGAAAAGGCCACTGTGTCTAAAGCCCCTTCATGGGGGATATTTGTTTACAAGGACTCAGTATCCAGGGTAAACACATGTAAGTCCTTGCCCACCATGATAACCTCCATGACCTGTAAAATATCCTTGGTATCTGCCAGATAAACTGAAGTGTAGTGACATAGCATCTTATAAAGCAATCAACATACTCGAGAGAGGCTCCATAAGTGACCCTATGCCACCTACTATCATCTACTGGGCAGGCTAGAAAGGGATTTATGCACTTTTGGAAGTACTTACTGGGTAATTGGTAGGTATAAATTCCATAGTCTTTTTATAAATATGTCACATTTGAAGGCACTTTTGATGGTCTTGTCAATAGCCCACTTGAATTGCCTAGTCAGATCACTGTTTATCTTGATGTAAAAATCCTTGCTGTTCAATTGCCTGAGGACCTCTTTCTTGTAGTCCACTTTGTCCATTAGGAGGATGCTGCTGCCCTTATCTGCAGCTTTTATTACTAGATTGTGATCTTTTTGTGAAGATGTTAGTGCAGTTTTCTCAGCTGTCATCACATTGTGGTACGTCAGGTGGGGCACAGCATTGAAAAATTCTACTAAGTCCCTCTCTTCGAGCTCCTGGAAGGTGATGATAGCTGTGTTGGGGGGGAAAGGTTGATTTTTCCCTCTAGTCACCCCTGTATATTCAGTGCTCAGTGGTTCTGCCTCTGTTGGCATTGGCAGTGTGCCTGTACTTGGTCCACACCATTACATAAATGGACTATGCATTGGGTACCTCAATGGGTAGCTGATTTTTTTGCACTCGAGCAGTTTGACCTCCGGCACATCTCAAGCAGCTTATGCACTCATGAGGTTACCTGAGGTAAAACTGCTCTTGTGCAAATAAATCAGTTATTCAACGGGTCCCAACTGCATACCCCTTATACAAACATGCAAACATCATATGCCAACAATGAGAACATTCTCAGTAATATTCAAAACAGTTTAAACTTGGCAAGACCACAGTTGGAGGTACAAATGACTATTCAGCCACATGACTCTTAAACAAAAGGCAAAAAATTGTACAGCTGTCCATTTTTAATTTAAGTTATAGTCTTTAAGACAATGAAGGAGCAGACAGTTTCTAAAGAAAAGACCTTCCTTTGATATTTCTATAACTGTTGGGGAATTCTCTCCCTATATTAGGATCAAGTCAGCTGTGACTGGGGAGATCACAGACTCAATTTTCAAAAGCCCAAGAATGCTGCGAGCCTCTGGTGCACCGATTATATGTCGCACGGGGCTTGCGGCTTTCTGCTAGTGCCAATCTGGATTTTCACTCCCATGCACTGCATACCGCAAGTTACACCAGCTCCCCGCTGGTCCAACTTTCGGCATGCTGTGGACCATTTCTATGGGGCTTGTGCCAAATATCTGGTGCAAGACACTGTAAAGTGTAGAAAGTGTCGCAGCTGTGACCGATGTACTAAAATCGGAAGCAGTTGCATGAAAGACATTTGGCATAGCTGCACCAAGGAAGAGGACGTATGCAGGGCTGGATGCAAGTCCTGCGTCACCTTTTAAAAATCAAGCCCCACATCTCTGGGTGATGTACAGTTCAGTTTCTGAGGAGTGAGAGGAGGCTGTAACAAAATCTGGCATGCCACTTCACTGAGATGTTGGCATGCCAGAAAATGAGGATGGGAGGTTCTGTGTAAAAGTAGCATGCTGCCGTCTCTCTGGCACTTTGGCACGCTGCTTGTGGACATTCAGTGATGCCCAAAAAGGGGTGTATGGTGCTATAATGCAGCATGCTGGTGTTTCATCTGATTATGCCTCTGTTTTATTATTGTTAACTGCTGTTAGTTCTAGAAAGATTGAGTTATTATAGGCTCAAAAAGCAGAACTGTAGCTATGGCATGTATTATTATTACCATGTTTACATACTAGGCAAGAAAAAATAGTGCAGTGTGCTGACGTGCTGGAGATGCTGGCATGTCACATTTACATAGAATCCCCCACCCCCAAATATCATCATGCCAGCATCTCAGCAAAGTAGAGTGCCAGAATTTGTTACAACCCCCTCTCAATTTCCAGCACCTGAATGTCTTGCTGACATGCCGGTCCAGGTGCCTGAAACACAGCACCTACAACAGCATACTGACACTTGATTCTAGCATGCCAGTGTAGGTCTGCATTTCCATCAGCTGGAACAGAATGCCAAGACGCACCAGAGTTAAAAATTGTTACAACCCTTTCTGTGAGGAGGTGTTTCCAGGCATAGCACCTGAATTCTTCCTTTGAAGAGTACATGGAGTAAGCTTGAGGCTGCTACTCAGGAGTTACCCTCCCATAACGTAATCTTCTAGCAGCTGTTAGGGAGTTCACCTCCCATATTATAGGCTGCTGTCCAACCCCAAAATCCCTCATAAATGTGAATAACAGAACTATAGGAAAACAGATCTTTCCAGGCCCAGGTTCATGTCCCAGTGAGTGACTGGAACAGTAAAGGAATGGAACAGGTACCAGGAACAGGTAACAGGTAATTAGCATCTTTTGGCATTAGCAGGTGTCAGCAGAAGGAAGCAGAAAAGCAGGGGACTCTGCCAGTCGATTAAGTGAAGGCACCTGTTCATGTCTGTGTAACAGTCACTGCTGGGAGGGATGGAAGGAAAAGGGCAGGCCAAACCAGGGAATAGGAGCAACACCCTGTCTAGGGTAAGAATACAGTCCCCACCACTTATAATGGGCACATCTGTGCAAGCACTTTCTGCCCGTTATTTGGGTTGGGCACTGTAACCAAAGTGAATATTTTATAAGTGCTGAATACTGACACAGCCCTCAGGATTCCTCTTTAGATAGCTGCAGGATCAGGAGGACTGATGTAATATGAAATAAACATTTACAAATGTTTATTTCATATTCCAGTATTAAAATAACTAAAAATGTGACCGTTACAGTATGTTACCTGTTTAATGGTCTGATGCAATGTGAGGTAGATGAAAGCATTGTAAGGTGCTCCCTGCTGCAAACACGATTCTTCTGCCTACTGTAGAGACCTTGTCTCCCCATCACCCCCCCCCCATCTTCAAGTCCCAAGCAAGACTTCAAGCAAGGTTCCCTGCAGCTAAAACAGCAGGCACAGTTATTCTACCCCTCTGCCCATTGCCGAGAGCTAATCTCCCCATCTCCCCACATCTTCGAGTCCCAAACAAGATTCCAAGGCAAGGCTCCCTGCAGCCAAGATGGCAATCGCGATTGTTCTGCCCACTGCCGAGACCTTATCTTCCACTTCCTCCCATCTCTGATTCTTTCCTGCTGACAACTGATCAGTAAAAACATGGTCTCTGAGGCTATATAGTAGTGTTCTATGCCCTTTCTATTTTGGGCAGATTAGCTGCTAATTAGTGTCAGTTCACACTTTGGCAAGCTCCACAAACTGCATGTCGAAGTGTGAACTGACACTAACTAGGAGCTAATCTGCCTGAAATTGAAGGCAGGCATAGAATGCTATATCCAGCATTTTTAATGTTAGAGCCTATGGAACTGGCAAAAGATTATTGAAATTTGCCTTGACAAACTGATTGTCCATCCAAACTGTGGGTGCTATAAGTGGCGTGGACTGTATAAAGAGATTTAAACAAGATATGTGGTAACACAAATAGAAACAAACAAAAAATGGGAAAACTAGAAACACTCTATCGGGGTAAGGGTACAAACGTATTTCCAGGTAACACAAGGAAAAAAGAAGTTGGGAATGCTGGGAGTAGTACAATGCAGTGACTGTGGAGTGCCTGTTTTCAGGGTGCCATGTGAAAACAGCTGAGTAAAAACAGTGACCACCAAAAACAGCTAATACAAAACAGCTTAGTCAACTACAGCAAGTTTTGTTTTTGCAGGGGGCAAGCACTTCATTAAGGAGGGTAATTTTTGGTTGCTGCCTGTATTTGACTTAGCTGTTTTGACTTAGCTTTTTTCACTTTGCTGTTTCCAGTGTCCACCATTTTCAGAGGGACCTTCTGGAGAATGTGGTGCTGCCCCATCTGCACACATCTCTCTAGGTTGAGGAAGAAGGTCGCTAGACTACAGGCTGAGGGCTAGGATTTGGGGAACCTGTTCCTCCACACGGGGGCCACAAAGTCTGCCACTGTTACCTCAGAGAATGCAAGGAAGGAGGAATGTCTGTACTGTGGTGGGCTCTGGAAGGATGGGGTGGGGGTTAGAGGCACATTCTTCAACCAGTACCACTATGTAATTCCAGCACAGCTTTGGTGGAGTGGGACTGCTGAGAGGAGGTATCGGCTGTAGTGACTAGAGAGGATATGGGAGATAGCGGAGACCGCAAGGAGAGTGATAGAAGACCCTAAAAGAGCAGGAAGCAGCATTTGATGGAGGACTCAATTGTGAGGGGGATAGATTTGGGAATAGGAAGGGGAAGAGGCAGCTTAGGTGCCTACACAGCTTCACGGACCAGAGGGATGGGAAGCAGATCCTGAGGATCGCTAGAGCAGCAGAATGGGAGGGAGAACTGGATGTCATTGTCCACCTGGGGACTAATGACCTGGCAAGGGATAGGGCTGGGACAGTGCAGGGGAATCTGAGGGCACAGAGATGGGGTCTTAGACAGGTAGTGCACTCGGTGCACTCAGTGGATTTTGCTGAAGTGCTGCCTGTTTACAACAGGGGGGAAGAGAGGGATCTCCACACCAGAAGCTTCAATTCATGGCTGAAGGAATGGTGCAGAGAGGAGGGGTTCATCTGGATTGGGTCTGGGGACTCACCTGGGAGGATAAGGGCTTATACAGGATTGATGGTCTGCATCCATCTAGGATGTGAACTGCAATTCTCAATGGATGGTTTAAATGTTACTTTGATGAACACTAACTGAGGTGGGCGGCAGAAGGAATCGGGGAAGCAGGAAGTGCCCCCCCCCCACCACAGGCTGAAGTTGAGAATAAGGAGAACCTGAGGGATGTGGGATCCCCAAGGGTACACATTAATAAAGGAAGCAGGGTGGTAGAGATAAAGTGGGAAAGGAAAAGGAGCATTAAAAAGAGAGGGGGGAAAGAGGGAGGGCAAAAAGAAAAAAGGGGGTAACAAGAAAAGTGGAAACAAAATATGGAAGGCCGAGGCTGACCTGGATATTGTTGCCATTAATGAGTCATGATGGCCTGGATACTGTGGTTGTTAATGAACCATGGTGCATTGAAAACCATGACTAGGATATGGCCATACCAAGCTAAACTCTATTCCGGAAGGACAGGGTGGGAAGGAAAGGAGGGGGTGTGGTGCTTTGTGTGAGGGACAGCATATAGGCAAATGGGATACAGGGAATACAGGGAGAGGCAGAGGTGCTATGAGTCACCCTGGAGTTGGGCAATGGGACCACTTTTCATACAGGAGCAATCTACAGACCTCCAGCACAGGGGAGGAATTAGATAAGATACTGGTGGAAGCCATTGGCAGGATGACAGAAAAAGGGAAGGTGCTGCTGGTGGGGCACTTCAACCTGCTGGATATAGATAGAAGCCTCCCAGTAGAGGCTTTAGCTAGAAGCAGAGACATCCTGGCCTCTCTGCAGGGGGCATTCCTCAAGCAACTTGTCACTGTACCCACTCATGATGGGGCAGTATTAGACATAGTACTCACTAACATGGACAGTGTTGCAGACATCAAGGTGGGGAGCCACCTGGGGACCAGCGATCACCATATGATGTGGTTTAATGTAAAGATGGCTGCAGAATCAAACCACACAAGGGCAATGGTACTGGACTTCAGGAGAGCCGATTTTTTAAAGATGGGTGAATGCCTCAGGGATGGTCTGGCAGGGGGGAATGACCTGGGTGGGCTGGAGGAACAGTGGGCAAATCTAAAAGGGAACATGGTAAAGGCAACAAACCCATGTGTCAAACAAGTGAGCAAAAGCAAGAGGAAAAAGAGACTGTTACAGTTCTCGAAAGAGGTGTCTGAAAACATAAAGGCTAAAAGGGTAGCATTCAGAAGGTGTAAGGAGATGCAGAGGGAGGAGGATAGGGAGGTGTATCAGGGGAGTCAGAGGGAAGCAGGCAAAGCAGTAAGGAGCACAACGTTACAGACTGTAGAGAGAATAGCCCACAAGGTAATGAAAGGGGACAAGACATTTTTAGGTATGTAAGTGAAAAGAGGAAGACCAAGGTGTAATTGTAAGGTTGGGGGGATGCAGTCGAGGACACAGAAAGGCAGATATCCTGAGCAAATACTTTTGTTCAATGTTCACACAGGAAGGAGAAGGAGGGAGTCACAAAAAAGTAACAGAAGCTTTGGAGTAAGAGAGGTGGACACTAGTCCTTTTCTGGAACAGAAAGTCCTGAAGGTATTCACTAATCTGAAAGTGGGAAAAGCAAATGGGCCAGACAGGGTGGATTCCAAGGGAACTGAGGCAGCTCAGAGAGGTATTAACTGCACTCTGACAGTTCTGTTTAACAGCTTACTGGAAACATGACTGGTTCCAGAGGACTAGAGGAGGGCAGACATATTCCTACTTCACAAAAGTGGGAGCAGGGAGGAGACTGGCAAATACAGACCAATTGGCCTGACATCAGTGGTGGTGTGAACGTGGGTACAAATGGAGTCCAGGCAAAGTGTTCAGGATGTAAAACTTCAAATCAAATTTATTAATCAGCAGACAAAATAAGCAGACTGAGTATGGAAAATAAAAGCTATAACAAAAGCAAAACAGGTCTAACAATGGCTTCTCCCAATGGAATCCTTCATCCACCTAGTAGCAGGCTAGGGGACTGGTAGGGTAGAGCCATACCTCTCAACCTCCCGCCTCATAAATCAGGGACAAGGCTTACAAAAATCAGGGACAAAGGACCAAAATCAGGGACACTTCTTCAAAATTGGAGATATCAATTCAGGAAGCTGGTAGAATATGGGACTTGGTGTAAAATGCATTTTCCAAGGAAGAACAAGTCTGCAACTTTAAGGTTTGACATTATTTTGTACTTACAACTCCCACTGTTTGGTCACGAAAACACAATTTTTAGGAGGGACAGAGTAAATATTTGAGGTACAATCAGGGACATCCCTGAAAATCAGGGACAGTTGAGAGGTATGGGTAGAGCTCCTACCGAACAACTAACTTTGCTCTACTAACACAAGCACGTTTATATTAGTTACAGGTCTCATGACCCACTAAACACCTCCCACTTTATACACTGAATCAAAAAGATACCTTTAAAGGCTACAAAATTAAATTACACTACATAAACATTTCATAACATACTGTTGTATAAATATAGCAACACATTAGCACAAATAAAAAGGCTTATTAAACAAAGAATATGCCAGGGAGTCAGGCGCCTCCCAGCAGTGACTGTTATAAATAGGCAGAAAACATGGCCGACCGGCCCTAAGTAACAGTCATTCTGCAGTGAGGTCCTGAGGTTCGACAAACAACAGTTTGCTACCTAGAACACAGACACATATGCAGTTGCTTCTTTTTATTCACCTAAAGTTTCTAAATGGTAGAGTACCATGATAGAAACCCTTCTATGCTCTGTATTCCTTAAAATAAGTTTTATTGCAGCTATTTATCTACATTTATCTGTCTTTTGTAAAGGGAGGTCTCATACACAATGCTGTGCAGCCTAATTAGTAAGGTGTGTCCCTGCATAAGCTAGCACAAGTTCTGTTGCACTAGTAACTCCTTTATCACCATAAAAAATAAGGATATTTGCAAGACAGAAAAGGAGTCTCCTGTGCTTCTATAGGCACTGTTTTTGCCTCTTGCAAGGTTTCTCCAGTTTGCACAGAGTGAAGAAAACGAGTCACTATGCTTGTTTAATAATCCTGGAGCTTATTTACAGTTCTTTAGCTTTTTCAGGCAGTTTTATCCTAGGCTTCAGGAGTGATGTTGAAACGAATAGGAGAGGGATAGGAAGAATACCCACAAGTGGCCACAGTGTGGGTAGGGAGACGACAGAGAGAGTAAAAAGAACAGGGACAGGCTAAAGTAAAGAAAAAGGCACTGTTGCAACAGATTTTAGAAAAAGAAACAGCACTCTAAAAGCACAGATACTGTTAAAGCTGCCTCATGAATAAACAAAAATGAACCAGATACCATTGGTTTAAGGGCTGGACTGCCACAACAGAGTCCTCCTTGCATTCAGGAAACACAACAAGATGGGGGGGGGGTTACACTATGCCTAAGTCCCTTTCACAGGTGGGAAAGTTGATGAAATCTCTTCTGAAGGAAAATATTGTGGAATATCTTGAATCCAGTTGGTTACAAGACCTGAGGCAGCATGAGTTCACAGGGGTTAAATCATGTCAAATGAATCTGATAGTTTTCATTGACTGGGTGATAAAGGATTTAGATCAGAGTGGAGCGGTGGACGTGGCCTACCTAGATTTCAGTAACGTATTCAACACCACTCCATATAAAAGACTAGTACGCAAGCTGGGTAACTTAGGAGTGGGTCCAAAGGTTGTAAATTGGATAAGAAATTGGTTAGGGGATAGGTGACAGAGGGTGGTGGTAAATGGAGTTCACTCCGAGGGAGGGAGAGTGACAAGCAGGGTGCCACAAGGATCAGTGCTGGGACCAGTCCTCTTTAATGTCTTTATAAGTGGCATTGCAGAGGAGCTGGAGGGGAAGGTCTGCCTCATTGTCAAGTTACACCAAACTCTGCAAGAGGGTAGACACTCCAGGGACTGTGGAAAGGATAAGCAGAGAAATGAGAAAACTAGAGGAGTGGTTAAGGGTATGGCAGCTGGGTTTCAACATGAAAAAGTGCAAAATCATGTACTTAGGGCACAGAAACCCACAGTCAGAGTACAAAAAGAATGGACTAGTACTGATGACTGCTAAGCAAGAAAGAGACCTGGGGGTAATCATATCTGGTGATAACCTAAAGGTGGTCAGGCAATGCGACAAGGCAGTCAGGAGGGCTAATGAGATGCTGGGGGTACATAGGGAGGGGTATCACCAGCAGAAAGAGGGAGGCGGTGTTGCCTCTGTATAGATTGCTGTTAAGACCCCACCTAGAGTAATGTGTCCAGTTCTGGAGACCACATCTCCAGAAGAGCTTAGGTAAAGAGGAGGCATTCCAGCGGAGGACAACTAAAATGCTGCAGAGTCTGCATCAAAAGCCATATGAGGAGAAACCAGTGGACCTCAAGATGTACACCGGGGGGGGGGGTATGATAGAGACCTTGAAATACCTCACAGGAGTAAATAAGATACAGGAGGGAAGTATCCCAAATGTTGGTAAACTTAAAACTCATTAATCTCTGGTATCGATTTTCTTGCACAAAATTGTCCTTGATCTCATGCCAAACACTGTAAGTGAGAAATTCCCTAAATGTGTTTTCTACTAGATCACAAAACAAATATGCATTTTCCATCCCTCATTTTAATTCAACATTTGGACAGAGATCTTTTAAATATAAAGCTACTACCCTTTATAAGAACTTACCACCGTCTGCTGCTGTTGGATTCCAATCGTCTAAGTTTTAAGTAATACTTTCACGTATTTTATGTACTGGTCGCTGTGAAAAATGTCATTATTGCTAATCTGCTTACCAGTTTGAATAAAAATGAAATTAAATAAACTCAGTTTCTTATGGTATACTCAACAAAAAATATAGCATTATAGAGTAAACGTGAGTTAGCACTGGAAAATTGATTCAGCTCTTCATGTAAGGCGTCTCACACTTTACCTACTCCTCCAGATTGGACCTGCCGTTTGAAACCCGGAATGTGTGCCTCAGACCCTGAAAATAGCTTCTGACCTGGTGTCCACTACATGAGAAAAGAGTTAGTGAATTGTGGCAGAACTTCTTGTTAGGTCATCACACTACATTTGCACCCTCGCCCCGAGCCCACTGTTCAAAACTCAGTATATTCTCTCGGGACCCCAAGAGTCAAACCTGATCCAATCAGCAGTCAGTATGTTCAGGGTCCACATAACAAACAGGTGATTCCAAACCTCAGGAAACACAGTCCCCCTCACTCTGAACAGCATGCTAGAAAATGGAATTCAGCATGGAGCAGCATGTAGGTGCAGGCATCTGGAATCTGCACACATCCAGCAGTATTTGCTGGAGAATGGGAGAGAGACAGTAATGTGCTGCACGGTGGCGAGACTCTTCAACATTACCAGTATTTTCTGGGGGAGAGTAGTGGAAGTGAGATAATGTATCAGTAGTAAAACACTTTGGCATTGCTGGTATTTGCTAGGCTTGTAGTACTGTAGTAGGAACCTAATGAGCCAGAAGGTGGTGAGACAGTTCAGCACTGCTGGTATTTGCTAAGGGGTAGTGGGAGGGTGGTAATATGTTACATATCAGCAACACACTCTGGCACTGAAAATATTTACTGGTGGCGGGGGGAGATAATGTGCCACATGGTGGTGAGGCACTGCAGCACTGTCAGTTTTTGTAGAAACATAGACACATAGAATTTGCCTGCAGATATAGACTGCTTGGACCACCAAGTCTGCTTATTTTTCCCTTGCCTATAGTAAGGGGGGAGGGAGATAATGTGCTGCTTAGTGGCAAGACACTCTCACACTCGCGGTATTTGATTGGGGAGGTATTGAGAGAAAGGTAATATGCTGCATGGCAGTGAGACACTCTGGCGTTGTTGGTATTTGCTTAGTGGGGAGGTAGTGGTTAGGAAATAATGTGCCAAATGGTGAGAGACAATCTGGCATTGCCGAACTTTGCTGGGAGATGGAGAGAAGTTAATGTTAAGCATGGTGGTGAGATGCTCCAGCATTGCCAGTATTTGCTGGTGGTGCTGGGAAGTAATATGCCACATGGCAGAGAGACACTCCAACATTGCCATTATTTGCAGGGGAGTGGGACAGGGAGAATGTGTTGATTGGTAGCAAGATATTCCGGCACAGTCATAGCAGTTGACCTGGTCAGCTTTTTCCTGAAATGTCTGCAGTACCACTGTAGGGCCACCAGAGAGACTATCTTTAGAAATATCTGACCACATCAGTTGCCGCAGCTACTTGTTGGGGTGGCAAGAGAGAGAGACCAGAAATGACAGCGCAATCTGCTATGTGATATTGCAAGGTATTCAGGACACTGTCGGGCTACAAAAAGTGCAGCGTGTCTGCCAGTTGTACAAGGCAGAGAAACAAACTGTTCATCAGAACAATAAAAGTGATACAAAAAGCACAGGAAGCAAGCCTTGTAGGAACATTAAAGTAACACAGGAACGCAGGAGCTTCATCTTTGCATGTTTCAGCACCGTGATTGGCTAAGTGTTTTAAGTAGTGCAAAAAAAAACAGTCAAAATGGGCAGAATTTAGGTGGAGGGTGCTTCTAAGGCTGTGACAGGTTCAGAATGTCCAAGCCCCCAAAAGCTCCTCTTTTTTTGGTGTGATACCAATATGCTAGCTCTGCCTTTGGTAAGCAAACAAAAAAATAGCACAAGGGAGAAAGGAATGGTATAACAAAGAAAGTGTATAGAAAGGTGAGACTATGACACAGTGCAGGCAGATGAGAAATGGATTAAAGCAGAAAAAAACCAAGGAGCACAGATAATCCAAAACTAAAATCAGTACAGGTGGGACAGTGAGCAAAAAAAAAATTATCTCGAAAGAAAGTAAGAGGAAGAAAAATTCAGAGCAACAGTTGAAATAACCCAGCCAGGAAAATAAGAAATAACTTGAAGTAGTGAGAATGAGATGAGAAATATAAAGTTCCAAGAAAGACAGAGAATCAGAGATGAAAGAAAGAGACCAGACAGAGAGTATAGGCAGACTACAGTCAAAAAAGTCAAAATAAGAAATAAGGTGCACAGAAACAGGTAAGACAAAGGGAAACAGACAAGCTGTAGAAATATTTGAAATTTTTTGCTAGGGTCAGTAGGAAAATAAGTACCCAACTGAACCCAACTGTGATCCAAGATGGGACACTTCAATTAGGGAAAAATATGATTTTATAGTTAATCTTTTTACTGAAGTTTACACAAATACAGTTCATATTCTCCAGGCCAGAGATACACTTTGCATGGTGGAACAGAACAGCAAGGTAGTAAGAACTGCATTAAATTACAGCAAAATTGTTGCCTAAAATACCTAGCATAACATGCATATGACAGAATATAAGTGACATTCCTAGGCACACTGGCAATTGGGTGCTAGAGCATAGATCATGGCAGCATCATGTATAGGGTTACAGCTTTAAGTCAATAGGGTAGCTGTAGCCTTAGGAGACTAAAGCACCTCCACTGAGGATAAAATATTAAATTCATACTCATGATAACTATGTACAGAAAGACAAACTGTAACTAGGAACAGCTAGTAACCTGTAACCTTATTTTGGTTATGGTACTGTAAGTGTGCGTGTATAATACCGCTAGTGAACCGTATGGGGTTTTCTGAGTAGAAAATATCACCAGTGCAGGTGCCTTGCTTCTCCTGTGTTTAAGTGGCGGTCTTTGTGTTTTCCTTTTTGTCTGTGTAGGAAAAGGAGTTATATTCTAGCCCTGGGGTATCAATTAGCAGGTGTATAGGGATTGCTGATCATACTAGAATGTCTCAGGAAGGAGCCCCAAGAATCATAGTACCTAGCAATTGTATTTTTAGCAAGGTATAACAGGTATACAAATTTAGTTAGCTGTGCTAGACTGGAGATAAATTCCTTCATAGTTGGACCCTCCGCCATGCACCAGTGGAGCAGCAGGAGGCATTTCAGCTGGGACTGTGAGAATCCATTTTAAGTCTTTGTGAGGGATGGTGGGGCATCATAAGAGAGCCTAAAATTAGAAACTCTGGTGAGAGTGGGATAGCCCTGATAAGTACTTTGGTTAGAATGCCCGCCACCTCTGGCATGAAAGTCTGCAGGTTAGCACAATGCCAAAGTATGTGGAGGAGATCCCTTCTGCCATGCTACATCTCCAGCAGTTTCTATTAGGAGAGAGGTGAGCAGCATGCATGTTGGAACATGGTACCATATGTGCAGCACTTTGTTCTGCATGATTTGTGATCTGGTGTCTTTAAAAGCCGTGTAGGCCAGCTTCCAGCAGTTATCCCAATCAGATGCACTAATTTAGCAGAAGTGACCTTTATTGTCAGGCTGCTATGGTTTGATCTGTATGCTCTCCTGCAGGTGGTGATAAATGTTGCCTGCCCTCCCTTTTTAGGTGGGGAAATCCTGTGTTGTAGTGGATGCCCTTGGAAGCTTGTACTGTGTTCTATAACCCATTTAAGGGTGGGGGTGAATAAACTGCAGAGCTGCAGAAATCACCAGAAGTCCACTTTTTCCAGCTTATACCTGTCCTGAAGGCTCTGGAAGGAGTCTATGACCTGCAAGCCTTGCATGAGAACTTTAACAAGCAGGATACCCAGGCACTCCCAACTGTCCTGCCTCTTTGTGGAACCTCCAACCTGAATGCTTGGGTTGTTCCAAATTGGAGTTAGGGCTGGGTGTGCCAGGGGCACCCCATTTGGTTTTGCACTGCATTCCAGACATCTAAGGAATGTCTGGCAGTGGGGTGCTTGATGAAAACTTCTTTCATAGAGCTGAAGAGAAAGGCTGCCAAGCCCCCCACCCCGGTAGATGGTCCTTCATATTTGACTAGACAGGTGGCGTATGGTTGTGGGTGAGAAAACATCTGATTGCTTGGGCCATTTGGAATGCCCAGTAGTAAGCTTTGAACCCTCATCCTCCTCTGCTGCAGTTGGATCTCCATTTAACTCGGCTAGACCTTGGTTGCTTTCCCTCCCAGAGAAAACTGCTGATCATTTTGTCAACTATTTATTAGGAATACATAGTGGCATGTGAGCTAGGACATGAAATAGCTTTGGTGCAGTTACTGTCTTTACTACTTCAGCTTTCCTGGCCATTGATAGCTGCAGGGGCTTCCATCTATGACACTGTGACAGGGTGGAATAGGACCCTGTCCCAGTTATGGAAAGAGTGTTGAAATGCAATGATCTGTTCTGTTCTATTCCTTTTCTGTCTGTTCTCTGTCTGGTTGAGCAACCAAATTTTCCCATGAGACCTAGGATTTGATCACCCCAACAGTCTCACATTTCTTTCCCTTTCACTGTCTCTTTTTCTCCCTTGCATATCTGCTGATATAAAAATATATGCAAATCATTATGTGGAAATGTAACTGATGTTGGGATCCCTTTTGTTTAGAAACTGTATAGTGTTTCTGTTGAAATGTATATAACTGTGGTATGAGATGATTGCAAAAAGCTATTGGAAAATCAAGAGGTTACCTTAGTGTAATTTTTAAGCCTTTTGCAGAAGAGCTGTGCAAAAGGGGCCTCAGCTCAGGCACACTGTGTTCTTGTAGCACCTGCCTGAAACATACAAGAACACTTTGGAAGAAACAGGATGCTTGCTAAGAATGGGATTGAAAAAAAATCAGATAGACTTTTCTGTTTATTTGGCCTTTGTAAATAGTTATACTGAACAATATTTTTTTAAGTAACTGCTAGTACAAATAAAATACTTTTTAGGAATTCTACAACTGCTCCTGGTTTTTTCTATGCTTCCTGACTTGTGCCTCAATGACAGATGGTGTCAACCTAAGTGGGATTTACACTGTGAAAACACTAAGCCAGGAGTCTTATGCATGGATACTGGACCTAGTACCAGGGAAGCATAGAGAAAGGTATGGATTCTGCAGCAGCAAGTCCATGAATGGTTACCAGGAGAATGGCAGCCAAACTAGCAGAGACTGAAGTCCAAGCTGAGATTGTACAGCCAGCACAAGTTATGGAAAAAGAACAAGCAGTGACAGAACCTGAAAGCCTGAAGGACTTTTTCAAATTGTGGGCTATACAACAAAAAGAGAAAGAGAAGCAGAGAGAAGAAGAGCTTCATCGTTAAGAAGCACAGAGAAAAGAAGAGATGCAGCAACAGGAGCAGTGACGGCTGGATGCCTTGCAAGCTATCAAAAACAGAGGATCAGGCACAGATCCAGATGAGCAACAAAACACAAGCAACTTAAAAGCCATTAAACTTACAAAGTTGTGTCTCTTGGATAATTTCGAGGCTTACCTGACAACTTTTGAAAGAGTTGCCACAGCTTGCTAATGGCCAAAGCAGCAGTGGACAATCAGGCTGGTACCTCATCTGATAGGGAAAGCCCAACTTGGCTACTGCAATATGGACATTGCACAGTCAGAAAACTATGACCTGGTGAAAAGAAAAATCCTGAAAAGGTGTGATATCTCAGGAGAGACCTACAGGCAGAGCTTTCGATCTCTGAAGTACAACTCAGTCGACAATCCTCAAGAAGCCTTCACCCGACTCAGAGAACTCTTGATAAAATGGCTCCAACCAGAGGGCAAAATAGTCACACAGATCAACAACACATTTGCAATGGAGCAATTCATCAACATCCTGCCTACAGATGTGCAGCTTTGGGTAGAGGAACACTGACCAGAAAGTGGAGAAAAGGCTGTTTCTTTGGCTGAGGACTGCCAAATGGCCAGACAGATGCCACAGCAGTGAGGTAACAGCCAAGCACTGGTAAGACACTCTTTTTCGCATTTAAACTCTCAAGTCTGATAAGAACTCTGGTGGGGGTAACAAATCTGTGTCCAAAGACATTATTTGCTATACTGTAACAAGCCAGGCCATATTGCAAGAAATTGCCATTAGAAGAGTAACACTGGAGCAGATTTGTCCTTGGCAAATTGGGGCAGGTACTTAACAGATGTGAAGGTCAGGGATAAGACTGTAAAGGGACTCTTTGATTTGGGAAGCAGACAGACCCTAGTGCATGTTGAAGTGCTGGGAAAACACTGTGCAAAAGGACCAGGTACTGGTGTCATCTACATCCACGGGGACACTCGATACTATCCCACCACTCAAGTGACTCTGACAATGCATCGCACCAAATGAAAGTGGGGGTAGTACCTACGTTACCTATACCTGTGATTATTGGAAATGACTTTCCAGGATTTAATGAGTTAATCAAAGAGGGAGTAAATCCTGATGTTTTTGCAGCTGTGGTGACAAGGGCTCAGGCAAAGAAAATTTCAGATGGTGAGGACTCTTTTCCTTTCAATGATTTTGATTCAGACTTGTTTGAGCACAGCTCCAAGATCTGGAAATCCAGGAAAGAAAGACGATGCCTGAAGAAACTGTGGCAACAAATGACTGATGGACATGAAGGGTTAACATATGAAAATGTTGAAACTAAATTGGTAACTGATTGTGATTTTCTTTCAGAACAAGCTAACATTGTTTTTCTCCGGGGTTATTTTAAATAGCTGGGGGTGAAACCAAAACAGGATGGACCGATGTTTAAAAAATGTAATGGGTTACTGTACAGAGTTTGGGTTAATCCTCAGACACAGGAACAGACAGAACAATTGGTTATACTACAAAGTATAGAGCAGAGTTGTTATAGATAGCACATGATAGTCCTATGGCTGGTCACTCAGGGAAGGATCACACCCTTGCCAGATTGCTGTATAGATTTTACTGGCCTGGAATTCATGAAGATGTTGCTACCTATTGTAATTCTTGTGCTGAGTGTCAGAAGGTAGCCCCAGTCACTAGAAAAGACAGGGTTCCCCTACCCTTGATAGATGTGCCTTTTGAGAGAATTGCAATGGATGTGGTTGGTCCGTTAGACAAAAGTAAAAAGGGTAATAGATTTATCCTGGTAGTATGCAACTGTGCTACTCGATACCCAGAGACTGTTTCAATGCATACTGTTACAACCCCAAAAGTGGCAGCAGAGCTTGCAAACATTTTCAGCAGAGTGGGAATACCTAAATAAATTATTACTGATCAGGGTAGTAATTTTGGTGCTGCATTACTTAAGGAGCTGTACAGACTACTAGGTATTACTGCCATAAGAACCTCCCCCTATCATCCTCAGACAGACGGTCTTGTTGAGCGCTTTAACCAAACTCTGAAATGCATGTTAAAAAGGTTTGTAAAAGGGGAAGGGAAAGACTGGGACCAATACTTGTCTTATCTACTTTTTGCCTACAGAGAAGTGCCACAGGCATCAACAGGGTTTTCACTATTTGAAATGCTGTATGGTGGGCAGCCAAGAGGGCCACTGGACATGGTAAAAGAAATGTGGGAAGATAACCCCACTCAGAAACAATCTATAACGTCTTATATGTGTGCCCTAAGAAAGAAGCTGGCAAAATATGTTGAAATTGCCCATCGTAATCAGGAAGAGGCCAAAAACCAGCAGAAGGTATATTATAACCATAGGGTTAAAGAAAAAGTTTTTGAGCCAGGTGAAAAGGTTTTGCTACTGTTACCCCGCAACAGAAAATAAACTATTAATGAAGTGGCAAAGGCCTTATAAGGTTCATAGATGAACTGGCACCGTTAACTATGACATTGAGACCCCTGACAGGAAAAATTCTACTGCGATATACCATGCTAACCTCCTCAAGAAATGGGTTGAAAAAAATGCCAAAAACTGCTTTGCTAGTTTTGCCAGAAACCAATAAGGAAGATACTGATGTAGCTTATGATAGACTTGAACAAACTGTAAATGCTGTTGCTGTAAAGGTGAATGTTTCCTTAACCTCAGAACAAACTGCAGACATTTGTAATGTGCTAAAGACATTTAACAGTATTTTTACCACAGTACCAGACCTAGCAAAAGGGTTCGAGCATGTAATAATGCCAAGAAATTCTCGCCCTAGTAGGCAAAAGACATACAGGTTACCAGAGCGGTTAATAGCTGACGCGGTTAAGAAAATACAAAAAAATAAAAGAACTGGGTATCATAGAGGAGTCAAGGAGTGCTTGGTCATCTCCAATGGTAACTGTAAACAAAAAAGAAGGGGGGTGTTAGAATCTGCCTTGATTTTAGGAAACTTAATCAAGTGTCAGAATTTGACAGTTATTCTATGCCTAGAATAGATGATTTGGTGGACAGACTGGAGAGTGCAAAGTGTATCAGTACCCTCGATCTCACCAAAGGTTACTGGCAAATACCTTTAGCTAAAGAATCCAGAGACAAAACTGCATTCGCCACTCCTGTTGAATTCAATTAGTTCACCACCATGCCGTTTGGTTTACATGGTGCACGACCTACATTCCAGCGGTACATGGATATAATATTATCACCTCACACTGGTTGTTGTGCTGCATACTTGGATGATGTTGTGGTGTATAGTCCAGACTGGAAAATCCACCTGGAACACCTGCAAGCAGTTATCTAAGCTATCAAAACTGCAGGTCTGACTATTAATCCTACCAAATGTGCATAGGGCATGCAGGAAACCAGATATTTGGGCTATGTTTTGGGAAATGGAGACGTTAAGCCAGAAAATTCTAAAATAGAAGTTGTAGCTAACAGCCCTGTCCCTAAAACAAAGGAATATATCAGGTTATTTTAAGGACTGGCTGGTTATTATCGGATATTTGTTCCCAACTTTGCCGAGTTAGCTACTCCCCTCACTGAACTCATGAAAAAATGGTACCCAAATAATGTGAAATAGACCCCAGAGTGTGATGAAGCTTTTCAAGCCATTAAGGCTGCATTATGTTCAGCCCCTGTTTTAAGGAGCCTAGACTCTGAGAAACCATTTTTGCTACAAACAGATACATCAGAGGTAGGCCTAGGTGCAGTACTGAGTCAAAATATAGATGGGACAGAACATCCTGTTCTGTACATAAGTAGGAAGTTGCATGACAGAGAGAAAAGGTACTCCACTATTAAAAATGAATGTTTAGCAGCAAAGAGGGCCATGGAGTCACTTAAGTTTTATTTACTAGGAACTGACTTTGTACTTATAACAGATCACAATCCTCTCTGTTGGCTTAACCAAATGAAAGATAAAAATTCCAGAATCACAAGGTGTTACCTGCACTACAGCCATTTAAAGTCATGGTGATACACAAATCTGGTAAAGAGAATAGCAATGCTGATTTTCTGTCATGATATGGATCAGGAATTGAGGGTTCTGAAGGTTGAAAAAACAAATGTATGGGTTTGAACATTACTGTTTGCTATAATGTTATAGAAAAAATGGATAATGCACATGTGCTTAATTTCTGAAAGTTAGAAGCTAATATTAGTAGAGGATTAATAGAAAGGTTTGGAAACCTGATTAATAAAACAGGTTCCCTCTTAAGGAGGGGAGTGTATGTGACAGGGTGGAATAGGACCCTGTCCCAGTTATGGAGAAATTGTTGAAATGCAAGGATCTATTCTGTTCTATTCCTTTTCTGTCTCTTCTCTTTCTAGTTACGCAAGCAAATTTTCCCATGAGGCCTAGGATTTGATCTCCCCGACAGTCTCGTAATTCTTTGCCTCTCACTGTCTCTTTTTCTTCCTTGCATATCTGCTAATATAAAAATATATGCAAATCATTATGTGGAAATGTAACTGATGTTGGGATCCCTTTTGTTTAGAAACTATATAGTGTTACTGTTAAAATGTATATAATTGTGGTTTGAGATTATTGCAAAAAAGCTATTGGAAAATCAAGAGGTTACCTTAATGCAATGTTTAAGTCTTTTGCAGAACAGCTGTGGAAAAAGGGCATCAGCTCAGGTACACTGTGTTCTTGCAGCAGCTACCTGAAACATACATGAACATTTTGGAAGAAACAGGATGCTTGTTAAGAATGGGGGTTGGAAGGACTTATAAGAGAGCTGAGCTGCAATTGCAGGTTAGATGGACACAGAGATTGAAGAAAAACTCAGATGGACTTTTTCTGTTTATTTGGCCTTTGTAAATAGTTATACTGAACAATATTATTTTTTTTATGTAACTGCTAGTACAAATAAAGTACTTTTTGGGAATGCTACAACTGCTCCTGTTTTTTCTTATGTTTCCTGACCTCTGCCTCAACTATAGACACACTGCATAGTTCCTCTGGAAGTGAATTTAAGTTTATATCACATAGTTTGTTGGCAGTGTGGGAAACTTTGATCCCCAGGTAAACTTTGATCCTCAGGTAAGTAACCTGGTCCGGGACCCATCTTAAACTCACATCTTGCACCTGATGGGCTTTGAGGTACTAGTTTAGAGGTAAGATTTCAGTCTTGGCTAGATTAATTTTGAGCTCTGATAGCAAGGCATAGGACTTGAGAAGCGCTAAGAGTCGAACAATGGATTCAGGAGTATTTTCCGTCACCACCAGCAGATCGTCTGCTTATAGCTGAGTTTTTTAGAATTCCTGGCCAAGCCCAGTCCCATGAATGTGAGGATCAAGTCATATAGCTGCTGATAGTGGCTGTATAGTGAGCACACACAGAAGAAGGGAGAAGGGGCATCCCTAGCATGTACCTTTTGCCAGGGGGAAGGGGTGGATAGGGTTGAGTTAGTGCTCTGGCCTCTGGTGTGGAGTAAAGGGTCTGTATGTTTCTGAGAAATTGAAGGCCAATGCCTATGTGCCCCAGCACTCAGTACAGGTGGCCACACTCCATTGAGTCAAAGGCATTTTCAAAGTTGATGGTTACTGCTACGGCTAGAGTGGGGGCATTTTGTGCAACTTGTATTAGGTCTAGGAGTGTTCACTGGTGGTTTAAACTGAGGTGATCTTTTACAAAGCTCACCTGGGATGGATGGATGAGAGATGGCAGAAGGTTTTCCAGCCTAAGAACCGGGGCTTTATTGGATGCCTTGGTGTCCACTGATATGAGAGATAGATCAGTAGTGGGCCTGAACAGTGGGGTCCTTGCCTTTATTGGGAAAGACTGTGATTGCCACCATTCTCAGAGTTTGAGGGACTGTCTCTCTGTTCAAAGACTCCTGCTATAGGCAATGAAGAATTGAGCAGACTGTAGGTGATATGAGCTACAGGAGCTCTGTTGAATGGTCATTCCCTCCTGGTGCTTTACGAAGGTTCAGTACAGCCTCCGCTTCAGCAGGAGAGAATGGGCTATCCAGGGCACTTGCCTGGTCAGCTGTTAGCTTGGGTAGGCAGAAGGGATCTAGAAATTAATCTGTTTGGTGAGCTTCAGGGTGGATAGGTGAGCTGTAAAGGTTATGATAGAAATCTCTCATGTGAGCACTGATATGGGTTTCTTCAGTGCAAAGGTCCCCTTCTTCTTTTCTGGGGGTGGGGATGTGCCTCTCAGGTTGTTGCTTACTTAAATGATAGGCCAAGACCCTGCTGCACTGCCCTCCTGATATTTGTGTTTGAGGCATACAGTAATAGAGCCAATTCAGCCTTTCACACCACCAGGATATCTACTGCTAACTTGATCCTGATAATCTCATTGTGCAGAGGGGAGTTTGTGCTATACTTGCATTGTGCCTTCAACTCTTTCTCTTTAGTCTTTAGCTCCATTTCCAGTGAGGTTAGCATGTGCTCCCTTTCCTTTCTCCACCTGGCAGCATACCCAATGATAAGGTTCCTAAGGGTAGCCTTAAAGACCTCTCATAGAGTACCAACCATCATCTCCCCCCATATCATTGATCTTGAACAAGGCCTCTGCTTCTTCCTTGATCATTATCTTAAATTTTGGGTCATGAAGTAAAAGTGGTTCAAAGCACCAGGAGGGGGATTTATGGGAAGCAGTGGGTGGGGCCCCACACTAGGTCTAGCTGCACTGGGGTATGATCGGAGATCAGGGATCATATGGTAATAAGACAAATCAAGGCTGCTCCACTAAAAAAGATTGTGCTAGGTAAAAAAAAAAACTAGACAAAGGAAGGCAATACCAGCACCACTCCAACTGGGGACTATCAAAGCTTTTTTATATACAATTAAAATAACATACCATTTTAGCAGCATGGATCCCCATGACTAAGCTCTAACGAGCGAAACCGGTCAGGATCCTTGTAGCCCATGTGTTTTTTCTATTGCACTGCTGCTAAAAATGGTATGTTATTTTAATTGTATTTAATAAAGCTTTGATATTTCCCAGTTGGAGTAGCGCTGATATTGCCTTCCTTTATCATATGGTAACAGCTGTGACCATCAGAAGGATCTGCTTTGAGGCTAGCCATGGGTTGAGCCTACTGTATGTTTTGTGCACAGTTAAGTAGCAAGTGTAGTCCTTATTGCATGGATTGTGTAGCCTCCATATGTCAGTTAGGGCCTGGTCCTGCAGTTGCAGCTTCACTACTTGTGCAGCCTTGGCATGGAGTTCCACTGCTCCTTGGCTGCGGTCTACAAGGTGGTTTAGGGTGAGATTAAAGATGCCCCCTATTTGTACAGGGGCCTGGTGTTCATTGAATTGCGAAAGCTTTTCAGCTAGGTTATGAAAGAAGGAGGGTGAATCCTCATTCTGAGTATAGAGATTGCAAATTAGGAGTGAGCCCAAATTAGTATCAAACAATCCCACAAGTCACCTGCCATCAGGATCATGAGGCCACCCTTTGTACCTTCCAGTTCAAGGACTTATAAATAAGTATTGGCACTCCCCTGTTCTTGACTGCCGCTGGGCTGTGGATTTGAAGGCACACACTTTCCAGTTTTAGTTTTTGAGCATCAGGTGATAGGAGTTTTGTCTCCTGCAATAGGGCCACTTGAGTATGGAGCCATTTGAGGTGCATCAGCACTTGTTTCTTCTTCACAGGGGAGTTCATCCCCGACACATTACAACTCTGTAATCAGATCTATCATCATCATGGTGGCCAAAATAATAGTGAGTCAAATGGCTGCCCTATGAGGAGGACGCAGTGACTGATTTGTGTGACACTTAGACAGCTGGCACTGATTAACCTATGCTTTTTGTAATATAAAAATATGTTATTAAATGTCTCTCATGAGAGATGCTGACAGTCTATGGAATGACAACAACCCCCCCCCCAGGTTTTAGCTAGTAGGTGTTACCTGGAAGGCCAAGAGAAAATTACAGGATAGAAGAGGCCATCATAAACTTTTATACTGTTCAGAGGAAACATAATAAAATTCACACGGTGATACAAAAGCATGTTGCATCTCCGTCAGACCTGGCAGAGAGAACATAACCAGTCCTTTGATGTCCTGGAAAGGGGACGCTGATCATAAGATCAAAGAAAATCATATGAGAAAATGAGTTGTGCTGAGATCACAGAATATTAATTTACCTTCTGGAAAAGACATCCTGATTTGCATATATATATATATATATATATATATATATATATATTTAATATATTCTGACAGGGAGAAGTTAGGTGACCTCATGCAAAGAGGTGGGCAAAGCCAGCTTTTAAACAGTATTCTGTTTTCCTTCAGAGGCACACACTTCTATCTACACTCTGAGAAAGACACATCTTTGAGCACTTTAAGCAGGTATTTAGAGAGAGAGAGACAAATCTAAGTACTGTAGTAGGAATTGCACTATTAAAACCTTGTTCTTTTAAAAGATTGTATGGTTCTTGTGATATATGGTTCTGTATCTTATGTTTTACATATTTTTATCTATTTTAGTAAAACTCTATTTTTAGAGCCTACTTGGTCTGTCTTTGAATTTATTTCTTTAACAAGTGAAGTATATATGGTTAAAGCTGACACTATGCATAAGCTTGAATGGTGATACCAAACTGGAAAAAGGTAAGAGTTTAATCTAAGGTCTTTTATTAGAGATTTTAAGGGTTCATTTTTGTACACCTGGTTAGGTGCCCATAGGCAAAGATATCTGGCCCCCCGAAGACAGGATTATCTGAGCCTGTACATTGGGTATGCTAACAAGAGGTTCACAGTTTGAATCCCACTAAAACTTGAGACCAAAGGTTGATTCGAACCCACAAAACAGACAGGAGGGTTACCCTGTTTCTGTTAACTGTTCACAAAACTACTCTCAGAGGTTGACACTTTGGGAGTATAGGGCTGACCTGCTGAGTGGGTTTGTGACAAATTGGTGGCAGTTGTGGGATAAATTTTGGTATTACAAGCTTTTATTGTTCAGTATGTCAGCTTGAGACCATCAGCTCACTTCCAAAGAAAGAAAAAGGCAGTGATTTCTTTAAAAAAAAAAAAAGAGACAGCACTATATCACTTGGCGTACAGTCAAGTTTCTACCCATTTTTTTTTCCTAAAGTGCAAGTCAGAGTAGCCGTAGTTAGAGAAGAAGATGGCTTCCAACTATAGCAGGCACACTGTAGACTACTTAAAGCAGTTGTGTGGGGACAGAGGAGTCCCGTTTGAGGTGAAAGCCAGCAAACAGAACCTCATGGATGCCCTGATGGTAGCAGATACCCAGAGCATCGAGTCACAGACCATGACTGAAAAGGACCAAACCTCGAGTGTGGCAGGGCTAGCGGCCAGTGCAGCATCCAGATCTGGTGATGAGGGCAGCAGGGCCACTGTCAGCGAAGGGCCACAGCAGCAGGGGAAGGTCACCAGTATCCTGGATCCAGAAGTACTCAGGCTGCAAATTGAGTCATGCAGAATGGAGCTGGAGTTCCAGAAAGAAGAGAAGCATGAACAGAGAGCTGCAGAGGAGAAAAGGGAGCAAGAACGCAGAGAGGCAGAGCGAGAATGCCGAGAGGCAGAGCGAGAACACCGAGAGGCAGAGCAGGAACAGCGGGAGGCTGACCGTGAGGAACATGAGCACCAGCGGCAACATGAACTGGAGAAGCTATGACTCCAACCACGAGCACCAGAGCAGGTAAGTGGCCTGGGTTTAACTGGGACTACAGGACTGGGTTACAAATTGAATTCCAAATTGATAGCCAAATTTAAAGAGGGGGAGGATATGGATGCCTTTTTAAATTCTTTTGAAAAAGTTTGTATTCAGGCTAAAATTCCTAGAGAGTCCTGGATCTTCCAGCTATCCCCGCTACTTACCAGGAAATCTTGGGATGCATTGGGTCAAATGAACAATGAGGACAGTGATGATTACAGCAAACTTAAAGCTGCACTGTTTAAGAAATTTGAATTAACTGCTGAATCATACAGAACTAAATTCCGTAAGCTCAGGAGAAGCCCTGACATGAGCTACAAGGAGCTAGCCATGAAACAACGTCAGTTTTTAAAACTTTGGTGGGAAGGAATTGAGGCAAACTCTGTTGATAAAACTGAAAATGTGATTTTGTTAGAACGGTTTTATTGGGCATGCCCAGCAGAGCTGAAAGCCTGGCTGGAGGACCGAGATCCCAAAACAGTGCAAGAGGATGCTGAACTCTGGGACCACTATGGCAAGAGCAGACCTTCTCTGAGAGTGAATGGGATGAGTGTGGCAGTCAGAAAGGGAAAAGTACACCTTCAGGGCAGCTAAAACCCTCACTGCCTCCACCGAAACCAGTTAGCCCCAGGTTTCAGAGAAAAGATTTCTCTAAAAAGAGAAGTGAATGTTGGTTATGTAAAGAAACTGGGCATATTGCCAGACAGTGTCCCAAAAGAATAAGCAATAATACGTAGAATGGTACTAGAAAAGAAGTTGTTTGTTTGTGTATCCCTGGAAGCATGCCTGTGAACATGAGGGAATACATGCACCCAGTCATATTGAATGGTGTACAGATGCAAGGGTTAAGGGACACAGGGGCATCCTTGACCTTGATAAAGGAGGATCTAGTAGAGCCTGGTCAGCTTATACCCAATAAATATGTCACTGTACAGGACTTTACTGGTGAGGTGAAAACATTGCCTCTTGCTAGTGTTCTCCTAGACTGGGGTGAAACAGGGGGAACTGTGCAACAGGTGGCTGTAGCCAAAACCTTAGCAGCGGATGTGATCCTGGGCAACAATGTCAGACAAGGGATGGTGTGTGCAGTTACCCATAGCCAAGTGGCAAGGGAAAATTATAGCTCCCTGAACCCCACAGAAACCATTGTGGAAACCGCTGAGAGGCTGGTTCCTCAGCCCATGTCTCCAGATGGGGAGACTAATAAAAAGAGGGTAGAAATTTCCCCAGTAGCAGTCAACCACACAGCTACAGAGGGTTACTCCGAAGAGGGAAGGGTGACTCATTGTCAGAGTGTTGGGATTGACAGTGATCATGAGTGCCCTGACTCTAGTGCTAGGGACCCTAGTTTACCGACTGAAGGGGACCTGTCCCTTGCCTTGGGAATGTGTGAGGGGTTTGCAGGTGCTCAGAGAAGTGACTCTAGTTTAGAGAAGCTGAGGGCTTGGGCAGACTCGGGCGGCGCACAGGGAAGTGACGGCAGACATAAGGTTTATTGGGAAAATGGACTTATGTATACTCAGGCAGTACAGACACAGGGAGGGGTGCTAGGCAGGTAGCTTGTCATTCCCCAAGGGTATTGTGAGCAGTTACTCAAACTTGCACATGATATTCCTTTGTCTGGTCATCTGGGAATCGCATGCATGATGCAGCGGTTGGACCAGAACTTCTACTGGCCTAACTTCACCCAGCAGGTGTAGGAGTATTGCAGGTCTTGTCACCAGTACCAAGAAATAGGGAAGCAGGCAAGAAAACCCAAGCCGCCCTGATTCCATTGCCCATAGTGGAGGAGCCATTCCAGAGGGTGGGAATGGATATTGTGGGGCCTTTAAATACCCCCACCTCCTCAGGGAAGAGATTTGTCCTAACTGTGGTGGATTATGCCACCTGGTACCCAGAGGCAATCACCCTGTCCTCACTGAGGACAAAGTGGCAGATGCCTTACTTGGGACTTTCTCCCGTATTGGGTTTCCACAGGAAGTTATCACCGATCGAGGGGGTTCCTTCATGTCAGACCTGATGAAATGCTTATGGGAGAACTGTGGGGTGGTGCAGAGATGCACAACACTGTATCACCCACAAGCCAATGGGCTTGTAGAAAGATTCAATGGTACCTTAAAGTCAATGCTCTGGGTGTTTGCTGAACAACATGGGAGGGACTGGGAGAAATACCTTCCCCACCTGTTGTTTGCATACAGGGAGGTGCCCCAAGAGTTGACAGGATTTTCCCCCTTCGAACTCTTATATGGATGCCGGGTACGTGGGTCCCTAGACTTGATCCAGGAGGACTGGAGAGGCAAGCACTCCACCCAGGGAACTCCCATTGTGGATTATGTCCTTATGTTTAGGGAATGGCTGAAGAAGTTTATGGGGACAGCCCAGAGCAACCTGGCAGCTGCCCAAAAGAAACAAAAATTGTGGTACGACCGCAGAGCCAGAGCTCACTCATACATGGTGAGTCAGGAGTCATGGTCCTTATTCTGGTCCGGAAAGATAAGCTGCAGGCTGAGTGGGCAGGACTGTACAAAGTGGTTAGGAAGGTAAATGACGTGAACTATATTATAGAGTTAGCTCACCGAAGACAGACAGAAAGGATGTACCATGTCAACATAATGAAGCCGTATGCAAATAGGGCTGACATGGTGTTTGCAATGTGTAGTCCTGGGGAAGGGACAGACGAAGGAGACCCCCTTCTGGACTTGCTGGAAGAAAGTAAGCTGGAGTCCTCTGTGGAGGCAGTAAAATTGTCTCCCCAGCTGGCCCCGGGCCAGATCCAGAAAATAAGGAAGGTTTTAGCAGACTTTGCCCCATTGTTTAGCAGCAAGCCTGGACTAACCCCCTTAGTGATGCACAATGTGGAGACAGGGATACAGACGCCCATACGGCGGACAGCATATCGGGTGTCAGAGGCTGTCCAAAAGGACATTAGGATGGAAGTGGAGGAGATGCTGGATTTAGGGGTAATCCAAAGATCCCACAGCCTCTGGGCCTCACCTGTAGTCCCTGTGCCTAAGCCAGATGGCTCTACTCACTTCTGTGTGGACTGTCATGGACTGAATGCAGTCACGAAGTCCAACGCCCACCCAATGCCCTGGATGGACAAATTCCTGGACAAGTTGGGAGGGTCGACCTACCTTATGATCATTGACCTGACCAAGGGGTATTGGCAGGTAGAGTTGACAGACAGAGCTAGGGAGAGGTCGGCCTTCATCACTCTGATAGGCTTATTTGAGTTTAAAGTAATGCCTTTCGGAATGAAGAATGCCCTGGCCACTTTCCAAAGGTTGGTGAACCAGGTGTTAAATGGTACTGAGGAGTACGCCGTGGTGTACCTGGATGACTGCCATCTTTAGTGCCAGCTGGGAGGAACACCTATCCCACCTTAGGGAAGTGCTGGGCAGGATACAGAGGGCCAGGCTCACTACCAAAGCCGAGAAGTGCCAGGTGGCCATGGGAGAAATGGCATACCTCAGGCATGTGGTAGGCTGGGGACAGCTCCATCCTAACCAAATAAAAATAGAGGTAATCCAGGCATTGCCCAGACCAGAAATGCAGAAGCAGGTCAGGAGTTTCCTCAGGACAGAAGGGTACTATAGAAAATTTGTACCCAGTTACAGTGGCCTGGCTACTCCCCTATCTGACCTGACAAAGAAAAGGATACAAAAGAAAATTACCTGGGGCCCAGCCTGTGAGGAAGCCTTTTCCAAACTAAAAGAGGCACTGTGCAGTGCTCCTGTTTTGACAAGTTCTGACTATAGCAAACCCTTTATAGTTCAGACTGATGCCTCTGATGTGGGTATTGGGGCAGTACTGAGTCAGACATCCAGCCAAGGGAGGGATCACCCAGTAGTGTACCTGAGTAGGAAGTTACTTCTCAGGGAGCAGGCATACTCTACTGTGGAAAAAGAATGTCTTGCCATAGTATGGGTCCTAAATAAGTTGGAGCTATACTTGTATGGGCAGCATTTTGTGGTACAGACTGACCACAACCCCCTGGTTTGGCTGACACAAATGGGAAAGACAAATGGTAGATTGCTAAGGTGGAATCTTGCTTTGCAAGAGTATGATATGACAATATCACATTGGGCTGGAGCCAAAAATCAGAACTCAGATGGCTTGTCTCATGTCTATGATGAGTGAACTGATTTGGGAAGCTCATCCCATGCAGGGGATAGAGCCCCCAAATTCAGTCTGGGTGGGGAAGAATTGTGACACTTGGACAGCTGGTTCTGTTTAACCTATGCTTTTTGTAATATAAAAATATGTTATTGAATGTCTGTCATAAGAGATGCTGACAGTCTGTGGAATGACAACCCCCCTCCAAGGTTTTAGCTAATAGGTGTTACCTGGAAGGCCAAGAGATAATTACAGGTTAGAAGAGGCCATCATAAACTTTTATAACGTTCAGAGGAAACACAGTAAAATTCATATGGTGATACAATAGCATGTTGCACCTCCGTGAGATCTGGCAGAGAGACATAACCAGTCCTTTGATGTCCTGGAAAGGAGAAGCTGATCATAAGATCAATGAAAGTCATATGAGAAAATGAGTTGTGCTGGGATCACAGAATATTAATTTACCTTCTGGAAAAGACATCCTGTTTTGCATATATCTATTTTTTTATATATTCTGACAGGGAGGAGCTAGGTGACCTCTTGCAAAGAGGTGGGCAAAGCCAGCTTTTAAACAGTATTCTGTTTTCCTTCAGAGACACGCACTTCTATCTACACTCTGAGAAAGACACATCTTTGATCACTTCAAGCAGGTATTTAGAGAGAGAGAGAGACAAATCTAAATACTGTAGTAGGAATTGCATTGTTAAAACCTTGTTCTTTTAAAAGATTGTATGGTTCTTGTGATATATGGTTCTGTATTTTAAGTTTTACATATTTTTATCTATTTTAGTAAAACTCTATTTTTAGAGCCTACTTGGTCTGTCTTTGAATTCCTTTCTTTAACAAGTAAAGTATATAGGGTTAAAGCTGACACTATGCATAATCTTGAATGGTGATACCAAACTGGAAAAAGATAAGAGTTTAATCTAAGGTCTTTTATTAGAGTTTTTAAGGGTTCATTTTTGTATACCTGGTTAGGTGCCCGTAGACAAAGATATCTGGCCCCCCAAAGACAGGATTATCTGAGCCTGTACATTGGGTACACTAACAAGAGGTTCACAGTTTGAATTCCTCCAAAACTTGAGACCAAAGGTTGATTCGAACCCATAAAACAGACAGGAGGGTTACCCTGTTTCTGTTAACTGTTCACAAGACTGCGTTCAGAGGTTGGCACTTTGGGAGTAAAGGGCTGACCTGTTGAGTGGGTTTGTGACAATTTGCACCACATGGAGCTGAGGGAAGGTCCAGGCATCCCTCTACAAAAGTAGCAGTAAGTACTGTTGCAATTATTGCCATGGTTTGAGGCAAGACTTGCTGTTTTACCTGAGTAACATTCTCATGTCTTAAGCAAACCAGTTTATAAGAGAAAACATGCTCATACAGGTTAGCAACAGATAAAAACAGTAAACAACTATATACACTAACTAACTTGTCTGAAGCAGTAGGGATACCACTGGGTACCCAGTGGTGGCCTAAGGCTTCTTATGTGCTCCCAAGAGTGTGGATAAAATACAGAGTTAGTGGGAGAGTGACCAAGTCCTCAGTCTAATTCCCAGAACCTCACCGTTATGGAGGTTCCCTTCATTTTTGCAGGTAGCCTGGGAGGAAGCAGCAGCTGGACTTCCACTGATCTGCTTATTTTCAACAATAAGTACCAGATAACCCCAAAGGTTTGTCAAGCATGAGGTGTCATATGGTGAAGAGAAGGGGACAAGAGCCCAGAAGCAGTGGGGGAAGAGATAATGTGGAAAGCCTGAGTAGGTGCAGCCCTGAGACATGTCCATGGTACCTCTGGAGGCCTGTGACCCCCTTTGCACTGATATCCATACCACATGCTGGGGCATTTTCCAGGTTTTAGGCCAGAGAGCATATTCATGCTATGCATAGCATTTCTTGGGCTACTGTGTGCATATGATAGACAGAGGTATAGTCCACTGAGACTGATTGCCTTTATAATGCTTCGTGGGATGTCATTCCTATAACATGTGCCTGTTGAGACCCCTCAGGCTCCTACAAGATCTCTCACAAAGGGACCATCTCTATCTTTACCACTCCTTCTGTTGCAGTGCAGGGCCTTGTTTGTTCTTACATGGCAACATAAGCTATCCATGTGGCTCTCTTTGCATAGCTCCCATCCATCTTCCATTTCACTCTTTGTTTCTTCCATTTCCCCCCACTCGCTGCCCCCTCACCTTGGTGAGCAGGTGACAGGGGAGTTGGGGTATTTTAAGTGCAATAAAGGAAGAGGAGAGGAGTCTCCCTGTAGGGTCCATGCCAGGAATTAGGTTTCACTTGGATGCCTGGAAAGTACGCCCTGTGAAGTTGATCTAGCAGTATGCTGCATGGTGCTACTGAGCAAAGGGATCAGGCCTTAAAGCATTATCTGCAGAAGCATCACAGTCACATCCTCTAGTCAGTATCTGGATTCAACTAAGCCTGTCCTATCGGTGATGGGGAGGGGGTGGCAACAGGCAAGTATTTGCCATATCGAGCGGAGCCCAGGAATCTGGTCCATACAGGAGGGGGGAGGGTTGCTGTCACTCCTATGGGTTTTATACAGGATTTTTTCTAGGCCACTCCAGTCTTGCAAGTGCAGTAGGTGGAAAAGAGTGTAACTAGCCTTGATGTGTAGCTAAGATGAGGTCGAGGGCAGACCTCAGTAAATTCAAATTCTACCAGAGACCACCTTAATAATGTGAACCAATTCTTGAATAGATTTGAAATGTCTGGCAGTATATTTTCTTTATACAGTACAGTTTTAACATAGCAACATTTCTCCCTGCTCCTTTCCCCACAGCACTACATTTCCCATCACATATTAGCAGGATCGAGTCCTGTGCATGGGTGAACATTAGTCCTTTTGACAGACAACACTGAGAAAATTAGTTCTCCTATTTACAACAGTGCAAAGGGTATCAGCCTCTGTGAAAGGTTATGTCTCTTGAAGCTACTCTGAGGATCGCTGCTGAAGCTGTGTCTGCACATCGATCATGGAGGAGGCAAGTCGCACTTTTGTGAGGCAGTGGCTGTCCTTCTTAAACATTGAAGTTAGTGCAACACTGCCAGTATGCAGGCTGCTACAGACAGGGCAGGAACAGTCAGCAGTCCAAAATAGAGCAACTGTGACAGGACTGTCAGGTCTGAAATCCCTGGTAACCCCCCTTGTCTATTAGTCCACTGAGGGGTATTAAGTGATCACTCACCCTGTCACTCAGCCATCAGTGAGTAATCACCATTCCTAGCTTGCCCTGGCATATATTTCCACTCAGGCAGTCTGATGATGGCACCAAATGTGAGTGACTTAGGGTCTCCTTCCAGCTCATAGACTAGTTGCATGTAAAGCAGTGGGGGGTGGGGGTCCTGGGACGGGAAGGGTACATTGTGCCCATAACAGATATGGGAGATTAGGGAAGGTGGGGGGCCAGATGGGATCAGTTGTGTTGAAAGTCCCTATCAGCATAGATATGTTAGTGTTCTGTCTAATTCTGGGGCTTTCTCCAACTCCTACAGCTCCCAAAAGTTTAAAGCCAAAAAACACCAGTACCTGGTGTATTTATTTATTTTTATTTATTTGTTTATTAAAGCATTTCACCAAGAAAAACATACTGAGTACAAATAGCTCATTTCCAGATGTATCCTGGGGGGAGGGAAATTGGGAAATTATATAAACAGTGGCACACAAAAAATGAAAATACAGAGAGTACAATTGGATACAATACAGGTATACAAATTTTTCAACAGAGACTAGAGAAAGGGTATATACAATATGTGCAATATACGGTGTCAGCAGATAGGAACCTAGGTGCAAAACAATGGACAGAGAGGTAACACAAAAATGCAATATACAGTGTCAGCAATTTAGGAATATACCATAAGTGCAATATACAGTGACAACAGTTACAGCAAATAAGTGGTCTGCAGCAAATGAGAGCAAGGTCAAGGCACATTACTGACAGTGGCAGGAAGGGGAGGTGTGCGCGCGAAGAAGAGAGATAAGGGAGGGTTTATAGAGAGCAGAGCAAATGTTTAAAGGGAGAGAATTCCGGAGTTTAGGAAAGCAAAAAGTGAATGCTGATTGGCCAGCTAGAGTTTTTTGGGGAGGGAGCTTGAGGGACAGAAACCCAGAGTTTGGGAGGGAGTAGAAGGAGGGGGTGGAGGGAGAGAGTAGGAAGTCAAGATGGGGGGTAGAGAGGATAGCCAGAAATTTGAGGTGAAGGAGGCACAGTGGGACAGATGGGGATCTCCAGAGAAGGGAGATAAAGAGAAGAGTAGAGAGTACAGTGGTGGGTGCGGGTAGAGCAGTTAAGAGCAAAGCAGCAGAAGGAGTGGAAGAGAGGATCCAGTCTAGCCAGGGAGGACTTAGGGGTAGCACCATAGACTAGGTCGCCATAGTGAAAAATGGGGCTTAGGGTGGGGTGAGTAGTGTCCATTCCTTTGACCAATTTGTGGCACCATTACTACCGAAGAAGACCTTCCTCCAAACTGTAGGAGGTGGAGGAGGGCAGTTGGACTGTGGCTGCCACTACTTTGGCCCATGAAGCCCCTAGATTTTCTAATGGAGGAGCCGCTGTCACAGGTGGTTGGTCAGTAGCTTCATTTGGCATCCCAGGCTTAAAAGGCAGTGAGTCTCATTGGCGATATGTAGGCAGAAGGAATGAAAACAGGGATCCAGCCTGACAAGTGTAAACTTTGGGGAAGTGCTGGAAACTACATCTGCGTAGTCGAACACTGGTGAGATCATTTCAAGGATGATCTCTCGGTGGACCGGGAGAGGAGGGCAGGATTTTTTTGGTACAGCACACAAAGCATTGGGTGAAGTTTCATATGCATGGTGTCAATGTGTGCAGAAAAGCTGACATTCTGGTCCAGTCACACACCTAAGTACTTGTGGTGGGGTACCTCTTCAAGCAGGTTGCCATCCAGAATTTGAAGAAGGGGTATGTTGGAGCCTTGCTAATTTCTGTCTAGTGCCAAAAGTCAGGGAGACATTATTTTGGCACTTAGTGATGGCTGGTTTAAGCATATATTTGCTTATAGTCAGCAGGAAGAAATTACTAGGAAATATTTCCAGTTTTCAGCCTTCTCTACAGGATGGGGGGATACAGATGCAAACCAACTGATATTGAACCAAGTTAAACTGTTGGTTGGTTAGTCCATCGGGGTCAATTTGACTAGTAGACTGGGAAAACTCCCCTATTGCGGGAAATAAGGCTCCAAGAAGATGAAAGTGAAGGGAATTATACAGATTGTAGGAGTTGTAAAAATTAAAGTGGTGATGATCCTGGTGGCCAGAAAAGAACATTAGATCACACCATTGTCAACGTGAGTAATTTTTAAATATGATGTAATACCGAGAATGGATTTACCAACAAGAAAATAATCTGAAGGAATGTAAATAGAAAATATATTGTGTTCCTACAGGGCACATATACTGCAGTTACAGATCTCACAAAGCAAAGCCTAGTCAGTATGTGGTGTGAATCTGAGACGTTTCCATGCCAGTTTATGAAAGTCACATCTCTGTTGCAAAATTTGTCAATATGTTGCCATGATTTTTGCAACATGACATAACCTGTAAATCACTGCAACTTTAAGTGATATATGACTGTGCATCTCTAAATGGGCAATGACCTTGGTAATCACACTTTAAACAAGATGAGGATCAGTTGCCTGGGAGGTGGTGTTTAGGGGATTGTTTCAAGTACAAAGCAGAATAATAAATTAGTCCCCTGCTGAAATGACTAAACTTAAAGTGTGTTTTATTAAACTTTAATATATGTGTATTAGTTGAATACTAATAATGTATCTATCTGGCTCTGGCTCAGTGCCCAGGGAACTCCTTAGATGTGCTTTGCAGTTATCATTATGCAGCAGTACTTGGAACAGCTCATAATTAAGTAAACATGCGACACCCTTGGGTTTACAAGCATTCATAGCAAGCGCTGAAGAACCATAAAACTAAACTCTGCACTTATGACTCAATTGAAGACTCACTGATAAATGTTTTCCTAAGGGTGGTGAGACAAGAGCAGATACAATAACAGTCTGTTAGCAATATGTATGTGTTTTTTTTTATTCATATTAAGGACTTGATTGTGCCTTTAAAGCTATGTTTGTCTCTGCATAACTGCAGCCCTTAATGTATTTTATGTAGTGCTTAGTTTGCATATGTACTAGACATTGACTCAGTCTTCATAAATCTATTATTGCAGAAACCTAACAGTATCAAATACTGCTTGTTCAACACGTACTGCAGTACAAAATCTGGTTCATGTATTTAGCCAAGTAAAGAAAAGTTGATGTTGTACAGTATATCCCATTTCAGCTACTGGCTATGATCACTTTACACATGCATGCTGCTTATTACACAGCTAACATAATGCTTATTTCATCAGGAACTTATTTTATTGATGCTTTGTTACATTATACCGCAGTCTTGCCAAACAGGCATTCTTTTGGCTTGTCCATGTAACATCGCAGCTGTAGAGAACTGGCCTCCCACCCAAAAAGTCCCTTTACGTGTCATGCTATTATAACTTGGATCCACTGTGAAATCATATGTTCAGCTGCTGTTACAGTCACTCATGCTCTTGCTTTTTCTTTCTAGTGTATTGACTTTCTGAAGCCTTTTGTTTTCTAACAAGGTTTTGTAAAGTTAGCTTTATAACAAAATGACATTGTGGCATTTTTTACTTTGTAATTTTTGCCTATGTGATCTACTTAGTATACAAAAGAAAGGCAAGTTGGGGGCGGTATAAACTGGAGGCCTTGGCTTATACTTGGATGAGGTACATTAGAACGGTGTTTCTTATATTAGGTTATCATGGTGGCATGCAGCCACCAGTGCAATTTTGAGCAGTAACTAAGCTCTTTAGATATTGAGTTACAAAGGTAATGGAACATTTCTCACCCTCAAACAAAATAAGAGAGATGCTGTATTTTCACTATGAAAAAACACCACAAACTTGATTTGATGTATACTTTGTAAAACAAAATGTGTTACATCAGGGGTTCGTGTAAATCGGGGGGAAGGGGTTGGGGTGCAGGAGTAGGGAGGAAGGCCACCAGTGAGTTCTGGTGTCTGCACATTGAGGCCCTAGGACACCATTATTTGGGGCTCAAAAACCACTGCCTTAGAAGGTAGCCAGAGTTAAGGCTTTCCAACTCAACTCTACTAGTGTATCTCAGTACTGACCTTGGAATACATCCTCTTCTGGGTGTGAAGGTAATATGCCACTGCTTATACAGGAAATCATTTTCCATTTATGGATTGCAGGTTCTGAGGCAATGGAACCTTAATTACTAAAAATGGTTGCCCCGCGTATGTTGGAACCAAAGCAGGTGACCCCCAAAACATGGACAATTACTGACCAATAGCTATTCTGTCTTCCTTGCTAAGATCCTTGAGATAGTGAAGCAAAGAATACAGGCACCAGTTCTGTTCCAAAAAAAATTCTTATTTTATTTTGCCCATGATTAACAAGCCAAGCACTACTACCTGGACTTGGGAGAGAGTCAACCGCCACCAAAGCCCCAACCGATTTCGCGCCTGCATGCTTCTTCAGGGAGGCCGGTCATGTGTAACATCCTTGCATTATTGCCTTAGCCCCAGGTGTATCTCATTACACACAACCTAAAAATTAAAGTGAGTCTGCACAATACACATTATTATATAAAAATGTTTGAGATTCAAAGTGAATAACATTAAATAAACTGTGTAAAATCAAATGCCGACATCCTACTATTTTTATGTACATGCAATCAAAAGGTAACAGCAATCCAACTAGCAAAATTGGTCAGGGCTTTGGTGGCAGTTGATTCGCTCCCAGGTCCAGGTAGTAGTATTGGGTTTGTTAGTCACAGGCAAAATAAAATAAGAATTGTTTTGGAGCAGAGCGGAGCTGGTGCCTGTCTTCTTTGCTTCACTATATTATATTTTCACTGGGTACAGAAAGTGGCAGAGCTGCTTTTTTGTCTTCAGAAGATTCTTGAGAAACTGAGGACTTCACAGCTCACTGAGTATATAATTACAGTATGTATGGCTTTCTGTCTCCAGTCCAACATGGGTTCAGGAAACATCATGGACCCCCCCCCCCACCTTAGCTCTAGCTCAGCTCACGAATGACATTAGCCTGGCTCTGGACAGTGACCTGCTAATTGGCACAATGTCCTTCAACTTCACTAAAACATTTGACCTGGTGGATCACTCGTTACTCTGCTAAAAGCTAACTTCCCATGGTGTCTCTCCTACTGCCACTAAGTGGTTCTCCAGCTATTTGTATAACAGAAAGCAGAGAGTCAAGTGAATTATTGAGTATCCACCTTATCTGGCATAAATTTGTGTGTTCCCCAAGGTTCAAACTTTAGTCCCCTGCTAGTCTCATTGTATATTAACTATCTCCCTTGATTGCACTAGCCAGTGTAAATATAAAATAAATGTTCCATTGAGGAAATGAAGAAGGAATTTTGAGAACTCAGTAAGGCTTTAATGAGTAGAAGTTGTGAGAGTTGTGAAATATATTTCTCAGAAATTTTACCTGTGCCTAGAGCCAGTATGCTCAGGATGAAAAAAATGAAAACTATTAATGAATGGCTGCATAAATGGAGTCTCACAAATGGCTTCACTTGTCTAACACACTGGGAGCAATTTGACATTAACCCTAATTATTATAGTTGGGACGGCCTCCGTGAGGTAGTTCAGTGTTGGGCAAAAGGTTTGAATCATACATCGCCAAATCTTTCAACTAAGTACTGAGGGGGCTTGGGGTCAGCGAAGTTTACCTGTGGTAGGTCACAACTCAAAAATATGTACAATTCTTTCCGCTAATGCCAGGAGTTTAAACCTGCTTAAGAAATCTGAGTTGGAATTTATCCTTCATTGGGATAGGATTGATATTGCCACTATTACTGAAACCTGGAGGGACCCAACATGCACCTGGTTTAGAGGAATCCCAGGTTACAATTTGTTTTTAAAAAATAGGGATCACAAGAAAGGTGGAGGGGTCTGTATTTATGTTACATCAGAGCTTGATAATTATCAAGTATGATCATATCAACATCTCTACTGAAAGTATTGCAAGTATTTGGATCCAAATAAACTTAATAAATAGACCTCAAATCTATTTTGGAACATACTACAGGCCACCAATGAGTAGCAAGGATTATGACATCACCCTAATGAGTGACATTAAGACAAAAACTTCACTGGGTGATGTAATTTTATCGGGTGGTTTTAACCTACCTAGTATATATTGGGCCTCACTCTCAGGCGAGACCCAACTGGAAAATGATTTCCTAAATCTGATGTTGGAGCTTGGACTTGATCAAAAGGTTCTAGAGCCAACTAGGGTGAGTAATATTTTAGATCTGTTTTTACTAATATTGAATCTGACCTATCAGAGGTTAAAGTGCTTGGCCCTCTCGGCAACAGCGATCACAACATGATATACTCTTGTCTCTCTGATTGCAAGCATAATTATGTGGGTATATCACACATTAAGGATTATACAAGAGCTCTATATGATGACATTAAAAATTTACTACAGTCATTTGATTGGGATCAAACCATGTCCCCTCCATCTACTGAAAACTGTTGGTTATTTATAAAAAACCTATTGTCATGGTCAGACCTCAACTAGAGTACGGGATCCAGTTCTGGAGGCCTCATCTGTGCAAGGATATTGATGGCATTGAAAGGGTTCAAAGGAGGGCAACAAAAATGGTGCAGGGTGTGCAAAAGAAGCCCTATGAGATGGGGTGGCGAGAACTGGATCTGTACCTGCCAGAGACTAGAAGCGTGAGGGAGGACGTATTAGAAACTTTTAAGTACTGTACATGAAGGGGATAAATAAGGTGAAGGAAGAGAGCTTATTTATATGGTAGTTGAGGGCCAAAACAAGAGGTCATAATCTAAGATTGGAGAGAGGACGATACAAGGGCAGTGTTAGGGGGTGTTACTTCTCAGTGAGCATGGTGGAGCCCTGGAACAAACTACCTGAGGAGGTGGTAGTAGGCTGAAACGGTTGAGGGATCCAAGAGGGCATGGGACAGACATAAAGAATTGGGCAGTGGACGGAGGGAGATATCACCTGACAAAGGTGACAAGTGGGGGGGGGGTTAGGGGCAGACTATATCGGCCAGAGTGGTCCTTTTCTGCCACCAGATTTCTATGATTCTATGATTCATAAGTTGAGAAAGAATTTGTACCATTCAGAAAGAAATATAATAAAAGAGATAAAATACCACCCTGGTTCTCTGTACGTATTAAATGGCTTATTAAAAAAAAATCTAAAACTTTTGTAAAATACAAAAAAAAAATCCCTCTCTAGCCAGCAGAACTAAATGTAACATGTGCTTAAGCTGGTTAAGTCCTCTCATTTGAGGTCCCCTTGGTTCGACAGGGAGCTCAAGGTGATGAAGCTTATAGGTCAGAAGTTAGAGCGCTGCTGGTGGAAGACTGGGTTAGAGGTTGACAAACTGGCCCTGCGTATCCACTACGGTGAATACCAGGGGGCAATCAACTATAAGAAGGCAGAGTTCCTGTCTAGGGAGACTGCTGCCAGGAAGAATCGACCAACTGTGCTCTTTCAGACTGTAGACAGGCTTTTACATCCTGCCTGTCTGAAGCCGAGAAAAGCCTTTTCTGATGCTTTATGCGAAGAGTTTGCTCAATTCTTCTCAGATAGGGTGTCCGCCATCTGGCAGAGAATTCTGCCAGTGAGCCAAAATGTGGCTGATAGTGATCGCCTTGGGTGTCTGGGGGGCACGCCATCCAGTTGGAGTGAGTTTAAACCAGTGGAGGTGGCCAAGGTCATTGAGGTTGCTTCCAAGTTGAAGCACATATATCGCGAACTGGACCCGGTGCCAACACGTTTCTTGATGGGATGTGTCGATTCCGTTGGCCCGGTATTTGCCTTGATTGTCCGGTGTACTTTGTCAGAGGGGGTTTTCCCAGATGCCTTGAAGGAGACACTGGTGAGACCCCTTCTGAAGAAACCATCATTAGACCCTGACATCAAAGCGAATTACTGTCCTGTCTCCAACCTCCCATTTTTAGGAAAGGTTGTTGAGAAGAGTGTGGCACAGCAGATTGATGGGCACCACTTGGCCTATGATCTGTACGATCCTCTCCAGTCTGGGTTTCATGCAAGGCATAGCACGGAAACTGCGTTAGTGCAGGTGCATAATGACCTCCTCAGGATGAGAGACCAAGGAGAGGGGACAATTCTCATTCTCCTCGATGTCTCCTCAGCCTTTAACATGGTAGACCATTGTGTGCTGCTTGACCGCGTGAGGAAATATTGTGGGCTCACCGGCACTGACATCGGCTAGTTTGAGTCCTTTCTCAAGAACAGGGGGCAATGGGTAGTGATGGGGAATTTCTCCTCCTGCCCTAGCCTCCTGTTTTGTAGAGTACCTCAGGGTTCGGTCTTGTCACCAATGTTGTTTGCCGTGTATGTGCTGCCCCTGAGTGAGCTCATTAGGAAGTACAGTTTGGGTTTTCATTGCTATGCTGATGATACCCAACGGTATCTTTCCTTTGCCCCAGGGACATCCAACGCAGTGGAAGAGCTAAATAATTGCCTTGCTGAGATCCATGACTGGATGGCCTCCAGCTGGTTTTGACTGAACCCCAATAAGATGGAGGTACTGGTGGTGGAGTCAAGCAGAGGGCATGATAGGATGGCTTCCGGGGTAGCAACAGAACTATTCCTGGGGTCTGTGCTATTGATGGCCTCCTCTAGGGTGCGTGATCTTGGTGTTATCCTTGACAGTGGACTGCCACTGGAATCCCAGGTATCGTCCGTTGTCTTCACAAGCTTTTACCATCTGAGGAGTATCGCCAGAATCAAACCCCTAGTTATGCCCATGGATCTCCCCACCTTAGAGCATGCCTTTGTTATGTCAAGGCTTGATTACTGTAATGCGCTCTACCTAGGGGTCTCAGAAGGTACCCTCTGCCGGCTTCAGCTAGTGCAGAATGCAACTGTCAGGTTGCTGAAAGGGCAGTCTAAGTACTGCCACGTCACCCTGGGGTTGCGGGAACTGCACTGGCTGCCGGTCAGGTGGAGGGTCCTCTTTAAGGTGGGCTTGCTCAACTTTAAGGCCATACATGGGCTGAGCTATGGCTACCTGTCAGACCTTCTAACACATGCTGCCTTGGTCCACTCCCTCTGTTCCTCCTTTAAGGGCCTCCTTACGGTTCCTAGGACGAGGCTAAAAACTGCCGGTGACAGAGCTTTTGGTGTTGGCTGCTTCATCCTGTGGAACTCACTTCCACCAGCTGTAATGGAGGCCCCTCAGCTGAGGTATTCAGAGTCTGCCTCAAGGCCTTTCTGTTCAATCAGGCATTCCCGGACACTGTCTTTTAGACATTATTTTTAGAGATAGCCCTGATTAGAAATGTTTTTTCTGTTGCAGACTATTTTGTTTTACTCTGTTGTGGCCTGTTTTTATTCAATATTGCTGTGTTTATTTATTACTGTGTCTGATTTTATCCTCTTGTGTACTTGTATCTTTTATATGTACGGCACCCAGAGCCTCTGGGGTTGGGCACCTAAAAATAAAATTTGCCTTGCCTTGCCATTAATAAAAACTGAACGTAAGAAACTCAAATTCAAAATTGTGCATACTAAAGATAATTATAGATCTTTTTATGCTTACATTAATAGCACTAAAAATAATTCTAACTCTGTTGGCCCATTAGTCGAAGGTGACACACTCATACAGGACCAACAGTAGGAGGCAATATAACTCAGTGGTTTAAGGCTCTGAGCTGCAAATCTGGAGACCTGGATTTGAATCCCACAGTCCGTACTTGCATACTGTGTGACCCAGAGCAAGTCACTTAACATCCCTGTGCTCCTAGGTCGCACCTGTAAACAAGCTTTCAGCTGAGTGTGCCACTCCTGGTTAAACAATTGAAAAAACAAACAAAAAAAAACCATCTAACTAATATCTTCAATGAATACTTTTGTTCATTTTTTAATAAAAAATTGTTAAAATCATGAGGTACAGGATAAATCAAATAGTACCCCACATACACAAGTTTAGAGCAGATGACGCTTTGTCTGTTTTAAAAACACTTAACAGCAATGCTTCTCCTGGCCCTGACAGAATCCATCCAGAATTTATCAGGGAGCTGTCATCTGTTTTACACTATCCTCTCACTATTCTTTTTAATAAATCTATCTATACTGGGCAAGTCCCAAATGACTGGAGGAGAGCTATTGTCATGCCAATTTATAAGAAAGGCAGTAAGAAGCTAGTAGCTATCACCCCATTAGCTTAACCTCTCATGTTTGTAAGGTATTGGAAAAACTACTGAAGCAATGCTTTGATATTAGCAGCCTACTCTGGGATTAATTGATCATACACAGCATGGGTTCAAAACTGTGCACCGCCAGTTTGGTTTCCCTTTACGAAAATATTAGCAAGAGTCTCGACCTTGGAATCCCTATTGATGTTATACTAATAGACCTTTAAAAAGTCTTTGATAAAGTTCCTCACCACAAACTGTTTGAAAAATTGAACAAAATAGGGTTTAGTAACTACCTCCTGAAATGGGTAGGAAACTGGCTGACACAGAGAACCCAACAAGTTAGAATTGGTGACATCTTTCTGATGAGGGTATCGTGAGTAGTGGCGTCCCACAGGGATCAGTACTGGGGCCAACACTTTTTGTTCTCTTTATTAGTGATCTACATAATAACATCACAAATCACGTAATTTAATTTGCTGATGATACCAAACTGGTTGGTGAAGTAGATACTGAAATTAAATAACTAAGTCGGAAAAATGACTTAAATTGAATTATGGGCAAAAACAAATAAGATGGAATTTAAATGCAACAAATGCACAGTTCTGCACTTTGGTTGAAATTATCCCCTTTTTCCTACATGCTGAATGGCTGCCTACTTAATCCAGTACATAATGAACGTGATCTTGATATTATGGAAAATAATTAATTGTCATCTTCCTCACATTGTAAAAAGCTGTTCAAACCTTAAAAAGATGGCTACAGAATATAAAGAAATATTTTATTTTAAGAAATGAACAGTGTATCCTACCATTGTACAGAACTTACGTTAGACCCTACCTAGACTACATGGTCTCCCTTTTGGTCACCATACCTGAAGGGTGATATTAAGTTAATGGAGAGTGTTCAGGGGAGAGTTACCAGAATGATTCCTTGGCTCAGTAACATGACCTATGAGAATCATTTACTAGAGTTAGACTTGGTGTCCCTCGAGGACAGGAGACTGCGTGGCGACTTGTTCTATTTAAGATGTATATGATCCTGATTTAATGGGCCAGTGCAGTCTGTCTTGCAGTGATAGACCTTTCTACTTAGGATCGTATAATAAACAACTGAAGGTACAGAACTCTTATACCAAGAAACAAGCTCATTATTACTATTATAGCAACCAAAGTTTAGAATGCATTACCTCAGAACTTAGTTGATATTAATATGGCTTAATAAATTTAAACTTGAGCTAGATAAGTATTTAAGGTTTAAGTCTTCTTGACACAATTAGCCCACTAGGAGTAGGAGATTAACTCGATGGGCCATTGGCCTTTTCCGTCTAATGTCAATTAAGTAACTAAGTATGAAACACTAATATGTCGTGATTATCTGGTTCTATGTCATTGTGCTGCTGATATCCCAAGATATGGCTGAACCTCACATATTGCTTTGCCCACATTCCATCATGGTTGACTTACAGCAAACTAATCTTAAACTGTAGAACATTGGTTGAATCCATGGCTAAACATTGGTTAGGCATGCCTCACCTGTTCCTACTCTATGATGATTGTTCCCTACTGGAAGAAGTCAGCAGCTTCAAACACTTGGTGAGCACACAGCACCCCTTCATATTGCATTAGTCTGTAAATCTGTCTACCCTTAACTGAGTTAGCCTCTAGGGTTAGACATAATCTTTCTCCCAAGGCATGCCTAGTCATTGCACAAGGGATTCTGCTGCTTGGTCTTGCCTATGGGCTGCAGGCCTACTTTGGCCACACAAAACAAACCTTTCAAAGTGGGATGTAACATACAACCACATCTGTTGTTTTGCACTGGCCACCCCCTGGCTCACTCACCACTGCTTGTTTTACATTAAGCTACTATACTACTACTGCTAAATGTTTCAACCTCCGCACTCTTCCTCTTCCTCTTCCATTTTTCCCCCTCCATCCCCCTCCTTCCACTACCTTCCTCCCATCAACCCATTTCCTCCCTATCGCTCCCTTTCCCCTTCACTGCTACCTCCAATCTATTTACACTCTCTTTCATCCTCTCCCTCTCCCCCTGCTCCCTACCCCTCCTTTTTTCTCCTAATTTCCTATCTATCTTTCTTGTTTAGCTTTTTTTTCCATTTTACGTTACTGAATATATTGTACATAGCTGGGCCTTTTGCTTATCAGATTGCTGCACTTTGTTTATACTATGTATTGATTCCCACCCCCGTTCCCACAGGACACATCTGGAAACGAGCTTTATGGCTCAGTATGTATTTCCTGGTAAATCTCTTTCAATAAATAAAATAATAAACATTGGTTAGCCTGGGCTGACTGTCTCTGGCTGGTAAGTGCTCCTTCCTCCTAGGCAATTAGGTGGACACATTGCTTCAATCAGGATTCCCAAGTGTGGTAGTTGACTACTTGCAGTACCTCATGCCAAATTACAGTTTGAGATCTATGGGATCTCCTCTACTTAAAGAGCATAGACGTGCCACAAGAATAGGTCAGCTAGCCTTTGCCTATTATGCTTCTCTACCTTGAAACTCCCCTCCTTTTAAGATGTGTTCCAAATCGGCTCTACGATGCCAGTTCGACAACACTTTCATCAACTGGCATCACAGTGACAGGATTTAAGTCGACCACAAATTGCAGTTGACATAAATCCCGATTATCTCCTGGTCCATGTTTTCATCGGGGGGCTTTGCCCCCCCCAACCTCCCATGCGGGCGGCTCTGCCCCCCATACTATAGATTATCAACTCCAAGTTGGAGTTGATTCAGGGAGGGGGTGCAGGTCCGGAAGACAGTGTGCCCCTGAGTCAGATGCACCAACACAGCGACCTGTCGGGGAACTGTCAATTTTGTCGACAGGTGTGTAGGTTGCTGTGTTGGTGTCACTAATCGTGGCACATAACATTCCAAATCACCTGTATTTTTGTAAGATCCTAAGCAAATTCCTGCTCATCTATGTTACTTGTTCCTGTAACTAATTATGTTTCGCTGCTGCTACCATCTGTGGCATGAAATTGTGTTGTATTATGCACTCTATGTATTGCTGTTCTCCCCTACCTATAGTGACTGAGGCTGGCACTACATTGTTACCAATTATTCTAGGGTGGTCCTGTTTATGCAACTGTTATTACTGTACCTAGTGTGTGATTAAGTTACCCTGTTTTGTGTCACAGTGACATTGTTTTGAATTATCATGTTGCCACTATTTTTTCGTATTGTAACTCTTCCGGGTCATGTCTGAAAATAGCTTCATACCTAGTGCACTTACTGATAAACAAAAACAAATGCATAAATACGTAACTATGAATAAGTTTAAATATGCCAGATTGACCCCTTTGTGTATAATTAAAATATAAGAAGCAAGCAAAGCGAGGGGGTAGCGCTGTATGTCAGGCATTCCATTACTTGAGCCATTATTTTCAAGGAATCCTGCCCGTCCTTCTACGAATCCATAGGTGCTCAACTATCCTTTCCCTTGTCCACCCCCCTTTACATTGAGGTTCTGTACACCCCACCAAAGTCCTCACCTGACTCCCTTGTCAAGGCTATCTCGGCAATTCCTTTGAGCACTTCAAATGGCAAACTCATATAACTAGGCGATTTCAATCTCGACTGGCTCTCCGCCTCCGCCAACTCCACTGCCCTGAGGACTGAAGCCCTTAACCTATCCCAGCTAATCCAGGAACCCACCCGCCTAAACCACCGGTCCCAAAACCACTCCCTTTTGGACTGGGTTTTAACCACCCATCCTCACAGGATCATTGCCTCTGGCATCGTCTGTGATGCCCTTAGCTACCACTGCATTACTTATTGCATCCGCAAAATCCACTCCCCACACTCTCACCCCAAATTTATCTGGTCTGGCCCTTTACACCTCCTCAACGAGTCTGCCCTACAGCGTGACCTAACAAATGCGGACTGGCTACCAGTCTTTTCCACTGTAGATGGGACTTCACCCTATCCCACTTCTGTGACATTTTCCTAAGAACCTGGGAATGCCACGCTCCCCTCAGAAAAGCCAGAGTTAAACGGTACCATCACCCCTGGGTCACACCAGACCTCATCACCCTCTGTCATGCCAGGGACAAGGCATGGAGGCTATACAAAGCCTCCCTTGCCACTTGCAACCTCCAATCCTGCAAACACCTCAGAAACAAATGCACTAATGCTATTCAGCAATCTAAAGCTTCCTACTTCAAAGCACAACTTACCCAGAACCAAGGTTCCCCTGCATCTTTCTGGAAGGTGATCAACTCCCTTATCGACCCCCCCCCCAAGCAAGCTAGCCCTGTCCTCAACATTGATGGCAGAACTGTCTCAGATCCTCCTACCGTAGCTGAACTTTTTAACTCGTCTTTGTGCCCTGCCCGACTCACCCCCTCCTCAACCTGACACCACCAAATCCTCCCACTCCTACCCTGGCTTCCTCTTTCCTTCTTTCACACTCCTGGAAGTCTACTCTGCTCTCACCTCTCTAAACCAGTCCAAAACCAGCCCAGACGTCTTGCACCCCAGACTGCTCTGCATCTCTGCATCGGCCATAGCTGCACCTCTGACACACACCACAGTTCCCTTTGCCTGGAAACTAGCCAAGATCCTCCCTCTGCATAAAGGTGCAGACTCTTCCCAACTAGGAAACTAAAGGCCCATCTCACTCCTACCCTCCCCTTGCCAAGATCCAAGAATCCCTCATGCTGTCCAAACTGTAAAATTTCTCTCCACCAACAGCTCCCTCTCACCCTTTCAATCAGGATTTAGAAAACACCACTCCACTATCACCACCTTGCTATGAGTTACCGACTCAATCCTCTCTGCCATGGACAACAGCCAAACCACCAGCGCCATTTTCATCGACCTGGCAAAAGTCTTCAGCTCTGTCTCCTACCCTCTGTTGCTCTGTAAGCTTAGCTCCTATGGCCTTGCCCAACCTGCCATCAACTGGTTCCACTCCTGTCTCCACAATAGGCAGCAGTCCATACAAATAGGCAACATCCTCTCTCTCCCTCTACCCATCCTCTCAGGTGTCCCCCAAGGCTCTATCCTTGGCCCTATCCTCTTCTCCCTTTTCATCAATGACCTCCGTCCACCTGTCTCTCCTCAAATGTACATCTGTATGCAGATGATACTATCATCTATGCCTCGGGCCCCTCCCCCGACAGCGTGCTCTCAAGTCTTCAAAGCGACTTCAACCGAGTCAAACCTGGTTGCTGAAAAACCAACTTAAACTTAATGCCAAAAAAAAACAGTCACCATGGTCTTCAGATCCAGACAAAAGCTTGCCTCCCTACCAGCCTCCCTAGCAATCACCACCCTGGACAGCTCTTCTCTTGACTTGGTCTTCACCTTCAAGTACCTGGGAGTCTGGCTGGACAGCCACCTCAACTTTTCCACCCACATCAAGGCCATCTGCACCAAACTCTGGCCCAAACTGGCCCTCTTCTATCGCCACAAAGCCAGTCTTCCTTTTCCCACCCATAACAAACTCATACGTAAAACAATCTTGGCAGTGCTGGACTATGCAGTCATCATCTGTGCTACAGCACCAACCTCATCCCTCTCTAAACTCGACATCCTACTCAACTCTTTCTGTCATTTTGCCACTGCCTCCCTCCCACTTACTCATCACTGCCTCCTGTACTCTACTCTCTCCCTTGCCCCACTCCCTCACAGGAGAACCATCCACAGGGCCTCCCTCATAACTAAATACTGGTTAGGCTCCCTACCCCCCTACCTCAATTCCTAACCTTACTCCAGCCAATTTCCTAGGCTACTTTCTCGGTTACAGGGACACACGCACATTCCACCTCACACGCCCTACTCTGCTTCCAGTCAAGCTGCCTTTTCCTACCGTCTCCCACTCCTATGGAACAATCTTCCACCCAACCTTCACCAGACCTCCTCCCTTTCAGCCATTAAACAACTCCTCAGGCTCCTCTCCTCCCCTTTCTGCCAAAGATGCTCCTTGGATCCCACCCAACTCTGGCCTAACCTACTCTCGGAGGCCTCATTCGGTCAATTTTTGCACATGCCTGCCTCCAATAGTATTTTAACGTATCTACTGTAAAATTCCTGTGCTGGTTTATAAAACACTGTAAATGTTGGTGCTTGTATTATACTGTAAATACAAATGTTTGTATAATACTGTAAATATCTATGTTTGTACTGTAATTTCTTGATGCTTTACTTATCGTCTGTAACAAACAATTGCTGTACTTCTCTGCATACCTCAGTGTACACCCTGTACCCGGGTCACACCTGGAAATGAGCCCCAGCTCAGTGTGTCTTTCCCAGTCACCAAATTTAAATAAATAAATAAATAAGAAAGAGGGGAAATATATGGCTCATATATGACTGACATATGCACAATATAGTGATAATGCATTCTCAGTATAAAAAGAATTGCGTGCATGTTTCATATATTTTTCCATGCTCATGGGTTTACATATATCATAAAGGGGCCACTTTTAATATGTTTAAAAACACATATGTAGGTATCCAAAATCACACTTACCTCCATAATGCAAAACATAATGGGATGTACAGTATGTGCAAGTCACCATGAACATTTAGGCTAGTTCTGTATTAAGTGTGTCTAAAGGGCCTCTCACACAATCTGCAAATGCTGAAAACAGAAGACACAGACATGTGATCCGTCTCTGCTCAGGACTCATCAGTGTGCCTCATCTGTATCTCATGCCAGGAAAAAGGTACTAGCCCTTATGTGGTTTTACGGGTTTGGGTCATGGTGGGTTCAAAATAAGAAAGCAAGCTAAAAAGATGCAGAACCATGGCACAAAGAACTGAGGTAAGGGTCACCAAAAAGGGCATTGGCAACAAAGACAGGTTTCAACAAAATCCAAAATCACACATACTCCAAAATGCAAAGAATCATGGAATGTGTATGCAAATTTAGTTTTTTTGTTGACCAGGTAAGTGCACTAGACAAATCCTGCCTATTTTCAGGCACGCCCCGGGGGAAGGGATACAGATGAGTGCCAACTGACATTGAACCAGATTAAGCTGTTGGTGGTATTTTTAGTGCATGAGGGAAATTTGGCCAGGACACCGGGGACATTCCCCTACTCTTTTTTCGATAAGTGCTATGGGATCTTTAACATCCACCTGAACTACCACCAATCCAGGCAGATGGGACCTCGGTTTAATGTCTCATCCGAAAGATGGATCACCATAAACATTTAGGCTAGTTCTGCTTTAAGCAGGAAAGCATGGTGCCAAAGGGCCCCTCACACAATCTGCAAAGGCTGATAACAGAAGACATAGACACATGTTTTCTCTTACTCAGGACTCATGAGTGTGTCTCATCTGTATTACCCCACGGGAAAAAGGAATCAACCCTTACATGGTCTTATGGGTCTGGGTCGTAGAGGTCCAAAATAAGAAAATAGGTTAAAAAGACAAAGAACCTCGGCAAAAAAAAGCAATGAGGCCAGGGGTACCCAAAGGGCACTGGCAACAAAGCCAATTTTCAAAGAAATCCAAAGTCACGCATACCCCATAATGCAAAGAATCATGGGATGTTTATGCAAATCACTGTTAGGTAAGACTAGTTATGTTCTTTATGGCTATGCCTGCTCCATCTGGGACATCTTTTCAGCAGTAACGAATGGATGTCGTGTTTTGTTTGGAATTGCGCATATCTACAGTACATATGGTGCTTTAAAAATATAAACTGGGACCTGAGGTAAGATAATCAAATATAGTTCGCAAATGGCCAGCTAGTGCCTTTACCATTGAGTCTTCACCTTACGTCATGCCAGGTTATGATGCATGTCATACACGGATAGAAAGATAGACAGACAGACAGATAGACTGATAGAGAGATACATATTCTGGAATATGTTGTAGCATCATCTGTTTTATAGCTATGCCCCATACTGCAGAGTAATGGGTATCATTAAGCACTGTTGTGCACTAATTGTATCCTGATGAAATATGATCGGAAACGTATTCTGAAAGAAAATGGAAATTACTGTGCATATTTAAAATGTGCACAGGCTACAACAATAATTGTGACTGTTGAGCATACTACTGTGTCAAAGCTAGGCTGTCAGCAGTGTGATGCTCAATGACAGTGTTTAATGCAAGGGGTGTTTCCACTGGGGTCTTGTACAAAACCACATAAAACCTCTTGCACAGATGTATTTTTCCACTACTGTTGTATCACATAAACACTATTTCTCACCCAAGCACAACAAGATGGAAAATTTCATGTTGCTACATTTAATAAGGGCAGAGTAGCATAATGAGATATAAATGAATAATGCATTCATTATGTTGAAAAAATTATTGTTTACTGGTGGTATTTTGTCCTTTTGACATTTAAAAATAGTGCAGAGAAAAAAAATCTAATATGTGCTGTCAGTGTAGCTGTAAATAAATCTTCACATAGACATAGTTCTGAATAGAAATTCATGTGTGCTAGTGGACACAACAGACTAAAGCAGGCTTTTTTCATGCCTAAAATGTACTCCAGTTGTTACAGTCCCTTGCAGTCTTACAAGCACTCATTGCACTGCACTGTGGCATGGGTCATGCTAAAAGCATATACTGTAGGCAGCAACTACCACATTTTTGTTAATGCCAAAAAGACAGTATCTCTGTCCTGTGGCACAGGCAAATCTCTCTAGGCTCAAATCCACTTCCTATTTTGAAAACTGTGGATGGTGTGCCCCCCCCCCACAAAGAGGTTTCCCATTTTATGTACTTCAGTGTGTGGTGAGATAGAAACTTGGATTTATACATGCTCTGCATCACCGTCTATAACTCAAACTTGGCATTCTTTATCCACACAGTTCTTGCTTTCTCCTCCCAGACTGCTACCAGATCCTTCATAAAATTGGTATACTGTTGGTACAGCGAATGCATTACCGCGAAGACCATTACAACAACAAAATCACATAGAGCCACTAATGGTCCCAGTGGTACACTGACAGTTTTTCCAGTGATTAGCCCCTCACAACACAACTCTGACTTGGAGTTTATTATATAAAAGTCAGGGGGTGCGAGGGTCATAAATTGTCAGTATGGTGCTATCGCTGTAATGCTGTTCGGCAAAGTTCCTGTTGCTGTGGTGAAATAGAATCCACAAAATTATCTTGCTGGTATTTGACTATGCTGATGTGGTTTATGGTGCTGCTTCCAAGTCCCCCTTAGCCAGACTTGATCCTCTTTTATACTCCTACTAGCATTTCACCTCTAACTCCCCTCCATTTAATCATCGATCTTCCATCCAGTTGAACCTTTCCCTTCCTTCCCTGGAGGCATATTATCTCACTCACTGCTCCTTCTTTCTCTCCAAATACTAGGTCTCCTCCCTCCCCTTTACCTCTCTACCCTCCTGTCTTGCACTGTCCCTTCATCTGACTCACTCCAGTTAAATCACATAGATGCATAGATACATAGATACATAGACAGTGTCGGCAGATAAGGGCCTATGGCCCACCCAGTCTGCCCATTTGAGCTTGTAAGTTCAGTTTTGTTTTCCTAGAAGTCTGTTGCCCCTTACCCCTGACCTCCAGAATTCCTTTATGTCTATCCCATGCATTCTTAAATCCTGTGATTGTTTCAGCCCCCACCACTTCCTCTGGCAGGGTGTTCCACTTGTCCACCACCCGTTCTGTGAAGAAATTCTTCCGCACGTTTCCTCTGAATCATCCTCCCTCCAACTTCATCCCATGCCCTCTAGTCCTGGAACATCTTTTTCACTTAAAAATAATGTATTCCTGCACCCTGTTCCTCCCTGTAAGATACTTGTATGTCTCTATCATATTCCCTCTCTCCCTCCTCTCCTCCAGGGAGTACATGTTCAGTTCCATCAACCTGTCCTCATAGGACTTGTGATGCAATCCATGTACCATCTTTGTTGCCCTCTTCTGAACCTTCTCTACCCTGTCTATGTCCTTACATAGGTTAGGTCTCCAGAACTGTACACTGTACTCCAGGTGGGGCTTCACTAGTGTCTTGTATAGTGGAATTATGACCTCCCTTTTCCTGCTGGTGATGCCCCTGCCTATGTATCCCAGCATCCTATTTGCTTTACCTGCTGCCTTGTCACACTGTTTCCCTACCTTGAGGTAATCAGAGATGATAACCCCAAGATCCCTTTCCTGCTTGGTGCATACTATATCCTCACCCCCAACTGATATATTGTGCCAGGGTTTTTGTGCCCCATATGCATTATCTTGCACTTCTTTGCATTGAATTTCAACTGCCAAACCCCTGACCATTCTTCAAGTTTCTGCAGGTCCCTTCTCATTCTGTCTATACCCTCTGGTGTGTCTACTCTGTTACCGAGCTTTGTGTCATCAGCGAACAGTGAAATTCTGCCTTCTAGGTCCTGCACAATGTCACTGATGAAGATGTTGAATAGGACCAGTCCCAGCACTGATCCCTGTGGTACCCCACTGGTCACTCTTCCCTCTGTGGAGTGACAGCCATTTACCACCACCCTCTGTGTCCTGCCGCCCAGCCATTTACCTACCCACCACACTACTGTCCTGCCCACACCCATATTCCCCAGTTTGTGTAATAGTCTTCTGTGTGACACAGTGTCAAAGGCCTTGCTGAAGTCCAGATAGGCCATGTCCACTGCCCTCCCTTGATCCACCTCCCTAGTCACCCAGTCAAAAAATTCAACGAGGTTGGCCTGACATGACCTCCCCCTGGTGAAACCATGCTGCCTTGGATCCTGTAGTCCATTGACAACCAGATGTTCCACCAATCTATCCTTCAGTAGTGCTTCCTTGATCTTCCCCACTACTGAGCTGAGAGCTGACTGGTCTGTGGTTCCCCTTCCTCTTTGTTCCCACTTTGTATAAAGGGACTACATCTGCTGTCCTCCAGTCTTTGGGTACCTCCCTGCTTCCAGTGATTGGCTAAACAGGATGGCAGAGGTTCAGCCACCACCTCTCTTAGTTCTTTAAGGACCCTAGAAGTTTTCCCATCAGCCCCATTGCTTTATCAACTCTTATTACTTCCAGTTCCTTCAGGACCCTTTCTCATGTAAAGGGACTTGTGTCCATTTCTGCACCATTCTCACCCCTTGTACTCCCTTCAGACCAGTTACCCTCCTCTTCCTCAGTAAAGACTGAGCAGAAACACCTGTTCAATATGTCAGCTTTACTGTTGTCATCCTCCACTCGGCCCCATCCTCCCCGTTCAGTCTCACTATCCCTCCCTTTGCCTTTCTTTTTTCACTTATGTATCTGTAAAAGGTTTTGTCCCCTCTACCCGCTGATTTTGCAATGTGTTCTTTTGTCTGAGCTTTGGCTTCCCTTACTGACCTCCCTGCCTCCCTTTGCTTCTCCTGGTACTTCTCCCTATCCCCTTCTGCCTGTGTCTTTTGTATTGCCTGAATGCAATATTTTGCTTTCACTTTCTTTGCTACCTCTTTGAAAAATAATGGTCTCCTCTTCCTTTCCTCTTGCTAACCTGCTTAATGCATAATTCTGTTGCTCTTGTAATCCCCATTTTAAATACTGCCCACTGTTCCTCAACCCCTGATTCCTGCCCCATTCTCTCTAATGCCTCTTTCAAGTATCTCCCATTTTCCCAAAGTCTGCCCCTAAAATCCAGGATACGTGTTTTTGTGTGGTTTGGTTCTGCTCTTTCTGTGATTTCAAACCACAATGACTGGTGGTCAGTGTTCTCAGGTGCTCCACCACTGTTACCCCCATCACACTGTCACTGTTTGTGAGCACAAGGTCCAGTATTGCCTTCTGCGAGTTGGTTCCATGACCAGTTGCTTGAGGAAGGCACCCTGAAGGAGTCAGGATAAATCTGCTCCTAGTTGATGCTGCTGCTGGGATGCTCCAGTCCATGTCTGGAATATTGAGTCTCCAACCAGTACTACCTCACCTTGTCTGCCATCCTTTGGATGGCTAGCATCAACTCTATCTGTTTCTTCCCTCCTGGGCTGGTGGTCTAGACCACACCTGTGCAGATGGCTGGCCCCATTTTCCTTTCCAGCTAACCCACAGTATCTCTCCCATTTTGTTCCTCCTGGATCTCTGTGGCCCTTATGTCATTTTCACATACAGTGCCACTCCTCCTCCCTTCCTACCTGGCCTGTCTCTTCTAATATGTTGTAGCCATAGTGTATCTCCATCAGTCGCAGTTATCATTGCACCAGTTTCAGTGTTGACCACAATGTCCAGGTCTGACTGCACCATGACATACCTCTTTTATCCCATGCTGCAAAACTTCCACAGGTCAAGACTTCTGTCTCTGTCCACCTCCCCTCAATCTTGAGCAACATTCGTGCCCGCTTCTGCTTCTCCCCTTCCCATTTCTTTCTTTTGGCAATTCCTTGGTGTTTGATTGATCCCTCCTGATCTTGTTAGCTCTCATATGGCCTCCATTTCTCTGCACCTTGTCATTCAGCTTCATTGACTAATTTTGTAATTGCTTATTTTGTACACCGAACTTTTTTCACCACTGTACTTCTGTATTTATTTTCATTTTGCACTGTTGTACCTTTTCTAATTGTGTGTCACTTTGCCCATACCACTTCCTCTGGGTTGCCCCTGTAAAAGAGCCTTGGCTCAGCATGCCTTTCCTGCTCAACAGTTTATAAATAACTTAATGGAAACACAAAATTGTAAATCCCCTCATTCCAGTGATGAATGGATAATATTTGATTGATTGATTGACTGATTGATAAAAAATGTATTTTTATACAGGTACAAACTTAAGAAGTGGAATCTCTGTTTTCAAAGTAAGCCCTGTACAAGACAATAAAAACAACAATAATAAATAACACACAACAATTACTCACTATATACAGGTCATTAATAAAATAGTAATGTTTCATATGGTTACTGGACGCATATAACAAAGTGCAAACAGACTGTCAATTCATCAATCAAGGTCAGCTCAACATTCACACTGCTTTTGCAAAGACTTTCTTAAGGCCATCTGAAATTCAGTTCTAGTATTACATAGAAACTTAGACGTGTGACGGCAGAAAAGGACCAACAGGCCCACCTAGTCTCCCCATTTGTCTAGCTATCTGCTAGGACATGCCCCCCACCCCAATCCCCTGTGTCTGTCCCATGCCCTTTTGAAGCCTTCCACTGTTGCTTCTCCAACCAACTCCTCTGGGAGCCTATTCCACTTATCCACAACCCTCTCTGTGAAATAGTACTTCCTAATGTTACCCTTGAACTGTCCCCCCTCAATCTGTAACCCATGCCCCCTCGTCCTCTGATTCCCTTTTAGCTGAAAGATGCTTCCCACTGGCTCCCGGTTTATACCCTTAAGGTACTTGAAGGTCTCAATCATGTCCCCCCCACTCTCCCTCCTCTGTTCCAGGAAGTACATGTTCAATTCTCCCAGCCTTTCCTCATAGGACAGGTGGCTGAGCCCCTTAACGATCTTTGGTGCCCTCTTCTGAACTCACTTCAGCCTCCCCACATCCTTTTTGAGGTATGGCCTCCAGAACTGGTCCCCATACTCCAAATGTGGTTTGACTAGATGGGTGTACAAGGGTACCATGACCTCCCTTTTTCTACAAGTAATCCCCCTTCTGATGCAGCCCAGCATTCTGCTGCCCATAGAAACTGCTCCCTCATAGTGCCTTTCCACCTTCAGGTCCCTTGATATAGTGATGCCTAGGTCCCTTTCCTGTTCTGTTACTTCCAGGTCTCGGACCCCCATACAGTACCCTGCCCTCTGGTTCCTGTATACAAGATGCATGATCTTACACTTGTCCATGTTGAATGAATGCTGACACCTTCCTGACCATGCCTCAAGCCTCCCCAGATTTATCTGCATTCTTTCTACCCCTGCTGGAGTGTCTACCTTATTGCAGACTTTAATATCATCTGCAAATAGACTCACACCCCCCTCAAGGCCCTCCATGATGTCCCCTACAAATAGACTGAACAGTAGGGGCCCTAACACCAACCCCTGAGGTATCCCACTTGTGACCTTGCCCTCTCCAGATGCCACCCCATTTATAATGACCCTCTGTCTCCTGTCCCCCAGCCAGTTTCCTGTCCATTGAACCACTTTCTGCCCCAGCCCCAGGCATGACAGCATATCAGCAGTCTCCTGTGTGGCACAGAGTCAGATGCCTTCTTGAAATCCAGATAAGGATATCTATTGCCCATCCCGATCCAGTTCCTTGGTGACCACATCAAAAAACTCTATCAAGGTTGTTTGACAGGATCTACCCCAGGTAAAGCCATGTTGCCTTGGATTCATCAGGCCGCTCACCTCTAGGTAATTGGTGATCCTGACTTTCATTAGTTTCTCCATGAGCTTGTCCACCACCGCTGTCAAGCTTATGGGTGGGTAATTTTCCACCTTCTCTCTCCATCTCCCCTTATGCAGAGGGATGACATTTGCCTGCCTCCAGTCCTCCGGTACCACTCCAGACTCCAGGGACCTGTTGAAGAGTGCAGTCAAGGGTGCCGCCAGTATATCTTTAAGTTCCTTCAACACCCTTGGGTGCACCCCATCTGGCCCCATCGCCTTGTCCACCTTCATGCAGCCTAGTTCTCCTATAGTCTCCTCCACCAGAAATGGACTCGTATCCACTCCCCCCCTTCCCTGCCTTGGTTTCTCCTGCTCTGCTGCCTACCCCTTCTTCCTCCATAGTGAACACTGAGCAAAAATAGTTGTTTAGTAGTTCTGCCTTCTCTCTGTCCCCTTGTATCAGCTCACCCTCGTTTGTTTTTAGCCAAATTATTCCCTGCCTTGTCATCCTCCTTTCACTGACATACCTAAAAAAGATATTATTCCCTTTTTTTACCTTGTTACCTATGCACTCCTCTGTCCATGCCTTCGGCCTCCTTACCTCTACCCCACTTCCCTCTGGTTCACCTGGTACCTTTCCCAGTCCTCAGCAGCCTGTGTTACCTTGAACTTCTTAAAGGCCTTATTCTTTGCCCTGATCTTTTCTGCTACAACCCTATCAAACCACAGGGGTTTCCTCCTCCTCCTCCTCTTATTTCTGCTTGATCTCTTTGTGCATAGGTCTGTGGCCTCCACAACAGCTTCTTTTACCCTCTCCCACATGTCCTCCACAATAGCTTCTTTTACCCTCTCCCACATGTCCTCCACAATTGCTTCATTTACTCTCTCCCACATGTCCTCCACAATAGCTTCTTTTACCCTCTCTCACGTGTCCTCCACAATAGCTTCTTTTACCCTATCTCACATGTCCTCCACAATAGCTTCTTTTACCCTCTCCCACATGTTCTCCACAATAGCTTCTTTTACCCTCTCTCACACGTCCTCCACAATAGCTTCTTTTACCCTCTCCCACATGTTCTCCACAATAGCTTCTTTTACCCTCTCTCACATGTCCTCCACAATAGCTTCTTTTACCCTCTCTCACATGTTCTCCACAATAGCTTCTTTTACCCTCTCCCACATGTCCTCAACATCTGTTAACTCCTCCACCCCCTTCAGAGCCCTCTGCACTACTTCTCCTATTCTCCTGAAATCTGCTCTCTTAAAATCAAGCACTCTCAACTTAGACTGGTTAACCTCCGTAGTGTTCCTTTTTTTGAACCAAACTGTGTTATGGTCACTCGTACCAAGATGTTCACCCACAAATACCTCTTCTACCTTATCCCCATTTATCTGGATCAGATAAAGAATAGCTCCTGCCCTGGTTGGCTCCTTGACAAGTTGCCTCGGGAGGGCCATTTGCAGGGAATCCAATATTTCCCTACTGCTGGCCGATGATGCCGATAGGGTGTCCCAGTCCACATCTGGCAGGTTCAGGTCTCCCATCAGCACCACCTCCCCCTTAGCCGCCATTCTCACAAATTCATCAGTCATGTATCTATCCACAGATTCCTGCTGTGCTGGGGGCCTATAAACCACCCCAGTTCGCACCACCTCCCTCTTCCCTGCCTCCAAGGAGACCCATAGTCCTTTGGCCTCCCCTCATTTGCCCTGCACTTCTGATGCCCTGATACCGTCCTTTACATAGAGTGCAATCCCCCTTTCCTCCCTGTCCCTCCTGAACAGTGTATATACCCTGGTATCTCCATGTCTCATCCTTGCTCTCTGTGGCACCATGTTTCTGTTACCCCCACAATGTCGAGGCTCTCCTCAACCATTGTTGCTGCTAGATCTGGGATCTTCCTACCCAGATGTCTGGTGTTTGCTCACATGACCCTCCAGCCCACTCCTCCCTGTTCCCTGCTTCCTGCACAACCTATATTTCCTACCCTTGTGCCTCTTGTATGTTGGGGTAGGGCTCGCTGCCCCCCTACCATGTGTCCTACAGGTTGAGTTCCCCTTTGCCCTCCCCCCCAAGTTTAGTTTAAATGATAGTGCTTTTCAACATAATCTTCCAGCTTGCATTTGAGCACTGCTTTCCCCTCCCCATTTAAATGCAGCCTATCCAGGGCATAGAGGCTATTGTCACTCCACATTGTTCCCCAATCTCCTACCACACCATATCCCCTCTGAGCACACCATCCTGCTAGCCAACTGTTGAATTTGTATTACCTAATCTTATTTCCATGGGTATCTTATTCCAAGTGCTAGCTAAACTAGCTTGAAGTGTAGCTTCATCTAGTCTATTACAGACTTTCGGGTAAGCCAGATGTAACTCACAAACCCTCAGATTATATTTGTTATTCCTAATGCTGAAAATGTTACCAGTCTTCTTAAGGGATGAATAACTTTAGCTCTTAACAACCCAAAACTCCCTGTTAGCCAATTGTACAATCTCTTTTCTTCTGTACCAAGCCATCCCAATTCTGAATATATTCTACAGTGATGTGTTCCTGTTTTGCTACCATTTGCAAATTTTGCTAGTCTATAATAGGCCCAATTCAGCAACTGTAGTGATGTCACATTTACATTTCTATAATCAACCCTCCATAATGTAATACTGGCATCAGTAGTTGCTGTACTAATTCTTTTTGGTAGTTTTTGTAAAGCAAGCTAATATACAGTAACATGGTACCCTCACGAATGAATAAAAGTTTTAGAATGGATGATATGGTGCACTACATATTACAGTCCATAAAGGCTGAAATGAGCAAACCACAGATATGTTTGATTCTGATTAGTACTCATCAGTGTGATGTAACCATTATCTCAGGCTAGCACAAGAGGCCAACCAGCCAGTGGTGATAGTGTTCTGGATCATATGTGCCCAAACTATTAAACACCATAGAAGAAAAAAAACACCTATGCAATGCATAAGGTCAAGGGTTATAATATTCATTTATGGTGGCTGAATATATTACCAAAAATGCATTGCAGTATATGTAAGTGTGGGCTACGTAAGCAGTAAGATATGATTGGGTGTGCATTATGCTGCTCTAACTGCATGCCCAAGGGCATAGTGAGGCACAATGCTGCAGACAGAGTGCCTTCAGGCCTGGAAGTGCAGTTAGATCAGTATAAGTCATACCCGTGAAGTGTCTTATGAGCAATAAAACACTTTGTGGATGTGACTTACGCTGATCTATGTGCTTATAAAATGGGTAAACTGAGAAAAAAAAAATTACTTTTAAAAAAAAAAGAGGAATTTTGTTTTGTTAAAAGTAACTAGTAAACAGTGGTTCCTCCCCTGTTGTCAGGCATCTATATACACATTCTATAGATATTGGCCCAGATATTCAAAAGGGTTGCACATGGTGCAACAGTGTTGCGCCACCCATGCACAACCCACTGATGCGCCCCAGAGCGATATTCAAAAGGGAAAAGTGCGCGGCACAAATCCCGATGCGCTGGAGCACATCAGTAGTATGCAGGCACAGGGGAGCGGCCCATGCATAACCTGCACAGCCCAATATTCAGTCCGGGATGTGCAGAGGCCATCTACCCAGCCCCTGCGCCAGCACAAAGTTAACCAAAAAAAGGCAACTGATGGCACCCACAGGTGAGCTGCCGCACCTGCAGGGCGCAACACGGCAGTTGCCAACGTGGTGGCCACCTGTTCGCTGCACTGGCGGCGTACTCCATGCCCACCGTGGGCATTTGTATAAAATAGAATAATTCGTCCAATATCCCTGGTGGTCTAGTGGACCACTCTCTGCCGATCTCTGGCATCTAAATAAAAAAAGTCCTATATCCCTGGTGGTCTAGGGTACCCTCCCCACCCGCCCACTGAGCCCACCACCCTTCCCCCCCATCAGCCTGCGGGCGGCAGCACCCTGCCTGCCACCCGCTGCCCGCCGACTGACACCTCGGTGGGGCTGCACGCCCATTAGTTCTGGCACGTGACCCAATGGCGTGTAGCCCATACCATACTACACATTCTAGATATGTGAATTAAATCATTCAGCCCGCTGGCTGATGGGGGGGGAGCGGGGCGGTGGGGCTTAGTGGGCAGGTGGGGAGGGGGGTACCTTAGACCACCAGGGATATAGGACTTTTTTTATTTACAGATGCCCGAGATCGGGCAGAGAGCGGTCCACTGGACCACCAGGGATATAGGACTTTTTTTATTTACAGATGCCTGAGACCAGTTCTTGTCTCCAGGGTGACCCACAATACCTCTAGCCCCTCCTTCCCCACCCCCCGCACTCACTGTGCGTCTGTCGCTTTGATACCTTCCAATACATACAGCATCACCATTCCTTCCTTCCCACCATGTCTTTCCTGAACTGAGTATAGACTGGAATGGCCATGTCTCAAGTTGTGGTTTTCTGTGCACAATGACTCAGTAGTGGTCACAATATCCAGGTGATGGCCTCTAGGTCCAAAATTTTATTTCCTAGACTTCTAGTGTTTGCACACATGGCCTTCGACACTTTTTTCTCACTCTGCCTGCTACCCTCCTCTTTTCCTTTCTGCCCTGCCTCCTTTTCTCCTTCCTTTTTACAACTGTTGTTCCCATGCACCTTGTTTTCTACCATGCAGCTTTTTTTCTTTATTTTACCTCCTGAGGGTTTTCCTCCCCGTAGGTCATCCTTCTCAAATTAGTTTAAATGTTCATCAAAGTAACATTTAAACCATCCACTGAGGCTGCTGTTCTCCTCCCAGATGGATGCAGGCCATCCCCACTATATAGGCCCATATCCCTCTAGGTTGGTCCCCAGTCCCCAATGTAGCTGAACCCCTCTTCTCTACATCATTCCTTCAACCACAAGTTAAAGCTCCTGGTGAGGAGAACCCTATCCTCATCATTGTAGACAAGCAGCACCTCAACAAAAGCCACCGAGTGTGTTACCTGCCTAAGATGCCGCCCCAGCTTCCTAAAATCTCCCTGCACAGTCCAAGTTCTGCCCCATGCCAGGTCATTACTCCCCAGGTGGACAGTGACATCCAGCCCTCCCTCCTGCCCCACTGCCCTACCAATCCTTAGGATTCACTTATCATCACTCTGAGCCTTGGTGCCAGGTAGGCGCCTCACCTCCTTCTCCCCACCTTCCTGTTCCCAAATCTACCCCCCTTCCCCATGATAGAGTGTCCCATTGGAAGTTGCTTTCTTCTCTGCTGGGGTCCTCTACCTCCCACTTTGAGGCCTTCCCAATGGAGGACCCCCACATCCTCCATGGCCACTACTATGGGTGCCTCTTCCTTGCAGTCCGCATCCTGCTGAGCAGCATAAGAGTTTTCTAGTGGCACAGGCTTAAGAATGTGCTCCTGACCCACTTCCCCCCACACTCACAGAGACCACCAAAGCCCAGCTGGCTCTTCTTCTCCTGTGCAACCTCTGATGCAGAGGTGGTAGACTCGGCAGCCCTTGTGTGGGGGAGGCGGTCAAGAGAATCCTAGCCAACTTAGCCTGGAGTCCAGTGACCTCCTTCCTCAGCCCAGATGACTGCATGCAGGTAGGGCAGTACCTCAGTCTCCAGAAGGTCTCTCCGAGCACTGCAGCTCTACAACCACTGCACTGCATAACTCCCAAAATTCCCAGATCTTCACTCCTTACTTTTACTGGAACTTGCTTTTGTACCCTTACCCTAGACAGGGTGTTTTTAGTTTTCCCCTTTTTTTGCTTTACATAACCCCTTTGAAGCACGACCCTTGATAGGGTGTTTCTAGTTTTCCCTTGTTTGCTTTATTCACTTTATTTTAAGGAAGTTTTTTTTTTAGGGCCTAGATAATTTTTTTAGTGAGTAAATGTGGCAGCCATGTTTGTAATGGCAGTCAAGAATTTTTGAAAAAAAGCATTGATGTTAATTTCCTGAGTCATGATCACCAGCACTTTTTTTACCCATGCATTATGCTATTACAATGCATTGGGTCTGACCAATGAGGACGCAGTGTTTCCCCTAACCACTTTATAATTACAGATATTGCAGCCTTACGAAATATGTTCCCTCTGCAAGTTTGAACTTCTCCCCCTGAGGAGTTTTGTTTTGCATCCCATTCATCCATTTGCCCAATGTTGTTTCAAAGAAGAGAGTATAGTGGCCGGTTAGCCTGCTTGTTTCTTGGAAGACCCTCTGTTGATCATCCAGGATCATGTGTTGCAAGTCACATTAGAATTACTACTCACTGCATGCGCAAAAGTGCATTGCAGAATCTGCAAAGTTGGAACCCTAGTACCCCTTATAGGTGTTCCAGTGTGCCCTTGTATAGTAGTGTACACAAGGGAAGAATGCAAGATAGAAAATGGAACAGAAAAAAAGAAACATTGCCCATAAAAATATTATAACTCCATGTGCTAAGAAACTATGTATTAGATTCAGTTGAATCCGACATTGTACATAAAAAACAGGATAACTCAGCGCTGCTGCAAACATAACAGGTCATCTTATGGTCCTGAAAACAGGTGCTCCAGTGAAAAGGAAGTAATGTGGCCAGACTGGGAATACAACTTAAGCTCCAAGTTCCACCCAGGTGCTCCAGCTGCTAAGCTACTACACTAACTGGTTAGCGTGAGCTTCACATGGCCACTTTTATTCAGTGTGGTCACATGTCCTCAGTGTTTTGAATACTGCCATATTCCAACTATTGAATATTCTGAAAAAGTATTCCAAATTCTGTGTTTACATAAACTGGACTATATATGTTAGTTAACATTCTGCTCTTAAGCATAACTTAGTATTCCGAATAAGCCTGACTTAGAGCATGCTCTGAATCTTAAACTTTGCTGTGTATACTGGCCCAGTACTATATTCAGAATACTAGTGGAATATCCCATATGTGTTATTTAGAATACTAGTGTTTGGAATTCTGCCATCATATTCTGAATCTATAGAGTAATGTATGGACAACCACACACAAAACTAGGCTGTGTTTCCATCAGGGGGTGAGATGATGACAGCATAGACCTCGAGAGCAAAGTTTGAGAGATCTCTATGCAGTCACTCCCCTCCCCCAAGATGGAAACAGCCTTGTTTTATATGGTTGCACATACATTATTTTGAATAATATATGTTTGTTTTAATTCATTTAAATTCTTTTTAACTCTGTCTAGAACTGTAGTCAATTAAAACAGAAAACAACAGGGTAAGATTAAAACATTTAATGTTATTTAGGTAATAGCTACATGAACTGAATGGTGTTAAGGGAGATCTACTGCCGGCACACACACATGGCATATAGGCACCTTTTGTAAAAATTGCACTGGACATAGAACGTACAGAGATTTTTATATCTCCGTACATTAGGGCAATAGACCGGAAGGGGCAAAACTGCATCAGCATGTCACGGTTTTTGACAGCGTGATTGCCTGGACTCCCGTTTACCAACATGCCGGCTGCACCGGGGGAAATTAGAAAATTATGATCATGCAGGTATTTAAACACCTAAATATATCTTGGTATTATACAGGAAATCAGGGTGCTCGAGCCACCATATATGCTATTGTGGCTCATTGAAGTCTCCCAGTAGATCTCCTTTAACATGGATAGAACACTTATTCAGAATACTGTGTTTCCGGGTAAGATTGGATATTACTGGCCATGTAAATGCAACGTATGGTGAAACTGTACATTCAACATTTAGGAATATTTAGAGAGAAGTTGATGTTGCAGTATTAGCCATACCTGAGTAAAGTTAGGTGAAAACTGCGAATTCCAAATTCACAAAAATTTCATAACATTTTTCAAGTTTCCGACTGTTAAAATCTGAATCTTTTGAATGTGTTTGGCAAATGTTTGCCCCATTCTGTAAAATGTCCTGGCTGAATTGTAGAATAATATACATGAACTGTGTAATGACAGTTCTGAGGAAGACATCAGACCACAATACATGCAGTCATTCCACAGTTTAGTAATCAGTTCTGCAAAATTTATTTCCGCAGTTTAATACATCAATCTGCAATTCACACATTTATTCTGTCATTCTGAGTCAGAATTTTCATAAACATTGCCACAGTGCATTCCGAAATGTCATGATTTTGGTAATTCTACTGGCAGAATTTTATTTTCACACTGCACTATGCCTGAGTACTGGAATGTGGAAACAAAAGTTGTAGTGAGAGGGGAAATCGTATGACCTGACTGCAACTTGAACCCAAGCCCTCAGAATTCAATACAAGAGCTTTGCTAGCTGGGTTACTGGACCACTGGTTTTCCTAAACCTCTCATGCCTGCTCTCTTTTTCTCACTGCTAATTTTGTAGTTAAAAACACTTAGGGCCCAGTACAGATTCTCGAACAGTGGTGTAGTTATTGCAGCTCTATTGAGATTTGCTGCTGCTGCTGGGTTACAAACATTTCCCCCGCACCCACAAATAGCATTACAATTACACAGGAAAAGAAGGCAAAGACTGCTGTGCATGGCCACGCTCAGTAAGTGACCCCACGTAGCCTGACTCACTTTCTGAATCTGCTTCTGGTTACTACCTGCTGAAAGCAGGCAGATAACAGGATCACCCAGTTTTGAAAATTCGTTAGTGTTCTGATTGCAGCATCATTCACAGACCCCGATTGTGAATCATCATCAGGTCCCAGTATGGAAGGGTCTTGTTATACAGTATTACCCACTCCTGGACTTTAGAGAAGAGAAATCATGAAAAAAAACACTAGTCCTGTCTGTCATTTTGATGAGCAAAATCAGTTTGAAAAGTGTTAAAGATGTAACCACAAAATTCCCACAGTTGTTTTCATAAGAATTAAACCCTAAATGTTGTAGATGTCCTGTACTTACAGGGCAATTTGAGGAAAAAAAATTGGAAAGTGCACTCGTTCCCAGTGAAAGCCTTTCTCATCTTGATGACTGTACAAGAACACTCATGGGTATTATGTCATTCATTAACACTGGTTTCCTACAGCTGTTTTGTATTAGGCTCTTTTTCGATTTACAGAGTCGTGCTGTTCAGTTCTGTGCTGACTAATCACTGTGAGTAAGCTGTGGTTAGTTTCTGGAAGACAACACGCTACAGGAAACTCTAAGCTTACTATGTTCAAAAAGACGACAGGAGTCTCCTGGCTGCATGCAGCTATTGATGTTAAAGGCTGTGGTCAGGCTGATTGTTATGTCATTTTTGGGGGGGAGGGGTGATGCCAGATATGACCATAACCTTGCATAATGTTATGATAAAGCAAAACACACTTTTACAGTTCTCTTGACACAACAAGCTTATTTTCCAAGAAATATATATTTTATAGGCAAATTCTTCAAACCAGCTTCCTCTCTTTATGATGTGCTAAAACCAGTTGAAATCTGGGACCCTTGTGGAAGATCTTGATCTGCGTATACATTCATAAAATGACCAACTCTTTTAAAGCTTTTTCAGCTGTGCAGTTCTCCGGTTCTAAATTTGTTTTTGTTTTATTTAGTTAAAAATGGGTACCAAACCGGCCAGGTGGCGCAGAGGGCTGAGGTGCTGGTGCCTTACCTCAAGCCACGCCTGCAACCCAGGTTCGGGGACGGACTCGGGACTCCGGGGAATAGCAGGGGAAGGAGGGGATTGAGCATCAGTAAGACTGCTGTCCTCTCCTGGGGTGGGTAGAGGGTTGGCGTCGCTCTGCGGTGGCCTCTGGTGGAGACCAGGGGCACTGCAGACGCAACATAGGAGGGAACATCACTAGAAAAGCGGAAATACTCGCTTCATGTCCAGTCGGATGATGGCTGCCTGGCTATCCGAGGCCATCAATGTCCCGCAGAGCCATCCATCTCAGCAGCACCCCGGGGCCAAGCATTGCGCTGGTCTGGCCCCTTAGCCAGTGCCTTCCCCTCGGAGGAGGGGGACCCACCCACGAAGGGTTACATCAGGGTTACCCTGGGGCTGGCTGCTATGTGAGATGGTGGCTCGGGGAGTGAGATGGGTCATATCCAGCCTTGGCACAAAGCCTGAAGGAGTGGCTGGGGTGGAGCACGTAGGGGGATAAAAAGATAACGCCAAAAAATAACGGGTACCAAGAAAGGCACACTGACCAGAGCTTATAGGGAGAGCAAGAATAAAAACTGATTTAGTACAATTAATTAATGAAAGTGCAATCATATTAAAGTTTAAATAAAAAAAAACATTTATAGCTTTCTATTCTTTTTGACCACTGTAGATAAGCTTTCTGACACCTGTATCATCCAAATCATGTAGTCAACAGCAAGACTTGTTTATGAATTCCATCTTCTGTATATGTTTCATTTTTAACAATTCATTGAGGACCCCCAGCTTACCCCTCAGTGGTGGGGCCACTGCCCCCACCCGATGGAGACTGAATGGTGTGATGGGAGCAAGAGCCCAGTCAGGAGCACAGGGTCAGCAGCGTGGGGGCAGATATCATCGTGAGATGGTCGGACCTCCTTTTTCCAGTTTTCCCCCTGAGGAGGCATGGTGTGCAATGACTTGAGGACAGTGAGCCATATCTCTGCCACACCTCCTAGACATTCTCATTCCCAGTGGTGACAACCCGTGGCTGCCGCAAAGGGCTGCTCAGACACCAGCAACTTCCCCACCCTTCCCCCTGGAGGAGGAGAGCAGTCCATTGGATGCTCGATCGTCTTCCCCCTGGCCGGACCTCTGACATCCCAGGCTCATTCCTGAACCTGGATTGTTGGCATCGCAAGCGGTACTGCTACTATTGTGCCAACGGGCTGCAGAAATAGTGTTTTGATTTATACACCCCAGATAGCTCACCTATCATGCAAGCAATTTAGGGATTACCTTATCCCCCTTAACTTGCCTAATTTGAACATCGGCTTTTATAGCCATTGTTTATTAAGAAGTTGGAGGGGGCAATCTGGGCTTTTAAGAATAACAAAAGCCCAGGATATGATGGGTATTTGGGAGAGTTTTATGAAACTTTTAAGGATCTTCTAGGCCAATATGGCACGAATGTATTTGCCTGAAATTACAGTAACTGATCAACTAAAACAGGTGACCTATGATGTAATGATGCTCTGGTCCCCCAAGGATTTTGAAAATGTTAGCCACTGTGGCGAAAGTGACCCCAAACTGTTTAGCCATTATGTGAAGGCATGAGCCACACAGCAATATACGCTGCACTCGAAAAGCAATTAAATTTGTTACCAGAGCCCACCCCCTGAGGAAGACCTAATGGTCGAGGCGCAGGGGTATCTGGTTTGGAGTTTTTCCTGACCAAGTATTTTCACCTACTTGGAATAAATATATTTATGTTTGCAGCAAATAGCTTCTGTAGTCTTTCATTTGGAGTGCATCATTACTCTGTTTTGCTTGAACTTGGCTGGTAACCTTTATCTGCACTACACCTGCTCTCTGTTGAAGTGTGTGTTTACTTTGTTTTTCTTACCACTGGCACTAGCCCTGTGGCAGAATTTTCTTGTCACAGGAATAAGAGTGGGTAAAAGGCAGGAAAAATTGGCATTGTATGCAGGTGACCTTTTAATATAGTTGACTCACAATGAAAGGTCTCCACTCCCATTGGTAGCCCATCAAGATAGCAACTCCCAAATGGTGAGGAGTGAAAATGGCACGAAATCACAGCGCATGCTGTATCAGCAACTGACAGTCCGTCCATCCCCCGAGGTCTGACCCCCTTCCCCGAGTTGTTATATTAGGTAAGGGTGTGGGGGCACGGGGGCAAAGCCACTTGCAAACAGAAAATTCATCAATATGGCATGCACTGTGATTTCATGCTGTTTTCACTTCTCGCTGTTTGGGAGTCTCTGCTCGACGTGGAACCCCACATTATGGCAAATGTTAGACCAGTTTGAGCAGGTGACTGGTTATAATTTATAACCATAAATTAAATGGTACTAAAACAGAAGATTTGCAACTGAATTATGTCCCCTCACCAGATATCACTTGGCAATTTGTTTTTCTTTGGGTGCTCGCTGCCTTTCATTACTTGGATGATTTAATTTCTGTGGACCCTGTCCAGCCTATTTCACTTAATTATGCCTCCTCCCCCATCACAAGCTATATGAAAAGATTGGGACACCTGGGATAACATTCCACTTTTATTCAGAGAATAGACAGTATTAGGAGGAATATCCTGCCCCCTTATTTTGTACTTGGCACAAACTATTCCACTCACTTCACCTAAGACTCTTTTTCCAGACTAGAACAAATGGATATCTCAGTATATTTGGCAAGAAAGAAGACCCAATGTCAGCAACATGACCTTACATTTACCTAAACAACCAGGAGGACTGGCATTGCCTCATTGAGAATTACCACACAGCGGTACAACTTCGGATAGATTTGTATTGGCCATCTTCTTCATATGAAGGCAAGTGGAAAATGGTGGAGATGGTAGCGGATGATTTGGTGACAATTGTTAAGATTCTAGTTGCAGAGCCATTGCTGCAGTAGTTCTCCCATGCCGCCAACCCCTATACTGATAATACTGTACATGTACGATACGGCATGGGTTACATATAGGGCACTGGCAGGGACAGAATTTCCTATGTATACTCTCCCTATGAACAGAATCCACCCAGCTAAGTTAGATTATAGTTTTTTTAAGGTGGGCATGATTGGGATAAAAAAACTTTTAAGCACTTTACTGCACTAGCTGCCACCAAGTCAACCAGCTCCTGTCCTGAGCCAACACTGAGTGCTGCGGCATCCCATTGCACCCTGCCTAGCTGCCCAGCCTAACTCTCTCAGCTCAGGACAGGTACTGCTACTAACTAACCTAACACCTCCCAGAAGCATTAGTGTTATCCTATGAGTTAAGGTGGTGGCCAACCTAAAGAAAGCCCTGGGGTTAGCCAACATCAGATGCCACAACAAGATAACTGCAAATTGCATCAATTCACATAGTAAAATTTGCTGCAACTGAGTAGTGTGTGCATAGTGTGGAAATTCATGTAGTAACGTGTGCAACTGCACAAATTTCACTACATGAATTGTGACACTATGCTGTGCATTTTTTCACTTTGTACGGAGCTACCCCAGTAACTCCTCTGTCCTCTTGTTGTTTTTAATGTCCTTCTTAGACAGTACAAGATCAAGGATAGCTCCTCTCTAATCTTCTCCCTTACCCACTGACTCAGGAAATGATCCTGCGTGGCCTCTAGAAACTCCTGGCTTTTAGCATTGCCTGCAACTGGAACATCCCAATTTCAAGTCAGGTGATTAAAATCTCCCGCGATGACAGCACTGTGCATGAGCCTGCTGCTTTGTTTATTGCCTCACACAGGGCCTTCTGTTTTTCAACTGTCTGACCTGGTGTTCTGTAGACCATCCTACCCTCTCCCCCCACCATGGTCAGGTAGCTAAAAGTACAATGTTTCGACTCTCCTTGCCTTCCAATTGTCCTATTATCTACCGCCCTGACTGATTCCCTGATGTATACAGAGACTACCTGTCCTCCAGTCCCTTTCCTGTCCTTCCTAAGCAGGGAATATAGTAAGACAATGGATGTGTGCCTTTCCTGGTTAAACAATTTCCCCTTTCCCTTTCCTTTCCCTATATACTATACAATGGACCTTCAGATAGAATCTTAGTAACAGTCAGGTACAGAAATGTCCCTATTATGGTGCTGCTTGACCTGGGTCACAGTGAGGGCCATGATATCAAAACTCTCTGAGGCTGCTATGGTCTGCATCCATCTTGTTCCCTATACTCCTAGCATTAGCATAAAAGGCCTTTCATCACACTTTTGCTTTCCCCTACGTTTTCCATCTCTCTTCCCCCTTTTCTTGTTCTCCTCTACCTCACCCTGATTCCCTTGTTTCCCACTGCTGTACCCCCTAACATCTGCCCAGAATCCCATTTGGTTACATTCAACATTCCGTTCCATCACCTTTGCAGTCTTCTTATCACATTGTAACCCACCCAAATGCTTTCATTGTTAATATTGGGGAGGACCACTAGGCTCCTCTGTACAGCATGTGCAGCCGAATCCCAAGCCACCTTACCAGTTCTACTGCCATTTGCCTTGCCTAGTTGAAATTTCTGTCTATAAATTCTTCTGTTTTTCTGCCCAGAGTCTCAGGCAGGCCACCCCCCCCCCACATCGCTTCTTTAGCCACATGTTAGATTATTTTGAAACTGCTTGCTCTACCCTTGATGTGGCACCAGAAAAAGTTACCTTTGCTGCTCTTCCCAGAGCCTGCCACCTAACATCCTGAAATTCACTCTGACTATTCCTATACAGTATCTCCTGAAGCCAGAACATTCATGCCTAAGTGGACCATGACATCTGGCTTCCCAAGCACATACTTATTGTACTTCCTTACCCTAGGGAGGTTACTGTCTGGTGTTGCACCAGGGCAGAAGTACACCACTCTCTCCTCAGGGAAGGAACACAACTCTCTCCCTCCCAACAATATAATCTCTGGTCACCAATACCTCCTTTTCCCCAACTCCTGGCTACCCCATTTTCTCAAATTAAATATACGTTATTGGTTTTGAAAACATCAAAATAATATTTACCTATAGTCATCAGTATGTTGCTATACATGTAGCCGAGGTACCAAAGCAGTAAAAAGAAAAGTATACAATCTTAGTCTCTAACTTTTTTTTTCAAATTAAATATACTTTATTGGTTTCAAATACAAGCTACGCCCTTTTCTACTGGCTCCACACCTGTGGATACCTTCAGCCCCCATGTGGGTCACTTGTCGAAGGTGCACATTGTGGTTCAGCTTGCACCTCCTTAGCCATTGGCTTGAATCAGTTGTTAGTCATCACCTGGGAAGTTCCATATGTTTCACTACCCCTGTTACATGCCTACCCCCACCCCCTGTTTAGCCCCACTGCAGCTCCTGTGTCTGCTGCAGGAGTGGTCCAAGAGGCAGCTCTTCTCTGAGTGCAGAAATGCCCTTAAACAGCCTTGTAACATGGCCTTCGGCCTCGTGCCACAACCCCAAAGCATGCATTAATTCCCTAATAGAAGCCTCCTTTCTCAGGGCTTAATGCTTACTTATTTCAGTTCTTGCAGCAGCCAAATCTGCAGCTAGTGCATTCAGCCATCTGCAGATTGGGCAGCTCCCATGTTCCCAGATCAGCCCCTGAAACATAGTTGCACCACAACCCCTACAGGCCACCAGTTTCCCTCCCATGGGACCTTACTGTTCTACTGTATCATCCTACACTGACTGCATGCTGACCTTATGTACTCATTGTTCAGACCCTAGTACCCTGTACTTCCTGTCCTAGCAATTTTCCCTGCAGGTATGGAATGTCAACTGACAGTTTTTCTCACTACAGTGCAGTTTTGCTCTGAGCGACTCACACTTGCTGACTACACAGCTAGCTCTGTATTTAAAATACATATCATATAGATATACATATCATAAAATACATATAAATATATATATAATACATAAATAAAATCCAGATCGCACCTGGAAACGAGCCTTGGTTCAGTGTGCCTTTCCTGGTCACCAACTTTTAAATAAATAGATAAATAAAATGTTACACTTTCCTATATACTGTAGGGTTTTACAGATTACCTTATTGAAGCTTGTGTAGCTAGCTCTGTATTTAAATGTTACGCTACCCTATGTAAGTAATTACACCACTGCCATACATCCTGACTCCTGACTCACAGAAATACTGTAATGCATAGGCTTCATACTGCCAGATGTTTCCTATTACAGTATCCCTGGTATTTCCCTATGCTACTCTGTCCTACATAAGGAGCTGCAGTAATTGTTAATATATCTAGCGCAGACCTACTTAACAGACAAACGTCTAACAAGTATTCAACCTCAGCAAGTAGAACCAAGCTAGAACTTGCCAGGTCCAGAACAAACACAGCAGAGTATCTCACAAACTTGCTGACACCCCTGTAGACATTGTCCTCTGCTTTGTGGTTCTCATGCACTGGGGTCACGCGAGGGGGATGCATGTACCTTCTGGACTGAAAATGGGTTAGCTGGTTCCTCTTCCTCCCTGCTGACCGGACTAGCTAACAGGCTTCTCTTCCTCCCTGCCAGTTGGGCTAGGGACATCATGTGGTACAAGCACCCTGCAAGAAAATAGAGCTACTTCCTGCAAGCCCCTCACACACACCCCAAACCCACAGTAAAGAAAATGCAGCAAGTAGTTTTTTCATTGTTTGCTTTATTTTGCCTTATTTCATTCCTCACTTCCTACCAACTGAGAAACCTCTAGACCCCAGCTTCTGAATAACAGCTTGTTCCAATATCTTTTCTGATTAAAACAGCCCCTATCCCTCATCTTCCTCCTTGTCAGTTGGGATAGGGAAGTCATGTGGTGTGAGTGCCACTCAAGAAAAACCCACAGTTCCTGCAAGCCCTTACAAAAAACCTGCCCCCACAGTAAGCAACATGCAGCCAGTAGCTTTTTGTTATTGTTTTTTTTTGGGGGGGGGGTCATACCTCAGTCCTTCCTCCCTCCAAGCTCAGCAACCTCCAAACCCCAACTTATGAATCTACCTGTACATTCCTAAAATAGCCTGCTATCTACCCCTAGGACTATTGTGAAGTTTTACTTTGCCGGCACATTGTTGGTGAGGTGCAAACTTTGCACTACCCATAGTAGCTTACAGAGTATGGAACTTCATCAATTCCCCTCTTCACACTAGAGAAAATTTACTGTTTTTTTAAAGGGTAAAGAAGCCCTTCTTTCTCCACCCTTGCAGCACTGTATCCCCCTCCTTCCTCCCAACCAACCAACAAACATATTAATAATATCTCCTTTCCCCAGCCCACTTAGCATTCCATCTTAGCCTCCTTCCCCAGCCACAGCAGAAAATAGTTATTTTAAAATACTGGTACAATTTCTTCCCCAGTCCTTGTAAAACTCACTCCCACCCTCCATGTCCCAGCCAGCCAACTTCAGTAAGTAAGGTACCCCCTTCTCCCCAGTCCACATATCAACCCACACCTCCCTTACCCATGGTATCCATTGTAATAAAAAAAAGAAAGAAATCAATGCTGACCAGCTCTAACCTTCTGCATGCCACCTTAGCTGGGCCCTGTCAGAATGAACTACAGTGTGCTCTGAAATACTGCTTCAGTGTGCTCTCTAATTCATTAAGATGGCAATCAGTGGAGGTGGTATGCTGAGGGTTAGCTCCTCCCCCTACTCACCTCAGCCTCACCCAGCTACTCATCACCTCCTCAGCCTATCCTGCTTTTTATCAGAGCCAACTTTAGGATTTTGGGACACCAACAAGACTAATCATGAGGCTGCCTTCCCAACCCACACACTTTTACCCTACCCTGTATGCACACAAATTTATTTTCAATAAACCTGTGATATATTTCTTTTTTTAGAAGGAACCAACAATGTCAGTCCTTGGGGTCCCTCTGTCCACCCTACTCATTTCTACCCAATTCTTTATTTTTAATAGGTAACCTGAGCCCATCCTAATCAACATGACTGAAAAAAAAATACTATTTGAAAACAACCAAAATGCATTGGCTCTGTTTGGGATCCCCCATGAGCAGGGGACACACAGAAAAGTACACAAAAGAGAGTGCTCTCCCAAACGTTTAGTGCTGCCTATAATAAAAGATGCAGAGTGCACTTGCTTAGCATACCCAGACAATGTGTTACCCCTAAAAGGAACATAAAGTCGTATCTTCCAACATTTTTTAAAATGTATTTTATTGAAAGTTTTAATAACATCACAGCTAACCATACTTTATACAATACAGAGATATACACTCAGATAAAAGAAACATAAAATATACACAAACTGAGCTTCAGTCAAGGATTTTATCAGAACAAAACAATACATAAGATGGGCTATAAAATGTATAAACTTGCTGAACTAACAGTAAAAAAAAAAAAAAACATAACTAAATGCATGCAGACTAAATTGTGGCATGATATAAGTTTATTTTCCCTAAGGGTCTCTGTGTAACTAATCCATCAAGGGCATAAAAATATGCCTGTATACACCTATATTTCCCCATGAACAAATTATGAACTTTTTCATCACGGTAGAATCAACCAGCATCCTCCACCAGGTGTCTACAGATGGGGATTCACTACTTTTCCAGTTAGTGAGAATGCCTAATTTGGCACACAAAAAATTGCCACATACACCAATTTATGATTCTCCAATTGTAATTCATCAAGCTTCTTTGAATCTCCAAGGAGTACGGCTTGCAGACTAATAGAAATAGTGGATGATACGATAGCAGAAAGTTTTCTCTATATACTTCCAAAATGTGGCGAGATGAGAACAAGGAACATTGTAACTAACAACTGGGCAGAGCCTGCTTTATGGCTAGGGCATTTCCCATCATCTCTCTACCAAACAGAATCACACTCTGGAAGAAGTGAAGCTCTCAGGCAAAAAAACTCAATCCTGGAACAGAACGTCTGAGCACTCACCAGCCCGGAAGAATGAGTCAGTAGCAGATCACAAGGTTCCAATGTACACACTTTTAAGATGATTCACACAGTACTCTGTGTTTTGTCAAGGACCTTGTCAAAGCGAAGAGTGCTGTTTGAATAGTTGGTCTGTGCTCTTGCATTGCTATGTTCTGTGAGCCTCAAATGAAAGTATGTACATTTGAACCCTGTGCTCAGCTAGCGACTCATTCGTCCAGGCTGGTGAGTGCCCAGACTCATTTCCCATTGTACAACTCTGAACATCTGGGTAATCAGCAGGAGTATAAAATGCGTGTTGCATGGTCATACCCTGAATAAGTTTGAATTTGCTCTGGATAAGGATTCTCTAGCCATTTTCTTGTAACTGCAACCAGTCATCCTCAGATAAGTAGTCCCCCAGATAATCCTGCCATATTTTTCAAGGGGCTGTAATAGGGGTATACCAGTAATGAATATTAATTCCTGAATACCACATATATTGGAATTCCTGCATAGTTGGCCAAATAATGAATAGTTTGCACTGTTCATGTTTGGGTATTCGTTAATTAATATAAAAACGATTTCTTCATCCTCTCCAGGTGGCCAAGGCTTGTCTCCTGGCAACCCTTCCTCATGAGTCCCATTTTTTTCTCACCCACCTTCCCCAGTGTCCCACACGCAAGAAAGAACAAAGTGATGACTGTGGCTATCTCCTGGCACCTTGCCAGGAACCAACATCATCTTTACAATGCAGCTCCCCCCCCCAACCTGACAACTTCATTGCTTAAAATAGTAATTATTTGGTCTGTGTCCCCCCCTTGAGCCCAGTAGTTAATCTGTTTTGAAGGGGGGCTGACCAGTGTGTCTCGGCTAGTCTCAGTCAGCCCCCTCCAACCATACACCCAACTGCCCACTTTGCACTCACTCTACCGATTAATAAATGAGAGATGATTAATAAATGAGAGACTGCGAGCAGGCATGAACGAGCATGAGGAAGGGGTCAGGGCAGTAGCATCAGTAGTGATGCTACTGTAGGTAGCCTAACTGATTAGGTTATGCAGGCAATAACACACGACGAGGTGTGGGTTATGCACTGATAAAATTTTACCAGGTGTGTACTAAAGCCTGAGGCTTGTGCCGGTACCTATGCCTGGGTGTGCTCTTATCGAGCAATAACTCACACCTCGGAATGTGTTATGTTTAAAATGGGACCCTAAGTAAGTATTTAATAAAAATAAAAAAAGTAAAAAAAAACATGGCAAAATATTTTTAAATTGAGGTTTTAATAAGGATAGTGGTAAAATAGTCCCCCCTCTATTTCTGTATTTTCTGTGGTGTGTGATGTCCACTGCATGGTCCCCTCCCCAACAAACACACACACACACACACACACACACACACACACAGATACTGGTCGTGTTGCAAATGTTCATACTGTACACTGTTAATACAGCAGAGGAGAGATGATACTTTTTTTTTAAACTTTCTTTATTTAAAACTTTTCTCACTTTATGGTATAAACAACATACAGACATACAATATACACAACATGGGCATTACATACAATGATTACATTGTGTAAAATAAATAGATTACACTCTGGTTGTGATAAGTTAAATTACTGAGAATCAGGTAGTATACAGTTTAAAACTGCTTTAGACCCTAAGTATTACATTAGATAGGTACTTGGTTCTTTACTACTATCCTAAGCTTATTAATACAACTATGCCAATAACAAATTATGGACATATGTTATAATAATGGAGGAGTACCTTTGGTTTTACTTTTCATAAGACAGTATGTGTATATACAGGGCCCAGTACATGACTCCCATTTTAGCCTTGCCCTCAGGGTTCATCAAGGGATAAAGTCTGGTCTCTCCCTTTGCATGTATATTACCCACCTCCTCCAGAGGATCTCAAACTGGGGTAGTTTTCTATTGAGGGTTGCTGTCAGAGTTTCCATCTGATATATACTAGTCATAAGCTCTAAGCAACATTCTTAAGGTGATACTTTGCTGGGACATCCAATTTTTCATAATTATCTTTTGTGTTGCTAGGTACGAGGTTCTCAAGAGTTTGCTTGAAAGGGGATACCTAAATTCTCTCTGAAAATCCATGAAAAAGTACAAGATAGGGGTTAATAGTAAATCTAGGCCCATTATAGACTGCAGGGCTTATTGTAGGTCTTTAAAAAAAGGTTGTATTGTTGGGCAGTCCCAAAATATGTGTACCATTGCTGCTGGATAATATCCGCATTTTCTCCAACAGGAGGAGGAGGAACCATCTTTTTGAAATTTCCCCTGGATTGCTGGGGTTCTAAAATATCTACTGAAGATTTTCCAAGAAAATTCCTTCCAGGCAGTAGCAGAGAGGCCCCAGTGAATTCTCTGCACTGACCAGTCCCACTGATTATCTTGAATTTTGACACCTAGGTCCCCTTCCCATGCTTTTCTTATAGATTGGACAGAGTCCCCTTTCCATGCCAGCAAGGTTCCATATGAGAGATGATACTTTTAATTTTATTTTGAAGATTTCTACCCATAGTTGAGTGAGTGAGACGACTGCTGAACAGTTACTTCCAGTTTACGGTGAACTGTTGAGATCGAGGTCTGCACTGTGCTCAGATTTCCTGACAAGATTCATTTTTGTATGGTGTCTACTTTATTTTGTTTAGGGAAGTTGAATGTGAGACATCTTTTTAGCATGTAGAGGTGATAGCTGAGTCGAGCGCTGAGGACCGACATCCGGTTTTGTGGTCCGCTTGGGAGACCGCTGTGGACTTTTGAAACCGCGATCCAGTTTTGCTGAGCGAGGTTGGGTGCCACAGTCCGACTGGGTGACAGAGATGGTTACTGTTTTTTTCTTTGTGTGTGTGTGTGTGTGTGTGTGTGTGTGTGTGTGTGTGTGTACCAAGATAAGGAGGAGCGGGGCTGTGCTTTGAAAGCTGCATCCTGGCGGCGGGGGAATCAGTGGGAGCTCACAGTCCAGTTGTTTCCTCACAGTCCAGTTTGTTTACTGGATTTATCAGAGAAGCTGGGATTGTACAGTGAGAGGTAACTTTTTTTTTAATTATTTTTTTGTGAAGTGGAACTGGTCCAAAATGAAGCTTTGCTCTGGGGGGTGTTCTGTCGGTTGGCTACGATATCGCTCTTCCGGGTGCCTTATCTGCTGGCACAACTGCTTCAGTGAGCTCTGCCAGTCAGTGTTTGTGTTTACTGTTGGCAGAGCTGACTGATTTATTGCTGTTATGGGGTTCAGGAGTGGCAGTAAGTGCCGGTTGACTACTGTATCTTCTGATAAGGATGCAGCTCAGAAGCTGTAGTAGCCAATCGGATTGCTGGATTTCTAAGGTCCATTTTATAAAAGGAAATTTAACAGCTTAGATTAGATAAAATTAGAGTACCTGGAGTGCTTCAGATTATGTGTCCTAGACAGTGACTACCTTCCTCCTTCCAACATTTTGTGCTCTATTTTGTGGGAAAATTCTTCTTCTAGTTTTCCCTCTTGTACTGAAGTCTGCTTGAGGCAGTGCATCCAGCACCTTCTCAGTTTTTGACCAAACCATTAGGTTTTATGTAATATTGAGTTGTATGTATGTATGTTATGTATTTATTCATTCATACATTCATTCATTTATATTTGGATCAGGAACATATACTCAGATGATCGGCTCATTTCCTGCAATATCCTGCAAGAAAGGGAAGGGAAGGGATATATCAATAGTAGTTGGCAACCATATCAAGCAACCGAAAAGTAAAGTACAGTAATAAGTACAACATGAATAGCAATAATCAGGACACATGCATGGCAAGAAGGTGCATCAGCCCCGAAGAAATTAACATTCAGCAAAAAGTATATACATTTCTCAGACAAGACAACAACTTGGAAGTGGACAGTACTAAACTGTATATTATATTTCTAATCTGTATTCATTTAGAGCCTGATTACCAGTCTCTAAATTTCTTTTTCTCTTCAATTTGTTCATAATTTTTATACTTTGTGTGGTAGGTTTGACTTGCATCCACTTCCCTTTTGTAAATGTACCTACTTTGTATATTATGTACAAGTTGAACCTGGATCATGTACTGTACATGGTTTTCTGTATATGCAGTATGTCTGTACTGCATTCACCGCATTCCATCAGTAAATAAACTGACATGGGTACAGTATATGAGAATGGGATGAGCATTAGGGTTGACAGCCTAAGGCATACCACATGCCTGATTTGCGAAGAGGCAAGAGAGGTGAAAATAAAATGTTTTTTCCTGTTGCTGCCTGCAGAGGGGGAGGGGGGGTTAGGGTGACACATTTCCCTACTTTCGTCACTTTAACCCTAATTAGTGAATTATTGAAGTTTTTTGCAAAGAATGTCCTTACTTTTTAAGATAGTATAATTGTATCCTCGTTTGTCGGTCCTGTGGGCTGTGCGTTCCCATCTCTCTTTAGATGCTGTGTGTAAAGCACATACATCAGTCTGCGAGCTGTGTTTGAGCTCTACTGCTGTGTGCTCCATGTGAATACTGTCTTTGACACATTTAAAGCAAAGACACATGTACTGTGTGGTGGAGCCTTGCTTTTATTAAAAGGCAGGTAGAGTGGGCAGTGGTCCCAAGCTGTGTGTTGGGCTACAACTCAAGTAGCCATTTTATTTTCTTTTATTTTAAACCTTTTGGGTGAATGTTTTTATTCATTGGCTATTGCACTGCTGAATATTGTGCGCCAGGTCCATGGATGAGTGGATTTCACCCACAAAACCGCACAGAGTGTTAAAACTACTTTTTGAAGGGGCTCTCGCAGAGATTTCGACCAATACTTCCGGGTCACCAGTTGTTATTTAACTCACACTGCTTTGAGCAGGCGAGTGTGTGTAAAGCACATACAGCAGTCTGCGAGCTGCATTTGAGCTCTACTGCTGTGTGCACCATGTGAATACTGTCTCTGATACATTTAAAGAAAAGACACACGTATTGTGTGGTGGAGCCCTGCTTTTATTAAAAGGCAGGTAGAGTGGGCAGTGGTCCCAAGCTGTGTGTTGGGCTACAACTCAAGTAGCTGTTTTATTTTGTTTTATTTTAAACCTTGTGGGTGAATAGTTTGATTCATTGGCTATTGCACTGCTGAATATTGTGTGCCAGGTTCACGGATGAGTGAATTTCGCCCACAAACCCGCACAGAGTGTTAAAACTACTTATTAAAGGCACTCTAACAGAGATTTTGACCCCTACTTCCGGGTCACCAGCTGTTAGTTAACTCACACTGCTGCGAGCAGGGTAGGCATGAGCAGGGCGAGTCGTGGCATCACATGCAGAGAGCAGACAGAGGCGACATCTGTGCGTACGTTGAGTGTGTCATTCAGGAAAGAGGAAGAGGAAAGATCAGCCAATTAAGATATCACCCCACAGTAAGTGAAACAGTAGAACAGTCCTGTGCATATACGTACATACTGGCTACATAGGTTAAGTATATTAGAATATCTGCGCTACCATAGGTACTGTTGCAAAAAAAAAAAATTTAATAAAAAGATACATAGAGTGCTTAACTTGGTTTAACTCCTTGATGGACACACAGCTCGTTGGCGGTTGCTTCAATGGCTTAATGTTTCCTGGTTTGGCCTGTGAACTTAACGCTATGCCATCTGCTGTGTCTACCCCTAAATCCCAATTCTTAAATAAGGATATCATTATGACACTAGATGGGAATACAGGTTTAAAATGTTCAAACTGCCATATGTACTTGTTATTTGATAATCTTCCCTCTTGTAATTTGTGTATTTGTGAGAAGTGTGTTAACAACAGCATTTTAAGAGAGGATATAATGACGTTTTATTAGAAACTGGACCAAATAGAACAGCATCAGGATAATATGACCAGTAAACTTAAACAACTAAACAATAGCCCTAAACACAGTACTGCTACTATGTGTTCAGCTGAACTGATTTCACTTACACAAGATGATACCAGTATTACTGTGTCTACTGATAAAAGGAAACTGTTTGCCTGATGATCATGATATTCCAATTAGAGACACAAATGACTGGAACATTGTTAATTTTGGAAGAAAATCTGAAACTAGACGTCGAACTGTATGTAATGTAGTTGAAACACAAAATAGATTTCAGTCCTTAATAGAGTTAAATGAAGATGAATCAGATAATTTGACTAACCTTGTGGAGCCAAATGTTATCAATTCAGATTTAACATCAGTTCAGGATAAACCTGAAACTTTGCATGGCTCTGGAAGTATACAAACTGACTCTAATGTTCCTTATGACCCGCTACTACTAACATCTACTTGCACTCACTCAAGTCCTGAGAGTGAGAACTTGCTGCAGGACTCACCAAAATACCCCCAAAATTCGGCGGGGAGGCATACACGTCCCTTCAGTACAACCGGTTGAAAACCTTATTGATATGAATAATGTTGAATCAAATACTGAACCAAGACAGTCCTTTATCTTAGGTGATTCGATCATTAAATATAGTGACAAAATAGTTTGCAGATCTGACAAACAAAATATAACTTGTTCATCTTTTCGTGGAGCTGGGGTTAAGGATATACACAATGAAACCAAGAAAATAATAATAAACACAGGGCATAACCCTTTAGATATCATTCATGTAGGGACTAATGACCTGAACAAAATGCCTATGCAAGAGCTAAAGGATGAATTTATCAAGTTAAGTAACACACTAGAGAGCCTAGACTGTGAAGTACATTTCTCAGAGATTCTACCTATCCCAAGAACCAATCATGCTAAAGAAAAACAAATAATGACCTTCAATGAGTGGCTCTGGAAGTGGACTCTCCAGAGAGGATTCCACACAATTATACACTGGGAGTCATTTATAAATAATAACTCTTATTACTGTTGTGATGGATTACACCTTAGCTAAAGAGGGGCATTCAAGCTTGGTAAAACATTTGAAAAACATTATGCTGCATCCTTAAACTAGCAGACATGGGGGACATGGGAAATACAATTGTCAACAACAGCAAAATAAAAACAAAAAATCATGTACCATTACATAATTATAAAATTCTGAATCTGAACGCTTGCAGTCTGAGTACCTCCAAACTAGCTGAATTACAGGTATTAATATTAAACAAATATATAGACATTATATGTGTTACAGAAACCTGGTGGGATGACACCATGGCATGGAGTAACAATATTGAAGTATTTCAGTTATTTTACAGAAATAGAATACATAAATCTGGAGGGGGCATCTGCTGTTATGTCAAGAACAAGTTATCTTGTGCCAGTCTAGTAATGAATACCGACCACAAATCAGATATAGAAACCCTATGGCTTACTTTAAAACCCACCCATATGCCTAAATTAATTTTAGGGGTATGTTATAGGCCCCCAAATAGTGGCAGCACCTATAATTTGATGTTATTGCATGAAACTGAGTTGATATCTGAACTTGGTGACATCCTCGTGGTAGGTGATTTTAATGCACCAGGTATTCGCTGGAATGACTTTACCAGAAAAACAGATTTTGAAAAGGAATTACTTGACACTGTAACATATTGTGGCTGTGACCAGTTAATTCGGCAACCAACACGAGAAAATAATATCCTAGATTTAATAATAACAAATTGCTCCGAACGCTTGATAAATCCGCTGGTTAGTGCCCCACTGGAATCCAGTGATCATAATATAACTCAGTGTACTATACTGGCTAAAAGGACAAGAATTCATAACAACACTAAAATACCCGACTATAAAAATACCAACTGGTTTAGACTACAAGAAATTCTGGAACAAACAGAATGGACCAGGTTATTAGAGGGGTTAAATGTGGAAGATACTGTATGTGGAACACATTTATTTATTTTTTTTATTTATAGAGGATTCAGGAAGTACCCTTGAATCAGAGACTCCTTTACAAAGGTTCCATGTCACAGAAATTATATACAAAACAAGCATTACATATTTTTTCAGCAGGACACAATCAGGTTGTTACAAAGACCAATGAAAGGCTAACAGTCAGATACTAGGATTAATTAGTGCATATCATAAGCAATACGTATATATACTCAGATATAGAGCTAAGTCTGGTGGACTCAGGTTAGGGGACACAAGGGGGGGAGAGTAAGCCGGCCAGAGACCTTAGTCAGGGAAGGGGGAGCAGGTTCAGTGGCAGTCACAGTGATTTGAGGACTAGAGATGGTCCTTAAGATAAGTTTTAAAGGGTCCAAGTCTGTTCTCATTTACAAGTGGGGTGGGTAGACTGTTCACCCAAGAAGGGGCTCTGTAACTAAAGGACCTTTGGAGTTGGGAGGTTCGGCGGTGGGGAACAGAGAGGATCTGCTTGCCAGAGCTACAGGTATGCTTAAGTGTCAGAGTCGGGTGGATTAGGGGTGCGAGCCCAGTGGGGCAGAGGCCTAGGGCAATCTTTTTGGCCATGAGGCAGGTGTGGAACGTAATTCTATTGTCAATGTTAAGCCAGTTGGTAGCATTGTGAAGAGAGCATGTGTGGGTGAGACGGTCACAGCCCAGGGTGAGGCGACAGGCTTTATTTAGGGAGAGATGGAGTCTATGAAGGGCAGAGGTGTTCACCACACTATACCAAGTAAACCATAGTTGAGCAGGGAGAGGACCGAGGAGGAGACAGCTAGCCTCAGGGTGTCTGGAGTAAGACAATGTTTGAAGCAATACAATAGCACGAGCCGAACATTGAGGGCGGTAGACAGAAGGTGAATATGTTGGTGGAAAGTAAGTGCTGGGTCTAGAGTGATGCCCAGGTATTTAAAGGAGTCCACTTGCTCAAGAGGGGTCAGGGTGGCAGTTTGTACTTGGGGGCAATGCTCCTTCTGGGAGTTCAGGGTGTGTGAAAAGAACATAACTTTGGTCTTGTTATAGTTGAGGATAAGGCACTGTGTGGAGAACCAATTTTCAGCGCCACTAAAGGAGGATTGAAGGGAAAGGTGGAGTTGAACGGGGTCAGAGTTGGAGGTATATAGGACAGCATCGTCCACGTAGAGTAGTAGGTTGCCAGAGCAGGACATGGGGAAGGAGTTAAAGAAAAGGCTGAACAGTAGTGGTCCGAGGACGGACCCCTGCGGGACTCCAGAGAGGACATTGTCCATGAGGCTTTAGAATTATATGTTCCTATGCAACACGTGTATTAAGAAAGGTGTAATACCATTATGGTTTAATAAAAAAATTAAAAATGAAAAAAATATAACTCATTTAAAAAAAAAATCCATCCCCTGAGCTTAAACGCTTATTTAGGAATCAACTGACTAAAGTTAAAAAACTAATTTGAAATGCCAAGTCAGATCTTGAAATGAATCTGGCCCAAAAGAAAGACAATAAAAGCTTCTATGCATATATAATTAATAATAAAACTACAACTAATAGAATTACAAATATCACACATGAAGGGCTTGAGATTACAGATAATAAAAACACCGTGCAGTGTTTCAACAGTTATTTTGTATCTGTGTTTAATACTAAAGGGAATACTGCATCTGGACAAAGCCCAGATGAAAGTAATTTAATACATTTCAAGGATAAACAGATTTATGAGGAATTATTACAACTTAAAACATCAACCTCCTTGGAGCCTGATAACTTGAATTCAACTGTGCTTAAAGAACTAGCCAGTGTACTGTCTAAACCCTTGTCAATCATATTTAATAGACCAGCTCAATCTAGGTTGGTTCCCATGGATTAGAAAAGGGCCATTGTTGTTCCGATTTTTAAAAAAGGTAACAGAATGAGTGTTGCAAACTATAGGCCAATCTGCCTCACTTCAATTTGTGGGAAGCTATTGGAAAGACTACTAAAAAAAGAGATTGATAAGGCAATACTTAGACTTGGCCTAACCAACTACTCTCAACATGGATTTCAAAAAGGATTGTCTTGCACCACAAATCTGATTTCTTTTTATGAATTTGTAAGTGTGAACCTAGATAATGCAATACCAGTCGATGTCATATTACTTGACATAAGGAAGGCATTTGATACTGTTCCACTCGATTTATTAATCAATAAACTAGTCAAAATGGGTTTAAATAGTTACATTGTCAACTGGATATTAGACTGGTTAAATAACAGAAAACAATCTGTCAGAATAAATGGAGTCTTATCAAATGAGGAATCTGTGAGTAGCGGAGTGCTCCAGAGGTCTGTCCTCTGGCCTGTTTTGTTCGGTCTGTTTATTAGTGATATGGGCAAAGGTTCTTGCAGATTTATATCAAAATTTGCCGAAGATACATAGATTGGTGGAACTGTCTCCTCCTTGGAACAGCATCAACTTGTATGTACCGATATAAAAAAGATCGAAGAATGGGGAATTAAAAATAACATGAAATTCAATGAATCCAAATGTACTGCATTGCATTTTGGATATAAAAATCATTGCTATAATTATGTGTTGAATGGTTCAATATTAAAATCATCTATAAGGGAAAAAGATCTAGGGTTTCTAATTAATAAAGAACTTTCATCAGTTGACCAGTGTTGTCAGATTTCATTTATAACGAATAGAGTAATAAGATCTTTAAAGACGGCGTTTGTCACTAGGAATAAAGAATGTTTACTTAAGTTATATAAGACGTATATTATACCACACGTAAATTACGGTTCCCCATTGTGGAACCCGTACCACAAAAGAGATATTTTCCTTATTGAAAAAATGCAAAGGAAACTGACTAAATCCATTAAGGGTATGAGAAGTCTATCATATGAAAAACGTCTAAGTCAACTGAATTTATTTAAACTAGAGACAAAAAGAAAAAGGGGCGATTTGCTACTACTCTATAAAATATTGCAAAATCAGACTTTAATGAAACAATGTGGCATTGAGTTCAACGCAAGGAATAACAATCTTAGGTCTCATAAAAAACAACTATATGTGCCTAGAGCTAATACAGTGAAAAGATTTAATTTATATATGGTTAGAACGGCTAGGATCTGGGACACCTTACCATCTAACTTAGTACAAGCTATTAACTTTGAAAGCTTTAAACCTCCTTAGATGAACTATTGCTAAAAGGGGCTTTGAACAAATAAACCTACCAATGTAGGAGACAATTAAATGGGCATATGCCTTCTTTGTCTACTGCAACCAGGTAACCAAGATGTGTACATATAATAGGAACACAATTGTCAGGATAGCCTTCTTATTAGCCCACCTCATGAACCCAGTAATGAAAATTGCTAAATCCCTGCCAAAATGTGATTCGCACCATGGTAATTTTTGACAACATTGTATAATACTTACTTTATCACTGTCTTTGTGAGGACAGCAACTCACTTCAGAACCTTAAGTGCTTTTTCAAAACTTTTAACATTGAGGTAGTTCTGTGACCCCTGCTGCAGTGTTCATCACCAGGCAAACTGTAACCCCTTGGAACTGAGGTCACATGTAATTCCCTTTGAGAAGTAGTTCAATCCATCCTTCCCCATCCTTCCCCATGCATTGGGGAGAAGGCATATGCGATGAATTTTGAGAATGTTGCAATAACTGTGGTGCTCCTCAGTGCAAACTGTTGTCCCTTCGACCCTGGAAAAATTGGCTTTTTTTTAAACAGAAGCCCAACCAGTTTTACACTTTCAATTCAAGTACTGTCTCACGAATAGTGCAGTGTGTGGGGTTTCCTTACTTTTTACCCATCAGGCCTAGTAGTCCAAGTGGCCTTACCTGGTTACCGAAGAAGGGCTGGCAGTATAGCTTAGAGGTTAGAATAACAAACTGCAAATGAGCGTGGTACATCCAGCAGACCTGGGTTTGATTCCTACAACCTCTACTTGCATACTGTGTGACTCTGAGCAGGTCACTTAACCTCCCCAGTGCTCCTAGGTTGCCCCTGAAAACAGGCACTTGTGCTTAGTGGGCCTTACCTGGTTACTAAAGAATTGAAAAAAATGGCCCAGTTGCTGGTCATTTGTGTCTATGTGTAGTACTTCATGCATCCAGATGCTTTTACCTGTTTCCCAAGTGGAGATTATGGTTTGTGCAGTGTTGTTGGTCTGCTCTTTATGTTGCAGATAGTGCTCATCATCAGCTCTGGCCATGTCTTAACTACAGTCTCCCTCAACCATCCTGGCATGTAGGGGTACCAGTACCCATATTTTGTCTCTACCCATCACTTGATGGCACAGTCTGCTTGGCTTATTTTTCCAAGCCTTCCTGCAGTTCCTTGGGCCGGTGGCAGCCATGGTCTTCATCATCTTTTTTTATGATTTCCTCCATTGCTGTTTGTTCTTCTAGTTTGCTTTCATCCACTTGGGGCTCTGTTTGAGTCTCTGAGGTGATTCCAATTGATGATTGTTTAAAGACCTTAGGTGCGATAGTACTTGGTTTGGGAGAGGACTTAGGTGCTGTTAAAGGCAAATGAACAGGAGTAGATGCAGCTTCCTCTTCCTATTCAATAACCTCCTCATTTTCTATATCTGGTTCCGATTCTGGCTTTGGTTCTTGTTCCTGCTAAGACTCTGGTTCTGTTGTGACAGCCTGGCTGCTGTCCATCTTCTTCAGTGGGTTAGGGAGGGCCAACCGGGGACTGGGCTCTGTGCAAGCCACAGAGTGGGTAGTCATGCTTGTAGATGGAGCCATAGAATCGGTGGAGGTCTTCCAGCCTGGTGAGCATCTGAACCACTCCGAACTGCCCCTGAGACTTACCTCTGACCATTGCCTGCTCTCACTGACTGGCACACCCACTCCAGCATTCACCACAGAGTCAGCCAAGAAGGAAGCCCTGGACCCACTTGTGAGACTGCACCTAATCAATGGTGGATTGGTTAAGTCTCACCTCCTGCATCCCAGTGGTTGCCTCCTGGACCCTGGGTGATCCTGTTAGGTGGGCACCTCTGTCACAGTGATGGCCTTCAGATAAGGCTTTTCTGCTTCCTTTCAGGCCTGGGCTAAGGTCTCTATTACTTCAGGCAGCTGTTTACAGACTGGCTGGGCAGAAGCAGCTGCAGGACCATAGGTACTTTGTTCTGGGGCTTAATGTCCAATCGTTCTTCTGGGGAAACAAAGTGCAGTCACTATTTCAGGACCCAAAATGGCATAGCCAAGCACACTTCACACTCTTTGATAGTCTACATGTTGCTAACATGTCCAAAGCAACAGTTGCAGTACCCTGAGGAAGACACATTTGCGAGTGACCCCACATGACCTGTGGCTTGACTCTGGAGAAACATTTCTAAAGCTTTGCCCTTCCTTCACATGTGAAGGGCTGTCATCTGTTGATGGTGCAATTCTGTATTCAGGTCTGCATCTGACTCCATGTTGTGGTGCCCAACCCCAGACATTCCTGACTTTTTCTATTCTGTACAGGTTTACAAAGATTCAGTTTTAAATAGACCATACCATCCGCACACCAGAGGTATGATGCAGTTACTGTAAATATCACTGTTTCTTTGTTGCATTTTCTGATCCCTGTTCCTGATCCCTTTGATATAAATTAGACAGTACCTTACATGAATCCCTGGAGAGCAGATTTGTGGTGGGAGTCTTTACTTGTAGTCACATATGGAAAGTTTGCAGGGTTTGCAGTTGGTGGTTTCCTCATCTGGGCAACCATAGTTGGGTGTAGGGAGCAATTCAATATGGCCAACAAATTCTGTGGCACTGGCGCTGCAGCCGCAGCCGATGACAAGGTTCCAGTATCTGCAGGGGTACACTGGAAAGGTCAAAGGGTAGTCTTTAATTCTGTCATTCACACACTATGTCCATTTTGAAATGAACACCCCCGCTACATCCCCACACCCCCGACACACGCACCCTTCACTAAAATGATATCCCATAACCTCCAGAATATGAGACCCCATGCACCAGATGTAACCTCATTGTAAACCAATATTTTTCAGTCACTGAGACATGTACTGTCATCAGATTTGCTTCAGTATAATAATAATAATCTTTATTTGTAGAGTGCAATTCAGTCATATTAAAGTGCTTTAACATAATTAAGCATCTAAAATATATTAAGACCATAAATAATTACAATTCAGTTAATAACAGACATGATAATATCCATATCAGCATGAGGAGAATGCAAGATTAAATAAATAAGTCTTCAATGCAGCTTTGAAGCTCTCCACAGTTAGGCACTCATGAACCCAAATACTGTGCTCACAGGCATTTATTAAATATAAGCTGATAGGAGCAAAGTTCCTTTTGAACAAGTGTTTAAAATTTTAGTGATGGGAGGAGTTTGGGATCAAGTTCTAGGACTCACACAGTATTAGCTCTGCTTACTATAAGTAAAGGGAGCTACTGCAGTTGTATCAGTTCCTAGGAGTATCTGACAACCATAGAATACACAGTGATATTGCTGCCCAGGCTCAAACGGAGCAGAACTGTTACTTTTGTGCCTGATTTTGAAACTTTTAAAACGAACCAGCTAAAACTATTTGCATTTGCCTGTAACTGTATTTAAAAGCTTAGAGTCACTGCAAGCCCAGGACCTGTGTTCTATCTGAAATCCCCCCCCGTGCAAATCTCACTGGGGACTGTTTGTTAATTTGTAAAGTGCATTTCAGTTGTAACTGAAATACCCCTGCGAAAACCCATTTGGGGACTGTTTGTTAACTTCTAAAGTGCATTTCCAGTGTGCAGAATTTCAGTTTGCCCTGCTAGTAATCACCTTCTTTTTGAATCACAATAGTACCTGATAGCCCACAGCCCATTTGCTCTTCTCCCACACCCACTACCAGCCTGCCCCAGCAAGTTAATCTTTTTGCCTGTGCTGCATATTTAATCATCTCTCTCCATTCTCCATGAGAGACCCACCCCCTCCCGAGGAGACTGGAGGTCGCGGGCCTGCCCTGAAGCCCTCCCTGCCTGCAAGCCCTGAACCGAGACACACCAGGTAATTTCTACCTTGATCCAGGCTGCTGCCACCACCGCTAATATCTGGCGCCTTTTCTGAAACGGGCCACAAGCTCCCCTGCTCAGCGCATGAATCCCGGCCAGAGTAGCACCTCGAGTTGCTGCCCAGGCTCAAACGGAGCAGAACTGTTACTTTTGTGCCTGATTTTGAAACTTTTAAAATAAACCAGCTAAAACTATTTGCATTTGCCTGTAACTGTATTTAAAAGCTTAGAGTCACTGCACCCGAGACACACCAGGTAATTTCTACCTTGATCATTTTGGTTTTTTTTTTGGTTTTTTTAACACCCAACTTCTCCATTAGCTCCTTATATTATTTTGCCACTAGAGGGAGCCTGATTAAGTTCGAACAATTTGCTCCCAATACCTCACTTGTCGCATTTTACTGCTCTCTAGTAGCTGTTTTCACTTGGTGATTTATATTAAAGGAGCCTCTGCTGTCTCTTTTCCTCTACCTCACTCCTTTCTCTAGTCAAAATGTCCCTCCTCCCTCCTAGTGCTCCTCATGGGAATACTTTGCATTCCTATCCTCTTTGAGCTTTACTGCTTGAACACATCAACAGCTTCTGCCAATACTTATACTCAGTTTGACTTCTACTACTCCAACATGCTTGCTACTGCCACTCCATTACCTCTACCCCCCTCTGCTCTCATCAGCAAGCGTATTAGCCCAATAGTCAGATACCTTCACCTTCATCTGAAGCCACCACCCTACATCTCTATCAGGGCGTACCCATACCTCTCAACTGTCCCTGATTTTCAGGGACGTCCCTGATTTTGCCTCAAAATTTTACTCTGTCCCTCCTAAAAATTGTGTTTCCGTGGCCAAACAGTGGAATTTGTAAGCACAAAATAATGTCAAACATTAAAGTTGCAGACTTGTTCCTCCTTAGAAAAGGCATTTTACACTAAGACCCTTATTCTACCAGCTTCCTGAGTTGATAACTCTTATTTTGAAGATGTGTCCCTGATTTTGGTCCTTTGTTCCTGATTTTTTTAAGCATTGTCCCTGATTTATGAGGCAGGAGGTTGAGAGGTATGGGCGTACCTCATCACCCCGCTATGGTTACTAACCCTATCTCTTATACTATCTGGCGACATTGAGATCAACCCTGGTCCATCTCTGCGTCCCATCATAACCTTGCCCTCCCCGGCCACCACTCTCCCTAAAGCCAATGGACTAACTTTCGCCCACCTGAATGCTAGAAGCCTTATGGCCAACCTCCCTGACCTCCAGGCTTGGATCTATACTAACGTCCCGGACATCCTCGCCATCACAGAAACCTGGCTTAAGCCCACAGTGCCTGACTCTCAGTGCCACTTTCCTGGATACAACATGCTTCGTATCGACCATCCTGGCACTAAAAGGGGAGGTGGCCTTGCCCTCTACTTCAAAACTCACCTAAACATTACCCTTCTGCAGGACCCCTCCTACCAAACTGTGAAATCCTACACCCTACTGCTTCTTGGGGTAAAGAAACCCATATTTTTGTACTTATATCCCCCTCAAAAATGCTACACAAGGCATCACTGAACTCCTAGGGTTTCTGCCTTCAGTTACAGGCAAGAATGACATTATCTGCCTTGGTGATTTTAACCTTGACTGGTCGAGAAAAACTCAGCTAACCTATCCTCCTTAGCTAGCAAGGCAAATCTATCCCAGCTCATACATGAACCCACAAGGGTCTCACGTGGGGCAACTGTGCCACCCTCCTTGACTGGATACTTACTAACAGGACGGAATATGTTGCCTCAGCCGGTGTGCTACCTGACACAATTAGTGACCACTATCCCATCTACTCCGTCTGGAACACTGTCATTCCTCCCCTCCCTGCTAAAACTGTAACCTTTCCTAATCTCTCCCGCCTAAGTCATGAGGACTTCTTAACTGACCTTAGCCAGGTTGACTGGTCCCCTCTCTACCAAACAGAGGACATTAACATAGCCACAGAATATTTCAACTCCGTCCTCCTCTCTCTTCAAAACCCACCCATCCGGTCACCACACGTGGGATGGCAGGAAAGTAACCAAGTGGCTAATGCGCCCCCTGCTTCAACTTTCAAATCTAGGGACAAACTTTGGTCCAGGTGGAAGATCTCCCACCTCCGTGCAGACTTTGAAGACTATCATGCATTACGTAACAACTGCAAAAGACAAATTCGTATTGCCAAAAGCACCTACTATAGGAACCTAACATAACATCCTCTACAAATCCGCGCAGGTACTGGTCCAAAATTAAGGACATTCTCGGCAACGACAAGCAACAGAATCCAGCTGACATGAACATTCAAGGTGTTCACTGCACCAACCATGACACCATTGCCAACGCCTTCAATGCCGTTTTTTCTTCTCCACCAGTCACTGCTCTAACTAGCCCACAACCTGACTGTCCCTCTTCTCCTCCCTCGCCCTCCCACCCTCCCTTTTGTTCTGGCTCCAACCACATACCTTGAAGTTCGCAAGCTACTTAACTCCCTTCCGCATGCGGGGTCAAGGGCCTGAGGGCATCCATCCTTGCATACTTAAGCAGTATGCACCTTGGCTGACCAGACCTATCACCTGGCTTTTAACCTCTCGATCTCGTATGTCTACTGTCCCATCCACCTGGAAAACTGCCAGAACCATCCCTATACACAAAAGGGCGATGTCAAACTCATGTCCAACTACCGCCTATATCTCTTCTGCCCACTCAGTAAGCTGCTTGAAAAAATAGTCCACCGCCAGCTTGCTGCTCACCTTGACATGTTTAATCTTCAAACCCCGTGCCAACATGGTTTCCGCCCGTCACAGTACCACCTCTGCACTTACACAACTTACAAATGACATCAGAAATAATATGGACCGTGGCCTACTCACTGGGGCCGCTTTATCAACCTGTCTAAAGCCTCGACATGGTACACCATCCTCTCATGCAAAGAAGCTCCAATCCATTGGAGCATCTGACCAAGCCCTCCTGGTTCCATAGCTATCTTGACAATCGGACTCAGGCGGTAGCATTTCACAGGCCCTATGCTCCCCTAAACATCTCCCGTGAGTTCCCCAGGGATCCACTCTTGGACCTCTACTCTTCTCCTCTTCCTAAATGATATTCCCACCATGTCCCGCATAGCTGCACTCTTATGATGCGAGATGACCTTGTTCTCTACTCTGGGTCAAAATCGGTTGCTGCCATCAACTCCACTCTCACTAATGACTTCCAATTCCTGCAGACCTGGCTCTCTAGCAACCACCAAGTCCTGAACCTAGAAAAACCTGTGCTATGCTATTCGGATCCTCTAAGAAACTGTCTGCCCCTGCGAACAGGCTCTGGGTTCAATGCCTTGATGGCTCCCTCATCTCAAACACTGAGTCCTTCAAGTACCTTGGGGTCACTTTGGATCCCACACTTGACCTGTCTCAACATGTCAATATGGTGTGCCGTGCCGTCATGCTAAAATGTGTGGAGCTTATCGCGAGCGCCACTCCCTCACCCTTCCGCTAGACTTTCTGTTGCGAGAGGTATCTCTTACACCCAGCTCCAATATGCTCTGCCCTCCTCTTTGCTGCAAACTCTGCTACACTCCACAAATGGGACACTGTCTACAACAACATCTGTAGATTCGCCTTTAACTGCCCTAATGCCTACCCATCATTGTCTCCTTTTACGCTGGCTTAAATTGGCTGTCACCTAAGGATATTCGAGCCTACCCTGGGCTGCTTTATCGACTCCCGTCTAGACCTCCCTGCCCTATCTATCTTGCCAACCTCCTGACTCCTGCCTCACACACCGTACCCTCAGGTCTTTCTCTGCCCCATGCTCTCCACTAGACCTTGCATGACAAAAATGGGTGAACAGGCATTTGCCCATTTTGCTCCCAAATTCTGGAACTCACTCCCCCTTATGGTGAAAACTTCAGCCTCCCATCGAGAATTCAAAAACTCGCTGTTCACCCACCTCCTAGCCACTGGCCAATGCAAATGCTCTTAATTTGCTTTGTCCCACTGCAGGCTGTCGGGTCTGACCCTGAGTACTACATTAATGTTCTCCCATGCAATACGTTTGTCTAGGTGGCTATGAACCTTGATGTCTTTACTGTCCTCAGCTGTCTTATGGTTACCCTAATTGCTTTATTTTACATCCTTATTATGATCTATGCCTAAATGTACCCTTATGTAACTATTACTGTGCTACCCAATGTATATCTTGTTTTGCTCCTGTACACCTATATTATGTCGTGCATTTCTGCATATTGTAGCCAATGTCCTGTGCTCTCCCGGGTCGTGCCTGAAAATAGGCAGGTCTGTTGCCTAGCGCACTTACCCGGTTACCAAAAGCTAATAAATAAATAAATATCAGCGTGTCCAAGGTCACTCAGCTAGCAGTGCTGATAAAAAGAAATCCATCCAAAGACAATTTTATTAGCACTACTGCAGCCTATAATTATTTTCTTTCTTACTGTAGTCACTTCGTTGTCAGAATGATCTCAATGAAAAATGGAAGCCAGGGGGCCCATTGTAACCTGGCAGAGTAGAAGAGGGGAGCCGAGGAAGGATGTGGCTAGCTTTTATTTTCATACAGTTTATTCTGCTCTGTTGCCATCCACCTGGTCCTCAGGCCTAGGGGTGTTCTCTCATGGAGGAGCTCCCACACTCTCCCCTCACACCTGTGGTGGTCCACGTGGTCTATGAGCTCCACCAGCTGTCATCACTATGACACCATGGTTTTTACACCAGTGTTCTTACCTTCCTCTTACCTGTGGTGACTGGCAGAGCCAATTGATGGCCTTGCATTCACACAGAGGTTCTCTGTGAAAGAGCAAGCTGCCTCGCCCTCCACAAGGTGGTAGCAGAGCCTGCGGCCATTCCTCCCTGGCTGGGAGTGCCACCATGTGGCAGACCTTCCTCAACTTTTTCTGGGTCAGCCGTTCGACTCCTGAATCTGCTGCATGATCATCATGCTGGCAGTTCATGATGGTCTAAAATGATGTCTGGCTTTTTCTTTCAAATTCGCAAATTGTTAAATTGGTTTAGTGAGAATTAAGGTTCCAGGTGGTAATAGTGCTGGCCTGAGTACGCTCGCCATCAGGGCGCCAGGGAATTCACAGCGAATCCCACACCCCCCATACCCCCCCTAACTAAAGATACCAACTCCAGGAGTGGCAGACCTTGGGTACGGGGTGGCGAACCCTCGAAATTGGCACCCTAATGGCAGGCGCACTTGGTCCAGTGCAGGTAGTGCCAGCAGTGGAGACTTAATGTGGAAAAATATGTGTTTCCATACCTGTTCCAATCAAATAGAACATGTGCAAATGAGAAACATTTTTTGAAACAAGCACAATCCTATGAATCATAAAAAGACCAAATGCAGATTTAATTTAATCCTTAAAGTTTTATATCAGTCTGTATGTACGTTTTCAATTATATGGGCACAACAACCATTTCATCTTTCTTTATTGTTTAACTAAATAACATTTAAAATATAAAATGTTGAAGTGTGAGCGAAAAATGCTTTCTTATTTGGAAATGCGCTACATCAGTGCTGGACCCTTTCAGTCTCTGCAGGATCATTTTTGTATTGTGGTAACCAGAACTGGACGCTGTACTCAGATGGTTATAGTCAAGAACATTTGGTATTTGTGACACACTTAGTACTGAATTCTTATTATACTTCACTAATCAAGAACCAGTTTTACAGAGTTTTTTTTATCTTAGTCTTTGGTAACAAGGTAAGGCCCACTAGGCACAAGTGCCTGTTTTCAGGGGTGACCTGGGAGTACTGGGCAGTTAAGTGACTTACTCAGAGTCACACAGTATGCAAATAGAGGTTGTGAGACTCAAACCAATGTCTGGTCTGCTGGATGTACCAAGCTCGTTCACAGCTCGTTACTCTAACCTCTAGGCTATACTGCCAGCCCAGGTTACTTTTGCTTTATTTGTCTTTGTTTTACCCTTGTTGTTTCCAACTATGCCTCATGGACAGTGCTGAACCAGGAGTGAAGAAAAAATACAGAAAGATTGTAAATAAAACCAAACTAAAATTAAAGAAAACAAGTTGCATGAAAAGCGGGTTAAAGAAAAACAACTTATGGCCCTGGTAAACTGTTTCATGAATTTAGACTCAGGTGTGGTCTATCTGAGGACTTGTACAGGAAAGGAACAGGTATTGGTAACAAACAAATGGCACTGACAAGGGCTAGGCTTGGTGTCTAGGATGACAGAACGCCGGTGCACCATAGGTCCCGGGATACCTCGCTTGGGCAGACTCGATGGACCATCGGTCCCCTTCTGCCATCATCGTCTATGTTTCTAGGAAGGATCGCCTCCCTTGACCTGCTCCTTTTCCACCTCCTAATGTATCCCAGCATTGTATTTGTTCACTTGACTGCAGCAGCACATTACCTGCCTGGCTTCAGTTTGCCTGTCCACAATTACCTCCATAGTTCAACCAGCAGTGGTTTCACCACACTGAGTGTAGTTGTGATCCTGATTCCTTGTCCCTAGGTACAGTGCCTTGCACTTATCCCTGTAAATTCTGAGCCCTCATTTCTTGCTCCACACATCTAATGTGTGCAGTTCTCCCTCAACTGCCCTCACCTCTGCTTTGTTTGCTCTTCTTGCCAGCTCAGTGTCTTCAGCAAACTTCAATAATCTGTCATACTTCTTTCCACGTCATTAATATAGTCAAGAGCAACGGGCCCAGCACAAACCCCTGGTGTACTCCACTCAGAACATGCTTCCCTTCTGAATGGTGACCATCCACCACCACTCTCTGCTTCCTACCTGTCAGCTGATTTACCATCCATCCACCTTTGGTCACTTTCTGAACACCATATTGTGCTACTAGAGTTTACATGCAGTATAGTGTCAAGGCCATGCTGAAGTCCAGCTTGACCACATCCACTAGACAGCCCCTATACATTTCCCTTGTTACCCCCTTTGAAGATGGCAATCACATTGGTTTGACAGGATTTACCTGTTGTGGAACAATGTAGGATGATGAAAACTGCCTATCTTCTTTGAGGCTATCTCCTCCCTTTAGGCCACACCTTTGGAACTATAACGTCAGGACCATTTAGAAACTTTTTGCTAGCCAGGGGCTGCCCACAATGATGTTTATTTATTTATTTATTTAAGAGTTTAACCAGGAAGGCATACGGAGCGGAGTACCACTCAATTCCAGATGCGTCCTGGGGGGAGGGGGAAAAGGGTATATACAGTAATGTACAGTAGGTCTGTATAGCATCTATGCATGTGTAACATTGGTGGCCCAGTCACTTCCTCAGTTCTTTCTCCCACCATCGATCATCCTTGTCTGACCTGCTGAAGGAAGCACCATCAATGTTGTCGTTTGTTATTTAACCTTTCTTAGTGTTTTGTCTTTGTCTCTTCATGCGTCTGAAGTCAGAAAAGCCCTTATTTCAATATTGTAAGTGCAGATATAAAATTTATAAAGAAGACACACACAAATACGGTTTGTGTGTGCTGCTTGCACCGGTCTCACAACGTGAAGACTTGTGAGATTTGCCAGCGCTTCAATCAGGCTAGGAGATGATGCCATAAGAAAATCTGTCTAGAAAATGTCCTTATATTAAAGGCACTGATAGCCATGGAGAAGGAAAAGGGCTCAAAATCTGCTGCTTCCTTATTGTCAGCCGAGAAGCGGCCATCGAAGTCTAAGGATAAAAACAAGGAATGGTCATTGTCATGGGCCTCCTCCTTATCTGGCCATAAGCACAGACACAGGAAAAAGGATAATTCTGCTTCTCCGGTGAAGTCTTGGTCACCGTTGAGAAAAGGTGTGTCCTCATCAGCCCCTGCTCCAGCACTGTCGACTACCCCCCCCCCGACTGTTATTGAGACGCCAAGGTCAAGGTGTGGCATAGGTGTTGCCCTACCTACTGTGGGCAGTATGATGCCATCCTTGTTAGGCCAAGGATCATCAACGCATGTAGTCCCAGTCCCTTTCCCGGGTGTTGTTGATTCCTGGACTGTGCTAGCGTTGTTTTCTGAAATGATGCAATGCATTCTGCCCGGGTTGCCAGTGAAGGCAGTTACTTCGTAGGCAGGGCCTTCTGGTACTTGGTCCCCATCAACAGGTTCCAATAGCATGACACAGATCCCTGCCTCTCAGCTGCTGCCGGCATTCCTGGTCCACTGAGGAAGGCAATCAGGTTGGTTTAGTAGGATTTACCTTTTGTGAAACAGTGTAGGGTGATGAGAACAGTCTATTGTATTTCCATGTGCTGAACAACCAAATCTTTTATGACTGAGTGAAATAGTCAACACCTCTTTATGAGAACCACTCAGAGGATTTAGTGATAAGACTTTGAGTCATGGGAGGGTGGGGGTGGCATAGAACTGCATCCTTTTTGTGGTACTTTTATGTTGTCTGCCCAGGAGTGTTTACTTTGAGCATATATTTAGCACATTACTACAGAAGATGTAGTCTCTGACAGCTGATCTAGGGCCAAAAAAAAATACAATGCCTTACCTTTTCTAAGGCCAAGGTGATTTTATGAGGGGATAGCTGACTGATTGTCTTGCTTCTGAATTTGGTTCATCTTCCAACAGTTTCTGTTGAGAAGAGACATGTTTTGTGTATATCTGCCATGTTCAGGTAATCCTCACAAACTCAGTGCAATACTTAATAACAAAAAGCAAAATGTTGCAGATATTATTGTCTCAGTTTGGAAATAAAGCATTATTTACTTATGCACTTAGTGAGGTCTTTAAAAAAATCTTCATGTAAATGTGATGAACCGCAGCATAGTAAAAGCGGTAAATAGGTATGTCATCTGTTGAACAAAACTAAGATGATGGTTAACAAATCCCTTGGAAAAGACCGGCTTCTGGGTCATTATTGCTTAAATGTGGAATTTTTAAAAGGAAAGGCCTCTCAGCTTAGTTTCTGTACACCTGTGTAATCTGTAGGCATGAACAATGATTCCCTCTTGCATCCCTCTAATGTCATTAGGAAAACCTATTTGTCTCCATTCCAAAGGTCATAACCCCACTGATGCAAGGCATTATGGGAGTTGATGATACAAGCATGCAAAAGCCAGCAGAAGTTATCTTCTCATTCAGTTCTGTTACATGCCTTGTGAAGTCCCTGTATTCTCTAAAAGCATTTTTTTCTAAGTCCAGTATACTTCAAACTACAGAAAGAAGCAGGGAACTTACTATACCTTAAAAAGTTTCATGGCCAGCATAAGACAAGAACATAGGGACTGCAGAGGTCAGTTACAGTACTGACTAATGCAGTGTAACTACTGCAGGTTTTAGCGACAAAACATCCTAAAATTCCAGGATGCCTTACATGACTTAAGTCATGACCTTTGCAGTGGAGTCAAGTTGCTTTTCGCACCATACTTAAGTACCTTCATTTGCACTTAGATTCTGATGAAATTACGAGGGTGCAATAGAGGTAATCATTGTGCCTGCCTACAAACTACACAGGGAAACAGAATAAAAGACTGAAGGGACTTTCTCTTTAATGCAATACTGCCATCTGTAGTTTAAAAAGCATGGGCATTTTAGCGCCACCATTTTTCTTTCTGCATACTCCATGATGGCAGTAGGACTCGCTGGTACTGCCTCATAGCCTGCTTTCTGTGTTAGAACTCTTTGTCAACAGCAGAGTTACATGGGAAGGATTTTGACTTCTGTATGAGCCTATTAAATGGGCTTTTCAGGTCCTAAACTGGTATGTTTCTGCTAAATATGTTTTCCATAAATATAGGAACACGAGAAATACTGATGTGCAGTACACAGTATCTAGTTAGACACCACTAAAGAGCACAGTAAGAACTGAAATTTGTGAATCAGCTTAAAAAAATGCACACGTACGTACTAACACATAATTCCTATGCCCTTAGCAGCCGGATTGCAGCTGTGCCCATTCTTGGAATTGGTACCACAAAGCTGGAGGAACAAAAATCAATGTCGCATTCTATTTGCATGCATTCACTTTTGTTCTTCTAGCACTCATTAACTGATGACACCTCCAGCATTCTTAAAATTCATACTGAAAGCTATGCTGCAGTCAAATACCTGGTGCTCAGCTTTGTTAATGAACCTGAGTACTAGAGGAACTCAGCCTCCTGAACATACAGTAGCCTGATTGGATTCAAATGACTGTCGTGCTGTCATAGTGGAAGACATCTGCAGATCTTCACAGAGGATATGTCCTCCATTACGCCACACCTTTGGAACTGTAAGCCATCAGCATCAGGACCATAGGTTCATAGGTAAATTACGTGATCGAAGGACATGCCCAATTTGATCACGCCACCTAAGCTAGGTGGACTTCATATTTTAAGTCATTCATGTAAGAATCAAGCTTGAATTTAAACAATGTTAGATTATCACAATGCACAACTTCATGTGGAAGAGAATTCCATATCGGAATTATCCTCTGTGTAAAAAATTTATTTCTCTTTGACGTTCTATTTGTAATGGCTCTCAATTTTAAATTATGTGATCTAGTATGACAAGTAGTTGGATGCCAAATCAGATAAATAGTTTCAAACAAAAGTTCATCCTAGGTCTCCTCTCAAGGAACAATATTCCATAGTATAAAGATCTAACTTTTTTAATCTTTCATTATAAGATAAAGAACACATGCCAGTGATATGCTTAGTAAATCTCCTTTGAATTCTTTCCCTAGGTAATCTGTCGCGAATTAGCATTGGAGCACTAAATGAGGAAAAATAATCAAAGTTAGATCTAACAATGCTGGTATATAATGGGAGTAATACAGTTGGCGCCCTACTTTTTATATTTTTCAATATACAGTTAGTCAATCGGGCACATTTTTTAACTGTAACATTTAAATGTTCGGAAAATTTTAAATTATTTGAAATAATAACCCCCAAATCCTTTTCAGAATTGGTTTTACTTAATAATTGATTATTAATAGAATAATTGACACACATATTGTTTTTCCCAAAATGCATAACTTTACATTTAGCATAATTAAAGTTCAGTTTGTGTGTAGTAGCCGAGTCTGAGATTAAATTCAGATTATCCTGTAATTTTAAGATAGATATCATATTATTGACAATTCCACCCAATTTCACATCATCTGCATACTTTGTTAGCCAAATTCCATCCCTAGAGCTCATACTAGCTATTAAGATATTGAATAAAACTGGACCCTGGACTGAACCCTGTGGTACACTACTCATAACCTCAGTCCATGTAGATGTATACCCATGCAGGGTGACCTGCTGTCTTCTATCTGTTAACTCCAATCAACAATATATTTATTAAACTCCATATTTGTTAAACATTTGTTTAAGATTTTATGTGATACAGAGTCAAAAGCTTTTTCAAAATCCAGATATATGACATCCACTGGAAGACCCTGATCCAAAGCATCACTAACTGGCTCAAAGAAATGTATTAGGTTAGTATGACATGATCTACCCAATTGAAAACCATACTGTAAGATGTCTGAGAGCTCTTTCTCTAAAACATGTGAATTAATCTTATTGGATATTAATTTTTCCATTATTTTACCTACAGATGAAGTCAGGCTTATAGGCCTGTATTGTTTTAGTTCTTGCTTTGAACCACTCTTATGTATTGGAATAACTAAGGCAGCTTTCCATTCCTTGATAACAATATCCTTAGCTATAGATTCATTAAAAAGGAATGACCATTCAGAGATTTTTTTTCTAGCCAGGAGCCATCCAAAATGCAGCATTGACGCGTATACAGCATGGGCAGCGCCAACATGCCTTAGTTCTTTCCCCCACCATTAATCATCGTTTTATTTATTTACTGGAGTGTTCAGAAAGTATCTTTGAGTCAGAGATTCCTTTTCAAAGGTTCCACTTCACAGAATTTACATACAAAGACATACAGTTACATAGCTGTTCAGCAGTACACAGTCAGGTTGCTACAAGAGCAATTGTAAGGCTAACAGTCAAATACTAGGGATAATTAGTGCAATCAAACAATACATATAGAACTCAGACCTAGAGCTAGGCTTGGGGAACTCAGGTAGGGGCAGGTAGGGTAGAAGAAGCCGGCCAAATGCCTTAGTTGGGAAGGTAGTGGAAGGTGCTTCAGTGGCAGTCACAGTGGTTTTCTTTGTCAGACCTGCTAAAGAGAAACAACATTAAAATAGCCATTGCTGTTTGCTATTTTCTTAGTATATATATATTTTTTCCGTCATCTCTTTATGCCACCAAAGAGTAATGAGCCCTTGTTTCATTATTTTTCCTGTGGCTTCAAAATCTTCTAGAACGACACTCACATTTTGGGCCTTTCTCACAACGTGAGGACCTGCAAAACGTGCCAGAGTTTCAACCAGGTGACAAGGTGATGCTGTTGGAAGGCCATGGAAAACTTTCTTGCTCAAAAAGTGTTGAAAGCAGTCAAAAAGGCTTCAGGTTCCAGGACTGCTTCTCCCTCGCCGTAGACTGAAAAGCAGTAGTCAAAACTGAAAGACAAAGATAAAGAATATGCATTGTCGTGGGCTTCCTCATTGTCAAGCATAAGCATGAGAACAAGTTTGCTTCACCAGCGAGATACAGGGTGCCATTTAAAACAGGTACATCCTCATCAACACCAGCTCTAGTGGCATCAACAAAGGCCCCCCCCCCCGGCCATCATAACAACACCAAGATTGAGGCTTGACTGAGGCACTGCCATACTTATTATAGACAATACGTCACTGGCATTGTCAGTCTCCGACCCTTTGACGCAGGTAGTCCTGTACCCTTTTCAGGGTGCCGTTGACTCCCAGGCTGTACCGGCATAATTTTTTGATATGCTATGATGCCTGTTACCAATGCTGTCACAGACTGTAGCTATGTCATCAACAGGGCTGTGCTGTCTGTATCAAGGCCTTCTTTAATTATGCTGCAGATTCTGCCTTCTCAGCCACTGCTGGCATTCATAGTTCCTTCTGTGACTCCTGTTATTGTTTGTGATGATGAAGAAGATGAGGTTAAATGTAACCCTGACCTCATGGATACTGAGACTGATTTAGAGGAGGAATATGAGGGAGAGGGGCAGTTTGAAGAAAAGAATCTTCCTTCCCGCTTCACCCTCTCATCCTGCAGTGAGGACTGTGTGGTTAGTACACCCAGATCTCCCCCTGAGGATCCCTCTTTTTCAAGCTATGCTCCAGTAGATGCAGTCTACCATAGGCTTTGATGTAGAGGACAAAGATGCCACTAAAAGTAATCTTGAGGAATTTTTGGAGGTCTCTTGTACACCTTCCATTACAATTCCTCCTGTGTATCCTACATTAGAGGATGCTATTTTTGCTGCATAGCATAGGTCCAGTACCCTGCCTACAGTCCCTGCCTGCAGTTCCAAGGAAGACAGATAACCAGTACTCTATTACAGTCATCTGCTAAGCCTTACTATGGTGCTCAGCCTGAGACTGACTCTGTAGTCATTATGACTGCTCATGATCATGCTAAAGCCCCTAGGCATGTGAGTACTTTGCCTCCAGATAAATGATATAGGAGGCTGGATGTTATGGGCAAGTGTACAAATGCCTCTGCATCCTTGGGCCTAAGAGTTGCAAATTACCAGTCCCATATGATAAAATATCAGAATAGCTTCTGGAAGGCTGCATATACTGCAACTCAGCCTTTCTGATGCTGTTGCCAGGGCTGCGTCCTCTGGTATTTGCATTAGGCATTATGCCTGGCTTAGAGTAGGTTTTGCTTCTGATATGCAGCAGGCTGTTTTGAATGTTTCGTTCGGGAGCTCCAAACTGATTGAAAATGATGTTGAGGATGCACTTCATGGTCTTCAGTCCTCTAAGATGACTTTAAGGTCTGTTAAATCCCTTTATCCCACACCCATTAGAGGATGTGATAGGGGCATCTTTTCACAGGCCTGCTTCCATGGGTAATCATACTTACCATCAGCAGGGCCATGGCAGGGGTAGGGGTGGTGGCACCCCCAGGTCCCATCCCCTGGTGCCATGCTAAAGCTCCAAAGGAATCAGTTCAGGCAGCTCTGCTGCTCCCAGTTCTGCCTGACTCTCTTCCATCACCCCCCCTTCAGCTATTGCCTTCAGGGGAGATTGTTGGGGAAGGAGATCACTACAGACAAATGGCAAAGGAGCATGCTCTGGAATTAATAGAAACCTCTCCAGATCAGATCATCCTCTGTCCCCATCCTCTTGTTCTCCAGGTCACTTGTCCCTTCTGAGAGAGAAGTCCAAACCCCATTTCAAAAACATGCTGTTGGAATGGTTCCTCCTCAAAACAAGAACAAAGGGTTCTATTCCAGATACTTCTCAGTCCCAAAATGGACAGGAGATCTATTTCCTGAATTGGACCACAGAGACCTCAATCTGTACATCGAGTTCAAGAAACTTTGAATAGTGTCTCTGCATGCCCTGATTCCCCTCATGCAAACAGGGGACTAGTTTTGTTCCCCTACAGTAGGCATAAGGATGCATACCTTCACATCAAGATAAGAAAGTGCTACAGAAAATATTTCCGCTTTGTGCTGGAGGGCAGACACTGTCAGTTCAAGGTGTTATACCCTTTGACTTACCCTCTTTGCCATGCGTTTTTACAAAATGCTTAGCAGTGGTTGCAGCAGCCCTTTGCAGGTAAGTACTTTATTTCTTCCCTTATCTGGAAGATTGGTTACTGAAGTCCATTTCCAAGGAAGATTTTCTTCACACCCTTTCCCAAACAAGACAGCTGTTCGAGGACTTACGGATCACAGTGAATGTGCCAAAGTCTGTGCTAACAATGTGCCAATGCTTGTTGTACACTGAGGCAGTACTGAACAAAAAAAGGATGTGCCTTCCTGTCTCAGAACAGAACAGACATCCTTATTGCTCAGGCACATTTAGTTCACAGGCACCTCTATGTCTTTGTCAGGTCAATATTACATCTTCTGGGCCTGATGGCTACTGCCATAGTAACAGTGGCATTCGCCCAACTTAATATGCAAATGCCACGATGGACACCCAGGGTTCCGTGAGATCAATTGACAGATGAGTTGAAGCAAATGGTTCTTGTCATGTCCCCTCTTCGCAGAGTACTGCTATGGTGGATAGACCACAGCAACTTACTCAAGGGCATTCCATTCCTTGTACAAGCTCCAGTACAGATACTCACAATGGATGACTTGGGTTCTGGTTGGGGTGCTCATCTTGGCTCCTTCCAGACACAAGGGTTCTGGACCAGAGTGGAGGCCAATCTGCACATAAATGTCTTGGAGATGAGAGCTGTCCTATACAGTCTCCAGGAATTTCAGAATCATCTCTGTCCTGGTCCTCTGTTAATACAGATGGACAATGTCAGGTGCCATGCACTACATACACAAATAAGGGGGCACTCACTGCTATCTTCTGTGCAGGGAAGCAATGAGAGTGTGGTACTGGGGGATGTCTCACTACCTTCAACTGTTGGCTATGTTTCTCTCAGGTCTCCAAAACATCTTGGCAGACAGACTAAGTAGATATCAGTCCCTGGTCCACGAACGGGAACTGCTGACCTTTCTGGTAAATGACCTCTTTGCAAGATGGGATCATCCAGAGTTGAACCTTTTTGAGTCCCCAAACAATGCAAAACTGCCATGTTTCTGCTTGCTTCAGGCCCTGGAGTTTTTTGGTGAGATATGTTATCCCTGTTTTAGAAGGGAAAATCACTGTATGCATTTTCCTCCATTCCTCTAATACAGAGGGTCATGCTGAAGCTAAGAGTGGAGGGTACAGCTCCATCCTCATTACTCTTTCACTGTCTTGTCAGATATGGTTTCCACTCCTACAACATCTGGTGGTGATGCATCCTGTTCCTCAACATCTTGCAGTGGAGCATCCTGTTCCTCTACAGCTATGTCCGGGCCTGTCATCACAGAACAAGGGGTGTCTGGTCAATCCAAACCAGAAATCCCTACAACTGTATGCATGGCTCTTGAAAACATAGCCACCACACACTTTGGCATGTCCTCTAAGGTTGTTAATGTCCTTCTTGAAGCTAGGAAGCCTTCTACCAGACATATATATTACTTGAAATGGAAGCATTTCACTTTGTGGTCTGTTTCCAAGACAGTGGATCCTTTCACATGTTCAGTGAATTCTGTGCTGGAATACTTGGTTTGCTTATCTGATTTAGGCTTACAGTAGACCTCTATAAGGTTTATTTGGCTACTATATCAGCATTTCATACCCCTGCTTATGGCCGTACAGTTGGCCAACTAGAGGTGTCCTGTACTTTTCTGAGAGGTGTCTTTGCTGTGTATATTCTCTTTACTGTACTTCACCTGTATCGTCCTCCATTGTTTTATTTCACTATCATGTGTTGTCTACCCTCCCTGCGACGAGGTGCCTTTGTAAATGTGTCTCTGACTCAAAGGTGGTAAATCCAATTTATTAAATAAATAAAATACAAAATATGAAACCTCCTATCTGTAACCCAGTTTTTTTTCTTTTTATTCTTTGGTAACCAGGCAAGGCACACTAGACACAAGTGCCTCTTTTTAAGGGCAACCCGGGAGTACTGCAGAGGTTAATTGACTTGCTCAGAGTCACACAGTATGCAAGTGGAGGTTGTGGGAATCAAACCCAGGTTTTCTGGATGTACCAACCTCATTCATAGCTTGTCACTCTGACCTCAAGGCTATACTGCCAGCCCCACCCTGGGACTAGCAGTATAGCCTAAAGGACTTGAATTTCATGCTTGCCTAGTATTGCCTAGAGGACTTGAATTTCACTCCTTTTGTACCTGCTGCAACTTGTGGCTTACATTTCCTGTCATGGAAAACATTATTTTTAGTTGCCATGACTTCTCATAGAATTTCCAAGCTTTAGGCCCTAATGTATGACCCTCCTCATTTGCTTTTTTCTCAAAGACAGGAGGCTTAATTCTCAATTCTTCCCTGACCTATGCAAGGGGCTTGTGCCACAAGGAATGGTGCAAAGCGCGGCTTGCAGCAAAAGATGCACAGGGAGCAGTTCTCAGAAGCAGCCAGGATCAAACGCAGGCTGCTTGCACCTTCCTTGCAGCACGAAATGGGCTGCAGCATGGTGCTAGGAGTCTTGTTGCAGATGAGAGCTGCCATATCCCCATATTCAGGATCTCAAAACCCTCCCACTGGATACACTTGTAAGTACCATTAAACCAGCCAGGGCTGGTCTATCAGTACTTAGAGGTGTGTCCTCTAGGAGGATTTAGAGAACTTGCACCACCACTGGAGCCCACCCTAGGCAGTAGGGAGCATGTGCTGTGGTCCCCCTTCCCTTTCCCACAAGGGAAAGTGATATTTTACATTATAGGGACAGATCGAGGATAGGGAGGGGGTCCACTAGGCCACCAGGGACATGATTATGTTTGCAAACTGTCCAGATAGGAAAATCCATTTCAACTTCACTTTCCATTAGCTCAGGTGTTCCTCAAGGATCTTATTCCTAAATGACCTACCCTCTGTCTGTTCATCTGCATTTATTTATATGCATGCTGATAACGCAGTTCTTTTTGCATTTGGCTCCTCTCCTCGTGACCTTACCTCCTGACTTCAGTTGGATTTTGACAACATTCAGCGCTGGCTCAAGGATAACCGACTGTCTCTTAATGCCAAAAACATAATCTCAGTGACTTTTGGTACCCATCAAAGGCTTGCCAAACTTACTTCTCCCCTACTATTTAATACCCTTGATGGTGCTAATATTGAAGATGTCTCCTCCTTTAAGTACCTTGGGCTCTGCCTTGACTGGCATCTTGATTTCTCTGTGCACATTGATGTAATTCACTAAAAGCTTCACCCTAAGCTTGGTGCTCTGTACAGGAATAAAGCTAGTATACCTCTCCCTGCCCACCGAGAAATTGTACTAAAAATGATCCTTCCTATTTTTGACTATGGTGATTTAGTCTGCAGTAGTGTCCATAAATCCTCCCTTGCCAGACTGGACCCCCTTTTTCATATTTTCTGCCGCTTTGCTTTAGATTGCCCCTCCGGTACTCACCACTGCTCTCTTTACTCAGCTCTTTCCCACTCCTCTCTTGATGCTAGGAGCTTTTCCCATTCTGTCTCTTTTTTATCCAAATTCAAGTTTGGCACTCCTCCCTCTTATCTTAAATCCCTTCTTTCCCCTTCTCTTTCTAACTTCTATCCTTTCCACAACAATACCTTCCATTCTCTGTCTTTTCCTTCTAGGAACTCTGTTGTTGGCCAATCTGCTTTTTCTTACCATTTTGCAAAACTTTGATCCTCCCTTCCCCTTCCTATTTGTTCAGCCTCTTCTCCTTCCTCCCTGAAGTCTCTTCTTTCTGACTTTTGTCAATCTACCTGCAACTGCTTGTGACCCTTTCTCTTTTTCTCCATCCTCTAGTCTTGCCTTCTTCTTACTGGTCTGCTATTTTCCCTTCTGTATTCTTTAGGATGTGTGTTATTTTCTAGATGCCCCCCTCTACTATTCTGCCTACAATATTTATGATTCTGCTTGTAAAACTATATTATTGTATTCTAAATTTTTAATTTTTTATTGTTAACTATCTCCTACTCCCCAGTCCCCCAGGACACGTCTGGAAATGAGCTGTTTTCAGCTCACTATGTACTTCCTGGTTAAACATTTAAATAAACAAAATACTAAAAAGGGTATTGGGGTTGGGGGGGGGACTGCTAGCCACCAGGGAATGCTTTATATTTTATTACAGTTTATTCTTTTTTGTATTTTACTTGTACATGTACTGTTGGTGTTTGCTTCCCCTACTCAACTCTTGCAAAGTGCCGCCCGACCACCCTGCAGCTTGTGGCAAACCTTGCAGATGTGTCGTCTGTTTAGGGCATGGCCACAGTTGCTGCAAGCTGCAGGACTTTGCCGCCGGGACCCTACCCGATAGAGAATCAGGCACAGGGTCCCTGGCGCACTGGCAGTCAGCCCAAGCTTCTGTTGGTGCAGCTTGTGCCACCCTTTGAGAATTGAGCCCAGAGTCTCTTTGCATAAGAATCCTAAGTTTTTACTGAAGGAGGTATCTGAATTTACACTGAACCAAATGATACACCATTTTGTTCGTTACCATGAGGATGCCAACCAGGGTGAGGGATTGCTCCGTACTATTGATGTACACAGAACACTGAGATAGTATGTTACTTGCACTAAGAGCAACAGAAAGACTTCTCAGATTTTTGTTTCATTTACCCCTGTGAAAGAGAGCACTCCTGTGTCAAAACCACGCCTGTCCAAATGGCTGGCTGATTATATTCTTTTTTGATTATAGGAAGTATGGTAAGGAACTTCCTGGTGCTGCTCGTGGTCACTCCACTAGGGGTATATGGCCACTTCCATTGCTTGTTTAAGAAATGTTCCTGCTGCTGACATATGTGCTGCTGCCACATGGAGCACTGTCCACACTTTCACTAAACACTACAGTCTGGACATTAGTTCTCGTAGATGTGCTGGCTTTGTGCTTGCTGTACTGCAAGGCCTTCTATCCTAATCACATATCAGACTGTGCCATCCTCCCTGGTTGCTTTGTACTGCTTGGAAATCACTCCAAAGGTGTGGTCTAAAGGAGGTGGTATCCTCGATGAAAATAGAACAGTTATGTAAGAACTTACTGAAACAGTAGATCCGAGAGAATCTCTTCTATTAAGCCATGTCGTCCCTCCCTCCCTCCTTCCCCCTTTTGTCTTCTGAGGGTTACATCAGATGCTGTGCCTAAAGCCTTATTCCATGCATTCTGTTTTCAGTCCCTGGTATGGATTTAGTCTCCTGGTTCCTCATAGTAAGAGGCCCTCTGTGACTTATCTCAGGCGGGGAACTAAGGAGCTTTATAATAATATGGACACTACCGCTGAGTAGTGGGGAGGCAGTCTCAATGGGCTTCTGCCTTTAACTGTCTCTAACATCCTAGTATTAGGCCCTATTCACAGTGGGGTGGATAATACATGCCAGAGGCACGTAACCTGCCATGGAGGTCTGCACCCATGGACATTTGCACCGGCGGTATTCACCACTGGCTGCTACCTGTCCATGGCCCCACCTCCCTGGTGTGCAGGGCTCCACAGGGTGGCTGGGGGTGGAGTTGCGGACCCGGGAAGGCAGTCCAGGACCCACAGTGGATCCCATATGAGGTGGGGCACGCGTTGGCAGTGTGCCCCGTGGATGTCTGAGGGCGGCTGTGATGGCGTGCAGAGGGCAATACTGCCAGCCCCCTGATGGCACCGGAGAGGTGCACAGGGATGGGGTGGGGGGATGGGGAGGGATAGATTTCTTTGACTGGGTGACCAAAGTAGTAGACCAGGGAGGGGCTGTGGACATGGCCTACCTAGACTTTAGCAAGGCATTTGACACAGTCCCACACAAAAGATTAATAGTCAAATTACCCAGCCTGGGAGTGGGTCCCAGGGTGGTAGCCTGGGTAAAACATTGGCTGTACAACAGGACACAGAAGGTAATTGTAAATGGAGTCCACTCTGAAGAAAGAGGGGTTACTAGTGGGGTACCGCAGGGTTCAGTATTGAGTCCAGTCCTTTTTAATGTCTTCATCAGTGACATTGCAGAGGGACTGGAAGGAAAAGTATGCCTTTTTGCAGATGACACAAGGATCTGCAACAGGGTTGATACACAAGGAGGCGTGGAAAGGATGAAAGGGACTTGGCAAGGTTGGAGGAATGGTCAGAAGTATGGCAGCTAGGATTCAATGCAAAGAAGTGCAAAATAATGCACCTGGGAAACAAGAACCCAGGGGAAGAATACACAATGGGTGGGGAGGAAGTAACAACAACAAAAAAGGAAAGCGACCTGAGGGTAATCATATCAGATGACCTTAAGGTTAGCAAGCAATGTGAGAAGGCAGTAGGGAAGGCTGGGGGTATGCTGGGATGTAGAGGGAGAGGCATCAGCAGCAGAAAACAGGAAGTTGTTATCCCTCTGTACAGACAGTTGGTGAGGCCCCATCTGGAGTACTGTGTCCAGTTCTGGAGACCCCATCTCCGCAAGGACATAGACAGGAAAGAGGTAGTCCAGAGGAGGGCAACTAAAATGGTGCAGGGTCTGCAAGAGAAGCGATGAGGAGAGACTAAGGGAGCTTAATATGATACCTTGAGGAAAGAAGGGAGAGGGGACATGATAGAAACTTTTAAGTACCTCAGTGGAATCAACAAAGTCCAAAAGGTAGCATCTTTCAGAAAAGAGACTTGCAAGAACAAGGGGACACAATTTAAAGATAGAAGGAGGGCGGTTCAGGGGTAATGTGAGGAAGTATTATTTCACAGAGAGGGTAGTGGATGCATGGAACAGCCTTCCTGAGGAGGTTGTGGGGTCTAAAACTGTGGGAGAATTCAAGAATGCATGGGACAGACATAAGGCAATTCTTGTGGGGGGTAGGAAGAAATAGGCTGTTGGTTAACTAGGATCTGTGGCCTATCCTGTAGGTAGGGAAATGGGCAGACAAGATGGGCCAAGCGGTCCTTATCTGCCGTCAAAGTCTATGTTTCTGTTATGTTTCTATGGCAGTCAGCGGTGCAGGAGGAGGCACTGTACCCCGCTGTTAGCGGGGAGCAGGCAGGCAGTGCCATTCGGGGGGGTTGGGCAGCATCCATGTCTTGTGCCCCAGTGTGAGGGGTGTCCTGGAAGGGGGGACCAATGTGTGCTGGGGTGGTTGGGAGGCTCCAGGTAGCCATCTGCAGTGGCCCCGGAGTGTGGGTGGGCTACTCGCCTGGTTGTCGGTGAGTCCCGCTGTGTTCACGGGGCACATAGGGGGCTTACGGCAGGCTTCTCCCTGGCATAACCTGCGCATCCCCATAGCCAGCACTATATGCTTTGGTGCATGACACGTAGTGCTGGCATACCCCTCGCCCACCCTGGCGCGTTGCTCATCACGTGGCCATGGGATCGGGCACATAGGTGCTGTGCTCCCCCCTTGGTGCATCCCGCATGGGAGATGCATAGAGTGCGGAGTGGCTGTGCACCCCAGGTACACACGCATAGCCACTCCACTCCAATAGTTCATAGGGCCCACTGTTCCTTGATTTGGGGTCACCCACATTATATATATGTTGATGATGCACATCCCTTTTGGCAGCCTCTGGCTAGCAAAACATTTCCAAGAGGTCCTGAGGCTGATGGCTTACAGTTTCAAAGGTGTGGCCTAATGAAGGAGGTTCACTTGAAGATCTGCTGTTACCATACATTCTTACATAACTGTTCTTTCTTTGTGTCAACACGGAAGGTTCTTACATAACTGTTCTTTCTCTGTGTCACTACTTTGGCCCAGAAAATTGGGGCTGCTCAAGGGGTTTAAACAAAGAACAACTATTTTCCCTCAGTAAGGGCAACACCGTTTTATGAGCCATGCATTGTATTTATTTATTTTTGTTTTGTTAGTTTTTGTTGACCGGGAAAGGAGGACTAGACAATTCAGCCTATTTCAGCCTCGTCCTGGGGGAAGGGGATACAGATGGATGCCAACTGACACCGAACCAGATTAAGCTGTTGGTGGAATTTTTTGTGAATGCATGCTTTTACTAAAGAGCAGAAAGACGTGACTTATTAAGATCAACACTGCTCTAATTTTCAAGAGCCCATTATGAATCTCTCTTGAAAATTTAGACATTTTGCTTGGAGCTTACATGTATGGATTAGCTGTCACAGTTCTACAAGGTCTACATTTCAGTATAGTGTCCCAAGCTATAGTATAGTGGTGACATTTCCAAGTATCGCACCCATCAACTTTTTGCCTGCTTAAGGTGGCTTTAACTTACAGTGTCTTTTGATCGGAGGTCATTGGTTCGAGCACAGCTGGAGCCAGGTTTTCAAAAGGGAAAAACTTGAGCACATGCAGGGAAAAAAATGTTACTCAAGGGAGAGTTTTCTTGCACAACCACAAGTTTTTCCACATGTGCTCAGATTTCAAAAGGTCACCTTTTGCAACCTTTTCACGATTTACAGCAGCTTCATATTTTTGTGTAGGTAAAGTAGCCAGAAAAATGCTACACTTTGCTTTTACCAGGCACAGCATTTTCCGCAGCTGTGGAGAAAAAGGAAAATGCTACCTGTGTGCATAAAATGCTGAAAATAGCATTTTTGCAGGTGCATGAATTTGTCACCATACCAGGGAGTTGCGCACTGAGATGTGGTCCCTGGGCTATATATCAGGCACTTTGAAAACTGGGCCCCTGGAGTACTGTATACAGTTTTGGAGCCTGCATCTGAAAATGTGCCATGATACATTTTACATTATATTTTAACAATGTGATGCACTGCAGACGGTATCCTGACAGAATATTGATAGTGTGTTATATGGTGTGTTTATATAAGCTTGTGAATACTCTGTGTTACCAATGAGACTGTATATTTGTTATCTCAGGCAAGATTGGAAAGGGGCATATTTTACCCAGTTCCCTACGTGGTAAAGAAAATAAGTAAATAAAAGTAAATGGATAGGGGGTGGCTAGAGACTATCCAGAGGAGAACTACTAAAATAATATAGTGGCAGCAGGCTAGGTCCTACATGGAGACTAGACAGCCTCAGTATATATACTCTCTGGAGAATAGGGGGAAGGGAGGACATGCTAGATGCTTGCACTTTGAGGGTTCAAAATACAGTGGAACAATTCCAAACTTGTTACCAGGAACAAGAGAGAAGCAGGGGACACGGAGATCTCTTGTGGCACAGAGTAAATCAGGTATGGACATGGGGCAGACTCAATGAACTCATAGAAACATATAAACATAGAAGTTGTTGGCAGATAAGGGCCTATTTTCCCTACATACAGTGACACCGCAGACTCTACTCTGTCTCCGGTCTCCCCCCCTTTACTTATAAGATTCCTTTTTGTCTATCCCATGCATTCTTGAATCCCATAATCACTTCCATCCCCACCACCTCCACAGGAAGGCTATTCCATGCATCTACCACCCTTTCCATGAAGAAGTGTTTCCTCACATTTCCTCTTAACCTCCCTCCTTCTAACTTCATAGCGTGACCCCTCATTCTTGAGCAACGTTTCCGTTGGAAAATGTTACCTTCCTGTACCTCGTTCTTCCCTGTGAGGTATTTGTATGTTTCTATCATATCCCCCTCCTCCTATCTTCTAAGGAGTACATATTTAATTCCTTAAGTCTTTCCTCGTAGGTTTTTTGATGCATGTCCTGCACCATGTTAGTTGCTCTCCTCTGAACTGTCTCCACCCTTTCTATGTCCTTTCAAAGATAGGACCTCTAGAACTGGACACAGTATTCGAGGTGTGGTCTCACCAGTGATCTATAAAGGGGGCATTATTACCTCTCTCCTTCTGCTGGTGATGCCCCTGCCTATGCATCCCAGCATCCTACTAGCCTTCCCCACTGCCTTATTGCACTGTTTTGCAACCATTAGGTTATGTGTAATGATACTCCCAGGTCCCTTTCCTGCTTTGTGTCTGTTAGTGCCTCCCCCTTCAGTTGGTATGTTTTCCCCGTGTTTTTGTGCCCCATGTTCATTATTTTTCACTTATAGTGTTGAAACCCAGCTGCCAATTCTTTGACCATTCATCCAGTTTTTTAGATTGCCCATCTTTCTGTTCCACCCCCCTCCCCCGGTGAGTCCACTCTGTTACAGAGTTTTATGTCATCCATGAACAGGCATACTTTTCTTTCCAGTCCTTCTGTAATGTCACTGATAGTGACAATGAAGGGGACTGGACCCAGTACTGATCCCTGTGGCTCCTTACTGGTCACTTAGCCTACTCCAGAGTGGATTTCATTCACCACCACCCTCTGAGTCATATTGCTCAGCCTAATCTCTACCCATGTTACCACCCTAGTACCCATTCCTAGTCTCCCCAACTTGTTTATCAGTCTTCTATATGGAACAATGTCAAAGGCCTTGCTGAAATCCAGGTAGGTCACGTCCACTGCTCCTCCCTGATCCACTTTCCTGGTTACCCAGTCAAAGAACTCGATCAGGTTTGTCCGGAAAGAACACTCCCCCTTGTGAAACCATGTTGCCTCAGATCTTGTAGCCTACTGGTAACAAGGTGTTCACCAATCCTTTCCTTCAATAGGGATTCCATTACCTTACCCACCACCGATTTCAGGCTGACAGGCCTGTAGTATCCTGCCTCCTCCATTTCCACTTTTGTAAAGCATAACCACATCTGCCCTCCTCCAGTCCCCTGGTACCTACACCGTTTCCAATGATAGGTTGAACAGGGCTGTTAGAGGTGCTGCCACCTCCTCCTTGAGTTCCCTCAGTATCCTGGGGTGCACCACGTCTGGTCCCATTGCCTTGTCCACTTCTAGCACCATTATTTCCCTGAGGACCCTTTCCACTGAAAAAGGACTTGTGCCCACCTCCCTGCCCATAATGCCCTGTCCTTTATCATTAACCCATCACCTGCCTTTTCCTCTGTAAACACTGAACAGAAGTATTTGTTCGGTATGTCCACTTTTTGGTGGTCCTCCTCAACATTAACCCTTCCTTCATCTTTTAGCCGTACTATCCCTCCCTTTGTGTTTCTCTTTTTGCTTATATACCTATAAAATGTTTTATCCCCTTTTTTTTACTAATTTGGCAATCTTTTCCTCTGTTTGTGCCTTTGCGCTCCTAACTGCCTTCCTAGCCTCCCTTTGATTCTCCTGGTAGCTCTCCCTATCCCCCTCCTTCTGTATTATTTTGTATCTTCTAAATGCCATTTTTTTGCTCTAATTTTTTCTGCTACCTCCTTAGAAAGCCATAGTGATCTCTGTTTTCTCTTGCCCTTTCTAACCTGCCTGACACAGAGATTGTTAGCCTTTTCAATGCCCTCTTTTATTTTTGCCCACTGTTCCTCTACTCCCTCCATTTTCCCTAACCCTGCTAGGCTGTCCCTCAGGCATTCTCCCATTTTCTTGAAATCAGCCCTCCCAAAGTTCAGGGCCCTCATCCTTGTGTGATTTGATTCTGACCCAGTTTTTTCATAATCTTTTTTTCTGCCCTTATTCATCTTTGTATCTCTGTATATTGTATATATTACACAATATTGATATTACATCCTTCTGTGAAAGACTCAGTTTTTAATCAGTTTTAGTGTAATGCCTCACAGCCTGGTATTCTCCTATAAACTGCTGCTCTGTATTGTTTGCAATTTGAAATTCTGCATTTGTTATTGCCTTTTTGCTCTTCTGGTGTTTTTGTATTTTGAAGTTTGAATCTTGTCTGTGTGCCTAATCCTTCTCCCCTTCACCCAAATCACACCTGGAAATGAGCACCAGCTCAGTTTGACTTTCCCGTTCATCAAATTTTAAATAAATAAACAAGAACTCTGGAAGCCAATACGAATGTTATTGCATGTATAGTGTTTTGGCATGGTCTAATTTCTTTTATCTTAATGTTTTAGATCACTGTACAAAATGACATAAGGAATTATCTGTCCTGTATTTTACGTTAGGAAATGGGCAGGGAGAAATCTTCAATCTGATTGGTTCATGCCACCAACCAGCTGGTCCATTATTAGGCAACAGAGACCGGGAAATAATGAGTCCCAGTCTCTGTTGCCTTATTACATTATAAAATCATTGTGCCCATAGAATTTTAAAAAATTAATGGCAACTATTGTTTTGTCTGTTGCTTAACGAGCAAGTTTCTCGGAAAGCCATCCCCTTCCAACAACTCCAGTCTCAGTCCTATAATGTTTATTTATTTTTTTAATAGTGAAATTATGTTTTGTTTTGTTTTTCTTCCTGAACCTCACAAAACATTCTGGCTGCCATTCATTCTCACTCCTTTGATTTTAGTGGGTCCTGCCACCAGTCAGTGAAAATATACTCTGTGTGTGTGTGTGTGTGTGCGCGCGTGTGTGTGTGGTATGCCTCCCCGATGGTGACACCAACACAGAGACCTACCATGATGTTGACAAAATCGACAGGTCACCGACAGGTCGCTGTGTTGGTGTGCTTGGAACAGAGGCACACTGTCTCTTGGTCCTGCACCCCCTCCACGAATCAACTCCGACTCAGAATTGATAATCTATAGTACAGGGGACACGGAGGCAGAGCCTCCCATATGAGGGGTTCATGGGGCAAAGCACCCCAATAAAAAAACAGGACTGGGAGATATTTGGGATTTATGTCAACCACAACTTGCAGTCGACATAAATCCCATTGCTGTGATGCCAGTCAACGAAAGTGTTGTTGAACCGGCATCGTAGAACCATGTGTGTAACTCCTGCATTCAACAGAGTGGCTACAGTGCCCTCTACTGCCACTACCAGCACTGTGCAGTGCAGGAACTATTAACACAAGCAGGATTTTTTCTTGATTGTTCTCAACTTTTTTTGCAGTTTTTTCTAATGTTTTTAAAATATTTGATTTAACTCACCCACAAACCCATTTTCTAAGTGCAATAATACCCACCAGGGTGGGCAGTATGAACTATACCGGACCTTTTAGGGCTATAAGCCCTCCAATAGGAGTCACAATCACCAAAGACAAGCTAGGACCCTTGTGTATAATATCCTTAAACATAGGCAGCTTACTCTCAAAATTTGCGCAATTCCAAGCCCAGGTTACCCACACCCAGCCGGACATAATATCAGTCTCAGAATCCTGGCTCAGTGCTAGGGTCCCTGACTCCATGATTGCTCTGAAAGGCTTCACCATCCACAAGAAAGAGAGAGTAGGTAAGCGTGACGGAGGCTGCCTCCAATATATTAGGACCCACCTATAGGCCCAATTAGTCCCCCCGAATAAAGCAACAAGTGACTGCAAGTGTCTCACCACAAAGATATCCCTAGGCAACAATCACAAGAGCCTGCAAATTATGACAGTTTATATTCCACCATATAACACGCACATATTTCCAAGAGTTAAGTCCCTCCCTGGAAACCATGATCACAGGAGACTTTAATATAGATTGGAATGCCTCACCCACCCTTGCATAAAAGGACCAAATCGGTAATCTATACCTGACCCAGGTTGTAAAAGAATGCACCAGGACAAACTACCGTACTGGTACAAGTACCCTCTTAGACTGGGTCCGAGCCACCCACCCAGAAAGAGTAAAAAAAAAAGTTCTCCCGGATTCATTGAGCAACCACTCTTCGGTCCTATGTGAATGGTCCACTAAATGTGCCAACCCCCCCCAGCTCAAAAACAGTTGCATCCTCTACAAAAGTGGAATTGAGGCTTCAAGCAACAACTTGCCTTTTATGACTGGAGCTACCTCAATGTGATCCACAGCATAGATCTAGCATTGGACTTTTTCATCAGTGAATTTATTTCAGCTGCCAATAAATTTGCGCCACACCCAAAAGTGAATGATCCATGGCAACGCCTCCCCATGGCTCATGCCTAAGGTGAGGGACCTAATGCGGCAAAGAAACCAACTATAATCCAGAGCCAGAGCCACAGGGACCACGCATGACACTCAGCAATACAAATCTGCCCTGAATGCCTATACAAAAGAAATAAGAATTGCCAAGGCCACATACTACAATTCGCAACCAACACAGACACAGTACTGGGGTCACAGTAGAAAATGTTGGGCCTCACTAAAAGAAGTATTAGGGGATGAAGAAAAGACAACACCAATAATTATCTCACATAACAGCACAGATATAACAGACCCCCGAAAAACAGCACAGCTCTTCAATGAGACATTCACAGACCTGAGTCACATATTAGCCAACCTAGCCCCCACTAACCCATGTGATACTATCAGGGATGTGCCCAAGCCAACAATATCTGCAATACCCAAATTCTACTTTAAAATGGTCTCAGTGGCAGATACCCGTCACTATGTTAAACAAGTACTAGGTAAAACAAGAGTGGGGAACGACTCAATAGACATGAGATTACTGGCCTCCGCTCTTGATGTACTAGCCTACCCACTCGCCAACATATTTAGTTACTCGCTAAGGATTGGTCAATTCCAGAGGGTCTGGAAAATTGCACTGGTAACCCCTGTACACAAAGGGGGAAACAAAGATACCATCTCTAACTATAGCCCAATTTCAATTCTCCCACCCACCAAAGCGTTAGAGAAAATAGTTACCAAGCAACTGGTAACTTACCTGAGCCAGTACAACCTACAATGCCAGCAACAGCATGGCTTCAGGAAACAACAAAGCACAATCTCTGCTCTAATAGAATACACCAGCTACATACATCAAGCCCTGGACCACAGCCATCTGGTAGGCTCCGTCTTTATTGATTTAACAAAGGACTTTGACCTTGTTGATCATTCCCTCCTTATCAGCAAATTTGCCAGCTTAGGACTTTAACCTGAATCTGTCAAATGGTTCAAGGACTACCTGACTGGGCACTCCCAAAAGGTAAAAATCAATGAAAAGGTGTCCGACTCGTGTCTAGTCACTATAGTGGTTCTGCAGGACTCAGTCCTAGGACCCCTACTCTTCAGCTTATTTATTAAAGATCATCCTCGTGTGCATGTCTGGAATCTCAAATCCTCCTCTATGCTGACGACGCGGTTATCTACTCATGCTACAACACTCAACATGCACTAACCCATAACCTCCAGAATAGTTTCTCAGCAGTGGAATAATTGTTCTGAGATAATAAACTGCTCCTAAACTATAAGAAAACTAAGACTATGCTGACGTATTGCTACCAAAAAAAGATCTAACCCTTCATTAGCCACAACAAGAAGGGCTCAACACTAGAACAGGTTAGAGCGTTCAAATACCTAGGCATACATCTGGACGAAAATCTCGCATTTTCCTACCACGTTGACCAAACCACAAAAACAGTGACTCAGAAACTGGGTTCCCTCCATAGATAAAAAGGCTACATGACCGAGGAGGGTAGGTGACTAGCGGTGTCCTCCCCAGTCCTCCTGATTATAGGCTATGGATTAATGGTCTACAGTCCAGCTCTGGATTCAGGCTTACATAGGGTAAAGGTTGCCCTAAACAAGGCTTGTCATCTGGTCCTAGGCATAGATAGGATGACTCACACCTGCAACCTCTACACCAACTCAGGTTGGCTACCACTTGACCTCAGAATAAAATACCAAGCGTGTCTTCTTGGAAAAAAGGCTCTGACTTCATCGCTCGGCCCAAAACAAAACAAACACTCCACCAACAGCGCTTCCAGGAACCTCCTAACAATATACTTCTGCATGACCAGTCAAGCCAAATGCTCCTTTCTAGTAAGATCACCAGCATGGCTAGATGATCTCCCAACAGCTATACAGGACCTAACCTCCCCCAGGCACTTTAAATCTGCCCTAAAAAAATACCTCTCCACTAAATTAGCCTGCATCTGCACTTAACTTCACACACTGATACCTGTAGAATGGCATCAGCCTCATCCTACCCCTCCCTCACCCTCACCCCTCCAATAAACCCACACTCTACCCTTGGGATAATCCCCTATGCACTTGCTAACTTGACAATGCTTCTCTAAACAGCTGACTGCATCTATTCACAATTGTTAGTAATTCTAACTTTAGTTCAAATTGTCTTACTTTTGTATCCTCTCATAGTTTATTGGTACCTTTGCTATGGTTGTAACTTAGTATTCTTTCACTGTTTACCTGGATAATTTTTGTTTAATGTAACTGTGTACCAACATTGCTATTGCACCATACAATTGACATGGAACTTTTGTAAATGAGCAAAGGTGTATCTCCGAATCAATAATAAATAAATAAGACTCCGGCCGTGGCATTGGGCATCATTACACCCCTGGGTGGTCCAGTATAGCCCAATAATACCCACCCTGTTGGGTATTATTGCTTGCAAAACATTCTGGCCTTCATCAAATCCAACTCAACCAATATTTGTGGTCTAACTTGGGAGCGTAGTCATTATCTTAGTTATGTTATATTGTTGTAGGTGTCTGACTAATGGTCCAATTTGTTTTTAATTTCCAAAGCTGGGTGAAGCCGTGACAATAGCATGAGTGGAGAGGTATGATTTCCACTGGTGCATCATTTCGCACATACAGTGACTCTGGGTTAACTAAAGTGAAAGTAACTCGTCATAAGAAAGTGTATTCAACATTTATGAGACTGCACAGCAACTGACGAAGCCAATTCAGAGGCACATCAATGTTGCAGCCAGAGTTTGCCATAAATCAAGAAAGCTGGTTTGCCTATTAATAACATGTGCATCAGCATGCTTCGGCTATACCCCACAGGCCATATTTATATGATTTTTTTTTTGCACAAGCATAGAAAATGAGAAATTCATTACAACCATTCTTATTATTATTTCATGCTGAGAAAATCAGCTGATGCTGTCCCTGACCTCCAGCAACACAAAGTTTTATCAACAAAAATAAACAGAAAGACTCAGACACTCACATGCAAAAGCTATATATCAGAGCCTAATTCTTGTGCTTTTGGCGTAGTCAGAATTCTTTTTTTAATTCTTTATTTGAAGGTTTTATACTACACATCACCAGCCTCCTTGAACAGTGGGGGACTACAAATATATGAACAAGCTACATAGTGAAAACGTGGGGTCCCATGTACGGTCGCTATGGGTCTAGCACTATTTGTCCATATAATAAAATAGTGCAGGTCCCCCACTAGCACCTTGTTGAATCATACACAGGCTGTATCGCACACCTTCCCTGTCAGGCTGCACATCACTCTGTGACCATATGAGGAAAGGGATGGGGGTTACCAAGTACAAAGCATAGCAACCCTCATTCAGTTGGGTGCAGTTTTCTGACAGCCCTGTCTGTAGAGCTGATACAGGCTTGTGGTATAGGGTATCAGAAGGCTGTGCCAGCTGCACATGGTGCCTGTAGGGGATGTACTATAGATCAGCAAAGGATCGTGACAGGTTTAGTGGAGCATATGACAGTGGTGCTGGGGTTCCACTGGGTGCAAGAGACTATTAAAACAAACATGGGGTGGGAGGGGAGTGGTACACTAAGAATGACCTTTTTGAGCCAGGAAAAATCACATATGAGTTTAATGGTTTGTGCAGGTTGGGTGAAGAGAAGACTACAGTGGTAGTGTTGATTACATAGGACTCTGGGATGGCATAGCAACTGGTGTTACGCTGTGCCCAAACCTTCCTGGGTGGCTCAGCCAGGTATATTCTTTCAACATCTGGTGGACACATTTACACTGCACCTTAGTCATTGAGGAGACTTCCATTTGGGTATAGCAATTTTTATGGTGGCACAATGGGGGAGCCTGTTGTGCTCCAGTTTTTTCTACCACAAGTTGTGACTGTGTATGTAGCCCCAGTAGTTAGATGGGGGGGGGGCAAGGAATAAAATGCCCAACAGCAAATCAGGGGAGGAATGGCAGGACACTAATAATAAAATATAAAGGAATCCTCTAACATGAAATTGATTAGGTTTGTCTTGGATATTGTACAACGACTTCTCCATGAGATAAATTATAATAAATAAAGAATTATTGAATGCCAACCTTCCAACATAGAAGTGGTGGGCTGTAAGCCACTTCGGGGCTCTGCCTTTCGCTCCCTAAGGGAGCCAGCACTAATGTATACTGCTTCTCCCACTTCTTCTCTCCTAGCATCCTTTTACAGAAGTCATATACTGCTTTTTCATCAAACTGTCTCTCCAGTATGATCTCTCTGAGTGTTCTAAATGTATATGTAAACCCTTGTTGCCTAAATGGAAACAAACTGCCAGTCTGCAGGAGTCAAGTGAAAAACAAGAAGAGCGGCAGCACTCCCTATTATATGAGTTGTAATTGTTGCATATGAAGCCCATCCAAGGATCACAGATCACTGACACACAGGGGTCAAGAGCAGAGAAAACAAACTAGGGAACCCGAAATCTTGCAATCTGCTGTGCTTGGGAGATTGAGTCTGCCAGCACTTCAAGTAAGGAGAGAGAAGAGAAAACGAGGAAGAGAGAGTGAGAGAGAGAGAGGCTCCAAACTGGGGCATCAGAAGGCTGCTGTATACCAGCTCACTAGAGACAGCCTGCAAGAGCTTCAGAAGAGAGCTGAAAGAGACTGTTAACCTGCAAAATCTTCAGGTAGAGGAAGAGAGAGACAAAGGAAAGAGAGGAGGGCTTGCTAGTGCTGCATGGCTCGGAGAGGGAGAGAGAGAGTGGTTAGAGCCCACAGGAGATGCAGGGAGAGTGCTGCCTGCACTTGGATGTCCCTGTTTCTATGTACTGGAGCTCCAGCTAGGCTAGCTCAGCTAACCATTGAAGAGTAAATAATCATCCTCCACTAAGGGAGAAGAAGAATGTTAGAGGACCAATGGATCTATTGCCCAACTAGATGATGACGGGGTAGGCTGTGGGTACTACAATACAAAGCCCAACAAGACCAGTAAGGACATAGGATTGGGACCTAGCAGAGGTCTGCGACTAGCTTGGGAGTCACTGCAGCTAGTACCTTTCAATGCCCCAAGATCCAGAGGAAAACCCCTCCTGAACAAAGGTTCCCCCAAAGAGGAAGAAAACAGCAACTGTAAGTTTTAACAGTGTAGCCCCCTTAAAGGGTTGTAGTTTAGATAGATTAATTAGTGACAGGTTTCCTTTAAGTCTTTGGTAATGCGAGGCAAGTCAATTTTATTTATATGGCACCCAGTCCCAGGGACTCTGGGTGCCTTACAGTACAAAACTACAAAGCATTTAGTATTAAATATCAAATTATAAGTAATAGACACTAAAAAGATTTAAAAAGCAGCACCGAACTTAAAACTCTGAGTTTTGAGGTAGGACTTAAAAAGGTCAAGAAAAGGGGTATCTCTAACCTTCAGGGTAAGGGCATTTCACAAAATCAGGGCAGCAGCACCAAATACACAATTCCCTGAGGATTTACGCCTGGATCTGGGTACCATGAGGAGGCTCACCTTCACTGACCAAAGTGGGTGAACAGAAATGTACAGAGTTAGGGAGTCCTTCAGGTAGCCTGGACCCAGACTATGTAGGGCCTTGTAAGTTAACAAAAACACCTTGAAGTTGATGCTCCACCACACAGGCAACCAGTACAGAGCATGGAGAACCAACATGATATGCTCAAACTCAGAGGCTTTAACCACCAGCTGGGCTGCCGCATTCTGGACCAGCTGCAAGCAGTGCACCAACCTCAGGGATAACCTTAGGTACAAAGTGTTACAGTAATCCAGTCTAGATGTAACCAGGGTATGCACCAGGATCACCAGATTGGCCAGTTCAAGAATGGACTTGATTTGGGAGATTTTCTGGAGATGGTAAAAGCCACTGCGGACAACAGCTGACGCCTGGTGCCTGATAGTCAAACGTTGTGGGGGTGCTAACGGGTGATTGCCCATGCAAACCAGGGTTTGTGCTAGAGCCCCATATTCAAAAAGGGTTGTTGTGTGGACAAAAGATTGTTAGCGCCCACACAAAACATAATGTATTTGTGTGGGCAAGGTGAGGGGCATGGTCATGAATATGCTTGCTACCCCATATTCAGCAGCACTGCACTGTGTAGAAGGGTTTAACATGGTCCTTTTGTGCAGCACAAATACCACCAAACAAAACCCTGACTTAATTCCAGGCAAACCTAGCACCTTCCGGAGGTAATGCAGCCACCAAGCCGGTTGGCCACTGGGGTAGCACAATCATGCCCTGTGGTACCTGGCACCCCCCTGCCGATCGCCGGCCCATTATGTAGAATATAATGTCCCTGGTAATAGTGATGTTCCCCCCTTCCTCTGATCACCAACCCCGCTGTAAATAGTTTTATCCCCGGTGGTAGTGGTGTCCTCCCCCTCCAATCGCTAGCCCCACCATATATAGTAACATCCCTGGTGGTAGTGGTGTCCCCCCTTTGATCACCAGCCCTGCAATATATAGTAACATTCCTGGTGGTAGTGCTGTCTCTCCCTCTGATCGCCAGCCCATAATTACAAAACAAATGTCACTGGTGTCCAGTGGCCCCCCCTGAGGAACCAGGCATACCCTTCCCACACTCACCATAGCATTATCCGTGGTGCCGTGGGAGCATACGGTGACTGGCGCAGCCCTCCTCACACCTCCTCAGCTGGCCACTATATGTACAGGCAGAAAGTGCACCTCTTATTTATAACACCCTATGAATAAGAGGTGTACTGCCTGCTTGTACATATGGCAGTCAGCCGAGGAGGTGTGAGGAGGGCTGTGCCAGTCTCCGTATGCTTCTGCGACACCATGGATAATGCTATGGTAAGTGTGGGAGGGGTATGCCCAGTGCCATGGGGAGGTACCCCTGGACACCAGGGAACTTTTTTTTGTACTTATGGGCTGGTGCTTGGAGGGGGGACAGCACTACCACCAGGGATATTACCATATACGATGGTCTGGCGATCAGAGGTAAGGAGGACACTACTTCCACCAGGGATAATACTGTATATGGCGGGGCTGGTGATTAGAGAGAGGGGGGACCACTAGCACCTGGGATATATACATGTCGGGGACCGGGTAAATAGGGGAGCATCACAACACTAACCTGCCTTGCTACCCATGTAAATGAGCCCATAATGGGCATGCAGATGGCCACTTAGAGCCTTGCTTGCCCAATAAGCTCATTTGCATGGGTCCCTTTGAATATTGCAAACAGCACTCTGACACTGTCTATTCTGGTAGCGTATTTCAGGAGCCATGTTGGGGCAGAGCTAAGTGGCTCAGTGCTTAGCTGACATGGCCCTGCATTCAGTTAAACAGCACCAGTGCACTATTTGACTGAATATAGTATCTTCAGGCACCCCGGCAAGCGCAAGGTGCAGCACAAATTATTGCGCTCCACTTTGCATGTATTTGACTATTGAGCCCCTAATGTTCTGTGGTGAGCTTGGAATCCATAATGACTCCCAGATTCTTCACCCCGTCCAGAGCTCCAAGCATGATGCTGTCTAAGGATGGAAGGACAGCATCACCACTCATCGTTGCCGAACCATACCAACCTAGTTCCACCAGTAACTCCGCTGCCTTCAAGCAGATTTAGTCTAAGCCAGCTGGCTGCCATCCAGTCTTGAACTGACCTAAGGCACTCACTCAACCCAGAAACTGTAACACCCCCATCAGGTACACAAGACAGATACAGCTGAGTATCATCAGCATAGAAATGAAAACCCAAACCATGATGCCTAATGATCTCTCCCAATAGCAGAATGTACACAGCAAACAGCATGGGGACTAGAATCGACCCCTGAGATACATCACAGCAGGGCACAGCACTGCTCTAGATGAAAGAGCCTAGTGCCACCTGTTGCACTCTGCCAGATAAATGGGACTCAAACCACCATAACACCATTCTTGTGAGTCCTACATAGTGCCTCAGGCAGGCCAGCAGCATCCAATGGTCCACTGTATCAAACACTGAGGAAAGGTCAAGCAAGATGAGGATAGAACTATACCTGCTATCGCTTGCCAGGAGGAGATCATGGTGCACTTTGACCAGAGCAGTCTCAGTACTATGGTGGGGCTGGAAACCAGACTGGAAAGGCTCATAGATGTCATATTTCTCCAGGTATTGCTCCAGCTGCATCACACCCACCTTCTCGATCAACTTCCCCAGAAAGGGAAGGTTTGAGACTTGGCTGTATTTTGAGAGATTATTGGGGTCCAGTAGGTTTTTTTAAGAAGAGGCTTCAACACCACCATTTTCAGTGTGGAAGAAAAAAACTGCCTTCCTAAGGGAACACCTAATAATCTTCACAAAAATCAGACCCAGGGCCCCCCCCCAGCATACAAGAAGAAGCTGAGTTGGCCCAGGATCTAGTGTACAGTAGGCAGGGCATTCCCAAGACTACCCAGAAGACAGCATCCATGTGAACCAACTCAGACTTACCCCACATGGATGGAGTGCCTCTGCCATCATTGAATGGACATTGCCGGGCCAATGACAGGCCACCTATAGGTAGCTCAGCCTGAACAGAAGATATCTTGCCCAGAAAGAACCAATTAAACTCATCACACTTTTCTGTGGAAAAGTCTCTGCAGGACTGCAGACAGATTGGATTTAATAATCTGTCCACATTGTTGAGGAGTTAAGCTGGTTGGTTCTTTCTGGCAGCAATCACCTGTGACAGGAATGCTGACTTTTTCAGATTGATTGCTTTGCTGATAGTCATCCTAATGAGCCCTCAGTGCTAATCTATCCCCATTAGACCTAGACCTTTTGCCAACAATGCTGCAACCTCTACCCCTTTGTCTTCAGCCTCCTCAAGTCACCATCAAACCATGGTGACCTATGGCAGTAAATCAAGGGGTGAACACGTAGAGGTACTAGAGAGTTAAATCAGCTGTAACAGCCAGGTTATAACTCTACATACACCCTAGATTCCCATCACACAAGCTGTCTCCATGCCCAAGATGTATAGTACCACCAGAAGAATCTGAGGCTACAAGTTCCAAATGGACATTGGATGACCATCTCCACAGAGGAGGTTAAACAGGGAACCCAACAAAGAAACTGCAAGGCGTAATGATTGGACCAAATGGCTGAATCAACCCTGACATTACTGATGTGAAGACCCAATGAGAAAACCAGGTCCAAGGCATGACCATGCTGGTAAGTACCAGTGGCAACTGCCTTTATGAGGCCCAATGAAGACATCATCAACAGGAACTACATTCCAAAAAGAGATGCTTTTTTGTCGACCCAGGTGTTGAAATCAAGCAAAACAAGAAGTTCAGGTGTGCCCACCACTAGGTTGGCCATGAGTCCCTCGAGCTCCTACATGAATTAATTTCCACACCCCAGAAGCTGATATAAGAGAATGATCTTGCAACCTGTGCCCAGTCCACCTTTCCCCACCTTGCATTCAAATGAGCTAGTCACTCCCATGGTGTATGCTGTCACTCCCATCACATATTTAAAACAGATGGCTACGCCGCCTTCCCTGTGCTCCTGCCTAGGGCAGTGTGCCATGGAGTAACCCAGTGGAATGGACACCCCTGCCACAGGGGCCAGAATTATACGCCACTCAAGTTTCCATGATTCAAGCTAGGTCCGCTAAGGAATCCGCTATGAAAGCCTCCATCACAGCTGTTTTATTCCTTAGGGATCTGGTGTTACAAAGAACTGTCCTAAGTGGATTAGGTGAGTTGGATGGTCCATTAGCTACCTACTGACCAGAAATTACAGGAGCTCAGGGACTAGGAACTAGACAAAGGGGACACCTCACCTGCCAAAGCCTACTCCTGGGATGCCTCCTTGATTCCACACTCCTGATCCTGCCCACTCCTTCCACCCTCAGAGTTGGTGTAAAATTGCAGGACTGTGTTAAAACCTGCAGCCAAAGTAAAGATCCATCGATCAGCTGCAATGTTTTAAGCATTGCTCTCTTGACCTCCTTGGTTTAGGACGTTCATTGTTGGCATTTTTTTGTGGATTACAGATTCTGCAGCCAGCTTGAACATTTCTGCAAGGTATTGCCCGCAGCCTTCCAGAACTTTATCCTCTCTGTAGCAGAGTGTAGTCTAAAGACTATATAAGGGCTCCTAAGGACTGCAGGTTGTGGGTTAGTCTGATGCACCAACAAGAGGGGATATGGTTGTTGGGAGGGTGGGGAGCTATTGTGAGCTGAATGGGGGTTGTACTGTTTAATTAGCTGGATTATAGTTTTTTATTTATTCCACTGCTCCCTAAGCCTGCTGTACCTCAATAAAATTGTTACCTCAAGTGCTTGCACTATTTGGGGGTTAACTGCATTTTGAGTATTGCCTGCGTTATTTAGAACTGTATTTATACTGTATAGTACACAGTATAGACTGAACAGAAGGAGTCAAGCAGGGAGTGCTACCTTGTCAAGATGAAGGAAATTAGTTAAGGCAGTAAGGAAGATAAAGATGGGACCAAAGACTGCAGAAGGGGCGAGGGGAAAATTACAAGGCCTTCTTTAAGTATGTCAGGGAAAGGAACAAGAACAAGAGTGGAGTTGAGTGACTGAAAAAGTGTGAGGCATGAGTGAAGGGGAAAGGACAAAAAGCTGATATTCAGAATAAATATCTTTCAGCTAGGTCATCACAGTTGAAGAAGGGCAAATAAGAAAACAGTAGTATCGCAGAGAGAAAAGTTCTTAAGGAACTGAAGGAGTTGCAGGTGTGTTGCAGCACCCTGTAGTACTAAACATATTTATTCAGCTCACCATTCATCAGTGAAATAGGTAAGTAAGCATTAATCCCCGCTGAAGATGGCATCTAATGGGAAGTTAATGCATGGTTGGGGCCATTGTGGCACGAGGTCAGAGGCCGAGGGCGGGCCACGGCCCCACCATCCATTAACACCCCAGTAGATGCCACCTTCAGCCGGGATTAATCCGCTTGTAACACGGACATACTCAGTGGTGATGTAGGCTATGGAGTGTGCTACTTGAATCACAGTAAAGACACCAGCACTTGCATAAATTTCTGTCATCTTTAATCTTACTTTCAGAGTTTGTGACAGTGCACTGTCACATACAGATGTGGTTCAAAACTGTTTTGGGTACACGGACATACAGTTAGTAGCTTGACGATCGCAACACATGCCCCGTGCGTTGGAGCGGCCGTTTCCCTGCGAGCGTGCCTCGGAGGACTGCAATTCAGTTGGTTCCCTATGCGCAACCGGCTGGTCTCTCATTTGCATAAGTGTCTTGTCACTGAGGGGGTGTGTTTCCGGTGCTTGCCCCGCTTCCCCCCCTTGGCAGCAGCACCCTCGCCTACCTCTCCGTGGTTACTGCTGATCTCTGGTGCAGTGTCGGTGGCTCTCAGTCACTCCATAATTAAAATTGATGGTCCCTGTCCCTCCTCCCTGCCTCTGCTACTGTCTCGCTTCTAGCTGAGTGTGTGGCTCTTTGTGTCACTGGTGTCGGGCTCACACACCGCTATTTAACTTCTGCTGGCTAGTTTCGGCACTGCAAGAGCAACACCTCATTATCATCTCATAATGCCGTGTTGCTCCTGCACCACGTGATGCCATCACGCCTATCACCGTCTCCGCTCCTGGGGCTCTGAATAGTGCCGTGTTACAACATTTTTTAATCTATAAGTAGAGAAAGGAACCAGGGGGGTATCTTCCCCTGTTAGGGGACTTTTCCATTTCAATACACATAAAATAATGATTGCATTCCCTACCACACCTCTTAATAATTACAATGATATAAAAAAGCATTGATAGAAAAACTTCCCAGTTCCTGAGGGAAGTCGACAAGAAAGAGTAGACTGGAGGGAGGGAACAAAAAAGAACAACTATATTAAACATGAGTGAAACATCCCAGATGTACTATTTATTTCTAGATAGCAGCTGTTTTAGTAAAGCTGCATTTAGCAAGCTAATATCAAGCTGTCATGCAAATACATTAATACTTCTGGAAGCAGTGCCTACACCTAGAGTAATACAACTGGGTTAATCAACATTGAGAAACATGGCCCACCATAAAAAGGGAAAGGGATAACATACTGTAGGTAGATATCTTTTAAGGTATTCATTTTATCCATCATGTCACCATGTTAGCATAATGTTAATGTGCTGTATGACAGAACAAAAATCATACTTCTTGCATTAAAAGTAGCCTTGAGACAGTATAACAAGACTGACCAGATTTTGTTTAGTGTATTCATTTTGGCTGCTTAGCCAATTTCAAAATGTCATTCTGCTGTCTGTTTTATTTTAATGCCAGTAGTCCAAAAACGTTTTAACTTTTTTTTTTTATTGAAATCAGCCATGATCCAGTTAATAACTGTTATAGATAAGGTGAACAGAGCCCCCCAAACAAAATATAACTGTCATTATTTCGATCTCACATACAGTAATTTCCATTAGAAGAACGTATAGTACAGTATAGTATAGTGTCCCTCTCTACTGGTACGAGACCTTCCTTCTTTCTTTGACTCAGGCACAATCCAGTTATCTGCCTATGTTGTTAGTTGTATAATTTTCCTTTTTAAACAAGTGTCTTCATGTTATGTTACCATTACCTAGTGAAACGATAGCCTTTGTTTTGACTCTGCACCCTGTACGTGCTTAGATTGTGTACCTATTGTTAGAATTTATGCCTGGAGACAGTTTTCAATTGTTTCTTGCTGTATCTGTATCTGTGGAACATATCTGTATTCTTGTTTGTGTCATACTTGACGTGAAACCTATGAAAGAGCTTTCTGCTTCAAGGTGTCAATCCAAGATCTCAAAAAATAGTAATTTCCATTAGAAGAAGGTAACAAGGCCTCAGACCATTGCTATTTAGTGTATGGAGTGGCACTGGCATTCTTCTGAACTAGTTACTTTTAGTTAAAGTGCCCATGATCTAAATACTAACTAATCTAGTGGTTTTGACAATCATGGTCTGTTCCCTTGAAACATAATTGCTGGTACTTATTTTAAAAGTATTTTATACAGATATTACCTCAGAGATTGAAATAATGGATTGTGGTAACAAGACAGCAGGGCTAGTGATTGTGAAAATGAATTTGCCCCAGAGACATTCCATGGACCAAGCTGGTGTACTCATTGAAATGTTACCTCCTCCAGTATAAGCCAGTGGGGCTAGGAAAAGGTGTTTCTGCAGTTATTTAACACTATCCTCATGTTTTATTCATGATTTACTGGATCATTTTAGGTTTATCCCAGTGTGTGTGCCACTTTAGTCTTTTTGGGCTAGGGAAAATAAACTTTTACTAGTGAGATACAAAATCTACCAGCAGTTGGGTAGCAGGCTGGTGCCAGTATCAGTCTTCATTCACTATGGCAGCAGTCTGATGTCTAACTCTTCATAACAGCTGACTTAAGGGGAGACATGGTGGAGTTATTTTCTGCAGTTGCTCACTAGTCCTTCAGATGGAGAGTCAGGCATGCTTCTTTGGCAAGGAAAAATATAGATTCCTTCTGGGAAACTAAACACAATTATTTCCTGTAAAGGACAGACCACGATAGATCTGGGAAAATTGTTAAATCAAGTAGCAAACCATTGGCTCCATGCTTCTGAAAGAAAGGGAGTATTTTACAGACTCATTTGTGGCTGAAATGATGGTCATTCCACATGCATGCAAATATAGCATCCTAATTATTAGTGAGCACGAAGGGATTTGGGATTTATCAGCCAATTGCAAATTCGACTAACATTTTGACATGCTAAATAATGTCATCCGTGCACTATAAAACTCTTTGTGAAGCTGAATTCAGCAGATGAGATTAACTCAGTTAATTTTTATTTAAATAATATGTTAATGTAACCCCCCTGCAAATGGGGGTTCCCAAAAGACTTCCAGGAGCTTGCTTGAATGCTCCAAGCCTGAATGGTGTTTGGCGTTTAAGCCATTTATCAGTGAGTGTTTTTAGAGCCTCTGGTACTGTCTCTTTAAGAGCTGTCTGCTTGCAGACATAATTAGTTTGTATGGGGGGACTGTGTGCTTCTCTGTTTGAGTACCACTCGAGCTGCTGCCAATTCACTCCATTTTGCAGTCACTAGGAGTGCAAAGGAACCTATCTGAAAGATGTAACTGTTTGCCAGAAATCATTTACAGTAATAATGAAATTACAGTTTGTCTAACCTGCTTTCTTTGCAGTCAGAACTGTGTCTGCCTAGTTCCCATTCTGGTTTGAACTGCTGAACTGGACCAATCAGTGTGGGGTAAGCTTGCTCTAAAATGGTGCCTTGGACGAATCAGAACTTGGACTCATAATCTGAGCCAGCCACAAGAGGATTGTATGGGCAGTGACTCTGGGAGATGTAGTTTAGACTCGGGCCTTTTTGGACCAACAGCAGCAGTCTATTGTGAGTGACAGCCAATCCAGTCAAGAACTGGGAGGAACTCAAAGGAAGTGCCCGGTTTTGTCTGTTGGAGTTTCAGTTTAGATCTGGCAGTGAAGGGAAAGAAACCCTGTGCTCCTTCAGTGCACAGTTTCAGTCAAAAACGTGTAAGGCCCAGAGTTCCGGTCTGCAGCTTGTGTAACTGCTTGTTAGGACTGAACTGCCCTGTGAAAAGAATCAAAGGATATCTGAAGAGTAGAAACCAGGCTCACCCTGTAGAAGACTGGAGAAATTGTTGAATTGCACTCGGTCTGTCAGGAACTGAATCTGCTGTGTGTTCTCCCGGTATTGTGCAGTAATTGCGATCGGGATAGAGAAGCAGCCTGCCTGGTATAGTACTTTCTTTTTTACCATATAAATGTGTGAAGAGTCTCGTGGAGCTCAAGAGTAGCCCTGCTGACATTGAAGGACCCTATCTTGTTTGGAGGCCGTGAGTACTAATTCAGGTCGCCTCCCGTTGAATTGCCACATTAAATCCAAATGGAATCACTGTACTGCTGACTGTTTAAACTAATTTTCTTTTCACTGTGTGAAAGGGCCCTACCAGCTGCCATGGTTTGGACTAGCCACTAGGGCTTGGGTACCCAGGGACAGTAACTGGTAGGGATAGGCCTGTGCACAGAGCCATAGGTAGATAGTAAAGTGATAAGCTAATTAACCTGATTTCCCCCTGTCCTTGTTATATCCCCCTAAATAAATCAGAGCTGCTTGTTTCAGCAAAGTTATACTTCCTGAGGTATTTGTCTATGTTAACGTACTGTACTGTGATTGTTGCACTGTATCTTATTTCACAGGAGGTCCCAGTGCCGGAACTAGTCCTGGGGGTAAGTGTATACTGTGAAGGTAATTCTGATATATTGTGTGGGCCACTAGTGGGAAGAAAGGGGGGTTGCAGTGTCCCAGAGGGCTGTGACCAAGTAAGTTTAACTATTGCAAACCCTGACCTCTGGGTGGAGGCACCCGCCATTGGATCCAGGCCCCTCAACCTGTTAGTGGCAAATCAGGCAGGGGTAGTAGCCCCTGGGATAGCGCCATCTAGGGGCTACATTAACAAAAAAAAATCTAAATTTTGATAGTGACTCATGTGGATTTATAACAGATTTTGTATAGTGTGACCAGATTTTAAAATCAGCCCCACAGCACCCGCAACAAGTATACTTGTCAAATATTTCTAGCTTCTGTGTTATTTTAGTTTAGACTTTTTGTCCAGGAATGGCACAATGAGCCAAAGTTCATTTCAAGGTTTGTCCCAGGAAAGAATTAAGCACAGGGAGGTTAAGTGGCTCACTCAAAGTCACACACTATTGTGGATGTGCAAATACGGAAATTATATATTTGATGATTATTTATCAAATACAGCCCAAATATGTGGGTATTTGACTGTATTTTGCGTGTTTGCGTATTCTAGTATTTTAAAATAACATACTACATTTATTAAAATGCTTCAGACTTGTAAAAAGCACCCCCAGACAGACAGATTAGTTGTTTTCTGCTTAACATGGGTAGAGAACGTTAGTCAAGTTTGGAAACTAAGCATATGGAAGCTGAGTTGCACAGCAGAGTACGTATAAGTGGACTGTTAGGCATGATTTGTTTTCACTGTTTGGTATGATAGGCCTGCCAAACACAAAATGAAGAAAACATCTATTTTGGAGACCGTGAGGAAAATACCAAAGTAGATAACTGTAGTGACATGGTAGCAGTGGCAGAATCATCAGTTGTTTGGGGCAAAGCACTTATAATGGTGGTGCCAGTGGCACTGGCGGTACTAGCCACAATACTAATTCAGCTATGGTGTGCCAAAATGGCAGAGTACTACATAATGTGAAGACTGCAGGTGTTGGGAGAAAAATACTTTCTAGTATTTATATTTTGATTTTATGCAACAGTTACAAAATAAGTGGTACTAAAACAAACTTGGCAGGTAGCTGGTGCTGCAGATGTCCACAGAAAAAAGCTTGCCGTATTTTATGCACAGACACTGAATCTGAGAAGGAAAAAATGTCTACTTCTTATTCATATTTTTTTCCTGCAGGCACCAGTAGGTACTACTTACTGGTTTTATGCAGTAAAAGCTTCAGTGAAGGTTTACAAGAGTCAGCTAACCTGTAAATAAACAAACAAACAAAAAATCATACAGTTGCAGTATGCAAAGACAAGAGTACTATGAAGCATACAGATTTCAGGAGGCGGGAGAAAATAAACTGAAAAGATGTATATTTCGATTTTATGTAGAAACTACCCAAGAAGTGGTACTAAAAGCTGGCAGGCAGCTGTCCACAGCAAGAGATTGTCATACTTTGCACACACTGATAATAAATCTGAAAAGAAAAAATGGCAACCTCTTATTTACTCATTCTAGCTGGCATCAGTAGGTATGTAAGTACTAGTTACTGGTTTTATGCAGCAACTGCTGTAATGAAAGTATGCAACAGTCGGCTAGTTTGCAAAAAAACAAGTAGTCACAGTGTCAAGACAAGAAGAGTAGTACAGACTTCTGGAGTCATCAAGTAGTCACAGTGTCAAGACAAGAAGTGTACTACAGACTTCCAGAGTCAGGAGAAAAATACATTTTGAAAGGTATGTTTTTGCAGTTTATCAACACCTATAGAAGAAGTACTACTAGTACTTTAGCACAGCAGTGCTGCATGTGACAAATTACAAGGAAACATTGCTTTACACAGTCTACTAAATTTCAGAAAAAAATTTATTTTTTTAGAAGTAACCAGTAGTACATATTTCAGGCAACAGCATGCCAGCAGCTGCAAAAAAATCTTGTATTACAGTCAGGCAACTTGTAAAACAAGCATTGGCCAATGGCAGCCATGTTGATTTTTGGGTATTCACTGTGTAGTTGTTGGGCATAGACAGCGCAGCAGTTATGTATGCATTCTGCATGTGTGCTGTGACAGTGAGACTTGGCGCATACAGATACTTTGAACATTGTCTCTTAATTTCTCGTATGAGATGATGGTGAAATATACGTAAGCATTAATCCCCGAGACTGGAGAATAGCCAGAATTAATGCATGGTTGGGGTGGGTGGATGCACAAGGCCGAGGGCTTCCCACCACCCAACCATACATTAATTCCTGGGAAATGCTTTTTGTCAAGGGGATTAATGCACTTGTAATGTGGCAAGTGCAAGGGAGGTATTGTTTAGAAGAAGAAGAAGAAGAATCAGCAGCATTTATATAGCGCTTTTCATACATCCAAAGCACTTTACAAGCAATGCTAGACTGGTAGTGAAGTGACTGAATGTGTGGTGGCGGCCATATCACACATCATCACCCACACACAGCCTGGATAATTGCATGAACCGGTTTATGGGAAGGGGAATGTTGGCCAGGACACCGGGAATGTTCCCTACTCTTTGCGAATAGTGCCTTGGGTTCTTTTACTTCCACCTGGACAACACCAGGATGGGCAGAAGGGACCTCGGTTTAACGTCTCATCTGAAAGACGGCACACCCCAGCAGTACAGCACCCCCCATACTGTACTCGGATGCCAGCGATTTTTAGGTGCAAGTCCAATCCCAGTGTGGGACAAGAACCCACAACCTTGTGGTCCAGAGGCAGATGTGCTACCAACTGAGCCACGCTGGTTTACTAGTAGACAAGCTGACAATGATTTCAAACACTCATTCTGGTTTACAAAACATTCTTCACTTCTGTACCTCTAACATGCTGTCTGTATCTGGAAACGTCGAATGCACGTTGTACCATTGATATATATTTCTGTTGTGCCTCAGAAGTTCCTAATAATGTTGTTCAGCTACATCTCTTATCATAGGATAGAAAACACAGATGAGACTAACAAATGCCTACTTCTTGTGAACAGTTTCATTGTTTTGCGCTCCCTTGAAGTCTGAGTTTTATTATTTTGCACTTCCTTGATACATGTGGTGCATTGTGGTCGGTCAGCTGTACTTTGCATACTATGAGACAAGACTACGGGTGTACATTTTCTCTACATTATTTCTGCACAAAACTGTATATTGCACGTTAAACTTTTGGAAAAACAGTGCCAGGAAATTTGAACACTGCTGGTGTGTGCTGAGCGATCAGGCGGCAACCGCTACTAATCAGATAGTTTACGAGCCATGCTACTGCGGGATAACATTCCTTCACCGTGTACTGCACAGCAAAGGACTACTGGCGGCGACAGTTTTCCTAGCTCCCTTAGTTGCGTGCGTCGCCACTGTGAAAAGCTGACTTCTTTTTACAGATGTAAAGCATTCCACCTGTGTACATTGCATATAGAAAGACATACTCATTATTACACTTTGTAAAACTGCAATAATTATTATGTGTTTGTGAATACAAACGTTGTGCAATCTACTGTCTCCACTGGGTAGACAGCAAACTGTTTGCTATATTTTTCTGTATCTTGTGGCCAATCTTAGTATTACACACCCGTGCATATCTAAGGAATTAATGCATGGTTGAAAACAGCCCATGTGATGTCTTTCCACCAATTACTTCTGTTTTTTACTGTCCTTTTATTTATGCCATGTTACAAATAATGTTATTGATGTTTATCACTGTGTTTTTAAACCAAATTGCTAAGCAGGAAAGTGCCACCCACTTTTTGTGGGGGGCTATGTTTTCTGTTCACATTTGGGGAACTGTCAGCTTTTAGTATTTATTTATTTCTGTATTTATTTTGTAACTAACTTTATTATATTACAGAATTGGAATAACATGGAAATGCACAATGAACAGCAACAAAAAAATGTAAACAGAAAAAAAAAACAGGACCATCATCTAAATATGCTGCATAAAACAATATGGAAAAATAGGCGGTAGGACCAGAGAAACATTATAGTTCAGCAGACCACCGTAATGTCACATAAGTAGGTATAGTAAAATCTAAGTGTTCTCATGCTCAGTTTACAATATAAAACATACTGCCATATTCAGGACAAAGCCTAACTTCAGGTCATGTGTTTATCCCAAAATGCTTAAAATATGCATAACTCGTGCATGCAGAAGTTCACATCAGTTCGGGCCACCTTGGTCACACGTGCATTCTCTTGTCCTCAGGAATGTGTAAAGGCATAGGGAGGGTGGAACTTTAGACTCACTATGAGGTAAGAAACTCAGGCCAAGTAAAATCACATTCTGATTGAAAACTAACAATAAACTAATGAATAAGGCAAAGTGGGAAACCTAGATGCAGCCAGTAAGCAGTTAGCCTTTGACAGGCACGTTGGCCCCATAGGAAAAAAGAGAAGTACTAAAAGCTGACAGTGCCTGTGACTGAGCATATGTCACTCATGCTTTTTTTCACCCATAAACCCCTTTTCAACCCCTGCAGCACAAGTTATGACAGGGTCTGTGGGGGGATTTATACCAAACCTCTCTTGCTTTAAAATGAATCCTTTAAGACCTCGCTGCACCGCATGCTCTACTTGTTGGCTACCCCTCAGGGAGAGGGTTAACAAGCAACACCTGAGCCTATGAAAGGGGGTGGGTGAACTAGGGGAAAAGGAGAAACATAGAAACATAGATTTTGTCAGCAGAAAAGGACCTTGAGGCCCATCCAGTCCACCCCATTGTCCCCGCCTATTTCATCACCACTGACCCTAGTTGGTCATAGGTGTCACTCCCTACCCTGTTCCCCTACCTAATATGTCCCTATGCCTATACCACACATGCTTGAAGCTCCCCACAGTCTTTTCCCCACTACCTCCTGTGGCAGGCTGGTCCAGTCATCCACTACCCTTTCACGAAGAAGTATTTCTGCACATCTCTCTTAAACTTTGTTCCACTTAGCTTCATTGCATGCCCCTTGGTTTCATTTTCTGTTGTAGGAAACAACCAGAGACTGGGATGCAAAATCCCTTTTTGTAAAGCTAAATACAAACTCTTTGTTTTCTGTATGTTAATGAAAATAAAGCAGTTTTCATTTAATTTAAACTGGTACCCAGAGTTTTCTTTTTATGAGTGCATCAGAGTAAAAGCAAAGCAGAGGAACCAAAAGCATGAAACACGTTTCAAGTAGGAATTAGGAGTTACACAAGAAAACCTTGAAGCCTACATTTTCCAGCCTTGTGATGTGACAAGGAGTTCAAAGGCCAAAGGAGAGGCAAGAGGGAGAGCGGGCAGAATTAGCGGGGAGACTTGGCATTCTGAAGCGGTGATGGGTGGAGGAGGGGCATGCTTGCAAAAGGCCCCTCGCAGTTCAGACCAGTACAAAGATGTTTTCATGGTTTGCAAGTGCACATAAATTAAACAGCAACAATCACTCAGTCAAGCCTGACAGTAAATATCAGTAACACAGACACACTGACTGGCGGAGCAAAAAAAGTCTTTAAAAAGACTATGTTTTCAGCAAGAAACAGCTTCAGAAATACACAGGTTTGAGAACAGCAGCAAAGCACAAGCTCTCTGCTTGAGCATTTCTTTTTATGTTGGTTGGCACTTCAGGCAGGTCATATGGTAAAGTTCTGGAAAGTTCTTTGAGGAATGTGGGGATTGGGTGAAGAGATCATGCGAGTTCTCAAAGTCTCTTTGAATACCATCTGTCCAATACCTCAACTGCACCCTAGTATTCGGGTGTTCATTGACTACACCTGGTGTTTGAGGTATGCAATGCCTGATTCAAATTCAACACACATTCTGATCAGTATGCAGGTGGCAGTTGTGGGATTTAAACCTAAGTCTACTGAGAATTAAGTTTCACAGCTCAATGATATAGCAGCTATACTGCGTCCTAAAAGCTAGCTACAGTATTTGTCTGTCTTCTATCTGTCTGTCTGTCTATCTATCTATCTATCTATCCATCTGTCCCATTTAAGGAAACAAATAGTAAATCTGGCATATAAAGCATGTTGTAGCAGAGAAATAAACATGTTTTTCCCCAATGCCATGTTTTTTCACAAAACACAGTAGCATACATTATATGGAGGCAGTATAGATTAGAGGTTAGAGTACCAAGCTGTGAACCTGGAGGCCCAACAGACTTGAGTTTGAAACTCACAGCTGCCACTTGCATACTATGTGACCCTGAGCAAGTCACTTAACCTGAAAACACGCTCATGTTGAGGAAAAGAGTGGTGCCTAGCACTGTTAGGTGAATGTTTGCCTCCAGAGCCTCAGCAAGGGAGCAACACTGTCGTGTTTTTCACTCTTTGACGTGGCCTTCTCTTGAAGGGAGACTACAGCACCCTCTCCTCTGTCTTGCCTTCAGACTGGTAAAGGGGGTAACCCCCAGCCTCTGTGATGTTCTGGTTACTAAACCCCCTAGGGGAACAAGCTGGTACTCTAGCAGCACCCTGCTGTAGATGCCCAGGGTGAAGTCCAACACAGATAAAAGATCCATCACTACCTCAGCCTCTTTTCTGTGGAACATTCTTTCGGCAACCCTTTGAAACTGCTCCTCACTCAGAGGATTCCAGCAGGGGCTTAAGGTAGTCTTACTAAAGCACAGCCAAGGCACCTGCAATTGTTGATCTGTTCTGATGGCCTGTATTTATTCCCCATGGCCGGTACTCATTGCTGCTCAGCCTTTGACATGTCTTAATTTACTTGTCTGTTAGCTCTTTGTTGTCAATGTACCGTTGTTTGCTAACTCTGTACCCCTGTGACTATTGTGTATCCTTGAAATAGGTTGTATTATTCCTGTGATATCTTGCTGTGTCTCTGTGTAATTAATTCTGATTCCCTCCTGAAAAAGTGACATTTAGTCTCAGTAGGCCCACCTGGTTAACAAAATTCAGTAAATAATAATCAAGATTAAACCACAATACTGCAGAGGTAGTCAACAACAGAAGCACTCAAACATATTTTTCCTACAGTTCAAGAACCTATAACTGCGACCACGGACGTTGTATTGGACGTCTTCATCAGAGTAAATTATTGATCATATTGCAACCTCACAATGGTGACAGCTAAAATGACCACAGATTTCCTCACAAATTACTGATGAGGAAGAAGATACCCTAGTTCTTTCAGTCTTAGACTGTGATTGATGTTTTCAGTATCACAGGGTCTACTAAAACAAAACTGTGATACACAGAAACTTACTAGTTTAAACAAGAAAGTATTCCATTTTCTTTTCCACACAAACTCCTTGTCTAAATATTGGAGAGACAAACAAGTTCACAGAGGGTTAAGAATTTAAACACCATCTGTCTTCAGTAGGGATGATACCAGTTTTGGGAATAAACAGGAAAGTATGCTTAATAAATGTGTGCATGACCCACTTTCATGGTCATAAAAAAATACAGGCAAGAATGTGAGGTGGTACACAATGAGACAGCAGAGACGGAACCTCAGATGTATCAAAGAATCATACAAGAGATCTGCTGGCCTGGTAGTGCAGAGAGCTGAGGTGCTGGCACCTTACCTCGTGCTACACCAGTGACCCGGGTTTGGGAATGACCTCGGGTTGCCAGGGTGCCAGCTGGGGGTGGAGGGCTGGAGCGGGATTGAGCCATGGCTCTCCCCTCCCATGGGATGAATGCCTGCCCATCCGTAGTCCCGCTCCCACTGGGTGGAGGTCGGGTGGGCGCGTAGGCGGTAATGGGCGGTGACAAAAGTCGGGGAATGGGCGGAAGGGGACACTGGATCCTGGCGTGTACGTGTGCCTCCATGCGCATACACGCACGTGTACGCTGTGGGAGTAAAAGAATAAATGTGACAAACTGTATATGAAAAAAAAGAATCACATCATCACAATAAAATGTAGATGAACAGGTAAATAAGTATCAGGAGGAGACAAAGGTACAAGTTACATAAACATGAATGGGACTCCAGAGACTATAAGGATGGAACACAATATAATTGGCATGGACAACAAAAAGAACAAATTCAGCTTTCAGCCGTGTATGGCTCTCAATCCAAAAATGCCACCCAAATTGTCCACTCCTCTACAAGCGTGTGCCCAGCAAATTATGTGAAGCCTGGTGCAGAGCAAGGGGTTGCTAGTCCTACCGCTACCTCAGAATAAGTCCAGAAAGACTCTGCACTCCTATAGCACAGTTAAGACCAGTACCATAAAGTGTTACAGTCCAAAGCATTTATTGGTACAAATTCAATACAGCACAAACCTTACTGTGTGTTTACAGCTTGACCTCCTACCAAACTAACCCCAGTGCTTTGACCAAGGCGTGGTCTCCCTCAGGGGGTCGACCAGGAGTGTGGAGTCTTTCTGGACTTATTCAAACCTGCCACCTGTTGCATCAAGAAATAACTATGATGCTGGACAGAACAACAACTACTGTATAACAACAGAGAAGAAATACTGAGATCAGAAGCATAAAGGAGGCATGCAGTGGTTTTAGGCTGGGGTTGAGGAAGAGGACAAGAAGGTATGGGGCAGAAAAGACAGTGGTGGCAGACATGTAGAGAAACCCCAATATTATTTTCAGAGGGAATTGCAGAGATCACTGAGAAACCAACAGAGACAATGGCAGTGATAAATCTGATAAATACTAACTGAAGACCAAGCAACCATCCTAGAAAAACAACTATCTTTTGTGCCAACAAACCAGCTAAATCCATTTAAACTGAAGGATGGTACTTTAAAGTTTTTCTGTCAACTCTGATTAAAACATGTCTTTGAACAAAAAATAAGTTTGTCCACCTCACAGAATTAGTAGCATTACAAACCTATAGTGATTCCGCCTTCACATGAATCCCTAGATCACATGGAAAACCAGCCACACATGAGTATTCAAACTGATTCCAATGATATTGCACATCAGTGCAGGAAAGGGAACCTTCCTACCTCAGGGAAAAAACGCATTTGTCAATTCCGAAAGTTCATCGTGCATAGAGATAAGGAAGTGTGTGACAGTGTAATAGTGGAGGAAGAGTTTTATTGATAATTAGCAATAGAAAGTTGTAGGTGGTGTGATAAAAAGGCTATATTGAAAATTTGGGGTGAAAATAATGAAAATGACCAAAGTTACATAAGTGCATAGAAAACTGTGAACGACCGGGCGTAACTTGGCCATTTTTTGGAGATGTGTCACCACATTTTCAACATGGCCTTTTTGGTACCCCACCTCATGAAGAGTGCCACTGTCATTTTGTTCATGCTGAAAGGTGATTTCACAGAGCAACCGGGCCATTCTACACCACAGGTGCAAAAACACATTTCAGGCAGGATGCAGAAAAATTACAGCTGTACTGTTCATAAGGAAGTGTGAAAAATGGCAATGTTGAAAATCTGGTGTGAAAATATTAAAAATTAGCAAACATCGGCGTGTGCATAGAAACTGTCCTTGACAGTTATACTTGCCAGGCATTTTATGATATTTTTCACCAAATTTTAAACTTGGCCTTTTTGGGACCTCCTCTCATGAACAGTAGAACTGTGATTTTGTTAATCCATCCCAAAAGTTGATTTCGCACACCAACTATGGAATTCTGGGCCACAGGTATGAAAATACATTTTGGTCAGGATGTGAAAAATGACATTTGTACTGTTTATAAGGAGATGTGAAAAAATGGCAATGTTGAAAATCTAGAGTGAAAATATAAAAAAGTTGTGAAGTTACGAGCATGCGTAGAAACTGCGCAATGCACACTGGTAATGCAGGCATTTTTTTGGAATTTTTCCACCAGATTTGCAAATGGGCTTTTTGGGACCCCACCTCATGGACAGTGACACTGTAGTTTCGGAAATCAGTCCTGAAAGGTGTTTTCCGCGCAGTGACCACGAAATCACCTCTCAGGACCAAAAAACGAAATGACACTGATATGTTCACAAAGTGGGGCCCAAAGAACCTCATGTTGAAAAGTTGGAGCCAAAATTCCTAAAAATGGCTGAGATATCAACCTAATTTGAAACCCCCATTCAGTCCCATTGTACGGGCTTACACGATTCCTCAGTTCCGAGTTCAGCTTTGAATAGTGCAGACATATCCTGGGCCAGTGAAGATTGCAGCTCCTGACCTCCAGAGGGTAAGTATTGGTGACGGGGGTGTGGGGAGGATGTGCAGAGGGAGGGTTGGGGTGGGGAGGGGACTGGGGAGACAACGCTGGAAGAGTTTCTTTTTTACAGATAAAATAAAAAAATAGACTTCAGGTGGACATTTTTTTTTATTTCACAGGGGTGCGCTCCCAGTGTGCCATATTGCCAAGCTATTGACTGGTTCCTCTAGGTCCAGTCATATAACACCTGTGCTCCGCGGACTGCACTGGCTGCCAATATGCTGGCGAATCACCTTCAAGGTCAGTTTGCCGACCTATAAGGCCCTACACGATCAGGGACCTGGCTACCTGTGAGATCTCCTTGGTCCCTACTGTTCCTCCTGCTCTCTCCGATCCACTGACGAGGGATTGCTAGAGATTCCCAGGGTTCGCTTAAAGACCTCTGGGGCCAGATCTTTTAGTTTTATGGCCCCAACCCTGTGGAATTCTCTACCTCGTAAGGTGCGAAATTGCCCAACTCTCCAAAGCTTTAAAGGGGCATTAAAAACACATCTTTTTGGCCTTGTATACAATGATTTTTAAATGTTGCTGCCTTGGATTAATTTTAATATTGTTTTACTTATTTATTGATTTTATTATGTTATGTACAGGCACCTTGGTTTTGGAAAGGCGCCCTTTATAAATAAAGTTTGATTTGATTTGATTTGATAATAGTGTGTGTGTGGGGGTGTGTGTGCCATTGCTGACAAGGGGATTGGACACCCCCTTGTCAGCTAACAATATGGGGGGTCTCACATCTGACATCGGGAGTGGGCATCCCGATGTCAGAAAGGGGAAATTGTTTCACCGGGAAAGACACATTATGGGGCTGCAGGGAACCATGAACAAGGAAATAGTTTAACCAGGAAAGACACACTGACCTGCAGGGACGGGGGAAATTGTTTAACCAGGAGAGACATGGTGACCTGCAGGGATGAAGGAAATTGTTTAACCAGGAGAGACATGCTGACCTGCAGGGCTGGGGGAAATTGTTTGACCAGGAGAGACATGCTGACCTGCAGGGATGGGGGAAATTGTTTAACCAGGAGAGACATGCTGACCTGCAGGGATGGGGGAAATTGTTTAACCAGGAGAGACATGCTGACCTGCAGGGATGGGGGAAATTGTTTAACCAGGAGAGACATGCTGACCTGCATGGATGGGGGAAATTGTTTAACCAGGAGAGACATGCTGACCTGCAGGGATGGGGGAAATTGTTTAACCAGGAGAGACACGCTGACCTGCAGGGATGGGGGAAATTGTTTAACCAGGAGAGACATGATGACCTGCAGGGATGGGGGAAATTGTTTAACCAGGAGAGAGACATACTGAGCTGCAGGGGTGGAGGAAATTGTTTAGCCAGGAGAAACATGCTGACCTGCAGGGACGGGGAAATTGTTTAACCAGGAGAGACATGCTGACCTGCAGGGACAGGGAAATTATTTAACCAGGAGAGACATGCTGACCTGCAGGGACGGGGAAATTGTTTAACCAGGAGAGACATGCTGACCTGCAGGTATGGGGGAAATTGTTTAACCAGGAGAGAGACATACTGAGCTGCAGGGATGTGGGAAATTGTTTAACCAGGAGAGAGACATGCTGACTTGCAGGGATGGGGAAATTGTTTAACCAGGAGAGAGACTCACTGACCTGTGGGGACGGGGGAAATTGTTTAACCAGGAGAGAGAGAGACACTGGGCTGCAGGGACGGGGGAAAGTGTTTAACCAGGAGAGAAACACACTGAGCTGTGGGGACAGGGGAAATTGTTTAACCAGGAGAGACTGAGAGACACACTGAGCTGCAGCTGAAGGGCTCCCATTTCAAAGGACAGAGCCACGCGCAGTGTCGGCTCAGTCCTTTGAAATGTTTGCTAAGACCAGCCCCTTCAGCAAAACAGTGTCATCAGGACACTGCCTGCTGATTTGCCGGCCACAGACCGGCCCCTGCAGCACTGCTGATCATTGGGCTGGCACCCTTCACACCCCTGTTTAGGAACTCTCATATCAACAAGTTCATTCATGCTTGCATGCTTGACAAACTTAAAAAGCACATTTGTACCTATTTTCAAAGTCCTGTAGTTACCATTTACATCCTCTTGGTGGAGAAACATTGAAAAGCTAATTGCTGAACAATGACCTAGTATTTTTCAAAATACTACAAGAGCAGAAAGACAAGCATTAAATGAGTTGACTGACTTGTATCAAATAGTCATCAAACCTGCTCACAAAAGGTGAGAAGTAGCTCTATAAGGCACAATAATTATATACAGGAAGCTCAGAGACAGCTGAAAAATGAAACCTTAGACAAAAACTATTTGGTGTTGAAACTTCAACTGTTTCGGCAGATGAAAACAGATTGTTGCTATGAGCATTGAACAATGAACAAATTACCAAGGAAAACTACATATTTTTACAAGACCAACGCCCTAAGAGGACTGCTTTTCTTGCTATCAACAATACACAAAGATGCAACATTGCCACTAGACCACTAGGGAGACAAATTGTCTTCAGCTGTTTCAGTCACAGAACCTGTGTCCAAGTTTGTCGACAAATACATATATAATGGGTTACTATATTGCCATCTAACCTAAAAGTCACATTATGAAAACCCAAAGCTGTCATTTTGGAAGACACTGATATATAGTGCTGGCTGTCACCATTAAGTATCATGGTTGGGCTAATGGCTCGATGCAATGTAATATCGATCGGAAAAGCCACATCCATCTTAATGCGGCTTTTTCAGTATCAGTCAAAATGATGTTGCCCCATGTTTCATGGCTAAATTTAATTTAGAGATGAATTTCTTTTGGAAGGGCACTACTATATGCAACCTAAGGGGACTGCAGTGGGGACTGCATTTGCACCAGATTTGGCAAAGTTGTATGTTGGCATGTGAGGAAAAAAGTTGCAGTTGTGAAATGTTGGTGTCATTTTATCAACACTATTCTACTCATCTGGACAGGATTCCTTGAACAGTTAAACACTCGTGCAGTACATAAACAGGCAAAGTAGACATTTGAAATTTTCACAGTGCTTAAACAGCCAAGAAAATTAATTTTTGGATTTATTTAGTGACAAAAATGAGGGGAAACTATGGATCAGGCTTTAATGTAAACCCCTGACCACAAGACAGCTGTATGAAGAGACAGCTGTCATCCACCACTTTTGATTAAAATATTCTGAAAAAAATGTTGGAAGTTCATAGAAATTGCATAACTCAAGAGGAGTATGTCAAACAAAGGAATGCAATAGCTGATGTCTTTACTTTGAAGAACTACAAGCCATAACATATACATCTGACATCCCAGTTTGCAGACAACAGTAATAGAGAAATGTTGCTATGCCAGAAACAAAAATCCTGGGGACTCCAATACTTAAGTTCAACAGAATATAATGTTATGACAGATGAACTTGGGGAAATTATTTAAAAACATTGCAACATATTGGCTGGTGACCCTTAGTTACTTGATGTTGCACAGACCCTACCTGGGACTACATACAAAATAAGATAAAATATCAGAGGCAGAGTGATTAAAACAATGCTGCCAAATACAAGGCAAGAAATGTGGCTCCCAAACCCACAAAAGGGCAATTATAAATGTGTGCATTGTGCACATTGGACTACTACCATTGACTCTCTATATTTGAATACCCAAGATCTGGTAGAAAGTTTGGCATACAGTGATTCATCAACTATTCTTCTAAAGGAGTTACATATCAATTGGTATGTCTCCATGTGAGTTACAATACTAGATCAGCCAGATTAAGGGGATACTGAAAGTGAGTATAGGAGAAACAAAGAAACATAACAAAAATGACAGCAGAAAAAAGACACATGGTCCAGCCAGTCTGCCTGAGTTCCCTATTTAGCCCTGGGACCTACTATCCCTCGAGGGGTATTAGCCCTCCCTAACCTAACTCCCATTCTCCTCCCAGTTTCTGCCACCCAGAGCAAATGCTATACCCTTCATTCTGTCCCAACTGTGCTTGAAACAGCAAACAGCTTTGTACTTACCACTTCGGCTAGTAGACTGTTCCATGGCTCCTCCACCCTTTCTGTAAAATAATACTTTCTCTTGTCCCTCCTGAACCTCCAGCTTGTTAGTTTCTACTCATGTCCATATGACTGCGAGCTAGTATTCAAGCTACGTTGTTCTCCACAGTTCATTTTGTTAATTCCTTTTAGGAACTTGAACGTCTCTATCAAATCTCCCCTCTCCCTTCTGGTCTTCAGTGAGTATATGTTCAGTGCCTTGAGGCGCTCTCCTCATAGGACCTGCCCTGTTGGCTCTGAGTCATTTTTGTCATTCTGTGCCGCACTGTCTCCAGCCTATCCCCATCTTTCCTGAAGATAGGACTCCAGAACTGGGTGCAGAACTCCAGGTGTGGCTTCCCAAAGGATCTATACAGGGGGACTAGTACTGTACCTATTCCCTTCTGCTATCAATTCACTTTTCCTCCCGATACAACCTAGCATCCTACTCAATTTTCTATATGCCTTGTTGCCCTGACTCAATTGTTTTAGGGAGCCACTGATGATAGTGCTAAGTCTCATCCACCCATCCAATACTCTGTCCTGGGATTCCTGTTCCTTAGGTGCATTATGTTGCACTGCTTGAAGCTGATTTCAACTGCCAAGTCTTAGACCATCCCTCTAGCTTTTTTAAGTCCATGTGCATTTCCCTGATTCCATTGTCACTATCCATTCTCCCACAGAGCTTAATGTCATCCACAAAGAAACAACCTGCCCCAGTTTCCTTCACCAATGTCGCTGATTAATATATTGAAGAGGACAAGGACCCAGGACAGACCCCTGTGGTACCCCACTCATGACCTCCATCTCTTGTGATCTGACCCCACTGACCACAACACTCCGCTGCCTCCCCTTTAGTCAGTTACCCACCCAGTTTACTATGACCTTAGCCACACCCAGATCCTCCATCTTCTTCAACAAGTGTCTGTAAGGCACTAAGTCAAAAGCCTTGCTGAAGTTGAAGCAGAGCAAATCCACTGTATGGCCTCTGTCCATTTTCCTTATCACCTAGTTATAGAAAGCTATCAGGTTAGTTTGACAAGACCTTCCTGCCATGAATCCGTGCTGTTTACTGTCCTGGAGACTGTTACTCTCCAGGTACTTCATCAGCTTCCCTACAGTACAGGTAAGACTGTCAGGTCTGTAGTTCCCTGCTTGTTCGTTGTGTCCCACCGTGAAGTGGAACCAAGTCTGTCACTCTCCAATCCTTTGTCACTACCCCTTTCCCCAGTGGGTTGCTGAACAGACCTACAAGAGTTTCAGCCAGTTCTGCTGCCAGTTCCCTGAGTAACCTCAGATGCAACTCATCTGGTCCCAGCACCTTATCTATCTTTAGGGTTGCCAGCCCTCTGTGGACCCTTTCACTTGTAAATGCTGCTGCCTCATCTCCTGGACCCCTTAGTGACCGTCTTGATTCCACTCCCAAGTGAAAACTGAACTAAAATAATAATTGAGGACAGCGTCCTTTTGCCCTCCTCCTCTTCCACCCTATCCATCTCAGCTAACCTTACAATTCTCCTCCTTTCTTCCTTTTCTGCCTAATATATTAGAAGAACTGTTTTTCTCCTCTCTTGACCCTCTCTACAATACGCAATTCTGTATCTGCTTTTGCTTCCCTAATACACAAGAACACAAGATAGCTATCAGAACACCCAGTGAAAAAAAATGCAATAGCAAAACATTTCAGGGAAGCTACTGTAATGATGATTTCATAGCTGTACATCATTTCATTGGTCTAGAAAAGGTGGTATACCACCCTGACTGCAACCAACGCTACAGTCACTATAGTGCCAGGTCGCTGTAGTGTCAGCACTGGAACCCGGCACTGTCTTTTGGGGGTCTTGCACCCCCCACAATCAGCTCCAACTCGGAGTTGATAATCTATAGTGGGGGAGTGCAGGGGCCACAGCCCCCTGCATGGGGGGTTTGGGGAGCAAAGTCCCCCATAGAAAACATGTCCCTGTAAGTGAAACTGTATGCCGGTTTTTCTGTCTGGTTGTTCGACAGCATTTTTGTCAATGACCAGTCATAGATCCAGAAAAGGTAACAGTGGAATCTTGGAAAGGAGGTCTTACCAAGAAACTCCTCCAGCATGAAGCATTTTGAATCCATACACTTGATTGTTGCGATGTAACTCTTGTGACAATTATTTTCATAATACAGTACATCCTTGGAATTCTTGTTTTAAAGCACTGTGTCCTTTGCTCCTCTGCCTCTCTTCTCCCACAATCTTTCCTTGCCCCTGTCTCTTGCCCCTTCCCCCTTCTGTATTTCAGCTGTAGCATGTAACCAACAGTACTTATAATATTTTTCAATCACATTAGGCATTTTCTATACCAGTTTGGGTTCTTTCTGGCACTTTATTTTTATTCCATTTTTCTATTGGTATAGGTTTGTTACTCCTTCAATTATGGCCTATAAAAAGTTCTCTTCTATCAGCACATGACTCTGGTGAAGATGTCACAATCAATGACATCAAAATATGAGTCACTTGGACACTTCAGTTGTGGGAACTGTTTAGGAATTCTGTACAAATGCAATAAGTTGTTTCTGCATGGTTATACTGGCACTGTAGAGTTCCTGTACTTTAAGGCACTTTTCTCATTAGTGTTGCCTTAGGTACTGGGAGAATTTCTGAAAAGGTAACCTCGCATCCCTTGGCTACTAAAAAATTGGTAAGTATGGTAAAATCCTTTTTATTTCTTCTGTATTGGAGGTGTGAATTTTGTTTGTACCAACATGAATGACCACTAAGGGCCTCTCTCCTGCATTATTTAGAATTGTGTTAACCATTATTGTCATATCGAAAATTTTGCACCCCCACCCCGTAGCTATTACAGGTATGATTTATTTTGTCTAGGTTACAAATAATATGGTCAATATGTTTTATCATAGAGTCCTCTAAGACAAAAATCTGATGATGCCTAGATTCTGCTCTTTCTTCCTCATTCCAATCACGTGAGACCATAGTTTGCTCATCATTGTTATTATCGGACCCGTTAGGGGGCTGTGTGACTAGGTTATCAGGTAGTGTTGCTGTGGGTGAAATTTATCACCCTTGGGCATGGCTGTTGTTGGCTCACTGGGATCTAGATCCATGTCATTATTCATAGGGGTATTTTCCCTCCCTGGCTTCTTGTTCCAAAGGTACCAAACTATCTGGAGTATCTGTTGGTACACTTACTTCAGTGGTGCCCAAAAACACAGATCCCCCAGCCTGCTTGGGAGATGAGACACATGTACTAATAGACACAGAATTTGTAGCTGCCAAAACACTTATTGCTGTGGTATCCAAAGGCACAGGGCCTTCTGCCTGCCCATGTTCAATAGCATGTGTGCTGGTGGAAGGTAAAATTAAGGTGTTAGGTGGGAGTATCTGCATTGGTATAATTTATCAAGCCAGTATGGTTCTCAGTGCCATTCAGTTCTTGAGTTAAACTAGAGGACCTATTTCTTAGAGGGATGACAGATTCCATAGCCCTACGGCCTCTTTTAGACTTCCTGCCGCAGTTAACTATATTCCACTCATCCATATTCTCAGGGCTATCGTTAGTATCATCATCTCTAGCCCTCTTTCTAGGCCTCTCTATATCACTTGTAATTACAACTTGAGAAGTACAAGTATGTGCATTCGTACCTGAGTGTTCACCCTTTCTAGTGTCTTGATTCAGGTGAGATGGCATTGGTACATGTTCCTGATTTAAATGTTGGATGGATTTGTTGCTGAATAACATACTGATCCTTAACCACTACTTCTAGTTTGCCTTTAAGTAGACCAATTTGTTTCTCCGAACATTTTATTTAGCTACATTTTTGGGAGCAGAACCCCTCATTAGGATCCTCTCTATCTGTTAAAAGGTACATTTTCACATCAACAGCATCTGTCATCCCAGTCTCCTTCCAACGTTCTTATCTTCCCCCATTTATATCACCTTAAGCAATCCTAGTATGTAAAAGGTAAGACTGACAAACAGTCTAAACGAGTAAGGAGGGCAGATGTGATTCTCCTTCACAAAAGTGGGAGCAAGGCAGAAGCAGGAAACTACAGACCTGCTAGTTCAACCTCAGTGATAGGGAAAATGATGGAATCACTTCTGAGGGAAAGAATTTTCAAGTATCTAGAGGCCAGAGGTGCACAGGACCCTAGGCAGCATGGATTCACAGCGGGAAGGTCATGCCAGATGAATCTGATGAATTTCTTTGACTGGGTGACCAAAGTAGTAGATCAGGGAGGGGCTATGGACATGCCTACCTAGACTTTAGCAAGGCATTTGACACAGTCCCACACAAAAGATTAATATACAAGTTAGCCAGCCTGGGAGTGGGTCCCAAGATGACAGCCTGGGTAAAGAATTGGCTGGAGAATAGGACACAGAGAGTAATAGTAAATGGAGTCCACTCTGAAGAAAGGGGGTTACTAGTGGGGCACCGCAGGGTTCAGTATTAGATCGGTCCTCTTCAATGTCTTTATAAGTGACATTGCAGAGGGACTGGAAGGAAAAGTATGTCTCTTTGCAGATGACACAAAGATCTGCAACAGAGTTGATGCACAAGGTGGGGTGGAAAGGATGAGAAGGGACTTGGCAAGGTTAGAGGAATGGTCAAATGTATGGCAGCTCAGATTCAGTGCTAAGAAATGCAAGGTAATGCACCTAGGAAACAAAAACCCAGGGGAAGGGTACACAATGGGGGGTGAGATACTAACAACAACAAAAATGGAAAGGGACCTGGGGGTAGTCATATCATATGACCTAAAGGTGGGCAAACAATGTGAGAGGGCAGCAAGGAGGGCTGGGGGGATACTGGGATGCATAGGGAGAGGCATCACCAGTAGAAAACAGGAAGTTATTATCCCTCTGTACAGACAGCTGGTGAGACCCCATCTGGAGTACTGCATGCAGTTCTGGAGACCCAGTCTCCGCAAAGACATAGACAGGATGGAAGCTGTCCAGAGGAGGGCAACTAAAATGGTGCAGGGTCTGCACCGGAAGACATATGAAGAGAAACTTAAGGAGCTTAATATGTATAGCCTTGAGGAAAGGAGGGAGAGGGGGGACATGATAGAAACTTTCAAGTACCTCAAGGGAATCAACAAAGTCCAAGAGGGTAGCATCTTTCAAAAAAGAGGTGTGCAAGAACAAGGGGCACAATTTGAAGATAGAGGGGGTGGCTCAGAGGTAATTTTGGAAGTATTTTTTCAGAGAGAGGTTGTGAATGCATGGAACGGCCTTCCGGAGGAGGTTGTGGAGTCAAAACAGTGGTGGAATTCAAGCATGCATGGGACAGTCATAAGGCAGTTCTAGGGGGAAGGGGTAGGAAGAAGTAGGCTGCTGGTTAACTAGGCTCTGCAGCTTATCCATTATGTAGGGAAATGGGCAGACTGGGTGGGCCAAGCGGTCCTTATCTGCCGTCAAATTCTATGTTTCTATGTTGCACGGAACACTTCCTTTAAGTCCTGGGACCTGGAAGTAGTATGGGTCACATGACCCCCATCCAGGAGTGGAGCTAAACCTACAATAGGGTAAAAAGCTGCTGTTTGTGCTAGAAAACAATTCTAAAGGTTAAATGCCTTTACACCAACAACCCCACTATCACAAAAATTGCTAAAAAGCCCAGATAAAAAATGGGACAGCAGCACAACAGGAAGTTCTGTAGTCCTGAAAGACCTAATGGACTACAAGTCCCTTCTATCTTCTTGTGAGGGGGAGGTCTCGACAGAGCACAGGGTCATGACTCCCTCCTCCCTTCCCCCAAGTTCAGCAGTTATTATGAGTTGATTATTTAATTTATCCAACAGAGGGAGCTTTGCTAAGGTAGAACAGAGATAAGGGCAGACCTGGGAGACTTTTAGAGGTTGCACAGACCTGGGACTAAACAGTCTGGAACACACCTGCATGTATTTAAGCAGTAATCCACAACAGGGTGTGGGTTATGGTGAGATTTACCCACGTCTGGTGTGGCTCTGTCATGAGGCTGCAGGCCAAGTGATTTAAACACACCAGAAGTAGGTAAATCCTACCATAACCCATATCCTGCAGTGGATTATTGCGATTATGCAATGAAGTATAATAAAAGAATTTAAAAAAGTTATTAAAAAAAGTTTCATTTACTATTTTTAAAGCTTTTTTTTTTTTGCAAAATCCTTCCTCCTTGTTATATAGCACCTTGTTGCTAGGCAGATTATGGCTGAAGTCATCTGCCCCCCCCCAACAGCTCATATACCCTCCTATAGCACACATATACACACACATGTATTTTTAAATTTCTTTTTGTAAGGCAGAGCCTACTGTTAGTTGTCTAGGGCTCTATAGTTTAGGGTATGTGAGGGAGCGTGATTGAGAGTTCTGAGGGGCTGCCATAGTTCAGGGTCCGGTTTTGGAGTTAATGTGGTTTTGTGGTCCAATGTAGTATTTTTTTGGAGGGGGTTACAGTGCTTGGGAGAGTGGGCATTTATCATGCAGGGCACTGGGGCACTTAAAATTACTTTAAAGGAGTGTGTACTCTGGAGCTGCCAGTTGAAGAGCTGTGGGGAACATGGGGATGGTGCTGAGCCAATAGAAAAAAGAATTGAGGCAGGTGACGCAGTTGTGAGTGGTCATGGAGAAGCTACTGTAAAAAAAAAAATTTTAATGTTGTACAAAGTGGGTTTGGGAGTGTTTTATGTAAGGCAATTTGCCTTGGGAACTTGCTGTACTTGTGTGACATTCCAGGTAGGAACTGAATACCACAGCTAAATGGAGGTGGAAAAATAAAAAAAGAGAAGTAGTGATATTTTGTGTTGTGCAATGGTCAGCTGGGATGGCTGGAACTTCACCCATGGGTTATGCTCGGATTTACCCATAGGTAAAGAGCCTAGCCAACCAATCAGGCAACCGTTTTTTCAGACCTCATTGTATAATGTTCAGTAAACCCAAGTCCTGTTCATTGTACTGAGATAGTATTTCTTTCTAAGATCAGTAACACTACATGGTGTCAGAAGCAGAACCAGACACAGGAAAGGGTTACAAGCTTGCAGTTAGATGCATTGCATTCAAAGAAGAGATCGTCTAAGTTTGACTATAAGGCCAAAACAGGCATAAATAAGGCAAATCCCTCACAAAAAAATAAAATGCCACCAAAAACAGAAGCATTGTATGTATTTTGTTGATTTTGTCTAAATTTTGCTATATTTTTGTCCGGGTCGGACCTGAAAAGGGACCTTTGGTCCACTGTCCCAACCCGGTAAACAAAGAATAAATGAAATGAAAATGAAATGAAATGAAATAAGGCATGCTCTAGATATTGGAATGCAACCCTACACAGCCATCACCAGTGTCAAGCAAAGGATGCACCATGCCACAGATGTTCCAAGAAAGGCCACTATGTGGTGGAATGCCAACCTAGTAAAGCAGCTGAGGCAATCCAGGAAGAAGAAGAAGTAGATTATATATACATTCTTGGGGGAAGTGTGGGCTCTAGCAAAGCAGAATACCCATGGCTAATGGAACTTGTAGAAAATCTGGCTAGTGAGTTACAAGTGCAGATGTGAGTGTAATGCCAGAGTCCATGTATAAAACAACTCCAATGAGTCCCCTCTAAAAATCAAAAACAGACAGTATACAGAACATTCTACATGTGTGTTGACAGCTCTCAGGCACTCTTGCTAAAGGGTAGAAGTCAGTTAAACAGGACATACAGCATATATTGTGTGAGGATTAAACAATGCTCTGTTAGGATGCCCAGTAATAGCAGCCCTGGGGCTGGTGCTAAAAACTGAAGCCAGTAACACAACTGAGGAAACGTATTATTGGGAAAAACATATTAAGTTGTTCAAATACTTGAGAAAGCTCAGGGGGAAATGCAAGATCCAGATCAAGCCAGATACCCACTCATTCTCCCTTTCAACTACAAGGAGTATTCCTGAACCTTTGTTGTTCAAGGTGAAAATGGAACCAACTCAGATGGAGAAATAGGTAGGTGTGATTAAAAGGATTGATGAGCCAACAGGGTGGTGTGCAGGTGTGTTAGCCATTCCAAAACATAATGGTAACATTCACATTTGTGTTGATTTGACAAAGCTTAATGAAAGTGTGCACCAAAAAAAAGCGTCATTTCCCTGCAGTTGATCAGAAGTTAGCTCAGCTGGTAGGGTCCCAATGTGCTTTTTAAACTGGATGCTAATTCAGGGTTCTGGCAGACAGTACTGTCCAAAGATTTTGTTTTACTGACCACATTCCCCACACCATTTAGTAGGTTTTGTTTTAACCGCCTTCCATTTGGTGTTTCAACTGCCCCAAAACACTTTCAGAAGAGAAAGTCCCAGTTACTGTAAGGTTTCCAGGGTGCCCTTTGAAAATGGATGACAACCTCATTTGTGGAAAAACACAAGCCGAGTATGACAGCTGACTGCAGAATGTCCTTCAGAGTTAAAAAAATTCTGGAATCACACTCAGTGACAAGTGTGAACTTTCAAAAGACCACATTCAGTTTTTGGACATATTATTGTATCCACTGGGATAAAGGTCAACCCCAAAAAGTACAGACGATCTCCGTAGGAGTCAGTCATCAAACACAGCAGAAGTGAGATGTTTGTTGGGAATGGCAAGTCAGATGCTTTTTGCACCGTGCCTCACAGACTTAGCCAAGCCTCCCCAAGATCTTCTGAGTGAGAACAATCAGTGGACCTGTCTTGTAGAGACATCTGGCTTGATGTGACTAGCCACATGAGAAATAAAAACTGAAACAACTGGTGAGTGGGTCTTTACTCTCTGCTGTGTGGTTGTATTTGCCAAGGCCTTGTGGAGCAGATCCTTCCCTGTTTTCTGCTTTGTATTTTAGGTACTAGAGGGCCACACAACCAGTGTGTGTGCTTTGATTACAGTATACACCATAGAGTACAAGACCTTACAGAGCTACAAGAGGGAGATCAGGTATGAATGAAAGTGAGCCTATTGGTATAGTTGTAGGAAAGGCGTCTACAGCACATTCCTACATGACGGAAACACAGACTGGTACAGTTCGTCTGAACCAGTGACACCTTACAACTGTCTCTGAAATAGCAGAGAATACAGCAGCCAGAGAAGGAAATCAGCCTTTGAACTAAAGAGCCAGTGATGCTAGTCAGTTGTTATCGCCTACACCATGACATATGAATGTGCAAGCAACTAAGACAGAAACTATAGCTGGTAACAGAACAAGATCAGGTGGGTCCAGTGTGGAGGATCACTTCCAGTGAATCGAGAAGTCCAATACCACTTTGGACTCTGTGACATCCACCCAGAAGGATCCCAAGGGCTCCAAGCAGCAGAAGCACAAGCCCTTTCGATCCTCCACTCCTGCGGCAAAACCAGTCCAGTACCTGTCTGGCCAGCAGGCTCAGTCTTGGTGCCCTAGGCCCAAGTCCGTGGCTTCAGAGGTCCAAAAGCCTGGAGGAAAGGGACCTGGCAGCTCAGTGAAACATAGAAACATAGACTTTGACGGCAGATAAGGACCGCTTGGCCCACCTAGTCTGCTCATTTTCCTACCTAGAGGATAAGCTGCAGATCCTATTTAACCAACAGCCTATTTCTTCCTAACCCCCACAAAAATTGCCTTATGTCTGTCCCATGCATTCTTGAATTCTCCCACAGTTTTAGACCCGACAACCTCCTCAGGAAGGCTGTTCCATGCATCCACCACCCTCTCTGTGAAAAAATACTTCCTCAAATTGCCCCTGAGCCGTCCCCCCTCTATCTTCAGATTGTGTCCCCCTGTTCTTGCACATCTCTTTTTCTGAAAGATGCTACCCTCTTGGACTTTGTTGATTCCACTGAGGTACGTAAACGTTTCTATCATGTCCCCCCCCTCCCTCCTTTCCTCAAGGGTATACATGTTAAGCTCCTTTAGTCTCTCCTTGTATGGCTTCTCTTGCAGACTCTGCACCATTTTAGTTGCCCTCCTCTGAACTGCCTCCATCCTGTCTATGTCCTTGCGGAGATGAGGTCTCCAGAACTGGACGCAGTACTCCAGATGGGGTCTCACCAACTGTCTGTACAGGAGGATAATAACTTCATGTTTTCTGCTGGTGATACCTCTCCCAATACATCCCAGTACCCCCGCAGCCCTCCCTACCACCTTCTCACATTGCTTGCCAACCTTAAGGTCATCTGTTATGATTACCCCCAGGTCCCTTTCCATTTTTTGTCATTGTTACTACCTCCCCCCCCCCATTGTGTAATTTTCCCCTGGGTTTTTGTTTCCCAGGTGCATTACTTTGCACTTCTTTGCATTGAATCCAAGCTGCCATACTTCTGACCATTCCTCCAACCTTGCCAAGTCCCTTCTCATCCTTTCCACTCCTCCCTGTGTATCAGCTCCTTGGCTGGATCCTCCTCCTCCAAGCCTGCTCAGTGATGGGATAGTGGCAGCCACCCCCATGCCTCTCACGCCTCCTCTGGCTCCTCCTGTGGAGGGTTGGCTCTTCCACTTCCTTTCCCCCGGTCCGCTGTTACCATGGACAGGTGGATTCTGGAAGTTGTCAGCCAGGTTCTGCCTCTGGAGTTCAAGCAATACCCTCCAAGCTAAGCCCGCCCCCCAGAGGAGGACTTGGTATCTGCAGACACTTGGTCAGCTCTTTGAGATGACATAGCCAAGCTCCTCTGCAAGGAGGTCATGGTCAGGGTAGCGGATCCTCTGACATACCCAGGGTTTGTCTCCAGGTACTTCCTGGTGCCAAAATGGATCTGGAGCTGGCATCCCATTCTAGATCTGCACAATCTGAACAGATCCCTCAGGTCTCACACTTTTAGGATGGTAATTCTGTCCCAAATAATACCTTCTCTCAAGCAGGACATATGGTTTTGCTCTCTGGATCTATAGGATGCGTTCTTTCACATCCCGATCCATCCGCCCCACCAAAGGTTCCTCCGCTTCAGAGCCAAGGGAACTCTCTATGACTTCTAGGCCATGTCTTTCAGCCTCTCCTTGGCCCCCAGGATCTTCTCAAATGCTTTGCAGTGGTGGCAGCTTACCTGAGGTGCCAAGGGGTCCAGGTGTACCCCTGCCTGGATGACTGGCTAGGAAAACACAAAAAAGCTCGGGCACTCACCACCACATATAACGCTGCACACCAAAATAAATGGTTCAAAACATTTATTACATATTTAAAAAGTGCACAATTTATTTTGGTGTGCAGCGTTATATGTGATGGTGAGTACCCGAGCTTTTTTGTGTTTTATCTCTTGTTTGCTTGTGAGCACCCAGACCTTGTGCACACCCTGTTCTGTGTTCACATGACTGGCTGATAGCAGGTCTCTCCAGGTAGGAGGTGGAGGGGTCCAGGGATCTGGCCTTCCAGACCTGCATCCAACTTGGTCTCCTAGTCAACGAGGCCAGGTTGGAACTTGTGCCTTCGCAGGTGATCAGCTTCATTGGGGCAGAGCTCAACTCTTGCCGACCCAGAGCCAGGCTCCTGGCAGACAGGGCAGAGGTTCTCTCCTCCTTTGCCCGATCATTTCTGGCTGGGCACTTGCACCCTGCCCAGGACTTACTGCGCTTTCTGGATTACATGGCGACCTGCACCACCATGGTCTAATGGTCCCGTTGGCATTTGCGCTTCCTGCAATGGGAGCTGGCCAGCCAGTGGTCTCAGCGCAAAGGTCACTTCGACCAGCTGGTCACTGTGACCCAGAGGATGTGGGACGCCCTCCAGTGGTGACTTGTCCCAGAGCATCTGCAGGAAGGGATTCCATTTGTCCACCCTGAGCTGACAGTCATCCTGATGGCCAGTGCCTCTCTCACAGGCTGGGGTGCCCATCTGGGGGAACACAGAGTCCATGGGCTCTGGACCCCCGAGGAGTCCCGATGCCACATCAACCTGCTGGAGCTCCAAGCAGTTTGGCTGGCACTGACTGCATTCTCTTCTTTTGTTTGGGGTCAAGTGGTGTAAGTCCAGAAGGACAACACCACGGCCATGTACTACCTCAAAAAGCAGGGCGGGATGCACTCTCTGCCTTTGTGCAAGGAAGCTTTCCACATATGGACCCTCGTGTGCAGCCTGGAGGTGGATCTCCTAGCCATCCATGTGGCAGGAGCCTCCAATCAGCCGAGTGGGCTATGCAGATGATACTCAGCTCTACCTATCTTGCACCCTGATCAGGTAAATGAGGTGTCAGTGCTCGGACAGTTCCTTCAAGAAATCAGTGACTGCATGGCCTTCAACTGGCTACATCTCAACCCAGGGAAGACAGAGGTCATGGTAGTCGAACCAGGTTGGTCTGGGTCAGCAGTGACAAGTGGTGACCTCTTTTTTCCGTTGTTAAATGGTCACAATCTTAGAGCCATGGATGTGGTGAAAGATTTGGGCATCATTCTTGACTGCAAGCTGACATTTGAAAAACAGGTGTCTGTGGTAGTCAGGAATGGTTTTTACCATCATTGAAGTATCACCCAAATTAAACCGTATTTGGCACCAGCCAACCTTGAAATGGTTGTTCATGCCTTTGTCACCTACAGCTTGGATAACTGCAATGCTCTGTACCTAGAACTGTCTGGAAGTTTGGTACACCGACTGCAGTTAGTTCAGAACATCGTAGCCCAGTTGGTATTGGGAACTCCTTGTAGTGACCACATCATGCCAGTGCTACAGGCTTCACATTGGCTTCCTGTCCATTGGCGTATCATCTTCAAGATATGCTTGATAACTTTCAAGGCCCTACGTGGACTGGGCCCAAGCTACCTAAAAGATCTTTTGAAGCCTTACGCTCCCTCACGCCCCCTCCTGTCCATAGTTGCAGGTTTACTTTGGGTTCCCTGCTATCATTTAAAACAGTCTGGGGATAGGGCCTTTGGAACTGCAGTCCCTTTGCTGTGGAATTCTCTCCCAGAGTTATTACTTTCTGTCCCAACTGTGGACAACTCTAAGCACAGATTGAAAACATACTTGTTTACACAGGCCTATCCTGAGTATTAATTAATTCTAGTGGTTTCTATTTTAGTATTTATATTTATATTTTAATTGCATTGTATTTGCTGTTCTTTGAATTTTTAAATGCATACCTGTTTGCTTTGTTGTTGTGAGGCACTCTGTGTCATTGGAAAGGGCACCGTATAAATAAAATTTGCCTTGCCTAGAAAACCGTACTAAAACCCTGATTGGAGCAGGGGTTTAACATGGTTTCAGACCAACATGTTTGCCGGTTGGGAACTCAAGCAGGCAAGCACGGTGTCAGAGCGCAGTGTGGATGTTCTGACAACAGTGCTCAAACACAGAAATCAAAAAGTTTTTAAAAACGTTTTGAAAATGCGTATCAGTGTGGGCAAGGCCTACAAAAAAATATGATTTAAACTAAGTGAATGAGCCAGGGTTCGGCTTGTTGTGTTCTTAATTACTAAATGTTATTTTAGGCAATGACAATGAAATGAATCCTTGGGATTCATGTCTTCTTGTTTTCAATATCAATTTTTATTTAATTTTTTTTATTTTTGACTCAGTTGTTACATGAATATTTAACAGATTATCATATTATAGGAGGTTAACATGGAGCTTTTTACTACAGTATTCCCCCTGGAACACAATATGTATTTTCTTTGTGATTATGACTAACAAAGTTAAGCCTGTGAAGGAAAAACTTAAACAAATGTTGCTCGATGAACAATGCCCAGGAAAAATCCAGGAACGATTTATTAATTTGTTCTGGCCTTAGCATAAAATCCTTTTTTTTCCATTTCCAAATGGGAAATTGATTTAGTTTTCCCAATTAGTCTCCCTTGATTGTGTGTTTTTTTTCCACAGGCATTTGTTCATTAACCATGGATAATCTTGTCCATGATTCATGGATGGAGTTATAATGGACAAAGACCAGGAAGAGAGCAAGGATGACCATGGATATCCATGAACAACCTTGTTTGTGAAAACATAGACAACCAGAGAGTGGGCCAGTGTTCAGAGGATAAAAAGGTTATCAGTTAAGGAAGATAAGGTTATTATTGTTTGGAGAGTTTAAGTGTGGCCACGTGACTGTGAGATCATGTGATTTTATACAAGCATGGCTGAGACGAAGGAGTTACATAGAAACATGAAAACATAGAATGTAATGGCAGATAAGAACTGCTTGGCCCACCCAGTCTACCCACTTTTCCCTGCCTATACTGTCACCGCAGACGCTAATCGATACAACTGCAAAAAAAGCTTGGGCACTCACCACTACATATACTGTATATGCTGACACCGTTAAGAAAGGAAAAATATTTTATTTACATGATAGCAGTGGCAATAACAAAGCATCAGCCTGATGCATTTCAGATCCCACCTGGACCCATTCTCAAAGGCCTTTGAGCAAGGGTCCAGGTGGGACTTGAAATGCGTCAGATGGGCACTTTGTTATTGCCACTGCTATCATGTAAATAAAATATTTTTTCTCTCTTAACGGTGTCAGCATATATATGCTGTGGTGAGTGCCCATGCTTTTTCTGCAGTTGTATTTCACTTTGCTTGTGAGCACCACAGCCTTGTGCGCACTCTTCAGCGTTTTTCAAGACACTAATCGATCTCCAGCTCTTTCTCCCCCCTTCCTTTACACTAAGATTTCCTTATGCCCATCCCGTGCATTCTTGAACGCCACCTCTGTTTTTATCCTCATCACCTCTGCTGGAAGACTGTTCCAGGAATCCGCCACTCTTTCTGTGTACAATTATTTCCTAACATCTCTTCTGAATCTACCCTCCTCCAGCTTCATAGCATATCCCCTTGTTCTCGAGCTCCTTTTTTCTGAAACATTCTTCCTCCCGTACCTTATTTGCCCTGTGAGTTATCTAAAGGTCTCCGTCAAATCGCATCTCTCCCTTCTATCTTCAAGGGAGTACATATTGAGGTCCGTTAGTCTCTTGTTATAGGGCTTTTGGTGCAGAGTCAGACTCCGAACTATTTTAGTTGCCCTCCTCTGGTCCACCTCCACTTTGTTTATGGCCTTCCAGAGATGTGATCTTCAGAACTGGACATGTACTCAAGGTAAGGTCTTACCAGCAACCTACACAGGGGCAACACCACCTCCCTCTTTCTGCTGGTAATACCCCTCCCTATCACCGCAGTGTCTCACTAGCCCTCCCAACTGTCTTGTGCACTGTGTGGCCACCTCTAGGTCATCCAATATGGTTACCCCCCAGGTCTCTTTCCTGCTTGGTGGTCATCAATACCACTCCACGTATTTTGTACTCTGCCCCCAGGTTTCTGTGCCCTAAGTGCATTATTTTGGACTATTTCACATTGAAACACAGATGATGTACCCTTGACCATTCCTCAAGTTATCTCAGGTCTCTGCTCATCCTTTCCATACCCTGGAGTATCCAACCTGTTGCAGATATTAGTGTCATCTGCAAAGAGGCAGACCATCGCTTCCAGCTCCTCTGCAATGTCACTTATAAAGATATTAAAGAGGATTAGTCCTAGTACAGATCCCTGAGGTACCCTGTGGGTCACCTTCCCATCCTTGGAGTGAATTCCATTTACCACCACCCTCTGATGCCTATCCCATAACCAGTTTCTTACCCAGTTTACCACCTTTGGACCCACTCCTAGGCTACCCAGCTTGCTTACTAGTCTCCTACTTGGAATGGTGTCAAAAGTCTTACTGAAATGTAGGTAAGCCATGTCTACTGTCCCCTCTGACCTAAATCCTTGGTCACCCAGTTAAAGAAATTGAACAGATTTGTATGACATGACCCCTCCCCCACCCCCACCACCACCCCACCCCTTCAGTGAATCCATGCTGCCTCAGGTCTTCTAACCTGTTGGATTAAAGTTACTGTATTCCACAGTCTTTTCCTTTAGCAGTGTTTCCATTAACTTTCCCACCACTGGTATCAGACTGACTGGCCAGTAATTGCCAGCCCCCCTCCCTGCTACCACTTTTGTGAAATGGGACTACCTCTGCCCCCATCCAGTCCTTCAGAACCACTCCTGTTTCCAGTGAACTGTTAAATAGGCAGTATAGCGCAGTGGTCTAAGGCTCTAAGCTGCAAATTTGGTGACATCCAGCAGACCTGACCTGGGTTTGAATCCCACAGCTTCCACTTGCATACTGTGTGACCCTGAGCAAGTCACTTAACCTCCTTGTGCTCCCAGGTCGCTCCTGTAAAAAAGCTTTCAGCTTAGTGTGCTGTACCTGGTTAAAACAACTAAATAAAAAAAAAAAAAAAAAAATACAGCTGTCAGAGGTGCAGTCAGTGCCTCCCTAAGCTCCCTCAATACCCTTGGATGCATCCCATTTGGACCTAATGCTTTGTCCACTTTCAGTTTAGTGAGTCCCTTCAGGACTCTCTCCTCCAAAAAGGACTAGTGTCCACTTCCCTCCCTCCAAAGCTCCTGTTACTATTTTGTGGACCTTCCTCTTCTCCATCTTCTGTGAACACTGAACACAAGTATTTGGTCATGATGTCTGACTTTTCCTGGCCCTCATCAGTAGCTCTGATGTCCTGGTTAAGGCTGCTTGAGAGACAGCTGTGGACATTTTTTCTGTGTAGTAATCTGTTCTATTTCTGTGATCAAAGACTGCTTATATACAGCACAGATTTTAAGTGTGCTTCTGACCACCTGTGCTTGTTTGCTGTTTAACTCCTACAGAATGTTGTTTCAGTTTATAAAATGGGTATGGGAATTATTGCATCCTAAATGGTCACCAGCTGTGCATTGTCAGAGTACTACCACTGGTTTAAAAAGTGCTGGCAATCAGGACATAGTACACTAATGTGCAAATGCGTTTTGTACAAAAAAAATCTAGACTGCCATTACAAACATGGCTGCCACCTTTACTCTTGTTTATTTATTGATTTAGTTTTTGATTACCGGGTAAGTGCTCTAGATAAAGAAATTGCCTATTTTCAGTCATGACCCATGACCAGCAGATTGAGTACCACTAGCGAGGCCCTAAAAATGAAACTCCCTCAAAATGTCACAATAATTTAATGTTCTTTCCTTTTATAATTCCTCTATATTATTCTATAACACAAATACACCAATTAAAGAAATGAAGTACTATTAATAGCTTTACTTTTTTGAGCTTCTTTCCTGATCATCAGAAAACCCCTTCCTATCCCTACCTGCCTATCAGGAAAATCTTTGCTGCTTAACCTGCCCAGATAAAACTGAATTCCTGGCTTTACTGAGGTCTTCTGTTATGAGTGTTTGTGTGGGGAGAGGTGAACATTTTGCCAGTAGATTTCCGAAGAAGTTTGAATTACTGCATTTCATGGTAAACAAACATTCCATCTACTGAATTTATAGAAAGACGGATGATAGACATGGGGATGGACTACTTTTTACTAGTTACTTTTAACAAAAGAGAATACCTGTTTTTAAATAAAAAAAATTGCAATTTTTTGTTAAAGGGACACTGTCAACCCTCGTAGGCCTCAAAGTATCTCTAGTTTAGAGAACACATTTTATGATTGGTCGTATTCTGTAGCGATTGCTGATGTCGTAGGTAATTTGCTTCTGATTCCTTTTCTTCTTTCTTTTTAAAAGTGAGAAACAGACTACACACCATGCTGGTGTTACTACACAAAAACTTGTTTGTTTACAGTCCTTTACCCATCACTACTGCATCCCTCCTGGACTTGGGAACATCCCCAACACAGAGTAGTCACTCATGATGCAGAGGGAGGAGAGAAGACTATTACATGCTGAGTGGCTGCATTGTATGAGGGCATTCGTAATGTTCAGGAAGTATGCAGCAAGAGTAGATCAAAGATTTTAAACAAAACAAGGTTGAGTATAGTTGCACCATTAGCTTGCATTTCAGTTCTACTAAGAAAGGAAGTAGATAAAACAACCAGTAACATTAATGAATTTTAGAGAAGGTATGCAGTCTTAAAATGAGAGATTTCAACTAGAAATAATATGATACAAAAAAGGGTTGACACTGCCCCTTTAAATTATGTCAGTGTTCCCATTTTATAACACAATAGAACATGTCAGGATATGAGCAGTTATGTGATAACTGCACATCCAGTTGCTGAAGGCACTTGGCATATATGCCTCGTGCTTCACATTGCATCTGGGCCTGCATTTATTACGTAACTGTCTACACCTTGTTGTGTCTTATTGCTTACTTGTTTCAGTTTATAGTTTAAGGTACAACCTTTTAACATATGGCTGTGTAGTTTGTAGGCATGAACAATGATTCCCTCTCTTGCATCCCTCTAATTTCATCCTAATTTAAATATAAATGAGGTTGCATTTGCTCTGGTGTGAATACCTGCTTGTCTCCATTGCAAAGATCATGACTCCACTCATGCAAGGCATTTTTGGAGTTGATAATGTGTGCCTACACAAGCCAGCAGAAATTTACTCTTATTCAGTTCTGTTACATGGCTTGTGAAGTCCCTGTATTCTCTTAAAGCATTTTTGTCTAACCTAGATACACTTTAAACTATAGAAAACAGCAGAGCACCTACTATGCGTTGAAAAGTTTCTTGACTAGCAAAAGACAAGAACACAGGGAATGCAGAGGACTGAACAGCACTGACTAATAATAGGCTTTAGAACTAAAGCATCATGACATTTCAGGACGCCTTACATGAGTCAGGTCAGGACCTTTGCAATGGGATCAAGCAGGTTTTCATGCCAGATGTAAGTACCTTAATTTACATTTAAATGAGACTTCAATATAAACTGGCTTGACTGCACCAATGTTGCTGTTGAACTCGTGCTTAACAAAATTATGCTCTCCCAAATTATCACGCAACCCACTAGATTATCTAACAATGCCCAGACAGCCACTCTTATAGATTAGATTCTTGTACCCAACACTGACAAAATATTTTCAGCTGGCGTTCTCCCCCGACTCCATCACTGATCATTCTCCTGTCTGCTGTAACTGGCGGACTAACATGGAGTATGCCCCTCCCTGAATATCCACTTCGGAACTGCAGTACGTACTCCTTGACCCTACCAAATACAAAGCTGACCTACCACACCTTAAGTGAGCCCCCTTGTAGAATACTACTGATGTTAACCAAGTACTCCACTACTTCAATAATGCCCTGATCCAATGTCATGATAAACAGGCCCACTCACCTCTAGGAGGGTTAGAGGACTAAAAACAAAATGGCTTACTCGTCCTTTACTAGCTCCCTTAAAAGAGAGGGACAAAAGTTGGACCGTCTTCAAAACAACCAACTCCAGCACTGACTGGGCAGGATACAGTCACCTCAGAAACAAGTGTAAGGTGGCCATCAGACAAAGTAAGAGTAAATTTTACAGAGAAAAACTCATGGCCTCACAAAATAACCCAGGCAGATATTGGAAAAACCTTAAAGAATCTCTGGGGTACGCTAATCTCAGCACCCTTTCTAACTTTGAAAGAAGTGGGGCAAACTGCAGTAACCCAGTCACTGTATCTGTAACCCCCCCCCTACAAATGGGCATTCCCGAAAAGTCTTCCTTGAGCTTGCCTAAATGCTTACTGCCAGGCTGGTGTCCTGCGTTTTAGCAGTTTAAATGTATTGCCAGAGAGTGCCTGTATGGCCTCTGTGTACTGACTCTTTAAAGGCTGCCTGGACTGCAGTCATAATTAATCTGGGAGAGACTGAGTGTTTCTATGCGCGAGTCCCGCCCGGGCTGCCAAATAATCACTCCGTTCTGTCATCGCTATTAGCGCAGAGGGAGCTCTGTTAGAAGGTGTACTTGTTTGCTGATCATTTATTAGAATAGTAATAATGTTGCAGTTTGTCTAACCTGCCTTCTTTGCAGCATGGACATTTCGTTTATCTCCATCATCTTGGTCCTGGACTGCTGAAATGGGCCAGTCAGTACCTTTGGGGACTCTAAAATGGAGACTGTCCCAGGGGCTTTGTGGGAGCAAAATTCTGTAGGAATTGTAGTTTGGGGCATTTGCTGCCTAAATGAACCTGGAGGGGGAGCCCTTGTTGTGACTGACAGACAGATCAGCCAACCGAGCCTTTTGGATCCTGGGAAAAGTCCCAGACTGCTTGCAGTTTCAGTTCAGATCTGAATTGGGAAGTGAAGGAGTAACAGCTCAAGATAGTCACGCAGCAATTCCTGCGTGGATTCGCGTGGGAGAACTGTGAAAGGGCTGAATTTTGACCTGCCTGTCTGCTTGCTGTCCCTCAGAGGGAAAATTGAAGTTTATTCAAACTGAATCTGAATTGTGAGGATGATTTAAGCCACAGAACTGTGACCAGGCTATAATTTTATTTTATTTTATTTAGTCAGTCATAGGAATTACAACCCTTTGAGTCATAGACTGATTTACAAAGGCTCCGCGGAAGCGTAGTCATACATTCAGAGATAGTACATTAGTGGGACATCACATTTCAAGTATTTACATATAATAGCCAGGGTGGCTGAAAATCTATACATGTAGTAGCTAGGGTATTGATATTATTACAGTGGAACAGTTATAGAGCAAGGGCAGCCTCTGGGGCATTGTCATATAGTAGGAACAGTGATCAATACAATAGTGAAACAACAGAGTTTAAGCAAAGTATTTACATATAATAGCCTGAGTGACTGTTTACCTATACATGTAGTAGCTAGGGTATTGGTATTAGTACAGGAGATATAGTTGCAGTGTAGGTGCAGCCTCAAGGGCATTGTTATGTAGCAGAGACAGAGATCAGCGGCAAAGATGTCCTACACAGTTAACCTGAAGAAGACCGAAGATTTGCTGAATGCGATCGGCCTGTCAGGATTTCCAGCCACCTTTGAACTCCCGGTTTGTGCAGAGACTCTGCAATTGTGACCGAATAGCAATCTGCCTGGTACAGTAGAATTTCTTACATGTAAATGTGCTGTTAGTGGGTCGTGATTTGGTTCCCCACTGTGTGCTGAACTGTGTTCTGCTTGCTGGAGACTGCATCCAGCTCCGACAGACTAAATCCGTTTGCATCTCCATTTGGCCTGGGCCTTTCCACACTGGTCCAGCCAGACTATCCACTACACAGAGAAAGCCATAGACGAGAGACCTGCCTGGGGATCAGCCCCTGCTCAATGCCTTGAACAGGAATGATGCCTCAGTGATTCATGTGGGCCCTGCTTCTCCTGGCACTCCAGGTCAACAACCTGCAGTCTCAATTTCATCCTGTCTGTGTCCTGTATTGGGTATCATGAGTAAACATCACGGTAGCTCCCTGCAACAACAGCTAAATCTAAAGTTTTGTCATCTGATTGCTTTGTTGTCTTTTTCTTCGTGAACTGAGTCCTCCGGCTCCGGATTACAAATAGTGTGTGTTATGCATGTTGCTTTCTTCCATCACGAGGCCCCAACCAGCTGCGACACCCGCCTACCCCGGGCAACGGTCCTGGCTAGCCCACCTTTTTCCTACCTGGGTACCCAGAGTGTGTGACTGTGTAGGGACTCTGAAGTGCATGCATAACTGTCTGACTGATTTAGTCTTTAAGCCAGTCAACCTGATTACTCCCCTCCCTTGTTCAAGTCCCCTGAATAAATCAGATCTAACACTTTTTGCATTTAACCTGACTGTGGTTCCAGTTTGTGCCAAGAGTACTGCACTGTTGCTATTTGCTGTGCATAACCTTGTTTTACAGGGGTCTCCAGGGTCGAGCTAGAGGAACCAGCCCTGGTGGTAAGTGCAAACAGTGTGGGTAATTGCATGGTGAATAAGGGTCATTGTGAAAGTGATTGTTATATATTGTTCAGGCCACTAGAAGGGAAAGGGGGGGGGTCACAGTGTCCTGGAGGGCTGTGCCCAGGTTAGCTTGACCACTAACAACCCTGACCTCTGGGTGGAGGCACCCGTTTCAGTACCCAGGCCCCTTAACCTGCTACTAGCCAAGCAGGCAGGGGTAGTAGCCCTTGGGATAGCGCCACCTAGGGGTCACATATCTAAAGCTTTCAACCATCAATTTCTGACCTTTCTGCAGTTACTGAAGCCCTGAACTCTCACTCCAGCCATGATGCCCACCCTCCTGTACTGCCACCCTCCTCCCAACCCTCCAGTCACTGCTGCTGAGGTCTGCAAACTCCTCCTGTCTATCCGTGAGTCTAAGTCTGCAGGCCCTGATGGTCTCAACCCCAAATTACTGAAACTTGCAGCCTGGGAGCTTGCCCCACCCCCGACCCATATCTTCAATTTGTCACTATCCACTGGTGTTGTTCCATCAACTTAGAAAAATGCCAGTGGTGTGCCCATTCATAAAAAATAGAAATCCTAAACTGCTATCAAATTATTGGCCTATTGCTATATTAACTGTCCTCAGTAAACTGCTCAAAAAAATCATAGCTACTCAACTAACAGCATACCTTGAAAAGCACAATCTCTGATGTCCGGCCCAACATGGTTTTGCAAGAACCACAGCACCACCACAGCGCTACTTACCCTATCAAATGCAATTTATTCAGCAGTCAACCAAGGCAACCTCACTGGGGGCTGTATTCACAGACCTAACAAAGGTCTTCATTACAGTCAACCCCCCCATACTACTAAACAAACTCAGTACTATTGGAGTCTCAGATCTCAACATACCCTGGTTCTCCAACTACCTCTCAGACAGACAGCAGCGAGTCAGAATCAGAATCTGCCCTACCCACTCAGATTACCTCCCCTAGGTGTCCCTCAGGGTTCAGTCCTTGGCCCTTTACTGTTCTATCTTGACATAAACACCATTACTCACTGTTTTAAAAACACTACTCCCCTACTATACGCAGATGACATGGTATTCTTCAGTCATGCCTCCAACACAACTGACATCAACAGAGACCTAGCATCTGACTTAGCTTCTATGCAGTCCTGGTTAAAGGACAATAAATTTCTCATGAATTACTCTGAGTCCCAAGTCATGCTTTTCAGAACCCCTTGCAGACTAAAAAATATGCCTATCCCCCTAACCGTGACTGCTGAGGATGGCACTCCCCCCCCCCAATACTGTAACTAATTTCAAGTACCTCGGCATCACACTTGACCCCTCTTTGGACTTCTCCTGTCACATTCTATCTGTGTGTAAAGCCATCAACCCCAGCCTAGGCATTGCATACCATGCCAGAAGTAATCTCTCACCTTCTGCCCACATCACAGTTGCTCGCTGCCTCCTTCTCACTAAGCTGTCTTATGGACTACCAGTGTTTTCCCAGTCCTCTAGTCTTCTCAGATGCAAATGGACAATATGCTACAATAACATACTGTATGTAGATTTGCCTTATCCTGCAATTGTCTAACCCATCACTGCCTGCTCTATAGCAAATTATTCTGGTCCTCCCCGACTGCCCTGCTTGACTTCTCTCTCTTGGGAAGATAGTACACAACATCCTTTCCACACAGAAGCTGCCTTCCCTAGCCACCCTTCTGGTAGCCAGCACAAACCACTACACCCTTAGGTCCTCTGGAGTTGGGCAATTATTAATCCCCAGATCAAAAACTAAATATAGCACCATGGTCCAGTGCAATTGCACATTCTTGACAATGTCTCCCTACTGCTTGTTCTTTGGTTGCCCTAGCTTACATGTAATGTTATATTGCTCTTGTTACTTTGCATGTTGCTTTGTAAATTTTTCAATATGTTGTACTGTAATCTCCCGGGTCATACCTGACAATAGGTATATGAATGCCTAGTATACCCCATCCGATAAAAAAAAGCTAAATAAATAAATCCTGATGTAATTAGGAGGGCACAATCCAAAACGCCTCCTCCCGTTCTGTCCTCTCCTTCCTACTACAAGTCTTCACTTCTCCTACTTGCTCCTGCCCCTAATTTTTACCTATCCCTCAAGCCTACTCCCTTTCAATCCTGCACCTATAACTCTTACATCCTCTACTCCTCCAGATCATGATATGGTATTAACTGTGTTTATGGTGTTGTCCAAAAGTCATGTGTGTATCCTATGGATAATGTCTGGTTGCTATCCCATATTTTGTTGTATATCTTGTACTTATTGTATTCTATGATTCTATGTAAATACTGCTACTACTGTGAACTGCTTCCCCTTCCTCACCTCACCCCCCCCCAGACTCATCTGGAAACAAGCTATATTGCTCCATATGCCTTCCTGGTGAAAAAATGAAAGGGGAACTGTCATCTGCAGTATTTCTTAATGTCTGAAAGCCCATAAAAAGCTAATTTGAGTGAGCAATTGTGTTTATCCGTGAGTCTTTGCAGTCCAGAGTTATTCATTTATGAATCAGCCTGTAATTAAGGGATGGGGGCAGCCATGTGTTTTAGGCACCTGACAGGAAATGAAGTCACCAAGGGACTTGACCCTCCTTTGACTGTAGATAATCAAACAGGTTAAATACAAAATTGTCTGTTTTATTAAGTATATTTTAATGTGTTATTACAACACTTTATACATATATAATAATTGTTTTATATGTGCATTGAAACTAGTCAGTTATCACCTTTATATTACTGTTTGTTAAAATAGTCCATCTTCAGGATTGCTTTAACTTCTAGGCTATACTGCCAGCTGATCATCAAAAACTACACATCTCAAGGTTGGCTCTGTGGTGCCAACAGGTACTGGGGTCCCATATCAGGATTTCTAAACCTTGGATGTGTTCACATCAGAACAGATTTCTGGGGCTGCCACAGCACCAGTGTCTGTCTTTTTCTGTTCCCTCTCTCATAGCCTTTTCTCTTACAATTTCGGGTGTGAACTCAGGTCTACAAGATACAAATGTAGCTACATACCTACTGGCCTGGCATCACTGGGTCAGCCTTGAATTGTGTAGTTTTTGATTATCAACTGGCAGTACAGCCTAGAGGTTAAAGCAAAGAGCTGTTAACAAACTTCATTCATCCTGCAGAATGGGTTTTTATTCCAACATGCTTTACTTGTATAGTGTGTGACCAGAGCAAGTCACTTAACTCCCTATTCTCCCAAAACCCTCCTGGGAACACGTTGTAGCTTAGTGTGCTGTTCCTGGACAAAGACTGTAAAAACAATCTGAGCATGTGTTATGATTCTGAAAATAGCATGCTCTTTCTGTGCAGTACTGTGTGTAGTTTTTGATGATCAGCTGGCAGTATAGCCTAGAGGTTAACACAATCCTAAAGATGGATTATTTTTATTAATAGATTCAAATGTAAAGGTGATAACTCACTAGTTTCTATGCACATACAAAACAATTATTATAAATGTAGAAAGTTTTGTAATAACACCGTAAAACACACTTAATAAAATAGACAATTTCCTATTTTACCTGTTGGATTATCTACAGTCAAAGGAGGGCCCAGTCTGGTATCACGTCATAATAGCGATCGACCCAAAATGAGTGACTAGAAATATAGCAACTCATTTTGGACGCTATTATTGTGGGCTACCATGCAGAATAGCGAGGATATGGGATAGTACACGGGGAAGGTGAATGGAAGGGGGAATAGTGAGGGAAGGTGAGGACACAGAAGGGGTTTTCAGGCACCAGTGTACCTGCTGCCAACGAGTAACCATATGGACGCGATGGTGGGGTGGCTAGCTCTTGTGCAGCAGGTACTGTCTTGGACCGGAGCATGTACATTCAGCTGCGACCTAAATTTTGCCAAGATCCAGATTTTTCCCTCCTCAATATGCACCCCTGGAGCTGAGAATCTTAATTATGGAGTGCGACAAGCTCCCTAGTTATGGTAGGGGCACAGCCTCCGCAAAACACATTTTTTAAAATTTGATGTCAGGTCACCCTGAAGTGTATATCGCCGATTTGCTTTTCAGCAATATATACTCCCCATAACAGCGATCATTGTTTTGCATTCGCTGTTATGATGTGGAACCGCCAAGTCCCTCAGTGACATCTTTTCCTGTCAGGAGCCTAAAACACATGGCTAGCCCCAGCCCTTAAAGAGCTACCGATGCCTCAAGAAGAACTTTCAAAAACATAATATTTGGACACAAAGCAGCTTTTATTTCTCAGCAACTGTGTATTTCTTGTCCCCATTACTTATTACTGAGGTTATTTGCTTCAAAAACAGGATAGTTGTTTCTTTAGGGTCCATCAGCTCCTCTTGCTGCTTCCCAACTTGATGTCATAATACTCTGCTTGTGACATCACAGTTATTCCCATGGCAACAGACTGTGATGTCACAACAGGGCACTATGATTTTGAGTAGTGAATCGGCCATTGAGGCAGATGAACTCTGAGGGATAAAGATCTTATTTTTGTGGAAATTTCTTCAGTTATAAATAATGAAGATGAAAAATCTATATAAGGTGTATGAAATACAAGCTGACTTGAGTCTAAATATTATGTTTTCCAAAGTTTTCCCAAAGGCGTCAGCTGCTCTTTAATTACAGGCTGATTTACACATGAACAACTCTGGACTGCGACTGCAAGGACTCACAGATAAACACAATGGCTCACTCAAATTAGCTTCTTATGGGCTCTGTAGATGACAGTTCCCCTTTAAATAAATAATAAATAAAATGATATCAGACTTCTGCATAATCAAGGGTATCAGCAAAATCAAACAGACAAATATATGATTTGGTGTCCTTCAGCAGGAGATGGGCACATGCCCTGAAGCTAAGAAGTAATAATTCAGGGCTAGTATTGGAAGCATTTCTTCCTTAAGATGAACCTCTGGAGCAGCTAACCAGTGGGAACGGTCAATATGAAGACATTACAGGCCTTCAAGGTAAGTCTGGACAAACTGTTGCCTACCAGAGTAATCACTGGATACCCTGAGTAGTAGACTGGGTAGGGATTTCTTAAATTAGTATGTGCTTACACTGCATACTTATACATCCCTGCTTAAGAAGCAGTGAGAGGATCTGATGGACCTAGAGGCTCTGCCAAACTTAATATGTCAGTATCTTATTGTGTTCTGAGGAGCTCATGTAAACATGTCCTTTCATTGCATCTGCTCTACAGCATTCCCCACCACCCCGTTCCACGTATTCTTGACTACTAGAATGCCAAAGATGATCTAATAGAAACAGGAGGACATTTCAAAGGTTTTAAGACAAAAATTCAAAAATGTCTTTGAAGGATATTTGGATGATTCATGAAATCATTCTGAAGAATAAAAAAAAAACACCAATGTGAGGTCATGTACTGGCTCAGAATGAATCAAGATATCTCACAGGTGGATGTAAGCTGCTCATTTTACTTGGAATATAAACCAAGGCTGCCAACAAAGCTACTGAAATTACATCCAGCATCACACTGACTTTACCAAAATGTACCATAGGTACTGAATTGTTTACGTGAGGCAAGCAAGCCTTGTTTTATAGTTCTGGATTAGCAAGGAATGATGACAAATTGCCTTTCCATATGTAAAAAAATTACAGTTTTTTTCATTTTATAAGGATTCTGCTGGTCCCTTATCCGTAGTGCTAGATACTGCGAACACATTCCCTGCTAATATCATATTATGAGCAGATAGCATCTGTGTGCTAAAAAGTGGACTGTGCACTGCTTCTTAACTATTTGTGTGCTACAAGGACTGTGGACAACTCACATCCTTAGCCACACCTGTACTGAACACAGCCCAGTAGGAACATACAGAACTAGCAAATGCAAAAGTTCAAAAAAGTAGATTTCACTAACTGAGTAATATGGAACTGAAAGCATTATATTATACAGACATCTGGCATAATCACTTGTGATCTCAAATTGCCAGCCTACATTAAAGGAATAATGCCTGACAGGGTGGGTGTTATGCTGGGATAACATCCCACCTCGGATGGTTGGGACCGAGGCCAGCGGCCAAAGGCGTCCAACACCCGAGAAGGGATGTTATCCCAGCATAACACCCACACTGGAGGGCATTATTCCTATTATGCAATGGCTCGTTGTTATATATAAAATAAAAAAATAATTTTAAAGAATGTTTTTATTAGAGTGGAAAAATATTTTTGTTTCTTAAGAGGAGATGCAAAATAAGGGCTGCTCCATAGTGGCAATCATGATGCCAGTAGACCTGTGAACAGCAGGGATGTTATGCCAGGATAACATCCCTGTTGTGATGGCCAACTGACCAATCAAAAGCCAGGATTCTTTCTTGCCATTGTATAATACTGTATTAACTAGCAAGTTAAATACTGATCACATAAGTGTTGAACTTTCAATATTTGTACCTTTTTTCCTGCAATTGATGGGCTTAGCCTGAGGTTCAGTGGGGCACCAGAGAACATTTGCCACGCACCCCAAATGGTACTTAAACCGTGCCTGCGTAAGTGGGGATACATCGTTTTGTTGCTGCAGCCATACAGCTGCCAACTCTTTGGCCCCCCATGCCCTTCATCCTACTTGACATGCTGTGTGGCTGCTGCTTGGAGAATGTCTGCCTTCTCTGTGCTTCTTTTTCAGGCCCACCATTTTCTTCAGCTTCTTTGTTTTGATACTGCCCCTGCTGTTGAGTCCTGCGTCCTTTCTGTGTTTGTCCTGCAGCGTACTGTGGCTGGCTTCCTGATGCACTCTTCTGGGGTTCCCTTTGGCTGTCCCACAGCGTATACCAATGCCGTAGCAACTCCCCGACAGTGAAAACCATCACAGCAACAGGATTTAGCCAAAATCCGCATGTCGCTGTGATGGTCTGTGCATGGTCTGGGGATTGCCTTGCAGGGTGTTTGCACCCCCCGGTCCAACTCCGATTCGGAGTTAGAATCCCAGAGACCGGGGGTGTGGGGGGGCGGAGACCCCACATGGGGGGTTTGGGGAGGCGCATCCCCCCGATGGAAACACGGAGGCATCCCTGACACTGCATTGCCGACACTCGGCCATGCGGCTGTTGCTGTCAGGATGTCTCCATAGCCGCTGTCACTGCAGCATGGTAAAACCGTTTCTCAGTTAGTTTGGATTTCCTGTCTGGCTCCTCACCCCTGCCTGTTCCATGGCCTGTACCCCTCCATGTGTTCCATCCATCTTTTTATTCTTCTTTTGGGCCTTTGTATAATCCTTCCTAATTGGGCATGCCTTCCCTTTTATATTCATTCTACCTAACCAGGCATTCACTCCCTATTACATTTCATGCTGTCTGCTGGGCATACGCCCTCCTTCTCACCCCCATACTACCTACTGTAGTGTCCATGCTTACTTGTTGCCTAGCTACACTTTGCTTCTACAGGATTTCACCATCATCAGCTCCTTTGGCATACTTCTCCTGTTAAAGCTACACATCCTACCTATTCAGGCAGTCCACCTCCTTACCATTTCCTCCTATCTTACCCAGGCTATTGACACTTCAGCTTTTCTGCACCCAGTGACTTGTCCGTGCCTACTTACCATACTACCTTTCTCCTGCTCTGCCCCTTAAGGGTTATTTTATAGGCCTCGGCCTTTCTAGCCTTAGAGGCTAACATGATTGCTCTGCTTCCATGAAGTCTGCATCTGGAGTGTGGGTCTCACACTGAGAAGGGGTCATTTTAGCCAAGCTGATCAACTTGATGGTGCCTTTTGGCCTCCACATGCCCTTCTCTCCACCTGGAAGGTAGAATTCTCACCTTGGGGCTCCTTTAGCTCTGCAGATGAGCTCAGCAAAACATCATGATGCAGTATTTATGACTTCTGTTTCTCAAGGGTGGAATCTCACTGTTTCGAGGTTCCTTTGTCCATGCCGACTGACCTGGAAGCACCTCTTGAAGCCATCCTCCCCATGTGTGCCTATGGCTGACTTGGTCTCACTACATATCCCCTTCTATTAGTCCCCCTATCATCATCGGGCAGAATTTTAGCCTCCTCATAGACCTGAGGTCCAGTACAAACTGTTCACCTGTACCTATTCTCTTCACCCCATGCTTTGAGGGTGAGACCCTCTTTGCTAGAAGGGGCTCCGTTAGCTGTACACATCAATTTGGCAGAACATCAATGGCATTATCCCATTAGAGGGATAGAGTGAGAGCCTTCCCATCCAAACTGTCCCCCGAACTCGTTTCTGAATTCAGCTGGTCTAACCATCATAATAGGAACCCATACCAAGAGGAATGGCAGCCAAGGCTTTTTGTTCCCCAGTTTCCTTCACAAGTTTTTTTTCCTGTCCTCCATACTGAAGGTCATAATTTAAATGTACACAGTATATTAAACTTCTGCCAAGAGCTGGAGCTGGATGGTGGACCTTCACTTCAATCTTCCTCTCCTTGAGTTTGGTGTTCTGTCCAGGATGTGTCCTTCTGTAGGCTACATCTCTTCTCTCCTCTGGGAAGTAAGTGCTTGTCTGTTGCTTGTTGCTTTTTCCGGCCTTCTTCCCTATGGTTCCTTTAGTATTGGGGAGACACACCCTGCAAGCCCTCTAGGAGTAGAAGAGGGTTACTGTGTATTTCTGGAAATCTGAAAGGATGGTAGCCCCTTTAGCACCGGCAGAAAGAGCGTAAGCAAAAGTTGCAGTCATGTTGCATAAGCATTCTACATACAACATAAGAGACTACCTTAGTGCCCTTCACTGAATCCTTGCCTCCTACTCATTCAATCTTAAACCCAACCTATTCCCTTTGTGTTTCCTAAGCATTCCCACATAAGGAGACCGATGGCCCATAGAACTGATTGTCTTTGCCCGTCATTCTGTAGGGCAGCAGGTGACACTTCGCACGCCCCCTCAACAAGCAGCACTTAAACTGTGCATGCTTTAGCATCCTTCAGCAGTCCTGTTTTTTTGTTTTTTTTTTTGCTGCCATCTTCCTTCCCTCTTCCTCTTGCAGTGCCTTTCTTTCCTTAGGATTTGACATTCTTCTCTAAGGTACCTTTGATCTAAGGGGATCTCTTCCCTGCACCACCTCTAGGGGTGGGACCCTCCTTGGGGATTCCTGCACTTTACAGCACTCCAAAAAAATAGTAGACCCTTTAGCGGGACAAAGAGAGAGAGACAGAGAGAGCATATACCAAAGGATCAATTGGCTTGCATAAGCATTTTACATACTACCTACCAGGCAACCTCAGTACCCTTCACCAAATTATTGCTTCTACCAATTCAATTCTAAACCCTACCTATTTCCCCTTATGATTCCTAAGCATTTATTCCTACATAAGGAGCCCACTGGCACATTAAATTATATTTAATGGATTTTTCCTGTTATATTCAAGTACAATTTTATTTGTGAACTTTGATACTCTGATACTGTATTGCTGATTGTATTGCTGATTAAATAGTTGTGAAACTGTGACTTGTCTAACATTTTTTTACCTCCCTTATAACCTTTCATGATTGACTGTCTTCTTTGGTGTACAAATGTGTACTAATTCAGCCCTTTTGGTTCTGAAATAAAATCCCTGCTACAATTACAATATTCCTTGATCCTACCCTTGTGCCCCCCCAAAAATGGTATCTCTCCAGCAGGATTGACCTGGGCCGTTCTCCTTCCACTCCAAACAACCCTGCAGCATACCCTCTAGATAGGACGTTTTGGGCTCAATTCTCAAAAGGGGCTGAGATCAGTGCAAGCTGTGGCAAACAGCTACCTGCACCGAAGCCCAGTGCACCAGGGACCCTGCACCAGATTCTGGTACAGGAGGGGTCCCGGCACATAAGTCCCCACACTTGCAGCAACCTCTCCCATGCAGCAAATACATGGTGCACAAAAAGGTTTGCCACAGGCTCCTTGCAGCCAGGGCAAGTGGTCCTCCATCCCCAATCCCCTGTTCAATACCCAAACCACCCAACCCTGATTGTCTAGTGCCCCCCCCATCTCTACTGTCGGCCGTCAGCTTACAATAAATAATGTCCCCTCCATTGGTGGTCTAGTGGCTCCATCTCCCCAACACCACCCAATAAAATTAATATCAACTAACACCCCATTCATTGGTGGTATAGTGGCCCCCCCACTCCGATTCCGACATCCCTGAAATTGTGATATGAACATAATCACCAGGAAAACAAAACAAGGACTTCACCTCTCTATGTAAATAGCTATCATCTAAACACCTTGTACTTAACATTAAGAAAACCAAAGCTATGCTCTTCAGGCCTAGAAAACTGGGCTCTGACAGAACTGAGCTCCTGAAGATCGTGGACACCAAAGGGAACACCCTGGAAGTAGTGGACAAAATAAAATATCTCAGAATGTAGCTAGATCAAGAGCTCAAGCTACAATCACGTAGTGACCATACTACCAAGACAGTACACCAGAAGATGGGGTCTGCTCTACAGACTTAGGGCGTACCTCACTAAGGTTTCCTGCTTAACTGTGGCGAATTCCATCCTGCTCCTTATGCTCCTATATGGAACTCCGATACTGGCATCCCTGAGGGAAACTGAGCTCAGCAGGTTTCACACACTCTACCACAAGGTTAGCAGATTTGCTACACAAGCAGACTGCAGGGAACACCACTGCAACACACTTGCACTGTTAAATTGGCCCTAACTGGGCAACAGAATTATGCATCCATTTGCTCTGCCTCTTGTACCAAATTCTGAATAATCCTCTTCCTCACCTCCAGAATCTTGTGGCACATAGGCAGCATGTCAGGACTCTCCAGCCAATGTTACAACCCTTCCTTGTGGTACCCAGAACATCCACAGCTGTTGGGCAAAGGTCCTTTGCATATTGAATCACACAGTCCTGGAACAAGCTCTCCACAAGTCTACAGAGCTCTCCCTCACAGCCGTTATTCAAGCACTCACTGAGGACACACACCTCCACAAAAGTAACTGCACCTGCACCCACTAAAAGGGCAACATTCCTAAATACCTGGGGCAGTACATCAGTCCCTCTGAACTAGAATACTCTCAAGACCATCTCCTCCCCCTTCCCGGAGGCAGACACTGATACTGCTGTAAAGATTATAAGCTCTTACCTCGAACCAGACATAGCACTTCCTATAAGGGTAATTATGTAGTTAGTCTTCTGTTGCTCCTATTACTGGACTTTGGTAACTAATGACCTGTCCCACACTGTGTGACTGCTTTTTTTATGACTGTGGGTGGAGCCTACAGGAGTACTGCATGTACAAAAGGAGTGATGTCATGTTTTCTGTCCATGGAACTGACTGAAGGTGTAAATAGTCTCCTCTGCCTTACCCTTCTCCAAGCAATGTTTTCTGCCCTCAAATAAATATGCTTTCATGTTAGTCAATGGTTGCAGGGTACTATTTTCTTTCTTAAATGGGTGGTACAAGAACTGGAACCTGAGTAATGGGAGGCAGCATTAGGGTTTTTTTTTGGAGTAAGATCCACCTCCACCTCCACCCCAAACTTTTTTCTGAATTATGTGGGAGGGGCATGAGATAGCTCTAGCATGCTGTACCCAGATACACTACAGTGTCTTCAGAAAGTATTCACCCCCCCCCCTTGGATTTTGTCACATTTTGTGATGTTGCAAACTCAAATCAAAATACATTTATATGGGATTATTTTGTCATGTATCTACACACATTACTCTATAATGTCAAAGTGGAATGAAACTTCTGGAATTTTTTGTACATGTAATTTAAAATAAAAACCTGAAATGTCTTGATTTGATAAGTATTCACCCCCTTTGCTATGACACTCCAAATTGAGCTCAGGTGCATTCAACTTCCTTGTGAGATCACTCTTAAACTTGAATGGAGTCCACCTGTGGTCAGTTCAAATTCTTGACATGATTTCAGAGGAAATACACCTGTCTATATAAGGTCCCACTGTTGACAGTGCATGTCAGAGCAGAAACTTTACCATGAAGACCAAGGAGCTGTCCGTAGAACTCCGTGATAGAATTGTGAGGAGGCATAGATCTGGGGAAGGGTATAAAAACATTTCGAGGGTGTTGAAAGTTCCCAGGAGCACAGTGAAGTTCATCATTAGGAAATGGAAAGATTACAGAACCACCCAGACTCTTCCTAGAGCAGGCTGTCCTCCTAAACTGAGCAACCGGGCAAGAAGGACCTTGGTCAGGGAGGTGACCAAGAACCCAATGACCACCCTGACAGAACTACAGAGTTCCATGGCTGACATGGGAGAACCTGTCCAGAGGACAACAATCTCTGCAGCACTTCACAGATGTAGCCTCTATGGGAGAGTGGCTAGACAGAAGCCACTCCTGAGAATAGGCCACATAATAGCATGCCTGGAATTTGCAAGAAGGCATGTGGCAGACTCTGAGACCATGTGGCAAAAGATTCTCTGGTCTGATGAAACAAAAATTGAACTCTTTGGCCTGAATGCAAAGCACTATGCCTGGTGCAAACCGAACACAGCTCATCACCCATGTAACACCATCCCTACCATGAAGCATGGTGGCAGCAGCTTCATGTCATGGGGATGCTTTTCAGCGGCAGGGACTGTGGCACTTGTCAGGATAGATGGAACAATGAATGGAGCCAAATACAGGCACATCCTTGAGGAGAACCTGCATCAGTCTGCAATAGACCTTGGACTAGGGTGAAGATTTACATCCCAACAGGAAAACGACCCCAAGCATACAGTCAAAGCAACACTGGAGTGGCTTCAGAACATGAAGGTGAATGTCCTTGAGTGGCCCAGCCAAATCCCAGACTTGAATCCCATTGAGAATCTGTGGAAAGACTTAAAGATTGTGGTTCACCGACGCTCCCCATCCAACTTGACAGAGCTTGAGCAAATCTGCAAGGAAGAATGGGTGGAAATCCCCAAATCCAGATGTGCGAAGCTGATACAGACATACCCAAGAAGACTCAAAGCTGTAATTGCTGCCAAAGGCGCTTCTACAAAGTATTGACTCAGGAGGGTGAATACTTAAGTAAACAAGAGAGTTCAGTTTTTAATGTTTCACAAATGTTTGTTACACAATAAAAATATTTTTGCCCCTTTAAATTGTTGAGTATGCTGTGTGAATCAAGGGGGATAAAAAAATAATTTCAATGCATTAAAAATTCTGGTAGTAACACAACAAAATGTGACAAGATCCAAAGGGGGTGAATACTTTCTGAAGGCACTGTAGTTTGTGACCTTATCAACCAACAGGCATGCCGGTGCCGTGGAGAACAGAACAGAAGTTATTTAATGCCTTCAAATTGAGTTAAAAATCCTTTGGAACAAATGATTATTAGAGCCACCTGGGGCCTCAGAAGGAGACCTAGACACGCATCTAGCGCTGTAAGAAAATGTTCATTTTTTTTTGTGAGGGCTGTGGGATTCAAACCCAGATCTAACTGCCCAGATCATCAATGCTATAAAATGTTATAATTAACAGACTCTAGCTGTTTTCTTACAGAAACCCCACTCAGTTAGATTTCAAATATTTGCTAAATTGTAAATGTAGGTATCAGCATTCTGTTACTAGTTAGTGCTGATTGTGGTCTGTGACAAGATCATTTTTTTACAAATGAAGTGCATGGTAGGAAGCTGAAAACAGACTTTGATGATAAAGTGTGTTTTTTCTTTTAAGTTTGAGATGTATTAGAAAACAATGAACGAGAAAACAATTGGTGATTTTAAAAGCTATTCTGATAAGAGCTGACATAAAAAAAATCTTAGCTATTTTTTAATTTATCATGGACACTAGCAACAGGATGTCAGCATTCACTCCATTAAACCTGTTTTTCAGGTTTTTTTATAGCACCTTGCCAAGGTAATCTTCCCAGAATGCAATCTGTAATGGGGGGAAGGGTTGAACTTGTTTTAAATGCATAGTCCACCCAGAATGTGCAAAAAACATATGTTATGTAGAGTGTTTTGATATGTATGTTAACTCCTAGTGTGTCCTTCCCTCTGTCTGCTATTTGGAGTTTTTCCTAAATTGCCTGCTAGCTGTATGGTAGTTTTACGACCCATGGGGATCTCCATAGCAAATAGTTTTATTGGCTTTCTTTCTCCTATGATGCTCCCTGTCTCTTGTGACAGTGATGTAGCCATGCCCTTAGATTTAGCATGTGTACTGCTTTAAAATTAGTTTAGCAACAGCAGAGCCTAGTAACTGTTCTTATCCAGGGAGCACAAATGTCAACAGTTAGTTTAGCAGATACCTGAAAGCTATCTAACTGGGGTTTCTGTAAGAAAACTGCTGCTAAATAGCTCTAATTCATTATTTATGTTTTTGATGTTAAAACACTCCTGCTAGCTAGACCTGATGCACAGAGAAGACAAAAATGGCGAATTAGAGCTCTTTAGTAGCTGTTGTCTTACAGAAACCCCAGTTAGCTTGCTCTCAGGTATCTGCTAAACTAACTGTTGACATTTGTGCTCCCTAGGTAAGAACAGTTACAAGGCTCTGCTGTTGCTAAACTAATTTTAAAGCAGCACACATGCTAAATCTAAGGGCATGGCTACATCACTCACATGAGACAGGGGGCATCGTAGGAGAAAGAAAGCCAATAAAACTATTTGCCATGGAGATCCCCAGGGGTCGAAAAACTACTATACAGCTAGCAAGCTAATTTAGGAAAAACTCGTAATAGCAGAGGGAAGGACACACTAGGATTTATTTATTTATTTATTTATTTATTTATTCATTTAGGTCTAGGAATACAAATACCTTTGAGCCAAGGCTCCTTTACAAAGGTTTCACGTCATTAGTTACAGCAAGACAGAGCATAACAGGCAAAAGCATGTATGGAAGTACATATAAATAGCAATAGTGGTACATAGCTGGATGCACCTATATAAAGAGAAAAAAAGGGGTGGGGAGGAGGAAAAGGGGGGAGGCAGCAAGTGAATAAGGTGGGGCAGAGGAAATGATAGAGGTAAGGTGGGTAAGGGAGTCTGGAGGGATGGGTAGAGGGGACATGGGGGGGAGAAGGAGGGGGATGCAGCTAGGCGGCTTTGTCAGAGAACAAGAGAAGTGCAAGAGTTGGGCAGGGTGGTGGCGGAAAGTGCTAAGAGGCTGTGGCCCTCATAGATGTAACAGACAAGGGGAGCCTCAGAGTAAGGGATCCGTTCATATTCCGGTAGTCCAGACTGTGGTGTTCCGTTGTTAGACATTGCAGTCACAGGTGCTGGAGGCAATGAGTGAGTGGTGGAGCCTGGTTTTGAAAGCGCTGAGCGTGGAGGCGGTGGAGATATCACTAGAGAGTCCATTTAGCCAGCTTGCAGCCCGATAGGCAAAAGCTCATTGACCTTGGGTTGTGCGGCAGCAGGGGATTTGGAACTGCTGCAGTTTGGACCCCCTGGTGCTTCGGCTGCTTTTTTTAGGTTGTAGGAGAGTAGCGACACCAGGAGGGGCGAGACCCATCAGAATTTATAACTGTCTGCTCTCCGAGCCATTGTTTTTGGACTTGTTAACTGTGCTGTCTTTGTATTAGTTTCAATGAGGCACCTTTGTAAATGAGTCTCTGACTGAAAGGCTTGTAAATCTGATATTTTTTTAAATAAATGTTTATGTTTAAGCCCATGAAACACCCTTATCTAGTTAATGCATTCACAGTTGTAGTGGCTCTGCAAGAGTTTGTTTTTCTGTAGTGTCTTTACAAGTAGGCTGACCTAAATGTAGATCAAACCATTATTCTGTAGCGACTTGTCTAATGTGTTTGTCTATGTGAAGAACAAACAATGACTTCTGTACTGTATGATGGTCTGCTGTATTGTATGATGATCAATGCCATGTACTTTCATTTATGTAGCTAACTCTGGGTCGCCCCTGAAAAAGGGACCATTGGTTCCAGCGGGCTTTCCAGGTCAACAACATTCAAATAAATAAATCTAGTGCTCTTCGATCCCCAATGTCCCTAATATATTTTATACATGTCAAACTCCCCAGTGTATTCATCCCCTCCCAAAGCCCCTATCACCTGTTCCCATGTTAATCAGCATTTGTGGTCTGAGTGAACTCCCTCGCTGACAATGTCCCACCACCCTGCTCCCCCACAATCCCTGAACCAAGCCAGTGGCAGGCACAGCTCACCTCTCACCACCATGGCTAGCCACTGGCTGATCTCAGGGAGTGCTGTACTGTATACAGTATACACACCCATTGACTGACTGCTTCTTGTCAATCAATGGGTGTATACTGTATACAGTACAAGGCTCATTGAGATCAGTTGGCGGCTGGCCGTGGTGGTGAGCGGTGGGCTGTGCCAGTCATCGGCTTGGTTTGGGGAGGGGGGGAATGGGGTGGCGAGACATGTCAGCCAAGGTGGGTTTCCACTAGACCACCAATACTGTTTTATATGGAATGGGTGATTGGGGCTTTTTGGGGGGGCTACTACACCGGGGAGTTTGGCATGTATAATATATATATATTAGGGACATGGGGGATCAGGGAAGGGGGTCCACTGGGTCGTAAGGTGATTATGTACATATCATAATTTCAGGGACGTTGGGGATCAGAGTTGGGGGGCTGCTATGCCACCAATTAATGAAGTGTAAGTGAATATTAATTGTACATGGCAGCATCGGGGATCAGGGTGGGGGGCCACTATACCACCAATGAATGGGGTGTCAGTTACTACTGAATTTATGGGGTGGGATTGGGGGGGGCCACTATACCACCAATGAATGGGGTGCCAGTTACTACTGAATTTAGGGGGTGGCATGGAGGATTGGGGGGCAGCAGCATTTTGCCACAAACAGGTCAACTCTCCTAGAGGGGAGTTTTCTAAGTACCCTTAGACCAACCCTGACTGGTCTAAGTGGGTACTTAGAATTTCTCCCTCTGGGAGACTTCTGAGAATGCCATTTTCGGGGATGTGGCAGCTTGTATCTGCCACATGCCCCCTACTGCCAGGTCGCAGCCCATTTTTGGGTGCACGGGTGGCACAAGCCTAGTTTGATGCAGGCAGTCTATATTTGATGCAGGCTGCCATTGAGAATTGCTCCCAGCACATCGTTTAACACTTCGCGCCATTCTTTGTGGTGCAAGCCCCTTGTGCTGCGCCAGGAGCATGAGAATCGAGCACTTTGACTTTAAAAACCTGCAACTCTGAAATTCCAAAGTCCCTGATGTCCCAAAACATTTTTTTCCAGATGATCCAGTGGCAGTGGTGTCAGGTGGTGGTGGTGGTAGGTGGCAAACATCTGCCGCTGTAAACAGACATTTTCCCTCAACCCCCCCCCCCCAGCACACATTAATTGTGGATCAATGACAGCTTCCAAAATTTCTACACCCAATTGCAATCCAGTGCCAGCAGCTCATATTGCGCTCACCAGGGTGGCCCAGAGTAACCCTTTCTGAAATATGTATCTCTAACAGGGTCAGATACCATAAGCAAAACAGGGTAAAGTGCTTTAAAATCATTCAGACTCCAATTGTTTTTTAAAGTTTAATCTTCCTACTGTAGATGATGTGGTTTTAATGTAATGGGAAGAGAAGATCATTTATTTAGTTATTTATTATTTATTTACTTTAAAACTGGTAACCAGGAAAGACACACTGAGCCGAGGCGCGTTTCCAGGTGTGGCCCAGGGGAGGAGTGTACAGAAAAGTAACAATTACAAACAACCGAACAGGGTAAATACAATAAACAGAACAGCACCAAGGATACTGTTTCCCATTCCCATTCCCTTAAGCTCCCATTGTTCACTTGGGAGCTTAAGCAACAGGTTGGTAGAAAAGAGGCCAGGAATTATATTTTGTTTTAAACTGAAATATTTGAATAGTTTGTTAGTGAAAATAGTTCTATGTGTTAAAAATTATTACCTTGAATTTGAACTGATACTTGGGCTGTGATATTGTAGGTTTGGGGATAGATGTTTGGCAGGGAAAAATAGAAGGTAATTTAAATGTGTTGTTTGCCTGGTGTTTGGAGGAGGGGACATTAGCTGCAATTAACTTGTCTTTAAACAGGAATTCTGTGGCTTTCATTGTTCACTTGGGAGCTTAAGCAACAGGTTGGTAGAAAAGAGGCCAGGAATTATATTTTGTTTTAAACTGAAATATTTGAATAGTTTGTTAGTGAAAATAGTTCTATGTGTTAAAAATTATTACCTTGAATTTGAACTGATACTTGGGCTGTGATATTGTAGGTTTGGGGATAGATGTTTGGCAGGGAAAAATAGAAGGTAATTTAAATGTGTTGTTTGCCTGGTGTTTGGAGGAGGGGACATTAGCTGCAATTAACTTGTCTTTAAACAGGAATTCTGTGGCTTTCATTGTTCACTTGGGAGCTTAAGCAACAGGTTGGTAGAAAAGAGGCCAGGAATTATATTTTGTTTTAAACTGAAATATTTGAATAGTTTGTTAGTGAAAATAGTTCTATGTGTTAAAAATTATTACCTTGAATTTGAACTGATACTTGGGCTGTGATATTGTAGGTTTGGGGATAGATGTTTGGCAGGGAAAAATAGAAGGTAATTTAAATGTGTTGTTTGCCTGGTGTTTGGAGGAGGGGACATTAGCTGCAATTAACTTGTCTTTAAACAGGAATTCTGTGGCTTTCATTGTTCACTTGGGAGCTACAACAGGTTGGTAGAAAAGAGGCCAGGAATTATATTTTGTTTTTAAACTGAAATATTTGAATAGTTTGTTAGTGAAAATAGTTCTATGTGTTAAAATTATTACCTTGAATTTGAACTGATACTTGGGCTGTGATATTGTAGGTTTGGGGATAGATGTTTGGCAGGGAAAATAGAAGGTAATTTAAATGTGTTGTTTGCCTGGTGTTTGGAGGAGGGACATTAGCTGCAATTAACTTGTCTTTAAACAGGAATTCTGTGGCTTTCATTGTTCACTTGGGAGCTTAAGCAACAGGTTGGTAGAAAAGAGGCCAGGAATTATATTTTGTTTTAAACTGAAATATTTGAATAGTTTGTTAGTGAAAATAGTTCTATGTGTTAAAATTATTACCTTAATTTGAACTGATACTTGGGCTGTGATATTGTAGGTTTGGGGATAGATGTTTGGCAGGGAAAAATAGAAGGTAATTTAAATGTGTTGTTTGCCTGGTGTTTGGAGGAGGGGACATTAGCTGCAATTAACTTGTCTTTAAACAGGAATTCTGTGGCTTTCATTGTTCACTTGGGAGCTTAAGCAACAGGTTGGTAGAAAAGAGGCCAGGAATTATATTTTGTTTTAAACTGAAATATTTGAATAGTTTGTTAGTGAAAATAGTTCTATGTGTTAAAAATTATTACCTTGAATTTGAACTGATACTTGGGCTGTGATATTGTAGGTTTGGGGATAGATGTTTGGCAGGAAAATAGAAGGTAATTTAAATGTGTTGTTTGCCTGGTGTTTGAGGAGGGACATTAGCTGCAATTAACTTGTCTTTAAACAGGAATTCTGTGGCTTTCATTGTTCACTTGGGAGCTTAAGCAACAGGTTGGTAGAAAAGAGGCCAGGAATTATATTTTGTTTTAAACTGAAATATTTGAATAGTTTGTTAGTGAAAATAGTTCTATGTGTTAAAATTATTACCTTGAATTTGAACTGATACTTGGGCTGTGATATTGTAGGTTTGGGGATAGATGTTTGGCAGGGAAAATAGAAGGTAATTTAAATGTGTTGTTTGCCTGGTGTTTGGAGGAGGGACATTAGCTGCAATTAACTTGTCTTTAAACAGGAATTCTGTGGCTTTCATTGTTCACTTGGGAGCTTAAGCAACAGGTTGGTAGAAAAGAGGCCAGAATTATATTTTGTTTTAAACTGAAATATTTGAATAGTTTGTTAGTGAAAATAGTTCTATGTGTTAAAATTATTACCTTGAATTTGAACTGATACTTGGGCTGTGATATTGTAGGTTTGGGGATAGATGTTTGGCAGGGAAAAATAGAAGGTAATTTAAATGTGTTGTTTGCCTGGTGTTTGGAGGAGGACATTAGCTGCAATTAACTTGTCTTTAAACAGGAATTCTGTGGCTTTCATTGTTCACTTGGGAGCTTAAGCAACAGGTTGGTAGAAAAGAGGCCAGGAATTATATTTTGTTTTAAACTGAAATATTTGAATAGTTTGTTAGTGAAAATAGTTCTATGTGTTAAAAATTATTACCTTGAATTTGAACTGATACTTGGGCTGTGATATTGTAGGTTTGGGGATAGATGTTTGACAGGGAAAAATAGAGGTAATTTAAATGTATTGTGTTGCCTGGTGTTTGGTAAGACCCTCCCACCCACCCTGTTTTGTAGGCTTTCTTAAATACTGAAAAGCCACTGGGGGTTGGGATTGAAGGGCTGAGTATTTCTGTTTGGGACTGAAATTTGAAGCAACAGGAGTTGGTGGGCCTGTGACATCATACGGTACCTGGAGTCTGCTTGCACACACTGTTAGTGGGACTGAACACATACTGGACTGTATGTGTTTGTGAGACTTGGGAACTTTGTTGGTGGGGTTGAAATTGGGTTTGTAAATAACTACAGTCAGTATAGAGAGAAACTGTACTCCAAGGGAAAGGGACTGAGAAAAGGTGGTGTGCTATTATAAACAGAGGGGGATAATCAGGGTGGCCATATTCCACCATGGCAGGCATCTTCGGAAGGGTTGTAGGCTGCACAGGCTGTGGGATGGCAATAATTCTAAATTGGGCCTGGAGAGAGGGAGGCTGCCCACTCTGTAGACAGCTATCTTGTATCAGGAGTGAGGTATATTAGTTAAGGAGTAAGCTGTGGGAGCTGGGGGGTGTCCAAGGATAAGGGGTGTGGATATGGGCAGCAGAAGGGTGGGGCTGAGGGGAGGCTGGGGCAGCGCTCTGAAATTACAGGACATTATGCTACAGCAAGCAGAAGGGGATATTAGGACAGAGGACCCTTAGATAGGAAGTTGATGCTAAGGGGAAAGCGTACAGGGTGAAAAGTCTGAATTCAAGGAGACTGGAGGGGGAAGAGTCAGGAGGGGCTGTTGTGCGGAAGCCTAAAACAGCAGACTGTGGGAAGGGAGCTCCTAAGGTGAACAGTGCAAGAGAGGAAGAAGAGGGTCAGTTTAGAGATGCAGTCAGGGGAAACTCGGGTTACTTGATGGAGGCTGACATAGAGTGTCACAATAAATTTGAGATACTAAGCATCCTAGAGGGGGAGGAAGGGGTTGGTGGAAATGAGGAAACTTATACAGAGGCCGGAGGAGGAGTCAGATACCCATAGGGCATCACAGAACAGCTATGGAAAGGATAGACATAGTCCCAGAGGAGAAGGGAAACATATATGTTAAGCAAATGGGGAGATGCAACATATTCCAGACATGAGGAGAGAGCATGATTGGAGAGGAACTGGGAGACAAGGAGGTGGGAGAGGCCCCCTTCAGCAGGAAGGTCAGTACCAAGGATGGGGCCCTAGCTAAAGGGGACCCACAGAGAGCTCTGGAGACAGGGGTACTATTACAAGGGGGGGATGAGGGTGCGGGGAAGGGAAACCATCAGGGCCAGGATAAATGGTTCAGATAAGAGAGGGTTAAAGGGACACCTATTCAGAGGGGTTTGAGTTAAGTGGGCAAAATAGCAAGGAGGCAGAAAGGGAGGGTGACAGGGGGTCTCTAATAAGGCAGGAAGACTCCATGAAATTGCGATCATGAATAAAGTGGGGAGGGGGGCTGAGAGGGCATAGTGGGTAACCATAAGGATGATGGCAGTGTTAAGGTTTTGTTACTGGGAGACTCGATGATTAAGGGTATCCATTGGGAGGACAGGGGATGGATGCCATAGCCAGGTGAAGGTAGTGAGTATCTCTGGGCTGACAGTGCACAGAGCAAAGTTCATGGTGTATGAAATGGTTAGGGATTGTGGAGGAAACCAGATTTCCTGGTGCATTTGGGAACTAATGATCTAGAGGGAAATAGCATTTTGGAAATCCAAGCAAGGTTCCAAGAACTTGCCAGAGTCTGTCGGGATAATGGATGCAACATTTCCTTTTCGGAGATATTGCCAGTACCAAAGGCCTCAGTGGAGAAAAAACAATCTCACAGAGGTTAATAAATGGCTCAGGAAGTGGGTGAAGAGAATGGGTTGGGGTGTTAGGGAACTGGAATGGAGTTTGGGAGGATAAGGGACTATATGCCAAGGACAGGTTTCATCTTGCCCCATTAGGGAAGGAAGTCCTTAAACAGGGGATGGCTGACTACATACAAGAAAGGTGGGGTTTAAACTTGTAAGGGGGGAAGGGATAAGGGAGGGGCTGACCAGAAGCCCTCCCTCCAGATGAGGGGAGTAGCCTTCAAGCCCAAGGGGGGGAGGGGGGAAACAGACTGGAGGTGGAGGTTTCAGGAGGAGCAGGGAGAGGATGGAAGTATAAGGAATCTGGGTGGTTCACAAAAGGATCAGGGATAAGGGGTGGGGTTAGTGTTAGTAAATGCCAGGAGCTTGGGAAACAAGTTGCCAGAGTTCCAGGCCATGCTGTTCGAGGGGGTGTAGATGGCGGCAGTCAGGCGTGGGCCATAAAAACCATGACTGGGACCTTAATGTGCAGGGGCACTATGCTTGAAGGATGAAAGGAGGGCAGAGGGGAGGGTGGCTATGTTCATTAGAGATGACATAGAAATTGCTATGGTAGAAGAGGCAGAGGAAACGTGGAGGCCTTATGGGTCACTCTACGATCCCCAGCAGGAGATAAGGTCAAGCTGGAGTAGCATATAGGCCCCGGGATGAGTGATGTTCTAGAGGATGGTTTGCTGGACAACATCATTGCCCAGTGTGGTCCAAAGGGAAGGAGTGGTGTTGATGGGGACCTTAATATGCCAGGTACTAACTGGGAACCATGTCCTCTAAGGTGGCCAAGGAGCAGAGGCTGCTGGATGGCTTCCAGGATGTGTTCTTAACACAGCATGTGATGGAGCCCTAAGGGAGGGGCATGTCCTGGATGTGGTTCTGGCAGATGGGGATCTGGTAAGGGACATGGTTGTACAGGACCCCTGACTGGGAGTGACCACAATACTGTCTGGTTTCAAATAAGCATTGGGGGTGGGGTGAGATCTAGGACACTGGCGAGTGGACTTCAGGGGAGCAGACTTTATGGGCATGGGAAATATTCTCAAGATCACTTGAAGGGATTACCTCAACAACAAGTGTGGAAAGGAGATGGGAGGTCATAAAGCGGGGACTTCATGAGGCAGTCAGGTCTGCGCTAAGTTGAAAGCGTGAGGGAGCAAGGTCACATAAACCATGCTGGTGGTCCAGTGAGGTCCAGGTAGCAGTCAGAGAAAAGAAGGCGGCTTACAAAAAATATAAAACAACAAGAGGGGATAGGGATGAGGAAATGTACCAGCTTGCATCTAGAAAAGTCACCCGTATGGTGAGGGGAGCAAAGTCCAGTAAAGAGCAGCGGCTGGCACAGGGGATACATGGAGGGGAAAAGGGGTTCTTCCGGTACATTGGGGAGCGGAGAAAAACTAAGGGCCATCTCAGCAGATTGAGATCAGAAGGAGGGTGGGTGGAAGAGGCGAGGACCAGGCAGAGGTATTTAACAGTACTTTGCCTCTGTGTTCACTAGGGAGGGATGGGATATCTACAAAGCAAGGCACAAAGGGGATAGAAGCGGCAGGGAGTGGGATCAGGGGAGCAGCAGAAATGGAGCAAAAGGGAGGGAAAGGTACCCCAGGGGTGTCACATCTGGATAAGGACAAAAAGACCAGTAAGGTGGAGGGGACGGATGATGCCATCCCCACCAAAAGGGTGTGGTTTGCCCTCAAGGCCCTAAAGAAAGACAAATCTCCTGGGCCGGATGGCATTCATCCGAGAGTACTATGGGAATTGGCGGACATACTGGCTGCACCCCTGGCGGAGCTTTTCAACAGGTCACTTGAGACAGGGAGGGTACCTAGGGATTGGCGAGAGGCACATGTGGTACCAATCCACAAGGGGGTCAAGGAAGTACCAGGAAACTATAGACCCATCAGTTTAACTCGTGGTGGGAAAATTAATGGAGAGTATACTAAAGGAACGATTGGGGTTTACTTGGAGGAGGTGGGAGGTCTGGATAGTCGGCAGCATGGGTTTGTGCCAGGTAGATCATGTCAAACCAACCTTGTGGAGTTCTATGAATGGGTAACATCAGAACTGGACAGGGGTAAGCCTGTGGATGTATTATTCTTGACTTCAGCAAGGCGTTTGACTTGTCCCACAATGGTCTGGTGGAGAAACTGATGGGGTTAGGAGTAGGCCCTTTGATGGTGAGATGGATTGAAATCTGGATAGCTGGACGCACTCAGAGAGTAGTGGTCTGTGGGGAGCTCTGAACCCTACAGAGGTTGGTAGTGGGGCACCACAGGGCTCGGTCCTGGGTCCAATCCTGTTTAATGGCATACATATCAGACATCAGGGATGGTATAGGTGTGAAATGAGTCTCTCTTCATGATGACTCCAAGATGGGAGCAGTAGTTGAGGGAGAAGAGGGAGGCTGGCCCCTGCAAGGGGACCTGGACACCTGGAAAGCTGGGCTCACACATGGAAATTAATTCCAATATCACCAAGTGCAAGGTGTTGCATCTTGGTCGGGGAAACCCTAAACACATGTACACCCTGGGAGGGAGGTGCTGGAAGCCTCAACAGGGGAAAAAGACCTAGGGTCATGGTGGATACATGTATGAATAACACTGAGCAGTGCAGGAGAGCAGCTAGCAAGGCAAACAGGATGTTGGGATGCATCGAAGGGGATCACCTCTAGGAGCAAGGAAGTGATTCTGCCACTGTACAATGGACTGGTTAGACCACACCTTGAGTACAGTGTACAGTACTGGAGACCACACTTGAAGAGGACATACAGCTCCTGGAGAGGGTACAGAGGAGGGCAACAAAGATGATCACGAGGGCTAGGGGATTTGACTTACGAGGACAGACTTGAGGAGCTCTGCCTGTTTTCATTGGAGGAGAGAGAGACAGGGGGACATGATTGAGGTCTTCAAGTACCTCAAGGAATAAATAGGTAAACATGGAGGGATCTTTAGACTAAAGCAGGAGGCATCACCAGAGGGCATGGTTTGAAGTTGGAAGGTGGAAGGGTGAGGGGGGAAAAGAGGAGGAGGTTTTTCACTGAGAGGGTGGTGGACCCTTGGAATGCTTTGCCTGGTGAGCTGGTTCAGAGATCCACAGTGGAGAGCTTTAAGAGAGGGTGGGACAGACACAGAAAGTGGATGTATCAGATGATGGCCTGTCCCGGGGGGGTGGGGATGGATGATAGGGGTTTCTGGAGCACAAGGGATGGGAGGGTCTCGGCACCCAACTAAGGATCTAGGTTCGAGCAGACTTGATAGACCATAAGGCCTAATCTGCTGGCAAATAGTATGTTAGTATGATACATGATGTGATGAGTCAAACTGAGTTCACAAAAACATTATCTACAAAATAAGCAAGAAAGCTTCAAGTGCACCGTGCATGACGTGAGGTCAACAGTGCTATGGATGAGGAGAAGAGGCCAAGGGTAAGAGCACCATTAGCCCTGGCATAGGGAGACCTACTGTAAGTTGGAGGGGTCAACAGAAGTGGGAGAAAGAAGTCAGGAGGGGTCACGAATGGGAGTGACAGGTGCAGGGGGGAGCAAGAGTAAACCTTTGCAGGCATCTAAAGGCAGGGAGTGGGGTGGAGAGTTGGAGGGAGGAGGGCAGCAGGTTCCAAAGTGATGGGAGATGGCAGGAGAAGGCTGCTTACCCAGCACAAGTGTGAAGGTGAGGAATGAAGAAGGTATGGGCATCCCTGGAGCACAGTGAATAAGAGGAAGATAGAATGGTGAGAGGAGTGAGTAAAGGTAGGCAGGGAGGGATCCAAACCAGTATTTACTGATAAAGGAGACAGAGTGAAACTGGCAATGTGAAGGTAGGGAGAGGATTAAAAGGGAGGAGTAGAGGGAACAGTGATGAGTATGGAGAGGAGAGTTGGTAGCGAAGCAGTAGAAGGCATTACAGAGGGTGCCCAGTCTGGCTAGGGAAGAGGAGGGAGTGGTGACATAGATCATATCAGCATAGTCGAGGACAGGGAGAACCATTTTGATAACCAGCACCCACTGGACCTAGGGGGAGAGGCAGTCTTTGTTGTGGTACAAGGCACCAAATCTAGGATGAAGTTTGGCATGGATGGCATCTATGTGGGTTGAGAAGGCAGGATTGCTATCCATTCACACAACTATAGTAGGTATTTGAAGGCAGGGACTGCCTCCAGTGGAGTGCTGTCCAGTGTAGAGAAAACAGGGGATGGTGAGAGCCTAACCAATTTCTGGCTGGTGCTGAAGGTCATAGACACAGTTTTCTTGGTGTTGACACTGAGCTAGTTGGCTTGGATCCTGCATAGCACATTGTGGAAGTCTTTTTGGAGTGGAACTTCCACTGCTGAAAGCAATGGGCCAGAGGTGTAGATGACCGTGTCATCCACATACATGTGGATAGGCGAAGAGGCACAGGTTAAAGAGAGGTCATTTAGAAAGATGGAGAACAGCATCAGACCCAGAATGGAGCCCTGAAGGACCCTGCTAGAATGGGAAGGGGGGGGACTGGACGCCACCAACTTGAACAATCTGTTGACAGCTCTCAAGGTACGAATGAAACCAGTTCACAGCAGATGCTGAGAGGCCAGCAGAGCTCTGCTAGTTCAGGAAGAGTGGGACACTAAGTCAAAAGCTTTGGCCAGATCGATGGATATGGCTGCAGTGATATGTCCCTGATCCATCCTGGTGCGGATAGAATCAGTTACATGCAGTAGGGAAGAGACAGTAGAGTATTTTTTCCTAAAGTCAGACTAGAAAGGGGTGAGGAAATTAAAGGAGTCTAAGAAGTCTACAAGCCTGGACTATACAGTACTTTTCTGCAGCTTTGAAAGAGAGGGGAGGAGAGAGAGATTGGACAGAAGTTGCCAGGGGAGGAGGGGTCACCCCCTTTGAGCAGAAGCAGACCCATAGCAACTTTCCAGTCTTGAGCGACAGCAGTGAGGGAGGAGGAAAGGTTCAGAAGGTGAGCAAGTGGGGATGCAATGGCTGGTGCCAAGATACATAGGAGTTTAGGGTCTAGTTGGACTTAGAAGGGTTGAGAAACATAATGACAAGGAAGGCTTCCTGGGGGAAATGGGGGAGATGGTAACCTTCAGGAGAGTGGTGTGAGGAAGAGACAGTTGAGGGCAGGAAGAGGTATTGATCAGGAGGAGGAGAAGAGGACAGTGCAGATGTGGTGAAGAAACTATTGAAATGAGCAACAACGGGGGGGGAGGGGGAAGGGGAGACCATTGAGCCATCTACCAGGAGGACGGGGAGGGGTGAACTAGGATGGGGGATAGAATAGGGAGTGGACAACCTTCCAGAAGTTTCATGGGGAGTTTAAGTTGGACTGGAGGTTTGGCTTGAAACAGTGGGCCTTCACAGTGTGGACTGCCATTGTGCAAGAATTTCTGAGTGTCCTGTTAAGTTAGAGGGTCTGATATGATGGGTCCATCCTGTTCATCTCCTGCCATCCAGGCAGCTTCAGACTTCAATTAAGCAATAAGGAACATCAGGGCATGTGTTCTGTTGGGATAACATCATGCCTCAGGTGCATTGTGAGTTAGGAGGCCTCAGGTTGAGTGCCTTCAACCACCAAAGAAGTGACTTTTTCCAGCCACACATTCCTCGAAGTTCTTTACTGCAATTATAAAGTGGATCCATTTATGTGTTTGTGGTCATAAGTAGACTGTCCTGTGTGCAGTAGTTTCACTTTTGGGGTCTTGCAGGGATAGCATTATGGGTGAAACGGTCTGTTCATCAAGTAGCTTTCATCATTTTTTCTATCCATTAATCATAGTATTATGAGACATAGCTGTAGCAACTGTTTAATGGGAAGTCCTACCAGTAAGTAAATATAATGGACCATGACACTATCAAGAGGAAAACCACTAGCAATAGAAACCTCTGTGAGCCTGAGGCCAAGTTATCTACCTTTTCCTGTATTGCAAACTAATATTGTTATGAGGTATTATATATTTTCTGAGAATGGTCCAACTGGGTATCCAAATCTCATTTTCAGGGGTGTTCTGCTTCTGTCCATTTGTATGGCTAGAAGAATCCAGTGCAATGGTCTCAAGTGATTTGCCTTGCACCCAACAGTGAGACAGTGATTATGGTGGGATTTGACTCTGTGAAAAGGGGCATGGTATGCTTCCCAGGTATGACAGCTCCCTTCCCTTGCTCACTCAAGGGAAGGGAGTAAACTCCATGTAGTTGTCCACCTGGGTACAAATCACCTGGCAGGATGTGAGGTCTAGGTAGCCCAGGACAGGTTCGGGTGCTTGAACAAACTATAAGGGGATGGCAAAATCTGTAGCATTCTTGGAAGTGCTGTTGGTGTCCATAGCCTGTTTGGTTAGGAAGCTTAGAATCCCTGACTGTAACAACTGGGTTGGAGAATGGTGCATGGAGGAGGGCTTCGGATACATAGGGAACTGGGAGGTGTCTGGGAGGCAAAATTCCTGTAGTCATCAGACATATTACACCTTATCTGGGGATGTACACACTTAGGGATATGACTGGAGAATATATTAAGTATGACTTAAATTTAAACTGAGTTGGGGGGGGCTGCTATTGGACAGAGAACCCAGAGTTTTCCCAAGCAGGAGGCTGGCAGGCCTGCCCCCAAATTATGGGCATATCAGGTAGGGGTGATTTGTGAAGCAAGGGGGGAAGAATAGGTGGGATGTAAGTGCAGGTACAAAAGGAAGTGATGTGGATGAAGGAAGGGGGGGCCAAGTGGAGGGCAAGAAAAGGATGTGCTAGGGGAAAGGGAAAGTGAAAGGGGTAAGTTCAGAGAGTCAGCAAGAGATGAGGACATAACAGAAAGGGGGTGAGGAGAGAGAGAGAGAGAGAGAGAGAGAGAGAGAGAGAGGAATGATGGGCATCTCAGTGGGTTATGTATTATCAACTTCAGGAGTCTGAGATTAAGATGGATGACCTCCAGGCCATGGTGATGGAAGGCCAGGTGTTTCTGGTGACAGTCACCAAATCCTGGGCATCCTGGAACAATGACTGGCATCTCTCTGTTCCATGGTAAACCTTATACACAATGGACAGAACAGGGGGAAGGGGGAAGGGTAGCATTTTACATCAAAGAAGGGATCACAGCCACAAAGGAATATATGGAAGGGCACTGAGTCATTCTGGGTACAGATTCAATAAGGGAAAGTGAGAAGAATAAGAGTGGAGCTGATCTATAGGCCACCAATTCAGAGTGAAAACAATAGACCAGAAGTTGGGTGGTGAGATCAGAAAGGCTTCAGAGCTAGGGAAGATGGTGGTAGTGGACGATTTCAACTTACTGGACATTGATTGGACCATCTCAAATGGCTGCAGCAGCAAAACCCAAACTCCTCTCGATGCAGTCCAAGATGGCATCTTAACCCAAGGGGTGACAGAGCTGACTAGGGATCAAGCCATCTTGGATTAATGCTGACGAATTGTGTCCATGTCAGGGGCATCAGTGTGACTGAGCCCCTGGGTAACAATGATCACCAGTCAGTATAGTTTGAACTTGATATGGGAAAGTAAGTCCTAAACACAAAGACATGTGTTTTACACTTCAAAAGGGCTGAATTCACCAGAATGAGAGTAAATCTGGAAGAGCACCTAAATAAGCTCAGGCTGACCATTGCAGTGGAAGAAAAATGATCCATAATTTCTGATGGAGTCCTGGAAGTCACAGAAATCTGTCCTACAGAAGAGTAAAAAGAATGAGCACTGGAAACCACTCTCGTTCACAGGGGAGGTTGTCAGTTCATGAAGGAGAAATGGGCTTCCATGAAGAAATGCGGAAAGACCCAGCAGGAAGAGGACAGGGTAAACTACCAGGAAAAGCTAAACACAGCTAGCAGAGAGGTAAAAAATGCCAAGGCAGATACAGAGTTGAGGGTAGAGGAGGGGGACAAAGAAAGTGACAAGGACTTTTTTGGGTACATATGGGGAAAAAATGGAAGGAAGGCATTGTCAAGATGTGAAAAGGAACAGACTGGGTGGAGGGCAGCAGAGGAATGCAGAGGTATTTAGTAAGTTCTTCCGTTCAGTATTCACTAAGGAAAAGGATGGACCACTTTCACAGGGGAAGACAGAAATGGGGAGGGGGGAGTGAGGATGTGCAAGGCAGTAATCATGGAAGGCAGGTTCCTCAAAGGACTCAAGGATCTCAAAGGGGGTAACTCTCCTGGGTCAGATACCATGCGCCCTAGGGTGCTGAGTGTTCTAGCAGCCCCTCTGGCAGACCTGTTCAGTATCTGCTTTGACACAGGCTTGGTGCCATGAGGGTGACGGACTGCTGATGTAGTACCCTTGTACAAGAACAGGGCAAGGGACAGCCAGGAAACTACAGAGCAGTCAGACTAACAGCAATAGTTGGCATGCTGATGAAACCCATTCTCAAGGAAAGGTTGGTCAAGTTCCTTGAGACAGATGGGCTCCATGTGGACTGGCAATATGGGTTTATGACAGGAAGGTCATACCAGACAAACTTGATGAATTTATTTGACTGGGTTATAAATGCAGAGGATAGGGACCAGGCAGTGGACACTACACGTGGACTTCTCCAAGGCCTTTGACTCCCATAAGAGATGGATTAGGAAGTTGGAGGACCTTGGGGAAGGGGACAAGATGACTAGATGGGTGACAGACAGTCTAGGAGGTAAATCCAAAGTGTGGTGGTTGGGAACAAGTACTCTGGGAGGAGGGAGGTCATCAGTGGTGTTCCACAGGGGTCAGTGCTCAGTCTGGTGCTGTTGAACATGTTCATAAATGACATTTGGAACAGCACAAAGGGCAAAATCCACCTCTTTGTGGATGACACCAAGTTCTGTGGGAGGGTGGATATGGAGCAGAGGGTCAGGGATCTAAGAGAGGACCTAGTGAAGTTGGAAATATGGTCTGGAATTTGGCAACTGGGGTTCAATGCAAAAAAGTGCAATGTCATGCACATAGTAAGCAGTAACCTTTGGGCCAAGTGCAGACTAGGAGGTGTGACCATCATAGCATCCAAGGAAGAGAAAGCCTTGGGATTGCAATCACAAGGAATCTGAAACCCTCGATGTAATGCAGCAGAGCAGGGCCAAGGGAAAATACGATTCTTGTCTATATAAGTAGGGGGTTCACCAGCACAGGGAATGAAGTCACACACTGTCACTGTGCAGATTGGTGGGGTGGCCACACCTAGACTACTGTGTACAGAACCGGAGCCCCTACCACAAGAAAGACATCAACCTGGGGCAGAGAAGAGCAATGAAGATGATTCAGGGCCAGAAGGGGCTCTCATGTGTGCAGCAAGTGGAGAACCTTATCAGGTACTCACTCAAGGAAAGATAAGACATGATAGAGACCTTCAAGTATCAAAAGGTATAAGCAAGGTTGACACTAATTAACTTTTTGTGAGAACAGGAACTCAAGGGGACACAGTAACAAATTGGTGGGGCGAAGATTCTGGAACGAGGCCAGGAGGCATGTCTTCGCAGAGAAAGTAGTGGCAGGGTGGAACGGGCTACTGGAGGAGGTAACAAACCATGGAATGGTGGGAGAATTAAGAGGGGGTTGGGTAAAGTCAAGGGAAGGGTTAACATGTCAGGGAAGGGGCGGAGTGCCATGTAATGAAAGAAGCATGAACTCCACATCGGGCAGACACAGTAGACCATAAGGCCTTCTGCTGGCATATTCATATGTTCATATTTCGTGTTTGACAACTCAACACTCTAATCCGTATACCGGCCATATTGCCTTCCCTTTTAAATTCAGTTTCAGCTAAAGGGCCAAAACCAGTGTAAGGTACATATTGTAGTAAAAAGAATTCCTTCTGCAGTTGTGCTTTATGGTAACTAAGGAATGTTCTCTATAAGTTTTTTTAATATATATGTATATATATAATTTTTAGCTGGGAAAGGCATGCTGAGCTTAAACTCATTTCCAGGTGCAATACAGGAGCACGTGGAGGTCAAGTGACTTGCTCAGGCTCGCACAATAGGCAAGTGGCTCTTGTGGGAATCAAACTCAGGTCTGTTGAGTCTCCAGTAACACAGCTCAGTACTCTAACCTCTAGCCTATACTACGTTCGAGCACTTGTGTTTTTCCTGGAAGCATATTTTATGCACACTTGCCTGTGAGGCTGGAGATTCGTAAGGTTGTGGGTTCTAGCCCCACACTAGAAACTTGGAGTACATCCCAATACTGACACTCTAGAAGCCGTTCTTTTGATGAGATTTTAAACTGAGATTCCAGCTGCCTGTTCTAGTGATTATTCAGGTGGACATTAAAGATACCATGGCACTTCTTGAAAAGGGTAGGGAAATTTCCCCACTATCCTGGTCAAATATTCTCCATATAATAAATATACCACCAACAGCTGAATCTGGTTCAATTCCAGTTTGTTTCCATCTGTATCTCCCCCCTTCCCCTGGGACAAAGCTGAAAATAGGCAGAATGTCCTAGCCCTCTGTTTCTGGTCAAAAAAATAAAATAAATACATTTTGGATTACAGTAGCTCCCAACTAAAATTGTCACAGAAATGGGATGAAACCTTAGCTGCTACAGTAGATGTGGGTCAAACAAGTCTAACATCTATGTTTTGGGACAATACACTTTATTTGTAACTTTTAATAACCCCCCTTCCCCCATGCCCTTACTCAGGGACTAGTAGCTAGGATTGCATGACTACTCCAGTAATGAATATCAATTCCAGAACAAGAGCAATGGGCTATATGTTATTTGAATCTGAATAGCAAATATCAGTCCCTGTTCTGATGGTCCCCCAAATACCTCTTGTAGAACAGTGTCCACTTCCTAATATCTGGTTCATAAGTTGGGGGTCAGTAGTCTTAGAAATGCTGGCAGACAGGCAACCGAAATGCTGGCTTCTGGCACCATGCCAGGAGCCAACACTGTTTTCTTTCACAGTCCCTTCCCTGGCCCCAAACCCCCAACACCCCAAAAAAAAAACTCTAGTATCAGTCCCCGCTTTTAATCAACAGTTTAGTTCAATGAAAGTCAAATGACAGACTAGTTCAGTTGCCCGTTCCTTAACCCGTTGCATGTGTGCCAGTCCAATTGACAGACTTAGTAAGTGTGCGCCCAGGAGGGAGGAGGCAAAGCTGTCTGCATCATGGTAAATTCTAAGCTGACTGATTGGTCAGTTTGCCTTCTGTAATCAGTGTTGCAGACAACTTTGCCCCGTTCTCCATCCTGGGCATGCATTTACGCATCTTGTGAATGGGTCTGGCATGCTCGCTACAGGTCAGGCAGGGAGTGACAGAGTTAGCATGGCATTTAACTTTCATTCTCCTCCTTCAAAATCATAGATTGGGTCAGGAGGGGGGTATCTACTGAAAAATGTATTTGGGGGTCTTGGGGTATTGGGCTAGGAACAGAACTCTATATAATAATTACCTAGTTTTATATAGGTGATTTGTATTTTGTGTTTGAACAATGCAGCCACCATGGGCAGACAGAGACCCAAACCTTAAGAGGCACTCAGGTAAAAGGTTTGTTGGGGTCAAGGTCAATATTCAACTCTAATGTATGACACAGTGCACTAATACAGTACTAGTATTATTTTTATGCAAACTCTAAAAGAACCCCCTCTTTAGCCTTGTATGATCAGTGAAGAAGAATAAATAACTATGTACAATTGGTGACAGAGAAACCATTATGCACACTGATCTGTCAAGAATCTGTTCAGGAAGGTGTGATGCAGAAGGAATGGAGAGTGGCTACTGTAGTTCTGATCATCAATGACTCATCAGTGAAGTAAAACTTCAGGGGCTAGATATTCAAAAAGGGCAAAAGCAGAGCACAAAGGTTTGCACTGCACTGGTGCTTAACCTGCAGGTTGCTATATTCAGTCAATAAGTGCACCAGCACTATCTGACTGAATATCTGCGTGTGTCAGTGCAGTGCTAAGTCAAGTTGCACTTCCCCGACATGGACCAGGGCTGTATCCAGACCATAGAGAACTACGCCCAAGATCAGATAACACTGAGAGCCATGGTACAATATTCAGCTCCAAAATGCAAATGAGCCCATTGGACATGCAAGGCGCTAAGGGGGCATTAGCATTCTCATTATGAACTCATTTGCATTGAAAGCAGCTGCCTGGTTGCACCTGACCTGGCATCATCCCAGGGGACTAGCAGCATCCCCCACCTCCAGTATACTGTATGCATGGGCACTGTAGCTCATACGGCGGCCATCTGTGGAGGTGTAAGGAAGACTGTGCCGGTCGCTGTAGAGGGATATGCCGCAGAGTTCCGTCCTGCCTGGTAAGAGGGAGAGGGTTGGGTTGGTGCTGTGCTAGGAGTTGTGGGTGGGTGGACCTCATAACTGCTGCTGTTCAATGGTCCATGTTGTGATCAGCGGTCCAGGGAGGAGTACCCCTAGACTCCAGGGACAGGCTCGGGTACATGGACCAGGAGATGGGAAGATGAGATGTCACTGTGCACCTTGGGGGTGGGGAAGTATATGGGCCAGAAAGTTGGAGCGGGGGGTCTGCTATCCACCAGGAACCAGCGGTGACACCGGGATGGGTGCTTGGCAGGTGGGGGGGTACCACTAGACACCAGGGCATACATAAGCATTTAGGGGACAGGTGCTCAGGGCGTGGAGGGTGCCACCAGACACCAGGGACTATAGTTCAGGCACCGGAATGGGTGATCGGGGGATGGAGGGTACCACTGGACATGAGGGACATGGGATTGTATATGAGAAGTGGAATCTGAGAGTGGGGAATGCTGCTACACACCAGGGACTATAACGGAGGCACCAGGATGGATAGTCAGAGGGACGGGGTGCCACTAGACACCAGGGACATCTTGCTATCATCGGAACCTTCTTACAGGGTGCCTTCAATAAGTTAAAGCCGAAGGAGGCCTGTCCCCCTTAAAAACTCTGCAAAGAGGGGTACCTCAAGGTTCTATATTAGGGCCCTTACTTTTTGCAATCTACATTAATAACATCGACTACTGTATAAAAGAAGCCAACATCCATCTGTTTGCAGATGATACAGTTCTCTACGTGAGTCGTCCAACACCTGAAGCTGCCTGCAATGACCTACAGTAAGAATTCAACCTTTGCAAAGCCAACCTCCTCCAAAAATCTACCTTAATGCCAAAAAACTAAAGCGATGGTCCTCTCCTTTATCTGTAATAGCTAACCCTGTGTCCAGTGGGACAGTTCCCCAAATTACCACAGTTCTAGGTGAAAAACTAGAATTTGTTACAAAATTCAAGTATCTAGGAGTTTGATAGACCAAAGACTCTCCTTCATTGAACATATCGAGGACTTGTTAAAACGACTTCGGCAAAGGCTTGGACTGTTTTTTAGAATCAGCCAATTTCTCACCAGAGATGCCAAGAAACAACTGGTCCAATCCATTTTCCTATCATTGGTTGATTATGCTGACTTCCTCTATAGCCAATGCCCCAACTCTTACATGGCTAAACTGGACACACTCTACCATCGAGCACTGAGGTTTATAACGGGACTCCCCTTCGACACACATCACTGCACCCTATATGCGGCAGTGGGATGGACATCACTAAAGTTCAGGCGCCACAGAAATGCTCTCTCTGGACCTATAGAGCCATCTCTAATAAGCTGCCTTACTATATCTCCTGCTGTCTTCCCCTGAGTATAATTGGAAATTACGCGTTAAGAAGTTACTCAGCTATTACACTTAAAGTACCCAAAGCAAAATCCCGCTTGGCAGGGCAGCCATAAGCTTCGTGCTACCTACCTTATGGAACAATCTACAAAAAACCCTCAAATTAAGCACTCTAATCGGTATAAATGCTTTCAAGATGCTTTATTTCCGTACAATCAGAGAAGTATGTAACTGCTTCACCCACTCAGACCTCTGCACTGTGTCTGCCCTGGTATATAGCCACGCTTAGACCCAATTTAGGTACTGACCCCCAGCTTGCTCCTCACCAGCCTAATTGTTCTCTCTCTTATCCCCTGTCATATCAACACTAGGCCCATCCATCCCCTTATTCTTCCTTTTCCCAACCTCGGATAGGAGCTCACTACCCTGGGTTATGACATCCTACCATGCCTGCATTTATAGCATTCAATCCCGGGCTCACATATCCTTTTCTCCATCCACCTTCTCTACATCCAGCTTTACCAACTCCTTTCTGTGCACCGTGCCTCCTAGCCTTTCTCCCCTACTTCCTCCCTCTCTTCCCCTACCTTCACCTCTACCTGGTGTATATTTTTATTTTATTTTTTCTTCCGTTACTGCCTCCTGCAACCTTAGACAACCTGCTTTATCTTCCTATAGACACTTCTATGTATGTAAATACTTGTAATCTGTACAATATCTGTATAATTCTATGTACATATGAACTTCTTTTTCTTCCTCTCTGTAAAGAGTATTATCTGTATTGCCTTGTAAATACCTGTGTTGACCTGTATATACAATTGTTCATGCTCCACCCAGGTCCATCTTGCAAATGAGCTTCTGCTCAACGATGAATGCCTGGTTAAATAAAGACTTGATTGATTGATTGATTGATTGATTGATTGAGGAACCAGTGTGCAGTATGGTCACTGGACACCAGAGACTATAGTGAGATCACTGGGATGGGTGCTGGGGGTAGGGGGTGCCAATAGACACCAGGGAGGATGTGCACAGTACCAGGGGGATCAGAGGGTGTGGGGTGCTGCTAGACACCAGGGCATGTTTTGGTTGAGCAGGTCAGGGGTTCAGAGTTTGGGGGGGTGAATAACTGCAGTACAGCCATCCTGCCACCAGGGTTCTTTGCCCAGTTAAGACTAGGTTTGAAAAGATGGTAAATAGTGCCCCTGTGGGTGCCATTTATCACCAACACAAACCTCTGAATTTGCCTCTGTGCCCATATCAGGGGAGACCCCCTCATTTGCATGGGTGCAGTGTTTTGTTAGTGCTCAGATGCTAACAGTTTTTTTTTGCCCGTGCTACAGGGGTCTTTGATTATAGACCCAACCCACGAACTGATGCAAAACCCGGTTAATATGAGCTAACACCCTTTAGCGCCCACGCTAACTTTTGAATAACTGGACCCAGGTTGATCCAGTATGGTTATGGCAGCTCATGCTGCAGATCAGCTCTCTGACTGACGGTTCATAAAAATACTTTGAAAGAATGTGTGTAGCTGACTGGAGTTCTTTCTCTTATCTTATAAATGGAGCGCAGTTTTCTTCCTAGTAATGTCTTGTAAAAGAATATAAGCACCATTGAGAGGAGAGTGAAAGGAATGAAGTTTCTTTCTAGTGAATGTAATGGAGCCAGCTAACTCGAAGAAGAGAAAACATGTTGGTCCCATTGTAGGCTACTTCACTGAGACAATAACAAGTATTACCGGCGAGAAGGGGTCTATTGCCTCAACTAGTGCCCCAGAGCCGGTACCTGCAAAAGTGAGTTTTGCTAGCTAAGAAGTTTTAAAGTTAGCAATTGACCTGGATAAAGACCAACATTCCCAAGATTCTGTAAGGCAAGCTGATTTGGATAGTTTGCAGAATCCCTTGGCCTCAGTAAGACAAGAAACAGACAGTATACAGGCCTCTGGTGAGGGCTTAATGGAGCAGCAGAAGGTGGCTTCAATGGGGGAGGTAAGGTAAGCTCTTCAGTAACTACCATGAAGCTGACGCCAGTACCTGCATTAAAGAGCTGGTGTATTAAAACTGAAATAGCAACATCCTCCAATCCTTACCGGCATAGCAGTCAGTAATTGAAGTTGTTGTATAATTACTTTGTGTGTTTATGAACTCATCCAGCTAGTTTTTGATGTTTTATTTTTGGGAGAAAGTGTTTTTTTGTGCCTGTTGTCATTCACCATCTAGAGAACCAGAAGTGACATTGTGGGGGACGTCAATCAACTCTAAATTTCAAATGTTGAAGCTGGTTTGATTAGCATTCAGACCTTGCCTACAGTGAACGCAACAAGTGCCGTCAATGGTTTCAGCAATACTGCTGTTTAAAATACTGTAGTTTTGCATTTCCTGATTCTGATTCCCACTGGCTCCCTGCTCATGACTTTGACTGCTGTCTGAGTTTGTTGTTTTTTCACAACTTACTGGACTAGGTAGTGGCTGCCTTTTTCCCCTCTCCTTACCTGCTCTCTTTTTAGCTGCAGTGCTCTGTGTAACCCCAACAGCAGTAGAGGGTTGGCGGGTGGTTGCAGTTAACTTCCATTAGCCCCTTGTGAATTGGATAGGACACAAAAAAGTGAACACACAACAATTTTAAATAATGGGAGCAAAGGATTCAATGTTAAATGAAAGAAGAGGTCCGATACTGGGCACCTTCTGACCGACCCCGAGTCCCAAACAACTCTCCAAGGATCGCTCACTCCCCTGACAGCATGAATCAGAAAGTGGGGGACAAACATGAATTTATTAAGTCTGTAAACTTAAACACATATTTATTTTCTGAAAAAAGCGCTATGCAATATATTGTATATTGTATGTTTTCAATTAACCATGACACACTGCTCTTCAGTGCATGGTGAAAGCCCTGACAGTAAATTCGGACTACTAAAATTTATGCTATGTGCGCACGGTGCCAGAAGGCAGTTTATACTTACATATTTTACATTAATACATGTGAAACATGATTGGTATTATTATTTTTTCTCTCTTTTCATTGTGCTAGCGTGGCAGCAGCAAGCCAAAAGAGAGTGTCACAAACTGCAAGCGGATTGCATTGCTGTCTCACATTGTGTCATAGGAGTGAGAAAACGACTGTAATCTCTTAAATTACAGCTGTTTTTTTTTTTCCTTTTGTAATTCCAGTGGCATTGGTCAGAACTTACTGTTATATTCTTTGTGTATTGAAAATTCCTGTCAGGCATTTCATTTAAAAAAGAAACAGACTGCAGTCCATAGACTGTCACAAAGCCGGGTCAGTACCTTCACTGCTAAATACAAAGTTCAAACAGCAGTCTAAGCCACAGCGCATTTACTGATTTCAAGCAGCAGTCAGATCCACAGTTCAGTATCACCATTTATTCACTGATTCATAAAATAATGTCAAAGCGCTCCCCGAAGTTCCAGACAATTGGCTGGCTGGTCCGAAAACACACAGCAGCATAGCTGATCTGAGGAGCTTCTATTGTATGACGGCTTTTGGAACAATTCTGCTAGACCTTTGAAAACTGTGTGTTTATGGACCAGCCAGCCAATTGTTTGGAAACTTAGAAATGTGATGGCAGAAGGAGACCAAAGGTCCATCAAGTCTGCCCTTGAGATCCTGAGATCCTAGGTGATCCTAGATCCTAGCTAGTAGATTCCCTTGCGGATTTGATTCTGGCTTACTCCTTATCCCATCCCCTTTTGATTGCTGATATGGTCCTAGCTCCTACCACCTCCGCAGATAGTTTGTTCCATGGCTCCACAATCCTTTCTGAGAAATAGTGCTTCCTAAGATCCCTCCTGAAGCTCCCACCCCTCAGTTTCCATCCATGCCTCCTCATGTTTGAGTTGGGAGCCTTGGTGAATAGTTTAGCATAGGGTACTAAATTTAAACCCCTCATGTACTTAAAAGTTTCTATCATATCCCCCCTTTCTATTCTAGATTCAAGTGAGTACATGTTTAACGCCTTCAGCCGACCCTCGTACGGCTGCTCCTGAAGACCCTGTATCATTCTGGTTGCCCTTCTCTGAATGGTCTCTCTCCTGTCCCTATCCTTCTTAAGGTATGGTCCACAATACTGTACACAGTATTCCAAATGGAGTCTCACCATAGATCTGTACAATGGAAGTATCACCTCCCTGTGCCTACTGTCAAATCTTCTTCCTATGCATCCCAGCATTTTGTTGGCCCTACTATATGCTGTGTTGCATTGGCTGGTTTGGGTGTCACTAATAATAACTCCTAGATTCTTTTCCTCTTTTGAGTCACTGAGTTTGACCCGTTGAGCCAGTAGGTTGTTCTAGGGTTATTCCTGCCAATATGCATCACTTTACATTTCTTGGTGTTAAATTTCAGCTGCCGGTTGCTAGACCATTATTCTAACCTTTTCAAATCATTTTGTGTGATTCTCACTGCTTCTTTGCTGTCCACCCTTCCCCCTAATTTAGTGTATTCTGCAAACAGTGCAGTCTTGCCCTGGATACCTACTCCTATGTCGCTGATAAACACATTAAACAGGATTTGGCCTAAAACTGAGCCTTGCTGGACCCCACTCATCTCCTGTGGGACCCCACTCATCACTTCTTCCTCCTCTGACAACTCCCTATTGACCAGCACCCTTTGCCTCCTTCCATCCAACCAGTTTCCCACCCACTTAACAATTCAGCTTGCTATGCCCAGATCCTCCAGCTTCTTCAGTAAGTGTTTGTGTGGTACTGAATCAAAGGAACTTTGGGGAGTGGTATGACATTGTTTTATGAATCAGGGAATAATGTAAATGGTGATAGTGAACTGTGGATCTGACTGCTGCTTGAAATTAGCAAACGAGCTACGGCTTAGACAACTGTTTGAACTTTGTATTTAACAGTGAAGGTGCTGACCCGGCTTTGTGACAGTCTATGGACTGCAGTCTGTTTCTTTGTGATTTTATTCCCTTGGATAGGTGCACTTTGGATTGGGAGGTGAGCTCTTTTATGTATGTTTTCAAGTGAAGCACTTCATTCACTCATCAGCTACTGGCTTCCCTCCACTGTGTCAACACTGTCCCGGCTCTCACCATGCGCACAACACACAGACCTTCACAGGGAGCAGTCCAAACTGCTTTGAAAACCAAAGTTGAATCTGAGGAGAAATATAGGAAGGTTACTTAAAAACATACACTAGATAATAAATAGTGCTTATTTCAGAACTCTGGTCAGCACAACATACCTAATGAAGCACGGTACACTAGCTCTTTTAAGAAAATTGAGTCGTTTGACAAGGTGAACAATTAATTCCACAAAATGATTACAATGATGCAAAAACCTGACTCAAAATTAGAGTATACATTTTCAAAAATTGAAGGGGCCACATAGAGCCTTTCTAGGCAAACCAAAGAAAATAAGGAAGAAATTAAGTACCTGCAAAAATAAAATACAGATATCAAAAATAAACTGGATTCAGTTAATGCCGTAACTACTGCTCTACTTCAGGACTCAGATACAGCAGCGTGGAAGGTAGAAGTACTTGAAAAATCACCAAAGAATACTGAACTTCAGCCAACATTTAACACTTGGGACCTACTAAAATGATTTATGGTGGACCAACTGGGCTACATACACACCCAAATTCCAAATATAATTAGAGCTCTCATGAGCCCGCTGAAGCAAACGTTTGTTAAGGCCCAGTTATCAAAGAGAACTCTTACAGTTACAGTGACCTTTATCTCTCTATTGGACCACAAGCTAATTCTAAAAGATGCAAGACTGAAAAGGGCTTATAGCTTTAAAGGTTCTATAGTCTTTATATACCCAGACATAGCACCATCAACTCAAAGAAGGCGAAGTATGCTATAATATAGGGATGAAATTCAAAAACTTGGTGGAAAGCTCTCTGTCACGTACCCCTGCATGGCAAAGGATATTGTGAAGGACAGAATTAACGTTGTATTTGACAAGTAGCAGCTCAAATCCTCTGTGCGCCAATTGCAATCTGAAAAAGCTGCAGAAACAGCAACTCATAGAAACAATTTGTTGGCAGAAAAGCACCACTTGGCCTACCCAGTCTATCAGGAGGTTCCTTGCCTAATCTGTCTCCGCAGATCTTAACTGGTCTCTGGTAACCCCCCTCCTCCTCCTCCCTATTTTCTAATATACTCCATATCTATCCCACGCATGCATGAAGCCTCACCACTGTTTTCGCCTCCCCATGCCTGCTAGTAGTCTGCAGCAGGTGTCTACCACCCTTTTGGTGAAGAAATGTTCCCTCACATCTCTCTTAACCCTCCCCCCCCCACACCTTCATTGCATGCCCCCGGTTCTGGTGCTTTTTTCATTTAAAGGAGACTCCCCTCCTGCACCCTGTTTACCCCTGTGTGGTACTTGTAGGTCTCTGTCATGTCACCTCTCATTCTCCTCTCTTCCAGGGTGTGCATGTTGAGATACCTCAGTCTCTCCTAATACAGATTCTTGTATAACCACTGCACCATTTTAGTTGCCCTCCTCTGGACTGCCTCATTTTTGTATATCTCCTGTCTGACGTGTGGCCTACAAAACTGGACACAGTACTTCGGTTGGGATCTCAAAAGTATGAAATACAGTGGCAACACCACTTCCCTCCTCCTACTGGAGATACCATTCCCTTGCACCCCAGCATCCCACTAGCCCTATCCACTGCTTTGTCACTCTGCCATGCCACTTTGAGTTCACAGTCACAGCCAAAGACATGGTCAGATAATTCCTGAAGTTTCTGTGATATTTTTAGAGAAATCTCCTGCTTTCTGCATTTGCACAGTAGGGGCAGCAGAGAGAAATTCTTCAAAAATTTCACAAAATATCTGGAAATATCTGACCATGTCTGTGGCTGCTACTGCCAGATATGCTACTCAAGGTCCATTTCCTGTTTAGTGACTGTTAGTACCTTCCCGACATCCTAGAATATAATCAGCACCTGGGTTCCTATGCCCTAATTGCAAGATTTTGCACTTTTTGGCATTGAACCCCTACTGTTAAGCTCTTGACCACCCTTGAGTTTCCAAGATCCCTGTGCATTCTCTCCACCTCCTCCTGAGTGTCCACTCAATTGCACATTTTGGTAACATCTGCAAAAAGGCATATCTTCCCTTCTAGTTCTTCTGCAATGTCATGTATGAAGACATTGAAGAGGACCGATCCCAGCACTGAGCCCTGTGGCACCCACTGGTCAGTCTCCTATCGTTAGAGTGAGTGCCATTAACCACCACCCTCTGTTTCCTGTCCGTTAGCCAGTTTCTAACCCAAGTCACCATTTTGGATGCCACTCCTAGGCTGCTCAGTTTCTTTGTCAGCTTCCTGTGCAGAACAGTGTTGAAGGCCTTGCTATAGTCCAGAGAGACCATGTCCATTGCCCTCCCTTGAACTAGTTCCCTGGTCACCCAGTCAGAAAAAAATTGATCAGATTCAACTTGTTTTTTCATATACACTACCTGTCAAAAGTTTTAGAACACCCCCATTTTTCCAGTTTTTATTGAAATTTAAGCAATTCAAGTCCAGTGAATAACCTGAAATGGTACAAAGGTAAGTGGTAAACTGCTAGAGGTTAAAAAAAAGTTTAGATTAGCAAAAACTGCTGTAGAGAAGTTGCAAGAAAGCCAAGGTGTCAGTGAGGTACAGTTTCCTACACCATCAAAAGGCACTTGGAAACTGGAGGAAACTCTGCCAGGAAGAGGTCTGGCAGACCCAAAGCCACAACAGAATCAGAAGACAAGTTTCTGAGAGTCAACAGTTCGTGATAGGCGGCTCACAGGACAGCAGCACAGAGTGACTGGCACCCTGAACCAAAAGGGCTACCACAGCATTTTGCAGCGCCATGAAATACCCTCTGGTCTACGCCTAGTTGGTCAGGGGTTCATCCTACAGCAAGATAATGACCCAAAACATACCTCCAGGCTATGTCAGAACTACCTTCGAGGAAAAGAACAAGACGGTAGGCTTCAAATCATGGAATGACCAGCACAGTCTCCAGACTTAAACCCCATCAAGCTGGTTTGGGATGAACTGGACAGAAGGGTGAAAGCAAAGCAACCTACAAGTGCAATCATTTGTGGAACTTGCAACAGTGTTGGGAAGAACTTCCTAACAATATTTGATGTCCATTGTAGGAAGAATGCCACGAGTGTGTTCGGTGGTTACAGTATATCTGCAAAAGGTGGCTACTTTGATGAGTCAAAAATTTAGATTAAATTTTGTTAAACAAAATGATTCTATGATTTCTTTTTTATCTCCAATTGTTTATTTGTTCTATGCTTTAATTTCAGAGTACATTGAGACAGTAACCGCGTACATTTCAATAACAACTGGAAAAATGGGGGTGTTCTAAAACTTTTGACCAGTAGTGTAGCTTTTTCTCCCAAGTGGGCTGGCTCTTGTGAGCTCTCAGCCCTGTTCCTGCCTCACCCACTTGGCATCTCACCAAGCTTTGGTGATACGGGAGCAGGGGCAGGCAGGCCTTTACTGGTCCGGAGCCATCCCTTTTCTGTTTTATTCCCTGTTCCCACACACTGGGGCGTTCACATAGATGCATGCTTGTGGAGGCATGCGCATGCCCCATAGTCCAGCAGCCCTCCCTTCCACTGCCCTCTTAGACCTGCACTGCCACCTGCCTCCACCAGGTGGCAGTCATTTGGCAGACATGCAGGTCCTCCCACCCCACTCCCCACCCCCCGGGAAAGGAGAGCAGCTGTCGGGTGCTCAGTCCTTTCCTCCTGGCTAACCCCTAGCAACCCATGCTTGCCACTAAACACAGCTCGCCAGTGTGGCAAGAGGTTAGGCGCCAGCGCCTCAGCCCTGCATGCCACTGGGCCAACCCCTATCAGATTCATTTGTCATGACCTCTCCCCACCGTGAATCGATGTTGCCTGTTGTGCCTGTTGTCTTGCAGCCCGTTGGATTCATGTTTCTGATAATGACTCAGAACATTCTGCTGACGATGAAATGGATCTATTGGTGTCAGACACATAATGAACTCAACTCAAACTGAGCAACCACTTTCTATGGTTCCATATACACTCTTAAGAGAGCAGAGCAGAGCAGTACAAAGGTTGTATCTTTGGTTTCTGCTTCTAAGTCTACCATGGACAATGTTACTGCCCAATGACTTTATCTCCAATGGAAAATGGACTTTTCTGATTTTCTCATCACAATTTTCACTTTCAGATCAGGACTTTAAAAGAATAATATGTATAATTCACCACAGCTTGAAATCTATAGTTCATAAATTAGAATAACCGTATTGTCTCTTTCTTTAGATATCTGTAATTGGAGGCCAGCGAGTGGTGGAGAAGGCTGAGGAGCTGGGCGCCTCAACTTCTGCTGCACCAGTGACCCGGGTTTAGAAACAAATTCAGGTCGCTCGGGGGCTGGCTGGGGGAGGGAGGATTGAATGTCTCAAGGGCAGCTCTCCTTCCTCGGGGAGGGGGGTACTTGCATCCTGCCCTGTGGTGGCTGCCTGGAGGATCTGGGTAGCAGAACAGTGGGATGCCAAGGAAGAGTCTCCACCTGCTTGATGCTAAGAGGCGTCTCCGCAGCTTGCACTGTATCATTGCATGCATTGTGGGCCCAGGGGCAAAAAATGAAGGAAATCTCCCCTCCTCCCTGACTGTGGCTGGATCTGGATGAAGGCCCACTCCCCACAGGCCACACACCAGTGACTGGGCATCTCCAAGGTCTTGTGGTAAAGGGCCACCCACAGAGCATGATAGGGTCAGGGAAAGCTGAGTGATGGTGCTGGGGAACTGATTAGCAATTGAAGCAGAGAAAATACTGATTAAAAAAATAAGTCTATAATTGGTATCCGTCTCCTGAATGGTTATGTTTTCTGTTGACAAATTATGACTAGAAGTATTTTACTTTGTTTATTGTTCTTTTCTGGGTATAGTTTTTATGTTATTGTAACCTCCTATGATTATATTTCACTAAAGGGAAAGTGCCCTATAATATTGGTTACACTGCAGGAAAAGTTCAATGTAGCTATCGGGGTTATTCCTTTATAGCTCTTTGTTAATTTTTCTTTTACCATTTGGATCTCCCTTTCATCTCATCTCATCAACTTTGATGGTACTATATACCATTTAATTGTTCTGTATCAATGTACAATTTCATGTTTGGTATACATCTTGATTTTTTTCTATAGGGAAATGTTATCAATAATAGATTATGTTTAGAAAATTGCTGTTATTAATAGGCTATGATAGTAGAACACTAAATGTATGTTTATGGGCATTTATGTATTACAAATGGAATGATAGCTAGAGAACTGTGTATTACAAGGCTATAATATCATTGAGAGGTTCTGGAGACATATGAACCTCGAGAGCGAACTTGTTACTTTTTGTAATATATGGAGCCGAGAACCAAGTTCTTCGAGTCAACGGATGCTGAGGCAGCTTCAGCAGGCAGTTCCAACTGCAGTGAAATGGGAACACTGATATACTTTCTTGTAGGCTGGGGGTATTTTCTGGGCTTCCATCCACCCTCATCTTCCATTTGGTTCTTGTCCCCCACCCCCTTTTCACTGCCCAGCAAACACAATGAAACTTGATACATAAACACCGTCAGCAGTTAAAGGCCTATGGCCCACCCAGTCTGCCCATTTGAGCTTGTAAGTTCCCTTTACATTTTTCTAGGAGTCTGTTGCCCCTTACCCCTGACCTCTAGAATTCCCTTATGTCTATCCCATGCATTCTTAAATCCCGTGATTGTTTCAGCTCCCACCACTTCCTCTGGCAGGGTGTTCCACTTGTCCACCACCCTTTCTATGAAGAAATTCTTGCTCACATTTCCTCTGAATCACCCTCCCTCAACTTCATCCCATGCCCTCTAGTCCTAGAACATCTTTTTCATTGGAAAATAGTGTATTCCTGCACCCTGTTCCTCCCTGTAAGGTACTTGTATGTTTCTATCATATCCCCTCTCTCCCTTCTCTCCTCCAGGGAGTACATATTCAAGTCCTTCAGCCTGTCCTCATAGGACTTGTGATGCAATCCCTGTATCATCTTTGTTGCCCTCCTCTGAACCTTCTCTACCCTGTCTATCTCCTCACGTAGGTAAGGTCTCCGGAACTGTACACTGTACTCCAGGGAAGCCTCACTAGTGTCTTGTATAGTGGAATTATGACCTCCCTTTTCCTGCTGGTGCATCCCAGCATCCTAGTTGCTTTACCTGCTGCCTTGTCGCACTGTTTCCCTACCTTGAGGTCATTAGAGATGATAACCCCAAGGTCTCTTTCCTGCTTGGTGCATGCTATATCCTCACCCCCCAACGGATATGTTGTTCTAGGGTTTTTGTGTCCCATATGCATTATTTTGCACTTCTTTGCGTTGAATTTCAACTGCCAAACCCTTGACCATTCTTCTAGCTTCTGCAGGTCCCTTCTCATTCTGTTTACACCCTCTGGCATGTCCACTCTGTTACAGAGCTTCGTGTCATCAGCAAACAGGGAAATTCTGCCTGCTAGGTCCTGCACAATAGGGTCAGTCCCAGCACTGATCCCTATGGTACCCCACTGGTCACTGTTCCCTCTGTAGAGTGACAGCCATTTACCACCACCCTCTGTGTCCTGCCACCCAGCCAATTACCCACCCACCGCACTACTGTCCTGCCCACTCCCATATTCCCCAGTTTGTTTAATAGCCTTCTGTGTGGCACAGTGTCAAAGGCCTTGCTGAAGTCCAGATAGGCCATGTCCACTGCCCTCCCCTGATCCACCTTCCTTGTCACCCAGTCGAAAAATTCAGTGAGGTTGGTCTGGCATGACCTCCCCCCAATGAAACCATGCTGCCTTGGGTCCTGAAGACGACTGGTAACCAGATGTTTCACCAATCTCTCCGTCAGTAGTGCTTCCATGATCTTCCTCACTACCGAGGTCAGGCTGACTGCTCTGTAGTTCCCTGCTTCCTCTTTGTTCCCGCTTTTGTATAAGGGGACTACATCTGGGTATCAGGATACTGCCCCTGTTTCCAGTGATCGACTAAACAGGATTGCCAGAGGTTCAGCCACCACCTCTCTTAGTTCCTTTAGGACCCTGGGGTGCACCCCACCTGAAACCATTGCTTTATCGACGCTTATGCCTTCCAGTTCCTTTAGGACCCTTTCCCGTGTAAAGGGACTTGTGTCCATTTGTGCGCCGTTCCAACCTCATGTACTCCCTTCAGGCCTATTACCCTCCTCTTCCTTAGTAAAGACTGAGCAGAAATATCTGTTCAGTATGTCAGCTTTACTGTTGTCATCCTCCACGTGGCCCCCATCCTCCCCCTTCAGTCTCACTATCCCTCCCTTTGCCCTTCTTTTTTCACTTGTACCTGTAAAAGGTTTTGTCCCCTCTACCCACTGATTTTGTGATGCACTCTTCTGTCTGAGATTTGGCTTCCCTTACTGACCTCCCTTTGCTTCTCCTGGTACTTCTCCCTATCCCCTTCTGCCTGTGTCATTTTGTATTGCTGGAATGAGATCTTTTCAGCTTTCACTTTTTCCACTACCTCCTTGGAAAACCATAACGGCTTCCTCTTCCTTTCCCCCTTGCTAACCTGCTTAATGCATAATTCTGTTGCTCTTGTAATCCCTGTTTTAAATATTGTCCACTGTTTCTCCACACCTGATTCCCTCTCCATTCCCATTAGTGCCTCTTTCATGCATGTCTCCATTTTCCCAAAGTCTGCCCTCCTAAAATCCAAGATACATGTTTTTGTGCAGTTTGGTTCTGTTCCTTCTGTGATTTCAAACCACAGTGACCGATGGTCACTGTTCCCCAGGTGCTCCCCCACTGTTACCTCTGTCACATTGTCACCATTTGTGAGCACGAGGTCCAGTATTGCAACTTGGAATCAGCAGTTGTAATGTCAGTCGCTACCTTTTAAAGACAAGCATTTGTCAATGCCGAATGTTCACTGCTGGTATTACTGTTGTACCTGGTCTTGCTTGTACACACTTTTACTATATATTTACCCAGAGCAGATGAGATGCACCATCTAATTTTCAGTGGTGTCCTGCTTTGACACATTGTGGTTGTAACTGCCCAGGATAGGGCAGCTGAAAGGCAATATTCTACTTTTTAAGTGGGCTCTCGCATTATGACCCCAAATGTCCAACAGTCTTGTTATGACCTGACATTATGATCAAGACAGTTGACATTTTTAAAATCCCATCCAAAAGGTGATTTCACTGTGCAACTGTGTAAACAAGTTTCGGAGGGGATTTGAAAAATGACACCTGTCATGTTCAGGAGGTGGGGTAACACAAGGGATATATTGAACATTAGGGTCCAAAATTTGCATAAATAAAGTTATGAGTAAATGTTGGAACAATTCGTTTCCTCATAACTTAGATGGTTAATTTTCAACGTAATCTTTTTATGAACACTCCTCCTGAGCATGACAGGTATCATTTACAAAACAATGGAAAAAATGTTATTTTGCACCACAAATGTTAAAACACATTTTGGGTAGGATTTGAGAAATAACAGCTGTGACATTCATGAGGTGGTGTGAAAAAAATGGCTATGTTGAAAAGTGGGAGTCAAAATGTTGAAAATTAACACAGTTACGACCATGCATTGAAAAATGGCAAAATAGACCCCATCTTTCAACATAGCCTTATCATGGCTCTACATACCTCATGAAGAAGGGTGTAGAAAATGTTCAAATCCAGCCCAAAACTTGATTTTGCGCAGTGACTGCAAAATCACCTTTCAGGATACGAAAACATATTTTGGCCAGGATCTGAAAAATGACATCTGTCACATTCATGGGGTGCTGTGAAGAAATGGCTATGTCAGAAATTTGGGATCAAAATATTGAAAATTACCAAAGTTATGAACCTGCATTCGTAAATTTCAACATAGGCTCATAACTTTGTTGCTTTTTAATATTTCTGTCCCAAATTTTCAACATAGCCTTCTTATGACCCCACCTCATGAACAAGAGTGGAGAAAATGTTCAACTCCTGCCCGAAAGGCGATTTTTGTGCAGCAACTGCGAAATCATCTTTCAGGACAGAGTTGCCTGATTTCACTGCCATTGTTCATGAGATGTGGTCTCAAAAATACGTGTTGAAAATTTGGGGCAAAAATATTTAAAAATGACTAAATTATGCCACTAAGTTTAAAACCACATTGAAATACACTGAACCACATACCTGATTACCTCAGTTCGCGGTCCGGGGTTAAAGAGTGAAGACATGTCTGCAGTCCATAGAGGATTATAGGCGTTGGACCCGTGGTGGGTAAGTAAGGGTTTGGGGGTGGGTGCTAAGCGGGAGGGTCAGGTGAGGGGACAGCAACGTCCAGCAACAGACATCGATGGACAGTTTTTTACAGGACTAAAGAAAAAAAACTATGAGGAAAGGTTTACTTAATTTCAGGTGGCTACACTGGATTGGGCACCCCAGTGCAAGTGTTATGCTTGTGGGGTGGGTGCTGATTGGGAGGGTGTGGGGGCCAGGGTGGGCCAGCAACAGACATCAATGGATGGTTTTCTTTTTTTGCAAGGTGTATTAAAAGAACACTACAAGGGGTGGTTTTATTTATTTCAGGTGGTGACACTAGGAGATTGGGCACCCCCAGTGTCACTGTCATGTTTGGCTGCACTGGGGGAGGGCTTCCGGGTGCTGCATAGCTAAAATGGGCAGGGTGGGAGTTAGCAGCCGGCATGGGGGATTGTGCACCCCATGCCAGAATATTGACATGGGTTGGGCTTGGGAGTGGCAGTTACAGTGGGGCTGTAACAGATATCAATGGACAGTTTTTTCTTTTGCACAGTGTATTAAAAAAACTAAGAAGGATGTTTTTTTTATTTCAGTGGTGACACTGGGGGATTGGGCATCCTTAGTGTCAGTGTTATGTTTGTGGGTGGGAGGTGCTGAGTGGCAGTTTCGGGTTGGAGGGACGGTAAGGGTGGGGCAGCAACAGACATCGATGGATGGTTTCCTTTGTTACAGGGTCAGCCTCAGCAGGCTGATCATGACAGATCAGCTGTGCTTGCTGGGCACTGTATATCAAAGGAAAGAGATGACCTATGATTGGGTTGGCTCTCTCCTATGAAGTAGACGAAGTTTCCTCCCAGAAAACCAGAACAGTGTCATAATCAGCCTGGCTCATGATTGATGTTACACTGACAAGCCTCTTCCAGATCACTCTGCATTGGACTGACAGTATCACACCCCTCAAAGCCACTCTCTAACTAAACTGCTTGGCCATGGTGTCTCATGCAGTGAACATAATAAATGCTCTGCTTTCCGGTGACCCGGCTGGTGATTGCTCAGCGACTCTCACCATTCCCACACTGATACTGCTGCAGAATTTGCTAGAATACTAGCTAAGTGATTATAAATCCCTCAATTACTCCCCTGTAGTGGCTGTCAGTCTCTGCTGGTCAGGCCTACGTGCGAAGCAGTCATACCGCAGCTCCATGTGTACAACCCTGTACACACTATCACTAGACAAGGTGGCCACAAGCAGGGCAGCACTCTCGGTCCTCCTGCAGCTACATGACTGTAACTGCAGTAAGATGGTTTGTCAGTCTGGAGGACCCCTAGGGAGGCAATGGCTCCAAAACTCTTCGGTGGGCACTTAATTCCCAACAAGTTCTTGACTTGACTGGCTGGGGGAGATTGGGGATGAGTGGGGAGACAGGGATGCTCAGCTGTTTGTTGAGGGGTACCGTGGAGCTGAACTGGAACAACTTCCTTGAGATTCAGGGGCAGGCTATGTTCCCAGACAGAAAAGTGTCAGGCCTTCTTGTTCTCTTTAATCTCATAGTACTATCATAGAAAAATCCATTGACAGTATTACAAGATCTCGTAATACTATAATTGAACATCCAACAATAGTGTTACTAAATCTTGTAACACTGCCAATGGATTTCTATGATAGTATTATGAGGGTTTTTTTGTATTGGTTTCAATGGTATTATTAGGCATATCCATATATTACAGTACATTAATTTATGTGTATCCTGGGATTTTTGTTTTTAAAATGTAGACGTTCACAAATTTAAAAAAAAAAAGGGGGGAGCAAGGAAGGGCCTGGGAAACTAAAGGGCAGTCAGCCTGATATCAGTTCTTTGACAAGGCCCTGCAAGTCATTATCAAAGATGGAATGATAAAGCACTTGTTTATGGTCATAGTTCTTGCCCCTTCACAGCATGGCTTTATGAGGGACAGATTGAGCCAAACCAGCCTGATCTACTTCTTCAAGTGGGTGACAGGAAGGTGGCAAGGAAAAGGACCATGGATGTAGTCAATCAGTACTTCATCAAGGCCCTTGATACTGTGGCATATGACAAGCTTTAGGGTAAAGTAAACCAGTGTGGTACACATGAGACATACTCAAGGTGGACTGCTAACTGTCTAGGGGGCAGGAAGCAGAGGATGGTCCTGAATAGGCACAACTCTGAGTGAAGAGATATATGCAGTGGCATCTCTTGGGGACCAGTGCTGGGCCAACTGCTGTTTAGCATTTTCATTAATGATCTGGAAGCTGGGGTAGCCAGCAGGTTGCTTAAGTTCATTAAGATTGCCATGGTGGTGGAATCCCTTGAGGATGGGGGAACTCAGGAGGATGACCAAGCTGAGTGATTTGTCTGACTCAATGAAGCCAAATGGTAGTTGCAACACTAGTGGAAAGGAAAACAGAGGTATGACACTTTGGGGGCCTTCTTGCAGCAGTAGATGGGGAAAAGGATCTGGGGTCATTATTTATTTTATTTATTTATTCACTGGGTGGGTGCACTGACTGGTCCCAGGGATGATTTTCAGGCATGAACATAGCAGTAGAACGGAATACAGAGAAGTTATCTAGGCATAAGAAATCAATTTAGGACAGAAAATCACATCCATTTGAGCCTGTGTACATACAGAGATGAGACTATTACAAAGGTGACAGTGAGAAACCTTGCAAACAGCATTGATTCTGGCAGACATGGGGATTTTCTCATCCATATTTCACCGATTGATGGTGCTGCCTTGCAATGACATGAACGCATGCATGCCAGCGTCTGTTTGCTCTCCCTTCTCCTATGCCAAGTGCCCACAAGGCTACCATCTGGCCTCCACCAGGTGGCAGCCAATGGGCAGGATACAGAGTCCCTCTTCCCCAAGGGAGGAGTGCTGTCCATGTGATGCTCAATCCTCCCTCCCACTGCTGACCCCTGAGCAACCTAAGTCCAGTCCCTAATCTAGCTCTCTGGCTTATCCAATGGTAGCACTTCTGCTGTGCTATTGGGCCTGATGGAGATGTCCACTCTGATGTCCTCTAGCAAGATAGGGGGACACGCCCTTACATTCAGGAGTGTTAAATTCAGAGGTAACATTAGAAGGCTCTTTTTCTCCAAGAGGGGGTGAACTTGTGTAACAGTCTGCCAGGGGAGACCGTGGATGTGAGGACAGCATTGGCCTTCAAGGCAAACCTGGACAAATGCTTGCTTACCAAGGGAATAAACTGGAAGCCTGCATAGTGCAGTGGGTAGAGAACACCTATGAATTAGCGCATGTTTGCACAAAGTACCTTTTTTTTGTCCCTGCTTATGAAATAGGGGGTAGCTAAGATGGTCCTAGAGTCCCTTCTGTCCATAAATTGGAATGTTAGTATTTCCAGACATCTGTTGGTGTTGCAAGTCAGCATGTTATCATCTTGTTTTTATCCAGTTTGTTCTGCGACTCAATCGCAGCTGAGACTCCTTCCCCCAGTGACCAAGTTCATTTTGTGTGTATCACAGAGTTTTGTGGTGGCACAGCAGGAAACCTGTTTACACCCTGAAACTGAGTCACCACCAACTGTATATGTAAAGGGGCCATAAAAGTCAGAGTTTAGCTGCTCAGGTTTTGTATTTTTTGTGCTCAGCAGTATCATATATACACAAGTCAACTTCTGTGCTCTTGAAGCCACCCCCTTTCCAAGTTATAGCATCAGTCCTTCTAAATTTCTAGCAGTAGGGACCAGTGTGTGTGTGTGTGTGTGTGTGTGTGTGTGTGTGTGTACTTTATGTGCATGCATTTGTGTGTGTACAAATAGGCATTGTGCAAGTCTGTATTGCCTGTAGTCTTTAACCCAGAGTGCTGAATTTCAATCCCCAATGACATACTAACATAAGATTTTTGTGTGACATTTGGAGTGAATTCTGCCAAAAAGCATTGCTCAGAATACAACAAACAGTAGGGGGACAGACCACAGCTGAGTTTATGATCTGTGGTGATTACACCAACAGACAAAATAATACTCTGCAATCAAAATTTGATTTTGTAGTTAAATTAGTTTTATGTTTAGAAGCTTTGTTCATCCTTTTTATTAAAAACCTGCTGAGACCAAGTCAAGGTGAACAGCATTGAACCTGTATGTAATTTTTTCCCCAATACAAGTTTTTTTAACTGATTCCAGTCATGTTTCCATATTTACTAACTTTTTAGTAAACTCAGTGAATGTTCTGATTTACATATTAGTGGGAAGTACCATTTTAGAACTACATAATATAGTTTATGTCCCTTTCAACCACAGAGCAGCACTAGAAACAGAAACACAGAACAATTACTGAAGCATAGAAACATAGACACAGAGGGCTCAATTTTCAAAGCCCGGGGAATTACGAAAAGTGCCTGCATCAAACATACATGACACAAGTGGCACCGTGCGTCAAAAGATACGGCATTCCCAATTTTCAAACGTAGTCTGCATCAAAAAGTGTAGCCACTGCACCAAAGTGGCACTGCAGTAGCCTTGCAACCCAAATTTGGGTGTGCCAGGTCACATGGGGGCTTGCACCATGGCGGGGCTGTAACATCCCCTTTCTTGTGAGTTGCAAGCCCTGTTGTGGATGCAGTATGGGGCTCCACATAGACCAGCCAGGAAGTAGTCTAAGTGCCGTGTACCAGTGCCACACAGTGTGGCAAAAGGGGACAGGATCTGACACCCAGGCAGCCGGGGGCATAAGGGGCATGAGAGGTAGCATAGGGGGAGTCGAGGAGACAGCTGGGCATGACAGGGAGTGATGTGGCACCAGCCGTGGTGTGTTTGCTTTTGTACTTATTTTAATAATCTCTATCAACTCCTATTAGATTACCACAAAGTCCTGTACCTATTAACTATACTGCATTGGGGAGGGTCCAGGGACAGAAAGTGCAGCTGCCAGGGTTGTAACCTCCTGGTGCCATGTCACGTTGTGTCCCTGGAACCCCCCCCATAGTATAATTAATAGGCACAGTACTGTGTAGTAATCTAATAGGAACTGACAGATTACAAAAATAAGCACAAAAGCAAATGCACCCCGCCAGGTGCCGCACTCCCTGTCATGCCCAGCTGTCTTCCTGACTTGCCCTGTGCCACCTCTCGTGCTCCTTCTGCCCCCAGCACCCTCCTGTCCAGCGACTTTACCACTCCCTAACCATCCCAGCCCCTCTAGTGATGCACCAGGTGGAGGGGGCAGATTCCTGTGGCAGTTCCCGCAGGTGTACCATATGGTTGGCGCTAGCTTGCAGCTGCAGCAACTCCCAGGTCTTCAGTGCAGGGACCCCTGTTTTTACAAAATTGTGCGCTGAGTCCCTGATGCGCCCCAAGTTTGCCGCAGCCCTAGATCACTGCAAATTGTGACGATATAAGGGCTCTTTGAAAATTGAGCCCAGAATTTGTCAGCAGAAAAGAAATGTTTGGCCCACCAAGTCTGTCCAGATGGTCCCTAACTAGTCTGTCTCCACAGACCTTAACTGGTGTCTGCCACCCCTCCCTCCTCCCTACCTACTAATATTCCCCTATGTCTATCCCACACATGCTTGAAGCTCCCTGCTGTTTTCACCTCCACCACTCCATCTGGCAGTTAATTCCAGATGTCTACAACTCTTTCTGTTAAGTAATACTTCCTCACATCCCTCTTAAATCCCCCAGTTTCATCACATGCTGTCTGGTCCTAGTGCTCTTTCTCATTTGAAAGAGACACTCATCCTGCACCCATTTAACCTGTAATATACTTATAGGTCTCTAATCTATCCCCTCTCGCTCTCATCTCTTCCAGGCTGTACATGTTGAGATTTCTCAGTCTCTTCTTGTAGAACATTTGGTGCAATCCCTACACCATTTGAGTTGCTGTCCTCTGGACTGCCTCTACCCTGCCTATGTCCATTCTGAAGTACGGTCTCCAAAACTGGACACAATACTACAGCTGGAGTCTCACCAGCAAGCTATATAGTGACAACACCACTTCCCTCCTCCTGCTGGAGATGCCTCTCCCTGTTGATCCCAGCATCCCGCTGGCCCTACCCACGGATTTGTCACACTGCCCTGCCACTTTGAGGTAATCAGCTATGATAACACTAAGGTCCCTTTCCTGCTTAGTGACTGTCATTACCTCCCTTCATCCAATACTCAGTTTCTGGGTTCGTATTCCCTAGGTTCATAATTTTGCACTTTTTGATGTTGAACCCTAATCACCATGTTTTTGACTACTCCTCGAGTTTCTTAAGATCCCTATGCATTTTTTCCACCACCTCCTGATTGTCCTTCCTATTACATATTTTGGTATCATCTGCAAAATGGCCTACCTTCCCTTCCAGTTCATCTGCAGTGTCACTCATGAAGACATTAAAGAGGACCAATCCCAGTACTGAGCCCTGCGGCACCCTGCTGGCCACTCTTCCATCCTTAGAGTGAGTGCAGTTTAACCACCACCCTCTGTCACCTATCTGTTAACCACTTTCTAAACTGATTCACCACTTTGGATCCCACCCCTAGGCTGCTCAATTTCTTAATCGGTCTCCTGTGCAGTACAGTTGAAGGCTGTGCAAAAGTGTAGCTAAACAACATCCACTGCCCTCCCCTGATCTATTGTCCTGGTCAACCAGTCAAATAAGATAATCAGGTTCATCTGGCATGACATCCTCCTGTGAAACCATACTGCCTTTGGTCATGCAGCCTATTTGATACAAGATACTCTGCCAACCTTTCCTTTAACAGTGTTTCTATTAATTTCCCCACCACTTGAGGTGGGCTCACTGACCTTATAGTTGCTAGCCTATTCCATGCTGCCGCTCTTATGTAGAGGGACCATGTCCACTCTTCTCTAGTCCTCCAGAAGTGTGCCCATTTCCAGTGAGCTGTTGAATAAGGTGACCAGCAGGGCAGCCAGCACCTCTCTGAGTTCCTTTAGTACCATTGGATGCATCCCATTTTGACCTATAGTCTTTTCCACTTTCAGAGCTACAAGTTACTTTAGGATTCTTTCCTCTGAAAATGGACTTGAGTCCACCTCACCCCCTTGTTTCGGTTGCTCCCTGGGGGTCTCCCTCTGTGCAGTGACAATTGTGCAGAAGTACTTGTCTAGGATCTGCTTTTTCTTGGTCACCTGCTGCACAGTCTCCCTCTGCTGTCCTCCTTATCCTCAATATCCCTTCCCTTGCTTTCCTGTTCTCAAGTGATATACCTAAAGAAAGTTTTATCCCCATGTGCTATCCCTTTGGCTATCCTTTCCTCTGTCTGTACTTTTGCCCTCCTTTCTACCTTACCTGCTTCCCTCTTTTTTACCTGGTACACCTCCCTGTCTTCCTCTTGTTATGTTTCCTTATACCTCCTGAATGCCACCATTTCTTCCTTCACCGCCATGGCCACTTCCATAGAATACCATAATGGTCTTTGTTTCCTTTTGCTTTTCCTTGCTTTCTTTACACAGAGTCTGGTTGCCTTAATTATGCCCTACCTTATTTTTCTCCACTGTTCCTCTTCCCCTCCCTGGCAGTACCCACCCCTCCCCCCACTAGACAATTTCTGAGTTGGTCTCCCATTTTTTTTTTGAATCCACCCTCTGAATGTCCAGGACCCTCACCCTCATGTGATTTGCCTCTGCTCCTCTCTTAATGTTAAACCACACTTCATGGTTCTCACTGGTACCTAGGGGATGGCCTACTGTTACGTCTGCAGTGCTGTCCCTGTTTGTAAGCACCAGGTCCAGCACTGCACTATCCCTAGTTGTTTCATGGACTAGCTGCCTGAGAAAAGTCCCTTGTATGGAGTCAAGGATGGTCCTGCCCATTACTGAAGCTGTAGCAGGAAGGCTGCAATCCACATTTGGCAGACTGATGTCCCCAACTAGTAGCACCTCCACTTATTAGCCATCCTGATGAGGTTTTCCACAAGTGCCTTATCTAACTCCTTTCCCTGTGCTGGAGGTCTGTATGCAACCTCTATTTGGATAGTGGCCCCAGCTCCTTCCTCCAGTATAACTTACAGCACCCCCATCCCTTCCTTTTCCTCCAGGTGTCCGTATATTTCAATAGTCTTGATTCCCTTCCTCCCATATAGTACATCCCCTTCTCTCTTCCCAGTCCGTCCTGAACAGAGAGTAGTCTAGTATGGCCATATCTCACTCATGACTGTCAGTGCACCATGACTTCACCATGGCCACTGTGGCTGTAATGGATGAATAATCCAGGCTAGCCTCCTCCATGATGGCCTCCAGACCAAGATAACATTTAGGAGAATCTGATGTCCAAATAATCCTAAATCTGGACTGTTTCCATTTGGTAATTGTTTATAAATAATGTCAGAACTTTTCTCTTATTTTGGACAAAGACCAGCATTTTAGTTTTTGTCCATGTTTATTTGAAAACAATAAGTATTACTGTACATAGATTTTGGAACTTCTCAACCTTTCTTTCAAGTCCTAGAAAAGACATGGAAAAAAGTACACCGTCATCTATCTTAGCTAGATGACTGATTCTGGTACTACAAATGTTTGGTGAATGAAATTCCTCATCATACAGTTGTATGATGATTATTCTGTTGATATATAAGTTGAATAAAAGAGGTGCTTGATTGCAACCCTGATGCACTACTAAGTTTGTCGATATTTGATAAGTCAGGTTCCCATGGTGGTCGTACAGTGCACCCATCTAAAAGGAGCCATAGTTGAGGCAACAAACCTTTGCGTTAGGCAAATAAACAAAGGTAAGAGAAAAAGGAAACCATCTATGGTTCTCAAAGGAAGTGGCCGGAAGGTAAAAGAGAAAAAGTTGGCCTTCAGGAAGTACAAGGAAACACAGAAGGAGAAGGACAGGATAGTGTATCTAGATAAGCAGAGGGAGACAGGGAAGGCTGGCAGGAAAGCAAAGGCACAAATGGAAGAAAAAATAGCCAAGGCAATAAAGAAAGGGGGCAAAACATTTTATAAGAATGTTAGTGAAAGAAGAAAGCTAAGGGGTGGGACAGTAAGGCTTAAGGGGGAAGACAGGGCAGTGTGTGGAAGGGGACTTGGAAAAAGCAGCAATCCTGAACAAATATTTTTATTCAGTATTCACAGAAGAGGGGGAAGGTGAGAGACCACAATTAAGTTACAGGAGCAGTAAGAGGAGGGAGGTGGACAGTAGTCCATTTATGGAGGAGAGGGTTCTACAGGAACACACAAAACTGAAAGTGGACAAGGCAATGGGACCAGATGGGAAACATCCTAGAATATTAAAGGAGCTTAGGGAGGTGCTGGCAGCTGTTCAGTGAATCACTAGAAACAGGAGTAGTTCTAGGAGTGGTTCCAGAGGACTGGAACAGAGCAGTTGTAGTCCCTCTACACAAAAGTGGAAGCAGGGAGGAGGCTGGTAACTATAGACCAGTCAGCCTGACCTCATTGGTAGAGAAAATAATGGAATTACTGCTGAAAGAAAGGATTATGGAACATCTTAAATCCAGCAGAACACAGGATCCAAGGCAGCATGGATTCACAGCAAGAAGGTCATGTTAAACAAATCTAACAAATTTCTTAGACTGGGTGATCAGAGAAGTGCATCAGGGAGGAGTGATTGATGTGACGTACCTGGATTTCAGCAGAACCTTTGACCCCATTCCACATAAGAGGTTAGTAAACAAGATAGGCAGCCTGGGAATGGGTCCCAAAATGATAAACTGCATTAGAAACTGGTTGAGGAATAAAAAAATGAGGGTGGTGGTAAATGAGGCTCAATACAAGGGAAGGAGGGTGACAAGCGGGGTGCCACAGGGATTGGTTCTGGGGCCAGGCCTAGTCAGTGCCTTCATAAGTGACATTGTGGAGTGGCTGAAATGAAAAGTATGCCTCTTTGAAGATGACACAAAAATCTGCAACAGGGTAGACACTCTGGGAGGGGTGGAAAAAATGAGGAGGGACCTAGGTAAACTGGAGGAATGGTCTAGAGTGTGGCTGCTAAAACTCAATGCAAAAAAGTGCAAAATCATGCATTTGGGGCACAGGAACCCAAAGGAGGCTTACATGATGGGAGGGGGAGATACTGATGGCCAAGAAACAGAAAAGGAATCTGGGGTAATCATATCAGATGACATAAAGGTGGCCAAACAATGTCGCAAAGCTGTGGGGAGAGCCAGTGGGGTACTGGGGTGCATAGAGAGAGGTACCACCAGTGGAAGAAAGAAGGTGGTGATGCCTCTGTACAAATCATTAGCAAGACCTTATGTAGAGTACCGTGTCCAGTTCTGGAGGCCGCATCTCCACAAGGACATAGACAGGGTAGAGGTAGTTTAGAAAAGGGCAACAAAAATGGTGCAGGGCCTGCACCAAAAGTCATATGAGGACAGACTGGAGGACCTCGATATGTATACCCAGTAGGAGAGGGGGGATATGATAAAGACCTTCAGATACCTCAAGGGCATAAATAAGGGAAAGACGAAAGCAGTTATGTGAAGCAGTACAACATGGCAGAAGAAAAAAGCACCATTTTACAAGAGTCCGGCATCAGCACACAGCAGACAATTAGTCCGATTCATGACTAGATTTGCTCCCAGTCTTCCTGAGAAGGCCCCTTCAAACAATCAGGCGCGAAATGGACATATTTAAAACCAGTTAAATTAAGATAACTGGCTGTTCTAGTCACTTTATTTAATCCTCGTCAGGCGATGACTTTCCTTCCCCTCCTTGCTCCAGACTTACTTCAGTTCTACATACCAGCTTATCAGTGTCCTTAGAGTCATTGAAAATATAAGTTTGTCCTTTCCAGGAGATTCTGTGCTTGACTGGTATCAAAAGTTTATGTGGGAGTTTGAGCCGACGCAATCTGCTCCGCACCCCGTCAAATGATCTCCTTCACTGATGGGTGCTATATGACAGGCCTGGGTACAGGAACACATCCAATTCCCCATAATGTATCTTGTTTAATCATTTAGCTATTTCTAATGCACAGTCATGATCCCCCACTCCAGTGCATATTATAAGGAAGGTTCGAGGGGTGGTTGGAGCAGTGGCTACCCTCCTCAGTGTTATTCTGTAAGCTTTCTCAGTGGATACGGGAGTATTCTCCTTGGATAACTGTAAGGTTTGTGGCAGCAATGATCTGATGAATGCAAGGCTGTCCTCCCCCTCAGCCAGTTCTGCTAAGGGTTCTATGTGATAACGGCGAATGTACAGCACCAAAAATAAGAACAGTGATGTACATTCACAGCAACAAAAACAAACTTAAGTGTTTATGCGGGGGGCTTTGTCTCCCATCGCCCTCAAGACCCTTCCTAAAATAACTAACTCTGGGGAGGGGGTGCTATCAGGGAGGGAGGAGAACCAGGACAACAGCCAAAAAAAAAATTGGCACAAAAGAGCACAAAAATATTGTGCTCCACCCCAGCCCCGAACCCTCCCCACCAGAGCCAGCCCCCTACCCACCGCGCCACTAGGCCAGCTTGGTGGCTTCCCCTCTTGCCAACCCTCACATACCTTAAGGATACCTTCCAGTATCCTGTTGCTGTTTCGTCACCCTGCATTTTTCTGTCACTACCCTTTCAGGGTAGCCCACAACACAGGCGCTGAGATTGAGTTGCTCATATTTGAGTTGCTCAGTCTCAGTTGCCCTTTTGATGGGATACCTCTGCTAAGCCATTGAGTCACAGATTCCTCTCTTGGGTCTCCTCCTCAACTGTCTCTAATCCCTGCCAAAGAAGATAGTTTTCTTTGACAAGTTTAGTGGTCACTGCCACATTTTTGAGCACCAAGGTCTCTGCTTTAGCCGTCATCTGGTCAACAGAGTCCAATCTCATTTCTAGTGCCAACACCCTAGGTGTTAAGGTGTCAAATTTACAATCCAGGTCCTGGACCATCCTAATCAACTGTCCCATGGTGGCATTAACTGTGGTGTATGTTACCTCATCTCCAACTGAGCTACCTGAAGTTTGTGTGCCTGTTTTTTGTTTAGAGCCACCAGCAACTCTGCTGTTCTTTGGGGAAAAAAGTCTGTAGAGGCTGCTGCAGCTCCTGTAGGCTTTCTCATTTTTTGTCCTGTAGTATGTCCTCCGACTATAGGTGTTTGTAAGCAATTTAAGTTGCCCCAAAAGGTTTTTAAATTAAATTTAACAAAATTCTCTCGGGAGCTTGAAGTGAAGCCTGCTTTCCTTATTGTCTGCTTAGCAGCGCTCCTCTCTGTAGTTCCTTTAAATGCCATCTGTTGATTTCATTTTGATTAAGAAAAAGTTCTGAGAAATATTTAACCCAAACCTTTGAAGGGAAAAAAATGTTTCAACAGAGGTAGTAAAATTTCCATGGCCTTTTTAAACTAATGCCCAAATAATTTGAAGCTTTTTTTTTATTGACTTGCTTTCCTTAATTCATTCCCTAAGTTCAATTGATGTTTGATTTCTTCTTCCTCTAAGATCTTTTTTATACTCTTTCCTCTTTTGGTTTAGTATTTTAATATTATCTCTTGTTTCATTCAGTCTCTCATTCCTCAAAAGCTTGTTCAGAGATTTGTTTTTTCTTCATGCCTGCATATGGCATGAAACCAACTCTCTGAATTCTCATTGTTTTCTGACTGTTTATGTAAACAAGGTGTCAAGGTCAGTTTTAGGGAACTGTATTTTCCATTACAGTATTAATGTAGATGACGTTTCTTCAGATATTTGCTTTCTAAGGTCCCAAAGCAATGGGGACTCTAGAATTAATAGTAGTTCTTCAGTTGCACTGTGTTTTCCCATACAATTCATATTTGATTTTAAATTATCATATCAGGGCCTTTATTTCTTTTAACAAAATCCTTGTCCACCTTGATTTTAAGTAGCAACTTTAATGGAAGGTGTTCACTTTTTGGTCTTGGAATAATTTATAAATCTACTATATATGCAATGGCATTTAAGTTGCACCACGTTGGGTCTGTTGTTGAATTGCCAGTAAGACCAGCATTAATAAAATTTCCTGTGATGTTCCCTCTTGTACTTCCATTAAATAGAAAACAAATATATATTTTTCAGCATAATTGACATGAGTTTCTTCTCCTATGAATTTACAGTTTTATCTAGCAATGACTTTTCTGGAGCCAAGTCGTTGCTTATGGTCATGTACATAGAAGGTTCCCCAAAGGAGGTTTTTTTATGATCCAGATCCCATTTAATATAGTTGTCAAGAATTGAGTTGAAGTCCCCAATTAACAACATCTCATAATCCAGAAATCTAGAGTTTGTTTCTTTAAGGACTTCAGCAAGAGAGTCCAAGCATGACATATCATATCCTGAAGAGTTTTCTGGTAGTTTGTAAATGTTCACAGTAATTAGTTTGGCATTTCTCCTACTATCTGTACTAATTGCAAACATGTAAATTATTTTCCAGAATGTTAACTTATTTTAAATATAGCTGAAATGCTATCAGAAGATCACCTAACGGTCTGCTATTTTTTTTTACCATCTTTCTTAAACAGATTATAACCTGGAATTTTGGGAAACTGTCCCACTCATTAGGTTTTCTGTAACAGCTGAACATCATGCTGGGAGAGAAATCTGATATAGTCATTATCTGCTAGTTTCTAGGCTACGCAAACTACTGTATGTTCCAAGGCAAGATAGATAAATAATTTTGTTTTTCATTGGAAGTAATTTCATTTGAACCATGTACTGAATTTGTAGAACGTCACTTGTAATTTATCGGCAGACTGACTGAAGGTTCATACTGTAGCTATTGCGTAATAGGATCCTAAGATAGTTATGGGTACAATTTTCTGCTTGAGGAACAGAGGAATAAGCTTCCCTAACCGGAGCCTGATTTGACATCTGGGTTTCAAGAGATGAACAACCATTCATGTCAGTTAGTAGATATCCTAGATAGTCTAGTCATGACTTTCTACCAGCATATAATCAGCCAACACAAAATGTTTGTCAATTCAGTTTGGTGTACTTGGTGGATACTCAAATTAAAGGGGAACAGTCAGCATAAAGGACCACACACTCAAGTGTGGGACTGGTCCCAATATGCTCTTTGTGGGCAAAAACAAGTTGCTTTACTTACTGTTTACTGTTGTATAGTAGATTATATTAGACTAATTTTGCTGTGTTGTAGGCTGCCATCTTCTTTTACCGCAAATCCCAGAATCCCCAGCTGCTGACATCAGAGCAGTAGACAGCAGTAGGAGATTCAATAGCCTGAAGTGCATGATAGAGCTTTTATCATCTCTAATCAGATGTTTTCCAGGACTGCTTTCCTCCAGGGGCTAAGTACAGTCCTCTGTGACTATACATAGCCCATGTAGGACAGTGGGACTGGCAAACAAAAGATTAGAGCTTATATAAACTCTGACATGCAATGCAAGCTATTGAATCTTCTCACTGCTGCCTAGTGCTGTGATGTCATCTTCATGGGATTTTGGGATTTGTAGTCACATAAGATGTTGGTCTACAAGTACACAAAATTAGTCTGATACAATCTACTATACTACAGTAAAGTACACATTAAGACCAGCCCCACACTTGTGTGTGGGGACCTTTGGTAGTGACTGTCCCCCTTTAACATTTATCCAGGCAATACCATCCCTGTCTAAATCGACTCAAAGCACTCGAGATAGAAAAAGACTGATTTTGTTTTGATAGTTCCTCTGTATTCATTATCTGGTATATCCCAGCCAAAAGAGGTAACATATGATCTTGTCATCGTAAGAGTACTACAGTCCTGATAATTTAGGTAAGGATCTAGTATTGCTATACCTTTATCTATATTATGGAGGTTTATGGCAGAATTTTGCTGTGGGGACTGAGCCAGGAAAATGTCAACTGAGTTTGGTGATCCATGAAAATTCCAGGAGATTCCATTGCAAAACTGGTTATTTCCAGTTCTGATAGTTTTTTTTCCATTTTGTCATGCAAAGAAAAAGAATTATGATGTCCCTTGTACTAGTATTTTGATGTCTGTATATGCAGATGTTTAAGTCATTATTAATTTCTGGATCGAGACTATATTGTATGTTCGCTTTGATTTGATGCATTGTTTCAGCATCTCCCAGCAGAATTCCAAATATGGTTATAAAGATTGCTTGGTTTGGGCTTGAAACAATGCCTTGATTTTGCAAAGGATTATTTCATTGCTAATTAGGCTCGGTAGGCTGCTGTTCCATCCTGGACTGATTGATTATTTGGTCCAAAATAGTATTAGTGGATGCTGAGATTCTCATGTTTATTCAGTTCAGAATTCCAGTGGATCCCTGCACTGCAGTTACCTCCACATGGTTTATCCAGAGTGATAAGGACAGATTCCTCTCTATCTTGGGATTTTGTTTATTCTTTTTAGATTGTTTTGCTTTTCTTTTTACCTGGATTCAACTTTATTCCAGCCATTAGCATCTTGACTCATTAGGACTAGATTGGGACCTCTAAATCTCCATCAGAGAAAGGAGAGGACAGACTACCCTGAGTTCCTCAATTTGTTTTTGCTGTATTTTTTTTCAAGTTCTTCTATTTGTATAGGGGTTGTAGAACCATGAAGATCATTCTGAGATTTTTCTGCAGACAGTATTTCCTGATCCCAAATGCTATAGCCCTTAGAGAAGAAATCTCTTCTTTTAAAACCCATAGATTTTCTACAGTTGCCACATGCACATTAAAAGGTACTTAAATCTTAGTAAGTCAAACTTGGGACAGTAGTAGCAGATTTCTTCCTCTGTGTAATTTTCTGCATTCTCCTCAGTCTTGTGAGTTATGGGAGCTGTTTTAAGCAGTTACCAGTGTCTGTTTTTCCAGTAGAATCATTATGGTCTTCCTGATTAGTTTGATTCTGACTATTTGGTAACTCTGTGATTAATTTCTTTAACCCAAAAATTGTGGTCCCAAGATCATTAACTATCAAGGCAAGCTCATTAGTTTAAGATTTAGAGTGATCTGTTATGTTAGATGGGTTATTCTTTTTTGATTTACATGTTCTTTCTGTCTACTATTGTGCAGGGCCTCTTCTATCTCAGTTAACGAATCTTTATAATATACAGGGATTTTCTTTTTAAAATGATCATTGGGGTAAACACGCATCTTGCATGAACACATGCTTATGTTACCCAGTGATTTAGCATTATTTTCAAATTCCTTGGAAGATCAGTATACAGAATCATAGTATCATAGTAATGTGTCAGCAGAAAAGGACCATCCTGGTCCAGCTAGCCTGCTCATTTCCTACCCACCCCTACTTATCTCCACTTCCCAGGGATATTTTCCTTTGCCCACCAGCCAACCCCTAGTGTCTGTCCCATGCTCTCTTGAATTCCTACACTATTTCTGCACACACCACCTCATTAGGTAATCTGTTCCATGGTTCCACCACCCTCTCAATGAAATAACATCTCCTTACATTGCTCTTAAATCTTCCCCCTACCAATCTTAAATTATGACCCCTTGTTTTTATTGTTTTTTTGAGTTTATCTTTTTATTAATTTTAAGTATATAAAGACATATAGGCATACATAATGAAAGGAAAACCTCATATAGATTACAAAAATGTATCACATAACAAAACACATAGTGTAGGTTGAATATGATGAGACTGCCTTATGTATACATATATATATGTATATATATATATATATATATATATATAAAGAGTTTGTCTTATTTACATCATAGGTAGTGAACAAAGAGTTACAGTCATTAAAGTATTATGAATTCAGAGAGATCAGTTAAGTGCGAGATGAGTACGAGAACAAGTTATAGCAGGCTTTCAAACCATTACATGAAGTGATACCTATAAGAATACAAACATTATACAATAGAGGAGGAATATAAATAAAAGGGAGATGTATGTTGAAGGTAAAAGATGATGCAGGGTAGAAAAAGGAAGAAAGAAGTAGGATGGGAAAGAGAAAAAGGGGAGATATCTGTGCACAGAGTGTTAGAGAGACCCAGATCTAATCAACAGAGTAAAAGATATACAAAAAGGAAAGCTAAATAAACCTTGAGGATTAGGGTCTTAAGAACCAGCCGTTTCAAAGAATTTAAAGTAATTCTGCCAGCACTGATCATATATGGTGAATCGTCGTGAATAACATGTGATAGACGGTCTAGTGAGGCGTACTGAGAGAGGCTTTGAAAAACATCGAAAAGGGAGGGAACAAGGGTAGATTTCCATTTAATAAAAATCAGACATTTAACCAAAAGAAAAAGTATGTTTAGCCATCTAAAATGTGTATGTGTAAGGAAAGAGTTACTCTGAGTATAGAGGCCTAGGAGGAATAGTTTTGGATCGAAGGGAAACTTCTGTCCTATTACTTTGAAAGCAAATAAATTAATTTTACACAAAAGCTTATTAATGGGAGTGCAGGACCAAAGATTGTGAAGCAGATCACCATTAGCTTGGTTGCAGCACCAACAGTTATTGTTAGCTAACAGGCCCATTTGGTGAAGTGCCGAAGGAATTCTGTACCAAAGATGGAAGACCTTGATTTGTATTAGGGAGCCGCAGGTATCTTTAAATGTGTTATGTGCCAGACGCTAACATTTACTCTGTTGTGTATCTGAGATATTGTAGTTAAAGGTGGTGCTTCATTTATTTTTAGCTTGCATAGATGGATCGGGAAGATAGTCAATAATGTTTTTGTAAATGGTGCTACTTAATTTTGTAGAAATATTAGCCTACTGCGAGATGTGTGATTCTAGAAAAGTGTGTTTGTATGTATAATTAGAAATGGAGTTGAAAGCTGCTTGAATTTGTAGAAACTTCCAGAAGTCCTGTTTGGGAAGTTTCCATTTGACCTGTAAGTCTGACAACGTTCTAAGGGTGAGAGAGTTCAGATCCAAGATATCTCAAAAAAAAAAAATTCCATTATTCCTCCACAAATGACAGAAAATTGGATGATTTTCTAGTGTGAACAGTGGGTTGCCCCATAAAGGGGCGTAAAACTAAGGTTTGGGGTTAAATTTCAAAAATGTATGGGTTAACTTCCAATATAGAACAGAAGCTGATATGATTGGATGAGTTTTTAATTTTGAGGAAAGGGATTTAAAAATAAAGGAAGTAAGAACCCCTCCATGGCACAGTGTGGATTCCATAGCAATCCAAAGCGGGGTGTGATGAGAAGGTTTCTGAAACTATTTAATGGTTTGTGCCGCCCGGAAGGCCCATAGGTAGCCTTTGAACCAAGGGAGTCCAAATCCGCCTTTTTTCCAATGAGATTGAAGTTTGTTACGATTAAATCTTAGAATTTTCCCCTCCCTTATAAAGTTACCTATCAGTTTATCAATTTTAGCAAGGAAAAAGGATGGAAGAATTAAAGGGATGTTAGCAAAGAGGTAGACAATTTTGGAGGATATGGACATCTTAATGGCCGCAATTTTACCCATAAATGAAAGATTAAGAAGCCTCCATCTGTCTAGAATTGTTTTGATATTATCTAGTAAAGGATTAAGAATACTATCCCATATTTTCTTAAGATTACTAATTATTTTGATTCCTAGATATGTTATGCCATGTGGAGGCCATCGAAATCCAAAAGGGTGGTTCATAAAAACTTTGCAATGGTCATTAAGAGGTAGAGTTTCTGACTTACCATAGTTTAAAGCAAGGCCCAAAATACTTGTAAATTTGCTAAGTAAGTCAACCGATAGGGGTCCTGCCTCGTCCAGATTCTCAAGTAGAATCAGGAGGTCATCGGCATAAGAAAGGGAAACATATCTTGAGCTTCCCACTGGGATGCCATTAATACCGGCAGATTGGCATAAACAGACAGTTAGGGGTTCCATGGTTAAAATGAAAAGGGAAGGTGATAAGGGACAGCCTTGCCTGGTTTCTTTTGCTAGCTGAAAGCAGGAGGAAGGGGTGGAATTAGTAAGTACCTTAGCAACAGGGGAGTTATATAATAATTTAATCCAAGAGCAGAAGGTGTGTGGAAGGCCGACGTGAGATAACACCTGATACAGTTAGTCCCAGTTTAAAGAGTCAAAAGCCTTTTCAAAATTAATAGCTATGGCTGCTACTGGAGAATCAAGAGATTTGGCTTTGTGAATTGGATTGAATAGAGAATGTAGGTGATCTGATCCAGACCTATGTTTAATAAAACCGGCTTGTGAACAGTGACTCAATTTTGGGGATCAAATGTTCAAGTCGGAAGGTTAATAGTTTAGCAAATATCTTCCCATCCGTGATTAACAGGGAAATTGGCCTATAACTTACTGAGTGTATGGGATCTTTGTCCTTCTTAGGAAGTAGGGTAATGACTGCTTCAGTACAAGGAGGAAGCTTGCCAGTAGTGGAAATGACCCATTGTTTTTACTACTACTTTCCTTTTGAATAATCTACCTTCGTTCACTTTATTTATTCCCTTCACATACTTTTTTTTTTATAATTTAGTTTTTGTTGACCGGGTAAGTGCATTAGACATATCCTGCCTGTTTTCAGGCACGACCCGGGGGAAGGGGATATAGATGAATGCCAACTGACCTTGAACCAGATTAAGCTGTTTGTGGTATTTTTTGTGAATGAGGGAAATTTGGCCAGGACACTGGGGAAATTCCCCTACACTTTTCGATAAGTGCCATGGGATCTTTAACATCCACCTGAACTACCACAAATCCAGGCAGATGGGACCTCGGTTTAACGTCTCATCTGAAAGACGGCACTTCAGAAGTGCAGCACCCCTCTCATGTTGCACTACAATGTCAGTACTGGGATAGTAACCCAAGTGCCAGATGTGGGAACTGAACCCACAGCCCTCTGATCTCCTGACCTCAGAGGCGAGTGTGCTACCTACTGAGCCACTGACACTGATAAAATTTTCTATCATGTCACCTCTATCTCTTCTAACCTCCAACGGGTATAGATTTAATTCTCTCCATCTAGTCTTGTATGGCTTCTCTTGCATACCTTGCACCATTTCTGTTGCCCTTCTCTGAACCCTTTCCAATCCATCTATAGCCTTTCTTAAATGAGGCCTGCAGAACTGTAACCTGTACTCTAGGTGCAGTCTGACTATATATATATATATATATATATATATATATATATAGATGGTTGGGTTGTGTTATCCACACCTTTGTTTTTGCTTTGTCATCTATGTCCTTTTGGGTAATATGATCATGGCTAGTAAGCAAGGTAATTTTATTTATATGGTGCCCAATCCCTAGGGCTCTGGGCACCTTACATAAAAAGAGGTAATGTCGACAATACAATACATATAAACTAAAAATATCTTATACATCAATCGAATATAAAACAATAAATAATGCTCAGAATTATTTAAAATACAGATTTAATAAAGTTGGCAACTCACCTTCATCGGGGAAAGCCAAACCAAACAGGTGAGCCTTCAGACCCACTTTAAAGGACTCGACTGAGACACCCTCCCTAATAGCAGCTGGAAAAGGGTTTCATAGGGTAGACCCAGTGACACTAAAGGCACAGTTGCCTGAAGTTTTCAATCTCAACCGTGGAACAGCTAGGAGCCCTAGCCAAGGAGCACAGGGAATAGACTGAGGAGGCAGGAGTAAGGAGATCAACCAGATAGCCAGTGCCCAGTCCATTTAGGGCCTTGTATGTGAACAAACCCACCTTGAAGATGATTCTCTAACTGACTGGCAACCAGTGCAGAGCCCACAGGACTGGGGTTATATGACTGGTTCTAGCAATGCCCAACAGCAACCAAGCCACTGCTTTCTGCACCAGTTGCAGCTGGTGGGGGGTTCCTCCAGTGACCCCAAAGCACAGAGCATTACAGTAGTCGAGCCTTGATGTAACAAAGGCATACACCAGTGATGGCAGGTCTTTGGGCGGAACTAGGGGCTTATTCTGGTGATATTCCTCAAGTGGTAAAAAACACATTTGACAACAGATGAAACTTGAGCTTCAAGTGTCAATCTGCTATCAAGGATAATGCCAAGATCACACACCTTAGGGGAGGCCATCAACAGAGTGGATATCAGAAACAATCCAGTACCCACTCTGGAGGCACTCCTATCATGCCTGCGACCCAGCTTAATCACCAGTACTTCTGTCTTGTCCTGGTTCAGTCACAACCAGCTGGAGGATATCCAGCCATTGATCTCAGGCAATTGTTTATCAATTTCACAGCATCAGATGTTCCAGAAGCAAAGGACAAATACATTTGGGAATCATCTGCACAGCAGTGAAAACCCACACTGTAATGCTGAATGAGCTCTCCCGGGGCAGCATGTATACTGCAAATGATTGGCAACAAGATCAAGTCCTGAAGTACTCCACAAGAGAGGGGCTTCGAGGAGAAGGAGAAATTTCCCTTCACCACCTGCTGCTCCCTGCCAGAGAGAAAGGACTCAGACCAGTTGATGACAGTACAGATGAGTCCACAATACTCTCACTGGTGATCTAGAAGCACAATGAGATCCACGATCCACGGTATCAAAGACTGATGAGAGATTACGGAGAACAAGAACTGACCTGTCTCCTCTCTCTTTAGCCCTGAGGAGGTCATTTTTCACCCTAACTAACACTGTTTCAGTGCATTGTCTGGCCCTGAAACCTGACTGGAATGGTTCATAGATGTCAAAGGACATGAGGTGTTCTTTGAGCTGTTGCGCCACTATTTTCTCAACAACCTTGCCCAAAAATGGCAGGTTGGAGATTGGATGATAATTCGCCATGACGTCAGGGTCAAGAGATGGCTTCTTCAAGAGGGATCTCACCAGATCCTTTTTCAAGGCATCCAGAATGACTCCCTCTGACATCAAGCACTGGATAATCCCAGCGACCACTGGGCCAATGGTCCCAACACATCTCATGAAGAAATGTGTCAGGGCTGTGTCCAGTTCACAATATGTGTGTTTGAGCATCGAGATCACCTCAATGACCTCGGCCACCTCCACTGGTTTAAACACCTCCCAGACAGCCACAGTGCCTCTGCTCAACCCAGGCCAACCACTGCGAGGCAATGATTGCCTCACTGACGGGATCCCTGACCAGATGGAGGACACCCTGTCAGAGAAGAGCAGAGCAAACTCTTCATGCAAAGTGATTGAAAAGGCTTTTTTCCGCTGTAGACAGACTGGGTGTAAAAGTCTGTCCACGGTCCGAAATAGCTGAGAAAGTCTGTTCTTCCCTGTAACAATGTCCCTGGACAGGAATTCTGTCTTCTTACGGTTGATTGCCCTTTGGTACTCATAATAATGAGCATGCAAGGCCATTTTGTCCTCCTCTGACCGGGTCCTTTGCCAGCAACGCTCCAACTTCCAACCCCTGATCTTCATCACCTTGAGATCCCCATCAAACCAAGGGGATCTCAAGTCAGAAGATCTGAGTCATGTACGGACCAGTGTAATGGCACTGAGCGCTTCAGAAACCACCTTATTATAGACGGCCATCTCCTCGCCCATGCCAGCCACACATGCAGTAGGAGTAGAAGATACTTCATCTAGAAATTTCTCCAAGAACATCTCGATTGGGTCCACCTCAAATATCTTATTTCCTTCTTTAATTTTATGTTTGACAGTTTGAGCCTTAGATCTTTTGTGCATGGCTCTTTTTTTCTTGGATTTTACTGTAAGTGGGAAAAAATGGCAGGGGGGTGCAAAGGTGAATCACCCACAGTCAATTAGAAAACTTATAAAGTATCAGCAAGTAAGAAGTACTCAGGGATGAAAAGAAAATATACTAACTACACCTTAGGGCAATAACAAACCCTTATTATTATAACAGGGCTCTTGAAATAGAAAATATACTAACTACACCTTAGGGCAATAACAAATCCTTATTATTATAACAGGGCTCTTGAAATAGAAAATATACTAACTACACCTTAGGGCAATAACAAATCCTTATTATTATAACAGGGCTCTTGAAATAGAAAATATACTAACTACACCTTAGGGCAATAACAAATCCTTATTATTATAACAGGGCTCTTGAAATAGAAAATATACTAACTACACCTTAGGGCAATAACAAATCCTTATTATTATAACAGGGCTCTTGAAATAGAAAATATACTAACTACACCTTAGGGCAATAACAAATCTTATTATTATAACAGGGCTCTTGAAATAGAAAATATACTAACTACACCTTAGGGCAATAACAAATCCTTATTATTATAACAGGGCTCTTGAAATAGAAAATATACTAACTACACCTTAGGGCAATAACAAATCCTTATTATTATAACAGGGCTCTTGAAAAAGAAAATATACTAACTACACCTTAGGGCAATAACAAATCCTTATTATTACAACAGGGCTCTTAAAAAAGAAAATACAATCCTTGTTTTGTTTTTAGTTTTTCTTTCTAGATGTATAAAATAAACTGTAATCAGAGACTAGCTAATGCTAAAGGACAATGGAAAGCAGTGCCCTAAGAAAAATAGTCCTGGTTTTCTAAATAAGAAGGTGTGTCTTCACAGTAAGCAGTGTTCCACAATTATCTTATTTCATGAATATTTCTGTAAAGTACAAAGTCAGGAAATATATAATTTTTTGTTTGTTTGATTGATTATTTAGGAATAACCATTGAGCAAAAGTTCATTCACATTGGTAAAGCAATACATATGACACACGAGGCAATGACACCAATACATGACATAAAAAAATACATAATAGATAATTAAGTAAAACAATTACAGACCTGTTCACAAGATGCTAAATACTGTTTTAACATGAAGCAGATGGAGATTTGGCATACAACTTCCTAAACACATGTAGGAGTTTATTCCAAAAATAGGAACAAATTGGCTAAAAGAGACAACGGTCTTTTTGTTTTTTATTTAGGACCAATAACTATTGAGTGTGTGCATTTCTCAGAGAAGAATCAATTGGCCTAAAATTTAACCTATTACATAGATATTGCGGGTGAGTCCCAAGCCACATTTATATGCAAACACATACTTGTGATAGTTCCTCCTCCTCCTAGACAGAGAAACCCAACCCAGAGATTTATACAATTCACAGTGATGGACATTAAGGGGACATTTTAAAATCAGTGTGACTAGGCAATTATAAAGCAGGTCTAGTTTATGAAGTCGGTCATGGGATGCACTGTCGTATAAAATAACAGCATAGTCAAACAAAGGCAATATTTGAACCTGTATTATGTTTTTCATGGTATCGACATCCAAACAATGTTGATTTCTAAACAGAAATCCTATCCGTTTGCCAACCTGAGTAATAAGCTTATCCACATGCTTATTACCAGACCCGAAATGGTCTAACCAGTAAGCTAAGTATTTATAAGTTTCCACACATTCTAAAATTGTTTCAGAATTATCCAGAACCAGCAACTTATTGTGTAATTTTTCTTTAGACGTGAGGCCAAACAGCATAGACTTAGTTTTAGACGTATTCAGTTTTAGCTTTGAATCTGAAAAAAACCTTTGCAGTCCATCAAAACCTTTTTGCAATATATTCTGAATCTCCAAAACTGGTGAATGGGAAGTATAAATAATCGTGTCATCAGCATAAATGTGGTAATTGATTACCCTCACACTTTTGCCCAAATCTTTCAGGTATATCAAGAAAAGGATGGGCTCCAGGACAGAGCCCTGGGGCACTCCCCTTAAAACTGTTAAAGGGGTTGAATCAGAACCACTAACACCATATTCTGACATTGATTACCTAAATAAGAACAAAACCATGATATTGCCTTCCTACCCAGGCACATTTCATATAGTCTTTGCACCATAATTTGGTGGCATCCGTGTCAAAGGCCTTGGATAGATCAATCAATATGGCCCCAGTGTAATGCTGATGATCATTGGCCTTACCGATGTCATCCAAGACCCTCGATATGGAGACCACAGTACCATGCAATTTGTGGAAGCCTGAATGAAGTTGATCAACTAGATCATGCTCTTGAAGATAGTCCACCAATTGTTTAGCTAGTTGTCTTTCTAGTCTCTTACTAAAATAGGAAGCAGGGAAATAAGTCTAAAGTGGGAAAGATGGCCAGGGCTGCCCCCTTTAAAGACAGCACACTATATGGGCGAGTATTATTGAGCGACTCAATATGAGCAACTCAATAATACCACTCGTTTATGGCGAATGTTCTAGCAGAGCGAAGGATCCTGTATAGCAAGTGTTGCAGTGAACTACACTCGCTATGGCAGTACGTAGGAAGGTCTGTAGCCAAACCCTGCCGAGCTTGCCGTTTGGCATAGTGGCTAAAGCCACTGCCTACAGAGCCAGCGGATCCAGGTTCGGGTCATACAGTAGAACGTAAATTTTTTTTAAGTCCCCCCTCCTGGAGTTGATTATATAATTTTTTGGGGGTGCATGGGGGCTTGCCCTCCACAAAGGAGTGTGTGGGGAGGGTGTTACACCCACAAACAAAGAAGCAATGTGATTTTTTTTATGTGTTGCCGAGGACCGTCGCTGTTTGCGGTGGTCTGTGTTTGTTTCCGTCACCCTTTTGATTCGGGCGATATTTGTATCGTTCTTTGTGTATGGCGCAATTACGGACTCACCCTTATCACATAATTCCCTTTTAAATATAGGGACAACCCTGGCCAGTTTCCAAGCCTGTGGAAGAAAGCCCAGCAAAAGGGACTGGTTGAACAAATAGGTTAACGGTCCAGCAAACTGGAAGACAGAATACTTCAACATGGTAAAGGACAGCCCATCAGGTCCTCAGCTTCCATTAATCTTTAGTTCCAACAATATTTCTAGTACTTCATGGAGAACAATTTTCCTAAAAGAAAATACTGGGAAACTTTCATCTAGCATGTCCCATGGATTTCGCAAAGGCTGGGCTACATCACAAAAACAAATTACCAGAGTTAATAAAAAATGTATTAAATCTATCAGGTAGGTAGACTACTACTAGGTTCAAACAATTCATCAGGTAATAATTGAATAGTATTATTACATTTAGAGTGGCCATTTAGGTATTTGATGATAGACAGAAATTTTGGGGGGATTTCCCTTAGAATCCGAAGTTTTTGCCCTATAAAAATTTCTCTTTGCTTCTCTTAGCCCTGCTACATAATCACAGGAGCTTCAATATTGGTCACAAACAGGAATCTTTTTTGTTTTCAGGTCCAGATACAATAGTTCAGCTGGAAAATTTATGATCAAGATTCAGAGCAGTGACAGCTTTATCAGGCAAAACTGTCCAAGGATGTAAAAGTCTTATCCAGGCCTTGGAAACACAAACCTTGGATAATGGGTCTTCTAGTGGATACCCAAAAACTAATAGACCTAGCTGATACTGTTGGCCTCCAAATTGCATGTGAGAAAAGGATTTGTAGTTATGCTAGATTAGTTATTAATAAAGTGGCATCCTAGGATAATAAGATCAAGTAAAAAAACTTATTCATGAAGTCCCACTAATAAACATACCTCTGATATAATACGTAAAGATTTTTTTATAATGATTATCATAAGATATGGTGATTTTGTATAGGTTTTTAGATATATATGTAAAATATTTTTAAAACTAATAAAATATGTATCTAATAAAATGTTTTAAACTTTTAATAGTGTATTTTCACATTTTTACTTAGGTTTGAATTAATAATCATGCTGTCAGTTATACTTTAATAACTCAAACAGATCAACTTGTGTACAAAAGAATGGTTGATCAGTTGTGTCCCAGGCTATGGCAGTGACCTTTTGGCAGATATACTGCAGTAAGCTAAATTAATTCTCCAAGAGCACCGAATGCAATTTGCTTATGGTACCTTGTTACTTCACTGCGTATAGCAGAATGTCACCTATAGATAAATCTTTTGTGGCTTAGAGGAGGTATCTCATTGCACTCTAAGGGTGGTAGGCTTTTAATTTGCAGGCTGTTAGAGAAGCTAGCATTCTCCTGGAGTTGTACTAGAGTGTGTTGCTAGGAAGCATTGTATTGCATTTTTATGTCACAAAGCACTATCACATGATTGTGATGGCATGACATTTCAAATCAACCAACCAAATTGCTTGGATTAATTAATTTGAATATTCAGTCTCATTTTTTTAAATGTTTGAATATTCATTTCTTCACTGTTTAGACATTTTAAGATTTTAAGATTCATTAAAACTGGGATATATTATGAATATTTTCTTAAAACATAAACATGGATATATACTCAATTTCAGCAAGTTAATGTAATCATACATTTAATTCAGGTTAAGTATTTTTGGTCCTGTTTCATCCCAATTATGCACCAGTGGCAGGAGCCTATGGGGTTGTGAGAGTGAGTTGGTTAAGCAAGTTACTCACCCTCCCACCTGATTGCCACTGAAACTAGCTGTGAACCCTTCTGTAGGTCTAGCCTTCTCCTACAGCCTGAGCCAATTGGAGGGCATCATTTAAAAAAATAGATGGGACACCCAAAGTCTATCAAACTGAGTAACAGTGGAACAAAGGCTTATGTCCTGCTTCATTCCAGCCATGCACCAGCATTGGGAGCCTACAGGGTTGAAAGGATGAGTTTGGTTCCAACAAGTTATCCACCCGCCCCCTGATGATCACCTCTGAAGCTGACCAGGAGCCTAAAAGCTGCTCCTCTCTCACTGCTTGAGCCAGTTAGAGAGCAGCTTTTTAAAACAGGGGTGGGACATCCAAAGACCACCAAATGGAATACCAGTAGGAAACAAGACTTTGGTTCTGCTTCATCTCGGCCACACACCAGCATTGGGAGCCTACGGGGGGTCAAGAGGGTGAGTTTGGTTCCATTGGATCTAGTGCATAAACTATTAAGTCATAGCTTCTACCTATATAGGGTAAGGTTATAAAACAAGCAGACAGTTAAGCTGTGTCTTAGGTGGGGTTACTGATTACTGCTAATTCTATTAATTTTAGCTTTTGCTTATATAGGATAAGGTTATAGGACAGATAGTCAACATCCACACATTCTTGAGTAATTCAGGCAATTTTAGAAGTGCTCAGCAAGAGGCTTGAATGGAGCTTTGAGTGAGTGGGGAGTTAGCTGCGTGGATCATGGGGCATTCATCTGCAGGGCTACACTTTGGAAGAGGGAACATTGCCAATATGTTCGGCCGTCTGGGAGCTCCATGTTCAGTTGGCTGCAGCAAGGGAGGAAATATCCCATCTGTGACTCCAACTACGCTTGTGCCCACCTCTCACACTCCAACTACCCAAGAGGCCCATTGGCTGGGGGATGGAGGGTTGTGGAGAAGAGGAGGCGAGCAGATCAGGTAGCAGGGGGCAGTCACACAGTAATCAGCTATACCCAACAGATACCAATGGCAAATCAATTTGCACCCTGGAAGAGGTACAGCAAAGTGAGTCATGATGTAATGCAGTAACTTGCAGCAAACGACATGTCAAAAAATACTTACGTAAAAAAGGGTTTAACTGCAATTGAAGTACATTGTTCTCTGCAGCATTTTGTGATAAACTGCATCATTGCTGCATTGCATCCTGGCTGGTGCCTCTGCACAGGTGTCTAACTCTTATGGGTGGGACTTAGAGTCAGTTGCTGTTGAGGGGAAGGAAGACATGGTTACACCTGGGGACAAGAGCAGGCAGAAGTTAGTAAAGAGGATTCTAGTCATAGGGAATTCTGTGGTTAGAGGCATATAAAGGGTTGTAACACTGGAAAGGGGATGGGTTGGTGAGATGCCTGCCTGGATTGAGAGAGGATAGTGGAGGAGAAGAGGGACCAGAGAGTGCTGGCACACCTTAGTACCAATAATCTGGTGAACTGGCATGTGGAGACAGTGAAGCATGACTTCCAGGTGCTGAGAGACAGATAGAAGTAGCACTTGGCTTCCTTGGCCTTTTCTGAAGTCTGCCCTGTCTGGGGTAGGGAGAAGATGCAGGATAGACTGAGGAAGGAGGAGACTGAGAAGTTCAATGAGTGGTGTTAGGAACAGGGGTACCACTTTGTGGTGACTTCTGGGACAGAAGGCTCTTCAAGGTGATGGCCTTCACCTAACAAGAGAGGAGACTAGTGCCTTAGGGCAGAAGTTTGACTAACTGTGGGGAGGCTGAGGCTAGGGATTCCACAGTTGAGGTAAGTGAGGCTAGGGACTTAGATAGGACTCCCCCAGGGATTGGGGCAAGGTATACATAAAGTAGTAACAGAGTGGAACAAGTTCAGGGGGCTGAGGAGTGTAAACCAACTAGACTAGCTAAAAAAGGAAAAACACAAAGTACTATCAAGGAATTGCTATGAGGGAAGTTATTCAAGAACCAAGAGGGGTGGGAGGGTGAGACTGTGGATGGTGTGCCTCAGTGCCAGAAGTCTTGGTAATAAAATTAGCAAACTTGAGGCACTGATGGCAGATTCTGGACTGGATCTAGTGATCATTACAGAAACTTGGGCCAGCAAGAACAAACATTGGGACCTGGTGATCCCTGAATACACCTTATACTGGTACAATAGAGAAATGAGTAGAGGTAGAGGGTGGCCATTTACGTCAGGGAAAGAAAGGGGAAGGTAGAATCACTGTGGGTATAGCTAGCAGAGCCATCAAGTAAAAAACTCCACTTGGGGGTGGTCTACAGACCACCAGGGCAGGGAAAGGAGAGAGAGATAAGGATCTAGGAGCAGAGAAGTAGAAAACTGGTCATCTAAAGGTGAGGTTGTAGTTGTAGTAGCTGATCTCAACCTGCCAGACATCAATTGGTCCATCCCAACAGCCAGGAGCAACACAATCCAGGCTCTGCATGATACTCTGCAGAACTACATGCAGTTGTTTTTGCCCCCAAAACACTTTCTTTTTTTCTTTTTCTTTTTTTCTAGCAGCCCCTGAAAATGCTACAATGCACGCACTCTTAGAACTGAAATTTAAGAATGTCCACACAGAGGCCTGCCACTCATGAAGCAGTAGCCACCCCCACACCCTTCATCATGAGTGGCTAGACTGTGTGAGAAAGCTGCATTAAGAGTAGATTTGGAACTTTAAACAAACAAGATTCATGTAAACAAGTAACACAATGGTGGACAAATCATTTTTATGTTTGCTTGTGCAAGCACAGCAAATATTTTGTTACAGGAACGGAGTTTCAGAGGTGTGTGATTGTAGGGTACAGTACAGCTCAGGCTACAGTAGGTTTGACTGTGACAACCCAATGATCAGCAAGGTTGATAATGACACTGTTCTGTGCTTCTGGGGCATAAACATCTTGTTGTTGAAAGGAGTGAGCTGCTCCTATCAGAGAGGCTCAATCCTTTCATCTGAATGAAGCTGCCCAACAAGCAGCTGAGCAGTATCATGCTCAGCCTACTACCCCCCCAAATGTGCTGCACTGAATGTAAGCTCCATCCATGAGGGGAGAGCCCACAGCACAAACTCCTCCTTTCCCTCCTGTCTCCATCTTTCATGTAACAACCCCCCAACCAATGTAATGCACCTCCAACATCCTTAAAATGTGCAGACACTGAGGTGCCCAGCCCCGATGCCACCAGACATCTGTGACATTGAGTTGCCCAAACCCCAGTGCCATCCTTGCTGTAATGAAAAAAGGGCCTTTAGTCTTTTTTTATTTTACCCTGAAAACAGAAAGCTGTGCATCAATGTCTTTTGCAGATAACCCTGCCCCCCACCAACCTCACCCCGACTCCCCACTCAGTACCCACCACCCCCACCCTCACTCACCTCTAAATGGTTCACCACCCTGTGCTACAAAACACATCCTTCTCCTTCAATGATGACCAGGAACTGATGAAACAAGTGTGGTCAATGTGTTTTCAATGCAGTTTGAAGCTTTATTCATAACTTTGTAATTTTATTTTTTCAACAAATTTTCAACAAGGCCTTTTTTGGACCCCACCTCACAAACAAGGTAGGTGCTATTTTTTAAATCCGTCTCGAAAGATGATTTTGCAGTTGTTCTGCGAAGTCCCCTTTCAGGTGGGTTTTAAAAATGTTCACCTATGGATGGGTTCATTAAGTGGGATTATAAGAAGACTATGTTAATTATTTGGTGAAAAAATATGCTAAATAACCAAGTTACAGTATGAGTGGACTTTGAAATATTTCAATGCTCACTCATAACTTTACTGTTTATCAACCAAATGCTCAACATGGCCTTTTTGGGAGCCAACCTCATGAACAAGGTAGGCAATTTTTTTTTCCAATCTGGCCCAAAAGGCAATCTTGCAGTCACTCTGCAAAATCACCTTTTGAGTAGGATTTGAAAAAATTACCTACCAGGTTCATGAAGTAGGGTCATAAAAAGACTAGGTTGAAAATCTGGGATCAAAATCTTAAAAAAACACCAAAGCTATGAAAGTACAATGAACATTTTCAACATGCACTTACAACTTTAGTAATTTTCATTATTTTGACCCCACATTTTCAATGTAGCCATTTTCTTCATACCACATCATGAACGTGACAGGTATCATTTTTCAAATCCTGCCTAAAATGTGTTTTCACACTTGTGGTGCAAAATGACATTTCAGTCAGTATTTTGTAAATGACACCTGTCTTGTTCAGAAGAAGGGGGTCATAAAAAGACTATATTAAAAATGTAGGGTCAAAATCACAAAAAAAGAGTTATGAAAAAATGTGTGCAGAGCCAACCATTGGCCCAGGGGGGTAATGTGTTATGTTCCCATGCCAGTGACTTGAGTCACAACTCCAAGCCCAGGAAGGTACTACAAAGAGTTATTTCACACAGGTGACACCTTGTGATGGGCCGTGGAGCCTTCCCTCACAATAGGTTGCTGTGAATGTCATGGACTACTTTTGTAATTACTTATGTCACTGAACATGACCACCATTTACAATTTCTAAAAATATTTTACCTTGATCTTACCTGCTCAATGTACATGCTAGATTCACCCTCTGGATATAGTAGAATGATATTATCACATATTTGTAATGCTAAATACCACAGCACTGGACCAATATATTTCATTTTTACATAACGCCTCAGGCACGAGACTGGGAATTTATAAAACCTTCAAAATCCTATATCTCACTTCAGAAATTAAAATACATAAGATAAACATTTTATTTTAAACATGTTTTACCAGGTAAACACAGAGCCCAGGGCATGTTTCCAGTTGCAACACGAGGGGAAGGGAGGAACAGGAAAGTGAAGAATCTTACAGCGTTCAGACAATTTATACATTACACATTCCAAAAGCAAATGGAAACAAGTACATGGTAAGCAGCATGTCCTGGTTTAGTAAATTATAACAACATGACAGGGTAGCCCCAGGGAAAGAAAATAAAGGGTAGAACCCCCGCTGTCCCCAGAGGATCTCAGCAGTTAGCAAAGTGTACATCACTGGGTTAGCATGAGATGCATTTGTTAGATGAGTTAGATAGGCTTGGTGGGCTTAGCACTGAGGACATGATGTCGGGGATTTGTAGTGGGACTTGATCACAGCCTTGCTTGATGTGGGGGAAGGGGCAGTGACATTGACTAGGAGATTGCTCCAGGTGTTAGGGAGCCTGTAGCTGATGGAGGCTTGGCCTAGGCTGCTCTTGGACTGTGGGACATGGAGGGTGCAACTGCCTCAGATCTGAGTAGATAGGAAGGGCTCACAGCAGGGGAGAAGAGATTGGACAGATACCCAGGCAATTTGCCTGATCAATACTTGGTACCCAGGCTGGCAGTATGCATCATTTGTTTCATGGGGGGAGGTGGGACCACTCTAGCTCATTGTACATACTGCATCGGTGACAGTGGGGGAGGCAGCCAAGGGTGAATCTACACAGTGCATTGAACAGGGTGTTGATTTTATTAATGAAGGTGGAGGTAGCACCTGAGTAGATTACATCCCTGTAGTCTATGAGGGGAAAGATTGATTGTTCCACAGTCTGATATCTAATGATTTCATGGCAGTATCCCTTTACTCTGTATAGGGCACCTAGCTTGGCGTATGACTTGGTTACTACCTGGGATATATGCCTCAAGTAGTCAAGGTGCTGGTCCAAGTGGAGACCAGGGTATTTGTAAGAGGAACCTGAGTCTAAGCAGGACCCTTCTGGGGTGCGTAAAGTCAGAGTGGAAGTGGTAGAGCTGAGTCACTTCCTAGTACCGAATAACATGAACACCAATTTCTTTTGGTTCATGATGAGACAGTTATTCAGAAACCATTTTTGTACTCCAGTGAAGTCCTGTTAGAGGTGACCCTCAATGGAGGGAGTAGAGGTGCCAGATACATAGATAATGGTATGGTCTGAATACATGTGTATGTTGCTTGTAGTGAAGGAGTTGGACAGGTCATTAATGTAGGTAGAGAAGAGCAGGGGCCCCAGGACTGAGCCTTGTCAGACCTTGAGGGTGATTTGTAGGGTGGGGGAGGAGCATGGGCCAAGCTTGACAGATTGGGTTTGGTTGATCAGGTATGATCGGAACCATGTTAGGATTTAGGGGAGACACCAGTGTCGGCTAGTTTGAGTAGGAGCTGATAGTGATCCATGGTGTAAAAGTCCTTTGCTAGTTCTATAAATATTGTCCCTCTACCCAGGCCCTTGTCCATGTTGGTGTGTATGTGGTTGGTGACTCTAAGAAGGGAGGAGGAGGCTGAGTGGTGGGGGTGAAAGCCAGATTGGTAGGGAGTTGGGAAGCCAGTTTGGGCATGGGTAGTTTGATAGCTGCCTGCTGATAAACCTCTAAAGGGTTTTGGAGAGGATGGGGAGCAGAGAGATTGGCCGGTAGTTGGAGGGCGAGTTGGCTGGACCACCTTTTGTGGATTGGAACTACCAGTGCATGCTTCCAGCTGCAAGGAAAAGAACTGGTACATAGTGATCTATTAAGTACGTGGGCAGTAAGGATAGCTATAGCTGGAGCACTGATTTTCAGGAATTTGGGCACAATGCCATTGGCTCCACTGCTGGATGCTGTGTTTAGTGCCGAAAGCTCTTTGAGAACATCAGCCACCAAGATTGCCAGCAGGTGGAAAGTTGCCACTGGTGGGTGGCTTGAAAGGGAACATTGTTTAACCAGGAGTAGCACACTAAGCCAAAGTTTATTTCCATATGTGACCTGGGAGCACAAGGAAGTTAAGTGACTTGCTCAGGATCACACATTATGCACCTAGGCAGCTGTGGGATTCAAACCCAAGTCTCCAGATCTGCAGCTCACAGCCTTAACCCACTGCACTATACTGCCTCCACTTGAATAGCAGGGGGTGGGGGAGGATAAGGATAAGAGCCCCGGGGCCTTCTGTGAAGTATTGGTCGAGGTTGTCGGTGGTTAAGGGGGAAACAGATAGGGTCTTTGCCCCACTGGGGGGGAGGGCTTAACCATTTTCCAGAATTTAGAAGGGTCAAGAGCATTGCAGGATAGCTTGCTCAGGAAGTATTTGACTAGGTGTTTGCTCCTGGTGCACTGATTCAGAAACGTGGTGTAGGCTTGCCTGTCCTGGGTAGCCCACTTGGCTTGTGCCTGATCCAGGCTATTACTACTTACTGACTCCACTGCAAACTATCTCTTACTACACCACTATTCTACCTTGACACAACATGCAAGCAAACATTCAGCATTGACAAATGCATGTTTTAAGGGAAGAAGCTACAAAATGACCAATTAAAGTTCATCATCAAATTCTACAGAAGTTGAGCAACAAAACGTATTGTCTAAACTAGGGACAGTTTGAGGCAGTGGATGGTGGGGGGGGGGGGTTGACAGTGTCCCTTTAACCAGTATGACTCAATTGCAATATTGCTGCTACATTATATTTGTGAAACTTAATCCTGGGCTCCTTGCAAACTAGACTTGTTCTGATAAGGATCTTCTGGTAAGATAATTTTAAAGCAGCAGTGGAAATAAATTGATCCTACCTTTTTTTCACTATAAAAGTTTCAAGTCATCTTCCAGTTTGGTGGTAACATTTGAGTATTTTATAAATGTTTTAATTTAGTTCAGTTTTGTTTGTTTTTTTCCTCAAGAAAAAAGATGATTGTCAATTTTGTCTTAGCAATAGCATTGCAGACCTGGCAAGTGTTAGGACTGAGAAAACAAATAAAAATTTATGGTGCACCTTATAGGAGGGACCAAGAAAAACAGATTCGACAGGTGTGCTTATCTTTTTATTAATTGAAGCTGAAACTATTTTGCACAGCTGCTTTAATAAATATTAATAAAACCACCCCCACCCACAAGGTATAGTACATGATGTAGCCAAATTGAGATTAGGAATGGCTGGATCTTCAGGCTTTTTGGTGAATGATACCTGGCTTCTGTTAGTGGTTATGTGATTTGGATGTGGCATGGTGTCTTCACCTATAGCGACCCTTCTACTAACTATGTTGCCAGGTTGCTTCCCTACAAGAATATATATTATTTTCACCCAAGTGACATGGGATCTTATACCTTATACTTTCATACCCTCAATAGCTAAGGATAACACAGTACAGAAATGAAATATGACACAGTGATAAGTAATGATTCAGTAAATGCAATACAAAAACAGGATGGGTTTTATTAGTGGGAAAGGAACTCAGGAAAAGGGATTTGGAAGGGAAGTTAAGTTAGATACGCAAATGAACAGGTATGGACTTATCGTCCATCAAACAGTACTGCTCACATGATCCCCACAACCCTTTCCTAGCTGGTGCTCCAGTACCAAAAGTCCCTTGTGGAGCGCCTACAGTCTCTACATGTGCACACAGATGGTGGGTTGTTGCAGGTCTGATGGCAGTGAGGTGTGGTATCATTTGAGGAAATACAAGGAGATGGTAATCCCAAATAATGATCTCTCAAAGCAGGATGTTAGCAGGAGCTAGCAGCAGGCTGATACAAAACAGTCTTGCTAGGAGGTGATGTAATCTCTTTTTATGAGCACTCCTATTGATTGCATAGTCCAGGCCAAAGCTATCTAACTCTGTCTATCAAAGCTGTGGAGAAATGTCCCAGTCTTTATGAACAGTTACCAGGCAACATCTGCACAGCAAATTGTTGTGGAGTTGTCCTCTATACTAGTGTTTGCAGGCTAGCTGCTCTAACATCATTTTCTCTGGCTGGGAATGGCGTTGACCATGAAGCATCCTAGAAGACACGTGGGTGGTCTTCTTCACCCCTGGAGGCAGGCAGTAACATAGGACTGTAGGCATCTTGGTCCTCTATGATGATGAATCTTCACAGCAGGAGCCCTCCTGGGAAAAGTGCACTGGTTTCTTCCACAGAAATGGAGTGATGCAAAGCTCTTATTATTGAAGTCCCATCAGGCACTTCAGGCTCTGAATCTGTATCTCAGGTTCCCGTTCAGTAAACCCTCTTTGAAAACCCAACCCAAAGGCTGAGCTGTAGTAGTTCCATGTCAATACAATGACATTGTCGTTGTCAACACCCGTGACATCGATGGGAGCAATGCCGACTGTTGGCGGTGTTTCTGTCAGGAAGAAGTGTTTTTTTCGAGGGGATTTGCCCCCTGCACCCCCATGTGGGGGACTATGCCCCCCACACCCCATCTCTACATAACCAACTTCATGTCAGAGTTGGTTTGGGGTGGGGGCACAACATGGGGTATGGCTGCATTGGCAAACAGTGGACCACCACAGTGGCCAATCTTGACCTGGCGAAATTTGACTCTGTGGTGGTGTTTGCTGTCGGAATGTTGTTGTGGGGTGATACCAGCTGTAGCACATCTGTTTCTGTCAAAAATCAAGCAAAATCTGAGCTGGCTGGGGTGCCTCAGCAGTAGTCCCTTTCTCAATATCCAGTCTCAGTTGTCAAGGCTGGCACTGGAAACACTGTCATTGCTCTATTTTCGCAGACAATAGTATCATTCAGGATGCAGAACATGTGTATGCCTTTGCCCATGCAGTCTTCAACTTTGCATTAGTTTTTGGGCATCCTAGTTTGCTGGTAGCCTCTTACCCCTTCCCACAAGTCTGTGGGGGCCAATGGACAACAAAGATGGCATCCCCATACCTGTTGGGGCAGTTCTGCAGGTCCACACAAAACCTGCCTCTTATAGCAACTTCTGGACATCAGGTATGCCTCCTGGGCACTGATAACAAATGTGTGGCAGTCCTTCTTTCTCCCCAACCCCATGTCCCTCCACTGGAGTCAGGTGTACTTCCCAAAACATTTCTTTACACCTTGCTCTCAGATGACAGTTTATCCTCTTCCCTCCAAGATTTCCTTCCTGGTCTCCCAGCTGCAGTTCATCAAGATAGAGGAACAAAGGTCCAGTGTGCCTGGTGACTTAAGTGATGATCCTTGCGGGTGACAATCCACTTCACCCTATCCTGAAGAAAACAGTGTAAGCCCCTTTTGCGTGGTGGGCTACTTTAAATTAATCAATAATAAGTAATGACCTCTCCCATCCAATTTTCCTAGTTACATTGGATCTTATGGCCAACTGATCATCTCACGTAAAAACGTTAGTCAAATGAGCTTTAACTGCCAGTCCCACTAATAAATCACAACAGAAACACTGAGAACTGGCACTGACACGGAATTTCTAGTACCAAGTGATTCTAGGGCAAATGACTGGTGAAATATTTTATAGGGCATGGTGTTAGTATGTAACTGGGACTAACATAGCCTGGCTAAATGGTGCTAGAGTTAGGGAAGTCTGGCATCATTCTGCCTCAGGCAGTCCAAAGTCTAGGAGCAAACATAGAAGCAATTCTTGCTTTAAGACACACTTGTTTTACATAAGTAAGCTTGAACAATGCACACACACATTTGTGTGAATGATGTGTTTAAGAAATGCTTATAGTCATGAGTAAATCAGCATAACACCTTCAAAGGCATCTTTATAAGCTGGAACAAAATCAGGAATCTGCTTGTTTACATAGGGAGCTGTGGAGATTGTGGAGTGTTGGTACAGACAGCAGATATGCCGTTCGGAGCACAGAAATCATCTTTCAGTTAAGGATACAGCTCTTGACAGCTGCTATTGAACTTGCTTGGCACTTGGAAAGACATGCTTATTAGACCTACTGCTACGAGCTGTTGCTTGTTCATTTTTGCTTAAGGCTGCACTTTAGTTGTTTTGTAGAAGAAACCCCCAGCACCATCAGTACATGCTTTGTGTAGACTTTTAAAAAATGTGTGATAAATTGTTAAGCACACAGTTATAAATCTTTTATCTTGGCCATACAAATTACTTCATCACTGAAGTTGCTGTAAATAAGCCTTAAATTGCACTTTTAAAAGATTATAGTGGTGTGGTAGCACTACTACTATACATACAGTAGTTAGGGTAGAGAAGGCACCTCTATAATAAACCCTAACATTTGCTTGTTAATAACTCAGCCATCCTTGGACAGAATAACTTAATGTTTGGTGTGCATGTTCTTGGGCTTAGGATCTCTGGATCCTGACGATGTAGTAATGGTCAGTTTGAAAATGTAAAAGTTCTAGAAGGCGGAAAACTTCAAAAAATAATTTTTTTTAAGAACTTTGGAAAATGTGTAGAATTTGAATTAAAATATAAGATTGCGTTTCCTCTCATACACAGTTCCTTTTCTTCAAAAAATTTTTCTAAGCTGTTTTTTGCCAAAGCGGCAGTTCCCATGTTTGTGAGCTGATGTCCATTTTTTTGAGATGAAAGGTTCATTTCTGTGAGTGTATATGGTCACAAAAGCAGAGAAAACAGTTTTTTAGACAGGGTAATTTTTGGTCGCTGTTTGCTACAAGATGGCTACGAGCTCAACTATGTAATTGTTTTGGGTTGACCATCCATGGCACTCCAGACCTTACATCATGGGTTTTAGCCCTCCTGATAGGCTAATGATGCACATGACCTAGGATCAAATTTCTAGGCCCCAGGTCCCGGAAGCCCCTGCTATCCAGTTCAAATCATGCATCTGATCAGGTTACAAGCACCCCAGGAGTCCCTGTATTGTGCCAGGAAAGGCAGGCCTGTGGAGTCCACAGAATTATATCTTTATTCAATGGTTTTTATTCTGAGCCTGCCTACAGTAAATTTCTGAGCAGTTGAGATGTTTTCAAGGTTATTTCAAATGTTTTGTTGTTGTTGGTGGCAGTTTATGGCATTGCAGTATTAACCTTATTGCTAACTAAATCGCTGTTGCCGAAAGGGTGGAGCAGATTGTGCTGCTCCATTTGATTCTGTAATCCTTGTTTTCTTCCGTTGTTTAAATGGTTTCTACTGCTGTTTTAATGATTTTTTTCATGTCGGGACCTAGTGAGGAACAGGTCTGCCAATGCCTGTTGCCCGCAGCCCTGAGAACACAGCAATATGTCTCCCCCCCTTTTCACCTTTCGCTTCAAGCGTTTGTGGTGTTCTGGAGGTTTTCTGTGCCTTTCTGGTCTCTTTTTTCTTGTTTGGCTCGGCGGCTCACTCTACAGCAGCACAGCCTCCCAGAATAGTCTGTGAGGTCTCGACGGAGCACCCTGAGGACCGCGGGTCACTGCAACCCCTCCCTCCCTCCCTTGATTCAGACCATTGGTCCTAGCTGATTCCTCAGCTCGTCAGTGCCTTTATGGCCATTGCAACTCAGCCATGGTGGTGCAATGCTTCTTGCGCCATGCGTTTTGCACGAGGCAGTCGCGCTCTTCCAGCGACCTCCCCATGCAGCGTGCAGTCGGCCTTGTTGCCGTGGCCAGACCTCCTCACTCTCTCTCTATCTCTCAGCAGCCATCCGACCCTATGGCAACCATGGCTTCTCCTTGGAGGCAGGAGAACATCAGGGGGGTGAGAGAGGGGGGCAGCTTGCAGGGAATCCTGTTCCTGTTCCCAATGGCTGTTCATCCAGGGCGGGCCCTGGATGAGGAGGAGGGGGGAGGAGAGAGAAGAAGGACAGGAAGGTAAGGCTTCTCTCAGGTACAGGTCTCAAGGCCTTTGCTCCCTATCTTAAGAGGGGGAGCAGGTTCCAGCTAGAAGTGGATAATTTCACAGCTAGGAACCCATACAATGGTCTACATAAAAAGGGATTCTATTCCTCAGGAGGCATGTTGCCCGTGAGTCTTAGCAGTTTCCCCTCCCAAGCGGAGACTACTAGGCCCGTGGGTGGAGCATGGAGCATTTGTGTTTGTGGGGGAGTCACTCCAGGCTTAGGCCCCTTCCTCAGCAGCCAGCCTGACTGGGTTCCCTTCACTGCCACGATTGTGTTACTCCCGCGATCTACCACCCTTCCCATCCATCTGGGAGCACCTCACCATAGCGGCCCTCTGGCATTATTAGAGGGGGAAATGTACTCATTCTCTCTCTGGCTGGCAAGGTTATTTCACTGTTTTGATCATATTTGCCACCATTTTGGAAGGGAGTGAGTGTTACCCTTCCTGCTCAACACCAGGCTGCGCGGAGGGGGGAGAGGGATGAATTAAAATGGATGTCTGGCATGTCACAAGGTATAAGTGCCTTGGTCCACAACACAATTCAGCAAATGATGCACCTGTCATTGTCTTGGGGGCATCCAGCTTCTCCTCTGGAGGCCCACCATTTCTCGGTCCCTAACCCCCATCTCTTTTTCTCTCTCTTTCTCCCCAGATGGTGAAAGCGAGGAATTGCACTACATGCAGCGCCACTCTTATGCCTCACAACACGGGGCCTCAATGCCCTGTGTGCATTCATGACGAGGACGAGTCATCTCTGGAGCAATCTCTGGTGATGGGATCTGATGCCCCTGGATACAGCGAAATGACTTGGATGGACCCAGGGACCATTCTCCTACAAAACCAGCAAGCAGCGGTGGCCATGATGGAGAGTCAGCAAAACTTTATGTTAAAGATCATGGAGAGGTTGGAGGCCATGACGCATCCCAGGTTGGCACCAACCCCAAAACCACATCCAGAGCCAGAGACACCAAGGGGGCTGTCAGGGATCCATTTGGACCCAGTCGACCCACCCCCATGCATCCCAGTGCCTGACACTGGGGATGACGCTGGGGATAAGGAGCTCCCCGGGGATGAAGAACCCGTATCGTCAGATGAAGAGATGGAAACACAATGCATCCCATCTCTCACATCCAAACTGTGCTCTTTTGATTTGATACTAGGTCTTATGAGAATAATTAAGACCACTATGGGATTTGAGCTCAAGGAGGGCCTACCCGATTCGAAGCTCAATCCCATGATTCAGCAAAGGAAGACCACCAAGGAGACCTTTCCTGTCTGCCCGGCAATCGATGATGTGTTCATTAAGGAGTGGGAATCTACAGAACCAGGTAGAGTATCAGACAAGAGAAATCTAGACTGTACGTATCCGGTCCAGGAAGACAAGGCCAGCATCTGGTGCACTGCACCCACAATTGACCCCCAAGTGGCTGCGCTCAGCAAGAAAACGGTCATACCATGCGGTGCCATATCCTTGAAGGAACCCACAGATAAAAAGATGGAGGACATATTGAAGAAATTGTTTGAGATAGAAGGCACAGCTGCCAAGGCTTTGACTACTGCCGTCTACACGGTACATGCCCAAATACGCTGGCTTGAGGAGCTCCTAGACAAATCAGCTCCCAAGACCTGGGAGGCCGAGCTGTTAGAATGCACGCTGGATGCTGCTAAATACCTGGCTGATATGGCAGTGGACACTCTAAAATTAAATGCCAGGGCATCAGCTCTAACAAACTGGGCCAGAAGAGTGTTGTGGCTAAAACTGTGGGAAGCAGACAATGAGTCCAAGACACTGTTACAAAACTTACCCATGAAGGGCAAGCATGTCTTTGGGGAGGGACTACAAGACTACCTGAAACAGAAGGAAATGGGGAAGGACCTGCTGAAGAACAGGAACTGACCAACCTACCTGCCTTCAAGAAGATGGAGATTTTGAGGGGGAAGCAAGCTCATAGAGACAATTATTACCAGAACAATTCCTTTCGAGGCAGAGGGAGTCAAGGAGGACCCCCGTAATTCCTTAAACCCTAGGTGTCAATCCACAAACTTCAGGAGCCACAGCTCCAAGTTCGGTGGCAGAGGAAGAGGGAACAGAAACAAACAACAATGACTACAGACTCTCTCCTCACAAGATAATGCCCATGCAGGGCCCTTGCCCGCCCATGGGCAAAAGACTCATGCTGTTCCACCACCGGTGGCGCAGCACAACCACAGACAGATGGGTACTAGAGGTAGTGTCCTGGGGGTAATCTATAGAACTGGCCAGCTCTCAGGTATCACACAGGTTCATAAGCTCCCCATTTCAAAGAAAAGGGTATCACCTCATGAGGTACAACAAATACTGCAGGACCTGATGCAGAACAGGGCAATCCAGTTAGTGCCTCCGCACGAGCAAGAACAGGGAGTGTACTCCATTTTCTTCCTCGTTCCCAAAAAGACAGGGTAACTGCGTCCCATACTAGACCTCAAACACCTCAACAGATTTGTAGTTACTCCGAGGTTCAAGATAAAGATGCTGAAGTCGACTCTCCACAGCATTCAGGTAGGTGACTACCTCACTTCTATAGATCTGAAGGACGCATACCTTCACATCCCTATCTGATCATGCCACAGATGGTGTCTATGGTTCTACATCCTCAGCCAGCATTTTCAATACCAAGATCTACCCTTCAGTCTTACCTCAGCACCAAGGGTATTCACCAAGGTGTCCGTAGTCCTCGTTGCCAGGCTGAGAGAGCAGGGAGTGGATATTATTCCATACCTGGACGACAGGCTGATCTGAGCTCGATCCAAGGAGCAATTGCACAGAGTCACAATGATGGCATTACGGACACTCGAGGAACACGGCTGGGTAGTGAACCAAGCCAAGAGCTATCTGGTGCACACACAACAACTGGAACACCTGGGAGCAGAGATAAACATGCTCCAGGGTTGGACCTGGCCGTCCCAAAAGAGGGTGGAAACAGTGATAGCCTTAATCCATCAGCTAAAGGCCAACAACCTGCTGACTATCGGGCAGATAGCTCAGATGCTAGGCTGCATGGCATCATGCATTGACCTGGTCCCATGTGCCAGATGGCATATGAGACCCCTACAGAACTACATGCTGACCCAGGGCTCCCCGAACAAGTGGAACCTGAAGGTCAGGATACCGCTACCCATCACGGTGCGACACTCCCTAGACAGGTGGACTGCGAGACAATCCCTCATACAAGGGGTCCCGCTAGAGGTAACCTACAATGTCACCATCGAGACAGACGCAAATCTCCTAGGGTAGGGAGCATGCTTGGGCTCTCAGTCAGCTCAGTTCCACTGGATGACTCCAGAGGCCAGGCTGTCCATCAACGTGTTGGAAATGAGGGCAGTCTACCATGCCCTCAGATCATTCCAAATTACCATTTCCGGTCAGTCGGTGCTAATTCGCTCCGACAATCAGGTCACTGTGGCCTACATTGCCAAGCAAGGGGGAACCAGAAGTAAAGCCATGCAGAGAGAAGTGATGAGGTTGCTGGACTGGACTCAGGCACATCTCATTCACATTGGTGCGATCCATCTAGCTGGCAAGCTCAACATTCAAACGGACTGGCTCAGCCATCAACAAGTGCACCCAGGAGAGTAGCACCTACACTCCAACCTGTTTCAGCTGATACAGGAGTCATGGGGTCCCATTTCCATGGATCTCATGGCAACAGCGGACAATGCCCAAGTAAAATGGTTCTTTTCCAGGTACAGGGAGCACCGCTGTTAGGGAATCAATGTGCTGTCCCAGACCTGGTCCCGGGACCGGGCGTATGTGTTTCCCCCCATCCTCCTCCTACCACAGGTCCTGGCAAAAATCCACCAGTTGTAAAGGACCATTGTCCTGGTGGCGCCATACTGGCCCCAGAGATCCTGGTTCTCAGCAGTAGTAGCCATGGCACTGGACAAGCGCAGACTCCTGTACAGACTGGACATGCTAACGCAGGGGCCCGTGGTCCACTCCGCCCCGGGAACCTTGAAGCTAATGGCTTGGCTCCTGAGAGGCAGAGATTGCTGAGAACCAGGTACCATGCATTGGTTATATCCACATTGCTGCAGTCCAGGAGGCCCTCAACCACCACTACCTACAGCAGGCAGTGGTCCAACTTTGCGGCATGGTGCAGAGACAGGGGCAAAGAACCAGAACAAGCAGACATGTCCACCATACTGCTGTATCTGCAGCAGGGGGCAGATAAAGGACTATCCTATTCTTCTCTCTGGGTGCAGCTGTCTGTCATCAGTGCCGCCATTGGCCCCATAGGCCAACACAGCCCGGGGCACATCCAAACATGGTATGCTTCCTCAGAGCAGTAGAAGTGCTTCACCCCAGGGTCAGGACCCTAATCGCCCCTTGGGATCTGACCTTAGTCTTAGACTCTCTCAGCACCACACCCTTTGAGTCCTTGCAGGAAGTAGACCTATATTGGGTGGGTCTAAAAACCTGTTTCCTTGTGGCCATTTGCTCCACCTGGAGGATTAGCGAACTAGGGGCACTATCATGCAGGGAGCCCTACACCGTGTTCACCCCTCAAGGGGTACATCTACAGACAGTTCCAGCTTTTCAGCTAAAAATCACGTCCATTTTCCATAGGGAACATCCCATTGAATTGCCAATGTTCTCAGATACATCACAGACAGGGGACATAAGGGTACCTCATCACCTGGATGTGGGGGGCACACTAGCCAAGTACATATCTAGAACTCAGCCCACACGTAAAACTGAGAGACTGTTCATTGTGTCAAAAGGGCAAATGACAGGGTAAGGCAGCGTCCAAAACCACTATAGTGGGCTGGCTCAAGAGAATCATTCAGGAGGCTTACAATGCAAAAGATCTAACACCCCTAGAGGGTATTAGGGTTCACTCTACCAGGGCAGTGTCTACCTCCTCAGTGGAGAGGGCCAACGTGGCTACGGAGGACATTTGTAAGGCAGCGGCTTGGACCTCCATCCATACTTTTGCTAGGCACTATAGGTTGGACCACCTGTACAAACTAGAGACCCCATTTGCCACTCAGGTTCTCTCGGCAGCCAGCTCGTACTCCTCTCACTCTTAGATCACTCTGTCCCACCTGAGTTTGGGTACAGTACTGCTGCTTATCAACCCATGTTGTAAGGTCTGGAGCACCATGGATGGTCAACCCAACATAATGGGTGTTTACTCACCTGGTAAAGGTGATTGTATTGGTTGACATCCATGGCACTCTACGGCCCACCCTACAGAGCGATCAGAGTGACTGGGAGTATGCCCGAACATAACAAGAGAATAGGGGGACATCGCTAGGGAAATGTTGGCATCTAGGATGTCTCTCGTCAGCCATTTAGCAGGTCAAGTATTAGTATTGTATCAATAGGTAAATAGAAATGGGCCTTCTGTCCATATTCAGAAGGCATCTCAGTATGTGTGTGTTTATCTTGAAGTATATTGTGGCATTACTAACCTTACTTTTCAGCTATGGAAGATTCTAACTGGAGAGCAGGGGCTTCTGGGACCTGGGGTCTAGAAATTTGATCCTAGGTCATGTGCATCATTAGCCTATCAGGTGGGCTAAAACCCATGATGTAAGGTCTGGAGTGCCATGGATGTCAACTAACACGATCACCTTCACCAGGTGAGTAAACACCCATTGCTTTGATTGATACAATACAGTGTGACAATGTCACTTACACTGTTTTTTTTTGGGGGTTTGTTTGAAAGTAATTTTTGAAATACAGTCCCCACCACTTATAGTGGGCTAGTTTGTGTAGCAGGTGTCTGCCCGCTATAGTGCTTGGATGTTATAACCTAAAATAACAAGAGAGCAGTTTTATTCAGTCTCCCATTTCGGCATCAAGTCGGACCATTGCTCAATAGCTTGCTGTAGCATGAGCAGTGTTGTCCGAACTCAAGACATAGAAACATAGAAACTGACGACAGATAAGGACCGCTAGGCCCATCTAGTCTGCCCATTTCCCTGCCTCCTGTAAAAGCCACAGACCCTACTTGATCTCCAGCTTTACCTCCTCGTTCCCATTGCTATGGTTCCCCTATGCCTGTCCCATGCATGCTTGAATCCCCCCACTGTGTTTGCCCCCACTACCTCAGCTGGGAGTCTATTCCATGCATCCACCGCCTTTTCTATGAAGAAATACTTCCTCATGCTACCCCTTGGTCTACCCCCTTCCAACCTCATGTCATGCTCTCTCATTTCTGGACATCTCCTTTTCTGAAAGAAGCTACTCTCTGGTACCTTATTTATGCCTTTTAGATATTTGTAGGTTTCTATCATATCTCCCCTGTCTCTTCTCTCCTCCAGGGTATACATATTGAGGTCTCCCAGTCTCTCTTCATGTGACTTTTGGTGCAGGCCCTGCACCATCTTTGTTGCCCTTCTTTGAACTGCCTCCACCCTGTCTATATCCTTACAGAGATGCGGCCTTCAGAACCGGACACAATATTCCAAATGAGGCCTCACTAATGATCTGTACAGTGACATCACCACCTCCTTCCTTCTACTGGTGATATCTCTCCCTATGCACCCCAGCATCCCACTGGCTCTCCTCACAGCATTGGCACATTGTTTGGCTACATTTAGGTCATCAGATATAATTGCTCCCAAATCCCTTTCCTGTTTGGTGACATGATTCTGAGCAATTAAGAACAGTCACAACAGCTGGGACTGTTTTTTAATTGTAACTTTTTTATACTGTTTGGCCAAATAGGACAGCATCTGAGGAACGCGGGAGGTGAGGGAACCAGTAATGCAAGTGCGGGAAGTGGGAGCATGATTAACTGTGGTAAGTGAGCTGCGGCTGGCTGTATTAGTTCAGAACAACATCAGTTCAGTTGTATTTTCCTTTCTATGTCTTTGAAAGTTGGTTTTGGAGAAAATAAAAGATTTTTACTTTGGGCTTGTACCTCAGTGTACTTTATTTAGTGTAGTTAGTACCTTGAGACTGTTCAAATCTGCCCAAAATGCACAGCAGCCTTAAGATGGTACATACAGTAAATTTTACTGTATTGCCAATGCAAGTGGCAAATGAAAAACATGATCCACCCACATTAGTCAACTGCCCAGGATAACTGTGGGTGGTATAAGTGGTGGGGACTGTACTGATGAAAATAAATGGTTTCATGACATGAAAAGGAGTTTCCTTGTGTGCTGTTTTCATGTCTTAAAACCAGTTTTTATAAGATGCAGTCTTCACTTTTATGACATTATGTGGTCATGAAAGTGGAGCAAAAAACAGTCTTGAGACAAAAGATTGAGACCGGCATTACAACGACCCAGCTCCATTGTCGACTAAGGTTGCAGTCTGCATGGAGCCGCACAGTTTGGATCTATGTTTTACATCGGGGGGCTTCTCCTCCAAACCCCCCCACGCCCCCGAACAAAAGGATTCTAACTCCAGGTTGGAGTTAGTTCGGGGAGGGGGTGCAGGTTGAGGGAAGTGGTTGCCCCCTTCCAGTAGCACTTCTATGGCAGCATGGTGCTGTTGTCGATATCGATGTATGTCGCCGTAGAAATGTCGCTGTTAGGGTGGCATACCCGTACACATATGATCACTGGTGCAGGCTGTTTGCATAGCAGTGCATATCTGGCCATGGACTTGCTTTGTAAATCACCCCGTGGGCCATTTGTAAAACATGCTATAGCTCCAGGACAGTGTGTGAGGGGTCCGGTGTTAGTATTTTATAGGCCTGGGGCAATATGTGATTGTCTGGGTGCTTTTAAGCATACTATAGGCCTGGTTCAGCATGAGGGGCCACAAGCTTGCAAACCACACTAAAGGCCTAGGGCACTGTTTGACAGGTCAAGTGCAGGCCTATTCACAAAGCTTGCTATAGGCTCAGGGCAGTGTCTGAGGGGTCAGGTGCTGTTCAAATGGCCTGCAGACACAGGTGCTTCATATATCTTTTTTTTTAAATAAGTAAATGAATTGCAAAAAAGTGCCTTACTGCATCAGTTAGGGTTCAAGTAAAAATCATAAAAATAAATGAAAGGTGACTTTAGTTTAAAAACACCCCTGAGCCTTGGTGAATCTGTGGATTGGCATTCATTAGGATTTGAATAATGACACAAATAGTGTTGGTGTTGCCCTAGCATTGGCACCCTGTTTCCAGGCGTTGGTGTGTGAGTACTGTGTTTTTGTGTGCCTAGACAGACAGTGCTGACATTTTGGCAGCACCAGTGCTGCATCTTATGACTATTCAATCCCCAAAGAATGCCACTATACAGATTCACCAAGGCACCGGGTCTTTTTATCCTAATGCCACATTTCCTTACATTTTATGCTTTGTGTGTCAACCCTAACTGATTAATTAGTGTAGTTTTTTGCAATTAATATTTACTATATATAAATGAATGAATGAACGAACCAATGCATGAACCTGTATTCTATCGCGATGCACTTAGTACAGTATGCTATCTATTGAGGAGTTTGGTATGACGCAGTATGTGTCAGTGTTCACTTTGTAGTACTGCTGCTGTATCTATAGGTTTGCAAGAGCTGCTGGTATGTGAAGACATTTGAAGGATGTTGCACTTTACAGTCAAGAGACAGTCATAGAGCATCAGTGAATCAGGACATCCAGTGTATTACCACTGAACAGCACTACAAATTACAGTCTACCCCTGAGTATCTGACTATTTTGGTACAAGTGCTTTTGGGCAGATAATCAAGGGTGGTTGATAACAGAGGTCTGTATTACTACATGGAGGTATTTCTTCACTGTTCTGCAGGATATGTAGCCACTTTAAACTGTGCACAAATTAGTACCTTTATTCAGTTTTATACAGTTTCAAAAGCAGTACTGCATTAAAAACAATAATAAACACATTAATACATTACCACTGTTATTGAGCATACTGTCTTGCAAGGTTAGCTTGACTTGTCCAAGGGTTCCAAGCAGACAATGCTACAATTTCCATTTATTCCTTCGTCCAGACCCATATGGTGTCTCATAGCCATTTCCCTTCACAGCATGCTCTAGTATCTCCCTTCCTAGCTGGCATAAGGCCATACTTACAGAATAAGGCAGCCCCAAACCAGATAAAATTGAATTAGCACAAATTATCACCTTGCAGATGGTGGATAAGAAGAGGAGAATTAGTACAGAACAAAGCAGGACATGCAAAACATCTGACTGATAGTGGTGGTGACAGTAAATGAGGGTGCCAGAGAATCAAAGCAAAATGCAAGGCTCTGACTTGGTACATTAAGGGCTTGGACAGATAACCGAGGCTGGTGGTTAACAGGTGGCAAATAAACATGTTTAGACTGTTCTACCTGCCAACCCACTATGATATTATTGTGACAGAGAGGTCTCTCCTTGTCTGACACACAGGCATTGTCGTTGGTAGGGTGTCCACCTTCACCAGTCAGTTGTTAAAGTCTGCTGTTGACTACAAGTGGGAGGAAATTGTTTAACAAGGAAAGGCACACAAACTGAAGCTTGTTTTCAGGTGCAGCTTGGGAGCACAAGGAAGTTAAGTGACTTGCTCAAAGTCACACAGTATGCAGGTGCTGGCTGTGGGATCCAAATCAGGGTCTTCAGGTTTGCAGCTCAGTGCCCAGGTTGTTAACAGCCATTTCTTTGAGACCTCCACAATGGAGGCAGTGTAGTCTAGTGATTAGAGCACCAGCATGGGAACCAGGAGATCATAGGTTCAAACCCCACTAGAGCCACAAATTGTTTGACCTTGAGCAAGTTTCTTAACCTCCCAATGCTCTAGTCCAACTAGTTGTGGAAATAGGTAGATGCTGTACCCTACTGGAAAATGAATTGCTTCATCTCAACTAGGCCAGCCTTGGTTTATCAGGTGTACAAACTAGAAACATGACATCAAAAAGTTCCCAAATACACCATTTTGTATGAAAAAGTCTGATTTACTCTAGGACAGGATGCCCAGACTCCTTACAGAAATTATATCCCTGGAAGATTTAGTGGGGCCCAAAATCATAGGTATCATAGGTTTTATACAAGCCAAGAGAGCCAAAATCCCATTTAGAGGCTTGCCCTTTACACTAAGGGACAACTCAATATCTTATTTGTTTTAAAATGATTATCTAATCTTATTTTGAATACAGATACTGAACTGATGCCAACAACATCTGGCGGCAGCCCATTCCAAATGCCAACCATCCTTTGACTGAACCATTTGGCTCTTCTTTTGGTTACACTGATCTCCCCTTTAAACCGTAAATTGTGTGCCCTTGTATTGTGACTATGGTCCTTGAGTTCAAAACCAAGGCAGTTCCATAGGTCATTATTGATAAATGATTTAAAAAGTAAACAGAGATCATCCCTGAGTCTTCTGTACTCAGGTGGGTACATGTCCAAATTAGTCAATCTTTCCTCATAGCTCATATGTTCAAGACTGAGGACTATCTTTGTTGGCCTCCTCTGCACCCCCGCCAGAATCTTACTCTCTGCCTTATTAACTGGAGACCAGTATTGCGAGCAGTACTCCATCTGCAGCCTCACCAAGAAGCAAAAAAGGGGCATTAATATTTTTATATCCCTGCTATGAATATGTCTCCTTATGCAGTGCAAGGTTGCATGCCCCTTCTTAGCTATCTGTGTACAATGTGTTTTAAATTTCAAATAATTCAAAACTCTCATGCCTAAGTCCTTTTCTTCTGTTACTACCTTAAAGAGCAGCTGATGCCATTAGGACAGCTTTAACAAAACATAATATTTAGACACAGTTCAGCTTGTATTTCACATTAGTTCTGTATTCCTCCTCCCCATTATTTATTACTGAGGCAATTTGCATGAAAATTGAATCTTTGCTCCTAAAGAGTGCATCTATTCCTGTTGCTTTCTCTCTACCTAAGGTCATAATGCTCTATTTGTGACATCACAATTACTCCCATAGGAACAGATTGTGATGTTACAACAGAAGACTATGACATGAATTACAGAGTCAGCTAAAAAGGCAGATGAGCTCTAAGGGATATAGAGCATGTTTCCATGCAAATTTCTCAGTAATAAGTAATGGAGATGAGAAATCTATCAAATACATATAGAATGCAAGCTTAATTGTAACTAAACATTATGTTTTTCAAAGTTTTCTTTGAGGCATCAGCAGCTCTTTAAGTTGTACACCATTTAGCATATAGTCTGCACACCATTTTTGTTTCCAAGGTGCATAATAACATACTTGTCAATATTGCATTTTGGTTTATGTGTATCAGCCCAGATCTCTAAATTATGTAAAGCTGTTTGCAGCCTAATTATATCTGTTTGATTGTTGACAATAGTATCAATTTTGATATTGTCTGCATACTTAGATATCCATATCCCATTGTCACAATGTATTGTTGATGTATACACATTGAAAAGGATAAGCACCAACATGGTGCCCTGTGGCACCCCGCTCGTCACATTGGTTCAGTTTGATGCTTTGCCTCTAAGAGGGAGAAAGCGATTGAATGGATTTCTCGTCATCTTTCCTCCTTAAATATGTACCTGCAGTACACATTCATTCATCTGCCTGCAAGGTACCATGTTAACAAATGGGCTACCAGTTGTCTGTAGCCTTTCATTACTATTGTTTTATCTTTCTTAATATACCTTTTGGAGAGCTTGAATAGCTGATGCATCAATTCTCAAGATGGCAAATAAAAGAAGGACTTATGAATAATAGGCATTTGCATATTGAGGAGAATATGAGCAGTGAGACATCAGAGAGCTCTTGGGAAACAATGAAGGTGCCACCTTACCTCCTCCTATGCCAGGGACCCAAGTCCGGGAGCTAGCTCGGGCCACCGAGGGTTGGCTAGGATGGGATAGGCTTGACCATCTGGAGGATTGCTCTCCATTACCAAGGAGGGAGATTCAGCAGCCCCACTCCTAGATTGCCATCATATGGAGGCATGGTGGCAGGACAGTCAGTGCAGCTCAGTAGGGAGACACCCAGCGGCAGGTGCATAGTGCGTGCATGCCTCTAAACACATGCACACCTGCATTATTGCATGTCATGGAATGAAGGGAACCAGAAAAGAAGGAAAAAGCCTGGAGATCAGAGTATGATACCAGACCTATCGCTCAGCCAATGCTGCTGCCCAGGACTGCCTCCATCTGGATTGTGCTGTAGGAGCGATGGACCTCCCCTCCTGGCCCTGCCATGGGAGGAGTCCATTGGAGATCTTGAGGGGAGTCCTGGAGGAGACAGCTGCCAGTGGGTATGGGGTGGAGGCTAATGGCCACCAGCACCAGGGCCAGAAAAGAAGCTTGATGAGAAAAGAAAACAGTAAGGGGAAGAAATTAAATAATTCCAAATAGTTATCGAGCTCCCATTAACTAATCCAAAGAGCCCTGTCATAATATTCATTTTCAGTTGACTAAAAGCTTAGGGAATTCTCCTTGCTAGAGAAGGTTAGGCTGCAGATATGGCTGGAGAGACATGTTACAACCTGGTGCTGATCTATAAATTTACATGCACTTTTCCAATAATACCATGCTTTTATGCAGTGGAATGATAATCCATAATTCTAAGTAAAAAGAAATGTAGTTGCCATAATTAATGTCTTAATAAGGTCTGAAATGTATCACCAAGTTCAGTCTAGTGTTTGATTTCCCTTGCTTCTGTTTTTAGACAAAGTCGGTATATGTTTGTATCCAGAGAGCTATATAAGTGTATGGTTCTCTCAAGCAATTTTCTTATACTAAGCGTTATCAAAAACACAGTTTTTATGACAGTCTTCTGTAACAGGCTGAGACAGCAGAGGGACATTTTCATCTCCCCTGCCAGAAAGAAGGTGCTTTTAGCAGTGGCCTCAGAGGGTTTTTAGTAGGGTGATGTATGACTTCAATAGTCATGTGCTGCTTCTGGCTGCGGCATTGTGTTTTGACCAAAATAAGAAATACCACATTGTTCATGGTACCACTCTTCTGCCCCTTTAAAGACTCCCCATGGATCTGTTCACCTGATGTTGAAAGGGGTGGGGCACATGATACTAAATGAAAGTGGGTGAGGCACACCTGGAGGACAGATCCATATACCAGGCATGCATCAGTTACACCACTGAACTAAAACAGGACCCTATGCATATCATTTGACAGAGTCGTTCTCCATCAGATACTGTTGGTGGATTTTCTGTCTCTGCCTCTGTATCCAGCTGAGTCTCCCCCTTCATCATTGGCAAGCGAGCTCTGAGAAAGTGACAGACTAATCAGATAATGTGGAGCAGAGTAGTGTTCTCTGACCCAGATCTGCACAATCCCACCACCAGCAGCTGACAGAGCAGCTCTTAATAACAGAGAACCATTACTCTTAGCCTGCAGAACAGAACAATGGAATGACTGATGTCAAGCAGTCAGGCATAGACAGTGACATTAGCAGAGCTAGAATCAGGGTAGCAAAAAAAATCAGTTATTTGTAACTTCAAATAAAAATAAATAACATAGGAAAGAGGGTCAGAATAATTGTCTTAAGTGCAAAATAAGCTCCTCACTGTGGGAAGGTTGAGATTGGTGTGCTGTGAGGACTCTCACTCTCAGCTGCAGTTTTATAAACAACGCTTTCAAGAGGACCTGGGGACCATATTGAGGAATATCCCTTACATTCAGGAGTTTAGGACAGCTGGAAGAGAGTGAGGTCTGGGTGGGAAAAAAAATATTATTGTATAAATGAAAAACTCTGGCCAAGGTGAAATTGGTGTCCCTGACAGACTGGTCAGTTCCCTGCTAATACATCAGTTTGCTTCCATCCAGAACAGTTTCTTGCCTGCACCCTCCTGCTCAATGTCCAGGAGACAGTCTTCACTCCCTCAGGGAGTCCTGAGTAAAATGAGCATCTGCAACTTTGCCATGCTTGCCTTGTACCATCTCTAACCAGCCATGATGCCTGAAGCCACATCATGTCTACATGGCACTGACTGACTCTGTCTCTCTCCCCATCCTCAGGTTATTGCCTCAGAGGATCCAAACAGAAAACTCTTTGAGCCTCATCTACATCTGCTAAGCAGCTACCCCAAATCAACACAAGAGGTGACCTTTGGAAGTTATGGTGTGGGAGGGCCAGCTGAGTTGTGCATGAGGTAGAACTAAAAAAAAGGTTTGGGAATTTGAGTCTGAGACAGATAGCTGAGATGCATGGGGTGACTTTAATAAAACAGTAGAGGTTCTGGAAGTAAATATGTGGGAGGGCCAGCTAAGATAAGAATGGGGAAGGTTTAAAAAGGAGGTTTGGTAAGCTGGGGTCTGGGAAAGCCAGTTGAGATGGGAGCAGTGTAGATGTAAATAAACAGAGGTTTGGGAAGTTAGGATCTGGGAGGATCAGCTGAGATGGTAGCAAAATGGGTTTAAAACAACAAGAGATTTGGGAAGTCATTTTCTGAGAGTTACCTGAGATGAGAGGAGGGTGTTTTTATTTAAAAAAAAAAAAGATTCAGGAAGTTGAGGTCTGGGCGGGCTAGCTGAGATGGAAGCAGGTGAGTTTAAAAAAACAGAGGTTCAAGAAGTGGGGACTGGGAGAGCCAGCTGAGATGGGAGTGGGTGGGTTTGAAAAACACCAGAAGTTTTGAAAGTCGGGATCTCGGAGGGCTGACTGATATGAGAACAGGGTGGGTTTAAAAAAATAACAGAGGTCTGGGAGGGCCAGTTGAGGTGAGGCTGGTGGGTTTTTAAAAACAACAAACAAGAGGATCAAGAAGTCGGGGTCTAGGTGAGCATGCTATGCTGAGATAAGAGTGGGTTGGGTTAATTAAAACCTGTCCTCCACACTCCACAGGTTTTCCTTGTCACAGCTCTGTCTTTGTTTAAGCCATTTGATAAAGATTAAATCACTTTTTGCAGCCACCTATTATATCTTTGTCTTTTGTGCACTTGCTGTATGTGCGACCCTTCCTGGAGTATGGATTTTTGGTGGCTTGAGTTCGGTTTCAGTTTGAATCCTGCACCCACCTCTTCAGTCTGAGTACATGTGGTTACAGTGCATTGGTTTAATAAAACCAACTAAGGTTTCAGAAATCAAAGTTTGGGAGTGCAAGCTGAGATAGAAGCAGGCGAAGACTGAGGATTATGGGGTTATGACTGATTGAGCCAAGTCTCCAAAAGTCCCAAACGCTATGATACCAATATGTCTGCTAATGCTTTTGATAAGAAAATGTAAACATGTAACTCCCCTTCCCCCATACAGAATGATTTCCCTCAAGTCAAACCACATCACCCAAACAGATATCTCTATTGTCAAGTGTCACTACTCTGAACTCAAAGGTACTGTAAGTTCAAATGGACAATACTTTTAAACACCAGTGATAGCCAGCTTTTAAATAGAATCATACAGGGACAGTACAAACCAGCACATTTGCCCCCTCCCCCCATCACACACACACAACTAAAATATTTCCACTCTGAACATAATTAGTATATGATAATTGATTTCAAACTTTTTGCCAGGAAGGTAAACTACAGTAAGCTAAATCCATTCCCAGGCACCCCATGGGGGGACACAAGATAAAAATACAATATACAATTATGAAGAATGCAGAAATGGAGGAATAAAAATACCAATAAGATAATGCAAATAGTAAAAATAGAAAATAAAAACTAGAAAATAATGTATTTATTCTTAGACTGAACAACCACTAGTATCCTCAGACCATTTCCAGAAATAATCTTCTATATTTTAATAATGCTTGAAACTACATTTTGAAAGTTAAGATTTGAAAAGTTAATACATTTCTCCTGTGTTGCTACATGCATATGCTGTATATGTCAGTATAATATGTTAAAAATGACAGGACTTTTAAAAATGTAGTGAACCATTTTATATTTTTTATGTCGATATGAAACATTTTATGTTTTAAGAAACTGCAAATGTATATATACGTCCAGAATCTGTATACATTCAAACATACTCAGCACTCAAAGGGTATCTACTTAGCTGACTCCAAGCTTTCATTTAAGCTTTCAATAAAAAACAAAACTTATCTAGCCCTAATGGTTCCAAAGTTATCATATTTTAAAGACAGTGGGACGGGTTTTTCAGAGGGTGGTACAGGGCTCACATCAAGCCCTGTGCCACCACACTTGGTGCACTGAACAGTTATGCTGCAGCTGTGGCCCGTTATAGTAGATCAGATGCGATGGGAAATTTCATGATGGTTTTAAAAAAATTAAAAAAAAAGTTTTTCAGTTTTTCTGAATTTTGGTATGAGTCCCTTTAATTTAATGGTTGTCTATGAAAGTGTAAAACCCATAAACATTCATCTTATACCTTACATCATGTGACTAAAAGTACACTGTCCTCACCAGTGGTACCAGTTCATCCTCACTTTAACAGTCTTCAGCTGTGAAAGCATCAAAAGGTAATAATGAGCCATGTATGGTGTACAGAGCAATACCTGAACGCAGCAAGAAGAACACAATAATCGACGTGCAAGGGCAAAGAGATGTACTGTGAAAAAAAAAAGCATAAACGTGCAGCTGGGGTGGGCAGGTGAAGGTACGGGCATAGAGTCATGTACTGTAGAGCTCAAGGGAGGTGGTAGAAGAGGGGGTTAGAAGTACGGGCAGGGTTAGATTCAGAAGCAAAAGTTGGCCATGAAGTCAGTAAGAAACACAGAAACATTGAACATGAACACAGAAGAAGGCCTACTGAACTATCCAGTTTGCCCAACCCTACCTGTGATGCCCTAAAGATTCTCCTCCCTTTTCCTCTCCCCCTTTACACCTCCTCCTGCCCTCATCAAGCCCTTGTGTCTACCCCACCATGTTTGAATCCACTCAGTGTTTTGGCTGAGATCACCTCCACTGGTGATCTGTGCCAATTGTCCACCACTCTTTCTGAGAAAAGTGCTTGCTGACATCCCTCTTGAACCTTCCCTGAGCCAACATTAATGGATTCCTACTTCTGTGTGCATTTGTCCTAATGGTGAATAATTTATTGCATTTCACCCTTGTAATTCCATGGAGACATCGGTACTATTCAATCATGTTCCACCCCCTCTCTCTTTGTCACGAGGGTGTATATGTTAGGGTCCCTCTGTCTTTCCTCATATGCTTTATCCCCCAGCTCCTGGATCATCTTGGTTGCCCTTCTCTGCACAGTCTCCATCCTGTCACAGACCTTCCACAAGAATAGACTCCAGAACCTCACACAATACTTCAGGTGAGGGTGAGGGAAAAAGCCCTATGGTCTCAAGGCAGCCAATTTCTGGGTTCCTGTTTTGACTGATTATAGTAGCTACTGTATGTACTAGCCTTTCTGATGTTTTTATCCATACTGAATGTAACACAGGGTCTCTGTCCTACTGCTTGTCCCAGAGCTAGATTCCCCAGCAGTATAGACCACTTTTTTATAATATTCACTATTTTTCCTACTATTGGGTTGAACTTAGTTAGGAAAGTGACTGGTCCTTCTGAAGTTTCTTTTCTATCATTAGGTGTTAGTAGCACATGTCTATCTAATGCTGAAGCCTTCCAAAAGGCTTCATCTACTGTCTGTAGATCATAGCTTCTTGCCAGGAAATGAGTTTTTAATTCTCTTGACTGAATGAGGAAATTTTCTTCTGAAGAGCAATTTCTGTTGATTCTAACAAATTGGCTGTATGGTATAGATTATATAAGTGGTTCAGGATGGGTACTTCTGGCATGTGGTAATGAATTTAATAGCAGTAGCCTTCCTGAATCCCTTGGTATTAACGCCTTGACACTGTGGCATCCAGATGCTTTCACTATTAACAGTGTAGGTAAATCACAGGTCCATGTAATTCTGGTTTAGCCAATTAAGAAAAATATCCGCTGCCTCTTTAGTACCCTTCCACACACAATGTCATCAATATAGCGCAGCCACTCAATAACATTATCTGTGAGCGGATTCACTTCAGGATTGTAGATTGTCTGTAACTCCCATAGACCTAAAAATAGGCATATGAGGGTGTCATTTATACCCCATAACTGTTCTGCAGGTCTGAAAAAAAGAACTCATTATAAATTCTACAGGTATTTCTGACCTATTGGGTCCATCCTCTAAAAATAAGCTACAGACCTTAATGGCATCAGCATGTCTTATAGATGTGTATAGTGATTCCACATCTGGTCATCCAAAGGTGCTCAACTTTCCAGGTAAACTTTTCAAATGTTTTAAGGGCATCCACTGCATCCTTGAGGAGGGATTTCAAACCTTTTAGCTCTTCTGTAGAACAAAATCTGTGAATCTAGCCAGATTATTAGTCAGAGATCCCACTTCAGAAACAATTGGCCTACCTGGTAGTCTTCCTTGTCATGTGTGTACCTCTGGATGAGCATAGGCGGTGGAAGGTGCTGGGTTTTTGTTCAACAGGTACTTGAATTAATTTTTAGTTATCAAACCCAAATACCTTACATTTTTCATCATTTCAAGAAACCGTCTTTTAAACAACCTCAGTGGGTCCCCATGTAACTCTCTGTAGCTATTCACACTCTCTAGCAATTTGTATACCATTCTTTTATAGTCACATCTGTCTTATATTTCAGTGCCCCCCCCCCCCCAATCCTCTGGCTTAAAGCATGCATTTGACATATTACACAGTTCAGATATGGCCTGCTGTTCAGAGGAGGTTAATTATTCTGTTACCTTTCCACTATTGAATTGCTTAATCAGTTTCAGTATGCACTACTTTTTCATAAGCAGCAGGGTTTGCATTAAATGATGTGGAACCTTTGTAAAAGAGCCAAGGCTCAAAGGTATTTGTAATCCTAGACTCGATAAATAAATAAAATAAATAAATAAATCATGCAGGACAAAACAACTTATGTTTAAATAAATTTTCCTGAGCTCTAAGATGTTACCCACAGTTGTGTCAAATATTTGTATTGTAGCATCAGTGGCATTAGATTCATTAGAAATTAAACCTTATGTCATCAAGTTTACCTAAGTTTACCTGATCTTGTGATGTCTATTCATTCATATCTTCCTCACTTCCTTCTTTAAGACCCACTGGTCTTCCCCTGTTCTGTTGTGGTTTCCACATCTATAGCACCACCCCCAAGACCCACCAATTTCTGCTGGATTATTGTTTTACTGTCTTGGAAAGAAATGCTTAAGATGTAGCTTCTGGAAAAATTTTAACAAGTCTTTCTGTATTCCAAAGTCATCTAGTTGTTGAGCTGGGAATAGAACGATCCTTTTCTTAACACTTTACACTGATTCTGCATCAGTGACACACTAGACAGATCTATTATTTCTTTGCTGTTTTTCTCTCTTGCTGACCTCCTTGCCTCCTGGTTTCCTCCTCCTTCCACTTCTCCCCCTCTGTGTTTTTTTTCCACTTTTATAGTCCTGGTCATCCCTTGCCAGCTTGCTCTGTTTTCTCTGAATTAGTTATTTTTCATATTCAGATACTTTGTTTTTAACTGCTTAATATGTTCTTGAAAGTTTTCTTGATCACTATACTGCTGTAGTTTATTTTTGATTGTGTTAACTTCTTTTGTTATTTTCTCATGTTTCATAAGATCTTCTTTAATGATTATTTCAGAAAACATTTTGGAACACAGTACTGCTGCTGTCTCCCATTCATGTTGATGTTTAAAATCTGCTAGTCCACTAGAGGGGGCTTTCAAAACATTCTGTCCTCCAGGCACCTGCTCCTTTTATGTTTGCTTGTACGCATGTGCAAGAAACATAGTGCCATCATCCGAGTTTTCCAGAGGTGTGTCAGCCTCTTCCAATTCAGTCAGTGTGTTCGCAGGCATGGTCGCAGTGCGCCAATCACTGCTCCAGCTGTCTATGACAGCTGAAAATGCAGTGGAATACAGTCGAAAGGGAGAGCTTCGCTCCAGTGAGCAGAGCTCCCCCCCTCAACATGCACACACGCATATTGCGTGCTGATGCGCTACCCCCCCACGCACATACAGTATAGCCGACGGAGTGCCCAATGCCCTGTCGGCTCCACACCGCCCCCCCCTAAAAAAGCGTTCCTGGTGCCACGCTGGGAGCCCACCCCAGCATGGCACATGTCCGTATGGCGGATGGGGGTGCCCAATCCCCTGTCGGTTCCAGCCCCCCCCCAAACAGCCTTACAGCTGCCATGCTGGGAGCACACCCCAGCGTGGCACTAGCCAGTATGGCCGACGGGGTGCCCAATCCCTGTTGGCTCCAGCCCCCAAACATCCTTTTTCTAGCTGCCACGCTGGGAGCCCACCCCAGCATGGCAAACGCCCGCCGCCTAATAATTAAAAAACCTGTAAATTAAAAACGTCCCGTAGTCTCCCTGTCCCCACCCACACCCACCCACTACGCACCATGCCTCCACACACCCCCCTCTCACCCCATACTTACCTCTGGAGTCCGGTGCGATGATCTTCGGTGGACCGGGAACACGTCTGCACTCTTCAAAGCCGACCTCAAACTGAGGAAATGCCGGTAAGCTGTATAACGTAATAGAAAGTTTTTTTTCAACTTTGCTGCATATCTCGGGCATTTTTTGGAATTTTTGCACCACATTTTCAACATGGGGTTTTTGGGACCCCTTCTCATGAATGCTGTCACTGTCATGGCGTTATTCAGGCCCGAAGGGTTATTTCACAGTCACTGCGTGAAATCACCTTTCAGGACTGATTAATGAAATGACACTGCCAGTGTTCATAAGGTGGGCTCTCAAGAAGCCTATTTTGAAAATTTGGTGGAAAAATTCCAAAAAATGACTGTTTTACGAGTGTGTGTTGCGCAGTTGCTACGCACGCTCGTAAGTTCGCGAATTTTCAATATTTTCACTCCAGATTTTCAAAATTGCCATTTTACCACACGCCCTTATGAGCAGTACAGCTGTCATTTTCACATCTCACCCAAAATGTGTTTCCACCATATGGCGCACAATGGCACAGTCGGTGCTAAATTAATGTACAGGACACATTAAGAAAATCACAGTGACACTGTTTATGAGCAGAGGTCTTAAAATGGCTATGTTGAAAATTTGGTGAAAAAATTCCTAAAAATGACTGTTTTACGAGCATGCGTTGCAGAGTTCCTACGCACGCTTGTAAGTTCACAAATTTTCAATATTTTCACTCCAGATTTTCAACATTGCTATTTTACCACACCTCCTTATGAGCAGTATAGCTGTCATTTTCACATCTCGCCTAAAATTTGTTTCCGCATATGTAGCGCACAATGGTACAGTCGGTGTGCGAAACAATGTTTGGGACAGATTAAGAAAATCACAGTGACACTAGTCATGAGCAGAGGTCTTAAATGGCTATATTGAAAATTTGGTGACAAAACTCCATAAAATGACTGTTTCACGAGTGTGTATTGTGCGAGTTGCTACGCACGTGTAAGTTCGCTAATTTTCAATATTTTCACCCAGATTTTCAAAATTGCCATTTTACCACACGTCCTTATGAGCAGTACAGCTGTCATTTTTCACATCTCACCCAAAATGTGTTTCCTCTCATGTAGCATAATGGGCGCAGTCGGTGCTAAATCAATGTATGGGACACATTAAGAAAATCACAGTGACACTGGTCATGAGCAGAGTGTTAAATGGTTATGTTGAAAATTTGTGAAAAAATTCCAAAATGACTGTTTTAGGAGCGCATGTTGCGTAGTTCCTACGCACGCTGGCAAGTTAGCAAATTTGTAATATTTGCACACCAGATTTTCAACAGTGCCATTTTATCGCACATCCTTATGAGCAGTACAGCTACCATTTTTCACATCTCGCCCAAAATTTGTTTCCGCACATGTAGTGCACAATGGTACAGTCAGTGTGCGAAAACAATGTTTGGGACAGATTAAGAAAATCACAGTGACACTAGTCATGAGCAGAGGTCTTAAAATGGCTATGTTGAAAATTTGGTGACAAAACTCCATAAAATGACTGTGTTACAAGTGAGCATTACGCAGTTTCCACGCACCTTTGTAAGTTCATGAATTTGTAATATTTTCAGTCCAGATTTTCACCAGTGGCATTTTTCCACACCTCCTTATGAACAGTATGGCTGTCATTTTTCACAACATGGCTAAATGTGTTTTCACACTTTCAGCGCAGAAATGCATGGTTGCTGTGGGAAATCATTGTTCGGGACAGATAAAGAAAATCACACTGACACTGTTCATGATCGGAGGTCCCAAAATGTCTGTGTTAACAATCTGCTGTAAAAATCCCCAAACTAGTTACATTACGGGTGTGCGTTGCACAGTTTCTATGCACGCTCGTGACTTCACCAGTTTTTTTAAGATTTTCACAGCAGATTTTCAACATTGCCATTTTTTACACCTCGCCATGAACAGTACCGCTGTCATTTTTCACATCCTGTTCGGAATGTGTTTTTGCACCTGTGGTGCCAAATGCCATAGTCGCTGTGCAAAAGCAGTTTTCGGCTAACAAACTGATATTGCCACTGTTCATGAGGTGGGGGTCACAAAAAAACCATGTTGAAAATTTGGAGTGAAAATACCAACGAATGCCTGAGGCATTAGGGTTTCCGACCATAACGCCCCACCCTGTAGAGAATGACAGGCATCAGGGGTGTGATTTGGGATTCTTGCCTGTAATGCTCATACCATTCCACCCCCACCCTCACCCCGCAGCCAGTGAGAGGCATCAAGGTGTGCCTCGGACTCTTCGGGCCCAAACGTTACCCCATTCTCCTATACTGCACCCATCTCACCGTATTTCCTGATGGAATGGGGTGCGCATAAGGGCCAAAGACCCCAAGTCACACCGTGACACTTGTCAGTGTCTGCAGGGTAGGGTGTGGTGAAATGGCGTGGTCGTTATGCCTGACGACCCAAAGACACACCCCAATGCCTGTCACTCTCTGCAGGGTGGTGGTGGGGTTGGCTTCAGTTCAATACTTCGCTGCCATTCCTATTATGCAGCTCTGTAACTTCTACACTACCAATGCCAATGCTAGCAAGCAAACATTCGGCATTGACAAATGCTTGTTCAATATATTGTTGTTCTGAGCTACTAATGTTATATGAAACACCTATTTCAGAGAACAAGAGTCTTTCAAGTTTCAAGAAAACATATTTCAGATCAGTACCCTCAGTTTCCACCTCAGTTATTCCTCCCATTAATTCCTTCACATTGTGTTTACATTGTTGGAGATAACCATTCCACACAAAATGCTTTCTCTGCTTATTGGTGAGACTTCGGTTCTGGTCCCTCCATGCTCACTCTTTATTAGAGTATACACATCTCATGACTGGATTAGCTGTTTTTGATCCTAGTAGAAAAGTAGAAAACTTATTTTTACACAGGTAGATTACACATAACACATCATTGGGTCAAGGACCCGTTTTTCAAGATGGACCTGTTACAGAAAAGTTTAAAATTTAAATAAATTACAGACAAAAACACTGTCAAATGTGACATACATATACCCAGGATAAAATTTCAAAACACAAGGCTGACTGTCACTGCAAATAATTACTAACATATACCCAGATTAAAAATTTTAATGTGCCAGACTAAATACCCCTGCATAGACATTACATATACATTTCATGTTTAAATCATATCTGACAGACTTCATAAACTGTTTTGAATGATCCTTGGGGGAACAAAGTAAGTCTCTGGTATCTTGTGTCAAAGGTTCCTTTTAAATTCCATCCCCACCTGCTGTCTGTAAAGCCACTCTGTACCACAACAAAATGTTGGTCATGCATACAGTAAGCACCGTAGAAAACAGGTGCATTTAGTGGGTGGTTAACCCCTTATGCTCTGTAGACTTTCCAGATTAAAGGCACTCCACATGTACTACTCATATGGACTGTATAATATGAACTTGCCAAGAATGAATTCAAACAGAAAACGCTGCTTGTTATTTTATTTACTCACCAAACTCAGTGCAAAAAATATATAAAGTGTTGTATATGACAGATGCCACAATATCAGTCCTACAGTAGCAGCATATCAGTCAAATGTTTAAGAAGAAAATATCCAGAGCCAAGTCCCAAGGAAGCTACAGCTTAGCAAAGCTCCAGGGCTCTTGTGGTCATTAGTCTACTATTTTGGATATTTCCTTCCAGAACTTTTGAAAAATTAGCTTTATGTGGACACTGATGTCTGAGAGACTGGTATGCTTCTACTGGTCCAGTGCATCTTCTTTGAACAGCCTCCACATTGGGCCTTTGTCCTCAAGGAACCAAAATCCCTCCTCCCTATACCACCCTCTGACATGAAATACCTTATTTGGAAAACAGTTTTTCTAGTGCCCATTACGTCTACATGCAGAGTTTTTGAGATGCAGGCATTAGTAATTAATCCTCTATACACAGTTTTCCACAAGGATAAAATGGTGCTCCGCATTCATCTCTAAATTTCTATCAAAGATGGTGTCAGAGTTTCACCTTAAACAGACACTAGTGCTTTAACCTGCTCCTGTAGGCCAGAGAACCCTCGAGAGAAGTCACCTTGCACTCTTTCAATGTCAGAAGAAGCCTCAGTTTCTACCTTGAAAGAACTAGTGACTACAGACAGGCTTCTCAGTGGTTTGTCTCTTTCGATTCCAATTGAAAGGGATTCCCCATTTCCATTCAATGGCTGTCCAGTTAGATTGTCAGCTGTATTCAGCACAGCTACACCATGGCAGGATAGCACTTTAAAGGCTCTGTTAAGCTTATTCCACCAGACCAATGGTTGTGTTGGTTCTCTTTGGTCAGTTCCTGTCTCTGGAATCTGTAGGGCCATGACGTGCGGTATGTCCACACTTTTACTAAGTATTAGGTTTGGATGTTCACTGTAGACAGCACGTAGGTTTCAGATTGGCCTACTGCAATACCTACTCTCTTTGTGAATCCTAAGTTTTCAGCCTACCTAGTCCAGGGCACTTGATTTTCATTGCTTGCTGACCAAGACCAAGAAAGTGGGACTCTATGGAGAAGATAGATTCTTTGAAGATAGGAAAGTTACAGTACTTATTGTAACTCTAAATCTTCAAGAATATCTTCTCCATAGAGTACCACTTTCCACCGTCCATCCCCCAGACTCACTACAGTGTCATTTTATGATCTTCCTTTCACTTTGGACAGGTATGAGCTGTGAAAGTATATCATTGGTGTGTTTGCCTCTTCTTACAGTAACCACTGGGCTATCTTATGCCCTTGGGTGTTATTTGTTACCCAGAGTTGGTTAGATAGCTAGCTTTTCCTCCTTGGTAAAAAAAGTACTGAAGTGGTTTGGGCTGGAGCCGCTAAATACCAAGCAGGTGCACATAAAATTATTTTTTAAATTAAGTTTATTTAATTTTAATAAGTTGTTAACAAGAAGTTGAGCACACTACAGAACATACAAAACACATCGCCAACTATAAGGAGTGAGTATATGCAACAAGCAGGGTACACCAAAACCGAAAATGGAAAACACCACAGAGTCAGGGCATGGCAAAAGAGGTAAAGGGATTACGGTAAAGCCAAAAGACATAAAGATCACAAAAAAGAGCTGGGGGCAGCATTCAGAGTCAATAAAAGTAATCACAGAGAATACAAAGTATGAAGTTTGCTCCATTTCTTGTTGTATACATGTAATTTATGATGGACGCTTGCAAACACCTTCTCAAGCTGAAGATTAAATAATAGCTCCTGGAGCCACTCATTATACAAAATGACTTCCTGATCAAGCCAATGGCACAGCACTAACCTTTTTACTGTAGCTGAGATCATAGTGATATGCTATTTGCTTTCTTTAAGGAATATGCCACTGAGATCCCCAACTAAGCAAATCACTGAGGTGAACAAATTCTCTAGGCCCTAAAGGCATTCAGCTTTGGTTTAAATCAGTTCCCATAAACCCCTCACTTTTGTTACATTCTCCCCCAAAAATGATACAACGTGCCTTCTTTCAACCCACACTTAGTGCAAGTACCAATGACAACCTTCCCATTTTGGCCAGAAAATGAGGCATATAGTAAAGGTTGGGTAAGATCTGGAATTGTGTAACACGTAATTTGTCAGTAGCGATGAAGGTACACAAATCAGCCCAGATATTCTCCCAATTAAAGGGTATATCTGGGAAGACTGTACTCCAGAACAGTTATTGGAGAAAAGGGGGCCATAAAGTTGTGCAGCAGCATGGGGTTGAGGGGCTGAGTCAACGAGGGATTGAAAAAGAAGCCATCAGTCTCATGCCATGGCTGAGGGCCCATATTGGAGGTTATGGCATGGAGCACCTGCAGCAGTTTAAAAATGTAACCACCCTGTATGTTATACATATTTTGGAGAGATGAACATGATCACAGGTGACCCTCAAGGAGAACGCTAGCAATATACAAAGTGCATTCTTGAAGATCTAGAGCTGCCGTAAGTACTGTAGCGTTCCTTTATTGCTGTTTTCTGATAAGCTTATTTCATGATTGGGTCTACTTAACTTGAACATATGCCTTAAATTGTATTGATAATGGGACCTTGAGATATTGCTGCAATGTGTGATATTATTTTTGGGGAGAAAAGAACAATACGTCCAGGTAAGATGGATTGTACTTATCTTTGATACAAGCTTAAATGGAAGTTCTAGGTTATGGCAGCAGTTGGTTCTCAAAATATAGGGCTAATTGATATTTGGTAAATTCCATGCATGGTTGTAATAAGACAGAGAGCTATGCTGTAGCCTACAGTAACATGATGTATACTATGCACAAATAAAAAATAAACTTTGTTCTAGTAAACACAATGATTTCCACAATGTTCTGAGTTTTTTATCTTCATGTTTGAGCATGTATTCCTCATTATGAGGGCCATTGACTCTTGTTGTCCCTCTTTTTGAGCATCCGTGTCCCTCATTTCAGTGACAAAAGGTTGAGAAGTATGAATGTAGCCCTGCTTGTTGCTAACATTACCTCTTCCAGTATCTGCATGTCTGCTCTCTCTCTCTCTTTTTGGCTGCTATCAGGACTGCTGTGCACACCCACAGAACTTCACATTTTGATTGACTGGGTTTGGGAGGGTAAACTGTCAGTCACCTGCCACCCCATCTCTAACCACCAGCCAAATTCCAGCAATATGTCAGAGTTGTCTATCACAAGCAAACATTAAAAGGGGAGGAGTTTACCTTGAAGAATCTTCCACAAGTAGTTTCACTCTCTTACTGACAGTTAGATTGAAAGCTTGCAGTTTGGAATTGTGCAGCTGCCTGATCTGAAAGGTACCACACTTTTTACAAGAAAGAGCGGGTTACATTCCTCTTGTGAATATTCTGTGAAGGAAATGTAGTATACATATTTTTAAGTTTCCCAGCAAACTTCTCTTTCCCAATCTGACCAAAAAGGGAAGGGTAAAGTAAAACATATCACTATAGATAGGTGCAGTCACTGGCACTATTTTCAACCCAAGTAGCTATTCTCAATATAAACTGCAGATATGCAAACCTTGTTTCATTCTCTTTATTTCTATTACAAAAGCATTTACTGTGGTGTTAAAATGCTCTAGATTGTGCATTACGGTGACATAATGTACTCCCAGAAATTCAATGCACCCTCCTGTTTGGGAAGGCATGGGGCATAACACCCAGGAATGTGCCTTGTATCCTTGAATCATGTCTAATCTCCTTGTAATTTGCAGCCTGAAGTGCCTTGCCTCTTTTTATTAAAGATTTTTTATAAGATAATTGTTCTTACTCAGTCCACCATCTGCAGTAACTAATGATAATTTTTTACCAGAACTCAGATGTACAAAGTGTGGGCTGCCACTATACACCAGAGGTTAGAGTAACAACCTGTGAATGAGCTTTGTATATCCAGCAGACCTGGATTTGATTCCCACAGCCTTCATTTGCACACTGTGTGACTCTGAACAAGTCACTTAACCTCCCCAGAGCTCCCGGGTCACCCTGAAAAGAGGTACTTATTGGACTATACCCAGTTACTAAAGACAGAAAAGTGCCAAACAGGAGACTCCCATACCCCACCACTCAAACAATAACCAAAACAGTTGCCACCACACCAGTTTTACATGTTATCTTTAATCATTCTTACTCTTCTTCGTTTTTCTCTTTTTCTTCTTTCTCCATTCTGTTCTTGATCTGTTGAGCAGTTAAAAAGTAGTTAAAAAGGGTTAATATATCTAAAGTAGTCAGATACTATATGAAATGTTGTATGCATAACTGTAGGAAGAAACACATAAAATCTGAAAAGCCATAAATGTAAGCTTACGTATAGGTTTAATGATATGTTTTCTATGTGAAAAGCCATACCATGTACCTTAAAATAAAATAGTTTTAAAAAAGGGCTCTATGATGACAGTTCGACAACAACAAAGTTCTCAACCGCCATCACAGCGACGGACTTACGTCAACCGCAACATGCGGTCGATATAAACCGATCGGAGACCTCAGCTGTTTTTTCACCCCCGATTTCTAGGATTCCAACCAAGTTGGAGTTGGATCGGGAGGGGTGCAGGACCAGAAGACAGTGTTGGGTTCGAGACTAATACAGCGAAGCGCTGATGTTGTCGGCATCAACGTTTCGCTGTATTGGTGTCATCATACAGGGGGCATACCTACAAAAAGAATGCAGGTATAGTGGTGGAGACCTGATATTGCACTTGCTCCAGAAGTTCTTTTGTGGCTCAAGAGTGTCTCTTGGTCTCCTCTACCTGCCATGTTTCATATACTATACTATTGATTTATAATGCACATTTTTAAAGGAAGGCCTCACACATGTTGCAGGAGGCATGGAGATCACAGAACAAAAAGGTTGCTAAATGATTTGGGCTGTTGCAAAGGAAAAATAAAAGTAAACGAAATCATTGTAGTAGTTCAGCCTGTCTGGAAGGTGCCATTGATGAATATCCAGTGCAAACAATGCCATGCATCAGTAATCAGGCTAGCATTACAGAAACACTGGGGGTGCAGCAGACAATCTGAACTTTTGCAGTGTTTTTGAAGTTTCAGCCCCGATTTGTGCAGGCACCCAAGTCAGAGGCATGTGAATTAATATTTGTTCCGAGCAAAACACTATAACCATACACACAGTGCACACAGTATTATGAATAGGAATGAGCTCACAGGTAGAAACATGCCTTGTGTAAAAAGGTAAACAGCTCAGTGGCTTTCCTTTTGTTAAGAGTCATGACCAGATGTGATATGGTTAGAAAGTAATCATTAAAGAAGCATTCTCCTTTGATGCTCACATTCTTTATGCTGTGTTCTTAAAACTATTATAACTTTAAACTTCAAAGTGTTTGTACTGGAGTAAAAAGGTGTTCTTGAAAAACAAACTAGAAGGACAATGCCGCCAGCTCCCTGCCTGTGACTGGTGGCAGACTGCTCATGCATGCTAGTGACCTGGGTTCACACCTAAAGCCCAGAACATCAGCTACAGGGGCTGGCGGGAGGGTATAAGTGGGTCCATAAGGATGCTCTCATCCTGGGGGAGAGAGGAAAGATGTGCACCACTCTGAGAGCAGCATCTGCTGGTATTGTGGCACGTCACCAGCATGAGTGACCATGCACTGGCAGTCCCTTCCCCACAAGATGCCAATGTGGGCATGCTCCAGATGGGCGGCAGCAGAGGGCTAAGTAGTGAACAGAGAGAATCACACTCCTCTCATACAACAAGATCCCTCAGTATGCTGGCCCCCACCCATTCCTGCTGTGGCTCCAGGGACCACAACATTCTTCGGAGCATACCTCCTCTGTTGGCAGCAGTGGGGGCCCCCAGTAACGATATCTCAAATACCAGAGCACATAAACCAACCCAGAGAGTCTAGAGGTGGGATTCAGAAGCAAGAGGTGAATCTGGTAGTCAGCGGAGACACTGTGGGGCCAGAAGGAAAGGGCACTGAGAGAGACATGTGAGACATGGGAGGTGCAAAAAAAAAAAGATGAATCATGTAGTAAATTAATTTTGTAGCTGTACATTGTCCAGCCATTTTTGTATTTTAGTAGATATCTATTGCCTGGTAAATGGAACGACCCCTGCTACTAACCATGAAGGCTACTATTCAAAAAGCATGGTAACCACTTATTTTTGTGCTCCTTACCTGACCTTTCTCCATCACTCCTTTTGGCCCTGCAGTTCCATGACTCTACGTTGAAAGTACCACATCCCTTGCAATCCCCTCTTTGGGTATCCAAGAGGTCTGCACTACCCCAGTGCCATTTTATACAGGGGATGGAGAGAAGCAGGCAGTATTGACTAGGGGCAGTTTGGTACATTGGATAAGGAGATCCCTGTTAGGAATATACCTTACTGGTGTCGACTAGGCAGGCAGCCATCATCCAACATATGGCTGGCCATATTTGCAGGGTTTTTTGTGCCCATCTCCCTATGATGCAGGGCAGCAATGTCAGTTCAGTTCTCCACGCAACTGACTCTCTTGGCGTTGTTGCCTGCTGTAAGGCTAAAGCATCAGTACATGCTACCTCTTATCTAATGCCAGGAGGCAGTCACATAGCAGAATCAATGGCCAACTGTAATGTGCTGCCTGAGGAAGTGATCTCAGTGAAGTCAGTAAGCAGCTTTAAGAGGTCTTGGGATAGGCATAAAGGGGAACCATGGGGCTTGGGGGGGCAGATGGGGTGGAAGGCAGGACCAGGGTGGAGGGGGCAGGTTCAGTAGCGTAAGATGGGGACCTGCAATATGAGCAGACTCGATAGACTATATGGTCTTCTTCTGCGGTCACTTTCATATGTTCATGTGAATGATCGCCCACTCCCTCCAGGAGGAGAATGTTCCGTTGAACACTTAATCATCTCCTACTGATTTCTGCTACTGACAAAGCGTTATTACTGTACAGTGTGAAACGTTGGTTTTAGTGGAGTTGCACTACTGGGTGATCTTTTTTCACCAATAAAATCATTAGTTTATCCTACAGCTTATCTTGAGCTCTTATATATATTTCTGTAAGCCGAGCTTCTGGAGAAAACGAAATCTGCTCCTGACATCCCAGGCTTGAGACATGAACTGGGGTCACCAGGGTGTGGAGTAGTTCCATACCACTTGGTGTCACAGAAAGAATGTTGTTTCCCACTTCCTACTGTGGTGCCGATCAAACTGCAAAATATTAGAAAATTCCCAGTGGTTGAAAGTTTATTACACTCAACTGCCAATATGGTATTTATCCTCACCCATGTATAGAACATATATGCAACAGCAAGTGTGTAAAATACTATTAATATAAAAAACAGAAAATTTTCATGACTTGCATTGAACAGTGCATGTAGGCCAGCAGTTGTTTATCTCTATGATAAGAACCCACTAACTGATCAATGGGAATGCTTCCTTTGCACCTGCTGAACTCTTCAAGGTTTACAGTTTGCAGTGTCAGCAGCTCAGTAGGTTGGACACTCAACCTGGGGCCACAAGATAGTGGGTTCTAGACCCACATCAGGAATTTGGGCTAATCCTCTAGTACTGACTCTGAAGTGCAGCACAGGGGGGGTGCTGCACTGTTGAGTAAGGGTGAGAGAAGTGGACCACTTGCAAATTTGGTTCAACTTTGTGTGGAGATCCATGAATTCAGTTCGGCTTCAAACATTTGACCAAACCACTTCGAGCCCCAATGCAGTAATTGACGTGGGTAAAGTAGACTACAAATAGGGGGTTAATAAAAGCCTTGAGATCGACAATGAATATTACTCTAGCTTATTTGTTGTGGCAGGTGGGGTTGGTACACCACTTCTATGAAATGATATGTTTGTGGTGCTGTGACAGAGTCTGCAGCTCACTAAGACCACTGTGGGCCAGTACTGAGCTACAATAATAGTTAATATTCATTGCTGAGCTCAAGGACTACCCTCCTGCCCCAAACACCCTGGTTTATCTCTATGCCAGTTATGTTATTCTTTTTAGACCCCATGGATTTTTTTTTTAATGTCATAATAACATCCCCCTAAAAAGCAAGAAACACACAACACAAATGGAAACAAATTCAATATTGTATTGACAGTGCTGGACAAATATTTTTATGGCAAACAGTCCCTGGAGTGCAAATACAAGCCTTTACGTGGCATTGTCAGTGTAGTTACTGATTAGGGAAAAAGTGCCTGGGTTTAACATAGAAGTGCCTCCAATTCTGTCAACAACATGTTCATCTCAAGACAATGTCTAACACACTGTTGCAAAAATCACCTCTTGAAATTTAGATACATTTTGACAAAAAAGCAACAGTGAAAGGGTCAACATTGGGACAGGAAATAACTAACCCGAAAGTTTCCAGTTTCAGTACTAGGCAGTTTTTTAGTTATTGATGAGCCAAAAATGTTTGGTTTAACTTAGCTATAAGGGTGAGAGAAGTGGTCCACTGGAAACCTTGGTTCAGCTAAGAGTTGGGGCCCATAAATCTGGTTCTGCTTCTAAAATTTGGCCGAACCACTTTGGTTCCAAGTTGCAGTAGTTGGCATGGGGTAAGGCAGACATATAGGGCCAGATTCACAAAAGGCAAATCAGGACGCAAGGCAACTTGCATCAGCAAAAATGGTGCAAGTAGCACTTGCGTCCTGAGTTGCGTCCTGATGGGATTCACAAAGGCAGCCTGCGACATGCTGTAGGCTACCTGCACTCAACTGCACTAATGTGCCATAAACCCCCTTGCGACATGGCATAAGGGGGTTTATGGCAGTATTTGCACCCTATTCAGGTAGGGTGACTGCTATGTCTACAAATCAGGATTCAGAGACAACCACCAGTGAACATCTGTCAAAGACCATTTACGCCAACAAAAGGCTGGTCTAAGTGGTCTTTGCTATTCACTGGAGGTTGCCACTGTGCCCCAGCTCCACATCCCCTGTGGGTTATAGCCCCTCTATAGGCTCTAGGTCCCAGGCATGGCACAGGATGGGTGTGTGGAACCCTCCCAATGCCCAGACCCCCACATATACACACATGTTGAGAGCCCCCCCCATATGCCCTGGGGCAAGATCCCCCCTTCACCCCCGTAACCCCCCTGGTAGTCTAGTGGCCCCAACCCCTCACCCGACAGTGCAGCTCCCCCACACACCCAATATCTCGCTGGCAGACTGGCACACCCTCCACTCACCACCAGGGCTGGCCGCCGATTGAACTGTGCCAAGATCACGACTCAGAATAACACGCCTGTGAATGATAGCGGCTGTCATTCACAAAGCGATATAATTACAGTATGCAATCTTGGCACAGTTCAGTCGGCAGCTGGCCCTGGTGGTGAGGGAGGGCTGTGCAGTCGCCAACACACCCACTGGGTGTGTATGTGTTTGTGTGTGTTGGGGGCTAGCACTGCTGGGAAGGGGGTTGGGGAACCACTGGGCCACCAGGGCAGTTGAGGGTGTTTATTCTGGGGGGTCCATGGCAAGGGGGCTTGGGGCTGGAGCCCACACCTTACAGGGGATCGGAGGTGGGCATGGGGGTGCCATGGCTCCCCTCGGCTGATGCATCTGCCGCCTACCGTCCTGTGACCTGCAGCATACCTGGGAGCTGTGCCCTACTTTGCGAAGCTACCACAAGTCGCAGGATGCAGACCCCTGGACCTGCTCCAATACTGAATCGGGTGCAAGGTCCAGGTCGCAGGGGTTGTCAGCGCAAGCTGCCATTGTCGCAGCTTGCGGAGGAGCTTTGTGAATCCGGCCCATAATTTGTTTATTTATGTCAAAAGATTTACCAGGAAAGACATACTGAGCTGAAATATCTCATTTCCAGATGTGTCCTGGGGAGAGGGCGAAATGAGCAGTGTACAGCAATAAGTTACAACGCTTGGTTACACAGATCAAAGATATAAGTTAAACAATTAAGTAGCAACAAAATGAACAAGATGAGCTAGGCAGAGGATCTGAAGAGCAACAAGTAGTATAAATACAAACTGGAACACAACTGTAGTATGAACAAGGCACTGCTAGGTAATAGGGCTAGGTGGACTGTTCCACCTGGGATCGAACTCATAATCCACGGAGCCAAACAAATATGAACTTCACTGCAGAAGTCCGGTTCCGGGTCTGTGGAGTGCCATTCAGTGTACTGTTACCATGGGGATGCCATCAGTATGATCGCTCCATGTACAGGCAGCTGGCAGCATCCAATCAGACAACAGAGCAGGCTAGTCAGTCATGTGATGTACTAACAGTATATAACCATGGTGAGTGTGCAATGCAGGCTCAGCCAATTTGGTGGATAGTTGGAGGAGCTTGCTGCTGCAGAGCAGAGTCCACAGTTGTGCACTGCAGAGAAAAATTAAATATAAATTAAAAAAATCGATTTGTTAAGTGGAGCTGGAGGGGAGGAAAGAAAGAGAGGAGCGAGAAGAGGAGACTTACTGGGGTGAGGGGGGGGAGACAGAGTTATCATCGGGGGAGAGAGAGGAGAAATCCAAGGAGGGAGAGAGATAGTGGGTGGCTGTCCGGGGGAGGGGGGAGGCAAGCAAGGCAAAAAAAGGCAGTGTGGCAGGTAGTGTACTACAGGGAAAGGGCAGGCTGGCAAAAGAAATCTTTGACTTGTGCCATCCAGAAATTGAATCCAGAAGATCTGCCAGATGAAGAGAGAGAGAGAGAGAGAGAGAGAGACTACTTGGGGCCCTGAAGAAATTTTACAGTTACAGAAAATCCCAAATAGAAGTTTTTTCTTTTCTTGGCCTCAGACAGTGTGGCTGGTACACTGAGCAAGGGCAGGCTGGTAAAATCTTTGGCTTGTGCCATTCCAGAATCCAGATGAGAGAGGGATAGACTACTGGGGGACCCACAGAAATGTTACAGTGCCAAAAAATCCCAAATAAAAGTTTTTTTTCTTTTGTTGGTCTCAGTCAGTATGGCTGTGTGTACACTGAACAAGGGCAGGCTGGCAAATCTTTGACTTGTGCCATTCCAGATCCAGAGAAGAGAGGGAGAGACTGCTGGGGGCCCAAGAGAAATTTTACAGTGCCAGAAATCCATTAAAGTTTATTTTCTTTTGTTGGCCTCAGTGTGGCTGTGTGTATTAGAGGGCAAGGGCAGGCTGGCAAAATAAATCTTTGACTTGTGCCATCCCAGATCCGGGGGGAGAGAGACAGAGAGTATGGGGCAGGGGCACAAGAAATTTTATAGTCCCAGTAATCCCAAATAAAAGTTTTTTTTTTCTTTTCCAGACCTCAGTGTGGCTGTGTATATTACAGGACAAGGGCAGGCTGGCAAAATAAATCTTTGACTTGTGCCATCCCAGATCCAGAAATGGGGGGGGCATGGAGAGAGAGAGAGGGAGAGAGCGAGACAGACTATGGGGGGATGAGAAATTTTACAGTCCCAGAAATCCCAAATAAAAGTTTTTTTTTCTTTCCCTGAGCTCAGTGTGGCTGTGTGTACAGGGCAAGGGCAGCCTGTCAAAATAAATATTTGACTTGTGTCATCCAGATCCAAATGAAAAAGAGAGAGAGAGAGAGAGAGAGAGACTATGGGGGGGGCAGAAATCCAAAATAAAAGATTTTTTTTCTTTTCCTGGCCTCAGTGTGGCTGTGTGAGTGTGTGTAAAGCAGAGCATGCTGGTAAAATAAGCCTTTGGCTTATGCCATCCCAGATCCAAATGAGAGAGAGACTATTGGGGGGGCACAAGAAATTTTATAGTCCCAGAAATCCCAAATAAAAGTTTATTTTTATTTTCCTGGCCACAGTGTGGCTGTGTATACAGGGCAAGTGTAGGCTGACCAAATACATTTTTGACTTGTGCGATCCAGAGGGGAGAGAGAGAGAGACTACGAGGGGGGGGAGTGGCACGAGAAATTTTACAGTCCCAGAAATCCCAAATGAAAGAATTTTTTTCTTTTCCTTGCCTTAATATGGCTGTGTGAGTGTGTGTAGGGGAAGGGCAGGCTGACAAAATAAATATTTGACTTCTGCCATCCATCCCAGATCCAGAGGAGAGAGAGAGAGACTGTGGGGGGGGGCAAGAAATTTTACAGTCCCAGAAATCCCAAATAAATGTTTTTTTTTTCCTTTCCTGGTCTCAATGTGGCTGTGTGTACAGGGCAAGGACAGGCTGGCAAAATAAATCTTTGACTTGTGCCAACCAATCGTGATCACTCATTAATAGTATATGGTTAGATTTTATTGTGGATGGAAAACGATGGCTTTCAAAATCTTGTTGTAGTACAGTTCAAAGGTCAAAAAAGTTGTTGTACAGCCGGCCCACCGGCGCAGTGGTTGGATTTCTGCTTACGACGCCGGGCGACCCGGTTCGGGAATGGACCCGGTCGCCAGAGGGCCAGCCGGGGAGTAGGATCGAGCGTCCGACGGACAGCTCTCTCCGGGAGGGTGTGGCAAGCATTCAGCGCCAGATTCCCTGGCGGAGGGCCGGAGTTCCAGGCAGCCGACGCCAGAAGCGAGAGGGTCGGAGGCGGGCGGACGCCTGACATCATTGCACGACCCCGCCCCCTAAAAAACCGAAATGGATGGCTGCAACCGCCTCACGAAGCCTGCCACGCCTCAATTAGCCCCCCATGCCAGCCCTTCACCCTATCCTGGTGTCGGCGGTGGTGTCTCCCCTCTGCATCCTGCAGCCCCGCCGTGGGGGGTAAGCCACGGGGTACCAGAGGGCCCGAGGCCGATTTGGGGTGAAGCCGCCATCCATGACCGAGCCGAAGTACCGGCGGCTGGCAGCTAGGTTAGGTGGGATAAAGATCAAAAAAAAAAAGTTGTTGTACTATCGTTCTGACATCACATCGATAGTACAACTTTGTTGACTTGCCCTACCATCTGATTGGCTGATTCCCAGCGGGGATTCAAAAAAAACAGAAGAAAATGGTGTCGTCATTTAGCGATCGGTCAGGCAAGCAGTCTATAACTACAGTTTGGTTACAGACTGTGTGATCAGCTCTGTGTGTCCAAACTGTTTTCAGTGTTTCTTTTTTTTTAATTTACTGCTGCAGTTTACGGTTGTTAGTGTGGCGTGGGATAGTAGCGAGGAGTCGGGTGAACCGGTACCTTCTGGGGCAGGACTGCATCGAGCACTGGAATCCTCAGGTACGTGAGTGCAGAAAGAGAAAGGAAAAAAAACACGGAAATGTGATTGCAAGGTATGAACCTTGCAAAATTGTGGGCAACCATATACTATATAAAATAGTGGATGGTTGACCATCCATAACAAAAGCTTTGTTTCCATCTCGGGAGTTGATGGTGTCACAGAAACCGTTTCAATGACGCCATCGATTCCCTCGATGGAAACACAGCCTTGTTGTGGATGGTCAACCATCGACTATTCTATATATGTTCATTCATGATTTCATGTATTACGAATAAAAAAAAAATACTTTTCTGACAAACAGCAGACAAGTTACTGCACCTGTGCTGCTGGTTGTGGGAGGCCCAGGGGACATTCTGAATGTGTGACCTGTACCAGTCTGTGTACACTACAACACAAGTAATAAAAGTACACACACAAGTGCCATCATCATTGGTTTTCAACCTGGTAGATCGTGTCAGTCTAATTTGATTGACTTTTTTGAACCTGTGAGTGAAGCTTTGGATTATGGCTTACCTGTCGATGTCATCTATCTGGATTTTGAAAAGGCCTTTGATTCTGTATCTTATGATATACTATATAATTGTTTAATAAATTTAGACCTTAACAAATACATAATTCAATGGATAATGACTTGGTTATCCAATAGGCGACAACGTGTTGTTCTAAAGGGTTTCTTGTCCCCATGGACCATTGTTACTAGTGGAGTCCCCCAGGGATCAGTCCTGGGGTCTGTGCTGTTCAACATCTTAATAGCTGGAATGGATATCAAGTGTGGTAATTGGATTGTAAAATATGCTGATGATGTAAAATTGGGAGGGGTTGTTAATAACTCTGAGTCCATAACCATTCTTCAAGATAATTTGAATTATATATCTGGTTGGGTTGATTGTCATAAATTGAATTTCACTATCAATAAATGCAAGGTGATGCATTTTGGTAGTAACAATATATGTGCTAATTACTTTATTGAGAACTACTGCTTGAAACATATTTCAGATGAGAAAGACCTGGGTGTTCTTGTAAGTAATAAGTTAATATTTACTGATCACTTAAATCTCACCATTAAAAAGAGTTCTAGTCTTAGTAATTGCATATTTAGGAACATCAAAAGCAGAGAACCATCAATAATGATTCCCTTATACACTAGTATTATAAGAGCAAATTTTGAGTATTGTTCATCATTTTGTGCTCCAACACTGATGGGGGATATAGTATCTAGGGAGGAGGTCCAAAAGAGATTTATTAAGAACATAAATGGTTTGAGTAATTTATCATATGGAGATAGACTTAAAAGGCTCAACCTGTACAGTATGGAATATAGATCGATTCATTCATGGAGATCTTTGTTTGCTTTACAAAGCAACCAGAGATGAATATTTGTTTGAAACATTACACTTAAAATGGAATATTACTACAGTTCAAACCCGTTCTCATAATTTAAAATTAATTCTATCTATTAATCGAACTACAAAAAGAGCTAAATTTTTCACTCAACGTATAGTTCCATTACGGAATTCCTTACCTTATGTTGTAGTGAATAGTTCAAACTTAAATCAATTTAAAACCCAACTTGATATATATATGGGAGATTCCAAGTATGTTACCCACTTAGCATAAGTGGCATGATCATCATGGACTTGTCCTTCGATCGTGTATATTACCTATGAACCTATGAACCTATCATCAATCATCATCACTCATTTCATAAATTATTCCTCCTCCTTATCCTTCTTAGTTTATCATTACGTATAAGCATTAACTAAGCCATGTGGGACTGTGTGTGTGGTCATACGCCAGATGTCTATCACCAATTTAAGTTCTGAGACACACTGTTGAGGAGGTCACTGAACAGTAACTGTACTAGGAGTCAGTCAGCTAAGCTTGGAACGAAGTGGTGGTGGACTGCGGTCTGCCGTGTACTACTACAATCACGAACAATTCACATTCATGACCGTAAATCTGTCCCTGGCCTGTGAGTCATCAGAGGACGTTAGGTAGAGGGATCTTTTTTTTTGCACTTAGAATAAGAAATAAAAAAATGGATCAAAGTGTTGATGAGGCGCATTCTTCTCAGGAAGGCAGTGCAGCCAGTGTCACTGCAAAAGACAGCAGTCAGCCTGCAAAAGAAAAACAAAATAAACCCCCAAAAAGTGATTTGTTCTTGTCTAAAGTTTCTTCTTCCAAGTGAATGCTTGAACCCAAAAAAGGTGTATCTGTCAAATCAGTCCCAAGTGAAAAAAATGTTATGCTGTTAAAACCAAAGGGTTGGTGGGTACCACCCGCAGAGGCACTCAAAGGTATGGAACAATTGCATACTATGCTACTGCCAGTCCCTCACAGATGTCATCTGATTCTTCTGAGGTAATACCCAATGAGGGTAGCAACAATAAAGATGAAGAGAACGATAGGGCAGCAGAAGGTTTACAACAGGAGGGGATGGAAATTGTAGATGAGGAAGAAATGGACAGGAATGTTTTGGTTGAGGAGGAGGGCAGTGGGAATAAGCCACAAGAGGAACAGGCCCAAGAAAAATCCAGGGGGGAAAAATACCCTGAAAAGGAGACTGAGGTGCAGTACCTTTCTGGGAAAAAAACTAAAAAAATATCATCTTATGTTTGGTCATACTTCTCCATTAGTGCTTCTAATGAGTTGGTGGCAGCTTGCGCCCTTTGTAAACGACCAATCAGCAGGGGTAAAAAGAAAGGAGCATTGGGAATGTCAGCATGGAAAAGGGACCTAGACTGATGTCATAACATTACTGAGAACTCCAGTTGTTGTGAGTCTCGAAGAGAAAGTGACAGCGATAGCTCACTACACTCAGGGGTAACTCTGATAGATGAAAGCAGTGGCAGTCCTCACAGCACTACAGAAACACCTCCACCACAACTTCCTCCCATTCGAAGGATTCCTGCTGTTACTGAAAGTGACCATGTGTTCAAAAGGCCCCCTCCTTCAAGGAGACAGCTTACCATCTCAGAAACATATGAGTGTAAAGCCAAATATGCCACTACTCACCCTGTTGCTGTTACAATAACCAAAAAAATTTCAGAAATGATGGCTGTTGATTTGCTACCATATAACGTGGTTGAACATGTAGGATTCAGGTGGCTGCTTGAGTACCTCGAACCTCAATATAGTATACCATCTGGGAAATACTTTTCGACAACAGGGATTCCAGATCTTTACGATGTTGTATGTAAATAAATAAAGACACGTCTTGTGCAGTGCTGTTGGGAGAGTGGTGCATCTCACAACAGATATCTGGACAAGCTGTCAGCCTGAACCCCATGTCTGTCATGGCACATTCGGCATGTTTTGATAATTCAAGTGGGGACAATGAAACGTTGCAGTTTTATTTTCCATCTGAACATACCTCACACTATATCAATGAAGAGCTCCAAAAACCAATACAGCAATGGTTCAATTCACAGGGACTGTCAGTTGGCTTTATAGTTGCAGATAATGGGCTCAACATAAGGAAGGCCTTGGAGGAGGCGGGCTTTGTTCACATCCGCTGCTTTGCGCATTGCTTAAATTTAATAGTTCACAGTTTTCTCGATGATGACAGAGACATTAAGGCTCTTGTTAGCACTGCTAAAAGAATATGTACTCATTTCAGTCACTCAAGCAAAGCCCATCACTTGTTTGGAAAAATACAGCAGGAGCACAGTTTACCTTTGCAAAGATTTATCCAACACATTTCTACTCGATGGAATTCTACCTTTTATATGTTCCAAAGGCTGCTGGAACAAAAGAAAACTGTCAGACAATACACCTTGGAAAATAAAAGTGGTGATGCAGATATCTGTATTACTCCACCACAATGGGCCATGCTGAAGTTTCTAATTTTCCTGCTCCAGCCATTTAAGGAAATCACCAGAGGTTTGTGCAAACATAGCAACTCTGAGCCAGGTGATACCCCTAATAAAAATGTTAAAATTCATGTTGAATCTGATTAGGGAAAAGTACCAAGACAGTTCCATGATCACACAGACTGCCAGTGGTGCTGCTGCTGACGCATACAGGTTGTCCCCCAGAATACAACAAGATCCAAAGAGACGCATGATCAAAAAAGTTGCAGAAGCAGTTGGGATCTGGCAGAGGTTGTCTGAACCTTCTTTTGCTGAGCAGTTGGGGAAAGGATTTAGTTGCAGGGTAAACTTTAAATTCTTTTTCAGTGTGTGGTTTTTGGGCAGTAGTGCTGACTTGTTTAATAGTGTTGTGTGGTGTGGGGGATCCATAGTGGAAGCTGGATATTCATTTATCTTTTCTACAGGCATTGTAGGCAGCTGGGAGGATAGTAGTCTCTATGCCAAAGACAGACTACACTTGAGTGAGGAGGGAAAGAAAGTGTTGAAACAGAGGATAGAGGAGTACATAGAGGAAGTTGGGAATTTAAACTAGAAGCGGGGGGTGGCAAGTGGGCAAGAGACATGCAGAGAACACAGATTGAGAAACCATATGAGCTTACCCTCATTACAGTGGCAAAGGACAAAAGGCAAGTACTATTGGTGATGATGCTAGTAAAGGAGGGCAGGATGGGAAGAGGGGAAGAGTCGAAGGTGGTTACTCTTAATGCTAGGAGCCTTGGGAGGAAAACTGCAGAGTTACAGGTGCTCATGGCAGAGGGAGAGGTGGACATTGCAGCCATCACAGAAACATGGGCCACCCAATGCAATGACTGGGACCTGTTTGTACCAGGGTACAGGTTATTTTGTAGGGACAGGGTGATTGGGTAAAGGAGGGAAGGTGGCACTATATGTGAAGGAAGGACTGAAGTGTGTAAGGAGGGAATGGGAGGAGGGTAGTACTGAGTCACTTTGGATGCAAATCCAGGATTCCAAGAATAGGATTCTCAGAATGGGAGTGGTGTACAGGCCACCCTATCAGACAAAGGAGTTAGACAGGGAACTAGTGGGACAGATGAGGAGGACCTGTGAGAAGGGTAATGTGGTGATTGTGGGGGACTTCAACATGCCAGGAGTGGACAGAAGTACTCCAACAACCAGGAACAGAAGGGAGCAGGTACTGCTGGATGCCTTCCAGGACAGCTTCCTGCTGCAAATGGTCAGTGAACCAATCAGGTTAGGGAATACCCTTGACCTTGTGCTGGCAAATGGAGACTTTCTGAGAGAACTTATGGTGGAAAAAACGCTGTCAGGGAGTGACCATCACTCAGTATGGCTCCAATTGGATATGGGCAAGGAAGGAGTGGAATCCAGCACAAGAGTGCTGGACTTCAGGAGGGCCAACTTTGGGAGGATGGGGAAGTGGTAAAAGGGTACCTGGCCAGAATTCAACCTAGTATGGGCACTAACCAGAGGTGGGAGCTCATAAAGCTCGGTATAGTGGAGGCCACCAAAACCTGCTGCAAGGCCCAGAGCAAGAAGGCTAGGGCTAAGAAAGCAAGCTGGTTGAGCAAAGAGGTCATGGAAAAGGGAAGGAGGAAAAAAGTTGCCTTGAGGAGGTACAACAAAACAGGGAGGGGGGAGGACAGGGAGGAGTACCTGATGGAATCGAAGGAGGTGACACGGGCAGCAAGGGGAGCCAAGGCATCTACAGAGCTCAGGCTGGCACAAGGCATTAAGAAGGGGAAGAAGGACTTTTTTAGGTGCATCAGGGAGAAAAGGAGCAGTAAGGACCACATAGTAAGGATTAGGAAGGAGGGGGGTTTGGGTGGAAATGGGGTGCGATAAGGCAGAAGCGCTAAATGATTACTTCTGCTTGGTATTTACTAAGGAGAAGGGGGGGGTGATACCCAAGGAGGGAGGCATGGCAGCAACGAGGGGGGAAGGGGTGACAGATGGAGAAATCATGGAGGGCAGAGTTTGGGAGGGTTTGATGGCACTGAGGGTGGACTTGGTGCCAGGCTCAGATGGCATCCACCCCAGGGTACTGAAGGAGCTGGCAGAGGTCCTTGCGGGTCCTTTGGCAGACCATTTTAATGCCTCACTACACTCAGGCTGTGTACCTCAGGACTGGAGGATGGCTCATGTGGTGCCCCTCCACAAGAGTGGCCCCAAGGATGAACTGGGGAACTACAGACCGATGAGCCTCACATCCATCATGGGTAAGCTGATGGAGACTATCCTGATGGAGAGGCTGGTGACCCTCCTGGAGGCCAAAGGACTACAGGACAGCAGACAGCATGGCTTAAGATGTGGCAGATCCTGCCAAACCAACCTTGAGGAGTTCTATTACTGGGTAACTAGGCAACTGGACAGGGGCCATGCAGTGGATGTCCTGTATCTGGACTTCAGTAAGGCATTCGACTTGGTGCCACATGGGAGGCTGGAAAGTCAGTGAGAAGGCATAGGGGCAGGTGCAATGCTGGTGAGATGAGTAGGGAACTGGCTTCAGGGAAGGCAACAGACGGTGGTGGTGGGTGGGGAGCTCTCACACCCAAGGGTAGTGAAGAGCAGTGTTCCACAAGGCACTGTGTTGGGAGCAGTGTTGTTTGGTATATTCATCGCAGACATATCATTGGACATCAAGAGCAAGATCAGTCTGTTTGCTGATGATACCAAGATGGGAGCGGTGGTGGACGACCTAGGGGGATGGCAGGGGTTTCAGGATGATCTAGCAAAGACATGGCAACCGGGGTTTAATGCCAAAAAGTACAAGGTGCTGCATTTTGGGGTGAAGAACCCAAGGAGGGGTGACGTCACGAAACTGATGCGAGCCTAATCAGGGAAGCTCCGTACTTGGCAGATACAAAAAAAACCCTAAACATTGAAAATTCAGAACCAGAAATGTCAAAAGGAGTAGGGGGACATTCGCAGACCACGCATAGGGGCAAAAAATCGGAAAGACTCCAAGTCTAACAACAAGGATGTGACTAGATTAAGGGAAGGCCTACCGTCCGGTTCCACCTTGCCGCGAGGCCGCCAGTCCCCTGAATATGATACAGATGGGGAAAACGAGCAATTATCGTGCACCAGATTTGAAAGGCTGCTACATGAAATAACAGAGTCCCGGAGAGAAAACAGGCAAGAATTCCGAGCCATGCAGACCCAACTAGCCACACTTGAGACTCGTGATCCAATAGAGGACAGGCTGTCGGTCGCAGACGAAGCCACGGAACAAATGTTAAAACTGACTCAAACCCTAGCACAACAAACTGCAGACCTCCAGGCTAAATGTCTTGATCTAGAGGGCCGCTCTCGGAGAGATAATTTACGGCTGTATGGATTACCAGAAAACCTAGAAATACCTCCCATGGCAACCTTCTTAGAGAACTTAATTAAAGATATACTAGACCTGCCGCCAGCGCTGGCATTCCGAATCGAGCGGGCACATAGATCGCTCCAGGCGAAACCCACAGATCCAGCGGCCCGTCCACGGTCCATTGTGTTCAAACTGAACTCATATGCGGCCAAAGAGGAAATCCTTAAACGCGTGCCTGGGCTAAGAAGGATCTTAAATACCTTACTCACAAGCTTTTATCTAGACCATGATTACCCTCAGGAGATTCAAGTCCAAAGAGCCAGGTATTTGCCCATTTTAAGAGCACTGAAGGAGAAATCGATATGCTTTCACACTCCCTACCCTGCTCGGCTGAGAGTCTTTTGGGAGGATGGGACAAAAGTCTATTCCATGGCAGAGGAGGCTTTGAGGCCCTGAGGGTACATGGTGTCACAACAGAGAAAGGAGGAACCAAGAATCAGGGAATCAGGGACCTACTAAGCAGCACATTCAACAGGAAGACAGGGGAGAAGAAGTGCGGTGCACAAAGAGGTGATGCGATTATCCAAAACTCCTTATGAAGTAAACTGAGGGCATTGGCACTCCAACTTGACAGAGAGAGGAGAGAAAACTGAAGACTGAAAAAGGGACAAATAAAAGTACCGAGGAGCGGAACAACCTGCAAAACTCTCTTCTTCTCGATCTGGCATATCAAGATGAGAATAACCTAGTGTTTTCATCGCGTAATGCAAAGGACCTCAAATTTTTTTTTTTTTTTAGTTGCCCTGACCAAAATTCTTTGTTCTCTAGACCTAACCTGGGGAAGACCCACATCTATAATTATCACCAGAGGATATGGTGAGAAAGGAAAGGAAAGGACTCTGCTTATTGCAACTGAGACAATGTGAAACTGAACTGAATATACATAAAACAATAAAATCCTGTATTACACCTGCAATGCATAAATGAACAGACTTAAACAACTGTCAGCTAACTGGGCTGTCATATTTAGGAAACCTGCTTGAAGGTTATGCAAAAGCATGAGTAAGAGGATGTGGGCTGGGTGGCTGGGTGAGGCTGGGTGGGCTGGGTGGGCTGGGTGGGGCTGGGTGGGCTGGTGGGGCTGGGGTTCCCTCCCCTTTTTTTTTTTTTCTTTTTTTTTCTTTTTTTCCCCACCCTTCTGATTAAGTCAACAGCTGGACCTAGGTTATTAAACCCACTAGTGAAGCCACTGTGGTCTAAACTACAGAGAAATTTTCTTTTTTAAGCTAAATCTGTCGAGTGGGAGATAAAAGTACCACTAAACACTCGCAGTAACCCACCAATTTATCAGAGGATCCCTACGACAACGAGGCTCTGGAGGAGGTCCCCCTGGAACGGAGGGCAGTGGAAAACCTCCTTGTTCTCCTAGTTATTAGGAGCACAAGGACTGGTAAATTACTTAGCCCCCAACCTTGGGAGTACAACAGTTCTCAAGTAAAGTTAAGTTCTAAATGTTTGAAGTTCTATTAGATTTCTATGTTGGCATCACAAGACGAGTGAAAGTGATAACTTGTATTGTTCTAACTATGGGTAGTAAGGCTATGGGGCTGCCATCCAGGAGGAAAGCCTTCAGCTTAAGTTGGGAGATAAGCAGTATGGGAAAATCTATCAGGGTAAATGTCCCATAGTTACACTGTTTGCACATATAATGTGCACAGAATTACTAATCCTGTGAAAAGATCTAAGATTCTTCAATTATTGAAAAGGCAGCGGGCAGACATTATACTGCTACAAGAGACCCACCTGTCACAAGCTGAGCATAAGAAATTTGAGAAGCTGGGCTTTTCTCAGGTGGTAGCCTCATCATATAAGGGGGGGAGGGGTACAGCCATACTAGTGAGACAGGGTGTTCCTCTGGAAATCAAGGACAAAATAGTGGACAGAGAGGTAGATATGCTTTTCCTTAGGAGGAGACATGGAAGGACAGCAGATCACATTGGCTCCTCAGTATCCTCTCATCGACGGAATACTCAGTATACCGCAATTTATTCACACAACTGGCAACCTGGACTGAAGGCAAGATGATATGTGGGGGAGATTTCAATTTAGACATTAGTGGAGGGGGAGGAAACACAAGTCAAACCCGTACGTGCAAACTGAGCCGTAAGGTTCAGAAGCTACTACAAGACTTGGGGTATGAAGATGTGTGGAAATACATACATGGACAGGGACGTAGACACACATACTATTCCCAGGCACATGACACATACTCATGTCTAGACTTCCTAATAACTCAAAAAGAATATCTACATATTATGTCTCAGGTATGGCAGGGGGATTTTGTCCTATCGGATCATACCCCTATCTTCTGTAAGATACAGACACAATTACCTTGCAAAAGAACGTTCTGGAGATTAAATATCTCATTACTTAGAGATAAGGTAACACAGGAATCGATTACCAATACTATCACACAGGCAATGACGGAAAATGATAAACAGGGAACTACTGAAGCTGTACTCTGGGACACGATTAAGGCTATAGTAAGGGGGACGTTTATTGCAATATCTGCACACCAGAAAAAGCAGAGAGAGGAAAAAAGGCTTGCATTGGAGGCTAGAGTAGAGACCCTAGAGGAAATGCAGAAAGTGCAACATTGTAAGGCACGTCTCGAGAGCTAGCTACCTCAAGAAACAGTTAAACGCAATTCTGGACTATGCCATAGAGCAGAAACTAATGTTTCTTCGCACAAATACTACAATGGAGGGCCGGGTTTATAAGCTAATTGCAGCCCAATTGAGAGCCCGCAAGGTAAAATCCACTATTACTAAAATAAGGCACCCAATCACTAGTGTTATTAAAAATGAGATACCTACTATTGGAGAGGCATTTCATTGTTATTACTCTAAGCTTTACCGGGAAGATGGAAATCCCTCACTAGAGAAAATCAGGGAATTCTTAATGCCCCTTAAGCTCCCCACTGTATCAGAGGAACATAGAAGACAGCTATTGGCTCCTATAACGAACCAAGAAGTGGCATCGATAGTAGGAGCACTAAAAACCGGTAAATACCCAGGATCGGATGGGCTACCGGGGGAATTTTACAAGACCTTTACTACAACATTAGTTCCCATTTTAACGAGGCTATTTTCCTCTGTAACTAAGCGTGAGGGAGAGACTCCTCCCTCTTGGAAAGAGGCAATAATATCAGTGATACCCAAGGAAGGGAAGGATTTAACACAATGCTCATCCTATAGACCAATATCCATTTTAAACACTGATTATAAAATATTGGCTACACTATTGGCTGTGCTGGCTCTAATTGCACCAGCCACAATAAATATGGATCAATGTGGTTTTGTCCCAGGCGACAAGCTTCAGGACAATGTAAGACGACAGCCTATATCATAGAGCAAGTCAGACTTCAGAAACCCCAACAGTCCTACTCTGGGGTTAGACGCGAAAAGCCTTCGATAAGGTGACCTGGAGTTATCTAAAGAAGTACTGATGAAATTTAACTTTCCAAGACAATTTATAGATATCATATTCAAATTCTATAGTAGTCCTGTTGGTTACATAAGGACAAATGGGCACATATCGAGAGCTTCACTTTATACAGGGTACTAGACAGGGCTGCCCCTATCACCGCTGCTCTTGCCTACTACATAGAACTCACTAGCCCAAAGTTTGAGACAAACTATGGACGGGGGTGTAGCAATGGGAGGAACTGAACAGAAACTAGCACTATTTGCAGATGACGTTTTAATATACCTAACCAAACCAGAGGTATCTTTGAGAGCCCTCTTCATGAGGATACAACAATTTACTGATATTTCGGGATTCTCACTGAATATGGGTAAATCAGAGGCTTTAACATTTAATTACACACCAACTTTAACAATTAAGAAACAATACCCAGTTAGGTGGGATAATGACAGCATAAGATACTTAGGAGTCCAAATTTCAAACGACCCAGATAAACTGTCTACCCTGAATTATGACCCCCTGATTGTAAAAGTAAAGCAGGATTTGAGGAGATGGGCTTTACTCCCGTCGTCGTTCTACACTCAATTATGGCCCTAAAAATTAATGTTCTACCAAGATTTTGTATTTATTTCAATGTGTACCTAGTGGCTTGACAGCTAAAGAACTCCTATCTTGGCAAAACCACTAAATGCCTACCTCTGGAATCGTAAGAGACCCCGAGTTAGCTTCATGAAGCTGGTCCTCCCAAGGACTTGGGGGAGTGGCACCTTCCGCCTCTGTAGAATACTGCTGGTTGCAGCACAGATGCGACTAGCACTATTATGGGCAATAAAACGTACCAGGCTAGATGGAAGCAGATTGATTTGGAGAGGCCTATAGGGGCTCCCCTCCCAGCTTGTTTATTTTCCCTGCCCCAACTCAGGGAGACCATACATTTAATCCCTGGGGCTGCAGCTTCTATCCTTAGGGGCTGGCAAATGGGTATAAAACATAAGGTAATTCAGCAACACGGTTGGAAATATAAGTTTTTTATTTCAAATCCAGAATTTAACAACTCATGGTATAAAAAACAAATAGTAAAAGGGCTTGAAGCCCCATGGCAGATGATGCGATCAGGGTATTGAGCTTTGAGGAAGCTCAGCTAAAATACAATTGGTCAAATAATGACAGATTATTTTACTATCAAATAAGAGATTATATAGGTACACAGATTAGATGTAGTGGAAAGAACATTACTCTACTGGATGACGACACCCCCTTTAGACAAATATGGTCAACACAAAATGGGGAGGGTGCGATAACAATAATATATAAGTATTTAACTCAAGGCAGAGTGCAAGCTATGATCTCGACACAAACAAAATGGGAGAAGGAATTGGCCCATAGAATATCAATTAAAGAATGGAATAAGGTATGGAGGGGCACCTGGGCTACTACCTCGTCCCCCTGTGGATGAGAATTTATTTGGAAGGTGAGGGTGAGGTTTTTCTTGGTCCCCGGTCGGGCACATGGAATCTGGGTAAATCAACTCAATGCTGGAGAGAATGTAACTAACCAAAAGCCACATATAGGCACATTTTGTAGACTGCCCCAAAATAACTAACTTTGCATCAGGTAATGTTATATATAAAGGGATGTTAGATATTCAGGCAGAGATAGGGATTGCTAACTTGATGCTGGGGATCCCCCCAGTAGATATGAAGGATAAAGGAAAGAGTTACTTGTGGGCAATACTACTGGGAGCGGCCTACAAAGCTATAACCAAAAAATGGTTACAACCAATAACTCCACAAATTTCAGAATGGAAAGCTTTAATATTGAAAATTCAACATAATGAACAGATGTCCTATGGGCTGCAAGACCGGAGGGAGATTTACACAAGGAGATGGGCAAGGTAGGAGTTATACCAGGAGAAGATTGAATAACCTCCCTAAATTAGATAGGTGTAAGAGAGGAGCATATATGGAACAGCCTGTATTAATTAAGCACGATTAAGCTTGAGAAGACTCAACTGTTGAAATAAACTGACCCATTGGACAATGAACAATACTAAGAATTAATATGCAGATGGACTCGCCTTGTACTTGATGCCAAAGTTTTTTAAGAAATGTTAACTCTGGTTCTATTTATTTTTTATTCTCTGACCTAAGCACAATGTTGGTTTTTTCACCTATGATAAGAAATGTATGAAATGTGCTTGTTTAAAACAATGAAAGAAATAAAATAAGTATAAAAAAAAGAAGAACCCAAGGAGGAGTTACCAGCTGGAGGGATTGCAGCTAGCCCAGTAAGAGGAGGAGGAGGAGAAGGATCTGGGGATGCTCCTTACAGGGTCAATGAACAACTTGGCACAGTGTAGGAAGGCAGCTGCAAAGGCCAACAAAATGCTGGGTTGCATTGCAAGGGGTATATCCTCGAGGAGGGAGGAGGTGATTCTGCCACTGTATAGGTCATTAGTTAGACCGCACCTGGAGTACTGGCACCCATATCTGAAGAGGGACATTAAGTTATTGGAGGGGGTGCAGCGCAGGGCGACAAAGATGATCAAGGGGCTGGGGGACTTAGCATGCAAGAGGAGGCTGAGGGAGTTAAACATGTACTCGCTGGAGGAGAGGAGGGAAGGGGGGACATGATTGAAACCTTTAAATACATGAAAGAAATAAACAAGACAGGTACAGAGGGGCTGTTCAAAGTAAGGGAGGGGAAGGACACTAGGGGCCATAATATATGAGTGGAGGGAGGAAGGTTCAGGAGGGAGATGAGGAGACACTTTTTTATAGAGAGGGTGGTAGCTGGATGGAATGCGTTACCTGCAGAAGTGGTATCCAGTAGAACAGTGGACTGCTTCAAAAGGGGATGGGACAGGACAAGGGGGAGGGTCAATGGAGGGGAAAGGTGGAAGGGAGGGGCAGCTGCAGAATAAGGGGTGCTAGCTGCACATTCCAGCAGACTTGATAGACCTTTAGGCTTTCATCTGCTAGTAAATTTCGTATGTTCGTAGAAGATGACAAACTATGTAAAATGCTTCATTCTGAGTACTACATTAAAGCAACAATCTTGGACCCATGATACAAATCAAAGTAACTATTGAGAGATGAGGATGATGACACTCCTTTCAAGATAAACAAACAAGAAATAATTGATGAGGTGCATGCTGTCATGGAACAGAGTACAACAGTAGCACCACATTCAGAATCTTCTTCACGACACATCACAGCATCATGTGGCCCATCCTCTACTGTTGAGGCATTTTCTCCCTCTTCCTCCTCAGCCACTACAACTGAATCTTCTTCTTCACCTCCATCCATATATAACACTGTCCCACAGTCACTTGGTTCAGCTTCATGTTTCTGGAGTCACTTAGAAGATGTAATTGTAACATGTTCTTCATTGGCCTCTTGTAACACAGCCTCAGCACAGACCATTGTTGAAATGCACCTTGCAGAGCCCAATATCAACTGGTATGTTGATCCTTTGAAATACTGGAAATCCAAGCAAAGTATGTGGCCTGCTTTAGTAAACACTGCAATAAAGTACATGAATTGCCGTCCGACTAGCATGTGCTCAGAACGATTGTTTAGCTCAGCTGGTAATGTCATTACTGACACACGATCCTGTTTGACACCAGAAAATGCTGAGCTGAGCGCCTGACATTTCTAAAAGTCAACATTCCTCATCTTAACTTCAAATATGATACCTGAATAAAACATATAGTCTGAGGGAGCAGGCCCTATCCACAAAACACTTTCAAGAATTTATTTTGTGCCTGTGGTGGAAATCTTTTATGAATAGGGTCTACTACATGAGACAGCAATTAATTGCAACAAGTCAGGTCAGGACTCAGGAGGATAGACTACTGGCCAGACCAGAATTATTTTAATGATCACAGTGAGCACAGAAAAATGAAAAATAATACCATCAGTGGGTCAGGGTTCAAATACAGCAAGCAACTGCATTTCATGTCACACTTACTTGGTGGTACTAGGTATACCACTCTGATCTGTAAGGTAGGGTACTGCTGTCTGTTACTACTACTACTACTTGTCACTTTTTGTCCTCATGTCACATCGTGTACTGCTTGTCACTTTTTGTCCTCACTACTACTACTACTACCACCTGTCACTTTTTTGTCCTTAGCAACTGATTAAAAACTATTATTTTACCACCGACCTGACTGTACTGTAGTATTACTGTTTTAATTTTTATACAACGGATGGCTTAGCAGAAGTCTGAACACTGAAACCGAATGCTCTTTGTATAATATATTTCTCACGTCCTCAATATATGACTGCGGTTACAGAAAAAATGTAAATCAGTTTCTTTATTGTGTGTGCATATATGTGTGTGTGTGTGTGTGTGTGTGTGTGTGTGTGTGTGTGTGTTATGCTAGCCTAGCTGTAACAACACTACATCTCATACAGTAACTGGACTGAGATTATTATATTTTAATTTTTACATACTTAAATTATTTGGCACTGGTTGGCACGGCAGCAACTGTGAAGCTAAGAAGGATGTAACTGCGTGTCATCAGGTCTTCAGGTGGCAGTAGCAACCTTTATTTTTATGACTGCACTGCACTTGACCGATGTGATGTGAGTAACTGGCTGCTTGGGTAGTGATCAGTTTATGTCTTTTATTTCTTGTTTAATAAATGTATTGTATGGTGAACAGTAGTAGAAGTAGTCGTAGACAATATTACCACCTGTTGGGCCAGGTGGTGTACTATAGCACAGTACACTGGGACATGCAATGCAGTTGCATCATTCACATGTGTAGGGTGGGTGGGCTCTTACTGCTGCTCATTTTGATAATTAATTTCTTTCACCTGGTTTGCTCTGACTGGAAAATCCATCAAAATAACACCCACACAGCAGCATTAGTAAAAATATCTTAGCTGCCTGCAGTGCTTGATATTTCTTTGTGGTATAATAGCATTTGTATCTGTCTGTCTGTCTCTCTCTTTTTCTCTCTCTCTCTCCCAGCACACTCATGTCACGGGCCCGAGTAGGATATGCAGGATGTTTTTGCTACCAGTACAGGCCAGCCATGAAGCAGCTAGTAGTAATTAATTATTGCTTTTATTTAGCAGTTTTACTGTCATTTTTATACAAATAATGCATTAAATTATTTCCTTTTGGCCTCTGTGTTGAATATGACTGACTTTGGCCACTTTTATGCATTTTATTGCATTTTTTCAAATATTTATAAAAAATCAGAACTAATCAGAACAAATCAGAACTCCACCATGTTCCAGTTCTTATTTAATAAGGGTCAGAACTTCATCGAGTTCTCTCATCCCTACTGGGTGTTGTATTAAAGTGCAAATGGCAGCTATTTAAAGAGTGAGTGAAGCGCTGTTGGTGCTTTGTGCAGTAGGGAAGGATGGAAACTAGGGGGGCAAGGGAAATTAATTAGGGTGGGGCAGTTGGGGGAAAGAATTGTAGGATGACAGGATCAGAGACAGCTGCAGGAGTGAGTAGTGAATTCAAGGAGGAGAGATTTGAGTGAGTGGGAGAAAGGAGTAGCATGAATGGCAATGGGAAGAGAGACCCATAGTTTGGGGAAGGAGAAGACAGCTAGGCCAGTAGAGGATTTTACAGAGGTGAGTGCAAGGGAGCAACAACCAGAGCTGCAATGGGAGCAGAAGGTAGAACAGAAGGAATTGAGGAGGGAGGAAAGGTAAGGGGGAGAGACACAAGCCAGAATTTGGAGATCAAAGTAGAGCAGTGAGTGAGGTGCTTGCCATCAAGGGAGGAAAAGAAGAGGATGGAATAAATGCAGCAGTGGTTGGTTCTAGGGGGGCAATCAAGGGTAAAGTGGCAGAAGGAGTAAATGTAGAGGGAATCTCGGTTGTACCCCAGACCACGTATGCCTAGAGTAGAGGAGAGAATGAATTTTGGTCACAATGTTCAGTATGGAATCTGGCATGTTGGAACAAGTTACTAAGAAAACCTGGTCCATTTTGCGGACAGAACCCAAGTTATGTGATGTCACAAAATTACCACCTCATGGTATATACTGTAGATGGTCCTGCAACATCAGAGATCGTGTCACTAACAGTTTACAACTGTATGCCAAACCAAACACTTGGCAACCCCCCAGTTTGCTTTAAGTGCTTGCACTGTAAATATTGTGAGGTGATTAGGCAGATGACTACCTTCATTAATCCAAGTACTGGTAATACACTTGAGATTAGAAAGTTTATCAACTGTGAGTCAACAAATATGATCTACCTGGTGGAATGTATCTGAGGTTCCTTTTATGTCAATAGGACTAACAGGAAACTCAAAGAATGAGTGGGCGATCACATGCGTGCTCTTGTCAGTTTCAACTTGGACTATGTGATGGCTGAACATTTTCATTGTTCCACAAATAGTGGTAACCATGAATGGAATTTTACTGGCATTGAGATGGTAACTACTGGTCCACGGGGTTGGAATCTGGAACTTGTGCTTGCAAAGCGGGAGACTTTTTGGATACATAATCTGTGGTCAACAGTTCCTCCTGGTTTAAATGACAGATTGGTGTTCTCAGCTTATTTTTTAATTTGTATGAGTTGTCAGTATTGGATAGAAACATAATAGGGGCACAGAAGTAATAACTGTGTAAATATATTTCTCTGCATTAAATCTTGGGTCTCAGGAATATTCTGTTGTGCACTTCATTTATATGTACATATCAATCATTGTACATGTTGTTAACACCATATGGTTAGTTAATATATTGAACGTGCAAGTGAAGTCTGCAGTGTAAGTGTTTTTATCTATGCATCAGTTATTGGAGGGGGTTGTTTTTTGTTTTTGTCACTTACTCCAACTATGAGTACTGTGGCACTCAATACATATATTGTTAATAGGTTACTCTCTCTTTAAGCAGCATACTGTTTAATGAGAGATAGTACCTATAATTTCTACTCCTTGATAGAGCGTGCAAATGCAAAATGTTGGAGTTTTTTCTGCACCATGGTGGTCATTCTGTTTGCTGTGATCCAATAAAGTGTTATTCCAGCACATTGGCCTTGTGTTTGGGATTATCTTTTTGCAGCTGTTTATGAGGGTGTACCAACTCCACAGCAAAACATTTACAGTGAAGGTACATTGCAGTGACAAACTGACCATGTCACTGTACTGTACCTGCAGGACCCCAGCACTGCTCCTCCGGGACTTGCACCCCCCGGGGGAAAAAGACTCCTTTCTGTGACGACTGTCTGCCAGCGGTCGGCATAACTATCACTGTACTTGCGGTTGACAACTTTTCTGTTGAACCGCAGTGGTGGAACCATTTATAAGCTTGAGTGTGTGCACACATGTACCTGTTTTCTTCAGGTATTTTCTTTTGTTAACGGTAATCAGCAAAAAGTAGTCTCACCCCTCCTGTCAATCATCTATCTTTCTTCACGTCCATTAGGTGGACTGTTTGTTTATTATGGAATGCAGGAATGCAAACTGCTGCAGAATTCCTTTGGCAGAATGTTGTACCCGTCACACACAGTACAGGGCCTTATGGATCCATGTTCTCAGTTTTATCTGTGGCAGCATAAGCAGCAGAGACTGCCCCGGCAAGTTGATGAATGCAGGAGGAGGTATTTTTCATGGTCACCAAAGAAACATGAGAAATTAAAAATGTGACTAGTACTTCATTTTTTTCAGTTTGTTTATGTATGCAAGCACATGATTATGAAGGAAAAGAATAATTTGTGTATTTTTATAAAATTTAAGGGAGTGTAACTTTTAGGGCCTTGTTGAAAGTGGCAGCCATGTTTGTGATGACAATCAGATTTGAGTAAAGTTAGTCATGAATACTTGCCCAAATTCAAAATCCCACCACGCAAACTTTTTCCAACCTCTGCATATCTGAGGATCAACATACAGGTCTCAGAATTTAGCCAATCAGAAAATAGAGAACTTTAAACCACGACAATTATTGCATCTAGGGGGCATGGTAAGTCTGCACTCTGGTAATGGCTCTCATTAGCTGTACTTGAGTTGAGAAAATGAAGAAAATGCAAAACCATTCCCTTTTACTAAAAACGGCAAAGAGAAGGCAGGTTTTCCACAGTTTTGTAAGTACTGTACACTATGAGCTGGCTTTTCATAACACATGACATGGGTGCAATTCCTGATTTTGAATGCAGTCTACATGTCAAATGCACCAAAATGTTTCAGTCTGACACATTTGTGATGATTTCCGCACTTTACAACAAACAAAATGATATATGCATAATTATTTTGATGCATCCATCATATATTTTTGTGCAACATGCAGCATTTGTGGTAAAACATCACACCACGTTTTATGTGATCTAACAGTTATGTCACAAGAAGCTCAACTGTGCTACAGATATGACACAGCTCCTTGAAAGCACAGTCCTTTATTTATTTTATTTAAAATTTCTGCAACTGGAAAAGACACACTGAGCTGAGGCTCGTTTCCAGGTGCAACCTGGAGGATAGGGACATAGGAAACATAAACAGAGGAATAAAACTAGATAAAATACAGTCAGTTGCAGAGCTCACAGTGCACTTATACCAGTAGACTAGAATCTCTACAGTAATATGTACAAAAAACAAATAGCCTGAGCACAGTTATTCAGACTAAAGTTAGGGAGCAATTAAGGGCAGAGGCAGGGCGCAGTAGTAGTGAGTCTGAGCAGGTGCTTGAATGCTGGGAGGGAGGTGGCTTGACAAAAAGTAGATGAAAGTTGGTTCCAGAGGGAAGAGAGATGGAAGGAGAAAGTGGACTTACTGGATGTAGAGTGATGATGGGGGAGGGAGAAGGATCGGGACTCCCTGGAGTGGAGAGGGTAGGAGGAAGGACAGCCTGGGGACAGGAGGAAGAAAAGATAGGAGGGGAGAAGTTCAAACCAGTATTTGGCGATGAAGGCTAAGGAGTGGACCTGATGATGGTGGTCGGAGTTTGGAGTGCATGGGGTCTATATGGATAGAGAAAAATCAAGCTTGTTGGCTAGCCAGACCACAAGGTATTTGAATGCTGAGACAACTTTGAGGGGGGAGCCATCTGGAGTGATAAATACGGGGGAAGTCGAGAGCATTGCAAGTTTTTGTCTCATCCCACAGGTCATAGAGAATGTTTTCTTAGTATTGACCCTCAGTAGGTTTGCCTGGAACCAATTCAGCATGTTGTTAAAATCGTGTTGGAGAGGGGCCTCCACATCAGAAGTTGAGGGACCAGAGGTGTAGATGACCATGTCATCAGCGTACATGTGGAGTGGTGCATGTGAGAAAGCTGAGGGAAGGTCATTGACGAAAAGGGAGAAAAGGATTGAGCCCAAGATAGAGCCTTGAGGAACCCTAGTGAGGATCAGGAGAGGGGATGATAGGTAGGACAGAACCCACTTGAACTGACTCACACCTGTTTGTGAGGTAAGAACCGAACCAATTCACTGCTGGCACTGTCAGGCCAACTAAGCACAGCTTGCTTAATAAGAGTGACTGGGACACTGAATCAAAGGCCTTCATCAGATTGATGAAAATAGCAGCAGTGATGTCACCCAGATCCATACTTGAGTGGATGGAGTCTGTGACCCGCAGTAAGGAGGAAGTAGTGGAATGGCACCTTCTAAAGCCAGCTTGGACAGGGGAGAGGGTATTGGTGGCAGTGAGGAATTTGGCAACCCTAGTGTAGACTAGGGGCTCCTGAAGTTTGGCTAGGGAAGGGAAGGGAGCGGAGGAGGGATATTGAACGGTAGTACCCAGTGGACTAAGGGTCATTGCCTTTGTGAAGAGGCAGGACCTTGGCCACTTTCCAGGCCAAAGGGACTGTGCCTGAGGATAGGGAAAGATTCAACAGGTGTGTAAGGGGGAGGACAATTGCAGGGGTGGAGATATGAAAGAGGTTAGGGTCACTGCCATCTGGGCTATTCTTGGCAGGGTTAAGGGCCATAAATGCATGGTAGACTTCCTGCTGAGAGACTGAGGGGAAATGGTAGCTGCTAGGAGAGTGTGGAATGGGGGGGGGTCAGAGGAGGCTGATGTGGGGAAGTCAGGAAGAGCTCAAGTGACAAAGAGTTTGTCGAAAGTGTCTGTGACGGAAGTAGGATCTGAGACAAAGGATCCGTCCACTGAGAGGACAGGGGTGGTTGACTGGGAGGGGGGGTCAAAGAGAGAGAGTGGACTGTTTTCCAGAAATTTGAGGGAGAACTGTGGCTAGAGTGGAGGTGGTCCTTGAAGCAGACCGCCTTCGCTGTGCGGATGGCCTTGGTACATGAGTTTCTTAGAGAACTGTACTCTTGTAGGTCAGCCTGGGTCAGAGAGTATTTGTAGCTAGCCCACGCCTGATCTTGCAGTTTATACTGGGTAGTTAGGTTGGTGTTGATCTAGGGGTGGTGGATACATTTAACCCTTGCTTTTTTTAAGGGTGCGTGTATGTTCCAGATTCTAATGAGATTACTGATAAATATGCCTAGGGCTGAGTCAATGTCTGGAGCAGAGAACACAGGGGACCAGTTGGAGCTGAATAGGTCTTGTAGGAGGAGGTTGGTGTCAAGTGCCCTGAGGAAACGGTGCCATATGTATTTAGGGACCGAGTGGGAGGGACACACCCTCCTGACACAGTTTGTCAGGCAATGGTCACTGAAAACATTGGGGAGGGTGCCCTCTGCAATGATGTGGTGGGGGTGGGAGGAGAGCACCCAGTCTAACAGGGAGTGATTTAGGGAGCGAAGGTTTAGACGCATTAGTTCCTTTATGAGCTGAGTAAGATTCAGCAGTTCAGTATTGTGCTATGTGGGATTGGAGATTGGGGAGAGCCAGTTTAAATTGAAATCCTCAAGCAGGATAAGCTACCCAGAGGTGACGTGGGAGGCGATGGAGGAGATGCAAGTAACCAAGGAGGTGGGCGAGAGTTTTGGGGAGGCATATAAAGCTCTTATAAATAAAGGCAGAGTGGCAGGGATGTTCAGCTTGACAATAATTAGCTCATGAGAGGAGAAGAGTTATGTCATATATGATTAAGTATTTGCAAAAGCAGAGTTTTCTATAGTTTGCAGGTACTCTATGTGTTTAATGGACCAGTCCTCAAAAGGCCCACACCCACTTCCGCACCTGCACAGGTGTATGTATGTAAGTTTGTCGTGTGCAGAGATCCTGCTCTGCACATGTGGGGACTTTCATGCATATACTGCTCTGGCTGCTGGCTCCCCACCCAATCCATAGCTACATGGGCACATGGGGGGTAAGCCAGCAGGTGGGCTAGTGCTGCATCCCAGAAGCAATCTACATGGTGGAGGGCCATAGTGGGGCAGAGACTATGCAGCCCTATGCGCTGCAGTAGCAGCTACTCACCCCCCTCTGTGCACTCCCCACAATGACCCTGGAGCCTGATCAGCTCCCCTGTACTAGCCTCAGCCCTCAGATGAAGGTCATACCAGCACCTGCTGGTGCAGATTTAAAACAGTTGCTGTTCCCAACGGAGATATGGCAGTCCATGGAGGATTGCCATATCCCGTCATCCCCAGCTCTGTGTAGAGACAGAGATCCACTGGAGGCCCAGCATGGGCATCTGATTGGATGCCCATGGTATGACACAGTGCCCTCCTATTGCCACCGCCCCTGCCCACACACACAGCTCCACACCAATAGAGCACAGCAAGCAAGACTCTGAATGCTGTCTGGTGGGAATAGTCATCGGTGTGCGTATTGCCATGGCCGGGATATGCTGGATTTGAATATATCCCAGACCTTCATATGGATTGGGCCCTAAGTATTTACAAAAGTGACTTTTCTGCAGTTTTGCAGGTACACTGTATGTTTAAGTACAGTATTTTTGAAAGCAGATTTTTCGGTTTCACAGGTACACTGCGGGGATTTTCAAAAGGGTTGGACGTGGACGCAAATGCATGCTGTGTTTGCATCTGTGTCCATTTTCTTGCGTTCAGGCAACCCTGCTGCTGTTTTCAGAAGTTGCATCCATTTACAACAAAACGACACAATTTGTGGCAAAAAACAGACACAGTTGTGTCCGAATCGGACACAAGCGCAATTGCATCCATTTTTGGACGCACACTTTGGATGCTGTTAGGCCATATAATAGATGGTCTAACCAGTTTGGACGCATTTCTGCTTTGAAAATAGCAGCAGAGTCATCTTGGGTGGTCTCTTTGAACCCCCCCAACCCCTTATGTTTATGTATTTGCAAAAGTGGGTTTTCCATAGTTTCATGGGTGCAAAAGTGGGGTTTCTATAGTTTTATAGGTGCAAAAACAGGGTTTGCACAGCACCTCTCGACTGTCACACATTATGAGGTATGCCATTCATTTTACCTCTCAGAAACCATTTGCCCCAACTGGAGAAGATGATATTCTACATTGCCTGCAGGGACTTTCAAGAAGAAATTCATAATAATCTATGATGCCCAGTTATGAGCAAACATTATCACCATTAGTGCATTAATATTTACAGTGTTTTGTGCTTGTAGTTTCTTGTTTAATGATAGGTCACACATTTTGCCCATTTGTCACACATTTTGTTACACATCGGGGAGATGAAAGGCTGAAAGGAATGATTTCCACAGTTTTGCAGGTGCAACAGCAAGGTTTCCACAGTGCTATGGGGTGAAAGTGGCTTCATCTGTGGCAAATAATTTAGCCTTTTATGACGGAAAGCTGTTTTTTTTTTTTTGTACTGAACATGCTCAAATGCCATATTTTCTTTTGTTTATAAATTATTTTTTTTTACCTTTCCAAAACATCAAAGGCATCACCCTTGGGACAGGATCTAAGGAACCTGCATGTTTCATGTTCAATTCTCGGCCAGTTTTCAGTTACTGATGAGCACAAATGCTCTTATATTTTTAACATGTTCTCTCACTTCTTAGCAAAGAAAATCCACTGAATCAAATTTTACCAATATTGACATGTCCTGAGATGCTGACCCAGAATGGGTGAACTCCAAACTTCGTGCCTGTATGTCTAGAGATGACCAAGATTTAAGCTGCCAAAAACTGGGGTTTTGTACATAACTGCTTTCTTAACCCTAACACAGTTTTGCAGGTGCAAAAGTGGTGTTTCCACAGCTTTGCAGGTGCAAAAACAGGTTTCAACGGTGTGATTAGTACAAAAGCAGTGTTTCCACGGTGCTGCTTGTGTGAAAGTGGTTTCATCTTGGTGCGTGATTTAGCCTTGTCTGATTTAGAGCTGATTTTGTTTTTAACTGAACATGCTCAAATCCCATATTTTCTTTATTTTTAATGTTTTGATTTCTAGAATACCAAATGCACTGCCCAGGGAAAAGATTTCACAAAACTACGGGTTTTATGCTTCATATCTCAGCCATTGTTAAAGGAAAATACAGTATACTACCAAAATGGCATTAGTTCCTGCAGAAATGCCCAATTAGGGCTTGTAATGTGAAAGCAACATTTTTTGTTACCTTTGTAATATGTTATTTAATCCTGAAAGACTAGCGCCGACTTTTACACCAGCCATGCTGCCTGTGGCCATCTTGCACACACCAGGCAGCCTCTGCCATGCAAGGTATGCTAAGGGGCAAGCTAGGGAGCTCCATCTGTGGACCTTTGGTCCAGTCTGTGTTTGATTTTCATCAATAAATATTTTATTTGGAATTTTGGACTGGACCTGAATTACAAACTGCCTTAACTATGCTAATGAGGGCTACCAACTCAGCCATTTGTTTGGCGGCCCTCATTAGCATACCCTGAACAGTGGAAACTAACATACTAAAATGCCAGCAGAATAGGCCTAACGGTCTTTCGTGTCTGCTTGTTTGGTCAGCCCCCACCCTGGTTGCTGACCTTACTGCCCACCTCGCCTTCTCTGGCTTGATGGCACAGCGGGCAGCTTGGCTGACATGATGGTTGGTGCTGGTCTTTCACGATTAAATAATATATTAAAGAGTGTCTGACATCATTGAGAAAACTTAGGACAATGTAATATTTGGACACAATTCAGCCTGTATTTCACAAAGCTTGTATAGATTTTTCCTCTTCATTATTTATTACTGAAGAAATTCCCACAAAAAATAGAGCTTTATCCATTAGAGTTTATTTGTCTCTACAGCTTATTCCCTACTTGAAATCATAATGCTCTGTTGTAACGTCACAGTCTGTTGCCATGGGAATAACTGTGATGTCATAAGCAAAAGAGTATGATGACATCAGGTTGAGAAGAAGCAATAGCAGCTGATGAACCGTCAAGGAACAACTATCCTGTTTTTAAGCATTTGACCTCAGTAATACGTAATGAGGATACAAAATACAGAGCTAATGAGAAATACAAGCTGCTTTGTGTCCGAATATGATGTTTTTCAAAGTTCTTCTTGAGGCATCAATGGCTCTTTAAAGGTAATGACAAAATTAACTTTCATGCTAAAAGCCCGGGCCAGGTGTTTCTGCAGCAGCTGCTGCCATTTTGGTAGTATCTTGTGTAAGCACCATTTTATATTTTACATTTTGCCACTATACCGCACAAAAACTAATTAACCAAATTTCACCAGAATTGGAAGTCCCAAGATCCTGGCCAAGACTGAGTGCCTTCCAGATATCATGTCCATATGCCAAGAGCTGCCTAAGATATAAGATGACAAATAAGTGCCTTCTTAACTCTAACTACTTTGCCACTATGATTTTATTTATTTATTTATTGAAATTCTTGGATTACAAAATACCTTTGAGCTGGAAGTTCTTTTACAAAGGTTCCATGTCTGAACGAATAATACAAACCCAACTGAGGCCCTTACTTCTTGTCAAAAGTATGGCAGCTTAAATTCGATGCAGTGAAATGCAAAGTAATGCACCTGGGAAACAAAAACCCAGGGGAAGAGTACACAATGGCGGGGGGGGGTACTAACAACAACAATAATGGAAAGGGACCTGGGGGCAGTCATATCAGATGACTTAAAGGTAAGCAAGCAATGTGAGAAGGTAGTAAGGAGGGCTGGGGAATACTGGGATGTATAGGAGAGGCATTACCAGTAGAAAACAGGAAATTGTTATCCCTCTGTACAGACAGTTGGTGAGACCCCATCTGGAGTACTGCATACAGTTCTGGAGACCCCATCTCCGCAAGGACATAGGATGGAGGCAGTCCAAGGAGGGCAAGTAAATGGTGCAGGTCTGCACCAGAAGCCATACTAAGAGAGACTAAAGGAGCTTAATATGTATACCCTTGAGGAAAGGAGTGAGAAGGGGAAACATGATAGAAGCTTTCAAGTACCTCAAGGGAATCAGCAAAGTCCAAGAGGGTAGCATCTTTCAGAAAAAGAGGTGTGCAAGAACAAGGGGACACAATTTGAAGATAGAGGGATGGATGGCTCAGGGGCAACGTGAGAAAGTATTTTTTCTTGGAGAGGGTGGTGGATGCACGGAATGGCCTTCCTGAGGAGATCATGGGGTCAAAAACAGTAAGGGAATTCAAGAATGCATGAGACAGACATAAGGCAATTCTGGTGGAGGTTAGGAAGAAGTAGGCTGTTGGTTAACTAGGATCTGCAGCTTATCTAATAGGTAGGGAAATGGGTAGACTGGGTGGGCCAAGCAGTTCTTATCTGCTGTCAAAGTCTATGTTTCTATGTTAAACAATACAAACAATTTTTAGTGTTGTGAACTAAACAGGGTAAAAACATTTAGTAGATACAAGGCATAATGGGACAAAGCAGAACATAGAAGACTAAGGGCAAACATCATCCATTTAGGAAGGCAGCAAATCAAAGCAGGGATGCCATAAGGCACAATATAAGACAAGCAAGGTTACGGAGATAGATTTCACGTGAATATCTACTGACGGAATTGGCCCAGAAGGTTTTGTCCAGGGGCAAAGGAGGGGAGAGAGGGGAATCAGGGTAGTTGCGGGGGGGGGTGAGTAGGGTAGGGAGGGGACAGTAGCTGAGGATAACAGGTCAGGAGAGTAGGGGTGAACCAAGCTAGCTGTTAAGTGCTGTGGGGGTGCATGGAACTAGTTGGAACTAGTTGCTGCGATGGGGCATTATAGCAGTTCTAAACAGTACTTGCTAGGAGTGGCATACACACCCATTGGAGACAGAGAGGTCAGGGGTTATTGTGGGAGGGCGGGTGTGGTAGGGAGGGTTGGGTAGGAAGGGATTAGGGGTGGGGAGTGGTAAGTAGGCAGGCAGCCATGGCAGCTAAATGCTATGGTGGTACATGGAACTAGTTGCTGCGGGGGATGGGGTGGTATTATTGCAGTTCTAACCAGTACACTTTAGGTGGGACAGTTGCAGCCACAGAGGGTGGAGAGGTGTTTACGTAATTTGCGTTTGAAAGGACTTAGCTTGAATTCAGACAATATATCATAATGGAGGGAGCTGAGCCAGTTGGGAGCACACTGTGCAAATGACCTTTGCTCTTGCAAGGTGTGGCAGAAGAGAACCTTGAACAGATGACAGCTAGATACTCTGGCCCAATGGGGGTTGGATGTGGGGCACAGGAGGTTCTGGATGCCCTTGGGGGTTAGGCATAGGGATGTTTTCTTTGCTAGCAGGCAGGTCTGGTACTTCAACCTACCGAGCAGATGAAGCCAAACCGTCTGGACGTAGAGATCACAGGTGTGTGTGAGCCAGTGGGCTCTTGCCACAAATCTGCAGGCTTTATTTAAGGCCACTGTGACCCTTTTGAAGGTAGTGTCAGATGCAGCGCCATAGACAACTAGTCCATAGTCTGTTATGGAGATGACAGTCTGAAGTGCCTCCTTGGTCAGGCAGTGTTTATATCTGTGTAGCAGGCCTTGCCTGGTATTGACAGCTTTGGTGACAAGTTTGACGTGGTTGTGAAGGATAGGGCGCTGTCTAGGGTAACCCCCAGGTATTTGAAAGAGTGGACCAGGTCAAGAGGAGTGTTTAGGCTATTTACTATTGTGAGCTGGTGTGCTCTGTGTTTGTTATGGTAGTTAGCGAATGTCATGACTTTAGTTGTTTTATAGTTCATGAGCTGCTTGTACTTTATGAACCATTTCTCAACACAAGTAAATTTCAGCTGATGCTGTTTCTCAAGGAGTGACGGGTCCTTACTGCTGGTAAAGATCACAGCATCATCTGCTTATAAGAGCATTTTATCAGGGCATATAATAGGGAGACGGTTAAGGAATGACTGAAAAGTAGGGACCTAAGATTGATCCTTGTGGTACGCTAGATCGTGCTTCCCGTCTAACCGAGAGGACACCATTAATCTTTACCTGTTTTACTCTAACATAGAAACATAGACTTTGACTGCAGATAAGGACTGCTAGGCCCATCTAGTCTGCCCATTTCCCTACCTACAGGATAGGCCGTAGATCCTAGTTAACTATCAGCCTATTTCTTCCTACCCTACCTACTCTACTTGCGAGGTAGCTTCTGAACCAATCTGCAGAGCCCATAGATGGATAGTTGGTCAAGCACAGTGCATGATTAACCGTGTTGAAGGCCTTGGTGAAGTCAATGAAGGTTGCCCCCACTATCAGGCCTTGGTCTAGGGCAATATGTATATAGCCAGTGAACTCAATTAGTGCAGTAGTAGTGCTGTGTGATTTTTGAAACCTATGTTGTTAGGGGCATTGAACCTGGTATTAACCGAGGTAATCGACTAGTTGGCCTGACACTATACACTCCGATGCTTTGAGGGGGGATGGATATCCGGCGATAGTTAGAATACATGGTCCTGTCTCTGCTTTTGTGGACAGGAGTCACTATAATGGGTGAGGGCAACAAATTTGAGGTTGAGTGTGTCTCCACTAAACCTAGATTTACCAAGTACACATTACAGGTACTTCTTTGCTTCCTTTCTGGTTATGATTTTAAAGTGGGGGGGGGGGGGCTGGTGGTTGGTTTTCATTTGTGTCATTCTTATTGTCACCTGTCATCTTAAAATAATCTGGGGAGAGTTTGCTACTGAGATTGGTAAAAGCAGTGTTGAAGGCGTCAGCTATGGTTTTTGGATCTTGGGAAATAACTCCATTAATGTCCAGCATAGACGGCGAGGTTTGTTGGTTTTCCCCATCAAACCCTTAATGTTGCCCCAAAACTTTCTACTGTCCCACAGGAGTTTGTGAGCTCATCTTTAAAATGGTGACTTTTAGCAGCACGTATTGCACATGTGCAGGCACTCCTGGCCTCTTTATATAGCTGAATATCAGGCTGCTTGCCTGTAGCAGTAGCCCAATGCCACAAGTTATGTCTGTTAACCATATGTTCGAGAAGGCGTGGTGTGACCATGAGTTACTAGCACCCTTAACCTTTTGTTTCCTGTGAGGGGCGAAGATGTCACGGCAGTATTGAACACAGCAATGAAATATTCTAAGGCTTGGTCAACATCCTCTGAAATGGTAATAGGGGACCAGTCTTGCTGTCTGAGGTGAGATCTTAATGGCTCAAGATGCCCTTTCTTTAGGACTCGGCAGGTAATGGTTTTAGCAGGGGGTTTAGCAGCTTTGTTTGACCAGTGACATAGGATAGGGAAATGGGCACTGATCAAGTCAGGGAGGATGGAGGTATTTGTGATCCTCTCATGCCGGATGGTAAGCAGCCAGTCCAGCAGAGTACTTGATCCAGCCCGATAATTCATTCTAGTGGGTAGGTTCACCAACTGAGCAATGTTAATAGATGAAATGGCACCTTTATAGGGGACAGCATCAGGGGACAACCAGTTTATGTTGAAGTACCCAACCATTATTACTTCAGAGTTGTAGTTAAGGTTACTGAAGTAGTCAATTATATCCCTTTGAAGCCGCCCATCTATTCTTTGCAGGGGATATATATCGACACTACTGCTAGTGCCTTGTTATGAACATCCAGTAAGAATTTGACTGCCAATGCTTGGACATTGCTACCCATACATAGGTAGGGAATAGTGTGACCCTGGAGAGTGTCCTTTAGGTAGACAGCGCAACCCCAACCCTTTTACTTAGCCTGTCTCATCTACAAAGATTGCAGCCATCTAAGCTGATTGCAGAGTTAGGGATTTTGGGAGTGAGCCAGGTCTCAACTAAGGAAAGTACATCTGGCCTGTGTTGGATGACGCACACTAGGAGCATGTCAAACTTGGCTGGCAAGCTGCATATGCTGATAGACGCTATATTGAGTGCACCTTGCTTATTATTGCACCCCATTGGTTGGCACAGTGGGCCAGGGTTGGGGTTAATGTTTCCTGACATTAGCAGTAACATCAGTACGATTCTTAGAACCTGGGCTCTATGTAATTAGAAACCAGTTGAGTGGTTTCATCTGCTGAGTCTTACCACTTTCACCTTTTAGTGAGCTAATGTCAGCTCGGCAAAGAGGGGAGGGTGGGGAATGTTTGTGTGATTGAGCCAGGGTAGCCACTCTTGAGGGTGAGTAGCCCTGCAGCGCATGTCTGTAGGTGAGCTGATTGTACCTAGTGTACAGCTGACATGCATTTCCAGGGCATAGTGGTGGTGTTGCTGAGTGGGGTGAAAGCCCATTAAGGACAGCATTATTAGCAAGATGGTCATTTGAAATGTAAGATGCAGGGTACCCAGGCTGGGAAAAAATCCTATTGCCCAGCAGTCCGGGACAACAGAAACCCCCATCAGGACAGTCTAAGTGAGAGTTCATCCTGCCTGCCGGGCAACCAAAATCTAATACTCACTTTCAGCAGTCTGCGCATACATTAAATTAATGCAGACTGTAATAGACCAGCACATGGGTGACTGCCGAAACAAACATTTTTTTCTATACACTTCCTGTAAATTGCTCTGTCTGTCTTCCACTTCTGGCAGCAGGTACTGCACATGCGTGGGTTGTGACTGCAGAATGGGACCTTGCCTTCCTGTGTGTGATGTCTTGTGTAGCATGCAAGGAGGTAAAGTAGGAAGGCGGCTATGGAGATTGCTGGCACTCATGAGACTGCTGAGGGTGATGAAAGGAGATCAGCTGACTCCCCAGATTCACTTTGATGGACCAAACAGTCAGCCTCTGAGAATGACAGAAGGAGGTGGGAGTTGGATGACAAAACATTGCAGGCAATGGTGGGTCTCTGTCTATATGTTTCCTCCACCCCCTCCCTATACCTAGTCCGTTGATGCTGGGATCTCTTCAGCGCACCACAGCTGCCATTTTGTCATGGAGGAGACAGGCTGTGGTGATGAGAGAGTAAGCATATCAGTGATTTTGTGCATTTCAGAAAAGCTCTTCTAAAAGGTGATCCTGCAAAACAAAAAAAAATGTTTTGAACATTTAGCAAGTGATCCCTATTTTTGATAAAAGCTTTTAGGGAACAAGCATTTTCAAAGAAAGGTTGGGGTTGACAACTGTGACTGGGTTGAGTAGGATTGTTCATGACTGTTCTGAGAGAGAGACACAAATAGGCCAGTAGCTTGTAAACAATTGTTTTTTTTTTTGTTTTTAAGATCCTCTCACAGACTCCCACTCCTATTGTAACTAATCTGGTTATATTTAATCTAATGAAAAGTTATTTAAGAGCTGTTTGGGAAGGCAAGGGACTTGTGAAAAAAAGACAGTGTTGGTGAAACAAAAGCCCTACTTAGACAGGACTGAGAGTAAATGACCCTGGGTGTCTGTCGTTCGGTTTGTAAGAGAGACAGAGCAGACCAGCAGCTGCTTGTTCCAGGAAATGTCTCTCATTTTGTAGATCCTCTAAATCTCAATCATAAGCCCTGTTTACACGGTCACATTTCCACTGGGGTAACCCGTGTGCTCGGGTAGTTCCAGTGCAAATGTGACTATTTGGATACATACCTGATCAGGGTAAGCTCGCTAAGACTTTACCAGATTCTCTGGCAAGCTGGGAACGCCAAGAGAAGCAAGCAGCTCAAGTGACATTGTGGACTGCCTGTGCCACAGCAACCAATCCATCGGCCAGCAGATGTCCAGCTCCCCCGCGATGCACAGCCCCTCACCAGCACAGGTTGCAGCGGTGCAGAGTGGGGCCATGTAGATAGACAGACCACAGGTGGCACGTGATTAAGGCCACACTGTTGTGATTTCATATTTGCAGTGCTACTGCCATGTAAACACAGCTATAGACTACTACAGAATCAGACTACAGTATCATCAAAATAAAATGGCAATTCATGTAAGAGCCTTCAGGGCAGGCAGGGGACTTAGAAAAAAAGACTCATCAGACTGGAGGAGTAATTTTAAGCTGCAGCAGGACAACAGGAAATGTGTGTCGAACAACCAAATTCCAGGTCATGATTGCCCCTGGGCAAGTTATTCTCAAAAAAATGTTCCTAGCCTGAGGGTACCCATTTTCTGTTTAGAGGGGGTTATACGTGGGGGATCCAAGTAGTGACGGGCAACCTCCTGACATTTAATTATGATCTTATCTTGTGTGGGTAGGCAGTGGGCTTGATATACACTGAGACTGGGGGGAGCACTATGATTTTGGGGGGTCCAAGTAGTATTGGGCAACCTCCAAACATTCAGTTATGACCTTACCTTGGGGGGGTAGGCAGTGGGCTCAGTATATAATCAATACCGGCCTAACCATGGGGAGGGGGATCAGTGGGCAGGAGTGCCAGTGCATGTGGGGGGTGTTAAAGCTTGACTATTACTAAAGTTCATGGTAAATTGTTGCCGCCAGGATAGCGTGGTGGTAGGGATGCTGCCTCCAGTGTAAGGGATTGGGGGTTCAAACCCAACATGTGCCAAGGATTACACGACAGGGAAGTGGTTAGGAATGAGGGAGTGGTGCAAGAGAGCAGGAACAAGTTTTGGGCTTTGGATAGCTCTGGCTGTTCAAGGAAGTGGGGTGGGGTGGAATAGCTGTGCTCAGCAATGACTAATGGTGGCCAAGGAGGATAAACTGCTAATGGAAAAGTGGGGAGTTAGTTATCAGACAGTGGTGTCACGTGATCAATCACTTGACCAGCCACAGCAAATAAAGGAAAGCACTGCCCAGGGTGGGGGCGGTGGGAGCAGGTGGGTGGGGCAATCGCCACGTAGGCGGTGATGGGCTAGCACAGTTGCAGTCTGCCGACTGCTCTGGGGGGGGCTCTGTACCTTGTAATTATAACTGCTCTGCTCCATGTATTCCCTGCTTCGGAGACTCGTTAGTGTGGGAATACAGACAAGGGGGGGGTGCTGGAACTGCGCATGCGCAGAAGGACAAGCAGAGTGAGGGGGGAGAAGCCACAGAATGTGAAGCACAGCAGAAGGTAAATTTACAACTTAATTCAGCCCTAACAGCAAGTTAACTGTAGAACACTTGGTGAAAGTAATTGGCTAAAAACAAGTCATACAAGTGGGAACTGCAGATCGTGTAGACTTATGAAACTCATAGAATGAACTAAAGTAATAAAAACAAGTTAGGCTAGCTGTGTCTTAAGGTTACAATACAAAGTACAAGGATTCACCAGTAGACCAGAAATCAGTCCTTAAAGTAACAATGTAATTGAGGTAAAACAGTGGTGAAAGAATGAAAGCAAACACATTGAAAACCTATTTATTGCAGTGTGCCAACTGCTCTGGGAGGGCTCTGTACCTTGTAATTATAGCTGCTCTGCTCCGTGTGTTTCCAGCTTCAGAGAGGGAGGAGTGTGTGTAGGAGCAGCCTTGTAATTATAGCTGCTCTGCTTCATGTGTTCCCTGCTTTGGAGAGGGAGAAGCATGTGCAGGAGCAGCCTTGTAATTATAGCTGTTGTGCTCCATGTGTTCCCTGCTTCAGAGAGGGAGAAATGTGTGCAGAAGCAGCCTTGTAATTATAGCTGCTCTGCTCCATGTGTTCTCTACTTCGGAGAGGGAGGAATGTGTGCAGGAGCAGCCTTGTAATTATAGCTGCTCTGCTCCATGTGTTCTCTGCTTCGGAGAGGGAGGAGTGTGTGCAGGAGCAGCCTTGTAATTATAGCTGCTCTGCTCCATGTGTTCCCTGCTTCGGAGAGGGAGGAGTGTGTGTAGGAGCAGCCTTGTAATTATAGCTGCTCTGCTCCATGTGTTCTCTACTTCGGAGAGGGAGAAATGTGTGCAGAAGCAGCCTTGTAATTATAGCTGCTCTGCTCCATGTTTCCCTGCTTCGGAGAGGGAGGAATGTGTGCAGGAGCAGCCTTGTAATTATAGCTGCTTTGCTCCATGTTTCCCTGCTTCGGAGAGGGAGTAATGTGTGTAGGAGCAGCCTTGTAATTATAGCTGCTTTGCTCCATGTTTCCCTGCTTCGGAGAGGGAGTAATGTGTGTAGGAGCAGCCTTGTAATTATAGCTGCTTTGCTCCATGTTTCCCTGCTTCGGAGAGGGAGTAATGTGTGTGGAGCAGCCTTGTAATTATAGCTGCTTTGCTCCATGTTTCCCTGCTTCGGAGAGGGAGTAATGTGTGTAGGAGCAGCCTTGTAATTATAGCTGCTCTGCTTCATGTGTTCCCTGCTTTGGAAAGGGAGTCGGCTCTCCGAAGGATATTACATGGGTTGTCTCTTTTTCTCACAGGAAAAAAACAATTATATTTCATTATATACAATTGTAACCCCTAGGTGGTGCTATCCCAAGGGCTACTACCCTTGCCTGCTTGGCTAGTAGCAGGTTAAGGGGCCTGAGTTCTGAAACGGGTGCCTCCACCCAGAGGTCAGGGTTGTTAGTGGTCAAGCTAACCTGGGCACAGCCCTCCGGGATACTGTAACCCCCCCCTTCCTTACTAGTGGCCGAACACTACACAATTATCACTTTCACAATACCCCTGATACAACCACACAAGTATTCACACTGTTTGCACTTACCACCAGGGCTTTCCTCTGGCCCGGCCCTGGGGACCCCCTGTAAAACAAGGTTATATACAGCAAATAACAGCATACAGTACTCTTGCACAAACTGGAACAACAGTCAGGATAAATACAAAAAAGAGGTATGAGCCTGGTAAAAAAACAGTGGCTTCCTTCGTTCTCACACACTTGGATTTAGTCTGAAATAATTCTCTTCTCTCCCTCTCAGGGCAGCAGGCATACATTCAGGCCACAACTACTCAGATGGCTGCTTGATTGTCTCAAGCTGTTGCTTCTTCAGCTCCCAACTTAGATCTGACTCAACTGCCAGCAAACCTGGGACTTTCCCCAGAATCCAAAAGGTTTGGTTGGCTGATCTGTCTGTCTGTCAGTCACAACAAAGGCTCCCCCTTCAGGTACAAAAAGTTGCCAAAAGCGCAAAACTACAATTCATACAGATTTTGACTCCAGACAGGTCCTGTAGGCCGGCTCCATTTTAGGTCCCACCAGTACTGATTGGTCCAATTCGGCAGTCCAGGACCAAGATAGTGGAGATAAACAAAACAGTCCCTGCTGCAAAGAAGGCAGATTAGACAAACTACATTATCATTATCACTCTAAATGATTTTCAGCAAATATTTACATATTTCAACAGAGCTCCCTCTCAGATTACTTATGACTGCAATCCAGGCAACTCTTAAAGAGACAGTGCACAGAGGCTATACAGGGTCAGGCACTCTCCGGCAATCACATTTAAACTGTTAAAACACAGGACACCAGCCTGGCAGTGAGCATTTAGGCAAGCTCAAGGAAGACTTTTTGGGAACCCCCATTTGTAGGCAGGTTGCATAATAAACTCAAAACCCTTGGGAAAAAAAGTTAATTGAGCACAGATACTTATAATCCCATGTTCTCGCCACCATGTTCTCGATGCCTGCAGCACCCAACATACCTGTAAAGGAACATCCCATGATTCCTCCATCTTGCATGGAACTCCTCCCCAGAATCATCTATGGCATCATGCACACATGTACATATTCACTTGCACACGTAGCAATGAACATAAAATCATGCATTTGTACACTATGACATAAACATGCAGACACCTTTGTAGTGGAGACATGCACACAACCACATGCATTCCTGCTCACCAGCCAGATCATGACTGCAATCAAAATTAAGATAGGGAACCAACTTAAACTATCCCAAACTTCTCAGTGTATTATATATATCTGTTAGCAAAGTGGAATTCAGTCATGAAATATTACCATCATTTTGGGGCCTAGCAAGCTCATAAAGACTATTCACCCTTCAGGCTCATGGCTTTATGAGCTCATTAGCCCACTAATTGTAATACAGACTTGTATACTATACTGTGTCAGATATTCTATCCACATATATTTGTGACACGTTACAGGACTGGTGCAGCCTGGCAGATGGTATGGTATGTTGACACCCTTATGCTTTAGGGCAGAGGGTCCCAGGGTCATGCCTGGTTTCTGTGGTCTGATAGGTTCTTTTCTGAATGGCGTAGTACTTCCACCTGATAGGATCCATCTGGTAACAAAGGCCAGGGTGATATCCATAAGGAAAATACAACCAACCCATATCCATGGCAGATACAGTAACTGGAGACTGGAAAAGGGCACCACAATCCGCACAGGGGTTGTGTACAGACCCCCATGTCAGGGGGAAGGAATGGACAAGTATATGATAGAAGGCATTCTTAGAATGGCAGAGAAAGGAGGGGAGATACTGTTGATGGGAGACCTGAATATGCCAGATGTTAACTGGAGCACATTTGCTGCAGCCACATCCAAGAGCATGGCCATTCTTGATGCCCTACAGGTGGCAGGCATTAGACAGCTAGTTTCGGAACCCACTTGTGAGGGAGCAATCTTAGACCTCGTACTCTCAAACGGGGGCAGTGAGAGGATCTCAGATCTAGAAGTGGGTTGCCATCTGGGGACAAGTGACCATCAAACAGTGTGGTTCATGTTAAACTCAGCTACAGAGTCAAGCCATACAAAAGTGAGGGTACTGGACTTTAGGAGGGCTGACTTTGGCAAGATGGGAGAGTGCCTCAGAAAAGCACTAGCAAACAGGCTAGAAGGAGGTGTGGAGCAACAATGGGGAATTATCAAAACTGCCATCACAGAGGCAACAAGCCTTTGTGTGAAGCAAATGAACAAATCAAAACGAAAGAAAAAGCCACTATGGTTCTCAAAAGAGGTGGCTGTGAAAGTCAGGAAGAAAAAGATAGCATTCCGGAAGTATAAGGAAACACAGAAGGAGCAGGACAGATAGCTGTACCAGTTAAGGCAGAAGGAAGCAGGGAAGGAAGTCAGAATAGCAAAGGCCCAAACTGAGGAAAAGATAGCCAACTCAGTTAGAAGGGATAAAACCTTTTATAGGTACATCAGCGAGCATGAAAGACAAAGGGAGGGATAGTGAGGCTGAATAGAATGAACAGTAGGTGGGCAGAGGGACAGTGAAAAGCAGGAATACTGAAGCGAATATGTCTGCTCAGTATTCAAAAAGAGGAGGGGAAGTGCCTAATCCAATTAACAGAAGCACTTTGATAGGGGGTCGATCCAGTCCTTTCACAGAAGAAAGGGTTCTGCAAGAACTCCTAAAACTGAAGGTGGACAAAGCAATGGGTCCTGATGGAATTCACCCAGAATTCTAAAAGAATTAAGGGAGGAACTAGTGAAACCACTGGCTACTCTTTTAATAAATCATGGGAGGATGGTGTGGTACCGAGGACTGGAGGAAGGCGGATGTGATTCCTTCACAAAAGTGGGTCCAAGACAGAGGCAGAAACTACAGACCTGTCAGTCTGACCTCTGTGGTAGGAAAAGTGATGGAGTCACTTGAAGGAAAGAACAGTCAGTACCTAGAGGCCAGTGGAGCACAGGACCCAAGGCAGCATGGGTTCACAGCGGAAGGTCATGTCAGACTAATCTAATAGATTTCTTTGACTGGGTGACCAAAGTAGTAGACCAGGGAGGGCTGTGGACATGGCCTACCTAGACTTTAGCAAGGCATTTGACACAGTCCCACACAAAGATTAATAGTCAAATTAACCAGCCTGGGAGTGGGACCCAGGGTGGTAGCCTGGGAAAACATTGGCTGGACAACAGGACACAGAAGGTAATTGTAAATGGAGTCCATTCTGAAGAAAGGGGGTTACTAGTGGGGTACCGAGGTTCAGTATTGGGTCCAGTCCTTTAATGTCTTCATCAGTGACATTGCAGAGAGACTGAAGGAAAAGTATGCCTTTTGCAGATGACACAAAAATCTGCAACAGGGTTGATACACAAGGAGGCATGGAAAGGATGAAAAGGGACTTGAGGTTGGAGGAATGGTCAGAAGTATGGCAGCTAGGATTCAATGCAAAGAAGTGCAAAATAATGCACCTGGGAAACAAGAACCCAGGGAAGAATACACAATGGGTGGGAGGTAGTAACAACAACAAAAAGGAAAGGGACCTGGGGTAATCATATCAGATGACCTTAGGTTAGTAAGCAATGTGAGAAGGCAGTAGGGAGGGCTGGGGTATACTGGGATGTATGGGAGAGGCATCATCAGCAGAAAACAGGAAGTTGTTATCCTCTGTACAGACAGTTGGTGAAACCTCATTTGAGTACTGTGTCCAGTTCTGGAGACCCCATGTCCCGCAGGACATAGACAGGATAGAGGCAGTCAGGGAGGGCAACTAAAATGGTGCAGGGTCTGCAAGAGAAGCCGTATGAGGAGAGACTAAATGAGCTTAATATGTATACCCTTGAGGAAAGAAGGAGAGGGGGACATGACAGAAACTTTAAGTACCTCAGTGGAATCAACAAAGTCCAAGAGGGTAGCATCTTTCAGAAAAAGAGACTTGCAAGAACAAGGGGACACAATTTAAAGATAGAAGGAGGGCGTGTTCAGGGGCAATGTGAGAGTATTATTTCACAGAGAGGGTAGTGGATGCATGGAACAGCCTTCCTGAGGAGGTTGTGGGGTCTAAAACTGTGGGAGAATTCAAGAATGCATGGGACAGACATAAGGCAATTCTTGTGGGGGGTAGGAAGAAATAGGCTGTTGGTTACTTAGGATCTGCTGCCTATCCTGTAGGTAGGGAAATGGGCAGACTAGATGGGCCTAGCGGTCCTTATCTGCCATCAAAGTCTATGTTTCTATGTTTCTATGTATGCAAATAACCCATAAACAATAGACACAGCACAATAACACAGTTTTACACAAATGAACAATAAAAAAAGGAAAAGATTCATTAGGAGGTAAACTGGAGCAAGAAAAAAAGATCAGGAAAGGGAAAATGAGGTAAGTTGTTATTTAAATAATACATAGAAACATAGCAAGTTAATGACAGCTTAAAGACCATAAAGTCCATCCAATCTACCCCATGACCCAAACCTGAAACTATTGCTTTTTAGCCCCCCAAGCCATTTCCTCCCTTTACTAATCCCTTTGCGACCACTCCAATCAGCTTTGAACCCAGCAATGGTGCCTGCATTGACCTTTGTGCTGGGCAAGTTATTCCAATTTTTCACCTCCTCGCTGTGAAGAAGTACCTCCACATCTAATTTTTGTATGTTTTTGTTCAACGGGTACATGAACTAGGCATAAAGATGCAATTTTGAGACACAACCAGAAATATTTGTTCCCCCAACACACACACACACACACACACACACACACACCAGTTTTAAAGTACGCCCCCTTGTGGTCACATTCCCAGTCACTTGCAAAACATTATGGGTAGTTTACCTTTTAAAACCCCTATATTAAAGGGACACCGTCATCCCCTTTAGGTCTCAAAGTGTCCCTAGTTTAAAAAACACATTTTATGATTGCCAACATTCTGTAAAGATTGCTGATGTAGATGGTAGTTTGATTCTGACTCTTTTGTTCTTTAAAAAAGTGAAAAACAGACTGCCCACCATACTGGTGTTACCACACAAACACAGATTTGTTTACATTCCTTGATCAGCTCCAGCTGCATCTTTCCTGGACTTGGGAACACACACAACACACTCTAGTCACTCGTGATGCAGTGGAAGTTTAGGAGGCTACTGCCTCAGGAGTGATTGCACTGTTTGGGTGTGTTTGTAATGCTCAGGAAGTATGCAGTAAGAACAGATCCAGGATTGTAAACAAAACAAATATGTTTATAAATATACATTAGCATGCATTTCGGTTCTAAACAAGGAGACAGACAAAACAAACAGCAACATCAATGCATTTTAGAGAAGGTACGAAATCAAAAAATGTAGGTTTTTAACTAGAAATAATATGATGAAAAACAGGTTGACAGCGTCCCTTTAAGCAAGAAAACAGAAAACCACTTCCAAGGCAACTGTGCAGTAGTGCAGCTTGTGACAAGCAGCTTCCAAATATAACAGCTGGCACGCGTCAGACCACGGGATGCAGAACTAGCAAAGCACCCAAAAATGCTAGAAAAAAGGTTTGATTGTACCATCCATGGCATTCATGTTTAATCACTGAGCCTCCAGAGCCATATAAAATCTCACAGTGTTATGGCTGCTTTGCCCTAAATGTGCTTCGAAACTCAGATCACTTTTAATGTCCTGACTGAAGAACACAAGGTCCAGGATTGTGTTCCCCTTAAGTTGATTTTTTTTACCCATTGGTTCTGAGAGCAGTCTTGTGTTACCTTCACAAACCTCTGTCTTTCTAACTTTTGGCCTCCAGAGTTTCCCCAATCAATTTCTGATAGATTGAAATCTCACATGAGAACTTTTTTGCCCATTTTGGGCACTTGGGCACTTTTCGTCTTTCTGTCTTCAGCTGGTGATCTACCTACTTGAATTGTTTGAGGGTCTGTAGACCTTGTCAATCCTCAGGTTCCCAACCCTTCCCTCTGATACCTGTAATCATAAGGCTGTCCCCCACATTCAACATCTGAGTCACTGTCTTCTGTGAATTTGATAGATTCTCTGACAGATAATACTACCCCTCCAGCCATTTTTATTCTACCTAGCCCCCTAAGCAGGGTATAGCTTGGAACTGTGACCTCCCTGCTATTATTCTGCATTTCCCATGTCTCTATGATAGTCCTAATACACAGTTCCTCTGCGGCTATTTTTGCCAGAAGATTACCCATCTTATTCCTGAATATTCTGGCATTTGTACAGGGAACTTTACAGTCTTCTTTGGGGATATCGCTATCATCAGGTCACACCTATGGAACTTACCCGTCAGGCATCAGGATCCCACGGAAGATTTTTCTGCAACAGTCTACTAGGGGCCGCTCATGCCAACATCAGGCTCTGATGTCGTCAGCCTTATAAAATTGTGGGCATCCCAGCTTCATCCTCAGTTCTTTCCTGCCATCGACCATTTAGGCACAGACTCCATGCAAGCCTTGTCGATCAGTTCGACCTCCATTTTTACTTCCCTTTTTCTCTTTTACTTACCTTTGAATCACTTTAGTTTAAAGTGATTCATTTGTCCTTTGTATGTTGAAAACTACTCCTTCATCGGCTCTTTTCCATCACTGCCACTGCAGAAAGAAGATCTCCTCCACCAATGAACACAAACTCTGTGTCTGCTGTCTTGGGCTCAGCCACAACATCTTAGCCTGTGAGTTCTGCCAGAAGCTCAACCTTACCACCAGCAATGATGCAAGAAGGCCCTGCAGAAGTTCCTCATGGAGAAACAGGCAGACAGTGGAATGCAGGAGTCCTCTGGAGCCCCCCGCCAAGTCACCAGTGTCTTCTTCAGGCTCTCAGGCCACCAAGGCTTGGAACAAATCCTTGGGGAAACATTCTCGGGGGGACAAGGAGCAACCTAAAGACCACTCCCCGACCAGCAATCCTGGTCCCCGCTGGATTCTTACTCTTCTTCTCCTGTAATCACCCCATCAACTGCTCCAGCATTGGTGCCTCGCCTGATGCAGGCCTCTGCTTTGACCAGGTCCCCCATGGTGGATTCATCGCCCAGCTGTCATAGGGCTGTGGAGGGGCTGTTGGCCTCTGGGTCATCAGCCCCCACCCCACTGTCAAGACCTCTCGAGCCTCGAAGTCAGCTGGCGCTGGGTCCCACTGTTTTCACTACAGTCAGCAGATTGTCATCGAATCAGGGCTGTGCACCCCGTCTGTCGACATCTGTGTCGATGACAATTCCCATTCCTGCCGTCGACCTTAACTCCATACTTACCTCTATTACCATGTCTGTCATTTAACAGTTGGTTCCATCGTCTGGGCCACTGTTGATCGCACCATCAGCTGCTGCTTCGGTGTTGATGCCAGTTCGACTGGCGCACGCTGCACCCTCCAGAGAGCCATTGGTGCTATGTTCATCGGTCCCTGCTTCAGAGCAGACCGACTTCAAAGAGGAGTACCACCCTGATCTCATCCTCCCTGAAGAAGAGGATGAAGAGGAAGATGTGGATGTGGAATCCTCTGACAGGTCCACAGTCTCCTCCAGGAGTAAGGAGTCAGTCAAGCACACTCCTCAGTTCCCCCCAGAGGACCCCCCTTTTTTCAACATTATGAAACAGCTGTCTTCCACCATGGGATTCCAAATTGAGGAGGAGGAGGATAAAACTATGAGGAATCTGGTAGTTTTCTTGGAAATAAAACTCAGGAAAAGCTGCCCCACGGCTGGCTGTGCTACAAGAAAAGTATCAATACCACTTGAAACCATCCAGCAGCACTCACCACAAATAAGGCAAAAACATGAAACTGTGTTATAAAAAGCACATTTATTTCAAAAGCTATGCCAGTGCTAAACTCACCATGCCGAAGCACAAACCAGGAGACAACCAGCAGGGCTCAGAACTTTGGATTTCTTGGAGATTCCTGAGACTCCACCAAAGGTTATTCCTTCTCTGCTGCCAGCCCTGAATGATGCTGTCACAGCAGCCTGGCACAGGCCCAACATGGTGCCAGCCATGCCCAGGAAGGCCGACAAGCTCTATCAGGCTCCTTAGGGATTGCCCTTCTATGCGGCCTAGCCTGGAACTGACTCAGTGATTATCAAGGCCACTCATGACACAACTAAAGCCCCCAAGCACCTTAGTTTCTTGCCTCCTGACCATGAGCCCAGGAGGCTGGACCTCTAGGGCAACATGACTTTTGCCTCAGCCACCCTTGGTCTTAGGACTGGCAATTATTTGGCTCATCTTATTAAGTACCAGAATGCCCTTTGGAGGAAGGGCAAGGTGGCTGTCCAGGCCCTCCTGAGGGTTCCCAAAAACAGGAGCTTCTTAAAGTCCTCCAGGCCTTGGAAGATGTCAGTAAGCATCTCTTCAGAGCCCCTATGACATGACTGATACTACAGCCAGGGCAGCTGCCTCTGACATTTGCCTCAGAAGGCACTCCTGGCTTAGGATCTCTGGCTTTGCCAATGATGTCCAGCAAAAGTTGTTGAATGCCCCTTTTGTGAGTCACAAACTTTTTTATCCAGGTGTTCAGGATATTATCAATGAACTGCAGGCTTCTGACAGGGCTATTCAGTCTGTCCACTCTCTGTACCATACCCAGCCCAGGAGTAAGCCGAGGTCCTCCTTTCGTAAGGTCTCTCACAAGTCAGATCCCAGAGCTAAGTTTCAGGGTAAGCACAGAGCCAGCTCCACCTTGCCTGCCCACCTCTTCCCCCTCTGCCAAGCAATCCAGAGGAGGAGGAGGAAGAGGAGGAGGTGCTGCCCCGGCAGCCGGTTCAGCCTCTGCCTGCCTCCTTGATAGACCTCCCCCTTCTTCTTCCCCAACCCAGGAGGTGATGGTCAGATGTCAGTTCTCCCTCCATCTGTCTCAGTGGAGAACCATCACAACAGATTCTTGGATTCTGCAGATAATCGAACAGGGCCATGCTCTGGAGCTTCTAGAGCAGCCTCCAGATGTTCCCCAAGTCCCCCGGATTACCCTTCAGTTCACACAGAGGTGCTCAGAGAGGAGGTCCTCACCTTGCTGCACAAACAGGCTATAGAACCAGTGACCAGGTGGCAAAGGAATAAGGGGTTCTACTCCAGGTTCTTTCTGGTTCCCAAAAAAACAGGGGACTTAAGACCCATTCTAGACCTCAAAGAGCTGAACCTTTTTATCCTGTACAAACAGTTCACGATGGTCACCTTGCACAGTCTTCTTGCTCTGCCCAAGCAGGGAAACTGGCTATGCTCCCTCGATATGCAAGATGCCTACCTGCATATAGAAACATAGACTTTGACGGCAGATAAGGACCGCTTGGCCCACCTAGTCTGCCCATTTCCCTACCTACAGGATAGGCCGCAGATCCTCGTTAACCAACAGCCTATTTCTTCCTAACCCCCCACAAGATTTGCCTTATGTCTGTCCCATGCATTCTTGAATTCTCCCACAGTTTTAGGCCCCACAACCTCCTCAGGAAGGCTGTTCCATGCATCTACTACCCTCTCTGTGAAAACAATACTTCCTCACATTGCCCCGGAACCGCCCCCCCCCCTCTATCTTTAAATTGTAACCCCTTGTTCTTGCACGTCTCTTTTTCTGAAAGATGCTACCCTCTTGGACTTTGTTGATTCCACTGAGGTACTTAAAACTTCTATCATGTCCCCCCTCTCCCTTCTTTCCTTAAGGGTATACATTATATCATGGTTCGTTCTCCTCATAGGTGGTACCTGGGGTTCTTGTTCCGGGGGGAGCATTACCAGTTCAGGGTATTGCCCTTTGGCTTATCCTCTGTGCCATGGGTATTTACCAAGTGCTTAGCAACAGCTCTTCAGCATGAAGGCCTCTATGTGTTCCTATATCTGGACAATTGGTTATTGAAAGCTCAGTCCAGGGAGCTCCTATTGTTGACTTTAGAATGCACCCTGCAGTTGTTCCAGTCCTTGGGCATCACTGTCAATCTACCCAAGTCTCAGCTGACCCCCTCCTCAGTGACTGCAGTACATAGGACAGTCCTGGACTCAACTCAGGGCAAGGTCTTTCTTCCTCAAGACAAGGCAGACCGCCTCATTACCCAGGCCCAGGAGGTGGCTCAGAGCAGGCATGTTCCAGCCAGGACTTTCCTCAGGCTCCTAGACCTCATGGCCATGGCCACTGTTACAGTTCCTTTGGCCAGGTTGCACATGAGGATTTCGCAGTGGGCCCTCAGGGTTCAGTGGGATCAGCACTTAGACAATCTAGATCAGTTGTTCCCTGTCTCTTTGCCAGTACACAAAGTGCTTCACTGATGGATGGACCCAGCCAATCTCTTGAAGGGGGTTCCCTTTCTTATCCCCACTCCTCACCAGATCCTCACCACAGATGCTTTGGGTCTGAGTTGGGGAGCCCATCAAGGTCCTCATCAGACCCAAGGTCTGTGGTCCCACTGGGAGACTCACTTCCACATAAACGTCTTAGAAATAGGGCAGTTCTGTATGCCTTATAGGCCTTCCAGAACCATCTCTCTCTGGGCCCACTGTTGGTACAGTCAGACAATCTCAGTGTGGTCTGTTACATCAAGCAAGGGGGGGGGACAGACCTATTCCTACCCTCTGTGCTAGGAAGCAATGAGGGTCTGGTACTGGGCTCTAGGTTACGGTGTAGAACTGTCAGCCATTCATGTGCCAGTCACCCAAAACACCTTGGTGGACAGCCTCAGCAGATCACAGTCCAAAATGCATGAGTGGGAGCTGCTGACCTTGGTCACAGAAGACCTGTTCAACACGTGGGGTCATCCAGAGTTGGACCTTTTTGCATCCTCACTCAGTACAAAACTGCCATGTTTCTGCTCACTAGATCCAGGGCCTGGAGATTTATTGAGAGACACATTATCCCTCTGCTGGAAAGGGAGAGTTCTGCATGTATTGCTTTCCTTCCCTCTGATTCAGAGGGTTCTCATCAAGCTACAGATGGAGGGTGCCACCCTAATTCTGGAGGCCCCATTTTGGCCTCAGTCGATATGGTTTCCATACTGCAGCAACTGGTTGTGGAACCTCCCGGTCCCCTGCCCCCTGCTGGGAACCTGCTAACTCAAGTCCAGGGGACCCGGTCCATCCAGACCTCAAGTCCCTCCACCTGCATGCCTGGCTCCTGAGGACATAGTCATTGCTCGGTTTGGGGTGTCTCAGAAGGTGGCGGATGTCCTGGTGGCTGCCAGAAAACCTTCCACCAGGGCCACTTACTCTGTGAAATGGAAGTGGTTTGTTATCTGGGCCACTTCTCATAGCCTGGACCCTTTTAGCTGTCTGGTGAAGCATGTCCTGAAGTATCTCCTGACCTTATCTCATGCAGGACTCAAATACTCCTCCCATAAAGTGCACCTGTCAGCCATATCAGCCTTTCATGTGCCCATTAATATATGTCCTGTAGCACAGCTGCATGTGGCCCATACTTTTCTGAGGGGCATTCTCCACTTGAAGCCCCCTATCCGTAACCCAGTTCCGGCTTGGGACCTGAACTTTGTTTTGAAGAAGCTGATCCTGCCTCCTTTTGAGCCAGCCATGTCTTGCGAGTTACGCTTTCTGTCATGGAAAGCATTATTTTTAGTTGCCATTACTTCTGCTCAAAGAATTTCAGAGCTACAGGCTCTCTGGTGTGAGCAGCCTTATTTGATTTTCCACTAAGACAGGGTCTCTTTGCGTACTAATCCTAAGTTTCTTCCTAAGATGGTGTCTGAGATTCAGTATCTAAATTTCAGGAATGTATAGATAATATTTGTAACTGGGCAGACAAGAATAAAATGACATTCAATGAATTAAAGTGTAAGGTGAGGCACTTTTAAACTAACGGGGGCAAACTACATTATAAAGGATAAAATAATTCAATTGACAATAGAGGAAAGAGAGCTGGGTATAGTTATCACCAATGATTTGAAATTTGATGTTCATACAAAAAGAACAGTTAAAAAATGCTATTCTATTTTGGGATGTATATATCGGCATATAAAGAGTAGGAAGGCTGAGGTCCTGATGCCTTTGTATACAAGTCTGGTCAGGCCTCACATGGAATATTGTGCCCCTTTTTGTGTGCCTACTACTTTAGGTTCTTTGAGAATGATGGAGATGGTCCAAAGAAGAGCTACTAAGAGAGTGAAACAGCTCGGACATCTCCCGTATGAGGATTGGTTAAAGTCCTTAAACTTATACTCACATGAGTATAGGTTATTAATCGGTGATTGTACATACATATACAATGCCTTACACAATAGTGACACACTTGATGCCGTATGTCTAGAAAAACAGGATAGTGAAAATAAAACCAGATCACATAAAGATAAAACCAAATGCCCAGTTAACAAAACCCAACGAAGACAGAGATTTTTTACACAGAGGACACCACCAATATGGAATTCATTACCAGAAAATGTTGTTAATAGCAATACGGTGCATAGTTTTAAAACTTTACTTGATGACTACATGAAGGAAATAAAATATAAATATCACCATTAATTTGGTGGTGAGTTTGGGCCTCGGCCTTCTGAACTTGTAAAATAACTATGAAACTCTGAATCAATCCATCCACCTGCTTGTTTTTTACCCAGAGCATGCCAACCCAGAGCAAACATTGCTCCATACTTTAGATGTGCACAGAATGCTACATTACTGTACACACTGTACGAAGGACTGCAGGAAGTCCTCTCAGTTGTTTGTGTCTTTCGCCCCGACAGAGAGGGTGCTTCAGTTTCGAAACAGTGTTTGTCCAAATGGTTGGCCAACTGTATTATCTTTTGTTACAGGAAGTGCATTAAGGAACTTCCTGCGTTTTTTAAGGGCCATTCCACCAGGGGCATGACCACTTCCGTTGCTTGTTTCAGGGGCATGTCTGCAGCCGAGATTTGCACTGCTGCCACTTGGAATACTGTTCACACTTTCACCAAGCACTACAGTCTGGACACTGCATCCAGAAGAAGGGCAGGTTTTGGTCTTGCTGTGCTTCAGGGCCTTCTTTCTTGGGCCTTTGGCCTCCTGCCACCCAGATTGTCCTTGCTTTCAACACTGCCTTGGGCTCATTCCATAGGTGTGACCTGATACTAGAGATATCCCTGAAGAAGATAGAACAGTTACATAAGAACTTTCCATAACAGTAGATCTTTGAGGGAATCTCTGTCATCACATCGTACCATACCTCCCTCCATTCCCCTTTTCTCGCTCTCTCTCTCTCTCTCTCTCTCTCCTCTTCCCTCCATCCCTCCCTCCCTCCCGCTCAGCTGTCCTGTTGTTCCAGCCTTTCTACTAGCTGGGCACCTTCTCTCTCTCCTTGGTTCCCTGGTGGAACTTCTGTCTCTCATGGCCTCTGGCTATGGAAAGAACTAGGGAGGGAGCGGGGCCACCCACATTTTTATAGGGTTGGTGACATCGGAACCTGACATCGCCATGTAACGGCCCCTAATAGACTGCTGCAAAAAAAGCTTCAATGGGATCCTGACACATGATGGTTGAGTTCTATAGGTGTGACCTGATGACAGAGATTCCCTCAAAGATCTGCTGTTAAGGTAAGTTCTTACAGAACTGTTCTTTTCCCCCTCCTCCTCCTTTCCCCCAATACTGTTCCCCACTGTCTGCAGATCTTATTGATCTCCCTCCTCCCCTGAGTCCTCCTTTTTGTAACCATGGCTTCCTTTTCCATAATCTGTGAGTTACTGGGGAGAGCCAGCTTGGCTCCGCTTGTGTGTGTCAGTGCAATAGTATGACTTGGCACTGCCCTCCCCCTTTCCTTGTTTAAAAGTCTATCCATAGCCACAGCTAACGTATTGCCAAGTGCACTGGTTTCCTCCCTGTTAGTATGCAGACCACCCCCTTGAATAGTCTGCTGCACTCACAGAACGAACCCCAGTTCCCTTGAAGTGGAACCCCTCCTCCAGGCTCCATCCCTTTAGCCATGTGTTAAATTCCCGTATTTTAATCTGCCTACTCTGTCTCTTACACGGCACTGGTAGCACTACTGAGAAGGTAACTAGTTTTGTTTCTACCTTCAGCTTCCTGCTGAGCACATAAAAACTATCATTAACCCTCTCTACACAACATCTGTGCAGATTGTTGCTGCCAAATTGAATGATTATGTCTTGTGTCACCTCCTTAACTACAGTCAGCTCCTCCACAGTGGGAATGACCCTGTGCTCTGTCACAGATGGGAGATAGTACAGTCTTTCCCGAGGGTTTACAGCACACACTACCCATTCAGTCCCTGTAACTATTGAGTCCCCCAGTATAATCCTCATTGTCCTCATCCTCCTGCTACCACCATCCCCCTTTCCACTGGGCTCAGGCAGTGTTGAAATTACAGGGGAGCTTGCCAGGGCTCGGCCTTGGTAGCTCTGAAGTGAGCCCGGTAGCGCACATATCACTGCCATTGATTTATAGTAGGAAGGGGGTGCTCATTTTAAAGAAAGGACCCTTATAGGTCCCGCAGCTCCCAAAACTCATAAAGTGTAATTCCAACACTGGGCTCAGCAACTCCAGATGTAGCCTGTTCCCCCAGAGTTACCAGCTTCGAACTCCTCGCTGGAAGGTGCAGGTTGAATCATAAACAAACACAGGTCAGAATCCCCCCAGCTTCCAAGCAATAACTCCAAAACACAGTCTCAAACTCACTCCCAACAACCCCATGCCTCTGGTGCACCATATGCCCAAAGATCCTAATGGAAGCTATCACAAGCTATGTGTGCAGACTATTAGGTAACAGGTTGTAGACCTGGTAGTTGAGAGCAGTGCAGCACTGATGGAGATATTTACTGGGGTATGTGGGTCTAGTAGTCTTAATTGAGTTCAAATAAAAAGCCTCAAGCTAAAGAAGTATCTATTTTCTGGGTACATTTAAAGTAGTGCAGGTCTTGCCCAATCTGACTTAGGGCCTGATCCACAAAAAGTGCTGGAATACATTCCAAAAGCAATGGATGGTCGCACTTGTAGCACAGTCCACAACCCCTGGTCTCCCTGCCCAGTGTGCATACAATAGTACTATATAGTATGGCATAATGTAACTCCCCAATGGGGTTGGGGTACAGCTCAAAAGCTGTGACTACAGCATTGAACCTGAGAACATGAACATTCCAGATACAGCAGTTATTCAGTTTACTATTGCCCACGCAGTACTTCCAAACACAACATAACTGCCAACATCCATGTCCTGAAGTGAACTCTCTTTAGCAAATACTTTGCCTATTAAATCTTGACTCAACCAATGAAACAACAAGATTTGGCTGGTGCCGACAGATGATACTGTCTTCATATTATGTTTATTTTTGTAGCAGGCTTTACTGTCTCACAGTCACCAGTCTCACTGTTATTACTGTAGTTATGAGGACCACATCCAATGCCAGTTTTACAGATTTTTTTGTATACAGTGCCCATAAGGAGGGCTTTGGTGCAGCAGCACTGCTTTTCAATAATACTCCCTACACTTCCTTACACTGTACACAGTGGTTCAAATCCACCCAACACCAGGCAGTTACTTTTATCTCCCAGCACCAATCTCACTTATAGTCCCATCCCCCGTCACCATATTTTTTATGCACTGATGGTCTGAGTTAGACACCAACCATCAGATGGTTGGGGTGAAAGGGACAGGTGTTTTTTTATTCTCTGATAAGTCAGGTTGGGCACTGGACCCATCAGGTAGTTGAGGGAGGGGCAGGTGTTTTTTTCCCTGATGGGCCAAGTTGGGCACTGGACATTTCAGGTAGTTTGGGGGAGGGGCAGATGTTTTTTATTCCACAACAGGCCACATTAGGCACTGGATCAGTCAAGTTGTTGGGGGAGAGGACATATTTTTATTATTCCCTGACAGGTTAGGTTTCATACTGGACCCATCAGGCAGTTTGGGAAACAGGGGAATATTTTTTTAATTTCCTTATGGGCTAGATTGGGTACTACCCTAATCAGGTAGTTAGAGAGATGCGAGTGCCAGATTAGTTTTTTTATTCCCTGATGGGTTAGGATGGGCAGGGGATCTGTTAGGTTGTTGAGGGAGGGGGACACATTTGTTATATTCTCTTATGGGGCAAGCATAGGACCCATCAGGTGGTTGGGGGAAGGGGACAAAATGTTTTCATTCCCTGATGGGCCATGCTACTCACTGGACCCATCAGCTAGTTGAGAGAGGGGTGGTCACTTGCTCCAGGTTCTCATGCACTCGCCTCCTTCCAGCCAACAGAAAGTTAGCGAAGTGTTACAGTCAGCTGCAAGGAGCAATAGCAAGGCACAACTCACTCTCTGACAGCCATAAAAAGGTGTATGCCAGTCCTCATATGTATGTCACTGGGACAGCTGCAAAACACTTCCTGACTTTGATCCCAAAAGGAGCTGGTCTGACAAGCTTTAAAAAGGAAGACATAGCCTACCTAATGTGATGGAACAACTTAGGAAACCAAGTCGGTCAGGACTCACTTCATGTCCACAAGCTCACCAGGCAAAAAAGCTGCATCTTTGCTGGCCTGGAACAATTTTGAGGATAAACTATTATCAACACTAATACATAAACATTTTGAAGTGGAACGACATACTGTATAAACTTAACTCTACTAGTTCAAGTTAAATTTTATTGTTTGACTTAAACGTCATTCCAACATATCGCAATAGCAGCACATTTTTATAAATACATTTGCAATATTTTTAAAATCCCATCATAACAATTTTAAATAATCACTCTTATATTATTCATATATTAGGTCACAGAGAAATCCGTGTTACCTTAGCAAAGTCAGTATTCATGCAAGTGTAAACAGAACGCTATATAATTTGGGTCTGATTACCTATATTTCCTATAGTGTATTGTGTCTGTATTCCCTATTCCTAATTTGGATTGGAGTCCAATGGATATAAAAGGCAAATTAGACTGCTACCTGACCTTTATAAACTCTTTACAATCAGTATGGATTTATTTATTGTAAACTGTTCTCTTACAAACTCTACTCTATAGAAATGTTTCAGCACATATGCCAATATATGACAGTTTCTGTACCATATATCATTTATGCAAGACTTGTATGTCTTCTAAAAATGATATCTGTATAGAAACGGAGCATCTTTCTGCTTTCTAATTAGCCATATATATTTGTACCCGATCTCCTTTTCCTTGTCATCATCCATATGCAATTTTCTCCGCTTTAATAATCCTTAGGAGGGAGGCCACAGGGTTTAGTATTCACCTAGAGTGTGATTTTAATAGATATAGTACCATATACTGTACTGGGATTCGTATTCTAAGGTTCCCAAAATATCTCCTGAAAGATAAAATATAAAAGTTCCAAGCTCACACTGAAACCCACATGAAGGACGCCACAAAAAAGTCTCACATAAAAAGCATTTATTACCAACACCTTTCGGACTGTCACAGTCCCAGTCTGACATTTTTCAGAATTACTTCCTTCTTCAAAGAGTCTGTTTTAAGTGAGACTTTTTTGTGGCATCCTTCATATGGGGTTCAGTGTGTGCTTGGAACTTTTAGATTTTATTAGAGCTCATTGTTCTTTAAGCACCACTTGTTCCGTGTGCTCTCTCCTTGAGACTACCAAGATCTCCTAAAAGATCTTTCCAGAATTTTTCATATAAAGGGCACAGAATAACTAGATGAACTAAATCATTCATTCTTAGTTTGCATTTACACAGACTGCTGCTCCTGTCTTTCTTTTTTCTTTTGTTAACAGCTCCCTTTTCCACTGACATGTAAAGCATTCAACACTAAAATGCGTAAGTAGTTTCCAACTACTAGGGTTATTAATTACCACTAGCTAAGATTCCATCTTATGGTTTTGTTTATTTTTTACAAGCCATTTACATGTTTTGTATTGTTTGCATATTTTCAGATTCTTTTGAGTAAATACTGTATATCTCTAACTCTGATCCTTATTTCTTTGATTTTAGCCATAGGTAACCTGAATATATCAAAGACACAGTCTAGTAATCCGTATGGTTCAATAATCCTTTCTACAAATGGAAATGCTAGGGAACACTATATTTTGATTTAGATAGGCTACAGATTCTTCTACACATATTCTGGGGAGTCTCTTTTCCATCATCCCATAAGCCTTGAGCAAATAATTTATTAGGCTTTGTTTGATTTGGCATTCCACAGGTAATTGGCCCAACTTGGCCCTCACTAGATTCGAGTCTAGTGAGGGCCAAGTTGCTATTGTTGTTGCCAACAAACCCAAAATCTGGAGCAATTTGTGGACAGAAACCAGCAACTGGGATCTTAGCCACTGAACTTCCCATTCTAGGTTGTCCTTCTCGGCTATTGAAAGGAGAAGCCTCTGCTTGTTCGTCTCAGCACTGCCAGCCTGGCTCTGTAACCTCTGCAATGGTGCCAGGGAACTCTTCTCCCTGGTAATTATCTAGCCATACATCTCCAAGACCTCAAGAGTCCTTGCAACTGATCTCTTCATCCTCTGAGCCATCTGAGCTCTGAGGAGTAGGACATCACCCAGATAGGAGCAGACACAATGCTCTTCCTGCCTCAGCTGTGCCACCAGCACAATCAGAACTTTCAAAAAGGAGAACCCAGCACTGAAGGTGCCATTCCTGAATCACAACTCTCAGGAATGTTTGATATGATTGATGGATCAAGAAGTGGTCGTAGGCGTCCTTCAGATTGATGGATGCCAGAAAATCCCTTGGCTGGACTGCCTGGATGGTGGATTGCAGGGGCTCCATCTTGATTAATATAAACTGGCTAGCGGACACATCAGCACCTCTCAGGGACACAGTGGCCTCATAGAACCTATCCCAACTAGTGTCCACTGCCACTAGAGTTGACCCAAGGACTGGCACCGCCACCCTCTTTAATTTGGTGTTAATGAATGCATCCCACAAAGCCGCTCAAGTCCAGGTAGTACCCAATGCCCTGAGTGACCACTCCCCAGTGCTTTGCCACTGGTCTTGTTTTGCAAAAAAAAACTTCCAAAATGATCCTCCAATGCCACCTTAAACCAGGCAAGCTCCAGTACCTTAAGCAGTGTCTCACAACTAGTGACTGGTCCCCTATCTCTACCGCTGGGTGCATTGACTCTGCCCTTGAACACTTCATCAATACCTTCAACTCTGCCTGTGATCTCTATGCGCCACTATGCAAGCAGGTCATCAAAAGTGTAGATGCACCCTGGATGTCGCAAGCCATTCTAGACCAAATGCGGGACCGTGACAACCTGTGGCACATTGCCCTGGAAACTGGGAAGCCTACTGATAGGCAGTGCTACCAAGAGGCACGAAATAAGTGCACTTGGGATATCCGCAAGGCCAAAGCAGAATTCTGCCGAGCCTTGCTTACTGCCTCCTGGGGCTCTGGACACAAGTTCTGAGACTCCCTCAAGGAGCTCAGTGGCAAAGTTTCTACTGCACCACCATCCCAACTCTGGGCCAATGTATCTATCACCACAGACCCCGCCGTGATTGCTAACACACTTAATGTCTCCTTCTCTGACCTCAGTAGTGTCCTCCCCAATTTCTTCTCCCCCACCCCACCTGTGCCCTCTGTCACCCACACTACCCCCATAGTCCATTTCAAAATGGTCTCGCAGCGTAAAGCCACCCCTTTTCTTCTCAAAGCACTCAGCAAATCACGCTTTAGTAGCAACACACTCGATCTCAAGCTAATTAGGCTCACCTTTAATGAAGTCCTCCCCCCACTCACCATGCTCCTGAACCGCTCTTTATCACTGGGCTAGTTTCCCTCTAGATGGAAATCTGCCCTTGTCACACCCATCCTTAAAAGTGGATACCACACCCAGCCAGCGAACTACCATCCCATCTCAATCCTGCCCCCCCCCCAAAGCCCTGGAGAAAAATGTAGCCACCCAGCTAACTGACTACCTGTCCAAATACAGCCTCCTATGTCCCAAGCAGCATGGCTTCTGTTATAATCACAGCTCTACCACAGCCCTACTGGAGTTCACTATCTCTCTCTACACATCACTTGACCTAGGCCACACTGCAGGCACTGTTTTCATAGACCTCTCCAAGGCATTTGATATAGTGCACCACACACTTCTCTGGGACTCCCTCTCACAGATAGGCCTGTCCCCTGAGACCACTGGCTGGTTTGCTAGTTATCTATCCAAGAAAACCCAGTCAGTTAGAATTGCCCATATATGATCTACTCCATTACAAGTCAGCTTGGAGGTCCCTCATGGCTCCATCCTGGGCCCCCTACTATTTTCCCTTTTCCTCAACTCCCTTCCCAAGGAATGTTCTAGGAAGCTACTTCTATACGTAGACGATGCTGCCTCTACAGCTCCCACACAGACCACACCACTCTCTGAAATGCCCTCCAGAAATCTTTCTCAGACACTGAATCCTGGTTTGTTCAGCATAGATTAGTTCTCAACTACAAAAAAACTAAATCTATGGCATTTGCACATGCCCAAAACAAAAATCATAGGCTACCCCTGCTCATTTTAAACTCACAAAACAACCCCCTTCAGCAGGTCACCTCATTCAAATACCTAGATATCACCCTGGACGCAAGGCTCACTTACCACGATCATATCCAAAAATCTGTGCTCTGCTGTCAATGTTTGTATTGGTCTACTACACTAGTACAAGCACTGCCTCCCCCCATGAAGCCTTACATTTTGCTGTATCGGCTTCTATACTATCCCTCATAGACTATGGCATCATAGTATATGGAGCAGCTGACAACACGCACCTCAATAAAATTAAGATAGCCCTAAATAAGGCCTGTAGGCTAGCCACTGGCTGTGATAGGCTTGCGCATACCTGCACTCTTTACACCTCAACCAACTGGCTAAACTTTGATGGTAGGCTAAAATATCAGACCTGCCTCTTCGCTAAAAAAATAACTGCTGGACTACTCCCTCCTGCTCTCACCCCTCTACTCCAAACACCCCTGTCCACCCACGGCAAACTGCAACGACCCTCTTCCGGGTTCCCCACTGCAAAACCTCCTTGGGCCAAAGAACATTTAAGTATCTGGCTCCTAGCTAGTTGAACTCCCTCCCGAATTCCCTCATCACAGAGCCTAAACTTGGCCTGTTCAAATCCCACCTCCAAGACCTAATCACTCAAGATTCAGTCTGTGACTGTCCCTTATTTTCTCAGGCACTCCTGTATCTCATCAGAATACTTACCTCCCTAGTACTGACGCCCTAGATCATGCGTGTATATGACAATGGACTCCTATGGTCCTGCCTGAAATTGCTAATAACCACCAGGGCATGGCTACGCCACTGTCCTGTAGTGTATGTTCTAGTTAGCTCCTACTCTGCTCCTTTGCTCCTATTCCTGTAACTCTATGTACCATTGTATTACTTGCTGCAATTTCTCAACCACCTATAACCATGTTTGATACTGTACTGATTGTAGTACAGTACTTGATACTTTTGTCACCTCTGCTCGCACTGTTGCCTTTGTATATGTTGTACTATCTGTTGTTCTGCCTCTTTACTTAATTGACGTGAAACCTTTGTAAAGGAGTCTTTGACTCAAATGTGTGTATCTGATATTCATCAATAAATAAATAAATAAATACATTGTTGAGGGCCTGACACTTTAACTGCTTCAGAAATAGAATTGTCTGGAAGCCCTTTACCTCTCAGAACCTCTGAGGAAATTGGTCAAAATTCCAGTCCTCCTTGATGGGAGGAACTGTGGAGATTGTCTCTATCTAGATCAGGCAGTCCAGAGTATAGATTACTGCCTGTCGTTTTACCTGGTTCGAAGAAACCAGTGACTGAAGGCAACACAGTCTCTCATGAGTGCCAACAAGAATCCTATGGCTAAGCCTAGAGTTAGAATTTCCAGTATCCACATGGCTAGCCTAAGCAGTAGCACGTCAATACGACAAAGTAATTAAGTCAACATATTAACGGCAAAGGCAAAATAGTGAAATCTCTAACGTCGATCTATAATAAACAGTGGCAGGGAGGAAATGGCAACTTTGGAGTTATAACCTATCCCAGCATCAAGGAGAACCTCAGAGTAGAATATTTAGAGATAGTGGGGAGTGTGGGAGGCGGAACCCACCACCAATAGCAAAGGTCAGCAGATGCGCAGGTGTGGAACTTGTTGAAGATGGCTGCCACATACCTGGTGAGCCTGAAGGGACATCTGAATCAGTAGTAGAATCACTGAAAATGCCGTTAGCCTTTATTTTTGGGTGCCGTAAATGCAATCGCCCTTTTGGAGTTGCAGTTTTGACATTCGCCTTTCTTTCTTAGGTGTTATCACATGGAGCCAATGTAAGCTGGGCCCATCACTGGAAAAACAACTGCATTCCACCATGAACAGAAGGAAGCAGGAATGGCCCCACATGCCTTCATTATGAAGATTCACCTCTTCTTCCTGTATGCTCACTGTGACTGTGAGCAAAAGAAGCCTGTGTTACAGTTGCCCTTGAAAACTAGAGTAGGCTCTTCTGTTTCTCTGGTTACCGAGATTCTGCAAGGGTTGAGATCACCCCCAGACTGACTTGACTGGTCAAACCCCTGCCCCCTAGATGTTGGGCTGGGTTTAGATACCAGCAACTGTCCATTCTTGCCCTGAACATCCTTGAGAATATGTTCCAGCTCTGGGGAAAAGGACAGTTCTCTGGTCAAAGGCATGTTGAGCAGCTTTACTTAAATGCCTGATTTGCAGTCCAGAAATGAAGCCACACACTCTAATAAAATTACAATTACTGTTACTACATGTCGGCCATAATAGGATGGGTTGGAAAAAGGCGACATTCGCAGATTGTCTATGACTGCATCCCCCAAAATAGTGGAGTCTATCAATATGAGCTGCAAGATATTCATCCCCACTGAATGCCATGGGACAAAACTGCTTAAGGCAGTAACCCAGGAGTTTATTTCCCTAGAGATAATGCAGGATGTCTATGTTTGTTGCCGTTTGAAGTAAAAACACGCTTGCATAACTTATCCGCTCTTTTTTCATGACCAGAAGAAAGAGCCTCCAAACCTCCTAAAGTATAGAGGTGTACTTCACAGCATTACACAGTCTTGCCTGTCACTGCAGGGATCTCCAGCTTGAAATTCTCTTCCTGAAAAAAAGGATAGCATCAGATTCCTAAGACTGGACTTGCAAGCATTTAGCCACCCCGGCTCATTCTTTCTTCATAATCTAGTCACAGAGACAGGAGCTGGGAAGACACTTTGAAGCTGAGGCCAACACCGACAGAATGGGGCTCACATCTAGACTAACCATGTCCTGCACCTTCTTTAACTGCTGTGCCCAACAAGCCTCCATTATGAGATAGAGCAGTGACTTACAATCAAACAAAGAGGGCATCAGATTTTTTTTCTTGGGTTCTGTCTACTCCCCTTCCTCTTCAGAGGGACATTTCCTTATCTGACAGATCCATTTCTGTCCAGACAGGATTCTCCCCAAACCCCTCTGCTTCTTCCTCTTGACCTTTCCCTGCCATCAAGATTGGGACTCACCTGCAAATCTGGGTGAGCAGAGATACTCTGCTATAGTGCATCAGAATGTTCCTGTATGCCCCCCACGGACCTGAAGGGCCAATTGTGGGTTCAGATGTCTTCACAGGGGTGGTCTGCAGGTCATCAACATGAAACATCTCATTGAGGAGAAGCAATGTGGACTTGTGCAACTCAGCCTTATGTCTGCCAGTCAGTACCACAGGTGCACCCCTCTCCATAACCCCATGGTTCAGCTTATGAGAACTTAAATAGGCATTTATATTGCATCACGCAGTGAAGACAGAATGACCTCAACAAAGATGATCTCATCATCCTATGGCAGGGCTTACGTCTCTTAAATACAAAAAAGGTCTATGATAAGCCATGGTGCTACTGAATTCTAAGTTGTAAGTGCTGAAACTGTACACAGCACTAGCCTAGATTTGTGTCTTGATACTGGGCCTTTAAGGCTAAGGTAAAATAATACCACAAGGGAAAGGAGGGAGGGGCCGGGGGCAGAGATAACAGACAGGGTCATCCAGGAGGACAGGGTTCTAAAAGGCCTTATAGCCTTGCAGGTGGAGAAGGCACCGGGACCTGACGGTGTACATCCAAGAGTCCTGAAGGAGTTGGCAGAGGTATCTGCAAGCCCTCTGGCTGACCTGTTTAACAACTCCTTGAAGACAGGGAGTATGCCCATGGGCTGGAGAATGGCTCACATGGTGCCCCTCCACAAGAGTGGGCCCAAGGATGAACCAGTCAATTACAGACCGGTAAGCTTGACATCTATAGTGGGGAAGCTGATGGAGACCATTCTGAAGGAGTGGCTAAAAACATTTCTGGATAGTAATGGACTCAAGGATGAGAGACAACACGGGTTTGTCTTGGGAAGATTATGCCAGACTAACCTGGTCGACTTCTTTGATTGGGTCACAAGAACATTTGACGAGGGCCATGCTGTGGGTGTCCTGTATCTGGACTTCAGCAAAACTTTAGACTCAGTGCCACACAGAAGGTTGTTAGGCAAGCTGAGGGACTTGGGGGTAGGGGAGGGAGAAACTAGTGGGGTGGGTTAAAAGCTGGCTTCAGAGCAGACAGCAGAGGGTAGTTGTAAGGGGGCAGACATCCAAGCCAAGACCCGTGACTAGTGGAGTACCACAGGGCTCGGTGCTAGGCCCTGTGTTATTCAATGCTTTATAGGGGACATTGCAGAAGGGGTCAAGAGTAAGGTCAGCCTGTTCACCAATAACACTAAGATATGTGTAAAAGTGGACAATGAGGAAAGGGGGGCAAGCACTCAGGGAGGATCTAGCTAAACTCGAGCACTGGTCAGATGTGTGGCAGTTGGGGTTTAATGCTAAGAAGTGCAAGGTCATGCACCTTGGAGCCAGAAACCCCAGGACCAACAATTGGCTGGGGGAAGTGCAGGTATCAACTTCAGAGGAGGAGAAGGACCTAGGGATACTAGTCACAAGGGACATGAAGGTATCAGCACAGTACAGAAGGGCAGTAGCAAGGGCCAGTCGGATGCTGGTGTACATTGCCAAGGGTATCACCTGCAGGAAGGAGGAGGAGGTCATCCTGCCCTTGTATAGATCACTAGTGAGACCACACTTGGAGTACAGTGTGCAGTACTGATGCCCTTACCTGAAAAAGGATGTGAGATTGCTGGGGGAGTGCAGCGTAGGGTGACAAAGATGATCATGGAGCTAGGGGAGAAGCCATATGAGGAAAGATTGGGGGAACTCAACATGTAATCCCTACAGGACAGAAGGGAGAGAGGGACATGATAGAGACCTTTAAATATTTAAAAGGCATAAACAAGGTCAGAACAGGAGTGTTCCGCCTAAGGGAGGAAGGGTCATGAGGGAGCGCAGTCTGAAGTTGGAAGGGGAAGATTCAGTAGGGAGCTGAGGAGGCACTACTTCACAGAGAGGGTGGTGGCCAGGTGAAATGCACTGCCAGAGGAGCTGATCAAGCTGAAGACAGTGGACAGTTTTAAGCGGAGATGGGATAGAGTCAGGAGCAGGGTAAGTATAGACGAGAGCAAAATGGGGGGAGTCCAGAGAGAGGGGATGATGGGAGGGGAATGGTTGGGGGGGCAGCTGCAGTGGTATTAAACTGTGAGCTGCACAGTCGGGCAGACTTGATAGATTTATGGACCTGTTTCTTCTGGTGACTTTGTATGTTTGTATGTTCGTAATAATTCTATTCCCTCCGCAGTCCTCATAGTACAAACTACCTCATTAGAGGGATCCATGGCCTTCAGAAGTGCAGCCCTATAAACATAAAAAAAAAGAATCTACCAGACCTGCTGATGTGCAGCCTGAATTGCCTCCTCAGGGAAGTGAGTGACCCTCTGACAAGCCCAAAAGTGTCACAATATGCTGAACAGCACTAGATTGCTGCACACCTTTGTATACTGACATGGAACCTTTGTAAAAGAGCCATTGGCTCAAAGGTATTTATCTGAAATTCTAATAAATAAATAAACACCCTTGTAGAAGCCTTATGGAGCTGCTACAGTCACACTCCCAACTGCGGCCTTCATATGTATCAACAGCACTAGATCACTGCACGGTCATCCTTGCAAGAGCCATATGGAGCTTCTACATTCATGCTCCCAACTGCAGTTCTCGTGCGCGTTAACATCATGTGTATGCGCATGACATGATGACATTGGCACGTGCCTCATGTGAATGTGAGGGCCCACTCATAAGAACATGAGCAAAGAACGTGCTTTAACTGCAGTGCTGGCCAAACACCAGTGAGACAAAAGAGGGAAGCATAAAATGGTGTGAAGCACGTAACTCTGCAGATGACTGTGCAGGATCGGCAGTCTCAGTCAAAGTCGTTCCTCCCTCCAGAGCTCAACCAGTAAATAATGCGTGAAGCAAGAGGCACATTGCGTCCTGAAGTGCTAGCTGGCCACCAGTCATAGGAGGGAGGAAAGGTGCGAGAGCGCTGTGCAGAAAAGACGGACTGCACCAGGCAAGCAGCCTCTGTCACTTTTAAACCTCCTTCCGGAGCAGACTGCTGAGGAAGCGTGGCCCCATTTACCAAACACACACCTAGGAAAAAAACAGTTATGCTGAACAGGATGCTGCACCAAAAAACTTATCAGGCCTCTGTCCTCACATAGAATCAACTGCAAAACCAGACAAGGAGAAGCGATATAGTGTCATGCTAAGCTGCTAGCAAGGGGAACAATGGAGACATATAGTAGCACCTAGCCTAACTAACTAAGCCCCACCCCAATAGAAATGAACTCTTTTTGCTTACCTGAGGCATTAGGCTAGGGAAAAGAATTGGGGGAAAAAACTCGGCAATCCTTCTAGTAAAAATGCCCTAGGCAAGTGGTCCCTATTCAGGCACTGTAAGCACTGAGAGTTAGCTAGCAGTTTCATCAGTTTAAAAGCTGCAGCTTAACAGGCATCATTTCTAAATTTAAGGGTGCCCTCTGTCACCAGGTAGCCCCAGCCTACCTGAGATGTGTCCAGTCGAAGAACAAAAATAACAAACTTAAGAAAAAAGAAAGTTAATATTAGGAAGGCTTTAAGCCTGAGGTTCAATGGATGGAGCAACTCCATCACTCCCCTATCAGGCCTTAAAAGGCCACTCCTCCTGGACCGTTTCAGGATTTGTCTCTTCGTTGCAGCCGGGGGCACCGCTTTCGCTCCTTTCCCTGTTTCTCCTGCATCTTTGCTTTTCAGTATTTCTGCAGCACCTCTGGCTGTCAGCTGCCAGTTTCTGCTGCCATCACATCTGCTCTTCGGGGTGCTCCATCCCCCACCTCACTGGAGCAACCGGTGCTCTGGGCATGCTATTGCCTGCCCCCTTGGCTTACCTCCCTTGCCTGCTCTTCTCCTCTACCCTGGTCTCCTTGGCTCACCCTGCCTATGCTTCTTGCATGTACCACTGCCCCCTCAGCCTTGACCCCTTCCTCGTTCTTTCTGTTCTCTGTCCTCCGCTCTGCTGGGCTTCTGGCGTGCCTCCTCTTCTCCTGATCCATGTTTCCCCCTCTCGCTCACCTTGCAGTTCCCCGCTCTGGTGACACCCTGCTACCCCGCCTTTCAGTGCGCTCTGTTCCCCATCTCTCCCTCGCCATATCACAGGGGGTGCATTCCAGCCTTTCTCCTGTCTAATCTCACCTCCCTCATGGATCCCCGCCTGCAGGTGGCTCCGGCTTTCGTTGCTTATCTCCTTGTTTGGCTGAACCATATTTTTCATATTTCAAGTGTTTGTTCTATGGAAAGTGAGTTTCCTGACTATCTGATTTTTCTGTTTCCCCGGCCTATCATTTGTACTATCCTAAAAATGCTTAATGGGACTGTGGACTGACTCCATTGATGTTGTATGCCAAGTGTTTAGTATCTGATAATCTTTATACCAACATGCATCTCCTGTTAGATATCTTTTAGCTGATTTCCAAGCTACCCCTCCGAATGCCTGGTCACCACACACTGATCTCTCATGTGTCAACCTACAGGTCTCTGGTGTCCTGCCATTCATGCAGTTCGGTTCCTCCATTGTTGTGGCTGTGTCTGGGTTTTGCCACCCTCCATTCCACTTCTTCTGTGACCTTTGCTTCCTTTTGGGGTTTCCCTATCTTGCCATCACCTTCCTTATTCGTATCCTCCTCTTACTTGAGTCCTTCTGGTGTCCAAGTGCCTGAGTCCGATTCTCCTTCACTCAGTCTGACCTCAGGGTCTACTCATTAACATTGATTAATCGAGCATACCTCTCATTGGGTCCTATGCTACCTCATTGAACTGCTGCACTCCTACGGTTATTATCACCATCAGTCTTCTCATGACCTCATCTTGGTATCCTTCGCTCATCCGACCTCTGTGGGTCTACTCCTTCACCTCTACTACTCGAGCATAACCCTCTAGGGTCCATGCTACCTCGACTCGACCTGCTCTCCACTCTGAGACATGCCTTCATGTCTATTGCCCCTTTACTCAGGGCTGGCAGGCTTCTCTCCGCCATCGTACATCGTTCATTTCATATCTCACTTTACCCATTCAGGCCTTCAAGGATTCTTTCCAGCATCGTACTTCCCCTCTTGCTTTTGAGCATATGGTTGCAGAGACACCGCTTGCATCCCTCTATGGCTGTCCATTTACAAGGACAGTGTGAGAGCTTCTTCTAAAATTGGACTTTTCCTCCTTCCTCGATCTTTACTTTAAACTGCTATAGCAGAGCTGTCCTTAATCAAAATGTCCTTCAGCCTGGAGGGAAGGCGACCTAGGCTTTGGATCCCCAGAGGTTTCCTCCTCAAAGGGTTTTTTTTCTTGCCTCCATGCCAATGGTCATAACATTAGTCAGGGTTGGTGCATTTTTAGGTTCCTTAGTTAGGTTCCGCTGTTGGATGGAGTAGGATGGTGGCTCTGGCTGATCCCTCTCTCCTTAGGAAGTCTGATCTCCTGCGTCTCATCAGATTTCCTTTCATTCATTGTCCTTGCCTTTTATCGTTCTTCTCCTGTCCTTCCTATCTATATCTGTCACATTTATTTCCGGTCTGGATATCTTCTGATTTCTCACCTCTTCAGTGCTCTGCACCCTTTTGGGAATTCTTTTTGGGTTTCTTCCTAAGCTATCTTTAGCCCCACCATCCACCTCTCCTCTTCCAGCATCTTGTCTCTCTTTCCCATGGGCTTCTTCCTAAGCTACCCTTAGCCAAGGGAATTATTCCCATGGCACCTATAGGGAGAACCCTCCTCTAGGGTTCCTTGCGTCATACCCCTACAGGGTGGTATATCCCACTGATAGAGAAGCGAATCGCCACAATGTATCGAAGTCACATAAGCATACATCTCATCAAGTTGCATAAGCACAATTGAATCATAAATACTGAATGTTTTGTTGGGACCAAGGGGTGATTTTGGTGGGGGATGTAATGCTATGTGAAATTGCAAGGACTGTGAAATCTTCCCACCACACTCGACTGTTTAACCCCCCCCCCCAAACATAGTTAGACACTAATTGGTCCTGACTTTGCTTTTTATGACCATTTGCAGCCAGCGTTATTTTGTTTCTATGGGCTACCAACTGCCAGTAATTTTAAATAAAATGAGCATGCAAGCATTTTTGGGGGGAGGCAAGAGGGAGAGACACCAGCACTGTGGACAGTGCCAGCAGCAGGGATGGTCTCCCGCCTGCTGGTCATGCGAATGGAGCAATAGCAGCTTCACTGTTAGGTCCATAGCCCTGATAAGGGCACGTCATGCACCTCTGCCTGCTCTGCGCATGTAAGAGGCAGTGGCGTGTTAATTGCTATTATTTTTGAAAAAGTTGGTATTTTTTATGTTTTCTGCCCCTCTATATCCAAAAAACACTTAGCCACATTTCAAACGTTGACAGATCATGAGATCCTGTGACAGAACATACACTTTAGAAAAGCTTGTGAAAAGCCATCAAGGAATGGCCAAGATATACGTAGCTAGATGAAAATACTGCTAAGTCCTCAATGGTGCTCTGTCTAGCTGTACTTAACCTGCTCCCCCTGCTATCATCTGACCCTGTAGGCCACATCTAGCACTTAGTTCTCACTGCCATGCTACCTTCTACCCCCTCTTCCTCCTTCTCACCCACCCTCCTCCCTCACTACCTGCCACCCTTCTCCCATCTGTTGATCGGCTAGGTCAGTTCCCTTCACCCTCTACCTCCTCTGGCATACCTCTGTCTGTCTCCCTGTTCTATCTGACAAGGGTATTCCATTACCCGCCTGAGATCTGCTACGTAACCATTTTGTTATTCTCTGTATTTTGTTATTTGGAAACATGTTATAATCTACCTGTTACAGTAACTTGCCTGTATGTACTGTACCTGTAATATTCTGTTTGCACTGTACTTGTCTTTGAAGCGGAACCCATGTAAAGAGCTGTTGCACGAAGGTATGAATCCAAGCTCACAGTAAATAAATAAAACAATTTAACATTAAACTTCCTACCTAGCTCTAACCACTGTACAGTGGCACTATCACATCACTTTAAAAGCCATCACTGTACTGTGGAATTTTTACCAGTGCTAATGTAAACTGCAGATCTTTTGTCAGTAGTTTGTTCTCGCATGTAGACTACACTAGATTGCAAGGTTTACTGCAAAATTGTTACTTACATTAATGTAAACTGGCTTTTTTACTGCAATTTTTTCTTGCACTTATAATTGAGCAGACAGCAATGCAAACTGTGGAATACTGAAGTTTTTCATTGCAAATGGGATGGAATTCTATGGATTCGGCATGGAGAAATCCATGTAAATCACAAAATTCCATGGAATTCCATCAGAATTGGGATTTCGCAATTCTACCCAGCACTACAGTTGACTTGAAGCTGACCTAACTAGCTCTGATCAATGCCGGCCCGGGACCTTCAGGACCAGTTGGTCTTTAGCCAGTGAGGCAATCATCAGCTAAGTCAGTGGAACTTGAGTTGACTCTCAGAGACCAGTCAGTGCAACTACCTCCAGTCAGTCTGCCAGTCAGTCCCCCAACCCGATGGGTGTTGCACCTTCTCTATGGAGTTCACTCCACACAAGTAACACAGGTCTCAGTTAAGGTTTTCATTTGAATCCCACACACAGCATTAACATCACTATAGTAAGCGGATGAAGCATTTTTCATCTTGGTCCTTGTCCTCTTCATTGGCCTCCAAACATCTGTGCCACAGCTGAATGCTAAATCAATGACAGCCCCAGTTACTGGGATGCCAGCTAATCCCCTTTCTAACTGCACAGGTGTGCTCCTGGGTCCAAACTCCAGCCAGCCACCTCCAGTAGATTCACAGGTCTAGGTGCCCACCTTGGTGACAACACAGGTACAACAACCTTAGTCAGTCCACATCATTGTCCCATCTATGCTGCCAGCCTCAAGTGTTCCAGCCAAAAGCCAAAGAAATTTCAAAGGACATCCAAACAGGGTGTCATATTTAGTAGTCACGCCAACCCAACAGATTGTCAGCTGCCCCAGGAAGCACTCAGATTTGTCGTATTTGGACTCAGATTCTAGTAAGTCCTCAGCCCTCAGAGAAGGACCCAATGACCCAGATACTGATAGTCTCTCCTCCGATAGTGTTACCCCCATGGGTAACTTGTCAATTGTTGCTTTGCTCCTATTCAGGATGTTCTTGGTACTGAACACTCCCTGGGAGGAAGGCGAGAAGCTTGCTTCCTATTTCTCAATAGACATTCTGGAAAATGAATCCTATCCCGCAGTGATCTTTCCCATCATGTCTACAGTTTAACCTACACTCTGCTTCTGGAAACAGCTGTCTTCATGCTCGCTTCTCCCCAGAAAGGCAGAGTGTAGATACTTGGTCATTCCAGATGGGTTCACAGGGTACCTAGAACCCCATCTATGAATGATCTTGTGACAGATGTGGTATTCTACAAGGCTAAGATGCAAGGAGAGTCTCCTAAACACCTGAACAAGGATTCCAGGAAATAAGACAATTTAACATAGAATTTGCCAATAGATAAGGACCAGTTGGCCCACCTAGCCTGCCTGCTTTTCCCTGCCTGTAGTATCACCGCGGGTCCTACTTGATCACTTCTGCAATAGAGTCTGTGCTGTCCCATGCTTGGTTATCCAGCAGGCCTGATTTGCCACCTATACGACTCAGCATAGTCATGAACTGTTCAAGAGGGTCTTTGAACTATAATCCCACTAATAGACAATCAGCAGCAGGACCTCATGGACGTATGAGATAAGAGTACTCGGACACTAAACGTCAGCTCTAGGCAGCCTTTGACTTGAATGGCATGTCATCCAATGCCAGCTGCAGTTGCCACTGTGCATGACTGCATCTCTTCCTCTTTTACTAAGTGATCCAACAGAGAGTAATCTATTTCCATTTATGGCTCTGAACCAATTTTGCCCTGAAGTAGGGGGCTTCTTGAACAAGATTACAAGCAGACTGCCAAGCACTACCCACAAGATGCAGGGTCCTTTTATTTTCCACATAGACAGTAGCAGCCACAGCAGACCAATGGGAGCAGTTTTGGCCCATCAAGTCTTTCCACCACAAGGGAATGATAAAAGTGATGGCCATTGAGGTTCTGGAGGGCAAGCTTCCAGATCCATCTTTAAAAACAAGAAGTGACAGGAGAGAGAGAGAGAGAGAGAGAGAGAGAGAGAGAGAGAGAGAGAGAACTCCCAGCTACTGACACTGCTGTAAGTCCCAGTCAGTAGCTAACTCCTTTACTTCCTTCCCCAGATCTATCAACTTATATAGTAGGTGAGGAAGTGATCAGTTTGCAGTTGTCTCTAGAATTCAAGACAATTCCCTCTTGTTGACCCTGTATGCCTAGAGCTTGTGTGCTCACAGGAATATCTCAGAATGCTTCAGGAGGAATTTTAGAAACTCCTTATGCTGCATGTGATAACGTGCATTTCAGAAACTCAAGCTTGGCAGGGAATTGTGTGCTGGGACTTTCTGATACCGAAGCAGATCCTGGATCTGCAGATACCCAACTAGTTTATATGCAAATGGAAGTTCTTCATAGTCATGCTAAATCATGCTTTCTTTGGAGCTAGGCACATGGTTCTATTTCCTAAATCTCTTCAACACATAAGCCCATACAGTATCTCTATGCATTCATCTCACGGACAGTTCCATTGCTTTCTAGATGGAACTCTTACCAGTTTTGCGCCATTCCATCTGGTGTATTATCAGCCTTAGGGTTTTCACCAAATGCCTGTCGGTGGTAGGGGTATTCCTGTGGTGCATGGGTGTAAAGATGCTTCCCTACTTCAATGGCTTTCTCATCATGGGTAGTCTGAGAAATGGAGCAGGCCAAGAACTTTGCTGCCCAGATGTTCCAGCAGATAGACTCATAATTAATTAATCACCTCTGGGGTCAAAAGATCATAGCGCCAGGTCATGGGGTCTAGTCCCACACCAGGAACTTGAAGTAATAGCCAATACTGACACTGTAATTCAGATTTGGGGTTGGTACTATGCTGTGGAAGTGCTGCCCTATGGATGAGATGTTAATATGAGGCTAACACCATTTCAGTGAAGTAGTACTTCCTCACATCCATCTTACCCCCCTTCCCCAGCTTCGTCGCATGCCCCCTTCATCTTGGTGCACTTTTCCATTTGAAAGAGACTCTCCTCCTGCACCCTGTTCACCCCTTTGCGGTATGTGTGGGTCTCTATCATGCCCCTCTTGCTCTCCTCTCTTCTGGGGGGGGTACATGTTGAGATCCCTCAGTGTCTTCTTGTAGGGCTTTCAGTGTAACCCCTGCATCATTTTAACTGCCCTCTTCCGGACTTCCTCCACCATGTCCACGTGCTTTCCTAGGTGAGGCCTCCAAAACTGGACAGAGTACTCCAGCTGGGGCCTCTTCAGCAAAGGATACAGTAGTAAAACCACCTCCCTTCCTCCTCCTGCTGGAGATAATCCTCCCTATGCACCCCCAGCATCCTACTAGCCCTACCCTCTGCTTTGTCATACTGTCCTACCACTTTGAGGTCATCACTTATGATATCCACAAGGGCTCTTTCCTGCTTACTGACTGTCAGTAACCCCCCTTCCCCAACATTCTATACATCTCTCCTGGCTTCCTATGCCCTAGGTGCATGAATTTGCATTTCAGATAATGAACCCCAAGTGCCATGCTCTTGACCACTCCCCAAATTTCCCAGGATCCCTGTGCATTCTCTCTACACCCTCCTGAGATTCCACCCAATTGTAGATGTTGGTATCGTCTTCAAAAAAAGGCATTCCTTCCCCCCCCCCCCAGTTTTTCTGCTGTGTCACTTGAGAAGACATTGACGAGGACCAGTCCCAGTATTGAGTCCTGCAGCACCTCGCTGGTCACTCTCCCATCATTAGAGTGAGTGTCATTAACCACTTATGATGCTTTTACTGTATTTTACATTTTTATGTCCTTTGTGTTACTGTCACACAGGACTCAGTTTGCAGCAGGTTGCTAAGTTTCTCACCCTCAATATGTGTAAGGGTACCTCGGTAAGTGCCACTAGTTAGAAGTGATTCTCTTACCTGAGAGCTTTATTGGTCCAAATGCCATCAGAGCCACTAAACCATACAATACAGTGCTTCTTTGGCTAAGGGCACACAGCCTTCCCCTTTCACTCCCTTCCTCCTGAGAAAACACACTTTACTTCTTAGAATATGGTACCTATAACCTTCTTCTCCCTCTGGGAGATGGTTCATGAATTTGTCAGTATCAACAGTTATCTAATCTGATGAGAGGATCTAAGAGGTCTTGAAAGCTTGTATAAAAATTCTTCAGTTAGTGTAATCAAAGGTATTACCACAAAAAGTGTACCCAAAATATTCTGTCACAGAGGCATGAAGTAGGGTACATAAAATAATATTTACTACTTCACAGTATTTACACATTCTTCGGGATATCACACATATAAGATTGTGGGACTTTCGGTACTACTACAGAAATGAGAAATAAATGGTTTGCACACAGCAGAAACAAATAGAACAAAACTCCCTATAGCTTCTTAACTCTAGCAAAGTAGAACGATTCTTACAATACAGGATGTCTTAATGAGTTGTGACAGACTCCAGCTGTTGTAAATCTAGAGTCCTAGTACAGACTGAGTTGCTAGTGCATAGTACAGATGTCAAAAGCCTTCAGCTGCTGGCCCACCATGCTGCATCATCAAATATGTCACTCTGACATTATGGATGTGACACTTTCTTCATCTCCTGGGGGTACCACCCCTCTGGAAAGCTGGCCTAAACCAAAATGTTGGATTTTGTGAAACACAGACCCCTTATTTTGTTCTGAGCCATGTCTGCCTCTGCGGTGGGTGGCTGCATGGCCAGGACAGTTTCTTGACATAAAAGACCTTGGGCTTATCGAAGCTCCCTTGTAATTGTCTAGGGGTCCCCTTATCACAGGACATAGGGATTGTAATTACCTTTCAGTGACAGCTGTTTTGCCTCTGGCAACAATTTTAATCTCATTTTCCTTGTGTATCTCTGTCCCCTCAGCTGATTAGATTCTACTGTTATCGATGCAGATATAATTAAATAACAGTACTAAATTAAATAGCAAGTTGTTACAGTTACTAAAATGGTGAGTGATCTAGGGAAACTCAAGGAGTAGTCAAAAGCATGGCAGTTGGGGTTCAATGCCAAAAAGTGCAACATCATGCACGTAGGGCATAGGAACATAGAGGCAGAATATAGCTTGCGGAGGAACTGGGTTTTCAGTGATATACTGTCCAAGGATGGTTCGCAGGGGTAGGGGTGTAGCCATTTGTTTTAGAATGGAACTGGGCCTTGTAGATGTGCCAGGGGGAGACACCAGGTCCTTTGAGTGAATCATTGGCACAGGTGGGGATTGCAGGATCCTTCTCATCTACCGTCCACCCGGAGGCAAGAAGCAGTTTCTGCAGGAAGTCACAGACTTCATCGTTGATATGGTGTTGGTGTTCCCCAGATTGAAGTGCCGGGGGACTTCAATGCCTGGGTTGACGATGAACTCTCACAATTTGGACAGGTATTTGGGCTAATGAATTTGTTGGGCTTCACACAGGTTATTACCTCTGCGACCCATATTCATGGTCACTCATTGGATCTGACCTTTCTACTGGGGATAGAGACCTCTGACTTGGCGGTGGAGCCGTTCAGTTGGTGTGATCACTTTTCCAAGCACCCACAAATAGGTCTGCCCCAGTGGAGATGGTCCGGTATCACTCTTAGAGGGGCTTGACCCCAGAGGGCCTGATGGCAATGCTGGATCTATCGGGCATGCAAAGTGTAAGCTCAGGCCCAGAGAATCTGCAGATCTATAATAGGGTTGTGATGGAGGCTCTGGACTCATAGTTTCTGTTCAGATCCATTTCTCTCACTCTCTGTCTCATGGATGGGGGAGTGTTGGAGATACGGTAGGCGACTGACAGACATTGCAGTCACCTGACGAGATGGTCAGGTGACTGCAATGTCTGTCTGTCAGTAGTGCTGTGCTCGTCGTACCCCCACTCCCCATCCACGGGGACCGAGGGCGAAGAGTGAGTGGATGAATGCAGACAGGAGCATCTCCTTTGTACTAGGTCAGGTGGAGCTGCCTTGGGAGAGTCTCTCTGTCTCACGATGGTTTGCTGCAGTCAGTCTGTGAGCAGTTGAGCGAGGAGGTCAGAAAGACGAGCTGTGCATGGCTCTGTGTAAGTAACTGTTACACAAAATAAATTAATACTTGTCTTCTTCTGTTCTGTGCCCTAAAGTTAATTTTACACACTTCTGTGGACACGTGTATGTCTCGGTAAAATACAGATGCGCGGTCATCAGTGGGCGGGACTTGGATTCGGGAAAAACTTAAGTGAAGCCAGAAGGAGAAGGCCCGGGTTCTGGGGCAGGGGAGAGGAGACCCTGTTGGGGGGGGGACACAAGGAGTAGTGGTATGGAGAGATACAGAAAATTAAAAAGAGTTTGTGTCTGGCATTGGGTAAGATAAAACAAAATCATATTACACAATCTCATTCTCATTCTCTCACTCTTTTGAGATCAGTCAGAGAGAGAGAGAGAGACAGAGAGCAAGAGAGTGGTGCCTATACTACTGCTGTCTGAAGAACGGAGAACTTATTATTCAATTCATATTCATATTCATAGTCCTGTCCTTTTCAGACCAGTCTATGCTGAGCTTGTGTGTGAATTGTGTCTGATCTGATGTGACTTATTTATTTCATTCATAATACACTACAGTGTACAGCAGTTAATCTGCTGCAGTTGAGTGCTGACGTCTTCTTTGCAGTTTCTGAGCTGATCATCTGGACAGTGGTGGAGAGGCCAGTGGGGCAGGGCCCACTTCACAGGGGTGAGGGCGGGGGGGCCACTTCACATTCTTGCACCAGGGCCCAGTAAATCCTAGAACCGGCCCTGCCCCCCACTCTTAATTATATGCTCTGTTAAATCTGATTGACAGGAGCCAAGCACAGGGAATAGCAGGGGTTGTGGAGTAGGAGGGGCATAAAGGAGAGGAAGCCCGCCCTCAGTACAAGTGTTTTGACTCTTCTTTTTTTTTGTTTGTTTGTTTGTTTTCCTTCTTTAAAAAAAAGTATCTGAGGTTCGGTGGCAGGATTTTCAGGACAGTAAATTAATAAAGAGGGAACTACACGGGGAGCTTCAGTAACAGACAAGTACTGGAATAGCAGTATAAGTGCAGTATAATGTGAGGAGTGGTGCAATGCAGTGGATGTGGGGCAGTCGTATTCAGGCAGACCTTCTGGATGCTGAGGTGCTGCCCTATCTGCAGGCATCTCTCTGGACTGCAGGATGAGGCAGCCAGACTCAAAGTGGAAGTAAACCGAGTCAAGAATACCTGTACCCCTATCTAGAGACCACCCAGTCTAATGCCGCTGCCTCAAAGGATGCCAAGAATGAGAAGTACTTGGATGGTGGTGGGCTTGGGGAGGGTTAGGGCAGTCAGGCAGAGGCACATCCCAAATCCTATTCCACTCCAGAACTCGTATGCCACACTGGGAAATGGGGACAACCAAATAGAGGTACCCAGAGAAGTAGAAGGGAATGATGTGGAGGTCAACCAAGTAGGTGACCTCAGTGGGGAGAACAGTGGACCCCAGAGGAGGAAGAGGAAGTGAATCCTGGTGGGGGGCTCTATCATAAGAGGGATCTGGCTAGGAACACAGGAGGGGGAGGACAGGGAGGCGAGGTGCCTACCAGGTGCCACGGCATGGAGGGATGTTAGGAAGATTCTGGGGATCACCAGCAAGGCAAGACAGGAGGGTGAGCTGGATGTCATTATCCACCTAGGTACTAATGACCTGGCAAATGGGGAGCCTGAGGAAGTTCAAGAAGAGTTTAGGAAATTGGGAAGGGGTTTCAAGCAAGTAGCTACTGCTGTCACCTTCTCAGAAGTACTACCTGTGAAAGGCATGAAAGAGAGTAGGGGTGCACGCACCAGGAACTTTAACTCATGGTTGAAGAACTGGTGCTGTGAGGAAGGGTTTGGATTCATTGGGGACTGAGGACCCACCTGGAGGGATGGGGGCTTGTTCAAGCCTGATGGCCTGCATGCATCCTGGAGGGGAATCCAAACACTCAATGATAAGTTTAAATGCTACATGGACAAGCATTTAAACTAGCCAAGGAGGTGGCAGGCCAGCAAGGAGGGTACCTAATTGCCCACCACCCGCAGTTAGCAGTGGAACCAGTGAACAGGAGGAGGGGATATCTCTACAAAGCAGTGTGCAAAAGATGGAGATGAGCACTCAAGAGGTGAATAGGCAGAAAGGGAGCAAAATTCAACAGAAGGGCAGATAGCAGGGATAAAGAACAACCAGGGAGGGGGCTGGAGTAGAACAGCTAAACAGTCCAGGGAGTTCCCATAATGGAAAGACATGGGTGTCAATGCCTGAAGCCTTAGCAACAAGATGAAGATCTGGAGGCTGCCATGGTGCAATCGGATCTGGACATTGTGACCATCACAGATACCTGGTGTAATGATAACCATGACTGGAAGATGGCCATACCCAGCTACAACATATTCAGAAGACAGGGCAGGCAGGAAGGGAGGAGGAGTGGCACTTTATGTGAAAGATGGCATAAAAGCCACAGAGATCCAGGAGGAACAAAATGGGGAGAGATACTGTGGGTTAAGCTGGAAAGGAAAATAGGGTCAGCCATCCGCACATGGGCGATCTACAGACCACCAGTCCAGGTGGAAGAAACAGATAGGGAGCTGATGCTAGCCATCCAAAGGAAGGCAGACAAGGGTGAAGTGGTGTGGGTTGGAGACTTCAATATTCCAGATGTGGACTGGAGCTTACCAGCAGCAGCATCAACCAGGAGCAGATTTATCCTGGACTCCCTTCAAGGTGCCTTCTTCAAGCAACTGGTCATGGAACCAACTTAGCAGAAGGCAATACTGGACCTTTTGCTAACAAACGGGGACATTGTGGGGGGAGGGGTAACAGTGGGGGAGTACCTGGGGAACAGTGACCACCAGTCACTGTGGTTTGAAATCACAGAAGCAGAACCAAACTGCACAAAAACACGTATCCTGGATTTTAGGGGGGGCAGACTTTGGGAAAATGGGGAGATGCTTGAAAGAGGCATTAATGGTGATGGGGAGGGAATCAGCGGTTGAGGAACAGTGGGCAATATTTAAAACAGGGATTACAAGAGCAACAGAATTATGCATTAAGCAATGTAGCAAAGGGAAAAGGAAGAGGAGGTCATTATGGTTTTCTAAGGAGGTAGCGGAGAAAGTGAAAGCCAAAAAGATCGCATTCAGGCAATACAAAATGACACAGGCAGAAGGGGATAGGGAGAAGTACCAAGAGAAGCAAAGGGAGGTCAGTAAGGGAAACCAAAGCTCAGACAGAAAAGCACATCGCAAAATCAGTGGGTAGAGGGGACAAAACCTTTTACAGGTACATAAGTGAAAAAAGAAGGGCAAAGGGAGGGATAGAGAGACTGAAGGGGGAGGATGGGGGTCACCTGGAGGATGACAACAGTAAAGCTGATATACTGAACAGATATTTCTGCTCAGTCTTTACTGAGGAAGAGGAGGATAATGGGCCTGAAGGGAGTACAAGGGGTGGGAATGGTGCAGAAATGGACACAAGTCCCTTTACACAGGAAAGGGTCCTAAAGGAACTGGAAGGAATAAGAGTCGATAAAACAATGGGGCCAAATGGGGTACGCCCCAGGGTCCTAAAGGAAGTAAGAGAGGTGGTGGCTGAACCTCTGGCAATCCTGTTTAGCTGATCACTGCAAACAGTGGAGGTACCTAAAGACTGGAGGACAGAAGATGTATTCTCCTTATACAAAAGTGGGAACAAAGAGGAAGCGGGGAACTATCACTATCACATCAAGATCATGGAAGCACTACTGAAGGAGAGATTGGTGGAACATCTGGTTGCCAACAGACTACAGGACCCAAGGTAGCATGGTTTCACTGGGGAAAGGTCATGCCAGACCAGCCTTATTGAATTTTTCGACTGGGTGACAAGGGAGGTGGATCAGAAGAGGGCAGTGGACGTGGCCTATCTGGACTTCAGCAAGGTCTTTGACACTGTGCCACATAGAAGACTATTAAACAAACTGGGGAATATGGGAGTGGGCAGGACAGTAGTGTGGTGGGTAGGTAATTGACTGGGTGGCAGGACACAGAGGGTGGTGGTAAATGGCTGTCACTCCACAGAGGGAAGAGTGACCAGTGGGGTACCACAGGGATCAGTGCTGGGACCAGTCCTATTCAATGTCTTTATCAGCAACATTGCATAGGACCTAGAAGGCAGAATTTCCCTGTTTGCTGATGACATGAAGCTCTGTAACAGAGTAAACACACCAGAGGGTGTAGACAGAATGAGGAGGGACCTGCAGAAGCTTGAAGAATGGCCAAGGATTTGGCAGTTGAAATTCAATGCAAAGAAGTGCAAGATAATGCATATGGGGCACAAAAACCCTGGAACAACATATCATTTGGGGGGTGAGGATATAGCATGCACCAAGCAGAAAAGGGACCTTGGGGTTATCATCTCTGCTGACCTCAAGGTAGGGAAACAGTACGACAAGGCAACAGGTAAAGCAAATAGGATGCTGGGATGCATAGGCAGAGGCATCACCAGCAGGAAAAGGGAGGTCATAATTCCACTATACAAGACACTAGTTAGGCCCCACCTGGAGTACAGTGTACAGTTCTGGAGACCTTACCTACGTAAGGACATAGACAGGACAGAGAAGGTTCAGAGTAGGGCAACAGAGATAGTACAGGGATTGCATCACAGGTCCTATGAGGACAGGCTGAAGGACTTGAATATGTACTCCCTGGAGGAGAGGAGGGAGAGAGGGGATATATAGAGACATACAAGTACCTCACAGGGAGGAACAGGGTGCAGGAATACACTATTTTCCAGTGAAAAAGATGTTCCAGGACTAGAGGGCATAGGATGAAGTTGGAGGGATGGCGATTCAGAGGAAACGTGAGTAAGAATTTCTTCCCGGAAAGGGTGGTCAACAAGTGGAACACCCTGCCAGAAGAAGTGATGGGGGCTGAAACAATCATGGGATTTAAAAATGCATGGGATAGACATAAGGGAATTCTGGAGGTCAAGGGTAAGGGGCAACAGACTTCTAGAAAAACATAAAGTGAACTTACAGGCTTAAAGGGGACAGGAAATCTATGCTAATTGGCAGTGGTTAGCAATGTTCCTAGTAAGAGAAATGATAAACTTGCCTTCAAATGAATCATATTTAACTATACCTTAATAAACAGTGATGTGAAAAACTGTGTTTTCAATTGTTTTCTTTTTATGAACAACATTCTGAACAGTTCTTTTCCTGGAACCTGTAATTTGGAGTGTTTACTATGTCACGGTTTGAGTACAGAATGCTAAAAATGAGCTATTGTCCTATCAGAACCATGATTAGAGTTCTTTCCTCAAACCGCGACAAAGTTTAAACTCCAGAAGATCACTGGTTCCATGAAGAGAACTGCAACAGAATGCTGCCCATAAAAACAAAACAATGCAAAATATAGTTTTTCATGTCACTTTTTATTTTATATGGATCATTTAGGCTTATGGATATAATTTTTGTAAACTGGAACATTCTAAACAGCTAGCAATTAAAAATAATTTCCTGTCCTCTTTAAATGGGCAGACTGGGTGGGTCATAGGCCATCACTGCCGACAGTGTCTATGTATCTATGTAATTAGCTAATTCATGGGAGGGCTGAAGCCTGAGGTGTAATGTGGGGGAATAGCTCCTCCCACATACCACATAAAAGCAGGATCCCCTTACAGTCCACGCTTAGCGTGTTTCATCACGCCCACCATCCTCCCCATCCTCCTCCTCTGGCACTGTACTCTCTCTTGGTTCTGGGCCTTCTATTCCCTACATACTGCCTAGCTTCCCTACCAAGGGTGGGACTAGAGAAAGGTCAAAACTTAATCAGTTTACACAAGCACAATTACTGTTCACAACACATTAAAACAACATTTAACTGTATTTTCTGGCAGGCAGCATAATGAAATAGTGCTGCACAGGAGAGGAGATGGTGCACAGCGTGAGCCTGCAGCCCTGCAGCTAGACCAGGGCAGAGTGAGTTTACTAGTCTGGGAAAGGTGCACAGGGAATGTCTGAAAGATCTGACAATCTTTTATTGAGTGCTGGTGGTGTAGAGAGCCCAAATATCCATATTTCTTTTATTTACGTTTTTTTTTTTTTGCTCCCTGTAGCAGACATAGGGTAGAGTCAATTCAGCACACTGGGAAAGGCATAGGGAGGTTCTGAAGTATTTATTTGACAAATATATATTTTACTGACTGCTGGTGGTTCAGCAGGACCATCTCTATTTTTTTTTTTTGTGCATGAGCCTGCAATCCAGTCAGTGAGCGAAAAGCTAACTAGACTACTGTATGAGACACAAGGTTTCTCAGTTCGGAGGGGAGGGGTGTGGTCTGTCACTAGAGGGGTGAGCTAGCGGTGGTGCTCCTCCATATTACCTCCAGAGTCTCACCACACTGCTGCATATGTATGCCCGCCATGTGCATGTAATGTGGACATCTAAGAATCAAAGTCTGTTGTGAGCCATCATTGTCAGCTTTCAGCGTCGGCTGCGTCATGTCATCTTTGGTTATGTATGTGTTGTCAGTACATGTTTATGTTAATACGTCCCCCGGAGCCACTCGTTGCTGTATAATAGTGGTTTCACCCACGTTCGACTGGAGGGAGAACAGCGAAGCTGTTCTGGCTCAAGTTGAAGGTAAGTGAAAGCACTCTAATACAGGAACAGGTGGCAACAGGGGACATATTAATATATTATTGATCGAGAGTGATCAATAATATATTTAAAAAAAACTGTTCCTAGAACATGTCCATTTCCCAAGGCATCTGCACATGAGATGCTCTTCACAGAATAAGAGTGCCTCACGCACAGGGAAAAGGAGTGCTCCGATTGGTCAGGAGCACTCCCTCAATCTATAATAAAAGACATAAAGAGAACAAAAGGAGGAGGAGAAAGGGATGCAGAGTGGGAGGAATGGAGCAGATGAATGTTCTACCACACCAGTCCCACCACGTACATGTTCTACAAGCAGTGGTGGTGGAGAAGAAACTGCTAATAGTGTGACAGGGACTGGGAGTCATGGTCATGGGGCTGAATGGACAAGGACTGGAAGCATGATAACGAAGACAAAAAACATGGTTCTTTGGTTCTCAGAAGTCCATCGGTTCTTCTCCCATAGTAGGCAAGCAGCTTTCCCTACTGGTCATTCAATACATCTGGTCATGAAACCATCCTGAGCAATCCAGAAGCACACCAACACTTCCCCTTCTTCACTCTTCAAGTGATTCCAGTGCCCCTAGGACAGAAGTGATCCATCTAAAAGTGTAAACTCTAGTGCCCGAAAAATAATCTTCTTGCATTCACTGCACAACTCCTCAAAGTGTTCACCCCCCATTGTCACTAGCTGCATCGGAAAACAGCATATGAGGAAAGGAGTCAAGCAACCCAAATTATGATTTCAAGTTTCATGATTCCTGTCTTCTTGGCACATAAATAAAAAATATAAATAATGATAAAAATAATAAAAATGATTATATATTAAATTGTATCATATCATTTTATATCACACTAACATCTGATTGTATTATCTTATATATCATATCAGATTATATCATTTTAAATGCAGCATCAGTCCTGCTGCCTTATCTGCACTACCCAGTCGTCAAAAAAAAAAAATCATCTTGCAATTGCCACCAGTTCCTCCAGAGGTGCCCGTACTCAAAAGAATGGATCCTCTGCAGTGTGGGAGTGTTTTTACAGATGACACCATTTACTCCGCTGAAAGCATGTTGTGATTAGTGTGGTAAATAGATTGCTCAGGGTCAGTGAAGTCTGCTCAAACGTTGGGAACCAGTGCTCTGGCCAGCGATTTAAAATCTGAGCCTGGTATCTTCCATGACGAAGCCTCTTGTGAGGTGATTTGCCAGGTTGTTCTTCCCTTTTTAGCCACCTTGGTTGTCTCTTTGTGGTCACACAAATAAGGAGACTGGGCACAGTCACATGAAGAGGTGTTGTTTGCACATATTTGAATGGAACAATATTTTGTTAATGGAAGCCTCAGCCGAGGGTTCCTGACTGTAATAATAATAAAAAACACAGCACTTTACCTCGTGCTCCATTGACGGTCTTTATTGCATACTGTTGCTCAGGTTGTTGCTGTTTGGTATCCTCCTAACAGCTATGCCCACTCCCAGTTCTCACTCTGGTCAGATGGACCCACCAACAGCAGCAGAGGCAGTCGGGCCAGTTTAGGTATAGTGGTTAGACAAAATGCTTCAGTCAGGTGCCTGAGCCAACTGATGCATCCTTTGGTACCAGACAGGTACTGCATCACAAAGGGTCCAGCAACCAAAAGTGCCAGATCCAGTGTATGCATCCCAGATGGTGCTGAATTTGTTGCAAATAATAAAGTACCCTGCCTGAGTCATTACATACCCGCACTAAACTGACATGCTTTCCTCCTGCTTCTTCAAGTGCTGACCATTGCAGAGACATTTTGTCTCCAGCTTTGCTTCTGAAAACACATCCTCTTCCTCTCTCTCTATCATGAATCATGTTTTCTCAGCACATAAATAAAGCCAACTTGATTAAGAAAAACTAAGAATTGCAGTAAACGAAATGATATGGAGAGTAATAGGTTATGAAAACAACACATTTTCTTCGTCCTCCTCCCTTCCTCCATCAGGAACATGTTGTCTCTGCATATAAATAAAGCAACATTTAAGAAGAATGATAACTAACAATAATTATATTAAAATAAAAACCACAGAAGTAGACTGGTTCTAAAAACAACACATCCTCTTTATCATATTTATCCTCCTCCATCCATCACAAATCATGTTTTCTCAGCATATAAATAAAGCAAAGTCTAAGAATAGAAGGCTGATACTGGAAACATTCTAGTAGGATGTAGGTGCAGGGTGAAACTAGCAGAGGCTCCCACAAAAACATAGAATTTGACAGCTGATATGGACTGCTTGGTCCACCCAATCTGCCTATTTTCCCTACCTACCTAACTACTTACTTACTGTAATACCGCAGACCCTACTTGGTCTCTGGCTATACCCCCCCCCCCACACACACACACACACACACACACACGTCCTAACCACTAAGGTTCCCTTATACCTATCCCATGTGTTCTTGAATCCCATTACCAGTTTTGCCCTGACCACCTCCTCTAGGAGGCTGTTCCAGGCTTCCTCCACTCTTTCTGTGAAGTACTTCCTCATGTTTCCCATGAACCTAGCCCCCTCCAGCTTCATAGTATGACCCCTTGTTCTTGAGCATCTTTTTTTCTGAAAAATGCTACCCTCTTGTACCTTATTTAAACCCATGAGATATTTGAATGTCTCTGTCATATCCCCCCCCTTCCTCCTTTCCTCCAGAGTGTACATAGTGTACATATTGAGGTACTTTAGTCTCTCCTCATAGGGTGGTCTTGTGGAGGCTGTGCACCATTTTAGTTGTCCTCCTCTGGACCCCCTCAGCTCTGTCTGTGTCCTTCCAGAGATGTGGTCTCCAGAACTGGACAGAGTACTCTATGTGAGGTCTCACCAATGAGTTATACAACAGTATCACCACCTCCCTCTTTCTGCTGGTGATACCCCTCCCTGTGCACCCTAGCATTCCACTGTCACTCCCTTCTGCCTTGTCACAATGTTTGGCCACCTTGAGGTCATCAGATATGATTATCCCCAGATCGCTTTCCTTTTTGGTGGTCGTCAGTACCACTACCCCCATCTTGTACTCCACCTTTGGATTTCTGTGCCCCAAATGCATGATTTTGCACTTCTTCACATTGAAACTTAGTTGCCACACTTTTGGCCACTCCTCAAGCTTTCTTAGATCACTATTAATTTTTTTCAAACCCCCCGGAGTTTTTACCCTATTGCAGATCTTTGTGTCATCTGCAAAGAGGCATACCTTCCCTTTTAGCCCCTCTGTAATGTCACTGATAAAGACATTAAAGAGGACTGATCCCAGTACTGATCCTTGTGGCAACCCACTGGTAACCCTCCCTTCCTCGGAGTGAACTCTGTTTACCACCACCCTCTCTCTCTCCTATCCCCCAACCAAATTCATACCCAGGTTATCACTTTTGGACCCACTCCCAGGCTGCCCAGCATGTTTATGAGACTCTTATGTGGAACGGTGTCAAAAGGCTTACTGAAATCTAGGCAGGCCACATCCACCTCTCCACCCTGATCTAGTTCCCTGGTCACCCAGTCAAAGAAATCTGATTTGTATAGCATGATCTCCCCCCGGTGAATCTATGCTGTCTTGGATCCTGTAAGCCACCGGGCTCAAGATATTCCACAGTCCCTTCCTTCAGTAGTAATTCCATTAATTTCCCCACCACTGAAGTCAGGCAGCCTGGTCTGTAATTACCAGGCTCCTCCCTGCTACCACTTTTGTGAAGTGGAACTACATCTGCCCTCCTCCAGTCCCCTGGAACCACTCCCATCTCCAGTGAGTGGTTGAATAGGACTGTCAGAGGTGCAGCCAGTACCTCTCTGAGCTACTTCAGTATCCTTGGATGTATTCCATCTGGCCCGATTGTCTTGTCCACTTTCAGATTTGCAAGTTCATTCAGAACTCTCTCCTCTGTAAATGGACTAGAGTTCACCTCTAACTAGAGTCCACCTCTAACTAGAGTCCACCTCCTTACCTTTGATGCTCCTGTCCCTTATTTGTGGCCCCTCGCCTTCCCCTTCCTCTGTGAACATGGAACAAAAGTACTTGTTTAGAACGTATGCTTTTTCCTGGTCCCTTTCCACATACTCCTTACCATCCTTCCTTAGTTTTACAATCCCTCCCCTGGTCGTTCTCCTTATCTTACATAGCTAATAAATGTCTTGTCAACTTTCTTCACTGAAGGGGACCTGTTTGTTGACCGAGGATAAGCAGACTGATGTTATATTTCTGCACTTTGCATGATATTGAACTCTTGGTTTGAGGTACAGTGAAGAAAAACTGTGGAAAATAAATTACTACGTTTAATCTCATAACTTGGCAGTGTGGCTCATTGCTTGGTTGTGCGCTATCCTTTGGAATCCATTTCTTTCCTGCCTAGGCTATTTTCTCCTCCATTTGTGCCTTAGCTCTCCTGACTGGCTTTCCCTGTCTCTCTCTCTACTTCTCCTGATACACCTCCCTACCCTCTTCCCTCTGTGTCTCCTTATACCGCCTGAATGCTAACTTTTTTGCCCTTACCTTTCCAGCCACCTCATTTGAGAACCATAGAGGTTTCTTTTTCCTCTTGCTTTTGTTCACTTGCTTGATTCAGGGTCTATGGCCCTTTAATTTAGCCCCTGTTCCTCCACTCCATCTAACTCCCCAGCAAGGGCATCCATGAGGCATTCTCCCATCTTTGTAAAGCCAGCCTGAAGTCCAGGACCCTCGCATTTGTGTGGTTCAATTCTGCCACAGTACTTATACTGAACCACACCATGTAGTGATCTCTGGTCCGCAGGTGGCCTCCCACCATGATGTCTACAACACTGTCCCCATTGGTGAGTACCAGGTCCAATATTGCTCCCTCATGAGTGGGCTGTCCTACTAGTTGCCTGTGGAATGCAACCACAGGGACTCTGGGATGTCCTTGCTCCTGGCTGAAGCTGCAGCTGGGATTGTCCAATCTATATCCAGCAGATTGAAGTCTCCCACCAGCAGCACCTCCCCCTTATTTGCCATCTTAAAAATGGCTTCCACCAGACTTTTGTCATATAATGCTACTGTACCAATTGTGTGTTATTGAATTTTAGCTGCTGAGTCCTTGTATTAATACTACCTATCTCAGTTATATCACCTACTGTTCATATCCTATATTCTGTGTGTGTGTGTATATATATATATATATATATATATATATTTCTCTCTCTCTCTCTCTCTCTCTCTATATATATATATATATATATATATATATGTATTTACTAGCCTTCACTCTGTAACATATCCCACATTCTATATGTATATATTTGTGTAATTATTTTTTTTCTCCTCTGCTCTCCCTCCCCACAGGACACACCTGGAATTGAGCAGTACTCAGTGTGCCTTCCTGGTAAAACTCTTAAATAAATAAACAGAACCTTATCCATCTCCTCCCCTGTTGTGGAGGTCTGTAGATCATGCCAATATGAATAGCTTCTCCATTCCCCGTCTCCAGGGTGATCCACAGTACCCCTGCCGTCCCTATATTCCCCGTATCTCTATTGCTTTAATGGTATCGCTCACATAAAGAGCCACTTCTCCCCCTTTCTTACCCATCCTGTCCTTCCTAAACAGAGTATAGCCTGGACTGCCTATGTCCCAGTCATAGTCTCACTGCTCCATGACTTAGTAATGGCGACAGTGTCCGGGTTAGCCTCTGCCATCATGGCCACTCAGTCCAGGATCTTATTTCCCAGACATCTATCATTTCAACACATGACCTTCCAAATCCTATTGCCACCCTTCCTATCAGCCCCAGCCAGGACCAGGGGAAGTCAGCAGAGGTGGGGGACAGGTGAAAGAAGAAAGAGAACGCAGCTATAATCCAGCCAGCAGAGGGGGTAAAGGGTGGGCTAGGAAGAGAAGGGACAACACTAAGTAATGAGCAGGTAGGGGGGGCGGGAGTGACCTGGGTGTGAAGAAGAAACTTTGCCTAAATTCCAGAAGTTTGAATAATAAGATCAGTGAGCCATAGACAACGATAGCAGAGGCTGTTAGACTCAGTGGCCATCACTGAGACAAGGGCCAGTGGGAATAATGATTGGGATCTGGCAATGCTGGTGCATACCTTGTTTAGGAGAGACAGGGGCTAGGATGAAGGAGGAAGCGTAGCCCTGTAGATTAAGAATAAGTGGAACCATCAGACAGGTGAGGGTGAGCCGAGTCTATCTGAGTGCAGCTGGCATCAGCTATTGGAAAGAAAATTAGGCTGAGGTGGTCTACATACTACTGGGGCAGAATAAAGAAGAAGACAGGGGTTTGGAGAGGAAATCGGGAAGGGAGCCACTAAAGAGGATCTAGTATTAGTTGGAGACCAGAACCTGCCAGACATACACTGGGATATTCCTGCATCAAAAGCACTGGGAGTCAGGTACTGCTAGATATTTATTTATTTTTATTTTAGTATTTGGTAACCAGGTAAGGCCCACTAGGCACAAGTGCCTGTTTTCAGGGGTGACATGGGAGCACTGGGCGGTTAAGTGACTTGCTCAGAGTCACACAGTATACAAGTGGAGGTTGTGAGAATCAAACCCAGGTCTAGTCTGCTGAATGTAAAACACTTGTTCACAGCTCGTTACTTTAATTTGTAGGTCTTCGTATTGGTGCAGCTGGTCAGGGATCCCACACAGCAGGACATCATACTTGACTTGGTACTTACCAGTTTGGAAATAATGGGGGGTGGCAGTCAGGGAACCTTTGGGGTCTGATGACCACAACACTGTGTGGCTTGAACTGGCAGTGGGGAACAGTGGCTCCCCCTCCAAAACAGTGATTCTGGACCTCAGACTAATGGATTTTGGCCAGATCTGGGAACTGGTTAGAAAGAGAATAGCAGGTATAAACCAGATCAAGGGGGAAGAAGAACGGTGGGATAGGACTAAGTAGGTACTTCTGGAGATGACTGAATGTTGTGCAAGGAAGGTTGCAAAAAGAAACAAAGATAAAAGGCTGATCTGGTTTTCAAAGGTGGTGGTAGAAGCTGTGAGGTCAAAAAGAAGGGCCTTCACTAGGTTTAAGAGGAACAAGGGCGAAGCTGTCCCAGTGGCGCTGAGGGCTGAAGCACCGGACACCACACCTTGCACCATGCCAGTGACCCGAGCTTGAGCTTGGGGTGCCAGGGGGGGGGGAGGGTGAGGAGCTGATCGAGCTGCCAACTGACAGCTCTCCTTGAGAGAGTTCAGAGGGCCTCCTCAGTGCTTGGTTGACTCCTGGTGGAGACTGGGTGGCAGCACCACGTATAAAGAGCCCTGGCGTTAGGCCGGGGAAGGGCGGAAGGGGCCATCACTGGAGCCACGGTGTGCATGTGTGCCTCCATCCACATGCGCTACCGTGTTCTGGAACCTCGGGTTAATGGGGTGAAAAAGTGGAAAATGTGGGGACCGTGCAGGATGAAGCCTCCGGGCTGGCTCCGGGGATCCGCCAGGATGTACACAGTGCCACAAGATCCCAAACGACCCTGGAGCTCACCAAAGGCTGGCTGACATAAGCAGCGGTCTGCCACAGAAGATAAAAGCCAATATAGAAAAAAAAGAGGAACAAGGGAGAGGAAGAATGACAAGAATATCAGGCTAGACTCACTGAGACAAGGGTGGTGGTCAGGAGGGCAAAGACAGACATGGAGCTGCAGATTGGCAAGGTTATAAAAGGTAGGAAAAAATAATTTTTTTAGGTACATTCATGGAAAAAGGGAAAACAAATGGGGGATTGTCAAGATAGCAGAATAAGGGAGGGTAGTTGAAGATGATGAGCAAAAGGCAAATGTACTGAACAATTACTTCTGCTCGGTATTCACAGTAGAGGATGACAGACCTCTACTGGAGAGTGGTAGTAAAGCCAAGGGGGTTCAAGAAATTGGCAGTGTAAGGCTGGCCCAGTGACGTAGAGTGCTGAGGTATTGGTACCTTACCTCCTGCCACGTCAGCGACCTGTGTTCGTGGTGTGAGCAGGTTGCTGGGAGTCAGCCAGAGAGGGAGAGAATCAAACATCTGGAGGACTGCTCTCCTCTCCTGGGGTGGGATGCTTGGCATTCCCGCTGAAAGACTTCCTCCGGGTGGAGGCCCAAGGGTAGTGTGGGACAGAGGGCACCCAAGAAGTGAGGGTGCTGCAGAACTTCTGCAGAATACGCACACCTCCACGTGCATACCCTGTGTGTGTGCCCCAGCAGCTGAGAAAACAGGGAAAAATGGGAAAACGGGAATCTGGAAGGCTACATGGTTCCCTCAGAAGGATGGATCGGAGCCCTCATAGAAGGAGCAGCCGAAGCCTGCCTGCCAGCCCCCACTGGGAAAAAAGTGCTATAGAAAAAAAGGAAATAGGCAGTGTAGAGGTAATGATAGACTGGGTGACAAAAAGGACTGAAAGCCATCAGGGTAGGTAAAGCAGCAGGCCTGGATGGCCTGCACCCAGATGTACCTGGGGAATTGGCTGCAGAATTGGTGTTACTCTTACTTGACTATTTAAGGACTCACTGAAGTCAGGAATGGTGCCAACAGATTGGAGGCCCATGAATGTAGTACCACTCCACTGTATCCAGTGAACACAGTGACCACAATTGAGCAACTGCAAAATGGGTAACTCAGTTATGGCACCTGTGTTCTGGGCTACCTGGCAGAGTAGCAATGGGATACAGGGTAGACGACTACAGTGACAGAAAGCTGGCTATGTGGTATGGTGGGTAGGGTGGCAGGCTGAGGTTGGGAGGGTACCAGGTTCAGTTCTGGGGCGGGTGTCTTTTTTGCATCAGGCTGTGATTTTTTTTTGTTTTTAAGTTTTACACACACACACACACACACACACACATATGCACACATGCACCCCCCCTGGAGTTGAGAATCCTTAAATAATGGATTGTAGAGAGCTTCACCCCCACAGCCAGAAATCTCGTCGCTGGTTTTGTGGTCGCCTGCAAGTGTATATTGCCAAATTGCTTTTGGTGATATACACACCTATAATAGTGATCGCCATAATGCGTTCACTATTTTGACATAGAACCCCACTCCACAACTGAAGAGGGACAGGGATGACCTGAGAAACTACAGGCCTATTAGTCTTACCTCCACTTTAGGTAGGTTGATAGAGACCATAGTCAAAGAAAGCTTGGTGGCCTACTTAGAAGAAAACAGACTGCAGGACAGCAAGCAGCAATGATTTGTGCCATGGAGGTCATGCCAGGCCAACCTGATACTGTTTTTAAACTGGGTCACCAAGGTGATAGATCACAGGTGGTATATTTGCTCTATTTTGACTTCAGAAAGGCCTTCAATTTGGTACCACATGGGAGGCTACTTAGAAAGTTGAAGGATTTGGGAGTGGAGCAGGGTTTAGTTAGGTAGGTAGAAAATTGTGCCTCTTTGCTGCTGTCACAAAGTTCTGCAGCATGGTAGATCGTAAGGAAGGGATATGGGTGCTCCAGATGGACCTAGAGGAGCTGGAGGGTTTGTCTAAAATCTGGCAGTGGATATTTAATGCCAAGATATGCAAGGTAATACACCTAGGGAGACGGAACCCATGCACATAATTCTGGATGGGAGGGGTTAGACTGGCTTCTACAACAAAGGACAGGGATCTGGAGGTCATAATCAGTGACTCCTTCAAGCAAGTGAATCACTGTAACAAAGCATGTAACAATGTTGAGGTATATAGGGAGGGGTTTTGATAGCAGGAGAAGCGAGGTGATACTGCTCCCTATGCAGATCCCTCGTGAGGCCTCAACCAGAGTACTGTGCACAGTTCTGGATCCTTCACCAGGACATAGTAAGACTGGAATCATTGCAGAGGAAGGTCACCTAGATGATCCAGGGTCAGCAAGGCAGATACTATGAGGAATGGTTGGTGGTCCTAAATATGTACTCACTGGAAGCCGGATGCAAGAAAAGGAACATGATAGAAACATATATGACCCTGGGGGATATAACTAGGGTGAACAGCGAGGACCTGTTTATAAGAAATAGGTATGAAGTCACTAAAGGACATGATTGGAGGTCGGGGGGGGGGTGGCAAGTTCCAGAGAGATGGGAGGAGGTTTTACTTCACAGAAAGGGTGATGGAATAAACTGCTGGCAGAAGTGGTGGGGCAGCTACCCTAACCAAGTTTAAACATGGCTGGGACAGGACAAGGGGACTCACAATCCTTAGGAGGGGCAACACAAGAGCGAGGGGTGAGTAAGAGGGAGACAACCCACCAGTACAGTAAGTCAGTGGGGTGAGGTGGTATAGTATGGGCAGACTTGATGGACTCCCCGACTCCATCTGCCATCAGATTCTCTGTTTCTGTGTTTCTAATAAAAATAATAATTACAATAAAATAAAAACCATAGACGTTTACTAGTTCACAACATAGTACTTTCTCTTTGTCATCCTCCTTCTCTCAAAAATCATATTTTCCTTATCATGCGTCACTGCAGTATATGGGAAACCCCACCTTCTTCACTGCACACTGCACAGCAGATGGTACAGTAGGACTAGTATCCATCACTACAGGAGGCGGTGACCCCACAAGTTCCCTTGAGTCATTGCAGCAGTAACGACACAATACAATACTCAGTAAAGAACAGGCAGAGTTATTTCTGACACAACCTGCAGACAGGTTTGACAGCTTTAGATAAGACATGCAATTTGTTATGGAATCACTACTGGATACCAGATATGGAGCTGTTTTAAATCCCCTTTGATACATTAATTATATCAAACAGAAACCATTGCATACACTTATGGTGGAGGAGCAAAGACAGCTTGAAGAGACCAGCGTGAATATGTATGCACAATCCTCTGGCCATACTCCTCCTCTTCCTCCACTTCTGCTGACTTTACATCAAGGCTAAAGCTTTACAATCTTCAATTCTTGGCCTTCCTTCAAATCATCTTACTACGGATCAACTTTAACTATTCATTCAATTATTCATGTGTCAAACAAGTGACATGTACCACTATTCCCAATCCTACACCTTCTGGTGACTAATCTCACCAGATTCTCCAAACTTCTCCTGCTGGCACTGGCACCAGCTCATCACTCCCAGCAGTAGTGGTAGAACTCCAACTGATGTCAACTACCACAACTTTCACATTGTCATCACCAACAAGCTCAACTGGGGCTATGCAACAATGCTGGGCTGGGTATGTGTGATTCATGCATACCTGGCCTGCGTAGCGCCACACCTGTGGATAGATGCAAGGTGGCTGGCATTCCTGATCTCCAGCAATTACCATGCACCTGTCCATGACCCTGCCCCCCCCAGTGTGTAGCTGTGCAGGGGCAGATGAGAGGACACAGACAGGCATCCAGTTGGATGCCATCCTGGGTCCCGAAGTGGATCCCCTGAACTGCACAAGCAGGGGTTCCGGGAAGGCGTGGGAAAGAAAACTATAAAGTTTATGGACAAGTGACAGAATGGCTGCCCTCAGCTCTCTACGCTTGTCGGCATGGTGGGATGTGGTTGTTTGTATCTGGTAGTTAAAATCTTCAGGGGGTGCACAAAGGATCTGTCAGGGTCCCTGCTGCCATATCCTGCACCCCCCTTACCCTGCACTCCTTGATTTCTTGAATGGCACAGAGTGAGGGCACACCCCTGGACACAGCCCCAGACCGGCCATGCGCATAGCTGTGTAAACGGCTAGCAGATCCAGTATGGAAGGGACATATGTCCCTTCTGTAAATGCAAGCAGGGGGTCTGCAGGACCCCCATTGCATGACATTCAGACTTAGGGAAGCCTACACATCATGGATCTGTGGCTCATAGGTAACCCGCACATACATTCACAGACTCTAGTATGATCAGGTGTACTGCTGAATAGAGAACACACAGAGTCAGTATCTGTTCAAGAAAACGCAGCACAGGCAATGTAATGCCTTGTGTAACCCCTAGATGGCGCTATCCCAGGGGCTACTACCCCTGCCTGATTTGCCACTAACAGGTTGAGGGGCCTGGATCCAATGGCGGGTGCCTCCACCCAGAGGTCAGGGTTTGCAATAGTTAAACTTACTTGGTCACAGCCCTCTGGGACACTGCAACCCCCCTTTCTTCCCACTAGTGGCCCACACAATATATCAGAATTACCTTCACAGTATACACTTACCCCAGGACTAGTTCCGGCACTGGGACCTCCTGTGAAATAAGATACAGGGCAACAATCACAGTACCGTATTTTAACATAGACAAATACCTCAGGAAGTATAACTTTGCTGAAACAAGCAGCTCTGATTTATTTAGGGGATATAACAAGGACAGGGGAAATCAGGTTAATTAGCTTATCACTTTACTATCTACCTATGGCTCTGTGCACAGGCCTATCCCTACCAGTTACTGTCCCTGGGTACCCAAGCCCTAGTGGCTAGTCCAAACTGTGGCAGCTGGTAGGGGCCCTTTCACACAGTGAAAAGAAAAATTAGTTTAAACAGTCAGCAGTACAGTGATTCCATTTGGATTTAATGTGGCAATTCAACAAGTTCTCCAGTCTTCTACAGGGTGAGCCTGGTTTCTACTCTTCAGAGATCCTTTGATTCTTTTCACAGGACGGATTCAGTCCTAACAAGCAGTTACACAAGCTGCAGACCGGAACTCTGGGCCTTACACACGTTTTTTGACTGAAACTGTGCACTGAAGGAGCACAGGGTTTCTTTCCCCTTCACTGCCAGATCTAAACTGAAACTCCAACAGACAAAACTGGGCACTTCCTTTGAGTTCCTCCCAGTTCTTGACTGGATTGGCTGTCACTCACAACAGACTGCTGCTGTTGGGTCCAAAAAGGCGCCGAAGTCTAAACTACATCTCCCAGAGTGATTGCCCATATAATCCTCTTGTGGCTGGCTCAGATTATGAGTCCAAGTTCTGATTCGTCCAAGGCACCATTTTAGAGCTAGCTTACCCCATACTGATTGGTCCAGTTCAGCAGTTCAAAACTAGAATGGGGAACTAGGCAAACACAGTTCTGACTGCAAAGAAAGCAGGTTAGACAAACTGTATTTTCATTATTACTCTAAATTATTTCTGGCAAACAGTTACATCTTTCAGATAGGTTCCCTTTGCACTCTAGTGACTGCAAAATGGAGTGAATTGGCAGCAGTTCGAGTGGTACTCAAACAGAGAAACACACAGTCCCCCCATACAAACTAATTATGTCTGCAAGCAGACAGCTCTTAAAGAGACAGTACCAGAGGCTCTAAAAACACTCACTGATAAATGGCTTAAACGCCAAACACCATTCAGGCTTGGAGCATTCAAGCAAGCTCCTGGAAGTCTTTTGGGAACCCCCATTTGCAGGGGGGTTACACTTGCATTTAATGTGTTCTCATTTATTTTTTGTTCATTATGGTTTCTGATGAATAACTTGTTTTTTGGGATGATAGTACAGTGCATGTGGCTTATAGCAGACTGATCAGTGGTTTACCCTTTTGTCCAAATTATCCAATGTCCACTAAAGTCAACGACAAGGCACCAAACCATGAAGACATACCAGAGTGCTCACAATGAGCGTACTTTACTGTCTCGGAGCTACAACATAATAATTACAGAGTGCTGTTATGATGGCACATGTTAGTGGGAGGGTTGGAACATGTTTAATGTGTTGCAAACAGTAAAAAAAATGTATTCTTTATGACTGTACTGTGTTAATTTTTCATTCTACATCTGTAGGCTAAGGAGGTTTTTGGTGTGGGTAGCATTAGTGCTTGTGCTTAACCCTCAGAGTAAAATCACTATTTATTCTTCATTTGTTGTGGGGTGGGAGGAAGTTAAAATCAGAAATGTGGAACTCATTCATTTTCTTTTTTAAAGAAGCGAATTATTTTAGACTCTTGAGCTTTCTTCAAAACAAAGGGTCCACTCACCATGGCACCACGTTTCCTCAACTTCAAGAACCAAACCCGAAGTGCCACTTCTATATCATCAGCACGCATACGTGTATGTTTATGTGTAAAAGGAAGAATGAATATGTATGTATTACAGCTTTTAACTGTAATATACATACACAATTTATTTTTATTTTTTCCCACTCAGCATGAGTTAACATTTGTAGATATTACGACTGAAGTGTGGCAACAGAAAGATGGACAGCTGCAGTATTGTATGCTTAGAGACATACAGAAATAAATCTTGGCGTAACATTACACATATTTTTTTTTTTCATTCTTATAGAAACTGTGCTAATGAAAAAAGATATGTGGCACTCAGGGGATAAGTGCAGAACAAAGATAAAAGGCAGTGGTTCACTTGGAAATGTCCATGCGTGGTGGAACTTCCACATCTAGGTTTTTAGGTGGGGGAACTGTCATTTGGAGGTGGTGGAATTCTCGCATCATATTCAGTGAAGAAAATTGACAAAGCTGCAGGGACTGTCAAAACATTTTTTGAGCGGTGGTGAAACTGATTTCCTGTGGGCTCCTGCCTAATTTACCACTGGTAAAATGAAATATTGTAAATGTGTCTGGATATTTGGGAGAAAAAGAAAGACATAGAGGTCCGGATTGCACAAAGGATCCAAGCAACTGCAGAGGGTCTAACTGTGTCCACATTAAGTGTCCAAAAAAAATGCAATTGCACCAAAAAGTATGCAGTTTTGTGTCAGTTTGTTACTACAAATGATTTGTTTGGTCTTAAGCAGATGCAGCTTTTAAAAAAATAGCAGCAGGACTGCTGGGGAGCATTTGGGTGGAGGCAAACTCAGGCACAGAATGCATTTGCACCCCCTTTCAACCCTTATGAAAAGCCATCCCAATTTATTTCAGGCCTTTCCTAGTTTACTTTAGAATGAACCGAGAGGTTGAAAGTGATTTCATTCAGCATGTGCTAGAATCCTTCAGTTTTTCCAAAACACCAACCACTGTTTGCCATTGGTGATGTTCTAATTCCCCCTAGTCTATACGCCAGCAGCAAGCTCAGCTACGGTTTGTAAACTTGAAGTCACAAGTCTTCAAGGGGTTTGTTTATGCAGACTACAGACTCCAGCTGGGGCAGAACGCCAAAATGACATAATCCTTTCATTGTATCTATTGCTTCGGGTTACAAAAAAAGTAATCTTTTAATAAACAAGCATATTCTAATCTGTAATTTGGACATAAAACTATATTCCTGTTATCTCTGATCAGGATAAAATATAAGGGCATAAATATTATTATTGTCAGGCTACACAAAGCTGACGTGCTTACTTTGAGGCCGTGATATGGGTATCAGACCTACAGGATCATGATGGTTTTTCAGGCAAATAACCACAAACACTGATTTGTCAGCCTAGCCAAAGATGTTGATGTTTGAGTCATTTCAGTATTGTTATTACAAGGCAAAAAACATTAACCCATGCTGAGCAAAGAAGGGTAAAGTTTCGGACTGAGTACTGAGTACATTTAAGTTGCAGATGTTTTAGAGGATAATTGTTTCATTTTAAAATTAAATGGGAGGTCTTGGAAATGGCCCGATAAACAGAACCATTCTAGATAATGAGCTTGTGTTTCTCTTTTTGTTTGTTCCTAAAAAGATGTAGATGAATGCACAGAAGGAACCCACAGCTGTCGCCAGGACCAAACTTGCATTAACACAAGGGGATCATATACCTGCCAGTGCTCTCCGGGGTATCAGAAGCTCAGGGACGAATGTGTTAGTAAGTACCTCACTGCAATAAGCCAGATTCTGCTATTAAGATTAATCTTCTGAATCCGTAGGTGCCTAGGTGCTTTGAACTGGCAAAGGCCCAGACCACACATGATAATTTTTACGGAACATTCTCAATAGAAAATTCCTGGAATGCTCCCAGGAGGGCATAATTTCCTACCTGATGACCAAGAGCATTTAATATTTGTTGATGGTAATCTCTCTGTATAAAGTAGCCTTGTCTAATTTTCTTGCTGTATCAAATACAATGCTATCAATTTGTCAGCTATACCATATATTCACTGCGAAACAAAGAAGTTTAGGCATCAGTTAATCAGCAAAACACAGAACTTGAAAAGTAGGAAAATGCCATGTCAGGGTAAAAGCAAAGTCCCTTGACCCTTTGTGAATCTGTGTGCTGGTGTTCCTCAGGATTTAAATGACTGGGCACTGCGGTGTTGTCATTGCCCTGACTTTTTTTATTTATTTATTTTTATTTAGTTTTTGTTGACCGGGTAAGTGCACTAGACAAATCCTGCCTATTTTCAGGCACGACCCGGGGGGAGGGGGATACAGATGAATGCCAACTGACCTTGAACCAGATTAAGCTGTTGGTGGTATTTTTAGTGAACTTTGGTGCCACCTCTCAAAGATTTAGTATAAATACATTTTTGAGCCTGGAAATACAGTGCCAGCAGTAGGGTAGCACCAATGCTGAGTCGTACAATTGTTAAAACATCAAGGAACACCATATCATCAATTCAGAAAAGGCCAGTGGACTGTTTTACTCTAATGTTGCCTTTCCATACTCTTGAATCTTAGTGCTTTTACCTTTACCGATGCCTGAGTATAGTTTCTTACAGTGAATTGCCTTACTTGTTTAAGAGGATATTTAACAGCTGTTTCATCTTGCATTCTTTGAGAATGCAGGCAGAAGGCTAGCATTATCAATACTTTTAATTGCAATCAATCCCTGGAGTCCAGTAGCACCCCTTGCTTCACCCACCCCGTGCAAAGCTGTTGGTGATATCCATGGGAACCCTCCTTCACCCTTTGCCAAGCAATGTGTGATGCCAAGTGTTATCTCACCCTGCCCCTATGTTAGGTATCCCTGGTGACTGCAGAATACCCATTCTCCTTGCTCCAGTCCAGGAATTTTCATGGCATCCAGTGCCACCCCTTCCTTCCTCCCCTACCCTTGTGCTAAGCCTCCCTGGTGTCACAATTCAACCTTCTCCCATCAGACCCCTATTCTGACACTGGGAGCCCATCCCCAGTGTTTAGGCTGCCCATCAACCCACATCCAACGCTTGGAGTCAACCTTGGTATTGGAGGACTTGCAAATAAATGCCACAGGAGCTAGTCCCTCATGGCATAGTTATTTACCTCCCCCTACATCCACCCCTTGGTGACACTGGGACCCCATTCCCGGTGTCACCAAAGTTGCCTTGTCCCACTCCTGGATAGTGGCTGGAAAAACCCTTCCATGGCCTCCAAACCATAAACTTTCTACTATTGGCTTTTATATCTAGATATACAGATACAGATAGATACAGATACAGTATAGATATAGATATATCAGTATGACCACATGCCCTGTACTGGGTTATCTGTTACATATATAACAGATAATCCACTACAGGGCATGCGGTCATGTTCTGATATAAATACACCTTGGTGTGTGTTGTGAGGGATAAGGCCACAGGCCGAGTACATTCAGCCACCCAAGGCATGCATATATCAGACCACAACTGCATGCCCTGTAGGGGATTATCTGTCTTATAAATGGCCAAAATTGTTTTTGGGGGTGAAAAACAGAAAGAAATGCAGGCGTGTGGTTGTTATGGGATAAGCATGATCATATAGTGTCTTTCATCCAACCAGGAGACAGCATTTTTACTGATTTTTCTCACCCATTTTATAAAGATAGATAGACAGACAAAACAGGAGTGGTGGTAAAAATGACATGATGAAAAATATATCTTTGCTAGCAATGTCAGTAAAAGGAACATATCAAAAATGTGTTGTTACTGTTGTCACAATGGATATTTGTATGGTTACTGTCATCACAGTGGACTGCTAAACCAATCAGAGAGCAATTTTCATATTGTAGAGGGCATCACAATGCCTAATGCATCACTGAAGCTGTTAAAATCAAAGAAAAACAAAAAAATCATCAAACTGCAGACTTAAAAGCTATAACTTGTAAACTGTTGTTATATATATGACATATACAATAGCCTGACTCAAAATGGGCAGTTTATCATTACTTGTGTGTGGACAGGACTTTCATAACATACTCATGGCTCTGCTACTCATGCGGTACAGTATGGTCCTGCCCCCTCACACTTGAAGATAAACTGCATATTTTGAGTCAAACCGTTGTGTGTGTGTGTATATAGCTATATATAAACTGCAAAAACTTTGTTAATGCTCTAGTTAAGGTTAAAGCCACAAAAGTAGGGGACTGTGGCGTTTCCAACCCTAATATCCCAACTCCACACTGCACACACCAACAGGCGTTGGGGTGTGCCTTGTGGGGTTAGCCCCTAACACTCACCCCATTCCATAAGTAAATAAGCTGAGATGGGTACAGTATAGGAGAATGGGGTGAGCTTTAGGGCTGGCGACTAAGACACCCCAGCATGGGTAGTGTGTGCAAGGTGAAGTGAATGTTAAGGTTGGAAACCCTAATGCCACATTTCCCTGCTTTTGTGGCTTTAACCCTAACTAGAGCATTAACAAAGTTTATTTGCAAATTATTTCTCTACTTTTTGAGATAGTATAATCGTATCCTTATTTGCCTGTAGGAGCGCATTGCCCTCCAAGCCCTGTGTTCCCATCCTTCCGTAGATGCATATATGTATGTAGCTGTGGAAGCTCAGGGCCCTCTGGGCCCTGCACTTCCATTTATAGGACATCTACAACCAAATTGTCAGCATTGCCATCTAATTACCCCACCTCATGTACCCGGTACAGAAACTTCTCAAATGCCCGCTAAAACATAATTCTGCGAAACTGCAATGTCATTCAGCACCACAGGTGTGTAAACACATTTTGGCCAGGATTTGAAAAATGACAGCTGTGACATATATGAGGTGGGGTAATAAGAAGACTATGTTGAAAATCTGGGGTCAAAATATTTAAAATGTCAGAAGTTACGAGCCTGCATGGTGAAATTGCAACCAGTGGTCATAACTTTGCCATTTTTTATAATTTTGACCCCAAATTTTCAACATAGTCTTCTTATGACCCCCACCTCATGAAGAAGGTCAGAAAAATTGTCAAGTGCTGCCCAAAAGGTGATTTCACCAACCAACTGTGAAATCACCTTTTGGGCAGGAGTTGCATAATGACAGTCAAATTGTTCATGAGGTGGGGTGCCCAAAAGGCCATGTTGAAAATTTAGGGTCAAAATCTCAAAAAATTGCTGAGTTATACATAAAAGTTGAAACCTGCATTGAAATACATTGAACCGCCTTTACCTTAGTTTCTCATATTGCAGTCGCCGGTTCCTGCAACAAGACATGTCTTTGATCGGATAGTGGGTCTTGAACCTGGGACCTGTTCAATGACCTCCAGGCTCTAGAGGCAGACACAAAGGTTGATCTGGTAGCTATTACCAAAAGCTGGGCCATGGACAACAACGAATGGGACCTGACCATCTCAGGCTACACACTGTTTAGAAGGGACAGACAGGTGAGGAGAGGCGGGGGGTTGCCCTCTATGTAACGGAGGGCATCGAAGCAACAGAGGATGAAAGCACCAGGGCTGGGGGGGGGGTGCTTGGAGTCACTCTGGGTCCACTTAACCACCAATGCAGGAAAGAAATTGTGTATCAGTGTGATATACAGACCCCCAGGGCAGGGAGAGGGGAAAGATGAACAATTAGCTGAAGAGTTACAAAAGATGGCTGGTAACGGTGACATAGTGGTGGTTGGGGACCTTAACCTGCCAGATGTGGACTGGAATATCCCAGCAGCCAAGAGCTCCAGAAGTCAGGTTTTTCTGAACACATTCCAGGCTGCTTGCTGTCTCAACTAGTGAGGGACCTGACTGGGGGGGCCATCTTGGATCTGATCCTCATAAACTCTGAAGAAATGAGATCCGTGAGGGTGGAAGAACTTTTGGCAAATAGTGATCACAATATAGTCTGGTTTGAAATAACTACGGGCACTACTAAAAGCACCTCAGGCACAGAACTGCTGTGCTTTCAGAAGGCTGATTTTGGTAGATTGAGGCAGATAGTGAGGGATAAGTTAACAAATATCAGACACAAGCCATACGTGGAGAAAATATGGAAAGGCATTAGGGATACCGTTCTAGAGGCAACAAGACTATACATCAGGACTACAACAAAGAAAAATAGGTTTACGAGACCACTGTGGTTCTCCCATTCAGTAAGAGAGGCAATCAGGGCCAAATGGAATGCATACAAATGGTTCAGGCAACATAAATGGGACAGGGAGTGGGAGGAGTACACTCAGAAAAGCAAGGAGGCCAGGAAAATAGTAAAGGGGGACCAAGGCAGCAAAAGAGCTGCAAATTGCTAGTGGAGTCAAATCAGGGGAGAAAACCTTTTTCCACTACATCATCAAAAAAAGAAAGAAAGGAGAGGAATTGTAAGGTTAAAAGTGGGGGATGAGGCTCTGGAGGACAGCAGACAAAAAGCAGAGGCCCTAAATGAATACTTTTGCTTGGTGTTCATGAAGGAGAATCAGGGCCCACTGCCAGACAGTGATATCAGAGCTGAGACCAGAGGGGTTCAGAGAATGTACACCCAGGAGTTTTCCACAGACAGGGTCAGGAAGGACTTTTCAGACATCAAACTCGACAAGGCCCCGGCCCTGATGGTTTACACCCTAGAGTGCTCAGAGAGCTTGCAGAAGAGCTGGTAGCACCTCTTGTGCACCTGTTTAACAGGTCACTGGTGTCAGGGGTAGTTCCAGGTGACTGGAGGGTGGCTGATGTGGTGCCACTGCACAAGAGTAGAGCAAGGGAAGATACAGGTAACTATAGGGCAGTCAGCTTCACATCAGTAGTGGGTAAACCTATGGAGGCCCTTATCAAGCAAGATATAGTGGAATACCTCAAAGTAAATCACCTCCAGAACTACAAACAACACGGATTTGTGATGGGCAGGTCATGTCAAATGAACCTTATTACATCTTTTACGAAGTGACCAAGGAGTTGGACAGGGGTTGTGTGGTGGACTTGCTTTACTTTGACTTCAGTGAGGCATTTGACACAGTCCCGCATAGATGCCTCTTAAAAAAGCTAGAAGACCTTAGGGTAGCAGAACAGATAGTAAAGTGAGTACAGAGTTGGCCGAGGGACAGAAAACAAAGCGTGGTTAGGGTTCAATGATCACTTCCAAGTTAAACTCAAAATTTTGCTCTTTTATGACTTTAATACCATTCAAGCTATTTGCATGAACATTTGCATGCCCTATCAGGGATTAAAGGTCTCTTGATGTGCCAAGTTTCGTTCCGGTTGGATATGTGTGTGTGTGTGTGTGTGTGTGTGTGTGTGTGTGTGTGTGTGTGTGTGTGTGTGTGTGCAGAGATATGGAGTGTCAAAAATGTGAACATTTCCATGTTTTGTTAAATTCTTTGTCACCCCACTGTGCAGAAATGGTGTGGAATTGTGGTCTGAAATTTTCAGGATAAACAGGCCTTGGGTTACAGATGTGCCTTTTGAAGATCTGCTGCTAAAATATTAATCCGTTCAAAAGTTATTACATTTTAAAGTTTCCCATTATTTTCAATGGGAGCAGTTAGATGTCCTGTGCAAAAAAAGATCCTTTATCGCAAATGGGTAATTTTTTGTCACAAATGGGTAATCCTTTATCACAAATGGGAAATCCTTTTTCATGTGGCTGCCAGCTTGTTGATTTTTTCCACGAACTAACAAGCGTGGAAAATGCATAAAAAGGTGGCATTTAATAAAAACAAACACCAGAACCTAACTAAATGAGTCAATTTAGCTAGATTCTTATGTTTGTTTTTCAAAATAAGGGCCAGAAATACCTTTTCTGGGCACCTAAAATCCTGAGTGCGTAGCTTAGCGAGAGGAGCCATTCCCTGTATTCTCTATATGAGAACAGTGGGAATTTCTTCTGCTGTGTGCTGCAGTGAACTGCCCTTTCCCTGATGTCTAGTGGCCCCCTCCACCCCATTGCCGTCCCTTTAAGACACCAAATACAATGACAGAAACTAGTTGTGCGGATCCAGGGCTTGAATAAATTATTTATCCTTTCGGTCAAAATTTACATACAGCAGAAATAAGTTACTAGATTTGAACACAATTAACATGAGCAGAGAACTCCATAAGGTGTTCTGACTGTCTCTCTCTGTCTCCCTGTCTCTCTCTGTCTCTCTCTTTCTCTCTCTCTCTCTCTCTCAGTCTGTCCTAGCATTTGTACATTTTACTGGAGAGCCACTGCAAATCAAATTTTAATACCTTTCCCTATCCCACGCAACACCACGGCCACCACTACTCAGCATACTTTTTTAAATGGTAAGGTTGGCTAACAACCCTGTGTGGAAACCTTGTAAACGTCTTTGTTGAAGTGTGGAGCCTTAATGAATAAACAGTCACAGTGCAATAAGAAAACCCAGCACACTTCACTGTGCATACAAGCTAGGATCCAACGACAGCTGTCATGCGTCCAATTGTACTTATCCTGGGGTTATTTATAGCAGTAACAAAAAGAAATGCCCACTTGTGTCTGATTGCACACTTGTTACTCGTGGGATGGGAGGGAAGGGTGCCACTGCTGCTGAATCTGGGCAGGAATGAAAACAGGAGAGAATGAGGGGATTATAATAAATTAAGTTGTTGTTGGTGGTGGTGGGGTGGGCATGTGGAAGGAGTTGGAGTGGGTAGCCGAGTGCCAAGGGTTATTTATAGAAATAATAATAAAAAAAATAATAACCACTTGTATCTGACTGCACACCTGCTACTCGTGGAGCAAGTTGGAAGGGCGCCACTGCTGTTGGATGTGTGCAGGACGTAAAGAATACAGAAATAGGGGTTTATAGGGGTTTATAATAAATTTCAAAAAAGTTATATTGGTATCTGACCACACTCCTGTATATGAAGTGAAGTGGGCTGGAATGGAATTTGGGAGGAAAGTGCTGAGGGGTTCAGGTGGGTGGGAGAGTACCAGGGACCATTTATAGCAGTTAAAAAAAATAAATGTTTAGTTGGATACAGGACCTACAGGAAAATCTGGAAAAGCTAGGGAGGTGGTCCGTGGTCTGGCAGCTTGGCTTCAATGCCAAGAAATGCAAAGTTATGCATATTGGAGCCAAGAATCCTAGGACAGAGTACTACCTGGGTGGAGTCAGATTATCTGCATCAGCAGAGAAGAAGAACCTGGGAGTGTTGATCACTAGTGACCTGAAGCACTCCATGCAATGTAAGAAAGCAGCAGCAAAGGCAAACAAGATGCTGGGATGCATATCTAGGGGGATCAGCAGTAGGAGAGAGGAGGTTATACTGCCCTCGTACAGGTCACTGGTAAGGCTGCATCTAGAGTATGGAGTTGAGTACTGGTGCTCACACCTCAAAAAGGACATTGACCTGCTGGAGAAGGTACAGAGGAGGACTACAAAGATAATAGCTGGTCAGCAGAGTAAGGCACATGAGGAGAGATTGAGGGCACTGAACATGTACTCCCTGGAAGACAGGAGAGAGAAAGAGGGGACATGATTGGGACCTTCAAGTACTTGAAAGGGATAAATAAGGTTGATATGGAGAGTCTCTTTAAGCTGAGTGGCAACCATAACATGAGGGGGCACTGTCTTAAGCTGGAGGGTGCGAGGTTTAGGAGGGAGGTCAGGAAACACTTCTTCACAGAGAGGGTGGTGGACACTTGGAATGCGCTGCCAGGAGAGGTAACCTCATTGAAGACAGTGGGCAGCTTTAAGAGAGGCTGGGACAGGTATAGGAGGAGGGTTAGGGTCATGGGTAGGGAGGATAGAAGGAGTGGAGAGAGGGGGCAGGGACAGTAGCTCAAGCTGTGGACCCTGCGACACGAGCAGACTTGATAGACCAAATGGCCTTATTCTGCTGACTTCTTTGTATGTTGGTGTATGTTCACATGGATCTGACCATGCTCTTACAACTTGTGTAGTTGGTCAGAAGGGACCACTGTTGTAGGGTTTGGACAAGAGGGGAAAAAAAAGACAGAACCAGGGGATTACAATAAATTAATTTAAAAAAGCTATATTAGTATTTAATCATGGTCCTACACAACCTCTGATTGCGTTCCTCATTATGTTGTTTGTTATCCCTGGTGTCTAGTGGCACCCCCCACCCTCTGATCGCCATCCCCATTGCTTTCTTTATTATCCCTGGTGTCTAGGGGCACCCTCCAGTCACTATCCCCATTCCTGTCTTTGTTATCCCTGGTGTCGAGATGTGCTCCCCCAACCTCCGATCACCTTCCCCGTTATGTTTTGCTATGTCTGGTGTCTAGTGGCACCCCACCCTCCAATTGCCATTGCCATTACTATTTTTGTTAGCCCTGGTGTCTAGTGACCCCCCTTGACATCCATCCAGACCTGAATCTGACCCCCCACCTCCCACTCAGTACTCACCACCCTACACCTCCTAGTACACCCTTACACACTCTCACTCACCTGAACAGATCCCAGGTTTGAGATCCATTCTCCAATCGAAGACACGTCTTGCTGCTGAAACCAGCGACTGCAATATGAGAAACTAAGGTAAATGCGGTTCAGTATATTTCAATCGGGTTTTTAACTCCGATGCATAACTAAGCCATTTCTTGACATTTTGACACCAAATTTTCAACATGGCCTTTTGGGGACCCCACCTCATGAACAATATGACTGTCATTACACAACTCCCACACGAACGGTGATTTCATGTTTGCTTGGTGAAATCACCTTTTGAACAGGATTTAAACATTTTCACCACACCTGTTCATGAAATGGGGTCATAAGAAGGCTATGTTGAAAAGTTGGGAGCAAAATATGTAAAAATGCCTAAGTTATGATCATTCATTGCAATTTTGCTTTGTACGCTCGTAATTTTGGAAATAATTTTTTTTTTTGCTATTCCTTTATCCTCCTGCTCCATGGTCCTCGATCAGGAGGGAGCCCCAGTCCCTTCCCCCAACTGCCAACAGCCAATACCACCATTACCCCAAGGGCTAACCCCCCTGGTGGGGCCACTGGGGGCACCCTAAACCCCACCGAAGACCGGATTCAGTGTGGTCGGCGCCATGGCTAATTGGGGACGGGACCTGTGAGCTCCCTTCGTCATCTAGCCGGGAGCTCTTTTTCCACCAGTTTCACCCTTTCAGGGGTGGAGCGTGCAATGACACCAACAACGGTAGTGCACATGCTCCCATGCACGTCCCATCAGGTGTCTGCCCCGCCTCTGACCCCAAGTCGGCAGCGTCAGTGTGCCAACCCCCAGCCTCCGCTAAGGGCCAGGCATGCACTGATAAATGATTGCCCCCCCCCAGAGAAGGAGAGCCATCCCTGGGACACTCAATCCTTCTCCTCCCCTGCCATCCCACAGAGGCCCATGGTCATTCTCAAATACAGGTCGTCGGTGTGGCGTAAGGTGTGGCGTCCAGCGCCTCAACCCTCAGCACCAACGGCCGGCTAACTTTAGAAATGTCAAATATTTTGACCCCAAATTTTCAACATAGCCTTCTCATTACCCCACCTCATGTAAGTCACAGCTGTCATTTTTCTAATCCTGGCCAAAATGCATTTTCACACCTGTGGCACGGAATGGTGTTGCAGTTGCACGGAATTACGTTTTGGCAGGCATTTGAAATTTTCTGCACCAAGTACATGAGGTAAGGTAATAAGATGGCTATGCTAACAATTTGGTTGTAGTTGCCCTATAAATGGATATGCAGGGTCCTTCCACTGGTACATGCACATATGCATTTATGTAGGGATAGGAACACAGTGCCTGGAGGGCCCTGTGCTCCCACAGGTAAATAACAATGGGCCCTATGTACATATGGGTGGGAATCATGCACCAGAGATGCGTATCCCACCCACGGCACTCCACACCTGCTGACAGGTATGTACCTGGTGGTATTCATGACCAACGGCCACCTGTCAGCGGCCCCACGCCCCGGCACGCAGGTTTGCAGGGGGCGGACAGGGGTGGAGCTGCAGACCTGCATGCACATCCAATCAGATGCCTCTGTCAGGTCCCACAGTGGATCCCTTACATGGCAGGGCATGTGTTGGCTGCACATCCCTGTGGATGTCGAACAGATGGTGGATGTGGAGGTGCATGGAGGGAAGTGCCACCGGACGTCCTGAGCCATGGCACCGACTGACCAGTGAAGGGACAGAGTGCCATCAGTGATTTGGGGGCATGAGTGGGGAGGGTTCATGCCAGTGGGTCAGAGCTGTGATGGGGGCATTACACAGATGGGGACATGGCACCAGTATGTGGCATGGGGAAGGGGGTTGCCACTGCAGTCCGGATGGGTAGGGGCCCCTCTGTGGGTGGGTGTGTGTGGGGGAAGCATGTGGGATGTTAATGTTGTGGCATAGGGCTGCCACTGCTGTCCTGGACTGGGTGGGGTCTTGCGTGTTTGCCAGCCTTTATAGGAGTTATGGCAAGGTCCCACCTGCTGTAACCTGAGCCCTCCCCCCCCGCAGGCAGCACTATGCATCATAGTGCATGGCACATGGTGCTGGCACACCCCCTGCCCACCCCATCACATTGTTGTCTGTGCAGCCAGGGGATTGGGTGCATAGGGGGCTGTGCACCCCAGGTCTTGCATCTCATGTGGAGGGTGTAATGGGTGCAGAATGGCTATGTGCCACGGATCTGCAGAGCATAGCCACTCCACACATTAGTGCATAGGGCCCCAAATGATTACACTATCTCAGAAATTATGGATGGATGGGAGTGTAAGGCCTGGAGGCAAATAAGGCTATGACATATATTATAGTGGAGGATGTAATTATACCATCTCAAAAAGTAAGGAAATTCTTGACAAAAGCCTTTGTTAATGTATCAGTTAGGGATCCAGTGACAAAAGTGGGAAATGTGCTGTTAGGGTTTCCAACCCTAATACCCCACCTCCACCATGCAGGCAGCAACAGGTGTGGTGGGGATGCCTTGGGATTGTCAGCCCTCATGCTCACCCCATTGTCCTATACTGTAGACATGTCAGCTTACTTACACATGGAATGGGGTGAGCGTTAGGCTTGACAACCCCAAGGCACTTCCCCCTACGCCTGTTGCTGCCTGTATGGTGCAGGTGGGGTGTTGGGGTTGGAAATCCTAACAGCACATTTCCCAACTTTTGTTGCTTTAACCCTAACTGGTGCATTAACAAAGTTTTTTGCAATGAATTTCCTTACTTTTGGGGATAGTATAATCATATACTCATACTCATTTGCCTGTGGGAGTGCAGGGCCCTGTGGGCCCTGTGCTTCCATCCCTTCATAGATTCATACATCTATGTTGCTGTGGAAGCACAGGGGTCTCTGGGCACTGCGCACTTCCATTTCTGGCAAAACAAGAATTTATTTGCTCAGTTGTATGGCTTGTTAAATGAGAGACCAACTTATACTGCCCTTGTATAATTCTCTGGTGAAGCCACATCTACAGTATGGACTTCATTACTATTGCCCACACCTCAAAAAGCACAATAACCTACTGGAGAAGTTCCACAGAGGATGGCAACAAAGATGATAGTGGATCACCACAGTAAGGCATACTATGAGAGGTTTAGGGCACTGAACATCTACTAAGTACAGAACAGGACAAAGATAGTAGACCTTCAAGTACTAGAAACAGATAAATTACATGGATACGGAAGCTCTCTTTAAGTAAAATGGCAGCCATACCTTGAGAGGCCACAGTCTTAAGATACAGGCAGGGATGTCTAGGAGCAAACTGACAATGTACTTCTTCACATATAGGGTGGTGGACACTTGCAGTGTGCTGTACTTCAATAGGGGAAGTATTCTCCATGAGTAGTAAAGATGGGAAGCATGGGAGGAGTGAGGAGGTGGAGCAAACCCAACACGTCAACCCCTGGACACTGCAGTAGGAGCAGACTACGTAGACCAAATTGCATTCTTCTCTTAGCTTCTTCGTATTTTTGAATTTTCTACTTCACCAACCAAAAGACTAACTTTGAACCACATTTTGTGCTTCTAAACCAGGAGTAGTAGTTTAACCTACATTTTTTTGTTCGTGAACAAAATGTAGTACTTTGGAGCAGATTTTCTGTTTTGAGAGCCACAGGTACTAGTTAGAATCACATTTTCTGGGTCGCAAACCCAAATACCAAGTTAGAATCACTTTTTCTGTTTCTCTAACTAGAATTAGTAGTTCAAACGACTTTTCCTGGTTCATGAACCAGAGCACTTTAAGTTTGAATAAAAAAAAAAAAGAGGTTTGAACCAGAAACTGCTCTGAAGAGATTGTGAATGTGTGCAATATAACATTCTGGCAAATTTCCCCAAAAACAGACTATAAAATCTTACTTAGGGAAAACGTTGTACATCAGGGATGTTTTGGTTTTGCTAAAACTATCCTTTTACAAGTAGTAATAGAAATAAAGAAACAAGACTGTGGCCATCGCTAACCCCACCCCCCAAAAAAAAGTGGATTATTAGACCCATTTTTGGTTCATGATACAGTACATCAAATTTGTGAACCAAAAACACTCTTGCGAACCAGAAATGTCTGGTTTGTCTGGGACATCGATCCAAAACCTATTTTTAAATCCTTACAACTCAGGAACCATTTAATATTTTGTCACCTTCGAAAGGCATTACCTTAGCACAGACCATGTACCCTGAAAGTGTCGTGCAGAAATTCAGTACCATGTAGCCTGTACATGACAGCAAAACAATGCAAAAAAGAAAATGTTAAGACTAGGGAACAATCTGACACTTTTATAGAATAAAGAGTATCCAGACCTTGGAAACCGTGCAAGGTGCCATCATGAAACTCTCCACGTTTTCACAGCATAGTACACAAACGGAAAATTCAAATTTGTGGGCTATTCTGACAAACCCCACCAAAGTTATTAAACTGCAAAGATAGGGGTTTAACATTGAACACCGTGCTCAACCCCAACTATAGGGGCACTATAATATATTTATACAATAGGTGTGGACACAATATCCATTACAAAAATTCATTTATTTCCAAAAAGCTGCCAAATTAAATAAAATCCAAATAAAAACTACACCCAAAAATCAGAGCCCTATAGCATAAATGGAATATGCAGTGGGGAACTTGTTAAATAAATGACGTATGTGCACAAGAGCAATTTGCCCTTGGGCAACTCACTAATGGCTTATGCCACTTATCAGGTTACATGAGGTCAAGTTGCTCTTGTGCATGTAAATCATGTATTACTGCATACCCAATCTATCTATCTATCTATCTATCTATCTATCTGTCTGTCTGTCTATTGGCACAGTTGTGCCCCTGTAGTTAGGGTTGAGTAGCATGTTTAATGTTAAATCTCAAATTTTGCACTTTAATAACTTTGCAACCAATCAATGGATTTGTACAACATTTGGCATGCGTTATACTGTGGGGTAGATTTCTTGATGTGGCAAGTTTAGTTCCAGTTGGATATGCAGATTCTGAAATCTGGATAGTGCAAAAACCTTAAAAGTTACCACTTTTTAAGTTTTTTTTCCTAATGGCCTTGCACCCAGATGATATGGAATTTTGGTGTGAATTTTTTTGTGTGCCTCCCCTGCACCCCTGATTGGCTTCTCCTTCAGGCCACCTAGATGCGCCTCACAGTCCTCCTCCTCTGCCACCAACTACCACCCCATATTGCAGCCCCCCCCAGGTAACCCAACATTTTCCTTCATCGGACGTGTCCCCCCCTTCCACGGAGAAAGTGCCAATAGGCACATCTTATTATTGGCCCAGGTGCTGCTGGGGTTAGTCTGGACTGTCTGGGGCTTTTTGGCAGTGAGGGACTGGCAGCCATCATCCAGTTGATCAGGGGGCCATTTTTTCCAGTTTTCTTGGGGGAGCATGATATGCCACATGACGTCAAGGCATGAGGCAACATCCACCATGCTCCATCTCACAGAGAGGTCTGACATGTTGCCATGCCCCCAGCCTCCACTAGGGGCCAACAAACACTGAACCATGCACCCCCTTATATCCCAGGAGAAGGTGATCAGTTGTTGGACGCTTGAGCCATCTCATCTTGGCCAGCCCTCCAACAACTGGGTCCATTCCCGAACCCGGGTCGTCAGTGTCGCAGGCAGAAATCCAACCACGGCACCAGTGGGCCTGCCAGTGTGAATTTTTTATGGTAGAAACAGCTTGAATAACAGAACTGCCAAGCACTTGGTGAAAAAATATTAGTCTGTTGCAGTTTTTAAGTTCCCATTGTTTTCAATCGGATGATTACTCTCCAGGATAGAGGTTAAAAGGATTTGGTCTCATGAGAAAGGATTCTTTTGCATGAGGGGCCAATCCTTTTTTGCCAGAAAAATTCCTTTTTCGTAAGCCACCATCTTGTTTTTTTCCACTAACTAAAAAGCATGGAAAATACATAAAAATGTTGTCATTTTAAAAATTAAATACCAGAACCTAGCCAAACAGGCCCTGTTTAGCTAGATTCTGATATTTGATTTTCACAGTTAGGGCCAGAAATACTTTGTCTGGGCACCCAAAATCCTGGGTGCCAATCTTAGTGAGACGAGCACTTCCCCTGTGTTCTCTGTATGAGAACAGTGGATATTCTTGACTTTTGCAGTCACAGCTGAACTCCTGCTGCCAGCTGCAGTGCAAACTGTGAGCCCCCTTGGTCTGGTGTCTAGTGGCACCCTTCATCCCCCGATTAGTATCTCCCCAAATAAAATAACTATATTCCCTATTGTCTAGTGGCACCCCCCCACCCTCCGATCATTGTTTCTATTTTTTTAGGTTTTCCTTCATGTGTAGTGGCAGCCCCCACCCTCCAGGGAAATAAAGATACAATTACAATCTCTGAAAAATTATGGAGGGATGGGAGCTGAGGGCCCAGAGGGCCCTGCGCTCTCACCAACTGATAAGGCTACGATTATACTATCTCAAAAAGTAATGAAATTCTTTGCAAAAAAACCTTCATCAAGTTAGGGTTGCAGCAACAAAAGTAGGGAAATGTAGTGTTAGGGTTAGAGTTTTCCCCACTCCCACCCTGCACGCAGCAACATGAGTGGGGGATGTACGTTGGGGTTGTCAACCTCAACTCTCACCCCATTCTCTTATACTTATACTGTACCATTCTAAGCTTATTTACTCATGGAATGAGGTAAGTGTTAGGACTGACAACCCCAGGGATCAACTACCACACCTGCTGCTGCGTGCAAGGTGGGGGTGGGGTGTTAGGGTTGGAAACCCTAACACCACGTTTCCCAACTTTTGTCACTGCAACTCTCACTGAAGCATTAATAAAGTTTTTTACAATATATCTATAGGGGATATGCCATGGCCCCGATGGAAACATCAGTGATATTTCTTCCAAGTGCAGTTTGACCTTATGACATCATGAGTGGCAGAGCATGAGTGATCTTAAAGTTTAAACTGCATGAGGGAAAATATTACTGATCTTTCAACTGGTGTCCTTGTATATTTAAGTTATGCAACACTTTTCTCATTTTTATTTTGTTGTTGTTGTTTTATTGAGTTTTATTTTATTTATTTCTGTGTCTATAGATTGGTTGGCAATTTTCTTTGTAGTGGACACTGTTACTGCGTCTGAGCATGTGTGCATGTTTGTGTCAGTATGTGTGAATATCCATGCATGCACTACAGTGATATTGGGAGCAAGGGAGCAAGACTGAAGAAGGAGTGGTGCCAGCTTGAATGCTGCCATTTTTTGGGGAGTGTTGCAGCTGTCTCAGGTAGAATGGAGTACTGGTCTGGAGAACAAGAATCTTCCAAGTGCGGTTGTAGAAAGCAGGGCCTGGCATTAGAGAAAGAAGAGATTTCCAAGTATGGCTGCATGCCTCAGAAGAGGTAAAAAGAACACATTGTTGACAATTGAAGGATTAATGTTCTAATGGATTAGGAGATGTGTTTAGGTGAGCTGCAGATTTACCAAACTCTATTCAGAGCCGACACGGCTGCGCCGAGCTTTTAGGAGCATACTGCAGTGCAGAGTAAAGCAACGGCATAATATTAAAATGAAACAAAACCTAAGATACAGTTTTGTGAGTAAGTTTGTCAAAGTCCATTTTAAATTACCTTCTCACTGTCCCAGAATGCCATCCAGAGTTGTTAAGAGCTCGCTGCTGGAGTATGCCATCCACAGCTGTTAGGAGCTCGCCGCTGGTTATATTGAAATGAAACAAAAGTTAAGATGCAATTTTGTGAGTAAGAATGTGAAAGTCCATTAGGAGTGCCACCAGAGTATGGCAGTAGGAGCAGAGCAGGGGTATACCATTCACAAGATGGTGGCGACTGCAGTACTATGAATGTGCAATACTCGTGCAGTCTGAGTCTGCAGCTATCTTGTGCACAGCACCCACGACATCCACAGTTGTGGAATAAAAAGAAGTGCCCTAGGAAGTGGGTGTGTTTATGTGGCCGGAAGAGGGGAAGCACCGCATAAACACAACTGCTGAACAGTGTGCCGCAGCACTGTGGAAACACACTGGACAGCGGTCCAGTCACTTGCTTCCATAGTGCTATTCTCAGAATTATGGTATATCATCTGCGGAGCTCTGCCCATGCAGCCATAAAAATGAAACTGCTTGGCTGGAGTTGGCACAAAAGTCAGCTGGGCGAATTGAAAGTAAAAATGTGCTGCTGCAATGCTAGCTCCAATCAATCAGAACCTAAAGTGAGGATATTTTTGGTCATGGTGACCTAGAGTGAGAATATTTCAATACATCCAAGGATGTTGAGGGAGTTCAGAGAGGTGCTGACTGCTCCTCTGACATCCTATTCAACTACTCACTGGAGATGGGAGTGGTCCCAGTGGACTGGAGGAGGGCAAATGTAGTCCCACTTCACAAAAGTGGTAGCAGGGATGAGGCTGCGATTACAGGCCAATCAGCCAGACTTTGGTGGTGGGGAAATTAATGGAATCGCTACTGAAAGAAAGGATTGTGGAAGATCTTGAATCCCTTGACTTACACAATCTGAGGCAGTAGGGATTTACTAGGGGGAGGTCATGTCAAACAGATTTATTAGATTTCTTTGACTGGGTGACCAGGAATGTAGATCAGGGTGGAGCAGTGAATGTGGCCTACCTACATTTCAGTAAGACCTTCAACATTGTTCCACATGGGAGACTCAGAAACAAACTGGGCAGCCTGGGAGTGAGTCCAAAAGTGGTAAACTGGGTAAGAAATTGGTTGTGGGATAGGTGACAGAGGGTGGTGGTAAATGGAGTCTACTCTGAGGAAGAGAGAGTGACCAGCGGGGTGCCACAAGGATCAGTACTGGGACCAGTCGTCTTTCATATCTTTATTAGCAACTTTACAGAGGAGCTAGAAGGGAAGGTATGCCTTTTTGCAGATGACACTAAGATATGCAATAGAGTAGACACTCTGAGGGTGATAGAAAATATGAATAGAGATCTAAGAAAGCTTGAGGATGGGTCAAAAGTGGGGCAACTAAGTTTCAATGTGAAGAAGTTCAAAATCATGTATTGGGGTGCAGAAACCCTGGGTTGGAGTACAAAATGGGAGGAGTGGTACTGGCAACCACCAGACAGGAAAGAGACCTAGGGGTAATCATATCTGAGTATCTAAAGGAGGCCAAACAGTGTGCCAGGGCATTGGGGAGAGTCAGTGGGATGGTAGGGTGCAGAGTGGAGAGGTGAACAGAGGAAATGGCTTCCTTGAGACCTCCAGAATCATAGAGTATGGGTAGGGATGCATGTTTAAAACATCAGAACAAAAAGAAAATGGGGAGCCAAGTAGATTGCCCTTTTGTTACTAAAATTCTCATTTAGGGCAGAGAGTGTTGAATAATTTATTGTTAAGAACTGGCCAATCCTGGAAGTAGAACCAAAGCTGAAACAGATTGTTGAAGCAGGACCTAAAGTAGTTTTTAGGAAAAATAAAAATATTAAAGATATATTAGTCAAAAATCTTATTCCAGGACCAGAACCCTTGAAACAAACTATTTTAGCACCCCCGCCTATAGTGTGCTTTTTGCAAATACATTCATATTTGTAAATTCATTAGACACCCAGTTACAGACAAAAATATAGAGATCAAAGATTTTATTACCTACAGTAGCTGTGGGGTAATGTATATGTTACAGTGTCCTTGTGGGGCTTACTATATCGGTAGGACCACTAGATTATTCAAGATAAGAATAAGTGAACATATACGTGCTGTACAAAAGATGGATGTTCACTACGCTATAGTTAAACATCTTTCTTCTAACCCACTAGGTGAGCATACTTTACACTTTGTGGGGTTACAATTGGTTAAGACTGGACCCAGAGGTGATGACATCAAGAAACTTATTGGACAGTGTGAGAGCTACTGGATTTTTGAATTGGGTGCTAGAAAAATTTGGGCTTAAATGATAATTAAGCAATAAGGCACGACAAGGTGTGTGTTATTGTGTAATAACGTCACTCCTGGGGTGGGTCGAAGCACGAGGCAAAGCCGATAACCGATAACAATAACACACTCCCTGGAGTGCCTTTTTGCTATTATACAATGGCTCATTTTAAAATAATATTAAAAAGTTAAAAGAAAAACATTTTTTTGTAATATTTGTATTTTTTTTTGTATATGAGGCATATTTCGGAAATAAAAGAAAAAGTAGTCCAGCAGGTGGTGCTGCTGCTAATACAGTGCCTTTTTTTGTGTGTGGTCCCCCTGCATGTAACATTTGTTGAAGTATAACATTTCATGAGTGTGCTCCCGCTTCTTGCCTTGGGAGCAGTTGACAATGTGTTTTTTTTATTTTTGTTAGCGTGGAGAAAGACATGGATCATAAAAACAAAAAAACAGAGAAGCTATGCTGTAATCTTCCGCTCCACTCCGTAACGGGACATCACTTGGAATCTGTAAGTTACAGGGGTTTTTTTTCTTTTTATTTTGCTGAACTGCTATTTTGGAAGAGTCAAAGTCTGTGGGTTTGCTGAGAAGCTAGCGAGTGTCCGTTTGGATTTTCTTGAAAACGGCTGAGCGCGTGCGGTTTCACAGTCTGAGGCAGCTCCGTGAAATAAAAGCTGGACAGATGCCATTTTTTTTTCTATTATGGCTTTTGTTTACTTGGCTCAAGGAGTGAGACAGTCAGGCAGGGAACGTGGGTTTGTCTGTGGATGTGGTGGGGGGGTGAGCTGGGCTAAGCTGTGACGGCTTGGTAAGTGGTGTGGTCAGTGATCTAGATGTTTAGTTTGAGAGGTGATGAGGTCATCAGCATGCCAGACCTAGATACAGTGATGTTATTGCTCAATATTATCACTGTCTCTAGCTGGTGGTAGCCAATCAGATCAAAGGAAACTTTCTTGCCATTGTATAATATTGAATTATCTGCTTTTTTGAACAGATTCATATGTTAACTCAGCTTTGAGTCTTTCTGACACCCTTCTTGATTGTTTCCAATTTGTCACCACCACTGGTCCCTGGTCTTTTCATGGTTTTTGACTGTTAGGCTCACTTATTTATGCCTCCAGTTTTTTGATATATTGTAACATCATTTCTGGGACCGATCGCGAGGGCGGCCGAACTGCCCTCTTCCACCTCCTCCAGGACCATGCGAACACCCAGGACACGGCTCAGAAGCTGCACTCGTGGGTACAGGCAGGGATGCTCATTTCTGGGACCAATCGCGAGGGCAGCCGAACTGCCCTCCCCCACTCCCCCAGGACCACGCGAACACCCAGGACATGGCTCAGAAGCTCCACTCGCGGGTGCAGGCAGGGATGCTCATTTCTGGGACCAATCGCGAGGGCAGCCGAACTGCCCTCCCCCATCCCCCAGGACCACGCAAACACCCAGGACATGGCTCAGGTAAAGATTCCACCAGCCTGAAACACCTCAAAGCAGCGCTCTGTTGTTTTCTTTTGTGGCTGAAACTGTCTTACCTGCCGCCAGCAGTGCTCGGTTTTTCAAAGTTTTGAAACTAATCTGCCGCTGACCGGAGTGCACTCACTGCCTCGCAGTGGTGCTCTACTGCTCCCGAGCCACGCTGCTTGATCTGAAGAGGACTGGAGAAGGACAGTTCTGAAGTTTACCTTAAGGACTTTCTTTTTTGACTCCATTCAAGTGAAGATAATTTTTCTGCTTAAAAGAAATTCCCCAATTTATGTTGCCTGAACAGTCTGTTTTATGAGTTACCTTAAGAGCTGGTACTAGAGTATTGGACAATGAACTGGAGTCTTAGTTTCTTGGCGCCAACTCCCAGACTTGAATCATATAATCTGTAAAGTTGCCATCTTGAATTTATTTCAGCCCAACTTTACTGCCTCATTGCATTTGTAGTATGCCTTTCTGTAGTTACGATTTACGATTGTTTTCTAAGCATTTTTGTCTCTATTTTCCTCTTTTTGCTACCTTATTGCATTTAATTTCTGCTGTGAATACTTAGACTAGCTTAATTATAGTCCATTTAGGCACAAACCCCAGACTGCATATAGCAAATCCTGCACGTACTTTGTTCAGACCCCAGATACAGTGTTAACAGGATTAACTGCGCTGATTGCTTCTGAATTCCCCTTCCCCAGTTCATTGAGCCCTCCGCACGCTGCCAACGTTTTTACCTTGTCTCCTCTCTTTTCTCTCACAACAGAAGCTCCACTCACGGGGGCAGGCAGGGATGCTCATTTCTGGGACCGATCGCGAGGGCGGCCGAGCTGCCCTTCCCCACCCCCCCAGGACCACGCGAACACCCAGGACATGGCTCAGGTAAAGATTCCACCAGCCTGAAACACCTCAAAGCAGCACTCTGTTGTTTTTTTTGTGGCTGAAACTGTCTTACCTGCCGCCAGCAGTGCTTGGTTTTGCGCAGTTTTGAAACTAATCTGCCAGTGACCGGAGTGCACTCACTGCCTCGCGGTGGTGCTCTACTGCTCCCGAGCCACGCTGCTTGCTCTGAAGAGGACTGGCCCAGCCGGCTTCGCTGGCTGCTCCACCACCCCCACCACCACCCGTGGTCGTCAATGAGCTTTATAGCTCAGATTACATGGGCTGTTTTAGCCTATCCGCCCACTTTACCATCTGCAGGCTATACTGGCTCACCACCAGAGGGCTTGTCTGTTTTTCCCTATGCTGTGCACTGGTCCATCACAGAAACACACTTTATTTTTTGCTTACTAACAACCGTGACACTGCCCGGTGTCACTTGTCAGGCAACTAGCGTCAGTGCATAGCCCGGTGTCCACTGGTGACCCAAGGTGGTACCGTCCCAGCAGGAAAACTGTATCGGAGCAAGCATGGGACTCATTGAGCTCCCATCAAAGCTAGTCCTGTGCCAGCTACTCCTGGGCACACTAGCCACTATAGCCACTGTGAGCCTTACTGTCTCCTGGATCCCCTGGATCTATGGGGCGGTTGACCCCCTTAAAATAGCTCCATGGTGTACATGTGTCCAACCTGTGGAGTCGGATTTTACCTTCTCTAACATTCTAGCAGAGGGCTCTCCCCTGACCGTGGTCCTCGGTGGTCTGAAACTAGGGTACCTTCGGAGACCATCTCAAATGGTCAGGCGTTATGACCGGAGGTCACAGAACAAGAAGAGACCTCCCCCTTTAAGGCATCTACTCTGGCTCCTGCTGGTGACACTTGTGCTAGCAGGGGACATTGAACTAAACCCAGGACCATCACCCCAGTCCATACCTACACGGGCGGGCTGGCCAGTGGTTAAAGGGCTGAAGGTGGCCCATCTAAATATCAGAAGCCTGCTCCCAAACCTAACAGAACTTCGTGTCTGGGTAACTCGGCACAGTCCTGACATTCTTGGAATTACAGAAACCTGGCTGAAGCCTTCCACCCCCAGCTCAGCATGTGCCTTCCCTGGTTACGACCTTATCCGCCGTGATCGTCCAAGAAGTAAGAGAGGTGGTGGTATCCTGGTCTACTACAGGAACCATCTAAACCTGTCTGCCCTCCCTGATCAACAGACCATGCAGTCCCCCTGTGAGGCTCTGCACACAGTACTGTTACTAGGGATGGCAAAAAAGATTCACATTGTATTTGCGTACAATCCTCCAAAAGGAGGTGTAGAGGGACTGACTGGCCTCCTTGGTGCAGTTGGTGCTGTAACACCGCAGAATGAGCTAATCATTCTGGGTGACCTCAACCTAAATTGGCTGGGTGGCAACACCAAGGCCTTTGAACTGTCACTTACCAGTCTCTCTCTGACTCAACTTGTCAAGGATCCTATCAGATGCCCTACTAGTGGTGGTAAGGGCTCACTCTTGGACTGGATCCTGCCAAATAGACCAGATAGGATCAGCTCGTTGGGTATCCTACCGGACTATATCTCTGATCACTCCCTGGTGTACTGTGTCTGAGGGTACCACATCAAAAATTCTCATAAAATTATCCAGATCAGAGACTACTCCAAGTTTGATCTGTCCTCCTTTCAAAATGACATCAAGTACACAGATTGGGTGGCAGTTTGGAATGCTAAGACCCCATCCACTGTCAGTCACTTTCTTAGCTCACTAAGGGCCCTGCAGGAGAAACATGCCCCCCTCATCAGACGGAGGGTGAGGGGAATGGCTACTAAATGGCTTCATGGTAGCCTCCTGGCACTCCTCAACACTAGAGATAAGTGCTGGGCCAAGTTTCAGGCCACGGCTGACCAAGCCATCTTTCCGAGATATAGGCAACTTAGAAATGAATACAAAATGAACATTAGGATTGCCAAGAATGAATTTTGCAAATCTGCTTTATTGAACTCGGCTAGGGATCCTAGAAGGTTCTGGAGGAACATTAAACAAGTTGTGAGTGGTACACAGAGCACTGAGTCCACTGATATGATAATTGATGGTTCGATCTGTAACAACTCGGAAACCATCTCCAACTCCTTCAACCATTATTTTGCAGATCTGTCAGAGTACACCTCGTCGTTCCCAAATGATGATGGTGTCAGTGGCAATCAGCCCACAGCACCATCTTCACTCCATCCGCCTTTTCTGTTCAGGGCAGTGGTAGTTCAAGAGGTGCAGAAACTGCTAGCGGGACTCTCCCCCTACTCAAGTGCCGAACAAGATGGCTTAGAACCTAAGCTCCTCAGTCTTGGTGCCCCCTGGCTGGCACCTCTGGTGGTGCACATTTTCAATCTGTCCCTGGCAACTGGAGTGATCCCAGACATATGGAAGGTTGCCAGGGTAGTCCCAATCCTTAAACAAGGGAACCCTAAGCTGATAGAGAACTATCGCCCTATATCCATCCTGTCGGGCGGCTAGTAAACTACTGGAGAAAGTTGTGGCAGGGCAACTCTCAGAGTACTTACAGGCATGACATAATGACTCCTGTACAGCATGGATTCAGGAAGGGCATGGTACCTCATCAGCCCTAGTTACTGTTACATCATGGATTAGGGAGGCCATGGACCAGGGAAACTCTTGGGGCCCTCTTCATTGACCTCTCAAGGCGATTTGACCTGGTCGACCATGCCATGCTGTCGACTCAGCTTAGAGCAATTGGTCTTTCCACTACTGCTCTTAGCTGGTTGACAACTACCTATATGGTAGAATGCAGTGGGTCAAATTTGGCAAAGAGCTTTCAGGTCCCATCTCAGTAACGATGGGGTCCCCAAGGCTCTGCCCTGACCAATGCTCTCTCCATTTTTATTAATAATCTCCCAAACCGCTGCCCACTGTAAACCAATTCTCTACGCAGATGATCTGGTTATCCTGTCTCACTCCCATGAGGTGGGGGTCATCAATCAACACCTGAGTGAAGACCTTATAAACATTCAGGCATGGATCCTGAACCACAAGCTTGTCCTTAACCTAAAAAAAACCCAGGCCATGCTCTTTGGGTCCCGGGCTAAGATTAAGGCCGCCCGTGTGCCGTTCTGTGTATCCGGTAAGGGAGATGTCCCGATCCCTATCATGGACAACTTCAAATACCTGGGAGTAACGCTGGACCCACAGCTTGACCTTGGCCTTCATATTCAGAGGATATGTAAAACAGTCAACTGTAAACTGGGTCTGGCCTACAGGGCAAAAAACAACCTCACACCAGCCACGCTTGCTGCCCTTGTGAGAGGGATGCTTCTCCCCTCTTTGTGTTATGGGCTCCTGCTGTTTGCTAGCACCACTAAGACCCATCTCTCCAGGTGGTCGACGGCTTATAACAATATCTGTCGCCCTTATCGGCCCCCCGGCTCACTCATCACTGTGAGCTCTACAACAAGCTACACTGGCTCTCGCCTACAAAGCACATTGACTTTGTCCTTGGCTGCTTCACTGGTAAGGTCCTCAACACGGGTACCCCTCCAGGTGTGGCAAGCTTGCAGGCCCAAACTGCCCCCTCATCATACAACCTTAGGTCTCAGGGGTCTGCCACACTCAAGGTACCTGTGACTAGGACCAAAATGGGTGAAAGGGACTTCGCAGCATGTGCCCCTAAACTTTGGAATACCTTCCCAACCCAGGTCCGTGCTGCCCCCTCGCAGGGCAGCCTGCGCTCTTCCCTATGGAGCCATCTTAAAATTGCATTGGCCTGCCAGTGTCAAAAACCCCTGTGACATATGTCAGCACTTGCACCCATACAAAACTGCCGGCCCTTAAAATGTAGTATTTCTGTACTGCCCTCAAACTTGATGCAAGATGTGTAATCTTACCTGTACTCTCTTGACGTGTAACCTGTTCCTAATCATGGGATGTGTAATCTTACCTTGTAGTCTCATGATGTGTAACCTGTTCCTAATTATGTGATGTGTAATCTTACCCTGTAGTCTCATGATGTGTAACCTGTTCCTAATTATGTACCATGTTGTCCCAAGTGTGTAAGTATGTAATTTCCTGTACTCTCCCGGGTCGTACCTGAAAATAGGCAAATTGCTTTTCTAGTGTACTTACCTGGTTAACAAAAGCTAAATAAATAAATAAATCTATGTTCTTAATAGTATATAGCTCTTCTAATATTTAAATTGCTCATTTAGACGTCTTTATATACTTTTTAGACTTCCTCTGATGTTATATTTTAGCATTTTGAATGTTGCTGTTATAAATTGCTTGTAATTATTAACATCTCAGGGGCATCTTGTTTAATGGTATTTTGTAATTAGTTTCTAGTATTTGAGCTAAGGGAACATTTGCAGTTTTCTATCAATTGTCACTATTTGTGAATGAAGCAGGCTGATTGTTCAGTTTTCTATTTTTAAATCACATGCCCTTATACAAGGTGTATTTAAGTAATTTGCTATTAGCTATTTGATTACTCTTAGGAAGCCCAGTAGTTCACTGGGTGAAACGTAAGGTTCATTCCTCTGTTTTCCAGCTGATATTGTTGTTGGTTGCTGAGCCATTTGTGCTTGTTAATAAAGATATATTGGCACAACATACTTTTTTTTTGTGCTATTCTTTCAGTCCCTAATAATGGGTGCTTGTTTCACTATTTTTGCGTTTATTTCCTGAAGGCCAGCCTTTTGGCTCTGACCTTTTCTGCTACTGTTGTTGAGAACCAAAGTGGTTTCCTTCTTCTTTTGCACTTCCTTTTCTCTCTAGCACAGTGGGATGTTGCTTCAAGTATTGCATCCTTAATGCTTGCCCACTTTGCCTGTACCCCCTCACCTGTATTTCTTTTTGCCAGGGCTAGCTTAACTCTGTTGGCCATCTTATCAAAGTCAGCTCCTCTGAAGTCCCATATTTTTGCCTTGGAACAGGATGATTTAGTTGTAATGGCAAATTGAACCATACCACGTAATGGTCACTGGCCCCCAGATGACCTTTTACCTGGAGATCTGTGATCCTTTCCCTGTTAGTCAGTACTAGATCTAGGATAGCCCTGTCTCTTGCGGGTTGTTCTACCAGTTGTTAGAGGCCCTCCCCCCGCTGGGAATCCACCATATGTCTAGTTCTGACAGATGTTCCAGATGGTATTGACCAATCTGTATCTGGCATGTTGAAGTCTCCCATTATCAGAACCTCCCCCTTAGCTGTCATGTTTTGTATATCTTCTAACAGTAATGTGTCTATGTCTTCCCCCTGGTCTGGGAGCCTGGGGAAATCAAGAAGCCACTGCACTATCACACAAATCACCCCAAACTTGTAGCATGTTTTACAAATGGCCCTGCACCCACTCGCAAACCCGCTGCACCATCCCACACATTACCCCAAACCTGAAGTATGTTTCACAGATGGCCCTGCACCCACTCGAAAACCCGCTGCACCATCCCTCACATTACCCCAAACCTGAAGTATGTTTCACCAATGGCTCTGCAGCTCCTCACAAAGCAGCTGCGTCATCACACTCATTACCACGACCTTGTAGATTGTTTCACAAAAGGCCCTGTAGCCACTCAAGAAGCCGCTGCACCATCATGCAAATCACTACAAACCTGTAGCATAATTTTGGCCCTGCAGCCACTCGCTAAGCAGCTACACCATCACACAAATTACACCAAACCTGTAGCACATTTCACAAATGGCCCTGCAGCCACTCACGAACAGCTGTACCATCACAAACATTACCCTGAATCTGTAGTATGTTTCACAAATGACCCTGAAGCCACTCACAAAGCATCTGCACCACCACGCACATTACTCCGAACCTTTCCCATGTATCTCTAATGGCCTTGCAGCCACTCGCAAAACCGTTGCACGATCACAGACATTACTCTGTACCTGAAGCATGTTTCACAAATGGCGCAGCAGATGAAGTTTCTGCAGCCTTACACACATTACCCCAAACCTGTCCATATTTCACAAATGGCCCAAAAGCCAATTGAAACCACTGCACCATCATGTACATTACCCTGAACCTGTAGCATATTTCACAAATGGCACTGCAGCTACTCATGAAGCCACAGCACCAGACACATTATACTGCACCTGGACCATCTTTCACAAATAGCCCTGCAGCCACTAGTAAACCTGCTGCATCATCATGTACATTACCCTGAACCTGTAGCATGTTTTGCAAGTAGCCCGGCAGTCACTCATGAAGCAACTGTACCATTACACATATTACTCTGAACTTTCAGCATATTTGAGAAATGGCCCTGTAGCCACTCATTAAACATCTACATCATACACATTACCCTGAACCTGTACCATGTTTCACAATTGGCCCTGTAGCCACTTGTGAAGGAACTACACCATCCCATAAATTACAACAAACCTGTAGCATGTTTCACAAATAACCCTGTAGCCGCTCATAAAGCAGCTACACCAACCAAACACATTGCCCCGAACCTGTAGCATGTTTCACAAATGACCATATAGCCACTCACAAAGCAGCTGCATCCTCATACACGTTACCCTGAACCTGTTACATGTTTCATAAATGGCACTGCAGACACTCACAAAGCAGCTGCATCCTCACACACGTTACCCCGAACCTGTTACATGTTTCATAAATGGCACTACAGACACTCGTGAAGCTGCTGCTCCACGGAACACATTACCCCAAACCTGTATCATGTTTCACAAATGACCCTGCAGTCACTCACAAAGCCATTGTAACATCATACACTACCCAAACCTATGGCATGTTTCACAAATGGCCCTGCATCCACTCTCCTGAAGCTGCTGCACCATCAAACAATTACCCTGAACCTGTACCATGTTGCACAAATGGCACTGAATCCACTCGTGAAGCTGCCACATCACTAGACACATTACCCCAAACCTGTACCATGTTTCACAAATGGCCTTGGATCTACTCATGGAGCCGCTGCACCATCACACACATTACCACAAACCTGTAACATATCTCATAAATGGCCCTGCAGCCGCCCATGGCCGCTGCACCATCACACACATTACACTGAACCTGGAGCATGTTTCACAAATGGTACTGCAGCCACTTGTGAAGCCGCTGCACCAGACATACTGTATTACACCACACCTGGAGCATGTTTCACAAATGGTACTGCAGCCACTTGTGAAGCCACTGCACCAGACATATTACACCACACCTGGAGACAAATGTCCCTGCAGCCTCTAATGAAGCCACGGCATTATCACACACACGTTAGCTCAAAAGTGCAGCATGTTTCACAAATAGATATGCAGCCACTCTCAAAGCGACTCCACCATCACACTCATTACACTGAACCTGTAACATGTTTTAGAAATAGAACAGAAATGGTCTGCAGTTACTCGAGAAGCAGCAGCACCATCACACACATTACCCAGAACCTGTAGTTTGTTTCACAGATAGCCCTGCAGCCACTCACAAAGTCATTGCACCATCACACACTTTACCCTGAACCTGTAGCATGTTACACAAATGGCCCTGCAGCTACTCGGAAAGCGGCTGCACCATCAGGATCATCACTCCGAACCTGTAACATGTTACACAAATGGCCCTGCAGCCACTCAGCAAGCAGCTGCACCATCAAGATCATCACCTTGAACCTGTAGCATGTTGCACAAATGGCCCTGCAGCCACCGGGAAGCAGCTGCACCATCAGGATCATCACTCCAAACCTGTAGCATGTTGCACAAATGGCTCTGCAGCCACTCAAGAAGCAGCTGCACCATCAAGATCATCACCTTGAACCTGTAGCATGTTACACAAATGGCCCTGTAGCCACTCGGGAAGCAGCTGCACCATCAAGATCATCACCTTGAACCTGTAGCATGTTGCACAAATGGCCCTGCAGCCACTCGGGAAGCAGCTACACCATCAGGATCATCACTCCGAACCTGTAGCATGTTGCACAAATGGCTCTGCAGCCACTCGGGAAGCAGCTGCACCATCAAGATCATCACCTTGAACCTGTAGCATGTTACACAAATGGCCCTGCAGCCACTCGGGAAGCAGCTGCACCATCAAGATCATCACCTTGAACCTGTAGCATGTTACACAAATGGCCCTGCAGCTACTCGGAAAGCGGCTGCACCATCAGGATCATCACTCCGAACCTGTAGCATGTTACACAAATGGCCCTGCAGCCACTCAGGAAGCAGCTGCACCATCAAGATCATCACCTTGAACCTGTAGCATGTTGCACACATGGCCCTGCAGCCACTTGGGAAGCAGCTGCACCATCAAGATCATCACCTTGAACCTGTAGCATGTTGCACACATGGCCCTGCAGCCACTTGGGAAGCAGCTGCACCATCAAGATCATCACCCTGAACCTGTAGCATGTTGCACAAATGGCCCTGCAGCCACTCGGGAAGCAGCTGCACCATCAAGATCATCACCTTGAAACTGTAGCATGTTACACAAATGGCCCTGCAGCCACTCAGGAAGCAGCTGCACAATCAAGATCATCACCTTGAACCTGTAGCATGTTACACAAATGGCCCTGCAGCTACTCGGAAAGCGGCTGCACCATCAGGATCATCAGTCCGAACCTGTAGCATGTTACACAAATGGCCCTGCAGCCACTCAGGAAGCAGCTGCACCATCAAGATCATCACCTTGAACCTGTAGCATGTTACACAAATGGCCCTGCAGCTACTCTCGGGAGTGGCTGCACCATCAGGATCATCACTCCGAACCTGTAGCATGTTACACAAATGGCTCTGAAGCTACTCGGGAAGCGGCTGCACCACGAGACATGCAGGCTCGATTTTCCAAAGAAGCGACGCAGAGGAGCTTGCATCAAGCTCTATGTCAAACCCATTTTTAACGCTTCTGACACAAAGCTTTTAATAAAGAACTACACCTGATTTTACCATCACGCCGAGTTGCAGCAGTTCCTTAATTTATGATAGTTTTGCACCAAAGATTTGGCGTGAAGCCCATTAAAAGGGTCTCCCCAAATGGTACGCAGTTGTGATCAGGAAAAGCTGGTCTAATCTGTGGCATTGGTACTGAGATTGAAATCCCCACCAGCCAGAGAATGCCACAAGCCCCGACAGCCAAACGATTGATGTACCAGAGGCTTGCAGCATTCACGGGGCTCTGAACATCAAGCCCATTACCCCAAACCTGTACTGTGTTTCACAAATGGGCCTGCAACAATTCATGAAACCACAGCACCATCACACACATTACCTAAACCTGTAGCATGTTCCACATGTAACCCCCCTACAAATGGGGGTTCCCAAAAAGTCTTCCTTGAGCTTGTCTGGGTGCTCACTGCCAGGCTGGTGTCCTGCGTTTTTGCAGTTTGGATGTGATTGCCAGAGAGTGCCTGTCTAGCCTCTGTGTACTGTCTCTTTAAGAGCTGCCTGGATTGCAGTCATAATTAATCTAAAAGGGAGCTCTGTTAGAAGATGTACTTGTTTGCTGATCATTTGTTAGAGCAGTAATAATATTGCAGTTTGTTCTAACTTGCCTTCTTTGCAGCATGGACAGTTCTGTTTGTTTCCATCATCTTGGTCTTGGACTGCTGAAATGGGCCAGTCAGTACATTTCGGACTCTAAAATGGAGCCTGCCTACAGGGGCTTGGTGGGGTCAAAACTTGTAGGAATCGTAGTTTTTGCATTTTGGCACCGAAAATAACCTGGAGGGGGAGCCCTTGTTGTGACTGACAGACAGATGAGCCAACCGAACCTTTTATATCTTGGGGAAATTCCCAAGCTGATTGCAGCTAGTTTCAGTTCTGAGTTGGGAAGTGAAGAGATAACAGCTTGACTGATTCAAGCAGTAGCCCCAGAGTAGATTTGCGTGGGAGAACTGTGGAAAGGACTGACTTTTGGCCTGCATGCCTGCCTGCTGTCCCTGAGAGAGAACTTGTGCCTTTTTCAGACTGAATCCGAACTTGGAGTGCGAAGTAAGCCACTGAATTGTGACCAGGCTTCTACCTGAGGAGGACCGAAGATTTGCTGAATGTGATCGGCCTGTCTGTACTTCCAGCCACCTCTGAACTCCCAGATTGTGCAGAGACTCTATAATTGTGACTGGAGAGCCTTTTGCCTGGTACAGTGGAATTTCCTTACATGTGAAAGATCCAGAAGCAAATGATTTGATACCTTTTAATGGACCAACATAGATGTAACAAGAACAAAGTGCTCTAGCTTTCGGACCAACCAGTCCTTCTTCAGAAGCTCATGGCAGTTGTTTGGAAAATACAATACTTATAACAGCTAGATAATGCAGAGAAAAACAGAAAAAAATCCCCATTGGTTTAAAATACTCATTAAAAAAAACAGATGATGTCAGACAAGTACATACAAGTTCTTACATGTGAAAGTGTTATGTGCTTATACTGGGTCATGATTTGGTTCCCCACTGTGGTTTGAATTGTATTCTGCTTGCTGGAAGCTGCATTAGAATTTTCTTATGTGTAAATGTGCTGTGTGCTGCTAGTGGGTCGCGATTTGGTTCCCCACTGTGGTTTGAACTGTATTCTGCTTGCTGGAATCTGCATCCAGCCCCACGGACTGAATCCAAAATCATCTCCATTGGGCCTGTGCCTTGCCACACTGGCCCAGCCCAACTACCCACTGCACAGAGAAAGCCATCAATGAGAGACCTGCCTGGGGATCAGCCCCCTGCTCAACACTTGAACAGAAACGACGCCTCGGTGATTCGTGTGGGCCCCGCTTCTCCGGGCACTCCAGCTCAACAACCTGCAGTCTCGATTTCATCCTGCCTATGTCCAGTATTTGGTATCGTGAGTAAACATCAAGGTAGCTCCCTGCAACAACAGCTAAATCTAAAGTGTTGTAATCTGATTGTCTTGTTGCCTTTTCTTTCACGAACTGAGCCCTCCGGCTCTGGATTACAAGTAGTGTGTGTTGTGAATGTTGCTTTCTTCCATCACAGGGGCCTAACCAGGTGCAACGTTCCTGGCTAGCCCACCATTTTCCTACCTAGGTTCCAGAGTGTGTGACTGTGTGGGGACTTAAAGCGTATGCATAACTGTTTGATTAAAATATAGCCTTTAAGCCAATCAACCTGATTACGTCCCTTCCTTGTTCAAGTCCCCTGAATAAATCAGATCTGACTTTTTTTGCTGCATTTAACCTGACTGTGGTTCCAGTTTGTTCCAAGAGTACTGTACTGTTGCTATTTACTGTGCATAACCTTGTTTTACGGGGGGTCCCCAGGGTCAAGCCAGTGGAACTAGCACTGGCGGTAAATGCAAACAGTGTATGTACCAGTATGGTGTACAAGGGGTACTGTGAAAGTGATTATTGTATATTGCTCAGGCCACTAGAAGGGAAAGAGGGGGGTTACAGTGTCCCGGAAGGCTGTGCCCTGGTTAGTTTGACCACTACCAACCCTGACCTCGGGGTGGAGGCACCCGTTTCAGAACTCAGGCCGCTTAACCTGCTACTAGCTGCGCAGGCAAGGGTAGTAGCTCTTGGGATAGCGCTACCAAGGGGTTACACACAAATGGCCCTACGGCCACTCTTGAAGCTGCTGCACATCACAAATATTATCCTGAACCTGAATCATGTTTCACAAATGGCTCTATAGCCACACGAAGAAGCTGCACCTTCACACCCATTACTTCAAACCTGTAGCATGTTTCACAAATGACCCCAAAGCCACTCGCGTAACTGCTGAACCATCACGTAAATTACCCTGAACCTGTAGCTTGTTTCACAATTGGCACTTCAGTCACTCACGAAGCAGCTGCACCATCACACACATTACCCTAAACCTGTAGCTGTTTCACAATTGGCACTTCAGTCACTCACGAAGCAGCTGCACCATCACTCACATTACCACAAACCTGTACCATGGCTCACAAACTGCCCTGTAGCCACTTGTGAAGCAGCTGCTCCATCACACACATTATCCAGAACCCCGTAGCATGTTTCAGAAATGGTCGTTGAGTCACTCCAGAAGCTGCTGCACCATCACACTTATTACCTCAAACCTGATCTATATTTCACAAATGGGCCTGAAGTTACTTGCAAAGTCTCTGTACGACACTCATGGCCCAAAGCTATAGCATGTTTCATGAATGGCACTGCAGCCACTTGAGAAAATGCTACACCATCACAGACATTACTTTGAATCTGTAGCACATTTGGCACTGCAGCCACTCATGAAGCAGCTGCACCATCACTAACATTTCCCTGAACCTTTACCGTGTTTCACAAGTGGCACTGCAGCCATTCATGAAGCAGCTGCACCATCACGCACATTTCTGCATATCTGTAGCATGTTTCATAAATGGCCCGGCAGCCACTCGAAAAGGAATTGCATCACACACATTACCCCGAACCTGTACCATGTTCCACAAATGGCCCTGCATTCATACATGAAGCAGCTGCACCATCGCACATTACTCCAAACCTGTAGCATGTCTCACAAATGACCTTCCAGCCACTCATGAACCTGGTGCACCATCACATACATTACCCTGAACCTGTAACACATTTCACAAATGGCACTGCAGTCACTATAGAAGCCACTGCACCAAACTCATTACCCCGAACCTGTAGCACATTTCACAAATGGCCCTGCAGCCACTCAATGCAACTGTACTATCACTAACATTTCCCTGAACCTTTAGCATATTGCACAAATGGCACTGCAGCCAGTTGTGAACCATCTGCACCATCACACGCATTTCCTGTATCTGTAGCATGTTTCACAAATGGCCCTGCATTCACCCAGGAAGCCTCTGCCCCATCACACACATTACCACGAACCTGTAGCATGTTTCACAAATGGAACTGCAGCCCCTCATGAAGCTTCTGCACCCTCAGACACATTACCACGCACCTGGAGCATGTTTCACTAATGGCCCTGCATTCACTTGAAAAGCCACTGCCCCATCTCAAACATTACCTCAGAACTGTAGCACATTTCACAAATGGCCATGCAGTCACTTTAGAAGCCACTGCACCAAACTCATTACCCCAAAACTGCAGCACATTTCACAAATGGCCCTGCGGCCACCCAATGCAGCTGTACTATCACTAACATTTCCCTAAAATTTACCGTGTTTCACAAATGGCACTGCAGCCAGTCGCAAAGCAGCTGACCCATCAAGCACATTGCCATGAACCTGTAACATATCTCATAAATGGACCTGCAGCCACCCATGGCCGCTGCACCATCACACACCTTACGCTGCACCTGCAGCACATTTCATAAATGGCCCTGCAACCAGTCAATGCAGCTGTACTATCACTAACATTTACCTGAACCTTTACCATGTTTCACAAATGGCACTGCAGCCAGTCAAGAAGCAGCTGCACCATCACACACATTACCCCGAACATGTTGCATGTTTCACAAATGATCCTGCAGCCACTTGAGAAGCCTCTGCACCGTCACTGACATTACTCTCAACCTGGAGCCTGTTTCACAAATGTCTGTCTGCAGCCACTTGCGAAGGAGCTGCACCATACACAGTACCCTGAACCTTTACCATGTTTCATAAATGTCCCTCTGCAGCCACTCATGAAGGAGCTTCACCACACACATTACCCCGAACCTGTAGCATGTTCCACAAATGGCCCTGCATTCACTCACACAGCCACTGCACCATCCCACACATTACCCCAAACCTGTAGCATGTTTAACAAATGTAACTTCAGCCACTCGCAAAGATGCTGCACCATCACATACATTACTCTGAACCTGTAGCATGTTTCACAAATGGCTCTGCATTCACTTGCGAAGCCGCTGCCCCATCACACACATTACCATGAACCTATAGCATGTTTCACAAATGGAACTGTAGCCACTCATGAAGCTGCTGCACCCTCAGACGCATTACCTCACATGTGGGGCATTTATTTCATAAATGACCCTGCATTCACTTGCAAACCCACTGCCCAATCACACATTACCTTAAACCTGTAGTATGTTTCACTACTGGCCCTGCAGCCACTCATGAAGCCACTGCACCATCACAAACATTACCCCAAACCTAGACCATGTTTCAAAAATGGCCCTGTAGCCACTTGAGAAGCCACTGCACCATCACAAACATTACCCCAAACTTCCAGCATATTTAACAAATGGTAGCAACAGAAAAGAGAGATATCCTGTGCCAGAACTGGAGTAGTGCAGCTCAGCAAGATAAAGGGCAGCTAACCCAGTACTGATAATTCAGATGATGCAGGCGCTCCTCATCCTCTGTTCCCCAGAGCTCAAAAGACACAAAGTCCATTAGAAATAATGTTGCAAATTAACATTTATTTAAAGCAATGTGGAGTTCAAATTCAACGTCACACACTGCCCCAGCGTTTTGGCAGTTTGCCTTCCTCAGGTGACACCTCCCGAGGAAGATAAACTGCTGAAGTGCTGGGGCAGTGTGTGGCAGTGAATATGAACTCCACATTGCTTTAAATAAATGTTAATTTGCAACTTTATTTCGAATGGACTTTGTGTCTTTTGAGCTCTGGGGAGTAGAGGATGAGGAGTGCCAGCATCATCTGTTTAACAAACAGCCCTGCAGCAACTCAAAGCACCTGTGTCATCACACACATTACCCCAAGTCTGTAGCATGTTTCACAGATGGCCCTGTAGCTACTCATGAAGCCATTGCACCATCATGAACAGTACCCCAAATATCCAGCATGTTTCACAAATGGCAGTGCAGTCACTTGAAGCCACTGCACCATCACACACATTACACTGAACCTGTACCGTGTTTCACAAATGGCAGTGCAGTCACTTGAAGCCACTGCACCATCATGAACAGTACCCCAAATATACAGCATGTTTCACAAATGCCAGTGCAGTCACTTGAAGCCACTGCACCATCACACACATTACACTGAACCTGTACCGTGTTTCACAAATGGCAGTGCAGTCACTTGAAGCCACTGCACCATCACACACATCACACTGAACCTGTAGCATGTTTCACAAATGGCAGTGCAGTCACTTGAAGCCACTGCACCATCACACACATTACACTAAACCTGTACCATGTTTCACAAATGGCCCTGGGGCCACTTGAAGCCACTGCACCGTCACACACATCACACTGAACCTGTACCATGTTTCACAAATGGCCCTGGGCCACTTGAAGCCACTGCACCATCACACACATTACTCTGAACCTGTACCATGTTTCATAAATGGCAGTGCAGTCACTTGAAGCCACTGCACCATCACACACATTACACTGAACCTGTACCATGTTTCACAAATGGCAGTGCAGTCACTTGAAGCCACTGCACCATCACACACATCACACTGAACCTGTAGCATGTTTCACAAATGGCCCTGCAGCCACTTTTCAGGCTGCTGCACCATCACAATCATTACCCCAAACCTCCAGCATGTGTCACAGATGGCCCTGCAAACACTTGAGAAGCCCTTGAAGCATCACACACAATAAGCCAAAGCTGCAGCTTGTTTCATGGCAGAGGTCTATGGGGTGATCTCGAGGCTGAAACCAACACTCGGCAGCCTGGACCTGGCCCGACATGCCTACTTGTTGATTGCACTGGAGCTGTAGGCCTAGTATTTGCCAAGATTGTTGGGTGTTCTTTAGCGATGGGGGGTTTTCCTGAGCCCCTTAAACTGGCTGTGGTAAAGCCCTTGTTGAAAACACTACCTCTGGACCCCAACATCTTGGAAAATTACCAACCTATTTCAAACCTTCCCTTTCTAGGGAAGGTTCTTGAGAAGGTGGTTGCAGAGCACCTCGAGAATCACCTCACGGACTTCCAGATTTATGAGCTGTTCCAGTCCGGGTTTAGGTCTGTGCACAGCACGGAGACTGCATTAGTACGGGTGTTGAATGACCTGCAGAAGGTGAGGAACAGGGGAGAGTGATTGATTCTCATTCTCCTCGATCTCTCATCAGCGTTTGACACTGTGGATTATGGGGTGTTGTTGGACAGGCTTAGGAAGTACTTTGGATTCACTGGCAAGGTCATCATCTAGTTTGAGTCCTTCCTCTGGGACAGGTCCCAGAAGGTGGTTTGGGGGAATTACTCCTCAAGCCCGATGGCCCTATCCTGTGGAGTGCCCCAAGGTTCTGTCCTCTCCCCCATGGTATTCACAGTGCATATACTGCCCTAGGGTGAGGTCATAAGATGGTATGGGCTGGGATTTCATTGCTATGTGGATGGCACTCAACTCTGTCTGTCTTTCACACTGGAAAGATCTGATGCAGTTGATGTGCTGAACAAGTGCCTGTCACAGATCCGGGCATGGACGTCATTGAACTGGCTGGGGCTCAACCAGGGGAATACTGAAGTATTAGTGGTTGAGCTGGGTTGAAGATGGGGTGTGCAGGCCCTGGAGAGGATTTGGGGCTTTTTATTGGCTTGACCAAACTGGGGGCCTCCACTAAGGTGAGGAATTTGGGCATCATTCTGGACAGCGAGCTGACGCTTGATGTTCAGGTGTTGGCTGCTGTCTGGAATGGTTTTTACCATCTGCATAGTATCGCTTGGATTAAATCCTTTATCCCCCCTGATGATCTGGCCACAGAGGAACATGTGTTTGTTTCCTCAAGACTCAACTACTGTAATACACTCTACCTCGGTGTCAGAGAGGATGCAATGCAGCTCCTACAGCTGCTGCAAAATGCAGTGGCCCAGCTATTGACAGACCTTTCGAGGTCCTGTCTTATTACGCCAGTGCTGCATGAACTGCACTGGCTGCCAGTGCACTGGCACACCTCCTTCAAAATAGGTCTGCTGACCTATAAGGCTCTTCATGGGCTGGGTCCAGGTTACCTGAAGGAGCTCCTGCATCCCTACACCCTGGGTCGCTCTCTCTGATCCATGAGAGAGGCCCTCTTGGAGGTCCCCAGCGCAAGGTTAAAATCTTCCGGGGATCAGGCTTTTGAAGTGGCCACCCTGATCCTTTGGAATTCTTTGCTTGGGTCCCTACAGGAGCCGTCCTCCTTAGAGATATTTAAAAGGAAATTTTAAATCTTTTCTCTTTCAATAAGCCTTTGGGTTGTAAGAAATTATTGAATGTGACAAGCAGTTTTGTGTTTATTGATAGGAATTATTTACACAGTAGTGGGTGTTATTTATTGTTATTTATTCTTATTTGTATGGTTGTTTGTTTATATATGCTCTTTTGTCAGTTTTCATATTTTGTAAGGATGCCCTGAACCTTCAGGGAAGGGCACCCAAAAGAGAAATAAAATCTACTACTACTCCGAACCTGTAGCATGTTTCACAAATGGCCCTACAGCCACTTGTGAAGAGCTGCACCATCACACACATTACCCCGAACCTGTAGCATGTATCACAAATGGCTCTGCAGCCACTGGAGACGCACCTCCTGATGAAGGGGTAGCATTGCCCCAAAGTGCTGAGGCTGGAAGAGTTTTTTTTGGAGCCTGGAATTTTGTTTGTACTTCACATCGAATATATTGTTGTGCTTACAATAGTAAGTCCTGTTATACACTTTTTTGTATTAATAAAAATATTCTCCCCTCAATCTTATCTGGAGTGCTGGATATATTTTTCTAAAGCCACTGGAGAAGCCTCTGCACCACTGTGCTCAATACCCCAAACCTGCAGCATGTTTCACAAATCCCCATCCGAAGTCCTGATTTTAGGGCCGAGGCGCTAGGGAAGCAGTTTTTGCTCCAGTGAATATACTGCTGCTTACGCTGACTACTGCTGTCTGCTCATATTTTTTCACAGTCAGAAGACCTGAGTGCAAAATGCTTTGCTACCTCATCTATTTATTTAGGAGTTGCCTTCCCTAATTTTTTCAGCACCTGGAAAAGTACCCTGAGATGCATCTCTCATCCTGAACATTCACAAATGGCCCTGCAACCACTCATGAAGCAGTTACACCATCACGCACATTACCCTGAACCTATAGCATGTTTCACAAATGGCCCTGCAGTCACTTGTGAAACCGATGCCCCCTCACATACATTACACCGAACTTGCAACATGTTTCACAAGTGGTCGTGCAAGCACTTGCAAAGCAGCTGCACCTTCACACACATTACCTCAAACCTGTAGCATGTTTCACAAATAGCCTTGTAGCCACTCGTGATGCAGCTTCCCTCTCACATACATTTCCCTGAACCTGCTACATTCCATAAATTACCCTGCGGTCACTCATAAAGCAGCTGCACCATCACACACATTACCCTGAACCTGCAGCATGTTTCAGAAATGGCCCTGCAGTCACTCACTAAGCAGCTGCATCATCACACACATTACCCCAAATTTGTAGTTTCTTTCACAAATGACCCTGCAGCCAGTCACGAAGGCACTGCACCATCACACACATTACCCTGAACCTGTAACTTGGTTCACAAATGGCCCTGCAGCCACTCTCAAAGCAGCTGCATCATCATACTCATGGCCCCAGACCTGCAGTGTGCTTCATGAGTAGTGCCTGCGGACCACTCACAAAGCAGCTGCACCATCCCACACATTGCCCCCACCCTGTATCCGCAGGCCTTCTTTCTCACAACATACAAATGTTGTGTTCATCATGGGGAGTAACTGTATTTCTCATACTATGTTATTTACAGAGGATATTAAAATATTTGTATTAGAACATGGGTTGTGCTTTGGCATTAAATTTGATGGAGTTCCCAGAGCTTGTGGAGAGGGGTGGGTGGAGTTAGGGTTTAAAAACCATAACAAAACATTTCCTTACTTTTTCCCCCTTTAGTAGTAAACTTCTGACCTGTATTAGCATATGTTTATGTAATACATTTTCTTTATTTTGAGATGTATTGCCTTAGTATAGTAGTTTACTTTTGCATGACCTATGGTAGAGGCACCATTTTGCACAGACCCGAACATGTACAGTAACTTCATTTGGATATAGGTCTGTGGGCCTTACTAAAATCAGTCGAAAGATCAGGCATGGCCCCAGACCTGTAGCATGCTTTGTACATGGTCCAGCTTACCGTTCACAAATCATCTGATTACTCAAAATGTGTTCCAACCCTATATGCCATTCACAAAGCAGACCCATAACCACATGGTTCACAAAGACACGTGAACATGTGTCCACATTTTCACAAAGACCAATGAACACATGCAATGTCTGAAACATATTATTCTCCTCTGCTGTGATAATAGAAACATAGAATTTGATGGCAGATAAGCACCACTTGACCCATCCAATCTGCCCATCTCTCCCTACCTACACTATTACCGCATCCAGTCTACCTCTTTCTTCTACCTACACTATTACTGCAGACCGTGCCCAATCTATAGTCCTTTCACCCCCCATTCGACCTATGATTCCCTTGGGCTTATCCAATGCATTCTTGAACCTCACCACTGTTTTCACCCCACCACCTCTGCTAGAATGCTGTTGCAGGAATCCACTACTCTTTCTGTGAAGAAGTACTTCTTCTCATCTCTCCTGAATCTAACCCCCTCCAGCTTCATAGCATGCCCCCTCGTTCTTGAGCACCATTTCTTCTAAAAATTACTTCCATCCTGTACCTTTTTTACCCCGTGATGTATTTTAAAGTCTCTATCATATCCCCCTTCTCTGTTCCAGGGTGTATATATTGAGGTCCTTTAGCCTCTCCTCATAAGGCATTTGATGCAGACCCTGCACCATTTTAGTTGCCTTCCTCTGGACTGCCTCCAAGCTCTTTTTATGTCCTTCCAGAGATGTGGTCTCCGGAACCAATATACTGAGCAAAAATTAACCTGTTTCAAAATGAGCTTCCTTTGCTTTTGTGAACTCTGAGGCTCAAGAAAAATGTATTTATTTATTTAAAATTTGGTAACTGGGAAAGGCACCATGAGCCAAGGCTCGTTTCCAGGTGTGACCCGGGGGAGGGTAACAAGGGATACAGAGATTAACAGTGAGACAATGCAATAACAACTGGTGTTCAGTGCCACCACCTTCACACACCTTGCTGCATTTCAAGCATCCCTAGCATCCAGTGACACCCTCCATCTAGCCTTATTCCAAGAATCCCTGGCATCCAGTGACACCTTCCATCCAGCCTTATTCCAAGTATCCCTGGCATCCAGTGACACCCTCCATCCAGCATTATTCCAAGTATCCCTGGCATCCAGTGACACCCTCCATCCAGCCTTATTCCAAGTATCCCTGGCATCCAGTGACACCCTCCATCCAGCCTTATTCCAGGTATCCCTGGCATCCAGTGGCACACCCTCCCACATCCTGCCCCAGTCCAGGTATCCCTGGTGTCATGTGCCACCACACTCCACACACCCTGCCCCATTCCAAGCATCCTTGGTGTCCAGTGGTACCCTCCATCATGCCGCATTTCAAGTATCCCTGATGTCCACTGGTACCACACACCCCAATCCCTACCCCATTCCAAGTATCTCTGGGATTAGGTGGCACCCCCATACCCTGACCCAGTCCAAGATACTGGCATCCAGTGGTACCCTCCCTCTGGCATCCCCCGCCCCTACCCCATTTTTTTGTCCCTGGTATCCAGAGCCCCACATCCTGGCCCATCCCAAGTATGCTCAGTGAATGCTTAAATGCTTCATTAGCAAGCATTTAAACTAGCTGAGGAAGGTGGCAGAAGGAAACAGGGAGAATCAAACTGCCCCCCCCCCCACAAGAAGAAGTGGGGAATAGGCAGAACCCTAAGGGAGGGAAAACCCCAGAGGTACCAGAAAATGGGAAAAGCAGAATGGTAGGAAAAAAGAGTGATAGGAATGAAGACAGAGGGGGTAAGGAGAGTAGGCAAGAGGGAAAAAGGGGGGTTGATAGGAGGGGTGGTAGCAGAATTTGGAAGGCCATGTGCACAAATGCTCATAATCTGGGAAATAAAATCCAGGACATTGTGGCCATGATGGCAGAGGCTGATCTGGACATTGTCATTATTACTGAGTCATGGTGCAATGGGAACCATGACTGGGATATACCCATACCAGGCTATACCACGTTTAGGAAGGACAGGGTGGGTAAGAAGGGGGTAGGAGTGGCTCTTTACATGAGGGACTGGCATAAAAGAAACTGGAATACAGGGAGGGGAAAAGGCACTGTGGGTCACCCTAGAACCAAGGAATGGAGCCACTATTTGCACTGTGGTGATATACAGACCTCCAGCTCAGGGGGAGGAGATGGACAGGGTTCTAGTGAAAGCTATCCATAAGATGGCAAATAAGGGAGCGGTGATGCTGGTGGGAAACTTCAATCTGCCAGATGTGGATTGGAACATCCCGGCTGCAGCTTCAACTAGGAGCAGGGATATCCTGGACTCCCTGCAGGAGGTGTTTCTCAGGCAATGCATACGAGATCCCACTTGTGAGGGAGCATTATTGGACCTATTACTCACCAGTGAGGATAATATTGCAGACATCACAGTGGGTGACCACCTGGGGACCAGTGATTACCGAATGGTATGGTTCAATATGAGAACAGTGGCTGAGTCAAACTACACGAAGATGAGGGCCCTGGACTTCAGGAAGGCTGACATTACAAAGATGGTGAATGCCTCAGGGATGCCCTGGCCAGGGGGAGGGTGCACTTCGGTGAAGTAGAGGAACAGTGGGCGAAACTAAAAGGAGCTAAAGTGAAGGCAAAAAAACTCTGTGTTAGGCAAGTAAACAAAAGCAAGAGGAAACAAAGACCACTAAGGTTCTCAGATGAGGTGGTGGGGAAGGCAAGGGCAAAAAAGTTAGCATTCAGGAGGTATATGGAGACTTTGAGGGAGGAGGATAGGGAAGTATATCAGGTGAAGCAGAGGGAGGCAGGGAAAGCAGTCAGATGTCCAAAGGCCCAAATGAAGGAGAAAATAGCCCAGGCAGTAAAGAAGGGGGGCAAGGTATTTTTCAGGTATGTAAGTGAAAGGAGAAAGATCAAGGGAGGGATTGTAAAACTGAGAAGGGGAGTGTGTGGAGGGAGCCCAGGGCAAAGCAGACTTCCTAAACAAATATTTTTGCTTAGTAATCCCAGAAGAAGGGGAAGGGAAGTGGACACTTGTCCATTTACAGAAGACAGAGTTCTGCAGGAACTCACAAAACTGAAAGTGGACAAGGCAATGGGGCTGGATGGGCTATATCCAAGGATATTGAAGTAACTTAGAGAGGTGCTGTGCTGGCAGCACCACTGACAGTCATGTTCAACCACTCATTGGAGACAGCTGTGGTTCCGGAGGTCTGGAGGAGGGCAGATGTAGTCCCACATCACAAACGTGGGAGCAGGGAGGAGGCTAGAAACTGCAGGCTAATCAGCCTGACTTTGGTGGTGGTGAAATTAATGGCATCACTGCTGAAGGATAGGATTGTGGCATATCATGAATCTGGTAGCTTACAGGATCTGAGGCAGCATGGATTCACTGGGGGGAGGTCATCTCAAACAAATCTGATAGATTTCTTTGACTGGGTGACCAGGGAATTAGATCAGGGTGGAGCGGTGGATGTGGCCTACGTAGATTTCAGTAAAACCTTTTACACTGTTCCACATAGAAGACTTGTACACAAGCTGAACAGCCTGAGAGTGGGTCCTAAGATGATAAAATGAGTAGGAAATTGGTTGAGGGATAGGCAACAGAGGATGTTGATAAACAGAGTTCACTCCAAGGAGGGGAGGGTGTTCAGTGGAGTGCCACAAGGATCAGTACTGGGACCGATCCTCTTTAATGTCTCTATTAGCAACATTGCAGAGGGGCTAGAAGGGAAGGTTTGCCTTTTTGTAGATGACACAAATATCTGCAACAGGGCTGACACTTCGCGGGGAATGAGGAGGGATCTAAGCAAGCTTAAGGAGTGGTCAAGAGTGTGGCAACTAAGATTCAATGCAAAGAAGTGCAAAATCGTGCACTTGGGACACAGAAACCAATAGGTGAAGTACATGATGGGGAGCATGCTACTGACGACCACCAAAGAGAAAAGAGACCTGGGGGTAATCATATCCAATTGCCTAAAAGTGGCCAGGCAGTGTGACAAGGAAGTGCAGAAAGGCAGTGAGATGTTGGGATGCACAGGGAAGGGTATCACCAGCAGAAAGAAGGAGGTGGTGATACCGCTGTACAAGTCATTGATGAGACCTCATCTAGAGTACTGTGTCCAGTTCTGGAGGCCACATCTCCAGAAGGACATAGACAGAGTAGAGGCAGTCCAGAGGAAGGTAACTAAAATGGTGAATGATCTGCACCAAAAGCCCTATGAGGAGAGACTAAAGGGCCTCAGTACGTACATCCTGGATGAAATGAGGGAGACGGGGATGTGAAAGAGCATTTCAAATAGCTCAAAGGTATAAATAAGGTACAGGAGGGAAGCATTTTTCAGAGACAAAGATATTCAAGAATAAGGGGTCATGCTATGAAGCTGGAAGGGGGTAGACTAAGGAGAAATGTATAAAAGTACTTCTTCACTGAAAGGGTGGAGGATGCCTGGAACATCATCCCAGCAGAGGTGGTGGGGGCAAAAATGGGAACCTTAGAGGTTAGGAAAGGGGGATAAAGCCAGAGATCAGGTAGGGTATGCGATATTACAATAAGCAGGGAAAATGTGCAGACTAGGTGGGCCAAGCAGTCCTTATCTGCCGTCAGATTCTGTGTTTCTATCTTTCTATGCCAGGAATCTCACAGCACTCCCTCCCACACCCCATTCCAAATATGTCTGGTGTCCAGTAGCACCCCATACACCCTGTCCAACTTCAAGTATCCCTTGTGTTCCGTGCCCTCCCAAACACACAGACTGCCCCATTTAAAAATGAACCCTGATGTCCTATGGTACCCACTTAAAAATGTCACCCCAAGATGGCACATGGCTTAAACCCCCCACTCACCTTCTCATTCATCTGACTAAATCGATCCATGAATTTGAAAATACGTGTACACACTGTGTATTTTTTTAAACTTAAACTTTTATGGACAATCTATTACTGGTACAGCATTACAATCACAACTGAGTCAGGTATGCAACATATGCGACGTTCTGGTTCAGTTAATTTTCTCGTTCTCTAACGTGTAAACTGACAAGGTTGTAATCAAATGTCCTCTCGGATGTGTCCATAGTGTCTATAAATAAAGAGGTGGATGACAATAACCACTCACCCACCCAAGGTCTATGTCTCCTTTCTTCATTATGGTTGGCTTCTGTCTTCTTCTTGTGTTCTATGAGGTGTTTGTTGGTCTCTTCAGAAGTTCCTGGAGGGTGGTTCCAGTGTTTCAAACCCCCTCCTATTTATCCTCATAAAGATAATTTCCCTTTTAATCATGCATTACAGAATTAGATTACAGCTACATACATGCCTGCATAGCCAACACAAACTCTAGCACTCACCACCTTAGAAAAAAGATGCTGCAACCGAATATTTGTAGAACAAATGTGCCAATTGTATTGAGGTGCCTCGATATAATTGACATGTGTTTTTCTACAAATATTTGGGAGCAGCGTCTTTTTTCTAAGATGGTGAGTGCTAGAGTTTGTGTTGGCTATACTTTACTTGTATCTTTAAGCACCCCATCCCAGTGCGACCTCCTGTTTTGTGTCATATACATGCCTTCATGCATCATGCAATAAGTCCTGCTGTAAGTGATAGATATCGCATCATCTATTCCATGGGTCATGCACAGTGGCATTGCCCCTTTGTTTCACAGAAGCCCTTCTTTGAGGGAAGGGTATTTACTTGTGTTACACACCCTACTATTATTCATTTCCGAACCTGGAAGGTATGAATGTTTACCCATTAATATACATTTCTTGTCCTCTCCACCTGCTGTCTCTCTCTCTCTCTATATCTGTCAGCCTTCATTCTGTTACTGACTGCCAAGATAATTAGCAGCTCCAGGAATGGCTGAACTCCAGAATAAACGTAATCTAAAAAAAAAGAAAAAAAATCTGAGCTCTAAGCCACACCACCAACAACCTCAACACCACTTAGAAAAACGTGTTCAAATGCTTTATTAAATATTTGCTCTGTCATACAATTCTGTTAAAAACTTACAGGCAACAGCACACAAGAAAATAGCCAATGATTGCTTCACAAGGACATGCTTTTTCAAGGCTAACTAAACATTAAAAATGGAGGTTTTTATATACTGTGCAAAATTATTCTGAATTACAAAGCACTCATTTATTTCAGATACTAATTACAATTAAAGAAAACTCTCCTATCCCATTGCACATATGTCTATAGTCTTTTAACATTTCAACTCCTACACATGAAAACATTTATTTCACACCCATTCAGATTTAAGATTCCCCCCTCCCCAATTAAATAGCCAGTCAGACAATTAAAATTATGGTCCATTTTACATTCAATTTAACATTAAGACATTGAAGAACAGAGACAGTGATTAATTAAATTAAACATCAGTGCAGTTCAGTTCAAGCCATATCTTGGAGCATCAATTTTCCAGTTGTCTTCTCCCTCATCAGAGGTTCAAAACAGAGTTCAGTCATTTAGTAGCTTGAATTTTAATTCAGGTTTTTGATGCTCCGTGGGGACCATGGGCTTGGTCCAACACAAGGCACTCTTTTTTCAGCACAGCAATTAATATACATATATCTAAATAAATAAAATACAAACAATATTTAAATACTGTCTAAAACACATATTATAAGTACATATATTAATTGATACAAAAATGGAGTCAGCTGAAAATGGTCATTCAATCCAAAACTTGCTTTTGTGGCACCCAGTTTAAAAATCCACATAGCCTCCTTTCTTAAAAGTTCATTATTCTGATTACCCCCCTCCTCTTCTTGTACACGTTATCTATACCCATAAACTGGAATGCATGGCTAGGTCCATATTTCTCTACCTGCCTAGCAAGTGCATTTTCTTCCTTCCCTTAATCAATGTTCACCTATCCTGGTTTTAACCCTTAATGCTGACAGAATTAGAACATATTGGAGTCCTGGATGGATATATCTGTCTGCGGCCCTGTAATAAAATTTCATTAAAGTTTTTCCCACATACATAACTCCACATTTGAAGACTGCTAAATAAATTATTTTCTCTGTATCACAATTACAAAAAAAAAAAAGACTTCAACGTCCTTTTTAGTATGTGGATTAATAAACTTTTTTTCTTTGAAAATCGGACAAAACTTACATCTGACACAGATATGGTTGCCCTGAGATAGTGGTGATAACCAGTTCTTGAACTCATTGCCCATTGTAAGCTATAAACTACGCATCACCCATTCTCCAATTGTATCTCCTTTTTTATAGACAAATCTTGGTTTCTCACTTAGACCCTGAGACAACACTGGATTCAATTTAACACGTCCCAGTGTTTTGTAACTATTTCACCAATTTTTATGGAATAGACAGAATATGTAGTTATAAAATTTCAAGTGCCTCTTCCTACTATTTGCTGACACAGTGTGCCCTTCTGTTCCCTCTGTTGCAGGTACCACTGTATCAGTCATATCTATCTGTTCAGTAGTTAGCATCTCATTCATATTGGTCCTTCTCCTTTCCACTGAACCCTCTGCTTTTCCTATACCCTTCTGAATGATGTCCTCTGGGTACTCCTCTTCCTTAAATCTTTGTGCCAGTTCCCTATTCTGTGCTTCACAATCCTCCCATGTTGAACAAATCTATTGAGCTCTTATAAACAGTCTACCTGGGATATTTACCCTTATGCAATATGGATGACAGCTATTATAATTTAACAATGAATTGTGGTCAGTTTCTTTCCTATATAAATCAAATTTCAATCCATTCTCATTATTTTTACTAATTTGTGCATCCAAATAATTAATAGCAACAATATTGTGTTTAATTGTGAAACGGAGATTATCATTACTATTATCAAAAACTGCACAAAATAATATAGCTCATCCACCATTACCTTTCAGAGTAATAATATGTCATCAATAAACTGCCTTGTATTTCTTTTAAACTTGGCTTCCCGGCCAGTGCCCTTTGGGGTAACCATTGCCTCAGTGCTGGCGCGCTGAAGTTCTTTGTCCAATAAATTGCCTATATAGGTCAGTGTGTTGTATGTACTTATTTAACTGGGATCCCTAATGCACTTCCTCCTATTCCCCCCAAAAAATAATTGCATAACTAGGGGCTAGAGCTGCCCCCATTGCTGTCCCTCTGGTTTGTAAGTAAATTTCATCAGCACACAAAAACAATGATTTAAAACCATAGCAGTGAGTCTCAGAATAAATTCAATTGCAGGTACATCTAACTCTGTATGTAACCTCAAACCGCTTTCTAGGGTGGCCAACCTTTCTTCATTAGGTAAGTTTGTGTAAAGTGAGACAGCATCTAAAGTGACAATACGCTAATCAGAAACTGCATATACATCCTATAGAAACTGTAACACATGTCCTGTATCTTTAGTATAAGATGGATAACTTGCAGCTACTTTCTTAATATGAAAATCAACATACTGGCCCTAGGGCTCTGTCAGAGAATTAATACTACTAATAATCGGCCTCACTGGGGGTTTTGCAGACTTTTATGAATCTTTGGAAGTAAACATAGAAACATAGAATTTGATGGCAGATAAGGACTGCTTGGCCCATCCAGTCTGCCCATTTCTTTCCACTTACACTATTACTGCAGACCATGCCCAGTCTAGAGTTCTTTCTCCCCCCCCTCCACTATGATTCCCTTATATTTATCCCATGCATTCCTGAACCCCACCGCAGTATCCACACCATCACCTCTGCTGGAAGGCTATTCCAGAAATCCACCACTCTTACTATGAAGAAGTACTTCCTCACATCTCTCCTGAATCTACCCCCCAGCTTCATAGCATGTCCTCAGTTCTTGCAGATCCAGAAGCAGATGGTTTGATACCTTTTATTGGACCAACTTAGATATTACAAAAAGAAAACAATGTCTAAGCCAATATGGCAACTAATCTATTTCTCCTGTTCTTGAACATCTTTTCTTCTAAAAAAACTCCCCTCCTGTATCTTATTTATCGCCATGAGGTATTTAATGGTCTCTATCATACCCCTCCCCCATCTCTGTGCCAAGGGGTACATATTGAGGTCCTTTAGACCCTTTCCACATTATGCACTGTTGCACTGTAATGGTTTTGAAACCGTTACAGCGGTTTACCGGTTTAGCGCGTCCGCACTTTCCTCAGTAACTGCAGATGGTTAGGTAAGCTGGATGATCCTCTGTCCACACTAGCGCTGGTTTAGGGAGTGTCTGAACTGTTCTGTGAAATGGTTGTTTGCATTCTGAAGATGGCAATCCTGTGATGCATAGCACAATGTCCTGATGTATCCCATCATGCCCCTGTACTGTTTCCATGTAAACAGTACACTAGCGTGATGGAGGTGGACTAATTTAACCAGTACTTTCCTGTGTTGCTACTGTCTCGCTGGTTTAATATACAGTGGGAATATTTAAGAATTAAAAAAGGAGAAGAGAGCACAGGCATGCTTGTGTGCAGAGGCCTAGATATTTAAAGGAGTTGCGCAATGCGAAAGTAAGTTGCTCCAGAGTAATACCCAAACTGCGCCGCAGTGCCATATTCAAAGCTGGGAAATGCGCAGTGCAAAACCAAGTGCACCACTGTGCAATCATAAGTATATGTTGCGCACATAGGGGGGGTATAACCATGAATAAGCAGCGCAACTGCATATTCAGCCCAAATACACGGTGCAACCATGGAGCAAATCACAGATTGCGCAGCATAAAGCTGAGCACATTTAAAACAGGCTGAACTGCATACATTGACAGGCAGAGAGCAGGACAAGCAGTGAAGCATGGATGTTACAGTCTTCCTGATGGTGCAAGTAATGAGGGGGGTGATGAGGAGAGAGGAACACCAAGTATATAAAAAGTGGGCCTTACCGGGGATTTGACTTTTAAAAATGCTAATTCCTCCCTTGAAATAACTAAAGTTTCACAAGCCAACTCAAGAAATCCATCTATTTCTTTCTTAAAAGATAGTACTGGATCACCCAGCCATTTTTTGTAAAATGTTAAATCACTAAGTTGTCTCACCTCTGTATCATAGTTTACACTATTCATTACAACAATTGAGCCCCACTTGTCTGCCTTCTTGATAGTAATCTGTTTATTTTTACTCAGACTCTCTAATGCACGCATTTCTTCTGCATTCCTCCACACCCCTTTTACTGTCCCTAAAACTATGAAATGTAGTTGGATTTAGGGGTTATTTCTAGTCAGGCCTGGGGCCTATCTCTTCACTTTTATGTCTGTAGCAGCTGTTTTACAAATGGTGTACCGTCTCTGTCCTGTACTATCTTGTAATGTGGGAGCCACCTAGAGTTGTGTTTCTCCCTCTCCAGTCTTACTAGTGCCATCATTCCTTCCATCTCCCTTATCCTGTCACACATTTCTATCCAGACCTTAACATCTGGAGATTTATCAGCCAGCCATTTATGGGTAATTGCCTTCCCAGCTACTGCCCCCCAGACACTGAAGAAGTATTTTTCATCTCCCTTCTGTGTTCCATATGGGACACTCCCAATATGTTAAGAAATGTTATAGGATCCTTTATACTGAGGGTCTGTGTCCAGATCTTTGCTAAGGTATCCCCAAATACTTGGAGTTCCGAGCAGCCCAAAATATGTGTAATGGTATTCCTCGTTGCTCACATTTCCTCCAGCACAGATCAGTGTTTGTGGTCCCAGAGTGCATGGATTTATCCATTGTGGTAAAAAACCTAGTTATTATCTTCCACCAGAACTCTCTTCGACTGCCTGCTGATGTAGTTTTGTGTACATTCAGCCAAATCTTGTTCTATTGTTTCCTACTTATCTTTGTTCCCATTTCTTTTGCCCACTTCTGCTATCATTTTTGTATATCTGCTTTACCTGTTTCTGCAGATAAGAGCACATGAAGTTGCGCAATTTTTTTTTTGTTTTTGTTATCCCCTCCTGGCCAGTGTATCTACCCTGTATTGAATTTCTGACTGTTCCATCATTACCTACCTCATGTTGTCTGGTTTTAGAGGAAGTCTCTAAATTGAAAATATCGAAAGTGGTCCTGTCTGTGAGACCAAGTTTTTCCTTCAGTTGTGTGAAGGATCTAACCTCTCCTTGCCATATACAATGTGTGAAATATCTGCATCCGTTTCTATCCTACTTATTAAAGGCCTTTATTCAGGCTGGCAAGAACATCAGACAGTGGTATTGAGACCCATCCTTGTTGCTGTTCTTTGGCTTCGTATCTTTTTTTTTGATTTGTAAATGATGCATGAGTGTTTTGTCCCTCTATTTTTGAGTAATTTTGTTTTACTTATGTCTGTCAGGATCCAAGGTAGCACTTTCACAGTGAGGGCTGGATGTGCCAACCTTCCAAGGGAGCTAACTAACTTCCTCTCTGTCTTTTAGCAATTCTATTGTCTATGCTGTTTGGGGTACTTGAAAGTAATGTTGGAGGTTTGGTAAGCCCATACCTCCCTGTTCCTTTTTTCTAGTTAGTATTTCCCATTTAATTCTAGGCCTTTTGCCCTTCCAAATAAAGCTACTAATCACTTTTTTCATATCCTTGCAGTCCTTTCCAGTGATAGGGTTTGGCAGTGTGGCACAGAAAAAAACATCAACCTGGACTACACTTTCATCGTAATAATCTTCACCTTAGTTGTGAATTTGAATGAGAGTTCTGCTTATCTCTTCATGTCTGTGTAGAGTTCCTGTTTAAGTTTCCTGTAGTTTATACAGATTGGAGAGGTATGTGGTGATGTTAACCCCTAAGTACCGCACCAAAGTGCTTATTCATTTATAAGGGAGAGATTGTTTAAGTCTTCTGATATTGTCCCAGATATTCTAAGAACTTCAGTTTTTCCTTTGTTAATTTTAAACCGTTACCTGGCCATGCTCATCTAAGAGATTTTGCAGTGATGGGAGGGAAGTTTCTGGGTGTTGTATGCAAATTAAGATGAAATCCGTGTATCGGGAGATTTATTTTCTAAGTCTGCCACTGTTATACCCTGTACTGAGTTATCCTCTCTTACCATCTCTGCCAGTGGTTCCATGCTGAGGGCAAACAACAATGGGGATAGTGGGCATCCCTATCGGGTGCCTCTCTCAGTTCTCAGTGTCATGGATAGAGTTCCATTAGATCTTGCTCTGGCCCTAGGTGTTTTGTGTAACTGCCCAATCCACCTTTCGAATCCTTCTCCAAATTCTATTGTTTCCAATGCTACATTTAAGATATGTCCAATTAAGGTAGTCAAATTCCTTTTCCACATCAATAAACAAGGATATTTGTGGGGATTGGGAAGTGGAGTTTTTACTTATCATAATTAAGAACCTTGTTGGGTCCTCACACCAGTAATACAAGGGAAATTGGGGGGCCCGCTTCTCCTCAGCTTGTTGGAGGGGTTGTGGAGAATCCCAGGCTACCATACACACATTTTCTGAGCACGTCCAGTTCTGACAGCCTTCTGGCATCAGACAGTGGCCCCGATACAGACATTGTTCACCACAGAGGCCCCACTTGCCTTTGAAAATCTCATCCTTGGACTTCCCCCACATAGTCTGAGGGAAAAGATCTATTCTATTTATGGAATATACTCTCAGCTATGGCCCATAAAGCCATTACCAGAAAATGGTTTCAAGCAGACCCTCTGACAGTTCAGTCCTGGCTTGCTATCATTCAAGATATACAGCATATGGAGGAATTAACATATAAGGCGAACCTCCAAACCACTGTATTCATTCGTAGATGGTCAGTTTGGCTGCTTCATGATAATTCTTAGGATTATTCTTAATATCCAGCAGGTTATGTCATTGCCTTCTTGGCGACGTGCGGTGGGGCCTGAGATAGAGGCCATGCTAATGGTGCTGGTCTCTCTCTATAGTTAACACACTGCCTGATTTGTTGGGTTGCAATGCCTTTCATGTCCATCTTTGAATATAACTTTGGTTTAAGACAGCTATTCATGCTTTATTTTCATTGAAATGGTGGAGCCCTTCTTATTGTTGTACAGTATGTTATGCATTGTTCTATGTACCCATGTTTTTTCAATAAAGATACATTTAAAAAAAGAACCTTGTTGGGTCTCTGACTGTCTGCAGTCTATTAGCCAGGATTTTAGTGAATATTTTTAAGTTCTGGTTGATTAGGGAGATTGTATGGTAAACTGCACATTCATCCCCGGCTTTTTCTGGTTTGGGGATTATTGATATTATGGTATCACTCTAGAAGGGGGGCAATTGTTGTTTTCCTGACAGGCTCTAAAAACCACAAGGATAATTGTGATAAGTTATGTTCTGAATTTTTCATAGAAATCTGCATTGTATACATCTGGGCCTGAGGCTTTAGTACTTTTAGTCTAACACCTTTACTATCTCGTCTGTCATAATTGGGGCTTCTAATGCCACTTTGTTTTCTTTTGAGAGTCTCAGCAAGCTGAGTGTGTTTAAAAATCCCCCTACACACCTTTCTACCTATGATTTGTCCAGGTCCTCCTTGTAGAGGTCTTCATAGAAATTCAGAAAGCTCTTTACAATGTCTTGTGGGGTAAATTTTTGCTATATTCTGCTGGCCGCTGTCCTGGTGCCTGATTATTAGTCCATCACCTTCCGCCTTACATACCCGGAATGCCAGAAGGAAGTTGCTTTACTGTAGAAACATAGAAACATAGACTTTGATGGCAGATAAGGACCGCTTGGTCCAGCCAGTGTGCCCATTTCCCTACCTACTGGATAAGCTACAGATCCTAGTTAATCAACAGCCTACTTCCTCCCACCCCCCACCATTCGAACATATGAACATATGAAAATGTCAGCAGAAACAGGCCTCATGATCTATCAAGTCTGCTCGAGTGTGCAACTGGCACCTTATAATGCTGCTGCCCCTTCCTTCCTCCCCATCCTATTACCCCTTCCCCTTCCCCTATCCCAACCCCTCTTGAAACTGTCCACCATCTTGCAGACCACTACCTCACCCAGCAAGGAGTTCCACTTGTCCACCACTCTTTCCTTGAAAAAATGTCTCTTCATCTCTCTCCTGAATCTACCTCCCTCCAGTCTCAGTTGGTGTCCTCTCATGTCCCTCCCCTTTCTCCTCTGTAAAATCCTCTCTGTATTAGTCTTGTTTATTCCCTTTAGGTACTTCAAGGTCTCAGTCATATCTCTCCCATCCCTCCTGTCTTCCAAAGAGTACATATTCAGCTCCCCCAGCCTTTCCTCGTATGGCTTGCCCTCCAATCCCTGGATCATCTTTGTAGCTCTATGCTGTACCCCCTCCAACAATTGATGTCCTTCTTCAGGAATGGGTGCCAGTATTGCACACAGTACTCCAGGTGGGGCCCGACCAGTGACCTATACAGGGGCAGGATGACCTTCCTACTTCTGGAGGAGATCCCTCTAGCTATACACCCCAGCATTTTGTTGGCTTTTGCCACTGCCCTTCTGCATTGAATAGAGTTGTTCATGCTCCCTGTTATGATCACCCCTAGGTCCTTCTCTTCTGTGCAGCAACCCAACTGAACCCCATTTAAGTGATAATCCCTCCCCTGGTTCCAGGCTCTGAAGTGCACCTTGCACTTCTTGGCATTGAACCCCAGCTGCCATTTATCTGCCCACTCCTGCAGCTTATTCAGGTCCTCCTGCAACCCCTTCCCCCCTCCATGTGTCATGTACCACAGCTCCCATCTTGGTATCATCTGCAAACAGACTGATTTTGCTCCAGATCCCATTCAAGATATCCGCAATGAAAATCCTGAACAGTACTGGTCCCAGCATGGATCCCTGTGATACCCCGCTCATCACCATTCTCAGTGATGAGAGTTCCCCCACTACCACCACCCTTTGCTGTTTCCCACTCAGCCAGTTCCTGAACCAGGTCACCATTTTTGGTCCTGACCCCACATAATCCAACTCCCCCCCCAATCTCCCATGTGGCACTGAATCAAAGGCCTTACTGAAGTCCAAGTACAGAACATCCACAGCATGGCCCTTGTCCAGTTCCCATGTCACTCAGTCATAGAACTCTACCAGGTTTGTCTGGCACGATCTGCCCATGACAAACCCATGTTGTTGGTCGTCCCGGATACCATTTGCCTCCAAGAAGCTCACGAGCCTCTCCTTTAGGATGGTCTCCATGAGTTTGCCCATGATCGAGGTGAGGCGCACTGGCCTGTAGTTTCCTGGTTCATTCTTTGGCCTACTTTTATGGATGGGCACCACATGGGCCATTCTCCAGTTCTGTGGTACACATCATGTGTCCAGGGAAGTATTGAACAGGTCTGCCAGCAGCCCCACAAGGACCTCTGCCAGCTCCCTCAGTACTCTAGGGTGAATGCCATCCAGCCCAGGCACTTTGTCCTCCCTTAATGCCCTCAACTCCTCCAGCACCCTACCTTCTGTAATCCCTACATCTGTTATCCTCTCCACCCCTTACCCACCCCACCACTTGCCTGAGGTATTTTCCCCCCTTCTCCTGCATGAACACAGAGCAGAAGTACTTGTTCAGTGCCTCTGCCTGCTCCGCCCCCTTCTCCAACTACCCCCCATCTTTCTTGATCCTCACAAGCTGGTCTTTGCTTCTCCTTTTCTCGCCTATGTAATGGAAGATGTCTTTTTGTCCTCTTTTGATCCCCGGCACTAGTCTCGGCTTTCTAGACACTTTGGCCCTCCTGACCAGTCTGGTGACCTCCCTAGACCTTTCCCTGTATACATCTTTATCTTCTCCCCTCCCAGTTTTCCTATACTTCCAAAATGCCACCCTCTTGGCTCTCATCTCTTTCCTGACCTCCGGTGACAGCCAGCTGGGTTTCTTTGCCCTACCCTTCTTGGTTTTTTTCCTAGTACAGGTCTCTGTTACCTCCACCAGCCCTCCCCTTATTATATTCCATTTCTGATCTGCATCTATATGTTGTTGGATGTCTGCCAGGTGCTTGCTCAGAATCTCCCCCATCATCCTAATGTCCACTCCCCTAAACTCAACCACCCTTGTACCCATGCCCCCTGTGTCCCTCCCCATGTTTAACGTGAACCACACTGAGTTGTGGTCACTCCCACCAAGCAGTTCCCCCACTTCTAGGTTCCCTACAGCTTCCTCATTATCCATTGCAAGGTCCAAAGTCCTTTCCAGCCATGTCAGTCGCTGTACCAGCTGTGTCAAGAAGTTGTCCTGAAAAGCTTCCAACAGGACCCCCTCTCTTGCACTCATGGTGGCAGGTGTGCTCCAATTCACCCCCTGGTAGGTTGAAATCCCCCACTGTCACTGTGCTTCCTTTCCTGCTTACCCATTGAATTTGATCTGCCAGTTCCCAGTCCAGGTCATAACCCTGTGATGGTGGCCTGTACACTACCCCCATCCTCAGTGTCCTATTCCACACATCCTGGAACTGCATCCACAGAGCTTCTGTCCTCCCCTTCCTCTCTTATGCACTTAATCCCCTCCCTCACATAGATCACCACCCCCCATTCCTCTTAGCCCTATCCTTTCTGAATAGCCTGTACCCCGGGATCATCATCCAATAATTGCCTTATGTCTGCCTCATGCATTCTTGAATTCCACCACTGTTTCTGACCCCACAACCTCCTCTGGCAGGCCATTCCATGCATCCACCACCCTCTCTGTGAAAAAATACTTCTTCACATTTTATTGTACCTTGCAAAAGTCCACAGTTCAGACAGCTTGACCTCCAGTCCCTAAAGGGAAAAAGAACCACAGTGAGGAGACTGCACCAGGCAAAAGAGCTCCATACAATCCAATTTAATCTCATGGCTCTTGATCTGATATACATATTAAACCTGAACCACATTTTATCAAATCATGCTGTTCGATGCCGCAATATATAATGAACTTGTTCAATTGTATATACATCTACCATTAAATTTAGCCACGTTATAATCTGGTAGATTTGCATATTTCCATTTTTTTAGTATACATTTATGTGCATTAATAATTCCTATAAGCATTAAGTAAGTAAGTTTTTATCAACTTTTATATTTTCATAACCATACTGTGGTGTCCCCCCAGGATAAAACCCTCTTTTAAAGCACTCTGCAGTATGCTGCAGCAGACCTACTGAATAAAGCAATGTAATTTCAATGGCAAGTAGTCCCTTTTATCATGCAGGAAACTGTGGCATTCACTTCATCCTGACACTGTCACATTTTCCTGAATGACAAAAGAGACTAATTGCCATTGAAATTACATTGCTTTATTCAGTAGGTCTGCTGCACCATTCTGCAGAGTGCTGCAAAACGCTGCAGAATTGGGTTTCATCCTGGGGGGCGCCACTGTATGTAAGTAATAGGGTCCAGTTATCCCTTTTTATGTGTATGTTTGTAATTTGATACAGTGTTTTAATTATTTTGTGCCTGAATATGTCCAGAGCTCTACAGCCCACCATCATGCGTTCTGATGTTGTATTTTGAGTTTTGCATCTTGGGCATATATTTAAGTACTAACATACCAACATACTATTTGCCAGCAGATTAGGCCTTATGGTCTATCGAGTCTGCTCAAACCTTAGATCCTTAGTTGGGTGCCGAGACCCTCCCATCCCTTGTGCTCCAGAAACCTGTATCATCCATCCCCACCCCCCTGTGACAGGCCATCATCTGATACATCCACTTTCTGTGTCTGTCCCACCCTCTCTTGAAGCCCTCCACTGTGGATCTCTGAACCAGCTCACCAGGCAGTGCATTCCAAGGGTCCACCACCCTCTCAGTGAAAACCTCCTCCTCTTTTCTCCTCACCCTTCCACCTTCCAACTTCAAACCACGCCTCTGGTGATGCCTCCTGCTTTAGTCTAAAGATCCCTCCATGTTTACCCTATTTATTCCTTGAGGTACTTGAAGACCTCAATCATGTCCCCGTCTCTCCTCTCCTCCAATGAAACAGGCAGAGCTCCTCAAGTCTGTCCTCATACGTCAAACCTCTAGCCCTCGTGATCATCTTTGTTGCCCTCCTCTGTACCCTCTCCAGGAGCTGTATGTCCCTCTTCAAGTGTGGTCTCCAGTACTGTACACAGTACTCAAGGTGTGGTCTAACCAGTCCATTGTACAGCGGCAGAATCACTTCCTTGCTCCTAGAGGTGATCCCCCTTACGATGCATCCCAACATCCTGTTTGCCTTGCTAGCCGCCTCCTGCACTGCTTAGAGTTATTCATACATGCATCCACCATGACCCCTAGGTCTTTTTCCCTATTGAGGCCTCCAGCACCTCCCTCCCAGGGTGTACCTGTGTTTAGGTTTCCCGACCAAGATGCAACACCTTGCACTTGGTGATATTAATTAATTTCCATGTGTGAGCCCAGCTTTCAGGGTGTCCAGGTCCCTTGCAGGGCCAATCTCCCTCTTCTCCCTCAACTACTGCTCCCATCTTGGAGTCATCTACGAGAGACTCATTTCACACCCTATACCCTCCCTGATGTCCGATATGTATGCATTAAACAGGATCGGACCCAGGACCGAGCCCTGCGGTACCCACTACCAACCTCTCTAGGGTTCGAGGCTCCCCACAGACCACTACTCTGAGTGCGTCCAGCTAGCCAGTTTTCAATCCATCTGACCATCAAAGGGCCTACTCCCTAACCCCATCAGTTTCTCCACCAGACCATTGTGGGGGACAGAGTCAAACGCCTTGCTGAAGTCCAAGAATAATACATCCACAGGCTTACCCCTGTCCAGTTCTGATGTTACCCATTCATAGAACTCCACAAGGTTGGTTTGACATGATCTACCTGGCACAAACCCATGTTGCCGACTATCCAGACCTCCCACCTCCTCCAAGTACACCCCAATCATTCCTTTAGTATACTCTCCATTAATTTTCCCACCACCGAGGTCAAACTGATGGGTCTATAGTTACCTGGTACTTCCCTCGAACCCCCTTTGTAGTTGGTACCACATGTGCCTCTGCCAATCCCTAGGTACCCTCCTGTCTCAAGTGACCTGCTGAAAAGTCCCCAGGGTGCCAGTATGTCCGCCAATTCCCATAGTACTCGGATGAATGCCATCCGCCCAGGAGATTTGTCTTTTTTAGGGCCTTGAGGCTAACCACACCCTTTTGGCAGAGATAGCATCATCCGTCCCTCCACCTTACTGGCCTTTTTATCCTTACCAGATGTGACACCCTGGGGTACCTCTCCTCCTCTTGCTCCATTTCTGTTGCTCCCCTGATCCCACTTACTGACGTTTCTAACCCCTTCGTGCCTTGCTTTGTAGATATCCCATCCCCCTCCCTAGTGAACACAGAGGCAAAGTACTCATTAAATACCTCTGCCTGGTCCCTCGCCTCTTCCACCCACCCTCCTTCTGATCTCAATCTGCTGAGATGGCCCTTAGTTTTTCTCCGCTCCCCCAATGTACCGGAAGAACCCCTTTTCCCCTCCATGTATCCCCTGTGCCAGCCGCTGCTCTTTACTGGACTTTGCTCCCTCACCATACGGGTGACTTTTCTAGATGCAAGCTGGTACATTTCTTATCCCTATCCTCTTGTTGTTTTATATTTTTGTAGGCGCCTTCTTTTCTCTGACTGCTACCTGTACCTCACTGGACCACCAGCATGGTTTATGTGACCTTGCTCCCTTACGTTTCAACTTAGCACAGATCCTGACTGCCTCACGAAGTCCCCGTTTTATGACCTCCCATCTCCTTTCCACACTTGTCATTGAGGTAATCCCCTTCAAGTGATCCTTGAGAATATTTCCCATGCCCATATTTCAAGTAGTTTACATTCATTAAATTTAATCTATGTGGGTTATAGTATGTATGGTGTATTATATTTAAATAAATCTGTTGTAATTTGGTAGATTTATACTGGGTGTTTATACTGGGAATAGAATGGTAAAATGCTATTCAGCCCATTATAACCATTCCCCACATTAGTGGGACCATCTGGAGCCATTCTGTACTAACCAAATATCTATTCTCTTTTTAAATGAATGGATTGATGTACAATTAAGCAATAAGGCATGACAGGTGTGGAGATATCGCTTGCGCCTCGGGTGGTTGGAGCGCGAGGGCCGCGGGCGGTCACGTCCAGCTCATCAGGTATCGATATCCCATGATATCCCACACCCTGGAGTGCCTTATTGCTATTATGAACTGGAATACAAGTTTTAGCAGTAAAAAAAAATAAAAAAAATGTTTAAATCCTTCTGAAAATGTCTTTTCTGAGATGTTGGAGGAGTACTTTTTAATAAAATAGTCCCTGGAGAGCTCTGGACTGCAGGTGGCACTGTTGCAAGTCGAGTTTATGGAGGAGGGGTGTACTATGTGTCTCTGTTAGCACCAGAAAGTGAACTCTGTTCTTCTTGCCGTTGACGTGGTGCTGCTGGGTCAGTGAAGATGTGTGCGTTTTTTTTTTTTAAACGTTATGTGCGGCAAGCAGGAAGCAGCGTTGTAAATGGGAAGAACATCTCCTAGTAAGTCACCCGGAAATCTGAAACAACAGCTTGACTGGAAGTTAGTAGTGTTTAAAAATGAAGTTGGAGGCCAGTATGGGATCGTTTACTGTTTTTTTTTTTTTTTTCAATACTCGCTGAAGGTGCGTCTCATGCCATTCTGTCTTGTAGTTAGATAGGATGAGTGGTCTGCGAGTGCTGGCTGTTGGCTAACGTTTGTGTGGGGAATGCGAGGGCAGGATGTGGAGGATGTTGTGGGCAGCTACCGTCGCTCCTCCTAGCAGCTTGTGTGGTGCTGCGTTCCGTTATGGGCACAGTTGAGTTTTATTTTGTTTTTTTTTTAATAGCAACGAACTGGAGGTCTGACTCTGACTGTGCAAGATAAGGCACACTGCACAGTAAGTGAGGAGGCTGGTGACCGGAGGTTTTCTGAAGCCGTGATGATGTAGCCCGATATCATCACGGCTTCAAAGACCTCTCGGCCAATCACCTTATTTGATTCTCGGCACTCAATTCATAATTGACAATATCTACTGGTAACATGTTCCATAGTCTACCAGTTCTATGTATGAAGGAGAAGAAACACATATTTTATTTTCTGTGTCCAGCTTAATTTGTGAATTATGTCCCCTTAAATATTCTGGTTTGAATTGCAGCTGGATATCCATATTAAGCCTTAACTCCTGGTCTGACATGATCTTGAACATTTGAATAAGTCACCTCTTACCCTTCTCTGTTGTAGAGTAAACAGTCCAGTTTTTTGAAGTCTAGTATCGTAGTCAACTTTTCTCATACAACCTATTTGTTTAGTAAATTTTCGCTGAATTTTTTCCACTCTATCTCCCCTTTTTTGTGTGGAAACCACAGCTGAGACCCAAAGTCTAAATGAGGCCTTCCATATGTTTTATAAAGTGGCAGTAAACAGGCCATTGACGTTTTGATGAAACTTCTGATGTTCTTAATCATAAAGTTAGGCCTTTTTATTATGTGTGATCTATGTGTTTTGAATTCTAACTTGTCCACTATGATACCACAGTCCTTCTCCTGGCTGATTACTTTCAAGTTAGCTCCATGAAGGGTATATGTCTGTGTCTCGTTAGATTTTCCTAAATGCATTACCGAGCATTTACTGACACTAAACGGCATTCCATTTTGTACAGACCAGTCCTCAATTTTCTTTATATCCTGTTCCATAGTATTTTGTTGTACAGTTGTTTCGACAGGTCCCCCCAATTTAATGGTGTCTGCAAATTTAACAACCTTGTTCACTATACCTTTGTTTAAGTCAGATATGTAAATTGAGGAATAATATAGGCCCCAATACCAAGCCCTGTGGTACCCCACTGGTGTCCCCCGTAGGGACTGAGCATTCTCCCAATACTCTCACTATGTTTTCTGTTTTCCAACCAGTGATTTATCCACATTATTAACCTACTATCTATTCCCAATCTGGACATTTTGTTTATTAATTTTCTATGTGGTAACTTTTCAAATGCTTTACAAAAGGCCCCAAAAATATCCATAGGTACATTATTTTTGAGTGACTTGCTTATACATTCATAAAAGCATAGATGATTTGTTATGCATGCCCTTTCTTTCCTAAACCCATGTTGAGAACTATCGGTCATACCCAGGATTTTAATATTTTCTTCCAGTTTTAGTTTTAGAAAACTCTCAGCTATCTTGCATAAAATTCCAGTCAGACTGACCGGTCTATAATTTGATGTATCATCTTTCTCCCCCTTTTTATACAATGGGATAACTATAGCACATTTCCAATCATCTGGCACCAGCCCTGAACTGAAGGAGTCATTAAGGATTTTATTCAAAGGATGCGCTATACAACTACCTATTTCTTTTATTAGTCTTAGACTCAAACCATCTGGTCCAGCAGATTTATGAACTTTTAGTTTATCAATTCCATTAGTTGATTAGTACTACAGGTCAAATCTAAATCTGGGCATATGTTTTGTGGTATGCTTTAGTGTGTATTGTCCCCCTTCTCATAGACAGTCCCAAAGTAATTATTAAATGCTTCAGCCATGTCTTTGGCTGTTTTAATCACTTTTCCCTCTTTTACCAATGGGCCTATTTGGTTATTTACTTTATTTTGATTGTTTACATAGGCTTAAAAGTTTTTACTATTATCCTTTGAGTACACTAACCTTAGCTCAACTTTAGTTCTTTCTTCCCTAATAGTCTTTTTAAGTTGTTTTAACTAATTTTTATACTGTTCTCTTCTGTCAGCTATACCTTCTGACCTCATTTTCTCATATGCTCATTTTCTTTGCTTGCTTAGATTTAAAACCCTATCAGTACACCAGGCTGGTCTTTTGTCCTTTTTTGTGTACATTCTCTTTGTAAGATTATAGGCTTCTTCTAATGCTAATAATTTATTTTTTAAAAGTTCCCACATCTCATTAATGGGTTTACCTGCAAAGTCTTGTCCCCATGCCAATTTAGATAATTCCTGTTTAATTTTTTTTAAATCTGCTTTCTTATAATTTCTGACTATTGTGGACCCTCTAATTCTGGTGGCTATATGTTTCTTAATAAAAAATCAGATGATGTTATGGCCACTATTTCCCAATTGTTCCCTGGTCTTTATCCTAGATATCATATATTCCCTGTTTGTTATAATAAGGTCCAATACCTTGTTACCCCTTGTAGGTTTATACACTACTTGGGATAGACCTGCAGTATGTAGCATCTCTGTAAAGTGATTTCTCTGCATCTCTGCACATGGTATATTTCTCCAGATCAAATTTGGGTAATTAAAGTCTCCACAGACTATTATGCCACCTGTCTGGGACATATATTCAAGTTCATTCATAATGTGTTTATTCATTTCTTTTTTGGAGTTTGGAGCCCTGTAATAAAGTTCAGATATTACCCTAATTGAGTTAGATTTGTAATTCATCTCCATTGTTGTTCAGTTACTTGATTTTTTTTTTGTACTTTATTTTTATAGATTTCATTACTATGTAACATAGTTAACAAATATCTGTATCCTTGACAGTCCATACATTTAGCAACCGATAGGGGTCGTAGCCCCCTTAATCATAGGAATGATGCATCATACATATACTGATAACACATATGGGGGGAAGAACTAAATTACAATGACGGGTCTAAAGCTAAAACATATGCTGCACAATACAAGCCCATGAGCAGCGTGACATAATACCTTTATCTAAAGTCCTCAAAATGAAACTCCAGCTGTTGCATGCCTTCAATCAGGCTGATGGCGTCATACTTTAACCTGAATAAAAATACTTAAAATTCAGTTTCGCAGGACAGCATAATCAATAAGTAATGTTCTAAAACTAGTTACCAACTCCAATAACCTAAACACAGAATTTTAATAATTTCCTCTAATAACCTGTATAACGTTGGTAAAATCTATTCTAAGATAGGAAAGTCCCTGTGGAAAAAAAAATCATTTTTTACCTAACTGGGTGGAGTTAGAATCAATAACATCCCTTTAAAAGACAAGATTTATCATCTGGAAGGGGTGAAATGTAACCTGCCCCTTCCCAAACTCTAAGATAACATCAGTAAGAGATATATATATCTTAAGGAGCACTGTGAGGTAATAACACTATTCTTGTGTCCCATTTAAACAAGAGAGTCTAGAACACAAAGTTCAATAAAAATGGCAGAGATGAACGAAAGGGGCTCACTCAGTTTTTCAATCCTCCTCATCATCTTCAGATGAGTGACTCTCAGGTTCTTCTGCTTGTTTCTAGTCTCAGTGTTGTGTCTGGATACAAGCGGTCCATTTCCCCACTTCCACGGGATCCAAAAAGATCCAGACCTTCCCCTTATAAACAATACAAAGTCTGGCTGGGCACATCACTGCATGAGGGATGGAGATCCAGCTGGAACTTTAACAAGCCATACAATGAAGGAAGGAAATTGCTGTTTTGGCAGAAATGGAAGCGCAAGGCCTAGAGGGCCCTGCACGCCCACAAGCAAATGAGAATACAATTATACTGTCTCAAAAAGTAAGAAAATTCATTGCAAAAAAAATTGTTAACGCAATAATTAGAGTTGGACTGACAAAATCAGGGAAATGTGGTGTTAGGGTTGACAAGCCTAACACTCCACCCCCACACTGCAGGCAGCAACAGGAAAAACTATTACAGTCTGACCTTTCCTGCATCTTCACAAATCAGGCTTGGAGTGTGCCTAGGGGTTGTCAGCCTTCATGCTCACCCCATTCTCATATTCCGTGCACATCTCTGCTTATTTATGGATGTAATGGGATGTGCAGTAGTGTTGACAACCCCAAGGTACATGCCACACCTGATTTGCAAAGATGCAGGGGAGGTCAAACCATAATAGTTTTTCCTGTTGCTGCCTGCAGGGTGGGGGTGGGGTGTTAGGGTTGGTAACCCTAACACCTCATTTCCCTACTTTTGTCAGTTTAACCCTAATAAGTGCATTAACAAAGTTTCTTTAAGATAGATAGATAAATAGATAGAGAGGATATGCTGGGGAGCTGTGTTTATTTATGTTTATGTTTATTGGAGATTCAGAAATACCTTTGAGTCAGAGACTCCTTTACAAAGGTTCCACGTCACAAATATTACAAACAGAGAAAGACAGGTTACATATCGGTACAGCAGTACATAGTCAGGTAGTTACAGTAGCATTTGTGAGGCTAGCAGAGAAAAACTAGGGCAAGTTAGTGTAAACATACAAAAACAAATAGCACATATGTGCAGAGCTAGACTAGTGGGACACAGATAGTGGCAGGGATATGAGGGGGAATCCGGCCGCAGTTTATGCCAGTCGGTATAGTGTAAGATAATTCAGAGGCAATCACAGTGGTTCGAAGACTGTAGGAGGGCTCTGAGGGTGGTTTTGTACGGTCCAAGTCTGTTCTCTTTTGCAAGTGGAGTGGGCAGACTGTTCATCCAGGATGGGGCTCTGTAGCTGGAGGACCTCTGGTATAGGGATGTACGGCAATGAGGGACAGAGAGGAGATGCTATCATAGCTATGAGTGTGCTTGAGTGTCAGGGTCAGTCTTATTAGTGGAGTGAGTCCTGTTGGGCAGAGGCCTAGGGCATTTTTTTTTGCCATGAGGCATGTGTGGAACCTAATCCTGCTGTCAAGGTTCAGCCAGTTGGTATCATTGTATAGAGTGCATGTGTGAGTTAGACAGTCACAGCCCAAGGTGAGGTGACAGGCTTTATTTAGGGAGACATGTAGTCTGCTGAGGGCCAATGAGTTTGCTGCCCCATTGATGACTAGGCCATAATCTAGCAGGGAGAGGACAGAGGAGGAGACAGCAAGCCTCAATGCGTTTGGGGTAAAGCAGTGTTTGAGGCGATACAGGAGCCTGAGCCACACATTGAGGGCAGTAGATAGGAGGTGGATATATTGGTGGAAAGTGAGTGCAGGGTCAAGTGTTAAGCCTAGGTATCTGAAGGAGTCCACTTGTTCAAGGGGGGTCAGGTTGGCAGTACTTACTTGAGGACAACGTTCCTTTCTAGTATTGAGTGGGTGGGAAAAGTACATAACCTTAGTCTTGCTATAGTTCAGGACAAGACGATGGGAGGTGAACCATTTTTCAGCAGAACTAAAGGAGGACTGGAGGGAGAGTTGGAGTTGTAAGGGGTCAGAGTTGGATGAATAGAGTACGGCATCATCTGCATAGAGGAGAAAGTTCCCGGAGCAGGTACTGGGGAGGGAATTTAGAAAGAGGCTGAACAGTAATGGTCAGAGGATGGACCCTTGCGGGACACCCAAGAGGACAGGTGGCCTACTTGAAACGGTGTCTCCGATTTTGACCTGCTGGGAGCGGTTAGACAGGTAGTCAGAGAACCAGCCAAGGGCATCCTGAGAGAATCCAGTGCTGGTCAGTGAGGATAGCAGGAGCGGGTGGTCCACGGTGTCGAACACCTTAGTGAGATCTATGAAGACAGCCCCTGTGATTTGTCCTCTGTCTAAAGCAGAGTGGATATGTGAGGTGAGTTCCAGGAGGGCAGTGGTCCTTCTTGCTGCGTACTAAGCAGGTTGTATTTGTTCAGGTGGTCCGTTAGCTGGTCAGAGACTATCCTCTCAAGGGCCTTGGATAGGGGAGAGAGAATGGAGATAGGTCAGTAGTTGTTAGTGAGGACATGGTCCCCATTTTTAAATATCGGCGTGATGTGGGCAGATTTCCAGCAGGAGGGGAATTTCCCTTGGCATAAGGAGCTGTTTAGTATATGGGTGAGGGGGTTGAGCACCTCAGTGAGAGAGAGTCAAAGTAGTTTCAGGTCTAAGGTGTCACTGTTATGCCGGGGTGACTTGGTACCCTTCTGAGATAAGGCTCAGCGCCCTTGGGAGAGGATGCATGAAGCGAAAGGTGGGGTTGATGGGAGGTGGGGGTGTCTGGGGGTGGGTCAAAGAAGTTAGGGGGAGAACCAAGCTGAGGTTGCAGAAGACGTCATTGAAGGCATCAGCCATACGGGCTGGATGGGAGGTAAGGCACCCATCAACCCCTAATCTGGCTAGGGGTGGCTTTGGGAGCTTTTCCACACAGGTCTTTGATATTGTCCCAGAACTTTCGTCCTGAGCCCCAGGAGTTGGTGAGGGAGGTCTTGTAGTACTCGGCTTTTGCTTTGCGCAGGGACCAAGTACATTTGTTCCTAGCTTCTCTATAGTTCTGTCTGTCAGCTGGCAGGCCAGTCTCATTGGAGAGTATGATACGTAATGTATCTATACAAGAGCTGTTTGACTTCGGGTAACCTCACAAATGGCATAAGACATGAGTGAGGTGGCCATGGTCAAACAGCATTAATATAGATACATCAGGTATTACACAAGCTCCTGCCTACGTGTTCCATTTATGCAACAGGCTAGGAGCTTATGTGATATTTTATTTTTTGTCCATTTTTATTTTTTATTTTTCCATTTTTCTGGGGGGGTGAAGTAGGGCCTTTGCACACTCCCTGAGGCCCGTTGCTTGGGGCATTGTTGTGGGCATGGCATCCATGCATCAGATCAGCATGATAGTGTGGCTGCTGATTGGTGAACAAGTGGCCTTTCAAGAACAAAAACACAGTAAAATGGCATCACTTCTTCTTGAGAACATCTTAGGAATGTGAATGCCACGGTATCGAATTGATCATTTAAGTCAGTTAAGTATGGAGATGTTGTGTCAGGAGCCCAATTTCATCAAATTGTTTAAGATGGAAACTTTTTTTCTCTTAATTATTTGAGTGTTCATACATGCAGCAGGTCAGCAAGCTTGCAGCCGGGTTGGTGGGGGACTATAACAGGAGCAGAGAAGAAAAAATGAAGAAAATATTGTCTGCTCAGTGGAGGATTTAATGACGGTGCAGTTGCAGGATTTTTGTTTGTTCCTGTTCAGCAGTGTTTTTATGCTGCAGGAGGGGTGGCTGTTGGGGAGTTCAGCAAGCAGGTGGTCTCTGGGGGTCAAACAAGCAAGTGAGAGGTGGGGGAGTGAAACCAGAGAACAGCAGAATGAAAAATAGAAAAGAAAGAAACAGAAAGAATTTGAAGGTAAATTAAGCGCTTGCTTATTGTCATGGTAGGTTTAAAATAAGTGAGAAGGCTGCATTTCAGCAATGAGGTGTTTATGCAGGAAAATGTACAGGTGATGAATGAAAAGTGTGGAAAATAGTACCAGTCAGCTAGTGGTCAGCTGAGGGCATGGCCAAAGTGACGAGTTGACTATATGTATAAATCTTGATGGTGAGTTTACCATATGTATAAATTTAATTTACACATGTAGTTGCTCAGATATGTAAACAATAACACATGACAGAGTGTGCAGTAATGCCAGAAATTACCACACACACCAGGTGGGTTGTGAGGAATGAGTTGCAGCCAAGTGCGTTCAACCACTTAGTAAGTGTGGAAATTTATGGCATTACCACACACCTTGAAGTGAGTTACTGCACTTACAAAATGGTTTTAAGAGTTAAAAAAGCATGAAAAAAGAAAGTAAAATTTGAGCTGTGCGGTAATTGAAGTTAATGCACAGTCATGTGACCAGTTTTTACCAATCAGATTGCTTGTTTGATTCAAGCCATTTTATAACAAGATTTATACAGTGGTTTCTATGTCCATGCCTGTTGCATGATGTTGGGTTTTCTATGGCCCTACTGAAAATAACAGTGATATTTTCCTGGGTGCTATTTAACCTTATGTCATCATGAGTGGGGAAGCCACAAGTGATGTCAAAAGGTCAAACTGCAAGAGGGAAAACATTAGTGATATTTTCATTCAGGTCATGGCATATTTGATTTATGCCATGCCTTTTATTATACTATAACAAGAAATAATCCTGTGTCCTGATTGTTCCGTGGCCACCTTGAACAGCGAACGAGGGGTGCAAACCTCCATAGCTACAATGGGCTAAATAGACCTAGAGTGTCAATAGCACTAATATTCTCACTCTAGGTCCCATAGTGGCAAAACTATCACTGATATTTGCCCATTTTTAGCCTCACATATATATGGCATTTGTAAAAGATATACATCGGCCCCAGGAGAAATATTGCTGATATTTTTCATGAGTGCTGTTTGACCTTATGACATCATGAGTGGGCAAAGTCACTAGTGATGTCATAAGTTCAAACAGCATAAGTGATACATACCAGCATATTCGATTTGTCCAACACTTGTTCTTCTGGTGTTGTTTTGTACCTTTTTTGTTGGTGAAGAAGTTTTTTTTTTGTTTGTTTGTTTTCCTGTCATTTTTGGATGCCTGAGTCATTCGGGAAGGACACATGACATCCATGACGTTATTGCATGTGTCATTACATTCAACACGCAGGTGCTAGTGGTGGGCGAGAGCGGTGGTTTGGCACTGTTCCTCATGAAGCTAGAGTGGGTGGTATTTTAAGGTAAGCTGAGCAGTGCGGTTTCATTATCAAGGACAGCAGAGCTGGAGTGCCAGTTGGGGTAGAGGAGAGCTGGACTGCTGGTGCAGTGAACGGCGACTGCGGTATGAGGACACGTAAAGAATGCTGGGATTCTGGTACGTGTCTTACTGTGACACTAAAAGTGTCACAAAATATGTTTTGTTAACATTATTTTTTTTTTAAAACAAGTAGGATGTTTACTGGGAAGGGGAGAAAACTACAGTGATTTGACTGTGTCTCAGCTGAAATGAAACTGGTTGGTGGGAGCCAGCAGGTGAGTGAATGTTTCAGTTATAAAATTAGAACTTAGCTCTTCATGCTGCCAGCTTCCAGCAATCAAAAGCTATAGGGAGGATATTTTTTTGTCATGGGAACCTACAGTGAGAATATCAGACCTACTGTAGGTCCAGAGAGAGCAAAAATATCACTGATATCTGCCAAAAAATATCCTCATATACATTGGATAAATAGAGAATAATGCATAGGTAACTATGTGCTATGATGTTTTTATACACATCTGAGGTGTGTGATGACTCATAAACCTCGAGAGCAAAGCTGAAGAGGTTTATTAGGTCATCACACACAGAGGGTGTGTGAAAAAACTTCATAGACACATCGTCATTTATGCTTTATCTTTTATAATTACTGGTAGAAGGAATTAATCAATTATTCTGCTTTTTATTCTATCCTACATATGCACACACACACACACACACTCTCTCTCTTTCTCTCCCCCTCTCCAGTATGGACATTCTTGTTTCTTTTTTTCCTTTTCTTTTAACTGAAACTGTTAAACAGTGCATAACTAGCGGTATAGAAAGTGAGCCACGGTCCATATGCCGATCACACACTCTGTCTCCTGAACCTGATGCACAGCAGGATCAACCCAATACGTCTTTTAAGTTCTAAAGGCAGGATCAACCAGATAAATGCTAACAAAATAAAAACAAGAATGATGAAAAGGAGAGTTACTAGAGGCAAATTCTCATTTGTAGTAGCGGCTCATCACTAAGCAACAAATAAAGCTCCTATGTTTGCGGAATTGTTCAGCCTGCCCACAACCAGAATGAGAGTCAATGAAGTCACACTACAAATAAAGGTGATGTGAGAGTGAAACAAAATGCCATAGTAACAGGGCAACCTGGTTATTATGGTGTTTCAAAGTGTATGTCAAAGTGAGCGCCATAATAACAGGTTAACCCAGTTATTAAGGTGTTTGAAAGAGTATGTTAAAGTGTCCATTAAAGGGAGTCACAAGTAATTATACATAGATATGTCTGTCTATTCATATTTTTTGCAAAAACAAAACTGCGCTAGTGCAGCAGTTAGAGTTTATCTTAACACAACAAAAGCAGGGAATGTGGCATTAGGATTTCCAATCCTTACTCCCCACCCCCAAAGCAGCAAAAGGACAGCACCACACAAGATACCACAGACAGCCATCATCCAGTAAGACAAACAACATATAACTGTTTCCAGATGACACAAATGTGGTGGTAGCATTAATGTGCTACCTAAGTGAATTTGTAGCTATGGCGTGCACACCACAAGACATACACACTGACTTGTCACTGCAGATACAAATCCATGATACTCAAATCACAACACTGCTTCTGTGTGTAGAAGCACAGGCCCCTGCAGCAACAGCTACTAAATCCACAATACCCAAATTATTAGAGTTCTTTTCTCTGCAGAAGTGCACGTCCTTATGGGGGCACCACTTCTGTAGCCTCGGGTACTCATGCTTACTGTAGGACATACACACACTTGACAGGCATACACTTCTGCAGCCACAGACGTAAGACATACACACCGACCTCTGGCTGCAGAAGTGCAAGCGCCACTAAATTCATATTACCAAAATTGCAACACTACTTCTGTCTGCAGATGATCAGGCTCCTGAAGGGCCTGCACCTCTTCAGCCACAGGTGTAAGACATACTCACCAACTTCTGGTTTCAGAAGGTCAGGCTCCTGTGGGGCCTAAAGTTATGCAGACAGAAGTACTGTTGCAGTGTGGGTGTAATGGTTTTCAGCAGCGGATCTAAAAACTGTTCAAGGGGTAGCAGTTTTTCAGTTACACCAATGCATATAGAAAAGCATGCACTAATGGTTTGTGTTATCTAGTGAAGTACCTTATACAGCATGTATAAGTACAGCAAAGTCAGTTATTATGCAAAGCAGTAACTTGCAGTAAAATGACATGTCACAAAATACTGCAGTAAAAAGGGCTTAATTGCCATTGAATTGCATTGTTCTCTGCAGCATACTGCAGCATTTTTGGGATATACTGCAGCATTACTGGTTACATCCTGGCTGGCACCACTGTACCTCTGGCTGCAGAGGCACAGACCTCATGGGGCTTTCTGTCTCACTTCTGCAGCTATACACATTCATGCATGCAGTATGATGTACACACACAGGTGTGACTGCATAGGCATGGGCCCCTGCAAATCCACAAAGGTAGCACATCAATACTACTGCATTTGTTTCATCTGGAAACAGTTGTATGTTGTTTGTCTTACCTAATGATGGCTGTCTGTCATTGCGTGTGTGGTGCTGTCCTTTTGCTGCTTTGGGAGGGTGGAGATTTAGGGTTGGAAACCCTAACGCCACATTTCCCTACTTGTGTTGTGTACAATTGAATCCTAACTTGTGCATTAATGTAGTTTTTTTGCAAAAAAGTCATTTCAGTTTTAGACATTGAGATTGTATCCTCATTAATACAGGTCCCTTTGGGACCTGTGTGAACAGATACAGACACTCAGGGCCCTCTGGATGTGCATTAATTCAGTTTTTTACAAAAAAAAATTCATTTCTTTTTGAGATAGTGAAATCATATCCTCATTAACACAGGCCCTTTTGGGACCTGTGTGAACAGATGCAGACACTCAGGGCCCTCTTGACCCTGCACCAACGAAAGACTCCATCTGCTTATGGATGTGCAGGACCCTGTTGGCCCTGCACTTCTGTGCAACACTGGATGTCAAAAATTCATGAAGCTGTCTGGTGGGCTGCAGAAGCTCAGGGCCTTCTGGGCCCTGTGCTTTATATGGCTGCAGATACAGATACACAGGGAAAAGCGTCCATCTCTCAGTCAATGCACAGGGCCCTCTGACAGCCACAGATGCAGAGGTGCAGGGTCCTATATCAACAGAACAGTTGTCTTCACTATATGGTACCTGGGCCCATGCAGGCAACCCCCCACCTTTCCTTCCCTGGCTGGAGGTGTCACATAACAGTTCCATCCCTCCACCCTCACCCCATCCAGCTTACTCACTGAGATCACCACCAAACTGAGCTCACCAGCTTGGGAGCACAAAGCACTATCCACTGGGGTAAGTCGGGCACTACACACATTTCTTAATAGTTATTATATTTTAAAAATTTTGTCTACAAATTCTCAAGAATGTCACAGGGACTGTAGCTCCATACTAGGAGGTTCTCAATTGCAGTGTAGCTATCTGGGAAGTGTAATCCAGTAGCCTGTAGGACTACAGTACCAGATTTATCTACAATTTACATCTGGGCAAATTGTAGCTTTTGGCAATATATTGGGTGTTAAAATGTGCCACAGAAGCATTGAGGAGCTAATTTTAAATAGATTTGAAAAGCTTGCCAGTGTGTGTGAGGGGTCACATGACCCACACACTTCCTGGTTTGGCAAACACATTTAAATGCACCCCACAGTGAGTGAGCCGACATAACTGCTGTAACAGTAGCACACCTCGCATGAGAGGTGTGCTCCATGCTAAAAACATCCTTTCCCAGCAATATACTCATGGGGCTGTAGCTCCATGCTAGGAGGCTCTCAATTGCAGTGTAGCTATCTGGGAAGTGTAGTCCGGTAGCCTGTAGGACTACAGTACCAGATTTACCTACACTCTACATCTGGGCAAATTGTAGCTTTTGGCAATATATTGGGTGTTAACATATGCCACAGGAGCATTGAGGAGCTAATTTTAAATAGATTTGAAAAAGTTGTATTTTCACCACTGGAGTATGGGAGGGGTCACATGACCAACACACTTCCTGGTTCAGCAAACACATTTAAACTCACCCCGGAGTGATCGGAGAGAGCGTGTATAACTGTACACAGAGACGTGTGCAGAGACACACATGAGCATGTCTGTGTGTGTCTCCCATGTCCGCCGAGGCCAGTGAATAGGTGAGCAGACTTTTATGTTTACAGTTGGTTTGAATGTGGTGACCACATCGTACTAGGACTCTGCATATACGGGGGTGTAGGATACCAGTTTATAATACACCATTGAGCACATGCTATTCATGTTAAATTATCTCGAAGGGGGTATACATTAATAGTGCATGAAAGAGGGAACCTGGAAGTGTGGTTCACTCTATTCAACTACTAGATAAGGAACTACAAACTGCATCAAACCTACTAATTTAGGTGCACTGCTGCATTTCTGATTACTCTAAGAGTGGACATATAACCAAGGCCGTAGAATATTAATATTATTGTTTAAACGATAGTTAGATTGTCAGTGACCCTGAGAATTGATCCAGATTGCATGACAGATTAAAATCTCACTACACAGTGTGCAGGGTAAGCTAGAGAGGGCAGGTAGGGGGGACAAAATCACACTACAGTCCTATAAGGGGCCTTATATTGTCACATAATGGAAGAAACTGGTATAATGTTGAATTCGCTATGTGAGCAAGGAAAACTGCACACGTTTGAAGTGCGTGATGTTTACAATTGCAGAAAATATAGTGGACAATACATACAAATGTGACAAATGTGTCCAGCTGGATACTTTACAATACAATTATACAACTGACTAATCTAAAAGAAATAATGGGTATTGAAAAAGAATGTGGTATTCAAAGCACAGTACACTGTGTAACACCTACCCCAGTAACCAACTTTTCCTCCTAACCCTTCTTTAAATCAAGTATCAGATATAAGTAATAAAAAAAGAACTATAGAAGATCAAAGCATAGAAAATGAACAACCAGGAACATCAGACACTTTGCCACACCATAAAAAGACAAAACATACTGGGCAAGAAAACAGTAACCAGTGGTACACTGTAAGTAATGGAAATAAGTTCAAGAAAGGGAGAAGGGCTATAACAGTACAAGATATAACAACAGCAAATATAGTTGATCCATTAATGGACACAACAGTAGATGCTACATCAGATAGTGAAAACACACTAGAACAAAAAGAATTTATTGTAATGGGTGATTCCATCATAAGAAAATGTGATACTTCAATTTGTCATGGAGATAAAGAAAACAGGATGCTTTTGTGCTATCCAGGAGCAAGAATAGCAGATACTGTATACCACAACAAATACCTAAAGTTATAACTAACAAATGGAAAAAACAGATTGTGACAATACACACAGGAATAAATGATTAGCAGTAGCAGAAAAGGTCAGAGCCAAAAGGCTGGCCTTCAGAAAATATAAGGGAACACAGCGGGATGAAGATAGGGAGGCATACCAAACTGCCCTAAGGGAAGCAGGTAAGGCAGTAAGGCAGGCAAAGTCCCAAACTGAGGAAACACTAGCACGAACAGTAAAAGAAGGTGACAAGACTTTCTATAGATACATTAGTGAAAGGAGAAAGTCCAGAGGGGGTATTGCTGCTTTAATGGAGAAAAGGGAGCATGGAGGAGGAGGACCCTGTAAAGGCATCTATCCTAAATAGATACTTTTGCTCAGTATTTACTGAAGAGAAGGTGGGCAGGGCCCACAGCTCAGCATCATGGACACAGGGGAGGGAGGTGAGCACTACTCCCTTCACAAAAGAAAGGGTCCTACAAGAGCGCTAAGCTCAGGGTGGATAAGGCAGTGGACCTGATGGCATACATCCCAGGGTACTTAAGGAGCTAAAGGAGGAACTAGCAGAGCCATTAGCAGAATTGTTTAGTGAGTCTCTGAGCACAGGAGAGGTCCCAGAAGACTGGAGAAGGGCTCATGTGATCCCACTCCACAAGAGTGGTAGCAGGGAGGAGGCGGAACTACAGACCGGTCAGTCTACACTCAGTAGTGGGCAAGATTATGGAGGCACTCCTTAAGGAAAGGATAGTGCAACACCTGGAATCCATAGGGCACAGGATCCAAGACAGCATGGGTTTACAAAGGAAGGTCCTGTCAAACTAATCTCATAGATTTCTTTGACTGGGTAACCAGAGTGGTGGACCAAGGGGAGCAGTTGATGTCGCCTACCTTGACTTCAGCAAAGCTTTTGACACTGTTCCACATAGAAGATTGATAAATAAGCTAGGTAGGCTGGGGTGGGTCAGAAGTTGGTCAACTGGGTGGCAAACTGGTTGACTGGCAGAAAACAGAGAGTGGTGGTAAATGGTATACAGTCAGAAGAGATGCAAGTCACAAGTGGGTACCTCAGGGATCAGTCCTGGGGCCAGTCCTATTCAACATCTTCATTAGTGACCTCAGAGATGGACTAGAGGGTAAGGCTTGTCTGTTTGCAGATGACACCAAGATCTGCAACAGAGTAGATGATCCGGATGGGTGGGCAGAATGAGAAGAGATCTGGATAAACTAGCAGAATGGTCAGAAGAGTGGCAATTGGGATTTAATGCAAAGAAGTGCAAAATCATGCACATAGGGAAGAGGAACCCTGAAGCCACTTATAGGCTGGGAGGGAGTTGCTAGCAGTCACAAAGGAAGAAAGAGACTTGGGCATCATCATCACTGATGACCTAAAATCATCCAAGCAGACCTCTAAAGCAGTAGGTAGCTAGGGGGTGTTAGGGTGTATTAGTAGGGGTATCCTGAAGTCGTAAGAGGGAGGTAATAACTCTGTACAAGACATTGGTTAGGCCCCATCTGGAGTACTGCGGCAGTATTGGAGGCCACACCTTCACAAGGACATTAACCAAATTGAGGCAGTCCAGAGAAGGGCAACCAAAATGGTGCAGGGACTGCATCAGAAGACATAAGGAGGACAGATTAACGGAGCTCAATATGTATGCCCTTGAGCAAAGGAGGAGAGAGGTGATATGATCGAGACATTTAAACACCTTAAGGGCATAAACAAGGTGAAAGAGTCTAACATGTTTCAATATAAGAAAAATAGCAGGACAAGAGGACACAGCATGAGATTAGAGGGAGGCCGATTAAGGGGGAATGTGAGGAAATTCTTTTTCACAGAAAGGGTGGTAGATGCATGGAATGGCTTACCACAAGAAGTGATGGCTATGAATACAGTGCAGGGCTTCAAACAGGCATGGGATAGGCATAAGGGAGCAATACAAATAACTATGAATAGATAGGTCACTGACAGAGCAAAGGCCGATGGCACATTTATAAGGTAGAAAAAGAAATGGGCAGACTGGATGGGCCTTGCGGTCCTTATCTGCCGTCAACTTCTATGTTTCTGTGTTTCTATGTTTCTATGTCTATGATGTGGAAATCCACCATGAGAAAGATATTTGTTATGATTTATTGGAAACAGCAAATATATTAAAACGACAAGGAGCACAAGTCATTATTTCAGGTATATTACCAGTACAAAGAGGGGTACACACAAACAAAATCTCACAATACAAAGAATAATTACAAGATTGAATAATTGGTACAAAACTAGAGAAAATTAGTTTCTTGGATTCCTGGAGTTGTTTTTCTGGGAAAGAAGAATTATATAGTAAAGATGAACTGCACCTCAACACTGAAGGGGCTAACGTGTTAGGCTCACTCATAAGAAATAAAATGGAGAGTGATCATTTAAACTAGTTTAAACCCTGACATTCTATGCCTGTCAGAAACCTGGTTAAAGCCTTCTATTGCCAACCATCTGTGTGCTTTACCCAATTACAATCTTATTAGGCAAGATAGGGCTGCCTCCAAGCGTGGGGGTGGAGTTGCTGTCTATTTCAAACAACACCTGCTACTAACCCAAAATGTTTTTCCTGTCCCGTCTCCGTGTGAAGCACTTCATGCTACACTCCTACTAGGCTCAAAAGTTGCATCTAATCTGTGCCTATAACCCTCCTGTTGAGGGATAAAAGGCCTTGAAGAACTTCTTCGTTAATAGACAGCACCATTGGTCACAACGAGTCTTGCTATTGGGTGACCTTAACCTAAACTGGGCTAGTAAAGCGTCTCAAGCCCTTCATACCTTAGTGCAAGGCCACAATTTTCATCAGTTGATCTCTGACCCTACCAGGGTCAGGGCCCTCTCAGTCTAGCACGCTTATTGATTGGATCCTTACAAACGCCCTGATAGCATGAGCTGCTGGGTACCTTACCAGATGTAATCAGTGATCACTCCCGATATACTGTACGTGGAGCTCAAATAAAAAACATCTCTGCCCCTAGGCTCGTAACATTTCGCAACCTTGCCAATTTTAATCCTACTCACTTTACCAATGACCTCGCCATGATTGACTGGTCCCCCATTCACAAAGCATCAGATGTACAGTCCGCTCTTGATAGCTTCCTTACAAAATTTAGTCAGCTCCAAGACACCCATGCTCCATGGATCACTAGGCGCTTTCGAGGCACTCATACAAAGTGGCTAACAAAAGATCTGCTAACCCAGATTAGGGCCAGAGACAAAGCCTGGAGTCTTTTTAAATCTACAAGGTTGGAATCTGATTACTGTCAGTACCGACTACTAAGGAATGCCTGCAAAAGAAAAATCCGTCTCTCCAAAAGTACTTTCTGCAGGAACCTACTAATAAACGCCTCTGGTGACCCTAAGAAATTCTGGACTACCATTAAAACTCTCCTAGGCTCTAATCAAAAATCCCATACAAACACAATGTTACTTAACGGTATACATTGCAACAAACCATTAACCATAGCCAATACCTTCAATCACCATTTCTCAGATTTATCAAGCTATCTGTCCTCTTTCCAAAATGGTAGCACTACTATACCCCCTTGCAACACCAAACCACCACCACTGAACCCCCTCTTTAGGTTCCGGATCATTCGAAAAAAAGAAGTTGAAAAACTACTTCTCTCCATCCAGGAAAACACTAGCACTGGGTCTGATGGTCTTGAACCTAGGCTCTTGAAAGCAGCGGCCCCCTTCATAGCCTCTCCACTAACTAAAATCTTTAATATGTCCTTATGCCGTGGTATAGTCCCAACTATATGGAAGACTGCTAAAATCACTCCTATTCCAAAAAAAGGAGATCAAAAGGAGATCAATAACTATCGTCCCATCGCTATACTCTCTGTCTTATGCAAGATCCTAGAAAAACTTGTCGCTATGCAAACGATTGAATACCTCCAAAAATATAACCTCCTTTCTCACTCCCAACATGGCTTCCGTAAAGGTCACAGTACCACCTCTGCCCTGCTAAAGCTGACCAATGACATCTACTCTTCCATGGACTTAGGCCTCCTGACTGGAGCAATTTTTATTGACCTAACCAAGGCTTTTGATCTGGTGAACCACTCACACCTTCTTTCAAAACTTCAGTCTTTTGGTTTCTCCCCAGATACCATAGCCTGGTTTGAAAGCTACCTGACTGACAGGCAACAGGCTGTGGTCTTTAACTCAGCAACCTCGGATCCAGCACCGATCCATGTGGGAGTTCCCCAGGGGTCTATTCTTGGTCCTCTACTTTTCACAATCTTCATTGATGACATCCCCTCAATTGCACCGAACTGCTCATCTCTGCTCTATGCGGATGATCTGGTTATTTACCACAGTGCAAAAACTTCAACCTCCCTTCACCATCCCCTTGCTTCGGATTTTGCGAGTATCCAGACCTGGCTCACTGCTAATAAACTAGTCCTCAACTCTAGCAAATCCTACTCAATGTTGTTTGGCTCTCAGTCCAGACTGAAAGCAAATCTGAATCCACTTATCATCTCCTGTGCAGATAGCTCTCCTCTACCCTCCACCAAATCCTTCAAATACCTTGGTGTTACCTTGGATGAATCTCTTGACCTTGACCTTCATATCTCCACTATCTGTAAGTCAGTAAATGCTAAATTGGGAAGTGCCTATCGCACCAGCTATGCCCTTACTTCACAAGCCAGACTAGCCATGGCTCAAGGTTTCCTGCTACCAGCCCTAGCATATGGCTCGTCAATCCTCCTATCTGCATCCAAATCCTCACTTCATAAATGGGACACCACTTATAATAGCATCTGTCGCTATGCCGCCGCCTCTCCACGTTTCAAGCACCACTGCCACCTCTATAGGGACCTTAATTGGCTCAGCCCCTCTGCATATCGTCTTCAGACCTTTGGATCACTAATTGACTCCACCACCAGAACAGGTCTCCCTGTATCCCTTTCTTCCATACTGGAACTACAACCTTCTACACATGAATTACGATCAAATGATAAAGCCCTTCTGAGTCCCAAGGTGTAGAACTAATATGAGCACTCGATCGTTTGCCTATACTGCTCCTAAATACTGGAACTCTATTCCCTCTCTATCCGTCAAACAAACACCCTATGGTCTTTAAGAAACTACATCGGGAACACCTTCACACCTTACATCCCTGCACTTGTTTTAACCCACCTTGACTCCTCACTCATTCTTATCCTCTCCCCATCTCCTTCCTGTCCACCCTTCTCTACCTTCCCTTCCCTTAAGACCTTGTCTGCCTGGCTCTTTCTTCATCTCTTTCCTCCCTCTCTCTCCCTCTCTACTTTTATGGCACTTACTGTCCTGAAGCTTATTATCCTCCCATGTTGAATTTTTTTTTTTTTTTTTTTGCTACCAATCATGTTTTTTTCCCTGTATTTACTGTATCTTAAACTTCAGTTTTTATTATGTCACTGTACTTCTTACACACTGTTTTCATGCGAATTTGTACTGCAGTCATGTGCTGCGTCACATGTTTATTGTTTGTCTGTAAACCGTTCTCTCCCGGGTCATGCCTGAAAATAGGCATTGTTTGCCTAGTGCACTTACCCGGTCACCAAAAGCAAAATAAATAAATAAATAAATAGTTAAGGAGGGGGGAAGGAACTTCAAAATAAACCCTACTTTGTCCAAAAATACTATAGAAATTTATTTGTATAAAACCGCTGATACAGAAGCTATTAATAGAGACTTGGCAGAAATCGATTGGCAAACTATACTTAACCACAAATCTGTTAACGGGTGTTGGGAATTCATTAAAACAACTATACACGACACAATGAACAAATATGTTAAGAAGTATAAAAAATATAATAAGAATGGAAGAAAACCTAGGTGGCTAACTAACAGTATTTAAAATATAATAAAAAAGAAAAACAAGGCATATAGACATCATAAAATTCATAATACTGAAACACATTGGATAGTGTTTAAAAACATTCAAAAAAGATGCAAAAACAAAATTACCAAAGCTAAAAAGAAATTTGAATATAGCTTACCAATACATGCCAAAAAAAACAACAGCAAACAATTTTATAGCTACATCAACTCATTGAAGAAACGAAATGAGGACCTAATAACTATAGTACAGAATGGAAAATCCATAACAGATCCTGTAGAAATTGTTAATACATTCAACACTTACTTCTGTTCAGTAAACAATAAAAACAGTCAAACTTATACACTATTAGATGAGGATCAGGAGAATGAAACATACACAATCACAAAAGAGGACATAATGAAACTAATAAACAACTTAAAGGACCATAGCTCACCAGGCCCAGATAGCATAACAACTGAAATGTTAAAAATTATGAAAGATCATGTTTGTATTGCACTTAAAATATTATATGAAAAATCATTACACACCAGACAAATACCAACAGACTGGAAGAAATCCAAGGTTGTTTCCATATACAAAAAAGGATCTAAAACAAGCACATCTAATTACAGACCAGTCAGTCTCACTTCAATCTGATGTAAAATGTTAGAAACCATAATTAAGACAAAGGTTTTAGATAATTAAGTAATACTGGTACAGCTGATGTAGATCAACATGGATTCCATAAGGGTCAATCATGTATAACAAATTCAATCAGTTTTTATGAAAATATAAGTGAACATTTAGATAATAAAAGATCAGTAGACATAATAATGTTCGATTTTAGTGAAGTCTTTGACTTGGTCCCTCATTAGGCTATTAATGTAAAGTTACAGAAGTATAGCATTGACAAATGTATTATACATTGGCTTAACAATTGGCTTACTAACAGAGAACAGACAGTATATATCAGAGGACATTTATCTAATATTGGTGAGATGTCAAGTGGGGTGCCACAGGGTTCTGTTTTGGGCCCTCCGATCTTTAAGATATTTATAGTGAACCTTGAAGAAAAAGTTAATAACAAAGTTATTAAATACGCAGATGATACAAAGTTAAGTGGACCTACTGACACTGAGGAAGAACTTGAATCCCTGCAAAAAGAGGTGAACACAATAGCAACTTGGACATCTCGCTGGGGAATGAAACTAAACACAGATAAGTGCTGTGTCCTTCATTTGGGTCATAAAAACAAACACCATCAAAACATGCTGAATGAAAATTACATACCTCATAGATCAGTGGAAAAAGACCTGGGAATATCATATCAGTAGACAACAAAATTGAATTCAAACAACATTGTACCAATGCTATAGCTAGAGCTAATAGAACACTGGTTGCTATTAAAAGGAATATTAAACGCAGGTCTCAAGAAGTACTGCTCCCGCTATAGTTGTCTTATGTCAGGCCACAACTGGACTATGGGAGTCAATTATGGAATCCATATACCAAAATAGAAATTAATAGAATAGAGAGAGTTCAGTGAAGATTCACCAAATGTATAATAAAACTAAAAGAAAACACATTATGAGGAAAGACTTCAGAAGTTGGGACTTTACAGCCTCAATAAGAGCAGAAAAAGGGGAGATATATTATTTTACTTTGATATTATGAATGACCCAATAATGATGATGGAGCTACATATAGAGTACAAACAAGATAGATTTGAAGGTAGAGGACACCCCTTACAGGTAAAGGTCAACAGTTCTTTAAAAAGAAATGGGCAGACTGGATGGGCCTTGAGGTCCTTATCTGCCGACAACTTCTATGTTTCTATGTTTCTATGTTTCTATGTTTCTATGTTTCTATGTAACAGGTACAAATCAAACAAAATAATTTTTTTTTTTCACAAATAGATCAGCTAATCTATGGAATAGACTGCCTGAAGAAGTAATCACAAATACTACTAAAGACAGTTTAAAAAAAAGTTTGGATAAATATCTAAAATAAGGGGTAACATGAAATACTATACTGTGTCCTAACAGGGCTACCTTATGGGCTATGGTCTTCTTGTGCTCCATCCTTCTAAGTGATTTTATGACTCCCTTTGTAAACATGACATGTGGCATTTATAGTATATTGGTCATAACATCATGTCATGCCACAAGTGCGAAAACACATCTCATCCAGGGTTCACAAAATGACACCTATCATGTTTATGAAGTGGCATGAAAAGAGGCTATGTTGGAAGTTTGGAATCAAAATACTAAACATTAGCAAACTTATGAGTGAACATTGAAATATTTCAACATTCACGCAAACTGAGGTCATTTGACCATATTTTTACACTAAATTTTCAGCACAATATTATTATAACCCTAACTCATGAGTACGGGAAGTGAAAATTCTCACATCCCCACCAAAATAGTCATGATGACTGTCATTTTTACGAGGTGGTATGAAAAAATGGCTATGCTGATAATTTGGGGTCAAAATATTGAAAATTACCAAAGTTATAAGGGAGCTTAGAACGTTTTCAACTTAAGATCATAACTTTTTTTTACATTTTGACCCCAAATTTTCAACATAGCCTTCTTATGACCCCACCTCATGAACCCAGTAGGTGAAAATTCACTCAAAAGGTGATTTTTGACCAGTGACCACAAAATCGCCTTCAACTTTTCTCATGAGGTGGGGGTTACAAAAAGGCCAGGTTGAAAATTTGGTATAAAAATATTTAAAAAATGAGAAAGCTATGAAAAAAGTAGAAACTCCATCAAAATACGTTAAATATGACTTACCTTATATTCTCATAAACGCAGTCACCGGTTCCAGCAGCAAGATGTGTCTTTGATCAAAAAGTGGATCTACATTGTGGGACATGTTAAGGTTTGTGTATGGGGGGGTATGGGGTGGTGGGTGCTGAGTGGGGGAGTTGGGTGGGATGGGTGGTGGTCTGGGGGGGTCAGATCACCGAACCATTTTCTTTTTTGCAGGCTAAGCAAAACAAAAAGAAGCTCAAAGATAGATGTTTTTCTTTAATTCAGGGGACCCAGGAAACCCAAGTTGACACTGGGGATTGGGCTCCCACAAAAATAATATCTTTAAAAAACAGACCCATTTAGCTAGATTCTGGTGTTTGTTTCTTAATAAAATGTTGCCAGAAATATGTTTTCTGTTAAGTACCCGAAATCCAGGGTGCCCAGTTTAGTGAGAGGGGTCATTCACCCACATTCTCTGCATGATAACATCTGGACTTCATTAAGTTCTGCAGCCACAGCTAGAACTCATGCTGCGAGTTGCTCTGAGAGCAGTTAGCCACTCTTTCCCTGGTGTCTAGTGGTGCCCCCAACATTCCGATCGCTATCCTGTTATGTGTGTTAGGTTTCCCTGGTGTCTAGTGGCACCCCCTGATTGCCATCCCCATATTTAAATAATGTTTCTCTGGGGTCTAGTGTCACCCTCCACCCCCCCGATTGTTGTCCCCATATTTACATAATGTTTTCCTGGTGTTTAATGGCTCCCCCCACCCTTCCAATCACCAGCCCCATATTTAAATAATTTTCCCTGGTGTCTAGTGGTTCCCCCACCCTCTGATCATCAGTTCTGTAGTTATGTAATATTTCCCTGGTGCCTAGTGGCTCCCCCATCCTCAGATTGCCATCCCCATTGTTATATAAGTTTTCCCTGGTGTCTTTTGGTGCCCCTACCCTCTGATTGCTGACCCCTTCTGTATGGCATGTTTCCATGGTGTCTAGTGACACCCCCCAGTCTCCGATCACTGTCCCCTTATGTATGTTTCTTCCCCTGGTGCCTAGTGGTGCCCCTACCCTCCAATCACAGTCCCCTTATGTATGTTTTTTTTTTCTTTCCCTGGTATCTAGTGGCCCCCTGATCACCATCCCTTTATGTGTTTTTTTTTCCCTGGTGTCTAGTGGTACCTCCCACCCTCTTATCACTGGCCCCTTATGTATGGTTGTTTTCCTTAGTGTCTAGTGGCATCCCCATCCTCCGATCGCTGTCCCCTTATGTATGATTCCTCCACCCTCCGATCGCATCCTCGCATTCAAGTATCCTATAATAAAGAAAAACATCCCTCAATGCTTTTGTTTTACACCAATAAAAAATAAATTGGTCCCCCCCAACCCGACTTCCCACTAAGCATGCACCACCCAACACACCCCACACACTGTCACTCACCTGAACAGGTCCCAGGGCAAAGATCCACTCTCAAATTGAAGACACATCTTGCTGCTGGAACTTCCAACTGCAATATGTGAAACTAAGATAAGTGTGGTTCAATGTATTTCAGTGGGGTTTTCAACTTTGAAGCATTGCTTTGTCATTATTATATATTTTGACCCCAAATTTTCAACATAGCCTCTTTGGGATCCCACCGCATGACCAGTGGTGGTGGAATTATGTAAATCAGCCTGAATGGTCATTTTGTGGTCATTTGGCAAAATCACCTTTCAGGCAGGACATAGGAAGGCTATGTTGAAAATTTGGGGTCAAAATATGTAAAAATGGCAAAGTTATGTGCATACCTTGACATTTTTCTATGCTCGCTCATAACTTTGGTGATTTTAAATATCTTAATCCCAAATTTTTAATATAGCCATTTTTTCACACCACTTCACAAACATGACAGCTGTCATTTTTCAAGTCCTGGCCAAAATGTGGTTTCGTACCTGTAGTGTAGAATGACATTTCGGTGGCATAGGAACATGTTTTGGTGGGGATTTGAAAATGTTCACCTACCAGGTTCATGAAGTGGGGTAATAAGGAGGCTGTGCAAAAAAATCTGATGTATGAATACAGTAAAATGACCAGGTTATGAGTCAATGTTACATTATTTCAACATTCACTCATAACTTCACTCATTTTAAATATTTTGACTCCAAACTTTCAACATAGCCATTTTTTACATACCACCTCATAAACATGAAATGTGACTTTTTTATATATTGGACAAGATGTGTTTTTGGACTTTTGCTACAAAATCACATTTCATCCAATATACTATAAATGGTGCATGTCATTTTATAAGGTGAATCATAAAATGAGTATCTTGAAAAGTCTTGGTCAAAATTAGAAAAAAAAAATGATTGTTAACAAACTTTGTATGTAGTGCCAGTCTTGACCACAACAGGTATGCTTTGTGATCCCATGCTGGTGAACTGAGTTAAGGTGAGCTCAGTGACCCAGCTGGATGGGGTGAGGGTGAGGGGATGGCACTGTTACATGACACCCCTCAAGCCAGAGAATCAAAGGTGCAGGGTTGTCCACTCAGGCCCAGCTACCATATAGTAAAAACAACTGTCCTCTTGGCATAGGACCCTGCACCCCTCCCCCCTTTGGTAGCAGAGGGCCCTGTGCACTGGCTGACAGATGCACTCTTTGCCCTGTTCATCTATAGCTGTGGCCACATACAAGTACAGGAACCGCAGGCCCTGCTCTTCCTCAGCCCACCAGACAGCCACATGTCATTACACTGAACTGTAGGGACTGCAATTTGTAGGCCCTGCACTTCTGTAGGTGGACAGAGTTATCTCTTCAGGCAGGGCAAAGGGACCTGCATCAATGAGGATACAATTCCACTATCTCAAAAAGAAATGAAATTATTTGCTGCAAAAGTAAGGAAATGTGGCATTAGGGTCACCCCCAACCCCTCAAGTAGCAAAAGGAAAAAACATTAGGGTTTTGGGTCTTCCAAGTCTTGGCGAATCACTGGTTGTGTCTTCCTTGTGCCTGTCAGCCCTAGTGATTACCCCATTCCCTGGGCAAGGGAAAGGATCACAGATCTCCAGGTAGACGGTCACCTGGGGGCCAGTGACCATCTCATGGTATGGTTCAATTTAGCCACTAGAACCAAATCATCCCATTCCAAGGCAAAAATATGAGACTTCAGAGGAGCTGACTTTGATAAGATAGCCAACAGAGTTAAGCTAGCCCTGGCAAAAAGAAATATAGGTCAGGGGGTACAGGCAAAGTGGGCAAGCATTAAGGATGCAATACTTGAAGCAACATCCCATTGTGTTAGAGAGAAAAGGCAGTGCAAAAGAAGAAGGAAATCACTTTGGCTGTCAAAAACAGTAGCAGAAAAGGTCAGAGCCAAAAGGCTGGCCTTTAGGAAGTATAAGGGAACACAGCAGAATGAAGATAGGGAGGCATACCAAACTTCTCTAAGGGAAGCAGGGAAGGCAGCAAGGCAGGCAAAGGCCCAAACTGAGGAAACACTAGCATGATCAGTAAAAGAAGGTGACAAGATTTTCTATAAATACATCAGTGAAAGAAGAAAGTCCAGAGGGGGTGTTGCTAAGATCAAAGGGGATAAGGGGGCGTGTGAGGAGGAGGACCATGTTAAAGCATCTATCCTAAATAGATACTTCTGCTCAGTATTTACTGAGGAGATGGTAGAGAAGGGCCCACAGCTCAGCACCATGGACACGGGGGGAGGGAGGTGTGCACTAGTCCCTTCACAAAAGAAAGTGTCCTACAAGAGCTTGATAAGCTCAGAGTGAACAAGGCGATGGGACCTGATGGCATACATCCCAGGGTACTAAAGGAGCTAAGGGTGGAACTAGCAGAGCCATTATCATAATGGTTTAGTGAGTCTCTGAGCACAGGAGAGGTCTCAGAAGACTGGAGAAGGGCTTATGTGATCCCGCTCCACAAGAGTGGTAGCAGGGAGGAGGCAGGGAACTACAGACCAGTCAGTCTCACCTCAGTAGTGGGCAAGATTGTGGAGGCACTCCTTACGGAAAGGATAGTGTAACACTTGGAATCCATAGGAGCACAGGATCAAAGACAGCATGGTTTTACAAAAGGAAGGTCCTGTCAAACTAATCTCATAGATTTCTTTGACTGGGTAACCAGAGTGGTGGACCAAGGGGGAGCAGTTGATGTCACCTACCTTGACTTCAGCAAAGCTTTCGATACTGTTCCACATAGATGATTGACTAATAAGCTGGGTAGGCTCGGGGTGGGTCAGAAGTTAATCAACTGGGTGGCAAACTGGTTGATGGGAAGAAAACAGAGAGTGGTGGTAAACGGTTTACAGTCAGAAGAGATTCAAGTCACAAGTGGGGTACCTCAGGGATCAGTCTTGGGTCCAGTCCTCTTCAATATCTTCATCAGTGACATTGCAGATGGACTGGAGGGTAAGGTTTGTCTGTTTGCAGATGACACCAAGATCTGCAACAGAGTAGATGATCCAGATGGCATGGGCAGAATGAGAAGAAATCTGGATAAACTGGCAAAATGGTTCGAAGAGTGGCAAATGAGGTTTAATGCAAAGAAGTGCAAGATCATGCACATAGGGAAGAGAAACCCTGCAGCCACCTGTAGGTTGGGAGGGGAGTTGCTGGCAGTCACAAGGGAAGAAAGAGACTTGGGCATCATCATCATCACTGATGACCTGAAATCATCCAAGCAGACCACTAAAGCAGTAGGTAAGGCTAGAGGGATGTTGGGGTGTACTAGTAGGGGTATCACAAGTCGTAAGAGAGAGGTAATAATCCCTCTTTACAAGACACTGGTTAGGCCCCATCTGGAGTACTGCATGCAGTAGTGGAGGTCACACCTTCACAAGGACATTAATCAAATTGAGACAGTCCAGAGAAGAGCAACCAAAATGGTGCAGGGACTGCATCAGGAAACATATGAGGACAGATTAACGGAACTCAATATGTATACCGTAAAGCAAAGGAGGGAGAGAGGCGATATGATTGAAACATTCAAACACCTTAAGGGCATTAACAAGGTGAAAAAGTCTAACATGTTTCAATATAAGAAAAATAGCAGGACGAGAGGACACAGCATAAGATTAGAGGGAGGCTGATTAATGGGGAATGTGAGAAAGTTCTTTTTCACGGAAAGGGTGGTGGATGCATGGAATGGCCTACCTCAGGAAGTGGTGGATATGAATACAGTGCAGGGCTTCAAACAGGCATGGGATAGGCATAAGGGAGCAATTCAGATAAGTATGAATAGATAGGCCATTGACAGAGCAAATCCGATGACACATTCATAAGGTAGAAAAAGAAATAGGCAGACTGGATGGGCCTTGCGGTCCTTATCTGCCATCAACTTCTATGTTTCTATGTTTCTAAACAACATCGCACATGATCAAGGCCACTGATTTACGGTGATTAAAACAATTAAATTCCGTTTTCAAGACTTAAGATTCCGGAATTTCACCGGTGATTGTTACTCTAATTTCCGGATTTTACCGGGATTCTATTATCATTCTTTTAGTATGTGCATAAATAATCAGAATTAAAGAAGGCTTAATATACAGAGCATTAAATAAGCAAACTGAAAATAGTACAGGAAGGAATTAAAAGAAAAAACAGACTTTTTTATAGATTTACTGATCTGATAGAAAATGCCAGATTCCATGAAATCTTCGTTTTTACCGGTTTTCAGGCAGCCCTAATTCCGGAATTTTACCAGATTTTCTGGTAAAAAACGAAAAACAGTGGCCTTGCACATGATCTCTGTGTGAAGAAAGCTACAACACATTGTGCTGGCAACATGTGGTTAGATATTATTCTCAATCTTTGAAGAGTGCATTACTATGAAGCACTGGCTTTATGTTGTTCTATGTGCTTTGGACTACAGGCTATGTGCTGGGGGGAGGGGGGACCATTAGGGTTTCCAACCCTAATGTTTTTTTTTCTTTTGCTGCTTGGGGGGTGTTGAGTTAGGGTTGGAAACACTAATGCCACATTTTCCTACTTTTATGGCATTAAAAGTTACCCAGACTGGTGCATTAACAATGTTTTTTGTAAATAATGTATAGTATACAAGCACAGTTGCACCTGTATATTAGTTCTGAGTAAGCACTTGAATGTTAAACCACAGTTTTTGCACCTTAATAACTTTGCCCCATTGAACCAATTTACTTGAATTTGGAAATGCTCAGAGATAGTGCCAGGATCTCTGGATCCTGAAAATTTCATAGCAGTCTGTTTACGGGGGAAAGTTACAGAGGAGGAAAAAACACAAAATCACACAAAGACCTTTTTTGCTCACCTATAACTTGGAAAACTAGGAGGATTTGAAACCTGAAACTTGCAGGTTTGATAGAGTTTGGCCCAAGGTGTCTGCTTTTGGTTTTTATCTCCCTAACTTAAGTAGTTTTTTAAATATTTAAGAAAAATGGTTCAGTTTCTGAGAATGCGCAGTTTAAAAAATCAGCATTCTAAAGATAACTGAATTTTTACGACAGCATTGTTAGTGTGGTTGGTTTACAAGGATACACTGCTGTATCAGGTGGCAAGGCCAGTTTTATGTTTCCATATGCTGTTGTGCTGTATTTGTTCAGCAGGCACAGGACTATGTGTCAGTGCCTTGCACCACCTCTGTTGAATGTGTGTGTGTGTGTGTGTGTGTGTGTGTGTGTGTGTGTGTGTGTGTGTGTGTGTGTGTGTGTTCTGCAGAGTGTTTGCCATTAGCTGCAAAAGTGGCTATATTTATTTGAACTGGACACCAGGTTGACCAATCCCTGGTGCCAGTTTAATGATTAGGGTGACCAATCCCTAGTACAAGTTTAATGATTAATAATATACTCTGATACCAGAATACCCAGCCTTGGGTGCCAATGCATTCCCCCTCCCCTCTGTAAAGAAGGTACCCCCCAATACCTGTAATGTCAACTTGCTGACATCAGGGTTCCCAATCCATGATGTCTGCATGGACAACCTCCTTCCCCCTGACTCAGCACATTGGGACACCAGGGTGCCACAAGCATCACGCTGACACTGGGGTGCCCAGTCCCCAGTGTCAGAGATACCTTAAATAAAGAAAACCATCCCGCAATATCTTTTTGTCTTTTTTTTAACCCTGAAATAAACATTCCCTTATCTGCTGCTGCCCCCCACCCAACCCCCCCAGTACTCACCACACCACACTACCCTTACCATATACTTACCCAGCCAAGGTCCAATGCAGTAATCCTCTCTGGACCAGAGACACATTTAACGCCAGATTGGGAACTGAGGAAAACAGGTAAGTGCTGTATAATGTAATGCATTTTGAACTTTTATTCATAACATAATCATGTCTTATATTTTTAGCCCTAATTTTCAACATGGCCTCTTTGGGAACCCACCTCATGAACAAAGGTGGTGAAATTACTCAAGTCTGTCCTGAAAGGTGATTTTGCTGTCACTTAATGAAATCAATTTTCAGACAGGATTTCAGAATTTTTACCTACTAGGTTCATGAGGTTGGGTTATAAGAAGAGTGTGTTGAAAATGTGGGATCAAAATTTTAAAAAACAACAAAGTTATGAAGGTATGTTATTAAGTTTTCTATGCACATTTATAACTTTAGTTATTTTCAATATTCTGACCACAAATTTTTAACATGCCCATTTTTTCACACCGCCTCTTAAATATGACAGCAGTCATTTTTCAGATCCTGGCTGAAATGTGTTTTCACACCTGTGGTGTGAAATAACATTTCAGCTGGGATTTGAAAATTATCACCTACCACGTTCATGAGTTGGGGGCATAAGAAGACTGTGTTGAAAATTTTGGGGTTAAAATAATTTAAAAAAAGAAACAACGCTGTGAAGATATATTGCAATTTTTTCTACACATGCTCATAACTTTGGCAATTTTCAATACTTTAACACCAAATTTTTAATATAACCATTTTTTCTCACCACCTCATGAATGTGATTGCTGTCAATTTTCAAATGCTGGCCAAAATGTGATTTCGCATTTCTGGCGCAAAATTATGTTTTGTCCAGTATTTTATTAAATGACACCTGTCATGAATCATTCACATATCTGGAATGTGTAGTATGGTACGGGCTGCACTCCCATTGGCTCACACTGTGAACCAATGGGCATACAGCCCTACCAGCGGTGTCATTCGTACAAGTGGGCAGCAGGCGGGGTAGGCCGCCTGCCAGCTGACCGGGGAGCTGGGGCGGTGGGCCCAGTGGGCAGGTGGGGAGGGGGGTACGCTAGACCACCAGGGATATAGGTAATATTTTTATTTTTAATTACAGATGCCCGTGATTGGGCAGATAGTGGTCCACTGGACCACCAGGGATATTGGACTTATTTCTGCATTTCTACAGATGCCTGTGATCGGGCAGTCAGCAGTCCACTGGACCACCAGGGATATTGGACAGAATAGTTATTTCTTTCACAAATGCCCGTGATCGGGCATGGGGGGTGCCGCCACGTGCAGCGGGGGCTCGGGTGGCCACCCACAGGTGGTAGCTGCCATGTTGCACCCTGCAGTGTGGCAGCTCACCTGGTGGGTGGCCATCAGTTGCTTTTTTTTTTGATCATCTTGGTGCTGGTGCAGGTAGGGGTTGCTCATGCATGGCTCTGCACATCCCGGGCTGAATATCGGCCTGTGCAGGATATGCATGGGCACGCCCCCCTACCTGCACCTGCATACATTACTGATGCGCTCCAGCGCATCAGGATTTGTGCCGCACACTTTCCCTTTTGAATATTGCACCGGGGTGCATCAGTGGGTTGCGCATGGCACAACACTGTTGCGCCATGTGCAACCCTTTTGAATATCTGGGCCATAGCGTTTTCATGCAGTTCTTGTGGGCAAACTTCAGAGTGCCAATGGACGAACTCGCGCTGAGAGGTACAAAGCTGTTTCGGGGACACATAAAAATAATAATTTAAACTTTGAGCTTGGGAAAGGGGAGGTTCTACTTTTTTTGTGTGGGTCAGTTAGCAGAGCAGCACCGATGTCGAGTGGTGCAGAGAGGGCTGGTCCCAAGCAGAGCGGGGACTGCTGAAGCTGCTGCTAGGGATGATTGTGGAGCAATCTTTTTTTTTTCTATATCAGATGCAATCATCTGTGTGGTGGGACTAGACTCGGGATGTTATGCTAGGATAACATCCCGGGTCCAGTCTTACTCTGACTAATCAGAGAACATGAATCCTTCTTGTCATTGTATAAATCTATATACATGCTAATATTGTTTGCTAAGTGTGTATATATATATATATATATATATATATATATATATATATACACACACACACACACATATACACAACGGGGGGTGAGAGCAATATAAGTGTGATAACCTCAGTTATTTCCACTGTAGTGAGATATCTGATGATGACATCACCAGAGTTAAAATATGTGACAAATATACCTACTCTACTGATTTCACCACTCACTCACTCACTACAGCCTGCACTCTAAATCGAACTGCTTCACAAATCTGTTTCTCACTGCTACCTACAAGTAACTCAATTAACATTGCAAAGAACACTCAGCTGTTTCTCATAGTATTTCTAAAACTCCCAACCCATTACTATGCTAGTCTCACCTCCACCACATCCTGCATTCCAAATGACACTGCTTCACAATGTGACAGGGAACTTCTGCCACTCTTGAGGACTGACCATTTCTTAAATCTGTTGCAACAGTTCTTTTATTTCTTAGCCTAATCTATTCTTTAGAATGGCTAGTCCATAAGGTTGGCCACCTATGGGCACCCCCTTCCATTTCTTGAATATGCTATAGTGTCCTCTTTAATTTTCCTTTTCCCTCTCAGGTTCTTGTACAGGAAAGGTATTGTGGTGACCTCCAAGTGTATGTAAAACAGGTTGTGTTTATCGTTGTTAGATTTAGTATGTAATAGCAGTATGTCATAAAATACCTTGATGTATTTCCACACACCCTTGTAACTTCGCAAATTTGCAATATTTCCATGCCAGATTTTCGACACTGGCAGTTTTTCACACCTCCTTATGAAAAATACAGCTGTCATTTTTCACATCCTGCCCAAAATGTGTTTCCGTACCTGTGGTACACAATGTCGTGGTCGCTGTGGGAAATCAACTTTTGGGACAGATCAACAAAATCGCAATGCCACTGTTCATAGGGGAGGTACCAAAATGTCTATGTTACAAATGTGGCTACCAAACTACCAAAAATAATTGGGTTACGGATCTGTGTTGCACAGTTTGTATGCATGCTCATTGCTTCACCAATATTTCCTATTGTCACTCCAGATTTTGAACGTTGCCATTTTTTTACGCCTCCTCATGAACAATACAGTTGTCATTCTCCACATCCTGCCCAAAAATGTGCTTTCATCTCTCTGTGTCGCCAAATGGCACAGCCGCTCTGCAAAACCACCTTTCAGCTAACAAAGTGATTGTGCCGCTTTTCAAGCAGCCCATGTTGAAAATGTGGAGTGAAACTACCACCATATGCCTACGGTGTTAGGGTTTCCAACTGTAGCACCCCACCTGGTACAGACTGACAGGCATCAGGGGTGTGACTTGGGATCTTTGGATGTAATGCTCGTGCCATTCCACCTCTCACCCCCACCCTGCAGCCACTGACAGGCATCGTGGTGTGCCTTGCACTGTTTGGCCACAAAGTTCACCCCATGCTCCTATACTGCTCCCACTTCAGTGTATTTCCTTATGGAATGTTGCTTTCTACAGGGTGGGGGTTGGGTTGGCATCACTTCAATACTTCACTGCCATTCCTATTATGTGTCTCTAGCTCCGGCACTGCCAATGCCAATGCCAACGCGACAACATTCAGCATTGACAAATGCTTGTTATATATACGTTGTTCTTTAACTCCAATTATTGATGAACTTGTGGCTTGTTAAAACTGCAGTGTTATCCTATGGGAATATTCATTATTTAATGTTTATCTTTTTTTATATGGCGCCTAATTTTTTGGGGGGGGTATTATGAGTTAGTGTTGTAATACCCATTGAGACCTTTTTTTGTGAAGCATAGATTCTCCCTTAACTCCACAGAGTGACGGAGTTATGACTTGTTAAAGTTGCAATGTTATCCTATGTGAATTTTCATTTTTTAATATTTGTATTTTTTCATATGGCCCCTAAAATTTTGTAGGGAGGTTATATGTTAGCTTTGTAGTACTCATTGAGGCTTTTTGTTGCTATATAGATTCTCCCTGAACTCCACAGAGTGACAGAGTTAGGGCTTGTTAAAGTTGCAACGTTGTCCTATGGGAATTTTAATTTTTTTTATTTCTATGTTTTTTTTATATGACCCCTACATTGTGTTGTAGTACACACTGAGACCCTTGGTCTAAATCAATCAATCTCTCTCCCTCTCTCTCTACATATATATATATATATATATATATATATACTGTAGATTGTCAACTCCAAAGATTGACAGTTACATCTTATTAAAGTTGCAGTATTATCCTATGGGAATTATATTTTTTTATAGGGCCCCTGCATTCTTTTGTAGAGCAGTATATGTTAGTGTTGTCGTACTTATGAAGACCTTTCTTTTGATATATAGAATGTCCCTTAACTGCAAATATTGGTGGAGTTATGGATTGTTAAAGTAGAAATGTGGAAAAAAACACTGGAAGAGATTCACAAAGATTTGTGCTTGGCCCATCTCAGTTGCACCAGCACAAATGAGATGTACTGAGCCCAAACTTTCATATTCACAGAAGATGCACCATAACATGCTCCCGGTACATCCCCTCTGTGAATACCAAAGTTGTGCCCAACTCGAGATGCACCGGCGCATCTCCCAGGTCAGGCAGGGAAACTGATGGGCCAGCACATCTCCAGATGCACTGCGCCCACAGTTGGGATTCACAGCCCGAGACATGCAGGTGGGGCCATTAGGCATGCAAGGTGCAATGGGGCCATTTACATGTCATTATGGCTCCATTTGCATGACCCTTGCATGGATGCACCTGGGAGAATGTGTCGGGCTCCCTGCAAGGGCTGTGAGCAGTAAACACAAAAAATGTACCCCTGGTAGCCTAGTGCCCCCCCCGCCTGTATCCCCTTAAAGACAAAACTGCAGTCCAATAATCCTTGGTAGTCCAGTGGAACCCCCCTTCCTGCCCGTATCCCCATATATATATATAAAACTGTGGTCCAATAATCCCTGGTAGTCCAGTAGAACTCCCCCTCCTTCCGCATATTCCCTTATATAGAAAACTGCGGTTCAATAATCCATGGTAGTCTAGTAAACCCCCCCTTACTGCCCTGACCCGATCACATTACCATATGAAACCCCAAAGTTTCCCACTCAGACACCCCCACCCCACTCCCCCCATCATTCAAAGTTGTGAATGACAGCTTACAGTACACACTGCAAGCCCATTGGTCAACGGGGTCTGCCAATGGATTTACAGGAGTACAGTATGCTGTCATTCACTGACACCTCAGTCAGCAGGCAGCCATGGTGGTTTGCAGGTGGGTTGCACTGCCTTCTGACCTTCTGCACCTGCTGGGACAGAGGGAGTGGGGTGGGATGGGGGTGCCTACGTGGGTTGGGGTCTACTGGACCACCAGGGAGACTTTGGGGTTTCATATGGTAATGCGATCAGGTCAGAGCAGGGAGGGGGGTTCCACTAGATTACCAGGGATTATTGGACCACAGTTTTTTATTTACGGGGATACAGGTGGGGGGATCACTGGACTGCCAGGGTAGGCAGGCTGCCGTGCTGCTGTCTGCAGTACTACAGCCTGCCTGTGAGTGGACACCCACTTATGTCTACATTTTGTAGACGAAACATTGGGAGGTGCATATTCAGACATGCTCCAAAGATGCACCTCCCAGGTGGGTTGTGAATAGGGATGCACTCCATATGCATAGGCACGCCCCCTCCAGATGCACCGAATACCATTATAGGTGGTGTTCGGCACATCAGAGATGGGCCGACGCATCTGGGATACACTGGCGCATCTCTGCCTTTTGAAAATTGTGCTTGGGTGCAACTCCAGGATGCACCAGCGCATCTCAGATGTGCTGGGCACATCTGTTTTGTGAATCTCCCCCACTAAGTCCAAATTCTTTTTTTGTATGATGGAATCCTTTTTCATCAGATTGTGCTGTCCTCACAAAACTGGATTCCTCCATACCAAAAAAAGAATGTGAAAAAAAAAGTCAAATTTTTTTTTTCATATGAAGGAATCTTTTTTCATAAGATTGTGTCATTCTCACGAAAGCAGGATGTGGAAAAAAAACTAAGTCCAAAGAGTTTTTTCTTTATATGAAGGAATCCTTTTTTGGTGAGATTGTCTTTCTCATGAAAAAGACTCCTTCATATGATTGATAAAAATAGAAACGTAAGTCCAAATTCTTTTTTTGTATGAAGGTAATCTTGCTTCATATGGTCCCATTCCTGTTTCATATGGCTATACAAAAAAGAAAATCATTTCATGAAAAAGTACTTTTAAAATGTGTTAAAACACATTTCTGGGTTATTTTTCGAAAAACTAACTGCAGACTCCAGTTAATGGGATCCTGATTAGCAAGATACATGGGTTGGTGTTTTGCCATGATAAGATTTTTAAGGATTTGAAAAAGCAGAAACAAGATGGCAGCTGTACCAAAAAATAGTTTTCTCTCATAAAACAGGATTACTCCTATATGAAACAGAATCCTTTTTCATATGGCCAAATTCTTTTTTTCATATGAAACAGCTATCCAAAAAGCATACTGAGTATGCTCAGAACCGAAATTTCAAATCCTTATAGCTCTGAAACGGATTAATATTTTTTTCATCAAACCAATGAAAGGTGCCACTCTGGGCCAAGCCCTTTCTACCCTGAAAGTTTCAGACCAAAATTTTTAATAATCTGGGTGCTAGGCGATGAACAAAAAAGATTTTGTTCACTACCCGGATCTTGTAATCTGCTCAATGGACTGGAACAGCCTACTCAATCCTAACTATAGTGGCGCTACCATGCCACTATAATATATATGTAAGTAATAAGCCATGGCAGGATGTTCATTAAAGGATTTTCATTCCTGCCCCAGGGGCACAGTAAGGAACAATGCCAAAGGCCGAGTGTCCTTATGCCTTTGGTAAGTGCCTTGAAATCTTTTAATGCACACCCTGGAGTGGCTTATCACACTTATAAAATGGCTTGTTGCAAAAGTAAGTTAAAAAAAAGAAAATGTATTTTTATGTAAAGAAAATTGTTTAAATTAATGTAAAATGGGCTAGGTTTAAATAGAGCAATGTAGTCAAATCAAGCCAGCAGATGGCACCGAATAGTAGTTTTACGATTCCTTGTGCATTTTGTAGCCTGCTTTTTGTTCTTAGATATTGTTTCTGTAGTGTTTGTTGTGGTGGCTCCCCCACCCCTACACATAGCTCTGTAAGTGGAGAGCTGACTGTTATTTTACAAAGAAAAAGATAAAATGCTGTCTCTCCTCTCTGTAGTGTACAGTCATGGTGATACAATCCAAAGATACTAGCGCACCCCCCCCCACATAGCATAGCATAGCATAACATAGCATAACATATTTAAACTTTCCTCTGCCAAAGTTGGTTATATTTACTTCAAGCTCCATGTGAGGAGAGGGTCCTCTTAGTTTCAGACTGGAATTCCAATTTGAGTAAGCTAAACCACCAACATCAAGGTGGGACCCTTCGATTTAGTCCCCAACTTTCCAGTGCCTCAATGGCTACTAACTGACTCCTTTTATATTGTGCTGCCAGCAAGGATTTTACACAGGTGTTTAACTTTCCAGTGCCTCAGTGGCTACTAATTGACTCACTTTATACGTGCTCCCAACAAGGATATTGCACAGGTGTTTTAAAAGGAGCATGCTAAGAAGGAGCACCACAAACTCCCCAAACTTAAATCCAAAATAGCATGCTCAAACCTTTTATGTCACTCCACACTGGAATTCACATTTCTTCTAAGGGGTGCTGCTAGGTTGTGGCAAACAACATACAATAGAAACATAGAAACATAGAATTTGACGGCAGATAAAGACCGCTTGGCCCACCCAGTCTGCCCATTTCCCTACCTAATGGATAAGCTGCAGATCCTAGTTAACCAACAGCCTGCTTCTTCCAACCCCCACCCCTTAGAATTGCCATATGACTGCCCCATGCATGCTTGAACTCCACCACTGTTTTTCACTCCACAACCTCCTCCGGAAGGCCATTCCATGCATCCACAACCCTCTCTGTGAAAAAATACTTCCTTACATTACCTCTGAACCACCACCCCCATCTTCAAATTGTGCCCCCTTGTTCTTGCACACCTCTTTTTCTGAAAGATGCTACCTCTTGGACTTTGTTGATTCCCTTGAGGTACTTGAAAGTTTCTATCATGTCCCCCCCCCTTTCCTCGAGGCTATACATATTAAGCTCCTTAAGTCTTTCTTCATATGTCTTCCGGTGCAGACCCTGTGCCATTTTAGTTGCCCTCCTCTGGACTGCCTCCATCCTGTTTATGTCTTTGCGGAGACTGGGTCTCCAGAACTACATGCAGTACTCCAGATGGGGTCTCACCAGCTGTCTGTACAGAGGGATAACAACTTCCTGTTTTCTACTAATGATGCCTCTCCCTATGCATCCCAGTACCCATCCCCAGCCCTTCTTACTGCCCTCTCACATTGCTTGCCCACCTTTAGGTCATCTGATATGACTACCCCCAGGTCCCTTTCCATTTTTGTTGTTGTTATTATCTCCCCCCCCATTGTGTACTCTTCTCCTGGGTTTTTGTTTCCCAGATGCGTTAACTTGCACTTCTTAGCATTGAATCTAAGCTGCCATACATCTGACCATTCCTCCAACCTTGCCAAGTCCCTTCTCATCCTTTCCACCCCACCTTGTGTATCAACTCTGTTGCAGATCTTTGTGTCATCTGCAAAGAGACATACTTTTCCTTCCAGTCCCTCTGCAATGTCGCTTAGAAAGACATTGCAGAGGACATGTCCTAGTACTGAACCCTGCGGTACCCCACTAGTAACCCCCCCTTTCTTCAGAGTGGACTCCATTTACTATTACCTTCTGTGTCCTGTTCTCCAGCCAATTCTTTACCCAGGCTACCATCTTTGGACCCACTCCCAGGCTGGCTAACTTGTATATTAATCTTTTGTGTGGGACTGTGTCAAATGCCTTGCTAAAGTCTAGGTAGACCATGTCCACAGCCCTTCCCTCATCTACTACTTTGGTCACCCAGACAAAGAAATATATTAGATTCGTCTGACATGACCTTTCTGCTGTGAATCCATACTGCCTTGGGTCCTGTGCCCCTCTGGCCTCTAGGTACTTGACAATTCTTTCCTTCAGAAGTGATTCCATCATTTTCCCTACTACTGAGGTTAAACTAACAGGTCTGTAGTTGCCTGCTTCTGCCCTGCTCCCACTTTTGTGAAATGGAATCACATCTGCCCTCTCCAGTCCTCAGTTGCCACCCCATCCTCCCATGATTTATTAAAGAGGGTAGTCAGTGGTGTCACTAGTTCTACCCTTAGTTCTTTCAGAATTCTGGGATGAATCCCATCAGGCCCCATTGCTTTGTCCACCTTCAGTTTTAAGAGTTATTTCAGAACCCTTTCTTCTGTAAATGGGCTGGTATCAACTTCTGTATCCAGAGTGTTTCTGTTGTTTGGTTTAGGTACCTCCCCCTCTTCATCCAAAGATACTAGCGCACCGCAACACACACACACACACACACACACACACACACACATATAGCATAATCCTCTCTGGAGGACTTGATTGTGGGACCTGTCTATAGTTCGGCCGATAAGCCTCCCTCCGGCTCCGTCACTGGGTGCACAGCCTTGGTAGATAAGCCAGACTCCAGCTCCTCGGCTGTTGTCCGCATGACCACGACCAATAAGTCAAACATCAGCTCCTCCGATGCCCGACTGGTCGAAGCCGATCAGTCGGTCACCGGCTTGTCCGACAACCACTTGGCTTAAGCTTTCCCGTTGGATCCTTTGGTGGTTCCTGACGTCAAGCAGAGCCAGTTTCCAGGCTCTCTTGCATCCCGTAAGGGTTCTCCCTACCAGGCCTAACTGACCCAGTCCGACCTCTAATTTTTCCCAGACCTCTGGGACTCAATTTCTGCTGTCAATGAGACCTCTCCTGCATCAGGCTTTCATACTGAGATCTCTGCTTCCACTGCAGACCTGTCGATGGGGGTATCGATTCCCTTACCCCCCTCCGCCCTTCTTGGATCAGATGTTGGGGGGCATTTGACCCCTGATGACAGGCCAATCTCTGGTTCAAACCCCCATGGATTTGGGGATGGAATCAGGGTTTTATGCTCCAATGCCGGAGCCCCCTCCTTTCCCATCAGGGATCCCGATAGAGACCCTAGGCCAGCCGACAGGCCTGTAAACTCACAGTAGTCCCTCAGCACTACCACCATCTGGGCCTTCAGCCCCTCTGCCATTGGACCACTCTGTAAACTACCCTGGCTACCCACCACAGTTCCACTACTACCCAACGCCTGGAGGGTCATTGCCGGGCTACCCATCGCAGGTGCTGATGCCAGGGTACCCGATGCCAGGCCACATGTACCAAGGGTACCATCTAACCTCTACTGGTATCAGACTCCTGGCTACCCCCCTTACTGTACCACAGGGTACCCAGGCTATCAGCCTCCACCTCCTCCACCGCCTCCTCCACCTCCTCAACCGGAACTGCAAGGGTCTATTCTCGCCTGGTGGAAGGATGCTAAATCCCAACTCCTGCAAGAGCTGGGACAACCCCATCTGGTCCTAGCTGCCACCCGAACCTACAGAGCAGTGATGAGGAGTCTATCCCCAATCGACCACTGGTGGTCGGACAAAACAGAGACTTGGGCAGATGCCCAACTGGGATTGTCACTGGAGCTAAGGCTGCTGAGGTGGTATCAGATGTCACCTCCCTACTGAACAGACCGGAGTCTTCTGATTCAGATTCGGACTCCAACTCTGTTGGTCATTCAGAGCCTCATTCCTCTATTGAGCCACAACCGAAGGAGTCTCCCATGTCTCCACCGGAGGACTCATCCTTTGTGGAGCTCCTCAGGTCCATCCAGCAAGCTTGTGGCTGGGTGTCTCAGGAGATGACCCCAAACAGAAGAGGCTCACAGAACATCTCAACCTTACTAATGTGGACCCCCTTCCCATCCCACCATGGATGGGGCTGCATGAGGACCTAACATCAACAATATGGCAACAACCGTCATCCATTCCTGTGGTTTCCAAGAAAGCCGACAGGACTTATCACCCCAGAAGGGGCATGCCATTTAACTAGTCAACCTAAGGCCGACTCCATAGTTATTACTGTGGCCCATGATAGGTTGGCTCAGCCAAAGCACCTGAGTGCCTCCCCACCGGATAAAGAGTCTAAACAGATGGGCCAGTATGGCCGCAAGGTATACGCTTCCTCCAGCTGCACCATTTGGTCTCTAAACTATGTGGCTCATCTGGTGTCCTTCCAAAAATTGGCTTTATCCAGCTTGGAAAGGGATCTTAAGGCTATTCCGGATGAGGACCTCCGAAATAAGCTTCTGAAAAAAGTAAGACTCAACAAGTCTTCATGCTACCATGCCTTTTGGGCCATTTATGATTCAGTTGACTCGGTGGCCCAGTGCACTGCTACGGGTGTTTGTTTGAGGCATCTGGCTTGGCTCCAGCTTGTAGGACTGGCACAAGACATCCAAAGCACTCTTCTGGATGCCCCCTTTAGGGGTTCTGTCCTTTTTTGGAGGCAACACTAAGGACATCATAATGGAGCTACAAGAGACCGTCAGGTCACTTAAGGATATCTGCTTCTTGTACCGCTGGGGCCAAAAACCCAAGCAGCCTTTTCATCACCCCCAGAAGAGGTGGAATAGGCAGAACCAGAGCAGACGACAGGGCAAGCGCCATGCCACTGGTTCTGGTGCCCAGACTCCCCAGGCAAAAGCCTAAAAGACCACCAGAGGTGGCAAAGCAGCCCTCCCCTCTGTGTCCTGACTTGAGGGGACCCCCCTACCTCCTCCTGTTTTTCAAGAGGAACTGGTAGGGGGAAGGTTTGCCCTCCACCTGGAAGAGTGGAAGGCGATAACCACAGATGCTTTGATACTCCAGCTCATTGCAAGAAGGCACTCAATAGAGTTACTGGACAGACCCCTGGACAACCCGCCAGGAAAGTTTCACTTCCTGTCAGACCACCAAGGCCTCATTCAGCAGGAAATCAAATCTCTTTTAGAAAGGTCAGCTATAGAGCTGGTTCCTCCAGGGCAGATAGGAAGGGGTTATTACTGCCATTTCTTCCTAGTGCAAAAAGGTGGGAGAGCTGAGACCCATTCTAGATCTCAGCCTGCTCAACCTCTTTGTGAAATACAAGAGGTTGCACATGCTGACTCTCCAGGGACTTGTACCCCTGCTCCAACAGAACCAATGGCTGTGTTCGCTGGACATGCAGGATGCTTAACTGCATATCACTATCCTCCAGGCCCACCACTGTTTCCTAAGATTCTCCTTTCAGAAGAACCACTATCAGTTCAAGGCCTTCCCTTTTGGCCCCTCCTCGGCACCTCAAGTGTTTACCAAGTGCCTGGCAGTGGTAGCTGTGGTATTATGGCATAAGGGAATTTATGTGTTCCCTTACCTGGACAACTGGCTCTTGTCAGCTCCATCTCAGAACAGTCTGATGGATTCTCTTTCCACCACCCTGGACCTCTTTTCCAGACTTGGCATCATTGTGAATTATCCCAAGTCTCAACTCTTAGCCTCTCAGTGCCTCCTATTCATTGGAGCAGTGCGGGATGTGGTCCAGGGCAGGGTCTTTCTACCTATGGACAGGGCAGATACCCTGATTCGACAGGCTGCATTGGCATCCAACTCTCATTGGACCACAGTGTGATCCATCCTCTGACTGTTGGGTCTCATGGCGGCTGCCATCCCCACAGTTACTCTGGCCAGACTGCACAAGAGGGTGATCCTGTGGACCATCTGGGTCCAATGGGACCAAAGATTGGATGACATGGACCACAAGGTCTTAGTCTTCAGCAGCTTGAAGAGGGACCTCCTTTGGTGGCAAGATCTATCCAACCTTTCTCTGGGGAATCCCCTTTCATTCCCCCGTCCCCTTCCATGACCCTCACAATGGATGCCTCAGGTCAAGGTTGGGGAGCCCACCTGTCAGACCATCGAACTCAGGGGAGATGGTCTCCACAATAGGAGCATTTGCATATAAATGCTCTGGAGATGAGAGCTGTGCTCTACACTCTCCAATCCTTCCAGTCCCTCTTGCTTCCGGGAGCACTCCTAATCCAGACTGACAACACTGCCACAGTCTGGTACATCAACAAACAGGGAGGCACCCAATCGTGCCCCTTCTGCTGAAGTGAGGCAATGCAGGTGTGGTACTGGGCAGTCCAGTATGGCCTGTCTCTGATAGCAGTCCATGTTCCAGGAGTTCACAACGTCCTGGCGCACAGTCTTAGCTGCAGTGTTGCACAGGCTCATGAGTGGGAGCTAAAGCAGGAAGTAGTGGACGATCTGTTCGATTAGTGTGGTCGGCCAGAGGTAGACGTCTTTGCCTCCTCATCCAATGCAAAACTACCCAGCTTTTGCTTGCTTGTTCTCGGGCATGGTGTTTTTTGGCAAGATGTGCTGTCTCTATCCTGGACAGGGAGATTTCTGTATGCTTTCCCTCCCTTTCCAGTTCTTTGGAAGGTTCTGCTGAAGCTTCAGGCAAAGGGGGCTCACATGATTCTTATAGCCCCTCTTTGGCCTCGGAAGATTTGGTGCCCTTTGCTGCAGCAGCTGACATTGGAACCCCTGGTACCACTTCCTCTCTCTCATGACCTTCTGTCTCAGAAGCAGGGCAGTCTGGTGCATCCTAGCCTCAAGTCTCTCCACCTGCATGCATGGCACCTTTGGACATCGCTGTCTCGCACTTTGGCATCTCTTCCAGAGTCGCCCAAGTTCTAGTGGAAGCGAGGAAACCCTCAACTAGAGCCACGTATGCTATGAAGTGGGAGAGATTATCTATCTGAGCCAAGGGCCTGGACCCATTCTCTTGCTCAGCCCCCCAGGTCCTTGAGTACCTCCTGCACCTGTCTGATTTGGGCCTCAGTTATTCCTCTCTGAAGGTCCACCTTTCTGTAGTTTCTACCTATCACCTTTTGGAGGGGGGGAGGGGCCAAACCCTTGCTCAGTTGGAGGTCTCCAAAATCTTTCTTAAGGTGATCCTCCACCTTAAGACTCCAGTCCATAATCTGGTCCCCCCTTGGATTTAAATTTTATTTTATAGAAACTTACTTTGCCCCTTTTGAGTCGGCAGCAAGTTGTGACATGCGCTATTTATCTTGGAAAGCGCTCTTTTTGGTTGCCATCACTTCAGCTCAAAGGATGTCAGAGCTTCAGGCCCTTGTTTGTAAGGAGCCATATTTGATTTTCCACAGGGACTGGATAGCTCTTCGGACTAACCCTTTCTTTCTTCCAAAAGTAGTCTCGAAATTTACTTTGAACCAAGATGTTCAATTGCCAGTTTATTACCCAGAGTATTCCAGTAGGGGGGAATACCTCTTGCACATGTTGGATGTGCACAGGATTCTGAGATACTATATCTCTAGGACCAAGGAGGCATGGATGTCAAGATGAACAACTCAGAGACTTGTAAGAGGGCAGCAGCCAAGGCCAACAGGATGCTGGGATGCATCGCTAGGGGAATCACCTCCAGAAAGAGGGACGTGATACTCCCTCTGTATAACTGCTTGGTGATGCCACACCTCGAGTACTATGTGCAGTTTTGGAGGCCACACTTAAAGAGGGACATTAAACTCCTGGAGAGGGTTCAGAGGAGGGCAACCAAAATGATTTGGGGCTTGGGGAACAGGACCTATGAGGAGAGGCTCGAAGAGCTAAATATGTACACATTGGAAGAGAGAAGGGACCGGGGGGGATATGATAGAGGTCTTCAGGTACATGAAGGGGGTAAATAGGGGAGGAACAGTCAGGGTGCTTTGAAGGAAGGAGGAGGGGGCCACTAGAGGGCATGGGTGGAAGCTGGAGGGGGGAAGATTCAGGGGAGAAAGGAGGAGGTGCTACTTCACCTAGAGGGTGGTGGAGCCATGGAATGTGCTGCCTAGGGGGCTGATGGAGGCAGAGATGGTGGAGGAATTCAAGAGGGGGTGGGACACGTACGGGAAGGGTTCTGGAAGCAAAATCCAATGCAGCGAGAATATCCGGAACTGGGAAGGGAGAAGCCAGAGAACGCGGGGGGGGGCAGCAAGGTCAGCTCCCAGGGTGGGGGCTGACCAAACAAGCAGACGCGAAAGACTGTTAGGCCTATTCTGCTGGCATTTTAGCATGTTAGTAATGCACCATTAGGGTATCCTACGATTATATTTTCTCAAAAAATAGGGAAATTCTATGGAAAAAACTTTGTTAATGCACCATTAGGCTTACAGCATCAAAAGTAGGGAAATCACATCTTAGGGTTCCCAACCCTAAGCCCCACCCCCAACCTCAGTTTCCAACCCTAACACCCCACTCCTACACTGCATGCATTAACAGGTGTGAGGGGTGTGTCTTGGGGTTGCAAACCCTAATGAATGAGGATTGGGATATTGTACCCTTCCTGTATTTCCCATCCAAAGTCAGCATTTTTACTGATTAATTTTTCTGGATTCATACATAGTAGTTTTTTACATTAGTCAAGTTAATCTTTTTTTGTATTGGCATTGCATTTTTTCTTTTTAGCATTGGTTCTTTTTCTTGCAGTTCTGGTACCTGCGTCTTTCATAACTTAGTGCAATTTGTAGTATCATATTTTGCTTAGGTATGTATTATATATACAGTATATATGTATAAAATATATATATATATATATATATATATATATATATATATATATATATATATATATATATACGTACATATATTCAATTAACAAAAAGGCTTTTCCTCCCTGTTTAGTAAAAAAATTTTACAATAGGGACTATTGCTTTTAACACAAAGATGTTTTTCTTTTGGTTTTTGCTCTTCTCAGATATTTACGGTTGCTTTTTTGTTTGTTTGTTTCTTTCTTCTTTTTCAGGTAGTCTGAAGGATTTTATTGACTCAGATATATTTTGGAAACCTATTTATTATTTGCATCTACGTATTTAATAATTAATATTGAACTCTGATGCTATTTATGAGGTCTATTTGTCCAGTTGTGACTTATGTATTATATGTATTTTGGTGCTTGCATAGAAATTTATTGTGTCCACCAGCCTGATTTTTAAAATGTTATAAATTGTTACTATTAGAAGTATACAATACAGTTTTTGTAACACTGCACCTTTAGGAACTGGCCTTTAAAAAGAAGGCCTGTTGTACTAGTTGCCTCTCCCCCGATGAAGAGTTTGCAAGGACTCGAAGCGCTGGGGTTCCTTACTTTGTTTCTCTGTGCACTGAATAAACCACTTAGCATTCATTGGAATTGACTTCTAAGATTCTGTTTTTTGCGCACTCTTCTTCCTGTTTGTGCTGTTGGTTTTATTTTGGGTGCAGCATTCTTGCCTGAGCACCACCAGCTTTCCCTTCCCCTTGGAAATAGGCCCCTGTACCTAGTCTGCCCCAAAGCATCCCTTATTAGCTGGCATGCAGGTACCTTGCCAAATTGACTTTGCCATAGCACTAACCTATTAGATTGTCAGGGGGAAATGTTCCAGATGTCCAGTTCTGCCATCACGCCTTTGCTCACCCAAATGTGGTGGTGTTGCTGTAATGCCTTGCTTGTGGCCACTGCCAAGCACCATATGAATGATCCCACTGGTGAGACTGTGTGACACGCAACAAATGTAAATGCCAAGTGAGGGATTGAAGCATTGCCAGCTTCTCCTTGACTGGCCCTGCTACGTCTTCCATTAGCAATTTCAACTTTTTGACTGTCTTCCAGCAGCCTGGAGATGACCAATTCTGAGTCTGTTTTTGTTCATAAGTAAGCTCGATTTGCTTTTGGGCCTTCAGTTCTTCCTTCCAACAGCAACAGTATCCCAAAATGCTGCATCAGGTGCAAAAAAAACCCTTTAATGTCTGCTCGTACTTCCTTGTACCACTCTATCCTGATGAACAGAAAGTCATCTAGAAGCATAATGAGCTGGTTTCCTGTGTGTAGTTTAGTTGCCTGTTTCAAAGACGCGATGAAAAGTTTTGAAATCCAAGCATTACACCAAGCATCCAATTGGCATAACTTTGTCAAACTATTATTTTGAAATTTCAGGCATGTATGTCTATGTAACCATTTTTGGGAAACAGTTTTAAGTTAAACTTTATTATGTTATTACTCACAGCATGAAATAAAAAGAACTAATATACTAAGCAAGCACACCCACCTATTAGGGAGCTGCCTCAGTAAGGTAACTAAGTGGTATTAAATATAAAAGTAAATTATATTCCACTATAAAACATTCTACAAAATCAATGTAATAATGACAAGTATTTTAATTTATGCAGATTTATGGAATTAAAACCCCTAGAAAATGGCCAATGCAGAAGAGCAAAACATTGCGGTAACTTTAAGAATCAATAAATCAATTGATGCTGAACACAAGAGTGGATCCGTTTTTTGAGAGCCTTCAGAGCCCACACCCAGAACTTTGTTACAGTCATAATAGTATTTACCCTCAAAACAAACCAAGCAAGTTGACTCACTGGGTCTGACATTGTAACAGCCTAAACATCAATTTTATGTCACTCCTTCCAATATCACACCCCTGTCAACCCCTGAGACTAACTAGATTATCACATCGAATAATGTGTATTTAACCAAACTGTCCACTGGGCTTATGTGGTCTTTAATGGACTGACCTTTTGTATAAGACAGGTGGTGGACAAATCTGTACTCCACTGGTAATTTTCGTGGCACATTCCCAGGCAGAGAGAGCCTCAATGGATCAGCTGGAGGCTTACTGTATGGGCCTACCACCCTAACTGCCTCAGTTTCTTTTATTAGTTTTTGAGTCACAACCTGCCTAAGGGGGTTTACCAATTACAAGTTCCGTGCACAGGTGAAAATTCTAGGGCCATTGTATGTTATGGGAAAACCCTTTGTGAAACCATTGAAATGTAATGTACATTGTTTCTGCAGGTGTATCAGCTGAGCCAGCCGCAAGGATTTTCACTGTTTACTGATGTAAATACCATATTTTTGTTGGCCCTTTCCCTCTTGCTTTTGGCTTCCCCCTTGATATCCCTACCCACATTGCTGCCCATACTTACCATTGTGGCATGTATAAGCTGTACGCTTTCACATGCACTTGTTGCATTTATATCTAAATATGCAAAAGGAATGAAAACCCTTCTCACTGTTAGACTGCCTACATGTTCCCTTTTGCCCTGCTCTGCTAACCTGAGGCACCATGCGCCCACTAGCCATGTAGGCCACATTTGTCAACTTGGACTTTGTCATATGGCAGATCACAGGTCATGTTCTAATTTGTCCCACCTTAACTCAGGAGTTTTCACCAATTTCATATGGAAAGGTTTGTCATAGTGTAGCCAAGCATCACTCTTGTATGACAAGTGAGCCGTCTTATGGTTGTCTCAGTATTTCAGGATCAGCGCTGCCTTATAGGCATACTTCATGTAACAGATTGCCATATAGATGTCAAAAGCAGCATCCCAGTTGTCATACATTGGTGGTACCTTTGCCCTGCGCCATTCCTCTGGCTTCCATTCCCTATGTTTCTTATCTGAACCTGACCATTCCTGTCATAGCAATCACTCAAACATTTCTACATAATGTACTCCCCCTTTTAGATCATTTGCCTCATGCCATGCCTTTTGAGAGATTGGTGTCCAGAAGATCATTGACACCTACATACGTACCTAATTCTCCATCTTGCTATCTAGAACCTCAGCTTGTGCAGACTCCTTGTTACTATTATCCTGTATGTATTCTGGCCCAATATAGCTGATGTGTGACCTGCCTTAGTCCCATTAACAGCAAATGCTGCTTGCTGTATCAGATTTGCCCCAGACCAGATCTACCTTACTGCTTCCACCCTTCCAGTTATTTGTTCACTGCTCACTTGATTGTGTGTTTCTACCTCCTTACCCACCACCTTTGTGCAGAGTGAGGCTGGTGTTTGCCCAGGAACTCACCTTAGAGCATAGCTCTGCTTGCCTGCTTCTTAGCACTTGCTACCAGGGCTGCTATAGCTCCACACCCTGTTGTGTTTGGCTGGCTAACACACCACTTGACAAGCTGTGCTGAGAAACCCCACTCACATAGGTCAGGCTGACCTCTCCCAATAAATGTGGGGTAGGCAATAGATGCATTGTGATTGAGTTGGCTAAACAGCCCCCAAGACATGTTGTGTCCCCCACTGCAACCAGGAAAATGGTTGGGGTGTTGCAGGAAGGTCATGCAGAGATGACCCATTACTTGTGGGTCATTCCAAAAAGAGAATAGCTATGGCAGCGGGGAAGTAAGGATTGTACCAAGTGGCACAGCCCATGCTTGGCCAACAGAAACTGGTGCCTCCTTCTCCATATGAGGTAGTGCCTGCACTTAGCTTTGCTGATGGCCCCTAGGTCCATTCAGCCATCTGGGCATATTACCATTCTTTTGTCAGGAAAACCTTGCCGGATTATGATTAAAGGCTTTTACATATGTCCACCTGAGTGATGGAGCAACTGGCACTCTTCCTGCTGTCTGCTTTATTAGCTACTGTGTTTAATCCCAGCATGCTTGGCTGCTTGATGGCGGTAATTCCCATCTGACTCATCCCCCTGATTGTGCTGGGATTAGTGAGGGAAGATACACATCTGTAGCATTGCCTAACTCTTCACTGGCCTGACTGGGACCTGTCTGTCTAGGTGACCTTCTAAAATTACTTTATCCTGCCTACCCTGGTAGCCAGTGTCACTTCCCACCAGAGCCTGTCTGTTTTCTTCCTTGCTAGTGACCCTCTGGGCCACTTCCTGTCAGTGCATGTGGACCCATGAATGGTTTCCGAAACCCAGACCACCATATAACAGGTCCCTACCTCATCTAACACCTGCTAACTCAATCAGCATACATGTTTCCCCACCATGACTATTCTGTACACTGTAATTTGACTAACCTTCTACTGAGTGCTGCGTTCCCCCATTGGTCACATTCTGACCTCCACCATTTACCACCTGCAGGGTTGAATTTCTGCTCCCTGCCATGGTGTCTGTCATCTCACCTATCAGTTTATGCTGAGCTGTCACTTGTATTCTGCCTACCTTTTAAGACTGTTTTCTTTTTTAGGTGTGGTTTTGGTAGCCACAGACACTATTAGCTTTCTTGGTAGCTTTTTCTGCTTGGCATGAGAGTCAGCTTGATCAAGCCCAGCAATGTGTGGCCTGGGACTAAACTGCATTAGAATCTGCATCCAGTTTGAGCCTCCCAGCTCCTTGAGCCTCTGTGCTGTCTCCCTAAACTCTGGACTTAGTACTATTCATCCCTTTTTAGAAGGGATGGCCTCCTCCTCTCCTTGACTATGACTGTGCATACCATCGTTCATCTCTGTCACTGTTACAAATTGTGCTTGCTTTATGGTAACAAAGTCCTGCAGGCACTAAGTAGAATGTTACTACCAAAAGCCTGCTCTTGTAGGTTAGGAAAGGTTAAATCTATAAACAGTTTACGAGGTTTCCCGTGAGGCAAAGGAAAGTTCACTAGCAAGCAGCTGTTGTGACGTCTTGGTCCAGAGGGACAGGTCAGAAAAGGCTGCTCACCTTTTCACCTGGCCTTAAAAAAACTTGGACTGACCCCACCCCTCAGAGCCATGGCTTAGCTAGCATACCAGGGTGGGGCTCAGCCAACTGGCTGGACCTCCACAGGTTCTGCCAGCTATGAAGGTCAACCACCTGGATTGGTGTTGGTGGCCCTGGGCAAATCTCCGCACAGTAAAAGGGACACTGCTGGTACAAGGAGTTTTTGCAGTACCCTGGAGAGGATCTGAAGGTAAATTTGTGCAGGAACATTAACCAGCATAGATTCTGTACTGTTGCTAGGCTAAGCCACTGGAGGCTGGCATACACAGTGCAGTGGTATTTTTGCAATCACACTGACAAATGAATTTTACAGAATGTATTATACAAAGTATCTGTTTTTCCCAGGATACATTTTTAACTGTTAAACTAAGTTGTCATTAGGGTGGGGGAATTTAGCAGATTCTGCTTCAGCAACATTGTTGAGAAAATTCACAGAATGTCATGAAAGTTTGCCAATATTTTCACCTGAAGATAGTATGTCAGCCATCCTTTAAACTAGAGACCTTAATATTGACATGTTCGGCTCTGGACTAAGTCTCTAAGCACCTGCCAAATTTCCAGTTATGTACTGTTGAACTTAAAAAGATTCACAGTCTGACAGTTTATTTTTTTAACAAAATTTTGAGACATTTTGCCAGTGTTGTATGCTATTAATGGCTCAGCTGTCCTTAAAGCTAGATATCCAATAATTGGCATGCTCACCCATGGAGAAATGAAAAAGAAACATGGAATTTGTCAGCAGAAAATGGCCTTTTGGCTCACCCAGTTTGCCAAGATTATCCCTGCCTAGTTTGTCTCCACAGACTCTAACTGGTTTCCAGTGGCTCTCCCTCCTCCCTGTCCATTTCCTAATATTTCTACATGTTTGTGCCACGTGTGCTTGAAGCTCCCTACAGTTTTTGCATCCACCACTTCTACAGGCTGTCTATTCCAGGCATCCACCACTCTTTCAGTGAAGTGGTACTTCCTCACATCCCTACTAACTCCCCCACCCCTCCAGCTTCATCATATGCTTTCTGGCTCTGGTGCTCTTCCTCATTTAAAAGAGACTCCTCAGTGGTTGTGTCATGACCGTAGCTAGGATGGTGGCTTAATTTTCTCCTGCTATCCCTTACCAGCAAACATCCTGCAACATCCACGGTTTTACACCTCCCTCTAACATCCAGGAATGCAGCATCAGACAGTGCTTACCACCAGGACCCAAATAATTGCTCTAGTGTATGGTAAAAACTCACGGTTCATTGGCAGTAGTTTTGGGAAGTCAGATCTGACACAGGACCTCCAACCCTCAGCAATGGATGAAATGGCAGGGCCATCCTGCTCGAATGAGTAAAGCAAAAGTTCTCACAGCTCCTGAGGGAGGTTCAGTAAATAAGATCCAAGTCTGGCACTAATTCTAAAGCCATAGTTAAGCTAGACTCACAACTACAAATTACAGATCAGTGCAGCACGGCAAATGAACTATGCTGTCAGACTATGCAGGCTCAATTAAGAGAACAGACTATGGTCATCCACCTCCTCCAAGACAAGGTGGACAACATTAAGAATCGAGGGTGCAGGAACAACCTGCATTTTGTGAGGTTGCCCAAACATGTTGAAATGAAGGATACAATTGAATTTTTGTGCCTCATGCTTCCTATGCTCCTCAAACTGTCAGGGGATCCCCATGTTGATACTGAGTGGGCCCATAGGTCTTTGGCCTCTGTGCCAAGAAAAAGTAAGGAACCTTCCCAGTTCTTGCCAGATTTCCTAGACATCAAGTAAAAGAGAACATCTTTGGCAGGTGAGAGAACTGGGCTGTCAAATAGCAGGGACATCCAATCATGGTATTTCAGGATTTCTTTTGGGATATCACTACAAAACGGTGGGCTTTCTCCATGGTGCGACATACCTTTCACCATCTTAGAATCCCATGCACTCCAAAGCCATGTTTACACGGTCAAATTTGCACTGAAGTAACCCATGCACTTGGGATGCTCCAGTGCAAATGTGACGTTCGGACATGTACCCGATCGGGGTAAGCCGTTCACGATGACGCTCCCAGATTCTCTGTCAAGCTGGGAGCACCAGGGGAATGAGCAGCTTACAGTGGCTTAAGTGGCAGTGTGGACAGCCTGCGCTGCAGCAACTGCAGCAACCAACAGATGTCTGGCTCCCCCATGATGCATGGCCCCTCACCAGCACAGATTGCAGCAGTGCAGAGAGGGGCTGTGTAGACAGACAAATCGCAGGTGGCAAGTGGTCAGGACAGCACTGCTGTAGCTTTGTATTTGCAACACTACTGCCGTGTAAACATGGCTAATGATAGGGACCAACTCCGCTTTTTACACAATGGTATCCCGGTCATTTTCCATACCACAGACCCTGCTAAGAACTATATACAGGCAGCACGGCCAGAGATACCGCAGAGCAACCAGAAACAGGCAGATACTGTTGCAGGGATCGAATCACAAATGGACACAACCCCACATGCTGGGCACCAACCCTTGAGGACATCCCCAGCAGCTCCCCCTGATGACGGCCAGTGGTTCCACCCAAACCAAAAGGTGGAACTGCAACCATACTAAACCCCGCAGAGATTCCACACCACCCGCTGTGTGATCCCGCAGTCACAGCCACAGCAGGGAGTCAGCAGGTAATGAGGAGAACAGGAAATGCATGCTGGCTGTCAACAAGTTTGCAGTACTCTCACCTGAGTCTCCGGGACACAACCACTCTGCTGAAAAACCCTCTTCTGATTCCTCATGGTCACAGACCTGCCCAGATGAATTACAACCTAGTCAGGGTCTGTTTTGGAGTATCCCCCAGGGTGGCTGACATCTTAGTGGCAGCTAGGAAGCCTTCTACCAGAGCCACTTACACCATGAAGTGGAAACGGTTCTGTCTGTGGACATCTGCCAGTAACCCTGATCTTTTCACCTGTCTGGTGAACTCTGTCCTGGAGTACTACTCTCTCTCTATCAGATTCAGGGCTTAGTTATTCCTCCATCAAGGTGCATCTGTCTGCCGTTTCTGCCTATCATGCACCCATAGAAGGCAAGACCTTTGCCCAACTTGATCTGTCCCACACCTTTTTGTGGGGCATTCTACACCTGAAACCCCCCATCCAGGATCCTATCCCTCCATGGGACCTTCTGTTTTTTTGGAGAAGCTTACCTTGCTTCCCTTTAAACTGGCTGCAGGTTGCAAGCTGCGCTTTCTGTCGTGGAAAATATTATTTTCAGTTGCCATTACTTCTGCTCGGATTTCCGAGCTTCAGGCTCTGATGTGCAAAGAGCCTTATTTAGTTTTCCACAAGGACAGGGTATCTTTGCAGAGTGATCCTAAGTTCCTGCCAAAAGTGGTGTCTGAGTTTACACTTAATCAGGACATCCATTTGTCCGTTTATTATCCATGTGGAGGGGTTGTGGGATAGATGGACCAGACACTGAACTTCAGGTACAACACATAATCTTTACATGATGTTTATTCAAAATACAGGAAATAAGCTTCTGCAATGCGATATTCCTTCTTCAGCACATCAGTTTGCAGCAACAGACTATGTATGCCCTTTCTCTGCAATTAGCCAGCACCTACTGACACTGATCTCTGATCTAACCACTTTTCAGTGAAAACCCTTCATCCCTATTTGGGCCCTGTTTGCTTGGGTAGTGGGGGCTCAAAAAGGAAAAAACAAAATAAACTATAGACGGAGAACATCAATGCAGAATAACTGAATAAAGGGTTACCCCAAAGGGCATTGGCAACAAATCAAGTTTCAAACAGTCCATAATGCAAAGCATCATGGGATATATGCAAATCACCATGACATTTCAGACTTGTTCAGTTTACATCAATTTACATGCATTTTAAATAGCACAACTAAGTTAACTTCTGTAATAGTCACCTAGTACTTTTTACCATTATCAAAAACACCTAGTGCCATGGTATTTTCAACATTTACAGGTTTCATAAACATAAGGTATATACATCAAGGTATTTTATGACATAGTGCTATTACACACCAAATCCAACAACGATAAACACAACCTGTTTTACATACGTTTGGAGGTCACCACAATAACCTCCCTGTACGAGGACCCGAGAGGGAAAAGGAAAATTAAAAAGGACTCTATAGCATAGTCAAGAAAGGGAAGGGGATGCCCATAGGTGGCCAACCTTATGGACTAGAAATTGTAAAGAATAGATTAGGCTTAGAAATAGAAGAACTGTTGCAACAGATTTAAGGAAAGGTTGGTCCTCAAGAGTGGCAGGAGCTCCCTGTCATAATCCAGAGTTCTATAATCGAAGGAAGGCTGTGCTTCACACTCTGGACTTTCATAGGGTGCTTAATTATTATTTGGAGCACACCTGTCCAGTCAGAAAGTCTGACCAATTGTTTGCTTCTTTCGCCCCAAAAACTGAAGGGGTCACAGTTACCAAACAGACTTTATCAAAGTGGTTAGTTAACTGCATTGTATATTGTTACCATAAGTACAACAAACCTTTACCTGGCCTGGTTAAAGGCCACTCTACCACGGGTGTTGCTGGCTCTTTTGTATTACTGAAGAATGTGTCAGCAGTGGACATTTGTGTGGCTGCTACATGGAGTTCTGTCCATACTTTCGTTAAGCATTACAGTTTGGACATTGCATCTAGGCAGAGGACTGGCTTCGGCCTTGCTATCCTCCAGGGCCTGCTCTCTTGAGAGCTACTGCTGGTTTCCTTCACCACCACCTATGTGACCTGGGTTTATCTTTGACTGCTTGGGACTCAGTCCTAACGGTGCAGCCTGCTGCAAGAGCCTCACCCTCAAAGTAAGATAGTGCAGTTACATAAGAACTTACCATAACATTAGATCTTTGAGAGGAGCTCTTGCAGCAGGTGCTTCTTTCCCTCCCTTCTTCTTCTTATCCTAGGATTGCTAGAACCTCCTCAATTCTCCCTCTCTGTGTAGGCCAGGTCTCCAGCGGAAGAACTGAGATGGGTCTGGGGGACCGCTCCTTTTATACCATTGGCCAACGTAGGGGGCAGATCGATGTCAGGAGACAGTCCCCCACTAGAGACTGCTAGCTAGAAGTTTTCAATGGGGTCCTGGCAGCTTAGTCCTAATGGTGTAGCCTGCTGCAAGAGATTCTCTCGAAGATCTACAATTATGGTAAGTTCTTACGTAACTGTATTTTCCTGTTGGGTGGCCCTCTCTGATGAATCCCAGAGAGTGGGATGGCACTACATAGAAACATAGAATTTGATGGCAGACAAGGACCGCTTGGCCCACCCAGTCTGCTCTTTTTTCCCCTACCTACATTGTTACCAAAGACCAAACTTGAACTACTGCTCTTTCTCCCTCCCGCCCCTTCCTTTCTACTATTATTCCTGTGTGCCTATCCCATGCATTCTTGAACCCCACTACTGTCTTCACCCCATCACCTCTGCTGGAAGACTGTTCGAGAAATCCACCACTCTTTCTGCAAAGAAGTACTTCCTAACATCTCTCCTGAATCTACAGTACCCCCTCCAGCTTCATAGCATGTCTCTTTGTTCTTGCGCACCTTTTCTCTTGAGAAATACTTCCCTCCTGTACCTTATTTACCCTTGTGAATTATTTAAAGGTCTCTGTCATATCCCCACTCTCCCTCCTCTCTTCCAGGGTGTAAATATTGAGGTCCTTTAGTCTTTTCTCGTAGGGCTTTTGATGCAGACCCTGCACCATGTTAGTTGCCCTCCTCTGGACAGCCTCCACTGTCTATGTCCTTCTAGAGATGTGGTCTCCAGAACTACACACAATACTCTAGGTGGGGTGAACACCAACTCCCTCTTTCTGCTGGTGATACCCCTCCCTATGCACCCCAACATCCCACTAGCTCTCCTAACTGCCTTGTCACACTACCTGGACACTTTTAGGTCATCCAATATGATTGACCCCAGGTCTCTTTCCTGCTTGGTGTTGTCAGTACCACTCCACCCATTTTATACTCTGCCTCTGGGTTTCTGTGCCCTAAGTGCATGATTTTGCACTTTTTTGCATTGAAATTGAGCTGCCATACCCTTGACCACTCCTCTAGTTTTCTCAGGTCTCTGCTCATTCGTTCCACCCCCCCGGATTGTCCACCTTATTGCAAACTGTGGTGTCATCTGCAAAGAGTTAGACCTTCCCTTCCAGCTCCTCTACAAAGTCATTTATAAAGACATTAAAGAGGATCGGTCCCAGCACTGATCCCTGAGGCACCCCACTGGTCACATTCTCTTCCTTGGAGTGAACTCCATTTACCACTACCCACTGTCGCCTATCCCCTAACGAATTTCTTACTCAGTTGACTACTGTTGGACTCACTCCTAAAATGCCCAGCTTGCTTACTAGTCTGCTATGTAGAACAGTGTCAAAAGCTTTACTGACATCTAAGAAGGCCGCATCCACCAGTCCACCATGATGTAAGACCTTTGTCACTCAGTCAAAGAAGTCTATCAGATTAGTTTGACACAACCTCCCCCCTATGAAACCATGCTGCCTCGGGTCTTGTAGCCAACTGGATTCAGAATATTCTGCAGTCCTTTCCTTCAGCAGTGATTCCATTAATTTCCCCACCACTGATGTCAGGCTGACTGGCCTATAATTGCCAGCCTCCTTCCTAGAAGTACTATCTGCCCTAAACATGCCAAATACTCTGATAAGGCCACTCCAGTTTTGCTGCTAGCCCCACTGTTACAATATTCCCTCTCCCCCTCCCCCAACTCACAGTCCTGTGAGTTTCCCTAACAGTCACTACTAATGCAGGCTGCCTGACCATGCCCCCTCACACCCCACCATTTTTACTCTAGCATGTCCTCTCCGCTCAGCCTCCCCTTACCCCACCATTTCTCCCCATACCTTATCGCCCTTCTTCCTCCACCCTTCACCTCCACCGCAGTACATACCTCTCTCTTGTACCTCCTTTCTTCACCCCACTGCCAGCTATCCCCATCCCTCTGAACTACTGACAAGGCACTTTGTGGCTGCTTATCCCCCCTCCCCCCACCCTCATAAAGTGTTTTTCCTTGTTATTTAACTTGTAGCTATGTTATGAGTTATTCTTTAACTTCTGAATCCAAGCTGTATCGTTCATTGTAGTGTATCTTTGCTTTCTCCTATTATACTTTGTTTTGCATTCTATGATGTGGAACCTTTGTAAAAGAGCTTGCGCTCAAAGGTCTTTTCTGAATCACTAAATAAATAAATAAAACAGCACAGTATGCTGAGCGTTTAGAGCCTAGACATTCTCATTACCACTCTTCTGTCTCTCCCACATTGCCTGTTCAACCCACAGCTCGCACTGAACCATATCTGCAAGGGAAACACATGTCGCTTGTATCAGGCTCCACACTACTCTCTCAACAAGCTGGTACTGTTTTGGGGAATTGGTAATAGTGCACTCCTCAGCACTGCCCTGGGGCTCCCCTCACCACTGCAGTACTCCCCTGGGGGATACACTGTCCATACAGCATCAAGTGTAAATCGAACTACTGGCATCCCCATGTGGGATACATGGGCTGGAGGAGGTTGACATTGTAAAGGTAACACCAATATGCAGTCACTCACCCCTGAGGTACGATCAAGGGCCTTGGAAATTATGTAGTGTAGCAGTCAGTACTCGACTTAGTCTTAGAGAACTCATATATATATATATATATATATATATATATATATATATACATATCTTGTTTGACTTTTTCTTATTGTTGTCTTCCTGTGTTTATACTGGTACCAATCAGTAACATATAGCTCTGAGCTAGGTCCCTGTCACCTGTAACACCTAAGCCTACTCTTAGGTAAGTACGGGCCAGACCTCCTCCTTTTGAGGCCACTGTCAGTGTTAGCACCCACTTGCAAATTCTGAGTAGGACTTGCTTACTGATCATATGGCATCCTATGGCATGGCACCACAAGCACTACCCTTCATGATAGCTGACTTAGGATACCACACATGGAATATCAAGGGATTAAACTCTCCAGTGAAATGCAGGTAAGTTCTCACTCACCTAAAACACCTGAGGAATCAGGTCGCGCCACTCCAAGAAACCACATTGCTATTTGCAGAAGCTCAAAAACCTCTGTAAGGGAATGGATGGGCATAGAAATACATAGTTCTAATCAACTTAAGAAACGTGGGGTCTTGATCCTGATACACAAAAATTTCCATTGGAGGTTTTCTGTCATGGGCCTTGTGGAGACCCAAACTTGTCCTGTAGTCTTAGGCAATATGCATAGGCTCCCAGTGTCGACTCTCCTGCCTTTTTCCACCACTTTGCACATCAACTCACTTAGTTTAATGCAGGGAATGCCCCTACATTAATCGGAGGGCACTTTAACCAGACCCTGGACCCATCCGCTGACCACAGTCAGGGCACAGAAGAACCACACTGCAAAGCTGCTCAAGTTGTTTCACTTTGGCTGAAAGACCGGGCTGTAATGGATGTCTGGCACCTCCATCATCCCTATCACAGGAATTATATGTGCCAATCACTGGCACACAGCTGCCTCGACCTCTGACTGGCCTCCTCAGTCCTGCAGATGGTGACTGACACAACCATCAACCCCCTGATCATCTCCGACTACACAACTGTGTAGTTGGATTTGCTCTGGGGTTTTAACTGCCTCATGATCCTCTTCATGGTTCCTCAATCCCATGCTAATGCAAGACCCACAACTCCTCACCTGAGCACAGAAGGAAACCAAGGATTTTTTTCTGCCTACACAACAATGGAGAAACTTGGCTATGCCACCCACAGGCATAAACAGAGTGAAAAGGAACTGGTCGAATTAGAAGACTGGCTTAGGAAAAAAAGAGGCTAAATATAAACAATTGCAGAACTGCAATAACTCTTCCCATTACATCAGTCCATAATTAAGTTATGCCTGGACAGCTACACTCTCCTTGCCCAGAAAGCAGAGGTCCTATTCAAGCTAAAACACAAATACTGGGAAGGAGGGGAGAAATGTAGGAAAGTATTAGCATACTGTGTCAAGAAGCTGCAGATAGGGAGATACATAGTTGGTCTGAAAATGCTCAGAGGGTGTCCGGCTCTTTCCCTGATATCAGTGAAGCAATGACTCATTTTTATAAACAGCTTAATAGCTCACCAAACCTCTCTTACACAATGGCCATAGACAACTTACTGTGCCTGCTGAAACTCCCAACCCGCTTTCCTGATCAAGCAGCACCTTTGGACCAACATTTAATGACTGGGGAGATAGAAGGGTTGCTTAAAGCTCTAAACCCCCACAGAGTGCCAGATGGGGATGTCTACCCAGATAAATTTCTACAGGCTATGTCCCCTGTAATATGTTGAATACTGCAATGGCTCTATGACTAAATCACACAAGCAAGTGGCTTTCCTCAAATTATTTGAACATTACTGTAGACAGCAATATCTATTCCAAGTCTCTGGCGCTATGGCTTGACTCCTTACTGCCATCTCTGATACACCCATCTCAAGTTGGGTTTGTACAGGGTCGGTTAAGCTCTAATCATCTAAGAACCCTGATTAATAAGACCACTAGAGATACCTTCCAGCCAGCTGCAGCAGAAGCAACAGACTTTGAGAAAATGTTTGACTCGGTAGAGTGAGGGTACCTCTGCTGGATCCTGGACCACATGGGTTTTGGCCATACATTCTTAAAACATGTCCAAACATTACATTCTGATCAATGGGCCAAAATTCCTACCAACAATACCTTATCCCAATCCTTCTCACTTGCACAAGGGACAAGGCAGGGGGTGTCCTCTATCCCCTCTGCTCTTTGTAATGGGCATTAAGCACCTAGAAGTGGCCATCTGCCTGTACAAAGACATTCAGTGGATTCTGATGGGCTAAGAGCAGTCCAAAGCACACTTGTATGTCAATGACCTCTTGGTCTTTACTAGTCATACACCCTCATTGGTCCCTCACCTCATCTCTCTGCTACAGATGCTCTCTCAAATCTCAAGTTTAAAGGTAAATACATCTAAAACAGAGGTATTGCCTCTGAGCCCATTGCGCATAGCTCTGCAGATCTTGACCACTGGCCTCTGGTGGAAGCTGCACTCTATTGCATAACTAGGCATCCAGATTATACTCAGAATAGATAAACTCTTTGAGCTGAATTTCTCACGCCTGCTGTCTGAAATGCACACTGAATGCGAAAGATGGCAACCACTCCAGCCATCTATGGCTGGAAAATTAGAGGCCATTAAAATGGTCACAGCACCAAAAATCCTTCACCTCCTCTCACAGATGTCCACTGAAATCCCTTACAAGCGGTTTGACCAGATTAACAAAATTGTAAGTTTTTTGAGGAAAGCAAGAGACCCCGTTACAGTTGTACCAAGCTCTGTGCCCACTGGACCAAGGGGTGCTGGTCCTTCTGTGGTTTAAAGGACACTACTGGGCTGTCCATGCTACTCAAATTCTTTGCTTGTTCCAGATGACCAATCAGAGCTCAAGAACCACCAATTCCCACCAAGCTCCCACCCTCTATACTCCTGGGTTATCCATCATCGTGGGAGGGCAGGGGCGATCTATGCTAAAATTCAGAACCGCCTATGGGACCAATCCCAAATGTCTTGAATCAAATGGTCTGCTGGATTAAATGCAGATAGCTCACAAGACAAATAGGCTGTGCTAGAAGTATACTCATGAGGCCCTTAGGAACCCTAGGTGCAGACTTATTCAAAACAAAGTCCTGCATCAATGGTATCGCACACCTGCAGTTCTTCATGCAGCTAATCTCATAACACATAATAAGTGCTGGAGGTGCGGTGCTCAAGGTGAGGACCTGTTCCACATCCTGCAGCAGTCGGCTACCCTTGCTCTTATTTTGCTCCTTCCAACCCCCAATTCATCCCCTGTACTTCTCTCCTTGTAATCCCTTTCACCCCCTCTTCAGACAAGGCCACTGGCTGCACTTAACACAATATGTATCTTGCCATATTATTCTTTTGTTTATGTAATTACTTTCCTCATGTTGTACTACTTACTGAAACCATTGTAATTTATTATTCTTGTTACTTCACGTAGAACCTATGTAAAAGAGCCCTTGGTTCAAAGGTCTTTCCGATTTGTTAAATAAATTAAAAACAAATTGTTTGTGCTGTGAGGGGATAAGGTGGTGGGGATTTAAATCAGTATTGTGAGTTACAACTGTTACTGAGTGAAATTCTGGGCTGTGATATTTAATCTGTGCTGTTTTAATTTTTGGAGCTGTTACTGTGTGAGATTCACTCAGGTGTGGAGCTCAGACAGAAAGCTGCAGTTTGGCCTTTTACCTTTTTAAAAGCGGATTGGAGAGGTCTCTAGTGGGAAAGGGTCAGGGCTGATTGACTCTCACAAGAGTCAGACTAGGGCCCGACCTCACCCTCCCCATCCCTCCCACCCAGAGTAGTTCACATTTATAGGGGAGCTACCCCACGATTGGTGGACAGGACTGCCAGGTGCAGCCCATTTCATTCCCTGGCCAGAAGTATGAAAGCCACAGGGCGTGGAAACACATGGTTTTTAAACAGGGAAAATCTCACTCTTGGGCCTAAACCAAATGCTTTACACAGGCAAGAGGAGAATATAGGGGGGGCACATTGGAGGGACAAATGGAGCAGGGTGAGGGCAGATCCAGGGCAGGGTCCCAGTGCTTCAAGGGCTGGGGACATCTTTGGGAGGGTGGTAGGGTATACTAGTTGTGGGTCAGGCATGGTACTGAATATAGCCCGGAAAATGGGGGGATGTATGGTATGTAGGCAGATTGCAGAACTAAAGGAGGAGGTGGGATGGCTGAGATGGGCACTAAGCTGCGAAAGGGAGAGGAGTAGACAGGGAGACATGAGGGGTCCTGCCGAGGGAGATATAGCAGCAAGTGGGAGGACTGTGGGGGGACAAGGCACAGTCAAAAGGGGAGCTGCAGGGGAACAAGGAGCAAACTCAGCTGCAGGAAGGGGAAGATGGGATGGGGACTGGAGGAAAGTTGGGGAGCACAAATATAAGGGGAGGGGAAGGGGAAAGCACTGGAGGAGATACAGGAATCCCAGAAAAGGGCAGCAATGGGCACAAGAGAAACCTGGAGAAATGGCAGGTGATACAGTATAAAGGTACCAAGCCTGCGCAGAGGACAAGGGAGGAGGGAGCAAGGGGAGGACTATTGACCAGAGGGATACAGGCAGTGGACTTAGAACAGAAGAATAGATTTTCCCCACTAGAGGTACTAAATGGGGAGATCAGGAAAAGGGAGCTGAAAAGCACACGGGGAAGAAGTAGAGGCAAGCATGAAGGAAGGAACTGAACAGTTGGAAAAGAGGGAGGTCCAATCAGGTAAGACCAACAGGTAAGCCCAGAAGGAGGGGGAACAGTGTGCTCGGATTCAGAGGAGCAAAAGCTGGATGGGGAGGAAGGGAGAAAGGTCCCCAGGGAAAATCAGACAGGGCACAGGCAGGGACAGATAAACATGGAGGGGAAAAGTTAGAAAATGGATGGGCAGAGATGGGCAGCCTGCAGATAGAGCCCTGGGAGGGGCACAAAACTGGGGGGGGCACAGAGCAAAGAAGCTGGGGGAGCACAGAGTGAGGATAGTGCTTCAGGAAGTGAAATGAGCAAAGGGGGTATTGATAATAGGGTAGGAAACAGGATGCAGGGGGTTGGGGAAAGGATGGTAGGGAGATACGATCAGAAGGAGATGGAGAGCAAGGTCCAACTGGTTGGGGACTCTGTAGTAAAAGGGATTAGGTGGGGGGAAGGGGAGACAAAAACAGTGCAGTGTGGATGGAGAGTCTGCCGGTCATGACAGCAGCGAAGGTCACTCATTATATCTCCTCAAGGGGGAGGCAGCAGGATGAGAAGGCAGCAGGGGATTGCTAGACTGAGGGGGGAAGGAGGGATAAACTTTGAGCAGGGCTACAAAAAGGCAGAGACACTAAATTAGTATTTTACCTCAATGTTCACGGAGGAGGTGGAAGGCAGGGGTCCGGTACTAGCACCTAAGGGGAAGGAGGGCAAATGGGTGGATCAGAGCTCATTCACTGTAGATAGGGTCAGGGCTGAGCTGAATAGACTAAGGTTGGACAAGGCAATGGGGCCTAACGTATTCCACCCCAGAGTTATCAAGAAATTGAGGAAGGAGCTGGCTGCACCCTTGACAAGGCTCTTCAACCTGCTCCTGCATACGAGGAGGGTGTCGGAAGACTAGAGGAGGGCTGACATAGTGTCCTTGCACAAAGGAAGTAGCAGGGAGCTGAAGGAGAACTACCGCCCAGTCAGCCTCACATCTGTGGTGGGGAAGGTAATGGAGGCATTAATCAAGGAGAGGGTGGTGAATTACCTGGAGAAGTGTGACTTGTAGGACAGCAGACAGTATGGCTTCACCAAGGGGAAATCATGCCAGACCAATCTAATTGAGTTATTTGATTGGGTGACTCAGGTAATCGACCAGGAAGGGGCAGTGGACGTGGCCTATCTGGACTTCAGCAAGGCCTTCGACACCATTCCTCATAGGAGGTTGGTGAGCAAGATAGAAAGCATGGGGCTGTGAGGGAAAATAGCAGGCTGGGTGGAGGCCTGGCTAGCAGGGAGAAATCAGAGGGTAGTGCTTAACATGGTGCACTCCGAGATGGCAAGGGTTAGGAGTGGAGTGCCACAGGGGTCAGTTTTGAGTCCGCTCCTCTTCAAAATCTACATCAGTGATATTGCAGAGGGTTTGAGAGGGAGGCTATTTGCCGACAATACAAAAATCTTCAATAGGGTGGACAGACATGAAGAGGGACCTCAAGATGCTTTTTACACTTTCTTTTGCTTTTTCTTCCATGGGCACTTTGTATGCTGTTTTACACATAATGCACTGTTTGCACAATGACGTATGCTGTGTACCTGTAGCAAGTTGGTACTACAGTTGATGCCTTTTTCCATTATTTATTTTTTCATTAATAAAGATGTGCTTTCTTTTGGCTTAAGCCTTAGCATTGGCATCTTTTTTTGCATATTGTGCTGACCTCAACTGAAATACATTTTTCTACTTATACTGTAACTCAGCCATCCTTAGAGCTAGTGACCTAATAATTAGCATGCACTCCCTTTGTTGTAGGGACAAAGAGTTTTTCAAATATTGGGATACTGTGTTCAGTTGTTCTGAAGTTACAGGGGCTCACAATGATGCTGTTTAGTTGTTGGTAAATTTTTTTAGAAAATACGCAAAATATTAGGCAGCTTATAACTCGGTAACCTTTAAAGCTAGTGGTCTGACACTTTATTTATTTAGTTAGCTATTTAGCTAGTTATTTAAAATTGGTAACCAGGAGAGGGTAACTTTGTAAGCATGCATCTTGGTATTGCCCCTCAAAACTGCACACTATTGTGTATATCTATAAAATTATTTTAAAAGGTGAAAAGGACTGAAAATAAAATGTTAGCAAATTTTTTTGGAATCGGTAATCCTGCCCAAATTCTTCTGGCGAAATTTACATTTTTCACAGAACTAGTCTCCATAATCTAGTACCAGGAGAAGGTAATGCTGGATTATCTGTTTTACAGAAAAATTAGCAGAGCATTGTTTAGTTCTATACAGCACCCCTATCCTTGATCCAAGCCTGTAAAGGGCGGGGTCTACATATGTCTTGTAAATAAGAGACAGTAAGTCTTCTGTGATTTGTTTTTTTTTTTAATTAGATTAGACACATTTCTAGCAAGATCTAAAATAAGTCCCAACAGCCTGACAGCATCCTTTTAATCTGCAGTTTGGAAAGTGTTCTTAGATTCTATCACACTGTAGGTACAAAAATACAGTGAAAAGAAAAAGAACTGCAGGGTCCATGACATCTACCTCCCTGTTATCCTATCAGTGATAACCTGAACTGCCCTTATCCTTCACGGAGCCTTTTACAAACTCTCAATTGGTGGTGTTACAAAATGGGTATGTGACAGGCTCCCGGAACCACCACCACCAAACACCAAGAATTTCCATGTATAGACAGAAGCCTTAATCCCTGGAAAATAATCTTCTCCATTCCTGTTTGCTTAACCCAAGCCTGAAGAATTTTTTTCTTCTCCCCCCCCCAGTTATTTGTTTATCTCCTTAGCTGCCCCCTTCCTACCAACCCCCGCCAGCCCCATTACCCAGCTTCTCCAGAATTTACCTTACCGCCATCGTCCTCTGCCACAGAACTGTGGGTGGGTGCCTGGTCACCAGTGTGGGTCTTGCAAAGGGTTGATTGTCATCCTGCAGCCAGGAGGGCTACACCGATTTTCTGCCTGGATCCACAGAATGGGCAGTGGGCATGATATGCAAGCTCCATCTCCGCAAAGACACCCCAATGCCTTGAACATAGGTTCCCATCCCGGACACTCCAAGTGGAGTCGCATGTACTGAAACTAGGGTTCTGGAAGCACCAGTACGGAGGCCACTTACAGTGGTCAGCCATGTCGAGACCAACAATCCTTGGCAGTAAATGTTTGAACCTCCCACCACCTCATTTACCAAATGGATCACGGATGCAGAGCAACTAAGTCACATAGTGCTGATTAGAAGTTGCTTACTTCCTGTGTGGGACAGCCATATGAAGTCCTGCTGTGTGGGGGGATGGCTGCTGGGCTCCCTGCGTGGGTTTTGGGTGGACACTGTTGTATTGAAGGCTGCATATCTATACAAGTGAAGTAACCCTGAGTCCTGCACCATGCATAGTCCTGCTGCAAGATAAAGCTTCTTTGAACATTAAATAAGACCCCACTGCTATTCCCTGATGTGGCAATGATTTACAGGTCAGGTCCTAAACATTCTTTCTACCTCTGTAGCTAAGGTGTTAATTCCTTTTCCCAGGAAACCCTGTGTAGGAGGCCCGGGAGTTTCTCAGATTTCCCCCTCTCAGCAACAATCTATAGGATTATGCCATCTAGGAGAGCTGCTACTTCTAGTTCTCCCAGCCTAGGAGCTCCCAGACCAACTGTGTATAGTTATTCGGCTGTTTTTCTGCCTTATTCCAGTTGGCCCTGTTGGCTACTACAGCTTTGCCACTACTCTTGTTGGTGTTACCCATCTACTCATTCACCTAGTGTTCCCTGCTCAGTTTATGTTTTTCCATGTTAGTTTGGCCGAATTAGTATAAGGCCTTAATGTATTTTCTTTGTCTTTGCAGCTGTGTATTATAAGGAAGCTGTCTCGGGAGGCAGGGATGGATTACTATGATGGCTATAGAAGTGGGGGAGCATTATTGCTCCAGAGAAAGCTGAACTGGTTGTCTGTGCTCCATGGTAGTACCCACTAAAACATTATCATACAATGTTAATGGAGTTAATGATGCCATAAAGTGATGCAGGTTGGTACAAATGTTTAGAAGGGAGCATCCAGAGTTTCACCTGTTACAGAAGATGCACCTACATAGAAACATTGAATGTGATGGCAGATGAGGATCGCTTGGCCCACCTAGTCTGCCCATTTTCCTACCTAACAGATAAGCTGCAAATCCTAGTTAACCAACAGCTTACTTCCTCCTACCCCCCACTAGGACTGCCTTATGCCTGTCCCATGCATTCTTGAAGTCCCCCACTGTTCTTGACTCCACGACCAGGGGCGGAGGAATAGCCAGTGTAGCTGGTGCAGTGGCACAGGGGCCCAACACATGTAGGAGCCCAAATGTTTGATTTCAGCAGCAGTCAGATTTCGATCACGATTGCATCACATTCATTTTTGTTAAACTAATAAATTCCAAATCCAATCCTTCAATCTGAGTTGACTCTCTTAATGACACGTGAAGTCTCTCACTCAGCTGTAGTCTCAGCTGACACCCCCAGTCACAACATACAATTAAAACATACAAATCCATCCCTCCCATTCCCCGATCCCATTCCAGGACCTGCCGTGCTAACGTGCTTGCTGCTGCCACCACCCCCCAACTGCAGAGAGATGGCAGCACTGTGACTGAGCAATTGACCAGTCTGACTCTGCTAAGGGAAGGAAAGGGGCCAGGTAGGGCAGGGCAATTTTGAGCAAGTCAAAAAAAAAACAAGCAAGCAAAGCAATGTATGCATGCCATGCATCAATCTGAAATCAATCCATTACTTTCTGTCCACTTGAACCATTCCCATCCAATCCTTTGAGTCTGTCTGACCACCGATCTGATCCTCAATCCCCCAATCGTCCACTCACTCTAGCCTCTCTGGCTTGGCTCCCTTCCAGCTGAGCTCACCTCCCGAGTCCCACTCCTGACTCCATCTGGTCCTAGTCCTCTCCAGTCAGACATACATCACATCACACTCAGAAGAGCCAGCCGCACTTCAGAAGACTCAGCAGTGTGCCAATTGCCTACAGCAAGCAACAACAACATACAGCATGTATCGCTGCCATGGTCGGTACCATTGGTTCAGACTCTTTCTTTTGCTTGCATGATACAACAACAAGAGTACTAGTACTTGTCAGAATGTCAGACTCTCTCTGTGTGTGTAGACTGAGTCAGTAGTCAGTTCGGGTGGTTACAGTGGTTGGGTTGGGTTTGGATACAGTGTGTACTACGGTTCACGGGGGGGGGCCGAGCTGACCGCTCGGATGCTGCTGCTGACTGTGCTGCCCTGGGGGGTGGGGCCTGCCGGGGGGTCAGAGGATTAAAAATAATTTAAAATCGGATTCTTGGAATCCTTTCTTTCCGTCTTTCCAATTCATTGGATTCTCTGTTTCTCTCTCTCTCGACTCAGGCTAGCAGCCTGCAGCACTCACACTGTACTGCTCAATGCCTTTGCTTTGCTTTGAGGCTTTGCCCACCCAGCACAGTCAGGCACGCATGAGCATGATTGATGGGCAGCATGGGCGGGCGGGTGATCCAAGATGAGATGGGGGGTGGTCCTAACCAATACCAAGCTCGTCGATATGCCTGCACCACATGACTGGCTGACATGTCCTGTCCTGCTGATTGGTCATGGACACTGTCAGTCATTCTGTGGTAGGCAGGGCTGTGTGGGCTGAGCGGGCTAAATGAACCGTTGCAGGAGGAGCTGGTCACATGTTTGTTAGATCATGCGCAGCAATAGACAGTATTGGTGTGGTAGTGACTTGGAGTGACTCAGACTGCTCTGTGCTCTCTCTGTCTGTGTGGACAGACACATCTCTTTTGAATCATCGTTGATGATTTGTTATTCTTCCTTCCCTCCCAATTGTGACTGACTACTTGACTGTTTTTTTTTTTTTGTGTGTGCGATCACTGACTGATGAGACGGACTTATTAGCGCTGTAGTACTGGTCGGAGGATGAGGAGGACATCTAGCATAGCAGCAGGCAGCCTGTTGGTGGCCAGGGGGCTGTAGGCCAGGGAGGTGGCAGATGCTTAACCTGCTGCTCAGCTCAGCTGCTCCTGGGTGGGTTTCACTGATTTTTTTTCTGTGCTGCTTTTGCCTTATTTAGCAGGGGCACAGCCATAAGTTCCACAACTTATAAGGCCAAGGTACTGCAGCATATCAGCAGGGTATAGCCACCTTAGCTGGAGGTTATGGTTTTCTTTCTTTTTTTTGTGACTGTGTGCCTGTGGGTGGGAGCCAGGGAGCCGGGGAGGTCAGGAGTCCCTTGTCCCTGGGGGATCACTGATGTCAGGGAGCCACGGAGGTCAGGAGTCCCTTGTCCCTGGGGGATCACTGAAGTCAGGGAGCCGCGGAGGTCAGGAGTCCCTTGTCCCTGGGGGATCACTGAAGTCAGGGAGCCGCGGAGGTCAGGAGTCCCTTGTCCCTGGGGGATCACTGAAGTCAGGGAGCCGCGGAGGTCAGGATTCCCTTGCCCCTGGGGGATCACTGAAGTCAGGCGCGGAGGTCAGGATTCCCTTGCCCCTTGGGGATCACTGAAGTCAGGGAGCCACGGAGGTCAGGAGTCCCTTGTCCCTGGGGGATCACTGAAGTCTCAGTGTGAGACTGTGTGTGAGCAAGTATTTCTAAATCTTCAATGTTATGTGACTGACTGTGTTTCGGCAGGACTACCACTGACTGATTATTTTACTGGATGACTTGCTACTGAGGATTTTCTAACTGAAAGAATTAGAAAGAAGGCTTGGGCCTTGGACCTAGCTTGCTTGCTGCTGTCTGGGCTGGACAGCTGGCAGTGGGCACAGCGCTGCCTGCTGCCTGGGCACTGGCTGGGCCTGATAACAGTAGGCTACTAGTAGCTAGCAGCACTTACTGACCACAGAGAACACAGCTGAACAGCCAGTTACTAGTATTCTTTACTAAAAACAAGGAAAAAAAACTTACTGGGCAGGCAGACTGCTGTTCAATCCTTGTCCTTCCAATCCTGTTTGAGCTGGGGAATGCATTTTTAGCATAGCAGTAGCAGCCTAGCAGGATAATACACCTTAGCCCCTAGCTGGATAGTAGGGAGGGTTTTTGCTGCAAATAAGAAAATTAAAAAAAGAGAAACCTAATTGGGCAGTAAGACAGTCGAGTGTTGTTGGGAGTGCATGGGGTAGGGTATAGGCAGCAGCCACGTTAGCCCCCAGCTGCCTGAGTTGGGTTTTTGTGTATTGCAAACAACAAGGACATTATCATTATAAAAAATAAAAGTTATTGGGCAGCACAGCACTGCTGAAGGCTAGCTGTGTTCCTGTTTATCTGAGCTAGTTGGGCATGTAGGGACTGGACTCTGCTACATATAGCAGCATTTAGCATAGCAGCAGCCACTTTAGCCCCCAGCAAACAAATAATAATACTGTGATACAAATAATATTGTACTACTAGTACTTGTTGTTGCTTGCCAGTCTGCTGGCTGGCCTAAACCCAGTAAAGTCCCTCTCTCTCTCGGTGACTATCAATCGTTTTTTTTTAGTCTACAACAGTTGTTACAGTAGTGAGTAGTACTGTTATGTGCTCACAGTGAAAGTGAGTCTGTAGTAGTTTCACTGTGTTTGCCTTCCAGAGGCAGCAGCAGTGTGTGAGACTACTGAGAGGAGGAGGCCTATTGCCTGTGACTTTTTTTCCTGTGCGTCTCCAGCCTGCCAGGCAGTGGTGAGTGGCCAGCCTGTATCTTGCTTTTGTGATCTCTTCTGCTGTCTTGTGTGTCCTGACTGAGCCTGTATTGCTCTGCTCTTTCTCAGATTGAAGCAAACAAAAATAACTATTTCAGTAAATATAAGGTTTTTTTTGCTAAGCTAGTGGTGTGTGAGTTCAAAGCAACACCTTGTAGAAAGCAACTGGTGGGGCACTTCACTGGGAATCGTGTGTGTACTGTACCAGTTAGTTCAGTTGTGCTGCAGTTTAAAAGAGTCTGAGGTAGAATTTTATTTACACATCACAGTGCAACAAGGCGGCAGTTGTTCAGTGAGTGGAAAATAATTTTATATTGTGATTTACATTTACAGCACTGTATGTTGTAAATACAATACTGTAGATAAGATTATAATTATGAATACAGTTTATTGTTAGTAAAAGATGACTCCTAAATACAAAAGTGGTGCACAAAAGCGTAAACAGAGGAAGGAAGAATTGCTGTTGGATGCAAAAGCTTTCTAAAATCAGTGCTTTTTTCCAAACTGCGACTGATTCTGACACACCTGATAAGACTGAAACTGAAATTTGTGAAAATGACACTGACGCAGAGAAAGACAGTGGACCTAGTGCTTTGGCTGAGATGGCCTGTGCTGATCATGTTGATCCTGAAACTAACTTTGCTAAACAATCTGAATAAGAACCAGACATTAAAAGTGTATTGGAGAAAGAACTTGACAAAACAGCCAGTGCTGCTTTTAACAGTGGAGAAGAACCTGCTTTTCCAAGTTTTTCTCCTGTTGATGACAGAAACCCCACAGACAGAGGTCATTGTCCTTTAGATATAAAGGATAGCCAAATAAAAAGGTACATCATATCACAAGGTTCGTGTAAACCTGATGGAACATTTCCACGAGACAAAAATCAAGATGGGCGCTGTTTCTCCAGAAGCTATTACAATATTACAACAAAGGCAGGAGTTACACCACGTACTGGCTTTGTTACTCCCCTAAATTAGACTGTGCATATTGTGAGCCATGTTGGCTGTTTGCTGATCGTAGTGCACCTGCTTAAAATGTTGCATGGGTTAAAGGAGTTTGAGACTGACGTCACCTAAACAGCAAAATTGAATATCATGAAACATCAACAATTCATCTAGAATCTTGCTTAGTGTATGAGCAATGGCGTTTACATGGCACAATCGATGAAGATTTTGAAACTCAAATACAAAAGGAGAAAAACTTCTGGAGACAAGTTTTGGAGCATCTGATCAATGTGACTCTTACATTAGCTATGTGCAATTTACCTTTCAGGGGACACAGAGAGGTTTTAGGGCAAGTAAATAGTGGGAATTTTCTTTCAGTCGTGGAACTGTTGGCCAAGTATGATCCAGTGTTAAAGCAACTCATTTCCATGCCCAGTGGATCAATTCGCTATCTTAGTCATACTCTACAGGATGAACTCACTGAAGTTTTGTCAAAGCGTATTGAGCAAGATATTATTGAAGAAATAAAAGCTGCACCTTTTTTCTCTGTAATAATGGATACCACCCAAGACATTGCGAAGACTGACCAATTGAGTCAAATCTTTCGGTATGTCACAATAGAAAGGGATGAAAGGGACATGGCAACAGAGGTGAAAATCAATGAATCTTTCCTTGGCTTTCAGGAAATTAGTGATCAGTCTGCTAGTGGACTTGAGAACATAATAATCAGTTGCATCAAACAGAAAGGTTTAGAGTTATCTAAATGTCAGGGGTATGATGGGGCCTCAAATATGAGTGGTGTGTACTCTGGTGTGAAAGCAAGAATATCCCAGAAGGAACTGAATGCTGCATACGTTCACTGTGCTGCTCACAACTTAAATCTCACACTGAATGATTCCATTAGAGGAATACCAGAACTAAAACATTTTTATGATGTGATTGAAAGACTATACACTTTTTTTGGCCACAGTATAAAACGCTGGGCCATGTTATCTTCATTTGCTTCCATATCAGAGCTTTCCAGCAACATTACTTTGAAAAGCTTTGCCCTACCCGATGGTCATCCCGCTATGAATCACCTCGCTCTGAGGTTTCGGTATTTAGATATTATGAAGGCACTCACAAAAATAGTTCTTCAGAGCAAAAATGGAGATGAGTGCAATGAGGCTTTGGCATTAAAGAAATTATTGGAAAATTTTAGTTTCATTTTTTTTGTTGTGCTCCAAACAAAGACTCTGGAAACAGTTAGTGCTGTGTCAAAAGTGCTACAGTCTAAAGACAGACCTTTGCAAGGTAGCAAACTTACTTCACAAAGCTAGTGAAGACCTACTCACATTTCGAAATGAGTTTGATGAAGCCAAAAATTCAGCAACTGCATTATCAGAAAAATGGGGTTTACAAGCAAAGTTTGAAGAAAAGCACATGAGAAAGGTCAAATGCCATTTTGATGAGCTATGTGAAGATGAAAGACTTGCCGATTCAGAACAATTTTTAAAAGTGAATGTGTTTTACAGGTGCCTTGATATAATAACTGCACAGCTTTCAAATCGATTTCAAAGCTTGCAGGCAATCGCTGATAGATTCAGCATAATCCAGCCAAGCACCCTGATTTCTGCAAGTGATGATGATCTGCATAAAGGAGCTGAAAACTGGCCCATCATTTCAACAAAGATATTTCACTTGCTTTTCCTGGACAGTTGCTTGCATTCAGATCTTGTTTGAAATCTGAAATTCACAAACAATCATCAGTGAAAGATTCGGCCAAACTGTTCATTGTTGACAAACAGTGTATTAGCATCCAGTTTTCCAGAAGTCTGTACTGTGCTTCTGCTGTTTCTCACCATCCCAGTAACAGTGGCCAGTGCTGAACGCTCATTTTCAAAACTTAAACTTATAAAGAACTACTTAAGGAGTAGTATGGGACAAGAGAGACTTTATGGGTTGGGACTCTTATCTATTGAAAATGAACGAGCAAGAAAAATTAACCTACAGCAGATCATACTAACATACTAACATACTAAAATGCCAGCAGAATAGGCCTAACGGTCTTTCGTGTCTGCTCGTTTGGTCAGCCCCCACCCTGGGTGCTGACCTTGCTGTCCCCCTCACCTTCTCTGGCTTCTCCCTTCCCAGTTCCGGATATTCTTGCTGCATTGGATTTTGCTTCCAGAACCCTTCCCTGTACCTGTCCCACCCCTCTTGAACCCTCCACTGTCTCTGCCTCCACCAGCCCCTAGGTAGTGCATTCCATGGCTCCACCACCTCTCAGTGAAGAAGCACCTCCTCCTTTCTCCCCTGAATCTTCCCCCCTCCAGCTTCCACCCATGCCCTCTAGTGGCCCCTTCCTCCTTCCTTTGAAGCACCCTGACTGTTCCACCCCTATTTACCCTCTTCATGTACCTGAAGACCTCTATCATGTCCCCCCGGTCCCTTCTCTCTTCCAATGTGTACATCATTGATGAGTTTGCAGAACGAAAGGCGCACAAAAGGCAATTCAAATAGATGAGTAGAACATATTACACTGTTATGTATTACTGTATATTCCTTGATATGTGAGTGAGGGAGGAAGTGGGTGAAAGCTGTGTAAAATAAACAGATAAAAAAAAAAACCTTGGGGGGGCCGGCGGTTGATATGCTGTGGTGGGGTAGGGGGCCCAAAATTACAACCTGCACTGGGGCCCATCTTTCTCTTCCTCCGCCACTGTCCACGACCTCCTCAGGGAGGCTGTTCCATGCATCCACAACCCTCTCAGTGAAAAAATACTTCCTCACATTACCTCTGAGCCGTCCCCCCTCTATCTTCAAATTGAGCCTCCTTGTTCTTGCACATCTCTTTTTCTGGAAGATGCTACCCTCTTGGACTTTGTTAATTCCCTTGAGGTACTTGAAAGTTTCTATCATGTCCCCTCTCTCCCTCCTTTCCTCTAGGGTATACATATTAAGCTCCTTTAGTCTTTCTTCATATGTCTTCTGGTGCAGACCCTGCACCATTTTGGTTGCCCTCCTCTGGACAGCCTCCACTCTGTCTATGTCTTTGTGGAGATGGGGTCTCCAGAACTGCACACAGTACTCCAGATGGGGTCTCACCAACTGTCTGTACAGAGGGATAACAACTTCCTGTTTTCTACTATTGATGCCTCTTCCTATGCATCCCAGTATCCCCCCAGCCTTCCTTACTGCCTTCTCACATTGCTTGCCCACCTTTAGGTCATCTGATATAATTACTCCCAGGTCCCTTTCTATTTTTACTGTTGTCAGTATCTCACCCCCATTGTGTACACTTTCCCTGGGTTTTTGTTTCCCATGTGCATTACCTTGCACTTCTTTGCATTGAATCTGAGCTGCCATACATGTGACCATTCCTCCAACCTTGCCAAGTCCCTTCTCATCCTTTCCATTCCATCTTGTGTATCAACCCTGTTGCAGATCTTTGTGTCATCTGCAAAGCGACATACTTTTCCTTCCAGTTCCTCTGCAATGTCACTTATAAAGACATTAAAAAGGACCGGTCCCAGTACTGAACCCTGCGGTATCCCGCTAGTAACCCTCCTTTCACTGTGTATTCCATTTACTATTACCCTTTAAGTCCCTGTTGTCTAGCCAATTTTTATCCAGGCTACCAACTTGGGACCCACTCCAAGGCTGGCTATCTTGTGAATTAATCTTTGTGTGGGACTGTATCAAATGCCTTGCTAAAATCTAGATAGGCCATGTCCACAGCCCTCCCTGGTCTACTACTTTGTCACCCAGTCAAAGAAATCTATTAGATTGCTCTGACATGACCTTCCCATCGTGAATCCATGCTGCCTTGGGTCCTGTGCCCCACTGGCCTCTAGGTACTCAACAATTCTTTCCTTCAGAAGTGATTCTATCATTTTCTACCACTGAGGTCAAACTAACTGGTCTGTAGTTTTCTGCCTCTGTCCTGCTCCCACTTTTGTGAAGAGGAATCACATCTGCCCTCCTCCAGTCCTCGGTACCACCCAATCCTCCCATGATTTGTTAAAGAGAGTAGTCATGTGTCACTAGTTCTACCCTTTAGTTCTTTTAGAATTCTTGGGTGAATCCCATCAGGCCGCATTGCTTTGTCCACCTTCAATTTTATTAGTTCTTTCAGAACCCTTTCTTCTGTAAATGGACTGGTATCGACCTCGCCTTCAAAGTGTTTCTCTTGTTTGGTTTAGGTAACTCCTCCTCTTCCTTTGTGAATACTGAGCAGAAATATTCATTCAGTATCCCTGCTTTTCACTGTCCCTCTACCCACATTCCTCCCTTTATTAAGCCTCAGTATCCCTCCTTTGGTCTTTCTTCGCCTCCTAATGTACCTATAAAGGTCTTATCCCCTTCAACAGAATTGGCTATCCTTTGTCTGTTTGGGCCTTTGCTATTCTGACTGCCTTCCCAGCCTCTTTCTGCTTTAACTGATAAAGTTCTCTGTCCTGCTCCTTCTGTGTTTCCTTATATTTCCTGAATGCTGTCCTTTTCTCCTTAACCTTCCCTGCCACCTCTTTTGAGAACCATAGCAGTTTTTTCCTTCGTTGTGTTTTATTGATTTGCTTTACACAAAGGCTTGTTGCCTCTGTGATGGCTGTTTTGATTACTCCCCATTGTTCCTCCACCCCTCCTTCTTGCCTGTTTGCTAGTGCTTTTCTGAGGCACTCTCTCATTTTCCCAAAGTCAGCCATCCTAAAGTCCAGTACTCTTGCTTTTGTATGGCTTGATTGTATGGCTGTGTTTATCGTGAACCACACTGTTTGGTGCTCGCTTGTTCCCAGATGGCTACCCACTTCTAAATCTGAGATTCTTTCTCCATCCCCATTTGAGAGTACCAGGTCTAAGATTGCTCCTTCCTGAGTGGGTTCCGATACTAGCTGTCTGAGGCATGCCCCCTGTAGGGCATCAAGAATGACCCTGCTCTTGGATGTGCCTGCAGCAAAGGTGCTCCAGTTAACATCTGGCATATTCAGGTCCCCATCAACAATATCTCCCTTTTTCACCATTCTAAGAAAGCCTTCTATCATTTCCTTGTCCATTACTCCCTGAGATGGGGGTCTGTATACAACCCCATGCGGATTGTGGTGCCATTTCCTGTCTCCAGGGTGACCCAAAGTGCCTCATCTGTCTGCTTACTTTTAGTTCTGTTGCTTTGATCCTTCCTTTACATAGAGAGCTACCTCCTCCTCCTCCTCTTTACCCTCCTGTCCCTCCTGTAGATTGTGTATCCTGGTATGTTGACATCCCAGTCATGGTTCTCTGTGTACCATGTTTCTGTGACTGCCACAATATCCAGGCAACCTCTTCCATCAAGGCCACTAGTTCAGGAGCTTGTTACACAGACTACGGCATTGGTACTCATCACCTCCACTTTTGATAGCTCACCCCTTTAGCCCCATTTCTGTCCTTACTGCCTTTGCCTTTTTACATTTAAATCTGTTCTGCTCCCTACAACTTCTGTACCTTGGTGTTTACCTCACTAATCACCATGTTTTGTGGGGAGGCTCGATTTTCCTGCTCCTTTTCAGTGCCTCCCCTGGCTAATTTAAATGCTTGCCAATGAAGCATTTAAACCTCTCACCTAGGATCCTGGTTCCCCCCCTGGACAGATGCAGACCATCGCACCAGTATAGGTCTGCATCCCTCCAGGTGGCTCCCCAATCCCCAATGAAGCCAAAACCCTGAGCTCCACACCAGTTTTTCAACCACTCCTTGAGCCCACCCTGGTCCAGCCTCTCCTCTTTCTTGGCAACCTCTGAGGTAGTGGCATTGTAAGAAATTAGTAAGAAAAAAGGCTAGCAACAGGAAGTTGTAATTTGACTCACGTGCTTTTCTAGTGTCTAAACCACACCCCCAGGTAAGCTCTCTTTCCTCCTACTGGTTTAGCAAAGTCAGCTGATACAGTACCCTTCCCTGCACAGAACACACACTGACTTTCTTTCTTTTCTTTCTTTTTTTAACCCTAAATAAGACACCTTCTACTTCTAATAAAGTTATCTGTCTACTTAATCTTAACTGACACTGACTTCTGCTGAGATATAAGTTTTAAATTAATAAGAAAATGTAGCTTCTTTTAGTTAGCTGCTTTCTGCTCTACAATCAAGGCTAGCAACAGGAAGTTGTAATTTGACTCACCTGCTTTTCTAGTGTCTAAACCACACCCCAGGTAAGCTCTCTTTCCTCCTACTGGTTTAGCAAAGTCAGCTGATACAGTACCTTCCTGCACAGAACACACACTGACTTTCTTTCTTTTCTTTCTTTTTTTTTAACCCTAAATAAGACCCCTTCTACTTCTAATAAAGTTATCTGTCTACTTACTCTTAACTGACATTGACTCCTGCTAAGATATAAGTTTTAAATTAATAAGAAAATGTAGCTTCTTTTAGTTAGCTGCTTTCTGCTCTACAAGCAAGGCTAGCAACCTTTCCCAGTTGGAGCTTCAAAAATTTCTTAACTTTGGATATGATTGGTAGAAGCCTCTTATCACCATAGCAGCAAATGCTGAGGCACTACAGTCATAATACCAAGGGGTGTACTTTCTCCTTAGCTAAGAAAATATAGATACTGAAGAACATTTCATAATTTTGACAGGGCATCTTTATGAGAAGGAGGTACTCTTGTACATGTATATTTTCCTCCTGCCTCAGTTGAGAAAGTCGTATGGCTTTTTTTGATAAATTACTATTGCTACATCACAGACAACTTATTATGGGGGGGGAGCTGAATCTTGGGCTAAATCCAGCTTTAGATACTAGTGTCGCAGGAACATATTGGTGCACAACAGTGTACCAGTATAACAATGATGGCACATTTGGGATACACAGACATTTGGTGCCATTTTTTCCCTTGACTCAGGCCTTCACCCATCAGTCCTCCTGTCATCATACCTCAGTATGGCTGGATTACATGTTCATCACCATGGAACACTTGGAGGTGGTTCAAGAAATTTCTCATGGGCCTTGGCTCCTCTTAGATCATTCCTCAGTCATAGTCAAATGTGATATGGGAAAGCACCTGAAGACTCACCATTGGTGGATGATGCTCTCCCTTTTCAGGGATGAAAGATGTGTGCAACTGATACAAGATAGTGGTGCCCAAATACTGATAGAAAATGGCACCAGCGAGGTTACCCAAGCCATGCTTTGGGACACCGTAAATATGGTTCTATGGGGAAGTGGTGACATATGCCACACAATGGCAAAAACTAATGGTCTCACCAAGAAGAATTCAGCACTTTGTAAATGCTTTACAGTATGGGGGACACAAAGGTGGCCTATTTAGTAACTATACAGTGCATCTTAAACAAACAGGTAGAACAGGCACTACAGTACCCCCATCAATGATTTTATAAAGGAACAGCAGGGTACTTCCTGGTTGAGAGCCGCACTGCAGGGGACAGGTTCTCAGTGATGCTGCTATTCCAAGTGTGAATGAAAGTCATGGAACTCACTTGGTCAGTGAAATAAAATTATGTCCATTTAGTAAAGCTTCAGACTATGCAGTTTATTGTGTGCAGTACAAAACGCTTCTAGGAGGTGGATTCAAACTGACATTTTATCTACATTTAGGCTTTATCAAAGTGCTCACCCTCTGCAGGCCTAATCCTTTTATAGCCAACAATAATGTCACATGTTATATTTAATTAAAGTGACAGTAGCTATTTATTCATTTATTTAAAGGTTTTACAAGGAAGGCATGCTGAGCAGACAACTGCACGATTCCAGATGAGACCTGAGGGCGGAAGAAATGGAGTACATGCAAGATGGACAAATAGATTGCACATTTCAATCACAATATAAAAACATACAGGATTAAGAGCCGAATAATGCAAATTGGGTAAACTGTACATTCTTGCATTAACAGTATGAAATAAACATGGATTAAGTGCATACCACAAGTCATTGAGCGAGGCAAGTGACAAATGGGAGGTAGTGCAGATACATAATAAAAACGTGGAGCCTAGGGGGATTCTGCCAGATAGCCAGGGGAAATGAGTTCCAAAGTTTGGGCATGTGGTAAGTGAAAGCTGACTGGCTGGCTGAGGTGGCCATGAATGGGATGGACAGGAGACGTGAGTCATTGTTTCTTAGTGCATAACCTGGGAAGGTAGAGGCTGAGAGAACTGAGGCTAGATATGGCGGAAGGGAATATGCCCAATATTTTGCTGCAATGCTAGCACAGTGTGTGATGTGCCTGTCCTGGAGTGAGGGGAATTCGAGGGTCTTGTATAGGTCACAGTGGTAAGTGGTAGTTGGGCAGTCAAGGGAAAAATGACAGAAGGAGTGGAAGAGGGGGTCCAGTCTGGCTAAGGTGGACTTTGGGGCAGTACTGTAGACTACGTCACTGTAGTCAAAAATCAGGACCAATCAATGCTAGCCAGGTCATGTAGAACAGACGCTAGGTCCAGGGATTTAAAGACTCTGGACTGGATGGTTTGGGGAGGGGGTGATATTGGCCTATGTATTTTCCTGACAGAGTAGATGATATGGTGATTGCTTAAGGAGTCCGGGAGCAGCCCTGAGGCAATTACCTGGTGGGGATAGGAGGTAAGGGACCAGTCCAGGAGGGAGTGGTTCAATGAAGTGGAGTTGTGATGTGTGGGCTCCTTTATAAGTTGCGAATTGTTTAATGCTGTCACCTAGTTGCGCAGCTTGGAGCAACTACCTGAGAGCCAGTTCTGGTTAAAGTCTCCCAGGATATGAAGCTCACTCCCTGCTGCCAGTGACATAAGGATGTTTATATGCTCCACTATGGAGGTGGGAGTGGTGGCAGGAGAGCAGTATGAGCCAGCAATAAAAATGGGGCTAGTGCAGGGGAGGAAGAGTTTAATTAGAATAGCATCAATGGCATTTGTGGGCATGTGCACCTGGATGGGGGAATACTGAAGTAATGAGCTGATGTACATGGCTACGCCACCACCTCTTTTGTTGCCGGGGCAGTCGTGACAGATTAGGGTGTAGCAAGGTATGGTGAGTTCGCCATCCTGATTGTGTGGTTTCAGCCAGGTCTCTGAAATAGACAATATGTCAGGTCTTAAAGGAGAAGACTCCTCTATATTTCTGATTTGGATATGTCTGATGTATTTATTATACATTACATCAAGTACTGTACATATGTCAATAAGAGGTCAGCCATTGCTTTTGTTGCAACACATATCTAGAGTTTGAGGCTCTGACACAAGGTAGTAAAATGTCAAGCAAGCCTCCATTTACATGCACGAGTCACTTGTAATACAGCCCCTCCCATTGCTTGATGTCACTGCAGCAACAGTGCAGAACAAAACATAAGGGTATCAATGCTGTCTAGCCTGATTTTAATTTAAGTTTGCAATGGCTTAAGGCAGTTCTGTCATGCAACTCACACAGGGATTAGTACTTGTAGCCTTAATACTGTATGTGTAGAGCAAATAATACATCTAATAGTATTTCATTCACAGGAAACATGTTTCTTTGTACTGCTCATTTCTCTCTATGAGACAGTTGTAACATGTTGTGGAGAGCAGTAGACTGAATCAGTCAATCAACCAATCAATTAATCAAACAGTCGATCTGTATTGAACCAGGTGAACACCCTTGAGAAGATTCATTACAATGTGGGACTGGGCAGTTTACCAAAGGATCACACAAGACTGAATTATACACATCCCCTTTCAGCAGCCTGAAAGTGGAGAGCTAGATCATTTACTTTATAAAGTATATTGTTTTACATTTCAAATGCTCCTTAAATCTGAGTTATTGACTGGAAATACCAAGACACAGAATGTATATGACATGGGAGAAGTGAGCTAAGCAAATACAGAGCACTACAAACACTGATACTGATTAGTTTCTTTACCTACAACAGCTGAGGTGTAGCATCTGATTTGTGAGGGACATCCTACTTCAAATGCTGGCATTACAAAGCGGGGGCGGGCTGCCACAGCTTATCCTTAGTACCTCGAAAGTGAAGTGCTGTAGCTCTCACATCACTGCTAATGATTTATAATGGGAATTGGGGCATTTTTAAAGTCATGGACCTGAGGGGCAATCACAGTTCCCAAGAAGGTTAGGGGAACTTCTTAAGGGTTAGAGAGTAAGGGATTCTAGTAGGATTTGAACCAGAGTCCCCCAGTACTTATGCCTGTGCTTTAACCACTAGATTGCCCTTCTTCCATATGCTGCAGCTGATGCTTTCCTGGTAACCTATTCCTTGATACAGCTGAATTCTTTATTGCCTTACAGCAGCCATCCAATCACTAACTGCCTAGTTACAAAGGGAAAGGGGCATATTTGCAAGATTGTTTCTCACTGCTGGTGTCAATCAAAACAGAGAATGCTAACACACATACAACATAATACAACAGCTGTATAATACCACTTAAAACTCTTGCTGTACCCAGAGTCATGTTTTTGGGTAAACTGTTTTTGCTAACAGAAACAGTAACACAACACATACAGGCACTTCCTTATATGAATACTGTTATACCTCAAACCAGTGCTGCATCACACTCACATGGTCCTAGTCCCTATTAGATCTGCACTTCAGGATGTGCACAACACTTAAAGGGTTCCTCCATTACTCAAGTGGGGAACCGAACACTGTGGGTTTGGTTAACTGGTGGAACTGCATTTAGTGCAGCACCATTATCTGTTGCTCTGATGACATCATCCTCCAGCAACATTGATGATAAAATGGAGGACAAACACATAACTTCTGGGGTCTGTATATTTTTATTTATAATCTAGATTTGGACAGCAATAGGGCTGCTGGCAACTGGAGGAGGCACACAACAGTTACACAGAAGGAGTTGGGAAAATATTGGTGTGAAAGTATGGGAGACTTCCCCTTTAAGGAGAGGACAATTGGTTGCAATAGGGTAAGTTTGTTTAGGAGGCTGCAGGTGTTTAGGTGGGTGAGTTTTAAGCCTCGGGGAAGGTTGGGGGGGCAGGGTTCGGGTGTGGGGAGGATTGGACCGGGGTTTGGTTCGATGTTCCCTGATAAGAGTAGTAAGAGGGTAATTAGAATTTTTGTTTTGGGCCAGGCCCAAAGAAACTTGCAGGAGAAATTAGGTGACTCAGAGGGAGACGCTGGGGAATCCTGGGATTGGAATTTCAGGGCAATTAATCCTGGGCAAAAGGTGAGTGGTAGGACAGAAGGACCTACCATTAGTTTAGATCAGAGGGCATCAGGGAGCCGCACGGTAGTTGAAGTAGGGGAAGGTGGATTAGGTGCTTCAGTAGTGTATGGAACTGGCTGGCAAGGCAGTACCTCTGGGTAGGAGAATGGAGGTAGCGAGACCAGGGGAGCTAGCATGAGAAACACTGTAAGGGATAGAAGCATCTTTGTGAATCTAATATGAATCATGGTGAGGAATTAATAGCAGCCACTAGCAATAGCTGCTGATAAGCAGCAAATGGAAATGCAGGCTGATAGGTTTTAGGGATCCGCATAATCAAGCCTATAAAATTGACAGATGACCAAGGGTGATGGTGGGGTGGGGGGGGGCAGCCAACCCAAAGTGTCGAGCGGGTCAAACACTGGGCATTTGAAAAGTTGTTCATTGTGCCACACTTTGTACCTGCTGCACAGTGAGTCCGGGTTGGGGAGTCGGTGACACAGCTTCGCGGGAGGGCCGTGGTTCTCCTGGCCCTGACAACCAACATCTCGGGGAGCTGTGAGGATAAAGCAAAGAACAGCAGGTTAAGAAGCAGGTGCGATGCAGGGAGGGGCTGTGCAGGGAGGGACAGGGGGGTTCTAGGAGGGACAGGGGTTACTAAAGCTCAGGTACCAGAAGTTTGGCTGTGAAAAAATTAATCTAATCTAAAGCTCACAGTATTCCGGTTTAGAATTTTAAACAGCATAAAGAGAAGGAACATTTGGCTGACTGATGGAAATTGCACAAAGTTAATTAATTTAAAGTTCCCAGCAGAAATTACACTGTAGTTGAAGGCACTTGAGCTCACAGTATTCCGGTTTAGAATTTAAACAGCATAAAGTAGTAGTAAATCATTTTTTATTCATAAGAATAATGGATACATTCAATTGAGCAAAGCCCATTTTCAATGAAGTTCCATGCCAAATAAAAAACATATAGTTACACATAGACACATCATACTAACCCACACTATAGAACAACTACATTATAACAATAAACAGAGCAACAGTAGAATCAACACACCGTAATCAATAATTAAAATGCATTACAATTATTGCAAGTTGTAATATTATTAGACCCAGTCATGCACCATATTACTAGTTCTGCATTATTACTTTTAGATCCATAACATCTCAAATTTAAAGGGGATTTATTCCACAAATTAGCTCCCCTAAAAGAAACAGACAATCGCCCTATATTTAGATTAGTTTTTCAAAACATATTGAGCTCCCAGTGAAGTCCTCAGACCCTCCCTTACTACCTTAAGTTCAAAAAGATCAATAATGTAATCAGAAACCTCTTTATTCCATACCTTGATCATAAACTATAGTCAATGTAAAGTTCTTCTTGCTGGGGGTTTAAGCCAGTTCAGCTCTCTAAATAATGTGCACCAATGAGTTTTATAGGGTGGGTCCAAGTTGAAACAGGCCATTCTATTAAACATTAAATAGAAACATAGAAACATAGAATTTGACGGCAGATAAGGACTGCTTGGCCCACCCAGTCTGCCCATTTCCCTACCTACTGGATAAGCTGCAGATCCTAGTTAACCAGCAGCCTACTTCTTTCTACCCCCACCCCCCAGAATTGCCTTATGACTATCCCATGCATGCTTGAATTCCACCACTGATTTTGACTCCACAACCTCCTCCGGAAGGCCATTCCATGCATCCACAACCCTCTGTGAAAACATACTCCTTAATTTACCTCTGAGCTGCCCCCTCTATCTTCAAATTGTGCCTCTTGTTCTTGCACACCTTTTTTTGAAAGATGCTACCTCTTGACTTTGTTGATTCCCTTGAGGTACTTGAAAGTTTCTATCATGTCCCCCTCTCCTCCTTTCCTCGAGGCTATACATATTAAGCTCCTTAAGTCTCTCTTCATATGTCCTCCGGTGCAGACCCTGCACCATTTTAGTTGCTCCTCCTCTGGACAGCTTCCATCCTGTCTATGTCTTTGCGAGATTGGGTCTCCAGAACTGCACACAGTACTCAGATGGGGTCTCACCAGCTGTCTGTACAGAGGGATAATAACTTCCTGTTTTCTACTGGTGATGCCTCTCCCTATGCATCCCAGTATCCCCCCAACCGTCCTTGCTGCCTTCTCACATTGCTTGCCCACCTTTAGGTCATCTGATATGACTACCCCCAGGTCCCTTTCCATTTTTGTTGTTGTTAGTATCTCACCCCCCATTGTGTACTCTTCCCTGGTTTTTGTTTCCCAGGTGCATTACCTTGCACTTCTTAGCATTGAATCTACTTTGTTTAAGAGTGATCCATTGGCCACTCCATATAGCAAGTCTCCATAATCAAGGGCTCGCAGTAATAAGGAATTAATTACATTTAAGCGTACCTTTCTGGACATATACCTTTTGTACCTATACAATGCACCTAATTTTCTATTCATGCATCCTATAAGAGAATCTATTTGAATATCCCAACTCAAGTGAGAGTCTAACCAAATAAGATATTTGTATAAGTCAACTTGCTTAATGACAGTACCATCAAAGGTATTAATCTCTGGAGATCCTGTTTTTTTATTATTTTTGTTCTTAAATAGGAGTGACTGCGTTTTACTGGAATTCAGAACCAAATGGTGCCTCTTAAAGAAGTCCTGAACTTCATCAAAAGCTGATTGTAGCTTTAGATCAATTAAATCCAGTGTTGCCCCTTCCACATACAGTATAGTGTCATCTGCGTACAGATGACACTGAGCATCAGATGATTCGATCTTAAGTTCATTTATATAGATGTTGAATAACAGAGGCCCCAAAATAGATCCTTGGGGAACTCCATTTTTCATCTCCAATACCCTAGATTTCAGGGAACCCACTTCCACAATCTGACTACGTCCAATCAAGTAAGAGGAAAACCATTTCACCTACTGAGGAGACAAGCCACTCACTGAGCCTGGACAGGAGCACCCGTTGGTTACGGGAATAAAGAGAAGGAACTTTTGGCTGACTGATGGAATATTGCACAAAGTTAATTAATTTAAAGTTCCCAGCAGAAATTACGCTGCAGTTGCAGGGAACTTGAGCACACAACATTCCGGTGTGAAGTTGATCTGAACTGTATACAAGAATAATAATAATAATAATCTTTATTTATAGTGCGCCTTTCAAAAAAACAAGGCGCAGTACATAGTTAAAATCAATTCACAGTAAAACATCATGATAAAATCAGTAAAACAAATGCCATCAGTCTATGTTCGCACCATCCCCAAATGCCTTAATCCATAAAAAGGACTTCAGTGCTTGTTTAAAACCCCCCATGGTCATGCACGCTCTAATCCAATGGGGTAGAGAATTCCAGAGGGTCGGCGCCACGAACATAAAAGCTTGGGTGCTGGAAGATTTTAAAACAACCCTTGGAATCTCCAGCAACCCCTCGTTGGCTGAGCGGAGTGGTCGCTCCGGGAGGTAAAGAACCAGAAGTTCTTTCAGGTAGTCAGGACCCAAACTGTGTAGGGCTTTATAAGTCAGTAAACTGACTTTAAAGGTGATCCGCCACTGAACTGGCAGCCAGTGCAGTTCCCGGAGCACCGGTATAATGTTGGAAGAACGAGGCGTCCCCATTAACAACCGGGCTGCAGAGTTCTGCACCAGCTGCAAGCAGCAGATGTCAACCCCTGGAAGCCCAAAGTAAATGGAGTTGCAATAATCCAAATGCAAGATCACAAAGGCATGGATCAATGTAGGCAGGTCCCCAGATGGAACAAGGTGCTTGATCCTAGCGATGTTCCTCAGATGGTAAAAGGATGACTTAATGACAGCCGACACCTGAGCACATAATTTCAGCCGATCATCAAGAATCACCCCTAGGTCACGCACCTGTTCAGAGATAGGGAGCTCAACATCCTGCAGGAATAAACCTGTGGGATGATTTGCCCCCCCACCCCCCTGTCCGGCCACCAGGGTCCACTACCATCACCTCCTTCTTCCTGGAATTCAACTTCAGCCAGCTGGACCTCATCCAACCTTGGATTTCGCCATGGCAGTTATTAAACACCGAGAGTGCTCCATTCTGTTCTGGTGCAAAAGATAGGTAGAGCTGGGTATCATCAGCATAACAATGAAACTCCAGCCCATACCATCTTACAATGTCTCCAAGGGGAAGCATGTACACTGCAAACAACATGGGAGACAGCACAGAGCCCTGAGGCACACCCCATAACAGAGAGGTAGGATCGGAGGAGAACACCCCCGACACCACCCTCTGAGTTCTACCAGTGAGGAAAGAAGTAAACCATCTGTGAACCAGACCTGAAAGCCCACAGATGCCTCTCAGGTGCTCAAGCAACACCTCATGGTCTACAGTGTCAAATACTGATGACAGATCCAACTGGACCAAAATGGACCATTTTTTCTGGTCTCTTACCATCAGGAGATCATTGAGCACCCGAACCAGCACAGTCTCGGTGCTGTGCCTCTTTCGAACACCTGATTGAAGAGGGTCGTAGATGCTATGGATGGTCAAATGTTTGTCCAACTGAACAGCTACTACTTTCTCAATTACCTTCCCCACAAAGGGAAGGTTTGAGATAGGCCTATAGTTAGTGAGGGAGTCTGGGTCCAAAGAAACCTTCTTCAACACTGGTGTCACCACTGCCTCCTTCAGGGAGCAGGGGTACTCACCAGAGTCTAGGGAGCACCAGACTATCCTCGCCAGAACCGGGAAGATAATCTCCCCACACCCCATAATCAGGGCTGTAGGACCCGGGTCTAAACTACAGCGTGTAGTGCGCATACCCTGGACAATCCTCATAACATCCTCGATTTCCAGCCTTTCGAAGGAACTCCAGGAAAAAAGGGGGAGTGCAACCGGTGGCTGGTCTACTGCAACTCCCATAGAGAGTGATGTGCGGGTCTCTGCCCTGATGTCGTCCACCTTATCTGCAAAGAACCGAGCAAGCTCCTCACACTGTAATTGTTAAAAGGCTTTACGAACCTGTAGACAGGCTGGGTTGCACAGTCTGTCTACGGTGCGAAAGAGCTGGGACGGTCGGTTCTGGGCAGCAGCAATTTCCCCCGGACAGGAACACTGCCTTCTTATGAGCAATTGCTGACTGATAGAGTTGATAGTGCTCTAGCAGTCTAAGATGGTCGGCATCTAAGCCAGATTTCTGCCAGCACCTCTCTAACCTGCGTCCTAGTTGCCGCATCTCCCTCAAGTCTCCGTCAAACCATGGGGACCAAGGGCAAAGGGAGAGAGGACGCACACGGATTGGAGCAATGGAATCCAGAGTGGAGGTAATGGCCTTGTTATAAGCCAAAACCAAAACCTCTGGATCCAAGCTCATCACAGGAAATTCTGATAGATCAAGTACCGCATTTAGGCCATCGGGAGTCACATCCCGTAAAGGGCAGTACTTGACCATCTCCACAGGGGTAGGCCTACGCAGGGGGGGGTGCAAAAATTGAATCTCACAGTGTAATAGTCAGACCATCTGACAGGTTCCACCCCCACGTCAGAGGCTTCCATCCCCAGGAGGAAGACCAGGTCAAGGGAATGGCCATGTTTATGAGTGGCAGAGGTAACCACCTGTGAAAGGCCCAATGAATCCATCAATTGGAGGAAGTGCTGTCCAAATTGCAAGAGTTCATCGTCGATCCAAGCATTAAAGTCACCCAGCACCATCAACCTGGGTGACTCCAACACCAGATCGACGACAAAGTCCGCCACTTCCTTAAGGAATAGCTTCTCGTCTCCGGGTGGATGGTAGACGAGAGCCAGTCTATGGCCCCCACCTGCCACTACGACACATTCGAATGATCTGGTCTCCTCAACTGGGACACTAGTGAGATCCAATTCTGTCTTAAAAACAGATCGCAACCCCCACCCCGCCCCTGTGATCCAATCTCGGATGGTGTATCACCGAATACCTGTCCGGAACTGCCGCCTCAAGAACGGGGCCAGCTTTACCATCCAGCCAGGTTTCAGTGATGCAAGCCAGATCCACTGTACCCACCAAGTCTGCCACAATAGCAGTCTTGTTCACAACGGATCTGGCATTGCATAACACCGCCCGAGTTGGACAGAACTCCTGGGATGCCCAGCCACCTGCCCACCATTAATAGTGGTGGTGCCCTTGGGTATGGAGATAAGGCAAGGAGGCCCACATTCTGAACTCCATTTCGCCCCAGGGCATCTTCTGGGCTTAACAACCATGATGTGAGCACTCCCTTCATCCATCCTCCGCTATTCACACCCCCCCGCCCCTCCCCATCCTCCTGCGGGCAATTCCCAAGGCCCAACAGCGCTGATAGATGGAGAAAAGCAATGGTGGGGGGAAAAGGGGCAGAGGGCATGAAGAGCGGGGGATGAATAGCACATGACCGGGGGTAGGCAGGGTGACAAGAGGCAGAAGCTTGTATTAATCAAAATTAAATTAAAGTACCCACTGATATGAAAACAAATTAAATTAAAGTGCCCAGCAGAGAAGCACAAACCAGCATAGTCTAGCAATTAAAGCAGCAGGAAAAAACCTATTAGTATGGGTCTGCCAAGTATTAAAGAAAGTCACTGTTTGAAATTGGTGCCAAAAACAGTCATCACTGGGCGTTTGAAAAGTTGTCCATTGAGCCATGCTGTGTACCGGCTGCAAAGTGAGTCTGGGCAGGTGAGTCAGTGATGCAGCTTCAGGGGAGGGCCCTGGTTCTCCTGGCCCTCACGACCAACACCTTGGGGAGCTGCTACACAGTGAGTCTGGGTGGGTGAGTCAGTGACACAGCTCTGGGGGAGGGCCGAGGTCCTCTTGGCCCTCCCCACCAACACCTCAGGGAGCTGCTGCACAGTGAGTCTGGGTGGGTGAGTCTGCGATGCAGCTTTGGGGGAGGGCCGTGGTTCTCCTGGTCCTCATGACCAACACCTCTGGGAGCTGCTGCACAGTGAGTCCAGGTGGGTGAGTCAGCGATGCAGCTTCAGGGTAGGGCCATGGTTCTCCTGGCCCTCATGATCACTACCTCAGGGAGCTGCTGCACAATGAGTCCGGGTGGGAGAGTCGGTAATGTTAGCCATTAGCTATTAAGTACATTCACTTCTAAAGTGCACATGCTTTTGTTTAAAAAAAAACACTGTAGGAGGGAGAACAGCAAAAAGTGCTACATATTTACATTTTACTGGTACAGTACGTATTGCTTCATTGTTGTAGTTCATAAATTAGCTCTCTTCAAGAGACTACCTTGCCTAATTTATGTTACATAACAGTTGTACTGTCTAGTGCTTTCAGAATGCTTACATCTTAACTTTTCCTTTTTACTTTTGAATAGAGAGTCTGTGAGGCATACAGGAAAGGAGACAAAAGAAGACAAAGAGGGGAAGGGGGATGGGGAGGGTTTGATAGGACAGAAGGAAGGGTTTGGAAGGGTCAGTGTTGGGAAAGGGGAGACAAGTGGGAGACACCTGGAACTGGTGACATTCCCAAAGCTGCATGTCACCATGTGCTCTGTTAGTGCCTACTCTGTCCTTTGTGTAGGCTATTCTTTAGGATCTGGTGGGAACATTGTTTTCACCTGGGGTCCCCCCTGAAAAGGAAAAATACACAGTACTATAATGAGAAAGCGTACGGCATCAATTCTTTAGTTTTCTCTCAAGAAAGATTCTAGCTCTATTTGTTCATATAGTCCTCTTGGATCCACACATGCTCCTAGCCTGTAAATCCAATAATATTCTCTTTATTTCAGTGTGAGCTCCCTGTCTCCTCCTCTTGGCCCCAGGCATACCTGTTCCAGGCCTGAAAATTTCAGTTTATGTTCATCTCTATTAGATATATTACTCAGGCGTTCCGCTAGAACATATTCCATGTTCTCATTTAGGATTGCTCTTACATGTTCCCCAATTCTTTCCTTTAGTTTACACTTTGTGCATCCTACGTAGTACACCCCACAGCTGCACTCTGCAAGATAAACAACCCATTTAGTATCACAGTTTATAAATTGAAAGATTTTTACACTTTCCTTACTATATGGGTTGGTCACTTCTGTGGTCCGGTTTTATGTAGGGACAATATTTGCACCTGCTGTATTTTCTACATCCATTGAATAGCGGTGGTAGCCAGCTGTTGGGTTTTTGGGTAATGTGCACTAAGCTCACTAATGCATCTCTTAAATTCCTGGCTCTTCTGTATGCCATCCTGTGGGGAACCTTGGATGTTTCCTTAACTCTAATATCTGCTCCCAGCACATACCAGTTGTCTTTTATTTTCCACGATCTGATACTGTAAGTGCTCACAAAGTTAATATGATCTGGGATGTTCTTCCATCCCCATTTCACCCCTTTGACCTCTTTGTAGCAGGCGCTTCCTGTTCACCTCTTCACTGTTTTTCATAGCTGAGTCTATTGTGGTATTAGCACAGCCTTTCTCCTTAAGTTTTTTCCCCAGTGCTGTGGATTCCTTTTCAGAACTACTCTACTTGCTGCAGTTGCATCTGATGTGCATAAATTGACTTTTGGGGATGTTATCTATTGTGTGTCGAGGATGGCAACTGCTTGTTAGTAAGATTATGTGGTGGTCAGTGAGTTTTCTAAACAAGCTTGCGATCAGTGTTCCATCTATTTCTTTCTTAGTGTTGATATCTAAAAATGTCACTTTCTCCCTGCTTGCATGGCATGTGAATCTTAGGTGTGGGTTGCTCCTATGTAGATAATCAATGAATGTGGCAAGTTCACTCTTGTCCCTGTCCCAGATGAGGAACACATCATCAATAAAGTGCTTCCACACCTTGATTTTTGCAATGTGTGGATTTGTGTGCTCATTCCAAACATGTTCTTCTTCCCAATAGCCTAGGTACATGTTTGCATAGCTGGGTGCAAACGTTGCACCCATCGCAGTTCCCTTTTCTTGGTGGTAATATTGGTCCTGGAATTTAAAGTAGTTCCCGTCTAGAACTATTGATGCCATATCCACCAGGAGGTCTGTGTCCGGTCTGGATCCCTCTTCTCCGCTATTCAGGTAATACCTTATTGCTCGGAGACCTTCTGTGTGAGGAATGCTCATGTGAAAAGACTCAACATTAAGAGTCACCAAGATGGAATCATTGTGTACCTGTTTTCTGTGTAGTCTGTTCAGTGTGTCTCTTGTGTCTAGCAGAAATAAGGGGAGTTTATATACCAAGGGTTTTAGGTCATCATCCACAAAACATGCTAGGGGTTCAGTGATGGAGCCCACTCCTGACACGATGGGCCTTCCTGGTGTGAGTAAGCTTGAAAAGATGCACTCTGTAAATGTTGAAGTAGCCACATTTCCACCTCCGTCTCAGTCTCTGTTATTATTGTTGGAGCTTTCACTCATTGCAGCTTCATTCATACTTCCTGCTGCTTGACCGCTCCATCTCAAGACTATGCCTTGCCAGCTCGCTTCTCCTGCCCCTCCTTGATTATGGCTCTTTTGTCTACTCCTCCCCTAACATAGACCCCCTTTTCTCCATACTTTGGACTACATACAGTAATATCGCACGCTTTGTGACCGGCATCCCCTGGATCACCCATCACTGTACCCTCTATGCCTCCCTCAACTGGCTCACCCTTGAAGGCAGGTTCCAACTTAAAATGCTCTCTTTCCTACACAACGTTCACCATAACCTGCTTCCATCAGCGTTAGCTCCCTTTTCCCCTTATCAGTTCCCAAGTGCAGTACAAGAGAGGCTGCCTGTCATATCTTCGACACTCCTTTTTACCGCACCAAGCATGCACAGAACTCCATCACGTACAAGGGCCCTATGTTTTACAATAAACTGCCCCTGAACTTCAGGCCTGTAGTTTAATGGGCTCATTCACCTCCTCCCTCAAAGATCACCTCCTCCAAGCCACCACTTGTGCCTGCCCTGGTAAACAACCCCCCGAATGTCTGCCAACCCCTTGAGTTACCTTGGAGTTTATATGTATCTTTATATTGGCTCTATTGTTGTGTGCTCTGTATTTTTTTTATCCAGATGATCCTGTCATATACACAGTTCCCTATTGTAAATATCGTAAAATATTACAAATATTGTTTTTACCTTTTTCTCTGTGTTATCGAATTTATATACCACTGGACATTTGCGAAAACTGGCATTTTTGCTCACATACTTTCCAGTACAAAAAATAAAATGAAATTGAAATTGACTTGAATTGTAGTCAACAGCTGGCATTTCTGCAGAACTTCAAAAATGGTGTACACCTCGTTGTTGCTCACTTCATGTAGCCAGACTTCCTGGTTGAGAGCCGCACTGCAGGGGATGGGTTCTCAGTGACGCTGCTATCCCAAGTGTGAATGAAAGTCACGGAACTCACTTGACCAATGAAATAAACTGAAGCCCATTCAGTAAAGCTTCAGACTATGCAGTTTATTGTGTGCAGTACAAAACACTTCTAGGAGGTGGATTCAAACTGACGTTTCACCTATATTTAGGCTTTATCAAAGTGCTTGCCCTCTGCTGGCCTAATCCTTTTAGTTCTCAAATATTTTAAAACTGCTTTTATTCTTAATTTTGTAATTGATGGATCTCATCATTATACATGGCCACCACCAATATTTAAAAATCTCTTCCCCTCAAAGTTATTTTATGTTACATCCTAGATTCTTACTGAGGATGAATTAAAAGGGTGATTGCACACATTTCTGATGGTAAACAGCACACCAACTAGCCAAACTGTTAATTTATTCATAGTGGGTATAGTCAGGAACAGGGACTTGAGAAAACTTTCAAACAGGAGGGAAATACAAGGAAAAGAAAAACTGATACGTTAATGTTTTTGTCAGACATACATTACTGAACTGCATGATAATTGTCTTCCCTGCTAACAAATACTGCTGCATAAGATACAAATGAAAGTACTCTATTTTTACTGTAGTAGTCCATCTCTAACCATGAAAAATACAAATCTTTGACCAACTCTCCAACCTGCACAGATCTTCCCTTTGTTCCCTTCTACCTTCCTCCATGTCTACCCTAGTGCAGATCTTTATGTTGTCTGCGAAGAGACAGATCTTACCCTTGATACTGTCAACTGTGTCACAGATGAATATATTGAGGAGGACCAGTCCTAGTACCAACCCAAATGTACCCCGCTTCTCACCTCCCTCACATCTGAAAACTCCCTATTGACCACCATCCTCTGTTTTTACACCTCCGACAGCTCTTTACCCAATTTGCCATTTTTTTCCCTCTACCCCATGGTCCCTAATCTTCTGACCTGCCTCCTCTTGGGGACTAAGTCAAAGATCTTGCTGAAGTCTAAGTATACTATACCAGCTGCCTGCTCCTTGTCTGCTGCTGCTGTGGCTACCCAGTTGAAGAACTCAACCAGATGCATCTGACAAGACTTTTCTCTTATAAACACATGCTGCCTGGGGACCTGCAGTCCACCAGATCCTTCCTGAATAGAGAATCCATGATTTTGCCCACTAGAGACTTAAAGCTGACTGGCCTAAAGTTCTCTGGCTCATCCTTCTTCCCACTCTTGTGTAGCAGAACCAAATCCACTGTCCGTCAGTCTCTATGGATTACCCTGTGGCTGGCAAATTGAAAATGTCTGCAAATGGCTCTGCTATAACCCTTTCTACCTCTAGTAGCATCCTCAGGTGTAAGCTGCCAGGTCCTATATATTTATCTACTCCTTATCTACTTACAGGAATTTATGAGTATTTATCTACTTTTACCCCTGCTAGCTTTTCCAACACCTTTTTCTCCATTATCTGGACCATTCCCCAGAGTCTTTGTTCTCTCCTTTCCAAATCCCACATTGTGACAATGGCCTATCCTTTTCCTAAGTTACCACTGAGCAAAGAAAAATTGTTCAGCATCTCTGCCTTCCTATTACCCTCTCCTCCCTCTGCTCATTCCTCTTAAGTCTCAGTATTCCCCCTTTGACCTTTCACTTCTCCCAGATGTATGACAAGAATGCCTTAACCTCTTTTGTCACTACCATTGCAAACTGCAGCTATGTCTCTGCTTTGGCCTCCCTCACTTTCCTGGTGGTTTCTCTTACTGCTTCTAGATATTTTACCATGTCTTCCTCCCTCTGAATACCCTTGTACGTAGAAAATGTCCTCCCTTTGGCTCTTATTGCCACCTCTATATTGGCTGGGAACAATATTGGTCCTTTAGCCCTTTTTCCTTTAGATGCCTTTGTTGGAACTGGAACTGGAACTCAGTTGGAACTGAGCTGATGCTTTTATCATTGCCTTTTTAAATACTGCCCACTTTTCTTCTGTTCCTACTACCTTCACTATGCCCTTCATACTTTTCTCCAAATTTTTCCTCCTCATTTTGCTGAGGTCCCCTTTTTTGAAGGCCTCTTTGTCTGTCCCCACCTGGACCTCCAACTCTACTGTCCTGTGGTCACTGGAACCAAGTGGTTCCAGGACTGCTACATTCTGAATCCTCTCACTGTTGGTGAGTACTAGATGCAGCTGGGCCTCCTCCCTAGTTAGGCCTTGAACTAATTGTTTTAGGAATACCTCCTGGCAAGCCTCCATCAGAAGCTGATTCCTAGTACTAGCCATTCCTAGTACTAGCCATGATTAGAACTTTCCAGTCCACACCCAACCTATTGAATTTCCCGACTACTACCACTTCTCCAAGACTAGCTGTCCTGTTAAGTGTCTCTCCCACTTCTCTGTCTGTCCCTGGATTCTGGTCAAGTGGCCTGCAGACCACCACAATCTGGGTTTTTACCCTTCCCTGTTCCTGCTAGTATCCACAGGGTTTCCAGTTCCCCTTATCCTCCTAGACTGCCTATTTCTATTGATTCAATCCCCTTCTTAGCAATAACATACAGTGCTACCTCTCCTCCCCTGCCCTTTGCCCTGTCCTTTCTGAATACTGTGTAGTCAAGTATAGTTATGTCCTGCACCTAGTTCTGAGGCTGCCCATATCTGGGTTACCGCCACTTAGGTCAGCCCCCTCAACCAGTGAAATGTTCATGCATTTTGTTGCTCGGACTACTTGCACTGGCACGTATCATTTTACAACATTTTCCCCTAATCCCCACTTTTCCCTTTTCCCTAAGGTTGCAAGATCATACTGAGTTTATCAGTGGGGGGGGCCAGACTGCCCATTGTTTGTGACACTTTGCGCATGCCTGACCAATCTGACTCTCACCATTACTAGTTTAAACTAGCTGTATGTTGTGCCCACCTTTTTTCCAGTTCTCTCCTGTCCTCCTCACTGAGTGAAAGTCTTCCCTTTTAACAACCTCCAAATACTCCAAGTTGGGACCCAGTCCCCAAGGAACTGAAATGCCTCTTCCCTAAATCACCACTTTAGCCATGCATTGAGCTGAACAAGTGCATCTGTTCCCTTTGGTTCAGGTATGGCACCTTACTGTTCCTGCTCCCCTCCTCACACTGGCAAAGTGCTATACAACTATAGAAGCATAGAAACATAGAAGTTGACGGCAGATAAGGACCGCTAGGCCCATCCAGGCCACCTTTTTTTTTTACCTTATGAATGTGCCATCGGCCTTTACTCTGCCAGTGGCCTATCTATTCATACTCATCTGTATTGCTCCCTTATGCCTATCCCATGCCTGTTTGAAGCCCTGCACTGTATTCATATCCACCACTTCCTGAGGTAGGCTGTTCCATGTATCCACCACCCTTTCTGGGAAAAAGAACTTCTTCACATTCCCCCTTAATCGGCCTCCCTTTAATCTCATGCTGTTTCCTCTTGTCCTGGTATTTTTCTTCTATTGAAACATGTTAGACTCTTTCACCTTGTTAATGCCCTTAAGATGTTTGAATGTTTCGATCATATCACCTCTCTCCCTCTTTTGCTCTAGGGTATACATATTAAGCTCTGTTAATCTGTCCTCATATGTTTTCTGATGCAGTCGCTGCACCATTTTGGTTTCCCTTCTCTGGACTGCCTCCATTTTGTTAATGTTCTTGTGCATGTGCATCCTCCAGTACTGCATGCAGTACTTCAGATGGGGCCTAACCAGTGTCTTGTAAAGAGGGATTATTACCTCCCTCTTACGACTTGTGATACCCCTACTAATACACCCCAACATCCCTCTAGCCTTACTTACTGCTTTAGTGGTCTGCTTGGATGATTTAAGTTCATCTGTGATGATGATGCCCAAGTTTCATCCTTCCCTTGTGACTGCCAGCAACTCCCCTCTCAACCTCAAGAATTTCTTCACAGAACGGGTGGTGGACAAGTGGAACACCCTGCCAGAGGAAGTGGTGGGGGCTGAAACAATCACGGGATTTAAGAATGCATGGGATAGACATAAAGGAATTCTGGAGGTCGGGGTAAGGGGCAACAGACTTCTAGGAAAACATAAACTGAACTTACAAGCTCAAATGGGCAGACTGGGTGGGCCATAGGCCCTTATCTGACAACACTGTCTATGTATCTATGTAACCTATAGGCGGCTTCAGGGTTTCTCTTCTCTATGTGCATGATCTTGCGCTTCTTTACGTTAAACCCCATTTACCATTCTTCCAACCATTTTGGCAATTTATCCAGATCTCTTCTCATTCTGCCCACCACATCTGGATCATCTACTCTGTTGCAAATCTGGGTGTCATCTGCAAACAGACAAACCTTACCCTCCAGTCCATCTGCAATGTCACTGATGAAAATATTGAAGAGGACTGGCCCCAGGACTGATTCATGAGGTATCCCACTTGTGACTTGCATCTCTTCTGACTGTATACCATTTACCACCACTCTCTGTTTTCTGCCTGCCAACCAGTTTTCCACCCAGTTGGCCAACTTCTGACCCACCCGGGCCTACCCAGTTTATTAATCAATCTTCTATGTGGAACAGTATCGAAAGCTTTGCTGAAGTCAACTGCTCCCCCTTGGTCCACCACTCAGTCAAAGAAATCTATGAGATTAGTTTGACAGGACCTTCCTGTTATAAACCCATGCTGTCTTGGATCCTGTGCTCCTATGGATTCCAGGTGTTGCACTGTCTTTTCCTTAAGGAGTTCTTCCATAATCTTGCCCACTACTGAGGTAAGACTCACTGGTCTGTAGTTCCCTGCCTCCTCTCTGCTACCAGTCTTGTGGAGCGGGATCACATGAGCCCTTCTCCAGTCTTCTGGGACCTCTCCTGTGCTCAAAGACTTACTAAACAGTTCTGATAATGGTTCTGCTATTTCCCCCTTAGCTCTTTTAGCACCCTGGGATGTATGCCATCAGGTCCCATTGCCTTATCCACCCTGAGCTTAACGAGCTCTTGTAGGACCCTTTATTTTGTGAAGAGACTAGTGCACACTTCCCTCCCCACTGTGACAATGGTGCTGAGCTGTGGGCCCTGCCCTTCCTTCTTCTCAGTAAATACTGAGTAGAAGTATCTATTTAGGATAGATGCTTTTCCTTGGTCCTCCTCACACTCCCCCTTATCCCCTTTGATCTTAGCAATATCCCCTCTGGACTTTCTCCTTTCTCTAATGTATCTATAGAAAGTTTTGTCACCTTCTTTTACTGCTCGTGCTAGTGTTTCCTCGTTTGCACCCTTTGCCTGCCTTACTGCTCTCTGCTTCCTTTAGGAAGGTTGGTGCCTCCATCTTCATCCCACTGTGTTTCCTTTTATATTTCCTGAAGGCCAGCCTTTGGCTCTGACCTTTTCTGCTGCTGTTTTTGAGACCCAAAGTGGTTTCCTTCTTCTTTTGCTCTTGCTTTTCTCTCTAACACAGTGGGATGTTGCTTCAAGTATTGCAGCCTTAATGCTTGCCCACTTTGTCTGTACCCCCACACCTGTATTTCTTCTTGCCAGGGCTAGCTTAACTCTGTTGTCCATTTTATCAAAGTCAGCTCCTCTGAAGTCCCATATTTTTGCCTTGGAATGGGATGATTTAGTTCTAGTGGCCAAATTGAACCATACCATGTGATGGTCACTGGCCTCCAGGTGACCTTCTACCTGGAGAGCTGTGATCCTTTCCCCATTAGTCAGTACTAGATCTAGGATAGCCCTGTCTCTTGTGGGTTGTTGTACCAGTTGTTTGAGGCCCTCCCCTGCTGGGAATCCACTGTATGTCTAGTTCTGGCAGATATTCCTGCTGGTATTGACCAATCTGTATGTGGCATGTTGAAGTCTTCCATTATCAGAACCTCCCCTTTAGCTGTCATGTTTTGTATATCTTCTAATAGTAATGTGTCTTTGTCCTCCCCCTGGTCTGGAGGCCTGTAGACAACCCCAGTTCATATGGCTGTCTTGTTTCCAGGGTGACCCACACTTCTTCTGGTTCCTTATGTATATTCTGAATTTCTCTAGCTTTGATATTTTCATTGACATAAAGGGCCACTCCACCCCCACCCCCCCCCCACCTTTGTGCCTTGGTCTCTTCTGAACAGTACATAGCTGGGTACTAAAATCTCCCAAGTGTGGTTACTGGTGAACCATGTCTCTAATTGTTATTACATCCAGTTTAGCTTCTGTCATTGCTGCATGAAGGTCTGGGATCTTGTTTCCCAGACTGTGAGTATTTGTGTACATGATTTTTCATTGGCCAGATTTCCGTGTGTTAGTTGTTGGGCGAGGTCCGACATTTCTCCTGTGGCTTATATGGGAAGCCGGACCTTTTCCTTACCTGATGATGCAAATAAACTACAAACATGCTGAACTCCTCTTTGATCACTAGCTGGGGGGGGGGGTGTTCTTCCCATTCGACGTATTGGGTGCTACACCCCTCTCCCCATTTGCTAGTTTAAATATTCTGCAAAGATGTCAAACTTCAGTCCATCGAATTTAAAGAACTTTTTCTCCCAAAACTGTTGCCAGTTACCTACAAATTTGTGTCCTTTTTCCTGACACCAGCCCTTGAGCGACATGTTTAGCTCCCATATCTCCCCTTCTCTGACCTTCTGTCCACCTGCCCCCCCAAGACTGGCAGGATCTCAGAGAAGGAGATGTCGGACGGAATGGATGACAATTTGCTACCCAGCCTGGTCAGGTGTTTCTTGGTCTCCACAACTGACCCGGCGGTGAGATCGTTAGTCCCTGTATGTACCAGGATGTTGATGTTTTCTCCTGTTTCCTGCATGATTTTAGCAATGGGGTCAGTGTCTCTCCATGCTGATGTACCTGGGAGACATCTGACCATTACCCCTGGCTGGAGGTAGGTATCAGCTCTCTGAATCATGGAGTCTTCTATGATCAGAAGTGTTTTGGATTTCCTTATTGCTTTTTTTGTTTTGGTCCCTGTTTTGGCTGAGTTTTGTTGTGCTAGCTCCTGTGTGCAGTGTCCAGATCTGCAGTGTCCTCTACCCCCTTGTTTTATTTCAGAGACAGAGGCAGATACCTGTTTGTAGTTTTTATATGGTTTGTGAAGGTGATAGATTGGAGAGCACTGAGTGATGGGGCACCCAATTTGCCCCTCCTAACAACCTGCCAACCTCCTGTACCAACTACCCTCTGCAGTCGAGGTGCTTCTGTTGGATGTTGGGGAAATGGCGGGCAGTTAGTATAATATATTTCCTCCTGATATGTGATTTAAGGTGTGCAATCTCTGTCCATGCTGCCTGGAGCTGAGCCCTTAGATCTATGCAGGGAGGGCTTGTGTCTCCATCATGGCATTGCATAATGAGGGGAAAAGGAAGGGACTAGTGCTGTTTTGACTTTCAGGCAAATAGCACTAGTACCATAGTGACTGTACACTCATACAGTATATGGAGCCCTTGTTCTCTGTTCAGCCTAGTTTTGGTAAGCAGTACTCAGTCTTGAAACTACAGCATATAAAGTTCAATCCTTTCCTCTTCTACCAATATACTGTTTACTCTGCACTTCTTTTCTGACAGTCTGTTGCATTGCCCTGTTACTCGCTGGGTGAAAAATCACCCCATGACTAGTGAGTAAAAGCACTGTGGAACAGATTGCCATGTCCTCTAACCTTCTGATCATCAAAGGAAACTAAGACACAGAGCCCCCAATGAGCTAAAAAAATGTTTATTCTTCCTCTGGCTCACATTTTCATAACGTAAAAGATTTTAGATAGCAGCCAGGCTTACAACACTTTGAGCCATCTAGTGGCTGATAGAGATGTTGTGAACTAAAGAAGTAGGCAGCTTCATGATTCATGCAGCTTTGCAAAGTTTTTGCCTTCATGCTAAACTTTGCAAAGCATGACTTTGCAGATGGTAAAAAATAAAAATGTTTAAAATATAAATATAAGAGACCCCCTTCCCCCAGCTAATGTAGCACCACATACCACCCTAACTTCACACAGCCAGACTGGTAAAACAGTAAAAGGTAAACCCCCAAACTCATGCAATGTCCTATTCCACCCTTTTCCCATCCATCCCACCAGTAAACAGTAATAAAAAAACTTCCTCCAACCCATGTTGATCCCATGCCAGATCTCTTTATTAAACTCTTTATTAATACCTATTTTAGATTATGGGGATCTCCTTTATGGAGGAGCCTCTAGTTCTTTACTGGATAGGGTAGATATGATGTTTCATAAAATGGCTCGATTTGTCTTGGAGGTCCCTTATAGGACCCATAGATGTTTTTTGTTTACCAGTTTGGGTTGGGTGCGGCCCCTTGAGCGCAGGAACCTTCATCTCCTTAAATTCATGTTCCAAATTTGGAAGAAAGAAGCTCCAATTTATATCTCTCAATTGTTTCCTCCCAGAAGTGCGAAGGATAATCTTAGGTCTGCCCAGGGGTTGCATTATTTAATCCCAAAATGTAATCTGAATATTGGCAAAACAGCAGTTCCCTTTAGAGGGATGACTCTTTGGAATAAAATTCCTGTACATTTAAGGGATGAGAATCAGAAAAAAATTTCTGACCTCTATAAATGGTATTTGAGTTAGGCTAGTAGTCAGTTTAACTGTAGACAATGTGATATTTATTAAACAACCAAATACTGACTAACTAAATAGTGACTGACTCTGACTGAGGTCTGTGTGGGAGGCTGTTTGTGTTTGTCTGTGTCTGTAGCTAAGTTTTTTGGGGATTTACAAGATCTTCTGCTTGGAGTAACTACACCATTCTCGCTCACTACATCTGTGAAGGTCTTCTGGACTGGATTTTCTGCAAAACATCACCACAAGGTATTTGCATTTTCAGTTTAAAATCAACTTTTTGGAAGCTATCCCAAGCAAAACAGAAATCAAGCAACTAGGTCTGACAAACTCCAGTGACTCTGGGTCCTGCTCGAATCCACATTTTCATCTGGCTTGCTCCTAAGGGATTTATTTGTGGGCTTTTAAACAGCCTCTTTAAATAACAAAGGAAGCACAAGGACAAAATGATTTCACATCCTGCACTTGTACTTAAGTAGGTGTGCCCCAGGCTATCAATGTAATGAGGCTGGGGAGTGTATGCCTGCAAGGTCTTGCATAGCCAAAGCCTCTTGTCAATCCCTGCCTAGCTGTGACCCTGGGTGACCTCTGTCATGAGTTGAACCAATGTTGTACCAACAGTCACACCATGTCCAACAGCTGTCTGTGGGTTGCCCTCATAACTTTTCTTGTCCTACTTTGCCTTGACAGAATTACACTATCCTTGTGGAATGAGGATGGCTCAAATAAATCTAGGACCGAGCACTATGATTTTACTTTCTCCAACCTTATTGTTTATAATGCAAGGATACTACAAACTAATCTTCTCTACCAAAAGGGCTGTCCCTACCGTTCTTTCTATATGTTTAGGAAACTACGGAACAAGTCTGCATTATCCCATCCTTTTCTAAACGTGGGGCTGTGGTTCCTCATCATCATTGCCATTCTGCTATCTGGGGATACAGAGACAAATCCTGGGCCACTAGATGCTTACTTCTCTGCAGATGACATACATAGTATGTCCAAACATGGGCTGTTAATTGCACACTTGAATATAAGAAGTTTGATGTGTCACTTGTGGAACTGGAGTCATGGGTCAAACTGCTAATCCTGATATCCTCTGTCTCACTGAGACCTGGCTAAAACCATCGGTTACTGACTCCCTCTGCTCCCTGCCAAATTACTCTCTTATTCGAAGGGATTAGGAAATCGAACAAACGTGGTGGTGGAGTTGCTCTGTACTACAAAAATAGTCTGAGTGTCTCTCTTCTCATTATTCCAGATGCTCAATCTGTATGTGAATACTTGCATGCTACCCTTGCATTGGGAGCCAAGAAACTGCATGTTATCTGTGTATATAACCCCCCAGCAGGAGGGACTGCAGGTCTAGAGTACGTGTTGGAAAATACCTCTCAGAATTTTAATCATAATGAGGTTGTCATCTTAGGGGACCTACACTTAAACTGGTTTGGGGCAGCTCTCAGTTCTCTTCAATCTCTGATTCATAGCTACAACCTGCATCAGATGGTAACAGTGCCAACTAGAAGTCTGTCTTCATCACCACTAGGCACACTATTGGATTGGGTGCTGGTAAACTGGATCGAACATATCTCAGCCGCTAGTACTCTTGATGGTGCCTTAATTGACCACTCTCCTACTTTCTGCATCCTGTCCTTGGGGGCACCTCCATCTCCTCCACCACGTCTCATCACTCTCACAAACTTTGCTCACCTAGACCAAGAGGTGTTTCTGTATGATGTCTCCAGAATTGATTGGTCGGAGATCTATCTATCACACTGTTCTCAGGATGCTCTTAACCTCTTCATCACTAAATTCCTTACAGTTCAATGTAAACATGTCCCAAAGATCACCCGGAGAGTGAGGGGTAAACAAACAAGATGGCTAAACAAAGACGTGCTCAAAAGTTTGCACCTTAGAGATAAACTCTGGAAGCGCTACAAAACATCAGGCCAGCAAACAGATTTCAACACTTACCGTGCGCTACAGAATTCATGTAAAAGACAAGTCCGAGCTGTTAAAAGCAAGTACTGTAAAGACCTATTGATTAACTCGGCCAATGATCCCAGAAAATTCTGGTCACACATCAAATCCTTCCTAGGATCCTCACAGTCAATTACCCCTGGTGATATGCTGATAAATGATGTGCATTGCAATGACTCACAAACCATAGCTAATTCTTTCAACCTGCATTTCTCTGATCTCTCCCAGCATACCTCTTCCTTCAATCCCACTGCAGTGTCCTCCCACTCCTCATCAGGAACCTGTCTGGATAAGCTGGAAGTGTTGTGCCCTGTGCCTCCTTATACTCCTCCATTCTATTTTATGGCTGTGTCTAGAAAGGAAGTCCTGAAGCTCCTGAGGTCCATCTCTGATCATACCAGCTCTGGCTCAGACTCCCTGGAACCCCACCTCTTGAAACTTGCAGCTCCCCTTATTGCATTACCACTGGCCAAAATTTATACGTTATCACTTTCAGGTGGAATGGTCCCTGACCTCTGGAAAGCTGCTCAGATCACACCTGTACTTAAAAAAGGGGATCCTAAGGTTGTCATGAACTACAGACCAATTGCCATAATCTCAGTACTGAGCAAAATCCTGGAGAAAATTGTCGCAACTCAGACAACTGACTATCTACTTAAGCACAGTCTGCTCTCAGATATCCAGCATGGCTTCAGGAAAGGACATAGCACAATGACTGCACTCCTTAAATTCACCACAGACACTCTTTCAAAAATGGATACTGGCAATCTGACTGGGGCTGTCTTTATTGACCTCACAAAGGCTTTTGACCTTGTTGATCACACTTTGCTTCTCTCCTCGCTTCAACACCTGCATTTCTCCTCCTCTGTTGTTGACTGGTACGAAAGCTACCTGACAAATAGAACTCAAGTGGTGAAATTTAATTCCTCTCTATCGAACAGTACCACCATTAACATTGGTGTACCTCAGGGCTCCATCCTAGGGCCTCTCCTATGCTTTATATAAATAACATTGGAGCTACTCTAAAATCCTGCTCTGCTATTCTATATGCTGAAGATCTTGTCACCTACATAAGTTCTACTAATACTGACACTATCAATACAACCCTTTCCTCTGACTTTAACAATATCCAAAACTGGCTATATGACCACAAACTGGCTGTCAACACTAGCAAAACTAAAGCCATGCTGCTTGGATCGGCCCCAAAGCTCTGGGTTTGCACAACAGCACTGACGGTGCAGGACTTAGAAGGTCAATTACTGGAATGTGTGACCTCTTTCAAGTACCTGGGCATCCTGCTAGATCAATCTCTTGATCTTAAGCTTCATGTACAGTCTGTTTGCAGTGCTGTCAACTCCAAACTGGGTGTTGCATATAAGACTAGTTATATGCTCATGCCATCGGCTAAAAATGGCCATTGCGAGGGGGATTCTGCTCCCCACCTAACCTAAGGGGCTCCCTTATTTGGGGCTGCTCATAAAACTAACCTACTCAGATGGGATATTACATATAACAACATATGTCGCTATGCCTCTTCTGCTCCTCGGCTTAAACACCACTGTCAACTTTATAATGATCTTGGTTGTCTCTCTCCATTAGCTAGTAGGAAATACTACCTTGGCTCTCTTATTGATTCGATAATTTGAAATCAAACCCCTAGGTGTCTTGCAGCTATGCTTGTTCCTCAGGACACACTCCATGGTTTACGATCAGCTGATAAATCCTTTCTGAATTTGCCGAGGTGCCGCACTAGGAAAGGAACTGTTGCATTTGAGCATGTGGCTCCACAGCTGTGGAATTCCCTTCCCCTCGACATTAGACTTTCTAGCTCCCACACATGCTTTAAGAGAAAACTGCGCTCGAATCTGCTGATTGCTGATACCTGTTCCTGCTTTCACCCTACCTAATGACTGATGTCTCTGGCCATACAATAGTATTTCCTCACCTCTATATAACCCTCTTACTGCCTCAGCCTGTCCCGGCTCCCTTTCCCTGCCCATATACAATCTTGCACTGCAGGCATCTCCCTTACACTTACATATACTCATGTGATCTAATTTCATGGCTTGCTCCCCTTTTCCACACTTACTGACCTTCTCCTTAATGACACCCCCTGCTCTCAATGGTTATTTCTTCCTTTTGTATTACCTGTTTTTGGTTTTGTGTACCTTGTTTTTTTTTTTTTTTTTGAAATCGTATTTTATCCTCCTCCCTCAGCCTGCCTTCTCCGACCCTTCGGCGATGACCCGCGAACATCCCACTGCCTGAAACCCTACTCGCATAGTCCACAAGCCCCCATGGAGCCACGGCTTACCCCAGGCGGGCAGTGGGGATGAGACCCGTAACTTAGTATTTCGTCGGCCCCGTGGACTGCCGAGTGGGCACGGGCAAATCGCGGGCACGTCCCGGGTCCTCGCTTCCTCCCGGACGAGGCAGGCTCTTTTTCCCATTTTTCTCCCTCCCCGAGCAGACTGCGATCACCCCCTGACGTCATGACGCATACGTCGACGTCCGCACTGCTCAAAGGCCAGCCAGCCAATCCCTGCAAGGGCTTGCATTTCCCCGAGCCTCTGCTCTGGGTCGTGCAAGTGCTGGACTACGGCCGAATCCCACCCCGGAGTAGGCAAGCTGTCGTCGGACGCTCAAGCCTAACTCCCCCCGGCCGACCCACCAACTACTCGAGTCCACTCCCGAACCCGGGTCGCCGGCGTGGAGCGAGGTGTGGCGTTCAGCACCTCAGCCGTCTGTGCCACCGGGCCAACCTTGTTTTGTTTATATGATATGTCACCTGATAATTTATTGTCCAAGGTCCTCTCTATTCATTGCATAGGTAGGCACCTATGAACTTATGAATGGTCTACTCTGTACGTCTCTGATATATTGTATTCACTTTAACTCATTGTATGTAAAGCGCTTTACTTTGTATGTTCCGATATATTTTATCTTCTTTAACTCATTGTATGTAAAGCGGTTTACTTTGTATGTTCCGATATATTGTATCCTCTTTAACTCATTGTATATAAAGCGCTTTACTTTGTATGTTCCGATATATTGTATCCTCTTTAACTCATTGTATGTAAAGCACTTATAAATTGTTATCCTGTTAAGTTTCTGCATGTCTGTACTCTCCCGGGTCGTGCCTGAAAATAGTCATTTTATGGCTAGTGCACTTACCCGGTTAACAAAAGCTAAATAAATAAATAAAATAAAATATTTTGTAATATATGGATATTTAAAATAATACTATTGAAAAGCATATAAAAAATTTCCAGTAATACACCGGAGCCAAAGTGATAATACCATCGTTGGCTAGTGATAATACTATCGTTCGGAGCTCATAATACTATTGTTTGAGCTCTGAACGATAGTATTATCACAAAACTTCAACAGCGCAAACTCAAGAGCATAGGCGGCTTCCTGACATCCCCAAAGCTGTGCGTGGTGACATTGGTAAAACCGCACCTTCTGATTGGATGTGCTTTCTTTGTGGGTGGATCAATAATTTCAAAAAACATGACGGGCGTCTCTTGCTTAGCGAGAAAAAATTGTTCCTTCGGTTCACTACTCCTACTTGGACTCTGACTAAGTGACCACAGCAACCATCGCTCAAGAAAAAAAAAAGTTGTTACCGCTGTTTCGTTTACCAGTTTAACACTACACAGTTTAGCGGTTTGAATTTTTTTTAAGTTTTCAATGTTGCCACAATCACTGGCTCCTTCTCACATGAAAATCACCTCAGCACCCCAATCGAAGATTCCTCATTCTTTGGCAAAGGTAAGCACTGACAATTTCCTCGCATCCATATATTACAAAAAATAACAAATACATTCTTGTGTTACAAGGCAGTTCTTCATCTCAAGGATCTGGGGGCACTTGAAACCTCTCGAGCTTCGCTCTCGAGGTTTACTGTGCCCCCAGATCCTCTCGATGAATTATTGCCTTGTAATACACCAGAATGTATCTATTATTCTATTTATATAATGCTCCTTGCTGCATAAATTATATATTTTTATACTGTAGTGTGATTATGTTGATTGTTATGTCTTTGAAACTGATGTTTGTTGTTGTTTGTCTTTTGATACCTGGGACTTCATTGTAAGTGAGTTATGCTCAATTGAATGTCTCCCTTATTCTTTATGAATAAAAAGATTTACTACTACTACTACTACATGTAGCGTCTCATCTCACCCTTCTCCCCCACCAATGGCTACACAGTTTTGCAGCATGCTTAGCAAAAAAATAATAAATAAATCCTAAGAAATAGATGGTAGCCATCTCAAACCCTCCTCACACCACCTCAACACTGAATGAATTAGAGATAATGCTGAGACAGTAAGTATTTCAGCATTTCCTCTCATTCATTCAGATGGCAGCTGAGATGGTATGAGGAGGGTTTACGCCGATCGCTATCTTTTCCTTAGGATTTTTTAAAACATGCTATAATAGTGTGCAGTCATGGGGGTGGGCGGAGGGACGGTATGTGAATTGGGGAAAGGGAAATAGTTTATTAGTGTTTACTGGTGTGGCTGGGTGGTAGCAGGGTGGGATGAGGTGCGGTGTGGGTTGGGGGAAGGAGTAGTTTTTTTTCTATCTGGTTTGGCAGGGCAAACCATGGAAGCAAGGAGGGTGAGATGGAGTGCTATAAGGGTGAGGGAAGGATTTTAACTTTTACAGACTTCGCCGGCAAGGTTTACCTTCACTGCTTCACAGAGCCTGACTTTGTGTCAATTTGCCCTTTGTGCATTCGGCAAAGCACATTACAAAGAAGTTTGCTAAGCAAAGTTTTAGTACTTGTCCAACATCTGCTGGCCAACATGGATAACTGCAACTGCAGACCAACTCTTTCAAGTAACATTGCTGTGTTGGAGGGGGTCTCTCTGAATGCGAGAAGCTTAGGTAACAAATTAGCCAGACTACAGACTTTCTTGGCTGTGTGGAGGGTGGACATTGTGGCCATCATGGAGACATGGGCCACCCAGAACCAGGACTGAGATATGATGATCCCAGGGTACAGGATATTCAGGAAGGACAGAACAAGGGGGAAAGGGGGGATGTGGTGATCTACGTGAGGGAGGGGATAAGGTGTATGAGAGAGGAGGGGTGGAAGGCTGGACAGAGGCCCTTTGGATGCAGTTTCAGGACTCTAAAAGAAAGACACTGAGGTGGGGGTAGTGTACAGGCCACCAGCTCAGGGGATGACCTGGATAGGGAGTTGGCCGAGCAGATTACAAGAGTCTGTAGGAAGGGGGACACCGTAGTGGTGAGGGACTTCAACCTCCCTGGGGTGGACTGGAACACCCCAACCACCACATGTGCAAAGGAGCAGAGATTACTAGATGCATTTCAGGACTGTTCCTGGTGCAATTGGTCCATGAGCCGACTAGGGAGGGTAGGACTCTGGACCTGGTATTACTAAACGGGGAGGCTGTAAGGGATCTGGGAGCGGAAGACCCCCTGGCTGGGAGCGACCATCATACGGTATGGTTCGCACTCAATATGGGAAGGGTAACAGGAAAAACAGGTACCAGGGTGATCAATTTTGAGGGAGCAGACTTTAAAAGGATGGGGGAAATTTTGATTGATCATCTGGTGAGAATTCAGACATGCATGAGTGCCAGACAAAAATGAAATATCATTAAGAAAGGGCTGGCAGAGGCTACTGAGACCTGCACCAGGACGCGGAGCAAGACGGGGAGAGCAAAGCAGCCAAGCTGTCTGACTCAGGAGGTAATGGAAGGGGTGAGGGCCAAGAGAAAAGCATTCCAGAGGCTTAGGAAATCAGGAGGGCAAGGGGACAAAGATGAGTACATGAAGAAGTCCAGGGAGGTTACCAGGCTAGTCAGAGTGGCCAAGGCTTCCAGAGAGCTGAGACTGGCACAGGGAATCAAGGATGGGGAAAAAGACTTATTCAGATACAGTGGGGAGAAAAGAAGAAACAAAGACCAGATTGTGAGGATTAAGAAAGATGGGGAGGGTGGAGAAGGGGGAGCACCAGGCAGAGGCAGTGAATGAGTACTTCTGCTCTGTATTCACAAAGGAAAGTGGGGGTCAGATACCCCATGGCAAGGGTGGAATGGGCCGGGGGGGCAACTGATATCAGAATTACAGAGGACAGGGTGCTGGAGGGACTAAGGGCACTGAGGGTGGACAAGGTGCTGGGGCCAAAAGGCATTCACCCTAGGGTACCTAGGGAGGTAGCAGAGATCCTGGGGGGACCACTGGCAGACCTGTTCAGTACATCACTGGAGACAGAATGCATGCCACAGGACTGGAGGATGGCCCATGTGGTGCCCATTCATGGAAGTGGCCCGAAGGATGATCCAGGCAACTACAGACCGGAGAGTCTCACTTCAATCGTGGGGAAACTCATGGAGTCAATCCTAAAAGAGAGGCTGATGACCTTTCTGGAAGACAATGGGCTCCAAGATGGCCATCAGCATGGTTTTGTATCAGGCAGATCCTGCCAGACAAACCTAGTTGAGTACTACAACTGGGTTACCAGGGAACTGGACAGGGGCCATGCAGTGGACATCCTATATTTGTACTTCAGCAAGGCCTTTGACTCGGTGCCACATGGGAGGCTGGGGGGAAACTGGAGTGCATTGGGGTGGGGACAAAAATGGTCAGCTGCATCACCAACTGGCTGAGGGGTAGGCAGCAAAGGGTGGTGGTGGGGTGGGGAACTCTCATCACCAAGGGACGTTACGAGTGGGTTGCCCCAGGGTTCAGTACTGGGACCGGTGCTGTTCAGGCTATTCATAGCCGATATCTCAAACAGGATCCAGAGTAGGATCAGTCTGTTCACAGACAATACTAAGATCAGTGCAGTGGTAGATGACAGAGAGGTGTGGAGGAGGCTGCAGGAAGACCTGACCAAACTACAGGAATGGTTGGAGACATGGCAGTTAGGGTTCAACGCCAAAAAGTGCAAGGTACTGCACTTCGGAGCAAGGAACCAGGGGAAGAAATATCAGTTGGGAGGGGTAGTGTTGGAAAGCACAGTGGAGGAAAAGGATCTAGGGGTACTAATAATAGGGAGTATGAGCCACTCAGCTCAATGCAGGAAGGCGGCTGCAAAGGCAAACAAGATGCTGGGGTGCATAGCTAGGGGCATCTCCTCCAGTCACAGAGAAGTGATCCTACTCATGTACAGGTCACTGGTCAGACTGCACCTGGAATACTGCCTGCAATACTGGCAGTCATTCCTGAAGAGGGACATCAGATTGCTGGAGGGAGTGCAGCATAGGGCAACAAAGATGATACAGGGACTTGAGGAAATATCCTACGAGGAGAGGCTGGGAGAGCTGCAAATGTAGTCCCTGGAAGAAAGGAGGGATAGTGATTTGATCGAAACCTTTAAGTACCCAAAGGGTATTAACAGGATTAATACAGAAGGGATTCTTCAGATCAGAAGGGGAGGGATATTAGAGGGCATCGGCTGAGACTGGAGGGGGGTAGATTGAGGAGGGAAATCAGGAGACACTGTTTCACAGAAAGGGTGGTAAATAAATGGAACACCCTGCCTGAGGAGGTGGTACTGTGTAGAATGGTGGGAGGATTTAAGAGAGGAGGGACAGAGTGGGGGGGGGGTTATAAGGAGGGGAGGGTGGGGCAGCTGCAAGTTGAGGGGCTAGCTGCACAATCAAGCAGACTTGATAGACCACAAGGCCTGTTTCTGCTGGCATTCTGTATGTTCGTATGTTACTGTAATGCAATGGTGCTGTATAGTGCCTAGCACAAATACACTGCATCTCCTCCTCTCCCCCTTTAATGTTTGGTACAACCCTGGAAAGGTGCCATAATTCAGGAACTATAAATTAAGTCTTTGTGGGGGCTTATGTTCACCCAAATAATAGTTGTCAACATAGGGAGGCTGTAGATCACTCCTTGATGGTCCACATTAGTAATCCCATCCATAGCGGTACTGCAGGGATCTTCTGTTCTGCCCACATGTCCTGCAACACTTGGAAAAACAAAATCATTCCCAGTCTCAACAGTTTCAGACTTTCTCTGGAATCATCACATACTGCAATTGTTAAACCATCAGAAGAGAAAGGTGACTTGTCAGCAGACTTTTCCAGCAGATTAGTACTAAAGCCTCTCAGCTGATGAATGTATCTTCGCTAGCAAATGCACATGTCCAGTCTGAGATACTGTTTTCTCAGCCGGTAACCCCCCCCCCCTTTTTATAGCCCCAGGCTAACAGCCTGACAAACATGCAACCGTCATGCCCATTCAAGATGCTGCAATGGAAAGATTGGTTACCTTGCGTGCTGTGGATGTGGCAGGCAATGTACAGTTTTAGCCAGTCCAAACAGGATCATAAACAGCGTCCTAATGATAATTGTGCATGTGTCTGTCCTTTACTAGAATGACCTGCATTTTGGCAGGCATGAGAGAAATTGGCAAGCCTAGGGTGCAAGCTAAGGCAGTAGGTAGTAGTAGTCTTTTATGCTGCTTAATTGCCATTACAAAAATTACAAACGTACATAGCAAAATTGCTGAATAGGACTATTTTACAATATATGAGCATATAAAAAATACGTACAGTACATATTGATCACTAGTAAACGAAGCATAGCAATCATCAAATAGATTTATCAGATTGTACAGACTGGAGAAAAAATAATCAGTCATGCTATTATTGTACAATTCAATAAATATCAGAAGCTGTAGACCAAAGTCAATCAAATTTATAGAGGTGAGGTGTATTAGAAGATGCTATCCTAACACGTATACCAAATTATAACCTGGTAATCTCTGTTCCTAATGACTGAATGTCAATAAGGACATAAAATGTTATTTTCTCAGTTAAGACCCAATGTACTGTACAGGTATCTTTGTCACTATTAGCTCTTAAGTGAGGGGAAGCATTACCAAATGCTGTATTAACAGCTTGTAATCAAGAACGAATCACTGAAATTCCCTTATCCAATGAATTGAAGTCCTACCTGTCTTAAAATACATATTCACTTTGCATACTTGATGAGAAGAATACAGATAAACTCAGGAAAAAGGGAAACATATGTCAAACATACAGGTGGTAGTTAGACTCTAAGGCCACCAATATATATTATAGATTACCCTTAGCTCTAACAATGGGCATTTTTGTTCTATTATTATTTAAAAAAAAATAGTTTGCTTGCTGATTTCTGATATATTTGTCATTAACTCTCATTAAAATATGCATGTTAAAATGGGCGTGTTTACAAACCCGCAAGGCTTCTTTCAGGGTTTGCAAAAAATGCTCCGAAAAACAATTTGTGGCTGGACTGGCACTGTTGTACTATGTTTAATATGGGTCACACCTGGAAAAGACTATGAACTCAGAGTGCCGTTCCCATTCACCAATTTGTAAATAAATAAATAAAAATAAATACCATTTTGCTCCAGGAATTGCTGGAACTTGTGCAAGGTAAATTGGGTTCCATTATCTGCAACCAAGTGTTCTGGAAGACCACATTGTGCAAAAAGTTCTCAGAAATTTGTGATAGTCTCAGAAGTTATAGCAGAATTCTCTGGAACTGTCTCCAGTCACTTAGCATGTGAATTGACAGCCACCAAAAATAAGGCATGCTGAAGTGGTCTGACAAGATCTACAAGAATGCTTTGCCTTAGTTTTGAAGGCCAGACCTGTGGATGCAAGGAAGTAACAGCAAGAGCACTGTTTTGCTGACTTCTCTTGCCAGGCCCCCAGCCATAACTGCAAGCTAGTGAATTCTTCTTGACAATAACATAATGACCTCAATATAATTGTTTTCACATCGCAAGTTGGGAGTTGGAGGAATTTACAAATTGCATGCCAAAAATTAAGCAACATTGATCCCCAATGAAATTAGTCCTGATATCATAGTACAGCTTAAGAACATCCTGGCTGCAATATAACCAAACTTTTCAACTCAGTGTACTTAGAAAATACTCTCATTTTTCTGTAGTTGTATTATTATGTTTTGTGTTGTACCCAGGCATGGCTAAAAAAAGGGCCTGACCCAGTCCACTTACATCATAAGACAAATAAATTCAAATTATAAGACAGAATAGAAATAAAAAAGTGCCAAATCCCTTCTTGTGGCATTACAAATAGCAGCACAGGTTTCTATATAAGAGATGTGAAACAAATCAGTGGAATCATTTTAGTACCTGGCTTCTGTAGTGGCAGAGGTAAACTGGATAGGCCATCTGCAGTTTTGCGCCTGAAATTGGTCTGTACTCAATGTTACATGCATGCGCTTCCAGAATCAGCTCCCATATCTGTTGTCATCATGCAGCTGTCTTTGGAGTGTCAGTTTTATGACCTAGAACTGAAGTAGGTGGCTTGTGCTCAATCACTAGGGTGAATGGATACCTATACAGGTAATAATGATTTTTTTTATACCAGCCTCTGTGCCCGTGGTTTCTTTGTCAAGTCTGAGCATAATTCTGTTCTGACAGAGAGTGCTCACAAAGCAAACGTAATTAGACTTTCATCCCCATTGTCTTTAACAAATAAAATAAAGACATCCTGTCCATAAGTCAAGGCGTCACACATTTCAGAGGCAATGTGGGATCATTGTGTATTACTATAGATGCAGAAGACAGCAACTGTGTTGCTGCAGTAAAGACTTGTGCGCAGTCTGGTAAGCCAGTGCTATTTTGGTTTCAGCTTCCTGCTCCCCTCACTATTCCCTACCTCTCTGAATCCCTCTCTGGCCCTCACGCTGTTCTTTCCATTGCCCACCTCCCTATGCCCTAGCAGATCAGCCAGTTTCTGCTTTACAACTATACTATCAGTCGACTTTCATGTGATTTTACTACCCTAGGTACTGTAAGTTGTATTTCACATTATTTATTCAGTTTTATATATAATTGCAGTTTGTTCTATGTACGCCTATTGTATATCACAAATAGTCATTGTATATTTTTTTTTTTGTATCATTTTGGTATACATACTGCCACTGTATTCTTAGGCAGTGTGTACAGTTTCTGAGTATCTAGGCACTGACTTAGGTATTCCACTGTTGTCAAAAAAATCACATTTGTCACAAAGAGGGGCAAATATTGTCTCCGTACATGAGAACGGCAGCAAGGAAGAGCCAGGAAATCACTGGCCAGTGAGCCTCACCTCTGTGATGGGGAAACTGATGGAGACCTTGTTTGATGAGAGATTAATGGGATTCCTGGAATCTGATGGATTAGAGTACAGTAGGCAACATAGATTTGCCAGGGGGAAGTCATGCCAGATGAAGCTAACAGATTTTTTTTGACTGGGTGATAAGGGAGGAGGACATAGGGTGAGCTGTTGAAGTGTCTTGTTTGGACTTCAATAAGGCCTTTAAAACAGTACCACATGGGAGGTTACTACAGAAGGTTAGAGGCCTAGGGGCGAGGACAAAATAACCCAATGGGTGAGAAATGTATTATTATATTTGTTTTAGTTGCCAGATAAGTGCAGTAGGTAAAGAGATGCCTATTTTCAGTCATGACCTGGGAAAATTGCACAAAAGTACAACAGGGCACTTACAATAATGAATAACAACACAACAAAAATGGACAGTGAAATAAAAGGCAAGGCTACACTCAATTCGGGTAGCTCATTCAAACTAAAGAGAGATGAAATGTTTGGCATTACAGTATCAAGAAATGTGCACAATAATATGGATACCTGGGAAATGTACAAAACGGGATGTAGAAGACAGCAGTGGTAGCCACTGCAGATGGTTCAAGGAGTCAGGTCATGAACAAACGTTGCAGTACCATACACAGGTGCAGTGGCAGAAAAAGGCAATAGCAGCATACCAGAATAGTGCAAGGAAAAAAGTAATTTGTACCAACTAAACAGCATTTATTTTAACTTAAACTATATTTAACTGGTCCATGGAGGGGAAGAGATGCGTGCTGGCATTCTCTCTCTCTCTCAATGGTCCGATCCAGAGTAGTTGTTTGGATCTTGTTTCTGAACAACTTATCACATCATGATTATGAGGCATTGTAGACGGCACAGGATTCTAGAAATCGCAAACACCAGTTAGGTCGAAAACAGTGTCACCGGACGGACCAGTAGCAAAAAAATTTATGAACCACAAGCAACAAAAGAAGCTGCTCGACTGCCCTTAGAGGTGAACAAGACTCCACTGCTAGGGTACGTTTAAAAAAATGTATTAACATACATACGAGTAAGTAACACCCTCTCAAAAACGTGTCAACGTTTCACACTGAACTAGTGCTTTTTCAGGACAACATTACCATCTAGCGGACACTATAAATACTAACATTATCAATATATAGGGTGAAAATTCAAGCCCTAATTCACCACCTATATTGCACATTATATATATTGCACACTATATAAATTGCACTTTATCCTATACATTAAACCTTTGTTAGGTAAAATTTCATCACCAATTTATCAATATATCAACTTGCTTGTGAAGCCAAATATTTAAAACACTATAAATATCATGTGAATGTAAACATACTCCAGCCACTTCAAATACATAGAGACAGAATAACACATATTTGTACATAATTACCCCCTCCCTTTATTTTCCCTTCCCCTCTAAGGGAAAACACATAAAAGAAGGTGTATAAAAAGTGCTATCCTCCATCATCAGCTGTTTCATAACATTTATATAAACATTTAAAGCAGTTGCAGCTAAATAAATCAGAAATCAATCATAAAAGTCAGCAATCATTCGGACTTCCGGTTGAGCTGATGGTGTTGTAACTGCTGAGCTCCGCACCCACCCTTTTCAATTTTCCCCGAGACATCAGAACATTTACTACAGTCGGCTTAAAAAACTATCAGAATTAGGGGGAATATACATAGGAATACTGAAGAAGCAAGAGAGATTTACCTTCACTCCAGAAATAGTGCCTAAAACCACGTGGCAATGCCAACAGCAGAGGCATCCGATTCGGAACAGTCATAGGCCCTATCGGAGTATCAGGATCAGACTGCTCCTTCCAGAAATAAACAAGCAAAGAATAAACAAATTAAGCTAGACATAATTTATAAAGAGCTCCTGTACTTTCATGCAGAGATAAAAGATCTATACGGGGAACTACACAGAGATGTGGTAAACTTCGAGCAAAGAACTGATGCTTCAGGACGCCAGATTACGGTCGTAGAAAACAGGGTCGACAACAAGGGAAGTGCCTTACAAGGCCTACAAGAGCAATATACCCAGATGCACACCAAACAAGAGGATGCTGAGAATTGGGCATGATGCAAGAATATCAGGCTGTACTTTATTCTTGAGGGATTCAAGGGACAAGACAGCAGAATTGGTAACTACCTTGCTAAAAGCCTTGGAGCTGCCCAAAGATCTCCAACTGGAAATGGAATGACTTTACTGGGTGTTGGGCCCCTGCCCTACCGATCTGAATGCCAGACCCCAGTCTATTATTGCCTGGTTCCTTAGTTTTTCAGTTAAGGAGAAAGTCCTCACTAGTGCTTGGTGCAAAGGAAAAGTATTTCGTGGACAAACACGTATTTATTTTGACAACGATTATGCCCCAGTGACAATAAGAAATCAAAGGGCATATTCAGACAACCTCCCAGTCTTAAAAGCAGCAAATATTAAATTTACAACTCCCTACCCCTGAACGCTGTTGATACAGCTCTCCACAGGACGTAAAGAGTTTTAATCGGAAGAAAAGGCCAGAGAGGAACTTCAGAACAATGGGTTGTAGTTTAAGACAAGGCCAGAGCAGAGAACACCAGCACAGGATCTACCTCGATGGCAAACAGTCTCAGCTTCTGGAAATCTGTGGAGGGGATCCTCTCAGAAGCCCACAGCTTTGTCTAATCACCTGGCTGAATTTCATCGCCCAGCTCATGGCAGAACCTGAACGGTAGGAACTATCCTTTCATGGCAACTTTATACAGTGAGCCTTATAATAGGGCTTACTCTCTGGTCCCTGTAGGCCTAAGGACGTAGGTTTTTCTTTTTTTTTGGGGGGGGGGGAGTCGGCCTGGAGACAAACTACAGGGACTCTCATGACCTACCATACTGAGGAACTATGCTTCTTCTTGCTCCTTGCTCTCACAGGGAGAGGATCTGGACTTGAACATTGTAGCATCTTTTGTATAAAGCAGATTTATATTGTTCCGTTATGTTTCTTTTTTCTTCTTTTCCTTGGATGTTGGAACAGATTGACTTTTTCTTGTGTTTCAGCAAGATAAGAACAACATCTGAAACTATGTCCGGATTGGACCACTTGCATAAAATAATTCTGCTTAATAGAATGTGCTGTTATAGAACAGAGTTAGGAGTATAATATATCACAACTCAATTGCCAAAAGAAAGGGGTGAGTGAGCACACAAGCCATCGAGATAGACAGCTCACATTTTGATACAGTATTAGGGCTATTTATTTATCTTTTTCTGCTAATATGGTGGGTATTTTATTTGCCTTATTTTAATTTCATAATTAGAAGGAAAGATTACCCACTGAGGGCCTGGGAGCTCAATACCCTTGGATTTCCCCATGTGCTTCCAGTGATGTTACAAGAAGCACATAAAAGGAGAACACAAGATATCTCCTTTACCTTGGAAGTGATTTTTTTTTTCTTGGTTATTATCGATATTTTCAGATCAGAATTCATAGGACAAACAGTTTTTGTTCATGGCGTCTCATTGTTTGTTAAGACCCTAATAGTCTATTAATAGCCCAGTTGGCTAAAATATTAACAATGGTAAATTCAAACCATGGGGGAAAATAGTTTGTTTATATTGTTTATAAGTTTGACATGAGAAAACAGTGGGAGTGTATACATTTAAGTAATAGTAAGATCAACAATATCAAGGGAAATGGCAGCTGATGGGGAGGAGAGGGGACATGGGGAAATCCAAAGGGAACTGCATGGATTTATTGACTTAGGGGGTGCTATAGCAGATGCACGTGAGAGGAACACTGTGACTGCAGAGGATGAGAGCTATATTTGAGTTATGTATAATTAAATGATGGTGATTAACACAGTGCAATTTTTATCTCTTAACATTAACGGGCTTAACAACCCAGTTAAGAGATCATGTCTTTTTCAATATATAAAAAGGCAAGCATGTGAAATAATTTATTTGCTAGAAACTCATTTAATAGAGAAAGGAACATCTGAAATTGGCATGGGGGGACAGTATTATGTCTTGGCATCATCATATCCTAAGGGGAAAACACAGAGGGGTAGCAATATTAGTCCCCTCTACTACTCAATTTCATCTGGAGTCGCAGTGTGCGGATCCACAAGGACATTTTGTTATTTCAAGGGGCTCTTTATATGGAAAACAAGTCACTTTAGTGACTGTTTATTTCCCCTCGCAGATGGCCCCTACGCAATTTAAGTAATTCTTTACCAAACTTCTGAATAATATGCAGGGCTGCCTAATTATGGGGGGGAGATATTAATTTAACTTTGGCACCCCATTTGGACTCCTCTGCCCCCTCACAGTACTGAACTTCACAATCTCAGAGACTTTTCCGTACTCAGCTCTGGGGTTAACTGATGTCTGGAGATACTTTTACCCCACTTCTAGAGCATATACCTTCCATTCCCCAAGATATAATATTTACTCTCAATTGGCAGTTATCCATGGGGAAATCATGGTTTATGCTTCATATAAGAAAAAACAATGGGTCAATGGGTATATAAAGCTTCATGTGGAACTACAAGAACTGCAACATGCTCCTAATTTAGATACTGCCAAGGTTAGAATTCTGATTAATCAGAAAAAGGCAGAGATACAAAAAATTCTAGATGTAAAAATACAGCAGGCTTTGTTTTACCTTAAGTCCTATAGATTTGAAGGAGGTCCCAAAGGGGCTAGAAATCTAGCTCGGAGGCTTAGAAGCCTTAGGATTTCTACTTATATTACACACCTCATGGACGTGGAACATTAGAGCTAAGAATACACCTCAGATCATAGAGGTATTTCAAAGTTATTATGCACACCTATATGGAGCGCCTTCAACAATAGATAACTCTGAATATGAGAAATTCTTTAATCTACTCTCATTACCTAAAGTCTCACAGGAGATGGTAGAGAAATTGAAAATACCAATTAGGATAGAAGAACTTAAAAAACTAGCCTCAAACAGTAAAACCTAGAAAACACCAGGCCCAGATGGTCTGCCCGCTGAGTGGTACAAAACTTTTTTTAAACAACTCGCTCCCTCACTGGTAGCCACTTTTTGAGAGATTCAGGAGGGTGGGACCCCCCGCCATGGTCCTATACAAATATCTCCCCTATATTAAAACATGTTAAGCCTCCTGATCTTCCTACTTCTTATAAATCAAGTTCCATTTTAAACATGGATTGTAAATTGTTTATGTCTATCTGGGCCTTTAGGATTGAAGAGATGCTGCCACACCTCATACATCCAGATCAGTCTGGCTTTATCAGCTCTAGACAGACCACAAACAATATTCAGAGAACAATACATTTGTTAGACCATATAACTCAGAGAGAGAGATCTCGGCAGTTTTTGTCAGCCTTGATGCTGACAAAGCCTTTGACTGAGTTATATGGCCCTTCCTATGGAGAACCCTATTGGAATTTGGATTCCCAATGAGTTCACTACCTTAATGCAATGCATATACACCTCCCCCAAAGCTTATGTAAAGGCAAATGGACAGTTGCCTTCCTCAGTTCCTCTGAACAGGGGAACTAGACAGGGATGTCCCTTGTCATCCCTTCTTTTCACTCTATACATAGAGCCTTTGACTGAAGCTATAAGGAAACACCCACAAATCCAGGGGACCCACTCAGGGGGAAGGAATTCACTCTTTTTCTATATGCCGATGACATCCTGTTAACACTTTTAGAACCAGAAAATACTATTCCGGTTATATTAGATGTAATTAATACTTTCTCTGATATTTCCGGCTAGAAAATAAATATTCAAAAGACAGAGATTTTATCCCTGAATGTTTCCCCTTCTCAAACCTTGAAAACTGTTCTGCCTTCCAGATGAAGAAATAATAAAATGAAATACCTCAGTGTGCATATACCTCGAAACCTAGACCACCTGGAGCTCCTTAATCTAGAGCCATTGACTTTGGAACTAGAAAAATGAATCCGGGGCCTGGTCTCACCTCTTATTACCCTTTTGTTTGAGGATACAGGCTATCCGTATGATGGTATTCCCTAAATTATTGTACTTTTTTCAGACTTTGCCCTTTACCGCTACCAGATTTTACTTTGTGTCCTGGAACTGAACTATATCTAGATTGGCCTGGGCTGAAAAACAGCCAAGGATAAGGTGGTTCTTACTGCAGCTACCTATTGATAAAGGGGGTATGAACCTTCCAAATCTGAAGGAATATCATAGGGCAGTGGTCTGTACGACAGTGATGATCTGGCTTAATAATCAAATTGATACCACTTGGAAATATATTGAATTTGTATTAAATGATTTATTTGACATTCTCACAATAGTGTTTGCCCTCCTCTCCTCCCTACCACACCTTAGGAATTTTACATTTGGTACCTGTAATACTTAAAAACATGGTATGAGATCAGGACACTTCCAGCTTTGGAAGATGATTTTTACTATTTTAGACTACCAATGAAAGAGAAGGATTTTACACTATCACAACTGGACCATACTTATAAGGAATGGCATGGGAGAGGGCAATCAATGATTCACCAATGTTTAGATATGCATGGAGTGGTGACATTTGCATCTTTACAAGCTGGTTTTCATCTTCCAAATTCCCACCGCTATAGATATTTACAGGTCAGAGCATTTCTTCTTCTTCAGAAAAATCCATCTCGGTCTTCTTTCCCAAATCCACTCCCCCAGTTAATGGGACTTCTTCTGGAGGCAATTCGAGGACAAGAAAAAAATCATTTGATAGGCCTTGCATATAAAGCCCTTAGAGAAAACTGGTCTGAATCCACAAGGGGCATTCTGAATGCCTGGAATCTTGAGTTAAACACACACATTTTATATGAGAAATGGCTAGACCAAATTACCCCCTCCATGAAGATCTCCCAAGCCCCATATTGGTTTGAATATATGTGGACGTGCAGAGTCCAATTTTTTAATACCCCTGCTAAGCTAGTTAAATATTTACCGGTGAAGTATGGTGCATGCTGGAGGGGTTGCGGTGAACCACTAGCAAATACAACCCATATCTTTTGGTCCTGTCCAATGGTTGCTCAGTATTGTCAAGATATTATGGAAAGTTTAAGACAACTAGTAGATAAAGACCTGATTTTAACACAACAATTGATATTACTTTATGTAAGGGAGGATGTTACAGTCCCGCCAAGTAAGAGCAGGAGATACCTTTATTTGGCATCAGCCAAGAAAGTCATTACACCCCTATGGTGATCCACTACTATCCCTACGCTCCCCCTATGGCGATCCACTACTATCCCTACGCTCCCCCTATGGTGATCCACTACTATCCCTACACTCCCCCTATGGTGATCCACTACTATCCCTATGCTCCCCCATGGCAATCCACTACTATCCCTACGCTCCCCCTATGGCGATCCACTACTATCCCTACGCTCCCCCTATGGCACACAGTGATGTCTGAAATCTATTATTTGGAACAGACCATTGCCTTACTATTAGGATGGGTAAAACAATTCAAACTTACATGGAGACCTTGGGTTTTTTACATAACCCCAATAGATAAGGCCTTTGTTCCTTAAATAGGCCGGAAGCATAAATAGTACTGTAGATGATTATAAAATGCCTTGGACTCCTAAGTATACTTTGGGATTTTTAAATATCGATTGGAACATTCTTTGCCATTATATTAAATCTAGTACCTTGATGATTGTTTATATCAGTGATATTGTATATATAACATACATTCCTGCTGTATTATGGTGCAAAAATAAAGAATATAAAAAAAAGTCAGCAATCATTTATTGATTTCTGATCTACTTAGCTGCTACTGCTTTAAATTGTTTGTGGCATGCAGCTGCTGCCTGGCAAATTACAAAAACTGATGGATTCACATTGTTGTTCTTGGCTATAAAACTGCATCTGTGGGCTTGAATTTAAAGTCATGCAAGAATGCCCAGTAATTATCTAGTTAGCTACAATAGCTAAACAGTTGAAATGACAATTTCTTTGAGCAAGACCTAGTACCCACAACCTTTAGAAGGCCATATGATACTGTTTCCATGGGAACACCCTTAGGCAGATGGTGGCTGGATGTTCTGATCTGTAAGCTGGTTGGAGATGTGAAGAACAAATGGCTTTTTGGTGGTGAGAGGTGCAGGCTGTGATGATTTGGATGATGATGTTCCTCCTCACCCCACTGCAGGACTTGCCTTCACTCACCCTAATAGGTGAGAGTCCTTCAGTTCTTCATCCCATGGGGGGGACTTGCCATCACCCTCTCCGACAGGCAGGCAGTCACTTGGGATTTCAGAGGTTTGATATCATGTCAGGACAGCCTCCTGAAAGCAGCTGAAAGGCAATAGCTAACCACCTTTCCAGACTTAGAGCAGTTTTGCAGGCAGAACCTGCTCTGTTTTGTTGCTAAAACCCAGGCTTGTCACTTTAGCTGCAGGGAACCCCCTTTTTAGGGACCTCAGAGTCTATTTTGGAACAATCATCAATCAGAACAAATGCCACTTGGGATTCACTCTCTTCTCATCATAGGTTTGTCAAGGAATCTTCTCAGGACCAACTGTAAAAGCTTCTTAGAACCATTTTACTCACACTCAGTGCCCCATTGATTGAGACAGAGTCACTAGGTCCTCTGAAGCTACCAGTCAGGTCCTTGCTGTTCTGGAGGCAACCCGCATTCAAGATGACCACTTCTATATGGTTCAGTTCAACTTTACTAATTATCTTTATATTTTGATTACTTTATGCAGTTTCAGGCTACAGGATTAAGCCCTCCTGGTCCCCTCTGGTGGTTGCTGGGGCCAAGAAGCAGTTGTGCAGGACAGGGGCTCTGCTGGAAGCTTTGTTTTGTGTGCTGCTAGGCAAGTCTCTCTGTCAGCGGCTCTTCTGCCACAAAGGCTCATGGAGCGTGTCTACTCCTGAGCCATGCTGTGTTCCTCCCTGCACTCCCTGACCCACTGGTGTCTTTTATTTTGTATCTTTTTTAGCCTTTGGTAACCGGGTAAGGCCCACTAGGCACAAATGCCTGTTTTCAGGGGTGACCTGGGAGCACTGGGCGGTTAAGTGACTTGCTCATAGTCACACAGTATGCAAGTGGAGGTTGTGAGAATTAAACTCAGGTCTGGTCTGCTGGATGTACCAAGCTCATTCACACCTCATTCCTCTAACCTCTAGGCTATACTGCCAGCTTGATTGAGTAGGAGGAGCTGTTTAAACAATGCTGCTGCTAAGCCAGCCTGCCAGAGCAATAATGGAGCTATTGCTCATGACACTGAATACTGATGACCAGAGTTCAGAAATGAGCCTGAGCCATCAGAGGGCTGGCCAGAGAAGAGGAGGATTGAGAATCCCAGAGGATGCACTCTCCTCCGGGTAGTGAGGGCTCTTGCTGCCACTGTAATACTGACAGCTCACTGACCACAGGTGTCAGTGCAGTTAGGCAGGCGCTGCAGGAGGCTCACATGTGTCCACATGAGCTCCCTTGCATGCTGGTGTCCTGTGGGTGGGGCATACTGGGAAAAATAGCTCTAAGCATCAGGATCCTCTGGCCACTGCCTGCTGTGAGAAATCCCTGGGAATCTCCACCCCCATAGCTGTGAAGGGGGCAGAGGATTGGTTCCGGCTTGGCTGGACCCCGCTACAAGGGGAGTAACCTCATGGTGTGGAAAGTCCCACAGGTAAGAGACAGGGACATTGGGGGATGGGGCTGGGTCTGACTTGGGGGGATCAAGTTGGAGGCAAAAAGTGTAAGTTAAAAAAAAATAATGCTCCTTTTGTTTAATTTTATTTATTTTCTCTCAGCCCATGCTGACAATGTTCTATGGGGCTGGGAGACAATATTGCTGTCAGCACTCTCTCTCTCTACATAGTTTTGGCACTCTGTAATGCTCCTAGAAAGTTTTCTGCAGCTTTGTTGTGCTCTTCACTCTGCTGTGCAGTCTCTGGGAGTGGGGGAGCAAAGAACCCAAGCGGTGCGCCGGCCATGTTGTGCTAGGTGTGATCAGCATTGAAGAAAACACTGCCAGCTGCTGGTGTGCTCCCCACCCTGCTGCTGCACATCTTGTAGGGGGGAGAAGCAAGGAATCCTGTGCAGCACTCCAGCCACTTCTACTGGAGTGCTTGGATGACAGAAGAATGTTTTGGCCGAATCTGTTTTCCCCAGTCCCAGATGCTGTGGCCTCATTGAGGCACCAAAAAACATTTCCTGTGCTCCCCAGCCCTGTTTGGAAATTCCAGAGAGGGCCGGGGGAGTGAAGATGCTGAGGCTTCAGCTGCTAAAGGAAGGTGCTCGGGGGGGGGAGACTGCACTGCTGGGCTCTAAGCAGGGTCCGAGGGAAGCTCCTGACTTGGGGGAGGGTAACACTGTAAAAAAACAGAGTATGTTTCCTGAGTCATTACATGCCCACATTAAACTGCCAAGCTTTCCTCCTGCTTCTTCAAGTACTGACATTACAGAGACATCACGTCTCAAGTCTTGTTTCTGAAAAGAACACATCTTTTTAATGATCATTATCCTTCCTCTATCATGAATCACATTTTCTCAGCCTATAAATAAAGCAAAATTTAAAAAATAGTGACTAAAAATTACACTAAATGAAAAACATAGAAGTCGACTAATTCTAAAAAAACAAACACAGTTTCTTCATCCTCGTTTGGTCCTCCTACCTCCATCATAAATCACATTTTCCTCATAATACGTCACTGTGACATGTGGGTGATGCCACCTTCTACCCTGCCTGCACACTGCACAAATGGTACAGTAGAACTAATATCCATCACCATAGGAGATAGTACGGGTGACACCATTAGTTCTCTGTATCATTGCTGCAGCAGCAGGACGCAGTACTCATCAAGGAAGTGGTAGAGATGTTGCACAAGGTTGACAGCAATACATTAGACATGCAATTTGTCATGGTCATACTACTAGATCCCAGGTATAAAGATGTGTTAATTCCCCATGGATGCATAAACTATATAAAACAGTAACTGTTGCATACACTCATGTTGGAGCAGGGAGCAGCAAAGACAGCTTGAAGAACCCAGCAAGAATGCATATACACAATCTCCTGGTCAAATTCCTCCTCCTTCTCTTCTGCTGACTTCATGCCAAGGCTACCTCCTGAGAATCTTAAATTCTCAGTCCTTCTCAGGCTCAGCTTTTACCATGGGTCATTTCATTAGTCACGTGTCTAACAAGTAACATCTACTAGCGCTGGCTCCACACTTCAGCTCACCACTCCCAGCAATGTTAGCACAACTCCTCCTCCTAATGACACTTGCAACAACATCTACATTGTCATCACCAACAAAGTCAATATGATCAGGTATGCCACTGAGAACACAGAACATGCACTGTATGTGATAGTAAAATAAGACCCATCAAAGGCAATGTAGTGCTCTACACTTAATGCCTCTTCATTTCTTTATATTTGTTTTATGTTTTCGATGCATAGCTTGTTTCTTTTTTTGGGTGGGGGGGAGTAAATAATTTGAAAGTCAATGGAGTCTCCAGAGGGAGTATAGTGACTGGCATGAAGGTAGAGCAGAGACTACGGGGCAGTATACCCTTTGAGGTCAGCCTTGCATAATAACTATTACTGTAACTCACAGCAGGCTCTGAAAGTACTAGTGGGATTTGCAAACTCTGTCAAAATACCACAAACAGTAATCCACATTAGATGCATGCCAACAGCACCTGCCACAAGTAAGCTATGCTAATTAATTTTCATTGCTGACCTCAAGACTTTGTTTTACTCCTCTATTTGTAGATTGCGTTACCCTGTGACAGTTATTGCATTGGAAGCCGAAGTTGTTCAGCCCAATTCTCGAAGCCAAACCAAGTAAATGGTCCCCAACTTGAAGCTGAACTGAAGTTGCCAATGTCCCACTCCCCCCCCATGCAGCATTTGTGTATCCTTCTTGTCTCATTTATCCACAACCCTTTCTGTCAAGAACTATTTCCTTTTGTCTTTCTTGAAGTTTCCACCACTAGTTTGAGGATGTTTCCCTTAGTGGTCATATGACCTTTTATGCTGAATAAATTCATGGTGTCTACCTTGTTATGTCACTGTACGTGCGCATTTGTAAGTTTCTATCATATTCTCTCTCGTTCTGTCCTATATCCCAATGTGTATGTCTGGACTCTCCAGCTGCTCCTGATAGGTCCTTCCCTGTTGACCAACAATCATTTTTGTTGCCTTCCTTTTGATATTTCCCAGCTTCTCCGTATCCTTTGTAAAAGGAGGGTTACAAAACTGCAGGCAGTACTCCAAGTGTGGCCTAAGCAGAGATCTGCACAGTGGCAAGATTACCTCTTCATTTCAACTAGTCAAGCCCTGTCTGATACATCCTCATATCCTGTTTGCTCTTCCATAGGCTTTATTACACCAAGATGAAGATCTACTGCTGTTTATTATGCTGTCTGTGTTCTTGCAGCCTACATGCATATCCTTGCATACAGTATTTTGGCATTAAATTGTAACTGTCATATTCAAGACCACTGTTCAAGTCTATCCATGTCTCAAGTCTCTCTTCAAGTTGTTAATCCCCTCATCAGGGCCTACTGTTCCATTTGTAAATAGACTCACCTGACCTTGAAAGCCCACCCCTATAACACTAATAAACACATTTACAGCACTGGTCAAAGTACTAATCCCCGAGTCACCTCACTCATAACCCTCTTGACATCTGAGAATTTGATATGCTGAAGGGAAATCTGTTGTAGTGGAACAGTCCCTTGTGTGTAGCAACTATCTGATGCTGTTTTGGTCTTCTGATGCAGTATACATTTGCAGTGCATGGGGGTGCAGACGAGAGGATAGCCAACCCCCGAAAACAGGAACCTGGAAGTCAAACTGTCAAAACTCATATTATGGATAAAGACTGAAACGTAGATTTCAGCAAGTGAAGGCAAATTTTTACAAGCAGCATATAGTGTCATTGTGATTATTATACTACAATAGATATTCAAATGCAGCTTTGTCTTACTAACTGTGTTCCCTGATGAAGTGCCACTGAAACAAAGCACCAGGCCATTTACGGCCACGTGCAGCCTGATGTTTCCCTACTGACTGTGCACTTGCATTTTAAGTTTACACTGTTGCATGGATAAGTGCACAGCATTTGAAAATATTTTAGCAAGCATACTAAGACTGCTATGCTATACGCCACTTTCAAGTAAATTGCCTTCACGTGCTGATGTCTGCATATTAGTAACTTTGTCCATGATAGGAATGCAGACAGTTTGACCTCTCAGATACTGTTTTGAATATTCCTCTACTGGAATTTTCAGTAGTAAAATCTTTATTTATACAGGAGTTTAAGAAAGTACACACCATTAGGGCTTTAAATACCCTTTTTCCAAGGTGTTCCCATTTGGATGTTACATTTGTTTTCAAGTTGCACAGAAAAACAACTCAGATACAAACATTATTAGATCATATTATATAAACAAATAGCCATACAGTTTAAAACCTATGAAGATGTTATGGTGCTCATGAATTTCTTTTGGATGCAGTTCACCTACTACAGTCACATCTAAAACTCAGTTCCTGTCTCACTGCAGTTTTAAAAGCTTCAAGAGGAATTTCCAACTTCTACAACTGTGAGGGTATCTTATTCCATATACATGCAGCCTTTATACAGAAAGGACATTTTACCATAATTGTTCTTTATTTGGAGGACAATTAGTTCTCTAGCTCCCTTTTTTTCTTACCTGGAAATTATGGCTGGGTTTGACTAATTTGTCCAGTAAACAAAGAGGCTTATTGTTTTTAAGAATTCTGTGTATCAGTGTAGCCCAAATACCTTTTCTTCTTATTTCCAGTGAATTCCAACCTAATATTTGATACATCATACAATAGTGGGTATTCTAATCACATTTTAATACAAATCTAGACAATCTGTTATAACTAATGTCCAATCCATATAATTGATTCTTGTTAGCATGGCCATCTATATGGCTCCCATAGTCTATAATGTGTAAGATTAGATGATTAGCAACGGTCATTTGTACACTCTTGGTAGCACAATTTTGAGACACATCTTAAGGCTTCTATTCTAGCATTCATTTTCCTTGTCAGATCTTTAATGCGTGGTTTGAAAGACAGATGCTGATTAAAGTGTACATCCAAGTATTTATACATACTGTAGATGTTTGTGTCAAAGTTAAACCATCCATTGTTTTTATTCCTAATTTAGTAGTTTTTTTCCTCATGTTTGGATGAGACAAGAGACTGCAGAGCATTGATTGTGTTATCTTCGCAGTGATTCGTAATCCTGAGGAGGTGAACCATTTCTGCATCCTAATAAAATCAAGCTGCAGTTTATGTCTCACATCCAAGATTTATCCCCTCAGACACCAATACTGTATCATCAGCATATAGTCTTATGCTGTATAGTTCAGTGATTTCGTAGATCATTTAAGTAGATAAGAAACAGTAAATAGCCCATTTAAAGGTATACACATGCCAAATCTATTGTGCTAAAATACTGGCAAGTAAAGAGTGGCACAGAAAGACACAGAAAGAGTGGGCTGCATTTTTGCAAGGCATGGATGCTAGCAAGCACATGTGCATGAAACTGAGAAAACTTACATATTTAAGGCCTGGTTGCCAAATGTTTGGGCAGTCTGCAGCTGCAGTGGTCTCTGTTGCATTAATGAATGGGAGCAGCCCAAACTGTTGTTCGCTATACTGCTTGCTGCCACAGTGTTTGGTATGGCAGACAGTTATTGTGACTGAGGTGCACCTGCTCCAGCCATTGAGCAACAGGTCAATATTCCCCGTGCTGTAGAGGGCCCTCCAGCTAAGAAGACAGTGCAGCCACCTGGGAAAAGTCATCATTCACCAAGCATTAACATCACCATGCTGCTCAAGCCTCCGACTAAGAAACTGGAGTAGGGATTGGTCTATTAGGAGTTTGTCCTGGATGAAATGGCAGTAAAAACTTTGTGTCACAGACTTCCGGTGATATCACAGAGGATAATGGAAGCTTAGCACTAAGCTCTGAGTCCACGGTGAAACAATCAAAAGCCATCTTGTGTCCTAAAGCCACCTAAACATCTGGGGAAGGTATATTCAGTAGTGACCTAGAACCAAGCAACAAAAATGAGATGAAGGAGCAATGCTAAAGAGATGAAACAGAGATGATCACGACCTGAGCACAGCCAGAGCGCCTCCCTATCCAGGGCCTCAGAATCGGCCACTGGCTCAGGTGGGGAGGAAGACGGGACTCCCTCCCACAACAGCTCCATTGACGGCAGAGCAGCGGCACATATCTTGCAAATGTTGCAACAAATTAATACTAATGTAAAGGATATTAAGCAAGATCTGAAACATCTCAAACGGAGGACAACGGAACTAGAGACAGGCCTTGATATGATATGGAAAGACACCATGCAGCTCAGCAGAACTGTAATTTTCCTAGCCAAACGAGAGAGAGAGAATTAACAATCCAAGCGGAAGTTGCTGAATCTAGAGGTCAAAGAAAAACTATCTGCATTTTTAGATTTCCTGAAGGCTGTGAACAAGATGATCCCCCAGAATTCATTGAGACCTTGCTCAGGAAAGAGCTAGATATTTCAGACACTGAACCACTCAAGCTGGAGAGGGTTCACCGAGCACTTGGCCTGAAACCTAAAAGCTATGCACCCCCGAGAACAATCCTGGTCAAGTTTAGTAGATACCCAGTGAAAGAAATGGTGTTACGAAAAGCGTGGGCCAAGAAAGATCTAAACCTTGAAGGAAAAAGAGTCTATGACAACCAGGGCTACCTGCCAGCCACAGTGCAAAAATGGAAGAGAGTACTGGCAGTGATTAAGCAACTGAAAGAAAAGCAAATCAAACCGCTGCTCCGCTATCCTGCCAAACTGCTGATTTTTTGAGATAATGGCTGTAAATTATATGACTCCCTGACACAAGCCAGTAAACCCTTCCAGAAAATAGGGATCAGCCTTCCTGACTGCCAACAAGAACTAACAGAACAAGCCCTTCTTCAGCTGCACTGGGAGATTGCTGGCAAAAAAACATTGTGGGGAAACAACACCAGAGGTCCCAGTCCTGATGAGCAGATTTGCAAACACTTAGCGCACCTCAGTAAAATCCTACAGAAGAAATCCATAACTTAAGTTCTTCATCTGAGAGAGTACTTTCAATCTCATCTAAGTTCGGGAATAATGTGAGTAGTAGATTAACAGAGATGCTCCGTTTGCTCAACTGAGACAGCGTCGCTTATTAGTTCAAACTAATATTGAAATCTGGGAAGAAAATACAATCCCAGTGATGTTATCAAGAAAGTACCCATTCTTGTGGCCAGAGGGTAATAAAATGTTTATAATCGGCTGTTTATGGCATGGGAGGGACTGTTCTGACCGTGTCTGCTGTGAAGGCTCTCTGTAAGCAAGATCGAGCCGACAGTCAGACAGCTCAAATTTAGGGATACACTCGCAGTGATTTTTGGAGGCATTTACTGAACTTTACCATTCCATAGCAAACACAAGTAAAGAGGGAGTAGAAATGAAAACTAGATGCATCAGAGACTGCTGACTTTTGTGACATGGACGCTGCTCAATCTGTTTTTCTTTCAAAACTCTGATTACTATGCAGGGCCAGTTGGGTTGTATCCTTCTCCCCCAGTTTGATTGCCTGTTTTTTCATAAGGTACAATGCCCCACTGAACTGCTTGCTGCCTGAAGTAAGGCTGGTGGCTGGTTAGTAAAAAGATTCAGTCAGGACTACCACAAAAGAAGACGAGTGGTAAAGGTTGATGGGGGCAAAAACGGAAAATTTAAATTTGTACTGTACTATGGGGAGTCGGGGAATGGGGAGGACACAAAGGACACACCAATTGATTGGGTGCAGAAAACCCTGTTTAGTTTTATTAAATTGCAGATAATGAACAAGGTACCAGATGCAAGCCAGAATCAGGGGGAGGGGGGACTTCTGTTCACCCCCACCCACATATTCACCATAGAGAGTTTTAAATCATAGGAGGTCCAAATGGAGGGAAGGGTGCTCACCCAGCAGGCAAACAGACCAATTGCTTGCATTGCCTTTTCTCCGTGATTCCACTCCTGGAGACCGCCCATACCCATCCATCACAGAGTGCTGGGTGTAGGGGGCAAGGGGCCACTAGGATAGCCCATGCTCTAGAACAGAAGGAACTTCCTTCTGAAAATGCCGCTTCAAGGTTATACTGTATAAAGTTCTGTGTTGTTAAGGGAGGAAAAGAGACTTTTTGTACATAGTTCACTGTGGTTAGATATATGGAAGGGGGAATTTAGTAGGGTGGGTCGAGAGGAAAGAACTCATCGTGGGAGTGGGGTGAGAAACATGCAGCAGGGGATCCAAGGTCTTCGTACTAACAAAGAAGGTAGATGTAAAAATAACAATAAGATGAGGGCTGAGTTGGAGGGAACTCTGAGGTTCTGTTCAAGAGCACAAAAAATCTAGAGGGAAGCAACCAAAGAAGAAACAATGTAAGGCATCTAATGGGGACACTTAAAGTGATCTTCCTTAATGTTAAGGGACTGAATACTCCTGTAAAAAGATACAATATCCTAAAAGATTTGGCATAAGCTAACTGCAACATAGGCCTTTTACAAGAGACCCACCTCTCTCCAGCAGAACATGAAAAGCTCCGCCGCCTGTGGGTGGGTGATGTAATAGTCTCCTGACATCCAAAAGCAAAAAAGGCGGGCACAGCTATTTTAATTCAAAAAAGTATAAACTTTATAACAAACAATTTGTATTCAGACAATGAAGGAAGACTGGTGGCCATATCAGGCAAGGTGGCTGACAGGGTGATGCACGTGGAGAAAATATATGGCCCTACTCCGTGCAATCCACAATTCATCAGATGTATGTTTGGTTATGTGGCTTCATTAGCTGAAGGGCAGATAGTCCTGGGAGGAGACTGGAACTGTATGGAAAGTTCAAACCTTGGTAGATCCCAGGGGGTGAAACCAGACAGAGGGCTAGGCCCAAAGACGCTGTTGAATTTACGATCTGAGGCTGGGTTGATAGTTACTTGGAGAGATATGTACCTTTCCAGTAGGGATTTCACATTCTACTCACACGCTCAGAACTCCTACTACTGCATAGATAGATTTTACACCTAAAAATCATGGGCACACTCGATTATTGATCAAGAGATTCACCCTATTTACTTATCAGACTGTGCTAAAATCAGTTTAACGCTATGTCTAGGACCCTCAGACAAACAATCAATATGGTGCCTCAATGCGGGGTTCCTCAAGAATGAAACATTCAGTCTGAAAATAAGAGGTCGTTAAGAACTATATTAGGGAGAACACAGGGACAGTTTCGAAAATGAAGTTTTTGTGGGATGGGCTTAAGGCAGTGGTAAGGGGGAAGGCCATCTCCTATGCAGCCTACAAAAAAAGAGCCATGCAGCAAAAACAGAAAAATCTAGAACAAAAAATTAAGGAAATAGAAGACCTCCACAAGAAGGGGGGACCCGATAGCCTGTTGAAAGAACTTAAACACTATAGAGAGCAATTACAACTGATTATTAGTGCTAAAACTGAAAATTCACTCAGATTCCTTGCCCAGAAATATTATGAAGGGGATAATAGGACTGGTTGGTTGTTAGCCTACAGACTCAGGAAATTAACCTCAGATAGGTACATTTCAGCTATTAGAAACACTCAACAACTCACCAAGCTAGAGACAAAACCGAGTCATATAGCCAATTGCTTTAGACAATTTTATATGAAGTTATATGCTTTGGAAACACAAACCAACCAGAACAAAAGAATAAAGAACTTTCTAGACAAGCTAAAGTTACCCAGGTTATCCGCTGAGCAGAGGAAAATGTTTGATCACCCCTTCTCTCAAGGTGAGATCTCAGAAGTCATTAAAAACCTTAAACATAATAAATCCCATGGCCCAGACGGTTTCTTGGCTGAATACTATCAACAATTTCAAACAGAGTTATCTCCCTTATTACTGCAGGTATGTAATGCATCCCATGAAACATCAAAAGCCCCAGACACATGGGAAAGAGCTCTGATCTCAATGATCCCCAAACTGGGTAAAGACACCACAGCATGCGGTAGCTACCGCCCCATCTCTCTCTTAAATCTGGATATCAAGATTTTCATCAGAATAATTGCTAACCACCTTCAAGCTGTTATCCACCCAGTTAGTTCATCCAGAGTAGGCGGGTTTTATGCCAGGCAAACATCTCCATGACAATATTAGGAGACTGCTTACTGTAATGGCAAGCACTCGAAAAGACCCAAACGGAGTCCAAGCTGTGATGGTCGCACTAGATTCCGAAAAGGCATTTGACCACCTAGAATGGAACTGCCTTGGTGTGGTCCTTAAAAAGTTTAATTTTGATTCCAAGCGCCAAGCATGGGTATCTACCTTATATTCCAGCCCAGTGGCCCAGGTGAGACTGAACGGGGTAGTATCTCCAGTTTTTGCATATATAGCCCATGATGCTTTGCATTGTGGGGGCATGTGTGAATTTGTATTTTCTTGAAACTTGGCTTCCCAGCCAAATGCCCTTCGTGGTAACCCTTGCCTCAGTGTTTGCACACAGAGGTTCTTTGTCTTTTAAATAGTTTTTTATTTTAATGGGTTCACCAATATATCCAAGGCACACTGCCTTAAGGGTAGCTGGTCCATTCCACTGGGGTGTCAAACAGACGAGGCATACTGATGAGTCCTGGTAGGATGAAACATGTGTCTATGTCTTCTGTTAGCCCTTTGCAAACTGTGTGAGAGGCCTTTCGCACTATGCAATTCTGCTTAGTGTTGGACCAGCATAACATTCTGTGGTGATTTGCATATGTAGCCCATGATGCTTTGCATTGTGGGGCATGTGTGATTTTGTATTTTCTTGAAACTTGGCTTCCCAGCCAAATGCTCCTCTGGGGTAACCTTGCCTCAGTGTTTGCACACAGATGTTCTTTTGTCTTTTAAATAGTTTTTATTTTAATGGGTTCACCATAATATATCCAAGGCACACTGCCTTAAGGATAGCTGGTCCATTCCACTGGGGTGTCAAACAGACGAGGCATACTGATGAGTCCTGGTAGGACGAAACATGTGACTATGTCTTCTGTTAGCATTCTTTGCAAACTGTGTGAGAGGCCTTTCGGCACCATGCAATTCTGCTTGAAGTTGGACCAGCATAACATTCTGTGGTGATTTGCATATGTAGCCCATGATGCTTTGCATTGTGGGGGCATGTGTGATTTTGTATTTTCCAGACAAGAATGCCCCTTTTCACCCCTCTTGTTCGCCTTATGTATGGATCCTCTGGCTGAGGCTTCTCGGTCAAGTCCTAATCTTACAGGCATCAGAATAGGCTCAGTAGATAACCGCATTTCGCTTTATGCAGATGACACGCTTCTTTACTTGCAGAACCCAGAGACCACGCTGCCCAGAGCCATGGCCCCGTTAACTGAATATGGAAGCATTTCTGGGTTTAAAATTAATGAAGCAAAGTCAGAGATCATGTCCATCGGTGCAGAAGTCGCCTCAAACACAAAGACACTAACAAACTTAAAATGGTCCATCACTAGTTTCAGATACCTAGGGATCCAGATACCAGCTGACCTGAGTAGGCTCTACCAAGTTAATCATGTGAAACTGTTAGAGAGCATTAGAGGGGACTGTAGTAGATAGACTTCCTTGCCACTGTCGATAACGGGTCAAGTGGAATCAGTTAGGATGAATGTCCTCCCAAGACTGCTCTTTCTATTTGATCAGTACCCATTTGCCCACCAAAAAAATTCTGGATGGATATCCATAAAATACTGAAGAAATTCATGCGGGTGGGAAAGAGACAGAGATTAAACTGGTCGCTCCTTGGACTCGACAAGGGGAAGGGGGGGTTTGGGGTCCTGGACCTGAGAGGTTATTACAGAGCTGCCTAAATACAACACCTGGCAGCCTACCGTGCCACTGAAGAAACACAAAGCTAAGTAAAAATGGAACTAGACATTATGAGACCTGATGTACTGAATTCCATTTTACTCAGTAAAGGGGACCCCAAACTATTAAGGGCCCTCCCTACCCCTTGGCTTAAAAACCTGGTGGAGACATGGAGAAAGGTAGTAAAGGACTTGGAATTAGAGAAAATAATCTCACTACAAGGAGAAATCACTAAATGCATTGACTTCCCTCCAGGGAAAGAAAACTCGATGTTTACTCAGTGGGGTGGGAGGGGTTTGCGACGACTATCCCAACTATACATAGGAGCCACTCTAAAAAGTTTCAGTCCGTTACAAAAGGTATTTAATATACCACCGAAAGATTTCTATGGCTACCTACAGATCAGACATTACTTATTGGCAGGAGATTGGCAGGGGTACGAGAATCCTTAAGCCGAGCAGCCACTGACAGATTTTCTCCTCGGCTTTGTAGCAGGCACAGTGCAAAAATCCCATCTCATTTCTAAAATCTATAAGGTATGCAAAAGAAACCAAGTCAGCACTAGAATCAGAATTCAACAATGCTTGGAAAGGGAGATTAATGAGGCAGGAAGACCTATAAAATGGGACCAGATTTGGGGATTGGCCCAGAAGACTACAGCCTCTCCCTCATGGAGGGAGTTTAGATGGCAGGTTCTAACAAGATATTTCAGAACCCCGGTGATAACCAAGCACAAATGGAAATCTCTTTTGAATAAGTGCTGGAGAGGGTGTGGACACGCAGGGACATACAAACACATTTTCTGGAGCTGCCCCAAGCTCAGTAGTTTGGGGGTAAAATTGCTGGACAAATTAGTTCCATTTTAAAAGTGCAGATATCAGATAATTGTCGATACCTATAGTTGGGTGAACCTCCTCCAGAGCTATGTGGATTCAAGGCAAGGTACCTATTTACAGTTTTAATTGCTACTGCCCAAAAAGCCATCACCAGGAATTGGCTATCATATAAACCCCCAAGGGAGGAGCAGTGGTTGTTATGTTGTCAACAGATAAAAGACATGGAAAGGCTTACAGCCCACCTAAGACTACAACCAGACTTATACAAAGCTAGCTGGTTACCATACTTCGAATTCCTGAGTGTAAGAGAAGGAGTGCCAGTCTAAGAAATCTTGGCAAGAGATGCACTTAGCCAGTGAACAAGAAATACACCGGCCCCCTCACTTCCTTAATAAAGAGTGCCCCCTTGCCCACTAATGAGTAGACAACCAAGAAAAACCCAAAGCCACAATTTCACCTCAGATCAGGCCAGGCAATGAATTATTGATCAGGAAAGACCAAAAGCCTTTGGAAATCACCCTATTCAGTTCGGTTTCTTTCTTTTCTCTCAACCTGCTGCACACAGTGGGAAGGGGGGAGTTCCACATTAGTTTATGTATTCATATATGATTTTTGTACAAGTCCCCTTGTCTAATGATTAATGATTAAGTAAGTTTACCTGTAATATTGCATTACTCATTTTATTTTGGGGGGTTGATTTATAGTGTTTATAATGTCTACACTGTTTTAAGTATTGTACTGTTTGAGAAAATTTAAAATAAAAAATTGCCATTTCAAAAAAAAAAACTTTGTGTCACAAGAGGAGCAGGCTGAGGGGAACTTTCGGTCCATGGTGAAAATAGACTTTGACACTGAGGTTGAGCAGCTTTCAACCTCAAAGCCAGGAATCAGGCGATAGGTTGAACTGAGACTTGTTCATCCCATTGGTGCCATTTGTGTTGTGTTTAATAGACTATTGCTGGACATTTTACTTACAGGACAATGTTGCTAGACACACAGATATTGTGCCTTTCCATGCTGGTTGGGCATGGAAACAATTGTGGCAATTAACATGTTGTGCATGTTGTTTTATATCTCTCTCTCCCCCTAGGTCAAGCGTAGAAAGAGAGAACTGAACTAGCAGCAAGGAAGGTGCTGGAGAAGCACATGCTATGTCTATGTACTAGGCCTTTAAGGAAAGGATTACCCCTACAATGACTTTAAGCAGGGACTGCCCCATAGACTTTTAATAATACACAGCCTTGATTGTGTGGCAAATATTTTTGCAATGCGAATGTGTGTGCTAATAAGTTCATTCCTGTGACAAATATTTGTACAGTAAAGATGTATATATTTTTCCAAGCCATGGCACTCTCTTTTTCCAGGTGGGAGGGAGACATAAGCTGTGCGAGAGGGCCCCTAGGCGGGATGAATAGATTGAACATAGGCTGGTAGCAGCCCAAGGAGGTGAAGCAAGAAGGTTCAGGACCCCAGGGCAGTTGCCAGCTGTGACTGTGTCCAACCACCACAAAATGTAAGGGAGGCCCAGACCACACTGGTGGTACCAGGGTGGTCCATCATGTAGGTTTGAATCGGCTAAGAGGAGTGGGAAGGACCCCAGTTTGCCTGGAAGTTAGGTGCCAGGAGAGACAGCTGCAGCTTTTGTGGGTATGCAGCGTGCTGCCTGGCTCCTTGGTCAGTGAAGGTGGGACACTGGTGGGAGATACCCCCCTGAAGTGTAGGGTAGTGGGTTGTCTTGTTGCAGTTACAGGGAACTTGGTTCAAATCCTACTATTATATTAAAAAAAAACAGCTTAATAACTTAATTGAATATACACTGTCAGCAGGGTAGATCAGTGAAAAAGAATAATAATTTCTAGAGCAGATAACTCAGTAATACCTACACTATTTCCTGTCAAAAGTGCAAAACTATCCTGTTAACCCACCATGTCACCCAGTATTGTCAGGGGTAGGGTTGTTGACTGAGACTTTATCACAGTGCAGTATGTGGAATTTCGTCTACAACATATTGTGATGAACCTATCCTCACCCATGTGGAACACAGTGCAGTTCCTGGACAAACTTAATAAAATTAACTTGGATCCAACTTTTAAATGTCTTACAATTGATGTATATTCTGTGTACACATCTATCCCACACATGCAGGGCATCACAGCTACTCAGCATTGTTTACAAAACTATTATGATCCAGAGGCATGTCCAACTGAATTTATTTTTGAATCACTGGAGTTCCTGCATACTCGTAACTATTTTATTTTTGAGAAACAAAAATCTTTTTAATAACATGATGGGTACATAATTTGCTCCCTTATATACCAATTTATTTTTGGGACTATGGGATGAGCACCTGGTATTAAACAATGCAAATAACCCTTATTTAGAAAACATTATTAGGTGGCACCACTTCACAGTGTGTGTATGCGTGCTGTGTGTGTGTGTGTGTGTGTGTGTGTGTGTACCTCAGTTCATTCTTGCAGAATGTTTAAATAGAAACAATTTAAATTTACAATTTACAGTAGTTCTAACATTCATTCAAATGTTTTTTGGATCTCAGTCTACTGTTGATGAGGAAAACCAGATACGAACAAACTGTTTTTACTACGCTACATCTGGAAATCCTGTTTTATGTGCAGCCAGTACTAATCCCACAAGTGTAATTAACAATTTCTCCCTTGGCCAGTTCCTGTGTCTTCATTGCAACTGTTCAGATATCAATAAGTACAATACGCAATCAGCAGAGATAACTGACAGGTTCTTAGCAAAGAGGTTATGACCTTACCCTTCGTGATACAGCTAGACCTACGGCCAGTGAGAGAGAGAAAGATCAAGACACACACCCACATGTGCCTGAGAACACACGAAGATGGGGAATTTAACATAATTCCCACTGTTACTGAATACAATATTCTGATACCTAAAGTTACAGAACTTGCCGCCTGTTCACAGTGGCACATTTTTTAATCTGATCCAATCCTCTCCCAAGTAATAGGGTTTTTTCCCATTATTTCTTTCATGAGATCAAAATATTTGTCAGATGTGCTCTCTAGTAGCAATAAGATGCCCCCTCAACGAAGTGAAGTTACTTCATTATCATCAAAACCATTTTGAGTTTTCACTTGCAGTGACTGCAATGTGTGTAATTTTTGGGTACAGAGCACAGGATGTCACCAACCACTGAACAAAAAACAGGCTGACATCAGATAGCTTATCACATTGGACACATTTTATCATTTATGTAGCCTGTTGTGGATGCGGCAAAGTCTTCATCAGCTGCACTGCCTATTCCTTAAAAACTCAAATTCAGGAACACGTGAGGTTTATTATCCTTAGCCGCATGGACAATGCACAGAGTACACACTTTTTTGCCCTACAAGATTCCATTCCCAGTGATATGTACTTTATGGGAATTGAGCCTCTACAGTCCAGGTGTGGTGACAGAGTATGTACCCCATTACAAAAACAATTTGCCTGGAGCTTTAACCTTAGGAGCTTGTTTCCTTAGGGCCTGAATGATGTGATAGACCATGTACCATTGCAGCAGAGCCAGAAAGGATGTAAGGCAGTGCCTTGCAGGATTACTGCAGGGAACAGTGCAATTAAGCCCTTTTGTTATGCAGTATTTGAGACGTCATTTACTGCAAAGTATTGCACTGCATCTTGGCTGGCTCTGCTGTATAATTATTTATAAATGCCTTTTTTTTATTTTTCTGACCTCTAAATGATTGCACTCAGTTTAACTTGTTGCACTTTTTAAGACTGAGAATGTATGTCATAGTATAATTGTTTCTCTTTGCCTTTCAGATCACTACATCTTTGAAATTAATGCATAGTGAATTCTGAATAATGACGTACGATAACCATTTTTGCAGTCATTCTGTGGGACACATATTCCTCCATTATTCTTCTCATTTTGGGGCATGATTTGATTAGAGATGGGTGAAGTGGCCCCAATTCGCTCCGCGAAGTGATTACGTGAGGTGAAGGCGGTGAAGTGCCTTGTGAATCAAGTACTGCGTTATAATGGATAGCGTGAAGTCCATTGAAAATAATGACTTCGTTACTCTGCCTTCCCAAACCACTACTCCACCAATTCTTAAGATGAAGTACATTAAAAACAATGTACTTTGCCTCACTTCGCCTTGTTTTTAAGCTCCAAAGTAGAAGTTTGCAGTGATTTTTGGGATTTCATGTAACATGGGCTCTAGATTGTTCTGCACAGCCTCAGTTCGGGGTAGAGTGTGTAGGAAGCTGTAGGAGACAGTCTGCTGTGAGAGCTCTCTGCAATTCAAACCTTATAAAAGCTGTTAAAAAAGCCTTTTTGAGTCTTTCTTTTGTTGAAACTTTAGTTCATCGATTGTAGGAAACCCTCCTGTGCTCATATCATCGAGCATTTATTGTTTGTGTGTGGATTTTGAATGTTATGTACAACATTCAGTCTGTGTACTGAGAGACAGTGGAAGTGTGCTTTGGGGGAGGGGCGTATCTGTGGTGTAGGTAGATTAACTTGGAGAAAAAGTCAGTTATTTCTGTTTTGGTGATTTCTTTCTTATAACTGTGTTAATGTACATACAGTAATATTTTCAATAATTCTTGCCATTTTTTTGCTGATTGTGGTGGTGCATCAGTGCATAATTTTAATTTGTTTAAAATATGTGGTTATATTACTGAAGTTTTCAATTTGCTACGCATTACTTAGTGTGTGTGTGTGTGTGAGTATGTGTGTGACGCATGTCATCAAATCAGACACCTTTTATTGTGCCACATAGTAATTTCAGCAATGTGAACCTGCTATCCACTGCAGCTGTGTGATTTTTGTACTTCTTTGTGGTATCTTTACTGGTACTAGTAATAGTGACTGTCACTTCAGCAGTGCAGTACACTACCCCCCTGGCCCGCCCCAACCGGCAAAGGTTTCCTTTTCCAGATTTAAATTTCTGATGGTGAGCACTGGTTAGGTGTTGTGCCTTTGTATTGTAAGCCTGTTTTGTAGTATCTCTCCAGGTTTCACCACTCCACCATTGTACACATTGATATGTGTTTTTAAGTCAGGGAGTTTTAAGATACAGCTCATCAGGGAAGTACAGGCGAAGGCATTCGCATTCCCAATACAGTTTCATATTGGTTAACTCACACCATCGACACAGAATCACGTTCTTCATTATCACGGTCACAAATGCAGTCACAAATCACGATTCATGATCACGTCACAAATCACAACTTTCATTTTTTTCTAGTTACTTGGATGTATGGTAAGCCTGTTTTGTAGTATCTCTCCAGGCTTTACCACCCCACCATTGTACTCATTAATACGTGTTTTTAAGTCGGGGAGTTTTGTGCTGCAGCTCATCAGGGAAGTGAAGCCGTAGGCATTCGCGTTCCTTCTTGTATAGCATGTGAGTTACAGTACTATAAGTAGTGGTGGTCGAAGTGGTTCATGGAGTAACGCGGAACCCGCAGAGTACTCCACAATGTGAAGTGGAGTACTTTGCTTCATAATGAGGAATGCGATGTCCATTGAAACCAATGACTTTGCTTTATTCCGCCTTCCCCAAACCACTTCTCCACCAATTTTAAGGTGAAGTACATTTGAAATCAATGTAATTCGCCTCACTTCACCTTGTAAATTGAGCTCCAAATGAAATTCTGCAGTGATTCATGGGATTGCAGGTCACATGGGCTCTAAATTGTTCTGCACAGCCTCAGTTCTGGCCTGGGTACTGTGTGTGTAGTGATAGCTGAAGACAGTTTGCTCTCAGAGCTCTGTGATTCAAAACCTCTAAAAGCTGTTTAAAATGCCTTTTTGAGTCATTTATTTTGCCCAAAATTTACTAGGAAACCCTTCTGTGCTCATATCATCGAGTGATTATTGTTGTGTGTGAATTTTGAATGTTAATTTAGAACAATCAGTCTGTGTACTGTGAAGTGTGCTTTGGGGGAGGAACATATTTGTGGCGTAGGTACATTAACTGGGAGAAAAAGGCAGTCTTTCTGTTTTGGTTATATTTTTCTTGTATAACTGTGTTAATGTGCACACAGTAATATTTTCAGTAATTCTTGACATTTTTTTGCTGATTGTTGTGGTGCAGCAGTGTATAATTTGTTTAATACATTTGGTTATATTACTAAAGGTTTTCAATTTGCTACTTGCAGTGTGCGTGTGAGTGTGTGTGCGATGCGTGCCATTAAATCAGACACCATTTATTGTGCCATAGAGTAATTGCAGCAATGTGAACCTGCTATCCACCGCACCTGCATGAATTTTTTATACTGCTTTGTAGTATCTTTACTGGTAGTGGATTGTTACTGCCGTGCACTAATCCCCCAACTGGCAAAATGTATTCCTTTCCAGATTTGGATTTGTGACTTGTGTGCACTAGTTAGGTGGTGGTGTGCCTTTTCGTATGCATCCCTTGAGTGCGCAGCACAATCTTAATCTGTCTGTGCATTTGCAGTGCACCATTAATTCTGGGAGACTGCATTTCTTGTTACGCTCTCATTTCATTTCGTCAGCACTGAGGAATTTTCTGGAGTCTGGACACAAGACAGTGTCAGTAGCATTTTGGGGATACACATTAATTCTGGTGACTCTGTGACCACTGCACGCATGACTGAGTGCGCCATTAATTCTGGGAGACTTTGCATTTCTTGTTATGCTCTCATTTCACTTCGTCAGCACTGGGGAGTTTTCTGGACACATGACAGTAGCACTTTGGGGATGCACATTAATTCTGGTGACTGTGTGGGTGGGGTGCTGCCAGTATTGTTGTCACTCCGCCTTACTTCACGTTTAAAGCAGAATGACAACACAAAGTAATAATAACAAGGTGAAGTGAGCATTTCCTATGGGGCACTCTGTGTAGTGAAGCACCAACGCAAAGTGGCCACTTTGTGTTCACTTCGCAGGCGGATTTTAAATTTGCTGCATCTCTAGATTTGATATCAGAAATTTAAAATCATGCATGTTTTATACATTCAAGTAGAGGTCTTTACACAATTAGGATATTCTTCACTGAAAACTGTTAAAGCAGTTTCCAACTACCCATTCTTTTAACTTAGTGTACACATTATTGAGTATGAGACAGTTAGACTGACTGCATCCTTTTATGTATCACTAATAAGTTACTTAGATCTATTTCTACTTGTATTGGTATTTCTCTCATACCAACTTTATATTTTGCTGTGGGGATTTTTTATAATGAGAACTTTTTCAGAAAGATACTAGGACATTGTGTACAAGGTGCACTTTTAGCATTGTAGCTCCCCCTCCCCCCATTTTTCATAATGGGGTGATTCACAAAGGGGGTGATTCACAAACTACATGCCAGTCTCACATAGAGCACCCACACCACTTCACACCTGGGGTGGCCATGCACTGGCTGGGATTCATGAATCCCGGCCACCAGTCTGCACCCCTGCCCCAGGGCATGCAGCCGCATGGCTGAAGAATGTGGTGGTGTGGGGGCAGAGTGTGGGACACAGGGGGGGTATCCAATGGGATGCCCATCCTGGGTCCCATAGTGGGTCCCTTCCATGCCAGGGCATGGGTGACTGGGAGAGCACGTGCCCCAAAGGGTGAAAACACTGGCCATTTGCCCAAACAGCCACCCCAAGACCACCCAAGCTGCACAGTGAGCTGGGGCAATAATGTGGCGGGGTCCCGATTTCAGTGCCACCAGCTGGTGCCTGAGGGGGGTGCATAACCACACAGGACAGTTACAGCAAGGTCCCCCCCTCACCCAGATGTCCCTTGCTAGCATGGCACGCAAGTGCCTTCATGCATACACACTGGTGTGGGCACCCCCCCGAGACGTCCCTGTCCCATCCCTGGTGCAGCGCCCTGTGGCCGACCAGGGATCCTGAGTGCAGGACACTAGTGCACCCATGGGTGAATGCCACAGGGGGTGTGTGTGCAGATCAGTGCTGTGCAGCATTCAGTAGTAGGAATGCCTATGCGCTGCCCTTATGCAGTGCACAGGCATTCGTGCATAGGGCCCAATATTTGGAAATCATATATAATGTTAACTATGATGGATTAATGCAGTATCAGCACACTGGGCCTTATGCACCAAGACAGCCCGAGTACACACCAAAGGTACATATCCAGACCACGTCACTCCACACCTGCGAAGACAGATGCACCACACATCATTCTCTAAGCTGCTCTGCCCATCCATGGCCCCTCCCCACATGTGCCTGGTAACGCAGAGGGGCCAGGGGACATTGGGTGGGGGACCAGCAAACACCAGTGGACATGTGATTCATGGGCATGCAGTCAGATGCCCTACCCACTTGTGCACTGGATCTCCTGTTCCATGTGGAACAGGGGATTTGGGGAAACAGTGAGCCCCAAAGTCCCTTAAAGGGACATTGCAATGGCAGTTGCCCCAACAGTTGTCCCAAGCTCTCACTGCATGGTCTAAGGACATGGGGCAGCAAGACAGGGAGATCACTTGTCCCACCATGGCCAACTGCTGCCAGTTGGAGGGGGTGCATGACAGCTATGGCAGAGTTCCTGCCTGCATAGCCTGTGCCCCCTCCATCAGCACGCCACACTGTGGAGTTGGGTGACTGCATGACATGTAGCTATGCCCCACCCCTGGTCATTCCCCATGTCTGTTTGCGTATGCCTTGCTACAAACAGACAGGCACCTAATGCAGAAGTGGTGCACACCCCTTTGTGAATGCCAGCAGTTCAATAGGATCCCCAGTGCGCAGCATGTACTGTAGACCTGAGGAAGCCTACAGGTCACATATACTGTATGTGATGTGTAGGCTTTGTGCATAGGTCCAACGTACAGTATGTATGGGTCTCTTTAACAGCCATATACAAAATGGGAGGGGGACTGAGCCCAGAACCCTGCCTCTGGAAAATGCAGAAATGCCTCTATGAAATGTCATGGTTTTCCTATTTTCTTGCTTGTTCTTGCTTTGAGTAATCAATAAGGGTATTTTTGCATTGTTGCTTTCTCATTGCTCATATTTTTGTTTCCAGAGAGCAGCTTCTGTGTACTTTTCCAGATATTGGTTTCTCAACGGGACCATTTCAGTGAGTGTGCGTGTTTCTTTTTGTTGTTTTTTTGCCAGGAAACCTGGACTGTTGCTAAGAGATGCTTAATTTGCACCTTAGCACCCACAAAAATGGACTGAGTGGTAGAACACTGCACCCAGTATCAACTTTGGGCATGGCCCCAAATCCTTAGTGGGGGCACACCAACCCCATAACCTTCTGGCCCAGCTGCAAGAGCCCTACTACTGAGCTACACTGACATTTACAGGAGAAGGCAGCATCATAAAGGAGCTTTCATGCTCACACAGGATGATGTAAAACTGGTTGGCAAAAAACACTAAGCGGGTTCCATGCTAACAGTCATGATACCAGTCAAACTGCTTGCCAAGCAGCTGGCACGGCCACTCACCCCACATGCACTGTGAAGTGCCCATCAAAGCCTGGATACAAAACATTCTGTTTTACATGTAACTGCTGCTGAGGAAAGATTTACAGGTATTGACAAACTGCCATTTCATAGGGATTTACTTCAGTAGTTTTTCAAATAAGCTGGAAGAGTTTGTTGAAGCTGATTCAATAAAAGAGTAAAAGAACCCTCTATAACTTGTTCCTTGAAATATATCTAGAAACTTTGTTATTAAAAAAATCAATAGTGCTGTAATTGATAAGGTCTTTGAATATTGTGCATCCCATCTAATGATGTGCAGCCATTTTTGAGGTTGAAAGTGACTCATAAGTATTAGGGCATAACCAGAAGTTGGTCTTCCATTAGTTATTATTTTCCAATACTTTTGCAGTGGCTGCAGAAGCAAGGAAAAATTGGGAATCCGTACTAAATCCTGACGTACTAAATCCAGACATGGTGAGTGCTTGACATGTTAATTGCCCGAATTACCAAAATCCTGACAGCTGCTGCTACAGTACACAACACGCTGAACACGGAGGAACCTTGCAATTAACTTACAGTACTGACAACAACGCACTGAACATTGCAATGGATCCACACTTTATAACTTGTCATAAGATTCAGAACTTAAAGATTTAACGGTGCTTTACTGTGGAGTGGTTTCTACTTTGAATTGCTTCCTGGTTTTAATGTTCACAGTAGCAACCACGTTGGTTGATATTTACAAGGCCTTCACTTGTAAACACTTGCAGTTTGATCTTGTAGCAGCAGCATTTACCACACAGTTATGAACTTGATTTTACATGGGGACAGTGCTTTTGTTAATTCAGGAGATGCGTCTTTTAGTGTGATATGCAGCAATCCAGATAGAAACCTGTTTACTGACCAAAAGCAGCAGCTACTGCAATGGGTGAAGTTGTAACAGGCATAGAAGTGCAGAAGCAGAAGTCATGATTTTCATGACATTTAAATCCCGAGATAGCATAAAACTTCAATCGGACCCATTTCTGCACAATCCAGCTATCAGATGGAATCTGGAGTAGCTGTGAAGAGGCCCTTACCTTATAACTGATTGATCAGTAATATCATTATCAGCTATCGCTGTATCACTATCAACGGTACTAGCAGTGTTCAGGGGGGAGATTTAAACCACAAAATAATCATGTAACTAAGCGGATTCAAGGAATCCATAGTCTGAATAGACACCAAGAGATAGCAAACCTCAAACCTGAGTAAGTTTTCCTCCGTGTTCAGTGTGTTGTGTACCGGCAGCAGAAATTAATACTGTCGGGATTTCAGCTATTCGGGTTATTGACATGTCGGACACTTACCATTGCGGGAATTCAGTGACGGGATTTTCAATGTCGGGAACATGAGTGTCAGGATTAAGTACCTAATCCAAAAAATTGTTACTGCTAGAGGAGAGACTTGACATGTTCGCAACGCGATCAAGGTCATAGGATGAATGAAAATTAATGTGAAAAGTACACAGTTACTAATTAAATAATGTGTAGTATTCCCAAACTTCAGAAAAAGTTGAAATATATTTTATTAAAACATTTATTTCTAAAAATAATTTTATGTATTGATTCAAAAAATAGTATTGATACAGTCTAATGATACAAAAAAATAGTATCAACACTATTTATTTGCCTTTTTTGGCTGTCACCACTAAAAAACATGTATTAATAATACACTGAAAAAGCAGGTTCCGATAGTATTGATACATATAGAATAGTATCAACACCTAAAAACATTATTGACTAATGATGGGCGAACCAGCTCTGGTGCAGATCTGATCCCACCCTGAATCAGGCGGACTTAGCTCTGTCCAGAAGAACCAAGTCTTTTGTGGCTGGACCCAGATTGCCGAGTTTGCTCAGTTCGGAAGTGCGTTTCAGTCTGGAATAACATTCTCAGCACCAGTACTTCATGGAAAAGGCAGTGCAGGGTGCAGAAAAGTGCAGAAAAAAAAGTTTAATTTTTTTCCCCGATCACTGCTGAAGACTCCTGAGTCCCTGGACCGTCACATGACCAACAAAGGGAAACCCTCTTGACCCTGGGGCACTGAAGGGAGCAAACCAATGAGGGTCTCTGTTCTGTGATTGACCCATGTTCTACCCAATCCTCGGTCAGCCACCACAGGACCTCCCTTGGAAAGTGAGTACTGAGTGCATTTGGGGCTTTACAGTCAATGGAGACAGTCATGTGTATGCGTGTTTGTGTGTGGAACAATCCACGAAAAGTTTGTTTGAGAGGGAGAGTAGAGACTGAGAGACCAATGAATTTATGAACATATGAAATTTGCCAGCAGATAAAGGCCTAGAGGTCTATCAAGTCTGCTCGAATGTGCAGCTAGCACCCCTTATTCTGCAGCTGCCCCTCCCTTCCACCCTTCCCCTTCATTGACCCTCCCCCTTGTCCTGTCCCATCCCCTTTTGAAGCAGTCGACTGTTCTACTGGATACCACTTCTGCAGGTAACGATTCCACCCAGCCACCACCTCTCTGTAAAAGTGTCTCCTTTATCTCGCCTCCTGAACCTTCCTCCTCCAGTCTCATATCATGGCCCCTGGTGTCCTTCCCTCCCTTACTTTGAACAGCCCCTCTGTACCTGTCTTGTTTATTCCTTTCATGTACTTAAAGGTTTCAATCATGTCCCCGTCCCTCCTCTCCTCCAGCGAGTACATGTTCAACTCCCTCAGCCTCCTCTCGTATGATAAGTCCCCAGCCCCTTGATCATCTTTGTTGCCCTGCGCTGCACCCCTCCAGTAACTTAATGTCCTCTTTTTTTTTTTTTTTTTTTAGTTGTTTAACCAGGTATAGCACACTAAGCTGAAAGCTTTTTTACAGGAGCAACCTGGGAGCACAAGGAGGTTAAGTGACTTGCTCAGGGTCACACAGTATGCAAGTGGAAGCTGTGGGATTCAAACCCAGGTCTGGTCTGCTGGATATTACCAGATTTGCAACTCAATATGGGTGCTAGTACTGCACGCAGTACTCCAGGTGCAGCCTCACTAATGACCTATACAGTGGCAGAATCACCTCCTCCCTCCTCGAAGATATACCCCTTGCAATACAACCCAGCATTTTGTTGGCCTTTGCAGCTGCCTTCCTACACTGTGCCGAGTTGTTCATTGACCCTGTAATGAGCTCCCCCAGATCCTTCTCCTCCTCTGTCTGGGCTAGCTGCATTCCCCCCAGTTGGTAACTCCTCCTTGGGTTCTTTATCCCAAAATGCAGCACCTTGCGCTTTTTAGCATTAAACCCCAGTTGCCAGGTGTCTGACCAGGTTTCTAGCTTTGCCAGATCATCCTGCAACCCCTGCCATTCTCCTAGGTCATCCACCACCACTCCTACCTTGGTATCATCAGCAAACAGACTGATCTTGCTCTTGATGTCCAATGATATGTCTGCAATGAATATCCCAAACAACACTGGTCCCAACACTGAGCCCTGTGGAACACCACTCATCACTACCCTTGGGTGTAAGAGCTCCCCACCCACCACCACCCTCTGTTGTCTTCCCTGAAGCCAGTTCCCTACCCATCTCACCAGCTTTGCACCCACCCCTGTGCCTACTAACTTACTTCCCAGCCTTCTGTGTGGCACCGAGTCGAATGCCTTACTGAAGTCCAGATACAGGATATCCACTGCATGGCCCCTGTCCAGTTGCCTAGTTACCCAGTCATAGAACTCCACCAGGTTGGTTTGGCAGGATCTGCCCCATATGAAGCCATGCTGTCTGCTGTCCTGTAGTCCTTTGGCTTCTAGGAGGGCTACCAGCCTCTCCTTCAGGATAGTCTCTATTAGCTTACTCATGAAGGATGTGAGGTTCACTGGTCTGTAGTTTCCCGGTTCATCCTTGGGGCCACTCTTGTGGAGGGGCACCACATGAGCCATCCTCCAGTCCTGAGGTACACACACCCCAAATGTAGTGAGGCATTAAATAGGTCTGCCAAAGTCCCTGCAAGGACCTCTGCCAGCTCCTTCAGTACCTGGGGTGGATGCCATCTGGGCCTGGCGCCTTGTCCACCCTCAGTGCCTTTAAACCCTCCTGAACTCTGCCCTCCATGATTTCCCCATCTGTCACCCCTTCCTCCCCGTTTCTGCCATTTCTCCCCCCTTGGGTGTCACCCCCCTCTTCTTAGTAAATACCGAGCAGAAGTAATCATTTAGTGCTTTTGCCTTATTGCACCCTGCTTCCACCCAACCCCACTTCCTTCCTAATCCTTACTATGTGGTCCTTACAGCTCCTTTTCTCCCTGATGTACCTAAAGAAGTCATTCTCCCCCCCCTTCTTAATGCCTTGTGCCAGCCTGAGTTCCGTAGATGTCTTGGCTCCCCTTACTGCCCTTGTCACCTCCTTCGATTCTGTCAAGTACTCCTCCCTGTCCTCCCCACTCCCTGTTTTCTTGTACTTCCTAAAGGCAGCTCTTTTCCTCCTTACCGTTTCCATGACCTCCTTGCTCAACCAGCTCAGTTTCTTAGCCTAGCCTTCTTGCTCTGGGCCTTGCAGCAGGTTTTGGTTGCCTCCACTATCCCCAGCTTTATGAGCTCCCACCTCTGGTTAGTGTCCATACTAGATTGAATTCTGGCCAGGTACCCTTTTACCACTTCCCCCATCCTCCCAAAGTCAGCCCTCCTGAAGTCCAGCACTCTTGTGCCAGATTCCACTCCTTCCTTGCCCATATCCAATGTGAGCCATACTGAGTGGTGGTCACTCCCTGACAGTGATTCCTCCACTGTAAGTTTTCTCACAAAGTCCCCATTTGCCAGCACAAGGTCAAGGGTATTCCCTAACCTGGTTGGTTCACTGACCATTTGCAGCTGGAAGCTGTTCTGGAAGGCATCTAGCAGTACCTGCTCCCTTCTGTTCCTGGTTGTTGAGGTACTCCAGTCCACTCCTGCATGTTGAAGTCCCCCACAATCACCACACTACCCTTCTCGCAGGTCCTCCTGATCTGTCTCGCTACTTCCCTGTCTAACTCCTCCGTCTGAGATGGCGGCCTGTACACCACTCCCATTCTAAGAATTCTATTCTTGGAATCCTGGATTTGCATCCAAAGTGACTCTGTACTACCTTCCTCCCCTTCCTCCCTTACACACTTCAGTCCTTCCTTCACATATAGTGCTACACCCCCCTCCTTTCCCAATCACCCTGTCCCTATGAAATAACCTGTACCCTGGTACAGACAGGTCCCAGTCATTGTATTGGGTGGCCCATGTTTCTGTGATGGCTGCAATGTCCACCTCTGGCAGAAAACCGCAGAGTGCTGCAGACGTTGCAGCAGACTGAGAGCACCTATTAAAGAAGGATTTTTTTTTCATTAGAGAAAGAGTAGAGAGACCAACGAATTCAACAGCAGAGTAGACAGCAGCAGAGTGCTGCAGACATTACAGACTCAACAGCAGGAACGATAAAACACCTGTTTTTGTTTAGTCAGAGAAGGAGAGTATACATATATATATATATAGAGAGAGAGAGAGAGAGAGAGAGAGAGCAAGAGAGAGACTAGACTGTGTTGCCCATCTCTGTGCTGCCTTGAAATGTCATACTGCCCTAGACTCTGTGTTGCCCATCTCTGTGCCATAATGCCATACAGATTGTGAAGGGGGGCATCACATCTCAGACTTTGTGTTGCCCATCTCTGTGCCATAGTGCCATACAGATTGTGAAGGAGGGGAGTCACATCTCAGACTCTGTGGTGCCCATCTCTGTGCCTAAACTACTACTAGGTCATGCCTCACGCATTTTCGGGAGGGGTGTCACCCGCACCTCAGACTCTGTGTTGCCATCTCTATGCTGCCCTGAAAGGTCATATTGCCCTAGACTCTGTGTTGCCCATCTCTGTACCATAGCTCGGTACAGGTTGTGAAGGGAGGGTGTCATGTCTCAGACTCTATGTTGCTCATCTCAGTGCCTGAACTACTACTAGGTCATATAGTGCCTCACGTATTATGAGAGGGGGTGTCACATCTCAGACTCTGTGCTGCCCACCTCTGTGCTTGAACTACTACTAGGTCATATAGTACCTCACATATTTTCAGAGGGAAATGTTATATCTCAGACTTGGTGTTGGTCATCTCTGTGTCCGAACTAATACTGCCAAGAAAGCAATAAGTTGGACCCAAAAAAATGGATTCAGAAATCAGTGTCTGTTATGGAAATGGAACATGTGGCCAACACCATCAGTATGGCTAAAATTGGTACACGTAACAATAAAAATATTTCCTGAAAACAAATTCAGAAAAACAAGGGAAGTTCACTGTTGAAGATATAATTAATACAATTCATGAAAATGAAGCAACAGAACCAGAAAAAGATGAAGCAATACAACCAGAAAAAGAAAAGAATGTTGGTGAATCCCCTGATCAAAGTAATGCAGCACTGTCCCCAAGATCCAAAAGGTTTGGTTGGCTGATTTGGCTGTCAATCAAAGCAAGAGCTCCCCCTTCAGTTGCAAAAAAGGCGCAAAAAGTTCAAAACTACAGTTCCTACAGATTTTGACTCCAGACAGCTCCTGTAGTCAGGCTACATTTTAGGTACCACCAGTACTGTTTGGTCCAATTTGCAGTCCAGGACCAAGACAGTGGAGACAAAACAAAACAGTCCTTGCTATAAAGAAAGCAGGTTAGACAAACTACATTATCGTTATTACTCTAAATGATTTTCAGCAAATAGTTAGATCTTTCAACAGATCTCCCTCTCAGATTACTTAGGTTGCAATCAAGCAGCTCTTAAACAGACAGTACACAGAGGCTATACAGGCTCTTGTAATCACATTTAACCTGCTAAAATGCAGGACACCAGCCTGGCAGTGAGCATTTAGGCAAGCTCAAGGAAGACTTTTTGGGAACCCCCATTTGTAGGGGGGTTACATCCTTCCCTGCCTGGAAAAACTTTGTGTCTGCGGCAAGTCAGTACCATCATAACATTGAAAATGCAACGTATACAAGACATTTATACCATTAACATGCTAAACAAGTATTATCTGATTCATTAATTGGCATAACTTGTCACTTTACTATACATTTCAATGTACTTCACTATATCATTTCCATTCTGACAATACATTATGCATATTTCACACAGGTAAATTGAACATTACTATACAGAATCATGTAATAACTTCTTGTACTTTAAACAATGCAAGAGGGGGCCCTTCCCTATCAGCTAACTTGGGACTGGATGGGGCAGGGGCACCATGGTGAGAGGGCAAAATAAGTAACCTGGAATGGGCTGTCAAGCTCAATTTGGGCAGTGAGCTCTGAGAGACATAAACACCTTTGTGGACTACATTGAGAGGCAACTCCACCGGCCTCCCGGGGGAATCGTAACTGAAGCGCACCACTGGCTTGACCGCTCAGCCAGTCTTTCTGGGGTGGACAACCACAGTCTCTGTACTTTCAGCAATGGTCTTAGAGCTTTCATCACTTATGAGGGGTGCCTGTGCATGAAGGGGAATGTCCAAGCTGGGAGCACTGTCAGACCCTTGTTCTGTAGTCTCTGTTTCTACAACACTTGGCTCATTTTGAAGACACTCTGGCACTGAAGGGGGATTGTCAGCACTCTCATAGTGTTCCTCAAGTTCTGGCATGTCACCAGAAAGACTGATACCATCAGCCTCTCCTTCAGGCAAATCATACAGTTCCACGATACACTAAGACTCAGCATCCTCAGACGTGATACTTTGCACTTCACTTTCAGGGAGCATTGGCTCCAAGGATGATGCTGGGGGGGTTAGGCAGCCCAGAAGGCCCAGCTTCATTCCCATAATTCAACATAGGATTTCCACGAAACAACTGACTCAGTTCATATGAGGGGTAATAGGCATTATCACATTTACTGTCATCCGAGTTAGACTGGCAGTCACTATCATTCTGGGCCTGCTGCAGGGGAAGTCTTAAATCGGCAACCACGGGGGCAGGCTGACTCTGTTTCTTTCTTGCAGCAGCATGAGTCACTGGTCCAGGGGAATCAATCTCGGCAGGTTCAGCCTCAATTATAACTTAATCAATAGGTAGCAAGTGGTTACGGTGCATGGTCTTGACAGCTTTGGAGTTATTCTCTGGGCGCACTTTGTACACTGGCAAATCATCCAACTTTCCAACTATGACATGGGGAAGGTGTTGCCATCGATCAGCAATTTTGTGATTACCATGCAATCCTAAATTTCGCAACAACACATGGTCTCCAGGGCTAAGCTCTTGAGCCTTCACTTTTCTATCATGTCTCTCTTTGTTGGCTAGATTTCTTTTGCCGGCCATTGTCTGGGCCAGTTAATAGGCATGGTTCAATTGAGCTTTCAGTTTTTATACATACTGCAGGTAATCTTCGGCTTGGACCCCATTGGGAGAAACCCCAAAACACACATCAACAGGCAGCCGGGCCTATCTCCCGAACATGAGGCGGTAGGGAGAGAACCCGGTAGCATCATTCTACTTGCAATTGTATTCGTGTACCAAGGTGCTAATCTGCTGGCTCCATTTATGCTCATCTTTGGGTGGAGGTGCCTAGCATGTCTAGCAGGTGGTTAAGCGTTCGGTTGAGGATCCCCTGCGGGTGATAAGGGGTGGTTTTTGACTTTCGCACCCCCCTAGAGAACATTTCTTTGATTAGCCAACTCTCAAAGTCCTGGTCCTGATCAGAGTGAATTCGCTGGGGGGCACCATAGTGGACGAAGAAATGTTCCACTAGCACCTTGGCCACGGTAGATGCTTTTTGATCTTTGGTGGGAAAAGCTTGTACATACCGTGTGAAATGGTCCGTAACCACTAACACATTGCCAATGTTTCGCTGATCAGGCTCTAAACTCAAGAAATCTATGCAGACTAGTTCCATTGGGGTGCTGGTAGTAATGCTGACAAGGGGGGGCAGCCCTCTGCAGGGCTTTTCTCTGCAGGCAGTGACTACAAGTCCTTACATGGTGCTCAACTTTGGCCCCCATCTTGGGCCAGTAGAATCGAGATCGTACTAGGTCAAGGGTCCGGTCGATACTGAGGTAGCCCATATGATTGTGGAGGGACCTCAGTACCAAATCTTTGAAGGCTGTGGGCAGGACCAGTTGTTGCTTGTTTATTTGGCCACCCCGAGCCACAGTCTCTCTATACAACAACTGATTAAGCAGCTTCAACCTGAGCCTCTTTAAACAATAAAGTGGTTCTAGATCAGAGGAACTAACTTGACACATCTTTTCCTGCATGAAGGCGCCAAGTGCTGACTAAATCATAGGATCTCGGAATGAGCCCACTGAATGCTGTCATTGTCAAACTGAGGTAGTGCACTAATATCTAGAGCAGAGAAGTGGCAACACGAGCTGGTATGCAGGTGTCAGAGGGCCCAAGCAATCTACTAAGCAGTCCGGTGTGTCCGTAGACATCTGTTCATTTCTATCAAACTTTGGCACAATGCTTGGATATCAGGTTCAGACAGCCTGACCCAGTCGCTTTCTGGAATGGGCCTCGAGATAGGGCGGCCAGCATCAATATAGATTCAGGCCTGGTTGTAATTCGACAGCATAATCATATGCTGACAATGCAGAAAGCCACCGGTGCCCCATGGCGTCTAACTTAGCTGAAGTCTGTACATAGGTCAATGGGTTATTGTCAGTCCTCACCAATATTTTTGCCCCATAGAGGTAATCGTGAAACTGGTCGACAATGGCCCATTCTAACGCAAGGAACTCCAACTTGTACACAGGGTAGTTTCGCTCTGATGGGGTCAAGCTCCTACTAGCAAATGTCAGTGGTCTCAAACCATCCTCATGGTCTTGATACAGTACAGCTCCTAGACCCTGCAGACTGGCGTCAGTATGCAGCACATAGGGTTTGGTGGGATCAGCATAAGCGAGGATGGGGCGTGGGTGAGCTGGTATATGACTTTGTGGAAAGCTGCTTCACAGTTAGGTGTCCAACGGGACCCGAAAAGTTCACCTGGGCAGAAATATGCTTTGTCGGGTTCTTTGACAGACCCTATTTTGTATTTCCGATTGGTAGGAAGGTAACCCTGGGTAAGATTCAAGAGTGGCCGAATCACTTTGGAATAGTCCTTTATGAACCAGCGGTAGTAGCCACAGAATCCCAGGAAGCATTGTAGTTCTTTCAAATTGTGGGACTGGGTCCAGTAGCCAAGTAGTCAAGGCTTCAATTTTACTAGGATCAGTCTCTATCCCCTCTGTAGACACTATGTGCCCCATATACTTCACAGAGGTTTAGAAAAACTGGCACTTGTTGATGGACAGCTTGAGGCCAGAATCTTCCAGTTGGTCTAGTACTTTGAACAGTCAACTTTCATGTTCCTCTAGGGCGCTCCCGAACACAGTGACATCGTCCAAGTACACCAGGCATTCTAGCAAATTCATGTCTCCCACTGCTCGTTCCATCAGTCGCTGGAAGGTGGCTGGGGCGCCCAATATCCCCTGTGGCATTCTCAGGAATTCGGAGAACCCCAAAGGACAGATGAAGGCTGTCTTCTCATGGTCCTTCAGAGCCATCGAATCTGGTAATATCCACTCATGAAGATCCAACACCGAGAACCATTTGCCCCCATTCAAACAATCCAGAGCATCTTGTATATGGGGCATGATGTATTGATCGGGGATGGTCCACCGATTCAGAGTTCGATAATCAACACACATTCTCACAGATCCATTCTTCTTACACACAACCACAATGGGAGAAGCATATGGGCTCCTGGATTCTTGTATCACCCCAGCCGCGAGCATTTCCTGAAAGTGTCTTCTCACATCGTCTATGTCTGCAGGGGCTAGGCGTCGAGATCTCTCTCGAAATGGCCATTCATCGTGCAGGTGTATGTGATGCTCTGCACCCTGGACACATCCCACGTCCCATTCCTTCAACGAAAACACTTGATCTCTCTGGGCAAGTTTCTGGCTATTTCTAGTCTTCCATTCAGCTGGCAATGGGGAGTCACCAAAATCAAACAAGTCGGGAGTCACTCTATCTGTCTTGCCAGGGTGCGTGTTGCTGGGCAACACTGCAGTGTCTGTGCAGTGTACCATAGCTAGAGTGTATCCTCTGTTCACCTGGATCTCCCGATCTGACACATTTTGAATCTGGACCATCACTCATCATGCATAGGCATGAGCATGAGCTAGCAAGATGTTGGGCTTAACCAATAATCCTTCCGGCAATTTTCCATCTCCTGGCGCGTCCAACATCAGTATTTTGTTCTTGACATCTTGGCGGAGGCGGCCCTCCCCTTGAACGGTACACTGGGTGTTAGGGGCCAGTACCATTGAATCGGGATCCTTCTTCCACATGACCCCTACGGGTTCATCCTGGTCCATTCCCTTGGGGTTCTGCTGCAAATCATAGGCCCTCTTGATCAGAGCGGGAATTCTTAGGGCCTCCCAATCCGTTGAACTTGTTTCTCGTGACAGAGTTGTGCCAATCTCCCAAACATATGGGCATTGGTCCCAATTAACAGGGGAACCCCATCATACAGTCCAATGGGGGACACACTAAGGCCAGTGTCTCGACTTGCTCCTCTCCACCAGTTACAGCTGCAGGAAATGACAACCAGAGGCGGACATATCCTAGGTAGGGATAAGACTTGTCGCTCAGCCCCCAAACATGTAGACCTTCCAGGGATTGTAAGGGCACAGCAAATAAGTGTTTGTCATACCAGTCCTTAAATACAATGGTCACTTGCCACCCACTGTCCAGCACAGCCTGAGTGGGAACACCATTCACAGCCATGGTAGTCTCCATTGAAGGGCCCACTATTTTGGACAAGTCTGGAGGGACAGCAGCAGGGGCCTGGACAGATGATTTAGCCACATAGGGATTTGAGTTACTACTTCTTGAACCCTCACTGCGGTCATTTTGGGCACTCCTCGATCGCTGATTCATTCTCCGAAGCTCTCCTTAAAGCCTGTATACAACTTTATCTAGGTCTTTTGTGGACCAGCATTCCCTTTTCATGTGCCCATCCTTCCCACAATTATGGCAAAATATGTTTTCTGGGATTTGGGGTGGCCGAGGCATCGCACTGGGAGCTGGGGCGGTGGTACTACCAACTGAAAACCTTGGTGCCATCTCTGTCTGCTGTGTGGTGAGCATTTGGAGACATCTCATCAATTCTCTTACTTCCATAGTCAAGACATCGAGTTTCGAGCTGCTGTCAGCAGGAGATGCCTGGGTTGACACCCCCACCCCCATAGCAGAGGCAGTTGGATAAGGGTCGGTGCCTGTACTTGCAGGAGCGGCCTTCATAAAGAGACTGTTTTTTGTTTCCTTGAACTCCCTCAGCAGTTCATCCCATGGTGGCACACCCTCATTGGTCCCCACTTTGGAAGGGCCTTCTGATGCCATGATCACTTGGGCTGCGCTCACCCTGGAATTACAATCACCCTCTTCATCGTCAACCTCCCAGAGTTCTTTTATCAAGTCACAATAGTCCGATGGGTTACCCTTTCTATCTGGGAGCCTTAATTGAAGGAGCTGCAATTTAGAATGCTTTGCATGTTGCAGTATGTGCCCCAACCTCACATGGTTTAAGTCACTGGCAGCTACCCCACCTTTTCGATAAGCCTTCTGCAGCGCTCTTTCCAGACGAGTAACATATGCAGACAAACTTTCCCCTGGCCATTGTTTTGCACCTTGAAATTTCCATGTCAAGTTCTCCCCTGACTCAATGCTCCCAAAATTGCCTTCGAGTACAGATAGGTACTTCTGGGCAGATGCATCAGGGTTTGTGGACCTCAGAAATTTAATGGCCTCTAGGGCTGGACCCCTCAAACCTTCTATGATCCTTTTCCATTTCTCAGCCTCCGCACACTGCCATTCAGGTACCAAAGGGGCAACACAATCTATCCAGGTCTCCCAATCATCCTCCCCTTGGGGGGTGGGGAAGGTGCCAGAGAAGATTCTCAACCTTCGGTAAGAGTCGTGACTAATGGCAGGTACAGACATAGGAGCCAGCATTGGCACGGGCACAGAAGGAGGGGCAATAATGGATGCTGGAGCGGGTATTGGGGGAGGAACACCCCCAGGTGGCAGGAATAGTTTCTTTAAGTCCTCCACAGTTTTTCCTTCCTCCAGCACCAACTTAGCAAATTTCTCCTCAAAAGTCTGAGATAGTGGGGGGGGGGCTTATTCTCCCTAGGGTCTTTACTGTCTTTAGATATCGCTCTCCAGGCAGTGAGGGCTCCTTCGGGGGTGATAGTCCGTGGCACTTTGGAACTGTCTGTTGGGTCCTTATACTCTACTAATGCCATGAAACTTTGGGCAAGCAGATTAGCCTGTCGACCCACCACCACAGGGTTTTGTAAACATTCAACCTTGGAAAGTACTCCCTCTACAGTGTTCTTATTGGTACCCGGGGGAATATTCAGGATAAGTATAGCATTTTAGGGGTCGATCTCCTGCCCAGTACACCACCACACCAACTGGTGTACAGCCACTTCTGTTGGGGCAGCCATTTATTTTTAACAGCAATTTGCAAATTTGGCCACTAGGGGATGCTAATCCCAGTGGTGAGCCTCCAAGATGTAACCCCTAGGTGGCGCTACCCCAAGGGCTACTACCCCTGCCTGCTGGGCTAGTAGCAGGTTAAGGGGCCTGAGTTCTGAAACGGGTGCCTCCACCCAGAGGTCAGGGCTGGTAGTGGTCAAGCTAACTTGGGCACAGCCCTCCGGGACACTGTAACCCCCACTTTCCCCTCTAGTGGCCTGAACACTGTACAATAATCACTTTCACAATACCCCTGGTACACCACACAAGTACCCACACTGTTTGCACTTACCACCAGGGCTGGTTCCTCTGGCTCGACCCTGGGGACCCCCTGTAAAACAAGGTTATGCACAGCAAATAGCAATAATACAGTACTCTGAGCACAAACTGGAACCACAGTCAGATTACATGCAGAAAAAGTTAGATCTGATTTATTCAGGGGACTTGAACAAGGAAGGGGCAAAATCAGGTTAATTAGCTTAAAGGTTATATCAATCAAGCAGTTATGCATGTGCTTTGAGTTCCCCCACACAGTCACACCTCAGGGTACCCAGGCGAAGAAGAGATGGACTAGCCAGGACTGTTGCCCAGGGTTGCAGCTGGTTGGGGCCCTGTGATGGAAAACACAACATGCACAGTACACAATATTTATAATTCGGAGCCAGAGGGCTCAGTTTGTAAAGGAAACAAAACAACAAGACAATCAGATGACACACTCAGATTAAGCTGTTGTTGCAGGGAACTACCCTGGTATTTACTCACGATACCCAAGACTGGACACAGGCTGGATGAAAATCGAGACTGCAGTTGGTTGATCTGGAATGCCAGGAGAAGCAGGGCCCACACGAGTCGCAGAGGCATTGTTCCTGTTCAAGCGTGGAGCAGGGGGCTGATCCCCAGGCAGGTCTCTCGTCGATGGCTTCTCTGTGCAGTGGGTAGTCTGGCTGGGCCAGTCTGGCAAGGCCCAGACTGCATGGAGACAAATTTGGATGCAGTCCATTTTGGGCTGGATACAGCTTCCAGCAAGCAGAACACAGTTCACACAGTGGAGAACTAACTCACAACCCACTAGCAGCTCATAGCACATTTACATGTATTGGAATTCTACTGTACCAGGCAAAGCACTCCCCGGTCACATTCGCAAAGTCTCTGCACACACCGGGAGCTTAGGGGTAGCTGGAACTCCTGACAGGCCAATCGCATTCAGCAAAATCTTCGGTCTTCTTCATGTTGAGCCTGGCCCACTTCAGTAACTTACTTTAGTCACACAAACTTGGATTTAGTCCAAAATAATTCTCTTCTCTCCCTCTCAGGAGCAGCAGCAGACATGCAAGCCAAAAACTCAGCCTTTTCACAGTTCTCCCATGCAAATCCACTCAGGATTGCTGCTCAAAATTACTTTGGCTCTTTCTTGTTGAGCTTCCAGCTTAGATCTAACTGAAAACTGCAAGCAGCCTGGGACTTCCCCAAGATCCAAAAGGTTTGGTTGGCTGATTTGGCTGTCAATCAAAGCAAGAGCTCCCCCTTCAGTTGCAAAAAAGGTGCAAAAAGTTCAAAACTACAGTTCCTACAGATTTTGACTCCAGACAGCTCCTGTAGTCTGGCTACATTTTAGGTACCACCAGTACTGTTTGGTCCAATTTGCAGTCCAGGACCAAGACAGTGGAGACAAAACAAAACAGTCACTGCTACAAAGAAAGCAGGTTAGACAAACTACATTATCATTATCACTCTAAATGATTTTCAGCAAATAGTTACATCTTTCAACAGCGCTCCCTCTCAGATTTCTTAGGCTGCAATCAGGCAGCTCTTAAAGAGACAGTACACAGAGGCTATACAGGCTCTGGTAATCACATTTAAACTGCTAAAACGCAGGACACCAGTCTGGCAGTGAGCATTTAGGCAAGCTCAAGGAAGACTTTTTGGGAACCCCCATTTGTAGAGGGGTTACACAACCAAAATCATAGCCATCCATCCTCAATTCTACACCAGCAGTGGCAAGTCAACTACCAAACAAGACCTTTAGAAGACCTACGCTATTATGGCAAAAAAGCAGTCGCACCTGGATTCAACGAAATTGCAGGGCCTGGACCCGCCAACCATACATGCGGCCTCCAAGATGGGCACGGAGGATCAGTGGGGGTCAAGTTCAGCTGCTCCATTAAACACAACTGCCTCGACACAATCGCTAGAAAAGCTAATAATGGAACTGAAATACAACCTCACAGTTCGGATGAACTCTGGATTCGACAATATCACAGCGCAACTCTCCCATCTCCAGCAGTCTTTCAGCACCTTAGGGGGAGACGGTTGAGCAGCACACAACACAAATTGGGGAGCTGGAGGTGTGTGTGGGGACCCAGGAGGATACTGTCCACCATCTAGAAACCTTGTTACAGCAAACCCTCCAAGAAATTTAAAAATTAAAATCTGTAATGGATGACCACGAAAAGCACCGGTGTAATAGTCAGATGGTCAGGATGCCAGGGGGTTTGGAGGGCAAAACTTGTGCATCTTACCTCCAATCATGGCTCAGGCAGCAGCTACAAATCCCCGAGCTCTCCTCTCTGGAAATCCAGAGAGTGCATAGATGACCGGGCAGGAAACCTGGGCCTGATGAGCATCCCAGGCATATCATTGCCACGTTCTTGCGTTACCAAGATCGCCAAACTGTCTTGGAGGCTGCTCGAAGGCATGGGAACATTAATAGTGCAGAAAAGCAAGGTCAGCATTTTCCCAGACTACTTCCGACAGCTGCAGAATGAGAGGCAGGCATTTCAGGAGGTCAAAAAGAGGTTCCATACCTTAAAATGGCCCTTCGCTCTTATCTACCCAGCCAGGCTGATCATCCGGTGGCAAGGTAAACCATCTAAAGCATTTACAAGTCCTGAAGCTGCAATGGAGTATGTCAATCGGGAAGCAGAACAGGAACAGTAATGGATCAACCTGAAAGGAGACTACATGGACACCTGAAATGTTCTTTTATAAGGTACTGTTGTTATCTTGATGCATAACGGAGGAAAGGGTTTCAGGGTAGGGGGGAGAGGCCTACGTGCCTATGCAGTCTGTAACACCATTTGGGCCAATAAGGCTAGGTCGCTACTTGTCCCTCCCTCCCCCACACCTAGGGCCTTGAATATCCACGGTCTTTCCACCAGCCGAGGTTCAGCTGACCTTGGGAGGTATACATACTAACTAGCAGCGATTATTAACTGTACCCTTCTTCAGTTCATGCTGAGATGTTGATTGGTAGCAGCAACAAAGAAGGATTGGCTTTGCTGTTTGCGAGACTGAAAATCCTGCTGGGCCACCTAAGGAAATGATAAAACTTTGAAATGTTCCCTTATTATTTTGCTGGTAGGCTTTAAGAAATCAGTCACAAGTAATACCAAGCTACCTAAATATAAGGTCCTTGCTGTAACGCAGGGGCAGAAAAGAAGTGACTATTCTTTACCTTATGTTCTGGGACTCTATCGTTTGGAGTTGACTTTTACTTTCTTTCAAGACTTACTGTTTGAAGTATGAATCACAGTTCTAACATGTGTTTTTATAAGTAAACTAAAAGTGGATTGCAATTATGTTAGCATAACGAGGGTCGGGGTAAGGGGAGCATATGGAGGAGCAATGGAAAAATGAAAGGCTTTGATTTCTTAGATGCATACAGGAGACTCAGAGAGAGGAAGGGAATAGGGCAGTTATAGAGTCACTCCTGTCTAATAATTCTGGGCAGTGTTGAGACATATCAGGGTATGGTGTGTCTGAGTCTTGGCTACAATATGTGGATGTTTGATTGCTAAAAAGTTAATCTGTGTGAAGCATTAATGGGAGAGTAAGAGAGGCATGAGGCCTCTTCAGGGCCCCTATGTCCCACGGGGATCCTCTTAGCCTGACTCTATTAAGTTTCACTTCCCCCGACAACCGCTTTGGGGTGACAGCTTCCTGGTGGAATTAGACCAAGTACACATAAATTCCCCCTCTCTCCAATTAGCCCTGATGGGCACTAAAGAGCTCCTGTGATACTTAGGATCCTCCCTGATTAGCTCATCAATAAGGGTCAATAATGGATTGCCAGCCAGCAAGATCCACGAGAAGTAGCGGGTTTGCAGACCTTTCTAGAGAAGAAAAGCAGTGAGGGAAAGGGTTTGCTAGCGCCTGTTGCGCTTTGTGGTCTTGAGACTTGGGGAGGATTGTTTGGCACATGTTACGTATCTTGGTGTTTCAGATAAGGGGGGTGGTACTTGAGAAGATGGGGAGGAGGGAGTTATGTTTTGGGGGTTCAATTGATAGAGGTTTGGGGCTTGTTCCAGAAAAAGTTAAATTCTGAAAAGTCAACTATCAGCTATTGCATTTTTTTCCAACAGCAATTACACTGTAAAATAGATTACAGAGAGCAGCTTTGGTACATTTTTACAACATGGGCACCCTAAATGTTTTATTCTGGAACATCAATGGCCTAAAGACTGTAGTGAAAAGAAAGAGAGTTTGGTTTTAAATAAAAAAAGAACAGGGAGATGTAGCGCTTTTACAAGACATCCACCTTACACGCCAAGAGGCGGACAAATTGTCGACCTCCTGGGGGGTACACTATTAGCAGCCCCATTTACCTCTAAGGCATGGGGAGTAGTGACCTGGTTCAGACCTGGGTTATGTACTAAAATCCATGCCTCAGTGGCTGACCTCCTGGGGAGGTATGTTATAGTGGACGCCACAGTGAAGGAACAGAGATACACCTTTGTATCTCTATATGGACCCAACTATAAAACCCAGATTTTTTCCCACCATATGGCGGTGACGTTGGCTCCATATGGAGAAAACATTGTACTGGGGGAGATTTTAAAACTTACTGGGATATCTCACTGGACCACTCAGGCAAAAAAGTAAGACCCACACCGAAAAGTGTTCTAGCCCTCCGGAACATGGTGTCAGAAAGAGCCTTTGTGGAGGCCTGGAGGTACTGCAATCCCAATAAAAAAGAATTCTCCTTTTATTCACATGCTCACCGTATATATACCAGAACAGACTATCTTCTTCTGTCACCCACCCTGGTGTGACGGGGGTTGAGCGTCTCCTATGGCCCAATAATGATATCTGACTATGCCCCATTGAAAACTATTTTTACTACTGGGCAGGGCCCACCAGAACCCAGGTATGGAGACTAGACTCCACCTTGCTTAATGACCCCGCCTTCATGACCCACATCTCAAATCGTCTTAGGGAGTATTTTGTAAATAATGAGGGGGTGGGTACCCCCTCTGCAGTTGTAGGTAACCCGTGAATTTAGTGACTACGATTGGGAGCCTACTGAAATGGAGACTTAATCGCGGTGCTTTTCCCCATGGCAAGGAGGGAGGGGGGGTGACCGGATGGGGGGTGTGCGACTAGCGGCAGAATGTCACTACATGTATACGCACGTGGGAGGAACGAGCATGCTGCACGTGGGGTGGGACGGGAGGAAGGGATTGTGAGGGGTGGCACTGCGTTGAGCTGCTGAGCCACTCCCATGGCATGGTGGGTGGGTTCAGGGCTAGGGCATGTGTAATGGTGGGTTCGGGTTCGGGCACGGGTGCCTTCTGTTGCACCTAACCGGAAATTTTTTTCCATGATTTGCACCCCTGTCCCCCGACATGCACCCTCCTGGAGTTGTGAGTCCTTAAGTGGGGGGGGTGCGGCCATTGAAATTTAAAATGTAAGTCCCTGTCGCTCTTGTGCTGTGTGCCAGGGAGTCAGAGTGCCAAAACTGACTTTCGGCACTCTGGCTTCACAATAACGCTGATCGTCTTTAGGCTTTCGCCGTTATCACATAAACCCCAGTGGTATGGAATGCAATGAAAGCATATACCAGGAGGAGCTAATTTCCTATGCAGCATGCAAAGGAAAGCAGGAGAGAGAGAGAGGAAGAAAAGAGGCTGGAACGAGAGATACTGCACCTAGAGAAGAAACTGATGGGAAAAGATTGGGGCAGATAGATATACACTGGTGCAACTGAAAGGAGTGCTAAACCAAAAGGCATCTAGAAGAATAGGGAGAGCCCTACTATTCTCCCAGTCAAAGAATTACTTCGAGGGGGATAAATAGGGGAGAAGGCTTGCTTGGCAACTAAAAAAACAAAGGTCAGACAGAATGATTTTAGAAATTGAAATACTAGGGAGTACACATCTTTGGATCCTAAAGTAATTAATGAGACATTCAAACAATTTTACCAGACTCTGTATACCTCCCAGACTCCACCACAGAGTGACCCTGAGTCTTTTTTGCAGAACATAACTCTTCCCCACCCTGAGTGCTGAGAACCAGTAAGCCCTAGATAAACCTATTACACTAGAGGAGGTAAAGCAAGCTGTGTGGTCTTCTCAGTCAAACAAAGCACCAGGCCCTGATGGCCTGCCAACAGAATTCTATAAACCTTTGTGGCCGGCACTGAGGAATCAAATGTTACAAATGATACAAGAGGCATTAGACAATAGGGAGTCACCTAGATCACAGCTCTTAGCCACTATAACAGTACTACCCAGGCCAGGGAAGGACCCTAGGAAATGCAGATCCTACAGGCCAATTTCGCTGCTCAATGCAGACTATAAAATCCCAGCAAATATCTTGGCCCATAGGATTCAAGATATCCTCCCGGACTTAATCCACCATGGTCAAGGAGGATTTGGCCCTGGTAGGCAGACGAAGCATAATATCCGGGGTACCTCAAATATTATGAGCTCCTGGGCTCGAGAGAGGAGTGGTGGCAGCCAGGGCCTCCCAGCGCATGATGTGGAAAAGGCAATTGACCGGGTAGAATGGCCAGTTATGTTTCCAGTGCTTAATAAATATAAATTTGGAGCCTGACTTAGCTCATGGGTACATTGTTTATACCACTCCCCAATGGTACAGGTCATGTCGAATGACAATGTCTCTGCACCCTTCCGACTAATGTGAGGCATGAGGCAGGGGTGCCCCCTCTCTCCCCTATTATATGTTCTAACCATTGAGGCCCTGGCTGCTATGATCAGATACCACACAGATATTCAAGGATTCAGAAAGGGAGGTGAAAAGTATGTCATCTCGCTTTTTGCAGATGATGTGCTACTGTTCCTCAAGACACCTGATAGGGCTCTACCAGCCTTGACAACCCTTTTTGAGCATTATGGACCATTATTAGGACCCAAGATTAACTGGGGAAAATGTGAGTGGCTACCCTTCGGTAAGGCAAGAGCTAGTATTTTTGTGGGAAGGATGGACATCACTCCTGCAACAGAGATTAAATATTTAGGAATAAGATTACCACAAGCCCTATCAAAATTGATGGAGACAAATGATAGGCCTCTTATAAATAAAATCAAGGAAGATTGCAGGAGATGACAGTCCATGTCCTTAACTCTTATAGGGTGGGTAAACTCAGTCAAAATGAACATTCTTCCTCTGTGTTTATACATGTTTCAGACGCTGCCTATATACCTTTGCACAAAGTATATTAAAGCTATAGAAGGGTCATAACTTCATTGATATGGCAGGGTAAAAGACCACGCATTAAGAAAACAAAATTATGGCAAGCAGCCTATAAACAAGGGTTATTTGGGCCTTCCAGATATAAGGCTATACCATTTAGCAGCACAGCTGGCACACGTGCCGGACCTGGTTCCACAGGAGGCAGCGAGGAGAGCATGGGTATCACTGGAAACCCCAAGCAAGGGAATTCCCCTATATGGGCAATACCTGACACCAACCAATTTAGACACAGGATAAGGCAAGATAAAAAAAACATTTACATGCTCCACTATTAAAGCCTGGATACAAGCCCACAGCCTGAATAACCATAGCCCTTCCCTGTCTCCAGATGCTTTTCTAGGAGTGGCCCTACAGCTGCATAGTAAGACCTACAAGCAATTCCAAGATATATTAACCTCCTGGCACAGTAAGGGCCAAACCGCATATCCCAAGTCTATAAGGAAGGTCAGATACTCACTTTTTCAGAACTTAAGAGGGACTTTGGTCTTAGCACATCCCATTATTTCTGGTTTCTTAGGATTAGTAACAAGATTCAAGACCTGTTGAGGCAGCCCAATGCTTCGCAGCAAATTAAGAAATCACCAATAAAGGAAGCTTTTACAAATCCCATTGATTCCAGGACAGGGAAACCACTGAGAAAATGTTACAAAATGTTGGAAGGGGCAATGCCTGATCCTTTCACTCAGCTTAAGGGAACGTGGGAAAGAAATCTCCAGGAGGTCCTGATGGAAGGTGATTGGAGGGCATTGCTAAAAAACAGTATGTCATGCTCAGTGAATAATAGAATGAGAGCCATACATTACAACATTCTACACAGGACCTACTTTACCTCAATTCTAGTGCATATAATTGGCCCAGACTCCTCTAATTTATGCCCAAAGTGTAAGGCAGCACCAGGTTACTTTTATCATTTACTATGGACCTGCCCCAGGATCTATTCTTTCTGGGTGGAACTATTGAACATAATCTCAAAAGTACTCAAGATTGCCTACCCAGTAGATCCTGTAGATGTACTTTTGGGCCTATGTATAGAAGGACCAAGAAGAAACAAAGGAGCCCAAGCGCTTAAGCGCCTAGGCATAACTGTGAGTAAGCAAGTATTGGCTCAATACTGGCTATCAGAGCAGGCCACATCAAGTGCACACTGGGCCTGCTCACTGGTACAGAGCATGACACTAGAACATACCCAGTATATGGTTCTGAATCAAGAATCCACATACCCAAAAATATGGTCTCTGCTCGAGGCGGCCTTAGGCCAACCATGGTTCCCGCTATGGTGAACAGGGCATATAAATACTTGATTACCCACTTGTAATACCTATTGACCTGGGCTAGGTATAACACTCCGGAAATGAGCTTGGGATACCCTCTGGGAAACCCCGGGGAAGGGGATACCTGGAATACTACATACTTATATTGAGATGTGAATGCAATGTGTAATAAACACTGTAATGTTATATGTAAACATTGTCCTAGATGAGTTGGACATGTAACTCTGAAAAACAATCATGTTTTCTCCTGATTTTAACTGTAATGCTGACTTTTAAAATAAAGTTTACAAAAAGAAAGAAGATCACGATCATGATGTATCTCAGTAACGCTCTTCCAAAGGCAGTCCAGGAATATACCATGGAGCACAACATAACAGATGGTTCATGCTGAATTAATTCCAGTGGGGTATCATGGAGCATCTTACAATGCTCTTGAATCCCTTTGAGGAAGCAACTCAACAGATTAGCAAAGAGAATGCTACTCTAAGCCAGATTATACCCATCACAAATTTACTGAACAAGGAACTCAGGAGGCTATGTTGAACAAAAAGGAGAAAAATCTGGCTTATTTCTCCAGGACTGACTGATTTAGCAATTCCAAAATTGCAGAAGACTTCACAATAACACAACAGACAAAAATGTTCTTCTTTCGACTCTTCTTGACCCTCGGTTTAAGTTGCAATAGCTGCCTCCTTCAGATCTCAGTGACTCTTATCTACAAAAACATGCTGATTTCAGCACTTGCACAGGAAAAGGACAGGACTGTATTTGATAAAACAAGTGAATCACGTGATGTGGATGATGCATCTGATGGTGCAACATCTGCTGCTGGTGACAGCCATAATTTCCACTTGATGCTGCTATACACTCCGTGCATAACATTGGGTAGTCCTGCACCAAATCCTTTTTCATAGCCCTTGAAAAAGGCATGTCATTCTGAAAAGCAAATAGATGACTCACACTTTTTGATCAAAACCCATGGAAAGTGATAATTCAGGTCTGTCTATCATGGAGCTGCCTTCTTTGTCTTTGCCAGATATCGTGGATACCTATTTACGAGAACCACTCAGTATTACCAATGACCCTTTCGTGTACTGGCTGGAAAAGAAAAACGTCTGGTCTGCACTATCTTCCTTTGCTATATAGCTTATTAGTTGACCTCCCACTAGTGTTTACTGTGAGCGTATATTTAGAATGGCTGGAAATGTTGTGTCTGACAGCTGCACAAGGCTTACTGCTGAAACTGTACCGTGCCTTACCTTCCTAAAAGTCAATCTCAACAAACTCTCCTACTAGTTCAGTGAAGAGTGGCAGAAACATAAAAGCGATGATGGTGAAAAGCTGCAACAGGTGTTTCCTAATCAGGGTTCTTCCTTGGTGGTGTTTGAAGATGATGGGGATGGTATTATTTAACTTAAGGATTTATTTCTTTGAATTCAGAAGACAGAGGTCAACAACCATAACAGAAAGATCAAGTAAAAAAAATTCCTTCTCATGCGGTCATGGTGTACATTACATCATATGTATTGCTGCATGTGTTTTTTCAATTTGTGACCCAGGTGGAGTGGAGTGTACTGTGTGGATCCCCACCAGCTTGACAATGTGGGGGGGGGGGTTGGAGACATGGCCGGGGACTGGCACGTAGGCTTCTTGGCAGGAGTAAATTAGAAAACACAAGTGATAAAAAATAATTGGTCAATCAGGCAGTAGTGTGTGGGATGATTTGAGGCCCATGAAGCTTCCTATAAAACCAAGTGGGCAAGCAAAATAGTTACAAATAAAAAAAATAACATCTCAGTTCAAAAGGGCAGGAGGGATGGCTGGAGCCCCATCACATATCCTGCTCATGATGCCTGTTTCCCACCAAAGAGCATGCTAGACTCAGTGAAGGTCTGCACTCTGCTGTTGTCTTTCTGCTGTTGAATGTGTTGGTCTCTCTCTCTCTCTCTCTCTCTCTCTCCAACATTTGACACACTGCCTCCTTTCACCACAAAGCCTTAAATGACGGCATACAGTGGGCTGGATTCGCAAATGTTTTGGGATCTAAGTCACATACCACAAGTCCAGTTGCGAGCCGAAATCTCTGCAGCTGCGAAGATTGCTATTCACATCCACAGTAGCTGTGGAAGATGTTACAGCTGGTCCCACTGCCCATAACATTTTTCTGCAGCTGCGGGGGATTTCCACAGCATCACCACCTGCAAGCTTCCATAAATCGCAGAGCCAGCCATAAATTGGCTCCACTTTTGAGAATACCATAGCTGCATGAGAAATTGCGGTTTCAAAAGTGGCCGAGTTTTTCCCGCAGCTGCAGGATTTTCAAGAGTTTTGTTAATCCTGCCCACTGTTTCCTGTGAACATCATGTGGTGGCTGACACACAGAGGACTGATAAGAACAAGTCAAGTTTATTCACTGCTGTTAGTTGCTTGCTGACTTTGAAAAATGATATGAAAATACAGACACTAATTTGTTTTTTTAAAAAGGTTACATTTTATTTTTTTAACAAGAGGGATGTGACAGAATAATACTGATGCATTTCTCATACTCAGATACACTAAAATAGGTCTACAGTTCATCAGAGTAAATCAGAACCTTTTCGGAGAAAATCTGAGCCAGAAACAGAACCGGGTCACAGCTGCCTCACCCGTCCCTATTATCAACAGAGCTAATTCTTAATGGCTGAAGTCCAAACTTTCATCTAAAAAAATTAAATTTCTTTCCCTGACAATTCCAAATTAGACCTTTTTAAAAAATAATTTCTTTAAAATGAGATAACTTTGCAACTGCTTGAGCTAGAAATTTATTTTTCTGAAATGAAAGTTTGGAGTCCGCTATGTTGCTATCTCATAAAATATTGCACATTAACCCTATTTCAATATAAAAAACATAAAATGTTCCACTAAATTTTTGAAGTCCTGTAAGTTTAAACAGCAATATTGTATTGACATGTATATGTAAGCCCTCCAACTTTGTTGAGCTTACCGTGTGTGGCCCCATTCCTTTCACAGTACCACCGGCTGTTCTTGCACTTCAGTGCAGCCAGGCAGTCTGCGCATGTGCAGTTCATGCATCTGGTTTTACGGCCACTGCTGTAGCAATTTAGGCACCTCTCCGATGCTTCCGACTCCCTATTCTTTAAAAAGGGGCCTAAAGGGGTAGAAGGCCCAAGAAAATCCCCAAGACTATTTAGTTTAAGAGCAGCTGTAGAGCTAGAAATCGAGGCTGTTTTAATATTAATTAAGTCTCATGAATATTAATGAGAGCCCTCCTGCTGCCTGGGGATCATGCTTTTCGGCAGCAGCAACGGGTGGGGAAGTTCACACAAATGTTAAAGTCCTCCAGTGTGTGAACGGGCAGGGGGGCTACTTCTCTCTGGGGAAAATAAATGTTAACAGTGTTTGCTTTGGCTGCAAAATGTATTTGACTGTGAGGACTTTGTTGGGACTGAACATCAGCAGCCATACTTGTGCCCTCTAACCTCTTTTCAGCCAATAAGAGAGCTAGGATTTTGTCAAAAGACTATGGGACTATCCAAAAGACTTTTGGGACCAATTTCAAGAGCCAATAGGACATCAAAGGAGGTTAATGAATATTCATTTTTTGGAAGGAGAGGTTTATGGACCAATCAGGGGTGATGGAGAGCTCCCAAAACCTGAGAGACTTGTTGTTCGGGAGTCAGTTCATTGGGACCCCAGTCTGTGGGAGGGAGCTCCAGTACTGGTAGAGAGGTATTGTTTCCAGGATTGAAAAGGGCCTTCCTGGGGGTTGCCAGTATCCTGTTCCCCCAGGGCCCATGGAAATTAATGAACTCTTCAGCTGTGAGAGAGCTGCAAAGCCCACTTCCGTCCAACTGTGAGAGAGCTATAAGTGACTGAGACCACAGTGGTGGCAGCGCTGTGGGGGACTGTGACTTTTTTTTTAATTAATATACTTTATTGATATTTTAGACTGTGATTCATACAACATCACAAACAGAAAAGCAAAAGCAAACCCACCATACAAGGAGACAGTGAACAGTCATATACAATAATTCCATATAAACAGGAGTAAACAGAAGGTATTACATTCATAGTCCTTCAGTAAGACTATCTTCTCCACACAGGAAGGCCTCTTAATATTAGAACAACACCATACTGACAATTAGAGGCCTATCCTCTTGAAGAAACAAAAATGAATCTTATCAAAACTAAACTGCCTACTACCAATCTCCGGGCTAGGAAATAAAGAGAAGAGCCAGGGAGAGCAATCTGAATAGTGAAGGAAGTCTGACATGTGAAGGCTAGGGTATTCATATAGCCCCTTAAATAGAGGCCTATCAGGTGGACATTCCAGGGGACCACTGGAACCCCCAACTTCCTTAGGGAACCTTAGGGCACGCAGTTTCACTGCTAAGAGGTATCAGAACCGTAAGCTGGCCCCATTGATTGTTGAAGGCCTGCAGCCTGTCCTGCCTATGGGTTATATGTTTTTCTAATTCTAGTGCCTGGAGTATTTCTGCATGCCACTCCTGGAAGGGAGGGCACTCTTGATCAATTCAGTGACGAGGGATAATCAACTTTGCCACTGCAGAAATGAGGGCCATGTGTGCCTTTTGGACAATAGACCCACTATACAGATCTGGGGGACTGTGACTTTAAAGGGCTAAGGTTTTGTACGTAAATAAAATTTGAGAATTTTAAGTACTGTGTGTTTGCTCCTCGGTGTGGTTGGTCACAGAAAAGAACAAGCTGTACTGAGAATTTGTGAAGTTGTGGTAAAGTCATTTGGTAAGCCACTGCTCAAGTGGAATCTCTGCCTAATTGCTGCTGCATGAAGGAAACTTTAGTTTTGCTCCAGAGAGGGGTCCAGAGACTTGAGAAAGAGATTTGAGAAGAGATTTTGCTCCAGAGAGGGAGCCCGAAATTTGAGAAGTGAATTGAGATTTGAGAAAGATATTTGACAAGAGATGTTGCTCCAGAGAGGGAGCTTGTGAGATTTGAACCTGTGACTGGGGGAAGAAGACTCCACAGACTGAGAAGTGAGAATTGTGAGATTGTTCCAAAAGGGATGGGACTGTTTTGCAGTGCAGAAAGCTCATTGAAAAGTTTCAGCCTCAGAGACTGTATAGGTTGATACCTAACATACCACAGTGCTCTGCCGACTTTGAAAATGTGAGTTCAAGGTATTTCTACTTGATAGAGACTGAGAATTTGTACCTGTATAGAGAGAGAATTTGTACCTGGATGAGAGTGAGAGAAATGTTTACCTGGACCAGGAGAAAATTCTGGAAAGAGATAAGTGAGAGAAAGTGTACCAAGACAAAGAGAATGTTCTGGAAAAGATAGAGTTTAAGAGGCCTGCCTAGTGAAGATCACCTACAAAGGCCCCAATGGGTGAAGATTGGAAAGGCTTCACAGGTGAAGACTGGGCTTCGTTCATAGCTCCAACCAGTGACTTCGAGTTCTAACAACTACTCCTAATACCAGCAAGTTATTGTGACTTCAAATATCTGCAAAACCCCTTGAGAGTCAGCAGAACTGTAAATACCCCAGGCTACACTTTTGGGGAAGCCTTCATCAGTTATTCAGCCAGTCAATATACAAGGGGATTAATTCCTTGGCAGGACAGTGCAAGATCAAATGTTTGCTCACTTTGAAGTTTAAAAGTTTTGCATTTGCTAAAAAAATATTTGGGCCCCAATGAAAGATCCTCTTTTTCTTTTGCCTCTGTGGTGTGGTACTCACCTTGGGACTTTAGAAACTTTTGGACAGCTGCCAAAAGGGAACTGGGTGCACCGGAGGGTGGGAGGCACAGATTGTGTGGGGTAAAAAAATAAAAAGAGATGCAGCAATCAATAAATATGTTCTGCTATTTTTCCTCTTTGTTTCCCTCCCCAAAATAAATCTGTTACTGATAATGTTAAATTCGGATACAGTGACTTACTGCAAAAGGTGGGAATTGTTATGTGGGGAAGGTGCTGTGGGGTTAGCGTCTGTATTTTCCTGGGGGGGTGTTAACCTGCAATTTATTTTCAGGTATTTCATTCACTTCCCCAGGTGGAGGCACCAAGTGCATTTATGGTTCCAGTATTTCTGGTACCCCAAGAACATAGGCCGGCCCCTCAAGGGGGGAAATTCAGTGATGATCTGAGAGCCCTGGAAAATGCCCAAAGGTGAGTCCAGAAAAAATACAGGCCATTACATATAGATATGTAGTGACACAGGAGAACTGTGTCAATATGATCAATACCTGTTGTTTGGACTCTAAGCCTTAATTTACAAAAAAACTTACATTTTTACAACAAACAGTTCAAATGTTATTTATTGATTGGTTGACCGACTGATTTCAAAAGTTTCACCTGGAAAGACATACTGGCCCAGATATTCAAACTGCGCCAGTCTGAGGCGCAAGCCCCTGCGCTGCTCAAAATAGTTGCGCAGGGGTGTGGCTGGGGTGATATTCAAAGGAGTTGGTGTTGAGCAACCCTTTGAATATCGCCGAAGCCACAACACTTACAAGATGGCGCAGTGGAACTTGGCGCTACCGCAGTTGCCAGAGTTGAGCATTCAACTTGGCGGTGGCGTAGTACCATTGCGCCTACGCGCAAATTCGATATTCAAAAGGTGACATGCAAATGGGGGCCATAATTTATGCAAGCGCAGGGGGCTATTTGCATCTCTTTTATGGCCCAATTTGCATGCCATTTGCATGTAGGTGCGCCGATCCCCGAGGACTTGCTCCTGGCCACCCTGCCAGGCAGCAGCCGTCGGGGACCGCGCACACTGCAGCCCGATCCAGGGCATCACAGTTACATGCCCCCACACACTCCCACAGCCCGATCGCGGGCATCACAGTCACATACCCCCCACACTCCCACAGCCCGATCGCGGGCAGAACACATACATAACGCCCCCACCTCCCACAGCCCGATCGCGGGCAGAACCTGTTAAACCCCCAGTGCCCGATCGCAGGCAGAACCTATATAAACCCCAGTGCCCGATCGCGGGCAGAACCTGTATAAAACCCCCAGTGCCCGATCGCGGGCAGATGTAACTCCCTCCCCAACCGAATAACTCCCTGGTGGTCCAGTGGACGTAAAAGCCGATCGCGGGCAGAATGTCCAACGAGACCCCCAAACATCTCCCTGGTGTCTAATGTCCCCCCCCACCCACCCACGAAGCCCTCCACGCCTCCCCACAGCCGACGGCGACAGCATCCCACCGCCTGCCGCCGCGCCGCCCGACTGACTGTCGGTAGGGCTACCGCCCATTGGATGATGAATCCAGATTTGTGGAATGATCATTGGGCAAATCTGGACTGTCATGTCGGTATGGGGCTGCACGCCCATTGGCTGTAGCCTGCACCAATGGGCTGCAGCCCTACCGACAGTCAGTCGCGAGGGCGGCAGGGCGGCAGGCGGGTGGATGCTGTCGCCCACCGCTGTGGGGGGAGCGGGTGAGGGGCTTCGTGGGTGGGTGGGGGGACACTAGACACCAGGGAGATGTTTGGGGGTTGTGCTGACATTCTGCCCGCGATCGGGCTTTACAGTCCACTGACCACCAGGGAGTTATTCTGGGTTGGGGAGGGTTACATTCTGCCCGCGATCAGGCACTGGGGGTTTATACAGGTTCTGCCCACGATCGGGCACTGGGGGTTTATACAGGTTCTGCCTGCGATCGGGCTGTGGGGATGTGGGGGGACATGATGTGTACTGCCCGCGATCGGGCTGGTGGGGGCACAGGGAGCGAGTTGGGGCCAGCCAGGGTGGCAGCTGCTGTTGCGCCCCCGCAATGCAGCAGCTCACCTGTGGGTGGCCTCCTCGACTTAAGCCTTTTTTGGCTCAAGCTTGTGCGGGCGCAGCTTAAGCGATGCATTAACTCCGCGCAACCCGACTGAATATCGGGTTGCGAGGTTATGCATGGATCCTCCCTCCTGTTGAGCATGCATTCATTTGCATTGCTCTCTTGCGCAACCTGGTGCCAGTGGCGTAACTGCCTCCTGCTGAATATCGCAGAATGGCGCATTTTGGACTTGCGCATGGCGCAACCCTGTTGCGCATGGCGCAACCCTTTTGAATATCTGGGCCACTGAGTTAGTAACAGATCGTTGCCAGATGTGTTACTGCTTTAAAAAGTATAATTTCAAGCATTATAAAATATCATAAAGGACTATTTTTGAAACATGTCAGAAAATACTAGTGGCTGTTCTGTCTAAGAAGAAACACATCCATTTAAAACACATACTACAAGCAGCCAAGTTCTGGAAGTAATACAATATTACAGAGAGCTACCAGTCAATTCAAGCATGGCAAGTACACTTGTTATGTATGGTATGTAATGTTGCCTTGGAGAATAGATATCAATTGTTACTGTTCCCCAACTCAGGATCCAAGGCATTCCAAGTAAGTGGGGCAGAGAAGGAAAGTGATCAGATCCCAAAATTAGTTTTGACTTTGGAAGGTGAAAAACACCAAAATGTTATGTCTCTAAGTTTATATTTAGAGAAAAGAAGCTGTGAGGTTATGCAATTTTGACTCATTTGTCTCATGTCTGATCTCCAAAGAGAGACCATTTTGACATTCAAGGATTTCACAATGATGAGTTGAGAAACAAAATTTTAATATGAAACTCCCTAAGCTGTTGTAAACTTTGACCAATAGGGAGAAAAATGCAGGGTCCCCATGCTTGTAGATGTTAACCTGATAACCTACAATTGAAAGAACCAATTGCTTTATTATTAACTCTTTGTTATTTTGACTTAAAAAATGTTTAGTCCCATTAAGCAGACTAAGAAAGAATGTAACCCTTTTGGTGACAGGTGAAATATATGAAGAAAAGTGTATGGAACTGTTGAAAATAAGAACCAAATATTGAATTTCACTGGTTAATTTGAGAAAAGAACTCACACAAAAAAAGCGATAAAGGAGAATCCAAAGACTTGAGTGTGGGGAACTAAACAGAATTGTTTTGGTTTTCTTGCCATTAATGACTAATTTATATTTGGATAATCAATTCTGCATATGTACAAAGTCCAGTTGCAGATTCTTATGAATTACATACACATCCTTGTCAGCAAAAAATAAAACAATGTTGTCAGCAAACAAGAAAACGGAACACTGGGAACACATTGATGGTATAGGGTTGACATAGAGACTAAAGATGCCCAAAAATGATGCTGGGGATACCAGTAATAGCTGAAGCAGAGGGGGAAAGATTATCATTCCATGCTGCATGCACATTTATATATAGAAGAAAACATTATCATTATCATTCCATGCTACATGCTGTATCAGGAAGATAAGAATTTCCCCATTTGATAATATTTTTGAAAAACAATAAGAGCATAAGCGATCTAGCAAAACTGAATGGTCTATTAAAACAGAAGCTTTGGAGTCACTCCCAGGGTCAGTACTGGGAAACACACTCTTCAATATATTCATAGGGAACATAGAGGTGGGACTAGAAGGAAAAGGCTGTCTATTTTCAGATGACACCAAGATCTGCTATAGAGTGTGCACAATGGAGGGAGTGGAGGCCATGACAAGGGACCTGGAATAATAACTTTATTTATAAAGCGCCTTTCAAAAACCAAGAAGGTCTGGACAAGTGGTCTAGAATTTGGCAGCTGAGATTCAGTGCAAAAAAAGTGCAAAGTCATGCAAGTCAGACACAAACCCAGAGACAAGTATAGGATGAGAAGGGAGTCCATGTTATGTACCTTGGAGGAAAGGGCTTGGGGGTTACCATTATGGACAACCTGGAAGTAGCAGCCCAGTGTCCAAGAGTGGTGGGGAAAGCAAACAGGATGATGGATTGCACAAGGAGGGGGATAGCAAGCAGAAGGAGCGAGGTTATACTGCCCCTTAACAAGTCATTGGTACACACCCACCTTTGGGACTGTGTTCAGTTCTGGAGTACTCACCTTAGAAAGAACCTTGGCAGGTTGGAGGCTGTGCAGAGGAGGAAAGCCAAGATTATGCAATGACAGCAGAAGAAACCCTACAATGAAAGGCTAAAGGGCCTCAACATGTACTACTTAGAGGACAGGAGTGATATGGGGTACATGATTGAGACCCTTAAGTAACTCTGGGGGATGGGGGATGAGCAGGATTGAGTGTCAGGAGCTATTAGGTTGAGCGCAAACATGGTTACAGGAAGTACCACAATGAAGTTAGTAGGAAGAAGTTTCGAGAGGGAGGTGAGGAACTATTTCTTCACAGAAAGGCTGGTGAATAGGTGGAACAGGTTGTGTAGGGAGGTGGTGGGGACAAAGACAGTGATGGGATTGAAGCATGCATGAGACAAGCACATGGATATCGTTAAAGGAGAGACTCATCCAAAGAGGGTTGGGGAAGCTGGGGCCACGAACAGCCCTTTGCTACCACATAGAGTCGGTAGGGTTAGGGCAGAGTGGATGGGCCTAGCAATCCTTTTCTGCTAACAGAATCTATATTTCTATAGACAGGGCAATTAAAATAGAGCCAGCATGATTACCCCTGTCCAAAGCCTGGGATATGGAATCGTGAACTTCAGCTGTGACTACAGAGGCCTGAGCCAGATTGAAAAGGGGAAATTATATCTTTGAGAAGTAAGAAAAGAAGAAATTTGGTCGTAGACAATTTGTTCAGAAACTCTTGAAATCACAGATAAAAGAGAAATTATTGGTAACTATTGAGCACATCTTTGTTCAAAGACTTAAACAGAGGCATGACCGTTACACATTTATGTAGAGAAGAAAACATCCTAAATGTAAGGGTAAGTTCAAAAGCATAGTGACGGGAGACAAGAGCTGTATTTACACCTACTGGGAGAAGAAATGTGTCTAGACCATCTGAACATTTTGCTGATAGTGGCATCAAGACCCTAAAACGCAATAACTACCATATCTCATCAGGCTTAAGTACCTCTGAATCTTATGTGGAGAGTTGTCTAGGACAGCTGCTTTTAGAAACCAACTTGGAGCCTTGATGAAAAAACTGTTAAAAGTGGAGGCCATGTCACTTTGGTTGTACATAATGGGCCCAATTCCAAGATGCATGGCGCAGCTCGCGAGTGTGTGCAAGCTGCGCCATGCGGCACTATGCCAGGGACACTGCGCCATATTCCAAGACAGGCAGGGTCCCCGGCACCTACGTCCTGTGACTTGAGGCAGGCGTAGGCTAGTGCCACAAGCATGGTGCAGTGGCCCTGCATGCCGCAAGTCACAGCCCGCTGCAGATTGCCCCCCCGAGCCCCCCAACCTGGAACACTGCCGCATGCACCAGGGGCATTGGGGGGACTGGCCAAGTGGCACTGGTGTTTGGGGGGGCACATTGTTTTTTTATGCCTGCCTGAGCTATGTTGAATGGTGGTGGGAAGAATCAGAATGCACTGGAGTGCAGAGGGAGCAGAGCATCAAGAGCTCGTCGCCAATTTAAACACTGCTTCAGTAAGGAGTCAGTTGTGTTTAGGAGCACTGACAGGGGGGCGGAGCTTTAGGAGAGCCGTGATGGAGCAGCACAAGCCAGCAGTGTGAGCCTGTCTGACAAAAGCTGCAGTGTTGGTAAAATAAAAAAAAAGTTGTGCCAGTGGAGTGTATCTAACAGTCAGTTGTGTATCCCTGTGTGTAGGTGGGGTGAGGCTCACTCGGTTTCTGTCACTCACTCTCTGGCTCTCGCTAAGCAATAAAAATGATGGCGGCAGTTTGAAATTGTGTGTCCAGTGCTTCAGCCAATGACAAAGCAGGCTGGGCACAAGGATACTTGGCTGTGCATGAGGCAGGTTTCGGCTTTGACTTTTTATTTGGTGGGCATTTATTGAAAGTTACTATACCCCCGTTGAGTGGGTACTAGCCAATTAGAAGCCTCCAAATAAAAAGCCCATTTTCTAACCCAGTTTACCACTATAGATCCCATTTCTAGTTTTTTTTTTTCAATTCTGTTTACACTGTGCTGCGGGTGGGGATATTCCTTGACTCAGTCCAGTTGCATCCACAACTGGCATCCCCCAACAGCCACCTCAGAACCAAGGCCTGCAGCTTACCCCCTGCGGCAGGGCCCCAAGGGAGAGACTGAGATCCACCATGTCAGATGAGGACTGACTGTGACATCATTTGGCGTGGGGTTGGAGGTTGTCACACTGCAGTGTTTTCCCATGTGCTGGGTCCCCCCCAAGGCGTGGACATGCAATGATGTCAGTGCGCAGGCGTGTATGCTCCCATGCATGCTCCGCAGATGTCCACCACTGCCTTTCTCCTCTGCTACACCATCCCCGGCTTGATGTACTCCCAGCCTCCACTGGGTGTCACTTAATTCCTGGGCACCACCACACTCCCTCCTGGAGGTGGAGAGCTGTCCCTGGGATGCTCATCCAACCTCCCCACAGCCAGCCCTCTAACACTCCGGGCTCGCTTCCAAACCCAGGTTGTCAGTGTCATGAACGGTAACTCTACCACTGCGCCAGCAGGCCAGCTACCACTTTTAGGTTGGTCAACTTCCTAATCAGCCTTCTGTGTGGCACTGTATCAAAGGCCTTGCTGATGTCCAAATAGACTACAGCCACTGACCCTCCCTGATCAATTTCCCTCATCACCCAATAAAGAAATCCATTAGATTCATTTGACCTGACCTCCCCCCAGTGAGTCAGCATTGTGCGTGGCCTTGCAGCCCATTTAAGTCAAGATATTATATCATGCTTTATTTCAATAACGTTTCCACCAATTTTCTCCACCACTGAAGTGAGACTGACTAGCCTACAGTTGTCAGTTTCCATCCTGCTGCCGCTGTTATATAGATGGACAACATCAAACCTTCTCCAGTCCCGGAAACCACTTCTGTTTTCGGTGAGTTTTTAAACAAGGCTATCAGTGGGACAGCCAAAATCTTCCCAAGTTCTTTTAGTACCCTGGGGTGAAACCTATCTGGTCCCATAGCCTTATCCACTGTAAGGTTTGCAAGTCCTTTCAGCAGTCTTCCCTGTGAAAATGGACCTGTGTCCACTCTCCTCCCTATCACTGTTTTTTTTCCTGGTGGTCCATCCTCTCCACCCTCTAACATGAAGACTTAGCAGAATCACCTGTTTAAAATTTCATCTTTTTCTTGGTCTCCTGCTCAGTCTTCCACTTCCACCCTTCAAATTTTTACTATTCCTCCCCTTGTTTTCTTCTTCTTACTTCTGTGCCTGAAAAAGTCTTATCCCCTGTAGCAACCCCTTGGGCTTCCTTTCCTGTGTCTGTGCTTTTGCACTCATCACTACCTTGCCTGCTTCCTTTTGTTTTTCTAGGTATTTTCTAGGAGAGAGGGGGATCTGCTAGAGACCTTCAATATCTCAAGGGCATAACTAAAGTACAGGAGGTAGCATCTTTCAGAAAAAGAGATGTTCTAGATCAAGGGGTCATGACATGAGGCTATAAGGGGGTAGACTAAGGGGTAACGTGAGGAAGTATTTCTTCACACAAAGAGTGATGGATGCATGGAACAGCCTCCCAGCGGACGTGGTGGGGGCAAATTCGGTAGGGGAATTCAAAAATACGTACGATTTGCATAGGGGTACCCTAGCGATAGGTAGGAGAACAAAGCCAGAGATCAAGTAGGGTCTTTGGTTTTTGCAGCAAGTTGTGAAAATGGGCAGACTAGGTGGGCCTGGTGGGTCTTGTCTGCCATCAAATTCTATGTATGTATGTGTGTATGTATGTCTACTTCCCTGTCCTCCTCTGTCTGTGTTTCCTTATACTGTACCATTTGAATGCAACCCTATTTTCTTTTACCACCTTTGCCACTTCTTTTGAGAACCATAATGGTCTCTTTTTTTCTGTTTTTGCTTACTTCCTTTATGCAGAGATTGGTTGCTTTAGTTATTCCCTCCCTTATTTTTTCCCTCTGTGCCTCTACCCCTCCCTGGTGCTCTTCCGCTCTGCTTTGGCAGCTCTTGAAACAGTCATTCATTTCTTTAAAATCCACCCTCTTAAAGTCCAGCGCTCTTGTCCTTGTGTGATTAAACTGTGCTCCTAGCTTTATGTTGAACCACACTGTACAGTGTTCACTGGTACCAATCAATGGGTCCACCTTTGTGACTTCTGTAATGCGGTTTGTTTATAAGCACCAGGTCAAGCACTGCTGGCCCATAGCAACTGCAGACCCTTATTCTCATATTTGTGCCTCTGTACCTCTGTGGCCTTGATACCCTCCTTCACATATAGTGAACCCTCTCCTCCTTCCTGGTATAGTCATTTCCCATTAATGGTGTTCAGTACACAATGTTTTTTTTTCTTTCGATCACTCCTATAAAAGAATTGCCTAAGTTGTAATGAAAAGTAAAATCACTACACAGTTCTGCCTGCCCCACACCAAAGTGTTGCTGCTTACCAGTCTGCTCGCTCACTTGCTCACTGCACTGTAAACTGAAACCACCACTGTGCCTCTGCTTTTCTGTCTGCTCACTCACTCACTCCATGCTTAACTGAAACTGTCACTGCAGTTGCATTCTGCATGTCCACAGCGCCCATTACATAACATTCTCCACAAGGTGATATGCTGACACAAATTTTGAAACTGTGCTCCTGGCTTAAAATGAAGAACCAAAAATGGACAAAACGTTATTATAATAACTGTCACAGTATAGGCTCCTCTCACTGCCAGACAACTGTAGCAGACAGGCCTTAGTGTCCTCTATTGAGAGCCCAGCAATATTGTCTAGTAACAACCTAGCAGCAGAAGGACTACTTTATCAAAAATGTAGTTAAACACACATATTTTTTTAATTTTAAAATTGTAGACTTCCTATTTATTTTTTAAAAGCCATTTTATAAGCACACTAAGACATGTCATGGTTTTGGTTTTGCTACGATAAACATACTTCCAGGGGCTGAAGGCACTTGGCCTGCAGTCTCATGCCTAACTTCTCCCCTTGGCTTGTGTTCATACCAGTACAACCAACACCCAGTCCTATTTAGTTAGCTCTTGCAATGAGATTAAGGAGGTAGCTGACTGACGCAGCTGGAACATTTGTGCTAGAACATTTCAAGGATCGGTACAGGGATAAGGTTTAGTGGGGGAGCAAGTCTGCTGCAGGAACTGTGGGCTGCTCGTCTCCAGGGTTACACCCTGCAAAAGAGGTTACTACACCTTCTACAGGACCTTTGCAGAGCTCCATGATCATCTGGTAACAGTGAGGGAAGAGATAACTCTGTTGTGGCACCAGCTCAGCTACAGCCTACAGCCCACTCCCCCAGAAGCCTACTGATCTGGGGGTGGAATGGTGGGGAGGGGGAGGAGTAAGGGTGGCAGGAACAGCCACAAGGAAGTCAAACAATCCCACACCATCCTGACAGTAAATCACTTTTCATCCCTGGAGGAAACTCGGGTACCTGACTCCATTTGGAGGGACTCTGAGTCAGCTGGGGGAAATGGTGAATGATGACCTGGTGGCACCCAGGGGTGAGAGTAAGAAGATGGCAGCAAGGCAAGTCTTAGTGTTCAGGAATTCTATGATCAGGGGAGTAGAGAGGGTGGTGTTGGGGAGAAGGAGTGGGGAATGGTGCCTTCCTGGGGCATCAGCCATCCAGGACATAGATAGAATAGAGAGGATAGTGGAGGGAGTTAGCTGGGAGTGTTGGTACACTTGGATCCCAATGATCTGGTGAACATGCCTGTGGAACAAGTGAAGCAGAACTTTCAGAGGTTCAGGGAGAGATTGCAGGCCTCTCTGGCCTTTGCCAAGGTCCTCCCTGTGTGGAGTAAGGGGGAAGGAAAGATAGAGTACAAAGGGAAAAGACAGAGGAATTAAATGGGTGGTTAAAGGGATGGTGTCATGAGAAAGGGTACCACTTTGTGGGGTAGTGGGGGGATTTCTGGGACAGGAGGCTCTTCAAGGATGATGGTCTTTACCTGACAAGAGAGGGGACCAGAGTACTGGGACCGAAGTTTGACATTAGACACTTAAAATGACCATGTGGGACACTGAAGCTAAGGGACACATGGTAAAGAGAGTAAGGGAGGGGGAACCTAGCTAGTGCTCCCCTATATTGGAGCTGGTAGCAGTAACATGTCTAAAAATAAGGCTGAAGTTCAAAAAGGAGTAGTGGAAGAGGCAAGGGGGGTAGGCTTTCTGGGCCTGCAAGCAACAGGAAAAATAAGAAAGCAAGGTGAATGGGAAAGAATGCAAGTGTAGGATCACAAAACAACAAAAGAGGATCCAGAGCTAGTTGGAAGGGGGTCTGCCTTAATACCAGGACTCTGGGTAATAAAAATCAGTGAGCTCCAGGCATTGGTGGCAAACACTGAGGTGGACCTCATAGCCATCACAGAAACGTGGGCCACAGAGAATAATGACTGAGGCTTGTCAGTCCCAGGTTACACAATGTTTAGAGAGGATAGAGGGAAAGGCAAGGGGGGGGGGAGCCCTGTATGTCAGAGAGGGCATAGAGGCTGTGGAAGATGGAAACATCAGGGGAAGCAAGGGGGAAACAGAGTCACTGTGGGTTCACCTCACACCACCCTCAGGCAAGAAAATGTGGGTGGGGTGATCGATAGACCAAAAGGGGTTAGGGGAAAAGGTGAGCTCAGGAGCTCAGGGAAAAGCTGGCAAGAGAAGTGAAGAAAGGGGAAGTGGTGGTGGTGGTGGTGCATCTGAACCTGTCAGATATCGACTGGGACATTCCAGTGGCCAGGTGCACCAGAAGTTAGTCCCTGTTGGATACATCGCAGGACTGCCTGCTGATGCAGCTGCTTAAGGAACCCACTAGACAAGCAGCCACTCTCAATTTGGTGTTCACTAACTCAAAGACGGTGGATGGAGTGAGGGTTGGGGTGCCACTGGGGTCCAGCGACGATAACACCATTTGGTTTAAGTTGGCTTTTGGGACCAGAATGCCCCTATCAAAAACTGAATACCTAGATTTCAGAAGAGCCAACTTCAACTGGATGAGGGAGCTGGGTTGAGACAAATTGACCAGGATGGGCAGCATCGGAGGTGTAGAGGAAAGATGTGGGGGCAATCAAGGAGATCATTCTCGAATCATTAAAGTCATGCACAAGAATTGTTAAAAAACAGGTGCAAGAGACCAATAAGGTTATCAGAAATAGTTAGAGAAGCAGTGGGGGACAAGAACAAGGCTTTCACCAGGTGCAAGGTAAAGTAGGGGGAGAAGGAATGGGAAGAGTACCAAATAAAACTAGGGAAGCAAAGAGGATGGTCAGGAATGCAAAGGTAGGCACAGAGCTGCATATTGTGGAGGAGATCAAGGGTGGGGAAAATCAATTCTTCAGATATATTAAAGAAAAAAGGAAGCAGGGAGGGAGTACTATTAGGCTACAAGAGGGCTAAGGGCACTAGAGGAAGATGAACAAAAAGCGGCCATCTTTAATGATTATTTCTGCTCTGTCTTCACAAGGGAAGACAGTGGGCCCCTGCCAGAAAGTGGCATCAATACAGCTGTCAGGAGCATTCCTGAAATGAGGCAGCCAGTATTTACCAGAAGATAGTTCCAGAAGGGGCTTGAAGCCCTAAAGGTAGATAAAGCCCCAGGGCCAGAAGGATGCACCCAAGGGTACTGTGGAACTGACAGAAACCCTAGTAGGGCTATTCAATAGCTCAGTTCAGACAGAGGTAGTTCTAGAAAACTGAAGGGTACTGGACGTAGTCCCACTACACAAGGGGGGGGGCAAGGAGCAACCAGGGATGTACAGACCAGTCAGCCTTACCTCTGTTGTGGGTAAACTGATGGAGTCACCGATCAAAGGGGACCCTGTGGACTATCTAGAAAACAATGGGCTACAATATTTAGTTTGTTAGTTAGTGTATTTATTGATTTATTTTATTTCTTTGAAATTGGTAACTGGAGAAGGCACATTGAACCAAGGCTCATTTCCAGATGTGACTTGGGGAAAAGGGAAAGGGAATACAATGAATCATAAAATCATAAACAGCAGTAAAAACAGCATTCCATGGATAAAGTGCAAACAGTGAGCACCTCCACAAGGTGCAAGTGCAAATAACAATAAAGGTAAACAGAAAATGGTACTATGAGCAGCACTAATACCCAATGAATCTGGCAAAGCAGGTTGAAATAATTAAGAGCAGCAGTTGTAGAGACAAGAGCTGACTCGGGGTCACCATGGTAGGGGTGGTAAGGGCACCGAGGTAGGTCAGGTATGGGAGCTGGCAGGAGCAAGCAGGGTAGGAGAGGAGCTTTAACTGGTGCCTAAGGGAAACGAAGGAGTGTGAGGCTTTGAAAAATGGGGGAGCTGGTTCCATAGGGAGGGAAGTTGATAGGAGAAGGTTGATTGCTCAGCAGAGGATTGAGGGTAGGGGAAAGAGGAAGTATGGGGATCCCTGGAGCAGAGGGAGTATGAGGCAGAGGGAAATGGGTGAGAGGAATGTAGCTAGCTAAGATGGTAGAGACCCAAACCAATATTTGAAGATGATGGAAACACAGTGGGACTGGTCCGGTGAGGATAGGGGGAGGACGGCTAGGGCAGAGAAGAGGGAGCAGTGGTGAGTATGAGGGAGAAATTGATAGCAAAGTGTCAAAAGGCATTGCACAGGATGTCCAGTCTGGCAAGAAAATAGGAGGGGGTGTTTTTTTAGACCATGTCCACATAGTCAAAGACTGGGAACACCATTCTAGTAACCAGTTCCTGACAGACCTGCAGGGGTAGGCAGACTTTTTTTATGGTACAAGGCTCCAAGCTTGGGCAGAGCTTGGAATGGATGGCATCAATATGGGCAGAGAAGTTAAGCCTACTATTAAGCCACATATGAGATACTTGAAAGAGGGAAACACTTAAAAAGGGGTGCCATCCTGGGTGGAGAAGGCAGGGAGGAGGTTGAGCCTGACCAGTTTCTGGCTAGTGCTAAAGGTCATGGGCACTGTTTTTTTAGTGCTGACCCTGAATTGGTTGGATTGGAACTGGAGAAGTCTTGCTGGACCAAGACTTCCACAGCAACGGTCAAGGGGCCTGAACTGTATAGAACTCTGTCATCTGCATACATGTGAATATGTAAGTTGGCACAGGCAGAGGGAAAGTCATTGAGGAAAGTGGAGAAGAGGATAGGACCCAGGATGGATCCCTGTGGGACCCCAGCCTGGATTGATAGGGGAGGAGACAGGATGCCTCCTACCTGTACTGACTGCTGATGGACCAAGAGGTAGGATCAAAGCCACTCGGCAGTGGGGGCTGCGAGGCCTGAAGAGCTCAGCTTGTTCAGGAGGAGTTGATGGATCACTAAATCAAAGGCTTTGGCATTATTGATGAACAAGGCCTTTGTGATCTGCCCTGATCCATCCCAGTGAGGATGCAGTCTGTGACCAGTAGCAGGGAGGAGACAGTGGAATGGTTCTTCTCAAAATCAGACTGGAAGAAGGAAAGGAAGTTGGAAGAGTGGAGGAAGTCAACAAGCATGGAATAAACAAGTTTTTCTTGCAACTTTGCAAGAGGGGAAGGAGGGAGATAGGACAGAAGTTACCAGGGGTGGAGGGATCATCCCCTTTATAAAGAGGAGAACTTTGGCCATTTCCAAGACTAAGAGACAGCATGGAGGTTGAAGGAGAGGTTGGAGAAGTGAGTGAGCAAGGAAGCGATGGCTGGAGCTGAAAGATGAGGAAGTTTAAAATCTAGGCCATCAGGGCTAGATTTGCACAGCTTGAGTAAAGAAAGTTCAAGCAGGGTTTCCTGGGTGGTGACGGGGGAAAGGAAACCCCATAGAGGGGTGGAGTGGAGTGGAGAGGAGGGTGTGGGTGGAGGGGAGAGCATAAGTAGTGAAAAACTCACTGGCGTGAGCAGCAACAGAGGGTGGGTTGGAGACATGTCTACCAACCAAGAAGACCAGGGGAGCAGACTGAACTGGTGTACCAAAAAGGGAGTAAATCACCTTACAGAATTTGGCTGGGAAATTAAGGTTGTTCTGGAGGTTGACCTTAAAACAGAGGGATCTGGTGGTGCAGACAGTACTAGTGCAAGTATTTCTAAGCACCCTGTAAGAGTGGAGATCAGACAGGGAGTAGGATAATGTGTACCAGGCCCAGGCTTCATTATGAGAATTGCACATGTCAGCGAGGTCATGTGTGATCCAGAGGTGGTGGCAGACTAACCCGTGGACTTCCTGATAGGGGTGTGCTTGTCCCAGATGGAAGTAAATTTAGAATGGAAAAGGAAAAGGACCACATCAATGTCTGGGGCAGAGAGGATGGGGGACCAATCAGGTGCAGCAAGAGCACTCAGTAAAGCATGTTATTTAGTGACTGAAGGGACCTGGACAAGATGTACTTGGGGAGGAGGGAGGGAGCCATACTTTCCTAACACAGAATATCATCCGCCTTTTGGATGAGATGTTAAACCAAGGTCCCATCTGTCTGTTCTGGTGGTAGTTCAAGTGGATGTTAAAGATCCCATGGCACTTCTCAAAAAGAGTAGGGGAATTTTTTATTCAAACTTCAAGAAAATCATAATACATAAAAAAAATAAGAGAAAGCAGAACTGCAAAGCAAAATAAGTATTAATGCATACATCCCCTTCTGGAACAAATTAAAATATATTCTAGACAGTAATATAAAACATAAACCCTTATACCAGGAAAAACTATGTATTAAATCATACAACTCTTACAGATCTCTCCCCCCACTCCTAACAGTAGGGGAATTTTTGTATTATTATTAAAACTTGAAAGCTAAACGTAAACCATACAGTGTTACAGCACACTAAATCATAATACATCAAGGAGGGTTAAAAATTTAACATAAATAAGTGTTTCTGCATACAGTCATATAACAGTTTAGTAAAAAAAAAAAATAGATTCACTAATAAAAACTGAAAACAAACCCTGCCCCCCAAGTAAAGAACAGGGGAATTTATCATACCTTGATAGCAAATACTAACAGATAGTGTTACATCATGCTAAATTATATAAAGAAAAGGAAAAAACTAGAATAAAACCTTTTAAACTTCAATAGTGTACTCCAAAAATATATTAAGAAACCAAAAACCATCCCCCAGACACTTACCAATATCCCAAAATATGTAAAAAGTCACATGAAAACATTGCTCAAACAAAAAAAAGGAAACATTTCCAACATATGTTCTAGTCCCCCCCCCCCCCAGTTACTTGAGGAGTATGGGAATTTATTATATTGGTAAAAAACAGAATGGTTATAAACAGGATTAAATTCACTTGATGGTAAAGTATAGACATCAGCCATAAGAAATTGGGAAAAGGTGTGAAGGCATACAGTACTTATCCAAACAAAATACAAAAAAAGAAACCTTTCTCTAATACAGATCATGTCAGTTTCATGGCCTCCACCCCCCGTAAGAGTGGAGAAACTTAAAAACTGACAAGAATACAAGTTATAACATACTTTTGTTCAGAAGAGGTAATCATAAAGCACTACTTTCACCTGTGGAGTCCTTACTTAATAGAAAAAGGAACTTACAAGACATGAAGACATTAGTCAGCTGAATGAATTTTTGGATGCGGCTGAGATTCTTTGTGAAGAGCAGCATGGTTTTCGACGGGGCAGGGGTACAGGCACTGCCCTGGTCAAGTTCATGGACACCGTCCTTAAAGGTTGTAATGATGGGATGTTAACTGGGGCGGTGTATGTGGACCTGACCAGGGCTTTTGATTTAATAAATCATTCTCTGCTTAGTCAGAAGCTTGCTGCTCTTGGATTAGCTGTTTCTGCGGTTGATTTTGTTTCTGATTTTTTTCAGGGATGTTCCCAGTTTGTCTCCATTGGCTCGACTACTTCTTCAGTTTGTTACACTACATGTGGTGTACCACAGGGGTCTATTCTTGGACCCCTGTTGTTCTCCCTGTTTATTAATCAAGTTCCTTCAATTTTTGATAAGTGCAAATGTTTATTGTATGCTGATGACTTGATTTTGTATTGCCAGGGTAAATCTGTAGATTATATAAACACGATGTTGGAAGTCAAGTTTAAGAAATTATGTCATTGGTTGACTACCAACTTGATGCTTTTAAATACTCGGAAAACCAAAGCTATGCTGTTTGGTAGTCCTGTTAGACTCCCTGACCATCCTTCTCTGACTGTACATGATATTCAGGGGAATCTACTTGATCAGGTGTCAGAATTTAAGTATATGTTTTTTTTTAGACCCCTCATTGTCTTATCTTCCCCAGGTAAAGTAAGTGAAAAAGAAAATTCATTGTAGGTTGAGCCAGTTATATAAAATGAAATCCTATTTATCTTATGAAACTCGTTTGAAATTGGTGAATGGAGTCTTAATGCTACATTTTGATTACGTCTCCTCATTGTAGGTTAAGTTGGGGATCAGAGAGAAACAAATCCTAAGTGTTGTTAATAACAGCATTTGTAGGTTTGTTTTGGATGCCCCTATTTTGACCCATCATTGCCTTTTGTATTCCTAATTGAGATGGCTGTTGCCCCAGTTTAAATATGAATTTGCTTTGGGTAAATTGGTTCATCAGGCCATTCATTCAAATGGCTTGTCTCCATTATCTAATTTGGTCCAGGTTTGTGTAGCCCAGGTGAATTTGAGAATATTGCGGCGGGTAACATTGGTAGTACAGTGTTTTAAAAATAATCATGGCCAATGAATATTTGATCACCAGGCTTCATTAAGGGTAATTAAGTCCTATTCATGTTTTAAAGTTAAATTTAAACAGTATTTGTTAGCGCAGTCTGATTGTTCATGTTATTTGTACATTTTGTATCTTGTTATGTTTATTATATATGTTTGCTCTGTTTTTCATGTCCAGATCAGTCCTGAAAAAGGGCTTCGGCCCAGAGTCCTAACCCAGTTAACAAATAAAATGAAATTAAATTAAATGAAGTAGGTTGCTGTGTACCTACTGATAACCATGTTGGAGACTGGAGATGGTTTGGTATACCCATACCATGTTGTTTTCATGACATAACAAGTGTGCAATGCTCCTTGGATGTCATCCACTGGGCTCCCTAAACTCAATCTATAGAATATAGTAGAGGAAAATTTATTAGAGCAACAACTTAATACTAGCGCATCCAAACACTTGAAGTTCGTAAAAAGGAAAGGAAGATCTTAAGTGATATCCCTACAATCTAATAACCCACCAATCCTCTAAAATTTGTGAAATTCTTTATTGTGACCAATATTCAGTAAAACCCTACTCATCAGCTGACCGCATCAATTCATTCCATGTGTTTCCACCAAGACATGTATATTTGCTGTGGAGCTTGCAGTTTTTCCATTTTTTGTAGCTACTAAAGATCTATGAATCTGCCAAAACACATGATCTGCAGTGAGCTCTCTTTTATAGAGAGTAAACTGGACTCTTGAGTGCCAAATGTGGTACTGAATAAGTAACAATATGAGATGTATTGTACTAGTATCAAATTTGGACCAGGATGTAGGTAACAATCCTAAAAAAAGATCTGTAGTTACCTGAGTGAAGGGGAAGGGGAAGTAAGCCCATTTATGATACAACAATGCCCAAAAGGGAAGAATAAACGGACCCTCAAAATATAGGTGTGCCATGATTTCCAATTCATCGGAACAGTATAAACTCCTGGGGCAGATCCGTTCTGATTTATCTTTATGTTTTAAGTTATTCTTAGTATTCAGTCTGTCATGTGACACTAACCACAACACATCCCACATTTTACCTTTAAGTCTATTATTCCCAAGAATTTGTCCCACTTCCTTGGCCACAAACGGCCCTTTACTCCAATACCTCAGGTATTCAACAAAAAATTTATATAAAATGAGGATGCAGAATTCCTTACGTGTGGATGTTAAAATTATGTGTTTGGGGACGGCCCAACATTTAAGATATCCATACACATAAACCATATAGTACGGTAGGCCTTGCAGTGATTTTTGTTTAGGTATCAAGGATTCATCTCCCCATGAATGGACCCATGGTTCAATATGGTCCAGGACCCATGTTTGCTAAATGCGATTATTGTTCTGAAGTATGGGTTTTATATTATGAAATAAGAATATGGAGATAAATACTAAAGAGTGTATCATATTCAGGCCCCCTTGTTGTATAGATAAATATGTAACCCCTCTTTTAATGGGATTCAGTCTACTTCCCCAAATGCACTGGAAAAATAACTCAATACTGTAGTTTCAAATTGTCTAGGGGGCGGAAATATTACACATACGTGTAAAAATAAAGGCAATAAAAAGGTTTTGATCATAATAATCCTTTTTAACTTTGACATGTGCCAAGTATGCCATCTACAAACCTTTTTTATACCCTCTTTTAGCAATAAGGACCAATTATACGTGTACATATCCCCCTGTCCAAAATACACACCCAAGATTTATATGGGTTCTTTCTGGACAGGGAGGTTGTAAAATTCCGTTACATCATCTATACTTGTTCCTATCAAAAGGCATTGACATTTATTTACATTAATATCAGATTTTGTTAATTCCAAAAAGGTTGTAATCTCTGTTTCAGCCACACTGCATGATGCCTGATCCGCCATTATCAGGCACACACCGTCTGCATAAGATACTGTCTTAACTTCTAAATCCCCACTATGCACAGAGAGACCAACAATATCTCCACATTGTTAGCCGGCCTGCTGGCGCAGGGGCAGGATGACGACCTGTGACATCGGTGACCCAGGTTCAGGACTGTATCCAGGTCATCGGAGGGCTGGCCGGGGGGAGAAGGTTTGAGCATCCAACAACTGCTCCCTTTCTCCAGGGGGCAGGGTGGTAGAGTGTTCAACACTATACGGACACCTAGCAGAGGCTGGGTGTCCCGCATGCGCTGACAACAGTATGTCCGGGGGCGGAGCGGATGCTGGCCATCATTGCATATGCCTGCCTCCCTACACCAGGAAAAATACCACTGCCTGCCACCTAGATGAAGTCTGCCCCTCCGCTTCGATTAGATCCCAGGCCGGCTCCCTGACCTATCCCAGTGATTGCAGCACTTAGGGCCGGTGCCGCAACCCCACCCTGGGGGGTAAGCCAGAGGGGATCGGGGAGTCATGGCCAATGTGTGAGTGGGAGCGGAGGGGTCCATGACTGGGCTGAGGTACTGGTGATGGGCAAGCACAATAAAGTATAGTAAATAAAAATAAATCCTCACATTGTTGCAATTTGAATAAAAGGGGGTTAAGAGTCACTATATATAGAGATGGGCTAAGTGGACACCCTTGTCTCACACCCCAAGTTACCACGCACCTCTTCCCTATCCAGACATTTACATAAGGTTGAACTACCGACTTCTGATAATACAGTTTAATCCAATCAATAAAGGATTCAGGGAATCTATGTGCTTGAAGGCAAAGCCGTGAGTAATTATGGCTAACCCTGTCAGCCTCCGCCTGAAAAGCCCTGTAGCTCCTCATTTTCTCCTTTCTCTAATATTTCTCTCAAAAGTAAAAGGGCATCCTGAATTTTTCTTTCGGGTACTGAACAAAATTGAGAATGGAACATAATATCTGGAAGAGTAGCAGCTAATCTATTATTTAAGATTTTACCAACTATCTTACAGTCAACATTAAGTAGTGTAATCAGTCTCCAATTATTTAATAAACTTTTGTCCTCATGTTTGAATAAAAAATAAGTAACCCATCATACATGCCTGATGGGAGAATGTTAGCTATGAAGAAACATGAACAAACTAATACCAATTCCTTCAACTATCTTGAAAGAATATATTAGTAACGTTTGCTAGAGAACCCATCAAGACCTGGTGCCATACCCATTCAACAATGATGAATTACTATAGAAAGGTTTTGTTTTTTTTCAGTTAATGGCATAGTCAATGAACTGAAAAAATGATCTGGTACCTGTGGCAACCGGCAAGAGGTCAGCCATGTTTCCAGAGCAACTCTTGGGACTGGGGCAGATTGGAACATATTTGTAACATACTGTTCTGTAAGGCCTAGACTTTCCTGATTATCATAAACTAGTTTCCCTTCTGACATTTGTAAACAGGAAATTGCTTTGTTCTCCCTTTGTTTAGTACAAGTGTCGAAGGGGTTGGCACCACCCAGGGCGCCATCACGCCCACATTTTTGCTCAATTTCTAAAGTTTTCATTCTGTCATAATGTATGCCAACCAGTTGTCCCTTAATAGCCTGAATTTGTTTGGTCAAATCCACTCCAGACCCTTGTCGTGTCTGCAGGAGAAGCGCTAACTGATTTTGAAGATCACAATACCTATCTTTGTTTTGTTTACCGTTTATGCGCCCCATAAGTTGAAAATATTCTTGAAAATATCCTTTACTGTCCTCCCACCAAGCAGCTGGAGAGTCATATAAGAAAAACACCAACTGTCTGGCTTCGAGCAAATACTGAAAGCCTTCAGCTATCTCTTGATTGTCCAAGAGCTCAATATTAAGCCTCCAGTACCTCTAGAAGTACCAACGAAATTAGAAATAGTAGCTGTAACCAAACAATGATCTGATGTGGCTACTGGCACCACAGCCTTTTGTCTAATAGGGAGAGTTGGGGTGAGGAACCAAAAATCTATTCTAGTGGAGACAGATCCTCTAAAATATGTGTGTGGAGCTTGTTCACCGGAAGCTTAAAATATGTCCACCAACCCTGTGGTAGGCAAAACATGATTTAAGTAGGAGGCATCACAATACAATTTAGTAGTTTTTAAACCCCGATCTTGTATGAACCTACTAATATTAAAGTCACCACCCAACAGTACATTTTTTGAGGTTTACAAATATGGTAACATGCTGTATATGCTATATATTTACTTATGCTGTACATTTACTTATGCTGTATATTTACTTAATTCTTGTGTATATTACTGTATATATCCTTTCCCCCCTCCCCCCAGGACGCATCTGGAATCGAGCGGTACTCCTCTCAGTATGCCTTCCTGGTTAAACTCTTAAATAAATAAATATTTCCCAAAGAAAGTCTATGCTACCTGTTTTCCGCTGTGGAGCATATACATTAATTAGATGAAAAACTATGCCTTGTAAAGTAACATCCAACAAAAAGACTCTACCAGGGTCAGTATCTACGAGATGAACAGCAGCAATATTATGATCCATGAAACAGATCCCAACCCCACAACAAGTGTCAGGACCCCCTGACCAAAAACCAGAACCCCACGTACATGCATTTGTGGCAGCCACAATATCGGTATATAGTGACAATCTTGTGTCTTGAAAAAAGACACTATCATATGAGAAGTCAGAGATCATGGAGAAGGCAGCCAGCCTCTTCCTCTCTGACATAATACTATTAGTATTCAAGGAAGCTTTGAGAATTTCATAATGAGTCATTCAGTTCTCGTGAATGACAACCAACATCAAGGCACTTTTCTGGAAAAGGCTCTAAGGCCCATCCGTCACTTTTCTGTTCTGGTAGAAATAGACTCCTGCTGTTCTGGTTTTTCCACATCTGAATGAGCATCAACCTGGGAAGACGCCCATGATGCAGTATCAGAGTCTCTGTCATCCTCAGAAAGACCATCTTGTAAGATGGAAAAAGGGTTGGCCAAAGGAAGGGCACTGTCAGTAGGGCGAACTGCCCCCTTAGCCGTTTTCCCCCTTCCTTTATATTTTGAGGGCACCACCGTAAACTCTAACAAGTTGTCAACAGGCACAGGCGGAGGGGCCATAACTCCAGAAGCCAGAGTCTGGTCAGAAGCCACATCCTGTGGTGATGGTTCTGCATGGTCAGGATCAGGCGGATCAGGCCTAGCAGTGCGATTAGAATCCAGATTCATAGTGGATTCTGTTCGTGGGGTAGCTGAAGGTGGGGCCCGAGGCATGAAAACCAAATGCCCTTTTTTGTTTGTGGATGTGAAAATCCTATATACCATAATCTGCCTCCTCCGTGTTATGGGAGGCCCAGGGGCAATCTGTAAAACAGTAGCCAACTTCAGCACATAAATTGCACTGTTGCAGATTGCCACAATGAAAACCAGAATGGCCTGCTTCACCGCACTGGGTGCATTTAAGAACATTACAATTAGGGCTAATGTGTCTAGCAGAGCCACATTTGAAATGCCTACATGGTTGTCCTGGATAAAAAATAAAGCCTTTGTCTCTTTCAGGATACATACAGTTAGGCAGATGTTGGAGTTCATTGTCTTCGTACAGCAATTTGACTTTTATCTTCCAACCCCCATTCCAAAACCCCTCACTATCCAAAATGGGATCCGGGGTACCTTGCAGTGTGCATTTCTTTTCCAACCAATATAAGATGTCAACAATGTTTACCCCTTCATTTTGGAATAGGACAGTAATGACTCTAAATGATTGCTTAGTCGGAGGGATAACCTGGAATGGAATCCAGAGGGGGTTGGTTTTCAAGGAGGCATATTTCCCCCAGAATCTTGCAAGCATTTCTGAGGTGCGAAAACTGACATCAAATGTGAACTCCCCTGGGCATGTATGAGAGCATACACATCTGCAGGTGTAAACCCAAGGGACAGTTTCAACAAGGTCTTCCCCACATAAAAACGGTCAGGAGGGGACTCCATGCACCCAAATACCTGAACTGTACAGCATTGCACCTCTTTGCTAGCTCTATGGGTTTTCTAAATAAGCTGGCATATGTTGGGGCTGAATCGCCCTGAGAGGCCTCTTCTGAACTGGGTAAATTATCAGAAATAGGGGGATCCAAGTCCATTATTTGGGCCTTCCCAGACTCTTCTGGAATATCCTGCAAAGGAGAGTGAAAGACGTTACCTGAGACAGACCCCTGCCTCACTGGTAGCACATCCACTCCCGTTTCAGTAACTGTGTCCTTACAGGTCTGCAGAGCATCAGGTAGAACACTTTGTTGTTGCTTGGATCCTGTGGTACATCAGCAATCCAGATGCCAGCAGCATTCACTTTGCAGCCGGTCCCTCTCAGCGCATGCTCTGGGGACCAGTCACCCACGTCAGCATTCTGCATCAAAGGCGAACTTAACCGTTTGCTGGGGACCACTCTTGGAAATAAAAACCTTCATGGCGCCAGTGACCAGACCTGGTGAGCCTTCAGGAGGAAGCTTTCTTTTCTTTTCCTCATCTTGTATTCAAGGTGAGCTCTTTCTTCCTCCAACAAGTTCTCCATTGAACACAATTCTTTTTGTAAGATTGCGCACTTCTCAGCGAGTGATAACTCCTCCGTAAGTAAGCCTTCCCGACTGGGCCCTTCCGCTTCATGCTCCGGTTCTAACACCCCAGAGGCATCCATATAGACATCCAAAATGTCCTATTCTGAAGAAATCATAGCGTCATCAACAGCACCTGGAGCCATAGCAGGCTCACAACCTGTACCTCCCACAGCTACTCCTGGACTGGAGTCTCCCATAGCAGTACCAGCAGTACCCCCTACAGGCAGAGTAGGGGAATTTTCCAGTGCCCTGGCCAAATTTCCCCCCATTTACTAAAAATACCACCAACAGCTTAATCTGGTTCAAGGTCAGTTGACATTCATCTGTATCCCTCTCCCCCGGGTCGTGCCTGAAAATAGGCAGAATTTGTCTAGTGCACTTACCCAGTCAACAAAAACTAAATAAAATAAATAAATAAATGCAGTGGTTTCTAAAGGCAGCTGGCACAATACCCGCTGCAGTGATGCGGTGGGGGTGTGAGGACAGAACCCAGTCCAGGTGGGTGTGGTTCGAGCAGTATGGATTGAGCTGGGTGGGTTCTGTACAAAGTTGGAAGAGGTTTAGGGACTCACTCCAGAGAGAGGTAGGCCTGGAGGTGGGTGAAAGCCAATTAATAATGACATCCCCAAAGGAGGATGAGTTTACCAGAGGAGGAGGAGGAGGAGTGTGAAGTAATGGCAGATACTGAGTCAACCAGAGAAGAAGGGGAGATTTTAGGAAAGGTATAAAAAAAAACCAAGATGGGTAGAGTGGAGGGAAACGGAAGTTTAGCCAGGAGAAACTTATGGGAGGAGAGTACAGTGAGAGTGATGGAACAGCAGAGGTTGTAGTGGACACAGAGGGCAACCCCACCACAACATTTGCCACAGTCCTGCCTGAAGAAGTGGTAGTCAGGAAAGGCCAGGCAAGAATCAGGAATTCTGGAGGAGAGCCAGGACTGAGGAATTCAGGAGAGTGTTGAGAAACCCAGACACTGAGTCAATCCAGTTTAGGGAAGAGGCTCCTAGCATTGACATGATAAATGCTAAGGCCTCTAGGAGTAGAGGAGGGGAGGGGGAGGAGGTGAAAGGCCAGGATTAGGTTCAACATCACCAAAAAGGAGGAGGAGCAGCATAAAGAGACAGGGCATGAGTGGGGCATATGTCCACTACATTGGGGAAGGGGGGGGAGACAGGGAAGGGACAGGACAGAATGGTAGAGAAATTCCAGTTTCAGTCAGGAGGGAAGGAGACTAGGGTGAATGTGGAGGGGGGGTAGGATGGGAGGTTGGGGGTCACAAGGTTGGAAGGGGAGAAGGAGATTAGGGAGGGGACAGAGCAGTAGGGAAGGTGGGGATAGGGGTAGGACATGGAGGAGAAGAAGGCTGAGGAGGAAGAAAGGTAGCATAATTGTTGGGTGTAGCTTGACAATCCTGAACTAGACTTAAAATATAAGTAAGGCAAAATGCCTAACCTAGAATAGACTGTTAAATGTTCACTGTAAAATATTACCAACAGGTAAGGCAATAGGTATACACTGGTGAATTTAAATGAAAACCAAACAATGCAGAAATTGTGTAGGGTAACTGGAAAGTAGCCTATACCTAGATAAGATATAAGTAGGGTACCCGAGTATTAACACTTTGCAGAAGTAACAGGTATGCAGTGGTATAGTTAACTTATAAAACAGCAGTTTCAAAGAATAACAACAAACAGGCAAACAAAGGTAAAGCGGCTGATTAAATGAGAACTGTCAAAATTATTGGCACGAAACCTACAGTAAGGTTAAACCCAGAGAGGGTGTGGTTAGGATACCAGAGTTTGGCAAACTAGCAAGATTGTGAGCAAGTAGAATGAACAGGTGTGCAGTGGTTAAAGCGACTGGGTATGTGTGCACTGCAGAATTAGAGACACAACTAGAAACAGACAGTCCAGAGAACTTCCTTGCACTCAGATTGAAAAGGTAGGCACAGGCTCCAAAAATAAAGTTTACAAAGCTTTAGTGCTTACTTTGACAATTTAGAAATCCTGTGGATGGACTCACAACACCCATCGTAAGCCCTAGTGCTTTGGGTAATTAAAGCCTTCATCGGGGGGTGAAACAGGACTGTACTCAGATAGGATGTAACTAGGAATACCTGCGTTTAGTACTGTAACAGGTAACAAACAGCCACTTTTGTAGAAGAGGAAGTCACTTGGTGCAGTAAGTTAGCGCAGTCTGTCATGCAAGCTAACTGAGGCACTGAAGCAGAACAGAAGGAGGTTTGTAGAGTGGAAGGAGTTCGAGGGCAGGTGGCCAGTTGATGGCTGACTCATGGCTGACTCCAGGCAGATTCCACTCTATTGATGCCCGTTGCGCTGTGGCCTTTAGCGCAAAAGACTGCAGCATGGAGGACCGCTTGGGAGGTGACTGCGTTAAAGGTGTTCCGGCTCTACCCACATTTCCCCGAATTGGCTGGGGCTTGGAGCAGCTCAGTTCAGATAGGGGTAGTTCCAAAAGACTGGAGGGTAGCAGATGTAGTCCTGCTATACGAGAAGGGAACAAGGAGCAACCGGGGAATTACAAACCTGTCAGCCTTACCTCTGCAATGGGTAAACTGATGGAGTCACTGATTAAAGAGGACCTTATGGACTACCTGGAGAGCAACAGCCTACAGGAAAGTAAACAGCATGGGTCTGTGGCAGGGAGGTCTTGTCAGACCAACCTGATAGCATTCTTTGACTGGGTAACACATGTAGCAGATAAGGGCTACACTGTATAGTTACTCTACTTTTATTTAAGCAAGGCTTTTGACTCAGTGCCACACAGAAGATTGCTGGAGAACCTGGGCATGGCTAGGAACATAGTTGGATGGGTAGGAAACTGGTTGAAGGAGAGACAGCAGAGGGTGGTGGTAAACAGGGTCCAGTTGAAAGAAAGGGGGGTCAAGAGTGGGGCACTGCAGGGATCTCTCCTGGGTCCTGTTCTCTTCAGTATATTCATTGGCGACATTGGAGAGGCATCTGGAGCAAGTTGTGTTTCTTCACAGATGACATGAAGCTCTTCGGTAGGGTAGATATTGACAAAGGGATGAAGGAGATGCAGAGGGATCTACAAAGGCTAGGGAGGTGGTCTAAGGTTTGGCAGTTAAAATTCAATGCCAAAAATGCAAGGCTATGTACCTGCTGTAAAGGAAAAAAACAGGACAGAGTACAGGATGGGAGGAGTTAAACTGAGCACTATGGCAGAGAAAAGAGACCTGGGAGTCATCATTAGTGACTCCCTCAAAAAAATCAAGCCAGTGAAACAAGATCTATAGTAAGGTTAGTAGGATGCTTAGGCATAGGAAGGTAGGTAGGTAAGTAGATAGGTGTAGGTAGGTGGAAAAGTAGTTTATTTCAAAAGTTTCACCAGGAAAGACAAACTGAGCTGATAACAGCTAATTTCCAGATGTATCCTGTGGTTCAGGGGTAAAGGAGATAGTATATGAGGAAAACATTAATAGTATAAATCAAAGTTATATACCTCAAAACAGTATATCAAAGAAGCATTACTCATAATCAATGCAAGGTAAAACATTACAACAGGTACATGTAGTAGGTAAAAAATGAGCTTTGATCATATTGGAAAGGGGTATCGACAGCAGGGAAAAGGAGGTACTACGACATCTATACAGATCACTGGTGAGGCCGCACCTGGAATACTGCTAATTTCTGGAGTCCTCACCTAAGGAAGGACAAGGACAGGCTGGGGATGGTACAACATAGGGTGACCAAAATGACTCAGGGCCAACAGGGCAGATCTTACGAAGATCGTCTCAAAGCACTTAACATGAATTTATTGGAGAGCAGGCAAGAGAGGGGAGATATGATAGAGACCTTCAAGTTCCTGAAGGAAATAAACAAGGTGAACTGCAAGGAACCGTTTAGCAGGAGTACAGAGTCAAGAACCCAAGCTCATGAGTGGAACTGGTGGAAGGAAGGCTTAAGAGGGATGTGAGGAAGTTCTGTTTTACCGAAAGGGTGGTGGAGCCATGGAACAGTCTGCCAGGGGAGGTGTTGGGTGCCAAGACTGTAAATGGCTTCAAGCATGGCTGGGACAAAGTGAAGGGTTTCGTGGTTGCTCAGGTCAGTAGCAGTGGGGGGGGGGGGAGAACAGGAGGGTGGACAAGAAGGATAAAATCCCAAATGAACAATAGGTCCCAGGGCAGATAGGGGACTCTGGGCAGACTAGGTAAACCTTTGGTCTTTTTCTGCCATCATTGTCTAAGAGTCGTACTTAACCTAACCCTTTTAGAATGCTTAATTTCCAACCATTGTTTCATTATGTGGATTAATGTATTAGCCTTACACATCTGTGGACTCAAAAGCACTTCTGTCTTGAGTTACATTTGAGACCTTCTGTGGGGTTTCCATTGGAAAGGAATTGACATTTACAGAGCAACCATGCAGTTTAGTGCAATGGGCAACAAGTCTTCCCCAGTGATGGCTATGAGGCAAAGGGTGGAGCCAAAGAGGGCCATTAGTGTGTCTTCCTTTTCATGAGTCCCAAACCCAACACACAAAAAGCACATTTGTTGTTTTCCAGTATTCTGATGCAGGAGGCGGCCCTGAGCCTGACCTAGAGAAAATCTTATAATTAAATGGGATGTGGGAAGTATATAAATGTGATTGCAGCTACAACCTGCCTCATAACGAGTACTGACTTTTGTAATTTGAGTCATAGTAGCTTTTCTTCCTAGTTCAAGAACTGTGTGTACTTTTCGTAGGTACAGCATTTTTTATAACATGCCATTTCAGGTCAGTGTTTTTACTCATGTTTGAACTGCTATTTTTAGTGTGTGTGAAAGATTACCTTCTATCTAAAATAATTCTTGCATTTATTCAGAGAGCATGTGTAGCAAATGAAAAACATGCTGATAAGACCATAGTTAAACTGAGTAGTGTAACACCTATGTACAGTATGTGAATATTTTATGTGCCATGTTAGTGAGAAGTGGATCCCGTACACAAGAGAATGCACCTGATGAAAGGGCTACAGATGTCTTGAAAGCAAGTGCAATGTATTTGATTGGTTTAATAAAAGGCATTATCCCCCCCCCCAAAAAATGGTGTACTAGTTCAGGGAAATCATGTGTTTTCCATCCCCATTCCCCACCCCACCTGTTCCCTCTGGAGTAGCTCCTTGCCACTGAAACACAAAACTGGGACAGCCAACCATCTTCACAGTATGACCCTGCCAGCACAAGCTGAAGTACACAAAAATGGTACCCCTGCTAACTCCCACCCTACCCAAGTCACACCTGGAAATGAGCCTTAATTCAATGTCCCTTCCACAGCCAAAAATTCAAATAAATAAAATAACCCTTCTGTTTTCCTCACGAATGGGGAAAACTACAGAACTGGGAGCTATCCCTTGCCTGAAGTTGGTATGACCAAGACCCAGAAACCTGTCTCACTAATTTCACTCAACCACCTCCCAGTGCTTATGGTTGACCAGTGCTGGTATCAATGAGTTAAATTATTACTATGGCTGCCAGCCCAGTAGCACAGAGGTTTGAGGCACTGGACACCTTACCTCACGCTACGCTGGCAGCCTGGATTCGGGAACAATCTCGGGTCGTCAGGGTGCCGGTGTGGGGGGCAGGGCGGAGCAGGATTGAGCATGCTGGTGGGTAGCTCTCCTCTCCTGAGGGTGGTGGGGGTAGATTGGCGCCCCCTTCCCATAGTTCCGCTCCCACCAGGTGGAGGTCTGGTGGGTAGCATAGACGGAGAGGGGGCAGCAAAGTATCAGGATGTGGAAGGGGCTGAGCTGCCGCCACGGAGTGTGAAGCATGCCTCCAGACGCTCACATGGCTGGGTGCCAGGGACTCGGGGAGGGGGGGTCAGGGGAGAAAAACCAGAAAACACATATACGTCCCCATCGCCAGTTGGTGGGAGGAGGCGACAAGGACCAAATAGCTGAATAAAAAAAAATGCATTACTGTGGCTGTGTAATTAAGTAATTAATGCACGACAGGACATGTGTTGTTGTGGGATTTACACATACCTTGTGTGGTGTGTCATGAGGCGCATCCGAGTGACTTTTACCACACAAGAAGTGTGTAAATCCCACTACTACACATGCCCTGAAGTGCATTATTGCAATTATAAAATGAATCTGTTATTAAAAATTAAAATAAAAAAAATGAATTTGATTCAAAGAAAGTAAACATTTAATTACTGGGATCTTTACCGGTTGTCTGTTGCAGGATATACACACAGTCATGTGACATGTTTTGACCAATGAGGTTACAGGATTTTCAAGACCCATTTTATGTGTTAATAAACTACTTACAAGTAGCAGGCTGTCATACTGTAGCTCATGTTAATATAAATTTATCAACTGAAATTAAATATTTTGTAGAAATGTCCGAGCACTACTGCTGCTGTGTTCTGGTGAATATAATTGAATTCTATCATGCCAGCATTTGAGAGACTCATTTTTAACTCTAAAACTGCTGTGATAAAATGTGGAGATTTATTTAAATGCAGCATTATTTGTATGCCTGCCTTGACTTTAATTTCACACTAATGATGATTTTTTTTAATTTTTTATTTTTAGTAACTCAAATGAGTTGACTTTTCTTGCATTTTACTGTCTACGTTCTAAATGACAATGGGATTAGGACTGTCACATGGAATTTTCTAGGCATGCAAGTGATTTAAGACAAACATTGCAGCCTTTGACCTTCAAAAGAAAGGCTAAGATCTGAAGTGGTGAGAGAAATGTCTCAAAAGTGCACATCCTCCATGAACCTATTCCTGGGCAGATGAGGTTGATGCCTTAAGTCAGGGTATTCCAGAGGAGGCAGGCGAGCTCCAAAGGTACAGGTAAAGGACAGCGTGTCTGTCGAAGATACCTGAGAAATGTCAAGGTGCTGAGACCTTCTGCTAGCTTGTGATGAGGGATTATGAAGTTCAGGGGGTGAGGTTCCAAAAGTGTCAGGCCTGCAGGATCCTCATTCTCGGATAGGTGTGGTACCTCATGTCAGGGTGTTCCCAAGGCAGCAGGTGAACACAAGAGGTGCGAGCATAGGACAGAGGATCTGGGAGGAGTGCATGAAAATCTTCATGCAGAACTGTACTGATATCTTATTCAGTACAGAGGAAGGATTTCAGTGGTACTACGTAAGTACTGTAATGGTTTGGTAAAAAGAAATTAGCTTTTTCTTATGTCTTTACATAATTAGATTCAGTCCAGTGGTACTATTTGGGACAGGATTTAACCATAATTGTTTTAAATAAATGTAATCAGCTATGTAATGTGTTTTTGTTCTCTTTCTGATGGTTTTTAGACATTGATGAATGTGCTGTTCCTCCGTTCTGCCACCACAGATGTGTGGATACAGTTGGAAGCTATTACTGCCTGTGCAACCCTGGCTTTCAGCTGTCCTCAAACAACCACAGCTGTGTTGGTAAGCACATTATTCTGAGTACTATGGTCGAAGACATTTTGCAAGGAAGAATAAACAAGTATTTCAAAATAACCTCAGTTCAGTTGTTGAATGAATTTAGAATTCGCTGACTTTAGTCGGCAAAGATCAGCCATAAAAAATGTCAAGTCTGTTTTAATGTTTTCGTCTGACACAGCAGATTGACATCCTAATAGAAACGTTTGTTTACTGTTGCCAGTTATAGATGAAGCTGTGTTTTTGAGGTTGTTAATAATTTGAGTACAGTACTATCATAACTCACTTAAAGCTGCCTATGATGCCAAGATTTTACTTCTCTACCACATCATCTCCTTGGTAATTAAGTACATCATTCCTGACAGAGGTCTAGCACCAATGGTCAGGTGCAAATATTGTGTTCCAGAGGTCTGTGAACATTATATACCGGTTCGTGCATTCACAGGCATAGAAGAGCGATTTTCCTTGGTCAAGAGGGAGAATACTAGGGGCAGCTAATATTGAATTCCTGGTATCAATATTCTACTGACCCAGCAGAGGGCACTAGCAGGTACTGCTGTAGTTGTGACAGGGCTCACAACAGTGCAAGCCGACAAGCAGTCTTAGAAAGGTCCGCACTGAGGAAGGGGTTTCAAATAAAACCAAACAAGTTATTAGAAGACACTCATACCATTTATTTAAAATGTGTGTACCTATGGGGGCTAGATATTGAAAGGAGCTGCACCTGGTTCAACCCCAGAAATGCACCCCAGGGTTATAGTCAAAAGGGGGAATTGCACTGCGCAATTCCCAGTGCATTGCAGTGCAAAGATAATGTATGTGGCACATCTCCAGGGGGCGTGCCCCTGCATATATGGCACAGCCTGGTATTTAGCCCGGGATGTGTGGCACATCTGCCAGCACATCCCAGAGATGTGCCGCATACATGGGCACAAAGCTGATCCCGTAAAAAAAGTATCAACTGGTAGCCACCCACAGGCGGGCCACTATAGTGCAGGGTGCAACACAGCAGCCACCATCCATGGGAGGCAACCCCACTCCCAGAAAACCATACACAATCTCCCACCGTATGCCCTGGTAGTCTAGTGGATCCCCCTCCCGCCCATAACCTCGATAGCTGTAAAAACATAGTATTACGTTCTCTGGTGGTCCAGTGGCACCCCCTTTCCCTGCCCATAACCCCGAGCACTGGAAATCGCATCCCCACAGCCATGGTAGTCCAGTGGTTCCTCCCCACCAGGACCACCAGCCCACCCAGCTCCCCGGTCATCAGCAGGCAGCAAACCCACCCACATACCTCACGGCTGCCTGCCAAATGACAGCTTACGATATCTGCTGCAAGCACATTGGTCCACTGTGGACCAATGGGCTTACAGTACACTGTAACAGTCATTCACAACTTTGTGAATGAATGACTTCATTCACAAAGTTGTGAATGACTATTACAATATGCACTATAAGCCCATTGGTCCCAGATGTGGACCAATGTGCTTGCACGCAGATACTGTAAGCTGTCATTTAATGGCAGCCACGGAGGTATGTGAGGTGGTTACTGCCTGCCAATGACCGAGGGGTTGGTGGACTGGGGGTCCTGGGAGGACCTCTAGATTATCATGGATGTGGCGTGCGGTTTTGGGCACTTCGGAGTTACGGGCTGGGAGGAGAGTAGCACTGGACCTCCAGGGAATGAAACATTATTTTTACGGTGATTGTGGTTACGGAGGAGGGGGAAACCACTGGACTTCCACTGACAGCACCGCATGCTATGCAGGGTGCCAGGTGCATTTCGCTGGCCAGCCCTGCACAACTCATGCAAATGGGGCCATAATGACATGCAAATCACCCCATTTACACCTTGCATACATTATGGCCCCATCTGCATATTTGTGTCTGACTATCAGGAATTTGTGCATGGCGTATCTCTGATGCGCTGGTGCAGTTCCCATTCCTGGTATTCAGACCTGTCCGGGGGAGGCACCGGTGCATTGTATTTGCACCGCAGGCATTTTTTGATATGTTCAGACGTGATGCACCATGGCACATCTCTTTTGAATATATCCCTTTGTTGCTCCAGCACAACTCAGTTCCGCAGAGCAACCACTTGTGTCATTGCCAGGCGCACTTTTAAATATCTAGCCCCAGATGTATATCTTGCTGAGATACAATTTCTTATTTTCAGAACCAAACATTTGCAAATGTTATTAATTATATTAAATGAGTTTTAAATAAAGGCTCACTCCCCACGGAAACTCTTTGTGATGTAGAATCCCACTAATAAAAGAGTTTTAAATAGTTAACTCTTGAATAAAACCCTTTCTGATGTAGAATCACATCTTATAAATGATATTTATTAACAGTTCACTCCCCAAAGCAGTTTCATTAACAGTTCACTCCCCAGGAAAACCCTTGTGATGTACAATCACTTCTCATAAAGGAGTTTCAACAACAGTTCACTCTTCAGGGAAACCCCTCATGATGTATTTTAATTTTTTTTTTTATTTGTGAGAATCAGTTTACAACCTTTGAGCCAGAGGCTCGTTTCCGAAGGTACCTCATCACATTGAGACATACATAGCATTTAGATTACATAGTACAGGTTTTCTTCAAGTAGACGTTTGTTAGAGGCGCCACGTCACACTGTGGTCAAACAACATACATTTGGTTACATGATACATGTAATAGAAATAGGTCTGACACAATTGGTTTCACTTGCTGAGCAATCAACTGTCATGAGACAGCAGGCTCTGGCCAGGTTATACTTAGGAATGGTGTGCTGGGTAAGGGATGGGGTGGGCTAGGTGGGGAGCTGCCCAGTGGGCATTGTCACGAGTGGAGAGGTTGAGGTGGGACCTCATTCAGAGACAGGAACAGCTACAAGTGTTGAGGAGTTGGCTGCGAAGGGTGGTTTTGAATTTGGAGATTGTGGTGGCATTGGAGATGGTGGCACGGAGAGAGTTAAACCAGAGTGGGGCTCTGTACCAGAAGGACCTCTGACCATGAGTGGTTCTTGATCTGGGGACCAGTAGAGCGGTCTTGTAGGAGGACCGTGTAACAACAGTGGGCAGGATCCGGTGGATGGATGCAGCCACTCCTGGGTTGGTTATCTCATGTAAAAGATTTGTAATTCAGAAAAGAGATCACCAGTGATGTCCCAGTTATAGCATGCCAAACTAACAAGTGAGCAACCCAGCTTCGGAAGTGAGACCACGGATTTTGCTATTAAGCAGCTGGGGTCGTGGACTGCTTCCAGTGGCAGGGCGTCCTCAGCCAGAGGGGGTGGCACTGCACCTGTGCATGTAGTAACCCCTGTGGTGGGACAGGGCACTCGTTTCCTTCACAGACTCACTGCACAGTGGCCTCTGACTCTGCAGAGCTACAGAACACCATGTGGGTAATGAGAGGGTCAAGGGAGGAAACATAGGGGTAAGCCACAATCTATTTTCAATCCCTTTGGTATCTCTTTCGCAGGGGAATTAAGATTTCCTTGAGTTATAGGGACAGGATTAAAAATTACATTTTTAAGAAAGCTGAACAGGATGACCTCCATACAGTGAGTGGACTCAAGATGGGCCAATAGTTTTCGTTGAATAAAAAGGTTCATAGCTTGAAAACATATCCAACACTTCCAGTTCAACCAGAGTATAAAAAACAATAGTAAGAGCAAGACTCAAGTTAATGTCTAATCAAAAACAAGGTAAAACAAACAGAAACTACTCAAAAAAATATGATATGCCCCTGTGATAAGGGTCATGTAGAAACATTAATGCATATGATAGTGCAGTGTCCATTCTGCAATAAATGGAGGAAATTATACTTAGATTACTTTTTTATGCCACATGCAAGTAATCTTGAGTGGCTTGTACATCCTACTCCATCCTATGGATATAACACATGCAATAATATTGGATAAATTGTTGAAAGAATTAATAAAATACAGAAAAACATTTGTATAATTCACAACAGGTGTCATTGCTCACTCCCACCTAATCTTTAAGCAAGCAGTATAGCGCAGTGGGTTAAGGCTCTGATCTGGAGACTTGGGTTTGAATCCCACAGCTGCCTAGGTGCATACTGTGCGATCTTGAGCAAGTCACTTAACTTCCTTGTGCTCCCAGGTCGCACCTGTAAACAAGCTTTCAGTTTAGTGTGTCTCTCCTGGTTAAACAAAAAACAAATCTATGGTACTGTGGATTTCTCCTTTTTTCACTATATGCAACTCTATGAATGGCATTCTCTAGACATTATTTATTGTAAATATAATATTATCATAGCTACGATATGAGGTGCAGTATGTGTTATAAGATTAAATGTTACTGCCTGTACTTGTCAAAATTTTATAATTTTTTTATCTTCTTATGTATGCCTATTTTTATTACTGTAAAGATATGTTTTGTCGAACAAATAAAAACGTTTGATACTGATACGTAGGGGTAAAACCTCTGTTTCCATCACAGTAATGGTCCGCATTGCCACCAGTACTCTCTGGCCCTACACCACAATTGCTAAGCCATGGCTACTGGGTTGCGAGGGTGCCAGTCAAAGCCAGAAGGGGCTGGTGAGAAAAACTAAGTGATCAAGTTTTTTTATCTAGCATGATACAAAAATATAAAGCATGGGGATGTTGTAAAAAAAAAGACTGTTCAGATTTGATTAAAAATACATGAGTTAAAATAGTAGCACTAGTGCTTGTAATCTGAGTTCTTATATATTCCAGCATTCTGATCCTTACGTTTTGTTTCTTCCCAGATGTGAATGAATGTGAAACCAGGAGTCCATGTGAGCAGCAGTGCTACAACGTTATTGGTTCTTTCATTTGTCAGTGTAAACAGGGGTATGAGCTGAACAGAGACAGAGTATCATGCAGAGGTAGAGTATAACCATGTGGAAATACATAAAAAAGAAACCTTGATTACCATAGCAAAAATCCCAAGTTGCAGCCACCCATCTACAGCAGTGATACAATACATTTCCTTTTAATGCACTGGATGTATACCAAAGCCGTAACTTAAAGTGTAATTCAATGTATTCGGGCACCGGGGATGCCTAAATGAGGTAGGAGTATTACTGCTGGCATGTTTACATGTATTGTGCTAATACATTACAGTATATATAGATTAGCCCAATACATATAAACATGCCAGCAGTGATGTTCTTAGTACATTTTGGCATCCACATTCCGTGATTACATTAAATTCTCCATAGACTGCCTGCAGCCCCATCCTAGACCTTGTGTCATAAGTATGCTGTTTTTTGGGGCAGGGTTGCAGCGCTTGGCAGCCGCTCCGCTCATACCAGGAAGGTATGTGCCAGGCTTTACAAGCTGAATATTTTAAAATTCACTTAACAGAAAATAGTTGCTTGCTGAAAAAGCTCCATGGGCAGGCAGCTACCCATATGAGTTGCCTGCCCAATTGTGTCAGGGGGTCTTTAAGATTTTTATGTGATTTCTCTGCCCTGCTTATAGTATCATTTAGGTCCTTACGCTCTCTCCCTTCACCCCTTAATTGCTGTTCAGATTTTTCTGAATAGCTGCCTCAAATCCCCTTGCTAATGTACAGTCCTTGCCCATTTTGCATTTAGATGTAATCCAACATTAGCATATAATGTAACTGATTTTTGTTGTAGAACAAGTCCTAGTGCTTTAACGATATTAGATCTTCTTTATAGAAATAATAGGGATATATCCCAGATTCTTAACTTTCCTTCCTTGTGTTGAGTCCCTTTTAATTTAATTTTATTCTCTTATTTCTATATCATTTACCCCCAACATGAATTCGTATGTGAGGGTCCTTTCCAGCTGCTGCAAGTACCCCTTCCAAATTTCCAGTTATATCTTTTATTTTGGCACCAGGTAGGCTGGTAACCATCCTTGTGTTCTTACCTTTCTTACACGCCACCCTATCTGTATACCTCACCATCGAGTCTCCTAAGATTACAATATTTCCTTGTTCATGTCTTTAACTTAGAAATATGTTTTCATTTTCTTTTTCCATTTCAGCTAATGGTGACTTTTTGTGCAGTTTATCTCATTTTCTATTTGCAGTTCCAGCCTCCCAACCCTCCTTCGCCTTTTTGTACCTTTTCTATGTTTTGCTGTTGTCCAGTCTTTATTTTCCCCCTCTTCCTCTTCTTCCTGTTGCTCAGGCCTATTCTATTTCCAACTCTTTTTTTGCATTTGTTCTGGTGTTTCTAGTGTGACACTTTCTGTTGGGTTTATGTCTCAATATATTGCCCATATAGTTTTCTAATGTTCTGATTTCCTGTATATTTCTTTATTCTGCATTTTGCACTAATAATTCATAAACTCACTTTGCACAATTTAGGCATATAAAGCCTTCCCAAGGCTGGCCCACCGGCGCAGTGGTTGGAATTCTGCTTGTGATGCTGATGACCTGGGTTCAGAAATGGTCCCAGAAGTCAGAGGGCCGGCCAGGGGGAGAAGGATTGAGCATCCTCGGGACTTCTTTCTTTTGCCAAGGAGAGGGGGAAATGTGTCTAGTGCTTTGTTGACCCCTGGCAGAGGCTGGGGGCACTACACAGCTGGTGCCAGAACATAGGGGGCAGGACAGACGCTGATTGTCATTGCATGTCCCTGCCCCTGGGGCATCAGCACACATGCAAAATCTGCCAGCCCCTGGCATGACACCCCTGCCCTACTGCCGTCCTCACTGCCTTAGATGTTCACTGGTAGGGATCCCTCTCCCGTGGCCCTGACCTGGGGGCGGAGTAAGCCAGGGCTAGCCTACAGTGACCATTGGCGGAGGGAACCCCCCCAGCGGCCCTACCCAGGAGGATAAGCCTGGGCATGGGGGGGGGGCGGACGGGTACGGGCCAAACTCTGAGGGGAGGATTAGTAGGCGCCAGGCACATAAGAATGCAAAATAAAAAAAAATAAAAAATCCTTTCCTTCCTTTAGTACTGAGTTTTCTTCTCTGATTATCAGTTAATAGCACGTTATTATGTATCTTTACTGGTTAATGCCAATTAACAACTGCTGGCACAACCTCACAAACTCTGTAATTCACACATGTGAATTATGGAGTTCTGTAAACCACAGTTCCAAAAATCGCAACGACCGCACCTGAGCACTTGTGCAAGACACTGTCCTCCCACTGGCAGTTAACTCACGCTGCTTATAGAAAACCGCCAATGCTAAATGCAGCCTTCTCACACAAGAAACAGAAATGAAAACAGGGCACACTGTTTAAGTAAACTCTGACAGAAATGTATTTTTAAATGGCAACCTCTTCCCATTTCATGCCTCCGAAAAGAGACAGATGTGAGACAGGTCCTCTCTCTCTCTCTCTCTCTCTCCTCCCCCCCACCCCCTCCCCTCACTGTGGCACTCATGATCAGCAGCATTGCAGAGAGAGAGAGAGAGTCTCGGTCTTTGGTATCCTCACTTCTATGATCCCTTGGAGAGATGTGAGACACTCTTTCTGTGGATCCCCCTCATACCAGTAAATATAAAAAACAAAACTTGGTGAAGTGGGTTCAAACTTGGATTTTATGCACACCCTCTGTGTGTGATGCCCAGATAATATGGGGCATCACACACCTCGGGTGTGCATAAAATCCTCATTAACCACACTTACCCCTGCATTATAAAAAGGGTCTCAGAAATGGTGCAATCTGATTTGCTGTTAGGATTCCAACAGCCCTACATTAATCCAAGTTATACTGTCATGTACAGCCTGATCACCATGGCACATGGATTCTTCCTGTCAACATTCTATCCTCTAGCACTGCTGAATGTGTGGAATGATGCATTCTGATTTTGAACCAGCATTCTTAAACTGTTGGTGGAAGAACTATTTTATTAAAAATCTCCCTCTAAATGAGGGAAACATTCAAAAAGTATACTTTTAACACTTTTCTTTTGGAATGATTTTTTATAATAGCAATGAGGCACTCCCAGGAGTTAGATTAACAATCCGTTAATCACCCCCTAGGGGCAATATGGCACTCATCTGCACCTCATGCCACATTACACCCCTAGGGGGCGATTAACAGACTGTTAATCTAACCCCTGGTCTTGCCTTATTGCTTACTGCCACATCACCCTAGAGCTGCGTGAACTGCACTGGCTGCCGGTCAGGTGGAGGATACTCTTCAAGGTGGGCTTGCTTACCTTTAAGGCTCTACAGGGACTGGGCTCTGGCTACCTGTCAGACCTTCTGACACCTGTTGCCTCTGTCTGCTCCCTCCATTCCTTCCTAGGGACCTCCTCACGATTCCCAGGATGAGGTTAAAAACTGCTGGTGACAGAGCTTTTAGTATCGCCAGCCCCATCCTGTGGAATTCGCTTCCTCCAGCAGTAAGGGAGGCCCTTTCATTTCAGGTATTCAAGGTCCACCTCAAGACCTTTTTGTTCAGCCGGGCATTCCCAGACAATGGTCTTCTAGTTCTTATTCATGGGATAACACCCCTTTTTAGTAACTGTTTTAAACTATGGCCTTTTCATTTTTAGCGCTCTTTTTATTATCTGTATTATTGTAATTTATTTAATTTGGTGATTTCTTATTTATTGTGTTGCATATGTTTTTACTTGTATGGCACCCAGAGCCTCCGGGATTGGGCACCTATAAATAAAACTTGCCTTGCCTTGCCATTATTTTATATATGTATTTAGTTATTTATTAGATTTGATTGACCAGGTGAGTACACTAGACAGTTGTGCTTATTTCTAGGTGCAACCTAGGAGATTACAAGACTGTCAATACAATAGTGACAAGCAAAGATACAATGCAATAAATTACAATACAGTAAGGAACATACATACAGAAATTACAATGCAATAAGGATCAGTGCAGCAAATTAACAAATACAACATGCATCAAAGCCCTCCTCCCCACTTGAAAAGACTACTGTAGTAGCTGCTATCGTTTTCTACGTATTGATTCATTCTTGCATCAGAGTGCCTGAAAAGTATGAATAAATATCTGTTGTACAAGGTTAACACTAAGCCCAGTACCCAAGCAGTCACTACAACCTATAGGCGACAGGCCAGTTTGCTAAGTTGCTGCTCAGTGTTTCGAGAGTGCTGTTTAATAGTTACTTACAAGAAGTTCTATTCTAATATTAAGAGGGCTGGTCCCCGCCTCGTCGTCCTTGGTGGATGCAGGCAGATGCACTTGCCTCTGCCTGCGTGTTGCCTCCACCATGCTATATTCTTAGCCAGTGCTGTGCCTTGGCTGAAAACATACACATTCTATAGTGTTACACTTTTTTGTATTCTTTTGTCTTTTTCATGTTATTTGTATGAATTGCTGCCACCTTGGCCAGGCCTCCCTTGCAAAAAGAGGTTATCATTTCAATGGGGTTTTCATGTTTAATAAAGGAGAAGCAACTAAATAAAACTATGGCCAGCTTTTCCAACAATATAAGTGCTAAAAATCAGGGCCCACAATATGCAGTCATAAAAGACTATCTTTAAGGGATGCTATGACAGCCTAGTGGTATTCATATCTTTATGACCCTAGAAAGTAAGGCACTCACTGTGTCTCCAAAATGCGAGTCAAATTCTCTTTTTTGTCAAGAGGATGTAAAGGGGGAAGGACCACTAGACACCAGGGGCTGCCAACGGAGATCTGGTGAGTGGAGTACTCCTTGACTACCAATGCTACTAACAGGGGTTAAGTGAGGGAGGGAGTACTAATGGGGATCAAGTGAGGGAGGGTTACTAATGGGGATCAAGTGAGGGAGGGGTTACTAATGGGGATCAAGTGAGGGAGGGTTACTAATGGGGATCAAGTGAGGGAGGGGTTACTAATGGGGATCAAGTGAGGGAGGGGTTACTAATGGGGATCAAGTGAGGGAGGGGTTACCATTGGACACAAGGAAATTGTTGAAAGCTACTGTACCAACATTAACCAGGGAGTGGGTTGTTCTGTTTAAGACACAGCACCAGTGCTGCTGGTGGGGAGTTGCATAGCGCTATGCACATTATAAAAGGTAGGATAATGGACACAGTGAACAGTGCTACCCAAGCAGCCTTTTAGTGCTTTCAAAATCTTTTCAATATACAGTACCGCTGTGCCCCCATGTACAAGAGGTTTCTATCATTTGCATGGAAACAGTGATGTAGTTAGTGTGAACGCATTTACACTTACCACAGCGGCATACTAAGTGCATCTTTAAATATCGCAGCAGCCACACTACCAGGCTATAAACCACGCTATATCCAGTTAGTCTGGTGCTAACCCTTTTAGCACTGTGCTAATTGTTTAAAAATCTGGCCTTTAGTCATCTATATCACTGGATTGCTTCCAGCTACAGGTGAGCCTAACGCCTCATTTAAAAAAATAACTTTTCATGGGATTTCAAGCTTTAATGGTAACTGCATATGAATATTCCCCTTTAATGTTATCATTTGTTGCATGTCTGCAGTGAAGTCAGGTCGCCTTTCTGTAAGAATAAGGTAAGAGCTAAGAAAGACATTTAGGTATCAAGCATGATCAGTGAAATTTATAACCCAATGATAAATCAAGCAAAAGCAAAGAACACAAAATAAAGTTTTATGAAGGGAAATGTAAATTACAAATAAGGTAACTGATCCAGAGTTTCAGCAACACATTTCCAGAACAAACTGTGTTACATTCTGTGATATAGAAATAATAAAGTACCAGTACCGGGTCACGATAGCACTACAATATTATCACATGAAAAACTGCGAAGTGGAATTAGAGCGACAGGGGTAGAACAGTGGTAGTGAATTACTGCTACCCCTGTCACTCTATGGATGGCCTTCACAGGGATTGAGTAGCCATGTGCTAGGGTGCTGGTCAAGCCACTCCCATGGTGGAGCGGCTAGGGCACCAGCACATGGCACAGCAGGAGGCCTGGGACTGCAGTTTGGTTCCTGCCAGGTCTCCTGCTGCTGCGACGTTTTATTTTTTTACAAAAAAATAAATAATTCCCCCCATCTCTAAAATCCACGACCCCCTGGAGTTGATTATTTTAAGTCTGGGGGGTGTGGAGGGTGGAGCCCCCCCCCCCGCAAAAAAAGATGTCCCATTCATTTCAAAGGGGCTGCACTGTCTGGTCAGGTCACTGATGCACCCGACCTTGTTTTTGACTGCCACTGTTTTCCTTGCGCTGTTTTTGACAGTACAGTGTTTGTTGGCGGCAGATTGACCCCATGCCTAAAGTACAGTACATGGGCATATTTACTTTTGTACATAATCTGTGTTGAGTGTTTATCTTAATTGAATGCTTAAAGCACAAAATGAGTTCCTGAATGAAATAACGCTACAGGATGCAACTACTAGAATAGCAGGGGGATGGACTTGACAGACATTATGTCTTATTCCTGCCTAAATACCTGTAGTATGTACATCACTATCCTGCATCACCATGGCTGTAACTGTACGAAATTCTGTCACCACTATGTCAAGCCCCAGGGCCCTCTCATTGCACTTAAAGTTGTCTGGGTGTCTAAAACAAATATATCCATGTATTGTAGTAAGTATAATGGTCTTTTTTCTTATTATAAATCTCTTAAAAGACCAATGGCTAGGCTGCTAATGTCACAGGTCGCATCTGGAAATGAGCGGTCCCCGCTCAGTATGCTTATCTGGTAAATCTCTTAAATAAATAAAATAAATAGATGTACAAAATTACAGGTTACATGCGTACTGTAAATACATGTGTAGCTCCTTCCAGGTGAGTAGGGATTAAAACATTCTGCAGAAACAAATCTGCTTTCACTGCTTTCAGGAAGGGTTGTTAATTATAGGATGTTCTGTACTTTTGCAATTCAATAAACAAGTGGGTTCCCAACAGGAAATGGGTCGCCAGAGCTCAGACAGGTTTACTATGGCAAGTGGGAATAAATCAGGGAGCACAGTAAACAATTTGCAGTTTTTTTTTTTTCCCCATATTCTGTTTATACTCCTTTGGCCAGGAGACACTGCACTCCCTTTAGCCCTGCCTCGCTGACCCCCACCATCTGACATCTCCCCAGGACTTACCAAGTGGCCTGAATACCCCCCCAGATTGCCCCCCATGGTGGGGTCAAGAAGACAAGGGCCATCCCCACCCCACAGTACAAATCCACTTTTTGGCCTCCAGGTCCTGACGAGGCAGCAGATGAAGGATTGGTGGGGGGCTTCATGCAAGTCTGTCCTGCCACCATTTTTCTCCATTTTTAATCCCTTCCCCATGCTGGGGCGTGTTCGTCAATGTGCGTGTGCATGCTGCAGAGTTCCGCAGCACCACTCACTTCTGCAGCGCCCATCCTGTACTGCCACTAGGCCTCCCCCTCCTGGCAGTCATTCAGCAGAACAAGCAGTCCTTCCTTTCTGGGAGAGGAGAGCAGTCCCTTGACCAACCCGCAGCAACTCCTTCTCATTTGCGAACATGGATCACTGGCATGGAGCGAGCTGTGGCATCCAGCACCTCAACCTTCAGTGCCAATGGTCCATTTATAGATTTTTTAGTATGTCTGAAGAAAGAAAGAGAGAAGGAGAAGCTTCCTTGTAGAACCTTTTGGGGTTCCACCCGGCCTACAGCTCTGTCTTTGATCATCTGGGGAGCTTGCCAGGTGCAGGGGATGGCAGAATGGGTACCTCCAGAGTTCAGTGGCTGCACTCAGAAGAGTTAGTAGGATGCAGTCAGAGGGGGGTGGCTACCCCAATGCTCTAACAAACTGTCCAAAAACCGTTGCATTCAAGGAAACAACAGCAAGTTCACTCAAAGATAATTAGAACATTTTATTTGTATCAGAACATATAGAAAATTGTGGACAATCATACTGCACTTCAAATGCAGGGAGGTGAACTCCCTGTGTTTGAAGTGCGGTACGCTTGTCCACAATTTTCTATATGTTTTGATACAAATAAAAATTTCAAATTATCTTTGCATGGACTTGCTATAGTTTCCTGGAGTGCAGTGGTTTTATGAACAGTTTGATGGCAGAATGGGTCCTGAGTCTTGGATACGGCTCAAGTCTCCTTTGGGGTCTGTTCCTCAGAAAGCTGACCTACACAAGGAAGATGACACCAAACTGATGGCGAGGAGGCCTGTTGAAGATTCATTCTTAACAGGTTCATTCAGGTAGTTTCTACAATGTGTCCCACTCTGAATTTAGAAACATTGGAAGGTCAGTGACTACTGTATCACGCAGAGGTCAACTAGGTATGAGCACTCCCTACCCAAGTACAGAACTCCAGACTCCAGGTATACAGTAAATGAACCAGCCTAGGTTAAGGCAGAGAACTGGAGACTTAAGAGCCCATCGAAGCCTACAGGATTGCCTGTCTGGTAAACTGCCAGGGTAATAACCACGCTGTGGTGTTAACCATTTGAAGGTGCTGCTGATCAGTGCTCCCAAGTCTTTTTCCTACTTGCTTCCAGTAATCTTCATGTCACTCTGGTAAAATGGTGCATTCATGCTATGAATCTCCCGATGTTGAAGTTCGACTGCTGTTTTGCCACCCGCTTCCCATACTTCTGTAGAGCTTTCTGTATTTCATCTCATTTATTTATTTAAACTTATTTAATCAGGAAGGTACACTAGCTGAAAAATAACTCCTTTCTAGGCGTGTCCTGAGGGCCAAAAATAAAACAGCAAAAGAGACAGGGAAAAAATTTAGTAATAACATGTTACAAAGAAAATGATGACTCTCACAAGGGTAAAAGGAAAGAAAAACTACTACAAAGGGAATGTATCTCATGTTGTGATATAACTACAGTACTCTTCTCATATTGGTGTCATACACAAACTTCGTGAGCCAGTTACTGGTTACAGCTACCTTCAGGTCACTTATATATATTAAATAATGTAAGTCCCAGAACTGACATCTAAGGAACCCAGTGGTCACGTGTTTCCATGCTGAGTTCTATTAATTATGACGTTTTGCTTCCTATCCTGCAGCCAGTTTTGAACCCATCCCCAGTTATGCCTAGTTTCTATGTTTTATTATTAGCCACCTGTGTGGTACAGTATCAAATTCCATATTGAAGTCCAGATATACAATCTATAGGATTTCCCACATCCGATTCCTTGGTGATATTTTCAAAAAAAGCAATATTTGTTTGGTATGATCTCTACAGAATTCATACTGGGTCGCCAAGTTCAAGTTGTTTGTTAAGTGTTCAACAATTTTTATGCATATTATCTTGAAACGTATGAGACTAATAAAATACTGATGTGTTTTCTCTTATTTAGATATTGATGAATGCACTTACACCTACTTATGTCAGTACCAGTGCAATAATGAACCAGGAGGATATTCCTGCTCATGCCCTGAAGGCTATCAGCTGGTGGGGAACAGAATGTGTCAAGGTATAATTTATTCAGCAGCTAAATGCTAGAAACTCTAAACTGTATTTGGTGTAAGAAATATAGAAACTGAGACATTAATAGGCAGAAAAAAGACCTGCAGTCCATCCAGTCTGCTTGGCAACCCAAACTAATACAAGTGGCATGCCCAGTCTGCATGAAGCATCCTGTAAATGCCCCCGTCGTGGGACCATGCTCTTCCTCTATGCACTCCCTTCCCCCTTCTCTCCTGCTACCAGCACATGCCCCTTGCATCTGTCCCATCCAGACCTGAACTCAGCTACAGATTAAGCAACTAAAAATACCAACAGATTAAGCTAGTTCAATGTCAACTGACATCCATCTGTATCCCCCCCTATCCAGGATGAGGTTGAAAATAGGCAGAATTGTCTAGTCCTCCTTTCTCGGTCAACAAAAACTAAATATAAAATAAATATGATTTGTCACACCACTAGACAAACCATTCCATTTGTCCACCATCCATTCCATAAAGAAATATTTCCACATGTCTCACCTGAAGCTGCCCCCTACCATTGTGTAATTATGCCCCGGTATATGTGCTCTAATTGCTTGTGATAGCTCCAGGGAATCTAACCTGTTGATCCCATGTAGGAATTTAGGCCCTGGACACACTACAGAACTATTTTTGAAAACCGTTTTTAAAACCAGTGTAGCTAAACCATTTCAATGCAGCCACACTACTCAGTAACCATTTTTGATAAAGGTTTAGTGTGGCCACACTGCTAGTGTTAAACCTGTTCTCCTTGTAACTATTTTGTGTCAAGTCCAACAGACAGAACTGTGCTTGCCTGGACACACTGCAGCTAAAACTGTTTTAGTTAAACCATTACAGCTTAAAACATTTTTACTCCTGGACAGACCTGTGAGTAAAACCATGCTAGCCCAAAAACGTTTTTAAAAATGTTTTTAAGACTAGGTATCTAGCAGGGTTTAAAAACACTTTTGTTAAAACGTTTTAAGGGTCTTGTAGTCTGTCTGCAAACAGTGCTAGGGGGATTTAAACCATTTTAAGGCACTTAAACCATTTTAAGTTCCCCAGTGTGTCCAGGGCCTTAAAGGTTTCTAAAATGTACCCTCTTTTGCTTCTGGCCTCTAGGGAATACATGTTTAGGCTATGTAACCTTCCTTCATATGATCCCTGTTAACCCTGTATCACATTTCTTTGGACTCTCTGACCTATTCTGGTTCTTCTTCAAATGTGAGCTTTAAATAAGGATGTAGGGTGTTTTCATTTAAGGACCGAAAAGTCAAGATAATACATCTCGGGGTGGAGACAGTACATTAACCTTTGTGGGCCCTTAGCCATTCTTTTTTTTTGGTTTTTGTTTTCTTCTATTGTATTTTTGGTCCAATCAGTCCTTCAGGCAGGTGACCATCCAGTCCCATCATTGCTGTCTTCTCCTCCCTGGACCCCAAAGGCTTGTCCCCATGGTGAGTTCTGCGGCAGGGTATTCACCCACCCATCCAAGGTACACAATGTTGTTGAGAGGAGGATTTACAACATGTTACCCCAGTGTGCCCAGGCATCATTCAGATGGTGTGTTGGGGTAATTATCCCTGCATAGTCTTAGTAGGAGTGTGTTAGCATTTTCATGACTATTTGACTCATCCAGCTCCCTGACACCACACACTGTCACTGGCAGCCTTGCGAACATCAGCATCCTGGTGCCAGGTGTCCGCCGCCCATCACAAGGGAGGAGGCTGTATGGTCCATTGTGATAAGTTGTTGTTGTGACTGGCAATGGTGTCTCCTCAGCCTGGTGGGGAAGTCTTGCCTTATGCAGCACTCTACCCAGGCTAGCTGCTCAACTCCAGCAAGCTGAGTTTGCATTCATACCCAGGTGGCCCATGGGAAGGATGGATCACCCCCTACCCATTGTAACCCACACTGCATTATTGGTTAGATTGTACAATGGCAAGTAACCTAATGGAAATTCGGTGTTTAGGAAGTTTCTGCCCAGACCAGTGATGCCCCATGTGTGATGATGCAACATGGCAGTGTGGGAGAGAAAGAGACAGAGAGAAAAAGAGGGAAATAAATAAATAGATTACCATACTCTTGAACTGATTTTCCAGTACAGCTTATGTATCATTAGATTTCTTTATTTATTTACTGGCTTCTTGTATTACTGAGCACATCTGAATAAGATGAAAACAGTCCCCCAGGTCGTACTGGGTCTACCACGAAAACCCAAAACTCGTTTCCCCGACCTACTGTTGCCCGAGCCTGGAATCCGAAACACAAAATCCTGACAGTGGGATTTTGCATGTGCCCTCCACACCCCAAGAATTAATGTAACAAACTGGGGGGGGGGGATCCCACTGTCAGGATTTTGTGGGTCAGGATTCTGGGCTGGGCAACAGTGGGTTGGGGAAATGAGTTTCAGGTTTCTGTAGTAATCCCGGTCATATCTGCTCCTCCTGATTTTCCCTCTGCAGAGGTCCTGATTCTCGGTTTGTGTCATCACAGCTGGTTGGAGGGGAAATAATCAGGAAAATACCATACAGTGCATAAGAAAGCAATAATCTACAACAGGGTGTACAGTTACTAGGGATTAATCAACACCCCGGTTGCGTTGTGAAACAAAGGCTCATGCACAGCTTCGGTGGAACCCTTTCTCGCTCTCCTCCCACCCGGAGATGGTGCCCTACATGTCCAGCTCTCTCCCCCTTTGATCACTCTCCTTCTCTCCATATGATATGCTGCTCTGTCAGCACGGGGAACAGAGAACGATGCTCATGGAACCGGAGCTCCTGGGGCTGGAGACATGGATGAGGACAGCCTGAATGGAACACGGGGAGTGGACAACGATGATCGCAGAACCACAGCTTATGGGGGGAGGGAAATGCATGACTACAGACTGCACAGGAAAATCTGCAATTCAAATACAACTGCCAAGAAACTGCTGTCTCAGTACCTGAGAAGCCTTGCTGGTGTGACTCCACTGATGCAGGCATGATGCTGTGGATTGTCCATGGAGGAACGGACACTGTGGCTCTGTCCGCTGTCACTGCACTGCTCAGTCCCACTCTGTTGGCCTTCCTCTCTCTCTCCGCAGCTGTGTCTTGTCTCCCGCTGTCACGCAGTCAATGCTCTCCATTTACTGTCTTGATGTGTGACAGTCGGGGGGGGGGCACAATCTAGCTGTGGACCACACGCAAGGAACACATTTGATCACATGGAAGACCGTGACCATTACACACAGAATCCCTGTGCTCTGCCAAGGGTGCTGAGTGTCCCCAAGTAGGTACATACAACATTACATTAGGAGACACTTACTGTGACCCTTTGTCTGTCATTCACTCTCTGCATTGCCATTACAGAATGGCTGCAATGTCTGGTAATGGCTGCCACTTGAAACTGAACTTCTCAAAATTAACGAGTGCGGCTCTGCTCACTCTTCTGTCTTGACAGCCACTTCACAACTAGCTGTGCAGATACCAGGGATTAATCAACAGTCACCTGATGGTCGTCTACCAATTAGGTGACTATATTGCAGAACCCCATGTTATAAAATCCATTATTGGGGGCATGGCTTGACTAGGCTGAAGATGGCAGCATAGCTCTGATTCTCTGCAGGGAATCCAGAAATCAAACCTCATCTTCTCCACACCAGATCTTTTTTTTGTGTCAACTCTGAGGATCTGTTCCCGACTATCTTGCTGAAAGCAAACTGTAAGTTATTTTGAGCCTACCTAATCTCAATCAGCTATACTAACAGAGCATTGTACCAGGCCACTACCTTGGACATCATGGCTGATCCCCATCTACATTCTAACTCACTAGCCAGTGTGGAGGCTATGTTTTTGAAACTGGTAGCAGATATTAATGATCTTAAAACTTCTGCACAACAAAATGCTGAAACACTGAAATCTTTTGACAAGAGAATCTCTATTAATGAAACTACAACAACTCAAAATTCGGCCTCCATTCATGACCTTCAGGCCACTATACGGAATCAAGATCGCACTATAAAATCTTTGCAATCCAAAATAGGTGATATTGAGAACCGTAATCGTAGGAACAATTTACGTTTTTTCGGCTTCCCTGAAGGATCCGAGCTGGGGGACACAACAGCGCTTTTATTGCACATTCTACCCGCAATGTTAAAACTATCCCCAGAACAGCAATTGATCATTGAGCGATCCCATCATACTCTAGGTCCCAGGCCAAACCACGACCAACGGCCTAGACCTATCATAGCCAGATTTTTGAATTACATGCACACAGAATGAATCTTATGTCAAGCTAAAGAAATCAGAGTTCTGATGTGGCAGGAGCACAAGTATTCTATCTATAGAGACTTCTGTAAAGAACTGTCTTCCAAACAGAAAGCGTATAACCCATTGAAATCTATACTACACCAAAGAGGTCTTAAATTTGCCTTATGCTACTCCTCCACAATGCACCTTTTTCTGGGATCATCCTTCAGAAATTTAGCACGTCTGATGCCTTGGCTAATTTTTTGGATGTCTCGCTGAGTGGTCTTGCCATGGTAGGCTCTGCTGCAGTGCATGGGGATGCTGATGACTCGGGCTCCACTCGGATCAAGGAGACTACTGCACAGGCCATGGGAGGATGTTCTGCAGAGCCAACGGTCCCGAGTGCTACCACTGCTGTTCCCCCACCAAGGCAATCAAGCAGGCTACAAGAGAAGCTTCTATCTGATTCTCAATTGTCTAATCCTCCCTTCTGTTCTACTGCAGACTTTCCGAGTCCCAACCAGAATCTGGCTCCCTACATACAAGTGAGCCCCTCTATTCCTCTGAACAGCAAGTTCGCCCTTCTAGCTGAAGAAATGCATTCATCACAAGAAGACTTAACCTCACACTGTCCAGTCGATTAATCTACTAACCTGTCCACTGCGATTCAGGGCAACATCTCAGCTAACTCTTCTTGGTCAGAAGTGGTGGCGAGTTCTCCCCTTAAATCATTAGAGCCTCCTAAAAAGAAATGCAAGGCTAAAAGGAAGGGCAAAAATTCCAAAGCCAAAAACAATGCTCATAAATCGTGTTTCTCCAGGCATATTGAGTCCAGGACACTATACTGTGAAAATCAGTACTTCCTCTTAGTACTTTGCCACACGTTGTACGCCATTCACTATTTCACAATATCGCTCCCAGCAGGTTGTGAACCTAGAAGGTTGTACATCACGGCTGGTCTTAATTAACACCATAGGTGGCATTTCCAAAGCCTGTTGGTTCATAATACCAATGGAACCTTATCCCATTATATTTTCAAGCAATTTTCATTATCTGTCGAACTGTGACTATATTTGGCACGATTGCTGTTAGACTGCTTTTTTTAGTCTATACAGTCCGCAATTATTAATATCCACAGCATCAGGAGGTAATGAAACTTATCTAACCCATTTATCTTTCTTTTCTACCAGAATATTAACAGAACTCAATTTGGCAATACCTCAATCATGACCCCCCCACGCTTATTTATTCCACTTCCTATTACTATTACTATAGAAGCTAACTCCTATACATATTTATATATATGTGTATATATATATATATATATATATATATATATATATATATATATATATATATATATATCTGCTGGCTATTTTTGGTGTATTAGTGCAAGGGGCATCTGTCCACTAACTTTTGTAAGTGCCCTAAATACTCGAAGCCTATTATACAAAGGGGACTCACTGTCATGTTCCTGTCTTAGATTTGGAGCTCACTTGGTCTATTTACTAGATCTAGTCACTCCATCTATTATTCATATAGGCAATTTTTGGGTAGAAAGAATTAATCTTTTTTTTTACAGATTACTCATTGCCCCTTGTTATTGCCAAAGCCAGCCATTCTTTATATTTCACTTGCCTATATCTGACTTATGCCGTGGGGAAGTTAACATTATATTACCTATTACTATTTGCTTAATAATTTCTATCCTGAAGCTGTTTTTATTTATTACATGGTTAACTTTATTCAGGAATTTCATTTAGAGTCCTAATAAATGTAGTTGCTCTTGACCCTTCTTGTAAATATAATTACACCTAATTGTGTACTTGGTTCCCTTGACATCTTCTTACCCAGGCAAACTGATTTTCTGCACAGTTAGTTCAGACCATTTGCTACAATAAGTTGACACTCTTATCAATTTTAGACCAGTTTAACAGTATGATCTGGTGATATTTTTTACCTTTGCTATGTAAACTTTTTATATTATGCAGAGGTTTTTTTTTTCTTGATTTCCTTGCTATATATGACATAGCTTAGTTTCCAGTCAAGCTTTATTGAATTATTGTACTATTGTTACTATATTCATTGGTTCAGACCTTGGAACCCGACCAACACTTTTTCAGTTGGTCCTTCCAGGTCGTTCCTATCCTTTTAACGCCCTGGTGTGTGGTGAGAGAGTCACTTAGCTTTTTTAACTGACTCCTATCTCCCCTCACTTGTCAAAAAATTGTTGTTACTGTTAGTTAACTACATTATTTGAATTTAATGTTCTTTACTCATCAAAAAAGTTTTAACCTGCTTATTAGTATATTGATAATATATTTCCTATTAATGACCTCTCTTTTCCTATCTTCCAATTCTCTTTTCAGAAAGATATCTGTGCTTTGCATATTTTACATATTCTGCCTCCTTTGGTTTGAGTAAACCTGCCACCTTCTGCATATAAATTTATTCTCTGCTTGTACTATGAACATCTTCTGCTTCTTTAATTTGTCCCCTCCCATTCCTGTGATTATTTCCTCTCCTTCATACTGATACTATGAGTGATATACTTTTATACACATGGAATGTGAGGGGACTTAATTCTTCTTGTAAGCGAAAGCAAATTCTTTCACATTTCCAAAAGCATAAAACACAAATTGCTTTCCTTCAAGAAACAAAATTATTAGCAGAAGATGTTCATAGGCTTAAGAAATTCTGGGTCGGTCAAATTTATGACTCTTCCTATACCTCAAAAAAAAGAGGGGTTGCTATTGTTATACATAAGAGTCTTAAATGGTCCCTTATAAAATCCCTCTCTGATAAGGAAGGCAGATGGGTCATGGTCAAATTGAACACCAATTCTGGACCTATCCTGCTTGTCAACGTTTATGCACCCAACTCCAACTCCCCAGGCTTTTTTCACAATTTAGCTTAACAGATTATTTCCTTCAACTCAGATAACACACCAATTATTTTTGGAGGGGATCTTAACTTAGCTTTAGAAGCTGGCATTGACAGGAGCACCCCCACTGTAGATGCTCATCCCATAAGTATTAAAGCCCTTTCATTATTAATGAAAGATATTGGATTAGCTGATGTCTGGCATCTCCTTCATCCCCGAGATCAGAACTTTACCTTTTACTCCTCCCTACATAAAACATACAGCAGAATCGACTATTGGCTAGCCCCTCCTATTATAATGGAGAAAACTGTTGATTCTTTCATCTCTCCTATTATAATTTCGGATCATTCTCCTGTTAAATTGCACCTTTTATGGGGTCCATCAGCACCCAAATCTACTTTCTGGCGGTTGGGCCCTCTCCTTAAAGATCCCGAGTTTTTACCCATGATTAAGGCTCAAATTCAGGACTTCCTCTTTCACAATAACCCTACCGAATCCTCTATGTCCACTGTATGGGAAGCCCTTAAAGCTACAATCCATGGGAAAATTATCAGCTATGCTGCACACAGAAAAAAGGTACGAGAACAACAATTGGCTGATTTGGAAAAATCCCTGGAAGTTAAAGAGAACTTATATTTCTCCTCTAACAAGCACTGTCTTGACTCTCAACTTCATCTTGAAATGCTTCAACTTAGAATCAAAATAAACTACCTAATTTCTCGGAAAACCAAATTGGCCTTGTTTAAACTTAAGCATAAATTTTGGGAACATGGTGACAAAAATGGGAGACTCCTGTCTTACCAGCTTAAAGCACAACAAATGGAATGACATATTTTAAGCCTTAAAGATGAGCAAGGTATAATTCACTCTGATAACCCCTCTATAAACCGTATTATGAAAACCTTTTATCAAAAATTATACTCCAATATAAACCCGCCTCACATCGCTCAAATTAAACAATTCCTTACAGCTTTACATCTTCCTCATCTCTCCTCTCATGAAACGAGTCCTTTAGACGAACCCTTTTCACTTCAAGAAATTCAGAAAGCTTTGTCATCTCTAAAATCTGGCAAATTCCCCGGAGGTGATGGTTTCCTGGTCAACTTCTATAAACCGCTCTCTGACATGTTATGCCCCCTTCTTCTAAATGTTTATCAAGAAGCTTCCATCACTGGCAAACTTCCCTTATCCTGTACTGAAGCAGTTATAACCTTAATCCCTAAGAAGGATAAAGATCCCACACACCTAGCAAGTTACAGGCCAATCTCTTTATTAAACACAGATGGGAAGATATTTGTTAAACTACTCACCTGTCAACTCGAACCCTTGATCCCCAAACTGACCCATAGCTCTCAAGCTGGGTTAATTAAACACAGACCAGGTTCTGATCACCTTCGCCCCCTCTTCAATCTAATTCATAAAGTTAAATTTCTTAAGTCACCTGCGGCAGCCATAGCTATTGATTTCGAGAAGGCTTTCGATTCTTTAAATTGGGATTACCTTTATCAAGTTCTATCTTATTTTGGTCTCCCTTATACCTTTTGCTCTTGGATTAAACTATTATATAATTCTCCTGTTGCTCAGGTACTTACTAACTCCACCCTCTCCTGTCACTTTTGGCTGGCAAAAGGAACTAAGCAGGGTTGTCCCCATCACCCTCTCTGTTTATTTTAGCCATGGAACCCCTATCTGCTTACTTGCACCAATCTGTTGGCATTAACGGCATCCCCGTGGGAAACTCAAGATACGTTTCTCTCTCCCCTACGCAGATGACCTCTTAATCTTACTCAAAAATCTACACGAGGCTGGACCCTTGCTGGTAGATTTACTCAACAAATTTACAATCATTTCTAGCCTTGCTCTAAATAGAAACATAGAAACATAGAAGTTGATGGCAGATAAGGACTGCAAGGCCATCCAGTCTGCCCATTTGTTTTTCTACCTTATGAATGTGCCATAGGCTTTTGCTCTGTTAATGGCCCATCTATTCATACTCATCTGTATTGCTCCCTTATGCCTATCCCATGCCTGTTCGAAGCCCTGAACTGTATTCATATCCACCACTTCCTGAGGTAGGCTGTTCCATGCATCCACCACCCTTTCTGTGAAATGAACTTCTCACATTGCCCCTCACTACCTTCCTTAATCTCATGCTGTGTCCTCTTGTCCTGCTATTTTTCTTATACTGAAACATATTGGACTCTTTCACCTTGTTAATGCCCTTAAGGTGTTTGAATGTTTCAATCATATTACCTCTCCCTTCTTTGCTTTAGGGTATACATATTGAGTTCCGTTAATCTGTCCTCCTATGTTTTCTGATGCAGTCCCTGCACCATTTTGGTTGCCCTTCTCTGGACTGCCTCAATTTGGTTAATGTCCTTGTGAAGGCGTGGCCTCCAGTACTGCACACAGTACTCCAGATGGGGCCTAACTAGTGTCTTGTAAAGAGGGAATTTTGCCTCCCTCTACTGACTTGTGATACCCCTACTAATACACCCCAACATCCCTCTAGCCTTACATGCTGCTTTAGAGGTCTGCTTGGATGATTTCAGGTCATCGGTGATGATGACGCTCAAGTCTCTTTCTTCCCTTGTGACTGCCAGCAACTCCCTTCCCTGCCTATAGGTGGCTTCAGGGTTTCTCTTCCCTATGTGCATGATCTTGCACTTCTTTGCGTTAAACCCCAGTTTCCATTCTTCCAGCCATTTTGCTAGTTTATCCAGATCTCTTCTTATTCTGCCCACACCATCTGGATCATCTACTCTGTTGCAGATCTTGGTGTCATCTGCAAACAGACAAACCTTACCCTCCAGTCCATCTGCAATGTCACTGATGAAGATATTGAAGAGGACTGACCCCAGGACTGATCCCTGAGATACTCCACTTGTGACTTGCATCTCTTCTGACTGTATACCATTTGCCATCACTCTCTGTTTTCTGCCCATCAATCAGTTTGCCACCCAGTTGACCAATGTCTGACCCACCCCGAGCCTACTCCACTTATTAATCAATCTTCTATGTGAAACAGTATCGAAAGCTTTGCTGAAGTCAAGGTACGCAACATCAACTGCTCCCACTTGGTCCACCAGTCTAGTTACCCAGTCAAAGAAATCGATGAGATTAGTTTGACAGGACCTTCCTTTTGTAAACCCATGCTGTCTTGGATCCTGTGCTCCTATGGATTCCAGGTGTTGCATTATCCTTTCCTTAAAAAGTGTCTCCATAATCTTGCCACTACTGGAGGTAAGACTGACTGGTCTGTAGTTCTCTGCCTCCTCCTGCCACTCTTGTGGAGCGGATCACATGAGCCCTTCTCCAGTCTTCTGGGACCTCTCCTGTGCTCAGAGACTCACTAAACAGTTCTGATAATGGCTCTGCAAGTTCCACCCTTAGCTCCTTTAGTACCCTGGGATGTATGCCATCAGGCCCCATTGCCTTGTCTACCCTGAGCTTATGAAGCTCTTGTAGGACCCTTTCTTTTGTGAAGGGACTAGTTCACACCTCCCTCCCCATTGTGTCCATGGTGCAGAGCTGTGGGCCCTGCCCCACCTTCTCTTCAGTAAATTATAGTAAATCAGAAATCCTACCCCTAAATGACCACTATAAAGCTTTTATGAACCTGCCTATTGGATTCCGTTGGTCTCCACAAGGCATAACGTATCTAGGAATCAAAATAATTAGTAACCTAAAGAAAATATGGGGCATTAATCTTAACTCCTTATTAGACAATATCAAAACAATCCTAGACAGATGGAAACTCATCTTAATCTCTCCTTTATGGGGAAAATCGCAGCCATTAAGATGTTCAAATCTCCCAAAATTCTTTACCTTTTCACCAACATCCCCTTAATTTTACCATCCTCTTTTCTCGCCAAAATTGATTAGCTAATGGGGAACTTCATCTGGGATGGGAAGCCACTGAGATTTAATCGTAATAAACTTTGTACTCACTGGAAAACAGGTGGATTTGGATTTCCCTGGTTCAAAGGGTGTCTCTGGGCTTTTTGAGCAGCCCAAACTATCAAATGGTTTCAGAAACCCTCCATTCATTCTCCACTTTGGATTGCAATGAAATCTGCACTTTGCCCTGGAGGAGTTCCTACTTCCTTTATTTTTAATCCCCTCCCCTCAAAACTAAAATCTCACCCGACTATATTCACCTCTGTCCTCTACTGGAAACTACTCCACAAATTCTTGAAATCGAATCCCAAACCTTGGTTTTATGCCCCCTTATGGGGCAACCCATTGCTCACCCTAGAAAATCACCCAATCTTTTGTTCTACATGGAAGAATAAAGGAATTCTTTTTCTAGGAGATATCTTGGACCAGAATTCACTCACTCTCAAAACGTTCTCAGATTTGTAGGTCACTTGGAAACTTCCTAAACAGGATTTTTGGAAGTTCTTACAAATTCGGTCAGCTTATAACCCAGTTTCTAACTGTGTGTATAAGCACACTCTTCTAGAACCATGCATCTCACACTGGGTCAATGTATCTGCTAAACAGAATAGTTAAATTTACAAAAACATTATTGTTAATCTTCCTGATCAGTCCATATCAGCTAAGAATAAGTGGAGTGCTCTCCTTAACTAAAATATTTCACATGTACAATGGAGTGAATGCTGGCGTCTAGCACGTAACACATTCAGAGATACTCATAGTTCCTTAATACAAATTAAGATTCTACACTTCTGGTATAGAACTCCCTCTATTCTTCAATGAATGGGCCTCCTAAATAATAATAATTGCTGGTGTTGCAACCAGGCTAATGGGGATTTACTGCACATCCTATGGTCATGTGTTCCTGTTCATAAACTATGGCGTAAAGTTTGTCTACTCGCTTCTAGAGTAATAGGACAAAAATTACCCTTTGACCTCAAATTATTCCTTCTCGGCATCTTTATTCCCGATAAACACTCCCTTTCACATGCACATTTTAGATGGTTAAACATCCGATTCTTATGAAATGGAAATCCCCTTTTGTCCCCACCCTTTCAGATGTTCTCCAAAGCCTTTCCCAGTATGCCTCACTAGACTGTTTATCTCACGTTATTCATGACTGACTCACCGTATATGACAAATGTTGGCAGGATTATCTCAAATTCATTGAGCCTTCTGGTTCTTCTAAACCTAATGCTTAGATGTATCCAGACCCTTATTTATATTGCTGTCAGATTGGGGTTTTTTCTCTCTTTTTGGTACTACCAAGCACAGATATCTCTTTCTCCTTCTTTACTATTCTTTCCATTCTACTTTTTCTTACTTTTTTCTGTTCATTTCTTCCGTTTTCCTTCCTCCATTAGCATACAATGTATGTATTTCCAATGATATCACTTTATGTAACGTATCAGTGTCTTGCCTCAACCTACTCTAGACTATATTCTGTACTTGGTTACCTCCTCTTTGAATTCACAATTACCTTAATAATTGTAACTCTTTTGTTCAACACTTATAACACAGACAAGGCTAATTCTTACCATTATCATATGCACATAAGGCTTTCATATTATATAACTTCTTTATATAATATGCATACTAAGTGGTTTTTCTGTGTAATTTTATATGGAGGATACTCTTTACTGTATATGTTTGTATACTTTTTTATATTCAAATGCAATAAGAAGATAAAGTTCAATAAAATCAATTATTCAATATTAACATACTATTTGCCAGCAGATTAGGCCTTACGGTCTATCGAGTCTGCTCGAACCTTAGATCCTTAGTTGGGTGCTGAGGCCCTCCCCCCCCCTTGTGTTCCAGAAACCCCTATCATCCATCCCCACCCCCCTGGGACAGGCCATCATCTGATACATCCACTTTCTGTGTCTGTCCCACCCTCTCTTGAAGCCCTCCACTGTGGATCTCTAAACCAGCTCATCAGGCAGTGCATTCCAAGGGTCCACCACCCTCTCAGTGAAAAAACTCCTCCTCTTTTCCCCCCCTCACCCTTCCACCTTCCAACTTCAAACCATGCCCTCTGGTGATACCTCCCTGCTTTAGTCTAAAGATCCCCTCCATGTTCACCCTATTTATTCCCTTGAGGTACTTGAAGACCTCAATCATGTCCCCCCTCTCTCCTCTCCTCCAATGAAAACAGGCAGAGCTCCTCAAGTCTGTCCTCATACGTCAAATCCCTAGCCCTCATATCATCTTAGTTGCCTCCTCTGTACCCTCTCCAGGAGCTGTATGTCCCTCTTCAAGTGTGGTCTCCAGTACTGTACACAGTACTCAGGTGTGGTCTAACCAGTCCATTGTACAGTGGCAGAATCACTTCCTTGCTCCTAGAGGTGATCCCCCTTACGATGCATCCCAACATCCTGTTTGTCTTGCTAGCCGCTCTCCTGCAGTGCTCAGAGTTATTCATACATGCATCCACCATGACCCCAGGTCTTTTTCCCCTATTGAGGCCTCCAGCGCCTCCCCTCCCAGGGTGTACTTGTGTTTAGGGTTTCCCCGACCAAGATGCAACACCTTGCACTTAGTGATATTGAAATTTAATTTCCATGTGTGAGCCCAGCTTTCCAGGGTGTCCAGGTCCCCTTGCAGGGCCAACCTCCCCTCTTCTCCCTCAACTACTGCTCCCATCTTGGATTCATCCGCGAAGAGACTTATTTCACACCCTATACCCTCCCTGATGTCCGATATGTATGCATTAAACAGGATTGGACCCAGGACCGAGCCCCACGGTGCCCCACTACCAACCCCTCTAGGGTTCGAGAGCTCCCCACAGACCACTACTGTCTGGTGCATCCAGCTAGCCAGTTTTCAATCCATCTGACCATCAAAGGGCCTACTCCCTAACCCCATCAGTTTCTTCACCAGACCATTGTGGGGACAGAGTCAAACACCTTGCTGAAGTCCAAGAATAATACATCCAGGCTTTCCCTGTCCAGTTCTGATGTTACCCATTCGTAGAACTCCACAAGATTGGTTTGACATGATCTACCTGGCACAAACCCATGTTGCCACTATCCAGACCTCCCATCCTCCAAGTACACCCCCAATCATTCCTTTAGTATACTCTCCATTAATTTTCCCACCACCGAGGTCAAACTGATGGGTCTATAGTTACCTGGTACTTCCCTCGACCCCCCTTTATGGATTGGCACCACATGTGCCTCTCGCCAATCCCTAGGTACCCTCCCTGTCTCAAGTGACCTGTTGAAGAGCTCCGCCAGGGGTGCAGCCAGTATGTCCGCCAATTCCCATAGTATTCTTGGATGAATGCCATCCGGCCCAGGAGATTTGTCTTTCTTTAGGGCCTTGAGGGCTAACCACACCCTTTTGGCGGAGATAGCATCATCCGTCCCCTCCACCTTACTGGCCTTTTTATCCTTATCCAGATGTAACACCCCTGGGGTACCTCTCCCTCCCTCTTGCACCATTTCTGTTGCTCCCCTGATCCCACTCACTGCCGCTTCTATCCCCTTTGTGCCTTGCCTTGTAGATATCTCATCCCCCTCACTATTGTGTTGGCATTTGTCTTCAGGTGCCTGACATTTGGCATATCCATTTAAGGCTCTGTTTCCTTTCAGTTATCTATTTTTAAAATTACAGAATCACCCTCCCACATTCCCTCCCACATACTCCATTCACTCTCATCCCCCAGAACCCATACAAAGTCAATTAAATCATCCTCCTGGATCCCCCAGCTTTCCCATCCACCTCACCCCCTCAGGACCTATATACATTTAATGAAATCACCCTTCCACGTCCCCCCAGCTGCCCCCAAACACCCACACACTGTGACCATCTCCACAACCATGACTAGTAAGTACACTGAATGCTCTGGCACAGAGACAGTGACTGATGGTGTGTCACATCTAATGCTTTGCTCCATCCCCTCTTTACTTTTGCATTGAATACTATAAGTTCATAACAGTAAGTCTCTGTGGCGTGTGCTGTATCAGTCTGATGATGAGGAGAAGACAATATGCAGCATCAGACTTGACGCACAGTCAGCTACTGTGTCTATGCTAGAGAGTATAGTGTAATTACTTGTGAGAGATGTGGAGTACCAGAGCAGGCCACAGGTGGAGTGATCAGAGGCAGCTGAGGGGATACGGGAGGCTGATTTTGATTAACTGTTATGGATCTTAGGGGTTAGGGGTGGACTGCAATAGCTGGTGGATGCAGGAGGGTGATTTAATTGAATTTTAATATATCTTCTAAAAAAATGCATATCACTGTGTAAAAATATAAAAAATATTTGGGTACAGCAATGGAGTGTCAAATACCACAAGGTTTGTAATATGCATCACTTGTTCTCTGGGTTCATTTAATTCCTAGAAATGATAGCGATTTCATCAGCAGAGAACTGCTTACATGTTAATTCACGCCGGTCAATGTGGTCTGTGACAACTCATGCCTTACTGTTAGCTCTGGCATTAATCAGCCCCCTGTACAAATTGCTCCCCAACAATTCATCACCCCTTGTATAATTTAATAAAATAAACACCATAGGTAGCAAATTGGGAATGAATTGTGCAGGGAGCCAGTTGATGCTGGAGCTAATAGCCTGGCTCAAGTTGTCGCAGAACATATCGACTGGAAGGAATTGACGCGTCACCCAGAGAACCACAAATGCAGCAGAAGGAAAAGCAGGAGGATGAGATGAAGTCAGAAACTGTTTTCTTGCAAATATCCTATGTAATGAAGACTGGAGGTAAACATTAAAACATAGAATTTGTCAGCAGAAAAGGATCACGTGGCCCACCCAGTCTTCCCAGATGATCCCCGCCTAGTCTGTCTCCGCAGACCCTAACCGGTCTCTGGCAACACTCCCTCCTCCCCACCTATTTCCTGTTATTCCCCAGTATCTATTCCATGCATGCATGCTTGAAGTCCCCTACTGTTTTCATCTCCACTACTAGAGCTGACAATCTGTTCCAGGCACTCCCACTCTTTCATTGAAGTAGTACTTCCTCACATCCCTCCTAAACTCCCCCACCTCCAGCTTCATCACATGGCATCGGGGTCTGGTGCCTTTCCTCATTTGAAAGAGACTCCTCTCCTGCATCCTGTTCACCCCATGAGGTACTTGTAGGTCTCTATCATGTCCTCTCTCTCTCTCTCCTGTCTTCCATAGTGTTCATGCTGAGATCCCTCAGTTTCTAATTGTAGGACTTTTGGTGCAAATCCTGCACCATTTTAGTTGCCCTTCTCTGCATGGCCTCCACCCTGTCTATATACTTTTTGAGATGTGGCCTCCAGAACTGGACACAATACTCCAGGCGGGGGTCTCATCAGTGAGCGATACAGTAGCAGCACCACCTCCTTTCTCTTGTTGAAGATACCACTACCAGTGCATCCCAGCATCCCACTAGACCTACCAACTACTTTATCACACTGTCCTGCACTTTGAGGTACTCAAATATGATAACCCCAAGGTCCCTTTCCTGCTTAGTGACTGACATTACCCCCCCCCCCCAATCCTATACACTCTTATTCGGGACTCTTTCCTCTGAAAATGGTCTTGAGTCCATCTCCCCTTCACCTTTGTTCCTGTGGATCACTGGTGGTCCGTCCCCTTCCCCCCATTGTGAAGTCCAAGCAGAAGTACCTGTTCAGGATGTCTGCTTTATCTTGGTCCTCTTCTGTGCAGTCTCCCTCTGCCTCCCTCCTTATCCTCACTATCCCTTTCCTGGCTTTCCTCTTCTCACTGTACCTGAAGAAGATCATATCCCCATTTTCTACCCCTTTGGCTATCCTTTCCTCTGTCTGCCCCTTTTCTCCCCTCACTACCTTAACTGCTGCCCTCTGTATTACATGATAAATCTCCCTGTCTTGCTTACTCTGCATTTCCTAATACCTCCTGAATGCCACCCTTTTTTCCGTCACCACCATGGCCACTGCCCTAGAGAACCATAATGGTCTCGTTTTCCTTTTGCTTTTGCTCACTTTCTTCATATAGAGGCTAGTTGCCTTACTTATGCTCTTCCTTATTTTTCCCCTGTTACTCTATCCCTCCCTGGCATTACCCTCTACTAGGCAGTTTCTGAGGCTGTCTCCATTTCCTTAAAATCTGCTCTGCTGTGTGGTTTGCCTCTGCTCCTGTTTTAATGTTAAACCACACTGTATGGTGATCTTTGGTACCTAGGGAAGTATCCTCTGTGACATTTGCAGTGCTTTCTCTGTTTGTAAATAAAGGTGGGTGAAGTTGGCAAAATTGGCTTTGCAAATTAATCTGAAAATCTAGCACAATTCTTGGAGTGCAGATCGATCTGTGAAGTGCACATTTCCACCACTAATGGCAAAATTTCGCCCGCGAATGATGGAATTTCACCATTCGGGGGGAAATTCTGCTGTTTGCAGCAAAATTCCTGCGGAAGTCACATAGACAAATTTTCAGCCTAATAGCAGTAATTTGCAGATTGCTCTGTGGAGGTGAAGTGGGCGACTTCACTGGAACTTCACCAGTGAATTAAAACTTCACAACATCTCTATTTGTAAGCACCAAATCTAGCACCGCCCCATCCCAAGTAGGTTCATTGACTAGCTCCTTGAGAAAGGCCCCTTGTAGGAAGTTAAGGATGGCTGTGCTCCTTGCTGAAGCTGTAACTGGAAGGCTCCAGTCCACATCTGGCAGATTGAAGTTACCAACTAGCTGCACCTCCCCCTTATTTGCCATCCTGATAATGTCCTTCCAAAGTGCCTTATCCAACTCCTCTCCCTGTGCTAAAGGTCTGTATACCACCCCTCTATGGAGAGCAGCCCCAGCGCCTGTCTTCAGGATGACCCACAGCACATCTAGTCCTTTCTTTTCCTCCAGGTGCTCTTGCAGTTCTGTTGCCTTGACTCCCTCCCTTACATATAGTACAACCCCTCCTCCCCTCCTCCTATCCCTGTCTCTCCCGAACATAGATTAGTCTGGTATAGCCACATCCCAGTCATGGCTGTCAGTGCACCATGCTTCTGCTGTGGTCATCAAATCCAGTCTAGCCGACCAATGATGGCCTCCAGCTCCAGAACCTTTATTTCCCAGACTACTTGCATTGACACACATGGCTCTCCATACCTTATGCCCTGCCTTGCTCCCTGCTTTCTCCCCCCTCCTGCCTGTGCTGTTTCCCAAAGTTCCCCCTGACTCCCCCCATCTTTTGTTACCCTCTCCTTTTCCTGTTCTTTACTTCTGTCTTTTTGCTATCCTGATTTATACCCCCTTGTCCTCCACCTTGTCCCCAACACTGCCTTCCTGTGCCCCTGCCCTTGTAGAGCTTCCTCCAGTCGGCCCTCCCTCCTTGTTGCTTCATGATCCAGGTGGAGACAGTCTTTGCCTCCTTTGTTATTACAGCTTTCCCATGCCCCCTAACTAGTTTACATGCTCATCCAAGTAGCATTTAAACCTCCCACTAAGGACTGTGGTCCCCTCTCCTGGAAGGATACAGGCCATCTCCTCTTTAGCCTATATCCTCTCAGCCTGGTCACCAGTCCTCAATGTAGCTGAAGCCCTTCTCCATGCACCATGCCTTCAAGCAATTGTTAAAAGCCAAGGTGCAGAATGCCCTTTCCTGTCTTCGGCCATACACCAGTAACACCATGGCAAACGCCACCGTGTATGCTGCCTGCTTCAGGCCCTTCCCCATCTCCCTGAAATTACCCTGCACTACCCCTACCCTACCTTATCCCTTGCCAGGTCATTTGTCCCTAGGTGGACAATGACATCTATTTATTTATTTTATTTAATGAGATCTTGGATTGACACCTTTGTGCAGAAAGCTCTTTCATAGGTTCCACGTCAAGTATGACACAAACAAGAATGCAGATATGTTCCACAGATACTGATACAGCAAGAAACAATTGAAAACTGTCTCCAGGCATAAATTCTAACAATAGTTACGCAATCTAAGCATGTACAGGGTGCAGAGTCAAAACAAAGACTAACGTTTCACTAGGTAATGGTAATATAACACAAGGATGCTTGTTTAAAAAGGAGAATTGTACAACTAACAACATAGGCAGATAATTGGATTGTGCCTGAGTCAAAGAAAGAAGGAAGGTCTCATACCAGTAAAGAGGGACAGGGGAGGAAGAAAGTGTGGGGAAGGAGAAGGCAAGCAGAGGAGGGGGGTAGGATGGAGATAGATAGGACGGAAAGGTAAGAATAGCTATGTAGTCAAAGTGGAATAAAGGGGAGAGGTGGGGGAAGGAGGGGTGGAGGAGAGTAGGGAGGAAGAGGTGATATAGGTAGTGGGGTGATGATGAAGATGTATTAAGGTGGTAGGGAGGAAAGAGGTATGGAATGACGGAGGGGCAAAAAAGGGAAGAGGAGGTAGCGGGAGGTAGGAGGGAAAATAAATAATTTAGGCGGGGTAGAAAGCCCATGAAGTGTTAACTTGACCGAGGGCCCAAGAAATGGACACGGAGCATAACATTTTACTAATCAATAGAGATCACAGAGATTGCAAATGGTAGGAGCAAGGTAAAGGCAAATTAGCGGTAGCAGTCACAGGTTGCCGGTGATATTAGATGCTGTCTGGCAACCTGTGACTGTTACCGCTAATTTGCCTTTTTTTCTTCATCTAGCTCCTTCCCATCTCCTGCTGCCCTAGTGATCCTCTGTATCCACTCCCCATCCCTTCAAGTCAAAGCACCAGAGAGGCACCTTCCCTTCCTCTCCCTTCCTACCCCTGCTCCATATCTATCCCCTAATAACAGAGTCCCCAACCAGCAGCTACTTCCTCCTTGGCTGGGGGCCTCTTCATCCCTCCTTGGGGCTTCCCCTTCTGAGGACCCTGACTTCCTCCCTTCCCACTGCTGTAGGTGTCTACTCCCAACTGCTCTGTACCACCAGTATGGTGAAAGAATTGTGCAGTGGTGCACCGTGCAGACTGAGGAGTGTGTTCCCCTTCTGCCACCCCCACACTCCTGGAGCCCACCAAGGTCCAATAGCTCTGCCTAGACATCTTCTGAGGAGTGGCACAGATTTGGTGGACCCTTGCCAGTTCAGCTTAAAGTCCAGCAACCTCTGCCCTCAACCAAGAGAGGTGAGTGCAAAGGTAGCATCACCTTAATCTTCAGAAGGTGCCCCGAAAGACTATGGCTCCACACCTGTTGCACTTCACCTTTACCATGCTTTCCCTTTCCTAACCTTTTTGTCTGTTGCCTGTTTTGTGTCATACCTTTTCTGTACCATACCACCTCCTTTCAATGTCCTTTGACTTCCCACCCCTTCCTTTACCTGTTTGAAAAATATTTGTTTCCCTTCTCTAGAGTGTCTCATACTTTCCCTTTTAAACCCTTCCAGCAGTTGCTACCTTCCTGATGTCTACTATTTCCTACTCCCTTGTTGCTACCTCACTACCATACCTACTTAACCTTAAGGTGTTTATTCCAGCATATCCATACATAGTACTGTGTTGTGTCCTGCCTTGGTCAGGTGTTCCTCCTGCAGAGTCTCCTGTGGACTTCGGAATATCTGTGGCCACCTGCAAATGCCTTATGATGGATGTTCCACTCTTGCAGTGTCCCACTCACATGCTGGGAAACAAGCATGATGGGACACACAGGGCAAGGGAGTTTCTTGCAGTGGTCTTGTGACAAACGTACTAATCTTCTGGCAACCTGATCCCCTAATCACATACCCAATTCACAGGGCATTATTAATCTACTTACCCCCAAGACTAACTTCCTGAGCTAGGTACCCAACACTACCTGTTATAAATTGAAAGACAAGTCTCAAAGTGCCCCACCCCCAAACACTGACCAAAAATTTCTTTCCTACCTCCTTTTTACTGCTACTTTAAGTAAAGAGAGAAAATATATATATATACGGTATATACACACACACACACACACACACACTATTATGTTTCTAAAAGGTTTCCCAGAGACTAGTCTTTTTAAATTCCAGTCACTAGTGGATTGCACTGTCTTGGCTGTCCTTGCAAGCAACACCAGGGACTGAGGACACCTGAGGTAAATTATGATCATTGGGCTCAGCAGAGACTTCTGATGGTATATCATACCAGGGTGTGTGGCGGAGCAAAGCGTGTGTAATCCGGACTGATAGAGGCTGGCCAGACAAGGCGATAAAGCATAATAAATAAATAATGTTACATCTCAAGGTAGTAAATGAAAAGAGGCACACTAAGAAGGCAGTCCCAATGATTAACTCTGCCAGAGACCCCCAAAACACAAAGTCACCACTGGCACGTATTGTGTGGTTTTTGCTGTAAGGGCCCAGTCCAGAAAACAGGCCAGTATACTCAAAGCTCCACCTCCAACCTCACGTGCCACTTTACAAGCCCATCTTAGAGGCAGCATACACATCCCTGACCACTCCCACCCCACGTGGTATTCAGTGTCTCTATTATTCCCACTGCCTCCTTCAGTGCCCCAACCCCCAATGATTAACACCCCCACCTTATCTCTGAATCTCCTGTTGTTACCTATACACTGAAAAGAGAGTTTATTTTTAATCCTCTGTGCAGTTCTTTCTTCCAGACCTGCCTAGATCTGTGTAACCTTGGTCCTGCAGTTCTTCCGTAATATATAGAGTACATACAGTTTTAGGGAGAAAAAAAGACCAATTTTCCATCAAGTTCCTCCCCCTCTGCAGCTCAGCAGGAATAACTTGCCACCCCTTTTTCTTCAAAGTAGGAGCTGAGTCTGGGATTGAAGTTTATTACAGTATCAGCTGACACCACCTGCTCCGGCAGTCTATCCCAAGGGTTCACCACTTGTTCCGTGAAGTAGTTCTTTCTAATACTGTATTTTCCTTGAATCTTCTTTCAGTGACATTGTTTACGGCATGTTAATGTTTTATTTTTCATCATCTTGGAAGAAGAGCTGGCTGTAAACCTTTATCTGTCCTTAACTAAAATGTATCCCAAATTATAGTTTTGCCCAACTTTTAGTAAAGTTCATATCAGAGTCACTGTGCTGAATAAGAAATGAAAGGACATTTTGTTTTCTTTTTTTAAGTTGGTATCAAATGTAGAAAACATGGTCTGTGGTCCCAATATACAGTTGCAGTCGACGGTGGTGCAATTTTGAAGTTCATAGGGGCATCCAGTTGCACCATTTCCAAACCCTGCCATGCACAGAGCCCTGACTTAGCTCCCAGAGGAGACCCCCGCCTACTGTAGAACTGTTTAATTTCCCAGCTGTTATATTCCGTACTCCGAGCACTTCTGACCTATATGTGCCTTGAATCTGTTGTATTAGTCAGAGAGTGTCAGGCAGAGAGAGAGAATGTGAGATTAAGTGCTCAGCACTTGAGAGCTAGTGTTACATGGTTTTGGCATTTGGGGACCAATAAAATCGCAGCACTAACATTATATTTACATTGCAGGGACCATTCTGATGCTGCTGTCTTGAATCTGCTGTATCAGTTAGTGTAGGAGAGAGTGTTAGGTAGAGAGAGAAGGCAAACAAGAGAGTAAGTACTCAGCATTTGGAGGCCAGCACTACATGGTTTCATTGTTTAGGGATCAGTGCAAGCACAGCACTAGCTTTACATTTACATTTCAAGGACCATTTTTTCTGCTGCTGCTGCTATTGCTCTGACTCTGCTGTATTAGTGTGGGAGGGAGAGGATAAGAAAAAGGGGCAGCCAGTGAGACAGTGTGTACTGAGCGTTCGGCATCCAGCACCACATGGCTTCAGTATTTGGGGACCAGTAGAAGCACAGTATTAAAACTGCATTTACATTACCAGGTCAATAATATTCAATGCCATTTGGCTGTTGCTGTTGCCCTGAATCTGCTGCACCGGTGGGAGAATGTTAAGGAGAGAGACATCTAGGAAGCAAGCTTTCATAGTTTCAGCATTCAGAATCAGTATCGCTACAGTATATCCAGCAATCAGGATGCTTGAAAACAAAACAAACCTCCCACAACCAACAGCTAATGAGTTCTGGTCCTAGTATGAGAGGCATTTGTGCTCCATAGGGTGGATTACAGAGAGGATTTTTTTAGTTGCTAGTGTAGCATTTTCCTGATAATTTCACTGCAGTTTTATTTTCACAAGAAGCATGTGTCAGCAAATATGGGGAAAATAAAGTTACTGGGGAAATTAACAGTTGTACAGTAAGTTGCTGTTCGAGTATGGCTTCCAGATGTTACAGGGTGCAAATGGGTCTTTGCCCACTGACGTGCTGGTGTGTACCCCCATTGAGGTCTGGGCATGGCAGAGTGGCAGTTGCTATGGTTCTCTGCCATGCCCAGAGTCCATAGTCAGAAGCGCCCTGCCGTGCCCAGAGTTCATATTCAGAGGCTGTCCCCCGTCATCCCCCATCACCCAACCAACCATTACTTTTAGGTCCACTTATGAGCCATGTAAAATTTGTTTTCTGGCCCTCAGTGGTCATCCTTTATGGTTTAGAAGTTCCCAAACCCATTTCCCAAACCATGTTGTCTCCCTGGTGTCCAGTGGACCCCCAGTTCTGTTCCCCACATGGGCCATATCAGGTTGGCCCTAGCTTGATCTAATGATAATTCACACCCCTATTCTGCATGGCGGCACCTCCCATGCAGAACTGTTTGCAGCGGTTTTACAGGCTGGGAGATGCTGTGCCATCCCACCCACAGTGCTGGGGCCAGCAAGCATCTGTGCATAGCACACTTTTATTTATTAGCTTTTGGTAACCGGGTAAGTGCATTAGGCAAACAATCCTGCCTATTCTCAAGCACGACCCGGGAGAGTACAAGACATAGGAGCCACAAATTACAGTGATACATCAATACATGATAACAATAAAGAAAAAAAGATAGATTTCAAGCAGAAATATAACATAGCAGAGTACTTCATTTGCATGCCAGCTCTGCTCCTTTCCCAGTGCTGGTGCAATACCTACTATGGCAGTGTTTTGTTTTATTAAATATTTATTTTTCAGTTTTTGGACTGGAAAAGCAAACTGAGCCAAAACGTGTTTCCAGGTGTGTTATGAACATATGAACATATGAAATTGCCAGCAGAAGCAGGCCATAATGGTCTATCTAGTCTGTTTGAGTGCACAACTCAGTTAATACCCTGGAGCTGCCCTCCCCACTCCTCCTGGAGTCATACCCCACCATCCCATTCCCCTCCCCCATCTCCCTCCCCACAGTGCCCGCATCCATCCTAATCTTCTTCATCACCGTGTCCCACCCCTGCTTGAAACTGCACTGTATTGTGGAAGCACAGTGTGTGACTTGCTCAGGGTCACACGGTATGCAAGTGGAGGTCATAGGAACAAACCCAGGTCAGCTGGATGCACCAAACTCATTCGTAATGTCACAGTGGGTTGTAGGTTTGAACAGTGGTGCAGAGTGGTCTTTGTGACTACTTTATTTGGTTGCATGTGACTGTGTTTGGGGACTAGAATCTTTTCACTCGTATGCCAATTGCATAACGAAACCCACACCGCAAGCGAAAGTACAGCGACAACATCGACAGGTTGCTGTACTGTCACCATGGGACCCGGCACTGCTTTTCTGGGGGTCTTGCACCCCCTCCTTGAATCAACTCTGACTTGGAGTTGATTAGTTTAATTATGGGGGGTGTGGGGAGCAGAGCCACCGCATGGGGGTTCGGGCTGCGAAGCCCCGTCCAAGAAAATAAAGTCTATAGTGAACGGTTTATGCTGACCACAATTGCAGTCAACATAAAGCTGTCTCTGTAACATCAGTCAACAACAAAGTTGTCGAACCAGCATCGTACAGCCCTTTTCACTAGTATATGTTATGCATAAAAACTCAAAAACTAAGACTAGCTATTTATACATGGATTTATACATTGCCCCTTTGTTTCTCAAACAGATATAAATGAATGTGAAACTGGGAATGTGTGCGGAGAACAACAAACATGTTGGAATTATAATGGAGGATTCAGATGTTATCCCAGGAATCCATGCCAGGACCCTTATGTTCAAACGTCAGAAAAGTAAGAAAACAGTGGAAACCTTTTTTGATGTTCCATGACTCGACTGACTAGTGAAACATGTGGTATGCATGCCAGAGAAAACCAAGATAAAATGCTTTCCTTTTTTTTTTTCCAGTCGCTGTGTGTGCCAGGGGATCAATCCACTCTGTCGAGGCCTGCCGTCTTCCATTGCATACAAATACATGAACATTCGTTCCGATCGGTCTGTGCCATCTGATATTTTCCAAATACAGGCAACAGTTATCTACCCCAGCACTATCAACACCTTCCACGTCAAGTCTGGAAATGAAGGAGGAGAGTTTTATCTAAGGGTAGGTACCCTGTTTAACCAAACCTCAGAGGTTCTGTACTGTAACATTCATAGTTTGGGTATAGCTATCTTAACATCTCTGAAACAAAAATAAACAGCCCAGCTACAGGTATGTGTGGCTATATAAATACACTCCGACACATATACACATGTGCATACAAGCACGTACTGTATACACACATATTTACATACTTTATATACAAACAGCAGATACATTATGGCACCACTGTGGGTAGGGCCGAGTAGTATGTCAGGCCCTAAATTTTGCACCTTAATAACGTGGACACCCCTAGACAGATTAACCAGACATTTGGCATGTGTGTAGTTAGTGCCAGGATCTCTAGACCCTATAAATTTGGTTAATAGTGAGTTGGGTGGTTTGCCAGCTTTAGAAGGTTGGGAATACATAGCAATATGGCGTTTAAGACATTTTTTGCTGACTGTTAGCACAAAAATGGCTGCATGTTGAAACTGGAGACTTCCAGGTTTGTTAAGAGTTTGGTCCAGGGAGGATTCTTTGATAGATAGGGTTACTAAAAAAAAAATCTGTAGGTTTTAAATCATTAAGATCATAAAATGCCTTTTGTGCATACATGCAGTTAATTTTTTTCACAACTTTTTCAGAACTGGACTTTTGCTAAGCTGACATACATCACTTTTGTGAGCTGAAGTCCACTTTTGGGAGATAAAACTCATGGCTTCATGAGGCTTAGTTATATCATGAAAGTGGGGAAAACAAGAAAAAACATTCGCACATTAAACAAAAAGGCAATCTGTTGAAAGTAAAGTCTAAAACTTGTGTGGTCAAAAGTGTAGGCTGTAAAGTTGATTCTTCAGGGTTTTTTGGTAGCAAAACCATAGTTGCTAAAATATTAATGCAATTAGACTGCAGCTTGTCACAAAAACAATCACTGCTATCGTGACTTCCAAATCCACTTTTGCAAGATACCATCTCCATCTTCATGGCACCTAGGGTCGTTTCGCGTAGGTGGCCAGAATACACTCGAATGGAGTATACCCCATCCACAGCACTGTACCCTCGATGCTCATTAGCACCGGATGGCATTCTCTGTTCCCAGCTGGTGTGTTCCACTAGTGCAGAGCCACATTTGGTGGCAGGGTGTGGCAGTGGCTTGGACAATGAGCATTCAATCAGATGCCTGTTCTGATCTGCTAGTGCATCCTTACCTGTACAACTTGCTGAGACAGTTGAAATACAGCAGTCCTCCAGGACTACCCTATCCCCACCAGACAAATATGAATTTCATAATCACACCAGATGGTACCAGAGATGGCCCGTCCAACTGTAGAGGCTCCTAGGACTGGGGTCTGGCAGTGGAATGAGGCCAATAGAGTATAGAATTGAATTTGTTCGGGAGCTGGGATTATATATCCACTAATGCAGCCCCAAGGGTTCCGTGTCTTCTGCCCCCACCACTGGATCTCACACCATGTAGAATGTTTGCAAAATCAGGTGCATGCACACCCATGCCCCCCCCCCCCGACCTGCCCCATCCTGACTGCCTGAACAGCCATCAGTGCAGACAGGGATAAGATGAGGAGGGGGAACACTTCCCTCACTGATGATGCCATGGAATGCCATAGTGGTGCACATCCTGTGCAAAGGGGGTGCTCCATGGCTTTTCCCAGCCCCCTGCACATTCTAAGAGTCCAGGGACCTTCTGTGGATTGGGCCCTTAGACTCAAAATGAGAAGACTGGAGGTCACAAAAATGGGTAACACAAGAAAAAGTTTACGGAGAAAAAAAGAAAATCTGTTGCAAATTAAATCTGAAATGTGTGGGTGTAAGGATAAGTCTTCAAGTGTGTTTACTACTTTTATGATTCACAAATCTGCTTTCAAGACAGTCTTTAAAAGAAGAAAATGCAAACCGCTTCATACAGCAGGTTACAAAAATGGGTAAAACAAGAAACAAACTTTGTGCATCAAAAACAGATCTATTGAAAAATAAGTCTGAAACTTGTGTGGTCAATAGTGTGGTATGTGGGATTAATTCTTCAAGTGTTTCTTTGGTAAAAAAAAGTAATGTTTTTAAAATATTAATAAAATTAGACTGTTGCATGTAACAAAGACAAACCTTGCTTTTGTGACTCGCAAATCCACCATCGTGGAATACAGCCTCCACTTTCATGACTGTTTCAAGACAAAAAAATAGGCTGGCCTGCCGGCACAGCGGTAGCACTACTGCTCATGACACCAGTGGCCCAGACTCAGGAATGAGCCACAGTTGTCAGAGGGCCAGCCGGGTAGGGAAGATTAAGTGTCCCACAGAGCAGCCTCCTCCCTGGGTGGGAGGGGGGATCCGGTACTGTTGTGCGCCTGCTACATGGGTGACCATGGGTGACAGCGCAGGCTGAAGTGTGCGTAGGGGCAGGGAAGGATGCCATTCGCTGGATCACGTGGACGCCTTGCATTCCACTGGCTTCAGCATGTGCATTCCAGGAGAGGTGCCAGAAAAGCAGAAAAACCCTCAGCCAATGCAGCGTGATGGCCACACAGGAGCTTGCAGACCCTGCCCCCAGCAACCCAGGCTGGTTCCCTGCACACAAAACATGGCTTCTCCAAGGGACCTGGGCTAGCCTGAGGACCTCCACCACAGGGAGGGGATACTGTGGATGCATAGCAGGTAGAAGATAAACCCTAGGAAAGGGTGGGATGACGGGGTTGGGGCTCTGTGTGACCCGAAGAGGGTCTAAGGCCAGATGAGACATAAGGAGAGGGGAGAAAACAAGAAAAATGCAGTTGGTTTTGTAGGTCACAAAAGTGAGTAAAACAAAAAAAAAAACTGCACATAAAAAAACAGGAAAATTTGTTGGAACGTAAGTTTAAAATTTGTGTAGTTAACAGTGTAGAGTGTAAGTTTGTTTTTTCAAGTGTTTCTTGTTGAAAATTTTACTTTTTTTAAAATATTAATGAAATTAGGCTTACATGTGTCATGAAAACAAGCATTGCTGTGGCTGGCCCATTGGCGCAGAGGGCTGAGACATTTCTGCCTTACCTCACACTACACTGGTGACCCGGGTTCAGGAGCAACCTTGGGTCATCGAGAAGCTGGAACGGGGGAGTTCAGAGCTGGATTGAGCTGCCTTGCAGTGGCTCTCCTCTCCTGGGGAGGATGGAGCACCCTCCCACAGTCCCACTGTCACCAGGTGGTGGTCCAGTGGTGATCCAGGTGGGCATGGGCAACTGGAAGGGTGGGGTGTCCCAGAGTGCATGGCATGCGTGTGCCTCCACACGTGTGCACTCACACCAAGGATGCAAGGGCGGGTGGGCAAAAACCGGGGAGAAAAAGATAAATGAATTGAAAAAAAAAGGGCATTGCTTTGGTTATGTGTGAACCTGCTTTTGTGATTCACAAATCAACTTTTACATGATACAGCCTCACTTTTGTGACAGTGAGGCTGTTTATATAATGCCCATGCACATCAATGTACAATGCCAGAGCAGCATCAAAGGCTATATCCACCTGTCCTTGGGGAATGACATCCCAGTGACGGTTGCCATGTGGCCATTTACATGGGTGAAGCGAAAACAGCAACCAGCGGTGATGGGAACAGGGCTGTGAGATGAAAATAATACAATGACATGTCAGTGGTGGGATATTGATGGGCAGATGGACCGCTGCACTGACCATGGCCCACCGCTGGATAGCTGGGAAAGGTGGTTCAGTGCTGCCACAGTACCTGTATCGCCCACCTCCTTTTCCAGACCTGCAGCCTGAGGTACCATTTGCATGGATACAGCCAGGTCTATCTGTGGTACAGATGACAGCTGGCACACCTCACACACAAACTGCAGTGGGGGACAGGTCAGACAGATGGGGTTCACCCATGATACATTCCTGGTAGCCCCCTCAGGTGGCTCTATGGACCACTGTGCAATGGTTAATCACAGCACCCGCCTCATTTAAACAGCACAGTGGCAGGTTTGTGTCCTGCCACAGTCCACTGTGAACAGGCAAAGCACCCGGTGCCTCTTGCCTCAGCACATCCAGTCTGTGGCAGTTTGCTCCTCCATGTGGTGCTGGCACTGTGCTTGTTTGACAATGGCAGTTTAGGGTAAATATTGCTCTTGTGATACATGGCGTGTTGATGCCCTCCAACAATGTTTAAGGTACTTGTTTAGATGGGCTGGGATTCTGCCTGCAGACCACCAGCTGTTTTATAACATCCTTTTCTGCTTGGGTGGGGATTCTATCTACAGTATGCCCTAGCAACATTATTAGGTGCTGCTGTTGCACCTCTTTGATAACAGAGGTCCACTGCCATCAGCTGTCATGCCAGTGTAAACAGCCTCTGTGTCAGAACGAGAAAAATGTAGATGGCTTGGTACTAGGACCATGTCAGTGAACTTTCAACTGCTTTATATGAGGACGATATTTACAAAGTCCTCTATTGATCTGACACAATCTGTGTAATGATGCAATTCATGAGTGGCCCACAAGGTCACTGCAACATCTTTTACAACTCTAGGTCAATTTGTGTGATGATTTGGGGGAGCAGGGAAGGAAAAACAGGCATGGGAAAGGCTTTTCTAGACACAGTTACAACACCCAGTTTAGAACAACATGTGAAGCAAGCAACAAGAGGCAAATCATATGCTGGATCTGGTCTTAAGTAATTTGGAGGAACAAATAGTGGGATGTCAGGTATTAGAACCACTAGATGGAAGCGAGCACTCTATAGTCACCTTTACAGTCACTTCCCATGCCTTTTTTTAACAAAGCCCCCACAGGGCTGCTACCACGTCCCAGATCCCTCACCCTCACCTCTCTACATCAATTCCACTATGTAGATGGATCTAGCTCCCTGGCTGCTGAAGATTATACCTTTGTGCCCTGCCTTTGGCTGTTGTAAATTATACCTGTGTTCCTGACAATGTTTGGCCTTGTCATGTTTCTTTGTACTGCAGCATCTATAGGAAGAAAAATAATAAACTAATTGACAACATAGACAGCCCTTCTCCTCCACCAGTGCCTACCCCCCTTTTTTCCTTTTCTACTATCTCCTCTGACAAAAAGCTCTTAGTGCCGTCCTATCCCTGAACCCCTCTGAAAGCTCCTCACCACATGAGCTCGATCCTAAACTTCTCTACCTTTCTGCTCCTGCAATTACTTATCCTATCTCCCTAATCCTTAACCTCTCCTTTATTTCTGCCCAAGTACCCTCATCCTGGAAACACGCTGTAGTCCTTTCTGTCCCCAAGGGTGGTGACACATCCACTCTTGGCAACTATCACTCCATCTCCCTCCTTCCTACCCTCACCAGACTTTAAGAACATATAGTTCTCTCTCATCTATCACCCTTCCTCTCCAATTCCTTCTTCTTCACCCCCTTCCAATCTGGTTTTCGGAAGAACCACTCAACAACCACCTCCCTCCTCTGGCTTACAGACTCCATCCTTTCAGGGATGGACGATGGCCTGATCACCTCTGCCATCTTTGTTGACCTAGCCAAAGCTTTCAACACTGTTTTCCATCCCCTGCTGCTTGATTTCCTGTCTTTGGCTGGCCTTGCTCCATCAGCCACCAACTGGTTTAAATCCTACCTCATTGACAGGACTCAATCGGTGAGAATCCTTGATTCCATCTCCCCTCCACCCCCCATCAACACTGGTGTCCCTTAGGGCTCAGAGCTTGGTCCCTTACTCTTCTCCATTTTCCTTAATGATCTTCCACAGCCTGCTCATCCTCATCTATCCACATGTACGCTGACGATACTGTCTTATACAGTTCCAGCAAAAACCCTGCTGCTGTGGAAACCAGCTTACAGCATGACTTCAACCAAGTTCAGCTCTGGTTTACTTCTCACCAGCTTTTTCTAAACACCAAGAAGACAGTCTCAATGACCTCTGGCACCAAGCAGAGACTCTCTAGGCTCCTGGCCCTACCTGCCTTCCACACTCTTGATGGGACCATCCTGGAAGACACCTCCTCATTTAGATATCTGGGGGTCTGGCGGGACCAGCACTTCAACTTCTTTGTGCATATCGATGCTATCCTGAAGAAACTGCACCCCAAGCTTGGTGCTCTGTATAGGAATTGTAGTTGCATCCCATTGACTGTGAGGCGTGAAATTGTCCAGAAGATGATACTCCCCATCTTTGACTACGGTGACGTAGTCTATGGTGCTGCTCCCAAATCTTCCCTGACCAAGTTGGACACTCTCTTTAACTCCTTCTGCCACTTTGCTCTCGACTCCCCTTCCCACTCCCACCACTGTGAACTCTATCACTCTCTAACCTTCCTTCCACTGTATCACAGACGCATCTCACATTGTGCCAAACTAACCTCCAAATTCTGGTTCGGGGTACTCCCCTCCTATCTCTCATCCTCTCTCTCCATTCCACCTCCCCCCACCCACTCTCTCAGATCTAATGATGCCCACACCTTGACAGTCCCCCGCCACTCCACCCTCATCGGTCAGACTGGTTTCGCCCATCGCTTCCCTAAAATCTGGAATTCCCTCCCCCTGAAATACAACACTCCTCCTCCAACTACTCTCTTACCTCTGCCCAACACAATTACCATTACCTCAGCTGTTCCTGCTTTAACCCTTCTTAAATATCTATCCCCAGTTTCTGCCTTCCTACCCAGACCCCCCCGACAGGGTTCTCAACATCCTGAAGGGGGAATAAGGAAATGGCTTCCCCTTTTCCTCATGTTCAGTTCTTGCTTCTCCCCCTCTCTTCTCCACCTCCCTTCTGTGTCACCCGTGTGCACAACTTAACCCCATCCTTTTTACTCCAACAGCACTTGCGTACTACCTTGAGCCTGCTCCTGTACACTCATGCATTATAAATGGTTATATCGCATTATTACTGTTTTGTACATTTATGTGTTCTTTTGTATGGTTTTGGACATGTATTGTAATTTACCCAATGTTCCACTACTGTTTATTGTACAATACCTTGTGTTCCAACTGTTGTATAATCTTACAATGTTGTATTATTTGTACTACCCACATACTATTGTAACTGATCATCCTTCACAACCCTATGTAACCCCTTCCCCAAAGGTCACGCCATGAGATGAGCAACTTGTTGTACAGTGTGCCCTCCTGGTGAAACATCTCAAAAAATAAATAAATAACAACAGTGCTAAGATAACCATATTAAGGGAAGATGTGGTTAGAACATTAAGAGCCCTTAATCCAACCAAGGCTATGGGATCAGATGTGTGGCACCCAAGGGTGGTAAACTAACTAGCTCAAGAAGTATCAGTACCACTTTCCATCATGTTTCAAAAATCACTAGATGAAGGTCAACCTAATGTCTGGAGGGAAGCTACAGTCATCCCACTATTTAAAAAAGGCTCTAAATTAGACCATACTGTATAAACATTAGGGCTGGATTTTCAAAAAGGGATTAGATCAGCGAAAGTTGCGGCAAACAGCAGCTTGAGCCAAAGCCCAGTGCACCAGGGACCCTGCACCAGATTCTGGTACAGAAGTGTTCCCGGCGACGAAGTCCCCACACTTGCCACAACTGCTTCCATGTGACAAACACAAGGTGCACAGGAGGGGTTTGCCACAGGCTCCCTACGGCAACGGCTAGTAGTCCCCCTATACCCGTTTCCCTGATACAATAAATGAACTCCTGTCCCTGCTTGTCCAGTGGTTCCCCCTACTTCGAGCCCCGATCTTTGTTATAATAAAAAAGAAATAGGCCCTCCTCCATGGTAGTCCAGTGGTTCCCTCCCAAGCCCCGATCATTGTTATTACACAGATTACACAGAAATTTGATGGCAGAAAAGGACCACACCAGCCCATCTTGTCTGCCCTTTACATAATAAACAAAATCTCCCTGTTTCCTTGGTTGTCTAGTGCCACCCACCCGATCCCCAATGTCCCTGAAATTAATGTATAAAATAACACCTGGTGGTTTAGTGGAACCCCCACCTGGCAGTGCCCAACCACACTGCTCCCCCATCCCATACCTGAGCTAGCAACTGGCAAAGCCTACCACTCACCACCACGGTCAGCCACTGACCGAGCTCTGAATGAGCGCGCACTGTATATAGTACACACTCAATGATTTTGGCCCAAGTTCCTGGAATGAGGCTAGAACTCACAACTTTCCTACTTTCCAACCTCAGAGGCAAGTGTGCAACCTGCTGAGCCACTGACACTGACAGATGAATGAATCTGGATTCACTTAGCTATTTCTGGACACACAAACTATTAAATCGTTAAACTAACTTAATAGAAACATTTCTTATCATTAACTGTGTGGGGTCCACTATTTGTAGACATATTATTCTTTAAAATAAGAAAGTGCTCCACATTCTGACCACCTGCAATGATTTTTGAAGGCCAGTGGTATGATTTTTAATGCTGAGAGGTTGAGAGGTATTTTTATTTATTTATTTATTAGCTTTTGTTGACCAGGTAGGCACACTAGACAAAACAATTGCCTATTTTCAGGTATGACCCAGGAGAGTACAATGAAGGACAAGTCCATACAGAGAACAAAAGATACAATCATACATTGCACAGGATCAAGTAGAGTAGTCAGGTGACATTAAATAAGCAGTCATGAATTTAACACAGTTGGGTAAGAAAAAACATACTTAGAATAAGCTAAAGATAAGAACAGTGCATCAGACAAAAATCACTGCCCAGAGGTGTAGGGCGAATACATTTCTATACAGTAACAGAACCACCAAAACAGTGCATCAGACAGAACTCCGCCTAAAGCAGAGAGTAGTTGTATTATAATACAAAGCAGAATCCTAAGCGAGCGAGATCCACCCTCAGGACCTATGCGGTGGCCGCCATAACTGCAGGTACATAATAGTCCAGTACAGGGACCTAGATTAATTATGGCAGTTTAGAACAGCCACATTCAGAGGAGAGCTTCAGGTAGATCCAGAGGGAGCTCCGAAGACCAGAGTGAGAGGGTGAGGAGCGAACCGGGGGGGGGGGGAGTTCCAGTCTCTGGGAGCACATACAGCAAAATCCCTATCCCCCATTTGTGTTTGAGTGGCAGGAACTTTGAGAACAGCAGAGCCCAAGGACCGGAGGGAGTAAGAAGAGGAGGCAGGTATGAGGAGCTCAGTCAGTCCCTGGGGGGGTGCCAGTTCTGAGCACCTTACCTGTGAAGCTATCCAGGACAAAACTCATATAATTGAGTGGGGAGAGCCAACCAAGCTTACTGTACAGGTCACAGTGGTGGGTGAGATGGGGGGAAGCAAGTGCAAAATGACAAATGTTATTATAGGCTACATTCCACCTAGCGAGGTGAGCTTTGGAAGTATGCACATACAGGATAAGACCATAGCAGAAAGTAAGAAGAAACACACCACTGGCCAGTGCACGACAAGCAGCAAATGTAAGGTTGTTCTTCACTCTATAGGCAAGACCCAGCTTGCATCTGACAGCCCTGCATACATTCTGGGTATGACGACCAAGGTCAACCTGGGGGTCAAGTGTCTCCCTCAAGTATTGAATGATATCAGTAACCAGGACAGGAGAGCTGTCGATTCCATTGATGCATGGGGGGCAGTAGAGGCCTCTAACTTGGCCGGGTGCCCAAAAAGCATGGCCTGAGTTTTTTAGATTGAGAACAAGCTTGTTTGCCATAATCCAGGACTGGATACTCTTGAAATCAGCGTTCAGTTGTTGATTGATGATCCCGATTTCACGGGAATGGGTGAGGATGACCAGGTCATCCACATATAGAATAGAGCTACAGTGGGAGGAGATGGAGGGAAGGTTATTAACAAAGATGGAAAAGAGGAGAGGCCCTAGGACTGACCCTTGAGGAACACCAGATGTCACGGGGTGGTGTCAGAGATGACCTAGCTGAATTTAGTTAGTTGATATCTACCCTGGAGGTAGCTGGTAAACCATCTTAGGACAGGGGGAGACAGACCAAGGGACCAAAGCCGAGAGATGAGTAAGGAATGATCAACCAGGTCAAAGGTCTTGGATAGGTCAATGAAGATGGCACCTGAGAGCTTACCCTGGTCCATTGCTGCCCTGATCCCAGAGGAGACCGTAACAAGTGCAGAGGTCATACTGTGCCCTTTCTGAAAGCCATGCTGCACAGGGGCCAGCAGCTCATGGGCCTGGATATACTCCGTGAGGTGCCCAGCAACAACTTTCTCCAGGAGTTTGCTAATGACCGACAAGATAGCTATAGGCCGATAATTATTAAGGATCTTGGGGTTGGCTTGTTTAAGAACAGCAACAAGCCTTGCCACTTTCCAGGGGTCAGGGATAACTCTGAGGGCAGGGATAACTCTGAGGGCAAGAAACATATTGAAAATATGAGCCACTGGGGAGGCAACATAGGAGGCACCAAGCTGTAGGAGCCTAGGTTCTATACCATCATGCCCAGCACTAGCGTAGGGGGAGAGACTAGAGAGAAATCTCTGCATCTCCTGTACTGGCACCAACTGGTTGTAATGCCTGGTGTTACTTGGTGCAACATTTTTTCAAATGGTAAAAATATACAATACATTATTATCTGCAGGGTTTTTAAGGAGTCAGCAGGTGACATTGTACAGAAACAGTGCTGTATAGGCATGTGCTTCCAGAAGTCATTTAGTCAGCAAACTCTAGTGATTAGCAGACATATTGCAAGAAGATAGGGTAGTGTGCAGTGAGTGCCATGACTATTCTTCATAGTTTATCACTCAAGATAGTGACCTGACACTTGGTACTACTATACTTTTACTGTGGAGACTCCTATGAATGCTACCTTATTGCCACTTTATCCAGCCTTTACCTTCTTCCACAGTGGCAGCTCAAGTGTATGGCTGGGCAAAATTTATAGACGTGGCTTTAACAAAAGTATTACAAAATTCTGCAATTTCACAAAGGCTCATGAAATTCAATTTAAATTACTGATGTTATTTTGGAATCTTTGGCTGCTTTTACTGTATCAAGCCCTTGAGCAAAAGATTAGAGTTGATACACACAGCCTGTTTTTTATTCCATATTGTTTTCTCTCCTAGCTGGCAGCTTGTCTCTCTAGGACATACTTTGTTCACAGGGATATACCTTGATCAGGCTGAACCCAGACATCATTCAGTTGGCTACCAGTTTTTTCTCCCACATTTATTCCACTCCCACTTTCCCAGGTGGATGCAGTGCCTTTGTTAGCCTCGTGCAGCCACAGCTCCCCCTGAGGCAGGAGCAAGCTCCCTGGCCCAGCCAAGGGTTCACTGTGTCAGTGGAACCCATCCTTAACCCTTCCTGACTGAGATGCACTGTCTACCAGCAGCTGTCTCTGCCATGGCCTGCCTCCCGACGTTATTTCCTGAGCTAGCTTCTGATCCTGGGTCATCAGCATGGCAGCACAAGGCTCTGCGGTTGGGCCATGTGGGTGGCCTCAAAACTTAATATTTAGGGTCATTGAACCTAACAAAGTTGGTGATATTTAGTTCCCTAGTTTTAAAGTTATGGGAACTTAATATTCCACGGCTTACATAATTGCGAATGTAATTTTAAAATTGTTAACTCTTTGAAGGCTTATGACTCTGTCACCGTCAAAGATAGAGATTTGAAACTTGGTACACTTCTGTACAAACCTAGGTAAAGCCAAAATGCTACATTTGGTGGAAACTGGACAAACACATTTTACATTTCATGGAAATAACCAAAATCACAATTTCTGCAAAATTTAAATTTTGGTGGAAATTTAGCAAAATATTATAGTAGCGAAATCAAAATTTCATCAGAATTTTGCCAGCACATGAATTTTGCCCAGCCTTACATGTAAACTCTGTAGTATTGCCGGTCCGGTGGCGCTGAGGGTTGAGGCGCTGGACATCACACCTCGTGCCACACCAACAACCCAGGTTCGGGAACGCACCCAGGCCATTGGGGGTTGGCTGGAGAGGGAAAGGATTGAGCGTCCAGTGAACTGCTCTCCTTTCCCTGGGGAGGATTCGGGGTTTCTGTCACTCTGCGGCAGCACCCGATGGAAATTGAGGCACTGCAGGAAGCAGTGAAATCAGGGGTGAGGTACGGCAGACGTCAGCACATAGTGCCTGGACGTCATTGCACATCTGTACCTCAGGGGAAAAGAAAATTGTAGGAAAATGGCAGTCTGATGAGCAGCTTGAAGGCCAGGCTTCTCACCCAGTGGGCCTGTCATGGAATCGCGCTTCGGTATTAGATCCCGGCCAGTGAGAGGGAGTGGAGACCCCTCCTCAAGTACGTAGTGTGCTAGCCAGATGTGAGTGAGCCTGCAGGCTGGAAGGGGAGAGGACGGTGGCTGGATGTAGGCAGGCCAAGCTGCAAGGGGCAAGAAATAAAGATATGAAGAAAACAAAACAACTCTGTAGTATTGCATAGTGAGCATAGTGTGGTGTCAATTACATGTAACCTCCCTCACTGACATGGAAAGTCAATGCAACACAAGAGTTTTTTTAGATAAACACATTCTGTATTGTTGGTTCTTCTTAACCCTACATAATAACTAATTCAAGATTACAAAAAAGGTACAAATGAAAAATAATTCACCTGCTTTTTTGTCTCTTTGCAGCAAACAAGTAACATAAGCGCGATGCTTGTGCTGGTGAAGCCAGTTGCAGGACCAAAAGAATATATTGTGGACCTTGAGATGACAACGGTCAGCAGTTTAATGAGCTTCCAAACAAGCTCTTTGCTCAGGTTAACAATATTAGTGGGACCTTACTCATTTTAGTTACCGTCACCCTCTCATAAACAGCTTAACAACATCTACGTATTGAAAAGACACTTGTTTTTTTATTTATAGATTTTGCTTTAATTGTAGAGATGTCTCTATACTGATATAGTGCAGAAGCAGCAAACTCTATTGTATGATGTTCTGGATCACATCCTGTATACTGCCGGTTTATAACAGATTCATGGCTTTACCTTCTCCATCTGATCTTTGCCAGAAGAGCTGTATTCATTTGAGGCAACAATCAGATTTCATGGGGCCTTTGCATACTTCTGTGTGATATGAAACATATAATTATGGTGACAACAGAGGTTCTTGCCTTCCTCTTCTCAGTTTTGAAATGTGTTCATGATTTCCACCTCTGTGTTGTTCAGCTGCTTGCTGTGCCATCAGAGTCGGTGTCATACAGTATCATTGATGTGAGAGTTGCTTCTTTTCATAGCGTTGTAACGTCAGATACAACTGTGTTTTTTCTCACTTGGTGGCTTTTACATTTCCAGTGGGCAGAGACATTGAACACAAGGAACTTTGGGAAAGTATTGTAGTTCTCTGTAACTACAAAGGCTAACATTAGATACTGGTACACAATACTACTCCAATAATGGCCAGGTGAAGATTGGATAAGAAGCCCAGGCATGATAAAATGAGCATGTTCAGCACAGTAAGACTATAGTTCCAAACTTCTTCTTAGCAGTTACCTGTACCGTATTTCACCGTTTTGAAGTCGCAGCTTCTATTAATTTGTTTTTGGTTTTGGGCTGCAGCTTCTAAACGGCAGAGGCTTCTAAATGACGGCAGCTTTAATTACCAACATGTCAAATGCTGTCCTCATACTGTGCTCCCTTCCATAATTTCCCACAGCAAGCAATGAATTCTTTGACTGCAGGAGGACTGTTGTAATGAAAAAGCCATTTTCCCCAACAACAGCGTTCATATAACATGCAGGTCGTGGGACAAGTTAAGGCATAATATGGGCCACATGGCAGATGCCAGGGAGCAAGGGAATTCTTTGACTGAGAGGAGAGTGCAGGTCTACTTCTTAATACTGGTAGTACTACTTCTTTTACTACTTCTAAAGCCTTGCAGACACCACAAGAGAGTGTGTGGGAGTGTGTGAGAAAGTGTATCTATCTTAGCAGTTCGGTGGCAGTTTGGGTAGTCAACAAAGAGGGGAGGAAAGCATAGAAGTTTATTACTGCCCATTTTGCTTGCTGCCCCCTTTTGAAGCCGTGGCTACAAATTGGGGGCGGCTTCTATTAATAAACTATTTTTTGGTTGTGGCTTTAATTTGGGGGCGGCTTCTAAATGGGGGCGACTGCAAAATGGTGAAATACGGTAAATACCTTTTTGATGCTTATTTGATAGTATTTCTGCACTTTGTTTTTGATTTTGTTTATATTTTACTGAGAATGTAGTTGAGTTACTATGACCAGCACTTCGGACCTGTTGTTCCAAAGTGTGTGAAGCCCTAATGTGGCATAAATTGAGCATTTATTTAAGCAATAAGGCATGTCAGAACACACGTTGTGCTGGAATAACATCATGCCTCAGGTGCATTGTGTGCAGAGTGCCTTCAACCACCCAAGAAGTGATGTTGACTAGCAAAACATCTGCCCTGGAGTGCCTGACTGTGATTATAAAATCAATCCTGTAGAACTGAAAAAAAAGGCTTTTTATGTAAAGTTTTCTTTAGACTGTGATATTCTGAAGTAACAACACGCCTGGAATTTCCCCTAGACAAATCACATTTCATAACTTTTACTTTACGTTTTCTCATGTACTTTGCTGTATTGGAATGTTTTGTGTGTGGTATTTGCATTTACTAATACCACTTTCATCATCAAAAAGGGCTCCACATGACCATAATGCAGCCAAAATAGAGTAAGTAAAGAAATGGGTTGCTGTGATAACCAATTCACAGAAGCAGCAATGTTTATTTTTCAGTAATAAACTAACTATAGGCCACATATACAGACCAAAATTACTTCTGTGTTTTTCTAAATCAAACTAAGTGTCCAAATGAAGAAACATCATAAGCTAACAGTGATAAGGAAACATTACATGAGATCTGCCATTCCCCTCCCCAATCCCTGCTAGCCAGTTCTGTATGTATACAGTGGACCCAGTTCTATACGTGTACAGTGGACCCTTGGGCCACAGATGTGTGATCTACTTTTGGTAATCCTACGTACGTGTGTACAGTCTTTTATATCTGTATAAAAAAAATACCTCATGCCATTGGAAATATCAAAAAGCTGACATCAGAGATCTGGGACATAGAACTTGAGATATGTTACACCCAGGGCCAACATACAAATTCAGTTTGAATGTATAGAATGTATATGCCACTTAAATGTGCCACAGCCCAATGTCTAATGAATTCTGTGGGAGAAAAATGAATTCCATAAGGAAATGCCACATACTGGAAGAAATATTGAGTTCTGTAGAATGGTTATCCAGTACAGTGCTTACTGGAGTGTTTAGCTGCAGTCTATTGTAATTTCTTGATATTCAAATGGCACAGGTCTATAAGCACATCTGTAGATCTGCGGTTTACCAAGCAATCATACAGGACAGCAATCCAGAGTTGGAGATGAAACATTTATGGAGGCAGAAAAGCATGTGAACCCCACTTATTTGATTAATATTGTGTAACAATCATACTGGCTTTCCAACACTTTACAGGCTTTCCAATTGTATTGTCATTGCTAAATACAATGTAGAACGTGGATATCTGCAAGTAATGGTCACAAAGATATACATGCCTCGCAGCACTCCAGTCAGACTCAAACTGGACTCTTAGTACAGAAACTCAATGTTATTGTGGACACTGGTTTAAAAAACAGTAAGACATAGTGGGGAGTCTAGAAGTTTTTTTTCCCCAGAGGAATGCAGACATTTTAGAATATTATAAAGGCAGACACTATAGCACATACTGGCATCACAGTCTGTGTAGTACCCTCACAGACTTTAAATGAGAGATAAATAGCCAAATACCACAAATAAGATCCCACTCCCAGCATTGTTCAGAAAGTCACCAGCCAGATGACAAGGGTCCGGGTACAACTGGGCAAGCATCCATGCTCAAGACCAAATCAGCAGTGTAAGCTTTTACATTTACCATTAGTCCCCCTTTGTGCATCACTGTACAGAAACAGCATCTTCGGATTTATAGTTACTGCACAAGAAACATCATGCAATAAGATCTTTTTGTATTCACAAATATCTGACTGCATATTCATAAGAAAACTGCACACCCACGCACACACGTGACGTTTGCCTTGTTGAAGGGGACTGATAGAAAAGATTGTTCAGGATACAGTAAACAGCTAATGACGTTCTGTAATAACCTGGTTTATGTGTAAGTGTGTTTACATTCTTACAAGACTGTTCTATGTTCTGTTTGATTTTTGCTTTTATCATCATTTTTGTTTGCTTTGTACATAGTACCTCTAAAATAATTTTGTAGTGATACAGATTAACAAAAATATTCTTTCTTGTAATATTTAAAACGTTTCCTTGTTTTTCTTTTCTCACATGAGATCATTTTTACTCTGATGTACAAAGTTTTTTAAATAAAATATAATTCTCGTATTTGTTTACACAGTCCTTGTATTACTACAGTGTGTTGTGTTCTTTTAATACATTTGTGGATATCATTATTATGTTCTGTAGTGCTCAATTGTTTTGTGTGTCATAATCTTGACATTTGGTCTGTTACCTGAGATAAATTCCTATCTGCAAAGGTGAGTGCAGGGTGTTAGCTGTTTTCTACTGCAGCATTCCAAAGCAACATAAACCAGTAGTCACAAATAGAATAGACAGCCAACAAAGGATTGCTACAGACAGAGATATGTCTGTGGCCACTGTCTCTCCTGACATATGTGCTAGCAGGTCAGGAAGTTAGGCAGGTAGACTACCAGTGGGGGAGGGACTAAAGAGGCAGGTAGGGTTTCCCAGGGGGCAGAGGTCTCGTGGCCAGAGGGGAGGAGTACAGAGGTATTTAACTAGGAGCTCAGTGGTGCAAAACCCTCTTGCTTCTCTACTTTGGCCAGAATTGCTCCTCCCCCTCCATTTCAGCCAGAATTGAGTATCCAGCAGTGACTCAGTTTCATTTCAGATATTTCTGGTAAGATTTTGCTTCAAGAAGACATGGGGGAGTTTCCTATAGCACGTTCTTACAAATCATTGATTTAATTAGTGCTATTTGTGGTTGCCATTATTAGCCTGTTGCAATTTTTTCTGGCTAATAGGTGCTATTGAGCAAGCCCCACTGCCCCACTTAGCTAGCCAAGTAACTGCCTTTGTCCTTAGCTCAAGCTGTTTTTGGCCTGCCATGTGCTCTTACACTCCATTCCTGGCAGAGGAACATTTGGAGTTTCATGTAAATCCATATCAATTTGGCATGCAGTTTTCATGTTTGTATTTTATGACCACGTGACTGCTTGCTGGAAATATAGAATCTGTAACTGGCAGCACTGTGTGCATGCATTTGCTTAGAGGGCAAAACTGGAAATACAGGATCTGTAACTGGCAAAATTTCATGTAGGGTTTTTGGTTAGAGAGATATCTGGAAATATAGGAGCTGTAACCCAACGTGCTGAATATTAGAGGACTAAACTGTAAACATAGGTTATGTAACTGGGACAATTTAGCTTTTTCCTTTGTGTAGAAAGGTTAAGCTTAAAACATGAGATATGTAAATTGTAGAGGTGGGCAAGCAAGAGCCGGCTTGTGCCTGGCTTGAGCTTAGTGCCTGGCTCAGCTCGACTTGACCTCTTTAAGCAATTGAGAGCCAAAGTCAAGCCGAGCCAGTTATGGTCAACATAAGTATTTTTCCTGGCCTTAGTAATTAGTGTAGTGTTTGAAACGTTCAACTCTTATGTGGAGAACAGTCGGCAGTAGCCAGGGCTCAGCTCATGTTTTGGCTCGTAGAGTCAAGCCAGACCCCTGGCTCAGCTCTGGCTTGACTCTAGGTGAAAAATTCCTAGCTTGCCCACCTCTAGTACATTGCAAACTTTTGCTTTTGGATTAGTTCTCAACTCTGTGCAAGTTGTTGTACAGAGAGCTAAGCTCTTGGGCCTAAAAGTGTACACAAGCCAGTTCGGGGTATTTTTATTGAATGCTTAAAAGATTTTCAGTACTGGTTTGCATTCTGTGGAATTTACAAGCTGAACTACAGTGTTCTGTGGGCATTTGCCTTGTCTGGGTAAGGGCCGCTTAAACTATAGTCTGTTGCCTAATAAATGTGCCTGCTAGACCGCAAGTTCCCCTCTCCCACTAGGCTTGCTTCTTTTGTTTCTGGAACCACGTAGTATTACACTTATAGTCTTAGTTGGCGATGGGGGCAGAAAAACTGGAGGTCTTCACAAAATTCATATAATATGTACTTGCAGTCAGTAAGTTCCTTTGGGAAGCAACAACATATGCTTTGCAGGCAAGGAGTGCCAGGGTGCCAATTTTGCTATGAAGACATAAAACATATAAAAAGGTTGACAATTCTTATCAACTGGCAAAGTTTGTCTAGGACTTTAGGGATTGCAGCATTTTGTGCATTGCCTACGTTAAGTTATTCCAGGTTTTCATAGACTGCCTGATTTTTAGTAAATTCTGGGCGAACACCAGCAATGTTGCAAATGCAGTCTCAATCAACAGACCATCATTAAAAAGCTTTGCTATAGCCTATTGGCATGCAGGCCTGTTTACAAAAAGTCTTTCTCTTTGTGCTGGTGATGTATGGAAAATTCTCAATGTTAATAATGAAGTACAGCAGAAGCTGTGCTATTACATGGATAAACTGCACAGGGGTACTTCATTGTGTTTCTTAAAGAAAAACATTAAAATACAGGAAACATCTATGGAGACATCCAGAACTGGAGAAGTCCTAGACATAAAAATGAGTTCGAATTAGAAACAGAATTTTAAAACCTCTGTAAATGCTGCCCTCTCTGCTTCAGATGCTTTCACAACAGGTATTTCCTTGGAGTCCAACAGGGGGATTGTTGCTCTACAGGGGAGATGGGTAACCTATAGTTTGGGGGGAGCATGAAAAAAAGCCAAGCTGCCACAACAAGGCCCTCCCCTCAGTGAGCTCGGGTCACAGGAAAGCTGGCCGAGTTGGGAAGGTTTACTTTATTTAGACCCTCCAATAAATAAAAAGAAGGTAGGTGGATGGGGTGAGAGAAAAGGCAAGATAAGGAAAAAAAATGGGGGACCATCCTTATAGAAAAACGAGAGAAACATTTATCATGATGTAGTAGACTTGGAGGTGGATACTGCGGACCGGGGTTTTGGTGTTCTGTGTACTTGTGTTTTCACAGATTTCAGAGTGGTCCAGGATACCAGGTAAGGTGAAGGCAGTGGCAGCAGACCTTGCGAGACAGCTGGTGGCCTTGAACCATGTGAGAGGGAAGGCATCATGGCAAATGTGCTACAAGGTAGGCTGAATTTTGAGAACTAGAGTGTCAATGAGTTGAGAGTACTGTTATTTCAAGTTTTCGATGGTCCAGGCCTGAGAGTCAAGCCAGGACCCAAGCACTTGAGTAGGAGGACAGGAGCAGCCAACCAGGACAGGAGGGCCCAACCCCCTCTGGATGCCCCATCACACGTTCAGCCCCCGGCTGCTCTGGGGAGGTCGGGGGGCCTGAGTCATCCAGTAGTCCTGCCAGAGGAGCTGGCCAGAATCCCCCCATTAACAAGTTGCCCTGGTCTTCCCTCAAGCAACCAACAGGTCAGGCTGTCCCACTGCTCCTAGTGGTGCAGGGAATGATGTTATAGATCAAGGGAGCACTCCCGACCGATCGGAGTGCTCCTTTCCTCCAAGCGTGAGATGCTCTTATTCCATGAAGAATGTCTCATGCCCAGATGCCCTGGAATGCTGGCTCAGGGAGTTTTTGAAAATATATACATATATATATATATATATATATATTATTGATCATTCTTGAGCAATAATGTATTAATACATCCCCATCACCACTCATTGCTGAAAACTAGTGGTTTCTTTTGCCTTCAGCTTGAGCCATAACAGCTCAGCTTCGCTTCACTGTTCTTGCTCAGCTGACGGCATATGAAACCACTCATTTTCAGCAATGAGTGGCTCTGGGGAATGTATTAACACATACCATTGTTGTTTGAGAAAAAGCTCAATAGGTTATTGAACTTCATGGAAGCCCAGGAGCATAAACAAGTGAAACCCCAGCCTATAGTGCTCACTATTACTCCACACTGGTGGTGTCAACGCTGGTTCAATCACAGCAGCTGCCTCCACCGTCTCCCAGTCTTTGTCTCCCCCCTGTTAGGTACATCACTGTTCATACGAACATACAAAATTGCTGGCAGAAAAAGGCCCACAGGTCTATCAAGTCTGCCCAATTGTGCAGCTCTTGGTTCATATTATTACAGCTGCCCCAGCCCCACCCAAACCCCTTCCTTCCTCCCCTTTCCTGGTCTTTCCCCCCTTTGTGTTCTTGTCTGTACTAATCCTGCCCTTGACTCTATCCCAACCCCGCTTAAAGCTATCCACTGTCCTCAGTTCGATTAACTCCTCCAGCAGTGCGTTCCATCTCGCCACCACTCTCTCTGAAAAGTAGTGCCTCCTCATCTCCCTCCTGAACCTTCCCCTTCCAACTTCAGACTGTGCCCCCTAGTGACCCTTCCCCCTTTAAGCAGAACAATCCTCCCTCTCTGACCTTGTTTATGCATTTCAAGTACTTAAAGGTCTCTATCATGTCCCCTCTTTCCCATCTCTCTTCCAGCGAATACATGTTGAGCTCCCTCAATCTTTCCTCACACTGCAACTCCCCCAGTCCCATGATCATTTTCGTAGCCCTGCGCTGCACCCCCTCCAGTAATCTCACATCCTTTTTGAGGTATGGGCACCAGTACTGCACACAGTACTCCAAGTGTGGCCTCACCAGTGATCTATACAATGGCAGGATGACCTCCTCCTTTCTGGAGGTGATCCCTCTGGCAATGCACCCCAGCATCCTATTTGTCCTTGCTGCCACCCTCCTATACTGTGCTGATACCTTCATGTCCCCTGTGACTATTACCCTGAGATCCCTTTCCTCCTCTGAAGCCTGTTACCTGCACTCCCCCTAGCCAGTTGCTGGTCCTGGGATTTCTTACTCCCAGGTGCATGACCTTGCACTTCTTAGTGTTAAACCCCAACTGCCACTCCCTAGACCAGTGTTCGAGTTTAGCTAGATCATCCCTGAGTGCCTGCCTCCCTTCCTTATTGTCCACCTTTGCACAAATCTTAGTATCATCTGCGAACAGGCTGATCTTACTCTTGATCCCCTCAGCAATGTCTCCACTGAAGACTTTGAACAAAACAGAGCCCAACACTGAACCCTGTGGTACCCCACTTGTTACTGGCCATGACTTGGATGTCTCCACCCTTACAACTACCCTCTGCTATCTGCCCTGCAACCAGCTCTCAACCCACCCCACCAGTATCTCCCCCACCTCCATGTCCCTCAGCTTGCTAATTAACCTCCCGTGGGGCACCAAGTCGAAAGCCTTGCTGAAGTCCAGGTACAGGACATCCACAGCGTGGCCTTTGTCAACCACCCTAGTGACCCAGTCGAAGAAGTCGATCAGGATAGTTTGGCACGATCTTCCCGAGACAAACCCATACTGTGTCTCATCCTGTAGACCATTACTATCGAGAAAGGTTATCAACCTCTTCTTTAGAATGGTCCCCATCAACTTCCCCACTATGGAAGTGAAGCTTACCTGTCTGTAGTTGCCGGGTTGGTCCTTGGGTCCACTCTTGTGGAGAGGCACCACATGAGCCATCCTTCAGTACCTGGGTACCTTCCCCATCTCCAAGGAGGTGCTGAAGAGGTCTGTCAGAGGGCCTGCCAACACCTCTGCCAGTTCCTTCAGGGCCCTTGGGTGTACACCATCTGGTCCTGGTGCCTTGTCCACCCGCAAGGCCTTAAGGCCCTTCAGAACTCTATCCTCTTGGATGACCCCATCTGTTATCTCTGCTCCCCCTTCACCCTTCCCCCCTTTCCCCTGCGATATTGGGTCATCCCTTTCTTTTGTGAACACCAAGCACAAGTACTCATTGAGTGCCTCTGCCTGTTCTTCCCCTTGTTCCACCCATCCCTCTTGATTCTAACAATGTCATCTCTATAGCTCCTCTTCTCCCTTATGTTTATAAAGAACTCCTTTTCCCCCTCTCTGATCCCCCGACCTAACTTCAGCTCCTTTGCTGCCTTGGCTGCCCTGACTAGCCTGGTCACTTCCCTAGATGCCTTTGTGAACACCTCTCTATCCTCCTCACACTCCGATTTTTTGAACCTAATGAAGGCCAGTCTTTTTTCCTTCACCTTCCACTCCACTTCCTTGCTGAGCCAGCTAGGATTTTTGGACCTGGACTGCTTACTCTGAGATTTGACACACGTGTTCATGGCCTCATTCAGTCCCTTCCTAATGATTGCCCACTTCTTTTCAGCATCCATCCCTGGGTTAATTTTAGCTAAATACCCCTCTAGGATGCTGCCCATTCTGGCAAAATCTGCCTTCTTGAAGTCCAGCACTCTTGTCCTGGTCTTAGCCAACTCCCTCCCTGTGTTGAGGAGGAACCACACTGAGCGGTGATCGCTTCCTGCTAGAGGGTCCTGTACTACCACATCCTGGACTTGATCACCATTTGTTAGCACCAAATCCAGTATGTTCCCCTCTCTAGTAGGTCCCAGCACCCCTTGCACTAGGTAGCTGTCTTGGATAGCCTCCGGCAGCACCTGTTCCCTGGCGTGTGCTGTAGTTACTGTTTGCCAGTCAACCCCAGGTAGGTTGAAGTGTCCCACTATAACTGTATTTCCCCTTGTCACTGACCATCCTGATTTGCTCCCCCAGCTCTCTATCCACTTTCTCACTCTGTGAGGGTGGCCTGTACACCACCCCCATCCTGAGCTTCTTACCTTTGGGGCTTTAGAACAATACTTATACAGCTTCTGGCCTCCCCTCCTCCCTGGTACACAGTATCCCCTCCCTGACATAAATAGCCACCCCTCCAGCCCTCCAGTCCCTGCGGAACACATTATAACCCAGGATCATGAGACCAAATCATGGTATTGGGTGGCCCAGGTCTCTGAGATGGGAGTAATATCTACCACTCCCTCTACCATCATTACCTGAACTCTGCCACCGTGTTTGCTAAGCTCCTTAAATTCAAGAATACTACAGTCCACCTTGTGCCCTGCACCTCTTCTTCCCAGCTCTCCCCCTTCCACATTTGCCTTGGTAACTTCCCCTTCTTTCTCCTTCTCCTCTCTGGGGGAGAGGCCTTCAGGTCTCCCCTGGAAAGTGCCTCCTCCCTGCTATCCGACTCACCCCCCAATTTAAATCTATGTTGTTTTTAATGTACTTCTCCAGCCCCTGTCCCAATACCCTTGTACCTTCAATGCTGAGATGCAGCCTATCCTTGCATAAAGCCCCTTATTGTTCCATGTCTCATCCCACTCCCCTACTACCCCATACCCCATTTCTGCACACCACCCCTTCAGCCACCCATTAAACTCCTGTATTCTTAGCTTCCTCACTGTGCTTGCCCTAGGTACTGGGAGTACCTCGGAGAACATCACTGAGCTTCCCACCCGACTGCAGATACCCCCCACTTCTTTGAACCTCTCCTGTACTTCTTCCACTGTACTGCCCTCTAGGTCATTTGTTCCAAGGTGCACAATGATATGAGGCTTCCCTCCCACCTTCTTCACACATTTCTGAATGCACTGCCCTACTCTCCCCACTGTCATACGTGGCATACACTCCACCCAGGTTCAGCTCTTCCTTGCTCCCTTACTTCCCATATCACCCCATGAGCATAGAATCCCCTAATATAAGTACTCGCTCCCCCATCCCTTGCACTTCCCCCATGGTTTGCCCTCCTGTGAGCCCCTTTTCCTCAGTGTCATCTGCTTCCATACACTGCCCTTTTCCCCCTCCCTTCTTCTTCAATTGCACCTCCACCTGCTCTCCTCCTCCTTCTCCATCCCTTATGTGCTCACTATCTTCCACAACCCCTTCCCCTCCACTACATGTGCCTCCTCCCGCTGCCTCCTGCATTATGACCCCCCCCCAACATGTTTTGGCCTTCTTCCCCCTTTATTTAATGCATTTGTGCAACTCAACCTGCTTTCCTGCCACTCCCCACTTCTACCCCACAGTCTTCCCTCTCACCTTGTACCCTGTATTTCCCCCTTCCCTCCTGGTCCCCTGACTCTTGTTCTATGGTGCCTTCCCCAATTGCCTGCTCTGTTTTATCAACCAGTACTGCGTACCTGTTTGTTGTCTCCAACCTCCTGCCCCAGCCCTCCCCTGTAATCCCTTCCTGCCTCTGCTTATCGTGAACCTCTTTTCTACTTCCTTTCTGTCTGCCTATGTTCCCTACCACCTGCCAGCACCCCCTTTCAGCACTCCCAGCACCCTGTGCACTTGTTCCCCTGGCCAAGTACCCCCTTCTGGCCCTTGGCAGCCTGGTCTATCCTGCAATGGAGCCCTCCCTGCCCCTCTGCCCCATCTCCTCACCCTCTTATTCCTGTCGCTTCCTCCCAGTTCCCATCTGAAGCTCTCTGTCTCCAGCATAAGCTGTCTTAACAGCCTGCACACTGGACATCCCCCCCCCCCACCTTCCATCAGGTTCCCAGAAACAGTGCTGCCCCACACCCATTGCAGCTTACAACCCTCCCGGCTTCCCAGTGCCCCCAACCCCAGTCATCCCTACCCCTCCACTCTTCCCTCCCATTCATCCAGCTGCCTCCCTACCCTGGCCTCCACATCTTCCCTGTATTCCCTAGGCTCTAAATATTTCACAGATCTTTACAATTACATCCGTATCACTTAAGAACTGTAAATCAGCATTTCTGTCAAAACATTTTCCCCAGAATGTCCCTTACCTCAAAAAAAGAAAATGTACAACCATTACATTTGCATCAGTATTTCTTTAAGACTTTAAACCAGATTTCACCTCCTTTAAATTACTCCGGCTCCTGCCCCTTCCTAATAGGTGGATCCACTACTGGGAGTGGTCCACTTGCCTATTTAATAGTGGTGGTGGTGAGGGGTAGGGGCTGGGAGAAAACAGGCCACAAGTCTTCCTCCCAGTACAAATTAACAAACTAACTAGACCAAACTACAAGCTAACCAAACTGCACAAATAAATACTTCCCTTTAGTCCCCAGGAACACACACTGTAGCTCCTGCTTCTTCCAGCTCCAAATGCAGAGTGAAGCAAAAGCTCAGTTGGTGTTGGCCTTCTCTGAGGCACAAGAGCACAAGCATCTGGAACCCCAGCCTGTGGAGAAAGCAGTAGCATCTGCACAGGGGACAGGAGCCACACCTCTTACTCCAGCAGCACCTCGAGCGGCAGCCTTTGTCACAACCCATTGCCACAAGCTACGTGAATTTAGGGGAGCCAGTGGGCTCATGGTTCTATGACAAGGTGAAGCAGCAGATAAGCAACGGGGAACACATGGACATATTTACATTGCTTAATAGACCCAGAGAGCTGGAGGACAACAACGAGGAAAAGGTCAAGGATTAGGGGGTGGAGGCTAAGAAAAGTGTCATGTATGCCGGGCCTGGGAGAACTGGTCAGTTGGGTTCACAATTTTTGCAGGCATAGTGAGCCAGGTTAACCTGGGTAAGGCAGATGGCCAAAAAATCATTACAGTCAATTGATGGCCATGCATGCCAGCAAGCCAGGGAGCAACTGGCTGGAGTACAATGAGTAATTCTGTCTTAGACAGCAAAATGACCCAACCAGAACCTCGGCCATGTTGAACATCCCATTGCTGTGGACTCTTGATCTCAGCAGGGTGTGGATCACACACTCTGATAGTGACTTTCTGGTCAGGTGGATGCAGTCACTGATAAAAGGTGGACAGGGCACTAGCAGGAAGGGGCTGAGGTGGGGGGCTTAACTGCATTCAAGGGGTATGTAAGATAGAACCTTGTAGATTTAAGCACGAGTGCAAGGTGTGTGTCCACCCTCACCCGCTCAGTCAGTGCACACCAGGCAAGTCTACGCATTGACCTTTTCAGAAGTGGTGCTACAAGCCACTCAGTGCCCATAAGGGTGGATCACATTGAGGATCTGCTGCATGATTACCTGGATTGAGCAGCCACCTGCACCCGGGCGGATGGCTTCAGGGAGGGTTTTAGAATGCCGTATGATGGCCTCTATAAATCTTACAGGGCCAATAACCTGAAGTCTGCCAGGCAATGACAGGAGGTGATCTGGGCCAAGCTGCCGAATTAAGTTGCAGCAGGGAGGATCAGCTGACCCTCCTCTGCACCCCATGCCACATTTCAGGGTGTCACCCATGGGCCAATCCCCAAGAAGGTACCTGGTGAGTTTAGACTGATTATCACCTGTTTTATCCAAGGGGGGCTGTCAATGGCCACACTGACCCATACTACACAGCAGTGTCTTATGTACTGTTCTATAGGGCAGTGGAGGTGGTCTGAGTGGAGGGTGTGGGGTCTGGTTAGTCAAGGCAGACATAGAGTCTGCATTCCAGCTGTTGCTGGTTCACCCAGAGGATAGGGATTTACTGGTCATAATGTTTGAGGGCCATTACTGTGTTGATAGCTGCATGCTAATGGGATGTGTGCACTGGTGTACACTGCATTTGCCTTGTTTAGCACATTCCTACACTGGGCAACCACATGCAAGGTGAGTTGTTTGGAGGTAGTACACTATCTGGGTGGCTTCCTGTTTGTGGGCAGAACTAGAGACAGTGGACATTTACTGGGTACTTTCCAGGCAGTCTGCACTGACGTGGGTTGCCTCCAGCCCAGGACAAGACAGATAGACCATGCACCATGCTGTCTTTCCAGGGTATATAGATCAACACCCTGGTCACTGAGTTTTACCTATTGCAGAAGAAGGTTATGGCACTGAAGGCGGTGTTGGCCCGGATGGCGAAGGTGCGTAAGATTACCTTGTATTAACCACACCAGCTGCTTGGCCACTTCCACATTGCTTGCAAAGTAATTCCCATGGGCAGGACTTTCTTACACTGATTAGCAAAGGCAGGCTTGGGATGCCAAAACATCAGGATAGCAATGAAGACCACACTCAGTTGGCCATAAAAATTAAAAAGACACAAAAGTCAAAGTGGATGTGCCAAAATACACCCATTTATTTGGGTATAAGAAGGTATGGCACTGTGCAGCCCCAGTACTTTTGGTCTGAATCATGACCCTTTTGTCAGGGGGCATGGATGCCAAAAGCCTCACCACAGGTTCTGGGTGCACAAGAGCATGAGAAAGGCCTGGGAGGTTTGGCTAGCTTTCATGAATTGCTTTAACCAAATTGAGGCAGTCCAGAGAAGGGCATCCAAAATGGTGCAGGGACTGCATCAGAAAACATATGAGGATAGATTAACGGAACTCAATATGTATACCCTAGAGCAAAGGAGGCAGAGAGGTGATATGATCAAAACATTGAAACACCTTAAGGGCATTAACAAGGTGAAAGAGTCTAACATGTTTCAACATAAGAAAACTAGCAGGACAAGAGGACACAGCATGAGATTAGAGGGAGGTCAATTAAGGGGTAATGTGAGGAAGTTCTTTTTCACAGAAAGGGTGGTGGATGCATAGAACGGCCTACCTCAGGAAGTGGTGGATATGAATACAGTGCAGGGCTTTCAAACAGGCATGGGATAGGCATAAGGAAGCAATACAGATGAGTATGAATAAATAGGCCATTGACAGAGCAAACGCCGATGGCACATTTATAAGGTAGAAAAAGAAATGGGCAGACTGGATGGGCCTTGCGGTCCTTATCTGCCATCAACTTCTATGTTTCTGTGTTTCTATACTTCAATGGGGTGTCAATTTGGTCTGAAGTAACCACACACCAAGAGACTGAGCTGTTCATGGACATATCCAGGGGCTTTGACTTTGGAGCTTACTTTCAAGAGGACTGGTGCACAAAGCAGTGGCCTCTCCTTGAGGGGAAGAAGGCTTGACCAAGCAGATCATGCTGTTGTAATTCTTTCCCATTGTGGTTGCCTTGGTAGTGTGGGGTGAGTGCTTTCGGGATAAGAAGGTAACCTTTAGCTCAGACAGCTCTAGGGTGGACCAGACTGTTAATGGGCAGTTAGGTGCCAGGGTCCCACTGGGTAACCTCATGCAGGGTTTTATGCACAAATGTTTGATGCTTAATATCCAGTTTAAAGCTGTGCATGTTCTAGGTGTGGAGAACAGTATTGCTGACACTCTTTTTGTTTGCAGTCGGTGAGGTCCCAGGAGATGGCCCCAGAAGCAAAGGTTCATCCCAGGGAAGTCCCAGCCTACCTCTGGGATGTGGTTATCCAGAAGTCGGGGAGATACTCAAGAATTCGTTAGCACCCAGCATATGGATGGCATACAGGAGGGGTGCTGACCACATTCTGAGTGTGCGGCAGACCCTGGGGTGGCAGAATGTGTGGCCCATCCCAGTGGACCAGCTGTGCTTCTAGTTAGTGCAGATGAAATGAGACAGTTTGATGCCAGAAGCAGTGAACCAGCACTTGGCAGGCATTTATTGGTTTTCCAAGGTTACCAGTCTGAAGGACAACATGCTGGCATTTCAACTCAGCAAAATGTTGGAAGGATGGTACCGTGGTACTCCAAAATTACCAGACGGGCGTTGCCCAACTGGTCCAGCCTTGCCGGAGCAATGTGGGGTGATGTACCAAAGATGTCCTCCTCACTACTGGAGGTATTGTTGTTCAGCACAGTGTTTCTGGTGGCTTTTTGTGGGGCTCTTTGGGTGTCCAAATTGGTCCAGCATAATAAGGCACCAGAGCTCGTTGTGGTATTAGAGAATGAGGATGTGGTGGTGAACCAAGAAGGAATGTTTGTCCAGCTCCACAGGAGCAAGACAGACTTGATGGTTTGGGGTGCTAGTGCAGCCTGAGGCCTTCCCCAAAGGTGCAGTTGGATGTCCATGCCCGGGTCCTGGAATATGTAGCCCAGAGGGCTGGTGGGGGGGTCGCATTCTTCTGGCATTGAGACAGGACCTCGCTTATGGTGTTCCAGTTTTGCCATGTCCTAGAAAAATCCGTAAGGGGGTTTGGTGTGGACTCGACTGAGATCAGCACTTATTCCTTTCACATTGGGACTGCTACAGATGCCAGGCCTAAGGGGTTGACAGATGAACAGATCCAGTCACTTGGCCAATTGAAGTCACAGGCTTCTGAAAGATACTTGCGACCATATTTGCTTTAACCTTCTTGTTTTTGTTTCCTGACAGGTGGTGCTTCCCAGCAAGGCAAATTTTGGTTATGCAGCCACTCCTTCATTTGGGCGGCTGTTTGACCAAGATGAATCCCAGGGTGCAAGAAACTTTTCCTCCATCCTCAGAAACAAGGGGTGCACTGGATAGGGCATAGAGGGATAAGATGGGGTGACTTGCTCCCATGAGTCACACCCGAAGCTCAACGGCAAGGCCCTTCCCACATTTCAGTGGCACATCTGGGAGGTAACTGCCTAGGAGTGATGAAGTCATTGGAGCTGCTGTGCCAGATGAAGGAGCATCTGGTTTTGCTTTGGAAAGGCTGGCCGGTGGGGTGCACATAGTCTGTTTGTACATCATACAATGGAGGCACTGGTGACATGCAAAAGATCCTACTGCAGTTGAGAAAGCCCGCAGGTTGACCAGCTTGGTCTTGCAGAGTTTCATAGAAATTATCTGGGAGTGGTGAAGTTGCTGGAGCTGCTGGTGCCAGATGAAGAATAACATGGTTTTGCTTCAGGAATCCTGGCTAGGGATTCACATAGTCTGGCTGCACATTATCTAACAGAGGCATTGGCAACATGTAAGAGACCCCACTGCAATCAAGAGAAAGCCCACAGGTTGACTAAAAAGGTCACGCAGAGTTTAATGGACTCTATTGGTAGGACTGTCCTAAGACATGATGAAATAGTCACTGCTGTACCTCATTTCTATGCCTGGGATGGTGTGCATTTGTCAGACATAGGTTGTGATAGGTTTTTAGCTAACCTACAAAGTGATGTGGAGAAATTGCTAGCATGAAGTTCTTGGGGGATGGGCACCGGGAGCAGTGCTTATCCTGTGGCAGCGTGGTAGACTTACAAGGAGTGTACAAAGTTGGTAACAGGGAACTCGTGTCTTCTGCAGACAGTTCTCCCTGGTACTGGCAGGAGGTGAGGGTCTGGACAGCTGGAGTACCTCTGAGGGGTTTGGTCATGAGATAGTCTGTCTAGGCATGGCCTGCATTTGTAGCACCATCCAACAAAGGACGGAGGCATGTCACATGGCCCAAGGTCCATTGGTATCCAGTGAAAATGGCAGTCACAAAAAGGGCAAGGCCAAAAACGGCTAAGTAAAACAGCGCAGCCCCATAGGGCGAGCAGCAAAGAACAGCAATTGCCGAAATGGTGACCCATGGCCTTTCCCCTTCCCTGAGTTGCATCCTCCAAGAGTTGGTTATATTTAGTAAGGGGGATCTAGAGGGTAAAGCCCCCCCTGCAGAAAGTCACTGTGGCACTGTTGTCGACATTTCAGTGATCGCAGTTCTTTGTAACTCGCCCTATGTGACCATGGTGTTTTCCCTTCGCCGTTTTTATCCTCACCCTTTTGCGATCACAGTTATCACATGGAACTGGGTCCATTTCCTTATGCCTCAAAGACCGGAGTCCCTGCAGAGGCCATACCCTTTGTCAGATCCTCTCTTGGGTAAGGGAAGGCCGAGGCCAAGTGTGACCATCCAAAACCTTGCCATGACATCCTTGCTGCACAAGTCAAACATAATTTAACTTGGGTTATGATTATGATGTTAAAAAACACATGGCTGTGGCCATTTTCTCCAAAGTACTGTGTACATCTCAGTCTGTTTGGGTGAAGGGAGAGGAAATGTGGCCTGCAAAGACAACAGAGAGGATGCCACAGGCCTACTGAGCTACTCTGATATGCAAGGTGCTCCTTCATGGAAGAAATAAAAAAAATAAGCAAAGCAATTTGACTGTTGGTTATGGAGTCTGGAACAGAGTGGAACTCATATTACCTGGCTTCATACAGCTAGGCTCAGTCATGGTGAATTTATCCAACGATCGCAATCTTATTACTGCTTCTGTGCCACTAGCTAGCAGGAATCGTGGTATGCTTCATGAAGGAATGCTTCTTCTTCTGGAATGACTTCACAAATAATTAAGAAATAAGGCATGACTTGGGGTTAGATTTAGAGTCTGTTAATCACCCACTGGGGGGCAGCGTGGTATGAGGTGCAGCCAAGTGCCACATTACCTCTAGGGGGTGATTAACTAACTGTTAATCTAGCCCCTGGGAGTGTCTTACTGCTGTTATATAAAGTTCTTGAATCAACTTAATAAAAGTGTGTTTTGTGAATGTTTTCCTCATCAAGCGGGGCATGTTTAATATATTTTTATTTATTTTTTTATTTTATTTTATTAAACTCTAGGATTACAAATACCTTTGAGCAAGAACTGCTCATTTACAAAGGTTCCACGTCAGAGGATGGTGGGTAACATATATACAAAGGTAGACAATGATTTACAATCTTAACACGTTTTACAGTTACAGTCATGAGTGTAGCTAGAATTCAGAGGGCAGATTAAATGAAGTTTCAGAGTAACACAACCAAATAAATATATAGAAATATAGAAGTCCATCTGCAATCTGCCCAAGAAAATGCTGGTTCAGAATGTCAGAATGCATCTTTACAATCGTTCAGCAGTGCCAGTGGATTGAATGGTGTGAACTTTTTTTTTCAAAAGAATTAATCTGTCATAGTGATAAGGTTCTGCATCACAATTTAACAGATATTACTGTAAGGATCTCAGAATGCAGACAACCAATAAGACTGCAGCATTTCTGAGGCCTTTTTCTAATACCTTCTGTTTTGAGGTGAGTGCAGGGTATTGACTGTTTTCTTAATTTTGTGTGCCAGTGTGGCACAGGTCACTGCCAAGGTGCTGTGCTTCATCAGTTTTGAAATGTAGGAGTCGGTGTCCTGCGGGAGGCATTAAAGTTTGTAGCCACTAATGATATGGAGTCTGTGGGAAGAGTGAATAATGTGGCTTACAACATGGGGTAACAACATTCTAGCCACCTAGTTGGCTAAAGGTCAAGTAAAAGAGTGTAACTATCTGACAATAACTACACACCTGCACTTGTTTAGTCTGTGCACCAGGTTCAGCTACAATATAAATATTTCTTTTTTTATTTATGTCTTTGATGCGCTGGTAGGTGCACTGATCCAATGGATCATTTTCGGACATGACCCTGGCCACTAGCGTGGCACATCGAGTAAGGCATATACAGGTAGTACGAACAGTATAACAGGCAACATAGTTCAGTGCAAGAAGCATGGTACATAGGGACAATACGTAAATTGAGGTTACAGTATAGTACCAGGTACAGCAAACAATTCAGTAGTAGTATGGTAAATACACAGTTGCAATATTACAATCAACAGACGGTAAGTGCGATAATGTAGTCAGGAGGGAGGAGAGTACAAAGCAAGGTAAGGGGAGAGTGCAGAGCATGGTAGGGTGCAGGAGCCTCTAGTAAGGGCCCTGCAATATGAAACGAGGAAATGGAGGGAATTGATGGGAAGGGGTGCCCACTTACCTAGGAGAGCAAGAGCATTTGACTTCTGACATCAGCTAGGCCTTGTACTGGGTTTTGAAAGAGGGGTGAGAGGCGGTCGAATGGAGCGACATGCGGAGCTTGTTCCATAGGGAGGGGGCAGACCAGGAAAGGACTTTGCTGCCCATGGCAGAAGAGACTCTAGGGACCTCCAGAGGGGGGACGGATGATTCTCAGAGGCACCTGGATGCCACTCTGCCCATGAGGAGGGATGAGAACGGGGACAGGTGGCCGCCTCTGAGGGTATTGTCTATTATACAGCCAATGGCAAAGTTGAGCCGTCCTTGGAGGGGGAGCCATCCCAGCAACTGGTACAGATCACAGTGGTGGCTTTGGTAGGGAGACTGGAGTATAAAATGACATATATTGTTATAAACTGAGTTGAGCCTGGAGCCCAGGACAGAGGACACATTGGAATAAATGGGAGTGCAGTAGTCAGTAAGGGGGAGAAGGCTGCCTTATGCAATTGCATGGTGCACCTCCAAGGTCAAGAACTGTTTATAGTGGTAGGCTGCCCCAAGTTTCTGGTTTACCCTGCACATGATGTTGGGGGTGGTTGTGCACTGTATGTCCAGGAATCATTACAGTGCCTCGCCCTACCCTCCCCATCCCTCGAACATGGGGCCCAATCTCTCACACTGAAGATCATGGTTGCCCCAAACAGAGCCCCTCTGTTCCTCTCCTCTGTTTACATCCCTCCCCGAAATCAGAAGACTGCTTTCCACTCTGTCCTCGCACATCTCCAGACTCTCCCTAGCAATGCTGACATCATTGCCCTCAGAGACTTCAATACAAACTGGCTGGCTGATGCATCGGCCCCTATTAGGGATGCTGCAGCTGCTCAAAACCCGGCCCAGTTTGTGACCACTGCCACAAGAATCAACCAGAAGACTAGTACTGTCACTCTTCTTGATCTAGTGCTCACCAACACGCCACACAAAGCTACACAGATCAGGGTGCTACCTAGTGCCCTGAGTGACCACTCCCCAGTGCTCTGTCACTGGTCGTATAGTATTAACAAGCCCCCCCCAAAACTATCCTACAACGCCGTCTCAAACCCAGCAAACTTCGGTCCCTTAAACAGTACTTCCTAACTACTGACTGGTCCCGCATTAAAAATGCATTGAGCATTGACTCTGCCCTCAACTATTTCATTGATACTTTCAACACTGCCTGCAACCAGTATGCACCCCTAACCAAACAAAAAATGAAAGGTGCTGACACACCTTGGTAATCACAAGCCCTAATGGATCAGATGTGCGAACGAGACAATCTGTGGCACACTGCGCAGAATACTAGTAAACCCACTAACAGGCAGCGCTACCAAGAAGCATGCAATAAATGTACATGGAGTATTCGAAAAGCAAAGGCTGAGTACTACAAAACCTTGCTCACCACCACATGGGGCTCAGGTCGCAAGTTTTGGGACTCACTCAAAATGCTAAGTGGCAAAGCCTCCACCGCTCCTCCTACCAAGATCAGGGCCAACGGGTCTATCACCACAGACCCAGCCCTTATCGCAGATACATTAAATGGCACCTTCTCCGACCTTACTGGTGTTCTCTCCCCAAATTTTTTCTCCCCCACCCACCCTATACCGCACTGCTCCCTCTCCACCCCCTCATTCCACTTTAAAGCAGTTTCTCAGCGTGATGCTGCCCGTCTTCTACTCAAAGCCCTCAGCAAATCTCGTTTTAACAGTGATACACTAGACCTTAAACTGCTTAGACTCACCTTTGATCAAGTTCTCCCCCTCCCCACCATGCTTCTGAACCGCTCCCTTTCTCTGGGCCAGTTTCCCTCAAAATGGCAATCTGCCATCATCACGCCTATCCTTAAAAGTGGGGATCGCACCCTGCCTGGGAACTATTGCCCTATATCAATCCTGCCTCCCCTCTCTAAAACCTTGGAGAAAATTGTGGCCATCCAGCTGACTACCTTTCTAAATATAGCATCCTGTGTCTTGAACAACATGGCTTCCGCCATAACCATAGTACCACCACTGCCCTCTTAGAATTTACAAACACCCTACACATCCTTGGACACTGGCTACACTGCTGGTGCTGTCTTCATAGACCTCTCTAAGGTATTTGATACAGTGCACCACTCGCGTCTCCTGGACTCTCTCACTTAGATAGGCCTCTCCCCTGAGACCACTGACTGGTGTGCCAGCTACCTGTCTGAGGGAACCCAGACAGTCCGGATTGCCCACTACCTGTCCTCTCCCCTCCAAGTCAGGTCTGGGGTCCCTCAGGGCTCTATTCGTGGCCCACTACTCTTCTCCCTGTTCCTCAACACCCTACCCAAAGCCTGCTCTGGGAAACTTCTATTGTATGCTGATGATGCCATCCTCTACAGCTCACACACTGATCCCACAGCCCTCCGCTCTGCACTCCAGAAATCCTTCTCAGAAGCTGAATCCTGGTTCATTCAGCATAGGTTAGTATTAAATTACAAAAAAACTAAATCCATGATGTTTGTGCACCCCCAAAACAAGAACCTAGGACAACCCTTGCTCATTCTGAACTCACTAAATGACCCCCTTGAACAGGTTACCACTTTCAAATACCTTGGTATCACCCTAGACTCTGGTCACACCTACCATGACCACATCCGGATACTGAGCACTGCTGTCAACGTACATATTGGTCTCCTTCACCGCTATAAGTACTGCCTCCCTCCAGAATCTCTCCACCTAGCCGTCTCTAGAGCTATTCTATCTCTAATTGATTACGGAATCATCATTTATGGTGCAGCCGACAACACACACCAACACAAGATTAGACTGGCCCTTAATAAGGCCTGCAGACTTGCTACAGGCTGTGCTAGGCTTACACATACCTGCACCCTTTACGCCTCAACAAACTGGCTCAACTTTGATGGGAGGCTAAAATACCAGGCCTGCCTCTTCGCTAAGAAAAGTACATCAGGGTTACTCCCACCTGCCCTCTCCCCACTACTTCAGGCACCACTGTCTACCCACCTCACACAGCAATCAGCAACAACCCACTTCAGGGTACCTCACTGCAAGACCACCTCGGGCCAAAGAACTTTTCGATATCTGGCCCCACACTGGTTCAACTCACTCCCAAACTCCCTCCTCACTGAATCCAAACTTGGTCGGTTCAAGTCCCAACTAAGAGACCTAATCACTCAGGGATCAGTATGTGACTGCCCCTAAACCTGACCTCCCATTCTCCTACCCCACCCTCCATGACTATGGACCCAACACTGGTCCAGCCGCCCCTGGGCATGCCTATACCATGACAATGGACTTCTCTGCCCGGCCTTGGCCAACAAATAACCACCTGGGCATGTGTAGCGCCATCGCCCTAAGTGTATGCTTGTACCAGCAACCTTTTGCACTTTGAACCTTTGTTTAGCAGCACTCTGTTACTCTGTATTCTCAGCTGCTATATTATATTACTCTGTAAACATTTTGTAACCATTCTGTAACCATTGTCTGTAATTATTATATTAGTTGTTACTTTGGTCACTGTTGTCTCTGTTTTGTGTAATAACGTGGAACCTTTTTAAAGGAGTCTTTGACTCAAAGGTGTTATCCAATATTTATCAATAAACAATTAACAAACAATTAACATGTTCCATGAACTCAAGGGAGGGGTCCAGGGTAACACTTAGATATCTGAAACTAGGAACCAACTGAGACTAAAGTGTCCAAGTAGTATAGTGTCCCTGGTTGGAGCAAGTTGACCTAGGCCACCAAGGAGGTTGGATAAGCCAGGGACTCCCCCATTTAGATGCCTCTGATTAAACTATGTTGTTGTCTTCTGCTCATATTTTATACAGAAAACAATAGTTTTCTAATTGGAAACCATAAAAAAAAACTTTTGTAAAAACATTTTTAAGTAGAACATGTTTTAAGTGCAATAAGACTCATCAGGGATGTGTAATTACAGTCAACAAACACACTTTCCTCTTGGGTGTTTAAACACTCAGAGCATGCACCTCCTGCCTAATAACAGACTCAAGGCATGCAATTACTTACCCATAATTACACAGCCTGGTGTGTCTCTTACTGCATACTTAGAGTGGGAAAATGTCTCAAAATAAAAAAAAAAAAGAACTGGCCACCATATGCATGCATCTGCAAATCTGTGTATTAGCCAGTATTTGTAAAAGGTGTTTGCCCACCAGCCACAGAAGAAGCATACTGATTGACTGGCACTTAGTCTAATAAGGAGGCATACTTTCCAAGATTTCCTATTTTTATGGAAGCTCTGTGATCTTGTCCATATTTTACAATCTGTTGCTTCTTGTGGTAACCATTCCAGTTCCCCAAAAAGTATTAGCATAGAATATCAATGTGTCCTTATGCTCAGTTAGGCAAACCAATCAGAGCTCTGTAACACTCTCCCTGACTCTAGTCATAATTATCAGATCTCCTTCGTTTAAGGGATGTTCACTTGATAGATCCGGGAGATTATGCCAGTCCTTCCAGTCATGCATGCCATTTGCAAGAATTAGTCCTCAACAGACAGGTTACATAGAAACATTGACTATGACAGCAGATATGGGCCACTGGGCCCACCCAGTCTGTCCATTTTTCTTTCAATTTTTTTTTTTTTGACCTTCGTTTTTGCTGCAGATCCAACTAGATCTACGGTGCCATCCCATCTTTTCCTTTCCTTACCCATATGATTCCCTTGTGCCTGTCCCAGGCATTTTTGAACCCCACCACTGTCTTCGCCTCCACTACCTCCACTGGAAAGCCATTCCAGGCATCCACCACCCTTTCTGTGAAAAAGTACTTCCTCACATCCCTCTAGAGTTTACCCCCTCCAGTTTAATAGCATGTCATCTTGTTCTACAGCACCTTTTTCTCTAAAAATACCTCAGTTCTGTACCTTATTTACCCCAGCGAGATATTTAAAGGTGGTCTCTAGCATATCCTCGCTCTCCCTCCTCTCCTCCAAGGTGTACAGATTTAGCTCCTAAAGCCTCTCCTGATAGGGCTTTTGATGCAGACCCTGCACCATTTTGGTTGCCCTCCTCTGGACCACCTCCACTCTGTCTATTTCCTTCCTGAGTTGTGGTCTCAAGAACAAGACACAGTACTCATGGTGAAGTCTTACCAGTGATCTATATAGGGGTAGCACCACCTCCTTGTTCCTGCTAGTGATACCACTGCCTATACACCCCAGCATCCCACTAGTTTCAGATTCAGTTCCAGCCCAGTTATTATTCTATAATTTACTATACTCAGTCAGTTTGCTTAGGCATAGCTGACGGATTTTGCTCTCACAGGGATCTCAAGCCAGGTCCAGTTTTTTTGTTTTATTTCTTTTTGTCTGACTGCAGCCTGCAGAAATTGACAAATCAAAGAATGCCTCCAGCCTTTCTTCCTAGGACTATGTGCTGGCCTTTTTCATGGCATATGTACATGGACCAAGTTGAATATGGAGAATGGGTGCATATGAGCAATTTCAACCTGGTGTGCATGCAATATATTGTTGGAATGTTTGCCCTGTGTGGTTTGAAATTAAGGAAGAAGGCTGAATGGTGTAAAGTACGGTCTAGTGACCCAATAATTCAATTGAAAGTTTCCTTATTCACCCTGTCTGTATTGTGAAGCAAAATGATACCTATGAACAGATGGATTTTCCTTGAGGTAAGGGAGCAGTTGTTTAGCTTTATCTAGAAATTACGTATGCAGGGGCGTTATTTAGGGGTAGCCAGGGGTTGCGGTTGAGACCCCTATGATTTTTTTGAAACCCCTATGATGCCCACTGCAACCCCTAAGAACCCTAAAAAAAGGTTTCCCTAGTATTTATTTATATAAATGTGGTGGTTGGGGGAGTTTAACAACCCCTATGCTTTTGCTGAAATGGGACTTTGCAACCCCTATGATTCTAGTGAAATAATGCTACTGAAGATAACCTACCTCCTTCTGCATTCTGTCCCCCTCCCTATGCAGTCCATCATCCTATTTTCTCTCCCCACAACCGTTGAACATTGGGCCACTACTTTCACATCATTTGATTGATAACCCTGAGGTCCCTTACCTACGAGATATATGCCATGACCTCTCCTCCCATCTTGTACTCAGTTCTGGGTTTTTGTGTCTGATGTGCATGACTTTGCACTTTTTTGGCATTGAATCCCAACTGTAAAATTCTGGACTACTCTTCTAGTCTTTCCAGATCCCTACTCATGGCCTCCATTCCCTCCATTATGTCCACACTATTGCAGATCTTGGTGTCATCAGCAAATAGATAGACTATTCCTTCATGCTTCACCCTTCTGTCCCCTATGAATATATTGAGGAGAACAGGCAAAGTACTGACTCATGACTCCCATCTCCCCTGAGAATTCCCTATTTAGTACAACCCTCTGGATTCTATTCCTTAACCAACTGGGAGATCATTGGTTAAGGATAGGCGACAGAGGGTGATGGTAAATGGCATTCATTCTAATTAGGGGAGAGTGACCATTGGGGTGCTGCAGGGCTCACCATTGGGACCGGTCCTCTTCAATGTCTTCATAAGTCACATTGCAGAAGAACTAGAAGGGAAGGTATGCCTTCTTATGTTTGCTTGTGCGCACGTGCAAGAAACATGTTGTGGCAGCTTACAGGAGTAGCGGGTTGTGGAGGTGAGGCAGTGTTGTGGTCAATGCCGGCAGTGCTTTTTGGGGCTGGTCTCTGTGGCACCAATAGAGGAGCATGCTGTCAATGACAGCAGTATTGCAGCATGCCACCAACTTGAAAGAAATTTGCTGCTGCAATTAGGGAGCGCCCGTCATTTAACAATCAGCTGTTTTTGCTGCCGGGGTGGTCCCTGATTCCAGTGGTGAATCACAGCTTGCCTTGTCTGGTGTTCTATTTCAATAAACATGGCAGTGGCTGTCACCGTCTGCCTCTCACAGTCCCCATGGAAGCTGATGAGGGTGCCTAATCCTCCTGTCGGCATGCCCCCTCCCCAGTTCATTTGCCGACGGGGGAACCCAATCCCCATCGGCATAATGTCCCCCGTGTAATAGTTTTGTATGCCAAGGGGGTGCCCAATCCCCCTCGGTATCATGCGACCCCCCCAAACACAGACCGTTTTTCTGTGCTGATGGGAGGCCCATTCCCCATTGGCTTCAGTTCCCCTCCCCAAAAAATACTGGTGGCACACTGGGAGCCCACCCCAGTGTACCAAAAATAAACCTGTAAAGGAAAAACCTTCCTGCTGGTATTTTTTTTTTTTTCTTGTAAAAGAAAAAACGGTCCCTTGTTGTCTCCGTGCCCCCTCCCAACCCACACCCACCCTCTGCACACCGACCTCCCCATACACACCCTCATCCCATACTTACCTCCAGAGCCTGGCGCGATGATCTTTGGTGGAGCAGGAACACGTCTGCACTCTTTAAAGCCGACCACAAACTGAAGAAATGCCGGTAAGCTGTATAATGGCATAAATGGGTTTTTTTCAACTTAGGTGGATATCTCAGCCATTTTTGCGAATTTTAGCACCAAATTTTCAACATGGGGTTCTTGGGACCCCACCTCTTGAATTCAGTCACTGTCATCTGGTTATTCGGTCCCAAAAGGTGATTTCACAGTCACTGCACAGAATCACCTTTTTGGACCAATTAATGAAACAATAGTAACACTATTTATAAGGTGGACTCCCAAAAAGCCTATGTTGCAAATTTGGTGAAAAAAATTCCAAAAAATGACTGTGTTTCAAGCGTGCGTTGCGCAGTTTCCACGCACACTCGTAACTTCGAGAATTTGTAATATTTTCACTCAAGATTTTCAACATTGTCATTTTTGTACAGCTGTCATTTTCCATATCCTGCCCAAAATGTGTTTTTGTACATCTGGTGCACAATGGCGCAGTTGCTGTGGTAAATCAACTTCTGGGACAAATTAAGAAAATCATAGTGACACTGTTCATGAGCAGAGGTCACAAAATGCCTACGTTGAAAATTTGGTGAAATAATTCCACTAAATGACTGTGTTACGAGCCTGCATTGTGCAGTTTCCATGTACGCTCATAAGTTCGAGCACTTTCAATATTTTCATTCCAGATTTTCAACATTGCCATCTCTTCATACCTCTGTATGAATGGTACAGATGTTATTTTCCATATCCTGCCCAAACTGTGTTTTCGCACATCTGGCACAGAATGGCATGGTCACTGTGGGAAATCAACCTTCAGGACAGATTCACAAAATCACAGTGCCACTGTTCATGAGCAAAGGTCCCAAACGCTTTCATGAGGTGGGGTCACAAAAAGGACATGTTGAAAATTTGTAGTGCAAATACCAACAAACGCCCGGGATGTTGGGGTTTTTAACCATAATGTCCCACCCTGTACAGACTGACAGGCATCAGGGGTGTGCCTTTGGATTGCTGGCTGTAATACTCATGCGATTCCACCCCCACCCCCACCTGGAAGCCAGTGACAGGCATCAAGGTGTGCCTTGGACTCTTCGGCCCCAGAGTTCACCCCATTTTTCTATACTGCACCCATTTCAGCATATGTGCTTATGGAATGGTGTGACTGTAAAGCCAAACACCCCAAGGCACACCTCAACACTTGTCGGTGTCTGCAGAATAGAATGAGGTGACATGGCGTGAGCGTTATGGGTGATGACCCAAAGGCACACCCCAATGCCTGTCCATATCTGCAGGGTGGAGGTGGGGTTGGCGTGACTTCAGTACTTCATTGCCATTCCTATCCTGCATCTGTCTAACTCCTGCACTTCCAATGCTAATATCAGCAAGCAAACATTCAGCATTGGCAAATGCTTGTTGAAGATGACATCAAAATCTGTAATAGGGTGGATACCTAGGAGGAGTGGAGAGAAAATAGGTACCTTGGGAAACTTGAGGAGTGGTCAGGGGCATGGCAGCTGGGGGGAATGAACTGAACTGAACACTGAGTAAGCAATAAGACATAACGGGGTGTGTGTTATACAGTTCTAATGCACAGCTAGGGGGCGTAGTGAGGTACGAAGCTGCAGGCCGAGTGCATTCCGTCTCCTAGAACTAACACACATCCCCAGAGTGGCTTATTGCGCTTATAAAATGGGTCTGTTTATTCCATGTGGGGTTTCTAGTTTTAGCCGTGCATTAGACACTTCTAATGCATGGCTAACAACCAGTCAGATTCCTTGAACTCATTTGCCCATTTTATAATGATTGCTTTGATATGGGCCACAAACTAGTAGCACACTTCTAGAAAAATGCATGAATTTATAAGAAATGTGATTAAAATTTGATAAATGAGCAGGGGTTGAGATTTCCAACCCTCTGGTATGATTATTAGCTGGGATTTAATGCTAAAACATGCAAACTCATGTACATTGGGCATAGAAATCCAGGAGCTGGTTATAAATGAGGGCCGAGGTACTGACCATCATTAAGCAGGAAAGAGACCTTAGGGTTATCATATCTGATGACCTCAGATTGGTAGGGCAGCGTGACAAGGCAGCAGGCAGGGCTGATTGGATGCTGTAGAGCATATGGAGAGGCATGACCAGCAGGAAGAGGGAGGTGATGTTGCCACTGTGTCAGAAAGCTCATGAGACCCCACCTGGAGTACTGTGTCGAGTTCTGGAGGCCACATCTCAGAAAGACATAGACAAGGTAGAGATAGTCCAGAGGAGGGCAACTAAAATAGTGCAGGGGTTACATTAAAAGCCCTATGAAGAGACTGAGGATCTCAACATGTACACCCACAAGAGAGGATGGAGAGGGAAATGATACAGATGTACAAGTATCTAGTGGGGTGAACAGGGTACAGTAGAGAGTCTATTTTAAATGAGAAGTGCACCAGGACAAGGGGACTGCAATGAAGCTGGGATGGGGGAAGTTTAAGGGGATGTAGAAAGTACTACTTCAGTGAAAGAGTGGTGGATGTCTGGAATAGGCTGCCAGCAGAGGTGGTGGGAGCACAAACAGTGTGGGGGGGGTACTTCAAACACGCATGGGATAGGCATAAGGAAATATTGGTAAATAGGCAGGCAGGGAGGGGGAGGGGGAGGGTAGATGGAGACTAGGTTGGGTCTGCAGAGATAGAACAGGCAGGGGAAATCTGGATGGGCTGGGTGAGCCAAGTGGCACTTTGTGCCGGTAATTTCTATGTTTCAGTTTCCCACCCATTGTTTTTTTGGGGGGGGGGTTGTCACCTAATACTAGGCCTCTTAACTTGTGTAAAAGACTTTACTGAAGTTCATATAGGCCACATTGACAGCACACCTCCTGTTCACCTTCCTTGTCACCCAGCACTATTTCACCCTGGGGAAACCATGTTGCTTACTGTCCTGTAAACCATTAGATTCTAAGAATTCTAGAATCATGCCAGCAGACAAATACCATTCGTCCCATCGAGTATGCCCAAGATAACCCCCACCTCCCTTTTACCTCCCTCCCTTCTGCCCTCTCTCCCCTTCCCTTCCTAGTTCCATGTAGTTATCCCATGCTCTTTTGAATTTCTCCACTGTATCCACCTCCACCACGCTCTCTGGCAACCTGTTCCATGGTTGTACAACCCTCTCTGAGAAATAACGCCCCCTCATGTCCCCCTTAAATCTGTCCCCCTACAGCTTAAATGTATGCCTTCTGGTAGTTTTGTTTTTGCTCAGTCTGAAGATACTGTCTCCCTTAAACTTATTTATTCCATTCATGTACTTGAAGGTTTCCACCATGTCCCCTCTCTCCCTTCTCATTTCCAGCATATAAAAACCAAGATCTTCCAGCCTCTCCTCATATGGTCTCCTCTGAATCCCTGGATCATCTTGGTTGCCCTTCTCTGTACCCTTTCCAGCCTGTTCTTGTCACCCTGCAAGTGGGGCCTCCAGAACTGAACTCCATACTCCAGTTGTGGTCTGACCAATGTTTTGTACAGTGGTATGATCACCTCCCTCCTCCTACTGGTGAAGCGTCTCCCAATGCATGTCAACACTCTTGTTGCTTTCCCAGCTGCTCATTCACACTGACCCCTAGCCTTTAATGTGTCTGTGATCCAAATCCCCAGGTCCTTTTCTTGTTCTATGAGCTGCAGTGATTCCCCCCAGGCTGTAAGTGGCTTTTGGGTTATTCTGTCCTATGTGCATTATTTTGCACTTTTTTGCATTGAATTGCAGTTGCCACTTTTCAGCCCACTCATCCAGCCTGGCTAGATCCTCCCCCCCCCCCCCCGAGCTTCCACTCAGTTGTATATCTTATATATCTTCATGTCGTCCACGAACAAACATGCCTTTCCATTTAGACACTCCACTAAGTCCCTCATGTACACATTAAATAGTATGGGCCCTAACACTGACTCCTGTGGCACCCCGCTCCTCACCACTAGTTCCCCAGAGTGCTTCCCATTGACCACCACTCTCTGGATACTCCCACCCAGCCAGTTTTCCACCCACTTTGTAAGCCTAGCTCCCACATTCAGACTGTTCAACTTGCTTACCAACCTTCTATGTGGGATGGAGTCAAACACCTTCCGGAAATCCTAATAGGCCACATCCACCACCACCACCCCCATCGTATCCCTCCGTAACCCCCTCAAAGAATTTTATCAGGTTGGCCTGAAAAGACCTGCCACCTATGAATCCATGTTGGCTGTCATCAATCAGACCCTCCGATCCTCCTCTAGGTACCCTACCAGCCTCTCCTTTCACTCTTTCAACAGGGTCTCTATCGGTTTCTCCACCACTGAGGCTATTACAGTGGGTGAAGAGTTATTGCAGTAGCTGTTTCTTTAGTGTGATACAGTATATCATCCATTCATCTTTTGCAGAACTTGACATTAAATATTTGACAGTGTCTTCAGTGTCCTCTGTGTGTTGCATGTGGAATGCAGGAATAAACTAGTGAGCCCATGGAACTCTGGTCTGGTCAGGTAAAAGAGCAGTTGGATTCTCTCATTTAGTGACGCTAGGAAAACAGCTGAAAAGAACTTAGGCTACGGTTCTAAATGTCCTGGAAAAAAATCCCAAACATGCTCTGAAGACAAGCATGTGGAAATGGATTTATTTACAATTTGAATCATCAGTAAAGTCTCCTTTAATCTGTTAGTAGTAAAATGTTTAGCACTGTTCTTTACAATGTGACCTAATACCCATGCTGCGTAGTATTTTCTTATGTCATAGACTACAAAAGATTGAAAACAGTGAGGACTATCAGCTTAGTGCTATCTTGATAAAGTTGTTTTAATCAATAGTTTACATGTCCAGAAATAGCTCCAACACAGTATGCGGGATTTGTATTGTATTTTAAGGGAAATGGGAAATTGTTTAACCAGAAAAGGCACACTAAGTTGAAGCTTGTTTCCATGTGTGACCTGGGATCACAAGAAAGTTAAATGACTTGCTCAGGGTCACACAGTGTGCAAGTGGGGGCTGTAAGATTCAAACCTAGGTCTCCTGGTTTTTCAGACTAGTGCACTTAACCACTGCTTCCTCATTTTAACGGGGAAACAAGCATAAGAAACCTAACTGGCTCTCAGAAGAATTAAGGGATGAGACGAGAGCCTTGACCAGTTACAAGAAAAATCAAGGGGGAGGAGAAGTTGGGGGGTACCAAAGTAAGCTGAATAAGACCAAGAAGGTGATCAGAACTGCAAAGGCAGATGCAGAGCTGAAAACTATCGAGGGTATCAAGCAGAGGTGTCATTCAGGGGTCACCAGGAGTCGCAACTGCATCCCCTATGCTTTTATTTCACAACCCCAATGAAACTTTTGCGACCCCTGTACTGTTGCTACCTGTGCTGGCTGGCTCCTGCCACTCCTGGCTCACATTTTCCTCACTCTAGCTTCTGTGTTTTTTGTCTGACAGCTGGTCCCAGATCTTTCCCCCACCCCTCATTAATTCCCCTTGCCCCCACTGGTATCCAGACTCCTTCCCTCCTGTCCCAGTCCCAACCAATTGTAGGGCCCTGAAACTTTTTCCCCCTTGCAGTCATTACATTATTTTTTATTTTATTTAGTTGTTTAACCAGGTATAGCACATTAAGCTGAAAGCTTTTTTACAGGAGCGACCTGGGAGCACAAGTGACTTGCTCAGGGTCACACAGTATGCAAGTGGAAGCTGTGGGATTCAAACCCAGGTCAGGTCTGCTGGATGTCACCAAATTTGCAGCTCAGAGTCTTAGACCACTGCGCTATACTGCCTGCCTTATTGGATGGTGTGAGTGTGCTCCATTAAGGCACCAATTGCAAAACATTGCAGCTTCACACTTAACGTATGAGTGACCCTTGAAGAGTGAGTGTGGTGCTGTAGCATATTGATAGTTTAGTTGTCCAGCAGGCAGCTGGCTAGAGGAGGAACAGATTGGGTTCAACTTTTTAATCTGGAGCTGCAGGGTCGGAGGTGAGAAAGGACTGTCACTCGGGAGTTGGGTCAGGATGGAGACGCGGTATGGTTGGTATCTTTCCAGGCACTGAGTCAGGAGCCAGGACTACATTCCTGCGGTCGGTTTGGTCAGTCAGGTCAGGAGAGAGAGCAATGGTGTGAACCCTTATAGCAAGCAAGCTAACTTGCAACCTTACGTGTTGTAACATGGAGGAGCTTAGTGAAGAGGACAGGACCACCATTTACTGACAGGTGATATAAATAAAATAAAGTCTCTGAAATGTTGGACTGAATTTGACTGGAACAGCTCTATCCTACAAAGTTTTGTGTATAATCATCAGAGACTGCTGTCGTCTGTAAAATTAGTCTCCAGTGTGGCTGTTATTGTTTTACACATATAAAAAAAATTGAGGAGGGGTTGCATTGCAGCCCACTCCTCAGTGTTGCTTTTATATGTGTAAAATATCAGCCACAGAACAGACCCCAATGGCACTCTATTTATGACACCTCCATCAGAGAATTTACCATTCATTGCAGCTCTGTGATTCCTGCTTGTCAACTAATTTCCAATCAACCTAGTTAGCTTTTATCTCTAGTCCTAGGTCTCTCTTACCTTCTGTATACAACCAGATCACAACTAAGAAAACTATACAGATTGACTAACATGTAATTGCCCAGGCATCACAGTCTTACTTTTTCATTTGCATGGTCAGTGGGGAGAACAACATTACAGTCAGAAACTAAAATTAAGAACAATAAACCTGGCTTGCATATGTGCACTGTGCTAGTTCTGGAGAGGTTTGCTACATGTTACTCTCTCCTTTTCACCACAAATAAATGCCCTTCTGCTCTAATAGATTTGTTGACAAAAAAACCACACAGCACCCACTGCTTTTGGGCCCTATTACTTGGGTGATAGTGGAGAACATTGGACCACCGCAGTTAGCATAGCTAAAGCGAATACAGCATTGTGTTCTTGCTGCACTGTGCTACAGCTGCGCTAGGCTACTTTTGTCACATGTTTGGTGTTGACTTAGGTTTTGTCAGTTTGTTTGAGTAGGAGGGTTCTGCCACCCACACACCCCTTGTCTTTCTAACATTGTGGGTGTGGGGGGCAAAGCACCCCAACTCAAATAAAGTAGTCGCTTGTTTGCTGTTGATTTAGATTTTGTCTGTTTGAGTTAGAGGGCTCTGCCCCAGGAGCCTCCATGTCTTTTTAACATGGGGAGTATGGGATTGAAGTCCCCCAACTCAGATAAACTAAGAAGAAAATTGCAGAAACATGTAATTGTAAAAAAATAAATAAATAAATGGCTGCAAGGCCGAGCCGTGCATCAAAACATTATGCCACACAACGTACATCGGTATGATATACTAATAGCAGGTCCGCGGTGGTCCAATGTTCTCCACTATCACCATGCCTTCCACATCTCCCATCCCTCAAGCATTTTGTTATGAGAAATGGTCACCACCCACTCTTTTGTGTGAGTACAGTAGGAACTGGAATAACCCACTCCCTCAAATTCATTGCCCAATTTAACCCCTCACCCTAGATCCTTGAATCTTTTCCCCAACAAAATCACTTGTTTTGGGCATTTTACTGTGGTGTTCATTGTATTTCTATTGAATCTGTCTTGCATTTGTGTTTACACTGCATTGTATGGTGTGGGCGCTGGGTGGGTTGAACCTGCCTGTGAGGCCATAGTGGGATAGTATTGTTTCCAGGGGGGAGTACTACACTTGTCACCTTGCCCAGTTACCTTTCCCTAGGTGGAGGCAGTGAAAAACTGTATTGAATAATTTATTTTCAACTTTGGATAATGAACCTCAACAGGAATTTGATGGCCCAGGCCACTTAAAGGGACACTGTCAACCCCGTTTGGCCTCAAAGTGTCTTGAGTTTAAAAAACACATTTTATGATTGTTCTCACTCTATTAAGACTGCTGATGTAGCTGGTTGCTTGATTCAGACTCCTTTTTTCTTTTAAAAATAAAAAAAAAATGAATGTCAGCCATACTGTTGTTACCACACCAAAACATGTTTGTTTACATTTCTTGACCAACTACAACTGCATCTTTTCTGGACTCAGGAACACCCCAACACTATCTAGCTACTCATTATGCCATGGGAGTAGATGAGACCATTGTATCATGAGTGGCTGCACTGTTTGAGGGTGTTTCTAATGTTCAGGAAGTATGTAGTGAGCTTAGGTAAACAACTTGGAGCAAAACAAGGTTGTGTATAACTATACATTCCCATGCATTTCAGTTCTAATAAGCAAGGACGCAGAATAAACAACCAGCAACATCAATGAATTTTAGAGAAGGTAAGCAATCGTAAAATGTGTTTTTTTTTACCTAGAAATAGTACGATGCAAAAAGGGTTGACAGTGTTCCTTTAACGTTATCGGAGTCTATAAAGCAGAGTAAGTGGTACCACAATGCTAAAAGGGGACCACACTGTGATATAATATGTATCGATTAACAGATATATAAAATACAAAACAAAATATTGAGGAAATTAAGCCAATGCAAAACAGGGACACCAAAGTGATCAGCAGTATTGGGGACAAAAGTTATGAGGAAGGTTGGAGGCCTTTAACATGGTTATGCTCAAAACTTTTCACTTTTCAGCTGCAAACCTTGCCTACTCCATGTACTTCCATGGAGCAGAACATGTTCCTTTAATGAGTTTCCTCAAGTGGTGTATCAGTGGGTACTAACTTAGCCAGAAGTTTGCAACTGTAGAGATATATTGGTCTGTATTTAAAATAGCCTGCAAAAGGTCAGGGGCACAGAGGAAATTCCGATCTAGGCATCCCACACTTTAGCCATTTATTCCACATTAGTCTGGCATTTTAGTAAGGTGATAGGTTTGCTTTAAGCATGTTGTATTTAATCAAGTGTTTACACCAAGAAACACAATTCTTCAGAGCTACAGATGACACTTGAAATGCATTGCTAACACTCATGAGCTGCATGCCAACACAAGCCAGGAATTAATTTTAAGATCTCCAGTCAGATAACAATCCAGTTTGCCAGCTGTGTCTCCAGTCAGGTCAGCTACCGATCTAGTTTTTTAGCAGTGTCTGCAATCAACTACCAGTCCAGTTTGCCAGCAATGCCTACAGCCATGTTGCTAGCTACCAGTCCAATTTGCCACCAGTCTCTTCAGCCAGCTACCAGTCAAGTTTGCCAGCAGTGTCTCCAGTCAGATTCCAGTCCAGCTTGCCAGCAATGTCTCCAGTCAGGTCAGGAACCAGTCCAGCTTGCCAGCAGTGTCTCCAGTCAGCTACCAATCCAGTTTGCCCACAGCATCTACAGTCAGATACCAGTCTAGCTTCCCATCAGGGTTTCCAATGAGCTACCAGTCCAGCTTGCCTGCCATGTCTCCAGTCAGATATTAGTCCAGTTTGCCAGCAGTGTCTCCAGTCAGGTCAGCTACCAGTCCAGTTTGCCAGCAGTGTCTCCAGTCAGCTGCCCGTCCAGATTGCCAGCAGTGTCTCCAGTCAGGTTGCTAGCTACTGAGTCTAGTTTGACAGCAGTGTCTCCAGTCAGCTACCAGTCCAGATTGTCAGCAGTGTCAAAAGGCAGCTACCAGTCCAGCTTTCAGTAGCATCAACAGGCAGCTACCAGTCCAGCTTTCCAGCAGTGTCTGCAGTTAGCTACCAGTCCAGCTTGCCAGCAGTGTCTTTAGTCAGCTACCAGTTCAGTTTGCCAGCAGTGTCTACAGCCAGGTTGCTAGCCACCAGTCCAATTTGCCACCGGTCTCTTCAGTTGGCTGCCAGTCTGGTTTTTCAGCAGTGTTTCCAGTCAGCTACCAGTCCAGCTTGCCTACAGTGTCTTCAGTTAGCTACCAGTTCAGCTTGCCAACAGTGTCTCCAGTCAGCTACCAGTCCAGCTTGCCTGCAGTGTCTCCAGTTAGCTACCAGTCCAGCTTGCCTGCATTGTCTCCAGTCAGCCACCAGTCAAGCTTGCCAGCAGTGTGTTCAGTCAGGTCAGCTACCAGTCCAGTTTGCCTTTTGTGACTCCAGTCAACTACCAGCCCAGTTTGCCAACTGTGTCTCCAGTCAGCTACCAGTCCAGTTTGCCAGCAGTGTCTACAGCTCAGTTGCTAGCTATCAGTCCAATTTTCCAGCAGTGTCTCCAGTCAGCTTGCTAGCGACCAGTCCAATTTTCCAGCAGTGTCACCAGTCAGCTTGCAGCTTCAGTCCAGTTGCAGGCAGTGTCACCAGTCAGCTTCAGGTCAGTTTTCGGGCAGTGTCTCGAGTCAGCTGCCAGTCCTGTTGCAGGTAGTGTCTTCAGTCAGCTCCAGTCCTGTTTGCAGGTAGTGTCTTCAGTCAGCTGCCAGTTCTTTTTGCAGGCAGTGTCTTCAGTCAGCTTCCATTCTAGTTTGCAAGACCCAAGCAAGGTAAGACATGTCACTAGTAAATATTTCTAAGAGTAATAAAGGTAAACCCAACTTAATGGGGGGTGTCCAGTATGCTGAGTATTAATGTTGAATAGAAAAAAATAACCAGGTACTTAAGTACTTTAATTAAGAATGGGCGCCGCCATCAACTAGTCTTGCAACCCTTATGGTTTTGGTGAAATGCTATGGAGAGGGTGACTTGGGCAATATTCTGGACTGTTGGGACTCTGGGGAAGGGGCACGGGTGCAAATTACTGGCATGGGAAGAAGGTAACAAAGTAGCAAAATCTGTTTCAAATGACCCCCAAAATGCACAGAATTTAAAAAAAATTTCCGGGGGTCTAGGCAGCCCACAGTCCCCTGGCCTATAGTTTACCTTGCAATCCCTATGGTTTTTCTGAAATGATACCCCTATATATATGTCTGCAACTTAAAGTTGCAGGCTTTTTTTTCTCTCTAGTGTTTTATTAGTGGATGTAATCAGATAAAATATTTACACTTGCCGGCCCGGTGGCGCTGAGGGTTGAGGAGCTGGACGCCACACCTCTCGTCGTGCCAGCAACCCGGGTTTGGGAACAATCTCAGGCCATCAGGGGTCAGCCGGGGAAGGGAGAGGATTGAGCGTCCAGAGGAGTACTCTCCTCTCCTCTCCTGTCTCTCTGGGGAGGGCTTCAGGGGGCAGCACAGGCATGCCAGCAAAAGTAAGAGTAAGAGGGGTGGGAGTGTGGCAGACATCAGCAGGTGAGCTGTTCTTGGACGTCATTGCATGCCTCACTCCCAGGGGGCAACTACAACCAGAGAATCCCCGCCTAGGATCGCGGAGATGATGGAGGCTCCAAGGGCAGGACACATATCCCCATGCTGGCCCATTTCCCAATGGACTCCTGGCCAACCTGACAACTGGGTAAGTCTTCTCTAATTACAGATAAGTCACTAAGGGAGAGCGGGCCCGGCCCAGGGGGTGATCCGGGATGCTAGGGCTGCCTGGCTGGTGGGGGAGATCCATCAGACTACAGGGTTCAGGCCAGGGAGCAGCAGTCCTCGCCATGTGAGCACAGGGTGGAAGGATGCCCGGCCTAGGAGAAGCATAAATATAATCTACAAAAAAAAATATTTACACTTATGCATGATGGTTCTGTTTCCATTTATGTTAAAAAAAAAAAGTTTTAGTCCCCCACCTAAATTATTAGGTTTTAGTTGAAATCTCATTCTATACCAGTGTGTCTCCTCAGCCTCTGCATATCTCTTGAGACATTTGCTGTATTTTAATTTATTTCCTTAATTAACACTGTGCATTGCCATAGATACCACCCACAGCATCCATTTATTATTACTATGTATACAGCTTCACCAGCTGTTAAATCTTGTTCACCATGCTCCACCCAGCATTCTGTCATGACTGGAGGGATTTTCCATCATGAACAGCAGTAGTTGTGATATAATGTAGTGTGTTTGTTGCCCACCCTTGAGCAGGAATCCACGTTAAAGTATTACATGCTAGGCTGAACATTTTGACTCAGTGTATACCCATTGTGAGTCTGTTTGGCATGTTTTATTTATTCATTTTGCATTTAAGATAAGGAATGCTCCCTTTGATATGGCTAGTTCCAGGTTTGCATCATTATTCCCGGCTGATTTGAGCACTCCTTGTGCCATCAGGTCTGGGAGCAGTGACTTTGGCACGCTATAGTAGTTCATGTCAGTCGCAAGAAAAGTGCTGTTAAAAGATGCCAGCGCTGACTTAAAATTGGCAAAACTGGGAATTTCACAAGACAAGAAGAAAGGGCAAGCTAAAATAAAACATGTAAAGCGACTCTATGGACAACATTTTCACTGTAACATATACTGCTGCTTTAAACAAACTATCCAACTCAGCTAGGCTATACTGTGAAAACAAATATTTTAACATGTACATTTATTGGCACGTCTCATAAAGCAGTAACCCATCTCACTCTTTCCTGACAATGTAGAGCTCTGACAAAGGCAGTGGAAATGAGTCATCAGACTGCCCTTTTCAAATTCTCGCTAAAAGACTTTTACGTATCTGCAGGTGTTTGTTTATTTTGCTAGTAACTGATGATTTACTTTCTAGCAAGTTGTGAGTAAAATCTTGCACACTGTTGAATTCCAGGTATGCCAGATATACAGACTGCGGTTTTGGCATCTTGCTTCCTCGGTGAAGGTGGCTGACAGTTCAGTCTCCTAAAAACAACCTGGAATTCCATTAAAATTAAAGCATATATTTTAATTTTTTGATTTAGTATATAATTCATTGTCCAGGATAGCCTGAGATGTGGCATCTCATTTTCAGTCAGGTCCTACTTCTAACACAGTTTTGAATGAGAGCACTAAGGCACAGGAGGCCAAGTAGTTTTCTTGTAGTCACACAGTAAGCCAGTGGCTGTTGGCCAGTGCTCTAACCAGAAGATCACATTGTCTTCTATATATAGAATAATGGATGGACAACCATGTACAACAAGGCTATGTTTCCATTGAGGCATGAGATGACTTCATAGATAGACCTTGAGAGCCATGCTCGAGAGGTTTCTACGGTGTCATCTCAGCCCTAGATGGAAACATCAGCCTTGTTTTGTTTGGTGGTCCATACATTATTTTGTATATTATATGTGTAATTTAATTCATTTACCTTCTCCCAGCTCTTAAACTATGGTCAGAGAAACAGTAACCAGAGCAAACAACAGGATAAGATTAACAACGTGGAATGGGATTTAAGTAATAGCTACACTGGCTGGCAACATTTCTTGTAGCTCATCTTCTAACACACAGTTCACTTGGGAGTGGTTTCAGTCTTGCTGATGCCTTCATTTGTGAGGAATCTGCAGTGTAGTTAAGTATGAAGAGTTAAACAGTCATGCCCCAACAACTGGGCATTTACTAGCGATTCATGCCCAGCTGGGAGTGTTGATGGCCCGAGGTGTAAAGGTAACCCCAGCTAAGGTGTTAATCACATAGAAAGGCTCAGTTACAAGGGCATTACTGTGACAGTAAGTCTAATCATATTGGTTTTAAAACAAATGACCCTTTTTTCTTCAAAACAGGCACTTGGCTTGGGCGTGCACCACTCTAACATGTACTTGACATTTCTAAGTGATTAATGCTGGTGCAGTAGCCATTCAAAGCACTTGCTGACCTCATGAATAATTAATTTGACTTATAATCTTAGCTACAGTGGTACAACAACATTCTGACATTACTACTATGGTACAACAGCATCAGGAAATCTACGGCTAGCCGTAAACAACAACACTGAACAATATACGATATGTACAATACTGCAAAACTACTGTACAGAAATATAAATCCCACAAAGATGCCAGCTAATAGAAAACAAATTGCAAAGTGCCTACGTTTAAAATATATAGTTTTTACATAAACCGACAGCAGTGTATATAATTCAGCAGCAGTGTGTGACTTATATGGGGAGAATAAAAGCATAAACCACAGCATGACATAGCAGGGTGTTCTTTAGCTGAGGTGTAGGGCATTCACTTTACGTACAGAAAGTGCTCCTCTTCCCCTACATTCAGTCCCTGATGGCTCCCCCAAAGAGTTGTTTAATTTTGTTGTCTGTCTGGCAGTTGTTGGAGTGGGGGCAGCCTCTGCCACTACACAGAAGGCTTCATGTGGTTTAGCTTCTAAGGCGTTACAAAAGCCAAATCTGTCAAAGCGTTTGCCCAACCAGTCTGTTCCTCTATGCTGGCCCTTTGCATTTAACTGAAAGGAGGACATGAAAAGGAAAACAGAATTTATTTTCACTGCATTTGATTACTTTTTCACACACAGTGTATTTCAGTGAACTAAGTAATCCAGTAAACCAAGAAAAGACTTGTGAAAATGAAAAACAGTATTCAAGACCACCTCAAAGCTAAGCAGTGGGGCTTATGTGAGGAACTAAAATAAGGGTTTATTGTTAAATCTCGTTTCCATGACTGCACCCAGTATTTATATTCTGAATGCTCCAGCTTGTTTATAATTTTACAGCTATCATTAAAAATATGTACTAACTATACTGGGACAGGTCATATGTTAAACATATGGAGCCCACCAGGGGCAGAACCCAGTGTAAGGCTGGGAAGTGTGCAATCTCCTCACTTTTCTGACCCACAGCATCATCTCAGCTTAGTGGCAACTTTCCATACTTCCCAGCTGGGGGAACACCTGCATACTACAAGCCTGAACAATGTTACAGCTGGTAAAGGAGTCATTACCACAAATTTAGCTATGACAGTTACTGGAGAGGCTATCCTTAAAAAGAAACATACGCAGTTCTATTTATTCAAGTAGGGGAAACTACCAGTGTTATTTTTTAAGCAGCATACATTGTGTGCTTGCTTTTTTCTGTGTTTATGTCTTCAAACACAAAATGACATGAATAACGAAACAATTCCAGAGTATGACCAAAGGCGGGGGGGAGGGGTCAGTTGTTTTTACCTAACCATGAAAGAACAACTTAAGATAAGTTGTCATTTAGTTGTCTTTGTATTAAGAATAATTAAACTGGCCTGGTGCTGTGGCACCAGTGACAGTGGATTGCAGTACCATGCAGGAAGCTCCAGTTCGAGTAGTGATTCCTACTTCCCACCCTAGGCCAGTGAAATCTACATAATGCTGCATAAACAGTGCTTTCAGAATCCAGGGGGAAGAAAACAGCCTTCTGCTGCAGCAGTTCCTCCTACAGAGGGTATGGGGTGCACAGGATGTTGTGTTGTGAGTGACCACATGACGTCCTCTGGGACCACCTGACCCAAGGCTGGCATGTGGGACACGCCACAGAGATAGGAGGTGGAAGTGCATCTGGTCAGCCATATGACATCGCTGACAGGCCTCGCATAAGCAGCCCATTGTTCATCCTTAACTCTCCCCATCATTGCAAGATGAAGTACAGGGCTGCCTGAGGACAGGAACTGGCACAGCAGCATGAGGGAATCAAGGCCACGGAAGTACAGGGACAGCTGGTGGAGAAAGAAGGGCTAAAGGTGCTGTGGAGACAGGGGCTGGGGCCGCTGTCTGTACAGGGGTGGTATACAGACCTCCAGCACAGGAAGAGGAACTGGATAAGACATTTGGGGAAGCCATCATCTGGAGGGTGAGTAAGGGGGAGGTGCTGCTAGTTGGTGGCTTCAATCTGCCAGAAGTGAATTGGAACCTTCTAACTGCAGCTTTGGAAAAAACAGGGCCATCCTTGACTCCCTACAAGGGGATTTTCGTATGCAGCTAGTCAAGGAACCCATTAGGAATGGGGCAATGCTGGATCTGGTGCTTACAAACCAAGAGGGTATTGCAGACATCACAGTGGGCAGTTCCTAGGTACCAGTGATCATCGTCCAGTGTGGTTAAACATTAAGACAGGAACAGAGATAAACCACATGAAGATGAGGGTCCTGGACTATAGGAGGGTTGGGAAAAAAGAAACATGAAACTGCCTTTGAAACTGCCTCATGGGGGGGATTGCCAGGGAGGGGTAGAGACACAGTGGGGAAAAATAAGGCAGAACATAGTTAAGGCAACAGACCTCGGTGTGAAAGAAGTGAGTAAAAGGAAAAGGAAAAAGAAGCTATTATGGTTCTCTATGGAAGTGGCCAAGAAGGTGAGGGAACAACAGGTGGCATTCAGGAAGTATATGGAAATGTAGAGGGAGGAAGACAGGGATGCATAACAAGTAAAACAGAAGGAGGCAAAAAAAGCAGTGAGGGGAGCAAAGGTACAGATAGAGGAAAGAACAGCCAAACAGGTAACTAAAGGGGCTAAGACTTTCTTCAGGTACAGAAGTGAGAAGAGGAAAGCAAAGGGAGGGATGATGAGGATAAGGAGGGCAACAGGGGGAGACTGTGCAGAAGAGGATCAAGAAAAAGCAGATATCCTGAACAGGTACTTCTGTTCAGTCTTCGTAGTGAAGAGGGGGGCAGACCACCAGGGAGCCGTGGGAACAAGGGGAGGGGGTACACAAGTCTATTTTCAGAGGAAAGAGTCCTGAAGGAACTTGCAGCTGTAAGAGTGGACAAAGCTATGGGACTGGACAGGATACAGTCAAGGGTACTAAAGTGGGGGGTGTGGCCTGACCAGGCAGAAGATGGCAGCATAGTTCAGAATCTCTGCAGGAATGACTGCAATCTAACCTCATCCAGCCTTCACCAGACCTTTCTTTGCTACCAACTCCTCTGACCATCCTGTAATCTTACTGCCTGACACAGTTTGTAAGTCATTTTTGATCCATCATCTACTTATATTCAATTATTCTATACTGTACTGCAGCATACTAAGCCTCATCCTTCAGCATTATGGCAGATCTCCAAGTACAGCAAAGTTCACTTGCTAGAGTGGAAGTAATGTTTTCTAAACTGATGGCTGAGATTAATGATCTAAAAACCTCCACCCAACAGAATGCAACAACTCTTGAAACTTCTATCCAGAAAATTGCATTTAATGAGAAAGCAACGGCCTGTAACACCACTACTATTCATGACCTACAGGCTACTGTCCGCAATCAAGATCGAACTATTAAATCCCTGCAAGCCAAACTTGACAATATTGAAAATCATAATCGTCGCAACAATTTATGATTTTTTGGCTTCCCCGAAGGTGTAGAATTAGGAGACACTACTGCACTTTTATTACATGTGCTGCCTGCAATGCTTAAACTGCCTCCTGACCTAACGTTAATCATTGAGTGGTCTCACCGCACTCTGGGTCCCAGGCCAACATCAGACCAGCGACCAAGGCCTATCATTGCTCGCTTCTTGAACTATTCCCACACAGAATTAATACTGAAACGAGCCAGAGAAATGGGGAAACTTCAGTGGCAAGAGTTTAATATTTCTATCTGCAGAGACTTTTTAAAAGATTTAGCCATCAGAAGGAAGGCCTACAATCCACTTAAACAAATCCTCCACCAAAGAAGCATTAAATTTGCTCTACATTACCCTGTGACACTACACCTTTTCTCAGGATCTTCCTTCAAGGATTTTGAAACCCCTGACACCTTAGCCAGCTATCTGGAGGTCTCTCTCTGCAATCTTACCCTGGGAGGTTCAGCAGCAATTGGCAACCCGAACACAGCTTTAGTATCCGCACGGAGGGTGGATGACGAGGTACAGGAACATGAGGAAAGTGTTGCAGAACTCGCTGCCCCAAGCAGCAATGCCGCAACTGATTTGACCCCAAAGCAATCAACACGGCTGCAAGAGAAGCTTCTGTTGGGGCATTATTCTTCAAGACTTTCATGCTATTCTAGCAAAGTTTCACCCCAAACACCCCAAGCTGCAGCCTCTCACCTTCAAATCAACCCCTCTATTCCCTTGAGCAATAAGTTTGCTCTTTGGAGGATGACATGCACTCCTTGCAGGAGGATCTTTCCCAGCAAATTTCAGACAAACATCCCTCTAATTTGGGCCCCGTGCCTCAGGGATGTATTTCTGCTGATGCTTCATGGGCAGAAGTTATTGCAAGTTCCCCACTCAAATCTTTAGAGCTGCCAAAAAGAAACGTAGGGCAAAGACCAAAAGCAAAAACATCAATAGTCACAATCCTGCTAATAAATCTAAGGTGTCATGAGCTTATATGATCAGTAATATGGTCACAGTTGCTATATCTTGGTAGGTTTTGCTTCCAGGATACTTAAAGGGAGTGCCAGTACACTTTTTCTGCATAGCCCCCTGCTCTACAGTCTATGCTACCTGGTTGCTTTCGCTCCCAGCGGGTGCAGAAAGCAAAGGCTGTACAACGTGGAGCGATCAATTCACTTTTTGTTGCAGTATTTAAACCAGCAGCTTAAAGGTCTTCAAGGAAACTTTGGTATATCAGCAATGCTTTTCTAACCCATTATTTTAGTGTTAGATCTTATACATTACCTCACTAAACAGGCTCTCTGTATCTAGCCTTTTACTCTCCAGTTTAGCAGTGCTTCAGGTTTATAGTCTTTTGGCTGTTCAGTTGCTTATCTTCAATCGGTATGCATCCTGATTATTGCCTTTTCTTTTTTCATATGTGAATTATTATATATTACAAGGCAACTTACCCCTTCCCTCTCCTGATGACAGGTTCTTAAGTATTATTGGCGACTACATTTAATCCATCTCCTTCCCTACGCTCCATTATTCTTACTACCTCCTGTTTACAATATGGAACTATCACTAGCACTCAAAGAGGTGGGCTATGTTTGGTGTACTGTTGCAAAGGATTAACAATCTACATCTTCCTTATGCTCTTTATTTTCACTCGAAGCCTACAGATATTATAAAAATCCACTGCTGTGTGGTCCCTCCTGTTTTGGGGCTCACTGGGCCTAGTCTTCTAGACCTAGTCACCCCATATAACACCTATTTAGGTGATTTTCGAGTTATCGGAGCTGATCTTTACTATGACTATCTCTTCTGTCTACAGTTACCACCAAAGCCTATACCTCTCCACATAATCCTGATTTGCATTTGGCTCAGGGCGTAAGGGCTTAAATTGACCTCCCCTTTCTTCTTTCCCCCTCAAAATTGTATTTATTATGTACTTATTCTGCTGCACTGTGAAGTATACTCAGAGTCACTCTAATGTGGTAATGATCTACTTTTCCTTTTATATTTGCTCATTTGCATTCCACTTGGCTCCCTGAATTCCTTGCTCTATGTCTAGGCTGTACTGGCATCTCGTATATGGTTCTTTAATTTACTGTTATTTCGAGTCGGTATATCTTGTACTATTACTACTAATGTTTATAAATAAGTTCTGGTGTTTAGCTTTATCCTTATACCTTGTCCTGTTAGCTTAGAATTAAGCTGAGGTTATTACAGTCCCCTGCCTTTCTTGGTATTATTCCCTTTCAGTTTAGCTTATCAGGAATACTTACTTTATTATTTACTGCGATCGGACTTAGGTTTGGGCCGATATTTATAACCGGTCCTCCCTAGTCTCCTCCCTACATCGACACCCCAGAGTATGGTGAGAGAGTCTCTTAGCCAGTTGGTTGACTCATATCTCCTCACACCCATAAAACATTTTCTTTGTTATTTAGCTCACTAGTATTGTTGTTGTTGTTGTTAATGACTTTTCTCCTTCCCCATCTCTGTTCTAAGTTTAATAAGATTTCTGTGCTACTCATGTATCATACATCTCACTTTTTTTGGCTTGAATGTTCCTGCCACTCTCTGCATATACATAAGCCTCTATATTGTATTATAATCATCCTCTGCCTCATTTATGTGTCCCTTCACACTCCAGCGATTATTCCCTTTCTTTAACACTAACAATATGAGTGACATACTTTTATATACATGGAATGTGAAGGGACTTAATTCTGCTTGTAAGCAGAAGCAAATTCTTTCACATATCAAAAAACATAAAACACAAATTGCTTTCCTTCAAGAAACAAAATTATTAGCAGAGGATGTTCATAGACTTAAAAAAGATTGGGTCGGTCAGATCTACGAGTCATCCTATACCTCAAAAAAAAGAGGAGTTGCTATTCTTATTCATAAGAGTCTCAAATGGTCCCTTGTAAACTCTGTTTCCGATACTGACGGCAGATGGGTGATGGTCAAACTAAATACCAACTCTGGTACTCTTCTGCTTGTTAATGTCTATGCACCCAACTCCGATTCCCCAGAGTTTTTTTCATAATTTAGCTCAACAGATTCTATCCTTCAACACTGATAACACACCAGTTATTCTTGGAGGGGATCTTAACTTAGCTTTAGAAGCCAGCATTGACAGAAGTAGCCTCACTACAGAGGCCCACCCTAGAAGTATTAAAGCCCTCTCATTACTATTGCAAGATGTTGGATTAGCTGATGTATGGCGCCTCCTTCACCCCCGCGATCGAGAATTTACTTTTTACTCCTCTCTACATAAGACATACAATAGAATTGACTACTGGTTAGCCTCTCCTGTTATAATGAAAAAAACTATTGATTCATCCATCTCTTCCATCATAATCTCGGACCATTCCCCTGTCAAATTGCAACTTTTGTGGGGCCCATTAGCACCTAAATCTTCTTACTGGCGGCTGGACCCTCTCCTTCTCAAGGATCCCAATTTCTTACCCATGATCAAAGCACAAATTCAGGACTTCCTCTTTCACAATACCCCAACTGAATCTTCTATGTCCTCTGTATGGGAAGCTCTTAAAGCTACGATTCGAGGAAAATTATCAGTCATGCTGCACATAGGAAAAGAGTAAGGGAACAACAGCTGGCTGACTTGGAAAAATCTCTTAAGGCTAAAGAGAATTTATACTTTTCTTCTAATAAGCACTGTCCTGATTCTCAACTTCATCTTGAAATTCGTCAACTTTGAGTTAAAATTAACAAATTAATTTCTCGTAAAACCGAACTGGCCTTGTTTAAACTTAAATATAAGTTTTGGGAACACGGTGATAAAATGGGGAACTCCTCTCTTTCCAGCTCAATGCACAATAAATGGAATGACACATCCTAAGCCTAAAAGGTGAACAGGTTACGATTCACTCCGACAACCCCTTTATAAACCGTATCATGAAAACCTTTTATCAAAAACTATAACACAAATCCTCCATCTACTTTACAAATTCAACAGTTCCTTAAATCGTTACATCTTCCTCATCTTTCTACTCTTGAAACAAATTCTTTAGATGAACCCTTCTCGCTTCAGGAAATCCAGAAAGCTTTCTCTTCCTTGAAATCCGGCAAATCCCCTTGGGGTGACAGATTCCCTGTCGATTTCTATAAAATGTTTTCCAACACCTTATGTCCCCTTCTTCTTAATGTTTATCAAGAAGCTTCCAATACTGGCAAGCTTTCCCCATCTTGCACCGAAGCAATCATAACCCTAATCCCTAAGAAAGAAAAAGACTGTACTCACCCCGCAAGTTACAGGCCCATCTCTTTATTAAACACAGGTGGGAAGATATTTGCTAAACTACTAACTTCTCAGCTTGAATCCTTGATTCCCAAGCTAACTCATTGTTTGCAAGCTGGTTTTATTAAACATAGATCTGGTTCTGATCACCTACATTCCTTATTTAATTTAATTCACAAAGCCAAATCCCTCAAGACACCAACTGCAGCCATAGCTATTGATTTTGAGAAGGCCTTTGATTCCTTAAACTGGGACTACCTTCATCAAGTTTTATCTTATTTCGGTCTTTCTCATACCTTTTGCTCCTTGATCAAGCGATTATATAACTCCCTTGTTGCTAAAGTACTTACTAATTCCACCCTTTCCTCTTACTTTCATCTAGCAAGGGGAACTAGACAAGGCTGTCCCCTGTCACCTTCTCTGTTTATTTTAGCCATGGAACCCCTGACTGCTTGTTTACGTCAGTCTTCTGGCATTATGGGCATACCTGTCAGGAATTCAAGATATGCTTCTCTCTCCTACACGGATGACCTCTTAATCTTACTCAAAAACCTGAATGAGGCTGGGTCCCTGTTGGTTGATTTGCTTAATAATTTCACTAAGATTTCTGGCCTTGCTTTGAATTATGGCAAATCACAAACTATGCCCCTTAACGACCACTGTAAAGCCTTTATGAACATACCTCTTGGATTCCGCTGGTCACCACAGGTTATAACATATCTAGGAATCAAAATTACTAGTAACTTAGGGAAGATATGGAACATTAACTTTAACCCCTTATTTGATAACATCAAAACAATTCTGGACAGATGGAAGCTTCTTAATCTCTCTTTCATGGGGAAAATTGCAGCCATTAAGATGTCCATTTCTCCCAAGATTCTTTACCTCTTTGCCAATATTCCTTTAGTCTTACCATCCTCCTTTTTTGCTAAAATTGATAAATTAATAGTTAACTTTATCTGGGATGGGAAACCACCGAGATTTAACCACAACAAACTTCGATCACATTGGAAAAAAGGGGGATTCGGACTCCCCTGGTTCAAAGGCTACCTCTGGCCTTTCCGAATGGCCCAAACCATTAAATGGTTTCAGAAACCCTCCCCTCACTCACCACTATGGGTTGCAATGGAATCCACATTGTGCCCGGAAGGAGTTCCCACTTCCTTCATTTTTAATCCCATTTCCTCTAAACTAAAATCTCACCGACTATATCATCCTCTGTTCTTTATTGGAAACTAACCCACAAATTCCTGAAATCCAATCTAACACCCTGGTTGTATGCCCCCGTATGGGACAATCCACTGCTCATGCTAGAAGATCACCCAATTTTCTGTCATACATGGGGGAACAAAGGCTTTTTCTTTCTCGGAGATATCTTGGTACAGAATTCACTCACTCTTAGATCATTCTCAGACTTGCAGGTCACATGGTAACTTCCTAAACAGGACTTCTGGAAGTTTTTACAAATTCGGGCAGCTTATAACTCTCTCTCTAGTTTAGTGTATAGGCATACTCTTCTAAACCCATACATCTTGCACTAGACTAATTTATCAGTAAAATTAAATAGCTCCATTTACAAAGACATTATTGATAATCTACCTGATCAGTCTATACAAGCCAAAAATAAATGGAGCACTCTTCTTAACTACAATATTTCAGACACACAATAGAGTAATTGTTGGTGTATTGCACATAATACCTTTAAAGATGCCCGTAGTTCTTTAATACAAACTAAAATCCTACATCTTTGGTATAGAACCCCCTCTGTGCTTCAACGAATGGGCCTATTAAATAATAATAATTGCTGGCACTGCAATTTGGCCAACAGGGATCTATTTCATAACTTGTGGTCTTGCACTCCCATTAATAAGCTCTGGCATAAAGTCTGTTTACTTGCCTCCAGAGTAACAGGACAAAAACTACCTTTTGACCCCAAGCTATTCCTTCTAGGCATCCTTATCCCCAATAGCTCTCTCCTCTCACATTTTAGATGGCTAAACATACTTTCTCTTCTGGTCAAACGCCTGATTCTTATGAAATGGAAATCAACTCTGGTGCCTTCTCTTTCAGATGTTCTTCAAAGCCTCTCTCAGTATGCCTCCCTAGACCGATTATCTCATGTTACTCATAACCAGCTCACTGTATATGACAGATGTTGGCAGAATTACTTCAAGTACATTGAACCTAGTTCTTCTAGACCCTAATTCTTGGGGTATTTAGCCCTCCTTCTTATTTTGCTCTCCGATTAGGTTTTCTCGAAACTTTTGTACACAGATTTCTCCTCTGTTTTCCCTTTGTCCCTGTTTTCTCCCTCTCTCCTTCCCTTCTTCCTTGCTTTTTTCTCTCTTCTTTCTTTCCTTGCACACTTTTCTCTTATCTTCACCTCTCCATTACTGAACATTGTTCATATTACCACATTTATCACTGTTTGCAATTTACTGAATGCCTTGCCATAGCCTGCCCTAGCATGTATTTCGTACATGGTTGCTATTTCTGATCCTATAATACCTTATTGACTGTAACCTTTCTGCTCTCCACTTACATCCTGTCTAGGTTTATGTTTTATTATCAATACATGTATATAAGGCTTCTCCAATATGTTTATCCTAAATATTGTGTTTTGTTAAGTGACATTTTATACCTTACATGGAGGATAGTCTTCTATTGTATTAGACGTGTGCTTTCTTATATACTTGAATTTCAATAAAAAGATAACATGAAAAACAAAGGGTACTAAAGGAACACAGGGAGATGCTAGCTGCTCCACTGACAGCCTTATTCAACAGCTCACTAGAGAGAGGCATGGTTCCTGAGGACTAGAAGACAGCAGACATGATCTCTCTCCATAACAGCAACAGCAGGAAGGGGCTAGCAATTACAGGGCAGTCAGTCTCACATCAGTGGTGGGGAAATTATTGGAAACCCTGTTAAAGCATAGAGTAGAGTATCTTGAATTCAGTGGTCTACAAGACCAAAGGCAACATAGATTCATGGGGGGGGGTCATATCAGACTAATCTGATTGATTTATTTGACTTAGTGACCAAGGAAATAGATCAGTGAAGAGCAGTGGGCATGGTCTATCTGGACTTAAGCAAGTCCTTTGACACTGTGCCAAAGAGGAGACTGATAAAGAAATTGAGCAGCCTAGGGGTGGGATCCAGACTGGTGAACTGGGTAAGGAACTGATTAATGGATAGGTAGATCATGGTGGTTAAGGGTACTCACTCTAATAAGGGGAGAGTGACCAGCAGGGTGCCGCAGGGCTCAGTACTGGGACCAGTCCTTTTCAGTGTCTTCATAAGTGACATTGCAGAAGAATTGGAAGGAAAGGTATGCCTTTTTGCAAATGAAACCTAAATCTGTAATGGTGTAGACACTCAAGAGGGGGTGAAGAGAATGCATATGGACCTTGGGAAACTCAAGGAATGTCAAGAACGTGGCAAGTTGGGTTCAATGCCAGCAAGTGCAAAATCATGCACCTAGTGCATAGGAACCCAGCAGTTGAGTATCGGATGGCAAGGAGGTACTGACAGTCACTAAGCAAGAAAGGGACCTTGGGGTTAGGGTTCTAATATCTGATGATCTCAAAGTGGCAGGGCAGTGTGACAAAGCAGTGGGTAGGGCCAGTGGGATGCACAGAGAGAGGTATCTCCAGCAGGAGGAGGGAGATGGTGTTACCAGTGTATTGTTCATGCATGAGACCCCATGCAGAGCATTGTGTCCAGTTCTGGAGGCCACACCTCAGAAAGGACATAGTCAGAGTGGAGGTAGGCTAGAGAAGGGCAACTAGAATGGTGCAGGGGTTGCACCAAAGGCACTGTGTGGAGAGACTGAGGGATCTTAACATGTACACCCTGGAAGACAGGAGAATGAGATGAGACATGATAGAGACCTACAAGTACCTCACAGGGGAAAACAGAGTGCAGGAGGGGAGTCGCTTTCAAATAAGAAAGAGCACCAGGACCAGAGTGTATGCAATGAAGTGGACAGGGGGAAGTTGAAGAGGGATGCGTGGAAGTACTACTTCACTGAAAGAGTGGTGGATGCCTGGAACATACTGCCAGTGGAAGTGGTGGAGGCAAAAACAGTAGGGGGCTTCAAGCATCCAAATGACATGCAATGAGGAATATTAATAAATAAACAGGAAGGTGGGAGAGTCACCAGACACTAGTTAGGGTCTGTGGAGACAGACTTGGCAGGGACCATCTGGGGAGACTGAGTGGGCAAAGCGGTCCTTTTCTGTCAATAAATTCTATATGTCTGCGTTTCTAGTCCTCCATGCCTCTGGGCCTTCTTTGGGGGGGCATTCCCAAAGGGTGCTTACAATGGTGGCAGTCTGACTTGAGCAAGGGTGGTCTCCAGTGAAGCATGATGGGCAGGTTGCTGAGGCTGCCCAAAATATGGGAAAATGTGGAGGTAGGCAATCAGAGGGAGGAGTAAAAAGCAAAATTTAAAAACAAAAACATATTTAGACAGGATAACTCCTTTGGTATACCTGTATAGCAGCGTGTTTGTTAGTAGACAAGGAGGCAATTAATGTTCACATTTACACTTAATTCACAATGCAGTAAGTAGGTCATTTAGCACATAGACCCTTGGATATGCATCAGGAGAGATGTTAGGCACTTTCAGCACCAAAGCAGTTTGAATGGTGTAATCTGCTGGCAGATAGGGGTTAGCATACATAGGATAGGAGGTAATTAGCATTCTGGGAGTTGTAATACAGGAAGGAAAGGAAGTTAACACACAGGCACACAGGAACAAGGCACACAGGAGACATGAAGGTGGCATAGAGCAAGGTAAATGAGCAAGAAATTAGGTCTGGCAGGTAACTGGGGTTGAGCACACTGCAAATAATGACCCAAATCTTGATTATTCTATACAGTGTGGAAATGGAGATAGTGCTGAAGTCACCTCTGGTTTCAGAAGTGAGAGTGATGCAGGGCTACCAGGAGGGACTTCAACCAAATTATCTTTAACATACAGTAAGTAATTGTTTTATTAGGGACATCTGGACTCTAAGAGGATGTGTTATTGAGCAAAATTAGCCCCTGCAGCAATCACCAGGAGGCAAGAACAAGAACTAACTGCCCAGGAAGAAGTAGCGCATTATAAATGGGACTACCTATTGAGCGGAGGAGACAGCCGATCTCAAGTGTGCCTCATAGTCATCTGGTAGAGGAGCCCAGTCACTCTTCCAGCTACAGGAGTGATCCAAAGAGATGAAGCACAGCAGGTAGGAAGAAGTAGATTACAAGTTGCAGTGTATGTTGCTATTCAAGTTACAAGAATGGGCGACGGAAGGGGGACTGGTGTGGGAAGGGGCATAGGTATTAGGTGCATGAGCTGTGGGATGTATGAATTGGTGGAGGAAGTCAGGGAGGAGAAGGGATTCCTTTATGCAAAGTGCAACTTGGTTAGCACTTTGCAGGAGCAGATTAGCAAGATCGGAGAGAAGGCCAATGCATAACCCTAGGTGTTGGAGACATTTGTGGACCAGTCCCTGGTGATCATGCAGGGAGAGGAAGTGGAGAGATGGTGGAGAATCCAACAGACATTGAGGTAGGTGTTGAGGTAAATGAAGGAGATGGGAGAAAGAGACAGAGAAGGGGACAAACAGGATGAGGAATGGACACAAGTGCAGGGCAGGAGGAAGAGGAGGGTTGTAGAGAGGAATGTCTAGGAATAGTTTTGGGATAGCTGGATTAGTTGATGGTAGGGAAGAGAAGATCATGGGAAGTGGTTAGAGGGAACAGGTAGTGGAGAGAAAAGCAGGGAACAGTTAATGGTTGTTAGGGATTCCATTGTCAGATTTATTGGTGGTTCAGTTTTCAGAGGGGACAAGGAGAATATGGTGGTGACTTTTTTCCCATGAGCGAGAGTGGAGTATATGAAGGCCCAAACTAACAATATATTTAGAGGTAGCAAGGAGAAGCTATTGGTGGCAGTTCGCTTGGAGATAAATAACATAGGTATAAGGACAGATGGAAACATCAGGCATGATTTCAGGGACCTGGGGGAGGATTTTAAGTGTAGGGGGAGTGAGGCAAACATATGAGAAATCCAGGTTGTGCCAAAGGCTGGTCCGCAAATACAGAAGGCAATTCAAACAACTAATGTCTGGTTGCGTAACTGGGCCAACAATGAAGGGTTTGCCTACTTGAGGAACTGGAATAGCTTCTGATATAGGAATAACCTCTGTAGGAGACATTGCCTGCACCTAAATATGAAAGGGGCATGGATGTTGGGGGAAGAGGATAAATAGAATTGTGTAGGAAGTTTAAACTAATGAGAAAGGGAGGTAAAGAGGGGCATGGAAAATGGAACTGGGTCAATGATCCACATATGGAAATAGAAAAACAACAGCGGGAAGCAAAAAGGACAACACAGAAAAGATCATTAAAATTAGAAGGATAAAAAAAGAGAGAAAGAAACAAGAACTGGAAATGTATACTGCTAAATGCCAGAAGAATGAACAATAAAATCGGACAATTAGAGGAGTTAGTACTAAGGGAACAACAAGCTATCATAGCAGTTATAAACACATGGTGGGCAGAGGAGGATAAGTGTAATAAAACATGAAGAGATAAAAACTGTATTGAAATGAAAGGAGAAACAAAAGAGGTGAGGTAGTAGCATATTATGTTAGCAGGAGCTATCGAGTATAAAGGCAGATAAGTCAGTTGAGTCAGGTGACATAAATGCAATGGTGCTAACAGAACTGGGGAATGAATTAGCCGAGTCACTAACTAATTTATATATCGCTTCAGCTGAGACAGAGGAAGTGCCAGCAGACTGGAGGGAAGCTAAAGTTATACCACTGTTCAAGAAGAGGGACAGAAGTGATTCACAGACTACATACCAATCAGCCTGACTGTTCTGTGCAAAATTTTGGAACCCTTCGTGAGGTAAAAAAATAACTCAGTAACTGAATGAGTTGGGTTACAGGGACAAAACACAGAATGGCTTGACTAGGGAACAGTCATGCCTAACTAACTTTTTAATTCTCTACAAACCAGTTATAAAAAGCTTGGACAAGGAAACACAAGTGTTGTTTACTTGGATTCCAGTAAGGCATTCAGTGAGGTATCATAAATCATGACATCATTCTTAGTCAGGATTGCTTATGTCTAAAAATTCCATTTACTCTTATATTAGTTTATGAGTCCGTTTGGAAGGCCTCTTATAAAAGAGTGTCACTTTGAGCGTTCTTAGGACCAGAGGACTGCAAACCTAAGGTGAACAGTTCAGTGGTCCTAAGAATAAAGAGGTGACACTCTTAGACCTATAAGAGGCCCACCAAATGGACCCATAAAAGTATTATAGATCCTTAAATGTGTTAAATTTCAAAAAATACTTTTTTTTTATTTAAAATGCTGATGGCATGAACGGTTAGCAAGAAACACATTACAGTGGCTCAGAGCATGAGGTACTGTCATGGTAACAAAAGTACTTCACGCACAATGAAGGGAGGGCTGTGATTGGTCAGTAATGCTCCCGCGATCTATGATAACAATTATAAATTTACCCCTCCCTGCCTCAGTAAGATTGTCTGCCTTAGACAAGCCTGTTGAGATCTAAGATCTGCCTCCCTCCCTCCCCCTTCTCATATGGCCTAAATTGCGACTAGCTGCTGCCCGTAAGTCCTTCTCTTTTGCAGAAGTGTCTGACTGGAACTCCCTTCCTCCTTCCATCCTGTCTTGTCCCTCTCTTCCTAAGTTCCAAACCACTTTGCTTTCTACTCTTTCTGCAGCTGCTGCTTGCGCCTACTTCCAGTGATGCCTAACCTACTCCTACCCTGCTGTTTCCCTCCATCTCTTCCTACCTGACTCCCAACCCATGCTCCATTCCTTGCCCCCTGCCCTCCCTTTGCCCGCTGCTCCTCCCTTGTGTTAAACTTGCCTCTTGCCTGTCCCAAATCACCATTTATACCTTTCTGCCCCTGTTCTCATTGTTTGACTTTGACATTTTATATGTATAATTGTAATATTAGATGCCAAGCTTGTTATTTGTTATTTTATGATGCTACCATTCCTGTATTTTGCTGTGCTTTATTACCATTGTTCTTTTTACTATGATACATCTTTGCTACTATAATTATCTTTCTGTGAAATTGCTCTGTATTGTAATTATCTTTCTGTGAAATTGCTCTGTACTGTACTTCTCTTGTTGCTCTTCCGAGTCGTCCCTGAAAAAGGGACTGCTATTGTCTCCGTGGACTTAACCGGTCACCAAAATTCAAATAAGTAAAAAATAAATAAATAGATTGTGGAAGCGTCTTGTGACATTTCCTGACCAATCACAGCACTTTCTTTAGTTGCACGTGAGATACTGTTATTGTTACAGTATAAGAGTAATTCACATGCTCACACTGTAACAGGTTTCACGATAACCACCACTCACGCCACAGAAACAGACCCCAAAAAAGGTATTTTTTAAAATGGTGCCATGATCTATAATAAGTTTATAGGGGTACTAGGAGGGCCTCTTATGGATATAAGAGTGTTGCCTCTTGCATCCTTAGGGTACCAGAACTACTTACCTTTGCATCGCAGTTCTCTTGCCTGAAGAACACATGAGGCAACACTCTTATTTCCATAAGAGGCCATCCTAGTGCCCCAATAAACTTACACAAGATGGTGTCTCATGCAAATAGTTCTAAAATTCTGAAGTTCTAAGTTCAGTTGTCAAAGTTCATTTCACATACAGGGCCTTCTCTTATTGTCTACAAAGTAAAGTGATTTGAATTTAAATTTAAATTTTATTCTTTAAAAAGAATTCTGAAACATGATTTATAATATGTTTATATTGATTGATTGATTTAATTTAAGATTTTGATAACTGAGTAAAAACCCAATGACAAGTACTGTCCATTTTCAAGGAGGACCCAGAATAACAAAGGGAAAACATAAGAACAAAACATAAACTGTGCAAAATAACAAAAAGACAGCATCATTTACAAGAAATATTTATACTGAAAATTGACTAACAAATAATTCATTGAGGTGTTAAAATGTACCAAAATGTTTTACAAAAGTAAAACAAAGCTTTGCATAAGAGAGTTCCATTCTTTGGCCATAGTATATGAGAATACTCTTGACCATGTTGAGTTTTTCAAAATTGCATAACCAAAGAACATTGATCAGAGCTAGGTGTTCCACAAGTAGATTTTGAGGTGTCAAAAAAATTATTCCAAGACATAAGCCCTGAACCCTGTAATATTTTCCAGATGATGGATAGACCCCAATATTTAGCATGCAGTTCTAAGAGTAGCCATTATAGGTCACTGTATAGTGAACATGATGCGTCACCTGCCTGCCCCCAAGACAGAGCAACATGCACTATTAAAAAGCAAAGAGACCCTTTGCATACAAGATGTAGTAGCCGCAGAGTAAATTGGTAGGGTATAATCGAATAATTAAACAATTAATCCAAGGGCAGCTCATTTTTCTGATGGGGGGGAATTTTTTTATATGATATACGGTAGTAACCCCTATTTTGGACAAACTAATTTAATTAAATAATCAACATGACTGATATAAGTAAGCAAGCAATCCAAAGTTTGTCCAAGATATTTCAACTTTTTAACAGGTTCTGTAAGTTGAAGATTAATACTTATTAGCTCCAGGGGCCCTGAAATAGTCTGTCTTGCACAGAAAAGATCATATTTTTGGCTTTCTTTACATTAAGAATCAATCAATTATTGTATTGGAAAGTCAGTGCTGGACATAGTTAAAAGTATTCTGAATATTATTCTGAATAATGGACTGGTCACAGCCGCTAGAGAACAGAACTGTATTGTATGCCTACAAATCTGTTTCAATACCATTAAGACCTGAAACCGTATCATTAAGATAAAGACAAATGAGAGGACCCAGGACAGAGCTTTAGGGAACCACAGTATCCATCTTCACTGATGTGGAAATATTATTTCCAATTTTTATACACTGGCGTTTATCAGATAAATAGCCCTGGAACTATTTCATTATATTGACAGGAAACGTTGTGCCATGAGCTTGGACAGCAGGCGAGTGTGTTTCACCAAATCAAAGGCCTTAGTAAGACTGAGAAGCTCTGCAAGAGCAGTATCTCCTGAGCCCAGAGCCCCATGTATACCATCTGTTAGAGTCAACAAAGCAGTCTGGGTCCCAAAATGAACTGATTGCAAGATTCTAAGTAATCAGAAACCTGATCAAAGACAGCATGTTCTCATGCCTTGATAAAGAAGGCAAAAAGATATATGTGATGATAATTAGAAACTTTAGTTCAGGATCCAGTCTTATGTATGGAAACCACAGTCACCTGCTTCCAAGTCCATGGCACCTGTCTAGAACAAAGAGACAAGTTAAATAAGGTTCTAGCTGGAATAACCAACATTTGGAGAACAAGATGGTTCAGCTTTGCTTTGCAGTTCTCTCACCCAAAGAACTCGAGAATGTTCTCTTATAACCACAAGAGACACAAGAACTGTACATACAGTATAAGCATACAGTATATTACAAGGGAAATTGCTTAGCAGACTTGACGGCATGGGGATTAATAAAAAGATAACCAACCAGATCCAAAGTTGATTATCAGAAAGAACACAGAGGGGAAGAATAAATGGCCTTGAATCAGATGAGGGAAATGAGACAAGTGGAGCACCACAGGGATCTGCGCTTGGTCCACTATTGTTCTGAGCAGCAAATTAGGTTAGTAAATTTGCAGAAGACACAAAAATAGGAAGAATGGCAGGCAATGAGGAAGCTACTAAAGTATTCAGAGAGACTTGGGTAAAATAGTAGAGAAGGCAAGGAGGTGGGACAAGAAGTATAATGAGGGAAAATGTACAGTGCGGAATCTAGAAAAGAACAACTGTAAGGCCAGCTACTATCTGACTGGCAATGAATTAAGAGAGATTAACAAAGGGAGAGATTTATTTGTTATACTCACGACAGACTTCAAACAAGGGCAGCACTGTGAGGCAGCTTTTAAAAAGTTATAAACAAGCTAGCCCGGTGGCAAGGTGGTAGACCTACTGCCAGTGACCTGATATCCAGAGTGGTCTTGGGTTGTTGGGGGTTCAGCCAGGAGGAGAGGATCGAGCAACCAACAGATGGCTCTCTTCTCTTGGGGAGGAAGGACTTGTTGGCACTGCTGCAAGACTGCCACTGGGTGGAGGACTGGTCGTAGTGCAAGTTAGGACCTTTACAAAGGGAAGGGAGCTGTGAGACTCTGTGACTTGAGTGTGGCCCAATAGGTGTGCACCTGTGTGTGTGTGCCCTAGCTACAGGGAAGGGAGAAGGCAGGAAAAATAGATAGCAGGGTGGGTGTAAATGATGCTCTGCATGCCAGTCCCTCACCTGCATCACCACCAGGATGCTGTCAGCACTATCTGCATGTGAATCTTGGGGGGGATGGCTGTCCCCCCCCAGCCTGTCATAGGGGGCAATCTGTGGGGCAACATTACCAGCAGGAAAGTCCTGCAGAAATGGTCACCGGTGGTGGGCAGTGGGGACAGAGCCAAAGTTAGAAGAATAAACATGTTAATGGCCAAAACAAAAAAACGTACAAACAAAACAAAGGTCACACTGGGAGCTCGGGTGCTCATAATACAAAAATTCTAAATGTAGAAACACAGAAACAGTATCAAGCACTCACCACCAGTTTTCCAAGAAAGGCACCACTCCAAAAGAATTCAGAATTGCATGTGTTTGATCAGTGCTTCACAGAGTAAAAATACATGCTGCCTGAGGCATTTTGAAAAAAGGCTACAAGTCACTGAAGTGACCCCCTAAAATACTACTCTCCTGCATGATGTAATGCAGAGAGGCAGGGTCAGCACAGTGACTTTTCTTTTCCATAACACACGTTAAAGTGACAAGTGCAGTTAATAAATAGCAAGTGACTGTAAAAAAGTAATAAATTACGTAGTAATTATACAAAATTTAAAAACAAGTAGAAAATGTTCTCTTAATATCTACATACATTTTCAATAGGAAGTCTATTCTGTATAATATCTAAACAACAACTGAGTGTATACATTGGATCACGGCTCTTGTTGAAGTATATAGAAATAATTTTCAAATCCATAACAAGTCCAGTATTTAGAAATTCTTCTCACAGTTCATAATGAATATCCATCAGGTACAGAGATTGTACATAAGCAATTGACTACTTCAAACAGGAACAGTATTTCATACCTGGAGCAGTGCCAATCTACAAGGAAAAAACAGAGACATGCATACGACTAAAGAACAAGAAATACATAACGTTAGCTCAACGTTCGTTGTCTAGCTGAGTACTGCAACCTTATATTTCATTTCAAAAATGGTGTTAATTCAAACATTCCATTCAGACATGGGGGTTGCTTCAAGTCGTAAATCCAGAACAATTCCTTGCACATGACAAGGTTGTTGTAATCGGCACCTTGTACATTTGTGGACAGTTTGTCTATTGCTGTAAACTAAAATGTGTGGTCAGAAGGTGTAGGTTCTTCTTCTACGTGCATGGCTGTGGCATATGCAATGTTGTCGCTTGGAAGTGTCCAGCAATGCTTTCCCATCTGATTGTTTTACCCACGTAAAACGCTCCACAAGTCCAAGTGGCAAAATAGATAATGCCGACAATGTCACATGTAATTAGCTGCCAAATTCCATGCTCCCTGCCACTATGTGGGTTGACAAATAATGAGCCTGCTGACACAAATTTGTAATATGTGCAGCACTTACATGGATAACAGCCACGTTTATTTTGATCCAGCCATGTCCGTGGCTGTGGATTGGTCTGACTGCTGTGCATAAATGTATCTTTTAGTGTGGCAACAAAATGGTAGGCAATTTTGGGTAGTTCTCTCTCTATGTTTACTTCCTAGAGGACATACCAGGTATTTATTATGATTTTTTTAACATAGCTGGCATGGGCAGAAAAGGTTGTCACAAAATTGAAACAGTTGGAAGATGGCTTATCTTAGTGGAGCAGTGGCCTTGATTAACGTCACTGTAGCCATTAATGTACATTTGAAAGCAGTGAAATATTAGTCCCATTGACATCTCTGGCATGCGCTCCTGCACTATGCCTGATTTGATTTTTGATTTGATTTGATTTTGTCTTTTACCAGGAAGTGAACTGGGCACTGCCCTTTTTCAGTCACATCTGACATGTAACAACATACAATCCACAGTTAATAAATACACTGTATACAAATCAATGTTCAAAACAAGAATATTGACATTAAGCATTCATCCCGTACAGTTTCATTGACAAATATTTAAAGTGCCTTTCATTGTGTGCTGCTTTAACAGTGCCAACCAAGTCATTTAGAGTGCTAGGTCCAAACCAGGAAAAATATTTTTTTGCACAGTGTTAACTTTGCAGGATTAATAGAAAAATGCTTGGATGCATTACTCCTAGTATAGTAGGGGCTGGACAACAAATGAACGGAGAATAAAATATCTGTCATAACACGCCCAGTGTGGGGGAAGATCGGAGCTATAGAGAAATGGAAGGGATTGGTTGGCCATCTTGTCAGGGCCAACATGCAGTCCCTTCCCACCACTTATAGGCTTTTCCACCACTTTTAAAACTAGTGTGCTTTGAGTATCGTTGACCTAAACTACCGGAATATGTAAGGTGTACATGGAGCATAGATAACTGCTTTAAAGGACAACACATGTCCTACCAGCAATCACACCTGCTAAACCACAACCCCCATTAGGCTTTTCAGCCTGAAAAATAATTTATTCTTTACCTCTTTATAATAATCTGTTCTCTGATGTATTGTCGATAATGTAAACATGGCCTGAGCAGTGCAGTGCCATTTCACATGCTCAACAAGGCTCCATGCAGCTCCACCAAATAAGTGATACAGTGGAGCAGCACCGAGCTGTGCTGAGCATGTGAAATGGCACCGTGCTGCTCCAGTCATAGTTACATTACCACCGCTACATTGGAGGACAGATTATTAGAAAAAGGTAATGAAAAAATTATTTTTTAGGCTGAAAAGCCTAATCGTGGGGTTGTGGTTTGAGCGGTGCAGTGCTGAAAGGAGAAGTGTCCTTTAAAGGGAATCTGTCAGCTCTTTTTGCATCATATTACTTCTAGTTGAAACCCCAACTTTTATGATTGCTTACTTTCTCTAAAATTCATTGATGTTGTTATTTTATATGCTTCCTTTCTCAGTAAAACTAAAATGAGTGCTAACGGTGCAGTTCAATTATAACAAACCTTGTTTTGCTTTAATGATTACAGGCAAGAGTATGTAGTACAGGGCTGTCCCTGCAATAACACATACCATGCCAGCTGAGGTCTTCATATTGGTTATTATTGTAATTTTTTGTTAAGTCCTTTGTTTATAACTTTGCAGAGTTTTGGCAAACGTGGAAGGATATGTGACTCCCTGAGAAGCCCAATTGAGCAGCACTAAGAATTATGGGAAAAGTTCCCATTTTAGTGATGTAGATCCCACAATTGCTGTATTGAACACAGCGAGTATTAGTTTTAAGTTTTCATAGCATCAGCATGAGGGTTCATGTTTAAAAGTATACTTACAGGTAGTTTAGGTCTAAAACTAGTTGCAAGTATACTTTTAAACATGGACCCTCACGTTGATGCTATGAAAACTTAAAACTAATACCCACTCCCTGCTGTGTTCAATACAGCAATAGCAGGATCTACGTCACTAAAATTGGAAGTTTTCCCATAATTCTTAGTGCCACTCGTACGGGTATCTCAGGGAGCCACCTCCACTTCTGCATTTGCCGAAACTCTGCAAATAAAAGTACAAACAAAGGACTTAACATCAAATTACAATAATTACCAATATGAAGACCTCAGCTGACAGGGTGTATGATATTACAGAGACAGCTCTGTACTACATACATTTGCCTGTCACCTTTAAATTGTTGATCTACTCTTATTGCATAATTTGTGAAACAGTGCAGCCACTCCTGATGAGATAGTTTCCTCTCCTCCCTCTGAATCATGAGTGGCTAGACTGTGTCAGGTAATTCCCAAGTCCAGAAAAGATGCAGTGGGAGTTGATAAATGCTGTAAACATACATGTTTTAGTGTGGTAAAACCAGTATACCAGTCTTTTTTTCAGTTTTGAAAAGAAAAAAGGAAAGAGAACCAAACTGACCAGCTACATCATCAAAATCTAAAGAATGTGAGCAATGATAAAATGTTTCTTTAACTAGAGATACTTTGAGGCCTGAGGGGTTGACAGTGTTCAAGTTAATATTGTATTGTTAATCTGAATTATACAATGGCAAGAAAGAATCCTGGACTCTGATTGGTCAGTGTGTGCCTGAAGCAGTGATGTTACTACACAATAACATCACTGTATTGATTTTCCACTAGAGATACTTTCTTTTTACATTATAAAAATCTTCTAAAAACATTTTTAATTTTTTTATTTATTTTATATAACATTGAACCATTGTATAATTTCAATAAGGCACTCCAAAGTGTGTGTTATCGTGTAATAACGTTACTCCTGGGTGGTGGAAGCCCACGGTTTCGCCTCATGCTTCAACCCACCCCAGGAGTGACATTATTACACGATAATACGCACCTTGTCGTGCCTTATTGCTTAAGTAAAGCTACTGTAAGTTATTATTGCACAGTTTCTTTAAATCAAGGATTTACACAGAAAAAACAAACTACCATCTGTTTAAGAAAATTGTAAAAATGTCATCAAATGGTATTTAAAAATTGTTTGAATAGATTTCAGCACTTTAAAAATGTTAAAAATGAAAAAGTTCATAATGTATTAAAATAAGAGACACCACGTATAGCAAGCATTGGCAAGTAATTGATCTCTCACTAGCTAACTTCCCTTTAATATATCCTAAGGGTTTTATAATGATGTCTGTATAGACTAAAACAAAGTTGTTATCCAGATAAGCACATCCCATTCATTTAGTTTAAAGTAATATAAATGAGCAACTTAATAATGTTTGAACAAATGCTCAGCAAATTTATACTTTGAAATTGAGATTTTAAATTGGACATTTCAAATGTAATTGGACCAATAGAAATGGTCCACAAATTACAATCGGCTATAAGTTGGTTGAGCTTGGCATTGAACCATGCTCCCTGAGGAAGGCCTAGTAAGGACCAAAGCACTGGGGTTACTTCTGTGAGTCTCCCTTTTTCATTGGTATTGGTATGTCTATGTTTTGTATGCATTTTGGGCAATATTTTTGCCACTTTTAACAACGGAGAGAAAATAAAATTTTATTCATTGCACTGTATCTGCTTCTCATGTATGTTTCTCTGTGTAAGAGTGCTGACACATTTAGTTTTGGTCTAAGGTGAGAAGTTGATCATACCACAGAGCAGCAACCACAGCACCAGGCGCAGCTACCATGGGGGTCACTATTCAATCTTCAGAAAGGATAGAGATGGGGCAGGGGAGATGGGGTAGTCATTTATATAAGAGAAGCCATCAAGGCCACAAGGGCTATAATAGCTGGAGAAGGAGAGGAGATAGAGATGTCATGGGTCCAGCTGGCAGCTGGGAGCGGCAAGAAAATAACACTGAGGGTGGTTTACACGTCTCTGATCAAAAAGACGTGGTTGATAAGAAACTTGCAAAAGAAACCAAATGGGCAGCAGCACTTGGGCATGTGGTGGTCACAGGTGATTTCAAACTACCTGATGCAGACTGGAGCAACTCAAGAGCTTGCAGCAGAAGAAACCCGTTACTCTTGGACACATTTCAGGATGACTTCCTGGTACAGGGGTAAGGAAGCCAAAGAGGGAAGAACCAACCCTGGACCAAGTGCTGGCAAATAATGACTATGACTGGAATATCAGAACAGGAGAAACACGAGGTACTAGTGATCACCTATCAGTAGGGTTTGCTATAAAGCTTGGCAAGAACACCCAAAATCCCAAATTAGGGTCCTTGATTTCAGACGAACTAACTTTGAAGAAATGAAGGAGAAACTCAGAGGTAGGTTAGAGGGAACAGAAGGAGTAAGGGGTAGGAAATGGGCCATCATTAAGGCTAGCCTAGATGAGGTCAGCAGCTATTGCTTGAGTTAAGTGAGGAAAGGTAAAAGATACAGAAAAGATTTAAACCAGTTTGGTTCACAAGGAAAGTAGGGTGGGGGTGTAGTGAGGGCAAAAAAGGAAAGCTTTCAAGAGGTTTATCAAAGGGTTGGAAACCAGAATGTGTACCTTGTCAAGTTGAAGGAAGTCAACAAGATGGTGAGGAATAGGGGTGCATGAGTAACGATCAGTATTTCTAGGGACGTGGATATGATGTTCTATCCACACTATCTGGCATGATCCTTTCCCATTTAAGAAGTGCTGGAAAGTCTTCAAGCTGGCTCCTCCCACCCAGGTGGTATATCCCTTGGCTCCACCCCATGATGCCAGATCTTCCTTTCCACTGGAATAATCAGGTTCCCTTCTTTGCGCTCCTGCATTTATGTCCTAGCGCTCTCTGATCCTTTTGGATTGCTTTAAAAACTTCACTACCATTTCAGTATTTGTCTTCGAGCTTCCTGACCACAATGGATGACAAGTCTGCACCTGGATTTCATCGATGCCCATGCTGGCAGAAGATGTCACGTAATGACCCCCATGCCACATGCATTTACTGCCTGTACCACGAACATAATACCCAGGACTGCGATGTATGTCAGTCTATTCACGCGACAGTCCTTGAGGACCACCTCGCCCACCTTAAATTGAGCCACCCAGAAAAACAACATCCGCTGGTCAAATCTAAAGATGCCCGTTGGGTGTTCTTTGTGGCTGTGGGGTCTGCCGAACAGCTAGAAGAGCTTGCAGCCTTCGAGGAGTAGGCAGCTTGGGCCACAGCTCAATCCTCTTCAGCTTCTGCCTTCATGCTGCTCCAATTGGGCTCCACTTTTTCGGAGTCCTTCAAGGAGCAGTGCCAGTCCCTCCCAATGAAGAGTCAGAGTCCTTCTGGATCTCACAGCTCTTGATCTTGAAAGGAGAAGAAGGAGTTCAAGACAGAGAAGACTTATCGTCGATGTTCGTGGGACAGGGACTTTCTCCGTATCACGACTCTTAAGTTTTGACCACGGTCAAAACCGCGGCCTTGGCCACTGACTTCATAGAGACCCCATTGGGCCAGTCAGTTGAGACACCGGCCAATGATGTGACTGAGATCTTTCTCAACCCAATTGATCAGTTGTCATCTGAAGAGGCCAATAACTCTCTCTTCAGGAATCCGGTCCTGCCTGAGACCATAGAAGAGGCTGCTCAATCCACTGATCAGAACCCCCTGGTCACCGACCACAGACCAAGAGGAGCTGCGGCATTCCCCAGCTCCCTCCGAGATCCCCTATCGGCATCCCCAGTGGCCAAGGTCAAGGTCTCGGTCCTCCTCCAGTGGGTCAAACAGCTCCCACCATCATCGGTGTTCCCACTCTCAGTACCACGGGAAGTGGCACTGCTGCTATTCCTCAGGCTTTGGCGTAAGTTGCATCAGCGCTACGAAGACCTTATGTGACAACAGTTGGTGCTGGCCGGTATGAAGTCGGCCCCGGTTTCCATGCTGGCCATCTCTTGGCTGTCACCCGAGATGCCGACACTGACTCCCCCTGTGGGGTCGGTCGAGACCATCCCTCCCCCAGTGGAGCCGGTCAAGAATGAATTTGTTCAGCCAAAGCTGGCCTCTCTGCCAGCTGCCACCCCAGCAGCCATTAACCGGTGCTCCAACCAAGGAGTCTCAGATGGCCAAGGGGCTTCCCCATCAGCTGTTGGTCACCATCACACCTGATCACCCGTGGAGAGTTGTAGGTGATTCTGGTGGTCAGCTGCTTTATGCAGACTCCGAGTCCAAGGATTCCTCCCTACACTCCTGTCCAGTCGATGAGGAGCCCATGAGGGATCTCTCGATGGAGGAAGGGCCCACTTCCTTCCTGGGCATCTTTCACCTCATCTCCGACTCCACAGGGATGAAAATGGAGCCCATCCAGAAGCAGGCATGCTATCCCCTTGCAGAGATGCTGGACAAAGGGGACTCTCTGATGGAGGCTTTTCCAGTGGCCGAGGCCATTGTTGGCCCAGCCCTGGGGCTTTCACAGTGCCCCACTTCCTGCCCTGCACCCTCTGCCAGGATGGCCCACAAGTATGCGGTGCCCATTGGTACCCTCTCGGGTTTCACGGTGCACCCCTCGGCCAAGGGGCTGGTGGCTGACTCCATGTCTTGGCACTCAGGCAAAATGGGGGATGTTGACAAGCTGCTGGACAAAGAGTCCAAGAAATTGGGCCATGTGGCTAAAAAAAGTCTATGTTGCCTTTTCGCTTAGCCTCTATCTGGCAAGCTCAGCTGTCTTGATGGCACACTTCTCCCATGCCCTCTTGGGGTCTTTGGATGAGGTAATTCCTCACCTGCCTGCAGACCTCCAGACTATGGTCAAGCAGGTCTGAGATCAGGGCTGGGCTGTGGCCAAGTAGCAACTGCAAGGAGCTCTAGATCTGGGAGATGCCTGTGCCCACCCGGTGGTGGCTGCAGTAGCCATGCGCAGTAGGGCTTGGCTGCGGATCTCGACCTTCAAGGCAGACACTCAGCACAAGCTGGTGGATGTTCTTTTTTTGGGCACTGACCTTTTTAGGTCCAGTGTGGAAGATCACCTCCAGCGCATCAAGAAGTCCAATGCCACCTTGGACTCTAACATCCACACAGAAGGATCCCAAGGGCTCCAGGCAACAGAAGCGAAAGCCCTTTCGGTCCTCCACTCCTGTGGCAAAACCAGTCCAGAATCAGGCTGGCCAGCAGGCTATGACCCAGGCCCAAGTCTGTGGCCTTGGTGGTCCGTAAGCCAGGAGGGGAGGAACCCAGTGGTGCCTCAGCCGGGTCCTCCTCCTCCTCCTCCTCCTCCTCCTCCAAGCCTGCTCAGTGAAGGTATGGGGGGTGCCACCCTCATACCCATCATGCCTCTCCTGGGTCCTCCTGTGGTGGACCCTCTCCATCATTTCCTTTCCACCTGGTCTGCTGTCACCATGGGTTCTAGAAGTGGTTGGTTAGGGTCTGCCTCTGGAATTCAAGCAGTACCCTCCAAGCCAAGCCCACGCCTTATTGGGAGGATTTGATATCCACAGACACTCAGTTGGCTCTTTGAGACAACATAGCCCAGCTCCTCCACAAGGTTGGAATAGCGGATCCTCCGGAACACCCAGGGTTTGTCTCCATCTTCCTGATGCAAAAGCGGATGGGGGCTGGTGCCCCATTCTAGAGCTGCATGACCTGAACAAGTTCCTCAGGTCACACACCTTGAGGATGGTAACTCTGTCTCAGATCATACCATCTCTAGAACAAAACATATGTTTTTTCTCCCTGGATCTTCAGAATGTGTTCTTTCATGCCCCAATCTGTTCATCCCACCGAAGGTTCCTCCATTTTCAAACTAAGAGAACCCACTACGAGTTCCAGGCCATGTCATTTAGCCTCTCCTTAGCCCCCAGGGTCTTCATCAAATGCATAGCAATGGTGGGAGCTTACCTGTGAAGCTGAGGGGTCTGGGTGTACCCCTACCTGGATGACTGGCTGATTGCAGGTCCCTCCCGGCAGGAGGTGGAGCAGTCCAGGGACCTGGCCCTCCAGACCTGCACCTCCTTGGCCTTCTGGTCAATGAGGCCAAGTTGGAACTCATGCCCTTGCAGGTGATCAGCTTTATCAGGGCAGAATTCGACTCTTGCTGAGCCAGAGCCTGGCTCCCAGTGGACAGGGCAGAGGTTCTCTCCTCTTTTGCCCGATCATTTTGGGTTGGGCAGTTGCACCCTGCCCAAGACTTCCTCCACCTTCTGGGTTACATGGCAGCCTGCACCAGTGTGGTCTGGTGAGCCCACTGGAATATGCACTCCCTGCAGTGGTGACTGGCCAGACAGTGGTCTCAGTGCAATGGTCACTTTGACCAGCTAATCACTGTGACCCAGAAGATGTGGGGCACCCTCCAGTGGTGGCTGGTCCCAGAGCATCTGCAGGAAGTGTTCCTGTTTGTTCACCCTGAGCTGATGGTTATCCTGATGACCAATGCCTCTCTCACAGGCTGGGGTGCGCATCTGGGGGAACACAGAGTCCATGGGCTCTGAACCGCTGAGAAGTCCCAATGGCACATCAACCTGCTGGAGCTCCAGGCAGTTCAGCTGGTGCTGATTGCATTCACTCCATATATGCAGGGTCAAGTGGTCCATGTCCAGACGGACAACACCACAATCATGTACTACCTCACAAACAAACAAACGGTGGGGTGCACTCCCTGCCTTTGTGCAAGGAAGCTGTCTGCATTTGGACCCTCGTGTGCAGCCTGGAGGCAGATCTCCTAGCCATTCATGTAACAGGAGCCTCCAGTCAGCTGGTGGACACCCTCAGCCAGGTAGGTGAGGCATCTCTTGAGTGGTCTTTCCATCCAGAGGCAGTTCACAGCCTGTTCTGTTCTCCCAGTGGGGCACCCCTCAGGTGGACCTGTTTGCCTTCATGGAGAATGAAAAGCTGAGGCTGTTCTGTGCCCACCCCTCTCAGCAGGACTCACTGCAAGGGCATGCCTTCTTGAGGCCTTGAACCCCAGGCCTTTTCTATGCCTTCCCTCCACTTCCCTTAATCCACAAGGTGCTGCTCAAGGTCAGGAGAGACAAGGCACAAGTGATCCTGGTGGCTCCTGACTGGCCACACTAGTTTTGGTACTCTGATCTCCTCAGCCTTAGCAACAGGCTCCTGAGGCATCTTCCACTCCACCTGGACCTGCTTTCTATCAATCAGAGAAAGGTACTCCACCCAGACCTTTAATTGCTGCATCTAACAGCCTGGTTCCTGAGCGGCTAGAGTTCCAGGCTTTGGGTTTCTCCAGAGATGTCCTCACCATGGTGGAGGCATCTGGAAAGGAATAGACCAGAAAATGCTATGCCTTCAAATGGAAGAGATTCTCCATTTGGTGTCAAGGCAAGGGAATGGACTCTTTGACCTGTCTGGTGGCCAACATTTTGGATTACCTGTGGTCCCTCTCCAAAGGGGACTTCGGTCGATGACCCTTAAGATGTACCTGGCAGTCATCTCTGCTTACTGGGCATGGGCTGGTCAGCAGTCGGTGGCACAGGAGAAGGTCGTCTGGTGATTTTTTCAAAGGCTTAAATCATATTTCCCCTCCGGTGCATGAGCCACCACCACAGTGGGACTTGTTGCTGGTTTTCTCAAAGCTCATGGGCAAGCCATTCGAACCGATGCACAGGTGTGACATGTCTCACCTGTCATGGAAGACTGCCTTCTTGGTGGCTATCATGTCAGCCAGAAGGTTCCGTGAGCTCCAGGCACTTTCAGTGGAGTCTCCTTGCCTGGTCTTCCGCAGGGACAAGGTTGTCCTGCACCCCAACCCGAAGCTCCTCCCGAAGGTTGTGTCAGATTTTCACCTTAACCAGGTGATGACTCTTCTGGTGTTCTTCCCGAATCACACCTCAGAGACCAAACATAGGCTCCATACTCTGGACCTGAGGTGAGCGCTCGCTTATTACAAAGCGTGCAGGGCGGGAGCTCAGGGAGAGGTTCGTCAGCTGTTTGTCACCTACGCTGAAGCCACATCTGGCAGACCTGCAGCCAAGCAGACAATTGGCAGGTGGATCACTTCCTGCATTGATCTCTGCTGTAGGTTGGCAGGTAGGGAGCCTCTCGGAGGGCTAAGGGGTCCTTCCACCCGTCATACCGCTGCATCAGTGGCTGCTTCTAGGGACCTGCCTATCCAGAAAATCTGCAGGATTGCTACCTGGAAGTCAGCACACACCTTCATTTCCCATTACCGCATTGACCTAGAGTCACACCAGGATGCTGGTTTTGGGGCCTCGGTTCTCCAATCTCTGTTCCTAAATAGGGGGTGTGTGCCTTGCCTCCCTCCTCCCGGAGAACTGCTAGGAGTATGTTAATAAGTGTGGATAGAACATCATATCCACATCACTAGAAAAACAGGTTACTCACCTGTAACAGTAGTTCTAGGAGTGGTATATGATGTTCATCCACATGGACCCATCCAACCTCCTCTGGCCTAGGCACTCTCCCTCTGCTTCCAGCGGGAAAGATCTGGCATCATGGGATAGAGCTGAGGGATATACCACCTGGGTGGGTGGGACGAGCCAGCTTGAAGACTTTCTGGTGTTTCTTAAAGAGGAAAGGACCATGCCAGATAGTGTGGATGAACAACATATACCACTCCTAGAACTACTGTTACAGGTGAGTAACCTGTCTTTCCTGAATAGCATGAATTATAGGCTATTCATTACTCAGGAAGAAGAAAAAAGAATAATCATTGCTATTCAGGTCTATTCGGTGTTTTGCTATTCAGCAGGAGTTCAAGAGCTCCAATCAGAGGAAACTTTGGAAGCTCACAGAAGGCAGTTCATGTGAACCAGCACTTGCAGAAGCTACAGGCAAGAGAGACAGTCTGAGATGCTGTGAAAGAGCAATCTACTTCCATCCGCTTTTTAAAATTAACCAAAAAGCAGAACTCTTGACAGTTTTTGTTCCCTTTGTAAATCCCAAGCTACAGAAGGTCAATTTTTTTTACACTTCTAGTGTAACAATTAGGCTTTTCTTTATGGCCAGCCCGATGGCACAGGGGGGTTGAGAACCTGGATACCACACTGGTGATGCAGGTTCGATACTGAGCGAGAGTTATCAGGAGCTAGCTGGGGAAGAGGACTGAGTATCCCAGAGGACACTGCCTCTTATGGGCAGGGAGGGCAGTCGTGTTGTGTTGCAATATTGCCCCTGGGTGACATCATATGGCAGCGTGCTCAGAGAGATTTATTGGGAGGGGGACACCAGTGGTGATGTACTCCACACTTGTGTACGTGCTTGCATATCACCCCAAAGCCAGTATCCCAGGGAGAAAACCATGAGGGAAATCCTGGACAGAGCAACAATGAGAGGTCCGACCCCTCACAGGCCCCACACTGGTGACATTGTCCTCCCTCCATGAACCAGATCCATATTCTGGCAGGTAAGAGGGGGCCTGCTGACTCTACCGTGGAAGAAGAGCCATGAGGGAAGTCTGGAGGTTGAGATAAGTTCCTGGGATGCTGATTCATGGGCTGGGGGGGCCAATCCAGGATAATAGGGCCTGTACCAGAGGAGCAGAAACAAGATAACAAAAAAAAAATTGGCCTTTTTTCAGGAGAACTGCTAGAGTGAGAACAAACTGAAACTAAACTGGGTCTGTTTGCTGAGAGACAGACAGGCAGGGCCCAGTTAGCAACACACAGACCGTGCATATACCATATATTCTCGCATATAAGTCAGAAATCTGTGAGCTAAAGTACAGGTGCAAAAAACAGGTCTGACTTACACATGAGATGTAGCGGTGAGGGGAGAAATTTTTACCCTCTAGGAAGGGTCGGCAAACAGTGCATGTAAGGTACGAACCCCGTTTGCTTGCTTGCATAACCCAGATTATCCCTTGATTGTGCTTTATATTAAACAGAGCTAGATAATATCTATGATGATAGCCCTCTGTCCGAGCTGCAACTACACATGCTTTTCAACTCTGACGAGGATGACAATGATGAGAAGTTTTGTGGTTTCATTCCAGAAGACACGAGCAACTGAATCGCAGAGGAGTCCTGCTTCATTTTTTAAAACTTCTTATGTACTACTGAAATAAATAAAAGGAATAAGAAATAAATAAAAAAGAAAGAAATGACATTTTATTTGTGTTTTTATTTCATTTTTATTTACTGTAATCTCATTTTATTTCATTTAATTTAAAGTTAAAGTCCAGTAGCACTTTCCCGTTTTTTTAATTTTTAATGAACATTATACAACTGGTTTAAAGTTAAAGTCCAGTGTCACTTTCCCATGGTAATAGGTGAGTCAGTGTTGGGGTGTGTGCAGTATGAAGCAGAATGAGCGCATATAGCACTGCTTCATTAACACCATGAGATGGCAGCCATCTGTTTAAAGTTAAAGTCTAGTGTCACTTTCCTGTCATTTTCACCAGACTTATCGGCAGCAGAATAATGGTCAATTTCCCGACCGACTTATATGAGGGTCATTTGCTGGTACAGGAATTTCAACCCCCAAAATCGGCCCCCGACTTTTATGTGAACTGACCTATATGTGAGTTTATATGGTACTAAACCCAAACCAGATTTAAAGCTGTCATGTTTTAAACAGCTTTTGTCAGCTTAAGAGAGTAAGGAAGATTTTGAAGGGGTTTATTTAGTGAATAGAAATTTAAGTTTTTTTTGTAACTTAGTTGGACTTACAAAGAACAAGGCAAACTAAGGATTTAAATTCTTAGTAGTTTGAATGAAATGCAGCGAGGTGCACAACAGTGCCAAATAAATACATTTATACAATGGGTTTACAACAAGCATTTGTCAATGCCGAATGTTGATTGCGTTGGTCCGTTGAGCTCGCTCACTGTCCCTCTGTCACGCGCTCATTCTGTTTCTCCCAGTGCTGCAGGCTGCTGTTTTGTACTGGGCTCCTGCCTGTGTTGGCACCCTTTTCTGTCCACAAAGAAATCCGCAGCTGTCCCCTTGAGGTGACTCACTCCCCCTCTCACTCACTCATTCTGTTTCTCCTGGTGCTGCAGGCTGCCCTTTTGTACTGGGCTTGTGCATCTGTTGGTGGCTTTTTCTGCCCACAAAGAAATCTGCAGCAGTCCTGACACAGGTCCATTGAGCTTGCTCACTCCCCTTCTCTCACTCTCTCGTTCCGTTTCTGCCATCGCTGAAGGCTGGCCTTTTGTACTGGGCTCCTGCCTGTGTTGCCGCCTTGTTCTGCCCACAAAGAAATCCACAGCAGTCATGATAGAGCTCTGTTGAGCTCGCTCACGCCCCCTCTCTCACTCACTCACTCATTGTGTTTCTCCCGGCGCTGCAGGCTGCCCTTTTGTACTGGGCTCCTGCCTGCGTTGGCACCTTTTTCTGCCCACAAAGAAATCCGCTTCTGTCCCGACAGAGCTCTGTTGAGGTCGCTCACTCCCCTGTCTCACTCGTTCATTCTGTTTCTGTTTCTTCTGGCACTGCAGACTGCCCTATTGTACTGGGCTTCTGCCTCTGTGGGCGCCTTTTTCTGCCTACAAAGAAATCTGCAGCAGTGCCGACAGAGCTCCATTGAGCTAGGTCACTCCCCCTCTGTCACTTGCTCATTCCGTTTCTGCCGGCGCTGCAGGCTGCCCTTTTGTACTGGGCTCCTGCCTGCATTGCCGCCTCCTTCTGTCCACAAAGAAATCTGCAGCAGTCATGATAGAGCTCAGTTGAGGTGGCTCACTCCCCCTCTCTCACTCGCTCATTCTGTTTCTCCCGGCGCTGCAGGCTGCCCTTCTGTTCTGGGCTTCTGCCTGCTTTGGCACCTTTTTCTGCCCACAAAGAAATCCACAGCTGTCCCAAAAGAGCTCAGTTGAGGTCACTCACTCCCCTGTCTCACTCGCTCATTCTGTTTCTCCCGCCACTGCAGGCTGTCCTTTTGTACTGGGCCCCTGCATGCATTGCTGCCTTTTTCTGCCCACAAAGAAATCTGATTCTGTCCTGACAGAGCTCTGTTGAGGTCACTCACTCCCCCTCCCTCACTCGCTCATTCTGTGTCTCCCGCTGCTGCAGGTTGCCCTTTTGTACTGGGCTCCTGCCTGCATTGTCGGCTTTTTCTGCCCACAAAGAAATCTGCAGCAGTCCCGACACAGGTCCATTGAGCTTGCTCACTCCCCTCTGTCACTCGATCGTTCCGTTTCTGCTGGCACTGCAGACTGGCCTTTTGTACTGGGCTCCTGCCTGCATTGCCGCCTTTTTCTGCCCACAAAGAAATCTGCAGCAGTCATGACAGAGCTCCGTTGAGGTCACTCACTCCCCCTGTCTCACTCGCTCATTCTGTTTCTCCTAGCGCTGCAGGCTGCCCTTTTGTACTGGGCTCCTGCCTCTGTTGGCATCTTTTCCTGCCCACAAAGAAATCTGCAGCAGTCCCAACAGAGCTCCATTGAGCTCATCAATCCCCCTCTCTCACTCGCTCATTCCATTTCTGCCAGCGCTGCAGGCTGCCCTTTTGTACGAGGCTCCTGCCTGCATTGCCGCCCTTTTCTGCCCACAAAGAAATCCGCAGCAGTCACGATAGAGCTCTGTTGAGCTCCCTCACTCCCCCTCTCTCAGTCGCTCGTTCTGTTTCTCCCGCCGCTGCAGGCTTCCCTTTTGTACTGGGCCCCTGCATGCATTGCTGCATTTTTCTGCCCACAAAGAAATCCGCAGCAGTCCCAACAGTGCTCCGTTGAGCTCGGTCACTCCCCTCCTCTCTTATTCGCTCGATCCTAATCTGTCCCAAACACTGATTTCTGACAGCAACTGCATTATTCTGCGCCAGAAGTGCAATAACACATTTTGGCCAGGATGTGAAATATGACAGCTGTACTGTTCATAAGGAGGTGTGGAAAAATGCCAGTGTTGAAAATGTGGCGTGAAAATATTACTAATTTGCGAAGTTAAAAGGGTGCGTGGAAATTTGTTTGTTTGTTTATTTGTTTATCAAGTCTAGGATTACAAATACCTTTGAGCCTTGGCTCTTTTACAAAGGTTCCACGTCAGAGAAATACAAATTATGGGGAACATCAAGACAGACATTACAACAATGTGGACATTGCAAACAGAGTACAGATTAATACAATTCAAGGGTAGCATTGTAACAAGGCAGCCAGCGGCATTTGTCAGAGAAAACAGACAACAGATAAGAAGTGCCAGAGTCATAGGGAGAGGAAAGGGGGGAGAAGGAATGTAGGAAGGGTGGGGAGAGGATGAAAATGCAGCATTGGGTATACCAAGATGTGAGGGTAGAATCCAGTGAGGAGGGGGGACAACTAGAGCAGAAAGGGAAGTGGAGAAACAAGATTAAGTTGGGCAGTCACAGGAGCTGTTGGTAGTGAGATAGTCCCGGAGCCTAGTTTTAAACATACCAATTGTTGGGGCAGAGAAGATGGTTGGGCTGAGGCCATTGAACCAGAGTGGTGCTCAATAAGCAAAAGAGCTTTGTCCCTATGAAATGTGACAGTGGGGGACTTTCAGTAGCTGTAGCATGGATCTCCTAAGGCACCATTTGTTAATTCGGTGTTGTAACAGAGTTGAGACCCCAGAAGGTGCAAGACCAAGGTAGATTTTTTTCACCATGGAGCAGGTGAGAAACTTTATGCGGTCTGATAGTTGGAGCCAGCCGGTCTGAGTGTACAGGTCACATGTGTGGGTGAGACGGTGAGCACCAGTGATGAGCTGACATGTTTTATTTAAGGCAGTTGAGAGGCGTCTAAGGGTTGTGGTTGTGGCCGAGCCATAAATGATGAGACCATAGTCTATTACAGAGATCACAGAGCTCAGGACTGCAACCTTCAAAGCTTCTGGCATGAGGTGTGGTCTGTGTTTGTAGAGGAGACCAAGCCGTGTATTAGCAGCTCTAGCTACATTATCTACATGAAGTCCATAGGAGAGATTAGGGTCAAGCTGTATCCCTAAGTATTTGAAGGACCCCACCTAATCTAGAGTGTTCCCCTGGGTGGTGGAGATAGCCAAGTGGTGTAGCTTGTGTGGGTTATGAGAGCTGCAGAAGAGCATAGATTTGGTTTTCTTGTCATTGAGGACCAGTTTATGATTAAGAAACCATGTCTCTACAGAACTGAAACCAAGTTGAAGGTTGTGTTGAGGAGTTGCAGGATCTTTGTGAGTGGAGAATACAATAGCATCATCGGCATATAGTATGATCTGTTCAGAGCAGTGGTAAGGGAGGGAGTTTAAGAAAAGGCTAAAAAGGAGGGGGCCCAGTATGGATCCCTGTGGGACACCAGAGCGAACAGACAGGGTGTTAGAAAGAGCGTCCGCAATTTTTACTCTCTGTGACCGGTTTTCTAAGTAGCTTTTAAACCAGAGAGAAGAGTCAGGTGTTAGCCCAGCATTCAGTAGTTGGTGTATTAGTAGTCCATGGTGTACTGTATCGAAGGCCTTGGAGAGGTCGACAAAAACGGCCCCTGTGAGAAGGCCGTTGTCAAGGGATTTGTGCAAAGCTCCAGTGAACTCAAGAAGGGCTGTAGTGGTGCTGTGACCTTTCCGGAAGTCGTGTTGTTGTGGACAAGGTATATTGTATTTATCCAAGTGGTCGGTAAGTTGATCAGCCACGATGCGCTCGAGTGCATTAGAGAGTGGGGGCAGTATGGAGATATGGCGATAATTTGAGTGATTCGTCTTGTCCTCACTTTTATGGACGGGGTGTCACGGTGGCTATTTTCCATAGGTCTGTGAATTTTCCACAGCTGACAGAGAGGTTTAGGATTTTTGTTAATGGATGAATTACCTCATCAAGGGTGAGCAACAGAAGCTTAAGGTCCAGGGTGTCGCTACTAGATCTAGATTTAGAGATAGCTGCAGTAATATAGTGGCGAGCTTCATTCAGCCTTACCTCCCTGAAGTAGAAAAGGGGATGGTTAGACTGAGGGGCTGAGGTATTTGGGGAGTAGGCCCTGTTTTCGAAAAAGTCATGAGGTAGAACAGCACTAAGGTCTGAAAAAGCCATGTTAAAGATGTTTGCGATCACCTTGGGGTCGAGGGTTGAGGATCCATCAACCATTAACATGGCCGGAGAGGTTTTTGGCTGCTTCCCTGTGACATCCTTGATATTGTCCCAGAAAGCACGACCATTTCCCCATGTATTGATGAGAGCATCTTTGTAATAAGTGGATTTCATTAGCCATATGGCTTTTGTGCAGGCATTTCGTGCTTGTTTGTAATTTTGGATGTCCAGTTGTTTGCCAGTGGCCCTGGCAACTGCCCAGAGGTGATCCCTTAGTTTCAGCTGTGAGAGAAGAGCCGCGGTGACCCATGGGTTAGAGAGAGATTTTGTTTTGCACCTTTTAGCAGGGGCAAAGAGGTCGCAGGCTTTGTTGAAAATTGAGATGAAGTGATCAAGTGCCAAGTTAACATCTGTTGCTTCATAGATGGGTAGCCAGTCTTGTAGAAGCAGGTGTTGTTTGAGATGTGGAAGTTTTCCATGAGGAAGGACTCTGCTAGCGATAACTTTGGGAGGCGGCTTAAGGAATTTGTTAGACCATGCACACATGACTGGGGAGTGGTCACTGAGAGAGTCTGGGAGAATGGTCGTACGAGAAATCCTTGTGGGGTGAGTGGTGAGGACCCAATCCAAGAGGGTACTGGTGCCAGTCTTGTAGTTAATCCTAGTAGGGGAGTTTACCATTTGCATAAGGTTAGCAGCTGAGATGGAGTCTTTATAGGCACTTGAGCTCGATGCTAACCAGTTTATGTTGAAATCCCCTAGTAGAATAAGTTCAGCTTCAGGAGGATGAGAGTTGATAACGTTTAACACGTCGTTGAATCCATGTTTAGGGTCCCTGGGCGGGATGTATATGGAGACAATAGTCAGGGCTTTATGGTTGGGACCTAGGACGATTTTTATTGGCAGAATCTGGGACGAGGCAGAAAGTGATGGAGTTGTTACAGGGTGCCATGACAGGGAGTCTTTGATATAGATTGCGCAACCACCACCTTTTTTGGATATCCGGTCCAGCCTGTGGGCATTGTAGCCCTGCATTGTTACTGCTGAGTCAGGAACTTTAGGTGTCAGCTAAGTTTCCACCACTGCAAGGATGTCAGGGTTGTGTTGGCATATGAAGGCTTGGTGTGCATCCAGCTTTGGTAGTAGGCTGCAGATATTAATATTGCAAGGATAAGGGCACCTGGAGTTTGTGTGTGGCCTGAGCTTCTAGGGCCAGGATTGGGATGGACGCTGCCTGAGATGAGAAGGAGGAGGAGTAAAAGTTTTAAGGAGCAGAGTCGCAGCTCTTTGAGAGATAGTTTTGATCATTGTTTCCAGGAGTAGAAGTTTGCAAGGTTCCAGGCAGTATCCCATATGGACTGCAAGGTGGTACAGTGTAGAGAGGTGGACACACTTGTTGAGAGTAGTGGTCAGGTTAAGTAACCAGGAATATCCAAACGATGCACCAAGCACAAGTCTCGAGTGGAAGTGGAGAGTTCCCTTGGAGTAGCAGTGAAAACCAGGTAGAAGGTGGCGGGGTGGGGTGGGGTGGGTGTGGGTGGCTAGGACCAGGAGAGAGAAGAGGGGTAGGGCAAGGAGGAGGAAGAGAGGAGAGAGAAAGGCAGAGAGAACCCACATGGCTTACGTACTAGATAGAGAAAGAGCTAGAGATATAGCCCTCTAGTGGTGAGAGGATATAATCTGCTAATGGAAAAGTCAACAAAAAAAAGCTACAAATTCACTTCTAATATCAACTCAGAACTTAAAATGACTGTAAGGATTAAACAAATTATTAAACCCTAGCACATAAATTCAACTAGAGACACAGAGGGAGATACAGTAGTTAGAGATATGTTCAGCAGGAGATAGTGTGGGCCACTTGGAAATCAGCTTCCACTGGTACCAAATCCAAAATTCAGGGCTAGTACCTTGCAGTACAGAGGATTTCTGAAAAACTGTTTAGGTTCCAGAAATTGAGGGGTCCGTGGCCTGGTCAAGGCATGCTGGATCCCTTGCAGTACAGAGGATTTCTGAAAAACTGTTTAGGTTCCAGAAATTGAGGGGTCCGTGGCCTGGTCAAGGCATGCTGGATCCCTTGCAGTACAGAGAAATTGCACAACGCTTGCTTGTAACACAGTCATTTTATGGACTTTCATCACCAGATTTTCAACATAGGCATTTTAGGAACTCTGCTAATGAACAGTGTCACTGTCATTTTCATACTGTCTCCCGAACACGGATTTCCCACAGCGACTGCGCTATTCTGCGCCGGAACTGTGAAAACACATTTCAGCCAGGATGTGAAAAGTGACAGCTATACTGTTCATCAGGAGGTGTAGAACAATGGCAATGTTGAAAATCTGGAGTGAAAATATTATAAATTCGCAAACTTACGAGCGTGCTTGCAAACTGAGCAACGCAAGCTCTTGACACAGTCATTTTAAAGAGTATCATCACCAAATGTTCAACATAGGCATTTTAGGCCCTCTGCTCATGAACAGTGTCACTGTAATTTTCGTAATCTGTCCCGAACACTGATGTCCCACAGCAACCGCAATATTCTGCGCCAGAAGTGCAAAAACACATTTTGACCAGGATGTGAAAAATGACAGCTGTACTGTTCACAAGAAGGTGTGGAAAAATGCCAATGTTGAAAATCTGGTGTGAAAATATTGCAAATTCAGCGAAGTTATGGCGTGTGCAGCGTAACACTGAGCAACGCACTCGTAAAAGAGACATTTTGGTTTTTTCCACCAAATTTGCAACATAGGCTTTTTGAGAGCCCACCTCATGAACACTGGCACTGTCATTTCATTAATCAATCCCGAAAGGTGATTCCATGCAGTGACCGCGAAATCACCTTTCCGGGCCGAATAACGCCATGACAGTAGCAGAACTCATGAGGAGGGGTCCCAAAAACCCCATGTTGAAAATTTGGCACCAAAAGTCCAAAACATGCCCCAGATATGCATCAAAGTTGAAAAAAACCTATATATGCCATTATACAGCTTACCGGCATTTCCTCAGTTCGCGGTCGGCTTTGAAGAGTGCAGGACGTGTTCCTGGTCCACCAAAGATCGTTGAGCTCAGCTCCAGAGGTACATATGGGAGGGTGTGGGGATGCAGGGTGCGCAGAGGGTGGGCGCGGGTTGGGAGGGGCCTGCCAGACTTGACGAGGGACCATTTTTTGCTTTACAGGTACAAAAAAAAAAAGTCATCACGGGATGTTTTTTTTTTGACACACTGGGGTGGGCTCCCAGCGTGCCAACTGACTGTTGGGGGGCAGCTGTAGCCGACGGGTGATTGGGCACCCCCATCGGCACAAAAGCGGGGGGGGCACAAGAGCTGAGGGGGATTGGGCACCCCCTCGGCACAACTCTCCCACTACTGTTTCGGGGGGGACTTCTGCCGACGGGGAGTGGGCTCCCCCGTTGACAACTTATAGCACCGAGATGGAAGCCGATGGGATTGGGGCCCCATCTGCAAAAACAACGCTGCTGTGTGGGAGGGCACATGTGTTGCCGAGGGGATTGGGCATCCTCTTGGCAGGGGTGCTCACTCATATTGTTTGTGGCAGTGACAAACGCTGCAATGTTCACAAACAATATCAAATTACCAGGTTCCGCCCAGCAATGGTCGCTCCCTCATTGCAGCGGTAACTGCACGCTGCAATGACGAGGCAGCCCCTGATTGCAGCGGCTAATTTTCTACAAGGTTGTGGCCCCCTGGCTGAACTAGTGTCAGCAGCAGCATGCCACGGCAGTGGGGAAAGCAGGCCAAGCCTTTCAAGGCTATGGGGGCATTGGGCACAACACTGCCATGCCTCCACGACCTGCTTCTGGAGGAAAGCTGCCACAATGTGTTTCTTGTGCATGCATGCAACCAACATAAAAAGAAACCAACATCACTGGTTAAAACTCATCATATGACTGTGTGACGATATTCCTCACAGCATGGCTGGTTCTACTTACAGCATTACATCATACCTAGAACCTGATGACATCATCAGATCCTGCTACATCACTTTTAAACTCAAATGTAAAGCTGCCATCTTGAATTCCAACTACCCACAACAGCCAACAAGTAACCTCAAATGCCCTCCTTACCTGAAGTAAACTTCAACTTCTTCCTCACAGAAGGCTTGGTTTCTGTGGTCCAGAAAACGTTTCCAGAGGAACACGAAGCTCTACAACCACCCACCCAAAAAATGCAAAACTAGAAAAACAGTTACAAACTGTGAGTGGACATCTCAGCTTTACCTCTGAACAGGGTAAATTAAACTGAGGACAGTGTTCATGGCATAAATACAAAAAAAGGCCCCTGTGGGCCACCACATTTTTTTTGACTGGCTTTATGAGACCAATAAGCAAATTGATCTCAAAACTATAACAGAAAATGATTTGATCTGTCACAGGTACTAAAAGAATTCTACATCTCCATTAGAAATGCTGCCAGAGAGAAGTAAACAGTATCACGTTACATTTCCCTCTGAGCAGGAATAAACAGACATTTAACTAGTGTCAGCATAGGCAGAAACTTCAGCGTAGTCACTGGAGATGCCTTTAAAAATGCTAACAATGTCTTTAACAGCATAGTCAAAATGTATCACAAAGGGAGGAAAACAAGGCCACATATGACCCTAGAATCATGACCCCCAGATGTACAACAGCTCTGGACTTCCCCCGCTGTGTCCCCATACACAGCCACAGGACTCATATAGAAAGGGTAGGCATTCAGCTACATCTAGCCAGAAGAAGGCAGGAGGGTCTCCAACAACTAAAAAAAAGACTCTCTTGCTGTTAAAAAAGATGAAAATGGTTGTGAATATGTGACCTTTTTCTTTAATAGGGAAACTAAAAACCACAAAGACCACAACAATCCGAGCCGTGATGCATACAGAGGTTTCATGTTCACCTGCCCAAATGACCCTCTCTGTCCAATGGCATCATTCAAGACCTCGCTAAATGCCCACCAGAAGCAGACACATTCTACCTGCATCCAAGTAGAATTCTGGAACCTCTCCAACATCTTGAATATCTTGAATCCACTGGGTTACAAGACCCAAGACAGCATGGTTGCACAAGGGGCAGGCTATGTCAAATGAATCTGATAGATTTATTTGACTGGATAACCAAGATACTAGATCAGGGTGGAGTGGTGGATGTGGCCTACCTAGATTTCAGTAAGGCGTTTGACACCATTCAACATAAGAGACTAGTAAACAAGCTGGGTAGCTTAGTAGTGGGTCCAAAGGTGGAAAACTGGATAAGAAATTGGTTAGGAGATAGAAGACAGAGTGTGGTGGTAAGCAGAGTTCACTCCAAGGAAAGGAGGGTGACCAGTGGGGTGCCTCAAGGATCAGTGCTGAGACCAGTCCTCTTTAATGTCTTTATAAGTGACATTGTAGAGGAGCTGGAAGGGAAGATCTGCCTCTTTGTGGATGACACCAGAATCTGCAATATGGTGGACACTCCAAGGGGTGGAAAGGATGAACAGAGACCTGAGAAAACTAAAGGAGTGTGAGACAGGGTCCTATTCTACCCAGGTAGTATAGGACCCTGTCCCAGAGTGGTTAAGGGCATAGCAGCTGGGATTCAATGCAAAAACGTGCAAAATAATGCACTTTGGGCACAGAAACCTAGGGACAGAGTACAAAATGGGTGGAGTGGTATTGATAACCACCAAGCAGGAAAGACCTAAAGATGGCCAGGCAGTGTGACAAGGCAGTAGGGAGGGCAAGTGGGATGTTGGGGTGCATAGGGAGGGGTATCACCAGCAGAAAGAGGGACATGGTGTTGCCTTTCTATAGATCGCTGGTAAGACCCCACCTAGAGTATTGTGTCCAGTTCTGGAGACCACATCTCCAGAAGAACATAGACAGATTGGAGGTAGTCCAGAGGAGGGCAACTAAAATGTTGCAGGGTCTGCATCAAAAGCCCTATGAGGAGAGACTAAAGGATCTCAATATGTACACCCTGGAACAGAGGAGGGTAAGGGGAGATATGATAAAGACGTTTAAATACCTCACGGGGTAAATATGGTACAGGAGGGGAGTATTTGTCAGAAGAGAAGGTGATCAAGAACAAGGGGTAGATTCAGGATAGATGTGAAGAAGTATTTCTTCACAGAAAGTGTGGTGGATTTCTGGAACAGCCTTCCAGCAGAGGCAGTGGGGGCCAAAACAGTGGTGGGGTTCAGGAATGCATTGGATAAAGCCAAAGGAATCATAGTGGAAAGGAAAGGGGGTGAGAGAGAAAGAGCTGCGGATCAGGCATGGTCTGATGTAATAGTCCCAAATATACACTTACCATTCCATCATATCGACAGCCATCCACCTTCTCTATGAAGAAGATCTAGAGAGGAGACAAATGGTGTCCATAGCTTATCACTGAGCAAATTCCAGCTTGAAAGTCTGCTGGTCCCCTTCACTTGCAGAGTGCCAGCAATGGTGCAGTATTCTTGGTGGTTCCCCAGTTCAATCTGCAACACCCTCTCATTCAGCAGTAAACATCACACATGCGATGGGGAATATCAGTGGCCAAAATATAAATCGGGCTCCGCAAGAAAGAAATGCAAATGAAATGCAAATGTACTATAATTCATGCAATTCCTGAAGTCTCCCTCCCACTCTGCCAACCAAAACTCCCAATCCTGCATGACTAACAACAGTGATGATGACAACTTCTACAGCTACACCAGTGCCGATGACAGCAACCGATGCTACCCTAATAAACACCACTCCTCCAAATCTTCCACCTCCTTAACAAGTAGTGTCTTCATTGAATGAACATTTTTCCTTCCAAACTTCATAAATCAGGGAACTGTACAGTTTATAAATTATGTAGCAATTAAGTAAACCAGCAAGCTTCAAGGCACATGAAGGTTATGAAGCTCAAAACACAGAATGCATTACAAAATACAGCATTCCTACAAAAAAAACTATTAAGGTTTAAAACTGTCACAGTTTGACTTTAAATCAGTTCTTCACATTACTGAAATGTTTCAGAATGTTCAACCAAAAAATGTACAATTTGCAACTGTTCAACAGAAAAAAAAATGTCTGTTGTTTACAGCATAGCATTTTCTTCACAATGCAGCATGCCAAAAAAAAAAGCACAGACATGCACACACACACACACACAAAAAAGAAAGTTATAGTTTGTTTTTAAAGCAGTTAGTCAAGGTATTCAATGTTTGCAACTTTTGAATGTACTGCATGTTTCCTAACTAATGAAATAATTTACAGTTCACAAATACCAATTCTGTAAAACAAAAAACGAAACTAGTTTTTCTCTCCCCTTCCCATAGTGTGAGAATACTTAATAAAATTATATTATATTTGAACACAAAAAGTTTATGTCCTTTTATTCAAATTTTGGTACTTAAACGTATTGTATAAGTGCAATAACACACTCCAGGGTGTGCATTATTCTAGATTGCCACACTTCCCAGGTGGTTGAAGGCACTCGGCCTGCAACCTCTGGCCTCACAATATAGCCAGGGCATGCAGTGATCTAGCATGATGCACACTCTGTCATGTGTTATTGCTAGCGTATTTTTGCAGAGGCCAGAGTCAGTTGACTCTGACCACCACTGCTTCTGGGTGGCTGCCATTTTGTCCTGTGCTTATGTGCAGTAGTGTGTTCTGTGCACACTTGTGCACTCAGCTTGTCCATGGCTTCATGCCAAAGAAGAAAATTAAAAAGGGAATTACTTTAGTTAGGCTTGACTATTAGTGATGTAGACTTGTCAGCACACTGGAATTGCCTATGTTTCATAATAATATAATGTAAATTTAATAATAATAATAATAAAATTTATTTAGTTGAGCGCCTTTCAAAATTTCAAGGCACTGTACAGCAAGAACAAACATGAAACATATTCAATACATTCAATAAAATCAAATATGAACATATATTTCAATACAACAATATAAAATCAAAACAAAGATGGAAACGCCTTTTCCCATAAAAAGGTCTTTAGTGCCTGCTTAAAACTCCCCACTGTCCTACACTCCCGGAGTCAATGGGGCAGAGAATTCCAGAGGGTAGGTGCAGCAAATCCAAATGCATGGGCACCAGATGACTTCAGATTTTCCCTCGGAATCTCCAGCAACCCCTCGTCAGCCGAGCAGAGCTGTCGCAGAGGGGTGTAAGGCACCAGGAGTTCTTTCAAGTAGTCGGGACCCAGACCGTGTAGGGCTTTGTAGGTCAAAAGACCCACTTTAAAGGTGATCCACCACTGTATTGGCAGCCAGTGCAGAGCGTGCAGCACAGGGGTAATGTGAGAACTTCTAGAAGCCCCAGTCAACAAACGTGCTGCCGCGTTCTGCACTAGCTGCAAGCGGTGGATATCAATCCCAGGAAGTCCTAGGTAAAGGGAGTTACAGTAATCAAGGCGAGATGTCACAAAGGCATGGACCAAGACCGCAGATCACTGGGCGGAACAAGATGCCTAATCCTGGCAATGTTCAAGATGGAAAAAGGCCAGCTTGACAACTCGCGGACACCTGATGACGGAGGGTCAAACCAGCGCCAAGCCCACTCCCAGGTTACGACACCATTCAGAGGTGAGGATCTGTCCACACCCAGGATTAATCCAGAGGGGAGACCAGCCCTCAATCCCTCTACCCTGTGACCCGGATCCACAACCATAACCTCAGTCTTTCCTGGGTTCAACTTTAAACTGCTGGAATTCATCCAGTCTTGGATGTCAGCGAGGCAGTTGTTCAGTACAGAGATAGCACTAACCTGGTCAGGTGCAAAAGACAGGTAGAGCTGGGTATCATCAGCATAGCAGTGAAACCTCAGCTCATACCATCTTACAATGTCTCCGAGGGGTAGCATATATACTGCAAATAACATGGGGGAAGCACCAAGCCCTGAGGCACCCCACAGGGCAGAGAGAAGGCCCCAGATGAAAACAAACCCGAGACCACTCTGCATTCTCCCTTCGAGGAACGATGAAAACCATCTGAGGACTGTACTCGACAGCCCACAAATGGACCTCAGACATTCGAGCAGAACCCCATGATCCACAGTATCAAAAGCTGATGATAGATCAAGGAGAACCAAGATAGAACGGTGTCTCCAATCTCTCACCATCAGGAGATCATTGAGCACTCGAACCAGAGCAGTCTCGGTACTATGCCTCTTGCGAAAACCAGACTGGAGAGGTTCAGATAAACTATGGATGGTCAAATGGTTATCCAATTGAGCTGCCACAACTTTCTCAATAACCTTCCCCACAAAAGGGAGGTTAGAGATTGGCCTGTAGTTTGCTAGGTCATCGGGTTTAAAAGCTTTCTTCAGAAGGGGAGTCACCACCCCTTCTTTCAGAGAGCTAGAAAAAACTCCCATATCTAAAGAACACCAGATAATCCGAGCTAAGACCGGGCTGATGATCTCACTACAACCCAAAATCAGGGAAGTAGGGCCAGGGTCTAAACTACAGCATGTGGGATGCATCTCATGGACAATCCTCATAGTGTCTACGAGGTCCGGCCAGTCAAAGGCACGCCAGGAAACTCCAGGCTCTGCGACAGGATACCGATCAACTGCAACATCCTTGGAATGAGGATGGAGGCACTCCCTCCTGATGTCTTCAACCTTATTCACAAAGAATCGCGCAATCTCCTCACAATCAGTTTGAGTAAAGACTCGATGGATCTGCTGACAAGCTGAGTTGCACAGTCTGTCAACGGTTCTGAAGAGCTGAGCCGGTCGATTCCATGTGACAGAAATTTCCCTGGACAGGAATTCTGCCTTCGTATGGGAAATTGCTGTTTGGTAGAGTTTATAATGCTCTAGCAAAATAAGGTGGTCCGCATCAGTGGTAGTCTTCCTCCAATGACGCTCCAACCTATGCCCCATCCTCCGCAACCCTCTCAGAGCCCCATCAAACCATGGGGCAGCAGGACGACGCGGAAGGGGTGAACACGGACTGGCACAATCTGATCGAGTGCTACCAATATGGCCCTATTATAGGCCACTACCAGCTGCTCAGGATCAGTGCAGAACTCATCCAACAATGAGAGGTCAATAACCGCCATCAGGTCTTCAGGGACAATGTCCTGCAATGGGCGGTACCTGACCAACTCCACAGGGGCCGACCTACACAGGGGGGCCTCAAAATTGAACCCAACTGAGTAGTGATTGGACCAACTGACTGGTTCCACCACCAAATCGGAAGCCTCGATCCCCAGGAGGAAGACCAGGTCAGGAGAGTGACCTCCCTTGTGTGTAGCTGAGGAAACAACCTGTGTAAAGCCCAGAGATGTCATCTCCTGGAGGAAATGTTGACCAAAAGAATTAAATTAGATGGAGCCCAAGCACTGAAAGTAAGCCCAGAACCATCAGTCTGGGCAACTCCAAGGCCATGTCGGTGGCAAAATCTGCTATTTCCTGCAGAAAAAGCTTCTCATCACCTGGTGGACGATAAATGAGGGCAATCCTGCACCTATCATAATATCAGACATCTTCCTGTGAGTAACCCAGGCTCAGTCCCCTCCATGGCCACTTGTGCAACTGTGAGTGTACTGCCATATATAGCTGTTAACTAGTAGAGTGGGACTAGTCATCCGACTCCCACTACTTCTGGGCTGCTAGCTTCCATTTGGTTCTGTGTGAGTGCAGTGTGTGCCCTCAAGAAAGACATTATTCTAAATGTGTGCCTTTGTGCCAAAGAAGAAATAAAAAAAATGTTTTTTCTTCTGAGAATTTATTTTCTAGGCAGGCTAAACTAATGAATTAGACTAAGTTGTCAGCTCACTGGCATTGCTGCAGTGAGTGACTACTATATTTCAAAACATGATAATTAAAATTTAACATCAAAAATTGAATCTACCCCACCTATCCCCTCAGGACAAAGCTGTGCTTGATAAACCAATCACTTTACAGGAAATCCAAACTGCTTTATCATCATTAAAAAACGGTAAAGCACCTGGCAGTGATGGGTTCCCTATTGATTTTTATAAAACCCTATCTGACACTCTTTGTCCTGTATTAGTCAATGTATTCCAAGAAGCAACCTTAATAAAGAAACTCCCATGCACAATGACCAAGCCATCATAACAGTCTTACCAAAGAAAGACAAAGACCCTTTACTTCCTTCAAACTATAGACCGATCTCACTTCTTAATACTGATGGAAAAATCTTTGCAAAATTATTAACTCTTCGCAGAATCTTTAATGACTAAACTCATCCATACTTCTCAATCAGGATTTATCAAAATAGAAACAGTTCCGATCATCTTCGCTCATTACTCAATTTAATTCACAAGCAAAACTCTTAAACCCCTGCAGCTGCAATAGCCATTGACTTTGAGAAAGCATTTGACTCTCTCAATTGGGAATATCTATATCAGGTGCTATCTCATTTTGGCTTTACAAATAATTTTTGTGCTTGGATTCAATTATTGTATACCTCCCCTTCAGCTCGAGTTCTCACAAACTCTATTTTGTCCCCCTCCTTTTACTTAGCAAGAGGCACCAGACAAGGATGCCCTTTATCGCCTTCATTGTTTATACTTGCCATGGAACCTCTTTCTGCATCCCTACGTCAATCCAGTACAATTAAAGGCATTACTATTGGTAACTCTCACTATACTTCACTCTCATATGCAGATGATCTCCTTATCTTACTTGAAAACCTCGAAAGTTCTGGGCAACCTTTAGTTAAACTATTGAATGACTTCACCTCCCACTCCGGACTAGCTCTAAACCTTAACAAATCTGAAACACTACCACTGAATACCCTTTGTAGTCCCCTCATGAACAACTCATTAGGGCTTTCGTTGGGCCCCAAGGTATATCTTATCTTGGCATTCGGATCACCTGACATTGAATAAATTATGGGATGCTAATCTTTCCCTCTGTTAACCAGTATCCAACAACACTTGATAGATGGAAGCTACTTAAACTTTCTTTTAATGGTAAAATTTCCGCCATTAAAATGTCAATAACTCCTAAAATATTATACCTATTTTCCAATATCCCTTTGATACTTCCCTCTAGTTTTCTTACCAAAATAGACAAAATTATCGGCAGCTTCATTTGGGAAGGCAAAATACCTAGATTTAGTAGTAATAAACTTAGATCCCATTGGTCAAAAGGTGGCTTTGGCCTTCCTTGGTTCCAAGCCTACTTATGGGCTTTCCGTACATCTCAAACAATTAAATGGTTTAACAAACCCAACATCCAGTCTCCTTTATGGGTCAATATGGAAACATCCTTATGTCCTGGTAATGTGGCTACTTCTTTCCTTTATAACACCCTTACCTCTTCTTTAAAGTCTCACCCTACCATAGCTGCTTCTATATTCTATTGGAAAATCATTCACAAGCATATTAAATCTAACCCCAAACCCTTAGCTTACACCCTCATCTGGGGTAACCACCATATATCTCTTGATAATCACCCCATTTTTTGTCGTACCTGGAAAAATAACGGTATTCTCTATTTGCAGGATATACTTGAACCCAAGTCATTAAAGTTAAAATCTTACACCGACCTACGAGGCATATGGAATCTTCCCCATCAGGATTTTTGGAAATATCTACAGCTTCATACCGCATGCAACTCTTACCTCACACCCTTCTCTACCAATTCTCTGTATGATAAGCACATCTCTAAATGGATAAAAACAACATCCAATTTAAATAGCACTGTTTACAAAGATATTTGTGATATCCTTCCTGACTACTCTGTCAATGCTAAAAACAGATGGAGTAATTTGCTACAATATAATATCACCAATGCACAATGGTCCAGATGTTGGCTCTCCTGTCACAAATCTTTTAATGATAAGCAGTTCCCTCATTCAAACCAAGATCCTTCATTTGTGGTACAGAACTCCTGTTGTATTACAAAAATGGGTTTATTGAACAATAACAATTGCTGGTCTGCAGTTCCCCCAATGAGGATTTATTGCATATCTTATGGCACTGTCCCTCATACAAAGATTTGGCACTGTACTCACAGATTTGCAATGAAAGTGGTAGGTCAACCTTTTACACTAGACCCTAAACATTGCATTCTTGGTATTTTTAATCACCGTTCTTATAAAATTTCATATTCGCAGAGCAGATGGTTAAATATACTCTTCCTTCAAGTTAAACGCACAATCCTCATGCATTGGAGATCCAACATAATCCCTACCCTTCCCGGTATCATTAACCAACTATTGCAATATGCCTCTCTGGACCGTATGACATATATCTTGTCTGACCGACTCATGTTATATAACAATTGTTGGCAGGGCTTTTTTAATTTTTTGGAATCATCTAAATCTTCCAACACCAATGTATGGACTTAATATATATGGATTTTCCCCTTTTACTGATACATCATTGTAGTCTCGCTTTTTTCTCCTTTTTTTATAGTTTCCCTCTCTCTCTTCTTAACTTTCTTATATATCTTTTCTTTCCTATACTCTGTTCTCAATCATTCTTTATTACTCCACAATCCTTTTACGAATGTACTTTTTTCCCTTTTGCAGCATCAGATATAATTATGTAACATTTTAATATAAACCGTATCTAATCATACTATCCGCTTTAAGTTCACTACAAATGTCAAGTATATGCTAATTACATGACCTGTATTGTTTACTATATTTTAAACCAAAAGCTCCTTGTATTATTGTAGCAATGTTCTTATTATATGCTGCCTCAATTTCTTTAAAAAAAAAATCCTCACATTGTACTGTACTGTAAGAGGTTTGTCTGTATATCTTGTGAAAAATTAATAAAAAAGTTTAACTACAAAATTTAACATCAGATATATTCCTGTGAGGAATTAAACTATGGCAGAGGACGTACCAGAAAATGTAGTTGGCCTGGCAGACTCAGCAAAGCTGCAGCAGGTGTAGAGCAGCAAGCAGCAGGTGAGGGTGAATGACTCCAGTGCAACACTCAGGGAGCATTCGCTGCACACAATTATATTTTACCTTGCCAAAGTCTGCAGTCTGCAGCAACAGTATGATGTTGTCTGACACCATGGAAAAAAGTACTATTTGAACTACTAGTAGTACTGCCAGGAGGACATTGTCATTAATTGCCACTGATACTACCAGTGTGAATGGCGTTCTCTTCCTCCCTTGCCACTGCCACCAGTACCACCATCATGTTATCTTTAATAACCACCACTGTCATGATCCTCTATCCATCCACTGTGACTACTAGCATCCCAACTTCTATTGCAATAGTGTCTCTGCCAGCCACTTCTGCCACTGTGACCCAGACCACTCCTGCCACTATGACCCAGACTACACCTGCCACTGTGACCCAGACCACTACTGCCACTGTAACTGAGACCACACCTCCCACTGTAATCATGGCAATCAGCAGTATAGCTATGGTGGCACTGGCCCCGCCTACTACTGTGGCCCCAGCCAGCTGCACAGCTATTTCCAGTACTGTGCTCACCCCTACTGCAACACTTCTAGTTTCTTGGCCTGTCTCCAGTATTGTAGAACTCGATAGTGCAGATGAGGAGCACTCATCCTGGTCCGGGTACTATCCACCAGGTGATGAACTGCCCACTGATTCATTATCTGAGAAGGCCAACCTAAGCAGCTTTGATGAGTAGGCGGAGTGTAAGGAGTACCTTGAGAGTTGTAAAGTAAGAATGTCGGGTGGCAAAAACAACTCAACCTCTCTTGGTCACACTGGCAAGAGAAAAAAGGATATGGCTCCCTCCCCCCCAAAAAAACTTGGCAAGTTATCCTTCCACACTTTGTCCAGCAGGCTCCATCCAAGCTTGAACAGCCAAATAGAGCAGGTGCAGGGGCAACAGTGGTACAAGGGGAAACATGCAGATGTAGGTCCAAACAAGAATGGTTAGTGGGGGCCAAAAGAGTGGTAGTGGTGGTACTGGTGATAGTAGCCAAATGAGTGGTGTCAGGAGTAGTAAGGGCATGGTATGGCTGCATTTCACATTATTAAAAGAAGATAACAGAAAGGTAATGTGCACATTGTGTAGAACTACTATCATCAGGAGGAAATCTCTGGCAACTTTAAAGTGATTTATGAAAGTTCTCCAAATGCCTTTTTCACATAGCATGCCATTGCCAGTCATGCTTCAGATGTTGAAGCTGCAATTTGTTTTGTAAAAAAAATCTGTCATAGTCAATTTTTTTATGCTTTATCAGTGCTTTGTTTCTGGCTGCCCTTCAGTTTTCTCTGTGTGGTCAAACCCCCAAAATGATGTCATTCAAGGGAGCTGTCAATGTTTTACATACAGCAACAAGGAATTCTGGGTAAATTATAAAGTTGACTTTAATGTTCTTTACTCAGAGGTGCAGTCTCTTATTTTGATAGTGGTGACAGCAGTATAGCACCTAATATGTAGATGTACATAGCAAGGCATTGTGGGTACAATAAGAAGTTGTTTTCCAGTTTCCTTACTCTGAGGTGCAACCTCCTATTTCTGTAGTGGCTTCAACAATATAAGATCTCATATGTTTATTTTCAAAACAAGGCATTGTGCATACAATATCTAGCTGATGAGATTATTTTACTGAGAGATGTAGTCTCTTATTTCTGCAGGAAACACATAAATATAATAGCCTATATACTAATGTACACAGTGAGGCATTGTGGGTACAGTAAATAGCTGATTTTTCTATCTCTCTAATCAAAGTGCAGTCTCCTATTTCAGTAGTGTTTGCAGCAGTACAGTCTGTAGAAAAGCTCCTGGAGATTGTTTTTGTGATGCAGGTAGGCCAAAATGATCATTTGCCATTCTGTGTAGATGCTGTTTCACTTTTACTGCCTGCTGGTGAAGTGACAGGTCTGAAGTGACAGCTCCTGTCAGAATGTGGGAGTGTAATGATACCTTTCTATGTTTATGTTATAGGGCTTGAATGGCTTTAAGTAGTTCAGGAATATAATTATAATTACACGACTCTGGGCTGCTTTCAGCCGATCAAATCACTTGACTTCTACACATGTTATAATGCTAGATGCAGCTACTTGCAAACAATGTAAAGAGTCAGCTAAAAACCAACAGTGTCCCTTTAAAATTTTGTTTCCCTTCCATGATGTCATGGTTGGGGGTTGCAGCACTGAGAAAAAAGGGGGGTAGGGCTATGCAAATGAAACAGAGCACAGAAATAAAAGGGTTTTTTTTCATGGAAAACTGTACTTTTTGGCACTTTGAATGGTAGGAGACTGATTCATAACTCCTACAGGTTACTACTCTCATTTGCTATGGCAACCTTCCATAAATCACTTTAACAATCACCTTCTTAATGACCCACCTAATGGTAAAGTATTCTGAAGTTTTTAAAGTGCCTGAGTTTGTGCCTGTGGTTCCATCAGGCCCATCCCATGGTGATGATGCAAGTCATGATGCTAGTGGCAATGCCACAGACCATTCTGCCTCTGAAAAAAATGCTGCTGCTACCATTCCTGCCCTCTCAACACCAAAGAATCCATGAATCCCAGCACTCCCACCAGGCACCAGTCTCCTGCTATTTCCACACCATCTGACAAGTGTGGAACATCCCTCAGCCATGGTCAGTGCCAACAGCGGAAGGGTTCCAGGCCAGAACTAAGTATCAGTCATCCAATCCAACAGCTCAGCACATCACATAGCTCATAGGTGACATGATGGCATTAGAGCTACAGCTCTTTTCACTTGTGGAAGACACTGGCTTTTGGAGACTTGTGCAGCACTTACTGCCACAGTACAGTCAGAACAATAGGCTGGAATACAAATTTCTTATTAGGAGCACTTAGCTAAGCCTTTAGCCTTGTGTCAAAAAATATGTATAAAATCATATAAACGATGTAAGACTGGCTCAAACCTTACTTTACAATCTATTGTGTAATGTTCTAGATAAATACGAATAACGTGTCCACCACACCCTTTTGTAGTATATAAAAATAGATTTCATTTTTCCCTGTACAATATAACTAGTTTTTAATAACTTGAATAAATATAAAACATTGTAAACACAGTGAAAGCAGCATAAATACAAAACAACAAAGGTTCCAGAAAACAAATAAAGCAAAACAAAAGCACACAGCTTACAGTTTTGGTAACTGTTGCAAACAGTAAAATTGCTCTTGTATATGCAGAGAGAGACTTAGGGAGCTAAACATGTACTCTCTGGAAGACAGAAGGAAGAGAGGGGACATGATCTAGATCTTTAAGTACTTGAAAGGTATTAATAGAGTAAACACAGAGGGGGGTTTCAGACTGAAGAAAGAAAGTACCATGAGGGGTCATAGCCTGAAACTGGTTGGTGGGAAGTATAGAAGAGACCTGAGAAAGCATTACTTCATGGAAAGGGTTGCAATGCCTTGGAATGAACTACCTGAGGAGTTGGTATCAAGGGAATCAGTGGGAGGTTTTAAGAAGGGATGGGATAGATACATGGGCAGGGTACAGGTACTGTAGGGTGGGAAGAGACCAGGGGGACTCTGAATGGAAATCAGGGGAAGGATGGAAAGGAGAGGGGGGCAGCACCAGTTATCAAACTGTGAACTGCATCTCGAGCAGACGCGATAGGCCTTAAGGCCTAATCTGCTGGCATTTTCATATGTTTGTATAAAGATTTCAAATAGCTTTGTATAATTAGTATTTCAAAACTTCTCTTGGTAACTTATTCAAATACCCTTTCTTTGGCAAAAATGTTTATATCATTATTTACATAGAAACATAGAAACATAGACTTTGATGGCAGATAAGGACCACTTGGCCCACCCAGTCTGCCCATTTTCCTACCTACAGGATAAGCCGCAGATCCTAGTTAACCAACAGCCTATTTCTTCCTACTTCCCACAAGAATTGCCTTATGTCTGTCCCATGTATTCTTGAATTCTCCCACAGTTTTAGACCCCACAACCTCCTCAGAAAGGCTGTTCCATGCATCCACTACCATCTCTGTGAAAAATACTTCCTCACATTGCCCCTAGGCCTCCCCTCTATTCTTTTAAATTGTGTCCCTTTGTTTTGCATGTCTCTTTTTCTGAAAGATGCTACCCTCTTGGACTTTGTTGATTCCACTGAGGTACTTAAACGTTTCTATCATGTCCCCTCCCCTTTCCTCAAGGGTATACATATTAAGCTCTTTTAGTCTCTCCTCGTATGGCTTCTCTTGCAGACCCTGCACCATTCTAGTTGCCCTCCTCTGGACTGCCTCTATCCTGTCTATGTCCTTGCAGAGATGGGGTCTCAGAACTGGACGCAGTACTCCAGATGGGGTCTCACCAACTGTCTGTACAGAGGGATAACAACTTCCTGTTTTCTGCTGGTGATGCCTCTCCCTATGCATCCCAGTATACCCCCAGCTCTCCCTACTGCCTTCTCACATTGCTTGCTAACCTTAAGGTCATCTGATATGATTACCCCCAGGTCCCTTTCCTTTTGTTTTGTTACTACCTCCCCCATTTGTGTAATCTTCCCCTGGGTTTTTGTTTCCCAGGTGCATTATTTTGCACTTCTTTGCATTGAATCCTAGCTGCCATACTTCTAACCATTCCTCCAACCTTGCCAAGTCCCTTCTCATCCTTTCCACGCCTCCTTGTGTATCAACCCTGTTGCAGATCTTTGTGTCATCTGCAAAGAGGCATACTTTTCCTTCCAGTCCCTCTGCAATGTCACTTACAAAGACATTAAAAAGGACTGCACCCAGTACTGAACCCTGCGGTACCCCACTAGTAACCCCTCTTTCTTCAGACTCCATTTACAATTACCTTCTGTGTCCTGTTGTCCAGCCAATGTTCTTCCCAGGCTACCACCCTGGGACCCACTCCCAGGCTGGTTAATTTGACTACTAATCTTTGGTGTGGGACTGTGTCAAATGCCTTGCTAAAGTCTAGGTAGGCCATGTCCACAGCCCCTCCCTGGTCTACTACTTTGGTCACCCAGTCAAAGAAATCAATTAGGCATAAAAGTCATGTTTTTAGATTTGTTATTGCACCCGTTCTCATTTAAGCCCAAACATGGTATACTTAATGTAAAGATTCTTGTGGATATCTCTGGGCCCCTATTAGCTGCATTCACACAATTTGTCCAGTTGAGAGGTCAATATATACTTTATTCACTGTGTTAGTTTCATGCTGGCTGCATGTTGCATTTTCTAGTAACAGACAAAAGTCTTTCTTCATATTCAAACATATAAGACTAAGTCAGTCTTTTTTTCTTCTTTTTTTTTTGTAGACTTTATTTCTACGCCCCTCCAGAAGAACTCTCTCCAGCTACCAACCTTACCTGATCTCTACCTCCCGCTGTGACACCCACATCTACTCTCCTCACTCCAACCAATGAAACCCCCGGATCTGAGCCCTCACGGGGAAGGGCCACCCTATCCTCCCAGTGCGCTCTATCTTAAGTATAGAGTGCCGGCTGGAGTGACCAGAAGTGGAGAGGGTAGAGTGCCCAGCCATGGGAGTGTGGATCAGGAGGCGGTGCCTTCACCTATCCTCCAGAGAGGGTTTATTTTCATCCTGTTCCCCCCAGAGCTCAGTCATGCAATGGTGACAGGGCACTGAGTGCCAACGCCCTCCGCAGCACCACCCCCTGCTTGCACGAGTGCTGCATACCTGGCCCACCTCCAACCACTGCCAGAGGCCGCTCCTGTGTGGTGCATCCCCCAGAGCCCCTCCCCAGGAAGAGAGAGCAGTCCTCCAGATGCTCAATCTCTTCCCTCCCCTGCCAACCCCTGGTAGCCCAAGTCCGTTTCCGAACCCAGGTCACCAGCATGGCATGAGGTGTGGCATTCAGCGCCTCAACCCTCAGTGCCACTGGGCCGGCTAGTCTTATTTTTTCTTCTTGAAGACAACTTCTTGGTGTAAGGCAGTTAAGTTGTAAATGTTGATGTCATTGAAGTATGTGATTACTATCAGCCAAGCTTCTTCTCCATTCAAGCAAAGACTGAAGCAGTCTGTTAGTATCACTCTCTAAAGAGGCCCAGTTTAAGGGAACCTTCATTTTAAATGGAGAATCATAGATGCCATGTCCGCTAAGCTACATTTAGGCAGTTTTTATATCCCTTTCTCAGAGACAGCTCTTTTCCTTGATTAGAACTTATGCAAACAGGAATTTAAACCAGTTGTCTTTGCATTATACCTCCCAATTATCCATAATTAATTATTAGACATTTATAAAGAATATAAAATGGTAATTAAAATAATGCAAAATATTCAAATTACAATAAAATATTTTTGTAACTAAGGTTTTGTTCCCACAGTACCAGCTCCCATCATGTTCCACATTTTCACAGACTATGCTGTCAGAGATATATGAGGGTGTGAGAATGGCAATTGCCACATTACTCTCTGAGGCTGTGGGGAGGAGTTTTCCACTGCACCTCAAACATCTGGAGAAGTATAAGTTCCATGCATGTCTATCTCTCCTTAACCATACAACTGGTGTGTGCAAAAGCCTATGTCTCCTGTTGCTGATCCCTTCTTCTCTCCCTGTGTCACTGGCTCTCCCTTCATCCCTCCACAATCTGGCAGTCACTCCAGGTCTTCTCTTCTAAATATGAGGCTAATGGAGAGAGATCACACATCATTACATTTCCTGGCATCCATTTAAGATATGCTGCAGTCATGGACAGTTAGTACCAATCTACATATTGTTTTTTTCATCACAGATAATGGGGCAAATATGAAAATAGTTGGTAACAGCACTTGTTGCTTTGCCCACGCCTTTGACTATAGTGGTCACATCAAGTGCTGTGTCATAGTTAGGCTAGCAAGATTGTCTCCACAGCAGCTCCATCTGTGCTCATTTTCATCACTCTCTAAAGGTGTCTGACTGAGAAATGCAACAATGCCTTGGTCCAACTCAACATTGCTTAACACAGGATGTGAGTACCAGATGGAATGTATCATGCCTGATGCTGTCTAGACCGCTAGAACAAAAGCACACACTTCATGACATGTCAGTGGAGTGTGACATTAGGGGAGTCCTAGGCGACAATGAGTGGTCACTGATTGATGCTATGGTAAGAGTATTTGGGCAGTTTGAGAGAAGCACCCATGATCTAAGTGCATCCACTGCCATTCTGAGTCAGGTGATCCCAGCAGTGCACATCCTGAAAACCATGAAGAGATATGTAGAGGAACACAGGGAGATTCCAGGTGGGGCAGCAGTGCTTGCTGAGCACAGAGTAACTCACTTTCACCAAGAACTGTGCAATGAGCTGGCAGGTTGCATGTGGGACTGGTGCAAAAACCGGCTGGTGAGAAATGTCAGGACAGAGAGGGAATGCCATCTGGCAGATCTGGTTCCATGCATAGAGATGGGGAAGAAATATTTGGCACTGACAGCAACACTGAAGAGAGTGAGTGGGAACTGCTCAGCATGTCCTTACATCAAGATCAACAGAAGAAGACACAGTCACAGCCTTTGCCTGCTGAAAATATCTTGAATGGCTATTTTGCAGAGTCTCTTGAGCCATTTTAGGTTGATCCATTAGGCTACTGGGCAAAGAAGATGCATCTATCCCCTCACTTGGTAAAACAGGCTGGGATACATCAGTTGCCACCCCCCCCCCCCACTAGTGTGCCATCTAAGAGGATGTTTAGCACAGCTAGTGATGTTGTTGAGCCTTATTGTTCAATGTGAAACCCTGAACATGTCCAACATCTTGTTTTCATTAAGATTAACTGGTCATTACTTAGGTGCAGTTATGAGTTACCCACATGAAATAGAAATAGTCTGCTTTTGCTGACTGTTTTTATCCTAAGTTAAGCTATGAATTCCCCCATGTGTCCTTCCTACAGTGTTTCACTCACCTTTATTATAATATAAATACATTATTTTTTGTGAACCACATGTAACTTCTCTTCTTGTTGTTTTACTACATATCATCATTACGTATGTTAAAAACAGTAAGGATTCTGAACAAAAATACAGCTATATTAGCCCCAAGGTTGTCAACATTCAGTTGGTGCCTGCTTTTCAGGTTATTACTTCCTAACTATGAGCAGGGCCCCATGTTGACAGCAATTCCATTGTTGTGGGTGCAGAAAATGGGGCTGGCTGCAGAAATCAGAAGAAACAGTTTAATTTCTAAAATGCCATAATGTTAAACTTCAGTAGTTTGTGAACCATAAACAGAGATATAGTTTATTGCAGCCCATATTAATTGTAAAACAATGTATTCAGGTTGAGCATTGCAGCTTCTAGCTAGTAATCTTAAAAATAAGAAACACCATTCATTACAACAGTGACCCAAATTCAGGTTAGTCAGCAATAGGCACCGTCTCTACTATAAGCAGCAAACAGAACAAGAAACCTATCACAGTAATAACAAGGCATAGAAGAGACATTCTGGGTAGGGATATGTGCATTGCATATAAATGAATACCGTTGGCAATCACTTCAATAAGAAAAGAACACAAGAAGGGTTGCAATGATTACAATACAATAATGAGAAAAGCAATTTACCTCAGTGGTAATGGTAAATTCAGATACATTAAAGTGAGTGATGTCAGTAAAATAAAACCTAGACCTCACCAATATACAGTAAGGTAGATTCAGACAATTTAAAATGAGGGGTGAGAGCAAAATAAAACATTGATGTCACAAATATTGGGTAAACGGGGACATAGCTGGACAGGCAAGATGGCAGACAGTTCTAACTGAGCTCCCTCTGGGCACTGCACTAAATCTGTACAAACACTGGTTAACTGCAGTAAACTTCTAAATAAAATAGTGCTCCATGAAGATCTCATCTATGGCTACACAGTGATCTCAGAAAAAGCGGACCACCCTGTCTTTTGAGTTGGCACCATGTTCTTCTAAATCTGCAGCTTCAGTGGAGAGAAGAATGAGGGCACAATGCACGGCAGCGATGGGAAATAACAGTGCTGGAAATCTTGCCTTGGGGAACTCTCCAGCTGTACTGCCAATCATGATTAAAAACTTGCAGATGAAATGAAGCTACATCCATATATATTACAGCTCAACTCTAGCACTGTTCAGCACAGCAATATATAACAGATCTTTAGAGCAGCAGTGCAACGAAAAAACTTATTCCAAAAAGCCAATTTTCTGCTATGGTTATAAAAATATTGACAGAACTATTGATTTGGGTTTTCTGGATGTTTCCTACCCTGTGTACTGCACATTTACAATTTTGTCTGGACTCTAATTCCTCCCCCTCCCCCCCCCATCCTCAGTATTATTTCTATGCAAAAATGAGGCTGCCATCTTTATTTCTTGAGAAATAATTACTTTAAAACATTCATAAAATTCTTAAATGATTATGAAAACAGAAAATGTGACCACCAAAATAAACTGGAAAACATTTGGCATCAATTAGAAAGAAAAAAAGGTGGGGTCAAATTTTAACCCATTTTCGTTGCACTGCTGCTTTAACTTACTCTGATTAACTCTCAAGTTCCCTAGCCTGCTTCAGGTGTGATATCCCTAGTCGAGTACCATGATGGTTCCTTTCTTATTTTGCCTTGCAATGGCCCTGGGTTCCTCTGCTGTGGCAACAAAACTTTGCTGCAGAACTGCTGCAGAATCAGTAGTTCTGCCACAGCAACCTTGAGGTCCTGCTGTAGAATATAGGTCCACTTTGTCACAGTGAGCACTGACTATGAAGTTATAAAACCGGCTGCACTGCACAGTCCACTCACCACTCTACTTTTACATAAAGCCTGCAAAAACAACATTCCTGTAAGCTTGTTTTGTTTAAAGACCCACTTAGTCGTAACATTTTGCCGATAGGGCTTGCTTGGGGAACTGTTTTTTATTGTTTTTCGTCATGTTGCTATTGCTTTCTTGCTTATCTCACAAATAAAAAAGGCTGCCTGCTTTTATTGCTCTTTTAAAATCCTTTCATTTCATTTTCTTTTTTCACACCTCGGCTTTGCTGCCACCTAGCTTCTGGGCGACTGGGCAGTCCCACCGGGGACACTGTGTCCCCACTTCCCAAGAGGAGAGGCATCCTTGGGATGTTCATTCCCTCCTCACTTGGCTGGTCCCCAAGCGATCAAGGTCCATTCAGAAACTCAGTTTGTTGAAGTAGTTAGCAGTACCAACATTACTGTAGCACGACCGGGCTGGCTTTTTCTTTTCATTTTAAGAAACCATATCTTTTTTTAATCTATTATTTCCCCTCTATGCTGTCCATCAGGGATATACCCTGTAATCAGATAGGGATGTGCCCTCAAATCAGATAGGGATATACCCTGCCCTGTAATCAGACAGGGAATGGGATGCATCCTATTCAGACTATGAGCCATCATTGAGGCAGCAGGGAGAGCTTTTTTCAACAAACCACAAAGCCGCCCCAAAGTAGACGGTGTGCTTAGAACAAATTAGGAATGAATACTCGCAAAGTTACAGCACTACCACTGCCAGCAGTAAAGGGTCAGTTCACACAAAAAAATGTTTCAATGCAAAGAATGCTATTTTATTAAAGTGCTTTATACCATTCCAAAACTGAGTGCATAAACCCCTCAATGAGAACAAGAGAGCAGCCCACACCTCCAACCGGTTTTGCAAAAGAGCATCCTCAGGGAGTTTATGCACTCAATTTTGGAATGGTATAAAGCACTTTAATAAAATAGAAGTTCTTTGCATTGAAACATTTTTTTGTGTGATCTGACCCTTTACTGCTGGCAGTGGTAGAGTTTTTTTCACTCAGGCTTATTCTCCAACATGGCGCCTGCCCACCTCCGCTCCTGAACCTGGCCCATCGGAGTGGCTATAGTGGGTAGGGAATCCCTTCAAGGAGACCAACATGGCGCTTTATAAAAAATGTTCTGCGAACTCTTGCCCTTGGGCCCTCCTTGAAAATGAAATGAAAGGATTTAAAAAGAGCCATAAATGCAGGCAGACTTTTTTTTATATGTGTGAGAAATAATTTCAAGTAAGAAAGGGATAGAAAAATCATGACAACAGCAAAAGCACTCTCCTAAACAAGTAAGGAATAACGTCCACTGTGGTGTCCAGGTGTGCACTGATATACGGATGCATTGTGAGGAATGAAGCATATGCTGAGTGCCTTCAACAACCCAAAAAGGTTACATATCAGTATGCCCAGACACCTCGAAGGGTGTTATTCCTCTTATAAAATAGGCCCTATATTGTTTGTGAAGTATAAATAATCATTTAGGTCTGAACTGTCTGGGCATACACAGGTCCCAGTGACAGTGTGTTGCTATGCTCTCCCCTCCCGACGGCAAGCTTCAATGTGCAGTCCTGGCCTGCAGCCAAACACAGGTCCCAGTGAGAGTGGGTCACTACGCTCTCCCCTCCCAACGGCAAGCTCTAGCATAGATTCCTGGCCTGCACCAGAACGCAGGTAGTACACCATCATGGCAGGATTTTCAGTCAGAGGAGCTCCACTGATAGTTTATCACAAAGGGGACTCTATGTGCAGACTGTGTGTTATTCGGTATAGTGTGGGATACTTTAAGTGAGCTAGCAGTTCCAGTGTGGGGCTAGGGTGGTTGCTCTCACCTTAATAGAGCTGGATAGGCTGAATTTTACTGTGGCTGCTATTACCTTAAGAATGCTGGATAGGCAGATATTTACTGTTTGCCTTAGTGAGCTTCTAATGTCCTGTACCTATTTCTGCCTCTCCTCTACCTCTGTCCCCACTACCCCCACCCTCCTTTGTGCATGTTCCCGCCTTGCCCTGTCCCATCCTTTGTCCCCTGTTCAGCTCACTTGTATTCACAGTCGGCATTTTCATTGTCTCCACAGGTCCCAGTGAGAGCAGGTCACTACGATCTCCCCTCCTGATGGCAAGCTCCAGCATGGATTCCTGGCCTGCACCAGAACTCAGGTAGTACACCATCATGGCAGGATTTGGATAGCACTAACCCACCCAACCCTCTCCAGGCACCCCCCACCCACCCAAGGGTGTCTCTGCTTTTATAGGTTGTCCAGAATCGATCAGTCACTTTTCCCATCAAAGGAAGTAAGAGTGGCTCCTTCTAACCCCACCCCTCAAATTAAATCTGAGACCCTCACCTCTTAGTCTCTTAGGCTCCTCCCCCTTCCAGTTATCCTCACCTGGTACTGCCGGGGATCAAACTCTGCTCTCCAATTCCCTTATACCACTCTCAGCAACTGCTTATGCCACTAAGCCACCAGTTGGATATCTATTCAAGCAGTTACCTCTTCTATACTCCCTATCTCCAGCTACTCGTGCTGCTCTATTGCCACCTTGTGGTAAACCTTATCCGACCTCCGGCTCTTTGTTTCCCAGCCCCCTATTTCTGGCACCTATTAATCCCCCTTGCTCCCCTTACTCCCTACCAATGTCTCACCACTCCCCCTTTCATTTACTACTCCAGTTTATTCTCCTTCTCGCAACCTGCCCCCCCCCACTACCACCATCGCCTCAGTCCTACCTTAAGCCCCACCCATTCCTCCGGCCCATGAAATGACTCTCCTTAGCTGGCCTCTCAACTCCCCCCACCCTTTCCTCCCCTGTATTACAACACCCCTGCCCCCCTCCCAGCCTCTGCCTTATGACTCTCCCCTCACGGTGGCTGCACCTCACTATCAGACCGACAATATGTCCCTTCAACAACTTAAAAAAGACACTTTTCCAAGTTCCTTTACCCTTTGCTTCCTGTTCTTCCTCATGGTGGGCAATATCGAACCAAACCCTGGCCCCATCACTCCCACCAGCTCCTCTAAAGGTGGCTTAGGAATCTCCCATCTAAACGCTAGGAGTCTACTGCCCAAGATGGACCACCTAAGAGTTTGGGTGTCTCTAAACTCACCTGACAACCTCTGTGTGTCCGAATCCTGGCTGTCCTCTAAGATCCCTAACTCTATCATTGATCTCCCAGGCTACACCCTGTACAGACAAGATAGAGGGAAAAGAGGTGGTGGTGTGGCGGCCTATGTACTTGACTCCCTCCCCTCTTTCATGGTTCTCCAACAAACCTCTCTCTCCTCCCATGAGCTCCTACTACTCAAACTGGCCTTCCTAGTGTCAGCCCCATCTATATAGGCATATGTTACTTCTCTCCCAAAGCCCAGCCTTCTGACCATACCTCCACACTTGCTTCCCTAGTCTCCTTCTCCCATAAGGGAGAGCTACTTCTCCTGGTGGACTATAATGTGAACTGGCTCTCAGTTTCTGCCAGGTCCATCACCCATAAACCTAGCCCAACTCCTACTGGAACCAACTAGGCTAAACCCACACTCCCCCAACCACTCTTTAATTGATTGGATTCTAATGACCCACCCTCAAAAAGTTTCATCAGCCTGCACCCTTCCAGATGCCATTAGTGACCACTGCATGACCCACTGCCGCAGAGTTTCCCTACATCCCCACTCCCCTCCAAAGTATCTATGTTTCTGTGCCCGAAAATCCCTAAGCATAAGGGCCCTCCTATCTGACCTGCAACTGGCTGACTGATCAGGCATCTTCATCACCCCCGATGTAGATTCCGCCATCACATCCTTCACCGCTACCTTCCTCAGAATCTGGGACCTACATGCCCCTCTAAAAACGCTGTGACTTTGCCAAAAACATCTCCTGTGAATCTCAGATGAGCTCATCTCCCTTTTCAAATCAAGAGACCAGGCTTGGCTCACCTTCAAATCTCCCTCCAGGCCCTCAGACCTGCAACATTATAGGACGTTACGCAAAGCCTGCACCAAGGCTGTGCACTTAGCGAAAGCCAACTACTTCAGGGACAAACTGAATGGCACTTTATTGTATCCAGCTGATTTCTGGAAAACTCTTCACCCTCTTCTAGGCTGTACCCCACCACTACATCTGCCTTCCCCAGCTCCTTCAAAAGAGACCCCTCCTCAGCCGCCTACCCCTTAAATCTATTCTTCACCACCTGCTCACCCCCGACTCACCCCCCAAGCCTTCACCCCTTCCCCCAACCTGATCCCTTCACTCCTCCAGTGGGTTCTCCCCCCCATCACTACTGCTAAAGTTCTGCATGCCATAAGAGCTCTAAACCCCTTCAAATCCAGCCCTGACAGCCTTGATCCCAACTTTCTAAGGATCTCCGCCCCTGCAATAACCTCCCCACTCACCCATTTACTCAACCTCTCTATCATTCAAGGCACTGTTCCAAGTACTTGGAAATTAGCCAAGGTCATCCCCCTCCACAAAGGAGGAGACCCCTCCCAACCAGGCAACTATAGACTCATTTCACTCCTACCCACCCTCTCAAAAATCCAGGAGAAACTCATTTCGGCCAGACTAACTCCTTCTCGACTCTCCAACTCCCTTAGCCCTTCCAATCCAGCTTCCACATGCCCACTCCACCACTTCTTCCCTGCTTCACCTCACTAATCATATTTACACTGCCATGGACAAAGGACAAATTACTCTAGTGATTTTCATCGATCTAGATAAAGCATTTGACTCAGTCTCCACAACCTCTTCCTAGGAAAGCTATTATCCTTAGGGATCTCCCCCTCCACCACAGCCTGGTTCAAATCCTGTCTTACAGGTAGAAGTCGGTATGTGCAACTGGGGCTGGCCAAGTCCTCCCCTCTCCCCATCCGTTTGGGCAGTCCCCAAGGCTCTAGTCTTGTCCCCACTCTCTTCTCCTTTGTTAATGACCTCCCCTCCATCTGCTCACCTGCGCTCACTCACATGTATGCCGATGACATGATCCTCTTTACCTCCAGTCCCTCACTCTCCGCCACCCAGTCGTCCCTCCAAGAGGCTTTCAGAAAAGCTCTAAAGTGGTTTGAGGCTAATGACCTGAGGTGCACAACAAAAACTGTTGCTATGGCTTCAGCACCCCAGCGCTTGGCCAAACTATCTTCTCCACCCTTTTTCTTCTCCTTGGATGTCATGCTGATTGATATGGTACAGTCCTTTGACTATCTTGGGGTGTGGCTGGACCATAAGCTAGATTTCTCCATACACCTTGACACCGTTCACGCCAAACTCTGACCAAAACTGGGTGCCCTCTACATAATCAAGGACTGCCTCTCTCCCAGTATCCGCAAAGAACTAGTCACCAAGCTCATTCTCCCCACCTTTGACTACACAGATGTTGTCTACAGTGTGGCCCCACAATCTTCCCTCTCCAAGCTAAACCCTCTTTTCAATGCTTTCTGTCGCTTTGTCTCAAACCACCCTTTTGCACCCATCACTGCTCCCTCTATTCAGCCGTCAGACTACCTCCCTTGCTACTTGCCAGCCTCCCATTGGGATGCGTTCATTGGTAAGTACTGGTCAGCCTCCTCCCTAGTTACCCTATCAGACCTCTCTCCCTTTCCCTCATCTGGCTATGACCTCAGATCACATGATTGTCAGTCATTCCATATCCCGCTCCCTCACTCCCAAGCGGGCAAAGATGCCTTCTACAGACTACCAGCTCTATGGAATCAACTCGCCCTCTCCACCCACCTTGTCTCAACTCAGTCCATACTAAAACATGAACTGAAGTGTCTCCCCCCTCACCCCTGTTCTTGCTCCCCCCCCCCTTGATGCCTCCTCTGCGCTCTGTATTCTCATTGCACTATTGACATTTTAGATTGTTTAATTGCACTCTATGTAAATTGTATTGTATATTCTGGATCTTCTTGTTTGGATTTGTGTCATTTTGTAAATCATTTTGGCTCACTTGATGAGCTATTATATTGCCCTGTACTGCCTTAATATACCCCACTCCCTTTGTGTACTATATATTTGTTCTGATTCATATTGTTTATGGATTTGCCTCATTTTGGCCAAGTTAATATGTTAATATATCGCTTTGTACTGCCTTTATATAGCCCACTCCCCTTTCCCCTGGGTCGCACCTGGAAACAAGCTCCAGCTCAATGTGTCTTTCCCAATTACCAACATTTTAAATAAAAAAATAAATACTCCGATAACTGGACAGTCGGGTAATGCTCACGGCCAATCAGATTCCTAGGATTTCATCACCTATCCCTATCAGCAACACTTTGGGGTTAATATGTGTGGTTTAATGGGAAACAGTTAACAATCAATACTGGAAATGTTCTGCATTTTTTGGCTTTGAGCAAAATGCAACTGCTGAGCGAGTGGCCTCTATGCTACTACACCTAATGAGATTTTCTTTATCATTATGCCAAAATAAGGAGGATTTGCACACCTAGCTTGTCTTATTTACCTGGTGTCTTGCTCCTTCATTTACTGTGTCTCATATTCGTTAACTCATGTTCAGGTACCCTTTCCGTATGCTGCCTGGCTCTGTGACCTGACTGCAGCTAGGCATCATTATTGTCACGTAAACTGGCTTTTTGACACAGGCCGCCCTGGCCTGTCACATTCATCATTGGTCATTGTGCACATTTCAGTATTATTATTAATATATTCCCCAATGTTAAATAGCAAGAAAAATCAAAAGCAGGGTTCAGGGGCTGGACAAGGGAAAGTAAAGCAGCAACTCTGAAAGCTCAAGTGGCAGCCAGAGTCCAAGATAGTGGTATGAGTCATGGCAGCATTTTTCAGAAATGAAGTACCTTGAATCATATTGCTACACAGAAATTGCTATTGTAACCCCTAGATGGCGCTATCCCAGGGACTACTACCCCTGCCTGATTTGCCACTAACAGGTTGAGGGGCCTGGATCCAATGGCGGATGCCTCCACCCAGAGGTCAGGGTTTGCAATAGTTAAACTAACTTGGTCACAGCCCTCTGGGACACTGCAACCCCCCTTTCTTCCCACTAGTGGCCCACACAATATATCAGAATTACCTTCACAGTATACACTTACCCCCAGGTCTGGTTCCGGCACTGGGACCTCCTGTGAAATGAGATACAGTGCAACAATCACAGTACAGTACTTTAACATAGACAAATACCTCAGGCAGTATAACTTTGCTGAAACAAGCAGCTCTGATTTATTTAGGGGATATAACAAGGACAGGGAAATCAGGTTAATTAGCTTATCACTCTAATAATCTACCTATGGCTCTGTGCACAGGCCTATCCCTATCAGTTACTGTCCCTGGGTACCCAAGCCCTAGTGGCTAGTCCAAACCGTGGCAGCTGGTAGGGGCCTTTCACATAGAAAGGAGAATTAAACAGTCAGCAGTACAGTAATTCCATTTGGATTTAATGTGGCAATTCAACAGGGAGCGACCCTGAATTAGTACTACGACCTCCAAATAAGATAGGGTCCTTCAATGTCAGCAGGGCTCACTTGAGGTACACAAACCTCTTCACACATCCATATAAAAGAAAGCACTATACCAGGCAGGCTGCATCTGTATCCCGATCGCAATTACTGCACAATACCGGAGAACACACAGCAGATTCAGTTCCTGACAGACCGAATGCAATTTCCACAATTCCTCCAGTCTTCTACAGGGTGAGCCTGGTTTCTACTCTTCAGAGATCCTTTGATTCTTTTCACAGGACGGATTCAGTCCTAACAAGCTGTTACACAAGCTGCAGACCGGAACTCTGGGCCTTACACACGTTTTTTGACTAAAACTGCACACTGAAAAAGCACAGGGCTCCTTCCTTCTTCACTGCCAAAGCTCAACTGAAACTCCAACCGACAAAACCGGGCACTTCCTTTGAGTTCCTCCCAGTTCTTGACTGGATTGGCTGTCACTCACAATAGACTGCTGCTGTTGGTCCAAAAGGCACTGAAGTCTAAACTACATCTCCAGAGTCACTGCCCATACAATCCTCTTGTGGCTGGCTCAGATTATGAGTCCAAGTTCTGATTCGTCCAAGGCACCATTTTAGAGCTAGCTTACCCCACACTGATTGGTCCAGTTCAGCAGTTCAAAACTAGAATGGGAACTAACAGACACAGTTCTGACTGCAAAGAAAGCAGGTTAGACAAACTGTAATTTCATTATTACTCTAAATAATTTCTGGCAAACAGTTACATCTTTCAGATAGGTTCCCTTTGCACTCCTAGTGACTGCAAAATGAAGTGAATTGGCAGCAGCTCGAGTGGTACTCAGAGAAGCACACAGTCCCCCATATAAACTAATTATGTCTGCAAGCAGACAGCTCTTAAAGAGACAGTACCAGAGGCTCTAAAACACTCACTGATAAATGGCTTAAATGCCAAACACCATTCAGGCTTGGAGCATTCAAGCAAGCTCCTGGAAGTCTTTTAGGAACCCCCATTTGCAGGGGTTACACCCTTCCTGGCCTGGGAAAGCTTGACGTCCATAGTCAAGCAAGTACCCATAAGTTTCAACTGCAACCATATACATTTGCATTAGGCTCGCATGTAATCATCAGTCAATATATCATTTTACCAAGAACACATTTCTGAAACATTGCAGTACGTCACTCTTTACACAGTATTACATACACATTGTACCATAACTCAAGTTATTACCTCTTGTACATGAAACCTGAAGAGAGGGGGCCCTTCCCTATCAGTTACCTTGGGGCTGGACGGGGCAAGGGCACCATACTTAGAGGGCAACACAAGTAACTTGGAGTTAGCACTGACGCTCAGTTTGGGCAATGAGCTCGGGGACACATACACTCCTTTATGGACAACATTGAGAGGCAAATCCACAGGCCTCCCAAGTGAATCATAACTGAGGTGCACCACAGGCGTTACAGCTCGACCAGTCTTTCTAGGGGAACTGTTATAGTCTCTGCACTCTGAGCCTCATTTTCAGCATTGTCCTCATTTGTCAGGGAGTCTCCATGGGGTAGAGAGGCTAGAACTTGGGGCACTTTCAGCTCCAGGAGTTACAGTTTCTGAGTCCACAACATTTGGCTCGCATGGAGGCTTTCGGACACTGGGAGTGGACTGTCAGGCACTCAAAATACTCTTCTTGTTCGGTGTATCACCAGTCTGCCCCAATCTATCATTTTCCTCCCTGAAAGCTCAAACAGTTCAACCATGCACAATGATTCCATTTCATCTGATCTGATGCTTTGCACTTCACTTTCTGGGAGCATTGGCTCCAGGGACAAGCTGGGGGCTTGGACAGTCCAGAAGGCCCAGCTTCATCTCCAGTATTGACTAGGGATTGCCCAAACAATTGACTCAGTTCGTAAGAGGATAGTATTCAAAGTCACTCTCACTTTCTTCTGATATGGACTGACAGTCATGCTCAACTGGGACTTGTGCAGGGGAACACTTTAACTCTGCTTCTGTAGGTGCAGACTTCCTTGGTCTTTTCTTAGCAGCAGCTCTAGTCACTGGTCCAGAGGGGCATCTTCTGGGGCTCAGACTCAATCAGGATTTGTCCAATGGGCAGTAAATGATTTCTATGCATTGTTTTACATCTTTTGAATTATTCTCAGGCCTTACTTTGTACACTGGCAGATCATCTAGTTTGCCCACTACAATGTGAGGGAGATGGTGCCATCTGTCAGCAATCTTGTGCTTGCCATGCAGTCCCAGATTTCTTAGCAATACCCGATCTCCCTCCTGGAGTTCCTGTGCTTTCACCTTTTATCATACCTTTCTTTGTTGGCCAGATTTCTTTGGCAGCCATGGTTTGAGCCAGTTGGTACGCATGAGTTAGCTGGGCCTTTAACTTTTGCACATACTGTAAATAGTTGTCAGCTTGAACCCCATCAGGAGAGACCCCAAACACACATCTACTGGTAGTCGAGCTTCTTCCAAACATCAGGGGTAGGGGAGAATCCAGTGGCATCACTTTTGGTGCAGTTATAAGCATGTACCAGGGTGCTAATTTGTTGGCTCCATCTAGGCTTGTCCTTTGGGTGCAGGGTGCCTAGCATATCTAAGAAAGTGCGGTTGAAACGTTCAGGCTGTGGGTCCCCTGGGGGTGGTAAGAAGTGGTTCTGGACTTCGCACTCCCACAGAGAAAGCATCTCTTTGATAAGACGACTCTCAAAGTCTCTCCCTTGATCAGAATGGATTCTTTGTGGAGCCCCATAGTGAACAAAAGTTTTCTACAAGTACTTTGGCTACAGTGGATGCTTTCTGGTCTTTGGTGGGAAAGCTTGGGCATATCTCGTGAAATGGTCAGTGACCACCAGCACATTACTGATATTTCTTTGATCTGACTCCAAACTTAGAAAATCAATACAGACCAGCTCCATGGGTGCACTGGTGGTTATGTTAACAAGGGGCAGCCCTCTGGGGCAAAGCTTTCCTCTGTAAGCAGCGACTACAAGTTCGATGGTCTCCACATCAGCCCCATCTTAGGCCAATAGAATCTGGATCTCACCAAGTCAAGTGTTCTGTCTATACCAAGGTGCCCCATGTGGTTGTGCAAGGACCTCAGTACTGAGTCTCGAAGGCAGTGGGCAGCACTAGTTGTTGTTTGTCTACTTGTCCCCTCTGTCTACTGTTTCTCTGTATAACAGTTTATTGATCAGTTTCAACTTAGGACCTTCTTTGTATAACAGTGCAGTTCTCAAATCAGTGGAGCGTAATTTGGACACATCTTTTCCTGCATAGAGGGCTTCTAAAGCTGCTTTGATCATGGGATCGCGGATTGAGCCCCGGATTACTGTCATTGTCCAGCTGAGGCAGTGCACCAATGTCTATTGCAGAAAAGTGGCAATAAGCAGCAGGTATGCAATTCTCAGAGGCTCCCAAGCAATCCACCATGCAGTCCACTGCGTCCGTGGACATTTGTTCCTCCCTGTCAAACTTCCGGCAGAGTGCCGAATGTCAGGTTCTGCCAATCGGACCCAATCATTCTGGGGAACAGGCCTCCGGGAGAGAGCATCAGCATCTATGTGGTTCAGACCTGCTCGGTATTCGAGAGCATAGTCATATGTAGATAATGCAGAAGCCACCTATGGCCAGTGGCATCCAACTTAGCTGAGGTCTGCACATAGGTCAAAGGATTATTGTCAGTTTTACTAGTATTTTAGCCCCTACAAGTACTCATGGAATTGGTCAACAATAGCCCACTTCAAAGCTAGGAACTCTAACTTATGTACAGGATAGTTCTTTTCGGATGGGGTCAGGCTTCTACTGGCAGGCCACTGGTCTCAGGCCATTCTCGTGCTCTTGGTACAACACAGCCCCCAACCCTTGCAAGCTAGCATCAGTGTGCAGGGCGTAAGGTTTTCTTGGATCGGCATAGGCCAGCACTGGAGCATGGGTAGTTGATATATGATCTCATGAAAAGCAGTCTCACAATCAGGAGTCCAGCGGCCCAAATACTTCACTCGGATGAAAATACACTCTTTCAGTCTTGAGGGACTGACTTTGGTATTTTTTGTGGGTTGGGGATACCCTTAGTAAGGTTAAGTAGGGCTGGATCACTCTTAAATAGTCCTTGATGAGGCGCCGATAATAACCACAGAATCCAGGAATCTTTGCAGTTCTTTTAGATTTTTGGGCTGTGGCCAGGTGGTCAAGGCCTCCAACTTTACTTGGGTCGGTCTCTATTCCTCGGTGGATACTATGTGTCCCATACTTTACTGATGTTTGAAAGAATTGACACTTATCAATGGACAGTTTAAGGCCAAAGTCCTCCAGTCGGTCCAATACCTTAAATAATCTGCTCTCATGTTCCTCCAGTGAGCTGCCAAATACAATAACATCATCTAGGTATACCAGGCACTCTAGTAGTTCGTGTCTCCCCACTGCACGCTCCATCAATCGTTGAAAAGTGGCTGGGGCACCTGAAATCCTTGAGGCATCCTCATGAATTCAGTAGACCAAGCGGACAGATAAAGGCCGTCTTCTCACGGTCCTCTGGGGCCATCGGGATCTGGTAGTACCACTGCGGAGATCCAGCACAGAGAACCACTTGCTCCCGTTTAGGCAGTCCAAAGCATCCTGAATGCGGGCATTGTGTACTGATCAGGATAGTCCGCCGGTTTAAGGTGGATAATCCACACACATCCTTACTGTTCCATTCTTTTTCCTCACTACTCAATGGGGGAAGCATAAGGGCTTCTGGATTCTGTATTACACCAGCAGCTAACATCTCGCAGATGCCGTCTCACATCATCTATGTCAGCAGGTGCCAGGCGTCGAGACTTCTCACTAAATGGTCTTTCGTCATGCAGCGGATATTGTGCTCAGCTCCTTGCACGCATCCTACATCCCATTCCTTCAAAGAAAAACACCTGGTCTCTCTGGGCAAGCTTCTCACTGATCCTCACTTTCCATTCAGCTGGCAGCGGGAGTCGTCGAAATCAAACAAGTCAGGCGTTACTCTGTCATTCTTCTTTGAACTCTTGCTGCTGGGTAGCACTGCAGTGTCTGCACAATGCACATTAGCCAGGATGCAACCTCTGTTTACTCGAATGTCTCTTCAGACACATTATGAACTTGGACCATTACCCTTCTGGCATAAGCATGGGCTCTAGCGGGCAAAATACTAGGCTTGACCAGCAGTCCCTCTGGCAATTTTCCATCGCCTGGTGCATCCAACATTAATATTTTATTCTTAACATCCTTTCTGATACGGACCTCTCCTGTAAGGTACACTGGGCATTTGGCGCCAGGATCAGAGACTCAGGATCCTTCTTCCATACAATTCCGACCGGTTCCTCTGGTTCTGTTTTTCAGCATCTCTCGTGCCTCATAGGCTTTCTTAATTGAAGCCGAACTCTTAAAGCTCTACTAGTCTTTGACCCCTGTTTTTCATAACACAACTGTGCCAGCCTTCCAACATATGAGCATTTGTTCCAATCAACAAAGGGACACCATCATACAGTCCAGTGGGGGACACACTAAGGCTAGGGTCTCTACTTGTTCGGCCACTCCAGCCACGGAGGTGGGGAAAGACAGCCAAATTCGGATATACCGGAATAGGGTAGGCCTTCTCCTTAACCCCCATACATGCAGTCCTTCTAATGGTTGAGTACGTCCTGACAAATGCTTCTGATACCAATCCTGGAACATAATTGTCACTTGGGGCCACTGTCTAATACAGCTCTTGTAGACACTCCATTCACCTTTACAGTGGTCTCCATGGAGGGACCCACTATTCTGGACCAGTCTGGAGAGGCGGTAGTGGGGCCTGGGCAACTGACCTGCTACAAAGGGCGTGAATTAGCATTTTTGGTGCCCTCACTGGGATCATGTCGTGCACCTCTTAACCACTGATTTCTTCTCCGAAGCTCTCCTTGTAGCCTATATGCAACTTTGTCAGTGTCTTTTGGGGACTGGTATCCCTTTCATGTGCCCATCTTTCCCACAATTATAGCAAAACATACTTTCTGGGTTTGAGCTGGCGGGCGCCACACTGGGAGCCAGGGCGGGGTATTACTAACTGGAAACCTTGGTGCCATCTCTGTCTGGCGTGATAAGCATTTGAGACATCTCGTCAGTTTCTCCACTTCCATGGTCAAGGAATCGAGTTCGGAGCTGTTATCAGCAGGAGATACATGGGTGGGTACCCCACCCCATAGCAGATGCAGTCGGATATAGGTCAGGGCCCGTACTTGCAGGCGTGGCCTTCATAAAGGGACTGTTTTTGAATTCCCGGATCTCTCTCAACAGTTCGCCCCATTGTGGCATATCTTTTTCCTTGTCAGAGCACTCATTGACTGCCAACCTCTGCCCTGAACTTCACTTGATGGGTCACCCTCAGTCCTCGAGTGCGTAGCCGCGCTATTGGTGCAGGTCCCTCCGAGGTCGTCTTTTCTCAACTCCTCGAATTTCTCTCATTAACTCATCATAGGAGGGTGGGGATTCCAGTCGATCTGCCAGGCGTAACTGAAGCAACAGCAGTTCTGAGAAGGGGGCAGACTTAAGGATCCTGTCCAGCCTGGTTCGGTCCAGTTCAATCGCTGGCAAACTACCTTTTCTGAGGCATTCTTGCAACAATTTTTCCAGCGGAGATACATACACAGACAACAACTCCCTTGGTACTGTTGTGCATCTCTTACTCCACCATAGGTCCTCATCAGAATCTGGGCTCCATACACATTCTCCAAGGCCTCAAGATGGCCTGTGCAGTCGCTTCAGGGTTACTGGCCCGTTTAGCACGGATGGTAGCCAGGGCAGGACCTCGGAGGCTCTCACTAACCCTTTTTCACCGCCTTCCGAGCACATGCCATTCTAGCACTTGGGGCAACATAGTCTATCCAGGTCTCCCAGTCATCCTCCCCTTGGGGGTGGGAGGGTGCCAGAGAAGATCCTCAACCTTCGGTAAGAGTCGTGACTAATGGCAGGTGCAGAAATAGGAGTCTGCATTGGTTCAGCCACCATTACGGGCACTGGAGCAGGAGAGGGTGTTGGGGGAAGAACACCCCCAGGTGGCAAGAATAGTTTCTTCAAGTCCTCCACAGTTTTCCCCTCTCCCAGCAACCATTCAGCAAATTTCTCCTCAAAAGTTTCAGATAGTGGTGGGGGCTGATTCCCCCCCGGGTCTTTACTGTCCTTAGTTATCACTCTCCAAGCAGTGAGGGCTCCCTCTGGGGTAATGGTCTGTGGCACTTTGGAGCTATCTATGGGATCCTTAAACTCTACTAGGGCCAGGAAAGTGTGGGTGAGCAGATTAGCATGCCGACCCACCACCACAGGGTTTTGTAAACCTTCCACCTTGGAAAGTACTCCCTGCACAGTGTCCGTATTGATACCCAGGGGGATGTCCAGGATAAGCATAGCATTTTGGGGGTCGATCTCCTCCCCAGTACACCACTCCACCAGCCGGTGCACAGCCACTTCTGTCGGGGTACCCATTTTTTTCTTAACAGTGGTTCGTAAATATGGCCACTAGAGGCACACAATCCCAGCAGTGAGCCTCCAAGATGTAACCCCTAGATGGCGCTATCCCAGGGGCTACTACCCCTGCCTGATTTGCCACTAACAGGTTGAGGGGCCTGGATCCAATGGCGGATGCCTCCACCCAGAGGTCAGGGTTTGCAATAGTTAAACTAACTTGGTCACAGCCCTCTGGGACACTGCAACCCCCTTTCTTCCCACTAGTGGCCCACACAATATATCAGAATTACCTTCACAGTATACACTTACCCCAGGTCTGGTTCCGGCACTGGGACCTCCTGTGAAATGAGATACAGTGCAACAATCACAGTACAGTACTTTAACATAGACAAATACCTCAGGCAGTATAACTTTGCTGAAACAAGCAGCTCTGATTTATTTAGGGGATATAACAAGGACAGGGGAAATCAGGTTAATTAGCTTATCACTCTAATAATCTACCTATGGCTCTGTGCACAGGCCTATCCCTATCAGTTACTGTCCCTAGGTACCCAAGCCCTAGTGGCTAGTCCAAACCGTGGCAGCTGGTAGGGCCCTTTCACATAGAGAAAAGGAGAATTAAACAGTCAGCAGTACAGTAATTCCATTTGGATTTAATGTGGCAATTCAACAGGGAGCGACCCTGAATTAGTACTCACGACCTCCAAATAAGATAGGGTCCTTCAATGTCAGCAGGGCTCACTTGAGGTACACAAACCTCTTCACACATCCATATAAAAGAAAGCACTATACCAGGCAGGCTGCATCTGTATCCCGATCGCAATTACTGCACAATACCGGAGAACACACAGCAGATTCAGTTCCTGACAGACCGAATGCAATTTTCAGCAATTCCTCCAGTCTTCTACAGGGTGAGCCTGGTTTCTACTCTTCAGAGATCCTTTGATTCTTTTCACAGGATGGATTCAGTCCTAACAAGCTGTTACACAAGCTGCAGACCGGAACTCTGGGCCTTACACACGTTTTTTTGACTAAAACTGCACACTGAAAAAGCACAGGGCTCCTTCCTTCTTCACTGCCAAAGCTCAACTGAAACTCCAACCGACAAAACCGGGCACTTCCTTTGAGTTCCTCCCAGTTCTTGACTGGATTGGCTGTCACTCACAATAGACTCTGCTGTTGGTCCAAAAGGCACTGAAGTCTAAACTACATCTCCCAGAGTCACTGCCCATACAATCCTCTTGTGGCTGGCTCAGATTATGAGTCCAAGTTCTGATTCGTCAAGGCACCATTTTAGAGCTAGCTTACCCCACACTGATTGGTCCAGTTCAGCAGTTCAAAACTAGAATGGGGAACTAACAGACACAGTTCTGACTGCAAAGAAAGCAGGTTAGACAAACTGTAATTTCATTATTACTCTAAATAATTTCTGGCAAACAGTTACATCTTTCAGATAGGTTCCCTTTGCACTCCTAGTGACTGCAAAAATGAAGTGAATTGGCAGCAGCTCGAGTGGTACTCAGAGAAGCACACAGTCCCCCCATATAAACTAATTATGTCTGCAAGCAGACAGCTCTTAAAGAGACAGTACCAGAGGCTCTAAAAACACTCACTGATAAATGGCTTAAATGCCAAACACCATTCAGGCTTGGAGCATTCAAGCAAGCTCCTGGAAGTCTTTTGGGAACCCCCATTTGCAGGGGGGTTACACTATTACCTATGATTTCAACTGCATTTGATTTACCCTGAGTCCAACCCCCCACCACTGATGTGATCAATGATGAGATGAGCGTTACTGGACTACCACCACCATGCTGCTATTGCTACCCTGCAGATGCCCAGACCGGTTCCAGTGATGATCTGTGAATACCACATCTGTCTTACCAGCAATGGTAAGTATTATTTGTGAGGATTTTGTTTTTGGGGGAATGGGCTGTCGTAGGTGGAAAAAGCTTAACGTACATTGTGTCCAAACAGCAAAGGTAACTAACTATTCAAGGGGAATTTTTTTCTTGTTACTGGAGGAGTAGGGAGAGCTTATGTATGTTTGTTCTTCTGTCTCTTATTCTTGCAGGTACAGATCACTTGGGCAATGACAGATCTTGTTGCTGTGTAATTCTAGCATGGATCAGAACAGATGGGGTACATAGCCCAGCATAATGGAGAAGGCAAACAGTAACATTACAACATACTGAAACAGAAACAAATACTAAAAAGACACTGCAAGGGAACCAAGAGAGAGAACTCAAGAATCTGAGTGAGATAGAGAGGACCCATGAATGAGAGCAACAGACATCATGTGGTGGCACATTGCAACCACCTGCCCTGCCCAATGTCAGAAATACAAAAAATGTAGAATTTGGTCAACAGAAGAAGGCCTAACTGAATGACTGTCCAGCAGCAGTCTGCCTTTTTTAATGTATTTTACGCATTTTGTCCAGGAAAGACACACTGAGCTGAGGCTAGCTGTAGGTCTGTCCCAGTATCACAGGGTGCTTAAGTGACTTGCTCTGCTTAGCGTCACACAGTATGCAAGATATTACCATAGTAAATCATTATACTTCCAGACTAACATCTTACGGTACTACTATCCTGACCACTCTTGTCCACTTCTTCTATATCCCCCCCCCCCTCGGTTGGTTGTAGCTGTTCATCCTTGTTTACTAACCCACGCGGAGAAACCAGGACTTTGAAGGAAAATAACCCCCCAGCAGGCTCTTGCATGATTGACACAGCTGGCTAGTGAACACTCACCACACAGTGGTCCTGGATAACACTGGTAGATAACCACTAAGGGTGTGAAAAAGTCAGTAATGGGGCTGGGTGGTAGGGTGGGGTGCTGCCAGATGTCACCAAGAGGTGAAAAAAGTTCAATAGGAAAAAAAAAAACACATTAATTTAAGCTGCTGAATGTAACACCAAAAAATCTGACAAAAAAGCAGCCTATTTTATTTACAGTACTTGTAAACTCTAGCTTTACACTTGCCACTTAATAGGAAAGTGCACAAAAAGCTGTTTTTGTATGTTTTTTGCATGTGTACCTGTGATGGATTGCTTGCAGAGAAAAGTGCACAAAAGAAAACTGTCAAAATCTGAGTACTCTCAATGTGCACCTGTGACTGACTGCTTGCATTTTTATTTAGTTTTTGTTGACCGGGTAAGTGCACTACCATAAAATGACTATTTTCAGGCACGACCCGGGAGAGTACAGCAAAGTAAAAAAATACAGAGTAACAATTCATAAGTGCAGTAACACAATAGGAAGAAGCAGTAAAGAATTAATGACAAAAACACAGGGAGTTAGAGTAACACAGTAGTGGGAGGCAGTACAGTATCAATGACAAAAGTACTGGCAATAAGAGTAACACACTGGAAGAGGCAGTACAGTATCAAAAACAAAATGCAGGCAAATTGTATAACCAAAAAAGGGGAAGGTTTTGAAAAAAAACAGTTCCACAAAGGGAGGATCAAAGCGATTGTATGGAAACAAACAACCAAATGCCAGAAGGATGCAAGGGGGACAGGGAATGGAAGAAAGCAGTGGATGGTAAAACACATTATGCAGTATGTCAGGGGAAGAAGTAGGAAATCCAAATAAATTTAAGGAAGAAAAGAGTTTGGAAAGGGGCTAGGAATAGCAGGACTAGGGAGCTAAATGGAGTAGGGGTGGGGTAAAGTAAGGAGGATTGTTAGTAGCAGGCCAATTGACATCAGGTAGGGTCAAAGTAAGTGCATGAGTCTGAAAGAGATAGATATTGACACAGCTCTCTTTTAAAGCTAAGATGGGACTGCGACTGCCTGAGGGCGAGTGGAAGTGCATTCCACAGCTGGGGAGCAGCAAACTGGAAAGCACCAGTACCTTTAGTCGTATGGCATCTTGATACATTGATTAAAGATTTATCAGCTGATTGAAGTCCATGGAAGGAGGGTTGAGGGACCAGTATTGCAGCAAGTGAGGATGGGATTTGATGCCGGATGATTGAATCAATGAGTGACCCAAGGTAGTATTGTCTGCTTGCAGAGGGAGAGAGCCAACGCAGGTCCCTGCAGAGTTGACAGTGGTGCTTGAGTCAAGGAGATGAGGAGGCATACCAACATATGCTGCTGTAAGTAACATCCCATTTCTGGAGGGAGGATTTATGTGCAGCGGTGAGAATGGGAGCCCCATAAGTGAGGGTTGGGAGCAGGATGTCTCTGGCAATATCTAATTTTGCAGAGGGTGTAAGCATATAGCTAGTTTTGTAAGCTGCTCCCAGTTTAGAATTTACTGCTTTGCAAGCAGACTGAATGTGAAGGCTAAAGTCCAAGGACTGGTCAAGTAGTACCCCTAGGTAACTGAAAGATGTGACACATTCTAGTGAATTGCCCCCAAGGTCAGGAGCCACCAATGACATGGGACAGGCCCTGAGCTTAGGGGCAGAGCCTAGGAGCATGGCTTTGGTTTTCTTTACATTTAGTACCAGCTTGTGGTCATTTAACCAGTTTAGGACATTATTAAAGTCAGAGGAAAGGGATGAGTTAATAGAGGCAATACTAGCAGAGCTAGTATAGATCGCAAGATCATCCACGTATAGAATGGCCGAGCAGGATTCAAGAACCTCAGCAACATTGTTTATAAAGACAGAGAAAAGAAGGGTCCCAAGGATGGAGCCCTGAGGCACTCCAAAATTAATGGTGGTTTTGTTGGATAGGGAGGAGTTAAATTTAACAGTTTGTGACCTGTTAGACAGATAGCTGCAAAACCAGTCAACAACAGGGGATGAGAAATGCAGGTGTCGAAGAGTGGAGAGGAGAAGGGGATGATCAACAAGGTCAAAAGCCTTGGTAAGGTCAATGAAAATAGCTCCTGTAAGTTTTCCAGAATCCATATTGGACAGTGTGTCTGTGATAAGTTTGAGTAGAGCCGCAGACATACAATGACCTTTTCTGAACCCGTGTCAGGTATCAGAGAGAAGATTACACTGTGTAAGGTAGTCAGTAGTTTGTGTTGCAACTATTTTTTCCAGAATTTTGCTCAGGACTGAAAGAATAGCAATGGGCCTGTAGTTGGCAATGTCCTTTGGGTCACCTTTCTTAAAGACTGGCATTATACGAGCAGTTTTCCATAGGTCCGGAATGGTACTGCAGATGAGAGAGCGCGTGTATATTCTGGCTAGTGGTGAGGCAATGAGAGGAGCAGCAAGCCTAAGGAGTCGAGGTTCTAGAGAGTTTGAACCAGTGCTAGTATTAGCAGAGATGGATCTCAGGAGTTTCAGGACATCTGCCCTTGATATAGCCTTGAAATAGAATGATGGGGCTTGGGGAAACTCATGGGATTGGGCAGCAGAGTTGTCCGGAGGGTTTGCAGGTAGGAGTTTGGAGTGCGTTGCGCACGGCTGGAAGGACAAGGTGTATTAGGACAGATCAGAGAAAAGGCTGTTGAAACAGTTAGCTGTGGTGCTGGAGTCATTACAATGAGCACCATTTAAGATCATATCACCAGTGGTAACCAATTGAGAGGCCCCCCAAAAATTTTTTACATGGGCCCAGAATTTCCTCGGGTCATAGGCTGAGCTTTGTAATAGGTCTTTACAGTACTTGCTCTTTGCAGCTCTAACTTGTTTTTTTACATGAGTTGCTGAAAGAGGCCTTGTAGAAGAAATTTTTGTTTTCACTTTTAGAGAAAAAAAAAACACTCCTAGTAGTTCTATTTAGAAACACTGAAAATTACCACAATAAAGTGTGGGGAAATTACCTTATCTAGCTTGGGATTTAGAAAGGGAACCAAAACTGTCAAGATTTCTGCTTCTTAACTAATTTTAATGAGCAGATGGAAGTAGATTGCTCTTTCACAGCAGCTCAGGCATCTGTCTCTCTTGCCTGTAGCTTCTGCGAGTGCTGGGTCACATGAGCTGCCTTCAGTGAGCTTCCAAAGCTGCCTCTGAGTGGACAGGACGTCTCAGGAGATCTTGAATTCCCAGCAGCCAAGTAACAAAGCTTGAACAATTAACAAATAACAAAGCATGAATAATAAATAATTTGGCCCCAGAACATGAATACTCATCTGAATATTTGAAATAAGGTATTTGCACACCTCTAGTGTGGAATGCTGAGGCCAACATGGAATTGAGGATTATGGAAGAAGAAAAGGGACAAGGCTTTCTTTCATTAGATTAGGGAAAAAAACAACAAAGGAAGGAATTGTCAAACTGAATCAGGGATGAGGTGGGTGGAAGACAGCAAAGGGAAGGCAGATATTTTGAATGATTACATCTGTTCAGTATTTACAAAATAAAAGGAAGAACCTCTGCCTTAGGGAAAAAGTTAACACTAGAAGAGAACGGAGACAAAAATGTGTATGGGACCAGTTGTTATGGACATGGTACTAAGGGGGATGAGGGTACTGAAGGTAAATAAGTTCCCAGGACCGGATGGTCTCAATCCAGGGTACTGAAAGAGATGGCACAGGTACTAGCTGATCCTTTAACATACCTCTTGCATTGCTCCTTGGAGACTGGAGAGGTGTCAATGGTCTCAAGAACAGCAGACACAATAGTGTTAGTAAGGACGAGTCAAGGAAATACAAGCCGGTCAGTTTGATGTCAATAGTCTGCAAACTGCTGGAAACCACTTTCAAGGAAAAACTGATGGAGTTCCTGGGTAAACAGACTACAAGATGGTAGACAGCATGGCTTTGTGGCAGGTAGTCTTGTTAAACAAATTTGATAAACATTTTTGGCTAGATAACGAGTGTGGTAGAAGGATATGCAGTCGACATAATTTTAGCATGGCTTTCAACCCAGTTCCACATAGGAAATTAAGAAAAAAAACTGGGGGGCTGGGGAAACTAACAAGACAGTAGTAAAACTGACAGGGGGAACATAGAGAGTGGTAATTAATGGGGAATTCTTGGGAACGAAAGAAGTCATCAGTGGGGTGTTGCAAAAGTCGGTGATAGGCCCAGTGCTCTTTAACATCTTCATAAACGACATAGGTGATGGTATCAGAGAGAACATTTGCCTATATGCAGATGATACCAAGCTCTGTTGCACTGTTGACACTCAAGTATCCGTGAGTTAAAGGAAGAGCTGGTGAGACTTAAGAAGTGGTCAAAAATCTGGCAGCTGGGTTTCAATGCCAAACACTTCAAGATAATGCAAGTGTGAACAGAAACCCTGTGGCAGAGTATATGTGGAGGTGATAACAGTTACTGTGACAGAGGAGAAAAAGGATCTAGGGGATGATCTCCAACATCCTCAAATCATCAGCCCAATGTGATAAGGCAATAGGGAAGATGAACAGGATGCTGGGATGTATTGGTAGGGGTTCAGCAGCAGAAAAAAATTAGGTCCATATTGCTCCCGTACAGGACTCTGGTGTAATAACACCTGGAGTACTGTCAACAACTCTGGCTCCTGCACCAAAAAAAAAACATCAGCAAGCTGGAGACAGTGCAGAGGCAGGTGACCAAACTAATACAGGGCAACAGGGGAGGACATATAAACAAAGACTAGAGTGTGTCAACATGTACTCATTAGAAGTCAGAAGGGAAAGGGGGTTTATGACTGAAACATTTAAATGCAGACTGGGTATTAACAAGGTAGCTCCCAGAGGGCTGTTCACAACCAGTGAAAATAAGAATACCAGGGAGAATAGCTAGAAATAGTTAAGAAACCCGTGGGGATGAGGTTCACAAGGGACTGAGGAAGTATTACTTCACACAGAGAGTGGTGGAGAGATGGAACAAGCTACCTGAAAAACTTGTCAGGCAAAAATTGTGAAGTTCGGTAATGGACTCAAGAGTCAGAGGCTGGCCAGAGGGAGAAGGATTGAGCATCCAAGAGACAGTTCTCCTTCTCCAGGGGGAAGGGGGTAGAGTGTCCCATGCAATACGGACCCCTAGCAGAGGCCGGAGTATCCACCACAGCCTGTGCCTGTATCAGTGGGAGGCGGGACTAATGTCAGGTTCATCCCATGGACATCATTGCATGTCCTGCCTCCCGGGGAGTATGACCTTACTTAGCATTACAAAAACCCGGTCCCCCTGGCATGATGCCCCACTCCACTGCCATTCCCACTGCCCTTTCACTCCCACGGGGGTCCCACTCCTGTGGCACCACCCTGGAGGGGTAAGCCAGGGCTTGCCCTTTCTCATCCATTGGGGGTTGCCCACCTGGCAGCCCCACCAACGGGGGTAAGCCTGGGCATGGTAGGGATGGCATGGGGTGGGGGATGAGCTCCTGTGGTGGGGGTAGGGGGTTTCGGGCCAAAAAAGAATAGTGAAGAGCTTTATGAGGGAGCAGGATACCCACAAAGGGCTGGTTAAGGGATTGAGGGCATGGGAGAGGGACAAGAGGGTGAGCATTCCATTGAGGGGGGTATGTACACCCTCACAGGGCACTAGATAGACTGCAAGACCTTGTTCTTTCAGCAGTTTTCTGTGTTTTGATGTGTATCCCCTGGAGGTAACAGAAACTTAGCTCACTCAACACATACCTAATGCCATTATCTCATAGCCAGGCTTCTATATCTTCAGGGAGGATAGAATAGGCAAGCAAGGTGGGTGCTGCCTTCGCTACCTCAGAGCACAGCTTCAAGCTTCTAAAAATTGCGATCAAAGACCTAACCAGGGACTGTGAATGCCTAGCAGTAAAGCTTCTGATCAGCAAGGGCACAAATCTCTTGTCATCCTGTCTGTATATATCCCACTGGGTAAACAGAATCTGGGCATAGAGTCACTTACTCACTAATTCATGCAAGTCAAGCAGAACTGGGAATATGTTGCTACTGGTGACTCTATCCTCAATTGATTTGCGAAGTCCGGCACAAGTCATAGGGATAAGATGTCCAGCCTATTTCTCACACAAATGGTCACTGAGCACACTAGGACCAAATTATAAAAAAGGAAGCATGATACTACTTGACTGGGTATTAGTTACACACCCTGATAGGGTTTAAGTTGTCAAAGTTCTGCCAGATACCCTAAGTGACCACTCCTCGGTGCAGTGTCTTTGGGCAGTTAAACTGACCAGGCCACTCCCACAGATCACAGTCAGCCGAGTCCTAAATAAAATGAAGGTGCCTGAATTCAAATCTTACTTGGTTCAAATTGATTGGAGCTCCTTAGATGCCATTCCCAGTATTGTCACACATGCCTATGATAAATTTGCACCCTTTAAAAAACACAAGGCAAAGGGAACACCATCCAGATGGATCACCCCAACTCCTTGCCTGCGTGAGGAAGAGGGACACTTTGTGAGCACTGGCCAGGGAAAAAGTGTCCCCTGTCCACCTAGAGTGGTACAAAACAGCCCAGAAAAAGTGCACCAGCATGATTAGAAAGGCCAAATCTGACTTCTTTAAGAATCAGCAGACCCAGAACTGGAGCCACGGCAACAGATTCTGGGACATCTCAGAACTCCTAGGCAAGGGAGTTGAAAACTTCACCTTAAATGCTCATTCTGGAGGGTCAAGGGGTCCTTGATCCCACCAAAACTGCCAATTACTTCAACACAGCCTTTGCTTACCTCAGTTCTGTCATCCCCACTGATCCTCCCCAGACCCCCTGCAAGGGACCTGGTCCTGAAACATCCCTGACAATGGGCTCTGAACCAGGGTACCCAAAATTCTACTTTAAGGCTGTTTCAGTCAAAAACACCTCAAAATATATCAAGAAGGTACTTGGTAAAGCTAGGTGTAGGAGTGATTCGGTTGATACGAAACTTCTTGCTCTGGCAGTAGAGGCACTTTCCCACACCAGCTCTAGAATTTTAACTTTTCCCTGTGCTACTCCCAATTCCTCAAGAAGAGGAACTTTGCACTGGTTACATCCGTTTTTAAAAACAGAGGCTACACTAGCCTTGTCAAGTACTGACTCATTTCTATTGTCTCTCCCATCCAAGGCCCTCAAGAGAATAGTCTCCAACCAACTCGTCACATAACTCAAAAAATACAGTGTCCAGTGTGTACAGCAGCATGGCTTCCAGAAGCTCCACAGCACCAACAGGGTGCTGTTGGAATCCAACTATTTTCATGAGGCCCTTGATAATGGTGACCTCATCACAGCTATATATATTGACCTTACTTAGGCCTTCAGCTTGGTCAAATGTAAGCTCCTACTTAAACTCCTTGGCCTGGGTTTGTCACAGAACACAATTGACTGGTTCAAGCAGAAACTGCACCACCATGCATGTGCCTCCATCCACCCTGTTATTACAATTGACTGGTTCTACAGCTATCTCACCAATCACTCCCAGTGTGTGAAGATCGATAAATCCTTGTCCGACACTGGGAGAGTATCCTATCGGTGTCCCTCAGGGCTCCATCTTAGGACCACTTCTATTTGACCTCTTCATAAATCAATTGTCCGATACCTGTCAAACAGTCAACAAGCTCCTCTATGCCAGTGATGCAGTCATCTATACTAAAAGCCCTGACCTTGACAGCCTCACCACTGCTCTCCAAAGTAACTTCAGGACACTAGAAAACTGGCTTTCCAACAACAAAATGGTTCTCAATTACAAAAAAAAGAAAAAACATGCTCTTCTCCAGTCTCCCACAGGAGAGGAAAGTTCCACTCTGTCATCCAAAATGGCCAGGGACAAAACCTTGAACAGGTGGAGACCTTCAAATACCTTGAAGTAACTGTGGATGACACCTTAGCTTTTGGCCCCATGTTGACAACCTGGTGGCCATAGTTAACAGAAGACCGGGTGCCTTGTTCCATAACCGAAACAATCTCACTGGGGATGCTAGATGCCTTAGTGGCCATCCACATTCTATCACTTATGGATTATGGCCTCCCTGTCTACACAGCTGCCTGTGACAGGGTGTTAAACAGAGTAAAGCAGATCTGTAAGCAGGCATGCCACTTTCTACTTGGTGCAGATAACTGCACTCATAGTTGTACCCTTTATGCACTCCCTAACTGGCTCCCCTTACCCTGCAGAATAAAGCTCCAGATCTGTTTGCTATTCAAAAAGGTGCTCCTAGACCTAACACCCTTTTCTTTAACAAATTGCTTCCGCACAGTCTCCAACCAATACAACACCAGGAACGTGGCCAGAAGTACCATTAAGCCTCCTTTCCAGCATACTCAGCTAGGCAAGTGGTCATTTGCTGTCAGGGCCACTAATTGGTTAAATGAACTGCCTGATACACCGCTGAATCTCCCCAAGATTAATCAGACCAAGAGATCTTTGTGGTATGCCTTTGCAGTCCAGTGCTTTTGTAACCATTAAACTGTTTTAGTCAGTTTCTCGCTGTACATATCGTGTGACTTTTTATATAACAATCTCCATGGATTTTATTTCAAAGCTGCCTGTAATTGTTCTGTCTTAAGTGTTTTGACCCTGACTCAGCTGCATTTACTCTGGAACCGCTTATTGTATTTGCAACGTTTTTTGTGACTATGTATTTGATGTGGAACCTTTGTAAATGAACACTTGTGCTCAAAGGTAATCTACGAAGTTTTCAGTAAATGAAAATAAAATAAAACTTAAATACCTCGATCATATTTATTTATTTAAGAGTTTTACCAGGAGGGCATGCTGAGCAGAGTACCGCTCGATTCCAGATGTGTCCTGGGGCAGTACACGAAAATAAGGGCAACAATAATCACACAATAATACAGCAATGGTAAAAACTTGGAACAATAATACAATACAGCAGTGCAGGTAAGGACAATGGCAGGATCATACAAGCTACTAGTGCAGCATTTACAATTGATGCACAACAGAGTGTCTGAGGCATGAGACAAGTGCTTGACATCATTAGATTGTTATAAAGAGTGGCGCAAAGTGAGTTCAGGAGTCATAGCATCTCCCCCTTCCTCCTGTCCGCAAACGATTACATATTAAGATTCCCCAGAACCTTATCATAAGATCTCCCTTGTTGCCTTTGTATCATTTTGATAGCCCTTCTCTGCACTGCATGCAGCCTATCCCTGCCCTTCCTTAAGGACAGACTCCAAAACTATGCTAGAATGCATAGGGTGTATGCTAGAAAAGTATCTACAGCAGTCTAGGACTCTGTGAAAACCTAGAGTAGAAACAACTGTGAATGTGTATCATAAAATCAGTGCATTAAGCTAAACAAAGTAACAAGTTTAAACCATACAAGTTTTTTTTTTGTTGTAAGAATTAGATTTTCAAGGTTGAGGTAATGGTGTTCTTAAACTTCTCATGCAACAACTAACTCATTCCTAGAGTTAAACTCATTGCCTGCTGCTATAGTGGGGGAGGCAGTATAGCACAGTGATTTAAGGCTCTGAGTTGCAAATCTGGAGACCTGGGTTTAAATCCCACAGCCCCCACTTGCATACTGTGTGACAATGAGCAAGTCACTTAACTTTCCTGTGCTCCCAGGTTGCACCTATAAACAAGCTTTTAGCTTAGTGTGCCACTCCTGGTTAAACAATTGGGGGAAAAAAACAGTAACAGAAAATGTTTCCATCCGTGTCAACGTCATTAATCTTGACCCACATTGCCCTCCGTAGATTTCATCACAGAAACGTAGAATTTGATAGCAGATAAGGACTGCTTGGCCCACCCAGTCTGCCCATTTTTCCCTGCCTATAGTATCACTGCAGACCTTAATCGATCTCTGGCATTTTCTTTCCCCTTTCCACTAAGATACACGTATGCCTATCCCTTGCATTCTTGAAACCCCTCATAGTCTTTACCCCCACCACCTCCCATGGAAGGCTATTCCAGGATTACAGCACAACAAGTCTCAAGTTATACCCTAGGTACAAAGAAACTCAAAATGAGGGAATAGTCTGTTCCTATAAAAGCTAGACAAATTCACTAAGTGTATAAGAAGAAACAGATCACTCAACAATTTATAAATTCGTAAACTATAGAAGATTTATTTCTGCCATAAAAGCACCCCGAAGCTCACCAATGTTTCAATTTGTATGGTTCATTGCACTTTTTCTACGTTTCTCCTTTTCGTGGCTCTGCACAAATGGTAAATGGGCAGCCACGACAGCAGAAACACAGAAAAAGTGCAGTTCACCATACACATCGAAGAAGCATTATTGAGAGGAAATACAAACATTCCTAAAGACAGACTTGCTCATGGAAGTAATGAACCTTAATATTTAGCCATAAAAAACATCACCTTCCACCCTGAGGAACGGGCACTGTGGACACCCCAAAACATTGGTGGTTTTTGGGATGTTTTTATGGCATAAATATATTTTCCATAGTATATAAGTTGGTGAGTGGTCTATTTGTTCCTGTACATTTTGTAGATTTATTCCAGGAATCCACCACTCTTTTTGTGAAAAAGTACTTCCACACATCTCTCCTGAATCTACCTGAATGTCCCCTTGTTCTTGAGCTCCTTCTGATCTGAAAAATACTTCCCTCCTGTACCTCATTTGCCCCACTGAGATATTTAGAGGTTTCTATCATATTCCCCCATCTCCCTCCTCTCTTTCAGGGTGTAAACATTGAGGTCCTTTAGTCTCTCTCTCTCTCCTCATAAGGCTTCTGATGCAGACCCTGCACCACTTTAGTTCCCCTCCTCTGGACTGCCTCCACTATGTCTATGTCTTTCTAGAGGTGTGGTCTCCAGAACTGGACATAGTACTCAAGGTGAGGTCTTACCAGTGATCTATACAAGGCCAACACCACCTCCCTCTTACTGCTGGTGGTACCTCTCCCTATGCACCCCAGCATCCTACTAGCCCTCCCAACTGCCTTGTCGCACTGCTTGGCCACCTTTTGATCATCCAATATGATTACCCCATTTCTCTTTTTTGCTTGGTTGTTGTCAACATCACTCCACCCATTTTGTACTCTGCCCCGGGTTTCTGTGCTCTAAGTGCATTATTTTGCACTTTTTCTCATTGAAACCCAGCTGCTTTACCCTTGACGACTCCTAAAGTTTTCTCAGGTCTCTGCTTATCATTTCCAACCCCCTTGGAGTGTCCACCCTGTTGCAGATGTTGGTGTCATCTGCAAAGAGGCAGACCTTACCTTTCAGTTTCTCTGCAATGCCATTTATAAAGACATTAAAGAGGAATGGTCCCAGCAGTGATCCCTGAGGTACCCCACTGGTTACCCTCCCTTCCTTGGAGTGAACTCTGTTTACTACTACCCTCCACTGCCTATCCCCTAACCAATTTCTTACCCAGTTTACCACCTTTGGACACACTCATAAGCTATTCAGCTTGCTTACTAGTCTCCTGTGTGGAACAATGTTGAAAGTCTTACAGAAATCCAGGTAGGCCATGTCCACCACTCCACCCTTTTCTAATTCCTTTGTCACCCAGTCAAATAAATCTATCAAATTTGTCTGAAATTCTCCCCCCCCCCCCCGAATCCATGCTTCCTTTGGTCATGTAACTTGTTGGATTCAAGATATCCCACAATACTTTCCTTCAGCAGTGTTTTCATTAACTTTTCCACCACTGATGTCAAGCTGACTTGCCCATAATTGCATCTGCCCTCTTCCAGTCCTCCAGAACCATTCCTGTTTCCAGTGAGATGTTAAATAGGACTATCTGAGGTGCAGCCAGTACCTCCCTGAGCTCTGTCAACACACTTGGATGCACCCCATCTGGTCCCATTGCTTTATCCACTTTCAGATTAGCGAGCCTCTTCAGAACTCCCTGTGAAAAAGGACTAGTGTCCATCTCCCTCCCTCCTGTGCTTCTGTTACTTTTTTGTGGTTCCTCCCCTTCTTCTGTGAACACTGAGTAGAACTATTTGTTCAAGATGTCTGCCTTTTCCTCATCTCCCTTTGCACAGTCTCTGCTCCTTCCCTTTTTAACCTTACAATCCCTTCCTTGGTCTTCTTCTTTTTGCGTATATGCCTAAAAAATGTCTTGTCCCCTTTTGTCACCACCTGGGCTATTCTCTTTTCAGTCTGCACCTTCATGCTCCTTACTGCTTTCTCTGCTTCCGTCGGTTTCTCCTGATACACCTCCCTATCATCCTTCCTCTGCATCTCTGTGTACCTTCTGAATGTATCCCTTTTAGCCTTTACTTTTTCCACCGCCTCTTTTGAGAACCATAGCAGTCTCTTTTTCCTCTTACTGTTGCTCACTTGCTTGACACAGAGGTTTGTTGCATTCACTATGCCCCCTTTTAGCTTTGCCCACTGTTCCTCCACTCCTCAGGTCATCCTCCCACCAGGTCATCCCTGGGGCATTCACCCAATTTTATAAAATCTGCCCTGCTGAGGTCTAGGACCCTCAACCATGTGTAGTTCAATGCTGCAGCCATCCTTACACTGAACCACACTGTACAGTGATCACAGGTCCCCAGGTGGCCTCCCACTTTGACATCTGCAACACTGCCCGTTAGTGAGTACCAGCTCCAGTATTGCCCCATCATGAGTGGGTTTACAGACTAGTTGCCTAAGGAATGCACCCTGTAGGGAGTCCAGGATGTCCCTGATTCTAGCTGAAGTCACAGCTGGGAGGCTCCAGTCTGCATCCAGCAGACTGAAGTCCCCCACCAGCAGCACCTCCCACTTTTCTGACATTTTGCCAGTGGCTTCCACCAGTACCTTATCTAACTTCTCCCCATGTGACGGAGGTCTGTAGATCACACTGGTGAGAATAGTGGCCCCATTCCCTGTCTCCAGGGCCACCCACAGTACCTCTGCATCCCATTACCTGCTTCTCCATTGCTTTTTTGCCTTCCCTCACATAAAGCCCCACACCCCCTCCTTTCCTTCCCACCCTGTCTTTCCTGAACAGACTATAGTCCGCTATCTCCATGTCCTAGTCATGATTTTCAGTGCACCATGACTTGGTAATGGCCACTATATCCAGGTTGGCCTTTGCCATGATGGCCTCTAGGTCTGGAATATTATTTCCTAGACTTCTAGCATTCACACAGCTGGTCTTCCAGGTTTTGTTAGCACTCTGCTTCTTACCCACCTTTTTTTTTTTGTCCCCCCTTCCCCTCTGTTTTTAATGCTCCTGTTCCTCTCCCCCTTTTTTTCTGTCACCCTGCTTCCTTTATTAGTTTGCACCCGGGGATCCTCTCCCCTTGGGTTCTCCCTACTTTCTACTTTAGCCTGTTAGGGGATCAGTTTCTGCCACCCTGATTCCTTCCACAACCCCCCCAGCTAGGTTAAATGTTCATTGAAGTAACATTTAACCTGTCCACTAAAGACTGCGGTTCCCCTCCCAGATGGATGCAGGCCATTACCCTTGTATAGGCCCTTATCTCCCAGTCTCCAATGTAGCCAAATTCCTCCTCTCCGTACCATTCTTCCAGGTATGAACTGAAGCTCCTGGTGCAGAGATACCTCTTCTCTCTCCTGCTGTACTGTAGACAGGCAGCACCTCAGAGAAAGCCACTGAGTTTGATACCTGTCTAAGACCACTCTCCAGCTCCCTAAACTCACTCTGCTCTATCCCAGCCCTGTCCCTAGCCAGGTCATCGGTCCCCAGATGGACAATGACATCCAGTGTCCCCTTCCTTTCTGCTGCCCTAGCAATCATAGAAACATAGAAGCTGTTGGCAGAAAAGGACCTATTGGCCCACCCAGTCTGCCCTAAAGTCCATACCTACTGTTCTACTGTAAACTCTAATTGATCTCTGGCCTCCCCCCCAGCCCTGTTTCTAAGGTCTCTCTGTGTCTATCCCATGCATGTTTGAAGCCCGTTACCATTTCAGTACTCACCACCTCTGCTAGAAAGCTGTTCCAGGTGTCCACTACCATTTCCGTGAAGAAATATTTCCTCACATCCCCTCTAACTATCCCTCCCTTCCAGATTCATATCATGCCCCCTTGTCCTTGAGCATGTCTTTCTGTGCAATATGCCACCCTCCTGTACCTTGTCGATACCCTTGAGGTATTTGAATGTCTCTATCATGTCTCCCCTTTCTCTCCTTTCCTCCAGTGCGTACATATTTAACTGCCTGAGTCTTTCTTCATAGGGCTTCTGATGCAGGCCATGCACCATTTTGGTTGGCCTTCTCTGTACCGCCTCCACCCAATCTATGTACTTTCTGAGATGGGGCTCCCAGAACTGGACACAGTACTCCAGGTGTGGCCTCACCATTGATCTGTATAGGTAACTACCTCCCTTTTTCTGCTGGTGATACTCCTTCCTATACACCCCCGCATCCTACTAGCCTTTCCCATTGCCTTATCACACTGCTTTGCTACCTTCAGGTCATCAGATATGATGACCCCCAGAATCCTTTCCTGTTTTGTGGTTGATAACACCTCCCTGCAAAATGATACATTTCTCTTGGGTTTCTGTGCCCTATGTGCATAATCGTACACTTTTTGGCATTGAAGCCCAGTTGCCAAACCTTTGACCAGTCTTCTAGCTTTTTTAGCTCTTCCTTCATTTTCTTCACCCCTACTGGTATGTCCACTCTGTTGCAGATTTTGTTGTCATTCACAAACAGGCATATTTTTCCTTCCAGCCCCTCTGCTATGTCACTAATAAAGACATTGAAGAGTACTGCTCCTAGTACTGACCCCTAAGGCACCCCGCTGGTTACCTTTCCTTCCTCCGAGTGAACTCTATTTACCACCATTCTCTGGGTTCTGTTACTTAGCCAACTTCATACCTATTTCATTATTTTTGGACCTGCTCCCAGGTTTCCTAGCTTGTTTACCAGTCTTCTGTGTGAAATCATGTCGAAGGCCTTACAGGTAGGCCACATCCACCAATTCTCCATGATCCACCTCTCTGGTGACCCTGTCAAAAAATTCTATCAGGTTTGTTTGGCAAGATCTCTCCCCTTTGAACCCATGCTGCCTAGGATCTTGCAATCCACTGGTTTTTAGGTATTTCCCAATCCTTTCTTTAAGTAGTGTTTCCATAACCTTGCCCACCACTGAAGTCAGGCTTACAGGTCTGTAGTTTCCCGCTTCCTCCTTACTTCCACTTTTGTGTAATGGGACCTTATCCGCCCTTTTCCAGTCCCCTTGAACTTCCCCTGTTTCAAGTGAAAGATTGAACAGGGTCATCAGAGGCACAGACAGTTCCTCTGTTAGTTCCTTCAGTATCCTGGGGTGAAGCCATCTGGACCCATTGCCTTGTCTACTTTTAGTTTTGCTAGTTCCCTGAGGACTGTCTTCTCCGTAAAGAGGCTAGTGTGCACCTCTCTTCCCCTAATGCCCTTCTCTACCATCTGTGGCCCATCACCTGCCCCTTCCTTTGTGAATACCAAACAAAAGTACTTATTCAGTATCAATCACACAGGAGTGTGGTGTGCAATTTATGTCTCAGCTGAGGCACTTACTTCTTTGTCACCTCTGTTTGTATGTGTTCCATAAATTGCACACCACACTCCTGTGTGATTGTTACAAGTAAATATTTGTGTTGCCATTGGATTGTGCATTTGAGAAAGAGTAATGTGCTTGGGGACAGCCCAGGTTCCAGTTGTCTCTGTGGGACAGCTGGTTAGCGCAATGTGAGGATCTCCAGGTGGCCTAGGTTCCAGTCCCAGCTGAGTCACTTACTTCTTTCTCACCTCTGTATGTACTTATTCAGTAAGTCAGCTTTCTTCGGTCCTCTTCCACACTCTCTTCCCTTATAGTCTTACTATCCCTGTTTTATTTTCTTCTTTTCGCTTATGTACCTAAAGAATGCTTTATCCCCCTTTTCTGATGTTTTGGCAATGTTTTCCTCTGTTTGTGCATTAACTCTCCTAACTGCCTTCCTTGCCTCCCTTTGTTTCTCCTGGTAACTCTCCCTATCCTCCTGCTTCTGTGTCATCTTATACCTTTTAAATGCCTGCTCCTTTTCCTTTACCTTCTCTGCTTCTTTGGTAAACCATAGCAGCCTGTTTCTTCTCTTGCTCTTCTTAACCTACCTGACACAGAGGTTTGTTGCCTTCTCAATGGCCTTCCCTATTTTAGCCCACTTTTCCTCTACCCCATCCTTTTCTTCTATTCCTGATAGGGCTTCCTTGAGGAACTCTCCCCATTTTCTTGAAATCAGCCCTCCTGAAGTCCAGGACCTTCGTTTTGGTGTGGTTAGGTTTGGGCCTGGTCCTTATGTTGAACCGCACCGTACAATAATCACTGATCCCCAGGTGGCTTCCCACTGTGACATCAGCGACACTATCCCTATTTGACAGTACCTGGACCAGTAATGCCCCCTCACAAGTGGGTTCCTTAACTAGATGCCTGAGGAATGCACCCTGCATGGAGTCTAGGATTTCCCTACCTTCTACGTGATGCTGCAGTATGGAGGCTCCAGTCCACATCTGGCAGATTGAAGTCTCCCACTGCAGTACTTCACCTTTGTTAGCCATCCATTGGACTTCTTCTGTCATATCCTTATCTCCCTCTTCTCCCAGTGCTGGAGATCAGTAGATCACCCCATCCTAATAGCGGCCCCTTCCCTGTGTCCAGGGTGACCCCAGGATTGTTTCTCATCCCTCTGGGCCATGGCATCACATAGGCACCTGGCCTCCCTATCTGCCCCTCTTTCTATTCCCAAATCTATCCCCCTGACAATCAAGTCCCTCACCAGAAGTTGCTTTCTCTTCCTCTTCCTCTGAGGTTCTCTCTCGCCCTCTTTGAGGTCTCTACTACGGAGGAACCCCACATCTTCCCCGGCCACTACCACAGGTGCCTCTTCCTAGCAGTCCTGCTTTGGCAGTGTGGCATAGAAATTCTGTAATGGTACCAGTTGAGGAATGTGCCTCTGACCTGGCCCCCCACCCTTCCAGAGCCCACCACCCGACCCTTCCCGAGCCCACCATAGTCCAGCTGTTCCTCATCCCTGGCATCCTTCAAGGTAACAGCATCAGAACTGGTGGCCCCTGGGTGGGAAGAAGGTCCTCTGAATCCTAGCCAACTCAGTCTGGACTCTAGTGACCTCCTCCCTCAACCCAGAGAGGTGCATGCAGATGGGGCAGCAATGCAGTCTCCAGCTGTATGATAAAGCATTAATCCACTGAGAAATCTGGATTGTTATGGAAGCTGCAGCTTAGAAAGTTTAATATGCTACTGGGATTCATGGTTTTTAAGAGCAGGGCTTGTAATGTCCCATTTGGAAGTCATATAACCTTGACCCAACTGGGACTTATTTAATGTCTAAACTATACCACTGCCTAAGGGGTGTATATGAGGTTTAACAGCAATGTCAGCCAGGTTCACCTCACTTGAGATGTAGGTCAGAGGTGTAGTTGATGTGCATCTAAAAAAATCCTCATTAGGTACATCTCAGTAAGATGTACATATTCACCAGAGATGTAGTCTTTAGGTACACTTCAGTGAGATGTACACCTCCACTAGATGTGCAGTCATTAGATGTTAAGGGTGCTCAGATTCTCTGGAATCCATTCCATCAGTTTCAGGTCAGAATTTCAGAAATTCTGATTCCGAGTCCAGTTCCATTCCACCTCCAATTAAGGCTTAGGACCACAATCGGAGACAGAATCAGAAGTTTCGAGTCTGCATCTGACTCTGCTTCCCCATAAGGCAAAGCCTACTCCCACCCAATAACTCTCACCGGAGTCATAAGAAGGACAATAAAGCCTTCCCAAAGCCCTCACCCACCCTTGCTTTCCTTCCTTACCTTAAGTCAGCCACATGGCTGTTATTTTATTTATTTAATTTTGGTAACTGGGTAGGCCCACTGAGTCCAGTAACGGTCCATTTTTCAGGGGTGACCAGGAATTAATTACAGATACTTCAAAATGTAACATTTGCTGAATTACATAAACAATATTTTACACATCACATGGAAAGGAAAACAATTAACAATGCACAACAATTAGCAACATTTGTTAATACACATAAATACATTTATGAATACACCCACTCACTGACAGATGTATTTGAATCAAGAGGTACAAAGTTGAGATATCAATGGTGGTAAGTGCATTGGTTTAGCTCCAGCAGGAGGGTCTTTAGTCCCCTTTAAATCCCCCTAATAAATTACACTCCTGGAGATTTGTTGGGAGCGTGTACTAGAGGGGAGGTATGAAGGCTGAGAAAGCACAGGACCCCCATATGGAAAAGAAATATATTTCAAAAAATGTTGTAAAATACATTTGAAATAGTTTTTGAATTTCATCCATAATTAGATTTTCATAGTAGTTCCAAATATGTGCATTATATCTCAAATTGGTTTTGTAATATTTGAGATATATCTAATGAATATATTTCAGATATACCTTAGATACTATTTTTGTATATTTCAAAGAAACACCTTGGTAATATTCTGTGAATTTGTATTCTCCCATATGGAAAAGAAATATATTTTAGATAAATTTATAAAAGTGTATTTCAAATATACTGTATGTTTAATAATATGTCTGAAGTATATGTATATGTATATTTCTCAGATTGGTTGGTTTTGAAATATCTGATTTATTTGCAGAATATATGTGCCAGATATATTTAAGATATATCATAAATACAGTTCCATGATATATTTATTATAGGTGCATAATATATATTTTATATATCTGCTTATATATTTTGAATATTTAATAGATATACTTTTTATGTAGTTGACATACTGTATATCTAAAATATTTTTTTTAAATATATGCATTGTAAAAATATTTTAAAATACCTAAACAATAGATTAATATCACATATTTTTAACTGTATATATGGAATTTGTCATATTAGCAACCATTTAGATTACTATAGTACACTTATCATTTAATGATGCACTATTACTACAGATTTACAAATTACACATTTATACTTACACATAGAACTTACCTCTTGATCTCGCTATTGTGTGTGACTCAAATTGATATTTAAACCACCTCTGTCTGGTTCCTTTTTATGTCAGGTTGAGTTCTAACATGTACTTGTTTTTTACTCTTTACCTTTCCTTCTGGTCTGTAAGCTAATGCTTTAAATTCAAAACTGTTTTAAAAATAGAAATGACCATGCTTTTGATTGATAAACTGCTTTTGAAATATGCAAATTAGTTATGCAAATCTGCACACAGTACCATAACAAGCATTTACAAAAATATATTTGACATATATACAAAAATATATTCTGCATATATTCTACACATACCGTATCTTGCAAGCAAACAAGATTCATGTTTTACTGACAGCAGAAGTTAGGCACACATGCACACTAGATCAGGAGCTCCAGAAGGCACTTCTTGGATTTTCCATCACAAAACTTATTTGTACAGTAAAGGAAAAATTGTGCAACTAAAGCCAAAAGTAGAAACAGTAAAAAACTGTTCTTGAAAAAGTATGAGAACAGCATAAAATGCCAGTCCTGTGAGGAAGTTTGACTTTTACTATTGCCCTCTACCTTGGGGTCAGTGGGGGTGCACTGAGGTACTTGCAGCTGCTGCAGAATGCTGCAGCTCAACTATTGACAGGTCTGCCAAGATCCTGTCATAGAACACCGGTTCTGCATGAACTGCACTGGCTGCCAGTGCATTGGTGCGTCTCCTTTAAAATAGGTTTTTACCTATAAGACCCGACACAGGTTGGGTCCAGGATACCTAAAAGAGCTTTTGCATCCCTACACCCTGGGCCATCCCCTTAGGTCAACTGGGGAGGCCCTTCTGGAGGTGCCCAGGATGAGTCTAATATTGTCAGGGGACCAGGTATTTGTGGCTGCTGTCCCAGTTCTATGGAACTCTCTTCCGGGCTACCTCAGGGAGGCACCTTCTTCGGAATGTTTTAAAAAGGGTTTGAAACCCTACCTATTTCAAGCTGTCCTTGAATTATGATTAGCAGAATTATTTATATTTTTAGAGAGTTGTTTCAAGGGATGTTTGCTACTGATTGTATTGAACTGACTAACCATATACAGTATGTTAATTTTCTGTTGATGTTTGTATGGGTGCTGTGAACCTTTGGGGAAGGGCGCCCAAAATAAATATAATATACTATTACTATTGCTATTTTTGGCTTTGGTTTTACAACATTTTATATATTTACAGAATGTATTCTATTTATATTCTAAAGGTATGTGTAATATATATTCCAGTCATATTTATAAACTATAAAACATATTTAATTGTTATGTAAAACATATATTTAAAATGTATTATCAGTATATATAGATAGGGTAAATAATACATATATTACAGATACTTTCCAGATGTATATCAGGCCAAACCTATTTTAACATATATGAAATATATCTCAGAATATACATGTCTAATATGTTGAAAATATATGTTTGCTAACATACACTTATTGTAGAAATTACAGGGTAAAATTATGCTTGCATAAAACTATAATAATTTCATTAGAGAGTCCATAGAAACATTAACAAGTAAAATACAATATTTTCTTTGCTAGAATAACAAAGCATATACATTTAGTATATCAATGCCAAGTATACAACATACCTCATTGAATTCTGCAGATATCTAAAGTATAACTGGAAAAATGCATAGATATCAAAAATATGTGATGTATTTAGGCATATTCAAATATAGTCTAGATATTAACAAAATAAGTATAGTTCTTTTCCATATGGGCATAATTTAAAACTATGTTATTAAAATATATATTTCAACATAGCCATTTTTTCACACCACATCATGAACAGTACAGCTGTCATTTCTCACATCCTGCCCAAAATGCCTCTTCACACCTGTGGTAAAGAATGGCACAGTAGGTGTGCGAAATCACTTTTCGGACTGATTAATGAAATCACAGTACCACTGTTCATGAGGTCGGGTCCCAAAATGACCATGTTGAAATTTTGGTAAAAAAAATCCTTAAAATGGCCTAGTTATGCGTGTTCATTGAAATTTTCTGCTCACATGCATAACTTTGGTATTTTTTTATATTTTCACTTCAAATTTTCAACATAGCCATTTTTCATACCTCTTTGTGAATACTGGCCCTTAACAGGCATACAAATAAATTATATGAAATCGTAAGGAAATTCCCTGCAAAAAAAACTTAGTTAATGCACCATTAGGGTTGGAGTCTAAAAAGCAGGGAAATGAGATCTTATGGTTCCCAAGCCTAAGACCACACCCCACACTTGGCTTCCACCTAGACACCCCATCCCTCATTCCTCAACTCATACTAATCTGCAGCAGGAATAGGTGGAGAGGTGTGTCTTGGGGTTACAACCTCTAATACTCAACCCATTGCTACAGTTAATAACCTAACATGGGTATAGAATAAAAGAATGGGGTGAGCATTAGGGTCTGCAACCCCAAGACACACTCCTCACACCTATTCCTGCATGCAGGGTGGAGGTGGGGCCTTAGGGTTGGAAGCTGAGGGTGGGGATGGGGTGTTCGGGTTGGAAGCCAAGGGTGGGGGCTGGGTCTTAGGCATGGGAACCCTAAGATCTATTTAGGCTTCAACCCAAATGGTGCATTAATGAAGTTTTTTTGCAGTGATATATATATATATGTTTACCTAAAATGCAGATTGTGTAGAAACTACAGAAATGTGTATGCACAAATAAGTATTTTTGATTTTATTCATGGGCATACCATTGAAAGAACAAAAACTTTAATTGTGAAATAGTACAGCAAAAATATATTTCACATATATATATATATATATATATATATATATATACACACATATCAAAGATGTATCCCAAATATGATACATCTTAGATCATTCTGCGAATATCTAGAATATATCTTGAAATATATCTGAAAAGTGTAAATGTATCTGCCATATATTTGGGGATACAAGAATATATTTGAGATATTAAAAAATATAGATCTTTTCCATATGGGCCTTGGGTGGACTTTGCTCTGGGTATTGTAAGGAGCTGTCTACTTGAGGACCTTAGTGTCCTGCCTTTTTTTTGTCAGCAACTCTGCCAGACTTGGGGGGGGGGCACTGGCCAGCCTGAGCTTGTAGGCTAGGCAAAGAGATAGATATTTTAATCTTCCGTTCAACGTGGGCCAGGATAGGGCTTGGAGAATCTGACAATGATGTTCTCTGGGGGGGGGCCTGCCGCAAACCTGCAGATTCTATGGTACAGGGTTCTGAGCTTCTGCATCTCAGTGTTTTTAACAGACAGCAGTGCAGCGGCACCATAGAACAGGGTGAGTAGGAGGGTATCTTGAGCAACCTTGAGCAGGGAGTCCTGTATAAGATAGGGACCAAGGTGATACAGAAGTCCGAGCTTCTGGTTCAATGTCTTAGTGAGCAGTTCAATGTGAGCCTTGAAGGTGCAATCCTGATTAAGGGTAATTCCTATATTCTTTAGGGACTCATCTACCTCGACCCTAGTCCTGGTTGATAGTGAGAGGTCCAGTTTGTTAGACCTGTCTGGTCCAAGGTTTTTTGGGCCGAATTGCATTGCCTTAGTTTATTTGCTATTTAGGACCAGTTTATTATTATTCAGCTGTCCCTCCAGCTCCTGGAGGTCTCTGGACAGCAATCTGTTCAGGGCGTCAGGGTCGTTTGTGGACCTATATAGCAGGGGCATCATTTAGGGGTCACCAGGGGTCACATTCACAACCCTATGAAAATTTTGTGACCCCTATGACAGGGCCTGAGACTCCTGCCTGCCCTTGCCATGGCTTATGGACTGGCCATTGTTGGCCACTGCTGGTCGCTCAATTAAAAAAACTTTTTTTGCCTCCTGAGTGTCCGCCTCTGCCTCATGCTGCTAGGATGACCTAAAACTCTAAGTCCCAGTGTGCATTGAGATGGGGTTGGTACCGCAATTGGCTAGGATTTAGGAAGGCCAGTGCAGTGAGCGGACTAGTCCACCTGGTGGATGAGCCGAGGGAACGTCACGAAAAGTGGGAGAAGCCTGTAAGTGTGAGCACAGCAGCAGGCTATCACTTTTGAGGCAGAAGACCGGGAGTAGACAGTTTGAAGAACTTTGACTTCTTCATCGTTGGTTCACAGTCGCATCGCCAATTCTCCGGTCAGAGGAGTCATCAACGCAGGGGGCAGGCAGGCTGAGACGATGAGGAGGCACCAGGAAAGTGGATCTAGGAGGGGCTGGTGTCAGATTTGGGGTTTTATTTTAATTGGTCGGGCAGGCAGCCAGGTACTGGGTGAGCACAGTATTCTAAGCCAGAGAGGACAGTCAGGACTGGAGCAGCAGGAGTGCGGGCCGAGTTGGAGACACGACGACAACGTGGGACTGGTCTGGGACAGGACAGATGATCAGATGGATCTGAAGAATTGACCAGAAGCCTGGATTGAAGGAGAAGAACAGTAAAGCAGTGAGGTAGGCAACAATAAAGGAAAAAAAAAACTGTACTTTCATTGCTTTTGCTTGCTGTTGCTGAGTCAGAGTCCGTGAGATGGGATGGAAGTACTAAGGTTAAGGGGATGGCCAAGGTTAAGAGAGTTGTCTATTTTAGGCAAAAACAACCCTGGTTAAGTTCATTAAGTCCACTTCGGCCCCTCCATTCCAGCAGTAGTCAACTGGCATGTAACCCTCATCCCTATCCCCATATATTTAAAAATATTTTTCCCTGGTGGTCTAATGAGCCCTCCTCCCTTCCTATCCTGATCCCCAGTATGTAGTATTATTTTTTTTTTAAACTTAAGTGCCCCTCTCTCCAGCAGGTAGTGTCCCACCCGTCTCCTCCACCCCCCCACATATTCATTCACATCTCAGAGGGCTGCCAGCCATGGAGGAGAGTGGAGGGCTATGTTCGTGGTCCACTCTGTTTTGGGATGGGGGAGCTGGGTGGGACACTACCTGCTGGGTTGGGGGGTAGGGGGCCACTAGACCAACAAGGAATTAGCTAAAAATTAAAACCACTACATATTGGGGATCAGGACTAGGGAGGGATGGGGGTTCGCTAGACAACCAGGGAAGAAATATTCTTTAACGTATGAGGGATAGGGATAGGGGTTAAATGTCTATTGACTACTGCTGGACATGGAGGGGGCGGATGATCAGTTGGAGGGAGGGACCACTAGCCACCAGTATTGTTTTGTTTAAAATACACATTGAACGGGTAGGGTGAGGGACCTCTAGCCACCAGAGTTGTTGTTTTGTTTTTTTTAATACACATCAGGCAGGCAGGTGATTGGGTGGGGGAAGGGACCACTAGCTACCCGGGATTAATTTTATATTATTTATTTTGGTCAATTGGGCAGCGCAGGTGGAATTTCCACAAAAGTCAGATTTTCACTTGCATTCCCCTTACGTCCCACCTGCGGAAGTTTTTTTTCGCATACTTCTACTCCAGTGGTCACTCTGTCAGGAGCCCGAAAGCACAGGCTGATTCACCCACATCTCTATGCCACCACTGCTCCTTAATGATGCCCCGGCTTACCCCCTCACTGGGGCTGTGTGGAACACAGGGGGGATATACTCTCAAACATCCCAGGTTTCATCGGGCAGTCACATGGCGGACAAACAAGGAGCGGAACACTGTGGCTTTTTCATTCCCTTTCTCGAACAGGTTATCAGCATGCTGGGGTGGGCAAAGCAGGGATGCACAAAATGACATGATACCCATGCACCCTGCTGATAACCTCCCTTTCCTGCTTGCCTATCACTGCGCTGCCACTCATGGTCACCTAGGAGCAGCTCTGCAGCCAAGGCAGTGACCCTCTCTCCCTGGAGGGAAGCATCTTCCGGGATGTTCCTATCCTCCGCCTCCTCCTCTTCTTCCTTCCTCCAACTGGCCACTGAGGATCCTAACTCACTCCTGAACGAGGGCCCCCAGCGTCGCACTCTGCCAATGGGCTGGTTTCTCTATCCCATCTTTCAAGAGGTTGTGAGATGCACACAATAAGTATGATAAAATCATGGAGCTATCCCATTAGAGCAGTAGAAGGGCTGCCGCTTGCGACGCTGGTGGCCCAGGACTCAGGATTGAGCCCAGGTGACTGGAGGGACAATCGGAGGGAGAGAGCTCCAGCATCCCAGCATACTCTGGCCTTCTTTGAAGGAGAGGACTTGTCTGTGCCACCATACAAGCACCTCCTACGGTAGCGTGGAAGGCATCATAGTGGCCAGCACTTGCGGCGGGTGAGTTACCGGCTTCTGCATGTTTGTTGCACACATGCATGTGAAGTTGTCACCACTGACTCTGAGATGAGCGAGTAAAAAATCATGGAAAAGAAAAATGGCAGGGCAGCAGGATGATGCTGGTACCCTACAGGCCCCACACCCACCAATCAGGCTCTTCCCCCAATTGAGGTTTTGTTCTCTGCCAGGGTGTAGCCAGACCCAGTGATCTCACCCTTGGGTGCACCACGGAACAACTGGGGACCAGATAAGTCCTAAGAGATGGTGGGTGACAGGCCAGGGGTGGTGACAGCTGAAGGGTACACTTATTAGAATAGGGAGTTGCAAATGCCACCCTCTCTGACCCCGCCCACACCATTGCCCCGCCCACATTGTGTCCCTTCCCCACCTTGCTACCTCTATGATTTTGCTGAAATGACACCCCTGCTGTATAGCACTGCATCATCTGCTTACAGGGTGATCTTTGCCTCGTCACAGAAAGTAGGCATTTCATTAATAAATAAAGAGAATAACAGAGGCCCAAGGATTGATCCATAGGGGACCTCATCCTGTACTGGGCACTTATCCGATATGGCACCCTGCCATCTAACTAGTTGGGACCTTCCCTGGAGATAGTCAGTAAACCATTGTACTGCCAGACTATCTAGGCCAATCTGCTTTCATTTTGCAAGGAGTAGTTGATGTTCTACCAGGTCAAATGCTTTGGTGAGATCAATAAAGACCGCACCAGTGAACATTCCTTTATCCAGAACAGAAAATATATCCATGGTGAGATTTACTAAGGCAGTATTTTTTCCATGGTTCTTTCTGAAACCATGTTGAGCGGCAGTAAATATGGTGTGTCACTCAATGTACTCCACTACCTGATTGTACACAACCCTCTTCATCACTTTACTTAGAATAGACAGGAGGGATATTGGGCAGTAGTTTTCTACCAGTTCTTGGGATCCACCTTTGTGGATAGATGTGACCAGGGCCACTTTTCAGAGAGAGGGAACTTCACCTTCTAGGTGGGAATGGTTAAATAAACATGATATTGATGTGGCAATGGCTGGGGCTGCAATATTTAGTAGCTTGGATTCTAGTTTGTCATACCCCCGCTGTTCTGTGGGTTTTGATCCCCTTGAGTAATTTTAGGACCTCATTTCTGGAGATTAATTTGAAGTGAAAGTCCATGGTGTTGGGCTACCTTTATTGGTGTCTTGGGGGGATTTAGTTGGCCCAGGGCAGAAGGTCTTGAACTTATCCAGTTCTGTGAAGAACATGTTACATGCCTTGGCGGCATCAACAGGGATCTTGTGACAGGTTCCTCTTGCTATAATATCACACCCTTCTTGTTTGTTGCAGCCTTTGATAAGAGTATTAATTTGTGACCAGCATTTTTTTGGGGTCAGAAAGATTCTTTTCCTGAATGTCTCTGAAATGTCATTTTTTGGCTCTTTTTAACTCAACTTTGCATTTGTTTCTGAGGTCACTGTATTTCTGTCAGTCTAAGGCTAGACCAGAAGATTTAAATGTACCCCAAGCTCTGTCTCTATCCTTCATGAGTTTCTTCAGGTTACAAGAAAGCCACCTGGCTTCTTGTCTTTTGACTCTTATCTGTTTTAGTGGGGCGTGTTTATTGGTGGCAGGCAAGAAGTTATTAATGAAATATTCGAGGGCTGTATCAAGGTTAGGAGCAAGCTTAATTTGCTGCCAGTTGACCTCGGCCAGGGTATTGAGAAAGGAGCATGGGTCAAATTTAGAGTAGTCCCTGGTCCACAATGTTCTGAGGGGAGGTAGGGAAGTCATTTCTCCATATACCGAACTTGGGGGAGTGGTCACTCAATGAGTCTGCAAAGGTGTCTGCCAGTTTGAATCTATCAGGATTAATGACCAAGACCCAGTCCACAGTAGTGTGGTTACCAATTTTCATATTTAGTCTGGTTGGTTCCTGTATTAGTTGGGTGAGTTCAGCCTCTGGTAGGGAGGATTTAAGGTCACAGATGCATTAGTGATGTGGGGACCCCAATGTACACTGAAATCCCCCAGGATAACCTTCTCACCCCGGGGGAGAGTAGGTAGTATATGTACTAGGGACTTTAAGGATTCAGTGGCAGTCTTGGGAGGGTTATACACAGTCCCAATGAGAAGTGGCTTGGTCCCACCCAGTAATAGTTTTACAAACACTGCTTACACTCAGAGTGGCTAAGGTCAGGTGTCAAGACAGGTGAGGTATTAAACTTTGACTTTACATAGATCAAAACCCCACACCCTTTTTTCTCATTCCGTCTTGCCTCAAGGACCTGTACCCATTTAAGTCAACCTCATGCTCTAACATATGGAGTTTGTACCATGTTTCACTAATTGCAATTACATCTGGTGACTATAGGCTCACCCAGGCCTCCAGCTCATGTATTTTTGGCCTTAGGCTAGTAATATTTATATGCATTAATTTTAGCCCTTTCGTGGTGTCCCATATGGACCTGTTGGAGGTGGCTACAAGGGGAGGGGGCGCCAGGGTTTTTCTCAATATCACCTGATAGCAACAGCTTTATACACATGAGTAAGTTAACTAGAAACTGAGGCATTGGGGGGTGGGTACAGCATTTTTGGGCACTGATATACATCATTAGATGGGAAAGGGAAAGGGAACATTGTTTAACCAGTAGTAGCACACTAAGCCAAAGCTTGTTTCCAGATGTGACCTGGGAGCGCAAGGAAGTTAATTGACTTGCTCAAGATCACACAGTATGCACTGGGCAGCTGTGGGATTCAAACCCAGGTCTCCAGATCTGCAGCTCAGAGCCTTAACCCACTGCACTATACTGCCTCATAAAGGTTCCCTTGTCGCCTGAGACCTTACAAAAATATTAAGGTGAGCTGAAGTATGTCAGTTGGTAATTCTGACATGCTCTGATTTTACAATGTATCTGCACCCTGCACATATTCCTGGCATATTTGATACAGGATATGGTCAGAACCCAGCACTACCAGAATATACAGAACTGCATATATTGTTCCCTGTGCCATTTTAAATTTGGGCACTTTCGGAATTTAATTATTTACAGGTGAGATATCACCTTATCCCTGGTAGTACTGTACTAGGTTGCACAAGTAACTGCTCTGCTCATTTATCTTTTCTGTTTCCTCCCTAAACCATCACTTAAAAAGCTGTGATCGACAAATCATGGGTGTATAACACTAAGTAGTAAACGACAGTGATTGATGCTTTTCAAAACAAACAACAGTTACGAATAAGATTAACTTGACTTTTTTTCCCAGCTAGCAGTACACAGGTTGTGGGGGGGGGTGCTTGTTATAAATAGGGATGAACACAATAATATGTAGTTGGAATGCTTGAGTCCACTACTTGATTGGATGGGAAAAGGCAGCCTCGGGTTTAGTCTTAACCACCCTTTGTTATCAGTGAACCTACCAACACAATATGTACAAGCAAGGGTTAGACTTACTGTGCATATGTTTGTCCCAAATATTGATGTAGTCCAAGTGCCGGGTGCTCCGTTATGGTCCTGTAACAGCTACAGTATGTGTGGTAATGCCGGCAGCATGGATGGCTGACAGCTGACACCCACTGTGCGACACTCTTGTCTCTCCTGCCTTTAGTGCTCCAGACCGCTAGAGCAGGCACACTCTAAATAAGCAGCAGAGTACTGGGATTGGCTGCTGGTCGTGGGTCTGCTGTTCTGGTTTCCCTGAGCTGCGCTTGTGCAGTGAAAGGACCGGTAAAATGACGGTCAGTCAGTTGGGAGCACTATAGCAGGGGAGGGGGTCCCAGTAGCTTGAGAAACCTCCCTCAATCCCTCTGGCTGTGGTCCACTGGAATCCTCTGCAATGACTGTAAGGAGCAGTGGAGAACAGCTCCTTAAATCCCCAGTGAACAAAGGAGCCAGTTCAAAATTCGATGCCAATCCAGCTTCATGCTGGGATTGGCTGCTGGTCATGGGCCTGTTGCTCCAGTTTCCCCAAGCTGGGCTTTTGCAGCGGTTGGACTGGTAAAATTCTGGTCAGTCAGTTAGGAGCACCATGGAAGGGGAAGGTGGTCCCGGTAACTTGAGAAAGCCCCCTCAACCCCTTTGCCTGTGGTCCGCTGGAATCCTCAGTGACAACTAGTTGGGGTCCCTGGAAGCTTAGGCAGCTGTAGGTGGAGCTGACATAGGGTTTTCTTCTCTGGTGGTCCAGTTGTAATTGTAAAAATGTTGCCAATAAATTCCATTGCTTATGTTTAAGTCATCAGACCCATCACCAACATTGTCCAGTAGTGCATGACCCCCTACCCTCAGCAAGCTTCTATTAATTACCCCCCAGCCCTCCTAGCTGACTCTTTATAGTTGTCCTTGAGGTAAGAATTTTAGTACCCCCCCCCCATACCATGACCTGACCCTGACAGAGGAGAACCCATCAGCCCAATCCTGCAGCTGGTTGGTGGTGGCAACAAGTATAACTGTTAAATAAAATAAAATTGCCGGCCCGGTGACACTGAGGGCTGAGGCGCTGGACGCCTTACCTCACGCTATGCCAGTGACCCGTGTTCGGGAATGAGCACGGGCTGCCAGGGGTTGGCAGGGGAGGAGAAGGATTGAGCATCCGAGGGACTGCTCTCCTTTTCTGGGGAGGGAGAATGCCAGAGGTCGGTCCTAGACTGGCCCATAGCGGAGGCTGGGGGCGAAGCGTGCTGATGTGGCAGGAAAGGGGTGGAGATGGGCACATGCCTAGAGGGAGCACATGCAGATGCGTGTGTGTGCTCCCCCCATCAGCATCATTGCACGCCATCTCCAGGGGATCCAATCAAAAAACCAGGAAACTGGTCCCCAGGTCACAGCAGAGTGAACAGCTACCCACTGCAGGCTCTGACCCTGAATGGTGCTTCCCCAGATACTGGATCCTATTAGAGGTGAGTTGAGCTGGGGGCTCCTCACCACCCTGCCATGGAGGGGAAACTGTGGGGGAAGATGGGGATTCTGCCTGATGTCGTGGTGCAGGGCTGGGTGAGTAGCTGCAGATGACAGCCAACTGGAGACCAAGGAGAGAAAAAGATTAACATAAATAAAATAAAAAAATATACAACATTTATGCCTTCATAGAGTCCCAATTCATTATTCTCCCATAATACTACCCAGATGTCCCTGCCCTTTCTCCCTGAGTGACCTGGGAGCTGGAGTGGATGACCTAAAGAAAGCTCTAGGGTTAGCCACCTCCAGATGCCTTAGGCACCACTGCACTACTGGAGGGCACTAATGATGGGTCAGATGACTCGGACACACATTATGGAATTCATTGGCAGCATTTTTATGATTACAACTGGACCCAAGGACCAGAGGACCCTGTACCACCTCCATCTACAGTCACCTGAGCTTCCAGAGACCCCGGCAGCCAAACAGCCATGTGGCTGCATTAAAGTAAGGGGAGGGAGAAGTTGAATCACTGTACTGGGTGGGGTGGAAGGTTTTAGGTTGCAGAATCAGATTCAGATTCTGATTCCACATTCCTCAAAGGTTTTTTTGAATTCAGATTTTTGGTCCTTTTTGGGGGGGCTTAAAATTTAATTCCAAAAAGTACAAGGTAATGCACCTAGGGGAAAAGGAACCCCAAGACAGAGTACTGGATGGGTGGGGTGAGACTTAGCACTTCAGAAGAGGAATGGCATCTAGGAGTTATCATCAGTAACTCCCTTAAAGAGACTCACCAAGTTAGCCCTATGCATCACATTGTTTGGTGCCTTACCTCCACTAAGTGCTTCTGATCCATAGTTGCCATAAAAATATCCAACTGTTTACTAGTAAAATCACTCATAAAATTGCTTTGACCGAGACACAGGCATTCCTCGGTGTGTAACTCCATCCCCCATCCGCCCGCACTCAGCCAACTTTATGACGTGATCACAGGGAGCGCACAGGGACGCACTACAAAATAGTCCATGGGGGGTAACTTTAATAAAAATTTTATATATTACTGTGATCATGTGGTGATTAAATGAGGGCACTGGGCGACTAACAATTCAGTGGGCAGCTGACTGACATAAAACTGTAAACGTGCTAGTATGTTTGCACAGATCTGCCCAGGTACCCTGAGCGCGCAGAAAAAAAGGTGCGTGGAAATAAGGGGTTATACAGTATTTACCCTGAATAACAACTCAAGGTCACATGGTCATGAGTGGAAATTAACAGGAGGGAGGTTCAGGAGGGATGTGAGGAAGTACTTCTTTATGGAAAGGGTGGTGGAGCCTTGGAACAGTCTGTTGGCCAGGGTGGTGGGTGCAAACACAGTCAGGGGATTTAAGCAGGCATGGGATAGAATGACGGGAAGAGTGGTCATCTGCGGCGACAAGACCAGGAAGAAGAACAGTGATAAGACAGGGAGGGTGAGTACCCTGGAAGAACCGTAGGTTCCAGGGAAGGTTCCAGGGATTATAGGGAATATGGGCAGAGTGGATGGACCTCTGGTCTTTTTCTGCCATCATGGTCTATGTTTCTATGTTTCCTAAACACTGAAATTCCAAATTCAAAAAAAAGCTTGGAATCTGATGAATCCGATTCTAACTATATGATTCAGAACAACCCTATAAGGTATACCTCATTAAGGTGTATACCTCCACCACAGATAAAGTGGCTAGGTACACCTCAGTAAGGTGTACACCTCCACCAGAGATAAAGTCATTAGGGACACCTCAGTAAGGTGCACACCCCCACCAGAGGTGTAGTCATTAGGCATTCCTCAGTGAGGTATACACATCCATCAGAGATGGAACACCTCCATCGAAGGTGTAGCCATGAGGGACACCTCCACCAGAGGTAGGTGCACCATAGTGAGGGAAACACCACCTCTAGAGATGTAGTCATTAGGTGCATCTCAGTGAAATGTACACCTCCACCAGAGGTGCAGTCATTTGGTACATCTCAGTGAGGGTTACACCTCCATCAGAGGAGTAGCCATTAGGTACACCTCACTGAGGTTTACATCTCCACCAGAGATGCAGTCATTATGTACACCTCAATGAGGTGTACTCCTATACCAGAGGTGCAGTCATTTGGTACATCTCAGTGAGCCTTACACCTTCATCAGAGAGGTAGCCATTAGGTACACCTCACTGAGGTGTACACCTCCACCAGAGATGCAATCATTAGGTACACCTCAATGAGGTGTACTCCTAAGCCAGAGGTGTAGTCATTGGGTCCACCACAGTGACCATTCACCAGAGATGCAGTCATAGGTACATCACAATTTCATGTTTTAACTTGATGATTAATATTCTTTCAATATGTTTTAATGCTTTCAATAAAGTTTATATATGTTCACATATGTGATTAGTTATGTTTATTCTAGTGCAGAACCAAAAGGAGCTGAATTGACATATGAGCTGTATTGACTCAGGCTGAATTAACTCAGACTGAACTGTCGTCAGGCTGAATTGACGTCGGGCTGAATTCACCAGGCAGAATTGACTAGCCGCCCTGAAGGAGCACATAGTGTATGCATCTCAGACAAGGTGTACATCTCAGTTCAGGCAGGAACATTTCTGCAAGGGAGCAAGAACTCCAACAAAAAAGAAATAAGTAAAAGGCAGCATTTTGTAAACAAATATTTGTCAAAAATAAGCAACTGATTTTAGTTTGGAAGATAGTATTCTCATGTGTCCTCCTCCTTCAAACTGGCAGAAGAGCACCACCTTCTGTTGAGTTTTTAAGTAGAACTGTAGGGACATCTTCCTCGCAAACTGGAATGCCTTCGCACCCCTTAAACAAACAAGGGTTAGAGGTCATCACCTCCTCTGGATTACCCCTGAATTACTAGCCTGCCACAGAGCCAGAGAACGGGCCTGGAAATGGCACAAAGTTTCCCAGCTTCCAAATGACCTTATTTACCGAAAACTCCGTAATGCCTGCACCCAGGATATGAGGCTAGCCAAATCAGAGTACTTCAAATCTTCCTTCGTGACTAACATCAACTCCCCCTCCAAGTTCTGGAGAGTCATCCATGCTTTCTTTACCACCCCCCATCCTGTCCACCCACCCCTATACTTAAGATAAACGCTACCCTCGTTGCTGATCCAGTTGCAGTAGCTACTGAATTCAACTCCTATTACACCGCTTGTGCTGATGAGCTACTCCTATCCCTCCTAAACTATGCCCTTCCCTCTCCCCTTCCTATTGCCTATGGATGACCCCCTCTCCAATTCCTCCTTCTCCTTCGCTACTGACTCCCCAAAAGACACCCTAAATGCCCTGCTAGCAATCAACCCTTCAAAAGGCTCCTCCCCAGATGGCCTTCACCCTAAACTACTGTCCCTCTCAGCCCGAGCCATCACCTACCCACTGTCTGTTATCCTAAACCTCTCTTTCTGAACCGCCTCAGCACCTTCCCCATGGAAACATGCCGTGGTCCTTCCCCTCCCCAAAGGCGGAGACCCCACCTCCCCTGGTGACTACTGCCCCAGCCCTCTTCTCCCTACCCTTGCCAAACTTCAGGAACACCTAGCCCTCTCCCAGCTCACCGCTCACCTCAATGACTCCTTCTTCTTCACCCCTTATCAATCTGGCTTCAGGAAAAATCACTCCACCACCACCTCCCTTCTTCAGCTCACTGATTCTATCTTCACAGGAATGGGCAATGGCCAAATCATCTCAGCCATTTTTGTCGATCTGGCCAAAGCCTTCAACACAGTCTCCCACTACCTTTTCCTTGACACCCAATCAACAGCTGGGCTATCCCCCTTAGCCACAGACTGGTTCAAGGCATACCTCACCAGAAGAACCCAATCAGTCAAGATCTCTGATGCAATTTCCCCACCCCTTCCGATAAGAACTGGTGTCCCCCAAGGATCAGTGTTAGACCCCATACTATTCTCTATTTTTCTAAATGATCTCTCGTTCACCTGCTCTCCCTTCTCCTCCATTTACATGTACACTGATGATATAGTCTTGTATATATCTGGCTCCTGCCCCACTGAGGGTGCATCCAACTTGCAGCATGACTTTGACATAGTTCAGCATTGGTTTGCAAATCACCAACTATCTCTCAATGCCAAAAAAAACAGTCTCCATGACCTTCGGCACCAGGCAGAGACTTACCAGGTTTCTCTCTCTACCCTCCTTCCACACCCTTGATGGGACTTTACTCCAGGACACATCCTCCTTCAGGTATTTAGGTGTCTGGCTGGACCAGCACCTGAACATCTCTGGTCATATCAACGCCAGTCAGAAAAAATTGTATCCCAAGCTCGGCATCTTATTCAGGAACCATGTCTGCATCCCACCCACGGCTAGGCGTGAGACTGTCCAGAAGATGATCCTACCTATCTTCAACTACTGTAAAACAGTCTACAGTGCTGCCCCTTAGTCCTTCCTGGCCAGACTAGATACCCTCTTCAACTCCTTTTGCCATTTTGCCCTTGACGCCCCCCTCTGCACTCATCATTGTGATCTCTACCATGCCCTATCCTTCCCTTCCCTTCCCTTCCCTGACAAACTGACATCTCTCTCACTGCGCAAAATTCACCTCCAAGCACTGGCTGGGTGAACTTCCCTCCTGTCTCACCCCTGCCTTTACAACTTCCACCTCCTTTCCACTCCCTAAGATCTACCGACTCACGAACCCTGGTGGTCCCACGCTGCTCCACCCTCATTGGCCAATCGGGTTATTCTTATTGCCTCCCAAAAATCTGGAATTCACTTCCCCCTCAAATTCACCACTTATCCTCTTGCTACTCCATTAACTCTGCCCTCAAGAACTTCCTTGCCCCTTCCTGTGCCTGCCATGACCCTCCCAAATCCCCCCGCCATCTCCGCTAAGCTCAAGTTACCATATGCCTACTCCCCACCACTCCTATTTCCCTCTGATTGTGCTCCTCCTAGTCCTCAACTCTCACTCCTCCTAAAGTGTTCCTCCCCCTTATTTCTCTACCTTTAATCTATCTCCCTCCCTCCTGTGAGATCAATCACTGCCTTGTGCAGGCAGGATCCATAGCACACAGTGGGCAACAACTCTACCCCCTTTCCCCTATTTCTCCTTTTACTGCACCCCCTCAGTCACTGCTAGATCACTGCTTTGTGCAGGTGGGGTCACCCAGCACACTGGTGGGCAACAACCCCCGTACTATAGTTGACCTCTGTAACCCCCTCCCACAACATCCCTCCCCCAACACCCCGTCTCCTGCATCACTATATATAAATAACTCATTGCCTGTAACCTGTGTCCTACAAGTAGGGTTGTCCACCACCCTGCCGAGATAGGGATAACAGGACACTGTTGAATTTCAACTCCCCCCCTTCCCTCCCTTGGATACCGCCACCTACAATATCTCTCTGACATCACCCCGTCACATTCTACCTCTCCTCTCCTCCTCCTACCTCCCTCCCGGTTAACATAGCCTAACACTGGCCTACCCCTACACTCAATTAAGCACTTATAATGTACCCCATACCCCTCTTATATGCACTTTAGTCCACGCTGTTGTCTCTGTTTACCTCAACAATCGTGTTCTGCCTGTGTCTCTCCATAAATTTCCATTCCCTTCTTCCATTCTGCCCTCTGCAATTTTTCATTCCCTCCTTCCATTCTTCCTCTCTTTACTCCAGTCACTGTAAATCTTGAATATCTATGTTATACTAATGGCTACCAATTACTATTGTGTCACCTTAGCATTTATTTATTTATTTATTTAAGAGTTTTACCAGGGGGCACACTGAGCAGAGTACTGCTCAGTTCCAGGAGCACCCTGGAGGGAAGGGACATTGGATACAACTGACAAAAGTTTAGAGACAGTAAGAGACAATTCACATAGCAGTGCAAGCTAGGCAACAGTATCAGACATTTTGCATTTTACATTGGACTTTTACAATGACAGACATAGCAGAGCAGTAGTGAGCACAATTTTCATAACTAACAGAGCAGGCTAGTATATACAATTGATATACTGTATATAAGTGCAGTGATGTTATAATTCAGGATGCATAGGACTACGTCCATATTCAGGGGACAGGAAGCCCTGGAGAAGGATCTCCAGTGCAAGGGAGCCTATGAAGGAAACAGCATCAGTTTCTGCAGGAGCAGGTGGAAGAGAACTGGGCTCACAAGAGGAAGTCGAGGTGCTGAGTAGAACGCACTTGTCAGATGTCGACCAGGAGGGAGTTCCACAGTTTAGGCATGCAGTGCCCGAAAGCTGCCTGATCAGATGAGGAGGCCATGTAGGGCACTGCAAAATGCCAGGTGTCAAAACTTCTAAAAAGATATGCAGGAGGCGGTTGTTTGGTTAGGGCAGAGGCAAGGTACGGAGGTAAGGAAAGTGACCAGAACTTGGCCATGAGTTTTACACAGTGGATCAACCTGCACTCCTGGAGTGAAGGCAGATCAAGGGACTGGTAGAGAACACAGTGATGTGAAGAGGGCGGGCAATCGAGGGTGAAACAGCAGAAGGACTGGAAAAGGGGGTTCAGTCTGGCTAGGGTGGACTTGGGAGCGGCACTGTAGACTATGTCACTGTAGTCGAATATGGGGAGCATCATTTTCTGCACAAGTGTGTGGTGCACTGGCAGTGGGATGCATCCACGGTGACAATATAGAGCACACAGTTTGGGGTGGTGCTTTTTATGGATGGCATCAACATGTACAGAAAAGTCGAGGTGCTGGTCTAGGCAGACCACAAGGTAGCGGAAGGAGGTGCAGGTCTCCAGAGTGGTCCCGTCCAGAGTGTGAAAGGTGGGGGGAGTGGGGAGCCGAGACAGTCTCTGCCTAGTGCTGAAGGTCATGGAGACAGTCTTCTTGGTGTTGAGAAAAAGATGTTTTTTTATGAAACCAGAGCTGAACCACATTAAGTCTTGCTGTAACCTGGTCGCCACATCAGTGGGTGAAGGACCAGATGTATACAGCACTGTGTCATCTGCATACATATGTATGGACATGAGTGGGCAGGCGGCGGGCAGGTTGTTGAGGAAAATGGAGAAGTGGAGTGGACTGAGAACAGAGCCTTGTGGTACTCCAGTGGTGACTGGGAGGGAAGGTGAAGTGGAGGGGCCGATTTTCACAGATTGTGATCTGCCTACCAAGTAGGAGTGGAGCCAACTGATGGCCACAGGGGATAAACCTGCCACTGTGAGTTTATCCAGGAGTAGAGCATTGAGATGGTGTTGAACGCTTTGGCCAGGTCGACAAAGATTGCTGAGGTGGTATGTCCTTTGTCCATGCTAACGAGATTGGAGTCAGTGACACCTAGTAGGGAGGTGGCAGTGGAGTGGGCTTTCCTGAAGCCAGATTGGTAAGGAGAGCAGAAGGAGGAGGAGGTGAGGAAGGTGACGAATTGAGTGAGGACTAGGTGCTCCTGAAGTTTAGTCAGGATGGAGAGGAGGGAGATCGGATGGTAGTTTCCGGAGGCGTAGGGGTCACCACCCTTGGGAAGAGGGATGACCATGGTGTGCTTCCATTCTGATGGTATAGTGGCTAGGAAGAAGGAGAGGTTGAAAAGATCAGCAAGTGGGTGAGCAATGGTGGGGCAGCTAGGTAGAGTAATTTGGCACCCAACCCTGAGGGGCATTTGCCTTTGGTTGGGTTTAGGGTGAGCAAGGCGTCGTGCACTTCTGACAGGGTGACTGGGCAAAAGGAGAAAGATGTGGTTGGTGGAGGGTGCCAAGTTGTAGGGGTGGGTAGGATAGCTTTCTGTTGGAGGGGTTGAGGATAGTAGCGCTGAGGTGCAGCTAGTGAAGAATGAGTTGAACTCTGAGGCAACTGCCTTTGTACCATCTAGTGCTACATACTGTTGCCAGGTTATTATATGTGTTCCAGTGTTACCAACTATCACCAACTGTTGCCAAATTACTATATGTGTCTTCATATCTACTATAGTTTACTGTTGCATTGTTAGCCAACGTGATCGACCTGCAATCCCTCCTGCTCTCATTGTATGCAAGTAAGCAAATTGTATTCCGACATTGTAACATTTTTCTGTATTCTATTCCATTGTTCCCTACCCCCCCAGATCGCACCGGGAGATGAAACATAGAAACATAGAAACATAGAATTTGATGGCAGATAAGGACCGCTTGGCCCACCTAGTCTGCCCATTTTCCTACTTAAGAGATAAGCTGCAGATCCTAGTTAACCAACAGCTTACTTCCTCCTACCCCCACTAGGACTGCCTTATGTCTGTCCCATGCATTCTTGAATTCCCCCACTGTACATGACTCCACGACCTCCTCAGGGAGGCTGTTCCATGCATCCACAACCCTCTCTGTGAAAAAATACTTCCTCACATTACGTCTGAGCCGTCCCCCCTCTATCTTCAAATTGTGCCCCCTTGTTCTTGCACATCCCTTTTTCTGAAAGATGCTACCCTCTTGGACTTTGTTGATTCCCTTGAGGTACTTGAAAGTTTCTATCATGTCCCCTCTCTCCCTTCTTTCCTCAAGGGTATACATATTAAGCTCCTTTAGTCTTTCTTCATATGTCTTCTGGTGCAGACCCTGCACCATTTTGGTTGCCCTCCTCTGGACAGCCTCCACTCTGTCTATGTTCTCATGGAGATGGGGTCTCCAGAACTGCATACAGTACTCCAGATGGGGTCTCACCAACTGTCTGTACAGAGGGATAACAACTTCCTGTTTTCTACTATTGATGCCTCTTCCTATGCATCCCAGTATCCCCCCACCCTTCCTTACTGCCATCTCACGTTGCTTGCCCACCTTTAGGTCATCTGATATAATTACCCCCAGGTCCCTTTCCATTTTTACTGTTGTCAGTATCTAACCCACCATTGTGTACGCTTCCCCTGGGTTTTCGTTTCCCATGTGCATTACCTTGCACTTCTTTGAATTGAATCTGAGCTGCCGTACATTTGACCATTCCTCCAACCTTGCCAAGTCCCTTCTCATCCTTTCCACTCCATCTTGTGTATCAACCCTGTTGCAGATCTTTGTGTCGTCTGCAAAGAGGCATACTTTTCCTTCCAGTTCCTCTGCAATGTCACTTATAAAGACATTAGATAGGACCGGTCCCAGTACTGAACCCTGCGGTACCCCGCTAGTAACCCTCCTTTTTTCACTGTGTACTCCATTTACTACTACCCTTTGCGTCCTGTTGTCTAGCCAATTTTTTATCCAGGCTACCACCTTGGGACCCACTCCAAGACTGGCTAACTTGTGTATTAATCTTTTGTGTGGGACTGTATCAAATGCCTTGCTAAAATCTAGGTAGGCCATGTCCACAGCCCCTCCCTGGTCTACTATTTTGGTCACCCAGTCAAAGAAATCTATTAGATTCGTCTGACACGACCTTCCCATCGTGAATCCATGCTGCCTTAGGTCCTGTGCCCCACTGGCCTCTAGGTACTCAACAATTCTTTCCTTCAGAAGCGATTCCATCATTTTCCCTACCACTGAGGTCAAACTAACTGGTCTGTAGTTTCCTGCCTCTGTCCTGCTCCCACTTTTGTGAAGAGGAATCACATCTGCCCTACTCCAGTCCTCGGGTACCACCCCATCCTCCCATGATTTGTTAAAGAGAGTAGTCAGCGGTGTCACTAGTTCTACCCTTAGTTCTTTTAGAATTCTTGGGTGAATCCCATCAGGCCCCATTGCTTTGTTCACCTTCAATTTTATCAGTTCTTTCAGAACCCTTTCTTCTGTAAATGGACAGGTATCGACCCCTGTCTTCAGAGTGTTTCTTTTGTTTGGTTTAGGTACCTCCCCCTCCTCTTCCTTTGTGAATACTGAGCAGAAATATTTGTTCAGTATTCCTGCTTTTTCACTGTCATCCTCTACCCACATTCCCTCCCCTTTATTAAGCCTCAGTATCCCTCCTTCGGTCTTTCTTCACTCCCTAATGTACCTATAAAAGGTCTTATCCCCCTTCTTAACAGAATTGGCTATCCTTTCCTCGGTTTGGGCCTTTGCTATTCTGACTGCCTTCCCAGCCTCTTTCTGCTTTAACTGATAAAGTTCTCTGTCCTGCTCCTTCTGTGTTTCCTTATATTTCCTGAATGCTATCCTTTTCTCCTTAACCTTCCCTGTCACCTCTTTTGAGAACCATAGCATTTTTTTCCTTCGTTGTGTTTTATTGATTTGCTCTACACAAAGGCTTGTTGCCTCTGTGATGGCTGTTTTGATTACTCCCCATTGTTCCTCCACCCCTCCTTCTTGCCTGTTTGCTAGTGCTTTTCTGAGGCACTTTCTCATTTTCCTAAAGTCAGCCCTCCTGAAGTCCAATACTCTTGCTTTTGTATGGCTTGATTGTATTGCTGTGTTTATCGTGAACCACACTGTTTGGTGGTCGCTTGTTCCCAGATGGCTACCCACTTCTAAATCTGACATTCTTTCCCCGTCCCCATTTGAAAGTACCAGGTCTAAGATTGCTCCCTCCTGAGTGGGTTCCAATACTAGCTGTCTGAGGTATGCCCCCTGTAGGGCATCAAGAATGACCCTGCTCTTGGATGTGCCTGCAGCAAAGGTGCTCCAGTTAACATCTGGCATATTTAGGTCCCCCATCAACAATATCTCCCCTTTTTCTGCCATTCTAAGGAAGCCTTGTATCATTTCCTTGTCCATTCCCTCCCCCCTGAGATGGGGGTCTGTATACAACCTCCATGTGGATTGTGGTGCCATTTCCTGTCTCCAGGGTGACCCAGAGTACCTCATCTGCTTCCTGTTTACTCTTTAGTTCTGTTGCTTTGATCCCTTCCTTTACATAGAGAGCTACTCCTCCTCCTCTTTTACCCTCCCTGTCCCTCCTGTAGATTGTGTATCCTGGTATGTTGACAACCAGTCATGGTTCTGTGTGTACCATGTTTCTGTGACTGCCACAATATCCAGGCAACCCCTTCCATCAAGGCCACTAGTTCAGGAGCTTGTTACACAGACTACGGGCATTGGTACTCATCACCCTCCACTTTTTCATAGCCTTACCCTTTTAGCCCCATTCCTGTCCTTACTGCCTTTGCCTTTTTACATTTACCTCTGTTCTGCTCCTAATAACTTCTCTACCTTGGTGTTTACCTCACTAATTACATGTTTTGGGGAGGAGGCTAGGATTTCCTTGCCCTTTCAGTGTCTCCCCTTGGCTAGTTTAAATGCTTGCCAATGAAGCATTTAAACCTCTCACCTAGGATCCTGGTTCCCCTGGACAGATGCAGACCATCACACCAGTATAGGTCTGCATCCCTCCAGGTGGCTCCCCAGTCCCCAATGAAGCCAAAACCCTGATCTCCACACCAGTTTTTCAACCACTCATTGAATTCCCTGGTGAGGAGTGCCCTAGCATCACCCTTGCCATAGACAGGCAGCACCTCTGAGAAGGTTACCGTATGCGCTACTTGTCTAAGGCCCCTCCCTAACTCTACAAACTCCTCTTGCACTGCTCTGATCCCATTCTTAGCCAGGTCATTTGTCCCTAGGTGGACAATGACATCCAGCTCCCTCCCTTGTGCAGCTCCTCCCACAATCCTGAGGATTCGCTTCCTGTCCCTCCAAGCCGTGGTGCCAGGAAGGCACCTTACCTCCCTCTCCCCTTCCTCCCCCATTTCTACCCCCCTAATGATTGAGTCCCCCACCAGGAGTTGTTTCCTTCACCTGTGGGGTCCCATGCCGCCCTCCTGTGGGTCTCCTTTGTGAAGGTTCCCAGAATCCTCCTTGGTCTCCACTTCAGGTGCCTCCATAGGGGAACCACTATCCACCAGAAGAGCGAATGAATTGTGAAGAGGTACAGCTGTAGGGATGCAACTCTGTTCCACCACCCTCTCCCTCCCTGAGCCCACCCTGGTCCAGCCTCTCCTGTTTCTTGGCAACCTCTGAGGTGAGCAACTTGTTGCTCAGCGTGCCTTCCTGGTGAAACATTTCAATAAATAAATAAATAAAATAGGGTAAATAATCACCCTTCCAGTGAAAAGATCCGTACAAGCAGTTCAAAATGAGCGGAAATCATGACTGGCAACTGTGGGCCAGTGGAAATTGACTGGAACCTAAGAAGTTTAATTTATTACAAAAAAACAGCTGACATGCCTCTGCTGTTACAGCCCATTCTGAAATGTAAAACATTCACTGAGAGAAAGAAAATAAATGATTTGTTTCAGATTGCCTAACTATCTCTTCCTGGGTGTTGTGATCCTGATTTGTTTTTTCAGATCTCACTGTAAGGATTAGATTTGCGTACCTGTAAACATGTTCTCAGTGCCCCCTCTAGCTGCTGCCTTCTAATAAGTTATTCATTGTCTTCTTGACCTTCCTTTCTAGTAACTCTTGTCTCTCTCATCACTGATTCCATCTCCCACTCCATTCCTTCCACCTCCCAGCTCATCTATCCCACTCCACTGCAGTTTGCAGATCCGATCACAGCCTCTGACCCTTCCAGGAAGTGCTGTAGCAAACATTAGTGTAACACAAGTATAACACTGCATCTGAGCCTCCCAGTGAGATACAAGGAAAACAATGGGGCTCACACGGCCCAAGAAGAGGTAGTTAGACAATCAGAAACAAACATTATTTTGTTTGGCTCTCAGCAGATATTTGTATTTTTCAGAGCCCCTTTACTTATGCTTTTTTGGGGAACACATGCAAAAACAAAACAATTCATCAAGACAAGACTGAGATCTCTGATACTTAGAAAATAGTATTGCTATAAGGACCATTTTGTTTTATATGACACATTGTCAGAAAAACTTGCCAATAATAATACTCTAATGATGAACATGCAGGTACATGTATAATACAGTTACTCAGGCTGCAGTATGGTAATCAAAGGATCAGAATAGCAAGCTGAAACTTTATCATGCTGAAAAGCATTCCTCCCTTGCACTGGTATGCAGAAGAGAGAAGCTCCGACTCATACAATGAAACTGCTTAAACAAAGCATTAAAGTTTCATGGACTTCAGTATGGGAAATCAAATACTTTTTGTTCTTCAGAGCAAGATAACGATCACCTAATACCGCACAGAGGCTCTTTTCAGTCTTTTAATAAATGTACCCTGGTGTTACCTGGTAACTGAACTGCAGTTGCAGCACTGATACCACAATTATACCATCAATAACAAATGATCTGATTTATGGCGCCCTCACCCTGTCATGTAAATGATGGAGAGGAGAGCAGCACGTCCTGGGACTAATAGGGAGTATTCGACTATATTTAGCTTAAAGATGCATTGCACACATGTTTTACATAACAAGAATCAAAACCTGCGCTTGCACAGCTCTTTTGTAAACATTTTGCCCGATGAAGAGGTACAAAACAAAGTATTTGCATCTTTCCAGTGTTTTGAAACAGACTGCTGCTTTATGTATTTACCTTTTAATGAACAGGAAAGGAGGGCTACACAATACTATACTGTATATTTTCACCATTGTCCCAGGGAGGGGGATTACAGATGCAAACTACCTAAAATTGAACCAGATTAAGCAGTTGGTGGCATTTTAGTGAATGATAGCACCCAACATGATATACATGAGTTACAGTGTACTGCACTGTCAGGGTGCCATACAGCCTCCTCATGGGTCTCTCTGTAAAATGTGATGCCTCCAACATAATTACTGTAGGAGGTGAGGTTTCTAGTTGCAATTACACCCTGTGATAGGCACAATAACAAATTCTGGTCAGAGCCACAATGGCTAAAAATGTATTACCCTGGTAAGGGATATACTGTAGATACAAACACATTTATTATCCAGGCTCTCCCCTTCCATTGCCAGCTCCCGTGTCCCCTCTTGTATATCCTGTAACCTCTGCTTCCTTACACATACTCTGCCCTCTCCCCTCCCCAGTACCAGCTCCTCTGCCCCCACCTTTACCTTTCAGCGCCCTGTTCCCTCCACCCCATAACTTGCTTTCCACACACATATCCCCAGCCCTTCCCTGCATTTTCTGCCACTTCCCTACTACATAGGTTGCAAACAGAAAATAACTACAATACCCAGCAGCATTTTTGCTGCAAATAGTTCCTAAATGTCCTGATGTGCAGCTCTATAGATTCACATGCAGGCTATACCATTGCATTTTGATTTGCTTTCAGAAGCAGTAGGGAGAGCAGAGGGGCCGAGCCAACCAAAGCCCCTTCCCCACCTTGCACCTGAGGCAGCTGAAGGGGAGGGACCTGTGACCGGGGAAAGCACGGTCCAGTTTTCTCCAGATCCACTTTGATTCTGCTGTTAGAAGCAGTACATTAGGGAGAGCAGAGCGGAAGAGCCAGCTAAAGCTCCCCTTCCTCTTTGCACCTGAGGCAGCTAAAGGAGAGGGGAACTTTAAAGCTGGACAGGTATTTCTTACCCACAATTCCAGGTGACCCAAGGAGCTTGCTACCCACAGGAGTGGGAGGACCACAGGAGCAAGAAGATGGCATCTGCAGGACTGTCCACAGGTAGTCCGCAGTTCCGCAGAAGACTGAAGAAGTGGCTAACATGTAAGTGCAGTTAGTAAGCACAAACTATATTTAATGTGTAGTGTTACTGACTATTGTTCAAACTGTTAAATCCTAGCTTCTACCTATATAGGTTAAGGTTGTAAACTAGGCAGACAAACAGTTAAGCTGTGTCTCAGGGTGGGGTGTTCCTTATTACTGTTAACAGTGTTCATCTTTCTGCCTATATAGGAGAAGGTTAGAAGACAGGCAATTGATGTCCTCATATCACAAAGTAACTCATGCAGTTTTATAAGCACTCACCAGGCTAGAATGGAGCATAGGGTGAGTAAGGAGGTAGTCAGCTGTGGATATTGTGGGGCACTTATCTCCAGGGCTACGCTTTGGAGGAAGGGACATTGCTCAATATATAGATCCTTCTGGGAGCTCCATGCTTAGTTGGCAGCAGCAAAGGAGGAAATATTCTAGCTGAAATTCCAGCTAAACTGGTGCCCACCCACCACACCCCACTACCCCAGAGGCCCACTATCTCGGGGGGAAGGAGGGTGGTGAGAAAGGAGAGATCAAGTGGCTGGGGCAGTCACACAGCAATCAGCCACACCCAAGAGATACCAATGGTAAATCACTGTGCACCCCTGGAAGAGGTACAGGTGCCTGACTCTAAATGGGGGGGGCCTTGATTCAATTGATGTTGGGGGAAAGAAGACATGGCAACATCCAGGGGTAACAGCAGGCAGAAGTTAGTAAAGAGGATTCTGGTGGTAGGGGACTCAATGGTGAGAAATATAAAGAGTGTGGTTAGCAGTGCAGGAAAGAGGAGAGGGTTAGTCAAATGCCTTACTGGAGCATCAACCCTTCCAGGATTGGGTGAGGACAGGGAGGATAGTGGAGGAGGGGAGGGAGCAGGTAGTGCTGCTACAGCTTGGTACCAAAGATCTGGTGAACTGGTCAGTGGGTACAGCTTGGTACCAATGATCTGGTGAACTGGTCAGTGGAGACAGTGAAGCAGAACCTCCAGAGTCTGAGGGATAGACTGACAAAGCACTCAGCTTCCTTGGCCTTTTCTGAGATCCTCCTTGTCTGGGGTAGGAAGAGGAGGAAGGATAGAGTGAGGAAGGGGGACTGAGGCATTCAATGGGTAGTTTAAGGGACACTGTCAACCTTTTTTTCCATCATATTTTTAGGTAAAAACCCACATTTTATGATTGCTTACTTTCTCTAAAATTCATTGGTGTTGCTGGTTGTTTTATCTGCCTCTTTGCTTATTAGAACCAAACTACATTGTTATTGTATAGCTATGCCCAGTTTTACTTTGCTTCAAATCACTGAACTACTCTTAGTGCATACTTCTCAAACATTAGAAACACCCTCAGACAGTGCAGCCACTCATGATACAAGTCTTCTCTACTCCCACTGCATAGTGAGTGGCTAGATTGTGTTAGGGGTGCTCCTGAGTCCAGGAAAGATGCAGTGGGAACTGGTCAAGAAATGTAAACAATCGTGTTGGTGTGGTAATACCTTTATGGTGGCAGTCAGTTTTTCACTTTTTAAAAGAAAAATTGGATTCAAATCAAACTACCAGCTGCATCAACAGTTTTTATAGAATGTGAACAATCATAAAATGCATTTTTTAAACTAGGGACACTTTGAGGCCTAAGGGGGTTGACAGTGTCCCTTTAAAAGGGTGGTGTCAGGAACAAGGGTACCACTTTGTGGGGGGACTGGGGGACTTCTGGGACAGGATGATCTTCAGAGGTGATGGCCTTCACCTGACAAGAAAGGGGACTGGTGCATTAAGGCAGAGGTTTGATGTCTACATTGGCAGAGAGTTAAACTAACTGCGATGGATGCTTGGGCTAGGGATTCTGCAGTTAAGGTCGGTGAAGTAGAGAACCTAGACAGGAGTCCCCCAGGGATTAGGGCAAGGTGTACATGAAGTAGTAGCAGAATGGAATGAGTTCAGGGGACAGGGGAGTGTTGACCAAACAGACTAGCAAAAGAAGGAAAAATACAGTATGCCTACAATATCAAGGAACTGTGATAGGGAGAGTTATTCAAGAACCAAAGGGGCGGGAGTACAAGATGGAGGATGGTGTGCTTCAATGCCAGGAGTCAGGGTAATAAAATTATCAAACTCCAGGCACTGATGACAGACTCTAGGTTGAATCTAATGGCAGTTACAGCCACTTGGGCCAATGAGAACAATGACTGGGACCTGGTGAGCCCCTAGATACACCTTATATAGACATGATAGAGGGAGAGTAGAGGTGGTGAAGGAGTGGCCATTTACATCAGGAAAAGAATAAAAGCAGTAGAGGATACATCCATTGGAGGGAAAAGGGAGGTAAAATCACTGTGGGTACAGCTCAGAGTTATCAGGCAGAAAACTTCACTTAGGGGTGGTTTACAGGTCACCAGGGCAGTGAAAGGAGAGAGAGAGATAAGGAACTAGGAGTAGAAGTAGAAAGGAGGGGGGCAAAAGGGGAGGTTGCAGTAGTAGGAGATCTCAATCTGCCAAATATTGACTGGGCCATCCCAGCAGCTAGAAGCACCAGAATCCAAGTCCTGCTTGATACTTTGCAGGACTGCAGGCTGGTTCAGCAGGTCAGGGACCCCACTAGCAATCAATCATTCTTGATGTGGTACTCACCAGCTTGGAAAGAGTATATGAAGTATGTGTTGGGGAACCACTGGGGTCCAGTGACCACAATACTGTATGGTTAGAGTTGGCCCTGGGCACCAGTAAGCCCTCATGTAAAGCTGAGGTGCTAGATTTCAGAAGGGCATATTTCAACAAAATGAGGGAACAAGTCCTGAGCAGGTTAGCTGGGGTAGACAGCATCATGGGAGTAGAAAAAAGAGGGGGGAGTCATAAAAAGTACAAAGTGCTGCTCATGTTGCAATTAAAACATACACAAGAACAGTTATTGAGAGAAACAAGTATAAGAGACCAAGCTGGTTCTTTGAAAAGGTCAGAGAGGCAGTGAGTGCCTCAAAAAAAGGCCTTTATAAGGTACAAAGAAACATAAGGGCTAAGGAATGGGACAAGTATTAGGAAAAAACTAAAAAGGCCCAGAGGGCACTGTGGAGGGGGTCAAGAGAGGGGGAGGAAAAGAGTTTTATAGATATATAAGAGAAAAAAGAAAGATTGGAGGTGGGATTGTCAGACTAAAGGGTAACAGAGGAAGACAGACAGAAAGCAGTCATGCTGAACGACTACTTCTGCTCGGTATTCACTACAGGAACAGTGGGCCCTTGCATGAGAGCAGCATAAAGGCAGCTGATAGAGGGGTCCTGAAAATGAGACTGCAGAAGTATACTAACGAAAGAGTTAGAAAAGGGTTATCAGCCCTGAAGGTAAACAAAGCTCCGATGCCGAATGGGATGCGTCCAAGAGTACTATGGGAACTGGCATCGCTGTTAGCCAAACTCCTGGCAGAGCTGTTCAATAGCTGTTCATAGCAAGGGGTGATTCCCAAGAACTAGAAGCTGGCAGATGTAGTTCTGTTACACAAGGGAGGCGACAAGGAGCAGCCTAGACACTATAGACCCGTCAGTCTTACCTCCGTGGTAGGGAAACTGATTGAGACATTAGTCAAAGAGGGCATTGTGGAATACCTGAAGAACAATGGACTTCAGGATGGGTCTGTGGCAGGAAGGTCTTGTCAGACCAACTTGATAGTGTTTTTTGACTGGGTAACCAGAGTAGTTGACAAGGGACATACATAGACTTGTTGTACTTCAGCAAGGCATTTGACTCGGTGCCACACTCCAGACTGCTGAAGAAGATGGGGGATCTGGTACAGCTAGGAAAGAACAAAGTGGTTAGGGAGTTGGTCGGCAGGAAAGCAGCAGAGAGTTGTGGTTCATGGGGTCAGATCAGCAGGAAGAGAGATCACTAGCGGAGTACCACAATGGTCTGTCTTGGGCCTAGTCCACTTCAATATGTTCATCAGCGATATAGGAGAGGAAATCCAGGGCAGATTGTGTATATTTGCAGATGACACTAAACTCTGTAGTAGAGCTGACAACATGGAGGGAATAAGGGAGTTGCAGAGACCAGAAATGGCTGAAAATCTGGTCAAAAGTCTGGCAACTGAAATTCAATGCTAAGAAGTGCAAAGTGATGCACCTAGGGAACAAAAACCCCACAGCAGAGCACTGGATAGAAGGAGTTCAGCTGTGCACAAGATCAGAGGAAAGAGACATAGGAGTAATCAACCAGCCAATGTAATAAGGCATTCAGCAAGGCTAACAGGATGCTAGGGTGCATTCGGAGAGGGTTTGACAGTAGGAAGCAGGAGGCACTGTTACCTCTGTGTAGGTCACTGGTGAGGTCACACCTGGAGTAATGTTTCCAGTTCTGGAGTTCCCACCTAAAAAAGCACAGGGACAGGCTAGAGATAATACAATGCAGGGTGGCCAAGATGATTCAGGGCCAAGAAGGCAGATCCTATGAGTATTGGTCAAATGTGCTGAACATGTATTCAACTCAAAACCAGACAAGAGAGGGGGGATATGATTGAGACCTTCATGTTCCTAGGAAAAAAGTGAGCTATAAAGAGTTATTCACTTGAACAGAGAAGCTAGAATGCGGGGTCATGAGTGGAGATTAATGGAGGAAAGATTTAAAAAGGATGTGAGGAAGTACTATTTTACAAAAAGAGTGGTTGTGCCATGGAATGGTCTGCTGTCAGAGCTGGTGGGTGCCTGAACCATAAACAGCTTCAGATACAACTGGGATGGAGCTAAGGATATAGTAGGTACTCAGTAGGACAAGAGAGGTGGATACACTGAGAACAAAAGGGGGAGTAGGTTAAGAATAGACCCCACAGAGACAATAGGTCCCGGGGTATGATAGGGTAATATGAGCAATCTAGAAGGACCATCATTTTTATTTGCCATCATTGTCTATGTCTCTGTGTTTCTGTTACAGCTGCACATACAGTAGGTCAGGTCTTGCTGAGTTGTTATCCCTTGTAGGAAACAGAAAAGGGTAATTCACCTTTTCCTGTTTGTCTACTCCCACCAGTACCTTAACAAAACCATTGCTTTTGACTAGGTCAAGCAGCCTTAAAAATGGCCAACTTGATGTGTCACCCAGTTGCCCACAGGGACTGACAGTTGCAAGGCTGAAAAGCACAGAAAGGGCAAAAGGGAAAGGGGAATTTTCAACAGGGGTGTCTGAAATTCCTGCTTCATATCTGCCTGATGCTTCATTTAGCTCTGTATTGGAAGTATTTGTTTCCAGTAATAACAGATCCAGAAGGAAATGGTTTGATACCGTTTATGGGACCAACATAGATGTTACAACAAAAGAACAAAGTGCTCTAGCTTTCGAACCAACAGGTCCTTCTTCAGAAGCTTTATGGCAGTTATTTAGAAAATGCCATACTATTAACACCCAGATAATGCATAAAAAACAGAAATAATTGTCATTGGTTTAACATACTCATTTGAAACATAACAGAAGATTACATCAGAGAAGCTAATTAATACCAGTATGCTTTTAGCTGAGAAGCCCCTGAAGGTCAAAGGTTATCAATAAACAGCAACAAGCAGAAAGTTCTCCTCACATAAATTTTAAAATGTCTCAGTATGTTTCAAGTAAGTAGTCTAATGAAAACAAAACCTTAGGATACTATTCTCTCTAATTACATTTAAGATGAGGAGCTTACAACTTTAATTGCAAGTGTCCCTGTGTTTGAAAGAACAGACAATGAAAGGCAAACCTGTGGATAATAAATACATTCTAAAATGAGGCCTAACTGCAAGTTAAAAACAAGCCCCAAATTAAAATAAATATAAATATATATATATATATATATATATATATATATATATATATAGTATATATGGCATACAGAGGGTTTAAAGTGCATATCTCATTTACTTGGGGGTTCATGAAAGGTTTAATTCCTTTGGGTAAATATTGCAAAGATTGGTGTGAATGAAGCTGTATTAGGGACTCTTGTACATATATCTCATTCCTAGTAGTTATCTTTCCCAGGAAAAGGGGGGGTTGGTGGATTTTATTCCTATGAGTTTTTATCCAGATTCCTTAGACTGATTCTGTACATGTTTGTTACGCACTGATACTGTATTGAAATCTGTACATATAAGGCTCATGACCTCAATTTCTTGGGGGTCCTTGACAAGTAGTTTTGTTTTTTTGTTTTTCTATTTGGCACTTATACTTACAATCAATATTATCATGTATTAAATCCGGGTTACAACACTGAAGGTCTATAAGTTTATGGAATGTATTAACTGGTTGAGAGTATAGTTGGGAAAATGTCTCAAGCTCAGTTCTATATCCCAGGTCTTGTCTCAGAGGGTCTAACCGGGTACCATAATTCAATAAATAAATAAATATTACATTTTGTGTGAAACATTTGCTCACTTTGAATAAACCTCACTTTAAACCCTCTGAATGGCATATATATATATATTTTATATTTATTTAAATTTGGGGGCTTGTTTTTAACTTGCAGTTAGGTCTCTTTTTAGCATGCATTTATTATCCACATGTTTGCCTTTCATTGACTGTTCTTTAAACCACAAGGACACTTGCAATTAAAGTTGTAAGCTCCTCATCTTGCATGTAATTAGGAAGAATAGTATCCTAAGTTTTTGTTATCAGTAGACTGTTTTCTTGAAACATACTGATACCTTTTAAAATTTATGTGAGGAGAACTCTGTTTGTTGCTATTTATTGATAACCTTTGACCTTCAGGGACTTCTCAGCTAAAAGCATACTGGTATTAATTAGCTTCTCTGATGTAATTTTCTGTTATGTTTCAAATGAATATGTTAAACCAATGACAATTATTTCTGTTTTTTATGCATTATCTGGGTGTTAATAGTATGGCATTTTCTAAATAACTGTCATAAAACTTCTGAAGAAGGACTTGATTGGTCCAAAAGCAAGAGCACTTTGTTCTTTTGTTCTAACATCTATTTTGGTCCAATAAAAGGTATCAAACCATTTGCTTCTGGATCTGTTATTACTAGGGCCAATACAGCAACTACACTATTTGTTTTCCAGTAATAATGCACACATTTCCTGAAAAGAAATGTTAGGACATATTTCACTTCTAAAAGTGAAAAAAGAAAATTAGGTAAAAACAAATATTGCAGACACAAAAGTCAAACCGTGCCTTTTCTATTTTAAAGAAAATGGTATTTAGATTGTAATATTTTATATTTAATATTAACTTCCAGAACCTGGGCCAGGATTCACAAAACTTTGTCCAGGAGCAAACATTGTTTTGTGCGAGAAAACCGAGTTTTGCACTGAGTTGGTTTTCACAAAAGCCCAGTTTGTGCACTCAAACTGGGTTTGCACCACAGCAAAGTGTGAAGGGGGCCTCAATACAAATGAGGGTGAGAGGACGTGAATATCGGTGCTGTACAATTCATAAAGAATTTGCTCCGCTCAAAGGCGTCTTGCACAGTCCCCTTGCATCCAACAAATACTGCTTACTGAGACCATGTCTTATCCCGCACAACCCCAGTGGTTGGTGGAAGTACTGCAGTGCCTCCCCCACCGATTGCCTTTCCCTGGTGCCTAGTGGTCCCCCCACCAATCACCATCCCGAAATGACAAATAAATTGTCCCTGATACTATTGGTCCCCTCCCTCCTACTGATCGCCAGCCCAAAATGACAGTGATCCCCCCCACTCCCCACCTATCGCTGGCCCAAAATGCTAAATATGTTTTCCCTGGTGTCCAGTGGTTTCCCACCCACCCGAGCACCTGCCCGATAGTAGGATATCTTTTCCCTGGTGTTCAATGGTCCCTCCCCACACCTGTACCCATTTCCCATGACAAAAATCATATTCCCTGGTGTCTGATGGTCCCTCCTCATCCTGATCCCCTGTAGATGTAGATGACATAATTTCCCGGTGTCCACTGTCCCCCCAATCCCCAATCCCCTGCAAATGACAGATTGAAAGAAATATTCCAGTCTCTGGCATCCAGCGGACCCTCCTCCCTATGCCTGATCCCCTGTATACTACATTTCAACATGTCCTGTGACTAGCAGACCCCCACACCCCCACCCTGACAGGTAGTGTCCCACAACCCCGCTTCCCCATCCCAACCCCAAGCCGGTGACCAGCACAGCCTTTTGCTCTCCATCACATCCAGCCACTAACTGAGCGGTCAATGAGCGCATACTGTATACACTACACACTCACTGATTTGGCAGTCAATGAGCGCGTACTGTAAACACTACACAATCACTGATTTGGCAGTCAATGAGCGCGTACTGTATACACTACACACTCACTGATTTGGCAGTCAATGAGCGCGTACTGTATACACTACACACTCACTGATTTGGCAGTCAATGGCCAGCGTGATACTGTACACACTACACACTCACTGATTTGGCAGTCAATGGCCAGCGATACTGTATACACTACACACTCACTGATTTGGCAGTCAATGAGCGCGTACTGTATACACTACACACTCACTGATTTGGCAGTCAATGAGCGCGTACTGTATACACTACACACTCACTGATTTGGCAGTCAATGAGCGCGTACTGTATACACTACACACTCACTGATTTGGCAGTCAATGAGCGCGTACTGTATACACTACACACTCACTGATTTGGCAGTCAATGGGCGCGTACTGTATACACTACACACTCACTGATTTGGCAGTCAATGAGTGCGTACTGTATACACTACACACTCACTGATTTGGCAGTCAATGAGCGCGTACTGTATACACTACACACTCACTGATTTGGCAGTCAATGAGCGCGTACTGTATACAGCACATGCTCATTGACTGCTCAGTCAGCAGCTGACCATGGTGGAGAGTGGAGGACTGTGACAGTTGCCAGCTCGCGGTCAGGATTGGGGGGGAGCAGGGTGGTGGAGCACTATGTGGCAGGGGGCAGGGGTCTGCTAGACACCAGGGGTATGTTGAAATGTAGTATACAATGGATTGGGGATAGGGAAGGGGGTCAACTAGATGCCAGGGACTGGGATGTTTCTTTCAATCTGTCATTTACAGGGGATTGGGGGTAGGGAGGGGGGAAACAGTGGACACCAGAGAATGTTGTCATCTTCATCTACAGGGGATCGGGATGGGGTGGGACCATTGGACACCAGGGAACATGTGTTTTCACATGGGGTGTGGGTGTGTGGGGGAACCACTGGACACCAGAGAAAATATATTTTTCATTTTGGTCCAGCGATCAGGTAGGTAGGTAAAACTTTATTTTTATACAGGAAAATACATGTCATTAGGATTTGTTACAATCCTATTTGCAAGACAGTCCTGAGTTCGAGTTATCTATAAGTTACATTAAGAACATAAAACTTGGGGAGCATGAATGTGCACAAACACATAATAAATATACAAAGATCAGCAGGGGGAGACCACTAGCACCAGGGACAATTTATTTGTCATTTTAGGCTGGCGATCAGTAGGGAGGGGGCCACTAGCACCAGGGAGATTATATTTTTCATTTTGGGTCGGCAATCATTTGGGGAGAACCACTAGGCACAAAGGACACTTCTTCCTTTGTAATCAGGCCGGCGGTCATAGGGAGGAGGCCACGAGACACCATGGACACAGGGCTACCTCCGGGTCAGAGGCTGGTTGGGGTGTGCTAAACTCTGTTGCAGCCCATGTAAATGGGTCCATAACGGGCATTCCCAATGGGCTCACTTACATGGTTGCTTTTATGAATCGGAAATAGTGCATCTGCTCTATTCATTGTGGAGCCACACTAATGGCTACAAGTTTGGGTGGTACTAGTGGGGTTAGCACTGCAATATTGGGGTTAGTGCCAACTCAGCCTGGCCCTATTCTCAGTCACATAGTGCAGTGCGCTATCCGACTGTGAATAGCAATATTTAACACCTGGTCAATCGTATAACGTGACACAAACATTTGCACTGCGCTTTGCTAATTTTTGTGAATCTAGCCCCTGTTGTGACTTAGAATATTGACTTCCAAAATGTTTTATCTGGAAAGTACTGATTTAGTTAACTTCCAAAAAAACTGGAATGTCTTCCAAATATGGATTCATGGGGGTTTCAACGTCTACCAAAAACAGAGTTAACTGTACCCCTGATCCCCTCTCTTCCAATCTTGTGTGATCTGATATTAATCTCCACTTTTGATACATCATCAGGGAGCAAGGTCAACAGCTAGATATCTTCTCATACAAAGGCTATATGTCTTCTTTTTACCAGAACTATTTGTTTCTGGAGAAATGCATTCAGTAAACCTAAAGTTATTTCTTAAAATGTATATGCTGGTTTTCATGAACAATGTATATTATTTGCTGGAAAAGGATCGTAATATTTTTAAATAGTACCATAGGGAATGCAAGATAAATTAAACTACCAATGATAGGTGTCAAAGCTCGAATTTTTGGAAATTAACTGCATGCAAAAGGTGATAACAATGCATTTTGTTCTTTTACCCAATCAGATTGGCTTAATGGCTTGGCACTTAATAATAACCAAATTGTGAAGTGCAGTAGAACTGTCTATCTTAATATAATTCAAAATTCAACCCCAGCTCAGGAGAGAGAAGAGATATCAAATTATTTGGTCTCACTGCATTTCTATAAACCACACACATACGGCCCGATTCTCAAAGCCCTTAGATTGACGCAAGGTGCCTGCGTCAAACATAAATGACACAAGTGGCACCTTGCGACAAAAAATGCACCCTGAGCTAGTCTCAAAAGCAGTCTGTGTCAAACACAGGCTGCATGCACCACAGCCATGAACATAACATTTAAATAATCCCTGGTAGTCTAGGACACTCCCCAGCCCTGATCCCCAAGTGCAAAATGAAAATGATCCCTGGTGGTTTAGGGACCCCTGCCCTGATCCCTGGGTGCAGATGAAAATGATCCTGGTAGTCTAGGGGCCCCCCCTGCCCTGATCCCTGGTGATCCTAGTGCTCTCCCAGCTCCTATCCCTGATGGCCATGTAAAAATATTAAAATAACGTCCTTGGCAGTCTAACCTTTACCCCAGCTCCAATCCTCGATGTCCCCAAAAGCCCTGCAGAGACAGTCTGGTGGTCTAGTGGTCCCCCACACCAGCAGGCAGTCCCCACCACCATCATCCCCCCATCCCTGGCAGTTGCGAGCGCTTTCTCGTGACACCTCCATGCCTGGTTGCCAACTGAGCTATCAATGAGCCCATATGCGCTATATGCACTCACTGATAGCTCAGTCGGCAGCCAGCCATGAAGGTGTGGGAAGGCTGTGCTGGATGCTGGCTCGGGGATGGGTAAAGCAGGGTGGTGGGGGACTGCCTGCTGGGGTGGGAGGTGAGGGGACCGCTAAACCAGCAGGACTGTCTCTTAAATGATTTTGAGAACATCACGGATCAAGGCGGGGGGGGTGCTAGACTACTGGGGACATTATTTTAATATTTTACATAGTCATCAGGGATTGGGGGTGGGGGGCGCTAGACTACCAGGGATCATTTTCACATTACACTCAGAGATCATTGTTCGTGGGTGCCCCAGACTACCAGGGATTACTTTTAGTTTACACTCGGGGATCAGGGCTGGGGGGTGCCCTAGACTGCCAGGGATAATTTTCATTGTATGCTCAGGGATCAGGGCTGGGGGCAAAGGGGGACACTAGCCATCATGGACTGCTGTCCATGGTACTCTTGCTGTACGTTCACCCTACGGCTTGCAGCACACCTTCATGATGCGCCATCTGTTTGGCACATGGCCAAGGCTGCCGCAAGCAGCCAGACTTTTACACCGGGATCCTACCTGCTAGAGAATCGGGTGCCCAGTCCCTGTTGCAATGGCAGCTTGCACCGACTTTTGAGAATCGGGCCCATGTAGTCTAAAGTTTTACCTCCAATGCAGAGCATCATGATTATGCAGGAGGAAGGCAGAAAAGAAAATGGCTCAACCAGAACTAGATTATCAATCAATCAAAACCTTATTTGTAAAAGGTGCCTTTCCAGAACCAAGGCACCTGTACATAACATAATAAAAACAATATAACTAAAACAATAAAATTAATCCAGACCTAAAAACATTTAAAAATCATTATACGCATGTTTAAAAATATATGTTTTTAGTGCCCCCTTAAAAGTTTGGACAGTCGGGCAATCTCATACCTGACAAGGTAGAGAATTCCACAGGGTCGGGGCCATAAAACTAAAAGATCTGGCCCCAGAGGTCTTCAAATGAACCCTGGTAATCTCTAGCAATCCCTCGTCAGTGGATCGGAGAGAGCGGGAGGGACAGTAGGGATGGAGGAGATCTTTCAGGTAGCCAGGTCCCTGATCATGTAGGGCCTTATAGGTCAGCAAACTGACCTTGAAGGTGATATGCCAGCATATTGGCAGGCAATGCAGTCCGCGGAGCACAGGCGTTATATGACTGGACCTAGAGGAACCAGTCAATAGCCTGGCTGCCGCATTCTGCACTAGCTGCAAGTGGCGAATATCAACCCCCGGTAGCCCAAGATAAAGGGAATTGCAGTAGTCAAGACGGGAGGTAACGAAGGCATGGACCAAAGTAGGAAGATTGTCAGGAGGAACCAAGTGCTTCACCTGGGCGATGTTCCTCAGGTGGTAAAAAGAGGCTTTGACAACTGCTGACACCTGTGATTTAAATGTCAAACAGTCATCAAATGCAACGCCCATATTCCGCACCCGGTCTGAGGTAGTTTGCTGAACACCCCCAAGCCACAAGCCCAAGGGAGATCCCGCCAACAAACCTGCCTCTCGGCAACCTGGGTGCATGACCAACACCTCAGTTTTTTCTGGATTCTACCACAGCCAACTCACATTCATCCAGTCCTGGATTTCGGCCAGACAGTTGTTAAAGACCGAAAAGGCAGCATCTTGGCCAGGCACAAAGGACATGTACAGCTGAGTATCATCTGCATAGCAGTGAAAACTCAAACCATACCGCCTGATAATCGTTCCCAACGGCAGCATGTACACCGCAAACAACATGGGTACCAAAATGGAGCCCTGCGGCACCCCACAGGATAGGGGGAATGATGTCGAGGAAAAAATCCCAGACACCACCCTCTGGGTCCTACCCCCGAGGAAGGATCGAAACCAACTGAGGACTGTACCAGACAGCCCACAGATAAACCGCAGGTGCTCCAATAGCACACCATGGTCCACGGTGTCAAATGCTGCAGAGAGATCAAGAAGGACCAAGATGGAACAGGTCCTTTGATCTCTCGCTATTAGGAGGTCATTTAGTACCCGGACAAGGGCTGTCTCGCTACTATGTCTCTTCCTAAATCCAGACTGGAGAGAATCATAGACATCATGGCTGGTCAAATGATCATCCAACTGTGACGCGACCACCTTCTCAATAACCTTTCCCACAAAGGGCAGGTTAGAGACAGGTCTGTAGTTAGCCAGACAGTCTGGGTCCAAGGAGGGCTTCTTAAGAAGGGGCTGAACCATAGCCTCCTTCAGAGGATTTGGAAAAATCCCTCTCTCCAAAGACCTCCAGACTATCTCAGCCAGGACCGGGCCGATTTTATTTACACAGCCCACTAGGAGACGGGTAGGGCCCAGGTCCAAACCACAGTTGGTCGGACGCAATAATTGGATGACCATCACAGTGTCATTGACTGTGGGAAGGCTGAAGTCAGACCACACAAAATGGGTGTCCGATATCTCCTGTTGACCATCACAACTCCCACTAGAGAGAGTCGAGTGGACATTGGACCTGATTGTGGCAACCTTATCTGAAAAGAATAGAGCAAGGTCCTCACACCATTCTTGAGAAAAGGCTCTTCTGGGCTGAAGACAGATTGGATTTCACAATCTGTCCACAGTCCGGAAAAGCTTAGCTGGTCTATTCTGAGCAGCAGCAATCTCTCTCGACAGGAATTCTGCCTTCTTACGAGAGATTGCGGATTGATAGACCATATAATGGTCCATCAAACTAAGTTTGTCACAGTCCAGGTCTGATCTCCGTCAATGTCTCTCTAATCTTTGTCCAACTCTCTTCAACTCCCTTAGAGTCTCATCAAACCAAGGAGACCTAGGGCGAAGAGTGAGGGGATGAACACGAACAGGAGCAATGGAGTCCAGGGCCCCTGCTACCGCCTTATTATAGGCAAGTACCAAGTCCCCTGGGTCCATGCAATCACTCAGTAAACCTGATAGGTCCAGCACCACCATCAGGCCATCTGGGGAAACGCCCCTCAAAGGGCGGTACCGGACCATCTCCATAAGGGCTGGCCTACTAGGGGTGGCCCCAAAACTGAACCCAATGGAATGATGGTCAGACCATCCGACTGGTTCCAACACCAAATTGGATATCTCCATCCCCAGTAGGAACACCATATCCAATGAAAGACCACCAATATGGGTCGGAGAGGAAATAACCTGTGTGAAGCCCAGTGAAATCATTAACTGGCGGAAGTCTTGACCAAACTGCAAGAGTTCATCGTCGACCCAGGCATTGAAATCCCCCAGAACCAACCATCTGAGGGATCCCAACGTCAGGTCGACAATGAAGTCTGCGACTTCCTGCAGGAAAACATTCCCGTCATCTGGTGGATGGTAAATGAGAAGAATCCTGCGCCCCACACCCTCACCCATGATACATTCAAAGGAGTTGGTAGTTCCCACTGGTACTTCCACTAGGCCCAGTTCCGATCTAAAACAGATGGCAACACCCCCGCCCCTACGATCCATCCTAGGGCGGAGTATCACCGAGTACCTGGCTGGAATTGCTGAAGCCAAAACTGGGCCAGCATTTTCATCCAGCCAGGTCTCGGTGATGCATGTCAGGTCAGATGTTCCAACAATATCCTCTATAATAGCGGTCTTGTTTTTAATGGACCTGGCGTTGCATAACACCACCCGAGTAGGATGAGCATCCGAGGATGACCGTGCTACCTGCTGACTACCAGCAGAACCCTTGGGTATGGGAACCAGCCAGGGCGGACCCCTTTCCTGGACCCATTTCGACCCAGGGTGTCTCCTTGTCCCCACTATCCCTATCCGTCCACTCTTTTCCGATCCCTTTCCAGGCCCAACCCTCGTCCTCCCCTTTTTCCTAGTAATCCCCAGAGCCCTACACTGTCTATACACCTCTGGTGACAGGGGAGGACAAAAGAATGGACAGAGGTCTCTGAGCCTGGAGGGGGAATAATACCTGACTGTCCTAATGCCATCCCAACACATATTTGCTGCGCTAACCAAATTTCAACAAATAAACAATCTCGAACTACAGATTTAGCCCATATCCATACACAAGCATACAATAATCAACTATTTCAAAAACCATAAAATCAATAAATACCCCCCAATCACCCACCCTCACAAAAGAAAAAATATAAATAATCAAATTCAAACGAAGATTTTTAACTATAACTTAAGTCCAAAGATGTAATGTTTATAATGAAAAATGTAAAAATAAAGAACAGTTCTTCAGCCGCCGAAGGCCCTCTCACAGCCTAGGGAGGCCAGTAGAGCACAGGTACTGTCACTTCCTGAGCCCAAGAGCTCTATTTTCAATTTATCATTCAACCCTCGAGCACTCTCACTACCGGGGGAACCAAAGAGGCACTCTCACTGCCTTCAGATGAAAGCAAAAGAAAAGTAAAATTATTTTCTTCCTCTTGAAGTTTAATGGGGCAGTTTAAACCAGTTATCCCAAGGAAAACTGAAAGGACTGGTCTCAGTACAACTTAATCGGAGGAAGCAGAGAAATCCTGAAAATAGGCCTGGGATGTACACAGGCAGACCAGCAGAGAGTGAGGACTCCCCCCCTCCACACCCCCAAACCGCCTAATCAGGCTCTATCACACCACCCAAGACCCGCAGCCACTGATACCCAGAGGCCAGACTAATAAGGCCAACCTCGGAATAACCTAGGAGTACCCCAAAAAACCTCTAGCTCCCCAGAGGCAAAGTGAGGCAACTCCTGCTGGGTCCCGGACAGCGTAGTCCACGATCACCCAGGCACAAAAAAGGGGGGGGTAGGAGCCTCCCTCAACCAATACACCACACAAGCCATGCTTCCCCTAATTCAGTGCTGGACACTCCAGATTAGAGAGTATAGTCAGAAAAATAAAATCCCCAAAAAAGGAGGGCGACACCGATCAATGAATCGGGTCCCCCACTCACGGCACTTCGAGACAGTATCAGCAATTCAATCCTTTGACGCTTCACCAGTAATCTCCTGGCCTTTCAGTCCCAAACAGCCCTGTCAGGTCCTCTGATCGAATACCTTCCCTTAGAAGACCAGCAGATGATTATCCAAGTATCGAAGGTCGAAAGTTAGTCCAACAATTCCAAATCGTGACACCAATCCAAAGAACAAGACACCGAACCCCACAATCAATAGCAAAATCCACGGTAGTAAACCGAGCACACAGGTGATAGCAGGTGGAATGTCAGCAGCTCCAGAGCACACTGCATGATGGTCGAAAGATCCTAGCAGTATCGCTTGTAAACTCGGCGCACTCTTCCATCGTACTTGTTCCAACGCACCTGCTCTGGTACTGATTCGGAGCTTAAAAACCACGAAAAAAGCCCGGTTTATTTAAACCAATCTGTAAAGTTTAAGAAAATGCAGAAAATTAAAATAATAAAAACGAAAATAAGCAGTAGGGACATGCAAAACACTAAACTACAAAACAGAGGCAGAAGCAGCCGACAACGCGCCCAGCCCAGTGGCCATCTTTCATCTTTTATACTGATCACGCCACTACAGAGACCAGTTTGCAGGAGCTGTATGTAGAATCCAGAAAGGCTTTAGTTTCTGTAAATCTGTGTAAACACACCCATACAGTCTTATGCCTCAAACACAGCACAAATGTATGAACATCCTGTGTTGACAGTAGACTGACAAGGTTCACTGAAACAATAGTCTCCTTCTAAACAGGATTTTACCGCTGTTTCAGCTAAGGCCAAAAGCAACAAACTGCAGGCATGTGATTCATCCTATCAGGTCTCCAAGATGCTGCTTAATGCAAACACTCCCTCAACAAAACACTTAGCTAGAGACCTAAGGCCGGATATTCAAAAATGTGCAAAGGGGAACTCCAAAATTTGCACTCCACCTTGCAATAGCATGGGAGCGCAAAAATGCTATATTCAGAGGAATAGCACAGGGCACTATTCGTCTGAATATAGATCCATTTTTGCACAATGCTAAGCCATGTAGTGCTGCCCGATGGTGCCCCCAAAATAGGGTGCCACATTGGTTTGCGCCCGGGCAAAATTTGCTATATTCAAATGTCCCCATGCAAATGAGCCCATAGGGCATGCAAGGCACCAAGGGGCCATTTGCATGCCCATTATGGGTTCATTTGCATGGAGAGCAAGGCTAGTTTGTCTGGCGCAGCCCCTCCAATTGCCCCAACCCAGTGAGCTGTCCCTGGTGCTAGTGGTGACCCCCTCCTGTTAATCCCAGTCCCGTTTATGTAAACATAGCTCCCCGGCATCCAGTGGTCCCTCTTCCCACCCAATCCTCATCCTGATACTGGGAAAGATCCCCCGGTTTGCCAGTATCCACCCCCCATGACAGCTGGGCCACCACTGCCCTTGGCATGCCATAAGCAAAGACGTGCAGCCCCCCACAGCAAAGTCCCATCCCAAGCTGTTAGCAGCCCCCCCAGCCATACACTGTTGGTGGATAGCAGCTCCCCTCCCACCCGCAGCACCGACACCCACCCTCCAGTCCCCCTACCATTCCGTCAGTGCCACGATTAAATGATGGTGAGTGGCACATTCCACCACACACCGCCTCAGCCACCCAGCATCTATCAATAGCAGAAAGCACAGCTTATTTATAGGGCAAGGCACATGTAACCCATGCCCTATAAGTAAGCCACATTCCTTGCTACTGATAGTCTCCAGGCGACCGAGGTGGTGTGTGGTGGGATGTGCCACTCACCATCATTCAACTGTGGCACCAATGGACAGGTAGAGGGACTGTGGGGGTGGGTATCAGTGCCATGGGTGGGAGGGGTCACTATCTACCAACAGTGTATGGGCTGGGGGGTGCTGCTAACAGTTCGGGATGGGGACGGGGCTTTGTTGTGGGGGTGCTGCACATATTTGCTTACTGCATACGAAGGAGAGTAGCAGCCCGGCTGTCACAGGGGAGTGGACACTACCAAATCAGAGGGGCTTTCCCAGTACTGGAACAAGGAGCAGGTTGGGCAAGGGACCACTGGACACCAGGGAAATATACTAATATTACTGGAACGGGGATTGGATGGGGGGAGGGACCACTGGACACTGAGGAACTATATTAATATGACCAGAACAGGGATCGGGTGGGGGAAGGGACCACTGGACTCCAGGGAACTATATTAATATTACCAGAATGGGGATTGGGTAGAGGAAGGAACCAATGGACACCAGGAAACTATATTAATATTACAGGAATGGGGATCAGGTGGAGGTGGGACCACTGGACACCAGGAAACTGTATTACTATTACTGGAATGGGGCTTGGGTGTGGGGGAGGGACCACTGGACACCAGGGAATATTGTTATTGCTACTGGGAGTGGGATTGGAGGGGGGGCACCACTAGACACCAGGGCCTACTGTGTTGGGAGTGGGGGGGCCAATGCACTACCTCCGGGAGCTGCTAGGATTGCACCGGTTTAAGACAAGGTTAGGTTAGCGGTGTTTGCTCTGCACAATATGACCACACAAAGCATCCCAGCACAGAGCAAATAGTCTGAATATCAAACTACAGTGATATTCAGGTCCCCGCTTCCCAATTTACAGAATTTTGTTGTGTGCAACCCTCCATAGTTTGCCTGGGTGCAAACCCTTTTTGCCCACCATAACCTGGATTTTGAATATGGGACTTCTGCGCAAAACCCGATTTGCATGTGCAAAATGGGTTTTGCGCCCGGGCAAACTTTTGAATATAGGCCCCAAATCTGGCAACCCGTACACTTGGATGTAGCATACCAGAGAGGTAGCTTAATAGAGAAACAGTATGGAAGAAGAAAAGCATGTAGAATGGATGAAATTACAAGAAGACAGCCAATTTCTAGTTTGTTTGGTTCATGCTAATCTCGCCACACCATAGACATACACTGTAAAGCTTCAAACATATTGCAAGGCATCATGGGTAAGCAAATCCTTGTCTTAGTGGTTAAGGACAAATAGTAAATAGCCCAACCAGTAATACATTCTGCTGACCATACCCCTAACCCAGACCTGTTTGAAGAAAATCAGTATATAGAATTCACAAAGTATAATTCTTTGAGTGGGTGACAATGGAGGCAGACTGGGGCAGGACTACGGATGTAGTCGATCTAGACTTCAGCAAGGCTCTTGATACTGTTGCACATGACAAGCGTCTGGGTAAAGTACACCAGTTCAGTATGCGTGAGACATATTCAAGGTGGATTGCTAACTGTCTGGTGGGCAAGAAGCAGAGGATGGCGGTGGATAGGCACTACTCTGAGTGGAGGGGTGAACTCAGTGGTATCCTCGGGGAGTGGTTCTGGAGCCACTGCTGTTTAGCATTTTCAGCAAAGAGCTGGAAGCTGGGGTGGCCAGCAGGTTGCTTAAGTCCACTGTTGATGCCAAGACGCCAGAGTGGTGGACTCCCTCGAGGACAGAAAAACACTTCAAGAGGATCTGAAAAATCTGGGTGATTGGTCAAACATCTGGGGACTCTGATATAATGTAGCCAAATGCAAGGTGTGACAGTTGAGGAGGAGAAACATTGTAGGGCCTATACACTGTGTGGGACTCTTCTGCAGTAGAAGAGGATAAAGACCTGGGGCTCGAGTCACAAAAAATCACAAAGCACAGCACAAACGTTTGCACTGTGCTTTGTGTTTGTGCAGGTGTGAAATCTTGCTAGTCATAGTTGGATAGTGCACCGCAATATCCGACTGTGAATAGTGCCAGGCCAGGGCAGCGTGAACCCAGTACAGCCACTGCTAACCCCACTAGCACTGCCCCGACATGCAGCCAGGAGAATGGCCCCACAATGAATAGCGTAGATGCGTCATTTCCTATTCACTAAAGCAGCCATGTAAATGAGCATATTGGGTATGCAGGGTACTATGTGTCCATCTGCATGCCCATTATGGGCCCATTTACATAGGCTGTGGCCAGAGTTCAGCGGGCACCCATACGCTGCTCACCGGCCCAATAGGCAAAAATGAGTTTAATCCCTTGTGCTAGTGGTCCCCCCCCATCGCCGATCACCGGCCCGATAGTTACAAAAATAATTGTAATCCCTAGTACTAGTGGCCCCCCCAAGGACCACCAATTACAGGCCCCGATATAGAAAAGTTGTTTCCCTGGTGGCTAGTGGTCCCTCCCCCTACTGATCACCTGCCAGCTATATATCAAAGTTTTCTCTAGTGTCCAGTGGTTCCCCCCACCTGATCACCTGCTCACTACATATCAAAGTTTTCCCCTGGAGTCCAGTGGTCCCTTCCCCCACCCGATCAACTGTCCACTATATATCAAAGTTTTCCCTGGTGTCCAGTGGTCCCTCCCCCCACCCGATCACCAGCCTGACGCTGACATCATATTCCATGATGTCAATGTAAACCCCCTACCCTGTTCCCCTGTATAGTCAATGGAAACATTTCCCGCTGCTCCAGTGAACTCCCCTTCCCTATATCCAATCCCTAGTATGTGAAGTAACATCTATTCCCTGCTGAGCTAGTGGACCCCCACCTCCCCACCCCAGCAGGCAGTACCCCACCACCCTGTTCCCCCCTCATCTCGAATCCAAAGCCAGCGACCGCATCTCTCCTCTTACCGACACAGCTGGCCACCGACTGAGTTGTCAATGAGCGCATACTGTATTCGGTACGCTCTCATTGATTGACAGCTCAGTGAGTGGGCTGTCAATCAATGAGCACGTACTGTATATAGTACGTGCACATTGACAACTCAGTTGGCAACTGGCTTTAGTGGTGAGAGGAGGGCTGTGCTGGTTGCAAGCTCAGATTCGGGATGGCGGAACAGGGTGGTGGGGCACTGCCTGCCAGGGTGGGGGGTCCACTAGACCACCAGGGACAGGTCTAATTCACTATACAGGGGATCGGAAATAGGGAAGGGGTCTGGTAGACCACCGCAGAAATGTTTCTATTTGCTACACAGAGGTTCGCGATGGGTGACCAGGGTGGTGGGGCACTAACTGCCGGGGTGGGGCTCCACTAGACCACCAGGGAAATGTTTCTATTGACTATACAGGGAATCGGGGTGGGGGGGTACATTGACACCATGGAATATGATGTCAACATCAGGTGGTTGATCATGTGAGGGGAGGGACCAATGGACACCAGGGAAAACTTTGCTATATAGTGGGCAGGTGACCAGGTGGGGGAGGGACCACTGGACACCAGGGAAAACTTTGCTATATAGTGGGCAGGTGACCAGGTAGGGGGAGGGACCACTGGACACCAGGGAAAACTTTGCTATATAGTGGGCAGATGACCAGGTAGGGGGAGGGACCACTGGACACCAGGGAAAACCTTGCTATATAGTGGGCAGGTGATCAGGTAGGGGGAGGGACCACTGGACACCAGGGAAAATGTTGATATATAGGGGGTGGGTGATCAAGTGGGGGGAGGGACCACTGGACACCAGGGAAAAGCTTGATATATAGCGAGCAGGTGACTGCGTGGGGGAAGGGACCACTGGACACCAGGGAAAACTTTGATATATAGCGGGCAGGTAATCGGGTTGTGGAGGAACTGCTAGCCACCAGGGAAGATTTAATTAGTTTTATTTCTGTGTCCAGGACAGCAATCAGCAGGTGTAGGGACTACTGCCCACCATGGAAATAACTTCGCTATACTGGGGCTGGTGATTGGCGGTTGTGGGGGAAGGCCATTAGCAACAGTGATTTCAATTTTTTTACCTATCAGGCTGCTGATCAGTGACTGGGGGAACCACTAGCACCAGGGATTACAATTATTTTTGCACCTATTGGGCCGGCGATCGGCATATGGGGGGACCACTAGTACCAAGGAATGAACTTAATGTTTACTTATTAGGCCGGCAATTGACTCTCATGGGGGGTGTACTACAGTACCTCCGCCAACCACAAGGGTTGTGGAGGATTAAAGCAAGGTCTTGATTGGCAGTATTTGCTCTACTCAAGGGGACCCCGCAAAGCACCCTTGCGTGGAGCAAATGCTTTGTGTATCAGACTGCGCCGATATGCAGGTCCCCTACCCCTTTTTTGAACTGCGGTCCACTCCACGCTTTACCCCGGTGCAAACCCTGTTTCTGCATGCAAACCAAGCTTTTGTGAATACCACTTCAGCACAAAATCCAGTTTGCACCACGCAAACAGAGTTTGTGCCCGAGCAAAGTTTTGTTAATCTGGCCCCTGCGGTCATAATAGGCAAGGGACTGAAACAGAAGAAGCACTGTGCAGCAGCTGTCAAGAAGGCCAGCAGCATGATGGGGTGCATCAAAAGGGGGGACCTGAAGAGCTAGGGAAGAAATCCTGCCATCTTACAAGGCACTGGTCAGGCCAAGAGAAGTAAAGTGTGCAGTTCTGGGCTCCCCAACATAGAAAGGAAGTTGAAACAGTCAAGAAGGTGCAATGTAGGGCCTCCAAAACTTTTAGGGATAAGGGGAGGGGGGTTAAAAGCTATGATGAGAAACTAAATGCCCTTAACATGTTCAAGAAGGGAATCCAGAACCACCCATGGTACAGTAAGGTAAAGAACACTTCAATCAGGGAATAGTCGATTCCTACTGGGCCTTACATAACAGCAGTGGAAACAGTAAACAGGGACCACTCTTCCAGATTTAAACTTAAAGGGATTTTCCAAGATGCAGGTATGCTTTACTTATTCTTGTAGTGCATGTTTATTTATTTATTAGCTTTTGGTAACTGGGTAAGTGCGCTAGGCAACAATCCTGCCTATTTTCAGGCACGACCCGGGAGAGTACAAAATTGAGAATACAGAAATGACAACAGTACAGTTCAAAAACAACAACTCAGGTGCAGTTGTTACAGACTGGGTTGAGATAAAACAGAGGACTGGGCACAAAAACATTTATTCAGGCTCCAATAAAGGTAAACAATAAAGTAACAACACAGAAGTAGGATTGGCTTGAGGGAGAGCACGCTCAATCAGTCTTTTAGCCAAGCTCAGTGGAAATGGAGGACACAAAAATTATATGCACCAAAGTAAGTTATACGTTAACAGCTAAATAGCATGGCGACTTAGGCGGCGACTCCCAGTTAGGTGCAGTAGCAGTTACCTAGGGCAATGAGGTGAGAGAGCAGAGAACGCTTAAAAGAAAGGTGGGAGGTGGAGTTTCTAACCTGAGGGGGGAGCGAGTTCCAGAACCTAGGGACAAAATAGGAGAAAGCCTGTTCTCCCATTTTTGTGGCACAGGGCCGAACCGAGAGTATTGGGATGGAAGAGGACCTAAGTAAGCGGGAGTGAGAGACCGGGGTAAGCATGTCACCAAGAGAGGCTGGTTGAAGGGTCCTAGTAAGGGAGTCAACAAGACACCCTAGAGTGTATGCCCGGAGGTCTTTGGGAGACAACCAGTTTAATCCAGAGTAGAGTAGGCAGTGATGAGTTAGGCGAGGAGCGGATAAGGCAGACCTACAGATATTATTATAAGAAGTGCCCTACTTACACAGCACTCTAGCATTGGCTTGGTAGAGAACCAGGAGGGCATAAAGGAGTTGAAGGAGTAGTACACCTCTAGCTACCGATTTCCTGGCTGTCGGGGTCAGTGAGTGGTGCACTCGATAGGGTGTGCCAATTTTAGCATTGACAGACCGACAAACCTCATTGACATGCTCTGAAAAATCCAGAGCTGGGTCAAGCGTTACCCCAAGGTATTTGAAAGTAGAGGTGTTAGTGACATTAGTCCCATCCCGGCAGTGGATAAGGAGCTTAGGGGACTCAGAGGGCACTTTTTTAGAGGACCCAAAAAGCATGGCCTGAGTCTTACCTATATTTAGTATTTGATGGTTGGCCGAGAGCCAGGATTAAAGGGATTGAAAGTCTTGTGAAAGGTTTAGGTTTATGTCAGCAATAGACTTGGAAGAATAATAAAGCACGAGATCATCAGCATACATGAGTATGCTACTGTGAAGAGAAGAACTGGAGATATCATTTAGGAAGAGAGAAAAGAGTAGTGGACCAAGTATAGATCACTGCAGAACACCACTGGTGATAGAAATGGCGAAAGAGAGAACCTTACAGAAGGAAACATCTTGAGAGTGGTTATCCAGGTAGCTACCGAACCAGGATAGAGTAGAGTCACAGGTTCCTAGGGCTTGTAGCCTTGTCAGTTGAAGCGGGTGATGGACCATATTGAACGCTTTAGAGAAGTCAATAAACACAGCTCCCGTGAGTAAGCCCTTATCCATGTTACCTTTGACATCACTGGTGAGCTGGGTCAGAGCAGTGGTAGTGCTATGCCCAGCCCTAATGCCATGTTGAATAGGGGATGGAAGATTAAACTTAAGAAGGTACTCGGAGACCTGACGATGGACTAGTTTCTCAAGTAGCTTGCTGAGTGTGGGGAGAAGAGAGATGGGGCAGTAGTTGAACAGTAGCTTAGCATCCCCCTTCTTAAAAACTGATATAGTTCTTGCCATTTTCCAGACCAAGGGGACAGAGGAAGAGCAGATAGAGAGGTTGAAAAGCCTGGTTATGCGCATTGCAAACCAGGCAGCAAATTGCCTAAGAATCCCAGGATGAATACCATCAGGGCCTGCGCTCCCACTAGCCGGAACAGTTTTGAGTAGGTTTAGCACTTCGAGGTATGTGACTGGATTCAGCTCCAGAGTAGGAGGAGTGGGGGTACAGGGAGATGAGTCAGGACAAGCTTTGGGGAGCAAGGAAGTGGTAGAGGTAGGTAGAGTGGAAAAGAGAGAGTTGAAAGCATTAGCAATGGTGAGTGGGTGGTTACAGTGGGCATCATTTATATACGTGTCAGAGGCTTATTGTTCCCAAGAATCTCCCTGATGTGAGATCAATACCGCTTAGGGTTGGAGGCGGAAGAACTAAGGAGATTCTTGTAGTAAGAGCTGAGGTGAAAGCCTCAGACTGCACATTTTATAATTTTCCGTGCAGTCTTTTTTCAAGTGGAAGGGATCATATTTTGGTTCTGCTGCGGTAACCAGCCAATCCCTTCCACTTCCTGGTTGATTGATCCGCCCCCCATTCAGGCATGTTATGACATGTGCCCAGGAAGAGTGTGGCAGTGTGCCCTATTAAAGTCTATGGGGGTGAGTTTTAAGAACAATTTTATGAATAATAATGGCCATTTGGAGATTAATCTAAGGCACCAGTCAACTAACATGGGTGCTGTTAGTCGACTGGTGCCCTTGATTAATCTCCAAATGGCCACTTTTATATATGAAATTGTTCTTAATTGACCCACAGTAACAGAGCATATCAAACATCGACAAACTCCACATATTACACTTGGCAAGTAAAACACATCTCACTCGGGGTGTTACATCACTGGGGGTTTACAGCAAAATAGTAATAACCCAAGTGGGTTCTATAAGATTTGTACTAGATCACCAATTACTATCACGCTTAGTGTTTTTTAGTAGGCTTTGCTGACAAAAAACCTAAGAGAGAGATTAAAGTTGGAGGTAAGCCAGTCATCCCCTTGAGAATTATCTGGCATACGAACATACGAACATACGAAATTTGCCAGCAGATAAAGGCCTAGAGGTCTATCAAGTCTGCTCGAATGTGCAGCTAGCACCCCTTATTCTGCAGCTGCCCCTCCCTTCCACCCTTCCCCTTCATTAACCCTCCCCCTTGTCCTGTCCCATCCTCGTTTGAAGCAGTCCACTGTTCCACTGCATACCACTTCTGCAGGTAATGCATTCCACCCAGCCACCACCCTCTCTGTAAAAAGATGTCTCCTCATCTCCCTCCTGAACCTTCCTCGCTCCAGTCTCATATCATGGCCCTGGTGGCTCTCCTCCCTTACTTTGAACAGCCCCTCTGTACCTGTCTTGTTTATTCCTTTCATGTATTTTAAGGTTTTCAATCATGTCCCCTGTCTCCCTCTCCTCCAGTGAGTACATGTTCAACTCCTTCAACCTCCTCTCATAGATAAGTCCCCAGACCCTTGATCATCTTTGTCGCCCCTGCGCTGCACTCCTCCAGTAACTTAATGTCCCTTTTCAGATACTGGACGCCAGAACTGCACGCAGTACTCCAGGTGTGGTCTAACTAATGACCTATACAGTGGCAGAATCACCTCCTCCCTCCTGAGGATATACCCTCTTGCAATACAACCCAGCATTTTGTTGGCCTTTGCAGCTGCCTTTCCACACTGTGCCGAGTTGTTCTTTTGACCCTGTGATGAGCACACCAGATCCTTCTCCTCCTCTGTCTGGGCTAGCTGCACTCCCCTAGCTGGTAAGTCCTCCTTGGGTTCTTCATCCCAAAATGCATCACCTTGCACTTTTGGCATTAAAGCCCAGTTGCCAGGGGTCTGACCAGGTTTCAAGCTTGCCAGATCATCCTGCAACCCCTGCCATCCCCTAGGTCATCCACCACCGCGCCAACCTTGGTATCATCAGCAAACAGACTGATCTTGCTCTTGATGTCCCATGATATGTCTGCAATGAATATCCCAAACAACACTGGTCCCAACACGAGCTCTGTGGGACACCACTGTCACTGCCCTTGGGTGTAGAGCTCCCACCCACCACCACCCTCTGTTGCCTTCCCTGCAGCCAGTTTCCTACCCATCTCACCAGCATTGCACCTGCCCCTGTGCCTACTAACTTCCTTCCCAGCCTTCCATGTGGCACTGAGTCGAATGCCTTACTGAAGTCCAGATACAGGACATCCACTGCATGTCCCCTGTCCAGTTGCTCTAGTTACCCAGTCATAGAACCCGACCAGGTTGGTTTGGCAGGATCGGCCACGTGATGAAGCCATGCTGTCTGCTGTCCTGTAGTCCTTTGGCCTCTAAGAAGGCCACCAGCCTCTCTTCAGGATAGTCTCCATTAGCTTACCCACGATGGATGTGAGGCTCACTGGTCTGTAGTTTCGGTTCATCCTTGGGGCCACTCTTGTGGAGGGCACCACATGAGCCATCCTCCAGTCCTGAGGTACACACCGAATGAGTGAGGCATTAAATATCTGCCAAAGGTCCTGCAAGGACCTCTGCCAACTCCTTCAGTACCCCTGGGGTGGATGCCATCTGGGCCTGGTGCCTTGTCCACCCTCAGTGCCTTCAAACCCTCTCGAACTCTGTCCTCCATGATTTCCCCATCTGTCACCACTTCCCCCTAAGTCTGCCATTTCACCCATCTTGGGTGTCACCCCCTCTTCTCTTTAGTAAATACTGAGCAGAAGTACTCATTTAGTGCTTCCGCCTTATCATACCCTGCTTCCACCCAACCCCCCTCCTTCCTAATCCTTACTATGTGGTCCTTACAGCTCCTTTTCTCCCTGATGTACTCAAGAAGTCCTTCTCCCCTTCTTAATGCCTTGTGCCAGCCTGAGTTCGTAGATGCTTTGGCTCCCTTACTGCCCTTGTCACCTCCTCTCGATTCTGTCAAGTACTCCTCTCGTCCTCCCCCTCCCTGTTTTCTTTGTATTTCCTAAAGGCAGCTCTTTCCTCCCACCTTTTCATGACCTCCTTGCTCAACCAGCTCGGTTTCTTAGCTCTAGCCTCTTGCTCTGGGCTTTGCAGCAGGTTTGCTGCCTCCACTATCCCCAACTTTATGAGCTCCCATCTCTGGTTAGTATCCATACTAGATTGAATTCTGGCCAGGTACCTTTTACCACTTCCCCCATCCTCCCAAAGTCAGCCCTCCTGAAGTCCAGCACTCTTGTGCCAGATTCCACTCCTTCCTTGCCCATATCCAATGTGAGCCATACTGAGTGGTGGTCACTCCTGACAGCGGTTCCTCCACTGTAAGTTCTCTCACAAAGTCCCCATTTGCCAGCACAAGGTCAAGGGTATTACCTAACCTGGTTGGTTCACTGACCATTTGCAGCAGGAAGCTGTCCTGGAAGGCATCCAGCAGTACCTGCTCCCTTCTGTTCCTGGTTGTTGGGGTGCTCCAGTCCACTTCTGGCATGTTGAAGTCCCCCACAATCACCACACTACCCTTCTCACAGGTCCTCCTGATCTGTCCCGCTAGTTCCCTGTCTAACTCCTCCATCTGAGATGGTGGCCTGTACACCACTCCCATTCTAAGACTCCTATTCTTGGAATCCTGGAATTCTTGGCATGCCTACGACCCGCAGGTTGTGTGCCCTGACCTTATTTTCAACATTCTCCAGTCTGTACTGGAGCACTTTAATTCTTTTATTAATCCAGCTGTTGCCACCAGAGACTTCACCACCATACGAGATGCTTCTTTTACCTCTGTTACAGCTAAGTTGGATTGCTGTTAATGTACCAATAGTTTCAAGTGAATGTCTGCTACTTTCTTACCCATAGAAATTAGGCAGCCATCCATTGCCTTCACAGCCTGGAAAACATCCTGAAGCGTTTGCTCTCCTTCTGTCAAGTCTCACACTACTACTCCCTGATGGCCCTGCTTGTTGACCTCACTTCCCACCATCACTGGTGATCCAGTTGTGGGGTTTCCCATCATTAAATTTGTTGATTTTGGTCCTCATTTACAAGTAGGGCTTTTGTGAAGGTACTATCAGGTTGTGAAGTCAAAGTTTCACAATTAATAGAAGTTTAACATTTGTTTTAGGAAGATTTCATCTGGAGCTCAAGTTGTGTGCGTCCTGCCGCACTGGTAGCTGACCACTATCCCCCAAGCACACAGTTTTTACTCTGGGTTGTTTTGTTGATATGCTCCTCAAAACCCTTGAAAACTTGCCCTTACCTGGCTGGCTGTTACAACAAAGTCTGGCAAGAGCCGAAAGGGCTGCAGGCGAGGAATTTGGTGTAAAAATGAGTTAATCACATTACTGCAGTTAGGTAATGTGCACTGTATGGTTAAATTAATTCATGGTTTTTCAATAAATACATCTTTGCATTTTATCCTATAGGCTTTGGTAATGTTTTAGGCAATCAGTACAGTAGTGCTAAATCATGCTAAATTAACACTTCATTTTATAAGGGCTACTGAGTAAACATGATGAATTGTGATCCAGCAGGCTGTCGCAATTGTGCTGCGCCATCTGTTATTACAGCATTGAAGCTGGGACCATAATAGAGGTTCATAATATTAAGCTTTCCTTACTGCACAGTTTCCTTATTATTTAGATACCACTGTGCTAAATAATCACGTCGTTTCCCTACATAATAGTGTGACCCCAGCTGGGCCATAATAATCAGGATTAGATTAATATAAGTAACCCATCATCTTCTTTTGTTTGAAAGGACATAGCAATTTATTTATTTTATTTATTTATTGCAATTGTTTCACCAGGAAAGGCACACTGAGCAACAAGATGCTCGTCTCCCGGTGCGACCGGGGGAGGGAAGGACACATGGATATGATAACATGCAGGTTATCAAGTGAACAGTTAACAGAAGCAAATAAAAAGCAGCATAAGATACACGATTGCATGAATATACAAGCAGCGCAAATTGAATGCTTAGGATATTATAGTATCAAATAACAATTTTTGTGACAAGAAGCAGCAGACAAGGTAAATTAGCACAGTAGTAACAGCTGTAACAACAGAGGATGTATATCACAGTTATACAGTTATACACAGTACATAGGGCAAAATAGGCCCAGGACATAAGTGCAAGGTTGGGGGTTATATGCCAGCTTCTGTAGCAAGGCTAAGGCTGCTGGTCAGGCATTGGGGAGGGGATAGTGGGGCATGGCAGGTTCAGGGACAGGAGCAATTTGTAGTAAGGAAGTTTACTAGGGCAGTAGACAGAGAGTAGGAAGAGGAGGCATGCCAAATTTGTGGTGGGAGGGTGTTCCAGAGCTCTGGTAGCCAGTGTGAGAAGGCAGCTTGACTGGCAGAGGTCTTCCACCTAGGGACTGAAAGTTGGCGTGAGTCACTGGATCTAAGATGATGGGAGGGGGGTGGGGCATCTGTGAGCATGGTGGCAAGGTAGGAGGGGATGGACCCAAGCCATAGATTGTAGACAAATTTAGCACAGTGAGAGATGCGGCGGTTTTCGAGGGACGGTAGTGCCAAGGCTCGGTAGAGGTCGCCAGTGGTGGGTGAGGAGAGAGGCATCGAGAACAAAGCGGCAGAAGGCATTATAAAGTGTGTCCAGTTTAGATAGGATGGACTTAGGGGTTGCACTGTATACAATGTCGCAGTAGTCGATGGAGGGCAGTATCATCTTCAGGACCAGTTCACGTCGGACTCGGGGAGGGAGGCTGCTGCGGTTCCTATATAGTGCACTGAGCATGGGGCATAGTTTTTTTGAAAATAAATTTTGGAATGGTTTAAAATTAATGTTTTAATTTAACTAAAGCAGCTGTACATGTGGACTTTAAAGAACAAAGGAAACATACAAACAAAAGGATTTCACATCTTGCATATGCCCAGGCCGCAATTTATCACCTTTCAGTAATTTTAACACATTCTGTGACGGAATCAACATTTTTGTCTGACCTTTCAGGAATTTTAACATATTATGTGACCCTGGATCTCAACAGTTCATCATTTCCTCTGATGTAATTAACCAACAGCATTTTCATTTTAAATCAAGTTTACATGTACTTTGTCATTTTCTCCACTCTCTAATCCTGCTGCTCCAGCTACTATCACGGAATATTCATGCAAGCCCTGGGCCTCCTCACTCTAAAATGACTAAGCTTAAAGGTCAACTTACTATAGTATCATTAAATATTAACAGTCTCCTTGCCTAGTTTGCACAATTCCAGGCGTGGGTGCAGGTGATCAACCCAAACATTATAGCACTCACTGAAACCTGGCTTTCCCCCAAGACACCAGATGCATCTATCTCCCTTGGTGGCTACAACTTGTTCCGACAAGATATGATTGCTAAACGCAGGGGTGGGTGCCTAGTATATGTCAGGTCTGGAATAAAGGTGCAGACCCTTGATAACAGTCTTAATACTAAAGAGGTCCAAATTCTGAACCTCAAATTAAACATAGGGACATGGAATAAAGTCCTGCTGGTCTCTACAGTATACATACCTCCAGGGCACCAACCTGCTGGGCTAAACTATGTCATAGCAAGCCAAGAGCAACTAGGCAACCACTGGGAGAAGTTCATTGTAGGTGACTTCAACATAAACTGGCACTCACAGAAAGAAACAAAAGCCAAGGATCTTATTACTAGCCTTTTCCTAAAACAGATGGTCACTGCTGACACCCAGCTTAACTACAAAACAGGGAGCAGCTCTCTCATAGGCTGGCTCCTGACCACATACCCTGAGCATATATCTGATGTCACTGTCCTGCCTGGCAGCCTCAGTGACCACTCCCCTGTGAAGTGTACCTAGTCTAACAATTTCCCCAAGAGTTCACCCAAGGTGTGCAAAAACTGCTGCCTGAGGTCTGGACTGCTTGAACATTTCAAGCTGTACATGACACAACTGGATTGGTCCCCGATGGCTGGGGATATAGATGGTAATGAGGCACTTAACTACTTCATAATGATTTTCAACCGTGCTTGTGATATTTTTGCGCCATACAAAATTAAAACAATTAAGGGAACCTCCAATCCCTGGCTCTCCAACTCCATTATTGGACTTATGAAGAACAGAGACAATCTTTGGCATATAGCAAAAGCAGTTGGTACACCTGCTGCATTTAATATCTACAAGGCAGCTAGAAATGCCTGCACCAGATTCATCCGACAAGCTAAAGCATCCTGCTATAAGGATCTACTAACCAAAACCTGGGGTTCTGGAAGAGACTTTTGGTGCTCTCTTAAATCCTTAACGGGCAAAGCCCCCCAAGACCACCCCCCCAGATCTACTATTAACTGCAAAGGGGACCCTACAGGAACCCATTAAAATTGCCAATGAGCTCAACAACACATTCACTGACCTTTCAAGTGTACTTACTCCCAGGTGACTACTTCAAAGATATGCATGTTCAGCAACATCCAACTGCCCCTCAAGATCCCCCAAGAAAAGATGTACCACCCTTTTACATTAGACATGTCACCGAAGCCAAAACCATCAAGCATATTAAAAGGGCACTTGGCAAGACCAGGATGGGGGTGGATCTGATTGACATGAAGACGGTTGGTCTACTCCTTCATGAACTTGCTGGTCCTCTTACCATGGTGTTTAATGCCTCTCTAAAATCAGGAGTATTTCCAAATGCATGGAAGTCAGCTAATGTAACACCTGTCTTTAAAGCAGGGGATAAAACCCAAACATCCAACTACAGACCTATATCCATCCTTCCTCCCCTTTTGAAAGTACTCAAAAGAATGGTCTCGGAGTAGCTTACTGAATACTTTGATAACCATAACCTACTCTGCCCACAACAGCACAGCTTCTGTAAAAAGCACTCCACACTCACCGCTCTAGTTGATTATTCATCCCAACTATATAACGCCTTGGATAGTGGTCAGGCAGTTGAATCAGTTTTCATCCACATTACGAAGGCTTTCGACTCCGTTAATCACAACCTCCTCCTAAGTTGCCTTCTGTCTACAGGTCTATCCTCAGATACGGTACTATGGTTTGGCAGCTACCTCTCTAACAGATCACAACAAGTCAAAATTGGTAATACCCTATCCACAGCTAAGGAGGTGCACCTTGGGTTTCCGAAGGGGTCAATCCTCAGTCCTCTACTCTTTAGCCTTTTCATCAACTCCACTCCAATGGCTTGCTCAGCAAGCACAGCTCTCTATGCTGATGATGCAGTGATCTCAGTCACTGGCAAAGACCAACAATCCATCACAACTGAACTCCAAAGCAGCTTCCATAAACTTGAATCTTGGTTTATGGAAAACAAGCTACCATTAAACATCAAAAAAACAAAGAGTATGCTCTTCACCACCTCCCAAAGCAAAAAGAAATACCTGCCCCTGCATATTCATAACCAAAAGGGTGAGATCCTAGACCAAGTATCTAACTTCAAATATCTCAGTATTACCTTTGATGACATGCTCAACTTCTCAAACCACATTGACTCTGTTATCAAGACTGCAAATATAAAACTTGGTGTACTTTATCGTCACCGACATTCAATGACACCGGATGCACTCAGACTAGCCACCAGTAGCTCAGTACTGTCTACCATTGACTATGGGTTGCCTATATATGGAGCGGGCACAAAAATGCTCTTAACAGAATCAACACACTCCTCAATAAGGCCGGTCATTTTACTTTGGGGGCTACTCTCAACACCCTCACTTGCTCGCTGTACAGTGAAACTGGGTGGCTCCCACGCCATCTTAGAGGAGATTACCAAACCTGCCTACTTCTAAAAAAAAGCACTACTTAAACTGACATCCCCCACACTGGGTGGACACTTTAAGCTGGCCGTCCCAACAAAATCTACCCATAGTGCGGTCCCTGACAAGATGGTGATTCCCTTCAAAAGGTTGAAACTTGCCCAGAACTCCATCCTGTATCAAGGACTGAAATGGTACAATGAACTACATGCTGACCTCACTAATACTACCAAGATTAGTACATTCAAAGCTGGGCTCAAATCTCTCTTTGGTTCTAAAATGCATAGTACCTCGCCCCCAGTTTTCCATTTACCTACCCCCCGTACATCTTTCTGCTATATACCACTTTTTATTAACCCGCTCCCCTATTCCCAGTTACCTGATGATGGCCTCACTTGGTTGAAAGCTCCACCTCACTCCCACCTCAGATGATGCCACCTCTGGCTGACCCCCTCCAAACCCCCTCTTATCTAATCAGTCTATCTGTTAATATGTACTAATTCGATGTGTTTAAGTTCAAGTTTTACTATTACTGCCTGCGTATATGCTTCAATATTTTTCTTTTTTTCTCTGTAAACCTTGTATTTTTGTAATGTTTGTTCAACACTGACATGGGACCTTTGAAAATGAGTCCTTGACTCAAAGGTATCAATCCCAAACTGAAATAAATAAAATAAATAAATAATGTTCTAAGAACTGTTTTTGAACTCTGCTGCTACTGACTATAATATTCTTGATTATAACAATACATTATTTTTATTAGAGCGACAAGATCTTTCACAGGAGGTATTGGGTTTACCTGTCGAGGAAAGGAGTCTTGAGATATAAGCAAATAAGTAATGTGTGTACCAAATCATAGCAACAGCCATTTCATGTACTCTTAAAAACAGGAAGTGTTGTCACTGAGGGGCAAGTTGTATGTTGATAATTACGGCTTGCCTCTCAGTGACATCACTTTCTGTTTTAAGACTGCATGAAATGGCTGCTGCCTTGTTTTGATTTACATATGATTTAAATATTCATATCTCTGGACTTTTGACATCTACAAGGAAGCAAAATACCTTGTTCAAAATAACTTTTCATGGGCTTTCACAGTTTGAGCAATCCCTGCAATGTTTACTGTCCCTTTAATAGAAACAGTCTGCATTTTACAGATATGATACTATGGGCCCAATTCCGAAAGCAGTACCACTGATGCAAGGTGTTTGCATCAAATATCAATGATGCAAATTGCACCTTGCATCATAGTTTGCAGTATTCCCTATCCCGGTACACTGGCTACATCAGAATGGGAAGTCACTGTGCTAAATGGGCACTGCGCCACCCTTGCAACCTGCATCTGGGTACACCAGGTCACAAGGGGGCTTGCACCATGGAGTGGCTGCAACATCCTCAGATTTGGAATTCTAAAATCCCCACCATGGCCATTGCCAGGAGATGGTCTAAGCCCCTTGTGCCAGTGTGGGACACTGTGGGGGAAGAGAACTACATGTGGGGTTAGGGGGCAGGAGGGGCACAAAGGTGTATAGTGGGTTGGTGAGACTGCAGGGAAGTAAGGGATTACTTTGGTACCCAGCAGTGTGCATATGCCTCTGTGTATATTATACAGAGGCATATGCACCATGCCTGGTGCTAAAACAATCCCTTACTTCCCCACTGTCTCTCCAACTCAACCTATGCCCCTCCATGCCCCTCCTGCCCCCTGCTACCCTCCTGGCAATCGGTTACCCCTGTTGCCACCACCACCAATGCTGGCCCATCCTGTGTTGTGCCGGTGAGGGGGAAGCCAGTTCCAAGCGGCATGTGCCGCAGCTGCATCAGTGGTTAGACACTGATCTGTGTTTGCAGCAATACTGGGAATTTTGGTGCCAGGACCCTGCTTTTTTGCAGAATCCAGCACAGGGTCCCTGACACACCCAGGTATTGCTGCATCCCTGGAGCATCGCAAATTGTGTCGCTCCAAGAGAACATTTCGGAATCAGGCCCCATGTCCTTAACTTATGGATGTGTATTTCAGTTTTCTCAGAAAATTCTAGTTACTCTACCTTGTGTTTAGTATATTGCCCTTTTTGTTTTCATTGTGTCCTGCGCTGTCTAAATGCACCTGTTTTGTTAGTAGAGACATGTTGTGCCTTTATGTTCAAACATAACTGGTAACTGGTGCAAAATTACCTCTCCCTTCCTAATAAACATGAGTCATACCTAGCAGTTGGCATTAAGCTCTCGAGCCAATGGGTTGGTTTTGCATTGATTTTTAAAGCTGGCAGTGAATTGGCTACTTCTGTTATTTTGAAGCACTTAATGAGCTCAAAATTAACTTTCATTAAGTGTGTTGTAATTTATCTACATGCATATGCAGTTGTGACACAACGAGGGATGCTGCAAAGTTTGACTTTGCTAGTGAAGTTGGTGCAGTGTTCAGAACTTTGCTCTTCAAGAGGCTTTGTGAAGTTCCCAACAGCCACACCAATTTCACCAAACCTGTCTCATAAAAAAGTTTTGGTTTTAGAGCCTCTACCCACTGTTCCATAACCCAAAGCCCCCCAGATCCACTGCACAGAACATTTTACACCCTCCTTGCCACCTTCTGCTTTCAACCCCCCTCCACCCTCATTCCTGGTGAAGTTCACTGCAAAAGTAAGTGAAGTAAAGGGACTGTATTCCCGTCCCCATAACCTGCACGCTGCAAACCACTCCACTTCCCCAACCAATGGACCCCGATCATGACTCAAATTCCCCCCACGCAAACCCCTTCTGGCCTTCACCTCCCTCTTCCCCCTGATCACACCTCAAAATTCTGTTTTTAAGCACCTATAAAAAAAGGAAACTGTTCCCCAGTGCAGAGCTTCTGCTTTCTTCAGAGTAAGTAGTAAGAGTAAGAGACTGGGTGAACAGTCTACCAGAACTGCACTGGGAAGATTTTAAGATGGCAGCTGCTCATCTTGGACTTTGAAGAGTGAAGTCGGCTCCATGGGTCCAGAGAGGGATTACAGCATCGGATTCCCAAATCAGTAAGTACGGGCTTTGGGTGAGGGTGGCCGGGTGAGGGCAGTTACGGATGCAAAAGACATCGATGGACCATTCTCTTTTTACAGGGTTTTACATATAACAAAACAATGCACAGAGGATTTCTCAGCATAACACTGGGGGACTGGGCACCCCCAGTGTCACTGCTATGTTTCTGGGGAGGGTGCAGAGAGGAAGGGTTGGGTGGTGGGGATTTCAATATAATTAGTGCTTGGTATGTGCTGTCAGTTAGCACCCCTTTCAGCGCCTCATTAAAGTAATCCTCCCCATTCATGCCCCTGTTGACCCCTCTAGCCTCCTCATGGCCCTAATATAGGCTGCCTCTTCAAATTAAAATTTGTGGACAGTAAACACAAATTGCTCACAGACCCTGATGCCTAGCAGACAGAAAGAAAAGAAACATCCAGAGTGGTCCTTCTCAATCTCTGATTCAGTAGCAGAACCTGACCCGAGACATAAATGTTTAAACAAAAGAGCTGAGCTTTTTCATTCTTCACTGACCCCGATGCCTCCAAACAGAAAGAAAGAAACTGGCAGCCTCTCTCTCTCTCTCTCTCTCTCTCGCTCTCTGTGGTTCAGTAGCAGAACCCAAATCCCAGACTTAGATACTTGAAAAAAATGCTCCCTCTCTATTTAGATGCTTAAAAAAACTGCTCCCTCTCTATCTGGTTCAATAGCAAAACAGGACCCCCGGACATAGATGGTAAAAAAAAAAAAAAACTGTTGCGCTTTTTCAATCTTCACTAACTCTTACTTTGATTCTTGTTTTTCTTTTTTGGTGACAAGAGTGAGACACAATCTGTTCCCGTACCTGCTCTGTGGAACCCCCGCCCCCCCAGCTCGCAGTACTGCAATATCAATGAAGAAGAGACAATGCCTGTTGTACCCACACAAAGTCAATAAGCAATTACTGAAAGGCGTTACAGGCTACTGTGATTTAGCCAGTGTTCACAATCTCATGGTGTATCTGCACCTTGTGGCAGAAGTGACAGTAGTGGAGAACCTAGCACTACACTGAGATGGGAGAGAGAGAGACAGAGAATGAACAAGTGAGGCACCTGAGAGACAGACAGTGGGTAAGTGAAGCAGGCAGCCTGATGCTGAAAGGCTTGTTTTCCCAACAGTAGCTGACATCAATTCGGCATTGTTGTCCCCATGCCCACCGACCAAGCCTTTGTACACACACAGATACGGGAGCAGGTACTGACAGTGACTTGGAGATTTGCAGGAAAGAGAACTCAAAGCTGCTGTCTGTGTGTCACAGTGCTCACTAGAGAAAGACTTGCAGGTGAAAGAACTCCAAGCCACTGTCTGTGTGTCCTAGTCCCCGCTAGAGAGAGAAAGAGAGTACAGAGACAGGCATTGTTTAGACTGAGACATGCTGTAGCTCTGTTATGTTCTATGTCCAGTAACGAAACCTGACCCCCAGTCTTAAGTGTTTAAAAAAAAACAGTTGAGCTTCTTCAGACTTCAATAACTCTGATGCCTGCTTGCTGAGCTTTTTCAGTCTTCACTAACTCTGATGCCTGCTTTTTGCTTTTGGTGATAAGAGTGAGATGCATAAACACACACACACAAAAACAAACAAACAGAGGATTCCTCATGGAGACACTGGGGGGGGCTGGTCACTTTCAGTGTCACTGTTATGTTAATGGGGTGGGGTGGGGTGGGGTGGGGGTACTGAGAGTAGGGGATAGTGCCGTGCTACTTTCTAGCTCATAGCCAGTGAAGTGCTTCACATGGTCATGTGGAGGTGACTGTGTTGACACTTCAACATGTTGTTCATTCAGAAAGAATGCAAGGGATGCAGAGTTCCTGTTTGAAAGTAATAGTTCTGCAGGGCTCCAACCACTGCAGCCCTAAAAACCAGATGGAGGAATCTTAGGACAATTGGCCATAGATTCCTTCTGGAACCTTCAGTTTCCACACTCATGGGCTAAAAAAGGATTCTCTTTTTAAGCACCTAAGTTATGGACTAGCTTTTGTAGCTCCCTTTGTGTGGTGCATAACCCTGCATTATTCAAGAAAAGCTCTTCAACTTATTTGATGGAAAAATCAAGTGGTGAATGCTTGACCTGAATGGTATGTTTATTGAAAACTCTATGTATAACTCTTATATCACTTCTGTAGTGTGACTCTTACGCTTTGTCTGTATTTTATACCTGTTTCTTTTCTGCCATGTTGCCTGAGTTATGAATAAAAATGGGCCTTCAGATCCAATGTATCTTCCAGGAAATCAGCTAAATCAAATGCAAAGTCAAAGGAAGCAGAGGTGTCACAAACATGTCATGTAGCATGTCTTGTTGCTTTTCTATGAACAACCATTTGATTTTTGATATTATTCCATAGCTTTCTTCTGTGAATAACTAAATTAAATGCTTTTCATTTAGCCATCACAATCCTAACTGCATGCTGTTCCCAAAGGTAGAGTAACAAGGTTATGATACCAGGGAAGCTACTTCCAATGGACCTGGACTAATCCACGCAAAGCCAGTTAACAGTGGCCCTTGAAAATTAACAAGGCCTAAGCAACCTTAATTTCAGCCCTGTTACAGAAAGGCAGCCATGTTACAGATTCACTTAGAGTGAACTGAGTCAGCTACCAGAAATATTATGAGGGATAAGACAAAACACTTTTAACCAGAAAACTCATAAAATAGCTTCTCCCTTTAGCAGATACTGCACCCGTAACCACAGAGTGCTAAAATAGTTCTCCTTTCTCCAAAGAAGGAGAAGCAACAGAAATGACTGGGTGGTACTTGTTGGAATGTAAGTCCTTTTGCATTTCTTTCTAGAAAAACCTTTTTGAAAGACCCTCACCAGGAAGACTATAAAATTCCAGACTTTTGATAACTCAGGAGGACTCTCTGAACATGCTCCTGGGAAGGGACTGCTGAGTGCCTTAGCAGGCATTTTGGCTACACCTTGCTGACAGGGTCCCAACAAAGAGGTAAGAAATTAGATATGCTCTTTGCATCTAGCATGGATAGCTTCAGATTTAAAATACTAGTGGTCAGGACTGTGGTTCAGTAAGAGTGTTGTTTGGGGAATGATAGCTTTGCAACATGAGTGCAGAAATTGTGCAATAGATTGGTTAGGATATAGCTTTGAATAACCATGTCGCATGTTGGAGGAATTGTGGGACCTCCCCAGTGAATCATGCTCATACTTTATGGTCGTGTCCTCCACTCCAGACATACTGGACAGCAGTGATTCAAGAACTAGAGGAAATGTGTAATTGCCCAGGAGATATGACTCCCTCACTCATATTACTTTCCATCCCCCATCAAAGAGGCCTCTTCCGAGGTCAAACATTAAAACTACTCCTAACCCTCTTACCCACAGCAAAAAAGGTGACAACTTGACTATGGCTCACCCTCACAATCCCCACAGTGGGCAACTGGCATAAGATAACTACAGAAATCTACTTTTTAAAGAGGCTAACATATTCTATTCATAATCAACTCCCCACCTTTAAGCTCAAATGGAGAAGATGGGTCATGCATTAAGCATAAATTTGCCCTGACTTCGTGCCCTGAGGAGTCTCCCCCTCCTCTTCTTATTTCTCTCACTACTTCACATGCAAATCTGAACATACTAGGCTAAGTGAAATCTCACTTTTTATGATGTAAGGTTTTCATTTTGAACTCAATGAAGCATGGTTACTGTGTTCTACCATATAAGTGACTGTATAAGATCAAGGGCCAGATTCACAAAAAATGTAAATGGCAAAGCAAAATTTTGCATTGCGATTTACAATTGCCCAGTTGTAAAAATGTGCTTTTCAAAGTCGGATAGTGCACTACACTATCCGACTGTGAATAGGGCTAGGTAGCGTTGGTGGTGACCCTGTACCAATTGAGCCACCCACTAGTGCCACCTTGACCTATAGTCATGAATGGTCCCACAACCAATAGCACCCATGTGCTATTCCTGATTCATTAAAGCAGCCATGCAAATGAGCCCATTGGGCATGCAAGGTGCTAGGTGGCCATTTGCCTGCCCATTATGGGTCCATTTGCATAGATTGTGGGTGACTTAGTGCACCCCCCCCAGCCCATGGCCAACATACAGCCACCGTCTACGGTGGCTAGTATCCCCCATCACCGATCGCTTGCCCAAGAAATAAAAAAGGCTGTCTCTCTTGTGGTCTAGTTGTTCCCCCCCCTTGCCATTTGCTGGCCCAATATAAAAATTAGAAAGTCCTTGTTGGTAAAGTGTCCCCCCTCACCGATCACTGGCTCAATATAAAATGAAGAAATGCCCTGGTGGTCTAGTTGCCCTCCTCCTTGCCAACTGCCGGCTCAAGATATAATCGTGAAAGTCCCTGGTGGTCTAGTATCCCTCCCCCTCACCAATCGCTGGTCCAATATGTACTGAAGAAAGTCCCTGGTGGTCTAGTATCCCTCCCCCTCACCAATCGCTGGTCCAATATGTACTGAAGAAAGTCCCTGGTGGTCTAGTGGTCCTTCCCATCCCTGATTACCAATCGGTGGTCCAATATGTACTGAAGAAAGTCCCTGGTGGTCTAGTATCCCTTCCCCTCACCAATCGCTGGTCCAATATGTACTGAAGAAAGTCCCTGGTGGTCTAGTGGTCCTTCCCATCCCTGATTACCAATCGCCATCCCTATCATAAGAAAAATGATGTCCCTGGTGGTCTAGTGGTCCCTTCCCATTCCCCGCTGTTCAAAGATGGCCAGCCCTGAAAAACAAGAGTAGATCTCCAGCACAAACTGATTTGTGGGCACAAACTGGGCTTTTGTAAATACCAGCTTGGCGCAAAAAGACAGTTTGTGTCTCACAAACTGGGTTTGCGCTGTGACAAGGTTTTGTGAATCTGGCCCCTGGAGCTGTGTACAATTAACTTCACATCAGATGCAGAAAGACAAACAAAATCATAAATCTTTATTAACTTTTGGACTGATTAAGTCAAGTTCAACAAACTTTGTCTACAACAACCAGAATAGGTGAAATATCTCTTGACTAGTCACAGGATGACACTGTAAAGAAATTGCTGGACCACCTAGTAGCGATCTAACTTCCTATCTGTGTCTTATTTTGTATCATATGTACTTTGACTCTTTATATGTGTATTGTTAAAATCAATAAAATTTAAATATTAAAAAAGGATATAGCTTTGAATAATTGTTTGTGATAGGAATACTAACGTTGCTATGAACAGTAATTCTGTTATTCTAGCTTGTTCTGTTTCTCAGATCAGGGATTTGTATCAGAAGTCAAAAGGGCTGCTGGGCTTATAAAATAGTTGTTTGCTCATGCTTCTGCTGAGTAAAGAAGAGAGAGTGATTTTATCATGACATTTCTAATGAATCTTTCTGATATGTGAACATGTGTTTTCATGTAGTTTATGCTTACGTGAGTTAGTGGTATGAAAGTACCCTAATAATAATAATAATAATACAAAACTGCTCTGAGTTATGCCAACACACCCAGATCTGTTTTATAACATACATGTAAATTGAGCACTCATATTGCTGTGTCATATGAACCCTGGCATCGGCATCTTGCTCTGGAACCAGTTCTGGTTCTGGTTCTGGTTCTGGTTCTGGGTGACACTGTGGTGGCTGAACAGATAAAATAAGGAAAAAAATCTGGGAGTTAACTTGGATAACTCATTGTGGACCTGGTAGAATTAAATCTTTTAATGCAGGGGTCCAGATGATTTAAAAGGTACTGAGTAAGGTTCAAACAGCTTTGGGTTGGTGGGAATATGCCTGAAAACACCAAATTTGTTACTTCCATACCCATGCAATAACATTTCACTACCATACAACAAGGGAGCCTCCTGCTGGAAGCATTGTGGAAATGATAATGCTCATCATACTCACATAATCTGGTCATACCCCAAGCTACACCCCTTCTTTTACTCTCTCCAGGCGGAACTTGAGGAATTATTCAATAGGCCAGTGCCACTAACTGCAGAGTTGTTTATATTTTGTATACTACCACGAGGCTTTTGAGACATACATACTCAATATCTCATTGGAATCCTACATTTAGCAGCAAAAAAAGCAGTTAAACGTGCTTAACTCACACAACCGGTCCCCACCCTAATTTACTGGAGAATTACAGTTAGTCAACTATATCGTATGGAGAGAATCACCTACACACTGAATGGTAAGACTGAGTTATGTCCATCTAGATGGAATGGATGGATACTGCATGTGATTACCAAGGTTCTAGACGTTGTCCCATAGAATAATCTAACCATAGACTAGTGTCTTTCCAAAATAGTATGGCCAGCTGAGGGATATTACCAATTAAATTCACAGGGTATACCATTTAATTATAATTTAAGCATGATTTCAGATTATACTGTATTTTAGATCTCTGGTCATTGACACTTCTGAGTATTACTAAGCCTGTCCCTGAATCTCTCCCTCCCCTCCCCACCCCAATACACAGATTACCTGTTCTGCTTGGCCATTGCTTGGATAATGTTTTTTTACTGCATAATATAGTGATTCAACAACACGGGTTCAGAGTAGGTCACAGCACTACCACTGCCCTACTCGAATTTACCTCTTACATACACGAGACGCTGGAACAGGGGTCTATAGCAGGAGCAATCTTTGTTGACCTGACCAAAGCGTTTGACACCATCAGTCACCCACTACTTATCCACTCTCTCCCCTCCCTCTATCTTGCCCCTGATGCAATCGCCTGGTTCAAAAACTATCTTACTGACCGGATACAACAAGTCAAAATCAACACCACCCTATCCGCCAAGCAACCAATTCTTGCGGGTGTCCCTCAAGGGTCGATTTTAGGCCCTCTACTTTTCACCCTCTTTCTGAACTACCTCCCAAAGGCCTGCAGTGGTAAACTTTTGCTCTATGCAGATGATGCCGTAGTATACTGGAAAAATACCAATCCTAACTCTCTTCAAAATACCCTGTAAGGCTGCCTTAGAGAACTAGAGTCCTGGTTCACTGATCATCGAATAATACTAAATTACAGCAAAACTAAATCTGTGATCTTTGCCCACTGCCAAAACCCCAACAGTAATGCACAGCTTACTATCTCAAATTCTCAGGGCATCCATATTGAACAGGTCCCTAACTTCAAATATCTAGGCATCACACTGGACACATACCTCACCTACCACATACACATTGACCACCTCTCCTCCTCAGTAAACACCCGACTTGGGATTCTCTACAGATACAAACACTGCCTCCCCCCCAGGCCTTACGGCTGGCAGTAACCAGCTCAGTCCTATCATTGGTCGATTATGGGATAATAATTTACGGTACGGCTGACCACACAGCCCTTAACAGTATCAATCTAGCTCTCAACAAAGCCTGCCGACTAGTCACAAGCAGTGATAGATTAACCCATATGTGCAAACTCTATAAGTGAACGGACTGGCTGACCTTTGAAGGGGAGACTAAAGTATCACACATGCCTCCAAGCCAGAAAGATCCTAATGAATCTTGCACCCACTAGCCTTCACCCCCTCATCCAACCAACCCCTCACAGGAGCAATCCTAGACACCTGGCAAGCACCCCCCCCCCTTAGTCCCCCACTGTAGGACTACACTAGGGCAAAGATCTTACCGTTATCATGCTCTCCTCTGGCTTAATAACCTTCCCTCTTCCATCTTCCTGTCCCCTAGCCTTGGCCTATTTAAAAAATGGCATTAAGAGACATCTCCTTGACTCGGAGTCATGTGGCTGTTATGAACAATCCTCCCTAATCCAATATGCAATAAAGAAATAGTGTCTCTCATGACCCAAAACTAGGCCTACAATCCCAATGGGACTTTAAAACCACAAACTCAAGGCCTGGGTAGGCCTACAGAATCAGTAACCTGTCTCACTTCACCTCGATGACCCAGGGTCCTTTAACAACCCTAGTGATACTAACCAAGCATTGTAAATTATCCTGTACGATGTAACCATGTAAAAGTTGTCTTAATGTGATGTTCTGCTTAGTGTAGTATGTTCAAAATTGTCTTAAGTAATGTGTCCATTTTATATTGATGTGGAGCCTTTGCAAAAGAGTCTTTGACTCAAAGAATTGTAATTCTGAAACTTCAGTAAAATAAAAAATAAATTCATTCCTCTCCACCGTGCTGTCACTAAGGAGGAGTACATAGGTGGTTTCAAGCTTTAGCAGACTTTCGTCCATAGCGCTTGCCAGTATTTTCCCTTATAACAGTAAAGTTTTGTTTGTACAGTAACTGTCTAACCTTATTTTAAAAATTTCCGTTTTATCACTTGCCACCACTTCTGCAGGCAGCCTGTTCCAGAGGTTAACCACCCTCTGGCTAAACCAGTGTTATCTCTTTAGATTGTTCCACTTCCCCATACTGAGTTTCAAGGGGTGACCTCTTGGATCATGTACATTATTTTTTAACACTAACCCAAAGTCTTCCCATAAGGTGTTATCTTGTAGGGCTTTATACAGCACACACATGTTCCCCCTTACTCTTCTATACTGCAGTGTATACAAATTAAGATGCTTTAACCTTTCCTCATATGCAACATTCTTGAGTGTTTTCACAGATTTAGTTGCTCTTTTTTGGATCTTTTCTATGTTATTGAGTTTTTGCTTTTTTGTAAGGTAACAAAACTTGGGCACAGTACTCAAGATGGGGCCTCACCAGTGACTTATACAATGGCATGATCACCTTACTATCTCTGCTTGTGATATGCCTAAGAATACAATTTAAGACCTGGTTTGCTCTTTTTGCTATCTTGTGACAGTGGATATCAAATTTCATATCTGTAGTTATTGTAATTCCCAAATCTCTCTCTTCTGTTGAGTCTTTCACATTGAAACCCCCTAGGTTGTGTTGGTAATGCTCATTTTTTTTACCCATGTGTATCACCATACACTTTCCTAAGTTCAGCTCCAATTTGTTATTAGTAGTCCACTCATATATGTGGTCCAGAGTGTGTTGCATTTGATTATGTCACTATAGTTGTTTTCTACTGCCCCTATTCTGCAGCCATCTGCAAATTTGGATATTCATGTATTATAACAGCTGTTTTCTAGTGACATTATATATATGTTGAAGAGACAGGGGCCCAGCACCGATCTCTGTGGAACCCCACTACTCACCCCCTACCCAATCTGATAGAACACCATTCACCATCACCCTCTGTCTCCTGTCCCCCAACCATTCCTCTATCCATCTCACTATATTGTTATTTAATTTGAATTCTCTAAGTGTATTTATTAATTCAATATGGGGAAGTTTATCAAAGGCCTTAGAGAAATCCAAATAAACCACATCCACCGATCTCCCCTCATCCAGTGCTTTGCTCACTTTCTCATAAAAGACAAGCATATTTGTTTGGCAAGATCTTGATTTGGTGAAGCCATGTAGCACTGGATCTGTAAGGTTGTGATCTTCTATATGTGTAAGTATGTAACTCTTCAGTATTCCTTCCAAAATCTTCCCCACCACCAAAGTCAGACTTACAGGTCTAAAGTTCTCTGCCTTTGTTCTTGATCTTTTTTTAAACAGGGGAACCACTGTTGCCTCTCTCCATCCCTGTGGCACCACCCCATTATCCAGAGATTTTTTGTAAATAAATGTCAGTGGAGGTGCTAGATGCTTGGCCTGTTCCTTAAGAACCCTTGCATGGATATCATCTGGGCCTGGTGATTTATTTATGTCCAGTTTCTGTAGCCTTACTCCAAGACATCCTTCTGGCAGATTTTTATTTGTCCCGGAATAGTTTCTGTAATTTTTGCAACACCCACTTTCTCCCTATTGTATACCGAACTAAAATATGTATTTTGAATGTCTGCCATTTCCTTATTGTTTGCCAAATCTCCTTCCTTGTTTATTAATGGGCCAATTATATGTGGTGTATTTTTTTTTTTTTGCTATTAATGTATATGGAAAACGATTTGAAATTATTTGTTACCTTTGATGCTAACCTTATCTTATAGTTTAATTTAGCCTTTTTAATTTCCTTTTTTAACCTTGTTACCTTTTCCCTATAGCATAGGTTTGTTACCTGGTTTGGATTTAGCTTGAATTCTTTGTATTTTTAATTTTTTTTGCTTTATCATTTTTTTTATGGTCAGGTTTAGCCATCCTGGTGTAATTTTTTTCTTGTTATTCCCCTTTTTCTTCGGTATGTGTAAAGCTATTTTATTTTATCTTGCAGTATATTCCACATTTCATTCATATTTTTATTTTGGAATTCTGCTTCCCAATTCCATTTTTGCATGTCTGCCCTTATGTACTTAAAGTCTGCACGTCTGAAATTTAGTTTATCAGTATTACTTATAAAAGCATCATGATGCAGTTCCTGTATTGTGAAATATACTGTATTATGATGTCCATTTCCCAACAGGGCACCTACCACTATGTTTTTAACAACCTCCCCAATATTTGTCAGAATAATGTCCACTTTTTAAACTGCACACATTTTCTGCACCACTGCCCCCAAATGTGCTGCAGTTGTGTTTAGTTATCTGCATTTAGGCAAACTGTCCAGTTTTTGAACTGCACACATTTCTTGAACTGCAACCCCCACCCCCATGTGTTGCTGTTGTGTTTAGTTACCTGCATGTAGGCAAACTGTGCACTTTTTGAACTAGACACATTTCTTGCACTGAACCCCCCCCCCACACACACACACACACACACTCAATTGAGCTGCTGTAGTGCAAAGTGTCTGCATTCAGGCAGGCTGAGCAGTGTTTGAACTGCTATCTCCTTTACTACACCCCCCAAAAAAAAGTAGTATGACCATAGGCAAACCTCACAGTACATGAACAGCTTAAATTAAATTGGATTAGAACACATTATTTAAATTGTTCAAAGTCCTTGGGAAATGAAAAGGATACCAAACATTAATGTAATGCACAAACTGAGAAAGCCACTAACAGATTCAAAAGAATTCTCTAGACATCCAAGTAGGCAAGCAAGTCCACCCCCACCAGGGTCATCAGACTAAACCATAGGGATGCAAAAGGTTACTAGTACCCCAGCAGTGGGATACAATAATCAGAACCCCAATGTGGGACTGCCAATGGATCATCTGACTTCTCCAACACAGGAGAACTGGTTTTATCCCACAGCTCCCACAGCAGTTACTTTAATAGATTATAAAGACCTTAAAATGGTTCACCTCAAACTGGGTCAATATTTAAGAAGAACTGCAGACAATCTGTATACCGATAAAAGTTTAAAATTAAATTCAAGAAACCTCTAAACTGTGCAATTACAGCAACATAACTATGGGGAATGGCAGATGAAGGGATGGCCAATAATGCACAGTTCTACTTGCTATGTGCATTATATGGGTTAGAAAGAGTAGCTAGGTAAGATTTGAGAAACTCTGAGGAGAAATAAGCAGATAGAATTCTCACAGATTGCAATTCTTTACAACACTCATACAGACACTTAAGCAATTAGAAGACTTCAAACACAGTATTAGGTGGAATGTACAGGCAGAAAATACCTGTGATGCTGCTACCAATACTGAACCTACTGGTGATAATGCTGCCTGTACTGAAAATGCTGGTGGTACTACTACTACTAGTGGTGAAGTGGCCAGAAATAAGACTGCCAGTGATGAGAAAGGTCCTATTATAAGGGGAGAAGACTGAATGAGATTTTTAGAGATTCACATAATAATAAGACTCTACAAAGAAATGCAACTAGACCTAATTTGTACTCTTGGGAATTTAATAAGGGTCCCTGTAATATTCTCAAGTACTCCCCCAATTCCTCCAAATGAAAATGTTTTCACTACAAATGATTTTACAAATCAAAACCCATCCCCCCAGTCTCATACTGCAACTCAGAATGGGTATACTTATAATCCCCCATCACAGACTCAGCATGCAACCCAGACTGGACAAACTTATCACCTGCCCCCACACTCACAGACTTCAGTTCAAGGGGAACAACCCTCTTACTATTATCCTTCAGGGTATGAAGGCATGGGACTAGTCACACTCTAACCAACCCTAAAGGATTTAGAAGGCATAGTAACACCTATTAAAAGGGTGGATAAGGCAGGACAGGTAGACCCAGACATGTGGAGAAGGTAGGCCAGGAGATCAGAAGACTGTGGGTTCTATCACCACACTAGGCACATGGGTTAATATCCCAATACTGACACTGTAGTGCAGCATGAGCGGGGTGCTACACTTCTGAGGTGCCATCTGTTGGATGAGATGTTAAACCGAGGTCCCATTGTCCTGTTCTGGTGGTAGTTCGGGTGGATGCTAAATATCCCATGGCATTTCTCGAAAAGAGTAGTGGTGTTTTTATTGAGGACATAAGAAACTTACACACAACTTAAAGAAACAATCAGGTGTACTACCTTATAAATGGTTCAAACATTAAAGGAAGATACAAAATACAATGAAAGGAAAAGAAAATTAGGGTGGATGATACTACCAGTTTTCACAATTTTTCCAAAGTAGAATAATTTCCTTTGGAGAAAAACTAGTTGTTTCTCTAACAGGAAAATCAAAAATGTATTTTGTTATACAATGTGTAAGTTCCTGTTGGGTCCAACGCATCTGTTGGAAAACCAATTTACATCTGGATGTCCATATATAATATTTTAAGATTCCTGTTACAACTCTCATAGTGCTGGGGTGGAACTGAGTCCAGAAACCAGAGTAGACCCCCAAAACTAAGGTAGAATAAGTAATATTAACAAAGGCTGGTATATTTCAGTAGAAGGCCATAAGTTTCCAAACGAGAATAATATAAGGGCATGTTAAAAAAAGATGTTCTTTGGTTTCTAATAGTCCATTACATGTAGCTCACTGACCTGTTTATGTTTTTACCATGACATGATAACCAGATAGTGTCCCACATGTGGGTTGGCAATCTAGGTTCTAATAGTAATTGGAGGGTATGTTCTGTAGTTTCTGGTGCACTTAAGGGGAAAACCAAAGGCTCACAGAATTGACTTAATAATAAGTGTTGGTAGAATTCTTTTTTTTTTAATAAAATAACTTCTTCCCTAGTAATGTTCCATTGTTTAAGTCTTTGAAAGGTGATTTGCATGTGAGGAGAAATAATGTATCTTTTCCAAATAGTGTGGAAATGATAGTTCCCTACACCCCACATATCCAAATATTTTGTTAAATCTTTGCAAAGCCAAATATGCCAATCTGCTGTGTGGGTTGTTAAGAGAGATTTAATATTGTAAAATAAAAAAATTAGTCATAAAAAAGGCTATAAGGTTTATCATATCTAAACCTCCTAATCTAGGGACTAAGTAAGTAAAGTTTATTTTAATGGGATTGAGTCTGTTTGCCCATAAGGCCTGAAAAAAAGGCTATAGAGTCTGGTGTCTAATTCTTTAAGTACAGGGAAAATTGCACTGTTATATAGAAAGATGGGTAGTAACAGGGATTTAATTAAAAGTACTCACTTACGTTTTGATATTTGCATATATTTCCATTTTGCAATTAATGATTGCCTTATTTGAATTTTGTTCTCCCAGTTAATAGTCTCTGTATTGGGTGCTCCAAAAATAACACCCAATATGGTAATGGGCCCCTACTTATAGGAATACCTGCTACGGTATTTAAAGCTGGTGTTGCAATCCCCAGTCGTATTGCTCTACTTTTCTGTATATTAATTTTTGCATTAGAGACTAAAGAAAAATCTTGGAGAAGAGTTTGGACAATGTGCCCTGAATGGATAGCTCCCAAAAAAGGCAAATATCATCGGCATATGCAAGGACTTTAAGGGGGACAATTTTCTTGAATTGTGAGGCCTTTAATGTGCGGGGAAAGGGAGATTTTTTTTTAGAAGAATATCCAAACCAAAGATGTAAAGAATGGGACTCAGGGGGCAGCCTTGTCTAACTCCTTGAGTCTGTTTGATTACTTTACCTTGGTAACCATTAATCATTAATCTAAAGGTGGCATTATCATGAAAAAGTTTAATCCAAAGGACAAATGTTTCTGGAATGCCCTGATGTCTTAGGGCACTATAAATAAACTCATGCAATATACCAAAAGCTTTCTCTTGATCAAGAGAAAGCAAAAAAACAGAACCTGTATTACAGTTATATTTAGTAATGATTTATCTTATTTGGATAAGGTTATCCGTAATGTTCCTGTTAGGGATGGAACAAGTTTGAAATTTAGAAATAATCTGAGGTGTAATTCTATTTAAACATTGTGTAAGAATTTTTGTTAAAATCTTCTGGTCTGAATTAAGCAAGGAGATCAGCCTCCAGTTTTTTAAATCAGAATGATCTCCTTTTTTAAACAATAAAATCATAATGGCCTGGAGCCAGTCTTGTGACACATTATTTGTTTTTAATATCTCAATTTACAATTCAGTAAGTATAACGCTAATCGTTTTTTGATATACTTTATAAAATTCAGAACTGATGCCGTCAGGTCCTGGCACCTTATGCAAAGGGGGGCTGAAATAACATCTTCTACCTCTGTCAAAGTTATTGGATCCGTAAGTAAAGAAATATCAGTTTTAGATAATGTAAGGGGTGGAACATCCTTAAAAAAGTGATCTAAGGAAGTTAAGGGTACTGAAGCAGAAAAAAAGGATGTATAATATTCTTCAGCATACAGTAGCATTTGATCACTATGTTGTAGTAAAGTACCCTGTTCACTTTTAATGGTGTGAATAATTTTAGTTTTGGTGAATTCTTGATTATATTTAAAACTATCAAGTGACCCTTTTTTTAACCTAGTACCGAATTTTTGTTCAGTTGCAAGGGTTGTTGCTCTGTCATACAAATAAAGTTTCATTTATTTTTTAATCAGGTCAATTTGTGTTTTATAGGATGTCTTTAAAGTAAACTGTAGAGATATAAGCTTCATCAATTCATTTCTGAGTTGTAAGTAATGAAGATATTTAGTTCTATTTCTCATTTTCCCTTTTTGTGAAAAAAATATTTTTATTTCTTTTTTTTCTCATATCTCCAATCCAAAATGGTGTCATAAAATACAGCTATGGAAAGTCTTGCTTTTAAAAAAATCAATATATTCTTGATTTAGTGAGTCAAGGGATAACAGAGAGGTATTTAATTTCCAGTATGTTTGTCCCAATTTCTGAGTATGTGCCAGATTTAAGGACACATGAAGTTCTAAATTATCAGAACTTGCATTGGCTTGGGTGGTGGCCTGTTGTATTTTCCCACACCTGGAAGTAAAAATATAATCAATTTTGATGGAAATGGTATTCCTAAAATAAGTGTGACCACCTGAGAAATGAAGCTGTCTAAAGGTGTCAGTGAATTCAGCGGTTTGTAAAATATATTTAAGGAAATTGGTGTCACAGTAAAGTTTATTCATGCTACCAGTTTTATCCTGTAGCTCTGAAGGGCAGTTAAAATCCCCACTAAGTATTATAAACTTTACAGTATGCAAATAGGGCTGTAAGGTCTTAAACAATTGGATACTGTCCGTTTTAGTTTGTGGTGCATATATTGTACCTAATCTCATGGGTATATTGTTACATATTATGTCTAGTAATAGAAGTCTCCCAGGTATAACATCCATAACCCGAATAATATCTACTTTTAAAGAAAAAAGAATACCAACACCTGAACAAGCTTCCTCACCCATTGACCATATTGAAGTGCCCCAAGACCAAGTTTTAAAGGTATTTAAAATATCATTTTGAGTTCTGAGTCTTGTGTCCTGCAAAAAATCATATGTGCTTCGGTTATTTTTAGTGCAGAAAATAACATGTGTCTCCTTTTGATGTTTCTAATGCTGTTAATATTTAAAGTAATTAGGTTTAATGTGGAGACAGCCAGAATAAGCAATTAGACAAGATTTTTTTCTTTCTAGTCCACTTGAAGTTCTCTTCTCTTTTCTCAGGTGTGTCTGAGGCATCGTCACCCTCCGAGGCCTCCTTCATAGAAGAGGCAATGGAGGATAGATCAGAGTCATCACCATCATCTTCTGTATTGTTCTGTAGCACAGTGTAACTGTTCCTAGTTTTTATGAGACTTCTGCAAGACATTTTAGACTTGGGTTGTAGTCTGTCCTGTTTTCTCTTGACTCCAACCACTTTGAAGTCCTCCGAAGGTATTGTGGGGGGGATGTCTTGAGAGTTAGTCACTAAAGGGGTATCCGGTGGTTGTTCTGGGGGAAGAGAAATATCCTTAGCATGCTCTGGTACTGGTTCTACAAAGGTATGTTCTTTCTCTTGGTTCTGTGGTGGGGGCTGCTGAGGAATAAGGGATTGATTTTTTTACCTTTGCTTTTGGGCTTCAAGGACCATATCTTCTTGGTCATAGAAGGAACCTTTGTTGTGTGCAGCCCAGGGACAATTTTTATAAGAATGTTCTTGTTCGTCACATAGACTGAAACGAAGGGGGTTTGGGCAATAGTAATGTGAGTGACCAGTCTGAAGGCAAAAATTACAAACTTGCACATCACAGGCATTACTGTGGTGGGAAAGGGAGCCGCACTTTTGACATGTTTTGGGTTGGCCTGGGTAAAAGCAGACTCCTCGGTCATGGCCAGTGTAGAAACTGCTAGGTAGATGTTGCAAACCTGTATCAGTGGTTTTGAGTTTGACTTTAAGATGCCAGCCACCAGTCCATATATTTTCAGTGTCCATTATTGGTTGAGGTCTCTCAATCGCCTCAACATGCTGCTTGACCCAGTGCAAAATGTCCGAAATATTGACTCCTTCATTTTTAAAAAGAAAATGTTGAGATTTTTCCAAGTGGGTTTAGTGAGGGGGATCACAATGAAAGGAGACCAGAGAGGAGAATTCTTAAGAGTTTGATACTTTAACCAGAACCTGCCAAGCAAAAAGGAGGAGCGAAAGCTAACATCAAGCTGGGTGTTCCCTGAAGTGTGAATGAGGGCAAACACTTCAGTAGCTGTAAATTGCATAGTTTCTTTTAGCAAATGTCTGGCAACATAAGTTCTATCAGGTGGTTCTTCCAACCCTCCCCTGTACTTAAAACACACTGCATTTTTTCATTTAGGCGGCTCCCCAAGGTTTGTAAACAAATCAGAAAGCTTAAATGTAGAATGTGGTGGCTGTTTTGTTTTAGGCTGTTCTTTACTGTTATTCGATTTAGTATTAGGCAAGGGTTCTGAAAGTTCTGTTTGTTTATCCATAATATCACCCCATGAAGTAGTGGGACATGACTTCTGTTCCCCCGAGTCACATTTTGTACAGTATCCCTGTTCTGTTTCTCTAAAGTACTCACGATTGCATTTGGAGGGTCTGTCAGCAATTCCATTGATGTTGCAGCCGTATTCACTTGCTGCTGTGTGTCCGTATGCTGAAGTGGCGTACATTGGGGTTTTGCGTTGGGTGCGGTCTCTGAGTGTTTGCTTTGTGAGGTTACTGGGGCTCTCAGACCACCCAAGTTCTGAGAGTCCACTTCTGTGAAGCTAACTGGAGAAAGCAATGGTGAGATAGCAGGATCTGACTGAAGTTGCTGGGTCAATTTTTGTAGATCTGCTGCTGTGTGAACTGAGGATGAAATCCAGCTTTTTCTGTCAGCTGCCCTTTCTCGACCGGCGGCTTGGAGGGCTCACTCTGGGGACCATTGTTGCCACTGTTCTGTGGAGTCCATCGCAAGTCCTGGAGATGAACACAGCTGTGAGGTATGTTGGGCTTCTGTTTGAATATTACCCATTGTGTTTTCTACGGCTTGCAAAGGTTGCTTCTTAGGTTTCCAAAAGTTTAAGAAGTTTGTTGCAGCATTGTTTTATAGCCAGAATTGTTCGTGCTGGGTCTGGCCCTGCAATCTAGTAGTAGAATGCAGGACATATTTGTTTTGAGATATTGCAGGGTGCAAGGCTGCAGCTGTTTGTTACTGGAACAATTGTATTTCAGGAAAAGGAGAAGTTTGCTGTGGTTTACCAGTGTTTTCTTCTTGTGCAAGATCCATGTCCTCAGACATACTTATTTCAGAAGCTGTAAAAGGTCTAGTAGTATAATCCAGTTCATTTTATCGGCTGAAGTCCAGAGGTCCAGACCCAGGTCCTACACACCCTGCTCCTTGATTGGCCATCTTGCCAACCAGCAGCAGGACAGAGCTCCCCCTACTGCAAGAATAGGGGAATTTTCCCAGTGCCCTGGCCAAATTTCCCCCATTCACTAAAACATACCACCAACAGCTTAATCTGGTTTAAGGTCAGTTGGCATTCATCTGTATCCCACTCCCCAGGGTCGTGCCTGAAAATAGGCAAAATGTGGCTAGTGCACTTACCCAGTCAACAAAAACTAAATAAATAAATAAATAAGTAGTGCATGAGAGAATTTGGAGACAATTTAGATTGGGCTGACAAGACAAAATTAAAATGTATCCAGTTTTGTATAGAACTGGAGGTATGGGATGAAATAGTAGAGACTGAGGAAACAGGAAAATCTGCAGAAGATATAGTAGATCTGGTAGGCAGTACCCTAAATACATACTGAATGGGAGGCAGAGCAAAAGCTTACAAAATGAAGGAACAAAATGATGACACCCATAGGCAGTTTGCAGACAGACTCAAGTCAGCATACTTTCAAGGGGTTAGCAAGCAAAATATGAATGATAAAGAATGTAGTATGTGCTTTGATAATGGCTATAAGCCACACATTCAAAGAAACTTAATCTCACTAGCACATATGGGAAACACAGTACCTCCTTTGCAGACCTAGTTAAAGCAGCACAATTAATGCCTGATATAGGGAAACCAGAGGAAACAGTATCAAAGTCAAATAAGAAAACATCAAAAATCAGACCCTTGTTCTCACCAGAATCCAAACATCATAGGTTCTCCTAACAATACTGGACCACCAAATTTAACAATTCCTTCAGGTTACTTCCCTCACTATTAAAACTAAGGGTATTTTGCAGGACCAAATTATAATCCACATCATAGAGCCAATTAGAGTCAAAATGTGAGGTTCTTCCACAAGACCCAACAAGTACCATCCATGCAATCACCATGCACAGGATACAGGCAGCCCTGACATTAGATCCAAAGAATTGGTTAACACTGCAGGGTCAGAATACAATGCTCTTGTAGACAATTGGTCTTCCCACACTTTAGTTAATTTACAGGTAATATCAGGGATGACAGAATTTTTAAAAGGACCACAAGTTATAGGGATAAATGGAAATACAACCACCTCTCAGACAGTCCAGTTAACTGTAACATCATTATCTGGTTCTCATAACATGGAAGTGTTGTGAGTGAGCATGACTGAAGAAGTGGTCCTGGGAATGGATTGGATACTGCAGGTCCAATATCCATCTGTAGTGACCTGCTCGATCACTCCCCTAGTTTGGAACTAAATCCTTATGCAGTATTTGCACATCCAACTTGACAAAATAAAACTCAGGAATGTGTTAACAAATATATGCCACTATATGCACAGACCAAAAAAACAGTCAGGACTGATTACACACACCATAGGAGAAATCCAAGGAGAGACACATAAGCCACAAAAATAATACCCAATCCCAAATTCAATGAAAAGCCAGTTAGAATTACAAATTACTGAACTTTTATATTTAGGGATTATTTAAAAAAAGTAAGGCCTAAAACAAATCCCCTCTGTCACCTGTAAAGAAACCAGATGACCCTACATGACTGGTTGTTGATCATCAAGCTTCAAATAGACAGACAGTGCACTACATAGTTCAGAAAACAAATATGCAAACTACCATAGACACACTGGAGGTAAACAAATACAAGACAACATTAGATCTTGCAAACAGATTTTGGTCAGTCCCTATTCAGGAAGAGGACTAAAATAAAACAGCCTTTTCCTTTCAGAGGCAACAGTATGCATGGACCAGACTACCACAAGGTTTCATGAATTCTGCAGGGATATTCTCAGAAGCAGTGGCAAAAACTATATATGACATCAGGGAGTTGTAAATTATGTGGATTAACTCTATTTCTCACATGACCTTGAATCAGATCATTTGGAATGTCTTGAAAAAGTCCTTGCAAAATTGCAATCTGATGGTTTTATAGTTAATCTTAAAAAGAGCCAGATAGGAAGATTTGAGATAGAATTTTTTAGAACTACCATATCAAAATAAGTAACAGAGTTGTCAAAACAGTTTTAAGACAAAATTACATCTTTACCCTCCCCAAAGAGAGTAAAACAGCTTCAGAGCATACTAGGGCTGTTAAATTTTGCAAGGTGCCAAATATCAGCTCATAGCAGATTAGCAAAACCTCTGTATGAAAAAACAAAGGGAAAGGTAAATTTACATGGACCACTGAGGATCAAACACATCTAGATTTCTTAAAATGAGAGGTTCAAGATTGTGTAAGTACATGTGTCAGGTATAATGCCAAACTGCTCTACACTTCAGATCACATTAGGCAATGAATCATACTATGCCACACTCATGAAGGGATAAAAGTCTGACAAGGAGATCCTACTGTTTACAGGGAAAACATTTACCCCAACCAAAAGTAATTTTACAACTGAGGAAAATATTTCAGTAGCTGTTACACAGGCACTTACAGTTTTCAGAGCCAGCTACCAGTCAAAACTGATAACAATAATAGTTCCAGTCCCCATCCCCAACGTACTCCAAAGAAAAAAGAACACGTTTAGGGGAGCTGTAGGTCAGAGGTGGCATTTGTGGGAAACCCTGTTAAGTGATCCCTTGTTGCACTTTGAATACAGCCCACAAGAAATCCACCTACCTGCAGTTATGGACAAGGAGGTGCCCGCAACTGCTGCAGAGACACCCTCATCATAGTTCTTTGATTATTGTGATGGATCTAACAAACATGTCAAGGCTGCATCAGAGCAGGAATAGGCATAGGGATAGAGAGATATCAAAATGGAAGAGTAGTCGTGGATGACTGGATCTCTCTTCCAGTTGCAACATCTTTGGCACAAGAAGTGGAGGTCTGTGACATAGAGCAGGCCATTTGCATGTTTGGTAGTCAACCTGAGGTACTTATAATGATTGACTCCAATTATTGCTAAAAAGCTTTCACTATCTATTTAGCAGATTAGGTTAATAATAACATACCATAGACATAAACCCATAGCCCATCAAAAATGGTGGGAAAATATTGCTGCTTTGAAAGAATTCCGCCCCCACCTTAAAAGAGTCCATATTAAGGGACATAACCAGGAGGGGAGTATACATGTTGAAGCAAGTGCAGAGGCAGATAGATCAACAAAGAAGCTTGCTATAAAGCGTTGACAACTTCTGTGGCCTGTTATGCAGTGATGATCTGCTGCCAAGTCAAACTTGTTGCTGGCCAGAAGGACTATGGCATGGTGAAGCCAACTCTCCCACCAGAGGACCCCTATCTCAAAGGTGATCGCCTCCACAACCTTCAAAGTCATCTGCAACAGCCAGCCCCAGGATCAATGCCTCCACCTGAGATGAAACCATATCTGAAGTGGACACCTCCTGTGATCCAAGACAACTGGATCTGGAAGGACACAAAAAAGATCCATCCTATTAACATGAGGAGGTCTTAACAGAACAAGTATATTTAGGTGCAGGGGACTTACACGGTTTGTTTGAAAACACTTCAGCTTTTTTGGCCAATTGGTGGTGTCCAAGAAAAAATAAAGACAGCCAAACCTATGTACATAACAGCATTCCATCACAAAATGAAGTGGCTTGACCCCTTATACCATCCCTGCTTTTAAACTTCAAATGAGTAAGAAAGCATTTACTTGGTATGCTCCTTCTATTTTAAATGAGTATGGAGAGTTGATTCAGAAAGCACAATCTGTATTGCACTTTAAACACTTACTGTTAAATATTTTGTATTGTGACAATGTATGTAAATGTGAACAACTATCTTGTTATTTGAATTTGTATTGTAATGTTCGATGTCAGGCATGGCTGAAAAAGGACTGTGCCCAGTCCATCTTCTGGTTAAAAAAATGCAACATTCCAAGTAGAATACAGAGGGGAGACACCCAGCAGCATGTTCCTGCCTCTGAAATTTGGGACAGAGTATATATGGACTTTATTGGACCATTACCAGCTGCCAAGGGAGGATTTAAACATGTTTTAATTGTGGTAGGTCAATGTTCTGGCTACCTTGTTATTTTCCCTTCTAAAGACAATACAGCCACCACTGTCATTAACCACTACCTAACGAGACTCATTCCGGACAATGGGGTATCCTGCATTATTTAAACAGAGAGGCAGACATTTTGCAAGTGACATTGTTAAAGGTATTTGGGAAGCCTTGGGGGCAGAATAGCTGCTGCATGTTCTGTATCAACCAGAGAGCTCAGGGAAAGTTGAAAGACTGAACCAATCCATTAAAACTACCTTAACAAAGACATTGCAATCCACAGGCATAAAATGGACAGATTTTATATCCTGGGTATGGATGGGGATACAAAATTAAGTGCATTCAACAACAAATTGTACACTGCGTGAACTGCTTTATGGCCGAAAATTGAACACTCCACTGTCACTAGCCTCTGCTTCTTTTTCAGCTCCTCCAGCTACTGAAACCCCGCTTAAAGATATTGCAATTGCATGAGAAATTGGACTGCGTAATTATTAACTGCATCATCAAGACACAGATCCCCCTAAATGGACTCTAAAAGTGGGAGATCTAGTGGTCTGAAAAACTCATTTTAAAAAGAAGTATTTTCAATGAAGATACCATCTACCTACAAATATTATTAAGATTTTAAATTCAAAGACTGCAATAACATTACATAAAGGACTTGAAAAAGCTGTTTCCATTGCACAGTTAAAACCTGTACCAAAATGCTAAAAGTGTATTACTTTCTGGGGTTTGCAATTGTTCTTTGGCTACTATCTGTCATAATTTGTGTGGTTAAAGTTGCATTATATTTCAGAGATGCACAAAAGTCAGCCACACCTTTCTTGTATTCAAACATTATTTATTCTTGTTTAATTGTAAGCCAAAGATCCCCTGATCATGCCTAATGTTTCACCCTGATTGGGCTTTCTCAGGTACTTTAGGATCTATGATAAATACATACAGTAATTAATAACTTGCTATATTATTATTGTCAGTTTAAACCCTTAACATGTTACAAGTCACATTTTATCCCTAATCTGACACACTTCTTAATATGCTGATTATTTACTTATTATCAATCTTGTCTTTATACTTTGTCACATTACTGACCTAGTATCTATGGCATATTCTTTCATCATATGTATATAATTAGTTATTTCACTTTAGTTACACCCCCAAAATATTTCCAGCACTACACGACATCATTTAGGATCCTAGGCAGATTTAGTTGTTAACTTCATTTCTTATTATTAGAACTGATTAATCTTTAATTACCTGGGGTCCTTTAGAAGTGTTATTCCAAGAACTGGTATTATCCATATCAGGCTAATTTTTGTTCTTCCTGTGTTTATACATAAACATTTCCTTAATGGCCTTACTATCTTTCAGCACTTGTCTTATTCTGATAGCAATTGTACACTCTTATTCAAACACTGTAGCACTATAGCCTTTCAACATTCTCTCCATATGTTTCTACTTATAAGCATTACAACATTTGTATCTTGCTATATCATTATTGTCAGAAGATTCCTATTTTTTCATGTTTACAATCAGTGACTGTATTACTATAAACATTTTCATCATATTAATTCACATTCTCCTATTATGTACTAGTTCTTTAGCATGACTTGATGTTCCTAACTACATTTTTCTTGTTTGTATGTCATACTGTTACATAATAGGCAAATTTACCAAGCTGATTCCTTGCCTGATCACCTGATTAAGCTGTGTTTCAAGCTGAACAGTTTCTCTTATTTCTTAAACATTTTGTCTCGCTACCAAAAGCTCCAGTTCATGTAATCACTTAAATGAGAGTGCATAATATTCTTAATCATTTTTCTGCTTTGTTAAGGCTTTTGCTACTTTAGTTTTAGACCAACAAGTAGTCTGTCGCAATTCACCTGAATAAGGTAATTGTCATATACCTAACAAAGTTTCAGGCTTCAAAACAATCCTATTTTGCAAGCCTTCAATAATGTTCCTTCTTTCTTATCTAATCTGATAATATAAAACACTTTAAGTTACTTCCTATTATATTTAGCATTAACTCCGTACTTCAGTATGCTTCTTTACAATATGTACACTTGCGGAGCTCTTCTGCCTCTATTTGTTATTTACATATCCTGTATTCTGACATCACCACAGTCACTGTTCATGTTTCCTGGCAAAAGTATTGCTAGGTCTGAGTTTTAGACTTAGTTTATCAGGAACTGTGGGTTATAAAAAATGTTTTGTTTTGTTTTTTCTCAGAAAGCCATGTTCTTGCTAAAAGTAGCCTGTACTAGTCAGTAAAGATTTATGTATTTATTTTGTTTTTGTTGATTGGGTAAGTGCACTAGACAAATTCTTGCCTATTTTCATGCAAGACCTGGAGGGAGGGGCATACAGATGAATGCCAACTGACCTAGAACCAGATTAAGCTGTTGGTGGTATTTTTAGTGAAAGGGGGGAAATTTGGCCAAGGCACCAGGGAAATTTCCCTACTCTGCCTGCAGGGGTCCTTGCTTCCTGTGAGCAAGGCCTCCAAGATGGCCACTCTGAGTGGGAGCTGTGAGGAGATGGATGTCCTAGAGTCAGGGGAGTAGGCCTCCTCCCCTGCACTTGCTGTATCAGAGGCCAAAAATGTTGCTAATAATGAGGATACCTTTGAGGATGTTTATGAAGAAGGTACAGAAGATATTTTTGTATAGACGGAGGTTTTACATGAAAAAAATATTCCTAGCAAGGAACTGTCTCAAAAGGTACAATTGTTGGTAATAATAATCATTGAAGATGAAAAACAGCTCCAAACAAAGAAAAAGCTGCAGAAGGATATCAACAAACTGTGAGCAGGACAAGCAGCTGTCACTGGGTGTGGTACCACTGTCAAACCACATTCCTCTATCTCTGACGCAGTACAGACAAATGAAGTGCAATTATCAACAGACCAAATAATCTCTAATTCTCACTCTAATGCAAAAGTTAAAACATCTGACAGTGGAAACACCTATGATGTTGTGTGCCCAGAGCCGAAGGAATTAGATGGTGCTAAAGATATAAAAAGTTATAAAATGGAAAGTTCAGCTAAAAAGGAGCTTGTTGCAGAACAGCTAACTTCAGTAAAAACTTGTAAGCTTATGAAAAAGCAGCTCTTTCACAATGCAAGTAACCCAGGTCACAGTGCTGTGTTTGACTCACCAGTAAAAAGTGCCACTTGTTCCTCGAACATACCGAATCCTTTACAGGTGGAAAACTCAAGTCAAAATGAAATGACTGTGTTCTCCTTCACAGCACAGGGCCCAGCAGGTAAACCTGCCATCAGGGAGGATTCCAAACAAAAAAGAGATGCAGTAACTCTAGCAAAAAGGAATGTTTCCTCAGAAATTCCAGGCCTCTCCAAAACCTTCTCAATAAAACCACAGCCCAAAAATACACCAATGAATCAGACTCTGTCCACAGCTTCAGCAATTCAAGCCACCTTTGCAATCAACCCTGCTCCTATGGACCCATTTTCCCAGTGGTCCACCAAAAAAGTCCTTGTGGAAGCTGGCTGGACTAGACTAGAAAATGGACAATGGCTGCCAGACCCAAGTTGGACTCCAAGCCCTGTAGTCTCCCCAGAATGGAGCCATCAAAAGATTAATTTACCTGCCCAACCAGAAAGCCATAAAGCAGAGAAAAACCCTCCTCAGACAAACTTTAAAACAACACCAGAAAATGACCAAAATGGACAAAAAATGAAGATTTAGAGCTCAAAGAGCTGCCTCCACCCTTGGTTCCTGAAAAGATGCACCCAATGACTGCTACAGGCCAGAACTCAGAGGAAAGGGCACAAGAAGAATCTTATCATCAAAAACCTTTATTATCAGAACTTTTTCAAAAAACAAAAAAAGAAGATGCCCCAAGAAGGCATACTGTAAGACTTAGATACAAAGGAGGTTTGGAAAATAGGCCAGATAGGCATTATGTAGGAAGGACCCTTTTGAAAGAATCATTACACTTTACACCCAGAGAAGTCTTTGCCTTCATCAATATATCAGGTGAAGACAACTATGGCATAAGTTTAGAGTTGTTTTGGGAGAGTTGTAACTGAATAAAATTCCCCCCCCCCCACGTAGACCCCCTTCTTTGTAATTCCTCTAACAAAGCCCTTAATTACGTTTGTGATGGTTATGGGGGTCCACATGGAGGTCATAACATATTGGTTAAACTAGAAATGCGAGGCCCCAAGTGCCCCCGAACCAATCCTAGATGCAGAATTATTCTGGACGGGGAGTTGGAAATATAAAATCAAGCTGCGACAGACAGATTCTGGGACAGAGCACATCCCAAATTAATTCCTGTTAGGCAGGAATATGGGAGTTTGCTTTCACGCAGGTCAACCCCAGGCCTGCTACAAATGTGGATCCAAAACCCACCTATCGAGTGTTTGCAATAAACCTAGGTGCAATAACTGTGAGGAGGTAGGGCACATTATCCTGCAACGTGCCAGCCTTTCCAAATGTGACCTCTGCGAGGAGACAGGCCATGTTTTTAGGGAATGCCCCATGGCCACTAAAAATAAAGCCTCATGTATTAGCCCTGACTTGCTCATCCAGCAGGCACAGGACACAGCTTTCTCCACTGGAACTGGAGCCCCCCAGGAAGAGCCCATTCCCCCACCCAAGCCCCCATCACCCCCTCCCCTCTCTTCTGGAAACAGACAAAAGGATGGTGTGAGTTTCCCCCAGGCAAAAGGAGGAAAAAAGGGAATCTTCAAAAAAGAGGATAGGACCCCCTCAGCAACAACTTCTGACCTTTTGACCCCTGTCTGCTATTCAGATTCCACAAGAGCACCAGAAAAAGAAAAAAGTGTTGTGACCCCCTCCACTGGTCCAACCCCCCACCTAAAAGAGTAACAAGACAAACCACCCCCCCCGAAACCCCAAGAGAAGACCCAAAAATTGAAACTGAAAACCCCTATGCTCCACTCTCCACTAGCTGGTGGGGACTTAGACATGAACATAGTTGAATCAGATTCCCAGGTTTTTTCACAGGAAAATGACACCTGTAGCACTGACCCCTTAGGATACAGAGGAAAAAAAAAGAAAAAAAGGAAAAAAGAATAACCATGATTCCCTGAAAAACGGATCCCCTTAAGCCTAGGATTCCTGAATACCCACAGCATTATTAACCATGCAAAGAGACAGGCAACATTCCAGTACACCCATGAATTAGGTATTGATTTATGTTTGCTGCAAGAAACGTGGATGTATTCCATAGACCAGGCCCAAAGAAGACTTAAGAGTGTGGTTTATGAAAAAGGGTAAACAAAAAATAAATGAAAAATGTTTTAAATATTTACAGCTGCGAAGCCACCTCCAATATTTGTACACCCTTTCTCATACTTCCAGAACAGACTATTCTGCACAAATAGAACAGGTAAAACCAAAAATGAAAGAATTTCTATATGATAGGGCTGCAACTATAAGAGCCATGCTACAGAATGGTACGCAAAAATCCTCCGCTGGCGATCCTATGGAAGCCTGTAAAAACAGAAGATTAGTCACTAGTTGGGACAGTCTTATAGGAAGTAATGGCAAATAGCTAAATCAATAGACGGACAATTTAAGGTAATTAAAGAACACCTCCTAGCCCATGCTATAGAAACCCCTCCTTCTCCAGAGGAAATTGAATCATATTTTCAGGACCTACCCACCCCCAAGTTCCCAGGTACTGTAAATGACTTAGTGTTACCTATCACCATCCCCAAAATAGAACAAGTAATTATGGTACCAAAACTGGGCACCTCACCAGGCCCTGACAGGCTCCCCTATGAATTATACAAAGCATTCCCATCGGAAATGGCATCCTGCCTAGAAGCTGTTTACTCATTTTGTCTAAAATCCCCAGAAATACCAACCCACTTCACAGAGGGCATACTGTAGTAACATCCTTATTTAAATCTGGAGACAGGCAGCAAATAAAAAATTGGAGACCAATCACCATACTGAATTCTGATTAAAAAATGTTGTCTCAGATCTTGAACAACAGATTATGCCAGAAGGCAAAATTATTAATATCCCCGACCCAGTTCTGTGACCTCCCTGACCACAAGATCCAAGGGGGCTCTAATGATTATTAGAGACATTGTAGAAAATGCCTACATGAAAAAGAAGAAGACTTGCATTGTATCTATAGACTTGTGCAAAACCTTTGATAGGGTTTATCACCCCTTTCTTTTTGCATTTTTAGAACAATATGGGATACCCCCAGAATTCATTAAATGGATAAGGCTCTTATATTCAACAGGTCACCCAAAGTATGAAGGTATCATCAGGGGTAAGGCAGGGCTGTCCCCTAAGTCCCCTCCTGTATATTTTTTCCCTTGAACCCTTTTGAAGGAAATTAGAGTCATGCACAACCTGGGACAGAATCAGGGGGAGGTATCCCATATATACTGTAAAAGTCCCAGCGTATGTGGACGATGTTTGTTTATTCTTCTCTGATTACAAAGAAATTCCCATTTTCACAGAACAGATGGTAAAATTCTCTAAGGTATCCAACTCAAAAATGAACCACCAAAAAAGTAAAGGCCTGTTTATTGGCTCAGAACTTCCACCTCCAGTACAGATGGCCGAGATTAAAATATCACATGACCCCTGTAAAATACTAGGTATAACCTTTGGGCATGTAAGCAACCCTTGGGCCAACTGGGATGCTGCTTTGAGAAATGCAGAAAATAAAGTACAAAGGTGGAAACATTTGGAGGCTATCAAAAATCAAATGAATTCACATAAGAAAAAGGTTTCTCATTCCATGTATGCTTTATATTGCCATGATTTACCCTCCCCCTTGGCACTGGAAACTCACCTTTACAACTGTTTCTTTCAAATATTGTGGGGCAACAGACTAAATCCAATAAAAGGGTGTTATACATATTTACTCAAATCTCGAGGGGGGCTAGGCATGTCCGGCCCGGTAACCTTCTTTCACACCTTATTCATGTCTCAGTCCCTAAAACTAGGTCTTGGCCCCATGGAAACATTGCAATATAAATGGTTTCAATCAATCTAACAAACTGTATCCAGACTTGGGGCAACGACCCTCCGAAATTAATCTCCCATTTGCAGATCCCGGAATACTTTAAACCAACAGCTCTGAAATTGTACAAATGGGGCCTATCAAAAACCCAGATATGTCAAACTTCTGGTAAAACTTATACGATACAGTAATGGCTAAAATATACTCAGAAGAACCTAAGTGCAAAATTGCCCCGAATTAAGGGAAAGGTCTTAAAGTGCCTAAAAAAACCAAGAATCCCAGTCCATATGTGGGTAGTCTTATGGCTCACAATGTATGGTAGACTCAATATAAAAGGGAATTGTAAGCACAAAGTGGTGGAGGAGAGAAATTGTCCATATACAACCTGTATAGCACAAGAGGAAACAATGCTACATTTCTTGTTCAATTGTTCATATGTGAAACCCATTTGGGAATACATAGCAAAACAAATTGAATTTTTTTGTGGCTATTAAATTTGTCCTATGAGAGCCTAGTGTTAGGGAACTATCAACACCTAAGCAAGGGTTTTGATAATGACACATTAGCTGTTTTTCTCTGCTGTATAAAACTGTATATCTGGCAGGCAAGATGTCAGTGGACAATACACCAAAAAACGATGCCATAAGAAACTCTTAGTATCCTATTTAAGAAAGCAATGCACTCCGTGCATGCAATGGATAAAGGTAAAAATGACTTAAAAAAGTATTTAGATGGTGGAAAGGCTTTGAAAATTTCATTAAACACAAATAAAATAAAGGAGAGAAATAGAGTCAATCAAAGAAGAACATTAATATAATAAAGAAATGTAAACAGGATAAAATAATGAATAGTTAAAGTACAATGTCTATAGGAGCACCTAAAGACAAAAGTGATATTTTTTGTAAATATATGTCATATGTATACTGCATTGTACTTTTTTGATGTGATTTCAAATAAAAATACCCCTACTCTTTTCGAGAAGTGCCATGGGATCTTTAATATCCACCTGAGCTACCACCTGAACAGGCAGATGGGACCTCGGTTTATCGTCTCATCCGAAAGACGGCACCTCAGGAGTGCAGCACCCCCTCATGCTGCACTACACTGTCAGTATTGGGATATTAACCCAAGTGCCTGGTGTGGGGCTTACCTTACCTTACTATTACTACATTACCTTACTATGACAGCATCAAAGAAGGCAAAAACAGTGAAAGACAAATTAATACACTCAGAATTGCAAGCACCAACTACATCGAGGGGACAACAACTACTTCTGGGTCCTCTGGAAAAGGGCATGACTCTATGTGAGTGTTGCACTCGCTGCAGCAACACATCCAAAAAAGTAGAAATAACACATCCTAATGGTAACACAAAACTTAAAATCCATTCATACTAACATACTAAAATGCCAGCAGAATGGGCCTAACAGTCTTTCGTGTCTGCTCATTTGGTCAGCCCCCACCCTGGGAGCTGACCTTGCTGCCCCCCTTGCCTTCTCTGGCTTCTCCCTTCCCAGTTCCAGATATTCTCACTGCATTGGATTTTGCTTCCAGAACCCTTCCCCTGTACCTGTCCTACTCCCTCCTGAACCCCTCCACCGTCTCTGCCTCCACCAGCCCCCTGGGCAGCGCATTCCATGGCTCCACCACCCTCTCAGTGAAGTAGCACCTCCTCCTTTCTCCCCTGACTCTTCCCCCCTCCAGCTTCCACCCATGCCCTCTAGTGGCCCCCTCCTCCTTCCTTGAAGCACCCTGACTGTTCCTCCCTATTTACCCCCTTCATGTACCTGAAGACCTCTATCATGTCCCCGGTCCCTTCTCTCTCCAATGTGTACATATTTAGCTCTTGAGCCTCTCCTTATAGGTTCTGTCCCCCAAGCCCCAAATCATTTTGGTTGCCCTCCTCTGGACCCTCTCCAGGAGTTTAATGTCCCTCTTTCAGTGTGGCCTCCAAAACTGCACACAGTACTCGAGGTGCGCCTCACCAAGCAGTTATACAGAGGGAGTATCACTTCCCTCCTTCAGGAGGTGATCCCCCTAGCGATACATCCCAGCATCTTGTTGGCCTTGGCTGCTGCCCTCCTACAAATCTCCGAGTTGTTCATCTTGACATCCACCACCACTCCCAGGTCCCTCTCAACCATCGAGACTTGTAGCATCCCCCCCCCCAGGGTGTACACTTGGCCCGGGTTTCTGGCCCCCAGGTGCAGCACCTTGTATTTCCCTGCATCGAACCTCAGCTTCCACTTTCTAGACCATCTTTCCAGACCCTCCAGGTCCCCCTGTAGGGCCACCCTCCCCTCCTCCTCCTCCCTATCCACCACCACCCCCAGTTTGAGTCATCCGCAAAGAGACTCATCTCACTCCTGATACCTGTCCTTATGTCAGAGACGTAGGCATTGAACAGGAGGGACCCAAGGACTAATCCCTGTGGGACCCCACTAATGACCCTCCTTGGGGATGAGACTATCCGCCAACTATGACCCTCTCGTCTGGTCCTGGAGCCAATTGCCTATCCATCTGATCATCTGGTTCCCCACCCCATTTCTCCCAGCTTATCCAACAGACCCCGTGAGGAACAAGGTCAAATGCCTTGCTGAAGTCTAGAAGAGGGCGTCCACTGGTCTACCCAGGTCCAAGGCACTCATCACCCAGTCATAGAACTCAACAAGGTTTGTCTGACACGATTTCCCCGGGATGAATCCATGCTGTCTATTGTCCAGGCACCCTGACTTTTCCAGGTCCCCCCCAGCCACTCCTTGACAATGCCCTCCATCACCTTGCCCACCACTGATGACAGGCTGACAGGCCTGTAGTTCCCTGCCACCTCCCTTGATCCCCCCTTGTGGATAGGCACTATATGCGCCACCTTCCAGTCCTGGGTCACCCACCCTGTCCTCAGAGAGATGGTGAAAAGCTCTGCCAGGGGTTTCATGGGACATCCATAGTTCCTTCAGCACTCTGGGATGTAATTTATCCGGCCACGGGTGCTTTCTCCATCTTAAGGGACCTGAGGGCTTCCCTACTCTCTCTGCTGTGATTTCCACTTCCGCTACCTCTTCTACCTGTTTAGCCTTCCCCCCTCCTGCCAGTGATGCCTTCCCCTCTCCCCAGACCCGCCAATCGGTAAGGGTCCCCCCCTCCTCAGTATCACTGTCTCCTCCCATGTATGATGCAGCACTCCCATTTTTCTTGGTGAAAACTGAGGTGAAGCACTCATTTAGTACCTCAGCCTGCTTCCCCGGGTCTTGTGCCCATCTCTCCCCTGTTTTAATCCTGCTAATCTGCCCCTTCACCCTTCATTTTTCCCCAATGTATCTAAAGAACCCCTTGTTCCCTCTCCTAATTTCCCTGGCCAGGTTCTGCTCCTTCCTTGCCTTAGCCACCCTCACCACCCTAGTGGCCCTTCTAGCCATCAGCTCATACTCCCCTCAATCCCTTTCACTCATTGAACACTTGAATTGCCTATAGGCTGCCTTCTTTCCCCGCACCACCTCTTGGACCTCCCTGGTCCACCAGCAGGGTTTTCGGGCCCTACCGCATTTTTGTCTTACTCTTGCACAGGTGCTGGTAGCATCCTGCACCTTCTCCTGATGATTTCCCACCTACTATCAGCATCCATGTCTGACCCAATCCCATCCAAATGCTCATAAGGATCCTTCCCATTTCCTTAAATCCACCCCCTGAAGTCAGTTACCTCCGTCTTTGTGCAGCCTTCTACCCCTCCTAGGTCCAGGCAGAACCAGACCATGGCATGGTCACTCCCCCAGCGGGTCCCTTACCTCCAGGCCCCAATCTGGTCACTGTCTGCCAGGACCACATCCAGTACCCGTGCCTCCTGGTCGGTTCCCCACCTGCTGAGTTAGGAAGCGTCTTGAAGACATCCAACAACCTCTGTTCCCTGGTCACCGAGGATGTCATAGTCTCCCAGTCTGTTCCTGGCATGTTTAAATCCCCAGCACCACCACCTCCCCTGCCCAGTTTGCAGTGTCTCCCAACATCTACCAGACTCTCCTCCAGCTCCTCCGCCAGTGCAGGGGGTCTATACATCACTCCTATTTTTACTCTCTTGCCCCCCTTGTTATCAAGGTGACCCAAATCACCTCCACGGTTCCCTCTGCCTCCTCTACTCCCCCTATGCCAATGCAGTTTTTGACTATCATTGCTACCCCTCCTCCCTTCCTCCCCGTCCTTCCTGAACATAGTGTAACCCTCCAGGTTCAGGTCCCAGTCATGTCCTGCGGTGGCCCAGGTCTCAGTGATCGCTGCCACATCCACCGCTCCCTCAGTTAGCATCGCCTGGAGCTCAGGCATTTTATTGCCCAAGCTCCTGGCATTTAGCAGGACTACCTTCCACCCTTTCCCTATACTTCTATTTCCCATGGGGATTCTGTTTTCCCCTAGTCGCACTTTACCAGTCGGCCTTTTCCCGCAATCCTCCAGCTCCCCAGGTGGTGGAGACAGAGTCCCTCCTTTATCAGCACCCCCTCGACAGCCTTTTCTCCCATCCCTCCCCCCTTCACAAGTTTAAACCTCACGTTTCAAATGAACCCTCTATTTTCAACAGGATTCCCTCCTCCAAATTGAGATGGAGCCTATCTCTAGCATACAGCTCCTTATCCTCCCAGGTCTCCCCCAATCCCCATCAACCCATACCCTCTGGCCTCACACACTCCCTGAGCCACTGGTTTATCTCCTAATCTTCCTTTTGTGTTTCCCACTAGCCCTTGGCACGCGAGATTTCGAGAAGGAAACTGTGCTTCCTATGTCATGACAGACCTTGGCAGCTCCTGAATCTTGCCTGTATTTCTAGCTCACTATTTCCCTCAATGTCATTTGTACCCAGGTGGACCAGTATGTCAGGAACCCCACAATCCTTTTCCAGCTGATATACCTCATGCTTGGCCCTGTGCACTGTTAGTCCAGGGAAGCATTTTGTTCTAACTGGCCAGGCTTCTCCCTCCCTATCCCATTTGATACCCCTGATCATAGAATCCCCCAACAGGAGCACTCTGACCGCTCCTTTTCCTCCATTCCCCCCCTTCCATGTTCCTCATCCTTTCTACCAGCCCCTCCACCCAGCCAGCTCCTTGTTCCTCCACCTAACTGGGTGCCACATGCTGCCCCCTCCTTATTTACCCTGGCCACCCCCTCCCCTCCGATCCTATGCCTCTCCTCCTCCCGAAGTATCCTTCTGTACCTCATTAACTCCCCCCTCACTGCTCGCGACTGGTCCTTCTCCCCCATCCGCTAAACTAGCCTGGCTCATCCTCCCTCTCTTCCTGTCTCCGTTTAGTCCCTCCTTTCTTGTCATGCTCCCTTGGCCTAAACCCTCAGCTCCCTTTACTGTATCCTCCTTGTACTTCTGGTCCTTCTCCTTGCCCTTTCCTCCCAACTGGTCCTTCTTCTTGCGCTTTCCTCCCTCTTCCCCCTGCCCCTCCTGCTCTGATTCACTGCTCCCCCCATTTTCCTGCATTCCAGGTTCCCCCCGTTCCTCCTGCTATCCGGCTCCCCGTCTCCTGCCCCCAACTCCCTTTCCATCTATAACCACCCCTGTCATGGCTACATCACTCCCCTCATCCACAAGCAGAAGAAGAGAATTGAAGTGGTTACTGAGCATAAGGTCCGATCCACCTTCCTTCTGTCCAGCCCTGGCCATCTGCCTACTTCCCTGAGAATGTTGTCCCTCTGGCCCCCCCTTTGTGAAGGTCCCCAGTTACCTGCCTGCTTCGTTGGTAGTGTCCTCCTTTTGGGCCCCTTCTGCCAGGGTCCCTATGTAACCCCCGAGTATTCTCCTGCACTCCTTTCCCTATGCCCCTGCCCCCAGTGCTTGGTGCAACCCCATGGGAGATCCCCTGCCCCCTTCTCCAACCATATCTCCCCCCTTCCCCCCAGCTGTCTCCTAATCCCTGCAACCTCCTTCCTAAGCTGTGCCAGTTGGTAGCACACTGGGCAACCACCGAACTTCCAAGCCCAGTCCAGTATCATGACTGCTCCACACCCTGTGCACCCCACCACCCTCCCAAAGGTGCCGGCCCTAATGATGTGTGGTCCCATCCCCCTTCAAGTAGGTTTCCTTGGGTGAGCCACTAGGTTCCCCACTAGTCCAAGATACACCCGTACTGCCTAATAAGGTCACCCACTAATCCTAGATACAGTCCCACAGTAAACCGGTAACCCTGTTACTAGGTGCAGTACACACAGTAAACTTATAAGGGAAATGAACAACTCCCTAAGCTCCTCTCTCCCAGCCTTTAAATCCAACCCTCAGTGGCTAGAACTACATGAGCTGCACCTGCAGCCTTTTCCTCCAATTGCAGGGCAGGTGTTCCCCTATAAATTAGCAGAACTCTGGAGAAGGAGGGGTGGGGAGGGTGGGTCTTGGGCTCACACCGACTCTCCAGAGGTGTATCAGCCCTGTGTCTGTCCCTCCAAGCCTACCAAATAGGTTTTAAATCAGAAGAAATAGGCCTCCACCAGTGCAGCCTGTTACTCAGTGAAACATCCAACAAATGAGCCCACTTACAGCCACCAAATCAGTTTTAAAACTTCCAACAGCCCCCAAAACAATACCCTGCTAGCCCCTTAGAAGTAAGAAAGAAAAGAAATAACCTTCTACCAAGTAAAATCCACAAGAAACCCTGTGAAAACAACCATGGGTGTAGGCAGGCATACTCCAAGCACTCCATGGTGTGCAATTTTGTTTAAGGGGGGTAGCAAATAGGCTCTGAACTGTTTCCCTTTTCCATGAAAACTAACCAAGAAAATACTGAACCTTTCTGTAATTTTATTAATTGGAGTCGGAACTAGAAGGACTGGTCACTAATACTCTCTTTGCATCCCAAGGGCAATATGACTTTACAGGCTCTGGACTGGCATGTGGGTGTCTTAAGGAACAATGCATGGCATTTGTAATTACCCATGCATGGCAACAACCACTGTCATGAGATACAAAAGTTGTGTTTATTGAGCCAAATGAGGCAACAAACACGGTCCTGGGGTAAATTTGTATATTGTCTGACTACACCCGAGGGGATAGCTCACCCTAACAAGGGGGGGGGTAGCAGGGAGTCCACTTGGTGTACAGGTCCAAAATCCCTGACTACACCCCTGAAAACAACAAGAAGCAGCTACTGTCCTGGAACACAACTGATCCTGTCCCCTTCCAGTTCCTTCTGAGAAGCCAAAGCAGCTAACACCACAAACCTGATTCAGCTCTGCCTCCAGTCAATTAGCTGAGTGAGACCTGGCCAGACCATTAACACCCTTCCCCCACTATGCACTAACCTTTGCAGCTAGTGAAGTCAGCAAAAAGGAATCAAAATTAACTCAAAGCCCCCAAAATATGTTTGCTGCCAAAGGAAACAGGTCTCTAATTTAATCAGCTTCACTAACACCGCATCAAAATAGGCTTGAAATTAACAGATATAGGTCTCCAATTCAAATAACCAGCCCCAAGCAAATCCCACCAAATAGGTTTTAAATCAGAAGAAATAGGCCTCCACCAGCGCAGCCTGTTACACAGTGAAACATCCAACAAATGAGCCCACTTACAGCCACCAAATCAGTTTTCAAACTTCCAACAGCCCCCAAAACAATACCCTGCTAGCCCCTTAGAAGTAAGAAAGAAAAGAAATAACCTTCTACCAAGTAAAATCCACAAGAAACCCTGTGAAAACAACAAGAAGCAGCTACTGTCCTGGAACACAACTGATCCTGTCCCCCTTCCAGTTCCTTCACATATCACCCGCAACACGAACATATGATATATGTACTAACATGCCCGTGTTACAAGTTCTATGTTGGCAAGACCACAAGGCCACTTAAGCTAAGGATCAGCAAGCATAAAAGTAGGATAGGGATAAGATCTGAGAATAGCCCAGTTGCAGTACATTTCAACACAGAAAACCATACTGCAGCATCTCTAAAATTTTGGGGAATAGAAAGAGTTGATATACCAGTAAGAGCAGGTGACTGGAATAAAGCTTCAGAGAGAAAAGAAATGTGCTGGATTTACACACATCGAATGCCAATGATGACAGATTAGACATAAATGAAGAAGAAAATTGGGCATCATGTGGGTAAAAAGAGTAAAATAAGCAAAAATAGATGTGCATTTGAATATCAGTATGAAATGGAATAGAGCAGTAGCCCTGTGGCACATGATTGAAATCCAGTGCAACAGCAGCCACCTGCTAAGAAAAATCTAAATATACAACCCCCTCCTCCATGTCTAACCCCCTAACCTTAGCTGCCTATCCACACTAGCTAATCAGAGCCTTTGCCTCTGCACAAGGAATACAACAGGAAGAGAATAGTGAATTGGTAACAATAAGGGCAGTGAGAACAGCAAGAACTGTACTTCAATATCAGCACTTCTACCTCGATTCGCAGAGTTTGAAAGGAGGTTATTGTAAACAAATAACAAAAGAAATTATAAAATATCACCATATTAGTTAGAACAACATTAAGCAAACTATACCAAGGCCAGGTTACGGTTCTATCAGGTACAAATCACCAATTATGCTTCTCTGAACCAGAGGGCACAAAGCACATCCAGACATAGACCCATATGTCTGCCTCTAAGCCGGTTTTGATCTGCATGCACTTTTGGTTGCTAGGCAACCTCCAGCAGGTGAGCTAATGAGACAACTTTCTACTATGACACTTAGTGATGTGGCGAAGAGTGATTGGCATACCGCTGGTTGTGCCCTCTGGTTCAGAGTTTAAAAACTGCATGAATCAAGCAACAAGCATAGTCATCATAAAGCACTGTGAAACCGAGAGAGGAAGCAAGTAAGGTAAGCCAAACTCTTTTACTGACTAATACAGGCTACTTTCTAGCAAGAACATGGCTTTCTGAGGGAAGAAAAAAAAACGTTTTTTATAACCCACAGTTCCTGATAAACTAAATCTAGAACTCAGACCAAGCAATACTTTTTGCCAGGAAACATGAACAGTGACTGTGATGAAGTCAGAATACAGGTATGTAAATAATAAAAAGAGGCAGAAGAGCTCCGAAAGGGTGTATATTGTAAAGAAGCATACTGTAGTATGGAGGTAATACTAACTATAATAGGAAGTAATGTAAAGTGTTTATAAGAAAGAATGAGCATTACAGAAGGCTTGCAAAATAGGATTGTTTTGAAGCCTGAAACTTTGTTAGGAATGTGACGATTACCTTATTCAGGTGAATTTCGGCGGACTACTTGCCAGTCTAAAACTAAGGTAGTAAAAGCCTTAATAAAGCAGAGAAATGATTAAGAATATTATGCACTCTCATTTAAGTGATTACAAGAACTAGAACAGTTGTTAGCAACACAAAATGTTTAAGAAATAAGAGAAACTGTTCAGCTTGAAACACAACATATTCAGGAGATCAGGCAAGGAACCAGCTTAGTAAATTTGCCTATGATGTAACAGTATGACACACAAATAAGAAAAATGTAGTTAGGAACATCAAGTCATGCCAAAGAGCTAGTACATAATAGGAGAATGTGAGTTAATACAATGAAAATGTTTATAGTAATACAGTCACTAGCTTGTAATCACGAACAAATAGGAATCTTCTGACAATAATGATATAGCAAGATAAAAATGTTGTAATGCTTATAAGTAGAAACATATGGAGAGAATGTTGAAAGGCTATAGTGCTACAGTGTTTGAATAAGAACGTATAATTGTTTCACTTCATTTATTTCATTCATTAGTTTTACCAGGACGGTGGACTGGATCAAATTACCCTTTTTAGCCATGCCTGGGAGAAGGGAATACAGTTGGAATACAAAAACAGATATCCATTCTAAATATAAAATACAGTAAAACACTTTACATACATTTCTAACCCTAAACATGCATGTACAATACATATAATAAATACAGTCAACACTTCTGTCCTAAGTACTATCAGAATAAGATAAGTGCTGAAAGATAGTAAGGCTATTAAAGAAAATGTTTATGTATAAACACAGGAAGAACAAAGATGAGCCTGACATGGATAATAACAGTTCTTGAGATAGTACACCTAAAGAACCCCAGGTAATAACAAGAAATTAAGTTAACAACTAAATTCGCCTAGGATCCTAAATGATGTTGTGTATTGCTGAAAATATTTTGGGGGTGTAATTAAAGTGATATTACTAATTACATACATGTGATGAAAGAATATGCTGTAGATACTGTCCTTTGTCAAAAGACAAGTCTTTTGATAAAGAATGGTTTGTCCGAAACTAATTAAGACGTGCACAGCACTGGCACTCTAAATAAACTTTTGCACTTTTTGTGGATCATCAGCGAGCGACGTTATTATTGTGGTGGAGAGTACAGGACTTTCAGATTTGAATTAAAGATAACTGGGGCAGACAGAGAATCATAAGTGCTTTTCAAAATTGCAGAGTAAAGCAGCTTAAGGAACTAGGTGGTACAACCCAATATTACTTGCCCATTGCAGGTGTTTGTTTGGATGAGCCACACCAGTGAAATAAAAGGTTTATAGAATCCCTAGCAGCAGCACTAGGGCTGTATAATGCCTACCAGGTATATCAACAACTGGAGGGTATAGATAGCCTAATTAAGACCTCCTCTTCCATCACACAGGATATCAATAACACATATAGAAACCTCAGGAAGTTGGTCAAGGAACTGTAGTATCATTCAATATTACCCAGAAAAATATTCTAGAAGCCCAACATGACAGTGTTATACAGTCTACCATGCACTCATTAATAGAAATCTCAATCCCTGACTTAGAAAATGGTTAATACCAATCAAGCTTCTGGGACCACAGTAATTTGAAGCATTGTTATGTAACTCTTGCAATGATTCCCTGCCTGATATGAAGATTGAAGACTGATGCCATGGCCTATGCAACCACGACATACCCATGTCAGTCACTGTCTGCAGCTGAGTACCCCACCTAGAGTTTGTTTTTCGAATACCAATCATTTATAAAACTCAGTATGGTACAGGCTTCTCAGTCCATAATATGAGATTCTATTCACCAGGCTACAGCACATATGCAAAAGTAAAAGTTGTCTATGACTTCACTACTTATTATGACTCCACTTGGAACAGGTTTTCCAGGGAACAATGTACTGCTTGGCATAACATGGTCCATATATGTTCCAGGAGGCCTCATCAATTGTGTGAATTATCTAAGAACTGTACTCTTATTGTCATGCACAATATTCATTTTCAGTTTAATGCAATATTTTCGGATGAGACGTTAAACCGAGGTCCCATCTGCCTGTTCTGATGGTAGTTCATGTGGATGTTGAAGATCCCATGGCAGTTCTGAAAAAGAGATGGGGAATTTCCCCAGTACCCTGGCCAAATTTCTCCCCATTCACTAAAAAAGATACCACCAACAGCTTAATCTGGTTCAAGGTCAGTTGGCATTCATCTGTAACCCCCCCCCCCCCCGGGTCATGCCTGAAAATAGGCAAGAATTTGTCTAGTGCACTTACCCAGTCAACAAAAACTAAATAAATAAATATAGCAAATGGGTCATAAAGCATTCTTGATCCTAAAAGTAGTCTGACACAGAAACTCTACCATTCTCAACCCACCTCACTGCCTATAATTTTGACTTTTTCCCAGCTCTCTTTAGGCCAGACACCTCATCCCCAGTAGTCTCAGCCATACATTTCATTAAAGTTCCATATGGTCTCAAAGATCTTTTGCTGATTAAAGAAATTCTACAACTCAAATCTGTATCAGTAGACCTTAATGAGGCCTCTATACAGCTTCAGTCAGCACAGTCTCATGTGAATCAAATACTCCTGATTAAGCCTGAAACCCTATAGAGTGCCATTTCTAAAATTCCATCCTATAGAGGGAACCTCATATCTGGGTTAGGTAGTCTCTGGCCATGGCTGTGGATTACATGAGTTATTATTGCATTCTTTGTAGTACTAAAATTTGTTGTTCTCCAACAGGGAAAGTAAACCACTCAATGTCTGCTACCTAGACATCACAGACTGCCAACAATCAATCCCTCTGCTTATTGCACATTATCAACATCATTCTAAGGACTCAAGGAAGTTTTTCTTCTAACCATGGAGAATGAAGAACCGCAGAGCGCTGTTCAAAACTGCTTAGAATTAAAATGGACAATATCTTTTGAGATGATTTTGATGTTGTTATCTTTATACAGCTACACTTACTTGACCACCGTATACCTTTCTACTCCAGATGTACAAAATCACCTGTTTGGAAATTTTACACCCCTTTCTATGGCTGTACATTCAACCATTCCCCTTTTGTAAATTGCTGCATATGTTTTAAGTAGATTAAGACAACATGGCGTAATGCCACAGACATCAGAAGACATTATAGCTCATTCATAATACCTTTGATTTTAACCTGGAATATCAATTATCCTCTATCTATGCCTATCCTGGCCTCTGTCTCCACAGAACCAGACAGCCACATGACGGGGGAATGATACCAGGAAGGCTATTTCCCAAGGACTTGGACCAATCCAGGCAAAGCCAGCTAACAGTGGCCCTTGAAAATTAACAAGGCCTAAGCAACCTTAATTTCAGCCCTGTTACAGAAAGGCAGCCATGTTACAGATTCACTTAGAGTGAACTGAGTCAGCTACCAGAAATATCTTGAGGGATAAGACAAAGCACTTCTGACCAGAAAACTCATAAAAAAGCTTCTCCCTTTAGCAGATATTGCACCCTTAACCGCAGAGTGCTAAAATATTTCTCCTTTTTTTCCAAAAAAGAGAAGAGACAGAAATAACTGGGTGGTACTTGTTAGAATGTAAGTCCTTTTGCATTTCTTTCCAGAAAACATATTTTGAAAGACCCTCACCAGCAAGACTATAAAATCCCAGACTTTTGATAAGTCAGTAGGACACTCCAAACATGCTCCTGAGAAGTGAATGCCGAGTGTCTTAGTTGGCATTTTGGCTATGCTTGTTGACAGAGTCCCACAAAATGGTAAGAAATTGGATAAACTCTTTGCCTCTAGAACTGATAGCCTCAGATTTAGACTACTAGTGGTCAGGACTGCGGTTCAGTAAGAGTACTGTTTGGGGAATGATAGCTTTGCAACGTGCATGCAGAAATTATGCAATAGATTGGTTAGGGTATAGCTTTGAATAATTGTTTGTAACAGGAATACTAACATTGCTATGTACAGTAATTCAGTTAGGCCAGCTTGTTCTGTTTCTCAGACCAGAAATTTGTATCAGAAGCCAAGAGGGCTGCTGGGCTTATAAAATAGTGTTTTGCTTATCGCTTTTGCTGAGTAAAGAAGAGAGTGATTTTGACATCGCATTTCTTATAAATCTTTTTGAAATGTGAACATGTTTTGTCATGTGGTTTATGCTTATGTGAGTTAGTGGTATGAAAGTACCATAATAATAATAATAGTAGTAATATAACCCACTTTACGTTATGCCAACACACCCCAGATCTGTTTTATAACCTATTGTTGTGTCATATGAACCCTGGCATCAGCATTTGGTTCTGGTACTGGTTCTGGTTCTGCTACTGGTTATCGGGGACAGTAGTATAGTACCAGGATTCATTTTTAGGTCATGTCAGTAAAACATAACACATTGCATTGCAATATTATTGCCAAAAAGCTAGACAAACACTATGAAGATGCTGTAACGGTTCTCCAAAGGAATAAATAGATGTAACTACTGTCTGGATATGTGCTACAGCTGGGCACCTCCACAACGGAGAGGTTAAACAGGATCTGATACAATACAGACCCATTTCAGTCCTTCCTGCCCTCTCCAAGGTTCTTGAAACATGCCTTTATTCACAACTGACTGAGCATCTCAGTCTGCACAATGTGCTCTCTGTCATGCAATGTCTTCAGAAAGGAGCATTCCAGCATATCTGCATTGTTCAAAGTCACCAGTGATCTCAGCATAGCCATGGATAATGACCTGCTCATTGGGGCTGTCTTTGTGGACCTCTACAAGGTTTTTGACTTGGTGAATCATGCAATACTCCTTCTGAAGCTCAGGACCCTAGGTCTCAGTCAGCCAGCCATCAAATGGTTTGAAAGCTACCTGAATAACCAAGCCCAGCTAGTATCAATACCAGGCATTAATTCAGACCTTGCTGTCTTAAGTCTTGAGATCCCTCAAGGCTTAGTCTTAGTCCTTGGCCACCTGCTGATCTCCATGTTTGTTAATGACCTCCTGAAGCACAGTGGGAGGTGTCATTTACATATGTATGCAAATGACACCATACTCTACTACAGTGCAATGGCAACGTCTAAGATTAATTCATTTCTCCAGTCTGCTTTCAACAAAATCTCCTCCTGGTTCATCAACAACAGAAGTTAATTTGGGAAGGAGCCCACAGGAACTCGGTTCCAACACATCTTAAAAAAATTGCATGACAGTTCCACTAACCGTGTCATCTTTCTCCATTTACTTCTATAGGAGAGTTCCACCTCCTAAAAATGACAGTTCCACCACCTAGAAATATAGATGTGACAGTTCCCCACCAAAACATTTCCAATTTAACCACTGGTTAGCAACTGGCTGATTCTTAATACAACCCAAACTAAGCCGATGGTGTTTGGATCCCAGAACTTGCTAACTCATTTAGCTGATCCACTTGCAATCATAACATCAGATAACAACACCTTTGAGCAGGTCAATGTATTCAAATATCTAGGAATATGGCTTGATGTATCACTTACAGTACATACAGTAGGCATGTTATTCACATCTTAACAACTGTAGGGCCCAAGCTTAATTTTCTCTACAGGTCTAAATGCTGTCTCAGTGCTGATGTAAGGAAGGAACAGGGTCATGTTGCTATAAACAAAAACAGTGCAGCAATGTACCATGCTGTAAATACTGCAGATACATTGCCAGTGCTGAAAGAGAATGCCAAAAGCAAAATCAACAAAGAATACAAAGGACTTCTTTGTTTTTTGAGAGGCACTCCACCCCCCCCCACACACACACACATATTTCGGGGAGAGGCTACGCTCCCTGAACCCCACCCTATTAGTATAATCAAGTCCAGTGGGGGGGGGGGTTCAGCATGGGTAAGAGGAGAAACAGCAGTGGGGGGGCAAAAAACACACAATGTGGTTTGCGAAAGTCTAGGACCGGGATTCAAGCCCCGGTCCACAGATGCATAGCTGCCCAGCACTGCCGTGGCTCATCCCTCTGGGCCACGGTGGTTGCTCGGCAGACCACCTCCCCAGCAGAGATCTTGACCTCTGCATCACTCCTCCCCACCAGCCATGCATGACAGGGTACAAAACCTCGTTTCCTACATTTGTGCCTTGCGGGGTTTTGTACCATATCTCTGTAGTTCCCTGCGCTGTATGCGGTGCATGGTTTTGACTGCACCATTATACATAAGTCAGATTAACCCAGTACCTGTAATGAAGCAGGCAGTCTCCCACTTCCTGCTCTCTCACATTGACTATGGAGACATCTTACACCGCAGTGCAGACAAAATGACTCTGCTGCTCCTGGATGGTTTGTACCACATGTTGTGCAGGTTCATCCTCTCCTCTGGATGGTCTGCCTATCATTGTCTGCAGGATGCTCAGCTTAACTGGACAAGTCCCTCAATCAAGCATAACTACCACTGGCTTTCTTTATTGTACAACTGTGCACAAGGAAAGTATCCCGATTATCTTCTAGTCCTCATCACATGGTCAAGCAGTACCTACTAACTCTGTTTAGCAGCAGCAGCAGCAGCACTTTCTGTACCTTCTCAAGTCCCAGCATGAAGCATGACTTTCATAGAAAGACCTTTGCATTTGCAGCACCTGACATCTGGAACAAACTCCCTCTTCAGCTGAGGAATGCCTCTAGCTTGCAAGTGTTCAAGTCCAGTCTTTCCAGTCACCTTAAAACTCCTTATATTTGTTTTGGTCCTGAATCCCCATCTACCTGACCATGATCATGTTGTTAGCTTGTTTTGATAATTATTTGGATGTACTTACCTTTGCAGTTTTTTTTCTCCTGTGTGTATTTTAGCCTGTATGTAACTATTCCTGATGGACTATGCTAACCTTCTGATTGCTGCTATCCTCCCTGGGACCCCCATGGAAATGAGATGATGTATCCCATAGGGTTATCCCAGTTGAGGTAATTAAAAATAAATAAATAATAACCAAGCCTTAGGAAGGTATCCATAGTTTGAGTTTGGGATTTCTAGATCTCAACTTTGAATTTACCAACTTTTTGCAGTAATAAATCACCCCAACAATATCTTAATGCAGTATTTTTGTCTAAGTATATTTTGCAGCAGAGTCAGCCAGAATACAGTGTCCTGGGATAAGTATGGACACTTTATAACCCAACGGTAGAACCGGTTATTTGGTCGGACCACCATACTATAAGGTTCAGGTTTGAGGCATCCCCCACTAGACCTGCCCCTATGGAGATGGTCCGGTACCGTCCCTCAAGGGGCTTGGCCCCAAATGGTCTTATGGAGGTACTGGACCTATCAGGCTTGGTGAGTGTATGTGAGAAGCTGGGGGAATTGGTACTAGCCTATAATAGGGTGGTGACTGAGGCCCTCGACTCTGTAGCACCTGTCTATGTTCACCCCCTCTCCCTTCACCAGAAGTCCCCATGGTTTGATGGGACTTTGAAGGAGATGAAGTGAGGGGGTCAAAGGTTGGAGCACTGTTGGAGGAAATCCGGTCTTGCAGATGACAAACTTAGATTGATAACCCATTATAAAGACTATCTATCTGCAATCTCCTGTAAGAAGGCAGAGTTCTTGTCCAAAGAGATTGCTGTGGCAAGGAACAGACTTGCTCAGCTGTTCTGGACTGTTAACGGGTTGTGCAACCCAACCTGCCTTTGGGCTCAGGGAGCTTTTCACAAGTTAGATGTGATGAGTTTGCTCAGTTGTTTGCCGATAAGATTGCCACTATCAGATCAGAAATCCATTCAACGCCCTCAAATGGGCCTTGCGGTGATGGGCTTGAGGTTGCAAGCACTCAGTCTGTCTGGTCCAACTTCAGCCAGCTTGCGATTGTGGACATTGTGCAGGTCATCCAGGGACTGCGTCCAGCCTACTATGGTTTGGACCCAGGCCCAACATGCCTCCTAGTGGGGTGTGTTGAAGTCATCTTCCCGGTCCTTGCTAGGATAATCAAATGCTTGCTAAAGACAGGGTTTTTCCCAAACCCCTGAAGGAAGCAGTAGTAGTGCCACTTCTAAAAAAATCTTCTCCAGATCCGGATTGCCTAGCAAACTACAGACCTGTCTCTAACCTGTCCTTTGTGGGCAAGGTTATTGAGAAGGTGGTGGATGCACAACTGGATAACCATTTAACAATGCATGATGTCTATGATCCTCTCCAGTCTGGTTTCAGGAAGAGGCACAGTACTGAGACCGCCCTTGTTTGGGTACTGAATGATCTTCTGATGGCAAGGGATTGAGGGAATCATTCCATCTTAGTTTTTCTCAATCTCTCCACAGCATTTGACACTGTGGACCATGGGGTGTTGATGGAGCACCTGCGGTTCTTCTGTGGACTGTCGAGTATGGTCCTCAGTTGGTTTAAATCATTCCTCACCAGTAGGATGCAGAGGGTAGTGTTAGGTATTTATTCCTTGGCACCTATGCCCCTGTCGTGTGGGGTCCTGCAGGGCTCGATCTTATCCCCCATGTTGTTCATATTGTACATGCTGTCATTGGGGGACATTATTAGGTGGTATTGGCCGAGTTTTCACTGCTGTACAGATGATGCTCCGCTCAACATGTCCTTTGTGCCCAAGCAAAGTGGGGTGATCTCAGTCTTTAATAACTGCCTTACTGAGATCCGGAGCTGGATGCAACCCCACTGGTTTAGGTTGAATCCAGACAAAACCGAATTATTGGTAGTAAAGCCAGGTCACCAAGGCATGAGGTTACAAGCTGGTCAGATCTCTGGACTTCAGCTGGGAGATGCCTAGCTGCTTACTTCAAATTAGGTGTGAAATCTGGGCATTGTGTTTTATAGTGACTTGACGCTAAAATCCCAGGTGTCGGACATTGTCAAGACCTCATTTTATCATCTGAGGAACATTGACTAGATCAAGCACCTGATTCTGCCTGGCGACATGCCAACTCTGGTTCATGACTTTGTAACCTTGTGCCTTGAGTGCTACAATGCCCTATAACTAGGGCTACTGGGGGTTGATCTTTGCCGATTTCAGCTAGTGCAGAATGCTGTGGCCAGGTTGTTGACTGGCTTACCATGATCTTGCCACATCACGCCTGTGCTCTGCTACCTGCACTGGTTACTGGTAAATTGGAAGATCACCTTCAAGGTTGGTTTGCTGACCTACAAGGCCCTACATGGACAGGGACCTAGCTACCTGCAAGATCGTCTGCACCCTTACTGCCCACTCTGCTCCACTGATGAGGAATTGCTAGAGGTTCACAGGGTCTGTTTAAAGACATCTGGGACCCGCACATTTACTTTTGCGGCCCCGGCCCTGTGGAACTCTCTGCCTCATTGGATTAGGGAGTGCCAGACCATCGACAGCTTTAAAGTTAAATTAAAAATGTTCCTTTTCAGCCAGGCATTCCCTGAGAAATTTTAAATTTAAGCATACTGTATTAAGATCTAATATTTAATCAATATAAGTTTATTATACTGTGATTTTATTCTGTCCATGTCTGTATTACATATTTTATTCTATATTAAGATGTAAAGTGCTTTGATCTCTTGGAAAAGTGCTAGATAAATAAAATCTTGATTGATTGATTGATTGACTTTCCTGTGTGATAAATTGGAGTAACTGCAATTGGATTACATTTTTTTTCCTGCAGTATTCTGCAGAATGTCACTGGCTGAAACTGTGATAAGAGCTTTTCATCCTGGCTGATTCCACTGAATATGTTGAACTGCCTGTAGACTGCAGTACAAAGCATTTCTAATCACAATGCTTTCATGTGACAACAGTAAGGGCACCCTCTCAGAGCACCTTACAAAGACAGACAACTATGTTTGCATTATTAAAATGTTATCCTACCTTACTGAGCAAACAAATGCTGTTTGGAGTCTCACCACTAATAAATAAAATCACATACCAGAGGCATCATGAAAGAGAAACGATTTGAGGAATCTCTTGAATGCAGATAAGGTTCCTGGATTTCTTTCACTGCCGGGGAGAGCATTCCATCAATGTGTGGGAGGGGTAGAACAGAGAATACTTATGCTGACCCTGGTTGATCTGAGACACTGAGATCTCCAATAACCCTTCTCCAGTACATCAAAGGATGTGGATATGACCACAGGGTTACAGGAGGTTCAAGAGATGAGAGGGACCCATCCTGTTATGGATCTAATTTATTTATTTGAAATATCTGACCAGGAGATCACACTGAGCTGATAATTATTCCTTTCCAGGTGTGTCCTGGGGAAAGGGAATTGGGATTCTACAACACAAAAATAGGAATAGCTACATGGTGCAATGAATTATAAAATAAAGCATGGAGTAATGCCTACAATAAGAATAACATAGTGTAAAGTACAGCTGTACACATATACATCATAAAAAGAAACCTCAAGCCAACTTACACCTGAACTTGCATCCAGTGTAAATTTCTAAAGAGTTGTTGCTGACATGACAATAATTATTAGTGGTAGTTAGTATGCTTGTTCTGTTCACCATTTTCAGAATATTTACATTACTATACATTTTGCCTTCTAGCACAAGTACTGAAACAGATGTCAGCAGTATTCTAGCACACTGAAAATAGAAAATGAGGTCAGAACTGACATTTCAATCATTAATTCTTCTGGAAAATACAGAAAGAGGTATTTTGTTTACTAAATAAATCTGATTTTTTAACATTATCTTCTTACTTGAGGAACTAGAGAGAACAAGATATGAAGCTAGAGAGAGAGAAAGAGAGAGAGAACTAGGTAGAAGAGGTCAATTTTGGTATAATGGTGTAAACATTCTGAATACAGTGATCAGGGCAATAATACCAATTACCATAAGTAGAAAACAGATAACGAAGTTGGAATTGACATTGCAATAATTGGTTCTCCTTCTGGGACACTCAGTAAAAAATAAATACACTAATTAATAAGTATGCTTTCATTTTTTCTTCATAGATCATTCCTGAAGAAGGCCTAATACTTAAACCATTGATTCTAACTGCACTTTCCCTGGTCTTCCTATTTGCAGCCCTCATGCTGACATGACACTCTGGGATTTTTATATTCTAGCTCCTAAACTAAGAAAATATGGTTACACTTTAAGTGCCCATTTCAATGTAACTAATTGTTAACTAATTGTTAATTGCATGCAACAGGCTAATTGTACTGCAGTTCCATTTTTATGTTTGCTTGCACGCATGTGCAAGAAACATAGTGCCATCATACGAGTTTTCAGAGGTGTGTCACCACCTCTTCCAGTTCAGTCAGTGTGTTGGCAGGCGCAGCCCCAGTCCTCCAATGCATGCTGGAGCTGTCTATGACAGCTCCAAACTGCAGTGGAGTACAGTTGAAAGGGGGAGCTACGCTTCAGTGAGCAGCGATAAGATATCGCCTGCTCATGCGCAGCTCCCCCTACACACACACACACACACACACACAAACACTCATCATGCATACTCGCCAGCCGCCCCCCCACGCATAACAGTGTAGCCAACGGGGTGCCCACTCCCTCGGCCAAGAGCCAGCCCCCAAAGTCTTCACATGCCATGCTGGGTGCCCGCCTCAGCATGGCAAGTCATCGTATAGCCAATGGGGGTGCCCAATCCCACGTCGGCTCCACTGTCCTCCCCCCCAGAGTACAGGGTGCCACGCTGGGAGCCCACCCCAGCGTGGCAACTGATGCTATGGCCGACGGGGGTGCCCAATCCTCCGTCGGCTCCACTCCCCCCCAACCACCTATCCTTATGCCACGCTGGGAGCCCACCCCAGCATGGCAAACATCTCGCGTCGTCATTTTAGTAAAAAAAACCTGAAAATTAAAACTGTCCCTCGGCGCTTCTCCTGCCCCCTCCCACAACCGCACCTACCCACTGCGCACCCTGCCTCCCCACCCCCCTCACCCCATACTTACCTCCGGACCTCAGCGATGATCTTTGGTGGACCAGGAACACGTCGCACTCTTCAAAGCCGACCCATGAACTGAGAAAATGCCGGTAAGCTGTATAATGGGATAGATAGGGTTTTTCAACTTGTTGCATATCTCAAGCATTTTTGAATTTTGCACCAAATTTTCAACATGGGGTTTTGGGACCCCTTCTCATGAATGATGTCACTGTCATGGCGTTATTCAGGCGAAAAGTGATTCGCAGTCCTGTGAAATCACCTTTTGGAGCCTGATTAATGAAACAACACTGCCAGCGTTCATAAGGTGGGCTCTCAATAAGCCTATTTTGAAAATTTGGTGGAAAAATTCCTAAAAATGACTGTTTTACGAGCGTGCGTTGCGCAGTTCCTACGCAGGCTCATAAGTTTGCAAATTTTCAATATTTTCACTCCAGATTTTCAACATTGCTATTTTACCACACCTCCTTATGAGCAGTATAGCTGTCATTTTTCACATCTTGCCCAAAATGTGTTTCCGCCCATGTAGCGCACAATGGCGCGGTCGATTATGCGAAATCAATGTATGGGACACATTAAGAAAATCACAGTTACACTGTTCATGAGCAGAGGTCTTAAAATGGCTATGTTGAAAATTTGGTGAAAAAATCCCTAAAAATTACTGTTTTACGAGCATGCGTTGCGCAGTTCCTACGCACGCTCGTAAGTTCGTGAATTTTCAATATTTTCACTCCAGATTTTCAATATTTCCATTTTATTACACCTCCTTATGAGCAGTACAGCTGTCATTTTTCACATCTTGCCCAAAATGTGTTTCCGCCCATGTAGCACACAATGGCGCAGTCAGTGTGCGAAATCAATGTATGGGACACATTAAGCAAATCACAGTGACACTGTTCATGAGCAGATGTCTTAAAATGGCTATGTTGAAAATTTGGTGAAAAAATTCCTAAATATGACTGTTTTATGAGAGTGCGTTGCGCAGTTCCTACGCACACTCCTAAGTTTGTGAATTTTCAATCCAGATTTTCAACATTGCCATTTTATTACACTTCCTTATGAGCAGTACAGCTGTCATTTGTCACATCTTGTCCAAAACATGTTTCCGCCCATGTAGCACACAATGGCGCAGTCGGTGTGCGAAATCAATGTATGGGACACATTAAGAAAATCACAATGACACTGTTCATGAGCAGACGTCTTAAAATGGCTATATTTGAAAATTTAGTGAAAAATTCTAAAAATGACTGTTTATAGCGTCCGTTCTTGGCGGTTCTCACTTACACAGTGAAGTTTGCGAATTTTCAATATTTTCACTCCAGATTTTCAACATTGCCATTTTATTACACTTCCTTATGAACAGTACAGCTGCCATTTTTCACGTCACCCAAAATGTGTTTTCGCACATGTAGCGCACAATGGTGCAGTCAGTGTGCGAAAGCAATGTTTGGGACAGATTAAGAAAATCACAGTTACACTGTTCATGAGCAGAGATCTTAAAATGGCTATGTTGAAAATTTGGTGACAAAAGTCCATAAAATGACTGTGTTATGAGTGAGCATTGCACAGTTTCCACGCACCGTAAGTTCATGACTTTATAATATTTTCAGTCCAGATTTTCACCAGTGGCATTTTCCACACTTCCTTATGAACAGTACAGCTGTCATTTTTCACAACATGGCCGAAATGTGTTTTCACACTTTCAGAGCAGAGATGCGTGGTCACTGTGGGAACTCATTGTTCGGGACAGGTAAAGAAAATCACAGTGATGCTGTTCACGATGGGAGGTCCCAAAATGCCTCTGTTGACAATCTGCTGTAAAAAATCCCCAAACTAATTACATTATGGGTGTGCGTTGCACAGTTTCTATGCACGCTTGTGACTTCACCAGTTTTTTTAATATTTTTACTACAGATTTGCAACATTGCCATTTTTTACACCTCCCCATGAACAGTACAGCTGTCATTTTTTACATCCTGTCCGAATGTGTTTGCACCTGTGGTGCTAAATGCCGTAGTCGCTGTGCATAAGCAGCTTTGACTAACAAACTGATAATGCCACTGTTAGGTGGTGGGGGTCACAAAAAACATCTTGAAAATTTGGGTGAAATACCAGCGAATGCCTGAGGTATTATGGTTTCCAACCATAACGCCCTAACCCGTGAGAATGACAGGCATCAGGGATGTGACTTGGGATTCTTGCCTGCAATGCTCATACCATTCCACACCCTGCAGCCAGTGAGAGGCACGAGGTATGCCTTGGACTCTTTATTCAAAGTTCACCCATTCTCTATACCACACCCATCTCACCATATTTCCTGATGGAATGGGGCGTGCATAAGGGCCAAAGACCCCAAGGCACACCGTGACACTTGTCAGTGTCTGCAGGGTGTGGTGTGGTGAAATGGCGTGGCCATTATGCCTGACGACCCAAAGGCACACCCCAATGCCTGTCACTCTCTGCAGGGTGGTGGTGGGGTTGGCTTCAGTTCAATACTTCACTGCCATTCCTATTACACAGCTCTGTAACTTCTACACTACCACTGCCAATGCCAGCAAGCAAACATTCGGCATTGACAAATACTTGTTACATGCAACTACATTGCAATTGCAATGCAGTTACTGCTTTATTAGCATGTTATGAACAGAGCAATTGGTGATGGGGGTTCAGGATCTTCAGCTGGGTAGTGGACATGATGTAGTCAAGATGGGAGAAGCCAGTGGTACAAGCGAACAAAACAGGATTGAGTTTGAAGTTATAGTGTGAAACTCCTTTCCTGATAATAAAATCTTGATATTAAAGTTCCAGATAACCGATTTTGATAAGCTGTGGAAGGTAGTAGGGGCAGAATGACTGAATCAGCATCAGCTTGGAGTGCTGATGCCAAGTGGGAAACCCAGAAGCAGAATATAATGGAGGCCATGACTAGATGTGTCCTTTTGAGTAACAAGGGCAAGACAGATAAGTAGAAGTTAGGCATAAGCTTCTCTGGTTGTCCATGGACCAACAAGAGAAATTAATTAAGAAACAGAAAGCATGTGATAAATGAAAGGATCCTGAAGACCAGGCAAGGAAGCAGAGTACAGGTTGTTGTAGGAGAATACGCTTGCACAGGAAACGGCAGAACTGGAAGACATGACTACATAAGAAATCAAGGGGAGTAATAAACTCATGTTTTCAATATATAGAGAGCAAAAAGAGAGTGAAGGACAAGGTGGAGTCCCTGATCACTGAACAGAGGAAACCATTGATGGAAGCAGGGGAAATAGCAGAAGCAATGAACAGCTACTTTGTGCTAGAATTCAGCCAAGAAGTCATTGAATGTGGTCAGCACAGGGGAGCAGATGTTGCAAGCCAAGCAAGAGGCAGTGCTTATCATGCCAGAATGATTGGGTAAGGATCTACAAGTCAAGAAAATCCCAGAGCCCAGATGATATCTCCCCAAGGGAAACAGTGGAGTTTAAAGGAGTTCTGGCTGAGCCCTTTGATGATATCTTTCAGGACACCCTACAGACAGGAATAGGATCAGAAGACTGGAAAACAGTCAGTGTCCACCCCATTCTGGAATGAAGCAAGGTTGGACCCAGGCACAGTAATTACACCTATGAGCCTTTTATCAGTGCCCTGAAAAGTGTTTGAGTCCGTCATAAATACTACAGGTCTCAATGGCTGAGAGGGACCTGGGGGTGGTGGTGGATGTCAAGATGAACAACTCTGAGACTTGTAGGAGGGCAGCAGCCAAGGCCAACAGGATGCTGAGATGCATCGCTAGGGGGATCACCTCCAGAAGGAGGGAAGTGATACTCCCTCTGTATAACTGCTTGGTGAGGCCGCACCTGGAGTACTGTGTGCAGTTTTGGAGGCCACACTTAAAGAGGGACATTAACCTCCTGGAGAGGGTCCAGAGGAGGGCAACCAAAATGATTTGGGGCTTGGGGGACAGGACCTATGAGGAGAGGCTCAAAGAGCTAAATATATATACACATTGGAAGAGAGAAGGGACCGGGGGACATGATAGAGGTCTTCAGGTCATGAAGAGGTAAATAGGGAGGAACAGTCAGGGTGCTTCAAGGAAGGAGGATGGGGCCACTAGAGGGCACAGGTGGAAGCTGGAGGGGAAGATTCAGGGGAGAAAGGAGGTGCTACTTCACTGAGAGGGTGGTGGAGCCATGGAATGCACTGCCTAGGGGGCTGGTGGAGGCAGAGACAGTGGGAGGGGTTCAAGAGGGGTGGGACAGGTACAGGGAAGGGTTCTGGAAGCAAAATCCAATGCAGCAAGAATATCCGAACTGGGAAGGGAGAAGCCAGAGAAGTAGGGGATAGCAAGGTCAGCACCCAGGTGAAGGCTGACCAAACGAACAGACACGAAAGACCGTTAGGCCTATTCTGCTGGCATTTTAGTATGTTAGTATAAAAGACATGGTAGTTCACAGCATGCAAGTGAATAAGCTGTTGTCTAGTATACAATATGGGCCGCAAAAGGTAGCTCCTGCCAAACCTCCCTGTTTACCATCATCAAACAGGTAACCAGAGAGGTGGATAGGGGCTGTTTGGTGGATGTAGTCTAGCCGAGCATCAAGAAGGCCTTTGACACCATACAGCATGGTAAAGTCATGGGGAAAAGCACAATATAAGGTCCACAAAATATACAGGAGATGCATAGCAAATGGGCTAGCAAGTTGGAACCAGAGTTCTGATTGATTCAATTATTTCATTTTTGGTAACTAGTTAAGTGCATGAGGCAATTAAATGCCTATGTTCAGGTATGATGTAGATAAATTACAGTACAGTACAAAAGAAAATTCAAGAACATACATGCAATATGCAAATGATGAGGTAAGGTCTACTTAAATAAATTAAAGGCAGCCAGCACTAAGGTGAGACAGGCAAAGGCAGTGGCTAAATTTAAACTTTCAGAAGGGGGCTAAAGAGGGGAATACGTTTTTCTTCTGCTACATTAGTGAGAAACTGCTGAGATCTAAATCTGACCAAGGGGCATTGCAATCAAGCAGTCTCGATAGACCGTAAGGCCCTCTTCTGCTGGCTATTTCATATTTCATAAAACAAAAAAAAAACATTTTTGTTTGCTCCACAAACTTTTTGGGTCAGTGTTGTGATCTGGTCAGCATCAGAAAAGTCAGGTTTGTCTTTCTGACTGTTTTTGTTGCTTTGGACCTTGTTGCTGGGCTCAGTAACACAGTAACAAGTACTAAGAGGGCCATCTGTTTTTGCTAATACCCCTCCCCCACAGCTTTCACTTTCTCACAGCTCCAGTGTGATGTTTTTGGTGATGCATTTATATCTATACATATTTTTGTTTTGTTATTGTTGTTTTTTTGCTCCACAGGTTTTTTTTGTCAGGCTTGAATTTCTGACTTATTGTTATGGGATTTTGTTGCTGGGTTCAGCAACAGGGACAAGCAGGGCTGTTTGCTGACACCCCCGTCTCCACCAGTACTTTTGCTTCCATATAGCTTCAGTATGATTGTTCTGTGAAGCAAATTTTTTTTAATGTTTTTTGTTTTGTTGTCATTTGGCTCTGGGCTGGGTTTCATGCAGGAAGGAGGAGGGTGCCAGTTGACACCCCCCCCCCCCCAAGCAGCTATGCAATCTTGGTAGCAATGAGAAACAACCCAGTGAAGGAGATGAAACACAGGATGCTGTCTTGGAAATCAAACCAGAGTTACAGCCAGAGGAGGAAGAGGGAGATGCAGCCGAGGAAGAGATCCATGTGCCCCAGCCAACGTCTGCAGTGCTCTGCTAACACTTAGGAGAGTAATGGAGCAGAGAGAAGAGATTGTGCCAGACTGGAGTCTGGTATCCCAATCTGAAAAGGGATAGCGAAAGTATGCCCTGAGGGCTAGCAGGCAGAGTCAGATCACTGCTTTGTGACGCAGAAATGAAGATTAAAATCTTATTTTGCTTGCTCAACAAAAATATTTTTAAAACAGAGCTGAAATCACTGCTTTGTGTTTATATGTATGCTTGCGTATATCTATGTGTGTTCATACTCACTGTGGCCTGTACTTCAACTTGACCGGTAACTTGATTGGTAGGTCCAGATTGTATTTTTTGTTATAACAGACATGGCATATACTGGACACAAACAGATATGCCAAAAGTGCATAAGTGACGCATGATGTATTCTGAAGAGACAGAGACCCGACAGGAGGTCGACGGCTCTCTGTAAGGGAAACATTTACTGAGGAGGACTAGGAGGACAACAGGGTGGGTGAACAATGCCAATGCTGCATCTCAATCAAACTAGAGGCTGTGGGGGGCAAACAGCTCAATGGATCACGATGCCCAGCTGGTTAGGGAAATTATGAGACCAGCCAAATTGGATGTAGTGGTGAGCCTGGGGGACCTCAGTCTCCTGGGAATCAGCTGTCATCTTGAGAAGGCTAAGGGCAGGGCTGAGAATGAATTCCTGCCCACCTTCAAGAGTTGCTTCATACAGCAGCATGTCCAACAAGGTACTAGGTTTGAGGCCACCTGCGACTTGTTCTCAGCCTTTGGGTCATCTCCAGTGTAAAAGTCAAGGAATCAGTGGGAGGCAGTGAACAAAGCTGGGTAACCTTCTTCCTGGTGACAAGAACATGAAAATGGCATCTGCTAGCTTGTGGTTGCCCAATATGACTTTATTTCTATTTACAACAAAAAAAAGCAACTCATAATAAGGTGCAAGACAAGCAGGATGCTGTATGTCTTGCACCATACTGTAAGTTTATCTTTTTGGAAGGATACTAGGGCCGAGGAACCAAAACATGAAAGCACAAATGGAAGTGGGGGCAGAGTCACACAGGGAATGCATATGGACAAGGGGGAAACTGGTACAGGCAGAGGCATCAAAACATGGAAAGCCATGTATACAAATGCCTGTAGCCTGGGAAACAAGATCCCAGACTTAGCCTTGATGGTGAAAGAAGACTTAGATGCCATCGCTGTCACTGAAACATGGTATACAAGTAACCATGACTGGGATGTTACCATACCAAGGTACACAATCTTCAGAAGAGACAGGGTGGGCAAAAAGGGGGGGAGGGGTGGCTACGTACATCAGGGAAGGGATCAAGGCAACTGAGTTAGGGGGAAGACAGGAAGGGGAAGAGGCACTATGGATCACATTAGAAACGGGAAAAGGCACCACCATCCACACTGGGGTTACATAGAAACATAGAATTTGACTGCAGATAAGGACCGCTTGGCCCACCTAGTCTGCCCATTTCCCTACCTAATGGATAAGCTGCAGATCCTAGTTAACCAGCAGCCTACTTCTTCCTACCCCCAACCCCTAGAATTGCCTTATGACTGTCCCATGCATGCTTGAATTCCACCACTGTTTTTGACTCACAACCTCCTCCAGAAGGCCGCTCCATGCATCCACAACCCTCTCTGTGAAAAATACTTCCTTAAATTACCTCTGAGCCGCCCCCATCTTCAAATTGTGCCCCTTGTTCTTGACACCTCTTTTTGAAAGATGCTACCCTCTTGGACTTTGTTGATTCCCTTGAGGTACTTGAAAGTTTCTATCATGTCCCCCCTCTCCCTCCTTTCCTCGAGGCTATACATATTAAGCTCCTTAAGTCTCTCTTCATATGTCTTCTGGTGCAGACCCTGCACCATTTAAGTTTCCCTCTTCTGGACAGCTTCCATCCTGTCTATGTCTTTGCGGAGACTGGGTCTCCAGAACTGCACGCAGTACTCCAGATGGGGCCTCACCAGCTGTCTGTACAGAGGGATAATAACTTCCTGTTTTCTACTGGTGATGCCTCTCCCTATGCATCCCAGTATCCCCCCCAGCCCTGCTTGCTGCCCTCTCACATTGCTTGCCCACCTTTAGGTCATCTGATATGACTACCCCAGGTCCTTTCCATTTTTGTTGTTGTTAGTATCTCACCCCCATTGTGTACTCTTCCCTGGTTTTGTTTCCCAGGTGCATTACCTTGCACTTCTTAGCATTGAATCTAAGCTGCCATACATTTGACCATTCCTCTAACCTTGCCAAGTCCCTTCTCATCCTTTCCACCCCACCTTGTGCATCAACTCTGTTGCAGATCTTTGTGTCATCTGCAAAGAGACATACTTTTCCTTCCAGTCCTTCTGCAATGTCACTTATAAAGACATTGAAGAGGACCAGTCCTAATACTGAACCCTGCGGTACCCCACTTGTAACCCCCCTTTCTTCAGAGTGGACTCCATTTACTATTACTCTCTGTGTCTTATTCTCCAGCCAATTCTTTACCCAGGCTGTCATCTTGGGACCCTCTCCCAGGCTGGTTAACTTGTATATTAATCTTTTGTGAGGGACTGTGTCAAATGCCTTGCTAAAGTCTAGGTAGACCATGTCCACAGCCCCTCCCTGATCTGCTACTTTGGTTACCTAGTCAAAGAAATCTATCAGATTCGTCTGGCATGACCTTCCCGCTGTGAATCCATGCTGCCTTGGGTCCTGTGCCCCTCTGGCCTCTAGATACTCGACAATTCTTTCCTTCAGAAGTGATTCCATCATTTTCCCTATCACTGAGGTTAAACTAACAGGTCTGTAGTTTCCTGCTTCTGCCTTGCTCCCACTTTTGTGAAGGGGAATCACATCTGCCTCCTCCAGTCCTTGGGTACCACCCCATCCTCCCATGATTTGTTAAGAGGGTGAGTCAGTGGTGTCACTAGTTCTACCATAGTTCTTTTAAATTCTGGGATGAATCCCATCAGACCCCATTGCTTTGTCCACCTTCAGTTTTAAGAGTTCTTTCAGAATCCTTTCTTCTGTAAATGGGCTGGTATCAACTTCTGTATCCAGAGTGTTTCTACTGTTTGTTTTAGGTACCTCCCCCTCTTCATTTGTAAATACTGAGCAAAAATATTTGTTTAGTATCTCTGCCTTTTCACAGTCACCCTCTGCCCACCCTCCTCCCTTTATTAAGCCTCACTATCCCTCCATTGGTCTTCCTTCACTCCCTGATGTACATATAAAAGGTTTTATCCCCCTTCTTAACTGAGTTGGCTATCTTTTCCTCGGTTTGGGCCTTTGCTGTTCTGACTGCCTTCCAGCTTCCTTTGTTTTAACTGATATAGTTCTCTGTCCTGCTCCTTCTGTGATTCCTTGTACTTCCTGAATGCTTTCTTTTCTCTTGAACCTTCACTGCCACTTCCTTTGAGAACCATAGTGGTTTCTTACATCATTTCGTTTTGTTTATTTGCTTCACACAAAGGCTTGTTATCTCTGTGATGGCAGTTTTTATTATTCCCTTGTTCTTCCACCCTCCTTCCTGCCCATTTGCTAGTGCATTCCTTAGGCACTCACCCATTTTGGCAAAGTCAGCCCTCCTAAAGTCCAGTACTTTTGCCTTTGTATGGCTTGACTCTATTGCTGTGTTTATTGTGAACCATACTATTTGATGGTCGCTAGTTCCCAGATGGCTACCCACTGCTACATCTGTGATCCTCTCTCCATCTCCATTTGATAGAACCAGGTCTAAGATTGCTCCCTCTCGAGTGGGCTCCAGTACTAGTTGTCTAAGGCATGCCCCCTGTAGGGCATCTAGAATAACCCCATTCTTCGAAGTGGCTGCTGCAACTGCATTCCAGTTAACATCTGGCGTATTCAGATCACCCATCAGCAATATCTCCCCTTTTTCTGCCATTCTAAGTATACTTTCTATCATTTCCTTGTCCATTTCCTCCCCCTGAGAAGGGGGTCTGTATACAAACCCTGTGCAGATTGTGGTGCCATTGCCTGTCTCCAAATTTACCCACAGTGCTTCTTCTCCTCCCTGTTTACCCTTTTGTTCTGTTGCTTTGATTCCTTCCCTTATGTAAATAGCTACTCCTCCTCCTCCTCTTTTACCCTACCTGTCCCTCCTGTAGATAGTGTATCCTGGTATGTTTATGTCCCAGTCATGGTTTTGTGTGTACCATGTTTCTGTGACTGCCATGATATCCAGATGTTCCTCCTCCATCAAGGCCACTAATTCAGGGGTTGCCTACAGACCTCCAACACAGGGGGAGGAAATAGGGTATTAGTGGGCACTACCTACAAAATGGCAGAGAAAGGGGAAGGTTAATGGGGGACCTAAACATGCTGGATGTTAACTAGAATGCCTACGCAGCAGCAATTACCAGGAGCAAAGACATCCTGGCTGCCCTGCAAGGGGCATGCCTCAGGCAGCTAGTGGTGGAGCCCGCATGGGAGGGAGAGATATTAGACCTGGTTCTCACCAGTGGTGATAGAATAACAGATCAGTCAGTTGGCAGCCATCTAGGGTCCAATGATCACCATAAAGTGTGGTTTAAGATTAAGACAGAGGTAGAGCCAAGCTACACAAAAGTAAGGGTCCAGAATTTTAAAAGGGCTGACTTTGCAAAAATGGAGGAACACCTCAAGAAAATCCTGGCGAAGGTGGAGGGGGGGGAGGGGGTAGAGGAACAGTGGTAGACACTTAAGGGAGCCATAGCAGAGGCAACAAGCCTTTGTGTAAAGCAAATCAACAAAGCAAAAAGAAGGAAAAAACTACTATAATTTTCTAAAGAAGTGGCAGGGAAGGTTAAGGAAAAGAAACAGGTATCCAGAAAGTAAAAAGAAACACAGAAGGAGGAAGACAGGGAACTGTATCAAGCAAAACAGAAGGAAGTGGGAAAGGCAATCAGGAGTGCGAAGGCACAAACTGAAGAAGAAATTGCACAATCAGTAAAAGAAGGAGACAAAACCTTCTTCGGGTATCTTAGGGAAAGGAAAAAGAGCAATGGAGGGATTGTGAGGCTAAATAAAGAGAGGAGGGGTGTGCAGGGGGTCTAGAAAAGCAGAAATTCTAAATGAATACTTCTGCTCAGTAGTTACAAAAGAAGGGAAAGGAACAGGACCAAAATTAGATGGTAGAAACACACACAGTGAAGAAGTGTACACCAGTCCATTCATGGAGGAGAGAGTCCTAAAGGAACTCTTGAAACTAAAAGTGTACAAAGCAGTGGATCCAGATGGGATACATCCCTGAATGCTGAAGGAACTCAGATAGGTACTAGGGGCACCATTGATAGCCCTGTTCAACAGATCAATGGAGGAAGGAGTGGTGCCAGGGGACTGGAAGAGGGCAAATGTGGTACCACTACACAAAAGTGGGAGCAAGGTGGAAGTGGAGAATTACAGGCCGATCAGTTTGACTCAGAGGTGGGGAAATAAAGGAATCAATGCTAAAAGAAAGGAGTATAGCATATCTTGAGACCAGCGGAGCACAAGACCCAAGGCAACACAGATTCACAGCTGGTAGATCCTGTCAGACGAATCTGATGGATTTCTTTGACTATGTAACCAGGGTGGTTGATGGGAGGGGCATGGACATGAGCTACCTAGATTTTAGCAAGGCATTTGACACCATCCCACACAGGAGGTTAAACAAGCTGGGCAGTTTAGGAGTCTGTCCCAAGGTAGTAAATTGGGTCAGAAATTGGCTGAGCATCAGAACACAGAGGGTGGTTGTTAACAGAGTTTAGTCCCAGGACAGGAAAGGTGACCAGTGGGGTGCCACAAGGATCAGTACTGGGGCCAGTCCTCTTCAATGTCTTCATTAGCAACATTACAGTGGGCTGGAAGGGAAGGTTAGCCTCTTTTCAGATGACACAAAAATCTGCAATAGGGTGAACATACCAGAAGGGGTGGAAAAAATTAGAAGAGACCTAGCCAAGGAATGATCAAGAGTGTGGCAGCCTAAATTCAATACAAAACAGTACAAGTCATGTACTTAGGGCACAGAAATCCTGGAGAGGACTACACAGTGGAGGAGGAGATACTAACAGCAGCAAAACTGGAAAGAGATCAAGGGGTAATCATAATGGATGACCTGAAAGTAGTCAAGTAATGTTAGAAGGCAGTGGGGAAGGCTGGAGGAATGCTAGGGTGCATAGGGAGAGGCATCACCAGTAGAAAACAGGAGACGGTGATGCCACTGTACAGACAATTGGTGAGGCCACATCAGGAATACTGTGTTCAGTTCTGGAGACATCATTTCCAGAAGGACAAAGACAGAATGGAAGCAGTACAGAGAAGGGCAACAAAACTGGTGAAAGGAATGTACCAGAAAACATATGACGAAAGACTGAAAGACCTCAGTATGTATATCCTTGAGAAAAGGAGGGAGAGATGGGATATGATAGAGACATTCAAGTACCTCAAGGGGAAACATTCAAACATTTTAAGGGCATTAACAAGATGACAGTCTAACATGTTTCAATATAAGAAAAATAGCGGGACAAGAGGACACAGAGTGAAATTAGAGGGAGGCCGATTAAGGAGTAATGTGAGGAAGTTCTTTTTCACAGAAAGGGTGATGGATGCATGGAACGGCCTACCTCAGGAAGTGGTGGATATGAATACAGTGCAGGGCTTCAAACAGGCATGGGATAGGCATAAGAGAGCAATACAGATGAGTATGAATAGATAGACCATTGACAGAGTAAAGGCCTATGGCACATTCATAAGGTAGAAAAAATGGGTAGACTGGATGGGCTCTGCGGTCCTTATCTGCCATCAGCTTCTATGTTTCTATGTAAATAGGGTTCAGGAGGGAAGCATCTATCAGAAAAAGAGAAGTGCAAGAACAAGCGGTCACAGTATGAGGCTGGTGGGAGAGACTCAGGAGTAGCATGAGAAAGTATTTTTTCACAAAATGGGTGGTGGAGCAGTGAAACAGCCTCCCTGCAGAGGTAGTAGGGGCAAAAACAATAGGGGGATTCAAGGATTCATGGGCTAAACAGAAGGCAACCATACTGGTAGGAAAGGGGAGGTAAGCTGCAGATCATTTAAGATATGGAGCTTATGTTGGTAGGGAAATGGGCAGACTGGGTGGATCAAGCAGTCCTTGTCTGATGTCAAATTCTATGTTTCTATGTTTTGTACTCAATAGAAATATGTCATACTCAGCAACCGCAAGCTGGCAGCTGCCATTTTTGTCCTGTTTAGCTATAGTTTGTGTAAACTGAGCACACTGTCGGGGGAGCAGTTTTTGTTTTCCTTGACAGAGAAAACTAGCTAGACTTCAACCACAAGGACCAGAAACTTGAGAAAGTGCAGACTGCCAAGATGCAGGAGCAGCTGTGCAAGGGTCTGGAGTGATTGCACGAGGCCCGTAATGCTGAGCACATGTGGTGTTCATTGAAGAAGGTGCTCAGCTGCAGCAGTCTGCGTCCCTGTAAGCAATAAGGAAAAAAGGGTTAAGACGTGGCCCTTGCTTCAACAGGGAGCTAAGCAACTGATTCTGATCAAACAGAAGGTGTATGACTACTGGAAAGAGACATGTTGCTTCCAGGTAGGACAGAAGTACAGCAAAGCACTGAGGGACTGCAAAACTAGAATTAAGAATTACTAGAAAAACTAGAAATAAAAAAGAGAAGGCATGGTTAGAAGTCAGGAAGCAGCAGGAGCTGCAGACAACACCAAAACCTTCTTCTGGTACATTAATGGAAGAAAGAACGTGACACAGGGGTTTGGCCCCTTGAAAACAGGGGTGGGGAGGGCTGAGATACTTAACAAATACTTCTCTTCAGGGTTCATAGAAGAGCCCCTGGTAGGTAGGGGGCTCACTGGGAGGGATAATTGTACCTGAGGTAGCCACAATGCAGCCAGTGGATGTCATGCCTGCCCTAGCAGCAGACTACCTGGCAAAGATCAAGCTAGATAAGTCCCAAGAGTGTATAAGATACACCCCAGGATCATAATGGCATTAGTGGAACAATTGGAGTGTCATTTTTAATAATCTTTCAGGAGTTAGTCTGGATATATGTGGTGTCAGAAGACTGGAAAGTGGCCATTGCATTCTCTATGTTCAAGAAAGGGTCAAAGTTAGACTCAGATAACTACAGGCTGGTCACCCTGGCATCAGTGCTGGGCAAGGTCCTGGAGGCCCTTATCAAGGACAGAACTATGAAGTACTTGCTTGAGGTCAAGTTTCTTGTCTGCTCTCAGTATGTATTTATGAGATGCAGATCATGCCAAACCAACTTGATAACCTTCTTCAAAGGAGCGACCAGGGAGGTGGGCTGGGGGAGGGCCATGGTGTAGCCTATCTGGATTTCAGCAAGGGCTTTGTTACTGTGGACCATGACAAAATTCTGTCCAAAGAAAACCAGTGTGGTATACATGAGACATACATGAAATGGGTCGCAAATTAGCTTGGCAGCAGGAAGCAGACTGTGGTGGACAGCCACTATGCCATGTGGAGAGAAGTACTCATCAGCATCCCTCCGAGATCATTGATGGGGACATTGCTCTTCAACATCTTCATCAGCTACCTGGAAGCTGGGTTCTTCAGCAGGCTGCTCATGTTTACTGATGACACTTAACTGGCCAGAGTGGTGGACTCCATTGAGAATGGGTGGAGAATGGGAACAAACTTCAGGAAGACCTGAGCAAGCTAAGTGATTGGTCTGACTCCTGGAATCTCATATTCAATGCCACCAAATGCAAGGTGCAACACTTGGGAAGGACAAACAGAGGTAGAACCTGTACATTGTATGGGATTACTCTTGCTGCAGTCAAAGAGGAAAAGGACCTGGAGGTCTTAAGAAAGAAGGGCTGAAGCAGGACAAGTAGTGCACTGCTGCTGTCAGGAGTGCTGGCAGGCAGCTTGGGTGCATCAAAAGGAGAGTGACCAGCAGAGCAGGGGAAGTAATTCCACCACTGGTTAAGCCTGACCTGAATTACTATGTGCAGTTTTGGACTTTCCAGTACAGGCTGCCCTTAACATGTAAAAACTGGAGAAAAGGAGACCTTGATCACAGTCTTTCACATTCTGTTGCCTATTATTTTGGTTGTCTCCCACCAGTGTACCATCAGACAGGATGTTCAGCACCACTGGTCACATAGTAGCTCCAACCAGAGCTACACTTCTCCCTGAACGTGCTGAATAACTGGCATTTTTAAAAGTCAGTTTACCCACATTGAATTACGATCTGCACTATGCACAGCAAGATGGAGAAGACTCTGACATAGAAAGGATAGATGAATAAACAACTTCATGCTACTCTACTTTCTTCTAGTTGTAAGAAGTACTAGCTGCCAAAGGGGCACAACTGAGGCAGCGGTGCTCACAGTTAAAACTTACTTAAAATAAAATATGGGCACAATGCCTCCCACATAATGCATCCCAGGCTGATGCCAGCTTTAAATGTTTATTGCGTAAAATGTGGATAAAACAGACAAAAGGCCCACACTGACTAGTCACCTGATGTTTTGCTTGGTGCCTCTGAGCTTTTTCAAGGGTCATCCTTAAAAACATTTAAAGGCACCGAGCAAAATGTCAGGTAGCTAGTCGGTGTGGGCTTTTTGTCTGTTTTATCTACATTTTATGCAATAAAGTATTTAAAACTGAACTTAGTGTGGAATGTGGTATGTGGAAAGTATGACCACTTTTTGTGTGTGTTTTTCTTTTAACGAAGTACAGGAAAAAATGCACCATGCTAATTTTCAGACTTTCATAAGCTTGAAAGCCTTTCTTCTGTCTGCTGCTGTCCAATATTCAGCACTACACCACCTGCCACTGTCTCTAAATTAAATCTTAAAGGAAAACTCCATGTTAAAATCAGAAAAAGATATGTAGTAGTCTTTTTTTCTGCGTTATAACCAGTTCCCATTGTTTTCTTTTCCTCTGGCTGTGAGAATTGTTTTTTCTAACTTTCCCTAACTGTTTTGTTCCCCTTGGAGGTTGCCATTCTGGTTTCTTTTATGGCCTCTTCTCCCAGACAGTCTTCCCAGAGTGCCCTTTGGTGTGACGTCTAATTGCCCCTGCAGGAAGCCAGTGTCTTGTTACAGGGTCTGTCACAGCTCAGTCACAGAGAAAATACTTCTTCCAGAGAAGACACACTGCTAAATTTTGGGTGAGTGTAATCATTATTATTTTTTGATATTAGTACCTTGTCCCACTATGTTCTACTCTGTGTGTGTGTGTGTGTGTGTGTGTGTGTGTGTGTGTGTGTGTGTGTGTGTTTCAATCATGTCACTGTTTACTCTATTCCTCTCAGTCACTTTCAGTTTTTGCACCAGTATTAAGTAGCAAAAATCGAACATCACTTTATAGGTTGTAACATAGCAGGACAAGGTACTAACATCAAAAAATAATAATGATTACACTCACCCAAAATCTAACAGTGTGACTTCTCTGAAATAAGTATTATCTTTGTGGCTGAGCTGTGACAGACCCTGCTAAATCTAGGGGCATAGCTACATCACTGTCACATGAGCCAGGCTACATCGTAGGAGAAAGAAAGCCAATAAACCTGTTTGTGATGGAGATCCCCAGGGGTTGTAAAACTACCATACAGCTAGCAGGCTAATTTAGGAAAAACTCCTAATAGCAGACAGAGGGAAGGACACACTAGGACTTAACATACATATCAAAACACTCTACATAACATATGTTTTTGCACATTCTGAGTGGACTTCTCCTTTAACTAATTTGGTGCCCCAACAACACAGGTTCACTCATTGAGCCTCGTTGCTAGAAGGAAAGCAAGCACAGCAGATATAATGGCTTAGTCTAAATACATTTATTGCACATGCACTGTTTTGACATGCAGTATAACATACTGTACAAAGTGCAAAAAGATTCCTGTGTAGGCTAAACTAGCCACAGATCGGAACACTCCCCTACGTATCAGCACAGAGACACACCTTCTTCAGGGAGCTGAGTGTTCCCTGATAGGGCTGTCTGACATATTTAATTAATTCATGCATACATATGTAATTGTAATCATTATCATAACTGAGTATTCATGAACATACAATATTAATGAAGTCTCAGAGAGTGAAAGTACTAATGTGAGCTAAAATGCAAGATGCAAATAATGCATTATTAATAAACATAAAATTATAACCAGTTCTAATCAAAGACAGATGAGGAGCAAAGTCTAATATGCGTATCCAGTTATTCAGTGCTGCATCTGTACAAGTTTAAGACAGCCATACACTCAATGGCTCTATCCTTATTTTAATTTCAGGGACCACAGTATCAGCTTTGATATTATATGTCACTTGATGTACATTTTATAAGCAAGCAGAGAGGATTGAGCATACTCAACAGAATTAGGCATATGCAAGCTTATTACCTATCCCTTATTGAGCCTGACTGAATGTTAGGTTGTTTTTGTTCCATGTGCACAACTCAGCTTCAGTGATATGTTCATACGTGTAGTTGATGGCTTATCATCTTTCTCATTTATTAATCTGTTGTTGCCAATGCACTCCTCAGATGACTGACATGCTTCCTGATGTCACTGCCACTTAAAGTCATTTATTCATCAGACACATACTGTACTGACAGTTAGATGCTCTTGCTTCACTGATCTTTGAAGAAAGTTACAAGCAGTATTGCCTGTATCTACAGCATCTGTGCATGTCTTCCATTACTCACTTACAAATCAAAAATCTGTTGCTCTGACCAGACTAAAACAGTATACCTGTGTGAGGCTGCCAGTGGAGCAGGGTGGGTGGGATGGAACAGCTGATGGAAGAAATGATGTCACTGGTTCACACCAGACTTTTCAGTGCAGCAGATCCATGGCTGCTGTACACATTAACAATATTACTTTGAGTTTTCTGTTTTTTTAATTGATGCCACCATTATGCCAATTACATTTAAATGGTCCCTTTGTGACCAACCTTCCCATTTCCTTCATAATTCTGTTGCTGCTGCTGCATGCCCCAGACCACTGTCACTCTTCCTTTAGTCACTGTTACTGAGAGGATATAACATGTATTGACAGTTAAATGCCCTTCACTGAACTTGAAAGAAAGTTATATAGACTGCTGTTTGTATCTATCTATCCATGTCTTCCATCCCTCATTTACAGTAAAAAAATCTGTTGCACTTTCCAGGCCAAACGACACCTATGTGAGACTGCACCAGTGAATCAGGGTGGTTGAAATGGAACAGAGGCAGACATAATGCAGCTGGTTCAGTGCAGCAGACCCAGGCCTGCTTAAAACATTAGTCCTACATTTTCTCATTGATTGCACCACTAATTATTACTATGTATTGCACTTCTGGTTCTGATTTTGGTTCTGGTACTGGTTTGGCCAACCCAACACAATAAAACTGGAACATTCAACCCACCCACCCCTACTTATTTCATCCCAGCATGCTAAGTGTGTGTGGGGGGGTACCTAATGGATCTAGAGTCCCTTCTGACTTTAAATTACTAGGTCACTATGAAAAGATCAAGATGGTCCAGCACAGGGCCACACATATGATTAATAATTTAGTCAGCAAGAGGTACAGTCCCTTGAGTGAGTGGACATACTGTCATGAGAAAGTATTGCTTCACACAGAGGGTGAGTAACCTGTGGTGTTGCCCACCTGCTGACATTATGGAAGCTAGCCCTGTTTAAGCTTTTAAAGCAGACGAGACAGATTCCCAAGGAAGACTAGCATCAAGAATTACCAGTATGAGTAGGGGTAATATTCCTGTTGCTAAGCTTGGATGTGTGTATTCCTCAAATGAGGTATAGTCACAGCTAAAGTATGTGGTAAGGAAGATGGACCCTAAATCCCTTTCATCACCACAATACTATGTTACAACACAATGTGGTAATCAAGGCTTTTCACAGGAGGATTTCTAATTCTGATAACCCCAAGGTAGGGTCTTCCACTGTTGGAATTAAGCCGGGGCTTCCCGGGGCCAAGCCCTGGTAATTAATCATGGAGCACCGGTAGCTATGAAAAATAAATCTGTGCACTAGGACCTGGGTTTTGACCCTGATACCTCTTCCTTCACTAGGAACTTGCAGGTTAACCCTTCAGACCTAAAAAGAGCAACTTTTGAGAAAGGAATCTATGCAAGGCTATTATTGCAGTGGGAAGCAAGACATTAATGGGTTAAGATCCTTAAAACAGTTGAATGCATCATTAAGCATTCTCTAGAGCTGGCACCATACCAGAGATAACACAGACACTCCTTCTGTCTGAGAACAGGCTGGGGATTCATTATTTTAAAGGAGGAAGGTTACAGGTGCAGTTAATTAAGAGGACATATTTTCAGTACTATCAGACTGGAATATGACATCATGCTCCATGGTCCTGTTTCAGCTGACTCTTAGGAGGAGGGGAAGAGAATGATGGCTCTTTGAGCTGGATGGGTCAGAGATTAGCTCTCAGAGAACAGCACTGTTGGAAAATTACCATGAAAACTGCCACTGTTTTTCAACTTTGAAGGTAGGAAATCTGAACTGTTGCTGTTGTGTCAGAAGGATGCCTTTTTTGGAGAAAGACAGTATTCCTGTTTGTTCTGTGAAAGGAGGCAAACATTTGCTGATCTAGTAAATGTACTCTAGCTACCTGCCTGTAGGCACCAGAGACTGTGGGAAAACCTGCAGGTGGGTCATGGAATGTCAGTAGTAGAAATGCAAAAGTATTAATTTTGATATTAGAACTACTCTCCTAATGTTCTGTTGCTTTACTTTTGACGGGCCTGTGCAGGTTGGTTACTATTTTTTTAGAACTTTTATGTGATGCATTTAGTGCTCTTTGGAAGTGAAAGGATAATAACAGCTACTCAAACTAGGTACATTGAAGATACAGGTACAGTACAGCACATTAATGAATCCTGGGCCAGATTTTCAAAAACTGAATAACTGTGCACATCTGTTGATACAAAGTTGCATAAGGGTGGGTACCCTTGCAGAGCTGCAATTTGGCATGCACACGATGTTCAAAAAGACTGGGGTTTTTTTGCCATCTTTCTACAGTCTAGAGCAGCTTGCACATATTTTTTACATGGCTGTGCAAAAATGCTACATCTGGTAGTACTAAAAATAGCATTTTGTTTGCATATTATACTTGGGCAAAAACAGTCAACTCCACCAATATACAAACAAATTGTTGAAAATAATATTTTCAATTGAGGTTTTTCTCTGCATCAACAAGTTGCAAAATAAATAAAAAAATAAACAGAGGAAAGAGTAAGGATTCAAAACAACAGTTAAGGGTTCAGAAATAAGACATGATGGGAGTGGTGCAGTGCAGTGGCTGTGGAGCAGCAGTCTTCCGGGAGATGTTCTGGAGGATGCAGTGTTGTCCCATCTGCAGGCACCTCTCTGGGCTGAGGGAGGAGGTTGCTCATTTCCAGGCTGAGTTGGTCAGGATTTGGAGGACCTCCTCTACCACCCAGAGACCACCAAGGCCACAGCCGTTGCCTCAGAGGTTGCCAAGAAACAGGAATGGTTGGACCACAATGGGCTCGGGGGGTGAGGGTGGTGGAACAGAGACGCATCCCTCCAGTTATACCTCTCCACAATTCATATGCCACTCTGGCAAAGTGTGGTTCCTCTATGGAGGCACCCACAGTGGAGATCAAGGAGGATGCTGGAAACCTCCACAAAGGAGACCCACAGGAGGGTGGCATGGAACCCCACAGGGGAAGGAAACAACTCCTGGTGGGGACTCCATTATTAGGAGGGTAGAACTGGGGGAGGAAGGGGGAGAGGGAGGTAGGGTGCCTGCCTAGCGCCATGGCTTGGAGGGACAGGGAGCGAATCCTCAGAATCGCTGGAGCAGCTGCACGGGGGGGGAGCTGGATGTCATTGTCCACCTAGGAACAAATGATCTGGCTGAGAAAGGGGTCAGAGCAGTGCAGGAAGAGTTTGTGGAGTTGAGGAGGGTCCTTAGACCACACGCATGGTAACCTTCTCGGAGGTGCTTCCTGTCTATGGCATGGGTGAGGCTAGGGTGCTCCACACCATGGGATTCAATCAGTGGTTGAAAAACTGGTGCAGAGCTCAGGGGTTTGGCTTCATTGGGGACTGGGGGTCCACCTGGAGTGATGCAGGCCAATACTGGTGTGATGGTCTGCATCTGTCCGGGAGAGGAACCAGGATCCTAGGTGATAGGTTTCAAATGCTTCATTGGCAAGCATTTAAACTAGCCAAGGGGGGAGGCACTGGAAAGGAGCAGGGAAATCCTAGCCCCACTCCAAAAAGCAGGGTAGTAAGTGAGGTAAACACCAAGACAGAGATGTCGATAAGGAGAAGGGTAGGGGTAAATGGAGAAAATGACAAAGGCAATAAGGACAGGAATTGGGCAAAAAGGGGTAAGGCCATCAAGAAATGGAGGGTAATGAGTACCAATGCCCATAGTCTGGGCAAGAAGCTCCTTGAACTGGTGGCCTTGATGAAAGAGGGATGCCTGGATATCATAGCAGTAACAGAAACATGGTATACCGAGAACCATGACTGGGATGTTAACATACCAGGGTACACAACCTACAGGAGAGGCAGGGAAGGGAGAAGAGGGGGAGGAGTAGCTCTTCGTGTAAGGGAAGGAATAAAAGCAACTGAACAAATGAGTAAACAGGGAAGAGAGAAGGCACTGTGAGTCACCTTAGAGACTAGAAATGGCACCACAATCTGCACAGGGGTTGTATACAGACCCCCATCTCAGGGGGAGGAAATGGACAAGGATATGACAGAAGGTATCCTTAGGATGGCAGAGAAAGGGGAGATACTGTTGTTGGGGGACCTGAATAAGCCAGATGTTAACTGGAGCACCTCTGCTGCAGCCACATCCAAGAGCAGGGCCATTCTTGATGCCCTACAGGGGGCATGCCTAAGACAGCTAGTTTTGGAACCCACTCATGAGGGAGCAATCTTAGACCTCATACTCTCAAATGGGGACAGTGAGAAGACCTCAGATCTAGAAGTGGGTAGCCATCTGGGAACAAGTGACCACCAAATAGTGTAGTTTATGATAAACTCAGCTACAGAGTCAAGCCATACAAAAGTGAGGGTACTGGACTTCAGGAGGGCTGACTTTGGCAAGATGGGAGAGTGCCTTAGAAAAGCACTAGCAAACAGACTTGAAGGAGGGTGGAGCAACAATGGGGAAACATCAAAACTGCCATCACAGAGGCAACAAGCCTTTGTGTGAAGCAAATAAACAAATCAAGATGAAAGAAAAAGCCATTATGGTTCTCAAAAGAGGTGGCAGAGAAGGTTAGGGAGAAAAATATAGCATTTAGGAAGTATAATGAAACACAGAAAGAGCAGGACAGAGAACTGTACCAGTTAAGGCAGAAGGAAGCAGGGAGGGAAGTCAGAATAGCAAAGGCCCAAACTGAGGAAAAGACAGCCAACTCAGTTAAGAAGGGGGATAAAACCTTTTATAGGTATGTCAGGGAGCGTAGAAAGACAAAGGGAGGGATAGTGAGGCTGAATAGAATGGACAGTGGGTGGACAGAGAGGGACAGTGAAAAAGCAGAGATACTGAATGAATACTTCTGCTAAGTATTCACAAAAGAGGAGGAGGAGGAGGGGGAGGTACCTAATCCAATTAACAGAAGCACTCTAGATGGGGGGGTCGATCCCAGTCCTTTCACAGAAGAAAGGGTTCTGAAAGAACTCCTAAAACTGAAGGTGGACAAAGCAATGGGGCCTGATGGGATTCACCCCAGAATTCTAAAAGAATTAAGGGGAGAACTAGTGATACCGCTGACTACTCTTTTTAACAAATCATGGGAGGATGGTGTGGTATCTGAGGACTGGAGGAAGGCGAATGTGATTCCCCTTCACAAAAGTGGGAGCAAGACAGAGCCAGGAAACTACAGACCTGTCAGTTTGACCTCTGTGGTAGGGAAAGTGATGGAATCACTTCTGAAGGAAAGAATTGTTGAGTATCTAGAGGCCAGTGGGGCACAGGACCAAGGCAGTATGGGTTCACAGCAGGGAGGTCATGTCAGACGAATCTCTTCAATTTCTTTTACTGGGTGACCAAAGTAGTAGACCAGGAAGGGGCTGTGGACATGGCCTACCTAGACTTTAGCAAGGCATTTTACACAGTCCCACACAAAAGATTAATAAACAAATTAACCAGCCTGGGAGTGGGTTCCAGGGTGGTAGTCTGGGTAAAACATTGGCTGGACAACAGGACACAGAAGGTAATTGTAGACTGAGTCCACTCTGAAGAAAGGGGGGTTACTAGTGGATGAGAAGGGATTTAGCAAGGTTGGGGGAATTGTCAGAAGTATGGCAGCTTGGATTCAATGCAAAGAAGTGCAGAATAATGCACCTGGGAAACAAAAACCCAGTGGAGGATTACACAATGGGGGGGAGGTAGTAACAACAACAACAACAACAAGCATTTGTCAATGCCGAATGTTGTCGCGCTGGCATTGGCTTTGGTAGTGCAGTGCGGAAACACATTTTGGGCAGGATGTGAAAAATGACAGCTGTACTGTTAATAAGGAGGTGTAAAGAAATGGCAGTGTTGAAAATGTGGCATGTAAATATTGCAAATTTGCGAAGTTACAGGGGTGCGTGGGAAATGCGGAATGCAGGCTTGTGACAGTCATTTTATGGACTTTCGGCACCAAAGTTTCAACATAGGCATTTTAGCACCTCTGCCCATGTACAGTGTCACTGTCATTTCCTCACACTATCCCAAAAAGTGATTTCTCACAGCAACTGCGCTATTCTGCACCAGACATGCAAAAACACATTTTGAGCAGGATATGTAAAATGACAGCTGTACTGTTCATCAAGAGATGTGGAAAAATGCCAATGGTGAAAATCCAGAGTAAAAATATTACAAATGCACAACGTTACGAGCGTGCATGCAAGCTGCACAACGCACGCTCGTAACACAGTCATTTTAAGGAGTATTGTCACCAAATTTTCAACATAGGCATTTTAGGACCTCTGCTCATGAACAGTGCCACTGTCATTTTCATAATCTGCCCCAAACACTGATTTTACATAGCGACCACGCTATTGTGCGCTGGAAGTGCAGAAACACATTTCGGCCAGGATGTGAAAAATGACAGCTGTACTGTTCACAAGGAGGTGAAGAAAAATGACAATGTGTAAAATCTGGTGTGAAAATATTGCAAATTCGCGAAGTTACGAGTGTGCGTAGCAACTGCGCAATGCACGCTCGTAGCACAGTCATTTTATGGAGTATTGTCACCAGATTTTCAACATAGGCATTTTAGGACCTCTGCTCATGAACAGTGTCACTGTCATGTTCGTAATCTGCCTCAAACAGTGATTTCCCACAGTAAATGTGCTATTGTGCGCTGGAAGTGCAGAAACACATTTTGGCCAGGATGTGAAAAATGACAGCTGTACTGTTCACAAGGAGGTGTAGAAAAATAACAATGTTGAAAATCTGGTGTGAAAATATTGTGAATTCACTAAGTTACGAGCATGCGTAGCAACTGCGCAATGCACACTCGTAAAACAGCCATGTTTTGGATTTTTGACAGCAAATTTGCTACAGAGGCTTTTTGAGAGCCCACCTCATGAACACTGCCACTGTCCTTGCATTAATCAGTTCTGAAAGGTGATTCCGCGCAGTGACTGCGAAATCACCTTTCGGGAACGATTAACGTCATAACAGTGACAGAATTCGTGAGGAAGGGTCCCAAAAACCCCATGTTGAAAATTTGGTGCAAAAATTCCAACAAATGCCCGAGATATGCATCAAAGTTGAAAAAACCCTATTTATTACATCATACAGCTTACTGGCATTTCCTCAGTTCGCGGTCGGCTTGGAAGAGTGCAGACGTGTTCCCGGTCCACCGAAGATCGTCACGCCAGACTCTGGAGGTAAGTATGGGGTGAGGGGGGGTGTGGGGAGGCAGGGTGCGCAGTGGGTGGGTGCAGATGGTTGGTAGGGAGACTATGAGGGAACATTTTCTGTTTACAGGTGTAAAAAACAAAAAAAAAAACATTGTTTACGGTTTTCTTTTGTTACAGGTGTTTTTTTTTTAGGTGGGGTACAGTAGCCGACAGGTGATTGGGCACCCTTGTTGGCAAATAAGGAGTGGGGCGGATGCTGGCGGGTTGGGCACCCGTCGGCAAACAATGAAAGCGGGGGAGTGCATGAGCCAAGGATTGGGCACCCCTCAATGTAACAAGAAAGGGGAACATAGTATGTCGACCGGGGTGGGCTCCCCATCGGCATATAGATGATGGGCAGGGAAACTGACTGAGATGGAAGGGCACCCCAGAGTCGGCAGTTTAATGCCACTGTGCTGCCATGTGTGTAGCGGCAAAGCACATAGGAAGGGTCCGCTGTGTCTGACGAGCTTTGCTCAGATTGCAGCGGACCTTTCCTTAGATGTGCTCGCTGCATTAACTATGCATGGTGTGGCACCGGCATGCTGGCTGATTGGGGAATGAGAGATGCACCTACTAGTGCGTGCCCTGCATTCGCCCAACAGCGACCGCGCCTCCAAATCTCCACTGCCGCAAGATGTTGGCTGCACAAACGTGCCAACATAAAAATGGAAAGAGACCTGGGGGTAATCATATCAGATGACCTTAAGGTTGGCAAGCAATGTGAGAAGGCAGTAGGGAGGGCTGGGGGGATACTGGGATGTATAGAGAAAGGCATCACCAGCAGAAAACAGGAAGTTGTTATTCCTCTGTACAGACAGTTGGTGAGACCCCATCTGGAGTACTGCGTCCAGTTCTGGAGACCCCATCTCCACAAGGACATAGACAGGATGGAGGCAGTCCAGAGGAGGGCAACTAAAATGGTGCAGGGTCTGCAAGATAAGCCATATGAGGAGAGACTAAAGGAGCTTAACATGTATACCCTTGAGGAAAGGAGGGAGAGGGGGACATGATAGAAACTTTTAAGTACCTCAGTGGAATCAACAAAGTCCAAGAGGGTAGCATCTTTCAGAAAAAGGGATGCGCAAGAACAAGGGGGCACAATTTGAAGATAGAGGGGGGAACGGCTTAGGGGCAATGCGAGGAAGTATTTTTTCACAGAGAGGGTGGTGGACGCATGGAACAGCCTTCCTGAGGAGGCTGAGGGGTCAAAAACTGTGGGAGAATTCAAGAATGCATGGGACAGACATAAGGTAGTTCTTGTGGGGGAAGGAAGAAATAGGCTGTTGATTAACTAGGATCTGCAGCTTATCCTGTAGGTAGGAAAATGAGCAGACTAGGTGGGCCAAGCGGTCCTTATGTGCTGTCAAAGTCTATGTTTCTATGTTATCAAAAGAGCCATGCCAGGCCCCTTGAAAATCAGACCCCCCACCCACCCAGCTCTAAGCTAAGCTATGATCTTATTTTCCAAGATGACAGGGTAATGTACTTGTTTTAGAAAAATGGATAAGTAGAATCCTTGATGCTGACAGGCTACAAGTGTTGCTGTGTAATGTTTGTTGAACATTCCCATTTGCTTCCCCCATCCACTTGCCTTTCAGAAACTGGCTCTCATTATGGAATGGTTGTATTCATTTACAGAAGTGTTACCATGATTATAGGAGGTATGGTGGGGCTGTTATAAGGGCACAGCAGATAGACAAGGTAAGACAACCCATGTTTATCACAGATGCTTGTCATTTATGCTGATTTTTCTTTGATTACCATGAAAAATCACCCTCCTATCCCCACCAGTCTGACAGAGAACTCTTTGCTCCTTACCAGGCAACTGATAAAATTAAGGTTGTGGTTCCACCTGAGGATTTTGTGTGTGTCTATCTGTGTACGCCAGTGGAACTCTGAAGAATTTTTAATTCATGTATTCCATGTCACCATTCCATGTTTGTGTGTGTGGGGTGGGGAGCATTCTGCTACAGAAATAATGCAGATCTTTGACTTCTTGTATTCCATGGTGAACAATCACACAGTGTACTGAATATGAAGAAAGACAAGTGACTGACAGGTGAAAAACATCTGTGGAGGGACTATTTTGCATTATTTAGCAACATTTTATTATACTTTTTGTGGGTTTGAAAATTTTTAGAGTGTTTGTTTTTTAAAAGTTGCCTCTGAGCCCATTTTCCTTTGCAATGTGCCTTACAACATCCCTAACCATGAGGTAAACGTAGTGCAACCAATGCCCTGTCGTGCCTTATTGCTTAAGTACGATGAGTGATGTAAAGAGAGAAACACTGAAATGACAGTTCTGCTGCTGCGCTGTTTCACTTAGCTGTATAATTTAAATGCTGTAGATATGCACTGCTGTATAGTGCATGTTACTCAATTTGCAACTGCATTTTCTTTCTTTTATCTTGGTATAATTTATCATGTTCACAGCTGCTGACCACCACCCTCAGACATGGCTTTCTCTCCTGCCCTGCACTTGCACTGTGTAGTTGTCCCCCATCCACTCTCAATAATTTACAGTACTGTTCCTTCTCCATATGTGTATCGCTTTTGTACATTTGCAAATTAATTTAACGTCATGCACCTCACTGTAGTGTATTTCTCTGTACCTGGTATTTGCTTCTTCTACAGTTATTGTTTTGCATTTATTGCACCTTGTTAGATTGCACTGTTCTCCACCCCCTCTCTACCCTCAAATAAATAAATAAGTAAATATATAAATGAATAACTACAGTAAATGTGCATTGTAGCTTTTTTTTTTTGGCTTGGAACCCCATTGTTTCCCTCTCCCAGATCACACCTAGAAATGAGCTTTGGCTCTGTGTGCCTTTCTCAGCTATGCCATGCTTAACTATATGGGGCCTGATATTCAGAATTGCTCCTGACAAAGGTGCAAGTGGTGGTGCAGTGCAACTGAGTTGCGCTAGAACAACAAAGGATATATCCAAAAGAGATGTGCCATAGCACATCTCTTCTGAATATAGCAAATAATGCGCGTGGCGCAAATACACTGCGCCAGCACATCCCCCAGACTGGTCTGAATACCAGGAATGGGAAATGCACCAGTGCATCTGAGATATGCCGTGTGCAAATTCCTGATATTCAGATGCACATATGCAAATGGGGCCATAATGAATGCAAGGCACAAATGGAGCCGTTTGCACATTATTATGGCTCCATTTGCATGTGTTGTGCAGGGCTGGCCAGCGAAATATGCCTGGAAACTTGCACAGCATGCGGTCCCTGTACCAGGGACTACAGTAGTACCCCATACCAACAATCACCGTATTTTGATTATTTCACTCTCCCTGGTAGTCTAGTGGTACTCCACTCCCCTCCCCTTCCCTACCTCTGATCATCGTATTGTGATGATTGTAATCACCCTGGTATTCTGGTGGTACCCCCCTCCTGCCGGTAACCCCGATTACCATAGAAACGGCAATGTCCAGTTCCTGGTGGTCCATGGCACCCCCCACTCCCTCACTTACACAGGAACCCCAGCCCACCCAGCCCCCAGTCATCGGCAGGCAGCAAACCCACCCACATACTACCATGGCGGCCCACCAAATGACAGCTTACAGTATCAGCTGCAAGCCCATTGGTCCACACTGTGGACTAATGGGCATGCAGTGCATACTGTAATAGTCATTCATTCACAGAGTTGTGAATGACTATGACAATGCACTGCAAGCCCATTGGTCCACAGTGTGGACCAAAGGGCTTACAGCTGATACTGTAGCTGTCATTCAGTGGGCAGCCGTGGTGGTATGGTGGGTTGCTGCCAATGATGGGAGGAGCTGGGTGGGCTAAAGTCCTGTGTGGTGGGGGTTGGGATGCCACTGGACAACCAGGGACTGAAAATTGCCATTTCTATGGCAATTGGGGTTACCGGCAGGGAGGAGGTACCACTAGACTACCAGGGTGATTACAAACATCATAATACGGTGATTGGAGGTACGGGAAGGTAGGGGGTACCACTAGATTACCAGATGATTGCAATCATCACAATACAGTGATCAGAGGTACTGGAGGGGAAGGGGGTACCACTAGACTACCAGGGAGATTGAAATAATCAAAATACGGCGATTGGAGGTACGGGAAGGGGGGTACCACTAGACTACCAGGGACATCTGTGGGTACTTGTGAACAGTGTTCTGGGGTGGGTAGCCAAGCACGGCTGGTGGCTGCTGTGTTGCACATTGCAATACAGCAGCATGCCTTTGGGTGGCTGGCAGTTGAGCCATTTTTTAAGGGCTCAACTTTGTGCCCAGATATGCAGCACATCTCCGGGATATGCCGACAGATGCGCTGCACATCCCGGGCTGAATATCAGGATGTGCCACATATGCATGGGCACACCCCTGGAGATGTGCCGCATACATTAACTTTGCACTCCAGTGCATCGGGAATTTTGCTGTGCAATTCCCCCTTTTGAATATTGCCCCGGGGCACATTTCTGGGGTTGCGCTGGTGCAACCCTTTTGAATATCTCGTGCCTAGTGTTTAGAAAATGCATTAAAAGCCATGTAACACAAGGCTTTACTCTGTCTGCTTATTTTTGCTAAGAAAACATGGGCTACACAAAACTAAGCAGTAGTGTTTTGTGCAGTGTGCCTTCCGTCTGACCCACTGGCATGCCTTAGGCACTGATTTGAGACAGCCACAGATGGTCCTGATCCAAAAACTTTAGGGCCCTGGTACCTCTGGAAGTATAATTACAGCACTGGGTCCTTCCAGTTCCTGGTATGCACCACAGGCTGGGATGGTGAAGGAAAATGGAGAGTCCAATCTAGAGTTGTGATAAGAAAAAGTACAACAAAAAGAATGCAGTGGCATAAAATTAAAATATGAGGAAACTGTGGAATTTAGGTCTGCCAATCGAATCCCTTTTTTTTTAATGGGATTTTCTTGTTCCTCAATCAGCCTACAGTACCCCCAGCCCCATCACAGGATTTAGTGGTTATCCACCACTTGCCCAGACCTACAGAGTGGTGGGTGGACTGCCATGTTGGTTGTACGTGGGCATGCACGGAGTGCCAGTGCAGTGGTGGGTGGCCTGCCATGTCGATTGTACATGGGCATGCTAGGCGTGCCAGTGTAGTGGTGGGTGGCCTGCCATGTTGGCTGTATGTGGGCATGCAGGGACTGCCAGTGCAGTGGTGGGTGGCCTGCCATGTTGTTTGTACGTGGGCATGCAGGGACTGCCAGTGCAGTGGTGGGTGGCCTGCTATGTTGGCTGTATGTGGGCATGCAGGGACTGCCAGTGCAGTGGTGGGTGGCCTGCCATGTTGGTTGTATGTGGGCATGCAGAGAGTGCCAGTGCAGTGGTAGGTGACCTGTCATGTCAGTTGTACAAGGGCATGCAGGGAGTGCCAGTGTAGTGGTGGGTGGCCTGCCATGTTGGCTGTATGTGGGCATGCAGGGAGTGCCAGTGCAGTGGTGGGTGGCCTGCCATGTTGGCTGTATGTGGGCATGCAGGGAGTGCCAGTGCAGTGGTGGGTGGCCCGGCATGTCGGTTGTACATGGGCATGCTAAGAGTGCCAGTGTAGTGGTAGACCAGGGCTTTTGCCTCCGGCTCATGGTTTTCTTCCTGAGGGTGCTGCCACACATGCATGCCTGGCATCCAGTGGCTACTGCTGTCCCAGTTTAATGTGGTCCTGATGTGCTGCCATCTGTTCTCCACCAGGTGGCAGTGGGGTAGTAGGATGTAACCTCCCCCCTCCTGGAATGAGGAGAGCTGTTCTTAGGGCACATGCTACTCCCTCCCCCAGCTGGTCCCCCAGTGACCCGAATCCATTCCCAAACTCAGGTCTCCAGTGCAGAGATCAAAAGTGTTATGGTTGTGCTACTGGGCCAGCTGCCAATCTCATCTCATCCTAACTTTTTTGGTGGTGTCTGGGTGCCCTCTTTAAAGCATGACAAGGTATCAAAATAATCCATATCACACCTCCCCCTTGACATTTACCAGTCCTAAACATAGCAGATTATGTCATCTCTGTTGCCTACTAAATAAGAATCTTAGGTTAAATTTTGACTCATTATTTTCCCTTCAGTCTAGCAAACAAGACACTAGAAATCTCAAATCCAGCCATAATCATTTTATTTCCATACAATGCATTTCAATGCTATGGGTCAGTGCACTTTTCATGTTGCCTTCTGTGTGCGCAAGCAACATCTTCTGGTAGTAATAGCACAGTGAGAGGTGTGTCAGTGTTGGCGAATGCAAGGCATGCTTTAGTAGGTGCATCCCTCATTCCCCAATTAGCCAGCATGCTACGGCTGATGCAAAAAATATGTAAAGTACCACCAACTTGAAAGAAATCTGCCACTGCAATCAGAGACAAGCTTGTCATGCAGAGGCAGAGATGGCACACCTCCCATAAGTGCCTTTCCTGGTGAAACATTTCAATAAACATGGCAGTGGCAAGCAATCTCCAAACAAAGCCGACATCGGGGATGCAATCCCTGTGTTGGTGTGTCCTTCACCTCTCCACATTGTGTGGCACACTGGGAGTCTACCCCAGTGTGCCTAACAAAGTGTGTTGCAATGTTCTTTTTTTTTTTACCTGAAAAAAGAAAATGGTCCCTTGCTGTGCGTGGTACCCTCTCCCCGAACCCGCACCCAACCTCTGTGCACCCCACCTCCCCACACTCCCCCACCCCATACTTACCTCTGGAGGGCCAGCACTGCGATCTTCGGTGGAGCGGAAAAACTTCTGGACTCTTCAAAGCCGAACTGCAAAATGAAGAAATGCCGGCAAGCTGTATAATATCATCATTGGGGGGGGGGGGTTCAACTTAGGTGGATATCTCAGACATTTTTTGAATTTTGGCTCCAAATTTTTAACATGGGTTTTATAGGACCCCACCTCATGAACACATGCAGTGTCATCTTGTTATTCTATCCCGAAAGGTGATTTCGTGGTCACTGCATGGAATCACCATTCAGGACCAGTTAATGAAATGACAGTGCCACTGTTTATGAGGTGGGGTCCCAAAAAGCCTATGTTGCAAATTTGGTGAAAAAAATTCCAAAAAATGACTGTGTTATGAGCATGCATTGTGCAGTTTCCATGTACACTCATAACTTTGACAATTTTTTATATTTTCACTCCAGATTTTCAACACTGACATTTTTCACACCTCCTTGTGAACAGTACAGCTGTCATTTTTCACATCCTGCCCAAAATGTGTTTTTGCACATATGGTGCACAATGGTGCTGTCGCTGAGGAAAATCAACTTTTGGGACAGATTAACAAAATTACAGTGCTCCTGTTCATGAGCAGAGGTCCCAAAAAGCCTATGCTGAAAATTTGTTAAAAAAATCTCCAAAATATTTGCATTAGGGGCATGCATTGAGCAGTTTCTACGCACGCTCTTGACTTCACTAATTTTTCATATTTTCACCCCAGATTTTCAACACTGCCATTTTTTTACACCTCCTCATGAACAGTACAGCTGTCATTTTTCACATCCTGTCCAAAATGTGTTTTTGCACCTGTGGCGCCAGATGACGCGGTCGCTGTACAACATCACCTTTCAGCGAACAGACTGATAGTGCCACTGTTCATAAGATGGGGTCACAAAAAGCCCATGTTGAAAATTTGGAGTGAAAATACCAACAAACACCTGGGGCGTTAGAGTTTCCAACTGTAACGCCCCACCCTGTAGAGACTGACAGGCATCAGGGGTGTGACTTGGGATTGTCGTTGTAATGCTCATGCCATTCCACCCCCACCCTGCAGCCAGTGATAGGCATCGAGGTGTGCCTTGGTCTTTTCAGCCCCAAAGTTCATCCCATTTTCCTATACTGCACCCATCTCAGCATATTTCCTTATGAAATGGAGTGAAGCGTAAGGCCCGAAGACACTAAGGCACACTGCAACACTTGTCAGTGTCTGCAGGGTAGGTTGAGGTCAAATGGCATGAGCGTTATGGCCGACAACCCAAAGACACACCCCAATGCCTGTCAGTCTCTGTAGAGTGGGAGTGGGGTTGGTATAAGTTCAGTACTTCACTGCCATTCCTATTATGCATCTCTCTAACTCCTGCACTGCCAATGCCAATGCCAGCAAGACAACATTCGGCATTGACAAATGCTTGTTCTGTATATGCTGCTAAATGCTGGAAAGATCTTCCACTCTCTGTCCACACTGCTAAGAAATATACAGTTTTTTGAAAATCAATTGGGGAAAAAAAACAACACTTGCTTGTCCAATTGGGTTGTGCATCTTTTTAAGTGTTCGTATCTCATGGAGCTCTTGTGTTAAATTTTTGTATTACTGCATACTGCAAGTTGTAAACTTTTGTATAATGTAATACTGTAATTGTAAAATATATTATTTTCATCATCTAGCTGCCCTTGTATTGTAGCTCTAGGGCGCACTTGAAAAAGGGCATTTGGTTCAGTGTACCTACTCAGTTAACAAAACTTAATACAAAAGGAACTGACTTTCATATTCTTCTTCAAAACCACACTCGTAGAATTTAACCTCCCAATTGATCCTTTTAAAGTAATCATTACCTCTGAATGATAATAGGCCTCCTCTGAAAAGGCGATTCAAGCCCTTTCATTATGACTTATTTTACCTCTGCAATCATAACAGGAGAGAATTATGATCAAAGTCAGATTTAGGCTCACATAATTATAGATGAGAAAGAGGAACAGCAAAAATAAAACTGTTTCAGATCATTCAAGCACTCATCAGGCAGAGAACTCAGGTTTCTGCTGCTAAGCCTTATCAAGCTAGTTGCCCCACCCACCCATTAATCTTTCTTTGTGGGTGGCTTACCTCTTAGATTTTTCTCAGTTTAATAGCTGTGTTAATCTGTGGTTGTTTACATTATGTTAAACATCTAGCAACACAAACACTCAAGTTGCTGTGCTAGTTTCACAATAGCAAAAAAGTCAACTGGTGTTATGACTTCAGTATACGATACAGTGACATATTTTAACAACTACTATAATGTAGTGACTGTAATAATTCAGTGGTTGTCATAACATGATATTTCTTTTGAGGTCCAAGAACAATATCTGCCTGATACAAATCTTAACCATGTGGTAAAATACTTTCTAGACGATATTAAAATGTTCAGATTCTTAGTTCATCCATTTTTAAAGACAATAAATAACTTATACTGACATTTCCCAGTCATATAAATAAACATGCAGTGTCAGTTTTCATCATAGAGTGGAACACAGCACTGTGGTCCATTCAATTAACTAGTGCCATCTAGAGGCAAAATCAAAGATGTAAAACACTCCTGCTGCTAACTGAGAAAAAAAAGGTTTTCTTGCAAAAAACAAGGATTCATCCAGCAAATTGGATATGGTATGTGGTATAACAAGGTGCATGAAGCATTAATACAAAGACAAAAATTGGGGTTGGATTAAATTAAATAGGACCTATTCACAAACTTCCCGCTGAAGACCAGGGAATACTTTTGCCTTCTAGTAAGCAAAGTCGAATGCCAACAATAAAACATCAGCAACCAAGTGAATATAAATAAATCAACTGTGTATGAATGATAGCAGCACAACTATGTTTTTATATGTGTGTCATTAGCTAGTTTGCAGCTCTCAAAAAAGGGTGGCCTGTAATCAGGGTTTCAGTTTCTTGTTGTTTGTTTTTTTATTTATTTAGTTGTTTAACCAGGAGTAGCACACCAAACTGAAAGCTTTTTTGCGGGAGCGACCTGGGAGCACAGGGAAGTTAAGTGACTTGGTTAGGGTCACACAGTATGCAAGTGGAAACTGTGGGATTCAAACTCAGGTCTGGTCTGCTGGATGTCAACAGATTTGCAGCTCAGAGCCTTAAACCACTGCACTCCACTAACATGCAACGGAATAGTCAGAATAATGAACCCAAAAAAGTAATACCAAAAATAGCTGAATTCAACTCAATAGGTTTATTGGGCAAACTTACCCTCTGAGACTGTAAATTTCCCTATGGCATACTTACCAGTCATTTAGATATCAATAGCACATGACAGATTGAGCATTATGGTTAACTCCATTTTAGAAGCATGTGGTTTCTAAAAATAAGGGAACACTACAATAGTAATAGTGAAGGAAGTATTTGACTCCTGAAATGTAAACTGAAAATTAGGTGACATCCAGTTCTGCAGGCATGGAAGTCAAAAAATATTTTGTTTTTCTGAAATCAAGGGCATACCTGGAATTGGGTGTTACTTCTACTATCTTGTATCCTGCAAGGATGAGGGTACTGTATATGAAGGACAGACATACATATTCAGGGACCTAGATGATGCTAACAGTTTTGGATATGAAGACTAACATTTTTGCCTCAGCTTTAAACTCTGATATACAGTAGAGGTACTACCAGCATTTCTGACCATGTAAATGGTAATAATCCCAGCCTGAGTTCTTCAGCATGAAGGAGCAGTAGCAGTGGAGTCTCCTATGACTGTGGGCTGAATAGCAACTGGGTAAAGTGTTTTTTTGAATTATAAGATGTCAGAACCCCATATGACCTACACTTCTTTTCATATTTTGGGTATTACTTTTTTGTGTTCATTATTCTGACTATTCCGTTCCGTGTTAGTGGAGCCAGTGATGACTTAATTCAAGTTAGTGACTAAACAAAAGCTTTCAACAGACTCAAGACATTCTTATAGTTATTTGACATTATTTGCTCATACGTCAATGCTATAAATATATATATATATATATATATATATATATATAGAGAGAGAGAGAGAGAGAGAGAGAGAGAGAGAGAATCAAATTATGGGTAACTGTGGTGTGTAGTAAAATATAACACAGAGGGGGGCTAATTAGCTGAATTCAACTCAATAAGTTTATTGGGCAAATTTACCCTCTGAGACTGTAAATTTCCCTGTGGCATACTTACCAGTCATTTAGATATCAATAGCACATGACAGATTAAGCATTATGGTAGATTACCGAATGAATTTTTATTGTGTTGACCTTATATGAGGAACGATACCGTTGATGCATGGTCCTGTATCTGTAGACTGTCTTTGGGTCATGAGGGTAGGGGATGTGGTAGGGTGAGTGGAGGGGGGGGGAGTTAAACATAAGAACCCTAATAGCACATTTTCACACTTTGTGGGCATTGTGTTTAGTGCCCTAATAATTTTCAACTTTTAAGTGGTTTGAGTTTTAAGTCGCAGCAACCCTAATGAGCATTGATGTAGTTTTATGCCATAAATGTCCTAACTTTTTAATAGTTATTTGGCAACTTCATTTACTCTTTTTATTTAGTTTTTATTAGCCAAGTAAGTACACTACCATATTGATATAGCAACCCTAATCCCCACCCACTTCTCTACCCTTGTAACCATGGTGGAACAGATCACTTAGCCAGATGGCCAAGGACTAGTAAAACAGTTGGTTTTGCTTCCACATTTTGATACTTACTACCCAGCTGGGTACCTGCCATAAGTGATTTTTGAGCCCTTAAAAATGATGGCCACATCAAAAGTCAAACTGACCACCAGCTCACAAGCAGATTTACCACACCATGGTGGTGACACAAGGTCAAGCTAAAGGTCTAGCACAGCCTTACAAAGTTCTGCTGGGTTATGGAACCGAAGATTCAGTTATAACTTAGAAACATATACACATAGGATTTGTTAGAAGAAAAGAACTCCTAATCCCACCCAGCCTGCCCAGATGATCCCCACATAGTCTGTCTCTGCAGACCTTAACTGATCTCCTTCGACCCTGACTCTTCCCTGTCTATCAACTAATTTTCACCAATGTACTTCTACCCCTCCCTAGCAATTTCCCCATAAAGCTGTTTCTGAGACAGTCTCCCACTTCTTTAAAATCCACCCTCCTAAAGTCCAGGACCCTTGTCCTCCTGTGGTTTACCTCTGTTCTTCACCTAATAATAAACTACACTGTATTGTGATCAGTGGTACCTAGACGACTGCCTATTGTCATGTCTGCTATGCTATCCCTGTTTGTAAGCACCAAGTAGAGCACTGTTGCATTCCTAGTGGGTTTGTTGACTAGCTGCCTGAAAAAAGCCCCTCATAGGGAGTCAAGGATGGCCCTGCCCATTACTGAAGCTGCAGTTGGAAGGCTCCGATCCACATTTGTCAAACTGAAGTCACCAACTAGCAGCAACCCCACTCCCCTTGCTTGCCATCCTAATGATGGCTCCCCCAGTGCCTTATCCAACTCCTCTCCCTGTGCCTAAGGTCTGCATACCCCCATATGGATACAGAGCCCCCAAGTGACCCACATTGCATGGGTCCAACCTGATTTAGAGCTTTAAAACCCACTCACCCGCAAGCCCTCATCCAAACCCGCTTCAACCCTTTCCAAGTAAGCGCATGCCCCCACTGCGCTCATTTCCGGCCCCTCTTCACTCCGGCAATTTATACGTGATTGTGCAGCCACAGAATGACTGCAATGATCCACATTTTTGAGCTGCAAATGACAGGCAAGCAGCTGACAGTCACAGCATGAGTCTCAGTCAGCTGCTGACTGAGACTCATGCTGTCGCTGTCTGAGCCGGGGAGGGTGTCACGACTCGTCAGAGACCAGAGGTTGTCAGTGTGAAAGCTAGCCCATTTTAGTTAACTTACTAGGAACTTCAGGTCCATGATGTAGTCCGATATTAGTCAAAGTCTTAGTGACTTAGAGGAGGGGAACCAGCCTTGGGTGGCGGTGTCTCTGCTGGGCGTAGCGGCAGCCAAAAAAAAGCAGCTGAAGTGGAAGCATTCTTTGACCAGCTTCCAGAGGCAGTGGTCGTCTGACTGGCCCTGTGTACAGCCTGTGAAAGGGAACCCAGAGAAAGCGTGGTGCACAGTAAATCCCTGTTCCCCTGTTCTTTTTTTCTGACAGTCATTAACATCACAGTTTATTTCGTCAGTGTCAGTGGCTCAGCAGGTAGCACACTCACCTCTGAGGCCGGGAGATCAGAAGGCTGTGGGTTCAGTTCCCACATCTGGCACTTGGGTTAATATCCCAGTACTCACACTGTAGTGCAGCATGAGAGGGGTGCTACACTTCTGAGGTGCTGTCTTTCAGATGAGACATTAAACCGAGGTCCCATCTGCCTGGATTGGTGGTAGTTCAGGTGGATGTTAAAGATCCCATGGCACTTATCGAAAAGAGTAGGGGAATTTCCCCGGTGTCCTGGCCAAAATTTCACTCATTCACTAAAAATACCACCAACAGCTTAATCTGGTTCAAGGTCAGTTGGCATTCATCTGTATCCCCCTCCCCCGGGTTGTGCCTGAAAATAGGCAGGATTTGTCTAGTGCACTTACCCAGTCAACAAAAAATAAATAAAAATAAACTTTCCTGTAAATCTGGAGAGAGCTAGTTGTTGGCTGAGAAAAAACAAAGTACCAGCACTGTTACTCTAATTTTTCTGACACTGAAGTGGATCATAACATTTCCTCCTGTTGTGAGACAGACAGAAGAGACTTAAATTAATAAATGGAGAGAGCTTTTTGGCTGAGAAATTATTTTGAGAGAGAAAAACAAAGTCTCTGCTCTGTTTCTTTAATTTCTGAGAGAGTCCTAACATTTCCTCCTGTATACTGTATGTGAGCTGACAGACTGAAGAGACTTAAAGGTGACCTGCAAAGAAAGACTGCAGCCTGCTCCCACTCCCACATACCTTAAAATGCTACTGCGGGAGTCTGAGGCTGCAGTCATCTTAATTTTTAATCCAGCAAGCATTTTGTTATAAAGTGCCGCAACTTTCAGCTGAACATGGAAGTGCCGCGGGTTCCGATATAAGCGGGCGCAAAGAGTCATGGGTATTACACCCATTTAGTGACGTGGCTACCACCACTGCTGTTATTATAGTTGCAATGGTGGTACTTTATTATGTTTAATTTATGGCTTATATGGGGGTCTTCATATATGGAATGATACAGCAACACCTGGACAGGTCTCAAGAGAAGGAGCAACCCCTAGGGAATATACAGCGTAGTAGATGGCTACATCACATATTCAGGTGGATGATTATGTATGGAGGACAGGGCAGAATGTCATGACAGCCCTGGCAATGACACTGCTGTGTGCAGAGGGGGTAAGACTCCAAATGTAGCCTGCACAGAAAGATGTAGGTATGCCAAGGCTCATGTGTCCACACATGGGGGATAGGACATTATTGACCCCACTGGGAGCCAATACATACATGGCCTACAGGCGTGGCTGTACACCATAGGTACCACAGACGTGGTAGGGCATATGTCAGTGGCCACCCCACATACCCGGGCATCAGCCAGGGAAGCCACAGTGCCCTGATACTGGTGTGTGTGTGTGTACCATCCATGGTGGGGTTGTCCCCCAAGCATGCAGTAGTGTGCAGCAGAGGATGTGGTGCAAGTGGCCATGCAGGGGGGAAGCCGTGTGGGGTATCTCAGGGGAGAGCCATGTGGTGTGGGGGTATCTCAGGTGAGGGCCATGTGGTGTTGTAATGTTTTAAAGCCCTGAAAGGTCCAGTAGCCTCTGGTCAGCTGCTACACTGTGGCGTACCAGTGGCTGCATCCCTGCCATTACAGGCAAATGTCCTGCTGCAGAGTGGCACAGTGGAATATTGTACCACAAAGACATACAGGGCAGACCACCAGCATCGTGGTCATGTGGCACACAAGCACAGTGTCACTTCATATGGCCAACAGAGTGCCTGTCCTGTGTACAAGGAGGTCAGTCAGGCATGCAAAAGCGAGGAACATCCCACACGGCACTGTATGAGGAAGATCAGATTGAGAGTGGTGCTACAGCTTTCCTGACATACACTGAAGGAATTCAGGGTAACACAGTAACAGTCTAATATTTGTACCAGATGTATTTGGGAGAACAGTTATTCTGGAGGAAAGGGAAACCAGAGAGGCAAAAGCGTGCCCTGAACAGACCACTACAATGTAATCAGATGCTAATATAAAAACTTTGGTGGGAAACAAAAAATGCCTCACTTCCCCCAGAATAGGCAGGGAAATGTACTTCTGTTTTGCCGAGTATGTCACAATGTTTGTGAAGACAGTGACTCAATCCATTCTCTTGAACAGAGGGTAAGTGGTGTGCACTGGTCAGCCTGAATGAGCAGAGGCAAAACTTTTATCTCTGCCCATTAAGGCTGGTCAGTGCACATCACTTGCCCTCTGTTCAAGAGAATGGGTTCAGTCACTGTCTTCACAAACAATGTGACATACTCCTGTTTTTTTGAGAAATGGACTGTCCAGCACTGAGCTGGAAGTTTCATCCCACTAGTTAGCTAATTGCTTCAAGCCTACTGATACAAGGTCACAGGCTCTGTCCCAGACCATTTACTCTTGGCTCCACAGTGCAGTTGCACTGTTTTATGTGTCGCTGCTCAGGTGAGAACAGGGAAACCAGAACCGAGTGTTGAATGGGAGGGGTTAAGCTGAAGTCTGGACATAAATGGCCCCTCGGCAAATGCTTCACCATGTAACCCTACCCTGGCACTCCTACGGTGCAAGTGCCCCCCCACCATCACTGTCCTATTCTCAGTATGAGTTAAAATAAAAGATTATCCCCCGCTGGTACCAGTGGTACTACTTCCTCCCTCACCAAGTCCCAGGTTTGCATTAAAAAACTACCTTGTAGTATAGTGGTGGTGCCCATTGTTGGCCAGCCAGTTGCCCACCACGGTTACTTGCAGCCTTGCAGGCACAGTTGCATATTGTATTGCATATGGGGTGGGTGGCTGATGGCACTGTTGGACAGCCAGTTGTCCACAATATTGGAGGTTCTGCAGACTATAATGCCAGTCAGAGTCTCCACTCCCACACCCCTGATTACATGGGGGCCAAAAAATTCCACTGAAATTAGGGGTGGGGTACATATAACAAAAGTGTGTTTTTTTCTTCAAGAAAAGCCCCCAAGCTCACCACAGAGCATGTAAACCCCCCAGAGCTTCTTGGGGCCTTCCTGCCCCCAGACCCCAGGCTACAACCTTTATATAGAAATGTTTCACAGATCACAGTATATTACAAAAACTGCACATGGGGTCGGTGGTCGATTTGTCCCATTTCCAAAATGTCATATCTAAATCCCCCCCCCCAAAAAAATTCCTGGCTACGTCCCTGCCCCCCCCACTCCTCAGCCACAGTGACCAGCATTCCAGTTGCTGAAACTTGGGACCTATGGGACAGTGGCCCCAGTGCCTGTCTCCAGGATGACCCACAGCACCTCTAACCCTACCTTTTCCTCCGGGTGCGCCTGTACTTCCAAACAAAACTTTTGTCCATTTACAAAACGAAAATGAAAAGGAGTCCAATATGTTGGAGTCCCTCCTTGATAATGTAAAAACAGAAATAAAGGGAGAAATACATTTTCTTTAAGCAAACTTCCCTTCTAAGTAATTATGTGACCATGCTGAATGGCTGCCTCAGAAATAAACATATTCTTGCACCCCCTGCAGCCACTCACATTAACAAGAACATCTAAGCAGTAAAAATATTGCATGAAATGTTTAGCAGCAGTAAATGTATCATTAAACGGTTGTTAAATGTTGAGAGGGTGGAAAGGGAGTGAATAGGGGAAGCGCATCCTCTTATTCACATCCTTTAACAAGCTATTCAACATTAGTTAAGGTTATGCAAGCATAAGTTCTGCTAAAGTGGTGCTTACCAGCCATGTTGGTAGTCTGGTGGGCCGGGAAAAGCAGGCCCAAAATCCAACTATTATTTTTGTAAGGGTCCTCTTTAGGGACAGGCAGCCCAGATAGCCTATTTATGCTAGTGACAGAAACGTGATGTCATGAAAGTAGACGGGACTTAGACTAGTTATGGTGATAATACTGTTTATTTTGCTTATGGAGGAAAATGATGTTGTAACTTCTATATTTTTAAGTGAAGTACTGAGAGACTACCCACTAATTTCTTTTCTGTATATATTTTTTTATTATTATTTTCTTGTTTTGGTAAAATAAATATCAAGTGCATTTTACAGCAAATTACTGTGTCTGTGCATCTGTCTAACCCACACCCCATGACACCCCTGTCCCACCTCTTTCCATGTTACCATCTCCATTACCTGTCTTTTCTACTTCTTTCTTCTTCCTTCCTTAACTTGTACCCACTTTTTCCTCTGCTTTGTCCCCACCCTTGTCTTCTTGTGCCCCTGCCCTGGGGAAGCTTACTCCCCTCGGACCCTCCCTCCCTTCCTGCTACTTCATCATCTGGGGGGCAATTGTTGCCTCCCTTAGTTCTACAGCCTCCTCCCTGGCTAGTTTTAATGCTGATCCAAGTAGCATTTAAACCTCCCACTACGAACGGTGATACCCTTCCTGGTAGAACACAAGCCATCTCCCCTATGGAGGTCCATATCCTGTCTGTTAGCCCCAAATCTAGCCAAAGCCCTCTTCCATGTACCATGCCTTCAACCAAGTGTTAAAAGCCCTGGTGCAGAGTGTCTTTCCTCTCCATGGCCAGACACAGGTAACACCTTGGCAAAAGCCACTCACTGTGCATACCATCTGCCTGAGGCCCCTTCCCAGAACACTGAAATTTCCCTGCACTACCCCTGCTCTGTCCCTTGCCAAGTCATTTGTTCCCAGCTGGACAATGACATCTAGCTCCTCCCCATCTCCTGCCACCCTAGCAATCCTCTTGGTATGCTCTCTATCCCTTCAAGCTGAAGCTCCTGCCATGTACTTCACCTCTCTCTCACTTCCTCCCCCAGCTCCCAAGTCTATCCTTCTAACAATAGAGTCCTTCACCAGCAGTTGCTTCCTGCTAGGCTGGGGGCCTATTCTTCCCTTTTTGGGGCTTCCCCTTCTGAGGACCCACACTTCCTCCCTCTCCATTGCTATGGGGGCCTCCTCATAGCAGCTGCCTGTCCCACCAATATGGCAAAGGCTGAGGACTGTGTACCCTTCCCGCCACCACCACCCTCCCAAAGCCCACCAAGGTTCAGTGGCTCTGCCTCTGCCTAGGCATCCTTTGGGGAAGTGATGGCATCCACTGGGGGAGTGATGGCAGACTTGGTGGCCCCTGAGTGGGGCAGAAGATCCTCTGCACTCTTTGCAGTTTGGCCTGGAGTCCAGCAACCTCTGCCCTCAACCTAGAGAAGTGAGTACAAATGGAGCAGCACCTCAGTCTCCAGAAAGTGTCCTGAAAGACTGCGGCTCCACTCCCGTTGGAATGCACCACTCCCATGTTCTTCAGTTCCTTTACCATATTGTCTGTTGAAACTTCCCTCTACCTTACTGCCTCCTTTTCACACCTACCTCTCCCTTTGCTTGTCTGAAATTCAGTTTGCACACTTAACACACAGTTCTGTTTGTTAATGAATATTGCTATGGAACTTGTGTGTAATATAACATACATTTAACAATAATATTTTGTGTCATATATTGCTTCTAACACATATACCATTCACTTGTAACTTGTTTCATACAGCTAAAAAAAGACCAAACATAAAACAAAGCAAACCTAACTGATTTTATTACAACAAACAGTGGGGTTAAACAGGGATGTTTACTTGCCCCCTTGTTGTTTAACATTCATATAGACTCATTACTGACGTCTGTGGATAATGATCACTTGGATCCCTATTAATAAATAAAAAAAATGCCATTTATTGTCATGCCCAGATGAAATAGTTCTGTTTGTTCTAACTCAGAAAGGTCTCCAGAGAAAGATGAACATATTTCAACTTAAATGTCACATACTGGACCTGAAAAGTAATTAAAAAAAAAAACTCAATGACATATGGGAAAAAAATCTTCATTTCAATTTTATTTGAAAAATGAGGTGGTGGAATCAACTTCAGAATATACCTACCAGGGAATAAGGATAACATCTAATTGCAAATGGGCTACTCACTTAAAAGAACAATGTAACAAAGCTAAACATGTCGCGAAAGTCCTGTTAAGATTTAATTATAAGTATGGGGGCAACACGCTAGCTGCCGCTGTTAAGGCTGGTGAAGCCAAAATTAACACTACACTACTTTATGGGGCCGAGGTTTGGGGGGTGGGCACAGAATGAAATCAACATAGAAACTCCATTCCTTTATTATTATAAATCTCTTTTACAGGTCCCTCTATCTACAGCAACTACTATAGTCCAGGCAGAACTTGGAAGAATTCCAATGGCTACATTTGTGGAACTCAGGCTAGCATCTTATTGGTTTAGGTTGATTAATAACCCTTCAAATAGCCTTCTGTTAGAATGTTTACAAGAAAAAATAAAATAGGCCAAGAAGAATATTAATACTCCCTGGTTGAAAACCTTACTATTAGTGCTAACAAAATTTACTTATCTCATCTTTGGACTGATTTTTTAAAGAATATTAATATTTCCATTCATTACAAAACAGTGACCAAAAATAAACTATTTTATCTAGCACAGGAAGTGGATATGGATACAGTAAAAAGGCAGAAACAACTTCCATGGTTTGGAGAAAATAAAACTGATCGTTGTATAGAAGAATATCTTCTCCTTCCCATTTCTTATATTAGTAGGAAATGGATAACATGGGCAAGATTTGACTTGGTTACCGCCAAACATATTTTTTTAATAAATTTAACAAGAAAGATCCTGTACAACCCATTTACTTCCAGTGCAACCAGGGGTTCCCAGAAACAATTTTCCATGTAATCACTCATTGTCCCCTGTGTAATATCATTAGAGATCATTTGTTAAAACATTTTCTTATTAGATATGCTAATGTGAATTATGATGCTGTTTTCATTCTCTTGCATCCAATGACAAAAGAGGATGCTGAATTGATTGCAAAATTTGTGGCTTCAGTAGCTCACCTCAAGCATAGGAGGAGACAAGTATCATAAATGACTTGATGCCTATATTTTAGCTGTGTGTGATATCTAGAGACTGATGTTGTATAGCACTTAGAACAGGGTCAATTTTTTAGGAAATGGAAAGGCTACTACATATTCTTTTTATTTCTGTCAGTAATGTTTTTTTTAACTATTCATTAGATTGCATGTCATTTGCAATGCCCTAACTTTCATGTATAAAACGAACGATAAACTTGAAACTTGAAACATACATAAAATAGTATGTAACACGTACTTTCTTTGACTATTTCTAAGTACTGTATGTGTCATAAAGAAAGTAACTCACAACTTTGTAATGGGTATGGTACTTTCAAATTTGTAACAGTTCTGCTGCTTGTGGATGGCCTACAATATTGTGTAGGCCATCTGTTTAGTGAGTCTCTGAGCACAGGAGAGGTTCCAGAAGACTGGAGAATGGCTCATGTGATCCCGCTCCACAAGAGTGGTAGCAGAGAGGAGACAGGGAACTACAGACCAGTCAGTCTTAACTCAGTAGTGGGCAAGATTATGGAGACACTCCTTAAGGAAAGGATAGTGCAACACCTGGAATCCACAGGAGCACAGGATCCAAGACAGCATGGGTTTACAAAAGGAAGGTCCTGTCAAACTAATCTCATAGATTTTTTTGACTGGGTAACCAGAGTGGTGGACCAAGGGGGAGCAGCTGATGTTGCCTACCTTGACTTCAGCTTTAGATGACTTCAGATTTATACTAGATATATATAGATTTATATAGACTTCAGATTTATACTAATGTGAAAATAATTACCAAGATAAACATGCTATGTTAGGCAACATGTGCAAGATAGCTTTCGATATTGTTACACATAGAAGATTGATTAATAAGCTGGGTAGGCTTGGGGTGAGTCAGACGTTGGTCAACTGGGTGGCAAACTGGTTGACGAGCAGAAAACAGAGAGTGGTAGTAAATGGTATACAGTCAGAAGAGATGCAAGTCACAAGTGGGGTACCTCAAGGATCAGTCCTGGGGCCAGTCCTCTTCAATATCTTCATCAGTAACATTGCAGATGGACTGGAGGTGGTTTTGTCTGTTTGCAGATGACACCAAGATCTGCAACAGAGTAGATGATCCAGATGGGGTGGGCAGAATGAGAAGAGATCTGGATAAACTAGCAAAATGGTCGGAAGAGTGGCAACTGGGGTTTAGCACAAAGAAGTGCAAGATCATGCACATAAGGAAGAGAAACCCTGAAGCCACCTATAGGCTGGGAGGGGAGTTGCTGGCAGTCACAAGGGAAGAAAGAGACTTGGGCATCATCATCACCGATGACCTGAAATCATCCAAGCAGACCTCTAAAGCAGTAGGTAAGGCTAGAGGGATGTTGGGGTATATTAGTAGGGGTATCACAAGTCAGAAGAAGGAGGTAATAATCCCTCTTTACAAGACACTGGTTAGGCCCCATCTGGAGTACTGCGTGCAGTACTGGAGGCCACACCTTCACAAGGACATTAACCAAATTGAGGCAGTCCAGAGAAGGACAACCAAAATGGTGCAGGGACTGCATCAGAAAACATATGAGGACAGATTAACTGAACTCAATATGTATACCCTTGAGCAAAGGAAGGAGACAGGTGATATGATTGAAACATTCAAACACCTTAAGGGCATTAACAAGGTGAAAGTGTCTAACATGTTTCAGTATAAGAAAAAAAGCAGGACAAGAGGACACAGCATGAGATTAGAGGGAGGCCGATTAAGGGGTAATGTGAGGAAGTTCTTTTTCACAGAAAGGATGGTGGATGCATGGAACGGCCTACCTCAGGAAGTGGTGGATATGAATATAGTGCAGGGCTTCAAACAGGCATGGGATAGGCATAAGGGAGCAATACAGATGAGTATGAATAGATAGGCCATTGACAGAGCAAAGGCCTATGGCACATTCATAAGGTAGAAAAAGAAATGGGCAGACTGAATGGGCCTTGCCGTCCTTATCTGCCATCAACTTCTATGTTTCTATGTTTCTATGTGTGTCAAGTAAGGCACAGGTTATAAACTGACATAAACCTCCGCAGGTATGCACCCCAAAGTATTCTAATTACAGATCTGCAATGTGTAACATGTATATGAAACACCAGACCTGTGTGGTATGATTCTGGACATGTACCTTGCCCATCAGTCACAAGGGTAGGAGGGGTGATTAGGGTTGCTATGCACTGATTTTTAACATGTTAACCCTGTATAAGGTACTATACTGTTGATGCATAGGTCTGTACCTATAGACTTTCCTGGGGTCATGACGGTAGGGGACATGGTAGGGTGGGTAGGAGTTAGACATAAGAACTCTAATGGCACATTTCTAAACTTTGTGGGCATTGTGTTTACAATCTTAATAGTTTACTTCCAACCTTTGTGCAGTTTGAGTTTTGTGTGGTAGGAACCCTAATGAGCATCAAGTTGTTTTTTGTTTGTTTGTTTTTGCCATAAATATAGATATAGATTTATACGAATGTGAAAATAATTACCAAGATAAATATGCTATGTTAGGCAACATGTGCAAGATAAATGTAGTTGGTCACTAAGTATGCTCAGAAATTTTGGACACACTGAGCATGCTCAGTAATTTTGGACACACTGAGCATGCTCAGTAATTTATACCCACATGTGAAGTTAGATTTCTGAGCATGCTCAGTGACAACCTTCATTCATTTTCCCACAGGACACCTGTGAAAATAAGCTATTTTGGCTTAGTGGGCTTTTCATGGTAAAAAGCGTTAAATGAATAAATTCAATGTGAGATGCCATTTGAGTGAATATACAAGTCTATGTAGTTTACTTTTTGCTTTTGAAGCTTTTTATCATTTATATCACAAACTACCTAAAGAGCTGTTGTATAACTCAAATATGCCATGGACTGACTTAAAATATCATTTTTGTCTTCATTTGAGAGTATAGGCCTATTAACATTCCACTCGATGCTTCACCACTTGTGAGATACAGCCCAATGCTCTCTCTCTCATGAAGATAAAAATATCTTAAGTTAACCACTGTCATATCCCCTATATAAGCCTGCTGCTGAATTCAAAGAGATACAGTTAAATCTTCACACACGCCACAGATTTAAAAGTTAAAACTTTAAAATGATGTTGCATAATGTTGCATAAATTGAATACTCAGTGCACTGACTCGGAATACGCAATTTATCTTCACTTGTGAGGGAGCAGGACTTACCTAACTCACTTGTGGCTTGAGGGTATAGGTCTTCTGATATCCCAGTAATGGCTTCACCCCTCATGAGATATAGACCAATACCCTCTTATCAAAATGAAAATGATATCTTAAGTCAGCCCATGTCAAATCCTCTGTATATGGAGGTTGTGCAATGGGTCACTTTGAAATGTGTCAGTTATCAGCCTGAGTTGTACTTGACCTACAGTGACCCCATGAGTGTTGGGGCATATCATAGCTATGAGTGTGATCACTGCAGGTCAAATACAACAAAAGCTGATAAATGACACATTTCTTACTCGGGTCCACTTCAATTTCAATTTATACAATGGACACCGATTTGTCGAGATAGTTGTTTTTTCAGAATGTTATGGTTTAATTCTTATTTTTGTTAAAAAGTTGGAAGGACTCTTTGTGCTCTTTCCGTGCCCATATGCATGTGACTCATTCTTGTGAAAAGGAGGTTGAAGCTGTGCGTGCGTGGTTGGACGTTATTATTACATAAAGCGATTTCTATTGGTCGAATAGTATACTGAGAGTGGCATTGGGGCTGAAGTGTGCATGCATCAGTTCAGTCTGGGGGTGCATGCCAAAGAGAGAACATCCAGGATGTCTTGATCGGGGCTTAATTGGAACATGGAACAGACATGCTCCATCCAAAATTGCTAAAGATAGCAGCAGCAAGAATCAAGGGACCTGTAACAGACACATTTAACTAATCACTGAATAAGGGACAGGTACCACAGAAATGGAAAGAATCCAGGGTAACCCCTATATACTAAGGAGGGGATAAACTTAGCATGTTGAATTATAGGCCTGTTTCATTATTGATAGTGTTGAGTAAGATGCTAGAGAAATGTGTGTCTGCCAGTTGATTGCACATCTGGAGGAACACAATCTGTTAATAAACCAGCCACATGAGTTTAGAAGTGGTCAAGCCATAGTGGCAGTACTGACTGGGTTCACAAATGCTGTGCTGGGAGCTTGTGAGGAGGGGTTAGCCACCAGCGCAGTGTTCGTGGACTTGGCTGGTGCCTTCGATACGGTGGATCATTGATTACAATTAAATAAGTTAGGAAAAATGAGGGTTCAAGGGACAACTTTGGAATGGTTCAGCAGTCATCTAAGTAACCGTGTACAGAGAGTTGTTATGGGTGACAAGTTATCTGAACCCATGACAGTAAGAGCAGGGGTCCCACAGGGATTGGTGCTGGGCCCTTTATTATTTTTAATATGTGTGAATGATTTGCCCTGCCCATTCTCTGGGAAAAACAGCTTGATGTACGCACATGATATGGTAATATGGTAATCTGCACTGTCAGTTGCAGAACTACAGCCATCTTTGCAGCTTAAATATGATATTATGGCTTGATAGTTTGAATCAAACAAGTTAATTTTAAATGCGGGCAAGACTAAAACGATGCTGTTTGGATCTGTTCAAAGATTAGCAAGGGAAAGGGCCACTTTCAGATATATGGGAAAAATGGGGATTCTTTACCACTGGTATCGAACTTTAAATATTTAGGTGTTCTCAGGGCTCCAGATAGCATTTTTGGGGGATGAGTACTGTACTCCTCATTTTGAAAGTGAGGTGAGTAAAAACAAATTTAGATGTGTACAAATGTCTGGACAGAGCAGAGTGAGGAGTACATTTTTAAAAATAATGTAGTTTTTTTCTAGATAAGAATTGATCAAGTGGTAACAATGCTCCAGATTTGGAAGGTAGGAATAATTTACTCACCACTTTTAAAATATAGTGAATAAAACAAATTTGGGATGCATATGAGTCCTGTAAATCCGTAAAAAAAAACTGCTCCGTTTGAATCACCAGTTATGTTATGAAGCACTATTCTTTCATGTGGAGTATTTACAGATATTGGGTGAGAATTAGTACTCATTAAAAAAAATTTCTGAATAGTATTTCCTAAAATGAGGTATGTAAAACTGTTTGGTACTCCCCTTAACTAAAGACCTAATGTTATTGCTTTAGCGTTAACCTGAGGGATACTCATACAGGGTCCAAGGTATTTCTCCAGATTGCCTTGCAGAGTGTTGCAGCTTGTCATGGGTGTACATTTTACAGCAGTTGGGGGAGTGCTACTGATGAGATGGGAGATTTGCAGCTGCTTGTCATCACTGTTTTATATATTCATTGAGTGATTGTGTTGCTTTGTTCTCTGATATTTGCACTATACCTTTAGGAGACACACTAGAATCAGTCAGTTTTCACTATTTCTTTGCTGTAGCCAAAGTCTCTGCCACCCCTTCCCTGTGTTTGTATCCCACAGGATACAGATGGAGAAAGATGGTGGCTATGCTGGGCTACAGACTGTGAGGGCTGTGTGGGGAGCCAGTTTTTGTAGTTCTTTGGCTCCTCTATTGTTTCTTATCATTCTATTTTTGCATTTTCAGGAGGTTTTTATCTTCTGCGACTTTCATTGCCCCCAAAATTACTTAAATTTTTTTTAAGTTTGATGGTAGCTAGGATGTAGAGATTAGGCAGGGCCAGGTAGTGAGGTAGCTGTAGGAGGTAGCGTTTTTTATTTTTAGGGCTTTGAGCGGTGTTAATTTTTTGTGCTGTGAAAAACTTTTAAAGGGATCGGAGCCTTGAGCCTTGAGAGTCAGGCACATTGTTAAACGTTTTACCTGAATTTGAAGTGGTCTGAAGTTGCCTGGAGTGGTGACTGGAATATCATAGAAGAAATATTTGGATTGACTAGAGCTGTTGGCTGGAATATCTGAATTGCTGGGAGCTACTAATCAGAACATCAAGAACAGAGAGTAAAGACTGTAGATCTTGTACTGGAGTCTTTGGAGGTGTGTCGTTGCTTGTCTAAGGGGGAGTTTTTGGTGTAACCAGGAGGGGTGGTAGTGAGAGTACTGCTCAGTCATGGGATGGCCCAGGCATCTTCCCATGGCTGTGACAACTAGATCACCAGGCTCTGAACAAACTTCTGGATCGGAACTATCTACTGGTTAAACACCGCAGGTCATTTAAGGGACATTGACTTGGAGGAAGCACCATAGACGTGTGCCAGTGGCCATTTTGGAGACTGCTTGGGGTAATCGAGAGAGGCGGTAGCAGATATTTTGTTTTCTCCAGAGATAAGCTGAGCTCTCTTCTGTGGTGCTGACTAGAACACCTAGTTGTGAATGCCTAACCTCTGATTGAATCCTTCCTGTAGCTGCATCAGTTTTACTGGGACTCTGAGGCTGCCGTGATTCCATGTTAAACACTGGTGAGAGCAGTGTTTTGCTTTCCCTGTAGGCTGAAGGGTAAGAGAACTGAGTTTGCTGCTTTGAAAATGAAGTTTAGTGCAGGTGAGAGAAGCATTAATCTCTAACTGATTTATCAAGGTGATATTGTGACCGGCCCGGCTTTCAAATCTCCCCTGGTACCCAGCAGTTGGAAAGAACATAGGCCAGCTAAAAGGGGTGGTGGTGTGAGCACCGCTCTATTTTTCTTTTCTTTGGAACACTTTTCACTGTGAAGTGTTTAATGAACTAAAGAGCTGTCTTCTGCTGGGATAGTCAAAGTTAAAGTGTTACTGAGGACAATTTTTCAACAAAATTGCTGGACATTTTAGCTCCAATTAGGAGCAGGACGTTTTCTTTTCAGCACATTCCTTAACACTGCTATTACATCTGGCTCCACCACTTGATGTGGTTATTTTTACTTATAGAGGGCGTTTTGTGGGTGGGAAATTGTTCGGTATTGGGGAAGGGGTTGAGTGTGTGGTATGTGTGGAGTGTGTGTGTGTGGTTAGATTTGCATTTTGTATAAAGGTGGAAATGAGGATTGCTTTTCTTTTTAGAGGTTAGACAGCCCAGTAGAATACAACTATCCCTGCTAGGTCAGAGACCACTGGGTATCTATATTTAGTGACATTTAGGGGTGCTGATTTGCATCAGGATGTGCCAGAGCCTTGGACCCCCATGAATAGCATAGGCTGCATCCCAGCTGCGCGACCTCCATCCCCTTTCTGACTTCCCAGTTTCAGCTACTGGAGCCAGGCACTGCAAGGAGGTCAGTATTACAAGGGAATGTGTAGATTGTCAGTGGTGGGGTGCAGCGGGTCTGGTAGAGGTGAGAGGTACTGAGGTGGTCAGGAGCAGGAGATGACCTGGAATTAGACGGCACCTAGAGGGAGGCCAGACGTGTTTGATCTTCATCCCCAGGGTTCCCACCGGACCAAGTGGGCAGGTAGCCAAGTGGCCAGCACTGTCTACCAGTTCCCTTTGGGCTGTGCTGTGCAATGCCAGGTCGATGAGGAAAAAGACTGAAGTTATGGTGGACTTGATTTCCTCTGTCGACCTGGCTTGGGTTACGGAGACCTGGTTGGGTGACAACACCAGCTCAGTTCTGGAGGCAGCCATCCCCTCTGGGTACACCGTAGTGCACTCCTGAGGAGGGAACGCAGGGGCAGGGGTGAGACCATCTGTTTTAGATACACTTGGGCTTCACCGTGCACCCAGTAGGATCTGCCAGGTCTTTCAAGTGTGTGGCAGTGTGTGGGGGTCCAGGTGCAGGCTGCAGAATTCTCCTCATCTGCCACCCTCCAAGGTTGGGGTGAGAGTTCCTGCAGGAAGTCATGGACTTTGTCATCAACATGGTGTTGGAGTCCCCCAGATCTTTGATTCTGGGGGTCTTCAATGCCTGGGTCAATGACGAATCCTCGCAATTTGGTTATGACCTCCTCCAGTTGATGTCATCACTGGGCCTGACACAAGTAGTTATTTCTGTGACCCATCACCACGGCCACACGCTCGACCTGGTGTGCTCACTGGGACTTGAGGTAACAAGCCACAAGATTTATCAGGTCATTTGGTCTGACCATTGCATGCTGAAGTTCTTGTTTGAGGCCCCCTGAAAGTCCCTCCCCTGTTGAGATGATCAGCTATTGTCCCTTGAGGGATTTAACCCCAGAGGGACTGCTGGTGGTAGCTGACTTATCTAGAGTAGACACTGCTTGTGCGGTTGGCACAGGCAAGGTGGTGGCCGCCTATAACAAGGTGGTCTCTGAAGCACTTGACACCATTGCACCAGTCCATATATTACAACAGATCCTCTCATTTGAGATCATCTTGGTTTGATGGGGATCTCAAGGTGATGATCAGGGATTGGAAGCTGAAGCATTGCTGGTGGAGGACCTGGTCGGAGGAGGACAGACTGGTCTTATGTATTCATTATTATAAGTACCAAGGGGCAATCAACCATAAGAAGACAGAGTTCCTGTCCAGAGAGATTGCTGCAGGGAAGACTAGACCATCTCAGCTCCTTCAGACTGTGGACAGACTTTTACATACAGTTTGTCTGCAGCCAAGAAAAAGCTTTTCCAATCACTTTATATGTGGAGTTTGTGCTATTAATCTCTGACATGGTGTCCTCCATCCAGTTGGGGATCCCATCAGTGAGGCAAGTTTTGCCTCATGGTGATCGACCTGAGGTGAGCAGAGGCGCTCTGTTTGTCTGGGAGGAGTTTAAACTGGTGGAGGTGGCCAAGGTCACTGAGGTGGTCTCGAAGCTAAAGCACACTTATTGTGAACTTTACCTGGACCCAACCTATTTCTTGATAAGATGCATCAGGACCCACACCGGAGGCACTCCCATCATGCCCGTGCCCTGGTTCAATCACCAGTACCTCTATTTTATCTGGGTTCAGCTTCAACCAGCTGGAGGACATCCAGTCATTGATCTCAGCCAGGCATTGTCAGGATTGTCCGGTATATGCTGTTGGAGGGAATCTTTCTGAATGCCTTGAAAGAGGCTCTGGTGAGATCCCTCTTGAAGAAGCCATCTCTGGACCCTGACATCCTGGCGAGTTACCATCCGATCTCCAACCTGAGCTTTTTGCTCAAGGTTGTTGAGAAAGCAGTGGCGCAGCAGCTCGAAGAACACCTTATGTCCTTTTATATCTATGAGCCATTCCAGTTGGGTTTCAGGGCCAGGCATAGCACTGAAATGGTATTAAGGTGCATACTGACCTCTTCAGGGCTAGAGATGGAGGAGACAGGTCAGTTCTTGTGCTCCTTGACCTCTCATCAGCTTTTGATACCGTGGATCACACTGTGCTTCTCAATTGCCTTCGAGAGTATTGTGGACCCGCCGGTACTGTCATCAACTGGTTCGAGTCCTATCTCTGTGGCAGGGAGCAGCGGGTAGTGAAGGGGAATTTCTCCCCCTTTATGAAGCCCCTGTCATGTGAAGTACCTCAGGGCTCGATCTTGTCACCGATGTTATTCGTGGTATATATGCTGCCCCTAGGAGAGCTCATTTAACATTACAGTGTGGGTTTTCACTGCTATGCAGATGACACCCAACTGTATTAGTTCTTTGCCCCTGGAGCACATGACACTGGAAGTGATTAACAGCTGCCTGGCTGAGATCAATGACTGGATGTCCTCCAGCTGGTTGAAGCTGAACCCAGACAAAACAGAGGTACTGGTGATTGAACCAGGTCACAGGCGTGATGGTAGTGCCTCTGGTGTGGGTACAGAATCGTTTTTGGGATCTGCTCCATTGATGGCTTCCCCTAGGGTGTGGGATCCTGGCATTATCCTGGATAACAGATTTAACTTGACGCTCAGGTGTCATCTGTTGTCCAAAGTGGTTTTTACCACTTGAGGAATATTGCCAGGATTAAACCCCTAGTTCTGCCCGAAGACCTGCCGACACTAGTGCATGCCTTTGTTATATCCAGGCTTGATTACTGTAATGCTCTATATTTTGGTGTCACTGGAGGGACCCTCCACCATCTGCAGCTAGTGCAGAATGCAGTGGCTCAGTTGCTGACCAGCCTGACTAGGTCCACTCATGTGACTCTAGTCCTGTGGGCTCTGCACTGGCTGCCCATTAGGTGGAGGGTAATCTTCAAAGTGAGCTTGCTCACCTATAAGGCCCTATCAGACTGGGCCCTGGCTATCTGGCTGATCTCCTTACTCCTGCCACCTCGGTCCATTCCCTGCGCTCCTCGACTAGGGGCCTCCTTGTCATTCCCAGGGTCAGACTAAAATTGGTTCCATGTCATAATGGCAATTGCAGAAAGGCAATCACTGTTAGGGCGAGTGTACATCACTAAAAATCAATTTCAGTGATGTACTCTACTGGCGTACAACAAAAGGGCACCAGAGACTTACTCTTTTTTTTATTTATGTCGCTATATTCATGGACCCCCCCCAAATCCGGTCACCCTCCCTGCCTGGTAGCCCTGTGCACAGGCGTCGTGATTGAGCCGCCCTTTTTGAAAGTGCTCAATTATGGTCGCCATTGTCACAGGCTACCCTAAAAACATCTGGTGACTGTGCCTTTAGTGTTGCTGTCCGGCAGTGTAGAACTCATTTCCAGCTTTTGTCAGGGAGGCCCCAATTGTCGAGTCCTTCAGAAAGGGTCTAAAAGCTCAGCTATTTTGTTTGACTTCCCCAAAGAAGGTGACTAGTTATACCAGTTATCCTAGTTTTGTGAGAGTTTATTTATTTTAAATTTTATGTATTAGCTTTTGTTATTTATATATTTGTATGTGTTTTTTATTATTTGTATTATTTGCAGTAATTTTGTCTGTTTTTATGTAAGGCACCCACAGCCTCAGGGATTGGGCACCGTATAAATAAAATTGCCTTGCCTTGCCAATGAATTGTTTGCAGGCGCAATGATCAGTAACATTTTTTCAGTCTTCATTCCAGCCTGCTGTATCACATTCTCCACAGTGGTGCCCATTTTATTTATACTTAGTGGTTGATTCTTGAACCAGGTTGTTGGTAAACCTTAGTAGGAGGCATTGTTGTTTGTGAACAGAAAGAAGGAGGTGTCATTTGATAAGGTGTTTTGGGGTCTTTGATCCTGGTAGACCTTGTAGTTGGCAACTGGACATTTTACAATGTTTGTCAGAGTAGCATAGGCCCTACATGTTGTGTCTTTAGGGTTTTTCTCTGTTCAGGTTTTAGTTTGGCGTTCTTTGTGGTACTCTAGATACTCCAAATTATTCTCTTCAGTACATAAGAGGATGTCACCCCACCTTATGTTCCACATCTCAGTACCTCCACGAATGCCAAAATATAAATTGTCACATTGAGTTAAAGATAGAGTCGGCACTGTAGGATCCCAGTAGCTGTTTCTGGTATAGCATAGTTATGATGTCATAAGGGCATCTGCAGCATGTCATTTAGATCCCATTCACACTTTTTTAACTCCTTTTATTTAGATTCCAGAACTTTGCAACACTTCTTAAAGTCTGCTGATGTGAAAAGGGAGACAGGGTTGCCATCAAAACGTAGGTGCCACTTCACTGTCTGGAAATGGGATCTCAGCAATCTCAGTGTCAGGGGCTCATAAGGCAACCCATTTGTTTTTTGGCATTCATAAAGTAATAGCATAGGTATTTAGACAGTTTAGATGGTGGCAGTTGTTCAAGGGTTTTGTCTGCACCAAATGTCTCAGAGATGTAGGCTGTCAGCATAGACACATCAGCAGTAGTCTTTCTGTTAGTGTTTACACTGGAGTTTGATTGAATGAAAATGTCTATGTCCCTTTCATTTACTGGGACAAGGTTTTTGGGCTGTTCTTCTGTGCATACAGTGGATGTGGTTTCAGGATCAATCACTGGAGGAAGACTAGGCTCTGCAGGCTAAACACTTTCATTTTCAAGCTGTGTCATCATGTATCCATCGATCTCCAGATCAAAACTCAAGTTTCCTGAGTCCATCATCTCAAAAACAGTACAGCACTGAGCTCCAATGCCAGAAAACTGTTTTTTGTCAGACTCTGCGAATGCACACATTTAAATAGTGCATGACTTTTGAAACACTGCCAGCAGGAATAGTGCGAGCCTGCACAGTGCAGCTGCAAACTAAGTCCAGTTGCAGAATTTTGACTGTGGAGCTTGATGACAAGCCTGGAGTAATGATAAACATTGAAGATCACCTCTAGTGATGATAAATGAGTTATCATCACTCAAGGTCCTACTACACTCTAAATATTTTATTTATCTGTACAGTTTTGTCTCAAAGGTGTATACCCCACAATTAAAGGTATATATCTTCCAGTAAAAGGTATACCTCCCCCACTTAAAGCTGCATACCTCCCAAAAACAGATCTATAACTCTATAAACATAGCTATATACCTCTGCAGCCACATCTATAAAACTCTGAAATCACAGTTATATACCTCTGAAACCATGACATATAAACATTACCACTGAATCCTTGACTCTTTACCTCTGTAAAACAGTGGCAAACCCTAAAAGGTATTAATTAACCACCTACAAAATACCAGTTAACCAATAAAAACATTATAAAAGGAACAAGCCATATTACTTAACTCAGCTAAGAGACAAACTGCAACATGGCAGAACAAACACTGACACAGGAGAGACTGAATTTCATTGACCAACAACAACACTAAAATACAGCCAAGAAAATACAGTTTGATATCAGACTACAGACCTACCTTATCAACATTGGAGAAACAAGAGAACTGCTCACCATACCATTCCCCGAACTGGACAAGCACCTAGTCTGCTTTATAGTCACACACCAGAAGCAGGATGGAACTGAATATGAACCTGAAACCCTCAAAGGTATACATACTGTAGCAAGCATTGCATTATTTGCATCGTAGCTTGCTCATAAAATTAGATTCTAACATTAGAAGGTAGAGAAACAGACCTGTGAGGTAGGGCAAAAGGATTCCACAGACTAAGCTTGTGCAACACGGGGATTCCGCAGAATAAGCATGCACAACATGGCTTACATGATGTATGCATCCCTACACCCATAAATGGCAGCATTGCATGGTTCTGCTTTCAAGCTACAATGTCAAAATGTGTCTGTTGCCGTGTTGGTCATTGCACAACAAGTTGAACAAAATAGGTGATTTGATAGATTTTATTGGACCAACAGTTTACAGTCAAATACTGATATTGCTAACCTATTTAACACCTATTTCTGCTCAGTAATCTCTAAAAAAGATCCTTATACTCCCTTAAAACACTCAAATAGAAACTCATCACGTGCATATACTATTACAGCCTCAGATATTCTACCATTACTAAAAACCTTAAAAAAAACTACTCGCCCAGGCCCAGATAAAACCAACTCAAGATTTTTGATTGAAACTGCAGAAGCAATAGTCATCCCCTTAAAAAGAATCATCAACAAATCTTTAAAGGATTCAAAAATTTCCTTGGACTGGTTAACAGCTACAGTCAACCCAATATTTAAAAAGAGAAACAGGTCCAACGTTCAAAACTATCATCCCATCAGTTTAACATTAATTATCTGAAAAATCATAGAAAGAATTATTAAATCATACCTTGAAAAAGAAATGAGAGAGCTACAACTCTTTGACAACTCACAACACGGTTTCAGATCCTGCTACTCTTGTACCACAAACCTAATATCCTTTTATAACAATGTAAGTCAAGGCTTGGACAACAATACACCAATGGAGGTCATACTGCTGTATTACAGCAAGGCTTTAGATAAAGTCCTACATGGAAAACTTAGCACTAAACTAGAAACATTAGGCCTTCCATCCTGCCTAACAAACTGGATTAATCAATGGCTTACAAATAGGTCACAAAGGGTCAACATTAACAATGCATTATTAAACCAGTGCTTAGTCACTAGTGGGGTGCCCCAGGGCTCTGTCCTGGGGCCAGTATTATTCAATATTTACATCAGTGATATGCAAGTTGGCCCACAAAGCTGGTTTTCAAAATTTGCTGATGATTCCAAGTTAGGAGGAAAAGTGGCTACTCCTCAAAACCTACAAACCTTTGTCTCAGACCTTAACTACGTTGAACATTGGGTCCAGCTGAACAATACGGAATTTAATGTAGATAAATGTGTAGTTTTGCACCTTGGAACAAAAACTCCTAAAAACATCTATTACATAAATAAAACTCCATTTAAATCATCTTGTAGAGAGAGAGACCTAGGTATATTGGTTAATAACAAACTTTCATCCAGTGACCACTGCATCAAAGTGGCCAATATGACAAATAGTTGACTTAAACAAATAAAATGCACATTCATCATCAAAACTGAACAATGGCTCATCCCACTGTATAGAGCCTATATTAGACCATATATTGACTATGGGTCCCCATTTTGGAGCCCACACCTTAAGGGTAACATAGTACAACTGGAACAGATCCAGAGACATGCTACAAAAATGATCCCAAGACTAGCTTCCAAAAACTATCATTACAGGTTAAAAGCAATAGGTCTAAACTCCTTTCAACATAGGAGGCATAGAGGGGACATTCTGTTCATTTACAAACTGCTTAAATCCCCAAAACTAATGAAACAGTGCAGTCTTTATTATTCATCAATTTGCATCATTCCCAGGCTTCATAATATGCAACTTGAGATCAAGACGGCAAAGACAAATCTCAGATAAAAATTTTTCTCATTGCACGCTCCCAACTATGGAACACCTTACCCCAGGAATTAGTAGACTGTAATAACTTTAGCACATTTAAGAAGGGACTAGATATCTGGTTAACCTCTTATCAAAGTTATATCAATTAGCCCACACAGTGTGGAGGAAAATCTCAATGGGCCTTGGTCTTCTATTTTCCAAAAAACCTAGTAAACCTAGTAAAGAGAAATTTATAGAATATCCTTAATCTTTCCAACTCACAGAGGTCTTCTTTAGAAGGAATGCCATTTTCCTTAAAAGGACTCCCTTTTAATTGCCCAGAGCAATATTAGAAAATAAATTTACACGAGTGTGACAGACTAGCGGAGTAATTTGTTAAGAAATTCAATCATACAGAGATAAGAAAGCATCCCTGAAACTATAGGAGTGAGTAGATCAAATGTCACAGAATGGAATGTTATGTATCCGTAGAAGGTCTATAAATTATCTGATGCTAAACTGGAGAGTGTGTGTGTGTGTGTGTGTGTGCACGCGCGTGTACACACGCATGTGTCTGAGAGTGTGCTAAAGCACTAGAAATAGCAGTTCTGCTTGTATGAATCTAAAGTCCATGAAATCATCACTCACCAGTTAAAATCAAAACGATAAATACGCATAGTTATGTAAATTAGATAGAAACCATTTTAATTATAAGCACATTAGAAATATGTAAAACAAATATCTGTCCATGTGTTGTACCTGAAACAAGAAGGAAGCAGGAGCACTTTAAATAGTGTAATGGGACTTATCTTTCTTCTGAATATTGTTGATGATGGTATGAATGTGGACATCAGTTAAGAATATTCTGTAAATCACTTTTGGTCCAACAAATGGTATCAAATCACCTATTTTGTGCAAGCTATAATAATGTCATTTTCACATGGTAAAGTTAGCTGCAAGTGCTACAGTGCTCTTTTTTTCATGTGTAGATTGTCACGAGCTAGCCAACTGCCAATCATTATTTGCAGCATATATTTTTGTTATATATTGTTTTATGTGATTTCTGTGTATGTTTAAATGCCAATGTAACAGGGAATGGATTGTTTTTCTTTAAAATGGCTGACATGCCTGTAACATGGGATTCTCAGGGAACTCAGAAAATGAATTTCCAGCCTAGCTAACACAGGGGTCATAAACCAGCTTGTACAATCATAAAATCTTACAAAATGCTTTTGATCTCAGATACTATCATAGGATATCACATTTTATGAGGTAACAGGATGTTTGAGCCAGGAATTGGATGGCAGATGACCATTCTAGCAGTACTATGTGAAATTCTAACATGAACTGTGAATTAGCTTACAGGATGCTATATTGATACATCAAAGTTTTAACAATGACTGTCCTGTTACTAGTTAATTATGGAGGCAGAATTTGTGTTGAAGCTGACTGACATCACCAGATGGCCAGGAAAGTGTGGGTCACTGATAGGAAAATTGATTACACTGCAGTTTTCAGAAGGGTAGTTAAACTCTCAGCACAGTCACTCAGTGTCATTCTGGGTTTGGACTTCCTCCTGATACAACAGACCAGCTGCTAAGCTGCTACACAGAAAAAGGACTTCGAACATTTTCATGTTTAAGCAGGGCCCCTAGTACTCTGCGGCAGAATTTTCTGATTTCTGCGGCTTGATTTATTCATTTCTGTGGCATAATGCAGTCCTACCATTGGCTAAAATATGATGTGATGTCATAGATGACATCACCTGCCGAGCATAGAGGAGGGGCTTCAGGATAAACAAAATGGATACAGAGCCTGGCACTATGAAAAAAATGTATATTTGAATAAAAATTCACCAAAAACAATGAATTCTGCGGCACTATATGGATTCTGCGGCATGACGCAAATTCTGTGGAAAATTCCACAACCGCAGAATCGCAGAATTCCAAGGGCCTTGTTTTAAGGTAGAGAAGTAGTTAAACCAGGGGTCAACCTTAACCTTTTTTTGTACTAGCCAGCGGGACAAGTTGATTCAAAATTGCACTAGCCCACAGATGGTTGCACTAGCCCTTAATTATAATGGTAAATTTTGATCACTTTTACAGGAAACAATGCAAACAAAGCCAAGAAATACTCTGATTGTTACACATTTATCCTGCTCCCACATTGCTTCCAGCTCCCCAGCAGAAAAAAAGGAATGCAATGCCATCCATCACAGACAGTGAGCCCCCCCTTGTTTTGTACCATGGCCTCCTCTCCTCCACTTTCTGCCCCCCACACACACACACACACACACACACACACACGCACACCAAACAGAGAGAGGATATCACAACAGCAAATGTTCAATCAAGCAGTCCTAGCTCTGTGCACACAATAGCTGACATCATCATGCACCTCACCACACTGTCACCACCAACCACAGGGCAATGAACAGAGTCAGACAGAAAACAACACTCTTGGTCTCCACCCTATAGTCAACTGGAGACCTGCACTTTTGAAAGTTTTTGTACAGTCTGAAGTGAGTCAGGAGCACATCTAAGATTTCTTTGGAGTGGGGCTAGACAAACCTAAGGGGCTTGGGAAATAGAAAACTATGACATTTCTATTTGTAAAAGCATTACTTTTAATATGCTCTGCCCCAACAATAACAGATTTTTCTTTAACATTGTCCTTTCATCAGCTATGGGGAAACAGTACACAGGCATAACACTATACTATTTCTATTTCTGTATAGGATGATCTATTTATGCACCCCAGGAATGCCTATTTCAAGGTTTCAAATTATGTATTTTATCAAGGTTTATTTGTGTACCATACATGATCCAAAGCTTTGTTTTTAGGCTGAAAGGACATGCTGAGTGGGACAAGGGTGGAACTGTATGGATGGTGATGGCTGGCATGGTCCATTTAGAAGAGCTGGGGACCCCCTACACTTGCCAGTAATGGCAGCTATGGATCTATGGATGGTCACTTCAGAGTCTAGTCTGCAGTGGTGTCCAGGGAAAGAACACAGTTAAGAGATTTGGAGGGGAGAGGGAAGTTATGGTGAGGCTGGGATAAAACCCACCACCTGCACAGCCGATCCAGTACACCTCTTTGCATTTTGTCACTGAAATGTTGGATAAAAATGCTCAAAATGTAGAGAAATGAGGGGCAGTGGTCTTAATAATATTGGACAAATTGTTAGACATAGACACATTCAGAAAACTGGAACCTAGTGACTTAGCAGCACTCTACCCTTGATCACACCCTGAACACTAGCTGAAAGTCTTAGCAGTGGAGTGATAATGACTCACATTGAGTCTTTTGTGGGATCCCTTTCTTGAACTGCCAGATAATTGCAGCTCTTAATGAACTGTTAATCACACCTGGCCATCTAAAACATTGAGGGAGATTAGCATGAGGACAAGAGAATGCTAAAGTATAGACTTTTAACTTCATTAACAGCCATGAAAATCTCGCTAGTCAAGATGGGCAAGTAGAAAGTTAGCTGCACTAGTCCTGGTCAATTTGCACTAGTGTTTGGGCTAGTAAAATAATGTTAAGATTGACCCCTGAGTTAAACAGTTTTAAGGCATTTATACCGAATACTTTCCAAATGTGTTTCCATACTGTAACCTAAATTAATATATGTTCTCTTTTAGTTGTACTGCATTTTTTAAAATATTTTTAGTAAAACTTTTCTTTCCTAAAGAAATTATGTCTATGTGAGAGTTTTCATATAGTATGTTTGACTGTAGAAGTTTTTTTTAATAATCTGTGACAACTGTTACTTGTAGAAGGGTCACGGATAGCAGACCAAATTAAAATTGTCTGTGGGAACAATCCAGATGGATTTGGGGAGAATACCAGAGTCTCATATGAGTCTACCTGGGGTGTGAAATGGGCTATTGCATGTCATGTAAGGTGAAGGCCAAATCAGGTGGTGCTCTGCTACCCCGAAGAGAGTGTAATACTTGTGCCTTCCTCCTGTGTGTAATAGCAATGGAAAAGGGTTCATATTTGGCCACAATACTCGAGATTGGTATTTTGCCTTGATTCAAAGTATAGAGGGATACTCTGAGACCTGGTGGTGAATGTTCAGTTGTAAACCTAGCGAGGACTCTGGAAGGACACAAGGAGGGTATCCCTGTTTTTCCCCTCCATGTTGTCAGAGAGCAGTCAGCTATATGTACACTGGCAGGAATTTATCCATGTCAACACATCCACTCATATGCAGAGCATGAGAGAATGTAATCAGTATACATGAATGGTATCCACTGCCCTCAGAGACATGCAGTAACTCATATCCCAAGCATGGCAGACCCGAAGGTGGAATCACAAGTTGTTAGCATGGTAATACCACCATAAATGGGGCTGAATGTATGGCCTGCTGCTACCCAGAGAATGTTCTGTTTACTCTACAGTACACTATTGCTTATACAGCTGATTTAGGTATTTGTTTGGTGTACTTTTGGTTACATTTATTCTTGATGCCCCCTTTCACACTTGTCCTTCCCCTATCTACCCTATAATGAGGACCTTCTGGCCCCAAAATTGCCCCCCTGGAGCTTCATGTTCTCCATGGTTTTCACCATGCAGGACTATTGCTCACCAGCTGGAGCCTTTCAGGCAACAGCCTGGGGACTGAGAGTACCTGGTTCTTCATCCTGGGGTGTGTTTTTTGCCTTATCCCATCCCCACAGAAAGCAGATGGTGGGGGTGCCATGGTGAACACAGCCATCAGGAAGCCCATTGACAACCACCCTCTCACATGGGTATTCTAGCTGCACCACCATCTGTGGTCACTCAAGTGGTAGTGCTATGGAAGATCCAAGGACCCTCCCTCCCTAGAGAAGAGTGTCCCCTAAGATGCTCAATCCTCCTCCCCCCTCCCCACACTCTGACACTCTAAGTTTTAGCCATGAACCTCGACCACCAGCATTGCAAGCTACTAAACCATATGGTCACCATCATTTTATAACTTCTTTTATGAATGGGGGTGCAGCCCCTCAAGAGGAGTCAGTCAACAGCACACCAGTCTGTAGCTACCACATTATATACAGAGCTTCTCCTAATATGATTTTGGAAGCATGTTTAAATGAAATCAGTACTGAAAACTTCCAACATTTATCTGTATCTACTAGAATCATTCTGCTTTGGTTTCCCACTTTGAAATGTATTAAGTTATTTATACAGAATATACCCACTGAGATGAAATGTATAATTTACAGGGGCATCCTGCAGTGATGGCAGGGGTACAGTAATGAAGTGAAAAGTCCTTGTGTAAGGTTGTGCTTCCCAGCTGGCAACAGGAGAAGGTCACCACTATCTTACACTGCCCCTGAGCTGCCATAGATAAGTTCAGTGGCTCCTAGGTTCTTGTCTCATTCAGCAGTAAGGGAGATTTGTATCTAACAGAGAAAGAAATGGCAGTGCCTCCACCAAGAGAAAGATGTAAGTGGGCCTAATGTGAAATTACAACCACCGGGATGCTGTACCAGATCACCTCCCCACTGTTGTCTCACCTTCTGGTGACCCCAAGCAATTAAAACAGTTTCTCCTAAATAGCATGCATAGTGATATGGCCACCAATAATGAGAGTGGTTTTAACAGAAATAACACAATTTTATTTTCAGGAACAGGTGATGAAAAACAAATGGGTTAGCACATGTGCATTACTCTGTGACTCCTTTACATGCCAGACTAATCAGGGCTGCTATGTCGCCTCGCATTCTGGGCCCATTTAATTAAGCCCTCCTAAGCACAGCTCTTCACCGCACTGCAGCAGTACAGCAGTCTCTGGTTCTCCTGTACTGGAGGCCAATACCCCTCCTGCCTGGTGCCAGGTCATAAAGGATTTGATAGGGAGCTCCCTTACACACAGTCCCTGTGTATCTCATATGTGGGATCACTGTAGACCAAAGAAGTAGCAGCAGGTTGGCCAGCATTGGTGCTCTTAACCAGGAGGAGCAACAGGCTCAAACAACCTCCCAACAACCAATAACCAGAGTAAGAACTAGGATGTCCCTAGCTTGTCTGGCTCAACTATGAAATCGGAGGAACTCTTCTGTGCAGAACAAAAACTGACTATAGAATAATGAAGGTTCAACTCCTTAACTTCACGCTGTTTGCTTTTTATATTGTGCCTTCCACCATATATATGCACAACGTTGCATGGCTATGCCACTTCTTCAGGTTGGTGGTATTCTATTAAAACCAAAAAAACAACACTTGTAGTTCTTTTGTCTGCAAAAATGCAGGCCCCTATGGCCAGTGCTTCTGTAGCCTCAGATACTCATGGTCACTGTAAGTCATACATACACTTGATGGACCTGCACTTCTGCAGCTGCAGGTGTAAAATATATACACTGACCTCTGGCTGCAGAAATGCAAGTACCACAAAGTCCATCACAGGTGTAAGACATACTCACTGACCTCTAGCTCCAGATGGGAAGGCACCTGTGAGCCTGCAGTTAAGCAGATGGAAGTACTGTTGCAATGTGGGTATCATGGGTTCAGCAGCAGATCTAGAAATTTTTCAAGGGGCATGCAGTTTGTCAGTTATGCAGCTCACACATATAGAAAAATAAGCAGTAGCTGATCATGCTATCTAACCAAGATAATTCTTACAGTGTGCATAGTACATCTGGCTGTAACACACAGGCCCCTTGGGACTTCTACCTTCAGAAGAACATGCAGTCACACATACTCATGCACGCTGTATGACATATACACAGAGGTGTGGCAGTATGTACTCATGCAGCTGCAGATACAAATCCAGGAAGGTGGCACATCAGTGCTACTGCATGTGTGTCATCTGGAAACAGTTGTATGTTGTTTTTCTTACCTGATGATGGCTGTCTATGGTTGCTTTTGTGATCTTGCCCTTTTACTGCTTGGGGGTGGGGAGTTAGGGTTGGAAACCCTAACACTGCATTTCCCAACTTTTGTGGCATAAAGTTGAACCCTAACTGGTGCATTACCCCAGTTTTTGCAAAGAATTTCCTATCTTTTTGAGTTAGTGGAATTGTATTCTTATTCACACAGTCCCGAACCTGCATGAACAGATGCAGATGTGCAGGGAACCCTCTGGGCCCGTATCAAGGAAGACTCCATCTGCCTACTGCAGTGCAGCAAAGGACATCAAAAAATTCCAAGAGGCTGTCTGGTGGACTGCAGATGTACAAGTTCTTTGGGCCCTGTGGCTTCCATGTGGCCACAGATACAGACACACAAGGCAAAGAATCCATCTGTCAGCTGAAGCACAGGGCGTCTGGCACCCCACAGGTGCTGAGGTATAGGACCATATGTCAAGAAGAGTTCTCTTCACTAAATGGTACTTGGGCCCATGTGAACAACCCTGCACTTATACTTCCAAGGCTGGAGGTTGGTGTCACATGATAGCGCTGTTCCCCAGCCTCGGTCTCTTCTAGCTGGGTCAATAAGCGCACCATGAACTCAGCTCACCAGCATGGGATCACCGAAACACTACCAGCTGAGCAAAGGCTTGTACCACACAACATTTCTTAATAATTTTTTTTGTATTTTATTTGACTCAAATTTTCAAGATACAGCAGTCTTTTAATAACTTCCTTAATAAACAGACATGTGGCATTTATAGAATACTGGCTGAAGTGTCATTTTGTACCACATCGTGAAAACACCTCTTGTCCAGGATTTGAAAAATGACACCTGTCACATTTGTGAGGTGGTGCAAAAAAATGGCTATGTTGAAAGTTTGGAGTTAAAATATTGAAAATTAGCAAAGTTATGAGTGAACACTGAAGTAAGTAAGTAAATATGTATTTATCAAGTACCCACTCCCTGGGGCTCAGAGCACTGTACAACAAAACAAATACAAAACAAATTCAATAATACCAGCCAAAAACATTTAGGAAAAAATACATTCAAAATACAATATGCCAAAAATAAAATATTATAATTTTGCAGCAACGCTTCAGGGACTGATTACATTAAGCTGAAAGTCTCCTGGAACAAAAAAGAGTTTAGGCTTCTCTTAAAGGCCTCTACTGAGGTTGCCTCCCGAAGAGATCATGGAATCTGTTCCCTTAGTATAGTACACTAATTGTTCAAAGCATAGTACATACAGTTTTAATGGGCTCTCCGGTTTCCTCATGCTTGCGCCCTTCATGATAGATAAAATAAAAGAATAGACTGTAAAGTGCTTTTTCCTGGAATAGCCACTAAGTGGTATATAAGAGGCAACTCAAATGCAACTAAATGAATTTAAATGTTGATGAAAAGAGGAAATTGTTTTAAAAATGTGTTTTGGTGGTGGACTTAGCATTTGATACTTACACAATGTTATTTATGGTTTAAATTATTTATGCACTAGCACTTTAAAACCATACGTGATCACTGCATCACTAATTTATTTGCTATATAAGGTAGTCCACACCAAGGGCATATCTTTGTAAAAGCCCATGGTTGTGTGAAGCGTAATAGGTTTGTTGTGTCCTGCTGTTCCTGTAACACTCTGCTGTGTTCAGTAAAGACTGGAACTTTTATTTCAGGTGCAGGGTGAGTGTTGTGATTGTTTTGCATATAGATCATGGAATTTGTTCCAGAGGGCAGGTCCCCGGCGCGAACACCTGATCATCAGAAGATTACAGCATGGCCCTGGAAACATCATGAAGGCCCACCATGGAGGGGCAGAGAGGACAGAAGGTCTGATAGGAAGTCAAAAGGTCTCTCGTAGCCAGGACCCAATCCTTATAGGAACCTGTAGGTCAGAAGACCAACCTTGAAGGTGATGCATCACTTAACTGGCAGCTAGTGCAGTTGGCGCAAAACCAGAGTTATGTGACAAGACCTAGGGAGGCCTGCCAATAACCTGGCTGCAGCATTCTGCACCAGTTGCAGGTGCCATAGGACACCTCAACTCTCCCCGAGGTATAAAGCATTACAATAGTCAAGTGTGGACTAACAAAGGCATGTACTAGTGATGGCATGTTTTCGGGGGGGTGAGGAGGCTTTTATCCAGGTGATGTTTCTGAGATGGTAGAAGCTAGTCCTGACTACAGCCAACAACTGAGCCTCAGAAATCAGCCTCTCATGCAGAATGACCCCCAGATTTTCTCTTTAGTGGAGGCCACCAAACTAGAGGACCCAAGCACTAAGCCCACTGTGTCCATTGAGCTTCTACCCCACCGTCAACCAGGCTCAGTCACCAGCACCTCCATCTTGTCAGGGTTAAGTCTTAGCAGGCTTGCTGACATCTGGCTCTGAATTTCGGTCGAGCACAAATTTAGCACCTGAACCACATCTGGTGTCCCCATTGCAAAAGGCAAGTACAACTGAGTATCCTTATCATACCAATGAATACCCTGATTGTACCATCTACTGATCCCTCCCAGGGACAGCATATACACCACAAACAACATGGGAGAGAGGATCAATCCCTTGGGTACATCATAGGGCAGGGTCTTTGAGACTGAAGAGAAATTCCCCATTATCACCTTTTGCCTCTAACCATGAGGAAGGACTCAAATCAGCAGATGACAGTGTTGGTGAGACAATCTAACAACAACCCATGGTCCACAGTGTCAAAGGCTGAAAAGGATTAAGGAGAACAAGAACTGACCACTCTCCTCTATCTCTTACCCTGAGAAGGTCATAGTGCACCCTGACCAACATGGTCTCAGTGCTGTGCCTCAACCCTAAATCCAGGACAGGAGAGGTTCATAAATGTCAAAGGCCATGAAGTGCTCCTCAAGCTGCAGCACTGCCATCTTCTCACAACCTTCCCCAGAAAGAGGATGTTAGAGACCAGTCTATAATCTGCCAAACAGTCCAGGTCCAAAGATTGATTCTTAAGTAGTGGTCCAACCAGCGCATTTTCAATGCATTTGAAAGACCCTCAGAAAGGAGCACCAAACTAGTTGGCAAACACTGGACCCTGAAACCCTACACGCCTCACCACAAAGCTTGCCAGGCCTGGGTCCAGTTCACAAAGGTGGGCTGCAGCTCTGAGATCAACCACAGACTTCCTTCACCAAAACTGGCCTAAACTCTTCCTAGACTGACAGACACCTGCACTACCAGCTTGGCCATGCCAGGCTGCAACAACATGGTTGGGAAATCCCATATTGAATGGAGGACACCCTGTCAGAGAAAAAATTAGCAAACTCTTTGCACTGTGTGGATGAATGTGCTCTCACTGGCTACTGACAGACCGGATGGATTATTCTGTCTACTATTCAGAGGGAGTAGAGCAGGTCAGTTTCTCCCTACCACATTTCCCCAGACAGGAATACTGCATTCTTTTAATGGGAAACTGCTCTTTGATACTCACTATGCAAGTCCTCAAAGCCAGTCTGTCCCCACTGACCCAAAGCTCCTCAACAATGCTCCAGCCTCCAACCCTTGGACTTTATCTCACTGAGCTCCCTGTCAAACCACAGAAATCTCAAGCGCAAAGTCCTGGGTCATATACGGACTGGTGAGACTGCATCAAAGGCCATGGCAATGGCCCTGTTATAGGGCAGCACCACTTCCTCCAATCCAGCTGCACATGCAGCCATCGCTCCCGATAGATCAACACCACCTGGAGTCCATCCAGGGACATACCTTTAAGGGCAGTAGTTGACCATCTCCACAGGGGGACTTCAAGGGGGGCCCCAAATGCAGACCTCACTTGCAGTCATAAAACCAACTTACTGGATCAATCTTGAGAGTTATTAATCTCGAGTCCCAGTGAGAAGACTAAGTCCAAGGCATGACCATGTTGGTGAGTCACAGCGGTAACTACCTGTGTCAGGCACAGTGACTCCATCAGCTGGAGAAATCATGACCAAAGTGCAAGAGTTCATTGTCAGCCCAGCCACTGAAATCACCCAGAATCAACCATCTGGGTGGACTCCAACACCTTCTCAGTGATGAAGTCCACAGTTTCCTGAAGGAACTCCCCATGTGCCCCAGCGTTGATACACAAAACGATCCTAAAACCCTGCACCTGGACCCCATGCATGGCCACATTCAAATGACAACATTTATTCATCTTGGAGAATGGTGAAATTCAGCTTGGATCTAAAACAGATAGTCGAACATCCCCCATTCCTCTGAGGGCAGTGAACTACGGAGAACCTGGCCTCCAAAACAGGACAGACAAAGTCACTCAGCCAAGTCTTCATAATGCATGCAAGATCAAGTGAAGAACAAGATATTAAATCCACCATAAAGCTGTCGGGTTCCTCATTGATCTAACACTGTACAGCACCACCCTCAGGGGACAATATTTCAACATTTACTCGTAACTTGATCATTTTAGCATATTTTTGCATCAAATTTTCAACAGTGTCTTCTTATGACCCCACCTCATGAACATGGTAGGTGACAATTCTAAAATCCTACTCAAATGTGATTTCATGAAGCAACTGCAAAATCACCTTTCAGGATGGATTTGAAAAACGTCACCTGTCTTGTTCATGAGGTGGGGTACCAAAAAGGCCATGTTAAAAGTTTGGTAGAAAACTGTTATAAAATTAGTGAAGTTGAGTGAACTTTAAAATATTTCTATGTTCATTCATAACTTGCTCATTTTAACATATTTTTTCACCAAATTTTCAACATAGCCTTCTTTTGACCCCACCTCATGAATCTGGTAGGTAAACATTTTCAATCCCACATGAAAGGCATTTTGCAGAGTGACCATGAAATCACCTTTTGGGATGGATTTGAAACATTTTGCTACTTTGCTCATGATGTGAGGTCATAAAAACCATATTGAAAATTGGTGTAAAATATTAAAAACATAACCAAGTTATAAGTAAAAGTTCAAACCCATTAAAATACATTAAACTGGACTTACCTTTTTTCTCATATTGCAGTCGCCAGTTCCAGCAGCAAGACATGTCTTCAATCAGAAAGTAGATCTATGTTGTGTGACATGTTCAGGTGAGTGAAGGTGTGTGAGGGGGTGTGGGGGTGGTGCTGAGTGGGGGTCAGGGTGAGGTGGGTGGAGGGTCTGTGAGGGGTCAGATTGGTGAGGGACCTTTTTTACAGGTTAATATTTATAAAGACATCCAAGGACTGTTTTCTTTTTTGCAGGTTTATTAACTCTACAGTGGCACTGGGGTGGCACCCCAGTGCTACCACCTATTCATTGGAGTGGGAGGTGACCTAGAAGTGAGGGTTGGCAAGTGGTATGGGGGTAGGCATCCCTGTCCACTTTTCTTCTTACAACACAGGCTCACCTCCTCCACTAGTCCTGCAGCGGGGCCAGCATCAAGTCAGTTAAGTTTTTAAACCATGCTCACAAAAATATTCTGTTTGTTAATATCATCCAGCAACTAGTAGAACAAGTGCAGCTGACAGAGAGAACAAATGTATTTCTTTCCTTTTTATAACAATATTGTTTAAAAAAAACAATAATGTTACAAAGGATCTGCAGCATTGTTTTCAGAGAATGTCATACTGAAGCAGCTTCAAATCATTTCTAATTTTCAATAACGTGCCAATTCTGTGTGAACAGTAGAAACAATTATATCCAACTGAATGAATGGGCAAGCACATAGCTAAAATACACTAATAAGCAAAGGAATAGACTTGGCTGAGTTTCAGCAGTTTCTGAGGTTTCAGTAAGGTGCTTGTGCTGTGAAAACAAAAAAATACATCCGACTGATTGAGACTTACCTGTGAGTCCTGCTTGGTCAATATAAAAAACTGCAGAAATGTCAGTAAGAACAATAGCATGGGTGCAATAGTAGAATACAGTGACACCTTGATAGTATGGATATTATCAGACTGCAAGGAGCCGTGAAAAACGGCATAACTCAGTTACTTCTACTGTGTACTCAGTACTAGAAATAGTGCACTTAGCCAAATGGAGGCCAAAAGTCAGTGTTTTTGCAGAGAACAAAGGAGCATCACTGAACTGTGTAACAAATGCCAAAAGTTAGTCACTTTAAAATTGAAAACTCACAAAATTTCAAAGTTGTTCATTACACAAATGCAAAAGATTCAGAAGCTCTGTGTGCAGTAAATGGCTGTGTGCATTACAACTGACTTAAAGACCAGCAGCTACAGTACATATAGAGTTCTATTATTCAACTCATAAAACTCTGGGAACATTCAAACTTTCAGCTCAGCTAAAATTTTTAGCCATTAAGAATTTTGTGTTTTGATTTATTGTGTCTTAATTTACAATCTCTGAGCTGAATTTATTATTGCTATATGAGACCAATAGCATTAAACTGTGCTGTATAACTGCCTCTTAGATTAGCAGTTACAAATAGAGCTTTATAATTGAATTCTTAGCTCAGTTTAAACCTTATTATAGCAAATGGAGAACTTGTCCGTAATATTGAAAACCTCCTTACTATTGGATCCCTATAATGGGGGAGGGAGAGGGTGAGGTGAGGTGGGGTGAGGTGAGGTGAGGGATTTTCAGATTATGGATACAGTTAGGCCTAGCAGTACATACGAACATACGAATGTGCCAGCAGAAACAGACCACCCGGTCTAGCTAAGTCTGCTCGAGTGTGCAGCCAACACCCCTAGTTTGCAGCTGCCCCATCCCCCTTTCCTTTGTCATCCAACTGCCACTCCCCCACCTCCTCCACCCTCACTCTCCCCTGTTCCCTGTCCCATGCCCCAGTAGTACAAGGTCAGTACCACACACAAAGTAGCAAGATACATTTCCAGTAAGGTACCTTTTGTTAAGAACTAATAGTTTTCCTCTGGGCTTGTTAACAGACTTGGCTCAAAACTGTTGAGTTTGACTCTTGTTTAGGTCTATATTACACTAAGTGTGCTACAATGGGGACATTAGCCCAAATCCCAGCCCACCTGCTTATAATTTGAAAAATAGGAATGGTATTTTATTTGTACACTCTAATGTAAGAAGTATCCTTCCTAAAATAGACTTAGTTAGGGATTTTGCACTAGATTGTGAACCTGAATTTATGATTTTTATCGAAACATGGTTAAGTGATAGATATGGTGATGCTGCATTGGCCGTCCAGGGGTATAATCTGATTAGGACAGATCTAAATAAGAAAACTAGAAGGATTTTTTTTGCAGTTAATTTGTTTTGTACTCCTTGGATGGGTGGCTGTACATCTCCTTGAATCCCCAGCTCCGTCCCCGTTCACAGCTCACCTTCCAGCTGCTCCATGGCTGTACCCCCATGGTAGAGGTGGCGAGGATCCCTCAACCTGCTGAACGCACGAATTCAGTGCTGGAGGTTGCTGCCATTCATGGGGGAGGTGCCTGCAGGGATTGGCTTTACTCTTCTGTGCCCGGCCACTTTTTCTCCTCCTTGTATTTCTCCCAGAGATGAGGCATGCAATGACCCCTCAGGAGACAGTGCGCATACGTCCGCACATCCTTCTCCAAGCGCCTGCCTCGTCTCTCTCTCCCATCAGAAGCATCGGTGTTCCAGTTCCCAGCCACTGCTAGGGGCTAGTCATGCACCGACTGGTAGTGTCCTCCCTTCCCAGAGAAGGAGAGCAGTCCATTGGACGCTTGATCCTTCTCCTCCCCTGCTGACCCCCAGTGACTCGTGCTCATTCCTGAACACAGGTCATTGGTGTAGCGTGAGGTAAGGCAACCAGCACCTTAATCCTCAGCACTACTGGGCTTGCCAAGAAAGGATTTTAATATATTATCAAGATAGGTTTACCCTAAATAGATACAATTAAGAGTTGATTCCAACTGCTGTGAATGTCTTGCATGAGAAATTAAATTACAGACTGAGAAGCCATTTTTATTGTTTGCAGGCTGTAGGCCACCTAGGTTTTCAATGCAGAACATGTTGTTCTTAGTAGATATATTACTTCCCTTTAACTCCAGACATGAGCTACTGATGACTGGGGACTATAATGTGGACTGGTTAGACCAAGTAAAATCTAAACACATTAGAACAGTTGCCCTAAGTTTTGATTTGGAGCAACTACTTGTGGACCGCACCCATATACTGTAAATGTTAAAAATCCTGAGGACTCTTCATTAATTGACTTTGTCCTAACTAATTGGCCACACAGTTATATGGAGTCAAGTGTGATGGGTGACCTATTTAGCAACCACAATGTGGTATACTATGTTAAGAGGCAGAAATAGGGTCACAGGACCACCAAAATGTGTTAAATTTAGATAATTTAAAGCTTTTGATTATCTAGCCTTTGTGTCAGACTTAGAATATCTAAATTGAGAGAGACTGAAATTGGTCCCTGACATTGATGAGGTTTGGTCATACTTATTATTTTATTTATTTAGCTTTTGTTTACCGGGTAAGTACACTAGACAAGTATTATGCCTATTTTCAGGAACGACCCGGGAAAATACAACAAAGGAATACAGATAACTGTACATAAAGGTTGCAAGTACATCATGACAAATATTGAGACATACGGGAAATAAAGTACATCATTGACAAATAAGAGTAACATACAGGAGTAGAACACTATCCAAAGGAATGGTTGGTCATAATATAACTTATAACTTAAACTTATAACTATATAGTTTGGCACCCCAAGGCAAGGAGGTTCATAGACAAACTTTCACAAGCCATCACGCATTTGAGACATATAGATAAGGCAGGACCAGGATACATGGGAGTGGGCAGTCCTACTTATGACCAAGGTGCAATGCTGTGGACAAAAAAGTATGCCCAACAGTCAAGAACCCGGGCAACTGATAGAGTTTATAGAATCATTGGAGTCCTCAAGAAGTATCAAGCAGCTTCAGCGAAGGCAGCTTGGGGCAAGTTTGACAACAGTTTTGAATTCCTCTAGGGAGGCTTGGGGCAGTCACACACAGAGACTAGTTTTAGGTAACCCCACAGGGAATTGCGAAAACTCTGATAGGAGGAGGCGGCGGATGTCACCAGGAGGAGTTCCAAAGTCTGGGCGCACTTACGGTAAAGTACCGATCCCCATGAGAATGCGGGTGGGGGAACTTTGAGCATCCCGAGGTCTGGAACCTAAGATGGTAGGGGGTAGCATCCATTTGTGGTAGAAGTAGGGCTAGCCCCTTGGGGTTGCCAGCTCTGATCACTTTCCCCAAGAGGCACCCCGAAATCAAGGTATCTGGCTGGGGAGAGCCAGCAAAGTTGATCATATAGCTCACATCGGTGGGTGAGGCGGGGGGCAGCCAGAGCAAAACGGCAGATGCTATTATATGCCATGTGCCACCGAGTGAGATGAGTTTTTGGGGAGCGAGTAAATAGGTGCAGACCATAGCTGAGCGAGGGAAGAAGTACTCCTCTCGCAAGGGCAAGTCTGCCCGCCGGTGTAAGGTTGTACTTGGCCCTGTAGGCCAGGCCCAGTTTGCAGTTCACTGCCCTGCAGATGTTAAGGATATGACTCCCCATGTCAAGTTGGGGGTCAAGTGTTACCCCTAGGTATTTGATGGAGGTCACTACCGGTAGTGAAGGTCCATCGGCACTGGTGATGTTTAGCAAGGCCGATGAGGCTTTGATTTTGGCCTTGGAGCCAAAGAGCATAGCCTTGAGTTTTTTTCAGGTTCAGGACCAGTTTATGATTAGTAACCCAGGACAAGATATTGTTAAAGTCATCGGACAAGCACTGGTTTAGGGTGGTGGCATCCTGGGAGTGAGCCAGTATCACCAGGTCATCTGCGTACAGGTGGCACTACAGCTGGTTGTTACCACCAGGTAGTTGATTGATAAAGAGGAGAGAGGAGGGGCTCCAGTATCAGACCCTGGGGGACTCCAGAGGTCACCAGTAGGGGCTCGAAAGGATTTTATTGAAGCAGGTCCGTTGCTTTCTACCATGCAGGTAGCCCGTAAGCCATTGCATAGCATGGGGAGAGGCCAAGTGACCACAACTGTGAGCCAAGCAGTTCGGTGGATCAACAAGGTCGAAGGCTTTGGACAAGTCGATGAATATGGCACCAGAGAGTTTGCCCTGGTCCATGGCTGTTCTGATGCTTGATGTTCGAGATCAAGGCTGTGGGATGCTGTGCCCTTTCGAAAACCATGCTGGGCCGGGGACAGCAGCTCATGAGAGTGGATATACTCCGAGAGCTGCTCAGCCACTATCTTTTCAAGGAGCTTGCTAAGGGATGGGAGAATAGCAATCGTACGGTAGTTATCCGGTGATTTAGGGTTGCCCTGCTTCAGAACAGGGACTATCCCCACCTCTTTCCAGATATCGGGGATGGTCCCCAATCCAAGGGATAGTTTGAAGATGTGAGCTATTGGGGAGGCAATGTGTGCAGCACCAAGCTTTAGAAGCTTGGGCTCCAGGTTGTCTAGGTCAGGGCTAGAGTACTGGGAGAGGCCTGCTAGGCATCTCTGCGTGTCCAGGACTGACACGGCCCTAAGGTAAAACATTTGCTGAGTAGAGAGATCCACCTGTCGAGTAGAGTGGGGGTGGAGCAAGCTGGAAGTCCAGTGGTCATGTAGAAGGAGGGCGGCAGCACATAGAGGAGGGCACCTCGAAGCGAGCGTCATGCTGTGCCTCCCACGAATGCATGCAGCCGAGCTACAGGGACAGGTTACGGGAGAAAATTGAAAACGCTAAAATTATATATCTATCTGTATATATATATATATATATATTTTCTGAGCCCCTGTACATCTGGAGTACTGGTGAAATTGTCAAGGAGGAGTGTGATTTTTCTACCATAGAGTCGTTTGTCCCATTGACGCACCCTCTCTATGAAAATCTCACCAGTCATCCAGGCTGTCCTTTTGCTGCGGTAGTGTACAGGCAGATGGCAATGCTGCAAAAGCACCTTTGTTGTGTTGATTTCCCTATAACCAGAAGCTGCTGTTTTACTGAGCCATTCATATTACATCACACCATCACTGATACGTGCTCATTGGCTTTCTTCTGTCCCTGAGGCATGTCAGAACAGAAGGTAAGGGTGTCATACCCAACGCACCAAAAGAAAAACAGTTTCATCTGTGAAAAATATTCTTTGAGCTATAACCAGCCAGTATGTCAGGTAAAACATTGGTTATCCAGGAGCTAGCACTGGGAAAATCTGCATTTAACTTTTCTCCGTATGCCCTCCAACACCAGATGTTTTTTCTGGCCTTCCAATGCTGTAGCCAGCCTTTGGTGGGATTGAAGACCACTTTCCCCAGACCATCCATGATCTGCTTAGCCTTCTCAAGGAGAAGGAATCTGCTTGCCAAAGTCTCTCTCCCACATGTTGGAGAACCACTGGAACAAAGTGTCCTCCACCTCACTGTCCTTCCCCTCACATAGCCTCCTCCTTTGTGGATTCTGATTTGTATGCCAATCGGTACAAATGCAGTTTTTCAGTTTAGTTATTTCTTTATTTAAAAGCTGATAACTGGGAAAAGCACACTGAGCTGAGTCTTGTTTCCAGGTGTAATTTGTAGTTTCCAGGTTCAAGTTCAGGAGGTTGGAAAGTGTTGATTTTGTCAATGAGAAGTGTGCCACAAGATCACATATGCTCATTCAGGGGATACATCAATCTGCATGAGATCTCTACCTTGTGGGACAGAGGGAGGGCTACACGCTTTGAGGCCATGGCAGTTCAGGTTCAGGCAGGCAGGTAAATGCACAGACAGCTCAGACAGCACAGCAGGTAAAGAACAAGTCAGCAAGACAATGAGGTGCTAGGCAGAAAATGGCACATTTAACATGGCTAATACAGCTGAAACAGATACCTGCTTAACCACTTAGCACCTGATTGCTGAATTGCTGCCTGCAGCAAGGCAATTAACATTGTTTAAAAGTGACCTCAACGAGACCTCACAACCTAAATCACTTTCCACAAAAAAAAGGCCTACAACATCCATTCTAAATGGCAGAATTAACATTGCACTGTATACAGTTTGGTTTGGGCAGACAGATTTTGTCCACCATAACCGAACATCTGCTATAGCCGGATACATTATGTGGTGCCTATTGTATTACATATGAGAGAAAGATTACTTATGGTTGTCAGATTTGCCAAAGAAAATTTAATAAAAGTACAGCAAACCCAGGAAGGGCACTATGACCAATGGGCCAGGCTGCAGGAGTTCAACTCTGGCAAAGAGTACTCTTTCTGTTGCCTAGATCTGAGAGTGAACTCCTTTTAAATTTTTTGCTTCTTTCACCCTAGGAAGATAGGGCATTCAGATTTCCAAATAATGTTTGTCCAAATGGTTGGCCCATTGTATTGTATTGTGTTCTGCTATAATAAGCACGGCAAGGATTTTCCAGGGGCAGTGAAAACTCACTCCACATGGGGCTTGGCTACCTTTCCAGCCTGTTTCAAGCGGGTTTCAGCTGCTGACATTGGGGCTGCTGCCACCAGGAGTACCGTCCATACTTTTACCAAGCACTACAGTCTGGATATTGCTTCTAGAGCCTGCGCAGGCTTCGGCCGAGCTGTCTTTCCAGGCCTTCTGTCCTAGACCTCGGAGTGGCTACCACCCAGACTGTTCTGCTACACTTGTAACTGCTTGGGACTCATTCCTACAATGTGACCTGATGACTGAGATACCCCCAAAAAAGACAGAACTGTCATGTAAGAACTTACCATAATAGTAGATCTTGGAGGGGATCTCAGTCATCAGATCTGCCTTCCCTCCCACCATTCCTCTATTTGGAGATTTTGTCTCAGACTGGCTACCTGGTGTATCCAGCCTTTTATTTACTCCTGGGAACCTCTCTCTCTCCCCCCTCTGTCCCCATGGCACAGGTTTGCTCCTTTGTCTCCGAGGAAAAGAACTGAGGAGGAGCGGGACCACTCACGCCGTTATAGGGTTGATGGTGTCAGCAAGTGACATCGGCATGGGTGGCCCCAGTTGTACTGCTGAAAATCTTCCATTGGATCCTGCTTCACTGATGGTGAAGTTCCTACTGTGTGACCTGATGACTGAGATCTCCTCGAAGATCTACTGTTGTGGTAAGTTCTTCATGAACTGTTCTTTATCGTATTTAAAAACAAGTGACTTTCTCAATTCATTTTTCATACGTTATAATTCCAGCTGTACTCCCACAAACAAAGTTGGTATTGATAAGACTACATTATTTCCACATGGATATTGCATAGAAATTTCTTTTGCACTGGCAAACTTACTGGTGCAGTCTTCATGGACTTAACCAAGGCATTTGACCTTGTTGACCGTGGCCTTTTGATATCCAAGCTGAGGCAGTGTGGTTTTAGCCCATCAACAGCTGATTGGGTTACTGATTATTTGACACACAGGATCCAAAGGGTAAAAATCAGTGGTGTGTTGTTGGATGAAAAATCGGTCTATTGAGGCAAACTGCAGGAATCAATCCCAGTGCCATTATTTTTTAGCTTTTCAGCGATCCTATTTCCAAATTATTGCAACACACCAGTGTTGTATTAAAATCGGATGATGCTATTCTATGCAACTCTTACCCTTCACTTGATATTAACATTGAATTGGGATTTGACTTTAATGTTTTACAAAACTGGATGTTGTCAAACAAATTAGAGTTAAATAAAAACAAAACTAAAACATTGTCATGTATGACTGTGGCTCGGTTGGCTAGGAAAGACAGAGACTTCCCTATATAGTCACTGTTGATGGAAACAATTTGAAATTAGTACCTTTTATTAAATATCTGGGAGTCTATTTAGATACCACTTTAAGTTTAAAAAAATAATATATACCTGCCAGCGACCCAGGTTCAGGAACAAGCCTGAATTATCAGGGATCGGGGTGGTTAGGAGTTGGATTGAGCCGCTGCAAGGCGCCTCTTCTCTCCCGGGGAGGGATTTGGGGTTCCCCAGCTCTTGGCTGCCTCCCGGTGGAGGATGGGTGGTAGCGCCAAGTCATATGGGAGCCCCGGCAATCATCAGCGGTGGGGTGGAAGGGGCCGGTACCAGTGCCACGGGGCACATGCATGCCTCCACGTGCATGCATCACCATGTGCTGGGCGAGATAGGGGAGAAAAAGTATGAAAAATCTGATAAAAAGAATATAGCAAGAAAAACATATGGATCACACGGCTTCAAAATTACATGCACGTTTAGAACAATTATACAGGTTTAAACATTTTCTGATTGAGGGAACAATGGTTGTTATTGCCTCACATAATGTGTTACCACTATTAGAGTTTGGTGGGATTATCACAGACAAGGGTCCATCAACCATTCTGTACAGAAAGGATCTGCTTTTAAGCAAAATAGGTCATTTGCCCCATCTTTACCTATTGCACACACCAGTGTGTTATACTGGAACATCTTGATTGTTACCTCGAGAACTAAATTCAAGAACTGCTCAGTTGTCCTTGTTGTACAGGGCAGTAAGTATAGGCATACCACTCTTGTTATCTTCAGACTGTCTCAACCTACAGTTCAAGAAGGGTCTTAGGCCAGCCCGGTGGCATGAAGGGCTGAGGTGCTGGGCGCCTTACCTCCTGCTACGCCAGTGACCCAAGTTCGGGAACAGACCAGATGCACTCGGGGGCCGGCCAGAGGAAGGAGGATTGAGCGTCTGTAGATGGCTGGTACAGAGTGTGCTGCTGCTTGATGACCACCCAGTGGAGGCTTGGTAGTATTACAGGCAGTCACCTCTCTAAGGACCTGGTGCAGGCATTTAAGTATGTGCAGTATCTTCACATCAGATGCCCACACTACTGCATGCATGCCAGCCTTGGGAGTGGAGACTATGAAATGGGAAAAGTGGAATCTCTACAATGAGGAAGCCCCAAAAGCCCCACTCACCCACCTTGACCCGCACCATTGCCCCAGGCCCTGCCAACTGGATCCGGACTCTGAGAATGGGGAGGATGTCCCTCCCTACCCTGGCCCCACCACAGGGGGCAGACCATGGGAGAACAAGACAGGCAAGACCTGGGAGAGTTGGTGACTGGTCAAGGGGGCAGGAGTTGGGGCTGAAGAACTGTCCAGCACCCTGGGGCCTGAAAAAGGTCTATAGAACAAAAAGAAATGGTCTTATGTCTGCCAGTAATCATTATTTAAAGTTGCCTTGTAAACACACAACAGTTGGTCAGTGATCCTTAGTTTTCGGCTCTGCGAAATATTGGAACAACTTGTCACATGCTCTTAAAGAAATCTCAAACCATAAATTCTTTGGAAAAAAACTGAAAAGGTATTTTAAAAAACAAAGTATTTGCAAATGTTGCAAAAGCTGACTTTTCTTTGGCATATATTTTGCATACTTTGCACTTATTATTATTTTACAGTTCGTACTCTTGTATGTTAGTAATTGTCCTGTTGCATTTTTGTACTTGTTTGTATTTTGTACTCTTGTGTATGATTTTTTACAACCCTGCATAATACCTGTAAAAGGAGCTTGACACAGTGTACCTTTTCTAGAAACCAAGAAGCATAAATTATTGCACTATGTCCATATGACTTTAGGTCTCACATCTGTCCTTATTAACATCAGGCAGTTTATATTATTTCAGATTTTCATAAAACACTATGGCCTATATTAACAAACATTACGTCCTGTGTTAAAACTATTTTATTTTGATTTTACTAACCCGATTCCGCAATGTGCTGTAGAGTAACATAGGAGATTGCAGAACGGGGTTAGGCAAAGCAGATTGGTATTAGTGCTGGCAGTAATGTCAGTGAATTCAGGCCAATGTGACTTGTTTCAGGTTTTCTAGTAAATCTCTCATCCTGTATGTCACCAATCACACTGTATTGTCTGGGCCTCTGAGTTAATATAGAGAGCCACAGATCAGCCTCATCTTTTGGGTCAAAATTATCTCTCATTGCCACTTGTTCTTTCTTGCTCCCCAGTAACTGATTAGACCAAGTGATTTGCCAAATCATAGGTCCAAATACCTATTATTAAAAATGGAACTTCACTGACAATTCATTAGTGGTACAATATAATAACCACTTATGGATCAAATGTACCTCATGTAGCAAGTTTGTGTGTTTTTATGTTGTTGTTTTCAGCATCTTACTGATACCAAGTTGTTGATTTAGGGTCCAGTTGCTTATGTCCTTTAATAAGCAAAGGGGGCATGAGCCACTCACCCACCAGGTGCTGGAGTCTGAGTTTCTTTTTGTCATTGTATTTGTCTTCTTTCTTCACCTTGTTTCTACCACCGAGTACTGCTTCCTTCAGTTTTCCCTATGTTGGGTGGTTGGGATTAGGAATGGGCCAAATCCCTGCCCGTCAAACTGAGCCCAGTTTATGCGAGACCTGAAAAGAACACTGTAGGTCATATGCTGAACTGAGATATGTGCCTAGAAAATGAATTTCCTGCCGGTAATAGGGGCACTACTTACTCTCTGCAGATTTATATAGCCAATAACCTGACAGACCTTATGTTAAAAGTTCTCCACAAGAAACACTGCAGTTTTCTGTCATGACACATCCAAACCTACCTGGCTGTCAACCAATTTTGACATCATATCGATGAAGGGTTCTTATCCATAGCTCCATTAACATTTGCCATGTAAAGGCCCAAATTGGCTAAAATGATTGAAATGTATATGGAAGTATATTAAATGCAAGACTGAATGGACTGGGGAACTTAGAAGTCATACAGAAGAAAAAAAATATTGCAAATTATAGTAAATTTGGGTGAAAATTAAGTACTCATTGTCAATAAAATGTGCTAAAGAACTAAACATTCTTGCCCTACTGTGGTGTTTTAAGCATCAAAATGTTCTACGATCATCAGTCTAACAGATAATGTGCAATACATTACCATATCTATCTTTTGGTAGTAACTATAGGTCAAGATATTACCCCATACGCCTAATTTGTTTTTCTTGGCAATACTGACCTTTCACTATAGGCTGAAGTATTTTACCATTTACCCTCAAGAGAAGTGTTTGCACGCCAGCCTAACTACATGAAATGATAAATGTAATACATCTGATGCATTTTTCTATATAAATACCTAAAATATAACTATTTTCCTTGACAACCAGCATATTTACCTCAGCAACAGCACTGAAAAAAATAAAACACAAACCTTTTTACTAGAATTCCCTTGTATATGAGATTTATTTTTCCAATAATTATAAGTGGAAAACCAAAAAAGCAGCTCCACGCTGGAGCTGTGCAAGCCCAAATCAGTCTCAGTCAAATCCAAAAAAAGGGCAGCACCAGCATCCGTCACTATTATGAAACAACATTTGTTGTATTACATGCCTGTAAAGAAGCAGTGGCAATAAAGGCAGACTCACAAGCCCCTGAGGAAGTGCGCATGCACGAAACCGGTCGGGGCTTGTGAGTCTGCCTTATTGCCACTGCTTCTTTACCGGCATGTAATACAATAAATGTTGTTTTCATAAATTGAGATGGATGCTGGTGCTGCCCTTTTTTTGGATTTGACAATAATTATAAGTGACAGCTTATCTGGATTGGTATAAGTTCACATAATTATTGATATAAATCAAGATTTTATTTTCTTATTCAAATCCAGTGTTCATTTTGAATCGTGTGTCTTGCTGTTGGCACAGTAGTGCTTATTCACCCAAGGAAAATACATTTTTACTTCCCAGTCTGAAAATCATGGCATCCTACTCATCAAAGTCAATCTCGTCAGACACGTCATCATTGTGAATGACAGGTTCAGCAGCTTTTTTGTCAATGTTCTTGCACCTCTGACATTTACACAAGTCTGTGCAGGATAGCCCAGTAGCAAGACAGGAACGCCTCCCTGTTTGACATTTCACATGCTTTCAGGCACAATGTACTGCCTACAAAATGCTATCTGGTGCTGGACGTCTTGTCATCCAGGTGACAGCAAGCTCTTGTTTTCTAAAAGCCATCCATGGCAAACAGGGGAAGGAGCATTCATCCTGTTAACAAGAGAGTGCCTCATTATAGCAGCCTGGTAATTTGCCCGCTTGCTGTGTTGGTGTAGAGTATCACATGTTGGTGGCATGCTCCACTCAGGCAATGAAGATAATGCAAGGCAGAACACCTTGTATTGGGCTGTAATGAAGCTTGGCCATACAGATGGCACACAAATTTCTCAAGCACAAGGAATGCTGAGTCTTGCAGTGTGAAGTCTTTACCAAAGTCTGTGAAAGCATTAATGAACTCTTCACTCTCAGAGGCCACAGTAGATGCCTTTCTCATTCCCTTCCTATGGAAGGCACTTGTAGAATCACATCCTGTGAATGTGTGGAGTCCAATAAGGGAGGTACATACCTTTGGGCATAGAGCTGAAGTGACTTTCTCCAAATCAATAATGCAGCTTTGATTCACAACACCAGTGAAGAAATACAAATTGACTGGCAGTTGTGACTTCAGACTGATGCTATGACTACAACATCTGTATCTGGACTCCTAATTATCACATTCTGGTAGTCCTTGGTAGCATGTTTCACATTAAGAAATATATGCATGTCACATTCTTCATGGTCACATCTTAATTCATCAACAGAATTGACTATCACTGAACCCTCTTGCACAGCCAGGCAGTGACACTTCTCTCCATGGGCTATGTAGAGAGTGATGTCCTTGCTTACAGCTTGCAAATCTGCATCCCTCAACATGGTGTACAAGAATTTCTGAAGTGCTTCCTTATTGTTGCCATCAGAAAGAAATTTCTTCCACTGACTGTGGGTTTTCTGCTCCTTTCCATAGGTTAGGATAGTTTGTGAGCCACCAGCTGCTCAGTAGGACCGTTCCACATTTTTTATGCTCACATCAGGATACTGATCTGTGACAAAGTCCAAACAAGCACACTTTAAAATTGTTGCAAGCTTAACCATGCACGCTAAAATGGTGTCTGTGAGCTCACCAAATGTTGAAGGAACATCACGTAGTGCTTGGATGACAGTCATTCCATCAAAGATTATTGCACCATTCTCTGGAACATGATCAGCGAGGCAGTCTCCACTTTTGGATTGCACAAGATCGAGCTTAGCTGATTTGTTGGTTTTTGCCTGAGTACCGTTAGCACTAGCAAGTGGATATGAAACTTCTCCCAAAGAGTAGGACAAGATTTCCCTGAGATCATTTTTCCTACTTTGACCTAATACAAGAAGTCTTGCAAAGAGTTTCTTGTCACTATGAAGAATCACGTCTTTGCCAGCTACTTTTGTTTTTGGTTTGACTTGATCACTGAATGTTTTCAGTTTCTGGCTTTTGATGGGAGAAAAAATGTCCTGAGTAGCAGAAAGCAGTCACTGGTTCAAGAAGTCCATCAGTGCAATTTCACCTTTCTCTTGAGCGGCTAGCAAGTCATTTGTAATACCACTGGTAGCGACAACACCTGAACTCAAAGACACTAGTCCATCTTGAGGAGCATCAAAAGGATTGATCATGCATTCAATAGTGAACAGAATGCTCATTATGGCTGTCTCATCATTCTGAATTCTTGTGCTAGCAAGATCTTTCTGTTTACGTACCTCTGGAGTCATGCCTGCCATCACGTCACACTGTCTCATTATAGCAGCTCTCTCATGTTGTGACAAGATCCAGCGATAAACTGCTGCATGGTTTTGTGTCAATCCAATCAAGCCAGCTTTTGTTTTTGAATCTTTATTGCAGGATTGTTCAATTGCCTGGTTACATGCGATTGAAGAAAATCCATGTCCACTTTGATGTTGGACTGTCCAATGTCTTTGAGTGCTGAGTTCTGTGTAACATTCAGGGTGAGTGATGGGCAGGTTCACTATTTCCAACCAGTATGATGGAAGATACCTGGCATAGTTCACCCGATCATAAGAGAAGAACCGGGGAATCATGACGCAGATAGCTCAAAGTGACTCCCAGTCAGACTCATGGGTTGCTCTCACAAAAAGGAGCAAGATTTGCACCATAGCCATGTAAGAGCTCCAGAAGGCAAATGTTGGGTTCTCTCGGCTCTTCCTCTTGACAAAGTCTTCGTATTTCATGACCACATTGGTGAATTCATCAGCTGTATGCAGAACGTCAAACATGTCAACGGGAATGCTAACTTAATAGTTTTGATGACCTCTAGGCACCCATCTGCTTTGTCCAGTGGTAATGATTTAAAGGAAGTCTGGAATCTCAGGACGCTGCATGCTTTCATACAGAAGTTTGCATGCTCTCATACTCCAGTTATAATGGTGACCATTCAGAACACCATTGATCCTTGAGTGACAACTTCTGACTCTACCAAGATATGATGAGTCCTGCATCCCCAAATCTTTTACCAAGGACTACTAGAAATGACATGCAGGTATGGAATTCACCAAGCTGCACCATTAAACGTCTTGTATAGTAATTGTCTTTCCAGTGGATTTATTGTGCTTTAGCATATATTGCTTGGTCAAAGACCAAGACTACATGCTCAAGTTCTAGCTGATCAGCTGTAGCAATACTTTGTTTCAGAATAGTGTTGACAGTAGACATCTCTGTTGGTGATGCCTCAATGACTGGAAGGTAATGGATAGCTGACTTCTTGAGAGTACAATCACATTGAAGAGCACTATGAAACCTGTCCAGCAAGGAAGTGTACATGAGTCAACATTGAGAGCCTTCATAAAAATGTATGCCAATTCAGTTCTAAATGCTGGTGCCAGGTTCAATCTGTACTTGTCGGCTTCTAATGAGGCATGTGCATCATGACTCAGATTTTGTGGACCTTGCCTCTTGCACTGATGGTATTGCTCTATTACAAGATTAGGGGGTTCATTAAGAGAACAGACTCCTTTTGGCAGTGGTGCTCTGCCTGGTGTTGGGGTAGATTCAGTGATGTGGCTCTGCAGCATTATTCCATTTGTATGGTGGGTGGTGCCACACCCGGATTGGGTTTCTTCTCCAAAATCAATATTGTCCCAGACTAGAACTGTTGGAGTCTTCTTTGCAAAGCCCAGTGGGACCTTATCAGAACCTTTAACAAGCTGTAGCTGAGCAAGGCTTGTGCCATGGCTAATCATTGTATTCCAAGATGCACAATGTCTCAATTTGTTTAGTATGGAGACCACTTGAGATGATACTGTCAAGTGTCTAATTGCCAATCAAGGCAAAGGGATTTAGATGTCTGTTTTGACCCTTGGCTGCAAAGTAAACAATGTCTTGGCAAAGTGATATCAGTTTAAGGTTCATCATCTGGATGATCAACATAGCCAACCAGTGTTGGTGCCTCTGATGCTTCAATAATCCAGGCCATCAAATTATAAAGTGCAACTGACATGACAGATTTTGCAGCATCACCTGTCAAATCAATTGATGTTGGTGGCCAGGGACAACTTATTCCGGGACTGTCATTCAATGTGCTCTTGATGATCAAGGCAGCATTGTATAGAGTCCTAGTTAAATGCACATCAAGAGCTGGTGTACTTGCTGTTGATGTTCTATGAGATGGCAGCTCAGCTTGTGGTTGAGAATGAATTCACTCTTCACTATGAGTTGTCTCTCTAGTATTTGTTTCTGTTCCTGCCTCTGATTGATAAGGAAGTCTGTCAATAAGCATACTTGTTGACAGTGTATCAACAAACACTATCTCACTAATGTTCCTTTGGTGTGGTGTATGAAAGGTGAGCTGAGGAAAGTCACGTTTCAAGCAATGTTTCAGTCTGTCAACTCTATAACACAAAAATGTGCATCATTTCTAAAACAGGGTTCTCCACAGGGACATTAATTGTAGTTGTAAGGCATGAGTCTTGCTACTGTGTTTTAAGTTTAGATATTACTACTGCATTCAAGACTTACTACAAATTTAAAGGTTAGATAAATGCCATGATGTTTAAGTTTTCAATGTGTCTACCATGATTGTGTTTAAATGATTATGAAAATGTCTGCTTATACAATGTATCACTTACCTGTAATTTGAAGCATCAAGACCTTCATGCTTTTTTACAAGTTTGTTGAAAATCTGGGTACGTCTTGTCATCTGCAACACTTCCTAGGTCCACAATGAGCCTCTGGTGGATGACAGTGGCATAGAATATCTTGCAGGCTTTGCTGTACATCTGCTCAGCACAAGTAGGCTTATTCTTCTCCGATGACTTTGTCAAAAATCTTGTGTAGTCTCTGTAACATGTTTTATGGTACCGGGCTTCCACTGACACACAATCTTGTCCTTGTATGTGAATGACAATGCTCTGATCCTCTTTCAACTCTGCAGCTCTTTTTAACTTTCCTGTATCAATGGTTTCTGCCTGGGCTAGTTGATCCTTCTGGCGTTTATGGGCCACAGTGATGTATCGCTCCCTTTTCTTGCATATGATACAGATGGCAGGAAGGACAGGTCCAGATGCCAGACAGAGAGGCCAAATCTTGACCGAGGTTTCTTCCTGGGGCTGGGGAAGGGTGTGGAACTGGTGCTAGAAGAGGTACAGTAGACTGTCCATCATCCTGTTTCACCTGTAATATTGACTACTGAGCACAGCATTTTCTTGCACTCTCTATGCACTTTTTGTCTATAATACACCTATAGCAGGTGGGGTGAAACCCTATATCACTGGGGATGTCATCAAATTCTTTTGACAGGTGCTGTTGAAATGATTCAGTGATGTGTCGATCATTACCATGCAAGTCCAACCATGCTTGAGCACATTCATGGTATTTTTCCACCTGACACATATAAATAGTTACGTGGACTCCTTCTTTATTGAGTCTAGATGCATATAACAATGCAAACCAGTTCTAAAACTGTATTTCTTCTGAATCTTGGATGATTGACAAGGGCTTTCTGGTTTTCGTCACCATCCTTGAGCGTGGCCATATTGGTTCTGCATGAATACACGTGTTGACTGGTCAAATATAAAGCCTCCAAGCTTTACTACTGTCCCTCTTATGTGCTGCAAGTGGCTGGCTCAATACTGGGTTAACTTTCCAATACTTGTACTCTGGATGCTAAAAAGTTAAAAAAAAAAAGGTTTAGGAGATAGCATAGAAGTCACGAAAAAAGCTAATTTTACAGAGACCGAATTAATGTCACTTCCTGAAAATCTACATGGTTGACAATGTCATTGCTGTGCTTGCAATATCCATTAATGTTAAGTGTTGTTGCTAGGAAAATATGGTGGTTGCTAAGGACAAGCACCTTTGATGTTCCTACCTGTCTTCTTTTTGTTTGAAATTAAATTTATCATTCGAGACCTCAAAACCTCCCTGTAAGATGGTTGTAAAGATTTAATATGCTATTGTTTTACAGTGCTACCACTACAGAAAATATGCTGCTTGCCATGAAAACACATGCTACTATGAAAATTAAGGAATAAATTAATTTAAAATATCATGCATTTATCATCAAATACTTTGCATGGAGTTAAAATGGAATATATTTATAGCTATAATGAACCATGAGTATTGCTGATGATAAATAAATTAGGGGTGGAGTAATGTTTTACCCACCAATTTTACCAAAATTGAAATATAGCTGTTTATTGCACATTAACTAGTTGTATGATCAATGAGGAAACTTTTGGTGTATAATATGCACTACACAGGCAAGACTTTTGGGCTCTATAAACAATTCCATGCATAATTCAAAGATAAAATGCAAGGATTTTTGTGCATTTTAAACACATTTTCTACCATGTATCATGTATAAGCTGCATGATGCTTTCACTAACCATTTCAATAAATTGTTGGATATATTTAAATCATGTTGAGCCATATTGGGCCCAGATTAGGCAAATATTGTTGAAATTACTGCCAGAAATTCTTTAATGGGCATGGTGTCCAAATTGGTTGACAGCCAAGCATCTTTGGATGTGTCATGACAGAAAAGTGCAGGGTTTCTTGCGGAGAACTTTTAACACAAGGTCTGTCAGGTTATTGGCTATATAAAATTGCATTGAATAAGTAGTGCCCCTCTTACTGGAATGAAACAACACAACAATGGGCCTCACCATACGGCGTACTGACAGCTCAGCTCGGATCTCACCTTGTGTGTTTTTTCCTCCCTCAGCCTCCCTGGTTGCGTGTCTGTCATGTGACATGCATGGGAGGCTAAGGCTGCTCAGTGATGTGTGTGCACCAGTGTGCGAGCCTGGACTATGCCCTGGTATGCACGTGCATGAAACCAGGGTATATACGTGCATGCATATTAGCTTGGCACCATTTTTGCCCTGGCCCCAGAGCAGAGACGGGAGAGAGCTCAGTTGGGATGGAAGGTGGGTGACTTTCAAATTTGCACAGATGGATTTGGTGGCAGCAGTGATTGATTTGGGCAGAGTTGGAGGAACTCAGAAGGAGGAGTAGTGGTGATTGAGAGCCAGGAGGACTCAATGGTGTGAGGAATTAAAAAAACAAAAACAAAAAAAAGGCATAAAAGAGAGAGGGGGTCTTGGAGAGCTGGGTGGGTGGTGGGCTGCTGATGCATGTGGTGTAGGTTTCTCCAACCAGGTGGACTCATGACAGTCACACAAGGTCAAACCAAAAGTTGCAAAACTTAAAAATTAAAAATTAAAATGAAAAAAAATCACAGGGAAAAAAAGAAAGTGGGGGAACTGGGTGGGTGGTGTGGGGTGGGCTGGTACAGGGTAGTTACCTCTAGTTAGCTCTCCTGCTGCCCTCCAGTTTGCTTGCTAAATAAAAAAGAAAGAAAAAGAGTGACTCAGATGACTAAGGAGAACAGGAAGGAATTTCAGAACAACAAGAAAGAAAAGAGTGTGTGTGTGTGTGTGTGTGTGTGTGTGTGTTGGGGGGATAGTGAACGTGTACTCCTGGGTGGGTGGTGGGCTGGTGCACATGGTAGCAGGCTTCTCCAGGGGGACTGGGAGGAATCAGACCAAAACTTGAAAAAAATTGAGAAATATAAAAGAAAAACCCAGAAAAAGAAAGGGGGAGCTGAGTGGGTGGTTTAGCTTGGGCTGGTAGAGGCCTATCTCCTTGGCTGTCCTGCTGCCATGTTTTCTTGCTTGTGAAAAAAATAAATAAATAAATAAATAAGAAAAAAAGAACAGAGTGACTCATTCTGACTTTAACAGAGTAAGAGAAGATGAACAGGAAAAAAAAAAGAAAGCAAAGGCTGTATTTGTGTTGGGAAGATGGTGAATGTACTCTCGTGGGTTGGGACTGGTGCACATGGTGGTAGACTTCACACGGGGCTCAGAGGAGTCAGACCAAAACTTAAAAAATATATATATATAAGAAAAACCCAGGAAAAAAAGGAGGAGGGAGCTGAGGGGTGGTTTGGGATGGGCTGGTGCAGGCCTGTCTCCTTAGCTCTCCCACTGCTGTGTTTTCTAGCTTGCTAAAAAAATAAATAAAAAGAAAGAAAGAACATAGTGACAATAACAGACTGAGAGAAGGAGAAATAAAACAGGAAAGAAAGAAAGAACAATAAAGCAAAGCAAAATCAACTAGTGAATGCGTGTGTGTTGGGGGATTGTGAATGTGTACTCCAACCTGGTACCGCGTGCACTGCCGTTCAGTTCCATGATCCAGTGCCATCTTTCAGCTGTGAATCATTTCCATTCTCAAGCAGTTGCCAGTGCCCAGGCCCCCTGTGTAGTGCCTTGGCCTTCTCATAAGCCTATTTTTTCCAAAAATATTTGTAACAGCCCTTTGACTCACCTTGGATGCTCTGGCACCCTCGGTGTCCTCACTGTGCACACCTCCGAGGGGGCCAGCCTGGGTTCACAGATATGCAAGGAAGAAAATAACGTGGTGCCTCCACCTGGGGTGGTGATATGGGATACCTGTGGGCAGATTGTAGGTTACCACCCCCAGGAAATACACAATAGCTGCCCCCAAAGTCACTTCCCCACACAATAGCAATACTCCCTTGCAGTGAGTCAAAGTACCAGAATATAACATGTCTAAGAATAGTGACGAGCACTCACTCCTGCTAAGGATACAGGACAAAAAGCAGTCTTACACAAACTTTGCATTCAAGGCTTTATTCCTCCATGAAAAGCATCCGTAAAACACTGCAAAACAGAACAGGCAGTAAGAGCACTGCCTTCTTACGTTTCATCCAACTTCTCAGGCTTCATCAGGGAAAATGAACAATGCTAGTGAATGGGTTTACAGTGCATACACATATTGCAACAGTGTCAGTGGCTCAGTAGGTAGCACACTCACCTCTGAGGCCGGGAGATCACAGGGCTGTGGGTTCAGTTCCCACATCTGGCACTTGGGTTAATATCCCAGTACTGACACTGTAATGCAGCATGAGAGGGGTGCTGCACTTCTGAGGTGCTGTCTTTCGGATGAGACGTTAAACCGAGGTCCCATCTGCCTGGATTGGTGATAGTTCAGGTGGATGTTAAAGATCCCATGGCACTTATCGAAAAAAGTAGGGATTTCCCCGGTGTCCTGGCCAAATTTCCCTCATTCAATAAAAATACCACCAACAGCTTAATCTGTTTCAAGGTCAGTTGGCATTCATCTGTATCCCTCTCCCCTGGGTCATGCCTAAAAATAGGCAGGATTTGTCTAGTGCACTTACCCGGTCAACAAAAGCTAAATAAATAAATTACCTGTGACACTAGAGTGCAAAAACCAATCAGTGTGCAGGTATACTTAAAGTGCATCCAATCAGGAAACTTGAAGTAAATTTAAAAAAAAAATCAAAAAAACCTTTTGAAAACACACAAAGTGAACCATTTAATGTCCCAGGTGCAAATACAATTCAAACTTATTCATACAACGTCATTTAAAGGCTACCTAAACGCAATTCTAAGGGGGTATACTGTTCCATAATCCCTCCCGTGGAAGCATAGCAGTCAGAGAGAGGTTTTGTATAATGTAAAGCATTACCTTAAAATCCATTGTTTAATATGTTTTCGGTGACATTTTTGTAAACACCAAAACCAGGAAACGTTTTTTCGTGTGAAATGTGTGGGTGTTTTGTATGCGATATGGCCACCATTACACATTCAGTCACTTCACTACCAGTCTAACATTGCTTGTATAGTGCTTTGGGATACACTGTGTATGAAAAGTGCTATATAAATGCTGAATTTTCTTTCTCCACCTTTATTTTGGAGGTTTTTGGCTTATTTTTGGGAGGCAAATACCCCAAAAATGGAAGTTAACTGAAGCCCTGCACTGATGTTAATGGGATCAGCATTAACAATTTTCAGCACATTACCAAACAATACATGACCATATAATACAGGTATCTACAGTGCAGTAGTTTCCATTGTACACTGTCAAACAGTACATGACAGTAGAGTACAAAGGCATTAGTGATATCATAAGTATACTAAGATTAGCTTTCACAGTTACATATTAGTGTTCATGTTGCAGCAGTTACGGATTAGGACATAAACAGTATAGTGCCATGTTGGGGAGTACCTTAGGGTGGGCTCTAAGTGTGTTTGTTCAGGGCAGTGTGAGGTGGCCAAGTGGGCCATGTCTCAGGGTCACATTATCCCTTGTCGTAGTCGGGGCAGCAAATTAGTGGTTTCATGGCTTCTTTAGTGGTCCACTTTTTGATGGGTCCTAGTCTTATTGGAATTTTCTTCGGCCTGAGGTGCATGGGCAGTGAGTAACAGTCCAAGCCCTAAAATAAGGCTTTAGGTATCCTTTAACTCTTTCCATTTTACCTGTTTTAGGATTCTGAAATGCATCTGTTTTTTGCATAATGTAACACATGTTACAAAAGCCACAGGGTTTAGATCCCCATTTGGATCTCTGAGCTGTATCTCTTGTTTTGGCCTGGTAACTATTGACAAGTCTATAACAGATTTGGACCCTTTCTATATGAAATCCTAAGTGGTTTTTCAAAGATCTGTGCCAGTGGGGTGAGTCCATGTAATATTTGTAAATTGTTGACAATGTTAATGAGTTCCTACTACCACCCCATAAGTGGTAACAAAAGTCATACCACAGTCTGATTCTTGCTGCTGAGTTTTCCAAGAGTACCAGAATATAACCAGAATATAACATGAACAATCAACAGTATTTATTTTGGGGAGGAAATGGGAGAATAAAGCAACATCAACAAGAACTGTGCAGTACCATTACCCACACAACACCGCCTCCACCTTGGTGTACTCTGGCCATGTCCCTTTAGATGTGGTGGGTACCTCACTGGAGTGATGATGATGCTTGAGATAGGATGCTTGTGTTGGGGCCCAATGCTTTTAAACAGAAAACTTTGCTTAAACTTCAGGTCTGGGCTCAGTTTTCTGGCGAGTCCCTTGAGTCCTAACCCGCTGAGTTTAACCTTGCTAGCTAGCTAAATAAGACTCTCCCCAAAGCCACAGCCCAGGGGTACTACAATTCAGAAGTTCACAGGGGGGTTTTAGCAGGCTGGATCTGGTATGGTACCATGGAGGTAGCTTGTTGGTGGTGCACCATAAGGCTGCAGAGCTGGTTGACTGGAGAAATTAAGATGCTGGTCTTCACCTGCTTGACCTTGGCAACTTTGCCTCTGAGGACTTTGGGGGCAGACCTCTCGCCATCTTTCTCTGCTGGTCTTCTTCCTCTCCTTTGGTCTAGGGAATGGACATGTGTGGTCCCCTAGACCCCACTTTTGGCCAGCCTCTTTAAACACAAATGGCAGCTGGGCTTTGGCTCAGTCTTTAGCCCTAGCACTCTCACACCAGCTTTTCTAGGCACTGCAGGGGATGGGCTCTGGCACAGTCTCTAGCCACAACTCACTCAGCCTCTCTGTATGCAGCCATTGTCAATCATCACAAAATTACCCCACTGAAGGGGAAACCCAGTAGCTAAGTCTTTACACTACTGCTACAACAATTTCCTCAATGCACACTGCATGACTTGCAATCAGTGCTCTCACCCTGCAACTCTGAGTTTTCTTCCTCCAGCTGCATATGTCAGATTCCCTCTTTCTCTCTGCAGCAGTTTCAAAAGTCTCTTTCCCTCTCTGCAGTGAAGCCCAAACTCCTCTTTCTCTCTTGGACAGCAACACTTGCTCTTTCAGGTACTCTGCCTAATTAAAATCAGCCAGAGTCGGACTAGCCGTTGGGTCCAAGGTGCAGCTATAGGACTGAGAAGCCCACAGCAGTTTCTCCTGCACTCCAAATAGGTTGAACCCCCATTTTGGCAGGCTACAGGGAGTATTCATACATTTTGACTAGCCTCTGGCTGATTGGCTGCAGCAATTCCAGGCATTTTAGATGCCCTCTGACCTTTACCCAGCAGCCCCTTGTGTCGGTAGTCCCATGGGGGCTGCCATTTTTGTTTATACTGCAGCCCAAACACTCAGACCCTTATTATTAATTATTTAAGCCCTCATAAGGGCAAAAAATACTGTCCCCTACACCCGGAAGCATTCCGGTGATGATCCCCAGCTCTGCTGCCTGCTCTGCAGCTGGAGATACTTTTATATTGTGGCCACAACTGAAAATACACCAGTGGAGCCAAAGCTCCTCTCAGCTTTCCCCCTTGGTGGCAGCGCATGCGTAGGAGGGCGAGGGCCACCATCTTGTTTATTTGCATTCTGACTCTGGGCTTCTTGACAGCTCTGCAGCCTGAAACAGACTCCCCACATGCTCTGAGGCACCAAAAACATTATTGTAGCTCAGTTCCCCCATCTGAACATGGGGCACAGACACTGAAAAGAGCTGTCGGCCTCAGTCACAAATACAGTGGGGCACAGGGCTCAAGTTCCACTCAGGACCACTTATGGAAGCTGGCAGTGGATCAGAGGGCTGTGGCCCACACAGGTAAGCCCAACTGGGGGCTTACACATTCCCCTTGCCAAATGCTTGACGTCCTGACAAGCCATTAAAAATCAGTAAACACACCAGCATGCACATTTCTGTCTCAACACCTGATTCCTGTCTAAACAACAATATCAATAATAGTCACAATAACATGGTCACCAAATCTTTAGCTACCTAGACATTGGGCAACCATCTAGAAAGCAGCAAGTATTGGCAAACACACACCCCTTCCCACCTTGTCCATTGTACAACACATTGGGGGTAAATAATGGGAACCACATGCTTATGGATGACATGGGAGGGTATTGGAGGAGGCACCAAGGGTATCGTGTATCAGCTTGATAACTGGTTTGGGCTATCTCTCTGACCTTCTAGGTAAAGTTACAGGTTGGCTGGCATCTGCCACAGGAACAGGATCATGACCAGGGACAACAAGGCCACCAGCAACATGCTCAGCAAGGGCCAAATCATTCTCATTGTCCATTTCAATGTCCAGTTTGGGCATGGATATAGGGATACTGGGCCTTCTCTCAGGGACAAAGGGTACCACATGGGGTTCAAAGGAGGCACAGGGTCAATGGGAGAGGTACTAGTGGAGGGCTGCGAATTTCTACAGTCCATTTGCCACTAGGACAAGTTTGAATTTCTCAGACACATACTGATAAGTTGCAAAGTCCTCATTATCACTTTCCTCAGAAGAACTGCTTCATAGGCCACTCAGGAGGCTCAGTTGGGCCAGCAGGTTCAATGTGGTCCTCTTGAAAAGCATGGACAAAACAGTTTCTCCTCTTGGGGCAGCTCGGAAGACTCATTGGACCAGTTTTCAGGTTCAATGTGGTCCTTTCGGGAGGCTGGGATGAAACAATGCTTTCTTTTTGCTTTTGTACAGTCTGGCACCTTATTCTGGACCTTCTCACAACTGGAGTCTCAGTGTCAGGAGCTGGGTCAGGCATGATCTCTTCAATGGGGAACAGGTGATTTCTGTGGACAGTCTTTTCCATTTCTCTCCCTTGTTCTTGTTTGATTTTATACACTGGCAAGGCTGGCAATTGTTCGATTATGTTGTAGATTTCGGGTGCCCACCAGTCGTGGTTTTTTAGCTTGCCTGTATACCCAGGTTTCACAGCAGAACATGGTCTCCCACTTGCAACACTTGGTGTCTTACTGTCTGGTCATATCTTTGTGTGTTACTTCGACTGCTTTTAGCTGCAGATTCAGATGCAAACTGGTGGGCCTTTTTTAGCTCTTCTCTCAGGTTGTGAGTGCATTCGAGATATGTTCTCTCAGATATGCCATCGGAGGGACACACCAAAGCAGAGATCAACTGGCAGTCTTGCTTGACGACCAAACATGAGGTAAAAGAGAGATCTTTGGGTTGCATCATTTTTTGTACACTCTTATTCCAGGTAAGTTAACTTTGTCGGCTGGTTCCAGGATACCCAATATGTCCAATAAAGTCCCATTGAAACGTTCAGGCTGAGGGTCCCCCTGGGAATGGTACAGTGTTGTTCATGTTTTCTTTATGCCATAGGCTGCCAGAAATTATTTTAACAACCGACTTTCAAAGTCTCAGCCCTGGTCCAAGTGAACTCTTTGCGGAATGCCATAATGGGTCAAACTGTTGCAAGACTTTTACCACAGCACTGGCCTTTTGCTCTTTTGTTGGATATGCCTGGACACATCTTGTGTAGTGATTGGTGGTAACTAGAATGTTTGCTTTATTTTTTTGGTCAGAATCTAGCGACAAGAAAGCTATATACTGTGGGTTAAGCTGGAAAGAAAAATGGGGACAGCCATCTGCACAGGTGTGGTCTATAGACCACCAGCCCAGGAGGAAGAAACAGATAGGGAGCTGATGCTAGCCATCCAAAGGATGGCAGACAAGGGTGAGGTAGTACTGGTTGGAGACTTCAATATTCCAGACGTGGACTGGAGCACCCCAGCAGCAGCATCAACTAGGAGCAGATTTATCCTGGACTCCTTTCAGGGTGCCTTCCTCAAGCAACTGGTCATGGAACCAACTCGGCAGAAGGCAATACTGGACCTTGTGCTCACAAACAGGGACAGTGTGATGGGGGTAACAGTGGGGGAGCACCTGGGAAACAGTGACCACCAGTCATTGTGGTTTGAAATCACAGAAAGAGCAGAACCAAACCACACAAAAACACGTATCCTGGATTTTAGGGGGGCAGACTTTGGGAAAATGGGGAGATACTTGAAAGAGGCATAAGGGGAATGGGACAGGAATCAGGGGTTGAGGAACAGTGGGCAGTATTTAAAATGGGGATTACAAGAACAACAGAATTATGCATTAAGCAGGTTAGCAAGAGGAAAAGGAAGAGGAGACCATTATGGTTTCCAAAGAGGTACAAAGAAAGTGAAGCCAAAAGATTGCATTCAGGCAATACAAAAAGACACAGACAGAAGGGGATAGGGAGAAGTACCAGGAGAAGCAAAGGGAGGCAGGGAGGTCAGTAAGGGAAGCCAAAGCTCAGACAGAACAACACATTGCAAAATCAGTGGGTAGAGGGGACAAAACCTTTTACAGGTACATAAGTGAAAAAAGAAAGACAAAGGGAGGGATAGTGAGACTGAAGGGGGAGGATGGGAGCCGCGTGAAGGATGACAACAGTAAAGCTGACATATTGAACAGGTATTTCTGCTCAGTCTTTACTGAGGAAGAGGAGGGTAATGGGTCTGAAGGGAGTACAAGGGGTGAGAATGGTGCAGAAATGGACACAAGTCCCTTTACACGAGAAAGGGTCCTGAAGGAACTGGAAGTAATAAGAGTTGATAAAGCAATGGGGCCAGACGGGCACCCCAGGTCCTTAAAGAACTAAGAGGTGGTGGCTGAACCTCTGGCTGTCCTGTTTAACTGATCACTGGAAACAGGGAGGTACCCAAAGACTGGAGGACAGCAGATGTAGTCCCTTATACAAAAGTGGGAACAAAGAGGAAGCAGGAACTACAGACCAGTCAGCCTCACCTCGGTAGTGGGGAAGATCATGGAAGCACTACTGAAGGAGAGATTGGTGGAACATCTGGTTGTCAATGGACTACAGGACCCAAGGCAGCATGGTTTCACCAGGGGGAGGTCATGTCAGACCAACCTCGTTTAATTTTTTGACTGGGTGACTAGGGAGGTGGATCAGGGGAGGGCAGTGGACATGGCCTATCTGGAGTTCAGCAAGGCCTTTGACACTGTGCCACATAGAAGACTATTACACAAACTGGGGAATATGGGTGTGGGCAGGACAGTAGTGTGGTGGGTAGGTAACTGGCTGGGTGTCAGGACACAGAGAGTGGTGGTAAATGGCTGTCACTCCACAGAGGGAAGAGTGACCAGTGGGGTACCACAGGGATCAGTGCTGGGACCGGTCCTATTCAACATCATCAGTGACATTGCGCAGGATCTAGAAGGCAGAATTTCACTGTTCGCTGATGACATAAAGCTCTGTAACAGAGTAGACACACCAGAGGTTGTAGACAGAATGAGAAGCGACCTGCAGAAACTTGAAGAATGGTCAGGGTTTGGCAGTTGAAACTCAATGCAAAGAAGTGCAAGATAATGCATATGGGGCACAAAAATCCTGGCACAATATATCACTTGGGGGGTGAGGATATAGCATGCACCAAGCAGGAAAGGGATCTTGGGGTTGTCATCTCTGATGACCTCAAGCTAGGGAAACAGTGTGACAAGGCAGCAGGTAAAGCAAATAGGATGCTGGGATGTATAGGCAGGGGCATCACCAGCAGGAAAAGGGAGGTCATAATTCTGCTATACAAGACACTAGTGAGGCCCCACCTGGAGTACAGTGTACAGTTCTGGAGACCATACCTACGTAAGGACATAGACAGGGTAGAGAAGGTTCAGAGGAGGGCAACAAAGATGGTGCATGGATTGCATCACAAGTCCTATGAAGATAGGTTGAAGGAACTGAACATGTACTCCCTGGAGGAGAGGAGGAGAGGGATATGATAAGAGACATACAAGTATCTTACAGGGAGGAACAGGGTGCAGGAAAACACTATTTGTAAGCAAAAGATGTTTCCAGGACTAGAGGGCATGGGATGAAGTTGGAGGGAGGGCGATTCAGAGGAAACATGAGAAAGAATTTCTTCACAGACGGGTGGTGGACAAGTGGAACACCCTGCCAGAGGAAGTGGTGGGGCTGAAACAATCATGGGATTTAAGAATGCATGGGATAGACATAAAGGAATTCTAGAGGTCAGTGGTAAGGGGCAACAGACTTCTAGGAAAACAAACTGAACTTACAAGCTCAAATGGGCAGACTGGGTGGGCCATAGGCCCTTATCTGCCGACACTGTCTATGTATCTATGTATAGACTAAACAAAGAAAAAACAGTTTCAAATAGTGCTCAAAATTCCTTTTTAAGGATCTATAGGGTCAGGTGCAATATAGCAGGGTGCAAAATACTCGGAGGGATGGTTTTTTTAACCACCAAACAGTAGTTAACTTTATATGCATTTTGAAAGAGACCGCATAGCCATCTTAATTTTTTAGCTTTTTTTTTTATTATCTGGATCCTAAATGCTCTCTTTTGCACAAATGCAATTTTGAAGCAATGAACTGAAAAAAAGTACTAATCTAGGCATACAGCCTTGACCACATCAATTTTCATTCACTTCTTGGCTCAATTGCCTAAATCCATGGTGTTGTTTCAATTCGACTATGTGGTCTCTTTCAGAGTGCGTATAAAGTTAACTACTCTTTGGTAGTTAACTTTCACCCCACCCCTCCATATTCAATTCAAGCGGACCACTGGTTCTGATGTTAAGCAAGGATGCAGCTCTTTTTGGCAAAGTCTTTCACTTTATGCATCACAGACAGGTTTTGCAATGTTTCTCGATGTCTTTTTATCATCCTGGGCCAGTAAAATCTTGCTCTAGCCAGATCCAGGGTGCGCTCATAGCCCAGGTGACCCATGTCATCATGAAGGGACATGAGCACTGCCTTGCGGTACTTCCAAAGCAGCACCAGCTGGGAATTTTTTCACTCCAGGTTCTCACTGTCTTGCACCCTACCTGTTAACAATCCATCTTTAAGAACCAGCTTGCTCCACTCTCTCAGCATCACTTTGGTGTCAGGGTGGTGGTTACACAATTGTTTTGCAGTGTGCCCCTTCTCTAGAGCTCCAATTATATCTTGGAAGGCATAGTCCTCTCTTTGGGCTCTTTGTAGTTCTGATCTACTTGGTTGGGGCAGGGAGGAGGTGTCCATCCCAGTAAAATTCAAATGTGCAGTCAGGATACGAACATACGAACATACAAAATTTACCAGCAGATAAAGGCCTAGAGGTCTATCAAGTCTGCTCGGATGTGCAGCTAGCACCCCTTATTCTGCAGCTGCACCTCCCTTCCACCCTTCCCCTTCATTAACCCTCCCCCTTGTCCTGTCCCATCCTCGTTTGAAGCAGTCCACTGTTCTACTGCATACCACTTCTGCAGGTAACGCATTCCACCCAGCCACCACCCTCTCTGTAAAAAAGTGTCTCCTCATCTCCCTCCTGAACCTTCCTCGCTCCAGTCTCATATCATGGCCCCTGGTAGCCCCCTCCTTCTGAACAGCCCCTCTGTACCCATCTTGTTTATTCCTTTCATGTATTTAAAGGTTTCAATCATGTCACCCCTGTCTCTCCTCTCCTCCAGTGAGTACATGTTCAACTCCTTCAACCGCCTCTCGTATGATAAGTCCCCCAGACCCTTGATCATCTTTGTCGCCCTGCGCTGCACCCCCTCCAGTAACTTAATGTCCCTCTTCAGATACAGGCGCCAGTACTACACGCAGTACTCCAGGTGTGGTCTAACTAATGACCTATACAGTGGCAGAATCACCTCCTCCCTCCTCGAGGATATACCCCTTGCAATACAACCCAGCATTTTGTTGGCCTTTGCAGCTGCCTTCCTACACTGTGCCGAGTTGTTCATTGACCCTGTAATGAGCACACCCAGATCCTTCTCCTCCTCTGTCTGGGCTAGCTGCACTCCCCCTAGCTGGTAAGTCCTCCTCGGGTTCTTCATCCCAAAATGCAGTACCTTACACTTTTTGACATTAAAGCCCAGTTGCCAGGTGTCTGACCAGGTTTCAAGCTTTGCCAGATCATCCTGCAACCCCTGCCATCCCCCTAGGTCATCCACCACCGCGCCAACCTTGGTATCATCAGCAAACAGACTGATCTTGCTCTTGATGTCCCATGATATGTCTGCAATGAATATCCCAAACAACACTGGTCCCAACACTGAGCCCTGTAGGACACTGCTCGTCACTGCCCTTGGGTGTGAGATCTCCCCACCCACCACCACCCTCTGTTGCCTTCCCTGCAGCCAGTTTTCTACCCATCTCACCAGCTTTGCACCCGCCCCTGTGCCTACTAACTTCCTTCCCAGCCTTCCAAGTGGCACCAAGTCGAATGCCTTACTGAAGTCCAGATACAAGACATCCACTGCATGGCCCCTGTCCAGTTGCCTAGTTACCCAGTCATAGAACTCAACCAGGTTGGTTTGGCAGGATCTGCCACGTATGAAGCCATGCTGTCTGCTGTCCTGTAGTCCTTTGGCCTCTAGGAGGGCCACCAGCCTCTCCTTCAGGATAGTCTCCATTAGCTTACCCACAATGGATGTGAGGCTCACTGGTCTGTAGTTTCCCGGTTCATCCTTGGGGCCACTCTTGTGGAGGGCACCACATGAGCCATCCTCCAGTCTGGAGGTACACACCCCGAATGTAGTGAGGCATTAAATAGGTCTGCCAAAGGTCCTGCAAGGACCTCTGCCAGCTCCTTCAGTACCCTAGGGTGGATGCCATCTGGGCCTGGCGCCTTGTCCACCCTCAGTGCCTTCAAACCCTCTCGAACTCTGCCCTCCATGATTTCCCCATCTGTCACCACTTCCCCCCCTGCGTCTGCCATTTCTCCCACCTTGGGTGTCACCCCCCTCTTCTCTTTAGTAAATACTGAGCAGAAGTACTCATTTAGTGCTTCCCTTTATCAATACCTAGCTTCCACCTAACCCCTTCCTTCCTAATCCTTACTATGTGGTCCTTACAGCTCCTTTTCTCCCTGATGTACTTAAAGAAGTCCTTCTCCCCCTTCTTAATGCCTTGTGCCAGCCTGAGTTCCATAGATGCTTTGGCTCCCCTTACTGCCCTTGTCACCTCCTTCGATTCTGTCAAGTACTCCTCTCTGTCCTCCCCCCTCCCTGTTTTCTTGTACTTCCTAAAGGCAGCTCTTTTCCTCCTTACCTTTTCCATGACCTCCTTGCTCAACCAGCTCAGTTTCTTAGCCCTAGCTTTCTTGCTCTGGGCTTTGCAGCAGGTTTTGGTTGCCTCCACTATCCCCAGCTTGATGAGCTCCCATCTCTGGTTAGTATCCATACTTGATTGAATTCTGGCCAGGTACCCTTTTACCACTTCCCCCATCCTCCCAAAGTCGGCCCTCCTGAAGTCCAGCACTCTTGTGCCAGATTCCACTCCTTCCTTGCCCATATCTAATGTGAGCCATACTGAGTGGTGGTCACTCCCTGACAGCGGTTCCTCCACTGTAAGTTCTCTCACAAAGTCCCCATTTGCCAGCACAAGGTCAAGGGTATTCCCTAACCTGGTTGGTTCACTGACCATTTGCAGCAGGAAGCTGTCCTGGAAGGCATCCAGCAGTACCTGCTCCCTTCTGTTACTGGTTGTTGGGGTGCTCCAGTCCACTCCTGGCATGTTGAAGTCCCCCACAATCACCACACTACCCTTCTCGCAGGTCCTCCTGATCTGTCTCGCTAGTTCCCTGTCTAACTCCTCCATCTGAGATGGTGGCCTGTACACCACTCCCATTCTAAGAATCCTATTCTTGGAATCCTGGATTTGCACCCAAAGTGACTCTGTACTACCCTCCTCCCCTTCCTCCCTTACACACTTCAGTCCTTCCTTCACATATAGTGCCACCTCCCCTCCTTTCTCAGTCACCCTGTCCCTACGAAATAACTTGTATCCTGGTACAGACAGGTCCCAGTCATTATATTGGGTGGCCCATGTTTCCATGATGGCTGCAATGTCCACCTCTCCCTCTGCCATGAGAACCTGTAACTCTGCAGTTTTCCTCCCCAGGCTCCTAGCATTAAGGGTAACCACCTTCCACCCTTTCCCCCCTCCCATCCTGCCCTCCTTTCCTAGCATCACCAACAGTACTTGCCATTTGTCCTTTGTCACTGTTATGGGGGGTAAGCTCATATGATTTCCCAACCTGTGGTCTCTGCATGTCTCTTCCCCAACTGCCACCCCCCACTCCTAGTTTAAATTCCCAACTTCCTCTATAGATTCTTCCATCCTCTGTTTCAACACTTTCTTTCCCTCCTCATTCAAGTGTAGTCTGTCCTTGGCATAGAGACAACTGTCCTTCCAGGTCCCTCCCCACCCCCCAACAGCCCATACCCTTTAGCACAACACCAGGTTCTTAGCCATCCGTTAAATTCCTCTATTCTTAGCTTTCTTGTTGTGCTTGCCTTTGGCACCGGAAGTATCTCGGAAAAAGTTACTGATCTTCCTGCCCCCTCACATAATTGTGCTAGTTCCTCAAACCTCCTCTGGACTATATCTACTGTCTTGTCAGCCAGGTCATTTGTCCCAAGATGTATAATTAAATGAGGCTTGTCCCTACCCCCTTCTAGCATATTTCAGAACAGACTGTCCCACCCTTTCCGCTGTCATTCCTGCCATGGCCTCCACCCAAATGCAACTATGCCTCTCCCCCTTGCTACCCCACCTAACTCCTCTTAGTATTGAGTCCCCCAGCACTAAGATTTCACCCCTCTTACTCCCTGCTTGCTTCCATTCATCTCCCTCCCTCATTTCCAGCTCGTCTTCTTCATCCTGCACATTATTTCCCCCTTTTACCCTTGTTGCAGTTCTCCCAGCAGAACTTCTCGCCGCTCCAGTTTGGTCCAGGCATTTATCAATTACTCCTCTAATTTCATCATTTCCCTCCTCCACTTTCTTCCTCTCTAGCAGTGCAGAGCTGTTTTCTGAAGCCCCTTCACAAATGCCCCGCTCCCTCTCTCGTCATAGTAACCTGTTCTCTCCTTTCCACTCCACGACTTTTGCCACTTCTTCGCCTCCCCTCACAAATCCCTATCGCCTCCTTCCATTTGACTTTTGTCTCCTGACCTGGTTTTCCTGGCAAACATTCTTCCTGGCCTGGGCCCCTTTGTCTCTGCTTCCCTTCTTCTGACCCTCTTCTCACCACTGTTGGCTTAAATCGCCCTCCCTCATCTCCCCTTCTTCCTCCCTCCAGTATTGGGCTAAACCCACCCCCAATCTGCCTTGCCTGTCTTAGTTCCTCCTGCAGACCCTCGATCTCCTTTCTAAGTTTCTCTGTGTGGTTGCACACTAAACATCCTCCCACACTCCAGGCAATTTTTAGAAAGATTGGTGCACCACAGTTGTTGCAGCCTACCACGTACCCATTGCTGCCGTTGCCACCAGCGACCCCCAACCCTTCCAGATGCAGGATACCAAACACTCCCCAAGTCTCCCCTCTCCCCCCTCTATCAGTGCAAAACATTTTCTTTATTTCCCTTACCTCCTTTGTTGCACACGTTTAGATATATTGAGCAACTGCTTTTTATATTCCTATCCTTCCTATCCACACTCAAAAATAGACGTTAAGTAGCCATTGCACAACCTTCTTCAAACTCCTACTCCTTTTCCCAATGCAATATCAATATGAAGAAGTAATAATGAAAGCTCCTAGATTTGCATTTACTTCCCTTCCACTGAGAGAGCAGTCTCCTCTTCACTTGCTGCTGTTCCTTTCCTGGATGTCTGCTTCTGCTATGACAGGTGCATCTCCTTTGCCTGTTTGAGGAAGTGATGTCAGAACCCCTAGTATAAAGGAAATAATGGACATGGGGTGGGTGGGACCAGCCCAAGTCTTCTGGAAACAATCAGGATAGCATTAGATGGCTTTCTAGCATGTCAATTGCTCTTTCAGAATTAAAGAATGAAGCTTCATTTAGGCAGTAAACTTTGAGCACACACTTTAACAATCCCTTCTGTTACCTGTACTGGTCAGGCTGGTCACTATGCGGGCACCGTGACCATGCATCTGCATCTATAATGGTCTTCCCAGTTTTGTACTCAAGACTGTAATCATAAATTGACAGGGAAGGTAGCCACCTGTGCCCTCAGTGTCCAGTTTCAACATAGTGTTCCACGTAGGTTAGCGGGCTGTTATCCGTTCGAACCATGAAGCAGAATGCCATACAGGTAATCATGGAATTTTTGGCTACAGCCCACTTCAAAGCCAGACATTCCAATTTGTACACAGGGTAGTGCTTCTCAGATGGTGACAGACTGCGGCTAGCGAATGCCACAGGCCTAAGTCCCTCTGGGTATTCCTGATAGAGCACTACCCCAAACTATTCAAGCTGGCATTGTGTGGAGAATGTAGGGCTTGTTAGGGTCCATAAATGCCAAAACTGGGGCCTTGCTTAGTCTTTTAATGATTTCTAAAAAGTAGTCTCATACACAGGTGTCCACCAGTCTCCAAATGGTTCTCCAGCCTTTAAATACTCTTGGGTGGACTGTCTTTCGCAAGCTGAAGTCTCCTTTTCTTATTGATAGGCAGGTAGCCTTGCACTAGGTCATTTAGCAAGCTTACCACCATCAAGTAATTTTTTTACAAAGTGACAGTAGTACCCACAGAAACTCAAGTAGGATTGCAGAGCCTTTAAGTTATGGCGCCTGGGCCAGGTGGTGAGGGCCTCTACTTTTGCTGGGTCATTTTGCACTCCATCTGCCGAGACAATGTGCCCCACATACTTTACAGAAGGCTGGCAGAACTGGCACTTGTCTATCAGAACCTTTAACCCAAACTCCCCAGTCAGTCAGGACTTTCATCAAGCGGCCTCGTTTTCTTCCAGGGTGCACCCAAATATAATTACATCATCCAGGTAAACAATGACTTCTAACTAATTCATATCCCCTGCCGCTTTTTCTATTAATTGTTAGAATGTGGCTGGGGCTCCGGATAACCCTTGTAGCTGTGGTAGAACTGCATTCTGCCAGTCCGATAACCCTAGTGGAGGGATACCTTTTCTATCTTATTCTTATTCCTACTGAAATCTATTGCACAACAGTGTCTTCCTATATTACACTTTACCTTTTTCTGCCCCTGGGGCAGGTTGGCCATCTATGTCAGTCTTTTCTATCTCTCACTAAACTTTTTCCCTACTACCTTTATTTCTATTTTCCATATTTCCATCCCTCACCAAGAACTCCCCAAAATAATGCACCAGGCTAAGGCCAGCTGGCAGGAATGAAATAAGGTGCATTTATGACATTTAATGCCAAAAGATATGAAGTGCCGTTAAGTATATAAAATGTTGGTTAAATAAAGTGCACAGAGTGCATTTTGTGCCATATGAGTTGAAAGGAAAACAACATAAAATAGTGGGGGCAATCACCAGGGCTGCAAAAATGCTCATGACCGAACTCGGAGCTGAAACTTTCATAATGATTTAAAGTACATTAAACGGCTCTAATTTTCACCAGGAATTGGATGTAGAGGTATAGTTAACATGCCTCTACATGCCACACTGTTTCTTTTTCTCCCAGGTAGATGCGCCTCACTCATCATTTTTACGATCTTTCTGGCACAGGACTGGATGCCAGGGGCACACTACATCTTCCGGTGCGGCGGCACCTTTGACATTGACATGGTGCCTCAAGGTGCAAAATTAAAAAGCTAAATATCTGGAGAAAGGTTAGCTGAATTTATTTTAAAGCATATAGCTTGTTTTAAATGGGTGTTTTTCCAGCCCTGGTGATTGCCCCCACTGTTTTGTGCTGTTTTCATATAACGTGCTACAGTGCTTAATTAAGACAATGCTTCTGACATTTTTTATGTATATGGTGCAGGAATGTTTAAAACAGTAGTTAAACATAAAATAATGTCCACTTAGATAGGTAGATTATGGATACAAACAGAGCAGCAAACTTTCACTTTCAGCCGCCCCGCTTCCCTGAATGAATAGTTAGCACATGAAAATACAATGGGACTATGCTGTCCCTACACTTTAAAAATCACAGCCCAGCATAAAAATAATTAAGGCAAGGCAAGTTTTATTTTTGAGGCGCCCAATCCCAAAGACTCTGGACGCCATACACATAAATACAAACTATTCATTAAAATAAAATAAATACATAAATTGAAACACTAATAAATTAATCAGGCCATATAAAACACAATTTATAATAAAATCAGTCATTAATAAGGGCTATCCCAGGAATATAGGCTAGTAGACAGTGTCTGGGAAGGTCTGACTGAAGAGGAGGGTCTTGAGGTGGGCCTTGAACACTTCAACTGAAGGGGCCTCCCTTACAGGTGGAGGAAGCGAATTCACAGATGACACTAAATGCTCTGTCATCGGCAGTTTTAAGCCTCATCCTGGGAATCACAAGAAGGTCCCTAGAGGAAAAATGGAGGGAACGGACCGAGGTAGTGGGTGTCAGAAGTTCAGACAAGTATCCAGGGCCCAGCCCATGTAGGGCCTTAAAGGTGAGCAAACCAACCTTGAAGAGGATTCTCCACCTGACCGGCAGCCAGTGCAGTTCATGCAGCACCGGGGTGATGTGGCAGTACTTAGACTACCTCATCAACAACCTAGCAGCTGCATTCTGCACTAGCTGCAGGCGGTGGAGGGTACCTCCCAAGACCCCGAAGTAGAACACTTTACAGTAATCAAGCCTAGATGTTATGGAAGCATGTACCAAGGTGAGGAGGTCCATGGGTGGGACTAGGAGCTTGATCCTCACAATATTCCTGAGATGACAAAAGCTGAACCAGACAACGGATGACACCTGAGCTTCAAATGTCAATCCTCTGTCAAAGGTCACACAAAGATCATGCACCCTAGAGGAGACTTTTAATGGCACAGATCCCAGGAACAACCACGTTGCTGCACCAGAGGCCATCCTCTTATACCCTCTGTTAGACTCCACCACCAGTACCTCCAGCTTATTGGAGTTCAGTTGCAGCCAGCTAGAGGCCATCTAGTCATTGATCTTGGCAAGGCAGCTGTTCAGCACTTCCACCACATTGGATGTCCCAGGGGCAAAGTAAAGATACAGTTAGGTATCATCAGCATAACAATGAAAACCCAAACTGTATTTCCAAATGAGCTCTCCCAGGGGTAACATGTACACAGCAAACAACATTGGTGACAAGACCGAACCCTGAGGTACTCCACATGACAGGAGGCTAGGAGAGGAGGAGAAATTCCCCTTTCGGCCATCAGGGCCCCTGTCAGAATGTGCCTGTCATTAGAGCACTACAAGGTGAACTTCAACATCCCTCTCTGAGGTCCGCCCCCCCATGGAGTTGGAATAATTAGGAAGGAAGGAGGAAAGGGAACATTGTTCAACCAGGAGTAGTACACTAAGCCAAAGCTTGTTTCTGGATGTGACCTGGGAGCACAAGGAAGTTAAGTGACTTACTCAGAATCAAACAAATTGCACCTAGGCAGCTGTGGGATTCAAACTCAGGTCTCCAGATCTGCAGCTCAGAGCCTTAGCCCACTGCATGATACTGCGTGGGGGTGCAGCCCCCCCCACAAAAAGATGGGGCAATGAAATTGGGACTTGGTGCCCTAATGACCGGCCGCGTTCCAAGGGTGGAACCCTACCCGTTGCCTCCTATTCATGAGAGAGGACTCAAACCAGCAGATGACAGTGCGGTGAGTCCACAAAATTCCCTCAGGTGGTCAAGTAGCACACAATGGTCCACCATGTCAAATGCTAAAGAGAGGTCGAGGAGAACAAGACTTTTCCGTTTCCTCGATCTCGAGTCCTGAGGAGGTCATTATGCACCTGAACTAATGCAGTTTCCATGCTATGCCTCGCACAAAACCCTGACTGGAGGGTCTCGTAAAGATCAAAGGCCACGAGATGCTCCTCAACCTGCTGCGCCACAACCTCCTCAACAACCTTCCTAAAATGGGAGGTTGGAGATTGGACGTAATTTGACTGGACATCAGGGTCTAGTGATGGTTTCTTTGGAAGAGGCCTAACTAGTGCCTCCTTCAAGGTATCTGGGAAGATCCCTCTGAGATAGAGTACCGGACAATCAAGGTGCACTCGGGCCAATGGTGTCAACACATCCCATCAAGAAACACAACGCAACGGGTCCAGTTCACAGTATGTGTGCTTTAGTCTGAGGGCAACTTCAATGATCTCAGCCACCTCCACTGGTTTAAACTTCCCAACTAGGTGGAGTGCTCTCCAGATGCCGAGGCGATCACTGTCAGCCACAATGTGGCACACTGTGGAACGCCCTGCCGGATGGTGGACAACCTGTCTGAGAAGAAATTAGCAAACTCTTAGCATTAAAGAGGGCTCACCAAAGCTATGCAGAGCCCCAAAGCAGAGCAGCCAGAAAATAATTGTCTACGCCAGTCAGCTCTACTACAACTTAGGAAACATCTGATGCTAAACTGGAGGTGTGTGTGTGTGTGTGTGTGTGCAGCGTGTACCTACGCGTGTGTCTGAGTGTGTGCTAAAGCACTAGAAATAGCAGTTCTGCTTGTATGAATCTAAAGTCCATGAAATCATCACTCACCAGTTAAAATCAAAACGATAAACACATAGTTATGTAAATTAGATAGAAACCATTTTAATTATAAACATTAGAAATATGTAAAACAAATATCTGTCCATGTGTTGTACCTGAAACAAGAAGGAAGCAGAGCACTTTAAATAGTGTAATGGGACTTATCTTTCTTCTGAATATTGTTGATGATGGTATGAATGTGGACATCAGTTAAGAATATTCTGTAAATCACTTTTGGTCCAACAAATGGTATCAAATCACCTATTTTGTACAAGCTATAATAATGTCATTTCACATGGTAAAGTTAGCTGCAAGTGCTACAGTGCTCTTTTTTCATGTGTAGATTGTCACGAGCTAGCAACTGCCAATCATTATTTGCAGCATATATTTTTGTTATATATTGTTTTATGTGATTTCTGTGTATGTTTAAATGCCAATGTAACAGGGAATGGATTGTTTTTCTTTAAAATGGCTGACATGCCTGTAACATGGGATTCTCAGGGAACTCAGAAAATGAATTTCCAGCCTAGCTAACACAGGGGTCATAAACCAGCTTGTACAATCATAAAATCTTACAAAATGCTTTTGATCTCAGATACTATCATAGGATATCACATTTTATGAGGTAACAGGATGTTTGAGCCAGGAATTGGATGGCAGATGACCATTCTAGCAGTACTATGTGAAATTCTAACATGAACTGTGAATTAGCTTACAGGATGCTATATTGATACATCAAAGTTTTAACAATGACTGTCCTGTTACTAGTTAATTATGGAGGCAGAATTTGTGTTGAAGCTGACTGACATCACCAGATGGCCAGGAAAGTGTGGGTCACTGATAGGAAAATTGATTACACTGCAGTTTTCAGAAGGGTAGTTAAACTCTCAGCACAGTCACTCAGTGTCATTCTGGGTTTGGACTTCCTCCTGATACAACAGACCAGCTGCCAAGCTGCTACACAGAAAAAGGACTTCGAACATTTTCATGTTTAAGCAGGGCCCCTAGTACTCTGCGGCAGAATTTTCTGATTTCTGCGGCTTGATTTATTCATTTCTGTGGCATAATGCAGTCTACCATTGGCTAAAATATGATGTGATGTCATAGATGACATCACCTGCCGGCAAAGAGGAGGGGCTTCAGGATAAACAAAATGGATACAGAGCCTGGCACTATGAAAAAAATGTATATTTGAATAAAAATTCACCAAAAACAATGAATTCTGCGGCACTATATGGATTCTGCGGCATGACGCAAATTCTGTGGAAAATTCCACAACCGCAGAATCGCAGAATTCCAGGGGCCTTGTTTTAAGGTAGAGAAGTAGTTAAACCAGGGGTCAACCTTAACCTTTTTTTGTACTAGCCAGTGGGACAAGTTGATTCAAAATTGCACTAGCCACAGATGGTTGCACTACGCCCTTAATTATAATGGTAAATTTTGATCACTTTTACAGGAAACAATGCAAACAAAGCCAAGAAATACTCTGATTGTTACACATTTATCCTGCTCCCATTGCTTCCAGCTCCCCAGCAGAAAAAGGAATGCAATGCCATCCATCACAGACAGTGAGCCCCCTTGTTTTGTACCATGGCCTCCTCTCCTCCACTTTCTGCCCCCCCACACACACACACACACACACACACACACACCGCACACCAAACAGAGAGGATATCACAACAGCAAATGTTCAATCAAGCAGTCCTAGCTCTGTACACACAATAGCTGACATCATCATGCCCTCACCACTGTCACCACCAACCACAGGGCAATGAACAGAGTCAGACAGAAAACAACACTCTTGGTCTCCACCCTATAGTCAACTGGAGACCTGCACTTTTCGAAAGTTTTGTACAGTCTGAAGTGAGTCAGGAGCACATCTAGATTTCTTTGGAGTGGGGCTAGACAAACCTAAGGGCTTGGGAAATAGAAAACTATGACATTTCTATTTGTAAAAGCATTACTTTTAATATGCTCTGCCCCAACAATAACAGATTTTTCTTTAACATTGTCCTTTCATCAGCATGGGAAACAGTACACAGGCATAACACTATACTATTTCTATTTCTGTATAGGATGATCTATTTATGCACCCAGGAATGCCTATTTCAAGGTTTCAAATTTGTATTTTATCAAGGTTTATTTGTGTACCATACATGATCCAAAGCTTTGTTTTTAGGCTGAAAGGACATGCTGAGTGGGACAAGGGTGGAACTGTATGGATGGTGATGGCTGGCATGGTCCATTTAGAAGAGCTGGGGACCCCCTACACTTGCCAGTAATGGCAGCTATGGATCTATGGATGGTCACTTCAGAGTCTAGTCTGCAGTGGTGTCCAGGGAAAGAACACAGTTAAGAGATTTGGAGGGGAGAGGAAGTTTGGTGAGGCTGGGATAAAACCCACCACCTGCACAGCCGATCCAGTACACCTCTTTGCATTTTGTCACTGAAATGTTGGATAAAATGCTCAAAATGTAGAGAAATGAGGGCAGTGGTCTTAATAATATTGGACAAATTGTTAGACATAGACACATTCAGAAAACTGGAACCTAGTGACTTAGCAGCACTCTACCCTTGATCACACCCTGAACACTAGCTGAAAGTCTTAGCAGTGGAGTGATAATGACTCACATTGAGTCTTTTGTGGGATCCCTTTCTTGAACTGCCAGATAATTGCAGCTCTTAATGAACTGTTAATCACACCTGGCCATCTAAAACATTGAGGGAGATTAGCATGAGGACAAGAGAATGCTAAAGTATAGACTTTTTTAACTTCATTAACAGCCATGAAAATCTGCGCTAGTCAAGATGGGCAAGTAGAAAGTTAGCTGCACTAGTCCTGGTCAATTTGCACTAGTGTTTGGGCTAGTAAAATAATGTTAAGATTGACCCCTGAGTTAAACAGTTTTAAGGCATTTATACCGAATACTTTCCAAATGTGTTTCCATACTGTAACCTAAATTAATATATGTTCTCTTTTAGTTGTACTGCATTTTTTAAAATATTTTTAGTAAAACTTTTCTTTCCTAAAGAAATTATGTCTATGTGAGAGTTTTCATATAGTATGTTTGACTGTAGAAGTTTTTTTTAATAATCTGTGACAACTGTTACTTGCTTAGAAGGGTCACGGATAGCAACCAAATTAAAATTGTCTGTGGGAACAATCCAGATGGATTTGGGGAGAATACCAGAGTCTCATATGAGTCTACCTGGGGTGTGAAATGGGCTATTGCATGTCATGTAAGGTGAAGGCCAAATCAGGTGGTGCTCTGCTACCCGGAAGAGAGTGTAATACTTGTGCCTTCCTCCTGTGTGTAATAGCAATGGAAAAGGGTTCATATTTGGCCACAATACTCGAGATTGGTATTTTGCCTTGATTCAAAGTATAGAGGATACTCTGAGACCTGGTGGTGAATGTTCAGTTGTAAACCTAGCGAGGACTCTGGAAGGACACAAGGAGGTATCCCTGTTTTTCCCTCCATGTTGTCAGAGAGCAGTCAGCTATATGTACACTGGCAGGAATTTATCCATGTCAACACATCCACTCATATGCAGAGCATGAGAGAATGTAATCAGTATACATGAATGGTATCCACTGCCCTCAGAGACATGCAGTAACTCATATCCCAAGCATGGCAGACCCGAAGGTGGAATCACAAGTTGTTAGCATGGTAATACCACCATAAATGGGGCTGAATGTATGGCCTGCTGCTACCCAGAGAATGTTCTGTTTACTCTACAGTACACTATTGCTTATACAGCAGATTTAGGTATTTGTTTGGTGTACTTTTGGTTACATTTATTCTTGATGCCCCCTTTCACACTTGTCCTTCCCCTATCTACCCTATAATGAGGACCTTCTGGCCCCAAAATTGCCCCCCTGGAGCTTCATGTTCTCCATGGTTTTCACCATGCAGGACTATTGCTCACCAGCTGGAGCCTTTCAGGCAACAGCCTGGGGACTGAGAGTACCTGTTCTTCATCCTGGGGTGTGTTTTTGCCTTATCCCATCCCCACAGAAAGCAGATGGTGGGGTGCCATGATGAACACAGCCATCAGGAAGCCCATTGACAACCACCCTCTCACATGGGTATTCTAGCTGCACCACCATCTGTGGTCACCAAGTGGTAGTGCTATGGAAGATCCAAGGACCCTCCTCCCTAGAGAAGAGTGTCCCTAAGATGCTCAATCCTCCTCCCCTCCCCACACTCTGACACTCTAAGTTTTAGCCATGAACCTCGACCACCAGCATTGCAAGCTACTAAACCATATGGTCACCATCATTTTATAACTTCTTTTATGAATGGGGGTGCAGCCCCTCAAGAGGAGTCAGTCAACAGCACACCAGTCTGTAGCTACCACATTATATACAGAGCTTCTCCTAATATGATTTTGGAAGCATGTTTAAATGAAATCAGTACTGAAAACTTCCAACATTTATCTGTATCTACTAGAATCATTCTGCTTTGGTTTCCCACTTTGAAATGTATTAAGTTATTTATACAGAATATACCCACTGAGATGAAATGTATAATTTACAGGGGCATCCTGCAGTGATGGCAGGGGTACAGTAATGAAGTGAAAAGTCCTTGTGTAAGGTTGTGCTTCCCAGCTGGCAACAGGAGAAGGTCACCACTATCTTACACTGCCCCTGAGCTGCCATAGATAAGTTCAGTGGCTCCTAGGTTCTTGTCTCATTCAGCAGTAAGGAGATTTGTATCTAACAGAGAAAGAAATGGCAGTGCCTCCACCAAGAGAAAGATGTAAGTGGGCTAATGTGAAATTACAACCCACCGGATGCTGTACCAGATCACCTCCCACTGTTGTCTCACCTTCTGGTGACCCCAAGCAATTAAAATAGTTTCTCCTAAATAGCATGCATAGTGATATGGCCACCAATAATGAGAGTGGTTTTAACAGAAATAACACAATTTTATTTTCAGGAACAGGTGATGAAAAACAAATGGGTTAGCATGTGCATTACTCTGTGACTCCTTTACATGCCAGACTAATCAGGGCTGCTATATGCCTGCATTCTGGGCCCATTTAATTAAGCCCTCCTAAAGCACAGCTCTTCACCTTTTCTGCTTGGTACAGCAGTCTCTGGTTCTCCTGTACTGGAGGCCAATACCCCTCCTGCCTGGTGCCAGGTCATAAAGGATTTGATAGGGAGCTCCCTTACACACAGTCCCTGTGTATCTCATATGTGGGATCACTGTAGACCAAAGAAGTAGCAGCAGGTTGGCCAGCATTGGTGCTCTTAACCAGGAGGAGCAACAGGCTCAAACAACCTCCCAACAACCAATAACCAGAGTAAGAACTAGGATGTCCCTAGCTTGTCTGGCTCAACTATGAAATCGGAGGAACTCTTCTGTGCAGAACAAAAACTGACTATAGAATAATGAAGGTTCAACTCCTTAACTTCACGCTGTTTGCTTTTTATATTGTGCCTTCCACCATATATATGCACAACGTTGCATGGCTATGCCACTTCTTCAGGTTGGTGGTATTCTATTAAAACCAAAAACAACACTTGTAGTTCTTTGTCTGCAAAATGCAGGCCCCTATGGCCAGTGCTTCTGTAGCCTCAGATACTCATGGTCACTGTAAGTCATACATACACTTGATGGACCTGCACTTCTGCAGCTGCAGGTTGTAAAATATATACACTGACCTCTGGCTGCAGAAATGCAAGTACCACAAAGTCCATCACAGGTGTAAGACATACTCACTGACCTCTAGCTCCAGATGGGAAGGCACCTGTGAGCCTGCAGTTAAGCAGATGGAAGTACTGTTGCAATGTGGGTATCATGGGTTCAGCAGCAGATCTAGAAATTTTTCAAGGGGCATGCAGTTTGTCAGTTATGCAGCTCACACATATAGAAAAATAAGCAGTAGCTGATCATGCTATCTAGCAAGATAATTCTTACAGTGTGCATGAGTACATCTGGCTGTAGACACACAGGCCCCTTGGGGCCTTCTACCTTCAGAAGAACATGCAGTCACACATACTCATGCACGCTGTATGACATATACACAGAGGTGTGGCAGTATGTACTCATGCAGCTGCAGATACAAATCCAGGAAGGTGGCACATCAGTGCTACTGCATGTGTGTCATCTGGAAACAGTTGTATGTTGTTTTTCTTACCTGATGATGGCTGTCTATGGTTGCTTTTGTGATCTTGCCCTTTTACTGCTTGGGGGTGGGGAGTTAGGGTTGGAAACCCTAACACTGCATTTCCCAACTTTTGTGGCATAAAGTTGAACCCTAACTGGTGCATTACCCCAGTTTTTTGCAAAGAATTTCCTATCTTTTTGAGTTAGTGGAATTGTATTCTTATTCACACAGTCCCCGAACCTGCATGAACAGATGCAGATGTGCAGGGCCCTCTGGGCCCCGTATCAAGGGAAGACTCCATCTGCCTACTGCAGTGCAGCAAAGGACATCAAAAAAATTCAAGAGGCTGTCTGGTGGACTGCAGATGTACAGAGTTCTTTGGGCCCTGTGCTTCCATGTGGCCACAGATACAGACACACAAGGCAAAGAATCCATCTGTCAGCTGAAGCACAGGGCCGTCTGGCACCCACAGGTGCTGAGGTATAGGACCATATGTCAAGAGAAGAGTTCTCTTCACTAAATGGTACTTGGGCCCATGTAGACAACCCTGCACTTATACTTCCAAGGCTGGAGGTTGGTGTCACATGATAGCGCTGTTCCCCCAGCCTCGGTTCTTCTAGCTGGGTCAATAAGCGCACCATGAACTCAGCTCACCAGCATGGGATCACGAAACACTACCAGCTGAGCAAAGGCTTGTACTACACACAACATTTCTTAATAATTTTTTTTTTGTATTTTATTTTGACTCCAAATTTTCAAGATACAGCAGTCTTTTAATAACTTCCCTTAATAAACAGACATGTGGCATTTATAGAATACTGGCTGAAGTGTCATTTTGTACCACATGCGTGAAAACACCTCTTGTCCAGGATTTGAAAAATGACACCTGTCACATTTGTGAGGTGGTGCAAAAAAATGGCTATGTTGAAAGTTTGGAGTTAAAATATTGAAAATTAGCAAAGTTATGAGTGAACACTGAAGTAAGTAAGTAAATATGTATTTATCAAGTACCCACTCCTGGGGCTCAGAGCACTGTACAACAAAACAAATACAAAACAAATTCAATAATACCAGCCAAAAACATTTAGGAAAAAATACATTCAAAATACAATATGCCAAAAATAAAATATTATAATTTTGCAGCAACGCTTCAGGGACTGATTACATTAAGCTGAAAGTCTCCTGGAACAAAAAAGAGTTTAGGCTTCTCTTAAAGGCCTCTACTGAGGTTGCCTCCCGAAGAGATCATGGAATCTGTTCCTTAGTATAGTACACTAATTGTTCAAAGCATAGTACATACAGTTTTAATGGGCTCTCGGTTTCCTCATGCTTGCGCCCTTCATGATAGATAAAATAAAAGAATAGACTGTAAAGTGCTTTTTCCTGGAATAGCCACTAAGTGGTATATAAGAGGCAACTCAAATGCAACTAAATGAATTTAAATGTTGATGAAAAGAGGAAATTGTTTTAAAAATGTGTTTTGGTGGTGGACTTAGCATTTGATACTTACACAATGTTATTTATGGTTTAAATTATTTATGCACTAGCACTTTAAAACCATACACGTGATCACTGCATCACTAATTTATTTGCTATATAAGGTAGTCCACACCAAGGGGCATATCTTTGTAAAAGCCCATGGTTGTGTGAAACGTAATAGGTTTTGTTGTGTCCTGCTGTTCCTGTAACACTCTGCTGTGTTCAGTAAAGACTGGAACTTTATTTCAGAGTGCAGGGTGAGTGTTGTGATTGTTTTGCATATAGATCATGGAATTTGTTCCAGAGGGCAGGTCCCACGAGCGCGAACACCTGATCATCAGAAGATTACAGCATGGCCCTGGAAACATCATGAAGGCCCACCATGGAGGGGCAGAGAGGACAGAAGGTCTGATAGGAAGTCAAAAGGTCTCTCGTAGCCAGGACCCAATCCTTATAGGAACCTGTAGGTCAGAAGACCAACCTTGAAGGTGATGCATCACTTAACTGGCAGCTAGTGCAGTTGGCGCAAAACCAGAGTTATGTGACAAGACCTAGGGAGGCCTGCCAATAACCTGGCTGCAGCATTCTGCACCAGTTGCAGGTGCCATAGGACACCTCAACTCTCCCCGAGGTATAAAGCATTACAATAGTCAAGTGTGGACTAACAAAGGCATGTACTAGTGATGGCATGTTTTCGGGGGGGTGAGGAGGCTTTTATCCAGGTGATGTTTCTGAGATGGTAGAAGCTAGTCCTGACTACAGCCAACAACTGAGCCTCAGAAATCAGCCTCTCATGCAGAATGACCCCCAGATTTTTCTCTTTAGTGGAGGCCACCAAACTAGAGGACCCAAGCACTAAGCCCACTGTGTCCATTGAAGCTTCTGCACCCCACCGTCAACCAGGCTCAGTCACCAGCACCTCCATCTTGTCAGGGTTAAGTCTTAGCAGGCTTGCTGACATCTGGCTCTGAATTTCGGTCGAGCACAAATTTAGCACCTGAACCACATCTGGTGTCCCCATTGCAAAAGGCAAGTACAACTGAGTATCCTTATCATACCAATGAATACCCTGATTGTACCATCTACTGATCCCTCCCAGGGACAGCATATACACCACAAACAACATGGGAGAGAGGATCAATCCCTGGGGTACATCATAGGGCAGGGTCTTTGAGACTGAAGAGAAATTCCCCATTATCACCTTTTGCCTCTTAACCATGAGGAAGGACTCAAATCAGCAGATGACAGTGTTGGTGAGACAATCTAACAACAACCCATGGTCCACAGTGTCAAAGGCTGAAAAGGGATTAAGGAGAACAAGAACTGACCACTCTCCTCTATCTCTTACCCTGAGAAGGTCATAGTGCACCCTGACCAACATGGTCTCAGTGCTGTGCCTCAACCTAAATCCAGACGGGAGAGGTTCATAAATGTCAAAGGCCATGAAGTGCTCCTCAAGCTGCAGCACTGCCATCTTCTCCACAACCTTCCCCAGAAAGAGGATGTTAGAGACCAGTCTATAATCTGCCAAACAGTCCAGGTCCAAAGATTGATTCTTAAGTAGTGGTCCAACCAGCGCATTTTTCAATGCATTTGGAAAGACCCCTCAGAAAGGGAGCACCAAACTAGTTCGGCAAACACTGGACCCTGAAACCCTACACGCCTCACCACAAAGCTTGCCAGGCCTGGGTCCAGTTCACAAAAGGTGGGCTGCAGCTCTGAGATCAACCACAGACTTCCTTCACCAAAACTGGCCTAAACTCTTCCTAGACTGACAGACACCCTGCCACTACCAGCTTGGCCATGCCAGGCTGCAACAACATGGTTGGGGAAATCCCATATTGAATGGAGGACACCCTGTCAGAGAAAAAAATTAGCAAACTCTTTGCACTGTGTGGATGAATGTGCTCTCACTGGCTACTGACAGACCGGATGGATTATTCTGTCTACTATTCAGAGGAGTAGAGCAGGTCAGTTTCTCCCTACCACAATTTCCCCAGACAGGAATACTGCATTCTTTTTAATGGGAAACTGCTCTTTGATACTCACTATAGCAAGTCCTCAAAGCCAGTCTGTCCCCACTGACCCAAAGCTCCTCCAACAATGCTCCAGCCTCCAACCCTTGGACTTTATCTCACTGAGCTCCCTGTCAAACCACAGAAATCTCAAGCGCAAAGTCCTGGGTCATATACGGACTGATGAGACTGCATCAAAGGCCATGGCAATGGCCCTGTTATAGGGCAGCACCACTTCCTCCAATCCAGCTGCACATGCAGCCATCGCTCCCGATAGATCAACACCACCTGGAGTCCATCCAGGGACATACCCTTTAAAGGGCAGTAGTTGACCATCTCCACAGGGGGAGGACTTCAAGGGGGGGCCCCAAATGGGAACCTCACTGTGCAGTCATAAAACCAACTTACTGGATCAATCTTGAGGTTATTAATCTCGAGTCCCAGTGAGAAGACTAAGTCCAAGGCATGACCATGTTGGTGAGTCACAGCGGTAACTACCTGTGTCAGGCACAGTGACTCCATCAGCTGGAGGAAATCATGACCAAAGTGCAAGAGTTCATTGTCAACCCAGCCACTGAAATCACCCAGAATCAACCATCTGGGTGACTCCAACACCTTCTCAGTGATGAAGTCCACAGTTTCCTGAAGGAACTCCCCCATGTGCCCCAGCGGTTGATACACAAAAACGATCCTAAAACCCTGCACCTGGACCCCCATGCATGGCCACACATTCAAATGACAACATTTATTCATCTTGGAGAATGGTGAAATTCAGCTTGGATCTAAAACAGATAGTCGAACATCCCCCATTCCTCTGAGGGCAGTGAACTACGGAGAACCTGGCCTCCAAAACAGGACAGACAAAGTCACTCAGCCAAGTCTTCATAATGCATGCAAGATCAAGTGAAGAACAAGATATTAAATCCACCATAAAGCTGTCGTGTTCCTCATTGATCTAACACTGTACAGCACCACCCTCAGGGGACAATATTTCAACATTTACTCAGAACTTTGATCATTTTAGCATATTTTTGCATCAAATTTTCAACAGGTGTCTTCTTATGACCCCACCTCATGAACATGGTAGGTGACAATTCTAAAATCCTACTCAAATGTGATTTCATGAAGCAACTGCAAAATCACCTTTCAGGATGGATTTGAAAAACGTCACCTGTCTTGTTCATGAGGTGGGGTCCCAAAAAGGCCATGTTAAAAGTTTGGTAGAAAACTGTTATAAAATTAGTGAAGTTGAGTGAACTTTAAAATATTTCTATGTTCATTCATAACTTGCTCATTTTAACATATTTTTTCACCAAATTTTCAACATAGCCTTCTTTTGACCCCACCTCATGAATCTGGTAGGTAAACATTTTCAAATCCCACATGAAAGGCGATTTTGCAGAGTGACCATGAAATCACCTTTTGGGATGGATTTGAAACATTTTGCTTACTTTGCTCATGATGTGAGGTCATAAAAAGGCCATATTGAAAATTTGGTGTAAAAATATTAAAACATGGCCAAGTTATAAGTAAAAGTTCAAAACCCATTAAAATACATTAAACTGGACTTACCTTTTTTCTCATATTGCAGTCGCCAGTTCCAGCAGCAAGACATGTCTTCAATCAGAAAGTAGATCTATGTTGTGTGACATGTTCAGGTGAGTGAAGGTGTGAGGGGTGTGGGGTGGTGCTGAGTGGGGGGTCAGGGTGAGGTGGGTGGAGGGTCTGTGAGGGGTCAGATTGGTGAGGGACCTTTTTTACAGGTTAATATTTATAAAGACATCCAAGGACTGTTTCCTTTTTTGCAGGTTTATTAACTCTACAGTGGCACTGGGGGTGGGCACCCCAGTGCTACCACCTATTCATTGGAGTGGGAGGGTGACCTAGAAGTGAGGGGGTTGGCAAGTGGTATGGGGGTAGGCATCCCTGTCCACTTTTCTTATACAACACAGGCTCACCTCCTCCACTAGTCCTGCAGCGGGGCCAGCATCAAGTCAGTTAAGTTTTTAAACCATGCTCACAAAAATATTCTGTTTGTTAATATCATCCAGCAACTAGTAGAACAAGTGCAGCTGACAGAGAGAACAAATGTATTTCTTTCCTTTTTATAACAATATTGTTTAAAAAAAACAATAATGTTACAAAGGATCTGCAGCATTGTTTTCAGAGAATGTCATACTGAAGCAGCTTCAAATCATTTCTAATTTTCAATAACGTGCCAATTCTGTGTGAACAGTAGAAACAATTATATCCAACTGAATGAATGGGCAAGACATAGCTAAAATACACTAATAAGCAAAGGAATAGACTTGGCTGAGTTTCAGCAGTTTCTGAGGTTTCAGTAAGGTGCTTGTGCTGTGAAAAACAAAAAACATCCGACTGATTGAGACTTACCTGTGAGTCCTGCTTGGTCAATATAAAAACTGCAGAAATGTCAGTAAGAACAATAGCATGGGTGCAATAGTAGAATACAGTGACACCTTGATAGTATGGATATTATCAGACTGCAAGGAGCCGTGAAAACGGCATAACTCAGTTACTTCTACTGTGTACTCAGTACTAGAAATAGTGCACTTAGCCAAATGGAGGCCAAAAGTCAGTGTTTTTGCAGAGAACAAAGGAGCATCACTGAACTGTGTAACAAATGCCAAAAGTTAGTCACTTTAAAATTGAAAACTCACAAAATTTCAAAGTTGTTCATTACACAAATGCAAAAGATTCAGAAGCTCTGTGTGCAGTAAATGGCTGTGTGCATTACAACTGACTTAAAGACCAGCAGCTACAGTACATATAGAGTTCTATTATTCAACTCATAAAACTCTGGGAACATTCAAACTTTCAGCTCAGCTAAAATTTTTAGCCATTAAGAATTTTGTGTTTTGATTTATTGTGTCTTAATTTACCAATCTCTGAGCTGAATTTTATTATTGCTATGTAGACCAATAGCATTAAACTGTGCTGTATAACTGCCTCTTAGATTAGCAGTTACAAATAGAGCTTTATAATTGAATTCTTAGCTCAGTTTAAACCTTATTATAGCAAAATGGAGAACTTGTCCGTAATATTGAAAACCTCCCTTACTATTGGATCCCTATAATGGGGGAAGGGGAGAGGGGGTGAGGTGAGGTGGGGTGAGGTGAGGTGAGGGATTTTCAGATTATGGATACAGTTAGGCCTAGCAGTACATACGAACATACGAATGTGCCAGCAGAAACAGACCACCCGGTCTAGCTAAGTCTGCTTTCGAGTGTGCAGCCAACACCTCTAGTTTGCAGCTGCCCCATCCCTTTCCTTTGTCATCCAACTGCCACTCCCCACCTCCTCCACCTCACTCTCCCTGTTTCCCTGTCCCATACCCCAGTAGTACAAGGTCAGTACCACACACAAAGTAGCAAGATACATTTCCAGTAAGGTACCTTTTGTTAAGAACTAATAGTTTTCCTCTGGGCTTGTTAACAGACTTGGCTCAAAACTGTTGAAGTTTGACTCTTGTTTAGGGTCTATATTACACTAAGTGTGCTACAATGTGGGGACATTAGCCCAAATCCCAGCCCACCTGCTTATAATTTGAAAAATAGGAATGGTATTTTATTTGTACACTCTAATGTAAGAAGTATCCTTCCTAAAATAGACTTAGTTAGGGATTTTGCACTAGATTGTGAACCTGAATTTATGATTTTTATCGAAACATGGTTAAGTGATAGATATGGTGATGCTGCATTGGCCGTCCAGGGGTATAATCTGATTAGGACAGATCTAAATAAGAAAACTAGAAGGAATTTTTTTTTTTTGCAGTTAATTTGTTTTGTACTCCCTTGGATGGGTGGCTGTACATCTCATCGAATCCCCCAGCTCCGTCCCCCGTTCACAGCTCACCTTCCAGCTGCTCCATGGCTGTACCCCCCATGGTAGGGTGGCGGGGATCCCTCAACCTGCTGAACGCACGAATTCAGTGCTGGAGGTTGCTGCCATTCATGGGGGAGGTGCCTGCAGGGATTGGCTTTACTCTTCTGTGCCCGGCCACTTTTTCTCCTCCTTGTATTTCTCCCAGAGATGAGGCATGCAATGACCCCTCAGGAGACAGTGCTACAATGTCCAAGACATCCTTCTCCAAGCGCCTGCCTCGTCTCTCTCCCATCAGAAGCATCGGTGTTCCAGTTCCCAGCCACTGCTAGGGGCTAGTCATGCACCGACTGGTAGTGTCCTCCTCCCAGAGAAGGAGAGCAGTCCATTGGACGCTTGATCCTTCTCCTCCCCTGCTGACCCCCAGTGACTCGTGCTCATTCCTGAACACAGGTCATTGGTGTAGCGTGAGGTAAGGCAACCAGCACCTTAATCCTCAGCACTACTGGGCTTGCCAAGAAAGGATTTTAATATATTATCAAGATAGGTTTACTCCTAAATAGATACAATTAAGAGTTGATTCCAACTGCTGTGAATGTCTTGCATGAGAAATTAAATTACAGACTGAGAAGCCATTTTTATTGTTTGCAGGCTGTAGGCCACCTAGGTTTTCAATGCAGAACATGTTGTTCTTAGTAGATATATTACTTCCCTTTAACTCCAGACATGAGCTACTGATGACTGGGGACTATAATGCGGACTGGTTAGACCAAGTAAAATCTAAACACATTAGAACAGTTGCCCTAAGTTTTGATTTGGAGCAACTACTTGTGGACCGCACCCATATACTGTAAATGTTAAAAATCCTGAGGACTCTTCATTAATTGACTTTGTCCTAACTAATTGGCCACACAGTTATATGGAGTCAAGTGTGATGGGTGACCTATTTAGCAACCACAATGTGGTATACTATGTTAAGAGGCAGAAATAGGGTCACAGGACCACCAAAATGTGTTAAATTTAGATAATTTAAAGCTTTTGATTATCTAGCCTTTGTGTCAGACTTAGAATATCTAAATTGAGAGAGACTGAAATTGGTCCCTGACATTGATGAGGTTTGGTCATACTTATTATTTTATTTATTTAGCTTTTGTTTACCGGGTAAGTACACTAGACAAGTATTATGCCTATTTTCAGGAACGACCCGGGAAAATACAACAAAGGAATACAGATAACTGTACATAAAGGTTGCAAGTACATCATGACAAATATAACGAGACATACGGGAAATAAAGTACATCATTGACAAATAAGAGTAACATACAGGAGTAGAACACTATCCAAAGGAATGGTTGGTCATAATATAACTTATAACTTAAACTTATAACTATATAGTTTGGCACCCCAAGGCAAGGAGGTTCATAGACAAACTTTCACAAGCCATCACGCATTTGAGACATATAGATAAGGCAGGACCAGGATACATGGGAGTGGGCAGTCCTACTTATGACCAAGGTGCAATGCTGTGGACAAAAAGTATGCCCAACAGTCAAGAACCCGGCAACTGATAGAGTTTATAGAATCATTGGAGTCCTCAAGAAGTATCAAGCAGCTTCAGCGAAGGCAGCTTGGGGCAAGTTTGACAACAGTTTTGAATTCCTCTAGGGAGGCTTGGGGCAGTCACACACAGAGACTAGTTTTAGGTAACCCCACAGGGAATTGCGAAAACTCTGATAGGAGGAGGCAGAGCGGATGTCACCAGGGAGGGAGTTCCAAAGTCTGGGCGCACTTACGGTAAAGTACCGATCCCCCATGAGGGTACGGGTGGGGGGGAACTTTGAGCATCCCCGAGGTCTGGAACCTAAGATGGTAGGGGGTAGCATCCATTTGTGGTAGAAGTAGGGCTAGCCCCTGGGGGTTGCCAGCTCTGATCACTTTCCCAGAGGCACCCCGTAAATCAAGGTATCTGGCTGGGGAGAGCAGCAAAGTTGATCATATAGCTCACATCGGTGGGTGAGGCGGGGGCAGCCAGAGCAAAACGGCAGATGCTATTATATGCCATGTGCCACCGAGTGAGATGAGTTTTTGGGGAAGCGAGTAAATAGGTTGCAGACCATAGCTGGCGGGGAAGAAGTACTCCTCTCGCAAGGAGCAAGTCCTGGCCGGTGGTAGGTTGTATTGGCCCTGTAGGCCAGGCCGCCCAGTTTGCAGTTCACTGCCCTGCAGATGTTAAGGATATGACTCCCCATGTCAAGTTGGGGGTCAAGTGTTACCCCTAGGTATTTGATGGAGGTCACTACCGGTAGTGAAGGTCCATCGGCACTGGTGATGTTTAGCAAGGCCGATGAGGCTTTGATTTTGGCCTTGGAGCCAAAGAGCATAGCCTGAGTTTTTTTCAGGTTCAGGACCAGTTTATGATTAGTAACCCAGGACAAGATATTGTTAAAGTCATCGGACAAGCACTGGTTTAGGGTGGTGGCATCCTGGGAGTGAGCCAGTATCACCAGGTCATCTGCGTACAGGGTGGCACTACAGCTGGTTGTTACCTTAGGTAGTTGATTGATAAAGAGGGAGAAGAGGAGGGGGGCCCAGTACCGAACCCTGGGGGACTCCAGAGGTCACCAGTAGGGGCTCGGAAAGGATTTTATTGAAGCAGGTCCGTTGCTTTCTACCATGCAGGTAGCCCGTAAGCCATTGCATAGCATGGGGGGAGAGGCCAAGTGACCACAACTGTGAGCCAAGCAGTTCGTGATCAACAAGGTCGAAGGCTTTGGACAAGTCGATGAATATGGCACCAGAGAGTTTGCCCTGGTCCATGGCTGTTCTGATGCTTGATGTTACCGAGATCAAGGCTGTGGTGATGCTGTGCCCCTTTCGAAAACCATGCTGGGCCGGGGACAGCAGCTCATGAGAGTGGATATACTCCGAGAGCTGCTCAGCCACTATCTTTTCAAGGAGCTTGCTAAGGGATGGGAGAATAGCAATCGTACGGTAGTTATCCGGTGATTTAGGGTTGCCCTGCTTCAGAACAGGGACTATCCCCACCTCTTTCCAGATATCGGGGATGGTCCCCAATCCAAGGGATAGTTTGAAGATGTGAGCTATTGGGGAGGCAATGTGTGCAGCACCAAGCTTTAGAAGCTTGGGCTCCAGGTTGTCTAGGTCAGGGCTAGAGTACTGGGAGAGGCCTGCTAGGCATCTCTGCGTGTCCAGGACTGACACGGCCCTAAGGTAAAACATTTGCTGAGTAGAGAGATCCACCTGTCGAGTAGAGTGGGGGTGGAGCAAGCTGGAGGTCCAGTGGTCATGTAGAAGGAGGGGGCAGCACATAGAGGGAGGGCACCTCGAGAAGCGGCGTGCGCGTGCGTTTCCCACAAAAGCAGCAGCCGAGCTACAGGGACAGGTTACGGGAGAAAATTGAAAACGCTAAAATTATATATCTATCTGTATATATATATATATAATATTTCTGAGCCCCTGTACATCTGGAGTACTGGTGAAATTGTCAAGGAGGAGTGTGATTTTTCTACCATAGAGTCGCTTTGTCCCATTGACGCATCCTCTCTATGAAAATCTCACCAGTCATCCAGGCTGTCCTTTGCTGTAGTGTACAGGCAGATGGCAATGCTGCAAAGCACCTTTGTTGTGTTGATTTCCCTATAACCAGAAGCTGCTGTTTTACTGGGCCATTCATATTACATCACACCATCACTGATACGTGCTCATTGGCTTTCTTCTGTCCCTGAGGCATGTCAGAACAGAAGGTAAGGGTGTCATACCCAACACTGTAAAAAGAAAACAGTTTCATCTGTGAAAATATTCTTTGAGCTATAACCAGCCAGTATGTCAGGTAAAACATTGGTTATCCAGGAGCTAGCACTGGGAAAATCTGCATTTAACTTTTCTCCGTATGCCCTCCAACACCAGATGTTTTTTCTGGCCTTCCAATGCTGTAGCCAGCCTTTGGTGGGATTGAAGACCACTTTCCCCAGACCATCCATGATCTGCTTAGCCTTCTCAAGGAGAAGGAATCTGCTTGCCAAAGTCTCTCTCCCACATGTTGGAGAACCACTGGAACAAAGTGTCCTCCACCTCACTGTCCTTCCTCACATAGCCTCCTCCTTTGTGGATTCTGATTTGTATGCCAATCGGTACAAATGCAGTTTTCAGTTTAGTTATTTCTTTATTTAAAAGCTGATAACTGGGAAAAGCACACTGAGCTGAGTCTTGTTTCCAGGTGTAATTTGTAGTTTCCAGGTTCAAGTTCAGGAGGTTGGAAAGTGTTGATTTTGTCAATGAGAAGTGTGCCACAAGATCACATATGCTCATTCAGGGGATACATCAATCTGCATGAGATCTCTACCTTGTGGGACAGAGGGAGGGCTACACGCTTTGAGGCCATGGCAGTTCAGGTTCAGGCAGGCAGGTAAATGCACAGACAGCTCAGACAGCACAGCAGGTAAAGAACAAGTCAGCAAGACAATGAGGTGCTAGGCAGAAAATGGCACATTTAACATGGCTAATACAGCTGAAACAGATACCTGCTTAACCACTTAGCACCTGATTGCTGAATTGCTGCCTGCAGCAAGGCAATTAACATTGTTTAAAAGTGACCTCAACGAGACCTCACAACCTAAATCACTTTCCACAAAAAAAAGGCCTACAACATCCATTCTAAATGGCAGAATTAACATTGCACTGTATACAGTTTGGTTTGGGCAGACAGATTTTGTCCACCATAACCGAACATCTGCTATAGCCGGATACATTATGTGGTGCCTATTGTATTACATATGAGAGAAAGATTGGCAACGGTTGTCAGATTTGCCAAAGAAAATTTAATAAAAGTACAGCAAACCCAGGAAGGGCACTATGACCAATGGGCCAGGCTGCAGGAGTTCAACTCTGGCAAAAGAGTACTCTTTCTGTTGCCTAGATCTGAGAGTGAACTCCTTTTAAATTTTTTGCTTCTTTCACCCTAGGAAGATAGGGCATTCAGATTTCCAAATAATGTTTGTCCAAATGGTTGGCCCATTGTATTGTATTGTGTTCTGCTATAATAAGCACGGCAAGGATTTTCCAGGGCAGTGAAAACTCACTCCACATGGGGCTTGGCTACCTTTCCAGCCTGTTTCAAGCGGGTTTCAGCTGCTGACATTGGGGCTGCTGCCACCAGGAGTACCGTCCCATACTTTTACCAAGCACTACAGTCTGGATATTGCTTCTAGAGCCTGGGCGCAGGCTTCGGCCGAGCTGTCTTTCCAGGCCTTCTGTCCTAGACCTCGGAGTGGCTACCACCCAGACTGTTCTGCTACACTTGTAACTGCTTGGGACTCATTCCTACAATGTGACCTGATGACTGAGATACCCCCAAAAAAGACAGAACTGTCATGTAAGAACTTACCATAATAGTAGATCTTGGAGGGGATCTCAGTCATCAGATCTGCCTTCCCTCCCACCATTCCTCTATTTGGAGATTTTGTCTCAGACTGGCTACCTGGTGTATCCAGCCTTTTATTTACTCCTGGGAACCTCTCTCTCTCTCCCCCCCTCTGTCCCCCATGGCACAGGTTTGCTCCCTTTGTCTCCGAGGAAAAGAACTGAGGAGGGAGCGGGACCACTCACGCCGTTATAGGGTTGATGGTGTCAGCAAGTGACATCGGCATGGGTGGCCCCAGTTGTACTGCTGAAAATCTTCCATGTGGATCCTGCTTCACTGATGGTGAAGTTCCTACTGTGTGACCTGATGACTGAGATCTCCTCGAAGATCTACTGTTGTGGTAAGTTCTTACGTAACTGTTCTTTGTCGTATTTAAAAAACAAGTGACTTTCTCAATTCATTTTTCATACGTTATAATTCCAGCTGTACTCCCACAAACAAAGTTGGTATTGATAAGACTACATTATTTCCACATGGATATTGCATAGAAATTTCTTTTGCACTGGCAAACTTACTGGTGCAGTCTTCATGGACTTAACCAAGGCATTTGACCTTGTTGACCGTGGCCTTTTGATATCCAAGCTGAGGCAGTGTGGTTTTAGCCCATCAACAGCTGATTGGGTTACTGATTATTTGACACACAGGATCCAAAGGGTAAAAATCAGTGGTGTGTTGTTGGATGAAAAATCGGTCTATTGAGGCAAACTGCAGGAATCAATCCCAGTGCCATTATTTTTTAGCTTTTCAGCGATCCTATTTCAAATTATTGCAACACACCAGTGTTGTATTAAAATCGGATGATGCTATTCTCATGCAACTCTTACCCTTCACTTGATATTAACATTGAATTGATTTGACTTTAATGTTTTACAAAACTGGATGTTGTCAAACAAATTAGAGTTAAATAAAACAAAACTAAAACATTGTCATGTATGACTGTGGCTCGGTTATTAGGAAAGACAGAGACTTCCTATATAGTCACTGTTGATGGAAACAATTTGAAATTAGTACCTTTTATTAAATATCTGGGAGTCTATTTAGATACCACTTTAAGTTTAAAAAATATATACCTGCCAGCGACCCAGGTTCAGGAACAAGCCTGAATTATCAGGGATCGGGTGGTTAGGAGTTGGATTGAGCCGCTGCAAGGCGCCCTCTCCCGGGAGGGATTTGGGTTCCCAGCTCTTGGCTGCCTCCCGTGGAGGATGGGTGGTAGCGCTAAGTCATATGGGAGCCCCTGCAATCATCAGCGTGGGTGGAAGGCCGGTACCAGTGCCACGGGGCACATGCATGCCTCCACGTGCATGCATCACCATGTGCTGGGCGAGATAGGGGAGAAAAAGTATGAAAAATCTGATAAAAAGAATATAGCAAGAAAAACATATGGATCACACGGCTTCAAAATTACATGCACGTTTAGAACAATTATACAGGTTTAAACATTTTCTGATTGAGGGAACAATGGTTGTTATTGCCTCACATAATGTGTTACCACTATTAGAGTTTGGTGGGATTATCACAGACAAGGGTCCATCAACCATTCTGTACAGAAAGGATCTGCTTTTAAGCAAAATAGGTCATTTTGCCCCATCTTTACCTATTGCACACACCAGTGTGTTATACTGGAACATCTTGATTGTTACCTCGAGAACTAAATTCAAGAACTGCTCAGTTGTCCTTGTTGTACAGGGCAGTAAGTATAGGCATACCACTCTTGTTATCTTCAGACTGTCTCAACCTACAGTTCAAGAAGGGTCTTAGGCCAGCCCGGTGGCATGAAGGGCTGAGGTGCTGGGCGCCTTACCTCCTGCTACGCCAGTGACCCAAGTTCGGGAACAGACCAGATGCACTCGGGGGCCGGCCAGAGGAAGGAGGATTGAGCGTCTGTAGATGGCTGGTACAGAGTGTGCTGCTGCTTGATGACCACCCAGTGGAGGCTTGGTAGTATTACAGGCAGTCACCTCTCTAAGGACCTGGTGCAGGCATTTAAGTATGTGCAGTATCTTCACATCAGATGCCCACACTACTGCATGCATGCCAGCCTTGGGAGTGGAGACTATGAAATGGGAAAGTGGAATCTCTACAATGAGGAAGCCCCAAAGCCCCACTCACCCACCTTGACCCGCACCATTGCCCCAGGCCCTGCCAACTGGATCCGGACTCTGAGAATGGGAGGATGTCCCTCCCTACCTGGCCCCACCACAGGGGCAGACCATGGGAGAACAAGACAGGCAAGACCTGGGAGAGTGTGAGGACTGGTCAAGGGGCAGGAGTTGGGCTGAAGAACTGTCCAGCACCCTGGGGCCTGAAAAGGTCTATAGAACAAAAGAAATGGTCTTATGTCTGCCAGTAATCATTATTTAAAGTTGCCTTGTAAACACACAACAGTTGGTCAGTGATCCTTAGTTTTCGGCCTCAAAATATTGGAACAACTTGTCACATGCTCTTAAAGAAATCTCAAACCATAAATTCTTTGGAAAAAACTGAAAAGGTATTTTAAAACAAAGTATTTGCAAATGTTGCAAAAGCTGACTTTTCTTTGGCATATATTTTGCATACTTTGTACTTATTATTATTTTACAGTTCGTACTTTTGTATGTTAGTAATTGTCCTGTTGCATTTTGTACTTGTTTGTATTTGTATCTTGTGTATGATTTTTACAACCCTGCATAATACCTGTAAAAGGAGCTTGACACAGTGTACCTTTTCTAGAAACCAAGAGCATAAATTATTGCACTATGTCCATATGACTTTAGGTCTCACATCTGTCCTTATTAACATCAGGCAGTTTATATTATTTCAGATTTTCATAAAACACTATGGCCTATATTAACAAACATTACGCCCTGTGTTAAAACTATTTTATTTTGATTTTACTAACCCGATTCCGCAATGTGCTGAGAGTAACATAGGAGATTGCAGAACGGGTTAGGCAAAGCAGATTGGTATTAGTGCTGGCAGTAATGTCAGTGAATTCAGGCCAATGTGACTTGTTTCAGGTTTTCTAGTAAATCTCTCATCCTGTATGTCACCAATCACACTGTATTGTCTGGGCCTCTGAGTTAATATAGAGCCACAGATCAGCCTCATCTTTTGGGTCAAAATTATCTCTCATTGCCACTTGTTCTTTCTTGCTCCCCAGTAACTGATTAGACCAAGTGATTTGCCAAATCATAGGTCCAAATACCTATTATTAAAAATGGAACTTCACTGACAATTCATTAGTGGTACAATATAATAACCACTTATGGATCAAATGTACCTCATGTAGCAAGTTTGTGTGTTTTTATGTTGTTGTTTTCAGCATCTTACTGATACCAAGTTGTTGATTTAGGGTCCAGTTGCTTATGTCCTTTAATAAGCAAAGGGGGCATGAGCCACTCACCCACCAGGTGCTGGAGTCTGAGTTTCTTTTTGTCATTGTATTTGTCTTCTTTCTTCACCTTGTTTCTACCACGAGTACTGCTTCCTTCAGTTTCCCTATGTTGGGTGGTTGGGATTAGAATGGGCCAAATCCCTGCCCACAACTGAGCCCAGTTTATGCGAGACCTGAAAAGAACACTGTAGGTCATATGCTGAACTGAGATATGTGCCTAGAAATGAATTTCCTGCCGTAATAGGGGCACTACTACTCTCTCTGCAGATTTATATAGCCAATAACCTGACAGACCTTATGTTAAAAGTTCTCCACAAGAAACACTGCAGTTTTCTGTCATGACACATCCAAACCTACCTGGCTGTCAACCAATTTTGACATCATATCGATGAAGGGTTCTTATCCATAGCTCCATTAACATTTGCCATGTAAAGGCCCAAATTGGCTAAAATGATTGAAATGTATATGGAAGTATATTAAATGCAAGACTGAATGGACTGGGGAACTTAGAAGTCATACAGAAGAAAAAAAATATTGCAAATTATAGTAAATTTGGGTGAAAATTAAGTACTCATTGTCAATAAAATGTGCTAAAGAACTAAACATTCTTGCCCTACTGTGGTGTTTTAAGCATCAAAATGTTCTACGATCATCAGTCTAACAGATAATGTGCAATACATTACCATATCTATCTTTTGGTAGTAACTATAGGTCAAGATATTACCCCATACGCCTAATTTGTTTTTCTTGGCAATACTGACCTTTCACTATAGGCTAAGTATTTTACCATTTACCCTCAAGAGAAGTGTTGCACGCCAGCCTAACTACATGAAATGATAAATGTAATACATCTGATGCATTTTTCTATATAAATACCTAAAATATAACTATTTTCCTTGACAACCAGCATATTTACCTCAGCAACAGCACTGAAAAAATAAAACACAAACCTTTTACTAGAATTCCTTGTATTAGAGATTTATTTTTCCAATAATTATAAGTGGAAACTAAAAAGCAGCTCCATCGCTGGAGCTGTGCAAGCCCAACAATTAGTCAAACTAGGGTAGCAGCACCGTTCATTGAGGAAACAACATTTATTAGACATGTTTGTGGAAGTAGTGTAATAGCAGCAGACCTCACAAGCCCTGAGGAAGTGCGCATGCACAAACCGGTCGGGCTTGGAGTCTGCCTTATTGCCACCGCTTTACCGCATGTAATACAATAAATGTTGTTTTCATAAATTGAGATGGATGCTGGTGCTGCCTCTTTTTTGGATTTGACAATAATTATAAGTGACAGCTTATCTGGATTGGTATAAGTTCACATAATTATTGATATAAATCAAGATTTTATTTTATTCAAATCCAGTGTTCATTTTGAATCGTGTGTCTTGCTGTTGGCACAGTAGTGCTTATTCACCCAAGGAAAATACATTTTTACTTCCCAGTCTGAAAATCATGGCATCCTACTCATCAAAGTCAATCTCGTCAGACACGTCATCATTGTGAATGACAGGTTCAGCAGCTTTTTTGTCAATGTTCTTGCACCTCTGACATTTACACAAGTCTGTGCAGGATAGCCCAGTAGCAAGACAGGAACGCCTCCCTGTTTGACATTTCACATGCTTTCAGGCACAATGTACTGCCTACAAAATGCTATCTGGTGCTGGACGTCTTGTCATCCAGGTGACAGCAAGCTCTTGTTTTCTAAAAGCCATCCATGGCAAACAGGGAAGGAGCATTCATCCTGTTAACAAGAGAGTGCCTCATTATAGCAGCCTGGTAATTTGCCCGCTTGCTGTGTTGGTGTAGAGTATCACATGTTGGTGGCATGCTCCACTCAGGCAATGAAGATAATGCAAGGCAGAACACCTTGTATTGGGCTGTAATGAAGCTTGGCCATACAGATGGCACACAAATTTCTCAAGCACAAGGAATGCTGAGTCTTGCAGTGTGAAGTCTTTACCAAAGTCTGTGAAAGCATTAATGAACTCTTCACTCTCAGAGGCCACAGTAGATGCCTTTCTCATTCCCTTCCTATGGAAGGCACTTGTAGAATCACATCCTGTGAATGTGTGGAGTCCAATAAGGGGAGGTACATACCTTTGGGCATAGAGCTGAAGTGACTTTCTCCAAATCAATAATGCAGCTTTGATTCACAACACCAGTGAAGAAATACAAATTGACTGGCAGTTGTGACTTCAGACTGATGCTATGACTACAACATCTGTATCTGGACTCCTAATTATCACATTCTGGTAGTCCTTGGTAGCATGTTTCACATTAAGAAATATATGCATGTCACATTCTTCATGGTCACATCTTAATTCATCAACAGAATTGACTATCACTGAACCCTCTTGCACAGCCAGGCAGTGACACTTCTCTCCATGGGCTATGTAGAGAGTGATGTCCTTGCTTACAGCTTGCAAATCTGCATCCCTCAACATGGTGTACAAGAATTTCTGAAGTGCTTCCTTATTGTTGCCATCAGAAAGAAATTTCTTCCACTGACTGTGGGTTTTCTGCTCCTTTCCATAGGTTAGGATAGTTTGTGAGCCACCAGCTGCTCAGTAGGACCGTTCCACATTTTTTATGCTCACATCAGGATACTGATCTGTGACAAAGTCCAAACAAGCACACTTTAAAATTGTTGCAAGCTTAACCATGCACGCTAAAATGGTGTCTGTGAGCTCACCAAATGTTGAAGGAACATCACGTAGTGCTTGATGACAGTCATTCCATCAAAGATTATTGCACCATTCTCTGGAACATGATCAGCAGGCAGTCTCCACTTTGGATTGCACAAGATCGAGCTTAGCTGATTTGTTGGTTTTGCCTGAGTACCGTTAGCACTAGCAAGTGGATATGAAACTTCTCCCAAAGAGTAGGACAAGATTTCTGAGATCATTTTTCCTACTTTGACCTAATACAAGAAGTCTTGCAAAGAGTTTCTTGTCACTATGAAGAATCACGCCTTTGCCAGCTACTTTTGTTTTTGGTTTGACTTGATCACTGAATGTTTTCAGTTTCTGGCTTTTGATGGGAGAAAAATGTCCTGAGTAGCAGAAAGCAGTCACTGGTTCAAGAAGTCCATCAGTGCAATTTCACCTTTCTCTTGAGCTGCTAGCAAGTCATTTGTAATACCACTGGTAGCGACAACACCTGAACTCAAAGACACTAGTCCATCTTGAGGAGCATCAAAAGGATTGATCATGCATTCAATAGTGAACAGAATGCTCATTATGGCTGTCTCATCATTCTGAATTCTTGTGCTAGCAAGATCTTTCTGTTTACGCATTCTCTGAGTCATGCCTGCCATCACGTCACACTGTCTCATTATAGCAGCTCTCATGTTGTGACAAGATCCAGCGATAAACTGCTGCATGGTTTTGTGTCAATCCAATCAAGCCAGCTTTTGTTTTGAATCTTTATTGCAGGATTGTTCAATTGCCTGGTTACATGCGATTGAAGAAAATCCATGTCCACTTTGATGTTGGACTGTCCAATGTCTTTGAGTGCTGAGTTCTGTGTAACATTCAGGGTGAGTGATGGGCAGGTTCACTATTTCCAACCAGTATGATGGAAGATACCTGGCATAGTTCACCCGATCATAAGAAGAACGGGAATCATGACGCAGATAGCTCAAAGTGACTCCCAGTCAGACTCATGGGTTGCTCTCACAAAAAGGAGCAAGATTTGCACCATAGCCATGTAAGAGCTCCAGAAGGCAAATGTTGGGTTCTCTCGGCTCTTCCTCTTGACAAAGTCTTCGTATTTCATGACCACATTGGTGAATTCATCAGCTGTATGCAGAACGTCAAACATGTCAACAGGGAATGCTAACTTAATAGTTTTGATGACCTCTAGGCACCCATCTGCTTTGTCCAGTGGTAATGATTTAAAGGAAGTCTGGAATCTCAGACGCTGCATGCTTTCATACAGAAGTTTGCATGCTCTCATACTCCAGTTATAATGGTGACCATTCAGAACACCATTGATCCTTGAGTGACAACTTCTGACTCTACCAAGATATGATGAAGTCCTGCATCCCCAAATCTTTTACCAAGGACTACTAGAAATGACATGCAGGTATGGAATTCACCAAGCTGCACCATTAAACGTCTTGTATAGTAATTGTCTTTCCAGTGGATTTATTGTGCTTTAGCATATATTGCTTGGTCAAAGACCAAGACTACATGCTCAAGTTCTAGCTGATCAGCTGTAGCAATACTTTGTTTCAGAATAGTGTTGACAGTAGACATCTCTGTTGGTGATGCCTCAATGACTGGAAGGTAATGGATAGCTGACTTCTTGAGAGTACAATCACATTGAAGAGCACTATGAAAACCTGTCCAGCAAGGAAGTGTACATGAGTCAACATTGAGAGCCTTCATAAAAATGTATGCCAATTCAGTTCTAAATGCTGGTGCCAGGTTCAATCTGTACTTGTCGGCTTCTAATGAGGCATGTGCATCATGACTCAGATTTTGTGGACCTTGCCTCTTGCACTGATGGTATTGCTCTATTACAAGATTAGGGGGTTCATTAGAGAACAGACTCCTTTTGGCAGTGGTGCTCTGCCTGGTGTTGGGGTAGATTCAGTGATGTGGCTCTGCAGCATTATTCCATTTGTATGGTGGGTGGTGCCACACCCGGATTGGGTTTCTTCTCCAAAATCAATATTGTCCCAGACTAGAACTGTTGGAGTCTTCTTTGCAAAGCCCAGTGGGACCTTATCAGAACCTTTAACAAGCTGTAGCTGAGCAAGGCTTGTGCCATGGCTAATCATTGTATTCCAAGATGCACAATGTCTCAATTTGTTTAGTATGGAGACCACTTGAGATGATACTGTCAAGTGTCTAATTGCCAATCCAAGGCAAAGGGATTTAGATGTCTGTTTTTGACCCTTGGCTGCAAAGTAAACAATGTCTTGGCAAAGTGATATCAGTTTAAGGTTCACATCATCTGGATGATCAACATAGCCAACCAGTGTTGGTGCCTCTGATGCTTCAATAATCCAGGCCATCAAATTATAAAGTGCAACTGACATGACAGATTTTGCAGCATCACCTGTCAAATCAATTGATGTTGGTGGCCAGGGACAACTTATTCCGGGACTGTCATTCAATGTGCTCTTGATGATCAAGGCAGCATTGTATAGAGTCCTAGTTAAATGCACATCAAGAGCTGGTGTACTTGCTGTTGATGTTCTATGAATGGCAGCTCAGCTTGTGGTTGAGAATGAATTCACTCTTCACTATGAGTTGTCCTCTAGTATTTGTTTCTGTTCCTGCCTCTGATTGATAAGGAAGTCTGTCAATAAGCATACTTGTTGACAGTGTATCAACAAACACTATCTCACTAATGTTCCTTTGGTGTGGTGTATGAAAGGTGAGCTGAGGAAAGTCACGTTTCAAGCAATGTTTCAGTCTGTCAACTCTATAACACAAAAATGTGCATCATTTCTAAAACAGGGTTCTCCACAGGGACATTAATTGTAGTTGTAAGGCATGAGTCTTGCTACTGTGTTTTAAGTTTAGATATTACTACTGCATTCAAGACTTACTACAAATTTAAAGGTTAGATAAATGCCATGATGTTTAAGTTTTCAATGTGTCTACCATGATTGTGTTTAAATGATTATGAAAATGTCTGCTTATACAATGTATCACTTACCTGTAATTTGAAGCATCAAGACCTTCATGCTTTTTTACAAGTTTGTTGAAAATCTGGGTACGTCTTGTCATCTGCAACACTTCCTAGGTCCACAATGAGCCTCTGGTGGATGACAGTGGCATAGAATATCTTGCAGGCTTTGCTGTACATCTGCTCAGCACAAGTAGGCTTATTCTTCTCCGATGACTTTGTCAAAATCTTGTGTAGTCTCTGTAACATGTTTTATGGTACCGGGCTTCCACTGACACACAATCTTGTCCTTGTATGTGAATGACAATGCTCTGATCCTCTTTCAACTCTGCAGCTCTTTTTAACTTTCCTGTATCAATGGTTTCTGCCTGGGCTAGTTGATCCTTCTGGCGTTTATGGGCCACAGTGATGTATCGCTCCCTTTTCTTGCATATGATACAGATGGCAGGAAGGACAGGTCCAGATGCCAGACAGAGAGGCCAAATCTTGACCGAGGTTTCTTCCTGGGGCTGGGGAAGGGTGTGGAACTGGTGCTAGAAGAGGTACAGTAGACTGTCCATCATCCTGTTTCACCTGTAATATTGACTACTGAGCACAGCATTTTCTTGCACTCTCTATGCACTTTTTGTCTATAATACACCTATAGCAGGTGGGGTGAAACCCTATATCACTGGGGATGTCATCAAATTCTTTTGACAGGTGCTGTTGAAATGATTCAGTGATGTGTCGATCATTACCATGCAAGTCCAACCATGCTTGAGCACATTCATGGTATTTTTCCCACCTGACACATATAAATAGTTACGTGGACTCCTTCTTTATTGAGTCTAGATGCATATAACAATGCAAACCAGTTCTAAAACTGTATTTCTTCTGAATCTTGGATGATTGACAAGGGCTTTCTGGTTTTCATCACCATCCTTGAGCGTGGCCATATTGGTTCTGCATGAATACACGTGTTGACTGGTCAAATATAAAGCCTCCAAGCTTTACTACTGTCCCTCTTATGTGCTGCAAGTGGCTGGCTCAATACTGGGTTAACTTTCCAATACTTGTACTCTGGATGCTAAAAAGTTAAAAAAAAAAAAGGTTTAGGAGATAGCATAGAAGTCACGAAAAAAGCTAATTTTACAGAGACCGAATTAATGTCACTTCCTGAAAATCTACATGGTTGACAATGTCATTGCTGTGCTTGCAATATCCCATTAATGTTAAGTGTTGTTGCTAGGAAAATATGGTGGTTGCTAAGGACAAGCACCTTTTATTGTGTTCCTACCCTGTCTTCTTTTTGTTTGAAATTAAATTTATCATTCGAGACCTCAAAACCTCCCTGTAAGATGGTTGTGTAAAGATTTAATATGCTATTGTTTTTACAGTGCTACCACTACGGAAAATATGCTGCTTGCCATGAAAACACATGCTACTATGAAAATTAAGGAATAAATTAATTTAAAATATCATGCATTTATCATCCAAATACTTTGCATGGAGTTAAAATGGAATATATTTATAGCTATAATGAACCATGAGTATTGCTGATGATAAATAAATTAGGGGGTGGAGTAATGTTTTACCCCACCAATTTTACCAAAATTGAAATATAGCTGTTTATTGCACATTAACTAGTTGTATGATCAATGAGGAAACTTTTGGTGTATAATATGCACTACACAGGCAAGACTTTTGGGCTCTATAAACAATTCCATGCATAATTCAAAGATAAAATGCAAGGATTTTTGTGTGCATTTTAAACACATTTTCTACCATGTATCATGTATAAGCTGCATGATGCTTTCACTAACCATTTCAATAAATTGTTGGATATATTTAAATCATGTTGAGCCATATTGGGCCCAGATTAGGCAAATATTGTTGAAATTACTGCCAGAAATTCTTTAATGGGCATGGTGTCCAAATTGGTTGACAGCAGCATCTTTGGATGTGTCATGACAGAAAAGTGCAGGGTTTCTTGCGGAGAACTTTTAACACAAGGTCTGTCAGGTTATTGGCTATATAAAATTGCATTGAATAAGTAGTGCCCCTCTTACTGGAATGAAACAACACAACAATGGGCCTCACCATACGGCGTACTGACAGCTCAGCTCGGATCTCACCTTGTGTGTTTTTTCCTCCCTCAGCCTCCCTGGTTGCGTGTCTGTCATGTGACATGCATGGGAGGCTAAGGAGGCACTCAGTGATGTGTGTGCACCAGTGTGCGAGCCTGGACTATGCCCTGGTATGCACGTGCATGAAACCAGGGTATATACGTGCATGCATATTAGCTTGGCACCATTTTTGCCCTGGCCCCAGAGCAGAGACGGGAGAGAGCTCAGTTGGGATGGAAGGTGGGTGACTTTCAAATTTGCACAGATGGATTTGGTGGCAGCAGTGATTGATTTGGGCAGAGTTGGAGGAACTCAGAAGGAGGAGTAGTGGTGATTGAGAGCCAGGAGGACTCAATGGTGTGAGGAATTAAAAAAACAAAAACAAAAAAAAGGCATAAAAGAGAGAGGGGGTCTTGGAGAGCTGGGTGGGTGGTGGGCTGCTGATGCATGTGGTGTAGGTTTCTCCAACCAGGTGGACTCATGACAGTCACACAAGGTCAAACCAAAAGTTGCAAAACTTAAAAAATTAAAAATTAAAATGAAAAGAAAATCACAGGAAAAAAAGAAAGTGGGGAACTGGGTGGGTGGTGTGGGTGGGCTGGTACAGGGTAGTTACCTCTAGTTAGCTCTCCTGCGCCTCCAGTTTGCTTGCTAAATAAAAAGAAAGAAAAAGGTGACTCAACTGACTAAGGAGAACAGGAAGGAATTTCAGAACAACAAGAAAGAAAAGAGTGTGTGTGTGTGTGTGTGTGTGTGTGTGTGTTGGGGGGATAGTGAACGTGTACTCCTGGGTGGGTGGTGGGCTGGTGCACATGGTAGCAGGCTTCTCCAGGGGGACTGGGAGGAATCAGACCAAAACTTGAAAAAAATTGAGAAATATAAAAGAAAAACCCAGAAAAAGAAAGGGGGAGCTGAGTGGGTGGTTTTAGCTTGGGCTGGTAGAGGCCTATCTCCTTGGCTGTCCTGCTGCCATGTTTTCTTGCTTGTGAAAAAAATAAATAAATAAATAAATAAGAAAAAAAGAACAGAGTGACTCATTCTGACTTTAACAGAGTAAGAGAAGATGAACAGGAAAAAAAAAAGAAAGCAAAGGCTGTATTTGTGTTGGGGAAGATGGTGAATGTGTACTCCTCGTGGGTTGGGGACTGGTGCACATGGTGGTAGACTTCTACACGGGGGCTCAGAGGAGTCAGACCAAAACTTAAAAAAAATATATATATATATAAGAAAAACCCAGGAAAAAAAAGGAGGAGGGAGCTGAGGGGGTGGTTTGGGATGGGCTGGTGCAGGCCTGTCTCCTTAGCTCTCCCACTGCTGTGTTTTCTAGCTTGCTAAAAAAATAAATAAAAAGAAAGAAAGAACATAGTGACAATAACAGACTGAGAGAAGGAGAAATAAAACAGGAAAGAAAGAAAGAACAATAAAGCAAAGCAAAATCAACTAGTGAATGCGTGTGTGTTGGGGGATTGTGAATGTGTACTCCAACCTGGTACCGCGTGCACTGCCGTTCAGTTCCATGATCCAGTGCCATCTTTCAGCTGTGAATCATTTCCATTCTCAAGCAGTTGCCAGTGCCCAGGCCCCCTGTGTAGTGCCTTGGCCTTCTCATAAGCCTATTTTTTCCAAAAATATTTGTAACAGCCCTTTGACTCACCTTGGATGCTCTGGCACCCTCGGTGTCCTCACTATGACACACCTCCGAGGGCCAGCCTGGGTTCTGAATATGCAAGGAAGAAAATAACGTCATTTTCCACCTGGGGTGGTGATATGGGATACCTGTGGGCAGATTGTAGGTTACCACCCCAAGGAAATACACAATAGCTGCCCCCAAAGTCACTTCCCCACACAATAGCAATACTCCCTTGCAGTGAGTCAAAGTACCAGAATATAACATGTCTAAGAATAGTGACGAGCACTCACTCCTGCTAAGGATACAGGACAAAAAGCAGTCTTACACAAACTTTGCATTCAAGGCTTTATTCCTCCATGAAAAGCATCCGTAAAACACTGCAAAACAGAACAGGCAGTAAGAGCACTGCCTTCTTACGTTTCATCCAACTTCTCGGGCTTCATCAGGGAAAATGAACAATGCTAGTGAATGGGTTTACAGTGCATACACATATTGCAACAGTGTCAGTGGCTCAGTGGGTAGCACACTCACCTCTGAGGCCGGGAGATCACAGGGCTGTGGGTTCAGTTCCCATCTGGCACTTGGGTTAATATCCCAGTACTGACACTGTAATGCAGCATGAGAGGGGTGCTGCACTTCTGAGGTGCTGTCTTTCGGATGAGACGTTAAACCGAGGTCCCATCTGCCTGGATTGGTGATAGTTCAGGTGGATGTTAAAGATCCCATGGCACTTATCGAAAAAAGTAGGATTTCCCGTGTCCTAGGCCAAATTCCCTCATTCAATAAAAATACCACCAACAGCTTAATCTGTTTCAAGGTCAGTTGGCATTCATCTGTATCCCTCTCCCTGGGTCATGCCTAAAAATAGGCAGGATTTGTCTAGTGCACTTACCGGTCAACAAAAGCTAAATAAATAAATTACCTGTGACACTAGAGTGCAAAACCAATCAGTGTGCAGGTATACTTAAAGTGCATCCAATCAGGAAACTTGAAGTAAATTTAAAAAAAATCAAAAACCTTTTGAAAACACACAAAGTGAACCATTTAATGTCCCAGGTGCAAATACAATTCAAACTTATTCATACAACGTCATTTAAAGGCTACCTAAGCGCAATTCTAAGGGGTATACTGTTCCATAATCCCTCCCGTGGAAGCATAGCAGTCAGAGAGAGGTTTTGTATAATGTAAAGCATTACCTTAAAATCCATTGTTTAATATGTTTTCGGTGACATTTTTGTAAACACCAAAACCAGGAAACGTTTTTTCGTGTGAAATGTGTGGGTGTTTATGTGCGATATGGCCACCATTACACATTCAGTCACTTCACTACCAGTCTAACATTGCTTGTATAGTGCTTTGGGATACACTGTGTATGAAAAGTGCTATATAAATGCTGAATTTTCTTTCTCCACCTTTATTTTGGAGGTTTTTGGCTTATTTTTGGGAGGCAAATACCCCAAAAATGGAGTTAACTGAAGCCCTGCACTGATGTTAATGGGATCAGCATTAACAATTTTCAGCACATTACCAAACAATACATGACCATATAATACAGGTATCTACAGTGCAGTAGTTTCCATTGTACACTGTCAAACAGTACATGACAGTAGAGTACAAAGGGCATTAGTGATATCATAAGTATACTAAGATTAGCTTTCACAGTTACATATTAGTGTTCATGTTGCAGCAGTTACGGATTAGGACATAAACAGTATAGTGCCATGTTGGGGAGTACCTTAGGGTGGGCTCTAAGTGTGTTTGTTCAGGGCAGTGTGAGGTGGCCAAGTGGGCCATGTCTCAGGGTCACATTATCCCTTGTCGTGAGTCGGGCAGCAAATTAGTGGTTTCATGGTTCTTTAGTGGTCCACTTTTGATGGGTCCTAGTCTTATTGGAATTCTTCGCCTGAGGTGCATGGGCAGTGAGTAACAGTCCAAGCCCTAAAATAAGGCTTTAGGTATCCTTTAACTCTTTCCATTTTACCTGTTTTAGGATTCTGAAATGCATCTGTTTTTTGCATAATGTAACACATGTTACAAAAGCCACAGGGTTTAGATCCCCATTTGGATCTCTGAGCTGTATCTCTTGTTTTGGCCTGGTAACTATTGACAAGTCTATAACGCAGATTTGGACCCTTTCTATATGAAATCCTAAGTGGTTTTTCAAAGATCTGTGCCAGTGGGGTGAGTCCATGTAATATTTGTAAATTGTTTCTGACAATGTTAATGAGTTCCCTACTACCACCCCCATAAGTGGTAACAAAAGTCATACCACAGTCTGATTCTTGCTGCTGAGTTTTCCAAGAGTACCAGAATATAACCAGAATATAACATGAACAATCAACAGTATTTATTTTGGGGAAGGGGAAATGGGGAGAATAAAGCAACATCAACAAGAACTGTGCAGTACCATTACCCCACACAACACCCCGCCTCCCACCTTCGGGTGTACTCTGGCCATGTCCCTTTAGATGTGGTGGGTACCTCACTGGAGTGATGATGATGCTTGAGATAGGATGCTTGTGTTGGGGCCCAATACTTTTAAACAGAAAACTTTGCTTAAACTTCAGGTCTGGGCTCAGTTTTCTGACGGAGTCCCGCCAAGGTCCTAACCCGCTGAGTTTAACCTTGCTAGCTAGCTAAATAAGACTCTCCCAAAGCCACAGCCCAGGGGGGGTACCTACAATTCAGAAGTTCACAGGGGGGTTTTAGCAGGCTGGATCTGGTATGGTACCATGGAGGTAGCTTGTTGGTGGTGCACCATAAGGCTGCAGAGCTGGTTGACTGGAGAAATTAAGATGCTGGTCTTCACCTGCTTGACCTTGGCAACTTTGCCTCTGAGGACTTTGGGGCAGACCTCTCGCCATCTTTCTCTGCTGGTCTTCTTCCTCTCCTTTGGTCTAGGAATGGACATGTGGTCCCCTAGACCCCACTTGCCAGCCTCTTTAAACACAAATGGCAGCTGGGCTTTGGCTCAGTCTTTAGCCCTAGCACTCTCACACCAGCTTTTCTAGGCACTGCAGGGATGGGCTCTGGCACAGTCTCTAGCCACAACTCACTCAGCCTCTCTGTATGCAGCCATTGTCAATCATCACAAATTACCCACTGAAGGAAACCCAGTACTTCAAGTCTTTACACTACTGCTACAACAATTTCCTCAATACACTGCATGACTTGCAATCAGTGCTCTCACCCTGCAACTCTGAGTTTTCTTCCTCCAGCTGCATATGTCAGATTCCCTCTTTCTCTCTGCAGCAGTTTCAAAGTCTCTTTCCTCTCTGCAGTGAAGCCCAAACTCCTCTTTCTCTCTTGGACAGCAACACTTGCTCTTTCAGGTACTCTGCCTAATTAAAATCAGCCAGAGTCGGACTGCCGTTGGGTCCAAGGTGCAGCTATAGGACTGAGAAGCCCACAGCAGTTTCTCCTGCACTCCAAATAGGTTGAACCCCATTTTGGCAGGCTACAGGGAGTATTCATACATTTTGACTAGCCTCTGGCTGATTGGCTGCAACAATTCCAGGCATTTTAGATGCCCTCTGACCTTACCCAGCAGCCCCTTGTGTCGGTAGTCCCATGGGGCTGCCATTTTGTTTATACTGCAGCCCAAACACTCAGACCCTTATTATTAATTATTTAAGCCCTCATAAGGGCAAAAATACTGTCCCCTACACCGGAAGCATTCCGGTGATGATCCCAGCTCTGCTGCCTGCTCTGCAGCTGGAGATACTTATATTGTGGCCACAACTGAAAATACACCAGTGGAGCCAAAGCTCCTTCTCAGCTTTCCCCTTGGTGGCAGCGCATGCGTGGGAGGGCGAGGCCACCATCTTGTTTATTTGCATTCTGACTCTGGGCTTCTTGACAGCTCTGCAGCCTGAAACAGACTCCCACATGCTCTGAGGCACCAAAAACATTATTGACTCAGTTCCCCCATCTGAACATGGGGCAAGACACTGAAAAGAGCTGTCGGCCTCAGTCACAAATACAGTGGGGCACAGGGCTCAAGTTCCACTCAGGACCACTTATGGAAGCTGGCAGTGGATCAGAGGGCTGTGGCCCACACAGGTAAGCCAACTGGGGCTTACATTCCCTGCCAAATGCTTGACGTCCTGACAAGCCATTAAAAATCAGTAAACACACCAGCATGCACATTTCTGTCTCAACACCTGATTCCTGTCTAAACAACAATATCAATAATAGTCACAATAACATGGTCACCAAATCTTTAGCTACCTAGACATTGGGCAACCATCTAGAAAGCAGCAAGTATTGGCAAACACACACCTCTTCCCACCTTGTCCATTGTACAACACATTGGGGGTAAATAATGGGAACCACATGCTTATGGATGACATGGGAGGGTATTGGAGGAGGCACCAAAGGGTATCGTGTATCAGCTTGATAACTGGTTTGGGCTATCTCTCTGACCTTCTAGGTAAAGTTACAGGTTGGCTGGCATCTGCCACAGGAACAGGATCATGACCAGGGACAACAAGGCCACCAGCAACATGCTCAGCAAGGGCCAAATCATTCTCATTGTCCATTTCAATGTCCAGTTTGGGCATGGATATAGGGATACTGGGCCTTCTCTCAGGGACAAAGGGTACCACATGGGGTTCAAAGGAGGCACAGGGTCAATGGGAGAGGTACTAGTGGAGGGCTGCGAATTTCTACAGTCCATTTGCCACTAGGACAAGTTTGAATTTCTCAGACACATACTGATAAGTTGCAAAGTCCTCATTATCACTTTCCTCAGAAGAACTGCTTCATAGGCCACTCAGGAGGCTCAGTTGGGCCAGCAGGTTCAATGTGGTCCTCTTGAAAAGCATGGACAAAACAGTTTCTCCTCTTGGGGCAGCTCGGAAGACTCATTGGACCAGTTTTCAGGTTCAATGTGGTCCTTTCGGAGGCTGGATGAAACAATGCTTTCTTTTGCTTTTGTACAGTCTGGCACCTTATTCTGGACCTTCTCACAACTGGAGTCTCAGTGTCAGGAGCTGGGTCAGGCATGATCTCTTCAATGGGGAACAGGTGATTTCTGTGGACAGTCTTTTCCATTTCTCTCCCTTGTTCTTGTTTGATTTTATACACTGGCAAGGCTGGCAATTGTTCGATTATGTTGTAGATTTCGGGTGCCCACCAGTCGTGGTTTTTGTGCTTGCCTTGTATACCCAGGTTTCACAGCAGAACATGGTCTCCCACTTGCAACACTTGGTGTCTTACTGTCTGGTCATATCTTTGTGTGTTACTTCGACTGCTTTTAGCTGCAGATTCAGATGCAAACTGGTGGGCCTTTTTTAGCTCTTCTCTCAGGTTGTGAGTGCATTCGAGATATGTTCTCTCAGATATGCCATCGGAGGGACACACCAAAGCAGAGATCAACTGGCAGTCTTGCTTGACGACCAAACATGAGGTAAAAGAGATCTTTGGTTGCATCATTTTTGTACACTCTTATTCCAGGTAAGTTAACTTTGTCGGCTGGTTCCAGGATACCCAATATGTCCAATAAAGTCCCATTGAAACGTTCAGGCTGAGGGTCCCCCTGGGAATGGTACAGTGTTGTTCATGTTTTCTTTATGCCATAGGCTGCCAGAAATTATTTTAACAACCGACTTTCAAAGTCTCAGCCCTGGTCCAAGTGAACTCTTTGCGGAATGCCATAATGGGTCACAAACTGTTGCAAGACTTTTACCACAGCACTGGCCTTTTGCTCTTTTGTTGGATATGCCTGGACACATCTTGTGTAGTGATTGGTGGTAACTAGAATGTTTGCTTATTTTTTGGTCAGAATCTAGCGACAAGAAAGCTATATACTGTGGGTTAAGCTGGAAAGAAAAATGGGGACAGCCATCTGCACAGGTGTGGTCTATAGACCACCAGCCCAGGAGGAAGAAACAGATAGGGAGCTGATGCTAGCCATCCAAAGGATGGCAGACAAGGGTGAGGTAGTACTGGTTGGAGACTTCAATATTCCAGACGTGGACTGGAGCACCCAGCAGCAGCATCAACTAGGAGCAGATTTATCCTGGACTCCCTTCAGGGTGCCTTCCTCAAGCAACTGGTCATGGAACCAACTCGGCAGAAGGCAATACTGGACCTTGTGCTCACAAACAGGGACAGTGTGATGGGGGTAACAGTGGGGAGCACCTGGGAAACAGTGACCACCAGTCATTGTGGTTTGAAATCACAGAAAGAGCAGAACCAAACCACACAAAACACGATCCTGGATTTTAGGGGGCAGACTTTGGGAAAATGGGGAGATACTTGAAAGAGGCATAAGGGGAATGGGACAGGAATCAGGGGTTGAGGAACAGTGGGCAGTATTTAAAATGGGATTACAAGAACAACAGAATTATGCATTAAGCAGGTTAGCAAGAGGAAAAGGAAGAGGAGACCATTATGGTTTTCCAAAGAGGTAGCAAAGAAAGTGAGAACCAAAAGATTGCATTCAGGCAATACAAAAGACACAGACAGAAGGGGATAGGGAGAAGTACCAGGAGAAGCAAAGGGAGGCAGGGAGGTCAGTAAGGGAAGCCAAAGCTCAGACAGAACAACACATTGCAAAATCAGTGGGTAGAGGGGACAAAACCTTTTACAGGTACATAAGTGAAAAAAGAAAGACAAAGGGAGGGATAGTGAGACTGAAGGGGGAGGATGGGAGCCGCGTGGAGGATGACAACAGTAAAGCTGACATATTGAACAGGTATTTCTGCTCAGTCTTTACTGAGGAAGAGGAGGGTAATGGGTCTGAAGGGAGTACAAGGGGTGAGAATGGTGCAGAAATGGACACAAGTCCCTTTACACGAGAAAGGGTCCTGAAGGAACTGGAAGTAATAAGAGTTGATAAAGCAATGGGGCCAGACGGGGTGCACCCCAGGTCCTTAAAGAACTAAGAGGTGGTGGCTGAACCTCTGGCTGTCCTGTTTAGACAGATCACTGGAAACAGGGAGGTACCCAAAGACTGGAGGACAGCAGATGTAGTCCCCTTATACAAAAGTGGGAACAAAGAGGAAGCAGGAACTACAGACCAGTCAGCCTCACCTCGGTAGTGGGGAAGATCATGGAAGCACTACTGAAGGAGAGATTGGTGGAACATCTGGTTGTCAATGGACTACAGGACCCAAGGCAGCATGGTTTCACCAGGGGAGGTCATGTCAGACCAACCTCGTTTAATTTGACTGGGTGACTAGGGAGGTGGATCAGGGAGGGCAGTGGACATGGCCTATCTGGAGTTCAGCAAGGCCTTTGACACTGTGCCACATAGAAGACTATTACACAAACTGGGGAATATGGGTGTGGGCAGGACAGTAGTGTGGTGGGTAGGTAACTGGCTGGGTGTCAGGACACAGAGAGTGGTGGTAAATGGCTGTCACTCCACAGAGGGAAGAGTGACCAGTGGGGTACCACAGGGATCAGTGCTGGGACCGGTCCTATTCAACATCATCAGTGACATTGCGCAGGATCTAGAAGGCAGAATTTCACTGTTCGCTGATGACATAAAGCTCTGTAACAGAGTAGACACACCAGAGGTTGTAGACAGAATGAGAAGCGACCTGCAGAAACTTGAAGAATGGTCAGGGGTTTGGCAGTTGAAACTCAATGCAAAGAAGTGCAAGATAATGCATATGGGGCACAAAAATCCTGGCACAATATATCACTTGGGGGGTGAGGATATAGCATGCACCAAGCAGGAAAGGGATCTTGGGGTTGTCATCTCTGATGACCTCAAGCTAGGAAACAGTGTGACAAGGCAGCAGGTAAAGCAAATAGGATGCTGGGATGTATAGGCAGGGCATCACCAGCAGGAAAGGGAGGTCATAATTCTGCTATACAAGACACTAGTGAGGCCCCACCTGGAGTACAGTGTACAGTTCTGGAGACCATACCTACGTAAGGACATAGACAGGGTAGAGAAGGTTCAGAGGAGCAACAAAGATGGTGCATGGATTGCATCACAAGTCCTATGAAGATAGGTTGAAGGAACTGAACATGTACTCCCTGGAGGAGAGGAGGAGAGAGGATATGATAAGAGACATACAAGTATCTTACAGGGAGGAACAGGGTGCAGGAAAACACTATTTTTAAGCAAAAAGATGTTCCAGGACTAGAGGGCATGGGATGAAGTTGGAGGGAGGACGATTCAGAGGAAACATGAGAAAGAATTTCTTCACAGAACGGGTGGTGGACAAGTGGAACACCCTGCCAGAGGAAGTGGTGGGGGCTGAAACAATCATGGGATTTAAGAATGCATGGGATAGACATAAAGGAATTCTAGAGGTCAGTGGTAAGGGGCAACAGACTTCTAGGAAAACAAACTGAACTTACAAGCTCAAATGGGCAGACTGGGTGGGCCATAGGCCCTTATCTGCCGACACTGTCTATGTATCTATGTATAGACTAAACAAAGAAAAACAGTTTCAAATAGTGCTCAAAATTCCTTTTTAAGGATCTATAGGGTCAGGTGCAATATAGCAGGGTGCAAAATACTCGGAGGGATGGTTTTTTTAACCACCAAACAGTAGTTAACTTTATATGCATTTTGAAAGAGACCGCATAGCCATCTTAATTTTTTAGCTTTTTTTTTTATTATCTGGATCCTAAATGCTCTCTTTTGCACAAATGCAATTTTGAAGCAATGAACTGAAAAAAAGTACTAATCTAGGCATACAGCCTTGACCACATCAATTTTCATTCACTTCTTGGCTCAATTGCCTAAATCCATGGTGTTGTTTCAATTCGACTATGTGGTCTCTTTCAGAGTCATGATAAAGTTAACTACTCTTTGGTAGTTAACTTTCACCCACCCTCCATATTCAATTCAAGCGGACCACTGGTTCTGATGTTAAGCAAGGATGCAGCTCTTTTGGCAAAGTCTTTCACTTTATGCATCACAGACAGGTTTTGCAATGTTTCTCGATGTCTTTTATCATCCTGGGCCAGTAAAATCTTGCTCTAGCCAGATCCAGGGTGCGCTCATAGCCCAGGTGTCCATGTCATCATGAAGGGACATGAGCACTGCCTTGCGTACTTCAAAGCAGCACCAGCTGGGATTTTTCCTCCAGGTTCTCACTGTCTTGCACCCTACCTGTTAACAATCCATCTTTAAGAACCAGCTTGCTCCACTCTCTCAGCATCACTTTGGTGTCAGGGTGGTGGTTACACAATTGTTTTGCAGTGTGCCCCTTCTCTAGAGCTCCAATTATATCTTGGAAGGCATAGTCCTCTCTTTGGGCTCTTTGTAGTTCTGATCTACTTGGTTGGGGCAGGGAGGAGGTGTCCATCCCAGTAAAATTCAAATGTGCAGTCAGGATACGAACATACGAACATACAAAATTTACCAGCAGATAAGGGCCTAGAGGTCTATCAAGTCTGCTCGGATGTGCAGCTAGCACCCCTTATTCTGCAGCTGCACTTCCCTTCCACCCTTCCCCCTTCATTAACCCTCCTCCTTGTCCTGTCCCATCCTCGTTTGAAGCAGTCCACTGTTCTACTGCATACCACTTCTGCAGGTAACGCATTCCACCCAGCCACCACCCTCTCTGTAAAAAAGTGTCTCCTCATCTCCCTCCTGAACCTTCCTCGCTCCAGTCTCATATCATGGCCCCTGGTGGCCCTCCCTTACTTTGAACAGCCCCTCTGTACCCATCTTGTTTATTCCTTTCATGTATTTAAAGGTTTCAATCATGTCACCCCTGTCTCTCCTCTCCTCCAGTGAGTACATGTTCAACTCCTTCAACCGCCTCTCGTATGATAAGTCCCCCAGACCCTTGATCATCTTTGTCGCCCTGCGCTGCACCCCCCTCCAGTAACTTAATGTCCCTCTTCAGATACAGACGCCAGTACTACACGCAGTACTCCAGGTGTGGTCTAACTAATGACCTATACAGTGGCAGAATCACCTCCTCCCTCCTCGAGGATATACCCCTTGCAATACAACCCAGCATTTTGTTGCCCTTTGCAGCTGCCTTCCTACACTGTGCCGAGTTGTTCATTGACCCTGTAATGAGCACACCCAGATCCTTCTCCTCCTCTGTCTGGGCTAGCTGCACCCCCTAGCTGGTAAGTCCTCCTCGGGTTCTTCATCCCAAAATGCAGTACCTTACACTTTTGACATTAAAGCCCAGTTGCCAGGTGTCTGACCAGGTTTCAAGCTTTGCCAGATCATCCTGCAACCTGCCATCCCCCTAGGTCATCCACCCCGCCAACCTTGGTATCATCAGCAAACAGACTGATCTTGCTCTTGATGTCCCATGATATGTCTGCAATGAATATCCCAAACAACACTGGTCCCAACACTGAGCCCTGTAGGACACTGCTCGTCACTGCCCTTGGGTGTGAGATCTCCCCACCCACCACCACCCTCTGTTGCCTTCCCTGCAGCCAGTTTCCTACCCATCTCACCAGCTTTGCACCCGCCCCTGTGCCTACTAACTTCCTTCCCAGCCTTCCATGTGGCACCAAGTCGAATGCCTTACTGAAGTCCAGATACAAGACATCCACTGCATGGCCCCTGTCCAGTTGCCTAGTTACCCAGTCATAGAACTCAACCAGGTTGGTTTGGCAGGATCTGCCACGTATGAAGCCATGCTGTCTGCTGTCCTGTAGTCCTTTGGCCTCTAGGAGGGCCACCAGCCTCTCCTTCAGGATAGTCTCCATTAGCTTACCCACAATGGATGTGAGGCTCACTGGTCTGTAGTTTCCCGGTTCATCCTTGGGGCCACTCTTGTGGAGGGGCACCACATGAGCCATCCTCCAGTCTGGAGGTACACACCCCGAATGTAGTGAGGCATTAAATAGGTCTGCCAAAGGTCCTGCAAGGACCTCTGCCAGCTCCTTCAGTACCCTAGGGTGGATGCCATCTGGGCCTGGCGCCTTGTCCACCCTCAGTGCCTTCAAACCCTCTCGAACTCTGCCCTCCATGATTTCCCCATCTGTCACCACTTCCCCCCTTGCGTCTGCCATTTCTCCCACCTTGGGTGTCACCCCTCTTCTCTTTAGTAAATACTGAGCAGAAGTACTCATTTAGTGCTTCCGCTATAATACCCTAGCTTCCACCAACCCCCTTCCTTCCTAATCCTTACTATGTGGTCCTTGCAGCTCCTTTTCTCCCTGATGTACTTAAAGAAGTCCTTCTCCCTTCTTAATGCCTTGTGCCAGCCTGAGTTCCATAGATGCTTTGGCTCCCCTTACTGCCCTTGTCACCTCCTTCGATTCTGTCAAGTACTCCTCTCTGTCCTCCCCCCTCCCTGTTTTCTTGTACTTCCTAAAGGCAGCTCTTTTCCTCCTTACCTTTTCCATGACCTCCTTGCTCAACCAGCTCAGTTTCTTAGCCCTAGCTTTCTTGCTCTGGGCTTTGCAGCAGGTTTTGGTTGCCTCCACTATCCCCAGCTTGATGAGCTCCCATCTCTGGTTAGTATCCATACTTGATTGAATTCTGGCCAGGTACCCTTTTGCCACTTCCCCCATCCTCCCAAAGTCGGCCCTCCTGAAGTCCAGCACTCTTGTGCCAGATTCCACTCCTTCCTTGCCCATATCTAATGTGAGCCATACTGAGTGGTGGTCACTCCCTGACAGCGGTTCCTCCACTGTAAGTTCTCTCACAAAGTCCCCATTTGCCAGCACAAGGTCAAGGGTATTCCCTAACCTGGTTGGTTCACTGACCATTTGCAGCAGGAAGCTGTCCTGGAAGGCATCCAGCAGTACCTGCTCCCTTCTGTTACTGGTTGTTGGGGTGCTCCAGTCCACTCCTGGCATGTTGAAGTCCCCCACAATCACCACACTACCCTTCTCGCAGGTCCTCCTGATCTGTCTCGCTAGTTCCCTGTCTAACTCCTCCATCTGAGATGGTGGCCTGTACACCACTCCCATTCTAAGAATCCTATTCTTGGAATCCTGGATTTGCACCCAAAGTGACTCTGTACTACCCTCCTCCCCTTCCTCCCTTACACACTTCAGTCCTTCCTTCACATATAGTGCCACCTCCCCTCCTTTCTCAGTCACCCTGTCCCTACGAAATAACTTGTATCCTGGTACAGACAGGTCCCAGTCATTATATTGGGTGGCCCATGTTTCCATGATGGCTGCAATGTCCACCTCTCCCTCTGCCATGAGAACCTGTAACTCTGCAGTTTTCCTCCCAAGGCTCCTAGCATTAAGGGTAACCACCTTCCACCCTTTCCCCCCTCCCATCCTGCCCTCCTTTCCTAGCATCACCAACAGTACTTGCCATTTGTCCTTTGTCACTGTTATGGGGGGTAAGCTCATATGATTTCCCAACCTGTGGTCTCTGCATGTCTTCCCCAACTGCCACCCCCACTCCTAGTTTAAATTCCAACTTCCTCTATAGATTCTTCCATCCTCTGTTTCAACACTTTCTTTCCTCCTCATTCAAGTGTAGTCTGTCCTTGGCATAGAGACAACTGTCCTTCAGGTCCCTCCCCACCCCCCAACAGCCCATACCCTTTAGCACAACACCAGGTTCTTAGCCATCCGTTAAATTCCTCTATTCTTAGCTTTCTTGTTGTGCTTGCCTTTGGCACCGAAGTATCTGGAAAAAGTTACTGATCTTCCTGCCCCTCACATAATTGTGCTAGTTCTCAAACCTCCTCTGGACTATATCTACTGTCTTGTCAGCCAGGTCATTTGTCCCAAGATGTATAATTAAATGAGGCTTGTCCCTACCCCTTCTAGCATATTTCAGAACAGACTGTCCCACCCTTTCCGCTGTCATTCCTGCCATGGCCTCCACCCAAATGCAACTATGCCTCTCCCCCTTGCTACCCCACCTAACTCCTCTTAGTATTGAGTCCCCCAGCACTAAGATTTCACCCCTCTTACTCCCTGCTTGCTTCCATTCATCTCCCTCCCTCATTTCCAGCTCGTCTTCTTCATCCTGCACATTATTTCCCCCTTTTACCCTTGTTGCAGTTCTCCCAGCAGAACTTCTCGCCGCTCCAGTTTGGTCCAGGCATTTATCAATTACTCCTCTAATTTCATCATTTCCCTCCTCCACTTTCTTCCTCTCTAGCAGTGCAGAGCTGTTTTCTGAAGCCCCTTCACAAATGCCCGCTCCCTCTCTCGTCATAGTAACCTGTTCTCTCCTTTCCACTCCACGACTTTTGCCACTTCTTCGCCTCCCCTCACAAATCCCTATCGCCTCCTTCCATTTGACTTTTGTCTCCTGACCTGGTTTTCCTGGCAAACATTCTTCCTGGCCTGGGCCCCTTTGTCTCTGCTTCCCTTCTTCTGACCCTCTTCTCACCACTGTTGGCTTAAATCGCCCTCCCTCATCTCCCCTTCTTCCTCCCTCCAGTATTGGGCTAAACCAACCCCCAATCTGCCTTGCCTGTCTTAGTTCCTCCTGCAGACCCTCGATCTCCTTTCTAAGTTTCTCTGTGTGGTTGCACACTAAACATCCTCCCACACTCCAGGCAATTTTTAGAAAGATTGGTGCACCACAGTTGTTGCAGCCTACCACCGTACCCATTGCTGCCGTTGCCCACCAGCGACCCCCAACCCTTCCAGATGCAGGATACCAAACACTCCCCCAAGTCTCCCCTCTCCCCCTCTATCAGTGCAAAACATTTTCTTTATTTCCCTTACCTCCTTTGTTGCACACGTTTAGATATATTGAGCAACTGCTTTTTATGTTCCTATCCTTCCTATCCACACTCAAAAATAGACGTTAAGTAGCCATTGCACAACCTTCTTCAAACTCCTACTCCTTTTCCCAATGCAATATCAATATGAAGAAGTAATAATGAAAGCTCCTAGATTTGCATTTACTTCCCTTCCACTGAGAGAGCAGTCTCCTCTTCACTTGCTGCTGTTCCTTTCCTGGATGTCTGCTTCTGCTATGACAGGTGCATCTCCTTTGCCTGTTTGAGGAAGTGATGTCAGAACCCCTAGTATAAAGGAAATAATGGACATGGGGTGGGTGGGACCAGCCCAAGTCTTCTGGAAACAATCAGGATAGCATTAGATGGCTTTCTAGCATGTCAATTGCTCTTTCAGAATTAAAGAATGAAGCTTCATTTAGGCAGTAAACTTTGAGCACAACACTTTAACAATCCCTTCTGTTACCTGTACTGGGGGTCAGGCTGGTCACTATGCGGGCACCGTGACCATGCATCTGCATCTATAATGGTCTTCCCAGTTTTGTACTCAAGACTGTAATCATAAATTGACAGGGAAGGTAGCCACCTGTGCCCCTCAGTGTCCAGTTTCAACATAGTGTTCACGTAGGTTAGCGGGCTGTTATCCGTTCGAACCATGAAACGAATGCCATACAGGTAATCATGGAATTTTTTGGCTACAGCCCACTTCAAAGCCAGACATTCCAATTTGTACACAGGGTAGTGCTTCTCAGATGGTGACAGACTGCGGCTAGCGAATGCCACAGGCCTAAGTCCCTCTGGGTATTCCTGATAGAGCACTACCCCCAAACTATTCAAGCTGGCATTGGTGTGGAGAATGTAGGGCTTGTTAGGGTCCATAAATGCCAAAACTGGGGCCTTGCTTAGTCTTTTAATGATTTCTAAAAAAGTAGTCTCATACACAGGTGTCCACCAGTCTCCAAATGGTTCTCCAGCCTTTAAATACTCTTGGGTGGACTGTCTTTCGCAAGCTGAAGTCTCCTTTTCTTATTGATAGGCAGGTAGCCTTGCACTAGGTCATTTAGCAAGCTTACCACCATCAAGTAATTTTTTTACAAAGTGACAGTAGTACCCACAGAAACTCAAGTAGGATTGCAGAGCCTTTAAGTTATGGCGCCTGGGCCAGGTGGTGAGGGCCTCTACTTTTGCTGGGTCATTTTGCACTCCATCTGCCGAGACAATGTGCCCCACATACTTTACAGAAGGCTGGCAGAACTGGCACTTGTCTATCGAAACCTTTAACCCAAACTCCCCAGTCAGTCCAGGACTTTCATCAAGCGGGCCTCGTTTTCTTCCAGGGTGCACCCAAATATAATTACATCATCCAGGTAAACAATGACTTCTAACTAATTCATATCCCCTGCCGCTTTTTCTATTAATTGTTAGAATGTGGCTGGGGCTCCGGATAACCCTTGTAGCTGTGGTAGAACTGCATTCTGCCAGTCCGATAACCCTAGTGGAGGGATACCTTTTCTATCTTATTCTTATTCCTACTGAAATCTGTTGCACAACAGTGTCTTCCTATATTACACTTTACCTTTTTCTGCCCCTGGGGCAGGTTGGCCATCTATGTCAGTCTTTTCTATCTCTCACTAAACTTTTTCCCTACTACCTTTATTTCTATTTTCCATATTTCCATCCCTCACCAAGAACTCCCCAAAATAATGCACCAGGCTAAGGCCAGCTGGCAGGAATGAAATAAGGTGCATTTATGACATTTAATGCCAAAAGATATGAAGTGCCGTTAAGTATATAAAATGTTGGTTAAATAAAGTGCACAGAGTGCATTTTGTGCCATATGAGTTGAAAGGAAAACAACATAAAATAGTGGGGGCAATCACCAGGGCTGCAAAAATGCTCATGACCGAACTCGGAGCTGAAACTTTCATAATGATTTAAAGTACATTAAACGGCTCAATTTTCACCAGGAATTGGATGTAGAGGTATAGTTAACATGCCTCTACATGCCACACTGTTTCTTTTTCTCCCAGGTAGATGCGCCTCACTCATCATTTTTACGATCTTTCTGGCACAGGACTGGATGCCAGGGGCACACTACATCTTCCGGTGCGGCGGCACCTTTGACATTGACATGGTGCCTCAAGGTGCAAAATTAAAAAGCTAAATATCTGGAGAAAGGTTAGCTGAATTTATTTTAAAGCATATAGCTTGTTTTAAATGGGTGTTTTCCAGCCTGGTGATTGCCCCACTGTTTTGTGCTGTTTTCATATAACGTGCTACAGTGCTTAATTAAGACAATGCTTCTGACATTTTTATGTATATGGTGCAGGAATGTTTAAAACAGTAGTTAAACATAAAATAATGTCCACTTAGATAGGTAGATTATGGATACAAACAGAGCAGCAAACTTTCACTTTCAGCCGCCCCGCTTCCCTGAATGAATAGTTAGCACATGAAAATACAATGGGACTATGCTGTCCCTACACTTTAAAAAATCACAGCCCAGCATAAAAATAATTAAGGCAAGGCAAGTTTTATTTTTTGAGGCGCCCAATCCCAAAGACTCTGGACGCCATACACATAAATACAAACTATTCATTAAAATAAAATAAATACATAAATTGAAACACTAATAAATTAATCAGGCCATATAAAACACAATTTATAATAAAATCAGTCATTAATAAGGGCTATCCCAGGAATATAGGCTAGTAGACAGTGTCTGGGAAGGTCTGACTGAAGAGGAGGGTCTTGAGGTGGGCCTTGAACACTTCAACTGAAGGGGCCTCCCTTACAGGTGGAGGAAGCGAATTCCACAGATGACACTAAATGCTCTGTCATCGGCAGTTTTAAGCCTCATCCTGGGAATCACAAGAAGGTCCCTAGAGGAAAAATGGAGGGAACGGACCGAGGTAGTGGGTGTCAGAAGTTCAGACAAGTATCCAGGGCCCAGCCCATGTAGGGCCTTAAAGGTGAGCAAACCAACCTTGAAGAGGATTCTCCACCTGACCGGCAGCCAGTGCAGTTCATGCAGCACCGGGGTGATGTGGCATGCCAGACTACCTCATCAACAACCTAGCAGCTGCATTCTGCACTAGCTGCAGGCGGTAGAGTACCTCCCAAGACCCAGTAGAGACACTTTACAGTAATCAAGCCTAGATGTTATGGAAGCATGTACCAAGGTGAGGAGGTCCATGGGTGGGACTAGGAGCTTGATCCTCACAATATTCCTGAGATGACAAAAGCTGAACCAGACAACGGATGACACCTGAGCTTCAAATGTCAATCCTCTGTCAAAGGTCACACAAAGATCATGCACCCTAGAGGAGACTTTTAATGGCACAGATCCCAGGAACAACCACGTTGCTGCACCAGAGGCCATCCTCTTATACCCTCTGTTAGACTCCACCACCAGTACCTCCAGCTTATTGGAGTTCAGTTGCAGCCAGCTAGAGGCCATCTAGTCATTGATCTTGGCAAGGCAGCTGTTCAGCACTTCCACCACATTGGATGTCCCAGGGGCAAAGTAAAGATACAGTTAGGTATCATCAGCATAACAATGAAAACCCAAACTGTATTTCCAAATGAGCTCTCCCAGGGGTAACATGTACACAGCAAACAACATTGGTGACAAGACCGAACCCTGAGGTACTCCACATGACAGGAGGCTAGGAGAGGAGGAGAAATTCCCCTTTCGGCCATCAGGGCCCCTGTCAGAATGTGCCTGTCATTAGAGCACTACAAGGTGAACTTCAACATCCCCTCTCTGAGGTCCGCCCCCCCCCCCATGGAGTTGGAATAATTAGGGAAGGAAGGAGGAAAGGGAACATTGTTCAACCAGGAGTAGTACACTAAGCCAAAGCTTGTTTCTGGATGTGACCTGGGAGCACAAGGAAGTTAAGTGACTTACTCAGAATCAAACAAATTGCACCTAGGCAGCTGTGGGATTCAAACTCAGGTCTCCAGATCTGCAGCTCAGAGCCTTAGCCCACTGCATGATACTGCGTGGGGTGCAGCCCCCACAAAAGATGGGGCAATGAATTGGGACTTGGTGCCCCTAATGACCGGCCGCGTTCCAAGGGTGGAACCCTACCCGTTGCCTCCTATTCATGAGAGAGGACTCAAACCAGCAGATGACAGTGCCGGTGAGTCCACAAAATTCCCTCAGGTGGTCAAGTAGCACACAATGGTCCACCATGTCAAATGCTAAAGAGAGGTCGAGGAGAACAAGACTTTTCCCGTTTCCTCGATCTCGAGTCCTGAGGAGGTCATTATGCACCTGAACTAATGCAGTTTCCATGCTATGCCTCGCACAAAACCCTGACTGGAGGGTCTCGTAAAGATCAAAGGCCACGAGATGCTCCTCAACCTGCTGCGCCACAACCTCCTCAACAACCTTCCCTAAAAATGGGAGGTTGGAGATTGGACGGTAATTTGACTGGACATCAGGGTCTAGTGATGGTTTCTTTGGAAGAGGCCTAACTAGTGCCTCCTTCAAGGTATCTGGGAAGATCCCCTCTGAGATAGAGTACCGGACAATCAAGGTGCACTCCGGGCCAATGGTGTCAACACATCCCATCAAGAAACACGACGGCAACGGGTCCAGTTCACAGTATGTGTGCTTTAGTCTGAGGGCAACTTCAATGATCTCAGCCACCTCCACTGGTTTAAACTTCCCCCAACTAGGTGGAGTGCTCTCCAGATGCGGAAGGCGATCACTGTCAGCCACAATGTGGCACACTGGTGGAACGCCCTGCCGGATGGTGGACAACCTGTCTGAGAAGAAATTAGCAAACTCTTCGCATTAAAGAGGGCTTACCAAAGCTATGCAGAGCCCCAAAGCAGAGCAGCCAGAAAATAATTGTCTAGCCGTCTGCCGCTCTACTACAACTTAGGAAACAAATGATTTAAAAGGACAGGCACGTCCCTATGTATGTGGAATTGCAATACAGTTGAAATAGCTCTCAGAATAAGGAGTGTGCTGCAAGATAAACTAAACACAATAAAGAAATCAAACAAATTAAAGAATAAAGAGACACTGCAGGTCTCTAAAGAGCCTCATTATGTATAGAGCCATGAGATATAAATTAAAGGGCTAGTTTTCATGCTATAACAATACAGCACATGTATAAATGAAATATACGTTTGCACTGTTTGCATATATAGAAAATAAGGTACTGACCTTAGCAAGACCTCAGGAAGGGGATTTCCTATAGGGGGGATTTCCCATAAGTAAGAATGCTATGGGAGGGATTTTCCCATAAGTGGGAGGGCTATATCAGCCCTCCTCAAACACCAGGAGTCAGATTAGCTACATAGCCAGTCTCATTTACCTGAAGGAAGGTAAGCAGAAGGACCTGTGTCTGAACAGGAATTTATTTCTAACAGCAGGAAAGCTGATGAATTGTTTAGAGAGGCCTGATGTAAGGTGAAATAGCCATGAGCTATTGTTTATTTCTGTTTGAACTGTTTTATTTCTATTTATTTATTTTTTTATACTTTTGTATAAAATAAAACGTACTGCGGGTACGTTGTACCCTATTATTGTGTCCAGTGTTATCTTTATTCCCACTTACCTATGACAGAGGCACACATCCGAATTGGTTGAACCCCAATGGTCAGATGAAGGTGGTCTTCTTGTCCTCCTCTGCCATGGGGATTTAATAATAGCCACTCCGGAGGTCCAACACGGAGAACCACTTGCTCCCGGAAAGTCTGGCCAAAGCATCTTCCACCCGAGGCACTGTGTATTGATCAGGGACGGTGTTTTTGTTCAATGTGCGAGTATCAAAGCACATCCTCACAGCACTGTTTTTCTTGCATGCTACCATGATGGGGGAGGTGTAGGGGCTCTGGGACTCAGTGATTATGTCGGCCACCAACAACTCTTGCAGATGTTGCCTGACATCTTCAATGTCTCCAGGGGCCAGCCTCCAAGATTTTTCTCTGAACTGGCTGTCACTCACAGATGAATACGGTGCTCTTCACAGTCACACTGGACATACCCCATGTCCCATTCTTGGAGTGAGAAGACTTTGCACCTCTTTGCTAACTTTTGGCTTAAGCTCCACCGATAACTGGTAGGTATGGGGGAATCCCCAAAATCAAATGAAGTGGGATCTATTTCAGCATCTACAGCCACATGCAGGTTCACCTCAATAGCACCATCAGCTTTGTAGATATTTACTAACACTCAGCCATTCCGTATGGCTATGGGCTTCCCGGACTCATTACTCACCCTCACCGTGACATGTCTGGCCCAGGAGGTCTCTGGAGGTGGCATTACTCCTCTTTGCACCATTGGCCCTTCTGGCAAGCTGTCCTCTGGTGGGGTATAAACGATTAAAGCAGATCCTTCAGGCGGCTGATCAAATTTTGGCAACTCTCAACACTCAGCATTCTGAATTCAGGGACAGAATCAATATTTTGCTGTCCATCCTACATACCACACCAACATACTCGTCCATTAACTAAGCTTCCACAGTATCTACGGTCAGGCTGACTCTCTTCATCACTGCTTGGACCGAGGGGTTCACAAGATTATCTGCTCCTCCTCTCTCTTTACACATTTTAGCCCGCCTGCCAAACGTAAATTTGTCCCAATTAATACTGGTTTGTTATCCATTCCTCTGGGACCTGGGCAGATCAGAGTTATAGCAAAGCAAATAAAGCAAAGCAATCTTTCTAAAAACCAAGGCACTTGTACAACACAATAAATAAATAAAATACATCAATAGATAACAAATACAGCAAGTAAAATGAATAAACACAGCAGCGACATTAAAAATCAAGATACACTAGGCTAAATAAGAAGGTTTTAAGAGCAATTTTAAAGTTTTGAACTGTCAGACAATCTCATACCCGAAGAGTTATAGAATTCCACAGGGTCAGGGCCATGAAACTAAATGGCCTAGCCCCAGATGTCTTTAAATGGACCCTGGGAATCTCTAGCAATCCCTCATCGTGGATCGGAGAGGGCGGGTGGGACAGTAGGGGTGAAGGAGATCTTGCAGGTAACTAGATCCCTGGTTAAGCCAGCCCGGTGGCACTGAGGGTTGAGGTGCTGGATGCCACACCGTGCTATGCCGGTGACCCGGTGACTCGGGGGTCAGCAGGGGTGGGTTGAGGATTGAGCGCTGTTGAGGTGCTCTCCACCCTGGGGAGGGAGGGTTGGGATGGCCTGGCATGCCAGCAGCCCCCAGTGGAGACCGGGGGCACTGCAGCATGTAGGGCAGCACGTGATCAGCCTGGCCGATGCAAGACAGGGTTGCCATGTGGTGTCGCATTGGGGGTGTGTGCCATGCATGGGGGGAGATCAGAATAAGGAAAACCCTGGTCCACAGGATAGGCGATGGCACTAGCCCCCATGTCCACAGCCGGGTCCGTCCTGTCTAGCCTTTCAGGTTCCTCTGCCCGGGCCCTCACCCGCAGTCAGAGTCTACAAGTAAGTGCACCCAAAGAGGAGGGGTGGCCCCAGCCCAGAGGGGTTAAGCTGGAGATGCCAGCTGCTGGACAAGGGGGAAGAGAGAGGAGGCTAAGACAGGAGGACTTCAGGTAGGGCAGGATCCAGCTGGATGCCCGAGAGAGGCCCCATGGACCACAACCAGGAGGGAAAAATAGTAGAAAAAAAAAAACTAGGTCCCTGGTCATGTAGGGCCTTATAGATCAGCAAATTGACCTTGAAGGTGTTCCGCCACTGTACTGGCAGCCAGTGCAGTCCACGGAGCACATGTGTTATATGACTGGTCCTGGAGATACCAGTCAATTGGCTGGCTGCCGCATTTTGCACAGCGGATAGCAACCCTGGTAGCCCTAGATAAAGGGCATTGCAGTAGTCAAGGTGGGAGATAATGAAGGCGTGGACCAAAGTTGGAAAATTGTAGGGAGGAACCAGGTGCTTCACCCGGGCAATATTCCTCAGATGGTAAAAAGAGGTTTTGACAACTGCTAACACCTGAAATTTAAGGGTCAGGCAGTCATCAAACATAACGCCCAGGTTCCGTACCCAGTCTGAGGTAGTTAGCTGAACACCCCCAAGCCATAGTCCCAAGAGTAATCCTGCCAACAAATCTGCCTCCCAACAACCTGGATCCACAACCAACACCTCAGTTTTTTATGGGTTTAACCGCAGCCAGCTCACGCTCATCCAATCCTGGATGTTGATGAGACAGTTGTTAAAGACCGAAACAGCATCATCCTGACCAGGCACAAAGGACATGTACAGCTGAGTATCATCTACATAGCAGTGAAAACTCAAGTACCGCTAATAATCGCTCCTAATGGCAGCAAGTACACCGCAAACAACGTGGGTGCCAAGATGGAGCCCTACAGCACCCTGCAAGGTAGGGGGAGTGGTGCCGAGGAGAGAGTCCCAGACACCACACTCTGAGTCCTACCCTCGAGGAATGATCAAAACCATCTGAAGACCATACCAGACAGTCCACAGATGAACCGCAGGTGCTCCAGCAGCACACCATGGTCTACAGTGTCAAATGCCACAGAGCAATCTTGAAGGACCAAAATGGAATGGATCTTTCTATCAGTTGCTATTAGGAGGTCATTTAGTACCCAGACAAGGGCTGTATCAGTACTATGTTTCTTCCTAAATCCAGACTGGAGAGAATCATAGACATTGTGGCTGGTCAAATGATCATCCAGCTGTGATGCAACCACATTCTCAATAACCTTACCCACAAAGGATAGGTTAGAGACAGCCCTGTAGTTTGCCAGACAGTCCGGGTCCAAGGAGGGGCCGAACCATGGCCTCCTTCAGGGGATCCAGAAAAATCCCCCTCTCCAAAGACATCCAGACTATCTTGACAAAGACCAGGACGATTTTATTCACACAGCCTACTAAGAGGCATGTGGGGCCTGGGTCCAAACTACAGTTGGTCGGTCACAACAACTGGATGATCATCGCAATGTCATTGATTGTGGGCAGGCAGAAGTCACACCACACAAACTGGGCATCTGACATTTCCTGCCGACCACCACAACTCCCATTAGAGAGGGTCCAGTGGACACCGGACCTGATTGTGGCAACCTTATCTGTGAAGAAGCGAGCAAACTCCTCACACCGCTCTTGTGAAAAAGCACTTCCTGTCCCTTTCAGTTAAATGCAATTTGTATGAGGCAACAATCATCATGGGGGTAGCTAGAACTACCTATTCCTCACACAGACAGTCCTGGCAGGGGTAGGGGTGGCAAATGCTTCAAGTGTTTATCATAGAAGGCCCAGTGTCTTATAGTGACCTGTAACCCACTATCCAGTAAGACGAAGCATGGCACTTCTTTGATCAAATCCTCCACATCAGCTCTAGGATTGATCAAGCTGGGGGCACCTTGCTGTCAGGGGGGAATCTGGGGTTCTGTCCACTTGGAGCATTGCAATTTCGGAAACCCAGGTCACTCCTTCACTGGTCCCCATTATCATTACCCTGATTCATTAGTCTCCTTTTCTCTTCAGTGAGTTGTGGGTTCTCTGCACTGACACACGCTCACATCAGGTTCCCATCTTTCCACATTTAAAGCAGAACAAACCTTCTCCAGACACCGGGGGCATCCGGAGCCTGGCCTGGGGAGCAACGTAGAGAGCTGACTGCCACCCAGGTTCACATTACTCAGCAGTGACCTGAACACTTGAGCCAACTGCAGAGCCTTCACACAGTCCCTTAACTCTCTTAATTCAGCACTAAGGTCTGGCTGAGTATTGGCTGGTCTTCAGCTGTCCACCTGAGTCTGACGAGGGGCAATGGTTACTGCAGGAGTCCGAAGGGAATCATCCACCTCCTCTTGTGCTTCCTCTTCCCTAACCTCATCCAACAGTTGCTTGAATGTCAGGGGGGTCCCAATGGTCCTTCAGTTGAAGGGATAACAGAGCCCACCTTGAAACCACTGCACCTGATCCAGCCACAAGTTGGGAGAGCTGAGCTGGGATGACCTCTCTGGCCTCCGCTGTTTTTGTTATTACTGTTTCATGAGGTAGTGGAACAGCTTATCCCATTCTCGCTGGGTAGTGGCACATAAATGAAAGACCAGGTACTCTTTCTGTTCAATGGCCCCAAAAGTGCTTTTCAACATTGAGAGATGGTCACTAGCTCTACAGTTGGATTGGCTGGCACGCAGAGATCTAATAATGTCTCATGCCTTCCCCCTCAAACTCTCAACAATTCTTTTAAACTTTTTGTTGTCAGAGCACCTCCACATTTCAATCATCTGTGTGGCATGGCTCATCCAGCTGTCACAGTCGTCCTCTCAAGCTGGAGTTAGGGTCATTCCTCAAAATATGTGCAGTCTCTTATATTGTTCAGAGGGAGCCACCACATAGGGGGTCACTCTGCTGGGGAACACTATTGGTGTTGGGGCTACATCTTAAACATGGTTTGCACATATTTCACAGTTTTACCCTCTGTTGCCAGCAGCAATTTGATTTTCTCTACAATATCGTATTCAGGTGCAGATGGGGAAGGGGGGTCAGTTGGAGAACTGTTCCCCTTGTCAAATAATTTCCACTCACCGTCAGCCCCTTCAGTTTTAAGGGTAGCTGGCAGGGTGCTCACATCAACCTCATTGGTAGTCCCCATTAAGGCATAAGTGCTTTGGCTGGCACTATCATACCTAATTCCATGGACTTTTCCCTTGCCCAATCCAAACACAGTCTCTACAGCAGCTATGACATCCTCCCAGCTAATGCCCTCAGGGATCCCTGTAACCAAAATGACAGTCTTTGGCTCTAGGCATTCTCCTCTGCACAAGTCAAGCAATTCCTGTTGCACCATACCGAGTTTTCAGAATGTGGCTGGGCTTTCGGGGAGATACCAAAATTTCCAAAACTTGCAATATTGGGGTCATCTCAGTATGTGCCACAATTAGCGACACCAACACAGCGACCTACACACCAGTCGACAAAATTGACAGTTCACCGGCAGGTCGCTGTGTTGGTGCACCTGACACAGGGGCACATTGTCTCCCAGTCCTGCACCCCCTCCCTGAATCAATTCTAACTCGGAACTGATAATCTATAGCACAGGAGGTGAGGGGGCAGAGACCCCCGCATGGGGTGTTCAGGGCGCAAAGCCCCCCGATGAAAACACAGGCTGGGAGACAGTCGGGATTTATGTCAACCGCAACTTGCATTTGACATAAATCCTATCACTGCAATGCCGGTCGTTAAAAGTGTTGTCGAACCGGCATCATAGAGCCGGTGGTCTCTAGGGGGCAGCAAATCCCAGCAGTGCCTCCACTTGCAACAGCCCTTTGACTCACCTTGGCTACTCCGGGGCCCTCAGGGTCCTCACTGCACACACCTCCAAGGGGGCCAGCCTGGGTTCACAGATATGCAGGGAAAAAAAAGGCATGGTGCCTCCACCTACAGTGGTAATATGTGATACTAGTGGACAGATTTCAGGTTACCACTCCCCCCCCCCCAGGAAATACACAATAGCTGCTCCCAAAGACACTTCCCCACACAATAGCAATCTCCCCCCTTGAAAGGATTCAGAGTACCAGAATGTAACATGAACAATCAACAGTATTTATTTTGGGGGAAGAGAAATGGGGAGAATGAAGCAATAACAAAAACTGTACAGTAATGTTACCCCACACAACACCCCAACTCCCACCTTCAGGTGCATTCTGGCCATGTCCCTTTAGATGTGATGGGTACCTCACTGGAGTGATGATGGTGCTGGAGCTAGGATGCTTGTGTTGGGGCCCAATACTTTTAAACAGAAAATTTTGCTTAAACTTCAGGTCTGGGCTCAATTTTCTGACAGAGTCCAGCCCAGAGCCAGCCTGGTAGCACTGAAGGTGAGGCGCTGGATGCCACACCTCATGCTATGCCGGTGACCTGGGTTTGGGAATGGACTCGGGCCATCAGGGGTCGGCAGGGAAGGGGGAGGATCAAGTGTCCCATGACAGCTCTCCTCCCTCTGGGGTGGGTAAGGGGTTTATGTTACTCTGCAGCAGCAACTGGCAGAAGTCAGGGGCCCTGCAAGGAGCAGCATACAGCTGGGGGTTGGAGTGCGGCAGGCATCAGCACATTGTCCATTGATGCCATTGCACATTCAGCTTCGGGGGAGAAAATTCAGGCAGAAAACTGCGGGACGGTCATAGCGGCTGATGGCCATGCACTGCGCCCCAGGTGCACCCCTCAGGTATTGGATCCAGGTCCCCATTGGGGGGATACTGTCTGCGCCAGCTTGCATGGAGGAGAGCATGTCACTGAATAGCCCCAGGTATGGGGGTGTGGGTGCCAGCAGCCGGACAACCTGTCAGCCCACTCCACATAGGAAGGAGGTAAAAGAATGTCGATGTAAAAGAGAGTCCTACTCAGTACCTAACCTGCTGAGTTTAACCTAGTTAGCTAGCTAAATAAGACTCCCCAAAGCCACAGCTCAGGGGGTACTTACAGTTCAGAAGTTCACAGGGGGATTTCAGCAGGCTGGATTTGGTATGGTACCATAGAGGTATCTTGTTGGTGGTGCACCACAAGGCTGCAGAGCTGGTTGACTGGAGAAATGAAGATGCTGGTCTTCACATGCCTGGCCTTGCCAACTTCACCTCTGAGGCCTTTGTGGACAGTGTTCACCAGGCAGGCCTCTCGCCATCTTCCTCTGCTGGTGTTCTTCAATCTAGGGACAGGACAAGCGTGGTTCCTTAGACACCTCTGTGGCACATGCTCCTTAAATGCAAATGGCAGCTGGGCTTTGACTCAGTCTTTAGCCCTAGCACTCTCACACCAGCTTCTCTAGGCACTGCAGGGGATGGGCTCTGGCACAGTCTCTAGCCTCAGTTCACTCAGTCTCTCTGCATGCAGCAATTGCCAGTCTTCACACCATTACTCCACCAAGGGGGAACCTCAGAAGCTACGTCTTTACACCACTGCTGCAGCACTTTCCTCAATGCACACTGCGCAACTTACAGTCTCTGTTCTCACCCTGCAACTCCAAGTTTTTTTCCTTCAGCTGCACACGTCAGGTTCCCTCTTTCTCTCTGCGGCAGTTTCAAAAGTCTCTTTCCCTCTCTGCAGTGAAGCCCAAACTCCTCTTTCTCTCTTGGACAGCAACATTTGCTCTTTCAGGCACTCTGTCTAATTGAAATCGGATGGGGCTGGACTGGCCATTGGCTCCAAGGTGCAGCTATAGGGCTGAGAAGCCCACAGCAGTTTATCCTGCTCTTCAAACAGGCTGAACCCCCATTTTGGTGGGCTACAGGGGCTATTTATACATTTTGGCCAACCTCTGGCTGATTGACTGCAGCAATCCCGGGCATTTTAGATGCCCTCTGACCTTTACCCAGCTGCCCCCTTTTGTCTGTAGTCCCATTGAGGCTGCCATTTTTGTTTATACTGCAGCCCAAACTCTCAGCCCCTTATTATTTATTCTTTAAGCCCTCATAAGAGCAGAAAACACTGTCCCCTATGCCCGGAATCATTCCAGTGATGATCCCCAGGTCCGCTGCCTGCTCTGGAGCTGGGGATACTTTTATATTGTGACCACAACCAAAAATACACCAATGGAGCCGTAGCTCATTTCAGTTTTCCCTCTTGGTGGGCATGCATGTGCAGGAGGGTGCGGGCCACCATCTTGTTTTTTTAATTCTGGCTCTTGGCTTCTCAGCAGCTCCAGGGCCTGAAATGGGCTCCCCACATGCCCGGAGATGCTAAAAACATTTTCAGAACTCAGTCTCAGTCTGAACATGGGGCCGAGACACTGAACAGTCACCAGCCACAGCTGTGAACACAGCAGGACACAGGACTGAAGTCCCACTCCGGACCACTTATGGACACCGGCAGTGGATCAGAAGGCCGTGGCCCACACAGGTGAGCCCAATTGGGGGGCTTACATATTATTTGAACCCAAATAGTCTAGTGCATTAAGGTTTAAACCTTTGTTTTTATATCATCTTGCTGTGAATTATCTCCATTCTCAAGCACCTGCCACTGCTGCCAGACAAGTGCCTTCCCTTGGTAGTGGCTTGCCATAAGCCATCCGGACTAGCCAGTCCATTTTTCAATACAAACAAAAAATTATTTTTGATGCCAAAGAGTGTAGTACATTAATCCAAGGGTTCATTGTCATCTTGCTGTGAATTATCTCCATTCTCGAGCACCTGCCATTACTGCCAGACTAGTTCCTGCCTTGGGTAGTGCCTTACCATAAGCCATCTGGGCTAGCCAGCCAATTCCCCACCAACCCCCAAAAAATATTTTTTGAACCCAAGTAGTCCAGTGCATTACCCCAAGGTTTTTTTTGTCATCCTGCTGTAAACTTGAACAGCTGCCAGTGCCTACTCCCCCAAGTAATGGCTTGTCATAAGCCATCCTGGCAAGCCAGTCCATTTTTCAATACAAATAAAAAAAATATGTTGATGCTGAATACTGTAGTGCATTAATCCAAGGATTTATTGTTATCTTGCTGTGATTATCTCCATTCTCAAGCACCTGCCACTGCTGCCAGACTAGTGCCTTCCCTGGGTAGTGGCTTGCCATATGCCATCTGGTCTAGCCAGTCCATTTTTCAATACAAACAAAAAACATTGTGATGCCAAATAGGGTAGTGCATGAATCCAAGGGTTTATTATCTTGCTGTGATTATCTCCATTCTCAAGCACCTGCCACTGCTGCCAGACTAGTGCCTTCCCCTGGTAGTGGCATGCTATAAGCCATCCGGGCTAGCCAGTCCATTTTACAATGCAAACAAAAAATATTTTGATGCTGATTAGTGTAGTGCATTCAACCAAGGGTTTATTGTCATCTTGCTGTGAATCATCTCCATTCTCAAACACCCAGTGTCCATACCCCCTGGTTAGAGGCTTGCCATAAGCCATCCAGGCTAGCCAGGGATATGGAGATGCCATCTGATGAAGTAGCAGGGAGCAGAAGATTTACCTGATGCCCCAACAAACTACCTACAACCACAAACCAACAGGAGCAATTTGATGGTAATAGAGCAGAAAGGGGCACTACACAGGTGAGTGCAGCATGCAGAAGCACCTTGGCCATAGTAGAAGAAAATAATCAGTCATCAGTTACTAACACTGGGACACTTGATGACTGTTGCACTGCTGCTTGCACTGCTGGGGCTGCTAGGGACACTTGTGATCCTGATCTTGCGATCTTGCTGCTGCTTGACTGCTTGTCACAGCTTAGCAGCTAGTGGTATGCATTTTATACTGCTTGAGCTAGCCACCCCTATTGATCGAAACCCTTACCTGAAGTGCGTGCATGTGTGCGTGCATGTGTGGGTGCATGCATGTGTTTGTGTGCGTGTGTGTGCACGTGTGTGTGTGTGTGTGTGTGTGTGTGTGTGTGTGTGTGTTTAACTTTGACTCGCCTGGCACTGTTTGCATTTCATTTTACTAGTTTTCCTGCTCATTCCCTGTATATAAATCATTGACAAAAATAAACAAATGTAAGAAAACTGTCTCAATTATTTAAAACAAAAGGCAAAAGGAAGGGACAAGATGCTACTAATAGGCCTTCCGGTCCCAAAAGTGGTCCACAACAATCCTTGTCAGAAAACAACCCAAAAGAGTCTGAGTCTGTGGGCAAGATGACAAGTGGCACATCCCCTTTCCCTAGCCGTACAAGTGATCCATTTCCAGGTATTGGTGCTGGTACATCAAGTCAAGGTAGCATCAAAAGGAGAACCATGGGTGCTACTGCACCATGCGAGAGGAGTAAGGGGCATGGTAGCAAAGGCACTATTAAGAGAACCAAAGTAGTTGGTGGCATCACCCGGAGAGGTACTGAAAGGATGAGAATTTATCGATTTAATGCACCATTGTCCCACTCATCATCTCACAAGTCAGACTCCAGCATGGACCATAACAGCAGTGGTAGCAACTTTGTGCCCAGTGACCATGAGTCCAAGTCATCTGACTCTGGTTCTAGTGATGTAGCGCAGGAGAAAATCTGAAGAAATTCTGGAGATGGATCATCAGGTGGGACCAACCAAAAAGGAGATTGTGACAAGAAAGATCCTCCTGTCTCCTCTGCTGACACTGTTATTTTAGAGGAGGAAAATAATGACTATGACAGGACTCGCAATGTAAGTGCTGCTACTAGTGCTACAGAACAGCTATTTATGTCTGGAGGTAAAACTAAAAAGGCCACCTCTTCAGTCTGAAATTACTATTGCATTGATTTCCAAAATATCTGTTGTGCGATATACACTATTTGTAAAAGTGGTGTCAGCACGGTGAGACAGGAAAATCCCCGTGGCACATTTACATTGATAAGACACATACAGAGAATGCACCTGATGGTATGCAGAAAAGATGTGATACCACTGCTGAGTGGTGAGACAGAGGATGAAGCACTGGATGACAGGAACTTAGACCGTTCTTCTCCCGTAACCAAAACAGCTGGCATTGCCAACTATTTTTCATCTGCCCTCAGCCAAAAAAGCCAAGCATGTAATTCACCACCACCATCAGGCACTCTAGCATCCAACAGTTCTCCTCCATTTAATTTGGTCCGCTCTTTTCGGAGCAGAGAAGGCCCAAAAGCAAAACAGCCATACAAGAGTCATTTCAAAGGGTGTGTAAGTATGAACCCAATCATCCAGATGCCCAAAACATTAAACAAGGCCATAGGAGAAATGATAGCACTAGACCTACATACCTTCTGTTTTGTTGAGTCTGTTGGTTGTATGCAACTAATGCAGATTGCAGTGCCATGATATTAAATGCCATCCAGGAACTACTTTGCCACAAAAGCAGTACCAAATTTGTACTGTGAATCGTATGAGAAAGTGACGAAGGCCTTGAAGCTGGCAGCAGTGCCACAACTCCATATTACAACCCACATGTGGACTAGCGGCCAAACCCTAGACTACATTACCATCACTAGTTACGGGGCCTCCTTCCATGATTCCTCTGCCTCATCCTTTGTCTCAGACTCAACCAGGACATTTAAGAAGCAGGCTGCCTTGTGTATTACTAGTTTTGAGTCAAAAGATTATACTGCAGTGAACCTCTTGCAGGAGCTAAGAAGACACTTTGCTGAATGGCTCACTCCTCATGGCCTTTCTCCTGGCCAGGATTTGTCGTATTCGATAATGAGGCTAACATTGTATGTGCTGAGAAGGATGGTGGGTATATGCACATACCTTGCTTCGCTCACACTCTTACATGATTTTCTCTCGGGTGACAGAATCATTCAGAATGCATTTAGTGTTATGTGCAGGATCTGTGGACAGTTCAGCCATTCTGCCAAAGCATACAAAATATTGTGGCAGCTGCAAAAGGACAATAACCTTCCACAACATCAGCTAAAGCAGGAGATAGTTACCAGGTGGAATTCCACCTTTTGTGTGGTACAACAGCTCCTCCAGCAGCGTAGAGCAGTGCATCAGTACACAATGGATCACTCTGTAAGGGAAAGAGGATGTGTGTCTCAGTTCCACCCAGTGTAACCTGATGGCACAGTCGTGCCAGGTTCTTCGGCCCTTTGAGGAAGCCACTAGGGAAATGAGTGCAGACAATGCCAGTCTGAGTCAGGTTATCCCCCTGATAAGCCTACCTAAAAAAAAAAAAAAAACTAGAAAAGCAGAAGGCAAAATTCCCGGAGGAAGGTACTGCAACTTTGCTTGTAGACAACCTGAGTATGCCCCTTGAAATGGACCCCGGAATAGAAATGATATTACAACCTGAACATTATATTCTTGCCATTATGTTAGAACCCACGATTTAACGCTACCCTGGCTTCCTTCCTCCCCTCTGGCATCACAGACATCAGCAGATATAAAGACCTACTCTGAAAAAGTGTCAAATGAAATGGTGGCTACTATTTCATCACAACAGTCTCCTGAGTGTACAAAATCCCAAACCTCACCACCAACAAGAGGTGCATCCACTGTGAAAGATCAATAGAAGAAGAGGGCATTTGGTCAGAGCTGCAAGATATTGATAAAAAAAGTACTTGTTCCAGTCTTTTCCAAGGACATACTGATGCCAGTATGGTAGAGTATCTAAAAAGACCCTAGTAAACTGCCTATACAGGATGACCCACTGAAATATTGGCAGAGTAAGAGAAAACTCTGGCCAGCATTGTACAAAACAGCCATTTTTTACTTGAGTTGCCCTCCCACCAAGGTCTATTCAGAGAGAATCTTTAGCACAGCTGGTAGTGTTGCTTCTGACCTACGCAACCATTAGTTAACTGAAAATCTTGAACACCTTACATTTCTGAAGGTTAGTTTTTATCTTTCCAGTGGATGTATTTCTTCTCTAAAATATCACACCAATCCTAACAGTGATGAAGAGGAGCCAGTATGCATTAACGATGAAGATTATTCATAGGCCATTGTGTCATATGTGTTTTTTAGCTGCTGCTGATGTCTATAAGGTCACAGGGTAGAATAATGCAGAAAATTACCCCAATATCCTGAAATGTGACTGAAAGAAAGACACAACACACATAACCACACCAATGCTACTCTTCTTTTTAATTGCACCAAATTTAGTGCTGCTCGGATAGTATCCTACCAGGTCAGATACCATCAGATACCATCATTTTGGTGAGATATCAGAAAGCCTCAGATGGCATAAACATTCAACCAAGGATCCGACCTCCTAGGATCCACTGTAAGTATCTGATGGATCTGACCTAGATCCAATGCATCTGATGGATCTTACGGTTGACTCCAGGGATCTGAGGTTGGAGCCGATGGATATGACAGTCAGATCCATCTATCTAAGGTTGGATCCGAGGAATTTGACCTCCGATCCATTGACTGGATCCTAGGTTAGATACCAGAACTATCCAACGGAGGACAGTTGGATCCACAAAAGCACTATCCAAGCAACAATAACCATTTTTTTTTCTCAGCAAGGGTCTAACTTCTCTAAACTTTACTGCACTGGGCTTTTCTGCACAAAATGATCTTCATTGTCAAGGGATGTACATCTCCAGCCATTGAAGTTGTTGTCAGCAATGCGTTCTCTAAAAACAGAAAAAATTTGAAAACATAATACAAAAAATTTAAAAATAAAACATCTTGGGCTCAGTTTTCAAAGGTCCACTAGATCGACGCATGGTGTGCTGATCCACAGCTGTGGCAGCCTCCAGGTGCATCAAGGACCCTGTGCCCTATTCTAGAAAAAAAGGGGTCCCTGCTCCAAAGTCCTGGGAGTTACCACAGTCTGTCTTGCATTAGGCCTTTGGTACACCAGAGGGGTTTGACAGAGGACTGGAAGAAGGCACATGTAGTCCCTCTTCACAAGAGTGGTAGCAGGGAGGAAGCAGGAAACTACAGGCTGGTCAGCCTCACCTCAGTAGTGGGCAAGATTATGGAGGCGCTGCTTAAGGAAAGGATTATGGAACACTTGGAATCCAGCAGAGCACAGGATCCAAGGCAGCATGAATTCACAGCAGGAAGGTCATGTCAAACAAATCTGATAGACTTTTTTGACTGGGTGACAAAGGGGGTGGATCGGGGGGGGGCTATGGATATCTCCTACCTTGATTTCAGCAAGGCCTTTGACACCGTTCCACGCAGAAGACTGGTTATAGCTTGGGGGTGGGTCACAAAGTGGAGAACTGGGTTAGAAACTGGTTGAGGGACAGAAAGCAGAGGGTGGTGGTAAATGGGATCCAATCCAAGGGGTACCTCAAGGATCAGTCCTGGGACCAGTCCTTTTTAATATCTTCATTAGTGACATCACTGAAGGGCTGGAGGGGAAGGTTTGCCTATTTGCAGATGACACCAAGATCTGCAATAGGGTAGACACTTCATAGGGTGTTGAGAAAATGAGGAGGGACCTAGGAAAGCTGGAAAAATGATCCAAAGTGTGGCAATTAAAGTTTATTGCAAAGAAGTGCAAAATCATGAACCTGGGCCACAGAAACCCTGCAAAGAGTTACAGGCAGTGGCGGAGCCAGGTTTGGGAGCGTTTGGGAGATGGGGGGGCCATTCAGTCAATCACAGGCTCCACAATGGGCACTAAACAATGAATAAAGATGGCGATGGGGCGCCACTACTCACACTGGGGCAGCCAGGAAGGGCCACTGTCCCCCAGCCCCCCCTCTAGCTCTACCACTGGTCACAGGATGGGGGGGTTGCTGACAGTTACCAGGGAAGAAAGGGATTTAGGGATAATCATCTCACATAACCTAAAAGTGGCCAAACAGTGTACCAAGGCTGTGGGAGGGCCAGTGGCATGTTGGGGTGCATAGGAAGAGGTATCACTAGCAGAAGAAGGGAGGTGGTGATGCCACTGTATAAAATGCTGATAAGGCCTCATTTAGAGCACAGTATACAGTTCTAGAGGCCACATCTTTGTAAGGACATACACAGGGTGGAGGCAGTTCAGAGAAGGGCAACTAAGATGGTGCAGGGCTTGCACCACGACACATATAAGGAGAGATTAAAAGACCTCAATATGTGTACTCTGAATGAGAAGCGGGGAATGGGGAGATATTATTGAAACCTTCATGTATTTTAAGGGCATAAATAAAGTGCAAGTGGGCAACATCTTTCAGTATAGGAGATGTAAAAGGATGAGGGGGCATGATATGAGGTTGGGGGGGCAAGATAAAGGGGAATATGAGGAAGGTTTTCTTCATAGAAAGGGTGGTGAATGCATGGAATAGCCTAACCCAGGAAGTAGTGGGAGCTAGCACAGTGGTGGGATTCAAACATGCATGGGATAGACATAAGGGGAACCCTAGAGATAGGAAGGAGAGGCTAAAGCCAATGACCAAGTAAGACCAGCGGTATCAAATGCAGGCAGAGAACAAGGGCAGACTGGGTGGACCTAGCGGTACTTATCTGCCATCAATTATTATGTAACTATGAGGGTCCTGTCAAGTCCCTTCAGCCTGGCACAACCACAATCCAAAGCAGAGATGTTGGGGGGAGATAGGCTGCGTGACATACAGCAGCCGGACTGGTGGGGGTGCCAGCAGAGGGGGGCAGGGGCACTGCAGGCTGTGGGAGGGTACTCTGGTGGCACTGGGGCATCCGTGCCCTGGACAAGAGAAACACAGCCATGAAGTACAGTGGGCAGTATGCTGCCATGGACAGTGTCCTAGACCCCTGATGCCACCAGCCCTTGCCAGCCACCTGTATCATGCCACCACCCTGACATGGGGTGCACAGACCATGGTGGCACAGGATAAGAGGGTGCACATTGTAAGGAATGCACCCTGGGCAGAGACACCTATCCCGATGCACAGCCACAGGTGCTGGAAGAGTGGCAGCAGATGGGATGGGCACCACAAGAAGCAGATGCCATCCCAAGGTCTGGCAGTTAGCATGTCAGGGTATGTGCATGCTGTGGGTCAGCTGGCAGGGGTGGCAGTATCGATGGTCTGCGACACAATCAATGGCAGCATACTGCCCATGGTCACTCCATGACTCTGTGTGTCACTGTCCAGGGAATGCCTTCCCCGGTGCCACTACTGTTCCCTCCCACACCCCGCTGCACCCATTCCACCCATCACTGATACCCCCACCAGTCCTGCTGCACTGTGCCATGTAGCCTGTCCCCCAACCCCAATGTGATTTACTCCAGCCAGTGTATGGAAGGGCTGTTAGACCAGCTGATGGCTGGTCTAACCACAGTGTCACACTGCATTCACGGTGGGGTTTCCAAAATCCCAAATAAGGGGATGCTGCAGCCCCACCATGTCACAAGCCCCCTATGTAACCTGTCACACCAGTACTTCTGGTGCAGCAGTGGTGCAGGTGACTTTGGTGCAAGGCATCTGATTTCAATGCAGCCTGCATTCAAAAATTGGGATTGCCGCAAACTTTGGTGCAAGGTGCCACTTGCATCAAATCCTTTTGGCGCAGGCATGCTGTGCCACATTCTGGGCTTTTAAAATCGTATTCCTTCTCTTCTTTTGTGTGTGTGGGGGGAGAGGGAGCAGTCTATATTAGAATGTGTGTAGAATGAAACTGAACATTAACATCAAGTGGGGGGACTTGGATGCTGGTAGAGACACCCAAGCCAGCTTGAACACAGCAAAAATTAAGACCAATATAAAATCATGTAGAAGGCAAGCAGATGCATATAATATACCCTTCTTATAAAGTATTAAATTAATACTGTATAATAAGGGTATATTATAGGCATCTACATGCATTTTGCACAACAGCGCATATAGGGCCAGGCTGGTCAGCTAGCTAGGGTTTATGATTTGCATTTGTCTTACACATTAAGAGTCAAATCATAAGCCCAAGCATGTAATTTTAGATTGAAGAAGAAGATTAATTGACATTTGGCATTTAAAATTGCATTAAATTAATATTATTAATTTAGTGGCAGTGCAATTATAAATGCCAAATGTCAATTCATCCTCTTCTTCAGTCTTAAATTACGTGCAATTATATGCCAAATGTCAGTTTGCCTTCTTTAGTCTTAAATTGCGTACATATGCTTACGATTTCCCTCCCACAATATGCAAGACAAAGGCAAAACATAAACCCTAGCTAGCTAACCAACCTAGCCCTACATGCGTTGTTGCGCAAAATGGGCATAGTAGTTTTTTCGTAGTTGTCTGACTAAAAAAATGTAACCAAAGTCAGACCCAAACCATTGGATCTTCTTGTACTTTCTTAATAAACAATCCACTTGTGAACTTTCTTTTTTTACGGACATTCTTAACTAGTAACTACAGCACTTGTGTAGTTGTTTGAGTCGATGTGAATATCTAACCAAATACCACTGGTCTTCTTCTTCTTGCATTTTCTGCTTAAACAGTCCACTTGCAAAAGTTTTATTTTTTTTTTTCTCATGAGAAATTGTATTTATTTTCAGCAAAATAACACCAAATATAGTATACAGCCAGAGTAAGCTATACAAAATTCATTATAAAAGCAAGAACATGGATAGTAAGTGGCAGTACAGACTCCTTACAGAACCAGTGCTAGACCCTTGAATCAGAAGTATTCCAAGGTGACTCACTTATAATCTGCACTGAGCCATTGTGGGTACTAACAATACACTTGCAAACATTTTAGAGACATTTTTGTAACTGTATAGCTGTAGTTGTCTAAGCCTGACTAATCTAGTTCCATTAACTCTTCTTTATTCTTTGTATTGGCCGATTGGAAGCAAAGATTAGATTTTTTTATCTATAATGTTAAAAATTTAAAACTACTGTATCTGAGGCTTTTGCTTGCTTTGCTACATTTTTTAATTGGCCTTAAATTTACACTGAAATCATAAGGATGGTTGTACAGGTTCCAAATATGCAGTTTTATTCTGCATGCTACTGTCTGGTTGTTTCCCATGCAGGTTGGTCAGAAACTAACACTTCTTAAACAGCAAGATGCAGTGCATCTCAGGCAGTGGACCCCCTTTTGATGCTACTGCCACTTCATTGACATTTTCTGGTGGTTTTCCCTTGATAACCCCATTTTCTTCCCTTCAATTATACATACAGGCCAAATCTAGCAAATCAAAATCCTTTCCAGATCCAAATCCAAACTCAGCCTGGATTTGGCAGATCCAAACACAAATCCACCCCGGTTTTGTCCATCCCTAGTTTGGATGACTCCCGCCCAGCAAAAAATGACATCAATTTAACTTTATACCATCCTCCTTTCCCTCTCTGAGTCTCATTTATGTTGTTACAGCCACATGCTTTTAAAATGCTGGACCAAAATAGATCATGCAGTAGTGCATGCATTAAAAAAGTGTTTCCACTGTATCTTCTGAATGTGGTATGCAGTCCTATTCATATTCTCGTTTCATAATTAATTCCAATCCCTAGCTGATGGGCACTTACCACTGCTATGCTCCTTCAGCCATTTGAACCAGAACCTAGGAAGCATGATGGTATCAATGTCATTATAACTATTTTGTTCAGGATGGACTTTATCTTAGCTCACTGTACCTCCTCGTTGTCTAGCTCTTGAACCATTACAATATTTGTGAAATCTGTGTCCACTATGACTGTTATTTCCCCCTTCCCCAAAGCATTAATTACCCCCCCAACCTTATAACTATTAAACTAATTAAACTGTTAGATTGAGTTGTTTTTTTTTATTTTGTGTCTGAGGTGTTTGTTAACCTACCAAGGGAAACCAAACTCACGTCCTCCTGGTCCCTTAGAGGATCAGTTAGGGGTACTATTTCGGCAGTTTTGTAGTAGTGTTGCTGGTCTGGGAGGCCCATGCCTATTTCTTCCTTTTTCCTGGGTAGTGTCTCCATGTAATTCTAGATCTCTTACTTTGCCACATGAAATTGCTAGTTGCTTTTCGCATCTCTTTCCAGTCTGACCTGGGAATGGCAAGTGGTAGTGAGTTGTAAAGGAACAGCAGTCTTGGCAGGACATTCATTTTTTTTGCTTCTTTCTTGGTTATGTATGTAAAGGCCAGTTCTCCCCATCTTTTTAAATCTGCATATATTTCTTGCTTAAGTTTTTCACGGTTGCCCTTGTATAGATGAGTGATGTTGGAGGGGATGTTAATACCTAAGTAACATACCGAGGTACATACCCATTTGTAAGGAACTGATTGCATAAATCTTTTCGAGATGGACTGGCTCCACTTCAAGATTTCTATTTTTTTCTTTATTAATTTTGAAGCCTGCCATCTGGCCAAATGTGTCTATTTTGCAAGTGGGGCAGTGAGGTCTCTGGCTCTCATACATAAATAAGGGTGTCATCAGCATACAGAGACATTTTATTTGTGGTATCTGCTACTTTTATGCCTTATATTTGTTTCTCTTCCCTGATTGCTCCTGCCGTGGGCTCCATGCTGAAGGTGAATAGAAGAAGGGATAGTGGTCGGCCCTGACAGGTACCTCTTTCTTTCCTAAGTGTTGCTGACTGGGTATCATTTGCTCTTACCCTTGCCTTGAGTGCTTCCTAAAGCTGTCCTAGCCATTTTTGGAAACCTTCCGTGAATCCCATTTTTCCAAGGACTGATTTAAGATGTGTCCAGTTCAGGTGGTCAAAAGTCTTTTCTGCATCAATGAAAAGGGTTGTCTGTTGAATTTGGGCCAGTGGCTCAGAATTTAATATGTTAAGTACCTCCTTATATTGCTGCTTAGCAGCCCATTTGGGATAAAGCCTGTCTGATTGCAATGGACCAGGGTTCCTGTTACTTTCTGCAGTCTGTTTGCCATAATTTTTGTAAACTTCTTTAAATCCTCCTGATTGACAAGGGAAACTGGATGGTAGGGGGCACTTTCATCTCTGGATTTTCCCAGTTTTGAGATAACTGATATTATTGCCTCATTCCAAGGGGGGTGGTGGCATTCATTATTTTCTTCCTGATGTTTTCTGAAAACTTTTAAAAAGATTTGGATTAACTGATTCTTGATTTTTTGTAAAATCTGCATTGTGCCAACAGCAGGCTCTGGGGCTTTTCTAATTGTTTAACAGGAGTGGCACACTAAGCTGAAAGCTTGTTTACAGGTGCGACCTGGGGCACAGGGAAGTTAAGTGACTTGCTCAGGGTCACTCAGTTTGCAAGTGGGGGCTGTGGGATTCAAACCCAGGTCTTCAGATTTGCAGCTCAGAGCCTCAAACCAATACACTATACTGCCTACTTTTAGTTTCCCTTATCACCTTATCTATTTCCTGTATTGTAATTGGGGTGTCTAATGTGTGTTTTTTTTTTTTATTTCCTCCTCTGAGAGCGTAGGAAGCCTGATTAAGTTTGGAAAATTTTCTATTCATTTTTCTACCTACACTGTAGTGAGATCTTCCTTATATAGGCCTTCATAAAAGTTGCTAAAGCTGTCAGCAATACCTTGCTGGATTATTTTAACCAAACAAATGGTGGTGTACAAAACAAGTAACTACGCTGATCCATAGTGATGGCTGCGTAACTTAGCCTTTAATAGGCCCCCCTGAATAAGAATCAGAGTGATATGAAGTGCTGGGGTTGATTACATGTTCTGATTTGGGCTCATATTAAACAGCACCTTCTGCAAGCATCACTGCGGAGCAGCATGGTTACTTTCTTGTGCACCACCATTTGTTTGTCTGGTCAAGCTTTCTATTTGTGGCTACAGCATTTTGCTTTTCCTTTAGCACCTGGAGTTTTTGTTGTTTGCTTGGGTTATTTTGACCATGTTTGGATGCTTACTATCTTTTAACTTTATTACTAGCCTGTCTGCCTCTGCCTATCGCAACCAGAAGACCAGCAGGCAAGAAGCTTTGTCCCTGACCTCGTAGTAATTCTTTTGAAGGAATTTTTATTTTGCTTTTGCCTTCCTATTGAATAGCTCCGTGAGCACTTTTCTTTTTATTCAGCTCTACTCAGGTTGCCCTGCCTCTAGTTTGCTTGTGTTGTATTTCTAATTCCTGTGTCCTTTCCCAGCATGTCCTGTAGTGCTACACTTGGTTTTCTCTTTGCTATGCCCAGGCTAATTGTTTTCGCTCTCATCACTGCTTTCAGCATGTCCCACACTAGTTGTTCTGATACCCTGCAGTTCTTAGTCAGTCTATAAACTTCCTCAATTTCCTCTATTATTAGCTGGCAGAAGTCTTGTCATTGAGCAGCGAAGGATCCAGCCTCCATATACTGATTTTCTTAGGACCCCTTAACTGATAAACAGTGTGGATTGTGGCATGGTCTGATTGTGTGATTGAGTAAATTCCTGATTTAGTGATTTTTTTGAAGGAGGCATTTTGGGGGTTAAAAATAAATCTATTCTGGAATACTCCCTCTGTTATGTGAAAAAAGGTGTAATCCCTCTCTTTACCATGTTGCTCCCTCCAGTTCCACATCAACACATATCGACAGCAATGTTGTCGAAACCCCCAACATCGACGGGAACAATGCCAACTGTCAGCAGCGTTCCTGTTGGGAAGAAGTGTTTTGTGAGGGGATCTTTGCCCCCTGCACCCCCCATGCAGGGGAATGTGCCCCCCCCACCTCTCCCCTATCTCTAATTAACCAATTCTGAGTCGGAGTTGGTTTGAGGTGGGGGCGAAACACCGGGAGTCACGGTGTCAGCATTCAGCGGACCACCAGAGTGACCTGGCGAGATTTGTCACTGTGGTTTCGCTGTAGAATTGTCATCGTGGTGGTGTACTACCACTCCTTCCAGACATCCATTATGCCAGTTTCCTTTATTAATCTTCAGCATCTGTGTTAGGGGGACAGATGTTGATTAGGTTGATTTCTGCCCACTCAATGTTTTTTTTTCAGGATTACCAGCCTCCTTTCCATTCCCACTTCCATGTTAATACTCTCAAGTGGTACTGATTTATTGATTAAAATTACCATACCTGCTTTTTGTGCCTCTGGATGTGAGACCACCACCACTTGCCCCACCCATCCTCAGTTCAGTTTGTTATGTTCTATATCTGTCAGGTGTGTTTCCAGAATCTGTGTAACACACAGTTGTTTCCCTGAGCTTCGTTAGTATGCATGTCCTCTTCACCACTGAATAGACACCCTTTAAATTATAAGAGACAATATTTTGACTATCCATTTGTTGTCGCAGCTTTGTTGCATCTAACTACTCTATCTTCGAACTTAGGTGTGATCATATTTGCCTGTGTTTAAAGTCCTAGTCTAACACAATTGTAAGAGTTCAACCTTATACATAACATGTCAAAAACCAACAATAAGAACATCAACATTGTAACAGCACCTTATTTAAATACTGTATGTTCACAAACTACTGTATGTCGGAGTTTGAACAGTGAGTCAACTTCAAGATGACTTAAGGTTGTTCCTCATTAGAAGATGCCTACTCTGGTGGATCTGGCCACTTAGCCCATGGTCCCCTGTGTCTAGAGAAAGTTCTGGACCTGGCATTTCTTTCAAAGGTAGGAATGACCAGAAAACTCCCATACCCTGGTGGCAGCGTATCTGCAGTTAAGTGGTGGTATTGCAAATTCTGCCCCCAACCCCCCAATTTGGTGCCATGGGGTGTAGCACCCCCCCCCCCCGCTGGGTTCCTCTCTCTGTTCTTCTTTCTGCCAGCTTGATCTACATTGTGTCCTATTTGTCTTACTACTTATCTTAGTACTTGTTTACTATCAGGTTGTTGTGATTAGCTTTTAGGGTTAATTAGTTTTTCCTCCCTCCCGTCCTGTTCGTGAGCCCTTGTTCAGTTATATTGTTCACCTTTTTATATAATTATCCCCACCTTTATCATGGTTGTGTTGCATGCTATTGTCCATGATGTTGCTGTTACGGGTAGGGGAGTGGAGAAATTAGGCCAGACCCATTGAGACCAGACAGTGTAAAAGTGGCCTTTTTTCTCAGTTCTTCTTCCATTGTTGATAGTTAAATCAAGTCTCACTATTCGCATGGATTTCTACTTTGCTTCCCTGCCATGCTTCTGCTGCACAGCGGTTCCCTACCCAATTTCCTATGGCAGTTGCTGCTCTGTCCAAGAGGATCTTATACCTCCATCTCTTTTACTAACCAGCTGAAAAGGTGATGATTTTATAATGATGTATCATTAATAATCATTATCCATTATGTGCAAAGTTCATGATCAAGCTTCAAAAACCATCATTGTGATCATGACTAACAATGATTAAACATGAACGTTAAATGGCCTCCAATCAAACACTGTCATATTATGGAAATGGTGATTGTGATTTAATGATGATCACATATCATCATGATTTTTCATGATTTTTCATGGCCAAGAGTACTGTAATAAATTTTAAAAAACAATTTATCTTTTTTCTATACTTTTGAAATTTATCGTGTCTTCTATTTAGACATCTTTACTGGTATCATCAGCTATGATACATGTTCCATACAAACACACTGCCTTTAATTATACTTACTCTGAAACCTCATTTCTTACTACTGTTATAAGGGCTCAAATTGGCTTATATATCTCTTTTAAATGATTCCTTTTATGATTATGTAGAATTTCTACAAGTACCTGGTTTCTTCTCAAAGCCTTTTGTAAAAGTTGGCAAAATACTACTGTCAAGGCAAAATTATTTCAAACATAGAAATTACCATAGTTTTGGTTCATAAACTATGCTATTGAAATATGGAGATTAGTTATGTAAATGAGTATACTATATCGAACATTTTATTTCCTCTTCCTAAAGGGGTTAAAACTTGACTTCCCATGATTTACATTATAATTTATTTGCTTTTGCTGATATTTGACATTGATATTCTCATATTAGGAACAAACAATTTTGATAAGTATTACTCAGGACTTACAGTCTTATCATACAGAACTAATACAGTCATTAATGATCATCAGATCATCAAAAACCATCACGTTCATTTAAGCTTACAAAAATGATTAATAATCATTAATTGGTGATTTGAAAGTTATATGCTTGATGATTCAATCATGATCTAGATGATGCTCTTAAATCATAATCTTTCTTGATCATAATATGGTAACATTTGATGATTAACAATGATCTGTCATAACTGGCCTTCAAAAACATGATTGATGATTTACCAATTTGCCTGGCCACTGTATGCCCTCTAATCAGTTTTTTATCTTCCCAAGATAAATCTCAGCCCAATTTCTCTGTTTATACTTACCTACCTTTATTACTCTTCCCCTTTCCTCTTCTAGACATTCCAATCCCATCCCTCAAGCTGGCAGTACCCAAATAAATGCCCCCACTTACTCTGTGTGTGTGATACCTAAGAGGAGGTCCCGCTTCCTGCCTGGCACTGGCTCTTCCATGCCCCAACACCAGTTCTCACATTATGAAATTATAGGCAAAGAAAAAGATATTAATCCAGATGATGATTTTTGTATTAGTCCCACTTGAGTCTGCAGTCTCTTCAGCTAGTTTCTCAAGCATTTGTTTGGTTTGGGTTCTCTGGATCTTATAGCCATTGTTGCTCTCTCTTCACAAAGTCTGTGAAGCCTCTGGACAGATAGTGCGGCAAAGCTCCTTCATTTCATGGCTCTTTCCTTCCTCTCCCTGCAACAGACCAAACAATTCTTAACAAATAGTCTTCCATTCCTTGGCTTCCATGCTTGGGCAGTTGATTTTCAGTTTTCTCAATAAGGGCAGCACCTTATTTATTTATTTATTGAAAAGTTTCACCAGGAAAGCGCACTGAACAATCAAGGTGCTCATCTCCCAGTGCAGCCTGGGGAAGGGGGAACAGGAGAAACTACAAATGTGTCAGCCACTATGAAGCACAGTAACTTGCTGCTCTACGGTGCTGGTTCAACAGCACTTTTGTCAACCAGCATCTCATCGACAGGATTTATGTCAACCGTAAGTTGCGGTTGACATAAATCCCATTAGTCTCCCAGTCCTTTTTTTCATTGAGGGGCTCTGCCCCACCCCAACCCCTGTATTTAGGATTCTCAACTCCAGTCAGATTTGATTCGGGAAGGGGGTGCAGGATCAGGAGACAGTGTGCCCCTGTGTCGGACACACCAACACAGTGACGTGTCACCAACCTGCTGATTTTGTCAATGGGTTGGTAGGTCACTGTGTTGGTGTCGCTGTTGAGGAGACATACCATAACTTGCAGTAATGACATGTCACAAAATCCTGCATGACTAAAGGGTTTAATTGTCATTGACTTACAATGGCCCCTGCAGTAAATTGCAGTATTCTGTGATATTCTGCAACATTTCCGTGCTTCATCCTGGCTTGACACATCTGTACATAAAGTACAATACAATTACCAGAGACAATCATACCTCAATACATAATAATACTACATGCATACAAATTGGAGAAATGGATAAAGTGCTAATAAATAATAATATGAGCAATGGATTAACAAAAGCATTAGGATAAGGAAGAAGGAGAAAATACAAACAATTTTCCTGAAGCTCCTTTATTATACCCTGCACTGCTTGCCTTTTGGTGTGAAGGCTGGAGGAGAAGTTTTGGTCACAGTAGATGTGCTGGTCATCAAAAGTCACTGATTTGCTTGCCATGGTGTTTTCAGTATTTGCTCCATGGATTGGTGACGGAGTATTTTTATGATCCATGATCGCAGTCACTTAGTCAGGTTCATTGGCTTAGGCCCCAGGAAGTGATGTGTCCATTCTATAGTTAATGGTAAATCTTCTGCAGTTTTAGTGTCAATTTCAGGAGGTGCTGCAGAAAATCAGAAGCAGATGGGAAGTTGTCCTCAGCCCCTTTTCTTACTCTGCGTATTTTAAAGTTGTCACTGTGGCAGCAGTTTTCTGCATCCTCCAGCCTTTCTGGTGCCTCCTTTATCCAATGCAATGGGTACAGTAGCAGTCTTTGAGATCAGTTGTTGTGACTTTTTTATCGATGGCTTTTAAGTCCATTCGTAGATCAGCAAATGTTGCTTCTATTTATTTGACTGTTTAGAGCACCTGTTGTACTGCATGGTTAGCAGCAGATGTCGCTTGGTCCTTGTCATCAATGTCTGGCTCAATAGAGGAGACCGGTAAAGGGGACCACCGGCATGGTGACTGGCTGCAGGCTGTGTGGGCCTCTTCTCTGGCATCTTCCATTAGTGCTTTTAATTTACCAGCTGGCATGATCATTTTCAGTTTGTTGTATCGGCTAGTCATTCCTCTCCCTCTTTTGCTGTAATTTGTCTGTTTTGTGAGCTTATATTTGCCTGGATTATGATTGATTAGGGGGTTCTTGACCAAAACTCTGTTTTCAGGCTGCCACCATGACAGTGATGTCCCAAATACCTATTATTATAGTTCTTTTTAAGTACTATTCTCAAATTCTGGTTTGGGTTTGTCAGAAATCTGATCCGACTTTACAATGGTTGAATTCCATTTCCAAACATTTTAGGAAATAAAGTGTATAAAGTTACATAAGGTGACATACATACGCATTGTCATTGAGGCACAGGTCAGGAAGAATAGGGAAAACCAGAAGCAGTTGTAGAATTCACCAAAAATGTTTATTTACAGTAGCAGTAACATAAAAAATAAACTTTTTCAGAATAACTATGTACAGAGGAGAAATGAAATGAAGTTTTCTTTCCATCTCTGTGTCCCTTTCTCTCTTAGCAGTTGCAGCTCAACTCTCTTATATGTCCTTCCGCCCCCCACTCTTAGCAAATGTCCTGTTTTTGTAAATATCAGGCAGGAGCTGCTAGATCACATTGTGCCTGAGCTGAGAGGCCCCCTTTTTCACAGCTTTTGCAAAAAGGTCTAAAATTTGAACTCGAGTAACCTCTGAAGTTCCCAATAGCTTTTTTCAGTCATGTCAAAATACAATTATATACATCTCAATAGTAACATTATATATTTTCTAAACAAAAGGGACCCCAACATCAGTTACATTTCCACATATTGATTTGCATATATTTTTATATCAGTGGATACGCAAGGGAGAAAAACAGACAGCAAGAGAAAACAGAGATAGAGAGGCAAAGAATTGCGAGACTGTTTGGGGTGATCAAGTCCAAAGTCTCACAGGAAAATTTGGTTGTGCAACCAGTCAGAGAAGAGACAGAAATGAAAAGATCCTTGCATTTAAACACTTTCTCCATAACAAATGGGACAGGGTCCTATTCTACCCTGTCACACACATGAACATATGAAAATGCCAGCAGAAGAAGGCCCAAATGATCTATCAAGTCTGCTTGTTATTATATCAACATGTATCTTCATGTAGCAACACAGAAGAACAGCATTGTTATGGTCTATACATGTTGATGGGACTCCAAGCTTTCACTTAAAAAATTATATTTTTATGGTTGACATTTCAAATGTTATAGCTTTCAAAAGACAGTTTCAGGCATTATAAAAATATCACATACGATTATTTTGGGAACTGGTCGTAAGTTATTAATGGTTGTTCTGACTAAGAATAAACACATTCTTTTCTAGTTTTCTGCAGTCATTGTTCATGTACAGTAACTTGAGGCTTAACATGGATTAAAATGTTCAAATGCTGTAAATGTGCATTTCATCCATGGATCAAATACTTCAGAATTACCTTCAGACATGTCCAGTTGTCTTCAGTTAACAGTCCCATCTTACTTTCAGCTCCCAGTAAATGTTTGATGGTTATCTGCCTAAATGTTATGTTTTGTGAATAAATAATACAGTTATTAGTGTTGCAATCTAAACTAAATCATAAGTCTCTGTGTCAATGTGAATTCAGGTTAATGAAAGGAATGAGATGCCAGAGGAAGTCATCTCCCCAAAGATTGTAGATAGCTTCAAGAGGGGATGGGACAGGATAAAAGGGAAAATTGCATAAAGGGGAGATGGGGAGAGGGGGTATATCGGGGGAGGGACAAGTGGATAGCAGGGGGGCAGATCACTCAGTAGATGCTGAGTGACATATACATCAGAGGAAAGAGTTCACACTAGGCTGTGATGCTATGGCTAAAGAAAGCATTTACACTGATACAAACCAGGCACATACCACCACATATTGTGTAGTGGACAAATTCTTGGGGTATGCGACTTAATACTGATAAAAGTTGTGTCATACATATGGGGAATCATAATCCTCTCCATACTTATACACTCAAAAACAAGGCTCTGCCCACAAAATGTTCCAAAAAAGATCTAGGAATTATAATTGACTATAACTTCAATTTAAAGGAGCAATGTTATTCAGTTATTTCTAGAGCGACTAAAACTACTATTGCAATAAAAGGAAATATTAAGAGCAGAAAAGCAGATGTCTTTTTGCCATTCTATCAGTCCTATGTTAGGCCGATAACAGATTATGGTAGTCAGATATGGAGTCCTCACACCAAAACAAAAATTAATAAATTAGAAAAAGTTCAAAAGCATTACACCAAATCTATTTCAACCCTAGAGGATCTTGATTATAAGGCGAGATTAGCACACTTAAGACTGCATACATCAGAACTAAGGAGACACAGAGGAGATTTATTATTGTATAATGACATCCTAAATGATCCACTACTTATGACGGAATTAAATATAGAATATAAAAATGACAAATATGGAACACGAGGACATCCGCTCCAAATGGGTAAAAAAAGGTATTTGTAATCCTAGACTTGATAAATAAAATAAATAAATAAATTAAAGTGGGAAGATTCTGTACAAATAAATGAAAATTTTTTATACATTAAGAGTAGCAAATTTGTGGAATAGACTACCCTTGAACATAATATCCAGTCCAAGTAAGGACCAATTTAAAATAAATTTGAACAAGTAAATTAACAGTAGTGGAAGCCTAGATTATTACATCTTATCTTAATAAGAGCTACACTATGGGCCTCTGCCTTTTTTTGCTCTTCTACAACATAGTGAACATATTTATTTATTTATTTATTTTTTGTTGACCGGGTAAGTGCACTAGGCAAATTCTGCCTATTTTCAGGCACGACCCGGGGGAGGGAGATACAGATGAATGCCAACTGACTTTGAACCAGATTAAGCTGTTGGTGGTATTTTTAGTGAATGGGGGGAAATTTGGCCAGGGCACCAGGGAAATTCCCCTGTTCTTTTTAAATAAGTGCCATGGGATCTTTAACATCCACCTGAACTACCACCAGAACAGGCAGATGGGACCTCGGTTTAACATCTCATCCAAAAGACGGCACCTCAGGAGTGCAGCACCCCCCCTCATGCTGCACTTCAGTTTAGCATGTATTGGGATATTACCGCAAGTGCCTGATGTGGGGATAGAACACACAGCCTTCTGATCTCCCGGCCTCAGAGGCGAGTGTGCTACCTGCTGAGCCACTGACACTATGACGCTGACAACCTATAAATATAAATATAAAAAGCTTTAATAGCTATAAAGGATACACAGCAACATTTCTGCCTGCTTAATACATTTCTGGTCCCCAACTGGACCCTTTCTCAAAAGCTTTTGATGTGGTGGTGTGTGCCTGGTTTGTATCAGTGTAAATAGATACTTAGAGGTTTGCAAATTTAAATAGACTAAAGAGACCACAATGCCTTTTTCTACTGGCTACTTTCGTATGCTCATATGTTAACTACGGGCTATGCCTATGTTCTATGCCTATGTTCTTCCCTCATATCCAGGTTGCATCCTGCATAAAAAAGTTTATACTGTTAGATCCAATAAGCTGTGAATATAAATGCTTCTGTAATACATGGATGGAAACTTTCCCCATAGAAAAGGCAATCATTTATTTCCCTGTATACCTGTAACTAATCTATCAATTAAAAGTATACCTTTGACTAATCTATCAATTCAAAGTATTTACCTGCACTAACTGAACAGTTACAGCTATATACCTACACTAATTAAAGCTATAAACTTACACTAATCAAACAATTGAAAGTATTTACCTGTACTAATAAAAAGTAAACACCTGCACAGCATTAAACCCTATGGAACACCACTAATAACACAATTAACACAGCATTATGAAGCTAGCCAAACCAATTAACAAGATGCAAAAGAACCTGGAAAAAAAGACACACAAAACCCTCTCAAACCCAGAAATTCCCCCAAACTCCTACCTACACTCACTACATACCATTCCCTCCTTGCTGCAAGAGAACTTCAGGTGTCATAACGTGATCACAAATGCAATCTCCATAACAATAACCACCCTAATATATTATATTCAACAAACAATAGGTAAGGGTAGAACACTCAGAAGTATACCTATTTTGGGGGTATAATGATAGGACGGCTACTGTCAAATGGCACGGTTGCAACCTGGGCTTTAGAGCACTGAGTGTCTTGGGCACGTAGCAGGAGGTGGGATGTTTTGGTGTGAGGTTACTAGGGCACTTCTGAGTGATATCAGGTGTGTTTCTCCCTGTGCTGGTGGTGCAGCAGTAGTCATGGTGCCGCTACATGAATGCAGTTTGTGTTAGCTATTGACTTCCCATAGTAAACGTTGAGTTTGCAGCATCTCAGCCTCCTGTCTTTTTTCCTGCCTCTAACTCTGTGCAACCAATAACAATTACTACTCCCTGTCAACCTTGGTGTGATGCAGAGTTGGTTATATTAAGTTGGTGGGGGTGCGGGGGGCTACAAGTCTTGTGTGTGTTGGTATCTGGGGTGTTTTGGGATGTGCTGGTGTGTTTGGGTTACCCATTGGGTACTGTTTTGGCATTTTTCTACTGGGTGCACTTTGTCCATATTGTCGGGCACACAGGTTCCCTGTCATGCTTTTTGCCGTCGGCAGAATGTTGGCACTGTAATTGCCATCGATAATATTATTGTTGCACTGACATGGGTGAACCTCTTGAGGGTAATTAGGGCATTAAAGTCACTTGCCCTTTGGGCTCATGGCCTCATAGCCCTAATTAGCCCCCTCAATCCTTGTATACCACCCTTATCCATTATTTATTCTCTGTCTGTCTGTCTATCTCTATAAAATGGCTAGAAAAAATCTAGAAATGTCATTGGCTGAGACATGTCACCTGACCGTGCATTAAATCTCTATAAACACACAGTCCAATGCCACATCTCATTTTTATCCCCCCAAAAAACTACTTAGAGCCACTCTATAACTGTAATAAGCCCCTCCAGGGTGTGCATCATACAATTTTAATGTACTTCCCAAGGGCATAAGGACACTCAGCCTTCAGCCTTGTGCATTACTACATCCCTAGGCGTGCATTAAATTCCTATAATGCACACCCTGTTGTGGCTTATTAGTTACTTGTAGCACTCACTAATCAAACAACAACAAATAACCATTCATTTAACAAATCAAGGCTAATTATACATGAACACTGTAAACTTTGCCCCAACCATTCTTGTGTATTACATAAAACAAACACACAAAGAAAGTGCTGCGTACTTATGAAAATAATGCCATGTTGGGGGGTAATAAGGTTTTATAAATATATAGCTATATTTATGCAATAGGTGTGAACACAGTATCTGTTATGTAAACTCATTTATTTTCACTGGTGTTAAATACACTTTAAAACTCACACTTATTGGTTCCATGTTATAATAGTGATTGCAAAACAGCGATCACTATTATGACGAGTGTATATCGCTGAAAAGCAAATTGGTGATATACACTTCAAGGCAACCCAACATCCGGATTGTAAAAAAGTGGTTTTGCAAGGGGTGCATGTCAGGGAGGGTACAAAATCTGGATTTTGGCAAAATTTTAAGTCCCACAGCTTGCGGCTCTGGCAAAATGTACTCACTCCCAGTCCCGAACCCAGTACCTGCTGTGCCAGAGCTAGCCACCCACACCACCATGTCACATGGCTAGCTCGGCGAAAGCAGGTACTCCAGTCCCGTAAAGCCCCTTCCCTGTCCCTCCCCTTTCCCTCGCTATTCCCCATTCACTCTTCCCCATGGTCGCTTCCCCATACCTTCGCTATTCTGCAGGGTAACCTGGAATAATAGCACCCAAAATGAGTCACTATTTTTGTAGTCATTCATTTTGGGTCACTATTATCACTGGATACCCACTTATTCTACCATGTCTATCAGTCATCCCCCATTTATTCTAGCCCATCTGTCAATCATCCCCCCTTACTGGCACTGCTTACCTAATTTCGCTTTCCACAGTACTTGACCTACTGTACTATAATACTGTACTATACAGTATAGTACCATATTGGAAACACTCCTTCCCCCAGTAGAAGGTCCCCACGCCACACTATCCTATTCAAAAGACACCAATAACACTTTACTATACTTCAACAAACATACAAAGAATTATTTTCTTTTTAAACTTCAACAGCACGTACCTGCTGACTCCCCGACAATGGCTTCAAATCTCTGCCTCTTGCTTTGGTCTCTTCTAATATTATCTTGTCTTAGCCAAAACACTTTCCACAAATATTCCTTTTTTTTTGGTAACTGTACTTTTTTTTCTACTGCTCTTCTGAACATGGTAACACTCTGGACTTCTGTCCTGCTGTTTCACCAGCTGCCCCCTCCCCCCATAGAAATTCACACTGACATACAGTCCAGGCACCCAGTTCTCTCCAAGTTCTCCATACATGGCTGCAAACCCACAGGCTCCCTAACCACAAATGCTAACTGCACTCATCCTCTTCCTGATCTCCACACATCATGACTGTACCTTGTGACAGGGCTGGGTAAGACCCTGTCCCATTTGTTATGCAGAGAGAGTTAAAAAGAAAGTATCTAATTTGTCCACTCCTATTCTTCCACTTGTCTGTCTCTTGCCTATCTGACTGCACATTCAAGTCTTTCTTATGGCACATAGGAACTGGCCACTCTGAAGGTCCCACAATTTCCCCATGTTATCTCCCTTCATTTATTTGCTGTTTCTATTCTTTCTTTCTCCCCTTGCTTCTCTGGGGTTAAAAAGTATATGTGAATCTTTATGTGAAACTGAGATCTCTTGGTTTGCAAATGTATATATTTACATTTGTTTGAAATGATTGCAAAAAGCTATTTGGGTTTATTAGAGGAGATGTCAATCTGGAAAACAGGCAGATGACCTTGAAATGTATTTTGACCTCCACCAGCTTGTTAACAGAATTGTCAACAGGAGACCAGCCTTGAGACAGGTGGCTGGATTTTCAAAGGCCTTAGATTGACGCAAGGTGCTTGCGTCAAACAGATCTGATGCAAGGGCACCTTGTGCCAAGGGCTGAGTCAAGTGGGAATTTGAAAGGCAGCCTGTGTCACCCAGCAGGCTGCCTGCATCAAAGTGTGCTAGCACCATCCTTGTGCCATGGAAGTAGCTGCAGCATGACGCTGGGGGCTTGTGGCAGACCCAGGCTGCTGCAGCCCTTGGATCTGGATTTTGAAAGACCCCCCCAGAACCAAGCACAAAGTACCCTAAGACCAGTGAGGTGCTGGTCTAAGGGGACTTAGATGGCTCCTGGGGGGTCGTCCTGTACGTGCCACCTTGTGGCCCATCCTGATCCATCCCTGGTGGGTGATCCCTGGTGGTCTGTTGGTCCCCCTCACCCCGTCATGATCCCCGACACCCAAGTCTGTGCGTCCAGCCAACCACCCAATGGTACCCATCGCAGCACTCCCACCCCCCTCCCATATGCTGATCCAGTGACCAGCACTGCCCTCCACACACCACCATGGCCAGATGCCGAATGAGCTGTCAGTGGGTGTACTGTATACAATATGCACACTGACTGCCCATTCGGCAGCTGGCCAGGGTGACATCTGAAGGGCAGTGCCAGTCACCGGATCGGGGTATGAGAGGGGGGTGGGAGTGCTGCGATGGGTTCCACAGGGGGCACTAGCCCACCACAGTACTGCACACTGATGCGTCACCAGTGCCAGTGGCGCAGTAGTGTTGGGGGGCAGTGCCCAGTTGCCAGCCCCTGTCCATGGGTGCTGCGGACTCCCCGCAGCCGTTGTGGCATTCTGGGTGGGTACACCATTCGTCTGGTGCGGCACCCCCTTTGCCGCAAGCCACTGGACTTAGGCGCTGGGACCTTGTACAATTGAATTTCGGGCGCAGGGTCCCGGGTGCACCACACCCGGCGCAAGCTGCCATGGTCACACCTTGCATCAGGGCTTTGAAAATCCAGCCCAGAATGTTCTATTTTGTTGCACCTGTTAAGACTAGATGTGCTCCTTAGTCTGGCCTCAGGAAAGAAAGTAACACAGTTCTGGTACATTTTGTGCAAAACTGGGGATGCAACTTAAAATAATCAGGATGTAGAGTTTAAACTGCCAAGAAGAGACATCTTATAAAAAGAGAGCAATGTTTTGTTTAGAGAGAGATTGAGATTTAAATTGAGAGAGACTGTCAGATGTAGGACTTTCTTTGTTTGCACTGCCTGTATGAAGAGCCATCCTGTGCAGTTTTATTTATGTTTTTACTTTATTGTTACTGATAATAATAAAACACTACTTGCGAATTGTATAACTTTTCCTAGCCTGCCTATGTTTTCTAACCTATGCCTCTATAACACACATCCTTGAAGACACAGCTCCAAGCCACTTTCTTCTCCACAGCACATGCTGCTACATTTGTTTTAACGAAGCTCAGCTCCCTCATTCCACAACCACAATCGAATGCTCCCTCTGTACACACACGGTAAATAGAAAAGGCAGGACCAACCAGATTTTAAAAAATCTTACTTTATTTAAAATAAAACAAATAGATCACTATAATACTATAAACTAGAGCAGCAACCTGTGTCCCTTGCTAAGGGAGAGAGACCACCACCATGTTTTTAAATTTCGCTGGCCTTCCCACACAAAGAAAATACTCTATCAAAATGTGTACTTTCAACATTGGGATGTGGCGTCCTTAGCAATCATGCCACCATCCTATAGCAACCTACTCTTTTTTTTTTTATTTATTTTTTTATTATATATAGGTGACAGATAGAAATATAGTTAATACAGTCATTGACATACAGTCAAAATGGCATAGTTTAAATACATATACTTCTTGATTAATAGTCTTAATTCTGATAGCAACCTACTCTTAATGAGTAAAAATACATGGCATAGCACAAAATATGCCTTCCAAATTTTATAAAAAATAAAATACAAAGTGCACTAAAAATAAAGCTTTCGGCTTCCCCAGCATCCCCAGAAACCTCCTTCCTTGTTACATAAATATAATAAGCAATGGGGGAACTCATTAAATAAATGATTTATATGAGCCAGCCCAGTGGTGCTGAGAATTGAGGTGCTGGACGCCACACCTCATGCCACGCCGGCTACCCAGGTTCGAGAACGAGCACAGGCCGCTGGGGTTGGCAGGGGAGGGAGAGGATCAAGTGTCCAGAGGACAGCTCTCCTCTCCTGGGGAGGGAGGACTGGTGCTCCTGCCGAATGACTGCCCCCAGGTGGAGGCCTAATGGCAGTACAGGACTGTGGGTGCCTTAGAAGGGAGGGTGCTGCAGGACTTCCACGGATGCGTACACACCTCCACATACACATGTCCTGCGTGTGTGCCCCAGCAACAGGGAAGGGAAAAAAATGAAGGAAAAACAGTCCCAGCTGCGGATGACAACCGCCCCTCACAGGCTCCACACCCGGCGACCGGGTGGGCTCTGGTAAGTCCCGGTAAGATCGGGGTGACTGGGCTTGGGGGGTTGGTTAGAAGGGGGCAACTGGGGGCAGAGAAGGAGATAAACACCTATATAAAAAAATAAATAAATAAACAATTCATGTGCACTTGAGCACTTTGACCTCGGACACCACTCATGGCTTACGCCACTCGGGAGTTTCTTGAGGTCAAACTGCTGTTGTATAAATCATTTACTTAACTCATCCACAAACCCATTTAGGGGGCTAATTAGGGCAATAAGGCCACAAGCCCGAAGGGCGAGCAGCTTTATTGCCCTAGTTAGCCCCCAAGAGGAGTATACTTCTGGTTGTATACCACAATTACCTGTTATTTATTTTATATAATACATTGGGATGGTTACTATTTTTGTACCTTCAGGTCAGTTGGCCATTTTCCTGTGTAGAGCACTTCCTGGTTTTGTCCCCTGGTGTTTTCCATAGTGTAGTGGTTTTATGGTTTGTGTTTTTGTTGTGGTGGGCTGTTTGGGTTTCTGAAGTTTAGTGCTTCCCTACATAAGGGGAGTGTCTGAAGGCACTATTTTCTTTAATTCAGTGGTGATGTGTGGATTGTGAGTTCAGGAGCAGTGTGGTAGTGTGGAAGTTCGCTGGTGGTGCTCAGTGGAGCAGCCATCAGGAAGGAGAACCTGTGAGGAGCAATGTAATATGGATAGCATCAGGGAAAGTGGAGGAGGTGTGGTCTGGAGCATCGTAGCATGCCCAGGTGAAAAGCATGGCATGTTCTGAGTGGAGCATCAAGGATATTTTTGGTGAGAGACTTTTTCCAGGGTTTTGTTCCAGCCTGGTATCAACATTCTTGCTTCCAGATCATAATGTGCAAGGTTTAGGGATTACTATTGTGCAGATTGAGGCACTGTTTATGGATGTGTTGATTGGTTATTTTATAGGTAAGTGGCTGTAGTTAGTGTGATCCCATAGGGTTGTATGTAGTGTAGGTATATGCTTTTAATTAGAGTACATATATACTTTTAATTGTCTGATTAGTGCAGATATATACTTTTAACTAATAATTTACTTGCATGTATACAGGGTAATAACTGACCACCTTTTGTATGGGAAAAATCTCTATCCATGGAGATAACAGCACTCAGATGACAACTGATATCATGTATTTAAAGAGCTGCTGACACCTTAAAAAAACTTTGAAAAACATAAGGATATTTGCATGAATGCATGATCTTTATCCCTCAGGGTTCATCTACCTCTACAGCTGACTCCCTACTTCAAATCATAATACTCTGTTGTGACATCACAGTTTGTTGCCATGGGAGTAACTGTGATGTCACAAGCAGTGAATTATGACCTCAGGTAGGGAGACAGCAACAGGAATAGATTCTTCAGCAGCAAAGATTCTGCTTTCATGCAGATGATCTCAGCAATAATTAATAGTGAGGAGGGATACAGAACTAATGTGAAATACAAGCTGGACTGCATCTAAATATTATGTTTTGGTAAAGTTCTCCTGAAGGCGTCAGCTGCTCTTTAACATAAGAGATACTAAGATATCAATTGTTAATGATGTCACAATCAAAGGATATCACTTGTTAATGATGTCACAATCAAAATATATCACTAGTTAATGATGCCACACTCAAAAGGTGTAACTAGTTAAGGATGTCACACTCAGTCGAGGTTCCACATCAAAATGGCAAAAGCAAAATAGTGCACACAAAAAAGGGCACCATGTGGACACCAGAAAACGGTGTGTTCCAAAACTGCACTAGATTAAACTAATTCCAAAACTGCGCAGCTGTTTCTGACTGTGCCATTTTGCTTTCACCATTTTGACGGGACACCTCAGATGATAACCCTATTTCACTAGTCAAAGATGTGTTATTCACACTTACTCACTAACCAATTGCACTGTACATTTGTAATGACATTTCTTCTTGCCAAAAATGCTGAAATGTCAAAAACATTGAAATGCTGCTTGGGCTTTGACTGCACATGAAATACAACACAGTGTTGTACATAACCATACAAGCTGGCTTAATAGAAGATATTAAAACTGTCTTTATTTGTTGTACTTGACCTCTGTTAAAATCACTCTTGGCTTTGCCACTCGTGAGGTCAGAGGTCAAGTACAACTCATAAAGATATTTCTGATATCTTCTATTAATCCAGCACATATCCCATATATCTATCTATAAATATAGATAAAGATATATAGATACAGATATATCAGGATTGCTGCTTGAAGGTACAAGCACTGTCTAAAAGAATGGGAAAGTATTACAGGTTTCATTTTGAGGCTTCACTCCAGAAAATATTATGAAACATTGTTTGCTAAAATAACAAACATGTTTTCAGTCACGTATACTTTACAATGGCTGTTGGAAGATGCCCAGGATTATTGTTCCTGTGGTCAGGAAGGAGCAGTTATCAGTAAACAGAGAACAGTACAAGTGCGTCATACTCTGGTGCCAGACATTTTTGTGTCAAAAGATTATGCGAAAGGTGTTTATAAATACTAAGTGCTAGCATGTTGATAAATTTATCTTTTCTTATTATTTCCAGTTTTGATGGATATTAAGGACTGATAAGGAATACATCCTTCACAAGACTACAAAAGTGTGTTTATCTGCCATGATGTGGGAAAGAGAGAGAGAGAGAGAGAGAGAAGATGGTATTGTGTTAAAGTTGTTGAGCCTACTTTTCAGTATCTTTTTTATAAATACGGCAATACCTGGTATTTTTCAAGAATAGAATATAATTTGTGTTTTATGTATAATGCCTTTCATACACTTTATCTCAAAGTGACATAGATCCATGAGTGAGTTATTGGTAGTGTCAGAATTGTATGTAGGTAAATAAAGTAGTCAAAGCATGCAACAATAATATTCCCATGCAATAATGGATAGTTTCTGTGCTTGTCTTGTGGGCAGAGCGCATGCTGTCCAGGACATCTGGGGAATCCTTTACTCTTTAATAAACATTTTTATTAAAGTTTAAAAACATAGGCTTCACGGTAAAATTACAGTTTATACAAAGATGCAAACTGGCCCATAAAATCCTTACAAAACATTACGCACTCTAGTACAGAGGACTGAGTCGTATTGTTTATTTTCTGTGCATTTTTCCAAATCACAAACATACTCTAAAGACTCAGTCCCAGCACAGGACATCATGGGTATGCAAATCCTTGTGCAGAGCAGGTCAGCAAGGCTTTGGCAGAACATATATCCTCTTTTAAACAGGCTTGTACAGCTGATCTAGTATGGGCTGAGAATGATAAACTAAGGTACAAGTTTCATCTTGCTGGGACCCCTCAGCATAGTCCAGTCATTGTCTCAGCCAAGTATCAAGTCAGACCCAAGGGCATCAGGTATTCAGTACGTAGGAAAGGCACTTCATGAGATACATAAAATGGTGTCAGGAGAGAAGCAATATATCTTGTTTTTTTGTGTATCTTTCCAAACCAGACATGCACTTTAAAGCCTCAGTCCCAGTGCAAGGTGTCATGAATATGCAAATTCTTGTGCAAGTCAGGCTGGCAAGACTTTACCAGAATAGATATTGTCTTTCAACAGGTTTGTACGTCTGATCTAGTATAAGCTGAGAATGACAAACTACAAACAAGTGTTTCATCCAACTGGGGCTCCTCAGTGTAGTGAGGTATTATCTCAGCCATGTACCAGGTTAGATCCAAGGGCCTCAGGCATCGGATATACAACGCTATACCAAAAGCACTGCATAATGCAAGTAGACACTTTAGCAAAAGCTGAATAACAGGCCGTAACAATGTGCATAATATCGTGGTTGAGAAGTAAGAGAGTATGGCAGGCTATGTATACTGTAGGAACCATTAGGTACAGCAGAATCTAAGCCTGATCATCTTATTATGCTGTGATTTAAGTACCTGCTAGAGGAGAGAAAGGGAAAAGTTTCCTGGAGTGCTGTGACAATGCCTGAGGGGCTCACACCCAGACAAGCAGCCCAGATTAGAGGAGTGCTTAAGGACTTTGCTCCTCCTTTTATTGCCACGTCAGTGCACACTGTTCTCACAGTGTGTGGGGTAAAATCTCTGCAGAAATGCCCATAAGGCAAAGGCAGTTAAAAGAACTGTGAGGGGAGATATATAGGAAATGCTGGGCCTAGGAGTGATCCAGCTGTCCAACAGCCCATGGGCAGCCCCAGTGTTGTTGATTCCAAAGAAAGATGAAACAACTAGGTTCTGAGTCGATTACATTGGCGGTTAAACATGGTCACAGTACCTGACATATAGCCGGGTTTATTGCTCAGAGAGATACAAGTGACAGGGGCCTGGGGCAGTACTCTCTCAAATATCCTGGGACAAAATAGACCAGTTGTTTTCCTCAGCTAGAAGCTGCTACTGAAGGAAATGAATTGCTCTACCATTGAGAAGTGGTGTCTGGCCATTGTCTGGAACATCAAGAAACTGTTCTGCTATCTGAATGGAAGGTCATTTATTGTGGTCACAGGCCACAATCTATTGTAATGGTTGAACAGAATGAGTGGGCAAAATGCAAAACTGTTGCACTGGAGTATCAGACTCCATGTCTACAGTTTCCCCCCACAGCACTGCAGTGGAGTACAAAATGTTAACGCAGATGAACTGTCTTGCCAGTATAAGTAAACAAGGGCCAGATAGCCTGCATGAAGTCACTATTCATGAACATTACGAATATGCAACTTCATAAAAACAAAGAGGGAGGCATGTAACGTCCAAACAACTTTTTCACTGGAAGTCTGAATTATTTTTCCAACTGCTAGTTTTGTTTTTTTTTTGTATTTAATGTTTATTTATTTTTTTCTTAACAGATACAGATAGACAAACAAGACAGCCAGCAGCAAGCACACTATTCAGTGCATATACAGCCAGAATTTCATGGTGGAGTCGAACAGGATAAGACCTTCCAGTTGATACAGTCCATAGTTAAAAGTTGTGTTACATGATCACAGTAATCAGTTCAGACTCAAACGTAATAGCAAATACCAGGTCAATATTGTATTAAAACTGCAATGCACTGACAAAAACAATCTTTTAACTACTGTTTTGGTCTGATGTATACTTATACTTACTCCTCCTCCTTTCCTGCTAATCAATCAAGGGACGGAAAGGGTCCACCTCAAGCTCCTATAGCACCCATCGACACCAGCATTTTTAATTTTTTGCAAGTGCCCCTGGATTTCACAAGTCAAGATTTCCATTCTTTAATTTGAATTGACTGTCACATGCCAGTTAGCCATCAATGGTATCTGATGGTTAACCACAATCTGGTGATCACTTTCTGTGCTGCTAAGTACAGTGTCAAGAATAATTTTAAAGATATTCCCTCTAGTCTCCCCAGTAGAATAGCTAGCAGGATGTGGATGGAGTAACTAGTCCCTGCCTATAAACATATGGGTTAGGACCTCTGCTGTCTCCTTCCAGTAGCTCATTAGGATAGGGAAAAACCAAAAGACATGGCTGTGGTTTGCTTCTGGTTTACAATATCCCTTCCAATATACTCTCATGTCAGGCCCTATGTAGCATTCCTGCAATGATGGGATCCTAAAATACTGTGCTTGGCATTTCCAGGACAAATATCACAATTGAGTTAATGATGTTAGATGGTATGCAGGGATGGCATATTTCAGCCAAGTGTCTATAGTATGATTCGTATTAATTTCTTTATTACATCTATCCAGTATTGCCCCAGTCATTGCATGAAGCACGTTCATGAGGTTTTTATATATTGTCCCTATGAGGTGTTACCAGATCTCTCTTCTTATGACCCCATAAGACTACATAAAGTATCCCCAGTTTTCCTGGGGATTGTTCAAAAGCATCCCCCAACCCCAGTAGGCATGACCTTATCCGTAAATACCTAAAATGAGCCGAGCAAGGAAGTTGGTATTCCTGTTGTAATCAATAAAATGTACAAATTCCTTTGTCATCATACAACTGATGGACAACTCCTGGTGGGGAGCATGATCATTATTGGGGTAGAACTGGGGGGGGGGAGGGAGGTAAGGTGCCTGCCTAGCACCATGGCTTGGAAGGACAGGGAGCGAATCCTCAGGATCACGGGAGCAGCTGGACAGGGAAGGGAGCTGGATGTCATTGCCCACCTAGGGACAAATTACCTTGCTGGGAATGGGATCAGAGCAGTGGAAGAGGAGGAGTCTGTGGAGTTGAGGAGGGCCTTAGACAAGTAGCACATACGGTAACCTTCTCGGAGGCGCTCCCTGTCTATGGCATGGGTGAGGCTAGGGTACTCCATACCATGGGAATTAATGAATGGTTGAAAAACCGGTGCAGAGCTCAGGATTTTGGCTTCATTGGGGACTGGGGGTCCACCTGGAGGGCTACAGGCCTATACTGGTGCGATGGTCTGCATCTCTCCGGAAGGGGAACCAGGATCCTAGGTGATAGGTTTAAATGCTTCATTGGCAAGCATTTAAACTAGCCAAGGGGGGTGGCACTGAAAAAGAGCAGGGAAATCCCAGCCTCCCCCCCCCACAAAACAGTGTAGTTAGCAAGGTAAACACTAAGGTAGAGAAGTCAATAAGGAGCAGGACAGGGGTAAATGGAGAAAAAGACAAAGGCAGTAAGGACAGGGATGGGGCTAAAAGGGGTAAGGCCATCAAAAAATGGAGGGTGATGAGTTCCATTGTCCATAGTCTGGGTAACAAGCTCCCTGAACTAGTGGCCTTGATGGAAGTGGGATGCCTGGATATCATGGCAGTCACAGAAATATGGTACACAGAAAACCATGGCTGGGATGTCAACATACCAGGGTACACAATCTACAGGAGGGAGAGGGAGGGTAAAAGAGGAGGAGGAGGAGGAGGAGTAGCTCTCTATGTAAGGGAATGGATCAAAGCAATGGAACTAAAGGGTAAATAGGGAGGTGAGGAGGCACTGTGGGTCACCCTGGAGGCAGGAAATGGCACCACAATCCGCACAGGGATTGTATACAGACCCCCATCTCAGGGGGAGGCAATGGACAAAGAAATGATAGAAGGAATCCTTAGAATGGCAGAAAAAGGGGAAATATTGTTGATTGGGGACTTGAATATGCCAGATGTTAACTGGAGCACTTTTGCTGCAACCACAACCAAGAGCAGGGTCATTCTCGATGTCCTACAGGGGGCATGCCTCAGACAGCTAGTGTTGGAACCCACTCAGGAGGGACCAGTCTTAGACCTGGTACTCTCAAATGGGGACAGAGAAAGGATCTCAGATTTAGAAGTGGGTAGCCATCTGGGAACAAATGACCACCAAACTGTGTGGTTCACGATAAACACAGCCGTACAGTCAAGCCATACAAAAGCAAGGGTATTGGACTTTAGGAAAGTTGACTTTGGGAAAATGGGACAGTGCCCCAGAAAAGCACTAGCAAACAGGAAAGAAGGAGGGGTGGAGGAACAATGGGGAAAATCAAAACAGCCATCACAGAAGCAACAAGCCTTCGTGTGAAGCAAAACAACAAAACAAAATGAAGGAAAAAACCACAATGGTTCTCAAAAAAGGTGGCAGGAAAGGTTAGGGAGAAAAAGGTAGCATTCAGGAAGTATAAGGAGACACAGAAGGAGCAGGACAGAGAACTTTATGTTAAAGCAGAAGGAAGTGGGGAAGGCAGTCAGAATAGCAAAGGCCCAAACTGAGGAAAAGATAGCCAATTCGGTTAAGAAGGGGGATAAAACCTTTTATAGGTACATTATGGAGCGAAGAAAGACCAAAGGAGGGATAGTGAGGCTTAATAAAGGGTAGGGGGGTGGGCAGAGGGTGACAGTGAAAAAACAGGGACACTGAACAAATACTTCTGCTCAGTATTCACAAAAGAAGAGGGGGGAGGTACCTAAACCAAACAATAGAAGCACTCTGGATAGGGAGGTCAATACCAGTCCATTCACAGAAGAAAGGATCCTGAAAGAACTCCTAAAACTGAAGGTGGACAAAGCAATGGGGCCTGACAGGATTCACCCCAGAATTCTAAGAGAACTAAGGGGAGAACAAGTGACACCACTGACTACCCTTTTTCACAAATCATGGGAGGATGGTGTGGTATCTGAGGACTGGAGTAAGGCAGATGTTATTCCCCTCCATAAAAGTAGGAGCAAGACAGATGCAGGAAACTACAGGCCTATTAGTCAGACCTCAATGGTAGGGAAAATGATGGAATCACTTATGAAGGGAAGAATTGTTGAGTATCTAGAGGCCAGAAGGGCACAGGATCCAAGACAGCATGGATTCACAGCAGGAAGGTCATGTCAGACGGATTTAATCGATTTCTTTGACTGGGTGGCCAAAGTAGTAGACCCGGGAGGGGCTGTGGACATGGCCTACCTAGGCTTTAGCAAGGCATTTGACACAGTCCCACAAAATAGATTAATAAACAAGTTAGACAGCCTGGGAGTGGGTCCCATGGTTGTAGCCTGGGTTAAACTTTGGCTGGACAACAGGACGCAGAGGGTAATAGTAAATGGAGTTCACTCTGAAGAAAGGGGGGTTACTAGTGGGGTACCGCAGGGTTCAATACTGGGACTGGTCCTCTTTAATGTTTTTATAGGTGACATTATAGAGGGACTAGAAGGGAAAGTATGCCTCTTTGCAGATGACACAAAGATCTGCAACAGGATTGATACACAAGAGGGGGTGGAAAGGATAAGAAGGGACTTGGCAAAGTTGGAGGAATGGTCAAAGTATGGCAGCTTAGATTCAATGCAAAGAGGTGCAAAGTAATGCACCTGGGAAACAAAACCCAGGGAAAATGCGCAATGTGGGGGAGGTACTAATGACAACAAAAATGGAAAGGGATCTGGGGGAAGTCATATCAGATGACCTAAAGGTAGGCAAGCAATGTGAGAAGGCAGTAAGGAGGGCTGGTGGGATACTGGGATGCATAGGGAGAGGCATCACCAGTAGAAAACAGGAAGTTGTTATCCCTCTGTACAGACAGTTGGTGAGACCCCATCTGGAATACTGCGTGCAGTTCTGGAGACCCCACTTCTGCAGGGACATAGACAGGATGGAGGCAGTCCAGAGGAGGGCAACTAAAATGGTGCAGGGTCTGCACCAGAAACCATACAAAAGAGAGACTAAAGGAGCTCAATATGTATACCCTTGAGGGAAGGAGGGAGAGGGGGGACATGATAGAACCATTTAAGTACCTCAAGGAAACAAAGTCCAAGAGGGTATCATCTTTCAGAAAAAATTACTTACCATAGTAATGTTGTTTCTTCTAATGGAGTCTTGCTGTATTCTGACAATATGCAGTTAGACCGATGGGTTCAACTGCCCCAGAGAACAAAGAGTTAAACTCTATGCAAATGCATAGAACGTTGAGCTTGAGCTCAGTTTTCAAACCACTGTCCTCGGTACGTTCTAGTAACTGATCAGATTCTATGACGCGAAACTAGATATATTTAGCCAAAAAAACTAACTAAACCTAAACAGGGTTCCCCAACAGGGGCAACATAATTAAAAAGACAAGAAGGTATGTAGAAGACTCAAGTCACAGATGCCCAAAGAAGACCAGTACCCACCATTGGGTTAAGTCCTATAGGTGCTGCAGAAGAGCCACCCTTCCCCAGCTTCTGAAGGGGAGGTAGGGTGGGAGGCCAGAATACAGCAAGATTCCATTAGAAGAAAGAACAGTACTATGGTAAGTAATTTTTCCTTCAAACAACATGAAGTCTCACTGTATTCTGACAATATGCAGACTACAAAGCAATGCCCCATGGAGGTGGGCACAGAACCTATTTGGGGAATAGGCTCTGCAGTACTGCTGTGCCAAACCTGACATCACTCCTAGCCTGAATATCCAGGCTGTAGTGCTTAGTGAATGTATGGACAGATTTCCAGGTGGCAGCCTTACATATCTCAAGCAAGGGGAGTTCCCTGGCAGCCACCAAGGAGGTAGCAGTGTCCCTAGTAGAATGGGCCCTAAGGCCTGCTGGTGTGTCCTTACCCAGCTTACTGTAGCAAAACTGGATACATGCCACAATCCATCTGGCTATAGTCCTTTTTGCAGCTGGTCTGCCTTTTCCAACCTCACCAGAGGTAAGAAAAAGTTGGGAACAATCCTTCCTTAGTTCCTTTGTCCTGTTCATGTAATAGCTAATAGCTCTTTTTACATCCAGACTGTGGAGCCTGCGTTCACCTGAACTGGAATGCTCTGAGAAAAATACAGGCAAAGTAATGGATTGATTAAGATGGAAATCAGAAACCACCTTAGGGAGAAACTTCCTAGTAGTTCAGAGCATAATCTTATCCCTGTGGGGTGTACTATAGTTGGGCTCCACTGACAAGGCCTGAAGTTCACTGATTCTTCTAGCAGAAGTGATTGCCACTAGAAATACAGTTTTCCAAGTGAGAAACTTGAGCTCTGAAGAAAGCATAGGTTCAAAAGAAGGTTGCATAAGCTGACCTATGCATATGTTCAAGTCCCATGCAGAGGTAGGTTCCCTCTGTGGAGGGTGAAGATGCAGCAACCCTTTGAAAAACATTTTGAAAATTGGGTGTGCAGCCAGAGAAGAGCCCTTCCCTGCTGAAAGATAAGCAGAGAGGTGTACCTTCAGGGTACAGTAGATGGCTGTAAATACAGAGACTGAAGGTGCACCAGATAATCCAGAAGTTGTGGTCACCCAGACTGCTGTGGGCCCAGATCATTCTGGGAGCACCAAATAGAGAATCTTTTTCACTTAGAGGAATAAGTTTTCCTAGTAGCAGGTTTTCTGAAACCCTTCAGAATATCCAAGATAGATTGAGACAATTGTAAATCTGCATATTCTAAGTCTTCAAGTGCCAAGCCCTGAGGCGAAGAGACTGAAGATTGGGGTACATTATCCTCCCCTGAGAGGATGTCAGCAGGTTGTACCTCCTGGGGAGAGAAATCGGCTTGGTCATTGACAGTAGCATAGAGTACCATGGCTGTCTGGCCCAGTCTGGGGCTATGAGAATCATGGTGGCAGACTGAGACCTCAGTTTGACCAAGACTCTGGCTATCAGAGGAAATGGGAGAAAAATATAAAGGAACCTGTTTGACAAATCCAGAAGGAGAGCATCCAGTGGCACTGGGCCTTGGAGTGCAGGTCTGCAACAATACAGTGGTAACTGGTGATTGTCTGGGGCTGCAAGGAGATCTATCTCTGGCACCACCCACCTCCTGAATACTGAGAGAAGAACCTGCCTGCTCAAGGTCCATTCATGATGGCCCTGGCTGATCCTGCTGAGAGCATCTGCCAGTACATTGTCCTTTCCTGGCAAGTGAACTGTTGACAGTGACATGTTCAGGGAATATGTCACATTCCAAATCTTCATGGATTCTGTACACAGCAGTGAGGATCTTGCTCCTCCCTGCTTGTTGATGTAGTACATGGTGGTGGTGTTGTCTGTTCTGACTTGAACCACCTTGCTCTGTAGGACACTGGCAAGCTCCAGAATAGCCAAGAACACTGCTCTGAGTTCCAGAAGATTGATGTGCAGGACAGACTCCTGAGGAAGCCAAGTACCGTGGGTTGTGTGATCCCCTAGGTGAGCACCCCAGCTAGAAAAGAAGCATCTGTTGTCAGCACCAGAGAGGGTGCCTGAGGAAGAAAGGGAACCCCCACTCTGAGGTTGTCCAACCCCTGCCACCAGTGAAGAGCTAACAGAAGGGTGGGAGATACTGAAATCAGTTTGCACAGAGGATCCCTTTTCTGAGACAAAAAGGATCTCACATGGAACTGAATGTCCCTCATTTGAAACCTGGCCACAGCTGTGGTGGAGGCCATGTGTCCTAGGAGCTGTAGAAAGTACCTTGCTGGTCGAGGGACTCGAAGGTGGAAAGATTTTGCCAAATCGATAAGAGACTGTGCCCTTGCAGAAGGCAAAAAGGCCCTTGCTTGAATGGTATTCAGCTCTGCCCCTATGAAGTCCAGCACTTGTACTAGGGTCAAGACAGACTCTTTTAGATTCACCAGGAACCCTAGAGTCTGAAGAGTATCCTGAGTGAGCTTTAGTGCTTCTGTGACCTGCTGAGGGGATTGACCCACCAGCAGCCAGTCATCCAGACAGGGTTAAACTGAAACCCCTTGTCTTCAGAGGAATGCCACTACCACTGCCAGACATTTTGTAAACACTCTTGGTGCAGATGTCAGCCCAAAGGGCATGGCCCTGAATTGGTAGTGGCCTGAAGGCAGTCGAAACCCGAGATATTTTCTGTGAAACTGTCTAATGGGGATGTGGAAATAAGCATCCTTTAGGTCCAGGAATGCCAGCCAGTCCCCTTGCTTGAGAGTAGGTAGGATGGTAGCCAGGGTTGTCATTTTGAACTTTGGCTTTGTAAGATGCCTGTTTAGGAATCTGAGATCCAGAATGGGCCACCAGTCTCCATTTTTCTTTGCTGCCGGGAAGTACCTTGAGTATAACCCATTGTCCCTGTGCTGATAAGGCACAGGCTCCACTGCTTTTGAGTGTAGAAGAGTGGAGACTTCTGCCTCCAACAGGGTTGTTTCTGTAGGGCTGGAAAGTCTGAAAGCTCTTAGTGACAGTTTTGGGAGCAGCTTGAAGCTGAGAGCAAGACCCTGACCTGCTATCTCCAGGACCCATTTGTCTGAAGTGATGGATTGCCAAGCCTGGAGATAGTAGGTCAGCCTGCCTCCTACAGGGAAGGGGAGGCAGCCCGGACAGACTTCTCAGGGTGTCTGTTTAACTGGGGTAGCAGACTGGGGGGTAGAAGCAGCCCTGCCAGCACCTCTCCTGCCCCTCCCTCTAAAGAACCCCCTGGGTTACTGATAAGAGGGAAAAGCTTGGACCTGATGGAAAGGCCTAGGGTAGGGTCTACCCCTGCCCCTCACCTGCTGCTTTTGAGGAGTGGCAGCTTTCTCTTTTGCTGAAGCACTCCTGTATGCCACTCTGTACTTATTCATCTTCTTCATGTATGCCTCAGTGTGTTCCCCAAACAGAGAATTCTGGACAAGGGGAAAGTCCATGGCATTATTTTGCATGTCCTGGGACAGGGTAGTGCACCTGAGCCAGAAGAAACGCCTGAGGGATACAGCAGAAGCCATAGCCCTAGAAGCTGCATCATTAAAGTCCACAGCCATGTGGAACTGGGACTTTGATGCTTGTACTCACCTTATTAATCAACTCCTGGAGATCAGCAGAAAGCTCAGGAGGGGCCATTTTGGCAAGTTGTTCCATAGCTTCCCAAAGGGACTTTCAGTACCTGGAGGCATAAGCCATATAAAAGGCTGTGCCTAATACCTAAAGAAGATGCCAGGTAAATTTTCTTGTCAAGAGAATCCACTTCTCTGGAATCCTTGTCAGGGGGATGAGAAGCCAGGAGATGCCAGCCTTCTCACAGACTGCAGTTTGCACCACCTCTACATGGCTACAATGGCTGGATAAAAAGTCAGTGCCACTGCCAGCCAGAATATATTTTCTGTCTATTTTCTTATCCACAGAAGGGACAGAACTAGGGGTTTGGAGGATCTTTAAAGTCTGCTTTTTAAGGGACTTATGAATGGGAATCAGAAGTCCCTGGGATACAGGAAGATCCGTCATCTCCCTGTAATCCTCTTCCTCATCATCCTCCTGCCTGGCTTCCTGTACAGAAAGCTGCAGAGTCTCAGCCACCTGTCTCATAAAAGCAAAATGAGAGGTGGCCTCAGAGACAGGCCTGGGAGGGGATTCATACTGGGGATGGTCGGGGAGACCTCTGGGTCAATGGGTTCCCCTTCATCCTCCTCCTCCTCATCATCATCATCCTATTCTTCAGAAAAATAATACTCCTCAGGATCAATGTGTCCTGAAGGAGTTGAACCGGTATTCAGAACCATTGGCTGCCCAAACAGTACCTGCAACAGTTCGCCAAACCCAGATTGCAAAGAGTGCACTATCCAAATGGCTTTTGCAATTTCGTCCGCGGTTGGAACCAAGACTGAGTGTTTGCGTGGTTCCAAACTAGAGCGTTTGGCTTTTTTTGATGGTGTGGGTTCAGAAACTGATTCTGAATGTCTTTTACCCGTCCACAGTTCACCCTGGCCTGAGGGATCGGTTGTCAGATCCGAAGGTTCGTTTGAAGCAGAACCACCCTCAGCAGACTTTTCCATCCTTTCTTTCAGTTTACTGAGGTGTCTGTCTAAAGTAGACTGAGGGAAATTCTTACAAATATCACAGTCTGCTTGTAAGTGGCTGAAACCCAAACAGTACAGACAGACCAAGTGCGGATCAGCTTTTGTAAATTGCTCGGTACAACGCTGAAACCCAGTGGGACCTGTTTTTCTCTTAGGTTTCTGTGACATAACCCTGCAATTTGGTGCTTAACCCAGTGGCTTAGCTAGGCCAGTTAAGCAAATCCCGTATCTACTTTATCTGAATTGGCTTAGTTAGGCCCGGATAGAGAAAATTAAAGTTCAAGAAAAATTACCCCAGAAGGCTTAGTTAGGCCGGGTAATAGAGAACAAAGTCCCAAACCAGCCAACGATTTAGCGTCAGCCAAAAGGAACTGAGAAAACCTTCGGTTCTGCTCAGGACTTTGAACCGAATTCCAAGTACAATTAAAATTTACACAGGAAAGGGGAAAAAGTTCAGTCTCCTCACGGTAGCAGAACCAGTCAGAAACCAAACACTTGCCCAACCTAGGAATGTACACAATACCAAAGACAGTGGTTTGAGAACGTTTAAAACAAAAACAATAAAGCAGTTGTCGAATAAACCGACGAGACTCAGCTTTGACCGAAGGCAGCGAAGAGAAATCTCCATGGCGTCTCCACTGGTGAGCGGAGTAAAGAATCTGAACAGTTACTAGAATGTACAGAAGACAGTGATTTGAAAACCAAGCTCGAGCTCAACATTCTATGCATTTACATAGAGTTTAACTATTTGTTCTCCGGGGTCATTGAACCGGTCGGTCTAACTGCATATTGTCAGAATACAGCAAGACTTCATGTTGTTTGAACAAGGGGCACAATTTGAAGATAGAGGGGAACGGATCAGGGACAATGTGAGGAAGTATTTTTTCATGGAGAGGGTGGTGGATGCATGGAACAGCCTTTCTGAGGATGTTGTGGAGTCAAAAACAGTGGGGGAATTCAAGAATGCATGGGACAGACATAAAGTAGTTGTAGTGGAGGTAGGAGGAAGTAGGCTGTTGGTTAGGATCTGCAGCTTATCCAGTAGGTAGGTAGGGAAATGGGCAGACTGGGTGGGCCAAGCGGTCCTTATCTGCCATCAGAGTCTATGTTTCTATGTTTCTATATCTAAGCCCAAGTCTCCCCTATATTTAAAGCATCCCATCTAGAGAATCTGGTGTAAACACTGAATCATGTGCTAAGGTCCTCACCCAAATAATCTCTGTCTTAGTATTGTGTACATGCTAGTCTCCACTGTTTAAGTGTTACTGCAGTGTAAGTAGAGAAGTTAGAGAGCAGCAGAGCTATTAAGAGGTTGGAGAATAAATATTTATCTAGGTCATAGTGGTCATTGATGGTGGATTTGATTGTCTTCCAATATGTCTGATACTGGAGTGAGATCCCACAACCAACCAAACAAAGCTGAGTCACAACACAATAAAGTTTTAAATTCAGTAACTTTGAACCACCTTTGTCCTTGGGTAATTGCAGTACTGTGTATTTATTGTGGGGTCTCCCTCCACCCCAAAGGAAATAAGAAATCATCCTGTTCCAGTACTGAAACTAAGATTTGTCAAGGATCAATGGAAGCATCTGTCAAAGATATAAAAGTTTGGGTTGGATATTTTGGCGCATAGCCTCAACCCTGGAAAAAAGATAAAGAGGGAGTTGAGACCAGCCATAAGGTCCTCATGGATTTGTTTAGCTTAGGGCTCATAATTCAATAGTTTGAAATGTTCCAAACTGGAAGTTAGATGAATGCCCAAATATTTAATCGCTCCCATGTTCCAGCAGAAAGGATATCATTGAGCTGGCACGGTGGTGCTGAAGGTTGAGGCGCTGGATGCCACACCTCGCTCCACGCTGGTGACCCGGGTTCAGGGACGGACTCAGGTCGCTAGGGGTTGGCAGGGAAGGAGAGGGATTGAGTGTCCATAGACTGCTCTACCTCTCCGGGGAGGGGAGGTTCCCAGTCGTCGGCGCTCCAGTGACCTCTGGTGGAGACCGGAGGGGCGGTGCGCTGACACTGTAAGACAGGGGTGAGCTTGGGGCATGATGCCGAGAAGGGAGCACGTGCTGACGCCAGGCGCGCCTCTCCATTGGGCGCCATTGCACACCCCAGGCCACTGAGAAAAAGGAAAGTGTGGGCGCTGGTCGCAGCGGGTTTGATGGCTGTCTGAGGAGATGGCTGGCCTTGGGGGCACCACCGCCCAGATATTGGATCCTGTGTCAGTGGGGAGTAAGGAGGGTACTCCCTGCAGCCCCACCACGGGGGGCAAGCCACAGGGGTAGATGGTGGTGGGGGCTTCAATAGGGTTGGGACAGAGCCGGCCGTCGGCTGGAGATGGGCGGATGTCGGGATGTGAAGAGGCAGACCGAGAGCCACAAGGTAAAAAGAACTAACTAAAAAAAAAAAGGAAAAAAGAATATCATTGTTAAATGTCTGGAGGGGGGACATAGTTGTAGGTTAACAACTCTTTTTAAAACATTAAGCTGAAACCCTGATAGTTCCCTGTAATCTTAAAGAAGTTCCCACAGACACAGGGTCAAAGCTTCCAGGGATGTCAGTGTTGCATAGAAACACAGAAATTGTTGGCAGATAAGGACTGCTAGGCCCATCCAGTCTGCCCGTACGCACTATACCTGTTTGCAGCCTCTGACCGTATCTGGTCAGTCACTTTCCATCACTTCTTCCTACCTCAAGGTACCCTTGTGCTTGTCCCAGGCATGTTTAAAAAAAAACACTGTGCTTACTCCCACCACCTCTTGCGTCCACCACAATCTCTGTGAAGAAAAACATCCTCATATTTCCTCTTAACCTGCCCCCCTCCAATTTCATATCATGCCCCCTTGTTCTTGTGCTCCTTCTGCATTGGAAGATGTCTCCCCCTGCACCTTGTTTATGCCCTTGAGGTACTTGAATGTTTCCATCATGTCCCCCTGCTCCCTCCTCTCCTCCAGTGAGTACTTATTGAGGTCCTTTAATCTCTCCTCATATGTTTTGTGGTGCAAGCCCTGTACCATCTTGATCACACCTCTCTTTATTGCCTCTGCCCTGTTGATGTCCTTGCGAAGGTGTGGTCCCCAGAAATGCACACAGTGCTCTAGATGACACCTCACCAGTGTTTTATACAATGGCATCACCACCTCCTGCCTTCTCCTACTGATACCTCTACCTCTACCTAAACATCCCAGTATTCCACTAAGCCTCTGTGCTCTGCTTAGACACCTTTTGATCATCTGAAATGATAACTCCCAGATTCCTTTCCTCCTGGTGACTGTCAGCACCTCCCCTCTCATCCTGTATCTTTCTCCAGGTTCCTTCTTCACAGGCGCATTATCTTGCACTTCTTGGCATTGAACCTCAGCTGTCACACATTAGACCATTTTTGAAGCTTCCCCAGATCCCTCCTCATTTTCTCCACCCCTTCTGGGGTATACACCTTGTTGCAGATCTTGGTGTCGTCTACAAACAGGCAGACCTTTCCCTCCAGCCTTTCCACAGTGTCACTAATGAAGACATTGAACAGGACTGGCCTAAGGACTGATCCCTGAGGTACCCCACTGGTCACCCCCCTCTCCCCGGAATACATGGATACATAGAAATTGTTGGCAGATAAGGACCGTTAGGCCCAGCTAGTCTGCCCATAAGCCCTAAACTTGTATGCAGTCACTGACCCTAAGTGATCAACGGATTTTCATCATTCTCTCCCCAGCCAGTGTTCCCTTGTGTCTGTCCCAGGCATGTTTAAACCCCTCCACTGTGCTTTCCCCACCACCTCTTGTGGCAGACTGTTCCGAGCGTCCACCACCCTCTCTGTGTAAAAAAACTTCCTCACATTACCTCTTAATCTACCCCCTCCTCCAATTTCATATTGTGTCATTCTGATATATTTTCTACATTGGAAAAGAACCCCCACCTACACATTGTTTATGCCCTTGAGGTACTTGAAAGTGTTTATAATGTCCTCCCTTTCTCTCCTCCAGTGAGTACATATTGAGGACTCTTAGTCTTTCCTCATATGTTTTGTGATGCAAGCCATGCACCATCTTTGTCGCCCTTCTCTGGATAGCCTCCACCTTGTCTATGTCCTTATGCATGTGTGGTTTCCAGTACTGCATGCAGTACTCCAGGTGAGGCCTTACCAGTGTTTTATACAATGGCATTAAAACCTCCTGTCTCCTGCTAGTAATGCCTCTGCCTATGCACCCCAGCATGCCACTGGCCCTCTCTGCAGCCTTTGCGCACTACTTTGATACCTTAAGATCATCAGCTATGCTTACCCCTAGGTCTGTTTCCTCTTTGGTGACAGTCAGCACCCCCCCCCCCATTCTGTAGCTCTTCCTAGGGTTCCCCCAACCCAGGTGCATTATCTTGCACTTTTTTGAATTGAACCTCAGTTGCCACACCTCTGACCATCTTTCAAACTTCTCCAGGTCTCTCTTCATTTTCTGCACCCCTTCTGGAGTATCCACTCTGTTGCAGATCTTGGTGTCATCTGCAGATAGGCAGGCTTTTTCTTCCAGCCACTCCACAATGTCACTAATGAAGACATTGAACAGGATTGGTCCCAGTACTGATCCCTGTGTTACCCCGTTGGTCACCTCTCTCTCCCTAGATTGGATCCCATTTACCACCACCCTCTGTCTTATGTCCATCAGCCAGTTTCTAACCCAATGTATCACCTTATGCCCCATGCCCAGACTACTCATTTAGTTAACCAGCCTTCTGTGTGGGACGGTATCAAAGGCTTTGCTGAACTCTAGCTAGGCGATGTCTATCACTCCTCTCTGATTCACTTCCCTAGTCACCCAATCAAAGAAATCTATGTGATTTTATTGACAAGACCTTCCTGCTGTGAATCCATGTTGCCTCAGATCCTGGGTACCATTGGATTCCATGTGTGCCACTATCCTTTTTTTCAGCAGTGTCTCCATGATCTTCCCCACCACTGAGGTAAGGCTGACTGGCCTGTAGTTCTCCACTTCCTCCCTACTGCCACTTTTATGCAGTGTGACTACATGCGCCCTCCTCCAGTCCTCTGGAACCATGCCTGTGTTGAGTGACTCTGTGAATATGGTGGCCAGAGACGCTGCTAGTTCCCTTCTCAGCTCCCTTAATATCCTCGGGAGTATGTGGTCTGACCCCATGGACTTATTCACCTTCAGCTTTGTGAGTTCCTCCAGAACTCTCTCCACTGTGAATGGACTGGTGTCCACTCCCCCCCATTGCCTCTTCTCCCCAACTGTGGTCCTTGACCCACTCCCTCTTTAGTGAATACTGAACAAAAGTATTTGTTCAGTATTTCTGCTTTGTCTAGATCTCCCTTCTTAAACTCTCCCTCCTCCCCTTTGAGCCTCACAATCCCCCCCCCGGGTTTTTTCTGTCACTAATGTACCTATAGAATGTCTTGTCCTCTTTTTTCACAGTCCATGCTAAGCCCTCCTCTGTCTGTGCCTTGGCACTCCTAACAGCCTTCCCTGCTTTCCTTATACATTCAATGTACACCTCCCTGTCCTCCTCCCTTTGGGTTCCCTTGTACTTCCTGAAACTTGCTGTTTTAACCCTTACTCTGTCTGCTACCTCTTTGGAAAATCATAGTGGTTTCCTTCTTATTTGTCCTTTGTCCACTATCCTAAGGCATTGATTAGTTACCTCCACTATGGCTCCTTTAGTTTCCCCCACTGTTCTTCCACTCCCTCCATTACCTCTCCCTTCTCCAGGGCTGCTCTTAAACATCTACCCATTTCACTGAAATCTGCCCTCCTGAAATCTAATACTTTTGCCCTTGTGTGGCTTAATTGAGTCCCTGTCTCCATGCCAAACCACACCATGTGGTGGTCGCTGAATCCCAGCTGCCCTTTCACCTGGACTCCTTTGACTCTGTTTCCGTTGGTCCATACCAGATCCAGAATAGATTTGTCTCTGGTTGGCTCATGCACCAGCTGTCGGAGTCCAACCCCCTGCAGGGATTCTAGGATGGCCATGCTTCTGGCTGAAGCAGCTCCATGGGTGGTCCAATCTACATCCGGCATATTGAAATTGCCCATCAACAGGATTTCACCTTTAGCTGCCATGTTGTGAATTTCCTCCATTAGTACCCTGTCCACTTCCTCCCTCTGTGCTGGAGGTCTATAGATCACCACAGTATGTATTGCTGTGCCATTCCTTGGTTCAAGGGTGACCCACATTGCCTCGGCCTCCCCCTGTCTTCCCTGTACTTCTGTACCCTTTATGCCTTCTCTGATGTACAGGGCTACCCCCCTCCCTTTTTACCTTCTCTGTCCCTTCTGAACGGGGTATAGCCTGGTACATTGACATCACAGCCGTGATTAGCAGAGTACCATGTCTCTGTTATTGCTGCTATGTCAAGGTCTGCATCCGTCATCAAGGCTTCCAGGTCTGGAACCTTATTTCCCAGACTGCGGCATTTGTGAGCATGACCTTCCATGTTTTATATCCTGCCCTCCTCTGTTCTTGTTCCCTCTCCCTTGCCTGTTTCCCCCACCCCAGTTTTCTTGTTCATGTGTGCCTGCCCCCCCATCCCTCCTTTCACACATTTCACCTGCCTGCTCCTCCCTGCTTGCTTCAGTTGTTCCCATTGTCAACTTGTGTTTTTGCATGCTACCATGTGGAAGTGATCCTAAGCCACCTGTACGGTGGCCCTGAAGTGCAAAACACAAACCAAAAAAGTGAAAGGCAACCAAATACATAAACAACAACCAGAAAATAAAATGCAAACAAAATATGTAAATGTAAACAACAACCAGAAAATAAAATGCAAACAAAAACTGTAAAGCAATAAAACCAAATGTAAAGTGTGTTGCTACAAAAATAATGTAACACAGCAAAACCCAATGTAACATCCGACCAAAAGAAATGACAAACGCAACACAAAACAGTGAAGTCCATCTAAAAATTATGAAGTTATAAAAATATAATAATTACTGGGTTCCAATTTATTCAATGGCAAAAACCGTGTGTTAAATACCGTAACACCTGAGTAGGTGTTACGCATTCACGTGGTACCTTCCCATTCAAATCCGCTCGAGACAACACAGAAAGACAACTCGAGTTTCCCACTGTCTGTTTCACCTCACAAACCACTGACCATATAAACTCATCTCCTCACTGGCGCTCGCTCCTTACAAAACATTCTCTGTTAGCCTCGCACTACCTAACTAAAATTAAAAAAATGCTCAAGCAACTTCCGGTAACGTCACCAACATCATGGCAGCTTAGAAGAACAACTCCCCCCCCCCCCCATATCAACATTCAAACCGTTTCCACACAGCTCAGAGCAAACAACTTGGGGTAGAAATGCAAAGACTAAATAGTGGAAACTCAGCTGGGAAGCGATCCCATTCAAAAAACTGGAAAACACAGGTGGATCAAGGAGGATTGAGCTCAGCAAGTTCAGTGAACAGTGGGGGGGAGTCTCCATCGAGCATGGCGAGCGGGGACACAGAGACAGAACTGGAAACTCTGTCTCGATCCAGATTTGAAACCCTTCTATCTGAAATTAAGCAGTTTAGATCGGAAACAAAGCAAGAATTCAACAAGCTGCACTCTGATCTTAAAGGGCTGGAAACCAGGATGACCTCTGTGGAGGGGCGTATTGCGACAGCAGAAGATGACTTAGTTCAAATCTCTTGAGCAATGGAAGTTATAGTACATCAACAAGAGCTCACTACCGCCAAGTGCATAGACCTAGAGGCTCGCTCACGTAGAGATAATCTGAGAATATATGGCCTGCCCGAAGCCACGGAGGTAGGGGAGATGACGGATTTTTTGGAGGACTTGTTAAAACATGTTTTGGACTTACCCCCAGCATTTCAATTCAGGATTGAAAGAGCACACAGAGCGTTGGTGCCTAAACCGACCGGAGCATCTGCTAGGCCGAGGTCGATCATTGCAAAATTCGCAAGCTTCCGGGAGAAAGAACAAATCCTTCGGGCTGCCTGGAAACAAGGGCGTGTTGAATACAACGGGGCTCACCTGTTGTTTGATCAAGATTACCCCCCTATAATCCAACAACACCGGATGGCATACACACCGATACTCCGGAAATTGAAAGCTTTAAATATTAGATTTCAAACCCCTTATCCATCTCGCCTGCGGGTGTTTTGGGAGGCTGGTACAGAACTATACCAAATGTACGAAGAAGCACTCCTAGCACTGAGAAACAAAGGACACGAATTATCCGAGGCCCACACCCGTGGAGATCCGCGGGCCCCCCTGCAGAATCCATGGCGTCGGGCCGGAATTCGTCACCCCTCTCACTCAGGAAGGAAAGCGCGGCAAACTCACTGCAAGATATCAAAAGATGCTGCACAAGCTCACCCACAGGCCCCTAAGGAGACTTCAGCCGGGAGAGCGGAGGACACCTGAGGTTGGATCACCCCGAAATAGTTGGAACTTGAGTTCGGGAGAAGCCTTGTCTTGGCATCTAACTCTGTATGGCTGGAGTAGACATGGCAGTCTTCAGCAAAAACATAGAAACTTCCGAGGCCTTATACGAGGCCAAGTTGGTAACTGTTTGGGTCCTTGAGGGGAAGCTGGGGGACGGGGATATGGAGGGATCGAGCAGTCTGTAATGCTACCTGATGAAGGGGAACTTGGATTGATGGGAGATAAGATTATTTTAATCGACCATTAAGGTTACGATCCCACAGAAGTCAAGGACTCACCCAAGGGAAAGGGGATTTTAGAGGAGGGGAAACCGAAAGCTGGATACTGGAAATTTACATGGGGCTCTAAGAAGCCAGGGAGGTCATTTAATGGGGACTCCTTATCGAGTAAAGGGTTCATGTAACCGCTGAATTTATTATTTGGGGGAGACTGATGAAATGTAGAAATGTGGCTAAGTTGTGCTACTCGAGAGGAAGGCTGAGAAGTATGCCAGCACTATGTCCCCACCCTCAGCCGGCTAACTAAACGCTGGAACGCCCACTGGTGGGATGGGCCTTGAGTAATCATAAGGCGTGCTATAATGAAGGGGGGGTATAGACACCTGGGGACCTCAGTATCTTATGGAGTTGGTTTTCGGGACAGGTTATGGAACTGGACCGGGTAAACCTTCCTGTAAGATGAAGGGGTATACATTTTCGAGCACCTCTTGGACTGCAAACTATCGCAATCCAGGAAGTTTAAAATGGAAGGGTTGGAACTCACCCCAGGTTTTTATATCGAGTTGTAGTAAGAGAACACGTAGTATCATCTGAAACATTACCCTAATATGGTCCCAGGTAACGCCTATGACCTCTTGGTGTTCCCATTGCTGATGAAGGGCTCGGGGGGGGTAGGATAGAGGAAGTACAGGATCACTTTCCTTTGTTCTCTTTTTTACAGCTTCGGCAGAGGAGAGTAAAGGGGGGAGGAGAGTTGAACACCCGGAATGCTTACACAGGGTTTACTGCGTATATCCCATATGGTTTCTATGGGTTTGATGTTGGTGATGATATGCCAAGACATCTGGCATGGACCTGATAAGGTTAAGGTCCAGGAGGAGCGAATCATTTTGATGATTCCCTTTCCTCCTATTCGAGTATCGCAAACTTGAATGATTAGAGAATGGTACTTACTATTCTCCTACCTTGGGAGTTTTCTTGTAAATAGTTTGTCTGAGTGGGGAAGACTCGATTGATTAGTGCCACCACACAGGAGTTTTGGAATTTATTGTTATGACTGTGTATACAGGATGCTGAGAATTATAAAGTTAAAGATAGTCACTGCAGTAGCCAGGGTATAATTATGCAAGAATGTTACTTTACTGAAGAGGAATTGGGGGAGAGGAGGCAGGATATACATAGTGGCGGGGAGGAGATGGGGGAGGGTGGGGGTCCACTATACAGTTGGGATTATGGTTTCAGCTGAGAAATGGAAGATAATACCATTGTAAGAATTGTTTCTCACAATGTTAATGGGCTAAATAACCCAGTGAAAAGACATAAAGTAATGTCAGCTATAAAAAGACAGAAACCCACTTTTGTTCTACTGCAAGAAACTCATTTAAATAAAAGTGAACATCAGAGGTTGGGAAAGTTCGGCTATGATCAGGTGACAGCTGCTTCTTATGGGAAGGGGAAGAGACAAGGCTCTGCAGTGCTGGTCATAAAGGAACACAATTCAGAAACTGACCAGTTATGCAGACCCTGAGGGCCGTTTGGCCATTGTGACAGGGAATCTTGAGGGTATCCCCATTACTCTAGTTTCTCTCTACGTTCCTCCGGGCTCCACTGTGGACATTTTACGGTCCCTTTTACACAAAATAACGGAGCAGCAGAAAGGATTACTAATAGTAGAGGGAGATCTAAACCAGATATGGGAGCAGAATGATAAGTCCAAAACCAAGGTATTCCGACAAAATCCGGCTGGGAAATTCATTAAGAAACATCTAAAGGGGGCCTTCTGGGTTGATACCTGGAGAAAGCACAACAAAAATAAACGAGAATATACACACTACTCATTCCCCCATGGCTCCTTTGCCAGGATTGATTATCTGTTGATTTCCGGAGAACATCAAGACCAAGTGATGGAATGTAAACACATCCCATCAGTTCTCTCTGATCACTCCCAGCTATTGCTGCGTTTGAACTGGAGAGTCCACAGAGGTCAGTCTCTCTGGAGGTTCAACAATTATTTCCTTAATGTAAAAGAATTTACAGACATGGCTGCTAAGAGGCTATCGCAAATTCAACAAGACAATAAGTACCCCAGGGTGTCGGACACAATACTCTGGGATACGATGAAAGCAGTTTTCAGGGGGGACTGTATCAAGTTTGCGGCCCACTTTAGAAAGCAGCAAAACCGGCAGATGGAGGAGCTCCAGAACCAACTATTGGTTCTACAGGGACGCCTGGCGGGGACAAAACAGTGTTGTCAGACATACAAATTGTTAAACAGCAAATTCAAAAGTTAATTGTTATAAAAACGGAACAAGCACTGCAGTGTTTGCGGCAAAGATATCATGAAATTGGCCCTAGAATCACGCGCCTCCTGGCCAACCGGCTAAGACAACATACTGCCAGAACTATGATTGCCTGGATCAGAGACCCCAAGACAGGCCAGATACTAAGTTCCCCAGAAAAAATCTTGAATAGTTTCCGGGACTTCTACTCTAGTTTATACTCTATGGAGCAGATACCGGATAGAGAACAAATCAGGTCATACCTGACGAAATTAAAACTTCCAAAATTAACGGAGGAGATTAAACAATCCCTGGACTCCCCCATCTCCGCAACAGAATTAGTTTCAGCAATTAAAAGATTGAAATCAAAAAAATCCCCGGGCCCAGATGGTTATACCCCTGAGTTCTTTAAATTCTTCATAAAAGAAATTAAAGGTCCCCTTTTGGAGGCTTGTAGGGAAGCACAGACAGGGGAGATGTTACCAGACTCCTGGAATTATGCAGTTATATCAAGTGTTCCTAAGCCTGGTAAAGAAAACACGCAGTGTAACGCTTATCGCCCGATATCTGTTTTAAACATTGATTATAAATTATATGCATCTATCCTGGCGAGACGTCTGGAGGGGACACTGCCCAGTTTGGTCAACTATGATCAGATGGGCTTTGTCCTTGGTAGACAGGCCCAGGATAATATCAAAAGATCTCTGCAGGTCTTGTACCGAGCGGCTCAGTCGGGGGAGCCCTGCATGCTGTTGAACTTAGATGCGGAGAAGGCCTTCGACCGAGTAGCGTGGTGCTTCCTGAATGAATCAATGGGGGCATTTGGATTCTCTAAGTCCTTCATTAGAATTATAAATAATATTTACACGAGCCCCAAGGCATACATAAAGATAAATGGCAGGGTTTCCTCCCCCATTGCTCTTTATCGAGGCACTAGACAGGGGTGCCCCCTTTCCCCCCCTTCTCTTTGCTTTATATTTGGAGCCCCTGGCACAGATGTTGAGACAGGAGGAGTTGGGGCAGGGTTGGGATGTGGGAGGGGAAACTCACAAATTGGCATTGTATGCAGATGACCTATTAATTTACCTTAGGAACCCAGAGCAAACATTGGAACCCTTGTGGACTCGGCTATCAGAATTCAGCCAACTGGCGGGGTACAAAATAAACATGAGCAAAACAGAAATCTTAAGAACATGTTATGACCCTTCAGAACGAATTCAAAAGGAATTCCCTTTTAAATGGGATGTTTCCCAAATCAAATACCTTGGGGTACAACTGCGCTTGCAGCCGGAGCTGATGTTCTCCATTAACTTTATCCCAGTGTTGGAGAGAATTAAGTCAGAATTGGATCAATGGGCCCCCATCCCTATACCATTGATTCAGAGAGTAGAAGCAATAAAAATGGTAATGCTTCCTAAGTTCCTATATTTGGTACAGACAATACCTATACAGATCCTAGACACTTACTTTCAAACTTTAAATAGGACAATTTCCCGCTTTATTTGGGGTTCACAAAAGCCTAGAGTTCGCCTGTCAGTCCTTCAGATTCCGAGGGCAGAGGGGGGCCTAGCACTGCCAAATTTTAAATTATATCATTATGCAGCTCAATTACATACAGCTTTCTACTGCCTGGATGAGACATATGTAGCCAAGTGGAAATCGTTACAGCTAGGGGATACTGATTTGCAGGAGAATTTGAACACTATGCTCTTGGGACAGAAAAGTAGATCAATCATTGGACAGGTAGACAACCCCTACACAGCCTCCACTTTGATGGTCTGGTACGGAATTCTGGGGGATAAACGCGCTAACAGTTGGAGGAGCTTGTTGACTTCTGTTCCCCATCTAGAAGCATTTACCCCCAATAAGTTGGATGCAGGTTTTAAGGGCTAGGAAAAGAAGGCCTTCACCTGATTTGGCATTTTCTAAAGATGGGAGATCCAGCCATTTGAATCACTGGTCCACAGTTATGGAATCTCATGGTAGGATAGATTTAAATATTTCCAAATTAAGAATTATATATCTGACTTAGTGAAGCAGGGCAAGATTGGGGGCTTGCCACCTCCTCAGATTGCACACATATTCAGGAGGGCGGTAGAGGGGAACCCGATTAGATCCCATATTATTTCCAGGATGTATCAGTTACTCATATCTTGGAAAGGGGATAGTATTTCGTATATTAAGATAGACTGGGAACGAGACTTGAGAACTCAGATCCCTGAGGAACTATGGGCATGGACACAAACGAGAATTCATTGGGGGATAGCAGCAGTCAGTTGGCGGGAGTTTTCATAGAAGATTTTTATTTGGTATTTTCGATCCCCTAGGGACCAGTTGAAATATCGAAACTCAGGTTCTCCGTACTGTTGGAGAAACTGTGGTCACTCTCATGCATCATTAGTCCATATATTGTGGGATTATCCTGTCCTGGGGCCCTTCTTCCGAGATCTCCAACAGGCCTTGCAGATAATACTGGGACCTAGTTTGGAAATCTCCTCCCTCTGTTATTTCTTCTTGGACCTCCCCAAGGAATTGCAGGATTCCCTAACAATCAGGTTTTTGAAAGTTTCATTACTAGTGGCCCAAAAAACAATTACATGTAACTGGCACTCCTCTAAGGTCATCACCCTGAATATGTGGCAAAACCGCATGATAGAGCTGTACAGAATGGAGGCTTTATCTGCTAATATCAATAAAAGGATTCCCAGCTTTGAGATTATGTGGAGGAGATGGATTATATATATGGCAGAGGTGAGGCCTGATTTCCTGCCATGATAAAGCATAGTTGGAACTGGGTGATGTGTGGTTCGGGGACAGGATGGTTTATGTATCACATAATCTGGTATTCCTTGAATGATATCGCTGAGCTTCATCTGGGACCGGGGAAGGCTGGGGTAGATTGGCAGCTCCTGCTCTCCTCTTCTCTCATCACCTTCTCTCATCACCTTCTCTCATCATTTTTTAAAAGGTCATTACAGCTACAGTCTCTTCCTGGTGAGGGCACTCTCTAGAGGAAGATTCAGACGAAGCAGTTAATATTACACAGACAGTTGGTAGATTGTTTTAAGCCATTTTCTGTTCGAATCTGTTTTTAAATTTTTTTATTTTTATTTCTTTATTTGTGTTTAAACTCTTATTTGTATATATTTGGTCTAATAGCCATACTCTTCAAAATATGTGATGAATTACCTGGGAGTTGTGGGAAAAGAGGGAAGTAGTTTGAATAAGCCCATTGAAAAAAATGTCTGTGATATATTTTGTCATGTATATGTGAGAAAAATTTTTTAAAATAAAGAAAGTTTCAAAAAAAAAAAAAATGCTCAGCCAATTTCAAACCGCGGAAGAAACGGTTCCTCCAAGGCTTCTCAGCCACAGCAAGACACATCTCCACAGCTCACTACCCAGCATGATGAAATGCCTTCCGGTAACATGCAGGCTTTGTTTGGGAGCGCCTGCATTTTCCACAGCCCCATCACAGTCAACATCTGTAAGTCCAACCAACAACCCCAAAAAAAGAACAAGAACCCAAAACATCGAGAACTCGGACATCTATGAATAACGTATTCTAATCAAAACAAAACAATGACACTTTAATTTACCTCATAAATCTTACGTTTAACTGTAAGACACCAGATTGTTAGAGTCCACACTTTCACCACGGTCCCTAGCTACTCTCCCTTTCAACAGTCACCTTTCCTCTGCAGGTCAAACGATGACACCACATAAAAACAGACATGCCAACCTGAAAAAACAACCATCTAGATATTAATTTATTCGTTTTCTTCTTTTTAATAGTTAAAAAGAACAATTTGTGTTCAACCTGCAGTTCTCTGTTTGTGTTACAAATGAAAGTGTTTCATTAGCACAAGGTAAGACTCCACTTTCATCTTTTTTATTTCAAATCTCAACAGGAAAAAAACAGAACCCTTCAATTATATATAACAAAATATGGGGTGCAGTGTGTTTCACTCGAATTTACCACACACCCTCGTTGTTGGATGGCTATCATAAACCCCTCGGGCTTCGCCCTCGGGGTTTATGTGCCATCCAACAACTCAAATGTGTGTTAAATTCTCATAACACACTGCACCCCATACGTTATCCTATATTTAACACAACTAAAACATGAATGCAAATAAATGTAATATAGTGCAACAAAAAAGTGAAGGTAAACAAAAAAGCATTGCACAACTAAAAGATGATTGCAAGCGAAAAAAGCATAGCAGAAAAAAGATGAATGCAATCAAAATGTGAATCAAGAATCCAAGAGCTGGCTGGTACCACAAATAGCTTGTCCAAAAGAGTAAGTGCAAATGAATGCATCCCGCACCAGGTATTCCATGGTGTCCATTGACACCCTCCACACTTATCCCATCACTTGCCAAGGACACATTACTTGCCAAGGAGTCACTAGTATGCAGAGGCAATATGTTCCTGTTCCAAGCCAGTTATTTCCTGCTGCCCAGTGGCACACACCCTCCTCCACCCCATCTCCATGCCAAGCAATTCCTGATGTCCAGTGGCATCCTCTTACCACATGTCCAATCTGTATCAACCATTCAATGCATGCCCAGTAGCACCACCTCCCTCTATTATCTGCCAAGCATTCACTAGGGTCCTAGGACTACTCCTTCACCCAACTCCATGCCAAGCACACCTTGGTGTGTGGTATCAGCCCCCTCCCTAACCTCATCCAGGGCCAAGTAGCCCCTGATGTCCAGTGACACTACCTTCACTTACCCTTGGGCCTATACGAAGATATGAACATATGAAGAAGCCAGCAGAAGAAGGCCATTTGGTTTATAAATTCTACTCGTATTGCAGGATCCACAGCTTGAGCTAATGTCCCTGCCCTCTCTCCCCACTCCTCCCATCCTCCCAACCCATGATCCTTACATTCCCCCTATGCCTATCCCAGCCTCTCTTAAAACTGCCCACTGTCTTCAATAAAATGACCTTTTCCAGCATCGCATTCCAAGTGTCCACCACCCTCTCTGTGAAGAAGTGCTTCCTGACCTCCCTCCTAAACCTCCCAGCCTCCAGCTTAAGACTGTGCCCCCTCATGTTATGGTTGCCACTCAGCTTAAAGAGATTCTCCTTATCAACCTTATTTATCCCTTTCAAGTACTTGAAAGTCCCAATCATGTCCCCTCTCTCGCTCCTGTCTTCCAGGGAATACATGTTCAGTCCCCTCAATCTCTCTTCATATGCCTTACCCTGCTGACCCACTATCATCTTTGTAGCCCTCCTCGGGACCTTCTCCAGTAGGTTAATGTCCTTTTTGAGGTGTGAGCACCAGTACTGAACTCCATACTCTAGATGCGGCCTTACCAGTGACCTGTACAAGGGCAGAATAACCTCCTCTCTCCTACTACTGTTCCCCCCTAGATATGCATCCCAGCATCTTGTTTGCCTTTGCTGCTGATTTCTTGCACTGCGTGGAGTGCTTCAGGTCACTAGTGATCATCACTCCTAGGTCCTTCTCCTCCTCCTCTGATGCAGATACTCAGATTCCACCCAGGAAGTACTCTGCCTTGGGATTCTTGGCTCCAATATGCATAACTTTGCATGTCTTGGCATTGAAGCCAAGCTGCCAGATCCTGGACCACCTCCCCAGCTTTTCTAGATCTTCCTGTAGGTCCTGTATCCTTTTAGCTGTGTCCACACTCCCACAGAGCTTGGTGTCATCTGCTAATAGGCACATTTTGCCCTTAATGCTATCTCCAATGTCACTGATGAAGACATTGAACAACACCAGCCCCAGCACTGAGCCCTGTGGGACCCCACTTGTTACCTCTCTGGTGCTAGATAACTCTCCCCCACAACCACCCTCTGGGTTCTGTCCCTCAGCCAGTTTTCCACCCATCTAGCCATCTTTTCCCCAACCCTGAGATCCACCAACTTCCTGATCAACCTTTTGTGGAGCACAGAGTCAAAGGCCTTGCTGAAATCAAGATAGAGGATGTCTACCGCTTGGCTCCTGTCTACTGTCTTAGTGACACTGTCAAAGAATTCAATCAGATTCATTTGGCACAATCTCCCTCCCATGAACCCATGCTACCTCGCAACCTGGAGACCATGCTCCTCTAGATATTCCACCAACCTTTCCTTTAGTATGGTCTCCATGAGCTTGCCCACAATGGAGGTCAGACTAACTGGTCTGTAATTTCCTGGGTCATCCTTGAGACCACTTTTGTGGAGGGGCATTACATAGATTTCATTGGTATTTCAAGCTGCATAGACTTACGTCCCTAGTGCTTGTCAATAAACTTTACATGTGCTGTTCTCCAGTCCTGCGGTACCATGCCTGACTCTAGTAAACTATTAAACAGGTCTGCCAGTGGCTCTGCCAGCTCCTCAGCCAGTTCCTTTAGTACCCTTGGATGTACTCTGTCCAGGCCTGCTGATTTGTCCACCTTCAATGCCAGCAGCCCCTCCCTCACTCTATCCTCCTCTATCACTCCATATGTGTTCCCTTCCCCCCATTCCTGTTTTCCCTCCTGAAGGCACTGGTCCGTCCTTCTCCCTGGTGAAGATGGAACAGAAGTATTCATTTAGTATCTCTGCTTTTCCCCCATTATCCTCCACCCACTCCATCCCTTTCTTAAGCCTAACAATCCATTTCTTCTTATCTCTTTTCTCACTTATATAGCGAAAGAAAGCCTTGTCTCCCTTCTTAATTCCTTCAGCTATCTGCAGTTCCTTCTTTGCCTTTGCTCTCCAGACTTCCTTACTTGCCTCACTAACCACCATAGGTAATTTTCCCTATCCACCTCTCTCTTGGTCTTCCTGAATTTTCTATAGGCCAACCTCTTTTCCCTTACTGCCTGGGCAACCCCCGAACTGAACCAGCTGGGCGCTTTGGCCCTTGTGTCTTTCCCACTGAGCCTAATGTATTCATCTGTGGCAACCAGTATTCCTTCCTTAATGATGGACCACCTTTGGTCCACCCCCATACCTGCTCTGATGCCCACCAGATGGCTCCTTAGCACTTCACCCATTTTCCTGAAGTCCACCCCTTCTGAAATCCAAGATTTTGGTCTTAGTCAGGGTGCTTTCCATGCCCATATCCAACTGGAACCATACTGTGCAATGGTCACTTCCACACAGTGGCTCCCTGACCATTATTTCCTGTGCATGCTCCCCATTTGTGAGCACCAGATCAAGAATTGCCTCAGCGTGAGAAGATGACCCCTGTCTTAGGTTTATCCCCTGGGTAGGAGACTGAGGTTCTTCCCACCACCCACCCAACCCCATGTCCTAATTAATGCAAGCTGAGATATGCCTATGTGCATAGAGAGATAAAAATATACTGATGGAACCCTTGTCACAAACATACTCAGCAGGTCAGGCCCTCTGCTCCTGCAGTGCCAACCTCCGAGCGCAAGAGTGTGAACAGGTAACAGACATGGTAACACTCCTGTCTGCTTGTGGGTCTGAATCACCTTTGGTCTCAAGTTCTGGGGGGATTCAAACTGCGAACCTTATGCTAGCGTACCCAAATGTACAGGCTGAGATAAAATTCTCTTCGGGGGATGCAATATAGCTTTCGCCTAGGGGCACCTAACCAGGTATCCAAAATGAACCCTTAAAACTCTGTAAAAAACCTTGGATATATGCTTACCTTTTCCCAGTTTAGTAACACCATCAAGCTTTGAACAGTTTTTGTCAGTCTTAACCCTCTATATGTCACATGCAAAAAGAACTTCGAAGACACACCACGGCAGTCTTTCAAAATAATATATTTACTAAAATGGATAAAAATATGTAAAATGTAAACACAGAACACTATATCAAAAAGCATACAATCACTTAAAAGAACAAGGTTAAAGTACAAAACATGAACTCCTACCTCAATACAATTAGACTTTTTCTATCTAATGTATTACCTCTTTATAGTGCTTAAGTTAGATCAGAGATCTTGTTTCTTAAGAGTCCAAAAAGATATGTCCCAAGTTCAAACACAATATACAGTTTAAAACTCTGTGTTTCCACACCCCTTCTATGATATCATCTAGCTCCTCCTTTTAGAATATAAAAAATATACAAACAGGATGTCCTATCAGGAGGTATTTCAAATAAGGTGACATCATCAAAAATTTATTTCCCAATATGACTCCTTAATTAACATCCCCTCTTTGATCTCAAGCAGTTCCTATTCCCAGGGCACATCAAAGGATTTTATGACTTTTAGCACCATGGTGGTATAACATGTTTTTTCCTCTAAGATATCATAAAAGTTTATGAGCCCTATATCCTGGTAGCTGGGTCAGTTCTAATTAAGTCTCCCTGGTCCTTTAATTACCTCCTGGTTTTAGGTTAATATATCTTGTAGCTTCTCTGACCTGGGGGGGGCACCCATAAGCACAGGCTATATTTTTATATTACAAATAGCATAGAACAATCATAACCAGCTGGCCAAGCATCACACTCCTCCCCACCTAGACTGAATTTGGGGGCTCTATCCCCTGCATGGGATGAGCTTCCCAAATCAGTTCAGTCTTCATATACATGCGACAGGCCATCAGCATTCTGATTGGTCACTCCAGCCCTATGTAAGATTGTCATGTCATACCCTTGCAAGGCAAGACTCCATCTTAATAGTCTACCATTAGTTTTTCCCATTTGGGTCAGCCAAACCAGGGGTTGTGGTCCGTTTGTACCTCAAAATGCTGCCCGTATAAGTATGGCTCTAACTTCTTTAGGGCCCACGCTATGGCAAGGCACTCTTTTCCACAGTAGAGTAAGCCTGCTCCCTGGGAAGTAACTTTTTACTCAGGTACACTACAGGGTGATCTTTCCCTTGGTTGGATGTCTGACTCAGTACTGCCCCAATACCCACGTCTGAGGGGTTAGTCTGGACTATAAAGGGTCTGCTATTGTCAGGACTTGTCAACACAGGAGCACTGCACAGTGCCTCCTTCAGTCTGGTAAAGGCTTTTTCACAGGCTGGTTCCCAGGTAATTTTCTTAGACATCTTTTTCTTTACCAGGTCAGATAGGGGAGCAGCCAGGGTACTGTAATTGGGTACAAATTTCCTATAGTACCCTGCTGTCCCTAGAAAACTCTTGACCTGCTTCTGCGTTTCTGTTCTGGACCATGCCTTGATCACCTCTATTTTTACTTGGTTAGGACGGAGCTGTCCCCGGCCTACAACGTGCCTGAGGTATGCCACTTCAGCCATGGCCACCTGGCACTTCTCAGCTTTGACAGTGAGCCTGGCCCTCTGTATCCTGCCCAGCACTTCCCTAAGGTGGGACACGTGTTCCTCCCAGTTGGCACTAAAGATCATAATGTCATCCAGGTACACCATTGCATACTCCTCAGCACCATTTAACACCTGGTTCACCAACCTTTGGAAAGTGGCTGGGGCATTCTTCATTCTGAAAGGCATCACTTTAAATTCAAATAAGCCTATTGGAGTGATTAAGGCCGACCTCTCCCTAGCTCTGTCAGTTAACTCTACCTGCCAATACCCCTTTGTCAGGTCAATAGTCATAAGGTATGTTGCCCCTCCCAACTTGCCCAGGAGTTCATCCATCTGGGGTATCAGGTGGATGTGTGACTTCATGACTGCATTCAGTCCACGATAGTCCACAGAGAAATGAGTAAAGCCATTTGGCTTGGGCACAAGGACTACGGGTGAGGCCTAGGGGCTGTGGGATCTCTGGATTACCCCTAAATACAGCATTTCCTCCACCTCTCTCCTAATGTCCTTTTGGACAGCCTCTGACACTCAATATGCTGTCCACTGTATGGGCGTTTGTGTCCCTGTCTCCACATCATGTGTCGCTAAGGGGGTTATTCCAGGCTTGGCGCTAAACAGTGGGGCAAAGTCTTCTAAAACCTCTCTTACTTCCTGGATCTTGTCCGGGGCCAGCTAGGGTGACAATTTAACTGCCTCCACAGAGGACTCCTGCTTGCTTTCTTCCAGCAAGTCCAGGAGGGGGTCTCCTTCGTCTGTCCCCTCCCCAGGACTATATATTGCAAGCACCATGTCAGCCTTATTAGCATATGGCTTCATCATGTTGACATGGTACATTCTGTCAGGTAACTCTATGATATAGTTCACGTCATTTACCTTTCTAACTACTTTGTATGTCCCGGCCCACTCAGCCTGCAGCTTTTCTTTCCAGACCGGAATAAGGACCATAACTTACTGACCCATCATGTATGAGCGAGCTCTGGCTCTGCCGTCATACCACACTTTTTGTTTTTGTTGGGCAGCTGCCAGGTTGCTCTGGGCTGTCCCCATAAGCTCCTTCAGCCTTTCCCTAAACCTAAGGATGTAATCCACTATGGGAATTTCCAGGGTGGCGTGCTTGCCTTCCCAGTCCTCCCAGATCACGTCTAGGGGCCCACATACCCGGTGTCCATATAAGAGCTCGAAGGGGGAAAATCCTGTCGACTCTTGGGGCACCTCCCTGTATGCAAACAACAGGGGGGGAAGATATTTCTCCCAGTCCCTCCTATGCTGTTTAGCAAACGCTTGAAGCATTGACTTCAGGGTACCATTAAATCTTTCCACAAGCCCATTAGCTTGTGGATGATAAGGTGTTGTGCATCTCTGCACCACCCCACACTTCTCCCACAAACATTTCATCAGGTCCGACATGAAGGAACCCCCTCAATCGGTGATAACCTCCTGTGGAAACCCAACAAGGGAGAAAATCCCAAGTAAGGCATCTGCCACTTTGTCTGTCCTCAGTGAGGATAGGGTGACTGCCTCTGGATACTGGGTGGCATAATCCACCACAGTCAGGATGAACCTCTTCCTGGAGGAGCTGGGGATATTTAAAGGCCCCACAATATCCATTTCCACCCTCTGGAATGGCTCCTCCACTTTGGGCAATGGAATTAGGGTGGCTTGGGTTTTCTTACCCGCCTTCTCTATTTCTTGGCACCGGTGACAAGACCTGCAATACTCCTTCACCGCTGGGTGAAGTTGGGCCAATAGAAATTCTGGGCCAACTGCTGCATAGTGTGCGCGATTCCCAGATGGCCAGACAAGGGAATATCATGTGCAATCTTGAGCAACTGCTCATGATACCCCTGGGGAACAACAAGCTGTCTGCCTATCACCCCTCCCTCTGTCTTCACAGCCTGAGTATACATCAGTCCATTTTCCCAATAAACCTTATGTTTACCATCACCTCCCTGTGCTCCATCAGAGTCTGCCCAAGCCTTCAGCCTCTCTAGACTAGGGCCACTTTTCTGAGGAGCAGCTGCAAACTCCTTACACATTCCCAAGGCATGGGACAGGTCCCCTTCAGTCTCTAAACTAGGGTCCCTAGCACTAGCGTGAGGGCACTCAGGATCACTGTCATCCCTAACCCTCTGACAATGGGTCACCCCTCCTTCTTCAGAGTAACCCTCTGCAGCTGTGTGGTTAACTGCTACTGGGGAAATTTCTACCCCCTTTTCATTAGTCTCCCTATCAGGAGACACAGGCTGGGGAACCAGCCTCCCAGTGGTTTCCACAATGGCTTCTGTGGGGTCCAGGGAACTACAATTTTCCCTTGCCACTTGGCTATGGATAACTGCACACACTATCCCATTTGAGATTGTTGCCAAGGATGATGTCAACTGCTAAAGTTTTGGCTACAACCACCTGTTGCACAGTCCCCCCTGTTTCACCCCAGTCTAGGAGAACACTAGTGAGTGGCAATGTGGTCTCCTCACCAGTGAACCCTTGCACAGTTACAAATTCATTGGGTATAAACTGACCAGGCTCTATCAGATCCCCTTTTACCAATGTCAGGGATGTCCCTGTGTCCCTTAACCCTTGTGTCTGTACACCATTCACCGTGACTGGGTGCATGTGTTCCCTCATGTTCACAGGCATGCTTCTAGGGACACACAAACAACCCACTTCTTTTCTAGCCCCATTTTGCATATTGCTCACCCTTTTGGGACACTGTCTGGCAATATGCCCAGTTTCTTTACAAACCCAACATTCGTTTCTTTTCTCAGAAAAATATTTTCTCTGAAACCTGGGGCTAACTGGTTTCAGTGGAGGCAGTCAGGGTTTTAGCTGCCCTGAAGGTGCACTTTTCCCTTTCTGCACTGCCACACCCACCCCAGTCACTCTCAGAGAAGGTCTGCTCTTGGCATAGAGGTCCCAGAGTTCAGCAGCCTCTTGCACTGTTTTGGGATCTTGTCCTCCAGCCAAGTTTTCAGCTCTGCTGGGCATGCCCAAAAAAACTGTTCTAACAAAATAGCATTTTCAATTTTATCTACAGAGTTTGCTTCAATTCCTTCCCACCAATGTTTTAAAAACTGACGTTGTTTCATGGCTAGCTCCTTGTAGCTTGTATCAGGGCTTCTCCTGAGCTTACGGAATTTAGCTCTGTATGGTTCTGCAGTTAAATCAAACTTTTTTACAAGTGCAGCTTTAAGTTTGCTGTAATCATTACTGTCATCATTGTCCATTTGACCCAATGCATCCCGAGCTTTCCCGGTAAGTAGCGGGGATAGCTGGAAGCTCCAGGACCCTCTAGGAATTTTAGCCTGAATACAAACTTTCTCAAAGGAATTTAAAAAGCTATCCATATCCTACCCCTCTTTAAATTCAGCTATCAATTTGGAATTCAATTTGTAACCCAGTCCTGTAGTTCCAGTTAAATCCAAGCCACTTACCTGCTCTGGTGCTGGTGCTGGTGGTGGTGGTTGGAGTCATAACTTCTCCAGTTCATGTTGCCTCTGGTGCTCACGCTCCTCTTGGTCCACCTCTCACTGTTCACAGTCCGCTTCTCGCTGTTCTCGCTCCCTTGCTTCTCTCACTCCACTTCTTTCTGTTCTCGCTCCGCTTCTCGCCGTTCTCACTTAGCCTCCCTCTGGAACTCCAGCTCCATTCTGCGCAACTCAATCTGCAGTCTGATTGCTTCTGGCTCCAGAATGCTGGTGACCTTCCCCTGCTGCTGTGACCCTTCGCTTGCACTGGCCCTGCTGCCCTCCTCACCGGATCTGGAAACTGCACTGGCCACTAGCCCCTCCACACCCAAGGTTTGGTTGTTTACGGTCACAGTCTGTGACTCAATGTTCTGGGCATCTGCTGCCATCAGGGCATCCATGAGGTTCTGCTTGGTGACTCTCACCTCATACAGGGCTCCTCTGTCCTTGCACAACTGCTTCAAGTACTCTTCAGTGTGCCCGCTGTAATTGGAAGCCAACTTCTTCCCTAACTACAGCTACTCTAACTTGCACTATAGAAAAAAATAAAACAGGTAGAAACTTGACTATAAGCAAAATGATATAGTTCTGTTTCCTTTTTAAAAATAAATCACTGCCTTATTTTGCAAGTGAGCTGTACAGTATTAAGCTGACACACTGAACAGTTAAAGCTTGTGTTACCAAATTTATCCCACCTCTGCCACCAAACTCTGTCACAAACACACTCAACAGGTCAGGTCCTTTGCTCCCACAGTGCCAAACTCCAAGCGCAAGAGTGTGAAGAGGTAACAGACAGGGTAACCCTCCTGTCTGCTTGTGGGTCCGAATCATATCCTGGTAGCTGGGTCAGTTCTAATTAAGTCTCTCTGGTCCTTTAATTACCTCCTGGTTTCAGGTTACTATATCCTGTAGCTTCTCTGATCTGGGGAGGGACCCATAAGCACAGGTTATATTTTTATATTACAAATAGCATAGAACCATCATAACCATGTGGCCAAGTGTCACAACCCTTTCCTAGTTACTTGTTTTTTCAGTTATCATTGCCTTGGCACTAGAAAGAATAAAAAATCAACATGAAATTAATTTCATACTTTAAAGCAACTCATGAAAGAAAATTCTTAAGGTAGTGCCACAAAATATGTAATACCTAATTTGTATATGACCTTTTGACCTCCTGCATTTAAAATAGTATGTTGGTGTTCTCATACAGTTAGGAAATACTGAAAGACTTAAATCCCTTATGGTTTCAAAAAGCTGTATGTTTTCCTTATGCCACAATAAAGGAATAAAGGTATAAAAATGACTTTTAAGCCCCAGTTTGTTAAACAAAGGAATAGGGCAGCCCCTACAGAAATTTGATGGGGAGGAGTGCTTGCTACACTCTGAAACCTTTTGTGCTGTGGGCTGTTTAAGGGTAGGGCACCTCTGGGTGCTAAAACTAAATGCTAAATGCTTACAAAAATGGTACAGTTTTATGGAGAGATAGAAGGGGTAGAGATTTGCCTAAACATAAAAAAAAACCTTCTGTGTTGTGAAGGCTTGCTGAGCTGGCAGGAGAAGGGAAATGAGGAGCGAACCCTCAGTTTCCCATTCCCCTGGCCAACTCAGACACTCCTGGAAGAAAAAGGAATTAAAATAAAGCATGAGCAAGAGCTCTGGTAACCAACGCCCCTTACTGAAACAGGACAGTGTGCCACAAGGCTGTGGCTATCCTAATTCTGATGAATCCAAAGAGCTAAGAAGCTTCTAAATGCATTGCAATATAGCCAGGTAAAGAAAAAGGGCTTGCTGGCTTACCTGGACTTCTGTCATATAATGAGATGTTTTCTCTAGGGGAGCAGCGCCCCCTGCTGTCCCCTCTTTATACCTCTCCCCTGCCACTCAAGGTATCTAAGGCACAAGGAGGGTCCTAAGGATGGTTGCTATGCAATTAAGCATATTTTGGGCTATTGTAGCCCTGCATTAAACATTACAGAAATGACATTTCTGTTAAATCAAGGAGAATACTTTGTAAAAATGTATAGTGGGTCACACAGTGATTGTAGACTAACCCAGAAAGTCTTTATTTCTGTATGTTAGTTAAGGGTCTAGTCAGGTGACCCTACCTAGAAAATATAAAAGCCTGCCACTAGGGGCATGGAGTTAGATAGGAAGTCAGTTGGAGACTGACGGTGGTAGGAGAAAGACCTCCCAGTGGTGTTGGCTCATCTGCTAAGACCAAAACAGTGGTCTTTGTTTTGAATGCAACTAACCTTTATTTTGACATTTTTCATTTGATTTCTGTACATATACTCTTTCATTTTATGACAAGATAAAATGATAAATGCCTCTGGGCATTTTGTATGCACTGAAATCTAAGTCTACCATGGTTTTGTTATCCTGACTATTCACACCCATCCACATTTGGTGTTTGAAGTGGGATCTGGCTGAGTGTCTAAGAGATACAAGGGAGAGCTCAGTCGGGGTGCCAGACCTGCTACCAAGAGGATAAGGGCAGCAGTGCATGGTGCCGGAGATGGAGATGGTGGCCTGAGCGAGGCACCATGGGACCAGGTGGCTGACCTGAGGAGACTTCTTCGCTGGATGAATGAGCACTGGCTCGACGCAGATCGACGCTGGAGGGAAGCAGAGCACAGAAGTGAGGAGGGTCAGTTTTTCCTGACCACTGGCAGGTGAAGGACAAGGAGAGGTCTTGTACTGCAGAACGTGTTTCTTTTGCTTTTGATTGTTTTGTTTTGAGTTTTATTGCTGGTGCATATTGAATGTTTATGATGCTACAATAAACATTCCACTAAGACAGTAGTGGCGAGATACTGCTGGATACACCAGCTGAATTAGCTGTTGTTGCTGTTATAGCTGAACTAACGACAATCTTCTGATTTCTGTGATAGCTTGAATCCTGAAATAAAATGATAAATGCCAACCTATCATTTTTTTATGCACTGAGTTTGATTGCCTGCTTGCAATATGTCTCCTGAACTTCGACCCTAGACACTCAGCTCTCGCTGGTTCAGTGACTCCCTGAGTCAGGAACCCACTCTGCAGTCCTTGCAGGATCACCTGACTCCTAGCACATGTTGTGGAGGGTATGCTCCCGTCCACCTTGGGCAGGTTGAAGTCCCCCACAATTACCACCTCTCCTTTCCCCGCAGCTTCCAATATATGAGCTCAGTTCCCTGTTCATCTCCTCCTCCTGATTGGGTGGTCTGTAAACCACCCCCAACCTCACCTTTCTCCCTCTATTGGACCTTAACTGAACCCATAATGCCTCTACCTCCCCTTCCTCTGACTCCTCCCTTGTACAAGTTATTCCATCCCTGATATAAACTGCCACCCTTCCCCCATTCCCGACTACCCTGTCCCTCCTGTACAGTTTGTATCCAGGAATCGCAAGGTCCCAGTCATGGTGGGATATTGCCCAAGTCTTGATTACTGCAGCTACGTCCACCCCCTTTCTGCTAATAGTGCCTACAAGTCATCCATCTTCTTTCCAAGGCTCCACACATTCAGAGACACCCCTCCACCTAGAAACTGACCTTCCTTCTCTTCCTTCTAGTCTTCTATTCACATTTATTCCCTCTGTGTGCACCCCTCCACATACCCTTGTTATGTCTTCCTCACCCCTCCATCTTTTTCTAACTGTGTTCTTGCCCCTTCCACCTCCTCCCTCCAGACCTCATCCATCACTGTGGGGGGGAGGTTCACTGACCTCCTCCTCTCAGAGTCTGTGGGCCTGCATGCCGACTACCCCCCCAGTAGTTTAAATTAAGTGTAGTGGTCATGTATTCCCTCAGTTTGTCCCTGAGTACCCTCAAATCCTCCCTACTGAGGTGTTGCCTGTCTGGTGAAAATAGTGCTTTGTTTGACCAGATCTCCTCCCAGGCCCAAGTACAGATAAACATACCATGTGAAGCATTTTCTGGTTTTCAATGGCACCTCCTGCCTCCCACATCCTGCACCAAGAAGTCCCTGATGTCTACTGGTATGCCTTCCCTTCTCTTCCCCTTCCACATGCTATGAACTCTCAGGTACCTGGTGGCACCCCCTCTTCCCCCCCCCCATTCAGTGTTAAGCACTCCCTAGTATCCAGTGGCACCCCCTTTCATGCCAAACACTCCCTGGCCCTGGTGTGCATTGGCACTCCTCCCTCCCTCATTCCATTTCATTTAAAACATTCCCTGCTGTCCAGTAGCACTCCCTATCTTTCCCCATCCCATGCCAAACCCTTTCTAGTATTGAATGGCCACTCCCTTATTCAGATCCATGCCAAGCACTCCCAGGTATCCAGTTGCACACTCATGCTCATCTTGTCCCATGCCAAGTGGTCTCTAATGTCCAGTGGCACCCCTCCTTCACTGCATCCTATGCCAAGGACACCCTGGTGTGCGGAATGTCATTCCATCACCCCAAGCACATCCAGTGCCCCTTACCATATTCTATGGCAAGCACTACTTGGTGTCTAGTGGCCCCTCCATCTTAAACACAATGGCTGCGATTCACGAACGGATGGGTTTCCCCCACAAAACATGCATAACTCACCAGCACAGTTCCACACCTGTGAAGAGGTGTGTGGTGGCCAACATTTCTGATCATCAGCCACTGCACACCTCCTGTCCACATACCCTCCCCTTAGCATGCTATTGCAAGGAGCAGACTGGCGGACACAGGCGGGCAGCCAATGGAATGCTTGTACCCAGTCCACTAGTGGATCCTCCATGGTGTGGGGGTCTCTGGTAGCAATGTACTGGGTCCATGCAGGGACACGGGGCGAGTGTCTGGGTAGCCACCTTAGTCCCCCCCCCGTTCCATGGGGCTGGTGGCATTGTGATAGGACAAGCAATGCTTTGCCACTGCCAATGGTGGCACTGTGAGGGGGGTTGCAATGGCTATGCCTGCATCCTCCTGGCATTGAGGATGCAGCCCAGAATGGCACATAGTGCAATTGTGAATGAGCACCATGGGGGGGGTGCCCCTTGGCATGCCCCTATCCCAGCCTAGGTGCAGCGCCCTGTGGCTGGCCAGGGATCACTTGCACAGGGTACTACTGCACCCATTAGTGAATATCACGGGCTACACAGGCACCACTGCGTGGCATTCGATGTTGGGAATGCCTACATGCTGCCCTTGCACACCACATAGGCATTGGTGAATCACAGACAATGTTAGCACAGCCAAAGAACTCTTTTCACACATGATATTCCTGACTTGGGCAGACTCAGTGGACCACAGGTACCCTTCTACCATCATCTTCTATGTTTCTATGTTTCTATATTCAAACACCGTTACCATATGGTTCTATCTTAAACATGACCCTTTGACACACAGGACAGCTATCCAACATGTCACTACAATCAGTCATACAAAAAAACACCAAAGAAAAGTACACTGCAAAGATCTGAATTTTGTTCTCACATAGACCAGAAGTGACAGTCACCAGTGCTCTTTCTTGCAGTGCATAAAGTATCAGTGAAGTCTGCACTCACTTAATGACTGACTGACCAACACACACACTCTCACTGATGACCCAATAAATTATTGACTGACCCGCTCACTCAATAACCAGCTGACCCATTGACACACTCAGTCACTGACTGATCCACTCACTCAGGCACTGACATCCCACTCACTTAGTTACAGACCGACCCACTCATATGCCCAGTCACAGACTGACCACTTACACACTCAGTCACTGACTGATCCACTCACTCAGGCACTGACATCCTACTCACTTAGTCACAGACTGACCCACTCATATGCCCAATCACAGACTGACCACTTACACACTCAGTCATAGACCGATCCATTCACATACTTGTTCAGTGACTGACTGACTCATTCACTCACTCACTCACTCACTCATTTTCCCACTCTCAGTAATAGCCCAGGCAAGTATATAGTACTACACTCAACCACAGTCAGAAATGGTAGAACATGCTATGACTGTGGTCGCTGATCATTGTAGTAAACAATTGTCAGCCTAGTTTTGTAATGGCATGGTCCACATGGTCATCACAGAATGTTATTAAATGATGATTGACCATGCTGATGGCGGATTACCTGGCAGCTGGAAAGGGAGCAGACAAGCAGCTGTGAAAGCAAGAGATGATGTGATATGCTTGCCCGCATTGGGACGGGGTGAGGGGCAGTACATTCAAGTACATTTCAAGGGTATACCACATTTTAGTGCAGAAAAGTTTACAGGTACATCCTCCTACACATTAAATATTTTACATTGCGCCCCCTCTCCATTTTAAAGTCCACTCTATCCTCTCATTTTAAACATACTTCACTCCATTCCCTCCACTACATTTTAAATATACTGTACATTTGCAGCACCACAGAGTTCCTGGTGCCCTCCAAAATTGAGCATCCAGGTACTCCAGGGCTGGCTAGGGGGTTAGTTGTGCCCTGGGTAGGAAGGTGCCCCTGTTTTGTGCCCCAGCATTAGGTGCTACAGTCATAGGTGCACCTAGGTTAGGAACCCCCCCCCCCCAGAAAAGCAAAGCCTCAGCTTGGCTGTGTTTTAAAATGTTTAATATCTGCTTGTTTTCCCTGCCTGCAGATTTGCACAGACCCTCCCCCCCCAGTTGCCTCACGTCGGGAATCTGGTCTTGTGAGTTCTGGTCACAGGGGCAGGCAGGCAGGAAAAGGCTTGTGAGGATTCCAGAATGGAATCCTCAAACCATTTGAATGGGTGCAACCATTCAGTTCATCGCTGGAGTGAAAGGGAACAGTAGCACTGAGTGAGGTGGAGAGATCAGCCAGGCGGGGCAGAGCCTATAGGGAGGGACTTACCTCAGGTTCCTGTGTACCTCCTGAGTCCCAGCCAATCCAGCAGGTTAGTGGCTCTTCCTCCTTGCTCCCCAGCAGTTGACCCAGGTCTGTGGCAGTGGTGTAGTCCCATTGAGAGGGGTGGTGAAAGCAGCAAATGGCCGGCCCCTCTATCATCAACAGCAGCCAGCAAAAGTCAGAGGAGATGAGTGGGAGGAGGTGGGTCCAGGCCTCCCATGTTGCCCTTCCAGAAATCCCAGCCCTGATGGAAGTGGGCGGCAGGGTGAGTGGCAGCAGTACTGCAGTCAGGTGCTGGCCGCCATCCATTAAACCAAGGATTGCTTTTTTTTTTTTTTTTATTAAAAAATAATAAACTCTGGGTGCTTTCAGGTGCCGGTAGCAACAGCAATGTCTGGGCCAAGTGAGGCCCTGGAAATGGAAAGCCCACAGGGCTGAGTTGGGCAGAAGGCTCCATTCAGCCAATGAACAGAGGAGGTGGGCAAGACCCCAGGAATAGACCATCCATGGGGCAGAGTTGAAGGAAGGCTCTGTTGAGCCAGGGACTGTGGGGGTGGGCAAGGCCCCTGTCATGGAACCTCTCCACAGGGAAAAGATAAAAGGGAAGCCCCATAGACAGTAAGAGAAGTAACAGACAGTGGACAATATTATTGCAGGGGCTCCAAAACATCACAATTAGTCATTTTTGTACAGTTCTGTCACACAGTTCATTAGTGGGGTGCATTGCCCCTTTAAATCCTGTCTCTGTTGCATTTCCTCTTTAAATTTGGCTTTCAGGGCAATTATCCACATTCAGCACATAATTTAAATAATTCTTGCCCCTTTCTCTTATTGTCTATGGGGCTTCCCTTTTATCTTTGCCCCGTGGAAGGGTTCCATGACAGGGGCCTTGCCCGCCCCCACAGCCCCTGGCTCAATGGAGCCTCCATTCAACTGCACCCCATGGGCGGTCCATTCCTGGGGGCCTTGCCCGCTCCCACTGTTCACTGGCTCAATGGAGCCTTCTGCCCAACTTGGCTCCATTGGCGGTCCATTTCCTGGGCCTCACTTGGCCTAGACATTGCTGTTGTTGCCGGTGCCTGAAAGCGCCCCGTTTTTTTTTATAAAAAAAAAAAAAACAGTCTTTGGTTTAATGGATGGTGGCCAGCACTTGACTGCAGTGCTGCTGCCACTCACCCTGCCGCCCACTTCCTTCAGGGCTGAGATTTCTGGAAGGGCAACATGGGGACCTGGACCCACCTCCTCCCACTCATCTCCTCTGACTTTTGCTGGCTGCTGATGATGATGGAGGGGCCGGTCTTTTGCTGCTGCCACCACCCCTCTCGATGGGACTACATCACCAGCACAGACCAGGGTCAATTGCTGGGGAGCAAGCAGGAGGAGCCGCTAACCTGCTGGACTGGCCAGGGGTCAGGAGGGACACAGGAACTTAAGTCCCTCCCTATAGGCTCTGCCCCAGCCAGTTGATCGCCGGTTGATGGCTCCCCCTCACTTGATGTTGCTGCTCCCTTTCACTCCAATGATGAACTGTATGGTTGTAGCCATTCAAACAGGTTGAGGATTCCATCCTGGAATCCTCACGAGCCCCTTCCTGCCTGCCCTCGTGACAGGTACTCTAAGAGCAGGTTCCCAGCGCAAGGCAACTTGGGTGGGGGAGTCTCTACAAATCTGCAGGCAGGGAAGACAAGCAGAAATTAAACATTTTAAAACACAGCCAAGCTGAGGCTTTGCATTTCTGGGGGTGTACCTAACCTAGGTGCACCTATGACTGTGGCACCTAACGCTGGGGCACAAAACAGGGCACCTTCCTACCCAGGGTACAACTAACCCCTAGCCAGCCCTGGAGCACCTGGATGCCCATTTCTGGAGGGCACCAGGAACTCTGGGGCATTACAAATGTACAGTATACTAAAATGTAGTGGAGGGAATGGAGTGAAGTGTGTTTCAAATGAGAGGAGGGAGTGGACTTTAAATTGGGGGTGGCGCAATGTAAAATATTTAATGTGTAGGAGGATGTACCTGTAAACTTTTCTGCACTAAAATGTGGGACGCCCTTGAAATGTACTTGAATGTACTGCCTCCCCCCCCCCCCCATTGCAGGCAAGCATGTCACATCATCTCTTGCTTTCACAGCTGCTTGTCTGCTCCCTTTCCAGCTGCCAGGTTATGAGAACTTAAAAGTGACATCAGCATGGTCAAACATCATTTAATAACATTCTGTGATGACCACTGTGGACCATGCCATTACAAAACTAGGCTGACAATTGTTTACTATGATGATCAGCGACCACAGTCAAAGCATGTTCTATCATTTCTGACTGTGGCTGAGTGTAGTACTATATACTTGCCTGGGCTATTACTGAGAGTGAGTGAGTGAGTGAGTGAGTGCGTGAGCCAGTGAGCCAGTGAGCCAGTGAATAAGTATGTGAATGTATCGATCTATGACTGAGTGTGTAAGTGGTCAGTCTGTGACTGGGCGCATGAGTGGGTCAGTCTGTGACTAAGTGAGTAGGATGTCAGTGCCTGAGTGAGTGGATCAGTCAGTGACTGAGTGTGTAAGTGGTCAGTCTGTGACTGGGCATATGAGTGGGTCAGTCTGTGACTAAGTGAGTGGGATGTCAGTGCCTGAGTGAGTGGATCAGTCTGTGACTGAGTGTGTCAGTGGGTCAGCTGGTTATTGAGTGAGCGGGTCAGTCAATAATTTATTGGGTCATCAGTGGGTGTGTCTTTTGGTCATTCAGTCATTAAGTGAGTGCAGACTTCCCTGATACTTTATGCACAGCAAGAAAAAGCAATGGTGGCTGCCACTTCTGGTCTATGCGAGAACAAAGTTCCAATATTTCCTTGGTCTTTTTTTGTATGACTGATTATTATGACATGTTTGATAGCTGTCCTGTGTGACAAAAGTTCATGTGTTAAACAGAACCATATGATAACAGTGTTTGAATATAGAAACATAGAAGATGATGGCAGAAGGGGACCTGTGATTCGTCGTGTCTTCCCAAGTGAGGAATATCATGTGTCAAAAGAGTTCTTTGGCTGTGCCAGCATATTGGCAGCGATTCTCCAATGCCTATGTGGTGTGCAAGGGCAGTGCATAGACATTCCCAATACCGAATGCCACACAGTGGTGCCCTGTACACCCCCTGCGGCATTCACTAATGGGCGTGTTAGTACCCTGTGCAAGTGAGCCCGGACGGCAGCACCGCACCAAGGGTGGGATGGGGGTATGTCAGGGGGTACCCTGATGATGTCCATTCACAATCACACTATGTGCCATTCTGGGCTGCATCCTAAATGCTACGGGGACACAGGCATAGCCATTGCACCCCTCCTCACAGTGCCATCATTGACAGTGATAAAGCATTGCTAGTTCCCTCACAATGCCACCAGCCCCATGGAACAGAGGGGAGGCTGAAGTGGCCACCCAGGCACTCGCCCCGTGTCCCTGCATTGACCCAGTACATTGCTACCAGAGACCCCCACACCACTGGGGATCCACCAACAGACCGGGTACAAGCATCCCATTTGCTTCCTGCCTGTGTCCGCCAGTCTGCCCCATGCACTAGCATGCCAGGAGGAGGGTCTCTGGAGGGGAGGTATGCAGTGGCCAGTGATGGCAAATGCTGGCCACCGTACATCTGTTCACAGGTGTGGAACCGTGCGGGCAGGTTACGCATGTTTCACATGGGAAACCTACCCGTTTGTGAATCGTGACCATTGTGTGTAAGATGGAGGGGACCACTAGACAGCAAGCACTGCTTGCCATAGAATATGGTGAGGGGTACTGGATGTTCTTGCGGTGATGGAATGACATTCCACACACCAGGGTGTCCTTGGCATAGGATGTGGTGAAGGAGGGGTGCCACTGGACATTAGAGACCACTTGGCATGGGACAGGGTGAGCATGGGTGTGCAACTGGATACCTGGGAGTGCTTGGCATGGGTCTGAGTAAGGGAGTGGCCACTGGATATCAGAAAGGGTTTGGCATGGGATGGGGAAAGGTAAGGGGTGTTACTGGACAGCAGGGAATGTTTGGAATGGAATGGGATGAGGGAGGGAGAAGTGCCAATGGACACCAGGGCCAGGGAGTGTTTGGCATGAAAGGGGGTACCACTAGATACTAGAGAGTGCTTAACACTGAATGAGAGGGGAGGAGGAGGGGGTGCCACCAGGTTCCTGAGAGTTCATAGCATGGGGAAGGGGAAGGGAAGAGGTGCCAGTAGACACCAGGAAGTTCTTCGTGCAAAGCAGTCCTTATCTGCCGTCAAATTCTATGTTTCTATACAGTCATAAGGCAATTCTAGGGGTTGGGGGTAGGAAGAAGTAGGCTGCTGGTTAACTAGGATCTGCAGCTTACCCAGTAGGTAGGGAAATGGGCAGACTGGGTGGGCCAAGCGGTCCTTATCTGCCGTCACATTCTATGTTTCTATGTGCAGGATAGAGGAGGAAGTGCCATTGAAAGCCATGAAATGCTTCACATGGCATAGGGTAAGTGATGGTAGTGCCACTGGACATCAGGGACTGCTTGGCTCTGGATGAGGTCAGGAAGGGGACTGGTACCATACACCAGGGTGTGCTTGGCATGGAGTTGGGTGAGGAAGTAGATCTAGGACGATAGTGAATGCTTGGCAGATGATAGAAAGAGGGAGGTGGTGCTACTGGATATGCACTGAATGGTTGATACAGATTGGACATGTGGTAAGAGGATGCCACTGGGCACTAGGAATTGCTTGGCATGGTGATGGGGTGGAGGAGGGTGTGTACCACTGGGCAGCAGGAAATAAATGGCTTGGGACAGGAACAGATTACCTCTCAATACTAGTGACTCCTTGGCAAGTGATGGGGTAAGTGTGGAGGGTGCCAATGGACACCAGGGAATACCTGGCGCAGGATGCATTCATTTGCACTTACTCTTTGGACAAGCTATTTGTGGTACCAGCCAACTCTTGGATTCTTGACTCACATTTTGCTTGCATTCATCTTTTTTGTTGTGCTATATTAAATTTGTTTGCATTCATGTTTTAGTTGTGTTAATATATTTTTATAACTTTATGATTTTTAGATGGACTTCACTGTTTTGTGTTGCATTTGTCATTTCTTTTGGTCGGACATTACATTGGGTTTTGCTGTGTTACATTATTTTTGTAGCAGCACACTTTACATTTAGTTTTATTGCTTTACATTTCTTGTTTGCATTTTATTTTATGGTTGTTGCTTTACTTATCTGACTGCCTTTCACCTTTTTATTTTGTTTTTACACTTCAGGGACACTGTACACTTGTCTCCCTGACTCTCCCCAGCCAGTTTAAATGCTCTCTGCTGAAGCATTCCAACTTCTCACTAAGGGTAGAGGTCCCTTCCTGGACAGATGCAAGGCCATCCTCCTGAAATAAGCTCATCTGCCCAAGTGGGGCTCAGTCCCTAAACCAAATCTCTCCTTCCACAATCCTTCAACCAGGTGTTGAAGGCTTGGATGTGGAATGCCCTATCCTGCCCTGTGCCTTGGACAGGTAGCACCTCTGAGAATGAGATGGAACGTGCTACCTGTTTCAGGTCCCCCAGCTTCCTGAAATCCTCCTGGACTCTGGCTAACTCCACTCTTCTCCCCACCAGGTCATTGGTCCCCAAGTGGACAATGTCATCCAGCTCCTCCCTCCTGGCTATTGCCCTAGTGATCCTATGGATTTGCTTCCCATCTCTCCATGCAGCACTTCCTGGGATGCACTTGACCTCCCTCTCCTCCCTGCTCGGTGTCCCTAACTTCACACCCCAGACAATAGAGTCTCCCACTAGGAGAAGCTTCTCCCTCCTCTGTGGTCCCCTGTCTCCCTTCTCTGGGGCTCCAGCTTGGAGGTCCTGACCATCCTCCCTGGTACCAGCTGCAGGTGCCTGTGTAGGGCATTCCCATTCTTCCAAAACAGTGTAGGAGTTATTCAGCTGGACCAGTTGGGGAATGTGCTTCTGACTCCCACCCCACCCTCCCCTGAGCCTACCATGGCCCAGTCACACTTCTTTCTGGGCATCCTATGAGATTCATGTTGTGGACCCAATGGCCTCTGGGTGGGGGTGGATGCCGCCTGTAACCTGGCCAACTCTGCACGGAGACAGGCAACCTCCTCCCTCAGCCCAGAGAGGTGTCTGCAGATAGGGCAGCACTGCAGCCTCCAGAATGTCTCCCTGAAGACTGCTGCTCCACAACCAGTGCACTGCACCACTCCCATCATGACTTACCATCCTCACTCTTCTGCTTGCTTATGCCTCCTAACTGCTATCTGCTATTTCCTAACCCTCTTCCCTGTTCTGTGTGCTAACCCTTTTTTTTCCTTCTCCCTCTCTCCCTGTCTCTCTTCTTCTGTAGTGACTTACAACTTCTCTCTCCTCCTCCTGTATGTGCCTTTGTGGCCCTAGTTGCTAGCTGCACCCTTTGTACTTCTGCCTATATACTAGCTAGGCTATTGCTTGTGCCATGCTGCCTAACTGTTCCTGTGTCTTTAAATGGATCCCATTTACCACCACCCTCTGCCTCCTGTCCATTAGCCAGTTTTTAACCCAGTCTACCACCTTGTGCCCCATGCCCAGACTACCTATCTTGTTTAACAGCCTATTAAGTGGGACAGTGTCGAAGGCTTTGCTGAAATTGAGGTAGGCGATGTCCACTGACCCCCCTTCCGTTTACATCCTTCGTCACCCAATCAAACAAATCTATAAGGTTAGTTTGACATGACCCTCCTGCTGTGAAGCCATGTTGCCTTGGATCCTCGGCATTGCTTGCTACTAGGTGAGCCACTATTCTTTCTTTCAGAAGTGCCTTCATGATCTTTCCCACCACTGAGGTGAGGCTGACTGGCCTGTAGTTCCCCGCCTCCTCCCTACTACCACTTTTGTGTAGAGGGACTACATGTGCCCTCTTCCAGTTCTCTGGAACCACTCCTGTGTTGAGTGACTCTGTGAACAAGGCTGCCAGAAGTGCTGCTAGTTCCCTTTGCAGCTCCTTTAATATCCTAGGATATATGCCATCTGGCCCCATAGCTTTGTCCACCTTCAGTTTTGTGAGCTCTTCAAGGACTCTTTCCACTGTGAATGGACTGGCGTCCACTTCCCCCCCCCCTTTGCATCTGTTGCCCTGCTGTGGTCCCTGTCCCTCCTCTTCTTCAGTGAATGCTGAACAGAAGTAGTTATTCAGCAGGTTTTCCTTCTCTAGGTCTCCATCCTTACACTCTCCTTCATCTCCTCTGAGCCTTATTATCCCTCCCCTGTTTTTTTTCTTTCGCTGATGTACCTATAGAATGTCTTGTCCACTTTCTTCACTGTCTGCACTAATCCCTCCTCAGTCCATGCCTTTGCACTCCTAACAGCCTTCCCCACTTCCCTTAGACACTCAAAATATACCTCCCTGCCTTCCACCCTTTGGGCCCCTTTATACTTCCTGAAACTAACCCTGTTAGCCCTTACTTTGTCGGCTACCTCTTTTAAGAACCATAGTGGCTTCCTCCTTCTCTTCCCTTTGGACACCGACCTGACTCATTGGTTTGTCACTTCCACTATGGCGCCCTTTAGTTGCTCCCACTGCTCCTCCAACCCCCCCATTACCTCCCCTTTTCCAGGGCTACTCTGATACATCTATCCATTTCAGCGAAGTCCACTCTCCTGAAATCTAATACCTTTACCTTTGTGTAACTAGCTTGTGTCTCTGTCCCCACGCTAAACCACACTATGTGGTGGTCACTGGATCCCAGCTGACCTTCCACCTGGATGTCTGTGACCCTGTCCCCATTGGTTAGTATGAGGTGCAGAATTGCCCTGTCCCTGGAGGGATCACTCACTAGCTGTCTGAGGCCTGCCTCCTGTAGAGAATTCAGGATGTCACAGCTCCTGGATGAAGCAGCTACTGGAATTGTCCAGTCCACGACTGGAATATTGAAATCACACAGCAGTTATACTTTACCCTTTGTTGCCATCTCATGAATTTGATCCACTAGATCCCTATCCCCTTCCTCCCCCTGTGCTGGAGGTCTTTAGATCACCTCTGTGTGGATTGCTGTGCCATTTCCTGGCTCAAGGGTGACCCACAGTGTCTCGGCTTCCCCCTGTATACCCTGCACCTCTTTGCTTTTATGCCTTATCTTATGTGCAGGACTTCTCACCCCTTTGTTTTACTCCTCCTATCTCTCCTGAATAGAGCATACCCTGGAACATTTGTGTCCTAGTCATGATTAGCAGTGTATCAGGTCTCAGTTATTGCCGCTATGTCCAGGTCTGCCTCTACTAACAAGGCTCCCAAGTCTGGGATTTTATTTCCCATGCTGTGGGCATTTGTTACCATGGCCTTCCACGTTTTGCTGCCTGCCCCTCCTCTATTTTATTGTTTGCTCTCCTGTTTCTTTCCCCCAACCCCTTTCTTGTTTCTGTGTTGCCTTCCTACCCCTGCCTTTCCCTTTGTAACCCATACTGGTGTCCCTGTCTGCAATCTACATTCCTGTTCCTCATTTCTGGCTACATTCACATTTGTGTCCTCCTTTCTGTCTACATTAACCTGTGGGGGTGGGTGGAATGATTTACGCTGCTCCTTCTCTAAACCCCTCTTGGCTAGTTTAAATGCTTTCCAATGAAGCACTTAAATCATTCACTGAGGACATTGGTCCCTCTACTGGAAAGATGCAGGCCGTCACCCCTGTACAGGCCTGCATACCCCCAGGTGGGCCCCCATTCCCCAATGAAGCCAAAACCTTGCTGTCTGAACCAACTCTCCAGCCAAGCATTGAAGTCCTTGGTGTGGAGATCTCTCGCCTCCCCCTTTTTTGTCTCTGACTGGCAACACCTCTGAGAAGGCTACAGAGTTTGCTACCTGCCTCAGACCCCTCCCCAGTTCCCTGAACTCTGTCTGTTCTCTTGCTATGTCTGCCTTGTTCCCAGCTATGTCATTTGTCCCCAGATGGCTAGTGACATTGCGCTTCCCCTTCCTTGCTACTGCCATAGCAATCCCCTGGATCTGTTTTCCATCCCTTCGAGCTGTGCTTCGTGGTAGGCACTGCACCTCCCTCTCCTTCCCCTCTGTTGCTGCTCCTAGCTCTACTTCCCAGACAATGGAGTCCCCTGCCAGGAGTATCTTCCTCTTCCTTTGGAGTCCTCCAGCCCACATACTTGGGGCTCCATTCCGCAGACCCCACTCATCCTCCCTGGGTGCAACCCCAGGTGACCCTGTGGGGCCTCCTCATTCCTCCAACACAGCATAGGAATTACTTAGTTGCACCAGCTTGGGGATGTGCCTCTAACCTACCTCCCTTACCCTGCCTGAGTCCACCATAATCCAGCCACTCCCCCTGCTGGGCAACCTTTGAGGTAGTGGGTGTGGATATGGTGGCCTCTGGGTGGGGGCAGAAGTCTCCCAAATCCTAGTTAACTTGGCCAGGAGACTGGCTAACTCCGCCCTCAGCCCAGAGAAGTTCCTACAGATGTGGCAACACCACAGCCCCCAGAACATCTCCAGAAGACTGCTGCCCCACAGCTACTGCATTGTACCACTCCCATCAGGTTTGCCATTAACCTTCCCCTATACAGAGCTCAGTTATTCAATAGCAAATATATATATATTTTTTCATGTGTGGGCTATCCCTTGTGTTTCACTGTTCGACCCAAACACAGTATCAGTGAGGCTGTTCAACCAACTGATCGAGCCTTTAGTGTATATTGGTAGGACGTCCCACACTCCCAGTCAGCTATAAAGAAGAATGATCTGGGGGTGGGTGGGAATGGGGGTGAGGGGCGGATGCTTCCGGTGTCCTCCTGCAAGGAAAACAATCAACCCACAGTGCTGCTTCACCCCTTCAGTGTGCTACTGAGAAATCAACCAGCCTTCGTGCTATAAATCCTAGTCAGCCCTCAGCTAGTAAGACCTTCAATCAAAACACTTGGCTTGAGTCCAAAGAGTAATCCTGTAACAGTAAGTCTCCTAGAAAATAATAATACAATTAAGCTCTCATAGCCCTTCTCAGCTCAAGTAACAAACAGTATGCCTTTTAAATAGAAAGAGAATACTTAAATCACACAGCCATTTTCCTCGTCACCCATGCTCCTTCCAAGTACCTGGCTGGTCTCAGAATACTCTCCAGTAGAGTTTCAGGCTGCTCGCACAGGTCTCCAGTCCTGCAGCTCCTCAGTCCCTTCTGCAGGTTCCCCGGTCTCGAATCCCTCCAGCGAAAACTCCAACTTTGAGTCTTAAAATGATAGTGTCTCCCTCCCCAAGGATATTATACCTTCCACTCCCTCTGCCTGGTGGACAGCCATCATGAGGGGCCCTATATACAGTGCAAATGATAAGGGGGGGCATCCCTGATGGGTGCCCCGACTTAATACAATAGGGTTGGACAGTGCACCATTAAGCCTGATATATGCCTGGGGAGAGGAGTATAATGGCTACAGAAGAGCCAAAAGTTCCTTTGGAAAGCCAACTATAGACAGGGTGTCCCATAAAAATTGCCAGGGCACCCTGTCAAACACCTTTTCCACATCTAAAATGATGGCAGCTAAAGGAAATTGACCATTAGGTAGCATAATCCACCAAGTGCAAAATATTCTGGACATTGTTGTGAGTCTATCGTCGATGTAAAAAGCAGCCTGATCTTTATCCAGAAGTAGTGGCAGAATTGCATCCAGCCTACAGGCCCAGATTCCTGTAAAAAACTTTGTAATGAGTTTAGGACAGATAGAGCCATAAGATGGGGGCATAGTGGGATCCTTCCCCGGCTTCAGTATTGCCGATATGGTGACATACCGCCAAAATGGTGGGGGGAATGCCTCCATCCTGAACATGTTTATAGGATGGGAGCATTATAGTGAGTAAATGTTCAGGAATTTTTTTTGTAAAATTTGGAGGGTACCAATCTAGCCCTGGCAATTTCCTGTTAGATTGCTGGATCACCTACCATATCTCATCTCCAGTGATTGAGAGAGTAGCTGATCTTTATGAGCTTGCGCCAATGTAGGTAGTTGAAGTTTATTTAAATAAGCACGACACAAGTGCTGCTCTGACTGGGAGCTCTGGGTATATAATTCCTCCTAGTACATTGCTAGTATCTACCTAATCACTTAATGATCTCATGTTACCTGCCCCATTTTAGGGTTACTCATCTGTAAAATATAGGCCAGCTTTCTACGTGTCCTAAACTGGCTGGGCAATTGCCTAGCTCCCCAAGTCCCCCACCTCCCCCCCTCATAGTGAGACTGATGGAGGTATACAAGTGCCTGTTTAATTTTTTGCTCCATGAAGGCCTGTATTTCTGTTTTCATTTGGGCAATATTATATGCTACCACCTTCTCTCCCCGGGAATCCAAGAGTTGCAGAGTTCAAAGCTTGTCTTGTAAACATTTAATTTTTCATCCTACCCCTTCTTTTTGGGTCATATACTGTAGGCCACCAAACTGCCCCTTAGAGCCATCTTCATGCCATCACAGAGAAATGATGGAGAAACATCTCCCGTGTTATTCAGATTTAAAATACACAAGAGCTCTACCTCCAACAACTCCCCAAGGGTCACATCACAGATCAAAGACAAGTCAGCCTCCAAGTGGTAGTTTTTCTCATGTTACCCAACTGCGTTTAAAGAATCACTGCGGCACGATCTAAACAGCAACAGATTGCACCTTTTCCAGATGTTCTATAGTAGTGAAGATATATTCTTATCATGCTGATGTTTTGTATTGGAGAGGAATAATATGTGTGCTCCCATCCCATTGGAAACAACTGCCTCCAGATAGCAATAAATCCTAGCTGGGATACTCCTGATTTGAAAAATGTTTGTGCCACTGTAGTTCAGTAACCACTGGTGGTGGTGCTAGTATCCCGTGCCATATTTAGGACCAGCTTAAGATCCACTACCACCACCCATGATAAGGATTCCCTGATAAATGGACAACAGCTTCCCGGAAACTGCTATAAAACCTGTTTTTATGAAGGTGGGGGGAAATATACACTGACCAAGGTCCCTATGGTACCGTACAGGAGACCCACCAAGATCACAAATCTGTCCTAAATATCAATTATTTTATCTAACATTGTGAAAGGGGTCTCTCGTGGAATCAATACTGCAGCCCCTCTATGCCTGTCACCAGAGTGAGATGAGGTCTCCATCACCATCTGGTACCCAAGTGTAAGAATTTCTGATATTCCGTACAGGATAGGTGCTGCTCCTATAATAACAATACCTTTAGGCACTCTCATTTATACATCTGAATTAAACTGGATCCTTTGTTGGGATCATGTACCTAATTTATATTATATGATAATATTTTAGTTGCTAATGCCATCAATTGACTGAGAGAATACACCACCAATGTCAAAGTCTAATTTAAGCACCGTAGGCTGTTTCCAGATATTAACATAAGACAAACAGCTCTCCTCCCCCCACCTGTTCCCCTTGTACCCGCTGCTGGAAGAGAAACAAACAGAATATGTCAACTGGGCTGTACATAAGATCAAACCAAGTGAGAACCAGTCCACAAAACAGTAGAGCGAAGAGCTGAAGAGAGAAACGTAACGGTACAAAAAATGAACATCAATAGAATTAAAGTCCAAACAAGCTGACCTCCTACGTTGGGAGGGTGAACAGTAGTAACTCTCCTTTTCAGCACCAGAAGGTAAGATGCTGCTGGGAGAGGGCAATCTGAGGAGTTTCCAGGCCCCTTACCATTTATTTATTTATTTATTTCCTTTTGAAGATCGGATATGTGCACTAGGCAAAAGACCTGCCTATTTTCAGGCATGACCTGGGAGAGTACTACTTACAATAATACAGCAAAGATAACAGTGAGTACAGTTTACAATAATATTGCAAAGACAACAGTGAGTTACATAAGGCAAAGGGTACTGTCAGAACAAAAATCATGAAACAGCATTAACATCAGCATAATTAACATCATTGGGGTAACAGAAAGAATCATACAAGTTAGAGCAGACATACAATCTTGCATAGTTTCCAGGTACCAAGTCCTATGTCCTAAGTAGTGGAGACAAGAGACAGGTAGTCAACATACACAATAGCATACAGAAATGGGCAGGATAGAAGCTGGAGGGCAAGCAGCAAGCCACAAATACATTAAGCGCAGTCACAGTCACCTGGAGCATTAAGGTGGGAAAAAAGTACATGCTTAAAAGTTAGGTGAGATGTGGAGGTCTTCACATGAAGGGGGAGTGAATTCCAGAATCTAGGGGCAGAATAAGAAAAAGACTGTGTCGGTAATATGCCTCCAGAGCTACATGAATGAGTCAGGAATAACATGCCAAGGAACTGAAAACAACGTTGATAGTCTCCATGGTGCCACTAAAGTGAATATCCATCCATGAAAATTATGGAGTGCATATTATCTGTTCCTTAGGCAGGGTGGGACAAATCAGTTAGTGAGCTTGTGGTCAGCTTGGCTACTAGCTTGTAGTTAAATCAATATTTTTTTTAGTGTTCATCATTTTGAAGGGCCTAAAACTCACTTTGGGGACAGGTAGCCAGTTGGCCGGTAACATTTAAGATCTGATAGCCAAAGCACTTTTCTTAGTAGCTATTGGCCACATGGCTGCTCAGTTTGTCCCACCCTGTCCTTAGGTCACTGCTACTCTGGGGAGAGCATCTGAAAGCAGTGTTAAACAGTACTTGAAAACTGAAGGAGCAGAGCGGTCTGAAGCTGTGGCTCCCTGATCATCCAGGCGGAGATTGCGAAGCATCTTGCTGCTTTATTTCTTCGATCCTGCCATAATGTTCTGCCACTCCAATTTGAGTAGTTCATTTCTTTTTAGTTTTAACTGTTTTTCAGAGGCGTTTTGCTTGTAGCTTCAGCGGAACTCATGGAGATCATTCCATGCAGCTGGGTGACGTCACCAGAAGTCTGCTAATTTCCTTTCTGTAGGAATGTGTAGGCAGGAGGCATTGCTCAACTGTGACAAAAACTAACCTACCTGGGAGATTTTCAGTAGCCCAGCAAGTGGTATTTAAAGCTCTGTTGTGGGGGCCACCTGAAAGGGGGATGGGATCATTAGTAAGCAAGGCTCAGAGACACTCGTTCACAATGGAACACAGCCACATTCTTTCAGATGCTCAGTGATGTTCAACAGGAAGTTGGGTTCCTGAAACTCACTGGTCAGATAATATCACATGGTAGGCATCACTCAAATTTCATATCTGAATTTGCTTCAGCCAATCAGATATATTTTAGTACAGGGAAGTGATTTCACAGCCTTATGTGAGGAAGGCACTGGGGGAAAGAGTGAGGGCATAAATGTTTCAACCTAATCCTGCTCACTCTCTTTTTGTTTGGCTTTCTGTATGTGTGGGTCCAAAGGAGAGAGATTCAGACTGTGTGTCTGGAGAAAGAGACTTAAGGTAATAAAGAGTAGTGTAGACAGTAAGGTAAGAATACCTTTTTACTGGTATGGAAGATAGAAGTGTTTACCTGCACAAGTGTGAAAGCTTTCTTTTGTAGTCCTCTATGTGCACTATTATTTGGCTGTGTATAAATAGTGTAAATACATGAATATTACTGCTGTATTTGGACAACCAGTGCTAGTAATAAATGCATTATTTTTCTAAAGGCTTGAGTAACTGGCTGTTTGCGACTTCATCTTTGGGGGTAGGGTATGTGGAAAAAGGAGTGCATAGTAAAAGTCTCTTAAAAAGGGTACAGTGTGTCCTACCCACCCAGAGCAGGGACCTCCACTATGGGGAGTCTAAAGGGTAGAAGATGAAGGAAAAGGGTCACCAGCGTACCTGGGTCTATGTTCTTATTAAAGCGGGGACCTTGACAATGGCAACACTGGTTCACACAGTCTCAATGGCAAAGAGAGAGAGAGAAAAGAGGCCCACTAGGGACTGCAGGGTGTTCTGATCCTCACATGAAGCTAAAGGCATACAATAAACAGCACAGAATATAAGACAGTGGAGATCAAATACAATAACGCTCATTATAAAATGGGTGATGGAAACTAAGATCTGTGATTAGTCAGATGAGATTACAGCACAAGTCAGAAATACTTAAGTTTTCGAACACCATTACTGTTTTTTTTTACATAAAAATCAGAGGAACTGTTTTATAATCACAATAAGTCACTCCAGGGTGTGGGTTATTGTGGGATAACTAGGGTTGTGCAACACAAATATATTTTGTCACAAATACCCCTGAATATGCCAGTACTTCGGTTACTAAGCTGAAACCTGAATACCAGAATATTACAGCCAGAATTTGGGTGCCGTGGAGAAGACAGTAATCATGAAGAATTCATTGGTGGCAGTATGATGAGCAACAGTATGCTCCTCTTCCCCCTGCAGACAGTGCCCCCTCCCCCCAGTTCAGTGAGCAAGCACACTGCAGTTTGAAAAGCACGACTGGAGCAGGCACCAGGTCATGGAAGCAGAGCAGTCTGTCGCATTGGAAGGGACCTGGACATTCGAGCAGATGAAGAACCATCCATCCACAATGGCCACCAGGCTATAAGTGTAGTCTCCACCGTAGAACAGTCACGACTGGGCTTTACAACATTCGAGTCATGTGACCTGCAGTGGTAAAGACTTCAGCTCTGATCAGTGCATTGCACAATCAGATACAGGCAGGCTTCAGATTCAGTTGCAATCAGAGAGTAAATCTCTGTGTCACTGCTGCTCAGGGGGGGGCCTAATGAAAAAGCAGACAGAACAGAAAAGAGTTTAAAAAAGACAGCAGTGGAAGAACTAAAAAGAAAACTTAAGAAGCAGATAGGAGAAGATATAAAGTAAAAAGGAGGAGATTTGGAAGATGTGAAGGAGGGTGGGATGATGAGAGAGAAAGATGCTGGCACTTGGAAGCAGTGCCAGGGGCTGGGGTCTATTAGGAGAGGCTATAGAAAGTTAAAAATAAAGTTAGACACAGCAAGCAATAGAAATCCAGTGCTATTAATACAGAGATGCACCACAAACAGTTTAAGGGCAAAAAGATTCAAATCTGATTTATTCAGGGGGAATGAACAAGGAAGGGCCGTAATCAGGTGACTGGTTTAAGAACTGATTCAGTCAGGCTACAAGGCATGCACTTTAGAGTCCCTCAGCACAGTCACACACACTCTGGGTACCAATTTGGTGAGGTAGGCTAGCGTGATGCGTTGCCCGGGGTAGACCGGCATTGCAGCTGGTAAGGGCCCTATAGGTGGAAAGAAATAGTCATGCACAGTAACCCACAATTTATAATCCGGAGTCAGATGGCTCATTTCATGATAATCAAGCAAAACAATTAAATCAGATGACACACTTTGATTGGGCTGTTGTTACAGGGAACTACCTGGTGTTTACTCACGCTACCCAGTACAGGACACAGGATAGACGAAATGGAGACTGCAGGATGACTTGCTGGTTTGCCAGGAGAAGCAGGGCCCACACGATTCACCGTGGTGTAGTTCCTGTTTGTGATGCTGAGCAGGGTGCTGATCCCCAGGCAGGTCTCTCATCGATGTTCTTCTCTGTGGCGTGAGCAGCTGGCTGGGCTAGTGTGGCAGGGCACAGGCCAGGTGAACAATTTGGATGGCAGTCCAGTAGTGCTGTATGCAGCTTCCAGCAAGCGTGACACAATCAGGCAGTGGGGAACCAAGTCACGACCCACTAACCGCATTCAGCACACTTATAGTAAAGAAAAGAAACAGTACCACAGTTCGGATGGTAGTCCGGTTGCAATATACAGTGTCTCTGCGCAAACCGACGCTCCCCGCGGTAGTCTCAGATCCTGACAGGCCGATCGCACTGAGGCAAATCTTCGGTCTTCTTCAGGTTCAAGTCTGGTCACAATTCAGTGGCTTTGTCACACTCAATTTTGGATATAATCTGGTTTCTTCAAAGGCTCCCTCTTGAGGGACAGCAGGCAGACAGGCCAAACTCAGCCTTTCCACCAATCTCCCACACGAACTATGCAGGAGCCGCTGCTCAAATCACTCCAGACTGACCTCTGCTGCAGGCAGCACCGGGACTTCCTTAGAAATCCAAAAGGTTCGGTTGGCTTACCCATCTGTCTGTCATAGCTAGATCTCCCCCTCCAGGTTCATTTAGGTGCCAAAGTGCAAAAACTACAATTCCTACAGAAATTCACTCCCACAAGACCCCTGGGAACAGACACCATTTTAGGGTCCCCAAAGGTACTGATTGGTCCCAATAGGCAGTCCAGAACCAAGATGGTGGTGCAATACAGAAATGTCCATGCTGCATAGGAAGGCAGGTTAGACAAACTACAATGTTATTATTATTAAAACAGATAAACAGTAAATAGTCACAGTTCCTAGCAGGGCTCCCTCTGCGCAAATAGCGATGGCAGAATTTAGCGAAAACACTGCAGCCCGGACGGGACTCGAGCCTGAAACTACTCAGCCCCTACCCAGATTAATTTTACACCACAAAAAGGCAGCTCTTAAAGAGACAGACACAAAGGCTAACAGGCACTCACATGCAAACACTTTTAAATTGCTAGGACACAGAACACCAGCCTGGCAGTGGGCATTTAGGCAAGCCCAAGGAAGACTTTTGGGAACCCTCATTTGTAGGGGGGTTACACCCTTCCCCGCCTTGAAAGAACTTGGCATTCGCATCAAGTCTATGCCACAATAGCATGGAAGAAGACAATATACTATACGTTATATACATGACACTACTACAGAATACAACATTGACTGATGCATCAGTAGAATGAAAACTTATGACATTACTATACTTATTCAGTGTTCTCTATTCATATACTATACTCATAATGACAACAGCTTTGCAGTTTTCATACATTCAATACTGAATTTACCATGAACTACACAATAACATTACTATACTTTTCATGTAATAGTTTCTTGCACTTTGAATAACATAGATGGGGGCCCATCCCTATCTGCTAACTTAGGGCTAGATGGGGCAGTGGCACCATGTTCTGAGGGAAGAACAATTAACTTAGAAGTGGCAGACAGGCTCAGTTTGGGCAGTGAGCTCCTGGAAATGTAAACACCTTTATGGACAACATTGAGAGGCAAATCTACAGGCCTCCAAGGGGAGTCATAGCTAAAGTGCATCACTGGCTTGACAGTTCGCCCAGATTTTCTGGGGGGGGGAACAGAAACAGGCTCTGGGCAGTCAACACTGGCATTGGTTTCTTCTCCTGTAGTGAGGGATGCCTCTGCACTGGTTGAAATGTCCAGGTTGGGAGCACTGTCAGCTCCTTGCTCTGTAGACTCTGTTTCCACAATACTTTGCTCATTACTATCTCCTGAAGAGGGCCCAGGCTGCTCATCCTGAAGGAACTCTGGGGTCACTGAACTCTGTGACACTGAAGGGGTGCTGTCAACACTTTCATACTGTTCTGCAAGTTCTGGTATGTCACCAGGGAGATTTACCACATCAGATTCCTCCTCAGGTAATTCAAAGAGTTCTACTAGACACAAAGATTCTGCCACTTCAGATGCAGTACTCTGCACTTCACTTTCAGGGAGCATTGGCTCCAGGAAAGAAGCTGGAGGGTTAGGCAGTCCTGAGGGCAGAGGCGGACATAAGGGGGGCTAAGGGGCTGAAGCCCCCTCTTTGACATCCTCTGTCCGCTATACAGTTGGGTCCAGCAGCTGCAGCAAGTTACTTAACTTGCAACATAAAGTGCTTTCCCGACTTTGTGAGCGCATGGTCTTTCATGCCCCGTCCCAGTCCTTTTCCCTGTCCTAATTACATGGGCTTCAAAGCCCAGCAGCAACACACAGCAGCTTCCCCAGTGTGTCGCCCGCCCCCGAGTCTCACTCTACCCAGGACCCAGACCATAAAGCAGTGTGTCACAACAGTGTACCACCACAGCGCATGCAAGTTCTGCAATGCAAACAGCCAACTGAGCCAAACAGTTTGACTCCAACCATTACCGTTTCTCATCGGGTGCTTTGTCAAGTTACACACCTGGTATTGGCGCGAAAGGAAGGCACTGGTGGAGGAGTCAGTGTTTGGGTTTGCCATCGGCTAGAGCGGTACACCAATTTTAAATACAGTACGGGTCCATCTGGATCATCTCGGAATATCCGTTGTTAGCTGCGGCTCATCTGGTTCTGTTTTTTTTTTTCATGGACATTTGATTGAGATGACAAGTAAAAGTAAGTAACCAATCAAAGCTGAGTAGTGCTGACTTACTTACTTTTTTTTTTTTGAGAACTGCTTGCATCAAAAGGTCATTGGTGATGTGCAAATCCTTGTGGTGTGTGGGCTGAAGAGGAAATGGACTAGCTAGAACTGTATATTCAGCTGATCAAGCCAGTATGCCGAGCAGTAAGAAGAACAATGCATTTTTCTCCTAATTATCTGCTCATTTGTGTGCAAAAAAGTTAGTGGGAAGTCGAGATTGGCAGACAATCAAGATCTTGTAAGAAATTCACTTTTTTCTTTAATGTTTGCTGTTTTAAACATTTATACAATAGGTCTATTTAAATGAGATCTCAAGTATATAATTTCAATTACTGTATTTCATGACATCATTCAATTCGGTGACGCATTTTCTTTTTTGGGGGGGAGCTGCAGTGACTTTGTTCCTTTGAAGCTAAATGTTCAGATATCTTTACTGTTTGTTCCCAGCAGGAACCTTAGTACAATTTTATTTCCATCACCACATAAGAATATCTAGGTTGTGGATTGTCAAGTAAGGGGTTTACTGTGACCAGTTCTCTCAGAAGCATGTTGAACTTCATAATCAGCAGGACCATCTCAAATCCTTAGACATTTTAATCAGCATCTGCATCTCAATATTTCATCCTCAGGTGGTGAACCATTCTGTTCTTATTTATTATAGACTCCCTCTGCAACAACTGTAAGAAATGTCAAACGCTTCTCTGTGTGAAATTCCTCGAATTTGCTTCTAAAATGCACCATTTGCTACCACATTTTTCTAAATTTCTTCCGGGGGCAAATCTCCCGAACCCCCCTTTCTGGAAAATATCACTGATGGGGGCATAAGCCTCCCCCCACACACTTTTAGAATTCTGCTGACACCCCTGTCAGCTATAGTGAGGGGAGGGGAAGGGAGGGGCTCTCAGGGGTCTAAAATGGCCTGCTGCTTGTTTGGGCAAATGGGACAGGGATTGGGAATGGGAAACACTGGAGTTTGTAAGGGAGCTGAGGAGGACTGAGGGCTGTCTTGTTGGTGATCTGGGGTGTTGCACATTTACTTGACCATGGGGCTCGCTACAATTAAGATGGGTAGCAACTTGGCTTGCTACTCATCATGATTTTTTGTTAGAAAAATTCTCAGATTGCATCTTGGAGAACGTAAAAACAAAACTTTTTTGGGGGGCCTAGGCAGCCCTCCGACCCTCGGCCTATTGAGTTGGGCACTTCACACTCTCAAGCCCCATTGCCTATGCCCCCGAATGTTTGCTTCTGCCTGAGGGTCCAGCTTCATCCCCATGATTATACATAGAGATAGCTTGAAACAGTTGACTCAGTTCATAAGAAGGGTAATAAGCATTGTCACACTCACTATCATCAGAGGTGGACTGACAGTCACTATCATTCTGAGCCTGCCAGGGGGAAGGCCTTGAATCTGTAACAACTGGGGCAGGTTGACTCTGTCTCTCTTTAGCAGCAGTAAGAGTCACCGGCCCAGGAGAGGCAATGTCTGATGGTTCAGCCTCAATGATCACTTGGCCAATAGATAGTAGGTGGTTTCTGTGCATGGTCTTGACAGCTTTAGAGTCATTCTCAGGGCGCACTTTGTACACAGGTAAATCATCCAACTTACTGACTATTACATGTGGAAGATGATGCCACCTGTTAGTGATTTTATACTTGCCATGCAGTCCCAAGTTACATAATAGCACTCGATCCCTGGGCAACAACTCTTGGGTCTTCACCCGATCATATCTTTCTTTGTTAGCAAGGTTTCACTTGGCAGCCATTGTTTGAGCCAGTTGGTATGCATGGTTCAATTGAGCTTTCAGTTTCTGCACATATTGTAAATAGTTCTCAGCTCTGACCCCATCCGGGGAGACTCCAAAGCAGACATCTACAGGCAACCAGGCTTCTCTCCCAAACATGAGGCGATAGGGAAAGAACCCAGTAGCATCACTTTTGGTGCAATTGTAAGCATGTACCAAGGTGCTAATCTGTTGGCTCCATTTGGACTTGTCTTTGGGATGAAGAGTGCCCAACATATCCAGGAGAGTCCTGTTAAAGCGTTCAGGTTGGGGTCCCCCTGTGGGAGGTAAGGAGTGGTTCTAGATTTTCACACACCCCAACAGGGAGAGCATCTCCTTAATCAATCTGCTTTCAAAGTCCCTTCCTTGATCAAAATGGATACGTTGGGGCACACCATAATGGACAAAGAACTTTTCTACTAGCACGTTGACCACCGTAGAGGCCTTCGGATCTTTGGTCAGAAACGCTTGGGCATATTGGGTAAAGTGATCAGTTACTACCAGTACATTGCCAATGTTCTTTTGATCAGGCTCCAGACACAAGAAGTCTATGCAAACCAGTTCCATGGGGGCACTGGTTGAAATGTTAACAAGAGGACCAGCTTTCTGGGGCAAGGGCTTTTCTCTGAAGGCACCTACTGCAGGTTTTGACATGGTTTTCAACATCAGCCCCCATTTTTGGCCAGTAGAATCTAGACCTCACCAAGTCGAGGGTCCGGTCAATACCAAGGTGTCCCATGTGGTTGTGCAGGAACCTCAGCACCAGCTGCTTGAAGGCTGTAGGTGGCACCAATTGTTGCTTGTCCAACTGACCCTGGCGATCTACTGTCTCTTGATACAGTAACTGGTCCCGCAACTTTAATCGGGGCTCTTCTTTGAATAATAATGCAGTTCATAAGTCACCAGAACATAATTTAGACACATCTTTCCCAGCACGTAGAGCATCAAGTGTGGGCTGAATCATGGGATCTTGGGATTGAGCCAACTGAATACTGTCATTATCAAACTGAGGCAGGGCACAGATGTCCAATGCAGAAAAATGACAATAATGCAGGTATGCAAGTACTGGGAGCCACCAAACAGTCCACTGTATCTGTGGATGGCTGCTCAACTTTGTCAAATTTTTGGCACAATGCTTTAATAGAATGCTCTGACAGCCTCACCCAGTTGTCTTGGGGGCTTGGCCACCATGAAAGAGTGTCAGCATCAATATGGTTCAGTCCAAGGCGATACTGAACCGTGTAATCATATGTTGACAGGGCAGAAAGCCACCGGTGGCCAGTGGCATCCAACTTTGCAGAGGTCTGCACATACATCAGAGGGTTGTTATCAGTTCTTACCAATATTTTGGCCCCATAGAGGTACTCGTGAAACTGGTCAACTATGTCCCACTTTAGAGCAAGAAACTCCATCTTGTGAACAGGATAGTTTTGTTCAGATGGTGTCAAACTTCTACTGGTGAAGGCCACAGGTCTCAAGCCATCTTCATGATCTTGATACAATAGGGACCCGAGTCCCTTCAGGCTGACATCCATATGCAGGACATAAGGCTTGGTAGGGTCAGCATAGGCAAGTACTGGGGCATGAGTGAGCTGATAGATTATCGCAAAGAATGCCGCCTCACACTCAGGGGTCCAACGGGCTCCAAATGGTTCTCCTGTTCGGAAATACACCTTTTCTTCTTCCTTGTGGGATCCCCTCTTATACCTGCAGTTGGTAGGAGGATAACCTTGAATGAGATTAAGAAGCGGATAGATTACTTTTGAATAGTCTTTAATGAACCGCCGATAATAGCCACAGAACCCCGAGAAACACTGCAGTTCTTTTAAGTTAGTTGGTTGGGGCCAGGTGGTCAGGGACTCTACTTTGCTGGGGTCTGTCTGTATCCCCTCCGCTGACACTATGTGTCCCACATATTTTACAGACGTTTGGAAAAACTGACACTTGTCTATAGATAGTTTGAGGCCGAATTCTTCCAGGCAGTCAAGAACTTTGAATAATCTGGTTTCATGCTCTTCGAGGGTGCATCCAAAGACAATGACATCATCCAAGTATACTAGACATTCTAGCAGATTCATGTCCCCTACAGCACGCTCCATCAACCTCTGGAAGGTAGCAGGGGCACCCGAAATCCCCTGAAGCATCCTCAGCAATTCATAGAACCCCAAGGGACAAATGAAGGCTATTTTCTCACAGTCCTCCGGGGCCATCGGGATTTGATAATACTCACTTCGTAGATAAGTACTGAGAACCACTGACTCCCATTCAAGCAATTCAGGGCATCCTGTATGCGGGGCGTGGTGTATTGATCTGGTACAGTCCATCTGTTTAGAGTCCGACAATCCACACACATCCTCATGGACCCATTCCTCTTGCTCACGACCATAGTGGGAGACGCACAGGGGCTTCTTGACTCTTGAATAATGCTAGCAGCTAGCATCTCCTGGAGGTGCCGCCGAACATTGTCTATGTAACCCCCTTGTTACCCGGGGTTACTAGAATCCCAGTAAGACCTAGTGGCAGGCAGTGAAGGCAGCTTGTGAAACTCCAGTTAAATGGGTTTCACACTGTCTCACTCTGTTCTCAGTCTCAGCTGAGACTGAGGGATGACATCACCATAGAACTGTCGCAGCTGCATGAGCCACAATGGAATCTGCAGAAGGGAGTTAGAGTAGAATGTTGGGAGTTTGAACAGTAGTCTGTGTTCAGTTGGAGTTTGGAGCTTGTTGTGGGAGGAGCACATCAGCCCTGTGCTTAGGCTCTTGGAGCCTCAGCCCTGAAATAGGGCTACAATTAGGGAAAGGTACGTGTTTCCACCTAAAAAGAGACACAGTGAGCTATTTTTAAAGTGGTGGAGACAGCTGATTCAGTCTCTGTGCCCCATCCCTGAGGGGATGGGCAGGAGAAGTTCCTGCATTTCCAGGGCAACCCCTGGCTACTGCTAGTAAAGAGCTGCCTTATTTTGTCCAAGAGTCTGGGAAACAAGAAGATTTCGTGATAGCCTGTGGGGCACCTGTAACCGGAGGGTGAGTTCTGCTCTTTCTAAAGGGCCTATGTTTCACCCTGGACTTGTGTTAAAGTGGGGATTGGACTACTGAAGTAGTGGGAGGCCTAGAGTAACAGGCTTAGCCAAAAGTAAAAGTATGTTCAAGTCCAGCAGATAGGGGAAGTCAAGACAAGTAGAGAAGATGTGACATACGTCTACCCAGTAATCTACACTGCCAAGCTTTCAAAAGAGTTGTTTAGTTTCCAGAGAAATGGCCGGGTATGGATTGTGGGAGCTGGAGGTGGGAGACCCCCCACCTTTAGTAACCAGGTCCATCTCTATAGATTTGCTCTGTGGATTTCTACTTTGCCTCATGCACTTGGTCAGTGATGTGGGAAGTACCCAGACGTGGGATGGAAGGAAAATTCCCTCTAGGAGTCGAAGGCTCTAAGGTGGTTTGGGGAGCCACCAACAGGAAAACTGGTTCATTCCCATAATGGACCGTGGATCAAGTGGCCAGCGGGGGAGCCGGGCCATGGGGAAAACCCAAGTAGTGTACAAGTCGGGCTGTGTACCCAAAGCTGCGTGCAAGTCCGGGCTGTGTGCCTGGTGGGTTCAGAGCCTGAGGGCTGAAATGTGAAGAAGTGTTCTGTTGTCTCTAATCTGCATTACCAGGAATGTAGCCCCGTGGGGTCTGTCTATGCTTTGTTTGTTCAGTTTGGATGTCAATAAAAGCCACACTGTAGAATCCCATTCCTGGTTTTGGACATTACAGTTATTGCTTCCGGTGTTCGGATTTACTTGGGTGCCCCTGTGCAGAGTAGCCAAACCTAGGCCCCCTGTGCCGAGTGACCTAGTCCTCCCCAAACCCAGTCCCCACCAGGTACTGCTGTCAGCTTCAACAGCATGCCACCTGTCACTTTGCAAAAAGGCAGGGGTCCGGGGGTTACATCTATATCAGCTGGGGCAAGACGACGGGACTGCTCTCTAAAAGGTCTGTCATCGTGAAGCCTGATGGTATGTTCAGCACCATGGACGCACCCCACATCCCATTCCTTTAGGGAAAACACTTGGTCCCTCTGGGCGAGTTTCCTACTGACTCAGGCCTTCCATACAGCAGACAGTGTGGAATCAACAAAGCCGAATAGGTCTTGGGTCACCCCCTCCTTTTCACTGGAACGTTTGTTGCTAGGCAGTACTGCAGTGTCCACACAGTGTACCATAGCTAACGTACACCCCTGGTTCACTCAGATTTCCCGATACAATACATTCTATATTTGAACCATCACCCACCATGCATAGGCATAGGCATGGGCACGGGCAGGCAAGATACTCGATTTAACCATTAACCCATCTGGCAGTTTCCCTTTACCGGGTGCATCCAGCATCAATATTTTATTTTTCACATCCTTTCTAAGCCAAACTTCCCCGTGAATGGTGTAATGAGCATTGGGTGGGAGTACCAGAGACTCAGGATCTTTCTTCCACACTATCCCCACTGGCTCATCTCTGTCCACGTCATCAGTCTGTTTCTGCAGGTTATACGCTTTCTTTATCAAAGCAGAAATTCTTATGGCCTGCCCAGTCTCTTGCCCTTGTTTCTCTTGACACAGCTGCACCAGTTTTCCAAACATGTGTGCGTTGGTTCCAATGAGCAAGGAAGCCCCATCTTACAATCCTGTAGGAGGACACACCAGTACTAGCGTTTCTACTTGTTCATCCACTTCGGCCACCGCAGTAGGAAAAGACAGCCAGATCCAAATATATCCCAAGTAGGGGTAGGACTTCTCACTTAACCACCACACATGCAGACCCTCCAAGGACTGCAGGGGCACATCAGGCAGGTTTTTTCGGTACTAATCTTGAAACACTGTGGTCACTTGTGATCCACTGTCGAGCACGGCCCTTGCAGATACACCATTTACGGTTACTGTGATCTCCACTGACAGGCATACCACCTCGGACCAATCAGGTGAAGAGGACTTAGATGTCTGTTCTATAGCAGTCTTAGAGGAATAAGTCTTTCTCATAGGCCCCCTCTGAGGCCTTATATTGCTTCCCTGAATCAATGCTAGCAGCCTTGTAGTAACCTTTCTCAGATTCTCAAGCAAACTGCAGTTGGGTCGAGTATGCCCATCTTCTCCACGATGGTAACAAAAGATGGGTTTTTTAGAGTCTCTAGGGGAAGAAGAACCACTTTCTTGTTTAGGTGGGGAGGCAAATCCCGGGGTCCCACTCTGATCTGGGGTTCACTGTCCCTTCTTTCGGAACTTCTCCAAGAATCAGCTACTTGAGTGACTCTAATAAGGTCTCCTACCAAGGCTCTCAATTCTCATACTTCTTCCATCAGACTACTCTCTGTCTGAGTTTCAGAGGAAATAACATGCACCCCAACCCCTCCAGACAGGATCTCACTCTTTTGCTGAAGAGGCACTTGACAAGGGTTTGCATCTTTCACCGCCTCGGTAGCTTGTTGACTGAGCCTCATCTCTTTCAGTTCCTTAATTAATTCCCTCATCTGTTGTAGTTCAGACTCATCACTTCTATCAGGGGTCTGACTGGTGTGGGCAACCCCAGCATAGGGCTCCCACCCCTTGTCATAATTTTCCACTTTGCGAATCTCTTTCATAAGGTAGCAATATTCGGGAGGGTTTGCCCTCCTATCTTGCAACTTCAACTTCAATATCGTTACACTAGAGTACCTGGCAAATTTCAAAATATGCTCTAATCAAACTCAATTCAGTTCACTGGCAGGCACTCCCCCTTTTCTATGAGCCTTCTGCAGAGCCCGCTCAATTCTGGTAACAAACATGGATAATTTCTCATTCTTCTATTGTTTAGCAGACTTGAATTTCCACATCAGGTCATCCTCCGACTCAGTGCTACCAAAGACCCCCTCCAGGGCAGAGAGGTACTCAGCAGCAGAGGCCGCTGGGCTGGTGGAACGAAGAAAGCGGATGGTCTCCAGTTCAGGGCCCCTCAAGCTCTCCATAGTCTCTTTCTTTTCTCCCCCTCAATGCACTGCCACTCCTGGATTAAGGGGTGGCATAGTGCATCCATGTTTCCAGGTCGTCCTCCACCATGGGCACCAGGACCATGCCTGAGAAGGGTCTCAGTCTGCGATAAGAGTCCAAGTGTACTGAAGGTATCATAATAGCGGAGGTCACCACAGGGGAAGGTCTAGGGGTAGCAGGAGATGCTATAGGGGACTGCAGGGGAGTGGTATCTTCAGAAAGATCTAACATCTTCACTAACTCTTTTGTGGATCACCCCTCAGTGGCTAGCAGTCTAAGCAATTTGTCTTTAAACCTCTCTATATTTGGGGATTCCCCCAGGAGCAGCCGGGTCACTATGCAAATGAATAACTTGCCACCCTTTCTGGGACCCTTCAGGCAAAATGTTAGGGGGCACTCTCTCAGAATGTATGGGGAGGCTACAGGATAGGAGGGCCACCATGGTATGCTCAAACAGGTCCGAGTCCCTCCCTTTCACCTCAACTTTCCCCAAACACTTAACTTGTTCAACAGTCTCTATAATAGTTGCATTAGTGGTCCCTAACAGGATGTCCATTAACAAAATGGCTTGTTGAGGGTCTACTCCCTGTGTCTCACTCCACCCCATCATACAGCGCACTAACAGCTTATGGGGGGCAATCTTAAACTTAGGTGTAGTAAGTGCCTCTATTGTATTAACATTTTTAAGCATGGGGCTGTAGTACCCACTTCTGACCTCTAGAAGGTGCAAATTCCAGTGTTGGTGCCTCCAAGATGTAACCCCTTGGTGGCACTACCCCAAGGGCTACTACCTCTGCCTGTTTGACCAAGTGCAGGTTGAGGGGCCTGGGTACTGAAAACGGGTGCCTCCACCCAGAGGACAGGGTTGGTGTTAGCATAGCTGACCTGGGTACAGCCCTCCAGGACACTGTAACCCCCCTCTTTACCTTCTGGTTGCCTAAACGATGTTCTGAACACACAATTACCACAACCCCCAAACAGCAGGTGTACCACCACACTTGTTGCACTTACCACCAGGGCTGGTTACACCAGCTTGGCCCTGGAGACCCCCTGTAAAATAAAGTTAGACACAGCAAGCAATAGAAATCCAGTGCTATTAGTACAGAGATGAACCACAAACAGCTTAAGTGCAATAAGATTCAGATCTGATTTATTCAGGGGGAATGAACAAGGAAGGAGCGTAATCAGGTTGATTGGTTTAAGAACTGATTCAGTCAGGCTATAAGGCATGCACTTTAGAGTCCCTCAACACAGTCACACACATACTCTGGGTACCCAGTTGATGAGGTAGGCTAGCCTGATGCGTTGTCCAGGGTAGGCCGGCGTTGCAGCTGGTCGGGGCCCTAAAGATGGAAAGAAATAGCCATGCACAGTAACCCACAATTTGTAATCCAGAGTCAGATGGCTCAGTTTGTGATAATCAAGCAAAACAATGAAATCAGATGACACACTTTGATTGGGCTGTTGTTGCAGGGAGCTACCCTGGTGTTTACTCACGCTACCCAGTACAGGACACAGGATGAACGAAACGGAGATGGCAGGATGACTTGCTGGTTTGCCAGGAGAAGCGGGGCCCACACGACTCACCATGGTGTCGTTCCTGTTCGTGATGTTGAGCAGGGGGCTGATCCCCATGCAAGTCTCTCATCGATGGTCTTCTCTGTGGTGTGAGCAGCTGGCTGGGCCAAGGTGGCAGTGCCCAGGCCAAGTGAACAATTTGGATGGCAGTCTGGTAGTGCTGGATGCAGCTTCCAACAAGCGTGACACAATCAGGCACTGGGGAACCAAGTCGCAACCCACTAACCGCATTCAGCACACTTATAGTAAAGAAAAGAAACAGTACCACAGTTCAGATGGCAGTCTGGTTGCAATATACAGTGTCTCTGCACAAACCAACACTCCCCTCAGTAGTCTCAGGTCCTGACAGGCCGATCACACTGAGGCAAATCTTCGGTCTTCTTCAGGTTCAAGTCTGGTCACAATTCAGTGGCTTTGTCACACTCAATTTCGGGTATAATCCGGTTTCTTCAAAGGCACTCTCTCAAGGGACAGCAGGCAGACAGGCCAAACTCCGCCTTTCCACCAATCTCCCACGCGAACTACGCAGGAGCCGCTGCTCAAATCACTCAAGCTGTTCACTCTCCAAACTCTACCTCCAGACTGACTTCTGCTGCAGGCAGCACCGGGACTTCCTTAGAAATCCAAAAGGTTCAATTGGCTGATCCTTCTGTTTGTCACAGCTAGAGCTCCCCCTCCAGGTTCATTTAGGTGCCAAAGTACAAAAACTACAATTCCTACAGAAATTCACTCCCACAAGACCCCTTGGAACAGACACCATTGTAAAGTCCCCAAAGGTGCTGATTGGTCCCAATAGGCAGTCCAGAACCAAGATGGTGGTGCAATACAGAAATGTCCATGCTGCATAGGAAGGCAGGTTAGACAAACTACAATGTTATTATTATTAAAACAGATAAAACAGTAAATAGTCACAGTTCCTAGCAGGGCTCCCTCTGCGCAAATAGCGATGGCAGAATGGAGCGATAACACTGCAGCCCGGGTGGGAATCGAGCCTGAAACCACTCAGCCCCTACCCAAATTAATTTTACACCACAAAAAGGCAGCTCTTAAAGAGACAGGCATGGAGGTTAACAGGGCACTCACATGCAAACACTTTTAAATTGCTAGGACACGGAACACAAGCCTGGCAGTGGGCATTTAGGCAAACCCAAGGAAGACTTTTGGGAACCCCCATTTGTAGGGGGTTACACCAGAAAAACACAACAGGCACATTTGTTCACAAGTTGCTCCGAAACACAAAAACATAAAAAGTGATGGCAGATAAGGACCACTAGGCCCATCCAGTCTGCCCTTTTTCCCTACCTACTGCAAAAGGCACAGACCCTACTTGATCTCCGGCTTTACCTTCTCATTTGTATCACTAGGGTTCCCTTATGCCTATCCAATGTATTTTTGAATTCTCCCACTGTGTTTGCCCCATCACCTCCGCTGGGAGTCTATTCCATGCATCCACCTTTTCCGTGAAGAAATACTTCCTCACATTACCCCTTAGTCTACCCCCTTCCAGCCTCATGTCATGCCCCCTCACTCCTGAACATCTCCTTTTCTGAAAAGTGCTACCCTCCAGTACCCTGTTTATGCCCTTTAGATATGTGCCCCCTGTCTCTCCTCTCCTGCAGGGTATACATACTGAGGTCTCCCAGTTTCTCCTCAGGCCCTGCACCATCTTTGTTGCCCTTCTCTGAACTGCCTGCATCCTGTCTATGTCCTTACGGTGATGCGGCCTCCAGAACTAGACACAGTACTCCAAATGAAGCCTCACCAATGATCTGTACAGTGGCATCACCACCTCTTTTCTCCTGCTCTACCTCTCCCTGTGTATCCCAGCACCCCATTGGCTCTCTCCCCGGCCTTGGCACATTGTTTGGTTGCCTTTAGGTCATCAGATATGATCACCCCCAAATCCCTTTCCTGTTTGGTGACCATCAGTATCCCCCCATCATGTAATTCTCCCCTGGGTTCTTGAGCCCCAAATGCAAGATTTTGCATTTTTTCGCATTGAATCTCAGCTGCCACAATCTAGACCATTCCTCCAGTGTACCTAGGTCCCTCCTCATTTTTTCCACCCATCCCAGAGTGTCCACCCTGTTGCAGATCTTAGTGTCATCTGCAAAGAGGCACTTCTTCCCTTCCAGCCCCTTCACAATGTCACTTATGAAGACATTATACAGGACTGGCCCCAGAACTTTTCCCTGGGGCACCCAACTGGTCACCTTCCTTTTGTCAGATTGAGCTCCATTTACCACCACCCTCTTTCTTCTATCTCTCAACCAGTTCCTAACCCAGTTTACCACCTTGTGAGTGTGACCCAATCCCAGACTGCCCAGCTTGTTCACAAGTCTTCTATGTGGAACGGTATCAAAGTCTTATTGAAATCCAGGTAGGTCACATCCACCGCTCCCCCTGATCCACTTCCCTAGTCACTCAGTCAAAGAACTCAATTAGAGTTGTTTGACATGACCTTCCCGCTGTGAATCCATGCTGTCTTGGATCCTGTGCCCTGCTAGAATCAAGGCGTTCCATAATCCTTTCTTTAAGTAGTGATTCTATAATTTTCCCCACTATTGAGGTGAAGCTGACTGGTCTATAGTTTCCAGCCTCCTCCCTACTCCCACTTTTGTGAAGAGGGACTACATCCTCCCGCCTCCAGTCCTCTGGAACTACTCCCATATCGAGTGATTCCTTGAACAGGGCTGCTAGTGGTGCTGCCAGCAACTCCCATAGTTTTTTTAATATTCTAGGATGTATCCCATCCGGTCCCATTGCCTTGTCCACTTTCAGTTTTGTGAGGTCTTTTAGGAATCTCTCTTCCGTAAATGGACTGGTGTCCACCTCCCTCCCACATTTGCTCATGTTGCCTAACTGTGGATCCTCACCATCTCCTTCTTCTGTGAATATAGAACAAAAATATTTGTTCAGTATTGATGCTTTTTCCAGGTTCATTTACACACACTCCCATTCTTCCTCTTTAAGTCTTACAATCCCACATGTTTTTTTCTCCTTTCACTAATGCACCTATAAAAAGTCTTGTCCCCTTTTTTTACCTCCTGTGCTATTTTTTCCTCCATTTGTGCCTTTGCGCTGCTGACTACTTTCCCTGCCTTCCTCTGTTTATCCAGGTGCACTACCCTGTCCTCCTCCTTCTGTGTTTCCTTGTATTTCCTGAAAGCCATCTTTTTTGCCCTTACATTCCCGGCCACCTCCTTTGAGAACCATAGTGGTTTTCTCTTTCTCTTGCCCTTGTTTACTTGCCAAATGCAAAGGTTTGTTGCCTTCTCTATGGCCCTTTCAGATTGGCCAATGCTCCTCATCCCCCCCCCCATTCGTCCCTCCCTGCCATGTCATTCTTGAGACCTATCCCTATCTTTGTAAACTCCACCCTCTTGAAATCCAGGACCATCACCTTTGTGTGGCTTAACTCTGCCACTATACTCATACTGAACCCCACCATACAATGATCACTGAACCCCTCTGGACCTCTGCTATTTAGTTGAGGGCCCATATGAGTGTTTTTCCCAGTGTTCCCATTTGGTTTACTAAAGTTTACTGCACTCTTGTGGAGACACTATTCTGTTGAAGAGGGTCAGTAAATTGTGCACCTTGCCCAGTGTAACAATTTAAAAATCCGTTCTTGAGGCACACTGGGTCAGAGGATCAGTTAGTTACCCTGTGTGCCTTGCCCAGGGTATTTAAAAAAATGAGGCAGCACAGTGGTACAGACTGTGAGTCAGTTACTGTCTGCATCTTGCCCAGTTCTTGAAATATTTGGCACTGTAGCTCTGCAAGTACTCTTTGTGTGTTTGTTCCTTGTGCCACCATTTAAATACACCACTCTTTCAGAGACACTGCAGTGGTACAGAGGGTCAGTTACCTTGTGCATCTGAACCCAGTGTGACCATTTAAAACAATTCAGTTCTTGAGGCACTGTAATGGTGCAGAGGGTCAGTTACCCCATGTGTCTTACACAGCGCAACTGTAACCCCTAGGTGGTGCTATCCCTTGGGCTACTACCCCTGCCTGCTTGGCTACTAACAGGTTAAGGGGCCTGAGTTCTAAAATGGGTGCCTCCACCCAAAGGTCTGGGTTGGTTTTGGTTATGTTAATCAGATCACAGCCCTCTGGGACACTGTGACCCCCCCTCGATTCCCACTAATGGCCCACACCATACACAACAGTGACTTTCCCAATACCCCTGATCTGCAGACTTATTACACATACAGTTGCCACTTACCTTCAGGACTGATTCCTGCTGCACGTTTCTGAAGACCGACTATAAAATAAGGTGATCCAGTACAATAGCCACAATACAATACTATCAGCATAAACTGACACCACAGTCAATGTAAATTTGCAGAAACAAACAGATCTGATTTATTTAGGGAGCTGTAACAAGGAAGGGGGAAAATCAGGTTAATTAGCTTAAACACATTAATAATCACAGTACTGTGTATGCACCTAGAGTTCCAATAGTCACTGTCTCTGGGTACCCAGAATGGGAAAGAGGCTGGCCAGGTCCGTTGCAGCTGGTTGGGGCCCTGTGATGGAAAAAAAGAACATGCACCCACAATTTGTAATCCAGAGCCGGACGGCTCAGTTCATGAAAAGAAAAGCACAAACAATCAGATGATACACTTTGATTAAACAACAGTTGCAGGGAGCTACCCTGGTAATTACTCATGATACCCAGGCTAAACACAGGAGGGCTGATGGATGAACTCTCTGGATTGCCTGAGGAAGCTTGGCACCTTGACGATGGATCTCTCTGTGAAGCAAGGTAGTGAGGCAAGACCCTCATGGCAGGGCCTATCTGTGCCAGGCAGCACGGATTCAGTCTGAGTCTAGCTGGAAAAACTGCTTCCGGCACTAGCACGCAGTCTACAGCAACTGGGGAATTCAGATCGCGATCCCCTTCCAGCACTTGCACATTTATATGTAAAAGAAAGCTTACTGTACCAGGCAGGTGACTCCTCGGTGCCAATTGCAAAACTCACTGCAATTACCCGGGAGCACTACAGTAGCTAAAGTCCTGACAGGCTGATCGCTTTCAGCAAAATCTTCGGTCTTCTACAGGGTAAGCCTGGTCTCAGAGCAGCAGTTTGCTTTTCTTCACAAACTTCGGATTCAGTCCAAAAACACCTTTTTCTGGCTCTCTGTCTCTCTTCCTTCACACAGCAAACAGGCCAGAATTCGGGCCTCACATGCGCCTCCCGCGCGAACTACCACACAGCTCGCACAGAGCAGAGCTCCTAGCTCCTTCTCTCTTCACTCTCAAATTGGATCTGGCTTCCCAACAGACATCCCAGGGTCTTTCACTTAGATCCAAAAGGTTTGGTTGGTCAGTTCAGTTGTCAATCACAGCAGGGCTCCCTCTATAGGTGCAAAAAGGCACCAAGGATCCAAAACTACAATACCCAGAGGCACCTTCCATACAGTCCCATTTCCACAGGCTCTAACTGAGAGTCCCAGTCCCGACTGGCCCAAAGCAAGCTCCATCTTAGAGTCCTCACATACTGATTGGTCCAGTTCAACAGTCCGGTACCAAAATGGAGGGCACAACAGAAACAGTCCAGGCTGCAAGAAAGCAGGTTAGAACAAACTGCATTTTCATTATTACTCTAACCGATTGCCAGTAATTAGTTACATCTTTCAAGAGTGCTCACTCTGCCCACTTAGCGACGGCAGAAACGGAGCATATAGCCAGCAGCCAGGGCGGGACTCAGGCATAAATACACATGGTCCCCCTATTCAAACTAATTATGACTGCAAGCAGACAGCTCTTAAAGAGACAGTACTTGGAGGCTTTTAAAAGCGCTCACTGGGAATCACATTTAAATGGCTTAGACGCCGAACACCTTCAGGCTCTGAGCAATTAGGCAAGCTTTTGGAAGACTTTTGGGAACCCCCATTTGCAGGGGGGTTACATAACCATTTAAAGAAAATCAGTTCTTGAGGCACCGTAGTAGTGCAGAGGGTCGGTTACCCATTGGTTGTGTTGCCTCTTGCCTTACTTTCCAAAGTATGCCATTATTTCAGAATAACACATATCCTATCAAGCTTTATTACTTAAAAACTGGTATAAAACAGGAGGTTCCTCAAGCAACATACTCCAGTGGAGATGCAAGTAGAATAGTTACAGGCTAACAATATTTAACAGCAAATACATCCTACCTGATCACACATCTGGTCATTTTCAATTTTTTCATGCTTTACTAGAATGCAGTACACGGTGGAAGATCTTCAAAATACTGGAGAGTACTGGTGCACCAGAACCTCTTCACCTAGAAGCAGGTTGGGCTGATATGTGGTTTAGGGTTGCTCTACAACATAGCAGACAATCATCCCCATTTGCGTGTGGTAAATTGGTGGCCCAACAGGCTCAACAAGTTAACATATAAAATTCAGGTGTTCCTAGACAGTAAGAAAAAATTACTCACCTTAGTAACTGTGTTTCTTGTAATGGAGTCTTGAAGTATTCTGACATTAAAGCAATATACCCCAACAGGGTGTAGGTATACTGGAGGATTTACCACTGCTGGTGTGGTTCAGTCACGAGGTGCAGCCGAAGGACTTAACCACACCAGTAGAGGTAAATCCACCGGTATACCCACTCCTTGGAGGGGTATATTGCTATTATACAAAGGCCTTGCTTGTTTCTTTTTTTTTGTTTTTTTACAAAAAAAAAATATTTAAAACGTCCGTTTGTTTAAAAAGTTGCTGCTCGTTAATTTTTCACTGCAGCGGTACTGCTCGGATTTTTTTGCAATTTCTGCGCACGTGCCGGAGGATCGCAGATTTCCACCGCCACTATTCTGAATTTTTTCAGCTTCTTTGCTTTGGAGAGAATGAACTGCATTTTCTTTCTTTTTTTCTTTCCAGTGCTTCGTTTTCTCAGAATGGTGCGGCAGTTTTTCTGAACTTTTGAGGCTAGTGACAGAGTATCAGATGTCGGGTTAAGGACAAGGTAATCTCGCTGTCATCTGTGTGTTTGGCAGTGGTGTGTTTGCGAGGAACGAAGGGATTTGCCAGGGAGTTCCTGATGCGGCCGAGTGGTGGCTGGCACCTTTTCCAGTGGGTACTCTGGAGGATTTACAATGCTGGAAAGGTGCCAGCCAATCAAAATGCAGGATTCTCTATATTTTTTTGTGCCCGTTGTATAATATCCAGTTAGCCCCAGCACTTGATCTGCTCCAGACAGGAAAGAGTTAACTCTATGCCAAAGCATAGAACGTTGAGCTCGTGCTCGGTTCAAACCTCTGTCTGCACACATTGAAGTGTAACCATCAGATTCTTATGTGCTAACACTAACTAACTACCCCCATTATGTGGAAATTGTAAAATTACTAGCCAAAAGGCAACCAAATATTTTGGATCCCCAAAGACTCAAGTCAAGAAATCCAAAACAAAAAACTAGGTAGTGAACACATATAATTATCAAAAACATATAACATAACCCACTACCTCTCTCTAAAAAGGGAAGCGTGCCAAGTACACCCCTGAGGTGCAACACTGCACCTGCCAGCCCACTTCCCAAAAACCAGGTTCTGAGAGGGGAGGCAGGGAGGTAGGTCAGAATACAGCAAGACTCCATTAGAAGAAATACAATTACTAAGGTGAGTAATTTTTTCTTCAAACAACATGAAGTCTTGCTGTATTCTGACATTATGCAGACTACCAAGCAGTACCTCCCTGGAAGAGGGTACCAAACCTATTTTGGGAATAGGCTCTGCAGTACTGCTGTACCAAACCTAGCATCACTCCTAGCCTGGATATCCAGAGAGTAATGCTTGGTGAATCTATGGACTGTTTTCCAGGTGGCTGCTTTGCATATCTCTAATAAGGGTATATCTTTGGCAGCAGCCAGAGAAGCAGCTGTACCTCTAGTCGAATGAGCCCTCAGGCCTGAAGGGTGTACTTTGCCTAGCTTTTCATAGCAGAACTGAATACAAGAGACAATACACCTGGCAATTGTTCTCTTAGTAGCAGGTTTACTTTTCCCCACTTCACCATAAGTGAGGAACGACTGGAGATAGTCAAACCTAAGTGCCTTAGTATGCTCAGTGTAGTAGCTAAGAGCCCTTTTAACATCTAAATTGTGTAATCTTCTCTCCTGTGAAGAAGAGTGATCAGTAAAGAATACAGGAAGAGGCATGGATTGGTTCAGATGAAAGTCTGAAACCACTTTGGGTAAGAACCTCCTGTTGGTTCTAAGGACCACCTCATCTCTATGGAATGAGATACAATCAGGTTCCACTGACAGAGCTTGTAATTCACTGAGACGCCTGGCAGAGGTAATAGCTACCAGGAACACAGTTTTCCAAGTCAAGTACTTAAGTTGTTAAGTTCTGCTGAGGTCAAAGGCTGAAAAAGGGGTTGCATAAGCTCAGCAATGCAAACATTAAGGTCCCAAGCAGGAGTAGGAGCCCTAAAGGGAGGATTGGTATGGAGCAATCCTTTGAAGAATTTACAGAAAACAGGGTGAGATACCAGTGAGGAGGGCTTTCCCACTGACAGAAATGCAGAAACAGTTGACAAGTGTACTTTGAGGGTAGCTGGTCTGAGGCCTAAGCCATTAAGATGAACCATGTAATCCAGAACTGTAGACAAGTCAGCAGTATCTGGGTATATGTGCTTATTGGAACACCAAACGCTGAATCGTTTCCATTTGGAGTTATAAATTTTTTCTGGTGGCAGGTTTTCGAGAGGCGTTGAGAATGTCCAGAACTCCTTGAGACAAATGCAAATGTGTATATTCTAGCTCTTCAAGAGCCATGCCTTGAGAATGAGATACCGAAGGTTGGGGTACCAAATCCTCCCCTGAGAGGAGGTTAACAGGTTGTGATTCCTGGGGCGAGATAGAGAGAGATGGACAGCTAGGGACAGCAACAGGGGATACCAAGGCTGTCTGGCCCAGTCTGGAGCAATAAGGATCACTTTGCAAGATTGTGACCTTATCTTGACCAGAACTTTGAATAGTAAAGGAAAGGGGAGAAAGGCACACCGAAATTTCCCCTCCTAATCCAGGAGTAGAGCATCCAGGGGGGACTGAGCCCAAGACTGGGGGTCTGCAACAGAAGAGAGGAAGTTGATGATTGTCTGGGGCTGCAAAGAGATCTATCTCTGGAGTGCCTCACCTTGTAAAGATCACTTTTAACACTAGGGGATCCAGGGACCATTTGTGATGACCCTGAGAAATCCTGCTCAATGCATCTGCTAGCACATTGTCCTTCCCTGGAAGGTGGACTGCTACCAGAGATGTCTCTAGAGAATAAACCAGGGACCATAATTTCATGGCTTCTGTGCACAAGGCTGTAGACCAAGTGCCTCCCTGCTTGTTGATGTACCACATGATGGTGGTGTTGTTTGTCCTGACCTGAACCACCTTGTTCTGTACTAAGTCTGAGAAGGCTTATAGAGCCAGGTACACTGCCCTGAGCTCCAGAAGATTGATGTGGAGAACAGACTTCTGAGGGGACCACACTCCCTGTGCTGTGAGGACTCCCAAGTGAACTCCCCACCCCAGGAAAGAAGCATTTGTGGTTAGAACCACAGAATGAGACTGAGTGATGAATGGGACCCCTTGCCTGAGGCTGTCCTGATCCAAACACCATTGAAGAGCCTGGATCAGAGTCTGAGTCACTGGAATTAGTTTGGTTAGAGGATCTTTTTTCTGAGACCAAAAAGCCCTCAAATGGAACTGCATGTCCCTCATCTGAAATCTGGCCCCTTGAACCACTGCAATGGAAGCTGCCATGTGGCCCAGGAGTTGGAGGAAATGCCTTGCTGGTCGAGACACCAGAAGGTGAAAAGAAGAAGCCAGGTCTATAAGGGCCTTTACCCTTGCCAGAGGGAGAAAAGCTCTTGCTTTGACAGTATGCAACTCTACCCCATGAAGGTCAACATTTGCACTGGTTCAAGAACTGATTTTGGATTTTGGAAGATTGAGGAGGAATCCTAGAGAAGTGAGCACTTGCTGGGTCACTTGCAGGTTTGACTTGACTTGGTCTGGAGACTGACCCACAATGAGCCAGTCATCCAGGTATGGGAATATGGAAATGTTTTGTCTCCTTAGAAAGGCTACTACTACTACTACTACTAGGCATTTTGTGAACACCCTTGGCGCTGATGTTAGGCCGAAGGGCATTGCTCTTAACTGATAATGGCCTGAAGGCAGTTTGAACCTGAGGTACTTTCTGTGGGAGCACCTGATGGGAATGTGAAAATAGGCATCCTTGAGGTCCAGGGAGGCTAGCCAATCCCCTGGCCTTAGAGAGGGAAGAATTATTCCCAGAGTCACCATTTTGAATTTTGGCTTTACTAGGTGCTTGTTTAAGTATCTTAAATCTAGGATGGGCCGCCACTCCCCTGTCTTTTTCGGGGTAAGGAAGTATCTGGAGTATAGACCTTTGCCCCTGTGAGATGTAGGAACTCTATCTATGGCTCTGAGAGCCAGCAGAGATGAAATCTCTGCCTCTAGGGCAATGGTTTTGGAGATGTTTGCAGGTGGAAAAGACCTGACCCTCAGCTTTGGAAATTTTTTGAAGCTGAGGGCCAGTCCTTGGCTTACTACCTCCAGGACCCACTTGTCCGAGGTAACAGATGTCCAGGCCTGGAAGCAGTAAGCCAGCCTGCCTCCTACAGGAATTGGGGAGCCGACCCGAGCTGACACATCAGGGTGTCTGCTTGGCAGGAGCCTTAGACGAAGAGGAGGGTGCAGCCCTGGTCATCACCCTTCTGCCTCTCCCTCTGAAAAAAACCCTCTGAGGAAAAGGAGAGGAGGCCTGTGCCTGATAGAAAGACCTGTGAAAAGGCCTGCCCCTGCCCCTAGACTGCTGCTTCTGAGGAGTTGACTGCCTTTCCTTGGCCTGTGCACTCCTGTAGGTGGTTCTGTATTCATCCATTTTCTTCATATAATTCTCTGTCTGCTCCCCAAACAGAGAATTCTCCATGACAGGGAAATCCATGGCCTTAGCCTGGGTGTCCTGTGATAGGCTAGTACATCTGAGCCAAGCCAGTCTCCGAAGAGCCACAGATGTAGCCATGACTCGTAATGACACATCATTGGAGTCCACAGCAGCATGAAACTGGATTTTTGATGCCTTAATCCCATCAGTAGCCACCTTCTCCAGCTCCTTGGCAAGCTGAAGGAAAGCCTGTTTAGCCAGTTCCAGAACAGTATCCCATCTGGACTTCTGGTATCTGGCTGTGTAGGCCATGCAGTTAGCCTGCCTGAGTCCCAAGGAAGATGCCATGTACTGTTTTTTAGCCATGGCATCCAGCTTCCTGGAGTCTTTATCTGGGGGTGTGCAAAGCCAAGGGTATGTTAGCCTTATCACAGGCTGCAGTCTGCATGACCCCAACATGGCTGCATTGCTGGTACAAGTACTCCGTACCTGGGCCTGACAGCATATACCTCTTGCCCATTCGTTCGGTTAGAGATCCTGGGTTCTGGGTCCTGAGGAGAGAATTTTGCTAGGCACATGCTAGATCTAATACATGGAGGCTCTACAATGCCGGTTCAACAAGAAACATGTCAACCGGCATCACAGCGCCAGGCTCCATGTCAACGCAGTTGGTATGGATCCTCACACATCGATGTGTGTGTTTACATCGGGGGGCATTGCCCCCGAACCACCTACATGTAGGCCTCTGCCCCCCCCCGTACCCCCATACTATTAAATTCTAGCTTCAGGTCGGAGTTAGTTCAGGGAGGGGATGCAGATCAGGCAAGGGGTCACCGGTCCCAGTGACACTTTTATCATGGCATGTCGCTGTTGTCGATATCGGCACATGTCGCCATAGAAATGTCACTGTTTGGGGGGGCATACCATACCTGGAAGGGTACCCAGTAAATCCACACAGGAACAATAACTGCAATGTCCAGACATTCAAATGGGATTCTTCAGTGGGTCTTTATTTTAGATGTAAATATGATATTGAAAAGATTTAGGTGGACCTCACAGGCTTGCAACAGCTGGTCACTGAATTTAAACAGAAACAACCTGCTTGGCAGAATAACATGCTTGGCAGTACATTACCTTTCCTACGACATCCATTTTCCCACAGGTGTGATGCATCGTACTTGTGAAACATTACACCAGCATTTGCATTCTCTCTGCTTAGGGTAGCTGAACCTTGTTCTGACTGAAAACTTCAAATTCCCTATGCGTGAGCACTCCTGTGTTTCAGAGGCCCATTTAAACTGATGTAGACTTGCACCTTAGACTGTTGCCATGTTTTCCAGACTTGTACTTTAGACTTTTAAAGTATTTTTCAAACTTTAATTCTGTGCTAACTCTGAATCCTGTCAGCTTCTGGATTGCTCACAAAGACCGGGGGTTTCCCACTCTCTGCTCCTAGCTCCTAGCGTTCCATCCTTTACTGAGAAACCACTTTGTCAATACAACACTGGTTAGCATTAAAAACTTCAAATTTGGCCTGCTGCCCCAAACATTGCCCTTGCACTGTAAAACATGACATTGTCCCGGATAATCTGTTCTAGTCCCTTGCTCTTGACTCTACACTTGTAAGATAACCTGGTGTAATGACATTTTGTATCATGTGTACTCACAGCTTTGAAGATGTGTCTTTGCTCAGACACTGGACCCACAGAAATGTTCAGATTTCCTCCCTGGAGAAGCATTTGTAGGAAACCTTCATAAAACCTTTCAGGCAGCTAGAAAACATCTTGGACTGAACATGGAATGGCCTTGGATTCCACACGACTTACCAGTCCTTTTTCCTCCCCTCCCTGGGAAGAACAACAGGAATCCTCTGATGAAACAGTCTCCACTACTTCAATTGGCAGGCTGGAATAAGACCAGACTAGGGAGAGAAAATCAGGGCCCACTAGGATGCAGCCCACAGGCAGAGGACTGCGCTATCCTTCCTCTCACTTCAAACTCTCAGATCTAACTCTCACTCTACTCTAACATTCTATCCCACTCTTCAGCAAGCTGTGGCTTATGCTGCTACGAGAGTTCTAAAAATGACCTCATCTCTCTCCTCTCAGCTGAAGCTAAGTAAACAAGAGAGCGAGTAGGTGAACAAACCATTTAACTAGTTATTCACCAGCTGCCTTTCTCTACCTAGCACTGGCACTGAGGGGATTCTGGTAACCCCAAGGGGACTGGGTGGTTACATACATCGTATCTAATTCCAGACAGGTGCCCCACTGAAGCCAGGTAAAACTTGTGCTTGCCCTCATAACCCACTGCCCCCACCGCTTTGAATGTAAATGGATAAAGCACGGGACTATTGTTTTTAAGGAGCTGTATTATGGACAATCACATCTTCACAATCAACTACTTACTGTATTAATGCTAAAACTGTTCACTACAGGATACTAACTGTGGCCCACACATCTTCACCCAGGCAATTATTCCAAATCACCAACTCCCTCATGAACTCACAGCCTACTACCTCCAACTCCACTTACTTCTAACCTGCATGGCTTTTTTGACTCCAAAGTTTTCTGCTTGACATCCATGTCTACAACTATTGATACTGCCCTAACTACATCTAGGCATTGTTTTTCAGCTACACAAGGCTGAGGTACTTTAGACTTCCCTAATTCATTTAAATCCATAGTCATTATTCCTATGGAAAGCAACCCTAGACATCATCATGGAATTCAACTATTGACAGTTGACAGATGGTTCATCTCTCCTTATTTCATAGGTCCTGAAAAGGGCCATCATCAGAAAAACCAAACAACCACCTTACCATCAATGGCCTTTTCCCATGTTATCAGTCTGGCTTTCATAGCACTCATAGCACACCTTCAACACTATAAACTATCAAATTCTGTCGGCTCAGCTGTGATCCTCCTGCAGCCATAATGGCACTGTTCTCAACTGGATATGTTCCTATCTGTCAGATTATCAACAGTCTGTCATTTTCAACAACACCAACTCTGCCTCAAAATCTGTTTCCTCGAGTGTCCCCCAAGGCTCTATCTTGAGGTCTTTTTTTTTTCATCCTCCACATGGCCCCACTCACAGAGGTGATTTCTGCCCAGTGCTGATGACACTTAAATATACACACCAGTCACTGTTTCACTACAGTCTACGCTCACCTGTTTAGCCCACTGTTTCCATGATTTTCAGGCCTGGATGACATCTAGCTCCCCTCTACCTTAACACCAACAAGACAAAGCTTTTGATCTGTGACACCTAAGCAAAAATAAAGACTCCCAGCCTTACCACCCTGAATCGTCACCCTTCCATGATAACACCTAGCCACAGCTTACAAAACCTTGGAGTACAGTAGTGCCAGCTAGGATGCAATGCCATATCTCAAGTTTCTGCATGACCAATGGGATTAACTGCCATTGACATTGTCTTGTTTACTGCAGTAACTCTACCACAGTATGCTGCAGTACTGCACTACAGCCTATCCGGCACCGCTGTACAATTTGATTCAGTCCAACAAATGGATAACCGTATTAACAATTTAGTCAAAAAAGATGTTTTATCAAAGCCAAACTCCATCCTTATATGAATTTAGACACCGCTGCCACCCTCATCCACCCTTTTGTCTTTTCCCAGTTAGACTATTGTAATTCCCTTCTGACTGCCTACTAGCTAACAAAATTCAGTACCTACAATTAGTTCTAAACACCTCTGCTCATTTGTTGAGTGGAACCAGGAAGTCCGACCACACATCTGCCATTCTGACTGCCCTACATCGGCTACCCATTCAGCAACAAATTGACTTCAGTGTTCTGTTAATAGTTTTTAAAAGCTTGAATGATTTGGCACCCCCCATCTCTGCTCCTTATTACACAAATACACTCCCAGTCACACTCTGCACTCTTTGGACCTACACCTACAGGACTGGCAGTGCCTATTTTCAGACTGTTCACCTGTAGCAATCAAGCCTTCTCAAGCTATGCCTCTCAGCTCTGGAATCAGGTACCTGCTGAACTGTGATTCTGTACTGATACTGACACTTCAAAGCAAGCCATAAGCATTGTTATAATGTCTAGCCTATTACTGTAAGTGCTGTGATTTTTTTCCCCATTTTATGCCTTTGCTGGAAAGCATTTTGAAATTGTGTAAAGTGCTATATTAAGATTAGTATTGTTATTATTTGCAAAGCATTGCTTATTAATTGTTTTAGTGCACCACTGCTGGCCAACCATATGCAACTTCATCGGGCCTACACCGTTCCACGGCTGGTTACCCAGTGAAGCACCAGGAGCTCTCTAATTCTAGATAATGGTTATTAACACTGGTACTAGTGGTAAGAGGGTAGTGCCTATCAGTACCGTGGGCATAAGTAACCTACCATACTGTGCATGAGTCATTTGGGGGCAGGACAGCTTATTCTGGGCTGAGCCTGGAAGGGCACTGGAAGCCCAGCCACAGGTTACACCTATTGTTAGCTGCACCTAGAAGGGCAACCGAAAATCAGCCCCTGTGCACAGTTTGTAGGTTGGGCCTAGATGGGCACTGAAGAACCAGCCAGTACTATATCATATCACCACACTTCCTAATCCCATTTTCCTTTTAGGACCTGTTCCCCTTCCCTGAATAAAGCCCTTGTTTTTTGGGGGGTTTTTGTTATACGCATTGTGTTTGTGTAATTATTTACAGAGCATAAGTATTTTGTGCTTAATGGGAAACTGTTATTGCTCTGCATAGGTTCATGGGAGGGTTAATCCTGTGGGGCAGTAGGGTTGGTACTGCATCCAAGGAGGTTGTACCATATTTACATCAGGCCCACTTAAACCTTTCTCTGGGTGGAGGCACTGCGCAATTAACTTGCATCTTGTGTACATACCCCTCAACTAAGAGTTTATTGACCAAGGCCCCTCAATCTTATTTGATCCCACAAGGCAGGGATAGTAACCACAACATCCACAATGACCCAGTTGCACTGTTACCATGTCCTCCCTCCTCACAGTTATCTGGACTGTCTCTTGTATTTCCAAAGCATTTCATGATCGTAAAGAACTTGATCTTCTTTCTGCATTCTCTTTGGCTCTGGCTGTGACTGCCAGTCAAAACATTAGCATTTCAATGCAGTTGCAGATTTGGAGCCTGCAATGCTCCTGAGTCATGCTGACCTCCCACCAACTTGCCCCTCGTGAGAGCCCAAGCGCCTAGCCCAACTACTTCCACTCTAGTTACAGCCACCGTATCAGGGCAGACCACCCCAATGCCCTCTAGGCTTTACCCCCAAGCTAATCAAGTGGCAGTCTTTGGCCTAGGTTCCTGCTCACTGAGACACCACAGGCTTCATACTGTGCAGCATCTCCTGTCTACCGCCCCCCCCCCCACCACCACCACCACCATTTCTCCTTGCCCTGGGAATGTTGCATTTGGTCTTTGTGTGCCTCTTCCTTGGCATCGGCAACTTCCTCATCATGCCCTCCACCAGTGGCACCCACCATGATTCTGTTGGACTGTACTCAGGCCTGCCAACCATGAGGGTGCTCTCCTGATCCAAACAGTCACTCCACCCTACAGTGGTCCCCATAGATGATTCAAGAACTGAGTAATCCGTGTTTCGGAACCTTGGTGGGAAACCTCTCAGACTACCACAGTACTTTTCCTTCCTCCTTTTATCTTCTAAGCTTCTTCTACACCCCTCACACCCAAATCTTGGCACCAAAGCTGCCAGTCTCGAGTCTGACACCATACCATGAACAAGCACCATACCCCTCTAGTATGAGGAGGTTGTTCCATATGCTGTACACAACATAGTAGCATAATCATTTAAGGTCAGAAAGGACTGTAGATCAATCAGGTCCCACCACCCCCACTTTATAAGCAGGGATAAGAAGTATACTGTGCAAACAAGTACTACCCTTTAGGGATTGTCCACCCACTCAGTTATCCAGTATACCCTGTGACACCTTTGGTAGGCAGAAATGTGTCCATGCCTCCTTTGAAGGCCTATACTGTCTTCATAGAAAGTATGTTGGAGTCATTAAATCACTGTTCAGTTTTTGACACTGTCAGTAAGTAAATTATATGAATTTACACCTTAGTGTCACAAGGTAAAATGGGTGCCAGCCTTATTAGCATGTAGTTTTAGCCCAATTATCCTAGTTAATATTAACCTTTGTCACAGCATATGGAATTGTAATAATGAAGATATATCTGATCATATTTGAGACATGGAGTATTAGGATGATCTATTCCATGGCATGCTGCACAGAACCTCCTTATCTAAGTGAAATAAGATTAGATTTGTATACTCTCTTATTGGATATTTTTACTTTTTAAGATATCATGCATATCTTGGCCTTGCTAGATACATGGTGGGTTATTATTTTTTTATTTCCTTGTCATCCTGTATTTTGCATTAACTTTAGCTTGGTAGGTCTTTGCTTGTCGCAGTAAATGGCCAATGAATGAAAAGACTGGATGAATGAATGAATGAAGATGAAGTAGCAGAACAGAATGTTTCTAGTTAAAGCAGCAGTGCAAAAAAAGTTGTGATTTTGTCAGCTGTAATTTTAATTTAACAACAAGTTGATTGATGTCCGTTTTAAGTTACTCAGAGGGTTTCTTTCAGCTCTTTATTATTTTGTAATTAATTCACACGGCATGTTTGTTCTCTTCATGTGACTTGTGGGGCAGTACGTTAATTCATGTGAATTAATTACAGTTTGTAACGAAGTAAGAAAAATTTAACAAAAGACTGAGGGAAACCCTTACATTAACTGAAAACGGACATCAAGCAGCATGTGACTGAATTAAAATCACAAGTGACTGCAAAATTAAAACCTTTTGTTGCACTGCTGCTTTAAGGTCACAGAGATCTTCATCTTCCTGGACCTCAGCTTTAGAACACGGCAGGGTATGAAATGTTGAACCAGCAAAACTGTGTGGCAAGGCCATGAGCTTACCCTTTTCACTTTTGTTCCCAGCCAAGTTAAGAATCATCTTTTAGTAACAAGCATTTTCTATACATACATACTGTACATATATATATATATATATATATATATATATACTATGCCTACTCTGAAATCTCTTCTCAATTCTCGCCAATGCTCCTTTATCTTGCCATTTATTTCCTGAAGAAGACATACAGTCGAAACGTCGATTTTTAACTCTATTTTCTATTTTCAGCATGCATTTAATATAACCCTTTTGTTTTGTTTTCAGACAACATGCTGATGCAGCACCTTGTTTTTGTTTTTACATTTTGTGTGATTATATATATAATATGTATATATATTTTTTTCACTAACAAAAACTTTGTTAATGCATAAGTTAGGGTTCTTACTAAAGTCACAAAAGCAGGGAAATGTGCCCCACCCTGCAGACACTGACAGGCATCGGGGGGTGCCTTGGGGTCATCACCCCTATTGCTAACCCCATTCCATAAATAAATAAGTGGAGATGGTTACAGTATAGGAGAATGGGGTGAGGGTTAGGGCTGACGACCTCTAGGCACCCCCCCGATGCCTGTCAGTGTCTGCAGGCTGAGGGTGGGGTGTTAGTGTTGGAAACCCTAACACCTCATTTCCCTGCTTTTGTTACTTTAGTAAGAGCCCTAACTGATGTATTAATTAAGTTTTTTGCAGTGAATTTTCTCACTTTTTCATATAGTATAATAATATCCTTATTTTTCTGTGGGAACGCAGGGCCCAACCCTCCACAGATACATATATGTATATGTATGTAACCATGGAAGCTCAGGGCCCTCCATTCATAGGACAACAGTGACCAAACTGTCAGCATAGCCACCTTATTACCCCACCTCATGTACAGAAAATTGTCGAATCCATGCCAAAAGGTAATTCTGCGCAACTGCAATGCCATTCCATGCCACAGGTGTGAAAACACATTTGGGCAGGATTTGAAAAATGACAACTGTGACATACATGAGGACAGGTAATAAGAAGTCTATGTTGAAAATCTGGGGTCAAAATATTAAATATTTCTGAAGTTACAAGCAGGTGTACCAAAATTGCAATGAATGGTCATAACATTGGCATTTTTTCATATTTTGACCCCAAATTATGAACGTAGTCTTCTTATGACCCCACCTCATAATCCCCATAGGTGAAAATTATCAAATCCATGCCAAAACACCATTCCGCACCACAGGTGTTGAAAACACATTTCAGGCAGGATGTGAAAAATGACAGCTGTACTGTTCTTGAGGTGGTGTGAAAAAATGGCTATGCTGAAAATGTGGAGTCAAAATATTAAAAATTACCAAAGTTATGCATGTGCGTAGAAAATTTTCAACAAACGCTCATAACTTGGACATGTAGGAATTTTTTCACCAAATTTTCAACATGGGCTTTTTGGGACCCCACCTCATGAGCACTGGCACTATCATTTTGTTAATAAATCCTGAAAGGTGATTTCACGCACCACCGCAAAAACTCTTTCCGGGCCTGATTAAGGAAACAACAGTGACACTGTTCATGACGTGGGGCCCCAAAAAGGCCATGTTGAAAATTTGGTTAAAAAAATACCTAAAAAATGGCAAAGTTATGAACATAACTTCAAAACACCATTGAAATACATTATACGGCACTTACCTTGATTCCTCAGGTTGCAGTTTGGCTTTGAAGAGTGCAGACGTGTCCCAGTCCACAGATGATGACAGACTACAACCTCTGGAGGTAAGTATAAGGTAAGGGGGTGTGGGGTGGTGGGTGCTCAGTGGGAGGGTTGGGATGGGGGAGGGGGACGGAGGAGACAACAAGGGACCATTTTTTTTCAGGTTAAAAAAAAAGACATCAATGGCCAGTTTTATTTTTTACAGCTAAATAATAAAATAAATATTTTGGGACACTGGGAGTGGGCTCCTCAGTAACCCACACTGCTGGGGGGTGAGAATGGGAGGGTGGGTGTGCCACTAGACACCAGGGAAAGATAACGGGGGATGCATCAGGGATCGGAGAAGAAGGGCCACAAGACCACCAGGTAATAAAAAGATGTTAAACCTAAATAAATGGGGGCTGAGGATCAGAATTTGAAGGGGCATTTTATATTTATGCTCTTTTCATGCCTTGGCCCCCTTCCACTTGCACATTTTAAAATGGAAAACAATACTTGATTTAGGTAAACACTGCAGATGTTTACCTAGTCAGGGCTGAGGAATCAGGTTCTGGGGTCAGTTTTCCCCAAAAATGCCCATAAATTAGTTACTTTTATCCCCGGACATATTTGGTCACAAATTGCGGCAGCTCTTTCATGAGACACCCTTCCTTGTTTCGTGAAACAATAGGATTGTGCTAAACTCCCCTTGTTTCATGAAACAACTGCCTCAATTTGCAGCAGAAATATATCCATGGACAAAATGAACATATTTCTGGGCCTTATTGGAGCAAACTGACCCCAGAATCGGATTCCTTGGGTCCCAATTAGGTAAACATAACTGTTGCGGTTTACCAACTGCCAGTATTTTTTCAGATGCTTAACTTTTTCTGTCTCACTAACTGAAAACAAGATGGCGGAAGCTCAAAAAAACATTTCCCATTTGCAAAAGAGAAACACATAAACTGAATTTACAAGCTCAAATGGGCAGGCTGGGTGGGCCATAGGCCCTTATCTGCTGACACTGTCTATGTATCTATGTATCTATGTATTTTCACATGGGATATCTAATTATTCCCATAGGAAATAATGGGAAACTTTGAAATGTAATAACTTTTGAATGGATTAATATTTTTTCACCAAACCTTCAAAAGGCACATCTGCAACCCAAGCCTGGTATACCCTTTGAATGTCAGAGCAAATGCCCAAGCCATTTCTGAAAATTGGTGTGACAAAGAATTTACATAAAAACAGTAATTTTTACTTTTGTTTACATTTTGCATCTCCGCACCCGCAAATCCGACTGGAACGAAACTTGCCACATCAAGAGATCTTTGGTCCCTGATGGCTATTGCAAAATGTCATGTGAATCAGTCAAATGGTTGCAAAGATATTAAAGTGCAACATTTTGGGTTTAACATAGAAGTGACCGCTGAACCCTAACTATAGTGGCACTACCGCACCACTAATATATATTTATTTTTAAGATGGGTAGGAAAAAGTATGTCTGCTGATTGGTTGAAACACATCACATGACCGTGCATATAGAGCACGCCTGCATACCTGCACTTTCAGCCCCCTCCAAAACAATTTTGCCATTTTATAAGATAGATAACCCACTGTAATATATACACGCCTTGGGCGTGTGTATATCAGCACATGACTGCACACCTTAGAGTGGGTTATCTATTACATATATATATATATTTATGTATATATATATATATATATATAGTAGTGCCATTAAAATTAGGGTTGAGTAAGCAGTTTAATGTTAAACCTCAAATTTTGCAATTTAATAACTTTGTAACCATTTAACAGATTTGCATGAAATTTGGTATGTACAGTCCCATATGGAAGACCTCCTGTCATGCCATGTTTTGTTGTGATCAGATGTGCAGTTTTCATGCAGTGCATAGTGAAAAATGTGTGGATTGTTTGCCAGTTTTTGCTGATTTTTGCCAATCACACTGCAGTCACACCAGTTAGAATTGTGCCCTGAACTTTTCAGGGCAGTAAGATGGTGCCCCAATGAATAAGCCAGCATTGGTTTGGTGAAAAAATATAAATCCGTTCTAAAGTTATTAATTTTGAAATGTCAGGTTCTGAGCATGCTCAGTTCAGTCTTTTGGATAGGGGTATTTTTTTACAAGAAGGATTTTAACAACTCATAAACAAGGATTTAAAAAATCCTTGTTTGTGAGAAAAAATTATTTATTCGTGAGCCACCGTCTTGTTTTTCAGTTTTACTGACAAACAAAACCTTGTAACTTGTCCGAGGGGTGTCTTCTATGGACATTAAAGTATGGGTTTTATTCAGGGTGACACCCTCTACAAAGCCATTGCTTTAGTTTCCTTTAGTTTTGTAAAAAAAAAATGGCATTTAAAAATTTTAAAATCCTTGTTTGCCATTCGCTTCCAATCCTTGTTCGTGAGGTGTCAAAATCCTTGTTTGCAAGCTGATCCTTGTTTGTGAGATGTCAAAATCCTTGTTCATGAGATCAGGACCAGATGGCCCTATCTCACGAACAAGGATTTCTCATGAACAAGGATTCTGACACCTCACGAACAAGGATTCAACTCACGAACAAGGATTTTGACACCTCATGAACAAGGATTATAAAAATGAATCCTTGTTCATGAGATGTCAAAATCTTTGTTTGTGAGGTGTCAGAATCCTTGTTCATGAGAAATCCTTGTTCATGAGATCAGGACTAGATGGCCCTATCTCATGAACAAGGATTTCTCATGAACAAGGATTTTGACACTTCACGAACAAGGATTTGGCTCATGAACAAGGATTTTGACATCTTACAAACAAGGTTTATAAAAAGGAATCCTTGTATGTGAGGTGTCAAAATCCTTGTTCATGAGGTGTTAAAATCCTTGTTTATGAGAAATCCTTGTTCTTGAGGTGTCAAAATCCTTGTTTGTGAGAGGACGACCAGATGGCCCTATCTCATGAACACAGATTTCTCATAAACAAGGATTTTGACACCATACAAACAAGGATTTGGCTGGCGAACAAGGGTTTTGACACCTTACGAACAGGGATTTTTAAAGGTTGATGTTTCTTTGCCAGTTCACTGCAAAGAAATGGTTAATACTTTTGGCTTGAAATGTCCAGGGTACAAAGGGGTTGTCCCAAAGATGTGACCTATGCTGGTTTGGTGAAAAATTGGCATTGGTTCCATAGTTATGGCATTCCAAAGTTGATAAATTTCCCATAGGATAACACTGTGGCCAACGTGGCACCTTTCAGTGGCTATGTCTTGAAATGGATTTTTTTGCTAAGTGCAGCTTTAGGTGTACTAAGCATGCATGCAGGCTGCCAGTCCATCATTGCAACTGCAGTGGAATTTTTTCCAAGGTTGCTATGCTTACTAAGATATTGCACCATTTGCAGCACAGTGGTTACTTGGAATGTGTCTAGGCCTGCGCTGTGTCTCTACAATTGTAGACAGGTGGGAGCCCAGGGCCCAGAGTGACCTGCGCTCCCACATATGGATACCACTATGCAGTAATGGGGGTCATTGTCATGCAATGCTAGGAGCGAAGGGCCCCCACAGGAAGATGACAGTTGAAGTGACAAAAGTAGGGAAATGAGGCGTTAGGGTTGAGACCCTAACCCCCCCACCCTACTACCCCACCCCCACCCTCCACAGAACAACAGTTGATGGGGCGTGCCTTGGGGTCATGGGTCTAACTCTCACCCTATACTGTACCATGTCAGCTTTCTTACACATGGAATGCGATGAGAGTTAGGGCTGACAACCCCAAGTCACACTCCATCAACTATTGGTCCATGGAGGGTGGGGTTGGAGGGTTAGGGACTCAACCTTAGTGCCTCATTTCCCTACTTTTGTCATTTCAACCCTAACTGATGCATTAACAAAGTTTTTTGCAATGAATATTGTAGATATGTGTGTATATATATATATATATATATATATATATATATATGTATATATATATATTACAGTCACAGAAAGTGTGGCTGAGCTAAATTTAGTAAACAAACACCTTGTAGTGCCATCACACACTTTTGCCATGCACAAGGCACCAGCGATCTTGCAGGGTGGTTAAGTCCCCCTCTGACAGTGTACAGATCCAGAAGTTAATGGGGCAAACCCCTGTTTTCACCCACTAACATGCTGGTCTACAACCATCTATGGGTCTCTGTATGGTACAGCACCAATCACATGGTGCTCTACGATGCACAGGACTCTGGCAACATGACACTGCAGTACTTCACTGATGTCCCCCTGCACTACCTTCACATTGTTATTCACTTGTGAGCAGCAGTGTCTGTGTCCTCCTTAGATGTCCCTGGTAGTCCAGTGCCCCCATCTCCTAAAGCAGTCAATCAATTTATACTTTTTGGTGTTCAGTGGTCCCTCCCCCAGCCCTGTCTCTCAGTGCAGAAGGTCAATGATCCTGTGCACAGTCTAATGCCTTCCTTCACTAGAACTTTCATTCCAATTTGCAAGCCTGTGCCCCTTGTAGAGCTACCTATAATAGTTCTAAAGAGTAGGAGGGTGTTGCGGCCTAAGACTGGGGTTTGTGGGGGCTGAAAAGTGAGTGACAGTGGTTCAGCAGTGCATTAGTGCACCGTCTCCCACATTTCCCTGCCAGCTCTGCCCCCTTCCCCACATGGTCGCACTTCACTTAGTGACCATGAAGAGAAGGACTTGTAACACCATTGTACATAGCTAAATCGGGCATAAAACACCAACAGTACTGGTGCTAACAGGTCATTTAAACCACATATTGCCAGTAATTTGGGACTGTGAATGGAGCCCTAAAAATGCCCTCAGAAACAACGAGGATGGGTGCCTCAGTGGCCCAGTGATAGTATGCTGCACTGCTGTCAAGCAAAGTGGGTTCAGGAGTGGACTCAGGTCATCGTATCAGGAGGCAGACCACATTGAGGTAGCTGCCACATGGTAATGCAGCCTGGTCAGGAAGGACTGGCAGTGGGATCTGGCACTACAGTGATCCCAGCAGTTGGCCAAGCAGCTTAATCTTACCACAGAGATCATATTTATGCACCAGACCAACAGCAGATGTAACCATGTCAAGGGGTGCAAGGAGGGACTATGGGCAAGGGAAGAAATTTGGGAAAATGAAGGATGTGCACTGAGACATCTAAATGACTTTCACTGACACCTTCAGGCTCTATGTGGATCCCTCAGACAGTTGTATAACAGCTTCCAAACTACTGAGTTCCCCCTGAAGTTCAGATATTAAGAAGTACTAAATACCAGTCGGAGAGCATCACTCAGGGTCAATTGTCTAATTTTATTTTCAGGGCAACAGGCACCAAACAACTGCCAAAAACGAACATTTGATCCTCTAAACTGTGATGAAGTACAATGGTGCAAAAAAAGTGCATATGCACAAAGTGTAAAAATTAACACAATGTCATCTACAGAAATGAACAAAACAATAAATGGACCTACAACCTTGCCTTAATTCCCCAACACTTCACTCCACTGGAGCTTCATCAGGGAGCAGGAAGATGACAAAGTGGCAAATGATTAAATACCCAGACTCTGGTGCTGACATTAATGTAAACTTAGTGACGCCTGGGAGAAAGTCTGCTATTTGTTTAAAGCAGCCACACTGAAAGCAACAGAAACAAAACAAGAAGATTTGGAGGGAAAATGGGGAGGTTGTAGAAAGCAGGGATTGGAAAGGGAATGGGAAAGAAAGAATAAAAATGTCTTGGGTCTCAGGGGTCTCTGGAAAGAAGCTAAGGGTAGTGAGAAGCGGAGGAACAGAATACAGGGGGCAGGGAAAAAGGGAGAGAAACTAAAATGTACTGCAAGAGGGGACTGTGAAATATTGTAATTGTAAATACATGCACATACATATAAATATATTTACAACCATCTCCTATAGAGGTATGCATTTAAAAAAAAGTATGTGATAATATATGTTAGTGGAACCTTAGGGGGAACTCTAAGTGGGGAGCATAGGAAGTAGAAGTTTACTAAGTGTGCGAGCAGACTTAAGTGAGCTGGGATGATGTAACATGTTATAGCAGCCATGTGTGTGTTCAGACTGAACTGAAGATGCAATTAAACTCAATGTTAATTCTAACTTCTGTGTGGTTCACTGTCTAATGTGCACTGCTCAAGGGGTTTGTAAGAGCCCCCCCGCCCCAGTACTGTTCTGGGTGGATACACACTGCAAATGTTCTGTGCCCCTCCAAATAGATACATTTTATTGTACCTTAGAGATCTTTTTGGTTGCGCAGTGAGCGTGGTCCTGAAATGAGCAAGTGTGAATTGCAACAGTTGTTTCTCCAGTGTCTAGAGAGTGTGGTCTCGAAGTGAGCAGTAAGTGAGCCAACACGAACTGTGGCAGCTGTTTCTCTGCAGTCTGTTTGGAGCGAACGGTTTGTATGGCCAGTCACCCAGCCAGCTTACTGCAACTGGGGAAATACTGGGATGGGGGAGAAAGGTAAAATCATGTCAAATACAGGGAATAATTGTTTTAAAATTTAATTACAACAATCATTCATCTGGACTGTGGGGAAGCAGGGGAACCAAGATGGCAGTGGAAGTGGGGTTTAAAGTATAAAAGCAGAGTTTCTACTGGCTGCAATTGGGGCACAGCTTTGACGGGGATTAGGCACAACAGTAGGTCAGTCAAGATGATTGACATGTTGATGACATAGGCATGTGAAAATTAAATGTTCTTATTGACCCATCAGGTCAATAACTTGTTTATTTTTAACTTGAGTCAGATTATTTGCAAAATATCAGATTTATACTAATAGATTGTTACATATATTGGATATCTCTATATTAGGGTTCAACGGTCACTTCTATGTTAAACCCAAAATTTTGCACTTTAATAACTTTGCAATAGTTAACTGATTCACATGACATTTTGAATGCACCATCGGGGACAAAAGATCTCCTGATGTTCTGGTTGGATATGCGAGTGCGGAGATACGGAGTGTAAAAAACTGTGTAAATTACCACTTTTTGTCAAATTTTTTGTCATATCATTTCTCAGAAATGGCTAGGGGGGGTGTAATATTATGACCATCAAAAGATTAATATTAAAATATTGCAAACAAAAAGTCCCTGAAGGTGTCTTTCCTAGATCTGAATGGCGACAGTTATTTTTGTCAGCACTTTATAATTATGGCCATTTTGGGGATTTCCTCCCAGTGTGGAATCTTTATAACAAGGAGATTGGAAGCTGGACAGCTAATGTTTTTAATATTTAAAAAGCAACTTCAATCCTGGGTATTAGGGATTCTATTGATCCCTCCTGATAGCCTGATAGCACAAATGTGTTTACACATATTTATGTTTTCATGTCCTTCATGATATTGTAATTAACTGTGTCCTTATTAATTGAAACAATTTATTGTATAATATTGTATATTAACAAAATATTGATTAAAAAGAAATGGCTTGGGGGGGTTGGTCTGTAATTATTAAGTATATGGGGTTTGGGTCACAGATGTGCCTTTTGAAGATTTGGTGGAAAAATATTAATCCATTCAAAAGTTATTAAAGTTTCCCATTATTTTTCTATGAGAAAAACTGGTTGTTCCATATGAAAGTACTATTTTGTTACTGCAAAAGCGGTATTTACTTTCACAAATGCGGAATGTAGTTTTGAGATTCCACCGTCGTGTTTTCAGTTAGCAACGCAGAAAAACTCAAAAATCTTTAAAAATACTGTTAGTTGGTGAAAAACAGCACTTGTATTTACCTAATCAGGGCCCAAGGAATCAGATTCTCTTGGTTATTTTGCCCCAAAACGGACAGAAATATGTTTATTTTAATCATGGCTTTTTTTGCTTTAGCGAATTGCAGCACTATAGCGAAAGTCCTTTTGCAAAACTACTGAGTTTTGTTACAAATTGCAGCACTGTTTCACAAAACACCAGGGGTTTTACCACAATTTGTGGCACTGTCTCACGAAACACCAGGGGTTTTACCACAATTTGTGGCACTGTTTCACGAAACACCAGGGGTTTTACCACAATTTGTGGCACTGTCTCATGAAACACCAGGGGTTTTACCACAATTTGTGGCACTGTTTCACAAAACGCCAGGGGTTTTACCACAATTTGTGGCACTGTTTCACAAAACAATGGGGTTACTGCAGCAATTTGCAACATAGTTTTTTTTTATATGTCTGTTTCTTTGTCACTTTAGTGCAAAAAAAGGTTTGCACTTTTGGGCCGAAATTTTCAGGGTACAAAGGGCTTGCCTCAGAGATATGCCTTTTGCTGGGTTGGTGAATATATATTACTTTGCTCTGGAGTTCTTTAAATTTAAAGTTTACTTTATTTCCCATAGGATTACATTGTAATGAGAGGTATACATAGTTGTTTCTTTGTCACTGTGCTGTGAATAAACGCTTAGAAATTGTGGGCTTAAATTTTCAGGGTGGAAAGGGCTTGCCCCACAGATGTGTCTTTTGCTGGTTTGGTGAGAAAATTTTCATGTGCTCCATAGTTATAAGAATTTGAAGTTTCATTATTTCCCATAGGATAACATTGCAATGGTCGGGGCGCATTTTGGCAGCTATATCTCAAAAACACTTCAAAATATCAACTCACAGCAGTGTAGTAAGCCATTTTGCATGTTTCCAGGCCTTGTCTACAGCTGCGGGTGAATTGTAATTAATGGGACTAAGGTGACTGTGATACTGTGCCATGCATTCACAATGTGACATCTATACTCCATGGGAGTCAATCAGTAGTTTAAAAATTGGTGCAGAGCTCAGGGTTTTGGCTTCATTGGGGACTGGGGGTCCACCTGGAGGGATACAGGCCTATCCTGGTGCAATGGTCTGCATCTGTCCAGGAGGAGAATCAAGATCCTAGGTGATAGGTTTAAATGATTCAGTGGCAAGCATTTAAACTAGCCAAGGGGGGAGGCACTGAAAAGGAACAGGGAAATCCTAGCCTCCCCAAAAGAAAATCAGGGTAGTTAGTGACATAAACACCAAGATAGAGAAGTTGATAGGGAGAAGAGCATGGGTAAATGGAGAAAAAGACAAAGGCAGTAAGGACAGGAATGGGGCAAAAAGGGGTAAGGCCATCAAAAAATGGAGGATAATGAATACAAATGCCCATAGTCTAGGTAACAAGCTTCCTGAACCGGTAAGCTTGGTGGAAGAGGGATGCCTGGATATTGTGGCAGTCACAGAAACATGGTACACAGAGAACCATGACTGGGATGTCAATATACCAGGGTACAAAATCTACAGGAGGGACAGGGAGAGTAGAAAAGGAGGAGGAGTAGCTCTCTACATAAGGGAAGGGATCAAAGCAATGGAACTAAAGAGTAAACAGGGAGGAGAGGAGGCACTGTGGGTCACCCTGGAGACCAGAAATGGCACCACAATTTGCACGGAGGTTGTATACAGACCCCCATCTCAGGGGAGGAAATAGACAAGGAAATGATAGAAGATATCCTTAGGATGGTAGAAAAAGGGGGGATATTGTTGATGGGGGACCTGAATATGCCAGATGTTAACTGGAGCACCTTTGCTGCAGTCACATCCAAGAGCAGGGTCATTCTCGATGCCCTACAGGAGGCATGCCTCAGACAGCTAGTGTTGGAACCCACTCAGGAGGGAGCAATCTTAGACCTGGTATTCTCAAACGGGGATGGAGACAGGATATCAGATCTAGAAGTGGGTAGCCATCTGGGAACAGGTGACCACCAAACAGTGTGGTTCAAGATAAAAGCTAAAAGAAATAAGCACTTCAGCCTGGTAACAGCAAAAATGCAGGTCCAAATGAAAATGAAATGCTGTAAAATGTAGTTTTAATATAATGCAAAATGCATAGTGACCTTCAGGCTACCAGACACACAGAACATCAAACCCAGCGCTTCGACTCAAACAAGAGTCTTCATGAGGAGTAACACATAACTGGTGAAACAGAACCTTAAATATGGAGACCAATTAAATCCAAGCAACAATCAAATAATTAAATCTTAATGAAAGACACATGATATATATTAGAAAAATAATCATCCCAAAGTAAAACTAACAATTAATGCAGTTCTACATTTCAATAACTAGATGGAGTGTCTTATAAAATGCAGAATGCACATCTCAACACTTGTTGATATAGAAATGTAACTGATTTGTCACAACAAACAAATGAGTAATAATACAATGGGATCATAATAACATAAAAAGGCCAAACCTCCAGCATAGCAAGGCAACAGACAGAAAATAGGCTGCAAGGCAACTTTCATTTAATGGACCTCCTTGTAAATGAGGACCAAAATAGCCGGAGGGCAGCAAAATGAAATAAACACACATGATATTCATAAGAGAAACAAACATCCCAAAACAGTAATAACAATTGATGCAGTTCTATATAAGAATTACTAGATGGAGCAGCTAATTAAAGCGCAATAAACACATCTAAATACTTATTGATATAGAAATGCAGCTGATTTGTAAATGAATGTAACATACAATGAAATGATAACATAAATAGGCCAAACATCCAGCATAGCAAGGCAACAGGCAGAAGATAAACTGCAAGGCAACTTTTTACTCGTAGGACCTCCTAGTAAGTGAGGACCAAAATAGCCGGAGGGCAGCCAGATGAGATGAAATGAGAATGGACCTAGGGAGAATCCAAAAAGAAGATATTTAACAGTTAGAAAATAATATAAATACTATATATCATTCCTTTCTCATAGATAGCACCAACTTCAAATGTGCAAAACAGCAAGTAATAATACTAATCATCATTTCTTTATCAAAAATGGCTTCAGGTCCCATTTGTCATTGAGTCCTTGTGGTTTAACACTATGTAAAGTATAAATCCACATACTTTCATGCTGTAAAAGCAAATTTGATCTGTCACCTCCATTTTTCATAGGTGGAACATGTTCTATTCCCACAAATTTCAAATACTCTAGTTTAGATCTATGGACATCTAAAAAATGAGTTCCTACCGGGGTGTCTCCCCTACCATTCATAATAGAACGAATATGTTCTTGTAGTCTCTGTTTCGGAGGCCTAATAGTTTTACCAACGTAAAGTCAATTGCAAGTACACCAAAGAACATATACCACATAAGAGGTATCACAAGTTATCAGTTCTCTGATGTCAATTGTAGTATCAGACAAGTTGGGATGTACAAACTTTTTGGAGGGAACACCAAATTTGCAAATATTACAGTGATTACATCTGTAATAACCACAAGGACTTGAGAGCAACCAAGTAGATGTATTTCTTGAGGGCATAGTCATTCTACTGTGAACCAGTTTATCTCTAAGGTTCTCACTTCCATTAAAGGTTATTCTGTGTTTATTACCAACAGAAGCAGCTGAATCACTGTCCCCCAATATAATGTACCAATTCCTATGTATATTGTTGCCTATCTGACCTGCAACATGATTGTAATCTGTCACAAAAGTGCAAGGTGCCCTATCCTTATCTCTAACTTCCTTAATCATGTTTTTAAGGAGATCTTCTCTGTTCATGTCAAAAATGTTTTCTTTTGTATGTTTTAACTGTTCGTTGTTGTAACCTCTGTGTTCAAATCTTTTAATAAGTTCATCAGTTTGATCTAAAAAATCTTTATCACAACTACAGTTTCTTCTAAGTCTAAGCATCTGGCCAAAAGGAATTGCATTCTTTAAACTGTAAGGGTGAGCACTGCTAGCTAATAATAACGAATTAGTAGCAGTGTCTTTTCTAAAACATTTAGTTTCAATTCTATTGTGTTTAACTGTCAAATTCAAATCTTAAAAAGAAATGGTTGTAGGGTCCATGGTGTATGTAAACCTCAGGTTATATTTATTTGTATTTAACCACCTCATAAAATCAGGTATGAGTTGTTCCAGTCCTTCCCAAATACATAGTATGTCATCAATAAAATGATGCCAATGAACTATGTATTTAACAAATGGATTGAAGTCAGAAAAGACAACTGTCTTTTCCCAGTGATCTAGAAATAAGTTAGCATAACTAGCTGCTAAAGAGGAGCCCTCTGGATAGAGGGGTCGATACCAGTCCTTTCACAGAAGAAAGGGTTCTGAAAGAACTCCTAAAACTGAAGGTGGACAAAGCAATGGGGCCTGATGGAATTCACCCCAGAATTCTAAAAGAACTAAGGGGAGAACTAGTGGCACCACTGACTACCCTTTTAACAAATCATGGGAGGATGGGGTGGTACCTAAGGACTGGAGGAGGGTGGATGTGATTCCGCTTCACAAAAGTGGGAGCAAAGCAGAGGCAGGAAACTACAGACCTGTTATCTTGACCTCAGTGGTAGGGAAAATGATGGAATCACTTCTGAAAGAAAGAATTGTTGAGTACCTAGAGGCCAGCAGGGCACAGGACCCAAGGTAGCATGGATTCACAGTGGGAAGGTCATGTCAGATGAATCTAATTGATTTCTTTAACTGGGTGACCAAAGTAGTAGACCAGGGAGGGGCTGTGGATATGGCCTACCTAGACTTTAGCAAGGCTTTTGACACAGTCCCACATGAAAGATTAGTAAACAAATTAGCCAGCCTGGGAGTGGGTCCCAGGGTGGTAGCCTGGGTAAAAAATTGGCTGGACAACAGGACACAGTGGATAATAGTAAACAGAGTCCACTCCAAAGAAAGGGGGGTTACTAGTGGGGTACAGCAGGGTTCAGAACTGGGTCCGGTCCTTTTTAATGTCTTTATAATTGAAATTGCAGAGGGACTGGAAGGAAAAATATGCCTCTTTGCAGACGACACAAAGATCTGCAACAGGGTTGAGACACAAGTGGGGGTAGAAAGGATGAGAAGGGACTTGGCAAGGTTGGAGGAATGGTCAAAAGTATGGCAGCTTAGATTCAATGCAAAGAAGTGCAAAGTAATGTACCTGGGAAACAAAAACTCAGGGGCCGAGTACACAATGGGGGGCGGGGGTATTAACAACTAAAAAAATGGAAAGGGACCTGGGGTAGTCATATCAGATGACCTTAAAGTAAGCAAGCAATGTGAGAAGGCAGTAAGGATGGCTGGGGGGATAGTGGGATGTATAGGGAGAGGCATCACCAGTAGAAAACAGGAAGTTGTTATCCCTCTGTAGAGACAGTCGGTGAGACCCCATCTGGAGTACTGCGTGCAGTTCTAGAGACCCCATCTCAGCAAGGATATAGACAGGATGGAGGCAGTCCAGAGGAGGGCAACTAAAATGGTGCAGGGTCTGCAAGAGAAGCCATATGAAGAGAGACTAAAGGAGCTTAATATGTATACCCTTGAGGAAAGGAGGGAGAGGAGGGACATGATAGAAACTTTCAAGTAACTCAAGGGAATCAACAAAGTCCAAGAAGGTAGCAACTTTCAGAAAAAGAGATGTGTGAGAACAAGAGGACACAATTTGAAGATAGAGGGGGGACAGCTCAGAGGCAGTGTGAGGAAGTATTTTTTCACAGAGAGGGTGGTGGATGCATAGAACGGCCCGCCTGAGGTGGTCATGGGGTCAAAAACAGTTGGGTAATTCAAGAATGCATGGGACAGACATAAGGCAATTCTGATGGGGGGTAGGAAGAAGTAGGCTGTTGGTTAACTAGGATCTGCAGCTTATCCAATAGATAAGAAAATGGGCAGACTAGGTGGGAAACACGGTCCTTATCTGCTGTCAAAGTCTATGTTTCTATGTACTGCTTAACCTACACACAAATGACAGACACTTACAATGTGCTCCCACATGGACATATGGATACCATTATAGACTGATGGGAGCGCAGGGCCCGGAGATCCCTGCGCCCCCACACGTACATGAGGGGTGGATAGCATTATGGACTGATGGCAGCGCAGGTCCCAAAAAGTGCTGTGTTCTCACAGGGAAATGAGGGTTAATTATAATCTCTCTACACTTAGGGCCCTGCGCTTCCATGGGCAACTAAGGCTATAGTTATACTTTCTCAAAAAGTAAGGAAATTCTATGCAACAAAACGTCATTAATGCACCATTATTTATTGTTTATTTTATTTATTGAAGAGAATCAGAATTACAATCCTTTGAGTCAGAGACTCCTTTGCAAAGGTTCCATGTCTGAAATACATATACAAATAAGTACCAGACAATGCATTAAGTAGTACTAAAAAGGAAGGGAAAACTGTACAATTGGCAGGTTACAGTTACGGGGGGGTCTTAAAATGGACCCTGAGTCTTACAGTATATACATTAGTAGAGATGAAATACAAGATAAAGTAATACTAAGAGAGCAAGAGAGAGGCCACCCAGTGTGAGGGGTGACAGGCCAGTGCAGGAAGAGAGGGGGGCATAGGTTGGGGGATTAGGCTAGTCTCTAGGCTAGTCACAATCTCAGGTGGATTGTGCGAGGAGTGCTGAGCAGAAGGATGATTTGAAAGGTCCCAGGCGCATTTCCGCGGAGATTGCGGAGGGTAGTTCATTCATCCAGAGGGGGGCTCAGTAGTGGAAGGAACACTGACACATGGAGGTCCTGCAGCGGGGACTGTTAGGGTGGGTGACAGTGAGCTTCTGGTGGCCCTTTGGTTTAGGGCAGGTTGCACCATGCGGCATAGGCCAGGTGGGGAGGGGTGTTGTGCATGTTTCCAGGTGAGGAGACAAGTGTGGTATTTAAGTCTGCCCTCAAAGTTGAGCCAGCTGGACTTCCGGTGGAGCTATGAGAGTTTAAGCCACATGCTGATCGAGCTTTCCTGCCACACCATTCTAAATACATGCTCTAAACCTTAAAAATATAACTTCCTAATACCAAATCCTCCTAAAATAAAAGCTTAAAGGTTTAGAACACAATTTTCCTCTCACGGGATGGCCCGACAAAATAAAAAACATTTTCATCTGCTGACTGACTTGGAGGATGGAGAAGAGAGTGGCCTTCCAGAAAATGAACTACCCCCCAAGTTACCTTCACAAACGGATAGCAGGAAATCTAAAGGGGCAAGAAGCCTACCGAAGGTACACAAGCCGACACCATACTAAAAGCTATTACAGATTTCCGACCAGAGATGAAAGAATCTATTAAAGAACTCCACGCTGATCTGGGAACATTACAAGCCAGGATGGATGAAGCTGATACCCAAATAACTGAAAATATTCACCGTATAGACAGATTAGAGAACGCCTTAAAATCTTTGGCCACCGAGCAGCTCCTTACATCTCTCCAGCAAGAAGATGCAGAAAACAGGGAAAGGAGGAAAAATATAAGAATATATGGCCTTCCTGAGAATGAAGAGGGCAATGATCCTATTGCATTTGGCGATTTATCTACTACGATTACTTGTAGACTTGGGCCCGGACTTTCAAATTGATATAGAGCATCCTCATCGCACTCTAGGCCTAAAACCCACGAGACCAGACTCTCGCCCCCGTTTTTTTGTGATGCGTTACCTAAACTACAACTTAAAAGAACAGCTCTTACTTAAGGCATGGAGAAAACAAAAAATCATGTATGGCAACCAAAGGCTAATATTCGATAATGACTATGCTCTGGCTACACAATGCATGCGTAGTGAATACTCTCCAATATTCCCACAACTTAGGGCCCAGAAGCTTAAATTTCACACCATTACCCAACTAAACTGGTGGTTCTTTTTCCAAATGACCCTACAGTTTACTTCACAGCAGCTGAAGCAAAAGCAGACCTGCAAGCACGAGGGATTTACCAGGAATGAAGCAACAAGCAGTCCTCCCAAAATCCTGTAGATACAGTGAATGCGAATGCAAACTCGAATCGACCAAAACAACAAGCACCAGACTCTGATCTTCTTCTGATGGACATTCTAGACAAAATAAGACAATATCGTAATCCTGCCTTACAGACCTGAGAGGACACCACCTCCAATTTGCTACATTTTCCAGGTTGGTGGATGAGGAGGGGGCCTCGGGGAGGGTTGGATAGAGGTTGAGCGTACCGGGGGCGCGGGGTCGGGACAGGCCCTCAGCACTCTAATGCTTACTCAAACAGAACAGAAAACAATGTTCACATTATAGGCATTGTTCTCCCACCTTTCTTGGTGGGATAGCCCAGGCCAGAGGGAGACGGATGCCAATTTGAGGTGCTTGCTCTCCTCTGCGCGGCCCAGGTGGATCCCTCACCACCTCTCCACTATGCGATTATCTATATTGCCACCGCCTCATCCATGATCGACCATCTTTTCTCCTGGATTACATCCTGAGTCAAATCATACCAACAGAGACACTAAATAGGGGCATATATTAAGCCTCTAACTATTAATAAGGGATCGCTTTACCTTGTATTGTTGCTTTCCTTTACTTAACATTCTTTTTAGCAATATAGATAGCATTATTTGTCTGTTTCCACCCACTGAAATTACCAAGGGAAATTAACACCCTCCAAAAATATCATGAGAGGGGATGTCACACATAGTACAAGGTGGAAGTGAGGAATAGTTTGGACAGAAGGCCTTTTGTCTTGCAGTTCCAAGCAGAACCACACGGGGGGGTTGCAATTGCAGCTCTGCTTTCTCCCTGTCACTTCCCTTGAGGACAGACTCCATTTAGGATATGTACGAGCATAAAATATTATGAGGAGGGTTTTCTCTAGGTCTAAAAAAATCAATTACTAACTCCCAAGAGATTCAATATGCGGGTGTGCGGTGGGGGGGGCTTCCTGCTTGAAACTTGGACTCAGTTATGGTACCACAACACTTGTAACAGCCTGGGTTTCTCACGCTGTTCCTCCTAGGGGTCCTTCTTCCCCTCAAGTGGGCCCATACCCCCCAACAGTGGGTCACATTCCACTTATTCGAGAGAGAGCCCATGAACAGGGCTCTATCCCAGGATACCTGGTGGAAGATCTCTCAGTCTTCCCCACTTGTGGAAGTACCTTTGTTTATAGTTTACTCCTTAAGGATAATAGATTGTTTCACTACAGGGAATATAGCACTTCAGTTTCAAACAACATGAAGTCTTGCTATATTCTGACATATGAAGTGAGTCCCAACCTTCGAACTGCTCCGGAGGTGAAAGAGTTAACTTCCCATGCCAGGCATGGAACGCTGAGCTCGAGCTCGGTTGAGACTCTGTCTGTTGTTCTTCAAACTCAAACCGTCAGATTCTTTACTCCGCCTCACTGAACAGTCGCTCCGGAGATTTCTCCTTCTGCTTGGTTCATTTTGTCAGTTAAAGTATTGTTTTTCTCAGTTTTCGACTGAATTTAAACCGCAACCTGTTGGTTCAGTCTGTCTGTGGTATTTGTGAGTACTAGATAGGTTTTACATTAATTCTATTCTGTGTGGAACTTGTAAATGGTTTATCGGTTCGGTTTGAACAGATCAAGTTGTTTAAAAAATCTTAATCTGTGATTTAGAGTGTGGTTACCGGTTCTTATTGGTTCTAAAAAAGACGGATTTTATTACGGTTTTTTCCACGACCACTGTACACGCAGTTAGGAACCGATAAGAGGGTCTTACCCATGGATTGTCATAAACGGGTAAGTTTGGATAGGACTGGCACTATGTCTGAGAAACCCAAAAGAAAAACCGGGCCCACTGGGTTTCAACACTGCAGTGTGTGTGTCTTTGCCAAGGCTGACCCCCACACCACCTGTGTTTACTGTCTGGGGTTTGACCACCTCAATGTAGACTGCCAGATTTGTAAGAATTTTCCTGCAGCTACCCTGGAGAAAAGAGTTGGTAGGCTCAGGGAAAGGGAGGCCAAAAAGTCAGCTGAACCGGATGGCCAGCCCGGTTCAGTTCCAACCGAACCAGAAGGAGTGCCCTCTGACCAGGGCGAGACTTCTTCGGCCAAAAGGAGATCCGACTCTGAGGAGTCGGTTCCAGCAAAAAGGATAGGAAATCAGCTGGTGTGGAGCCAAAACTTTCCTCTCCACCCGCTGAAGAAATAGCCAAAGCGACCAAAATTGTCCAGTCGCTTTCCCCGGTTCAGACCGAACTGGCACCATCAGGTAAGCACCCGGTTCGGCCAGTTCCACCGGTTCAAGAGTATGATTTAGAGGAATATTATGAACCGGAGGAGGGGGAAGAGGAGTATGAGGAGAGTGAATTTGGATTTGAAAGTCTGATGTGCCCATTGACCTGAACATCTCCCCAGACAGACCTTCAGGAGTGTCTCCTCCTAGGCTTTCTGAGTCCCTTCTCATTTTATGTTTTATAAAAGTGGTTGAACCTCCAGCTCCCTATGGAGGAAGCTGTGATGATCAAGAGGAGCCTGACTATGAGAGGAAATGATGGACATCCCAGAGTCTCAGGAGGCTGTCTATTCCCTTGCATAAATCTTTTGGGAAACAGACATTTAAAATTCTAAAACTCCTCACACTATACCTCCTGTGGATAAGAGAATGGACAAGAGGTACACATTGTCAGGCTCTGATACGGAGTTCCTTACACAACAATGCAGCCATGTTGGGGTAGTGCAGGCTGCAGCCTGTGACAAGGCAAATATTCCCTTGGCTTCACACCCCCCGGACAAGGACTCCAGGAGGATTGATGCCATGGCAAAGAAACAGTACATGGCAGCACTCTTGGGACTCAGGCAGGCAAATTATATGGCTTATGTTGCTAGATATCAGAAATCCAGATGGGACACTGTCATGGCTCTAGCAAAACAGCTCCTTGGCCATCTTGCCAAGGAGCTGGAGCAGGTGGCTGCTGATGGTATTGAGGCATCCAAGGTGCAATTCCATGCTGCAGTGGACTCAAATGATGTGTCATCAAGAGTCAGGGCTACATCTGTGGCACTTCACAGAATGGCTTGGCTCAGATGTACTAGCCTGTCACAGGATACCCAGACTAAGGCCTTGGATTTTCCTGTTGTGGGTAATTCCCTGTTTGGGGAGCAGACAGAGAATTACATGAAGAAAATGGATGAGTATAGGACCACCTATAGGAGTGCACAGGCCAAGGAAAGGCAGGCCACTCCTCAAAGGCAGCTTCCCAGGGGTAGGGGCAGGCCTTTTCATAGGCCTTTTTACCAAGCCCAGGCCTCCTCTTGTGCTTATGCCCAGAGGGGGTTCTTTAGAGGGAGAGGTAGACGGGGTACAAGCAGGTCTGCTTCCACCCCTCAGCCCAAAGCCCCTGCCAAGCAGGCACCCTGATGGGGTTGCCAGGGCCGATTCTCAGCTACCTGTAGGGGGCAGGCTGGCTTACTTTGTCCAGGACTGGGAGTCTCTGACATCAGACAAATGGGTCCTGGAGGTAGTAAGCCAGGGACTGGTTCTCAGCTTCAAAAAGTTTCCAAAGATGAAAACCAGATCCTTTCCACCTACAAATCCATCAGAGGCACTTGCCTTAGAGGCAGAGGTCTCTTCCCTCCTTGCTCTTAGAGCTGTGGAAAGGGTTCCACCCCTACACCAGGGCAAAGGATTGTACTCCAGGTACTTCCTTACCCCAAAAAAGACAGGAGAATGGCGGCCCATCCTGGATCTCAGATACTTAAACAAGCACCTTTTAAAACCAAAATTCAAAATGGTGACTCTGGGAATTATTCTACCCTCTCTAAGGTCAGGGGACTGGCTAGTGTCCCTGGACCTCAAGGATGCCTACTTCCATATTCTCATCAGAAGCTCCCACCGAAAGTACCTCAGGTTCGAGCTGCCCTCAGGCCATTACCAGTTCAGAGCAATGCCCTTGGCCTCACCTCTGCTCCAAGGGTATTCACAAAATGCCTGGCAGTAGCAGTTGCTTCTCTAAGAAAGCAAAAAATTGCCATCTTCCCTTACCTGGATGACTGGCTCATAGTAGGCCAGTCCCCAGACCAAGTCAAGTTACACCTACAGATAACTCAGCAGCTGCTCACCTCTCTAGGTTTCCTTCTGAATCTTTCAAAGTCAGTTCTAGAGCCTGTCCAGCTCCTCACCTTCATAGGCACAGAGCTGGACACAGAGAAAGCCAGAACCTTCCTTCCTTTGGACAGGGCAAGGACCCTGGTCTCTCTAGCCTCCTCATTCACCCTGCAGGTGTCTCAACCAGCAAGGCATTTTCTACAGCTCCTGGGGCACATGGCTGCTTCTACAGCAGTAGTGCAGGGAGCAAGATTTCAGATGAGGGACATTCAGTTCCATTTGAGAGCCTTTTGGTCTCAAAGGAAAGACCCTCTAACTAAATTGATCCCAGTGACTCGAACCCTGATCCAGGCCCTACAGTGGTGGCAGGATCAGAACAATCTGAGACAAGGAGTTCCTTTTGTCATTCAGTCTCACTCCTTAATCCTTACTACAGATGCATCCCTCTTGGGGTGGAGAGCTCACATGGGTGACCTCACCACCCAGGGGTTGTGGTCCCCTCAGGAATCTCTGCTCCACATCAATCTGTTGGAACTCAGAGCAGTTTTTCTAGCACTTCAAGCTTTTTCCAAATCTGTTGTACAGGTCAGAACAGACAACACCTCCACAATGTGGTACATCAACAAGCAAGGGGGCACTCGGTCTACGGCCTTGTGCACCGAAGCAATGAAGTTGTGGTCTCTGGCTTATTCCCTGAACACCTCCCTTATGGCAGTTCACCTCCCAGGCAAGGACAATGTCCTGGCAGATGCTCTCAGCAGGATTTCCCAGGGCCATCACGAATGGTCACTGGACCTCCTGGTCTTGGAGGTGATATTTTCCAGATGGGGCACCCTGCAGATAGATCTTTTTGCAGCACCAGACAATCACCAACTTCTCTTTTTGCTGCAGGCCCCAGTGTTGGGCTCAGTCCCTCTGGATGCCTTAGTTCTCAATTGGGAAGAGAAGTTTCATGCTTTCCCCTTCCTCTCCTGTTCAAAGTGCTAGTCAAAATCAGATCTCAACCCTGCAAGATGATCCTGATTGCTCCAGATTGGGCCAGACAACCCTAGTATCCACTCCTACTGTCCTTAGCAGTCCATCTTCCCTGTGTCTTCCCAGGAATCACAACCTGTTAACCTGTGCTCAGGGGAGGGTTTGGTACCCGAACCTCAAATCTCTCAATCTCAAGGCCTGGCTCTTGAAGAGTTAGAGTTTGCTGATTTACACCTCTCCCAAGGTGTAATGGATATCCTGAAGGCTTCTAGAAAACCTTCCACCAGGGCTACTTATAATTCCAAATGGAAGAGGTTTTCCATATGGTGCTCTGGAAAGCATATTTCCCCAGAATCTGCTGATTTACCCACAGTCCTGGATTATATGGTCCACTTAAATACATTAGCTGAGACCAGCTACCCTAAAAGTGCATCTGGCAGCTGTGTCTGCTTTTATTTCAGCAGGTAAGCCCTCTTTCTTTCAGCTCACCCTGTATTCTCCAAGTTTTCAAGGGATTGCTTCACACCAACCCTCCATTCAGGGACCCTGCCCCGCCTGGGATCTTTTGTTACCAGCCATTTTGATTACTGCAATGCGCCTATCTAGGGCTGCCGGGGTGGATATCCGCCCGCTTGCAGCTTATGCAGAACCACGGCCAGGCTGTTGATGGGAGTTTCAAGGATCTAGCCATATGACACCCAGCGTGATCTGCACTGGCTGCCAATACAGTGGCGGATCACCTTCAAGGTCGCATTATTGACCTTTAAGGCCCTACATGATTTGGGACCCTACTACCTGAAAGAGCTCTTGGTGCCTTATTGTCCTGCCTGCTCTTCTTCGCTTTCCTCTGATGAGGATTGCTAGAGATTCCCAGGGTACGTCTAAAGATGTCTGGAGGTAGATCTTTGCCTATATGGCACCAACCCTGTGGAATTTCTACCTCGTCAGATACTTAGAATGTTTAACTGTTGAAAGTTTTAAAAACAATTAAAAACTTTCCTTTTGCCTTAGCATTTGCTGGTACATAATGAGTAAGTGTACTGTATGGTTGTTTGATTTATTGTTTGAAATGTGATTTTAATTGTTTTATTGTAAAAGCGCCTGAGCTTGGGAAGGGCGCTTAATATAAATAAAATATTACTTACTTACTTAATGTTTGCATTGCTCAGCTTATGCAACCCCCCTTTGAGCCTTTGTCTTCAGCAGAGCTTAAGTACTTGACTTGGAAGACTGTGTTTCTGGTAGCTATCACTTCTGCCAGACGCATAAGTGAATTACAAGCTTTGTCAGTAGAGCCTGATTTTATCTCTTTTCATAGAGATAAGGTGGTCCTCAGGACTAACAGGAAGTTCTTGCCTAAGGTGGTTTCAGATTTCCACCTTAATTAATCTATATCTCTTCCAGTGTACTTAACTGACCATTCCTCCTCTGGCGAGAGGAGGCTACACAGCTTAGATGTGAAGAGAGCCCTTAGTTACTACATAGAGCGTACTCAAGGGTCACAGGGTTTGACTCCTCCAACTGTTCCTCACTTATGGTGAGGTTGGTAAAGGAAACCTGCCACTAAAAGATCCATTGCCAGGTGGATTGTCTCTTGTATCCAATTTTGCTATGAAAACTGGTAAGGTTCCTCCTCAGGCCTGAGGGCTCACTCTACCAGAGATACAGCTGCTTCCTGGCTGCTGCCAGGGACATCCCTATTCTAGAGATATGTCAAGCAGCTACCTGGAAAACAGTTCACACTTTTACCAAGCATTACTCCCTGGACATCCAGGCTAGGAGTGATGCTCGGTTTAGCACAGCTGTGCTTCAGAGCCTATTTTCTAAGTAGGTTATGTCCCTCCTCCATGGAGGTACTGCTTTGTAGTCTGCATATGTCAGAATATAGCAAGACTTCATGTTGTTTGAAGAAAAAATTACTCACCTTAGTAATGTTGTTTCTTCTAATGGAGTCTTGCTATATTCTGACCTCCCCCCCTGCTTTCCCCCTTTCAGAACCTCTGTTTTTGGGATGTGGGTGGGCAGTGCAGTGTTGGCATTTAGTAGGTACCCACCTTGCTGTTTTTCACCCCTCCTTTCTTGGGGTGACTTGGTGTTGTGTTTTTCATTTTTTGGGTCTCCTGACTTGAGTCTTTGTTTTGGGACCAAAAAATGTGTTCTTATGTTTAGTAGCCAGTTGGCTAGTGTAGGTTTACAGCTTCCACACAGGACCTCAGTGAGTTTAGCTCATAATGATCTGACAGTTTGAGTTTGAAGAACAACAGACAGAGTCTCAACCAAGCTCGAGCTCAGCGTTCCATGCCTGGCATGGAAAGTTAACTCTTTCACCTCCAGAGCAATTCCGAAGGTTGGGACTCACTGCATATGTCGGAATATAGCAAGACTCCATTAGAAGAAACAACATTACTAAGGTGAGTAATTTTTTCTTCTTGCCCATACTCCCAGCCAGATCTCTGGCTTTGTTAGGGTTGATATTTATTTTCTTCTTTTAACTCTACACTATATGTTAAAGCACCAAATATGAGAAGGGACATCAAACCTCTCTTTAGAAGATCAGAATGAAAGAGAATTGACCTATGTTTTGGTTAGAAACAGTTATTTTCATTTTTCTAATGTCTATATTAATGGTTACATAAAAATGAAAATCAAAGAAGACACACTTATCCAACAAAGGAATTTAGAGATCCTATGTCTGGATGGGGGGGGTCATTCCTCAGCTGGGGGGACACTGGAGTTCCGCTTTTACACTTGCCTATCTGGCCAGCTGCATCGGGTCCCTTGGGATGGCCAAAACGGGACAAGTTACACACTGTTTCTTTTTGCAGTTCTCTGGATGTCCCTCCCCCTGCTTGGGGATCCTCCTCTACTCCATCACCTACCTACTTTTTTCTATTCTCTGTGATGGCTATTAACCCAGTTAAGATATACTCGCAGAATGTGAATGGTCTGCACAGTCCCATTAAGCAAACTCGCCTCATGCAGCATTTAGGAAAACAAAAATCTGATTTGTACTTCTTGCAGGAGACACGTCTATCTGAAGGGGAACATAAAAACTTACAGTGGGGACAACGATACCAAGTTGTTGCATCCTCCCACGCAAGTGGGCATAGAAGAGGGACGGCCATTCTTATACATTCCTCTACCCCCCCCCTTGAAATCCAAGAGTCCTACAAAGATGCTCAAGGCAGGTTTGTATTAATAAAGGGGATTCTTTATTCTCAGACAGTGACCCTAGTTAATGTGTACCTACCACCACAATCTTCACTACCTATACTACGCTCCTTCATACAAAAAGTTATGGATATGCTGCAAGGCATATTAATAATGGGGGGAGATTTTAATGTTTCCCTAGCCCCACTCCTTGACTCCTCTAACTCCCACATTCACAGAGTTTCCAATGCAGTAAGGTTCCTGAAAGGCAACCAGTCACATTTGGGCATTGAAGATGTATGGCGGAGATTATTTCTGTCCTCACCGGGTTACACTTATTATTCGGGATGACATGGGTCATATTCTAGACTAGATTACTTTTTCATTATCTGTGAACATCTAACCTTGATCCAGGACATAACTATGCGACCTCGCCTACTATCTGATCATAACCCACTAATACTAAAAATGGACGTGGGAGAGTCTAAAAAATTAAAACTCTGGCACTTCAACTCAGCCCTTCTCCAAGATCCCGAATATTTAGAATATATGCGAAAACACATTCCACAGGCAATTCAAGATATATAGAATAGTGTATGGGTGACCATACATAACAAGGCTATGTTTCCATCAAGGGGATGTGATGATGTCATACAGATTGAGAGCGAAGCTCGAGAGGTCCGTTTGACATCATCACATCCCCGAGATGGAAACAAAGTCTTGTTGTGTCTGGTCACCCATATACTATTTTATATAGTATATGGTTCCCAGAAATGTCTACAGTTTAATTTAAATACAAGGTTTTGTACCTTGTGTTCACACACTCGCTGCTTGCTCTATGTTGTCACTGCAGTCCCGCTCTGCCTCCGGTCCTCGCTACGGTTCCACTCACCACCCGATATTGGAAAGCACTGGTTATTTAAAAAAAGAAAAAGAAAAATGCCAAACTGATAGTTTGGACACACAGAGCCGACAATGGCAGTTTGTGTCCAAACTATCTTAGTGAAACGCTTGCCCCTCCACTCGCTAAGCGGTGCTGCCATTCTACCCCGTTTGTTTTTTGAACACTGAGCTGCTTTAGCCAATCAGGTAACAGCACAAGGGGGAAAAGTTGTTGTAGTATCGTTGTGACGTCAGAACTACTCCCATGCCTCCTCCCCACCCTCAGAGCAGTGGCCAGCAGTGAGTCTCCCCCACCAACATGGGATTATTCCATCATTTCCCCCCCCCTACCCAAACCTAGAAAAGACATCACCTTAACCACCTCCTATCGTCCCATTTCTATATTAAACATAGATTATAAAATCTATATGGCTATTTGGGCATCAAGATTGGAACCTCTTCCTCCAACCCTAGTCCACCCTGACCAATCAGGCTTTATCAAACAACGTAACACCTCAGACAATACACGTCGCCTTATGCTATTATTAGAATACATCCATACTAGACAGATCCCAACTGCCCTCTTAAGCCTTGATGCCATGAAGGCGTTTGATAGAGTGTTGTGGGACTTTCTGTGGAGCACTTTATGAGAGTTTTCATTCCCTGACTCCTTTTTAAAATGGATAAAGAACATTTACTTTCAGCCCAAAGCCTATATCCAAATTAATGGAGCTCTCTCTTTCCCTATAGAACTACAATGAGGCACAAGACAGGGATGCCCTCTCTACCCTTTATTGTTTGCTCTATATACAGAGCCACTGGCCACTGCCTTCAGAATGAACGACCAAATGGAAGGAGTCCCTCTGGGACTAAAGACTTATAAGGTGTCTCTATTTGCTGATGATATTCTTCTGACTGTCCTATCCCCAGAGCAGTCAATTCCAGCAATAAGGGAGTCACTCCAAGAGTTTGAGGAAATAGTAAACTTTAAACTCAACATTTCCAAAACTGAGGTTCTCCTCCTACACTTTTTCCCACCCCATATACTGAAAAAAAACTACCCCTTAAAATGGCATTGTACTAAAATTAAATATCCGGGAGTCCAAATTCCAGCTAACATGGACCACCTAGAATTAATTAACTATGAACCATTATCTATCCAGATCCAATCTGACTTATCGAGATCGGGCAAATTAAATGTCACCTTTTTTCAGAGAGTAGAAGCTATTTGAATAAATGTTCTCCACCACCTTCTTTAGTTATTCCAAAACATTCCTGTCTTTCCCTCTCCCTTCAACTTTTCATCCTGGGACAAATTAATATCTAATTTTATATGAGGAGGAAAAAGACCCAGGGTCAGATACTCCCTACTGCAACTTTCCACAACCCAGGGAGGGGTAAACCTACCCAACCTCAAGTTTTATACAATGGCATCCTTCCTTAAAATAATTTTGTGGTTGTCCCTATCCAACACGACACCCTGGAAAGACATAGAATTTTCTATAAATGACTTACGTGACATAACAAAAATAGTCCTCTCTTCTAAAGGTCGTCTGCCCCCGTTTCGAAATGTCTCCCCATATACAGCCCAAGTTTTGAAGCTCTGGTATAAAATAAAACAAAAAAAAGTATTCAGGGAAATAAGCTTTTACTTCACACTAATCTCTAAAGATGATAGATTTTTCCCAACAACATTCGATTCAACCTTTGCCTTATGGCAAAGAGCTGGTCTAAATTTTTTTCACCAATTCCTTACTAACTTAGGGATAGCACCCTTCGATGCTCTTCGAGGGAAATATGATCAACCAGAAAGAGATGCCCTATATTATTTTCAAGTCAAAAACTACATCATATGACAGTGGGAGATAACTGCTACCCTGCCTAACCCTTTGCCAACTCTCTGGATGCTGCTAAAGACACTCTACACACACAACAAAAACTGTTCTGCTGAATGGAGGTGTAGCATCAAAACATAAATAGAAAACTACAAAAAGCTGCACCCTCCACTGTGTATCACCAAAGCCTTTATTAAATATTTAAAAAAAAAATGCTGCCATATATCATGCACTGTAGATATACTGCTAGTAACCCTGACCGGTTTCGTGACTAGCACATCATCAGGAGGTAGGGCTAATCACCAGTCAGTCTTTACATAAATAGTGACATTCTTAAAGTGACATATACATAGAAATATTTTTTTAAAAAGGCACACAACTTCATTACCACAGTTACAAATACAAACAATTAACAGAATTATCACAGAATTAAATCTTATAAGTTAATATCCAAAAATGACTGACGGTCAAACTTTTTTTTTTTTATAAAAAGTTAATAGTTACCTCTTGTTTGGATACTATGCAAAGTTAATATGCTATCCTATTTCTCTATATATAATTTTTGTTCATACAGGTGAGGCAGCTCGTGGCAATTCCTCCCATTACCTAAAATAGAGAAAAATACATCACATAAAATAAAGTGAAATCAGAGAGAATTTTTAAATGGGAGAGAATATTATTACATCTATTGCACCAAAATGCACACATTTATCTATTATGTATATACAAAGCTACCTAGTCAGGATAAATCAATAGCACATTTATGTCTCGGCCTACAAGACCTGGTTACTACCACTGTCCTCTCTTCATTCTTAATGCTTCTTTAGTCTAAGATTTATGCAGGGCATGAGGTCAATTTTGTCATTCAGTCCAGGGGTATGTAAGCCACCCAATGTAAATATCCAAAAGGATTCCCTTTCAGACGGTTTCTCATCCAAATCTCCACCTTATATTCCTAGTCTGACTCTTTCTATGCCACAAAACGTAAATATATGGGCCACACCAGAACCACTACTCATTCTGCAATGGTGAGACAGGGCACTTTGTTCATCTTGATTCACTATAGATCTTCTGTGCTCCCCCGCCCTTTCTGTTAACATTCTGGCAGTTTTGTCTGTGTAGAAGGCACCACTTTGGCAGGTGGCTAAATATACCACATGTTCAGTAGTACAGCTAATAAAGTCCCTAATGGTATAACTTTTGGTACTGTTGCACATCGAAAATGTTTTACACTTAATCATATGTTTACAAAAGTTGCAATTTCCACATGCAAACATTCCTACTGGTCGAGATGCTGAATCTCCATTTTCCTTTGGACTAGGTATATAGCTATGTACTAGCTTTTCCCTGATGTTTTTACCCTTCCTGTATACCATCCTTGGTTTTTGTTTGGTGACCTCCCTAAACAGGGGGTCAGACTCCAAGATGTTCCAATGCCTTTCCAGAATGATCTGTATTTGCCCTGAGTGACTAATGTAAGTTGTCACAAAGTTCAGTCTATCCACATCTCTATTTGCACTAGGTTCCTTAACTTCAAGTAGATTTGACCTACTAATCTGACTAACTTTCCTGTAGGCCTTATCAACAGTTGTCTCACTGTAGCTTCTTTCAACAAACCTGCACATATCCACTCCACATCTTTCATAATCCTGTTCATCACTACAGTTTCTTCGGACTCTTAACAATTGGGCCTTTGGATATTTACGACCTTATGGCATGGGTGGCAACTCGATGTTAGCAGTAGTGAGTTTCTATCCGTCTCCTTCCTCTATAAGGATGTCTATAAAGTCCCATCCTGTCTTTTTGTTATTTGTATATCCAGGAAGGGGACCGATACAAGATCACACTGTATTGTGAATTTCAAATTCTCATTGCTCTCTTCTAGATATGCCACAAATTCAGACAACTCATTTCTTGTGCCTCGCCACACCATAAATATGTCATCTATAAAACGACGCCAACATTCAATCCTATCACAATAAGGATTGCTGTCACTGTCATAGACTATTTATTTCTCCCAGTGGCCCAAAAAAAGATTAGCATAATTAGGGTCAAAAGTCACCCCCATAGCTGTCCTTTTACATTGTAGAAATCTTTTGTCCTCAAACAAAAAACAATTCTTTGTTAATACATGTTCTGCACACTCTAGTATAAAACATTCTGTGGCATGGTCCATAGTAGGGTCCTGATCCATCCAGTACCTCAGGGCTTCCAGACCCCTGCATGTGGTATGTTGATGTAAAGTGATGACACATCTAATGACACCAAGTACCTCGACTGTTCAAGCTGCATGTCATCAAGAACCTCTAAAATCTGCATTGTGTCACGCACATATGTCAATTTTGGCACATATTGTTTAATATGTGCATCCACAAACCTAGATAGAGGTTCAGTCAGAGACCCTATTCCAGCCACAATTGGTTGACCTGGCCGGTTATGCAGATCTTTGTGTATCTTTGGCATTATATAGATACATGCACAAGCTGGATGTTTTACAGAAAGATATATGAGTCTCTCATGACTTACTACACCATTGCACTCTGCATTAAAAAGAAAAATATCAACTTCCCTCTTATAGCCTATAGTGGGATCTGACTGCAGAGGCTGGTCGAACTCATTACATTCCAGTTGTCTTAAAATCTCGGATCTATATTTATCAGTGGACATAACAACAATAGAGCCCCCCTTGTCTGCAGGTTTTATTGCCAGTTCGGTGTTACTTTCCAAACATTTTAATGCCTCCGCTTCCTGTTTATTTATATTCACATATACTGGTCTTGTGTTTTGTTCGAAGAGTAGCCTGAACTGCTGTTCACAGGCTCTCTCAAATACTCTGACCGTGTCGTTATGCTGTGGCATAAATGTAGAAGGAGATTTAAAATGTCTTACCTCTTTTCTTGTAACATTCACTGATCCCATCTGACTTTCAGCCTGTAAATCCAGCTCCTGATTCCCCATATTCTTGGAAAAGAAGGCCTTAAGCTTTAAATTCTGTGTAAAACAATGTAAATCCACATATAAGTCAAATTCCTTACTGTCCTGTGTAGGTATAAATGATAATCCCTTCTGTAAGGCCCTCACTTGTTCTGGTTCCAACTCGATATGTGATATATTAATAACAATGTTCTCCTCACTTATAATATTTTGCCTGTTTCTGCTGCTGGTATTTCCTTCCTCCTCATCTCGTCTTAGACCTCTGTCTGTTAATGGTAAATGGTAAAGTCTCACAGGTTGGCTCCTCAGTACCCTCTGTACCTGCTGGAATGACTCCTTGAATTAGACCTGACATTCTGTCCATCATCTGTCCAGTTGAAATTGGCTCCTCTCTAAAAAATAATGATCCTCGATGTCAGAATCACCTTCCATCTCAGCCTCTGACTCACTGTCAGAAGTATACACAGGAGAATTACCTCTATTACAGAGGACTGATTTAGGCTGTTCTTCCTGATGATTAAAATTTCCACCTCTTCCTCCATAGTTATTCCTGTTCCCACCACACCATCTTGACCTCTGACCACTGTTATTGCCCTTATTCCATATGAACACACAGTCATACAGATAATCATTTTGGTCCCTTTCCCATTTCTTCAGTTTGGTGTTTTTAATCTTAGTCTCCTCTCTCTGTATTGTTTCCTTTAACTTTTTCTCTAAACTCGGGAAGTCCTGGTGGTTTTTAAAGGTGGAAACTACTTCTTCCTTACACCGTATGTCATTTAGTACATCCTCCTGTTGTCACTCATAGTCTGTAATGACTGTCTCAATAAGTGAGTCCATGCCCAACTGCAGAGAGCCCTTCCAATCTGCCATAAACCTTTCCTTCTCCCAATAATAGCCAGAAGTTCTGGTAACACGGAGCCCCCTAGGTGATCATCCCATCTTAAGGTAGGCATCTAACGTTGTTTTTCCCCAATAGTGTCTCCTACCTTTTAAGATGGCTCGCTTCAGATTCACAAATGCAGTTTTAATGTTAAGTAGTTGCGCTTGTTCTCCAGCTTCGGTAACATTATGTGTCAGAGTACTTACATTTTCGTTGGTGCTTTCTCGCTCCATAAAAAATTCCTCTTCCCTAGCTGTGGTAAATATACAATCAGCATAAGATCCTGCCACTCCCTGTAAATCCATATTCTCCATGCCGTCTAACCAATTATTGGCTCTGCTATGGCTAAGTCCCGACTCGGCTTTTGCAAATGTGAACTAATGCAGTGTTTCAGAAAGATAGCTTAAAACTACACCTGATTCTCGTCACAAAAAATGTTTCCATAATTCAGAACACCAGAGAAAAATTACAGGGTAAGCTAGTGCAAAAAAGAACTGCGGACACTCACAACAATGCCCCACACAGTACAGCGAGCAAGTAATAATAAATAGTATACACACAACGAAAACTGCTCCGCTGAATGGAGGTGCAGCATCAAAACATAAATAGAAAAATACATGTGATGTATTTTTCTCTATTTTAGGTAATGGGAGGAATTGCCAGGAGCTGCCTCACCTGTATGAACAAAAAGAAAACATTACTCACCATGGTAATGTTTCTTCTAATGGAGTCTTGCTGTACTCTGACTATATGCAGTTAGCCCAGCACTTGAACTGCTCCAGAGAGTAAAGGGTTAACTCTATGCCAAGGCATATAACATTGAGCTCGAGCTTGGTTTCCAAACCTCTGTCCCTGGTACTCCTCAGTGTAACCGTCGGATTCTTACGAGCACTATGCTAACTAAATAACAATTTAGAAATTGTTTTTAAAAAAAATTTTGCCAAAGGGCAATAACATATTTTAGGGTCCAAAAGACCCCCAAAAATAATCCAAGTAGGTAGTGAAACAAAAACAATATATTCTAAAATAACAACCATAAAGATCTCAAGCTAAAGAACAGGTAACCAAGGTACACCTCTGGGGTGCAGCACTGCACCTGCCAGACCACATCCCAAAACAACTAGGTTGCAGGAGGGGAGGCAGGGAGGGAGGGAGGTCAGAATACAGCAAGTCTCCATTAGAAGAAACAACATTACTATGGTGGGTAATTTTTTCTTCAAACAACATGAAGTCTTGCTGTATTCTGACTATATGCAGACTACCAAGCAGTACCCCCTTGGAGGAGGGAGATACAGAACCTATTTTGGGAACAGGATCTGCAGCACTGCTGTGCCAAACCTAGCATCACTTCTTGACTGGATGTCAAGAGAGTAATGCTTAGTAAATGTGTGAACAGTTTTCCAGGTGGCTGCTTTACAGATTTCCACTAAGGGTATGTCTCTAGCTGCTGCAACCGAAGCAGCTGTACCTCTGCTGGAGTGAGCCCTCAGGCCTGAGGGTGGCTCTTTCCCCAACTTTGAATAGCAGAACTGGATACAGGAGACAATCCACCTGGCAATAGTTCTCTTAATAGCAGGTTTACCTTTTCCCACTTCTCCATAAGTGAAAAACAGCTGTGAACAGTCATTTCTATGGGCCTTAGTGTGATCCATATAATAACTAAGAGCCCTCTTTACATCAAGACTGTGTAATCTTCTCTCCCCAGAGGAAGAATGTACTTTGAGAGTGGTAGGCCTGAGGCCTAAACTGTTAAGATGCACCAAATAGTCTAAAGCAGTGGCAATGTCAGCTGAATCTGACTGGATATGCCTCTGAAAACACCAGAAGCCAAATCTCTTCCGTTTGGAATGATAAGTTTTTCTAGTAGAAGGTTTTCTACTAACCTTAAGAATGTCCAAGACTGATTGGGAAAGGTGCAGGCTTGCATATTCTAGCTCTTTAAAAGCCAAGCTTTGAGTCTGAGAGTCTGAAGGTTGGGATACAGTATCCTCCCCTGCAAAGAGGTGAGGAGATTGTACTGTCTGGGAAGACAATGTGGTATTGTCACTGGCATTGACAATAGTAAGGGTACCATGGCTATCTGGCCCAGTCTGGAGCCACTAGAATCACTGTGCAAGGCTGAGATCTGATCTTGACCAGAACTCTGAATATCAGAGGAAAAGGAGGAAACTCATACAGAGATTTGCTTGTCCAATTCAACAGGAGAACGTCTTGAGGCACAGACCCCAGAAGAGGGGGTCTGCAGTAGAATAGAGGAAGTTGGTGATTGTCTGGGGCTGCAAAGAGGTCTATCTCTGGGATGCCCCACCTTTTGAAAATGACCTGAAGAACCAGAGGATTCAGGGCCCATTCGTGGTGACCTTGAGAAATCCTGCAGAGAGCATCTGCCAGTACATTGTCCTTCCCTGGAAGATGCACAGCTATCAGGGAAGAATGAAGGGAATAAGCTAGTGACCATATTTTCATGGCTTCTGTGCACAAGGCAGAGGACCGAGTGCCCCCGCCCGCTTGTTGATATACCACATGGTTGTGATGTTGTCTGTCCTGATCTGCACCACTTTCCCCTGAATTGTGTTCGAGAATGTCTGAAGTGCTAGGAAGACAGCCCTGAGTTCGAAAAGATTTATGTGCAGAAGAGACTCTTGATGAGACCATGTTCCCTGAGCAATGTACTGGTCCAGATGGACTCCCCGTTCCAGTAGGGAGGCATCCATGGTGAGAATCACTGTAGGAGCCTGATTAAGAAAAGGGACACCTTGCCTTAGATTGTCCTCCTCCTCCAGCCACCACTGGAGAGCCTGAACCAGAATTTGAGACACTGGAACTAACTTGGAGAGAGGGTCTTTTTTCTGAGACCAGAAAGATCTGAGATGAAACTGAATATCTCTCATTTGAAATCTTGCCCCTTGCACTACTGCAGTGGAAGCTGCTATGTGGCCTAGCAACTGTAGGAAGCACCTGGCTGGTCGAGACACTAGTGGACGAAAAGAGGAAGCCAGGGTGATGAGGGATTGAACCCTCAAAAGAGGAAGAAATGCCTTTGCCTGGACCGTGTCCAGTTCCACCCCTATAAATGTGAGAAGCTGGGCTTTTTCCGGAACAGACTTTTCTAGGTTCAGAATGAATCCTAAGGAGTCCAGAAGCTTTTGAGTGACCTCTAGAGCTGACTTGACTTGGTCTGAAGACTAACCCACTATGAGCCAGTCGTCCAGGTAAGGGAACAGCAAGATGCCTTGTTTCCTGAGAAAGGCCACCACTACTGCCAGGCACTTGGTGAACTTGCTTGTAGCAGATGTTAGGCCGAAAGGCATTGCTCTGAACTGGTAATCCTGAGGTACTTTCTGTGGGAATGTCTGATAGGTATGTGAAAATAGGCATCCTTGAGATCCATGGAGGCTAGCCAGTCTCCTGGTCTCAGAGAGGGAAGAATTATTCCCAGAGTCACCATTTTGAACTTTGGCTTTATTATATGATTGTTTAGGTATCTTAGATCTAGGATGGGTCACCACTCCCCTGTCATTTTTGGGGTAAGGAAGTATCTGGAATATAGTCTGTTTCCCCTGTGACAATGAGGCACCTTCTCTACTGCTTGCAGAAGTAGTACAGAGGAGACTTCTGCCTCTAAGGCCTTTATCTCCAAGGGAGGGAGAGAGAGAACTGAAGGACTTTGCTCTCATTTTTGGGAACTTTTTGAAACTGAGAGCAAGTCCCTGGCTCACTACTTCCAGGACCCATTTGTCTGAAGTGATAGACTTCCAAGCCTGGAAATAGTGAGCCAGCCTGCCCCCTACTGGAACTGAGGAGGCAACCCTGACTGACACCTCAGGGTGTATGTTTGGCAAGGGGCTTGGACTGAGTGGAGGATGGAGTCCTGATCATCCCCCTTCTGCTTCTTCCCTAAAAAACCCTCTCTGCTGGAAAGAAGAGGAGGCCTGGGCTTGGTAAAAAGGCATGTGAAAAGGCCTGCCCCTGCCAGCCCTAGACTGCTGCTTCTGAGGAGTGGCCTGCTTCTCTTTGGCTGCAGCACTCCTGTAGGTGGTCCTGTACTCATCCATCTTTTTCATGTAAGTCTCTGTCTGCTCCCCAAACAGAGAATTATCAGTAACAGGAAAATCCATGGCCTTAGTCTGGGTATCCTGTGACAAACTGGTACATCTGAGCCAAGCAAATCTCATGGAGACAGATGTAGCCATGACCCTGGAATGCACATCATTTGAGTCCGCAGCAGCCTGGAATTGGACTTTGGATGTCTTGATACCATCCACAGCCACCTGCTCCAGCTCCTTGGCCAGCTGGGGAGGGGAATTCTTAGCCAGCTCCAGAACCATATCCCACATAGATTTCTGGTATCTGGCTGTATATGCCATGTAAGTAGCTTGCCCGAATCCCAAAGAGGATGCCAAGTAATGTTTCTTGGCCATGGCATCCACTTTCCTGGAATCCTTATCCGGGGGGGTGATATGACAGGGGAATGTTAGCCTTGTCACAGGCTGCAGCTTGCACTACCCCAACATGGCTGCAATGATTTGTGAGGAATTCCATCCCAGGACCTGACAAGGTATACCTCCTGTCCATCCTTTTATCCACAGGAGGTATAGATGTTGGAAACTGTAGAATTGTTTTGTGTTCGTTTCCCCAGAGATTTATGCAAAGGGATAGACACTTTTTTTGACTCCGGGACATCCATCATTTCAACATAGTCAGGTTCCTCCTGATCCTGTTCAGCCTGCTGAAGAGTATCAGCTACTTTCTTGTAGAACATGAAATGGGAGGGGGACTCAGAAAGTCTGAAGGAGACACATTAGAAGGCCTGTCTGGGGAGATGTCAGGCTCTACTGGCTCATCTAGGCCTTCATATTTCTCTTCTTCATAGTCTTGTTCCCCTTCCCAATCACCCTCATAAAATGCTTCAGAATCAATTTCAGAAGCAATAGTTTCCGACCAAACCGATTTTCTTTGAGATGGTGTCGGTTCGGTCGGAACCGGGCAAAGCGATTGAACAATAGTAAATCACTTTAGCAATTTCTTCAGCGGCCGGCACATGGGAACCGGGATTTGAACCAGCTGACTTGCATTTTCTCTTTGATGGAACCGACTCTGTAGAGTCAGCTCTCCTTTTGCCCGAGGAGGTATCGCCCAGGTCAGTGGGCACCCCCTCATGTTCAGTCGGAACCGAACCGGGCTGGCCATCAGGATCAGCAGACTTCTCGGCCTTCCTTTCCTTCAACCTACTTAAACGTTTATCCAAAGTGGCTTTGGGAAAGTTTTTGCATATTTGGCAGTCTTCTTTGAGGTGGTCAAACCCCAGACAATAAACACAGACGAGGTGGGGGATCAACCTTAGCAAAGGCCTCCCCACACTCGGTGCAGTACTGAAACCCAGTGGGACCGGTTTTCTTTTTGGGTTTCTCAGACATGCCGGAATAGAAAAGTTACCCTAAACAGCATTTAAGCCAGGCAACTACAAAACCTATCAGTTCCAACCATGTCATGGGTCGGTTAAAAAAAAATAGAGGAAAATTGTTGGGTTTTTTAGGATCCAATAGGTACTGGAAACCACAAATTATAGAACAGAAAAATTTAAACAGAGAATTTGTTTCGGTTCCCAAACGGACCAACTGGGAAAAAACAAAACACAATTTCTACTAACAAAACTCTAACTACTGACTAGCTACACTTACTGTACCATAGACAGAGATCTGAATACTGAATAAAATAAGAAAAGCGGTTGAAAACCGACTGATTTTACTTAGACCGAACCGAAGCAAAGGAGAGACTCTCTGGAGCGACTTCACAGTTAGATGGAGTAAAGAATCTGATGGTTACACTGAGGAGTACCAGGGACAGAGGTTTGAAAACCTGAGCTCGAGCTCAATGTTCTATGCCTTGGCATAGAGTTAACCCTTTACTCTTCGAAACAGTTCAAGTGCTGGGGCTAACTGCATATAGTCAGAATACAGCAAGACTTCATGTTGTTTGAAATATATAAAGAGAAATACAATTGCATATTAACATTGCATAGTATCCAAGCAAGTGGTAACTATTAAGTTTTTATAAAAATAGAGTTTGACCTTCAGTCATTTTTGGATATTAACTTACAGATTTAATACTGTGATAATTCAGTTAATTGTTTGCATTTTTAACTGCGGTAATGAAGATGTGTGCCTTTTTTTAAAAAAAAATTCTATGTGTATGTCACTTTAAGAATGTCACTATTTATGTAAAGACTGACTGGTGGCTAGCCCTACCTCCTGATGATGTGCTAGTCACGAAACCGGTCAGGGATACTAGCAGTATACCTGCAGTGCATGATATATGGCTGCATTTTTTTTTTGTTGAAATATTTAATAAAGCCTTTGGTGATACACAGCGGAGGGTGCAGTTTTTTGTAGTTTTCTATTAGACACACTCTATCTGGAAACCCCTGGGGACACTTGATAAGTCACCTCTACAGGATGCTCAGGGAGTACTTAGGAGATTCCTCAAAACCAGTTCTAGACAGCTGGAACAAGGATTTGGAACTTGAAATCCCCTTTCCAGCCTGGCAACTCTCCTCCCTCACAGCTATCAAAATGACCCAATCAAATGTATGGAGGGAATTTGCTTGGAAATGCCACTCTAGGTTTTTCCGTTCACCAGCGGTCGTAGCCAAATACCTCTCACCTTCATATGGTAGATGTTGGCGCAATTGCAACTGCAACCTAGCAGACCTGGAACATATTTTTTGGCTCTGTCGAAAATTAACACCCTTCTGGTGCAATTTCCAATGACAGGTATCCAACTGTCTGGGGGAGTGACTGGATTTTACAGCGAAGATGGTACTAGTATCAATTTACCCTCCACATAGGCCAGCTTGGCACCATACCTTGCTATCCTTATATATATATATATATATATATTTGCAGCAAAAAAGGCCATAACGAGGAGGTGGTTGACCACTATCATTCCCACAATCCCTGATTGGAGACATATAGTATTAGAAATATATAATCTAGAGACCTTAACGGCAACATTGCATGACATTCACACCTCCTTTAGAGAGAGATGGCAACCCTGGATCCTATGTATGGTGCTGCAGGATGCTGATTTTGTACCTTAGGTGGCTACCACTAGCAGGGGCGGGGGTACAGATTATTCTAAAGAGAACCCACTCTTAGCCAACCAGGATCACCTCTGTTTTTAACCAACTATAAAAACAATACCTGAGTGTGCTGACCACAAACATCTGGGAGACCTAACATATGCTTATTCTCTATATGTCCTCCTCTGAATATTACATTAACTTTTTGTTCTATTAAATGGAATTGGGATCACTAAGTCTTTAAGCATACAAGATTCTCTGTTATCAACACCTATGTAAGCTTAACTGTATGAAAATTATCTACCTGTATGCTTACATAATGTATGTATCTGTGTCTCTTTTTAATAAAAAGAAATAAACAAACAAAAAAAAAAAAAAGTTGAGCAAGCTGGTAAGCCTGTAGAGCTCACATGTATGGGTCCATTTGTCGCAACCCGAGACAAGTCGGCAGGCTTTATTGAGGGAGACCTTGATGAGGTGGAGGGCAGAGCAGTCTGCTGAGCCACAGAAAATTATCCCATAATCAATTAGGGAGAGTACTGAGGAGGACACTGCTAGATGCAGCACCTCCAAGGGCAGGCATCCCTTAAGTCGGTACAAGAGCCCAAGTCTAGAGTTGATGGCCGAGCAGAGCAGATTGATATGGTCATGGTATGTAAGTGGTGAGTCGAGGGTAATTCCCAGGTATTTGAAGGTGGGCACTAATTGGATCAGGGTGTTTTGGCGGTTGAGGAAGTTGAGAGGAAAGTCGCTATGTATGTTTCGTCGGTGAGCGAATATCATGGCTTTGTTTTTTTTTTGTAATTCAGAACGAGTCTATGTTCTGAAAACCAGGCTTCAGCTTCTGAGAAAGAAAGCTGCAGGACGGATTGAAGAGAGTGGGGGTCCGGGTGGCTGGCAAAGAGGACCGTGTCATCTGCGTATAGTAGCATTTGACCCGAACAGGATTTAGGGAGTGTATTGAGAAATAAGCTGAAGAGGAGGGGGCCTAGTATCGATCCCTGGGGTACCTCTGAGTGAACAGGCAAACTGGACGAGAGTGTTGAGTGAATATTTACCCTTTGGTTACAGTCCACAATCCGGAGGTGGTTAGGGATTGGATGAGGAGGGTATGACTGACGGAGTCAAAGGCCTTTGTTAAGTCTTGGTAGGTAGATCCCACTATGTGTCCTTTGTCAAGAGCCTTGTTAATAAAGGTGGTAAATTCTAGAAGGGCAGTTGTAGTGCTGTGTCCCTTCCTAAACCCGTGTTGTTCAGGGCAGAGTAAGTTATACTTTGTTAGATAGTCGGAAAGTTGGTCGGACACTATTTTTTCGAGTGCCTTGGAGATGTGGGGGTAGAAATGGGGCAGTAGTTGCTGGGGAAGGTGCGGTCACCACTTTTAAAGATGGGGGTGATAACAGCCAATTTCCATCAGGTAGGGAATTGTCCGAGGCAGAGGGACCGGTTGAGAATATTGGTGAGGGGGGGAGAGGACAGAGTTGAAAGTTAGAAAGGCTAGTTTTAGGACAAGAGAGTCGCCACTTTGATGAGATTTGCTGAGGACTTTGGTGAGGTAGCACCTGGCTTCATGTGGGGAGATTGTTTTAAGCCTGAAGTAAGGGGTAGATGTTGGGAGGAAGGAAGGGAGTAGGTTCGGCTTTAGGAGCTGGGTCGAAGAAATTTGGGGGAAGGATGCTTCTGAGGTTGGAAAAGGCGGAATTGTGGGTATCTGCAATGGACTGGGGATCCTGGGAGAGGGTACCATTAACTATCAATTGGTGGTTTTGCCATTAAGTTCCTTAATATTGTTCCAAAACTTTCACCCTGAACCCCCAGACAGCAGAGAGGGTTTCCTGGTAATGGGCCACCTTGGCTTTATGGAGTTCCCATGTGCACTTGTTCCTGGCTTCACTATATACAGTAACTACCAGTCCTGCTGTTTAACAGATTCATTGGTCTTGTGCCAGAGGTTGTCCCAGTGCTTCATGTGCTTAAGAAGATCCCAGGAGAGCCAGGGAATGTCCTGGCCTTTTACTACCTGTTTGGTTACTGGGGCCGCGGTCGCAGGTAGAGTTAAAGGTGGTGTTGAAGTGGTCAAGAGCATGGTCGACGGTGGGTGCAGTGTTGATGGGGGTCCAGTCAGAAACGTAGGTGTTTTTTTACCTGTGAGAGGGATCCCTTTTTAGGCACCACTGAAAGGATTATTTTGGGGGGCAGCTTGGGGGGTTTTGTAGGCCACCAGCAAAGGACCGGAGAGTGGTCACTCACAGCATCAGGGAGTACCAAGACATCCGATATGTGGGTGGATTGGTTGGAAGTATAAGGTCAATGAGGCTGGAGGATCCCATTCTATGGTTGAGTCTCATGGGGGATTGGACAACTTGGGTGAGGTCCATGGCAGCAGCAGAGTCCTTAAACAGGGCTGAGGAAGTGGCAAGCCAATTGATGTTGAAATCACCCAGCGTGATGATTTCACAGGAGTTTGGGAGTTGGGAGATGCAGTTTAGGACCGAGTTGAAAGCAGCCTTTTGGTTTCAGGGAAGGGATATACACTGTCACTGTATGAGGGGGTGGTGTGCCTTGGGGTTGCAAAGCCTGATGCTGACCCCATTCCAAGAGTAATTAAGCTAAGATGGGTACAGAATAAGAGAATGCAGTGAGCTAAGGGTTTCTTATGATTATACTTTCTGAAAAAGTAAGGAATTCTATGCAGAAAACTTTGTTAATGGACCATTAGGGTTCCAGCATCAACATTAGGGAAATCAGATCTTAGGGTTCCCAACCACACCTGACCCCTCCCACCCTGGCTAGCCAGCCTTGTTCCTACCCTGCATGCAGGAACTGGTGAGGGGTGTGCCTTGTGTTACGAACCCCAATGCTCACCACATTCTCTTATTCTGTACCCATCTTAGCTTACTTGCTCTTGGAATGGGGTAAGCATCAGGTTCGCAACCCCAGGGCACACCCCTCACACCTGTTCCTGCACGCAGGGTAGGGGTGGGGTGTTAGGGTTGAAAGCCAAGGGTGGGGGTGGGGTCTTAGGGTTGGGAACCCTAAGATCTGATTTCCCTACTTTTGACACTGGAGCCCTAAAGGTCCATTAACAAAGTTTTTGCATAGAATATATTATATGGGGGTATGGTAGCACCCTAATAGTTAGGATTGAGTATGCTGTTTAATGTTAAACCCCAGTTTTTGCTCCTTAATAACTTTGGCAACATTTGACAACAAAAAATTTCAGCATGCGCCATCAGGTTGGTAGCGTCTCAAGTTGTGACACCATCTTGTTCAGTTTTTGATATACTGAATGCAAAAAAAATGCAAAAAAACCCAGTGTTTCTGTATTGCTCCACCTCGTCAATGGGGAGTTAATACATATGGGTAATGTCCACCCCTACTGGGGTAGTGGCACAGCCCAGAGTTGTCAATCAGCACTGAATCCTGGCATATGAACACTCTAAAGGCTGAAATTCTCCAGGCTTTGCTGTGTCACTGAAAAGGGTAGTTCAGCATAGGAGATCTCTCTCAGAATTTCTTCAATCTGCAGTTTATTTGTTGTTTTTAGGCCAAAGTGTGCAACTGTTAAGTAGGCTAGGGATACCTGTTCTCAGGGAGCACCCTCAAATTAAAAAATCATGCATTTTAAACTGCAGCTTTCAAATTGACTAACCTGCTGTCCTTTTACCCCATTTTCACTGCTGACTGTGCATGAATTGGAGGCCATGTGCCAATGCTTTTTAAAAGGTCTTTTTTGCAGGACTCCTTTGTTCCTTTCTCAGGCTGGTGCCCTGTTTTTAAGGTAAGTGACTTTTCTATTTCTTGGGAGTGGCACACAGCTAGTACATAGCCTGGGTCTGTTCTAGCCTGTCAATTAGTTCCTTTCCCCTCTGTGACTCTGGATGATGGACCCTCCCTCACCCAACTTCCTAATTGCTGTTTGGATATTTTTGTCAGGGCTTGTGAGTTCATTTCTGCCTCAACAGTGTGGGTCTGTTGGTACTTGGGGGTGACTGTTCTGTCAGTTGGGAATGCAGTGTGTAAGCTCCCAGAGCACTTCCTGTGCTCTGCTGTTTTTGTTTATTTGGGTTTTTTATTGCAGTCTTCCTCTGGATTATATGCTCGAACTGACGTCACGCTGAACTGCGTCTTTTCAGTCAGCCATGACAAACCATGCATTTTTGTGCCATTGCTGGCATCTTGCTGGCAAGTTTCATACACTTGCCTTGTCTTTTTGGTGTCTGGGCATGAGTTTTTGTGCTCAGGACTATCAGACGTGCTCACGCTTGGTGTGTTGACATCATGCGCTCTGGCGTGATGTAGTCACCCTGATACCCATGGAGGGGGTGGCAAGTTGTTGGAACTGCTAGTTCTCGCTGGTGTAAAGTAGGCAACATTACATTTGTTTTAGGGGCATTTTGGCACATGACAGTTGCACCCTGGCTTATCGGAGACCTGTAGCTTTTAAATGCTGTAACACCTGCAGGAAGATAATGAGGCCCTCACCACTGGGGTCTTACTGCCTTAATTATGTAACACAGTCTAGTATATTAATCTCTGTCCCCCTTAGCCAGAAACCCTGAGCTGGGGGTTTACCTGGGGTACTGACTGGCAGTAGCAGGACTGAGTTGTGCAAATCCTTTTTGCTGCTCTTAAATGATCTGCTGAGTTCTGATGTTCTGCAGGACATCCCCATCAATACATCCGAAGCCAGACTGGGCCCTTCAAGGTCGGGGGGCCCCTACAGGCAGTCCAGGTGTGCAAGAGCAGAGTAATAATGATAACCCAGATCTGCAGACAACCTCTGACCTTGACAATTCTGAAGGTCAAGAGGATGACACAAGAGGTTAAGGGGAAATCCTGATCCATCTACACTATCTGATGAGGAAGAGGAACCCTTTGAGGAAGAGGAGGAGAGTGGACAGATCCTAAGAAAAAGATTCTGATCCTTCCCCTGTTTGATACAAAATCCCTTTCTTATGACAGAGGCTTGTCAGATGTTACAGATGAAGGAGGTGCAAGTCATGAAGACCTTGGACGTAATCCTGTCTGCCTCCTCCTCGGCACCAAAGTTTTCTCCAAACTTTGTGCACCGCGACCAGATCATTGAACAGGAATGGGCCAGCACAGATAAGTGCAAGCATCTACCTAGAATGAGGGTAAGTTGCTATCCTTTTTTGGAGGAGAGCTCTCGGAAGTGGAAGGTTCCTCCCTTGGCTGATAAGGCCATGCATAATTCCATTAGGCACATGACCTTACCTACTAAGGGTTCGTTGGCCCTCACCGATACCCACAATAAGATGGTTCGCAGAAGAGCTTTTGTCATGAATGGGGTAAACCTTCACACCTCATATGCATCTTTTATTGTCTCTAGAGCCTTAAACTCATGGGTCATGTCCCTCAGTAGTTTTGTTCCACCAGATTCAGAAGGGGCGAACATTTTTAACCTGGCATCCATGGCATCCACTTTTCTGGTGGATGCCATGGTGGATAATTTACGGATATCAGCACGCTCCATTTATCGCTCTGTGGCAGCCATGCAGGGTGTTTGGCTCAGACACACTGGGTCGCAGATCAGGCATAGAAGGCGAGGCTGTTTAACCTGGCCTTTGAAGGAGGACTATTATTCAGCTCTGGATTGGAATGACATCTTGAAGGACGTCCAGGATAAGAAGGGACAGCTTCCAGTCTCAAAACAACAACAGAAAACAAACTGTTTATCAAGAGGGTAAGTAGGTGCCCGGCAGTGGCAATCCTGAGGTGTTCCGTCCCTGTCAGAACTTCAGAAACCAGCAAAATAGGAAAGCCTATTCTGGATTTAAGGGCAAAAGTAACAGAGGATCCTTCACCCGAAGGTGCAATGGAAGTGCAGGACCATGAGGAGGTTACTCCCAATGAAGGTACACAGGTCCATCTCAACCCCCCCTTCCCTTGGTGGAAGACTGCAAAACTTCTACCAGAGATGGGTCCAAATGACGTCAGATGCATGGGTACTGGAAATCTTGTCCCTAGGCTATGCAACAGAGTTTGCAACAGTACCTACAAGAGGTCACTTCCTGCAATCCCCCATGTCCCAAAATCCAGTGAAGAGGCAGGCAGTAATCTAGACCTTAGATCACTTAATCCAGATTGGGGCAATTGTCCTGGTGCCTCCCAGTGAGAAGGGTCTGGGATTCTACTCAGTTTACTTTGTAGGTCCCCAAAATGTCAGGGGGTTTACGACCAATTTTGGACCTGAAGCACCTAAATAAATTTGTTGACTACGTGACCTTCAAGATGGAGTCCTTATGGGCAATCATTTAGGTGGTCCAAGCAGAGGACTATCTAGCATCCATAGGTCTGAAGGATGCCTATCTCCATATCCCCATTCACCAGCCACACAAGAAGTTCCTGAGGTTCGTGATTCAGGAACAGCATTTCCAGTACTGGGCGCTTCCCTATGGACTGGTGACAGCACCCTGGGTATTCTTGAAAGTTCTGATAGCACTAGTGGTATAACTGAGACAGGAGGAACATCACGTATATCCCTAACTGTATGACTTGCTAATCTAGCCATCATTGGCTCAAATGGCGAGGAGGTCAGTGTCAAGGACTCTGTAGGTGCTGGAAAGGCACAGTTGAGGGGAAAGTCTTCCTTTTGTCATCCAGGAAAGAGACTCTGAGGAAGAGATTCAGTGGCTAACAAGCCAGTCATCGGCCTCTGCTCACACACTCCTCCGGATTCTGGGGCTGATGCCTGCAGTGATAGAACTAGTTCCATGGACTCGTTACATATGTGCACCCTACAGAACAGGATGCTGGAAGCCTGGAATCCAGCTTCGGAAGACTATCTAGCTCAGATCATGCTTTCTGCAATCAGTCCAGCAGTCACTGTCCTGGTGGATCAGTTCCAAGAACCTCAGCAATGGATCTTTCCTGAAAGCCCTGCCAGTGCGGATATTGACAACCGATGCCAGTTTCTCTGGCTGGGGTGCAGTCCTGGACCACATCCCGGTCCAGGGCATTTGGACACCTCAGGACAGCAACTACAGATAAACATATTGGAAATGAGGGTAGTACATCTTGCTATCCTGCATTTTCACAATCTAGTTTAGTCCAAGGCAGTGAAGGTATGGTTGGACAATGCCACCTCCATGGCTTACATAAACAACCAAGGAGACATAAGAAGTCAGGAGATGCTGGCATAAGCAACCAAAGTGCTGCTGTGGGCTAAGAAAAACCTTCTGTCTGTCAGCTATCCATCTGGCAGGAGGACTGAACATCTAGACCAATTGACTGAGTCGATAGACAATCCATCCAGGAGAATGGATTTTGAACCCCGAGGTGTTCGAACTCTTATGCAGAAGGTTCGGTCGCCCTCAGATCGACCTTTTCACATCAAGGAAAAATGCTTAGGTACTGAGGTTCTTCAGTCAATACCAGTGCCATCAGGTGGAGGCAGTGCATGATCTATCCAAAGTGTGGCAAGTGCGCTCCCACAGTAAAATAAGGATACTATTACACTGTCTCAAAAAGTAAGGAAATACATTGCAAAAAACCTTGATGATGCTCCAGCTAGGGTTAAAGAGACAAAAGTTGGGAAATTAGGTGTTAGGGTTTCTGTAACACCCCATCCTCCCAAACCAGGCAAGAGAGCAGGTGTGGAGTGTGCCTTGGACTTCTCAAGCCTAACGCTCACCCCAGTCTCCTAAAGTCTACACATTTGACCTTATTTACAGATGGAATAGGGTGAGTGTTAGGCTTGAGAAGCCCAAAGCACACCCCACACCTGCGCTCTCTTGCCTGGTTTGTGGGGGTGTTAGGGAAATCCTAATGCCTCATTTTCCAGCTTTTGTCACTTTGACCCTAACAGGAGCATTAATGACGATTCTTGCAACACACACACACATATACATATATATATATATATATATATATGTGTGTGTGTGTATGCAATAGGTGTGGAACCAAAAGCAATTGCATAAATCCATTTATTTCCACATATGTGGGATAAATCTAACCACCCTAGATTTATCCCACATATGTGGGATAAATGCAAACTGTCAATCAAAGCTTTTTTATTTACTTTTTTGACAAACAAATGTGAATAACTTTAAAACGAAAAATGATAGCACAGTACTGAAAGCACAAAAAATGTTCAGGACAAAAATATCTACAAAATGAGTGGTGTTTCATTTATAGATACTGAGGTAGGCCATTCCATGCATTCACCACTCTTTCTGTGAAAAAGAATTTCCTCACATTCCCCCTTAATCGGCCTCCCTCTAATCTCATGCTGTGTCCTCTTGTCCTGCTATTTTTCTTATATTTAAATGTCAGACTCTTTCACCTTGTTAATGCCCTTAAGGTCTTTGAATGTTTCGATCATATCACTTCTCTCCTTCCTTTGCTCAATGGTATACATATTGTGCTCCATTAATCTGTCCTCATATGTCTTCTGATGCAGTCCCTGCACCATTTTGGTTGCCCTTCTCTGGACTGCCTCAATTTGGTTAATGTCCTTGTGAAGGTGTAGCCTCCAGTACTGCATGCAGTACTCCAGATGGGGCCTAACCAGTGTCTTGTAAAGAGGGATTATTACCTCCCTCTTACGACTTGTGATACCCCTACTAATACACCCTAACACCCCCTAACCTTACCTACTGCTTTAGAGGTCTGCTTGGATGGTTTCAGGTCATTGGTGATGATGATGCCCAAGTCTCGTTCTTCCTTTGTGACTGCCAGCAACTCCCCTTCCAGCCTATAGGTGGCTTCAGGGTTTCTCTTCCCTATGTGCATGATCTTGCACTTCTTTGCATTAAATCCCAGTTGCCACTCTTCTGACCATTTTGCTAGTTTATCCAGATCTCTTCTCATTCTGCCCACCCCATCTGGGATCATCTACTCTGTTGCAGATCTTGGTGTCATCTGCAAACAGACAAGCCTTACCCTCTAGTCCATCTGCAATGTCACTAATGAAGATATTGAAGAGGACTGGCCCCAGGACTGATCCCTGAGATAACCCACTTGTGACTTGCATCTCTTCTGACTGTATACCATTTACCACCACTCTCTGTTTTCTGCCCGTCAACCAGTTTGCCACCCAATCGACCAACTTCTGACCCACCCCGAGCCTACCCAGCTTATTTATCAATCTTCTATGTGGAACAGTATCGAAAGCTTTGCTGAAGTCAAGGTAGGCAACATCAACTGCTCCCCCTTGGTCCACCACTCTGGTTACCCAGTCAAAGAAATCCATGAGATTAGTTTGACAGGACGTTCCTTTTGTAAACCCATGCTGTCTTGGATCCTGTGCCCCTATGGATTCCAGGTGTTGCACTATCCATTCCTTTAGGAGTGCCTCCATAATCTTGCCCAATACTGAGGTAAGACAGACTGACTGGTCTGTAGTTCCCTGCCTTCTCCCTGATACCACTCTTGTGGAGCGGGATCACATGAGCCCTTCTCCAGTCTTATGGGACCTCTCCTGTACTCAGAGACTCACTAAACAGTTCTGCTAATGGCTCTGCTAGTTCCACCCTTAGCTCCTTAAGTACCCTGAGATGTATGCCATCAGGTCCCATTGCCTTGTCGACCCTGAGCTTAGGAGCTCTTGTAGGACCCTTTCTTTGTGAGATGGAGTAGTGCTCACCTCCCCGTGTCCATGGTGCTGGAGCTGTGGGCCCTGCCCTACCTTCTCTTCAGTAAATACTGAGCACAAGTGTCTATTTAGGATAGATGCTTTTACAGGGTCCTCCTCCTCACATGCCCCTTTCTCCTTTGAGCTTAGCAATACCCCTCTGGACTTTCTCCTTTCACTAATGTATCTATAGAAAGTCTTGTCACCTTCTTTTACTGTTCGTGCTAGTGTTTCCTCAGTTTGGGACTTTGCCTGCCTTACTGCCGTCCCTGTTTCCCTTAGGGCAGTTTGGTATGCCTCCCTATCTTCATCCCACTGTGTTCCCTTATATTTCCTGAAGGCCAGCCTTTTGGCTCTGACCTTTTCTGCTACTGTATTTGAGAACCAAAGCGGTTTCCTTCTTCTTTTGCACTTCCTTTTCTGTCTAACACAATGGGATGTTGCTTTAAGTATTGCATCCTTAATGCTTGCCCACTTTGCCTGTACCCCCTCACCTGTGTTTCTTTTTGCCAGGGCTAGCTTAACTCTGTTGGCCATCTTATATGCATAAATGAAATATCCCTATTGCATAAATGAAATATTCAATGGTGTGCTGTCAGATAAATGAGTTATCTACACTTGTGCTGTTTGACCTCGGACACCTCACTTGTGGCTTACGCCACTCGTGAAGTTACCCGAGGTCAAACAGCACTTGTAGATAAATCATTTATCTGACAGCTCACCATTGTATATCTTTATATATATATATATATATATATATATATATATATATACACACATATATATATACACACATACACTACATATATACTGTATATACGCACACACACATACATATATATATATATATATACACACACACACACATATATATATATATATATATATATATACACACACACATACACATATATATATATATATATATACACATACATATACACACATATATAGGGGATACATGATGGGCAGGAGTGGGATAGGAAATATTCTCACTCCTGCAGAGTGAAGATACACAGCTCACGTGCCGGGTGAGAATATTTTCCATATCCACATCTGCACACATCATGGCCTGGATATTCAAAAGGGTTGCGCCATGCGCAACAGGGTTGCACATGCGCAAGTCCAAAATGCGCCATTCTACGATATTCAGCAGGAGGCAGTTACACCACTGGCATCAGGTTGCGCAAGAGAGCAATGCAAATGAATGCATGCTCAACAGGAGGGGGAGGATCCATGCATAACCTGCGCAACCCGATATTCAGTCGGGTTGTGCAGAGTTGTGCATGCGCAACCCCCAACCTGCGCCTGCACAATCTTGAGCCCAAAAAAAAAGGCTTAAGTTGAGGGCCACCCACAGGTGAGCTGCTGCATTGCAGGGCGCAACACAGCAGCTGCCACCCCTGGCTGGCCCCCAACTCTTTCCCTGTGCCCCCCCACCAGCCCGATCGCGGGCATAGTGTAACACAACTCCCCCCCCACACATCTCCCACAGCCCGATCGCGGGCAGTACAGGTACATGTAACACCCCCATATCCGAAGCCCAATGGCGGGCATAGCGATGTATGAACCCCCCAGTGCCCGATCGCGGGCAGAATGTAACCCCAACCCAAATATCTCCCTGGTGGTCAGTGGACCGTAAAGCCCGATCAGCGGGCAGAATCATCACAAACCCCCAAACATCTCCCTGGTGTCAGTGTCCCCCACCCACGAAGCCCCTCCACCGGCTCCCCCGCGGCGGCGAGGCGACAGCATCCACCCGCCTGCCCGCCCCCCGCTTTGCATAAATTATGGCCCCATTTGCATGTCACCTTTTGAATATCGGAAATTTGCGATGGCGCATAGTACTTAGCGCCACCGCAGTTTAATGCTCATCTCTGGCAACCGCGGGTATGCAAGTCCACTGGCGCCGGCGCGCAAGTGTTGTGGCTGGGAGTGATATTCAGCGAGCTGCGCACAGCGAACCCTTTGAATATCACCTGCCACACCCCTGTGCAACTATTTTGAGCAGCAGGCGCTTGCGCCAGAATGGCTTAGTTTGAATATCCAGGCCCATGTGTGCAGTTTATACCACTGGGGTGAGAGCATTAGGAACATTTTTTCTGTTTTAGTGTTTCCTGCTCATTCTTTGTGTGTGTGGGGGGGGGGTTCTGAATGGACTGGGAGTGAGAAACACAGCTGAGTGTGTTTTGGAAAGCTAATTGAGTGATTCAGAGGCTCACTGAGAAAGACAAACTGCTGCAGGTAGCAGTAAGAGAGACAAAATGCTTTGTAAAAGTGTAATTTAGAATTCAGGTTGTTTTCAGGCTGGAGATCAGCACAGTTAGAAACTCAGCAGGACACAGCTGACAGCATTTTGCAAAGCTAATTGAGTGAGTCAGAGGCTCACTGAGCAAGACAAACTGCTGCAGGTAGCAGTGAGAGAGAGAAAGTGCTTTGTAAAATAGTTTTATTTAGAATTCAGGTTATTTTGAAGCTGAGATCAACGCAGTAATGGGCTAGGAATATTAGAAACAAAATGGGACATATGTGAGAGTCTTTTGCAAAGCTAATTGAGTAAGTTGCAGATTCAGTGAGAAACAGACACTGTTTCCTGAAGCAGCTCCCCCTAAGGGAGGCAGTATAGCGCAGTGGTTTAAGGCTCTGAGCTGCAAATCTGGTGACATCCAGCAGACCAGACCTGGGTTTGGATTGCACAGCTTCCATTTGCATACTGTGTGATCCTGAACAAATCACAACTTTCTTGTGCTCCCAGGTTGCACCTAGTGTGTCTCCTGGTAAAAACAAAGGTAAAAGATAAAGTGTTTACTGAAGCAGTTTCCATTAGAATGCTATCTGCAGTGCAGATATTCTCACTCCAGTGACATCAGCAGAGTGAGGATAAATGTGATATTCTCACTCCAGTGATGTCATCAGGATTTCTCCTAACTGCAGAGAAAATATCACTGTTTATTCCACTGGAATAGCTCTCACTCCAGTGGTATATATAGACACACACACCATGTTGATGCAACTTCCATATATCAATGTATTAAAACCTTTAAACACAACTGATCAACATTGAGCAGTTGTCAGGAAAGGACTCTAATTTTAAAATAAAAGGTTTCTTTTGCCCAGAGTCCGTTGAGTCTATGAGCATTATGCAGCTAGTGGGAAAATGGATGTTAGTGATAATCCAGAACAACACATGACCCCATCCTGTTTCTGCATTCAGTGGATGACGATTGAAAGGTATTAATGTTTGTTCTTTGAAGAATAAAGATATGTATTTTCCACTTCCAAAGATTATTTGTTAGGCCAGCCTGTTGGTGCAGTGGCAGGGCTGCTGAGCATGATACTGCTGACCTGGTATCAGTAATGAGCCTGGGGTGCTGGAGGGCAGGTGGGGAAAGAAAGAGCACCCCAAGGGATACTGTCCTCCTTTGGGGGGGTCACCCAGGGGATACTGTCCTCCTTTGGGGGGGTCACCCAGGGGATACTGTCCTCCTTTGGGGGGGGTCACCCAGGGGACACTGTTCTCCTTTGGGGGGGTAACTGCCTTTGTTGCACTACTGTCACCTTGGTGAACACATGTGGCAGTGCAGTGGTGGTACAGCAGGAAGGAGGGCATTGGCTGGGCTTAGCATCGCCATGGTCTGCATGGGCATGCACATGGCTCCTCTTGCAAGTAGATGTCCTGAGGGAAGGGCTGTAACAAGGAAAACCCGCAAAAAGCAGGATGATGAGGTGGCACTCTCAGGGCCTGACCACAGCGACCAGCTGCCCTCCACTGCAGAGTCTCCCACCGGGAGACACTTCCCAATGTATCTGAGCAGTCTGAAGGGCCCCACCTCGGGGGCAAGTTGGGGGGCAATGGAGAGGTAATTAGTGATGGAGCTGGGGCAGGGGCTGAAAGGTCACCTGACCAAAGGGAAATGATCTGGTGCATAGAGAGATAAAGAAAGAATTGCAAAAAAATACAGTTAGTGCATGTTAAATATTGAATATAACCCAACAGAGTATACACAGGCAGAGTGCAACAATACAGCATAGAGGTTCCTAACAGATAGAATCTACATCAAGGAACAGTATAAAACTAAGAACCTTTAATTTTAATCAAAGCACAGGTTGCATATGTGCAATAGCAAAGAAAATGAAAAACTGAGTGGTGGCAAGTTTCCTTTTCACTCTTATGTCAGACTTCCTTCATCTCAGGTCATTAAAGAAAATCCGGGGGGGGGGGGGAACAACCTGATATCCTGTGGTGACTTAGTCTCAAGACATGCCCTCCCTCCAGGAGATTTTTTTGCCTATCTACAGGTATGAACCAGGCTGTAGAGAGCCCTGGGCTGCCTCTCCAAGCCCTCAGTCAGATCTCCTGGGGTCGAAATCCTCAGGGATACCAGGGACAGCCAGACCCATGAGGCAATTCTATAGCCTATTACTGGGATCCCTAGTGGACCACTCCAGAGGACAAAGACCTGCTGGGAAAGTGATTTGGGTGTCCACCCATGGACTGAAGGAGAATGGGGATGATCTTGAAAATGCAACCACTGTGTTCAGTCAATAATAGATTAAGGCAGGCAGTCCTAAACTACCTACATAGAACTTACTTCACCCCCTCGCTGACCCTCTGCATTAATCCCACCAAGTCTGAGCTATACTCTAAATGCAAAGCACAGGTAGGTACATTTCTATTTATTTATTTTATTTATTTCAATTCTAGGATTACAATTACCTTTGAGCCCAGGGTTCTTTTATAAAGGTTCCACGTCAAGACATAGGTATCACATGACAATAGACAAAATTGTTACACAAATAAGGGTAAAGGATATCAAATTAAATTCGAACAGACAGGGAGAGGGTAAAATGGAAAGGAAGAGGACAATAGGGGGGTGGTAGAAAGAAATGGGAGGGGCAAGGGGGAGGTAAGAAAATGAGAAGAGAGGAGAGGTGGAGGGTAGGTAAGGATAAGGAGGGGGGGTGAGGTGGAGCTGCCAGGATGGTGGCATTGTCAGGTGCTGTAGAGCGTGTGGGGCAGAGGCCAAACTAGGGCAAGTGTGTTATGTAAGAAGCTAGATATAGGAAAGAGCAGTAGCGGAGTGGAGTTGCATAGACATTATCCATGACAGTCGCAGATGCTGGAAGCGACCAGGGTGTTACGGAGCCTGGATTTGAAGGCCCCTAGCCCAGTGGTATTGATAGTATCATTGGCAAGACCGTTAAACCAAGTGGGTGCCCTGTAGGCTAATGACTGCTGGGCCAATGGCCAAAGTGGCAGCGAGGGATATGGAAAAGTTGTGGCTTTGAACCCCTGGTAATTCTGGAGCTGGTTTTCTTTCGAAGGAGTGAACAGACCCCGGGAGGGGCAGTTCCCAACTGTATTTTCTTAGCAACCATGCAGGTTTGGTACTGAATTCTTTTATCAAGTTGAAGCCAGTTAGCTTGAGAGTAGAGGTCACAGGTGTGTGTGAGCCGTTTGGCCCCAGTGATGAGTTGACAGGCCTTGTTTATGGTGGTAGTAATCCTTCTGAGTGCAGTGGTAGTGGCAGTGCTAGATGACAAGACCATAGTCAATCTGGGAGATGATGGAGCTTTGAACTGCAGCAAGAGGGCCTCTTTGGTCAGGGTGCCTTAACGGTCGTAGAGTAAGCCCAGTCTAGTATTCACGGTTTTAGCGACATTGGTTATATGGGTTCCAAAGGACAGGTGTGGGTCTAGGGTGATTCCTAGGTATCTGAAGGAGTCACCCTGCTCCAGGGAGTCCCCGAGGCAGGTGTTTAAGAAGAGTTGGTGGTGTTTGTGCTTGTTTTGGTGGCTGGTGAAAATCATGGTCTTCATTTTTTTCTGGTTAAGGATTAGCTTATGTTCTTTGAACCAGCTTTCAACAGAGGTGAAGCTGTGTTCAAGGGTTTGTTGCAGGTGGCTTGGGTCATGATGAGAGGCAAGAATCACCACGTCATCTGCATAGAGTATGACTTGCTGAGAGGTGGAGTCGGGGAGGGAGTTGAAGAACAGGCTGGACAGCAGTGGGCCCAGGATGGAGCCTTGGGGGACACTGGAGCGAACCTGTTTAGTGTCGGAGACCACGCCTGATATTTTTACACATTGGGACCTGTTGTCAAGATAGCTATTGAACCAATTCACAGATTCCACGGAGAGGCCAATGTTCAGTAGCTGATGAAGCAGGAGGCAGTGGTGGACAGTGTAAAAAGCCTTTGACAGGTCGATGAATGTAGCTCTGGTTAGGCAACCCTGATCAAGGGAGTTGTGTATGGCTCCTGTAAACTCAAGAAGTGCTGTGGCAGTGCTGTGCCCTTTTCTAAATCCATGTTGCTGCCGGCAAAGGATGTTGTACTTGTCCAGATGATCAGTGAACTGGTCTGCTACTATCCATTCCAGGGCCTTAGAGAGGGGTGGCAGGATAGAGATAGGTCGGTAGTTCACATGGCAGGGCCGGTCACCACCTTTATGGATAGGTGTGACAGTCGCTGCCTTCCATTTGTCAGGGAATTGGCTGAGAGAGAGGGAGAGATTAAAGATCCTGGTGAGAGGCCCCAGAACCTCGTCTAGATTGAGGGACAGAAGTTTGAGGTCCAGTGTGTCAGCACTTGCTCTTAGTGTTTTGATGGCTTTGGAAATGTATTTCTGACGGTATTTTTGCTTACTGCTCTGAAGTAGAAAGGGGACAATTTTTGGTGATGACTGATGGGTGGGAAGAGGGGTCGCTGTCGTTGAAAAGTCAGGAGGGAGGATGCTGCTGAGGTCAGTGAAGCATCATTAAAGGTGTTGGCTATGACTTTTAGGTCCAGGATAGTATTCCCGTTTATTGTGATTGCAGTAGGGGGTGATTTGGACTCCTTCCCGGTAACGTCTTTAATGTTATTCCAGAATGCTCTTGCATTTCCCCAGGTGTCAGCGAGTGCAGTCTTGTAGTATTCAGATTTCTGTTGGCGTATGGATTTGGTGCAATAACTTCTAGCTCTTTTGAAGTTTTGGATGTCCGCCTGTTTTCCTGTTTTTCTGGCCAGTTCTCAAAGGTGGTCCCTGTGTTTCAGCTTCTTTAAGAGGGAACCCATGAGCCAAGGATTGCAGAGGGGTTTAATTTTTCACTTTTTTGGCGGGGCAAAGATGTTACAAGCTTCATTGAAAATGTGTATGAATTGATCAAGGGCTGTATTTGCATCAGGCGCCAGGTTGATGGGGGACCAGTCTTGATTTAGTAGGTGTGATTTTAGGTGGGTTAGCTTCCCACGGGGTAGGACTCTGCTCAGGATGACTTTGGTGGAGATTTCCAGAATTTGTTTGACCAGGTGCAGTTGACGGGGGAGTGGTCGCTGAGAGAGTCAGGCAGTTCGGCGAAGCTAGTGATACAGGAGGGGTGAGTAGTCAGGATCCAGTCCAGTAAAGTGCTGGTGCCGGTTTTGTAGTTCATTCTAGTTGTGGAGTCCAATATCTGTGTGAGGTTTGCTGATGTGACCATGTCCCTGATGTTGCCAGCATCAGGTCCCAACCAGTTTGTGTTGAAATCACCCAATGTGATGACTTCGGAGTCGGGTGGGAGTGATTTGATGTACTCCAGTACTGCATGGAGGCCTGGTCCCTGTTCTTTTGGGGGGATATAAACAACGATGACCGAGAGGGCTTTGTGCTGAGCTCCAAGCAGGATTTTTATATGCAATAGCTGGGTATTTGGTGTTGGTAGGTCAGTGTGGGCAGTGTGCCCCATCAGGTTGTCTTTTAGGTAAAGGGCGCAGCCCTCTCCTCATTTTGATTTTCGGTCAAGCCTAAAGATAGTGTAGCCAGGGATGGAGATTGTATGATCAGGAACCAAGGGGGTGAGCCAGGTTTCTACTACTGCCAGGATATCGGGCCGGTGGGCATTTGCGAAGGCTTGTAGTTGATCAAATTTAGACAATAAGCTGCAGATGTTCAGGCAGATAATGGAGAGAGTGCCAAGGTGCTTGGTTTGGGTGGAGTTCATGGCAGCCCAAGGGCCAGGGTTGGGGTGAATGTTTCCAGATAATAGCAGGAGTAGGAGAAGGAGTTTCAGGGTGGCCAGGCGCCGTTCCCTGCGGAAGAACTTGTAGTACTTGATTGAGTGGGGTTTGAATGCAGAGTTTTGTGCGTGCAAAACAGGAGCGTAGTGGGCTGTGGTGGTAACGGGGCACACTGCACCCTGATATGAAGGTGAGGGCACAGTGTGGTGAGGTGAGCCCTAGGGGTGAGGAAGTTGTCAGGTAACGTGGTGCAAGCGTGGCTGTAGCAGAGATTATGCTTATAGCTATGCAGGGGGGATGGAAAGCAGGATGGAGGGAGCTGGAGCAATGGGGTGAGGGCAAAAAGGAGGAGAGGGAGGCACTAGATAGTAGGGAAGGAAGGTATAGTTTGTGGAGGGGGAAGAGAGAAAGGAGCTGTGAGGAAGGCAAGAAAAAAGGGGATTTAGGCAGGTAGGCAAGTGAGTGGGGGGGGGCAGTTCAGGCTCCGTGAGCAGGGGACAGAGTGAGTTACAGGAGGGCAGTAGAATTAAGGCAGGAAGTATAACTCAGCAAAAATACAGTCCTTGGATTCGGCAGTGCACAGCAGAAGTAAAATACAGATAAAACAGTTGTCGGATTCGGCAGCAAACAGTGGATGACGATTGGAAGGTATTAATGTTTGTTCTTTGAAGAATTAAGATATATATTTTCCAGTTCTAAAGATTGTCAAGCCAGCCTGTTGGTGCAGTGGCAGGGCTGCTGAGCAGTGGATGACGATTGCAAGGGGAGCCATGTGCATGCCCATGCAGACCATGGCGATGCTAAGCCCAGCCAATGCCCTCCTTCCTGCTGTACCACCACTGCACTGCCACCTTTGTTCACCAAGGTGGCAGTAGTGCAACAAAGGCAGTGACCCCCCCCCCAAAGAAGGACAGTATCCCCTGAGGTGCTCTTTCTTTCCCCATTTCTACATGTGGTGTGAACCTGCCCATATATAAAAACGTTTTGGGGGTGGCAACCAAGATATTGTCAAAGTCTCTGGGTGATCCTGTGCAGTCAGATGCAGGGAGAATGTTGTTGAGGCAAAGACAGGGTGGCCATGAAGGCAAACTCTTTGAACACACTCTCTGGAAACTGGGGATCATGGTGGAAAAAAGGTAATAGCTCAGGATTCTGCACCTACCATTGTTAGGTGAGTAATGATCCTCTTAGAGTGCATGCAACTGGAAAGGGCCCAGTACACGGTTCTCCATAAACTGGAGGAATACAAAGCCATACACATACATACATATATACATACAAATCTGCCAGCAGAAACACGCCTTATGGTCTATCAAGTCTGCTCGAGTACACAGCTAGCACCTCTAGATCACAGCTGTCACCCCCGGCAATTTCTCATTTCTAATTACCCAGACACCCCCTCCGTGCCCTGTCCCATGCACTTTTGAAAGCACCCACTGTCCTACATACCACCAACTCCTCCGGTAGAGTATTCCATTTCAACACCACTCTCTCCATGAAATAATGCCTCCTCATCACTCTCCTAAATCTGCCCCCCCAATCTTAGCCAATGTCCTCTTGTGTCCCTTTCCTTCCTCAGCCTAAATAACCAATCTGTGTCAGTTTTGTTGAACCCCTTCAGATACTTGAATGTTTCAATCATATCCCCTCAATCCCTCCTCTCCTCCAGAGTGTACAAACCCAGATGCTTCAGCCTGTCCTCGTAGGATTAGCCCTCCATCTCCTGTATCATTTATGTCACCCTATGCTGTACCCCCCTAGCAGTTTGATATCCTTCTTCAGATACGACCACCAGTACTGCACGCAGTACTCCAAGTGTGGCCTGACCAAAGATCTATAGAGAGGCAGGATCACATCCTTACGCCTGGGTGAGATTCTCCTTGCAATACACCCCAACATCTTGCTAGCCTCAGCTGCAGCCTTTCTGCACTGGGCAGAGTTGTTCATGCGCTCTGTTATCACCCCCAGGCCCTTCTCTTCCTCGGTGATCCCCAGACTCACCACACTTAACCAGTATTCCCTCCTCTGGACCCCTCTGGAGAATACACTGGACTTTATGTGGTTTCCAAATTAGTGACTTCTCCTGGGGTGCAGGAGTTCATAGCCCAGTGAGGGCTTACTTCTACATGGCTCTGCACCTAGCCCCAGAAATTATGCATGTCCACTGACACTCTCAATGCTGCTCCAAAAAATGACAGTACAAATATGTAGTACAAAAACCGAAGGTAAAACAGCACCTCTGAAGTAGTCAAGAAATGTTATTGCACAATGGCTGTTGTGGGGATCTGTAGCACCCCTCTTGTCCTCATTGCCTGCCCAAAATATGTAATAGTATTGTGAATTAATTTTTTGTACTGCCATGTTGAACTGCTTGGATTTTACAAAAAAAAAAAAAAAAACTGACCATGTGGCTCACCACTCCAGTCCAACCCAACAATAAGTCCTGAACCAAGTCTGACTTAGGGAAAACAGCAGGAGCTCCACTGCCAGTGACCAGCTGATCCCAATGCATTCATTTTTTGTTTGTTTGTTTTAACCAAGAGAGACACACTAAGCTGAAAGCTTGTTTACAGGTGTGATCTGGGAGCACAAGGAAGTTAAGTGACTTGCCCAGGGTCACACAGTATGCAAGTGGGGGCTGTGGGATTCAAACCCAGGTCTCCAGGTCTGCAGCTTAGAGCTTTAAACCCACTGTGCTATAGTGCCTCCTGGGTGCTTCAGGAGGTAGCTATTCTGCTAAAAGAAAACAATATATGCACAATCATTCAATGCTGCAGCATAAGGGAAAGTCAGCTGTTAACTCAGTTTCCTGACCCTTTCTGAAATGAAGATCGTCTAATAAAAGGTTGTCACTGCAAGCCTTCAAGTTCTGTTGCTGTGGTGTCCTCTAGGTTCATGCACTTGCAAGATGCTCCCTGGTCTGCCAGTTTGCAAGCCTCCACTGGGTCACTGAACAGGTCAATTTTATTTTGATAAACTACCCAAAGCTTGGCAGGGAAAACCATGGTGTGAGTAATCTCAGCTTCTCTGAGTTGTTGACAAATTCTGTCAAAGTGCATTTTCATTCATTTATTTATTTATTAGAATTTTGCACACCAGCATTGTCCGTAGTTAGATGAAACATCTTCTTCAATATAGGAGTCCTAGGGGAAGCAGGCAGGAAAGTTACAGAAAACATACATCACATTGGTCAGAGTTCCATAAAACAAACAAGTAATGTGCATCTGTTTCAAAATATTGTCAGTATACATACATTATGTTCTTCATTATAACAGCATACAGCGGTGCTTATGAACCACCACCCATATTTCTGCTGACAGATAGCAAAGGCAAAATCCAGAAAGCAGAGCACTTATTTGTCAATTAATAGGGACCTCGTATTTTAATTTGCACTATTTGTATTTCACTTTGCACTGTTTGTATTTTAATTTGCACTACTTGTATTTCACTTTGCACTATTTGTATTTCACTTTGCACTATTTGTATTTTAAGTGGCACTATTTGTATTTTACTTTGCATTATCTTGTCGGTACTGGATTTGCTGTCTGTATCTTACATCCTGACCCCTTCTCCCAAGCTGCACATAGAAAGAAGCCTCAGCTTAGTGTGTCTTTTTCAGTTACCAATCTTAAGTAAATAAACAAATTTATTTTAATCAATTGCAACATCCTGTAGCCAGCCTGGTGTCACTGAGGGTTGAGGCACTGGACACCACACCTTGTACCACACCGGTGATCAGAGTTTGGGAATGAGCTCGGGTGCCAGGGGTCGGCAGGGGAGGGAGAGGATCGAGCATCCAGAGGACTGCTCTTCCCTCCCTGGAGAGGGCTCCAGGGCTTCTCTGGCACAGTAGAGACCCCCGGTGGAGACTGGGGGGTACTACTAGCGCAGGAGCACATTGTGTGGGAGGAGTGCGGCGGACGTCTATGGGCAGCCATGCAGACATTATTGCACAGCTATGCTCCTCAGGGGAAAAAAAAGAGAAAACCCCGGCCCCGAGGATAGGTGAGGCATTTCCTGTGCCTCGACCACCTCCCTATCAGGCTCACTATCAGGGCCCCCGACTCAGCCCAATGCATTAGATTTCAGATAGGCGCCAGGGCGTAAGGCAGTTCCACCTCGGGGGGCTCAAAGCTGGGGGATCCACTGGGCTGGAGCAGCCTGGATGTGTGGGCTTCAGACAGGGAGGTAGAATCGAGATCACAGGGGTAGCTGGAGAGAGTTCCCCGGGTGCCCGGAGAATAAACAAAGTCTACAAAAAAAAAATTGCAACATCCTGCCTCAAGTGCCAGTTCCACCTGCAACCAACAAATGGCTCGAGGCAGGTCTCCCACTGGCAGCCAGCCATGTGCTGTAATACAGAAGACTTTCTGAAATTTTGAATTATGCTCAGCATCTGAACTGTCCAAATATTCTTTAAACCACTCCGTTCAAACATATTAAGGGGTGATCCCCTTCAGCCCCCTCAGAACAGCCCAGCAAGCAGAGGTGTGCATTTCTAGCTTGGTTTCTCAGGACTTCCAGCCTGGAGCTTAAGTGGTGTTGTTTTTTCAGGGCTGTGGGCGGAGTCTATAGCCATTTTGAGAGAGCTCTATAGCTCTGAAAATGGCTGATCACAGAACTCCTTCCATTGGACTTTTGGAAGTATCCCTCCAAAAGCCTAACGGAGCTTAAACCCCTCTGTCATGATTGGCTTACGTAATAACAGCCGCACTTTTTTGGCTGTTATTTCCACATTCCGATACGTGAACTGAGCATGCACACGATTAGTGTGCATGTGCAATTCTGCGGGTGTCACCATGCTGCTAATGACAAAATGCCATTCACGTAGTACAATCCCCCAAATTCATGTGGCCACTGGGAGCCCGCCCCAGTGTGCAAAAATGTTTCTTTTTTTTCTGAAAATTAGAAAACGGTCCCTTGTTGTTGCGTTTTATTTTCCCTGGCGCGCCCCACCCCAAGTCATGCCCGACATCAGGGTGCCCAATCCCCATGTCGGTATCCTGTAAAACCACCTCCCCCATTCATGTGGCCCACTGGGAGCCCACCCCAGTGTACTGAAATTTTTTTTTTCTTTCTGTATTAGAAAAGGCTCCCTCGTCACGTTTTTTTCCCCTGTAAAACTGAAAACAGTTCCTCATCGTTGCTGCAGCCCCTCCCCACCCTCCCACTGAACACCCACTTCCCCACTCCTCCTTACCTCCACACTTGCTTCCAGAGGTCAGCACTGTCATCTTCTCTGGACCGGGTGTCATAAGGTGTGGGTGACTTTGTGGACTGAACAAATTGCATGGTAGTGTGACACAATGGCAGGTAAAAAATTCAGCAACTTTATTTTACTTCAGCATCTTTCTTCTTTTTAGCAAGACATATTTAAACAGCAAACTGGTATGACATAAACAAAAACAAACATAAATGGCAACCATAAATCATAAACATCACTGGGAATACATGGCCAGAAAGGGCTATCCCAAGTGTTCTGCTTTAATACCTGGGAGCAATGCTCAGAGCTCTCTGCCGGAGTCTGTCTCCAGACCCAACATCTATCTAAAGTGGTTTGTAATATCAGCCCTTATATCCTTGCTTACAAACCCCTGTGACTCTGAGCCCGCCCCATCTAATGTTTCAAACTTTTATTTACACAATACAAACTATTTTTACTTCAATCTTCATTCAACAGTATTATTCTAACATCTGTATAACATGACACTGTAAATAAATACTGTTTAATTCATATTTCAAAAGAAAAACCAAAAGACTTCCTAAATAATTAATGAGCTCCACCTCCATTCAAACGGTCCTGCCTTGAACTATATAAAAATAGCGGCTGCAGGCCAGCAGGCTCCTAAAGGAGTCCTGAATTTACACAGGGGAGAGCAGACCAGAGAGAGGGGTACGTGGAGTTCCTTTCCCTTAGGACCATTGTTTCACCTAACTGTAAACGTTTGAACAAGTAGTAACAAAACTCACTTGCTTCAGTTTCTTTGGACAGTTTCTATGTCAGCATTTAAAAGCCCTTTAAGTAAATTATATACAGGTGAAGTGGAAACAGGAAACAATCCTCCCCACAGCATTCTAACCAAGCCCCAGCCAGGAAACCAACAGTAAGTGCAAATACAGCAATTTTGTTCCCAATACCTTTTATTTTCCGTGCTGAGAAAAGAGGAAATGTAAAAGATGCATCCTTACACTATTTTTCAGTCTAACCTTAACACTACTTAAAGACGGGGACATCCTACAACTCACAGCAGTCTACCTTTCCCCATTCAAATATTTACCCCACGTACTGCAAAACAGCACTAAACTGTGTGTTTCTTTCACAGATATTTCTTTTATGCCTATTTTTGTCAATCTCCCTGGACTGCATAATAAATAAAGAACTACCAGACTCACAGCACTACGCTTGAACCCTTTTATCTCCCAAAACGCAGCCTGCATAAATCTGAAATTAGAGAAGCCCCACCACCACCACCACGAGGAACATCCTTTATTTACCACCTGCAAGTCTGCGAGTGGTGGTTTCCACTAATTACCTTCACTATTTACTTTTACTATTCAAGCACTCCTGCTTCCCACGATAAATATAGGGAAAAACAGCAGAGCACTGCACAATTCAAAGCACCATTTTGTGCACTGTTGCTTACTAGCATGTGTTATTATTCGAATACATTCCAGAAGCAGCAGGAAATTCTAACTTAGGCATTTCACTACTTCATATCCCCAAAGGAACCTCCAACAAATATTTCCCAGCCCCCTTTCATTATAGAGCTGTATCCAGCGGGAAGGTCATGCCAGATGAATCTGATAGATGTCTTTGACTAGGTGACCAAAGTAGTAGATCAGGGAGGGGCTGTGGACATGGCCTACCTAGACTTTAGCAAGGCATTTGACACAGTCCCACACAAAAGATTAATATACAAGTTAGCCAGCCTGGGAGTGGGTCCCAAGATGACAGCCTGGGTAAAGAATTGGCTGGAGAATAGGACACAGAGAGTAATAGTAAATGGAGTCCACTCAGAAGAAAGGAGGGTTACTAGTGGGGTACCGCAGGGTTCAGTATTATGACTGGTCCTCTTCAATGTCTTTATAAGCAACATTGCAGAAGGACTGGAGGGAAAAGTATGTCTCTTTGCAGATGACACAAAGATCTGCAACAGAGTTGATGCACAGGGTGGGGTGGAAAGGATGAGAAGGGACTTGGCAAGGTTAGAGGAATGGTCAAATGTATGGCAGCTTAGATTCAATGCTAAGAAGTGCAAGGTAATGTACCTGGGAAACAAAAACCCAGGGAAGAGTACACAATGGGGTGAGATACTAACAACAACAAAATGGAAAGGGACCTGGGGTAGTCATATCAGATGACCTAAAGGTGGGCAAGCAATGTGAGAGGGCAGCAAGGAGGGCTGGAGGGATACTGGGATGCATAGGGAGAGGCATCACCAGTAGAAAACAAGAAGTTATTATCCCTCTGTACAGACAGCTGGTAAGACCCCACCTGGAGTACTGTGTGCAGTTCTGGAGACCCAATCTCCGCAAAGACATAGACAGGATGGAAGCTGTCCAGAGGAGGGCAACTAAAATGGTGCAGGGTCTGCACCGGAAGACATATGAAGAGAGGCTTAAGGAACTTAATATGTATAGCCTCGAGGAAAGGAGGGAGAGGGGGGACATGATAGAAATGTTCAAGTACCTCAAGGGAATCAACAAAGTCCAAGAGGGTAGCATCTTTCAAAAAAAGAGGTGTGCAAGAACAAGAGGGCACAATTTGAAGATAGAGGGGGGCGGCTCAGCGGTAATTTAAGGAAGTATTTTTTCACAGAGAGGGTTGTGGACGCATGGAACGGCCTTCCGGAGGAGGTTGTGGAGTCAAAAACAGTGGTGGAATTCAAGCATGCATGGGACAGTCATAAGGCAATTCTAGGGGTTGGGGGTAGGAAGAAGTAGGCTGCTGGTTAACTAGGATCTGCAGCTTATCCAGTAGATAGGGAAATGGGCAGACTGGGTGGGCCAAGCGGTCCTTATCTGCCGTCAAATTCTATGTTTCTATGTTTCTATACCTGTATTATCACCTAAGTACTTTATATCCTTTGCAGGGGGGCTTAACATTTTTCTAAAACCCTCATTCATCACAGGTCACTCTGTGACACCGGGACATCTCTGCACTCTACAAAGCCCAACCGCGAGCTGAAGAATTAAAGGTGAGCATGCTATACAGCCATTCAATGGGGGTTTCAACTTATGCTGATATCGCAGCCATTTTTTGGAATTTTTGCCCCAAATTTTCAACATGGGGTTCTTGGGACCCCATCTCATGGAAACTGTCACTGCCATTTTGTTACTCGGTCCCGAAAGGTGATTTTGCGGTCACTGTGCAGAATCACCTTTCAGGACTGATTCACGAAATGACAGTGCCACTGTTCATGAGGTGGGGTCTCACAAAGCCCATGTTGCAAATCTGGTGAAAAAAATTCCAAAAAATGACTGCATTACGAGCATGCATTGCACAGTTTTTACACACACTTCTAACGTCGCCAATTTTTAATATTTTCACTCCATATTTTTAACATTGCCATTTTTGCACACCTCCTTTAAAACAGTACAGCTGTCATTTTCCACAACATGCCCAAAATGTGTTTTCGCACCTGTGGCACAGAATAGCGTGTTTGCTCTGTGCAATCACCTTTTGGGACAACTGAACAAAATGATACTGGCACTGTTACAGGACCTCCTTGTGAATGAGCTTGCTCAATGGAGTTTTCCTGCAATAAACTTGAACTTGAACTTGTTCATGAGAAGGGGTCCAAAAAAGGCCATGCTGAAAATTTGGTGCAACACCTCCAAAGAATGGCAAAGTTACACCTGGGCGTTGAATAATTTCTATGCACATGTGTAACTTTCGTCACTTGGAAGCTCTTCACAGCCCTATCGGCTCTGGCCAGAGTTTGTTTAATAAGCTGTGCAGTGGAATCAACTCACATCATTCACCTACATTTTTAAACCTTCAACAAAGGTTTCCACTTTAGCTGTGCAGCCAGATAGGTCATTAAGCCTGGTATTAACGTGTGCAACTGATTTTGTAAGTAACTGTAACTTATTGGCTATAGTTTGTAGGGTTTCCTAGGGTGGTGCTACACTCTCTGCTTTTGCTGAGCCCACTGTTAAACTCATGGTATGGCCTACAGCCACATTTATTTTTAGTTATTCTTTTTTCCCCATGTACCAACCAGCCCTCATCTGCCGGTATCCCCAGCCCTGTCACCCTGGCATCCTCCAGGATTTACCTTTGGCTGGCTTGTTCCCCCAAGGTTTACCCCCCTGTGGGGTTGGTGGAGTCCCCAATCCTCACCGGATACAGAATCTGGCTAGTTCACATGGAGCCTGGATAGCCGGGTATAGGGCCTGTGGGAGACCTGATTCATCCTATTGGTCAGTGTTGTGTTTTTCTCTGTTCTATGCCCTTTGAGAGATGCAGATATACAATGCCATCACGGTGCATGCCGCACACTCCCGCATGACATATGTGGATGGCTGCCACACCTCCCTTGCATCCTGATAGCCCAGCAGGCCCAACCCCTGGCCTCCACCAGATGTCAGGTGAGTGCTGGGATCCATGTCCCCCCACCCCCGAAGGAGGAGAGCAGTCCATCAGATGCTCGATCCTCCCCCCTCTGAGGCCAGCCCTCTGAATCCCAAGCTTACTATCAAACTTGGGTCATCGCAGTCACATTTTTTACCTTTTCCTATCCTGTTGGATATATCCTCGCTGACTTATGCCCATGACATGCAGCAGGGTCAAAGCTATCACCCAATGCAAAATAATTCAGGTTTTCTTAGGTTTTACACATTATTAATAAAAAAAAAAGGCTGTTAGCAGGAGCTACTAACCAGCATGCAGCTGCTTAGCTCGCGCGTCACAGTGCTGCCCCACATGACTGTCCTGTATTAGCTTGCATTTATCCCAAATCATATTGGCTCTGCGCTCTATCCATGATAATGATCTGCATAATTTTTATCGAATGACTCAGAAATAACTCATTTTTCTTTTGGAGGCCAGGGTTTGGTCCTTGGTTTAAGCCATTAGAAAAAATCCATTTATAAAAGTTCTCAGTGGGCAGTCTACATTGCAAAACTACATACAGCACACCATTTGGCAATGCTGGGCATATGGTTGGCTTAAAAAGAATCATTATGTCCTTATGTCTGAAAGAGTGTGGCAGCTCCCCTCGTAAACCTGGTGCATTGGTCCCCATAGGTCACTGCTGAGAAGCATTGGTGCAGCAAAGTGGGAAAGTCTTTGTTGCGCCTGTCCACTCTGTATCTGTGGATAAGCAGAAGCTTGGGATCCCACCTGTCAGTCCATCATGCAAGAATGCTAACCTAATCATCTATGTTTACAAAACTACATGAAAAAAGGGCTACATACATTTTAAAAAAGCTCATATGAAAAACAGGATTTAAAACACCAAAAAAAAGGCAAGGTGATTTATTTTTTTAGGCAACCATCCCAGAGGCTTTGGGTCCCGTACTGAAAACAGTAATAATTCAAAGTAAAAACTAACATATTTCATAAGAATACAAATTGACCACAAAACATGTAGGCTGGTCAGGAGTCAAAACATTCACTGTATCAACATGAGCGTACAAGACTGAACATTTATTTACTCCTAACGTTTACATGGCACTGTGTCATGGGAATCCACCGTGGCAGTACGTTTAACACAGCTAAATTCATGTCAGCAAACACTGCATCCGTCACAGCTTCTTCCCACAGAATGTTTAACCATAAGTTACGTTTTGTCAAAGTAAATTTGCAGGTCAGTAACTGCCAGAGTGCACAAGTCTGCAGTGTTCACCTCATCACACATGTAAACATAACCAGTGCTCCTTGAACAGACTTCATGAGCAGGAAAAAACTGTATGTTGAGCAAAGCAATGTGGCAGCGCCCTCTGCTGACATTATGGAAACATTTTCAGCTTATCCATAAAAACAGTCTATTATTGTGACTTGGTTTCTGCATCATTTGATATTGTGCTGCATTAGTTATTCTTTGCTCTACAAGGTCCACTGGGAGGACAGTAAGAATGATACAAAACCAGAATTTATTTTTTGCCATATTGGAAAACAATAAATGCATCCGCTGAATCTTGACAGATTCCAGAACTAAAGCATATTAATTATTTTTTATTTTATTTTAATTGTGTTACCCGGGTAGGCCTACTGAGCCCGGTAACGGTCCTTTTTTCAGGGGCAACCCATAATTAATTACAGATAGCGTAACATATACAGAGTACAGTTTTTACAGATAACAGACAGTAGTTTGCAATCACGTACTAAGGTACTTTGAAATACAACACTCGACAGTTTACAACTCTTGTTAGTAACACATTAAGTACATTTATGTTTGCAGCCACTCAATGGATACAGTTAATTGGATGCAGAAGTACACAGCTGAGACGTCACTGATTACAGGTGTATTGGTTAAGCTCCAGCAAGTGGACCTTAAGCCCCCCTTTTAAACCTCCCTAGTGAGTTGCACTCCTGCAGATTTGTTGGGAGTGCATTCCAAAGGGGGGGAATGAAAGCTGAAAATGCCCGACCCTTGGGCAGATTTCGCTTTGGGTATCATGAGGAGCTTTCTGCTAGAGGATCTAAGTGTTATACTGTTCGTTTTCGTTAACAGCACCTCGGCTAAACTTGGGGGGGGGGCATTGGGCAGCCTGAGCTTGTATGCCAAGCAGAGAGAGGGGTATTTTAGTCTGCCTTCCAGGTTGGGCCAGGTTAGTGGTTGGAGGACCAGACAATGGTGTTCTCTGTAGAGGGCACCTGCTGCGAATCTACAGATTCTATGGTAAAGGGTTCTGAGCTTCTGCATCTTGTTTTTTTGTTTTTTTTTCATAGAGAACAGTACTGGTGAACCATGAAACAGGGTGGGTAAAAGGGTGTCTTCTGCAACCTTGTGCTAGGTGTCATGTGTTAGATAGGGACTTAGGCGGTATAGAAATCCGAGCTTCTTGTTCATAGACCTAGAGAGCATGTCAATATGGGCCTTGAAGGTGAGGTCCTGATCAGTGTTGATTCCCAGGTACTTTATGACCTTAACTACCTCTATTATTGCTCCAGTAGATAGGGAGGGTTCCAATCTTTTAGACCTATCAGGTCCCAGATTTTTTGGACCAAATAATATAGCCTTAGTTTTTTTGCCATTAATGACCAGCTTATTATTATTCAGCCATCCTTCAAGCAACCAGAGATCCTTTGATAGTAGTTCATTCAACAACAACAAATCTTTATTTATATAGTGCCTTTCTAAAACCAATGTGCTTTACAGATAAAATACAATAAAACATATAAATAATAAAAATACAAATGTGTAAATTAATTAAAATCATCTGGGAAGGCCATAGTGAATAAATACGTCTTATAGTCCAATCTAAACCTCGCGAAGGTCAGGCATTCTCTCAACCGACGAGGTAGAGAATTCCACAGGGTAGTGTCCGCAAAAGAAAAAGCACGGGCACCAGATGTCTTTAAACATACCCTGGGTATCTCTAGCAACCCCCTCATTGGCAGATTGGAGAGGGCGAAGGGGGCAGTAGGGATTCAAGAGATCTTGCAGGTAGTTGGGTCCCTGCTTGTGTAGGTCTTTAAAGGTCAGTAAACCGACCTTAAAGGTGATCCACCACTGAACAGGTAGCCAATGCAGTCTGCGCAGCACAGGCGTAATATGGCTGGTTCTAGATATCCCCATCAACAGCCTAGGTAGAGGGCATTGCAATAGTCAAGCCGAGTGGTGACAAAGGCATGGACCAATGTTGGTAGGTCATCCAGAGGAATCAGGTGTTTCACCCGGGCGATATTCCTCAGATGGTAAAATGAGGATTTGACAACTGCCAATACCTGAGATTTCAGGGTCAGGCCATCGTCAAAAATAGCACCCAAGTTATGCACCTGGTCTGAGCTAGTGAGCTGGATGCCGTCAATCCATAAGCCCAATGCCTTCCCAGCCCCTAAATCCACCCCCAGGTGACCCAGGTCCACAACCAACACTTCGGTCATGTCCGGATTCAGTCTTAGCCAGCTGGTGTTCATCCAGTCCTTGATCTTGGTGAGACAGTTGTTAAACACAGAGACTGCATCCCCCTGTCAGGGTAGAAAGGACAGATACAGTTGAGTATCATCTGCATAGCAATGAAAACTCAAACAGTATCTCCTAATGATATCTCCTAATGTCAGCATATATACTACGAACAACATTGGTGCTAAAATGGAGCCCTGCGGCACCCCACAGGACAGAGAAAGGGCATCAGAGGAATAAATTCCAGTGACCATCCTCTGAGACCTGTCCATGAGGAAAGATCGAAACCACTCAAGAACTGTCCCTGACAGTCCACAGAGAAGCCACAGGCGCTCCAATAGCACATCATGGTCCACAGTGTCAAATGCGGCAGAGAGGTCAAGAAGGACCAAGATGGTACAAGCCTTTCTATCTCTCGTTATTGGGAGATCATTCAATACTCAGACAAGTGCAGTTTCGGAGCTATGTCTCTTCCTAAATCCAAACTGGAGAGCATCATAGACATTGTGGATCACAAGGTGATCATCCAATTGCAACGCAACCATCTTCTCAATAACCTTCCCGACAAAAGGAAGGTTAGAGACAGGCCTGTAGTTAGCTGGGCAGTCTGGATCCAAGGAGTTTTTTTTTTTAGGAGCGTTTGTATGATCGCCTCCTTAAGGGGATCGGGAAAGACACCCTTTTCCAAGGAACTCCAGACAATTTTAGCTAGCATCAGGCAGATAGCATCTACACAACCTACTAATAGGGGTGTAGAGCCTGGATCCAAACTACAACCGGTTGGGCACAGTGTTTGAACGATCTTCATAATGTCCATGAATTCCAACCGGCTAAGGTCCGTCCAGACAGACCGTGTGTTCATCACCTCTCGCCAACCTTTGCAATCCCTCATAGGGAGAGCTAGACTGAATTCAGACTGGATGCTGGCAACCTTATCCACAAAGAAATGAGTGAACTCCTCACATTTGGCCCGAGAGAATGCTCTTCCAGGTTGGAGACATACTGGATTGCACAATCTGCCTACAGTACAGAAGAGCTGAGCCGGTCGATTCTGTGCAGCAGAAATCTCCCTGGACAGGAATTCTGCCTTCTTATGGGAGATTTCTGATTGATAGCCCTTATAATGTTTCATCAATCTAAGCCTGTCAACATCTTGACCCAACTTCCGCCAAGCTCTTGCCAGCCTTCAACCCACTCTCCTCAACTCCTTCAAGGAACCATCGAACCAAGGGGTCCTTGGGCGAAGAGTGAGTGGTCAAATATGAACAGGAGCAATTTTGTCCAGGGCATTTCCCACCACTCTATTATAAGCCAGTACACAATCCCCTGGACTCATGCATTCATCCGACAAACCCGATAGGTCCAGCACCGCTGATAAACCTTCTGGGGTAACGCCCCTTAAAGGGCGGTACTGGACCATCTCCATAGGGGCACATCCATTTGGGAGGGGCCCTGAAACTGAACCTTATGGTGTGATGGTCAGACCAACTGACTGGTTCCACCCCCAAATCTGTTATCTCCATCCCCAGGAGGAACACCAGATCCAACAAGTGACCCCCTATATGGGTCGAGGAGGTAACCACCTGTGTAAGGCCCGACATAGTCATTAGCTGGAGGAGATTCTGACCGAATTGCGAGAGCTCATCGTTGACCCAGGTGCTGAAGTCCCCCAGAATTAACCATCTGGGAGACTCCAACGCCACGTCGATGATGAAATCCACTATCTCCTTCAGAAATGCTCCACCATCACTGGGTGGATGGTAGATGAGAAGTATCCCGCACCCTACACCCTCACCCAGGATACACTCAAAGGACCTGGTGGCCCCACTGGCACATCCACAAGGCCCAGTTATGTCCTAAATATAATGGCAACAGCCCCCCCCACAATCCAACCTCGGGTAGTGTATCAGTGGTAGTGTCAGTGGCTCAGCAGGTAGCACACTCACCTCTGAGGCCGGGAGATCAGAGGGCTGTGGGTTCAGTTCCCACATCTGGCACTTGGGCTAATATCCCAGTACTGACACTGTAGTGCAGCATGAGAGGGCTGCTGCACTTGAGGTGCCGCCTTTGGATGAGACGTTAAACCGAGGTCCCATCTGCCTGGATTGGTGGTAGTTCAGGTGGATGTTAAAGATCCCATGGCACTTATCGTAAAGAGTAGGGGAATTTCCCTGGTGTCCTGGCCAAATTTCCCTCATTCACTAAAAATACCACCAACAGCTTAATCTGGTTCAAGGTCAGTTGGCATTCATCTGTATCCCCCTCCCCCCGGGTCGTACCTGAAAATAGGCAGGATTTGTCTAGTGCACTTACCCGGTCAACAAAAACTAAATAAATAAATCACCGAGTACCCGGCTGAAACAGCAGAGGCCAATATAGGGCCTGCATTTTCGTCCAGCCAGGTCTCAGCGATGCATGCCAGATCTGCTCTTTCAACAAGATCGGCCATAATAGCCGTCTTATTTTTGATAGATCTGGCATTACATAACACCGCTCGAGTAGGATGGGCTGTCGAGGAAGACCTCAGCTCCTGCCCATTAACTATGGAGCCCTTGGGTATGGGGACAAAACAAGAGATACCTCTGTCTTGTCTCCATTTCACCCCAGGGCTTCTCCTGGTCCCCGCCACCTCAATCTGTCCCCCCCCCCATCCATTCCCCCACCAGGCCAGGTTCTCCCCTTTCTCCTTCATCTAGCTATCCCCAAAGCTTGACACCTCAAGTAGGTTTCTGATGATAATGGGGACATTCAAAGGGGCACATCTCCTTGAGTCTGGTGGGGGAATAATGCCTGACCACCCTTTTTCCCTCCCAGCATGTAACTAAAACCAGTAGGAATCAATACACAAACTAAATATACTCCACACACTGTCACATCCAAAACAATCACTCACACACCCTCATATCCACACCAGTAATTCACACAAACACAATAACAATCAAAATCCCCCCCAACCCCAGCACAGTGAGGCAGATTATAAGCCAAAACAGGGCAAGGAACTTGAGCTAAATGAACAAAGCTATACCAAGAGTCAGATTTAAATAAGTGCAAATGTAAATCTCTGGGGAGCTCTCACCTTTCAAGAACTAAGCTGCTCCCCCAAACACTATCTCTCACATAGGTCCAGGAGGTAGCCTTAATATAATAGTATGAAAAAATAAAACGTCACAAGTCAAATATGCAAATTTTAGCAGGCGCCCTCACCACCAGCTAAAAGGAAAACTATGAAGGAATCAAAAAGAGTCTGACTGTCCCTTTTGAATAAGTAGAAGTCCTGCACTGGTCCCAATGTTATCCTGGCAATTGTTTCATGTCCAGAATGCTGGTCAAATAGCCTTCCCTCAAGGAGAACACACCAAGGTAGGGCTACAACTAGGCCTAGCATGAAGCAGGCTCTTTAGCCCCCAACCCCCAGGCCACGGATCTTGGGCAAAATGGCAGCCACTCTCCAGCAGCACTAACCCAAGGCCAGTAGCCCACCACCCCAATAGTGACTCCCCAGGTTCAAGCAAAATATACCAGCAATTTCCAAAGCTGAAACACCAAAGACACAGAGAAGGGTTCAATCTAGAGAGACAGGAAAAAACAGAAAGCGCAGCTCTAGACCTCCAAGTCAATGAGTCCGATAAGTCTGATCAAAGGACTACTCCGTGTTGTTCCGGCTAATTCGGTCCCAAGCTCTGGTGCAACACAAGACAGTTCCACAACAAACAGTTATGGCACAAAACAGACCAAAGAAGCCCGCTCCCAGATCAAGCAGACAGAAGTCACTCAGGAGAGCTCACCGACTCAAGGCCCAATCTCCATCAGTTCAAGGACTTCAGGATTCGGTCAAAACCCAGTCAAATCCTTGATAAATCCTCCATAACTTAAGGTAAATGCGGAGATTGAGAATTTTGATGCTCCCCTTGCCTATTTTTCATGTTAAATGCAGAGATATTTGAAGATGTAATTAGTGAATAGTCCGGGCTTCGGTTGATAGTAGATCCGATAGTAAGTCCTGATATAGTCGAGATATGATCGTGGCTAAAAACGGTGAATAATAAACTCTAGACTGATGCAAAGCTAATGCAATCAGTATAGCTTAGTTGACCGCTGTCCAAAATGCTCCAGTGATTGCCAAAAGCCGTCTCACAGTCCCATTATTACTAAAGCAAAACCGACTCACTGTTACCGGTATGAGGATTTAATAAAACTTTAATAAAACTTATAAATAAAACTCAAAAACTAAGAAAATTTAAAACAATCACAAAATGAAATGAAGGAAAAGACTTTTGTTAGTATAACACTGCTTGTGGCTTGCTCAGCATTCAAGGCATCGGTGTCATCAGTGGACCTGTATCGTACCGCATCATCTGCATACAAGGTGAGCTTAGCCTCTCCACAGTATGTAGGCATATCATTTATAAATAAGAAAAAGAGCAGAGGCCCAAGGATTGATCCCTGGGGGATCCCTTTCAGTATCTGACAATTATCCGAAGTGTTACTCTGCCATCTGACTTGTTGGGACCTTCCCTGGAGATAGTTGGTGAACCATTTTACAGCCAGGTTGCCCAGGCTGACCTGTTTCAACTTTGCAAGGAGCAATTGATGGTCTACCAGGTCGAATGCCTTGGTGAGGTCCATGACGACCGCACCAGTGTACATGCCTTTGTCCAAAGCAGAGAGTATATGTGTGGTGAGATTTACTAGGGCAGTATTTGTTCCGTGTTTCTTTCTGAAACCATGCTGTTGGGTAGTCAATAATCTTTGTCACTCAACGTAGTCCACCACCTGGTTGTACACAACCCTCTCCAACACTTTGCTTAGTATGGAGAGGAGGGATATTGGGAGGTAGTTTTTCACCTGATCCTGTGACCCACCTTTGTGAATGGGTGAGACCAGGGCTACTTTCCAGAGCACAGAAACTTCCCCTTCAAGGAGGGATCGGTTGAATAGCCATGTGACTGGGGTGGCAATGACTGGGGCCGCCATATTTAGTAGCTTGGGTTCAAGGTTTATCATACTCAGCTGTTCCATGTGTTTTGATCCTCTTGAGTAATTTTAGGACTTCTTTTCTGGAGATTAGTTTGAAATGAAAGTCCGGGATGTCATGGATACCTTTGCTAGTAACTTGGGGTGGTTGAGGTGGCTCAGGGTGGTGCGACTTGAATTTATCAAGATCTGTGAAGAACTTGTTTATTGCATTGGAGGCATCTGTAGGGTTCGGGTGATGAGCCCCATTTGTTACTATGTCCCCTCCTTCTTGTTTGTTATGGCCCTTAATGACAGCGTTGATTTGTGCCCAGAATTTATGGGGGTCAGAGAGGTTCTTTTTCTGAATGCCTGTAAAGTGCTGTTTTCTAGTCCTGCTTAAATCAGTTTTGCATTTATTTCTAAGCTCCCTGAATCTCTGCTAGTCTATAATCTGACCTGTAGATTTTTTTTTTATCATATCATATTTTTCCCCCTAGCAGCCACTGACCTGCCTTTTTCCAGCCACCACTCCAGCTCCACCTCCGACCCTGAAGTTGCATGCCCAACTGGCATATACAACTCTGCCTTCGAAAGGGGCACCCCCTATTGCCCCCGCACCAGACAAGGAACCATTACCAGCACATGCCATCCAGGCATCGTCGGCCAGTGGAGTGCGGCCATCAAGTCCATGCTGCTCCGTTTTCTGGTTTTCGACACTGGAGTGCGAAAGGTAATGATGCCGGGAACATACATGCCGACGCCTGCCGTGACTTCATATTGGCAATAACTCTAACAGTGCCCCAGTCATCATCATCAGGGGCCACTGCAGAGTGATGGCTAGCTGGATCCCTCCCCGGGGATAGGAGAGCAGTCCGCCAGATGCTCAATCCTTATCCCCCCCCCCGCCGACCCCTGATGGCTCAGGCTTGCGTCTGAACCTGGGTCACCAGCATTGCACGAGGTGTGGTGTCCAGCGCCTCAACCCTCAGCACCACCGGGCCGGCATGACCTGAAGATTTGAATGTACCCCATGCTCTATCTCTTTCCCTCACAAGTTTCATTAGGTCCTGGGAAATCCACCTGGCTTCTAGTCCTTTGGCCCTGAGTTGTTTTAGTGGAGCATGCTTGTTGGCTGCTGACAGAAAATTATTAATGAAATATTCTAGGGCTGCATCAAGGTTTGGAGCTAGCTTAATTTACAGCCAGTTGACTTCGTCCAGAGTTTTGAGAAAGGAGCGTTGGTCAAATTTAGAGTAGTCGCAGGTCCAGAATATTCTAGGGGGCAGGATAAGGAAGTCATTTTTTATAAACAGTATGTAGGGGAGTGGTCGCTCAATGAGTTTGCAAAGGTGCCAGCCAATTTGGTTCTGCTTGGATTGATGACTAAGATTCAGTCCAATGTGGTGTGGTTATTGGTTTTCATATTTAGTCTGGTCAGTTCTTGTATTATTTGGGTCAATTCTGCTTCTAGTAGGGAGGATTTAAGGTCACCATTGGTGTGGGGTCCTCAATGTATGTTGAAATCCCCCAAGATAACTTTCTTACCCTGGGGGAGAGTAGGTAGTATAGCTATTAGGACCTTTAAGGATTCAGTGGCAGTCTTGGAAGGGTTGTACACAGACCTAATGATCAGCGGCTTAGTCACACCCAGTAGAAGTCTTATTAATACCGCTTCACAGTCAGAGTGGCTGAGGCCAGGTCTCATGACAAGTGAAACATTAAGGGCAGATTTTACATAGATTAGTACACCACCCCCTTTTTCTCTTAGCTTGTCCTGTCTAAAAAAACTTATACCCATTTAGGTTACCCTCATGGTCTTGTATATGGGGTTTGAGCCAGGTTTCGCTATAGCAATTAGATCTGGGAAATAAAGGCTCACCCAGGCCTCCAGCTCATGCATTTTAGGCTTAAACTATAGATATTTATATGCATTATTTTTAGACTTTTTGCAGTATCCCATTTGGATCTGTTGGAGGTTGCAATGTGAGTACTGATATAGAGGGAGCCAGGATTTATCTCTGTATCACCTCGAAACAGCAGCTTTATACACATAATGACCTTAACTGGAGAACGAGGCATTGGGAGGGGGGTCCAGTGTTTGTGGGCCACAACATACTCCATTATATGGTATAGGTTCTCATGTTGCTTAAGACCTTGCAAATAAATGATGGAGTACTGAAATATATCAGAGGGTTGGTCTGACAAGCTCTGATGTCACAGAGTGTCACCACTTGGCTCAAATTCCTGGCATATTTGATGCAGGATATGGTCAGAGCTTAACACTATCAAAATATATAGGGCAGCAAGTATTGGTCCCTGCACCATGCTTAAGTTGTGCAGTTGCAGTGTTTAACAAGTAAAATTCCTTGGTTTCTGGTAGTGTTCTGCTACACTGTGAGACAGGTAGCTTCTCTATAGCATTACCATATCCCTTCCTTAGTTCTACTATTTGTAAAGAGCAAACAGACCAATGCAAGGAGCTAGTTCAATACTAAGCAGCAGTCAGACAAATTAAACACTGACTGGTACCCAAGGAGTATGCCTTCCATTACAATAACAATATGTATTTGCCTAGGGGTTAATATCTACAGTACCCAAACTAGCAACACGACAGATTAGGGGTGAGTTATCATTGTCAGGGGTGGGAACACTAGCACTTTGGAGGACCGACAGGAAATGCTACACAGCTGGGAACAATATAATAACAGAGCAGTCACTTAGGCAGTAGTCTATGCCACCATCATAAGTCTAATACCAAACACAGGGACATTACCCGATTGTCTTTGAGCAGTTATGGGACTGTTAACTTTATGGAAATGCTTAGCAGAGGTTTAGCTATATGATACCCATTGGGTCTACTTACAGTTCTTAGTTAGTTGTGTGCTAATGTAGCACTGTAGTCCATGATGGTACAGTATATCAGTTGATTCCGGCTCTGAGATCTTGGGTGATGCTGTGGGCAGCATGGCTAGCTGAAGGCCGACTCCCACAGCTGACACCTACAGTATGGCACCCTTGTCTCTCCTGCCCTTAGCGCTCCAGACCGCTAGCACAGGGGATCGCTGGAGCAGACACACACTAAGAAGGTTGAGGATGTCTGGGATTGGCTGCCGGTCCTGGGGTCTGTGTCTCTGGTTTCCCCAACTCCGCTTCTGCAGTGCTGGGACTGGGGAAAATGCCTAAAATTGCGATCAGGAGCTCCGTGGAAAGGGAGAGGGGATCCTGGTGAACAAAGCCTCTTCAACCTCTCTGCTTCAGTCCTCAGTTAATTCTGCGCCGAATGGAAGGAGCGCCATAATGCTACCATCGTAAGAAGCCTTAGTTGTTTACAGTATGTTTCTCTATTAGATCTTTTTACAAAGGTTGGCAGTTTTCTGGTCCAGACTATTAATCATAAAATGGTTGACTGTTGATCTGATTGTTCAAAAGGCAATCTTACCTTTGAAGGTGTGTCACAACAACACAGCACCTGCAATGCCATAGTGCCTTACACAGCTGTCTGGTAAACCTGTTTTGTAAATCAAAACTAGTTTTTATTCAAAACAAGAATACAAGCTCAAAACTTATTGGCACAATAAAAACTGTTGGGGTGTGGTGGTATCACACGTAATCAGAAATGAAAACTAGAGGAAGAAAAACAGTACAGGACATATGAATAGAGCGTGGAAACAAGTATTGAGGTACTATATAACCTTAGACACAAACGTTGTGTAAGCAATAGGTAATAAGGTATTGATTGTTATGTAAAAAACACATGCCCGGGTGTATAGTGAGTCTCACGTGATAAACACTTGCCCAGGTGTATAGTGAGCCTCATGTGATAAACACATGCCCACGTGTATAGTGAGCCTCATGTGATAAACACATGCCCACGTGTATAGTGAGCCTCATGTGATAAACATGTGCCCAGGTGTGTAGCGAGCCCCATGTGACAAACACATGCCCAGGTGTACAGTGAGCCTCATGTGATAAACACATGCCCACGTGTATAATGAGCCTCATGTGATAAACATGTGCCCAGGTGTGTAGCGAGCTCCATGTGACAAACACATGCCCAGGTGTACAGTGAGCCTCATGTGACAAACACATGCCCAGGTGTACAGTGAGCCTCATGTGATAAACACATGCCCAGGTGTATAGTGAGCCTCATATGATAAACACATGCCCAAGTGTATAGTGAACACCATGTGAAAAATACATGCCCAAGTGTGATGTGAGCCGAGTGTGATAAACACAGGCCCAGGTGTATGTCACAAACCCTCTCAGCAGGTCAGCCCTCTGCTCCCAAAGTGTCAACGTCCCAGCGCAGTCTTGTGAACAGTTAACAAAAACAGGGTAATCCTCCTGTCTGTTTTGTGGGTTTGAATCAACCTTTGGTCTCAAGTCTTGGAGGGATTCAAACTGTGAACCTCTTGCTAGCGTACCCAATGCACAGGCTCAGATAATTCTGTCTTCAGGGGCCAGATATCTTTGCCTATGGACACCTAACCAGGTGTACAGAAATGAACCCTTAAAAACTCTAATAAAAGACCTCAGATTAAAAACGCTTACCTTTTTCCAAGTTGGTATCACCATTCAAGCTTATGCACAGTGTCTGCTTTGACCATATATACTCTACTTGTTAAAGAAAAGAAATTCAAAGACAGACCAAATAGGCTCTAAAAATAGAGTTTTACTAAAATAGATAAAAAATATGCAAAACATAAAATACAGAACCAATATCACAAGAACCATACAATCTTTTAAAAGAACAAGGTTTTAACAGTGCAATTCCTAATACAGTACTTAGATTTGTCTCTCTCTAAATACCTGCTTAAAGTGCTCAAAGATGTTTTTTTGTCAGAGTGTAGATAAGAGTGTGTCCTCTGAAGGAAAACAGAATATTGTTTAAAAGCTGGCTTTGCCCACCTCTTTGCATGAGGTCACCTAGCTCCTCCCTGTCAGAATATATAAAAAAAATCTATACAAAAACAGGATGTCTTTTTCCCAGAAGGTAAATTAATATTCTGTGATCTCAGCACAACTCATTTTCTTTTTCAAATGACATTTCTTTGATCTTATGATCCGCGTCCCCTTCCCAGGACATCAAAGCATCTTTTATGACTTCGCACTAAAATGTCATAACCTACTCTTCTTCCTCTAAGCGTTATAAAAGTTTATGATCTATCTTGGCAGTTAGGTATCTTCTAGCCTGTAATTAGCTCTTGGCCTTCCAGGTAACATCTTGTATCTAAAACCTGTGTGTGTGTGATCTCACTTGCTATCTCAGCATTTCTCATGAGAGACAGTCCATAACCCATTTTTTTATATTACAAACATGATACAGTGATCAGAACCAGCTGTTCAAGTGTCACAGTGTATAGCGAGCCTCATGTGATAAACACATGCCCAGGTTTATAGTGAAACCCATGTTATAAACACATGCCTGGATGTATAGCGAGCTCCATGTGACAAACACATCCCAGGTGTATAGTGAGCTCCGAGGCCTTAGGTTACGTGCACTCTGCCCCAAAGCCTTAGGTTGTGTGCACTCTGCACTAGGAACGGCATTTTTCACATAACAGCCAACACTCTCATGTATCTTCTTGTGCAAATAAAGCGTTTTTTGTAAGCAAATTTTATCAAATTAAAAAAAAATCTGAAATAAATAAAATAGTCTTAATAACATTGTTTTATGCAACATAGGAAATTTCTCTGTGTTCCTCACTCTTTCAAAACATATGAGATGTACACAAACACATCTGTGTAATTCCTTTATTGATTTACAGTTACTGTTCCATTCGCATTTATTAACTACTGAAGCTCCAAACTCTGACAGACATTTGTATGTTACAAGAAATGCAGATTCAATGTTTCTTTTTCCTTATTCTGTACTGTTCCCTGTATGTCTTCTGTATCTCTTATACAAAACTGTAAAATTCTCAACAAAAATTATAAAAAAAAGAATAACATTTTGTTATAATAAGGGCAAAGTAGTCCCTCCCCAAATGGGCTGCTACTAGGGGTGCCAACTGTGAAGGCTTGGTGCTTTTTTATTATTATGGATTATGCTTCTGATATATCCCCAGGACGCATCTGGAATCGAGCGGTACTCCGCTCAGTATGCCTTCCTGGTTAAACACTTATATAAATAAATAAATGAAAACATTTCATTACATAAAACAAGATTTTGCCAATTTTTTTTCTGTATGTGAAAATTTGCCAGAGGCCTCTGAAACACAGCTGTCCATTATGGAAAGGCTTTCTGTTTTCTCTGGCAAAGACTTTTTTTTTTAATTGTGATATTTCTGAGGAGGGGGTTACCAGCTTTTCTGTCTGGGGAGGAGTGCAGACTTGATTTTAAATGCCATCACATCAACTGGTGGGTAGGGGCATGCAAGTACCAAACAGTATTTTCCAAATACAGTAGCATGAATTGTGCACTATTCATTATACGGAGCCAAATAATGAACAGCGGCACTATCTGGCCAGTATTTGGTGAGATTTCAACATCTCAGGTGATTTCTTTGGCCAATCAGTGAACATCTCCCAAAGCTTACTGAAGCCAGATCATGTAACTGCCACACTTGCTGAAGAGGCAGGAGAGAGAGCCATCTGAGAACTAGGAGCAGTTTGAGAAAGAGATTTTTTTTGTGCTTTTTTGAATTAAAAAAATATAACACCCCCTTTCCTTTTTGTCCATATTGTGCTGGATGTAAGTACCAATATACAGAAAGTTTTTTTTAATGATCTAGCAGCAGCTAGTTGCTGCTGGATTTGTAGTCATGCTTTACTTGTCAGGCCTGACTTGTGTTGTGATTGCGAGAAAATGTAACTTTTGTTTAATAAATCCAGGCTCAGGTTCCACTTAGCAATGTCGGGAAGGGCAGTCGTCTGACTCCCACTCCCACCACCCACAACTTGTTGCTAGGTAGTGATACACAGTCACACGCCATGCAGTCCTTGCACCATCTGCCTGCATTTTTTTTTTTACACTGAAATAAATCAGTACGTCAGTTAATAAACAGTACAGTACATCCAGGCTTGACTACTATAATTTAAAATCTGTATTTATTTCTGTGTAAAGTTAGTCGGGATTGACTGCTGTAATTTAAAATCTATATTTAATTGTTTCTGTGTAATACAGGCTTGGATTTCAGCAAAGCCAGTGATCTCGGAGGACAGTTACCTGGCTCCTCTACCACTCCCACCACCCAAAGTGCTAGGTAGTAGTCACATGCACACCAGTTACCTGCATGACGCTTATGCTTTTTTGGTTTGCACTGACATAAATCAGTACTTCAGTACAATACAGGACAGTACAGTTAGTAAGGCTTGACTGCTATACTTTAAAATCTGTATTTCATTATGGCTGTGTAATCCAGGCTTGGATTTCACCAAAGTCAGTGACCTCTGAGAGCAATCAACCGACTCCTGTACCACTTCCACTGCCCGCAGCTCAGGGTTCAGCAGTGATGCCCAGTTACACGCATACTACCTGCCTGCATGATGCGTGCACTTTTGTTTGCACTGAAATAAATCAGTACTTCAGTACAGTACAGTAAAGTTAGTCAGGCTTGACTGCTGTATTTTAAAATCTGTATTTATTCCTGTGTAATCCAGGCTCAGATTTCACCAATGGCAGTGACCTCAGAGGGCTGTCCGCTGACACTCACCACCTGCAGCTCACACTGGCCATGGGCAGACAAGGCAGAGGAAAGCAGAAGAGCCTGGAGGGCAAACAGGATAATCTAGGATACCCAGGAAGCTCTGGGAGAACCCTCAGGTCCTGAAAGCGAAGGGACAAAGAGAGATGCTCACTAGGAAGCCAAAAGAGCAAAGGAAGTCAAAAGTAGGCATTGCCAAGGGCAGCCAGCAGACCCCCATAGTGGAAGAACCAGGCAGCAGTTACTACATATAGGACAGGGTGCTACATCTCGTGGAGGGAGAGCCAGAGAAAAAACACCTCTTGAGAATGAAGGAGAGAGAGAGAGAGAGGGTGTCCAGGTGCGCAGAAGGGCTGGAAAAGCAGGCATGCCACCCTGAAGAGAGAAAGATAAGAGCGTAGAAGCTCTGAGTCAATGAGGGGGATGGGGGGGGTGGCATAACCTGATGAAAGAGATTCCCTCAAAGATCTGTTACAGTAAGTCCTTACATAACTGTTCTATCTTCTTCAGGGATATCTCTTTCATCAGGCCACACCTTTTGTATATGTCCCAAGCAGTACAGACAATGAGACAGTCTGTGGCAGGAGGTGGCCAGAGGCCTAGGAAAGAAAGCCTGGAAGCACAGTTGGGCCAAAGCCTGTCCTTCTGTGTGAAACAATGTCCAGACTGAAGCATCCTGTGAAAGTGTGGACAATATTCCAGGTTGCAGCAGCACTGATTTCAGCAGCTGACACATTCCTGAAACAAGCAGCAGAAGTGGCCATACTTCTGGTTGAATGGCCATGAACAACCTCAGGAGGTTCCTTACTGAACTTCCTGTAACAAAAAATAATGCAGTTGGCCAGCCATTTGGACTAACATTAGTGAGAAACAGGAACACCCTCTTTCTCAAGGATGAAAGAAATACATAACTGTGAGGACTGTCTACAGTCCTTCGTACGGTGTGAAATAGTGTCCAAGTATTCTATGCACATCTAAAGAATGCAGCAATGCTTCCCCTGAATTGGCATGAACTGGACAATAAACAGGCAGGTGGATGGTTTGATGTAAAGTAAACTCAGACACCACCTTCAGAAATATGGGCCACGTCCAGCTGGGCAACTGTATGGCTATCAATGGGCAACTGGAAGGCTGACATGGCCGACAAGTGCACCTTAACAGAAGGGTATTGCAGTCCTGCATCTGATAAGGACAGAAAGTACTGTAGAATCTGGTTCACTGGACAAGTGAAAGGATCCAGACAATGTGAAACAGCCCACAGACCAAAGTGCTGCCACTTCATAGAATAAGTAGCCCTGGTGGAAGGTGTCTGGCAGCCACCAGGACATCAGCCACCTTAGGGGAAGCTCCAGACATTGCAATGGCTACGTCTACAGGAGCCAACAATGAAGAAGAAGTGACCTGAGTTCTGGGTGAGCCAGGGTGCCCTGTTCCTGTGACAGCAAGCCCTGGCACAAAGGCAGAGGTACTGGAGGTTCCACAGCTAATTGGTGCAGTAATGGAAACCATGTCTGATGAGGCCAAAAAGGTGCCACTAGAAACAGGGCGGTGCCCTCCATTTGGAGCTCGATTAGCACCCTCTGAATCAAAGGAAAGATGTAAAGGCACCTCCCTTTCCAAGAGAGGTACAATGCATCTTGCCCTCAAACTTAGGCCCAGGGTCAGGCAAGCAGAAAAATGTCAGTTTTGTATTGTGTGGGGATGCAAAAAGGTCCAACTATGGATGACCCCACCTGTCGAACAGGTCATCTACTACCAAGGTCAAGAGCTCCCACTTGTGCATTCTGGAATTCTGGACTGCAACCTGCATATAACTTGTCCACCAGGACGTTGTGGGCACCTGGAACATGGATGAGGGACAGGTCTAGACCATGTTCTAGAGCCCAGTACCAAAGCCTTATGTCATCTCTGCACAGGGGGAAGAATGAGTCCCCCCGTGCTTGTTGAGGAAGTGTACAACACTGATGGTGTCTGTCTGCACTAGGCCTGCAGGCCATACAGGACAGCTCAAATCTCCTGGACATTGATATGAAGAGAAGTCTCCACTGTAGTCCATGTCCCTGGGTCTGGTAAGGGCCCAGATATACCCCCTAGCCCACCCCTGAGACATCTGCAGTGAAGAACTGAAGAGGGGAAGGAATGAGAAAGGAACCCCCATGAGCAAATTGCTGAGTTCCAGCCACCACAGAAGCACCTTCTTTGCGGGCGATGTTACAAGAACCTTCTGTCCATTGGATGTGCATATGCACTCGCTGGGGGGGTCATGACAAAGGCTGCTGCCATCAGGCCCAATAGTCTCAGGAATGTCCTGGCTGTGACATACCCATAGTTGTAAAGCTCCTGTGCCTGCATTGTCAGCCGTTCTGCCCCATCCTGGGGCAGATAGACTGAGTCCTGAGCAGTAGCCAGTATAGCTCCTATATACCGGAGGTGCTAACATGGAGTCAGAACCGACATAGACAGGTTGGCTGTGATCACCAGTGTGATGGACAGCTGTCTGCTATGCACAAGGGTTGAGGACAGTTGCTCCCTGGACTGAACTTTGAGCAACCAGATGTCCAGATAGGGGCAGATGTATTGTTGGTCCCTCCTGAGGGCCACTGCCATGACCACTAAGCATTTGGCAAAGACCAGTGGCACCGATGACAAGCCAAAGAAAAGTACCCTGAAGTGGTAGTGTGCCCCCTAAAACAGAAACTTGAGGTACCTCCTGCAAAGTGGGCCAACCCTGATCTGCAGGTAATTATCCTGCAAGGCTGGGCAGCATATCCAATCTCCATTTGCCAGGAGTGGCAGCAGACCACACAGAGTGACCATTCAACCGGATTAAATCCCGAGGCCCCTTGAGGACAAGAAAAGGGGCTGGGATAACACCCTATGGTGCCTCACTGTTGAGGCACTGGTTCTGTGGCCCTTATCCACAGCAAGGTACATACTACCTCTACAAGCATTTGCATGATCTCGAGGGTGGGTGAAGGTGCAGGTGCAAGGCTTGGGGGATGTTTCAGAAGGTATAGCACGTGGCCCTGTACTATGAGTGGCAGGGTCCAGAAGTCCATAGGCAGCTCCCATCACAGCTCTAGGTGACCTCCGACCACCATCTCCTGGCTGAACACTGGTGGGGGGGTCAGGAAGGGAAGCATACTGGAACAGGTCCAGTGGCGCTGCCCCTCTACCTCTGGAATTCTAGAAATTGGCACCTGTAGTGGAGGGAGGGGCCAGCAAGGTAAATCCTGCCCTACATGTGTCTGAGGGCTGGCTCTGGACCCAGGTTTATGGGGACCCCCAAGATCCGCAGGTCGGGGTGGGCCCGCCCATCAGCCCCCGAGCCAGCATCAGGAGCAGGCAGAGTGGCCTACCAGACATCTGTTGGCCATTCTCACCCACCTAGCCTAGGGGGGAGAACAGCTGTGCCTATTTTGGCAGGAGTACCTGAGAAGCTGTAGGCAGACCCCAACAGGACTGGATCCACTTCTGTGGGGGATGCCTGCCCTGTTGAGAGGGGAGCCCAGGAATGGAGGGGGGCAGATCCTTGACATGGCCCGGGAGACCTCCTGGTCAATGTGGGATGAAAATGGGACTACTCTGTACTCCAGGCCTATTGCAGGGGCAGCTGGCTGGGCAGGAGTACCACAGGTGCCCAGGCCACGTCCTCAACAGTAGTCAAAGGAAAGAGTGAGGTGCCATGAAGATGAAGAAGGTGAGGGCAAGCTTTGAAAACCCGAACACCCCATGCAGAATTCATTGGTGTGATCTTCCCAAACCTGGGTAGGTACATGGTGAAGAAAGCCTCAGACCCAGGGGAGACCTAGAAGGACCTCCTCAAGAAGGAGAAGGGAGAGCCGGTATGCCAGAGGAGCATCCCAGGGAACAACCGGCTGAAGCACCGTCAAAGGACCAGGCCTGTTGCACTGGGCCCACAAGCAGCAGAGAAGCAAGAGCCCCCCCCCCCACTCAGCACCATCGTCTGTATGATGGTGATCCTGGGGGGCAGAAAATGGGAGGGAGGTCCGAGGCACTACTATCCGGATAGGCCCCAAACGTCGCCGACCAAGGGGTCAATGGGGATGGCGACAGAATGACCACAGAGCCTAGCCCTAGCAGGATGGTGCCAAGACTAGAGCCCACAAGGTGATGCTCATCCATGCCGTGATGGGCTTATAATAAAATGGACAAGGGGGGGCCAAGGGATGCCACTGTTAGGGAAAGACAAATCAGCCACTGTCAGGTGGTGAAGAGGGCAGACCAATGGCAGAAGTGCCAGGCGTTCCTGGAAAGAAGACCAGGCCAGGCCCACAGTAACCTGGGAGAAAAGGAGCCCTCCAAACCCTGTGAGGGAAGTAAGGCATTGATGGGGGAGGCACTGGGCATCACAGACGATGGACCTAGACCAGCCATGTTTGACTGGCAAAGGTAGAAGTCTGCCAAAACCCCAAGCTGCCAGGGTGACCGGGGTTGGGTGAGATGGGATGGGAGAGGCACCATCATCACCGTCTGACAGGTCAGTTCGGCGGGGTAGGCTCAGGGTGCCACCCCCAAGGGCCTGGGCCAACCAAGGTTGGCAGAAAGTGAGGATCCTGGCCCTAATCCAACCTAAGGTGGGATGAGAGGCAGGAATGATGGGAAAGGCTGAGACATCACCGTCCAGGGGGCCCAGCCATAGCAGGAGACCGAAGAGTCATGCCAGAACCCCTTGCCAGGGAATCCAGTGTTGGGGAAGTATCTGAGGAGCAGGATTTTTAATTTTTGAAGGAGGAAGGCCCACAGGCCATAGGAGAGTGCCCAGAGGTGGACTGCGGCTTGCTCGGGGAACCCAGACCACCCGAGGCAGAGGGACTCACTCCTGGGGTCTTGAATGTGAACTGGCAGGCCAATGGGAATGCATTTGGGCCCCTGCCACCAGAAAATGCAGGCAGAGAGTCCAGTGAATTTTCCGTGGTCAGGCCAGCAGTCTGGCCCTTACTGCTGGGTAAAAAGCGAAGTGCAGGGCCACCACAGTAATGCCCGCCAAAACTAACCACCGGGCCACTTTTTGGCTATGGGCACCACTAGATGGTAGGGAAAAAACACTGAGGCCCCTCCAAAGAGCTCGCTGAGACTGGTAACTGAAGCAGCAAGACAAAATGTATTGTTTTTATTTATTTATTTATTTATTTTCAGAAAAAACAAAGGCGAAAATGTAAAAAGACTGCATTAAAAGCTTCCGCATAGGTCCCGAAATCTGACAAGCACTAGGCTATAGCAGGAAAAGAACTGAGGAGAATGGGGCCGCCCACGTTTACATAGGGATGCAATATCAGACGTCACCATGGGTGGCCCTACTGAACTACTAGCAAATGTTTTCTCTATGGTCCTAGAGACTGATGTCTCATTATCCTAAATGTGTGACCTGATGAAAGATATCCATAAAGAAGATCAGTGCCTGACAGCTGAATGAGAAGAACAAGTCCTCACTGTCAGCAGTACCTGAGGGGCCAGCACAGACAATACCTGTGCAAGATCAAGAGACCCCCCCCACACACACACACGGGATCCTAACCCTGATGCCACAGGTACTCCAGAACAAAATTCTGTGGATACTGGGTCATCTGATCCAGCCTGGAGAAGATGACCCACTCGCTACAAAATTCTTCTCTGATTTTTTCAGAATGCCCCTGAACCTGCAAAATGACAAAATGTGGCACATCTTAAAGGGACACTGTCAACCCTTTTTGCAACATATTATTTTTAATTGAAAACCCACACTTTATGATTGTGCACCTTCTCTAAACCTCATTGAACTAGTTGGTTAGTTGATCTGCTTCCAGTCTTAGTAGAACTGAAATACATGAGAATGGTGCAATTATATCCACCCTTGTATTGCTTCAAATCCTTGACACTCTTACTGCATACATCCTGAACATTAGGAACATCCCTAAACAGTGCAGCGACTCATGATGCAATAGTATCCATTCCTCCCACAGCATTGTCAGCGGCACGACTGTGTTAGGGGCTTTCTGAAGTCCAGGAAAGATGCAGTAGCAGTTGATTAAAGAATGTAAACAAAAACATTTTTGTGTGGTAACACCAGTCTGGTAAGCAGTCTGTTTTTTACTTTTAAAAAGAAAAGGAGGACTCAAAATCAAACTACAAGCCACATCAGCACATTCTCCAGAATTTGAACAATCATAAAATATGTTTTTAATCTAGGGACAGTTTGAGACCTAAAGGGGTTGACAGTGTCCCCTTATATACCGCAGAGGGTTAAATGAATTCCCAGACAGAGTATATGTGGCCCAGAAGTTGCTCAAGGACAGCATGCATTTTTATGCCTATGACATTTATGCCTTGAATCACTCTGCTGGGGATCTAGTTTTAGACATCAGCTTTAAAACACCTACAGGCCTTGACAGATTTTGGAAAAATACCACAAATGTTAATCTAGCCCCCTTTGGACTCCATCTGTATCAGTCCTGTTAACTAAACAAACCTTCAAAACAAATCACAGCGCTTTTTAAGAATGAGGGGGTGAACGTGACAGACATTCTGTATTGGTTGAGACAATGCTATACTGTAATTGGCCTGCCTGACCCCATACTTGATTCCAAGCACAGCTGAATGTCAGGATAGCACGTTCAGGAGACTTTGAAGCAGCTGACAGGGAGTTTAGTGCATCTGCCAAACTGTTTCTTTTGTGGTAGTGATTGAGGGATCATTTTCTATGCTGGGCAGTGAAGGTGTGCTATAGATGTGGAGCCTGTCATCATCTGAATAATGCCTATGTGATCAAGTCAAGTGAATTTATGCTCTGTTCTTGGTCACTCAAATCTGCGATGTAAAAATGCTATGCGGTGCAATTTATGTGGAGATATGGGACTCACTGATCGGAAATTGCTCTTGGGACTCCCATAACAGCCCAGATGCAACAGAGTAGGCAGAGCATGAATATTATGTAATCATGGCCCAAAAGGAGAGACAGAGAGAAGGCCAGTTACAAACTAATAATCATCCAAGTTTCTACTTCCCTACAAACAGGTAGACTTGCCCATTTGAAGCAGAGGCCCCAACAGGCCAAAATGATAATGAGTCCGCTACACAGAGAACAAGGGTGATGGGTATGCCACCCCACAAACAACAAGAATACTCTAAAAGTACCACAATTCCAACTGACCCCACAGCAGAGGATAAAATGAACTGTACACCAGGTGTTGTCTGAGGACATAAAAGCTCACCACCTCAGCCCGACAACCAGGTTGCTATGCAAGTTCCCTCAACTCCAGACACTGAGCCATTCCAGAGGATCATCACACCAGAGACGGCAACCTAAATCCAAGCAAACTAGAGAGGGTAACCTAAATTCAAGTGTAACCCCCAGGTGGCGCTATCCCAAGGGCTACTACCATTGCCTGCTTGACTACTGACAGGTTGAGGGGCCTAGGTTCTATGTCGGGTGCCTCCACCCAGAGGTCAGGGTTTGTAGAGGTTAGACTAGCTTGGTCACAGCCCTCTGGGACACTGAGACCCCCTTTTATTCCCTCTAGTGGCTCACACAGTACACTGGAGTTACAGCCCCAATACACCACGTATACACTGTTCACTCATATAGATACCACTTACCCTCAAGACTGATTCTGCAGCACGTCTCTGAGGACCCCCTGTAAAGTAAGGTTAAACAACATACACAGCAAAACACAATACTGTTTCCATAAGTACCAACACCGCAGACAGTATATAGTATAACAACAACAAATCTGATTTATTTAGGGGGTAGTAACAAGGAGGGGGCGATCAGGTTGATTTGGTTTGGAAATATTCAAATCACAGTACTGTGCACACATACAAGGTCTGAAAAGTCACATTCTGGGTACCCAGGTTGGAGGGGGGCTAGCCAGGTCCGTTGCCCGGGGTTGGCCAGCAGGTGCAGATGGATAGGGCCCTGTAGAAGAAAATATATGCACAACATCCAATTGTAATCCGGAGCCGGAGGGCTCAGTCCATGAAACAGTGAAACAACAAGAATTAAGTGACACACTTGTGATTGAAAACAAGCTGCAGGGGAATACCCTGATTTGTACTCACAACACCCAAGCTGAGGATCGGATGGAGAATGTCCCTCTGGATTGCCGGAAGAGCAGGGCATGAGGACAAGGTCCTCGTGACTGGACCCCACTGTAGTTGATAGTAAACGGATGTAGTCCGAATTAAGCTGGGGGTTTACTTCCAGCTTCAGCACACAATTCACGTACAGGGGATTTGAAATAGCGATTCCCCTCAAGAACTACGCACATTTATATGTAAAAGGAAAGTACTATACCAGGCAGGCTGCTCCTCGATCCCGATCGCAATTACTGCAAAATACCCGGGAGCACACACAGCAGCTTCAGTTCCTGCAGACCGAGCATGATTCAGCAATTTCTCCAGTCTTCTACAGGGTGAGCCTGGTTCCTACACTTCTAGTGCTTCTTTCTCCTCACAACTCAGATTCAGTCCAAACTGGCACTCACAAAGGCTGCAGACCGAAACTCAGGGCCCTTACACGTGCTTCCCGCGCAAAACTATACACCGCAGAACCACACAGCTACTTTTCTCTTCACTGCCACAACTGATCTGATCTTTCCAGTCACAGAGCAGGGCATTTCCTTTAGCTCCACACTATTCTGTTGGCTGATTCAGCTGTCACTCACAATGAGACTCCCTCTGTTGGTAGAAAAAGGCGCCAAAGTCAAAACTACATTTCCCAGAGTCACTGCCCATACAATTCCCTTGTGGCTGGCTCAAAATTAAGAGCCCAAGTTCTGATTCATCCACAGGCTCCATTTTAGGGAACCCTTAACCCAATTGGCCCAGCACAGCAGTTTAGGTCCAAAATGGAGAGGTAACAAACACAGAGTCCCAGCTGCAAGAAAGGCAGGTTAGACAAATTGCATTTTACTTAACACTCTAACTGGTTTGAGGCAAACAGTTACATCTTTCATTTAGGCTCCCTCTGCGCTCTTAGCGACTGCAGAAACGGAGCAATTTCTCCGGAGCTCGTGCGGGATTCGAGCATTAAATACACAATCCCCCATACAAACTAATTAAGTCTGCAAGCAGACAGCTCTTAAAGAGACAGTATGCGAGGCTCAAATAGCACTCACTTGGAACCACATTTAAACAGCTCAGACATGAACACCGCCCAGACTTGGAGCATTCAGGCAAGCTCCTGGAAGACTTTTGGGAACCCCCATTTGCAGAGGGTTACACCTTCCTGGCCTGGAAAACTGAGGCCGACACAGTCAAGTGGTACCCTCATAAGTTTCAATACAACCATTTACATTTATATCAGTATCACATTAGACTTATACATGTAATCATCAGTCAACATATCACCTTACCAGAAACACATTTCTGAAACTTTTCAGTACATCACTTTGTACACAGTATTATACACACATTGTACCATAACTCGGGTTATTACCTCCTGTACATGAAACCTGAAGAGCATGGGACAGTCATAAGGCAATTCAAGGGGATGGGGGTAGAAAGAAGTAGGCTGCTGGTTAACTAGGATCTATCCAAGTTGAGTGCGCACTGGGACAAAGGTGCTGCAGAAACTTACTTAGAACTCATAGATAAAAAAGTTTCCAGCACACAAAAAAAACTATAAGTGGAATGCCAAAAATCAATTTCTGTGACTCACGAACATTTTCCAATTCGTTTTATTCACTTCATAATAGTTTCCAATTCCCAAAAAACGTCTAACATGTTTCGGATGCAAGATCCTTTATCAAAGACACATATCTGCAGCTTATCCATTAAGTAGGGAAATGGGCAGACTGGGTGGGCCAAGCGGTCCTTATCTGCCGTCAAATTCTATGTTTCTATGTTTCTTGAGGGGGCCCTTCCCTATCAGCTACCTTGGGGCTGGATGGGGCAGGGGCCCCATACCTAGAGGGCAACACAATTAACTTGGAGTTAGCACTGATGTTCAGTTTGGGCAATGAGCTTGGGGACACATACACTCCTTTTATGGACAACATTGAGAGGCAAGTCCACAGGCCTCCCAAGGGAATCATAACTGAGGTGCACCACAGGCTTTACAGCTCGACCAGTCTTTCTAGGGGGAACTGTTACAGTCTCTGCACTCTGAGCCTCATTTTTAGCATTGTCCTCACTTGTCAGTGGAGTCTCCATTGGGGTAGAGAGGTTAGAACTTGGGGCACTTTCAGCTGCAGGAGTTATAATCTCTGAGTCCAAAACACTTGGCTCACATGGAGAGCTTTCGGACACTGGCAGTGGACCGTCAGGGCACTCAAAATACTCTTCTTCTTCTGGTATATCACCAGTCTGTTCCAGTCCATCATTTTCCTCCTCTGAAAGCTCAAACAGTTCAGCCATACACAATGATTCCATGTCATCTGACTTGATGCTTTGCACTTCACTTTCTGGGAGCATTGGCTCTAGGGACAAAGCTGGGGGCTTAGACAGTCCAGAAGGCCCAGATTCATCTCCAGGATTGACTAGGGGATTGCCCTGAAACAATTGACTCAGTTCGTAAGAAGGGTAGTATTCAAAGCCACACTCACTTTCCTCTGACATGGACTGACAGTCATGTTCAACTGGGACTTGTGGAGGGGAACACTTTAACTCAGCTTCTGTAGGTGCAGACTTTCTTGATTTTTTCTTAGCAGCAGCTCTAGTCACTGGTCCAGAGGGGGCATTTTCTGGGGGCTCAGACTCAATCAGGATTTGTCCAATGGGCAGTAAATGATTTCTGTGCATTGTTTTAACATCTTTTGAATTATTCTCAGGCCTTACTTTGTACACAGGCAGATCATCTAGTTTGCCCACTACAATGTGAGGGAGATGGTGCCATCTGTCAGCAATCTTATGTTTGCCATGCAGTCCCAGATTTCTTAGTAATACCCGATCTCCCTCCTGGAGTTCCTGAGCTTTCACCTTTTTATCATACCTTTCTTTGTTGGCCAGATTTCTGTTGGCAGCCATGGTTTGAGCCAGTTGGTACGCATGATTCAGCTGGGCCTTTAACTTTTGCATATACTGTAAATAGTTATCAGCTCGAACCCCATCAGGAGAAACTCCAAAACGAACATCTACCGGCAGCTGAGCTTCTCTTCCAAACATCAGGCAGTAGGGGGAGAACCCAGTGGCATCACTTTTGGTGCAGTTGTAGGCATGTACCAGGGTGCTAATTTGTTGGCTCCATCTAGGCTTGTCCTTTGGGTGGAGGGTGCCTAGCATATCTAGCAAAGTGCGGTTAAAACGTTCAGGCTGTGGGTCCCCCTGGGGTTGGTAAGGGGTGGTTCTGGACTTTCACAGTCCCTACAGAGAAAACATCTCTTTGATCAGACGACTCTCAAAGTCTCTCCCTTGATCAAAATGGATTCTTTGTGGAGCCCCACAATGAACTAAAAAGTTTTCTACAAGCACTTTTGCCACAGTGGATGCCTTCTGGTCCTTGGTGGGGAAAGCTTGGGCATATCTCGTAAAATGGTCAGTGACCACCAGCACGTTACTAATATTTCTTTGATCTGACTCCAAACTCAGAAAATCAATACAGACCAGCTCCATGGGTGCACTGGTGGTGATGTTAACAAGGGGGGCAGCCCTCTGGGGCAAAGCTTTCCTCTGTAAGCAGTGACTACAAGTTTGAATGTGTTGCTCAATATCAGTCCCCATCTTAGGCCAATAGAATCTGGATCTCATCAAGTCAACTGTTCTGTCTATACCAAGGTGCCCCATGTGGTTGTGTAAAGACCTCAGTACTGAGTCTCGAAAGGCAGTGGGCAGCGCTAGTTGTTGTTTGCCTATTTGTCCCCCTCTGTCTACTGTTTCTCTGTATAACAGTCTATTGATCAGTTTCAACTTAGGACCTTCCTTGTATAACAATGCCGTTCTCAAATCAGTGGAGCGTAATTTGGACACATCTTTCCCTGCATAGAGGGCTTCTATAGCTGATTTGATCATGGGATCTCGGGATTGAGCCCGCTGAATACTGTCATTGTCCAGCTGAGGCAGTGCACCAATGACTATTGCAGAAAAGTGGCAATAAGCAGCAGGTATGCAATTCTCAGAGGGTCCCAAACAATCCACCATACAGTCCACTGTGTACGCGGACATTTGTTCCTCCCTGTCAAACTTCTGGCAGAGTGCTTGAATATCAGGTTCTGACAGCCTGACCCAGTCATTCCGGGGAACAGGCCTCCGGGAGAGAGCATCAGCATCTATGTGGTTCAAGCCTGCTCTGTATTCAACAGCATAGTCATACGTAGATAATGCAGAAAGCCACCTATGGCCAGTGGCATCCAACTTAGCTGAAGTCTGCACATAGGTCAAAGGATTGTTGTCAGGTTTCACTAGTATCTTAGCCCCATACAAGTACTCGTGGAACTGGTCAACAATAGCCCACTTCAAAGCTAGGAATTCTAACTTATGTACAGGATAGTTCTTTTCGGATGGGGTCAGGCTTCTGCTGGCAAAGACCACTGGTCTCAGGCCATTCTCGTGCTCTTGGTACAATACAGCCCCTAAGCCTTGCAGGCTAGCATCAGTGTGCAAGACATAGAGCTTCTCTGGAATGCATAGGCAAGGACAGGAGCGTGGGTAAGTTGATATATAATCTCACGAAAAGCAGCTTCACACTCAGGTGTCCATCTGACTCCAAATACTTAATTGCGATGTAAATACACTCTCTCAGGCTCAGAAGAAACTGACCTGTTGTATTTTTTGTGGGTAGGAGGGTAACCTTGAGTAAGATTAAGTAAAGGATGGATCACTCTTGAATAGCCCTTGATGAAATGGCAATAGTAGCCACAGAATCCCAGGAATCTTTGCAGTTCTTTTAGATTGTGGGGCTGTGGCCAGGTGGTCAAGGCCTCAACTTTACTTGGGTCGTTCTCTATTCCCTCGGTGGATACTACGTGTCCCACATACTTTACAGAGGTCTGGAAGAACTGACATTTATCAGCAGGGCCGGTTCTAGGATGTACTGGGCCCTGGTGCAAGACTTTGTAGTGGGCCCCCCCATCCACGGGCCCCAGCGCCACCCCCCCAAAGTGCCCCACCCTGTTCTCCCAAGTCACCCAAAAATATCGCTGCTGTTATTCCATTTTGTGAACTTAAAGGTGTATCACGTAGATTTTGCTGCAGCAAATGTTTCTATCACATCAGAAAAATTGACTTGTCTTGCAAGTCTATTTTCAGTGGAAAGTACACCCAATGCAAACAATCTCTCCTGTAACATTGTGGAGTGCAGGTAATTCTTTATCAGGGACAGTTTACTGAAAGAACGCTCAGCACTGGCAACTGTAATTGGAATTGTAAGCAGTATTTGCAGTCCAATTTGGGTGTTTGGAAATCCTCTGCTCAGGTCTTTCTGTACCAGGTACTGCAACATTTCAAATGGAGATTTCACATCATCAGGTAACAGATGAGCCAGCAAGGTAATTTCTCTATACATGTCTGAACCATCTACGTCCCCAAGAAATCGGGCCAACTCATTGCATGCTACTTGTAAGTTTTCATCATGTCCACATTGAATTGAACGTCATTACTTCATCATACTGGTAGCTGATGAAAAGGTCGCTGCAGAGCTCTTCAAAGAAAAACCCTATTGACTGATGCATGTTCTGCAACCAAATGTTGCCATCTCAGACATTGAACTCAGTAGCACAAATGGACTGAAATTATGTTCCAGCCCATTGTTTTAATAAACACCAATACCCAGTGTCTGTACTGAAATGGTCTTTCTAAAACAAAGCAAGATGACCAACTTTATATTCTGCATCTAAAAAAGTGAGGTCTCTGGGCGTCATGTGACTTCCATGCATGGCAAAGCGCAAGAGGGATCCCTGCTGCACAATCGTGTTCATCAGTCACTGTGGCTGGTCTAAAAGAGCCCCTGACACCATTCAGAAAGCTTATAAGATTCAGTCAAAATTTGTGGATCATATATTTTCTGTAATTATTTCCCCTTTTTCTTTATTACTGAGAACAATTGCGTGTAAACAAGACCATAGCCCCCTATTTTGCATCTGCCCTGGTTACTTGCATATACTTCACATCATAATGCCATGGTTAGAAAACAATAATTATCACAACAGCATAAACACAAATGTGACATGAGGTCCGGGAGCAGCAAGCAGCCACAGCAGATAGAGTAAATATCCAGTTTCTATGTAAATGGCATTAGTAATAAATAACAAATGATGAAAAATTACTGAATATCAATAATATAACAATATACTGAATAACGAATATCAAGCATAACCTGAACTGTGTATATTTATATATATATTAAAGTTGTCAACGATGCTGTCAGAGACTACAGTATGATGAAAGTACACAGATTTATCCTGTCAGGAGCTTCCTGTCTTGAACGGAACATTTCTCCCTGCACAAATGGGTGGCTTATATGTTACTGTTCTAACTCAATGCCCCATGGCTCCTCACACCAACTAACTCCAAACTTAAACCAGCAGAATTTTAGTCGCCCAAATGTCCAACATTTTTTTTTTTAACTCTGCATTTTGACATCCTTAGATTTATCCAGGTGTAGTTTCAATTTTCTCAGATATTTTTGAAACAGCTTTTATAGATGATGTTGCAATTAATGACTCCAGTCATTAAAGATGGCTGAATGTTTACAGTTAAAAAAAATCTATTCCCTTGAGGTTATCTGTTGAGAGTACATGCTAAATTAATAACGTGAATGTATTAGGATGGTGTTACTGCATGTTTCTGTTGGTAAACAGTGCAGCACTTCTACCAAGATATTTATTTTTTCATGAAGGGCATGGTACAGAAGTGGAACTTTTAAAAACGTCAAAATCTTGCATCTTTGAATGCTCCTGAAATTGTAGTACATTTCTGCAAACTACAGCCACTGATGCCATTGGACAACTGTGGAAAACGTTAATATTTGGGAAATGAGTTGTCTTTTTAATAGAGTTTTTTTAAATACCTAGGAATGATGATTGTCAGCACCTCAGTATCTCCCTCAACTCTTTCCAGACTGCATGCAATTTTGAATTTGTTCAGATTTTCTGTAAATGTCATAGGAAAGAGCATTTCTGCCACCAGAACGAATTTCCTGCTGTAGCAAAAAGTGAGATCGCAGAGAGGTGTTGATGGGATTACATTGGAGGTGGCGGTGCACTGCCGCTATGGTCCTGGTCCTGAGGAATAGGAAAAATTTGCCCAAATCGCCGAATTGATGGGGTTGGGGAGCAGGCGGGAGGAGGCGAATGGCGAAGGCCCGAGAGGCTTACACCGCTGGGTGAGGGTCTGACTCAAGGTCCGGGGACCGGGACTTAGTTGGGAGGTGCGCTGCAGGCTAAGCGCTGCCGCTGCCACTATCTCGCTATGGGCTATGGAGGAGGAATAGAATTCGCCCAAATCGCCGGAATTGATGGGTTAGGGGAGGCGGGCGGGGGAGGCAGGCAGCGAGCGAGTCTCGAGATAAGCATTTTGAAGGTTGCCAGCAGCGCCAGCGCAGGGGAGGAGGCGGAGCGGAGGGAGGGAAGGAATTTAATTTTTAAATGCCCAGCCAGGCCAGCCAAAGTCTACAGAGTCGGACTGCAGTGGGGGTGCAGGTGGAGAGGTCATATCACAAGCGCCAGTCAGGCAGGAGTTTTAAAAGTAAAAAATATATATATTTTTTTATATATATTTTGACTTCAGGAGCCTTGGGCCCTCTGGAACTCTGGGCCCTGGTGCAGTGGCATCCCTTGCACCCCCTCTGACGCCGGCCCTGTTTATCAGTGGATAGTTTAAGGCCAAAGTCTTCCAGTCAGTCCAACACTTTGAATAATCTGCTCTCATGTTCCTCCAGTGAGCTGCCAAACATAATAACATCATCTAGGTATACCAGGCACTCTAATAAGTTCATGTCCCCCACTGCACGCTCCAACAATCATTGAAAAGTGGCTGGGGTGCCTGAAATCCCTTGAGGCATCCTCATGAATTCATAGAAGCCAAGCGGACAAATAAAGACTGTCTTCTCACGGTCTTCTGGGGCCATTGGGATCTGGTAGTACCCACTGCGAAGATCCAGCACAGAGAACCACTTGCTACCATTCAGGCAGTCCAAAGCATCCTGATTGTGGGGCATTGTATACTGATCAGGGATAGTCCGCCAGTTTAAAGTGCGATAATCCACGCACATCCTTACTGTCCCATTCTTTTTTCTCACTACCACAATGGGGGAAGCGGGCCTTCTGGATTCTTGTATTACACCAGCAGCTAGCATTTCCTGCAGATGCCGTCTCACATCATCTATGTCAGCAGGGGCCAGACGTTGAGACCTCTCATGAAATGGCCTTTCATCATGCAGCCAAATGTGGTGCTCAGCTCCTTGCACGCATCCTACATCCCATTCCTTTAAAGAAAACATCTGGTCTCTCTGGGCAAGCTTTCTACTGATTCTCATCTTCTATTCAGCTGGCAACGGGGAGTCCCCAAAATCAAACAAGTCGGGCATCACTCTGTCATTCTCCCTCGAACACTTGTTACTGGGTAGCACTGCAGTATCTGCACAATGTACATTAGCCAGGGTGCAACCTCTATTTACTCGAATCTCTCTATCAGACACATTATGAACTTGAACCATTACCCTTCTGGCATAAGCATGGGCTTGACCAGCAGTCCTTCCGGCAATTTCCCATCACCTGGTGCATGAGGATTTTATTCTTGACATCCTTTCTGATACGGACTTCCCCCTGTAAAGTACACTGGGCATTTGGTGCCAGAATCAGAGACTCAGGATCTTTCTTCCAGACAATTCCAACCGGTTCCTCTGGGTCCATTTTTTCAGCATCTCTCTGTGCCTCATAGGCCTTCTTGATCAAGGCCAGGATTCTCAAAGCTCTACAAGTCCTTGACCCTTGTTTCTCATAACACAACTGCGCCAACCATTCAAACATATGCACAATCGTCCCAGTTAGTAGAGGAATCCCATCATACTGTCCAGTAGGGGGACACACTACTTGCTCTGCTACTCCAGCCACGGAGGTAGGAAAAGATAGCCAAACTCGGATATACCCGGAGTAGGGGTAGGCCTTCTCACTTAACCCCCATACATGCAGTCCTTCCAATGGTTGTAAGGGTACGTTTGTCAAATGCTTCTGATACCAATCCTGGAACATAATTGTCACTTGGAAGCCACTGTCCAACACAGCTCTGGTGGGCACACCATTCACTTTTACTGTAGCTTCCATTGAAGGGCCCACTATTCTGGACCAGTCTGGCGAGGCGGTAGCAAGGGCCTGGGTAGATGATCTAGCCACATAAGCACATGAGTTAGCATTTTTGGGACCTTCACTGTGGTCATTTCATGTACCTCTTAACCACTGTTTTGTGTTCCAAAGCTCTCCTTGAAGCCAGCTCACCACTCTCTCTAAGTCTTTCCAAGACTGGCATTCCCTCTTCATGTGCCCATCCTTCCCACAATTATGGCAAAATATCTCTGCTGAAGTTTGGGGTGACCGAGGCATCACATTGGAGGCTGCGGCATTGGTACTATCAATAGAAAACCTTGGTGCCACCTCAGCCGGCAGTGGGTTGGACAGTTGGAGACATCTCTTCAGTTCCCTCACTTCCACAGTCAAGGCATCAAGTTTTGAACTGTTGTCTACATGAGATGCCTGGGTAGGCACCCCCACCCCCATAGCAGAAGCAGTCGGGCAAGTGTCAGTGCCCGTACTGGTAGGAGCGGCCTTCATGATGAGACTGTCTGTTACTTTCCTAATCTCCCTCAGCAGTTCACCCCATGGTGGCACACCCTTTTCCTTCTCAGAGCATTCATTAACTGCCAACCTCTGCCCCTGAACTTCACTTGATGGGTCACCCTCAGTCACTCGGGTCGTAGCAGCAGCTTTATTGGTGCAAGTCCCTCCCAGGGTCGCCTTTTCTCAACTCCTCGAATTTCTCTCATTAGCTCATCATAGGAGGGTGGGGATTCCAGTCGATTGGCCAGGTGTAACTGAAGCAACAGCAGTTCTGAGAAGGGGGCAGACTTAAGGATCCTGTCCAGCCTGGTTCGGTCCAATTCAATCGCTGACAAACTACCCTTTCTGAGGCATTCTTGCAACAATTTTTCCAGCCGAGATACACACTCAGACAACAACTCCCCTTGGTACTGTTGTGCATTTCTTACTGTCCACCACAGGTCCTCATCGGAATCTGGGCTCCCATACACATTCTCCAAGGTCTCAAGATAGTCCTGTGCAGTCACTTCAGGGTTACTGGCCCATTTGGCACGGATGGTAGCCAGGGTGGGACCTCGGAGGCTCTCACTTACCCTCTTTCGCGTTTCTGCTTCTGTGCATTGCCATTCTAGCACTTGAGGGGCAACATAGTCTATCCAGGCCTCCCAGTCATCCTCCCCTTCTGGGGTGGGGAGGGTGCCGGAGAAAATTTTCAACCTGCGGTAAGAGTCGTGACTATTGGCATGTACAGACATAGGGACTAGCACTGGCACAGGAGGAGGGGTAATAACGGGTGCTGGAGGGGGAGAGGGTGTTGGGAGAGGAACGTTCTCAGGTGGCAATAATAGTTTCTTTAAATCCTCCACAGTTTTCCCTTTCTCCAGCAACAACTTAGCAAATTTCTCCTCAAAAGTTTCAGATAGTGGGGGAGGCTCATTCTCCCTGGAGTCTTTACTGTCTTCGGTTATCACTCTCCAGACAGTCAGGGTTTCCCCTGGGGTAATAGTCTGTGGCACTTTAGAACTGTCTACAGGGTCCTTACACTCCATTAGGGCCATGAAAGTTTGGACGAGCAGATCAGCCTGTCGCCCCAACACCATAGGGTCTCGTAAACATTCGACCTTGGAAAGTACTCCCTCTACAGTGTCCGTACTGGTACCCAGCATGGTATCCAAGACAAGTATAGCATTTTGGGGGTCAGTCTCCTGCCCAGTACACCACTTCACCAACTGGTGTACAGCCACTTCTGTTGGGGTATCAATTTATTTTTAACAGTAATTCATAAATGTGGCCACTAGAGGACGCTAATCCCATTGTTGCTTCCAAGATGTTATTCCCAGGTGGCACTATCCCAAGGGCTACTACCCCTGCCTGCTTGACTACTGACAGGTTGAGGGGCCTAGGTTCTATGGCGGGTGCCTCCACCCAGAGGTCAGGGTTTGTAGTGGTTAGACTAGCTTGGTCACAGCCCTCTGGGACACTGAGACCCCCTTTTATTCCCTCTAGTGGCTCACACAGTACACCGGAGTTACAGCCCCAATACCCCACGTATACACACTGTTCACTCATATAGATACCACTTACCCTCGAGACTGATTCTGCAGCACGTCTCTGAGGACCCCTGTAAAGTAAGGTTAAACAACATACACAGCAAAACACAATACTGTTTTCATAAGTACCAACACCACAGACAGTATATAGTATAACAACAACAAATCTGATTTATTTAGGGATAGTAACAAGGAGGGGCAATCAGGTTGATTTGGTTTGGAAATATTCAAATCACAGTACTGTCACATACAGGGTCTGAAAAGTCACACTCTGGGTACCCAGGTTGGGGGAGCTAGCCAGGTCCATTGCTCGGGTTGGCCAGGCAGTGCAGATGGATAGGCCCTGCAGAAGAAAATATATGCACAACACCAATTGTAATCCGGGCGGAGGGCTCAGTCCATGAAATAGTGAAACAACAAGAATTAGGTGACACACTTGTGATTGCAAACAAGCTGCAGGGGAATACCCTGATTTGTACTCACAACACCCAAGCTGAGGATCGGATGGAGAATGTCCCTCTGGATTGCCGGAAGAGCAGGGCATGAGGACAAGGTCCTTGTGACTGGACCCCACTGCAGTTGATAGCAAACGGATGTAGTCCGAATTAAGCTGGGGGTTTACTTCCAGCTTCAGCACACAATTCACGTACAGGGGATTTGAAATAGCGATTCCCCTCAAGAACTACGCACATTTATATGTAAAAGGAAAGTACTATACCAGGCAGGCTGCTCCTCGATCCCGATCGCAATTACTGCAAAATACCAGGAGCACACACAGCAGCTTCAGTTCCTGACAGACCGAGCATGATTCAGCAGTTTCTCCAGTCTTCTACAGGGTGAGCCTGGTTTCCACACTTCTAGTGCTTCTTTCTCCTCACAACTCGGATTTAGCCCAAACTGTCACTCACAAAGGCTGCAGACCAAAACTCAGGGCCTCATACGCGCTTCCCACATGAAACTATACACCGCAGAAGCACACAGCTTCTACTCTCTTCACTGCCACAACTGATCTGATCTTTCCAGTCACAGAGCAGGGCCTTTCCTTTAGCTCCACACTATTCTGTTGGCTGATTCAGCTGTCACTCACAATAAGACACCCTCTGTTGGTAGAAAAAGGCGCCAAAGTCAAAACTACATTTCCCAGAGTCACTGCCTATACAATCCCCTTGTGGCTGGCTCAAAATTAAGAGTCCAAGTTCTGATTCGTCCACAGGCTCCATTTTAGGGAACCCTTAACTCAATTGTTCCAGCACAGCAGTTTAGGTCCAGAATGGAGGGGTAACAAACACAGAGTCCCAGCTGCAAGAAAGGCAGGTTAGACAAACTGCATTTTACTTAACACTCTAACTGGTTTCAGGCAAACAGTTACATCTTTCATTTAGGCTCCCTCTGCGCTCTTAGTGGCTGCAGAAATGGAGTGACTTCTCTGCAGCTCAGGTGGGATTCGAGCATTTAATACACAGTCCCCCCATACAAACTGATTAAGTCTGCAAGCAGACAGCTCTTAAAGAGACAGTACGCGGAGGTTCAAATAGCACTCACTTGGAACCACATTTAAACAGCTCAGATGCTGAACACCACCCAGGCTTGGAGCATTCAGGCAAGCTCCTGGAAGACTTTTGGGAACCCCCATTTGCAGGGGGGTTACACAAGCAAACTAGGAAAAACAGTGTGGTTCTCACCAACCTCTTTGAAATATTCAAGGGGAATAGAGACTGGGCTGATAATAACAAGGACTCTGATGCTTCATCAGTCCTTTCTTCACAACCTGACCCATCTTCTGAGAATGAAGGCATGCTGTCTGGCACTCAGACATCTAAGACAAGCATTTGTCAATGCCGAACATTCGCTTGCAGGTATTTGCAGTGGTGTTTGGCACGTATGATGCTTTTACCCTAATGCCCTGTGCGATTGCTGGTATTTGCACAATAAAATTTCAGCATGACTTTTTTGTTACCACCATTGTGCGCTACATAGGCAGAAACACGTTTTGGGCAGGATGAGAAAAATGACAGCTGTACTGCTCATAAGGAAGTGTGGCAAAATGGCAATGTTGAAAGTCTGGAGTGGAAATATTGAAAATTCGCAAACCTACGAGCGCGCGTGGGAACTGTGCAATGCACGCTCGTAAAACAGTCACTGTTAGGAATTTTTTCACCAAATTTTCAACATTGGCATTTTAAAACCTCTGCTAATGAACAGTGTCACTGTGATTTTCTTACATTGATTTCGCACACCGACTGCGCCATTGTGCACTACATGGGCGAAACAAGTTTTGGGCAGGATGTGAAAATGACAGCTGTACTGCTCATAAGAAAGTGTGGTAAAATGGCAATGTTGGAAATCTGGAGGAAATATTGAAAATTGCAGAACTTTACGAAAGGCAAGCGAGGAACTGCATCCAACGACGCTTGTAAAAACAGTTATTTTTAGGAATTTGTTCACCAAATTTTCAACATAGCCATTTTAAGATCTCTGCTCATGAACAGTGACACTGTGATTTTCTTAATGTGTCCCATACACTGAGTTCGCAGACAGCGACGTGCCATTGTGCGCTACATGGGCGGAAACATGCTTTGGGCAAGATGTGAAAATGACAGCTGCACTGCTCATAAGGAGGTGTGGTAAAACGGCAATGTTGAAAATGTGGAATGAAAACATTGAAAATTCGCAAACTTACGAGCGTGCGTAAGAACTGCGCAACGCAGACTCGTTAAACAGTCATTTTTAGGAATTTTTTCACCAAATTTTCAACACAGCCATTTTAAGACCTCTGCTCATGATCAGTGTCACTGTGATTTTCTTAATGTGTCCCATACATTGAGTTCGCACACCGACTGCGCCATTGTGCGCTACATGGGCGGAAACAAGTTTTAGGCAGGATGTGAAAATGACAGCTGTACTGCTTATGAGGAGGTGTGTAAAATGGCAATGTTGAAAATCTGAGTGCAAATATTGAAAATTCGCAAACGTACGAGCGTGCGTAGGAACTGCGCAACACACGCTCGTCAAACAGTCATTTTAAGGAATTTTTTCACCAAATTTTCAACATAGCCATTTTAAGACCTCTGCTAATGAACAGTGTCACTATGATTTTCTTAATGCATCCCATACATTGATTTCGCACACCAACTGTGCCATTGTGCGCTACATGGGCGGAAACACGTTTTGGGCAGGATGTGAAAAATGACAGCTGTACTGCTCATATGAGGTGTGGTAAAATGGCAATGTTGAAAATCTGGAGTGAAAATATTGAAAATTATTATCCTTACGTGGCTTGCTTAGAACCGCGCAATGCATTGCATAGCAGTCATTTGATTGAGACTCAATTATCATGAGCCCTTCGATCGATGTCACTGTCATGGCATTATTTGGGCCTGAAGGGTGATTTCACGCAGTGACCGCGAAATTACCTTGGGGCCTGAAGTCAACGCATGACAGTGACATTATTCCAGAGAAGGGGTCCCAAAACCCCATGTTGAAAATTTGCGCAAAACATTCCAAAAATGGCTGAGATATGCAATAAAGTTGAAACCCCCTCATCTAGCCCATTATACAGCTTACCGGCATTTCCTCGTTCAGGTCGGCTTTGAAGAGTGCAGATGGTTCCTGGTCCACCAAGATCATCGTGCCAAGCTCCGGAGGTAAGTATGGGGCGAGGGGGGTGGGGAGGCAGGGTGTGCAGTGGGTGGGTGCAGGTTGTGGGAGGGGCGGGAGACTGCGTGGGACCGTTTTACTTTACAGGTTGTTTTAATTGGCGATGTGGGCCGTTTGCCACGCTGGGGTGGGCTCTCAGCGTGGCACAAGGATGGCTGGGGGCGAGGAGCGGCGGAGTTGGGCACCCCTTCTGCAAACAACGGGGGACATTTGCCACGCTGGGGTGGGCTCCCAGCATGGCAGCAAGGATTTGGGGGGGGCGGCGTGACAAGGAGGGGCGGCGTGACGCGGGGGGGCGGCGGGACAATGCTCTCTATGACAGCGGTAGTTTTCTTTGAAGCGAAGACCACCGCTGTCATACACAGCTCCCGCACCCATTGGTGCAGGACCGCCACGCCTGCTCAACTGAGCAGTGGATTTAACGGGAGGCACACTCTCAAAGTGTACTACTCTCCCAAAAAGCGTTCCATGCTGCAAGCCGAAACGTAAAAAGGCAGACGACAGGCAGAGCTGGTGGCTCAGAAAAGAAGAAATAGTGGAGCATGCTCCTAGTTGTTTATCATTACTGTCAGCCAACATGAACAGTATTAAGAATAGTAGGAAAAGGATGTCTACACTCTCTATATTATAGCATGTGATCTTTTTACAGAACACAATTTGCATACCTTATGAGAATTAACAAGGGCACAAAGGGAGTGAAGAATGGGACCGTCCTTTGGTCAATTGGGAAGGATTTGTACACTGGGGTAGTTATTCTCCTCATGAACCCTGATACCAAAGTCAACAGGCTGGTTGATGTTTTCCCTGGAGTAGTTCGGCTCTTAGATGTAATTATGTTTCGTACCCTTTATAGTACTCCGCAGTCAGAACCATCAGGTATTCCTCATCCATCCTGTAGGTTGATGCACGATCCAATCAAAAATAGGCTGGCCTCCTTGTCCCATCTGAGAATCTCCAGTTTACTTTGTTCGTGAAAAGAGGTTGGTCGCAATCCAGATCTGCTCCCAACAGTTCTAATTTCAATTTGCAAGGTAATTCATATTTTCGAATTTTCTTCTAAGCCTGGTAGCCATCAGGGTTAGCTAAATGGTTAGCCTTTAAAAACAGTATAGAATGTGTGTCTATTTTAAGTGCTTCACAAAGCTTAGGGTGTAAAAAGAATACATATCCGGAGAATAAGTTGATACAAGGGGCACAGCAATTCTGGGAAGGACACCTTCCCATAGCAACTCCTCCCCCTATTGCCAGCATGCCTGTGCACCTGTCACCAGCAATTTTTAAATCAATTGGAATGAACTTCTGTTCCCTGCTGCTGACCACCCACAGTTCAGGGGTCCCCAACGGAGCACCCTCTGGACAGTACCCACACATGAGAATGTGGATGGGCACACTGTGGTGAGGTCCTTCCTGAAGTGCCCTCCCCAGCCAGCCCAAGCATACCCCAAAATCCTCCTGTTGTTAATCTCTATCCACCCACATGGACTGAGGACCTCCCATAGCCTCCCCAGTCCAATGCAACTCACCCGACTGTTGAGGGGAACGTAATTCTGTTAAAAAAGCTGGCTGTACCTGTACTTGGATCCCGATTCTTTTTTTCCCACAGCAGCCTGATGAGCGATCAGTCAGGAGGGGCGCATGAGCCACGTTTATAGGAGTCATTCCTTGACCCAAGTCCTGCAGTCCCTTTGCCTTGGTGGGCAATAAAAAAAACTTCTCCATCCACTTAGACTCCCAGTAGCCATATTGTCCTTTCTCCTCCTCTCAGCCCATCCCATAATGCTGTGCATTCCCACAAGACTGGGGAGCTACTGAAAAGGCACACAGCCTTTGCAAATCTCATGGGAGTCTCGCGATAGCACGGTGGCCATGTTGATTGGGACCAATCGCCGTAACTAAGCGCTAGTTCCCACAAGATTTCCGAGTGGCCATCTTACCTAGGACCACAGTAATACCAAACACACGCTTGATTCCTTCTTAAAGGGGCAACATTTCCTTTGAAGTGGTGGCAGCATTATCTAATCAATGGAGGGGGAATCTTTACTGCCTATGAGGCTGGGCAGGCTGATTGCACTATATGTGCTTTTCCATCATGCAGCACCCTTATCTGATGCAGTTCTTTTTATCCCAAACCAACAGGTTCAAGGATAAATCAGGCATCATGAGGAAATGTAGGGAATGCGGAATACTGTTCCCAGAATCTGACAACAGGGACATGGCCTGTGCATTATGCATGCTAATGGTCAATGGGGACCCTGGAGAAATGGATGAAGGGAGATCAGACTCCAGAACCCCACCACCACCAACCACCCCAATAGCGCTGGACACTAGGTAGGCACAGCTATTGTTCTAGCTGCTGGAAGCATTTAAAGCAGGCAATCCCACACCAACCCCCAACAAATCAAGAGGTCAGGGAGAAGACACCACAAGAAAATGTCCCAGACTGGACAGTATCGTGTCAGAGACTGCAGTGGACCTGGATGAGGCCACCATAGACAAATCAACCAGTATGTGCCACGGTGATAACATTGATGAACCCATAAAGATGGTCAGGACAGCCCTCAAAATAGCAGAACAGCCCGAACAACCATCCACATCAGAGGACCCCTACTTTGAATGGGGAGCCAGAAGAGGAAATTCATTTCCCAACATGTAAAACCATCGAGAATATCCTCAGTAAGGAATACGATGCCCCCGAACCCACCAGAATGCCCAAACGAAGCATGGTGGTTAGCTGGTACCCATAGTCCCAGACACGGAGCGAACATTGGGGAAAGGCACTTAAAGTGGACCAGCTGGTGTCAGAACTCTCCAAGTGCACCACCATCCCAGTTGAGAGCATGGTGGCACTTAAGGACCCAATGGACAAGAAAATTGAGGAGCAGCTCAGAAAAATTCACGAGGTGTCAGGCATGCTCCGCTCAGCTGATATGGCAATCTGATTCACCAGTACAGCCCTTCATAGGTGGCTGGACGTCCTAACCAAGAATGTCCTGCATGACTCCCTGCAGGCAGATGTGGCTGAGTGTGCAATTCAGGCAGTCAAGTACATCATGGATGCCTCCTCCGACATCCTGAGATTCGGATCGAGGACAACTGTACTAGCAAACAGGGCTAGGAGGGCCCTATGGCTCAAATTGTGACAAGCAGACAATGAGTCCAAAAATGCACTGATGAAGTTACCGTTCAAGGAAGACACCTTATTTGGCGAGGGCTTAACTCCATACCTCAAGAACAGAGCAGGCAAACAATCATAAGGGGACAAAGATGTCTACCTGCCCTTGGACAGGTCCTTTTGGCCTAAAGGAAACATTTTCAGACAGAAAAACCAAACATACAACACCCAGGGACCCAGGCAATGGAACCAAAGACCCAAATTTCTAAACAAGTACTATGGAAATAAAACAAAAAACAATGCGGGCAGGCAAAATGGCAATGGCGGGCACAAGCCAAATTTCAAAAACCATGGCAAAAGGCAATGAAGCCATGCGGGCCCACGCAAACCAACCAATAGCAGGGAGACTGCAGGAGTTTGCAACACAATGGGCCCACACAACAACGGATAAATGGGAGAGAGAAGTGATAGCCAAGTGGTACGCCATCAAATTCACCAACAAACCAACCCAGCACAGGCTTCTGGTCTCCCCAATCCCAAAGTGCCCAGAAAAGGCATAAGCAATACAACTAGCAATTCTGGACCTTCTGCAAAATGGGGCTATTTCGCCCATCCCCACAGAGGAGAGAGACACAGGGGTTTGCTCCTTGTTCTTCATGGTACCAAAGAAATTGGGGGGAATGTGCCCAGTCTTCGATTTAAAGTATCTGAACAAATTCATAGCCTACAAGAAGTTCAAAATGGAAACATTGTGGTCAACTCTGCTGACCGTCCAACCTGGGGACTATCTGTCTTCAACAGACCTGAAGGACGCCTATCTACATATACCAATTTGGAAGTCTCACCACAAATACCTGCATTTCAACATACAGGGGGAACACTATCAATGTACCAGCCTACCATTCGATCTGGCCTCATCTCCCCAAGTGTTTACCAAAACACTAGTTGTACTGGCAGCATACCTGTGAAAAGAGGGCGTACATGTTATCCCTTACCTGGACAACTGGCTGTTATGGGCAAGAATAATGGAACAGGCCTGTTGCAACACAAATCTAGCAGTGCAATATCTGCAAAAGCATGGTTGGGTGATTAACAAGGCAAAGAGCCAGCTACTTCCATCACAGTCCTTTGTCCACCTGGGAGTGATAACAAATACACGGCTCAACTGGGTGACACCCAAGGAAGAGAAAGTGAACAATATCTGCTCTCTGGTCAAATGGATCCTCCGCAAACCTGTCAGGGCAGTCTGGGATTACCTCCAGGTGCTAGGAGTGATGGCAGCCCTAATAGACATGGTACCATGGGCCAGGCTACACGATATCACTGCAGAGGTTCCTGATCGAGACATGGGATCAGACCTCTCAAAACTTTAGAACCCAAGTAACTCCCATAGCAAGGATTCTGTCCAACCTGAGGTGGTGGACTATACAACAAAACATGCTAAGGGGACACCCACTAGCTCATCCGCCCCCAGCAGTCATCACAAAGGATATGAGCCTGACAGGCTGGGGAGCAACCTACCTCAACCACATCATTCAGGGACTATGGTCTCAGAGCGATACAACCCTCCCAATCAAAGTCTTGGAAATGAAAGCAGTACACCTAGCACTGGCATTCTTCAAGCCACTCATTGCAAACAGGGCAATTCTGGTGAGATGGGACAACCAAGTGAAAGTAGCATACCTAAACAAGCAAGGGGGTACAAGAAGCAAGTCCATGATCAAGGAATCTCTCAGACTTTTACACTGGGAGAGCAAAACATTCTGTCAATCTCAGCAATTTACCTGGCAGGCTCGACCAACACTGAGGCAGATTGGCTGAGCAGAGTAACAATAACTAAAGCAGAGTGGAAACTCAACCAAAAGATATTCCACAGGATTCAGAAGAAATGGGGACCACTACAAGTAGACCTCATGGCCTCACAGCAGAATGTGCAACTGCCCATATACCACTCGAGATTCTCAGACAGCAAGGCACAAGAAGTGGACACTCTGTCAGCACCGTGGCAATTCCAACGGGCCTATGTGTTCCCACCAACCGCCACGCTGAACAAGGTTCTGCACAAGATTAAAGCCACAGGGTCAACAGTTGTCTTGGTAGCACTGGACTGGCCCAGGAGACCATGATACTCACTAATTCAGGTGATGGCGGTGGGCTCTCCAATGCCATTACCCCACTGGCAGGACCAATGGAGCCAAGGCCCAATCCTACATCCGAATCTGGTGACACTGAAATTAATGACTTGGCTGCTGAAAGAGACAGACTGCTAAGCCTGGGCTACCACAACTGGGTAGTGGAACGTCTGCTGCAATCTAGGAGACAATCTACTAACACAACATATCAAAGACAATGGCAGATTTTTCATAAATGGTGTAAGGAGAAGGGAACATCTCCTTCTGTCGCACGACTGCCACAAATCCTGGACTTCCTCAATGATGGAGCAAATAAGGGACTCAGTCCAGCATCATTCAGGGTCCAGACTTCTGCCATTTCCTCCATAACGGGACCATTACCTGGGATAGATTCTATAGGGTCACACCCCAACGTAGTCAGGCTACTCAAAGCAGTCACGCTGGCATCACCCAGGATCAGACCAACATGCGCACCTTGGCAACTAAACATTGTGCTAGAAGCCCTCCAAGGTCACACTTTCCAGCAGGAGTCAATACATTGGTGTACCCTTAGAACAGTATTTCTTATAGCTGTGTGCTCAGCCAGAAGGATAGGGAAATTATAAGCGTTATCATGCAGAGAGCCTTTTCTCACATTTCACAATATGTCGTCACTCAGAACAGTTCCCTCATTCCCCCCAAAGGTAGCAACTACATATCACATATTGCAGGAAGTCCAACTCCCCTTCCTAGGGACAGGGCAGAATCTCGACACAGGGGCACCCCACCCCCTGGACATCAGACACCAACTAAAGAAATACCTGAGTATGACAGATAGTTCACGTAAAACAGACCGTCTTCATTCTTACCACATGAAAGAGAGCGGGGCAGGCAGCATCCAAAGATACCATAGCTAGGTGGATGATTAAAGCCATATCCACAGCATACAGAGAAGCAGGTCAGGAACCACCAGAAGGAGTAAAAACTCACTTTACCAGAGTGATTGCCACATCCTGGGCAGAGAGGGGGGAGGCCTCAGCAACAGACATATGCTCAGCAGCAACATGGTCCTCCATACATACCTTAACCAGGCAATATCGCCTGGACGTGGAGTCTGCTGAAAAAAGGCTCATTTGACAGGGCAGTTCTGAGGGCAGGTACTCAATCTAGATAAAAGACACTCAATCCGCCTTTACCTTATCCCACCCAAGACATATACTATAACCACACTGCTACTAAGGTCCCGATGGTTCTGACTGCAGAGTACTATAAAGGGTACAAAACATAATGGTATTTACTCACCTGGTAAAGGCAATTATTTGAGTACCCTTTATGGTACTCCGCAGCCCCACCCAGGGCAGCAGATGGAGTGGACTTATTTACCAGACACCGTCAATCATCCAAATGATGACACAATAAATGTAAAGGGATGTGCAAATGTCTTGTGGTTCCTGAATGCAGGTCACAATTGAAATGTCTATAGAAGTGATTGTTCTTGTTAAAATAAAAAGATGAAGTATCTTGATACTACCTCCAGTGATATTTCTTTACTACGACATGACAGTCAGGGCTACCAGGCAATAATCAGAGAGTGCAGACTGTATCAAAATATGGTTGTTCTCTCTCTCTGTTGTGTTTCTTTCTTGTGTGTTTTTTCCTATGTCTCTATCAGCATACCTATAATTGCTAAGGAAGATTCACATGGAGATTCTCAGATGGGACAAGGGGGCTGGCCTCAGCCAGCCTGTTTTTGATTCAATCGTGCATCAACCTACAGAATGGATAAGGAATGTCCGATGGTTCTGATTGTGGAGTACTATAAAGGGTACTCAAATAATCACCTTTACCAGGTGAGTAAATACCATTATAGAGGGGCAGTCCTTCAGAATGATCACAATATATGCTACACAGTCTAAAGCTAGCAGAACTGCTCTCTAAATTAACTCAGCCCTATCTTCACACTTCCAGAGGTTTTTTTTTTTTTTTGGGGGGATGGATTTTAATTGTGGTTTCTCTGCTACAGATTGGGGTAGGAAAACATTCTTGTAAAAATGTGTCAGAAGGTGGGCTTGTGAGATGCTTATGCCATGGCTGTGAAAAATCTGAACACTTTTTTTTCAAGGGAAATCTTTCTTTCCAGATAGATTTTTGGTTTGTCTCCTCCACATTTCATGTACTGCAGGTGGCTACCCTCCTGCTAGAAACCTCTTGACAATAAAATGATTAGTATAACAGTAGGAAATCGACAGGACCAGAGTACTGGACTGAGATTTTGGTGAATGAATTCCTCCTATCTAGAGAATTTGGCCATTTTAGGAAATCTTCTGTCATCTCAGAAATCTGTTATTAGTATGTATGAGGACCCGATTAATTGGTGAGAAGACACCAAAATAGATTTAAAATACATTAAAGACATCTGTTCCAAAAGTCCACTGCATGTGTCCCTTACAGCACAATTAGTTAAACAAATGTCCACTGCACATGAACCCAACTCGGATTTATCTGAACAGATTTCTAGTATTAAGAATCAAATGAGCCGTTATAAGTAAGATAGAGCCAAGTCTCTATTTTTGGAACAGAAATATGGCACTCAGGGATCAAAGCTCCATATTAACCCATATACAGTAATAGCTGTGCAGATAGGCTTAAAAACAGGTTGTTTACTTCACTGAGAGATACTCCAGGCACCCTTTGGTCAGATACTAAAGGTGTACAGGAGGTTGTGGAGGCACACATCAGAAACACATCTGCTAAGGCAACCTCAGTTCGAGAACATAGGTGGAACTTCCTGGCCTCTTTGACCTTACCCACCCTGTCTGAGGAAAATAAACAGGCACTCACTGCAGAAATTGGTCTATTGGAGATTCAAGAAGCTATTAGGTCTCTGTCTTCCGATATGGCACCAGGACCACACAGCTTATCCACGGTTTCTATAAAAAACTGGCAACTACTATCTCCTCTGTGCTAACGGTTTTGTTCAATTTCATCTTGGAATCTGGCTTCCTGCATCCAAGTATGGATAAAGGGGCTTTACTTTTATTTTTCAAAAAGGAGATAAATCTAATATCAACAATTGAAGGACCCTTAGCCTTTTAAATTCAGATGTTAAAATCTTAACTAAGATTCTCGGTAGAAGATTAGCCCTGACTGCCCAGCATCTAATAACCCCGTTACAGGCCTGCTCATATCAGGGAGAAGCATACAGAATAATCTGCTTTATAACCAGGAAGTAGTGGAAAGGGGAATTAGAGGTGATCGGGAAGGATATGTTGTTTCTTTGGAGCAACAACAAGCTTTTGACGCTGTCATGCATAGCTATTCATGGATGGTTTTAGAAGTGTATAGTTTGCCTGGCATTTTTATGAACATGGTTAAAATGCTATACTAAAGTGCAGAAATCTTGCCCTTGGGGAATGGGTGGGTGGGATCTTCATGCCCCTTAAAGGAGGGTACATCAGGGTTGCCCCCTGAGTCCTCTCTTCTATGTTTTTAGTATTGATCCTGTTCTCTGATATATAGAATCCATGCTGGATGTCGGTGCCATGACAACCAGGATGGGATTTAAGATTCCTAAAACATCTGCTTAAGTAGATTATATGGTTTTGTTAGTAATGGACCAGGTATCTGGGAATACAGCAATAGGTATGATAACTGCACTCTCGGAAGCCACAGGCATTATCATTAATAATGAAAAAAGCAAAGCATTGTAGCCGGAGACCACAGATGGCCATGAATTAGATGGTATTTTAACTACCCAATACCATATACAGGTGTTAGGTGTTTATTTATTTATTTATTTATTTGCTTTTGTTAACCGAGTAAGCACACTAGACAGCCAAGTGCCTATGTTCAGGTGCAACCCGGGAGATTACAAGGTACATACATGAACATCAGGCAAATACAAGTGGAGGATTACATTACATAGAATTAGCACAACAGGGACTTTAAATGCATTAGATTTCATCAGGCAAATAGTAGTGAAGAGTTAATATAAAGCGACCAGAACACAGGGACATTGTAAGACAACAATACCAAAAACAGGTATTACAATACAGCATTAAACACTGCAGTCAGTAGGAAGAAGTGCAGTGTGAATTCATCGCTCCAGGCAGCAAGTTGTAAGGTTAGCAGTTAGAATAAGGAGGAGTCACAGCTGGGATAGAGTGGGCCCAGTGCGAGAGAAAGGAGTGCACAGTTATAGTGCTCACCCTGTTTTGCCGGTGGGCCTAAATGGTCCATTTTTATATATGCTGTGAGAACAGGAGGAGTATGAGCACAGTTGTGCTCTGCCCAAGTCATAATGTTTAGGTAGCATCTCAGTTAGTTGGGGCATCTCAGGCTGAGAGGGTTTGTCTAGTGCAGAGACAGGTGGCAGCTGTTTTGAGAAAACCCCAGAGGGAGGCTTTAAAGCTCTGGTGTGAGGGAGAGGAGCAAGTGCTAGTTGGAAGAGAGTTCCAAACCCTGGGCGCGTACGCAGCGAAGGCTCGGTCACCCGTTTGTGTGCAGGTTTTAGGTACCAGGAGGGCATGGGAGCCGCTGGATCGCAGGTTGTAGGAGGGTGTAGCAAGAACAAAGGTCTCAGCAAGGTTTTGAGGGGTGGCAGTTCTGACAATATTGTCAATGAAGTTGCCCACGACATAAGAGCGGTGAGTTTCCGTTGGGAGCCACTCAAGCCGGGTGTAAAGCTTACAGCAGTGAGTGAGGTGGGGAGCTGAGAGCACAAAACGGCATATGTCGCTGTACGCTGAGTCCCACTTTACTAGACTAATTTTTGCAATGTGGGCAAAGGTGATTAGTCCATAGCAAAGCGTGGGTAGGAGGACTCCCCTGGCTAGAGCAAGACGGGCAGCTGGAGTTAGACAGCTTTTTGCTCTGTGAGCCTGACCCAGCTTGCAGTTTGAGGTCTTGCATGTATTTCATATGTGCAGGTTAAGGGTTACCCCCAGGTACTTGACCGAGCCTGCGACAGTCAGCGGTGACCCATCAGCCCCGGAGATCTGTAGTGAATCCGGGGCAGCTTTTAACTTGGCTGCTGATCCAAATAGCATGGCCTGCATCTTCTGTAGGTTAATAAGGTGTTAACAGTTGGATATGGCAATATAGCCACAGACAGTTGGGTAACTAGGTTGGATACAGTAGAACAGTCTGTTACCCACAGGACATCCTGGTCAATGACACAGAAAAATTATTTTTTAAGTTAAAACATTTATAATCCTTATTTTCCTGTATGTATCTTATGCCTTCCCCCCCCTTCTTTACCATTACAAGCTCGTTTGTATAGTATTTTTTTGGGACTGCTATGGGGGAGTAGATTAAACCCCGTCAACTGCTACAACTTATTTATTGTACTCTCACTGAATATCCTATTATACCATGTAATCCCGGATCACTCCTGAAAAAGGGACCTCCAGGGCTCAGTAGGCCTACCCGGTCACCAAAATGTAATAAATAGATAAGATATGTCATGCATATTAGCCTCTGAAATAGGGTGGTCTTGGGATGATAAAGCCTCTTTTTTTGTGTGTATTCTTCAAATTTAACTAACACCAATTCTGCATAAGAAAGTGTTGTCTTTGACAGAAATAAAAAGTGGAGGGGCTACCGCCCCTTCCGCCCCACCGGTTCCGGCACCTATGCAAACAGGGCTGTCAAAGACAACACTTTCTTATGCAGAATTGGTGTACAACATTCAGGAGCTACTTTGCAGCCAACACCCAATATTTTCTATTTCAATTAAGCATACAATGTTATGTATCCGACCCTACTGGTCCTTTGTTGATATTTTGATTTTGAGATAACAGAAAGTATTATTATTCCAGAGCTTCTTATAAGCCCACATTATTTGCATTTCTGTTTCAGTTATAATGTTTTAACCCCAAAGGAGAACTTATGACTTAGTTTTATTTTAATTGGCTTCTCTAATATTCTAGATTTGAGGAGGAGACCCCTCACTTCAATTAAAACTGTAACTTCTAGGTTAAGCCAGAGAGATTTAGATCATTTCTCCTAATGGGAGACCAATAATTAACTTACTCAGGTATAGTATGTAATGCAGTAATAACAAACTGCTAACAAGCAAATTAACTAGCCGAGAGGACTTCCACAACTTGTAAAACTCAGGGAGAGAAAGCCAAAGCTAGTTTCTGCCAATGAAGTAATTTTAACAATCAAAGTTAGCTTTAAGCAAACCAATCTGACAGTTCCATATTTTACAGTCCATTGCCTCCAAATTTCAGTCTTCCTCTAAATCATCCTCCGACAATGGTTCTGATGATCACTGACTTGCAATCTTCTCAACACATACTCCCGCTTCCTTTGGGTCCGTGAAGCTATACTGCTTTCAACCATCTGTGAAGCATAAATGAGCAGGAAAGGCCAGGGGAGTAAGTAATGCCCAAGTCTCTCAGTTTGCGTTTCACTCCATCGAAGGCCTTGCATCTCATTCTGGTGGTGTAGATGAGATCCGGGAAGAAAAGTACATGATTTTCATCCTGATAGACCGGACCTCTATTTCTGATTGCCCCAAGGATTATGTCCCGTTCCGCTGCTGAAGCAAGGGAGACTAGCACAGTTCGTGAAGTTCCACTAATTAGAGTTGGTCTACGGGGGGGTAATTCTATAAGCCCGCACCACTTTTAATTCAGACAGCCCTGTGATGTCGGAGAGCCAAAGAGTCAGGTATTGTACCAGATTCTCACCTTCGACTCCTTCGGGAAGACCCAGCACTCTAATGTTTGCCGCCCGGACTGTATTTTCAAGTTGCTGTAAATGGGTACGAATGGCCGCCTGCTCCTTAAGTGAGGTGGTGGTGGCAGCCAGAGCCTTACCCGCTGTAGCCTCCAAATTTTTTGTGATCTCCCCCATGGCATCCAAACACGATTCCACCATCTGAAAGTGCTGTGTAAAGGTGTCCAACTTCTGGTCGATTTGTTGAACAGTCTTAGTGAGTGCATTTACTGCGATTTGTAGGGAGTTTAAAGAGGCTGCAGGTTGTTTTGTATTATTTGCAGTTGACGCTTCCTCCGCATGGTCCGGATGCTTGGCTGCTGAGGCCTGTGGTTGAAAGAAGTCTTGTTTAAAAGGTTTTGTACAGCTCATATCAGCTTGCTTTTTGGTCCAAAGGTACAGCAGACTTCCCTCTAAGTGATGCTAAATATCTTAGATTGAGATCCAAGGCAGAAATCAGCTAAATTTACAGATTAAATAAGTTGCTCTCAAGAGCTCCAGAAAATAGCTGCTTATGGTTAGGCTGCTAGCTCCGCCCCCGGTCTGTGTTCTTTTAATAAAAAAAAAAATACTTCACTCTTCTGCAGGGGGCACTGTTAGCTTCCTGTCCAGAGATGGATGAGTCCAGAATAGAGGAGGCTAACATGGCTTCCCAGATGGAGAAGAATGCTTTCCTCCCCACCCAGTGTACTGAGGAAGCTACGAGCACACTGTAAAAAAACAGGAATATCCAGAAATGGCTGGCAGTATAGCATAGAGGTTTGAGGAATGAGGTGTGAACGAGCTTGGTACATCCAGCAGACCAGACCTGAGTTTGATTCTCACAACCTCCACTTGCATACTGTGTGACGCTGAGCAAGTCACTTAACCGCCCAGTGTTCCCAGGTCACCCCTGAAAACAGGCACTTGTGCCTAGTGGGCCTTACCTGGTTACCAAAGACTAAAATAAAAAATAAAAAAAATGGAGACTTGGAGGGTTCTGGGCCTATGGAGATATTCACAGGTAGCCCCTGTACCTGACATTCAAAATGGTGTGCAAATGGAAACATAGAAACATGCAAGCTCTTGTAGGACCCTTTCTTTTGTGAAGGGAGTAGTGCTTACCTCCCTCCCCTCTGTGTCCATGGTGCTGAGCTGTGGGCCCTGCCCTACCTTCTCTTCAGTAAATACTGAGCAAAAGTATCTATTTAGGGTAGATGCTTTTACGTGGTCCTCCTCCTCCTCACATGCTCCCTTTTCTCCATTAAGCTTAGCAATACCCCCTCTGGACTTTCTCCTTTCACTAATGTAGCTATAGAAAGTCTTGTCCCCTTCGTTTACTGTTCATGCTAGTGTTTCCTCAGTTTGGAACTTTGCCTGCCATAACGGCCTTCCCTGCTTCCCTTAGGGCAGTTTGGTATGCCTCCCTATCTTCATCCCGCTGTGTTCCCTTATATTTCCTGAAGGCCAGCCTTTTGGCTCTGACCTTTTCTGCTACTGTATTTGAGAACCAAGTGGTTTCCTTCTTCTTTTGCACTTCATTTTCTGTCTAACACAATGGGATGTTGCTTCAAGTATTGCATCCTTAATGCTTGCCCACTTTACCTGTACCCCTCAACTGTGTTTTTTGCCAAGGCTAGCTTAACTCTGTTGGTCATCTTATCAAAGTCAGCTCCTCTGAAGTCCCATATTTTTGCCTTGGAATGGGATGATTTAGTTGTAGTAGCCAAACTGAACCATACCATGTGATGGTCACTGGCCCCCAGGTGACCTTCTACCTGGAGATCTGTGATCCCTTCCCCGTTAGTCAGTACTAGATCTAGGATAACCCTGTCTCTTGTGAGCTGTTGTACCAGTTGTTTGAGGCCCTCCCCCTGCAGGGAATCCACTATGTGTCTAGTTCTGGCAGATGTTCCTGCTGGTATTGACCAATCTGTATCCGGCATGTTGAAGTCTCTCATTATCAGAACCTCCCCTTTAGCTGTCACATTTTGTATATCCTCTAACAGTAATGTGTCTATGTCCTCCCCCTGGTCTGGGGGCCTGTAGACAACCCCAGTTCTTATGGCTGTCCCATTTCCTGTTTCCAGGGTGACCCACAGTTCTTCTGGCTCCTTATGTGTATTCTGAATTTCTGTAGCTTTGATATTTTCATTGACATACTGGGCCACTCCTCCCCCTTTTGCACCTCGGTCTCTTCTGAACAATACATAGCCAGGTACTGAAGTCTCCCAAGTGTGGTTACTGGTAAACCACGTCTCACTAATTGCTACTATGTCCAGTTTAGCCTCTGACATTATTGCTTGCAGGTCTGGGATCTTATTTCCCAGGCTGTGATAATTTGTGTACATGATTTTCCATTGGGCAGATTTCGATGTGTTAGTTGTTGGGTGAGGTTTGGCATTATCCCTGTGCATCGTATGGGGAGACAAACCTTTTTTCTTACCTGGTGATGCAAATGAACTGCAAACATGCTGAATCCCTGATTGACCACTAGCTGAGGGGAGGGGTATTCTTCCCATTCGACGATGGGGTGCTGCACCCTCCCATTTGCTAGTTTAAATATTCTGCAAAGATGTCAAACTTCTGCCCCAATGCACTGACTCCCTCCTTAGTCAGATGCAGTCCATCAAATTTAAAGAACTTTCGCTCCCAGAACTGTTGCCAGTTCCCTACAAATCTGTGTCCTTTTTCCTGGCACCAGCCCTTGAGCCACGTGTTTAGCTCCCCTATCTCCCCTTCTCTGACCTTCCGTCCATCTGCCCCCCTCTCTCAGACTAGCAGGATCTCAGAGAAGGAGATGCCGGACGAGATGGATGAACAGAGGAACAAGCTCAGATTCCAGAAAAAAGCACTTCTCAAATTCCAAAAGAAAAACAGCTGGACAACCAACTAGCCGAGAAAAGAGCTTACCTGTTGTTCTAGCTCTTTTAGCTGAAGAAGAGGACTGCACAACCAAACTCAACAAGACCTGGAGATGAAAGAAGTGAATGAAGAGACCTGTCGCCAAGCAGCAGCTGTCTGTTAGATCAAAGAAGGTATGACACAGATCAAGGGACTGTATGATTCAGCTACCCGCCCTGACACTGACAGCGGGTGGTATGTACAGAGCTCCGAAACTACATCTGACCACAAAGTAACTTCTGCTCCTCAGATAGTGATACCAGGAGTTCAGCTTTGACTATAACTCCTGCCTCCCAGGAGAATGTTGATAAAAGTCCCACTTCCTGCTGTCTTTGTGATTATCCTGACCCCTGGCAGAGCCCAGGGTGGGAGTCACATAGCACAGCATCAGCTCCACCAACAGTAAAAGGATCCCTTGACCTCCACTTGGAGCATGGAGAAAACCCTAATAGGAGCTGGCTGGAAAAACAAGGCAGATGGGTCAGGAAGGGATGCAGAACTGCTCTGGTTTCTACCAGCATAATGGGCATGGCAAACTTCGAGGAGGTGGACTGTGAATCCTCAAGACAAGGATGGTACAAGAAAAGAGCGGCTAGCCCAAATGCAACAAAAAGTCAGAGTACCTGCACTCAAAAACACCAAATGCTCCAAACTCCTTTTCAGATTCCAATGGCCTTATTGCAAAATTATAGAGCAAGGGAGTGTTCCTGACCAATTGGAGCGCTCCTTTCCCCTGCATGCGAGACACTATTATTCTGTGAAGAGTGTCTCATGTGCAGATGCCCTGGAAATGGGCACGATCAGGGAAAATTTTTTTTTAAATATATTATTGATCACTCTCGATCAAAAATATATGTTAATATGTCCCCATCACCACTTGTTCCTATATTAGAGTAGTTTCACTTGCCTTCAGCTTGAGACAGAACAGCTCAGCTTCACTTCACTGTTCTCACTCCAGCTGAAGGATTGTGAAACTACTCTTATACAGCATCGAGTGGCTCCAGGGCATGTATTTACATATAGTAAAATGGAGAAAAGCTGTACAGACATATCCACTGGTCACTGTGGCCAGTGGATATGTCTGTGCACCTTTTCTCTGTTGTACTTTTACAATGAAGCATTGCAATCTGAAAAGGAGTTGGGCGTGTTGGGTGTTTTTGAGTGCAGGTACTCTGATCTTTTTTTTTTTTACTGAGCATGGCATCAGGATCCTCCACAGAACTAGTAACAAGACATCACAGTGAGGCTGAGGAACCGTGGAATGACAGTAACAGGAACAGATAGCATTTGTCACTCAACAACTCAACCCCTGGGCCATCTGAGGTTGACGGCATAACTTCACAGGCAGTACAGTCTGACTGCCAAAAAAGCTTTGCCACTGAAGGAAACACACTGGGAGGAGAGACAAGGCAGAGGAAATCCAGCATAACCAGGATGGATGGGGGTAATGACTCCTCACATATTCAAAGTGGCATACAAGAAGGGGACTCTACTATATCACCAGAGGACCAGTCAGCAAAACCTTCTAACAGTGGATCGGGACCATTGCAGGAATCGCAGACTAATCAAAGAGAAATAAACCAGACTGAAACAAACCAAACAGACCAACAGCCCAGGGAATAAAATCCCTACAACAGGAACAACTGCTGCAGACTCCCCCTGAAGGTAGGTTCATTGTTTCTTTAGTTGTCCTAGCTACATTTGATTTTGCACTTAACCAATACTCTTTTTACGGCTGCAGTAGGCAGAGCCTACAGATGTTTTGCATGTACAAAAGGAGTGATGTCATGTTTTCTGTCCGTGGAACTGACTGAAGGTGAAAATAGTTTCCTCCACCTTATCCTCCTCCAAGAAATGTTTTCTGCCCTCAAATAAATATGCTTTCATGTTAGTCAATGGTTGCAGGGTACTATTTTCTTTCCTAAATGAGTGGTACAAGAACTGGAACCTGAGTAGTGGGAGGCAGCATTGTTTTTTTGGGGGGGAGTAAGATCCACCACCACCTCCACCTGAGAAACTCCTAAAGATCCACCCCATCTTTTTTTTTATTCATGTGGAAGGGGCATGAGGTGGATCTATCATGTTGAAATAAGATACACTAGTTTGGGACCTGGACTAAGAAACAGAACAAGTTTGTGGAGTGATCGAGTTATGGAGGCCCTGCATTTTATTAAGGACTAAGAGAACAGAAGATACTTAATGCCTTCAAATTAACTTAAAAACCCTTGGAACAAATGAATATCACAGCCACTTGGTGTCTCAGAAGGAAAGGGTAATTAAGGAGTGTCTAAAACTACAGCTCCCAAGGAAAACAATAGACACAGCGTTCTGATTCAAGTTGGAAGAGCCACAGGTTTTTCTTAAACATTCATATACTAAAAACATAAAGGTCAGCTTTTGGGATTAACAATATTTGTTTACCATAATATATAGTTTGTCTTTTTAGTAGTTTCAAAGTTTTGAAAGCATTGGTGTTGGTAATGCATTTAGAAATACATTTTTTAATTGTCTTTAGAGTTAAACATACAGTTTCATGTTAGGGCACTTTTTTGGGGAAGGGGGTTCAAATTATTTTAATCATGGGCACAGTACTTGGTAAACACATACCTTTAATGATAAAGTGTATTTTGTCCTTTAAATTTGAGAAGTGGAGTTGCCTTGCACATGTTAAAAATATCAGCTGCAATTAGCAACTACTTGTAGAAGCAAAAGGCTGGGTGTTTTTTTTCCTACTTTCTTTTCACTGATATTATAAACTGAGCCAGGAAAAAAGTAAGACTGAACAGATCAGAGCTGACATTAAAAAAATGTGATATTCCTAAGGTCTGTTGCATGCACTATGCTTTCATTTTTGTGTGAGGGGCATGAGGTGGATCTATCATGTTGGAACAACTATCAGAGCTGCCACCCCCCTGGGCATTCCATTTATCACTCATTTAAAATAACACAAATGTAGTTTCACATTGTTACTATGAGGGAAGCAAGAAGATGAACCAATAGAATTATTTGAATGCTGAGTTGATGTCATTGGCTGTAGAGTTTGGGACCAGTCAGAACAACAAGGACACCTAGGAGGCTTGTTGGGGTGTAGACGTTGACCATTTTAAATACAGGACAAAGAAGGGGGTAAATCAGTCTCCCTCAGAGAGAGAGAGAGAGAGAGACAGTTAAGGGTAAAGAAGACATTGTAGTGATGTTCCCTTGGTTGAGCGCAATGTTTGCAAAGTGTCCAATTTTGTTTTACAAGATTTTGAGATTGTTCATTACAGAGCTTCTGAGGGCATGAATGAATGAGGCACAACACACTAGACTAGACAGCAAAGTATTATTTGCATTAGCTAGTTGTGTATCCTTATTGAAGTAGGCACTTAAATGATAGAGAAGACCAATTTTCTGGTGTAAAGATTTAATCATGTTGTCTATGTGAGTTCTAAGAGAGAATTCCTGATCAAAATGTATGCCAAGGTACTGTATGGATGTAACAATATCAGTTATTGATCCTGAAGTAGTCAGGTTTAGCAAGTGCTGTCTTGACGTTCCCAAGTGTCTGAAGCCAGGTAGTATAGCTTTAGTCTTTTTTTTTGTATTCAGAACGAGCTTATTAGCTAGGAACCATTCTTCTAACTCTCTGAAGTAATTTGCAAGCTGGCTACTGATGAGACTAGAGTCATCTGAACTTCTATACAATACAGCATCAGCATACAGCTGCAGTTTGGCCTCTCCACAGTTCCCAGGCATGCTGTTTACAAATAGGAGAAAAGTAAAGGACCCAAAATTGAGCTTTGGGAGGACACCATCAGTAATGGGTATTTCCAATGACTTGACACCCTTCCACTTCACCTGCTATGCCCAGTTCATCAAGTATGTTTACACCAGTGATACAAGAGGCTGTATAGACCTGGGTGTTGCAACGTACTTAATAGGAGGCTACAGCTGACCAAAGTAGTATAAGTTCATATATCTCATCAAATGTTAAATTTCATCCAATCAGCGTGTGCCACATCATTTGACAGGTGGGCATGGCCTAAAATGGACCAATCAGAACCATACCTTGTTAAACCAGAAGTCCCTCCCTAAAATGTGCTAGCCCTGCCCACTTCCAGTGGAAGTGACATAAGCGCGAACCCATGTCCCACCCAATTGCGCAGGAAATGACCCACACTGAAACCCTGGAAGTGACATAACACCACCATTTTGTAAGTGTCCTATGCCCCTCCTTCTCGTACACTCCTCGAACCCCTGCCACCCACCATTTTGTAAGCATCCTATGACCCTCCTTCTCATACACTCCTCGAACCCCTGTCATGCCATCCTGGCTAGAACCTGAGCCCCACCATGCTAGCTCAAACTCCTGTCCACTTCCTTTCTCCTGCACCCCACAATCCTGGCTCTAACCCCTGTCCCTCTTTACCACCATGCCCCCCACCCACCCCAAAAAAATAAGTTAGGATTTATGTAGTGTTATGTGCCCCCTGTTGGCTTGGGTGTATAACTGCAGGGACATGTGTGTGTTTTTTGATTAGGATATTTTCAGAAAGAAGTATCTAGGAGGCAACCTGATCATGCAGAGATTTCACAGATCTGTTTGGAGGCCCCCCAAGGGAAATCCATCTGCCTGTGTGAGTACCCATTTTTCTGTTTTATAACAAGTTATAAAATGTGCAAAACTTGCACTAAAAGGATGCCTTTATGTATATGCATGTAACATTTATAAGCTAAAACAGGGACCTGTGTGTAAATAAGATGGTTCAACAGTTTTCTCTGGATAGCATTGCAACATGCTGGCTGTGTGTGCATGGGACCTCTGTGTAAATAAGATGGTTCAACAGTTTTCTCTGGATAGCATTTGTAAAACATGTAGCTTTATGCTTTTGTTACAAAATAAATGTATATAGTTACACTACAAAAAAATTAAAAGTCATGTAGTAGGTTTGTAACCATTACCTGTATAATGTTTCTGTAATTTGTCTGACTTGGAACCTTTGTAAAAGAGCTCATTGCTCAAAGGTATTAATCTGAAGCTTAACCAAATAGGAAAATAAATAATATGTTAGCAATCACAAAACTAATCATTTATACTCCATCATGAATTACAAAATAAAATACATTTCTCTTTGGAGGGGCTTTCAAATATGTGTTTTAAGACTGAAGAAAACAAAAATGAAGTTGCATCTTTTAAAGGGATGTGTGTGAGCTATGTTACACTAGATTACTGATTTAAAGGTTGCAGCTGTTTTTAGAAAAAGGACAGAATTTTTATTTTGACTTTTAAAAACATAACTTAAACTAGCACGCAACTGTTGTTACTATAAACTGTGTCTTAAGACTGAGAAAAAACATCTGTTTTAATTAGACTGTGACCAACGTTTTAGTAGTATGTCATTACTCTTTCTAGACAACTACTGTGTAAAAGAGAAAAACAGATGATTCTCATGATTAACTTTTTAGAAAAAGACAAAATAAGTTTTATCTTTTGATTAGTGGAATGCAAGATATGTTACAATGAATTACTAATTTAAAGGACACAGCTTTTTTTAGAAAAAATTCACAATTTTCATTTTGACTTTTAAAAACATTATAAGTTGGCATGCAACTGACCTTATTATAAAAATGTGTCTTTGTCTTAAGACTGAGAAAAACATCTGTTTTAATTAGACTGTTACCAATGTTTTAGCAGAAAGGCATTAGAGAGATGCCATCCAGCTGTCGCAGGAAGTGAAAAACAAAGCCTACAAGGAGTAGCCTAGGACTTATATATTTCCCCATGGAGAAGGGGTGGGGAGGGGTTTTTTGATAGACAGTACCAGATGTTCAGACATTTTTCACTACTAGCCACGTAGTTGGGGTGTGGTTTTACACATTTTATATAAGCATTTCAAGACACTGAGAGCTGAAGACAAAAGAACAAAGCGAGACCACCAAAAATACGTCTTGAGCTAAAAGAATTTTTAAAAACATTTAACAAGCAATAATGGAGTCATGGGGTGGAAATGAAGCCCTTTTCCAATTGATTGAAGAGCTGAATAATGCACTGTTTACCACTACAGAACGTGTACATTTTTATTTTTAACTAGGAATGATAGATGCTGCAGGTTTTGAGGGGGGTTAAGGAAAAAGGCTGCAGGTTTCAGATTTGAAATTTGTTTTACAGTATAATGCCGAAAATGGGAGACTGGGGGTTAAAAAAATGAGGCAAGTTTTTAGAGTTGAAATTTTGTCCTACAGTATAATGCTGAAAATACAAAAGTTGTGACAGAGGTGTATTTTCTGTTTTTACCAACAGCACAGCAAACCCCTGCAGGAGGGAGATGGAGAAAGAAACAATTACTTGAATGCAATGTTTTTCAAAGGCACTCAAAAGTTTCTGCTGGTGTGAGTTATGAGCAAAATAGATCTTGTGTGAATCTGATTGATGACGTACAGCCATCTACAAGCAGCAGCACACAGGTTTCTGACAAAGAGTTATTGCACCCAAGGTTTCAAGAAAGGGACATTGACATGATCAATGCTGGGAAAGCCTGTATTCTTAATGCATTTGATTGCGTGTTTAATGGCTTGGTAATTGAGAGCAGATTATCTAGTGAGGATTACGATCATCCAATGTTTAAATCTGAGTTTTGTAAAGGTACTTTACTGAGCAGTGTATTTTCTTTATTATGTACAACAAATTTCTCATACTTAGAGCTGAAACAGATGGCCACATGTTTGAAAAGTGCAGGAGAATGGAGGAAACGGTGTCCAGATACAAAAATAAAATTACAAAGTGAAAGCACAGAAGCTCTCACAAGCTGAGTACAAAGGGTGGCAGCACTAACAAAATGAAAAAAAATAACAAATGGGGTCAAAAAAGAAAAATCTGGGTAAAAAATAAAACAATCCATGATAATTTGAACAGAAAAGTAAAGAGTGCCAGGCAAATATTACAATGTAGGTTATTACAGATGTTGTTGATGTTACTCTGCGGAATTACAAACCAGCTTGTGAATATATGCAAGATGAGATGATTATCAAACAGGTCAGCCTTACAGTATTTTGTGAATCTGTGCAGCAACATGAATGTTTTAAAAAATTTATATACAGAATTCCATCAACGATATAAGTTTATAAATCTAGATAAAATAACATCTTTTATAGAGGCTATTGCTGCAATGCACTAGGCTATAATAGAATTGCGGATAGAGTTCTGAGACAAACATGCTGTGGAGACTTCATACAATTAAGATTAAATGTCTTTTTTAAATCAACCTTGTTCTCAAGAGAAAACACGCCCTAATGAGTTAAATGCTGCCACCTTCTTAGATCATCTAGCTGATATGCTACAGATCGATGCTGAAATGATTGTTGATGACACTATGCATCTTGTGGTGACTACCATCAGGAATCACCATGGTTTGGGGTTGGAGGGGGAGACGGACACTGAGCTCCATCTTGTATAGCAGGATTTTACAAAAAAGAGACAATACTTGATTGATTTAAATAACAGAGATAATAGTTTGTGTTTTAGGAGTGCCATTCTCGCACTCCTAAATCCACATATCAGTGACAGTCAGTTGTTGAATAAGGCTAAAATATTGCATGCTGAGCTAGGTTTGTCAGACCAAACCCCTGTCACTGCCCCAGTTTGAACATTTTTTAGGTGTCAAAATTAAGATTTTATATCATAAAGAAAGAAACTGGCAAACATTTTCAAGAGGGCCAGAAAGACTTCCAAAAACACTGTTTGTATTACTGCATGACCACTATTATTATGGTATAACAAATGTAAAAAAAATCATTGATGCTAGGTACCTATGCAAAGATTGTGATGTAGCCTATAGCCATAAGGGAAATCATATCTGTGCACAACAGTGCAAAGTTTGCTTTGACCCCAATTGTCTTGAACAGGAAACTGACACTGCATCCTGCCCCTACTGTAAAAGGCTTTGTAGGTCTTTAGCATGCCTAGAAAGGCATTTAGCTAGAGCTGATGGGAGTACAGGGTCTTGTAAATCCATGAAACTGTGTGAACAATGTTTTGTCTTTTATATGTAAATTGATTCAGTGTAACAGATGTGGTTCTTTCATGACCGCAGACAAGCATCAGTGTTACATGTCACCACTCACAGATGTAAAAATCTCTGAGAAATATATAGTGTTTGATTTTGAGGCCACACAAGAAACGGGAGAGCACATACCAAATTTTGTGTATGCTAAGCAATTAGATGGGGAGAGGTCCTTGGAATTTGAAGGGAAGATTGTATAAGATTTTTTAGAATATTTATTGATGCACCATTTAGACACTACAAATTTATATACTACAGTGCCAAAGGTTATGACAGTTATTTTATTATTGAATAACTAGTCAAGGAAAGAATTGATATTAAATTGCTCACATTAAGGAGGAAATTTCATTGTGTTACAGTGACATCCCACACATCAGATTTATTGACAGCTATTGTTTTTTTCTTTTAAATAGCTAAAATCCCTTGCAGCTCTTGGATTTGAGAATGAGACTGCTAAAGGTTATTTCCCTATTTATTTTAACAATGGCTAATAAAAATTTGTAGACCCTGCCCGATGCTCAGTTTTATGGTTCTGAATATGTGCTGCCTGCAGAAAAGCAAGTCTTTGCAATGGTACCTAGCTAACTGACATAGAGAATTTGATCTGAAAAGAGAGTCATACTATTGTCAGTTAGATGTTGAAATTCTTCGAAAAGCCTGTGTCAAATTGAGGAAAGAAGTATGAACATGATAGCCAAACATGTTTTAAAACAGTCAGACGGTGATACAGTAGAGTATGAAACAGTATCCTTAGACCCCTTCCAGTACGTCACGATAGCCTCAGTCTGCATGGCCACGTACAGATTTTTATTTTTGAAAGAATGCACTGTCGCTGTTCTTCCCCCAGATGACTACCACAGACAATTAAAGAGATACTCCACTCCTGCTATTCAGTGGCTTATGTACATAACTGAGAAAGAAAACATTTTATTCAGCTGGCGCTATGGGGTGGTGTGAATTTAAGGTGGTTCTTATTTTTGGATGGCTATTCTGTCATAAATGGAATACCTATAGCATTTGAATTTAATGGTTGTTTTTTTTTCATGGTTGCAACATCTGTTACTGTGAGAGAGATAGAAACCACATGACAGGGACTAGTTTTGGACAGTTATTCAATAGGACCATGCACAAATTTAATTTTATAAAAAGCAAGGATTTTGCCATTAGAGTATTGTGGGAACATGAATGGAAAGCAATGCTGGCTGCAGATCAGGGTTTGAATAATTTCTTCAGGGACAGGCAGCTACCACAGCCACTCAAACCTAGGCAGTCACTGTCTAGGGGGGAGAACAAATGCCATTTGTCTGTACTATAAGACGCAGCCTGATGAGAAAATACACTATTATGATTTTAACAGCCTCTACCCTTTTGTTAACAAAACAAAACAGTATCCAGTCGGTCATCCTGACATCATTTATGACAATTTTGTTGACCTCAAGCAGTACTTTGGTTTACCAAAAGTAAAAGTCTTACCCCCTAGACGCCCTTTTTTTTCTAGTGCTGCCATCCAGGATTGGTAAAACACTTGTGTTTACATTATGTCTCACATGTGCCGAAAACAGACTTCAAACAACATCGTATGCACACGAGGAAAGGGCACTTACAGGCACCTATTGTACTGTAGAACTAAACCTGGCACTGGAAAAATGCTACAAAATCATTAATATTTATGACGTTTGGCATTTTAAAGAGTCATGTACAGAACTTTTTGCAGACTACCTCAAGCTGTTAGCAGTGTCAGTGGCTCAGTAGGTAGCACTCTCACCTCTGAGGCCGGAGATCAGAGGTGCTGTGGTTCAGTTCTACATCTGGCACTTGGGTTAATATCCCAGTACTGACACTATAGTGCAGCATGAGAGGGGTGCTACACTTGTGAGGTGCCATCTTTTGGATGAAATGTTAAACCGAGGTCCAGTCTGCCTGGATTGGTGGTAGTTCAGGTGGATGTTAAAGATCCCATGGCACTTATTAAAAAGAGTGGGGGAAATTTTTATTGACAAACTACAAAACCAAAATCACATGTCAAAATAAATACAAAAGACTCATGTAACAGGAAAATCAGAATCAGTCACCAATGGTAAGCATTTTCTTAAAGCAAACAATGGTCCAAATGACAAACTCCTCATTTCAGAAAAATAAACATCTTTTAAATCCTGTTCAATACTTTGAACCACCAGTAGGTGGAACATATCTTTTTGCTGCAAGGTGAAAAGACAGCGAGCAGTCCATAAATGCCATCTAATGATGGTAAACAATAAGTTTAGAGTGTCAATATTCCACTTTTTCCAGGTTGCTGGAAACATACCATGCAATAACATCTCATAAGTAACAGAAGTAAATAAAGGTTCCTTCCATCTGTTCACTAGAAATAACCAAAAACCAGTGATATAGGAACAAAGAAAAAAGGTGTTGTATTGTTTCATCCTGATTGACACATAAAGGTCTAGAGCACAATCTTTCATTCAGCTGTTTATGTTTATGATTTGCTTTAATATTGATCCGCTCATGACAATTGCCAATGTAGATCCTACATCTCTTGGGGGATGCGAGGATTCCTTAACAGTGTGTATAAAGCAGGTAAGTAATTAGGGACATTTGGGAAAAATTACAAGGTCTATGTAGGTGGTATCTATCAAGAAGTTATAAATGACTTTCCTATTTTGAGTCATAATCATATGGCTAGTAATCTTCCATTGTTTTAAATGGCAAAAGGTATTGTGAAGATAAGAAGGGGTAGAAGAGACACGTTTAACCTGTCTCAAAGTGTTAAGGTCTCAAAGATTAAACCAGGGTTGACAGGATTGAAAAAATTAAAATTCCCATCCCACATCATAATTAATTAAAAGTGGTTTAAAATTAGTCACAAAAAATAAACTATTATAAAAAAATAATGGGTGTATCATATTAAAACCACCTTCCTTTAAAGGTAAGCAGGTAATGGAACACTTAACAGGATTCAGACGGCTGCCCCATAAGGCCTGAAAAAACATACTCAGAAGTTTGGTTTCCAAAACATGTGGAGGGGGAAAAACATAAGTTAAAAACAAAAAAATCAGGAGCAATTGAGACTTTATCAAGCAAACCCTCTTTTTTTTATTGAGTTTCCACGTGTTCCAAAGAGAAACCTCGGCCTGCGCTAGGTCCAGTTTGGGAGTCCAATTGATAATGTCTAAAGGACCTGAGCCAAACAGAATGCCTAAAATCTTATTAGGGGTGTCGCCAAAGTGCAATACTGGAATTATTACATCATTCCCGACTGCTGAGATCCAATGCCGTGACTGACACATTTTTCAAATTCAGGGATGCTCCTGAAACAAGACCAAAAGGACTTACAGAGCTGGAGGTAGCTGCGAAGGAACATCAGCTACTATTAAACTCATGTCATCAGCATAGGCTAAAACAGAAAGTGGTAGGAACAAATAGGCCTGACATTGTGTGCTGTATTATTGGTGCAGTAGGGATCCAAAAAATGATATACAAAAGGAGACTGAGTGGGCACTTGTTGCTTGAACACCTCTTTAAAGGTATCGAAAGGACCCTCCAGCTTCATTAACAAGAGGGATAGAAGTGGCTGTAGAATATAATCATTGTAACCAGGAGAGAGTAGTCTCAGGAACCCTATAGTGTCTCAAAACCTGCCATAAAAATTCATGACTCACCAAATCAAATGCCTGCCTTTGATCCAATGAATACAAGAGGCCTGTTAACCTATTTGAATTGCTATGTTCCACCAATTCCTGTAATAAAAGGACATGATTATGTGTACTTCTTCCTGGAACATTACTAGATTGGGCTTCCGAAATAACAAGAGGTGCCAGCTTTGCTAGACGGAGAGCAATAATTTTAGTTAGAATTTTAAAGTTCGTATTCACTAGGCTAAGAGGCCTCCATTAGTCAATAATTTTCTGTCTCCTTCTTATAACTATAGAAGGTACTACCCATATTAATTAAATTCCAATGGCAAAGTATCAGCTTTTAAAAGGAAGTGATAAACTCGGCCAATTCCACACCACCAATACCAAGCATTTATATGAAGCTCATTAGGAGGCCATCCAAGCCTGGAGATACTCCAGATCGTAGAGTTGTGATGACCTCAACTACTTCCCGTGCCTGAATATTACAAGCAAGCATATCAGATACTGATTGTTGCACATCAGGAACATGAATGGGACTAAGGAAGGCCAATATATCATTTAGACATGTAGGGAGTGGACTGAATAAGTTTTGAGTATACTTGGCCACATAATTTTGAATAAGCCTGGAATCAGTAATTGTATGACCAGCTTCAGTCACAATAGTATCAGTGGTTCTCCCCATAATCTGTTTAGAAAAATATGCAAATGGGCAGATCACATCATAGGCACCTTTTACACTAAAACGTTGACGCTGTTGCATTGAAGCATATTTTTTGGAGTGATGGTCCATTAAAGATTTTTTCAGAGTACTAATTTGTGAAGAAAAATCCTGGCCAGTGGTATACGAAAGGGTAAGGAGTTTTTGTAGCTGATGCTGTGTCCTATGGTATATAAAATAACCATCTTCATGATGGGTTTTGCTAAAGGATTTCAGTAATTTTGTCAAATCCCGCTTTGTATCTAACCACCACCACCAAAGATCATCATAAAGAAAAAACACCGATTTTCTGTTTTGGAAAAAGGATCTAAGAATTGTTAACAAAAGAGAGTTCTCCAATAAGGAAACATTAAATTTCCAAGTGCCAGGACCAAAAGTAGCAATATTCTTAGGACCAAGGAAAATGGTAAGCAAATTATGATCTGAAAATTCATCCACTTGTACTTCAGCAGCGGAAGTTTGTAAAAAGGAGGACACAAAAAAAAATCTATCCGGGTAGCTAAAGACCCTTTATGAAAGGTAGGGGTTTGTGTCTGGGTTAGAGAAAGATAGGCATCCTTCAGTTTTGCAGAAAATAAAAGATTTTTGAGAAAAGTGGTATCACAAAATAATTTTGTATTTTTTGAAACAGAGGACCTGTCCTTAGTGGACAACCCACAATTAAAATCACCACCAAAAATGATGTGCATAGAGGTGTAAAGATAGGGTCGAACCACTTTCAAGAGTTCAATCCTAAGCAACTTGGTTTGTGGGGCATAAATATTTATAATCTGAAAAGGGATAGAAAGGAACCTAAAGTCTATCAATAATACCCTGCCAGGGCATAAATCTAGAATCTTAATAATAGAGACGTTAGGAAGATTAAACAAAATATCCACACTAGAATATGTCTCCTGTCCAAATGACCACTATGATGGGCCTAAATGCCAGGATTTTTGGGCCCTAGAAACTTCGGGCAAAGAATGGAACCTAACATCTTGTAGAAGCATAGAGACTGGCAGTAAGGCAAGACAAAAACAAAAACTGAATCCTCTTATGTTGTTTTTACTGTTAACATTACACAGTATATGACCAAAAAGTAGACATATGCACAGCAATCACCTCTGTCTACCCTTTCCTCAGGGTACATTCTTTATGTTTTGTCTTGGCCTTAGCTTTCCTTTTTTGGGACCCCACATTGTCGATAGGGACTTCAGTATCTGTAGTAAGTTCAGGGTGAGAGGACAGGACAGAAAAAGAATCAGAGTCTGTGTTTTCAGAAGCATGTCACAGCAATTCATATTTATTCATCAAAGGAAGAGTCTCTACCCTCTGAGCCTTAGAGGAAGGTGAACCAAACTTTCTTGAACCCCTTGTAATTCTAGAAGGTGTAGTAAAAGGGTCAGAAGGGGGAGGTTCCATTGTTCCTAATGGAGCCGAGGGGTCCCATAGAAGAGTCACCTGAAGTGGAACAACTAGGAAGAACTGGGGAAGAAGGAGGGTTGGGAGTTAGAGAAAACTGAACAGGTTGTGAGACAGGCCCAGTCAAATCCTCCCCAGCAGGTACTACAGTAGCAGTAGAAACAATACTATGTGATTTATCTAAAGTAGTAGGAGGGGGGGCAACTGTAGAAGTAAAAGAAGAGGGACCCTTAATGTTAGAGCGTTGGGCCACTGTAATAATAAGCCGTTGTTCCTCTCCATCGGCTAAAGTAGGAGAATTATGGGCAGCCCAGGAACATTGCTGAAAAGTATCTCCCAGATCATCACATAAAACACAGAGAGGTTCTTCAGTACACTGTGAGCCTGCATGACCAAGACCACCACAAATAGTACATTTAATATTGTCACAAATGCTGCTGAGATGGGAGGTGGAACCACACTTATAACAGGCTTTTGGTTGTCCAGAATAAAACAAAACTCCTCTATCCCTGCCAAACAGAAAACTATTGGTTAGGTGTTGAATACCAGTATCAGTAGTCCGGAGCATAACCCTAACCTTCCACCCTCCCATCCACAAATTTTCTGAATCAAAAATGGCTTCAGGGTCAGAGAGTACTGTGCATCTTTGTTTCAGCCAAACTGTAATATCATTCAGACTGACACCTTCATTTCTAAACAGAATAGTGACATTCTTTTGTGCAGGTTTCGTTAAAGGAATTGCACTGAAGGGTGACCATAAAGGGATACTTTTCAACAGGTGAAATTGGGACCAGAATTTCTCTTAACCTTTTAAGGTTTTAAAACTTACATCAAAGTGTGACTCATTAGAAACATGTATTAATGCATGGACATCATAAGCAGCAAATTTCATGGAGTCTTTAAGCAAAGTGCACCCAACAAAAACCCTATCAAGAATTTCAGGTAAACCCCCAAATACTGTAATCTGACAGCATTGTGTCTCTTAGCCTGTTGAGTGGGGACAGAAAAACAAGATGCATACGTTTTAGTAGATGTAGAAGCAAAAGAAGTCATCCGTTCAGTCCGTTGAGGTTGTAGACCAGGGCCCTGGGGTGGTAAACTTCAGTGAAGAGGGTTGGAGTCCGAAAATGAAGCTGCAGGAGATGTGGAAACTGACAAATTGAGAATCGGATTCTGTGTTAAGCGTAAAGCAGGTGTTAGCGTGAAGTCCAACTGGTCATGCACAGGAGAAACAGCTGGGAAGTCTGCAGGGGTGATCCTAATGGGGGAAGGACTGGAGCGCCAGGTACCGACAACCGGATCCCTCTCCCACCCTGCCACAACAATAGCAGAGTCAACTGACCAGTCTCCCTGAGGAACAACCTCTGCAGGGGGCAAGTCAGACGCAGAGGTTCGTGGAAGAGAATCGGGGGAAACAGCAAGTACTCCAGGAGATGTTTCAGCAGAAGGAATTGTCGGGCAGACTGCATAGGAATGCGGAAATGTCAAAGCTGTCTCTCGGGCGTCTGACACAGTGGTCTGCAACAGTGAGTCAGAATCAGTAGGCAGCTGCAAAGCTGAGTTCTTAAGTGCTAAAAGCTCCTGTTTCTTTGTAAGATAATGTTTTTCCTCAAGCAATAGCAAAGCGTCCACATCTGTTGGTCGTAAGCATTCAGTATTTTGCAGAGACTATTTATCAGATGCTAGCTGTTGCAGTATAGGAACAGACTGGGAAGAAACAATTGTTTGCTTACTTTGATCCATCAAGGTTTCTGAGGAAGGAAACGAACTGGGAGATGCATGCAACTCAGATCCATTAGAAAAAGCTTGAGGAAGAATCGATGAGGTCTCTGGCAATCCAGAGACAGGGAAGGAGACCAACCCCCTGCCTCCAACACCTCCATGTCCTCCACAGCAAGTCCAGAGGCAGCCATCTTGGAAGAAAGCCAGGATGTAAGAGAACCTCCTACAGAGTAGGGGAATTTCCCCAGTGTCCTGGCCAAATTTCCCTCATTCACTAAAAATACCACCAACAGCTTAATCTGGTTCAGGGTCAGTTGGCATTCATCTGTATACCCTTCCCCCGGGTTGCGCCTGAAAATAGGCAGGATTTGTCTAATGCACTTACCCGGTCAACAAAAACTAAATAAATAAATAAAGCTGCATCTAAAAAGCAAGCAACAGGCATCTGGTTTCCCTTCATGGGTAAAAAATGAAGCGGATAAAGTCAGGTACATACAGCAGTATTTTGAAAGGGAAAATGTACATTTGAACCCTGCGGCCATAGCTGTTAACCCCACAAGGAGACAGATATCTAAACTGTTTTTAAATTCTCTTTAGGCAATTTGGCAGGGGAAATTTGGGCAGAGAGCTAATGGCTGACCACTTAGTATAGTAACAGACCCTGGACAAACTCTTTTCAGTATGTGTTTGTGCCATACTACGATATAGCCTCATGCTGTTTCATCGATGATGAAACAGCTTGTTTAAGCCGGAAATACACAAGAGATCATTACCCAAATTCTAATAATATCAACATATTTATAGCTAGTTTTACAACAGCATATGCCACAGTGGAACTCTACAACCTGCTAGATAGGTTACAGGACATGTGCCTTTACTACAACACTCACTTTTGTGTCCAGACCAGGTGACTGGACCCCACCTCTAGGTGATTATTTAGGGGAGCTAACCAGTGAAGTTCTTGCAGATGAACACATTACAGAGTTCATTTCCGCAGGCCCAAAAACTTACAGCTACCGGCTGTCCAGTGGAGAGGTCGTTCTTAAAGTGAAAAGGGTTTACCCTTAATGTAGCCAGCAGTAAACACATTTATTTTGAAAGCCTGAAGGACCTGGTCTTTGATTATATGGGGTCACAGATCTCTAAAGAAATTACCGTGAGTCAACCCAGCATTGTTAGGAATAAAAAGCAGTGGTCCCTTGAAACAAAAACGCTGTCCAAGACCCAGAGAGTAGTTTATGACAAGTGAGTTTTACAAGACAATTTTAAAACACTTCCTTACAGATACTGATTGTGAAAAATGGATATCAGGTTGCAGCATCCCTTTACTTGTCTGTTGGTTGGCCCCTCTAATAGTGGGAAGAGCATCTTTATAAAACAGTTGTTGGAACATGCTGATGCCACTTTATCACACAAGCCTGAAAACATTGTCTGGTTCTACAGCTGTTGGCAAACTTTGTATAATGAACTGTTTTTAAAGATCCTGCAGATTAAATTTGTGGAGGAGCTACTAGCTGACAATGATCTCTTACCCCCTGGAAAGGTAAATTTTATTGTTATAGATGATTTAATGGACTCTGCCTGTCAAAATAGTGAAGTCGAGTATTGATTTACCAAGTACAGTCATCATAAACAGTTGACAATATTTTTAATTGTCCAGAATGTGTTCTGTCAAGGTAAAAAAAAAAGCAGGGCTATCACCCTAAATGCCAAATACATGATTTTGTTTAAAAACCCCAGAGACAAGCTGCAGATCATAACTCTGGATAGGCAGATGTATCCTGGTCAGACAAAATCTTTCTTAGAAGCTTTTGAAGATGCCACAAGAAAGCCTCATGGCTGTTACTGGTTGATTTAAGATCCAATACACCAGATGAATATAGACTGTGGTGAGTTGTTGCCCCCAAACTGGAGTTTGTGTATATGTCATGAAAAACACATTCTGCTTCTAAAATATTTGATACTGTATTGTCATTATGTCTAAAAGACTGCAGAGAAATCTGTCTGTTTTAAAGTTACTAGTAAAAGGCCTCCAAGCTTAAGAAAAGCTATTTTATGTTCAGCCTCTGATGATCTGATATCAACTATAGCTGAGATAGCCTTAAACACTCTCAAAGGAAATATTCCACTGTCAGCGAAACAGTTAGGTTTACTGGGAAAAAAAACGGAGAGTCATTAAAACTTTAAGCGATAAACAAATAACCTTAAAAAGGAAAAAGAAAATAGTTAACCAGACAGGTGGCTTTATAGGGACACTGTTAGGAATTGCCATCCCTTTGATCACTGGCCTGCTGGCTAACAGATAATGGATTTTACTCAGAAAATGTATTTGGTGCCTCAGCAACAGATGGATCACATTAAAACTAATTACCCTGATCAGGATATGAGAAAAGTTGCAACTAACAGTTTGGACACTGACATGAGAGCTATACTGTCCCGATCTGATTTATCAGACTATGACAAAGCCAAAATGTACTGTGCTGTGTTACAGTGCTATCTGACTTTGGTAAGACAAGGAGAACAAGCTAAAACCAGTTTAACATTATTGATGTCTGAAAATGAATCAATTTCTGACCCCTCTGCAGACACGGCAGAGACAGCTTCTGTACCTAGTACTATGGAAAAATACATTTTAAGTAGTGTTTCTCATTGGTCTAAAACCAATGCTGAACTTTTGTTAAAGCATATGGCAAAGAACAAGGATATTGTGTTTTAGAGTGATAAGGGGGAATTAATGTATAAAGGTACTGTTGTTTCTGGGTCTCACGTGGTCAATTTGGTAAGAGAGGTTACTGCCACTCATACAATCCCTGACCCCAGAAAGCCAAAGGGCTGGGATGTTTTTGTCAAAGCAATGGCTGAATCTAACATACCCACCTCAGTGTTTGCTCATTCAGCAAACAGGAGCTATATGGAAAGGTTCAAATAGGCTGGTGCAAGACAACCACAGCCATCTCCAGTCAACCAATGGTCAGTGACACCCAAAAGACGAAAGTCTTTTAAAAAACCTACGTGGCTCACTGTGTAAAATGTAAATGCCATCTCTATGTATGAATGTTATATACCTCAGTGATTGCTGTGTACAACCTATGTTAACCATTTACCTCATATTGACTATGTAATCCTGCTTTTGCAAAAAAAGTGTTTATATTGATGCATGTTAGCCTACCTCATATTGACTATGTAATCCTGTTTTTACAAAAAAAGTGTTTATATTGATGCATGTTAGCCTACTTCATAGTTAAATATGTTAACATGTTTTTAGAAAGAGGTGCTTATCATAATTCTACCTCAGTGCTATGGTATATATAGTGTGCATTTTTTAACAGGAGATGCTTCTGTTTATTATATCTTATTCTTGATGTTACCACTGATGTATGTCGTATTTTTTTGGCATGTTTTTCACAATAAATATCTTTATATTTTATATATTTTTGTCGTTATTGAAGACATTGCATATCTGAAAATGTTAAACACTGGTGCCCCCCCCCACCCAAGTTTAAACACAGGTCCACAGAAAAAAAACTGAGAGACACACAATTATGAGTGTTTATATATGATTTTATAAGTGACTGTTTTTGAATACAATTACAAGCGGTTGCATATTTTTAAATTCATTACAAGACAAACAAGTCTAATTCTGGGTGCCACCTCATGATCGTGCCCTGAGGTGTTTAGATGTCTGAAAAGTCGGCGTACAAAACTAGTTACCATGGCATCATTTTTCAGCAAATCATTAGAGTACATTTTTAGAATTTGATCATAAGAAAGCCCTTTGCATCTGTGGTGTAAGAAAGAGATGCAGTGAAATCCACAGGTGGTAGAGAAGGTATCTTGCAACTGTGTGCTTTGGTACTAAATGCTCTTTGCATTTCTGTTTTAAAAAAAAATCATTCGTGCATGATTGTCATGATGAAAACCGTAGCTGTCGAAGAACTCCCCAGTCCCATTTTCTGAAATGTATACAGCTAACCAGTGCTGTCCAGGGAGGTCATGGGGGTCAGTATTGATGACTAGTGCTGTGGGAAGGTTTCTCAGTCTCTCCTTGAGTAGCAGATCACAGGGAAACATGCCCAGAAAGCAGTCATGGATGTGGGAGTCATTGCTTACATTTTTTTCCAGCTGCCTTGTGTTCATTTTTTATGGTTTATCACATATAATCAAAAATGACATTTCTTCTCTGTTTCATTTTAATGACATTATCTAACACTGCATAGATAATGAGATTAACTGTTTGTGGAAGGGATTCTGCAAATCTGATCTCAGCTCTGAGGTTCCCAGTTTTAATTAAAGAGTAATGATCAGCACATTCTTGGTCTGGAGTGAGATCAAAAGCAAACAGGGTGTACCCTTAGGTAAATTCCTGATGGTTAACAACTAGTGGTTGATCTTTCATAGATTCCCCCACCGCTAGTACTAGATTAAAATAGTCTCTCATAGCATTCCCATTTCTAAAATCAGGCTGCAGAGGTTTAGCGGGAATTTGTTCACCGTCCAGATACAGAGCCACAAAATGAATGTTATAATGTTTAAAATTAAAGGGCTTTTTAGTGTAGGATCCACTAAAAGCATCATTGTCAACAAATCCCATGACCATCATTTTTGGTAAGTGTCCCAAAAACAAATTATCTTGGTTGCAGACCCTGCTGCCTGCAGGGAGACTGAACACTTTCATTCCCACTCTATCTAAAGGGGATTTAGCATTGGAGGTCAGCAGGGCTTCTGAGTGTCCCAGATGAACACCGGGGGTCACTTTAACCCTTTTGACAAACAAAGAGGCGGCCATGACTTTTAGCTTATAAGGCTCAGCATCTCCACCCATCAGGCAAAAGCTGTCCTGTTACGTGTCAGTTTAATTTTAATATCCACGCCAGTCAACATCAGTTTCTCTTGAAAAAATAAGTCTGTGTGCAGGTGTCCCAGCAGCTCTACCCCTCTGCTGAGATGTGTGAAGGAGCTTCTTTTATTAAAACCTACATTGTCACCGTCTCTGTCTGTGATTTCATGTTTCCTTGGGGTGTCTTTGTAAAATAACCCTGGGGTGAATTGGGTAGAAAGGGTCTGTTCACTGAAGTTCAGCACAGATTCTATGACTGCCCTGTAGGGATAATAGTTACTGCTCTGACTGATGAGCTGATCTCCGACAGTCACATCCAGCTGACTGAAAATGATGGCCACTGGGTAGTTTATAAGGCCCACTTTGGCTGCTGCAGGTATATCACCACCATCTGCTTCAGTGATTTTGCAAACCAAGTAAAGAAGCATGTTGTTTAGATCCAAATAGTCTTCACCATTCCCTGCTATATAAAATTCAATTAGTGAGTTTTCTGAAAGGGCAGCCAGAGGAGGTATCTCTACATAAATGCTTTTTTCAATGCTTGTCTGTGTGGGAGCAATGGCAAACAAGTCAAGTTCTGATTTTGTGCATTCTTCAGAACCACAGTGCACGAAAGCCATGTTTTTTTTTAGAACAGGTCTCTGCTTTTTTTACGCCCCCTTGAAGGTCCTTTGGCCTTTGAACGCTTTCTTTTATGTGAAGTTTTGTGTTTTGAAACACCTCTTTTAAAGTAGCTGGGAGGTCCAATAAGAAGCGAAGGGTGTACTCTGCGCTTTCTATTTTTACCTCTCTTGAATACAATCAGCCCTGAACCACCCTGAGTAGGCTTATTACTCCCTGACATCTTTTGAGCGACCGCACTAGTCACATGCCCCACAACATCCTTTGCAACATTTTTAGCAGCTGTCTGTAGATGTGGTTTTGCAATTTTAAATACCCCTTCTTAAAAATGGAACTGCTTTTCTGAACAGACTATGAAATATCCCTCCTATACCAGAACCATACATAGAAGGAAGTCCATGAAAGCCGGGCAGACCATATCCTGCCTGTGCCTTGTAATAGCTTCTGTACAAGGCAGGGTCCCCATAATGTGAACGATCACCATCCTTGTTTAAATTTTAAAGCACTCTCTGGGGGTGAAAATGCAACTTCACAATCACCTTTCCAAATCGAAATGGTACAGGTTCATTTTGATCATTCTTTATTTCAATAGTGACTGTATCGATCTGATGTTTACTGACTGTTTGATAATGGGGTTTATTGTAGGTCAAGGTCACTATCTCATTGTCTTGGCCCCTGATGGGTACGCAACTCAGCAAAGGCACTAGACTGTCACCCACTATTTCATGCGTGATAATGTCAGTGTAGATATATAATGTGTAAAAGTCCCCATTAATATCTGTAGGGTTCTTTGTTAGATTCTTTCCTACACCTACCTCTAGTCTGCTAAAATCCAAAAGGTACTGTAACTGTCTGTGCATAAACAAAATGCATTTGATGTCACTGTCAATGCTTATTTCTCTCCCGACAGCTTGTTGTTCCAAAACAACTGGCAGTTTATTTACTTCAAATATGCTTTTATTAATTTGAGTAATAACACCAGCCATGTTAGGATAATAACCTGATGGAATTTTAAATGCTGCTGACTCAGTAAAGGGGCCAGTTGGTGGTGTTTTACTTTGGGCTATGCTTAGAGGCTGATAGAGCATACTAAACCTGTTTTTATGTGCAGGCACGTTGTCCCAGGTATGAGGGTACTGAATTTTTGCTAAGCCCACTTCCCATTCACCAGGTAGTTCAAGCATTTGTGGTAACTTTACTGTAAAAGTGGATATAGTATTGTTGGGGAAAATATTGTGCGAGGCATTGCTGGGCAAGGTGATAGAAAAACAATTAATTTTTGAGCATTTTAAGCTTTATCTGTTTCTAATGTCCCGAACCTGTGTTGCCTCAACCCAGCTATTAAATGTATCGGGCCACCCTATCCACTTTACCAGATACCAAGTTTTTCTGCCACGCTTTTTCTCTGCCAGGATTTTCTGCACCCTATACACACGGTCCTCATCAGGTTCAATTTTTTGCAACTCCTCTGCATAAAAAGTACCTTTGATGTCTTCCCGATAGTCTTTTAGCTTATAGGTGGGCCTCTGTGTCTTTAAAACCTCCATCACAATAAATATCTCATCTGTGTACATCTATTCATATCCCTTTTCAAACACCCCTTTTAGCTTAGATAGTCTCACGTGATAATCTTTCTGAAGGGTACCCTTTTGTTTTTTGCCAAGAACAGTATTACCGTAGAGGATCTTCCATACACCCAGGGCATTGGAAGGGTTAACATCCACAGGCCTGTGTTTAATGCTTCTGTGATAAGTATGGTTATAGCTGTGCACCAGGTCTGACAACACATCTGTATATTTCCAAGTATTCTGGGCTGTAAAGTAGCACACGCGTGACTTCAGTGTCCTATTAAATCTTTCTACAATGCTGGTCTTTAACTTCATTATTCATCATAAAATGGTGTATTTTATTTTGTTTTAATAGGTTCTTTAAGGAGGCATTTAGAAACTCTTTACCCTGATCAGTCTGCAACTTCTGAGGTGTGCGTCCACTTTTAAAAATAGTTTTAAAGGCTTGCATCACTGCCTTGCCTGATTTGTCTTTTAAAGTCGCTACCTAGGCATACTTGGATAGCACATCAATGCACGTCAGTATGTACTTAAACCCATTATTGTACTTTGCATATTGACTCAAATCCACTAAATCAGCTTGCCATTGTCTGTCTATGTCAGAAACAATGACAGGATTTCTCTTAAATCGGACTCTGGCTGCTTTGTGTAATGAATAGGGGTCCTGCTTCGCAAGCCATTCTGCAACATCTTTCCTGGTGACATCTTTATCAAGTTTTTTTGCAGCCTTATACAGCTGAGTCACCCCTGTGAAACCACCCACTTTTTTTGCATTAAAATATATATTCTGGAGCAGGTGATCATTCATCTTCTTTCGTCAACCCCTGATACATCTGTAAGCTAGCAAAACTCTTGTCACCAGTAAAATAAAGCATGTGCTCTTTCTATTCTTTTAAAAACACTATGACAACCACAAAGTGCAATGCATGATTATATTTTATTTATAAATGCACACGTCATAACAGTATTTGAAGGTTTACTTTATATACTTTATGATACATAAACTAATGCATATAGCTGCTACCTACAAAAAGCATAACACATGGCAAGCATGCAATGATTACATAATATCTTGTTTTCTACTCTTCCAGTTTTAGACGTTTTACAATACCCAGAGACAGTAACTTTTGAGCTGCATGTTTTACACTAGCATGGACATCGTCCACTTCCCCCTTAGTGATGAGGTGGGCACAATACATACACACATATGCCATACACCACTCAAAATAATTAGCCTGATTTTTAAGAAAATCTGTTACATCTACAATGTCATTCACCTTACATAATGCTCTATGGTTAATTTTTTCCATTACTTCAATACAGAGTCTCCATATAAAGTGAAGCAACGCTTTAATCAGAGTCAGTGTGTTTTCTGCCAGTGAAGCAGCAGCATCTTCAGGGCAAACATTTAATGCAGGCTGCTTTCCAAAGTATACAGGTTCCTTTAAAATGTCCTTTATCACACGGTACATTGTAGACATCAAGACTGCCTGGAATATTGGGAGCATGCCAGTACGTTCCATTTGAAAGTACATTATAATACACTATTTAGGAAAAGCATATGCTAAATCTGATTTATGAAACACAACAAAAGCGATAAAAGAAGCAAAATATGATGACAGTCTCAGACCTCCCATTCTGCAGACTAAACACTAAAAATTAAACAGCAGTACAGATAAAACCACAAAAGTGTACCACATCATAAGGATTATGCATAAATTCTATAGTAATTTTATACATTGCTTCCTCAAGAGTAGCACCTTCGTCCTTAAAATAATCCACAGTTTCCTTTTAGGGTCCCTCTGGGAGACCATCAAAAAGACCTTGGCTTGTCTCTAAAAGTACAGATGGTGCTTGTCCTATAGGTAGATTTAAACCAGGTTGCTTAGCTCTGTGTCTGACTAGTTGGTAAATAAGCCTCTGGATGCACTGACAGGGTGTTTCCCATCGTGGTATACCCTGGAAAAAACATACAGCACTATGTTTTAGTAACCTCACACTGCATGGTGTGGTTTAGCAAGCAGAAAAAAACATTTATCACATGGTACATTGTAGGCATCGAGTGACTGGAATATCAGGAGCATGACAGTACATCATAATACACTATTTAGGGAAAGCATATGCTAAATCAGATTTATTAAACACAAGAAAAGTGACAGCTTCAGCGTAATGTATGATGACAGACTCTGACCTCCCGTTCTGCAGACTAAACACTAAGAGATCAACAGCGGTACAGAGAAAACCAAAAAAGTTTGCCAGATCATAAGGGCTATACATAAACTGCATAAGAATATCTTCCATCGCTTGCTCAGAAGTAGCACCCTCTTGTTTAAAATAGTCTGTGGTTATTTTCAAGGGTATTTCTTGGATACTGTCAAAAAATTCTTGGCCTGTCTCTAAAAGTACAGACGGTGCTTGTCCTGTAGGTAGATTTAAACCAGGTTGTTTAGTTCTGTGTCTGACTAGTTGGTAAATAACACTCTGGACGCACTGACAGGGCATTTCTGATCGTCATATACTCTGGAAAAAAACATACAGCACTATGTTTTAGTGATCTCTCACTGCATGGTGCAGTTTATCAAGCGGAAAAAGCTAGGGTAACAACATGAACAATATTAAAATAGTAACAAGTAACAGTTTTTTTGGGGGGGGTAAATGTTTTTTTAACAACATAAACAGGGTTCCTGAATTTCCTTACAGAATTTTTTTTAAAGGGCCCTTTTTTGACCAGTGGATCATTTCAGCAAGGAGAGAAGCCAGATTAACAACACATACAATATCACAAGGTTTTTTCTGCTTTATAGTACACACACACATGACTATGACGATCATGATATAAAGTCCACAAAGACATTCATTGTCTTCCACAAATACATCGGCAAACACTTTAACATTTTCTACAAGTGGCAACACTGATTCATTTATATATTTATCTGTATCCTCCCATACTTCTGGAAGGGCACACATCATCAGTTCAGAGGCTGCATGTATCTCACAAAGGCAAATGTCATATTGAGGTGAACCAAATAGTGATGGATGGCAGTAATGGCTTAGGATCAGATACATAAGTCTTTGTATTCTCTCTGTACTTGCATCTCGCATGATTATCTGTAAAATAAAATATGACACTTTTTGGTACTGAAATGTTTACATGTATCAATTTGTGGGGGGTAATGGTTTTAACAATATAAACAGGGTCTCTGAACTTCTTTTTAGAAATTTTTTAAAGGGGCCTTTGCTGACCAGACATGTGGCCTCTCTTCTAATCTCTCTGGTGGTACATATTTTTAATACACCACTTGGGATCATCAGCTCTTTTCACATCATTTAAAACATGACCGATATGTTGTAGTGTTTCATTGGTCATATTTAAGCCGTTGTTTCATTGCTATTGCTAAAATCACAGGCATAAGTTGCCCTATATGTATGGCTTCAGAAACATTTCTATATAATTCTGTAAGGGTCAATTCAATTCATCAGTGATACAAGAATGATTTTTCTGACTAGGGTCATCTATCTCGTACCTGGGACAGGCATCAACCAATTGAGCATGTATCACCCTCTCTATCACTGCAGCAATTATGCCATGGATGGTATGATGCATAACGTACTTGCAATACATATCGTGGTCAGTTTTGTGGGGTTTACTACTGAGGCCTGGTTTTTCACATGAGGGCCCCTGTCTAATCTCAGTAGAAGAAGAGGGTTGGGTAGTGATCACAGCCTGTTCTGTGACATTTTGAAACATTCTATCGCTCTCTGTATTTCTAACATACTGCTCCTCACACATCTCATTAACAATCACATTTGTATCTTTCACACAGCAAACACAGTCAAGCAGTAGATTTGTGGAAAGTTGCGAATCCATGTTGTCCAAATATGACTGCTGCTCCATTGCAAATCCTTCAGTCTATTAAAGTAAAACAGAAAACAGCATTGGTCCTCTGACTCATTATAGGTAAGATTTAGTTCTACTGCTAACTCATCTCCTCAGTTACACCATGTACGCATGTCACCACTCACACATTTTTTTTAAATGTTAAAATGCATTTACCTCATCAAGGCAACTCTTTTCTTCTTCTTCATTTTTCTTATCTTTCTCTTTCTTAGCCTGGGCTTGACTGCCTGTGGCTGCATTATCATCATCATCCATCTCTTGGTCAGAGGCACCTCTTGGCTGTGTCTTGGATTTCTTTTTCACAACTTTCTCTGATGCTTTTTTTGGCAGTGTCTCGCTGACCATCTTCTCTGGCTCCCCCTTCTTGTCACTCTCTGGTTTGGGTTTCATAGTAACTTATTTTTCTGCATTAGATTCACACCCCAGCAATTCTTCAAGGTCTTGTAGTGGTGTCTCTTCAGAAGGACAGTCAGATTTAGGATTTTCTGATTCGCTAAACTGTTCAGTGAGTTTCTTTTTTATGTCAGACACTCTTCCACTCAACAAGACTTGTGTGGGACATTCTTTTTCACACCTCATGTAGTACACATACATTGGCTTGGGTTGTGGGACACCGATAGCCATCTTCTTGCTTGGTTTTTCATCTCCAGACTTTTAATTCGGTAGTGCAACAGTCTGTCCTGTTGCTGGGAGGTTGAATTGAGAAGCGCTGCACTGTGCCATCTTCTTCTTGATGTTTTTGATAATCTGCTCCAAGTCTATAAAACAGAATCTGAGGAGTCTCTCAAAAAGCTGTGCCTTCAGGTTTCAACTGCAGGGTTTATATAATGCTTTGCCAGATGGACTGCCCCTTGGTAAAACCATCACCACACCCCATCATACTATACATGGTAACATGTGTCATAGGCACATCTGTTGTAGCCCCCATCCCCTTTCTTAAAAACATTATAAATATCACTCACATTTCATAGATACATAGATACATAGACAGTGTCAGCAGATAAGGGCCTATTGCCCACCCAGTCTGCCCATTTAAGTTTCTAAGTTCAGTTTATGTTTTCCAAGAAGTCTGTTGCCCCTAACCCCTGACCTCCAGAATTCCTTTATGTCTATTCCATGCATTCTTAAATCCTGTGATTGTTTCAGCCCCCACCACATCCTCTGGCAGGGTGTTCCACTTGTCCACCACCGGTTCTGTGAATAAATTCTTCCTCACGTTTCATCTGAATCATCCTCCCTCCAACTTCATCCCATGCCCTCTAGTCCTGGAACATCTTTTTCACTTAAAAATAGTGCATTCCTGCACCCTGTTCCTCCCTGTAAGATACGTGTATGCCTCTATCATATCCCCTCTCTCCCTCCTCTCCTCCAGGGAGTACATGTTCAGTGCCTTCAACCTGTCCTCATAGGACTTGTGATGCAATCCATGCACCATCTTTGTTGCCCTCCTCTGAACCTTCTCTACCCTGTCTATGTCCTTACGTAGGTAAGGTCTCTAGAACTGCACAGTGTACTCCAGGTGCGGCCTCACTAGTGTCTTGTATGGTGGAATTATGACCTCCCTTTTCCTGCTGGTGATGCCCCTGCCTATGCATCCCAGCATCCTATTTGCTTTACCTGCTGCCTTGTCACACTGTTTCCCTGCCTTGAGGTCATCAGAGATGATAACCCCAAGATCCCTTTCCTGCTTGGTGCATGCTATATCCTCACCCCCAACTGATATATTGTGGCAGGGTTTTTGTGCCCCATATGCATTATCTTGCACTTCCTTGCATTGAATTTCAACTGCCAAACCCCTGACCATTCTTCAAGTTTCTGCAGGTCCCTTCTCATTATGTCTACACCCTCTGGTGTGTCTACTCTGTTACAGAGCTTTGTGTCATCAGCGAACAGTGAAATTCTGCCTTCTAGGTCTTGTGCAATGTCATTGATGAAGATATTGAATAGTACTGGTCCCAGCACTGATCCCTGTGGTACCCCACTGGTCACTCTTCCCTCTGTGGAGTGACAGCCATTTACCACCACCCTCTGTGTCCTGCTGCCCAGCCAGTTACCTACCCACCACACTACTGTCCTACCCACACCCATATTCCCCAGTTTGTGCAATAGTCTTCTATGTGGCACAGTGTCAAAGGCCTTGCTTGAAGTCCAGATAGGCCATGTCCACTGCCCTCCCCTAATCCACCTCCCTAGTCACCCAGTCAAAAAATTCAATGAGGTTGGTCTGACATGACCTCCCCCTGGTGAAACCATGCTGCCTTGGGTCCTGTAGTCCATTGACAACCAGATGTTCCACCAATCTCTCCTTCAGTAGTGCTTCCATGATCTTCCCCACTACCAAGGTGAGGCTGACTGGTCTGTAGTTCCCCATTTCCTCTTTGTTCCCACCTTTGTATAAGGGGACTACATCTGCTATCCTCATATTCATTCATTCAGCCTTCTCTTTGATACTACACAGAGCTGAGGGGAGAACCATAGGTATGTGTCTTTCTTTTTTTCTGATTTCAGTGTATTTTTATTCTTTTAATTCATGATGGAGTATAAATGATTAGTTTGTGATTGCTATAGAATTACACACACACACACACACACACACACACACAGCCAGCATGTTGCAATGCTATCCAGAGAAAACTGTTGAACCATCTTATTTACACGCAGGTCCCTGTTTTAGTTTATAAATGTTACATGCATATACATAAAGGCATCCTTTTGGTCCAAGTTTTACACATTTTATAACTTGTTATAAACCAGAAAAAGGGGTACTCACACAGGCAGATGGATTTCCCTTGGGGGTCTCCAAACAGATCTGTGAAACCTCTGCACGATCAGGTTGCCTCTTATATACCTCTTTCTGAAAATATCCTAATAAAAAACACACATGCCCCTGCAGTTATACACCCAAGCCGACAGGGGGCACATAACACTACATAAAACCCTAACTTATTTTTTTGGGGTGGGTGGGGGGCACGGTGGTAAAGAGGGACAGGGATTCAAGCCAGGATGGTGGGGTGCAGGAGAAAGGAGGGGGACAGGAGTTTGAGCTAGCATGGTGGGGCTCGGGTTCCAGCCAGGATGGCATGGCAGGGGTTCGAGGAGTGTATGAGAAAGAGGGTCGTAGGATGCTTACAAAATGGTGGGTGGCAGGGGTTCAAGGAGTGTATGAGAAGGAGGGGCGTAGGACACTTACAAAATGGTGGTGTTATGTCACTTCCAGGGTTTCAGTGTGGGTCATTTCCAGCGCAAGTGGGTGGGACACGGGTTCGAGCTTATGTCACTTCCACCAGAAGTGGGGAGGCTAGCGCATTTTAGGGAGGGACTTACGGTTTAACAAGGGACAGTTCTGATTGGTCCATTTTAGGTCACGCCCATCTGTCAAATGACATGGCACACGCTGATTGGCTGAAATTTAACATTTGACAAGATATATGAACTTATACTACTGACCAAATCAAAAGCTTTGGTGAGGTCTATGAAAACTGCACCAGTCATATACCCATTATCCATGACACCTAGATTATCAGAGGGCAGTCTTACCAGGACAGTGTCAGTGCCGTGGTGTTTCCTAAAACCATGCTGCATGTCAAGTCATTAGGTGCTGCTCAAAGTGCTCTTGGAGTTGATTATAAACCAATATCTTCTATACTTTAGCTAGGGAACTTAGAAGTGAGATGGGATGGTAGTTCTCCATTGGTATCATCCTTGTGTATAGGTGCCACCATAGCCACTTTCCATCTTTCTGGGATACACCCCTCCATTAATGGCTTATTGAAGAGCAGTTTAATAGGGGAGGCTATGACTGGGGCACCTAGTTTTAGTGGTTTTAGGCTCAAGTTTGTCAAAGCCAGCATAGCCATCAATCTGTAACCATCCCATCTGGAATAACACTTCCTTCTATGAGATTAGGCAGAAGTGAAATTTGAGGAATAGCTTCAGAGTTTCATGAGGGTCAGGAAGGGGGTGGAGGCCCAGTAGGAGGTTTAAGCCTATCCAGATCCATAAAAAACTGTTAAAAGCATTGGCAGTGGCTGAAGGGTCACTGCATAGCTGACCATCGACCACTATGTCATGCTTGGGCAGCCCAGCACTTCCCTTAAGTAGTGAGTTAATATGTGCCCAAAGTTATTAGGGTCAGTTTTTTTCTTGCATGTTCCTAAAATATTTTGGGGAGGGGCATTTTTGAGGTTTTGTTTGCAGGTATTTCTGAGGATCTAACTGTACATTGTGGCTGCATAACTGTTATGCATTAGCCACTATTTTGTTTTACTATTATTTTGTACGTAATGTATTTTATTGCATTCATTTTATATTGTGTTGTATTTTATATTATTGTTCCTTCAGCTGTTGTCAAATCCTCTTTTTATCACCTGAGGAATATCACCCGGGTGAAACATCTGATTCGCCAGGAGGACCTTCCAACTTTGGTTCACGCCTTTGTCACTACCCGTTTAGACTACTGCAATTCCCTCTACCTAGGGCTACCAGGGGTTGATATCCGCCGCCTTCAGCTGGTGCAGAATGCTGCAGCCAGGCTTTTGACTGGGACTCTTAGAACCAGTCATATTACACCTGTGCTCCGCGAACTGCACTGGCTGCCTGTTTGGTGGCGGATCACCTTTAAGGTTGGTTTACTAACCTTTAAAGCTCTACACAACCAGGGACCCGGTTACCTGTAAGATCTTCTGATTCCCTATTGCCCCCTCCGTCCTCTCCGTTCCGCCAGCGAGGGATTGCTGGAGATTCCCAGGGTTCGATTAAAGTTATCGGAATCTCGTGCCTTTGCTTTTTCGGCATCAACTCTGTGGAATTCTCTACCTCGTTGGTTGAGAGAATGTCCAACCATTGATAATTTCAAAATTGCTCTAAAGACATATCTTTTTACTTTGGCTTACTCTTCTTAGTTATGCCTGTTTTTCAAATGTCTGGATTTTATTAATTTTAATTATCTTTGTACAGCACCTTAGTTCTGAAAGGCACTTTATAAATAAATTTGAATTGAATTGAATTCATTATTGTTATCTTCATTTTATTTTATTTTATTCTTTTTGGTAACCAGGTAAGGCCCGCTAGGCACAGGTGCCTGCTTTCAGGGGCAACCCAGGAGCACTGGTGAGGTTAAGTGACTTGCTCAGAGTCACACAGTATGCAAGTGGAGGTTGTGAGAATCAAATCCAGGTCTGTCTGCTGGATGTACCAAGCTCATTCACAGCTTGTTACTCTAACCTCTAGGCTATACTGCCAGTCTTTGACATTCTTGTATTATGTACTCCCTATTCCCATCCCCCCATTCCACAGCTGGAAATGAGCTGCTATCAGCTCAGTATGACTTTCTTGGCAAAACTTCTGAAATAAATAAAATCCTTATTATTTATGTTTTATTTGCCAACAGAATGGTGGGAAAATTTCAAGAAAGTATTTAAGTTCTTTCTCCAAAATCAGGCTAAAAAATTAAAAATGTGCATCCCTGAAATATCTAGATACCTGGACACCAATTCCAGAAACGTTCAACCCTAGAATATGTAGCCAAAGGAGACTACTCATCCCAGTTTAAAGCAATTAAAAAGGAAATGTCTCACAACCAGTATATTAATATGATTAATTTAATCCAAGAACACAAATTTGGTACATAGAGGGAAAAAAAATCAGTCAAATCCCTTTTTGTATATTGTAAAGAACATATGGGCAATAACATCATGGAAGAGCTTTACAGGACAATGAACAGAAGCTCTCTGATCTGAGGGAGCTCTGGTCCTACAGTATGTCTCAACTCATCTGACTGACACCTTTGGAATCCCTGGACTGCAGGGGAAGGATGGGAAGATTTCCTGAGGGACTTGAACATCCCAGAGCTACCTAAAGAAACTCAGGATGGTCTTCGGGCAACTACTTTAAAGGAGAAAGTTATAGAAGCCATTGCCTCCCTTAATTCTGGAACAAGACCTGGGAAGGTCAGCCTACCGAGTGAAATATATAAGCTCCAAAAAGATGACCTGGCTAAAGTTTTAACATACTCCTATAACTACATGTTAGCTCAAAGAGAAATAGGTGAAAGTGTAAATCATGGTGTTTTTATTTATTTATTCAAAAATGGAATAAAGGGGATAAATAAAATCGAAGGCCCATCAATCTACTCAACACTGACTAAAATGTCTGACAAAAATCCTAGTATTCAGATTGGTACACGCTGCAAACTTGGTAATCAAAAGTCAACACACCCTCTCGGCTCTGTTCCTTACCCAGAAAACAGATTCATGGCAATCTCTTGTTATGAAGAGAAGCTGTGGAAAGAGGGACTTCTGGTACAGTTGATAGCCTTCTCTATCTCTTGATCAAGAGATGGCTTTTGACAGGGTTTCTCACATATTTTTATTTGAGGTCTTAAGCAGATATGACTACCAGCACAATTTATTTCATGGATGAGGTGTCTTTACCAATCTGGCTTTGTAACACCCTTTATAATTTATAATCCCTATCTAAGCACTAGAGACACAGGGTACCCACTAATAAGACCCCACAACACTCTGACACATGTCACCTACACCTAAACTCTCCCCTCTGTCTGACCTCTCATGTACCAACTACCTTACTGATCCCCCTCTCTCTGACTTCACACATACCTGATATCCTACTGATTCCATGTGCCATAAAAGCGCACAGATCTTTCCTCAGGCAATGCCCTGCGGGGTTGCTACCTAAGCTTCAGCACCTTCTTTACTTTGAGCTACAGACCCACTCAAGTGTTACTTGATCGTTGTACTATGATGATATGTAACCCTAATGTATGTACATATTACCTTGAAATTTGTCCCATAATGTTATGTGATCAAATCTATGTTGTTGTGAAATGTCAGGATGTATTGTAACTGTAGCGTTTGAAGAGGAACCTTTGCAAATGAGCATCTTGCTCAAAGGTGTATTTCCGAGCTATAAAATAAATAATTGGCCATTAGGGACCAGTATGCCAGGTTTAGAGGGGGGTAAGGCTGGACTGCCCTTTTAGCCCTATTTCTTTTCTTTCTGGATCCAATCCTCCGTAAACTGAATTCTGACACTTGAGTCAAACCCATTTGCACAAAAGATGAACCATTTCCAACAATGGTTCTAGCATATGCACATGATGTGTGTTTGAAATCATTAGTAAGGGAAGTTGCTGCTGGAGAAGGGCATTTTAGTTTTCAAATATTTTGAAGCTTCCAGTTCACTGCTCTAAATGCTCTAAAAAGATGGGGTCTGGTTATTGGAGACCCAGACTTTTCTTCTACTACTGGGACAATCTATGGGATCCCTATCTCAGAGGACCTTTTGCCAATTCTAGGGGTTAACTTTGGATGAGATGATATGGCCTCCCTAAACTGGAAAACTAAATTAGACCAAGCTGACATAATGGTCACATGCTAGAATAAATAGCCAATGTATGGTAAAAGGAACACGACAACACAGCTCATTACCTGCGATAGAGGGTGCACGGTTAAAAAATTAATTGATAAAGTAAGCAATAATAGCACTCCTCAGGAAACTCAAAGGCACAATACTTTATTGAAGATTTAAAAGACCGTCTTTCAAATCTCCAATAAAGTATTGCGCCGTTGATTTTCCCAAAGTGCTGTTATCACTTACTTCAATGTATGGTAAAAACCTTCTGAGTACCCCTTTTTCTGAAATGGTCAATTTGGCAAGTCCAATACCAGTATGTGTTACAACAAAAAGAGGTGCCCCTACAAGCTTTGTGTGACAAGGTTATTACTGAATTGAAGTTTTTGCATGACAAAGAATTTAAATCCCTACCTAGAAAGCAGTTCGACTCTTTGGTCAAAAATTACTTGGTTATAATTATCTCTTTGTAGGAAGGACATGCCTGAGAATTAAGTTTGAAGTATTTCCTTTTAACTTTTGCTGATTTCTTTATTTTCATTTAGAATGTAAGTCTGCAAAAACTTTGATATTTTATTATATTTGATCAGCCAAAAAAGTGCTAATCATTTCTAAGATTTTATTTTCTTGTACAGAATTTGTTTTGATCTGTTTTAAATAAAGAATGTCCCTACTCTTCTTCAATATGTGCCATGGGATCTTTTACTTCCACCTGGACAGTAACCAGAGATGGGCAGAAGGGATCTCTATTTAACATCTCATCCAAATGATGGCACCTCACCAGTGTAGCACCTTCCCTTGTACTACACTACAGTGTCAGTTATGTATATTACCCAAGTGCCTAGTGTGGGGGCTAGAACCCACTAGTATAAGCACAAGCAGAAATACATTATTATTGACTCCCACTATGACCAATGTGTCCCCATCTCTCACCAGTACCACTGTTACATCTGCTGTTACCACCACCACCACCACTGGGACCTGGTCTTCTACAACAACTGAATAAATAAGTGAGATTTTTAGGATCAATATGGAAGAAAAGAAAAAGCTAGGGGGCAAGAACTGTGGGGGGTAATTAAGGGAGGACTTGTGAGAGCCATTGAACAGTGTATTAGGAAGGTAGGAAAAAGAAAACAGGGAAGGAGGCCGCTTTGGTATTTAAGAGAGGTGGCAAGGGTAATGGGGAAAAAAGGGCTTTCAAGACATATAAAAGAACACAAGAAAAAGATGACAAGGAGGTATATAGGGAAAAGCTAAGAGTGGCAGGGCAGATAATCAGGAGGGCGAAGGCAGATACAGAGGAGAAAATAGCAAAAGAGGTCAAAAGGGGAGACAAAAAGTTCTCCAGATACATCAGTGAGAGAGGGAAAAACAAGCAGAGTATAATGAGACTTAAAGGGAAGGGGGTGATCTCATAGAGAGGGACTCAGAAAAAGCAGACTTGCTAAACAAATATTTCTGCTCAGTGTTTACGGTTGAAAGGGAGGGACATAGATTGGTATTGAAGGTGAGAGGCAATGTGGGTAAGGAGATGGACAACAGGCCATTCGAGAAGGGCAGGGTATGGGAGGAACTGGGGAAGTTGAGGATGGACAAGGCAATGGATCCAGATGTGCTGCATCCCAGAATACTCCGAGAGCTTAGGGAAGAGCTGGCAGAACCTCTAACAAGGTTGTTCAACCTATTTTTTGACATAGGGAGGGTACCAGGGGACTGCAGAAAGGTGGATGTGGTGCCAGTTCACAAGATCAGAGGTAGGAAAGATTATGGAGGCACTCCTAAAGGAAAGGATAATGGATTATTATGTAGAAAATGGGCTGCACAATGATAGGCAGCACAGGTTCACGGAGGGAAGATCATTTATTTATTTATTGAATTTTGATGACCGGGTAGGCCCACTGGGCCCCGGAGGTCCCTTTTTCAGGGGCGACCTGGGAGTTACAGGACTAGTAGGGTACACAATTAGTACAGATATAGCTTATGGCATGCGACATGTTAACATGTATATATATATATATATATATATATATATAGCAGTGATACATTACATAGCAGGTTACATTGATTATTGAAGTGAAACAATATAGGAGAGCCATAACTGGGACACAATTACCCGAGTAGAATATTTTGGGAGGAGAGACAATGGAGAAGGGTTAGTGCTGCCAGCTCAGGTGGTAGTGATGTAAGTGCTCGGGCCAGCGGGTAGTGTGGAAGTGTCAGGTAACATAGCATTGGCATTGACTCGTGGCAAGCATATGTGCCAGATGCATCTCATCTAATTCTTTGACTGGGTGACAAGGGAGTGCAATCAGGGAGGGATGTTGGACGTGGCCTATCTGGACTTTGACACCATCCCTCACAAGTTGGGCAGTCTAGGGGTAGGAGAGAAGGTAACAAATTGGGTGGAAAACTGACTTGGTGACAGGAGTCAAAGGGTGGTTGTAAATGGGGTTTATTCCAGGAAGGAAAGAGTGACAGGTGGGGTACCACAGGGGTCAGTACTCTTTAACATTTACATTGCGGATATTGCGGAGGGTCTGAATGGAAAGGTATGTCTGTTTGTAGATGATACAAAGATCTGCAATAGAGTGGACACACCAGGGGGAGTGGCAAGCATGAGAGAGGACCTGCTAACACTGGAGAGGTGGTCAGAGAGTTGGCAACTGAAATTTAATGCCAAAAAGTGTAAAATAATGTGCATAGGGCATAAGAACCCAAGGGCCACATACACATTAGAGGGAGAGGATGTTGTGGTAATGGAGCAGGACAGGGATCTGGGGATTATTATTTTGAGCAACCTTAAGATGGCAAAGCAGTGCAACAAAGCGGTTGGAAAGGCAAGCGGTATGCTGGCATGCATAGGAAGGGGGAATCAAAAACAGGATAAAGGAGGTGATAATGCCCCTATACAAGTCAATGGTATGTCCCCACTTAGAATATGGGGTACAGTTCTAGAGACCTCACCTACAGAGGGATATTGATAGGGTGGAGAGAGTCCAAAGGCGGGCGACCAAAATAGTGCATGGTATGCATCATAGGACATATGAGGAGAGGATAGAGGAGCTTAAACTATATCCACTGGAAACCAGGAGAGAGGGAGGGGGGATATGACTGAAACGTTTAAATACCTGAAGGGAATTAACAAAGTGAAGAAAGGGAGTATATTCAAGATGAAAAACAATCCAAGAACTAGGGTGCACAGCTTGAAACTGGAGGGTGGTCAATTCAGAGGTAATGAGAGGGCACTACTTCATTGAGAGGGTGATGGGCCCCTGGAATGGGCTACCTGAGAGGGTAGTTGAGAAATCAACAGCGGGCGGATTCAAGAGTGCATGGGATAACTACATGGGTTTAAACAAGAGAGGGAGGAATAGATATCCTGATGGGAAAAAGGGGTCAGGAATCTATGGGGGGAAGAGGACACATAAGTGGTGTGTAGGGTGGCAGCATCATGGCTACCTATGGGAAGAGAACAAGGGCAGACTAGATGGGTCAGTGGGGTCCTGTTCTGCTGACAAACTTCTATGAACTGTCAGTATGACTACTTCTGCCAGTCCTGAAACTGTGACTCCAGCAACTCCTCACACTATGAACCCTGCCACTGTAATGCTACCACCACAGCTTGTTACATTAGTCACTCTGAATATTGCCACTATGACCACCACATCTCATCCTGTGATGCCTCATGCTTCTCAGCTTGTCACTTTTCCAGAAGATGTTGCAAAGGAGGACTGCTTATCTGACTCTATTTCTCACCTTATAAATTGGCAAGTGACATGTTGTCTTCATTGGAGGCAAATGTAAGTGATTTTGAGGATGAGGGAGAGTATGAAATGTACACTGAGGGCTGAAAACAAAAGACAGTTGGTAAAACAGGCTCTAGCAGCAAGGTTAGGAGAGGTAGCTGTAAGAAGCATATGGGTCCCTCTCCCACTGTGAAAACCAAGCAAACAACACTGATGTTTGTTTGTTGGACTCTGTCACAGCCTGACCAACAGCAGAGTGGTTACAGCCCTGGTGGGGCACCCTCAGGGCCAGTGGTCATAACATAGAAGCATAGAAATTGACAGCAGATAAGGACCGCTAGGCCCACCCAGTCTGCCCATTTTTTTTCTACTTGCTGCAGAAACCATAGACCCTACATGATCTCCAGCTTTGATCCTTTTCCTATCAGTATGGTTCCCCATGCCTAACCCATGCATTTTTGAATTCCCCTACCGAGTCTGCCCCCACCACCTCTGCTGGGATGCCGTTCCATACATCCACCATCCTTTCTGTGAAGAAATACTTCCTCACTTTACCGCTTAGTCTACCCCCTTCCAGTCTCACGTCATGACTCCTTGTTCTAGAACATCTCTTTTTCTGAAAGATGCTACTTTCTCATATCTTATTTATGCCTTTGAGATATTTGAAGGTCTCTATCATATCCCCCCCTTTTCCCTCCTCTCCTCCAGGGTTTACATATTGAGATCCTCCAGTCTCTCCTCATGTGCACCATTTTTGTTGCCCTTCTCTGAACTGCCTCTACCCTGTCTGTGTCCTTACAGAGATGCAGCCTCCAGAACTGGACACAGTACTCCAGATAAGGTAACAACAGCAGAGCCAGGCAGGCACATCTGGTGCAACAGGACTGGAGGATGTGGTACTAACAGGAATTATTGGTAACCCCTGTGGTAAGAGTGTTGTGCAGCTACATTTTACATTCTTAAAGAAGGATACAAACAAGGCCATCAGTTGTTTGTGTAACAGCATTATAAGCCAAGGGAAATCACTCTCTGACTTAACCACAACATCACTACAGAAGCATCTGAAGCTTAAGCACCTTTAACTGTTTTGAGGCTCATCTGGGTTGGCACCCTTGGTTTCACCAAACCCCTCCCAAGGTCATGCAGGTACTCCTGGCAGTTGTGGAGCTACAGACAGATCTAACTCTGAACAACCTAGTGGTTATGGCACTCCTTCCCCCTCACTACCACTGAGTCCCACTACTCCGGCCACAAGCAGTGACTCCAGTGATTTAACAAAGTACAATCAAAGTACAGTCAGTCATCATTAGTTCACACACTACCTGTGAAGCGGTCCACATCTGTGTCTCCCCAGTCAGTTCCAATAATGGATGCTCTGCATGTACGAATAATGTTATCAGACTTCACATCCAACAGCACAGCATATCACACAGCTGATTGCTAAGACGACAACACTGGATCTTCGCCTCTATCAGTTGTTGAAGATACTGCTTTCAGACAGCTTCTCAACTACTTGCACCCAAAGTATCAGATATCACCCTATACCACATTTTCAAGGAGTGTGCTGCCATGTATATATATGAAAGTGTGTGAACTGCTGTTGCTTGCTCTATTTGCAGAGGCTGTTGGTGGTGTTTTTCACTGCATACCTGATATCTGGAATAGTACTAATGCCCTGCATGCCTATCTCTCCTTAACTGCATACTGGTGTGTACAACAACCTGCTGCTGTTGCTGATGCATCACCCTGTTGTTCATCTTTAGCCTACCCACAATATGGCAGTCACATTAGATCAGCTAGACTGACAGAATAAGACCACAGCGCACCTAACATTCTGGCATTCATACAAGACATGCTACAGTCCCGGACTGGTGGTAGCACCAATTTAAAACCTGTTTTTTTTTTGTTACAGACAATGAAGTAAACATGGTGAAAGCCATCAATGAAGGCCATTTTGTGAACATTTGTTACTCTGCATACACACACTGAATTTAGTTGTGACTCATGCCCTTTGTAACAGTGCTGAGACCAGCAACATCTTATCCACAGCCCATTCCATCTGCAGCCATTTTCATCGCTCAATTAAAGCCATAAAAATGAAGAGAAGTAGAGGAGTAGCTTGATCTGCCCCAACATCATGTGATACAAGATGTGAGCACTCAGTGTAACTCTTTATACCTGATCTCTTAAGACTGCTAGAGCAAAAGTGGGCACTACACAACATGTCTATGGAGGCAGACATTGGAGGGTTGTAGGACATCACGACCGATTAGTTTTTGAAGATATGGTGAAGGTTCTTGCACCATTTGATAGGAGTACATGCGACCTAAGCGCTACCACTGCCTACCTTACTCAAGTCAAGTAATCCCGGCTATGCACATCCTCAAAAGAATATTGCAATGGTTTTGGTAGACAATACAAGGATTACACAAAAGGTCACTGCGCTCATTAATTATCAGGATGCAGAACCTGATACAAGGTTCACCTCAGTGATGGACAACAATAACCACATATTTGCTACCATGATGGAGCCTAGGTACAAATGTGATATCCTTCATGTAGCTACGGATAGTCACAGGTGACTCATTTTAGGCAACAGATGTGTACAGAGTTAAATAGTACTATGTAGGGAGTGAGACTCCATGAAGTGGAGGAAGACACTCTGGTAAATGTTCCTGAAGGGGAGCAACAGCCATCTGGTGGCTCAGGTGCTACTGGTGGGGATGGGGAAATACAGAATAATGGTAGCGCAGAGGACAGTGACTGGGCAATACTCAGCATATCACTGCATCTGGGACAACACAAACATTCATAGTCTCAAGGCCTTTCTCTGCAGAAAATGTATTGAACGGCTACTTTGCAGAATCACTTTAGCCATTTAAAGTTGATCCAGCAGGCTGCTAGACTTGGAAAATGCACTCCTCCCATCTCTTGGCACAACTCGCTTTAAAATACAAAAGCTGACCCCCTATGAGTGTGTCATCCAAGAGAATGTTCATCACTGCTGGTCACATTGTTAAGTGTCACCATTCCAAGCTGGACCCTCAACACACTGAACAGCTCGTGTTTGTTAAGCTGAGCTTACCAATAGTTGGCTATAACTATGATCTCTCCACATAAACATGGTGGTACTACTGTCGAGCTTCCTAATGTTCTATATGTTAAGTTGTATCATTTGGCATCCCTTTCTATTCTGCATAACCTTAACCATTTGATTCACAGGGAACTCTCAGCTCCCCTGCATAAATGCGGCAGGACCATGAGGAACCTATAAAGCAAAATGCAATTAAATATAACCTTTCAGTGCACTTACTTATGTGTAGTTTTTTATCTGGTTGATCCTGCAACCTCCAGCCATGTCTGTAAACTAAAGTTCTCAGTCTCCCCAGCTACCAGCCCTCTGATGACATGAACGGCGGGGCAAACCGTGGGGATTGGGGGGACGTGTATGTGCCTGCAATCTTGTTTAATATTTAATAGAGTAAAAGAGCAACTGATCATGCTTAGTTTATTGTGCCTGTACTAATCACACCTGGGAGCAGCACAATCAGTACCAGTAAAATAAGCACAATCATGTTCTCTATTAAACTATTAACTACACACAAGAATCATAGAAGGATATGAGTCAAAAGCCAAAGGGCCATTGGGACTCGACTATATCTACCCTAAACGGGCATATTTCCTATCGACCATATAAATATCTAAGGATGCTTTAAAACTGTCAGTCATTGCACTGTTCATCACCCTACTGGGTAGTTTATTCCACACAGTAATCAGTCTTTTATTGAACCACTGTCCCCTTATGTTTGTTTTGTAATAATCCCCTATTAGCTGATATTGATAGAATCTGCTACTCCTGGCTGTGTTCATAATTAGGCCTATGGATTCCCAGAGACCAACATTTTTTAAAGCTCCATACAGTATGATGGATAATGCAATAACATCTGGGCTGAAAATAAGGCCTCTTGCAGGAACACTTTGGACACTGTGTTCTAGCACGTCCTTGTGCATTCTCCTACAACTTGTGCATAGACGTTTGTCATGTTCTCTTTCCTCTCCACTTGTGCATGCATATCATTGTTCCCACAATCATTAAAAATCTCCTATACAATTGTGCCTGTCACCAAGGTAATGCATGTCATTTTCTCCTCTCAAACTGGGCATGTGGTAAGCAGGTCTTATTCTCCTCTGCACTGGGCATAATTCTCAGCCCTCCAGGACTCTCCTCAGAGTGTTCATTCTCTTAAAAAAAGTATGGCACACTGTGCCTAAAGGAGACTCCAGATGATAAATGAGACTGCCTGAAACCAGTTTCTGTCTCCCAAATGTTCAGCCACCAGTCACAATCCTTGTTCCCAGTACTTCAGCAGTCTCCCCCGAGTGTTCATTCTTTTGAAAGAAGCATGGCACACAATGCCTAAAACCAATCTCCATCTCTGAGTGTTCTGCCACTTGTCACAAGCCTTAGTCTCAGCCCTCTGCAGGCTTGAGTGTTTATTCTCATGAAAGAACCATGGCACACTGTGCCTGAAGCAAGAGAGAGAGATTTCAGAAGATTAATGAGCACCTCAGTGATGTCATCCAGATGCAAGATGAAGCACAGATGCTGTGATGTTGCTTCCAAGTCAGATGAGTACTAGAAACTGCTCCGCTGATGATGATGATAACGGCTGCATTGCCATTAGGTGCAAGTCGAACAATTAGTGACCAAGGATGCGGAATGTGAGTCCTCTAAACCTCTTCTTCCTGTTCCAAATGCTCTGCTGACAGTCCACCAACCTCTTGAGCCTGGGACCCAACTGCTCACTCTTCCAACCTGACTCCAACTAAGGAACTTGTAAGGGAGAGAAAAGAAAAAAATGGTCTTCAAGGTAGCAGCTTCAGGACTAAAATCTCATTAAAATTATTGCTTTCCTTTTCATAACACAAATGGAATACTGTTTGTAGAGAAATATCTCACCCACTAATTACAGAAGTGAAGAGTAGCTCCACAAGCCTGCTATAGGACCCTCTACTTTGTGGAACATGATAGATGATAATTGCTGCTCCTGCTGTACCCCAGACAGCCAGTCACGATCCAGATGACAAAGAGGATGCTGTGTCCTACCAGCAAAGATAAATATTAAAGGGAATTTTTTTCTTTGGGAGTGAGGGGTGGGGTTTATGGTTGGGAAAGGTACAACTTGGTGTCAGATAGCCCCTTAAACATTTCTTTCTCCTGTTTTTTTTTTTTTGTTCACACAGGGAAAGCGGAGTCAGCCACAATGCAATACAGTAACTGGCAGAAAATGGCATGTAACAAAATACCATAGTAAAAAGGGTTAATTGCCATTGAATTATACTGTTCCCTGCAGCATAAGGCAATATTTTGTGATATACTGCAGCATTACTGTGTTGTATCCTGGTTGGCGCTGCTGTATATATCAGGTGGGTGATATAGATCCCGGTGCTGCGTAGTTCGACCCAGATTAGAATGACAAGTTATGTGATGGATAATATATTACTATGTGTGAGATTAAAGGATAAATTATGATGCCAAGGCCTGATCCAGATGACAATGATCAAGTAACACATAGTGTCCTACCAGCAAAGTACTGAAGGGGAATTTTTACTTGGGGGGGGTAGAAGCTACACTTGGGGAAAGGTTTAACAGTGCATCTGACAGCCTCTTTAACATTTTGATTTCCTTCTCTTGTTTTGCAGGTTTGTAGCATGTGGGTGATGGATCCTGTTGCAGCATAGTTGCGGCCAGCATAAGGATGACATGCTTGCTGCTGATGTGCATACATCAAATGGATTATGGGGTGAGAACTGCTGTTATGAGATGACAGAAGACGGAGAATCGACAATATGTTACCTAGAGCCTTCGGTCAGTCTATGGTGACCATCCATCACCTGACCACTGACCAGAGCAGTAGTTCACGTTGCCTTGTTGGGTTACTGATGGTTTCTTGGGTGTACAGGACATAAATTACTATTTTATTTGAAAAGAGAAGGAAATAATGGAGTATAACAGCATTACATTGTTTTACTTAAAACTATTTATTGACTGAATAATGAAAACCGAATACCTGGTGGGCCGAATAAGAATGTTTATCTGACTATTCAGATTTAGGCATTTGCACAACCCTACTGGTGGGTTTCATTCCTTTCTCCAAGCTGGCGCAGAGACACTGTTCTGAAACTGCCAGCTGGACAGTGTTTGAAACAGCAGACTCAGTGAAAGATAAAAACATTGATTGCAGCCTGGACTGGAACCGACATGGAGTACAGTTCATTTTTTGAAAGGTGTTGGGAGAGACAGCATTTTTTTATGGTCATTCTGAAAGCGGAAAGTGAATATGATATGCAAGTGGGAGCCATGGTGGAGGGGGAGCACGCAGTAGTGCAGGCAAGCATCCTGTGACAGGAGACAGAAGAGGAGGAGGAGGAGGAGCTAGGCACTGCAACTTGTAGAGATCTGTTACATAAAATGAAGCAACATTTATTTTCAACAGTGTGTGAGTGGGAGGAGTCCAACAATTTGCAAATATGTTATGTTGTTAAGTAATGGCAAAAAAGGATGGGGCAGGCTTTTTTCTACTGTACCGAGATGCCTGCGAGTAATTCTTTTCCAAATGTTTCAGTACAGCACCTCTGCTCTATTGTGGAAAAACTAGTACAACCCATATGCTAACAAAACGATTTCTAAAATAAGGTCTCCACTCCACCATTGAGAGAGGAGTTAGAACTGTTCACTAGCCAAGATCAGATTTTTTAAAAATAAGTCCCTACTCAACCATGGAGTAGCAGAGGCAGGACCACCCAGAAATATTACATTGTTTACTGGTAAGTCACTGCTAGAGACAACAAAATATCAATGGGACCTTTATTTTATTTATTTATTTATTTATTAATTTTGGTAACCAGGTAAGCCCACCAGGACCATGACAGTCCCTTTTTCAGGGGCGACATGGAATTAATTACATACAGTAGAGGTGCAATTACAGGCAGTAGAAATGTATACAGAGACACATTCAGTGAGTTTCTCACTTTACAACATTCAGGCACAGTAACCGTTCACAATCCTATAACAGCAATCATCTATACTCGACATTTGTTAATCCATGTAAGTTGTTTTGGTTACAGATAATCACAGTAATAACATCAGGTGCAAATGGTGACTGAACTAAGGGTATCAGCGGCAGCAGTTGCATTGGTTGAGCTCAGACAGGTGGTGCACCTTGAGCTCCTGTTTAAATCCCCCAAAGGAGGTGCATTCTTGTATATTTTCTGGGAGTGTGTTCCAGAGGGGTAGGATGCTAGCAGGAAATTACCTCTGTCCTTGGGATGATCTGACTTTGAGCACATTAAGGAGCTGGCAGCTCGAGGGTCTAAGGATCCCCCCATTAGGTTTAGCTGACATCGTTCTGCCAAGGCTTGGGGGGATTTTCCAGCCTAAGTTTGTGGGCCAAACATAGTGATGGGTACTGTAATCACCCTTCAAGTGGTGGCCATGAAAGGGCTTGCAGCACCTGGCAGTGATGCCCACTGGGCTGGGCTCCTGATGCAGACCAGCTTACCCCGTGGTATAGGGTTCTAAGCTTTTGCATTTCTTCCCCTTTGACAGTGAGTAGTACCAGCGCACTGTAGAACAGGGTGGGTAGTAAGGTGCCAATTACCACCAAAAGCCAGGATTCCTGTGTAAGAAAAGGGATTAGGCGACATAGCAGACCAAGTTTCTGGTTCACAGACTTGGTCAGCTGGTCAGTGTGTGTGCCTTGAAAGTGCACATTTGATCTCAGGTTATGCCTAAGTACTTTATGGATTCGACCACCTCAGCCTTTGATCTGCTGAAGAAAGCTGGTGTCAGGGATTGATTTTTTAACTCAAAACCAGCAGCAAAATTATTATGTTGGCCTTCTTGGATGGTCCATTGTAATCAGTTATGCACCAAATGGGCTTCAATCTCTGATAACTAAAATGTAGCAACATGTACAATACTAGATCCTCAGATCTAAAAAAACATAATTTTACCTCAAATACAAACTTCACAAGGACAAAGGACTTTCAGCCTCGGGGTACTTGTAGCTGCGGGTCTTGGGTGGTGTGTGCAGGGCCTGGTTAGAATGGTTGTGGGTGGGGGGATACCCTTCTTCTGTTTAGATACATGCACGCTCCTGGCCTTTGCCTAAGGTCCCCTCACTCTTTTGTTACAATTCTGTCTTGGGATTTTATGTACTGACTTATGGATTTATGGTTCTTTCCTGGACTACGATGGAGCAGCTATAGTTTTTTATTTTTATTTATTTTTTTATTTTTGGAGAAACAACTGATTTTTTTCTGGATTCTTCCACTCCCCACTCTGTGAGAGAGAGTGGTGGATTAAAGTACTTTGGATTTTGGATTCTTTCCTACTCCTGGTCACGGTCAGATTTTTATTTTCTTCCTTTCGGGCAGTGAGAGTACCTTAACATTTTTGGTTTTTGCTTGTTTTTTGGAAGATGTTTAAACTTCATTTTATCACCTCGTGGCAATGAGAGTGCCATAAACAGTATATCCCTAGGCCCTGATAGTGACAGCATCAGTGGCCTGACGATTATTTGTCATTATCTTTGGAGGAAAGATTGTTTACATTGGTTGCCCAGGGGTGTGAGCGCCTGAGGATTTTTAAGTAGTCCTGCTGGTAGTGAGAGGACCATCAGGACTTGGACTATCTGTTTTTTTCCTCATACATCTTTATGACTTTATTATTATTTTGTTTTATATTTATTGATGTTATGCGTATGTTTGTTTAGTATAAATTCTTTTTGTCCTCCTCTGAGCTGTGAGAGGGTTTTGGGGTGGGGAAGTTTTGCTATCTGTGTTTGATGATGTAATTATTATTTGATGTATCGTAGGGTTATGATTTTAGAATTAGCTGTGTAAGGGAGAAGGGTGTGATTTGGGTGGGTTTTAGTTTTAAGTTTTATTGGGTATATTGCAACTATTTTTAGGGTAGTCATTTATAAGAAAATTAGGATTTTATTGTGGTGTTTGGCTCTAGTTGTAGTTATTAGCCTGTGGAATGTGCCTGTTTCCCCGGTCTTATGTTATTTGTCCTCTTCTCTTCATGCCCTCTGCCCATTCTCCCACCTGCCTTTTTCTATCTACCAGCGCTGTCGGGTGCTGGGTATTGTACTTAGGAGGGATGGGGTGGGTGAGGTGGGGGGCACGGACATTGGAGGTCGAAGGAGCGGCCCTCTCACACAGGGTTGGTTAGGTCCAGAAGACACCCTGGGGCGAAATGGAGCCTGGAATGTGGTAATCCATGTTTAGTCCCCATACCCAAGGGCACCATCTCCTTTGATAGGCAAGTAGCTGGGACAGCTCATGAACTCCATCCAACTCGGTGGTGCTATGCAATGCCAGATCTATAAAGAACAAAACTGCTATTATTGCAGATTTTGTTGGAACAGCTGATCTGGCTTGCATCACCGAGACCTGGCTGGATGAAAATGTTAGCCCCATTTTGAAGGCAGCAATTCCTAGTCAGGTACTCAGTGATACACCGCCCAAGACTGGACCATGGGGGGGATAGTGGTCTGTTTCAAGACTGAGTTGGGCCTCAGGTGTACCAGTAGAGGAAACTGAATCCTTTGAATGTACTGTGGTAGCTGGTGTGGGCTGCAGGATAGTTCTCGTCTATTGTCCACCCAGGGACAAAAAGCGATTCCTGCAGAAAGTGGCAGATTTCACCACCAACATGGCATTGGAGTCACCCAGACTGATGGTTCTGGGCAACTTCAATGCCTAGGTCGACAACGAACTTTCGCCTTTTGGTCAGCACTTCCTCCAGCTGATGACATCACTGGGCTTCACACAGATTGTTTCTTCAGCTACCCATAATCATGGTCACTCTCTGGATTTGATTTTCCTTCTGGAGATTGAGGACTCTGACTTGCGGGTGGAACCTGTTAGTTGGTCCGATCATTACACTGTGAGGTTCAACTTTTGCACCCCTCTTCGTAAGTCTGCCCCTGTGGAGATGGTCAGTTACTGCCCTTTATGGGATGTGTGCCCTGAAGACCTGGTGGCGGTGATTGACCTCTCAGAGTTTCCTGATGCCAGCTAGGGTCTGAAGTTGTTGGTTCTGGCCTATAATAAGGCCATTTCCTCAGCCCTAGACCTGATAGCCCCTGTCGGGTTCATCCCCTCCCACTCCTCCCTCGGGCCCCTTGGTTTGATGGGTCTTTGAGGGAGTTGCGGTGGGTGGGACGACAGTTAGAACGTCACTGGCAGAAATCTGCCCTGGAGGCCAACCGCCTTAGTTTGGTGGAGCATTACCAGTTCTACCAATCAGTGATCTCCCGTAAGAAGGCAGAGTTCCTCTCCAGGGAGATCGCTGTTGCTCAGAATCGACCAGCTTAACTCTTCCGAACTGTGGACAGATTGTGCAACCCAGCCTGTCTGCAGCTCCATTGAGCTTTTTCATAAAAAGAGTGTGATGAGCTTGCTAAATTCTTTGTGAATAAGATGGCCGACATCAGGTCAGAGATCCGCTTGACTTGCTCTATGGGGGACGCAGTTGGTCGGCACTCTGTCACTATACCTCATACTTCCTGGAGTACCTGTGACCTGCTGGAAATCAAGGATATTATGCGGATTGTCCAGGGGATGCGCCCTACATGCTGTAGTCTAAATCCGGGCTCAACTTCTCTGATCTTGGGTTGTTATGAGACCATTGGCCCGTTTCTGGCTCAAACTGTCTGGTGCTCCTCGGAATCGGGTGAGTTTCCAAGCTCCCTGAAGGAGGTGGTGGTGACACCCCTTCTGAAGAAAGCTTCATTGGACCCAGACATTTTTGCTAACTACAGACCCATCTCGAACCTTCCCTTTATAGGAAAGGTTATTGAGAAAGTAGTGGTAATCCAGCTGGAAAACCATTTGACCATCCATAATGTCTACAATCCTCTCCAGTCGGGTTTTCGTAAGAGGCACAGTACTGAGACTGCTCTGGTTCGGGTGCTCAATGATCTCCTGATGGCGAGAGATTGGAAAAACCGTTCCATTCTGGTACTCCTTGATCTCTCTTCAGCCTTTGACACTGTAGACCATGGGTCCTGCTCAAGCGCCTGAGGTCCATCTGTGACTTGTCAAGTACAGTGCTCAGATGATTTACATCTTTCCTAGCTGGTAGAACACAGAGAGTTGTGTTGTTTTTTTTTTTTTCTGACCCTTTCTCTCTGTCTTGTGGGGTTCCTCAGGGCTCGGTGTTGTTCCCCATGTTGTTTGCAGTGTATATGCCACCCCTCGGAGACATTGTAAGATGGCATGGGCTGAGATTTCACTGCTATGTTGATGATATCCAGTTCTACCTGTCTTTTGCCCTGACCAGGTTAGTGCTCTCTCAGTATTTAATAACTGCCTTGCCGAAATCCAAGACTGGATGAATTCGAGCTAGTTAAAGTTGAACGCAGGAAAGACCGAGGTTATGGTTGTGGACCCGGGTCGCAGGGTAGAGGGGTTAAGGACCGATCAGCCCTCTGGATTATTTCTGGGGGGCACTCAGATCCTGACCTCAGAATGGGTGCGCGACCTGGGAGTGGTGCTTGATGACGGGCTGACCCTTCATTATCAGGTGTTGGCAGTCGTTAAGTCATCTTTACCATCTTAGGAACATCGCCAGCATCAAACACCTTGATCCGTCTAGCAATCTGCCTGTGTTGAGCCACGCCTTTGTGACCTCTCGCCTTGAGTACTGCAACTCCCTTTACTTAGGGTTTCCTGGGGTTGATATCTGCTGCTTGCAGCTAGTACAGAACGCTGCTGCTGGATTGCTGACAGGGGTGTCCATAAGATCGCACATCACCCGTGTTGCGCAATCTGCACTGGCTGCCGATTCAGCGGCAGATCACCTTTAAGGTAGGTTTATTGACCTACAAAGCCCTACACAGACTTGGTCCCGACTACTTGAAAGAGCTTCCAATTCCTTACACCCCTGTGCGACAGCTCCGTCTGGCTGACAAGGGGTTGCTGGAGATGCCAAGGGTTACCTTGAAATCTTCTGGAGCCTATGCTTTTATGTTTGCGGCCCCAACCTCTGGCATTCTCTGCCCCATCAGCTCTGGGAATGTATGACTGTGGGGAGCTTTAAACAGGCAGTTAAGACTTTCTTATGGAGTCAAGCCTTTTATGAACTGTCATGATTTTTATTAATGGTCTATTTTTTAATTGTAATATTTTTATGGAATTTGCTTTTAACATTGTAAAGTGCGTTGGTATGTGAAAGACACTTAGTAAATTAAGTTTTATTATTATTTATTATTATATATAGAATGACAAAACAAAGAAACTCTCATTAATGGTCACTAGACAGTGTTCTATGAAAACAACATTTAAAGATTTGTTAAGATTTACTCTTAAAGGTGACCCAGTGGCTTGGTGGCAGTGCTACATCCCTGCCATGCTGACAAGCCACATTTAAAAACGGATTTGGTTCACTCGAGGGTCAGCCGGGGGGGGGGGAGGATGGAGCATGAAAAGGCCTGCTCTCCTCTCCCAGGAAGAGTGGTGTGTATACTCCTCTCTATGCCTTCCATCTAGAGAAGGCTGGGTCACAGGGCAGTGAGAACGATGCTGGGGGCTGGCCACCCACGCACCTAAGCCTGTGTTCTTACATGCTGGGAGATAAGCAGGAGGAAAACCAGTGGGGACCAACCACAGTGACAGCTTGGTCTGTGGTAGGTCCCACACCATCAACTAGGTACCCTGCTCCAGAGCTAATCTGGATTGTGCTCCAGAAGGGCCCAACTGCCCCTGACGGCCCTGCCATGAGGGGCAATTTCAGGAGGATCTCTGGAGGTAAGTTCTTGGGATGGCGGGGTGACAGGATTGGGCACGTGGGTAGACCAAAGCCTGATAAGGGCAGGTCCCAAAAAAGACAAAAAGTGTTTACAGAAAACAATAAATACACTTAAAGCACAACCTCTGTGTGAATGCTGATTACTGACACCTTTTTTACACCTTGATAAAGGGCATACCATAAGCAAGCCTATCTGTTGGAGTTAGTTTGTGATACATACGAACATATGAAGAAGCCAGCAGAAGAAGGCCATTTAGTCTATCAAGTCTGCTCATATTGCAGGGTCCACAGCTTGAGCTCCCATCCTCCCTACCCATGATCCTTACCTTCCCTCTATGCCTATCCCAGCCTCTCTTAAAGCTGCCCACTGTCCTTAATGAGATGACCTCTTCTGGCAGCACATTCCAAGTGTCCACCACCCTCTCTGTGAAGAAGCGCTTCCTGACCTCCCTCCTAAACCTCCCACCCTCCAGCTTAAGACTGTGCCCCCTTGTGTTACGGTTGCCACTCAGCCTAAAGAGACTCTCCTTATCAACCTTATTTATCCCTTTCAAGTACTTGAAGGTCCCAATCATGTCCCCTCTCTCTCCTGTTTTCCAGGGAGTACATGTTTAGTGCCCTCAACCTCTCCTCATATGCCTTACCCTGCTGACACTCTATCAACTTTGTAGCCCTCCTCTGGACCCTCTCCAGTAGGTTAATATCCTTTTTGAGGTGTGGGCACTAGTACTGAATGCCATACTCTAGATGCGGCCTTACTAGTGACCTGTACAAGGGCAGTATAACCTCCTCTCTCCTACTACTGATCCCCCTAAATATGCTTCCCAGCATCTTGTTTGCCTTTACTGTTGCTTTCTTGCACTGTGTGGAGTGATGTTTCCCAAAAATGAGAGGTACTGTACTATTTCAGCCAATTAAGCAAATTACTGCCTTTTTAAGTGGGAAAACAAGGACCAACATGGGATGTAAATGCCTCAGAACAATTTACTCTGCTGTCCCTCAGCTTATCAGAAGCTATGAAAATGATGTCATAATGATGTGTGCATTGATACCTTTGTTGCACTGCTTCCTCCTGATTTTGTCAGCCAAGGAGGAGTCTGCTATTTTACTCTCATGCACAAAGAGTAACAGTTGTAGCACGTTCTGTGGGTCTTGTTTGTGTGCAATGCTGAGGTGATTCAGGATCCACTGAGCGGCCTCTTAAAATGTTATTTCGGCAACCAAGTTGGGTCACTAGCCTTTATATACAGTATACAATGGCTAGAGTGCTATTTGCCAATTCTAAAATGTTTTTTTGTAGTAAGAAAACAATCAGCTTTAAAACGGCAGCTTTATTTTCATTGCCCCTCTCAGAAGTGGGTCCGGAGCTCCAGCTTTGTTGAACAGCTGGAAGTCAATGGTCTTTACACAGCTTCAGTCAGGGGTAATTTGATTTTTCTGCAGTTTAAAGAATTATCTAGAAACTGCAGTGTTATTTGTATTGTTGGGTCAACATATATATGTGTTTTGTGTAGAACTGTATTTCTGGAAGTTGTGTGTATTGCATTCCTTTGTCTTTGACGGGGTGCACTACTGACACATTTGGATGTTTTTGTTTATTAAGAAGTGCTTTTGGAGTGTCAAAAAAAGAAGCTCCTGTTGCCACTGTGAGTCCTGTTTTGTGCAGGTTGCAAGATTAGTATAATGTATGGGGAGCCCTTATTATGTATGGCATACTGCTGTCTAACAATCTTGTAATCTCACCGATCTGACGTCAGTGCTATAAACCTTACTTACCTTTGTCACACTGGTGAGATTACAGGATCAAATCCAGTCAGGTGCACTGAATTCTAGCACCCGAATGTTGCTTGCGCTACCATGATTGGTTTAAACTGTTCAACAGAAGCCCACAAACAACAAGTAACAGCATTTCCCGTTCTGTCCTGAAAGTATTTACAGTTGCGACCCCATACTCTATAAAAGACAATGGCTGGGATTATGAAGTTTACCATGTTGAAAACCCCTCTTGTGGTTGCCATGCCAACGGTAAACCTCTTGAGCTTCGCTCTCAAGGTTTATAAGATCGGCCTGGCAACTGCTCGAGGGGTTTACAACGTGGTAAACCTCAGAACCCCAGCCATTATCCTCTATGTTACTTTGTGTCTTTTGAGTGGTAGGGTTCTGCTTACATTAGTGATAAAGTTGGTGGAGGGTTGCAGCCAGTCAGTGTAAACTATTTCTGTCTGGGCTGGGGTTTGGCCTATTTAACTTAGCAGCCCTAAGAAGAACTTGATTTTGTTTTTGTGTGACACGGTTGCATCAGAGTGTCCTGGGTACAAGTATTTGATTACTAGTTTATTTGCTTGCTTAGTTTAATTTCATACAGTATTTGTGTAAAGTGCCTTCAGAGGTAGAGTCTCCCTGGGGTGAATGCCGCCTGGAAGACTTGGCTGAACCAGACACTACTACATTACCGTGGCTCCAGGTTGTTGTAAATATTGCGGTGCCACCTGGGTTCATGATGTCTCTGACTGGATGGGAGGGGGGATTTGTATCCATTGACAGAAAGGAATAGTGTGGTGCCTGCACCAGAGAATGAATATAGCGGGCATGGTGACAGTGAGGTGCAACCCTTGAGATGCTGTACCTCCCAACCTGCCACACTCTGGCCACCCCTCCTAAGGACCCCCACAATGGCTACACAGTCCCCACTGTAAACATACAGTACACAAACTCTACGATTTATAGCAGACAAAAAAATTAAACACAGTTTTATTATCTAGGGAAGCAGGGGGTTATCAGCATGGTGCGGCAGCCAGTATAAATTGACTGATCTTCCAGCGCCCAGCCTGAATATAAGGCCAATCTTCAAGGTCCTACACAGGCATAGCCAAAAGTCTCTGGGGCTACATCTGAATATGCCTTCTCAGGAACAGCCCAGACATGCAGCCTACTCCCACGCCACAGTGTATATTACCATATGTGATTTCACTCTCCTGTACTGGAGATGCTACCCTCTCCCCACTGGTACCAATGCTTTCACCCTTTAATCCTTTAAAAGAGCTCCCAAAATGTTACTGGGGACCTAGCCATGGAATTGGTGTAGACCCACTGTCACTGCACCTGGTCGTCCAGTGATGGTGCACTTAAAACAAACAGCTACCGTAGCAGCACTTAGTGGATGGTGAAACCACAAATCCAAAAGAAATGGAACTGCAAACTGCAAAATCAAACTTCAAATGGAGGCATTTGTAACTCCCAGTCCTTTTGACCAATGCCAGTACATGCTTCCCACACACCATGTTGCTGTGTCCCAGTTGCAGGTGCAAGCCCTGATTTTATTCACAGTCCTGGTGCTACAAGATCTCCCTTGCTATGCAGGCACCCAGTGGTGCAGCTTGCGGTGGGCACTCACAGCCAGTTGCTTGATCTCTCCGTTGTCCCACTCTCTCTCGCTCTACATTGGATAGGCATTGCAGCTTGCAGGTTCAGCTGTCTTCTGCATATGAGGCTGCTAGGATCCATGCCATCCACCACAACAAGGCATCCAGTGCTGAAGGGTGGAGATAGCTTGATACTGGGCTATGGCACCCTCTGAGCAGATCCCACAGTATGTTTGGCAATGGGACTCAACCCCTCTACTGGCACCAGAACCCTCCTGGACATCACCAACTGCCCCCAGAGGGTGCTCGATATCGGTGTACTTCCTAGCTCACTTAGTGACCACTCCCCGGTCGTATTCTCTTGGTCTGCTACCAACATCAAATCTGCACCACAAACCACCCAGTGACGTCGCCTACTCCCAGGCAGTCTGCATCACCTTAAACTGTACCTCTCACAACTGGATTGGTCCCCAATCAGGCATGCACCATCCATAGACGAGGCATTGGATTTTTTCACTCGTACTTTTAACACTGCCTGTGACCTCTATGTCCCCTTCGTTAGAAATTGCACCAAAAAGCAAAGCACACCCTGGGTTACCCCCTCCCTCCTTCACAAACTTAAAATGAGAGACAACCTATGGCACATTGCCATGGAATGTGACAAGCTAGCTGATAGGCAAGCGTATAACGCCAAGCTCAATAAGTGTACTTGGGCCATTCGACAGGCCAAAGCCCAGTACTACCAATCCACTCTTGTCTCCTCCTGGGGGTCGGCTAGGAACTTTTGGGATAATACCAAAGAGTTGCATGGGAAATCCTGCTCCCCACCCTTCCCCCTCTCAACTCTCCTTTAATTGAACTGTCTGCTCTGACCCTCCTGGCATTGCAGACTGCCTAAACCACACTTTCTCAGACCTGAGTTCAGTCCTGCATAGTAACTTCTTTGACCCCATCCCAGTATCACCCCTGCCCACTCTCCAGAGACAACCTTTCTATGTACCATCTCCCCGCTGGAGGCTAGACCCCTTCTGCAAAAAGCCGTCAGTAGTAACAACCCTGACACTGACCTACTGGACACAAGGCTACTTTGTCTGACGTTGGATGCTATCTTGGTCCCACTTACCGAGCTGCTCAACCGCTCTCTGCGCCTGGGGCAGTTCCCCAGCACATGGAAAACCGCCATCATCACTCCCATCCTAAAGAGCGGAGACCGAGTGACCCCGGGTAACTATCGACCTATCTTCATCCTTTTCCACTCTCTAAGGCCCTTGAAAAAGTAGTTGCCAACCAGCTTGCTGAACACCTGGCCATGCACAATATCCTGTGCCCTGAACAGCATGGCTTTCGTGCAGGTCACAGCACCACAACTGCGCTACTTGAATTCTCCAACTTCCAGCACTCTGCTCTTGATGCCGGAAGTCCTGCCGGTGCCGTGTTCATTGACCTCTCCAAGGCCTTTGACATGGTTTGCCATCCCCTCCTGCTTGACTCCCTCAGATGCCTTGGTTTCTCCCCCGGCCACCTTGCATGGTTCACCAGCTACTTCTCTGCCAGAACTCAGTGTGTAAAAATTAATAGCACCCTATCGGACACACGACCTGTCCGCTCTGGGGTTCCTCAGGGCTCCATTTTAGGCCCTCTCCTCTTCAGTCTCTACCTCAACTCCCTCCCCTCGGCCTGCCCAAGTAAGATCCTCTTCTGCGCGGATGACGCTATACTCTTCGCCTCTGACCCCAACTCCAACACACTCCAGGCCACCCTCCAACAAGCTTTTGATAGAGCTAAGCACTGGTTCACATCACAAAGGCTAGTCCTGAACCTAAAAAAGACCAAGGCTATGCTCTTCTCTCATCGCCAAAGCAAAGCCAGTGGTGCCTCTCTCGTGATACTGCCTAGCACACAGAACCCCATTGAGCAGGTTTCCTCCTGCAGGTATCTGGGCATTACCTTTGATTTGGCACTCTTCCATTCACATATCAATGCCCTTTCTGCTGCAACCAATGTCAGGACTGGGCTGTTATATCGCCTTAGGGACTGCCTACCGGAAGAGGCTCTTAGATTGGCAATCACCTCCTCTGTCCTGTTGCTAATCGACTATGGGCTGCCCATCTATGCTGCAGCCGACAACTCTGTGCTTGCAAGAATCCAGCTGTCTATAAACAAGGCCTGCAGGCTAATGCTGGGAGCCCCTAGGTGCACCCATACGTGCCTGCTGTACTCCACCACCAACCTGCTCAACCTTGAAGAAAGGCTCCACTTCCAAACCTGCCTTCTTGTAAAAAAGACCCTGCTGGGGTCACCACCTCCCTGCAGCATGCCTCCCCCTCAGTCTCCACCCGCAGCACTGTCAAAACCTCCCTTATGGCCCCCAGGGTAAGGACCTTAATGGCCCAGAGGTCCTTTTGCTATTGGGCTCCCTCCTGGTTCAGTTCCCTCCCAGCCAACACAGCTGACTCCACTAAGCTTGGTCCTTTCAAGGTCTCCCTCAGAAGCCATCTGACAAGCACTCGCTGCTGCAACTGCACATAATCCCCCACCTGCCCCTTACCCCTAGGCTGGGTTTGCCCCCATCTACTTTTGCTGTATATGCCTGGGGTTTCAGGCAACATCTGCTGACTAATATAATAAAATATCTCTGGTTGCTACCTGATGTGGTACTCGTGTATCTATATTATGACTACTGTGATCTACCCATTACCAAGCTTGTACCACCAGTGAATTCCTGTAACACTGGTTGCTTTTTTAATCTTAGCGTTATGTACTGTACTGTTTTGTTTGCTGTGATGTATTGCTGTCTTGACGAGGTGGCTTTGTAAATGAGTCTGACTCAAAGGTCTGTAAACTGATGATCTAATAAATAAATAAAATAAATAATTGATCGGCTCTGGCTCTCATTCTCAGCAATTTCAATAAGGCACGCTTGACTAGCATGAGAATGCTTCCTTTTCTCAAAGCAAGAAAGCTGTTCACAGTTCATCGATGGCTGATGTATAGGCTGTCTCAACACAGCTAATAGCAGTAGTAGGCGGGTCTGCTCTCTACCACAGCCTGAACAGAATTAACTTGGGTTCTAAACAGCCCCTGTTGTTTATGGAGGAAACAGCAAACTGAATGGTTCATTGAACTGTCGGTCTGGATAAGCAGTCATAGAGGTCTGTCATGACAGGCAGCCTGCAGTTCGGAAGGTACCTGAATTAAGTCCATCGATAGTCCATGAGCCCCTTTGGCTCCCTGAGTTAATTAACACTCCTGGCAAGGCAGATCAAAGAATGGCAAACATAGCTGCCATTTTGTAGTCCCAATGGCAGTTTCCACAAATGTCCTGGCTCACACAAAGTCCCCAGTCCAGAGTTCCACAGCCCAAACCATTCCAGTATGGGTGCAAACTCACATCCACCTCTGTTGGCACACAGATTAGGTGATTCCCGGTTCAGTTACTGACACAGCAGTGTTGGCTCCAGTGGCAGTGGTGAATGCCTTTCATGCTCATGAAGCAAGGGAGTCTTAAAGACAAAGTAACCCACGGGAAGGGGGGTACATTTATAATATTCAGTAAGTACATTTTCACACGCACTACTGGCACCTTTTGTACTCAAAGAGACAGAGAACCTGATTTTTTTTTTGGTACCCAAGAAAAAAAGTTGAATAAATTGCTGCAAAGAGTGGTCAAAATATCTTCTGTGTTGTTATGAAAAGATATGTGATTGGGGAGGAAATACTGAGCTGGGTCTATCCAGAAAGTGTTACCTTTATTTATTTATTTAAAATTTGGTAACCAGGAAAGGCATACTGAGCCAAAGCTCATTTCCAGGTGTGATCCAGAGGAAAAAAGGGATACAATACAAACAATGGGAAGGAAACCAAGCAATTACATAGCAACATCAATCAAAATGATAATAACTAATGCAAAATTACAAACATTCAACATGAATTTTTATGAATCGAGAAGCTGATTATACGGCCATGAGGAGTCTAGGGAGCTTGAAGCAGGGAGGCAAGGGAGGTAAAGGGGCAGGAGCAGGAGGAATGGGAGTAATGCAGAGCACGTGGTTGAGGACCGGGAGCAGAGAGGAAAGGTGAATGTCAGAGGGGAGCAGATTCCAGAGGAAAGGGAAATGATGGGGGAAAAAGCAAACCTCTAAACATGAACTGAAACAATTAGCATTTACATAGTGCTTTTCATACACACTGTATCCCAAAGTACTTTACAAGCCATGAGAGACTGGTAGAGGAGTGACTGTAACAGTGTAGTGAAGCCACTTCACACATCAACACCCACGCACAGCTTTGGACTATTGCAAAAAAAAAAAAAAAAAAAAACATCTTTATAGGAAGGGGAATGTTGGCCAGGACACCGAGAAAAATCCACTACTCTAACGAAAAGTGCCTTGGGTTCTTTTACTTCTACCTGGACACCTACAAGGACAGCACCAGAGATAGCTAGAAGGGACCTCAGTTTAACTTCCCACCCAAAGAATGGTACACCCCAAACAGTACAGAACCCCCTAATACTGCACTCTGATGCCTGCATTTATGGTATGAGCCCAATACCAGTGTGGTACTAGAACCCACGACCTTCAGACCCCAAGGCAGACATGCTACCAACTGTGCCATGCTGACACCATTCTAGTTCACCTACCTTACCAAATTATGACACAATATTTCTTTAGCCCTTCTGCTGCCAGGAACACCTGTGCCTAGCTTTTTTTTAATTTTTTAACTATTTTACTTAAAATTTAAAAATACATATATGTTTCCTTCCAGAAAAAGTAGGAAAAACTGTAAGACGGAGATTTTCAAAGAGTTGTGTCTATTTTTCAGATGCAACTGTGTATATCTGGGTCGCAAGTTAGACCACAAAAAGTTGGTCTAACTTTCAGGATGGAAGTACAGTTGCTCCCAAAAAAATGGATGCAAGTACCTTAGCTGCGGACAAAAGTGGCATAAACTGTGGAAAATTTCCAAATGCTTCTGGATGTATGAGACTAGGATGCACACATCTGTGCAGGCACAGCACATGTCTGAAATGCAGACACAAGTGCTGCTTCCATAGCTTTGAAAAACCCACCCTAAACGATTTTTATTGGCATACTCTGACTTTTTATAGGTGGTAACGTTTTTACTGGTATCTGGTAACGTGACCATTAAACACAACCTTCAATGTAAACAAAATGCTATTCCTACTCAAAAATGCTGCCAAAAAGACTCCAGAAAACCTATTAATTAAGTGATAAACATGGAAAGTTATATATTGCTGAGCTTCACTATGACTGTACTATACATGCAACAAGAAATATTTTTTATATGTAAAAACATGTTACAGCAGTGGTACTGCAGCTGATTTCTAACAATGTGCACCTTTGATTGATAGTTTTTTTATACGTGTGTAAGTTCCTCCCCCCTGTTTCTGGAGGCTTACTTTTCGTGGGCTCATGGGCCCCTCATGACCTCTTCCCTGGCTGGACCTTTCAGCAGACTTCACCCTCCAGTCCCCTGATGTACTGTACTGCTGTGGTGGAGGACTGGCATGGCATCAGGCACACTATCAAGGAGCCTCAGGTGAGAGTCGAGCCCTAGCTTCCTAATATTTGCAGCTGGAGCCACATGGGTGGTCCTGCGATCCTTGTCCCAGGACTGGCCATGGAGTCCGGACACGGATATGTGTGGGAGCACCATTGGGTGTACTGGATGTGCTCCCCCGTCCCCAGACCAGGAAGCAGAGTGGGAGAATAAAGCAATGGCAGCTGAGGCCTCAACATGGCCGCACATGCGCTACATGCATTTTAAAGGAGCTGGAACTCCATTACAGAAGTTTGGGTTGCATGCCCACACCTAAAGGGTCAAGGACTCCAGGGCAGGCAGTAGAGCTAGGACCGAAGACATCAAGGCATGCAACACAAAATGTTTCCTGGCAACAGGGCCAGGAATCAGAGCAAACTTGGAGCACATGCCCCTGCAACAGACAGTGAGAGCAGCTCTAGGGCTGCATCTCTCACAACCTCCCACTCCAAAATGTGCTAGGAGCCTACATAAATGTGCACAGTCCTGGCCCCAGGGCAAGCAGTGGGCCCAGGACATGGACAGAGCAGCACCCTAGGGCTAGAAATAAAAGCACCAGAGGCTACCAAAAAGCAGAACACTACAGCCAGCCAACCGGTGCAACGGAAAGATTTACCGCTGCGATACCAGCGACCTGGGTTCGGGAACGGACTCGGGCATCAGAGGGCCAGCCGGGGAAGAGAAGGCTGGAGCATCCACTGACTACTCGCCTTCTCTTGGGGAGGGTGGGGTAGAGGACCGGTGCCTACTGACACTTGGTGGAGGCCGGAGGTACAGCAGTGCGCCTGGTCCCGCTAGCTAAGGAGCATGACTGACGCTGGTGTCAGCCTTGCATCCTGGACATCACACTCCTGTGGGAGAAACAAGGAAAATGGCACACTGATCAGTCGGGTGACAGCCCCCCTGGATCCTCACCACCGGAGTACCTGAGCCCTCATCAGCTGCATCAGCAGCACCCACGATCAAAAGGACGGCTGGTAAGGCTCATTCCCTGCACAGGTAGGGGACCTGCCTGATGAAGGGATACATCAGGGTACCCTGGGGCTGGCTGCGATGTGGGGCAGTGGGGGTCGGGGGACTACCAGGGCGGGAATCGGTCCATGTGGGGGCCCAAAGAAGGGACCAACCAATGTGGGTGGGGAGCCAAAAAATAAAGCAGCAACACTAATGTACACAAACATGGTGGAGGACCATGCAGCACCTCAGCCATGTGACTCTGCAAGAACTACTGGAAAGGGATTGGAGGTCACCAGCAGGACCTACCCACAAATCTGGGTCAATCAATGTGCAAATCTCAGCCAAAGACTGTATGCCAGCTCTGCTCTGCTGGGAACATTTTCTAAAGCCTGCTTTGCCCAGGAAAGGACTGATGAATGAGACTTTGAGTTAGAGCCAGTATAAAAGTGACAGAAATCAAGAAGCTGGGCTCAATATTTGCTGTCTGCATGACCAAGAAGGCTGCTAGCAAGAGATCCATTGGCTGACAGGAGCTGCATTCTTGGCAGGCCACCCAGAATGCGAGCACCCATCTGACTCGTACTGGAGGAAGAAAGTTTAAACAGAACTGAGAGAAGGGCAAAAAAGTGGAGCAGGGGTAAATTCCGACCCAAAATACTTTTCCAAATCAGGCATCCGGCTCCAGAACCAGACCTGACCAACTAAGGTGGCCACCTACATAAGGGTTCTATGGAACCCCCTTCGAAAGCAGCTAATGGAGAACCAGGAGGTAGAGGAGAAGAGGAGGTTGGTGGGAGACTCTACAGGACCAGCTACCAGAAAAAAAGAGAGGTATCTGAGAGTCTGCAAAACTGTGAGTAACGACCTTGCAACTGGGGTTACTGTAATTGTGCCTGGGACAGAGGAAGAAGCCCTGTTCGGAACTGTGTAAAATACATAGGCCCAGGCAGAAGACCCAAGGAGGCCAGCTGACCACATATTTAGATTACAAATAGGAGCACCTTTTTCTTCAAGTTAAAAGTTTATTTGTTTCAACACAGTTCAGGATTCTGCAACAGTTTTAAGTGTGTTAACTATTCACCTTCCCTGTTAACAGGAGGAGAGGAGAGTACATAATCAGCTCATCTCCTACTTAGATCAGCACAGGATACTAAATATGGAGCTACATTGTTTCAGGGACCCAGAACATGCACAGTGTTGGTCAGCTTCATGGATGCAGTACAGTATGCTATGGACAGTAGTAATCCAAACAAACAGAGGTGCGCAAAGAGCCACAGTGCACTCCTACAGATGCTTCAAAGTCAGTTTACTGGATTTTACCCAGTGCACACAACAAAATCACAAAGCAGTAATTCCAGGTAACTGCCCCTAGCACCTCAACTCAACGAGTCTTCAAGGCAGTGGAGCTACCAAGGCAAACCAGTCCTTAAGAATATAATTTTCACCAACGTCATTTCATTATTACTTAAAGTGACAGTAGCACTTATACAAAATACATATTACAACATACTTGCTTTTGACCATAGAAAATTATTAATTATCCAATGTGTGAAAAAAGACTATAGAAATATTCCTTCAAACAATCCTATTAACATAAATATGAAAAGAATATTAAAACTAAATGAATTGTGACACTACCAAATCCTAGTGGTATCTGTATCCTGGGACTAACAAGCAGTGAGGCTGCCAAACTCCATTGTGTTTGATTTGCTATGGACAATAGCCTGCTGACCAGTGCTGTGTTTGTGCACATGACCAAGGCCTTTGATTTAGTGGACCATGATTTGCTCATACAGAAGCTGGCTGGTCTGAAACTGGGGGCCCCAGGTACTCTGTGGTTCTCCAACTATCTGCAAGACAAGTCACAGCTTTTCAAAATTGGTAAAATCTTGTCCAGGGCAAATACTATCTACTGTGGGGGGAACAGGAGACACTAAGCTTGCCATTATTGTCTTTTCTTGTGTGGTAGAAGGTGAACTCATTAAGAAAAGAAAGAAAGAAAGAAAGAAAGAGAGAGAGAGAAAGAAAGAAAGAAAGAAAGAAAGAGAGTAAGTTGCTTTGATGACCCCAGATGCCAGGTGTTCAGGTGGGAAATGGGAGAGTAAAAGTGGGACAGGAGAAGGAAGGAAGGAGGAGGGCGGGCAGGGCTCTGCAGCCCTGTCCCGCTAAAGGCCTGATTCACAAAGATCACCCAATACAAATAAAGACGATATCCAGGGTGCACACCCCTCCATTAGTGGCCGCACACATACCCACATACAAATCAGAGTGCATGGGGCCAGAAACAGGATGAGGGCATACATGTGATATCTCCCTCTTTACGCCGGAGACTCCTGTTTATTTTTAATGAACTCCCTCCCTCCTGGAAAACAAAATCTCCTGCTTAAGTAAAATTCTGTCCAAAATATCCATCTTTTATGGGCAGATAAAGACACATAAAAATTAAATCAGTGATGAGCAATGTATCTGATAACTTTATATAACTAGCTGTTTATTCTTTTTAGTGCTTATTCTTGACAAAATTAAATGTATTACATTTTTGTAATGACTTTTTCTTATGTTTTTGACACCATTTAAGGACAAATGCACAACGTTACGGCATCTCCCTACTAGCAGGCCAATCTCCCTCCTAATTTGACCCAAATCTCCCTCTTAAGCAAGTTGGCAGGCCAATCTCCCTCCTAATTTGACCCAAATCTCCCTCTTAAGCAAGTTGGACATATCACATGTATGTGAGGGATGGAGATGAAAAGTGACTGTACACTGGGCATCCAATTGGATGTTTATGTTGGTGCACCAGAGTGGATTCTCTGCTCTGTGTACAGCATGGAATTGTGGGATACGGCAGTCATATAAAGAGTGCCATATCTTGTTCATACTGTAAATAACCTTTTTGGTTTTTTTAGGCCTTCTGCCCTCTTTGCCGGTTTGGAGGGATGGGGCAACCAGTGCTGGGCCTGTATGAGCTTGGGAAAGTGTAGGGAGGTTCAGGGAGCACTTGTGCAGAGGGGGACAGCTGTTACTGCAGGGTCTACCCCCCCAACATGTAACAGCAAAGCCCTCTGCATCTCCTCCCCAGTGGAAATAAAAGAATCAGGTGGATGTATATCCCCACCACGGGCCCACCCTGACCTGACTGCCCTACAGAAGCACAAGCAAAGAAGGATATGGTGTGAAGACAGTACGCAAACAGGTTCACAGTTCCCAAGGCATGCCCTACATGTGCATAGGGAACACTCCAGATGTGCAAACCACACTGCAACTGTAGAGGGCATTTTTGTGGCTTGGGCCCTAAAGAGGTGAGGCCAGTAGTAGCCTCATTTAAAAATGGAGAAAAACTGAGTATTCGCTGATGTTATAGACTTTGCCACTTGGCCAGGCACTGAAGAACAGCCAAGCAAGAACACACACACACAAAAAAGACTTCATTTTCTTGGCTTGGCAACGAGGATCAACCAAGCAAACCCAGCAAATAAACAGGCTTTATAGATTTAGTCCCACTGGTCTGGCACTGAGGAGCAGCCAAGCAAAGACAGGAGAAACAGACTTCATAGATTTAGCCCCCTGGCCAGGCACTGCAAAACAGCCAAGCTAAACTAGGGAGAAAAAAAAAACAAAACAGGTAATAAATAAATCCACCCCCATGTTCTGACACTGAAGGGCAGCCAACAGGAATATACATACACATCATTTAATATGGCAAACTCCTGTGTTTCATATGTAATCATCAGAACAAACCTAAAATTAATCAAAGAACGACTCTGACTGAAATATCAGGCCCCAGAATTCAATAACAAATGTACTATAAAACATCAGGCCCAACCTGAGCACACCCCTGTGAGATGCACTCTCTGGGTTTGTAGTCTAAGAAGCTGCTTCAGTGGAATACAGCCTTCTTTCTATTCCACTCCTCAACGTCGGTCATCTTTTGTGAACTGTCAATAAAACTGTGATTCACGGTGCACTACTTCTTATTTTTTTGATTATTGCCATAATCTTTATGAACTAGAACAGCAGTTAATAAATAACAACTAATAACAAAGCCACTGAGGGATTCAGGTGGAATTCAGATACCACCTTAGGTAGGAATTTTCTGTTGGTTCTAAGAACTGCCTTATCCCTGTGAGGGATTATGTAATTTGGCTCTGTGCAGAAGGCGTGCAATTCATGTACCCTCGTAGCTGAGGCTACTGCAACCAGGAATATGGCTTTCCATGTGACATACTTTACGTCAACAATTTCTATAGCCTCAAAAGGGAGCTTTCATAAGCTGGGCAAAGAATATACTGAGGTCCCAAGGTGGGACAGGATCTCTCACTGGTGGATGCAAATGGCTGAGGCCTTTAAAGAACCTTTTGAAAATGGACTGTGAGAACAAAGGCTTTCCTTTGCCAGCTGATATGTATGCTGATATTGCTGCTAAGTGCACCTTTAAAGTTGAAGGCCTAATGACTGTAGGTGCACTAGGTATTCTGGAAATATAAGTAACCCTGCCTCTACTGGTTTTATTTTTCTGGAGGCACACTAGTAAGAAAACCTTTTCCACTTACAGGAACATGATTTCCTGGTAGTACCTTCAGGACTTCTTCTGAACGATCCAATCCAAAAAATTCTAACACCTCAATAACTATGCCCTGATGCGTAGGGTCCTGAGGTTCAGGAATGTTATTTTGGCCTGGGACAAAGTGATTAGAGTTTGACTGGGTGGCAGGCTGACTGGATTCTTGCTGGACAGAACCAGAAGCACTGAGTACCAGGCCTGTCTGGCCCAGTCTGGAGCTATCAGGAGGATCATTGTTGCAGGTCCCCTCCTGAGTCTCAGGGGTACTTTTAAGTGGTAATGGTGGAAAGGCTACAGAAACTTCCCTGTCCAGTCCAGTACCAGGGTGTCTTCTGAGATTGTCCCTCTGGCTGGTGGTCTGCAATATCAATCAATCAATCAAATCAATCAATCAATCAAAATCTTTATTTATTCAGGCGAACATCATTGAGCAAAGCTCATTTACAAGATGGACCTGAGTGGTCATACAAATGAGGATACAAGTATTATTACATAGACAAGAATAGCATAAATAGCAATACAATGGCATGAAATGATTATATACAACAATTTACATATATACAAGGAACAGTAGAACCATTTAGCCTGTAAGGAAAAAGGGGACAGAGGGTATAGCAGGCATAAAATATAAATTATATGGTCTAACTAGTTTTTATGAGAATATAATAGAATATAAAACTGTGGGTGCTGACAGCTCTTCCAAGATGCAAACAGGTCTATATTGGGAGTGCTCCACCTTCTGAACATTGTGGTCAGAACCTGCTGGATTAAGGTTCATTCATGATTTTCCTGGCTGAGTCTGCTTAGGGAATTTGCTAAAACATTACCTGGCAGAAGGTAGGGCAGGGCCCACAGCTCAGCACCATGGACACGGGGAAGGGAGATGTGCACTAGTCCCTTCACGAAAGAAAGGATCCTACAAGAGCTCGATAAGCTCAGGGCGGATGAGGCAATGGGACCTGATGGCATACATCCCAGGGTACTAAAGGTGGAACTAGCATAGTCATTATCAGAACTGTTTAGTGAGTCTCTGAGCACAGGAGAGGTCCCAGAAGACTGGAGAAGGGCTCATGTGATCCCGCTACACAAGAGTGGTAGCAGGGAGGAGGCAGGGAACTACCGACCAGTCAGTCTTACCTCAGTAGTGAGCAAGATTATGGAGGCACTCCTTAAGGAAAGGATAGTGCAACACCTGTAATCCATAGGAGCACAGGATCCAAGACAGCATGGGTTTACAAAAGGAAGGTCCTTTCAAACTAATCTCATAGATTTCTTTGACTGGGTAACCAGAGTGGTGGACCAAGGTGGAGCAGCTGATGTTGCCTACCTTGACTTCAGCAAAGCTTTCAATACTGTTCCACATAGAAGATTGATTAATAAGATGGGTAGGCTCGGGATGGGTCAGAAGTTGGTCAACTGGGTGGCAAACTGGTTGTCGGGCAGAAAAGAGAGAGTGGTGGTAAATGGTATACAGTCAGAAGAGATGCAAGTCACAAGTGGGGTACCTCAGGGATCAGTCCTGGGGCCAGTCCTCTTCAATGTCTTCATCAGTGACATTGCAGATGGACTGGAGGGTAAGGTTTGTCTGTTTGCAGATGACACCAAGATCTGCAACACAGTAGATGATCCAGATGGGGTGGACAGAATGAGAAGAGATCTGGATAAACTAGCAAAATGGTCGGAAGAGTGGCAACTGGGGTTTAATACAAAGAAGTGCAACATCATGCACATAGGGAAGAGAAACCCTGAAGCCACCTATAGGCTGGGAGGGGGGTTGCTGGCAGTCACAAGGGAAGAAAGAGACTTGGGTATCATCATCACCAATGATCCGAAATCATCCAAGCAGACCTCTAAAGCAGTAGGTAAGGCTAGGGGATGTTGGGGTGTATTAGTAGGGGTATCACAAGTCGTAAGAGGGAGGTAATAATCCCTCTTTACAAGACACTGGTTAGGCCCCATCTGGAGTACTACGTGCAGTATCGGAGGCTGCACCTTCACAAGGACTTTAACCAAACTGAGGCAGTGCAGAGAAGGGCAACCAAAATGGTGCAGGGACTGCATGTGAAAATATATGAGGACAGATTAACGGAGCTCAATATGTATATCCTAGAGCAAAGGAGGGAGAGAGGTGATATGATGGAAACATTCAAACACCTTAAGGGCATTAACAAGGTGAAAGAGTCTAACATGTTTCAATATAAGAAAAATAGCAGGACAAGAGGACACAGCATGAGATTAGAGGGAGGCCTATTAAGGGGTAATGTGAGGAAGTTCTTTTTCACAGCAAGGGTGGTGGATGCATGGAACGGCCTACCTCAGGAAGTGGTGGATATGAATACAATGCAGAGTTTCAAACAGGCATGGGATAGGCATACGAGAGCAATACAGATGAGTATGACTAGATAGGCCATTGGCAGAGCAAAGGCCGATGGCACATTCATAAGGTAGAAAAAGATATGGGCAGACTGGATGGGTCTTGCGGTCCTTATCTGCTGTCAACTTCTATGTTTCAGAAGCACTACAAATATGTTTGCTTCTGAGGAATATGTCATGCCCCAAATCTTCATCGCCTCTGCATGGTTTTGAGAATCTTGTTTCTTCCTGCTTGTTTATGTAGTACATTATTGTTGTGTTGTCTGTCCTAATTTGGACAGACTGACCCTGAAACTGGGAGGAGAAATATTGTATTGCTAGCAGCACTGTTCTGAGCTCCAGCAGGTTTGTGTGTTCTAGTGAATCCTGTGGGCTCCATGTGCCACTTACTGTGAGGTCCTGCAGGTGGGTGCCACCCCAGGAGTGAGGAACCTGTAATTAGAATACTTGTGGTGATTGCTGACGGAAGGGAATGCCCTCTTCAATCCACCATTCTAATGATATCACTAGTGCTTTTGTCACTGGCACTAGCTTTGAGAGTGTATCCCATCTTTGAGACGAGTTGTCCCTTAAGTAGTACTGGCCATCTCTCATTGGGAACCTGGCTCATGGAACCACAGCTGTGGATGCTGCCATGTGTCCTAGTAACTGCAGGAAGTCTCTTGCGGGCCTTGGCTGACCTGCTGTGACAGACTCTGCAGTTCCTATCAAAGCTGTAACTCTTGGCCTGCCGGAGGAAAACTTTTCACTGCAGGGTATTTAGCTCTGCTCCTATGAAGTCCAGTACTTAAAAAGGCTCCAGCTGGGAGTTCTGGAGGTTTATCAAGAATCAGAGGTTCTCCAAGGTGCTTTTTACCAACTGAACTGAGCACCCTGTCTCTTGTTCTGTTTTCCCTGAGACTAGCCAATCATCCAGATAGGGGACAACCACCACAACTTTTCTCAGATGTGCTGCCACCACAGCCAAGCACTTTGTGAAAATCCTTGGAGCTGAGGTCAGACTAAATTGGGAGAGCTGTGAACTGGTACTGGCAGTTCCCCAGCTTCCACCCGAGGCATTTTCTGTGAGACTGGGACATGAAAACAGGCATCCTCCAGACCCAGGGATCCCAGCCAATGACTTTTCTGCATGTATGGTATCACTGTCCTTAGTGTGACCATCTTGAACTTTTCTTTCATCAAATGCTTGTTCAGAAACCTCAGCTCTAAATGGGTCACCACTCACCATTTTTTTTTTTGGTTCACAAAGTATCTTAAGCATAGGCCTCTGTCCCCACTGGGAGGTAGGAACTTGTTCTTTAGCTTGTGATATTAATCATTTTTATGTTTGCTTGCGCACGCAGCACACAAGAAATATTGAGATAGTAGAGCACTGCAGAGGTGCGGCAGTGTTGTGTCCAATGCAGGAGATGCTTTAATGGGCGCGTCCTTCAGCCACCAATTAATACTGAAGCTGCCAATGATGGCAGTTTCAGAGTCAGCACCGCACTTGAAAGAAATCTGCTGCTGCAATCAGCGGCAGTTTCATCATTGCAGAAGCAGTCCCCCTCCTCCCAACCAGGCCAACAAATTTAAATGTTAGCTCCCTCCCACTGCTGCTGCCCGGCCTGCACCCTCAGTTCTACGTCCCCTGCCAACATCGGAGTGCTCAAGGCCCATGTCAGCATGTATTCCCCCCCCTCATAAATGTGGCACACTGGGAGCCCACCCCAGTGTGCCAAAAAAATACTTCTTTGATGTTTCCGACACTGGGATGCCCACTCCTGGTGTCGGATGTGTCCCCCTCCCATGCCGCTATGTTCTCAGCTGACCTCAGGGTGCCCAATCCCCGGGTCGGCATTGATCCCCCACCCATACTCTGGCACACTGGGAGCCCACCACAGTGTGCCGAAATCCATTTTGTTAATATTTCACCTGTAAAAAAGAAAATAGTTCCACAACATCTTTTTTTTTTTTTTTTAAACCTGAAAAAAAGAGAGAATGGACCCTCGTCATTTCCGCCGGGCCCCCTCCCCCAACTTCCCTCTGCGCGTCCCACCTCCCTGCACCCCCTCACCCATACTTACCTCCAGAGGTCAGAAGTAGCAATTTTCTGTGAACCGGGAACATATCTCCACTCTTCAAAGACCAATCAGGAACTGAAGAAATGACGGTAAGCCCTATAATGGCAGTCAATTGGGGGTTTTCAACTTAGATTGATATCTCAGCCAATTTTTAGAGTTTTGGTCCCAAATTTTCAACATGGGGTTCTTGGGACCCCACCTCATGAACACTGGCACTGTCATTTCATTTCTCGGTCCCAAAAGGTGATTTCGTGGTCACTGCACTGAATCACCATTTGGGACCAATTAATGAAACGACAGTGCCACTGTTCATGAGCTGGGGTCCCAAAAAGCCCTTGTTGCAAATTTGGTGAAAAAACTCCAAAAAATGACTGCGTTATGAGCGTGCATTGCACAGTTTCTACGCACAATCATAACTTTGCCACTTTTTCATATTTTCACTCCAGATTTTCAACATTGGCATTTCTTCACACCTCCTCATGAACAGTACAGCTGTCATTTTTCACATCCTGCCCAAAATGTGTTTTCATACCTGTGGCACCGAATAGCACACTTGTTTTGCAAAATCATCTTTTAGGATTGAGTAACGAAATGATACTGCCACTGTTCATGAGGTGGGGTCCCAAAAACCCCATGTTGAAAATTTGGAGCAAAAATACCAACAAACGCCCAGGGCGTTAGGGTTTCAAACCTCAACGCTCACCCTGTACAGACTGACAGGCATCAGGGGTGTGACTTGAGGTCATCGGCCTAAAGCTCACGCCATTCCACCCCCACCCTGCAGCCATTGCTAGGCATCGAAGTGTGCCTTGGGGTCTTCAGCCCTAATGTTCACCCCATTCTCCTATACTGCACCCATCTCAGCTTATTTCCTTATGGAATGGGGTAAGCGTAAGGGACAAAGACCTCAAGGCATTCTGCGACACCTGTCGATGTCTGCAGGGTGGGGTCGAGGTGGAATGGTGAGAGTGTTATGGCCGATGACCCAAAGATACACACCAACACCTGTCAGTCTCTGCAGGGTGGGGTTGGGGGCTAGCGTTACTTCAATACTTCACTGTCATTCCTATTATGCATCTCTCTAACTCCTGCACTAGCAATGCCAATACCAGCAGATTTCTTTCTGTGGAACAGTGAGCTGGAAAATTGCTGTGTTTCTGCAGATTTGGAAAGCGTTTGAACTGCAGACACAACCCCTGGCTCACTACTTCCAGTATTCAATTGTCAGTGGTAATGTTTGCCCATTCCTGGAAGTAGTGTGCCAGTCTTCCTCCCACTGGCAATGGTTGCGCGACACGGGCAAAACTGTCATGGATTTTGTTTTGGCTGGGGCTTAGGCGCTGGAGCTGCAGCATTACACCTGGAAGCCCTTTTTCCCCCTTTCCCCAATAGTAACCTCTCTGTGATTGGTACTTATAGGGGGCATAAGAGACAGAGGCTCTTGGCAAGTATGCCCTGCTTCTGTCTCCCCCTTCTGTAGGACCTGTATGAGGTAGAGGCCTTTTTCTTCTCATGATTACTTTTGAATGTGGTTTTGCATTCATCCACTTTTTTCATGTAGACCTCTGTTTGTCACCAAATAATGAACTTCCCCCAAGGGAGAAATCCATAGCCTTATTTTGAGTATCCTGAGAAAGGATGGTAGTCCTCAGCTAGGAAAACTTTAAGGACATTGCATAAGCCAAAACTCTAGCAGCAGTCTTATTGGTGTCCATCACAGTACAAAAAATGATATTTTGTGGAATCCAGGGCTAATCTTGCTATGGCAATCGGGTCCTGTGCCAATTTACTATCTGAAAAACAAAGAAAAACTCTCAGCTGCACTCCAGGAAAAGCACTATAATGCCATGTGATAGCAACCTATAAAAAGCATTTATTGTTAAAAAGGTATATTGTAACACCCCCCACACACAGAAATAGAGCGTCTATGCATGTTTCGTTATGCACTTGACGCTTAATCAAGACGTCAGCTTACACCAAGACAAGCCCTTATGTAGTGTTACCATATCACATGATGTGAAATTAAAGTGATACTACAAATATATATATAAAAAAGCACCACACTATCCTAAGTGACCAGATCTATACTTATAAATACTATTAATTCAGTTATCTCTCTATTATAGTAAATAAATCTATACAAATTTTTATACAATAACCCTAGCTATTATCAAAATACAAAATATATGAATAGATTGAACCACTAATAATACATTAATATGCTCACAAGCTAAATTATCAAAGTTTCATACAAAACTTAATTAAAAGTGCAACTGCAAAAATCACATAAAATTAGTCTGCACAGTACATATTTTATTTTATTTTTTATTTAGGGATTTGAATCATACCTTTGAGCTCAGAGCTCTTTTACAAAGGTTCATTATACAATGGTAAGAAAGAATCCTGGTCTCTGATTGGTCAGTCTGAGACTGGACCTGTGATGTTATCCCAGCACAACATCACGGGTCTAGTCTCAACACTGTGAACCAATGTGGATGATCCCGATGATCCTTTTTTTTGCATCTCCTGTTAAGAAACAAAAATACTTTTCCACACTAATAAAAACATTCTTTAAAACCATTTTTTTATTTTATATATAACAACATGCCATTGTATATTAGCAATAATGCCCTCCAGGGTGTGTGTCATTTGGGATAACGTCACGCTGCAGTTGTTGGATGCACTTGGCCTGCGGCCTCGCGCCCAACCACCTGAGGCGTGACGTTATCCCCACACAACACACACCCTGTCAGGCATTATTGCTTAAACGTCAAACAGTGACAATGACAACAATAACAAACAGTTTATGTACAATACTCGAAAAGTAGGTAGCTAGTATACAATAAGGTTACAATGCCATTCATAGTACCAATGGTGATAGTACAGCATCAAGAGTATTCAACTAGGGTAAAGGACAGTGTTTGTATGTAGCAAAGGAGATAAAGAGGTGACACACCTTGTGTGAGAGTCCGAGGAGGAGTTAAGGTGAGGGGGTGAGGAGACTGGGGGGGGGGGAGAGAGTGGGCGGCCACAATAAGTGGCTTTGTCTAGGAAGTTGGGAGATAGTAGGTTGACTATAAGGTTGATCCAGTGGGGAAAAGGCACAGGGGGAGAGGAAGACAGAGGGATAGGGCAAGAGGGAAGAGTGGGGATAAAAGAAAGGGGAAAGAGAGTGTGGGTGAGTGGGCATTATGGGTGTTAGAGTCCTAGTGGCAGTCACAAACTGTCCTAGTAAGAAGGTGTTGCCTTAGGCCATTTTTGTCATATACAGTTCTACACATAATTTTTGTCATACCATGTATACTAACAGCATCCAAAAATGTATATTTCTGCCAAGATTAATGGGAGGAAGGGAGATCAGATATACATTTGTATCTGATTCAATGCCTCTTCTCTTCAAGAAAGGTGCCAACTGGAAATGTCCATTTAGGCCTGGAAATCAACTTGCATGTAATTTAAACTACCAAAAAGTCTCTCTGCACATTAGATCATTATCCAAATCACCACCCCTTCAACTTAATCACTTTTTCTGGACCATAAAAAAGAAATGCATGATTTGTTCCAAACAGTTTTATATGCACAGCTAATGCATTTTAATGGAACCCTGTCTAATATATCTTAGATGTTCTAATACTCTATTTCTGAACTCTCTGATGGCTTTTCCAATATAAAAAGAACCACAATCTGCCGGCACAGCGGTAGCGCTACCGCTCATGACACCAGTGACCCGGGTTCGGGAACGAGCCTGAGCATCTAGAGGGCTGGCCAGAAGAGAAGGCTTGAGCGTCCCAGGGACTGCTCGCCTACTCCGGGAGGGAGGGGGGAGCAAGGCTTGGTGCTTGGCTGACCCTGGGTATGGAAAACCTATCCAGTAGCAAGGGGGCCATGTGGTGGACATCGGCGCTTTGCGCCTTGACGTCAGGGTGCACACCACAAGGCAAGAAAATGCGAAAATGTCGGTGGCACCGTCAGACAGAGTGCCAGCCCCGATTCCCAGTGCCTTCTGTCTGCCTCCAAACTGGCATCCCGACAAACAAGTAAGGGTGTAAGGGTCCCGCCTGGGGGTAGAACCAAGGAAGGCTCCATGGGGATGGACCACTGGATGGTCAGGTAGGACAGCAGGGATGCAACAGGCAATGGCAATTCCCAAAGAGTGGAGTGCTGGGGAGAGTATAAAAGATAAAGTAAAAAAAAAAGAACCACAATGGCACATTGCAATATATACAACAACCTCAGTTCTACAAGATATACAACTTTGTGGATAGAACACTTGTTCACTGTGTGGTAAAGAAATATTTTTTTCCCACCTTTATGTGGTTACAAGCCAAGCAGTTGCCACACTTAAAGTTTCCTGTTGGTAATTTGCAATGTTCATTCCGTTTATCAATTCTACTCCAATTCTGTACCAATAAGTCCTTAAGGTTCTTGCCCCTTCGATAGGTAAAGTGTGGTGTTTCAGAAATGATTTTTTCAAGACATGGTTCCAGTAATAAACAATGCCTGTTCCTTTTGACAATTTTCTCAATTTCCTTGGCCTGTGTGTTAAAAACAGTTACAAAGTTAAAATTATCTCCACTTTGCTTATTCCTATCTGCATTTTTGTCACTGTTCCTATCATTTTGCTTCACCTTAGGTATCAATAACGTTTCTCTTGGCATTTTCTCTACCTTATTCGTTACTTCTGTAATACATCCATGACTGTAACCCCTTTCCCTAAAACATTCAGTTAAAATCTGGATATTAGCTTAAAAATCCTTAGATCTGCTACAATTTCTCTTTGCCCTTATATATTGCCCAACAGGAATATTTTCAGCAACACATCTCGGATGGCAACTGCCAAAATGTAAAATGCTCTTTCTGTCTGTTTACGATACAAGTTGGTTGTCAGCCCACCATTATTGTCTTTAGATGTTATGACATCCAAGAAAGGTACCTGGGTGACACTGGCAGTTAAAGAAAAATGCTATTTTTTATTGGTACATTCCAAATACCTTACAAATGCCTGTAAATCAACCATACTGCCTTTCCACAAAATAAAAATGTCATCCAGGTACCTTCTATAAAAATCCAACATTCCAAAAAAGCCATTCTTCTCAGTATTGTATATCCACTCCTTTTCCCACTGTGCCAAAAAAATAGTGACATAATTGGGGGCCATAGCTGCCCCCATCGCTGTGCCCTTAATTTGGTGGAAAAAGGTAGTGTCAAACAAGAAAACATTTTTAGTCAATACAGATTCAGTTATGTCCACCAAAAACTCCACAAAGTTGGATGAAAACCCAGTGCCCTCATATAAGGCTTCCCTAAGGGCACTAAGGCCATCCACATGAGGAATGTTGGTGTACATAGATTGGATATCCAAGGTTACCAACATGGTATCTGGCTTCACAGCTATATCCAAAATCAAGTCAAGAAACTGCATTGTGTCCCTAATATAAGATCTAGAGTTTTGAGCTATCCCTTTAATGTAAGTGTCAATATACTGAGCTAGGGGTTCAGTGAGGGAATTATTACCAGAGACTATTGGTCTAGTGGGTGGATTCTGCAAATTCTTATGGATTTTGGGTAAACCACAAATAACAGGCCTGCTAGGAAAATCAACACTCAAAAAATTACAGGTCTGTTGTGAAATCACCCCATTCAAAATTGCCTCATATAGGTACACGTCAATCTCCTGTTTGAATTTAATCATAGGATCATATGACAGTTGTCTACAAAATTCCACATTAGATAACTGAGATGCCATTTTCTTTAAATACTTATCTTTATCCATCACTACCACAGCACTGCCCTTGTCCGCGGGCTTGATAGTGATGGTAGCATTGTCCTGTAATGTTTTTATGGCTTGTCTTTCTTCCAAGGTGCAGTTCCAAAAACTCGGCTTCGGATTAGACTGCAACAGTGTTTCAATCTCTCTCTCTCACATGAATGCAGAAAGAAACTCACAGCATAGTTCATAGGTGGAATAAAAATTTATTTCATCTTCCATCTCACAGTCTCTGGTTTCTCATTCTGCGACAATTTTTCAACACTCCCCAAGTTCACTTCCGATTATAGATTTGACCAATCCAAATTTTGTTTAGAAAAATATACTTTTAAATTCAAATTGCGAGCAAAAAAATAAGTCAACCATGGTCTCATAATGTTTTATAGTGTTTGTGGGGATAAAGGACAGTCCTTTATTTAAAATGCTTTCCTGTGCATCCATTAACTTATATGAGGAGATGTTAACTATCAAGTTTTTTACACTGTCTCTTATTTCCCCATTTTCTCTTATCTGCCCCTTTGAGCAAATATATTCCCTCTGTACCTGTTCTGGGGAATTCTGTATCTCCCCAAAAGATTCCATGTATGTTGTTTTCCCCTCCCGTCTTGTCTTTCATCTTGAAAACAAATAAGACATGGGCTGCATCTGAGTGTCCTCTGTGGTACAATGGGGAGTTGTGAGAAAACACCTCTCTTCCTCTGGCCACCCATTCATTTTTGCCCAATTTGTTGTCAATGTATTGTCTGCTGTTCTACTGCAAATCCTTGTTGATTGGGTGGCGGGGTAGTTGTGGGGATTTCCACTGTAATTGGAAATGGGGAAGGGGGAGATAGGATGGCTGCCTACATGAATCTGGGCTGTAAGGCCTCCAGGTGTACATCTGTATTTATACTGCTCACACTCACAGTTCCCAATTGTTGTGAGTTCTTCCCTGGTAACAAAAAGGCTGTGATGGAATAGTTTCCATTTCAATGTTTTCTTCCTCCGTTTCTGAGCCACTTGTATAAGTATCAGTGTGACCTGTTCTTTTTAAAAGGGGACAAATAGGGTTACCATTCTTTTTTCCCCCACTGAAAAATTTGACCATTTTCTAGTCCCTTCTATCACGCTCAAATTTCCTCATCTGGACTTTTTTAATACGTTCATCATGGATGTGTGTAGTTTCTTTAGGTTTCTCCACACATGTACTGTATAGTGCCTGAAAAGTATTTAAAAGGGAATAAGACTGAGAAGACGTGCTTCCTGGGAACAGAAGTAGGAGGTTGTTCAGGAAAGAGGTTTGGTTTTATCCTCTGTTTTAACTGAAATATTTGAATAGTTTTGTACTTGAAATTAGTTCTGTGTGTTAAAAATTACTACTTTGAGTTAGAACCGTTACTTGGGCTGTGATATTGTAACTATTGGGGCTTGTGTGCTGGGTGTGGGAACATTTGTTTGGCAGTGATGATTAGAGTGAAATTTAAATGTGATGTTTGCCTGTTCTTAAATATTGAAAAGCCACTGGGGGGTTGGGATTGAAGGGCTGTGCATTTCTGTTTGTGACTGAAATTTGAAGCAACAGGAACTGGTGGGCCTGTGACATCATACGGTACCTGATGTCTGCATACACACACTGTTAGTGGGACTGGACACACACTGGACTGTATGTGTTTGTGAGACTTGGGAACTTTATTGGTGGGGTTGAAATTGGGTTCATAAATAATTGCAGTCAGTATAGAGAGAGAGAGACTGTATTCCAGGAGGAAGGCACTGAGAAAAGGAGTATGTGCCATGATGAACAGAGAGGGACAAACAGGGTGGCCACATTCCACCATGGCAGGCATCTTCAGAAGGGTTGTAGGCTGCACAGGCTGTGGGATGGCAATAATTCTCAATTGGGCCTGGAGAGAGAGGGAGGCTGCCCACTCTGTAGACAGCTATCTTGTATCGAGGGAAGTATATTGTTAAGGAGTAAACTGGGTGAGGGGGGGTGTCCAAGGATAAGGGGTGGAGTTATGGGAGGCAGAAGGGTGGGGCTGAGGGAGGCTAGCAACACTCAGAAATTACAGGACACTATGTTACAGCAAGCAGGAGGGGATATTAGGGACAGAGAACCTTAGATAGGGATGTTGACACTAAGGGGAAAAACGACGGGTAAACATTCTGAATATAAAGAGAGTGGGAGAGGAAGAGTCAGGAGAGGCTGTTGTGGGGAAGCCTAGAAGAGCAGACAGTGAGAAGGGAGGGGCTGTTGTGGGGAAGCCTAAAAGAGCAGACTGTGGGAAGTGAGCTCCTAAGGAGAACAGGGCAGGAGGGGAGGAAGAGGGGCAGTCGGGGGGAATTCAGGTTACTTGATGGAGGCTGGCATAGAGTGTTACTATAAATTTGAGCTACTAAGCAACCTAGAGGGGGAGGAAGGGGTTGGTGGAAATGAGGAAACTGATACAGAGGCCAGTGGGAGGGAGTCGGATACCCATAGAGCATCATAGACCGGCAATGGAAAGGATAGAAATAGTTCCAGAGGGAGAAGGGGAAACATAAATGTTAAGCAGATGGGGGAGATGCAACATATTGCAGACATGAGGGAGGAGAGCATGACTGGAGAGAAACTGGGAGACAAGGAGGTAGGGGAGGGCCCCCCCTTCAGCAGGGGTGTCTGTACCAAGGATGGGGCCCTAGGTAAAGGGACCCACAGAGGGCCTCTGGAGGCAGGGGCTATATTACAAGGGGCTTAGAACGCGTGGGAAGGGAAACCATCAGGGCCAGGATAAATGGTTCAATAAGAGAGGATTAAAGGGACACTTATTCGGGGGTCGGAGTTAAGGGAAAATAACAAGGGAGGCAGAAAGGGAGGGTGACAAGGGGTCTCTAATAAGGCAGGAAGACTCCATGGAATTGAGATCACGAATGGGGGGGATGGGGGGTTGAGAGCGCATAGTGGAGGTAACCATAACGATGATGGCGGTGTTAAGGTTCTGTTATTGGGAGACTTGATGATTAGGGGTATCCAGTGGGAGGGACAGGGGGGTGGATGCCATAGCCAGGTGAAGGTAGTGAGTATCTCTGGGCTGACAGTGCACAGAGAAAAGTTCATGGTGTACGAACTAGTTAGGGATTGTGGAGGGAAAATGGATTTCCGGTGCATTTGGGGAACTAACGACCTAGAGGGAAATAGACTTTGAAAATCAAGCAAGGTTCCAAGCAAGAACTTGCCAGAGTCTGATGGGATAATGGATGCAACATTTCCTTTTTGGAGATATTGCCAGTACCAAAGGCCTCATTGGAGAAAAAATGAAGATCACAGAGGTTAATGACTGGCTCAGGAAGTGGGGTGAAGAGAGTGGGTTGGGGGTGTTAAGGAACTGGAAAGGAGTTTGGGAGGATAAGGGACTGTATGCCAAGGACAGGCTTCTTCTTGCCCCATTAGGGAAGGAAGTCCTTAAACAGGGGGTGGCTGACTACATTCAAGAAAGGTGGGGTTTAAACTGTGGGGGAGGGATAAGGAGGGCTGATCAGAAGCCCTCCTCCAGATGAGGGAGTAGCCTCAAACCCAAGGGGGAGGGGAAACAGACTGGGGGGGAGGTTTCAGGAGAAGCAGAGGAGGATGGAAGTATAAGGAACCTGGGTGGGGTTAGACAAAGGGGATCAGGGATAAGGGGTGGGGGTGGTGTTAGTAAATGCCAGGAGCTTGGGAAACAAGTTGCCAGAGTTCCAGGCCATGCGTTCGGGGGGTGGATGTGGCGAGTGTCACGGGAAACGTGAGCCAACAAAAACCATAACTGGGACCTAAACGTGCGGGGGTACACTATGCTTAGGAAGGACAGAAAGGAGGGCAGAGGGGGTGAAGTGGCTATGTTCATTAGAGATGACATAGAAATTGCTAGGGTAGAAGAGGCAGAGGGAAACACGGAGGTCTTATGGGTCGCCTTACGAACCCCAGCAGGAGGTAAGGTCAAGCTGGGTGTAGTATATAGGCCCCCTGGGATGGGTGATGTTCTAGAGGATGGTTTGCTGGACAACATCATTGCCCAGTGTGGACCAAAAGGGGAAGGAGTGGTGTTGATGAGGACCTTAATGTGCCAAGTACAAACTGGGGAACCATGTCCTCTAAGGTGGCCAAGGAGCAGAGGCTGCTGGACAGCTTCCAGGATGTGGTCTTAACACAGCATGTGATGGAGCCCACAAGGGAGGGGCTTGTCCTGGACGTGGTTCTGGCAGATTGGGAACTGGTAAGGGACCTGATTGTAGAGGATCCCCTGACTGGGAGCGACCACAATACTGTCTGGTTTCAAATTAGCATGAGGGAAGGGGGGAAGAGATCTAGGACACTGGCAGTGGACTTCAGGGGGGCAGACTTTGTGGGCATGGGAAATATTCTCAAGGATCACTTGAAGGGGATTACATCAATGACAAATGTGGAAAAGAGATGGGAGGTCATAAAACAGGGACTTCATGAGGCAGTCAGGACCTGCGCTAAGGTGAAATGTAAGGGAGCAAGGTCACATAAACCATGCTGGTGGTCCAGTGAGGTTCAGGTAGCGGTCAAAGAAAAGAAGGCGGCCTACAAAAAATATAAAACAACAAGAGGGGATAGGGAAAAGGAAATGTACCATCTTGCATCTAGAAAAGTCACCCGGATGGTGAGGGGCGCAAAGTCCAGTAAAGAGCAGTGGCTGGCACAGGGGATATATGGAGGGAAAAAGGGGTTCTTCCGATACATTGGGGAGCGGAAAAAAACTAAGGGCCATCTCGGCAGATTGAGATCAGAAGGAGGGTGGGTGGAAGAGGCGAGGGACCAGGCAGAGGTATTAAACGAGTACTTTGCCTCTGTGTTCACTAGGGAGGGGGAAGGGATATCTAAAATGCAAGGCATGATGGGGATAGAAGTGGTAGAGAGTGGGATCAGGGGAGCAACAGAAATGGAGCAAGAGGGAGGGAGAGAGAGGAACCCCAGGAGTGTCACATCAGGATAAGGATAAAAAGGCCAGTAAGGTGGAGGGGACGGATGATGTTATCGCCACCAAAAGGGTGTGGTTAGCCCTCAAGAAAGATAAATCTCCTGGGCCGGATGGCATTCATCCGAGAGTACTATGGGAATTGGCGGACATGCTGGCTGCACCCCTGGCAGAGCTCTTCAACAGGTCGCTTGAGACAGGGAGGGTACCTAGGGATTGGTGAGAGGCACATGTGGTGCCAATTCATAAAGGGGGTCGAGGGAAGTACCAGGTAACTATAGACCCTTCAGTTTGACCTCGGTGGTGGGAAAATTAATGGAGAGTATACTAAAGGAACGATTGGGGGTATACTTGGAGGAGGTGGGAGGTCTGGATAGTCGGCAACATGGGTTTGTGCCAGGTAGATCATGTCAAACCAATCTTGTGGAGTTCTACGAATAGGTAACATCAGAACTGGACAAGGGAAAGCCTGTGGATGTATTATTCTTGGACTTCAGCAAGGCGTTTGATTCTATCCCCCACAATGGTCTGGTGGAGAAACTGACGGGGTTGGGAGTAGGCCCTTTGATGGTCAGATGGATTGAAAACTGGCTAGCTGGACGCACCCAGACAGTAGTGGTCAGTGGGAGCCTCAACCCTAGAGAGGTCGGTAGTGGGGTACCGCAGGGCTCGGTCCTGGGTCCGATCCTGTTTAATGCATTCATATCGGACATCAGGGAGGGTATAGGGTGTGAAATGAGTCTCTTCGCTGATGACTCCAAGATGGGAGCAGTAGTTGACGGGAAGAGGGGAGGTTGGCCCTGCAAGGGGACCTGGACACCCTGGAAAGCTGGGCTCACACATGGAAAATTAAATTTCAACATCTCCAAGTGCAAGGTGTTACATCTTGGGCAGGGAAACCCTAAACACAGGTACACCCTGGAAGGGGAGGGGAGGCGCTGGAGGCCTCAACAGAGGAAAAAATACCTAGAGGTCATGGTGAATGCATGTATGAATAACTCTGAGCAGTGCAGGAGAGCGGCTAGCAAGGCAAACAGGATGTTGGGATGCATCGTAAGGGGGATCACCTCTAGGAGCAGGGAAGTGATTCTGCTGCTGTACAATGGACTGGTTAGACCACATCTTGAGTACTGTGTGCAGTACTGGAGACCACATTTGAAGAGGGACATATAGCTCCTGGAGAGGGTACAGAGGAGGGCAACTAAGATGATACGAGGACTAGGGGATTTGACGTATGAGGACAGACTTGAGGAGCTCTGCCTGTTTTCATTGGAGGAGAGGAGAGACAGGGGGACATGATTGAGGTCTTCAAGTACCTCAAGGGAATAAATAGGGTAAACATGGAGGGGATCTTTAGACTAAAGCAGGGAGGTATCACCAGAGGGCATGGTTTGAAGTTGGAAGATAGAAGGGTGGGGGAGAGGAGGAGGTTTTTCACTGAGAGGTGGTGGACCCTTGGAATGCGCTGCCTGGCAAGCTGGTTCAGAGATCCACAGTGGAGGGCTTCAAGAGAGGGTGGGACAGACACAGAAAGCAGATGTATCAGATGATGGCCTGGCCTGGGGGGTGGGGATGGATGGTAGGGGTTTCTGGAACACAAGGGGGGGCGCCTTGGCACCCAACTAGGGATCTGAGGTTCGAGCAGACTCGAAAGACCATAAGGCCTAATCTGCTGGCAATTAGTATGTTACTAAGCTAATTTTGTTAAAATAGCCAAATAATCAAAAGGGAAAAAATGGTAGCCAGATAGGTTAGTATACAGTTCCTGAGAATCTATCAGAAACTGGAGGTACCAAACTTCAATAAACAATCTATAGCTAACAAAGAGTAAACAATAGTTAACTAAATCAGCAAAATGTTTACACTTAAATAACAAACCAACTGGAGAATCAGTTGTTACTGGAGTTCACTATGGGGTGACTACTCTCTTCAGGTGGAGAAACACATATGAGCAGTAGCCAGAGAGGAGCATGGATGCAAAGTTTGAACCAATATTCCAAGTTCTAAAATTTGCATAGGTTTTGTCTCCAGGGCATCACTCTCAGCCGAGATGACTGCATAAAATGTAAACATTGAGTGATTCCAGGGGTTAGAAATATTTTATTTACTCAAATATTGTACAGTGTGTATGTAGCAAAAAAGTGCAGTCCAACACAGTGTTTCACTTGAACACCTGATGCCATTTCACGCTAACTAACACTTTATCAAGGGTGGAGTAAAGCCATTACAATTCATATTTAAATGGTAAAAGATGGAATCATGTGACAGTGTGACATCATTTTAATTTAAAATGGCATAGTGTTTAAGTGAAAAGTGGTTTAAATACAGATTAAACTGGCAAAGTGTACAGGAACAATAACATACTGGAATAATTGAAGTACAAATTGTTACTTCATATTTGTTTATAAGATGCCAAGAAACAACTCTTGATATTAATGTTACAGTAACAGTCCATTTGCACCAGATCATCAGGTAAAAGCACTCTCAGTTGAAGAACTACACAGTGCTATTTCTTCCCACTTGCGGGCCTCCGTCAGTATGCTGTTCCCAAAAGTAATTCACACAGGGGGCTGGATATTCAAAAGGGTTGCGCCATGCACAATAGGGTTGCGCCTGCGCAAGTCCGAAATTGTGCCATTCTGCCATATTCAGCAGGAGGCAGTTGCGTCCCCCAAGTCAAGCTGAGCAACAGCGCAATGCTAATGAAGGCATGCTCAACCGGAGGGGGAGGAACCATGCATAAACTGCACAGCCCGATATTCAGCAGGCTGTGTAGACGCAACTCCCAAACTGCGCCGGCACAATTTTGAGAAAAAAAAAAAGGAGTAAATCGAGGGCCACCCACAGGTGAGCTGCCGCATTGCAGGGCGCAACACAGCAGCTGCCACCTGTGGGTGGCCTCACTTACTCCCTGTGCCCCCGCAGCCCAATCACGGCATAATAGTAACCCCTCCGACTGGCCCGATCACGGGCATGTAGTAAACCCCACCCCCGATTATCCTCCGATCACCGGCAAACCCATAGACTCTTCACCCCCACTAGCCCGATCAAGGCGAACAGAGTTCAACCCCCAAAGAACATATCCCTGGTGGTCCAGTGGACACAAAGCCCGATCGCGGGCATTAGAGTCCACCGCCCCCAGGGTCCACGTGCCTGGTGATCTAGTGGACCCCACCCCGCCCGTCAGCCGGCAGCATCCCACCCGCCTGCCGCCCGCCGCCCGCCGACTGACTGCTCGGTAGGGCTGCACGCCCATTGGTTCATTCACATATCTGGACTGCCTTAGCAGGTATGGGCTGCATGCCCATTGGCTCTTACTCTGAACCAATGGGCGCAGCCCTACCGAGATCAGTCGGCAGGGCAGCAGGCGGGTGGGATGCTGCCGCTACCGCTGACGGGGAGCGGGGTGGGGGCTTCGTGGGTGGTGGGTGGGAGACACTAGATCACCAGGGTACGTGACCTTGGGGTGGACTCTAATGCCCGAGATCGGGCTTCGCGTCCACTGGACTACCAGGGATATGTTCTTGGGGGTTGAACTTGTTCTGCCCGTGATCGGGCTAGTGGGGGTGGGGATTATGGGTTTGCCCGCAATCGGGCCAGTCAGGGGTGGGGTTATTACACTTAAGCCCGCGATCGCCAGTCGGGGTGGGGGATTTCACAGTTATGCCCGGCGATCGGGCCAGTCGGGGTTACTACACTTATGCCCGCGATCAGGCCAGTCGGGGGAGGGGATTACAACAGTTATGCCCATGATCGGGCTGGGGCGCGGTCCCCGACGGCTGCTACCTGGCAGGGCGCCAGGCGCAAGTCGTCGGGGATCGGCACACCTGCATGCTAATGGCATGCAAATGGAGCCATAAATAGATGCAAATGGTCCCCCCGCTCCTTGAATGAATTATGGCCCCATTTGCATGTCACCTTTTGAATATCGGAAATTTGCGCATTGCGCAATGGAACTTGCGCCACCGCATCTTGAATGCTCCACTCTGACCACTTGCGGTGACGCAAGTTCCACTGCGCCATGCACAGTGGCTGTGGCCGGGGGGTGATATTCAAAGAAGTTGCTCAATAGTGCAACTCCGTTGAATATCGCCCCGGCCACACCCCAGCGCAACTATTTTGTGCAGCGCAAGGGCTTGCGCCACAGAATGGCGCAGTTTGAATATCCAGCCCAGGGAGTACAAAGTGAGTAAAAATACAGAACAAACAAAAAAATAAGATTAAGTTCAATGATAATTTTTTTCACAGAAAAGGCACACTCTCAGACCTTCCGTATCTGCTTGGTGCCTGTAGATCCCCCAGTTGCTGTCAGTACCACACTTAAAGCTCAAGTCATCTTTGGATAAGGTCTTTGGGGTGGCTGCACTATTATTTCAGAATTATCTGCCACCCAGAATGAGTTCTGCCTGCTCGATGGAGGCCCTTAAATTTTGTTTCACCAAGCCTACTGTTTTAGTCAATTTGTGATATTTATTTGAATATTTACTTGAATTTAGGGTACTGTATTGTTGTTGCTTCCCTGGACGACACCCTGGGGTTTCAGGATGGGGTGCATTATAAACTTGCCTTGCTTATTAATTATCAAAAATTTTCTCCCATTAGGATTGAAAACACGGTGCTCCTTTTACAATGTCTTTCCTCTAACCCTTTACTATTTGCAACCTCCCCGTATGATCCTTGTAGGGCAGTCATGATCCCCAGTTGGCTTAGGGGCAAGGTGCCACTACTTTACACCACCACTGGGCTGCCACAGATGTTTTTCAGTGGCTCCTGGGTTTTTGTCTCACTCAGCATTAAGACAGGTTCGTAGCCAAAGAAAAAAGAATTGACAGTGCCTCTACCCAGACAATGATTTAAGTTTGCCTGATGATGTTGCAGTACAACTCCCTGGGATGCTGTACCTGCTCACCTCGACACTGTGGTCACACCTCCCGCACACCCACCTCCACAAACACAACAGATCCCCCCAAATAGCATGCACAGTGGTATAGTAGTCAGTAATGAGTGCAGGTTTAACAATAGAACATATGGGATATGCTATGGGCTGCATGAAAATAAATTATTTATTTTGAACAGCTGGTTATGACCTATATTGATCTCACAAGTGGCAGAGCCACAAGTGAGATCTGCAGAGGTCACACCCAGCCATTCAAAATAAATTTCTTTTCATGCAGCCCGTGGTATATGCCATTAATATAATACCAGGGGCTGGTAAGTTTGATTTTAATGTTTTTTTGTGCCATTTTTGTTATTGACAAGCCTGATAGAATGTTAAGAATAAAGGAAGATTCTGGTCAGAACATTATGGCATTAGAGTGGAAATACCCATTGTTCTCTGACCTAGAGTGGAAATAAAAGCTTTATTATACAATAGCATGAAATGTTCTTGCACTCTGATTGGTCAATGCCCACCTTCACCAGTGATGTTATCTGAGCATAACTTCACTGTATAAAAGTCCGGCACACGTGACCACACAAACCCTAAAAATATCACTGCAGACACCTGCAGTCCACAGCTACACTGCCTACACCTTTAAAATGCCAGGACTAGAGCCCCTAACCCCCCACCCTGGCCATTTTCCCCGATCACGGCCAGAGTACCAAAACAGCAAGTCTGTGTGGAAAAAAAGAAACCTTCAAAAACCAATTTTTTCTTATTAATTTCTCTCTGCTTTAGTTGCCGAAATGGCCGCTGCGTGCAACCAGGCTTTACAGTTACTACAATAGTGAAGCATGCACTCAGCCATTTCCACAGACAGCTGCATACAGTGGCCATTTCGAAAATTAACATATAATCACAATGAAGCCCCTGGCCCGGTTCTGCACTGGAGCGGAAAAACAAAAGAGCACACCCGCTCCAGCTGACATGGTTCCACAGTGAAGCGAAGAAAAGAAACCACATACTGCTCCCTTCCGTAAAGCCTACTTTCAGCGTGTGTGACACTCACGTTCACATTTGAAATGCAGCAGTTGCCGCACTTACCAAACACCTCCTACAGGTCATGATGTTTTGAGATCCTCACAAAGAGTGACAGCAATACTGGACAACAGACCAATGTGGTGGAGGGAAGCATCAGCAACACCATGAAACAAGAAGTGTCTCGAGAGAACCAGCATGTAGCAACATCACCACCTTCTGGACACAATGAAAACTGTGGCCTTTTTTTTTTTTTAATCAATATACCTCCACATACAAAAAGTATAACTGTAAAACAAAATGTCCTACCTTTCTTTCTGACAAATGAGCCATTCTGTAATAGTAACAATGCACTCCAGGATGTGTGCTGTGCTTGGATAATGTCACTTCTCGGTTGTTGAATGAACTCAGCCTTCAGCCTCATGCCCAACCACCCAAGGCGTGATGTCCTCCAAGCACAGCACACACCCTGTCATGCATTATTGCTTAATCTTCACTCCAGCCCCCCGCCCACAAAAATAAATGCATTTATTTGTGATTTTGTTTTTATACCCACTGGCACTGTATAAGCAGCTCTAATACAGGAACAACGCCAGAATAAGAGCCACACAAGGAACTGGGTGCTCAGTGACAGCAATTGCAAACCAAGAATGAACAGTCACAGCACAACTACACACTCAATTAAAAGGCAGTTGTCAAAGATGCAACCAAACTCAATAGTTTATTCACAGGCCACCACAACAGTGTAATCTCGCCTGGAGTCTGACAACACAGCTTCTGACATTTCAACCAATCCTGGTCTTTAACGAAGATGTACTGTTCATGAGGAGGTTTGAAAAAATGGCAATGTTGAAAATCTGGAGTGAAAATATGAAAAAGTGGTGGTTACGAGCATGCACAGAAATTGCGTAACGCATGCTCATAATGCAGTCATTTTTGTGAATTTTTTCACCAAATTTTCAACATTGGCTTTTTGGGACATTCCCTCATGAACAGTGGCACTGTGGTTTCATTAATCAGTCCCAAAAGTTGATTTAGCACAGCGAATACACCATTCTGCACCACAGGTGCGAAAACACATTTTGGGCAGGATGCAAATAATGATAGCTGTACTGTTCATAAGGAGGTGTGAAAAAATGGCAATGTTGGAAATTTGGAGTGAAAATAATAAAAGTTGGTGAAGTTACGAGCATGAGTTCAAACTGTGCAATGCCTGCTCGTAACGCAGTCATTGTTCAGAGTTTTTTCATCAAACTTGCAACGTGGGCTTTTTAGCACACCACCTCATGAACAGTGGCACTGTCGTTTTGTTAATCAGTCCCAAAAGGTGATTCTGTGCAGTGACTGCGAAATCACCTTTCGGGACACAGAAATGAAATGACAGTGCCAATCTTCATGAGGTGGGGTCCCAAGAACCCCATGTTGAAAATTTGGGACAAAAACTCCCAAAAATGGCTGAGATATCAACCGAAGTTGAAACCCCCTATTGATTGCCATTATAGGGCTTACCAAGATTTTCTTCAGTTTGCGGTCGGCTTTTGAAGAGTACAGACGTGTGCCCAGTTCACAGATCACTGCACCAGACCTCCAGAGGCAAATATGGGTGAGGGGGTGCGGGGAGGTGGGGTGTGCAGAGGAGGGTTTGAGGTGTGCAAGTGAGGACGACGAGGGACCGCTTTTTCTATAGGTTAAAAAACAAAAAAAGACCTTGGGGCACAGTTTTCTTTTTTACAGTGAAATACTATGAAAAATAAATTGCAGCACACTGGGGTGGGAGGGGGGATCAATGCCAACCTGGGGATTGGCTGGAAAAAAAAAAAGAGGGGTATGGAGGGGCACATCCGACACCAGGAATGGGGGACATTTTTCTCTTTTACAGGTGAAATACTATGAAAAATAAATTGCGGCACACTGTGAGGGGCTCCCATTGTGACACAACAATGGGGGAAGCATGCCGACACTGGGATTGGGCACCCCGATATTGGCTTTGGGGTGGGCGGCAGGAGCCGCCAATTATGCAAAGTCATGGCACGCCTTATTTATTTCACTGGGAAAGGCACACTGAGCACACGAGTTGCAGAGTCCAGCCATGCGATTACTGTGCACCGAAGGCGATGGCTGAACAAATGTGCCGGGTTTCCGGGAGAGAAGAGATCTGCCACTGCAATGACGAAACTGTCCATGATTGAGCAGCAGATTTCTTTGAAGTCCGGTGCTCGCTCTGAAACTGCCATCATCAGCAGCTTCCCTGTTGATTGGTGGCTGAGGGACGCGCCCCTGAAAGCATTCGCTGGATTGGCCAAACACTGCTACACCTCTGCAATGCTCTACTCACCTCAAAATGTTTCTTGTGCGCTGTGCACACGAAGAAACATCAAAGTATTATCACACTACCACATTCTGACAGGAGCTGTCATTTGCAGTAAAAGTGAAACAACATCTACACAGAATGGCAAATTATCTTTTTGGCCTACCTGCATCACAAACATTTTCCAGAAACGTTTCTACAGACTGTACTGCTGTAAAGACTACTGAAGTAGGAGACTGCACTTTGATTAGGGAGACAGAAAATCAGCTATTTACTGTACCCACAATGCCTCACTATGTAAATTAGTATACAGGCTATTATATTTCTGTGGTTACTACAGAAATAGGAGACTACACCTCTCAGTAAAGAAATCTTGTCATCTAGATATTATATGCACAATGCCTTGTTTTGAAAATAAACATATGAGAGTTTTTATTGTTGAAGCCACTACAGAAATAACATTTGGAAGGGATCCCAAAGGCTGATAGCAATGAGGGAGTTTGGGAAATAAGGGAAGGGAAGAACAACATAATGAAGGGATACTAAACAACCCAGATTTTACTTTTTGCAAGATTAGTACTGGAGAGGTTATGGGTGAATTGTTAAAATTAGTTGCAAAAAAAGCTATGGGTTCAGATGGTATTCCTACGCTACTTTTGAAATCTGCAGCTCCTGTAGTAGCAAAAAAAAATTCTGACATCTTTGTCTATGGCTACTGGAACATATTCCTGTACTTGGAAAGTGGGGAAGGTAATTCCCATATACAAATCTGGGACCAAATATGATATACAGAACCACATCTTTATGTCCGGTAATATCCAAACTTTTTGAGGAACTTACAGGGAGACAGTTACAGGCCTGTTTGGAGAACAATGATTTATATAATCCATATCAATCAGGTTTTCACTCCAATCACAGTACATTAACAGCTTTAACTAAGGTGACATCTGATATTCAAATCTCATTGGCTAAGGGCCTCCTGGTCAGGGCCATAGTTATAGATCTGTCCAAAGCACTCAGTCTTATTAGACACACTGAAGGACACTGGCCTCGACCACGTGGCCCTAAACTGGGTTAGAGAATACATCATTGGTAGGACACAATCAGTTACTCTGGGCTCCTTTACATCACAGCTTGAGTGTATTAAATCTGGGATCCCTCAAGGATCGGTATTAGGTCCGATACTGTTTGATCTGTATATGAATGGTGCTGGTGCTTTCATAAAAGGGGTGAGGCACCATTTGTATGCAGACGATGTGGTTTTGTATATATTTTGGAAATTCTGAAAACACTTCAAAGTGATTTCAATGTTTTGCTGGAGTACTTTAGATCACAAAATTTAATATTAAATAATAGGAAATCACAAGTCATGCTTTTTGGGAATAAACAGGTTGTCACTTCAAATTAAAACATATACACATCAATTATTAACACAAGTGAATTCTTATAACTACCTGGGTATATGGTTAAGATGTGCAGTTGAAATGGGATATGCATTCAGACAGTTTGATTAAAAGACTACATTCTAGGCTGGGGGCATTGTACAGACTGAGACACTGTGCATCACTTAATGCTAGAAAACATATAGTCAACACCACAATAATCCCACTGTTTGATTACAGTGATGTAGTCTGTGCAGGGGCATCCAAGGCTGAACTGGATCGGTTGGACGTAGCCCTGAATAGATTTGCCAGGTTTGCCCTGGACGCCCCCCCGGTTGACACATCACTGTACAATGTACAGGTCCCTGAACTGGATACATTTTTTTTTTAATGATTTTTTACACTATAGCACAATTTCATTGCAAGAAAGCAATGTAATCTATTACTCATTCGAGTAGTTACAGCAGAAAATGCAATTACACTCTTTCCGTTACATCCTTGGAGGAAAATCAGAATGCAGCGATTAGCACTGCTATCTACATTTTAACAACAAAACTATTCAACAAAATGAGCTTTAAAGCAGCCAATGGGCTGGGTTCCAATTTAGTAAATAGAATATATCAAACTTTTCAACGTAGTGCAGCCAGCAAATAGCTGCATGGAAACCCCCCACTTTACCTAATAACAGATTCAAGGGTAAAGACGTAAAGGCTCCCACTTACCAGCCATAAACATGTTGTGGACTTAAGCCCATCTAACACCCAGTATGGTGCCATATCCTGTCTTCCCAAAGCCCCACATAATTAATAGAGTAATACAGAGTTATAAACTGCCACAGTGAAAATTAAGCAAGCATTCCTCACTTGGCGCTAAAAGAGAAAACATCATTTGTATATTTATAAGAAAAATGCCATTGTGGAGGGAGGCCACATCTCTCAATATATAAACTATCCAGTGCCTCAAAATGGCAACAAGGGAAAACGCCATCTTAAACCTCTGTCGCAGTTCAGATAGTAAATGATCTGACCTCTAGTTTTGCCATAAATCTAGCCCAAGAGAAATGTCATTATTTGCACTTACAAAGTTCAAGGATACGAGTCCTGATCCTCTGCTGTGCACCCACGGCTGTCCTTTGTAATTTTAGCCAGCAGTCCATCCAAGTCTTTCGGATCGCCAAAATATAGGTGTGCCCAGAATACTGAACTCGAAGTTTGGCAGGGTAGACAGTGCTGAAAAGGATATTGAGGTCCCAAAGTTTCCATTTGCCGCCATCTAAACTCTTTTGCCGCTGGCGTGTAGAGTAGCAGAGATCAGGGTAATAAAGAACTCTCTGGCCATCAACTTCAATGTTCTTAATTTGGTGTGCTGCATTAAGAATGAGGTATCTGAGAAACTGAGCCGGTTTTTAATAGTAGCGTGTGAGGAGTATCATGATCGGCCCTCTTCCTTGGTGTGATACGGTAGCATTTGACCACTTGGAGTTGACTGCCCAGCGACTGGAGTCCGAGTGTTTCTCCAATCCAGGCGATTAAAGTTTCTACAGGGGCATCCCCGTCAAACCCCTCTCTCAGGCCATTGATTCAGACATTATCCTCTCAAAGTAAATTTTCAGCATGTTCCTGCTGAGTACATATGAGTTGCTGCTCTTTAAGAAGGCCCGCCGAGACACAGAAGGCTTTGCCTGCAGTACTCTTTGCCTCTGCAACCTCCGAAATTGACACTTCACCTTCTGTTTCACTGTTTGCAGTTGATTAGTGAAAGAGTCAAATTTTGCGTTCATCAGTTCCAGAGATTTATGCATTTGCTGCATTGTTCAATTTAATGCCAACAAAGTTACTGTTTCATCAGGGTCCTCCGCTGTTGCTTTCCCCATCTCTTTGGCTTGCGACTTTGGCTTGAAGAAGTCCTGAGAACTGCTCACCACAGATTTAGGCTTTTCCATAGCTGGACTGAGCTGAAACTAAGTCAGGTTTGCCACGGAAATACTTCCCAGTCCCTGTAGGAACTTGTAGCAGAAACGTGGCTCTTAAACTATTGTTTTTACAAGTAAAATAAATGAAGTGAGTGTGAGCCGATGTGACACACATCAGGATGCCTGGGCTGCCCCCCGAATTGGATTAATTTAATGAAGCGTAGACATCTGCACACAATGCATTTGATTTATCAGCACTTAAACAGCCCCTGACGCCACTGTGACAACTTTGAGAAAATGTAATGTTTAGCACAAGTGAGCTTATATTTTAATATTATTTCTGTATTCTCATTCTTCTTTATTACTAAGGACATCTGCATGTAAACAGGATCACTGCCCTATCTGTTCTGGCTGCTTGCCTACATATGACATCACAGTTCTGTTTATGACATCACAGTCTGTTGCTGTGGGAATAATTATGATGCCATAAACGGGGGATTATTTATTTTACTTATTTATTTATTGAAAAGTTGGTAACCTGGAAAAGCACCATGACCAGAAGCTTGTTTCCAGCTGCAACCCGGATTATGATGCCATATATAGGATAGCAGAAAGAGCAGATAAGGTCTTGGGGACAGTAAGCCTCTTTCATACAGCTGTCCTCGGTAATAAAGAAAAAAGGTAAATAATTATAGAAAATACATGAAATATAAACTGAACTGTCTAAATCTCACATTTTTTCCAAGTTTTTCTAACGGTGTCAGGGCTCTTTAAAGAAAAAGACACCACCCTACCTAATTTGTTTGAGATGCGTACTTCTAGGGCAGACTTGCGAACAGCACAAAACCTAGAATTGGTGATTCCCAAAATGAAAACAGTAAAGGGAAACTCCACTGTAGTTGCCTGTGGAGCAAGAATTTGTAGTAGGATGCCAGACTATTTAAGACCAAAGGTAACTGTCCCATGGAATAGGATCAAAAGTTGGCTGTTTCAAGAGTTTGTACTACTAAAAAAAACTGCTGCTGCTGTTGTCATTTTCTATTTTTTATGATTTTATTCATTCCTGTGAATGTACGTGACTATACAAGTCTTTTTGCATGTCTATGTAATGTGTGCATTTTTTTTATGCTGTATATTTATTGAATAATTTGTTATGTATGAACGTGAACCCCACTGAAAATGAGTTAATGCTCAAATGGGATATCCTTCTCCTTGAAATGTTCTTAAGGAATAAACTTTTACAAACAAAACAAACAAAATACAAGACTGCACCTCACAGTAAGGAAATTGGAAAACAACTTCTTATTGTACCCACAATGCCTTGCTATGTTCATCTACATATTAGATGCAGTCACCACCACCAAAATAAGGAACTGCACCTCTGAGAAATGAACATTTAAGTCAACTGTATAATTTACCCAGAATTCCTAGTTGCTGTATGTAAAACATTGACAGATCCCTTGCATGACATCATTCTGGGGGGCGTGGCCACACACAGAAGACTGGAGGCTGGGCAGAAACAAAGTGCTCATAAAACATAAAAAGCGACTACGACATTATTTACAAAACAAACTGCAGCTTCAACATCTGAAGCATGGGTGGCAATGGCATACAGTACTATGTGAAAAAGACATTTGTGGAATGTCAATGAATCATTTTTAAGATCAGGAGAGTTTTAGCATGGATAAACTATCCGTGCTGCAGGGTCCACACTTGCTGCTCTGATCATGCTCAGTGGGGCTTGCCAACCATGCTTTCTGGGGGCCAAAGCAGAGATGGAACCGTGGATTTACCTGTAGTGGGGCAACATCCCTGAGACTGATAGACACAATGCCGAGTATCGGCACTGTACTGTCGGGGATGTGTGTGTGTGTGTGTGTATTTCCTTCAGGGGCAACGCACCCCAAACCCCCGGTTACTAAATATACAACTCTGAGTCGGAGTTGTCACGGGAAGGGGGCAAAACACCGGGTGATACAGTGCCGGTGCCAGTGAGGACCATCACAGCAACCTGACATTGTTGGTTGAATTCTGTAGCTGTGATGGTCTTTGCTCATGCTGTTTTGCCATGTGTTCAGCATACCGGAACAGTGCCTGCCTTTCCAGAATTGCAAGTAATATGGTTCTTTAGTGCAATCCATTTCAAAAACCATGTTAAAGCCTAGGTCCTATCAAGGCTTTAACATGGTTTTTGAATTCGTCTTTAAACCTATTTATCGTGCGGATGCCAGCCATGCTAGACAGACTTAAAATGGTTTAAGTGACTAAAATCCTTTTAAGCCATCTAGTCTGGATGGAGCCTTAGAAGGCATGGCTTGATTTCCCTTAACTGGCTACCACTAAAAGGGGCCAGCAATGTGAAACTAACTCAGTCCACCACCATACAGTGCAAATGCCACTACCCTCTCCCACCTGGTACCAGGATTTACTATTAGCATAAGGGAGCTCCCTCTCACACAGTTCCTGGTTACCTCAGGGCAGGCCCAAAGATATAGCCGCTGTCTGACCAGCATTACACAGAAACATGAATTTGCAGGCAGAAAAGAACTGCTTAGCCCACCCAGTCTGCCCCGATGATTTCTGCCTAGTCTGTCTCTGCAGAGCCCAATACGTCTCTAGCAACTTTCCTAATCCTTATTTACTAATATTCCCGTGTCTATCCCATGCATGCTTGAAGCCCTTTACTATTTTTGCCACCACTACTTCCGCTGGCAGTCTGTTCGAGGTATCCACCACTCTTTCAGTGTAGTAGTATTTCCTCACATCCCTATTAAACTCCCCCACCCAGCTTCATCACATGCTCTCTGTTCCTGGTGCTCTTCCTCATTTGAAAGAGACTGCCCTCTTGCACCCTATTCACCCTTGTATGCCCCTATCATGTCCCCTCTCACTTTCCTCTCTTCCAAGGTGTACATGTACCTTCCCCTAACTCACCACTGTGACTTATACTCTCCCCTTTCCCTTCAGTCCCTCACTCAGAGGCGCTCCTCTCACTGCTCCTCGTTCATTGCTAAATATTGGTTCGGGTCTCTCCCGTCCTATCTTGCCTCTCTCCTTACTCCTGTTACTCCCTTGCCCTGCAACTCACGTTCAAGTTGCACCTGCACTCCCCCCCCCCCGTGTCCGCACCACAGCGGGCAAACTCTCCTTCTCCTATAGATTTCTCTTCGTCTGGAACAGCCTTCTCTCTCAATTGCATCTCTCCCTCTCCTTTCTTCCCCGCTCCTAGGAATCTACTCAGACCCTCCCCTAATACTTCCTGTATCTGTTGTTCTACCTAGGCTTCGCTAGCCACACCTGCTGAATTTCTGTGCGTCACTGTTCACTTTTTTTTGTGAATAATCTTCTTATATTGTAATTACTAGTTTACCACCCATTATAAATAGCAAATGTGATGTACTTCTTTTTCTTTGTATTGCCATTCTGTAAATATAATATGTGATGTATATTTTAATGCATTATATGCCAGGGCCCAGATATTCAAACTGCGCCACAAAAGTGCGCAACAGCAGGGAGCAAGCGCAAGTCCACTGTGCCCATGCTCAATACGCATGATATTCAAACACTGCACAGGTCAAGATGCGCCTTCGGCACATGACTGAATATTGCGCCAAGTGCTCCACAGCGCAACCAGGGATGTGCAGTGGCGCAGGTCAGATGTGCAATAGCAAAACCAGGGATGCCTAATGGAGCAGAGCAACAGCACAACAGCACAACCAGGGATGCGCAGGGACAGGATGCAGGGGCCCACCACCCTTGGTAGGGATGGGCAGAGGAGCACTCAACAGAACAGACATCGCCCCCCCACACCCCATGCACCGCACAACTGGAGGAGAGCAAGAAGAACCACTGGCCCAGGGACACCAGCAAGAAACCCATTGCCATGGCACGGTGCACCAGCACACCCCCTTGCAAGCTGGGACCGTCACACATGGATGCCTGTCCACCCCATGCCACACCAACCCACCAATGCAGAGCACACCCTGCACTATGATCCCCATACAGCCTGCCCAGGAGTAGCACCCAACAGTGCAGGACACCCCAAGCATGCCACCACCCCCACTGTGACAATACAACCCTGTGCACCATAGAACCAGGCAAGGCAGCCCCACCATGATCACCCAACAGCGGGAAGCAACAGCAGACAGTGAAGCAACGGCTGTAGACACAGTGCTGACACGCACGTCCCCCCCCAGGTAAACCTGTGAGGCCAACCATGCGTCAGCACACGAGGTACCACACACGTGACAGAGCATTCCTTGGAACCCACCACCAGTGTCACAGCACCCTGCCCACCCTCCCAAGGACACACCCTGTCCCAGCACTGGCCAAAACAGCCAGTGCAGACACCCAGAGTGTTGCATGGAAGCATGTGCCACACAGGATGCAACACAGTGCACAGACAAACAACCACCCATACCCTAGGGCACACCAACACAGGGAGACAGCAGCGGGTCAACCAAGCCCCCGGCGTGTGACCACGGCAGCTGTGTACACATGGCCGGAACCTCTCCATGGCACAGGTGTGCGAGCAACCCTGTGCAGGCACCACAACGCTGTACGCCACCAGCATGCGGCTGAAGCACAAGTGACAGACAGTGGAGCACATCCCCTGCAACAGACACAAGTGACAGCATCGAGGTGGGACAACAGCAGCTGATGCAACAGTGCCACCCGAGGCAGACGTGCACCACACAAGTGACAGGAGGCAACACGGCATCGCGCTGGGTACAGTGGCAATCCAGCATGGGCAGCCACCACTGACATGCCAGCAGACTGTGCAGGTCACAGACATGCAAGGATGGCAGCTGCACAGGCCATGGATGGTCTGACAGGTGCGCCATGGACACAGCGCATGTACTGTGTACCACTGCACACAGTCATCCAGTGCACAGGGAACAACACACAAACCACAGACAGTGACTGAGAGCTATGCCCACACCAAACTTTCCTCCCCTATGGACACACACACACCCTCATGATAGCACCACCCCCGACACCATGCACACCACTGCAGCTGAGCACCAATAGCCCGCTGCAAATCAGAGACCACAACAGTAGGCATAACTAAACAAATGTATTAGAAAAGTAGTAACAAAACTATGTACAAATATATACATTCGAAAGGGGTGAGGGCCACAAACTGGGTGGAGGTGGGTAAGGGGCAGGGGTGAACAAATGGGAGAGGGAAGGAGGAGTGTGAGGGTGGCTCCATGGTGCTTTCCAAGATGTAACCGGGGTCCATCTTCATCAGGAGCCCTGCTCCCCACTCCTGTGGTGCCTCCTGGCATGATGACGCCTCACACCATGGCGCTCCAGCCTTTCGAGGATGGCCAGAGAGGCCCTGGCCACCTGCAACAGCTCCTGCAGCGCACGCTCCACATATACCATCTTCCGTCCACCTAGGACAGGGGAGCAGAGTCAATAGGCTTGAATGCACAGCCCCCTGCAGCCCACCCATTGTGCATAGCATACAGCCATGGGACACGCCCCAGTGATGGTGTGCGACCACCCACAATGATGATGTCCACAAGACCTGCCCACCCAGGCACACACAGCCATGCGGACCACTGCACACACCCACTGCCCAAGTCCTGAACAGCACCACCGTGGCTGTATAGTGACATGGCTTTGCGGTGTGAAGGCAGTGGCACAGCCATGTACCCGGTGCACACATGGACCACCATTGACGCACTCCCAGACATGCAGTGCCACTGGACAATGCTGACTGTATCATGCTGCGTGCATGGCAGTGGTGTCAATGGATGGTGGCCATGCCCCGCTGCCCACCCTGCTACACAGCATGCACAAAAAATCCTGGATGTAAGGCACTCGCCATCATCAGGCTGGTCCCGGTGTTGGGCTGGTATGGGTGCTCTGGCATCTTGACGTGCCTCACGCTGCAGCTGCCCCTCTCTGGCATGCCAGCGCTCCTCAGGGCTAGGGTGCAAACATGGAGCAAGGAACATCAGTACAATCCGGTAGCAAAGGCCCCCCACCCCCGGGTGTGTGCGATCCCACACAGCCAAACCCATCTGCCCCCCACCCCTATACCACCACCACCACTACCCACACTGGACGGACCCCCCCATGTGCTGGACACATGCCCATCGTGATACTCGTATGGACGTAACCAGTGTATGGATGGGGCACCTACCTGGCTGTGGAACCACACCCCTCCTGGCGCATGCCTACAGGCTGGCAAGCCTGTCCGGTCCCTCCGCTGGAGGTCACCATACCGGTGCCTGCACTGTACTGCTCTGCTGTGCGCTGGATCCCTGTCGCCTCCTCCAGGGCCACCGCCACCTCCTCCCACACAGCACTCCTGGCCCTATCCAAAGTGTCTCCCCAAAGAGAGCAGCAGCATGGGGCTCAACCAGGGACATGAGGTTAACCAGTTCGACCTGGCTCTAGATTGGTGCCCATCTCCATGCCATCTTCCAAGCACTGAGTATCAAAATGGCGCTCCGTAGCGCACGTCCGTCACATGCGGATGCTGCGCAGTACTGCGCTGCCATTCCCAATCGCGCTGTCACCAAACAGCGCGATAGAGGTGCACCCATGCGGATGCATGGCACCTAGGGGCCAAAGGCACAGGGTCAGGGATCCCTCACGCATGGACCGCCACAGTGCAACTGGTATTCACCATGTGTACTGCGGTAGGGCGCCTATGTGGCACCACGGCGCCCCACTACAAGAGCGCTATACATGTGAACAGCGTACTAGCGCCACTGGCACAGTGGTGGATGTGCCCTTCTTCCCGTGCTCAGCACATCAGCAGCGCAGCAGGCATCGGCGTCAGCACCCCGTTTGGTGTCTACTGCGCACATAACAGAGCTGTGTCCTTGCCTGAGCACGTTCAACACAATTGCGCAAGGCGCAACAGCGTGATATTCAGCCAGCATATGCAAATCAGCTCATCAGCAAGTCAATGGCGCAGCTACTGCATTAGCATCCACTTAAAATTGAGCCTTGCCTCATTTGCATGCATTGCACTATATAAATGTGACATGAGGTCGCAGAGGCCATACTCTGGCATTGCAGTCTATTGTGGTGAGTTGCATGCTGTTTGCCAGTGTGGACTGTGGTGTGTGGGAGATGCATGGGACTGCACAGTTAGAGGTAACACCTGTCATTCCCACAGGATCAATGATGACCGAATGTGAGGTGGAGGAGGAGGAACAGAAACGTGGGAGACGGAGGAGACCAAACTTTACCAAGGCAGAATCAGATGCCCTGTTTGAGGCCTACCTTGACCAGGAACCGCTGCTCAGCAGACAGCAGGGAACACCACAGGCCCGTGCTGCGGCATGGGGTGAGGTGGTGCGTGCCATCAACCAGCATGGCAGCCACCAGTGGTCAGTGCAGGAGTGCAAGAAGATGGTGGGCACAGACAGGAGGAGGATTAAAGATAAGGTGGCTGCCATCAGGGCAGCACGGGCTGCGACTGGTGGGGGACAGATGGTCATGCCATGCCTGACGCCACAGGAAGAGCGGGTTGCTGGCAGCATGCGGCGTTGTGCCCACGAAGGTGTTCCAGGTGGTGGCTTCCAGAAGGGTGATAGCCCGTCACTGCATGGTAGGTCCTGATCTGTCACTGTGGGGGGGGGAATGCCACAGGGTAGGGCAGATACATTAATGCTACTGTGTTCCCTTACAGCTCCTGAATGTCTACATGGGTCAGTGGTGGTGGGCTCATCCACTGAGGGTGATACCCTCGACACAGAGGAGGGCCCATCCACCTCCACAGGTGTCCGAGGGTCAGGACGACAGTGGGACCACCTGGCTGTCTGGACTGAGGTTGGTGGAGCTGGTGCAGAGGAGGCCCTGCCCGTGTCCCAGCATGACAGCGTCCATGGATGCCAGCATGCTGAGACTTGGACTAGTGCCGGATCCATCACTGATGATGATGGAGCTCACATCATGGAAAGCGATAAGTATGGGCCGCAGGATGGCCGCACAGCAGGTAACAGCACGGGCATAGCCATGACTGGTGCCGCTGTGGAGGCCTGCGTGACATCACAGTCCCAGCCTGTGCCTGTCTACACCAGTGGGGCAGCACTGGTGTGCGTCCAGGACATTAGGGCTGTTGCGGCGGCACTGTTGAGCCCTGGAGAGCGGAGGCTGGAGGGGCAGTGTCAGCAGTCAGCCAATGACGATGGGGGGACAGTGTTGGGGTGGCGTCAGTTGACCACCTGTGGACATGCCCAGGCATGGCCCTGGTGTGCAGCGCCCAACCTCAAGGGGTGCTGCCCAGCACGGCCGTGAACACGATGAGGTACAGCATGCCGATCAGGCGGATGACCTCTTAGATGAGCACACCCGCATACTCCATGAATCAGTGGATCAGCAGTTGCGGCTTGTGACAATGGATGTACTCAGTGCAGGCCTGCGCCAGGCAGAGGAGCAGCGCAGCAGGGACACCGGTCTGCTCCTGGCAGGGATGGACCGGCTGCGGGAGGATGTGACCACCGCCATTGACAGGCAGACATAGGCATTCACAGCTGTCATGGCCACAATGGGCACACGGTTATTTGCCCATACGCTGCAGACACCGCGCAGTGCCATGTCCACCCCCCCATTCCCAGCATCGTGCGACACCCTCCTTGTCGACACCGGGTTCAGCTGTGGGCATCCTGAGCATGTCTGGCACAGGCATGTTTGGTGAGCTGCAGACCCCTGCTTGAGAACGGTTGCATTCCCACAGAGGCACCCTTGGGGGACCGTCGGTGCCACCCCATGAGGCCAATAGTCAGCCTGTCACAGCTGGCAGGTCTCAGTGGGGCCGCCCACGCATCCGTGGCACTGTGCCACGTGATTGACCTGTCTCCCACCATGGCTACTGTCTGACACTGCCCTGTGTGCAGTGTGTTGTTCAACGTGCAATGCACGGGTGGGGTACCTGGCCCTGCACACGCACACACACATTTCATGTGCACACCCTCCCGGCTGCTGGCCGCTGTGGTGTGTGCATGATGATGCCTGCATCATGCTGTCTGCCACTGTGCAATGGTGCCCAGCGTCTGAGACACGCACAATGACAGGCACTGGGCGTGGTGGTCTGTGGATGTGTGTGTGGCTAGGGGTGGCGGTTGGGGTCAGCATGCCTCCTACCCTTTGTGCATGTCTTGTGGTGTGTGAGTGTGTGTGTGCGTGACCGCGTGCCGTGTTAGGCCTTGCCCATCCCTGATGGCGTGTGCGGTTCCACGCTCAGCCAATTCCCTTTACAACATGCGCCCTTGGGGTCTGTCCGTGCGTGTTTGTGGGTTGTGCCCTTGCCATTGGTGGTTGCACATGACCCCATGACTTACCTGGGTTGGTTGAAGTGCTTCTCTGTGATGGTGTCCCGGTGCAGCTGCGACATCCGGATTAGTCGGGGGTCCCTTTGACCAAGGAGGGGCTGCCCATCACCATCTGCACCACCGTCCTCATCGTCCCCATCGCTGTCCCTCTCTTCGACCTCTACAGCTATCCCATAGTCGTTGGCCATGTTGTGCAGGATGCAACAGGACAGGAATAGCCTGCAGGCCTTTGAGGGGCTGTACTGTAGGGCACCGCCAGACGTGTCCAGGCAACAGAAATGTGCCTTCACCATCCTGAACACCCGCTCTATGACATTGCGTGTGGTGGCATGTGCCTCATTGTACTGTTGCTGCGATGGGGTCGCAGGCCGCCGGTATGGTGTGAGCAGCCAGGGACGGAGTGGATATCCACTGTCACCTGTGTGTAGAGGGTGGACATTAGTTTGGTGATCAGTGTCGCCCTGCCATGGGCCATCTAGGCCAGTACCCATGTCACCTCTGACTATGCCCCTCCCAAGTTCTATGTCTTTATGCGTGATTTGCATACTCACCCACTAGGTGGCCAGTGGGGATGTCCCCATTCTCGAACCTGTGGCACAGTGCAGACGGGTGCCAGATGAAGGCATCATGTGCTCCCCCAGGGTGCGTGGCACAGACATTGGTTATGTGCCCCCTAGCATCGCACACCACCTGGAAGTTGATGCTGGCATAGCCCTTCTGATTAATGTATGCAGCACCTTCTGGGCCAGGTGGTGTGCGGATGGCCACATGGGTGCAGTCATCGGCCCCAGCACCAGGCATAGCACTACACCTGTGGAACTCTTAGATGTGTGCTGAGCGCCTGTCGTGTGTGCTGGGGAAACAGATGTACTCCACAGCGTGTGGCAGCAGTGCACAGAGGAATTGTGTGAGTAGGCGTGACGTGGCCAACTGAGCTATGCCTGTTGTGTCCCATTGGTCTCTGGAAGGTGCCCGTGGTGAGCAGGCATGACAGCTGTTACCTTTGTCTCCACTGACAGAACATGGCTCCATCGTGTGGGTGCCTGCATCTCATCACTGCACAGCTCACAGAGCCACCTCAGGATCGCCCGGTTCAGGCGGTACCGGTCCACAATCTCAGTGTCACTGTAGTGCTTGAAGCTTGTGTGGGCTCTGTACTGCCTGCTGGGGGCATACCGCTGACGGGCCCTTCCACGGCCACGCCCCTCTGCTGCCTGCCTTCTCACACCCCTCATTACTGCCTCCATCTGAATGGTGGCACTGGCCATGTCCCTGGCTTGTGTTCCCCCCCCGGCAGCTGTAATCCCGTTCCCCCTGCTGTCCTTTGTGCTACTCCCCCTGCACCGTGAACACCTCCAAGATTTGGCTGTCCTGCCCACTGCCACTGCCCTCAGTCCACTGTGGCACAGGCTCCCCACTCCTGTCCTGTTGCCCTATGTTCCCAGGTGTGCCCTGTCCTGCTCTTTTCCAGTCCCACTCACTGCTTCCCTGTCTTCTGTGGCTGTCACCTTTCTCCCACCTCTGGCTTCCCTGTAGCCTTCTTGCGCCTCTCTCGTTCCTTTTATTGTGGATCATTTCCGCTATCGCGCAACTTCCGCTTGCTCCCCTATTGCGCATGGCGCATGCTGCTGAATATCGCATTGCGCCATTTATTCATGGTTCCTCCCCCTTCAGTTGCGTGTGCATTCATTACCATTGCACTTTGCACATTGCATTTGGCATGCATGCCTCCCATTGAATATCGCACAATGGCGCATTTTCGGACTTGCGCTGGCACATCTCTGTTGTGCATGACACAACCTTTTTGAATATCTGGGCCCATGGGTTTTTTATCTTGCTTTGTACCCCCCTCCCCCGGATCGCACCTGGAAATGAGCTTCTGTTCATGGTGCCTTTCCTGGTAATCAACTTTAAAATAAATAAATAAATAAAATAAAATAAACATGTTGAGACCCTACAGTCTCTTTTCATAGGGTTTCTGATGCAACTCCTGCACCAGTTTAGTTTCCTTCCCCGGACTACCTCTATCCTATGTCCTTTCTGAGGTGAAGTCTCCAGAACTGGATACAATACTGAAGATGGGGTCTCACAAGCGAGTGATAGAAACATAAAAACATAGACTTTGACGGCAGATAAGGACCGCTTGGCCCACCTAGTCTGCCCATTTCCCTACCTAGAAGATAAGCTGCAGATCCTATTTAACCAACAGCCTATTTCTTCCTACCCCCCACAAAAATTTACTTATGTCTGTCCCATGTATTTTTGAATTCTCCCACAGTTTTAGACCCCACAACCTCCTCAGGAAGGCTGTTCCATGCATCCACCACCCTCTCTGTGAAAAAAATACTTCCTCACATTGCCCCTGAGCCGTCCCCCCTCGATCTTCAAATTGTGTCCCCTTGTTCTTGCACATCTCTTTTTCTGAAAGATGCTACCCTCTTGGACTTTGTTGATTCCACTGAGGTACTTAAAATACAGTGGCAACACCACCTCCCTCCTCCTGCTGGAAATGCCTCTCCCTATGCATTCCAGCATCCCATGGACCCAATGCAGTGCTTTGTCACACTGCCCTGCCACATTGATGCCATCAGATATGATAACCACAAGGTCCCTTTCCTGCTTAGTGACTGTCAGTATCCCCCCCCCCATCCTGTACTCAGCTCCTGAATTCCTATGCCCTAGGTGCATTATTTTACACTTTTTGGCACTGAACCCCAACTGCCATGCTTTCAAACACTTCCAGAGTTTGCCACGGTCCTTATGCATTCTCCCAACCCCCTCTTGAGGGCCCACCTTACTACAGATTCTGTCATCTGCAAAAAGTCATACTTTCCCTTCCAGTTTTTCTGCAATGTCACTCAAAGACATTGAAGAGGACCAGTCCTAGTACTGAGCCCTATGACACCCCGCTGGCCACTCTCCTCTAATTACAATGAGTGCCATTAACCATCACCCTCTGTCACCTATCCATTAACCAGTTCCTTACACACTTCACCAATTTGGATTCCACCCATAGGCTGCTCAATTTCTTTCTCAGTCTCCTGTGTGGCCCAGTGTCGAAGGCCTTGCTAAAGTTCACACAGGCAATGTCCACTACCCTCCACTGATCTATCTTCCTGATCACCCAAAGAAATCACTTAGATTCATCCCCTTCACCCTGTAAATCCCTGCTGCCTTTGGTCTTGTAGCCCACTGGATTCAAGATTCTCTACTAACCTTTCCTTTGACAGGTTTCCATTAATTTCCCCACCACTGATGTGAGACTGACCAGCCTATAGTTGCCAGTCTCCTCCCTACTGCTGCTCTTATGGAGTAGGACCATGTCTCCTCTCTTTCAGTCCTTTGGAACCATGCCAGTCTGCAGTGAGCTATTACAAGGCTGTAAGTGGGGCAGCAAGCACTTCCCTGGGTTCCTTTAGTACCCTTGGGTGTATCTCGTCCAGTCCCATAGCCTTGCCCACTTTCAGTGCTGCAAGTTACTTCAGGACAATTTCCTCTGAAAACATACGTGTCCCCACCTTCCCCGCTTTTGTTCCTGCTGCTCCCTGGTGGTCAGCCCTCACCCCACTGTCAAGATTGAGCAGAAGTACCTGTTCAAGGTGTCTGCTTTTTCTTGATCCCCTTCTGTGCAGTCTCCCACTGCCCCCTCCTTATCCTCGCAGTCCCTCTCCTTGCTTTCCTCTTCTCACGTATGTACCTGGAACAAGTCTTACTCCCCTTTAACTATCCCTTTGGCTATCTTTTCCTCCGTCTGTACCTTTGCTCCCCTCACTGCCTTTCCTACTTCCCTCTGTTTTACTAGGTCTACCTCCTTGTCTTCCTTCTTCTGTTTATTTATACCTCTTAAATGCCACTCTTTTTCCCCCCACCACCTTGCCTAGAGAACCAGAACTGTCTCTTTTTTTCTTCTACTTTTTCTCACTTCCTACACGCAGAGGTTGGCAGCCTTAATTATGACCTCCCTTTTTACCCCCCACTGTGCCTCTACTACTCCCTGGCAATGCCTACCCCCACAAGGCAGGTTCTGAGGCAGCCTTCCATTTATTTAAAATCTGCCTTCCTAAAGCCCAGTGTGGTTTGCCTCTGTTCCTGTCTTAATGTTAAAACCATACTGTATGGCGATCACTGGCACCAAGTGGGATTTCCATTGCTACATCTGCAATGCTCACTCCAGTTTGTGTTCAGGTAGAGACTAGGCTGCCTGAGAAAAGCCTGTATGGAGTCGAGGGGCTTTTCATTAAATGGTGCAACGTTATGGAACAACCCACCAAACACCACGTAACTACATGCAGCAAGGAGGAGGAGCCTAGGGAGTGGTGTGCATTTTTGGACAGGAGTTTGAATCTGGAGCTGATGACATAACCCATGGGAGGAGTCTGGACCAGAAAATGTACATGCACATACTTTAAAGCAGCAGTATTTGCTAGTCACCATATGGCTTTCTTCAGCAATAATGTTTTTCTAGCAAAAATATCAAGTTACCATTTAGTTTTGTTTCCTTTCATACCATAATGAAGATCTAGGAGTTAGAAGGTGTTAAAAGTTCCCACTCCGGTGCCATGCCTGCCAACAAAAAATGTAATATCTTGGGATAGTGCGGTACTGTTTACTACTAGAAGCATCTGTTAACAGCATCCTAATACAGCTGCATTATGAATCTAGCGTGTGCATTCAACAGGTGACCTCAATGAAAGAGATTTTTTTTTTTAATTTCAAGTGGTGGACATCTTTAACGGTGTGAGTCAATTACAAAAATCAGCAATAAAAGCGGTTTTAAAACATCTGAGGAAACTACAGAAAGTAATACAAGACGGATTTAAAGGAGAAAATCAACATAAATGTGTTTTTCTCCTCGAGGAAAGTGGCACAGTGTTTAAAAACAGACTATTATTTTTCACATAAGGGGAGTGTCAAAGTGACATAGTGCATAAAAAAATACTGTAGAAACCCTTTATAGTCAGCTTTCTAGCTGTGATAGCATGAAAATGCTTATTGTTAATTTTAATGTGCTCTATAGAAGGTTTACATTTTTGAATCCATGTGAACAGTGAATAGAGGGTTTGGAATCTTGGTGACAGTTGGGGATTCAAACTGGAGCATTCCAATACGACATTCTGCTGCAGGATTCTAACCCAGAATGGCAACTGATTAGTAGTGAGGATGGAAACATGGAAGCTGATCACCCAGAGACCAGGATTTTAGTTTTACAGAATGTTCAGGGATTATAAATGGAGCTGCACAGCTCATTTTCAGGGAAACTGAGAACAGAGGCAGACTAGAAAGGACCAGAACAGACCATAATGAGTCTAGCCTATAGAGGCCAACTACAAGATAAGTCCTGAGGGACTCACAACCAGTACACCAACATGTATAGAATCACCTCTATCCCTATGCCAGGGGCAGTAAGTGAGCACAGGGTAAGCACAGCTTATGTCTGCTTCACTGTGGTACTACCTGTATCCAGCTAAGTTGTTTTCAGTCTGCATCCAGCAAGTCTAGCAACCATCTCCAGCATCCAGAGGTCATCTCCAAGGATCATTACTATTCAGATCCACTACCTTTCTCCAGGAGGTCCAATTTTGGCAGTGATTTCCTCTGAGCATGGTACAGTAATTTAATTTATTCAAAACTAGTTCAAAAGGGACACTCATGCACTATAAAGGGATTTTTTGTCTAATTTTCTGCAAATGACTATCGTTCAGCAATCCAAAGAGACTCTTACACAAAGACCAAGGGGGAAGTTGCTCATGTGAATGTTTAGAAGTAACTGTTAGCCAATGCGATTTAATAATAGTAATTTAGAGTAAATGACTGCATAAAGTGATAAGAATTCTACAGAGTATATGTAAATAGCTTACATTATAAGGAATTACATAGAGTATGGATACGAGTGAAGGGTATCTGAGTAAAAGATGTGAGTGGGCTGACTAAGGTGGGAATAGGTCCAGTAGCCACTGCACACCCTTAAGGCAATTCAATTGAATGTGAAGTGCCTGAGGCCCAAGGGGTGACCTAGAGCTCTTGTAATTTGAAGGGCTGGTGGGTAGAGGTATAGCCTAAGTTTCCAGGGTTAGCAGGTACAGACCTATGAACATACAAAAGTTGCCAGAAGAATAAGGCCTAGTGGTCTACTGAGTCTGCTCATTCTGCAGAGTCTCAAACAGCAGCTAAGTACTCCACCCCTTGCCCAAACTGATACCACCACCTTCCCAGCCATTCTTTTGGCCCTGACCTTACCTTTAACCCTGTCCGATCCCCTTTTGATGCCTTCCACTGTTTCTAGTGACACCACTTCTTCAGGGAGTCTATTCCACCCAGCCATCACTTTCTCTGTGAAGAAATGCCTCCTGGATTCCTTTCTGAACCTCCCTCTCTAGCTTAAGGCAATGTCCTCTCACGTTTTTATTTCCATTAAGCCTTTAGAGGTTCTTCCTGTCCACCCTGTTAATGTCCTTCAAATACTTAGAGTTCTCAAACATGTTTCCCCTCTCCCTCCTTCAGGGAGTTCATATTCAGGGCTTCCAGCCTTTCCTCGTATGTCCTGTTAACCTTTAGCCATCTCTGTCACCCTCCTGTGGACTGCCTCTAGCAGGTTAATGCCTTCTTCAGGCAGGGATGCCAGTACTGCACATTATACTCCAGTGACCTGCATAATGGCCATACAATTTCATCTTACCTACTGCTGATCTCCCTGGCAATGCAGCCCAACATTTCTGTTGGCATTTGACACTGCCTTCTTACATTGGCCCCTATACACTATTGGGGCGGAGGTACACGGAATCTCCCATACTCCCACCTGTGTAGCAGCGCACCCACGGACAGGTGCGCACCGGCATCATTCACGACTACCTGTCTGTGGCCCCACCCCCCCAGCGCGCAGGACTCCGCAGGGCAGCTGGGGGCGGGAACGCATAGCCGGCCAGACATCCAATCAGATGCCTGGACTGGGGCACAGAGTGGATCCCCTCTTCGGCGGGGCACACGTTGGCAGTGCACCCTGTGGAAGACCAACAGCCAGCAGCTGGGGCGGTGGGGAGGAAGGCAATGCAACAGCCCTCCCACAAATCACGGCCCCAGGCGGGCTGCAGGGACAGGAGTGGGGATCTGTTGGCAGTACAGTGGGGCGTAGTATTCATAACATGCTTGGGTGGCCGGGTGGGGGCTGACTGGTTTGGGAGGGAAGCAGCATCCATGGGCCAGTGCCCATGTGGGGGGGCGCACCAGGTAGAAGCCGCGCACTGATGTGTGCCGGGTGGCGCTGGCAGGCCATGGGGTGGTCCGGCTGGTATAGTAGGCTACCCGCCCAGTCTGGGCCATGCACAGTGGTGTGCACAGGGCACAAAGGGGGCTCATGGCAGGGTTCTCCCTGTTGTATACTGTACCCTCCTCCGCACCACCATGGCCAGCACTACGCACCTTATTGCATGGCGCTGAGTGCCGGCCCACCCCTGGCGCCTTGCTCTTCAAGCAGCCAGGAGATCGGGCACATAGGTGCTGCACGCCCCCTTAGTGCATCCCGTGTGGGGGGGTGTAGGGTGCATAGTGGCTGCCCAGATTGAGCTTGGCTAGATTTTACTTTAGGTCCTTTAATCCTTTCTGCTGTATCCACGAACAAGTAAAACTTGCCCTTTATGTCTTCTCTAATGTCTTTGATGAAGACGTTAAACAGCACCATCCCAAGCACTGAGCCCTGCGGGACCCCACTTACTATCCATCCAGTGAGGTTTCTCTCCTACCCTTAGATCCTCCAGCTTTCTGATGCATCTCTTAAGGGGCACAGAGTTAAAGGCCTTGCTGAGATCCAAATACAGGATATCAACTGCTTGGTCCCTGTCTACTGTTTTAGTGACCCAGTCAAAGAAATCGATTAGGTTAGTTTGGCAGGCTGTCCCAGCTATGAACCCATGTTGTATCTTACTCTGGGGGCTGTTTTCTTCCAAGTAACCTACCAGTTTTTCTTTAGGTATGGTGTCCATGAGCTTACACATGACTGAGGTCAGACTGATCCATATGTAGTTGCCCGGGCCATCCTTGGGTCCACTTTTATACAGCAGCACCACGTGAACCATTTGCAACCAACCCCCCGCTTCATGGGACCTACTGAACAAGTCAGTCAGTGGGCCTGCAAGTTTCTCCACTAGTTCCTTAGCACCTTGAGTGGATGCTGTATCTGGGCCCCAGGAATCATCTACCCTTAGGGCCAACAAACCTTTCCTCACCCTGTCCTCCCCATCTTTCCATCTGTGCACCCCTCCCCCCACCTTCCCTACCCTCCCCCTGCAGTACAGGGCCATCCCACTCCTTTGTGAAGATCAAACATAAGTACTTGTTCAGCACCTCTACCTTGTCTCCTTTTTCCTTCACCAACTCTCCCTTCTCTTAAGCCATACCATGCTATCCTTACCTCTTTTTTTTGTTAATATTCTTAAAAAGGGCCTTTACTCCTTTTTTAATCCCCTGCACCAGCTGTAGTTCTTTCTGGGCATTAGCCTGCCTGACTACTTTCCCTGCCTCTCTGGCTTTCCTCTGGTATTCTTCCCTGTCCTCCTCCCTCTGGGTCCTCCTGAACTTACTGTAGGTAGTCCTCTTGTCTTTGACTGCCCGGGCTACTTCATAGCTAAACCGGCTGGGTACTGTGGTCCTCGGGTTTTTCCTCTTTATCCTAACACACTCCTTTATGGCAGCTGCTATTCTCTCCTTAATAATGGACCACTTCTGATCCACCCTATCTCTTCACTGATGCCAGATGACCCTTTAGCAGCTCCATCTCACTGAAGTCCATCCTCTTGAAGTCTAGGACCTTGGTCTTTGTGGGTACCTTATCCCTACTCATGCTCAATCTAAACCACACCTTGTGGTGGTCACTCCTATCCAAGGGCTCCTCAATCTGGATATCCTGGATGTGGTCTCCATTCGTCAGTACCAGATCAAGGACTGCTACCTCCTTAGTGGGCACAGTGATGCCCTGGGTCAGGAATCCACTCAGCACTGCCTCCAGGATTACCGGACTCCTGGTGCAGGTCCTGGCAGGGATCTTCCAATCCACACGAGGCAGGTTAAATTCTTCCACAACTACTACCTCCCCCTTCCCCACAGCTGTCTTTATTATGGCCCCCAATTCCCTGTCTCTTTCCTCCTCCTCCTGGTTAGGAGGTCTATAAACCACCCCCAGTCTTACTTTCTTTCTTTCTTTCCCCTAGTAGACTGCAACTGCACCCACAGTACCTCTGTCTTTCCTCTTGACTCCTCCCTTGTACACAGTATTCCTTCATTCATGTATGTATATCTATATATCTATCTATCTCTCTCTATATATATATATATACACACACACACACACACAGTATATATACATATATATACATACAAGTATATATATATATATATACAGTATATATATTATATATATATATATATATAATAGATACACACACACACACATATATATATATATATACACATACACACACACACACACATGTATATACTGTACACACACACACGCATATATATACACATATACATACACACACACATACATACATACATACATATATATATATACACACCACTACCCCCTTCCCTACTCCCCTGCCCATTCTGTACAGCTTATACCAAAGGATGAAAAGGTACCAGTCATGGTTTGGAGTAGCCCACGTCTCTGTGACCACTGCAATGTTCACCCTCCTCTCTGCAAACAATGCCTTCAAGCCATCCATTTTGTTACCAAGGCTTTCTGCCTTCAAGCACACCACCCTCTACCATGAATCTGAGCCTCTCCCTCTGGTCCGACTGTCCTCCCCCTTTCTCCCTTAGTGTCCCTCATATATACAGGTTACTCACCTGTAACAGGAGTTCTAGGAATGCTATATGTTGTTCATCCACACTGTCTGGCAGGTTCCTTGCCGCTTTAAATCTTGCCGGAAAGTCTTCAAGCTGGCTCCTCCCACCCACCCGGGTGGTAAACTCGGCTCCGCCCCATGACTCAGATCTAGTCCGCTGGAAGCCAGGTTGTGCGTCGAGCCGGGGTGGGTCGGAGGATGAACAACATATACCATTCCTAGAACTCCTGTTACAGGTGAGTAACCTGTATTTCAGGACATGGATATGTTGTTCATCCACACTGTCTGGCAGACTCTACCAGTTCTCTGGGAGGAGGGAGGCAAGGCGCACACCCCCTACTTGGGAAATAAAGACTGGAGAACCGAGGCCCCAAAACCAGCATCCCAGCGTGACTCAAGGTCAATGTGGTAGTGGGCGATGAAGGTGTGTGCTGACTTCCAGGTAGCAGCCCTGTAGATTTCCTGGATAGGGACGTCCCTGGAAGCAGCCACCGATGCAGCAGTATGGCGAGTAGAATGAGCTCTTATCCCTCTGGGAGGCTCCATGCCCGCCAACCTTTAGCAGAGATCTATGCAGGAGGTGACCCACCTGCCTATCGTCCGCTTGGCTGCAGGTCTGCCAGGTGCGACTTCAGCGTAGGTGACAAACAGCTGGCGAACCTTTCCCCAAACTTCAGCCGCCTGCTCCTTATAGTAAGCAGTGCTCTTCTGGGGTCCAAAGTATGGAGCCTATATTCGCCTCTCTGAGGTGTGATTGGGGTAGAACACCGCAGAGTCAACACCTGGTTAAGGTGAAACTCCGACACCACCTTTGGAAGAAATTTCGGTTGGGGGCACAGGACAACCTTGTCCCTGTGGAAGACCAGATAAGGAGACTCGATGGAAAGCGCTTGGAGCTCTCCCATCCTTCTGGCTCACATGATATCCACCAAGAAGGCGGTCTTCCACGACAGGTGAGAGATGTCACACCTGTGCATCAGTTTGAATGGCTTGCCCATGAGCTTTAGCCAATACCAGCAGTAGATACCACAGAGGTGGAGGTTCTCACACCAGAGGGGATATGTGATCAAGGCCTTTGAAAAAGCGCACAACCACCTTCTCCTGCGCCACCGACTGCTTCCCGGCCCGCGCCCGGTAAGCAGAGATGGCTGCCAGGTGCACCTTAAGGGTTGTCGACCGAAGCCCTTGCTGAGAAAGGGACCACAGGTAGTCCAGAATGCTTGCCAAGGAACAGGTGGAAGGGTCCAGGCCCTTGCCCTGACACCAAATGGAGACTCTCTTCCATTTAAAGGCGTAGCATTTTCTGGTCGACTCCTTACGGGACGCCTCAACAACGTTGAGGACCTCGTCGGAAAGACCCAAGGCCTGGAACTCTAGCCGCTCAGAAACCAGGCCATCAGGTGCAGGGATTGAAGGTCCAGATGGAATACCTTCCCATGATTGACTGAGATCAGGTCCAGGAGGGCTGGAAGCCGACTCGGGAGCCTGGAGCTGAGACTGAGGAGATCTGGATACCAGAACTGGTGGGGCCAGTCTGGGGCTACCAGAATCACCTGCGCCTTGTCCCTCCTCACCTTGAGAAGCACATTGTGGATCAAGGGAAATGGGGGAAAGGCGTAGAAGAGGCCCGGGGTCCACGGCCTCGAGAAGGCATCCCCCTGCAGCGAGCCCTGCTGAGGGGGCCGGCATGAAACAGTCTCAGCTTCGCATTCTCCCTGGAGGCAAACATGTCCACCTGAGGCATGCCCCAGTGGGAGAACAGATCTTGTTCTACCTCCGGCAGGAGAGACCACTCGTGGGAAGCAGCCCCTATCCGGCTTAGGGCATCAGCCAGAATGTTGGAGGCTCCTGCCACATGGATGGCAAGGAGATCCGCCTCCTGGCTGCGCACGAGTGACCAAATGCGGAGAGCTTCCCTGCACAGAGGCATGGAGTGCATCCTGCCCTGGCAGTTTAGGTAGTACATGGTCATGGTATTGTCCGTCTGGACCTGGACCACTTGACCCCGTAGAAACGGAGCGAAGGCGGCGAGGGCTAGATGAACCACTCGAAGCTCCAGCAGGTTGATGTGGCATCTGGACTCCCGAGGGGACCAGAGACTGTGCGCTCTGTGCTCCCCCAGACAGGCACCCCAACCCATCAGAGAGGCATTGGTCGACAGAGAGACTGTCAGCTCAGGGGGCGGACGAATGGGATGCCCTCCTGCAGATGTGCTGGAACGGTCCACATCCCCTGGGTCACTGTCACTAGCTGATCCAAGGGATCAGAGTGCTGTGACCACTGGCTGGCCAGCCCCCATTGAAGGGGATGCATGTACCAATGGGCCCAATGGACCACGCTGGTGCAGGCCGCCATGAGGCCCAAGAGACGCAGGAAGTCCCGGGCAAGGCGCAATTGCCCAACCTGAAATGATTGGGCAAAGGAGGAAAGAACCTCGGCCCTGTCCACCGGGAGCCGTGCTCTGGCTCGTAGAGAGTCGAGCTCTGCCCCGATGAACTGTATCACCTGCTTTGGCACAAAGTTCTGACTTGGCCTCGTTGATGAGGAGGCCAACCTGAGAGCAAACCTGGAGGGCCAGATCTCTGGACCGCTCCACCTCCATTCTGGAGGAGGCTGCATCAGCCAGTCGCCCAGGTAGGGTACACCTGGACCCTTCAGCGCCGCAGGAATGCTGTCACCACTGCCATGCATTTGGTGAAGACCCTGGGAGCTAGGGAAAGGCCGAAGGGCATGGCCCGGAACTCGTAGAGGGATCCCTCTGCCCTGAAGCAGAGGAATCTCTGGTGGGATGGACAGATTGGGACATGAAAGAACGCGTCCTGGAGGTCCAGAGAACAGACCCACATGCCTCGTTCCAAGGATGGAATGATCTGAGCCAGAGTGACCATCCTGAAGGTTCGAGACCTTAGGAACCTGTTCAGGTCGTGCAGGTCTAGAATGGGGCACCAGACCCCCGTCTGTTTCAGGACCAGGAAGTACCTGGACACAAACCCCGGGTCTGGAGGAGGATCCGCCACCTTCCTGATCACCTCTTTTTCGAGGAGCAGGGCAATGTTGGCTCGGCGAGCCAGCAGAGGGCTGCGGACCTCGCATCCCCCCCGAGGGGCAATGGCTCAGAAGGGCGGGGCCTGCTTGAACTCCAGAGGCAGGCCCTTTCCTACCACCTCCAACATCCAGTGGTCCATGGTGATAGCGGACCAGGCAGAAAGGAAGTGGCGGAGCCGTCCCCCCACGGGGGGGGACCCATGGTGGAGTGATGAGGCTGGGGGCGACACCCCTCAACCCGTCACTGGGCAGGCTTGGAGAAGGGACCTACAGAGGGACCTCCTGGGCCTTTTACTCCCTGCTTCCTGTTAGAGGAAGCCGCAGGCTTGGCTTTGGGATGCCAAGCGCGAACCTGCTGGCCCTGATGCTGGTGTTGTTGGGCCAGACGTGCTGCAGGCGCAGAAGGGCGAAAGGACTTATGTTGTTGACGATGGCCCTTGTCCTTCTGGGCAGAGGTGACAGAGTCCAGGGTAGCACTGGACTTTTTGATCCGCTGGACGTGGCCTTCCACTCCAGGGCCAAAGAGGTCAGTCCTCAAGAAGGGGACGTCCGCCAATTTATGCTGGGTATCCGCCGTGAAGGTGGATATCCTCAGCCATGCTCTGCGGCGCATGGCCACTGCAGCCGCTACTGATCTGGCACAGGAGTCTCCAATGTCCAGAGCCGTTTGGAGCTGCTGTTTCACCACCGCCCTTCCCTGATCCCGCACCTGCTTGACCGTGGTCTGCAGGTCGGCTGGGAGATGAGGGATCCAGGGAGCCCATAAGGGATGGGAGAAGTGTGCCATCAGCATGGCCGAGCTGGCCTGGCGGAGGCCTAGGGAGGACGCAGTGTACACCTTGCGCCTGGCATAGTCCAGCTTTTTGGACTCCTTGTCGGGGGGGCTTATCCACATCCCTAGCATTCGCAGAATGCTGGAAAACGCTATCAGTGACTAACCCCTCCGCAGATGGGTGCTCCAAAAAACCAGACAAAGAGCCGGTAGGGACCGCATACTTCCTGGCCATCCTGGCTGAAGGTGCAGGGCAGGAAGCCGGCTGCTGCCAGAGCTCCAAGGCAGGGCCAACAATGGCTTCAGCCACCGGAAAGGCCTCCGTGGTCGAATCCCCTCTGTCCAGTATCTCCATCAGGGGATACTTGGCCTGCTTGGATACGGGCTCGAGCTGCATCCCGGTGGACTCCGAGATGAGCCGAAGCAGACCCATAAACGATGATGTTCTCTCGTCCATCGACTGGCCCCCGGAGGACTCCAGGTCAAGGGGCCTGGAAAACAGGAAGCAGTCGTTGTCGGACTCCAAGGAGTCCGTGAAGAGCTGCCTGGGGCCTCAGCCACCCTCCACCTGCCAAGGACGGTCGGGAATGAGGGTGACCGACAACCTGTGGGGCAGACCCTGACCCGACCAAGAGTCCTTGTTCAGCGCCCCCGATTTCAGTTGTGGAGGCGGAGGTTCCACCACAATCGGTGGGGCAGCTGGTTTTGGCCAAACAACTGGCCCAGGTTTGGGCACCTCGACTACAGCGAGGGCTTGCTTTGGCCTTTCGGGTGACAGCCACTTGATGGCCGGAGAAGGTGACGGCGTCGGCTTGTTCCCGGACAAAAGTAACTGCTGCCACATTAAGTCCCTCGTAGCATCGACACAATTTGCACCTGCTCTCCTTCCAAGGAGGAAGACGAGACAAGCTGCCAGCCGGGCCACTCCGGTGCTGAGACCGAGACCGCCGATGTCAGCGGGATCAGCTGGACCGAGATGAAGTCAGAGACTGAGACCCTCGGTGTTTCCGAGGGTGGGTCTGGGAAGGAGCAGGGGACACCCGCTCTTCCCTCAGCTAGGGAGCCTTGACCGGAGACTCCGGCACAGGAGGCGCAGTCAAGTCCTCGGTCTCCACCGGGGGAACCGGTGAAGAAGGGTTGTCGGCTTCACCAGTCGACAGCCCGTCCGATGGGTCGAGAAAAATCTCGACCGCGTCGACAGGTGTCTTGGCCGGCTGACCTGACGGGGACACCGTGAAGCCAGCGGCCTTAGCTGCAACCTCGACCGAAGTTGAGTGTTGACTGTCCGGGAAGGGGACCTCTCCCGCTCCCACGAATGCCAACGGTGGGACTTACCTTTCGAGTCCTTCTTTTTGGACCGAGAAGTGTGTCCCGATGGCCCCTCTCCCTTCGTGGAAAGGGACTGGCAAAGCTCCTTAAAAGAAGCTGTGTAGGAGGATTGCAGAGAGAGCGGGATAAATGCCGCAACCGAGGAAGATGAGGATGTGGCCTGGGCCACCTCCTCCTCAAGGGCGATCATCTACTCGAGTTGCTCAGTTGAGCCAGCCACCGGACACCGCCCAATGGGCCTCCTTGGACTTCACCGGCAGGTAGCACTTCTCGGGGTGCCCAAGCTGTAACCGGGCAGTGCAGTCTTCTAGGACGATGGCGGCTTGATCGACATAACTCCACGGGCCTGCGGGTGCGTGATCTGAGGCTGAGCAGTAGAAACGTGGAGTGCGAGTCTGTCCTGGACATTTTCTGCCCGCATGGGCACAGCCAAAATCCGGGAGTCAATTTGTCCATCGCAGCCGCGAGGGAGTAATTAGACCGAAGTCTTGAAAACTTTAGAATTATTTTTGGGTGAACCGAAGAATTAGGATCCAGTCTATACGCAGAGCGTTAAGGAGGGAACCTGAGCTTCCAAGTGGTAAGGAAGATCTGGCGTCATGGGGTGGAGCCGAGAGTTTTACCACCCGGGTGGGTGGGAGGAGCCAGCTTGAAGACCTTCCAGCAAGATTTAAAGCAGCAAGGAACCTGCCAGACAGTGCGGATAAACAACATATACCCATTTCCCTAGAATATTTCTTTCTGTAGGCTTCCATATCCTGTACCCAATCTCCCTCCACTTGTAACCGCCACCCCCTCGCTTCCTACCAGTTGCTGCACCCCCCTCTCTTCCAAACCTTACTCTGCCTTCTCCACTTCTGACTCCTCCTTCACACGCAGTGTTTCTTCTCTTACATGTACCACTACCCCCATTTCCCTACTCCCTTACCCTTTCTTTACAGCTTATACAAATCAACCTGCCCAGATTGGGTGGGGGGGGCCCTTCCAGCTTCCTCTTTCCAGAGTTTTTGGGCCCGAAGACCTTTTCTGCCCCCCATCAGTTTAAGGCCCCCAGTTATGTACTCCCCCAGTCTGTCCATAAGGACCACGGAAGCCCCTCTGCTGAGGTGCAGCCTATCTGGTGCGTATATGTTTTTGTCACTCCAGGTCTTCTCCTAGCCTCCAATATAACCGTAACCTTCCTCCATGCATCAGCCTCGTAACCAATCATTAAAATCCTCTATCCCCCCTCTTCCTAGCTGTGCTGGCTCTAGGCATCAGTAGTACCTCCGAGAAGGCTACTGATCTGGCCACCACCCTACAGATCCTCCACATTTCCCTGAACGTCTCCTACACTACTACCCCCTCCTACTCCTCTCCAGCTAGGTAGTTTTTTTCCTAGATGGACAATCACATGAGGTTCTCTCAACCCCTGCACAAGCTGATCAATCACTGGGCACACTCAGTCGTCATTCCTGGCATGCAAACCACTGTCCTCTCTGTGTATGCCCTCCCTATCTTTCCCCAGCTTATACTCTTTACTATCAAGTCCCCCAAGATTATAACTCTGCCTCCCCCTTCCTAACCCCCTCTACCGACACACTACCTGCCCCTCAAGCCCCTCCCCATCTGGTCTCCCTCAGTCTTGCTCTCCAATCTACCCCAGCTCCTCTCCCTGTATGACCATCCCCCTGCCCTCCACAGCCACCACTTATGTTCCCGCCCTCTGTACTTATCAGTCCTCTTGTGCCCCATATTCTCCCTACATCGATCATCCCCATCCTTCATCCCACTCACCCCTTTCCCTGCACCTTTTTTTCTCCCTCCCTCCCTAGTTGATCGTCACCTGCTTCCACTACTGGTGTGCACACTTCCAGCCCTTCACTTGGCTAATATCCTAGTCTCCCTGATGTGAACTGGACCCCTTTCCATACCTCCATCACACCCCTCGACCAAGTTAATGAGAGGAATGTATTCCACACTGGCACCTTGCTACATGCTCCCACTCCAGACCCTCCCCTCATGACCTCTCCTCCACTTCCTACCACTCTCTACCCCCTTCCTTAGGTCTCTTCACCCTCCGAGGCAGGAGGCCCATTACATCTGGGTCCTACACTCCTCGAGCCTCCCCTGCCTGCCTCCCTCACCCGGGCTGCTTCCCAACCCTCCCTCCTCTCCTTCCCCTTCCCCTTCCTCACGAGCCTTTCTAGCTCCCGTGTTAGCTGCCTCACATCCATTAACAAGTGATTCAGGTGCCTGCATATTAGACAACCCCAACCTCCCACAGCGTACCCCGAAACACTGCTGCATGCACCCACTACACCACACCACACAACTCCAGTCCTCCTGCCTGTACATGCTCCCACCCCTCCATAGGCTACCTTTTCCAGTTCTGTTCTGTCAGTTATACAGATATGGTAATCTCTCCCCTCAGTACTGTACCTAACAATCCCCTCCTACCACCCTTATGTGGGCCTACCCCAAATCAGGTGTAGTTGCAGATCAGCGAGTACAGAAACAGTAGACAGTACAAGTGTTAAATGTACACAGCATAAGTATATGTTGTGGAGGTTTATCACAAGTTATTGTTATTTTATTTTTATTCCTGCTGTGTCTGTCAAGCTAGTAGAACAGCCAGGTAAAGTTTTACTTTTATTTCACTGAAAAACTGTGTCCTAGTCTTACTTTATGGTTGTCAAAGTCTCACAATTCGTGTTGTCTCCAGTGTCAGTCCAGTACAGAGCCTCACCTCCCACAGTTTCCACAACTGTCTGATTAGGGAGACAGCTGAGCTGACCATCCCAGAGTACCCAATTCAGCAGCTGTGAGTGGAAAGAGAAGTAAAAGAACCTAAAATAATAGGGGTAGGTGTCTGGCTAGTGCTGTCAGTGACTTATGGTTCAGTCACTTGGTCACCACCATCTCAGTGTTATACCATGCTATCTCAGCATCATACTAACGCTGGCTAGCTAGCAAACGCCTCTCTTTTCCTCAATAGGATTTAGTAGAAAATGACTCATGGCTTGTCTTTCAGAAGCTTGGTCTGAAGAAGAGCAACTCAAAATCTCCCTGGTAAGCAGGTTCAGTACCTCCCCAGATCCGCCAACCTCCAGCACAGTTCCCTTCTTGTATCCATAGTTCTGAGTCAGCTCCCATGGGTTCAGGTGGCCGTCACCCAAGCTGCTTGAAGGCCTACTGGCCAACCAATAGGGCACCAGAATTCTCAATCCTCCTTCTCCTAGAGGCCCCTAGAAGCTTACTTCAGGTTTCTGACACTCCGCCTGGCTGTCCTCTAGGATCACTGGTTTGAAAGGTAGCAGTGGCCATGCAGTCCTGGGGCACTGGCCCCAATGTGGGCAGTGTCAGTGGCTCAGTAGGTAGCACACTCACCTCTGAGGCCGGGAGATCAGAGGGCTGTGGGTTCAGTTCCCACATCTGGCGCTTGGGTTAATATCCCAGTACTGACACTGTAATGCAGCATGAGAGGGGTGCTGCATTTCTGAGGTGCCATCTTTCGGATGAGACGTTAAACCGAGGTCCCATCTGCCTGGATTGGTGGTAGTTCAGGTGGATGTTAAAGATCCCATGGCACTTATCGAAAAGAGATGGGGAATTTCCCCGGTGTCCTGGCCAAATTTCCCTCATTCACTAAAAATACAACCAACAGCTTAATCTGGTTCAAGGTCAGTTGGCATTCATCTGTATCCCCCTCCCCCGGGTCGTGCCTGAAAATAGGCAGGATTTGTCTAGTGCACTTACCCGGTCAACAAAAGCTAAATAAAATAAAATAAATAAAATAAATAAAAATGTTCTTCTTTTGGAGTGCTCCTACCCTCACTCGCAGTTCCCACCCCATGGTTTCAGTGTCAGGGTTGGCAGATGTTGCAGCAGGGCAACAATTAAAGCAGCTGTTCATCAGCTGCTTGCCTTTGATGTGTGGCTGACACTGCAAAACTGCATGGTGCAAGAGACCTCAAAAAAACTTTCAGCTCCCGATGGTTCCAGCCAGCTACTTCCAGTCACCCACTCATAAAGTCCAAGTCCTGGGGACTGGAGAAAGCAAACCTAAGGTGGCAGCTGCCAGGGTTGGGGTCAGCCTGTGGCCATGGGACAGCCCTGGACCTCTCACAGAGACTGTCAGGGAAAAAGTGTGTTCCTTTGAAAATTCCATCAAAGCTAAAACAACATTATTTTCAGTGCAAGAGAAAAGGCAAGCAAACATTCTAACAAGAACAAGAAGCCTCACAAATGAATGACCGGTATTACGATTAGTAAGCTTTGTATACAGCGAAATGGAGCCATAATTTCTTGGAGGGGAGTGACAAACTTCTGTGATTGGCTAAGAAAGCACAGAGTCTGCACGTGAAGCTGTGTGTGTGTGTGTGTGTGTGTGTGTGTGAGAGACATGTGCACCTAAGTGGTGGTGGGCAAAACAAATAGTCACCACATTGAGATGATGCCCTAAAGACTGTTGCTGGACCTTTAAGTATAAGTGACTGACCTACCACACAGTATATCACTGAACTGCAAATCTTCTTGAAGATATCTTTCACCAGGTCACACCTATGGAACTATGGTCGCCAGGCGCTAGGATCACATGGAAACTTTTGCAAGCAGTACACTAGGGGCTGCCCACGATATTGGCTACTACATAAATGTGGGTGGCCCCTCCTCTTCCCACTGTCAACCATACTCGTTGGACCATTGAAAGAAACGCCACTTCAATAGACATTGCTTTATTTTTTTTTCTCTATAGCGCAGTAATCGCTTTTACAAGTGATTTTCGATGACCTGTACGTCGAAGGAATCGTTGAAATGATTCTGGTACTGTGAATGTGGTGGGAAAATCTACACTGGCGATTCTCATGACATCTGTGGCTGTTGCCTAGATCCAGACCACAATGTGAAAGCCTGCCTGATCTGCAGGGGTTTCAATACTGCCATCCGGCAATGCTGAAAAGGGGGCCCTAGAGAAACATCTCCTGAAGCAACAGGTAGCCCACATGTAGAAGGATCTCCAGCAAAAGAGCACAGCCGCATCACTAGCCCACTCTTCCAGGTCCAGGTTCTTGACATTCTGGGAAAAGTCATCCAGAAGCCATAAATGTAAGCACCAGGAGAGGGAGAAAAACCTTCCCAATGCATTCCAGGTCGCCCTTCCACAGAGTAGATATGACATCCTTGGCGCCATCGACCGCTAAGGTGGTGATGACATTTGCCCCCCCCCCCCGACTGTTGACACAACTCCAAGGTCGGGACATACTGCTGGCACTACCAGGCCTAGTATGACTTGTATGTCGCCGTGAGAGACTCAGCCTCCCTCGCTGACTCCTATTGGTGCACCCATCGACCACATGGGTGCCAACGTTCAGGTGGTTCTGTCTTCCTTCACAGATATGCTCAGATGCCTGCTACCTCCTTCCCCTGTTCCAGGGGCCCTTCGATGGGACCTTCTACTAATCTCTCCATGACAACACAAAGTAGAGCCTTGCCTCAGCCGCCTCCTTGGGTGCCACTGACATCGCCGGCACATTTCCTACTGCCTATCAACCTGTTCAACAGTGATTTTGAATATAATCCTGATTTAATAATGCAGGAAGATGAGGAAGAACCTGAGGATTATACTGAGAGCCCTTATGAAAGAGGTACCAGCTCTACTGTGTCCACCTGCAGTGAGGACTCTGTATTACTGTGTTATTATGAACTGAAAGTGTAACTTTTATGTGTAAATCAGGAGCACCTTGTAAATAGAACTTGTCCTAATGGTGTATAACGGCATCTGTACCCGGATAAAAATAAAGATTCTACTACTGCTATTACTGATCCACACTCCAAGGTCTCCACCACAGGACCCAACTTTCCTCACCTTGATGCAGCAGTCACAGGTTGCCATGGGTTTTGAGCTAGAGGAGCAGGACATCACCAAAAAAGATTTAATAGATTTCTTGGAGCTGCCTGATTCTGCCCCTGTTGTGGTACCAACTCTCCTCCCTGAGCAAGAGGATGCCACCTTTGCTGCATGGTTCTGGTGAAATGTTAACCCAGCCATACCAAGGAAGGTGGACGAAATGCACATGGTTCCTTCTGGGAAGCCCTTCTTTACCACCCAACCTGAAGCAGACTCTGTGGTTATTAATGCTGCCATGATAGGTCAAGGGCACCTAAACACCTGAGCTCCCTCCCTCCTGAAAAGGAGTCCAGGAGGTTGGATGTGCTAGGCAAGAGGACTTTTGCCTCAGCTTCACTGTGCCTTTGGATTGCTAACTATCAGGCCCACATGATTAAGTAACAGAACACTCTGGAGAAAGGCCAAGGCAGCTGGCACAAGCCTTACCAGAGGGCACCCCCAAATAAGAGCTCCTTAAGGCTCTCACAACTAGGGCTGATATGGGCAAGTATTTGCTTTGCATGGCCTATGATGTTTCCTATGCTTCTGCCAGGGCTGCTGCCTCGAGCATCTGTCTAAGGAGGAACTCATGGCTCAGGGTGACAGGGTTTGCAAATGAAGTGCAACAGTTCATTCTCAATGCCCCTTTTAGAGGACATAAATTATTTGGTTCTGATGTTCAAGACATTCTTTCTAACCTTCAGGCCTCAGGCAAGACCCTGAAATCAGTGCACTGCCTCGACAATACCCAGCCAAGGGGAAGGCAAAGGGTACTCTTCCATTCAGCTGGTGCCAGACACTGTCCAGCCACCAGACAGCAAGGTACGGGCAAAGGAGCAGGAGCCTTGCCCACCCCAGGCACCACCATGGGTGACCATTCAAAAACTCCTAGGGGTGGTGGCGCAGGAGGAGCTGCCACAACCAGCTCCGCCTCTTTGTACACTCCCCCAACCACCATTACCTCCAGGGGTGGTTGTAGGAAGCGGTCTCTCCCTTCACTTAACTCAGTGAAAGGAGGTGACAATAGATGCCTGGGTTCTAGAAATCATAGAACAAGGACAACACGGTTCTACTCTCGGTACTTCCTAGTCCCAAAGTGGACAGAAGACCTGTGACCTACTCTAGATCTCAGGGACCTGAACTTCTTCACAAAGTACAAAAAGTTCAGAATGGTCATCCTGTAAGACATGCTCTCACTGCTGCAAGCATGGGATTGAATCTGTTCCCTCGACATGAAGGATGCCTACTTTCATATCAAACTTTGCAAACCTCACAGAAAATACTTGAGGTTCCTATTCCGGGGAATATTACCAATTCAGAGTACTGCCCTTTGGCTTGTCCTCTGTGCCATGTGTCTTCACCGAACACTTGGCAGAGGTGGCAGCAGCCCTTTGCAGGAAGGTCTCTGTCTTTCCCCACCTGGATCGGCTACTGAAAGCCCACTCCAAGTATCAGCTCCTGCACACATTAGCTCAAACCAGGCAGATGTTCAATGCTCCGGGGTTTACTGTCAACATACCCAAGTCTGTGTCGATGCCTTGTCAATGCCTACAGTACACAACAGCAGTCTTGGACACAGCTCAGAGATAAGCCTTCTTGCCCCTGGACAAGGCCAAATGCCTGATTGCCCAGGTACAGCTGGTATGTCTTAGCAAAGACATTCCTTCAGCTCCTGGGCCTTATGGCAGCAGCCACTGTTACAGTACCTTTGGCCAGGCTGCACAAGAGGATCCCTCAGTGGACCCCAAGAGTCCAATGGGACCAGCTCACAGACAATCTAGAACTAAGAGTTCTAGTCACTTTTCCTGTATGCAAATTGCTCAAGTGGTGGATAGAACCCAACAATCTGTTAAAAGGGGTTCCCTTCCTAATCCCTTCCCCTCACCAGATTTTAACAACAGAAGCCTCAGGGCTGGGCTGGGGTGCACACCCAGGCCTCCATAAGATGCAGGGAACATGGACTCCAGTAGAGAGCACCTTGCACATAAATGTTCTAGAAATGTGAGCTGCTCTGTATGGCCTATAAGCCTTCCAGATTTATATATCCCCAAGTCCTCTGCTAGTACAGACAGACAATGTTAGTGTGATGCACTACATCAACAAGCAAGAGGGGACTCACTCTTACGCCCTATGCAGGGAAGCGATGAGAGTCTGGTATTGGGCTCTGGAACACAGTTTAGAACTGTCTGCAGTACATGTTCCAGGTGTCCAAAATGTCTTGGCAGACTGGCTAAGTAGGTCACATTCCAGAATGCAAAAGTGGAAATTGCTGACCTCAGTTGTCAATGCCTCTGCCCCTGTGCAAGGGAATACTTTCACAAGAACATGGAACCCTGGTCCATCCAAACCTCAAGTCTCTAAATCTTCACGCATGGCTCCTGAAAATATAGCCATTGCCCGGTTTGGGGCTTCCCAAAAAGTGGCTGATGTTCTGATGGCTGCTAGAAAGCCTTCCACCAGATCCACTTATTTTCTGAAGTGGAAGCAGTTTGCTCTACGGGCCACTTCTCATCACTTGGACCTTTTTATCTGTCCAGCTAATCAGGTTCTGGAGTATCTGCTGTCCTTATTGGATGCAGGCCTACAGCATTTCTCAATCAGAGTGCACCTCGCTGCCATTTCAGCTTTCCATGTGCCCACTGAGGGTCATATGGCTGATCCTGGGGGTAGCCCATGCGTTCTTGAGAGGCATACTACATCTGAAGCCTCCTATCTGTAATCCAGTCCTAGCTTGGCACCTGAATTTTGTTTTGGAAAAAGCTTACTTTGGTTCCTTCTCAGCCAGATATGACTTGTGGCTTACACTTTCTGTCTTGTAAAGGGTTGTTTTTAGCTGCAATCACTTCAGCTTGAAGGATTTCAGAGCTACAGGCTCTAATGTGTGAGCCTCATCTGATTTTTCACAAAGACAGGGCTTCTTTGCCTACCAATTTTAAGTCCTTACCAAAGGTGGTGTCTTGAGTTTACTTTAAAATCAAGCCATCCACCTGCTAGTTTATTATCCCGAGTATGTCAATCCAGGGGAAGCACTGCTCCATACTATAGATGTACATAGAATACTCAAATACTAAAGACACTGCACAAAGGACTACAGAAAGTCCTTACAGCTTTTTGTTTCATTTGCTCTTGGGAAAGAGGGCACCCCAGTTTCTAAACAGTGCCCCAGTAGAGGAGCCAGGTTTGGGAGCAGGGGAAGGGGGCAATTCAGTCAATCATGGGCTCCACAATGGGCGATCAACAATGAATAAAGATGGTAGGGGGCACCACTTCTCATGTTGGTGCAGCCAGGAGGGGCGACTCCCCAAGCCCTCTGTCTCTCTAGCTCAGTCACTGGTGCTTGTCCAAATGGCAAACTGCATTACTTTCTGTTACAGGAAGTACGGTAAAGAACTTCTGGAGTTGTTCGTGGTCATTCCCTCTGTTGCCACTTTCAAAAATGTATCTAATGCTGACATCTGTGCAGCTGCCACCTGGAGTACTGTCCACACTTTCACTAAATAATACAGTCTGGACACTGCCTCTCGAAAAAGTGCTGGCTTTGGCCTAGCTGTGCTTCAGGGCCTGCTTTCTTAGGCCTATAGGCTCCAGTCACCCAGACTGTTTTATGATCAGTACTGCTTGGTACTCGTTCCAGAGGTGTGGCCTGATGAAAGAGAGATCCTCAAAGAAGCTAGAACAGTTACATACTTACCGTAACAGTAGATCTTCAAAAGAATCACTTTCATCAGGCTATGCCATCCCACCCTCCTTCCCCCAAAGGGTCCTAAGACTCTAACTAGTGCGGTCTCCTTCTCCATGATTGTCTACCTATGACTCTCTGCCTTGCCTGGTTGGCAGAGCTCTAGATTCTCTCCTGGTTCCCTAAAAAGAGGTCCTCCGAGCATGATCTCCAGAGAGGAACCGAAGAGGCGCCCCCTACGTTTATGTAGCAGCTAATGTCTGACGTAGTCGTGGGTGGGCCCTGGTGGACTACTTACAAATGTTTCCTTTTGGTCCTAGCACCTGGTGACTTATAGTTCCATCGGTGTGGCCTGATGAAAGAGATTCTCTCAAAGATCTACTGTTACGGTAAGTACGTAACTGTTCTCGTTTTGGCAGCTTGTTGCTGGAAGATGTACCCATCGAGTATCAGACAGAGCAGAACTGAACTTCAGTGAAAGACACTGAGCTCCAGCTTGTGCATCGTGACCACAGTGCAAACAATGCAGCATCGAGGGGAATGCATGGAGGGTGTTCCACTTTACTTACTATGGAACTCTGTCCCAGAAACAATATGCTCCACCCAGAGGAAGTGGTGGGGGCTGAAACAATCATGGGATTTAAGAATGCATGTGATAGACATAAAGGAATTCTGGAGGTCGGGGTAAGGGGCAACAGACTTCTTGCAAAACATAAACTGAACTTACAAGCTCAAATGGGCAGACTGGTTGGGCCGTAGGCCCTTATCTGCCAACATTGTCTATGTATCTATGTAACTGTGGATACCTTTAAACACAAATTAAAAACACACTTATTTGTAAGCGTACCAAGATTACTAAAAATAGATATTTTTTATCTTCTTATTTTATTTACTGGATTTATATTGTAATGCATTTTAAGTAGTTTTTTTTTTGTGTATGATTGACGGATTTATCTTGTACTTTGGGATCCGCTCTGAGCCGTTGGAATGGGCACCACATAAATAACATTTGCCTTGCCGTTACTGTGTATGCCAAGACGATATGCAACATGATCACCCTTGACTATTGTGGTTTTTTTTGTTTTTTTTACTGTACTTTATCTCCCAGGACTGGCCCCCATCGGCACTACCTGGTGCCCAGCTCAGTCATCCACTGGCCCGGGACTTACCCAACCCAGAGCTATGCCCTGGATCATTTCCCAGGGTGGGGCCTGCAGGTGGGGGCCCTTCCTCCCACCGGACAATGGGATACGGCTCTGGGATTGCTGCGGATCAGTGGTGTGCGACCTGTGGCGGATGGCTTCCTGCACAGTCCAATTTTCCATTTTTCTCCCTGGGAGGTGGGATGTGCAATATCAGGGGCGTGTATGCTGACATCTGCCCTGCCTCCAGCAGCAGTGTGCACCAGGCTGTCAGACCCCGGCTTCTACCAGGGGTCGGGCAAGTGCCGGGAGCTTTCCCACTCCCCCCCAAGGACAGCAGTCCGTGGGATACTCAATCCTTCTCCTCCTGGTCGGCCCTCTGATGACCAGGCTTGCTTCCGACCTGGGTCGTCAGTGTCACAAGTGGTAGTGCTACTATTGTGCTGGTGGGCTGGCAACCTCGACTAGTGGTGACCCGAGACCAGATGGTCAAACCAAGCAGCACAGTGACATGGACAATTACACTAATAAAAATGGTGTGACCAAGGTCGACTGTAGCACCATCTGGCAGTCCAAATCTACTGGTGGTGATGATGATGTGGTTGTGGAGGAAATAAATGACAGTCCACCTGAGCTGGAGAAAGAACCAGTTGCCCTGTTTCCAACTGCTCCAAAGAGTGTATCTGAGACCCTGCCAGCAGCCGCTGAAAATACTGTAGAAACAAAGAAGCAGTAGCACATCTAAGTAACTAGAGCTGATGCTCACCAAGACAGCCAGTCCCAACAATATTCTTTCTCACAGAGGTAGCACTCAAGGAAATACAAAAGAAAACTAAACGTAACAGTTGCTGAAAGTGCAAAGTGCCATTTATTGTGAGCCAAATCAAACCGTGAGACACAGACCAGCATCCCCAGCACTTCACCACAGGGAGTCTTCATCAGAGGGTGTGATTTACAGGGAAAAGAGGCAGTCTTATATTGTGTAAAAATTTAATGGAATGCTATTCCTTGCTCAAATATAATTTAACATAGCAAAATTATAATTAAAAGGAAACAGTGGGCACAAAGAAACCCACACTGAAATGTGGGGCTGGTCCCAATGTGTACTTTGTGTGTGAAAACGTTGTGGTTTACCTACTGATTACTGTAGTATGGTAGATTGTGTCAGATTAATTTTATTTACTTTTTGTCAGGGAAAAATGGAGAAAAATGAAAATTACGTACCTACTGTAATTCTTGATCTTCTTGGACGAGTCTCCACCACTCATTCACACTATTGGGATCTGCGCCAGAGGCACTAGGACCCATCGGGAGCAAACTTTTTGCTGGGGAGTCGACACCAGAGATGGTGCCGCGAGGAACGGTGCCGCGAGCCCTAGCTCGCCCGGCAATGACTATCTCGGCGCCAACTCCCCAACCGCCTCAGTACCTTTTTTACCAAGGAGGTGCAGCGTAACTAACCTAGAAAGGTAGCCTAACCTAAAAACTGGACATAAGATAGTCCGGACGACCCGTGTAAGAAGGGTCAACAAAGAAGTCTTCAAGGCCTAAAGATTTGAGGGAGTGAAGACCAACAAGAGAGGTGAGCTCGGGGGATGGAGGGAGGGCGTGTGAATGAGTGGTGGAGACTCATCCAAGAAGATCAAGAATTACGGTAGGTACGTAATTTTCATATCTTCCTGGACATAAGTCTCTACCACTCATTCACACTATTGGGAGAGTACCGAGCAAATAATCCCCCGAGAGGGCGGCAGGAGAAACCAAGAGCTCACGTTTCTTAAGACAGGAGTCCATTAAGGATGGCTCTGCCAAAAGAAGAATGTCGTCTGGCATGGACATCGAGTGCATAATGCTTAACGAAAGTATGCACTGAGCTCCAGGTGGCTGCATTGCAGATGTCTGCAATGGGCACGTTTCGGATTTCCGCTAGGGATGCCGCTACCGCTCTGGTAGAGTGAGTGTAAACTCTACCTTCCAACTTAACCTGCGCCATGGAATAGCAGTGATGAAGGCACGCCACTAGCCATGCTGAGATACATCTAATAGTGACAGGCTGACCCAGCCGGGCCTCACTGAAGGAAACGAACAGTTGCTGGGCTTTACGAATATCCTTGGTTCTATCTAAGTAGAAACGCAAGGCCCTCTTAACATCCAGAGAATGAAGAGAGCGTTCCCCTTCATTTTGGAAGTCCGCAAAATAAGAGGGAAGGACCAAAGGTTGGTTAAGATGAAATTCTGACACAACCTTAGGAAGAAATTTAGGATGAGTATGAAGGACTACTTTGTCCTTATGGAACACAGTATACGGAGGGTCTGTGACCAGGGCATGTATCTCAGAGACCCTACAGGCTGAGGTAATGGCCACTAGGAAGGCAGTCTTCCAGGTGAGGAACTTTAGTTCACAGGTAGCTAGAGGCTCAAAAGGTTTCCGAGTGAGCATGTCTAGCACAAGATTAATGTCCCAGGCTGCAACAGGACGTCTTGTAGGAGGTCTGGTGTGTAGAATGCCCTTAAGAAATCTCTAACTATAGGTAACTGAGCCAGTGAAAGAGAAAACCGCTCATGATATGCTGAAATGGCACTAAGGTGAACTTTAACTGTAGAGTACTGAGACCTGAATTTGAGAGGTCCAAAAGGTACTCTAAAACTTTATCTGAGGGCAGGAAAAGGATTAAAGAGGACTTTGCACACCAGAGGGAAAACGCCCACTTAGCCGTGTAAGTTTTCCGAGTGGCTGGCTTCGCAGCCAGAAGGATATCAGAAACTCTTCGAGACATTGAACCGATTTACTTCTACCTCTTCAGGAGCCAAGGAAGGTGAAGAGATCTCAGATTGGGATGGACCACCGGTCCCTGAGTTAAAAGGTTCATCTGCAGGGGAAGTGGTCTCAGAAGAACTGCCAACATACTGTTGAGAAGTGGAAACCACAGTTGTTGAGGCCAAAAGGGAGCAATGAGAATCATCTTGTCTCCCTGAGACTCAAACTTGAGGAGTACTCTCTGAATTAGAGGAAGAGGCGGAAGAAAGCGTTTTGTCCACCGCAGCCTGAACGCATCCTGACAAAAATGCCAGGCCCTGATTTCTGGAGCAGGAAGAGAGGCAGTTTTATGCTGAGTGGGGACGCAAAGGTCCAGGTCCAGAGTTCTACTCTTCTAATAGTGACTGAACTATGGTTGAGTCGAGAGACCACTCGTGAGGATCTGTCTCTGTTCTGTTGAGATGGTCTGCCAAGTCGTTCTGTACACCTGGCAGGTAGATTGCTTGAATTAGAGCCTTGTGCTCCAAGCACCATTCCCAGACCCTCATCGCTTCTCTGCATAAGGGGTAAGAATGAGCACCGCCCTGCTTGTTGATGTAATACATCACTGCTTTGTTGTCCATTTGGAGGAGAATATTCTTGAGACAGAGAATGTCCTTCAAAGCTCGGACCGCATAAAGGATGGCTCTCATTTCTAGGACATTTATGTGAAGCTGGGACTTGAGTTGAGTCCACATACCCTGAGAGTGGAGAGTCTGACAGTGAGCTCCCCACCCCATTAGTGAGGCATCTGTGGTAATGGAGATATGATGGTCCAGAGGGGCAAAGGGGTATCCCTGCAGGAGATTGTCCTCTTGAGACCACCAGGTGAGAGACCTCCTTAAGGGTTCTGTCACCTTGATGGGATAGGACTGCGGGTGAGTGGTTGGAGACCACTGAGTACTGAGCATCCACTGGGTGGTTCTCATGTGCAGATGGGCCAGAGGTACAGTGAACACTGAGGATGCCATGAGGCCCAGCATCCGTTGCATCGAGAGCGCTGTAACTGACCTGTTCTCTCCGATGTAACGGGCCATCTGAAGGATATCGTTCCATCTGTCCTCTGGGAGAAAAGCCTTCGCATAGGATGTGTCCAGAAGGGTCCCTATGAAAAGGAGCCTCTGGGAGGGCTGCAGCTGTGATTTCTTGAGGTTTAGCAGGACTCCCATGGACGTAAGGAGGTGAGAGGCCGTCTCTATGGCCTCCAGAGTCCCTTGCCTGGAAGGACTTGCCAGAAGCCAATTGTCCAGATAAGGGAACACCTGTATTCCGAGTTTTCTGAGGTGTGCTGCGAGAACTGCACAACACTTTGTAAAAACTCGCGGCGCCGAGGATAGCCCAAAAGGCAGGACTCTGAACTGATAATGTTGTCCCAGAGCCACAAACCTCAGGAATTTGTGATGCCTCGGGTGAATGGGAATGTGCTGGTAAGCATCCTGCATGTCTAGGGAGGCTAACCAGTCGTGCTGATGAAGCAAGGGTAACAGGGTTCCTAGAGAAATCATTTTGAATTTCTCCTTGGGGAGAAATTTGTTTAGCTTTCTGAGATCTAGAATGGGGCGCATTCCCCCAGACTTCTTCGGAACCAGAAAGTAATGAGAGTAGAACCCCGTGTTTCATTGGTGCAGCGGCACAAGTTCTACTGCCCTGTTGTTTAGAAGGCCCTGAATCTCGGCGGTGAGAAGGTCTGACTGAAGGGCAGACAGCCTGGGCTGCCATTTGGGAGGACAATCCGGAGGGGTTTCCACAAAATTGAGTGAGTACCCCTCGCAGATTATCCGAAGGACCCATTTGTCTGAGGTTATGGACTTCCACTGGTTGTAGAAGTGCATCAGTCGACCTCCCACTGGAGAGGAAAAGTCCACCTCGGGCAGTTGAGGTGGGACTTGGGCCAGCAATTCATAAGGTAGCGCTGGGCGCTGGTTCTGCTTGCTGCGCTTCTTCTTTGAGGTTGGGCAGGTTGGTTCTTATGGAAACTTCCTTTGCCTCTGCCTCGAAAGGACTGATGGTTATGAAACTAACGTTTACTGGCATGCCCTCGAGAGGGGGCAGGAGGGGGTCTAGCCAACTTAATGGCTGACCTAGTCTTTTGTGTAGCTTCTAGAGCTTGCTCAACCTGAGGACCAAAAAGAAATGCGCCATCAAAGGGCAATGCCATTACCTGCTATTGCGCATCATTGGTGAAGCCTGAAGTGCGCAGCCAGGAATGGCGGCGGGTAACACCAGGCTGAACAGGAAGCGGAGTCGAAAGCGTCTATGGCTGCTTTAACCTGTTGGTTGTTAGATTCAATACCCCTGGTAATGGTTTGAAGAAGCTCTGGTTTTGAATCCGACTCCGGAAGAGCTTCAACCATTTGCTTGAGAGAGTGCCACAGGATATACTCATACTGAGAAAAATAGCCCTGGTAACTAGCAATACGCATACTTAGGGTAGAAGCAGCAAAGACTCTCTTACCTAAGGTGTCTATCTTATGAGATTCCTTGTTAATAGGTCGAGCTGTAGTGGTTTGAGGAAGGACGACCTTATCATTCTCTGCCAGGACTACAATAGGATCCGCAAAGGGCTTGGGATGCCAAAATGGGACGATCCTTGGGGGCTGAATATTTTCTATCAATGGATTTAGCCACCGATGAAGAGAGAGCAGGATTATTCCATATCATTTGAGACAGCGTCTCGAAGGAAGGCTGAATCGGAGGAGTCAAATCCGTAGGGATCTCCGAGGCGTGAAGGTATTGAAGTCTTAGCAATTTCCCAGGATCGATGTCTGTAGTCTGGAGAGAAACTGTGAAAATCACATTCTTCAGCAGAGACTTAAATGACAGGTCCTCGACCACAGGCTCTGCAGCAGTAAAAAGATCCTGCTTCATCCACCTCATCGCCCAGCCGAAGGTCTGGGTCAGGCTCAATGTCATCTCCTGACAGTCCAGGAGGGACTGTATGGACAGGAAAGGGATGAAAGCCAGAAGAGGAAGGAGGAAAAGAGACAAAAGGAAAGTCCCCGAGAGCCCCCGGCGCCGAGAACAATGCCGAGGAACCACGTGGCGCTGAAAACGGCGCCAAGGACAGCGCCACGGCACCGCAAGCGATGCTGAGAAACCACACGGCACTGAGGACAGTGCCGTGGCACAGCATGGTGCCACAGGCGACGCCAGAAGCCACGCCGGCACCTCAGGCAATGCCGCTGTCACACGGGCGCCACAGGAGATGCCGAAGCCATGTGACGCCATCGGCGACCGAGGGGACAAGGCCATGAGGCCACACGGCACACAAGGTGCTCCCCAGAGACCGAAAACAGGTTTTGAAGGAAAAGAGCAGGAGATAAGGGCATCGTGTGGCTCCCTGCGCCGGGCATGTGGGGGACACAGACTGACGGGTCGACGCACCTCAAGAAGGTGCCAGAACCAGAAAAGTCCAACCACCCTACCTGGTCGCCCAGAGAGCCCGGGCGTCTACACGAGCGACTGAGCCAGGTAGCCGAACCAACCTCCGAGCCCATTGCTCCATAAGAGCGCCCACTGATGAAACTGCTCATCTGAAGACCTACCCGCGGGCGGGTAGGACTCCAATGTCGAAACGCCGGTTACCAGAAGCCGCTGTTGGCACTCTGAAGGAGGAGACCGCAACTAGCCCCGATAACCAACATCTACGCAAGAGACGATCAGAGGGTGACCTCGAGTGATGCCTTCTTTTAAACCTGCGGGTCAAGAAGAGCTCGAGGCCGAACGGTGCTGAGAATGCGACCGTTTGGCTTTATGCTTTTTGGGACCGCCCATCCCCCCGGGCACTGGACTGACCATTGTCAGACCCCTCTTCCGGAGAAGGCGGCGGACCGGACCCAGCCCGACTGACTGAACAGCTTTCATACCAAGTCTCCCTACCGTCACCTGACCTGCTCATGGTCGACTCCGTCAGTGTAGGCTGAGACTTCTTTATCGTTTTTATTTAAAAATAAGAATAACTTAAGCGATATTGTATCGAGATAATACTACAAAACAATAAAAACTGAAAACTATGCTGCTAGTTTGAAGTTTGACTCAGACAGGCGAGCGACGTCATCACTGAAGTGCACTCGACGGCGGGAAAAAAGGAACTGAGGCGGTTGGGGAGTCGACGCCAAGATAGTCATTGCCGCGAGAGCTAGGGCTCGTGGTGCCATTCCTCGCGGCACCATCTCTGGCGTCGACTCCCCAGCAAAAAGTTTGCTCCGATGGTCCTAGTGCCTCCGGCGCAGATCCCAATAGTGTGAATGAGTGGTGGAGACTTATGTCCAGCAAGATCTGGGTGGACCAAGTGGTCCTTATCTGCTGTCAAATTCTATGTTTCTATGTTACGCTGACAACTTCTGTTACTACAAATCCCAGAATCCCCTGCAGCTGACATCAGAGCAGTAGGCAGTAGTGGGAGATTCAAGAGCCTGCAGCGCATGCTAGAGCTTTTACAGTCTCCAGTCAGATGTTTTCCAGTTCTGCTCTTCTCCAGGGGCTAAGTACAGTTTTCTGTGACTGTATTTAGCTCAGAGAGGACAGTGAGACCAGCAAACAGAAGATCAGAACTTACACAAACTATAATGTACTGCAGGCTTCTGCATCTCCCACTGCTCCGATGTCAGTTTGGTACAATCTACATACTACAGTAAACAAAAAGTAAATCAAAATGATTTTGCACACAAAGTGCACATTGGGACCAGACCCATATTTGAGTGTGGGGCCCTTTGTTCATAGAATGTGTATGAGTTCAGTGGGTAAGATTACCCTTTATGGACTTGCCACCAAATAATTATTGGTGGAAATCAAACTTGATGTCTCCCATATATAAATCCAGATTTGTCTTAAAGGAATCCAAAGTGGTACTAGATACAATGTTCACAAGTAATTTATTCCAGATATTTACCTCTCTTTGTGTGTACCACTTATTTCTCATTAAAGTATTATTTTGGGTAACTTTTAATTTCAATGAATGTGATCTAGTATTGACAAATGACTGATATCTAATTAGGCCTATTGTTTCGAGAACCGAATCATTTTGGAAAGCTTTATACGTTAGACATAAATCTCCACGTAGTCTTCTGTATTCCGTGGAATAAAGACCTACCGTTTTTAGTCTAGTTTTGTAGTCAAATTCTTTTAATGCACAGACTTTTTTTGTAGCTTTACATTTTACCCTTTCTACAAGTTTTTTATTCCTTATCAAGTAAGGTGCAACTACTGAAGAACAATATTCTAAATGTGGTCTAACGAGACCAGCATATAACGGGATGATTACATTTTTGTCCCTGCTTTTTATGTTTCTGAGAATGCAACTTAATGTTTTGTTCCCTTTTTTGACAGCAGTAATTGTACGTATATCAAAGGTAAAGTCCTTACGAAAGAATGAAACCTAGATCTTTTTCATGGTCAGTTATCTGCAAGTCTATATCATTCATTATGTATGTATACCATGGGTTGTTCTTTGTGCTCACTGTTCCCTTTTAATTATAAATTTTGCTATGTTGAATAGTATGTATTCTTTTTAGTTAGGAGTTGGGGCTGGCAGTATAGACTAGAGGTTAGAGTAATGAGCTGTGAATGAGCTTGGTACATCCAGCAGACCTGGGTTTGATTCAGACAACCTCTACTTGCATACTATGCAACTGAGCAAGTCACTTAACCTCCCCAGTGCTCCCAGGTTGCCCCTGAAAAATGGAAATTACGTACCTACCATAATTCTCGATCATCTTGGACGAAGTCTCCACCACTCATTCACACTGATGGAATTACGCTGGAGGCACTAGGAGTAAGCGGGAGCAAACTTTTTCAGGAGGGCCGGTGCTGAGATGGGGCCGTGAGGAAGCGGCACTGCGAGCCAGGTATCTGTGGTATAGACCATCTCGGTGTCGACCCTCCAACTGCCTCAGTACCCCCCCCCAGGAGGTGCAGCATAACTAACCTAGAGAGGACTAACCTAAAAACTGGACATAAGATAGTCCGAATGAGACGTGTAAGAAAGGGTCAACAACAAAATCTTCACAGCTCAACCACTGAGGGAGTGAAGACCAGAAACAGAGAACTGAGCTCGGGGGATGGTGGGTAGGCGTGTGAATGAGTGTTGGAAACTTTGTCCAAGAAGATCAAGAATTACGGTAGGTACATAATTTCCATATTTTCCTGGACATACAGTCTCCACCACTCATTCACACTGATGGGAGAATACAGAGCTAAATAATCCACCCCCCCCCACCCGAGACAGGTGGCAGAAGAGAAAGGAGCTCACTTTCTTAGGACAGAAATCCATTAAGAATTGTCCTGCCAAATGACTGATGTCACCTAGCATGGACATCCAAGGCATAGTGCTTAACAAACGTATGCACGGAGCTCCAGGTAGCCGCATTGCAAATATCTGCAATGGGGACATTATGGATTTCAGAGATGCCGCGACTGCTCTGGTAGAGTGAGCGTAAACTCTGCCTTCCAGCTTGACCTATGCCATAAAATAGCAGTGGTGAAGGCATGCCACCAGCCACGGTGAAATGCACCTGATAGCAACAGGTTGACTCAGCTGGGTCATTCTGAAGGAAAAGACAGTTATTGAGCATTGCAAATTTCCTTTGTTCTATTGAGCTAGAACTGCAATGCTCTTTTTATGTCCAGAGAATGAAGGATACGCTCCCCTTCATTCTGGAAGTTTGCAAAGTAGGTAGGAAGGACTAAAGGTTGATTCAGATGGAATTAAGAACTACTTTGTCCTTGTGAAATGCAGTATACGGGGCTGGACCAAGGTGTGTATTTCAGAAACCCTACGAGTAGAAGTAATGGCCACCAGGGAGGCAGTTTTGCAAGTGAGGAATTTCAACACGCAAGTAGCTGGAGGCTCAAAAAGTTTATGAGTGAGCATGTCTAGCACAAGGTTAATGTTCCAGGCTGCAACTGGATGTCTAATAGGAGGTCTAGTATGCAGAATCCCTTTAAGAAACCTCTTAACTACGGGCAGCTGAGCCAGCGACATGGAAAGTACCGGCTCATGATATGCCGAAATGGCACAAAGATGAACTTTGACTGTAGAGTATTACAGACCTGTGTTTGAGAGGTTTAAGAGATACTCCAAGATTTTATTTGGTGGGCAGGAAAAAGGATTCCAAGAGGATTTTGCGCACCAGCTAGAGAAACGCTTCCATTTAGCTGTGTAGGTTTTTCTGGCGGCTGGCTTGCGTGTGGCCAAAAGAATATCCGAAACTCTACGAGAAACATTAAACCTATTCACCTCTATCTCCTCAGGAACCAAGCGTGAAGATGAAGTGACCTCAGGTTGGGATGGACCACAGGACCCTGGGTCGGAAAGTTCATCTGAAGGGGAAGCGGTTTCAGGGAAGTTTCCGATAGTCTGTTGATTAGAGGGAACCAGATCTGGTGTGGCCAGAACGAGACAATGAGAATCATTCTGCCCCCCCCCCCCGAGTCTCCAGTTTGAGCAGTACCCTCTGAATTAGGGGGAAGAGGAGAAAATGCGTATACAAAGCATTTTGTCCACTGCAGCCTGAATGCATCCTGACAAAAAACACCAGGTCCTGAATTTCTGGAGTAGAAGAGAGGCAGTTTTGCATTCAGTGAAACAGACTGATGGCAGATAAGGACTGCTTGGCTCACCTAGTCTGCCCATTTCCCTACCTAGAGGATAAGCTGCAGATCCTAGTTAACCAACAACCTATTTCTTCCTACCCCACACAAGAATTGCCATATGTCTGTCCCATGCATTCTTGAATTCTCCCACAGTTTTAGACCCCACAACCTCCTCAGGAAGGCTCTTCCATGCGTCCACCATCCTCTCTGTGAAAAAATACTTCCTCACATTGCCCCTGAGCCATCCCCCCTCTATCTTCAAATTGTGTCCCCTTGTTCTTGCACATCTCTTTTTCTGAAAGATGATACCCTCTTGGACTTTGTTGATTCCACTGAGGTACTTAAAAGTTTCTATCATGTCTCCCCTCTCTCTCCTTTCCTCAAGGGCATATATATTAAGCTCCTTTGGTCTCTCTTTGTATGGCTTCTCTTGCAGACCCTACACCATTTTAGTTGCCCTCCTCTGGACTGCCTCCATCCTGTCTATGTCCTTGTGGAGATGGAGTCTCCAGAACTGGACGACATCTCAGATGGGGTCTCATCAACTGTCTGTACAGGGGGACAACAACTTCCTGTTTTCTGCTGGTGATACCTCTCCCTATACATCCCAGTATCCCCCAGCCCTCTCTACCGCCTTACCACATTGCTTGCCAACCTTAAAGTCATCTGATATGATTATCCCCAGGTCCCTTTCCATTTTTGTTGTTGTTACTACCTCCCCCACTGTGTAATCTTCCCCTGGGTTTTGTTTCCCAGGTGCATTACTTTGCACTTCTTTGCACTGAATCCAAGCTGCCATACTTCTGACCATTCCTCCAACCTTGCTAAGTCCCTTCTCATCCTTTCCACGCCTCGTGTATCAACCCTGTTGCAGATCTTTGTGCCATCTGCAAAGAGGCATACTTTTCCTTCCAGTCCCTCTGCAATGTCACTTATAAAGACATTAAAAAGGACTGGACCCAGAACTGAACCCTGCGGTACCCCACTAGTAACCCCCCTTTCTTCAGAGTGGACTCCATTTACAATTACCTTCTGTGTCCTGTTGTCCAGCCAATGTTTTACCCAGGCTACCACCCTGGGACCCACTCCCGGGCTGGTTAATTTGATTATTAATCTTTTGTGTGGGACTGTGTCAAATGCCTTGTTAAAGTCTAGGTAGGCCATGTCCACAGCCCCTCCCAGGTCTACTGCTTTGGTCACCCAGTCAAAGAAATCAATTAGATTCGTCTGACATGACCTTCCCACTGACTTGGGTCCTGTGCCCCACTGGCTTCTAAGTACTCAACAATTCTTTCCTTCAGCAGTGATTCCATCACTTTCCCCACCACAGAGGACAAACTGACAGGTCTGTAATTTCCTGCCCCTGTCTTGCTCCCACTTTTGTGAAGGGGAATCACATCTGCCTTCCTCCAGTCCTCAGGTACCACACCATTCTCCCATGATTTGTTAAAAAAGGGTAGTCAGTGGTGTCACTAGTTCTCCTCTTAATTCTTTTAGAATTCTGGGGTGAATTCCGTCAGGCCCCATTGCTTTGTCCACCTTCAGTTTTAGGAGTTCATTCAGAACCATTTCTTCTGTGAAAGGACTGGGTTCGACCCCCCTGTCCAGAGTGCTTCTGTTAATTGGATTAGGCACCTCCCCCTCCACCTCTTTTGTGAATACTGAGCAGAAGTAGTCGTTCAGTATCCCTGCTTTTTCACTGTCCCTCTCTGCCCACCCACCGTCCATTCTATTCAGCCTCACTATCCCTACCTTTGTCTTTCTACGCTCCCTGATGTACCTATAAAAGGTTTTATCCCCCTTCTTAACCAAGTTGGCTATCTTTTCCTCAGTTTGGGCCTTTGCTATTCTGACTTCCCTCCCTGCTTCCTTCTGCCTTATCTGGTATGGTTCTCTGTCCTGCTCCATCTGTGTTTCCTTATACTTCCTAAATGTTATCTTTGTCTCCCTAACCTTCCCCGCTACCTCTTTTGAGAACCATAGTGGCTTTTTCTTTTGTTTTGATTTGTTTATTTGCTTCACACAAAGGCTTGCTGCCTCTGTGCTGGCAGTTTTGATGTTTCCCCATTGTTGCTCCACCCCTCCTTCTAGCCTGTTTGCTAGTGCTTTTCTAAGGCACTCTCCCATCTTGCCAAAGTCAGCCCTCCTGAAGTCCAGTACCCTCACTTTTGTATGGCTTGACTCTGTAGCAGAGTTTATTGTGAACCACACTGTGGGGATACAAAAAGGTCCAGGTCTGGAGTTCCCCACTCTTTGAAGAGTGACTGAACGACGGTTGAGTCGAGAAACCACTTATGAGGATCTGCCTCCATTCTGCTGAGATGGTCTGCCAGCTCGTTTTGTACTCCTGGCAGGAAAACCACCCGACTCAGAGCCTTGTGTTCCTGGCACGATTCCCACACTCTCACTGCATCCCTGCATAATGGGTAAGAGTATGCACTGCCCTGTTTGTTGATGTAGTACATCACTGCCTTGTTGTCCGTTTGAAGGAGAATGTTCTTGTTCAGAGTATGTCCTTCAAAGCTCAGACTGCATCGAGGATGGCTCTCATTTCCAGGATGTTTATGTGAAGTTGAGACTCGTCCTGTGTCCACATACCCTGGGTGTGGAGATCCCGGCAGTGAGCACCCCAATCCTTCAGGGATGCATCCGTGGTAATGGAGATCTGACGATCCAGAGGAGTGAAGGGATATCCTTCCCAAAGGTTGTCCTCCTGAGACCACCAGGTGAGTAACCACTCCAGAGGTTCTGTCACCTTGATGAGAAAGGACTAAGGGTGGGTGGTTGGGGACCACTGAGCACCCACTGAGAGGTTCTCATGTGAAGATGAGCCAAGGGTACAGTGAACACCAAGGATGCTATGAGGCCCAGCATCCGTTGCATCGAGAGAGCTCGAACTGAGCCGTGTTCTCTGATGAATCGTGCCATCTGTAAGATATCGCTCCTTCTGTCCTCTGGAAGAAAAGCTTTTGCACAGGAAGTATCCAGAAGAGTTCCTATGAAGAGTAGTTTCTGGGAGGGCTGCAACTATGACTTCTTAAGGTTCAGCAGGACTCCCATGGATGTGAGGAAGTCTGAGGCCATGGCCACAGCCTCCAGAGTCTCTTGCCTGGAGGGACTTGCTAGAAGCCAGTCGTCCAGATATGGGAATATTTGGATTCTGATTTTCCTTAGATGCACCGCAAGAACTGCACAACAGTTTGTAAAAACTCGAGGTGCAGAGGGCAGCCCAAAGGGCAGGACTCTGAATTGACAGTGTTGACCCAATGCCATGAGCCTTAGGTATTTGTGGTGATTTGGGTGTATGAGAATGTGCTGGTAGGCATCATGCATGTCCAGGGAGGCTAGCCAATCGTATTGATGAATCAAGGGCAGCAGGGTACCGAGTGATATCATTTTGAACTTTTCCTTGTGCAGGAATTTGTTTAACTTTCTGAGATCCAGAATAGGGCGCATTCCGCCACTTTTCTTTGGGACCAGAAAGTAATGGGAGTAGAAACCTGTGTTTCGTTGATCCAGCGGAACTACTTCTACTGCCCTGTTGTTCAGAAGGCCTTGTACTTCGGAGGCAAGACGGTCTGACTGTGTCGCAGACAGCCTGCGCTGTCGGCTTGGGTAGATGATCCGGAGGGGTTTCCAACAGATTGAGAGAGTACCCCTCGTGGATTATCCTGAGGACCCATTTGTCTGATGATAGATTTCCGCTGGTCGTAGAACTGAGTCAGACGTCCCCCCATTGTTGAGGAAGAATCCCCCTCTGGCAGCTGAGGTGGGACCTCGTCCAGAAACTCAGAAGGTGGAACTGGGCGCTTTTGGGCCTTGTGCCTTTTGCTGCATTTTCTTTTGTGGCTGAGGGGTCTGGTTTCTGTTAAAACCTTCTCTGCCTTTGCCCTGAAAGGACTGATGGTTGTGAAACTGATGCTTGTTCCCACCGCCTCGAGAGGGAGTGGGTGGAGATCTGGCTGTCTTAATGGCAGACCTAGTCTTCCGTGTGGCATCTAGTGCTTGTTCCACTTGAGGCCCAAACAGATACATGCCATCAAAAGGTAAGGCCATGACTTGCTGTTGGGCATCTTTCGTGAAGCCCGAAGTATGCAGCCAAGAGTGCAGATGGGTGCAAATGCCAGCCGCTGCCTGGGAAACAGTATCGAAAGCATCCACTGCAGCTTTAACTTGTTGGTTATTGGACTCGATACCCCTTGTTATGGTCTGAAATAGCTCTGAGTTAACCTCCGACTTGGGCAGAGCTTCTACCATTGCTTTGAGTGAATGCCAAAGAACATACTCATATTGTGAAAAATAGCCCTGGTAGCTGGCAATACGCATGCCCAGGGTTGAAGCAACAAAGGCTCTCTTACCCAAGGTGTTTATCTTGCGAGATTCTTTGTTTCTAGGACGGGCTGTAGATTCCTGAGGGAGGACAGCCTTACCATTCTCTGCCAGGACCACAATGGCATCAGCAAAGGCTTGTGAGGCCAAAATGGGGCGATTCTTAAGAGGAGCATATTTCCTGTTTATGGACTTGGCTACAGAAGGAATAAGTGCCGGACTCTTCCACACCATCTGGGAAAGAATCTCAAAAGAGGGCTGTACTGGAGGGATTAAATCCATAGGGATTTCCAGAACATGTAGATACTGTAGACGCAGAAGCTTCCCAGGATTTATTTCCGTGGACTGGAGAGAAAGACTAGAATTTAAATTCTTGAGCAGAGACTTAAAGGAAAAGTCTTTAACAATAGTCTCTGCAGAAGGACTGATCCCTGCCCCCAGGACAGAATCGGTATCAACATCATCACCCAGCCGAAGATCTGGATCGGGCTCAAAATCACCTCCTGACCGTCCGGGGGGACTGCATAGACAGGAATGGGATGAAAACTAGGAGGAAGAAGAGAAGGAGAAAGAATCAGAGTTGAAAACCTCTGAAAATTAGATGGCGCCGTACACATCCCCGGCACCACTGAAGAGAACAGCGCCGAGAACAGAGAGGGCGCAGACACAGAAAACAGCACTGCACTTGGTGCCGACAGGGAGCATGACACCGCACATGGTGCCGCCGCCACCCTGCCAACGGATAGCACGGCACCGCAAGCAGCACCAATGCCAGCCCCGGCACTGAGGATGGCACCGGCAGAGTATGCGGCAGCGCAGACCGTGCCGACACCACCCACGGCTCTGCAAAGGACCTCAGCATTGAAGAAGCCAGCACCGCAGTCGATGACACCGTCACAGAAGTCTGAGAACTGCGATTTGAAGTTAAAGGATGAAAATTGGGAGGAGATAGAGACATCGGTGTGGACCACTGCGCCGCAGCCATGTAATGGGGATAAACACCGGAGTGCGAAGTTGACGGCACCAAAGAAGGTACCGCGTGACTAGAAGTCCTAACTGCCCTGCGTGCCATTCCAAAACCGACAGGCCCCGGTGATGGACTGATCGGTTCGGGCAGTTGGGACAACCTCTGAGCTCACTGCTCCATAACAGTGGCCCAATGGTGAAACTGCTCATCGGAAGCCCCTCCAATAGGTGGAGAGGAGCTCCGGTGTCGAAGAGGCTGCCTACCAGAGACAGAAACCGGTGACTCCAAAAGAAACGGAAACCGGCTCCTGACCCTAACAACCGATCGTCTATGTGCAGACATACCACAACCGACCGTCTATGTGTAGACATACCAGAGGGCAACCTCGAGTGATGCCGTTTCTCCTTCGACCTGTAGGCGGAAGAAGAACTCGAGGACGAACGGTGCAGAGAATGGGACCGTTTCTTTTTATGCATTCGGGGAGACCGACCATCTCCCTGAGCACTGGACTGTCTGTTGTCAGAACCCCCTTCGGGGAGGGCAGCGAACCAGACCCGGCCTGGCTGACTGAGCAGCTTTCATATGAAGTTTCCCTACTGTCACCTGCCCCCCTCATGGTAGACTCCATTAATGGAGGGTGAAGACTTCTCTCTTGTACAAGTAAGAATTTATTAAAATATAATCCGTACTTATCGTTGATAAAATACAAAATAATAAAACTGAAAACTAAGCTCTTACTCTGAAGTTTGACTCCCGGAGGGCGAGCGTCGTCATCACTGAAGTGCATTCAACGGCAGGAAAAAGGAACTGAGGTGGTTGGAGGGTTTGCGCCGATATAGTCTATACCGCATGTGCCTGGCTTGTGGTGCCGCTTTCTCATGGCCAATCTCGGCACTGTCCCTCCTGAAAAAGTTTGCTCCCGCTGGGTCCTAGCCCCTCTGGTGTACTCCCATCAGTGTGAATGAGTGGTGGAGACTTTATGTCCACGGAGATCAGGCACTTGCGCCTAGGGGGCCTTACCCAGTTACCAAAAGAATAAAAATAAAAATTCTTTACAGACCTTAAAGCTCTTAAATATATTTGCTGCTATATACACCAGTCCAATGTTTTGAAATGAATCTAAATATCAAAGCTTTTTCCTAAAACATGATTGGATCGAGAAACTAAATCCACAAGCTCAGTTGCCAGTTTGAATACAATATATAACAAAAGGCAAATATGACAAATTACAAAATGAATTTAAATTTAATAAACCTCATTTGTTGTTTGCTTGATTTTATTTTGTTGACCAAGTGAAATACACTGGTGCTTAAAGCACCTTTTACAGGTATGACCCGGTGTACACAAGTACAGGACATACTAAACCATATGCAACACATTATCGGATAGATACAAACATACAGGATAGCAGGTTGTACTTAGATATATGCAAGATTAGATACTGTATTGAGTGGCATAATTAGGATTATACAATAGATTTTGGAACAGTCCCTACCTGGGAACATCAAACCCTTTGGATTTAGTCTGCGTGCTCCTGTGGTCGAAGTGCCGGGGCTGTTGGTCTGTGTCTCATGGACTGACTTGGCTCACAATAAATGGCACTTTCCACTTTCAGCAACCACAGGATTTAGTTTCCTTATATGTCTCCTCGAGTGCGATCTCTGGCAGGCAGAAAATACTGTAAAAACAGTCAGCCAGCATGGCTACAGGACATGATGCAAAACTGCTACTCAATGACTCTAAAATCAAAGGCAGACTTGCTGGAGGGTACTCCACACCTGTCACTGCCTTGTGTGGGTGGGGACCTGCCATGGTATGGCTATAAACCCAGAAACAGTGCCAGAACCACAGCCAGAGGGCAAATCTAAAGAGGAGATAAAACATTAGGTAATGAGGCCAAGATAACAGTGGGGAGATGCACTTGGTCTGCTACCACCCGTTTCCGACATTTGGACATGGTTTTGCCAAAAGACATATGGTAAAGGGTCGGGGGTATCAACTCACATGATTACGGAACATGCTGTGTGGCTGCCAGAACTGGAGTCTGTGATGCCTAAAACAGAGAGAGAGAGAGTTGGGGTACTGGCTACCTATGGGTGGTGGCCCTGTCGACTTAATAAAGAAATGTCAGGCAGGAAGGTGGAGCACCGAGTCTTTAATCAAAGTAGCTAGGGCTTCCCATATATGCCAAAGTTGGTTTGGGAGATGGTAGAACTGCACCGAGATACATGGCTCCAGTGAGAGACCGAGTAGAGACTACCGCATATTCAGGTAGAAGCTGCAGCTGACTGTATCTTTCAATTAAACTCCTTCCCTGGTAGCCACCAGGGTCTCACTCTCTGTTCCCATGATGTGCTCGAAGCCTCAAGGTGTCCGGGACCTCTGCCATTCTTGGTGCCCTGAAAACAGCTGACACCCAGCACCTGTCATGCTTTCAGGTAGTAGACTTCCCTACTGATGCCTCCTGTGCCCCTGGCCTGCATCCTGCAGCCATCCCCCACCCTGACTGAAACCTGGGCACCAATTCTCCCAGCTGTAGTGAGGGAAGAGGGGCTTGGTGGACACTAACCAGTGTCCACTCTCCTAGACACTCCGGTATCCCCTGGCACTACCAGCCTTCCTGCTGTCCATGTCTTCTGCTCCTTTGTCTGAAACCATTCCGGGGTCCAGGGTATGCGCCCAAGACAGTGACACTATTACAGAGAAAATGGTGATACCAACAACATCGAAATTTTCGCTGTAATAGGCCGCCTGAGACCCCAGCACTCTCTCCTGGTCCTGCACCCACTCCCCGATCCAACTCTGACTCAGAGTTAGAATCCTAGAGATCGGAAGGGGGGTGTGGGGGTGCAAAGCCCCCAATGAAAAAATGTCCAGGGTCTGAAGTCAGATTTATGTCGATCGCAAGTTGCGGTTGATATAAATCCGTCGCGTGATGGTGGTCGACAACTTAGTTGTCGAACTGGCATCGTAGAGCCAGGTCCATCCAGTCCTTGACCTGCGGGCACCTGCCAGGCAAGAGCACTAGGAATACCAAAGTTCCCTCCAATGTTCTTTCCCCTCCTTTTCTGTCCTCTAACTCTTTTCTGCCCCCATGAGGGCACCCTACTTCTACCTGCACTAAGGCTCCTCCCACCTATACCCTCAGAGGATGATACCAGAGCATTACTCACCATTTGGCTTATATTGCAGTGGGTAACCACCTCCCTATTCTGAGAGAGTTGTTACAGTTAAATTAATATTTCTTTTGTTATATAAACAGATGAATCACAGAAACATAGACAATGTCGGCAGAAGATGATCAGTGGTCCAGCCAGTCTGCCCTATTATTCCATTTACACAGCAATTACCAGCACCACTTAGGAGCACAACAACCTCTACCAGTTTCGTAGAAAACAACATCATCAGGATCCTCCTGATGACGTAGTTTTCTATGAAACCGGTAGAGGTTGTTGTACTCCCGAGCTGCAGCGGTGTGGATTTCACTTGAATAAAACTTCATTCACTTGGACAGTGATGCTGGCAATTGCTGTATGGATTTATGTTTTTTTTCTGAGCACACTTGGCGGTTTGAGCTTGGATTGCTGTTCTTGTTTGTGTTCCTGTTATTCCAGTCCCTATTTTTCCTTTTCCGCCATGCTTCCTTTCTTTTCAGTATTTTGCCCAGTTAGAACACACATATCTATATATCTATACCTATATACATTTACACACACACACACACACACATATACATATATATATATATATATATATATATATATAAGACAAAGAACCTCTGTGTGCAAACACTGAGGCAAGGGTTACCCCAAAGGGCATTTGGCTGGGAAGCCAAGTTTCAAGAAAATACAAAATCACACATGCCCACACAATGCAAAGCATCATGGGCTATATATGCAAATCACCACAGAATGTTATGCTGGTCCAACTTTAAGCAGAATTGCATGGTGCCGAAAGGCCTCTCACACAGTTTGCAGAAGGTGCTAATAGAAGACATAGACACATGTTCATCCTACCAGGACTCATCAGTATGCCTCGTCTGTTTGACACCCCAGTGGAATGGACCAGCTACCCTAAGACAGTGTGTCTTGGATATGTTGTGGTGAACCCATTAAAATAAAAAACTATATATATATATATACACACACACACATATATATATATACACATATACTCACACACACACACACACACACATATATATATTTTTTTTAGATGAAAAAGGTTTTTAGGGTATGGATGTATTTATTTATTTTTCCACTGAGATGTTTGGCTTCCTTGGTCACCACCTACTCCTCACTTCAAGTGACCCTGAGCCCCCAACCGCCACTCCCCCTGGTGCTGTACCAGCTGGAAGCCAGACAGGGAGAGGGCCAAGGGCTTCGGGATGCCATTTTGCACGGCAACTAGTGAACATATATTCTTCCATTTCGTTTCCCATCCCTGGTTGGCATACATGCCATGGTGTGGGCATGTGCCATTAAGACACTGCACACACTCAAGGCCTGGGTACAGCCAATTAGGAGGCTGTTGCCTGCCGCGTCACCCAGCCTCCACTAGATGTCAGCCTGGCAGCGACTCACACTATCCCCTCCACCATGAAGGAGGAGAGCCATCTCTGGATGCCAATCCTCCCTCCCCCAGCTGACCCCCGAGTGACCCTGGTCTTTTACCAAACCTGGGTCGCTGTTGTGGCGGCAGGTGACATACCCAGTGCCTCAGCGCTCTGCGGCACTGGGCCAGTCTGGATCTATTTATTCTTATTCTGTTTATAGGGGGGTTTGGGGTACTACATGTTGCTAAAGTTTTGTACTGTATGTGGTAGTCAATTTTAGAGCAATATTTAATTTTTTTATTCTTTGATAAACAGGTAAGGCTGTAATTAATCAGTAGATATGGAGCAGTCCCACTTTAAAAACAGTTTCATTATGAAAAAAATGCATTTCTAAAAATAATTACATGACTGCATTTATTATACATACCTAAAGTGTAATTAATTGTACATTCGTTTTCATTGTGAGAAGATACTTTTAAATAAGAATACTGATCACTATGTTCACCTGTCTTTTAAAAATATGAAATGCACATTTGTATTAGCTGCCCATCCTGTTATGGGATACTGAACCAGTATAAGTGGAGTACTATAGCTTTCCTGAGCAATAGCTCCCTAAAGAAAAGAAGGGGCATCTATGTCCACCAGTCATTTATTTATGTGCCAATTAAAGATGTCTACACTACTCACTTTGATTGCTGTTTGCACTGTGCTTCTTGTTTATGGTATCCTGTTATACTCTATGTTACCCTGAAACCTATCACTGAAGCATGACTTTTACCTTCCCCTCCACTACCCCCTTCATTACAGCTACCCTCCACCCTGTAACTACTAATCCCTTATAGGTGTCCCAGAACTGCGCTTGAAACCATTAATGGTTTTCACCACCTCCACTGGTGGGTTGTTCCATGGCTCAACCACTCTTCCTGTAAAATACAACCTCAAGCCCTTCTTAAATCTTTCCTGAATCCCCCCCCCCCCACCAATCACCAGCTTCCACTCATGTCCCCTTGTTTTTCACATGCCATCCATGGTGAATATTTCCTCAGAATCTACCCTGTGCATTCCTTTCAGGAACTTGAAAGTCTCCATCATATCTCCTTCTGACCTCAGCGAGTACACGTTCAGAGCCCTAAGCCAGTCCTCACAGGATCTGCCCTACTGGTCCTGAATCATTTTGGTTACCCTGCAGTGTACAGTCTCAAACCTGTCTTTGTCTTTCTTTAGGTGGGGAATCCAGAATTGGGCACAGCACTCTAGATGGCGCCTCACAAGTGATCTACAGAGAGGCAGGAATACCTTGTTCCTCTTGCTTTCAAAACCCCTCTTGATACACCCCAACATCCTGTTTGCCTCACTGTAGGCCTTGTTACACTGGCTAGGTTGTTTTAGGGAGTCACTTATGATGACTCCCAGGTTGCTTTCCTCAGAAGTAGTACCAAACTTAACTCCTTCCATCCAATATTCTGTCCTGGGGTGCTTATTCCTTATGTAAATCACCTTGCACTTTTTTCAACTGTCAGGTCTTGGATCACCTCTCTAACTTTTGTAGGCCCCTCCGCAACTGGCACACACAGAATAAGCAGAACACACAAAGTTCATTTTTTTAAAAAGTGCTAGCTTAATTTTTCAAAGTGCGAATCACCACGGCCACAAACCTTACAAATAAAATTCAAATCTTGCCCTGTATTCCTTCTCCCAGGTCACTGAAGAACAAACTGAAAAAAAAAAATCCCAGGAATGACCCTTGGGGCACCCTACCCTCGACCTTTCTCTCTCCAGATTTGACCCCATTTACTACCACCCTCTGTTTTCTACCCTCCCAATCAACCACCCACCAACCCACCCATCTAATTAGCTTCTTCGCTGCACCCTGAGAAGTTGCTTAGGAGCAGGGAAGGAGGGGAGAGGCAAAGTATGTAGGAAGGTTATTTTATATAGAGAGGAAACAGAGAAAGCAATCTGACCCATGAAGGTACTACAACAAGGGGTAACAATGGTTCAAGAATTAAAATAGCAGAGTACGTAGGTTGGCCTGGGGGGGGTTACAATAAGCTGAATAATAATATTTTTTTTGTTATTCAGATAACACCTTTGATCACAGGAGCTCCTTTTCAAAGGTTCCACGTCAGTATAACACAAATAACTGAATGTGAGCCAAGTACTCAAAGGGGTTTCAATTTAATCATGGTGTACTGCGCCAAGTACAGTATGTTATTTTTCTTTGGGGGGCCCAAGATTATTTTTGTGGGAAGATTATTTCAATTTTTGTGGGAGGCTCAAAATATTTTCCATGGATTTGGGGAGGCTCACTGTGACAAAGTCTGAGAACTATTGCTCTAATGTACTTAGCAGCATGCTGTGTGGCATTTAGTTCAATGCCTTGCTAAAATCAAAGTACAGTAAATCCGCTGCTTATCCTTTATCCACTACCTGGTTGATCTGACAAGAAGAGTCATCCATTTAGGCATTAACACTAAATCCAGATTCTTTCTTCACAAGCTCCACAGCAGGGGGAACTCTTGCAATACAATATATTAGTAAATTAGACCATATTATACAATGGGGTCTGACAGTGGAACACTGTGATTGGCTGCCTCAGACTTTTGAGTCTTGATGTATCCTACAATAACTCACACAGGTTGTGGCATTTAGTTCAATGCCTTGCTAAAATCAAAGTACAGTAAATCCACTGCTTATCCTTTATCCACTACCTGGTTGATCTGACAAGAAGAGTCATCCATTTAGGCATTAACACTAAATCCAGATTCTTTCTTCACAAGCTCCACAGCAGGGGAACTCTTGCAATACAATATATTAGTAAATTAGACCATATTATACAATGGGGTCTGACAGTGGAACACTGTGATTGGCTGCCTCAGACTTTTGAGTCTTGATGTATCCTACAATAACTCACACAAAAAGTGCCTGTCAGTCAGAATGGCAGCAGCACAACAAATTAAATCAATACACCAGCTCCGCGAAAAAATAAAAACAAACCTGCTGCCATTTCTCCCCACTAAAGTCAACCGAGAAAAACTGCAATCACATAAGCCAGCACAGTGTTGTAGGCTCAATCAAACCACACCTCATACTTAAAAACACTGCCAAAACCACTCGTTCTTAGGCCCTGTCCACACTATGCCTCTGTAATGTTACAGAGTGCCCAAACCATTACCGCAATGGTTTGCGTTTACACCTGTAACATTACAGAAAGCGTTTTCGTAACTGTTGTTGAAACCACATATGAGGTGGTTTCAACAACGGTTATGAAACTGGTCCTACCAGTAACATTACCGGCAGGTAGTGTGGACGGGTGGTAACGGTCCGCTTCGTAGGCCTGTGAGACAGCGTGAGCTGCATTGTGGGATTGAGTGCCGCAGTAACGGTCGCCCGGTTCCCGAGGTGTGGACTGGTGGTACCAGTCTCGTACTGGTCACTGCTGCAGTGTGGACACAATGTACCGCTCCCCGGCTGTAAAGGTTTCTGTCCGTTACGGGGTCTGAGCGGTGTAGTGTGGATGGGGCCTAACTTGTATTCCCAGTTTCCCATACAACAGCAAACAGCTATCATTTTTTCCCCCTGCTAAGCATGACTGTAAACTGGAGCATTTTCAGTTACAGAGAAAGGTAAGTTCTCAGTTTGTGGGACTTGCGAAAGTCTGAAAAGCACCTAAGAGTGTTACATACTTTCCAATACATGACAACCCTGCCTGCTGCATACTGATCGTGGATTGAAGGTAAGTTGAGATAGTTTAAATAAACTTTTAAAGGGGACAGGAAATATGTGCTAATTGGCAGCTGTTTATAAAGTTCTTATTCTCAGAAACGATATTCATTCTCCTAAAGTATCCATATTTAACTGTACCCGAATAAAAAGTGATAGATAAAACTGTAGTTTGCATTGTTGTGCTTTTATGGGCAGCATTCTGCTACAGTTCATTTCATGGAATCACTTATGTGGAGTTTTTACTGTCACAATTTCTGTACAGAATGCTAATTATGAGCTGCTGAACTATCAGAACCCTGTTTAGAGTTCTGTGTACAAAACCATGACATAGTTAAAACTCCAAATTATTAGTTCCATGAAGAGAACTGTAACAGAGTGCTGCCCATAAAAACAAGACAATGCAAAATACATCTTTTTATATCATTTTTTATTCAGATACAGTTAAATATGGATAATTTAGGTGAATGAATATCATTTCTGAGAATAAGAACTACATAAACGGCTGCCAGTTAGGAATGATTTCCTGTCCTCTTTAAAATAATTTTGTTCCCCAATCACGTAACGGTATTTGTTTCCCTGCACTCACCCGACTGCTCTGTCTCTCTCTCTCTTTCTGCCTTAAATCATTAGTATTAAAAAAAAAAAAAGCACTCTCACCAAAGCAGCCCCCTAGAAAAGCAGATCACAAATAAAAAAAAAAACCTTATGACCCTCTGTAACGCTACTGCCAGCTGTCTTGTTCTTCACGTCTCTCTGAACTCTCTGTATCACTCGCTTCCACACTCGCCACGCAACCCCAATCCCGATGTCTCTGTCTAGCAGTTCTCTCTCTTTCTCCATACTGCCAAACTAAAAGTCTAACAAGCAGACATTTATAAGAAGAAAAAAAAAACAAGAGAAACTAACTGAGCTTCCTGTTTTGGTTTACTTCTCATTTAATAATCATTCTCCTGGGGTGGGGGGTACTGTTTTCTATAGTAAGGTAGAATATTCTTTAAAAAAAAAAACTGATAAGCAAAATAACAATTTTAATTTAAGTACATTTTCACTAAGTTTTAATTATTTCAAAGATTCCATTGTATAATCCACTCGAGGGTGTGGGTTGTTTAAGGAATAATCCACTGCAGGGTGTGGTGTGGGTTATAAAGGATTTACCCACGCCTGGTGTGATTTGGTCAGGAAGGCCACAGGCAAAGTGACCACATCCACACCAGAAGTGGTTAAATCCTGCATTACGGACCCTATGGAGTGGATTATTATGATTATACAATTAGGAAAACGTATTAAGTAAAAAAATGTAATTGTTGAATTTTAACGTTTTTTTCTTTCTTTCTGAGCTTTAAAAGTATCTTTCCATCACTACACAAAATAATTCTTTGTTGCTGGGTAGAAACCATCCCATGCCCCTGTAACTGCGAACAGGTGATCGATTTGCAGGCAGCGAAGAGACAGGGAGGTGCGGGTGAGAGTGTGCGGCTCTGTAAAGCTACAGCAAGAGAGGTGGTCACAATGTGAGTGAGCTGAGCACTGTGAGAGAGCAAGTATAACTGAAATTACAAGCGAGTGAGCGGTTCGCATTTGGCTGTGCTGGTTAGCGGGAAGAAAGATGGAGGTGTTTACTGTTCGCTAGGAAGGGTGTAGTGATTTTTCTTGTACTTTCTGTGTGCAGCTGGCTCGTACTTTATGCGGTGGTTATACATAAATTACTCCACAGCGTAAAAGTATCAGCCAATCAATCAGGGCACAGTATTCTCAGCCCCCACTGTATGATGTGGGATTTACCCATTTCTGGAGTGGTTTTCATCACTCGGCCTATGGTCTGGTAACACACCACACCACATCAGGCATGGGTAAATCCCACAACCCACACCCTGTGGTGGATTACTGCTTAAATATAATAGAAATTAAGTTGGCCTCTAGTACAGGTGTAAAAAAATAACTTCATACTTACTGTAATTTCCTTTTCTGTTAGCTCCAACATTGTCAATGGGTAATCATTACAACTGTGTATAGTGCACCCCTACCAGGGGAATGGCACAACCCAAGCTTTAGAATGTTGGGCACATGAGAATTCCATGCACTAACAGCAATTCCCCAGTTACTCTTACCTTGCAGTGCCATGAGAGCTACACACATATATACAATAAAAAAAAATCACATACTTGTAATAATAAACCTCTGCCTTACTTTCCAATCCGTCATTCGGGGAAGGGATGAATTTCATGGACCCCATAAGGGAGACCTGAAGTATTCAGTTCTTTGTGTAGAGAAGACCATGGAGCTGCAGCATGCCTCACAAAAATCATCTATCTGTGAATTAAAGCTAATCTGCAACAAGAAAAACAAACCTCAAATAAATCAACGAAACCTGTTAAACTGTGATCACAGATAAATGGCAATTAGCCTACAAATATACTTATCCGAGTACAACGCAGCTGAATAGAGAGAGGTCCAAGCAGGGTTTTTTTTTTTTTTGTACAGAAAATAGACCCCTCTCCTAGCACACAGGAGAAGATTCTCCCTCAGGAGTCAAATACCTGGGAGGGGCCCACTGACAATGTTGGAACGAACAGAAAAGGAAATTACAGTAAATATGAAGTCAATTTCTTCTTTGTGTAGCAATCCACCTTGTCAACAGGCAATCAATACAACTGGGTTCTAAGAAGCAGTACCCAGACAAACAATCGCAGCGTTTTATTTAACTGTAAAAATTGATTAGCACCTCGCGGCATGCCGGCAACCCGGGTTCGGCAATGAGCCCGGACCGCTGGGGGTTGGCAGGGGAGGGAGAGGATTAAGCGTCCGATGGACAGCTCTCCTCTACCAGGAGGGAGGGGGACACCTGCTCGGTGCTTGGCTGGCCTCTTGCAGAAGCCGGAGGCATAGTGCAAGCAGGAGCACGCAAGAAGGGGCTGGAGGGCAAATCATGGAATGCCTTGATGTCAGGGCACTGGCCACTTCCTCAGAAAAGGAGGAAATACACCGCCGAGCACGGGTAGACGGAGCACCAGTACTGACCCTAATGGTGACTGCCTGCCTGACCACCGGGGGACCCGACGAGACACTGAAGTTATCGGGACGTTGGGGTCCCATCCCGTACCCGCCTGGGAGGTATATCCACGGCTCCATGGGGGAACTCCTGGGGATTCAGGTAAGGCAAGTCGCGGGGTGGTACCTTTGTGTCTCCCGAAGAAGCGTAGCTCCGGGGCGAGGAGGCGATAAAATAGAAAGTATAAAAAAAAAAAAAAAAGATTAGCGTTTTGCTCATAAAAGTTCTAAAATATTGTGAAAATGCATAGCACTTGCCTCACTGTGTTTAACAAACATAACACTTCTAGAAAACCTATATAAATGCTTTCTGTACAGTTAGTATTGTCCCAAGAAAAACTGCTATATCAATTATTTAAAACCCTGCAACCGGAAGGGGAAGAATATTATCCCATACGCCAGATGCTACAGAATTACTTGCGAACTGCTTCCTGCAACACTCTGTGACCAAAAGCTACATCAGCAGAACTCTGAACACCCAATTTATAGTGTTTCATGAATGTGTGAAATGAGGACTACGTAGCTGCCTTGCATAGTTCTGAGACTGTGGTTTCGCCTCTCTCTGCCTAGGAAATTGCCATCACCCTGGTGGAGTGTGCCTTGATAAGAGCCAGAGGCCTCTTCTTTCTCGCCACATAGGCCTTAGCAACACAGGCTTGTACCCACCTAGCCAAGGTGAGTTTAGAAGCTTTTTGTCCTTGTTTGGCTGCTCCAAACAGCACAACTATACCTTCCGATTTACAAAATTTACGAATTTAAAGTAGATCCTAACTGCCTGCATTAGGTCCAGTTTATGCAACTCCTACTCTTTGGGATGAGAAGGATGGAAGGCAAATTTCCTGGTTCACATGAAAAGCCATGGGAACTTTAGGGATGAAGGACAGAACCGTCCTGAGCACCACTTTGTCCTTATGCATGATAAGGTAAAGCTCCTTATGAGATAAGGCCTGGTGTTCACCAACTCTTCTGGTTGAACACATGGCCAGCAAGAAACAGACCTTGTAGGACAACACATCCAGTGGCATGGATGTCAATGGCTCGAAGGGTTCAACGCAGAGAGCTTTCAGAACCAAGTTAAGATCCCACGGGGAACCGGGGGATCGAAACACTGGTCGGCCCCTGCCAACCACATGGAGAAAATGAATAACCTCTCAATTTATTCCTAGGAAGAACCCCAGTGAAGCTCTGAGAGCGGAGACCTGACCTCTCGAGTGCAAAATGCCAAACCCTTATCCATGCCCTCCTGAAGAAAGTTCAGGATTTGAGGAATGGAGGCTTCAGAAGGTTTAAATCCTTTCCCTCTGGACCAAGAGGAAAAGGTTGTCCAGATTCGGGTGTAAGCAGCCGAGGTAGAGGTTTTTCTTGCCGCCATCAAGATTTCAACTACCTTCAGCGAAAAACCTAATTTTAGGAGCCTCTTCCTTTCAGGAGCCAGGCTGCGAGTTGCACTGCATCTGGGTTCAGGTGGAGAATGGGGCCTTGCAGCTGGAAGTCCCTTCATACTGGAAGATGGAAGGGTACTTGCTGGGCTAGGTTCACTAAATCTGAGAACCACAGTCTTCTTGGCCACTCTGGGACTATCAGAAGAAAGCTTACGCTTGAATGTTTTTTTTTTCTTAAGACTTTCTGAAGAAGAAGCAGTGGAGGAAAGGCATATGCTCTGCAGAAGGACTATGCCTGAGTCAGAGCATCCACTGCTTCTGCCTGTGGACACCAATACCGACTGAAGAACCTGTGAGTCTGAGTATTGTGTCTTGAAGCAAACAGATCACTCTGTGGTTGCCCGAACCGTTGCTTAATAGTGTGAACACTTCTGGGTTCAACTGCCACTCTCCAGGGTGAACACTTTTGTGACTTAGCCAGTCTGTCTGAATGTTCAGTTCCCCTGCCAGAACAACCGCCGACAGAGACAGAAAGTTCTCCTCTGCCCAGTTGAGGAGAACGGAGGCCTCCCGAAGCATTGCCCTGCCTTTTCTCCCTCCTTGGTTTACATATGCCACTGTGACAGCATTGTCTGACCATACCTTTACTGCAGTGTTCTTCAGTCTGGACAGAAAATGAAACAGAGCTAAGTAAACTGCCCGCATCTCTAGGACATTTATGTGGAGACGTTGTTCCTGCAGGGACCAAATCCCCCTCGAGTGGGAAGTTGATCCAGGACTCCCCACCACCCGTGCAGACTTGCATCCCTTGTGAAAATCACCTCTGATGGTAGTTCCAATGGAGCCCCCTTGTCAAGATTCTGCACATTCATCCACCAACTCACGGAGTGATGCAACTGAAGGGTGAGGAGAATCTCCTGACTTAATAGTCCTCCGATGATAGATCCAAGGCCGTCAGCAGCTCCATCTGAAGGAGCCGCATGTGGGAGCGGGCCCAGGTAATTAGGTCTATTGCTGCCGCCATGAGGCTGAGAATCTGCAGCAGACTGTGGGCTGATGCTGAGGACCGATACCGGAGCCACCATATCTCTAACAGCAACGTCTCTTTCCGAGAGAGTGATAGGAACACCCTCCCTACTTTCATGTTGAAGACTGTCCCCAAGTGCTCCAAGGACTGAGTTGGCTCGAAGAAGCTCTTTTCCCTGTTCACTATCCAGCCATGTGATTCCAGGATCTCCAGGACACCGACTTTCTTGCAAGGGACAATGTCGGTGCCCGGATGAGCAGGTTGTCTAGATAAGGGTAGACATGATGACCCTCCTGTCATAGTTGAGTCACCAGAACTATCAACACCTTCGAAAAAAGTCAAGAGGCTGTTGCAAAGCCGAACGGAAGCACCTTGTACTGGAAATGTTGGCCCAGTATCAAGAAAGTACAGTTGCGCAAGAACTTTCTGTAATTGTAGATCTTTGAGAGCATCTCTTGCAGCAGGTCATAACACATGGGATATCAGCTGCAGGCATCATTTCCTTTGGATGACTTCTCAGCAGTCGACCCTGGGACCTCCTCCTAACATTACCACGTAGTGTCAGTATGGCACGTATAAAAGGGGGAGGTCCCAGCTACTCCTCAGTTCTTTTCCATCCTAGTGACCGAATGAGAAACATTTCTCAGGCCTCCGGTGGGAACTGAGGAAGGAAATAAGGCAGCAGCTCGCGGAGTTGTAAAAAGACAGAGAAAGGTACCTCTGAAGTAACAGCAAGGGGAGGGGGCGGGTAAGTACGACCTGCTGTAGAGATACTCTCAAGATCTACTGTTACACTAAGTTCTTATGCAACTGTATTATCTTCTTGAGACAATCTTCTGCAGCAGATCATAACACATGGGAAGTTTCCCAAGCAGTTATTACGCCAAGGGGAGGAGGAAGGAACCATTAGGACTTAGGACAGGAGGCCTTGTAGAACGGCCCATCCAAAATTGGTGCGCTTCTTGGAAGCGATGTCTAGACTATAATGTTTCATGAATGTATGTACAGTAGACCACATGGTGGCTTTGCAAATTTCTAAGGTAGAAATGGCACGGAAATACACCTTTGAGACAGTCATGCCTCTGGTAGAATGTGGTTTCACAACCCGTGAGAGGTTTGTCGTATTTTGTAGAGATAAACAAAACGCAGTTGTCCAACTATGTGGACAAGCACTGCTTTGAAATCTGAATGCCCTGGTTTCCAGGGGTGAAAGAGACAAAATGTTGCTCAGATTTTCACAACTGTGAGGTGCAGAGAAGATAATATCTTAATGTTCTATGCACATCGAGAGTGTGAAGCAGGGATTCCCCTGGATTCGCAGGCTCTGCATAGTACACTGGTAAGTGGACAGTCTGATTTAAAGTAAATTCAGAAACAACCTTTGGCAAAAATGACAGGTTTGTGCGTAAAGATACCCTATGAAATTGCAGGTAGGGAGGTTTGCACATTAGTGCCTTTAACTCTGAAATATGTCTTCCTGATGTAATGGCAACTAAAAATATAGTTTTCCAAGAAAGATAACGGAGTTCGCTGGAGTCAGCGGGCTCAAAAGGACTCCTACTCAATTTTTCAAGTACAAAATTCAAATCCCACACAGGGACTGGATCCCGGATAGGAGGATGAAGTATAGAATACCTCTTTTTTTTTTTAAATCACATTATTCGTCACCTCCTCTCTGGACCTGGCAGGGCTCACCCCTCGTGAGGTACATCCTCCAGCCACCGCGCGGCCATCATGGGTCCTGCCGGGTCCTGGTATTTTTCCTCTGTTTTTCTCCCCTGCCCGTTATTGGGCGCAGCAGTTGTCTCCACCTCCGCAGAGGCGGCCAAGCACACTTGGGCACGGTTCGAAACCCTCTTGTGCTGACGTACGCAGCACACAAACCCCCACCCCGAGGAAGGAGAGCAGTCCTCCGGATGCTCAGTCCTCACCTCCCCAACCGACCCCCAAATGACCCGAGTCCATTCCCAAACCCGGGTTGCCGGCGTGGCATCCAGCGCCTCAACCCTCAGCCCCACTGGGCTGGCTAAGGTGCAGAATACCTTTTAAAAAGATTTGAATCAAAGGTAACTGGGACAACAGTTTGTTGCCCACAGATAAATGAAATGTGGCAATGGCTGAAAGGTGGACTTTTACAGAGGAATATTTCAGTCCACCCTCTGACAAGGAGAGCAAATAGAATAAGGTGCTCTGAGGGGAACACTCATAAGGATACAAGTCCTGTGTAGATTCCCAAATGGAGAAGTGTTTCCACTTCATTGAGCAGAAGACCGCGTAGATGGCTTCCTGGCAGCCCGAAAGACTTCCGCCACCTTTGGGGACACCCTGAAGCGCAAAAAGACTATGTCCTCAGGAGCCAGGTGTGCAGATGGAGGGAGTGAATGCCCCATCCCGAACCAGTTTGAGTAGTACTCTCTGAACTAGAGGAAAAGATGGGAAGGTGTAAAGAAATATTCCTGTCTAAGAAAGAGATAAAGCATCCCACCACACAGTTCCAGGACCTCGCTCGAGAGAGCAGTAAAGAGGTAGTTTTGCGTTTTGTGGCGAGGCAAATAGGTCCAACTCCAGTCAGCCCCATTGGTGGAAGACGTTGTTTAGGATGCCTGGTAGGATTTTCCACTCGTGGGCCAGGGCAGTGGATCTGCTCAGGGCATCCGCCAGGGTGTTGGACACTGCAGGGATGTGGACCACCAGAAAAAGGATACTTCTCTGGATCGCCCAGTACCAGACCCTCATTGATTCTCTGCAGAAAGGGTAAGAATGGGTGCCTCATAGAAACATAGACTTTGACGGCAGATAAGGACCGCCTGGCCCTCCCAGTCTGCCCATTTCCCTACCTAGAGGATAAACTGCAGATCCTATTTAACCAACAGCCTATTTCTTCCTACCCCCCACAAACATTGCCTTATGTCTGTCCCATGCATTCTTGAATTCTCCCACAGATTTAGACCCCACAACCTCCTCAGGAAGGCTGATCCATGCGTCCACCACCCTCTCTGTGAAAAAAATACTTCCTCACATTGCCCCTGAGCCGTCCCCCCTCTATCTTCAGATTGTGTCCCCTTGTTCTTGCACATCTCTTTTTCTGAAAGATGCTACCCTCTTGGACTTTGTTGATTCCACTGAGGTACTTAAATGTTTCTATCATGTCCCCCCTCTCTCCTTTCCTCAAGGGTATACATATTAAGCTCCTTTAGTCTCTCCTCGTATGGCTTCTCTTGCAGACCCCGCACCATTTTAGTTGCCCTCCTCTGAACTGCCTCCATCCTGTCTATGTCCTTGCAGAGATGGGGTCTACAGAACTGGATGCAGTACTCCAGATGGGGTCTCACCAACTGTCTGTACAGGGGGATAATAATTTTCTGTTTTCTGCTGGTGATACCTCTCCCTCTACATCCCAGTATCCCCCCAGCCCTCCCTACCACCTTCTCACATTGCTTGCCAACCTTAAGGTCATATGTTATGATTACCCCAGGTCCCTTTCCATTTTTGTTGTTGTTACTACCTCCCCCCCATTGTGTAATCTTCCCCTGGGTTTTTGTTTCCCAGGTGCATTACTTTGCACTTCTTTGCACTGAATCCAAGCTGCCATACTTCTGAGCATTCCTCCAACCTTGCCAAGTCCCTTCTCATCCTTTCCACGCCTCCTTGTGTATCCACCCTGTTGCAGATCTTTGTGTCATCTGCAAAGAGGCATGCTTTTCCTTCCAGTCCCTCTGCAATGTCACTTATAAAGACATTAAAAAGGACAGGACCCAGTACTGAACCCTGTGGTACCCCACTAGTAACCCCCCTTTCTTCAGAGTGGACTCCATTTACAATTACCTTCTGTGTCCTGTTGTTCAGCCAATGTTTTACCCAGGCTACCACCCTGGGACCCATTCCCAGGCTGGTTAATTTGACTACTAATCTTTTGTGTGGGACTGTGTCAAATGCCTTGTTAAAGTCTAGGTAGGCCATGTCCACAGCCCCTCCCTGGTCTACTACTTTGGTCACCCAGTCAAAGAAATCAATTAGATTCGTCTGACATGACCTTCCCGCTGTGAACCCATGCTGCCTTGGGTCCTGTGCCCCACTGGCCTTTAGGTACTCAACAATTCTTTCCTTCAGAAGTGATTCCATCACTTTCCCTACCACAGAGGTCAAACTGACAGGTCTGTAGTTTTCTGCCTCTGTCTTGGTCCCACTTTTGTGAAGGGGAATCACATCCGCCTTCTTCCAGTCCTTGGGTACCACACCATCCTCTCATGATTTGTTAAAAAGGGTAGTCAGTGGTGTCACTAGTTCTCTGCTTAATTCTTTTAGAATTCTGGGGTGAATTCCATCTGGCCCCATTGCTTTGTCCACCTTCAGTTTTAGGAGTTCTTTCAGAACCTTTTTCTTCTGTGAAAGGACTGGGATCGACCCCCCTCTCCAGAGTGCTTCTGTTAATTGGATTTGGCACCTCCCCCACTTCCTCTTTTGTTCAGGTAGTGAGCTACCGCAGAATTGTCTGATTGCACCTGAAGGCAACCTAGGGGAAGGAGAGTCTCGAACGCCTGTAAGGCGTAGAGGACTGCCCTCATCTCTAAGATACTGATGTGGAGATGGGTCTCTACCGATGTCCAGGACCCTTGGGATTGGACGTGTGGGAGATGAGCTCCCCACCCTGTCAAGGAGGCATCTGTAGTCAAAATGAGACATGGGACAGGAAAAAGAAACGTCATGCCTCACATTAAGTTGTCTGTGGACTTCCACCATTGTAGTGCTCAAAGAGCTGGGAAAGACATCAGGACTGGGGCAATGACATCATCCTCCCGTTGGTCCCACTGGACTTTCAGGGAACACTGAAGGACCCTAATATTTAGCCTGGCATGGGGGACCGTCGGTATCATGGCCACCAAATGACCCAGGTAGTCTCGTGCTGAGACAAATCTGCTATACTCTAGTCTGCGTGCCAAAGCATTCAGGGCATCCACCCAAGCCTTGGGCAAAAATGCCATCCCCAAAGAGGTGTCTAACATGGCTCCAATGTAGAGGAGGCGTCATGCGGGGTCCATCTTGGATTTCGGATAGTTTACAGCTCTCCTTACCCAGGCGAACAACTGAAGGGTTTGAGAATGAATGAACAGCAGCCTTTGGTGGGAAGATGCTTTCAGGGGCCAGTCGTCCAGGTAAGGAAAGACACAGAGGTCTTCCCTATGGAGGGCCACTGCGACTGCCACTAGGCATTTTGTGAACACCCTCGGGGCTGAGGAAAGGCCAAATGTGAGGGCTCTGAACTGCTAATGATGACCCTGGAACAAAAAAATGAAGAAACCATCTGTGAGCAGGGTGCATCTGGATATGGAGGTACACGTCCTTCATATCGAGAGAGCAGAGCCAATCTCCTGTGTTCAGCAAGGGGAGAAGTGTCGGAAGAGTCACCATCCTGAACTTTTGGTATTTGATATACAAGTTGAGACTCCTTAGATGCAAAATAGGGCACAAGTCCCCCGTCCATTTGGGAACCAGAAAAAAATGGGAGTAAAATCCCACACCCTTCTGTGGAAGGGGAACTGGTTTGATTGCATGTTTTATGGGCAGAGCATTGATTTCATTCTGTAAGACCAATGCTTGGTCTGGGGGTAATGAGAGGCCCTTGGTGGCAAAGTAGGGAGTACCTCTGTGAATTCCAGTGTGTGTCCTGATAAGATCAACTGCAGGAGACACAGGTCAGAGATGGCTTGCCACCCTTGTAGGTGCAGGGAAAGCCTGCCCCTGACAACCACGGGAAGGGTCTCTTGTCCCATGACCGGAAGAAGACCTTCAGGCCAAAGGCTGGCCCTTCTGTGGAGCAGCAGGGACAAAACGGGACATTTTCAGAGCATTTCTAGAACCAGGCAATATCAACTGAGGCTTATGCTTGCTGGCAGGTGGTCACTGAACATTGGGACGTGACCTGTAGGGGCGGCCCCTAGAGGACCCCCCGTAGGCCGGTCTTGCTTTTGGATGGTACAGGATACGGACCAACTGAAAGTCTTGTAAATCCTTCAACATTTCTTGGGTCTGTGGACCAAAAAGCTGATCACCCTTAAAGGGAGCATTAAGGATGGATTGTTGCACGTCCTGAGAAAATCCTGACACTCTCAGTCTTACACAAACTCCTGCAAAGGATGTATGAGCCGCAGTGTCAATGGCATCATAAGTGGCCCTGAGCAGGTGGCGGCATACGTCCGTTGCAGTAGACATCTTGGCTGTCTGATCCTCCTGGGTAGAACCTGCAGGGAGGGACTGGATTGTTGCCTGGGAGGCTTTTAGGAGTTCCTCCTGATATTTCAGGAGGTGTTCCATGTAATTGAGTATACGGACAGACATGGCAGCTGAGGCATAAACCCTTTTCCCCATAACATCCAGTTTCTAGGATTCCTTATCCTGGGGTAGCGCACTCATATGTTGAGGTCTGGAGGACCTATCATGAGTGGCATTGATCACCACAGAATCCGCCTGAGGTGGAGACATAAAGTTGGGATGGTCAACTGGGGCTTGATAAATCCTATCAGCCTCACGAGGATTGGAGGGAACTTAAAAGGATTACTTCTAAGCAGCCAAGCTAGCCTCTTCAAAGGCGTCCACCAAAGGGGGATGACCAGAGTGGGGCATTCCGCTACACTTAAATACTGTGCCAACTTCTTTCTTGAAGCATCCTGCTCAGAACCCTAGAACCCAAAATTTTTCTGGAGATTTATCATAATGTCTGAAAACATGGGATCATCAGGTGGAGAATATGCTAGTTCAGGGGTAGGTTCGCCCTGTACACACGAGGTGGCTGAGGAGGACTGAGGGGACTTCTCCAGGTCCATACCGTCTTCAGCATCCAGATCAGCCAAATCTCAGTCCTGCACGAAAGGGTCATCCATGTCCACATCCTAATGCCGAAAACTGGACTGAGTAAATAGGAACTACTGATGGTATCGTCAATGAGGGTGCTAACATAGAGCCCTTTGAGGTAAGGCCAGTTATTTGACAAGAGAACAGTCGATGGGCCAGAAGCCATCTTCGACGGACGATGACTAGAAACTATAGAGAGCGGAGGCAGTGATGGAAGCTGCAAATTCACCCCAGAACCCACCATCGATGGAGGAGCCATCAATAAGAGAAGAGAGGACTCAACAGTTGTCAACGATGTTACAGTGGCAACCTACTTGGTACTTAACCTTTTTGGTAGTGATCGGGGTACTCGTCGTCGACAGCGAGGGCACAGCAGAAACGTGCTTTGTTTTGCTGGCATGTTTCTTACTGGGACCATGTCCCGTCGATCAGGAGGGCTCACCCACAGAGCGGTGAGACCCTGAGGAGGACGTTGAAGACTCCCTGGGCTTGGAGCATTGCTGCTGCTCCAGAAGGGCAACCTTTTGCTCCATAAGGAACTCACGAAGCTGTTGAAGTCTTCGATGTTTCGTGGCCTTGTTGAACCGGTTACAGAGGATGCAATCTCGAGTGTCATGTTCAGGACCAAGGCACCGAACACAGATGTCGTGGAGGTCCTCTATAGTGATTCCGTGACCACAGGTGCACTTTCGGGAATAAGGGATCCGAAGACATCAGTAGATGAACCCATTCAGAATGAACGTTTGGTTGGTAGAACTCTTCGTCAATGACTGGTAAGCAGAGCTCTGAAGGAGGACTGGTTGCATGCAGGTTGCGGTTGAAAAGAACTGAGGAGTAGCTGGGATCACCCCTTTTATACGTGCCAAACTGACACCATGTGGTAACGTTAGGGGGAGGTCCCAGGGTCGACTGCTGAGAAGACATCCAGAGGAAATTATGCCTGCGGCACATATCCCATGTGTTATGACCTGCTACAAGAGACTGCCTCGAAGAAGTTCCTGAGGTACTTCTGGTGGGACTGATGGATGGGGATGTGAAGGTAAGCATCTGTCAGATCTGCTGAGGCTAAGAAGTCCGCTGGTTGAACAACCTAGATTATTGACCTCAGAGACTCCATCTTGAATGTCCTGTGGTAAACAAACTTGTTCTGATGCTTCAGATCCAGAATGGGACTGAAACCCCCAGACTTTTTGGGGACTGCGAAATAGATGGAGTAGAACCCCTGACCCTGCTCACTTGGTGGAAGCAGAACAATGGCCCTGATTTAAATGAGATGGGTCAGAGTGTCCGACACCGCCTGGCATTTTGTCTCTTGCTTTGACACCGGGGATGGCAAAAAACGTCCCCTTCCTCCAGCCCGGTGGCATTGAGGGTTGAGGTGCTGGACACCAGACCTCGTGCCATGCCAGCAACCCTGGTTTGGGAATGACCTTGGGTGGTGGGGTGCTGGCATGGGGGAGGGCGGAGCAGGATCGAGGTGCCCTACGGCAACTCTCCTCTCCTGGGTGGATGTCCCCCCCTTGGTCCCGCTGACACCAGGTGAAGTCCAGTGGCGTAGGGCGGGAGGGGTGGGCAAGTCAGGAGACTGTCTAGGAACGCAGTGTGTGATGCCTCCACATACACACGTGCGCATCCGGGACTGGGGGCGAGTGAAAACGGGAAAAACCCTCCCATAAAATACATAATGGGAAAAAAAAAAAAAACAGAAAATGTCCCCTTGAGGGAACCATTAAGAATTCAATGGCATAGCCCAGTTGAAGGATTTCCAGAACCCAGGAATCTGTTGTTGTTTGGGCCCATCTTGCAAGAAATTTCTGTAGTCTTCCACCAAGGAAAGGGGGGCAGGGATGGGCCCACGTACCTTCACTGTGAGGTACCAGGCCTTTCTGCTGGTCCTCCTCTACGGCACCTGGGAAAGGATACTCTATTGCCTGAATAGGCACCTCTGTTTCTTTGGGTACCGAAGTTCCAAAAGGGACAATACCCTCCCCGGGACTGCCTGCGCCGACCATTGCTCTAGCCTCGTTGAGGCGCTGTGGCCTTGCATTGCTGCTTTGACACCGTGAGGTGGCCCTTCTTATCCTGTACATCCTGCAAGATAGAATCCAGACCAGATCCAAACAATAAACTTCCTTCAAAAGGTAGGCTAAACAGTTTCGTCTTTGAAAACTGATCAGCAGACCAATGTCTGAGCCACACAGCCCTCATCACCAACGCAATGTGGTAGGCCGAGCGGACTGACATGCGTAAATTGTCCACTGTGGAATCCTCCAGAAAGGAAGATGCCATGGCCACCAACTGTAAAATGCTCACACCCTCCGAATCAGGAGGAATAAAGTCGGTCAGCGTAGTGAGCCAGAGGTTTAAGGCTCTGGCAACAATAAATGAAGCATAGGAGGTATGAATGTTTGTGCCTGTAGAGGTGAAAGCCCTCCTGCATGCTCTATTCATCCACTTGTCGTGTGAATCTGATAGTGCCAGAGCACCCTCCATTGGAATGGTGGTGTGTTTTATAGAATTATAAACAGCCGTGTCTGACAGAGGTGGGGTTTCCCACTTACGAGACCTAAAAAAGTATAATTCCTAGTCCTTTGTTTTCAGAAGACTTTTCCTGTCCTCCACACCTGCCCATTCTTGTTGTATAATTTGATCACAATGCAGAAAACCCAGCAAACATTTTGGAGCAGAGGAGGACGCCGACAGAATTGGATTGGCATCCAGTATCTCCATGGACTGCTCCTCCTTTAGCTGCAAGGATCTGCAAGCCTCAGCTATCAAAAAGGACAAGGACTTATTATCAAAGAGGGGTGGAATAGGAATCCTGGTCTTGGGCTCCATCCACTCTCCTTCCTCTAACTGCTCCTCAGACGGGGAGTCGTCCTCATCTGACAGTAATTTTTTTAGGTCAGGAGTTTCCCCAAGATCCCCGTAATCCACATCCTGGCCTTCAAATAGGTCAGGGTCGGGGTCTGCCTGCATATCTGACTCTGCAGCCTGCTCTTGCTGCGTTGTACCTGGTCATACCTGTGTGGGCCCCCCCCCAACCTGAGGGGCCCAGTTTGGGGCTGGGTGCATCTGTTGTGATGTCCTGCGGGACATCGGGGCTCAGAAGCTCACCACAGAGCAATAACAGAGATTTTCACAATTCTGCTTTACCACTGCCAAGAGACGGCTGGGGGTACCGTGACTGAAATATTATGCTGGGCAACACCATGAGGGAAATATGTACCCATGGGAGAGGGCCTCATCACCCTTCTGCAGGTCTCCTGTAAGCCATGATGCCAAAAACTGAAATGTATGACAGGAAAAAAAAAAAAAAGGAGTTTAAACTATACTCTTATAATCTTCCATATATATAAAAAAAAAAACAGAGTCTAACTGTGAAATTTATTATAAATGTTGTTCCCCAATGACAGTTACCAACTGTCATAGAAACATAAGACTAAGACAGCAGATAAGGACCGCTTGGCTCACCCAGTCTGCCCATTTCCCTACCTATCGGATAAGTTGCAGATCCTAGTTTAACCAACAGCCTACTTCCTCCTACCTCCCATTAGAATTGCCTTATGTCTGTCCCATGCTTTATTAAATTCCCCCACTGTTTCTGACCCCACAACCTCTTCAGGAAGGCCGTTCCACGTGTCCACCACCCTCTCCGTGAAAAAAAGACTTCCTCATGTTGCCCGAGTCATCCCCCCCATCTTCAAATTGTGCCCCCTTGTTCTTGCACAGCTCTTTTTCTGAAAGATGCTACCCTCTTGGACTTTGATTCCTTGAGATACTTGAAAGTGTCATAGAATGTCAGGAGCTTCAAAATCACTTATCTGCGTGTGCTCGCACACCCTAGGCTCGTGGAGACACTAGCGCACATGCGCAAATGTGCACACACCTGTTTTATGCATGTGTGCACTTGCGCAATGCTTTCCAATGGCACTTAGTGGGGCGCAATGTCGGTAGCACTGCACATGCACGTGAGGGGCGCGCGCCCGGGACACTGGCAGGAAGCTGAGGAAATGAAGAAGCGCGCGACCAGCCTTAATTGGCCGTGCAAACTGTAAAAATGGAGGTTGAGGTGAGAAATCACCAAAAAACCTCCACATTGTCCCAGGCAAACAAGTTTGTCTAAAAATAGTAAAAAACACACCAAAACCTCAAACTTAAGGGAGGGAAGGACACGGAACCAACGCCAAAGACGAGTGACCCCCAAAGACCCTAAGCTCCCAGTAATTTCAATCTGTACATACCTGTGGCACCTTTTCTTCCTTTTAAAATTTTCAACAGGAGACCATTAAAAGCACCCTAGGAAGGAATAGTGGCTCCCAATCCACACAGGGAATGAGAAAAAAGGCAGGTTATTTAATTTGAAAGCTGCAGCTTAACAGGCATGATTTAAATTTAGGGGTGCTCCCTGAAACCAGTAGCCCCAACCTACATAACAGAACTGCAGCCTCAAACATACCTCTCAACCACCTGCCTCATAAATCAGGGACACGAGTTAAAAAAAATCAGGGACAAAGGACCAAAATCAGGGACACATCTTCAAAATGTGTGATATCCACTCAGGAACCTTGTAGAATACGGGACTTAATGTAAAATGCAATTTATAAGGAAGAACAAGACTGTAACTTTAATGTTTGATCGTATTTTGTGCTTACAACACCCACTATTTAGTCACGGAAACAAACATTTTAGGAGTGACAAAATAAAATTGTAAGGCAAAATTAGGGACCTCCCTGAAAATCAGGGACAGTTGAGAGGTATGGCCTCAAACCAAAGTCTTAAATCTTGAAATCTTCAAAGTAGCTTTGTTCCCTTTGAATGCCACAGCAGAACTAAGGAATTGCTGGTAGTGCATGGAATCCTCAGGTGCACAACATTCTAAAGCTTGGGCTGTGCCATTCCCCTAGTAGGGGTGCATTATACCCAGTTGTATTGATTATCCATTGACTAGGGTTGCCACCTGTCAGGTTTTTTACCCGGTGATCAGGTTTTCAAGGTCCCTATCAGGTAATCAGGTTTTGTTCTATGCTGGTCAGGTTTTTAAGCCATTTTGAGTGCTCACACACTTTTGAAACAAATGTTGTCATATCACTCATTGTTTCAGCTACATGTCCAGGTTACAAACAAGTTCTGTTGTCAGTGTAGCCTTTTGTTTGTGAACGCAGTCATCCTGGAAGGTGTAAAGTATGGCCATTAACAACATTAGCACTGCTTAACCTAATCTTTCCACTGGATCTTAAAGTGGCATAGCAGCACAGCTGCCCCCACCTTTGTAACAGTAACAGAGCCAGTTGTCCTACATTTTCATTTGCTGGTAAACATTTTCATCTCTAACAGAATTTAGGCATTTTTAAATTCTTTTTCCCACAAAAAAAGTATGATCACTTATTTGGCTTTGAAATAGTACTGTGGACAAGAACAGGAAATGGAGGCAGAAAAAGATATTTATTTATTTATTTAGCTTTTGTTTACCGGGTAAGTACACTAGACAAGTAGTATGCCTATTTTCAGGAACGACCCGGGAGAGCACAAAACATACAGTATACATACATGGCAACATTGGAGAAACAGCACGATACAGTAAAAAACAGCTATAACAACGCTTGTATAAGGGCAGAGATACTGCCACACATAGTACAAATTGTTACAGGACATAGATAGACATTAGAATCACTGAATACATATTTCATAGACCATCATGGACTCAGAGTGGACAATAGTGGACTGCAGAGTATTACATTACAGAGACTAGGAGCAGTCACATCTTGTCGTTTGTTTTAGGTGGGACCACAGGGAGGAGCGAAAGGTCCCATGGGAAGGGGCAGAGCGAACAGAGTCCGGAATGGAGTTCCAGAGCCTAGGCACAAAAGCGGCAAAGTCACGATCCCCCATAAGGGTCCGAGTAGGGGGAACTTTAAGCAACTCGGCGGTCTGTGACCTGAGCTGGTAAGGGATGGCGTCCAGTTTTGGGAGGAGATGCGCCAGTCCCGACGGGATGCCCGTGGCAAGCACTTTCCTGGTGAAGTTTCCTACACCATGGATCAGGAATTCCGCAGGGGGGAGCCAGTTGAGTTTGTCATAGAGCTCACATCGGTGGGTGAGTTTGGGAGCAGCAAGTGCAAACCGACAAATATCATTATATGCCGTGTTCCACCGATTAAGGTGGATTTGGGGTGACCTGGCAAATAGGTGGTATCCATAACTAAGGGAGGGGAGAAGCACTCCCCTCGCAAGTGCCAGCCTCGCTCCCGGAGTCAGGTTGCATTTGGCCCTGTAGGCAAGGCCAAGCTTACACCTGGTGGCTCTGCAGATGTTTTGGATATGGATTCCCATGTCAAGTTGTGGGTCAAGGGTGACCCCAAGATATTTAATTGAGCTTGCTGTTGGCAACAGGGGACCTCCATCACAAGCTATTTTGAGCATAGCTGATGGGGCTTTTAACTTGGCCGTGGAACCAAAGAGCATGGCCTGAGTTTTGTTAGGATTCAATACCAGTCTATGGTTGGTAATCCAGGCCGAGACTCCGCTGAAGTCTTCAGATAGGCACTGGTTAAGGTCAGCAGCATTACGAGCATGGGCCACTAGCACAAGGTCATCTGCATAAAGCGTGACTTGGCAATGAGAGGTCACCCGTGAGAGTTGATTAATAAAAAGTGAGAATAGGAGAGGTCCAAGTACCGATCCCTGGGGAACTCCCATGGTCACAGCCCTAGGCTCCGAGAGGACCTTGTTAAAGCAGGTGCGCTGCTTTCTACCTGTTAGGTAGCCCATCATCCAACTCATGGCATGCGGAGAGAACCCGAGAGCCCTGAGCTGCTCCCCCAGTAGGTCATGGTTGACAAGGTCAAAAGCTTTTGACAAGTCAATAAATATAGCACCTGACAGTTTGCCCTGATCCATGGCGGATCTAATACTAGAGGTTACAGTAATCAGGGCAGTAGTGGTACTATGACCCTTCGGAAACCATGTTGGGCCCCAGAAAGCAGCTCATGGGTATCCATTATACTCGAGAGTTGCTTCGCCACAACCTTTACAGGAATTTACCAAGGGATGGGAGAATAGCAATAGGCGTTAGTTGTCAGGGAGTTTGGGATTTCCTGCTTCAGAACAGGGACTATCCTTGCCTCCTTCCAGATGTCAGGGATTATCCCGAGCTAAGGGTAGTTAAAGATATGCGCAATCAGAGGGTCAATGTAAGCTGCTCCCAGCTTGAGAAGCCTGGGCTCAAGGTTGTCAGGCTCTGCACTGGAGTGCTGGGAGAAGGCAGCCAAGTGGTTCCAAACATAAAGGACAGACACGGCCTTAAGATTACTCTCCGAGGAGGATGTTCACTCTGCATATAAAGTATGTATGCTGTTGTATGCTATTTACAGTATTTCCCTTACTCCCACCAGATCATATCTGTAAATGAGAGTTATTTTATCTCTGTATGTTTATCTGGTTAACCAATGTCAATAAATAAATACATACATAATTAGGAAGAACCTGTGAAAGTAACTTTAACAGGTACAGTGCAGTATCTTAACATTTTTATTTCACTGCTGCTTTAAGTGTTGTCTTTTATTGGAGGAACAGTCCGTGATGAGTCTTAAAAGGGGTGGGGCTGGGGGCGGAGCTTAGGATCTGGTTTTGCCTCATTCAAAGGTGGCAACCCTGAGTCTGTGGAACGGTAGAGTTTTTTTTTTATTAAAAAAATTGCTAGTTCCTCCTCCTACTGATAACACCTTTCCCTTGAAAAGCAGTCTGAGGCAGTATTTAATTGCATAAAATGCCAGATTCCCTCCACTCCCGATTAATCTGGCGTTTTTCCTGTGTAGTAACTCCTTACTCCAGGGCAATTTTCCTGTAGGTCACATTACTATAGAAGC